>CANTUQ010000004.1:2890000-12890000 GCA_947683425.1 Excoecaria cochinchinensis
CATTGTATCCGAATTCAAAGTGTTCCAAGCTTTCTACTTTGATTAAATTACTTTACATTAAAAGTCTTTGTAATTGGAGTAATGAGTCATTTACAATGTTACTACAAATGTTGAAGGAAAAGTTGTTGCCTAATGGATCCAATTTGCCAGATTCATATTATGAGACAAAAAGGATTATTCGAGATCTCGGGCTATCTTACAATAAAATTGATGATTGCATAAATGATTGCATGTTGTATTGGAAAGAAGATAAATTCCTCGACTCATGTAAAGTTTGCGGTGCATCTAGATGGAAAATGAAGAAAGATAGTGGAGAACTTAAGTATAAGAATGGTAAGAAAAAACCTTCAAAGACTTTACGCTATTTCCCTCTAAAGCCTAGGCTTCAAAGGTTATTTATGTTTACAAAGACTTCTTCTTTAATGAGATGGCATCAAGATAAAAGAGTAGATGATGGTTTAATGAGGCACCCAGCTGATTCAATGGAATGGAAGTCTTTTGATGAACTACACCCATCATTCGGTACTGAGCCTCGTAATGTTCGACTTGGACTTGCTAGTGATGGATTTCAACCATTTGGAAACTCAAGGTCTCCACATAGCATTTGGCTCGTGATACTTATTCCTTATAACTTACCTCCTTAGTTATGCATGAAACAAATAAATTTCATTTTGTCAATGATTATTCCTGGTCCACATAGTCCGGGAGATGCAATTGATGTTTATCTTCAACACTTAATAGAAGAGTTAAAGGAGTTACGGGAAATTGGTACCGAGACATATCATGCATCAACTAGAAAGAATTTTAAGTTGCATGCATCATTGTTATGGACCATCAATAACTTTCCAGCATACGGAAATTTATCTGGATAGAGTACAAAAGGGAAATTGGCATGTCCATGTTGCAATAAAGATGCTTGCTCAATTAGATTAGCCAATGGTAAGAAGCAGTGTTATTTAGGCCATCGACGTTACCTTCCTCTTAGTCACAAATGGAGGAATGATAAGAAGTCATTTGATGGCACTATTGAGCGAAGGTTATCTCCAAAAATGCATTCTGGTGTTGAGATACTTGGTCAAGTGCAAGACCTTGATGGAATGAAGCTGACAAAGGATCCTAAGAAGAGAATTAAGATATCACATTATGATCGAAATGATAATTGGAAAAAAAAAGAGTATTTTTTTTTATCTTCCTTATTGGAAAACTCTCTAGTTGCGTCATAATTTAGATGTGATGCATATTGAGAAGAATATATGTGATAATATCTTTGGTACAATCTTGAATACGAAGGGAAATAAGAAGGACACCATCAAAACTCGACTAGATTTGCAAGCAATGAACATTAGGCCGGAATTGCACCAAATTAAAAAGGGAGATAAATATGAATTGCCTGCTACACCTTACACATTGTCACATGAGGAGAAGCACAAATTATGTCATTTCATAAACAATTTAAAGGTCCCAGATGGATTTTCATCCAATATTTCTCAATGTGTAAATGTTAAAGATCAAAAGATTTCTGGTTTAAAGAGTCATGATTGCCATGTGCTTCTACAACATTTTGCTCCCCATTGCTCTACGTGGTATGATGTGTAAATGAGTGTGTGAGCCACTTATTGAATTGTCTTATTTTTTTAATGTGCTTGGGGCAAAAAGTATGGAAGATTTAGAACAAATTGAAGCACAAATTCCTACAACTCTTTGCAAGTTAGAAAAGGTCTTCCCTCCTTCATTTTTTGATGTCATGGTGCACTTGCCTATCCATTTAGCTAATGAAGCAAAGATTGGTGGCCCTGTTCATTATCGGTGGATATATCCTATGGAGCGATGGTTGCATTTTTTAAAATCTCTGATTAGTAATAGGGCATGTCCAGAGGGTTCTATTGCAGAGGGTTACATTGCCAACGAATGTATGACCTTATGTTCAAGATATTTGCATAAAATGGATACAAAGTTCAATCGACCTGAACGAAATTATGATGGTGGTGAAAAGTATTCTGATGGAGGTTTATCTTTATTTAATCAACCTGGAAGAGTCTTGGGAGCTAGAAAGCATTTTGATATACAAGCTAATGAATGGGATCAGGCGTATATATATATTTTGAAGAATTGCGATGAAGTTCTACCATTTTTAGAGTATGCATTTATTTATTTTATTCATTAATGAATTATTTGCCTTGATTTGTTAAAGATTTTTCAAAAATTCATGTGGATACTTTTGAATACCTTTCTGATGTGGAATGGAATAAATAATTCATTGAATGGTTTAAAGTTAAGGTAAGTACCAAGTAGATATTTAATATGTGAATTAGGTGTTTTAGTGATCCTTTTAATGTCTTTAAGATAATCGTTATAGGCTGCAGAATTGAATGAAGAGAATGGTAGTCGGATAACGGAAGATTTGCTCTCCCTGTCACTTGGTCCTACCTAATATGCCTCTCATTTCAATGGATACATTGTGAATGGATATAGGTTTCATGTTGAAGAATATGATAATGGTTTAAGAACCCAAAATTGTGGAGTTGTAGTTGTTGGTGAGAATGACAAAGAAAGTGGGAACATTGATTACTATGGAGTTCTAATTGATATCATTGAATTACAGTTTCTCATGGGTAGAAGAGTTGTTTTGTTTCAATGTAAATGGTTTGATGTATATGATGAAATAAAAGGAATTAAAAGAGATGGATATGACATTATAAGTGTTAACTGGGGGTGATTTTTAAAAATAAATGAGCCTTTTGTATTAGTGGAACAAGCCTCACAGGTATTTTATGCTAATGATAATGTCAATAAAGGCTGGCATGTGGTGAGAAAGGTGCAACCACGTGATTCTTATGAGATCATGCAAACAAAGGATGATGGTATCGATGAAGTAGAAAATACAACTCAAATTAAAAGAAAAAGAATTGATGGAGGTAGTAGTAACCATTATTATAATTTTTGCTGTATATTCAATATTTGAAAATCCATGACACAATGTTTTAATTTCTTATTCAATCTATCCCCTCAATCAATCCTTATTCACTTATCATGACTTCGTTCTATTTTTCACTTATTTTTTTAGATTGAATATGAAGTCAACGATTGGAAATGGGATAGCATCAAATTCAAAGTCTACCAAACATGCATTTCTTCCACCTGGTGCTTTAGGACGGGGACGGGGACAAGGGTTGAGATCTTTATGCTCAAAAGGGACATTTAAAAAAAACAATCTTGTTCGTGCTAAATCAGGTCATGTTCCTTTTATTGAATATGGAATTCCACCATCCAAGAATAACCCTTTTATACTTGATCAAGAATGTGTGCAAGACAATATTGAAGATGAAATTCATATGCATCAAGCTGATCTTGGGACACAAGACAAGGAAGGAATACAAGATAATCAGTTGATGCAAGACAGCCATCCAGAGATGTTAGGCAATTTAAGAGTACAAGCTGATCAATTGTCTCAAGACAACCATCAAGAGACATAAAACAACATAGGAGCAGAAACTGATCATGTGATGCATGATAGCCAAAGAGCAGAAACAGGTTAGCTGATTTTCTAGGTTATTTTACTTCTGTTTTTTTAGTACCTGCTGCTACATTATTGGGTATGAAATAAGTTATTAAAATCTGTCCAATATTTGATTTCCATTTCATGTTTTTTTTGTCCACTAATTATGGATTTGCTTATTTGGACATATATAGATCAAGTTTCTACACAAAAGGTGCAAAAAGTGCGAGGACAAAACAAGTGCAAAGAAGTTACAGCACTTGAAGTAGGACAGAAGTTGAAAGTGACCTTTTTTAATAATCGAACTGTTGGGAAGAATCATGCACTATTTACAGGACATTTAGGAAAAGTTATTCGTGATCGTAATATATGTCCGCTTGGGGTATCATCATGGAAAAAAATTCCCAAGGAAAAGATCGAGCACATGTGGGCCTCTGTTGTGGTAAATATATCAATTATTTTTTGCAATTAAGTTATTACTTAAAGTCAAAATACTAATATGTGATTTCCCTTTTTACTTTTTCATTTTTTCATTTCTAAAATGGATTTGATTTCTTATTTTAATTTCTCTTTTTAGGTTGAATGTTTGGTGGTATTGGTATCTAAATGATATACTCGAGAATTGAAAAACTGAATTGATTTCTTAATTTTATTGTAGGATAAATTTGAGAATGATGATATGAATTTTCATCGTGAACATATTTTGGAATGGATGAATGAGTTGTGGAACAAGTGGAGGGTAAATCTGTATGCTAAGTATGTTCGTGGTAAGCCAATGCATGAGGCTCTTAGGAATGCACCAAAGATGGTAGACAAAAAGCAATGGGTGTGGCTTGTTAAAGAACATTTTTCTTCTAAAGAATTTAAGGTTTGACATAGAAAACAGTTGTAAAATTTTATTTTTTATTTATTATCTTTACAATTGGAAATATTTATGGTATTCAAATTTTATATTTTCACACTAATGTAGGCAGCAAGTGAAAGCAATGCAACAAATAGGGCTAAACTTACCATGCCTCATCACATTGGTAGCAGGCCTATTAGGGAATTTATTTATCAACAGGTCCTGCAAGAAAAATTTTATATGTTATAAACTATTCTTACCTTTTCATATTATGAATCCTTTTTGCTTACTATTGAGGTGACTAACTTTTTGAATTTAATGTGAAGGGAGGGAAAGATGGCAACCCACCAAACTTAGTAATAATTTTCTTTGAGTCTCGAAAGAAGAAGGATAACACAATTCTTGAACCTGAAGCAATTGAAAAACATGTATGTATAAAGATATGCTTGTGTTGGGGTTTTTTAATTTTTAATTTTTTTGACAAACAATTATTTGATTGTCCTATTACATATTTTTGTAGGCTGAAATCCTAGAATTGGAGCAGTCAGAGCCATCTCTTTCTAGCATAGAGATAGTAGAAAGATGTTTCGGACCTCAAACTCATAGTAAAGTGGTTGTTCTTGGCGGTGGGGTTAAGGCAAAAGACTTGAAAGGCAGCAGTTCCTCTAAAGGTGAGCTGTTATCTGCACTACAAGAAACCCGACAAGAAAATTAGGCATTAAAGGATCGCTTGTCTGCAGTGGAATCTCAAGTGAATGAACTTAGACAATTAAGAGAATGTTTGCTAGCTCAATAATCCAATGTCCAGCCTCCATCAACACCTTTTCAAGGGAGTGACTAGTATATTAAAAGTATATTTACAGGTTAGGAATTTATCAACTCTTGCATTTTTAGTTATATAGAAGAATAAAACTTGAATTTTATTATTTAGAATTTGTTGTGTGGGATTTTGCATGTTGATAGGGAATTTTAGAATCGTATGCTTGCTATTTTATTTTATTTTGTGGAACCAAGATTTTTATTTATAAAAGTAGCATTTTAAGTTTTATGTTGGCTAGGAGAGAACTGTTTTGACACTCCTGAACTGATAATTCTTGATGTTGGCTTTACAAGTTGTATTATAATTCTTGATTTATGCCAACTACCAAATCAAATCTTAGTTAATTAATTAACTTAATACCAGAATATAAAGGAGAAAAAGCTATATATGAATGTTTGATTGAAGATTTGGCAATCATGAATGTTATTTCACATGATTTTGGAGGTAGAAAAGCTTATTTTTGGTTGATAGATGTGAGTATGCATGATTAGAAAAAACCCTATGCCAAAATTCTGATAATTACTTGAATGAAGTTAAAATCCAAAATTAGTGGCCTTCATTTCTGTTTATGATTATTAATTAAAAAACATCAAATTTCTATTTGGGGGCATAATTGATGTGTTTATAGTTTATATAGAATACACCTTGACTCTTGCGGTCCGGAGAGTTTCGGAACGCAATTATTAGGAATACTGTAGATGATAAAGGTTCAAAGAACCAGACTTTTTTTTATTATTATTATTCAATTTTACTTATTAATCCAAATTTGCATTAACTTAATAAATTGATACGCCTCAGCCATATTTAATTGCATATTTTCCTTTATGTATATGTGTGTAGATTTACATATTGTTTGACATTCTCTTAGTTTGGTTCTTTAAGATTTATATAATTTGATGCTAATTGCCAGTGATTTATTGATTGCATACTTGCAGTGATAATTTTCAAATTTATAATTAGAAATTTAGTTATTGTATTTAGGGACAGCTACTAAAAAAATTAAAATATTTGAAAAAATTTATAATTAGAATTTTGATATTTAAAATGTAAACAATTAGATTGCTCAAAAGGTAATTAATTTTTTTATGTATACAATTCCATAAAACTAATTTATGCTCTTGTATCTTGCAGCCCCTATCATATATGCTGACTTTTTGAAGTGTATATAGCTACACTTGGTGGAATTACAATTTTTTTTGAGGTTGATATGCTAAGTTTTTAAAGTGAATACAGTTAAACTTGATCGGATTAGAATTTTTTTGAGGTTTGTCCTTAAATCACTTATAGTTTCAATCAATTATTTATAGCATATCTATATATTTTTTCTGACATAATCATTTTTATTTATTTATTTATTTTTTGCAGTTTTTAGTATAAACAAAATACTGAAGGACAAACATTAACTGTGAAGACTTGAAGAAGCATTGAAATGTTGGCTAGATAGAGATTTTTTGATTTTTCCTAGAACGGGGCTGTATAAACAATACATATCTTTTTTGAATGCTAATTCTATATTTGTAATGAATTACAAATTATTTATAAAAGTATAATATTATTTATTTTGTATTCATTTATTGTATGTTTAAAAATACAGGGTAAAAATATGGTCTAATTATTCTTAGGGACCATATTAATTTCTGTTTTGTATTATATTTTCAGGAATTAATTTTATGGTTCTTAATATAATATATATTCAAATGGATATTATTTTTAAGGATGTGATATTTTTCACCATTATTATGATTTTAATATTGTTGAGGATGTGAATTCTGGTCCTTAATACTTATTAGGAACAGGTTTTTTTGGTCATTAAAAGTTTTTAAGGACCAAATTTTCAGCCGCTAATAACTTGGTTAACCAGTTGTCATATTTTATTAAAGATGGAAAAATCGGTCCGTAATACTTTTTAGCGACCAGTTTTTGGTCGGTCCTTAAAAGCTTTTTAATGACCGTATTGCACCTTTTAAGGACCAAGTTTTTGGTCATTATCATATATTGTTAAGGATGGGAAATCCGGTCCTTAATTGTTTTTGGGGACCGTATTTACTATCGGTCGCTAAAATATTTTAGCGACCGGATGTTATCCAGTCCTTTTTAATCATTAGCGGCGGAGCCTGTAGCATCCGTATAGCGACCGGGTTGTCCGGTCTCTATTGACTTTTAGGGACCGGATTTATACTTTTAGAGACCGGATTTCCCCTCCTTATAGGCCTTTTTTCTTGAAATGGATTGCCAAACCCTGAGCGGTCAAGTCCAGGATCTTAATCAGCCTATAGTCCTTGAAGGAGGGAATATTATTATGATAGTAGATAATCATGGAACCTTAAGTCCCGGTGGTAACAGCGGAAGATGTTTTAGAGCCACAAAGCTTTCAACTTGGGGAACGACTCAAAGCAGCTATGCCATCTTAGACCGGCCCTTATTTGAGCACCTCGCTTATTTCATTAAGAAAGGGAGATTATAGCCATTATCGGCTAGGCACGCCAAAAACCAGGGGAAGCCTAATCACAAGGCGGATAAGTATTGTGCCTACCATCAGTATACTGGCCATTTGATAGATCAATATCGAACTCTGACGGGAGAAGTTCAAGCTCTCATTGATGATGAACTGAGAGGAAAGGAAGATGGCTTTTGAGGATGATAATGAACCATCAACAACAACATCTGTGTTGGCGGGAAAGGAAGATGATAGTTATTTAGCTGTTCTTTTTGTTCTGGAACTATTTGATAATGATGTTTTCAATTCTAGTTTCATTAATAAAATAAATAGTTTTGCTTATTTGTGTGATATTCTTATGATTTCACTATGCATAATCATGATCATGACTCATTCATATTTGATATTGATTCAACTGATGCCATTCCATTTAATCTCGGAACTTTGGAAAACCCAAAATCTTGATAGCATCTAATGTAACTCCTAAAGAGAGATTAAAATTTAAGAGAATAAAAAAAGGGAGTTATTGCTTGGGCCTACGAAGACATGTCAGGGATCAAGCCGAATACGAAGCTTGCATTTTCGGATTAGAAGCCTTAATAGCCTTGGGGGGCAAAGAACACAGAGGTCTTTGGAGATTCATCACTAGTAGTCTACTAGATTCAGGGCCTATAAAATAAAAATGACTGATGCCGTATGTGAAACACTTGAAGATGTTGAGCAGTTAGTTTGAGACATGTACCTTCCATTTCATGTCGAGAGATGATAATCAGTTGGCAGATGCCCTCACAACTTTGGTGTCAATATGGATAATTCGGAAGGGGTAGTTATGAAGACCATCTTGATCTCAAGCTCTGAGAAGCCCAATTTCAAGTTTAATCCAGTCATGAAAATCGAAGTGGTTGATGAGAAGCCGTGGTACAATAACATCAAGAATTACTTAGAAAAGATAGTGTTACCAGAAGAGGCTACCAAAGTTTGATCCGTAAGATATCTACTCAGTTTATCTGTATCGATGTTGTGTTATACAAACGGCAAGTTGATGGCATTCAGTTAAGATGTCGGAGTGAGAAAGAAGCGGAGAAGGTTATGGAAGAAACTCATGTCGGAGCCTATGAAACCCATATGAATGGTTTAATGATTGTAAAGAAGATCATGCGACAAGAGTTTTACTGGCGTACAATGGATACAGATTGCTCAAAGTACGTTGAACAATGTCAATTATGCCAACAGTATGCAGACCTAAGGCATTTACCAATTTTAGAATTGCATAGCTTAACCTCACCTTGGCCGTTCGTAGTTTGGGGAATAGATATCATAAGAGAAATACTCCCTATAGCCTCCAATGGATATAGGTTCATCATAGTCACCATAGATTACTTTACTAAGTGGGTAGAAGCTAAATTCTGTAAGAAAAGTTAATGCCCAAGATATGGTCAAGTTTATAGAAAAAAGTTTGATATGCAGATATGGTCTCCCACACCACATTGTGTCTGATAACGGGGTGCAATTCATGACTAAAACTAAGAAGTTAGTCCAAAAGTATGGCATTGAGCATCAAATGTCTTCTCTATATCGCCCGTAGGCCAACGGGGTAGTTGAGGCTACTAACAAGAATATTAAGAAGATCTTATCGAAAATAGTTTAGAACTATAATAATTGGGCAGAGAAATTGCCTTTTGCACTCTAGAGCTATAGAACCACCGTCAGAACATCTACAGGAGCCACACCTTATTCCTTGGTGTATGGGACAGAAGTAGTGTTGCCTGTTGAAGTGGAGCTCAAGTCTTTAAGGGTACTCATGGAAGCTTAGATTCTAGAAGCTGATTAGGTGCAGAAGCAGCTGCAGCAATTGAACATGTTAGACAAGAATAGGTTGCAAGCTTAGTATCACAACCAAATCTATCAGAAAAGACTTGCTCAATCATTTGGAAAGAAGGTCAGAAAGCATCCGCTGAAAGAGGGAGGTTTAGTCTTCAATAAATGAGACCAGGTGTTCTGGACATACAGGGTAAATTCAAACCAACATGGGAAGGTCTGTTCGTTCTTAAGAAGTTACTAGCCAAGGGAGTAGCAATTCTAATAGACAGTGATGGGAATGAGTTCAAAAAACCAGTCAACATTCGACAGACTCAAGAGGTTCCACGGCTAAGGACTAAAAATCAAAAGAAGAGAATAGAAGCTCCACGGGTCGAAAACTAAAAAATGTGGCCTTGCTAAAAATGGGTGCCTCGTCAGGGTGAAAACCGAAAAAAGGCACCTTGGGAAAAAATAAGAGGCTTGAGAGAAAATGTCCAATCAAGAAAACCTGAGAAGGTTGATTGGAAACAGGAGTTCGATGCTTATAAGATCTACTCTGAGATTAGATGGAGCTTTGCATTTTGAATCTATGTTAGATAGTGATCATGTGTAGAGAAATTATACCGAAATCAACATAATCTTTGCAAAATATATAAAGCAAAAACAATTCAACTCACCCACTTCTTGTATGCATTACCATCTAGTTCTTTTATGAAAAGAAAAAAAATTATTATTTATTGAATATATGTAATCTAATAACTATGCTCTGCTACTGCTCTCGCCAACTAGATGCCTAAGTCAATGAGTTCTGTTATCAACTGCAAGGCTAAGCACCCACCTCTTGTATTCACTTGTGGAAGCAAAGGTGCTGTCTCCGATCTATGGTATAATAGGCTTTGCAGGTAGCTGTGTCCAAAGGCTATGGTACCTGGAGGTGAAGGCCGAGGATAAGGTGTGACCTTGGAGAGATAAAGGATGCCTCACTACATCTTGAATCCCTCTGAACTGTTAAGTACAACAGACGATAATGTAGAAGGTAGCCTCATGGAGTCCACACAACGGGACACATCCTGAAGAACCATCCAGAGTCACGACAGAAAGGGGGAGCCAGGGGCACATGAAGTTGATATCCTCATATGCCACCTCGCCCAATCTAGCAGCACCTTCGTTGGGTGATGCAAACGAATACAACCGCTGTCGGAGAAGGAAATACCTCAATGAATAACTGCTCATCACCTTAAGAGGTGGCTCTAATAGTAGCTTCAGTATTTCTTGTAGCCGGACCAGAAAGACATGAGGAAAAATAAAGATTGTTATAGATGAAAACTATAACTGGCTCTCTTAGCAAAAGTTAGGCTAAAGGGTAGGGGTGAAAACCTAAATATAGGCAGTCTGTCTTACAAAAAAATTAAAATGAATAAAAGTTGCTGGAATGGGTTAGGTCTATTTCAGGCAAAAATTAGGCACAGAGTTATGTGAAAATGCCTAAAGGGATGCATTTCCCGCAAAGAAAAACTAGTATAAAAATCCAAAAGGGATGCACTACCTTCAATAAATGACGTCCAATACTCGAAGTGATAAGGCAGTTCGAATAACCTCCCATCAAGTAAATAGTATAGAATGCAGGACATGAGTTTGAGTCCTGGAGGCAAAATGCTGTACAACTCATAGCAAAAGGCACATGCTCGTTGACTAGGGGGCAAAGATGCACGCCAGACAGTTCTCTTTGAAAAGCTTATGGGTCAGAGTTCCTAAGCCAAGATGATACGCTTCTAGATTATTGGAGGCATCAGACAGTATAAGCAATATCCTCAATGAGTCCCTTAACTAACTAGGATGTGCTCTATCCATTTTTTCATCTCACGTGCATCCCGCGTGTACAATCTTTTGCATAACTTTACACGTGCATAGCCTTTCACGATGCCGAACATGCATTCACACATGCATGAACTTTGTATAAATCTTACATATGCAATTCTTCGCGCATATTTTGTGTTCATAATTTATGCATACATCTAACATATAATTCTTTGCACATGTTTAGCGTGCATATCACAAGCACATATCGCATACATTTAATCCTTTACATGTATAGTTGTGTACACATAATTTTTGTACATAATCCTTGGCATGTATTGTGTGTATATAGCTTTGTGTATATATTCCACACGCATAATTCCATACGCACACACAATCTTTTGTATACATTGATGTGTACATAACTCTGATGGAAAGGTCCGAATAGACCTTATACACAAAGATGATCCAAGAGATGGATTCAGCTCAATATTGTCGGCCACTATATTCGGCATAAAATTATATGGGTCTGTATAGAGGAGGAACGCCCAAAAGAACAAGCCTATTCGGGCACACCATGCTGAGGGCAATCAAGAATCGTACAAATCTATAGAAAAGAGGAGCTTTCGAGAAGCTGGACTGCCCATGCGTACCTTCGTTGCCGGTAATTAGGTACAACTTCAGCTCAACGTCAGCACTCATCCATGCTAGACAATTAGATCAAGATGAAGTCCTCACGAAAGAGGATCCCGCAGACTCGTGCCAAAGAGGACATTTAAAAGAGCAAGCCTATTCACGCACACCATGCTGGGGGCAATCAGGTAAGTTTCTTTATCATTAAATGTAAAGGTTGGAAAAAACACTTAAAATGTAAGGTTCACCCAAGTGTAGATTCAAGATCCATTCAAAAATTGAAAAAATGTAGAATGCACCAGAGGTGTAAATTCACATGAAAAAAATATCTTAGTTGTAATGATTAAAAAAAAATCCGAAACATTTTTTTTTAAAAAAATCACAAAACAAATCAGGACCAAAATCATCTTAAGAAACACTGAAAATTCTCAAATCTATCCACCTACAGGCAAGCATCGAAATGCCAAAACTAATTTCCTCTTAGGAGGCCCAGATCTAATATCATCTTTAGAGGCTTAAATTTAATTTTCCTTTAAGGAGTCTCAAATCTAATTTCCTCTCAGGAGGCTTAAAATCTAAGCCTCTTAGTGAGCATTTAAGCCTCTCAGTGAGCATCTAAGACTCCCAGTGAGCAATCTAAATCTATCAATGTGCATCTAAGCCTCTCAGTGAGCATCTAAGCCTCTCAGTGAGCATAAATTTTCAAAGTCTCCTTGCGAGCACAAAGCCCTCTTTAGAGGCATACATGTTTTTTTCAACAGGGAGGCTCTGGTTGGAGATGATAGAGGGATCAGTATCTGGTATATCACATTCGATAAGAGATCTCCAAGAAGAAGATATCTACACTTTGGAGGTCTAGAAAATGACTCGGTGTAATCAAGAGGATGATATCTGCACTTTGGAAGTCTAGAAAATGACTCGGTGCAATCAAGAGGACGATATTCGCAATTTGGAAGTCTAGAAAATGACTTGGTGCAATCCAAGAAGATGATATTCATATTCTGTAAACCATTCTCTAGGGAACAACCAATTGTCCTTCAGGGGACACCCATATGACATCGACCCCAACAGGTACGTACAGCCACAAGTATGCATCTCTTTTCTATGCCTTGCACATTTGTTTTGCCCATTTTTATAGGAAAAGAGGTTCAGGATGAGCACCAGTAAAGACGACAACAATCATATGCTATGCAGACCCGATGGTCGTTAGCAAAGATATGTTGTGCAGGCTTGATGGTGGTCAGCAAGACTAATGCGGTATATCAAAAGAGTTGTAGTAGAATACATTCACAACTCAATGACAACAATAACATGCCATGCCGACCTGACGGTGGTTAGCAGGGATATGCCGTGCAGGCCTGATGGTGGTCAGTAAGATAAGTGCAGTATATCAATCGAGTTGTGTTAGAATATGCTCACAACTCAATAACAACAATCACATGCCATGCAGACCTGATGGTGGTTAGCAAGGATATGCCGTGCAGGTCCGGTCAGCAAGACAAATACAGTATATCAAATAAGTTGTAGTAGAATACGCTCACAACTAAACGACAACAATCACATGCCATTCAAACTGGATGGTGGCTAACAAGCATATGCGGTGCAGACCTGATGGTGGTCAGCAAGATAAATGCGGTATATCAAATGAGTTAAGGTAGAATACGCTCACACCTCAATGACAACAATGCTGTGCAGGCTTGATGGTGGTCAGCAAGATAAATGTGGTATATCAAATGAGTTGTAGTAGAATATGCATTGTGACGTGTGCCGAACCTAACAAAGGCCCTCATTGAACCCGCTTTTAGGATTCGAGGGATTGGTTCGCGTCTTTTTGATCTTGGACACCATGAGACATCTTGGATGACTCCTTCCCAATAGAACATTGGAAAGGAACATCAAGCCTTACGATGCCTTTTAGGCACCTTTGAGGTATTTTGGAGTCGCCACCCAATTTACAAGAAATTGGGAAAGGTCTCTAACCTCTTATTGGTCTAGACCAGAGATTGGTGTTCGGAAGTTCCCTCTTATTTATGTTTTGGTTAATTATAAATGAGTTTTTAGCCTCCTAAAATTCTATCCCTTATCTCACACGATCAATGGATTTAATTAAAAGCGCATTACAAGCATTCAAAAGCAGTAAATGAAAGTTATAAAGAAAAGCGATAAATAAAGCAATAAAGGAAAGCAGTAAACACACCAAGCACACAATTACAAGGGAAATTGGGGCGGAATACAACCCCAATAAAAGAAGATTAAAAATGTAAATAGGGACATAATACAATCCCAAATGGAAAATAAATAATGTTGCCCCAAAATTAATTACAAGGGCCCAAAAGGAAATGAATATAAATTTGAAACAATCAAACAAAATCAAACATGAGAAAAACATACATAAATCGGGACATTCGTTTGGTTTAGGAACATTGGTTCCTTCGCGCTTGTTTGAAGGTTTAGGAACATTGGTTCCTTCGTACTTATTTGAAAAGGGGTTGAAGAGTTGTTTGATTATTGGGTTGAAAACCAGGATGAGTGAGCCCATTTTGGAGGAAAAGAAACTCTTCGTTTTATTGTGATGTTTTACATTCCATGGCCAATACGCGGGACATTAGTCCCAATTTTATTAGTGAAAATTTCAATTTAATTATAAAAATATTTTTGTGACTTTTTATCTCATACGTACATAAATAAAATATTTGTTTGCAAGCAAACACAATACAAAGAGGGGGAATACGAAAGGTCTCACCAAATGATGCGGTCTCCTAGGCATGGTGACCCATCCGGGAGAGCACAGGAATGCCCACATAATGCAATTTAAAATAAATCTCAGATAGAAAAATAACATCAAAAATATTAGTAATGATTCTAAAAAATAATCAAATAAGGATAAAATAAACATAGGACATATTAATTTAACGAATAAACAATTTACATGCCAAAGGGATCAAAAATAAATCAAGCCAAAGACAAGGATAATAATGAAAACGATGACAAAATAAAATAGTGGCAATACTAATAATAATAATAATAATAATAATAATGTCAACAGTGAATAAACATGGAATAATAATAGTAACAACATAATAAAATGATAACAATATAAAATGGTAATGATAATAATGATATAAAACAAATGAATATAATATAATAATAAATAAATAATATAATGATGATAATAGTAATAAGAATAATAATGCTAAGAAAACAACATGGTAGCCAAATTGACAGCAAGCACACATGTAGTGATAATAATAATAATAATAATAATAATAATAATAATAATAATAATAATAATAATAATAATAATAGCAACAGGAGAGTTAAAAAAAAAATCAAATTAAAACCAAAAAATAATATATCAACCGTACTATAACCACATTCAAAATGCTAGGAATAAATTATAAATGATAATAACATGAAAAATAATAATATTGACAACAAATAAATGATATACAAAAATAAATGAGGATGAGTCCAAAAATGTTTACCCTCAGAATTTTATGAGTTGGAAAAATGGTGTTTTATTTCGTCCTCCTTGTCGAAATTTGTGGTGATAAATATTTGAAGACAATAAAAAAAAAATTGGTGTTTTTGAACAAGTTTAGCTCAAGAAATTATTTTGGTGAAAATATTTCCTGGTGGAAGATAAAGCAAAAGAAATTAATTTTCCAAACTCAAAACCATTCGGGAACTAAAAATATTCTTGAAGAAAAAAAAAGAAGAGGAAAAATTAAAGCTTGAAAATCCTTCAGATTTTTTTGCTAAAACCCCACGCTGCTCTCTTTTCTTCAGAGAAAATGAAGTTCTTTTCCTAAATCAAAAAAATGATGCCCCCACCCCCAATAAAATAAAGACCGACCCTTTTTTATTTTTAGTCTTACCAAAATGAAAAATAAAATAAAATAACTTTCCTAATTTTATTTTTTCGAAACCACCCAAAAACGTGAAAAATGTTGATATTTTTGCAGTCCAAAATTAATTTTGCAGGCGAGGGAGAACACGTGGCGAAAGACTAGCTGCGTGCGGAACGGCACGGAGGCTCCGACGTCCGTCCCTATATAGCGACGGGCGTCCCTAATTCTTGCCATCGCTAAAGCGTCTGATACCCCTTTTTTCCGATTTTTGGACCTAAAAATCAGTTTTTTATCCCTTTTTTCAAGGTTTTAAGGGATTTTTTCCATTTATAAAAATTAAAATAGGTAATATCTGATTTTATTAAATTTTATCCCTTTAATTAATATTTTTTTTCCTATTTTTATTTATATAAAAAGAATGAAATGAATACCTAAAGAGAGGATTTTTGGGCTACGGTTTTTTCTCTTCGTCTTTTCTTTTCTTCTTCCTCTCAAACTCTAAAAAAAAATCCAGATTTTTTCCCTACCAAATTCATCTTTCATTCTTTTTTCCAACATAATTTCTTCTAAATATATATTTAGATGGAGTTTTGTTGTTTGATTAATTTTTTGAGACAAACACAACAATTGTTTGTTGTCAAAATTCTTTTTTTTAACCTTTTATTTGTGTTCAATAAAATTCTTTCCATTGATTTTCTTTTGAATCTCTTTTTGATGAAAAATTAATTTTGATATAAATAAAACAATTGTTTGTTATAAAAATCTATTTTTTTCATTTGATTTTCTAAAATAAGACTTTTAATAATTTTTTTCCTTGATACAAATAAAGTGATTGTTTATTCTTGAAATCATTTTTCTTTAATTTTAATCAATAAAAATCTTTTTTTTATCAAAATCATTTCTTTAGGTAAAGAAATTAAATCTTTGTCCTTAAAGAATTTTTGATCATTTTTTATCCTATTTCTTTCTTGGAATAAAATTCTGACATTTTCATCATATTACACTCTAATATTGCAAATCATCAAACAAAGAAATCGATCATCATTTTACCTTCATCGAATCCGAAACTCTGAGGGTAAACATTTTGGGCTTATTCTTTCTTTTTATTATTTTTGTTCATGTTTAATTTATTCATGTATATTTTTATTAACTTCATTTATTTATTTATTTTATTTATTTCAGATTTGTTTTATTTAACTTGTTTATATATGATTTTATTGTTATTCGTGTATATTATTATTATTTTCATTTATTTATTCATTTTTTCTATTGCTTTTATATTTGTTTTAATTTAATATGTTGATATATTATTTTCTTCATATCAATATTGATTTTCTTATCATTTCTAACATGTAAATATTATTTTCTTTTAATTCTTAACATGTAATTAATTTATTTTATTTTAACTCATCATTATTTCTAACATGTAATTAATAAATTCATTTTAATAGATATTTTTACCATGTAAATGTTTTATATTAATTGTAATTACATTAATTAATCATGTTGTTCATTTAATTGTTTTCATCAATCTTTAATTCATTTATTTTATTATTCTTTCCTTTATTATTTTATATATTCACTGATTTGATTATCTTCATCATTATTGTTGTCATGTTCATATTTTTACATATTGATTCATTAACATGTTATATTTTATTCCAATCACTTCATTTAATCCGTTTGTCATTAATAACACATTTTTCTAGTTCACTTTAAATTGGTAACATTTTAATTCATTTATGATTTTGATATCATTTCATTTTATCTCATTTTATTTTATCTTATCATTTATTTTATATTTAATTGATTTTAATTGATTCAATTACTAACATTATTTTATTTTTCTTTTATTTTATTTCACATCTCATTTTTTGCTTGGGCATTTTTGCGAGCACACTGGGAGATCCAAGAGGCTCGTTCGGGTTACATATTTATTTTCTTTGTTTGTAATATTTATTTATTTTGGCTTTTTTATTTATTTTGCCATGTAATTTTCTTGTAAAATTATTTATTTAGGCCCACTAGAAAGAAAATCACTAAACGTTTTTTCATTAATTAATTTGAAATTTTTCCTAAATAAAAATGTGACCAATGTCTCAATTTTCTCCATCCAAAATAAAACCATCACATCAAAATTATTTTATAATAAATATGCATGCGAGGACCAATGTCCTCATCATTAATGAATATCTCGTTTTATGCATGTTTTGTATTTTATTTAGAATGGGGATTGTATTCCGCCCATAATTTTGTTGTAATATTTTTACATATGCTTTATTTTATTTACGCTTTTATTTGTCGCTTCCACTACGTGATTGACATGCGCTTTAATTAATTGTATTAAAATGAATGAGAAATGAGATGAAACTCTAAATTCAAAACTCGATTATAAACTTAACCAAGGTATGAATAAATGGGAAGTCCCAAACCTACTCTGGTCTTGGGCTCAATGAGGTTAGAGGTCTAGAACCTCCAAATTATCTCTTGTTCCCCTACAAAAGGCTTAATTTACATAATCCTAGGCTCTAGGGGGTAGAGGCTGAGACCTCCAAGATCTCTCTGGTTTGCCCAAGATGGATATGTATGCGTCGTCTTAGGCTCGCTGAGGCTAGACGACCCTTCCCAATGTTCTATTGGGTGGCGACTCCAAGAAACCTCCTTGTTGCCCAATATAGATGCACTTGTAAATACCTTGCAAGTTTTAATGAATCCCATCCCGATCGCCCTAAAAGCGGGCCGTCGGGAGGCCACGGGGTTCGGCGCGCGTCACAGTGGCGACTCCACTGGGGACAAATTCGAGACTTCACTTCAAAAGTGCCTTGGTTAAAATTTACAATTGAGTTTTAATTTAAAATTTTCATCATTTTTCAAAACTGCATTGCATCTCATTAGAGCCTTAGATCTATGCTAGTTTGGTCCCTCTTTCAGCCCCGGTGTGACACCCCTTACCCGTACTCAGGCGATCCCATCCCATGAGGAGTAAGATGCCGTACGAGTCAATGTGCTACCAAACAAAGCAGAGAACAATGCATAGATAAACATACACAAAAGTGGGGGTAATTAAAAACTTTTACAACATATAAGAAAGCGAAAGCTGATCATGCATTAATATAACAGAGGCATTACATTACTGTTCTGATCAGCTAAAAAATACAACAATTAATTACAAATCCCAAAATTACATAAACAAAAGCGGAAGCTATTACAAAACAAAAATAAGAGAGCTCTATACAAAAAGAATCTCAAAATACAAAACTCAGTCATATTCTAAACCCTGCTGCGTTGGCTTGGACTGCGGCGACTCTCCCAACGCAACTCCTTCCGCACCTGCACGGGTAAACACACCGTGCTAAGCGATAAACGCTTAGTAGGGAACCACACATATATCAAAGGACAACCATTCACAACGGTCGTCAAGGCAAAACACAAGCGTACATCATAATATACCATACACATAGCATATCAATTGCATAAGCATGCATATATACTAAAGCCATACATTCAGAAGCTCATAACAATATTCATATTCCCATAACAGATTATACTTTTCACTTATGAGTTCACACATGTGTCACATACATTTCCTCATAACATAATTCATACAAGGCACTTGCTGACTCGAGGGAGTGGATAACGAGTGTACGGACAGTACTTTACGAGTATGAGCCGATACGGACAGTACCTTACGGGTACTAATTGATAAATCAAGATACTTTTAATTTTCACAAAACACTTTCAAAAGGGATCTTAAACAAGATCCGAACACATAAGGGTTCGCGAGGAACCAAGCGGGGACCTGATCGGGGTCCAAACGAAACTGAGGGCTGCAGCTATAAGACTCTATTAGGCATGCCTAACTATCCACTTTCTAGACTCTAGCAGGTCATGCATAAACCATTCAATCCATTTCAAAACATTCCAAAATCATCATCATACATGTACATAGTCGTATCATGGGTCCGCATTCATATAATTCATAAGACATCAAGCATAAATCTCATAGACATTAAAGAAAAGTGGAGTTCAACAACCGCACACAACAAAAGAAAACTCATTCAGCATAAAGGGAGCTGTCGCGCTCGCGACAGAGACCGAAGTCTCTTCGCTGCACGTACGCTACGGATTTCGCGACCGCGAGGAGGACGGAGGGGCCAGGCTCTGTCGCGCTCTCAACGTATGAACAAATATTGCTATCGCGGGCTCGCGATGAATCGCGTGCTTGCGATAGCACTTGGCCAGCATCGCGCTCGCGACAGAGGGTGCTCAACACTTTGGCTATCGCGGGCTCACGACGGAATGGCGTGCTCGCGACAGCGAAGCTCCAAAACACTGATCTCTATCACGCTCACGACATCGTCGTGATCGCGACAGCATCAGGTTTTCCTAAATCTACAGTATTCTGCAGATTTTCTTCCTCCCACAATCAACCACAAACACACACAAAACTCATCCAAGAATCTCTTACCTCAAACCCAGCCATCCATTAGCATCAACAGCTATAATATAACATTAATCAACAAGAAATTTCACACAATTCATTAATTTAAACCTCCAATTCCAAGAATCATCCAAAACCCCAATTTATGCACAAAACCACATCAACTCCAACATTATCACAATTAACTCATGCTCTTACAAGATTCACATTCCAAAACAAAAACCCATAGCGTATACATCTAAATAAAGAACGTATAACAACCTAATTCTAGGAAACCATCAAATCTCATACATAAACATGTATATATACATGAAAACCAATAAATTCCCAAACCTTAAAATCCTTAGCTCCTATTGCTTGGATCCACTAGTTCCAGCCTTCTCTTTGCCCTTTGGCTTGTGAGGAGGCTCAACTAAGCATAAACAAGCACCCAAACACCAAAAACACAAACCCTAACTTAGATCGAACCCAAGAAGAAGAAGAAGAAAATGCATGAATAACACAAGGAAAAAGCAAGAACTTACCAAGGAAGATGTAAGGGAGTAATTAATTCCACCACTTGAGCTTGAATCTAAGTAAAGCACTTAGGAGAGTGCAAAGGAGGAAGAAGAAGAAGAAGGAGGAGAGAAAACGGGAAATGGGTTTCAAAAATCTTATTTTTCCCTTTTTTATTTTCTCTTTCCCATCTTTCTTTCCCCTTTACACATGTCAACCATCTAGTGGAGGAGATTACTTACTCACGCCCTAACTAAATGTATCACATGCACACAATGAAACACCCTAATAATGCACCCTACACATGTATGAGCAACACACACAATGCTCCCTCAAGGACACACCCTACAAATGTATGAATGCATACACACCACAATAACCCACTAGTGCATATCCTACTATGGTGCACTCATACACACACAAATCTGTCCTAACTAATTCACACCATGGTGCAACACATGCACACACGCACCAGAAAAACCCCAAATCATACAATATTACCAAAATGCCCTTATTATGCTAGACTCATGCAAATGCACACACATACATATATGTCTCATTCAACTAGGGGGCAAACGGGGTGTGACACCCGGTGCGTTCCCGAAGCGCGACCCTACGTTCACTCAATGTAGGGAAGTGTTAAGGATAATCACCAGCCCAAGCCTCGTACCATCATGGTATATTAAATGGTGACCCAATCGGTCGTTACGCTCGTGATGAGCTAGACCCGTTGGCAGGGACCATGCTTGGGTAGCCCTAAAGCAACACCACCTTTGACCAAAGCTTATGTAATGGCAATAGATACTTCCCCTAGGTGGTATGAACCATAATATCTTGCTTGCTATATGGATCATTTTGTATTGGACAAACCCAAATAATCTGTTTGGTCACCTAATCAAAGGCTTTCATGCCCCGATAGGCCCATGTCAACTTATTCAGGCTGCCTAAATACATGATGATCAAAACCCATGCGTATGCACATTAGCTAAGAGAGGTTATGCTGCCGGTTTTTCACCGTGCACCATGTGCGTCCATCGGGTTCCCTATTAACCCATGGATCAAGCCCACCTAGGACAGAGACCGCACGACCTCATGTGTGGGGGCAATAAGGTTGGAAGGACCTACCTGCTTGCATGTGTTTGTGAATGATGAATTACACATTCATGTCAGTCATGCACAAATAAATTTCTGTATTTCTTCTACATGTATACGTCCTTTTCTTTGCATAAAATTATTACATGTACATATTGTCTTGTGTATAATTTTTCACATATCTCACATGTATCATTGTAATCTCTGTTAGCCATTGTATACCATTTTTGTTGCACAGTACGACCATGCATTACGTATAATTCATGCATCATTCTAACTCTTTAACTTCTTAGCCATCAAAGACCACTTTCCTAGCTGGTTAGGGGTTCTGACAGTTGCATCATCAGAGGGTTTTGATTGAGCAACCATAATCAAGTCAAGTGCAATTAATAGGCATTCAGAAAATCTCCAGAAATGGCCGATTCATCGAGGGAAGCAGATGCTACTAGGGCCTTGATATCTAAAGAAGTGGGTCGAAGGTTCGAAGAATTCGAGAACCGAATTGTAACACGCCCATCGCCGTCCCCATTGGAAGGACGCCGACGGACGCGCTACACGACGCTCACATATACAGATATACACATGCACTATGCGGAAGCATACATTCATACATAACATACATACGAAAATACGGGTTAATTAAAAACTTACCTTGACTTACCTTGCAGTACAGACTGAACATGCAATAACTCACGCACATGAAGGCACTAAGCAAAAGCATACACAAAAGCATACATAAGACCAATCAACGGAAGCATAAGCAAAATATCAAAACAAAGGAATAACTTAACATAAGGACATATTAACTATTACATTCCCAAAAGAAAACTCAAGATCAAAACATAATTAATTACATATACAATACTACAGAATTACAAAAGCTGAAATACAGAAGCTGAACCAAATACAGGACTTCTAACTCCTACGTGGCCGACCTTGCAGAAGCGCGACTCGAACAGAACCAAACCTGCCACCTGCACGGAAAGGAAATTCGTGCTAAGCGATAAACGCTTAGTGGGGAGAACACATAAGAGTATGGACGGCCATTCACAATGGTCGCCAAGGCATAACACATTCAAATGGCAAATGCGGATATTCATAACATATCAATAATCAGGCTGCATAATACAGGCATTCATTTCAATACTCACAATCAAACCATAAACTCATGTCCAGGATAGACCAAAACAGACATAATACAATATACGATACAAATATCATCATGCAGAACTACATACTATATCACATGCATAAACCTACAAGGGTATCCAATAATAACATCTTACCGTGCGGAGTCACAAGAGCTTTACACATGCAAATTGACATAACTAAGTACCTATGCAGGAACAGACAACCAAACCATCATGTTAAGAATGCTAGCCATTTAACATACTTAGACATGCCAAACACATACACTAGTCAAATATCCAAAGGATAACATTTAGAGCATCACAATACCGCTGCGCAACTCTAATATATATTAAGCATCATGCAAAAACACTCTGATAGCGGAGACTGAAGGCATAACCACTTAGTATTACATTCATATCATCATCATGCAGAAAGTACAGTAATCATCACATACTTACCATCACAGCTGCTTCGGTTCACATGCTAATATATATAACAAAACTATGCTGAAGTCATATACTTAAATACATCAATCAAATCATTTCAAAGCATTCAGAAACTTATAACAAATCACATGACAAGTACGAATAATCATGTTAAATATAAAGTCATGCTTACTTAATACAGACATACATTCTGAAGCCCATAATCACATTCATATACACATAAACTGATTCCTGAAATCCTTATCATAATCAAACGGATATCACATTCATATAGTTATTTCAAAGTAATACAAACCAGTAAAGCACCTGCTGACTCACAATAGTGGATAACGAGTGTACTGATTAGTACCTTACGGGTACAAGTCGGCCAAAGGGTACCTTACGGGTATGAATCGAAAACCACTTTATTTTGTCACAAAAGCATTTTACTGATGGGGGATCTTAACCCGATCCAAATACATTAAAAAGGATCACGAGTATCCGTACTGATGGGGGGTTCGCGAGGAACCAGTCGGGGGACCTGATCAGGGTCCAAACGTTCAAAGGGCGCTGCAGCTACTGAAGACTCTATTAGGCATGCCTAACTATCCACTAAACTGACTCTCGTAGGTCATGCATAAAACAATTCACGCTTCGAAACACATAACGCATAATTATATATACATCATGCATAAACCAGAGTACAATAGACATATAAATATGCTCATAAAGTTGGTCATATATCATGCAATTCGCATTGCAAAACATATTACAGTCCATACATTTTAACATTAAACAATGTTCTAAAGCATGCCAAGAATCAGGTAAAGAAGCACTACCATGCCAATGATTATCAATACAAAATCCTAATCATGCATTAGGTGAAGATACTAAGCATAAACCATGCATAGTCCAAATTACATTTAACATAACACAATGAGCTCCAAGGCTAAAGCATAACAATGCATTCAGACATTAACCACATTATTCAAATAAATATAGCATAGCATAATATCAAGCACACCTTATACAAGTCATATTCTGGAGCATGTGAAAATTCCTTCAATCATATTTTTAACGATACTCATCATACTAAAGCATGTCAGAAACACATGTGGAATCATATTATGCCAATGATCAATAACGTATAATCTGAATCATGGAATGATACAACATTCTTAAACATGGCATGTTATTCTAGGTAAAAATCCGATTAAGGACAGGCATAACATAATGCTGAACACAACTAAAATAGGCTAACCAATCAGATAAGATAGCACACAGTAGAGGAGAGAGTCATAGAAGCATTTGAAAGTCATTTTATAATAAACTAGTCACGGGGAACAAATCAAAACAGAAAAGCCATACAGGAGCATATAACAGTATGACATAATTTATACAGCAGTGAAGACCCATACAGAAGAAATAGGAAATTCATTTTGGTTAAAACTGGACGAAATCGGAAAAAGGAGCTGAAGAGGGGTCGGTCACGAGTCGTGTCACGACTCGTGACTGACCTCAAAGGGGTCACGAGACGTGACCTAGTGTCACGTCTCGTGACCTGCTAGAGAGTCACGGGACGTGACTCTATGTCACGCCTGGCCTCACAAGAGTCACGCCGTGACTCTAAGTCACGAGATGTGACTTTCCTCTCACAGAGAGAGGAGTCACGCTTCGTGACTGGAGTCACGCCTTGCCTTTACCAGAGTCACGTCGTGACTCTAAGTCACGAGACGTGACTTTCCTCTCACAGAGAGAGACAGTCACGCTTCGCGACTTCGTCCAGCCCGCCGAGAAGTCACGCGTTGTGACTGGGAGACAGAGTCACGTGGCGTGACTGGAAATCACGTCTCGTGGCTTGTCTCTCTCAGGAATTCTCGACACATACTGGAAATGGAAATTCTATAGAGACGCGATTTTCCATTCCCAGCTTACCCAGAATTCAACGAAACTCGATAAAATCATTTTCAATCTGATTCAAAACACATCCAAACTCATCTTACCTTACAGTCGATCTTCCAAACATCATAAATAGGATAATAGCAATTAATTCCACAATCAAACAATCAAAATCATGCATAAACCCATTCAAGAATATAAACCCTAAAAGTTACAGTAGGTTCAAAACACAAACTCAGAACTTCCAAATCAATACTTGTCATGCATTACTAACACATCTACTCACTTAATCATGCATGTACACATTCTAAAACACACCAAATTCCAGAAATTAGACCATGCAAACACATTATAAGTCTAGTGAGAAATAGGGCAGAGACATTCAACTAAGATTGAAGAACAGAGAGGTTCAAACATTGCATGCATTTCAAATGCTCCCAAACCTGGAAATGACGATCCAAAAATCACACTTTCCGCTTCAAGATCACTGCTCAATCCTTTCCTTGCCTTTATTTTGCTTCTTCTTATCATCAAACACTTGCACAAACAAAACCCACAATCACTCTTCAAAACCCTAACTCAACCAAAACCAAGAAAAGATGAAGAAGAACAGTACGTAGAAACCTTAACCCAACTTACCTCTTCAAACAAAGCACAATCCAAGCCAAACACAACTCCTAGCCAAAGCCAAAGAGAAAGAAAGGAAAAGCAGAGAAAGGAGAAGAAAAGAAGAAGAAGGAACGTGAGAGGAGGGGACGGGAAAGCAATCTGTATTCCCTCTCTCTCTTTCTTTTCTTCTTTTCTTCTTTCAATGCCTACCTAACAGTCCACTAGGCAACATCCAATTGGACCCCAAACTCCACTTAAACTTTCCAACCATCAGTGCTCTTTAGTCCTTAGATAAATAACACTTCACTCACTTACACAATTCTTTCTTACAAACTTAATTATCTTTTCAATTAGGTCCTTAACACTCCAAAATTCTCAAGCAAAAATTACCGAAATACCCTTCCGATCCCGACTTAGCATGCATAATCCGACCAGGGCTATTTTGGGGTGTGACACGGATGATGGCCATGGTGGTCGCAATGGCTCAACCAGCTGCACCACAGAACCTGGCACCTCCTCCCATGAGATAAAATGAACAGGAGGAGGCCAGAGAGGATCCACCAGAGAATGTACATCCACCACCAGTGGACTTAGGGGTTGCCACGTCAGGAGGGCAAAAGAGACGAGTAGCCCATAGAATGGAAGAGGACTTAGAAGGGGATGAATATGAAGAACCCTTATCAGTTAGAAGGAAAGCACCCCAGACAGAAGATACCATCTGGAAGAAGATGGAAGAAAAGTTCGAGGCAATGACAAAGATGTTGATAAGGGGTCGAGGGATGAGCCCCGAAGACAAAGAGCTGGATGGGGAAGATCTAATCCCCTTGAATTTTAAGATGCCTGATGTCCCAAAATTTGATGGCACATCGGACCCCACCGCACACATCAAGCAGTACTCTTTGATAATGAAAGGTACCACGCTAACAAGGAGATAAAAGGTAGAATACTTCTGTTTAAGTTTGACAGGTCCTACGGTGGGCTGGTATCACGGACTGGATCGGAGAACAAAAGAAGACTGGGATATGCTGATGGAGGAGTTCCTCCAGCAATATGACTGTAGTATAAGGATGGAGGTCACTCTGAAAGATCTAGAGTTGCTACAACAAAAGCCGAATGAGTCATTCCATGAGTCCTTGACCCGATGGAGGAACTGGGTAATGGAGATGAAGAAGAGACCGGACACTCTAGACCAGATCAGGCTGTTTATTAGGAATGCTAGCCCATACTTGAAAGATGGGAAGATGAAGGGGCTGAAGGACTGGGAGTCCTTAAAAGATATAGCCATTGAAGCTGAGGCTGAGCATCTGGATAAAATGGCTAAATCTGCAAACTTGGCCTTATGAAACAGCAGTGGCAATGGGGGCAATACCAAGGTAGCAGAGGTCTCAACCACCGGAATGACTCTTAAACACCTCACCATCTCGGGCAAGCCTCTATCTTGGCACTTCACTCGTCTCATCAAGGAAGGGAAGTTGCAACCCTTGCCAGCTAGGCCTGCCCCAAGTTAGGGAAAATCGAGGCACAGAACAGACTGGTATTGTGCATATCACCAGTACACAGGGCATCAGACATACTATTGTTGCCCTCTGAGAGATCGCATTCAAGAATTGGTGCCTGGCCTGGATGGAGAAAGAAAGGATTAGAGTTGTTATAATGCTTTTCATTTTATAAAGTGTATTCCTGAACTATGCACTTGTCACACCACAAATCGGGCCCAGTCGGATTTGGCAAGTTAAGTCGGATAAGTGATGGATATTTCGGTAATTTGTGCATGTGGAATTTGGATGATAAGGACCTAATTGAAAATATAATTAAAGTTTGTAAGGAAATAATTATGCTAGTGAGTAAAGTGCAAGTTTGTCAAAGGATTAAAGAGTAATAAAGCAAGATATTTTGGTTGGAGCCAATAGGAGGCTGCCATGTGTCTTGGCAGGCAGGTGGGCAATTAGTGGGAAAAGAAGAAAAAGAAAAAGAATGAGAGAGAGGAGCAGATCACGTTCTGCTCTCTCCTCTCCTCTTCCTTGCTCTTCTTTCTTTTCCTTTCCCGTTTCTTGTTCTCCCTTCCTTGGCTGTGTGTGAATTGGTGTCTTGGCAGAGCTTGAAGATTTCTTGAAGAGGTAAGTTGGGTTAGGGTTTCCTGCATGTTCTTCTTCTTCCTCTTCTCCTGGTTTTGCTATTTTGAGTTAGGGTTTAGGAAGAGTAATATGTGGGTTTTTATTTGTGCAAGCTTTGGGTTGCAAGAGGACGCTTAAGGGCTTGGAGAAGATGGAGGATTGAAGTTCGAAGTGTGGGTTTGAAGCTAAGGATTTCAGGTTTGGGACTTGTTTTAGAAATCTTGTTTGAGAATTTAAATTACTGTAATTCTAGGGTTTATGTTCTTGAGAAACTTGAATGTGGTTATGCTTGATTTTGCTTGTTTTGATTTCTGATTTAAGTTGTATTTATGTTGTGTATGTTGTATGGGACATCTTCTGGAAGGTATGATGAGATTTGTATGGCTTTGATTCAATTTTGGAATTGATTTTTGAGTCCTGGGAATTCTGGAAATGGGAAATCGCGTTACTGTTGAAATTCCCGTTTCCAGTTGCGTCTGTCACGTAACTAGCCAAGTAGAGAGGCCAGTGACGACTCGTGACCAGCCAGTGTGGCCAGTCACGAGTGGTGACTGGCAGTCACCACTCGTGACCAGCCAAGGGGAGGCCAGTCACGAGTCGTGACATCCAGTCATGACTCGTGACCAGCCAGAGAGGCAGTCACGGGTAGTGACTACCAGTCACGACCCGTGACCAGCAAAGGAGGCCAGTCACGACTCGTGACATCCAGTCACGACTCGTGACCAGCCTGAAGGAGGAGGCCAATCACTAGTTGTGATGCCAATCACGACTCGTGACCAGCCCACCCTGTTGGTCACCCCGTTCGGCCTATTTTCTGAAATTTCCCGGTTTTAATACAAAAATAAATTCCGTACCTTTTCTGAATGGACTTATACTGCTGTATGATACGTGTCATACTTCTATATGCTCTCATATGGCTTTTCCTTTACTGTGTGCTATATTACCTGGCTTATATGAAAGATTATCTTAATTTATTTGCGATTAATAATATGTTATCCATGAGAAGTTATACGTGGTATTTTGGAGTAAGTTTTGGATAATAAGGATCCTGTTAAACGATTGTTGGATTTAAACTGTATGGTTTGGATTTAGATATGTTAATTGTTGTGATTTATATTGCATGTCGTATTTCGAATGCGAAGGAATTATGAATGCCAAGTCCCCGATTGTTTAGTCCCGAGCATGTTATTAAAATGTAAAATATGTTATGCATATCTTTAATCAGATCCTTCTCTAGGAATAACATGCTATGGTTAAGTGTATATTGTATCATTCGATGATTAAGATTATGCGTGGCATAATATGGTTCCACATTTATTTCATATATGTTTTAGAATATTGAATAATGCTAAAGTGTGTTGATTGAATTATAATATATGCTTCATAATATAAATTGTATATGGTAAGATTGATATTACGAACATATGTATTTGTCTATTAGACTCTGGATTTCGCATGATGACACATATATATATATTGTGTGAATCGACACATGATTTGGATGATACTCGTGGATAGTGTAGACTTATTTATATGTCTATTATACTCAGTTTGGTGCATGATGAACTATGTCACGTGACTTGAAACATGCTTTTGCTTATGTGTGACCTGCAAGAGTCAGTCTAGTGGATAGTTAGGCATGCCTAATAGAGTTCAGTAGCTGCAGCCCTCAGTTCTGTTCTGGACCCTGATCAGGTCCCCTGTGTGGTTCCTCGCGAACCTTTAATGTGTTTGGATCTTGTTTAAGGTCCCCTCAGTATTGTACCTGTGAGGTACCCTCGGTATTCGATTCGTACCCGTAAGGTACCCTCAGTTCACTCGTTATCCACTATTTTAAGTCAGCAGGTATTCTGTCTGTTTTGTCGGATATGAACAAGAGAATGTGATATGCGAATGAGCACGATTTTGGACATGTGAATCAGTTATGTATCCGAATGTGATTATGAATCTCTGAATGGGTTGGGTGTGACTATAACATGTGAATTGGACCTATTTATCTGTATATATATATATATATATATATATATATATATATATATGTATATCATATTGTGAATGTGTTTGTATGCTATCAGT
This sequence comes from Excoecaria cochinchinensis, assembly GCA_947683425.1. NCBI lineage: Eukaryota > Viridiplantae > Streptophyta > Magnoliopsida > Malpighiales > Euphorbiaceae > Excoecaria > Excoecaria cochinchinensis. The sequence continues at coordinate 2,919,961 of CANTUQ010000004.1, forward strand.
TATGGATATAAGTACTGGAATTAAAACGTGCATGGCTGTGACCATAATCTTTCAAATGCCATGAGTATATTTTATTATGTTATTCTTATGAGAATGTGAAGCCGACTAGTTAGGTTATAAGCATGTGAAATAATATGTATATGAATGTGATTCTATACTGTTAACTATTATGGTAGCATGTGAATTAGTATGCATGATAAGGCGATCTGGACTATTGAATGATCACATATGTATTATTTGGGGTTCAATGCATGTGGATCGGCTTCGGTAAGTGTAAGTGCAGTATTGCATGGTAATCTTATAACATGTGAATGGGTTTTTAGTTAATGTATGAGTAATCGATCATAATAATTGCACGTATAAATGTCATGCCACTATGAACGGTAAGGTGCTGACATCCAATACCTTGGTAAGGATATGCATGTGAGATTGTATATAGTTCTGCATGATGACACTTGTATCGTGTATGGTGTTATGTCTGTTTCGGCTTATTTTTGACATAAGTATATGGATATGAATGTGAGTTTTCCAAATGAATGCCTTTCTATGCAAGCCTGATTATATATGTGTTATGAATGTCTATATTTGCCATTGTGAATGTGTTATGCCTTGACGACCATTGTGAATGGTCGTCCTTATTGCTTGTGTATTTTCCCCACTAGGCGTTTATCGCTTAGCACGTGTTCTCTTCCCGTGCAGGTGGCAGGTTTGGTTCTGTTCGAGTCGCGCATCTGCAAGGTCGGCCACATAGGAGTTAGAAGTTTTGTATTTTGTTCAGCTTCCATATTTTGGATCTTGTATTTCTATAACCTTTGACATATGTAATTATTATTCAATCACCTTGATGTAATATTTCTGTTGATCTAAGCGTTAAAATGCTTATGTATTAAGTTATTCCTCGATTTTATTATACGCCTTATGCTTCCGCTGATTGAAAGAGTGTATGCATGTGTGTATGTGCTTATGCTTCCATGTAGTGGTTGCGAGTGTGTGAGTTAATGCATGACCAGCTTGTTGCCCGCAAGGTAAGTTTTTAATTATTTCGCATTTATGCATGTGTGTCTATGTATGAATGTATGCTTCCGCATAGTATATGTGTGCATGTTTGTGAGTGAGCGTCGGTAGCGCTCTCCGGCGTCCTTCCAACTGGGACGTAGGTGGTGTTACAGTTAGTGGTATCAGAGCCTAGGTTTGATGATTCTGGGTGTGTTATTTGTTATGTGTTGAGTCTTTGCATGAGAGTCGGTTTCGTGTCGTGGCCTAATGCAGATGCGTCTTATTTTTGTGTCGTGTCTAGATGGAGTTTGATCCTAGTGTGAATGTGGGCGAGACAATGGAAAGTGTGAACCCAGTTAGAGCTGATCGGAGTATTTTCGAGCATCTTTCAGTTAGAGATTCTATTCTGTTTCTGGTGATAGGACATTAGTGCAAGGGTTGATTCGGATTTTGGATAGGTTGACTTCTTCCCGAGCTTCTTAAGATTTTATTCGGAAGGTGCTTCAGAAAAGAAAGGTGTCGGGTAGAGAAGTGTCAGCGGGAAAAAAGGATTCGAGAACCTCCAATGTGTCAACATGGTCAGAAGCAAAATCATGATAAGTGTTAGAAGTGAGTACCGCCGACATGTCAGCACTGTCGGAAGTGACATCGAGGTTCGTGTCGAAAACTCACGGGTGCTTATTTCAGATGTGGTATCATGGAACAAAAGAATTGTTGAATGCCCCGAGATGAGTAAAAATCTAATTTGGCAAGCTAGAAAGGATGTAGAGGAACTGCTTAGAGCCACCCGTGTGCCTTTGGGATTGTTGCACACCGCAGTGAAGTGACAGAGTTTGCAAAGCCTTCCGGTAAGTTTGTTTTGATATGTTCGAGTAAAGTTTGTTTTGGTATTTTGAGATGGAAGGGTATTTGGATTCTGTAAGGTTTTGGTAAATACTCTGTATACTTGTCAGCTATCTCCAGAAAAAGTATTTGAATAAAAAGCAGATTGAATCATGGGGATGGGACAAAGTGCATCATTATAGCATCAATTGCATTTCTTCTGCATCACTCTGCATACATGAGCCATCGCATTCTCATTGCATCATCATCCCTTTGACCATACATGAGAAGCATTTGCATATGCGTTTTGATTGAGGGAAAGCTGACAAGGTATACACAGAGTATCTCAGAATCTTATATAGGTGAATGTAAGATGGTTTTGGAGTTTAATAGAAGTATTGTTAAGGGAAACAACATGTATGACGGACATTTTTGATGTATTGAAGGATTTGTATAGCTATCAGTGAAAGTTAAATGGTTTATGTGTGAAATGTTGTGTTTTGATTTCTGATGTGCAGTTGAGTAATGATTATCAAGGTATCTATGATTGATTGGAATATAAGAAAGGGATGTAAGAGTATAGCGATGGCGATGAGCATAAACAAGTGAGTAGTTTGAAAGTGGAGGTGCATGAGTTTGATGAGATCTTGGGGTGTAGTGTTGGGAATTCTTTCCGGTGTAAGCGAATTTCGAGGACGAAATTCTTTTAGGAGGGAAGAGTTGTCACACCACAAATCGGGCCTAGTCGGATTTGGCAAGTTAAGTCGGATAAGTGATGGATATTTCGGTAATTTGTGCATGTGGAATTTGGATGATAAGGACCTAATTGAAAAGATAATTAAAGTTTGTAAGGAAAGAATTATGCTAGTGAGTAAAGTGAAAGTTTGTCAAAGGATTAAAGAGTAATAAAGCAAGATATTTTGGTTGGAGCCAATAGGAGGCTGCCATGTGTCTTGGCAGGCAGGTGGGCAATTAGTGGGAAAAGAAGAAAAAGAAAAAGAATGAGAGAGAGGAGCAGATCACATTCTGCTCTCTCCTCTCCTCTTCCTTGCTCTTCTTTCTTTTCCTTTCCCGTTTCTTGTTATCCCTTCCTTGGCTGTGTGTGAATTGGTGTCTTGGTAGAGCTTGAAGATTTCTTGAAGAGGTAAGTTGGGTTAGGGTTTCCTGCATGTTCTTCTTCTTCCTCTTCTCCTGGTTTTACTATTTTGAGTTAGGGTTTAGGAAGAGTAATTTGTGGGTTTTTATTTGTGCAAGCTTTGGATTGCAAGAGGACACTTAGGGGCTTGGAGCAGATGGAGGATTGAAGTTTGAAGTGTTGGTTTGAAGCTAAGGATTTCAGGTTTGGGACTTGTTTTAGAAATCTTGTTTGAGAATTTAAATTACTGTAATTCTAGGGTTTATGTTCTTGAGAAACTTGAATGTGGTTATGCTTGATTTTGCTTGTTTTGATTTCTAATTTAAGTTGTATTTATGTTGTGTATGCTGTATGGGACATCTTCTGGAAGGTATGATGAGATTTGTATGGTTTTGATTCAATTTTGGAATTGATTTTTGAGTCCTGGGAATTATGGAAATGGGAAATCGCGTTACTATTGAAATTCCCGTTTCCAGTTGCGTCTGTCGCGTGACTAGCCAAGTAGAGAGGCCAGTCACGACTCGTGACCAGCCAGTGTGGCCAGTCACGAGTGGTGACTGGCAGTCACCACTCGTGACCAGCCATGGGGAGGCCAGTCACGACTCGTGACCAGCCAGAGAGGCAGTCACGGGTAGTGACTACCAGTCACGACCCGTGACCAGCAAAGGAGGCCAGTCATGAGTTGTGACATCTAGTCACGACTCGTGACCAGCATGAAGGAGGAGGCCAGTCACGAGTTGTGATGCCAATCACGACTCGTGACCAGCCCACCCTGTTGGTCACCCCGTTCGGCCTATTTGCTGAAATTTCCCGGTTTTAATACAAAAATTAATTTCGTACCTTTTTTGAATGGACTTATACTGCTGTATGATACATGTCATACTTCTATATGCTCTCATATGGCTTTTCCTTTACTGTGCGCTATATTACCTGGCTTATATGAAAGATTATCTTAATTTATTTGCGATTAATAATATGTTATCCATGATAAGTTATACGTGGTATTTTGGAGTAAGTTTTGGATAATAAGGATCCTGTTAAACGATTGTTGGATTTAAACTGTATGGTTTGGATTTAGATATGTTAATTGTTGTGATTTATATTGCATGTCGTATTTTGAATGCGAAGGAATTATGAATGCCAAGTCCCCGATTGTTTAGTCCCGAGCATGTTATTAAAATGTAAAATATGTTATGCATATCTTTAATCAGATCCTTCTCTAGGAATAACATGCTATGGTTAAGTGTATATTGTATCATTCGATGATTAAGATTATGCGTGGCATAATATGGTTCCACATTTTTTTCTGATATGTTTTAGAATATTGAATAATGCTAAAGTGTGTTGATTGAATTATAATACATGCTTCATAATATAAATTGTATGAGGTAAGATTGATATTACGAACATATGTATTTGTCTATTAGACTATGGATTTCGCATGATGACACACATATATATATATTGTGTGAATCGACACATGATTTGGATGATATTCGTGGATAGTGTAGACTTATTTATATGTCTATTATACTCAGTTTGGTGCATGATGAACTATGTCACGTGACTTGAAACATGCGTTTGCTTATGTGTGACCTGCAAGAGTCAGTCTAGTGGATAGTTAGGCATGCCTAATAGAGTTCAGTAGCTGCAGCCCTCAGTTCTGTTCTGGACCCTGATCAGGTCCCCTGTGTGGTTCCTCGCGAACCTTTAATGTGTTTGGATCTTGTTTAAGGTCCCCTCAGTATTGTACCTGTGAGGTACCCTCAGTATTCAATTCGTACCCGTAAGGTACCCTCAGTTCACTCGTTATCCACTATTTTGAGTCAGCAGGTATTCTGTCTGTTTTTTCGGATATGAACAAGAGAATGTGATATGCGAATGAGCACGATTTTGGACATGTGAATCAGTTATGTATCCGAATGTGATTATGAATCTCTGAATGGGTTGGGTGTGACTATAACATGTGAATTGGACCTATTTATCTATATATATATATATATATATACATATATGTATATCATATTGTGAATGTGTTTGTATGCTATAAGTTATGGATATAAGTACTGGAATTAAAACGTGCATGGCTGTGACCATAATCTTTCAAATGCCATGAGTATATTTTATTATTTTATTCTTATGAGAATGTGAAGCCGACTAGTTAGGTTATAAGCATGTGAAATAATATGTGTGTGAATGTGATTCTATACTGTTAACTATTATGGTAGCATGTGAATTAGTATGCATGATAAGGCGATCTGGACTATTGAATGATCACATATGTATTATTTGGGGTGCAATGCATGCGGATCGGCTTCGGTAAGTGTAAGTGCAATATTGCATGGTAATCTTATAACATGTGAATGGGTTTTTAGTTAATGTATGAGTAATCGGTCATAATAATTGCACGTATAAATGTCATGCCACTATGAACGGTAAGGTGCTGACATCCAATACCTTGGTAAGGATATGCATGTGAGATTGTATGTAGTTCTGCATGATGACACTTGTATCGTGTATGGTGTTATGTCTGTTTCGGCTTATTTTCGACATAAGTATATGGATATGAATGTGAATTTTCCAAATGAATGCCTTTCTATGCAAGCCTGATTATATATGTGTTATAAATGTCTGTATTTGCCATTGTGAATGTGTTATGTCTTGACGACCATTGTGAATGGTCGTCCTTATTGCTTGTGTGTTTTTCCCACTAGGCGTTTATCGCTTAGCACGGGTTCTCTTCCCGTGCAGGTGGCAGGTTTGGTTCTGTTCGAGTCGCGCATCTGCAAGGTCGGCCACATAGGAGTTAGAAGTTTTGTATTTTGTTCAGCTTCCGTATTTTGGATCTTGTATTTCTATAACCTTTGACATATGTAATTATTATTCAATCATCTTGATGTAATATTTTTGTTGATCTAAGCGTTAAAATGCTTATGTATTAATTTATTCCTCGGTTTTATTATACGCCTTATGCTTCCGCTGATTGAAAGAGTGTATGCGTGTGTGTATGTGCTTATGCTTCCATGTAGTGGTTGCGAGTGTGTGAGTTAATGCATGACCAGCTTATTGCCGGCAAGGTAAGTTTTTAATTATTCCGCATTTATGCATATGTGTCTATGTATGAATGTATGCTTCCGCATAGTATATGTGTGCATGTTTGTGAGTGAGCGTCGGTAGCGCTCTCCGGCATCCTTCCAACGGGGACGTAGGGGGTGTTACAGCACTTTTTTTATCTTTTCTGCTTTAATAATATGGGCTTTGCTTATATATGCATTTTTATATCTTATTGCATCAAGCATAAATAATAATCATGATTAAGGCATTTGTTTAAAACACCGTTTCATTTAGTTTCAATAAATAGTAATCTTGGTTGCACCCAATTTGACTCCTGAAGCGAGATAAAATTTGAGAGAATTAAAACAAAATGTCTGAAGAAGTCTTTGCCTGGACCTATGAAGACATGCCAGGAGATAATCGTAAAGTCGTCAAAAACGCCATTCCAATATACCCCGATGATGGACCAAAGTAGAAGCTCAGAAGACCCTGGCCGGAGGGGGCAGAAAAGGTCAAAAGGAAGAATCCACAAGCAGAGATGAAGCTAAAATTTTTGGTCGGAGTTCAAAGCCGGACTTAGTTGGTCAATGCTGTCCTAAGTCAAGAGGAGAAGGGGTACGTGTATGTGTAATCTATCAGGATTGGAACAAAGATTATGCTCGAAAAAAGAACAAGGAGAAAGAGGATAAAAAGGAAAAGAACAAAAAAAAACACCAAAAAAAGAAGAAGAAGAAGAAGGAAATAAAAAAGATAGAAGGAAAACATCTTGGGGGCAAGTTTTGTCCAAATCCTGTTGATTTGTACATGTCCGTATCCTGCCATTCTTCTTGGTTGCCAAAAGGAAAAGGACCAAAACGCTGATCTGCAAACCATCTACCCATTTTATCTGCATGAAGGGTATACTATACAAGTAACAAGTTGATGAATGAGGAAGGAGCTAAGAGACAGAAGAAATCCAAGCCAAAATTTGCACGGCCTATATGAATGGTTTAATGCTGGCAGAAAAGATCATGAAAAAGGATTGGGCAGAGAAATGACCCTTTTGCACTTCGAGGCTAGAGAGCCACCATTGGAACCTCTACAAGAGTCATCTATTATTCCTCGACACAGGGGGCAAAAGCAGTATGGCCGATAGATGTAAAGCTCAAATCTTTAAGGACAGTCATGGCTAAATTTTAGAAGCCGACAGAGCACAACAACGAAAGCAGCAATTGCACAAGTCAGACAAGGACAAGTCATGGGATTATCCCCACGGTCAGATCCATCAGAAACATTCTACTTGATCATTTGGAAAGAAGGCCAGAAAGCATCCGATGAAGGAGGGAGATTCAATTGTCAAGCAAATGAGACCAGGTGTTCCAAACATAAGAGGTAAATTTGGGCCAGTGTGAGAAGGTCCCTTTGTCTTCCAGAGATTATTATCCAAGAGAGCAGTAACGGACAGAACCGATTAATGTTGACAGACTTAAGAGGGTCCAGGGTTAAGGGCTAAAAATCAAAAGAAGAGAATAAAAGACCCGCGGGTCGAAAACCGAAAAAAGGCGGCCTTGCTAAAATTGGGTGCCTCGTCAGGGTGAAAACCAAAAAAAGGCATCCTAGGCAAAAATTAGAGGCTTGAGAGAAAGTATTCAATCAAGAAAACCCGAGAGGGCTGATTGATGACAGGAGATCGGGTGCACCTAAGTTGTTACTCATTGAAACTAAGTAAAACTAGTGCTTTTATATCACATGTCTAGTCATGGTCATTCTTATGGCTATATGGTGCCTATAGATAGAAATGCATGCATAAGCTAGGCATAAACATGCTATTAGACGGTTAAGAGAAACCTATTGCAGGCATAAGGACATACGCTGGAGCAATTATTAAAGCAACAATAATGATTTTTCATGTGACAAATCCTCCTCCTACCCCTTAAATGACAAAAAAAAGAGGCCGTTATAGATGAAAACCGTGACTGGCTCTCTAAGCAAAAGTTAGGCCAAAGGGCAGGGTGAAAACCTGGGAACAGGCAGTCTGTCCTCAAAAACATAATGAAAAAAAAGCCGCTGGAGTAGGTTGGATCCATTCCAGGCAAAAATTAGGCACAGGGTTATGTGAAAATCCCCAAAGGGACGGGCAGTCTGTCCTTCAAAAAATAATGAAAAAAAAGCCGCTGGAGTAGGTTGGATCCATTCCAGGAAAAAATTAGGCACAGGGTTATGTGAAAATCCCCAAAGGGATGCATTTTCCGCTAAGAAAAGTTAGTGTGAAAATCCACAAGGGACGCACTACCTTTAAAACAATGACTTTTGAAGCCTGGAGCGATAAGGCAGCATTACTCTGAATAACTTCCCTTTAGGCAGGTAGTCCATAATGCAGATTTTGATTCAGAGTCTCGGGGGCAAGATGCTCATTGACTCGGGGGCAAAGATACATACGGGTCAGTTCTCCTTGAAAAGATTATGGGTCAGAGTCCGTAAAGCTAAGACAATGCTTTTCTAGATCCTTGGAAGCATCAGACGATGTGGGCAGCCGAGCAGTAGCCTCAACGAATCCCTTAACCACCTTGGGATGTGGTCTACCCATCTTTGCATCTCACATGCATAAATCTTTTGCATATTGCCCTGCATATCACGTGCATTTAGTCCATTACACGTATAGATATGCACACATAATTCTTGTACACTAATCCTTTACTTATGTGTCGTATATATAGCTTTATGTGTATATTTCACACCCGTGATTCCATACGCACACACAATCTTTTGTATATGTTGCTGTGCACATGACTCAGAAGGATAGGTCAGAATAGACCTCATGAGCAAGGATGATCCAAAGGACGGATTCAGCTCGACATGATCAGCCACTGTCTCCGGCCTAAAATCAAGTAAATATGTACAGAGGTGAAACGTCCAAGAGAACAAGCCTATCCGGGCACACCATGCTAAAGGAAATCAGATGCGAAAGTGGGTCGAGGTACAGTTTCAGCTTTGCATCGGCGCTCATCCATGCCAAACAATCAGATCAAGATGAAGTCCTCACGAGAGAAGAATCTCAAGGACCTACTCCCAAGAGGGAAAAGAATAAGCCTTTCCATGCACACCATGCCAGGAGCGAACAGGTAAGTTTTTTTTTCTGTCATAAGAGGCACGCTCACCCACATCACACAATAAGTGTACAAAATCCAAATTCAAATTTATAAATCCACAAAGAAAAATAACAAAACAAAAAGAAAAAGATATTTTCGAGGCCTTGAAAATCCAACATACTGTAAAAATTCGAATGCATCCAAAGTGTAAAAATTCCAAGAAAGAAAATCCCAAAACAAAAACAAAAACAGAAAAATCACCAAAGACATGGAAACCTATCCGCCTGCGGGCATGCAACCAAAACCTCAAATAATAATTTTCCTCTGAGGAGGCTCAAACATAATTTTCTCTCTAGAGGCTCGACATCAAAGTCTCCTAGTGAGCATCAAAGTCTCTTTGGAGCATTATCTTTAAGACCTTTTCAAGGCATTCTCAGTCTCTTTGGAGCATTATCTTTAAGACCTTTTTTAAGGCATTCTCAGTCTCTTTGGAGCATTATCTTTAAGACCTTTTTTTAAGACATTCTCAGTCTCTTTGGAGCATTATCTTTAAGACCTTTTTAAGGCATTCTCGGTCTCTTTGGAGCATTATATTTAAGACCTTTTCTTAAGGCTTTCTCAGTCTCTTCGAAACATCAAGTTATTTTCAAAAATATTCCAAATCCCTTCAATCCTGAGATGATCCGAGAGGTGGGTTCAGCTTAACCTTATCAGAAACTGCCCAGAAAAGCAAACCTCTTCATTCACGTTATGCCGGGGGCAATCAGGCCGGGACGAAGCTAACAGATCACAAGCGATAGAACAGATCGCAAATAGAGGTTGTAGTCAGAGAGTACTGCATCTCACAAACACCATGCAGACCGAGATGAGGTTAGCGGGAGACCAGCGATAGAACAGATCACAAATCGAGGTTGTAGTCAGAGAGTACTGCATCTCACAGACACCGTGCAGGCCGGGACAAGGCTAGCGGATCACCAGCGATAGAACAGATCGCAAACAGAGGTTGTAGTCACAGAGTACTGCATCTCACAGACACCGTGCAGGCCGGGATGAGGCTAGCGGGATACCGGCGATAGAATAGATCGCAAATAGAGGTTGTAGTCACAGAGTACTGCATCTCACAGACACCGTGCAAGCCGAGATGAGGCCAGCGGGACAGACCAGCCGCCGTGCAGACCGAGATGAGGTTAGCGGGGGATAGCGATAGAACAGATCGCAACAGAGGATGCAGTTAGATAACGCTTCAACTCACGCCGTGCAAGCCGACCGAAGGTGAGCGGGAGAATGCGACAGAAAATTTTGCAAACGAGCCACAGTTTGTAGCGCTACAGCTCAACGGCAACAAGTCACAACATTCCACACAACAAAAAGGTAAGGGCTGCCTCAGGTACACATGTCTTTCCTTCTTCTCAGAATTTTGGCTCATCTAGGCACTAGTGCACTAGTTTCTCCAAAATTGGGGGCAACTGTAAACACTGGATCCCGAGGTAGCCCAGATCAGAGTTACCCAATGATGATAAAACGCCTTTCCACAGGCAAAAATGGTAAAAGTGATGATTTGCTTGTCAAATTTGCATTTTGGAGTGAAAAATTGAAAAATAATAAAAAAATATTTTAAAAATTAGTTTTGAAAAATGGGGGCTTAAAATTATAGTCTTTTTAGTCAATTTTAAATTTTTTTTAAAAATAAAAGAAAAAAAATCGGATCGCGAGTGTTAGGCGCGGCGGTGCGCCTGCGGTAGCGCGCAAAGGCGACGCGTAGCGTCGCCAATGCTGCGCGTCGCTAAAAGCGCTAGCAGAATTGCGCGCACGTGGAAGCTGCCGCTCTGACATCCGTCCCTATATAGCGACGGGCGGCCCTACTTCTGGCCGTCGCTAAAGGGTCTGATACCCATTTTTTCCGATTTTTGGACCTAAAAATCAGTTTTCTATCCCTTTTTTCAAGGTTTTAAGGGATTTTTTCCCTTTTTAAAAATTAAAATAGGTAATATCTGATTTTATTAGATTTTATCCCTTTAATTAATATTTGTTTTCCTATTTTTATTGATATAAAAAGAATGAGATGAAAACCTAAAGAGAGGATTTTTGGGCTAGGGTTTTTTCTCTTCATCTTTTCTTTTCTTCTTCCTCTCAAACTCTAAAAAAAATTCCAAATTTTTTCCCTACCAAGAAGAACAAAAAATTGAGTTCATCTTTCATTCTTTTTTCCAAAATAATTTCTTCTAAATATATATTTAGAAGGAGTTTTGTTTTTGATTAATTTTTGGAGACAAACACAACAATTGTTTGTTCTCAAAATTCTTTTTTTAACCTTTTATTTGTATTCAATAAAATTTTTTCCATTTATTTTCTTTTGAATCTCTTTTTGATGAAAAATTAATTTTGAGACAAATAAAACATTTGTTTGTTATCAAAATCTAATTTTTTTCATTTGATTTTCTAAAATAAGACTTTTAATCATTTTTTTCCTTGATACAAACAAAGTGATTGTTTATTCTTGAAATCATTTTTCTTTTATTTTAATCAATAAAAATCATTTTTTTTTATCAAAATCATTTCTTTAGGCAAAGAAATTAATTCTTTGTCCTTAAAGAATTTTTGATCATTTTTTATCCTATTTCTTTCTTGGAATAAAATTATGACATTTTCATCATATTACACTCTAATATTGGAAATCATCAAATAAAGAAATCGATCATCATTTTACCTTCATCGAATCCGAAACTCTGAGGGTAAACATTTTGGCCTTATTCTTTCTTTTTTTTATTTTTGTTAATGTTTAATTTATTCATGTATATTTTTATTAACTTCATTTATTTATTTATTTTATTTATTTCAGATTTGTTTTATTTAACTTGTTTATATATGATTTTATTCTTATTCGTGTATATTATTATTATTTTTATTATTTTTATTTATTTATTCATTTATTCTATTGCTTTTATATTTGTTTTAATTTAATATGTTAATATATTATTTTGTTCATATAAATATTTATTTTCTTATCTTTTCTAACATGTAAATATTATTTTCTTTTATTTCTCAACATGTAATTAATTTATTTCATTTTAATTCATCATTATTTCTAACATGTAATTAATAAATTCATTTTAATAGATATTTTTACCATGTAAATGTTTTATATTAATTGTAATTACATTAATTAATCATGTTGTTCATTTAATTGTTTTCATCATTCGTTAATTCATTTATTTTATTATTCTTTCCTTTATTATTTTATATATTCATTGATTTGATTATCTTCATCATTATTGTTGTCATGTTCATATTTTTACATATTGATTCATTAACATGTTATATTTTATTCCAATCACTTCATTTAATCCATTTGTCATTAATAACACATTTTTCTAGTTCACTTTAAATTGGTAACATTTTAATTCATTTATGATTTTGATATCATTTCATTTTATCTCATTTTATTTTATCTTATCATTTATTTTATATTTAATTGATTTTAATTGATTCAATTACTAACATTATTTTATTTGTGTTTTATTTTATTTCACATCTCATTTTTTGCTTGGGCATTTTTGCGAGCACACGGGGAGATCCAAGAGGCTCGTTCGGGTTACATGTTTATTTTCTTTGTTTGTAATATTTATTTATTTTGGCTTTTTCATTTATTTTGCCATATAATTTTGTGGTAAAATTATTTATTTAGGCCCACTAGAAAGAAAGTCACTAAACGTTTTTTCATTAATTAATTTAAAATTTTTCCTAAATAAAAATGGGACCAATGTCTCAATTTTCTCCATCCAAAATAAAACCATCACATCAAAATTATTTTATAATAAATATGCATGCAAGGACCAATGTCCTCATCATTAATGAATATCCCATTTTATGCATGTTTTGTATTTTATTTAGAATGGGGGTTGTATTCTGCCCTTAGTTTTGTTGTAATATTTTTACATATGCTTTATTTTATTTACGCTTTTATTTATCGCTTGCACTACGTGATTGGCATGCACTTTAATTAATTGCATTAAAATGAATGAAAAATGGGATGAAACTCTAAATTCAAAACTCGATTATAAACTTAACCAAGGTATGAATAAATGGGAAGTCTTGAACCTACTCTGGTCTTGGGCTCAATGAGGTTAGAGGTCTAGAACCTCCAAAATATCTCTTGTTCCCCTACAAAAGGCTTAATTTACATAATCCTAGGCTCCAGGGGGTAGAGGCTGAGACCTCCAAGATCTCTCTGGTTTGCCCAAGATGGATATGTATGCACCGTCTTAGGCTCGCTGAGGCTAGACGACCCTTCGCAATGTTCTATTGGTTGGTGACTCCAAGAAGCCTCCTTGTTGCCCAATATAGATGCACTTGTAAATACCTTACAAGTTTTAATGAATCCCATCCCGATCGCCCTAAAAGCGGGCCCTTGGGAGGCCACGGGGTTCGGCGCGCGTCACAGCAGCCCCCTGAGAGGTCTTCTGATGGTTGGCTGCCCCCTGAGAGGTCTTCAGTTAGTTGGTTGCTCCCTGAGAAGTCTTCGGTTGATCGCCCCCTAAGAGGTCTTCGGTTAGTTGGCTGCTGTAACACCCCTACAACCCTTAACAGGATATAGGGGCGCCACGCGAACACTTGCATATATATGCCCTAGCGGAAGCGATAGCACAATACACAGCCATATAGAAATAATAAAATAAAATAACACTTCGCTAGGACCTAACATGTCTTTCCTAATATTAATAATATTCATATAAAAAAAACTGATATCGTTCTTATAATACAAACTGTTATCATTTAACTTTACATATACATTTTACATGTGATTCCTATACTCATATCACATAATGATGTTACTCAAAACATCATAAACCCTATCTCTAAGTTATACAAAAAGATGTAACAAAAGCTCTTAGTGGCCTGGAACTGCAGATGCACGCTCTCGTGGATCCGAACCTATAACCTACACGAAAATAAACATCCGTGCTAAGCGATAACACTTAGTGGGGATGAAAAATAATGCAAAGCACTTCTTTTCGAAGCCACACATAAATCACACATTTCATATAACAATAATCAAATAGCTCATGCATATAACTTTCAACCTTGTACAGATCATGTGCTCAAATATAACATTAGCCATGTGTTCACGTTCATGCAATATTTACTTGTACACAGGACTATTTTGACGTGCGCCGAACCCCATAGGACGTCCCGAAGGCCTGCTCTTAGGGTTTTTGAGAGAGATTTATTAAAACTTGTAACGAATTACAAGTGCGTCTATATTGGGCAACAAGGAGGTTTCTTTGAGTCGCCACCCAATAGAACATTGGGAAAGGTCGTCTAGCCTCAATGAGCCTAAGACGGTGCATATATATCCATTTTGGGCAAGCCAAAGGGATCTTGGAGATATCATCCCAATAGAACACTAGAATGACCCTCTAACCCCGTGGAGCCTAGGATTGTAAATTTAAGTCTTTTGGTGGAACACAAGAGGTGTCTTGGAGATCCCATTCCCATGAAACATCGGAATGGTCCTCTTGCCTCGTTGAGCCCAAAGACCAGAGATGGTTCGGGACTTCTCATTTATTCATACCCTGGTTATTTTATAATTAAGTTTTAAATTTACGTTTTCATCCCTTTTCTCATACATCTCGATGCAATAATTAGAGCGCAAGTTTGATCATTCAAGGAAAGCGATAAATAAAAGGGTAAATAAAATAAAGTACATGAAAATAAAATAGAACAAAACTAGGGGCGGAATACAACCTCCATTGTAAATAAAATAAAAATCATACATAAATCGAGATATTGATTATTGTGAGGACATTGGTCCTCGCACATATACTTATTATGAAATAATTTTGATGTGATGATTTTGGATGGAGAAAATTGGGACATCGATCCCATTTTATTTAGGAAAAATACCAAGTTAATAAATAAAAACATTTAGTGACTTTCTTTCTAGCGGGCCTAAATAAACAATTTTACAAAAAAGTTATATGGCAAAAATAAATGGAAAAGCCAAATAAAAATGATACAAATAATAAAAAATCAAAGAAAAAGACCCTGCCAAACGAGCCTCCTTGGAACTCCTCGCGTACTCGCAAAATGTCCAAAAGGAAAAATAAGATGTGAAATAAAAATAAAACACAAATAAAATAATGTTAGTAATTGAATAAATCAAATATAATAAATAATAAAATAAGGTGATTAAAATAAAATAAAACATGTTAGTAAATTAATACAAGAAAATATGAATATGACAATAATAATGATGAATATAAACAAATTAACGAATATATAAAATAATGAAGAAAAGAATAATAAAAATGAATAAACGAAAGAATGATGAAAACGATTAAATGAGCAACATGGTTAATTAGTATAATCACAATTAATATTAAAAAATTTATATGGTAAAAGTATCAATTAAAATGAATTTATTAATTATATTTAAAAATAATGAGAAATCAAAGTAAAATAAATCGATTACATGTTAAAAATAATAAACAATCAATATATACATGAATAAGAATAATATAATATATAAACATATTAAATAAAAACAAATATAACAATAATAAAATAAACAGATAAATGAAAACAATAAGTAAATTAATAAAAATAATAAAATATACATGAACAAATTAAATATAAACAAAATAAAAGAAAATAAAAATCAAGCCGAGAATATTTACCCTTAGAGTTTTGGATGCGTTGAAGGTAAAGTGATGATCTCCTTGAAAAATTGCTTGAGAAAATAATTTAGCAATAAAATTAATCACTTTTGTTTATAGATAAAACAAAGAAATTAATTTGAATGCACAAGAATAAAAAATTTGATTTGAAAGAGAGAATTAATTCCTTATGTTTATGGAGACAAACAAAGAAATTAATTGGAATAATTAAGAGTTAAAAATTGAATTTCCAATCTCAATTAAACCTTATTAATTAAAAGAGAAATCTGAAAATTTTTGAAAAGAAAAGAAAGTAAATCCAAGAAGAAAGAATACAGAAAATTCTGATGTGAAAAAAAATAAAAATAATGGAGGCTCTCCTTAGGGTTTATCATAAAGAATTTATAGGATGAAAAAAAGATGCCCTAATTCAATTAGGGAAAATAATTTTATTTTAACACAAATTTCTTTATTTTTAATGATAAAATCAAGTTTTATTAATTAATTACCTAAAAAGATGTTTTAGAATTTAATTTGGACTCAAAAACCTTCATTTGGGGTGAAAAAATGCGTTTTTGGGGTGAAAAAATCAGAAAAAATGGTGAAAAAACGAAAAAGAGAAGTTTCAGATGTTTTAGCGACGGCAAGGAAAAGAGGGACGCCCATCACTATTGAGTGACGGGCGTCACGCGCGACGCTGCGCTGCGCTCAAGCGCGCAATGTGCGACGCGCAGCAGCATGCTAGCGCGCGAGCGCGCACGCAGCTGCAGCGCTGCCGCTCGGCCTACGCTCCGAATATATTTTTTTTATATTTTTTTTTGAAAAATATTGTAATTTCTAAGCCCCATTTTTCAAATCTAATTTTTTAAAATATTTTTTATTATTTTTTAATTTTTCACTCTAAAATGCAAATTTGACGAGGAAATCATTACTTTTAACCTTTTTAGCCTATGAAGGCAATTGTCATCATCGGGTAACTTCGATCTAGTCTGACTCATGACCCGGTGTCTACAGTTGCCCCCAGTTTAGGGGAATCTAGTACACTAGTGTTTAGGTGAGCCTAAACTCAAAGAAGAAAAGGAAAGAGACACGTACCTGAGACAGCTGTCTTTCCGATGTAGGGAGTTTGTGGTGGTGATTGTTGCCATGTTGTGCGCATGCTATTGCTTGTTGAAACGGTAGTGCTGTGGTTCGTGCTAACCCTCCGTAGAGTGGTATTGCCGACATCGTGCTATCCCTTCGATTCGATGAAGTGGTAGTGTCGTGGTCGAGCTAACCCTCCGTAGAGTGGTAGTGCTGCCATTTGATGAAGTGGTAGTGCCGTGGTCGTGCTAACCCTCTGTAGAGTGGTAGTGCCGCCATCGTGCTAGCCTTTCGATTTGATGAAGTCGTAGTGCCGTGGTCGTGCTAACCCTCCGTAGAGTGGTAGTGCCTCCATCGTGCTAACCCTTCGATTTGCTGAAGTGGTAGTGTCGTTATCGTGCTCACCCTCCGTAGAGTGGTAGTGCCGCCATCGTGCTAACCCTTTGATTTGATGAAGTGGTAGTGCCGTGGTCGTGCTAACCCTCCGTATAGTGGTAGTACTGCCATCGTGCTAACCCTTCGATTTGATGAAGTGGTAGTGCCGTAGTCGTGCTAACCCTCCGTAGAGTGGTAGTGCCGCCATCTTGCTAACCCTTCGATTTGATGAAGTGGTAGTGCCGTAGTCGTGCTAACCCTCCGTAGAGTGGTAGTGCCGCCATTGTGCTAACCCTTTGATTTGATGAACTGGTCGTGCCATGGTCGTGCTAACCCTCCGCATTGTGGTAGTGCCGCCATCGTGCTAACCCTTCGATTTGATGAAGTGGTAGTGCCGTGGTCGTGCTAACCCGCCGTAGAGTGGTAGTGCCGCCATCGTGCTAACCCTTCGATTTGATGAAGTGGTAGTGTTGTAGTCGTGCTAACCCTCCGTAGAGTGGTAGTGCCGCCATCGTGCTAACCGTTCGATTTGATGAAGTGGCAGTATTGTGGTCATGCTAACCCTCCGTAGAGTAGCAGTGCCGCCATCGTGCTAACCCTTCGATTTGATGAAGTGGTAGTGCCGTGGTCGTGCTAACCCTCCGTAGAGTGGTAGTGCCGCCATCGTACTAACCCTTCGATTTGATGAAGTAGTAGTACCGTGGTCGTGCTAACCCTCCTAGAGTGGTCGTGCCGCCATCGTTCTAACCCTTCGATTTGATGAAGTAGTAGTGTCGTGGTCGTGCTAACCCTCCACATAGTGGTAGTGCCGCCATCGTGCTAAGCCTTCGATTTGATGAAGTGGTAGTGCCGTGGTCGTGCTAACCCTCCGTAGAGTGGTAGTGCCGCCATCGTGCTAAGCCTTCGATTTGATGAAGTGGTAGTGCCATGGTCGTGCTAACCCTCCGTAGAGTGGTAGTGTCGCCATCATGCTAAACCTTCTGTGATTGGTTGCCCCCTGAGAGGTCTTTGGTTGAGATCTGCCCTCGGAGAGGTCTTTGGTTGGGATCTGGATTAGTGTTCGAGATGATGTTTGGATTGCTGTTTTGGCTGGCTGTTTGGATTGATATTTTGATTGATTTGTTGCCCCTTGAGAGGTCTTTGGTTGGGGTCTGCCCCCGGAGAGGTCTTTTGTTGATTGTTTGGACTGATGTCGTCACTCGGCTTTGGTCGGTGTTCGAATTAAATCTCTCCTTCTGCAAAATAGGGAAACTAAAATATGCAGGAAAAATAGTGAGCATGCAAGTGAAATGTTTGAGTTATGCAGAAATGCAGTATAAGAATTCATCTATGTGGACTTAGAGATGATAGCCGAGCTAGCTGCAATTTGCAATAGGATTGATGCCTTTTAAGCTGCTTTTGAATTTCATGCCCTTCGGGATTGCAAGATTCTCATCTGATACCTGTAGTCATTATTTGAAGGTAGTGCGTCCCATGTGGATTTTCACACTAGCTTTTCTTAGCGGGATATGCGTCCTTTGCGGATTTTCACATAACACTATGCCTTATTTTTGCCTGGAGTGGACCCAACCCAATCCAGCGGCTTTTTCTTTTTTTTTTCTTTTTCTTTTTATTTTGAAGGACAGACTGCCTGTTTCCAGGTTTTCACCCTATCCTTTTGCCTATTTTTTGCTTAGAGTGCCAGTTACAGTTTTCACTCTAACGGCTTTCCTTTTTTTTTTTTTATTGCTGAAGCTATTGGCAAGGATCTTTCAGGAGCCTTGGGACATGGTTGTATGAGCTTGATTTTGCACATTTGATTACAGCATGAGTCGGATGAAGCATTTGCGTGCTGAGAGTAGCAGAGGGTAGGCAGATACATGACTTTGATAACACAGGGTACAATACTCTGATCACATCATCGCATAAATGCATGTGTTTCAATTTGATTTCATTAAGCATGATCATTGTTTGGCATTAATCTCAAAAAAATACAAGACCTCAGCTAATCTCGAGATAGATCTTGAAAGAATCAAACTCTTGTTATCAATCAGCCCTCTCGGGTTTCATGATTGAATATTTTCTCTTATCTCTTAATTTTTTCTTTGAACGCGAATTCTAGATGCAACTTTGGGGATGAGACTTAACTCGAATGCATGAATGCACTCGTGGCTCCTCGCTTTAAGCTCAAGAAACACCATGTGCCTCTTCTTACGTACCAAACCTTATTAGAAGGTCATCTTCGCTAATTGGATAAGACTGAACCAAGAATCAAGAGGTCTTACTTTGGTTGTAATGTTAGGCTTAGGTAGATGGCTGTCAAAGGAAGATCAGGTCGCTAGAGAAAATATGGCCGCAATATCTACTCGACTGATGCATGAACTACTCTCAGCTCAGTTGCATATACAAGGTATCCTTGAACTTGGGTTCGGTAACATTTTAGCTTATTAAGATCAGAATGACAGTTAAACGGTAATCATCGAAACTCGACAAGTGGTTAATATTTTGAGCTCTATTTTATTTTATTTTATTTCTATTTGAGCTCATGTCTTTAGTGCATGACTAAAACCCTCTTCCCAAAGTGTAAACTCATCCTTACCAAGGCAATTTTTGATAACCCAATAAAAAAATGGTTAAAATGTACATCCATCCCTTCTAGAGCGGCCACTCTTTTAAGGGGAGGCAAAAATCATTTTAGGCGAGGGGATAGTTTTAATATGTGTAACAACAAAATTGGCACGCATTTAGCATACCTCCATAAAGCTCAACGGGTGTAACACCCCAAAAGTGCCATAGAAGAATTACAGAGTTATTGGTTCGAAAAAGGTAAATTTTATGTGCGAGAGTTCTGTCGCGAGCGCGATAAGTGTCGCGGGCGCGACAGAGCCCTCCAGCAGTTTTTGAACTTCAGTTGGTTGGTGCGGGCGTGAGCGTTCTGTCGCGAGCGCGACAAGCGTCGCGAGCTCGACAGAACCCACTCGCGAGATGTGTGCATAAGTGGGACTAAGAGACTTGGAGTTGTAGGGAGTTGACACATGGTATCATAGAAGAGTTGACAAGTGGCATCATAGAAGAGTGACAAGTGGCGGCATATGAGAGTGACAAGTGGCATTGTAGGTGTGTGCCAAGTGTCATTGTAGGGAAGAGACACTTGGTTTGGCTTGGCTTGGCTTGGCTTGGTTTGGCTTGGCTTGGCTTGGCTTGGCTTGGCTTGGCTTAAGATATGGATGGATTAATTGAAGTGGTTGGCATTTATTTGGTTTGGTGGCACTTATGTGAGATGATTTGGTTTCTTTGGGTTTGACCGGCCAACATTTGTTCATTTTATTCATTTCTTAGCTTTTGGCCCTTTTGCTTTTGGCTTTCCTCCTTTTTCCTTTTCCTTGGTTTTTCCGTGCTCCACTTTCCTTTCTCTTCTTCTCTTTTCCATTTGCTCCTAAAGAGAATCATTTAGGTTGGGATAAAGAGAGTGGATTTTGAGAAGAGGTAAGTAGTACTATTATGATAGCATTGGTCTTCTTCTACTACTTTGTTTCTATTTTGATTTAAAGTAAAAAGAAGAGTAACCCCAAGTGTTTTTGTGTGTGGTTTTGGTGCAAGCTGGAGGCAAGGAAGTCGATAAAGGAAAAGAGAAGATCGGAACGAGTAAAGAGCTGTGATCGAGTTCCTAGAGGTAGGGATCGAGTGTAACTGTGTTAACTTTGCATGTGTTTATATGAGAAATGCATGTACATGTATACGTAAGTGTCCGCGTAGCGCCCCGATATTCCTTACCGGGGGTATGGGGGTGTTACAACGGGCTAGCAAGCGATTGCAGAATAAGGGTAGGAAATAGTCATTTAGAGAGCTATACAAAGGAAATGTTGCCTAAATCATTTTCTAGGTTCCGTCTTATCCAGGGATCGCTTTGATGGGTAATCAGAAAGGTTCTAGTGCTCTTAGTGAGTTTCCATCCAATCCCCTAATTGCAACTAGTTTTTCTTTATTATATTTTTTGAATTTCCCTCTCTATAGGAGTTATATCAGATGCTATCAAGATTTTCTTTGGGTTCCCCAAAGTTTCGAGATTAACTGCAGTCATATTATTTGAATTAATGTCAAAGTAAATGCATTGTGATCATGTTAAATGAAATCATTAGAAAAACCATATAAAGAAGCAAAAATTGTTCTATTTAAATAACCAAACATTATCATAAAAAAATGTTCTCGAAATAATAACAAAGATTGAAAAAGAAAGAACATAATCTTCATTTTCACTCTCACTAGTGGATTAAGAGGACCCGATCATAATCATGATGGAGGGACCGCGTTATAACCTGTCTTTTTCTTCTTTTCTCTCTTCTCAGGATCCGTGATCTGATTGGTGTCAATGAGATCCTGGATCTTATATCTCAATGTTCGACAATAATCTGTCAGGTGGCCAGTGTGCTGGTGGTAGGCATAGTACTGGTCTTCTCTGTGCCCTGGCTATCCTTGATTTATAGCCAGTTTAGGCGCTAAAGATTGCAGCTTACCCTCTTTCATCAATCTCTCTAGCACCCAAGATAGAGATGACTAAGTTGGAGTAGTACCTCTGGCATTACCCCACTCTAGTAGCTGACACTTCAGCTGTCTTGCCATTCCTATTGTTGCTGCTTCCAGCACCTCCCGGTCTAAGCCCAAACTGGTTCCCATAGCTTTTTCTGGCAAAGTTATTATGGCTTGCTTTCTTTGCTAGGTAGGCCGCCTCAGCCTCTACAGCGATATTCTTGAGCGACTCCCAGTCCCTGAGCCCCTTAAAGCTAAGCAAATCCCTCAAATAAGGGCAGGAGTTTCTGATGAATAACCTGATCTGGTCAGTGGTGTCAGGCTTCCTCTTCATCTCCATGACCCGGTTCCTCCATCTAGTAAGGTACTCATGGAATGATTCGTCGCTCCGTTGCTGTAAGAGCTCAAGGTCTTTTAGGGTGACTGTGACGCGCGCCGGATCCCCGCGGCCGCCCATGGGACCGCCCGCTTGAGGGCGATCGGGGCATTTGTGGGTCCGTTGACAGCTTGCGATGAATCGCAAGTTCGTCTATGTTGAGCAACACGGAGGTTTCATGGAGTCGCCACCCAATAGAACATTAGGAAAGTTTCTCTCGCCTCGGAGAGCCTAAGACTGCGCTTGGTATCCATTTTGGGCCAGCTAGAGGGATCATGGAAGGTGTACTCCTCACACTAAGGAGCCTAGGATTAGCGCTAAAGCCTCGTGACTCAAGAAGTATCTTGAAGGATGACCTCTAACCTCTTGAGCCCAAAGACCAGAGCTGGGTCCGGGATTTCTCATCTATTTCTACCTCGATTAATTTATGATCAAATTTTAATTATCATTAATTCGCTCTCTCTCCACACGATGCAATTTTAATTTAAAAGCGCAAATATTCACATTGAACGCGATAGGATAAACATATCAAAAATAACATCAAAGGTAAATTACAATAATACCAGGAGCGGAATACAACTCCCATTTAAAAGTGCAAACATACATAAAACCGGGGAATTTATTAATTATGAGGACTTTGGTCCCTGCATGCACAATTAAAGAAAACATTTTGGATGTGATGATTTATTTGGGATGAAAATTAGGACATTGGTCCCATTTTATTATGAAAAATCTAAATTAATTTAGTAAAACTATTTTTGTGATTTTTATTTAGGTGCGCATAAGAAAACATTTTATTCAATGAATATATACAAGGAAATTAAAATAAAATGAAAATTTAAAAATGTATAAAGAAAATACCAAACCCCGCAACTCCTCCTTCACGTGCATGGGTGCTCAAATGAGAATAAAACAATGATTTGCAACCAAAAATCAAATAAGAAAAATTGATGTTAGAAATTAACACAAGGAAATAATATGACATAAAGGATAATATATGCAATGAAAATATGACATGCATAAAAATAATCATGATGCAATTTAACTTGCGTAAAGTGAGAAAATATCATGGCAAATGCAACTTGTTAATAATAGTGATTGACATGCATGGAAAATTAGTGATAATCAATTTTATTGCTCCTAAAATGTGCATGAATATGTAACATAAGAATAATAAAACTTAACATGCATAATAAAGCTTAAAGTAATATCTATCATAAAGGCATAAGAAAATAAATTTGAACTTTAGCATACATGCAAAATATGAACAATAACATTAATGATAATAATGATACTTGCACCTAATGATAATAATAAACAAGTCTAGTAAAAATTTTAAGGATATTTAACACATGCAAACATAATAATAATCATGATATAACATAAAGAAATCAAAGATATTAACAAACTAGATTAAACATGCATAATAACGTGGACAAAAAATAATTTGACATGAAAATAATATAATAGAATTTAAAAGAATTTATTTGTTATATAAACAATTAAAGATAAAAATAAGAAGAAGAATATGAAGACTAAGAGAATTTACATGTTTAATGTGTTAATTGGAAGCAAAAATAAATGAAATTAACAAGAGAATTAATGAGTAAAACCAAGAATAATTACCCTCAAATTCAGTTTTGAAGAATTGAAGGTAGAAGTCTTGAATTCCTTGTCTCTTTCTTGTGAGAATCCTTGGAAAATGCTTGGAAACTTGAAGAAAAACTCTAAAAACCAAGTATGTAAAGATTGATTTTTTTCTCTAAGTAAAAACCCAAAAATTCAGTTTTTTGCTCTCCAAATGTTCTTCATTCGTCTCCCCCCGTTTCTGAATTTTTTTCTAATGTTTTAACCCTCAAAAACTACCCAAAAACCACCCAAAACCGTCCAAAAATCGCTAAGAAACAAGTGGGGTCGAAAATGGGGCGAAATGGGGCGAATATGGGCGACTGCGTGAGAGAAACGCGCGCAGTGCGCGCTGCACGCAAAGCACAGCCGTGCTTTCAAAGAAAGCACAGCTGTGCTTTCGCGCGCGCACTGCTTGCTGTGCAGCGCAAAGCACAGCCGTGCTTCCGAAAAGCACAGCCGTGCTTTTCGGGTAATTTATTTTTTTTTTTTAATTTTAAATTTTAAATTTTTATATAAAATACCCTCAACCTAAAACACACTTTTTCTTCTCCAAAATAATTTTTAAAATATTTTAAAAATATTTAAAATACATTTTTTTCTCATAAAAAAGACAAGGAAAATCACTTCCGAGCTCCAATCTTTTTGCCTATAAGCCGTCATAGCTAAATTTCATCATCGGGTAATCCTGATCAAGGCTACTCGGGACCCGGTGTCTACAGTTGCCCCCAATTTTGGAGAAGCTAGTGTATAGACACCTAGGTGAGCCAAAATTCAAAGAGGAAGAGAGAGGGGATTCCATACCTGCGGCGGAGACCTTGCCTTCTTACCGGGAGTCCGATAAAGAGATGCCTCCTCAGAGGGATTTGGAATTTGCCTCGTCAGAGGGCTTGAGATTTTGAAGTGGTAGTGCCGTGGTCGTGCTAACCCTCCTTAGAGTGGTAGTGCCGCCATCGTGTTAACCCTTCGGTGTGGTAGTGCCGTGGTCGTGCTAACCCTCCTTAGAGTGGTAGTGCCGCCATCGTGCTAACCCTTCTGAAGTGGTAGTGTCGTGGTCGTGCTAACCCTCCTTAGAGTGGTAGTGCTGCCATCGTGCTAACCCTTTTGAAGTGGTAGTGCCGTGGTCGTGCTAACCCTCTTTAGAGTGGTAGTGTCGCCATCGTGCTAACCCTTCTGAAGTGGTAGTGCCGTGGTCGTGCTAACCCTCTTGAGAGTGGTAGTGCCGCCATCGTGCTAACCCTTCTGAAGTGGTAGTGTCGTGGTCGTGCTAACCCTCCTCAGAGTGGTAGTGCCGCCATCGTGCTAACCCTTCGATTGGATGATGAAGTGGTGCTGTCTATGAGCCCTTTGAGAAGCGGTTGCCCCCTGAGAGGTCTTGGGTTGAGATCTGCCCCCTGAGAGGTCTTGGGTTGATTATGTGCCCCCTGAGAGGTCTTTGGTTGATTGTGTGCCCCCTGAGAGGTCTTTGGGAATTTGCCTCCTCAGAGGACTTTGAGAATTTTGCCTCCTCAGAGGACTTGAGATTTTGCCTCCTCAGAGGACTTCGGGAATTTGCCTGCTCAGAGGGCTTAAAGGTTTTGCCTCCTCAGAGGGCTTTGAGATTTTGCCTCCTCAGAAGACTTTGAGAATTTGCCTCCTCAGAGGACTTTGAGATTTTGCCTCCTTAGAGGACTTGGAGAATTTGCCTCCTCAAAGGACTTCGGGAATTTGCCTCCTCAAAGTGCTTAAAGATTTTGCCTCCTCAGAGGGCTTTGAGATTTTGCCTCCTCAGAGGACTTGGAGATTTTGCCTCCTCAGAGGACTTGGAGAATTGTCTTGATTGATGCTTGGAATGATGTCGCCACTCAGATTCTGCCGGTGTCCGTATTCGAGTCTCTTTTTCTGCAAGACTTAGAAAGGCAAATATGCAGCAAAAGTTGTGAGCATGCATGTGTATGCAGCAATGCAGTATAAAAATTCACCTAAGTGGATTTGGAGGCAACAGCCGATTTGGTTGCAACTTGCAGTAAGATTAGTGCCTTCTGGAATTGCCTTTGAATTTCATGCTCTTTGGGGATCATGAGGTTCTCCTCTGAAACCTGTAGTCATTATTTTAAGGTAGTGCGTCCCTTGTGGATTTTCACACTAGCTTTTCTTGGAGGAAAATGCGTCCTTTCAGATTTTCACATGACCCTATGCCTTATTTTTGCCTGGAATGGACCCAATCCAATCCAGCGGCTTTTTTTTTTTTTTTTAGGACAGACTGCCTGTTTTCAGGTTTTCACCCTGTCCTTTGGCCTAATTTTTGCTTAGAGCGCCAATTACGGTTTTCATCTCTAACGGCCTTTTTTTCTTTTTTTTGTTTTCTTTTTCTTTTTTTTCTTCTTTTTTTTTTTTACATCAGATGAACTATTCTGGTTACATCAATACCATTGCATAAATGCACATATTTCAATTTGATTTCATAATATATGATCATTATTTGGCATTAATCTCAAGATACAAAAGCTCATCCAATCTCGGGATGGATCTTGAAAGCATCAAACTCCTGTTATCAATCTGCTCTCTTTTTGATTCTCATGATTGAACATTTTCTCTTGGCCCTTAATTTTTGCCTAGGATGCCTTTTTTCGGTTTTCACCCTGGCAGGGCGCCCAATTTTAGCAAGGCCGCCTCTTTTCGGTTATCGACTCGCTGGGCATTTATTCTCTTCTTTTTATTTTTTGTCTTTAGCCATGGAACCTTTTAAGTCTATCGACATTGACCGGGTCCTTGAACTCATTCCCATCGCTGTCTGCTAAAATTGCTGCTCCTTTTGTTAGCAACTTTTTCAAAATGAATGGACCTTCCCAGGTTGGTCTGAATTTGCCTCGTATGTCTGGAACTCCCGGCCTCATCATCTTGAAGACCAAGTCCCCCTCCTTCAACGGGTGCTTTCGTACTTTCTTGCCAAACGATCGAGCCAGCCTCTTTTGATAAACTTGGTTGTGGTAATAGGCTCGTAACCTGTTTTCATCCAACAGATTTAGCTGTGACAAACGTTGTTGTGCCCATTCTGCTTCAGGAATCTCAGCTTCCATGACTACCCTCAATGATTTCAGCTCAATTTCAACCGGCAGGACTGCTTCAGTTCCATATACCAGAGAGAATGGCGTTGCCCCTATAGAGGTTCTGACTGTTGTTCTATATCCCCAAAGTGCGAAGGGTAACTTTTCTGCCCAATCCTTCTAGTTCTGAACCATCTTGGCCAAAATTCTCTTCACATTCTTATTCGCCGCTTCAACTGCACCGTTTGCTTGAGGACGGTAAGGAGAAGACTTATGATGTTTGATCCCATATTTCTCGAGCATCTGTTTAGTCTCTGCCAGGAATTGCACCCCATTATCAGACACAATGTGATGTGGGAGACCATATCTGCATATCAGATTCCGTTCGATGAATTTAGCCATATCCCTTGCATCAACCTTCTTGAAAGATTCAGCCTCAACCCACTTAGTGAAGTAGTCAATGGCAACTATGATGAATCTATGCCCATTAGAAGCCGTAGGATGGATTTCGCCTATGATGTCTATTCCCCACGCTGCAAATGGCCATGGAGATGTTAAGTTATGTAACTCTGAAACTGGCACATGCCTCAAATTTGCGTACTGTTGGCATAACTGGCATTGCTTCACAAATTTTGAACAATCTGTATCCATAGTGAGCCAATAAAACCCTTGGCGCATGATCTTCTTTGCTAAGGCTAAGCCATTCATGTGAGCTCCACAAACCCCGGCATGAACCTCTTCCATAACTCTTTTAGCTTCTTTCTCTGCCAGACATCTTAACTGGATACCATCAGCTTGCCTTTTGTAAAAAGTGCCATTAACACTGATGAATTGAGTGGATAACTTCCTAATCATTCTTTGGTCCTTCTCATTGGCTTCCTCTGGAAAGAATGATCTCTCTAAATAATTCTGAATGTCATAATACCATGGATTTCCATCATTGGCCTCAATGTCCATCACCTGTTCAGCTTCAAAGCAAGGTCTTTCCGAACTATAAATCAGCACGGGTTTCATTGCAACTCCTGTTGGGTTATCCCACATAGACACTAATGTTGCTAGAGCATCAGCTAACTGATTTTCGTCTCTGGGGATGAAGTGAAAAGTGCAAATCTCAAACTGGCTGCTCAACGTTCTCAAGTGCTTTACATAAGGCAACAGCCTTTCTTCCTTGACTGACCACTCCCTTCTGATCTGATGAATTACCAAGGAAGAATCTCCGAATACTTATGCGGTCTTTGCCCCCAGAGCAAGTAATGCTTCCAATCCAAAGATGCAAGCTTCATATTCTGCTTCATTATTGGTAGCCTTATACCTCAACTTCTTAGCCAATGGTAGCCTTTCACCATCTGGGGTCGTAAGAATAACTCCTACGCCTGCTCCCTTATTATTGACTGCTCCATCAAAGAATATTTGCCACCCTTGTACTGCTATGGCCGTGACATCTTCATCTGGGAAGTTGTATTCAAACTGATCTCCCTCAATAGGATGCTCGGCTAAGAACTCCGCTACGGCTCTTCCCTTAATGGTTTTCCTTGTTATGTACTCAATGTCAAATTCCTGCAATAGCAGTAACCATCTTCCCATCTTCCCTAGTAGAGAGGGTGCTTCTTGGAGGTATCTGAGCGGATTATGTTTGGCAACCGTTTGTACCTTGAAGGAATGAAAGGAATGCCGTAACTTCTTAGAAGCCCAGATAACTGCTAAACAAATCTTTTCCACCTCTACATATTTGGCTTCGTAAGGCAGGAATTTCTTGCTAAGATAGTAAACGGCAAACTCTACACAAAAATCATCTTCCTGAGACATCATAGCACCCACTGAGTTATCTTCCACAGCTAGGTACAGGATTAGTGGTTTGGCATGGCGTGGTGGTCTTAACACCGGAGGATTTAACAAATACTCCTTAATAGTGTCAAAGGCCAATTGACAGTCATTGTTCCATATCACCGGCTGATTCTTCCTAAGAAGCTTGAAAATAGGCTCACATACTGAAGCTAGCTTGGCAATAAATCGGCTGATGTACTGAAGCTTTCCTAGGAAACTTCTGACGTCCTTCTCCTTCTGGGGCACTAGCATCTCTCTTATGGCTTTGACTTTATCGGGATCTACCTCGATTCCCCTCTGGCTTACTACATGTCCTAACAACTTTCCTGATGTAACTCCAAAAATGCACTTCTTGGGATTGAGGCGCAAATCATACTTGCTAATTCTTTGAAAGAACTTTTCTAAAGCCTCAAAATGACCTTCTCTGGTAGCCGACTTAATCATCATGTCATCGACGTACACCTCCACTTCTTTGTGGATTAAGTCATTGAGAACCTTGGTCGCCATCCTCTGATAGGTTGCTCCTGCATTCTTCAACCCAAAAGGCATAACCCGGTAGGCATATGTCCCCTACTCGGTGATAAAGGCTGTCTTCATCCGGTCCACTATCTTGTTAAGGATTTGATTGTACCCTGCGTACCCATCCACAAAGCTATACGTCATACAAGCAGCAGCACTATCTACTAGCACATCAATATGAGGTAGTGGGAAATCATCTTTAGGGCAAGCTTTGTTCAGGTCTCGATAGTCGACGCATACTCGAACCTTACCGTCTTTCTTAGCTACAGGAACCACATTAGCTAACCATGTTGGGTATTGAACCTCTATCAGGAATTTAGCCTCAATCTGCTTATGGATCTCCTCTTTCACTTTCTGTGCCCATTCTGGCCTAAGCCTCCGAAGCTTTTGCTTGACTGGTTTAAACTCTAGGTAAGTTGGGAGGGCATGTTCAGCAACATCTCGATCTATTCCCGGCATATCCTCATAGGTCCAGGCAAAGACTTTTTCATATTTTTTTAATATTCTCTCAAATTTTATTCTCTCTTCAGGAGTTATGTCTGATGCTAGCAAAATTTCCTTTGGATTTTCCAAAGTTTCGAGATTAAATGCAGTTGTGCCAGTTGAATTAATATCAAAAATGAATGCATCATGCTTATGATCATGCGAAATGAAATCATCAGAAACATCACACAAGTAAGCAAAGTTGTTCATCTCATTAACATAATCAGAAACATTAACATTGTCCTCAAAGAGTTCTGGTATAAAAAGAGAATCTAAATGACTATCAACTTCAGTCGACGCCGATGCTGCAGCTGACTGTGCTTTGGCTTCTTGATTTGGTGAAATCTTGAGATCTTCAATCTTCGGCTCTGGCTCCACTATCTTCTCCTTCCCTTTGAGCTTAGTGGCTAACATCTTATCAGTTACAATCTCTTCGGGCTCATCTCTGTCCCAGATGCTGCATTGGGTCATAATCTCCTCATCCCAAAAGTTCTCTACAGCTTTAACAACTCTGATCTCCCAATCAAAGACATCGTTAAAAATTTCAAATCCTGGGGTAATCTTCCCATCTACCCACTGCGGCTCTTCTTCTCCAGTGTAAGCACATACCGAGGATGATGGCACAAAGCTCTCCGAGATATGGGGGATCTTCTCTGATACTTTCTTCTTACCATACTCTCCTTTGTAGCCCAACCCTTTTTGATCCTTCTGACCACGTGTAGTGATAGCATTCTGCAGTCCCTGTGACTCTTTTCCCAAACCAGCCCCTGGGAGGAAGTGCATCTTTTTCAGCATATTCACCACTTGAGGGCTACCTTCTAAGCTTTGCTCTTCTCCGATCACCGATACATGAAAGCCACTGAATGGCTGATTAGAGATCTCCAAGGCAGACACTTGGTTCTCTCTTGTCGCTTTAATGGTCACTACCTCTCCTTCATGGGGTATCTTAATTATCTGGTGTAATGTGGATGGCACTCCCCCTAACTTGTGAAACCACGGTCTACCAAGTAGAGTGAAAAAGTTTGCTGGGATCAGCAGAACCACAAAATCCGTTTCTGTCTCAATAGGCCCCATCTTTACCAAAGCTTTGAAAGTTCCCAATGCTTGCCTCCTGGAGTTATCATAGGCTGTGATAGTCAGGTCGGACTTGCTTAACATACTCTCATTCAACCCGAAGGCCTGGAGCGCCACTAAAGGACAGATATTTATCGACGACCCGTCATCAACCATGACGCAAGCAGTGTGTTTACCATTGATCTGTGGCTTGATGTACAAAGGTCGGTTGTGGTTGCGACCCTCTATTGGTAGGTCTGCGTCAGAAAAAACCAACTTCTCCCCGGATCCCCCCTTTACAAGGTCTAACAGCTCAGATGGGGAAATTGTAGTTGCTATGGTTGATACACTTAATGCTTCAACTAATTTCTGTCTGTGAGAGGGAGACTGTCTCAAGAGATCCCAAATAGATATCTAAGCCGTGGTCTTTTTCAGTTGCTTCACTATTGAATTTTCTTCCGGCTCTTTCTCTGCAATTGCTTGTGCTGGGTCTTGCTGCTTCTCAACTTCTGGAATGACCCTCCCACTTCTTGTTACTGCTTCTACTCTTTCTTCTTCCTCTGAATCCCACGGATCCGTAAACTCTCCATTTTTCTCATCTTCATCATCTCCACTCTCACTAGTGGACCAACAGTCTATCGCTGCCACGGAAATCCCTTCTTCATTCACTGTAGGGCGAGTAATAGCGACATACTCATTTCCATATAGATCTTGCATCACGTACCACTCTGATAGGCTCGATCTAATCATAAAGACTGGAGGTGGCACCGTATTATAACCGGACTTCTTCTTGCTTTCTCTCTTCTCAGGATCGGTGATCTGCTTGTTGTCAATTAGATCTTGGACCCGATGCCTTAGCGTTATACAATCATCCGTCAAATGGCCGGTATGTTGGTGGAATGCGCAGTATTCATTCTCTTTATGCCCTGGCTGTCCTTGGGTCTTGGCCGGCCTAGGTGATAGGGGCCTCAGTTTTCCTTCTTTTATTAGCCTCTTCAGCACCCATGATAAAGGCTTACCCAAGTTGGAGAAATACCTCTGACTTACGCCGGTTGCAGACACCTCGGCAGTCTTCCCAACTCTGTTACCAGTGCTTGAACTTGCTGGTTTGGCTGTCCCCTGATTGCTGTATCCCCTCCTGGCATAGGACTCACTATTTGCCCTCTTGGCTAGATATTCTCCTTCTGCTTCTATGGCAATGTCCTTCAAGGACTCCCAATCCTTGAGTCCCTTCATTTTCAGTCCATCTCTCAAGGAAGGGTTGGCATTTCGAATGAATAGCCTGATCTGATCAGAAGTGTCCGGTTTGCGTTTCATCTCCATAACCCGGTTTCTCCACCGAGTAAGGTACTCGTGGAAGGACTCCCCAGCCTTCTGTTGTAGCAACTCGAGATCTTTCAAAGTGACCTCCATCCGGGTACTGCAATCGTACTGCTTAAGGAACACTTCAGTTAGCAAGTCCCAATCCTCCTTGGACCTCCTCTCAAGCCCATGGTACCAATCAATAGCAGCTCCTGTGAGACTCAAGCAGAAATACTCTATCTTTTGCTTTCTTGTTAAGGTCGTTCCCTTCATGACCAGCGAGTATTGCTTGATGTGTGCGGTAGGGTCAGAGGTGCCATCAAATTTGGGAATGTCCGGCATCTTAAAATTCTGGGGAATCGGGTCATCCCCATCCAGCTCTCGGTCTTTCGGGTTCATTCCTTTTCCCACGGTCATCATCCTTGCCATGGCCTCAAATCTTTCTTCCATTTTCCTCCACATTGCCTCATCCAGTTTTGGCGACTTCTCTTTAGCTACTTTATGCTCCTCTAGCTCATCTTCCCCAAATTCAGCTTCAGACCTGGGGCCCTCTCTGCGCTCAATAGGTGCAGGCACTCTTTGCTCAACAACAGGTGGGTCAACCACTGGTTGGTTAATTGCAACAGGACGTTCTTCTCTTACAACCTCTTGTTCAGCTGGTACTCAGATAGGGGCAGCAGCAGCTTGTTGCCCAGCTATGGTGGTGGCAAGATTGCCCATCATTGCAATTATTCGGGCTTCAAATTCCTCCATTCTCTTTCCTACCTCCTCGGTGATTATTGCCCGGGTTGCATCAGACTCATTTGATAGATTAGCCATGCTTACTTCTGTTGATGATTCGGAAGAAAACCCCACACTTCCTTCTAAGACTGACTCTGAACTCTGATCCGACACTAACTCTGTTAACCCCAAAAGTGGCGTCCTTCTTAACCGTCAGTCGGGACCTCTAGACCACCCAGGAGAATCTATGATGGCTGAAGTGCAAAAATTGTTAAGATGATGCATGATTAAAATGCAATGCATGCTCGTGCTGATGCAACATAGACAAACATATGCAAGCAGATAGATCCTTCCAACCTTATATCTCCCACACATGTGGTAGTACGGTCTCTTTCCTAGGTGGGCTTAATCCATGGATTAACGTGGAACCCAATGGACACGTATGGTGCGCGGTGAAAAAACCGGCAGCATAACAGCTCCTATCTAATGTACATACGTATGGGTGTTTGGCAATTATGTATTTAAACAATTCAACTTAACTAAGATGGGCCCACCGGGGCCTGAAAGCCTTTGATGAAGACCATTTAATTAAATTGATTTCGTTTAATATATGATGGCCCATATAGCAAGCATAGTATTACGGTACATTTCACCTAGTGGAAGTATCTATTGCCATTACATGAGCTTTGGACAAGGGAGATGTTACTTTAAGGCTACCCAAGCATGATCCCTCCCGACGGGTCTAGCTCATCACAAGCATAGAGACCGATCGGGTCATCATTTTGATATACCATTGAGGTACGTGGCTTGGGCTGGTGATTATCCTTAACACTTCCCCAAATTGAGTGAAAATGAGGTCGTGCTTCGGGAACGCACCGGGGCTTAAAAAGGGACCAAACTAACTTAATCTAAAGCTCTAATGAGATGATATGCAATTTTGAGATAAAGCGAATTTATGAATTAAATTTTAACCATAAATGTTAAACGAGTTATTTTCAAATTGAAATCTCGAACCATATCGTCCCCAGTGGAGTCGCCACTGTGACGCGCGCCGGATCCCCGCGGCCGCCCATGGGACCGCCCGCTTGAGGGCGATCGGGGCATTTGTGGGTCCGTTGACAGCTTGCGATGAATCGTAAGTGCGTCTATGTTGAGCAACACGGAGGTTTCATGGAGTCGCCACCCAATAGAACATTGGGAAAGTTTCTCTCGCCTCGGAGAGCCTAAGACTGCGCTTGGTATCCATTTTGGGCCAGCTAGAGGGATCATGGAAGGTGTACTCCTCACCCTAAGGAGCCTAGGATTAGCGCTAAAGCCTCGTGACTCAAGAAGTATCTTGAAGGATGACCTCTAACCTCTTGAGCCCAAAGACCAGAGCTGGGTCCGGGATTTCTCATCTATTTCTACCTCGATTAATTTATGATCAAATTTTAATTATCATTAATTCGCTCTCTCTCCACACGATGCAATTTTAATTTAAAAGCGCAAATATTCACATTGAACGCGATAGGATAAACATATCAAAAATAACATCAAAGGTAAATTACAATAATACCAGGAGCGGAATACAACTCCCATTTAAAAGTGCAAACATACATAAAACCGGGGAATTTATTAATTATGAGGACTTTGGTCCCCGCATGCACAATTAAAGAAAACATTTTGGATGTGATGATTTATTTGGGATGAAAATTAGGACATTGGTCCCATTTTATTATGAAAAATCTAAATTAATTTAGTAAAACTATTTTTGTGATTTTTATTTAGGTGCGCATAAGAAAACACTTTATTCAATGAATATATACAAGGAAATTAAAATAAAATGAAAATTTAAAAATGTATAAAGAAAATACCAAACCCCGCAACTCCTCCTTCACGTGCATGGGTGCTCAAATGAGAATAAAACAATGATTTGCAACCAAAAATCAAATAAGAAAAATTGATGTTAGAAATTAACACAAGGAAATAATATGACATAAAGGATAATATATGCAATGAAAATATGACATGCATAAAAATAATCATAATGCAATTTAACATGCGTAAAGTGAGAAAATATCATGGCAAATGCAACTTGTTAATAATAGTGATTGACATGCATGGAAAATTAGTGATAATCAATTTTATTGCTCCTAAAATGTGCATGAATATGTAACATAAGAATAATAAAACTTAACATGCATAATAAAGCTTAAAGTAATATCTATCATAAAGGCATAAGAAAATAAATTTGAACTTTAGCATACATGCAAAATATGAACAATAACATTAATGATAATAATGATACTTGCACCTAATGATAATAATAAACAAGTCTTGTAAAAATTTTAAGGATATTTAACACATGTAAACATAATAATAATAATCATGATATAACATAAAGAAATCAAAGATATTAACAAACTAGATTAAACATGCATAATAACATGGACAAAAAATAATTTGACATGAAAATAATATAATAGAATTTAAAAGAATTTATTTGTTATATAAACAATTAAAGATAAAAATAAGAAGAAGAATATGAAGACTAAGAGAATTTACATGTTTAATGTGTTAATTAGAAGCAAAAATAAATGAAATTAACAAGAGAATTAATGAGTAAAACCAAGAATAATTACCCTCAAATTCAGTTTTGAAGAATTGAAGGTAGAAGTCTTGAATTCCTTGTCTCTTTCTTGTGAGAATCCTTGGAAAATGCTTGGAAACTTGAAGAAAAACTCTAAAAACCAAGTATGTAAAGATTGATTTTTTTTCTCTAAGTAAAAACCCAAAAATTCAGTTTTTTGCTCTCCAAATGTTCTTCATTCGTCTCCCCCCATTTCTGAATTTTTTTCTAATGTTTTAACCCTAAAAAACTACCCAAAAACCACCTAAAACCGTCGAAAAATCGTTAAGAAACAAGTGGGGTCGAAAATGGGGAGAATATGGGCGACTGCGCGCTGCACGCAAAGCACAACCGTGCTTTCAAAGAAAGCACAGCTGTGCTTTTGCGCGCGCACTGCAGCGCAAAGCACAGCCTTGCTTCCGAAAAGCACAGCCGTGCTTTTCGGGTAATTTTTTTTTTTCTTTTCTAAATTTTATATTTTAAATTTTTATATAAAATACCCTCAACCTAAAACACACTTTTTCTTCTCCAAAATAATTTTAAAAATATTTTTAAAATATTTAAAATACATTTTTTTCTCATAAAAAAGACAAGGAAAATCACTTCCGAGCTCCAATCTTTTTGCCTATAAGCCGTCATAGCTAAATTTCATCATCGGGTAATCCTGATCAAGGCTACTCGGGACCCGGTGTCTACAGTGACCTCCATCCTGGTGCTGCAGTCGTACTGCTTCATGAACTCTTCGATCAAAAAGTCCCAGTCCTCCTTGGACCTCCTATCCAACCTGTGGTACTAGTCAACTGCCGGGCCCGCTAGACTAAGGCAGAAATATTCCACCTTCTGCTTTTTACTCAACCCTGTGCCTTTCATGACCAAGGTGTACTGCTTGACGTGGGCGGATGGGTCAGAGGTGCCATCAAATTTCGGCAGCTCGGGTATTTTGAATCTTTGGGGCAGCAGCTCTTCATCCCCCAGATCTCTGTCTTCTGGGTTGACCCCCTTTCGAGCTGATAGCATGCGCGTGATTGCCTCAATCTGTTGCCTCATCCCCCTTAAGGCTTCGTCTTTCCCCCTAGGTGCCCTGGGCCTCACAACATGGTGGACTATTGGCTCTTCGTCTTCCTCCTCCATCAGGAAATCATCTTTGGGATTATGAATCCTTTCCCCTCTTGGCTCGATGGGTGCGGCATCTCTGTGATCATTGTTGGGTTGGCGAGCAGCAACTCCAACGAAGGGAGCCTCCCTACTAGCAGGTGGTTCAGCTTGCCCTCGAGGAGGGGCTGCCTGTGGTTGTAGAGCAGCAGGTGGCTGACGCGCGCTGAACCGCGTAGGACGCCCCGAAGGCTCGCTCTTAGGGCTTTCGAGAGAGGTTCATGAAAACTTGTAAGGTATTTACAAGTGCGTCTATTTTGGGCAACAAGGAGGTTTCTTGGAGTCGCCACCCAATAGAACATTGGGATAAGTCGTCTAGCCTCGGTGAACCTAAAACGGCGCATAATATCCATTTTGGGCAAGCTAAAGGGATCTTGGAGATATCATCCCAATAGAACACTGGAATGACTCTCTAACCCCGTGGAGCCTAGGATTGTAAATTTAAGTCTTTTAGTGGGACACAAGAGGTGTTTTGGAGATCCCATTCCAATGAAACATCAGAATGGTCCTCTCGCCTCATTGAGCCCAAAGACCAGAGATGGTTCGGGACTTCTCATTTATTCATACCTTGGTTATTTTATAATTAAGTTTTGAATTTAAGTTTTCATCCCTTTTCTCATACATCTCGATGCAATAATTAGAGCGCAAGTTTGATCATTCAAGGAAAGCGATAAATAAAAGGGTAAATAAAATAAAGTGCATGAAAATAAAATACTGAAAACTAGGGGCAGAATACAACCCCCATTGTAAATAAAATACAAAATCATGCATAAAATGGGGTATTTATTAAGAATGAGGACATTGGTACTCTCATGCATAATTAAATAAAATAATTTTGATGGTGACAATGTATTTGGATGAAAAACAAGGACATTGGTCCCATTTTATTTAGGAAAAACCAATTTATTTTATAGAAATACTTTTGTGTGATTTTTTAATTAAGCATGCATAAAAATTATTTCATTTAACAATTATATAACAAATAAATCAAAAATAAACAAAGGAAAATTAACATGTACAATAAAATGATCAAACCTCGAATCTCCTCCTTCACTTGCATGGATGCTCAAACAAGAAAAAATACGGATTTGAAACCAAAAAAAACAAAGACAAATGAAATTTATGTTAGTGATTAAACCAAAGAAATTAATTAAACACATAAAACAATAAATCATATATTAGAATAAATAAAACATGCATTATATATGACAAGTCAAATAAATAACGTATTAAAATAAATTGATTAACATATTAAATAAAATAAATAATGATAATAATAATAATAATAATAATAATAATAATAATAATAATAACAATAATAATAATAAAATGAGATAACATAAAAATAATATTTAGAAATATTAGATCTATGTACAAAAACACATGAAATAAATAAAAACAAAATAAATGTTTCATTGGGATGGGATCTCCAAGACACCTCTTGTGTCCCACCAAAAGACTTAAATTTACAATCCTCGACTCCACGGGGTTAGAGGATCATTCCAGTGTTCTATTGGGGTGATATCTCTAAGATCCCTTTGGCTTGCCCAAAATGGATATTATGCGCCGTCTTAGGCTCACCGAGGCTAGACGATCTGTCCCAACGTTCTATTGGGTGGCGACTCAAAGAAACCTTCTTGTTGCCCAAAATAGACGCACTTGTAAATACCTTACAAGTTTTCATGAACCTCCCTCGAAAGCCCTAAGAGCGGGCCTTCGGGGCATCCGATGGGGTTCGGCACGCATCACAAACGCCCCGAAGGCCCGCTCTTAGGGCTTTCGAGAGAGGTTCATTAAAACTTGTAATGAATTACAAGTGCGTCTATGTTGGGCAACAAGGACGTTTCTTGGAGTCGCCACTCAATAGAACATTGAGAAAGGTCATCTAGCCTCAATGAGCCTGAAACGGCGCATATATATCCATTTTGGACAAGCCAAAGGGATCTTGGAGATATCATCCCAATAGAACACTGGAATGACCTTCTAACGCCGTGGAGCCTAGGATTGTAAATTTAAGTCTTTCGGTGGGACACAAGAGGTGTCTTGGAGATCACATTCCAATGAAACATTGGAATGGTCCTCTTGCCTCATTGACCCCAAAGACCAAAGATGGTTTGGGACTTCTCATTTATTCATACCCTGGTTATTTATAATTAAGTTTTGAATTTACGTTTTCATCCCTTTTCTCATACATCTCGATGCAATAATTGGAGCGCAAGTTTGATCATTCAAGGAAAGCGATAAATAAAAGGGTAAATAAAATAAAGTACATGAAAATAAAATACAACAAAACTAGGGGCGGAATACAACCCCCATTGTAAATAAAATAAAAATCATACATAAATCGGGATATTGATTATGGTGAGGACATTGGTCCTCGCATGTATACTTATTATGAAATAATTTTGATGTGATGATTTTGGATAGAGAAAATTGGGTCATCGATCCCATTTTATTTAGAAAAAATACCAAGTTAATAAATAAAATATATTTAGTGGCTTTCTTTCTAGCGGGCCTAAATAAACAATTTTATAAGAAAATTATATGGCAAAAATAAATGGAAAAGCAAAATAAAAATGATACAAATAATAAAAAATCAAAGAAAAAGACCCCGCCAAACGAGCCTCCTTGGAACTCCTCGGGTACTCGCAAAATGTCCAAAACGAAAAATAAGATGTCAAATAAAAATAAAACACAAATAAAATAATGTTAGTAATTGAATAAATCAAATATAATAAATAATAAAATAAGGTGATTAAAATAAAATAAAACATGTTAGTAAATTAATACAAGAAAATATGAACATGATAATAATAATGATGAATAGAAACAAATCAACGAATATATAAAATAATGAAGAAAAGAATAATAAAAATGAATAAACGAAAGAATGATGAAAACGATTAAATGAGCAACATGGTTAATTAGTATAATCACAATTAATATTAAAACATTTATATGGTAAAAGTATCAATTAAAATGAGATTATTAATTATATTTAAAAATAATGAGAAATCAAAGTAAATTAAATTGATTACATGTTAAAAATAATAAACAATCAATATTTACATGAATAAGAATAATATAATATATAAGCATATTAAATAAAAACAAATATAACAATAATAAAATAAATAGATAAATGAAAACAATATGTAAATTAATAAAAACAATAGAATATACATGAACAAATTAAATATAAAAAAAATAAAAGAAAATAAAAATCAAGCCCAGAATATTTACCCTCAGAATTTTGGATCCAATGAAGGTAAAGTGATGATATCCTTGAAAAATTACTTGAGAAAATAATTTAGCAATAAAATTAATCACTTTTGTTTATGAATGAAACAAAAAAATTAATTTGAATGCTCAAGAATAAAAAAATTGATTTGAAAGAGAGAATTAATTTCTTATGTTTATGGAGACAAACAAAGAAATTAATTGGAATAATTAAGAGCTGAAAACTAATTTTCCAATCTCAATTAAACCTTATTAATTAAAAGAGAAATCTAAAAATTTTTGAAAAGAAAAGAAAGTAAATCCAAGAAGAAAGAATGCAGAAAATTCTGATGTGAAAAAAAATAAAAATAATGGAGGCTCTCCTTACGTTTTCATCATAAAGAATTTATAGGATGAAAAAAAGATGCCCTAATTCAATTAGGAAAAAGAATTTTATTTTAACACAAATTCCTTTATTTTTAATGATAAAATCAAGTTTTATTAATTAATTACCTAAAAAGATGTTTTTGAATTTAATTTGGACTCAAAAACCTTCATTTAGGGTGAAAAAATGCGTTTTTGGGGTGAAAAAATCTGAAAAAAGGGTGAAAAATCGGAAAAGAGAAGTTTCAGATGTTTTAACGACGGCTAGGAAAGGCGGGACGCCCGTCGCTATTGAGTGACGGGCGTCACACGCGTGCTGCGCTGCGCGTGAGCGCACAGTCAGCCGCAGCGTTACCGCGCGACCGACGCTCCGAAAATAAATTTTTTTATTTTAATTTTTTTATTTTTTGAAAAATATTGTAATTTCTAAGCCCCATTTTTCAAATCTAATTTTTCACTCTAAAATGCAAATTTGACAAGCAAATCATCACTTTTAACCTTTTTAGCCTACGATGGAAATTGTCATCATCGGGTAACTTCGATCTAGGCTGACTCAGGACCCGGTGTCTACAGTTGCCCCCAGTTTAGGGGAATCTAGTACACTAGTGTCTAGATAAGCCTAAACTCAAAGAAGAAAAGGAAAGAGACACGTACCTGAGGCGGCTGTCTTTCAGATGTAGGGAGTTTGTGGTGGTGATTGTTGCCATGTTGTAGGCGTGCTATTGCTTGTTGAAGCGGTAGTGCCGTAGTCGTGCTAACCCTCCGTAGAGTGGTAGTGCCGCCATCGTGCTAACCTTTCGATTTGATGAAGTGATAGTGTCGTTGTAACACCCCTTACTCATATGAAGGCGATCCCATCCGTTAAGGAATGAGATGCCGTTTGGGTAAAGGTGCCACCGTATAGATGTAGAATATACATACATTCATACACAAACATATATATATATACTGAAATACAGGGTAATTAAAAACTTTACGAACCTAACCATGAAAGAAGCTGATCATGCATTAATATAACAGAAACCATTACATTACTGTTTGATCAACCAACGGAACAATAAATAATTACATATCCAAAATTATACTTATACCGATGCGAAAGCTATTACAAAATGACATAAGAGAGAGAGTTCTATACAAAAGAATCATTCAGTTCAAAAGTAAGCCTTACTATCTAACCCAACTGTGTTGGCCTGGCTGCGACGACTCTCCCAAGGTAACTCCTTCCACACATGCACGGGTAAACACACCGTGCTAAGCGAGAAACGCTTAGTGTGGAAACACACAAATCAAATGGACGGCCATTCACAATGGTCGTCATGCAAAACACATACAGATGGCATAATTAAAATATGTATTAGATAGAAGTACAAACATACAGACATATAGAATCATACCTTTGATAAAACATAACTTTTTTTGTAATATCACATTAATAACCATGTTCGGATAATACATTCTCATAATTAGCAAAACAATTCCAAACAATAAAGCACCTGCCGACTCAAAGTAGTGGATAAAGAGTGAACGGACAGTACTTTACGGGTATAAACCGATTACAGACAGTACCTTATGGGTACGAATCGATTACAGACAGTACCTTACGGGTACGAATCGAAAACCAATATACTTTATCATTTGCAAAACATTTTATAAAGGGACCTTAAATAAGATCCAAAAACATTAGAGGTTCGCGAGGAACCAAATGGGACCTGATCGGGGTCCAAACAGAACTGAGGCTGCAGATATAAGACTATTAGGCATGCCTAACTATCCACTTAGTTGACTCGCAGGCTAATCTACACAGTTAACGGCCATAATTCAATTATAACAAGCAAAGAATTCACATACTTTGATAAATCAGTACATACAATTATCACTCATCTTACTAGTATACAGCTCATATTAAGTGACAATGTGTGCAAAAATCCATAATTAAACATCCTTAAAACATGCAAAATAAACAGGATTTTATTGCAAAAACAGGGTAGGTCACGGTGGTAATCAGATTGGTTGCCACCGTGACATACCAGGGATCTTCGACAGAATGCAAGTCTGGGGTACCTCACGGTGGTAACCCATCTGGTTGTCACCGTGACATACCCAGACCTCAAAACAGAATGCATTTATGGGGTACCTGTGACGCGCGCCGAACCAACCCAGCAAGGGCCCTCACTTGTGAATCCGCCTTTGGGATTCGAGGTATGAAGGTTCGCATCTTTTGATCATGGGCACCACGAGGCATCATCGGTGCGTCCCTCCCAATAGAACATTGAGGAGAACCACCTAGCCTAATGGCACCTAGAGGCACCTTTTGAGGTATCATGGAGTCGCCACCCAATCCCAAAGAATTGGGAAAAGGTCTCTCACCTCTTGTTGGTCGAGACCAGAGATCCGGTGTTCGGAACTTTCCTCTTATTTATGCTTTGGTTAAGTATAAGTGGGTTTTTAACTTCTTTAAATTATATCTCTCATCTCACACGAGCGATGCATTTAATTGGATAACGCATTAAAAGCACGTAAATAAAGTAAATAAAAGTGATAAAGCAATAGATAGAAAAAAGCGATAAATGAAAGCGGTAAACACCCAAGCACACAATTACAAGAGAAATCGGGGCGGAATACAACCCCGATAAAAGGAAATTAAAGATATGAATGGGGACGGAATACAATCCGCCAAAAATAAATAAAGTTGCCCCAAAATTAATTAGAAGGGCCCAAAGGAAAATAATATACATAAATTTAAATACTCACGTAAGATTAAAATAAAAGACATGCATAAATCGGGACATTGCTTTAGGAACATTGGTTCCTTCGCATTTATTCGAAGAGGCTTCGAAGAGTCATTTCGATTGTTTGATGAAAACGGGGATGAGTGATCCCATTTTTGGAGAAAATTGACTCTTCGTTTTGATTGTGATATTTTTATTGTTGGGCTAAAACAAGGGACATTGGTCCCAATTTATTAGTAAAAATCCCGATTTAATAGTAAAAATATTTTTGTGATTTTTTATCACACGCGTGCATAAATAAATTAATTATTTACAAATAAACACAACAAAAGGATGGGGAATTAGAGAGATCTCACCGAACCGACGTGTTCATCCACGTGTCGCGACCCATCAGGGGAGTCGCGGGGCGCTCACGTAACCCGATTCAAGTTAAATCTCGGACAAAAAATTAACATCAAAATATATTAGCAAACATTCTGAAAATTAATCAAATAAAGGCAAGGTAACAACAATAATAAAATTATGGCGATGGTAACAACAATAAAATAACAATAATAATAATAATAATAATAATAATAATAATAATAATAATAATAATAATAATAATAATAATGGGCAATGATAATAAATAATAGTGAAATTATAACAAATAATCATGGCAACAATAATAAATGATAATAATGATAGTAATGGTAATAGCATAATAATGAACATAATATGAATGAATATGATCATAATAATAATAATACCAAGAATAATGGCATGGACAGCCAATAGAATAGCAATAAAAATAACTACATGTGATAATAATGAATAATAAAAATGATAATAACAAATAATAGCATGAGCCTAAACATGAACACAAGCATAAATAGTGATAACGATAAATAATAATAATATTAGCACATGGACATGAAAATCTATTTGAAGCCAACAAATAACATATTAATGGTGGTATTAACACAGTAAAATGCTAAAAGTAAATAATAGACATGATATTGATAGTAAAAAAAATATTATTAACAACAATAAATAATATACAAAAAATAATGAGAACAAGTCCAAGGTTGTTTACCCTCAGAATTTTTAGGTTGGAAATAGGATGTATCGATCCGTTCCTCTTGTCGATTTTAGTGATAAATATTTGGAGAAAATGTAAAAATCTGTGTTCTAAACGAACTAATTTGAGAAAATATTTTTGTGGGATGAACAAGCCAAGAAAATTAATTTCTCTTGCTTAAATCAACCGAAGATCAAGTATTTTGTAGTAGCAAAAGCTAAAATTTGAGAAGAAATCTTAAAGATTTTTTGATTAATTTTTAGAACAAGAAGAGCTTCCTGGAGAGAAGAAAAATCTTAGAGAGAAAAGCCATGGGTTCTCTTTTGCCAAAATCTGCCGTCCTCCAAAATGAGGGGAAAAATCCTCATTTAATCTTGCCTTGGCCAAAAAAAGGCAAAGGACAAAAAAGCTTTTATTTTTAGTTAATCCAAAATAGCATAAAATGGTGAAACAATCAGACTGAAAAAAAATAGACTAAAAATAGCGAAAAAAACGGGACAGGCGAAGACCAGCAGGTCGCGCGGAGGGGGAAGGGGGCGCTGCAGTCTGCTGCGCGCGTGGTGCCGTTGCACCGCGCGCGGCAGGCTGCTGCCTCGCGTGCAGGGCGTTGCGCGAGGCGCCTGCCTCGCGCACAGGGGCGTCGCGTTATCCCCCTGCCTCGCGCGCAGGGGGTCGCGCGGTGCCCCCCTGCCTCGCGCGCAGGGGCGTCGCGCGAGGCGCCTGCCTCCCGCGCAGGGGATCGCGCGGTGCCCCCTGCCTCCCGCGCAGGGGGGCACGCGGTACCCCCCCGCCTCGCGCGCAGGAGCGGCCTGCCGCGCAGGCGCCCCGCGCTGCCGCAAATGGCACCTGCGATCTTTTATTTATTTATTTTTTTTTAATAAAACTTTGACAC
Source organism: Excoecaria cochinchinensis (assembly GCA_947683425.1). Classification (NCBI taxonomy): domain Eukaryota; kingdom Viridiplantae; phylum Streptophyta; class Magnoliopsida; order Malpighiales; family Euphorbiaceae; genus Excoecaria; species Excoecaria cochinchinensis. The sequence goes on from CANTUQ010000004.1 coordinate 2,964,632, forward strand.
AAAATTATTTATTTTTTTACCCCATTTTAATTTTTAATTTCTAAAATATATTTTTAATTATTTTTCGAAAAAACCCAATTTTGACAAGGGAACGATCGATTCTCACTTTTCTTGCCGAAAATCGGTCTTTTGTTTCATCATCGGGTAATTCTGATCTTGGACCGCCTCGGGACCCGGTGTCTACAGTTGCCCTCAATTTTGGGGAGCTTAGAACATAGGTGCATAAGTGAGCCAAAATTCAGAAAAGAGAGGGAGAGATGCGTACCTGAGGCGGTCGCTGTCCGGAACTTGGTCTTGCCAGCTTATCAGCATCATAGGATTACTACTGGTAACATGATTGAGGAACGTCAGCTTGTCGACATGAAACAATGGCTGAACGACTGATAAACACCAGCTTGTCGGTGTGTGAAGGCGCCAGACTTTGAAGAACATGATTGATAGAACACCAGCTTGTCGGTGTGTGAAACCATGGCTGAACGACTGATAAACACCAGCTTGTCGGTGTGTGAAGGCGCCAGACTTTGAAGAACGCGATTGATAGAACACCAGCTTGTCGGTGTGTGAAACCATGGCTGAACGACTGATAAACACCAGCTTGTCGGTGTGTGAAGGCGCCAGACTTTGAAGACCGCGATTGATAGAACACCAGCTTGTCGGTGTGTGAAACCACGGCTGAACGACTGATAAACACCAGCTTGTCGGTGTGTGAAACCACGGCTGAACGACTAATAAACACCAGCTTGTCGGTGTGTGAAGGCGCCAGACTTTGAAGAACGCGATTGATAGAACACCAGCTTGTCGGTGTGTGAAACCATGGCTGAACGACTGATAAACACCAGCTTGTCGGTGTGTGAAGGCGCCAGACTTTCCTGCGAAATCAAAAGATATTTGTATGCAAGGGTAAGTTATGCACGTGCATATGCATATGCCATGCAGGATGCAGGCGACACCATTCATCTAAGTGGCCCAGTGGTCGAGGTGTGATAACTCTCGCTGAAGCGACTCGTGGCTTCGTTTGGTCGATTATGCCCCCAAGTGTCGAAAGGTGCTGCCCTGATTTAGGGACTCTGACTCATAATCTTTCAGGGAGGATTGCCCGATGTGTGTCTTTGCTTGAAAGGGGTTGCCCAAGGTAATGCCGCCTTATCGCTCTAAGCGTCATTGTTTTAAAGGTAGTGCGTCCCTCGTGGATTTTCACACTAGCTTTTCTTAGCGGGAGATGCGTCCTTATCGGATTTTCACATAACCCTGCGCCTTATTTTTGCCTGGAATGGACCCAACCCAATCCAGCGGCTTTTACTTATTTCATTTTTTTTTGTAGGGCAGACTGCCTGTTGCCAGGTTTTCACCCCGCCCTTTGGCCTAACTTTTGCTTAGAGCGCCAGTCACGGTTTTCATCTCTAACAGCCTTTTTTTTTTTTTTTTTTAAAGAAAGTTTATGTCGGTTACACGGATAAATTGTGCTCATTCGAATGGGGAGTGACAGCAGCGGATGCATTCAAATGGGGAGTGACATATTACTCGTCTGAAAAGAACTATGGACATTTATTGGATAAAAGAGCTTCTCTGAGTGCATAATTGCATACATGTACACGTTTCTCGTGTGATTTCATTACGCATGATCATCATTTGACATTAGGCCCAGGATACCAGACCACATTTAATCTCGAGGTAGATCTCAAAAGCATCACAACTCCTGTTATCAATCAGCCCTCTCGGGTTTTCTTGATTGAACATTTTCTCTATTATTTTTTTTTTTTTTTGTCTTCAGCCGTGGAATCTTTTCAACCTGTCGACGTTGACCGGCTCCCTAAATTCATTCCCATCACTATCTGTCAGGATCGTAGCTCCTTTAGACAAAAGCTTCTTCAAAACGAAGGGTCCTTCCCAAGTTGGCCTAAACTTGCCTCGAAAGTCCGGAACCCCCGGCCTCATCTGTTTGAAGACTAGGTCTCCTTCCTTCAATGGGTGCTTTCTTACTTTCTTCCCAAATGAGCGAGCTAGCCTTTTCTGGTAGATCTGATTGTGGTAGTATGCCCGCATCCTACCTTCGTCCAATAGGTTCAACTGTAGTAGTCGCTGCTGGGCCCATTCGGCTTCTGGTAGCTGAGTTTCTGTCACCACCCTCAATGACTGGAGTTCTATTTCTACTGGTAGGACTGCTTCCGTCCCGTAAACCAAGGAGAAAGGGGTAACCCCTGTAGAAGTTCTGGCGGTGGTCCTATAGCCCCATAGTGCAAATGGAAATTTCTTGGCCCAGTCTTTATAGGTTTGCACCATCTTAGCCAATATCTTCTTGATGTTCTTATTAGCTGCCTTGACTGCTCCGTTGGCCTGCGGTCGGTATGGAGAGGACTCATGGTGTTGGATGGCGTACTTCTTGAGCATCTGCTTAGTCTCAGCTTGGAACTATACCCCATTATCTGACACGATGTGATGCGGGAGACCGTACCTACAGATCAAATGTCGCTCGATGAACCTGGCCATTTCCCGGGCGCCTAATTTCTTGAAGGATTCAGCCTCAACCCACTTAGTGAAGTAATCAATGGCGACTACGATAAACATGTGCCCATTAGAGGCTGTCGGGTGTATCTCTCCTATAATGTCGATCCCCTACGCTGCAAATGGCCACGGAGACGTCAGGTTGCACAATTCCAACACTGGCAGGTGTCTCAGATTAGCATATTGCTGGCACAATTGGCACTCCTTCACATATTTAGAGCAATCTGTATCCATTGTTAGCCAGAAGAATCCTTGCCGCATTATTTTGTTTGCTAGGGCTAGACCATTCATATGGGCCCCACAGACCCCTGCATGTGTTTCTTCCATGACCCTTTTAGCCTCTTTCCCATCTATGCATCTTAGTTGTATGCCATCGGCCTGTCTCTTGTATAACACCCTGTCTACACTGATGAATTGAGTGGACAGTTTGCGGATCAGCCTTTGGTCCTTTTCAATGGCTTCTTCCGGGAATATTGACCTCTCTAAATAATTCTGGACATCATAGTACCATGGTTTTCCATCAGTAACCTCGACATCCCCGACTTGCTCGGTCTAAAAGTATGGCTTGCTTGAACTGGAAATGAGCACAGGCTTCATAACTATTCCTTCTGGGTTATCCCACATGGATACCAAGGTAGCTAGGGCGTCTGCCAATTGGTTCTCATCTCGGGGCACGTAGTTAAAAGTGCAAACTTCAAACTGGCCACTAAGTTCTTTCAAGCACTTCGCATATGGCAACAGCCGCTCTTCCTTGATGGCCCATTCACCCCTGACTTGGTGGATTACTAAGGATGAGTCCCCGAAGACCTCTACTACTTTTGCCCCCACGGCTGAGAGCGCTTCTAACCCAAAGATACAGGCTTCATACTCAGCCTCGTTATTGGTGGCTCTGTACCTTAGTTTCTTGGCTAAGGGAAGCTTCTCTCCGTCTGGGGTTACTAGAATCACTCCTGTTCCAGCTCCCTTGCTATTTACTGCTCCATCAAAATACATCTGCCACTTCTGCACGGTGATGGCTACCACGTTTTCGTCAGGGAATTCATACAATAGCTGGTCTCCTTCAATTGGATGGTCAGCAAGAAACTCCGCAACTGCTCGACCTTTAATGGTCTTTCTAGTAATGTATTCCACATCGAATTCTTGTAGCAATATCAACCATCTTCCCATTTTCCCTAGTAAAGAGGGTGCCTGTTGCAGGTATCGGAGGGGATTTTGCTTGGCAACAGCCTGCACTCTATAGGAATGAAAGTAATGCCTCAGTTTCTTTGATGCCCAGATTACTGCTAGGCAGATCTTTTCCACTTCAACATACTTGGCTTCATAAGGGAGGAATTTCTTGCTGAGGTAGTAAACCGCAAATTCGGCCCCGAACTCATCCTCTTGGGCCATCATGGCCCCTACAGAATTTTCCTCTATTGCTAGGTAAAGGATCAATGGTTTAACAGGCCGTGGCGGCTGCAGTACTGGGGGGTGCTGAAGGTAATCCTTAATGACATCAAAAGCCTTCTTGCAGTCGTCGTTCCACCTGACTGGCTAATTCTTCCTGAGGAGCTTAAAAATTGGTTCGCATACTGAAGCGAGCTTGGAAATGAACCTACTGATGTACTGCAATTTGCCCAGAAAACTCCGGACTTCCTTTTCCTTTTGGGGTGCTGGCATTTCTCTGATTGCCTTGATTTTATCAGGGTCCACTTCTATTCCCCTTTGGCTTACCACATGGCCTAATAGCTTACCCGAGGTAACTCCGAAGATGCATTTCTTGGGATTGAGGCGAAGATTATACTTGTCGATCCTCTGAAAGAACTTTTCCAAGGCCTCGAAATGTCCTTCTCGAGTTGCTAACTTGATCATCATATCATCGACATACACTTCGACGTCCTTGTGGATCAAGTCACTCAAGATCTTAGTAGCCATCCTTTGGTATGTCGCTCCAGCATTCTTTAACCCAAAAGGCATCACTCGGTAGGCGAATGTCCCCCATTCTGTGATAAAAGCTGTCTTGATTCGATCCACAATCCTGTTAAGGATTTGGTTGTACCCCACGTACCCATCCACAAAGCTGTACATCATACAAGCGGCCGCGCTATCCACCAGTACATCAATATGGGGTAGGGGAAAGTTATCTTTCGGGCAGGCCTTATTCAGGTCTCGGTAGTCAACACACACTTGGACTCTCCCATCCTTCTTGGCTACGGGGACAACATTGGCTAACCACGTGGGGTATTGGACCTCTACCAGGAATTTGGCTTCGATCTGCTTGTGCACCTCTTCCTTTACCTTTTCTGCCCATTCTGGTCTCAGCCTCCTGAGCTTCTGTTTGACCGGCTTGCACTCTGGGTAGGTCGAAATGGCGTGTTCGGCAACTGCCGGTTCAATCCCTGGCATATCCTCATAGGTCCAGGCGAAGACTCTTTCATATTTTTTCAAAAATCTCTCAAATTTTATCCTTTCCTCAAGAGTTACATCGGATGCTATCAAGATTTCCTTTGGATTTTCCAAAGTCCCGAGATTAAATGAGGTGGTATTGGTTGAGTTAATGTCAAATATAAATGATTTATGCTCGTGATCATGCATAATGAAATCATGAGAAACGTCGCACAAGTAAGCAAAGTCATTCATATTATTAAGGTACTCAGAATTACAGACAGAATTGTCAAATAGTTCGGGAATAAAAAGTACATCAGCAAAGCTATCATTATCATCTTCCACTGGTGTTGGTGCTAAAGCCGACGGTCCCTCATCTTGAACCTCAGCTGTCTTTAGACTCTTCAATTCTGGCACTGCCGCTCCATCCTCCATCTTCTCTTTACCCTTTGATTGAGCAGCCAGCAGGCTTTTGGTGATAACCTCCTCGAGAACTTCTCGATCCCATGCTAGAGTCTAATTGAAGATTTCCTCATCCCAGAAAGCTTCCACCGTCTTGACCATTCCCTCGGACCAATCGAACACATCGTTGAAGATTTCAAAACTTGCGGTGATCTTTCCACCAATCCACTGAGGCTCTGCCTCCCCACAGTAGGCACACGCCGATGCAGCCGGTACAAAAGTCTCCAAAATGTACGGCACTTCCGCAGGCTTGCTCTTCTTGGCATCAGTAGCGTAGCCTAAACCTCTCCTATCCTTTTGCCCCCTTGTGGCGACAGGCTCTTGAATCCCTTGTGAGCTCTTACCCAAACCAGCCCCGGGGAGAAAGCTCATCCTTTTCATCATATTGACAACTTGGGGGCTTACCATCGACGCATCTTCCTCATTCACCATAGCCACGTGGAAACCACTGAAGGGTTGATTGGAAATTTCGAGCACTGACACTTGATTGTCACTAGCTGCTTTAATGGTCACAATCTGGCCTTCATGGGGAATCTTAATCGTTTGATGGAGCGTAGATGGAACCCCTCCCAACTTGTGAAACCAAGGCCTTCCAAGCAGCACTGCAAAGTTAGCCGGTATTGGCAGGACAACAAACTCAGCCTCTATCTCAACTGGACCGATCTTGACTTGAGCCTTAAAAGTCCCAGCAGCTTGCCTTCTCGAGTTATCATAAGCAGTGATGGTCAGATCAGATTCACTCAACATGCCCTCATTCAATCCAAGTGAAGGTAGCGCCACTAGTGGGCACACATTAATGGAGGACCCATCATCCACCATGACACAGGCCGTGTGTTTACCATTGATCTGAGCTCGGATATATAGAGGGCGATTGTGATTACGACCCTCGATTGGCAAGTCAGCCTCCGTGTAGACTATGTTTTCTTTAGATCCCCCTTTCACAATGCCTAATAACTCGGAGGGCGAGATAGTGGTGGCAACTATCGATTCACATAAGGCTTCAACTAGCTTCTGCCTATGGCTCGGGGATTGCCTCAATAGGTCCCAGATGGATATTTGTGCTGTAGTCTTCTTCAGTTGCTTTAGGATCTTATTCTCTTCCGTTTCTTGCTCCACCGTCGGAGGCATTGGGTTCTGTTGCTTCTCAATTTTCGGCACCACTCTTCCACTGCGGGTGACAGCCTGTACCTCTTGCGCTTCTTCTTCTTCACCCCCAGAGTTTCATACATCCTTCGGCTCGTCGGCCTCTTCAGTCTCACCTTCACTGGTTGAGTCCCAACATTCTATCATGTTGACCTGGGGCTTCTCCCTATTGACTTCCTGTTCGGGGTGGACGATAGCCACGTAATCATTGCCGTAGAGATCCCTCAACACGTACCACTCTGGCAAGCTTGATCCTATCATGAAGACTGGGGGAGGAATGGCATTATACCCGGTATTCTTCTTCTTTTCCCTCTTTTCAGGGTCGGAGATCTGCTTACTGTCAATGACATCCTGGACCCGATCCCTTAAAGTTCTGCAAGAGTCAGTGAGGTGACCAGTGTGCTGGTGGAAAGCACGGTATTGGTCCCCTCTATGGTTCGGCTGGCCGTAGGTCTTAGCTTGTCTGGCTGGCAATGGTTGAAGTTTTCCCTCTTTCATTAATCGTTCAAGAACCCAGGACAATGGCCTCCCCAAATTCGAATAGTGCCTCTGGTGCGCATCCGTGGCTGAAACTTTCGCTGTTTTGCCCACTCTATTACTGCTGCTTCCGGCGCCACTTGACCTATTCTCGCCTTGGTTCCCGAAGTTCTTTTGAGCAAAACTATCATTATTGGCTTTCCTTGCCAAGTACTCCGATTTAGCTTCAATTGCTATGTCTTTTAAGGATTCCCAATCCTTGAGCCCTTCCATCTTAAGCCCCTCCCTCAAGTATGGGCTTCCATTTTTGATAAATAGTCTGATTTGGTCCGAGGTATCGGGTTTTCTCTTCATCTCCATAACGCGATTCCTCCACCGCATAAGGTAGTCATGGAAAGATTCACCAGACTTTTGTTGCAGGAGCTCGAGGTCTTTTAACGTCACTTCCATGCGGGTGCTGCAGTCGTACTGCCTCATGAACTCGCTTGTAAGCAGATCCTAATCTTCTTTTGACCTCCTGTTTAAACCGTGGTACCAATCAACCGTTGACCCCGTCAAACTAAGGCAGAAGTACTCCACCTTTTGCTTCTTGGTAAGACCTGTGCCCTTCATGATTAAGGCATATTTCTTAAGATGGGCCGAGGGGTCAGACGAGCCATCGAACTTTGGTAAATCTGGCATCTTAAATCTCTGAGGCAGCAGCTCCTCCTCACCCAAGTCTACATCTTTGGGGATGACCCCCTTTCCGACTGACACCATTCGTGCGATGGCCTCCATTCTTTCCTCCATCTTCCTCACCACATCATCCTCTGGCTTAGGAGCTTTGCACCTCGCCGCTTGAGGGACTACTGGCTCATCCTCCTCTTCCCCTAAGAAATCATCCCTTGGATCCGAAATTCTCGCCCTCGGTTGCTCAACTAGTGCCACCACTCTGGGTTCAGTAACTGGCTGTGGTACAATAGTAGTTGGTATAGTGGTCTCCACAACAGCTGTTTAGACCGGGTCAACAGCTGGAGTTCCGGATGGTTGTCCAGCGTGTTGTGTCATCTGGGCGACAAAGTTCCCAATCATGGCCAAAATCTTTCTTTCAAAATCTTCGAACCTCTTGTCCAAGTCCTGTGTTGTTACAGCACCCGACTCTTGCGGTAAGTCTGCCATTTCTGATCTAGAGGATTGTTCTGAGTAAGAGTCTGAGCTTCTATCCCAATCTGAACCCGAACCGAGTGCTAACCCTGACGGATCAACTGCTTGATTTCTTACCAACCTTCCGCTGGGATCCCTGGACCACTCGAATGAATCTATGATGGCTGAAACGATTAAAGGGGTTAGCATGATGCGTGTATGTCATTAAAGATGCATGATCGTGTTAATGCAGCATCCATAACCACATGCAAGCAAAAAGACCCTTCCAACCTTATTTCTCCCGCACACGGGGCAATGTGGTCTCTTTCCTAGGTGGGCTTAGTCCATGGGTCAACAAGGGACCCTAGGAATTCGCGAAGCGCACGGCGAAAAGCCGGCAGCATAACAGCTCTAGTCTAATGTACACGCGTATGAGTTTTGGCCATTACGTATTTGGACAATTCAATCAAGTTAAGGTGGGCTCACCGGGGCATGAAAGCCTTTGATAAAAGATCACTTAACTTGCTTGATTTTGTTTAATACGCGATGGCCCATGTCACAAGCATCACATTAAGGAGCATACCACCTAATGGAAGTTTCTATTCGCCATTACATGGGCTTTGGTCAGGGTGATTTTTTTTTAGGCTACCCAAGCATGGTCCGCGCCAACGGGTCTAGCTCATCATGAGCATAACGACCGATCAGGCCTCCATTTTGATATACCAAAAGGTACTAGGCTTGGGCTGGTGATTATCCCTAACACTTCCCCACAATGAGTGAAAGTGGAGTTGTGCTTTGGGAACGCACCGAGGCAAAAAAGGGACCAACTAACATATTTCTAAGGCTCTAGAATGTGATGCAATTTTTGATGAGTGATAGAATTTTAAGTTTTAAAAGCCCAATCATATTCTTAACCAAAGCACTTTCGGAGCAAAGTCTCAAACACGAAGTCCCCAGTGGAGTCGCCACTGTGACGCGCGCCGAACCAACCCTGCAAGGGCCCTCACTTGTGAATTCGCCTTTGGGATTCGAGGTATGAAGGTTCACGTCTTTTGATCATGGACACCACGAGGCATCATCGGTGCGTCCCTCCCAATAGAACATTGAGGAGAACCACCTAGCCTAATGGCACCTAAAGGCACCTTTTGAGGTATCATGGAGTCGCCACCCAATTCTAAAGAATTGGGAAAAGGTCTCTCACCTCTTGTTGGTCTAGACCAGAGATCTGGTGTTCGGAACTTCCCTCTTATTTATGCTTTGGTTAAGTATAAGTGGGTTTTTAACTTCTTAAAATTATATCTCTAATCTCACACGAGCGATGCATTTAATTGGATAACGCATTAAAAGCACGTAAAGAAAGTAAATAAAAGTGATAAAGCAATAGATAGAAAAAAGCGATAAATCAAAGCGGTAAACACCCAAGCACACAATTACAAGAGAAATCGGGGCGGAATACAACCCCGATAAAAGGAAATTAAAGATATGAATGGGGACGGAATACAATCCCCCAAAAATAAATAAAGTTGCCCCAAAATTAATTACAAGGGCCCAAAGGAAAATAATATACATAAATTTAAACACTCACGTAAGATTAAAATAAAAGACATGCATAAATCGGGACATTGCTTTAGGAACATTAGTTCCTTCGCATTTATTCGAAGAGGGTTCGAAGAGTCATTTCGGTTGTTTGATGAAAACGGGGATGAGTGATCCCATTTTTTGAGAAAATTGACTCTTCGTTTTGATTGTGATATTTTTATTGTTGGGCTAAAACAAGGGACATTGGTCCCAATTTATTAGTAAAAATCCCGATTTAATAGTAAAAATATTTTTGTGATTTTTTATCACACGCGTGCACAAATAAAATAATTATTTACAAATAAACACAACAAAAGGATGGAGAATTAGAGAGATCTCACCGAACCGACGTGTTCATCCACGTGTCGCGACCCATCAGGGGAGTCGCAGGGCGCTCACGTAACCCGACTCAAGTTAAATCTCGGACAAAAAATTAACATCAAAATATATTAGCAAACATTCTGAAAATTAATCAAATAAAGGCGAGGTAACAACAATAATAAAATTATGGCGCTGGTAACAACAATAAAATAACAATAATAATAATAATAAAAATAAAAATAATAATAATAATAATAATAATAATAATAATAATAATAATAATAATAATAATAATAATAATAATAATAATAATAATAACAATAATGGGCAATGATAATAAATAATAGTGAAATTATAACAAATAATCATGGCAACAATAATAAATGATAATAATGATAGTAATGGTAATAGCATAATAATGAACATAATATGAATGAATATGATCATAATAATAATAATACCAAGAATAATGGCATGGACAGCCAATAGAATAACAATAATAATAACTACATGTGATAATAATGAATAATAAAAATGATAATAACAAATAATAGCATGAGCCTAAACATGAACACAAGCATAAATAGTGATAACGATAAATAATAATAATATTAGCACATGGACATGAAAATCTATTTGAAGCCAACAAATAACATATTAATGGTGGTATTAACACAGTAAAATGCTAAAAGTAAATAATAGACATGAGATTGATAGTAAAAAAAATATTATTAACAACAATAAATAATATACAAAAAATAATGAGAACAAGTCCAAGGTTGTTTACCCTCAGAATTTTTAGGTTGGAAATAGGATGTATCGATCCGTTCCTCTTGTCGATTTTAGTGATAAATATTTGGAGAAAATGTAAAAATCTGTGTTCTAAACGAACTAATTTGAGAAAATATTTTTGTGGGATGAACAAGCCAAGAAAATTAATTTCTCTTGCTTAAATCAACCGAAGATCAAGTATTTTGTAGTAGCAAAAGCTAAAATTTGAGAAGAAATCTTAAAGATTTTTTGATTAATTTTTAGAACAAGAAGAGCTTCCTGGAGAGAAGAAAAATCTTAGAGAGAAAAGCCAAGGGTTCTCTTTTGCCAAAATCTGCCGTTTTCCAAAATGAGGGGAAAAATCCTCATTTAATCTTGCCTTGGCCAAAAAAAGGCAAAGGACAAAAAAGGTTTTATTTTTAGTTAATCCAAAATAGCATAAAATGGTGAAACAATCAGACTGAAAAAAAACAAACTGAAAACAGCGAAAAAAAGGGACAGGCGAAGACCAGCAGGTCGCGCGGAGGGGGAAGGGCGCGCGGCAGTCTGCTGCGCGCGTGGTGCCCCCGCACTGCGCGCGGCAGGCTGCTGCCTCGCGTGCAGGGGGTTGCGCGGTGCCCCCCTGCCTCGCGCGCAGGGGGGGCGCGCGGTGCCCCCCCGCCTCGCGCGCAGGGGCGGCCCCGCGCTGCCGCAAATGGCACCCGCGATCTTTTTTTTTTTTTTTTAATAAAATTTTGACACAAAATTATTTATTTTTTTACCCCATTTTAATTTTTAATTTCTAAAATATATTTTTAATTATTTTTTAAAAAAAAACCAATTTTGACAAGGGAACGATCGATTCTCACTTTTCTTGCCAAAAATCGGTCTTTTGTTTCATCATCGGGTAATTCTGATCTTGGACAGCCTCGGGACCCGGTGTCTACAGTACCTCACGGTGGTAACTAAATAGGTTGCCACTGTGACATACCCACCGCCCAAACAGAATCTAAAGTTTGGACTGTAACAACCCAAATAGGGCCTGGTCGGAATTTGCGAGGTAAGTCAGTAAGGTGAGGGCATTTTCGTAATTTAAGTAGAGGAATTTTGGTTAATAAGGAAGTATGTGTGAAAGGAATTAATCAATTAAGTGTTAAGTGAAGTGAAGGGAATATTAGTGTGTGTTTGTAGTGTATGGTTGTAGGGTGTAAGTAAACATAGGGCTTTTATTGTGTGGTTTGTGGTACATGGTGCCTAGGATGAAAGTGGATTCGTGAGGAGTTCCGTTGAAGCTGCGATTTCCAGGTTTGGGAGTTTATTTGATGATGTATGGGAGCTGTGTGCTTGAGTGTTGTTTTGGAATTGGGTTTAAGTGCATGTAAGTGTTGTGAGTTGTGTTGTGGATTGTGGTTTTCCCTAAATTCTTTCTTGGATCAACTCTATCTTGTGTTTGCATGTTATTTGTAATCTTGAGTGTTTTATAAATGCATGTTTAATTGGAGTAGTGATTTAGTGAAGTGTTAGTGATGTAGTGAAGATATTATGTGTTTCCGGAATTTGAACATGCTATATTAGTGTATTTGAGTTTGGTTGTGAGTGATTTCATGTTGAAATTATATTTGATTATTGTGTAAAAATGATTATGTGGCTTGAGAATGATGCGGTGATGTGCTGGAGGCGAGAGGTAAGTGTTTTGAGCATGTTGTGTGCATGCATGAAGAGTTGGGTGTGAAAGGAGTAGGAAAAGAGCATAATTGGGCGAATCTGGGTTCTGTCGCGATCGCGACAAGTGCCGCGATCGCGACAGAAGGCGGACTTGGCCCCTTGTTCTTGAAGAGCCCTCTGTCGCGATCGCGGCATTGCCGCGAGTGCGACAGAGAACTCGGTCGCGGAAACCTCCGCGCGGGCGTGCTGCCGAGCGTGCGCGCGAGGAGGAAGGAACTGGTCACTGTCGCGATCGCGACACTTGTCGCGAGCGCGACAGAGCTCGGTTCCAAGAAGTTCTGCCGCGAGTGCTTCGTCGCGAGGAGGTCCCTTGGCGCGACCTCGCGAGGAAGTACCCCGTGCTCTGTCGCGAGCGCGACACTTGTCGCGATCGCGACAGAGGCCCTTCTTGCTTGCCTTGTAATTTTAATGTGTTTCCTTTGTCCCACTTTGCACGGTTTCTCACTATTGCATGGTATATGTGTGTGCCTTTGACTCGTGATATTATTGTACTAGTGTCCTTTATATGGATTTATATTATATAAGAGCCTTAATTTGAATATTGTTTTTATTATGTATTGTCTGGTGAGTTATTGTGTTGTCGAGCCTGAAGTGTCAAGGTATAGGATAATTAAGAATGCTTAAGAAGGGTTAGTGTACAGCTGTTATGTCCGCCCCGTTTGGGCGAAGCGGTCGACCTCCGAGATGGTCATCTTCCGTGTAGTGATAAAATGTTTTGAGACTCCGGTCTCCCGCGATGCCTTCGGGTATTAAAGTGTTTTTGAGGCTTCGGTCTCCCGTGCCGTGTTCCCGTATCCTCAACCATTGATTTCAGGCAATTGTGTGAACTGTCTTGTAGTGATAAATTGAGTGTTCTGATCAAAGTGTGATTTCCGAATAGTGTAATGGTTTAGTGCATTGTGTTATGTTATCCTGATTATATAGTTATATCTCTGTACTCTGATGCATGATGGATTATATATGTTAGTGCATGTTTATTATTATAGTGTTCTGTTGTGCTTGTTTCTCCCCACTAAGCGTTATCGCTTAGCACGGGCTTTTATCCCGTGCAGGTGGCGTAAAGGATTTTTGGAAGTGCTCGAGTTATGCATCTGCAGGCAGGCCACATAGGAGTCGAGTTAATTCTTTTTATCTCCTCCTGTAATTCTTTTTGTATATGCATTTCTTTATTTTGTAAAGGATTTTAGAATGTAATCTTTTGGGCTATTGTATATAACTCGTATTTTGATTAATCATGTAATAAAGTATGTTTCCTATTATATTTTCTAAGATTTTTATTATTGGTTGTTGAATGCTTCCGCTGTATGTTTTATCGCGTCGTGAGTGAGCGTCGGGTAGCGCGCCCGCCGGCGCCCTTCCAACGGGGGCAGCGGCGGGGGTGTTACAATTAGTGGTATCAGAGCACCGATTTAGGCTGTTCTGGTTGTCTTTATTTATTGTATGTCGAGTCTTTGCATGCGAGTTGGTTTTGTGTCGTGGCCTAATGCAGATGTGTCTTGCCTTATGTAGTGTCTAGATGGAGTCTGATCCAAGTGAGCATGTGGGTGAGACGGTTGGTAGTGCAAGTGTAGTGAGAGGTGAGCAGCCTGCTCTGCAGCGTCAGCGAGAGGAGATTCCTGGTATGGGTTTTGGTCAAGAGAATCCGGTCTTAGTGCAAGGTTTGCTTCAGTTGGTAGAGAGGTTGACTGCTCCTAAAGCCCCGACTGAGTTGCTAAGAAAGAGAGGAGCCGAGGATTTTCATGAGACTGCTTTGGACCAATCTGATGTGGCCGAGTTTTGGCTTAAGAGAGTAGGTCGGATTTTGCAAGAGATTAGATGTCCTGCAGAACAGAAGGTGCTTTGTGCAGTGTCGTTGCTTCAAGGGCCAGCATATGATTGGTGGGAATTGGTGATGCGCAATCCTCAGCGACCAGCCGAGTTGACTTGGGAGTTCTTTAAGCAAGAATTTGAGCGAAGTATGTGACGAAGGCGTATCAAGAGGCTAAGTGGAGAGAGTTTATCAGTCTGAGGCAGCGAGGCATGACCGTGAGTGAGTATGATAAAGAATTCAGCCGGTTGAGTAAGTATGTGCCTGAGACTTTGTTGACGGATGAGTTTAGAAGTAGGCATTTCCTAGAGGGACTGCGTGAGGTGTTCAGAGGTCCTTTGTCGGCATTGTCAGTCTTGCAACCAGTGGGGTATTATCAGCTTGTGGCAGCGGCGATGACGTTAGAAGAGTCTGAGGTGATCAAGCAGAGGATAGAGAGCAAGAGGAAAGCACCGAGTGATGGGTTTGGAAGTGGCAAGAAGTCGAGAGGAGTTCCGAGTGGCCAAAGTGGGAAGAGTTCGATTTCGGTTCGTTCGGAAGTCGAGAGTGTAGCGCCACCCTCTAGCAAGGGAAGTGTGATCCCTGAGTGTGAGAATTGTTATAAACGCCACTGGGGCGAGTGCAGAAGGATTTCTGGAGCGTGCTTCAGATGTGGAAGTCAAGAGCACATGGTAGCAAATTGTCCGGATCGAAGAGAGCTTCAGGATAAACCTGAGAGTAGGGCCAGTGGTCAGAGAGCGAGAGGGAATCAGAGTGGAAGAGCCAGTAGACGTCCTTCGCAAGCGCCGTCAGAGACTGTGCAGAAGTCGCCAGCCAAGGAAGTGCCCTCGCATCCAAGAGTTTATGCGATGCAAGTAGGGGATATAGCAGATCGAGCGGGACCTTCTGGTAAGTTATGTTATTATTTTTCAGTTAAGTTTCGGTTTGTGTTTGGGTTGTTTGGATTTAAGTGATTAGCGGGGAAATTTCGAGGACGAAATTTCTTAAGGGGGAGTGATTGTAACAACCCAAATAGGGCCTGGTCGGAATTTGCGAGGTAAGTCGGTAAGGTGGGGGCGTTTTCGTAATTTAAGTAGAGGAATTTTGGTTAATAAGGAAGTATGTGTGAAAGGAATTAATCAATTAAGTGTTAAGTGAAGTGAAGGGAATATTAGTGTGTGTTTGTAGTGTATGGTTGTAGGGTGTAAGTAAACATAGGGCTTTTATTGTGTGGTTTGTGGTACATGGTGCCTAGGATGAAAGTGGATTCGTGAGGAGTTCCGTTGAAGCTGCGATTTCCAGGTTTGGGAGTTTATTTGATGATGTATGGGAGCTGTGTGCTTGAGTGTTGTTTTGGAATTGGGTTTAAGTGCATGTAAGTGTTGTGAGTTGTGTTGTGGATTGTGGTTTTCCCTAAATTCTTTCTTGGATCAACTCTATCTTGTGTTTGCATGTTATTTGTAATCTTGAGTGTTTTATAAATGCATGTTTAATTGGAGTAGTGATTTAGTGAAGTGTTAGTGATGTAGTGAAGATATTATGTGTTTCCGGAATTTGAACATGCCACATTAGTGTATTTGAGTTTGGTTGTGAGTGATTTCATGTTGAAATTATATTTGATTATTGTGTAAAAATGATTATGTGGCTTGAGAATGATGCGGTGATGTGCTGGAGGCGAGAGGTAAGTGTTTTGAGCATGTTGTGTGCATGCATGAAGAGTTGGGTGTGAAAAGAGTAGGAAAAGAGCAGAATTGGGCGAATCTGGGTTCTGTCGCGATCGCGACAAGTGCCGCGATCGCGACAGAAGGCGGACTTGGCCCCTTGTTCTTGAATAGCCCTCTGTCGCGATCGCGGCATTGCCGCGAGCGCGACAGAGAACTCGGTCGCGAAAACCTCCGCGCGGGCGTGCTGCCGAGCGTGCGTGCGAGGAGGAAGGAACTGGTCACTGTCGCGATCGCGACACTTGTCGCGAGCGCGACAGAGCTCGGTTCCGAGAAGTTCTGCCGCGAGTGCTTCGTCGCGAGGAGGTCCCTTGGTGCGACCTCGCGAGGAAGTACCCCGTGCTCTGTCGCGAGCGCGACACTTGTCGCGATCGCGACAGAGGCCCTTCCTTCTTGCCTTGTAATTTGAATGTGTTTCCTTTGTCCCACTTTGCACGGTTTCTCACTATTGCATGGTATATGTGTGTGCCTTTGACTCGTGATATTATTGTACTAGTGTCCTTTATATGGATTTATATTATATAAGAGCCTTAATTTGAATATTGTTTTTATTATGTATTATCTGGTGAGTTATTGTGTTGTCGAGCCTGAAGTGTCAAGGTTTAGGATAATTAAGCATGCTTAAGAAGGGTTAGTGTACTGCTGTTATGTCCGCCCCGTTTGGGCGAAGCGGTCGACCTCCGAGATGGTCATCTTCCGTGTAGTGATAAAATGTTTTGAGACTCCGGTCTCCCGCGATGCCTTCGGGTATTAAAGTGTTTTTGAGGCTTCGATCTCCCGTGCCGTGTTCCCGTATCCTCAACCATTGATTTCAGGCTATTGTGTGAACTGTCTTGTAGTGATAAATTGAGTGTTCTGATCAAAGTGTGATTTCCGAATAGTGTAATGGTTTAGTGCATTGTGTTATGTTATCCTGATTATATAGTTATATCTATTTACTCTGATGCATGATGGATTATATATGTTAGTGCATGTTTATTATTATAGTGTTCTGTTGTGCTTGTTTCTCCCCACTAAGCGTTATCGCTTAGCACGGGCTTTTATCCCGTGCAGGTGGCGTAAAGGATTTTTGGAAGTGCTTGAGTTATGCATCTGCAGGCAGGCCACATAGGAGTCGAGTTAATTCTTTTTGTCTCCTCCTGTAATTCTTTTTGTATATGTATTTCTTTATTTTGTAAAGGATTTTAGAATGTAATCTTTTGGGCTATTGTATATAACTCGTATTTTGATTAATCATGTAATAAAGTATGTTTCCTATTATATTTTCTAAGATTTTTATTATTGGTTGTTGAATGCTTCCGCTGTATGTTTTATCGCGTCGTGAGTGAGCGTCGGGTAGCGCGCCCGCCGGCGCCCTTCCAACGGGGGCGGTGGCGGGGGTGTTACATGGACACCTCACGGTGGTAACCAGATTGGTTGCTACCGTGACATATTCAAACTCACGGCAGAATGCATCTGGTTCGTGCCTCACGGTGGTAACCAGATTGGTTGCCACCGTGACCCATGCCCAGATGCAATTCCTAAAGGCGATTTCTAGGTCATTCAAGCCAAAAATCCCAAAACCCTCACTTCAACCAACATATCCACAGTCCAATAATAATAATAAACCAAATCAAACATCATTAAATCATGCTTTAAAACAAATCCTACTCATGAATTCAAGGAACAACATCTATTTACATAATCAATTTCATCACTATTTATACCACAATTCCATCAATCGCACCTTTGGTTCCAAATCAAACAATCAAGGTTTAATAGACAAAGAAAACCACTACCCATAACATAATAACTAGTAATAACATCAAGAACATCAAAATTTCCAGAATTTCATTCAATTAAACATGCCAAAAATACATATAGCACAAATTCCCAAACCTTGCAATCCTTAGCTCTAAATCAATGAGCTCCATTAGATCCAACCTTCTCTTTGCCCTTTGGCTCAAGAGGATGCTCAACTAAGCATCAAACCACAAAAATACATAAAACACAACCCTAAGTTACAAATCCAAAACCAGAAAATATGAAGAAGAAGAAGAAGAAGACTACACAAAAGAGATGCATAAACTTACTAATTAATGCAAGGTGTGATCAATCCCCACCACCAAGAGCTTGAATCCAAGCTCAGGGTACACCAATGGAAAGCAAAGGAAAAGAAAGGTAAAGAAGAGAGGGGAGAACGGGAATGAGGGATGAAAATTTAGATTTCCCAACTCTCTCTCTTCTTCCACTTTTCACTTTCCTAACCTAGCCATGTGTACACTTCTTAGTGGTGGAAATCCATCACACACGCCAAACAACCATACACCATGAACACATAATGAACACCCTACTAAGACACACCCTAACATGGTATGAGCAACCACACGCAACCACAGCGCCAAAGCACACTCTACAAACATGTGAGTAAGCACACCCAAATGCAACCCAACTAATTCACACACTAGCACCACACATGCACACACATGCTAACAAAACTCTTAAAACATGCATTTCTACCCAAAATGCCCTTAATACATGTCAAAACTCACCCAAGGCACATGCACAAACATGGCTCATACTACTAGGGGGCAAAAGGGGTGTGACAGTCGTGGTCGTCCTAACCCTCCGGAGAGTGGTAGTACTGCCATCATGCTAACCCTTCGATTTGATGAAGTGGTAGTGCTGTGGTCGTGCTAACCCTCCGTAGAGTGGTAGTGCCGCCATCATGCTAACCCTTCGATTTGATGAAGTGGTAGTGACGTGGTAGTGCTAACCCTCCGTAGAGTGGTAGTGCCGCCATGGTGCTAACCCTTCGATTTGATGATGTGGTAGTGCCGTGGTCGTGCTAACCCTCCGTAGAGTGGTACTGCCGCCATCGTGCTAACCCTTCGATTTGATGAAGTGGTAGTGCCGTGGTCGTGTTAACCCTCCATAGAGTGGTAGTGCCGCCATCGTGCTAACCCTTCGATTTGATGAAGTGGTAGTTTCGTGGTCGTGCTAACCCTCCGTAGAGTAGTAGTGATGCCATCGTGCTAACCCTCCGATTTGCTGAAGTGGTAGTGCCGTGGTCGTGCTAACCCTCTGTAGAGTGGTAGTGCCGCCATCGTGCTAACCCTTCGGATCTGATGAAGTGGTAGTGCCGTGGTCGTGCTAACAGTCCATAGAGTGGTAGTGCCGCCATCGTGCTAACCCTTTGATTTTGATGAAGTGGCAGTGTCGTGGTCGTGCTAACCCTGCGTAGAGCAGTAGTGCCGCCATCGTGCTAACCCTTCGATTTGATGAAGGCGTAGTGCTGTGGTCGTGCTAACCCCCCGTAGAGTGGTAGTGCCGTCATCGTGCTAGCCCTTTGATTTGATGAAGTGATAGTGCCGTGGTCATGCTAACCCTTTGTATAGTGGTAGTGCCACCATCGTACTAACACTTCGATTTGATGAAGTGGTAGTGCCGTGGTCGTGCTAACCCTCAGTAGAGTGGTAGTGGCACCATCGTGCTAACCCTTCGATTTGATGAAGTGGTAGTGCCGTGGTCGTGCTAACCCTCCGTAGAGTGGTAGTACCGCCATCGTGCTAACCCTTCGATTTGATGAAGTGGTAGTGCCGTGGTCGTGCTAACCCTTCGTAGAGTGGTACTACTGCCATCGTCCTAACGCTTTGATTTCATGAAGTGGTAGTGTTGTGGTCGTGCTAACCCTCCGTAGAGTGGTAGTGCCGCCATGGTGCTAACCCTTTGATTTGATGAAGTGGCAGTGTTGTGGTCGTGCTAACCCTCCGTGGAGTGGTAGTGCCGCCATGGTGTTAAGCCTTCGATTTGATGAAGTGGTAGTGTCGTGGTCGTGCTAACCCTCCGTAGAGTGGTAGTGACGCCATCGTGCTAACCCTTAGATTTGATGAAGTGGTAGTACTGTGGTCGTGCTAACCCTCCGTAGAGTAGTAGTGCCACCATCGTGCTAACCCTTCGATTTGATGAAGTGGTAGTGCCGTGGTCATGCTAAGCCTCAGTAGAGTAGTAGTGCTGCCATCGTGCTAACCCTCCGAAAATAATTTTTTTTAGTTTTTTTATTTTTTGAAAAATATTGTAATTTCTAAGCCCCATTTTTCAAATCTAATTTTTTAAAATATTTTTTATTATTTTTCAATTTTTCACTCTAAAATGCAAATTTGACGAGGAAATTATCACTTTTAACATTTTTAGCCTATGAAGGCAATTATCATCATCGGGTAACTTCGATCTAGGTTTACTCAGGACCCGGTGTCTACAACTGTCATGTACTCAAAATATTATTCTCATGTGCTATAACATTTATTCAGAACAATACTTTTAATCATCTCAAGATCACTACACATTATTAATAAGCCTGAATTCCTTTCATGGTGGATACGGGTAACTCTGGATACTGTTTACAGTATCTTACATGTAGAGACTTAACTCAAACTCTATGGAATACACAAGGTATTCAAAACTCTAGGCACAATTAAGGCTAACTCTAGCAGTTGCACTCTAACCTTTTATAAGCATGCTTATCTATCCACTATAACGGTAATCATGCTAAAAAATAACTCAATTATACAATATATTATTGCCAAAACTATACTGTAATTCAAGTACACTCATCAAATTCAGAGACATTAAATTCATGTACAAATCTTATTAAACTCATGCATAGGCTAACTCAGATACCATGTGCAAGCAATAACCCATGTGAAAAGAAAGAGAAACTATTTTCAGGAAAAAAAATAAAGTGAACAGGAAAAATGTACTGTCGCGATTGCAACCAAAAGTCGCGCTCGCGACAGAAAGAAACTCACCCGAAAATAAGATAGAGAGAGTACGACTCATGCTCATGCGTGTGACTCGTGCTCATCTGTGTGACTCGTGCTCATCTGCATGACTCGTGCTCATTCGTGTGACTCGTGCTCATCTGTGTGACTCGTGCTCATATGTGTGACTCGTGCTCAGGTGTGTGACTCACGCTCATCTGCTTGACTAGTGCTCATTTGCGTGACTCGTGTCTATTTGCGTGACTCGTGTCCATTTGCGTGACTTGTGTCCATTTGTGTGACTCGTGCATTTGCTGAGACAAGTTGGAGAAATTCGTCTCTGCTGCTATCGCGACGAACGTCGCGCTCGCGACAGAAGCATTTTCCTTCCCAGAGCTCTCTGTTTTTCTCTGTTTTCAAACCAGGTCCTATCACTCACACATGCAGTAAACTCCTATTTTAGCATACAACCGCCCTCTAAAACATGCTCATGATAAAAATTACACTCAATCACATAGATTAACAACCATCCAAGTAATGCAAGCAATCAAAATGAACATATATACAAATATACACTAAAAGAGCTGTTGAACTTGTTAAAGCTCATCATGTATCTCTACTCAATCATATCTTTACTCAAGCATATAATAAATTAATAAAAACACACACGATCCCAACCTTAGATAGCTCAATGACGTCCCTCTATTCGGTTTCGAGCTTCTCCTTTCCCTTGTCCAAACTCTTGTCCATAGCTTTCATGCACAACCAACCAAGAAAACACCTAATCCAATACTCTTGACTTTAAATCAAAAATAGAAATATAGAAAGAAAAAGGAGGTCAGATCGAAGAATCAACCCAACTTACCTTCTCAAGGTTCCAAGTCAAACCCTTCAATACACCCTCTTCAAACCAATCCAAGGATTTATTCAAGAAGCAAGCCCAAAAGAAGAGGAAAGGAACAAAAGAAAGAAAAAAGAAGAGGATGGTAGAAAACCAACGTGAGGGAGGAAAGAAAAGAGTAGATGGTCAATCCTCATCCAATATTTACTATTCACATTAATGCCCACTAACCTCATTAATTCTCAATTATCTTTGACTAAGCCAAGTGTCTCCTTCCCTTTTTAATTCATGTAAAGCAACTAAATTCTTGCCACTTGTCACACTCCTACAATACCATATGTCAATCCCCTACATTACCACATGCCAAAATTTTATAATTCTACTAGGGACACTTTAGGGTGTTACAAATCTCTCTCCCTTAAGAAATTTCGTCCTCAAAATTTCCCCGATATCAGACAATTAACTCAAACTATATTTCATTAATCGATAAAAGGACTTACCAGAAGATCTGGCTGGCATCTTTATAGGTTTAGCAGTCATCGCATATACACGTGGCTGATCATCGGTGGAAAATGGCATCTCAACCATTTTCGATAGTGGTCTTTCAGCTCTACTTCTTCCTCTCCCACTTCTAATATTTTCAGAGGCATTTCCTTTATCTTTGCTTGCTTGTGATGCCAAATTTTCCTTTAACTTGGGACACTGGGCAAGGAAATGCTCCGCGCTACCACATCTAAAGCAAGCTCCGGCGAGTTTCCTACACTCACCCCAATGACGCCTTCCACAGTGTACACACTCCGGTGCTACACTTCCTCTACTAGCTGGTGGCCTTACACTCCCTACCGAAGTTGGCACAAGTGCTGAATCTTGTTCATTTTTCCCTCTTCTAACCACTCCAACTCTTTTACCAATACTCTCATCTTCTCTTGGAAACCTTCTCTTTTGCGCTCTTTTCTGTTTCAACAATTCAGATTCCTCTAATTTTATCGCCGCCAACACCAATCGATAATAATCCACTGGTTGTAAAGCAACCATGGCAGCTAGGGGTCCCCGAAAGCTCTCTCTCAATCCATCTTCCAACTAGCGACACCTAAAATCCTCAGTTAACATACCTTTCGGTACATATTTACTCAAACGAGTAAATTCTTTTTCATATTCCCCAATAGTCATATTCTTTTGCTTGAAAGTCATAAATTCTTTCCATTTGGCATCTTGGTAAGCTTTGGTTATAAATTTCTCCTTGAACTCTTGGACAAAGAAATCCTAAGTTAAATCCACGGGTCTCTGAGGATTCCTCAAAATTAACTTCCACCAGTCATATGCTGCAACCTGCAGCAATGACACGACGCAAGCTACTTTTTGATTCTGTGGGCAACTAATTTCTTATAAAATTCTTCCTATTCTCTCCAACCAAAACTCTGCTATCTCAAATTGATCCAAGGATGTCCCATGGAACTCTTCATCCCCTCTCTTTCTTATCAAATCCGATGGTGTCTTTGGAGCTGTCAACCTATCCAGAATCTGTACCAACCCTTGCATCAGCTCCGGGTGGTCCTGAACAGCTCCAGCTCTTTCCTCTCTATCTTGTGCCCGTACATGTGGATCCACACGAACTGGATTCACACTACCCGTAGTCTCTCCAACGTTCTCACTCGGGTCGGACTCCATCTAAAACCTATAAAATAGCATCTGCATTAGACCACACTCTAGACAAACTCAAATATCTAACCGATACTCTATATCACATAGTCCTGAACTATTTAACCAAGAGCTCTGATACCACTAAAATGTAACACCCCTACACCCCCTGACAGGATATAGGGGTGCCACGCGGACACTTGCATATATATACACTAGCAGAAGCGACAGCACAATACACAACATTATAGAAATAATAAAATAAAATAACACTTCGCTAGGACCCAACATATATTTCATAATATTAATAATATTCATATAAAAAAAACTGATATCATTCTTATAATACAAACTGTTATCATTTAACTTTACATATACATTTTACATGTGATTCCTAGACTCGTATCACATAATAATGTTACTCAAAACATCATAAACCTTATCTCTAAGTTATACAAAAAGATGTAACAAAAGCTCCTAGTGGCCTGGAACTGCAGATGCATGCCCTCATGGATCCGAACCTGTAACCTACATGAAAATAAACATCCATGCTAAGCAATAACGCTTAGTGGGGATGAAAAATAATGCAAAGGACTTCTTTTCGAAGTCACACATAAATCACACATTTCATATAACAATAATCAAATAGCTCATGCATATAACTTTCACCCTTGTACAAATCATGTGCTCAAATCTAACATTAGCCATGTGTTCACGTTCATGCAACATTTACTTGTACATAGGACTGTCATGTACTCAAAATATTATTCTCATGTTCTATAACATTTATTCAGAGCAATACTTTTAATCATCTCAAGTTCACTACACATCGTCAATAAGCCTGAATTCCTTTCATGGTGGATACGGGTAACTCTGGATACTGTTTATAGTATCTTACATGTAGAGACTTAACTCAAACACTATGGAATACACAAGGTATTCAAAACTCTGGGCACAATTAAGGCCAACTCTAGCAGTTGCACTCTGACCCTTTATAAGCATGCTTATCTATCCACTATAATGGTAATCAGGCTCAAAAATAACTCAATTATAAAATATATCATTGCCAAAACTATACTGTAATTCAAGTACACTCATCAAATTCAGAGATATTTAATTCACGTACAAACCTTATTAAACTCATGCAAAGGCTAACTCAGATACCATGTGCAAGCAATAACCCATATGAAAAGAAAGAGAAACTATTTTCAGGAAAAAAAGTAAAATGAACAGGAAAAATGTACTGTCGCGATCGCGACCAAAAGTCGCGCTCGCGATAGAAAGGAACTCACCCGGAAACAAGACAGAGAGAGCACAACTCGTGCTCATGCGTGTGACTGGTGCTCATCTGTGTGACTCGTGCTCGTGCGTGTGACTTGTGCTCATCTGTGTGACTCATCCTCATGCGTGTGACTCATGCTCAGGTGTGTGACTCGCGCTCATCTGCGTGACTAGTGCTCATTTGCATGACTCGTGTTCATTTGCGTGACTTGTGTTCATTTGCGTGACTCGTGTCCATTTGTGTGACTCGTGTTCATTTGCGTGACTCGTGTCCTTCCCAGAGCACTCTGTTTTTCTCTATTTTCCAAACCCAACCTGGTCTTATCACTCACACATGCAGTAAACTCCTATTATAGCATACAACTGCCCTTTAAAACCATGCTCATGATCAAAATTACACTCAATCACATAGATTAACAACCATCCAAGTACTGCAAGCAATAAAAATGAACATATACATAAATATACACTAAAAGAGCTGTTGGACTTGTCAAAGCTCATCATGTATCTCTACTCAATCATATCTTTACTCAAGCATATAACAAATTAATAAAAACACACACGATCCCAACCTTAGATAGCTCAATCACGTCCCTCTATTCGGTTCCGAGCTTCTCCTTTCCCTTGTCCAAACTCTTGTCCATAGCTTTCATGCACAACCAACCAAGAAAACACTTAATCCAATACTCTTGACTTTAAATCAAAAACAGAAATATAGAAAGAAAAAGGAGGTCAGATCGAAGAATCAACCCAACTTACCTTCTCAAGGGTCTAAGTGAAACCCTTCAATACACCTTGTACACACTGGGACCTGAGTCAGGTTTTGAAAGATGGCAGTGGCAATTTTAGGTCCTTGATCAATTCCTCCAAAAAAAAAAGACAAATACAGAAAATATGTAGGTGAAATTAAAAATAAAAAAAAATTAGGATTAGGTTAATTTAATTAGATAAATCAAAAATTAAGATTAGGTTAATTTAATTAGTTAATGTAAATTAATAATTAATATTAGTTGATTAATTAGTTAATATTTTAGGATAATTAAAATTGAAAAAGGAAATAAATATAGGGTTTAATTAGATAAAATATATGTGAGATTAATTAATTTAAATAGGTATAGAAATATAGAGTATTTAATTAATAGAGTGTTTAATTAGTTAGTGTGTTAGCTTAAGTAAATTAATTAAAATTAAAAAATGGAAAAATAGAGGAGATTATTAGGTGACCCAAAAACCAACCCTAATTTTAGTGTATAAAAAGAATAAGATGAAGAGCAGGCAAGGGGGGCTCTCTCGGCAACTAAGGGAAAGAAAACGATACAGAGAATCGGGAAATCAAAGGAAAGGAAAGTAAGAAAAAATAGAAAAAGAGAGAGCAAGAACTGAGAGGTGAAGACCAAATCCTTGAAAAAAAAAAGAAAAATAAAGAAAAGAGAGAGAGAAAACACAGAGAACTGAGAGCAAAAGATTAAAAATAAAAGAGAATAGGGAAGAAAAGAAATATAGGGGCCAAAATCAAAAGAAAAGCAAAGAAAATAAAAGAATAGAAAGGAAAGAGAGAGGAGCAGCCAACGGGAAACACACGTCGGTGGAAAAGAAGAAAAGAGAGGGAGAGTGGCAGGGCCTCCGCCGGCCAGCCACGGCGGCGCCAGGTCCCCAATGGCGCGAAACCCACCAGCCTCTAGCACTCGCCGAGAAAGGAGAGAACGGTGGGATAGTGGCGTGATGGTTTAAGGCGATTTTCGGCCTCCTCCGGCGACGTTCTGGCGCGTGACCGACAGATTTGGGTTCCGGGAGCTCCGATCTACCCGACGGTGACGGCTGTGTCGGCCACCCCCATCTCCGGCGAGGCTCCGGTGAGTTCCCTTTCTCTTCTCTATTTTTACGTTATTATTTTTATTATTTATTTATTATTATTCAATATTCTACATTATTATTATTGTATTTATTGTTGGTTATTGTATTTTGTGATTGTTTGTTATTATTATGCTTATTGTTATATTTATTGTGTTTATTTTTATTATTATTCTGATTTATTATTATTATTATTATTATTATTGTGTAATTAGAGATGTAAGCTTGTGAAAAAAAAAGAGAAGGAAAAATAAATAAGAAAAAAAAAAGAAAGGAGAAAAGAAGAAAAAATGAAAAAAAAAAGAAAAAAAAAAACAGAAGAAGCAGAAAAAAAAAACGAAGAAAGAAAGAAAAGTAGAACTTAGGATAATACCTCGTGATGAATTCAGTAGCTATCTTTCTTAGCTTAATTTTTATATTGAGCTTGATAAGTCAGAGTATTACCGAGTCCAAATTCGAGAATGTCTGGACAGAATGCAATTTGATTGAAAATGGTTCCTTCATCCGAATGAACGCTGCGGCCATTTTTCTCTAGCGACCTGATCCTTCTTTGATAACCATCTACCTGAGCCTAACGTTACAACCAAAGTAAGACCTCATGATTCTTGGTTTGGCCTTATCTAATTAGCGAAGATGACCTTCTAATAAGGTTTGGTATGTAGGAAGAGGCATATAGTGTTTTTTTGAGCTTCAAGCGAGAAGCCATGAGTGCATTTATGCATTCAAGTTGAGTCTTGTCCTCGACATTGCATCTAGAATTTGCTTTTGAAAAATGAAAAATCTTGTTTTGGCCTTTTACACATACACATAGAGATTGCGTGGTATGCCTCGTATTTACATGTTGGTTTAGTAAACCTTGATGTCTACACATTTATCTTCTTGCTCTTCATTGGGAATGACTCCCGAATTCTTTTGCTGAGATTGAATCAGTTGAGAATGTGGTTCATTCAGTATGCTCAAAGGCAGATAGAAACTCGAGTTTGTGGTACCTAATAGGTTGCACTCATTTTACAATCTTTGGGTATTTCTTATCACTACCCATGAAACACTCCCAACAATATTCTTTGTACATATGATTTCTGCAAATGTTTTTACGCATAACTGTAGCAAACATTCTTATAAAATAGTTTTACATATAGAATTCTTGGTGCATGTCTTTTGGCATAAGAGCTTTAGCGAATATTTTTCATTAGTGCTTTTGACACACATGGCTCTTTATGGGCATATCCTTTGCCTGCATCTCACATCCACAATTTTCGCATGCATTCAGTATTTACATGTATATAATTTTTCCTACACGTGTTCCATATACATAGTTGTAGGTGCACATATCGCACACACCCATTACTTTACACAGCCTTCGTGTATATAATGACTTCCGCCTATCTTTGCATACGATTTTTTTACATCTATGCTGATAAACAACGCTTTATCCTTGTCACATGTATGATCATTTGTACATACTTTGCATACATAATCCCCTTGTATATATTTATCATGCTTGAATCTTTACATGTTTTTCTTGTTCATGATCATTTGCAAACATGTTAGAATAATGATTCTTAGCACATGGTCCATGATCCTCCTCATGGATACAAGCCATTGGCATATATGTCGTATGCATAAGCATTTTAGGATCATGGTCCTTTGCATGTCATTTCATAAAAGCATAGCCTTTCACATGCATTTCATGCATACATGGTGTCCAACGCACACTAGATAGTATACATCAGTCACATGTAGACAAGCTGACTTTTCCCAAAGTCCTCTGAGGAGGCAAAATCTTTAAGTCCTCCGAGGAAGCAAACTTTCCAAGTCCTCTTAAGAGGCAATTCTCAAGTCCTCTGAAGAGGCAATTCTCCGAGTCATCTTAAGAGGCAATTCGCAAGTCCTCTGAAGAGGCAATTCTCCAAGTCCTCTTAAGAGGCAATTCTCAAGTCCTTTAAAGAGGCAATTCTCAAGTCAACGCAAGTCCAGGGTCAAAAAAATGCACATGGGTCAATTATCTTTGAAGAGATTACGGGTCAGAATACCTAAATCCAAGACAATACTTTTCTAGATCCTTGGCGGCATCAGACAATGGGAGCGGCCGAAAAGCACCCTCAACGAACCCCTTAACCACCTGGGATGTGGTCTATCCATTTTTGCATACATCT
Organism: Excoecaria cochinchinensis; assembly: GCA_947683425.1. Classification (NCBI taxonomy): domain Eukaryota; kingdom Viridiplantae; phylum Streptophyta; class Magnoliopsida; order Malpighiales; family Euphorbiaceae; genus Excoecaria; species Excoecaria cochinchinensis. Next base: position 2,993,089 of record CANTUQ010000004.1, read on the forward strand.
CATATTTGCATATAGCATTTTACACATGCATTCACAATCTCTGGAATATATTCTTGTACACACAGCTTTGCAGGAAAGGCAAAACCAAAGGACAACTTTGGCAAGATGAATTCAAGATAACGGCCGCACAAGGGAAAATCGTATAAACCCGTAAAGTGGTAATTCTCTTTAAGTCCTTATTCAAAAGGTACTCTCAGTCTCAGTCTCTTCGGAGTATTCTCTTTAAGTCCTTGTTCAAAAGGCATTCTCAGTCTCTTCGAAGCATTCTCTTTAGGTCCTTATTCAAAAGGCATTCTCAGTCTCTTCAGAGCATTATCTTTAAGTCCTTTTTCAAAAGGCATTCTCAGTCTCTTCGGAGCATTATCTTTAAGACCTTTTTCACAGGCATTCTCAGTCTCTTCAGAGCATTATCTTTAGGGACATCAAATTATTTTCAAAAATATTCCAAATCCCTTCAACTTGAGATGATCCGAGAGGTGGGTTCAGCTTAACCTTATCAGAAACTGCCCAGAAAAGTAAACCTCTTCATTCAAGTTATGCCGGAGGCAATCAGGCCGGGATGAGGCTAATAGATCATAAGCGATAGAACAGATCACAAACCGAGACTGTAGTCAGAGAGTACTGCGTCTCACAAAACTCATGGTGTAGTCAAAAAGTACTATGCACCTTGCAGATCGAATGGGGGTTAGCAAGAAAATTCCAACCAACCGAGATTGTAGTCAGAAAGTACTACATCTCGCAACCGGGATTGCAGTCAGAGAGTGCTGCATCTCACATTCCCCATGCAGGCCAAGATAAGGCTAGCAGAAGGCCATACAAATCGAGATGAGGTCAGTAGGGCATCAGCAATAGAATACATCACGGCGGGACTACGGTTAGATAACACTGCATCTTGCAATCGGGATTGCAGTCAGAGATTACTGCATCTCACATTCCCCGTGCAGGCCGAGATGAGGCTAGCGGAAGGCCATGCAGACCGAGATGAGGTCAGTAGGGAAAATGAGGTAGCAGTTAGAACACACTGCGCTTCACACCGAGATCGTAGCTAGAGACGAGACTAGTAGGGACCCACACATTAAAACAAATCATGGCTAGACAACGCTATCATCCACGATGTTCGTCACTGAGCAGGTCAAGATGAGGCCCGCCAGGTGGACAACCAACCGCTCCTACGCAACGTCCAGAAGGTAAGGACTGCCTCAGGTACGTGTTTCTTTCCTTCTTCTTCTTTGAATTTTGGCCTTTCTTTTCTGAATTTTGGCTCACCTAGGTGTCTAGGCACTAGCTTCTCCAAAATTGGGGGCAACTGTAGACACCAGGTCCTGAGTCAGGTTTTGAAAGATGGCAGTGGCAATTTTGGGTCCTTGATGAATTCCTCCAAAATAAAACATAAAAAAAAATATAAATACATAAAATATGTAAGTGAAATTAAAAATTAAAAATAAATTAGGATTAGGTTAATTTAATTAGAGAAGTCAAAAATTAAGATTAGGTTAATTTAATTAGTTAATGTAAATTAATAATTAGGATTAGTTGATTAATTAGTTAATATTTTAGGATAATTAAAATTGAAAAAGGAAATAAATATAGGGTTTGATTAGATAAAATATATGTGAGATTAATTAAATTAAATAGGTATAAAAATATAGAGTATTTAATTAATAGAGTGTTTAATTAGTTAGTGTGTTAGTTTAAGTAAATTAATTAAAATAAAAACATGGAAAAATGGAGGAGATTATTAGGTGACCCAAAAACCAACCCTAATTTTAGGGTATAAAAAGAATAAGATGAAGAGCAGGCAAGGGGGGGCTCTCTCGGCAACTAAGGGAAAGAAAAAGAAAACGATACAGAGAATAAGGAAATCAAAGGAAAGGAAAGTAAGAAAAAATAGAAAAAGAGAGAGCAAGAACTAAGAGGTGAAGACCAAATCCTTGAAAAAAAAGAAAAAGAAAGAAAAGAGAGAGAGAGAACATAGAGAACTGAGAGCAAAAGATTAGAAATAAAAGAGAATAGGGAAGCAAAGAAATACAGGGGCCAAAATCAAAAGAAAAGCAAAGAAAATAAAAGAATAGAAAGGAAAGAGAGAGGAGCAGCCAACGGGAAACACACGCCGGCGGAAAAGAAGAAAAGAGAGGGAGAGTGGCGGGGCCTCCGCCGGCCAACCACGGCGGCGCACTGCCACACGCGCGGCGGCGCCAGGTCCCCAGTGGCCGGACGCACCAGTCGTAACCCACCGGCCTCCACCACTCGCCGGGAAAGGAGAGATCGGAGGGATAGTGGTGCGACGGTTTAAGGCGATTTTCGTCCTCCTCCCGCGACGTTTCGGTGCGTGACCGACGGATTTGGGTTCCAGGAGCTCTGATCTACCTGGCGGTGACAGCTGTGTCGGCCACCCCCATCTCCGGCGAGGCTCCGGTGAGTTCCCTTTCTCTTCTCTATTTTTATGTTATTATTTTTATTATTTATTTATTATTATTCAATATTCTGCATTATTATTATTGTATTTATTTTGGTTATTGTATTTTGTGATTGTTTGTTATTATCATGCTTATTGTTATATTTATTGTGTTTATTTTTATTATTATTCTGATTTATTATTATTATTATTATTATTATTATTATTATTATTATTATTATTATTATTGTGTTATTATTATTTATTGTTACTTATTATTCTATTTTTTTATTATTATTACTATTATTATATATTTATTTATTTTTTGTTTATTAATATTATATTATTATTATTATTAATATTATAATTATTATATTTATTTATTCTTATTTAGCTTTCTGTTTTTATATTATTATTTTCTTTATTATTTATTATTATTATTTGATTTATTTGAATATTAATGTTATTGTGTTATATTGATATTTTTATTGTTAATGTTATGTAATTTATGTTTATCTATTATTTTGCATTATTATTGTTAGTTTTATTTAATTTATGTTTATTATTATTTTTATTATTTTATTATGGTTATTATTATAATTGCTACTATTATGTTTATTGTTATATTATTTTTGCTATTTTTATTATTATTCATTGTTATTAATATTACTATTTTATGTTTAATGCATTTTATAGCTATTATTGTTATTAGTATATTATTATCATTATTATCATTTTGCTCATGTTACTATCATTACATTGAATTATTATTTTATCCATTTATAATTATTATCATTATTTTATGTTTATTTATTATTCATTATTATTTTATGATATTATTATTAGCATTATCATTTTTTTGATTATTGGCATTAATCATTATAATTGTCATCTGTGTTTTTATATTCATTAATTCTCAATTTATTTCATTAAATCATTTATTTATTTATCGTTTAATTTAATTTGATCCATTATCAATCTTATTCATTTTTCTCAATCTACTTTATTCAATCATTTATTTGTTTATTTATCTATTTATTCAATTGTTTATTTATTCACTATTAACCAATATCATTTTATGTTTTGACCGCAATGCGGGAGTCATGTGGCTCGTCTGAGAAGTATGGTTGGAACAGGTAGATTAGGATTAATTTACTATTTATTATTTGGAAATATGTAATTATCATTTTATTCTCTTTATTCGCTTGTGGTCTATAATAATAAAGGATTTTCGACCACGCTTAAAAAACCACCACAAATATTTTCTATTAAAATGAAGATTTGTTACTAAAACTGGATCAATGTCCTCGTTTTCATCTCGAGCCAAAAGGTTTAACTTGATTTGAGAATTCTATACTTTTTTGTGAAATGAGTGTTTGGGAACCAATGTTTCCGTCTAAATGAATATCCCGATTTATGCTTGTTTTGTACCTTATTTATAATGGGGGTTGTATTCTGCCCCTAATTTTATTGTAATTTACTTTTGAATGCATTATTTTAATTTCGCTTTTATTTTTCGCTTTTACGTGAATGATTGCGCCTTTTAATTAATTGCGTCGTATGGAAAGATGGTGAAATAATAAACTCAAAACCTAATTGTAAAATTAATCAAGGTATGAATAAATGAGAAGTCCCGAACCTATCTCTGATCTTTGGGCTCAAGGAGGCGAGAGGTCCATTTCGATGTTTCATTGGAATGGGATCTCCAGGACACCTCTTGTGTCTGACCAAAAGACTCAATTTACAATCCTAGGATCCATAGGGTTAGAGGGTCATTCCACTGTTATATTGGGGTGAATGCCTCCAAGACCCCTTTGGTTTGCCCAAAATGGATAAGATGTGTCGTCTTAGGCTCACTGAGGCGAGATGAACTTTCCCAATGTTTTATTGGGTGGCGAGTCTATGAAACCTCCTTGTTGCCCAAAATAGACGCACTTGTAAATACCTTACAAGTTCCAATGAACCTGTCCCCACGGGGTTCGGCGCGTGTCACACACCCTCTTCAAACCAATCCAAGGATTTATTCAAGAAGCAAGCCCAAAAGAAGAAGAAAGGAACAAAAGAAAGTAAAAAGAAGAGGATGGCAGAAAACCAATGTGATGGAGGAAAGAAAAGAGTAGATGGTCAATCCTCATCCAATATTTACTATTCACATTAATGCCCACTAACCTCATTAATTCTCAATTATCTTTGACTAAGCCAAGTGTCTCCTTTCCTTTTTAATTCATGTAAAGCAACTAAATTCTTGCCACTTGTCACACTCCTACAATGCCATGTGTCAATCCCCTATATTGCCACATGTCAAAATTATATAATTCTACTAGGGCCACTTTAGGGTGTTACAGCTGCTCCTTGAGAAGTCTTCAGTTGATCGCCCCCAGAGAGGTTTTTAGATAGCTGCCCCTTGAGAGGTCTTCAGATAGCTACCCCCTGAGAGGTCTTCGGTTGATCGCCCCCTGAGAGGTCTTCGGATAGCTGCCCCCTGAGAGGTCTTCGGTTGATCTCCCCCTGAGAGGTCTTCGGATAGCTGCCACCTGAGAGGTCTTCGGTTGATCTCCCCCTGAGAGGTCTTCGGATAGCTGCCACCTGAGAGGTCTTTGGTTGACCGCCCCCTGAAAGGTCTTTGGATAGCTGCCCCCTGAGAGGACTTCGGTTGATCGACCCCTGAGAGGTCTTCGGATAGCTGCCCCCTGAGAGGTCTTCGGTTGATCGCCCCCTGAGAGGTCTTCAGATAGCTGCCCCCTGAGACGTCTTCGGTTGATCGCCCCCTGAGAGGTCTTCGGATAACTCCCCCCTGGGGGGTCTTGGAATAGCTGGTGGGATTGGTGTTTTGATCGATGTCGTCGCTTGCCCTTTTATTGGCATTGGCATTAATTCTCTCTTTCTGCAAGACTTGCAAAGCCAAATATGCAGGAAAAATAGTGAGCATGCACGTGAGATGCATATGTATGTAGTAATGCAGGATAAAAATTCGTCTAAGTGGAGTCAGAGGCGACAGTTGGTTTGATCGCGATTTGCAGTAGGATTGGTGCCCTCTGGAATTACATTTGAGTTTCATGCCTCTGGGGGATTATAAGGTTCTCCTCCGATACTTGTAGTCATTTTTTGAAGGTAGTGCATCCCTTGTGGATTTTCACACTAGCTTTTCTTAGCGGGATATGCATCCTTTTCAAATTTTCACATAACCCTGTGCCTTATTTTTTGCTTAGAATGGACCCAACCCAATCCAGTGGCTTTTATTCACTTTATTTTTGATAGGATAGACTGCCTGTTCCCAGGTTTCACCCTACCCTTTGGACTAATTTTTGCTTAGAGCGCCAATTACGATTTTCATCTCTAACGGCCTTTTTTTTTTGGGTGTGGCTAAAGTTGTCGTAAAGGATCTTTTAGGTATAATCGGCATGTATTTATGCCTCAGATTGTGGTTGTATGAGTTTGATTCCTATCATGAGGGTGATATAGAATTGGCTTCACAGTTGATAGCAGGATGAGTTGACTGAAGTGTCTGAGTAGCGAGAATGGTAGAGGGTGGACAGTAATAATGGGCTAGTTTTATGTCAGACCCAGACAACTTTGAGTGTGCAAGATCAACTACTCTGGTCATACCAATACATCTTTGCATAAATACATATATTTCAATCTGATTTCATAACACACGATCACTATTTGGCATTAACTCGAAAAATATGAGACTTCATCTAATCTCGGGATAGATCTTGAGAGCATCAAACTCCTGTTATCAATCAGCCCTCGCTGGTTTTCATGATTGAATATTTTCTCTCTTTTTTATTTTTTTATTCTTTATTTAGTCTCTGCCATGGACCCTCCTTCAGTTCGTCGGTGTTGATTGAATTTGCTTCCATATTCGTTAGTTGGGAAAGCTGCTCCTTCAGAGAGTGGTTCTTTTTTTATATCAAAGTCCTGTCTTCGGCCCTTGTGCGGACTGGTTGGGATGATGGGTTCTTTGTTCGGGGCTTGAATGTGAAATCTCACACTTGGCTTTTGTCGACTTCGGTGGTGCAGTTTCTGAAGTGGCTTTCAATGGTTGGGATTGGCTGAGGGTCACAAGTTAGGCATTAGTGGTTGGGATTGGGTTACAGGTTAGGCTCAGGTGGTTCAAGGCAAAGTAGTGGGTTTTTTTTATTTTTTATTTTTTCGCGTATGTTTTCCTCTCTTCTTTTTTTTTCTCTCTTTTTTTATTTGTTCCTTTTTTTTCTAAAAGATAAAAAGCTGTAAGGGTTCCGGATGGTTAAAGGTCAATTTTAATTGGTTTTGGGGTACACATTTCAAATGGTTGGGAGGAAAGGGGTCACACTGTTGGTTATAATGAGTTATATTTTCCTCGTGATGGTTTTGAGTTCTATTTGTCTAACTCTTGATGTAGCTCTTATGCATCCCAGATGTTATGGATGCAAAGGAATGGTTCGTCGTCATGTTAGCACGTGGAAGTAGCATGGTCTCGAGAATGTCCTTGTCAATTTTCAGCATGTCATCCCAGGTCCAGGTAAAGGCTCTTTTTTTTCATCTCTCAAAATTATCTTCTCTTTAAGAGTTATATCAGATGCTATCAAGATTTTGTTTGGATTCCCCAAAGTTTCGAGATCAGATGGAGTTGTATTAATTTGGTTAATGTAAAAAATGAATGGATGCATCGTGATCATAGGAAATGAAATCAATAGAAACACCATACAAATAAGCAAAAATTGTCAATCATATTAAAATAACTAAACTTTCATAAGGAGTTCTTAAATTAGAAAGAAATAAAGCGTCTAAAAAAAACATAGTCTTCATGTAGCTCTTGCGAGATATGCCACTCAGGTGGACCAGATCCGATCACATATCTGGTGGAGGGACTGCATTACAGCTAGCCTTCTTCTTCTTTTCTCTCTTCTTAGGGTCCGTGATTTGCTTGGAGTCGATGAGGTCCTGGATCTTGCCCCTCCAGATTTGGCAATGGTCTGTTAGATGCCTAGTGTGTTGGTGGTAGGCACAATATTGATCACTTTTATGCCCTGGCTGTCCCTGACTCATGGCTGGCCTGGGCGGCAATGGTTGCAACTTGCCTTCATTCATTAGTCTCTCCAGCACCCAGGATAGAGGTCGACCCAAATTTTAAAAGTATCGCTGGCCCTGTTCCATTCCAGTGGCTGAGACCTCGGCTGTCTTACCATTTCTACTATTACTGCCTCCAGCCTCGCCTGACTTATACCCCGACTAGTTTCCAAAGTTCCTCCCAGCAAAGTTATTTAGGCTGGCTTTCCTCGCTAGGTGAGCTGCCTCAGCCTCTATAGCAATGTCTTTGAGCGACTCCCAATCTCTGAGCCCCTTGAAGCTGAGCAAGTCCCTCAAGTAAGGGCAGGAGTTCCTGATGAATAATCTGATTTGATCAGAGGTGTCAGGTTTTCGCTTCATCTCCATGACCCTGTTTCTCCACTTAGTGAGATATTCGTGGAATGACTCATCATTCTTTTTCTGTAGAAGCTCAAGGTCCTTCAAGGTAACCTCCATTCTAGTGCTGCAGTCGTACTGCTTCATGAATTCATCAGTCAGAAGGTCCCAGTCTTCTTTGGATCTCCTATCAAGCCCATGATACCAGTCCACTGCCGGACCCGCTAGACTAAGGCAGAAATATTCCACCTTTTGCCTCTTGGTCAGCCCTGTGCCCTTCATCACTAGGGTGTATTGCTTGATGTGTGCAGACGGGTCCGATGTACCATCAAACTTTGGCAGTTCAGGCATCTTAAACCTTTAGGGCAGCAGCTCTTCATCCCCTAAATCTCTGTCCTCGGGGTTGATTCCCTCACCAGCTGTCAATATGCGGGTGATAGCCTCAATTTATTGTCTCATTCCCCTCATGGCCTCATCTTCTACCCTGGGTGCTCTACCCCTCACGGCTTGATGGGCTGCTATCTCCTCAACCTCCTCTTCCATTATGAAATCCTCATCAAGGATTGGGATCCTTGCTCTTCTTGGCTCAACAGGCACAACAGTAGCTTTATGCTCATTTACAGGTTAATGGGCAGCGATTCCAGTGAGGGGAGCCTCCCCACCAGTAGGCGGTTCGGCTTGCCCCCAAGGAGGGGCTGCCAGTGGTTGTGGAGCAACAGGTGTTTATAGAGCATGGGGGTGAGCAATCCTTTTGGCCATGGTGCCCATCATGTCCAACATCCGCCTTTCAAAGTCCTCTAGTCTCCTAGCAAGGTCTTGAGTAGTCAAAGTTCCGATTTCTTTTGCCATGGAAGATGATTCACTAGCTGTAGAGAGTGACCTAAATCCCAAACAAGCCCTAGTTCCAGCAACCCAAAGGGCGAGTCTGTCCTCACCAGCCGACCGTCAGAACCCCTAGTCCACTTAGATGAATCTATGGTGGCTAAAAGATTAGGATTGTTAGAATGATGCATGGATGACACGTATAATGCATGATCATGCCATGTAAATGCTCTTTGATGAGTGTGAGATCAATAGGTTACCACAATATGATGGGATGTCTAGAAGAAATTACACGTAGGATGATATGTGCACGTGAAAAAATAATATGCAGACGAAAAGGTATATACGCACACATCATGAGATTATACGCAGGATGATATGCACATGTGAAAAATAGCATGCAGATAAAAAGATACATACACACATAGCATGAGATAAAATATATTATTATTTATATATACATATATTTATTTTATTGACATGCATGAATGACATGCGATGTGCAAGCGTGCTGTGCAGTATCCACAACCATATGCAAGCAGATAGATCCTTCCAACCTTATCACTCCCACACACGAGGTCGTGTGGACTCTTTCCTAGGTGGGCTTCATTCGAAGGTTAACAGGGAACCCATTGGACACGTATGGTGCACGGTGTAAGACCGGCAGCATTACAGTCTTAATCTAATGCACATTCGTATGGTTTTTGGCCATTACGTATTTGGGCAATTCAATCAAGTTAAGATGGGCTTACCGGGGCATGAAAGCCTTTGATAAAGGACCACTTAATTTGCTTGATTTTGTTTAATACATGACGGCCGGCATCACAAGCATCGTATTAAGGAGCATACAACCTAGTGGAAGTTTCTATTTGTCATTACATGGGCTTTGGTCGATGGTGATTTTTTAGGTCTACCCAAGCATGGTTCTTGCCAACGGGTCTAGCTCATCACGATCGTGATGACCGATTGGGTCTCCATTTGATATACCTTTAATAGTACGAGACTTGGGCAGGTGGTTATCCCTAACACTTCCCTACAATGAGTGAAAGTAGGGTCGTGCTTCGGGAATGCACCGGGTTAAGATAGGGGACCAACTAGCGTAATGCTAAGGCTCTAAAATGATGCAATGTAATTTCAAAAAGTGATAGAATTTCAAGTTTTAAAAACTCAATTATACATTTTAATTAAAACACTTTCAGAGCAAAGTCTCAAACAGTCCCCAGCGGAGTTGCCACTGTGACGTGCATCGAACCTAGCAAAGGCCCTCATTGAACCTACTTTTAGGATTCGAGGGATTGGTTCACGTCTTTTTGATCTTTGGCACCATGATATATCTTGGATGACTCCTTCCTTCCCAATAGAACATTGGAAAGGAACATTTAGCCTCAAGATGCCTTTTAGGCACCTTTGAGATATTTTGGAGTCACCACCCAATTTACAAGAAATTGGGAAAGGTCTCTAACCTCTTATTGGTCTAGACAAGATATTAGTGTTCGGAACTTCCCTCTTACTTATGTTTTAGTTAATTATAAATGAGTTTTTGACCTCCTAAAATTCTATCCCTTATCTCACACAATCAATGCATTTAATTAAAAGCGCATTACAAGCATTCAAAAGCGATACATGAAAGCTATAAAGAAAAGCGATAAATAAAACAATAAAGGAAAGCAGTAAACACACCAAGCACACAATTATAAGGGAAATTGGGACAGAATACAATCCCAATAAAAGAAGATTAAAAATGTAAATAGGGACAGAATACAATCCCAAATGGAAATTAAATAATGTTGCCCCAAAATTAATTACAAGGGCCCAAAAGGAAATGAATATAAATTTGAAACAATTAAACAAAATCAAAGATGAGAAAAACATACATAAATCGGGACATTCGTTTGGTTTAGGAACATTGGTTCCTTCGCGCTTAGTTGAAGGTTTAGGAACATTAGTTCCTTCGTACTTATTTGAAAAGGGGTCGAAAAGTTGTTTGATTGTTGGGTTGAAAATCGAGATGAATGATCCCATTTTGCAGGAAAAGAAACTCTTCATTTTATTGTGATATTTTACATTCCTTGGCCAAAACGCGGGACATTGGTCCCAATTTTATTAGTGAAAATTCCAATTTAATTATAAAAAAAATATTTTTGTGACTTTTTATTTTATGCGTGCATAAATAAAATATTTGTTTGCAAGCAAACACAACACAAAGAGGGGGACTAGGAAAGGTCTCACCAAATGATGCGGTCTCCTATGTGTGGTGACCCATCCGGGTGGTCACAGGAATGCCCACATAATAACTTAAAATAAATCTCAAATAGAAAAATAACATCAAAAATATTAGTAATTATTCTAAAAAATAATAAAATAAGGATAAAATAAACATAGGACATATTAATTTAACGAATAAACAATTTACATGCCAAAGGGATCAAAAATAAATCAAGCCAAAGACAAAGATAATAATGAAAATGATGACAAAATAAAATAGTGCCAATACAAATAATAATAGCAATAATAATAAAATGAAGGCAATAATAATAATAATAATAATAATAATAATAATAATAATAATAATAATAATAATGTAAACAGTGAATAAACATGGAATAATAATAGTAACAACATAATAAAATGATAACAATATAAAATGGTAATGATAATAATGATATAAAACAAATGAATATAATATAATAATATAATGATGATAATAGTAATAATACTAATAATGCTAAGAAAACAACATAGTAGCCAAATTAACAGTAAGCACACATGTAATAATAATAATAATAATAATAATAATAATAATAATAATAGCAACAAAAGAGTAAAAAAAAAATCAAATTAAAACCAACAAATAATATATCAACTGTACTAAAACCACATTAAAAATGCTAGGAATAAATTATAAATGATAACAACATGAAAAATAATAATATTGACAACAAATAAATGATATATAAAAATAAATGAGGACGAGTCCAAAAATATTTACCCTCAGAATTTTATGAGTCGGAAAAATGGTGTTTTATTCCGTCCTCCTTGTCGAAATTTGTGGTGATAAATATTTGAAGAAAATATAAAAAATTGGTGTTTTTGAACAAGTTTAGCTCAAGAAATTATTTTGGTGAAAATATTTCCTGGTGGAAGATAGAGCAAAAGAAATTAATTTTTCATGCTCAAAACCATCCGGGAACTAAAAATATTCTTGAAGAAAAAAAAGAAGAGGAAAAATTAAAGCTTGAAAATCCTTCAGATTTTTTTGCTAAAACCCCACGCTGGTCTCATTTCTTCAGAGAAAATGAAGTTCTTTTCCTGAATCAAAAAAATGATGCCCCCCCACTAAAATGAAGAACGAACCTGTTTAATTTTCAGTCTTACCAAAATGAAAAAAAAAATAACTTTCCTAATTTTAATTTTTTGAAACCACCCAAAAACGTGAAAAATGCTGATATTTTTGCAGTCCAAAATTAATTTTGCAGGCGAGGGAGAACACACGGCAAAAGACTAGCTGCGTGCGGAACGGCACGGAGGCTCCACACGAGGGCCCTTATGTGGAAATCCACATATGGGCTCCACACACGCCCCATATGTGGATATTTCCACAAATGCCAAAAGACCAAATTCTATTTTTTTTTTAATATTCATCTTTTTAAGGCCACTTGCACTTTAATCAATTAAATCTTTTTAAGGCCATTTCCCTTTTCACGTTTCCAACTTTTTTTTTTAAATCAAATCTCTTAATCAAAATATATATTTTTGATTTAAATTAATTAATTAATTTAATTCTCTTTTTTTTTAAATATATATTTTTTAATCAAAAATTTTGATATCTAAAACTAACACTTCCTAATATTTATTTTTTTAATTTATTTTTTTTAATAACAATAATTTTTTTTATATATTTATTTGTTTATTTTTTATTTAAAAACAACGTGGCTCTCGACAAGAAAAACATCATTTTTGACACCTTTACTTGTGGCAAGTATTATTTTCATCATCGGGTAACCCTGATCTTGGACTGCTTCGGGGCCTGGTGTCTACATGCATATAACTCAATGGAAATAATCATATGTCATGTAGTCCTGATGGTGGTTAGCAAGCATATGCCATGCAGACTGTCACACCCCAAAATGGCCCTAGTCAGAAAAGTGACGGGTATTTCGGTAATGTACGCATATGGAATTTGAGTATTAAGGATCTAATTGAAGAAGTAATTAAAGTTTTTGTGAGGAATTTATATCTTAGTGAGTGAAGTGCAAGTTTACCAAGGAATTAAGTGGAGTTTGCCAAAGGACCAAAGTGTAAAAGTTAAGATATTTTGGGTTGGACCAATGGGAGGCTGCCATGTGGACTTGTTAGGTTTGTGCATTAATTGAGAAGAAAGAAAAGGAGGAAAGAAAAGAGGGAGAACACAGGAAAGGGGTTGTTCCCGTTCCCCTCTCTTCTTCAGCCCTTCCTTCTCTTTTCTTCTCTATTTTCTGCCCTTCCTCCATGTTATTCTTGTGGTTGGTGATTATTGGTGCCTTGGTTGAGTTTTGGGTCAGCTTTGAAGAGGTATGTGTTTGGGTTTAGGGCTTCTGCGTTTTTGGGTTTCTCCTCTTCTCCTTTTTCTGGTTTTGCTGGTTTTGAGTTATGGTTTGGATTATGAATTGTGGGTTTTGTTTGTGCAAGTGATTGGTGATAAGAAGAAGCAAAGTAAAGGAAAAGAGAAAATTAAAGATTGAAGCTTGAAGAGAGAAGCTGATTGTGCAACAAGAGGTTTGGGAGTTTGATTTTTTTTTTACATTGGAGTTTTAATTCGTCTCTGCCATCATTCTTCTTGGATCATGGATGTGTAATTGTGTGTGATTTCCAGAAATTTGAGTGTTGATATGAGTTTATGCATGATTCGTTTGGGAAATTATTTATGCTTTGGTTTTGCTTGAATGTGATTTTGGGTTTTGTATGTATGTATGATTGATTGAAATTGGTGTATGAAATTGGTTTACTCTAAGTGGGTTTCAAGTTTTAAGTGTAGAATTTGAATGATAGGCTATTGCAAAATGTTTAATTCTCTTGATTTAATTTTATGAATTTTGTGGATGTTGAGTTAATGTATGTTTGGACAAATTGATGATATATTATGTTGTTTGAGTTGAGATTTTGGATGTCCAAGTTAAGGTAAGTTTGAGGTAAGTTTTTGGTGTTAATTTATTGGTCAAAATGTGTATATTTCGTTGTGGTTGATTGTGTGAAAAATTGGGAATCGTTGAAGTTGGAATTCTGCAGATTTCTGAAAAATCCAGGAGTCACACGGCGGTAAGGCCTGATCTCACCGCCGTGTGGATAATGGGTTTTGCCTTAGAATTCTGGAGCTGTGTCTTTACACGGCGGTAAGGGCAAAGCCATACCGCCGTGTAAAACCTTTCTGCCCAGGTGTGAGGCATATCACACGGCGGTGTGGCCTAAGCCTTACCCCCGTGTGAGTGTCTTACACGGCGGTAGGGGTGAGGCCATACCGCCGTGTAAAACGGTTCTGCCTGCTTTTTTGCAATTTTTCCACTTCTTTCTTTTTCATTCCTTTTCCTCTCTTGTATGGTTTTAAATGTTATTTAGTGTCTTTTAACATGATTTATGTCTTTAAAATGGATATTTAGCTATACAATGGGTGGATTCTATTACTTGTTTCCAATTAAGCTAATTGCTTTGCATATGATATATATATATGTGTAGAGTAGTATATGACCATGCTATGTGAATTTTTATAAATGATATAGAGGGTGATCACATGCTATATCATGTCATTGTTATTTGTATTATGCGAATATACATGTTAAGTTATATAAATGCTTGCTTTAAATTGGATTAATGTTTATTTGTGGATTGTGTTATGCTTAAATGTAATTTGAATTATGCGGGGTTTATAGTTAGTTATCCTCATCTATCGCATGATTAGGATTTTGTATTGATAATCACTGGCATGATAGTGTTTCTATACTTGACTCTGATATGCTTAGTAATGGGATCTCTGTTAGTTTATTCTTTTGTTTAAATGGTATGTTTTGGCATATCTATGTTAATTATTGTGGTTCGTATCGTGTGATGCGTATTGGATACAAGTGGGTTGAAAGCCATGTTCATGGTTACTATTTTTATGAGCTTATTATATTGTATGTTTCATCATACTATTTGTGCGGGGTATGACTGACATTATGAATATATGTATACCTCTCCTAAACTCTGGATTATGCTTGATGATATATATATGTATATGTATTATGTGATTCGAAACATGATTTGTTTTATGCCTGACCTGTGCGAGTCAGTTTAGTGGATAGTTAGGCATGCCTAATAGAGTCTCTTTAGCTGCAGCACCTTTGGACGTTTGGACCCTGATCAGGTCCCCGTTTGGTTTCTTGCGAACCCTTTATGTATTCGGATCCTCGTGATCCTTTTTAATGTGTTTGGATCTTGTTTAAGATCCCCCTCAGTAAAATGTTTTAAATGTGATAAAATGAAATGGTTTTCGATTCGTACCCGTAAGTGTAACAACCCAAAAAGGGCCTGGTCGGAGTTTGCGTGGTAAGTAAGGGAAGTAAGGGTATTTTCGTAATTTGAGCAAGAGAAAATTTGGAAAATAAGAAATTATTTATTAAGGAAGTAATTAATTAAGTAATAAGTTAAGTAAAGGAAATGATATGGTGTGCTTGTAGTGTATGGGAGTAGGATATAAGTGGACTTAGAGATTTTATTGTGTGGTTTTTGGTGCATGGTGCCTTGGATGTAAGTAGGTTATAAGAGATGCTAGTGTGTGTTGAGTTATGGAGCATTGTATGAGCAAGTCAAGATAGTGGATTTTGGTCCTATGGGAGAGTGCCAAGGGGCAAGGGGTTGGTGAGCATTAAATGAAAAGTAAGAGAGAGGTAAGGAGGGAAGAGTTGGATGAAGCTTCCCATGGAAGCTAGCTCTCTCTTTCTCTTTTCTTCTTCTTTCCCGTCCTCTCTCTCTCTCATATTTCCATCTTTCTGCTCTCATCTCCTTTTCTCTTGTGTTTTCTTTGAGCTTTGAGTGGGAATCTTGGGCTTTGAGTTGGAGTTTTGAAGGTTAGTGGTCTGAAGTTCTTTGGTTTTTCGGTTCTTCTCTTCTCCTTCTTTTCTGATTTTGATTATGGAAGTTGGGTTTGATTTGAGTGAGTTTTGATTGGTTTTGTGCAAGAATCGGAAGCTAGAAGAAAGAGCAAGGGTAAAGAGAAAGCGGACTCGTGAGGGCCTCGGTTTGAAGCTATGATTTCCAGGTTTGGGAGCTGCGTTTTTGAGTGTGTGTATGTGTTTGGCAGTTTAATTTTTTTATGATTGGGAGCTGTATTTGATGATTACGCTTTTCCCCTAATTTGTCCTTGGATCAATTCTATTTTGTGATTGCATGTCACTTGTAACCTTGAGTGTTTTGTTAGATGAATGCCTGTTTAAATCAAGTGGTGATTTATAGTGAAATGTTAGTGATCTAGTGAGGATAGTATGTGTTTTTGGAACATTGGCATGTTATGTTAATGAATTTTGAGTTTAGTTGTGAGTGAATCCATGATGAATTGATGTTAATTATTGTGTAAAATGTGCTTATATGGCTTGAGAATGATGTGGTGATGTGCAGGAGGATTGAGGTAAGTGTTTGTATATGTGGTTTGCATGTATGAAGATTTGTGTGTGAATTGAAGAGGAAAAGTGCAGATTGGGCAAATCTGGGTTCTGTCGCGAGCGCGACAGAATATGAATTTAGACCCTTTGTTCTTGGAGAGTTCTCTGTCGCGAGCGCGACAGAGAGCTCGGTACCCGAGTCCCCGCGCGAGCATGCTGCCGTGCGTGCGTGCGAGGAGGAAGAAACTGGTCTCTGTCGTGATCGCGACGTTGTTGCGAGCACGACAGAGCTCAGTTGCGCGAATCTACCTAGTGTGTTTCATCGCGAGCAGGCCTCCTGGCGCGAGCTCGCGAGGAGGTGCCTCATGCTCTGTCGCGAGCGCAACACTGTTGCGATCGCGACAGAGGCCCTTCCTGCTTGCCCTATTTTCTGAATGTACTTCTTTTGTTCCACTTTGCACGGTTTCTCACTATTGCATGAAATATGTTTGTGCTTATGACTCGTGATATCATTGTACTAGTGTCTTAGTTATGAATTTACTTGATGTTAGAGTCCTGAGTTGAATCTTGTTTTGATTGTGTATTGTCGTGTGAGTGAATGAGTTGTCGAGCCTGAAGTGTCAAGGTCCTGGATAATTAAGCATGCTTAAGAAGGGTTAGTGAGTGCAGCTGCCTGTGTCCACGCCGTTTGGGCGAAGCGGTCGGCCTCCGAGATGGTCATCTTCCGTGTAGTGATAAAATGTTTTGAGACTCCGGTCTCCCGCGCTACCTTCGGGTATTAAACTATTTTTGAGGCTTCAGTCTCCCGTGCCGTGTTCCCGTATCCTCCAGCATTGAATTCAGGCTTTTGTGTTTAGTGTCTAGTGTGTGATTAGTGAAGTGTTCTAATTATTGCGTGATTCTGATTATGATCATTGCTTCATATTATCTGTTTCAACTCTGATATTTATATTGTGACTCTTGAGCAGTATATATATTTCCGTCCTCCGATGTTTAGTGAATTCTATATGATAAATGTTTATTATCTTGCATAGTATTCTGTTATGTTTGCTCCTCCCCACTAAGCGTTATCGCTTAGCACGGGTTCTTGTCCCGTGTAGGTCACAGGGTTTTGGGGAATTGCTCAACTTGCGCATCTGCAAGTCTGCCACATAGGAGTAGAGTTATATTTTTGTTATCTCCTCCTGTAATTCTCTTTGTATGTAATATTTTTGTATAGTGGCTTTTGTAACTTTTTGTAAAGGATTGATGTAATCTTTTGGGATTGTATTTAACTCTATATTTTGATTAAATGAGATTTATGTTATGCTCTATTATTCGTAGTGAATGCTTCCGCTTAGCGCATGCATGTATGTTGTGAGTGAGCGTCAGGTAGCACTTCTGCCCGCGCCCTTCCAACAGGGGCGGCGGCGGGGGTGTTACAGGTTTTTGTATCAGAGCGCCGGTTTAGGCGTTTCTGGTTGTCTTTGTTTGCAGTGTGTTGAGTCTTTGCATGTTAGTTGGTTTTGTGTCATGGTCTAATACATATGTGTCTTGTCTTGTGTAGTGTCTAGATGGAGTCTGATCCAAGTGAGAACGTGGGTGAGACGGCTGGTAGTGCGAGTGTAGTGAGAGGTGGGCAACCTGCTCCGCAGCGTCAGCAAGAAGAGGTTCCTGGTATGGGTTTAGGTCATGAGAACCCGGCGTTAGTGCAAGTTTTACTCCAGTTGGTTGAGAGGATGACTGCTCTAAAGGCCCCGACTGAGTTATTAAGAAAGAGAGGAGCAGAAGACTTTCATTGGACTGCCATGGATCAATCTGATGTGGCCGAGTTTTGGCTTAAAAGAGTAGGCCAGATTTTGCAAGAGATTAGATGTCTTGTAGACCAGAGGGTGCTTTGTGCAGTGTCGTTGCTTCAAGGGTCAGCATACGATTGGTGGGAACTTGTGATGCGAAATCCTCAACGACTAGCCGAGTTGACTTGGGAATTCTTCAAACAAGAATTTGAGCAGAAGTATGTGACGAAGGCATACCAGGAAGCCAAGTGGAGAGAGTTCATCAATTTGAAGCAGCGGGGTATGGCCGTGAGTGAGTAAGATAAGGAATTCAGCCTGTTGAGTAAGTATGTGCCTGAGCAGTTGTTGACGGATGAGTTCAAATGTAGGCACTTCCAAGAGGGATTGCGTGAGGTGATCAGAGGTCCTTTGTCGGCAATGACGGTCTTGTAACCAGTGGGGTATTATCAGCTTGTGGCAGCAGCAATGAAGTTAGAGGAATCTGAAGTGATCAAGCAGAGAATAGAGAACAAGAGGAAAGCACCGGATGGTGGGATAGGAAGTGGTAAGAAGTTGAGAGGAGTTCCGAGTGGTCAAGGTGGGAAGAGTTTGGTTCCGGTACGTTCGAAAGTCGGGAGTGTAGCGCCACCTTCTAGCAAGGGGAGTGTGGTTCCAGAGTGTGAGCATTGTTGTATGATTGAACATGGCATGAAATGAATATGATAATTATGCAGCGGAAAAACATGAAAAAGAACCATACATGCCAAGCAATTCCATGACAAGAATCGAAACATGCACTTTTAGGGTTTTTAAACTTACAACTTTAAATGCCAATTCCAAATTGAATTTGATGATGACCAGCAACTAAGATGAGTTTGTCCACCTTTGATCTTCACCACCAATGCCAAGGAACAGCCTTTACGCCAATCCTCTCTATGTTCACACACACAATTGCAAGCTAGGCTTAAAACCGAGATTGCTAGCTCTCAATATATTTGTATAGTGTAAAGGGTAAGGATTGAAGCTACAAGCTTTTGTCTTGCACTTCTATTTGATGCTTTTAATGCCTAATCACACAAGAAAGCAAGAAAGAATTCATCTCCTTGTCAATTTCGGCCAAGAGGAAACTCATCACGTTTTTTTTTCTTTCCTATTCATCAAAACCGAAACTCTCCTCCTTTTCATCTCTTTCAATCCTTATCTACTTTTGAATTTTAAAACCTTAAGATATATCTCAATCAAACTAATCACTTAATCTGATTTAAAAGCCATTAGGATTTAATACTCAATTAACTTAATCAATATAATTAATTAATTGAAATTAAACCATGTGGGCCGAATATATCCTCTCTCATGGACCAAGGTCTAATAGCACTTTTAATACCCATTACATACATTAATTTGACTTTAATTAAAAGCCCAAATTAATGCCCAATACATTATTTAAATATTTTAAGCCCAATACTTTGTGTGCGATCCTATAGGTCCATTTAATGTTGGCAATGAATTAATGAATTAATTCAAAGGCTATATATATTCTCTAGCAAGATATTATAGCATTCCAAATTAAATAAAAAATGCAAATGGCATTTGGTGACCTACTGCAATTTTGCATAGTCCCTTACCCATAAATATCAGAATTAATATAAGGCATGGAACTAGTCATCCTTATATATAAGTTAATTCCTTTCTTGATATTCCAGTGACACTGAACTCTCAGATAAATAATGGTTACTCATTATTTCATCTCGGTATGGCCATACACTTCCCAGTTCACTGATCAAGTGGCCGACGATATTTTCTCTCTTATAGAGAGGGGTAATCCCTTCACTTCTCTCATGCTCTCTGACATGAATCAATGTATACCCAAGCATACCCATACTAGTCACTCTGTTACAAGCACATTAGGTGTATGTCAAAGTACACAGTAATTCACAAAGAGTTTCATAGAGATTTCAGGTCTAAGAACTTCAATACAAAACTTGCATATGAGAAACACTTATGACTCATACCATGTAGTGTTCTCATGAACGGATCGAATCCAGATACCATGTTCTCAACATGTATCTATGATCTCTGATTGACACTCTTGTCCTTATGTTCCGTAAGACCGAACTCAACTTATCAGAGAGAGCATACTAGTCTTAATTCATTTGTTATTCCCATAACAATGACTAACTAGGGATATTTAGAATGAAGTCTCATTTGTTTCAAGGTCTTACAACCATGTGCCTCACACATGATAACTTAAACCGAAACAACATTCTTTGATAGTTCTATCAATTGATATGCACAGGAATTCAATGGATAAAACAAATGCCTCATTTATTAGCTAAAATATTTTTATTACAATGTATTGGGGCTAGGGCTAACACTAACAATCTCCCACTAGCACTAGTCCCAATTGGGCATAGCCCTCAGACCGAATGCTATCAAATGAGCATCGTGCAGATTTGGACGCAATTGTTTCGTCAAAGGATCTGCTACATTATTTTCACTTGCTATCTTGCTAACCTTGACGTCCCCACGATCAATGATTTCTCTGATCAGGTGGTACCTCCTGAGTATGTTTTTGGATTTCTGGTGTGACCGGGGCTCCTTGGGACAACTCCTAATCTAGAAATGAAATTTCTAATCCAAATAGCCTCTTTTGCAGCCTCACTCACAGCAATATACTCAGATTCTGTAGTTGAGTCGGCGACGGTCTCTTGCTTTGAGCTTCTCCAGCTGACAGCACCACCGTTTAAATCAAAAACAAATCCAGATTGCGATCTTGAGTCTTGAGTGCTGGTTTGAAAACCAGCATCGGCATAGCCTTGTATGACGAGCTCTTCCTGACCACCATACACCAAGAAGTGATCCTTAGTCCTTCGTAGGTACTTTAGAATCCCTTTTACAGCAGACCAGTGCTTTTCACCAGGGTCTTGCTGAAACCTACTGGTTATACTCAGTGCATGAGCAACATCCAACCTAGTACATAACATAGCGTACATGATAGATCCAATAGCAGATGCATATGGGATTCTACTCATGTCGTCCCTTTCCTTTTTGGTTTTAGGGCACTGTTCTTTAGTCAAAGGAACTCCCAAAGCCAAAGGTATGTACCCTTTCTTTGAGTCTCCCATACTAAAATGCTTTAGTACTTTGTCTATGTACTTTTCTTGACTTAGTCCCAAAAGCCGATTTGATCTGTCTCTATAGATCCGAATGCCAAGTATTGTCTCAGCTTCACCTAAGTATTTCATCGAGAAACATTTCCCCAACCATTGTTTAACCATTTGCAATGTTGGAATGTCATTCCCAATGAGAAGGATGTCGTCCACATATAGGACCAAAAATACTACTATGCTCCCACTAACCTTCTTGTACACACAAGGCTCATCTTCGTTCTTGACGAAGTCAAATTCTTTGACTGCCTCATCAAAACGAAGATTCCAACTTCGGGATGCTTGCTTTAATCCATAAATGGATTTCTGAAGCTTGCAAACCTTCTTAGGATGCTTGGGATTGACAAAACCTTCAGGCTGTGTCATATACACCTCCTCAAGTAAATATCCATTGAGGAAAGCAGTTTTGACATCAATTTGCCATATCTCATAATGATGATATGCAGCTATGGCAAGCAAGATCCTAATGGATTTGAGCATGACTACAGGCGAAAAGGTCTCATCATAGTCTACACCATGAGTTTGTCGAAAACCTTTTGCTACTAGTCTACCTTTGTAGGTCTGATCAGCTTTGAGTTTAAACAGCCACTTGCATTCAATTACCTTAGCACCTTCCGGTGGAGCAACCAAGGTCCAAACTTGGTTATCGTACATTGATTGCATCTCGGATTTCATGGCTTCAAGCCAATTTTTTGAGTCTGGGCTTTCAATAGCTTCTCGGTAGGTAGTAGGATCCTCACGATCTACTAACTCAATAGTGTCACTATCGGTGATTAGAAATCCATATCTCTGAATCTCCTGACGTACCCTACCGGACCTTCTAGGTACTTGTGTGATGGGTTCTTGTTCCACAAGTGGTTGTGAACTTGATCCCATTTCTAACTCATCCTCTATAGGAATTTGTGGCACTTGAATTTCTCCAAGTTCTATTTTACTCCCACTGTCTTTCTTGAGGAGGAACTCCTTTTCCAAGAAAACAGCCTTGCGATCAACAAATACTTTGTTCTCGGCTTGTGAGTAAAAATAGTATCCCTTTGTTTCTTTGGGATAACCCACAAATAAGCAGACATTGGATTTGGACTCTAGTTTGTCAGATGTTAATTTCTTAACATGTGCTTCACAGCCCCAAATCCTAAGAAACGACATATTGGGTTCTTTCCCAGTCCATACCTCGTATGGTGTCTTCTCAACTGCTTTAGTTGGAGTACGGTTTAGTAGAAACGCAGCAGTTTCTAATGCATAGCCCCAAAAAGAGATAGGAAGATTTGATTGACTCATCATTGATCGAACCATGTCTAATAGAGTTCGATTTCTCCTTTCGGACACACCATTCCATTGTGGTGTTCTAGGAGGAGTGAGCTGTGAAATAATACCACATTCTTTTAGATGACCATCAAACTCTTGGCTTAAGTATTCGCCACCTCTATCAGATCAAATGGCTTTTATACTTTTGCCAAGTTGTTTTTCTACTTCGTTCTTAAACACTTTGAATTTCTCAAAAGTTTCAGATTTATACTTCATTAGATAGACATAGCCATATCTACTGAAGTCATCTGTGAATATTACGAAGTAGCTAAAACTACCTCTAGCTTGTGTACTTAATGGTCCACATACATCGGTATGTATTAGTTCCAATAAGCCATTAGTCCTCTCACTTTTCTTGTTAAAAGGACCTTTTGTCATTTTTCCACGCAAACATGGCTCGCATGTATCATAAGACTCTAAGTCGAATGACCCAAGCACTCCAGTTTTGTGGAGTCTTGAAATGCGGTTTTCGTTTGTATGTCCTAAACGACAATGCCAGAAGTAAGTAGGGTTCAATTCGTTTGATTTAACCCTCTTTGTATTAATGTTGTATATGGACTCTCTGTTTTGTAGATCAAGGATATAAAGGCCATTTTCCAACATGGCATTGCCATTTTTAATAACAAAATCAAATTCATCCAAATCCAACAATGAAACTGAAATAATGTTTCTACTCATAGCAGGTACATAATAACAATTTTTCAAAACTAAACAAAGTCCGGAAGGTAAAGTGAGTTGATAGTCGCCTATCTCCATGGCGGCAACTCGTGCTCCATTCCCCACACGGAGGTTCACTTCATTCTTCCCAAGTAATCGCCTATTTCTTAGCCCCTGCACATTAGAACAAATGTGAGAACCACAACCGGTATCTAGTACCCAAGTGGTAGAAATAGAAAGGTTAATTTCAATAACAAAAATACCTGAACTGGACGCCTTGGCTCCATTCATTTTTTGTTCTTCCTTGAAGAGAGCACAGTTCTTCTTCCAATGCCCTATTTTGTTACAGTGGAAGCAAGTGCTCTCGCTCTCCTTGGGCTTTTGCGCCTTGAGCTTGGATTGGGCCTGAGGTGCACTCCCTTTTGACTTGAACCGAGCCAGGCCATTCTTGGGTTTTGCCTTTCCCTTTCCCTTTCCCTTAGCTAGTCCCTTCTTAATGCCCCCTTGAACCATCAGTATGGGATTTGTCTTTCGAATGTTCTCTTCAGCATTCTTAAGCATCCCATGAAGCTCGGTGACTGACTTGTCCATTGCATGCATGTTATAATTCATTATAAATGGATCATAATCATCAGTCAATGATCCTAAGATCAAGTCAGTGGCCAATTCTTTTGGCACTTGTACCTCAAGCTTTCCTAGAGTATCAAGATACCCTTTCATCTTGAGTACATGTGTACTAACAGGAGTACCCGCAGCCATCTTACAGGAAATTAAGGCCTTCGTTGTCACAAATCTCTCGTGACGAGCTTGCTCTTGGAACATCTCCTTTAGGTGCACCATGATCGCATAAGCCTCTTGGTCCATAAATTGCTTTTGCAAGTCAGGCACCATAGTGGCCAGCATCAAACAGGTCACATCATTGGAGTCGCTCTTCTTGCTCTCAAAAGTTTCCTTTTGAACCGCAGAGGCGTTCCTGCCAGGTTCATCAGGCAAGGGTGCATCCAAAACATACGACTTTTTCTCTTGCTTAAGGACTATTCTCAAGTTTCGAGACCAGTCTATGAAATTGGTGCCATTCAATTTGTCCTTTTCAAGGACCGATCGCAATGAGAAATTATTGTTTGAAGATGCCATTTGTCAATCTACAATAAAAATTTTAGCAAGATTAAATGAGGTCTTATTTTATAATCCCACAAACCGAATTAATATCCCTTTAAATAATTCGCGTTAGTGATTTAAAGTGGGCCAAGATCCACTTTTCACAACAACTTATTAGTCAAGCTGAGCTTGTACACCTAACAAGTTAAGTTACTTAGGTAGGAGAAACTCCAATCATGTCTCATACATGACTCTTGGATCAAATGGGTTAACATCTTAAGATGTTATAGCACAAACCCATTTATTAGTTGCCTAGGTCCGAGCATCCCTTTCCATGTTAAGTCTAACCTACATTCACAACCCATGCCTCACAAAGATAATCGAGCGTATCTAGGACTCCCAGTCTACGTTATCGATGATCGATGCCTTGACATGTTTCGAATTAGGAAGGCAACTTTGTGACTTACTATTATTATTAGGGATTCAATTTATTACGGCTTACATGGCATACGCTTTGTCATCCATTCATAGCAAGCATATATATGTATATATATAAATAATTGCATCAAGTAAAGCGTGACAAACATGGGCCCCAAAAACCTACAACTAAGATTCTATACTATTACATAAGAATCTCCGAGTTGGGCTTCTTTGCTCCGGTGGGCTTCACCTTTGATTTACAAAGTCTTCAAGTAAATTCTATTCTAAGAAATTAATGAAACTTTTACAATAAAACATAATGGCTCGCAGGCCATAATTAATTAAAAACAGGGCCCATGAATGCACCATGCATATCCATTCATCACACCAAACTAGCAAATAAATATACATAATATTCATGGATCAAACAAAGTCCAATTTTAATTAATTTAGCCAAGTCTCTTAATGGAAATTGTGTACTTGAACCTTTAAGAGATGACCCCATGATGGGCCTGGGACGAGGCCCAATGGACTAAATCCTCTTATTGAATAAGTTCTCTTAAAAGCCCAAAACACAAACTAGTTAGATTTGTGCTATAAATCAACTCTAGTATAATTTCCAATTTTGCCATTATTAATTTTATGTCATATTGCCCATAAACATTAAAAATACATATAATATGTACCGACATGAATTAAAACATGAATAACATATATATGATACACGACATACATATAAAAACAAACAAACAACAAAACTAGTTGTTAAATGCTTATGTGATGCCTCAAAAATGCACAAAAACTTAAATCAATTTTATGAGTCATTAAATAATTCAAAAATGGTCATAAAAATAGATTTAATATTTTGTACCAATCTGAACTAAATGTGTTTTTACCATTTTAATCAAATCAAAACAAACAATGTTGATTAAACATGTAACAAACACAAACTAGTCATTGTTTTAAGTGATATTAAAATTAATCAATTAAATCATCATGGACCAGAAAAAAAAAAACAAATTTTTAAAAATGTCCAGAACAGATAATTAATCTTTAAAAACCACTTACAAACATGCCAAAAAACGTTTTTACATTTAATATTCAAAACTAGTTGTTAAACTAACAATTAACATGCCAAAAAGCACCTAGTTTTAATATTAACATATACCATCAGGTATAATCATTTAAATCTGACCAATAACAGCTCCTAGAATATCTTAGGACAGAATATTATCATGTCAAATTAAAAATAATACCTATCTAATAAAAAAAAATCGTTTTTACACCAAAACAATGCAAAAAAATCAAAACAGAAAATTTCAGCATTGCATGTTTTCAAAGTAACGATTTTTAATTAATTATTTCATGCATCTAAAGCTCTAAAATAAGCATGTTTAGGCTCTGATACCACTGATGGAACATGGCATGAAATGAATATGATAATTATGCAGCGGAAAAACATGAAAAAGAACCATACATGCCAAGCAATTCCATGACAAGAATCGAAACATGCTCTTTTAGGGTTTTTAAACTTACAACTTTAAATGCCAATTCCAAATTGAATTTGATGATGACCAGCAACTAAGATGAGTTTGTCCACCTTTGATCTTAACCACCAATGCCAAGGAACAGCCTTTACGCCAATCCTCTCTATGTTCACACACACAATTGCAAGCTAGGCTTAAAACCGAGATTGCTAGCTCTCAATATATTAGTATAGTGTAAAGGGTAAGGATTGAAGCTACAAGCTTTTGTCTTGCACTTCTATTTGATGCTTTTAATGCCTAATCACACAAGAAAGCAAGAAAGAATTCATCTCCTTGTCAATTTCGGCCAAGAGGAAACTCATCACGTTTTTTTTTCTTTCCTATTCATCAAAACCGAAACTCTCCTCCTTTTCATCTCTTTCAATCCTTATCTACTTTTGAATTTTAAAACCTTAAGATATATCTCAATCAAACTAATCACTTAATCTGATTTAAAAGCCATTAGGATTTAATACTCAATTAACTTAATCAATATAATTAATTAATTGAAATTAAACCATGTGGGCCGAATATATCCTCTCTCATGGACCAAGGTCCAATAGCACTTTTAATACCCATTACATACATTAATTCGACTTTAATTAAAAGCCCAAATTAATGCCCAATACATTATTTAAATATTTTAAGCCCAATACTTTGTGTGCGATCCTATAGGTCCATTTAATGTTGGCAATGAATTAATGAATTAATTCAAAGGCTATATATATTCTCTAGCAAGATATTATAGCATTCCAAATTAAATAAAAAATGCAAATGGCATTTGGTGACCTACTGCAATTTTGCATAGTCCCTTACCCATAAATATCAGAATTAATATAAGGCATGGAACTAGTCATCCTTATATGTAAGTTAATTCCTTTCTTGATATTCCAGTGACACTGAACTCTCAAATAAATAATGGTTACTCATTATTTCATCTCGGTATGGCCATACACTTCCCAGTTCACTGATCAAGTGGCCGACGATATTTTCTCTCTTATAGAGAGGGGTAATCCCTTCACTTCTCTCATGCTCTCTGACATGAATCAATGTATACCCAAGCATACACATACTAGTCACTCTGTTATAAGCACGTTAGGTGTATGTCAAAGTACACAGTAATTCATAAAGAGTTTCATAGAGATTTCAGGTCTAAGAACTTCGATACAAAACTTGCATATGAGAAACACTTATGACTCATACCATGTAGTGTTCTCATGAACAGATCGAATCTAGATACCATGTTCTCAACATGTATCTATGATCTCTGATTGACACTCTTGTCCTTATGTTCCATAAGACCGAACTCAACTTATCAGAGAGAGCATACTAGTCTTAATTCATTTGTTATTCCCATAACAATGACTGACTAGGGATATTTAGAATGAAGTCTCATTTGTTTCAAGGTCTTACAACCATGTGCCTCACACATGATAACTTAAACCGAAACAACATTCTTGGATAGTTCTATCAATTGATATGCACAGGAATTCAATGGATAAAACAAATGCCTCATTTATTAGCTAAATTTTTTTTATTACAATGTATTAGGGCTAGGGCTAACACTAACATTGTAGGCGCCATTGGGGCGAGTGTAGAAGGATCTAAGGAGCGTGTTTCAGATGTGGTAGCCAAGAGCACATGGTGGCTAATTGTTCGGATCGAAGAGAGCTTCAGGGTCAACCCAAGAGTAGAGCAAGTGGTCAGAGAGCGAGGGGGAATCAAAGTGGAAGAGCCAGTGGACGACCTTCTCAAGCGCCGTCAGAGACAGTGCAGAAGCCGCAAACCGAAGAAGTGCATGCGCGTCCACGAGTATACGCCTTATTAGGAGAGGATGCAGCGGATCGAGCAGGACCTTCTGGTAAGTTGTGTTCTAGCTTTTGTTATGTTTAGTTTTGAGTTTTGGGTTGTTGGATTTCAGTGATTAGCGAGGAAATTTCGAGGACAAAATTTCTTTAAGGGGGAGTGATTGTAACAACCAAAAAAGGGCCTGGTCGGAGTTTGCGTGGTAAGTAAGGGAAGTAAGGGTATTTTCGTAATTTGAGCAAGAGAAAATTTTGAAAATAAGAAATTATTTGTTAAGGAAGTAATTAATTAAGTAATAAGTTAAGTAAAGGAAATGATATGGTTTGCTTGTAGTGTATGGGAGTAGGATATAAGTGGACTTAGAGATTTTATTGTTTGGTTTTTGGTGCATGGTGCCTTGGATGTAAGTGGGTTATAAGAGATGCTAGTGTGTGTTGAGTTATGGTGCATTATATGAGTAAGTCAAGATAGTGGATTTTGGTCCTATGGGAGAGTGACAAGTGGCAAGGGGTTGGTGAGCATTAAATTAAAAGTAAGAGAGAGGTGAGGAGGGAAGAGTTGGATGAAGCTTCCTGTGGAAGCTAGCTCTCTCTTTCTCTTTTCTTCTTCTTTCCCGTCCTCTCTCTCTCTCATATTTCCATCTTTCTGCTCTCATCTCCTTTTCTCTTGTGTTTTCTTTAAGCTTTGAGTGGGAATCTTGGGCTTTGAGTTGGAGGTTTGAAGGTAAGTGGTCTGAAGTTCTTTGGTTTTTCGGTTCTTCTCTTCTCCTTCTTTTCTTGGGTTTGATTTGAGTGAGTTTTGATTGGGTTTGTGCAAAAATCTGAAGCTAGAAGAAAGAGCAAGGGTAAAGAGAAAATGAACTCGTGAGGGCCTCGGTTTGACGCTACGATTTCAAGGTTTGGGAGCTGCGTTTTTTAGTGTGTGTATGTGTTTGGGAGTTTAATTTGTTTATGATTGGGAGCTGTATTTGTGGATTACGTTTTTCCCCTAATTTCTCCTTGGATCAATTCTATTTTGTGATTGCATGTCACTTGTAACCTTGAGTGTTTTGTTAGATGAATGCATGTTTAAATCAAGTGGTGATTTATAGTGAAATGTTAGTGATCTAGTGAGGATAGTATGTGTTTTTGGAACATGGGCATGTTATGTTAATGAATTTTGAGTTTAGTTGTGAGTGAATCCATGATGAATTGATGTAAATTATTGTGTAAAATGTGCTTATGTGGCTTGAGAATGATGTGGTGATGTGCAGGAGGATTGAGGTAAGAAGATTTGTGTGTGAATTGAAGAGGAAAAGTGCAGATTGATCAAATCTGGGTTCTGTCGCGATCGCGACAGCTTGTCGCGAGTGTGACAGAATGCAAATTTAGACCCTTCGTTCTCGGAGAGTTCTCTATCGCGAGCGCGACAGAGAGCTCGGTACCTGAGTCCCCGCGCGAGCATGCTACCGTGCGTGCGCGCGAGGAGGAAGAAACTGGTCTCTATCGCGATCGCGACGTTGTCGCGAGCGCGACAGAGCTTTTTTGAGCGACTCTGCCTAGCGTGCTTCGTCGCGAGCAGGCCTCCTGGTGCGAGCTCGCGAGGAGGTGCCTCGTGCTCTGTCGCGAGCGCGACACTGTCGTGATCGCGACAGAGGCCCTTTCTGCTTGCCCTGTTTTCTGAATGTACTTCTTTTGTTCCACTTTGCATGGTTTCTCACTATTGCATGAAACATGTTTGTGCTTATGACTCGTGATATCATTGTACTAGTGTCTTAGTTATGAATTTACTTGATGTTAGAGTCCTGAGTTGAATCTTGTTTTGATTGTGTATTGTCGTGTGAGTGAATGAGTTGTCGAGCCTGAAGTGTCAAGGTCTTGGATAATTAAGCATGCTTAAGCAGGGTTAGTGAGTGCAGCTGCCTGTGTCCGCCCCGTTTGGGCGAAGCGGTCGGCCTCCGAGATGGTCATCTTCCGTGTAGTGATAAAATGTTTTGAGACTTCGGTCTCCCGCGCTACCTTCGGGTATTAAACTATTTTTGAGGCTTCGGTCTCCCGTGCCGTGTTCCCGTATCCTCCACCATTGAATTCAGGCTTTTGTGTTTAGTGTCTAGTGTGTGATTAG
Organism: Excoecaria cochinchinensis; assembly: GCA_947683425.1. NCBI lineage: Eukaryota > Viridiplantae > Streptophyta > Magnoliopsida > Malpighiales > Euphorbiaceae > Excoecaria > Excoecaria cochinchinensis. Next base: position 3,023,140 of record CANTUQ010000004.1, read on the forward strand.
TGAAGTGTTCTAATTATTGCGTGATTCTGATTATGATCATTGCTTTATATTATCTGTTTCAACTCTGATATTTATATTGTGACTCTTGAGCAGTATATATATTACCGTCCTCCGATGTTTAGTGAATTCTATATGATAAATGTTTATTATCTTGCATAGTGTTCTGTTATGTTTGTTCCTCCCCACTAAGCGTTATCGCTTAGCACGGGTTCTTGTCCCGTGTAGGTGACAGGGTTTTGGGGAATTGCTAGTGTCGCGCATCTATAAGTCGGCCACATAGGAGTAGAGTTATATTTTTGTTATCTCCTTTTGTAATTCTCTTTGTATGTAATATTTTTGTATAGTGGCTTTTGTAACTTTTTGTAAAGGATTGATGTAATCTTTTGGGATTGTATTTAACTCTATATTTTGATTAAATGAGATTTATGTTCTGCTCTATTATTCATAGTGAATGCTTCCGCTTAGCGCATGTATGTATATTGTGAGTGAGCGTCGGGTAGCGCTTCCGCCGGCGCCCTTCCAACGGGGGCGGCGGCGGGGGTGTTACAGTAAGGTAACCCTGTGGCCGATTTGTACCCGTAAGGTACTGCCCGTTTACTCTTTATCCACTATTGTGAGTCAGCAGGTGCTTTGTTGTTTTGTTTTGCTTCGAAATAACTATGAGAATGTGATATCCGAATGAGCATGATATTGATTCGAGGAATCAGTTTATATGTATACGAACGTGATTATGGGCTTCAGAATGTATGTCTTTATTATGTAAGCATGATTTTATATCTGACCCGATTATCCGTATTTGTTATATGATGTGTTATAAACTTCAAAATGCTTTGAATGTGATTCGATTAATGCATTTACTTTTGCAACTCAAGCATGTTTTTATCATATATAAGCATGTGAATCGGATCAGTGGTGGCTTTAAGTATGCAAATTAATATGTTTAAGATTGTGAACTTGTCCTCTTCAATGCTATTAAGGTAGAGCCATGATATATGTTTCCTTGGTTTATGCCATCATAGTGATTTTGGTATGTTGACATGTGTTTACATTACATGGAGTGGTAGCATTTATGTTGTGTAATGTTATGGAGTATTGATGTGTATGTTATGCCGGTCTCTGCTGTTGTAGTGATTTCAGCATGTTGTTAGGTTTCTATGTTTCTCTGTATGCTGCTACGTGTATTGATGTAGTAATGTGAGGGTATGGTGTATTAGCTTTGTAAGTGGTTTCAGTTAGTGAATGAGCATTGTTGGGTGACGGTCTTATGCATGTTTAGATAGTTAGAGATTATGCGTTGATATTTAATGGATCTGAGTTAGTGTAGGTAAGATTTATTCGTATTTCTCACATGATGAAGTGATGTTATGTTATTATTTTTGGTCTCTGCTTTGGAGTGTCTTCGGCATGTTATTTTTATATCAGAGTGGCGCAGCGGAAGTGTTGTGCTTTGACCTTGTCAATCGGTTCTCGGTTAGGGTGCGTGTATTATGGCATGATAATCGTATGTTTAGACCTCTAGTGGCATTGCATGGTAATTGTGTACATCATTGTATGGTAGTATAATGTATAAATTTCATCTTTCGGGTATTAGTTAATGTGTTTGTGCACCTCTGCATGATAGTTACAATGTGTATGAATCAGCTTTTGGTTGCTATTTGGGCATTTTGATATGACATCTGTGTGTTTATATAACTTGGGTCTTTGCACGATTTGCCTTCTGATATCTAATACTTTGGTGGTACCGGTAAGTGTTTGCCTATGAGTTTATATGTATTTCTACGATGATATATGTTCGTTTGTGTAGTGTTGGTTGTCTTTGTTCCTCCCCACTAAGCGTTATCGCTTAGCACGGGTTCTTTTCCCGTGTAGGTGGCAGGTTTTGTTTCGGTTCGAGTCGAGCATCTGCAGGGTCGGCCACATTGGAGTTAAAAGTGTTTTGTCATTTTTTAGCTTTAGCTCCTTTATTCGGATTCTATAATTTTGTAGCTTTTTACTTATGTATTTTGTCATGTAAGGATCTTATTGTAATTAAGTTTTCAGTTATTCCTTCATTGTCTCTTTCGCCTTATGCTTCCGCTATATGATGGTTTGTATATATGCGAGTTAATGTATGCTCAGCTTTTGTTCTTTAAAGTTTTAATTTACACTGTATTTCCGTATGTTGTCATTGTATGAATGTGTGCTTCCGCTTAGTGTATGTGTGCAAGTATGTGAGTGAGTGTCGGGTAGCGCGCCCGCCGGTGCCCTTCCAACGGGGGCGACGATGGGGGTTGTGACGCGCGCCAGATCCCCGCGGCCGCCCGTGGGACCGCCCGCTTGAGGGCGATCGGGACATTTGTGGGTCCGTTGACAGCTTGCAATAAATCGCAAGTGCGTCTATGTTGGGCAACAAGGAGGTTTCATGGAGTCGCCACCCAATAGAACATTGGGAAAGTTTCTCTCGCCTCGGAGAGCCTAAGACTGCTCTTAGTATCCATTTTGGGCCAGCCAAAGGGGTCTTGGAAGGTAAACCTCTCACCCTAAGGAGCCTAGGATTAGCGCTAAAGTCTCGTGGCACAAAAAGGTGTCTTGGAGGGTAGACCTCTAGCCTCTTTGAGCCCAAAGACCAGAGCTGGGTCCGGGATTTCTCATCTATTTCTACCTCGATTATTTTATGATCAAATTTTAATTATCATTAATTCGCTCTCTCTCCACGCGATGCAATTAATCGAAGGCGCATTTATTCATATTTGGAAAGCCGTAAATGGGCAAGTAAATAGCAAAAATAATAAATTACAATAATACAAGGAGCGGAATACAACTCCCTTTTGTAAATGTGCGATACATACACGAATCGGGATATTATTTATTTTGAGGACTTTGGTCCTCGCATGCATCATTATTAAAATTGGATTTCTTATTGTGATGATTTTATTGGATAAAAATAGGCCATTGGGTCCTCATGTTTATGAAAAATCTTTCTTTATTGAATATAAAACATTTATCAATTTTAATATTTAAGCGGGACGGAAAAAGGCATACTCATATACATAGAAGCGATTAATGGAATGAACGAATAAAGGAAATGACCAAGAAGGTTAGGAAACTAAACCGGACGATATCCTCCGAATATGGTGGATAGCCTCTCGAGCTCAAGATGGTCCAAGAGAATCAATATACACTCACAGAAAGTTAAATGATGTCAATATATATAAACTCAACATAAATAAAGCCAAAAGAACTTGAAAGATATGGAAAAGATTTGAAAACGTGAGAACAGGACCCAGCGACGGCCTTTCTTAGGTGATCGACGGGCGTCAGTCGAGTTGACCGACATGTCCGCCGCTCACTCAAGAGGAAGAGCGTCTATGAGTGGGGTGACCGACGGGCGTCGGTGATGGAGATGACCCGTCAGTCACCACTATCTCCGAGAAAAAACACCAAAAGAAAACTCTTTTAAAGCCAAAAAAGAGGTTTTATCACAAAATGAGATAAAAAAGAGTCAAAATAGAGAAAAATAATGCCAAAAATTGGAAGAACAACAAAATAAGGAGCAAAGATGAAATGATATGGAGAATGAGTCCGGAATATTTACCCTCAGATAATGCTTAAGTGAGATTCTTGATGTTGATTAGAGCCTCGCGCGTTCCACAAGAAGCAAAATGAAGGATCAAAAAAAGGAAATGGATTATTTCCTCCTTAACCCCTCAAAAGATTGACTTTGGAATCAAAATCTAAAGAAGACTAATTAGTTTTAGTTTCTTTTCAATGATTTGATCCTCTAATTAAAAGAGATTTCTTTATGAATGTGTTTGCTGGAAGAGAGAGAAAATGTGCTTGAATTTTGTTAGAGTTTCCCCTCTAGAAAATTTTTGGAACCATTTTTAGGAGAAAATCCGAAGCTTTTATAGGCCAGGCACGACCGACGGGCGTCGGAAGAATCCTTCTGACACAAGGATTCATCTGACAGCCCTGCCACATCCACCGACGGGCGTTGGAAAGGTTGCGTGTGTCACACCCCGTTTGTCCCCTAGTTGAATGAGCTATTTTGTATGTGTATGCAATTGCATGAGTTTTGTATAATAAGGGCATTTTGGTAATTTTGCATGTTATAAGAGTTTTTCTTGCATGTGGGTGCATGCATGGTGCCATGGTGTGAGTTAGTTGGGTTGGTTTTGGGTGTGTGTAAATGCACCATTGTAGTGTGTGTTCATGGGAGTTTCATTGTGTGTGTTGTGCATACAAGTGTAGGGTATGCTTTAGTTGAGAGGATCTTGTGTATGTGTGATATAGCCATGTAGGGTGTGAGTGACCAAATCCCTCCACTAGGATCTTGACATGTGTCTAGGTTAAGAAGAGAAAAAGGAAAAGAAAGGAAAGGGGAAAAATCAGATTTTTCATTTTGTGCTTCCCGTTTCCTCACGCCGCCCCTCTTCTTTCTTCTTCTTGTCTTCTTCTCTTGGACATTGGTTGAGATTCAAGAGTTCTAGTGGGATTTGATCATCTCTTAGTAGTCTTTGGTAAGTATTATGCATCCATTTTGCCTTTGATTAAGTTCTCCATCTTCTTCTATTTCCTTATTTTCGAAATGGGTTTGAAGATTGGATTTTTGGTTTTGTTTGCTTGTTCTTGGTTGGGTTTCCTAGTTGAGCCTCCCCGGGATCCTAAAGGCAAGGAAGTTGCGGGATCAAGTGGAACTAAACACTAGGAGCTAAGGATTTTGAGGTTTGGGAATTTCTTCCTTTTTATGTGAAAATGTTCATGAGTGTGTTCTTGATGTTTTCTTGGAATTAGGTTGTTAGATGTCCTTTATTTTGATGTTTATGCTATGGGTCTTTGTTTTAGAACGTGGAACTTGCAAGATTATGAATTATTCATGATGAATTCGGATTTGAAGTAGTTTGATGCATAAATGGAGTTTGTGAATGATTATTGAAATTAAATGTTCAAATTGATGGATTGTATGAAGTTTATTGTTAATAAATGTTGTATTATGGTTGTTTATGCTTTTGGATGGCTGGATTTGAGGTAAGTAACCTTTGATTGAGATTTGTGTGGTTGGAGGAGGAAATGGAAGAGGAAAATCTGCAGAATTTCTGCAGATTTTCAAAATCCCGACTCTGTCGCGATCGCGACGACTGTCGCGAGGTCGCGACAGAGAACGGTAGTAGGAGCTTCGTTGTCGCGAGCACGCGACATCCGCCGCGAGCCGCGACAGCCGAAGTGTCGTATACCTTCTGTCGCGACCGCGACAACTGTCGCGGTCGCGACAGAGAGTATTGTTGCCAGGTGTTATCGCGACCACGCGATCCGTCGCGAGATCGCGACAGCACCCTTTGCCTTCTGTCGCGATAGCGACATCTGTCGCGAGCGCGACAGAGCCTGGCTCTTCCGTTCTCCCCGCGGTCGCGAGATCTGTCGCGCGCGCGCAGCGAAGAGACTTTGGTCTCTGTCGCGAGCGCGACAGACGTCGCGAGCGCGACAGTCCCTTGTATGCTGAATGAGTTGCCTTCCTTCGCGTGTGCCTTGAACTTCAGTTTACTTTAGCAGTTATGAGATTTATGTTTGATATCCTATACATGATATGCAAGTGTAATTATGATATGACTATGCTTCTTTGATGATGATTAATTTGGAATCACGAAATGGATTGAATGGTTTATGTATGACCTGCTAGAGTCTAGTCAGTGGATAGTTAGGCATGCCTAATAGAGTCTTTGCTGCAGCTTCTGTTATTTCTGTTTGGACCCCGATCAGGTCCCGTTCGTTCCTCGCGAACTTCTGTATTGTGTTTGGATCTTGTTTAAGGTCCTTCTGGAATTGTTTATGAATGAAAGGTTAAAATGGTTTTTCGTATTCGATTGGTACTCGTAAAGTACTTTCTGTTCACTCGTTATCCACTACCTTGAGTCAGCAGGGATTTCAGTGTTTAAAGTACTTGTATGACTTGTGATATGAGCAAATACATGTATTATCCTTCTGGATTCAATGATGAAAAGTACAATCTGTAATGAGAATACGATTATTGATATGAATCTTTATGGTGAATGGCTTTATGTACTTACGCATGTGAATTGCCTTGACGACCGTTGTGAATGGTTGTCTTTATGCTATGTGTGTTTTCCCCACTAAGCGTTTTTCGCTTAGCACGGTGTGTTTACCCGTGCAGGTGCGGAAGGAGTTAATTTTGGGAGAGTCATCGCCATCAAAGCCAATACAGCAGGGTCTTAGTATAGGGCTTATTTTTGTAGCTTATGATTCTTTTTGTATAGAACTCTCACATGATTTTGTATTAGCTTCCGCTTTTGTAATTGAAATTTTGGGTTATGTAATTATCTTTTGTATCTCTAAGTTGATCAGAACAGTAATGTAATGCTTTCATTATATTAATGCATGATCAGCTTCTTTGAATGGTATTGTAAAGTTTTAATTTACCCTGTATTTTGGTATGTCTGTTTACGTATGAATGTATGTATATTTCTGTATCTGTGTGGTGGCACCTTTACTCCTACGGCATCTTACTCCATATCGGATGGGATCGCCTACGTATGGGTAAGGGGTGTTACAAGTTGTGGTATCAGAGCACGGTTTAGGCGTTTCTGGGCGATTGTTTATATGATGCTATGTGTGTATATGTCTATGTTTAGGGCTGTGTTGGCTGATGTGGTTGTCCTCTTGTTTGTTAGATGAATTCTGATTCCGCTCACGGTGCGCTCGAGGAGTTCGCTGAAAGTGTGAACCCTCCAGCGGTAGATCCGTCTGTCTCTGTTTCGGTGTCGGCTCAAAGTGCTAGGGTCCAGCCTGAGGCCGCTGCCATGCCTTTTGAGGCAATGCTTAGATTGCATCAAGACATGGCTCGGGTTTTGGATAGGGTGACTGCCCCGAAAGCCCCGATAGTGAGTCTGAGGAGAGCTGGTGTCGAGGATTTTTATGGGACCGGACTGGATGAATTTGAGTTAGCTGAGAAGTGGCTAGATAAAGTTAAGAGAGCCTTGAGGGAAATCAGGTGCCCTCCTGATCAGCAAGCCGAATGTGCTGTAGCCTTGCTTCAGGGTTCAGCTTATGAATGGTGGGAGTTGGTGTGTAGGCAGCCTCAAATGCCTGACCCTTTGACATGGGATTTCTTTGATGAGCAATTTTCTAAGAAGTATGTGACTCAGGCGTATAAGGACGCAAGATGGGCGCAGTTTTTGAGTTTGAGGCAAAGGGCCTTGTCTGTGGCAGATTATGAGAAGGAGTTTAACCGGTTGTCCCATTATGCTCCGCGTGGGGTCATGACGGATGATTTCAGATGCAAGCACTTCGAGGCCGGGTTGAATGATTCTTTGAAGATTGCTTTAGTTTCTTTGATGTGTATGCCGGGGGTACAGTATTATCAGATCGCTGAAGCTGCGTTGAGGGCAGAAAAAGCGGAAACTTTGATTAGAGAGAGAGCTCAGCGCCGGAGTTCTGCTAGAGGTGGTGTTTCCTCATCTTCGGGTAAGAGGTCTAGGAACCCGCAAGATGATCCTGTGGCTGGCTCGGCTTCAAGAGGGAGAAGACAAGGTTCAGCTGCAGTGTCCGGTTCTGGTCGGGGTGGCCGGTCTGATGCTGCACCCGTTTGTTCGAACTGCAGTAAGGCTCACTGGGGTGAGTGTAGGTGGCTTACTGGTGGGTGTTTCAGGTGTGGAAGCACTGAACACTTGGTGGCTTATTGTCCTCAGATGAGTGAAGACTCGGGTCCTCCGGGAGGAGCTAGTAGAGTTGGATCGAATGCTCCGCAGGCCACTAGAGGTAGAGGTAGAGGAAGAGGTCGAGGCGGTCGACCCAGAGATGTAGCTGGTTCTGAGACAGTTGAGCGTCCCCCTCAGGGTGCCGTTAGAGCTTATGCAGTGAGAGCCAGAGATGAGCAGGATGCCCCTGATGTGATTGCTGGTAAGTTCCTACTCCATGACACTGAATTATATGCTCTAATAGATCCTGGTTCCACACACTCATATTTGTGCACACATAAGTTTATTGATAAGTTGCATGTGGTAGAACAGTTAGACTATGAGATATGTGTGACCAATCCGTTAGGGCATAGTGTCAGTGTGAGTAGAGTTTATAGGAATTGTCCGTTGATGGTTGAGAATGTTGAGTTTCCTGTGGATTTGATAGAGTTGCCCTTCAGAGAGTATGATTTGATTTTGGGTATGGACTGGTTGAGTAAGCATAGAGCCGTGGTTGATTGTCATAGGAAGACTTTCGTGCTTCGAGATAGGAATCGAGCTCCAGTGTTTGTTAGAGGTTTGGGTGCTAGTTCCGTGCACAATGTGATTTCTGCTATTCAAGCTAAGAGGTTTTTGAGAAAAGGTTGTGAGGCTTTTCTGGCTGTGGTTTTGGATTCCAGGAGGGATCAAGTTAGGATTGAGAACATCCCTGTTGTTCGAGAGTTCAGTGATGTTTTTCCGAGTGACTTGCCGGGTTTGCCTCCGGAGAGGGAAGTTGAGCTAGCCATAGAGATTATGCCGGGTACCACACCGGTGTCGAAGGCACCTTATCGGATGGCTCCTGTAGAGTTGAGAGAACTTAAAACTCAACTGCAAGAGCTGTTGGATAAGGGATACATTCGACCCAGCATATCTCCTTGGGGAGCTCCGGTTTTGTTTGTTAAGAAGAAGGATGGATCTTTAAGGATGTGTATAGACTACAGGCAGATCAATAAGGTCACAGTGAAGAATAAGTATCCGTTGCCCAGAGTGGAAGATTTGTTTGATCAGCTGCGAGGTGCGGGTGTGTTTTCTAAGATTGACCTTCGGTCTGGGTATTATCAGCTTCGTGTTAAAGATCAGGATGTGGTTAAGACTGCATTTCGGACTCGGTATGGCCACTATGAGTTCCTGGTTATGCCGTTTGGTTTGACTAATGCTCCAGCGGCATTCATGGATTTGATGAATAGGGTGTTCAGGCCATACTTAGACCGGTTTGTAGTAGTTTTTATAGATGATATTTTGGTATTTTCCAAGGATGAAGCAGAGCATGAAGAGCATCTTCGGTTAGTTTTGCAGATTTTGAGAGAGCATCGGTTGTTTGCTAAGTTGAGTAAGAGTGATTTTTGGCTTAAGGAAGTGTCGTTTTTGGGTCATATAGTTTCAGCGAAGGGTATTCAAGTGGATCCAGCTAAGATTGAGGCGATAGTGGATTGGAAAGCGCCTAGGAATGTCCAGGAAGTGAGGAGTTTCCTTGGTCTGGCGGGTTATTACCGTCGGTTCGTTAAGGGTTTTTCAGTGATTGCTGCTCCGATGACCAGGTTGTTGAGGAAGGGAGTTAAGTTCGAATGGTCGGATAAGTGCCAAGCTTGTTTCGAGAAGTTGAAGCAGTTGTTAGTTGAAGCTCCTATATTAACTCAACCCACCTCGGGTAAGGAGTTTGTTTTATATAGTGACGCTTCAGGTGTTGGTTTGGGATGTGTTCTGATGCAGGAAGGTAAGGTGGTGGCTTATGCTTCTCGACAGTTGAAGCCGCACGAAAGGAATTATCCGACGCATGATCTTGAGTTAGCTGCAGTGGTCTTCGCTTTGAAGATTTGGCGTCATTATCTCTACGGGGAGAAGTGTAGGATCTTTTCGGACCACAAAAGTTTGAAGTATTTTCTGACTCAGAAGGAATTGAATATGAGGCAACGTCGTTGGCTTGAGCTGTTTAAGGACTACGATTGCATTGTGGATTACCATCCGGGTAAGGCCAATGTAGTCGCGGATGCGTTGAGTAGGAAGTCAGTTTCTGCCTTGTTTTTGAGAAGGTTTAGATGGAGGTTTGGTTCCGATGGGGCTTTGATAGCTCAGTTGAGGGTCAAGCCTACTTTGAGACAGCAGATAGTTGATGCTCAGAAAGTAGATGAGAAACTTCAGCGGATTGTCCAAGAAGTCGGTTTGGGTAAGCAGTCAGAGTTTTCGGTTCAGGATGGGGTTCTTCTGTTTGGAAACCGTTTGTGTGTGCCGGATAGTGCAGAGTTTAGAAGACAGATTTTGGATGAGGCGCATAGTTCAGTTTTCACCATGCATCCTGGCAGTGTGAAGATGTATCGGGATTTGAAGCAGTTCTTTTGGTGGTCTGGTATGAAGAGGGACATAGTGGACTTAGTATCAAAGTGCCTGACTTGTCAGCAGGTCAAGGCTGAGCACCAGGTTCCTTCTGGTTTGCTCACGCCTTTGTCTATTCCCGAATGGAAGTGGGATGACATCGCCATGGATTTTGTTTCAGGATTGCCTTTGTCTCAGAGAAAGCATGATTCTGTTTGGGTTGTTGTCGACCGACTCACGAAGTCTGCTCACTTTTTGCCGGTTAGGATGGATTATTCGATGAGTAGATTGGCCAGTATGTATATAGATGAGATAGTTCGATTGCATGGAGTACCTCTGTCCATAGTTTCTGATAGGGACCCAAGGTTCACATCTAAGTTCTGGAAAGAGTTGCAGCGAGCTTTGGGTACCAAGTTGAAGTTCAGTACAGCATTTCATCCGCAGACAGATGGTCAATCCGAGCGTGTAATTCAGATCTTAGAGGATATGATGAGGGCTTGTGTTTTGGACTTTCCGGGTAGCTGGGACAAGTACGTATCATTGATGGAATTTGCCTACAACAACAGTTTTCAGTCAAGCATTGGTATGTCACCTTACGAGGCTCTGTATGGACGTCAGTGTAGGACTCCTGTTTGTTGGACAGAGTTGTCTGAGAGGTCAATGATTGGGCCAGATCTGGTTAGAGATACCGAGGAAAAGATTAGAGTTGTGCAACGGAATCTGAAAGTGGCCAAGGATCGACAGAAGTCTTATGCTAACCTGAAGAGAAAGGATGTACAGTTTGAAGTTGGGGACAAGGTTTTTCTTAAAGTGTCTCCTTGGAGAAGAGTGCTTCGATTTGGAAAGAAAGGGAAGCTTAGTCCTCGCTTTATTGGTCCGTATGAGGTGTTAGCAAGAGTTGGTCCAGTGGCTTATAGGCTAGCTTTGCCGATGGAATTGTCAAAGCTTCACGATGTGTTTCACGTTTCGATGCTCCGTCGGTATAGATCGGATCCTTCCCATGTGTTGTCGGTTCAAGAAGTTCAAGTGCAATCAGATTTTTCCTATGATGAGGAGCCTAGAGCTATCTTAGAGCGGGAAGTAAGACAGCTGAGGAATAAGCAGATTCCTTTGGTCAAGGTTTTGTGGAATCACCATGGGGTTGAGGAAGCAACTTGGGAACCGGAGGAATCGATGAGATTGCAGTATCCGCAATTGTTCTGTTCAGGTGAGAATTTCGAGGACGAAATTCTTGTTAGTAGGGGAGAGTTGTCACACCCCGTTTGTCCCCTAGTTGAATTAGCTATTTTGTATGTGTATGCAATTGCATGAGTTTTGTATAATAAGGGCATTTTGGTAATTTTGCATGTTATAAGAGTTTTTCTTGCATGTGGGTGCATGCATGGTGCCATGGTGTGAGTTAGTTGGGTTGGTTTTGGGTGTGTGTAAATGCACCATTGTAGTGTGTGTTCATGGGAGTTTCATTGTGTGTGTTGTGCATACAAGTGTAGGGTATGCTTTAGTTGAGAGGATCTTGTGTATGTGTGATATAGCCATGTAGGGTGTGAGTGACCAAATCCCTCCACTAGGATCTTGACATGTGTCTAGGTTAAGAAGAGAAAAAGGAAAAGAAAGGAAAGGGGAAAAATCAGATTTTTCATTTTGTGCTTCCCGTTTCCTCACGCCGCCCCTCTTCTTTCTTCTTCTTGTCTTCTTCTCTTGGAAATTGGTTGAGATTCAAGAGTTCTAGTGGGATTTGATCATCTCTTAGTAGTCTTTGGTAAGTATTATGCATCCATTTTGCCTTTGATTAAGTTCTCCATCTTCTTCTATTTCCTTATTTTCGAAATGGGTTTGAAGATTGGATTTTTGGTTTTGTTTGCTTGTTCTTGGTTGGGTTTCCTAGTTGAGCCTCCCCGGGATCCTAAAGGCAAGGAAGTTGCGGGATCAAGTGGAACTAAACACTAGGAGCTAAGGATTTTGAGGTTTGGGAATTTCTTCCTTTTTATGTGAAAATGTTCATGAGTGTGTTCTTGATGTTTTCTTGGAATTAGGTTGTTAGATGTCCTTTATTTTGATGTTTATGCTATGGGTCTTTGTTTTAGAACGTGGAACTTGCAAGATTATGAATTATTCATGATGAATTCGGATTTGAAGTAGTTTGATGCATAAATGGAGTTTGTGAATGATTATTGAAATTAAATGTTCAAATTGATGGATTGTATGAAGTTTATTGTTAATAAATGTTGTATTATGGTTGTTTATGCTTTTGGATGGCTGGATTTGAGGTAAGTAACCTTTGATTGAGATTTGTGTGGTTGGAGGAGGAAATGGAAGAGGAAAATCTGCAGAATTTCTGCAGATTTTCAAAATCCCGACTCTGTCGCGATCGCGACGACTGTCGCGAGGTCGCGACAGAGAACGGTAGTAGGAGCTTCGTTGTCGCGAGCACGCGACATCCGCCGCGAGCCGCGACAGCCGAAGTGTCGTATACCTTCTGTCGCGACCGCGACAACTGTCGCGGTCGCGACAGAGAGTATTGTTGCCAGGTGTTATCGCGACCACGCGATCCGTCGCGAGATCGCGACAGCACCCTTTGCCTTCTGTCGCGATCGCGACATCTGTCGCGAGCGCGACAGAGCCTGGCTCTTCCGTTCTCCCCGCGGTCGCGAGATCTGTCGCGCGCGCGCAGCGAAGAGACTTTGGTCTCTGTCGCGAGCGCGACAGACGTCGCGAGCGCGACAGTCCCTTGTATGCTGAATGAGTTGCCTTCCTTCGCGTGTGCCTTGAACTTCAGTTTACTTTAGCAGTTATGAGATTTATGTTTGATATCCTATACATGATATGCAAGTGTAATTATGATATGACTATGCTTCTTTGATGATGATTAATTTGGAATCACGAAATGGATTGAATGGTTTATGTATGACCTGCTAGAGTCTAGTCAGTGGATAGTTAGGCATGCCTAATAGAGTCTTTGCTGCAGCTTCTGTTATTTCTGTTTGGACCCCGATCAGGTCCCGTTCGTTCCTCGCGAACTTCTGTATTGTGTTTGGATCTTGTTTAAGGTCCTTCTGGAATTGTTTATGAATGAAAGGTTAAAATGGTTTTTCGTATTCGATTGGTACTCGTAAAGTACTTTCTGTTCACTCGTTATCCACTACCTTGAGTCAGCAGGGATTTCAGTGTTTAAAGTACTTGTATGACTTGTGATATGAGCAAATACATGTATTATCCTTCTGGATTCAATGATGAAAAGTACAATCTGTAATGAGAATACGATTATTGATATGAATCTTTATGGTGAATGGCTTTATGTACTTACGCATGTGAATTGCCTTGACGACCGTTGTGAATGGTTGTCTTTATGCTATGTGTGTTTTCCCCACTAAGCGTTTTTCGCTTAGCACGGTGTGTTTACCCGTGCAGGTGCGGAAGGAGTTGATTTTGGGAGAGTCATCGCCATCAAAGCCAATACAGCAGGGTCTTAGTATAGGGCTTATTTTTGTAGCTTATGATTCTTTTTGTATAGAACTCTCACATGATTTTGTATTAGCTTCCGCTTTTGTAATTGAAATTTTGGGTTATGTAATTATCTTTTGTATCTCTAAGTTGATCAGAACAGTAATGTAATGCTTTCATTATATTAATGCATGATCAGCTTCTTTGAATGGTATTGTAAAGTTTTAATTTACCCTGTATTTTGGTATGTCTGTTTACGTATGAATGTATGTATATTTCTGTATCTGTGTGGTGGCACCTTTACTCCTACGGCATCTTACTCCATATCGGATGGGATCGCCTACGTATGGGTAAGGGGTGTTACAGCGTGCTCCGGGAAACCAGGCGGCGTTCTGACAAAGGTGGTACCTTCCGACGGGCGTCGAAAAATACCATAGGCCGTTTGTGACCCTAAGCGAGGGGCTGGCCTCACAGACGGGCTGGCCGTCTGTGGAGGAAAATATACCTTTTTGACTCGAAAATTCCCTGTTTTCTCCCCCTCTGCCTATGAGAAGGTAAAAAGACTCATTTCTCGTGGAGCATGGGACTAAAACCTTCAAATCCAAACCATTTATACAGGCTCGGATACTGATTTCATCACGGGGTAATCTCTGATCCGGACCTCTCCGGGACACGGTGCTTACAGTAAGGTACTCATGTACTTTCTTAAAACAATATCATGATACAAATCATCACGTAAGGTAAACTCACATTACCTCATGCCTAGCATATACAAATGGCCTAGAAAGCATACTCACTTAAATATATACATCTTCATTAAACTCATATTATAACATAGGTCTTAATTATGTTGATAAACAAGTACAAATTCTGTTACTTACCATTGCATAATATTACACATTATTTTGTAAGAAATGCACATACACTTGATTTCATAAGCAACCCATATTTTCCCACATCATACACTTCATCTTGCTTAGCCATGTTATTTAACATGTGATAATCCTCAATAAATGATGTATAACTTGATTAAATTATTGTTCGTACATGTATACAACATTTAGCCAAGTCTTATGGTTCATTATGCAAAACAGAGGTACCCCATGGTGACAACCAATTTGGTTGTGACCATGACATACTTCAAACGCCCAAAACAGAATGCAAACTTGCATTCCTCACGGTGACAATCAATTTGGTTGTCACCGTGACCTATGTAAATTGCCAAAACACAACTGTGTTCTACCAGTGCACAGCTGTGCTTTCAATCCACTCCTTATATCAATTTTTCAAGTCTTCTCAATGCAATTTCAAGTAGCACTCTTAGTCCAATCATGCTTCTAACCATATGAAATCTTACACTTGTTCAAGCTATTTGTGTTTCCATGCCAAGTTCAATAATTAAAAAGCATACATATATTTAATTCCATATTTAAACTATTATGCCATAGCATCATTTACATATAATTGCAATTAATATCATTGACATACTCATTTCGTTAAGCAAACTCATTCTTTTGATATCCTTCATGTGCATATAACTAAATCTCAATTTATAATTATTCATACTTGTTCATATCATACATGCTTATATATATTAAAGTATTATAATCCTCAATAATGTCATTATACTTGATTTGATTCTATTCCATACATTTAGACATGATTACTTCATTAGTTCACTATTAATCTTAATCCTATTCATGTATATTTTCCAAGGGATAACTATTCTTATAAACATGTTATAGTCCTAAACATGCATCGAATAGATCCTAGAAAGTTTCGGCGCAATACGGGTTCAATTCGGGAAGAAAAACCCATAAAATGGTCAAAAAAGAAGGGGTCACGGTGGTAATGACTTTGTTGTGACCGTGAGGTCCACAAATAGGCATTCTGCCTTCTATAAACATATGTCACGGTGGTAATGAATTTGGTTGCCACCGTGACATACCAAACTTTAGCAAAACAGAAGCAAAATTGAAGACTGCTTCACTACTTCTTTTTGTTTGGCCTAAACCAACATGTAAACGACCCTTTTAGGAAAAACTTCCTTCTTAGAATTTGTTCCTTAGGATGATTTATTTTAAATGGGACAAGTTTCAGGTCATTTGGACGTGTAAAACATCAGTTAAGATTTAAACAATACAGACTGTTCCAGTGAGCTAACCAAGGTAGAGACACGTCTGTGTTTTTCTATTTTATTGGTCTTAGAGCCAAAATTAGCTCATAGTCATTTCTGTAACTTTTAAAGATATGGAAGTCATAGTTCACATGGCACAATAAATACTCAATGTGGTGTTTCCAAACTCAAGTTATGACCAAAACACTTCACGGAGGTCTGGTGGCATATAAACAGAATTTTCCCTAAACTAGGGTTTATACTTTAATTAAGCTCATAACAATTCAATCATCAGTTTCAACACAAATCAACCATATGTTCCAACTATATCATCTTTTAATTTTCACATGATCAACTAATTTACACACATATAACAATGGTTAGTTCCCAAACCTCTTCTCCTATGCTCCAAGTGTTCACTTTGCACTTGATTCAACAACTTTTTCCTTCCCCTTGCTACTTCCAAGTTCAACGGCTACAACAACATCTAATTTATAGAAATTGGAGCCATGCATCAATTATCAATTCATTCACAAATCAACCACATGAAGGGAGTAAAAGATGAAGAAGAATCAATTACTAGATCACTTACCTTTCAATTTAGCTCTTAATTCTTTATCTTTCTAACCATATGCATGCAACTAGTTTGATGCTCTCTCTCACGCAAGAAAGAAGAAGAAACACAGAAAATGGCTCATTGAAAACTGAATGATCTTCACTCTCTCCTTAACCCAACATATGCATGCATTAGGTGGAGGTAGCAGTTTAAGATTAAGCCAGCAAATTCCACTATAAAAATCTACCTCCACCCATATAGTTTAGCATTATTTTATTCCCTAATTAATCCTTGTTTTTCTTAATTAATCAACCCTTAACTCACTATTAATTCAGTCATGCATAATTGCTATTTGGCCACTAAACTTCCACTAATCTTTTCAATCAAGTCCTTCCTTCTTTTTAATTAAGTCCAACCCTACACATTCCATCACACATACACACAAGCTTGACCAATTACAACTAGGGTACATTTCTGGCCATTACACAGTCTGACCACCTCATTAACATAAATATCTCCTAACTTATCCATTGAATAATCACAGCAAACTGGTAAAAAGTGAGATGACTTGGTGAATCGATCCACTATAACTGTAACACCCCGATACCCCCATTGGAAGGATGCAGGAATGTCACAAGCGCAAACACATGTAACTACTAACAAACGCATACTTATACTCTTACAAAACGATGATATTAAGAAGAATTTGATCAAAAGATAACAAATCCACATATACATATAATCATATCGTTTACAGAAAAAGGCTTGTATCCAAATACATATACAAAATAAATGTTCCTTTACATATCCAAAATCAAAAAATATATATATAAACAGCGGAAGAATAAACAACTCCAGCAAAAGACTTCTAGTGGCCGACTTGCAGATGTCCGACTCAAACTCTACTCGCCACCTGCACGGGAAAAGAGCCCGTGCTAAGTGATAATGCTTAGTGGGGAGGAACAACACAGACAGAAACATGCATACCAATAATTGCAATAAATTATAAACTTAACTAATCCACAAAACGTATAGCCAATATCTTATTCAAAATCGTCGACACCACTTATACCTATCATAAGCATATTAACATATTTTCTAAAAGTCATGTACATTCACACATTACAAGTAATTAATCACCAAGTCATGCTTAGCTGCAAGTATTGTAACTTAGCTTATCCTTTCTTACCTACGTAACTTATATAACACAATGTTTATATTAATTTAAGCATGTAAAACACATCTTATCATATGCATCTCAATACATAGGATTAACATATTTCTCACCATTCTAAATACCCAAATAACATGGTACGTATCATAACATATTCATAACTTCTTGTATATCTTATTCATATTACATGTCAATGTACATCTTATCATATGCAACACATATTAACATATAGCTTGATTAGCCCGAAAATATATACTTTAGGAGTGGATGCGGCCATATGGATACTGATAGGACATAGTATCCCAAGCAAATGGAGATATGAGTCTCAAAACATTTTTATAATCATGTATACCCGAAGGTATACCGGAGACCGAGGCCTCAAAACATATTCACTACTAGAATGACCATCTCGGAGGTCGGCCGCTTGGCCAAAACGGGGCCGAATAAGGATCCAAATGGGACCCACATATAGCAGCTGCACACACACTGACCCGGATAAGCGCTTATCTATCCACTACTATTGACTATTCAGGCTGAAGAGCAACTCACATGTACCCTAATATAATTGTATAATTCACGTATACATGTATGTTAATCAAATTCGGAAACATGTGCATCTTATCTAAATCTCGATGTGAACATTTAATTCACAATTAATAATCCATGAATATGTAAATCATATGCATTTAAATTATGTGCAATATTATTAATTATGTACATATACCTCATCATTAACAACCCATGTGCATGTAAATAATAGGCATATAAATCACATATAACAATATTATTAATCATGTATAAACATTTCATAATTAAATAATTATCAAATCATATTACAAGTTTAAATTCAATCAAGTGTCATATAATGAAAACCCCATGTAAAACAAGCTTGAAATTCAATTTTGGAAAACAGGGCAGGCATACAAGTGGTTTACTATTGCGCCTGTGACAAGAAGTCGCGATCATGACAGTCGCCAAAGAAGCAGGCAGAAGAAGGTGACTAAGCACGAGTCGTGCTCCTGTGGCCGACTCGTGCTCGGCCAAAATCTACAAGACACGAGTCGGATGCCTCAGTCCGACCCGTGTCCGCCTAGAGGAGAGGAGCACGACTCGTGCTTCACGAGCCGAGTCGTGTCCCTCCAACTTTCAATCGTGCTTCTCCCTCTGAGACGCACGCCTAAAGCCAAGACATCTCGCCTCATCCTACTGGTGCACTCCCATCCGATTCGTGCACAAGCGTCCGGGTTGTGCTTGGCTGTCCGAAACGTGCTCTCTAAGTCTGCAAAGCAGAGCCAAAAACTGGAGGGAGGAAAAGCTTCTCTGTCGTGCTCGCGACAGAGACTGGTCTTCCTCAACCTCCAGAAAATGCAGAAATTCCAGTTTGAAGCAAAATTAACCTAATTTCACCCAAATCCACTTTTCATGCAAATTTTATGTAAAAACGTACCTTTTATCATCCATAACGCATTTACATCAATAATAACTCAAATTATTCCATATTATCACACAATCAAATGACTTTACGGAGATCCTAAACCCATAATCTCATCTCTCAAATACACGCATATACACCTCCATTTTTAACATGCAAAACATCAGAACTTCACCACTACAAATCATACATATAAATCTATCTTACTCATGCAGTTCCAGATACCATAAATGTCACACCCCAAAGTGGCCCTAGAAGAATTACAGAGTTTTGTTCGAAAAAGGTAAGTTTATGTGTGAGCGCGACAGAGCCCCCAGCGGTTCTCGAACTTCAGCTGGTTGGTGCGGGCGTGAGCGTTCTGTCGCGAGCGCGACAGAACCCCCCCTCGCGAGATGTGCGCATAAGTGGGATTAAGAGACTTGGAGTTGTAGGAAGTTGACACATGGCATCGTAGAGGAGTGACAAGTGGCATCGTAGGAGGGTGACATATGGCTAGAGATATATATATATGAATTAAAAAAGGAAATAAGAAATTGAGGGAGATGTATATGTATTAAATATGGAAGGTGGGAAATTAATTTTGGGATTAACATTGACCACTTGCCCAAATTTTTCCCTTTTTCATGTGGGTTTCTTACTTTGGCCATTTGTTCTTCTTTCTTTCTTTTCTTTGGTCAGCCGTTCTCCCTTCCTTGCTCTTTTCTTTGTTATTTTCTTCTTCATTTGATTTGTTCTTAAGAGAGAGCCCCTTGGATTGGTTTGAAGAGTAAAATAAGGTAAGCTTGATTAGTTTTCCGATCTGACCTCCTTTTTCTTTTTGTTTATGATTTAAAGTAAGAAGAGGTTTAACTTAAGTGTTTCTATATGATTTTGTGGAAGCTAAGAACAAGAGATTGCATAAAGAGAAGAAAAGATTGGAGCTGAGTAGAGAGCACAAGATTAAGCTATTCAGAGGTAGGGATCGAGTGCGATTTTGTTTTCCTGGCATGTGATTGAATGATATGTGTTTAAAAGGAACCATGACTGGATGTAGATGTATATGATGAGCTTTAACTAGCTCAATTGATCTTTTATTGTATATTGGTTTATTGTTCATTTTGATTGCTTGTAGTGAGCTCATGATATATGTGTACATGTTTGTGATCATGTGTTAAATGGGTTTCATATGGTTCTGTGTGTAAAGAGTGATTTTAGAGAAATTCTGTTTGGGTTTCATTAGACCTTTGAATATGGTTTCTGTCATAAGTAGAGTTACAAAGCTTCATTTGTGTTGAGTCAAATTGTATCTGAAAGATAAGATCCATAGCTAAAAATGTCTAAGAGGGAGCTGGAGCTAATTCTGGCTCTATGATCCTCGAAAATGTTAAAAACCAGAGTGTATCTGTTTGGGTCGGGTTACTTGAACAGTATAGGTTGTTTAGATCATAACTCAAGTTGTAGATGTCCAAATGACCTGAAAATTGTCTCATTTGAAAGTTAACATCCTAGGGAACAATTTTTATGGGACCACTTTGCCTAAAAATGTGGTCTAGATGGTATTTTTGTGATGGAAGTTTAGGGTAAAAAGCAGTCTCGTAAGGCACCAGGGCGAGCTTCTGTCGCGATCGCGACACAGGTCGCGACCTCGCGACAGAACAATGCATATAAAGCTTTTTCTTCTTCTTTTTGAGCTCCTAGTTCCCATGGGTCAACCCCTTACCCTTCCCCTTAGCTTATTATGCATGTTTAGGGTTAGCAAATGACTATAAAGTAGTTATAACCGGGGAAATGCACATGAGTATGAGTAAAATGATAATTTAACTAATAAAGTAACAATGTATAGTCGTAGGAAGTATAGTAAATGACATGATAAATATGTATGAACTTAGGAATTGTTACATAATGCATTTGGTATAGAGTATAGAGCCTTTTTGTAATCTATCTTCTGTCGCGATCGCGACAATGAACTTGGCTTCTGTCGTGAACGCGACTTCTTGTCGCGATCGTGATAGTGAACCTCTTCGCGTCCTGTTTTACTTGTTTTAAAGAGTGTTTCCTTTTGTCTTGCTTTGCATGATTTATATGTTTATGTAATGAATTTAAATGTTACATGCTTTTAGTTGTAGAACATGATTAATAAAGATTGTATATGAATTAAATGCCTCTGAAGTTGATGAGTTGGTAACTATGTATAGTGTATGAGTTGTTATTGAGCCTGATTACAGTTATAGTGGATAGATAAGCATGCTTATAAAGGGCTAGAGTGCAGCTGCTAGAGTTGGCCTTAATTGTGCCAAGAGTTCGGAATACCTCGTGTATTCCATAGAGTTTGAGTTAATTCTCCACATGTAAGATACTGTACACAGTATCCAGAGTTACCCGTATCCACCATGAAAGGAATTCAGGCTTGTCTTGTTAGTGTGATGTAGTGCATTTGAGATGTGTAAAGAGTAGTGTTCTGAATAAATGCTATAGTACAAGAGAGTAATGTTTAAGTACATTACAGTTCTGTATACAAGTGTATGATTATATGAGTGTGTTTACATGAATATGGACACATGATAGTGTATATTTGAATAAATGATATGTACAAGTTGTAGTGTGCATGAACAAGTAAAAGAGTAGATGTTATATATATACGTGAGTTCACAGTTTTAATAATTGAGCTTGCAATCTGTATATGTATAAGAACTATATGCATGAGCTAGTTGATTTTGTTACATGAAATGTGTGATTTATTTGTGACTTCGTAAAGAAGTCCTTTGCATTATTTTCATCCCCACTAAGCGTTATCGCTTAGCACGGATGTTTGCTTCCATGTAGGTTTACAGGTTCGAATCAGTGAGCGGACATCTGCAGGTCAAGGCCACTAGGAGTTTTGCTATACCTTTTTGTATAATAAAGAGTTAGAGCTTTACATTTTTGAGTAACATCATTATGTAATATAAGTAGAAAAAAATCACAAGTAAAGGTACATGCAAATGTATATGTAAATGTATATGAACATGCAAATGTATATGTAGTTAATATAACATGCAAGTGGGCCCTAGTGTAGTATTTAATTAACTTTAAATGGATTGTTTATGCTATCGCTTCCGCTAATACATGTAAATGTATACGTAAGTGTCCGCGTAGCGCCCCGATATTCCTTACCGGGGCTATGGGGGTGTTACAATAAATATACAAATCACATTAACATTTAACTCAAATATAAGATCAAAAATGAGGATTGACAGAACACTCCCAAACCTGGTATGGAGCTCAAAATCTTCTTCTAACTTCACTCTACCAATTCCATTCCCTTTATCTTTCCTCTTATCTTCAGATGCTTGCAAATAACCAAAACAACAACGCCATTAACCCATGATATAACCCTGAAACCCATCAAACCCGTAGAAAGGAGAAGAAGAAGAAGATTCAACCATAAACCCAAAGAACTTCAGCCACTTACCTCCTCCGAGAACCCCTCTCAAACTCAAAAATCCAACTCCATCTTGAAGAAA
Organism: Excoecaria cochinchinensis; assembly: GCA_947683425.1. Classification (NCBI taxonomy): domain Eukaryota; kingdom Viridiplantae; phylum Streptophyta; class Magnoliopsida; order Malpighiales; family Euphorbiaceae; genus Excoecaria; species Excoecaria cochinchinensis. Next base: position 3,045,363 of record CANTUQ010000004.1, read on the forward strand.
TCGCATTAGGGCACACAAGGGAATAGAGAGAGCAAAAAAATGAAAGAAAAGGGAAGAAGGAGAGGAAAACGTGAGAGGAAGAGAAGCCAAAATATCTGCCCTCTTTTTCCCTCTCTCTTTCACCCACTTTTCATTAATTGCTCTCACCTACCCTTCCCATGTGTCAAGCTCCCATTGGACATAAAATTCCACTAATTGGCTATTCTCAAATCCAACCCTCCAACTTCTCTTTTAGTCCTTGGCCATTTACTTTTCACTCACTAACATAAATTCTTTTACTCAAACTTAATTTATTCTTGCAATTAGGACCTTATTACTCAAATATCACAAGCACAATTTACCAAAATACCCTTAATTTCTCGACTTATCATGCACATTCCAACTAGGCCACTTTTGGGGTGTGACAATAACCCAAGCTGCATCATGCTTTTTCTGAGTTAATGGTAAACCCAGCACAAAATCCATATTGATGTCATCCCACTTCCATTGAGGGATGGGTAAAGGACTGAGCAGTCCTGAAGGAACTTGATGGTCAACCTTTACCTGCTGAGAAGTCAAACACTTAGACACAAACTCCACAATGTCTCTCTTCATCCCTTGCCACCAATAGATCTGCTTTAAATCTTGGTACATCTTCTCACTACCGAGATGCATGGTAAACACTGTAGTGTGTGCCTCAAGCAAAAGCTTTTTCTTTAACTCACACACACAAAGGATTTCTATACATAAGCACGCCGTCCTTAACCGAAAAGCCAATCCAATTTCCATCTGAGCTACTTGTACCAATTGTTGTAATTTTGGATCATTTCTCTGAACATCAACAATCAACTGCTTTAGATAAGGCCTAGCTTTCAATTAGGCAACCAAAGCCCCTTCCGAATCCAACCTCTACTTACAATGCTATAGTATAAGGGTCGAATTTGATTTTTGACTCAGGGCACCCACAACAACATTCGCTTTACCTGGATGGTACTATAAAATGCAGTCATAATCTTTAAATAGCTCCAACCAATGACAATGCCTCAAATTTAACTCTTTCTGTGTGAGGAGATACTTTAAACTCTTGTGGTCGGTGCAAATCCTACATATCTCCCCATACAGATAATGCCTCCAAATCTTGAGAGCAAAGATCACAATAGCTAACTCTCGGTCATGCATCGTAAAGTTCCTTTCATGGGGCTTCAACTGAAGGGATGCGTAGGCCACCACTTTACCCTCTTGCATCAAAACAAAACCAAGTCCAACTCTTGAAGCATCGCTGTACATCATATACTCCTTACCTGAGACGGATTGAGTAAGCACAGGAGCCTCAATTAATAAACTCTTCAGCTGCTCAAAACATGCCTGACATTTGTCGGACCATTCAAATTTCACCCCTTTTCGAAAAAGTCTTGTCATAGGTGCAGCAATAACTAAAAACCCTTTTACAAACCATCCGTAATACCGAGCCAAACCCAAAAAGCTTCTCACTTCAGGTACATTCCTAAGCGCCTTCTAATTCACAATAGCCTGAATCTTCGCCGGATCAACTCGGATTCCCTCTGCAAAAACGATATGGCCCAAGAAGGACACCTCCGTAAGCCAAAAGTCACACTTGTTGAGCTTTGCAAATAAAAGGTGATCCCTCAAAACCTAAAGTACTATCCAAGATGCTCTTCATGCTCACTCTCATTCTTCAAGAAAACCAGGATGTCATCATTGAATACTACGATAAATCGGTCGAGGTATGGCCTAAACACTATGTTTATCAAATCCATAAAAGCTACTGGTGCATTGGTCAAACCAAATGGCATAACGAGAAACTCGTAGTGACCATAACGGTTCCGAAAAGCAGTCTTAATCACATCTGCATCCTTAATCCAAAGCTGGTAGTATCCAAACCGTAGATCAATCTTGGAAAAGATGCCAGCTCCTCTTAGCTGATCAAACAGATCTTCAATCTTAGGCAACAGATACTTATTCTTCACTGTAACCTTATTGATCTGGCTGTAGTCAATACACATCCTTAACGTCCCATCCTTTTTCTTTACAAATAAAAGCGAAGCACCCCATAGAGATACACTGGGTCTAATAAAGCCTTTTATCTAATATCTCTTGTAATTGATGTAAAACCCCCATACCCCCGGTAAGGAATATCAGGGCACCACAAGCCATACACACACATGCACAAAGGCGAAAGCGATAACAGTAAAATAATTAGAATAACTTGGGCCAAACAAATTGCTCTTATATCGTACATATAAACTGTACATATTAAAAAACCTTTATATGTAATACACTATCATTTTCTGTACATGTAAAAAATAGTTACCATTTACATGTTGATACTATACTTCCTATATACATAATGATGTCACTCAAAATATCCAAAAACTCTATGTCTATCTTAAACAAAAAGAGATCAAAAGAAAACTCCTAGTGGCCTTGTCCCGCAGATGTGCGCTCTCATTGAGTCCAAACCTGTAAACCTACACGGAAATAAACATCCGTGCTAAGCGATAACGCTTAGTGTGGATGAAAATAATGCAAAGGACTTATTTCTGAAGTCACACAAAAATGACACTATATCAAATAATTCATGCATATAACTTTCCCAATTGAACAGATCATGTGCTCAAATATACATTTATTCAGAGCAATACTTTTAATCGTGTCAAGTTCACTACACAACATTAATAAGCCTGAATTTCTTTCATGGTGGATACGGGTAACTCTGGATACTGTTTACTGTAACACCCCTTACCCATACTTAGGCGATCCCATCCGATAAGGAGTGAGATGCCGTAGGAGTAAAGGTACCACCACACAGATACATAATTACATACATACATGCATAAACATACATAGCAAAAATTAAGGGTAAATTAAAACTTTGCAACACCAATCATGGAAAAGCTGATCATGCATTAATATAATGAAACATTACATTACTGTTCTGATCAACTGAAAGATACAACAGATAATTACAAATCCCAAAATACATATACAAAAGCGGAAGCTACTACAAAACCATATAAAAGAGTTCTATACAAAAAGAATCCTCAAACTACAGAAATAAAGCCCTACACTAAGACCCTGCTGTGTTGGCTTTGATGGCGATGACTCTCCCAAAAGCGATGCCTTCCGCACCTGCATGGGTAAACACACCGTGATAAGCGATAAACGCTTAGTGGGGAAACACACATATAGCATAAGGACAACCATTCACAACCGTCATCAAGGCAATTCACATGTGTACTTCATGTACAAACGATAATCATGGCATGACAATAATAATAACTCATGCTCACATACATAAAGCTATTCATCAGAAGATTCATAACAAAAATCATATTCTCATAACAGATTACACTTATCACCATTGAATCCATAAGGATATAACATATGTTTTCCCATATAACAATTCATACAAAACACCTGCTAACCCGAGGGAGTGGATAACGAGTATACGGACAGTACTTTACGGGTACGAGCCGATACGGATAGTACTTTACGGGTACGAGCCGATAAAACAAATTTTCATTTAACTTTTACAAAACATTACAAAGGGGGATCTTAAACAAGATCCGTTCAAATAAGGGTTCGCGAGGAACCATTCGGGGACCTGATCGGGGTCCAAACAGAAACAGAAGCTGCAGCAAAGACTCTATTAGGCATGCCTAACTATCCACTTACTAGACTCTAGCAGGTCATACATAAGCCAATCAATCCATTCCATGACTTCCAAAATCATCACCATATAATGAACATAATCATATCATAGTTACACTTGCATATTATTTATAGAATGCCAAGCATAAATCTCATAACTGCTAAAGAAAACTGAAGTTCAAGCCACACGCATTGAAAGAAAACTCATTCAGCATACAAGGGTCTGTCGCGATCGCGACGTCTGTCGCGCTCGCGACAGAGACTAAAGTCTCTTCACTGCGCGCACGCGACGGATTTCGCGACCACGAGGAGGATGGAAGGGCCAGGCTCTGTCGCGCTCGCGACAGTTATCGCGATAGCGACAGAGGACACTTGGTGCTGTCGCGGGCTCGCAACAGATCGCGTGCTCGCGATAGCACTTGGCCAACGATACGCTCTGTCATGATCGCGATAGTCGTCGCGCTCGCGATAGAGTGTACACAACACTTCTGCTGTCGCGGGCTCGAGACAGCGAGGCTCCCAACACCGCTCTCTGTCGCGATCGCGATAGCGTCGGGATTTCGAAAATCTGCAGAAATTCTGCAGATTTTCCTCTTCCAATTCCTCACCCAACAACACAAAACTCAATCAAGAGTCACTTACCTCAATTCCAGCCAACCAAAAGTATCAACAACCATAATACAACATTTATTAACAGTGAACTTCATACAATCCATTAATTTACACATTCAATTTCAAGAATCAATCAAAAGTCCTATTTATGCATCAAACCACATCAATTCCAAAATTATCATAATTAACTCAAAAACTTACAAGATCCACATTCCAAAACAAAGATCCACATCATATATACCATAACAAAAGCATATTTCAACTCAAATTTCCAGAAATCATCAAGAACACATTTACATGCAAAGATAAGAGATTCCCAAACCTCAAAAATCCTTTGCTCCTATTGCTTAGTTCAACTTGGCCCAACCTTCTCCTTACCCTTTGGTTCGCGATGAGGTTCAACTAAGCACAAAACAACATAACACACAAACACAAAATCCAACTTCAAACCCAAATCCGAAATTAAGAAAAGAGAAGAAGATGGAGAACCAAATGAAGAAAAGAAGAATAAATGCAGAAGATTTACCTTTAAAATACTATGCAATGAACAATTTCCACCACTAGAGGCTTCAATCTAAGCTAGGGCACTTAAGAGAGTGCAAAGGAGGAAGAAGAAGAAGGAGAAGAAGAAGGAACGGGAAATAGGTTTCAAAATCTTATTTTTCCCCTTTTTCATCTTTTTCTCTTTCCCACTTTGCACTTGTCAATCATCTAGTGGAGGAGGTTACTCACTCACACCCTAACCTAGTGCACCACATGCACATAATGAGACACTCTAATCATGCATCCTACTCATGTATGAGCAACACACACAAGATTCTCCCAAACATGCACACCCTACCCAAGTGTAAATGCACACACACAATTAATCCTCTAGTGCATATCCTACTATGGTGCACACAACCACACATGATGAAACTCTCATGAATACCCACTACAATGGTGCGCTTGGGCACACACAATTCTGTCCCAACTAATTCACACCAAAGAACCCTACATGCACCCACATGCAAGAGAAACTCTTAAAACATGCAATATTACCAAAATGCCCTTATTATACAAAACTTATGCAAATGCACACACAAACATATGTGGCTCATTCAACTAGGGGGCAAACGGGGTGTGACATTTACAGTATCTTACATGTGGAGAATTAACTCAAACTCTATGGAATACACAAGGTATTCAAAATTCTTGGCACAATTAAGGCAAACTCTAGCAGCTGTACTCTAACCCTTTATAAGCATGCTTATCTATCCACTACTATGACCATTCATGCTTAACATAAAGACTCTATACACTCAATCAGGTACATCATAATTATTCAAACATTATATCATGATTCAAGCATATATAATTAATATCACATGGCAAGTCATGTTCAACAATTAAAAAGCATGTTTACATTTAATTTCATTATCAAACTCCTATGCCATATCTTTAATTACCTATAATTTCAATCAAAAAGCCACTCACATACTCATTTCATAAGGTTAGAAATGAGTTAGACATGCTATAGGAACTTAACATGAAGTTCAGGTGCATTTCGGGAAGAAAAACACTCAAAATATGCAAATCAGGGGATGGTCATGGTGGTAACCAATTGGTTGTCACCGTGAGGTCAAGAAACATTCGATTCTGCCTTGTCTGGGCATTGGTCACGGTGGTAACCAATTGGTTGTCACCGTGACATACGCAAAATAACAAAACAGAAGCGAAAACTCAGGATTGCTTCACTACTCTATTTTGTATAGCCTAAACCAATATCTAGACCTCATTTTTAGGCAAAACTCTCTTCTTAACAATTGTTACCTAGGATGTTAAATTTCAAATGGGACAATCTTCAGATCAATTAGATATCTATGGCATAAGATATGATCTAAATAATCTGAACTGGTCAAATGAACCGGCCAAGGTAGAGACACCTCTATTTTGGCCAAATTTAAGGGTTTTAGAGAAAGAATTTGCTCAAGGTTATTTATGAAACTTTCATAAACATGGAAGTCAGAGTTCTAATGGTGCAAGAAACACTCAATTTTGAGGTCTATTACTAGACTTATGACAAAAATATTACACGGAGGTCAGATGACAACTGAACAGAAATTACAAAAACCAAACTTTATCATCACAACCATATGTCAACACAGCTACCATCATAAATAGACATGCAAATGATCAAATTACATACTCATAAACATATATTCATATCATAAGAACATCGTAAGCTAGTAGAGGAAGTGTAGCACCGGAGTTTATACACTATGGAAGGCGTCATTGGGGTGAGTGTAGGAGACTCACTGGACCCTGTTTTAAATGTGGCAGTACGGAGCACTTACTTGCTCAATGTCCCAAAACAAGAGAGAATTTGGCATCACAAGCGAGCAAAGACAAAGGAAATGCTTCTGGAAATATTTGAAGTGGGAGAGGAAGAAGTAGAGCTGAAAGACCGCCATCGAAAATGGTTGAGAGACCATTTTCCACCGATGATCAGCCACGTGTATATGCGATGATTGCTGAAGCTATAGAGGGGATGGTCACGGTGGTAACCAAATTGTTTTCACTATGAGGTCCAAAAAATTTCGATTCTTCCTTGTCTAGGCATTGGTCACGGTGGTAACCAATTTGTTGTCACCGTGACATACCCAAAATAACAAAACAGAAGCGAAAACTCAGGACTGCTTCACTACTCTATTTTGTACAGCCTAAACCAACATCTAGACCTCATTTTTAGGCAAAACTCTCTCTTAAACATTGTTACCTAGGATGTTAAATTTTAAATGGGACAATTTTTTGGTCAATTGGATATCTATAACATCAGATATGATCTAAATAATCTGAACTGGTCAAATGAACCGGCCAAGGTAGAGACACCTCTGTTTTGGTAAATTTTAAGGGTTTTAGGGCAAGAATTTGCTCAAGCTCATTTTTGAGCTGTTCATAATAATGGAAGTTAGGGTTCTAATGGCACAAGAATAACTCAATTTAGAGCTCTATAACTATACTTATGACAAAAAAATTACATGGAGGTCAGATGACAACTGAAGAGAAATTACCAAAACCAAACTTTATCATCACGACTATATGTCAACAAAACTAGCGTCATAAATACACATGCAAATGATCAAATTACATACTCATAAACATATATTTATATCATAGGAACATCGCAAGCCATCAAAATGAACACACACATGATCCCGACCTCTAGGAGCTTGATCACGGCCCTCTACTCAGTTCCGAGCTTCTCCTTTCCCTTTTCCAGTCTTTTATCCACAGCTTTCATGCACCACCAACCAAAAGAACACTTAATCCAATATTCTTGACTTTAAATCAAAAACATAAATATGAAAAGAAAAAGGAGGTCAGATCGGAAAACTAACCAACTTACCTTTTGAAGAGACCTAATCAAGCCCTACTACACTCTCTTTAAACCGATCCAATGAATTCTCTTAAGGAGCAAACGAAAGAAAGAACAAGAAAGAAAAACAACAGGAAGCCAAAGAAAAGAAAGAAGAACACAAGGCCAAAAGCCAAAGCAAAACCAACGAGAAGAAGGAAAATGGGCAGATAGTCAATCCTCATCCAAAATTTACTGCTCAAATTAATGCCATTTACTTTAATTAATACATGTGTATCTCCACTTTGACACTTAATCCCCCTTCTTAATTCAACCAAGTTAAAAATCTTTTATCATATGGTCATTGTTCCATTTTTAATTCATATAAATCACATAACTTCTTGCCACTTGTCACACTCCTACAATGCCACATGTCAAAATGCCACATCAAAGCTCTTAAATTCTTTTAGGGCCATTTTGGGGTGTTACAATTGAGTTTTAAGTTCCCTCAATTCCACAATAGCCATTCGATAAGGTGCTTTAGAAATAAAAGTCGTACCCGACAATATCTCTATAGACAACTCCACTTCTCTCTCAGGAGGCAAACCAGGCAACTCACTAGGAAACACATCTTCAAACTCTCTAACCACTAGAATGTCCTCAATATTAACTTGACTGTGCTTAGAGTCCAACACCAAAGCAAAAAATGCCTCACAACCTTTCCTTATAAATAGCCTAGCTTGTATGGCTGAAATCACATTGGCCAAAGAACCAGAACCCAGATATCTGACCACAAGTGAAGACTGATCTTTACCCTGGAGCACTATAGTCTTTTTTTTACAATCTACTATGGCTTAGTGCTTAAAGAGCCAATCTATTCCCAAAATTAAATCTAACTCCCGAAAAGGCAAATTAATCAAATACGTTGAAAATTCTATTCCTTGAACCAAAAGGGGGCAATTCTTAAACACTCTACTCACATTGACACTATGCGCTAAAGGACTGGTCACACAAATCTCATAATCTAACTGATCAACCATAGACAACTTATCATATAACCTATCAGAACACAGGTATGAGTGTGTGGAACCCGGATCAATTAGAGCATACAGTTCAGTATCATAGAATAGGAATTTACCTGCAATCACATCAGGCGCATCCTGCTCTTCTCGAGCTGTCATCCCATATGACCTTGCTGGTACTGTCTGAGAATGCTTCATTAACTCCGATGGAGCTCCTTCTCTAGGCCAACCACTTTGAACTCTTCATCTGCCTCTCCCCCGACTAGCTTAAGGAACATTAGTCCCAGATCGGCTGGCCTCTTCCTGATCCCATGTGTTCTCGCTTAACTTGGGACAGTTTTCCAGGAAATGATATGTGCTTCCACAGTAGAAACAACCACCAATAAGCCAATGACACTTGCCCTTATGGTGCTTACTATAGTGAGAACACTCAGGCACAGCCTCACTTCTACCACTAGAATAACCTCTACCAACACCAGGAACAAATAAAGATCCCTGTCTCTTATCACTCATAGCAGAACCGTCGAAGGACTCATCCTGATAATTTGCATGCAGGTTCCTCAATCTCTTACTTGAGGATGAACCTCCACAAGGGGGTTCCTCCTCTAAGCTCTCTCTCTCAAAATTATCTCAGAGCATTTCGCTTGCAGAGTTATTTGCACAATCTGATAATAATTGACTGCAGGGGCACTCATTAGAGATATCAACATGGCCCTTGGAGACTTATTCAACCAAACTTAAAAATGTTGACATCAAAAGCCTTCTATCAAAAAATGTAACACCCCATTTTCATCCAAGTAGTTTGAGCCTTGTGGTGTGTGATTTTGTATATACACTATTATTTTGGCATGTGTTATTTTAAGTTATGTTTATTATGTGTTTGTATGGGATTAGTGTGTGAGTTAGTGAGGTTTGGCTTAGGTGTAGTGTGGAAGTTGGAAGTAGGGTGTGAATTGGTTGAGTCCACTAATTGGAAGGTGACATGTGGTAAGGGAGTAGGCTTTATTAGCCAAGGAGAGAGAAAGAGTGAGGGATAGCTGCCCTCTTGCCCTCTCTCATGCTTTCTTCCTCCTCCTCCATGCCATTTTTATCTTCATCTTCTTCTTTCTTCCTCTTCTTTGATTCTATTTCTCTTTTATTAGTTTTGTTGGTGGATTTAGGCAATTCTAAGACTTGTTGGTAAGTGTTAGTTGATTTCTTTCTTCTTCCTCCTCTTCCTATTGTTTTGTTAGGGTATGTGTGTTCTTGGGTTTAGAGTTTGAATTTTGTGAGTTTTGGGTGTTGTGAGCAGAAGTACCTCCTAGGGAGTCTAAGGGGAAGGACATAGTAAGTGGAAATGGAGCCCCTTGATTTGGAGCTAAGGATACCAAGGTTTTGGAATTTATGTGCCCTTTTTATGCATTTCATGATTTTTGTGTCTTTGATGGAATTTCTAAAAATTTGGTGTTTAAGGAGGTTCATATTAGTATAAATGTTATGCGTTTTTGTTTGATTTAAGTTGTGATGCTTGATTGATGATTTATTGAAGCAAAAATTTAAGTTGATGGATTTTTGGTGGAAATTTTCTGGGTTTACAATGGTTGGGATTTTGAGTTGGTTAATCCATGATTTGATTGTGTTAATTGATGTAAAAGTTTTGTTTTATGTTGTTTATAATGGATGGAAGGTTTGATTTGAGGCAAGTTGAAGTTTGTCTTGATTTGGGTGAGTTGGGATTTAATTTTTGAATTCTATAATTTTCTGCATTTTTTGCTGAGATTGGAAGACCTGACACTATCGCGATCATGATGTTTTTGTGAGCATGACAGAATTGCATATTCCAGTTCTTGCTGTGTAGGGACGCTTGCTCCGAGTTCTGAAGGGCAGCACGAGCCGTGAAGCTTTCGGCATGCACGACTCGTGAAGCTTCTCACGAATCGGTGTGCGAGCGTGATGCGTTCACGAATCGTGAAGTTTTTCACGAGTTATGAATGCTAGCATGACTCGTGATAGGGTAAAGGAGCATCAACATGAGTCATGTCAGCCTGTATGACTCGTGTCCATTTTTTCTTCCCTCGCGATCGGCTTTCTGGCCAGTCGCGATCTCGATAGTGACCCCCTACCTGCCCTATTTTTTCGATATTGCCCTATTCTTCTAAAATTAATTTCATATCTTTTCTTCATGGGTTTTTACTACTGTATGGAATAAAAACATGCTAATATATGTATTATGTCATGGTTTCTTTATGATAAATTACATGTTATGTTCTGAATATGATTTGTATAATGCATGACCTGCGAGAGTCAATAAGTGGATAAATAGGCATGCCTATAGAGTTCAGTTAACTGCAGCCATGCATTCATGACCCTGATCAGGTCCCCATTTTGATCCTTACGATCCCCTTTGAACTTGAATCTTATTTAAGATTCCATTCCAAAATGTTTTGAAACAAAAAGAAAAGAATGATTTTGATACCTTCGGGTATCTATGCATTTGAGAATGAATTATTTGGTACCACTGGGTATCTGTGCGTACTCGCTATCCACTATTTTGAATTAATAGGTCTAATGTATTCATGAGTGATTATAATTCTATTTAGAATGAATGATTGTGTGATTAATGATGTTGACATTTTGAACATAATGAACTGTTTATTACGACTTGATTTTCAGAATGTGCCATATGTATGTGATTTGTTTCTAATGTCCACTGTGAGTGGTCATTTTTCATTGTGTTTTCTCCACTAAGCGTTATCGCTTAGCATGGGTGTGTTATCTGTGCCGGTGTGGATGCTGTTCCAGATTTTGGGTCGGTGTAATTCGCTATCGGCAGGGCCAACACATGCTTGAGAGAGTTTTGTAGTATAGGCCTTTGTAATTTGTATTTCATGAATTATGTAATGTTGAGACTTTTGATGTAAAGTTTTATTTTGTATCTTCGGACACAACTTTCGTTTGTATATTAATCTCCTGTATTTTATGCCTTTTGAATTTTTGCTTTGTAAGAACATATTTAAGATATCAATGAAACATTTCCAAATTTATGTTTTCCAACCTTGATTTCTTGTTATCTTCGAGAAGTTTTAATTTATTTCGCTTTTGATATATGTTTATAATTATATGATTTGTATGAGTGTGTGTGTGACAACTCTTATCTATCGGGGCATTCCCTTCTCTTCTGGAGAGGTGAACTTCCCTACGTATATGTAAGGGGTGTTTTAAAATACCTGGAGGAGCATATTTACCAAGCCGGTTAAATTCCTTTTCGTACTCAGCTACTGACACCGCTCTTTGCTTAAGACATAAGAATTGAGCCCACTGAGCCTCCTTATAAGCTTTGGTCACATACTTATTAGTGAACTTTCTTACAAAGAACTCCCATATGACCGGGTCTGGCAACTGAGGATGCCTACGGGCCAACTTCCACCAGTCGTAAGCCGAACCTTGGAGCAACGCTACCACACATTCCACTTGCCTATCCAAAGGACAGTGAATCTCTTCTAGAACTCTCTCAACCTTCTCAATCCATTTCTCTGCCAATTCAGATTCATCTAAACTCATCCCATAGGAATCTTCTGCCCCAGCCTTCCTCATACTCTTTATCGGGGCTCTCAAAGCAGTAACCCTGTCTAAGACCCGAGCCATGTCTTGGGATATCTTTAACATCGCCTCAAAAGGTATGGCTGTGGCCTTAGGTTGGACCCTAGTTGGCTGAGCCGGACCAGACACTGATGGATCTTGCTCTTGGGGATTAGTGCTTTCAGCTGACCCCTCGAGGGATCCACGTGCAGACTACATCTACTACAAACATAAAGACATCAGCATTAGTCCAACACAGTCCTAAACATATATCTATATCCTACGATAGCCCAAAAATGCCTAAACCTTGGCTCTGATACCAAAAATTGTAACACCCCATGCCCATACTTAAGGGAGCTCATATGCGGAGGGAGTGAACAACCGTATGGATAAGGGTGTCACCAAACAGACCACAACAAAGCATATAAAAAAAATGTATTGATAACAGAGGGAAAATAAAAACTTAAAATCTCAAAGATTCATTCATTAATGTAATATTACAAAGAAATATAACTGTACATAAGATTTCTTTACAAAACTACAAGCTCCCAAAATACAAGGCTAAAAAAGTACAAGAAGACAAATACAAAATAAAATCGAAAGATTATGAAAAGGTATATAAAATACAAGAGTAAGATTCTAACACTTCACTCCTACTGTGTTGGCCTGGCCTGTTGTGACACTCCCAAAAAGTCCACTTCTTTCGTACCCGCACGGATGAAACACCCGTACTAAGCGATAACGCTTAGTGGGGAAAATACAAATATAAACGACCATTCACAATGGTTGTTAAAGCAAAACACACACAAATGGCACATGCTTACAAATACATTCAATAAAAATCACAGCTTTAAGTATCATAAATCACCTTCATAAAGCTCATAATCTGAACATATTTCACAATAATTTCATATTCATATAATAAACAACAAAATGCCTGCAAATTCAGAATAGCGAATAACGAGTGAACACATTAGTACCCGTGGGTACAGTCAGAAGCAACATCTTTACTTTTCATTCAAAAACATTTTCACATTAGGGGATCTTCAATAAGATCCGAACATATTAAGGATCGCGAGGACCCAAATGGGGACCTGATTAGGGTCCGGAACACATTGGGGCTGCAGCTAACAGAACTCTATAGGCATGCCTATCTATCCACTAATTTTACTCTTGCAGGTAATACATTATATATCATATCAATTACATATTGTACACAAAATCATCTACGTATAAGTATAATAGCATCACAGGATCAAAAATCAAGTATCAACTGCATAGAAGAAAACTAATTTTGAAAACAGATGGAGTCGCGCTCGCGACAAAGGCAAAGTTCGCCTAGTGCCGTACTCGCGATAGACTTCACACTTACGCGAAGAGGGGCTGGACAGCCTCTGTCCTGCTCACGACGTGTGTCGTGCTTGCGAAAGAGGGCCAACAGAGTCACGGTTGCACTTGCGCACTTAAGCGTGCTCATGACAGTGATTTGCTCGCTCAGCTCGACAGCTGAGCTTGGCAGCAGGCGAGGGCTTGGATCACCGAGCTCTGCTGCGCTCGCAATATAGTTAATTTTCCCAGCTCTCTAGCAGAAACTGCAGAAACTCATCTCCTTCAATCGTTTCCCCAAACCTCCAAATGACCCAAAAATTCATCACTATCACAATTAAGTGTTCAAAACACATCATACAACATAAAACCCAAGTTTTATGCTATAAATTAAGAAACAACACTTTCAATTTCATCAATTAAAACAAAGAATTCATCAAACCAATAATTTTGCTCAAAATAAAGCCAATTCATACTCAATCAAATCCAACTCACACAATTAACAATATCGCTTCAATTAATCATCATATACTTTGATTAACTACCAAAATACACATTTCCAACACCGGATTCCAGAAATCAATACAATAATTCAAAATCAAAAGATTATGCAAAACAAAGACTTCCCAAACCTTGGTCTCCTTTGCGCCATAATATCAAGGGGCTCTACTACCACTAGCATTATCCTTCTCCTTGGGATCTGTAGCAGGTATCTCTGAACCATCAAACCCAAAATACACAAAAACTCAACAAAACACTACATCCATACAAACCAACACAAACACTAAAAGGGAAGAGCAAGAAGAAGAAAAAGAAGATGAAGAATAGCAAAACTTACCAAATAATCTCTTATGTTGTCAAATTCCACCAAAGAGCAGCTAAAGAAATTTTAGGGTAAGAAGAGGGAAGAAGAAGAAGACGGGAACAGGAAGAGGAAAACGGGAGAGGGTAGATGAGTGGCACTCTCTCATTTTCTCTCACCTAGTTTATATATCCCTCCTTTTTCTCTCCCTTGCCACATGTCACTTAGTCATTGCTGGTTTTGATAAACACTCTTCTAGTCCTTCTAATTCCTCAACCACAAATACAACCACACAATTAACATAATCATGCAATTGACTCCACACAAACTACCACTAAACCTAAGCGCATGCAATAACTCACAAATAAAGGCCCAACACTACTGGGGCAGGAACCGGGGTGTTATGTATGATGGTGGCTATGAGAAAAAGGAAAGGGAAAGAAGAGGGTTGTTGATCAAGGTGCCAAGTGAGCACATTGGAGCTAAGGAAATTGAGGTTTAGGAAATATGTGTATTAATGAATTTTTGATGTCTAACTTCTTGTTTTGAAGTATGCATGGAATATTTGTGTTAAGTTGTGTGATATTTTTGGTAGATTTTATAATTTGGGCATGTTGAGTTTCTAAGGGAAACTCTGCTTAAATTTAGTTGGACCTTTGTTGATTGTTTTTGTCATAAGTCAAGTTAGGAAATTCGAAATTGAATGAACTAGTGCTGTTAGAAATCTTAGACACATACCTATAAATGACATAGAATTATTCATGAGCCAATTCTGGCTCTAAGACCCTTAAAAGTTGCCAAAATAGAGGTGTCTCTATTTTGGCGGGTTCAATAGAATAGTATAGGTTCTTTAGATAATATCTAACATTTTAGATGTGAAAATGACCTGCACTTTGCTCCATTGGAAACTTAACATCCTAGGGAATAATTGTTAAGAAGGACATTTTGTACACAAATGAGTTTTAGATTTTGGTTTAGGCGATGCAAGTTTGAGATGAAAAGTAGTCATGATATTCTAATTTTGTGGGACATTTAATGATGCTACTGTCGCGAGCGTGACCTTGGTCACAAGCACGAAAAAACATGATATTTGATGGCTTTTCTCATAACTCCTTAATTTCAAGTCCAATTATAATGAGATTTGTACCTGTGATGTGCGTCGAACCCCGAGGCACCCCGAACGACCCGCTTTTAGGGCGTTCGAGAGAGGTTCATGAAAACTTGTAAGAGATTACAAGGGCGTCTATTTTGGGCAATAAGGAGGTTTTTTGTGTAACACCCCAGTGCCCCCATTTGAAGGATACCAATGCGCTACCACTACACTCACTCACACACATGCATACATCTCAACAAAAGCATACACTAACAATAATAAATCTCATAAACTTAACATATAATCAGAAATATATTATATACGCCATCAAATACATATATCACTATATCTAAATTAAATCACTTAATTACATAATCAAAATGATATAAAAGAAGAAGTACAGGAGCAGTACAAAATAAAACAAAACTCTACTCCTAGTGGCCAACCCTGCAAATGCGCGACTCGATACGAACCAAAACCTGCCACCTACACGGGAAGAAAACCCGTGCTAAGCGATAATGCTTAGTGGGGAGGAACAAAGATAATAGAACACTATACAATAATATCATGCAACTAAATATTGAAATCTCTAAGCAGTGAAAAACAAAGATAAATAGGTCATAATCACTATAAGGAAGCAGAACTTAAAAACAACATGTATAAAGAAAATACACTAACTGGAATCACTCAATAATCATAACACTTCACTAAGCAAAAATGCCAAACACTTCAAACCATAGCAAGAATTTCAGTGGTGGTGGATATAAGAACACTACACTGTAGACCAAAGCCTCAAAATATTTTCACTAAGACCATAATGGAGGTCAACCGAAATCAATAGACCCGAAGTGGGGTCAACACTGACAACTGCACTCACTATCCCTTTATAAGCATGCTTATCTATCAACTACTATGACACTTCAGGCTCAGCTACTCATTCACAATTTCAATACTTTAAATTATCCAATTACACGAATGAAAGCACTATCATTATCATTGTTCACTAATGCAACACTAGGACAATAATTTTAGCAAGGCACTAGCAAAACATGAACCATACTATAGTGAAAAACCAAGCAAAGTGGGACAAAAAGAAACGATTCAGAAAAATAGGGCAGGCAGGAAGGGTCTCTATAGTGATCGTGACAGAGAGCAGGGTACCCCGTCGCGCGCTCGCGCTAGCAATCAAGCATGGCTCGGCAGACACTCACCTTATCGAGCTCTATCGCGCTCGCGATAAACGTTGCACTTATGGCATAGACCGGGCACTTCCCCTTCGCAATCGCCCTCGTAGGCGCGCTCGGGCTCGCCTTAGTTCGGCCTACTGAGCACTCTGTCACTCTCACGACTTACATCGCATTCGCGATAGAGGGCTCCTCAGCAGCATGAAGGCCATTCCACACTATGTCAAGCTCGCGACAGAGAGGAGAATTACCCAGAAATTTACACTTCACTGCACTTCCTCCCACACAACAAACTTCAAATCCACGCAATCATGTACTAACACTTACCTCAACACCCAAAAGCATACCAAGACATGCTTATCATCAATATACACTCAATTCACTAATTTAAATAAGAAATCACAATTAAATCGCAAGAGCAAACAACCCAGAATTTACACTAACTCCTACTATATCACTAACAAAACTTTACATGCACATCACTACAACTTGAATCATGCCAAACCAACATTCCAACTCAATCATATACATGCATTTACGCATGATTTAACACTCAAGATCACTAGAAAATTAAAGCACAACACATAGATGATCCAAAAAGAGAAGAGGGCAAAACAGTCCCAAACCTCAAAATGAAGCTTTAATCCGTCCACTTCAAAATCCCATTTTCTCTTTTCCTTTGCTCTTCCTTCTCTCCTCCGATTCATGCACAAAACCCAGCCAAATACACACTTAAATTAAACAATTCATTCACTCTTTCAAAACCAGAAAAAAAAAGATGAAGAAGAGACCCAAATCAAACCCAAGCACTTACCTCTTCAAAAATCTAGCTCAAAACTTCAGAAATCCAAACTCAAACCTCAAAGAAGAACACAAGGGAGGGGTTGAGAGCAGAAAATGAAGAAGGAAGAGTGGAGAGAACGGGAAAGAGTGAAGAAAGAGGAGAAAGAGACAGCTTCCACGGGAAGCTTCCCCTTTTTCTGCCCTCCCCTCCCTATCTCTTCCTTTTTCATTAAATGTTAACCTACCAAGACACATAGCATGCTCCTATTGGACCCAAGATCCATCTTTTGACTTTCTTTCCATCCTTAGCACCAAACACACTACTCACTAGATAACTTCTTCACTTAACACATTTAAATCCTTTGTACCATACACATAATCCACTAAATAAACTCCTCACTTTAAAACTTTAATAAATTCTTCAATTAGGTCCTTAATTACTCAAATTCCCACATGCACAATTTACTGAAATACCCTTAATTTTTTGACTTAGCATGCGAATTCCGACTAGGCCCATTTTGGGTCGTTATAATCACTCCCCCTTAAGAAATTCCATCCTCAAAATTTTCCCACTACTCACAAATCCAACAACCCAAAAATAGAAAATAAACAAAACTTAACAGTTCAGTACTTACCGAAAGGACCTGCGGGTTCCATTGCATCTTCTCCGATCATTGCATACACTCGCGGTTGCACATACACTTCTTTAGTTAGCTGCTTTTGTACGGTTTTCGATGGCACCTGAGAAGGTCGTCCACTACCTCTACCACTTCGTTTCCTTCTCGATCTATGTCCGCTCACTCTACTCTCCAGCTGATCTTAAAGCTCTTTTCGCTCCGGACAACTGGCTACCATATGCTCTTTGTTTCCACATTTGAAGCACGCTCCAGAGATCCTCCGGCACTCGCCCTAATGGCACTTCTAACAATACTCGCACTTCGGAATCACACTCCCCTTATTTGAGGGTGGCGATACGCTCCTAACTTCTGAATGCACTGAAATCGAACCCTTTGTTCCTTCGCCACTCGGAACACCTCTTATTTTCTT
Source organism: Excoecaria cochinchinensis (assembly GCA_947683425.1). NCBI lineage: Eukaryota > Viridiplantae > Streptophyta > Magnoliopsida > Malpighiales > Euphorbiaceae > Excoecaria > Excoecaria cochinchinensis. The sequence continues at coordinate 3,063,778 of CANTUQ010000004.1, forward strand.
ACCACTCCCAAGTCCGCTATCCAGTGCCTTCCTCTTTTGCTCAAACCTCTACTTGATCAACTCGGATTCCTCTAACTTTATCACTCCCACCACTAACTAATAGTAGTTGACCGATTGCATGACCGCCATGATCGACAATGGTGCTTGGATCACTTCCCTTAATCCATCATCGAAGTGTCGGCACTTATACTTTTCCTTCAAAAGCAACTCGGGCACATACTTGCTCAACCGGCTGAACTCCTTCTCGTACTCACTCACTGACATACCTCGCTGTTTCAAACTGATTAACTCTTTCCACTTAGCTTCACGGTATGCTTTCATCACACACTTCTGTTCAAACTCTTGCTTAAAGAATTCCTAGACCAACTCAGCTGGTCGTTGAGGGTTGCGAAGCACTAGCTTCCACCAATCATACACTGACCCTTGAAGAAGCGACACTACACAAGATGCCCTCTGATTTTTGGGACAATTAATCTATTGTAAATTCTGATCCACTCTCTCAATCCAGAACTCGGCCACATCTGATTGGTCCTGTAACCCCCTAAACTCCCACCCATAGCGTATCGAAGGACAAAAAACTACGGTGAGCGAAGGGTGCTACTAGACAAAGACACACATAGTAATACAGAAATCAGAACAATAAAATTTTTCAAAACAAACCTTGAGACATGCACATCCTGGGTCTATAACATCTACATACCAATTGGTTGCACTATAAGATATTACAACTTATTATAAAAACTCATAGATAAAAACTTAATTACATTCCGAAATCCAAATAACGCTTTCTAGAACTCTACCGACTTGTTGGCCAAAACTCAACGGACCGCTGTGCTACTCTAATCTCCTAACCTGCACGAACAACAACCATGCTAAGCGATGACGCTTAGTCGGGCTAAACAAATAATGGACAGCCACTCACAGTGGTTGCCGAGGCAAACACATGCAAATTGACATATATATATGTATGACGCGCACTGAACCTCGTGTCCTCCCAAGGGCCCGCTTTAGGGCGATCAGGAGAGGTTCATAAAGCTTCTAAGGTATTTACAAGTGTGTCTATTTTGGGTAACAATGAGGTTTCTTGGAGTCGCCACCCAATAGAACATTGGGAAGGGTCGTCTAGCCTCAACGAGCCTAAGACGGCACATACATATCCATCTTGAGCTGGCTAGAGAGATCTTGGAGGCCTCATCCTCTACCCCTTGGAGCCTAGGATTGTAAATTTAAGTCTTTTGGTGAGACTTAAGAGGTGTCATGGAAGTCCTAGACCTCTCACCTCATTGAGCCCCAAAGACCAGAGTGAGTTTGGGACTTCTCATTTATTTGTACCTTGATTAATATTATAATTCAGTTTTGAATTTATTGTTTCATCAACTTTCCACACGATGCATTTAATTAAGGCGCAATCAATCACATCAAGAGCAATAAATTAAGCACAATTAATATGAACTTCCACAAATCAAATTACAATAAAACTAGGGGTGGAATACAACCCCCATTATAAAAAACAATATGTAAATCATACAGAAAACGGGATATTCATTGGAAAGAGGACATTGGTCCTGCCATGTATATTTATTACAAACTGATTTTTAAGAAGTGTAAATTTTGTTGGTTAAAAACAGGACATTAGTCCACAGCTTTCGAGAAAACCCCGAATTAATTGCTATAAAATATTTGGCCCTTTTCACTTTAATGACATTGAAATAATCTTAATAATAACATGAATAAAAGGGAAGGGGTAAAGAAAGAACCCGGATGAAAATCCTCAGATTGGCGCGATCACCCTCATTAACCAATCCAATTCTAACATGGTCAAAAATTAACTCATAGAAATACACATGTCAGTGTCAAAATAATGAATAAAATAAAGAAAAATAAACTTAACAAGAAACTTTAAAAAGAATGGGTTAAAAGATAAAAAGGGTAGAAAATAAATTAAAAAGCTTTTCATGATTCCAATTCTTTGTAAACATATTATTTAAAAAAAATTAATATGAGTCAAGTTAGGTTACACAAATATCAATCCAGAATGTTTGCCCTCGGATTTTACCTTTTTGGGTGAATGTCGAATGATTTCGGTCCCTGCACGCTCCACAAGGATCAGATAAAATAGATCAAAGCAAGAGAAATTGTATTTTCCCTTCTTGAAAATTTAATAGCGATCGATTGTTCGAATTAGCTAAATTGATGGAAACGAATGAATTTCGCTACCTCAAATTGGCTTAATTTGTAAGAAGAATTCGAGTAGATTAATTAATTGAAAGAGTTTTTTTTTTAAAAAAAAACCAAATTCTGAAGATAAACAGAGATTTTATATATCTTTGGAAAATTGCCCACAAAAATCTTTTCTAAAAAATCCAATCTCTCAAAATTTTGCTCACTTTTCTCCAAAACCTTGTCAAATTTCCTAACCCCTAAAAATGGAATTTAATCCACTATTTATAGAGTTTTGTAGGAGATAAAATAAGATAAGCATCAGTTTAAAGTTTGAATTTGAAAAGGAGTTTTAAAATTCAATTTTAACCCAAATCCTATCCCCATTTGAAAGATTTTAGATTAAATTTTATCAAATCCGGCGATATCTGATCAGATCCACTACCGACGGGCGTCCCTACTAAGGGCACGCGTGAAAATATGGATACAGACGGGCCAAAACGCGGGACTAGGGACGGGAGTCCCTACTCAGATACATCCTGTCCCTAGCTACAGACGGGCCGTAGCACGGGACTAGGGACAGGCATCCCTACTCAGACACGTGTCCGTCCCTAGCTACAGACGGGCCGTAGCGTAGGACTAGGGATGGGCGTCCCTACTCAGACACGTGTCTATCCCTAGCTACAGACGGGACGGGCGCCCCTATTCAGACGGTCATCTCGTCTGTGGATCCAAACTTCCAATTTCTACTAAAATTTCCCAAACTCTTTCAAAACCTCACGCTATAGAGAAAAAGATTTTAATCCTTGTGAAACCGAAAGACGAAAACCTCCGAATTCCATCCATTTATCCGGAAACCAACTTGAATCTCTTCATCGGGTAACTCTGACCTGGACTGCCTCAAGACCCGGTGTCTACAGTTGCCCCTAATTTTGGGGAAACTAGTACACTATCATCTAGATGAGCCAAAATTCAGAGAAGAAAGGAAAGAGACGCATACCTGAGGTGGTCTTCACCTTTTGCTGGGGAAGTAGAGATGCATCGAGTCTGCTTCAGACTTACAAAACGCGAGGATTGTTCTCCTGAGCTGCACCGAGTCTGTTCCAGACTTACAAAGTGCGGATGGTGATGTGCCGAGTCCGCTTTAGACTTACAAAATGTGAGGATTGCTCTCCTGAGCTGCAGAACGCGAGGATTGCTCTCCTGAGCTGCACCGAGTCTGCTCTAGACTTACAAAGTGCGGATGGTGATGCGTCGAGTCTGCTCCAAACTTACAAAATGCGAGGATTGCTGTCCTGAGCTGCACCGAGTCTGCTCCAGACTTATAAAGTACGGATGGTGATGTGCCGAGTCTGCTCCAGACTTACAAAACGCGAGGATTGCTCTCCTGAGCTGTACCGAGTCTGCTCCAGACTTACAAAGTGCGGATGGTGATGCGTCGAGTCTGCTCCAAACTTACAAAATGCAAGGAATGCTCTCCTGAGCTGCACTGAGTCTACTCTAGACTTACAAAGTGCGGATGGTGATGTGCCGAGTCTGCTCCAAACTTACAAAATGCGAGGATTGCTCTCCTGAGCTGCACCGAGTCTGCTCCAGACTTACAAAGTGCGGATCCATTCTATCGAGTGTGCCCCGCTGTCCTCGTCTCGGCATACGCGGTGACTAATCTGTCCTGCTAGCCTCATCTCAGCCTGCGTGGTATGTGATTTATATTGCTAATCCCGTTTAAGTTTGCGAACTTTCCTTGCTAACCTCCATTCAATCGGCAAGGTACTATTCTGATTTGTTGATTCTCATCTAATATTGAATGTGATCTTGAAGGATATAATGTTTGATCTGTTTATCCTTCCTTTTGACTGCTAGTCATTTTCGGATTGGTGTAAAACCATGTTCCTGTATTGTAAGAGACTCTTGTTAATTCTCGCACAAACTACCTTGATTGGTAGATTTATGAACATTTTTATGTTTGCCCTTTATTATTTATCATCTTGATTATTATATGATCAATTGTCTTTTTCCTTCTTTTCTCTCTCTCTTTTTTAGAAAGTTAAATCGTGAAGAAACAACATGCAAATTTAACGGGTTAACTATAAATTTTTTTCCACTAAGAGGCTAAATTTTGTACAATATATAGATGTGATTACGACAAAAAGAATAAATACAAAACTGGAGGAACTCCCTGAACAGTCTATCATGGTAAACAATCTGAAGGCTCCTCTAGATCATGGTCATCATCTGATAGATGAAAAGGCTGGTCTCGTGATGAAGAAGCACAGGGTCCTGCCTCCGGAGCAAATGGTTAACTAGGAGGGGCTGATGGTCCGGCCTGCTGAGTAGCCCAGGCCCTGGCCACCTGCTGATATCTGGGAGGTATGGCCACCGGTACAAATGACGGCCGCACTCCCGCTGAGTCCTGCTGCTGGAACTGGACCTGAGCATATCCATCGAGAAAGGGCTCTGCACATACCGTCATGAACTGCAGCGTACTGGTAACAACCCCCCCTAATTCTTTAAAAGCGTCGCCCAAACGGAGGGTCTGATATATGGAGGTGGTCCCCATACTCCTCAGTCTATCCTATGTCTGCTCTCTAAACTCCCGCATGGACTGGGCGATGGGCGGTATGGCAACCTCTAGGACCTAGATCCTAAATCTGAGAGCCTCAAGTGACTCATCCAACATCTGCAAAGATCCATCTGTTCTCTGGGTCGCCTCATCCTTGGAGGCCCTCATCTTCTGCCTCAGCTGACCCATGAGCCTCTCATGCTCCTGTCTCAAATGATTAATAAGCCTCCCCTGCTCTTGGATGATACCTTGCTGTTGATCCAGCTGCTCTAATATGACTCTATCTCGCTCCTCGAGCTACCCGAGAAGGGCCCTGTCTCTCTCATCCTATCTGTGCTCGAAGGATGCGAACATAGAAGTCAAAATCGCAGAAAAATCTGGCTGTGCAAGATGAGTTGATGGTGTTAATGGAGGGGGAGCTGACCCTGGTGCCCGCTCTGGAGGTGGAGCTGTAGAAGTAGATGCCCCCGGATCCCCCGCTCTAGCATATGGACTGAACCTCTCAGGTGCCCGGGGAACTGTCCGATGTACTCTTGATGGCAGAGGCGGAGTAGGACTCTGTACTCTCTGCCCTAGAGGAGTAGCAAATAGCTCATCCATGGTGAACTCAATCCCTATGTCAGAAGGTGTAAACGAATGCTCCTCCTCGTGCTGCGACTGCGGAGGCTGACCCTCCTAGTGCTCTAGATGTCGGGGAGGCTACTCCTCCTGGTACTATGGCTGCTCGGGAGGCTCCTGCTCCATCTGAGGCTGATCCTGAGGCTGCTCCTTTATTGGCTCTAGCGAGGGCAAGACAAATGCACGTCTGGTCTCATGAATATTATGAAGCCTGTACGCCTCAGCCTGACTCGGTATCGGTAATATCATAGCCATCGTAATAGCTGCGGAAGCATCCACATAAATGCTCTCATCCAAGGCACGCCCCAGGATATTCGGACGAACACCCAAACTGAAAAGTAGTCTAGTAATGATCCCCCCAACATATACTACAGGGGCCGCTTCGCTAGATACTCTCACTAGGTTAACCAAAATCTCATGGCTGATGTTGAGCCGCTAGCCTGCCACCATGGCCCATAATCTCCAAATCTCAACGGTGTTGAGAGACCCCGGGTTACCCGCTCGTCCCAAATAGGAGCTGGATAAAACTCCGTGAACATAGCGAAGGGCCTGTGACGAGAGTACCGTGCTCTTCGCCGTATCATGATCATACGGCACTCCCGGCAAGGCAATAACCGCCCAATGGTGGCGTCTAACCGCTCTATGGGGCACTATAACATCCTGCCCGAATGGAAGCCCCATAGCTTCTGTAAATCGCTGACGGGTAATGCTATAATGGTGGCCCTCGATCCAAAACTGGCTAACACCCTCCTCCGTGTCGGATCTCTGGTACCCCCCGTACTGTAACATAGCAAGAAACTGCCGAACTATCTCTGGGTGAGTCTGGAAGGCAGGCGTCAGAAGCTCAATCCATCCCGCACCGGCCATCAGAATATAAACCTCGTCGGCCATCCCTAGAGCCTCAAGGAACAGCCTAGAAATGAAACGGCTAGCCCGGAACTGCACCTGAGCCAGCGCTGTATACCTCTCTCTAGCCTCAGCACTCATCCAATCCGGGGCCTGAGGCTCAGGCTGATCATTTGGAGCATATCGTCGCGGTGGCATCCTGTAAATAAGGTAAACAGTTAGTTTAGCATCGTAGACACAAACGGACTTTACTTAGGAAATAATAATAAAAATTTAGGCAGCATCCCGATAGGGATGTGTCTAAACCAAAAAATTTGGGCAGCACCCCGGCAAGAGTGTGCCCAACCTCCTGCATGAGAAAGCAAAAAAGACAGGCCTCATGCCTCAAGCAATAGTGCAATATATTCACATTTGCTAAAAATTTGGTCAGCACCCCGGCAAGTGTGTGCCTGACCTCCTGCATAAGAAAACAGAAGAAGGGACAGGCCTCAGGCCCCAGGCAATAACGCAACATACTCATATTTGCTTTACTTTCTAATTCTTAGTATTGATTCCAAAGTGCATATGTTCCTAAGGCCATGTCTGAATATATATATAAAAAAAACTCAAAAAAGAAAAATACACCTATCATTAATAGTTCTCAAAACAACATATGTTCATACATTTATAACAGCACATTACTTACTCTATGTGTTAATTCATGCACTTAAAGCATTTTATTTTTTATTTTTTTTAAAAAAATATAATAATGGCATTTCAAATTGTACTGCAGCAATTAAAATCAACTAGCAAGGTTCCTAATTAGGGTAATCAAAAATAAAATAAAAATTAAATTACTTACCATAAAATAAAATAAATAATAATAATAAAAAAAAACTAGAAGAATTTTACTAACCTGGAAGTTGGGACTCAATGAAGAAGAAAGAACACAATACTGATGCAAAGGAAACCAACCGAAAGGATAAAAAACGGAAAATGCAATTGAAAAGGAAGGGAAGAGCGTCGGTGAACAAAAGAAAAGGAAAGAAAGTGATTGTCCGTCGGTAGCTGCATCCGTATATAGAATTTAGCTACCGAAGGGCTTTACGTCTGTACAGTTACCGACGGGAATGCCGTCTGTCTCTTGGGATTCCGCTTTTTAACCCTCATTAATTATCCATTTAATGCGCGTGATATGCACGATGCAAAGACTGCCAGTGGACAATTACAGATGGGATCACCGTCTGAGTTTAGGGACGGGATAGCCGTCGGTAGGTCAATCCTATAAAAATCAGCATTTTCTTGGATTTCGTGCCTTTTCTTTCATTTTAGCTTCATAGTAGGTTCTTTTTTTTTCAGTTTATCCCCTTTTCCTTCTTTATTTCCCTTAGTAACTTCTACTCAAGCCATTGAGAAATGGATTCTCCTTTTCTTTCCAAAATGTATCGTATCTTAGACGATGCTCAAACTTGGGAAAACAGCACTCTTGCCCCCCTTTCTGGACTGAGATTTTTAGGCCGAGTCAGAATACACTAGAACCTCCTTTTGGCTGCGACCCACTTCTGGGACCCTCGCTTTCACGTTTTTAGGTTCACTTACCAGGAAATGTGCCCCCTACCTGAGGAATTTGCTGCTATTATCGGGAGCTGGTATCCTCCTAGCGCTTAGCCCTGCACTCCTCGCTGCGGTTTGGTTCAAACTCGTGATATTGCTCTGTCCTTAAGTATAGCTCCTTCTGATGCTGCTCGTCTAGTTCCTCAAGGCCCTGTATTTGCCTTAAAACCTCTGATTGAAGCACTGGATTAATTCTCCAACCTTCCTTCATACAGCATAAGTGTCATCTTACTTTTCTGCCTGATGAAGTATCTGGTTGCGTCTTCAGAGGAGCTGCTTGGAGACCTTCGTCTATTTGGAATTCTGGACGATTTTCACCGTGGGCTGACCCCTTTCCCTCTTATTCTGGCAGAGACTATCTTGGGTTTGGACTCCGCTCGTTCCTGGCCTACCACTTCATTCTCTGGGAGCCCCTTATTACTTCAAGTACGTCATTATTTTAAAAGGTAGTGCGTCCCTTGTGGATTTTCACACTAACTTTTCTTAGCGGGAAGTGCGTCTTTTCGGATTTTCACACAACCCTAAGCCTAATTTTTACCTGAAGTAAATCCAACTTACTCCAGCGGCTTTTCTTTGCCTTTTATTTTAATTTTTTTGGCTTTTATTTTTCCTTGTTTCCTCTTTCAGATCTGGTTGCATGAGAAATTGAAGCTGTTGTCAGAGTCGCCTCCCAGGGTCATTAGTTAGTATTCGGTGAAGCATTTCCTTCATCGCCAACGGTTGTTCCGATTTGGGACCCCTGATGAAGGTATCACCAGATTCAATGAGCTATCAGATGAGGACATTAGTTTCATGCATGCTTGGCTTCCCTTATCCAGTGCAGTTATTGATGGGTGTTCAGGATGCGTTCCCCTATGCGGGCTTCGTGAGGCCACTTTCTACACCACGGCCTGCTGCTCTCGTCAACTTGGAATGACTCAGGATGTGGTGAGACTCCCTTTATCCTTTTGAGGTGGAGTACTTTCTGCGGCTTTTGCCTCCCGCTATCATGAGCTCTGGAGCCGACTTCCATTGAAGACTTTCATTCCTCTGTTCGAGAACCATTCCGTCACCTCTACCAGTGCGTATAAGAGGTGGATACTCAGCCCGTCATCTGATAACCGAACACGGCGACTGAAGCACTTGGCTAGCGAGAGTAGCAGTAGGGTAGAGTTTAGTTTTGCATGCGTTTTGAGCAATATGTTTCTTTTTAAAACAGAATTGGACAACGATGTGAATGAATAAATCAAATCTTATTTTATTTCACAAAATTGTGTACATTTTAGTACGATTTCAAAATGCATGATCGTTTTTGACACTAATTCAATTATGCAAGACTACATTCATTCATGGAACCAAATCTTGATAGCATCAAACTCCTATCTCCAATCAGCCCTCTCGAGTTTTCATGATTGGATATTTTCTCTCAAGCGTCTAAATTTTACCCAGGATGCCTTTTTTCGGTTTTCACCTTGACCCCAATTTTAGCAAGGCCGCCTTTTTTCGGTTTTCGACCCGCGGGGCTTTCATTCTCTTCTTTTGATTTTGTATCCTTTAGCCATGGACCCTTTTGAGTCTATCAATATTAATCGGTTCTTTGAATTCATTGCCATCACTATCTGACAGAATCGCAGCTCCTTTTGACAGCAGCTTCTTGAGGATAAACGGACCTTCCCACGTAGGTTTGAACTTCCCTCTAATATCCGGTACTCCTGTTCTCATCTGTTTGAATACCAAATCCCCCTCCTTCAACGGGTGTTTCTTGACTTTCTTTCCAATAGACCTAGTGAGCCTCTTCTGGTAGATCTGGTTATGATAGTATGCTTTTAACCTGTTCTCATCAAACATATTCAAACGTTGCAACCGCTGCTGCACCCATTCGGCCTCTGGAATCTCGGTTTCCATTATCACCCTCAGTGACTTAAGTTCGACCTCGGCCGGTAATACCATATCCGTCCCATATACCAAGGAATATGGAGTGGCTCCTGTTGAAGTTCTGATGGTTGTTCTGTAACCCCACAATGCAAAAGGCAACTTTTTCACCCAATCTTTATAATTCTGGACCATCTTAGCCAGGATCTTCTTGACATTCTTGTTGGCGGCTTCAACTACCCCGTTGGCTTGAGGACGATATGGAGAAGACTTGTGGTGCTCAATACCATACCTCTGGAGTAAGTTCTTCATTTCGGCCATGAACTGGACCCCGTTGTCAGATACCACATGATGTGGGAGGCCATACCCACATATAAAGTTCTTCTCTATGAATTTTGCCATATCCCGAGCATCAACTTTCCTAAAGGACTCAGCTTCTGCCCATTTAGTAAAGTAGTCGATGGCAACAATGATGTATCTATGCCCATTAGAGGCCGTGGGGCGTATCTCTCCAATAATATCAATCCCCTAAGCTGCGAAGGGCCAAGGTGATGTCAAATTGTGCAATTCCGAAACGGGCAAGTGCCTTTAATGTGCATACTACTGGCATAGCTGACACTGCTTTACATACTTCGAGCAATCGTTATCCATGGTGAGCCAGAAGAATCCTTATCTCATAATCTTTTTGGCCAATATCAGCCCGTTCATGTGGGCTCTGCATACTCCGGCGTGTGTTTCTTCCATCACCCTCTTGACCTCTTTCTTATCCAAACACCTCAACTGGATACCATCAGCCTGTCGTTTGTACAACGCTCCATTTATGCAGATGAACTGAGTGGATAATTTGCGAATCATTTTCTGATCCTTCTCAATAGCTTCCTCTGGAAATGTCGCATTCTTTAGATAATTCATAATGTCATAATACCATGGCTTCCCATTTGCTAATTCCATCTCCATGACTGATTTAGATTCGAAGCTAGGTCTCTCAGAGCTAGAAATCAAAACTGGCCTCATAACCACTCCTTCGGGATTATCCCACATTGAGGCCAAGGTAGCAAGTGTGTCGGCTAACTGGTTTTCATCCCTCGGAACAAAACGGAACGTACACACCTCAAACTGACCACTAAGGACTCTCAAGTGCATGATGTATGGCATTGGCCTTTCTTCTTTAATGGCCCATTCGCCTCGAATTTGATTGATCACCGGGGAGGATTCACCAAACACTTCCACATTTTTTGCTCCTAAAGCTATTAATGCCTCCAACCCAAAGGCACACGCCTCAAACTCAGCTTCGTTATTGGTAGCCTTGAACCTCAATTTCTTCGACAAAGGGAGCTTCTCATCCTCCGAGGTTGTTAAAATGATCTCTACTCCTGCCCCTTTGTTGTTCATGGCTCCGTCAAAGTGCAACTGCCAACCTTGAACTCCGATAGCTGTCACATCCTCATCTGGAAAGGTAAACTCATATGAGTCTCCTTGAATTGGGTGTTCTGCCAAGAATTCAATGACTGCACGTCCTTTGATAGTTTTCCGAGTAATATACTCTACATCAAATTCTTGTAGCAACAATAACCACCTTCCCATTTTCCCAAGTAAAGATGGAGCTTCCTGTAGGTACCTTAAAGGATTATGCTTCGCTACTGCCTGCACTTTATAGGCATGAAAGTAATGCCTTAATTTCTTAGAAGCCCAGATTACCGCAAGGCAAATCTTTTCTACTTCTGTATACTTAACCTCATAGGCCAGGAACTTCTTGCTAAGGTAATAAACAGCAAATTCCACTCCAAATTCTTCCTCCTGAGCCATCATGACGCCTATAGAACTGTCTTTTATAGCTAAATATAAAATCAGTGGCCTGACTGGCTGCGGCGGTCTCAACACCGGTGGATTTAACAGATACTCTCTGATAGTATCGAAAGCCTTCTGACAACTTTTGTTCCATACTATTGGTTGATCTTTTTTGAGTAGTTTGAAGATCGGTTCACAGATTGAAGTAAGTTTGGCAATAAACCTACTGGTATATTGCAACCTACCCAAAAAACTTCTCACATCCCTTTCCTTCTGCAGTATTGGCATTTCTCTGATGGCCTTAACCTTATCCGGGTCAATCTCAATACCCCTCTTGCTGACCACGTGTCCTAGGAGCTTCCCTGAGGTAACACCAAAGATACATTTCTTAGGATTTAACCGAAGATTATACTTGTCTATCCTTAGGAAAAACTTTTCTAGGGCTTCAAAATGACCTTCTCTAGTGGCTCACTTGATCATCATGTCATCCACGTATACCTCTACTTCTTTATGGATCAAGTCATTCAAGATTTTTGTTGCCATCCTCTGATAAGTGGCTCCTGCATTTTTTAGACCAAAAGGCATTACTCGGTAAGCATAGGTCCCCCATTCCGTGATGAACGCTGTCTTAATTCGGTCAATTATTTTATTGAGAATTTGATTGTAGCCCGCATAACCATCTCCAAAGCTATACATCTCGCAAGCAGCGGCGCTGTCTATCAGCGCATCTATATGGGGCAACGGAAAGTCATCTTTTGGACAGGCCTTATTCAAGTCCCGATAATCTACGCATACCCTTACTTTGCCATTCTTTTTGGCTACGAGGACAACATTAGTCAACCAAGTTGGATATTGCACCTCAACTAGAAATTTGGCCTTAATTTGCTGGTGAATCTCCTCCTTCACTTTATATGCCCATTCTGGCCTAAGCCTTCTCAGCTTCTGTTTAACGGGTTTATGGTCTGGATATGTAGGAATAGAGTGTTCTGCGACTTCCTAATCGATTCCTGGCATATCTTCGTAGGGCCAGGCAAAGACTTTTTCATATTTTTTTAGGATTCTCTCAAATTTTCCTCGCTCTTCAGGAGTTATATTTGATGCTATAAAAATTTCTTTTGGGTTTTCTATTGTTCCAAGATTAAATGGAGTAGCATCAGTTGAATCAATATCAAATATGGATGGATAATGATCATGATCATGCATAGTGAAATCATCGGAAATATCACACAAGTAAGCAAAGTCATTCAATTTATTAATAAGATTGAAATTGTCATTAACATCATTGAAAAGTTCTGGAGCAAAAAGAAAATCTAAACTATTTCCCTCTTCTTCCTCTGCTGGCATATCTGCCGAGGTCGATGGTCCTGCATCACTTCGGCTCTTTGGAGGCTCCCCAATCAACTCCTGCATGGTTTCCTCTACCTTTGCTTTCCCCTTAAGTTGGGTGGCTACCATCTTCTCAGTCATCAATTCCTCAGGCATCTCACGGTCCCAAATCGTCCTACTGGTCACGATTTCTTCATCCCAAAAGCGCTCTGCTGGCTTGATCGATCCAATGTCCCAGTCATAGACATCATTGAAAACCTCAAACCCTAGCACAATTCTTCCATCCAGCCACTGTGGTTCGTCTTCCCCTATATAGGCACATGCTGCGGTTGTTGGCACAAAAGTCTTCCAGATATGAGGAATTTCCATTTTTGACTTCTCACCCCTCTTTACAACACCTGTGTATCCTAGACCCCTTTTGTCCTTTTGGCCCTTGGTGGTAACAGCTGTTGGCATCCCCTGAGAATTCTTGCCCAGTCCTGCACCATGGAGGAACGACATCTTTTTCATCTTGTTTAGTACTTGGGGGCTTTCTTCCTTCTGCTCTTCCTCGACTATCATGGCAACACAAAACCCACTAAACGACTGCCTAGCAATCTCCAGTACTGAAACCTGATTCTCCCGTGCAGCCCTTATAGTCACAATCTGGCCTTCAAGAGGTATCTTTACCATCTGGTGTAGTGTAGAGGGGACTCCACCCAACTTATGAAACCATGGTCTTCCTAGAAGAGCTGAGAAATTGGCGGGTATAGGCAGTACCACAAACTCCACTTCTGACTCTACGGGCCCCGTCTTCACTATTGCCATGAATGTCCCCGAAGCATGCCTACACGAGTTGTCATATACTGTGATGGTGAGATCAGATTTGGCTAACATATCCTCTGTTATCCCAAAAGCTGCGATTGCTACCTGCGGGCATACGTTTATCGAAGAGCCGTCATCTACCATTACGCAAGCAGTGTGCTTTTGGTTAATCTGTGCCCTTATATACAGAGGGCGATTATAGTTGCGGCCTTCTGTCGGTAAACCAGCACTGGTAAAAATAACATTTTCTCCTGATCCTCCTTTTACTACATCTAGAAGTTCCGTAGGCGAGATAGTTGTTGCCACAGTTGCTTCGCACAAAGCCTCTACCACCTTCTGCCTATGCGACGGCGACTGTCTCAGGAAATCCCATATGGAAATCTGAGCCGGCGTCTTTTTTAATTGTTTAACAATCTAATCTTCTTCCGGCTCTTTTCCCTTTCTGCCCTCAATCGGCTCCTGGGGCTTCTCGAGCTCTGGGGCTATCCTTCCGCTCTGGGTCACAGCTCCTACTTCTTTCTTGTTTGCTTCTTCTCCTTCCTCCTCCGAACTCCACAAGTCAAAAAATACTTCAGAATCATCATTTTCAGTTCCACTATCATCAGTGGACCAGCAATCGATCACTGCAGCGGTAAGCCCTTCTTCACTCCCCTCATTGAGGTTCGTGAGAATAGTGTGGATATCATTGCCGTATAATTCCTTTAACACAAACTCCTCGGGTAAACTGGACCCGATCATGTTCACTGGCAGGGGCATACTGTTGTACCCAGCATTCTTTTGACCCCCTCTCTTCTCTGGGTCTGTGATCTACTTCGAGTCAATTAAATCTTGAATTGCGTGCCTCAAAGTCTTGCAGTCATCAGTTGTATGCCCAGTGTGCTGATGATATGCACAATACTCACCATCCTTGTGCCCTAGCGTGCCCTGAGTTCTAGCAGGTCTGGGTGGTAAAGGCTGTAGCTTACCCTCTTTCATCAGTCTCCTCAGCACCCATTATAAAGACCTTCCGAGATTGGAAAAATGCCTCGGGGTTGCATTAGCAACTGATACCTCAGCAGTTTTCCTCGCGCCACTTGTGGAACCCATTGGTCTACTGGCCCCCTGGCTACCGCCACCCCTCTTAGGATAGTTCTCATTAGCTGCTCTCTTAACGAGGTATTCTCCCTCAGCTTCAATGGCGATGTCCTTCAGAGATTCCCAGTCCTTCAGTCCTTTCATCCTTAATCCTTCTCTCAAATACAGGCTCGCATTTTTAATGAATAGTCTTATTTGATCCTGAGTATCCGGTTTCCTCTTCATTTCCATCACCTGATTCCTCCACCGGGTTAGATACTCATGGAAGGACTCACCTCCCTTCTGTTGTAACAGCTCTAGGTCCTTCAGGGTCACTTCCATCCTTGTACTACAGTCGTATTGCCTCAAAAACTCCTCCATCAATAAATCCCAGTCCTCCTTGGTTCGGCGATCGAGCCCATGGTACCAATCTATCGCTGGGCCAATCAAACTCAAGCAAAAGTACTCAACTTTCTGCTTTTTTATCAAAGTGGTGCCCCTTCATCACCAGCGAGTACTGCTTTGTGTGCGCCATGGGGTCAGAAGTTCCGTCAAACTTCGGAACATCCGACATTTTAAAGTTCATTGGGACTAAATCCTCTCCTTCTAATTCCTTGTCTTCCGGGTTTATTCCTCGGCCTTTGTTAGCATTCTTGTCATTGCTTCAAATTTCTCCTCCATCTTCTTCTAGATGGCTTCTTCAACTTGAGGGGCTTTCTCTTTCTTAGACATACACTCCTCATATTCATCACCTTCCTAAACATCCACTAACCTTGGGGCTAGTCTTCCCCTTTGTGCCCCTGAGGTAGTAGCTCTTAGGTTTACAGGTGGCATGCGAATTTCCTCTTGGGGATCTTCTCTAACCTCCCCCCTTTCATTATTTCTCATAGGAGGCGGTGGTGGGTTCTGCGGGGCCGCTTGCTGACCCATTGTGGCCATCATTGCCATCATCCGGTTCTCAAACTCTTCAAGCCTTCGGCCCACTTCCTCTGCTATCATTGCCCTGGTGGCGTCTACCCCTCTTGGTGAGTTTGCCATTTCTTCGGGTAAAGAAATATGGACTGAAGTAGCATAGCTGGTCTCAGAAGAATTGTCCGGATACTCCACCCTTTCTGGTAACTCGAAGAATGGATTCCTGCATAATCGCCTCTGAGACCCTCTTGTCCACCTAGGCCAATCTATGATGGCTGAAAACATAAAGGGTCAGGATGATGCATAAATGTGCTAAGATGCATGATCTTGCTATGCAACACTTACAGATGACATGCAAGCACATAGGTATTTCCAACCTTGTTACTCCCGCACACGAGGTCATAGTCTCTTTCCTAGGTGGGATTGGTCCATTGGATCATCCGGGGATTCGATGGACACGTATGGTGCACGGTGAAAAACCGGCAGCATAACCTCTCCTAGCTAATGTGTATACGCATGGGTTTTGACCATCATATATTTAGGCAGTCCGAATAAGTTGACAGGGGCCTATCGGGGCATGAAAGCCTTTGATTAGGTAACCAATCAAATTATCTGGGTTTGTCCAATACATAATGATCGTCATAGCAAGCATAGTATCAAGGTTCATAACACCTAGGGGAAGTAACTATTTCCATTACATGAGCTTTAGTCAAAAAGGTGGTGTTACTTTAGGGCTACCCAAGCATGGTCCCTGCCGACGGGTCTAGCTCATCACGAGCGTAACGACCGATCGGGTCTCCATTTCATATACCATAATGGTACGAGGCTTGGGCTAGTGATTATCCTTAACACTTCCCTACATTGAGTGAACGTACGGTCGTGCTTCGGGAACGCACCGGGGCTAAAAGAGGGACCAAACTAGCATAGATCTAAGGCTCTAATGCAATGCAATGTAGTTTTGAAAGAAGGTGAAATTTTTAAACCAAAACTCAATTATAATTTTTAATCAAGGTACTTTCGAATCGAAGTCTCGACTATATCCCCAGCGGAGTCGCCACTGTGACGCGCGTCGAACCTCGTGTCCTCCCGAGGGCCCGCTTTAGGGTGATCAGGAGAGGTTCATAAAGCATGTAAGGTATTTACAAGTGCATTTATTTCGGGCAACAATGAGGTTTCTTGGAGTTGCCACCCAATAGAACATTGGGAAGGGTCGTCTAGCTTCAACGAGTCTAAGACGGCGCATACATATCCATCTTGAGCTAGCCAGAGAGATCTTGGAGGCCTCATCCTCTACCCCCTGGAGCCTAGGATTGTAAATTTAAGTCTTTTGGTGAGACTCAAGAGGTGTCTTGGAAGTCCTAAACCTCTTACCTCATTGTGCCCTAAAGACCAGAGTGAGTTTGGGACTTCTCATTTATTTGTACCTTGCTTAATATTATAATTCAGTTTTGAATTTATTGTTTCATCAACTTTCCACATGATGCATTTAATTAAGGCCCAATCATTCACATCAAGAGCAATAAATTAAGCACAATTAATATGAACTTCCACAAATCAAATTACAATAAAACTAGGGGCGGAATACAACTCCCATTATAAAAAACAATATGTAAATCATACAGAAAATGGGATATTCATTGGAAAGAGGACATTGGTCCTGCCATGTATATTTATTACAAACTGATTTTTAAGAAGTGTCAATTTTATTGGTTAAAAATAGGACATTGGTCCACAGCTTTCGAGAAAACCCCGAATTAATTACTATAAAATATTTTGCCCTTTTCACTTTAATGACATTGAAATAATCTTAATAATAAGATGAATAAAAGGCAACGGGTAAAGAAAGAACCCGGATGGAAATCCTCAGATTGACGTGATCACCCTCATTAACCACTCCAATTCTAACATGGTAAAAAAAAATAACTCATAGAAATACACATGTCAGTGTCAAAATCATGAATAAAATAAAGAAAATAAACTTAACAATCAACTTTAAAAAGAATGGGTGAAAAGATAAAAAGGGTAGAAAATAAATTAAAAAGCTTTTCAAGATTCAAATTCTTTGTAAACATATTATTTAAAAAAATTAATATGACTCAAGTTATGTTACACAAATATTAATCCAGAATGTTTACCCTCGGATTTTACCTTTTTGGGTGAATATCGAATGATTTCGGTCCCTGCACGCTCCACAAGGATCAGATAAAATAGATCAAAGCAAGAGAAATTGTATTTTCCCTTCTTGAAAATTTAATAGCGATCGATTGTTTGAATTAGCTGAATTGATGGAAACGAATGAATTTCGCTACCTCAAATTGGCTTAATTCGTAAGAAGAATTTGAGTAGATCAATTAATTGAAAGAGTTTTTTTTAAAAAAAAACCAAATTCTGAAAATAAACAGAGATTTTATATATCTTTGGAAAATTGCCCACAAAAATCTTTCCTAAAAAATCCAAGATCTCAAAATTTTGCTCACTTTTCTCCAAAAACTTGTCAAATTTCCTAACCCCTAAAAATGGAATTTAATCCACTATTTATAGAGTTTTGTAGGAGATAAAATCAGATAAGTAATAGTTTAAAGTTTGAATTTGAAAAGGAGTTTTAAAATTCAATTTTTAACCCAAATCCTATCCCCATTTGAAAGATTTTAGATTAAATTTTATCAAATCCGGCGATATCTGATCAGATCCACTACCGACGGGTATCCCTTCAAATGCCGATGGGCATCCCTACTAAGGCTACGCGTGCAAATATGGATACAGACGGGCCAAAATACGGGACTAGGGACGGGCGTCCCTACTCAGAAACGTCCCGTCCCTAGCTACAAACGGGCCGTAGCGCGGGACTAGGGACGGGCGTCTGACGCGACCTCAGCAAGTGTACTGAATCGGCAAGTAATATAATGGAGTATTTTTAAGACTCCGAGTTATCGTACCCAAGTGACTGTGTGCGCAAGTAATGAAATTCAAATGTATGCTAAAGAATTCCGAATTGTTTGAATTGATTGAGTTAACTACTGATTAAAAACGAAGAATTTAAATAACTAAAATAAACAAACAGAAATAATCAAATTAAATTGACGGCAATAATTGCAATAAACAAAATGACGGAAAAATTAACAAGATAAGAATTCAAAAATAGACAAACGTTGCTCAGGTTCACTCATCCACCCCATACGTAAATATGAATCAAAACACATAAAGGAAGCATATATGAACGAAATCGGGATAACCCTCTTAACCCAAGCATCCCATTCCGGAGCAAGCTATTCTAATTGCATAACGTCCCATTCCGGAGCAAGTCATACAACTAGCCTAATCACGAGTCTAAAATCCTAGGTTCGGTTTGCTTTCCAATTCCGGAGCCAAACAACCCAAAACCTAATTATTTCACTCCTCATTCCAATCTTAAACCATGAAAACCTGCACATCTAGATTCCCTTCCGGAGCAGTCCAAATGATACAGCAAGCATGACAGAAAATCTGAAGATAATTTATCATGACATTCAATCATACAATTCAATAACAAATTAAGATACATGAATTAATTCATTCATCAAAACAGGAAATTAACTCGAAAATATACATCTCATGATTTGACAATAATAACCAGTGAAATAAACCTTCATTCATATATCAAATACCAAAATATGTTCAGAATTCACATCAAGGATAGGGGATTTAGAGATCCCCCAAACAAGTAAAAGACTACTCACGATCCTTTACAAAATCAAAAGAATAAAGGAAAGAATAAACCCAGAAATTCATTGAGGTAGAAATCCCGGTTGAATCCCACGTTCTTCTTCTTTGGATCTTCAATGGAGAATTAAACTAAAATTCTGGAAATCTAAAAATAACAATCTCTGGAAATTAACTATGTATCTACTGAAAATTACTCTCAATTTCTAATTGAAACTCAAAACAAGATTGAACACTGAAGTTTAGAACAGAAGAAAAACTCAGAAAATCTCAGCCGCCAAAACTAAAATCAAAAACTAACTAAAAAAATTGGAACCCTAACCAAACAGAAAAGTGCGTTTTTATAGTTCTAGAGGGGTCACGGTGACAATGAAATTCATTGTCACCGTGTAGAGTCGAGATTTCCAAATTGCCTTTGCGCACAGGAGAGGGGTCACGGTGACAATGAATTTCATTGTCACCGTGAGGTCTTCAATTTTTGCTTATGTCCAGGAAAAACTTATGTCACGGTGACAATGAATTTCAATGTCACCGTGAGGTACGTGCTGCTCCAATTCTGCCTTAATAATTTTATGTCACGATGACAATGAAATTGATTGCCACCGTGACATGCTTCATACTTGCATTCTTTCCAAACGTTTGCTATGTCATGGTCACAATGAAATCCATTGTGACCATGACCCCTCTAAGTCTGCTCCTGTCTTCAACTTCTCTTTATGTCACGGTCACAATGAATTCATTGTGACCGTGAGGTACCTAGAACCACACCTGAAAAGACAAATTAAAAATCCATCAAAAACTATCTATAATGCATCAAAATTCCAATTTGACATAAAATTAGTAAAATTAACCTAAAGGAAACAAAACATGACACAAAAACACAACTAAACACCCAAAAATCATATAAAAAAACCATCAAAACTAAGTACTATATTGAAGTTATCAAAATATCCCACACTTAGACTTTGCTCGTCCTTGAGAAAATGAATTATCCACATTCCTGAAATTTCAAACTTTAACTCAGAATACGAAAACTTAAGAACAATCATAGCACCAAGCAGAAGGGTCTTAGTTATAAATCCTCAAATCAATTTATATCAAGTAATTTCCCGTGCGTGTGTGCTAGGCTCAAAACCAATTTTCTCTTTTCAAAACAAAACAACCAATGCATTCCAGCAATTGAGCAAAGAATTTAAATATGCAAATTAATTTGAATACAGGTTTCGCGCTTAAAACTCAGAATAATCATACGCTTCTCCTTTAGCACCGGAACCACAAGGGTCATCTCCACTTAAACAACTCAAATCAAGAACAGAATCAAAAGGACTTATTCCAGGGTTGTAATGTTAGGTTAAGGTATTGGCTAACAAGAAAAGTTAAAGAATTCAAACAATAAATTAGCCACTCTACCTAAAATTTCAACTACCCAAAACTGAACAAGATTGTCCACGTCCTACCTTCAATTCACCCATAATTTCCAATGTTGTCTAAACTTCTTGATACATAAAATACATCGAAGTCCAAACAACAAAGTGATGAACTTCCCTTTTTAATTCACTTTTAAACCCAATTATCCGTAAATATAAGTATGTCCTCTTCTACTCAAAGGTACCCCACACTTGAATTTTTCTATATTCAATACATCAAAATTGACCAAAAGAAACAACAAAACTCATTAAACTTTCATTTTTTTTTTCATCATTTTTTTCTCTTCCTCTTTTTTTTTTCTTCTTTTCATGATTTTTTTCTCTTTTTTTTCATGATTTTTTTCTCTTCTTTTTTTCCTTCTTTTTTTTTTCTGCTGGGGCACCCAAAGTCTAGAATTTCTTATACCCATTTTTTTTCTAATGAGCGAAAGTTTAACACCATACTAAATAATACCCACAAAATTCAACAATTCTTCTCACACTTCCACTATTTGAACAATAGATACCCTTATTCAACTTTCAATGATATTCCAACCCAATCCTAAAGTGGCCAATTCTTAGAAACGGGTAGGCAAAGGCATTTAGGCTAAATGGTAAAATAATAGTGTAACAAGAAAATTTCGTAGTACACTTTTAGCATACTAAATTAGCTCAACGGGGCTAGCAATAGAAATAACATAAACAGGTAGGTCTAAAGCTATTTAAAAGTGGTTATCAAAGAAATAAATTGCCTTAATCATGTCCTAGCCTTGTTTAAGTTGTTATCATGTTTCAAAGGGTGATGAGGAAGGTTCTAACTATCCTAACATTCCTTCACTCAAAAACTCTTACGCACTGGATTTTTCAAATTTTTACAAACAAGCCTATAGTGCATGAAAGATTGGAAATCACAAGATATATGACTGTTTGAGATTCAATTTGCTTCTAAAACTTCCAACTACTCATTTGCCAAGATCAGTTTTTAAGATAGACTATTCTCCAATTAATGTTCAAAACATTCATAACAGGAATAACTGAGGTTAAGCCAAGCTGAGAAAAAGATATTTAGGCAACGACAATAAAGTACAAAGAAACTAAAATAGAAATAAACATGCATCCTACATCAATGGTTGTTAATTACATATATATATGAAGTTAATGTCTCCTACCCCCCACACAAAAACTTGCTGTCCCTAGCAAGTAATAATATTACAAATTAAGAAGATAAATAAAAATAAAATAAACAAAAGACAAAATAAAAGATAAGAGGTCTCCCTGATCATTGATCTGATGGAGGTGGTGGCGGTGGGAAATGGGCATCAAACCGCGCAGACCAGGCGGAAAATCCCTGGATTAGCTGGTCTATCTGGGACTGAATGTCTGCCTGAGACGCTGAGATGGTGTCCACTGATGCAGATATGGTATCCATCCTCTCCATAATCGCGTCATAATGCGCTGAAGACAACGTCTGGTGCTCAGGGGCTGGGGGAGCTTGTGCCTCAGGATCCTCCTCATTGTCGCGTGGCAAGCCTCCCAAACCGCGCTCGACGCCGTGCAAATACTCATCACGCGTTGACAACCGGAAGCCATCAGCCATTGTCACATCCTTCACTATTACCTTCATATTGCTAAGCATCTTTTGATCAATTGTGGCAATGGAAGGCAGTGATTTGTACTTTTTCAATGGATGGCGGACACGCTTCGCTATGGCGGTGACAAATCCACCAAGTGCGATTTTTGTCACTTTTTTTGGCTTCCATTGCATCTCCTCCAATTTGTGCCAGAAATGAGTGGCGCCATTTATTCGGACACCCTGGATCATGCACGCGAGGAACAGGGCTTCCGGTAAGTTTACTTGGCCCGCTGAATCTGCATGTCTTAATAAAGACAATGAAAAAAATTGATGGAGGATCCGCAGAACATGGCTGTGCAAATGATGCGCCTTCGTTTTCCCTGAGACATACTGTGTGGCAGTCACAGTGTCGCGGATGATCGCCCATGCACCGTCTTTAGAGTAATCACCATAACAATCAGGCACAAGGTGTGCGAAGCCAAGGTACTCTGAAAATTCATGGAAAGTAAGGTTATACTCTATAGTGTCCAAGAAAAATGAAACAGAACCTAGATCATTGATGAGATCGCAGCCTGGTCTACAAGTGATAGTGGACACAAAATCCCTTGTCAAGGTAGGGTAGACTTTCTCATTGAGCATGAAAACCCGCTCCCAGCCAATGTGGGCAATAAGTTGCTGGACCTCATTTTTGATGCCAAGTTTCTCTAGCAGTCCAAAATCCAAATAGCTCATAGGGATGAACGAGCATTTATTGAACCGAGCATACGAAACCTTTTTAGCACATGGAACCCAGGCTGGAACCTTAGAAATGTCCACGAAATCTGCGCTGGGAGGTTGGCTGCCAGAGCTCGAAGCTAGAGCAGAGCTTTTTCATTTTGGACCCACTGCACGAAAGCAAACAGCCAAGATCAATAACAATGTAAGTTGAAACAACAATGGCTACTAATCTACTCAGCAATAAACAATCCATTCTATCCAAACCTATGCATCCTCCAACTGAATGTAATTTATCAAAGTGATATCAACTCATAAGTAGGTTTAGAATGTGCAATGACAACCTTAAAGCACAGTTAAACATAAGGGTAACTAGAATTCTGCATGTCAACATGTTAAAAATTGCAGAAGCTGGAAAATCAATTCATTGAGACATTTTATCAAGCAGTTGGTGAGCAAGAATTTAAACATACTAGAATTTAAAACCAACGGCACTAACAATCCCCCAAATTGGCAATTAACAACCATACAGTGCATAACAAACAGTTTAAGATCAATAAAAGTCCAGTCCAATCCCAAATTTGAGTAACATCATCAACCCAACGTTAAATGCACATTAAGCCCTAAACGTCTACTTACCACCCATTATCGTTCTCAATAAAGATAAAAATTTAAATGAGGAAGGAAGAATTGAAGGGATGCATAGCTAGAATCGAAAATTATGAAGGAAGAAAAACAAAAGCATCGGCACAGGAATCACAAGAATCACAGCCATGGAGATCAATTGGAATAGGGAATCCAGGGAAGAGAAAAATAAAAATAAATGAATTGAAATAAAATTAAAAAGGAAGAGAAAAATACTTACTTGTTGTAGATTATCCGGAATGATGGTCTAAAAGAGAGAAAAGAACACAGAGAGTGCAGAGAAGATCAAATAGTGCAGGGTGAGAGTGAATGAGGTGTGGGAAAGTGAGAAATAACAAATGGAAAACTGGGATTTTAAAAGTTATTTTCGTGGGTCACGGTCACAATGAGTTTCATTGTGACCGTGACATAACCAAAATTTGCAATCCAGAATTGAACCGCCATGGGGTCACGGTGACAATGAAATTCATTGTCACCGTGACATAACCAAATTTGAAAACAGAATTGAATGTGCATTATGTCACGGTCACAATGAAATTCATTGTCACCGTGACATAACCCAGTTTGAAAACAAAATATAACTTACTTTATCTCACGGTGACAATGAATTTCATTGTCACCGTGACATGTGCACACCTCAAAACAGAAAGTTACTTACCCGATGGTCACGGTCACAATGAAGATCATTGTCACCGTGACCTATGCACCAACCAGAATCCAAAATGCATCTTCCTTTGGTCACGGTCACAATGAATTTTATTGTGACCGTGACCACCTGCACAGTTGCAAAAAGTCATCAATTTCTCCAAACCTCTAGCTACAATTGTTTTGAAAATTCTCCAACAAAACATAATTTCTCTTCTTAGACATAAAATTTACAAAATGAAACAAGATTAACTTCCTAAACAAAATACCATTAAATGATAAAAAGAAACAAAGATAAGAAGTAGTTCTGCATTTAACAAGTCCACAGCTGGACTTTTAAAAGCCGTCAAGGCTCTGCTAGAGTGACAATCGTGGAAGCACTATCAAAGGTAGATTCAAAATACTGCTTCACACGATGTCCATTCACCTTGAATTCATCCTCAAACTACGGGTGCTTCAATGTCACGACGCCAAACTTACCAACTGTTACTACTTCATAGGGTCCCTTCCATCTCGATTTCAACTTACCAGGAAACAACCGCAGTCTACTGTCATAAATAAGCACTCGCATTCTAGGTGTAATTTCCTTTCTAACCAGTTTTCGATCATGCCACTTCTTGGTTTTATCTTTGTACCTCATGGCATGATCATAGGCCCAAAATCGATGCTCGTAGTTCATTTAGCTGCAAAGACCTGCACTTACGTGCATTCTCAAGGTTAAAATTCAGAAATTTGGTAGCCCAATAAGCTTTATGCTTTAATTCCACTGGGAGGTGACAGGACTTCCCTTAAACCAACCTAAAAGGGGACATCCCTATCAGTGTCTTGAATGCTGTCCTATAGGCCCATAGAGCATCATCTAACTTAAGGTACCAATCTTTTCTAGATGAAATGACCATTTTTTCTAAGATGGCCTTTAACTCCTTGTTAGACACTTCAACTTGACCATTAGCCTGAGCATGATAAGGGGTTGTGACCTTATGCCTAATGCCAAATTTCTTTAATAAAGCCTTAAATTGGTGGTTCACAAAATGTTTACCACCATCGCTTATAATGGCTCTAGGGGCTCCATACCGAGTGAATATGTTTCTCCTTAAAAATTCTAAAACAATCTTAGCATCAGAAGTTCTAGTGGCTATAGCTTCGACCCATTTACTCACATAATCCACTGCCACAAGAATATATTCAAACCCGTACGAAATCGGAAAAGGTCCCATAAAATCTATTCCCCATACATCAAATAGGTCTACCTCAAGCATGTTTGTCAGAGGCATCTCATCTCGCTTAGATATATTTCCTACCCTCTTGCATCTATCACAAGTCTTCACATAAAATTGAACATCTCTAAACATTGTAGGCCAATAAAAACCAGAAGACAAAATTTTCATTACCGTTCTATTTGGCCCATGTTGTCCACCAGCTTCTCCGCCGTGACAAGCTGTGATAATTTCACCCGTCTCCTCATCTGAGATGCACCTTCTTAAAACTTGATCAGCACATAATCGGAAAAGGTAGGGGTCATCCCAAATGTATTGTCTTGCATCAGCTCGTAGTTTCTTCTTTTACTGCCAAGTAAATTCTTCAGGCATAAAACCTCCTGCAAGAAAATTGTCTATGTTAGCAAACCAAGGAATAGAAGTATCACAAGCAAATACAACACAAATGTGTTCATCAGAAAATAAATCTAAAATTTCCCCCTTTTCAATATGGTCATTTTGCATTCTTGACAAATGGTCTGCCACGAAGTTTTCAGTGCCCTTCTTATCCTTAATTTCTAAATCGAACTCTTGCAATAGCAGCACCCAACGAATCAGCCTCGGTTTGGATTCCTTCTTGGCAAACAAATGCCTCAAAACTGCATGGTCCGACCACACCACAACTTTTGCACCCAGCAAATATGGCCTGAACTTCTCAAACGCATACACAACTGCTAGAAGTTCTTTCTCTGTGGTGGTGTAATTAACCTGTGCTCCTGTCAAAGTGTGACTAGCATAATAAATTGCACAGAATATCTTATCCCGATGCTGTCCCAATACCGCTCCCACTGCATAATCACTAGCATCACACATTAGTTCAAACGACATAGTCTAATCCGGAGATATAATCACCGGAGCTGAAATAAGCCGCTGCTTTAATGTTTCAAAAGCTAGCAAGCATTCACTATCAAAATTGCAAACAACATCTTTCATGAGTAAATTAGACAGGGGTTTAGCAATTTTTGAAAAATGTTTAATAAAACGGCGGTAAAACCCTACATGTCCTAAAAAAATCCTTATGCCCTTAACACTCGTCGGAGGCGGTAACTTCTCTATGACTTCAACTTTTGCCTTATCCACTTCTATTCCTCTCTCTGAAATTTTATGCCCTAACACGATGCCCTCTCTCACCATAAAATGGAATTTTTCCCAATTTAAAACTAGGTTAGTCTTTTCACACCTCCCTAGCACTAAATCAAGATGCTTTAGACAGCTCATAAAATCAGCCCCATATATAGTGAAATCATGCATGAATACCTCCATAAATTTCTCTACAAAATCATGGAAAATAGCCATCATACACCGCTGAAATGTAGCTGGTGCATTACATAACCCAAAGGGCATTCTTCTATATGCAAATGTGCCATATGGGCAGGTAAAGGTCATTTTCTCTTGATCCTCAGGGGCTATAGGAATCTGCAAATATCCCGAATACCCATCCAAAAAACACTAGAACCTATTACCTGCTAACCTCTCTAGCATCTGATCAATAAATGGCAAAGGGAAATGGTCTTTTCTAGTGGCAATATTCAACCTTCTATAATCATTACAGACTCTCCAACCCGTAACTGTACGAGTTGGAATCAGTTCACTCAGTTCATTCTTTACCACTATCATCCACCCTTTTTTAGGCACACACTGCACTGGGCTAACCCATCTACTATTAGAAATAGGGTAGATTTGTAACACCCCCTTCCCATACGTAGGCGATCCCATCCGAGAAGGAGTGAGATGTCGTATGAGTAAAGGTGCCACCAAGCAAGTACAAAGTAAAACATACATTCATTCATAACATACATACAGAAATACGGTATAATTAAAACTTTACATGCAGAAAGCAAAAGCTGATCATGCATTACTATAATAACTATTACAATAATGTTCTGATCAACTAGCTGATACAAAATAATATTACATATCCAAAATATAATTACAAACGCGGAAGCTGAAACAAAACTGATACAGAGAGTTCTATACAAAAAGAATCATCACTGATACAAAACTGAGCCCTACACTAAAACTCTTCTGTGTTGGTTTGATGATGGCGACTCTCTCAAAGCAAAACTCCTTCCGCACCTGCACGGGTAAAAACACCGTGCTAAGCGATAAACGCTTAGTGGGGAAACACACATAAATAATGGACGGCCATTCACAATGGTCGTCAAGGCATAACACATTCACAATGGCAGAATGCAAAGGCTATAACATAATCCATACAAACATGCTCATATTTAAAAGCCATACAATCAGTATCTCATAATCGTATCCATTCCAGAATAATCCAACATGTGTTTCATCATTAAACTCATTCAGATATTCCAATTAATAGCCAAATCAGATCAGAACAATTCTATTAAACATTTAAAGAACACCTGCTGACTCTAGATAGTGGATAACGAGTGTACTGAAGGTACCTTACGGGTACAAATCGAATACTGAGGGTACCTCAAACGTACAAATCAAAAGTCATTCCTTTTTTTTTTTATCAAAACACTTTATCTGTATACTGAGGGGATCTTAAACAAGATCCTAATACTGAAGGGTTCGCGAGGAACCAAACGGGGACCTGATCGGGGTCCCAACTGAACTGAGGGCTGCAGCAAAAGACTCTATTAGGCATGCCTAACTATCCACTTACTTGACTCTAGCAGGTTCAGCGTCATTCAAATCACATTTCAGGGTACGAAATAGAATTCATCAGAAATTCATGGTATCACTTATATCAAAGCATATAAAAGTATGGCATGCATCATACCGCAATATAAGTCCATTCAGAAGAAACACCAAATTCATTTCTGAGTCAAAAGCCGGGAAATTTCGGAAAAAGGGCTGAACCGGGTAACGGGTGAGGTTGGCTGGTCACGAGGCGTGACTGGCCTCCCCACAAGGCAGGTCACGAGACGTGACTGTGGGTCACGCCTCGTGACTTGCTTCATCCCTCGCAGATCATGCGGCGTGATCTCGCTGATCACGTGACGCTCAAGCTGGTCACGAGACGTGACTGGAAGTCACGTCTCGTGACTTGCTTCTCTCTTCAGCCGATCACGCATCATGCCTTTTATCAAGCCGGTCACGAGGCGTGACGGGGAGTCACGTCTCGTGACTGCCTTCCTCAAGGCCGGTCACGCGTTGTGATAAGCAATCACAACTCGTAACTGGCTTTGCTCTAGCAGGTCACGAGTCGTGACTGGAAGTCACGTCTCGTGACTTGCCCTCTCTTCCTTGGCTAGTCACGCGACTCAAAATCTGGAAAATGGGATTTCTACAGTAACTCGATTTCCAGTTTTCCAGAATACAGAAATCAATCCCTAATTTGATTCAAAACCAATCAAACCTATTCTTACCTTCTGGAAAACACCCCAAACAATATAAGCAACATATATACAACCCAGTTTCAACATTTAATCAACCAAATCAAGAATATATGCAATCAAGTTCATCAAGAACATAAACCCTAGAAATTTACAGTAAACTCAAAATCATACAAATCACAAGCAAATATTCCCAAACCTGAAATCTAAGCTTCTCTTCACTTAGTCCCACTGCTCCCAGCAATCTCCTTGCCTTTGGGATCACGAGGAGTCTCAGCTAAACACAAACATTCAATAATGCAACCCTAAGTTAAACCTAAACTCAAGGAAGAAGAAGAAGAATTACAGTAAGACAAGGACAAGGATATGTACTTACCAAGTTAGAAGCAAGAGTGAGCAATCTCCACAACACAACTTGATTAACAGTTAGCAGTATTTAGGAAAGGGAAAAGGAGGAAGAAGATGAAGGTTGAAGAGGAAGAACGTAAATCTGATCTTCTCTTCTTTCTTACTTCTTTTCTTTATTCATTTTCCCTAACCTAATACACATGTCATTTTCTTGGTGGTGGAACTTACTCACTCACACCCTAACCCCACACATCACACACATCTAATGCAAACTCAACTAAAAACACCCTACAATGGTATGCTCCAATGTACACAAGTAATTCCCAATTAAATCACATACTAATGCCATGTATGCACCCACATAATAATAAACCCAAAAACATACATTTTTACTAAAATACCCTTATGACATGCTGAACACATGCACATGCATGCTCATACAGACAGGCTCATTCTACTAGGGGGCAAACGGGGTATGACAACTCTCCCCTACTAATAAGAATTTCATCCTCGAATTTCTCACCTGAACTGAACAACTGTGGTTACTGAGCTCTCATCGACTCTTCTGGTTCCCAAGTTGCTTCTTCGACTCCATGATGGATCCACAACACTTTAACCAAGGGAATCTGCTTACTTCGCAACTGTCTCACCTCTCGGGCTAGAATAGCTCGCGGTTCCTCATCATAGGAAAAATCTGGCTGAACCTGAATATCCTGAACCGAAAGTACATGCGAAGGATCTGATCTGTACCGACGAAGCATCGAAACGTGGAAGACATCATGCAACTTTGCTAGTTCCAACGGTAGCGCTAATCTATAGGCTACAGGTCCTACCTTAGCCAAAATCTCATAAGGTCCAATGAAACGAGGACTAAGTTTGCCTTTCTTGCCAAACCGAAGCACTTTCCTCCAAGGTGAAACCTTAAGGAAAACCTTGTCCCCGATCTCAAAATGCACATCTTTCCTTTTTAAATTGGCATAAGACTTCTGTCGATCCTTGGCTGCCTTCAAATTCTGCTGCACCACTCTGATCTTCTCTTCAGTATCTCTAACCAAGTCTGGTCCAATCATAGATCTCTCGGATAGCTCGGTCCAACAAACCGGAGTCCTATACTGACGACCATACAAAGCCTCATATAGTGCCATACCAATGCTCGACTGAAAACTGTTGTTGTAGGCAAACTCCATAAGCGATACATATCTGTCCCAACTACCCGGAAAATCCAAAGCACAAGCCCTCATTATATCCTCCAGAATCTGAATGACTCGCTCTGACTGACCATCGGTCTGAGGATGGAACGTTGTACTGAAGTTTAACCTAGTGCCCAAAGCTCTCTGTAACTCCTTCCAAAACTTGGAAGTAAACCTCGGATCCCGATCTGAAACTATGGACAAAGGCACACCATGCAACCGAACTATCTCATCCACATAGATACTGGCCAATCTGTTCATCGAGTAGTCCACTCTAACCGGCAGAAAGTGAGCTGATTTCGTAAGCCGATCCACAATAACCCAAACTGAGTCATGTTTCCTCTGAGTCAAAGGCAAACCAGAAACAAAGTCCATGGCGATATCATTCCATTTCCACTCAGGAATAGATAAAGGCATAAGCAAACCCGAAGGAACCTGATGCTCGGCCTTTACCTGCTGACAAGTCAAGCATTTGGAAACAAAATCCACTATATCACTCTTCATACCGGACGACGAATAGAATTGCTTCATGTCTCTATACATCTTCTCACTGCCCGGATGCACAGTAAAGACTGTACTATGCGCCTCACTCATAAGCTGTCTCCTCAAATCCTCAGACTCTGGCACACACAAACGATCTCTGAACATAAGCACCTCATCCTGAACTGAGAACTCTGACTGCTTACCCGATCTGACCTCTTGCACAATCCGCTGAAGTCTCACATCGTCTCTCTGAGCATCCACAATCCTCTGTCTCAAAGTAGGCTGCACACGCAACTGGGCAAGCAAAGCCCCATCAGAACCAAATCTCCATCTGAATCGCCTCAAGAACAAGGCTGAAACCGATTTCTGACTCAAAGCATCAGCGACTACATTAGCCTTACCAGGATGGTAATCCACAATGAAGTCGTAGTCCTTAAACAACTCCAACCATCGGCGCTGTCTCATGTTCAACTCCTTCTGTGAAAGGAAGTACTTCAAGCTCTTGTGGTCCGAGAAGATCCTACACTTTTCTCCATACAAGTAGTGATGCCAAATCTTCAAAGCAAAGATCACAGCTGCCAACTCTAAATCATGCGTCGGATAGTTCCTCTCATGTGGCTTCAAGTGACGAGAAGCATAAGCCACTACCTTACCTTCCGGCATCAGCACACATCCAAGACCAACTCCAGAAGCATCACTATAAATGACAAACTCTTTACCCGAGATGGGTTGAGTAAGAATAGGAGCCTCAACAAGCAACTGCTTTAACCGATCAAAACAAGACTGACACCTGTCTGACCACTCAAATCTGACTCCTTTCCTCAACAATCTAGTCATCGGAGCAGCAATCACAGAAAAACCCTTAACAAGCCGACGGTAATAACCTGCCAAACCGAGGAAACTCCTCACCTCCTGAACATTTCTAGGCGCTTTCCAATCAACTATCGCCTCAATCTTGGCTGGATCTACCTGGATACCTCTAGCTGAAACAATGTGACCCAAGAATGATACTTCTCGAAGCCAGAAATCACACTTGCTAAGCTTGGCAAACAACTGATGCTCTCTCAACATCTGCAAAACCAATCGGAGATGCTCCTCATGCTCACTCTCATCCTTGGAATACACCAAGATATCATCAATGAACACTACTACAAATCGATCTAAGTATGGCCTAAACACACGGTTCATCAGATCCATAAAAGCCGCTGGAGCATTTGTCAAACCAAACGGCATCACAAGAAACTCATAGTGGCCATACCTAGTCCGAAATGCAGTCTTAACCACATCTGCATCCTGAACTCGTAGCTGATAGTACCCTGATCGAAGATCTATCTTGGAGAAGACACCCGCACCTCGAAGCTGATCAAACAAATCCTCAATCCTAGGCAACGGATACTTGTTCTTCACTGTAACTTTATTAATCTGCCGGTAGTCAATACACATCCGCAGGGATCCATCTTTCTTCTTGACAAAAAGAACAGGAGCTCCCCAAGGAGATATGCTAGGTCGAATAAACCCCTTATCCAATAGCTCTTGTAGCTGAATTTTAAGTTCCTTCAACTCTACAGGAGCCATCCGATAAGGTGCTCTCGAAATAGGTGTAGTACCCGGCATAATCTCAATGGACAACTCAACCTCTCTCTCAGGAGGCAAACCAGGCAACTCGCTCGGGAATACATCACTAAACTCCCGCACTACAGGAATGTCCTCAATCTGAACCTGATCCCTCTTAGAATCTAACACAACTGCTAGAAAAGCCTCACAACCTTTCCTAATAAACCTCTTGGCTTGCATCGCAGAAATCACATTATTCAACGAACTAGCACCCAAACCTTTCAGAAACACAAGAGACTGACATCTATCCCGAAGTACCACTGTCTTCCTATGGCAATCAACTACAGCCCGATGCTTACCCAACCAGTCCATACCCAGAATCAAATCAAACTCTCTGAAAGGCAACTCAATCAAATCCGCTGGAAGCACAACTCCCTCAACTATCAAAGGACAACTCCTAAAGACTCTACTCACACTGACACTATGCCCTAATGGACTGGTCACACAAATCTCATAATCTAACTGATCAACTGCATGCAACTTATCAACAATTTTATCTGTGCACAAGTATGAGTGTGTGGAACCAGGATCAATTAAAGCATACAACTCAGTGTCATGGAGTAGGAACTTACCAGCAATAACATCAGGCGCATCCTGCTCATCTCTGGCTCTCATAGCATAAGCTCTAATGGCACAATGAGGAGGATGCTCAACAGTCTTAGAAGCAGCTCCATCTCTATGCCGACCACCTCTACCTCTACCTTTACCTCTACTACGGGTAGCCTGAGAAGCATTCGAACCGACCCTGCTGGCCTCTCTCTGGGAACCTGAATCCTCATGCAATCTCGGACAACTGGCCAAAAGATGCTCAGAACTCCCACACCCGAAGCACGCACCGGAGAGCCACCTACACTCACCCCGATGAGTCTTACTACAATGAGGACAAACTGATGCAGTCTCAGATCTACCACCTCTACCAGAACCTGATACAGCTGCAGAACCCTGTCGTCTACCTCTAGAAGCCGGACCAGATGCTGACTCGTCCTGTGGGTTCCTAGATCTCTTACCCGAAGAAGATCCTCCACGAGAAGAGTTCCTCCTCTGAGCTCTCTCTCTCATCACAGTCTCAGACAACTCAGCTCTCACAGCAGCCTCTACAGTCTGATAGTAGCTAACCCCAGGTATGCACATCAAAGAAATCAAAGCAATCTTCAAAGACTCATTTAACCCTGCCTCGAAATGCTTGCATCTAAAGTCATCAGTCATAACTCCACGTGGGGCATAGCGAGATAACCTGTTGAACTCTTTCTCATAATCTGCTACTGACATGGCCCTCTGTCTCAAATTCAAAAACTGCGCCCATCTCGAATCTCTATAAGTCTGAGTAATATACTTCTTTGTGAACTCACCCTCAAAGAACTCCCAATTAATCGGATCCGGTAGCTGAGGATGCCTGTAAACCAATTCCCACCATTCAAAAGCAGACCCTTGCAGAAGAACTAACGCACACTCTGCCTGCTGGTCGAGAGGACACCGAATCTCTCTCAAAGCACGCTTCACTTTATCTAACCATTTCTCTGCCATCTCAGATTCATTCAAACCAGTGCCATAGAAATCCTCAACTCCTGCCCTTCTCAAATTCTCCATAGGTGCTCTAGGAGCAGTCACTCTCTCAAAAACCCTAGCCATGTCCTGATGCAACCTGAACATAGCTTCAAATGGCATGGCTGCGGCCTCGGGCTGGACCCTAGCATGCTGAGCCGACACAGAAATCGATGGATCTATGGCTTGAGGGTTCACACTCTCGGCGAATTCCTCAAGTGATCCACGAGCAAAATTAGAAGCCATCTAAACAAACAAGAAACAACCGTATCAGCCAACACAGATCTAGACTCATTCACATCTAAGCAACTCAGAACAATCATAACTACACAACAACACCCAGAAACGCCTAAACCGGAGCTCTGATACCACAAACTGTAACACCCCCTTCCCATACGTAGGCGATCCCATCCGAGAAGGAGTGAGATGCCGTATGAGTAAAGGTGCCACCAAGCAAGTACAAAGTAAAACATACATTCATTCATAACATACATACATAAATACGGTATAATTAAAACTTTACATCCAGAAAGCAAAAGCTGATCATGCATTACTATAATAACTATTACAATAATGTTCTGATCAACTAGCTGATACAAAATAATATTACATATCAAAAATATAATTACAAACGCGGAAGCTGAAACAAAACTGATACAGAGAGTTCTATACAAAAAGAATCATCACTGATACAAAACTGAGCCCTACACTAAAACTCTTCTGTGTTGGCTTGATGACGGCGACTCTCTCAAAGCAAAACTCCTTCCGCACCTGCACTGGTAAAAACACCGTGCTAAGCGATAAACGCTTAGTGGGGAAACACACATAAATAATGGACGGCCATTCACAATGGTCGTCAAGGCATAACACATTCACAATGGCAGAATGCAAAGGCTATAACATAATCCATACAAACATGCTCATATTTAAAAGCCATACAATCAGTATCTCATAATCGTATCCATTCCAGAATAATCCAACATGTGTTTCATCATTAAACTCATTCAGATATTCCAATTAATAGCCAAATCAGATCAGAACAATTCTATTAAACATTTAAAGAACACCTGCTGACTCTAGATAGTGGATAACGAGTGTACTCCTAATACTGAAGGGTTCGCGAGGAACCAAACGGGGACCTGATCAGGGTCCAAACTGAACTGAGGGCTGCAGCAAAAGACTCTATTAGGCATGCCTAACTGTAAGCACCGTGTCCTGGAGCAGTCCGGATCAGAGGTTACCCTATGATGAAATCAATGTTCAAGGCCTATACAGGAGGCTGAAGTTGGAGGTTTTAGTCCCGCGTTCCAAGAGAAATGAGGTTTTTCTACAATTCAGGGGCAGAGGGGGAGAAAACGGGAGTTTTCTGAGTCAAAAAGGTTTTTTGTCCTCCACAGACGGCCAGCCCGTCTGTGGAAGTAGCCCGTCGCTTCGAGTCACCGACGGCTAAGGGAATTTTTCGACGCCCGTCGGAAAGTCACCGCCCTTGTCAGGAGCCGCCTGGTTTCCCGGGGCACGCAACCGTTCCGACGCCCGTCGGTGAAAGTGGCAGGGCCGTCGGAAGTGTCCTTGTGTCAGTAGGATTCTTCCGACGCCCGCCCCTATGCACCGACGCCCGTCGGTCGTGTCTGGCTATATAAGGTCCGGATTTTCACTTCAAAAGGGTTGGGAAATTTTTCAGAAGAGGAAACTCTACCAAAATTCGAGCACGTTTTCTCTCTCTTCCAAAAACACACATTTCCCAAAGAATTTTACTTAATCAAGGATCAAATCGATCAAAGGAACTAAAAACTAATTAGTTTTCTTTAGATTTGGACTCCTAAATCGACTTTCTGAAGGATCAGAGGTGAAATAGCTCATTTTCTCTCTCTAATCTTTCATTCTCCTATTTTCTCGTGGAACGCGCGGGGATCTAACCGACATCAAAATTCTACCCAAGGCAACTATCTGAGGGTAAATATTCCGGATTCTCTCTCCATCTTCATCTTATATTTAATTATTTATCATTTATTCATTCATTCTGTGAAATTTTTGAATACCTGTCATTACTTTTCTTCATTTTGACTCCCTCGTCCCCTTCTTGAATAAAACTTGTTTTTTATTTCAAAAGGCTCTTTTCTCCTTTCTGTTTTTTCGGAGACAGAGGTGACCGACGGGTCATCTTTATGACCGACGCCCGTCTGTCGCCCACCTACAGACGCCCTTCTTGAGTGACAAACGGGCGTGTGGGATAACCAAACCGACGCCCGTCGGTCAACCAGGAAAAGGCCGTCGGTGGGTTCTGCCTCCATTGTTTTGATCATTTTTCATCTCTATTCAGTCTTTTCGATTTCTCATGTGTTAATTTCATGAATGTTAACATCTCTTAATTTTCTGTGAGTGTATATTGGTCCTCTTGGATAATTTCGAGCTTGAGTGGCTGCCTACCATGCATGGTGGATTTCGTCCGGTTTAGTTTTCTTAAACCTTTTGATTTATTTTCTCTCGCTTTTTCATTCATTGATTATTTTATGTATATGAATAAGCTCTTTTTATCCTGTTAAATGTAAAGATAGACCAACAATTTGTACTTAAATAAAAGTGAGTTTTGTATAAAAATGCAAAAGGGTCCAACGCCCTATTTTCATCCAATAAAGATCATCACATATAAAATATCCCATTTTTTATAACGATGCATGCGAGGACCAAAGTCCTCAAAATAAACAATGCCCCGATTTGTGTATGAATTGCTCATTTATAAAGGGAGTTGTATTCCGCTCCTTGTATTATTGTAATTTATCGCTTTTGATATTTATTCTGCTCATTTACTGCTTTCCAAATGTGAATAAATGCGCTTTTCAATTGAACTGCATAGTGTGGAGAGAGAGCGAATTAATGATATTAAAATTTGATCATAAACTAATTGAGGTAGAAATAGATGAGAAATCCCGGACCCAGCTCTGGTATTTGGGCTCGAGAGGTTAGAGGTTATCCTTCAAGATACTTCTTGAGTCACGAGGCTTTTGCGCTAATCCTAGGCCTCATGGCTCAATATGGATAAAAAGCGCAGTCTTAGGCTCTCCGAGGTGAGAGAAACTTTCCCAATGTTCGATTGGGTGGCGACTCCATGAAACTTCCGTGTTGCTCAACATAGACGCACTTGCGATTTATTGCAAGATGCCAACGGACCCGCAAATGCCCCGGTCGCCCACGTGCGGGCGGCCGAACGGGCGGCGCATCGGGATCCGGCGCGCGTCACAGTGGCGACTCCGCTAGGGACGTTTATGGTTCGAGATTTCGATTTGAAAATACCTCTTTTAACATTTATGATTAAAATTTAATTCATGAATTCACTTTCTCTCAAAATTGCATTCGCATATTATTAGAGCCTTAGAATACGCTAGTTTTGTCCCTCTTTTAGCCCCGGTGCGTTCCTGAAGCACCTCCTCATTTTCACTCAATTTGGGGAAGTGTTAAGGATAATCACCAGCCCAAGCCACGTACCTCAATGGTATATCAAAATGATGACCCGATCGGTCGCTATGCTCGTGATGAGCTAGACCCGTCGGCAGGGATCATGCTTGGGTAGCCTCAAAGGAACATCTCCCTTGTCCAAAGCTCATGTAATAACTGTAGTCACTTTCCACAGGTGAAATGAACCATAATCTCATGCTTGCTGTATGGATCCTCACATATTGGACGAACCCAAATATCTCGCTCGGTAACCTAGCCAAAGGCTATCATGCCCCGGTAGGACCATGCCGAAATTTATGGACCGTCCGAATACGTAACGATCATTATCCACCCGCTTGTACATTAGCATAGGAGTGTTATGCTGCCGGTTTTTCGCCGCGCACCATACGCGTCCATTGGGTCCCTCGTTGACCCTTGGGCTAATCCCACCTAGGAAAGAGACGGCACGACCACGTGTGTGGGAGAAACAAGGGCGGAAGGACTTACTTGCTTGCTTGTGCTCTGTAAATGATGCATATCACGATCATGCATTATACCTACATTTCATGCATCATTCTAACTTTTGTCCCTGCAGCCATCATAGATCTGCCCAGGTGGACTAGATCACCGACCGGACGACTGATCCGAGTTCTTGAGCTGTCAGATAGAGAGGGTCTGCCCGAGATTTTATCAGAAGTAAGTGGCACGGTATCTCAGATGGCAAACTCACCCAGGGGGGAAGATGCCACCAGGGCCATGATTGCCGAAGAAGTGGGCCGTCGATTTGAAGAATTCAAGGGCAGGATGATGAATATGTTGGCCGCCTTGACGCAGCAGAACGCTCAGCCGAATGTTCCCCAGAATCCTCCTCCTCCTCCTCCAGTAAGACTGAATGAGCCTGAAGAAGAAAGGTTTGAAAGGCGAGAAGAGCCCGTTAGGCCGCCACCGGTAGAGTTGAGATCAGTGGCTTCGGGAGAGCTGAGAAGAAGGCCAGTGCTGAGAATTGATGACGATAGAGATATCGAGGATGATAGGTTGAGCATGGCATCCGAAAAGGGGAAGGCACCTCAGGCTGATGATTTTATTTTGAAAAAGATGGAAGAGAGGTTCGAGGCCATGGCTCGTATGATAGGTAGAGCCCACGGGATGAATCCTGAGGATAGGGAGTTGGACGGAGAGGACCCGATCCCTTATAACTTCAAGATGCCGGATGTGCCGAAGTTCGATGGTACTTTTGATCCTACTGCACATGTGAAGCAATATTCTCTAGTCATGAAGGGGACCACGTTGTCCAAGAAGCAGAAAGTGGAATACTTTTGTCTGAGTCTGACCTCTCATGCCATAGATTGGTATCACGGCCTTGACCGTCGCACTAAAGAAGATTGGGATCTGCTCACTGAGGAATTTCTGAAACAGTATGATTGTAACACCAGAATGGAGGTGACTCTGAAAGATCTTGAGTTGCTCCAACAGAAGGCCGGGGAATCCTTCCATGAGTACCTTACCCGATGGCGGAACCGAGTAATGGAGATGCGCCGAAAGCCTGATACCCAAGATCAGATTCGTCTTTTCATTAAGAACGCGAGCCCATACTTGAAGGAGGGACTGAGGATGAAGGGGTTAAAGGACTGGGAGTCTCTCAAGGATATAACAATCGAAGCAGAAGGGGAGTTTTTGACCCGGAAAGCTAACAATGATAATTTTGCCAAAAGGGCTAACCCCGGTCAAGGAGCCAGTAGGCCGGCAGGTCCCAGTAACAGCACTAGAAGAATGGGTGAAGTGTCTGCTACTGAGGTAGCCACTCAGAGGAAGTTTTTGAACTTGGGAAGACCATTATCCTGGGTCTTGAAGAGACTGATGAAGGAGGGAAAATTGCGTCCTCTAACTCCTAGGCCAGCTCCGACATAAGGGAAACCGGGACATAAGGACAACGAGTTCTGTGCATTCCACCAGTACTCGGGCCATGTCACTGATAAATGCAAAGCACTTCGGCACTCGATTCAAGACTTAATCGATAGCAAGCAAATCTTTGACCCTGAGAGGAGAGAAGCCGAGAAGAAGCCTGGTTATAATGCCGTACCCCCACCTGTGTTCATGATCCAATCTAGCCTGCCAGAGTGGTACGTGCTACTAGATCTGTATGGGAATGAGGAACCTGCTGTCGGTAATTCCGAGGATGAGGAGGAGAGAGCAGTTGTGGCGACTCTAGATTGCTGGTCTAGCAGCGAGAGTGGTGGAGAAGCCGAGCATGAAGGAGGATTGAACATTGATCTGTGGGGCTCCGATGGAGAAGAGGGAGAGGTAGGCGCTGTCACTAGAAGTGGAAGGGTGATCCCTGAGATTGCAAAGCTACCTGAGCCAGTACAGCCAGTGGCAGAGAAAGAGCCAGAGGAGGAGCAGATTATAAAGCAATTGAAGAAGACCACAGCTCAGATATCCATTTGGGATTTGTTGAGGCAGTCCCCCTCTCATAGGCAGAAGGTAGTAGAGGCTTTGGTTGAGGCCACAGTTGCGACCACTATTTCCCCATCAGAGCTTTTGGGTCTAATCAAAGGAGGATCCGAGGAGAGGTTGATCTTTTCCGATGTCGACTTACCGGCAGAAGGCCGTAATCATAACCGACCCTTATACATTAAGGCGCAGATTAGCGGCAAGCACACTACTTGCGTTATGGTGGACGATGGGTCTTCTATCAACGTATGCCCTTTGATAGCTTTGCAAGCTTTTGGCTTAAGCGAGGATATGCTCAGCGGATCCGACCTGACTATCACGGCCTACGATAACTCGAGGAGGCAAGCCTCGGGAACCTTCAAGACCTTGGTCAAGACAGGACCTATCAAAGTGGAGGTTGAATTTGTGGTCCTGCCCATTCCTGCTAATTTCTCGGCTTTGCTAGGGAGACCCTGGTTTCATAAATTAGGGGGAGTGCCATCCACACTGCATCAGATGATAAAATTCCCGCACGGAGGAGAGGTGGTAACTATCAAGGCGGCCAGGGAGAACCAGGTCTCAGCGCTAGAAATTGCCAATCAGCCATTCAGCGGTTTTCATGTATCTATGATAAAGGAAGAGCACGGGTCAGGAGATAGCCCGGCTGTGGTTAGTATGATGAGGAAGATGCACTATCTTCCTGGGGCTGGATTGGGTAGAAGCTCCCAAGGGCTGCAGACCGCGATCACCACTCGAGGGCAGAAGAGCCGGAAAGGTCTGGGGTACAGAGGTGGTTTTGGCAAGAAGAGGGAAATAGACAGGATCCCCCATATTTCAGAAAGCTTTGTCCCCGCATCCTCAGTATGTGCTTATACTGGTGAAGATGAACCGCAGTGGGTAGATGGGAGGATTGTCCCTGGCTTTGAGATTTTTAACGATGTGTATGACTGGAACGTCGGGTTTGTCAAGACCGCTGAAGGCTTTTGGGATGAAGAAGTCATGACTCAGGGGATCATTTGGGACAAGTGCGAGCTTGAGGAGGTCGTTACTGAGAAAATGGTAGCTGCCAGGCTGAAAGGAAAAGGGAAGATAGCAGATTTAGAGCTGGAAATGGAGGATTTGATAATCTCTTCCGACGTGCCTGAAGGGCCTCTGCTAGATCAGAAAGTCAGTAAGCAAGCTGCAACGGCGTCAACCTCGGGAGCGGCAGAGGAAGACTCTAGCCTAGATTGTCTTTTTATTCCATAACTCTTTTATGATGTAAATGATAACAATAATATTATCAATAAGATGAACAATTTCACTTATTTGTGCGATGTTTCTGATGATTTCAACATGCATGAACATGATCATATTCCATCAATTTTTGACATTGACTCTACTGGCACAACGCCTTTCAATCTTGGAACCTCGGAAAACCCGAGAGAAGTTCTAATAGCATCAAACATAACTCCTGAGGAGAGAAAAAATTTTGAGAGAATAATAACAAAACATGAGAAAGTCTTTGCCTGGACCTACGAGGATATGCCGGGGATTGACCGAGCCGTGGCGGAGCATGCCATCCCGACTTACCCAGATTGCAGGCCTGTGAAGCAGAAGTTGCGAAGGCTGAGGCCAGAATGGGCTGACAAGGTTAAGGAGGAAATCCGACAGCAGATCGAAGCTAAGTTTCTGGTGGAAGTCCAGTACCCTACTTGGCTGGCGAATGTAGTTCCTGTGGCTAAGAAGAACGGAAAGGTCAGGGTGTGCATGGATTATCGAGATCTTAACAAAGCTTGCCCTAAAGATGATTTTCCACTACCCCATATTGATGTATTGATAGACAGTGCCGCCAATTGCGCGATGTACAGCTTTGGGGATGGATATGTGGGCTACAACCAGATCCTGAACAAGATAGCTGACCGGGTTAAGACTGCCTTCATCACGGAGTGGGGTACCTATGCCTATCGGGTTATGCCTTTCGGCCTGAAGAATGCAGGGCCACATACTAGAGGATGGCAACCAAGATCCTAAGCGACCTGATTCACAAAGAAGTGGAGGTATATGTCGATGATATGATGGTCAAATCGGCCACCCGAGGGGGACACTTTGAAGCTCTAGAGAAGTTTTTCACCCGGATCGACAAGTATAATCTGCGACTTAACCCCAAGAAGTGCGTTTTCGGGGTGACTTCGGGAAAGCTGTTGGGACATGTCGTCAGTCAGAGGGGGATAGAAATTGACCCCGATAAGGTGAAAGCTATCAGAGAGATGCCTGTGCCACAAAAGGAAAGAGATGTAAGGAGCTTTCTAGGCAAGTTGCAGTATGTTAGCCGGTCTATTGCCAAGCTCACTTCGATATGCGAACCTATTTTTAAGCTGCTTAGAAAGAACCAGCCCGTAGTCTGGAATGAAGACTGTCAGAGAGCCTTTGATAATATCAGGGAGTACCTGTTAAATCTGCCAGTACTAAGACCTCCGCAACCTGTTAAACCGCTTATTCTGTATCTGGCAGTAGAAGACGGTTCAGTGGGCGCCATGATGGCTCAAGAGGATGAGTTTGGGGTGGAGTTTGCAATTTATTACCTCAGCAAGAAGTTTCTGGCTTACGAAGTAAAATATGCTGAGGTAGAAAAGATCTGCCTTGCAGTTATTTGGGCATCGAAGAAGCTAAGGCATTACTTCCACTCATACAAGGTTCAGGCTGTGGCCAAGCAGAATCCTTTAAGATATTTGCAGGAGGCGCCATCTTTGCTTGGAAAGATGGGGAGGTGGCTGCTCTTGCTGCAAGAGTTTGATGTGCAATACATCACCCGTAAGACTATTAAGGGGCGAGCTGTAGCCGAATTTCTTGCTGAGCATCCTATCCAAGGGGACACCCCCGAATTTACCTTTCCTGATGAGAGCATAGGCGCGATTTCTGTTCAAGGATGGCAGTTGCACTTTGACGGGGCGGTAAACAACAAAGGAGCCGGAGTCGGAGTCATCCTGACAACCCCAGATAATGAGAAACTTCCTCTCTCTAAGAAACTGAGATACAAAGCAACCAACAATGAAGCTGAGTATGAAGCGTGCACTTTCGGGTTAGAGGCTTTGGCGGTGTTGGGGGCAAGAAATGTAGAGGTATTTGGTGACTCGTCCTTGGTAATAAACCAGATCCGAGGTGAGTGGGCTGTTAAGGAAGAGAGACTGGTCCCCTATGTTCAATATCTGAAAGGGATATGTGGGCAGTTTGAGACTTGCACCTTCCACTTTGTGCCCAGAGATGAGAACCGTCTGGCTGACGCGTTGGCAACCTTGGTGTCAATATGGGATAATCCTGAGGGAGTGGTCATGAAACCGGTGCTAATTTCGAGCTCTGATAGGCCTAGTTTTGAAACCGAGCCAGTGATGGAACTAGAGGCGTCAGATGGGAAGCCATGGTACTTTGATATCATGAATTACTTGGAAAGCGATAGATTT
Source organism: Excoecaria cochinchinensis (assembly GCA_947683425.1). Lineage (NCBI taxonomy): Eukaryota > Viridiplantae > Streptophyta > Magnoliopsida > Malpighiales > Euphorbiaceae > Excoecaria > Excoecaria cochinchinensis. Next base: position 3,107,020 of record CANTUQ010000004.1, read on the forward strand.
CCAGAAGAAGCCACTGAAAAAGATCAGAGGATGATACGTAAGTTATCTACTTAGTTCATATCCTTGGAAGGGGTGCTGTACAAGAGACGGTCAGATGGGATCCAGCTCAGATGCTTGAATGAAAGAGAAGCGCGCAAGATAATGGAAGAAACCCATGCAGGGGTCTGCGGGGCCCACATGAATGGCTTGACCTTGGCCAAGAAGATAATGAGGCAAGGCTTTTATTGGCTTACGATGGACACTGATTGTTCAAAGTATGTCAAGCAATGTCAGTTATGCCAACAGTACGCGGACCTGAGACACCTGCCGGTATCAGAGCTACATAACCTAACATCTCCTTGGCCGTTTGCCGCTTGGGGGATAGATATCATCGGAGAGATTCGACCTACGGCGTCCAATGGGCACAGATATATCATAGTTGCAATCGACTACTTCACCAAATGGGTCGAAGCAGAATCCTTCAAGAAAATTGACGCGAGGGACATGGCCAGGTTCATAGAGAGGAACTTGATCTGCAGATATGGTCTCCCTCACCACATAGTGTCTGATAATGGAGTGCAGTTTATGGGGGAAACCAGAAAACTTCTCGGGAAATATGGTGTGCAGCATCATAAATCCTCTCCCTACCGACCGCAAGCGAACGGAGCAGTGGAAGCCGCAAATAAGAATGTGAAGAAGATCTTGTCCAAGATGGTCCAAACCTACAAAGACTGGGCTGAGAAGTTGCCCTTCGCCCTGTGGGGATACAGAATGACAGTAAGATCATCTACAGGCGCTACTCCATTTTCCCTGGTGTACGGAACAGAAGCAGTATTGCCGGTAGAGATAGAACTCAAATCTCTAAGGGTGGTCATGGAAGCCCAAATCCCGGAAGCCGAATGGGCGCAACAGAGATTGCAGCACTTGAACTTACTGGATGAGAGTAGGCTGAAAGCTTATTATCACAATCAGATATATCAGAAGAGATTAGCGAGAACTTTCGGGAAGAAGGTGAGGAAGCATCCGTTAAAAGAAGGAGACTTGGTGTTCAAGCAGATGAGGCCAGGGATACCAGACATCAGGGGGAAGTTCAGACCTACCTGGGAAGGGCCCTACATCCTTAAGAAGCTGTTGTCCAGAGGGGCCGCAATCTTATCAGACAGCGATGGGAACGAATTCAAAGAGCCGATCAATGTCGACAGACTCAAAAGGTTCCACGGCTAAAGACCAAAAAAAAAAGAAGAGAATAAAATGCCCTGCAAGTCGAAAACCGAAAAAAGGCGGCTGTGCTAAAATTGGGCGCCTCGACAGGGTGAAAACCGAAAAAAGGCATCCTGTGCAAAAATTAGAGGCATGAGAGAAAATGTCCGATCGTGAAAACCCGAGAGGGCCGATCGGTAACAGGAGCTGATGCTGTTAAAATTTGGTTTCATGTATTGATAGCGCATAAGCAGCTGAGTGAATGCCAAAACTGATCATGTATGCTGAAATTATCTGGAAATATACACAAGGCTTGTGAAAAGGATGAATATTATTCTTTTCACTTCTGTCATTTTCTAGTTCTGCATTAAAAAGAAATGTAGCACAAAAAGAGATACACATTTAGGCTAAGCTAGGTCCTGCTGCTGCTCTCGCCTCTCAGATGTTTGAGCCCTCGAGTCCTATTATCGGAGGCTGGGCTGAGGATCCACTTCTTGTACCCGCTGGTTGAGGACGCAGAATGATCGCCAAACCTCGGGATGGTAGTCTGCACAAGCAATCTACCCCATAGCCCATGATACCGGGAAGCAAATGCGACCGAGAGATCTCCTCCTCGGAAAGACAGGGGAACCCTCACTATATCCTGGGTCATCCCAAGCTGCCGTGAACATCGCGAGGTAATGCAGAAGGTGGCCTGGCGGAGGCCGCAGAGAGGGACACAACCTGATAACCCATCGGTGACCGCGTCAGACAGCGGGAGCCAGGCGGACGTAAAACTGATATCATCATCTGACAGCTCGCCGAATCTGGTAATGCCTTCACCAGTCGCGGCACACCCATACAGTCGCCGACGAGGCAAGAAATGGCTCGGCATGTACCGCGGAATGACTCGAGGGGGTGGTTCAGACAACATCTTCAGTTTTTCCTGTAGCCAGATCTGAAAAAAAAAAAAATAAAAAAAAGAAAAAAAAGAAAAGCCGCTGGAGTAAGTAGGGTTTGCTTCAGGCAAAAATAAGGCACAGGGTTGTGTGAAAATCCGAAAGGACGCACCTCCCGCAAAGAAAAGCTAGTGTGAAAATCCATAAGGGACGCACTACCTTTAAAATAATGACGTACCTGGAGTAATAAGGGGCTACCGGTAAAGATTGTGGTGGACCCAGAGCTCACCGCATCCAGACCTAAGATGGTTTCGGCCAAGACTAGTGGTAGAGGGGACAATCCCAGATGAAAGTCGCTCAGAACTCCAAGCAGACGAAAATCACCTGTCAAGCCTCCTGGAACAACGGTAAGGAAGTTCACCATGCAGAATAGGAACGTGATACTTACCCGATAGGTGGGGATGTCAGTGAATTGATCTAGGGCCCCGATCAGTGGCTCCAGAGAAAAGGAGGAAATCAAAGGAATCAGCCGGTTGGCCTCCGAGGGGGATATGCCCAGAGCTAGGGCTACGTCCCGGATCTGAAGTAAGCCGCAGCGGGGGATGCAAGGCAGAGCGCCAGGAGGGAACTGGGCTCCCAGAATGGAAGCCAATTCTTCGGAAAGAGGGCACAGTTCCTGATAGGTGAACTGGAAGACGTGAAATCTAGGGTTCCAGAAGTGGGTCGCCGCCAGGAGGAGGTTCTGGTCGATTTTCACCCGACACAGGTATTTCAGCCCAGCCAGAGAGGAAAGGGCGCCTTCTCCCCAAGTGTGTTTGTCATCTAAAATGCGGTGCATCCTTTGAGCAGGAGGGGAAAACATTTTGAGGAGAATAAAAGCCCAAGGTGCTGGAAAATGAAGAGACAAGAAAATTTTGCAGGTCTTATAGGAAAGGGTCACCGACGGCCTACCCGCCCCTCTACAAAGACGGTCTGCCCGCCTCTCTACGGAGACGGCCTGACCGCCCCTCCATAGGGACGGCCTGCCCGTCGGAAGTCCCCCCGGGCAGAAACACGCGTCATCATCGCATCCATCACGCGCATTAAATTGCATTCATTTCGCGACAGACGGCCAGCCCGTCGGTCGCTTTTACAGACGCCCTGCCCGTTGGTCACGAAATTCTATATAAGGACGAGTGACAGACGGCGCAAACGTTGCTGTCCCTTTCTTCTTCCTCTCTCAAGCGGTTTTTAAGCAGTTTTTAGCGATTTTTGAGTCTTTTCTTCTTATTTTTTCGCGATTTCTTCAGTTTTTCGCATTATATACTCACCCGGTGCTCGGATACTTGTGTTTCTCTAGTTTCTACACTTCTCCGGATTACAAGTAAGTAAATAATTACTTCTTTATTACTTTTTATTATTATTTAATTCACTTCTATATTCTTCTTCCAACTCTAAAGAGCTTTAGATAATTTTAGAATTTAGGGGGAAATGCTGCCCATTTTTCTATATTATTCTGTAATCAAATTCGAACTTTTTGCATGATCACATAAAAATAGAGTTTTATCTATAACTTGGGTACTTTAGAATTACACCCTTTTTAGCGCACCATTTTGTGCATATCTTTGCTTTTATGGCCTGAGGCCATTATTTTGATGTGTTGGGGGCACACCCTTGCCGGGGTGCGCCCCATTTACAAGCACTTAATATTGCTAGGGCCTGAGGCCTATTATCTTTCTTTTACGCAGGGGGTTGGGCACATCCCTGCCAGGGTGCTGCCCAAATTTTTATCTTTTATTATGGAATTGAATATTTATTCACCTTTCCAAGTATGAAGCATGCCTTAGGACTTAGAAAGCCCATCTTTATTCGCTTTAATTATCTCCGTGAGGATTACATGTTCCTTTGCCATGACGCGTGCAAGGCATGATAGGGTACTTCCGTAGCCGGGATGTTTGCTATTTTTATCTGTCATTACTTTTTTTTTATCTTATGTTGGGCCTCCATTGCCCATGTTAAGGCCCAGATGGACCTTAAATTTTGGAAAATAAAACTGATAGTGCTTGTTTCGCCAAGTTTTCGCTATCTGACTCTTTCCTTTTTACAGGATGCCTCCCAGACGTAGAGCACCACAGGCCCAGCCCGAGCTTGAGGCCCCGGCTTGGATGGATGACGAGTCCGCCCAGAGGTATAGGGCGTTGGCTCAGGTGGAGTTTCGGGCCAGCCGCTTTGTATCTCGCCCTTTTCTAGAGGCCCTCGGGTTGGCCCCGGAGTTCGATTTACTTGCCGAGGGAGCGGGTTGGACAGAGTTTCTTGAGCCTGCCTTCCAGACATTCCCAGAGGCTACCCGCCAGGTTTTGGCCACTCTCCGCTACACGGGCTTTCAGAGTGCAGATACTGACCCGGGGGTGGTACAGTTTTGGTTCGATGGCGACCATGTCAGCATCACCAGGCAGAGGTTTGCTCAGGCTATGGGACTTCCTTCGGGAGAGGAGGTTGAGATCCCGCGGCGAGCGGTGAGACGCGCCCATTGGACGGCTATTGCTATACTAGGAGTGCTGTATGATCACGATACAGCGAAGAGCACCGTATTGGTGTCTCAGGCACTCCGGTATCTGCACAGAGTGCTTTCCAGCTCGTACCTCGGTCGAACTGGTAATCCAGGGTCGCTTAACGCGGCCGAGATCTGGAGCCTCTGGGCTATGGTGGCAGGCCAGCGTCTTAACATTAGCCACGAGATCTTGGCCAACCTGACCAGAGTGGGCAGAGGGTTGACACCGGTGGTGATGGTAGGAGGAGTCATCACCCGATTACTGTTGGGATTGGGGTTTAACCCCGAGAGGCTGAGAGGACCTCTACCGGAGGGGATCCATGTAGATGCTGCAGCAGCGGTTCAGATGGGGATGATCTCTCAGATTCCAGGCCAGGCAGAGGCTTATAGGGTGTTGACTATCCATGAGACCCGGCGACTGTTCTCACTTCCACCCCTGGGGGCAGACCCTGATCACCCAGAGCACCAGGAGGAGCAGCCTCCACAGCCCGAGCCACAGCCCGAGCCACAGCCTCAGCCTCCGCAGGTACAGCCGCAGCCTCCACAGACTGAGCCTCAGCCGGAGCATCAGCCTCCTCCACCTCCTCAGTCCCAGACAGTGCCTCCGCCACAGCAGTAGGAGCCTCCTAGGACCCCCTTGGATTTTGATTTTGAGATCACGATGGACGATCTCTTTGCCTCTTCACCGGCATCTAGGGCCCCGACCCCAGCCCCGTCGCCGAGTACCAGGGTACAGAGGCCTGGCCGCGAGCCCTCCGAGAGATACCATCCGTACTCTCGAGGCGATCCTGGGGCATCCACTTCTTCGGCACCACCACCAGAGCCAGCGCCACATCAGCCAGCTCAGCCGGACTTTTTCCAGCTCCTCTCCTCCATGTTTATGGCCTTTGAGCGGCGACAGGATGAGAGGGATAGGGCCATTCACGAGAGGTTGGATCGCCAACAGGCTGCTATCCAGGAGCAGTCTCAGACGGTGGAGCGACTATCCCGAGAGCAGGCAGGCTACATGGAGCATGCAGCGAGGGAGCAGACTCGGGCCATGGATGCCTTTAGAGACGAGCAGACTCGGGCCATGGATGCCTTTAGAGATGAGCAGACTCGAGTTCTGGAGGCCTTCCGAGGAGAGCAGATGAGGCTGATTGAGCAGATCGCTCAGGGGCAGAGGGAGCTCAGGCAGCAGCTCGCTCATGATGTGAGGACGTCACAGGACCAGGCGTCTCAGAGGGTTGACATGACCCTTCAGATGATTGACGAGTCACTAGACTCTCTGAGATCCCGCGTCCAGGCGATGGAGGGGATTCTCCCTCCTCTTTCTCAGACCATGAGAGAGTTTAGGGAGCAGACGGAGCAGAGTTTGGAGCGTAGAAGGACGGCCGCCGCTGAGCAGACCACTCAGCTGAGCCAAGCCTTCAAGAAGTTGGGGGACAAGATCTCTGAGACCTTAGGGTTTTTGGGCACTTGTACCCAGCCCTTCTTAGACGGCTATGCTCAGGTTCAGTTCAGGCGAGCCCATGATCACGAGGCAGGACCCTCTGCAGCTCCGCCACCCCCTCAGGCCCGTCCACCTCCGCCAGGGACCGTTCATATCTCGGATGATGAGGATCCCGATGAGCCTTCAGACTACACACCTCTCTGAGCTTCAGGGAGTTATTTTTGTATCTCCCGTATTTTGTATATGCATTGTACAAAAATGACATTTTTAGTGAAAAAACTTTTGCTTCATTATTTGCATGTTTTTCATTTCTTTTCGGTTAATTGCTTAAATAACACCACAGGAAGTGTATTTTCTCCTATTTACTCATGTGTCGATAATAATAATAATAACATGAAACAAAGACAAACAACAAAAGAATAATAATCAATAACAGGTCAAAAGATGACCGCTCAAACATGAATTAACAAAATCTTTTATCTCACAGGTACAAAAGAATACCAACCTGAGCACGGACATCGATTTAAAGGGGTCTCCTTCGAAACAAGGAAACCAGCGGAGTTCTCACACTCCAAGATCGAAGCTGCAGTTAAAGAAACACTGCTCTTCACCCCGAAGCTGTGGTTAAAGAAACACCGCTCTTCATCAGATCGAAGCTGCAGTTAAAGAAACACTGCTCTTCACCCCGAAGCTATGGTTAGAAAAACACCGCTCTTCATCAGATTGAAGCTGCAGTTAAAGAAACACTGCTCTTCACCCTGGAGCTGCGATTGAAGAAACACCGCTCTTCATCAGATCGAAGCTGCAGTTAAAGAAACACTGCTCTTCACCCCGAAGCTGCGGTTAAAGAAACACCGCTCTTCATCAGATCGAAGCTGCAGTTAAAGAAACACTGCTCTTCACCCTGGAGCTGCGGTTGAAGAAACACCGCTCTTCATCAGATCGAAGCTGCAGTTAAAGAAACACTGCTCTTCACCCCGAAGCTGCGGTTAAAGAAACACCGCTCTTCATCAGATCGAAGCTGCAGTTAAAGAAACACTGCTCTTCACCCTGGAGCTGCGGTTGAAGAAACACCGCTCTTCATCAGATCGAAGCTGCAGTTAAAGAAACACTGCTCTTCACCCCGAAGCTGCAGTTAAAGAAACACTGCTCTTCACCCCGAAGCTGCGGTTAAAGAAACACCGCTCTTCATCAGATCGAAGCTGCAGTTGAAGAAACACTGCTCTTCACCCCGAAGCTGCAGTTAAAGAAACACTGCTCTTCACCCCGAAGCTGCGGTTAAAGAAACACCGCTCTTCATCAGATCGAAGCTGCAGTTGAAGAAACACTGCTCTTCACCCCCGAAGCTGCGGTTCAAGAAACACTGGTCTTCACCAGATCGAGATGAGATCTAACCGGAAAAAGGCACGGAAGGTGAAAAGCCGTCGAAGGTACGCTTTCTTTCCAACCTTTCTCTGAGTTTTGGCTTATCTAGGCGCTTGTGCGCTAGTTTCCCCAAAACTGGGGGCAACTGTAAGCACCGTGTCCTGGAGCAGTCCGGATCAGAGGTTACCCTATGATGAAATCAATGTTCAAGGCCTATACAGGAGGCTGAAGTTGGAGGTTTTAGTCCCGCGTTCCAAGAGAAATGAGGTTTTTCTACAATTCAGGGGCAGAGGGGGAGAAAACGGGAGTTTTCTGAGTCAAAAAGGTTTTTTGTCCTCCACAGACGGCCAGCCCGTCTGTGGAAGTAGCCCGTCGCTTCGAGTCACCGACGGCTAAGGGAATTTTCCGACGCCCGTCGGAAAGTCACCGCCCTTGTCAGGAGCCGCCTGGTTTCCCGGGGCACGCAACCGTTCCGACGCCCGTCGGTGAAAGTGGCAGGGCCGTCGGAAGTGTCCTTGTGTCAGTAGGATTCTTCCGACGCCCGCCCCTATGCACCGACGCCCGTCGGTCGTGTCTGGCTATATAAGGTCCGGATTTTCACTTCAAAAGGGTTGGGAAATTTTTCAGAACAGGAAACTCTGCCAAAATTCGAGCACGTTTTCTCTCTCTTCCAAAAACACACATTTCCCAAAGAATTTTACTTAATCAAGGATCAAATCGATCAAAGGAACTAAAAACTAATTAGTTTTCTTTAGATTTGGACTCCTAAATCGACTTTCTGAAGGATCAGAGGTGAAATAGCTCATTTTCTCTCTCTAATCTTTCATTCTCCTATTTTCTCGTGGAACGCGCGGGGATCTAACCGACATCAAAATTCTACCCAAGGCAACTATCTGAGGGTAAATATTCCGGATTCTCTCTCCATCTTCATCTTATATTTAATTATTTATCATTTATTCATTCATTCTGTGAAATTTTTGAATACCTGTCATTACTTTTCTTCATTTTGACTCCCTCGTCCCCTTCTTGAATAAAACTTGTTTTTTATTTCAAAAGGCTCTTTTCTCCTTTCTGTTTTTTTCGGAGACAGAGGTGACCGGCGGGTCATCTTTATGACCGACGCCCGTCGGTCGCCCACCTACAGACGCCCTTCTTGAGTGACAAACGGGCGTGTGGGATAACCAAACCGACGCCCGTCGGTCAACCAGGAAAAGGCCGTCGGTGGGTTCTGCCTCCATTGTTTTGATCATTTTTCATCTCTATTCAGTCTTTTCGATTTCTCATGTGTTAATTTCATGAATGTTAACATCTCTTAATTTTCTGTGAGTGTATATTGGTCCTCTTGGATAATTTCAAGCTTGAGTGGCTGCCTACCATGCATGGTGGATTTCGTCCGGTTTAGTTTTCTTAAACCTTTTGATTTATTTTCTCTCGCTTTTTCATTCATTGATTATTTTATGTATATGAATAAGCTCTTTTTATCCTGTTAAATGTAAAGATAGACCAACAATTTGTACTTAAATAAAAGTGAGTTTTGTATAAAAATGCAAAAGGGTCCAACGCCCTATTTTCATCCAATAAAGATCATCACATATAAAATATCCCATTTTTGATAACGATGCATGCGAGGACCAAAGTCCTCAAAATAAACAATGCCCCGATTTGTGTATGAATTGCACATTTATAAAGGGAGTTGTATTCCGCTCCTTGTATTATTGTAATTTATCGCTTTTGATATTTATTCTGCTCATTTACTGCTTTCCAAATGTGAATAAATGCGCTTTTCAATTGAACTGCATAGTGTGGAGAGAGAACGAATTAATGATATTAAAATTTGATCATAAACTAATTGAGGTAGAAATAGATGAGAAATCCCGGACCCAGCTCTGGTCTTTGGGCTCGAGAGGTTAGAGGTTATCCTTCAAGATACTTCTTGAGTCACGAGGCTTTTGCGCTAATCCTAGGCCTCATGGCTCAATATGGATAAAAAGCGCAGTCTTAGGCTCTCCGAGGCGAGAGAAACTTTCCCAATGTTCTATTGGGTGGCGACTCCATGAAACCTCCGTGTTGCTCAACATAGACGCACTTGCGATTTATTGCAAGATGCCAACGGACCCGCAAATGCTCCGGTCGCCCACGTGCGGGCGGCCGAACGGGCGGCGCATCGGGATCCGGCGCGCGTCACACTAACTATCCACTTACTTGACTCTAGCAGGTTCAGCGTCATTCAAATAACATTTCAGGGTACGAAATAGAATTCATCAGAAATTCATGGTATCACTTATATCAAAGCATATAAAAGTATGGCATGCATCATACCGCAATATAAGTCCATTCAGAAGAAACACCAAATTCATTTCTGAGTCAAAAGCCGGGAAATTTCGGAAAAAGGGCTGAACCGGGTAACGGGTGAGGTTGGCTGGTCACGAGGCGTGACTGGCCTCCCCACAAGGCAGGTCACGAGACGTGACTGTGGGTCACGCCTCGTGACTTGCTTCATCCCTCGCAGATCACGCGGCGTGATCTCGATGATCACGTGACGCTCAAGCTGGTCACGAGACGTGACTGGAAGTCACGTCTCGTGACTTGCTTCTCTCTTCAGCCGATCACGCGTCATGCCTTTTATCAAGCCGGTCACGAGGCGTGACGGGGAGTCACGTCTCGTGACTGCCTTCCTCAAGGCCGGTCACGCGTTGTGATAGGCAATCACAACTCGTAACTGGCTTTGCTCTGGCAGGTCACGAGTTGTGACTGGAAGTCATGTCTCGTGACTTGCCCTCTCTTCCTTGGCTAGTCACGCGACTCAAAATCTGGAAAATGGGATTTCTACAGTAACTCGATTTCCAGTTTTCCAGAATACAGAAATCAATCCCTAATTTGATTCAAAACCAATCAAACCTGTTCTTACCTTCTGGAAAACACCCCAAACAATATAAGCAACATATATACAACCCAGTTTCAACATTTAATCAACCAAATCAAGACTATATGCAATCAAGTTCATCAAGAACATAAACCCTAGAAATTTACAGTAAACTCAAAATCATGCAAATCACAAGCAAATATTCCCAAACCTGAAATCTAAGCTTCTCTTCACTTAGTCCCACTGCTCACAGCAATCTCCTTGCCTTTGGGATCGCGAGGAGTCTCAGCTAAACACAAACATTCAATAATGCAACCCTAAGTTAAACCTAAACTCAAGGAAGAAGAAGAAGAATTGCAGTAAGACAAGGACAAGGATATGTACTTACCAAGTTAGAAGCAAGAGTGAGCAATCTCAACAACACAACTTGATTAACAGTTAGCAGTATTTAGGAAAGGGAAAAGGAGGAAGAAGATGAAGGTTGAAGAGGAAGAACGTAAATCTGATCTTCTCTTCTTTCTTACTTCTTTTCTTTATTCATTTTCCCTAACCTAATACACATGTCATTTTCTTGGTGGTGGAACTTACTCACTCACACCCTAACCCCACACATCACACACATCTAATGCAAACTCAACTAAAAACACCCTACAATGGTATGCTCCAATGTACACAAGTAATTCCCAATTAAATCACATAGTAATGCCATGTATGCACCCACATAATAATAAACCCAAAAACATACATTTTTACTAAAATACCCTTATGACATGCTGAACACATGCACATGCATGCTCATACAGATAGGCTCATTCTACTAGGGGGCAAACGGGGTGTGACAAGATTATACCTGCATCAAGGAGTTTGAGTACCTCCTTCTTTACTACCTCTTGCATGGCCGGGTTGAGTCTTCTTTGAGGCTGAGCTAACAGCTTGCATTCCTCCTCCATTGGGATCATGTGTGTGCAGTAACTTGGGTCAATGCCCTTCAAATCTGAGGTTTCCCATCCAATGGCTCCCTTGTGCTTCTTCAGCACCTCTAGCAGCAACTGTTATTCATCACCTGACAACAAAGAAGATATGATTACTGGTTTCTGATCTTTCTCTAAAAATACATATTTCAAATGAGAGGGGAGAGGTTTAAGTTCAGAATTTAAATCCCCCTTTTTGGGGTTAAACTCTTCATTCTGTGATTCATTCTTTCCATCTTCTGTCTCCACAATTTCTATTGCTTCTCCCCTCATCTCTTCTTCCACTTCATCACCTTCCACTGAATGTAACAAACACAAATTCTCTGGATCAGCTCCAACCAATTTTTCCTGCAGTTCTTCCACACACTCGTCTATTACGTCTACAAAATACACAGACTCCTCCATATCCCCAGATGGATACTTTTGAGCCTTGTTCATATCCACTACTAACTCCTCATTATTGAACCGCAGGGTGACCGTTTGACCATGAACATCGATCAATGCCTTTGCTGTGTTTAAAAACGGCCTCCCCACTATCAGTGGCACCTTCCTATCCTCTTCCATCTCCATCACCACAAAGTCCACTGGGTAGATGAATTTCCCCACCTGCACTAACAGATCTTCTATCACTCCTTTGGGCTGCCTCACTGACCTATCTGCAAGTTAGAGTCTCATTCCTGTCTCCCTGAGGTCCCCAAGAATAAGCTTCCTGCAAATAGAATAAGGTATCAAATTTATGCTGGCACCCAAATCACATAAAGCATTACCATAAAAATCTTCACCAATAGCACAGGGCAAAGTAAAGCTACCTGGATCTTCCAATTTCTCGGGGATCTTGTTCATAATTATAGCACTGCAATTTTCTGTAAGCTATACAGTTCCATGCCCTTCTAATTTCTTTTTATTAGAACATAATTCTTTCATAAATTTAGCATAGTTAGGCATATGAGCTAAAGCTTCAGCAAATGGTAAATTAATGTGCATTTTCTTAAACATCTCTAGAAACCTAGCCTTTTGCCCATTTTTCTTTTCCTGTTTAGCAACTGCAGGAAATGGCAGTCTATTTATATCAAGATCCTCTACACTCGGATTAACTAAACTTTTACCCTTATCACTTTTAGGAGCATCTTCATTAACTTCTACTCTAGAGTTAGAATTACTTACCGTCTGTGTCGGCTCCTCCTTTTCTGATGATGAAGAATTTTTACCTTGGTCTTCTCTCGGTACCACTTCTCAGTGTGATTGCTTTAGCTTCCTCTTTCGAATTTCGGTCCACATTCGAAGGAAATGTTCTCGGTTGTTTTTGAGACATGGAATTTGCCAACTGCCCCACTTGAGTCTCTAAATTCCTCATGGAAGCATCTTGGTTCCGGTTCCACTGCTCTTGAGATTTCCACCTAGACTCTTGATTAGCCATGAACTGCTGCTGGCTATTTACAAATTGTTGTTGACTGTTTATGAAAGTAGCCAACATGTCTTCCAGATTTGTCTTCTTTTCTTGCACAGGTGGCCTCGGTTGGTATCCCGGTGGGTGGTATTGTTGCCCTTGGTTGTGATGGGGCGGATATGGTTGTTGATGCAGCTGCCCTTGGTTTTGATGAGTATTTTGGTTGAAGGGAGGTCTAACTTGTGGTTGAGAGGATGAAGCTTTTGGATTTCCATCCTTCCAAGAGAAGTTTGGATGATTTCTCCATCCCGGATTATATGTGTTGCTGTAGGGGTCATTACTTCTATAATCCCCTATGGCATTTATATCTCCCATTGCCCCACTCTCTTGACCAACTTGCCCACTTTCATACCATCCACTCTCTTGAGCCGCAGAAGATACATTCTGCACTTTCAGACTACTCATCTCCTTCCTCATGGACTCAATCTGTGCCTTCAGCATCGACACCTCATCCACAGCGTGTATCCCTTGTCTTTTCGGAACTAACCTATGATTAGACCATTGAGAATCATTCACCACCATTTCATCTAGCAGATGAAAAGCTTCCTTTGGTAGTTTATTCATGAATGACCCTCCTGATGAAGCATCCAATAAAGATCTTGTCTGTGGTGTAACCCCAGAATAAAATGTTGTCATCAAGTGGTATATGGCTATCTCATGGTGAGGACAGCTTCTCAACAGCCTTCTAAACCTTTCCCAGGATTCATGAAATGGCTCCTCACTCATTTTACTAAAACCCAAGATACTGTTATGGATGTTTGCAGTCTTTGTCGGAGGGAAGAATCTCATCAAAAATCTCTCCTGTAATTGGTCCCATGATCTAATTGACTGTCTAGGTAGCATTTGTAACCATTCACGTGCTTTTCCAATCAATGTGAAAGGGAACAACTTTAATCTTACCGAGTCAGATGACACTCCAAGAATCTGAACCGTATCACTGACCTCTAAGAATATATCTAAGTGCTGTACGGGATCTTCCACTTCTGAACCCGTAAACTGATTCCTCTGTACCATATTGATGGTGGCTGGTTTAAGCTCAAACTACACTCCCCTTGGCAGCACAATCGTCCGATTATCCTCATTCCATCTTGGTACTGCATAATCCCTTATTGTCCTCTGCCTCGGGACCTCTTCTCTATAATTCCCTTGATTTTCATCTTGTGCCCTCGGCACTTGTTCGTTCCCGAGAGGAACTTCACCAATAGGGAGAGGATTGTCTTCCATGTTATTATTTCTGTTGGCTTTCCTTCATTGATGCAAAGTCCTCTTGATTTCAGGATCGTAGGGTGCTATTTGTTCCTGTGTCAATCTGCTCATGGAGCACAACAACTACCTGGAAAGAATAAACAAAAATAAAAAAAATAATATAAAATAAAAATTGAAAAACACACACAAATAATAATCAAAACATAAAACAACGCCAGTCCCCGGCAACGGCGCAAAAAAGTTGACGCGACCTCAGCAAGTGTACTGAATCGGCAAGTAATATAATGGAGTATTTTTAAGACTCCGAGTTATCGTACCCAAGAGACTGTGTGCGCAAGTAATGAAATTCAAATGTATGCTAAAGAATTCCCAATTGTTTGAATTGAATGAGTTAACTACTGATTAAAAACAAAGAATTTAAATAACCAAAATAAACAAATGGAAATAATCACATTAAATTGACGGCAATAATTGCAATAAACAAAATGATGGAAAGATTAACAAGATAAGAATTCAAAAATAGACAAATGTTGCTCAGGTTCACTCATCCACCCCATACCTAAATATGAATCAAAACATGTAAAGGAAGCATATATGAACGAAATCGGGATAACCCTCTTAACCCAAGCGTCCCATTCCGGAGCAAGCTATTCTAATTGCATAACGTCCCATTCCAGAGCAAGTCATACAACTAGCCTAATCACGGGTCTAAAATCCTAGGTTGGGTTTGCTTTCCCATTCCGGAGCCAAACAACCCAAACCCTAATTATTTCACTCCTCATTCCAATCTTAAACCATGAAAACCTGCACATCTAGATTCCCTTTCGAAGCAGTCCAAATGATACAGCAAACATGACAGAAAATCTGAAGATAATTTATCATAACATTCAATCATACAATTCAATAACCAATTAAGATACATGAATTAATTCATTCATCAAAACAGGAAATTAACACGAAAATATACATCTCGTGATTTGACAATAATAACCAGTGAAATAAACCTTCATTCATATATCAAATACCAAAATATGTTCAGAATTCACATCAAGGATAGGGGATTTAGAGATCCCCTAAAAAACTAAAAGACTACTCACGATCCATTACAAAATCAAAAGAATAAAGGAAAGAATAAACCTAGAAATTCATTGAGGTAGAAATCCCGGTTGAATCCCATGTTCTTTTTCTTTGGATCTTCAATGGAGAATTAAACTAAAATTCTGGAAAACTAAAAATAACAATCTCTGGAAATTAACTATGTATCTAATGAAAATTACTCTCAATTTCTAATTAAAACTCAAAACAAGATTGAAAACTGAAGTTTAGAACAGAAGAAAAACTCAGAAAATCTCAGCCGCCAAAACTAAAATCAAAAACTAACTAAAAAATCGGAACCCTAACCAAACAGAAAAGTGCGTTTTTATAGTTCCAGAGGGGTCACGGTGATAATGAAATTCATTGTCACCGTGTAGAGTCGAGATTTCCAAATTGCCTTTGCGCACAGGAGAGGGGTCACGGTGACAATGAATTTCATTATCACCGTGAGGTCTTCAATTTTTGCTTCTGTTTAGGAAAAACTTATGTCACGGTGACAATGAATTTCAATGTCACCGTGAGGTACGTGCTGCTCCAATTCTGCCTTACTAATTTTTATGTCACGGTGACAATGAAATTGATTGCCACCGTGACATGCTTCATACTTGCATTTTGTCCAAATGTTTGCTATGTCACGGTCACAATGAAATCCATTGTGACCGTGACCCCTCTAAGTCTGCTCCTGTCTTCAACTTCTCTTTATGTCACGGTCACAATGAATTCATTGTGATCGTGAGGTACCTAGAACCACACCTAAAAAGACAAATTAAAAATCCATAAAAAACTATCTATAATGCATCAAAATTCCAATTTGACTAAGATTAGTAAAATTATCTTAA
The DNA here is from genome assembly GCA_947683425.1 of Excoecaria cochinchinensis. Lineage (NCBI taxonomy): Eukaryota > Viridiplantae > Streptophyta > Magnoliopsida > Malpighiales > Euphorbiaceae > Excoecaria > Excoecaria cochinchinensis. Next base: position 3,122,825 of record CANTUQ010000004.1, read on the forward strand.
AGGAAACAAAACATGACACAAAAACACAATTAAACACCCAAAAATCATATAAAAACGCCATCAAAACTAAGTACTATATTGAAGTTATCAGCGTCCCTACTCAGACACGTGTCCGTCCATAGCTACAAATGGGCCGTCCCTACTATGCATAGAGACGGGAATCACCCTGGACTCAGACGGTCATCCCGTTTGTGGAGCCAAACTTCCAATTTCAATCAAAATTTCCCAAACTCTTTCAAAACCTCACGCTATAGAGAAAAAGATTTTAATCCTTGTGAAACCGAAAGATGAAAACCTCCGAATTCCATCCATTTATCCGGAAACCAACTTGAATCTCTTCATCGGGTAACTCTGACCTGGACTGCCTCAAGACCCGGTGTCTACAATATGTAAACATAAAGGGATGCCAGTGAAAGTTATTACAAACGAATGTCATTATTTTATACGAAAACTTAAGTAATTACCCATACATTAGCGTCTTATAAACCATAATAAAAAATACTTATTTACTTTTTAATCAAAAATACATTTTAAACAAAATTTATTGTATACTTTAAATCACTTAATGGCTCTATAATTAGTTATACTTCATAATTTTTCTAAATACCTTTGAGGTTCAAAATATAAAGTTCCGAACTCCCATTATCACAACTATTTCTAAATCATATAAATTACATTATCAATACTTAAATTAAATCATTTCATTTTATTCAAACTGTTACTTATTCAAAACTAACAAAATATTTCGATTTTCAGATTTGGTTCGGGCTTGGAATGTCATTCAAAGCTTCCTACGTATCCCTATGGTTGGGGAATTAGAACCACATAGTTCTACAGAAACTTATTCACACATATTCCAAATTTGATCTTAACTATTTTTCCTAAATTCAATTGTCTATATCATGCTTAACACTTTATTATTCCTTACTTACAATCAATATATATATAACTTACCGCATTTATTAAAATCAACAGGAAGGCACATGAATTCCTTACCAACATACTTAATGTAATTATCCAGGCTAAGATCCCGAAGATATATAATACAATACATACCTGTATTCTCAATTTAAACATATAAATGTATATATATATTCATAGAGTTTATTTACTGAGTACTTAACTATAGCAAATATGTATATCAATCATTTCAAAATTCTTACATAGACTTTACATAGACCATCATACTCATAACTTATGAACAGATTAATAACAGGCATTTCTCACATACGATTTCTTATGCAAACAGTATTCATTCATACACACTTATTAGGACAACATCATTTGTTGTATCTCTTTTCGATTAATTGACACTAGATTCAGATACAAAACAAATTAGGTATCCAAAGATACAACACAATTTCACATTCGTGTCCATAGAGGAACCTGAACAGAGGGGTGCATAAAGAACCAGTGAAATGGCATTAATCGCAAATGCTTCAAATGCTTATTCACATAGACAATCTACAAATCGTCACAGAGCTTATAACAATTCACATTATTTCACTCTTTAATTGCCTGCTAAGTCATAGGGGTGGATAAGCGAGTGAACAGATCGCGGTACCTTATGGGTACGAATCGAACGCGTCGCGGTACCTTACGGGTACGAATCGAAAAGCAACACCACATTTTCTCATTCAAAAACATTTTACAGAGGGGATCTTGAATAAGATCCATACACATTAGGGTTCACGAGGAACCAAACGGGGACCTGATCAGGATCCAAATAGAACAGAGGGCTGCAGCTAAAAGAACTCTGTAGGCATGCCTATCTATCCACAACTCGACTAACGCAGGCTAAATTTCCATATTATTATTAAATTCTTGCAGATTCTACACAAACATACACATGTGTTCATTAAATACTTGTGACCTTCCTTTATAATTATCTAAGCACATGCATTCATATACTTACATATCATTTGCACTAATTATACTTAACATTGCCTTATCATCGGGCATCATGCATTCCTTAAGACTTAACGATCAAATCACATTTATTTACACACATACATTCATAATAATAGTGGTAGGTAAATCCTCATATTTTGCTTCTTACCATGTGTGAGAACATTTGAATAAATCATATATTACTTATGTCATTTACAATATTCTTCTTTATAATATGCACATAAATTTAATCATACACCCATTCATTCAATAGCCAAACCCACTTATAATGATTATCACCTTCAAAACAAAGGAACCAAACATATACTTTTCATAATTCTATGCAGTCATATACACACATCAAAATCTTCCTAGCATTCGATACCCTATACACATTTAATTTGCTAGTCAAGTTACATTCCTTCAGATATATATATATATATACACACACATATACACACACACACATGAAATAACCATAGCGAATTAACTCCTTAGTTCAAGTATTAATTGTTTAGCAAAATAGGGTACACACTATTTTACGGTCGTATATGTGCACCATACTAAACAACCCATAAATTGAAACACATTTTAATGCTTAACTAGAGAAAACAGGAGAAGGAGATTTCAGAAATCCAAAAATCCAAAAAAGAAGGATGTTACACGGCGGTATGGTAAACACTTACAGCCGTGTAAGGCGCTCCACTCGGGGGTATGGTAAACCCTTATTACCATGTAAAGCGCTCCACACGGGGGTATGGTAAACCCTTACCACCGTGTGGCTCAACGAACTAGCAACCAGAATAGAATCACATGGCGGTATGAACATCCCTCACTACCGTGTGAAACGACAAAAATCCAAATTTTCCAGAAAAATAAAGGTTTCTCTCCCCAAATTAAACCCTAATTTCCAAACACACAATTAGTACATATTTCATCTGCATATAACTCATCTAATTAAGTGAAATTTATACAATCATCATCTCAAACATCAATTAATTCAAAATAAGTTCATGAATTGAACAAAATACAAATTAAACACTTTTAACACCCCGAATGTACCCTAGATGGATTTGTATATTTTTAGGGATTTTGGTGATCGAAATTGTAAGATTTGATGGTCAGAGTGATTAAGTAGGAGAAAAGATATGATTAGAATTAAGAAAAAGGGTAACTTGGTCATTTTTCATATATGGATTTAATAGAATAGAATAAGTAACTATAAGGGATAAATTTTGAGAATGGATCAGTTATATGCCGAATGTATGTGAGTTGTGGTGTCAGGTGTGCCGAAAGGATGAATTCGATATTAATGTGAAAGTTTCGGTAAGTGCGGCCAATTTTAAAATTGTATGGTATTAATTTGGGGACTTAATTGAAGGGGGTAAGGATTTAATTGTGGGCCAATGTAAGAATTATATTTATGTATTAGGTTATGGTAAGATTAAATGGGAGGATGTGGACTAAAATAGATAATTGATCATAAAAATCTAGTAAGGACCTATAGAAAAGGCACAAGTGGCATTAGAGAAAGGATTGAAGAGGTTGGAGTAGTTAAGGAGAGAGAGAATGTGAGAGAAAGCAGATTTCTGCTCATCCCTCTATCCTTTCTCACGATCTCCCTCTCTTTCTTCTTTGCTTCCTGTTCTTCTTCTTCTCACGCCATCCTCTTCCTTTCTTTGCAATCCACAAGATACATATAATGGAATTTACAGCTCAAGTGCTCTTAATGAAAGATTTAAGATGAAAGGGTAAGTTATGAGTTTTAATTTCTGCAATTTCTCTTTGGTTAATTAGAAACCCTATGTAATGTTATGCATTTTTTATGAGGAAATTGAAGTAATAAATCTATAGAAATAATATGGAAGCAAGGAAGTGCAACCATTTAAGCTAATTGGAGCATAGGAGGTTAAGGTTTGGGAAATCTACTTTTCGATATATATATGTGTGTGTGTATTGATGATGTTGATATTTTGATGTTTTGATATTTACTTGTCAAATTGGGTTTCTTGTGCTCTTTTGGTTGTGTGGGTTTGCTTAATTTTAGAGAGATTGAATTTATGGGGAAACTCTACCCAGATTTCTCTTGACCTTTCATTGTTGTTTTAGCTATAAGCAGAGTTATGTATATTCAAATTGTATCAAACCAGTGGCATTAGAAAGTAAATTCATATATCAAAAATTGTCTTTGAAGTGCCAAAAGCCAATTCTGGCTAAGATCCTTGGAAATGGTAAAAACCGAGGCATCTTTACTTAGGCGGGTTCACTAGAGCAGTGTAGATGTTTTGAGCCATATCTGGAGTTTGTGATGTCCAATTGATTTGAAATTTCTTTCATTTGAAAGCTAACATCCTAGGGATAATTTTTTAAGGATGTTTTGGCAAATAATGTGTTTTAGAGGTTGTTTTAGGCAGTAGAAAATTGGAGTTGAAAAGCTACCCTATTAGTCCATTTTTCGTAGGGTACTTGGGAGGTTTCCATCGCGAGTGTGATAGAACCTGATTGTTGAAGGTTTTTCCTCTTATTTTGAGCCTTATGGTTGGTATGAACCCTTGCCCCTCTTTACCTTTCTTTAGGATGTGTGTTTTTTTGTGTTTTGCCTTCCTAAATACACCCAAACTTTATCGGAACTTTTTAAGACATATTCATCACATGTTTAGAGCTTGTAAAAGAGTAAATAAATGGCTATTACTTAGGAATACAAGTAACTAAGGTTATAAATAAGAATAATCGTTAAGATGCTTTAAAGCTTAATGAGTCAAAACCCTCCGATTAATCCGGAAGTGAGACGACATGAAATGTTATTAAATTATAAGTGAAAATACTATAATTTGTACCATGATCTTTAGAACTTTGGGACTCTAATTCCTAACTCCTTTGAATATGTAAGAAGTTTGTAATGCCATTCAAAGTTTGAACTTGTAAAAACGGTGGGTCCATCCCCGGAACTTATCCCGTCGAGAGTCGGTTCACCGCGCCGTACTCACGGTCTTCGCACCTCCCCTAGTGCATTTTTGCCTTCCGTGGGATTTGAACCAAGGACCTGGGGATGGACTAACATGTATTTAATCATTCACTATGCCTAGTGACGAATTATGGAAGTAATGTTTATGAAATTAGTACAGACATTATAAGAATAAATATGTTTATATGTGAAATTATATTAATTGAGACTTGATATGAGTGTGATCAAGTTGGTTAGCCTTATTGAGTTTTGCTTAGGGTTGGCGGCGTGTCATGTTGGCTCTGTCGCGAGCGCGATAGAGGCCATCTAGTTTTTTGTCACGATTGTGACTAAGGTCGCGAGCGCGACTCTTTCCTATACTATGTAGGTATGTTGTTGAGCCTTTTGGCGTGGGTTTTTATTTATGATTTACATGTCGCCTGCTGTGTAAACTTAGATATGTTATACCATGTAAGCTATAGTTGAATTGAATTTTTTAACCATGCATTAAATTACAATGTGATTGTAATAAAAGGGTTATGGTTTATTGTAGGTTATATGAGCCATTGCTTTAATTTATAAATGAATTATACATATGATTACTATGTGTCTACAATAAAGGTATTCGTCTTAGAAAAAGGTACTAAAAAAATAACATCTACATCATGAAAGGAAAGAAGTAGGTGTTTGGCCTGCACTAGTCGGGTCGTGGATAGATAGGCATGCCTTTAGAGTTCAGTTTCCTATAGCCATGCGTTTTGCACCCTGATCAGGTCCCCAATCGGATCCTCGCGATCCTTCTATCTTGTATCTTGTTTAAGATCCCATGCAAAAATATTTTTGGAAATAAAAAGAAAAAAAAATGATTTTGATAGCTTCGGGTATCCATGCATTATGAAAGAATTATTGATACCCTCGGGTATCTATGCGTATACTCGCTTATCCACTCTTTGACTTAGCAGGCAATAATTGAACAAAAGTTTATGAGTGAAATAATAAGTTACGAACTAATAAGTGTATGTGGAGATTTGCAAGAAAGTATGTGATTAAGCTTTTCATATGCATGTGGATATATTGTCGGTCAGATTTATATGTTGGCTGAACTAGTAATTCATGCACCTATGTGTTTTTCGATCTTATATGGATCATTATGTGAATATGTGATAACACCTGTAAATGCCTATACGGTCCATTTTTATTATTTTCTTTGAAATATAAACATGAGCAAATAACACGAAAATAATGCAATGACATGAAGTAAGTGATTAAATAAAAATAACTATATGTGTAATATGCATTTATATGCTGGGATATGAAGTTAAACTTTTAGCTTCTTACTCATCACTCTTCGAAGTGTGAGAATTGTTTTATAGTGATAATTTATTTTTGGCTGGATATAATGATATGTGTGACACGAGAAGCATGATTAATAAAACGTGAAAAGCATTATTAATTAAGATTGTCACTCTTTTGACCATGTGGACGATTATGGTTAAAATATTTCGTTTATGATCAATTTTATGTGCTTATTAAATGAGATCTTTAAGTGTATTTGGAACATGTAATTATATTTATATGATTTTGTTTGGAATATTTATTGTGTGTTGTGACCGACGACCATTGTTAGTGGTCGTCTGTATTACATGTTTTTCCCTACTAAGCTTTTGTGCTTAGCATGGGTGTGTATCCATGCAGGTTTGGAGTTAGTCGTGTCGCCGAGGACAATCCGCAGCAGTTTGGCCAACAAGTCCATAGTAGTTGTTGTTTAGAGTTTATGATCAACTTTTGTAATGTAATTCCTTGTTAGTGTTGTATTAATTAATTAGTATGTAATGAGATTTTGTATAGACAGTGTAATGTTAAGTATATGATCATCTTTTGCATTATGTGAACGTTTATTTAGTGAACAAAATTTCATAGTTCTACTTTTATTTTAGTTTCCCAGGTGTTTTTGGCCTATAGCATTCTTCACTCATCGTCTCATACTGCCTATGTTATCATACGGTATGCTACGTATGGGTAAGGGGTGTTACATTTAGTGCTATCAGAGCATAGGTTTAGTCGATTATGGACATCTAGGAGGTTGAAGTGTGTCTGTATAGTTTTGTGTTGGCCAAAACGGATGTCCTCATTCTGTATTGTTGTGAGAAATTGCAAGTTATGAACAAGTTGGGTGTAAAGTTAGAATGTGTAGAGCTGATGGATTGCAATCTGTCTGTTTTGGATTATTTATAGTTAATAGATATGAAAGCTTTGCATTAGTAGTATTATAAGAGATCTTGTTAAGGAGTTTCTCCTAATATGGTTGAAATTTTGAAAAGAATTTCTTATTTTAAGAGAATGCGGAGTAAGGATGTAAATGATTGTGATTTGAGAATGTTGGTACCACTCTGCGCATTTGCCAACCATCTTAATTGAGATTATTTGAACATAAGCATGTGTTAGCATGGGGATGGGAAAGTATATTACCACTGCATAAATCGCATCTGCATCATTTTGCATACATAAATCATTATACATGCATTTCACTCATATCCCTCATTCTTATGTGATAAAGATTCTGATTTAACTCAATTAAAAGTGGCTGATAGGCTATGCCTTGAGTAATGGATCGTTTAATGGAGATGTTGAGAAAATGTAAAGTGTAGGCTACCATTTGTATAGAAAGTGAATAAGTAACTGATATGAAAGGATTATTTTGTAGACTAAGTTAAGTAGTAGTAACTAAGAGAGTTAATAGGTAATGTACTGAATAAGGATAATAATTAGTGTAGTTGGCAATTTGAGGTAGTAGACAATATGGCAATAAGACTGTACATGTATATGTAAGTATGTTAAATAAGAAGTCCATATGTGGATCCCAACCAATGATGTGATTATAATTGTGATACGTGTTAGGAATGGAGTAGAGACTTATTGAGATAAAGTTTACTCGATTCGGTAAGATAGTTCTGACGAGTTCGAATTCGACTTTGTTTGAGAATATTTTCCAGTATAAGGATATTGTAATGTTATACGTCAATGACGCAGTGTATGAGAAGTGATACGTTATGAGTAAAGTATATAAGATACTTAATAGTAGAATGTTAGTGCCTAAGGGTGGTAGTGACAAGGACTACGGTATGTGAAAAATCCGATGTTTGTAAATTCCGAGGACGAAATTCTTGAAGGAGGGAGGAATTGTAACACCTTGAATGCACCCTAGAAGGATTTGTATATTTCTAGGGATTTTGTGGATCGAAACTGTATGATTTGATGGTCAGAGTGATTAAGTAGGAGAAAAGATATGATTAGAATTAAGAAAAAGGGTAACTTGGTCATTTTGCATATATGGATTTAATAGAATGGAATAAGTAACTATGAGGGCTAAATTTTGAGAATGCATCAGTTATATGCCGAATGTATATGAGTTGTGGTGTCAGGTGTGTCGAAAGGACGAATTCGGTATTAATGTGAAAGTTTCGGCAAGTGCGGCCAATTTCAAAAATGTACGGTATTAATTTGGGGACTTAATTGAAGGGAGTAAGCATTTAATTGTGGGCCAATGTTAGAATTATATTTATGTATTAGGTTATGGTAAGATTAAAGGAGAGGATGTGGACTAAAATAGATAATTGGTCATAAAAATCTTGTAAGGACATATAGAAAAGGGACAAGTGGCATTAGAGATAGGTTTGAACAGGTTGGAGTAGTTAAGGAGAGAGAGAATGTGAGAGAGAGCAAATTTCTGCTCATCCCTCTCTCCTTTCTCACAATCTCCCTCTCTTTCTTCTTTTCTTCCTCTTCTTCTTCTTCTCACGCCATCCTCTTCCTTTCTTTGCAAGCCCCAAGATACGTATAATGGAATTTACAGTTCAAGTGCTCTTAATGAAAGATTTAAGATGAAAGGGTAAGTTATGAGTTTTAGTTTCTGCAATTTCTCTTTTATTAATTGGAAACCCTAAGTAATGTTTTGCAGTTTTTATGAGGAAATTGGAGTAATGAAGCTATAGAAAGAATATGGAAGCAAGGAAGTGCAACCATTTAAGCTAATTGGAGCATAGGAGGTTCAGGTTTGGGAAATCTACTTTTTGATATATATATATGTGTGTGTGTGCATTGATGATGTTGATATTTTGATGTTTTGATATTTATTTATCAAATTGGGTTGCTTGTGTTATTTTGGTTTTGTGCGTTTGCTTAATTTTAGAGAGATTGAATTTCTGGGGAAACTCTACCCAGATTTCCCTGGACCTTTCGTGGTTGTTTTAGCTATAAGTAGACTTATAGATATTCAAATTGTATGAAACCAGTGTCATTAGAAATTAAATTCATATATCAAAAATTTTCTCTGAAGGACCGGAAGCCAATTCTGGCTCTAAGATCCTTGGAAATGGTAAAAATTGAGGCATCTTTACTTAGGCGGGTTCACTAGAGCAGTGTAGATGTTTTGAACCATATCTGGAGTTTGTGATGTCCAATTGATCTAAAATTTCTTTAATTTGAAAGTAACATCCTAAGGATCATATTTTAAAAGGATGTTTTGGCTAAAAGTGCATTTTAGTGGTTGTTTTAGGCAGTACAATGTCTGAGGTGAAAAGTTGCCCTATTAGTCCGTTTCTCGTAGGGCACTTGGGGGAGGTTTTTGTCGCGAGCGCGACCCTTGTCACGAGCACGATAGAACGTGATTGTTGAAGGTTTTTCCTCTTATTTTTAGCCCCATGGTTGGTATGAACCCTTTCCCCTCTTTACCTTTCTTTAGGATGTGTATTTTATTGTGTTTCTCCTTCCGAAATACACCCGAACTTTATCTAAACGTTTTAAGACATATTCATCACATGTTTAGAGCTTGTAAAATAGTAAATAAATAGCTATCACTTAGGAATACAAGTAACTAAGGTTATAGATAAGAATAATCGTTAAGATGCTTTAAAGCTTAATGAGTCAAAACCCTTCGATTAATCCGGAAGTGAGACGACATGAAATGTTATTAAATTATGAGTGAAAATACTATAATTTTTACCTTGAATCTTTAGAACTTTGGGACTCTAATTCCTAACTCCTTGGAATATGTAAGAAGCTTGGAATGCCATTCCAAGTTTGAACTGAAGTGTAGAAACTTAGTTGTATAAAAAAGATTTTGTATTGGCTGGAACTCTGATATTACTTATGTGATTAGTAAAAGTTAAGGATGGACTAACATGTATTTAATCATTCACTATGCCTAGTGACGAATTGTGGAAGTAACGTTTATGAAATTAGCACGGACATTATAAGAATAAATATATTTATATATGAAATTGTATTAATTGAGAATTGATATGAGTGTGATCAAGCTGGTTAGCCTTATTGAGTTTTGGTTAGGGTTGGCGGCGTGTGATGTTGGCGTTGTCGCAAGCGCTACTGAGGCCATCTAGTTTTCTGTCGCGATTGTGACTAAGGTCGCGAGCGTGACTTTTTCCTATGCTATAAAGGTATGTTGTTGAGCCTTTTTGTCACACCCCGTTCGCCCCCTAGTCGAACGAGCAATATGTATGTGTGTGCATTTGCATGGTTTTGGCATATCATAGGGGTATTTTGGTATATATGCATATTTTGTGGGTTTGTTCGTGTGTGGTGGTGCATATAGAAATAAAGGGTCCATAAATTGAGTTAGGATCGCATGCATGTGAGCATATTATTATGCGTGTGTATTAGATGAGATTGCATTGTGTGTGTGTTGCTCATACATGTGTAGGGTGCATTATTGGAGTATTTCATTGTGTGTGTGTGTGGGACATGTGCATCTAGTGTGTGAGTGAGTGGTTTCCACCACCTAAATTGTGACAAGTGGAGGGTGAGAAAAGAAAGAGAAAGAAGAAAAGGGGGAAATCAGAATTTGGGTTCCATTTCCCGTTCCCTCTTCTTCTTCCTCCTTCTTCTTCCTCTTCGTTTCCCTTAGCCAACTTTCCCTTGGTCCAAGCTTGTGTGGTGGAGATTGGTCACTCATTGTGTTGTTTTGGGTAAGTTTCTCTGCATTTTCTGTTTTGGTTTCCAAGTTCCCTTCTCTTCTTCATCTTCTTTATTTAGGGTTTTGATTAGGGTTTCTTTGGTGTGTGTTTTATTATTTTAGGTGTTTAGCTGAGCCTGCAAGAGATCCTAAATGCAAGGAAGTTGCTGGATCTAGCGGAACCAAGTGATGGAGCTCCTAATTTTGAGGTTTGGGAAATTATTTATGCTTTGGTTTTGCTTCAATGTGATTTTGGGTTTAGTATGTATGTATGAATGATGGAAATTGGTGTATGAAATTGGTTTACTCTAAGTGGGTTTCAAGTTTTAAAGTGTAAAATTTGAATGATAGGCTATTGCAAAATGTTTAATTCTCTTGATTTAATTTTCTGAATTTGTGGATGTTGAGTTCATGTATGTTTGGACAAATTGATGATATATTATGTTGTTTGAGTTGAGATTTTCGATTGCCAAGTTAAGGTAAGTTTGAGGTAAGTTTTTGGTGTTAATTTATTGGTCAAAATGTGTATATTTCGTTGTGGCTGATTGTGTGAAAAATTGGGAATTGTTGAAGTTGGAATTCTGCAGATTTCTTGAAAATCCAGGAGTTACACGGCGGTAAGGCCTGGTCTCACCGCCGTGTGGATCGTGGGTTTTGCCTTAGAATTTTGGAGCTGTGTCTTTACACGGCGGTAAGGGCAAAGCCATACCGCTGTGTAAAACCATTCTGCCCGGGTGTGAGGCATGTTACACGGTGATATGGCCTAAGCCCTACCCCCATGTGAGTGTCTTACACGGAGGTAAGGGTAAAGCCATACCGCCGTGTAAGACGGTTCTGCCCGCCTTTTTGCAATTTTTCCACTTCTTTCTTTTGCATTCCTTTTCTTCTCTTGTATGGTTTTAAATGTTATTTAGTGTCTTTTAACATGATTTATGTCTTTAAAACGGATATTTAGCTATACAATGGATGAATTCTATTACTTGTTTCCAATTAAGCTAATTGCTTTGCATATGATACATATATATGTGTAGAATAGTAAATGACCATGCTATGTGAGTTTTTATAAATGATATAAAGGGTGATCACATGCTATATCATGCCATGATTATTTGTATTATGTGAATATACATGTTAAGCTATACAAATGCTTGCTTTAAATTGGATTAATGTTTATTTGTGGATTGTGTTATGCATGACCTGCTAGAGTCTAGAAAGTGGATAGTTAGGCATGCCTAATAGAGTCTTATATCTACAGCCCTCAGTTCCATTTGGACCCCGATCAGGTCCCCGTTTTGTTCCTCGCGAACCCTTTAATGTGTATGGATCTTGTTTAAGGTCCCTTTTGAAAATGTTTTGTGAAAGGTAAAAGTAAAATTGGTTTCTCGATTCATACCCGTAAGGTACTGTCCGTAATCGGCTCGTACCCGTAAAGTACTGTCCGTATACTCGTTATCCACTCCCTCGAGTCAGCATGTGCCTTGTATGAATTTTGATATGAGGAAATGTATGTGATATATATATGGGTTCATTGGTGAAAAGTATAACTTGTTATGAGGATATGAATATTGTTATGAGCTTTCTGACGAATGGCTTTATTTATGTGAGCATGAGCATATGCAATTGTTATGCTATGATTTTTGTATATATATACATGAGGTACGCGTTGTATTACCTTGACGACCGTTGTGAATGGTTGTCCTTATGCTATATGTGTGTTTCCCCACTAAGCGTTATCGCTTAGCACGGTGTGTTACCCGTGCAGGTGCGGAAGGAGTTTGCTTTGGGAGAGTCGCAGCCATCAAAGCCAACACAGTAGGGTCTTAGTGTAGGGCTTTAATTTTGTATTTTGAGGATTCTTTTTATATAGAACTCTCTTACGTCATTTTTGTAATAGCTTCCGCTTATGTACCTATATTTTGTGATTTGTAATTATTTGTTGTATCTCTTGGTTGATCAAACAGTAATGTAATGCTTCCGTTATATTAATGCATGATCAGCCTTAGTTCTTATGTTTCGCAAAGTTTTTAATTTCCCCGTATTTATGTATGTTTATCTTTGATTGAATTTATGTATATTTATGCTTTGTACATTTGCACCCTGACTCGTACGGCATCTTACTCCTCATGGGATGGGATCGCCTAAGTACGGGAATGGGATGTTACACTTTTGGCATGGGTTTTTATTTATGATTTACATGTGACTTGTTATGTAAAGTTAGATATGTTATACCATGTAAGCTATAGTTGAATTGAATTTTTTAAGCATACATTAAATTACAATGTTATTGTAATAAAAAGGTTATGGTTTATTGTAGGTTATATGAGCCGTTGCTTTAATTTATAAATGAATTATGCATATGATTACTATGTGTCTACAACAAAAGTATTCACCTCTGAAAAAGGTACTAAAAAAATAAGATGTACATTATGAAAGAAAATAAATAGGTGTTTAGCCTGCGTTAGTCGGGTCGTGGATAGGTAGGCATGCCTATAGAGTTCAGTTTGGTGCAGACATGCGATTTGGACCCTGATCAGGTCCTCGATTGGATCCTCGTGATCCTTCTATCTTGGATCTTGTTTAAGATCGCAAGCAAAAATGTTTTTGGAAATAAAAAGAAAAAAATGATTTTGATACCTTCGGGTATCCATGCGTTATGAATGAATTATCAATACCCTCGGGTATTTATGCGTATACTCGCTTATCCACTCTTTGACTTAGCAGGCAATAATTGAACAAAAGTTTATGAGTGAAATAATAAGTTACGAACTGATAAGTGTAAGCGGAGATTTACAAGAAAGTATGTGATTAAGCTTTTGATATACATGTGGATATATTGTCGGTCATATTTATATGTTGGTTGAACTAGTACTTCATGCACCTATGTGTTTTTGGATCTTGTATGGATCACTATGCGAATATGTGATAACACCCTTGAATGCCTACATGGTCCAGTTTTGTTATTTTCTTTGAAATATAAACATGAGCAAATAGCACGAAAATAATGCAATGACATGAAGTAAGTGATTAAATAAAAATAACTATATGTGTAACATTCATTTATATGCTAGGATATGAAGTTATACTTTTAGCTTCTTACTCATCACTCTTCGATGTGTGGGAATTGTTTTATAGTGATAATTGGTTATTGGCTTGATATAATGATATGTGTGACATGAGAAGCATGATTAATAAAACATGAAAAGCATGTATTAATTTTGTCACTCTTTTTGACCATGTGGACGATTATGGTTAAAATATTTCGTTTATGATCAATTTTATGTGCTTATTAAATGAGATCTTTAAGAGTATTTGGAACATGTAATTATATTTATATGATTTTGTTTTGAATATTTATTGTGTGTTGTGACCGACGACCATTGTGAGTGGTCGTCCATATTACGTATTTTTCCTCACTAAGCTTTTGTGCTTGGCATGGGTGTGTATCCATGCAGGTTTGGAGTTAGTCATGTCGCCGAGGACAATCCGCAGGAGTTTTGCCAACAAGTCCGTAGTAGTTTTTGTTTAGAGTTTATGATCAACTTTTGTAATGTAATTCCTTATTAGTGTTGTATTAATTAATTGTTATGTAATGAGATTTTGTATAGACAGTGTAATGTCAAGTATATGATCATCTTTTGTATTATGTGAATGTTTATTTATTGAAGAAAATTTCATAGTTCTACTTTTATTTTAGTTTCCCGTATGTTTTAGGCCTGTAGCATTCTTCACTTATCGTCGTATACTGCTTATGTTATCATATAGTAGGCTAGTATTGGCTAGGGGTGTTACAACACCAATTACCAAACCTCAACTCCTTTGCTCCTAAAAGCTTCATGGCTGATCTTTCTTGTTTCTAAAAATCCATTCAAAGTCTTTCTTATCCAACACCCTCATCAAACACACAATTACACAAACCATCAAACTATGGTTTAAATGCTAACCCAAGAAATCAAGGAAATCAAAACATAAACTTACCTCTCCTTGACAAATTCTTCAATTAATTCTCTTGAGCTAAATAACTTCATCATTCCAAATCTTGGTATTTGATTTGAGGGAAATCAATTTACATTGGAACAAAAAGGAAAAGAGGAAGAGTAAAGTAGGGAAATGGGAAACAAGAAGGGGAGAGCAGATTTTTTTCTGCTCTCTCTTTCATTCTCTTTCTTCCTTTTATACCTCTTCCAAATCCCTTGCCACTTGTCTCACTCCCATTGGTCCAAAATAAAAAAATCTTGGTCTTAAATCCATTTAGGTCCTTAGCTAAACTCTTCTTAGTCCTTATCCAAATATAAATTACTCGCTAAGCAAATTATTTCCTTTCTCAACTTAAATTCTTTTCAATTAAATCCTATTTTCTTACTTTACAAATTTACCATTAGCCACACTTATCGAAACTTTCATATTAACTCTTAAATTGTCCAATTGGTATACCAAACACTTCAATGTGCACAACCCAGGGTCACTACTCATTCTCAATGTGCTCAATCCTTCTAGGGTACATTCCAGGGTGTGACAACTCTTCCCTCCTAAAAGAATTTCGTCCTCGAAATTCACTTACATCGGAAAAAACCAGAACTTATACTCTAATTCGCTATCATTTACACTGATCATTTCCGTATCATCATATTATAACTCTTACGTTCTACTCTTAAAATACTTATATTTCACTTATTCCAATACACCTTTGCTTTTACCATACTTACTTGCTTTTATTTATTCTCATCACTATAATCTCAGACCACTTCCATAGAATTATAACTTTCTCTTGTCCCATTAGACTCAAACTCATAAAATTGATTTAAAGAAAATCCATAATTCTCTTTTCATTATCTTACGCTCAACCCAAACACACTCATTATAATAATCATTAGTTAACCACCAATCGGAAAACCAAAATACATACACTTCACAGATAGGTAAACCATTTAACTTAAAACATTTCACTACACGATTCCTTAATATTCCATAAACGCATATTACTTTCCTTACTAACGATATTCATATCTTACTCCAAAATCCTTTCACATTCATTAGCACAAGATTCCAAAATACTCTTCTATTCAGTTCTGACTACACACACAGTGCATTCTCCGGAACGAATGCCATGCTCTTAAATCACACAGAATCTTGATATCAATACTAAATGTAACTTGCCAGCTTTCTCTCCATCAAAACACATATGCAAATGCCTCTCATCTAAGATCGAAGGGATGATGATGCAATGAGGATGCGAGGGTTCATGTATGCATAATAATGCAAAAATGCGATTAATGCCATAATAATGCATTTTTTCCCTTCCCCATGGTCCAATATGCTTTCGTTCAAACATTTTTTTGGAGATAGCTGACGGGCATATAGAGCATTACTACAACCTTACAAAATCCAGATACTCGTCCACCTTAAAATACCCTAATTATCTATTCTCCCAAAGCACCCACATATCAATACACTTCAAGAACTTCTACAGAGCCTTCTCTTAACACACCTAGTATCAAACAAAATTCTAACAGTACCTTGATAACTCATCTAATAGACACATTCCAAATCGTACACACATATAACAATTACAGGGTAGGTAGGTAGTGTCCTACTGAGCCAACACTAAACCAAACACTTCATCGAATCAGGAAGAATCTCGTTCCCAACTCACACCTCAAAAACAAAATCGTCTGCATTTGGCCAATGCTAAACTATACAGACACACTTCAAAACTCCTAGTTAACCAGAACCGACTAAACCGGAGCTCTGATACCAAATTGCAACCCCCCAACTCCCACCCATAGCGTATCAAAGGACGAAAAACTACGGTGAGTGAAGGGTGTTACCAGACAAAGACACACAAATAATACAGAAATCAGAACAATAAAATTTTTCAAAACAAACCTCGAGACATGCACATCCTGGGTCTATGACATCTATATACCATTGGTTGCACTATAAGATATTACAACTTATTACAAAAACTCATACACAAAAACTTAATTACATTCTGAAATCCAAATAACACTTTCTAGAACTCTACCGACTTGTTGGCCAAAACTAAGCGGACCGCTGCACTACTCTGATCTCCTAACCTGCACGAACAATAACCATGCTAAGCGATGATGCTTAGTCGGGATAAACAAATAATGGACAGCCACTTACAGTGGTTGCCGAGGTAAACACATGCAAATCAACATATATATGTGTAAACATAAAAGAATGCCAGTGAAAGTTATTAATGTAACACCCCAAAATCACCCCAGTAGTTTGAGCCTGTCCGTGTCTGGTGTGTGTGTTTTATATATGTGTTAAATTGGATTATTTAATTTATTTAATTATTGTATATGTGTGTGTATTAGTGAGAAGAGGAAATTAAACTAGAATATATGGGTGTGTATAGAAATAGAGGTATAAGTGAGAGATATTCTAGAGTGTATATTAGAGTTTGGGAGTAGGGTGTATTTTGAAGCATGTGGCTTATTGGGAAATTGACAAGTGGCTAGGAGGATAAGTGAGCATTTATGGGTTAGGTGAGGAGAGAGAAATCAGCCATTTCCCTTGTTTTTCCCGTTCTTCTTCCTTCCTCACGCCCTCTTCTTCGTTTCCTTCTTCTTCTTCCTTTGTTCTTCCTTTTCCTTGCACAATCTTGCTCCCACTTCCTTTAATTAAGTAATTATAGTTGATTAATTTGTGGATTTTGGAAGCTTTAAGGTGAGTTGGGGTTTAGATTTCTTCTCTTCCTCTTCTCTAGGTTTTGATTTGTATGTATTTATTTATGGGTTGCTTAGATTTGATTTTGATTGTTATGGGTTTATGGTTCAGAGGAGGCTCCTAGATCTAATAAAGGAAAAGGGATCGCAAGCGGAAGCGGAGCTCGCGATTAGGAGCTAAGGAAAGAAGGTTTGGGAATTTTTCATATTTTGTGTATTTTGTGATTTGAGTTTGATAAATGTGTTTATGCTTTGATTAGGATTATAAGTTGAGTGGTTATAACTTAAATTGAAATTAAAGTGATATGTGATGTAAAGGAATGAATATTGTTGAATGATTTGTGAGAGATCATGTGAGTGGTTGTTAGTGTTATAGAATTTGCTGTTTTGAGATTCCTTGGAATTGGGCATGTATTTGATTTGATTTAATTGAGATAAATTATGGTAAAGCTGGGTTTTTAGTCATATTATGAGTTGTGGATGAGTGTATTGCTGAATTTTGAGGTATTGGAATCAAATTTGGAAGTTGGATGTGAATTTGGTAAGAATTCTGCAGAATTTGGGCGTAAGAGCTGGAAATCCCGTGTCTGTCGCGATCGCGACATTGTCGCGAGCGCGACAGAGCGCGGAGCTTTCAACCCTCGCGCCGGCGCGAGAAGTGTCGCGCCAAGAGCTCGATAGGGAACTCTCTGTCGCGACCGCGACATATGTCGCGAGCGCGACAGAGCGCTCAACCTCCGAGTGAATGCAGGATTGTCTTCTGTCGCGAGCGCGACGTCCATCGCGAGCGCGACAGAGGGTGATGCCTTTGTTGCAGATATCCTTCCAAACTCAAGACCCAACTTTTCTTTCCCTTTGTTCCTCCTTTTCTCTTCAGATTCTTGCATAATCCAAATAAAACAAACACCTAATTAACCCATGCAAAATAACCGTATAACCCATTATAAATCCAATCTGAAGAAGAAGAAGATGAAGAATATGAGAATCCAAACTACAAAACCAGTCACTTACCTCTTGAAACTCAGTTCTTGATCACTAAAAATCCAGCTCAACTTGAATAATAACACATGCAAAGGTTAAAGAGAAGAAAAGAAAGAGAATGAGAGAAAGAACGGAGAACAGAAAGAGTAAGAATTCTGCCTTCTTCTCTCTCTCTTTCTTTCAAATCCTTTAGTTACCCTCACAACCCATCCATGCGTCATGTTCTCATTTGACCCCTTATTCCACTACCTTGCCCATTTACCACTACAAGAAAAGAAGAAAATAGCGAAGGAACTATTTTCGCCGCTAAATAGCGGCGAAAGTGACATTCGATAGCTATTTAGCGACGAAAAATTACTTCCGTCGCTAAATGCCGATGGTTACATTTAGCTGCCGCTAATTGGAGACAAAAATTAAAATCCATCGCTAAATATGGCGACAATTATTCCCACCAAATTCTGCGACTGTATTTAGCGACGAAAAATTAAACCGTCGCTAAAAAGAGTGACGGTTTATTAAAACCGTCGCTAAAATTAGCGACAGTTTATTAGAACCGTCGCTAAAAATAGCGACAGTTTTTAATTACCGTCGCTAAATAAAAAATAAAATAATTATGTTTTATTTAGCGACGGATTAGTTTAATCTGTCGGTAATAATTTTACAATTAGCGACGGAAGTATAAAGCATCGCTAAAATTAGCGACGGATTGGATAAACTGTCGGTAATTTTAGCGACGGAGTAAAACCCTCTGTCGCTAAAAGTAAAAATTCAGAATTTATTACCCTCCCCCCAGACCCGATCCCCTCTCTCTCTCCTCCCTCTCCCCTCCGGTCGCCTGTCCCCTCCCCTCCGGTCGCCTGTCCCCTCCCCTCCTCCTCTCTCCCCTTCCTTCCCTCTTCCCGCTCCGATCTTCCACTTCTTTCCCTCCCTTTGTGTGCCACCGTCCTCTCCGCCGACGTCCTCCACTCCGATCAGCCTGCTGCCGGTCCGCCTCCTCCTCCTCCCTCCACTCCTCCTCCTCCTCTCCTCCAGCGTTAGGTACGCGATCTGCTCCCTTATATTTTTTTTCTGTTAGTTAATATTATTATTATTATTATTATTATTAAATTCAGAAAATAATAATAATATTAATAATTTTATTATTCTTAATAATAATATTATTAATATTAATTATTATTATTAATAATTAATATTATTAATTGTTATTATTAATATTAATTATTAATATTAATTATTATTAATATTATTATTACTAATAATATTATTATTAATATTATTATTATTGTTCAGTTGATTATATCATTATTATTGTTAATATGATTATTATTGTTATTAATTTATTTATGTTAGTTAGGTATTGTTGAATATTAAATATTGTTTAAAGAAAATATAAATTTTTAATTAGTGTTAATTGGTGTTAGAATTAATTTTTAATTAGTGAAAATTTCACCCTTCAAAAGGGGATATGAAAAAGATTGGCTATTAACTTATTTCTTGATTAGTATAAATTTTACCCTTTAATTAGACCCTTTAATTAGTGCAAATTTCATTTTTTACATGCATCTAACTTATCCCTTGATTGGCTATAGGTTATTGAGTATATGAAAATATAATGTAGGTTATTGAGTATAATATTCTTGTAAAGTTATTTTTTCAATTAGTATTATTATCTAGGTTATTGACTGTAATATGATAATTTGTATTTTTTTTTGTTTTTAGCATAATAATCCGTCTAATTATTATTTAAATGACTAGCAATTGTCGCAATTAATTATGTATTTTTCATAAAAGTAGTTATATTTTGAGTTTCTAGCATTATTGTCTAATATATTAATTTTTTTTTGGGAATTAGATTTTTATAATTCTAATTTAGATGTCTCCTTGTTTATATAACAGTTTTGGAATTAATTATGAGTAACGTAGATAGATCTTGGATGTATAGACGAAAAACAAGGAATGGTTACATTAATCCCGAATATGTGGAAGGGGTTCAATCGTTTATTGCATACGCTAGTTTTCAACCTGCACATATGGACGAGGCTAAAATAAGACGTCCATGCAAAAAATGCCAACACCTTACTTATCTTCCAGTTGATGAAGTATATTTTCACCTGTTAAGAAAGGGATTTGTTCAAAATTATTTTGAGTGGATACGACACGAAGAACCATCAATTTGCAGTACCTCGATGGGAAATGTGGGTAACATGTCAATAACTGAGGGTGAATTTGAAAGAGGTGGGGAATTTGGAGCTGATGATGTAGGGGTGAATAATAATCCATACCTCCAAATTGTTTACGATGCAGCGGGCCATGATTTTAGGGAAAGTACACCAATGATGGTAGAACCGAACAAAAATGCAACAAAATTTTACGATTTGCTAAATTCAGCAGATCAGGAGTTATGGCCAGGCTGTAACAACATGACTCAGTTATCTTTTGTAGCTCGAATATTGAATATAAAATCCGAAGGCCATATTTCAAATTAAAGTTTTGACCAAATTCTTGCTTGGTACAATGAATCATTGCCTCCTAAGCATAAAATGGTTGATAATTTGTACAATGTGAAGAAGCTAATCAGTAGTTCAGGTTTGCCTGTTGAGAAAATCGACTGTTGCTGGTTGAGAACATCGGAAAATGAAGATGATTTGAATTACGATTTACAGCTTAGTGACGATAGTGAATAATTTGTTTACCTACTTGCTTATCATGTGAGAACAATTAATATTGCACTGACTTGAATTTTAATTTAATATGCTTATTACAATATAATTGTTTTCTATTATCTGACAATATGCATTTTTCTTATAATGACAAGTTGAAAAATGTTTAAGTGAAAGAAGAGTACAGGGATTCCTCCACGTCTCAGGTTGCATGATGGCGTCGACAGTATTGGTGATGGAGGCTCTCCATCGCATGGGCTTAATGCCAGCACTCAAGCTGACGCATCGCCGACCATCCCAACTGTTGCACCATCTACCATTCCTTCCACTAATTCCACTCCCATGGCACAACCCGAATCTATGCCAACTCAGGTGTCAAGAACAGAACAAGCGGAAGAGCCTATGCCTAGCTCAATTGGACCCAATGGAAGAATGTACATCACCCTCACAGCAAAGGAGTAAGTGAATAATATTTCACTTCATTATGATTTCAATGATGGTTATTACTTATATTAACGTTATTCAAATTATTGTATCTTAGATTTAATCCATCGGGAACATGCTCACGCAAAATGACTACCTCTTTCAAAAACAGAATTGAATACGATGGGTTTGCCTGGAAGAATGTGTCAGAGGAAACAAAGAATTTTTATTTCGAAGAATTCAAGGTAAGAAATTTATGATAAATTTTGTTACATAACAAATTATATTTTACACTTGCTTACATTTTGGTTTTTGTTCTATTTATCTCATAAGAAACAATGTTATTGGAACTCGGCGTTAGACGACATCATTTATTCTGTGTGGGAGAATCGTGCGCGGGGATGTTACAGAGATTTAGTGTGCTTGTTAAAAACTGATGGTGTCCGACCTCTCTATATGACCGAAGATACATGGGCACATTGGGAACAGTATTGGACGATGCCTGAAGCCCTTTCCATTTCAAAGCGAAATTCTAGTAACAGACGGGAAGGACCTGAGGGACTCAGTTCATGCTTGCATACTGGAGGATTGATGTCCCATCGGGAACATGCAAATAAACTTGTAAGTATTACAAAATATTACTGTTACCACTTTAATTGATGGTTATGATGTGTAAAATTTATCTCATTACCATAGAGGAGGATGGGAATGTTACTTGTGTGAGGAGTTTGCATTGTTCTTGAACGTTGGATGCTAGTATAGCCTCGAAATTTGAAGTGTTTTTATGTCTTTGTATACATGAGGTATGCTCCAAATATAGGGGAAAATCTGCCGAAATTTTAGTAAAAACTTGTACAAAAACTCAATAAACTATTGGTTCGCCTTTAATTCTTTTTATGTTTGCAGGGAGCATCGATGGATCGACCGGTTACCATTGCTGAGGTATTCTTGCACACCCACACCAAAAATCATGATGGTCAAACATTCGTCAATTCTCGGTCAAGGGTTTTACATGTAAGTCCATATTACTATATTTTACAAATTTTAAATATTAGTTATTATTAATTGTTACTTATTGTAAAACATTTGTCCTACGACAGGAACAAGTTCAAGAGGCAATTCAGCAACGCTCACAGACTCCCGATAATGTTGATGCGAATCAGATCTATTATGAAATGGCTGGTGGTAGAGACCAACGAGGACGGATATTTGGCTTAGGTTCTTTGGCCAAATCCTGTTACTCGCATTCCTCAAGTTCAAGTACTACCGCATTTAATAGACAGTCTGCATCCAGGGAAGTACTTGAACTTCAGAATGCTATAATTGATCTAAAATCTGAATTGCAACAGTGACAGGCTCGATGGCAAGACTCAGAAGCTCTGTGGCAAGACTCAGAGGCTCGATGGCGACAATCTCTCGACTTCATATCTAAGCTACGCAATGAGATGGCAAATTTGAAGGGTATGGTCACCTCGTCATCGCAACAGTCTGATCGTACTTCTCTGCCGCCGCTGTCGCTATCAGCTTAGTTATGATTTTGTACTAAACATATATGGATATTATGTTATTACAGAATTACTAACTTTATAACTAGCATAATTATTAAATTCGACTATTATTGGATATTCAAATTTAAATATTATCATCATTTTTTCATTATTTTGCAATTAATTTTACAGGTTATATTTGCATTAAAAAAAATAAAATTTTTAATTTTTAGTTTTAAATTTTTTTCAATTTCCCGACAGAAAGCTAAATTTCGTCGGTAATTTCCTGACGAAAATTATTTTCATCGGGAAATTTCCTGACGGAAGGAGATATTTCATCGGGAAATTTCTCGACGGAAACAGAATTTCCGTCAGGAAATTTCCTGACGGAAGGACATATTCCATCGGGAAATGTCTCGACAGAACTCAAATTTTCGTCGAGAAATTACCGACAGAATTTGGCTTTCCGTCGAAAATTTCTTGACGGAAATTATTCTGTTGGGAATATTTCCCTACGCCTTCGTTGCTGACGGAATCATTTTCCGTCGGCATTTTTATTTCCTGACGGAAATTACATATTTTTTATCGGTAATTTTCGTCGGGAAATATGTGTTTTCTTTTAGTGTACGATTTGCTCCATATAATTAACTATTAGGTCCTTAATAATTACCTTATAGTCAGTAAAGAATTTCTGTCACTAATACTTTAATTGCATTTCAAATTAAGTCCTCAATTGACCAATTCCCACATGAACATTCATGAAAATACCCTTATAAATCCATTTAACATTTAATTTTTGACTATGCCATATTTGGGATGTGACAATAACACCCATTGTGAATGACATGTGGATCATACATAAAACGGGATGTTCGTTAGGGAGTGAGGACATTAGTCCTCGTATGTATACTTACAAAAACAACTTTAAAGTGTCAATTTTATTTGATGAAAGAAATAGGACATTGGTCCTCATTTTATTAATGAAAACTCCAATTTAATTAATACAAATACTTAACCATTTTCGTTAGCGGAATAAAATAATATTTATAATAAATTGAAATTAAAATATGAAGGAGAAAAGGTAGAGGAATAAACCCGAATGAAGGCTCTTAGATCATTGCAGTGTCTTCCATTTTTAGTAACCCAACTCTAATAAACAAGCAAAAAAACTCACAAAAAGAAAAATCATGTTAGTACGACAATTAAAACAAAATATACATAAAAAATAAATAAGGAAGAAAATAATCTATAAAAATTTATAATGAAAATAAGGAAAGGAAAGGAAAGGAATAAATGAAAAGAGAGTGAAGGACATGGAGGGGGGAAAGGCCCAAGGATGGCCCATAATGCGTGAGCAACGGGCATCCCTAGGCCGACTGACAGGTGGAGGTATAAGCCCTCGACAGTCCATCGCTCGAATGAGCAATGGCTGTAGGTGGGTCCTTTTCCCATCGGTCATCCCAGACCCAGAAAAATAGAGAAAATCTAACAATAAAAGTTTTATTTTCAAGAAAATGAGATTTTATGTGCAAAATTAATATGAGATGATTAAATGTAATGGAGATTGATCTAGAATGTTTACCCTCGGAATATTACCTCTGAAGGTGAATGTTGCGTTATTTCTGTTCATCAAGTTCTACAAGGATTGATCGAGGGGCATCGGTGGAGGACGATGGGTGTCGGTGATGGGGGCATCCTTGGTCTTTTGGGCGGCGGGCCACTCACGAGAGATAGAGGCCGAGAGACAGCCATTGCTCGCGAAAGGCAGGCATCTCTCGCATGAGCGACGGGTGTTGCACAACATGAGAGACGGCCTCTATAAGCGAGCGATGGTCAGTGGTCATTGTGAGGGTCGGGCCTCTCAAAAGTGCAACGGGCGTCGCTCCCGTGAGAGACAAACCCGTTCCACGCGAGCGACAGGCACAGCTCATGTGAGAGGGGGTTGTCCTTGGGAATGAGCGACGGGCGTCCGTCGGACCGATGGCATACCCGTCGGTGGAGCAAAGTCCAGATTTTCAAAATAGGAACTTTTCCTGATCTCCAGTAATGCCCTATCACCGAGAAGAATCATCAATCCTTGTAAAATCAGAGAATGAAAACTCACAACTTTCATCCATTTACCTGGAAACAGACTTGGTGTGTACAGTTGGTCCCAATTTTTGGGAAACTAGTACACTAGTGTCTACATGAGCAAAAATTCAGAAAAGAAGGAAAAAAATTCATACCTGAGGCAGTCCTTACCTTTCTGTTCTTGCATTCAAGCTGGTGACTCCTCGCTGCAGAGTAGTAGTGTATTTTACCACGACCCTTTGATGATTCCTTCAACTACCTTCATCCTGCGGTCCTCGTCTCGGCCTGCAAGATGTCTGACTGTCATGATAGGCAGTGTTATCAAAACGCACCGAAATCACAATTTGTTCTATTGCATGTGCACCGCTAGCCTCGTCTCGGCTTGCTTGGTGGCTGAATGTTGTGAGAGATAGTGTTCTCTAACTACAACACAATTGCGATTTGTTCTATCGCGTGTGTCCCACTGTATAATAACCCCAACACCCACACGTAGCATATCGAAGGATGGAGAGCTATGGTGAGCAAAAGGTGCTACCAGATAAAGACACTCACAGTTAAACAAAAATCAGGATAATAAAATTTTTAGAAAACAGAACCTCAAGACATGCACATTCTAAACCTATGTCATCCACACATCAATGTTCGCACTATAGAATATTACAACTCATTACAAAAGCTAATAAATAAAACTTAATTACATCCCAATCAATAACACTTCCTATAACTTCTACAGACTCGTTGGCCAATGACTCCGCGGACCGCTGCGCTACTGTGATCTCCTAACTTGCAAGGACAAACAACCGTGCTAAGCAATAACGCTTAGTCGGGCAAAACAAATAATGGTCAGCCACTCACAATGGTTGCCGAGGCAAACACATGCAAGTCAATATATATATATATATACATAAACATAAAGTACACCAGTTAAAGCTATCATAAATTCATATTCTTTTTCTCATACGAAACTTAAACAATTTCCTATATACATTTGTTTACATACCATAAGCCAGAATTTACATTATTACCTTAGTAATTTAAAATGACATTATGCATACTCATTATTTGCTTAATTCATTTAATTAACTATGTGAATAGTTATACCCCCTAGGTTACCAAAGATACATTTGCTAGCGGGGCAAAATAAGTCATATCAATTCCCATTATTACTAACATTTCCAAAATCATGCAGATTACAGTATTAGTACTTACCTTAGAATATTTCATTTATTCAAAACATTCATTGTTCGAATCTAAACAAAACATATAGATTTTCAGATTTGGTTCGGGCTTGGAATTTTTTTCCAAGCTTCCTACGTATCCCTATGGTTGGGGAATCAGAACCACGTAGTTCTACAGAAAACTTAAAACGCATGTTCCATAATTAATCCTAACTTATTTCCTAAATCCAGTTATCCATATTATGATTAACACATTTTTATTCCTTACTTACCAATCAATATAACATCATCATATTCATTACAACAAATAAACAATGCACATAAATTACTTACCAATATACTTACAGTAATAATCCATGCTAAGATCCACAAGGTAGATAATACATAACATACTTGTATTCTCATATTAAACATATAAACGAATACATTCATAAAGCTCATTCACCAAGTTCTTAACTATAGCAAAATGTATAACAAATATCTCAATAACTCATGAAAAAGATTTCATGTAAACAATCATACTCTGAATTTTGAACAGATTAGTAACATGCAATATCCACATACAAATTCACATGCAGTCAGTAAAAATTCATACACACTTGTCAGAATAACATTATCTGTTACATTTCTCTTCATTTAACCGACATTAGGTTCAGATGCAATGCATTTAGGCATCCAAAGATACCACACAATTCCACATACGAGTCCGTGAAAGATCCAGAACACATTAGTGCGTGAAGCACAAGCTTATCATTTCAACAACCACTTTCAAACACTTGATTCACATATATCTTTGTACATTATCACACAACTTATCAATTCATTTAAATTTCCTGCTAAGTCAAAGGGGTGGATAAGCGAGTGAACACATGGAGCTACCTTACTGGTATGATTTGAACTAAACGCATGGCGGTACCTTATGGGTACGAATCGAAAAGAAAATTCACATTTTCTAATTCAAAAACATTTTACAGAGGGGATCTTAAACAAGATCCGTAAACATTGAGTTGGCGAGGAACCGAACAGGGACCTGATCAGGGTCTAGAACATAACAGAGGGCTGCAGCTAACAGAACTCTATAGGCATGCCGATCTATCCATGACTTGACCTATGCAGGCTAAAGTACACACATGTTTCCATTAAAATTCTTATAACATTCTTTCATTTTCATGTAGGTTCATGCATTCACAAGCATGCAAATCATTAGCACAATCACACTTATCATATTCCAAGCCAATCACGCATTCTTTCACAGGTTGTAAATTCATATGAACATAATAAACATATGCATGTTATTAGGCATTGAGCACCCATTTAAACTTAACAAATACATTTACATTTCTTTACACATATACATTCATAAAATAATAATGATGGATGAAACTACTTACATTTCAATTATTACCATACATAAGAACATTTAATTAATTCATATTGCTCATAAAATTATCCATGCATATGTTTAAAAACATTGTAAGTTTAGAAAATGAGTATTAAAAACACCAAAGATTCCCATTGTGAAAACAGAACCTGTTGCGCTTGCGACAGGGCGAAGTTCCCAAAATGCCGTGCTCGTGCGAGAAGGAGAGCAGATTAGCTTCTGTCGCGATTGTGACTTACGTCACGCTCGAGACAGAGCGTGCCTAGCATCGCTATCGCGATCGCGCGCCGAACCCCGTGGCCTCCCGAAAGCCCGCTTTTAGGGCGATCGGGATGGGATTCATTAAAACTTGTAAGGTATTTACAAGTGCGTCTATTTTTGGCAACAATGAGGTTTCTTGGAGTCGCCACCTAATAGAACATTGGGAAGGGTCGTCTAGCCTCAGTGAGCCTAAGGCGGCGCATAAATATCCATCTTGGGCAAGCCAGAGAGATCTTGGAGGTCTCAGCCTCTACCCCCTAGAGCCTAGGATTTGTAAATTTAAGTCTTTTGGTGAGACTCAAGAGGTGTCTTGGAAGTCCTAGACCTCTCACCTCATTAAGCCCCAAAAACCACAGTGAGTTCGGGACTTCCCATTTATTCATACCTTGGTTAAGTTTATAATTGAGTTTTGAATTTATTATTTCATCCCATTTCACATACATTTAATGCAATTAATTAAAGCGCACAACATACATTTAAGAAAAGCGGTAAAAGCATAAGTAAAAATATTACAATAAAACTAGGGGCGGAATACAACCCCAATTGTAAAGAAAATACAGATCATGCATAAATCGAGATATTCATTAATGGTGAGGAAATTGGTCCTCGCATTCATATTATTATGAAACAATTTTTATGTGATGATTTTGGATGGAGAAAATTGAGACATTGATCCCATTTTTATTTAGGAAAAATACCAAGTTAATTAATAAAAATGGTTTAGTGACTTTCTTTCTAGCAGGCCTAAATAAACAGTTTTATAAGAAAATTATATGGCAAAAATAAATAAATAAAAAAAAGCCAAATAAATAAAATATTACAAATAAAGAAAAATAAATATTCCGAGTGAGCCTTTTAGACCTCCCCGTGTGCTCGCAAAAACACCCAATCAAAAAAATGAGTTTAGACATAAAAAACAAAATACAAATAAAATAATGTTAGTAATTAAATCAATTAAATCGACTAAACATACAAAATAATGAATAACAAATTAAAATAAAATAAGATGACATGAAAAGAATGATAATTGAACAAAAATGTTAACAAACCAAAATAAATGAGAAACATGCATTATATATGATAAATGATTAAATGATGTGATGAAAATAAAATAAAACATGTTAATTAATTAATACATGAAAATATACACACAATGAAAATAATGATGAAAAGTGAAAAATGATAAATGAATAAATAAACAAATAATAATAAATAAATCATGTAACAATGATAAAAAGAATAATAAAAGTTAGCAAACAAAGGAATGATGAAAATAATAATGATATATGACAAGGTTAATTGATGCGTTCATAATTAATATAAACTATTTATATGGCAAAAATGATTAACAAAAATTAATTAATTATTTGCATGTTAAAAATAATGAGGAATCAAAATAAAATAAATTATTTACATGTTAGGAATTAAAAGAAAGCAATATTCACATGAATAAAAATAAAATCATATATAAACAATTAAATAGAACAAATATAAAATCAATACAACAAATGAATAAATGAAAACAATAAATAAATCAATAAAAACAATAAAATATACATGAATAACTTAAATATAAATAAGATAAAAGAAAATAGACATTAAGCCTAGAATATTTACCCTCAGAGTATTGGATTTGATGAAGGAAAAGTGATGATTTTCTTGGAAACTTGATTGAAAAAATAATGTAGCAATAAAATTAATTCTCTTTGTTTATGGGAAAAACAAAGGAATTAATTTGTATGCTTAAAATTGAAAAGAAATTGATTTAAAAGTGATGATTAATTTCTTGTGTTTATGGAGGAAAAACAAAGAAATTAATTGGAATAATTAAGAATTGAAAATTGATTTCTCAATTTCAATTAAACCTTATTAATTAAAAGAGAAAATCTGAAATTTATTTGAAGAGAAAAAATAGAAGAAGAAGAATTCTGAAAATTTCAGGTCTAAAAAAAGTGTGGAGGACTCCCTTTTAGGTTTTTCATCATAAAGTATTTATAAGATAAAAAAAATTGCCCTAATTTAATTAAGGAAAACAAATTTATTTTAACACAAAATTCTTTTATTTTTAATGATAAATCAAGTTTTATTAATTAATTATCTAAGAAAATATTTTAGAATTTAATTTGGACTTAAAAACCCAAAAAATGGATTTTTGGGTGAAAAAATCGGAAAAAAGGGTGAAAAATCGGAAAAGACGGTATCAGACCCTATAGCGAGGGCCAACACAGGAAGGAAGCCCGTCGCTAGAGGGTGACGGGCTTCCCGTAACCAGTTCTGCGTGGAAACCGCGCGCAGAGGCGCGGAAATCGCGCCCTCCAGCACGTTGTGCGGCGCGCACAACGCTAAATGGTCGCCTCTTCGCGCCCAGCGCGAGGCGCCTGCGCTCTGGGCGCCCGCGAGCTGGGCGCCAGCGCGCCGCCACGCCCGACACTCGCAATCCGGAATTTTATTTTATTGATTTTATTTTTTTAAATTTACAAAAATACTATAAATCTAAGCCCCATTTTTCAAATTTAATTTTTTAAAAATATTTAATTTTTTTATTATTTTTCAATTTCTCACTCTAAACTGTAAGTTTGATGAGGAAATCATCACTTTTAACCTTTTTAGCCTGTGATGGCAATTATCATCATTGGGTAACTTCGATTCAGGCTGACTCAGGACCCGGTGTCTACAGCTGGCATGCACACTAGCGAGAGCACTGCTTCGCCAGCGCAACACCTCCCGCTCTATCGCACTCGCGACACACGTCGCGATCGCGATAGGACGCGAAGTGCTACGCTCGACAGAACGATGCTCGGCTACTGGGAGTGCTGGAACAACCCGGCTCTATCGTGCTCGCAACAGAGTCGTGCTTTCCAGATCTGCAGATAATCTGCAGAACTCTATCATCTTCCAAAACACACCCAACCCTCCAATTTCAACTAAACTTCAATATAACTCAAATCAACCTTTTAAATCATCAAAAGCAATATAAAACGTAACCTTTAAACCAATAAACACAATTAAATCATTCAATTAACATAATCAATATCTAAAATTTAACAAGATCAGAAGTTTACACCAAACTTTCAATCAATTGTACATTTTGATCCAATATTTTACATTCAAAGCCTCTTAACACAAATGTGTTAAAACCCATAACATTTAAACTAACATAAACATTATTAAACTCCCAAATTTTCAGAAAATCGACTAGAATCAACAAAGATGGAGCCACAATGAAGTACCCTATGTTTGGCCGACTTTTGACTTAAGAGGGTAGGCCAAATTTTGCAAGAGATTAGATGTCGCGCAGATTAGAGAGTATTATGTGCAGTGTCATTGCTTCAAGGGTCAGCATATGATTGGTGGGAGCTTGTGATGAGAAATCCTCAACGACCAGCTGAGTTGACATGCGAGTTCTTCAAGCAAGAGTTCGAGCAGAAGTATGTGACGAAGGCATACCGGGAAGCCAAGTGGAGAGAGTTCATCAGTCTGAAGCGGAGGGGTATG
This sequence comes from Excoecaria cochinchinensis, assembly GCA_947683425.1. Taxonomy (NCBI): domain Eukaryota; kingdom Viridiplantae; phylum Streptophyta; class Magnoliopsida; order Malpighiales; family Euphorbiaceae; genus Excoecaria; species Excoecaria cochinchinensis. The sequence continues at coordinate 3,154,255 of CANTUQ010000004.1, forward strand.
ACCGTGAGTGATTACGAAAATGAGTTTAGTCGGTTGAGCAAGTATGTGCCCGAGCCTTTGCTGACGGATGAGTTTAGATGTAGGCACTTTCAAGAGGGATTGCGTGAGGTGATCAGAGGTCCTTTATCTGCAATGTCAGTCATGCAACCAGTGGGGTACTATCAGTTAGTGGCAGCGGCGATCAAGTTAGAGGAATTTGAGTTAATCAAACAGAGAATCGAGAACAAGAGGAAAGCACCGATTAGTGACTATGGAAGTAGTAAGAAGTTGAGAGGAGCTCAGAGTGGCCAAGGTGTGAGGGGTTCGGTTCCGGTGCGTTTGAAAGTCGATAGTGTAGCGCCACCTCCTAATAAGGGAAGTGTGATCCTGGAGTGTGAGCATTGTCATAAGCGCCATGGGGGCGAGTGTAGAAGGATCTCTGGAGAGTGCTTTAGATGTGGCAATCAAGAGCATTTGATAGCAAATTGTCCGGATCGACGAGAGCTTCAGGATAGACCTGAGAGTAGAGCAAGTGGGCAGAAAGCGAGAGGAAATCAAAGTGGAAGAGGCAGTGGACGTCTTTCGAAAGTGTCGTTAGAGACAGTGCAAAAATCGCCAGTTGAAGAAGTGTATGTGCGCCCGCGAGTATATGCAATGCTAGGAGAGGATGCAGCAGATTGAGTAGGACCTTCCGGTAAGTTGTGTTATTAGCTTTTATTAAGTTCGGTTTGAGTGTTGGGTTGTTTGGATATAAGTGGTTAGCAGGAAAAGTTTGAGGATGAAATTTCTTAAGGGGCAGTGCTTGTAACAACCCAAAAGGGGCCTAGTCAGAATCTGCGTGGTAAGTCAGAATATTTAGAGTATTTCAGTAATTTTAGCAAGAGAATATTTGGATAATAAGGATAATAGTGCAAAGAAATCAATTAAGTAAGTTTAGTGGAGGAATTATAGAGTGTGCTTGTAGTGTATGGTATTAGGATGTAAGTGGGTTAAGAGATTTTATTGTGTGGTTTATGTGTGTATGGTGGCTTGGATGAAAAGTGATTTAGTGGAATTTGGGTTTGGTAATAAGGATGTGGATATTATATAGGAGATGATTGTGTGTGTGTTGTGTTTAGTGCTTTGAAGGAATAAGTCAAGATTGGTTGTGGGAACCAACAGGAGCATGCCAAGTGGAATTGTTAGGTGAGCATTTAATGAAGAAAAGAAGTGAGGTGAGAGGAGGAGAGAGGAAAGGCTGAAATGGGATAACTTCCTGTGGAAGCTACCCATTCCCTCTCTTGTTCACTCTTTCCCATCCTCTCTTCTCTTTCCTTTCTTCATTTGGCTGCTCTCCACTTTCCCTTGTGTGCTTCTCTGAGTTTTGAGTGGGATTTCCTGAAGTTTTGAGCTGGATTGGTGCAAGGTAAGTGTTTGGGTTTACTTTGGACTTCTTCATCTTCTTTTCTTTGTCTTTGTTTTCTGGTTTGGATGAATTTTTAGGTTTGATTTAAGTGTATTTTGATTGGGTTTGCGCAATAATCGAGTGGCAAGAAGAAGAGCAAAGGCAAGGAGAAGGTTCAAGAGTGAAGATTAGCTGGGTTTTGGACTACAAGAGGTTTGGGAGTTTGTTTTCTATTGTGTAGAGTTTTGAGTTGTGCCCTAGTTCTCATTTGGATGGAAAGTATGTTTTTGTGCCCTTTAATTCTGGATATCTTGAGTGTTTTATTTTGATAAATGTATGTATGTGATTAATTGAAATGCTAGGTTAACATGATTCAATTTGTAATGATTTGCATGTTGTTGTAGTGAAGTAGTTGTGTTAGAGTAAAGTGTGCTCCTTGTGTTCTTGAGAATTTATTGTGATTTATTATTCAAATTAAGTGTATATTTAACCTGTGTATGATTTGTATGCATGGGAGAAATAAGGTAAGTGTTTGTGCATGATTGAATAAGTGTTTTGGAGGTTGAGCGTGTAAGAGAGCAGGAAAAATGCAGATTCTGGGCAAATCTAGGTTCTGTCGTGAGTGCGACAGAGAACGGATTTAGTATCTTGTGCTGGAAAGCCCTCTGTCGTGAGCACGACAGAGAGCTCGGTGGCTAGATCCTCAACGCGAGCATGCTGCTGAGCGTGCGCGCGAGGAGGAAGTAGCTGGCCTCTGTCACGACCGCGACACTGTCGCGGGCGCGACAGAGCTTGGCTTTGTGTGAGTTTGCCGAGCTTGCGTCGTCACGAGCACGCCTGTGAGAACGAGCCACAATGAAGTACCCTATGTTCTGTCGTGAGCGCGACAATTATCGCGATCGCGACAGAAGCCCTTCCTGTCTGCCCTATTTTCTGAATGTGATTCTTTTGTCCCACTTTGTATGGTTTCTCACTATTGCATGGTATATGATTGAGTTTATGCCTTGTTAAAATTATGATACTAGTGTCGTTGTAGTGAATTAATATGATGTTGGAGTTTTGATTCGAGACGTGTGTAGTAAGTGTTGTGATTGACAGTGAGTTGTCGAGCCTGAAGTGTCAAGGTAGTGGATAATTAAGAATGCTTAAGAAGGGTTAGTGAGTGTAGCTGCCCGTGTCCGCCCCGTTTGGGCGAAGCGGTCGACCTCCGAGATGGTCATTTTCCGTGTAGAGATAAAATGTTTTGAGACTCCGGTCTCCCGTGCTACCTTTGGGTATTAAAATTATTTTTGAGGCTTCGGTCTCCCGTGCCGTGTTCCCGTATCCTCCACCAGTGAAATTCAGGCTATTGTGTGAACAGTTTAGTAATGGTTTAGTGAAGTCTTTGGTTATTGCATGATTTTGATTATAGCATTTGCTTCGTGATTTCTGTTTTCAATTCTGATTTTATATAGTGATTCGTGATATATATATATTTATATATATTTTTTTGTCCTCTGATTTTAGTGGTTTCTGTATTGTTGATGCATGTTTGCATTTAAGTATTAGTGCATGATAGTATTGTATAGTGTTCTGTTGTGTTTTGTTTCCTCCCCACTAAGCATTATTGCTTGGCACGGGTTTTTGTCCTGTGTAGGTGACAGGATTTTGGGAGATTGCTCATGTCGCGCATCTGCAGGTCAGCCACATAGGAGTAGAGTTGTTTTATTATCTCTTCCTATAATTCTTTTTGTATATGTATTACATTTTTGTAAAGGATTTAAAATGTAAAATTTTGGATATTGTATCTAACTCCATATTTTGATTATATGAGATGTTTATGATTTGCTATGTTTATGTATGTTATGGCCTTCTTCCGCTCAGTGTATGTATGTATGTTGTGAGTGAGTGTCGGGTAGGCGCCCTTCCAACGGGGACGACGGTGGGGGTGTTATAGAATCTATGTCCATTAGAGGCCGTAGGGCGTATTTCTCCGATAATGTCGATTCCCCAAGCTGCGAATGGCCAAGGCGATGTTAAACTGTGCAGTTTCGAAACTGGCAAGTGCCTCAAGTCTGCATATTACTGATACAACTGACATTGCTTTACATATTTTGAACAATCTGTATCCATGGTGAGCCAGTAGAATCCTTGTCTCATAATTTTCTTGGCCAGCATCAAACAATTCATGTGGGCCCCACAAACACTGGCATAAGTTTCTTCTATTACCTTTTCAGCCTCTCTCTTACCTAGACAACTTAATTGGATACCGTCGACTTGCCGTTTATACAATACCCCATCTATGCAGATGAATTGAGTAGATAACCTGCGAATTAACCTCCGGTCTTTTTCGGTGGCCTCTTCTGGGAACGTTGTGTTCTCTAGGTAATTCTTGATATCGTGGTACCACAGCTTTCCATTAACAACCTCCATCTCCATTACAGGATTGGACTCAATGCTAGGCCTCTCAGAACTAGAAATCGACAAAGGCTTCATAACCACTCCCTCTGGGTTATTCCATATCGACACTAAAGTTGCAAGTGCATCGGCTAACTAATTCTCGTCCCTCGGAATAAAATGGAATGTGTATTCTTCAAACTGATTGTTCAAATCCCTCAAGTATTTTACATATATTATTAGCTGTTCTTCCTTAACAGCCCACTCGGCCCGAATCTGATTGATTACTAGCGATGAATCTCCAAACACTTCTACGCCTTTTGCCCCAGGGCTATTAAGGCTTTTAATCTGAAAGTTCAAGCTTCATACTCAGCCTCATTATTGGTGGCTTTATATCTTAGTTTCTTAGCCAATAAATGTTTTTCGTCATCCGGGGTTGTAAGAATAATTCCTACTCTTGCCCCCTTGCTGTTTACAGCCCCATCAAAGTGCAATTGCTAACCTTGTATTATGATTGTTGCCACATCGTCGTCCGAAAAATTGAACTCATATGAATCTCCTTTGATGAGGTGTTCAGCTAGAAACTCTACTACTGCGTTCCCCTTGATAGTCTTCTAGGTCATGTACTCAATGTCGAATTCCTGTAATAATAACAACCACCTCCCTATTTTCCCTAGCAAAGATGGAGCCTCCTGCAAGTATCTAAGAGGATTTTATTTTGCCACCGCCTATACCTTGTAAGAGTGAAAGTAGTGTCTCAACTTTTTGGAGGCCCATATTACCGTGAGGCAAATCTTTTTCACTTCTGCATACTTGACCTCATAGGAAAGGAACTTCTCTCTAAGGTAATAGACTAAAACTCCACTCCGAAATCATCCTCCTGAGCCATCATGGCGCCTATAGTACAAACTCCACTCCAAAATCATCCTCCTGAGCCATCATGGCCCCTATAGAACTATCTTCTATAGCCAAATACAGAACAAGCAGCTTGACTGGTAGTGGTGGTCTCAAAACTAGTGGATTCAGCAAATATTCCCTGATAGTTTCAAAGGCTTTTTTACAGTCTTTATTCCATACTATGGGCTAGTTTTTTCTGAGCAACTTGAAGATTGGCTCGTAGACTGAAGTAAACATAGCGATAAACCTACTGACATACTGCAATTTACCCAAAAACCTTCTGACATCCTTTTCCTTCTGAGGCACCGGTATTTCTCATATGGCCTCGACCTTATCCGGGTCGATCTCAATCCCCCTCTAGCTGACCACATGTCCTAACAGTTTCCCTGAAGTGACACCAAAGATGCATTTCTTAGGGTTTAATCGTAGATTGTACTTACTGATCATCTGGAAGAACTTTCTAGAGCCTCAAAGTGAACTTCCCTAGTGGCTGACTTGATCATCATGTCATCCATGTAAACTTTCACTTCTTTATGGATCAAGTCATCTAGGATCTGTTTTGCCATTCTTTGATAAGGCACGCTTGCATTCTTGAAACCAAATGGCATCACCCTATAAGCAAAGGTCCCCCACTTAGTAATAAAGGCTGTCTTGTTTCAATCAACTATCTTGTTAAGAATTTGATTGTAGCCTACATAACCATCTATGAAGCTGTACATCATACAAGCAGCTGCACTATCTACTAACACATCAATGTGAGGCAAAGGGAAGTCGTCCTTTGGATAAGCTTTGTTCAGATCTTGATAGTCCGCACACATGCTTACTTTGCCATTCTTCTTGGCCATTGGGACGACATTGGCCAACCAGGTTGGGTACTATACTTCAATCAAAAAATTGGCCTGAATTTGTTTATGAATTTCCTCTTTTACATTGTCTGCCCATTCTGGCCTGAGCCTCCTAAGCTTCTGCTTGACTGGCTTATGTTTTGGGTACGCTGGGATGGAGTGTTCTGCAATTTCACGATCTACTCCTAGCATATCTTCATAGGTCCAAGCAAAGACTTTTTCATGCTTTCTTAAAATTCTCTTAAATTTTTCTCTTTCCTCAGGAGTCATGTTAGATGCTATCAAGATTTCTTTCGGGTTCTCCGAAGTTCCAAGATTAAACGGAGTAGCATCGGTTAATCAATATCAAATATAAATGAATAATGATCATGATTATACAAAATGAAATCATTAGAAACATTGCACAAGTAAGCAAAATTTTTTATTTCATTAATAGAACTGGAAATGTCATCAACATTATTAAAAAGTTCAGGTGTAAAAAGAAAATCTAAACTATTTTCTTCTTCTTCTTTCGCCGGTGCAGATGTTGCAGCCGACATCTTTGAATCAAACTGGCATCTTGGAGGCACTGCATCAACCCCTGCATGGCTTTACTTTTTCCCTCTGCAACTTTGTCTTCCATTTTCACTTTCCCTTTTACTTTAGCAGTCATCAGCTCCTCGGTAATGATCTCCTTGGGTGCTTCGCGGTCCCAAACTATCTCCCTGGTCATGAATTCCTCATCCCAAAAACCCTCTGCTGGCCTGATCAATCTAATATCCCAATCAAAGACATCATTGAAGACCTCGAAACCCGACATAATTTTTCTATCAACCCACTGTGGTTCTACTTCCCCCGTGTGGGCACACACTGAAGTTGCTAGCACAAAGCTTTCTCTGATATGGGGGATCTCATCCACTGTGTAACACCCCGAATGTACCCTAGAAGGATTTGTATATTTTCGGGCATTTTGATGATCGAAATCGTGTGATGTGATGGTTGGAGTGATTGAGTAGGAGGAAAAGATATGATCAGAAATAAGAAAAAGAGAGCCAAGGGTATTTTAGTAATTTCACATATATGGCTTTAACTGAGTGGAATAAATAAATATGAGGGCTAAATTTTGAGAATGGATCATTTATATGCCGAATATATGTGAGTTGTGGCATTAGATGTGTCGAAAGGACAAATTCGGTATTATTGCAAAAGTTTCGGCAAGTGCGGCCGATTCTAAAAATTGTAAAGTATTAATTTGGGACTTATTTGAAGTGAGTAAAGATTTAATTGTGGGCTAATGTAAGAATGATAATTATGTATTACACCAAGGAAAGATTAAAAAGGAGTTAAGGGACCAAAAGGGGAATTGCCATAAAAAAAATCTAAACTTGGCCAATAGGATGGTGCCACATGGCATTGAGGATAAGTTAGGATTTAATATGGAAGAAAGAAGTGAGACCAACCATTTTTTTTGCTGGAAATTTGAGGACAGCCACGTCTTCCTCCTTCTTCTTCTTTAGCTTTCTTTGTTTACTTGGCTTGCTAGGAGTTTGGATGGATCAAGTGCATTTCTAGGCATGATTAAGGTATGGTAATGTTAATTTATCTCTCTCTTCTCTTGTTCTTTCTCTTTGGTTTTGAATTCCTAATTTTGGGGTGATGGGTAACGTAAATTTTGGTATGGTCTATTTGAGGAATTGAATGATTGTGAGAGTGGAAGAGTAGGGGAGCAAGGAAGTGCAACCCTTAAGCTAATGGAGCAAAGGAGTTTGAGGTTTGGGAAATTTATATACTTTGATGTAAATTCTTACTTATTGATTTGTGTATGAATGAGTTTCTGTTTTGAAGTGTATTTTGCTTAAAATTTGATTGGTTGTGTTGATGTGGTTGTGTGGATTAGCTTGGGTTTAGAGAATCTGAATTTTGGGGGATACTCTGTCCAGATTTTTTCTGGACCTTTCGTGTTTGTTTTGTTTATAAGTCAAGATATAGATGTCCAAATGATATGAAATTAGTACCATTTGAAAGATACTTCATTTATCTAAAATTGTCTCTGAATAACCGGAACCTAATTCTGGCCCTAAGGTCATCGAAAATGGTAAAAACCGGGGTGTCTGTGCTTAGACGGGTTCACTGGAGCAGTGTAGGTTTCGTAGGCCATATCTGGCGTTTTAGATGTCCAATTAATTTGAAACAGGTGGCATTTGAAAGCTAACATCCTAAAGAACATTTGTTAAGAAGAACGTTTTGGCTAAAATTGAGTTTTAGTGGGTCGTTTAGGCGATACAAAGTTGGAGACGCAAAACTGTCTCATAGGTCAGATTCTGTTGAACAAGTGGGGAGAGCCTCTGTCGCGAGCGCGACCCATGTCGTGAGCGCGACAGAGACTGATTCTAGAGGACTTTTCCTCTTCTTTTGAGCTCCATAGTTGGTGGGAACCCTTGGCCCTCTTCCCCCTTCTTTAGGATGTGTATTTTGTAATGTTTTCCCTTCCGAAATACGTCCAAACTCCCTTGGGACCTCTTGATACATATTCATCATATGTTTAAGGTTTGGGAATGAGAAGATAAATGGTTATTACTTAGGAGTATAATTGCTTAAGGTTATAAATAAGAATATTGACTTTATTACTGCGAGGTTAGTGAATCGAACACCTTCGAGTATGCTCTTTATAAACCTAATTCATATTATATTAGGCAAATTGAAGTGGAATTCCATATCTTACATTCTGAACTAATAGGGTTACCGGGTTTGGATTCCCAATTCTTCGGGATACATATGAAGTTTAAAACCTCCTTTTAAGTCCAAACCAAAGCATAGGAATTTAATCGAACATGGAGGGTAATGAATCAATTGAACTCTATCGGTGCTTTGGTGATTGTTAAGAATAAATGTGGCATATAGGTGTAAGACTTTATAGAAGTTGGTTGCGCCATTAACGATTTTTATGTGACGGTATAGTTACGGAATGATTCTTAATCAATTGAATGGTTAAGATATCGTGTCAAAATTCTTGAGTTTTATACATGAATTCAAGGGAAGATAATGTTTATGAAAATTAGTTATGGACATTATAAAAGTAAGTATGTTTCTACGTGAAGTTATATGCAAGTGAAAAGGGACAGGGGTGTATTGCTTAGCTCTGTCGCGAGCGCGACCCTTGTCGCGAGCGCGATAGAGGCCATCCAGTTTGGTCGTGATCGCGACTCAGGTCGCGAGCGCGACTTTTGCCTATACTGAGAATGTATATTTATTGATATATATAACATGGGATTTAACTTGTAATTTATATATGACATGGTGTATAAATTAATATACAATATACTATGCCCATTATAAATGAAATAAATTGTTGTGCATATATGAGAATTAATATGTGATCATGATTAAAGATTATGGGTTATTATGTTCCAAATAAACCATCATTTTCAGTTATGAACAAACCATGCATAAAATTATTATGTGATTATATAAGAGCAGATATTCCTGAAAATGATAATAAATTACGGTATGAATCCTATTAAATGGAACCAATATGCGTTCGCCTGCCTTAGTCGAGTCGTGGATAGTTAGGCATGCCTAATAGAGTTATGTGTAGCTGCAGCCATGTGTACGATTCTGGACCCTGATCAGGTCCCCCGATTGGATCCTCGCGATCCTTCTGTTCGAATCTTGCCTAAGATTCCATGTGAAAAATGTTTTTGGAACAAAAATGAAAAGAATGTTTTGATGCCTTCGAGTATCTATGTGTTTTGTGATGATATCGATACCCTCGGGTATCTATGTGTACTCATTATCCACCCTTTCGACTTAGCAGGCATTAAATGAATATAAGAATGTGCATTGAACAATAAGTGTGAATTGATAAAGATGTGTGAAGATTTGTATGAGATTATGCACTCAATGAGAATGTGATCACACTGTACGCTGTGACTTATATATATTTACGGCATGAATTTGTGCTCAGTGCACCTATGTGTTTTGGATCCTGTGGGATCCTTATGCGAAAATGGGATAACGTCTTTAAAAGTTCATATGCTTCAGCTTTGATTATGCTCTTTTTTTAATATTAGCATGTGTTAATTTCACGAAGGTGATGCAACAATTTAAAGGAAGTAATTAAACGAAAGTGATTATATACATTTGGAATACATTTATATGTTTTGAACATGAAGTAAAGTATTAATAGTTTACTCAAGATCCATTTGATGTGTGAGAGTTATCGTATTTAGAGAACTGTTTATAGGCTGAATAAATTGACATGTATGACAGGCGATATATGAATAATGAAACATAAAAAGCACGTATCAAGTAAAACTATCACCCCTTTTTAAGTTTAAAAATGCTTATGATTAAAACATGCTATCTATGACCATCTGTGTATATATATGTTAAGTGATTTGATGTTGGTTAATTATTCGTGGTGTTTGACGGCAATTGTGAATGGTCGCCTATACTATGTGTTTTTCCCCACTAAGCCTTGTGCTTAGCATGGGTGTTTATCCATGCAGGTTGGAGTTAGTCGTGTCGCCGAGGACAATCCGCCGCAGTTTGGCCACCAAGTCTATAGTAGTAGTATTAGTGTTAGAAAGTATAGTCTATATTTTGTAATGTATTTTCTTAATTGTATTGTACCAGATGTTTGAGATGTAATAAGACTTCATGAGGAAGGTAATACACGTTATATGAATGTCTTTTGTGTTATGCGTATGATTATGTGGCATGAAAAAAAAATAATTCTGCTTGTACTATGGTTTCCTGCATGTTATTCGTGTAGCATTCCTTACTCATCGTCGCGTACTGCCTGTGTTATTATACGGTATGCTATACGTGGGTAAGGGGTGTTACATTTAGTGGTATCAGAGCTTAGGTTTAGTCGGTTCTGGACAATTAGAAGTTTAAAGTGTGTCTGTAATTTTTGTGTCGGCCAAAGCGGATGTCCTCGTTCTGTATTGTTGTTAGAAACTGCAAGTTTTGTACATGTTAGGTGTAAAGTAGAGAGCATAGAGCTGATAGATCGCATTTTGTCTGTTTTGGATGGTTTATCATTGAATGATATGGAAGTTGGGTTTTAGAAGTATCATCAGGAATTTTCTTAAGGAGTTTTTTTCTAATATATTTGGAATTTTGGAAGAAATTTCTTATTGTAAGGGAAAGCAGAATAAGGGTGTAAATGATTTTTTTAATTTGAGGATATAGGTGGCACTCTGTGCATCTGTCAGCCATCTTAATTGAGATTATTCGAACATAAACATGTGTCAGTATGGGGATGGGAAAGTAATTGTCATTGCATAAATTGCATTTGCATCATTTTGCATACATAAATCATTGTTCATTCATCTCACTCACATCTCTCATTTGTATGTGACAAGCACTCTGATTTGACTCAATTAAAAGTGGCTGACAGGCTATGCTTTGAGTACGAGATCGTTTAGTGGAGATGTTGAGGAAGTGTAAAGTGTAGGTTACCATGACGGTAGTTTGGCGATTAAGGTAATAGATATTATAGTGACAAGATCCTAAGTGTATATGTAAGTATATTACGTAAGAAGCCCTATGTTGGATCCCAACTAATGATATGATTATAATAGTGATATAGGTTATGAATTGAGTAATGACTTGTGGAAATAGGGTTTACTCGATTTGGTAAGATAGTTCTAATGAGTTCAAGTTTGACATTGTTTAAGAATATGTCCCGTCATAAGGATATTGAGATGTGATATGTGAATGATGTAGTGATTAAGAAGTGATAAATTCTGACCAAAGTGTATAAGTTATTTGATAGTGGAATGTTAATGCGTAAGTACTGTAGTGATAAACAATATGATATGAAAAGAATCCGATGATTGTGAATTTCGAGGACGAAATTCTTTTAGGAGAGGAGATTTGTAACACCCCGAATGTACCCTAGAAGGATTTGTATATTTTCGGGCATTTTGATGATCGAAATCGTGTGATGTGATGGTTGGAGTGATTGAGTAGGAGGAAAAGATATGATCAGAAATAAGAAAAAGAGAGCTAAGGGTATTTTAGTAATTTCACATATATGGCTTTAACTGAGTGGAATAAATAAATATGAGGGCTAAATTTTGAGAATGGATCATTTATATGCCGAATATATGTGAGTTGTGGCATTAGATGTGTCGAAAGGACAAATTCGATATTATTGCAAAAGTTTCGGCAAGTGCGGCCGATTCTAAAAATTGTAAAGTATTAATTTGGGACTTATTTGAAGTGAGTAAAGATTTAATTGTGGGCTAATGTAAGAATGATAATTATGTATTACACCAAGGAAAGATTAAAAAGGAGTTAAGGGACCAAAAGGGGAATTGCCATAAAAAAAATCTAAACTTGGCCAATAGGATGGTGCCACATGGCATTGAGGATAAGTTAGGATTTAATATGGAAGAAAGAAGTGAGACCAACCATTTTTTTTGCTGGAAATTTGAGGACAGCCACGTCTTCCTCCTTCTTCTTCTTTAGCTTTCTTTGTTTACTTGGCTTGCTAGGAGTTTGGATGGATCAAGTGAATTTCTAGGCATGATTAAGGTATGGTAATGTTAATTTATCTCTCTCTTCTCTTGTTCTTTCTCTTTGGTTTTGAATTCCTAATTTTGGGGTGATGGGTAACGTAAATTTTGGTATGGTCTATTTGAGGAATTGGATGATTGTGAGAGTGGAAGAGTAGGGGAGCAAGGAAGTGCAACCCTTAAGCTAATGGAGCAAAGGAGTTTGAGGTTTGGGAAATTTATATACTTTGATGTAAATTCTTACTTATTGATTTGTGTATGAATGAGTTTCTGTTTTGAAGTGTATTTTGCTTAAAATTTGATTGGTTGTGTTGATGTGGTTGTGTGGATTAGCTTGGGTTTAGAGAATCTGAATTTTGGGGGATACTCTGTCCAGATTTTTTCTGGACCTTTCGTGTTTGTTTTGTTTATAAGTCAAGATATAGATGTCCAAATGATATGAAATTAGTACCATTTGAAAGATACTTCATTTATCTAAAATTGTCTCTGAATAACCGGAACCTAATTCTGGCCCTAAGGTCATCGAAAATGGTAAAAACCGGGGTGTCTGTGCTTAGACGGGTTCACTGGAGCAGTGTAGGTTTCGTAGGCCATATCTGGCGTTTTAGATGTCCAATTAATTTGAAACAGGTGGCATTTGAAAGCTAACATCCTAAAGAACATTTGTTAAGAAGAACGTTTTGGCTAAAATTGAGTTTTAGTGGGTCGTTTAGGCGATACAAAGTTGGAGACGCAAAACTGTCTCATAGGTCAGATTCTGTTGAACAAGTGGGGAGAGCCTCTGTCGCGAGCGCGACCCATGTCGTGAGCGCGACAGAGACTGATTCTAGAGGACTTTTCCTCTTCTTTTGAGCTCCATAGTTGGTGCGAACCCTTGGCCCTCTTCCCCCTTCTTTAGGATGTGTATTTTGTAATGTTTTCCCTTCCGAAATACGTCCAAACTCCCTTGGGACCTCTTGATACATATTCATCATATGTTTAAGGTTTGGGAATGAGAAGATAAATGGTTATTACTTAGGAGTATAATTGCTTAAGGTTATAAATAAGAATATTGACTTTATTACTGCGAGGTTAGTGAATCGAACACCTTCGAGTATGCTCTTTATAAACCTAATTCATATTATATTAGGCAAATTGAAGTGGAATTCCATATCTTACATTCTGAACTAATAGGGTTACCGGGTTTGGATTCCCAATTCTTCGGGATACATATGAAGTTTAAAACCTCCTTTTAAGTCCAAACCAAAGCATAGGAATTTAATCGAACATGGAGGGTAATGAATCAATTGAACTCTATCGGTGCTTTGGTGATTGTTAAGAATAAATGTGGCATATAGGTGTAAGACTTTATAGAAGTTGGTTGCGCCATTAACGATTTTTATGTGACGGTATAGTTACGGAATGATTCTTAATCAATTGAATGGTTAAGATATCGTGTCAAAATTCTTGAGTTTTATACATGAATTCAAGGGAAGATAATGTTTATGAAAATTAGTTATGGACATTATAAAAGTAAGTATGTTTCTACGTGAAGTTATATGCAAGTGAAAAGGGACAGGGGTGTATTGCTTAGCTCTGTCGCGAGCGCGACCCTTGTCGCGAGCGCGATAGAGGCCATCCAGTTTGGTCGTGATCGCGACTCAGGTCGCGAGCGCGACTTTTGCCTATACTGAGAATGTATATTTATTGATATATATAACATGGGATTTAACTTGTAATTTATATATGACATGGTGTCTAAATTAATATACAATATACTATGCCCATTATAAATGAAATAAATTGTTGTGCATATATGAGAATTAATATGTGATCATGATTAAAGATTATGGGTTGTTATGTTCCAAATAAACCATCATTTTCAGTTATGAACAAACCATGCATAAAATTATTATGTGATTATATAAGAGCAGATATTCCTGAAAATGATAATAAATTACGGTATGAATCCTATTAAATGGAACCAATATGCGTTCGCCTGCCTTAGTCGAGTCGTGGATAGTTAGGCATGCCTAATAGAGTTATGTGTAGCTGCAGCCATGTGTACGATTCTGGACCCTGATCAGGTCCCCCGATTGGATCCTCGCGATCCTTCTGTTCGAATCTTGCCTAAGATTCCATGTGAAAAATGTTTTTGGAACAAAAATGAAAAGAATGTTTTGATGCCTTCGAGTATCTATGTGTTTTGTGATGATATCGATACCCTCGGGTATCTATGTGTACTCATTATCCACCCTTTCGACTTAGCAGGCATTAAATGAATATAAGAATGTGCATTGAACAATAAGTGTGAATTGATAAAGATGTGTGAAGATTTGTATGAGATTATGCACTCAATGAGAATGTGATCACACTGTACGCTGTGACTTATATATATTTACGGCATGAATTTGTGCTCAGTGCACCTATGTGTTTTGGATCCTGTGGGATCCTTATGCGAAAATGGGATAACGTCTTTAAAAGTTCATATGCTTCAGCTTTGATTATGCTCTTTTTTTAATATTAGCATGTGTTAATTTCACGAAGGTGATGCAACAATTTAAAGGAAGTAATTAAACGAAAGTGATTATATACATTTGGAATACATTTATATGTTTTGAACATGAAGTAAAGTATTAATAGTTTACTCAAGATCCATTTGATGTGTGAGAGTTATCGTATTTAGAGAACTGTTTATAGGCTGAATAAATTGACATGTATGACAGGCGATATATGAATAATGAAACATAAAAAGCACGTATCAAGTAAAACTATCACCCCTTTTTAAGTTTAAAAATGCTTATGATTAAAACATGCTATCTATGACCATCTGTGTATATATATGTTAAGTGATTTGATGTTGGTTAATTATTCGTGGTGTTTGACGGCAATTGTGAATGGTCGCCTATACTATGTGTTTTTCCCCACTAAGCCTTGTGCTTAGCATGGGTGTTTATCCATGCAGGTTGGAGTTAGTCGTGTCGCCGAGGACAATCCGCCGCAGTTTGGCCACCAAGTCTATAGTAGTAGTATTAGTGTTAGAAAGTATAGTCTATATTTTGTAATGTATTTTCTTAATTGTATTGTACCAGATGTTTGAGATGTAATAAGACTTCATGAGGAAGGTAATACACGTTATATGAATGTCTTTTGTGTTATGCGTATGATTATGTGGCATGAAAAAAAAATAATTCTGCTTGTACTATGGTTTCCTGCATGTTATTCGTGTAGCATTCCTTACTCATCGTCGCGTACTGCCTGTGTTATTATACGGTATGCTATACGTGGGTAAGGGGTGTTACACACTGAGTTTTTGCCCTTCTTCGTAACACCTTCATACCCAAGGCCCCTCTTATCCTTTTGGCCTCTAGTAGTAATGGCTGTTGGTGATCCCTGCGAGTTCTTGCCAAGACCCACACCAGGGAGGAATGACATCCTCTTCAGCATATTGAGCACTTGAGGACTTCCTTCTATATGTTCTTCTCCGTCTATCACGGCGACATCGAATCTGCTGAAAGGCTGTCTTACAATCTCCAGCACTGAGACCTGATTCTCCCTCGCGGCTCTTATAGTCACAACCTATCCCTCATGAGGAATCTTAACCATTTTGTGTAGAGTGGAGGGCACCCCTCCCAGCTTATGGAACCAAGACCTGCCTAAGAGGGATGAGAAATTTGCAGGAATATGTAGGACCATAAATTCCACCTCAGTCTTAACTGGCCCCGTCTTGACCACCGTTTTAAATGTCCTCGATGCTTGCCCTCGTGAGTTATCATAAGCTATGATCGTCAAATCAGACTTACCCAGCATATCCTCCGTTATCCCGAAAGTCGCCATTGCCACTAGTGGGCATACATTAATAGATGAACCATCATCCACCATGACACACGCCATATGCTTCTGATTGATCTGAACCCTTATATACAATGGGCGATTATGATTGTGGCCATTCGCCGGCAAGTCGGCATTTGTAAATACCACATTCTCTCCAGCACCCCCTTTGACTACATCCAGCAACTCCGTGGGCAAGATGGTTGTGGCCACAGTGGTCTCACATAAAGCCTCCACTAACTTCTGCCTATGGGATGGAGACTGTCTCAATAAATCACAGATTAAAATTTGAGCCGGCATCTTTTTCAATTGCCTCATTATTGGATCCTCCTCTAGCTCTTTTCACTTTTGGCCTACTGCGGGATCTTATGGCCTATCAACTTCCGGAACTACCCTTCCACTTATGGTCACCGCTCTGACTTTCTTCTTTTCTTTCTTCTCTTTTTCCTCGTCCGAGCCCCACAGGTCAGGAAATCCTTTAACTTCAGATTTATCATTTTCATCTCCAGTTTCATCATTGGACCAACAATCGATCACTGCCTTGGGAAGCCCTTCTTAACTTGCCTCATGGAAGCGCGTGATAGTAGCATTGGCATTAATGACGTATAAATCTTCCAACACAAACCACTCGAAGAAACTGGACCCGATCATGAACACAGGTGGGGGTACATTATTATGCCCAATCTTTTTCTGATTCCCTCTTTTCTCTGGATCTGTGATCTGCTTGGAATCAATCAAATCTTGAATTTCATGCCTCAACGCCTTACACTCGTCTGTCGTGTGCTCGGTATGTTGATGGTGTACGCAGTACTCATTATCCTTGTGCCCTGGCAGACCCTGGGTCCTGGCCGATCGGGATGGTAAAGGCTGCAATTTCCCCTCCTTCATTAGCCTCCTGAGCACCCATGAGAGATATCTCCCTAAATTAGAGAAATGCCTTGGAGCAGTATTTGTAGCTGAAACCACAGCCGTCTACCTTGGGCCACTGGTGGAGCCTATTGGCCTACTTGCCCCCTGGCTGCTACTGCCTCTCTTAGTATAGACCTCATTGTTTGCCCTTCTCGTAAGGTACTCTCCCTCCTCCTCAATGGCAATATCCTTCAATGATTCCCAGTCTTTCAGAGCCTTCATCTTTAGTCCATCCCTTAGATATTGGCTAGCATTTTTTATGAACAACCGGATATGATCTTGAGTATCTGGCTTTCTCTTCATTTCCATCATTCGGTTTCTCCATCGGGTCAGATACTCATGGAGGGACTCACCAGACATCTGTTGCAGCAATTCCAAGTCCTTCAGGGTCATCTCCATCCTCGTGCTGCAGTCATATTGCTTGAGAAATTCTTTCGCTAACTAGTCCCAATCCTCTTTAGTCCTCCCGTCTAGACCATGTTACCAATCCACTGTCGGACCGGTTAAGCTCAGACAAAAGTATTCTATTTTCTGTCTCTTCATTAAAGTAGTACCCTTCATTACCAGTGAGTACTGCTTTACGTGGGCGGTAAGATTAGAAGTACAACCAAATTTTGGGACATCTGGCATTTTAAAGTTTATAGGGATCACATCCTCTCCCTCTAATTCTTTGTCCTCAGGATTCATCCCTTGTCCTTGAGTTAACATTCTCTACATTGCCTCGAACTTCTCCTCCATCTTCTTCCAGATGGCCTCTTCAGTCTAAGGTGCCTTTCCCCTCATAGACACTGGTTCCTCATACTCGTCTTCTTCCCAATCCTTATTTACCCTACAGGCAGGCCCCCTTTTCTGTCCTGTCAATATATTAGTCCTTAAGTCCACTAGCGGTGGATGAATCTCCTTAATTGGGTCTTCTCTGACCTCTTCCTATTCATTTTGTCTCATAGGAGGAGGAGCTAGGTTCTATGGTACGGCAGGTTGGGCCATATTTGCCATCATAGCCATCATTCAATTCTCAAACTCCTTAAACTGTCTGCCCACTTCCTCGGTTATCATGGCCCTAGTAGCATTTGCCTCTCTTAGTGAATTAGCCGTCCCACTCTGCAAGGAGAACCGGGATGATGTCATGTGACTAGTTTCAAAAATTATGTCTGAGTACTCTACCCTTTCCAGTAGTTCAAAGAACGGGTTTCTGCATAGCCGCCCTTGTGGACCTCTTAACCACCTGGGTAGATCTATGATGGCTACAAAGCATATCAAGTCATATCAAGTCAGGATGATGTATGAATGCCATAAGATGCATGATCGTGCTATGCAGCACCCACAAATCACATGCAAGACATAGGTCCTTCTAACCTTGTCACTCCCACACACAAGATCATAGTCTCTTTCCTAGGTGGGCTTGGTCCATGGGTTAGCTGGGAACCCGATGAATGTGCATGGTGCACGGTGAAAAATTGACAGCATAACCTCTCCAAACTAGTGCACAGACGCATGGGTTGTGATCGTTGTGTATTTAGGCAGTCCAAATAAATTGACATGGGCCTATCGGGGCATGAAAGCCTTTGATTAGATGACCAAACAATCTATTTGGGTTTGTCCAATACATAATGATCCATCGAGCATTCATAGTATTACGGTTTATGCCACTTAGGGGAAGTATCCATTTTCATTACACGAGCTTTGGCAAAGGTGATATTACTTTAGGGCTACCCAAGCATGGTCCCTGCCAACTGGTCTAGCTCATCACAAGCACAATGACCGATCTAGTCTCCATTTAATATACAATGATGGTGCGAGGCTTGGGCTGCTGATTATCCTTAACACTTCCCTACTTGGAGTGAACGTAGGCTCGTGCTTTGGGAACATACTGGGGTTAAAAGAGGGACCAAACTAGCATAGATCTAAGGCTTTAATGAGATGCAATGCAAATTTCAGAAAAGGATGAAATTTTTAAATTAAAACTCAATCATATGTTTTAATCAAGGTACTTTCGAAGTGAAGTCTCAAAATAAGTCCCCAGTGGAGTCGCCACTGTGACACGCGCTGAACCCTGGGGCGACGTGAACGACCCTCTTTTAAGGCGTTCGAGAGCGATTCATGAAAACTTGTAAGAAATTACAAGGGCATCTATTTTGGGTAACTGGGAGGTTTCTTAGAGTCGCCATCAAATAAAACATTGGGAAAGGTCGTCTAACCTCACTGAGCCTAAGACAGTGCATCTGCATCTATTTTGGGCAAGCCAGAGATATTTTGGGGTCCCAATCCCAATAGAACATTGAGATAGTACTCTAACCTCATGGAACCTAAGAAGACGCATATACATCCATTTTGGGCAAGCCAGAGATATTTTCAAGACCCCACCCCAATAAGACATTGAGGTGGTCCTCTAACCTCATGAAGCCTAGGATTATGCAAATTGGGCCTATTTTGGGCAACAAGAGATAGTTTGGAGACCCCACCCCAATAGTACATTGAGATGGTCCTCTAACCTCATTGAGCCTAAGACTAGAGATGGTTTGGGACTTCCCATTTATTCATACATTGATTAAATTATAATTTAATTTTGAATTTAAAATTTCATTCCATTTTCTCATTTAGTTTAATGCAATAATTAAAGCATCAGATCAATCATATAGTAAAAGCATTAAATAAAGTAAGCTCAAAATAAACCAAATCAAAAATATAATAGCTTACAACAAAACTAAGGGCGGAATACAATCCCCATTGTGAACGACATGTGGATCATACGTAAAACAGGATGTTCGTTAAGGAGTGAGGACATTGGTCCTCGCATATATACTTACAAAAACAACTTTAAATTGTCAATTTCATTTGATGAAAGAAATAGGACATTGGTCCTCATTTTATTAGTGGAAACTCCAATTTAATTAATATAAATACTTAACAATTTTCATGTTAGCGAAATAAAATAATATTTACAATAAATGGAAATTAAAATATGGAGGAGAAAAGGTAGAGGAATAAACCCGAACGAAGGCTCTCAGATCATTGCGGTGTCTTCCATTTTTAATAGCCCAACTCCAATAAAGAAGCAATAAAACTCACAAAAACAAAAATCATGTTAGTGCAATAATTAAAATAAAATATACATAAAAAATAAATAAGGAAGAAAAGAATCTATAAAAATTTATAATGAAAATAAGGAAAAGAAAAGAAAGGAATAAAAGAAAACAAAGTGAAGGACATACTGTAACGACCCAAATTAGGCCTAGTCAGAATCTACATGGTAAGTCGAAATATTTAGAGCATATCAGTAATTTTAGCAAAAGAAAATTTGGATAATAAGGATTTATTTACAAGGAATTAATTAGTTAAGTTAATTAAAGGAATTATATGGTGTGCATGTGATGTATGGTTGTAGGGTACTCTTGATTTTGGTATAATCTAGTGGTTTTTGGGCATGGTAACTTTGATGTAAAAGTGATTTATTGGAGGTTATATGGTGTGAGTTGAGTTTGGTGCCTTGGTTTGTTAGTCAAAGATGAGTTTAAGGGACCAATAGTGGAGTGACATGTGTAATGGTTGGTGGGAGCATTGAATGGGATTTGAAAGGAGAAGAGAGAGGGAAGGAAGGGAGTAGCTTCCTGTAGAAGCCTTTGGGTTTTTTTCTCTCCTCTCTCTCACGCCTCTCTCCTTCTTTCCCATCTACATTTCTGCTCTCTCTTCCTTTCATGTGGGTTTTCTTCCACCTTTGGTCTAGGGTTTGAGCTTTGAAGGTTCTAAAAGAGGTAAGTGGCTGTTTTGCTTTGGGTATTATTCTTCTTCTTCTCCTTTTTCGGATTTGAATGGGTTTCTAAAGGTTATGTTCTTGGGTTAATGGAGTTTTTCATTTGATTTGGTTGCAAGAAACTGAAGGAAAGAGAAAGGATAGAGGGAAAGGAAAAGTTGTTGACTGAAGAAAGTGAAGATTTGAGCTCCATTTCAGGTTTGGGAGTTTAATTGGCTATATGTTTGGGCGTTTTTTACACCATCATTTGGATCATGTTTTGAGTTAAATCTTGTTGTTGGTTGTGTGTTTTGGTATAAGATTATGTATGAGTATAAGTGATTGGTGTATCTATTGTGTGATCGAACTTTTGTTGTTATAAGCATTATAAGTGTAGCATGATTTTGAGTTCATTATGGCATATGTTAAAGATATGATATAGGAATGAATGATCTATGTATGATTTTGAGGTTGTGAAGGTGTGGAAAGGCTTGAATGCATGTTTGGGCTCTGTGGAATTGAAATTTTACAGGGGTCACGGTGACAACCAAATGGGTTGTCACCGTGAGGTAGGTTAGAATTGCATTCTGCCCGCCTGTTCTGGGTATGTCACGGTGGCAACAACTTTGGTTACCACCGTGAGGTACTTCAGTTTTGGTTTCTGTTTTGAGTGACATGCATATCACGGTGGCAACCACTTTGGTTACCATCGTGAGGTATCACAGTCTGGCATTCTGTTTTGCTTAATATGCATGTCACGGTGGCAACCACTTTGGTTACCACCGTGAGGTGTCTTCAACATGTAAAGTTTTCTTCTTTTTACTTTCCCTAATGTTACTTATATGGATTTTTGGCTTTCATAAATGGGTGAACATATCTAAATAAGTTTTCATAGCATGTTAAATGGTATATATGTATGAGTTATTCATTTGAGGGTTGTACGTCGATTTTTACCGTGAATGATTTATATGAGTTTACTTATGAATACTTTGGTACTTTATACCTTTATAGTGAAAAGAAGTGATATATATATACTTATTGTCCTATTTGTGCCTTTGAGCCTAGTAGTCATAGTTGGTGGATAGATAAGCGCTTATCCAGGGTCAGAGTGTGAGTGCAGTTGCTATATGTCATTTGTTACATGTGGACCCCGTTTGGGTCATATAAGATGTTTGAGACCTCGGTCTCCGGTATACCTCCGGGTATACATGATTATAAAATATTTTGAGACTCATGTCTCCATATGCTTGGGATACTGTGTCCTATCAGTATCATTAGTACCCGTATCCACTAATTAGCGAATGTTCAGGCTTTTACTTGAGTTTGGTACATGCGATAGTAATATGAAATGAATATATGTTACATGTATATGAATATGAGTTATGACATGATGAGATGTAACACTGGTATTCAGATATGAATGGTTTATTCTTCCATTATATTTGAGTATATGTTAGATGCTTTGTTATTGTAATATATATATATATACATATATATGTTATTGCGATTATATGTACATGCATGTGTTGTTTCTCCCCACTAAGCGTTATCGCTTAGCACGGGCTCCTTTCCCGTGTAGGTGGTAGGTTCTTTCTGGGAGTCGGACATCTGTAGGTCGGCCACTAGAAGTCTAGAATTGGAGTTATTTTGTCTTCCGCTGTAATTTTTGTTTATGGAGTATGGTTTTGAAATTGTAAACTTTTGTAAAGGATAATTTTGTATATGTATTTCTTTGCAAATCTCTTTTTGTAAAACGATATGATAATATGATTATATGCATATGGATATGTTATATTTTGATTAAATGTGCGTGGTTCTCTTAACATGCCTTGTGTATATGTATGCGTTTTAGTGATTTGTGCGCGTGGCGCCCCGGCATCCTTCCAACGGGAGTATCGGGGGGTTACACATAGAAGGGGGAAAGGTCCAGGGACGGGCCATAACGCGTGAGCGACGGGAATCCCTTGGCCGACCGACGGGTGGAGGTATAAGCTCTCGACAGCCCGTCGCTTAGATGAGCAACGATCGTCGATGGGTCCTCTGCCCGTAGGTTGTCCCAGACCCAGAAAAATAGAGAAAATAAAAAAAAATATTTTATTTTAAATAAAATGAGATTTTATGTGTAAAATCAATATGAGATGATTAAATGTAATGGAGATTGATCTAGAATGTTTACCCTCGGAATCTTACCTCTGAATGTCGCATGATTTCTGTTCCTCGAGTTCTACAAGGATTTATTCGTGATTCATAATTTTAGAAGATTTTTGACTGCAAAAAACCTTGTTTTCGAAAACAAAACAAGAAAAGAAAATTATGTTTTTCTTTCTTGATGTTTTGATAGCAGTTATGGATGCTAAAAAGGCTAGATCGTAAAGAAATGAATTAGTTTTGTTCTCCCAGATTTCCCTTAATTCGGAGAATATTTGATAAAAATCTGACAAAAACAAAAGAAAGAAACGTTTTTTTGGAAAATCCTCTATTTCATAAAAATTACTAATCCTTTCTTGTAAAAAACTGCTAACCCAAATTAATGAGCCTCCATCCCCAATTTATAGGTTTAGGAAAATAATTCAAATAAATTCAAATTTAGAATTTAAATTTGAAAAAGATTTCTGAAATCAAAATCAAATCCGAATGATTTACAGAATATTCTCAAATTCAAATTAAAAATTTGAAAATATTTGAAAAGATTGGAAGATATAGGAAATCTAGAAAATATATTTGAAAAGATTTAGGAAATATTTGGAAAATCTAGAAATATATTTAGGAAGATATGGAAAATTTGGAAAATCCTGCCAAACTAACGGTAGATAAACGGCCGACGAGCATCGGTGGAGGACCGACGCGCGTTACTGATGGGGGCATCCTTGGTCTTTTAGGCGGCAGGCCACTCAAGAGAGACGGAGGCCGAGTGACTGCCTTTGCTCGAGAGAGGCAGGAGTCTCTCGCACGAGCAACAGGCGTCACTCAATGTGAGAGAAGGCCTCTGCAAGCGAGCGATGGTTAGCGCTGGTTCGGAGGGATGGGCCTCTCAAGTGAGCAACGGGCGTCACTCCCGTGAGAGACGAGCCCATTCCACACGAGCGACAGGTGCCGCTCACGCGAGAGGGGGTCGTCCTTGGTAACGAGCGACAGGCATCCCTCGGACCGACGACATACCTGTAACACTCTAATCCCACATGTAGTATGCCGAAAGGAAACATAAGCAAAGAGCTACAGTGAGAGGAGGGTGCTACCGAACAAAAGCACTCTTAGCAAAAACAGAAAAAATAAAATTTCTAGAATCAGAACCTCAAGACATGCACATCCTAAACCTATATCACCAACACACCATTATTACTAGAGATTATTACAACTTAACACAAAAACTACATAAATAAACTTAATTACATGCCAAAGATCGAAAACATTTCATATAAAATCTCAGCCGACTTGTTGGCCAAAGTCAAAGTGAACCACACGAACTAAAATTCAATCTCCTAACCTGCACGGAGAAACACCCGTGCTAAGCAATAACGCTTAATGGGGCGAAACAAATAATAACCAGACACTCACAGTTGTTGTTAAAACAACAACAATGCAGAAGCAGTAAATACATACATAAACATAAAAGAATACAAGCTAAAATTTTTACAGATTCATATCATTATTCTGTTACGAAAACTTGAGCAATACACACGCCTTTGCATCTTATAGACCATAAACAGAAATACTTTATTACTTTTTAATCAAAATATATTATACATCCATATCGTTTACCTTAAATCACTTAATGACCCTATAAATAGTTATACCTCATGAATACATGAAATACATTTTTAAAATCGTAATACAAAGTCTAGAAATTCACATTATTATGAATATTATCAAAATCATGCAGATTACATTATCAACACTTCAATCAAAACATTTCATTTAATCAAACCATTAATTGTACAAAACTAAACAAAACATTTCAATTCTCAGATTTGGTTCGAGCTTGAAATAGTTATTCCAAGCTTCCTACGCATCCCTATGGTTGGGGAATCAGAACCACGTAGATCTACAGAAAACCTTATATATAGATATTCCAAATTAATCTCAACTCATTTACTAAATTCAATTATCTATATCGTGCTGACCATTTTATTTTCCTTACTTACTAATCGATATGTATATAGTTACCGTATTCATTAAGAACCAACAACAATGCACATAGATTCCTTATCGGTATACTTACCCAGGTTAAAGTCCAGAAGGCAGATAACACACAACATACTTGTATTCTAATTTATACATATAAACGAATATATTCATAACATCAATTTATTGACTAATCAACTATAGCAGATACGCATATCAAAAACTTCAGTAAGTCTCTACCAAGACATCATATTGGCACTCATACTCATAACTTTTAAATAGATTAATAACATACATTTTTCACATATAAATTCTTATGCAGTCATTATTCATGCATACACTCTTATTAGAATAAACATTAACTGTTACATCTCTTTTCATTTAACTGCCATTAGATATCAGATGCAAAAGCATTTAGGTACCTGATGATACCACACAATTGCACATAGGTGTCCATGAAGGATTCAGAACATTTGAGTGAGTAAAGCACAATCTCAAATGAT
This sequence comes from Excoecaria cochinchinensis, assembly GCA_947683425.1. Classification (NCBI taxonomy): domain Eukaryota; kingdom Viridiplantae; phylum Streptophyta; class Magnoliopsida; order Malpighiales; family Euphorbiaceae; genus Excoecaria; species Excoecaria cochinchinensis. The sequence continues at coordinate 3,179,316 of CANTUQ010000004.1, forward strand.
ATATATACATATATATCCACAAACACGTCCGATGCATATTCACATAACTATTTGCAAATCATTACAGAACTCATCAATTCATTCACATTCTTTTATTCATTTAATTGCCTGCTAAGTCAAAAGGGGTGCATAAATGAGTAATAGAACACATTGGGGTACCCGAGGGCAACATCGAAAAGCAACTTCTTTATTTTCTCATAAAAACGTTTTCACATTAGGGGATCTTAAACAAGATATGAACACATTGAGGATTGCGAGGACCCAAACGGGGACCTGATCAAGGTCCAGAATAAAACAAAGGGGCTGTAGCAATAGAACTCTATAGGCATGCCTATCTATCTATGACTTGACCGACGCATGCTAAATTTTCCATATCATTATTGAATTCATCACGTTTTCATATATATATACACATTTCATTAAATTCTTGTAACATTCCTTTTATAAACACATAGACACATGCATTCATATAATTGAATATCATATGTACTAATTACATTTATCATATTCAAAACTAATCATGTATTATTTCATGGATAAACTATTCATATGAGCATACTGAACATAACTATATTATTGGGCATCATGCACTCGTTTAGACTTAATAAATAAGTTGCATTACCTTACACACATACAATCCTTAAATAATAATGGTAGACAAAATCTCATAATTCAATTATTATCATGTAAAGATCTATTTGAATAATTCATATTTTAATTCATCGAGGCATAACACAAGAGAGAAACCATGCAAAGAAGAAGATTTCCAAAAACATTTTAAGGTAGAGAGGGGACTGTCGTGATCGTGACAAGAGGTTGAGCTCGCGATAGTGGCCAGACTTGCCCTGCAAAAGGGAGGCTGTAACGAATCGTGCTCAAGGTCACAACTCGCTACAGAAGCATCATACTGAGTTGTGAAGGATGTCACGACTCGGAGCAGGGCATAACACATCAAGACAAAAACATAGCGAATGCAATAGAAGGAGCTCACGAGTCGTGTTGATCCTCACGACTCGTGAGGGAGCAAGCCGAGTCGTGAAGGATGACATAAATCGAACAGGCCCTTCATTGAACCTTTGATGCGAGATGCTGAACTCCCCGGCTCTGTCGTGCTCGCGACAAGCTTCGCGTTCGCGAGAGAGCCGTATTTTACTGATCTCCAGCGAAAGTTGCAGAACCCAGTTTGGCAAAAGTTTACCCCAAACCTCCAACACAATACAAACTTTAACATAACTCAAATTGCACATTCAAATCATTGTAATCAACACAAAACCCAACTTTTTATACCAATTATTTCAATTAAATCATGAAATTAACACTATCAAAATCCCTAATTTATCAAACTAAAATTTTACAGCAAAAACTCATTTAATTTCTTATTTGGCTAAAAAACTCACATTCATGACAACTCAACACAAATTATTCAAAACCCATAACAATCAAACATACCTAAATAATTTTAATCCCTTAAATTTCCAAAAAACTCAAACCAAAATCAACACCATCAATTAACATACCAAAAACGTAAATTCCCATACCTCAACTCCTTGGCTCCTATTAGCTACTTTATCTGATCTTTCTTGCTCCCAAATCCATCCAAAGTCTTTCTCATCCAAAATCCTCATCAAAACACACACAAATATACAAAATATAAATCTAGGGTTTAACTAATCAAAGGAATAAGAGAAATCAGAACTTAAACTTACCTTTCCCTAACAAATTCTTCACTTAAATCACTTGATCTACCAAACTCCAGCACAAAATCTTTGGGTTTGATCTTAAGAGAGAGTGGATAGCATGGAAACAAGAAGGAAAAGAAGAAGAAGAAGAAGAAGAAGAGGAAGAGAGGAAGAACGGGAGAACGAGAAAGGAGGAGAGCAGATTTCTCCCCTCTCTCTCCGTCTCTCTCTTCCATTTATACCTCTTCCCATTTCCTTGCCACTTGTCACCTTGCCATTGGTCCAATCTTCATATTTATGCTAAATTCTCCTTTCAATCCCTCAACTCTCATAACCTCAAACATTGACACTCATAACTTACTAATCCATCACATTGGCCCACTTGATTACTTTTATTCTTTCAATCAAGTCCTAATTCCATACTTCACAATTTTACCATTGGCCACACTTTCTTAAACTTTTACATTAATTCTTAAATTTTCCATTTAACATACTTAATACTTCAACTTGCATAACTTTGGTCACCACTAACCTTCAATATGTATAAATCCTTCTAGGGTACATTTTGGATTGTTACAATTCTTGCCCCCTAAATGAATTTCGTCCTCGAAATTTACTTATATCAGAAAAATCTAGAAACTATTTTCCATTTCACTATCATTCTCATTCACTTAATCTTAAACATACTCACTTGCTTTTACCTATTCTCATCGCTATACTTTCAAACCATTTCTTTTTAATCAAAATATCTATAGAAATCATAACTGCTTCTTTGTCCATAACTAAACTCAAACTCGTAAAATTGACTTAAATAAATCTCATTCTTATTTTCTCATCATCTTACGTCCAATTCAATCATATTCATCAGAAAAATCATTACTTCCACCACGAATCAGAAACCAAAGCTCATACACTTCATAAACAAGCCATTTACTTATAACATTTTACTACACGATTCCTTAATACTCAAAAACATAAGCACACAAACATAACAATTCAATGAAGGTAGATCGTGACCTACCGAGCCAACACTTAACTAAACACTTTATCAAATCGGAAGGTTCCCCTTCCCAAATCATACCTAAAAGACAAGGTCGTTCGCTTTGGCCAACTCTAAACTATACAGATACACTTCGAAATACCCAGTTAATCAGAATCGACTAAACCGGGGTTCTGATACTACTAAACATAACACCCTAATCCCACATGCAGTATGCTAAAAGGAAACACGAGCAAAGAGCTACGGTGAGCGGAGGGTGCTACCGGACAAAATCACTCTTAGCAAAAATGGAAAAAAAAATTTCTAGAATCAAAACCTCAAGACATGCACATCTTAAACCTATATCACCAACACACCATTATTAGCTGTAGAGATTATTACAACTTAACATAAAAACTACAAAAATAAACTTAATTACATGCCAAAGATCGAAAACACTTCCTATAAAATCTCAGCCGACTTGTTGGCCAAAGTCAAAGCGGACCACACGAACTAAACTTCAATCTCCTAACCTGCATGGAGAAACACCCGTGCTAAGCGATAAGGCTTAGTGTGGCAAAACAAATAATAACCAGCCACTCATAGTTGTTGTTAAAACTACAACAATGCAGAAGCAGTAAATACATACATAAACATAAAAGAATACTGGCTAAAATTATTACAAATTCAAATCATTATTCTGTTATGAAAATGACACGACCTCAGCAAGTGTACTGAATCGGCAAGTAATACAGTGTGGTATATTTAGGACCCTGAATTATCGCACCAAAGGGATTGTGTGTGCAAGCAATAAAAATCAAGTGTATGCTAAAGAATTCCCAATTGTTTGAATTGATTGAGTTAACTATTGATTAAAAACAAAGAATTTAAGTAACTAAAATAAACAAACAGAATTAACCAAATTAAATTGACAGCAATAATTGCAAGAAATAAAATGATGGAAAAATAACAATATAAGAATTCAAAATAGAGAAGCGTTGCTCAGGTTCACTCATCCACTCTATACCCAAATATGAATCAAAACACATAAAGCACTACAAGAAATTTTACTTTTTGTGATAAATTTTTTAACGACACATAAAATTTCGTCACTAATTATAACTTACAACGACGAATTTTTTAAATCGTCACTATACTATTTATTACTGTGACAAAATTACGTTGCGTCATTTTATGTTTTAATTTTCGTCACCAATAGATTAATTTTGTGACGAAAAATATATTTTGTCATGGTTTTTTTGGGAGGAAAAATTTCCCACCTTTTTTTTTGGAAGGCAAAAAATTAAACACAAAATAATAACTTATTGCAACGTATAAAATCGTCACAAAAAATTTATTTTTTGTGACGAATTATTTTTGTCGTAATTAAATGAATTAGTGACAATAAAATCATTTCGTCACAAATAAGATATCGATATAAAAAGAATTTCTAATTATTTTTTTTTAATTTTAGTTTAAAATATAAGTTTATTTATGACAAATAAATGTGTTATAAAAAATGAATATATTGTGACGGGGTATAATTTCGTCACCTTTGATATGAGGGGAAAAATTCCAACCTTTTTCTTTTGGTGGAAAAAAAAATATAACAAAAAAAATAACTATTTGCGACACATAAATTCGTCGTAAAATACTTATTTTTTTGTGACATGAAATATATTTGTCACAATTTAATGAATTTGTAACAATAAAATTATTTCGTCACAATAATTTTATTTATGACAAATAAATAAATCACAAAAAATGAATATATTATGGTGAAATACAATTTCGTTACCAGTACTATCAATTTTATGACAATAATAATATTCTGTCACAAATGGTTATAATGTTAATATACGACAAATAAATTATGTCATAAAAAATAATTGAATTTATGACAAACAAATATGTCATAGAAAAATGAACAAATTGTGACAAACCATGAGTCCATTTTTAATATAATCAGTTTGTGCGATCATAATATTTTGTCACAATCGACAGTAATAAAAATGTGCTACAACTAAATTATGTTAGGCTTAATATATTAAATCCCATCTATACTTGTATTTAATTCCAAAATCGATACTTACTTTAAACGTTTTTAATTCACTACCCGAACTTTGAAAAATCCTAATAATTTACTACCTAAAATACAAATCACAGATAATTAATTTTGAGTGAAACACAAGCGTGGCTCTATCGTTCACCCTTAATCAATCTCTCTTCCTATCTCAATCTCGATTCCACTCTCTCTCTATCCAAATCTCGCTCTAGCTGTCTCAATCTCGCTCTCTTTCTATCTTAATCTCACTTGATATTAACATATTTGTGTTTGGGCAAATCAAAATCTTTAACACCCCAAATTTTGAATTAGTTAACTGTAATTTTTAGATTTAAAAATAAAACTATTTACTATAAATAATGGTTCAACTATTTTATTATGTTGAAAAAATTATTAACACAAAAAAGTAAATAAAATAAAATTAAGATAAATATATAAATAAAATAAAATAAAATAAAGATAGATAAATAAATAAATAAGTAAAATTTTCATGTGAGTAAATGAAAGAAAGAGAGAAAGAACAAAATAAAAGGGACAAAGAAAATACAAAGACACGAAATAAAAAGAAAAAGGAAGAACAGAGAACGGAAGGTGGGTGGGGGTCAGAAACCTGGAAAAATAGAAACTAAGGAAGAAGGAGACCGAAGATTGGGGGAGAGAGAGAGGGAGGGAGAGAATGTCGGTGGCAGAGTCTGGCGAGGAACATCACCTCTTCCGTCGGTCTACTCTGCTATCCCGCGCGATTTCTTTCTCCTACCGTAAGCTTATCCTCCATTCTCCAATCAGCTCCGGTGTCAGGCGGCGACACAAACAACACCAGCAGACTCCTGATGAGTAAATGAGTCTACCTGTAACCTCTGTTTCCTCTCACTCACTGGCATCAGGGAGATCGAAAATGGGCGAGTCTAAATTTTCCAGCGAAGATTTTGGCCTATACACGTCACGTGAGGACGCGTGACCGCCACTAGTAGGCTCACGACGGGCCGAACTCCATCCCCAATGGTAATGGTGTTCTTTCGACGAAGCTCCGACGACCGGCTGTGATGGGCGAAACTGATTTGGCCATGACAGAATCAAAAGGTGAATTTTGATTTATTTATTTACTGCATGACTTATTTGCGGTAAACCTTGTTATTTTCTCAAGTTGTCTATTGGTTTAATAGTTAAATTGGAAATTTTATCTAGTAATTATAGGGAGAAGAATAGGGTATGTTATCTAGTTTTTGGGTAATGTGGAATTAAATTTTGCCACGTTGTTGTATCTTTTTGGGTTGGCAGTGTTGCAATTTTTCTAGTTATATATGAATTCTAGTGGGTGAATTAGTTGAATATTTAGTAATGTTGTTAGTTTGAAAAGAAAAACTGGTTAATTTGTCTATTCTATGTGAGCTGAATTGTTGGAAATACAATTCGGATAAATGGATTTGGTTTAGTTGTGAATTCTGTTTTAGAGTAAGAACAAGGTATGTTAGTTTGTCTATTCCATATGACCCGGATTGTATGAGTCTTGTGCTAATTTATGCCATATTAACATTTGGTTTTGAGCAGCCTGCTATTGCTATAGTTTTGTATCAAATACTCAAAGCTCTTTCCTATCTTCAGGCCCGAGGGCACATTCATAGAGATGTTAAGGTATCCCATTTGGTTATATTAGTTTAGGCCCTTAAATTTGAGGTATCATGTTGCCTGCATTTAGGATTTAGATCAGATTGTTACTCTTTAATTCTCTGTTAAGTTTTGGGTTAATATTTATGAGAGAAATTTGATTTATATATAAATATGAAGGCTGAATAGAGCTAAGAAACGCAAAGTTGATTATTCTACTACTTAAGCTGTGATTTAATGGTTTTATTTCTCTGGTAATCACAACTTTTGTAACAATTAACTGCAAGCAGGAAATATGTTGATCGATTCTAAGGGTGGATTCCTATCACACTTATCTCACTTGGAGATAAAAAAAAAGCGTTGATGATATTAGTGAGGGTTTTGATGATATTAGGGATGGTTATACAGACTGGTGTGGAAAATCACTCCTGGAGCTTGTTAGCGCTGAGCTTGATCCAAGTAATTACTAGACTATAGTATCTACACATGTTTGATTTATGATTTTACTCTTTTTTTTCATTTGTTTTTCATAAAAATAGCATTAAATTTTTGATTATGCTGAAAGCCTGGGACCAAATACAAAACTTTTGTTTCTGCAATTGTTATGTATGTCCAATCTAAGTTTTATATACTTGTGCATTTATTTTAGCTATGTTCAATGACATGAAAATAGTTAAAAATAGGTGTGAAAGATTGCTTGATAGAATGTTGATTGAATTTTCTGCTGTAATTTATATGTAATTGTGCATTTAGTTTTAGAGTTTAATATTTAAAGATATTTGCAATTTTTTTACATTGATTATTATGTTTTGTTGTTTTATTGTTCCAAGCTTTTGAAACATATGATATTCTTGCGTCTTACTATTATATTCTTCTTGTTCTAATGTTTTGCATATGATTTGTAACACCCTTAATCTATACACACACTACGGTTTTAACGTTACTGCATGATTACTTGATTGTTTATATATATATATATATATATATATAGCTAAAGAGTTAACAAAATGCATATTAATAACTTAAATTATTTATAGCTGATAGTTTTGATGTATTAATATTGTACCTTTGTATTTTGTATGATTGAATTGAGTATTGAAAGTGGATGATATAAGTATATTATAATATATGATGTGTGTGAGATTGGACCTAAATTGGAGGATGGGCAAGCTTGTGTTGGAGTTTGAATTGAATTGGGGTGAATGAATATATGATTATTTGAAGTGTAAAGATTTTATTATTTACACGGGGATAGGCAATATTATAAAATTTTACCGAAATTTCGGTAGAATTAAGTGACATATTTGTATTTTGATTGAATGAATAGTAAAACTAAATAGCTATAGGGCAGATGGGTATAGTGAAAGCATAAAAAAAAAATAATTACCTAGATTTCGCAACAATCTTAAGAGTAGTTTAAGACAATCAAGTAATCGTACAGTAACGTTGGAACCGTAGTGTGTGTATAGATTAAGGGTGTTTCATGATTGGGTTTTTTTTTATCTAATATATGATTTTTTTTTGTTGGAACAAGATGCAAATTTTGATGTTTCAATAGATTTTATTTTTGGATTAGGATGCAAATTTAATTTTTTGCATTAGGTAGTATGTTTCTATTTAATTAACCTTTTATTTGAATAAATACATTATATTAAATTTTCTTTAGAAATTTAATTAATTGTATAACGTTAAATTTAAAATGTGTCATTTTTAATACAATGCATATATGATAAGTATATTTGTCATAATTTATCGACTTGTAAGTTAATAAATGACGATATCAATGTTTACAATTATGATATTAATATTGTAATAAAAAAATATAATTTAATGACAATAAAAAATTGTCACTAAAACTATTTTTTGTGACAATTATTTTTGTCTGTATTTATGTCATTAATTTGTAAAATAAAATAACAATTTATATTCATCATTAATATACATTAATTTAATGACGAAATCATTTTTCGTCACTTAAAGTATTAGATTTAATGACGACATTAAATATTCTATGACGAAAATTATATTTATTTGTGACGATAATTACATAACCAATACTTAATGGTTTTAACTAAAAGCAGAGTTTTGTCATTAAAAATGTTTAATTTCGTGACGAATTTTAAATTTGTCATAAAAAATGCCAATCTTTTGTGACGATAAATAATATAATGTGACGAAATATCATTTTATTTATGACATAATTTTTGTCATGAAAAGTAAGAAATAAAGATGACGATAATCATTTTCGTCACAAAAAATGATACTTATGGTGACAAATAACTAAATTGTCACGTAAACTTTTATGTTACGCGCCTACCATTACGTTCTCTATAACAATAAAAATTCGTTACCTTATTTTTTCAGTAACGAAAAATGAATTTTTCATGACAATTTTTTGCGTCATAAAAGGTGTAATTTCTTGTAGTGAAGGAAACATTTATGAACGAAATTAGGATAACCCTCTTAACCAAAGCGTCCCATTCCGGATCAAGCTACTCTAATTACATGACGTCCCATTCTGGCGCAAGCCATACAACTAGCCTAAGCACGGGTCTAAAATCCTAAGATTAGTTTGCTTTCCCATTCCGGAGCCAAACAACCCAAAACCTAATTATTTCACTCCTCACTCCAATCTTAAACCATGAAAACCTGCACATCTAGATTCCCTTTCGGGAGCAGTCCAAATGATACAGCAAACATGATAGAAAATCTGAAGATAATTGATCATGACATTCAATCACACAATTCAATAACCAATTAAGATACATGAATTAAATCATTCATCAAAACAGGAAATTAATTTAAAAATAAGAACCAGTGAAATAAACCCTTCATTCATATATCGAATATCAAAATATGTTCAGAATTCACATCAAGGATAGGGGATTTAGAGATCCCCCAAACAATTAAAAGACTACTCACAATCCATTACAAAATCATAAGAATAAAGGAAAGAATAAACCCAGAAATTCATTGAGGTAGAAATCCCGGTTGAATCCCACTTTCTTCGATCTTCTTCTTTGGATCTTCAATGGAGAAGTAAATTAAAATTCTGGACACCAAAAATAAAAACTCTGCGGAAATTAAACTTTGTGAATCTAATGAAATATTCTTGATTTCTAATTCAAAACTAAAGACAAAGGTTCGAAAACTAAGATTTAGAACAGAAGAAAATCTTAGAAAATTATCAATCGCAAAACTGATATGAAAGTACAACTAGAAAATTCGGAACCCTAGCATAACAGAAAAGTGCGTTTTTTTATAGTCTCAGAGTGGTCACGGTGACAATGAAATTCATTGTCACCGTGAGGTATCGAGATCGCTAATTTGCCTTCGCGCACAGGAGAGGGGTCACGGTGACAATGAGTTTCATTGTCACCATGAGGTCTTCAATTTTTGCTTCTGTCCAGGAAAAAATTATGTCACGGTGATAATGAACTTTGTTGCCACCGTGAGGTACGTGCTGCTCTGATTCTGCCTTATTGATTTTCATGTCACGGTGATAATGAAATAGATTGCCACCGTGACATGCTTCATACTTGCATTCTATTCAAAGGTTTGCTATGTCACGATCACAATGAAATTCATTGTGACCGTGACCCCTCTAAGTCTGCTCGTGTCTTCAATTTCTCTTTACGTCACGGTCACAATGAGTTTCATTGTGACCGTGAGGTACCTAGAACCACACTTGCAAAGACAAATCAAATTCCATAAAAAACTATCTATAATGCATCAAAATTCCAATTTGACTAAGATTCGTAAAATTAACCTAAAGGAAACAAAACATGACACAAAGACACAACTAAACACCCAAAAGATCATATGAAAACACCATCAAAACTAAGTACTATATTGAAGTTATCAAAATACCCCACACTTAGACTTTGCTCGTCCTCGAGTAAATGAATTATCCATATTCCTGAAATTTCAAACTCTAACTCGGAATACGAAAACTTAACAATAGTCTTAGCACCAAGCAGAGGGGCCTTCGTTACAAATTCTCAAATCAATTTATATCAAGTAATTTCACGTGTGTGTGTGCTAGGCTCAAAACAAATTTTCTCTTTTCAAAACAAAACAACCGATGCATTCCAGCAATTGAGCAAAGCAAAAGAATATGCAAGTAAATTTGCATACAGGTTTCGCACTTAAAACTCAGGATAACCATAAGCCTCTCCTTTAGCACCGGAACCACAAGGGTCATCTCCACTAAACAACTCAAATCAAGAACAGGATCAAAAGGACTTATTCCAAGGTTGTAATGTTGGGTTAGGTATTGGCTAACAAGAAAAATAAGGGAAATCAAATAAAGACTCAGCCACACTACCTATAATCCCACTATCCAAACTGAACAAAAATTTCCATGACTTACCTTCAATTTCCTCATAGTTGCCAAAGGTTGTCTAACTTCCCCAAACATGAAATGCATTAAACCTCAAGAAAACAAAGTGATGAGCTTTCGTAATGAATTTCTCTTTTAAACCCAAATATCCATGAATATGAATACGTCTTCTTCTAATTAAGGGTACCCCACACTCGAATTTTTCTATAATCAACTAACTCCAAGATTAACAATAATCAATAAACTTCTTTTCCTTTTCTTTTCTTTTTTTTTCTTCTTTTTTTCTTCTTTTTTTTCTTATTTTTAAATTTTTTTTATGATGAGATACCCAAAACCTCTATTTTCCTACCACAAATTTGATTCCATTAAAGGGAACTTAAACGATACATTAGACAACACCCCAAAGTTTCACAATTCTTCTCATTCCCACACTATTTTAAAAATAAATATCCTAATTCAACTTTCAATGTTATCCCAACCCAATCCTAGAGTGGCCAATTCTTAGAAAGGATAGTCAAAGGCATTTAGGTTAAATGGTAAAATAATAGTGTAACAAAGAAAATTGCATAGTACGCTTTTAGCATACTAAATCAGCTCAACGGGGCTAGCAATGGAAATACAGTAAACCGGTAGGTTAAAGGCTATTTAAAATGGTTATCAAAGAAAGAAATTGCCTAGATCTTGTCCTAAACTTGCTTGAGTTGTTATGATGTTTCGAAGGGTGATGAGGAAGGTTCTAACTATCCTAAAATTCCTTCACTCAAAAACTTTTACGCACTGGATTATTTTTTAAATTTTCAAAAACAAGCCTATAGTGCAGAAAAGATTGGAAATTACAAGATATATGACTAATTCCAATTAATTTGCTTCTAAAACTTCCAACTACTCATTTGCTATGATCAATTGTTAAGATAAACCATTCTCAAATTAAAGTTCAAACCATTCACAACAGGAATAACTAAGAGCCAACCGAGCTAAGATAGGGATATTCAGGCAGCAACAAAAAGTACACAAAAGCTATAACAAAGATAAACAAACATTAAACAAAAATAAACAAACATCACAAGCCGTTAGTTACATATAAGAAGTTAGGGAAAAATAAAATTGTTAGTTACATATAAGAAGTTAAAGTTACTCCCCTACCCCACACACAAGAACTTGCTATCCCCAGCAAGTCTCAATATTACAAAACAAAATGAAACATAAAACAAAGGAAAAAAAAAACAAAAACATAACAAAAGGTAGTAAAGCTCCCTGGTCAGTCCTCAGGCGGTGGTAGAAACTGGGCATCAAACTGCGCAGACCGGGCAAAAAATCCCTGGATCAGCTGGTCCATCTGGGACTGAATGTCTGCCTGAGACACTGAGATGGTGTCCACAGATGCAGCTATGGTGTCCATCCGCTCCATAATCACGTCATACTGTGCGGAAGAAAACTGCTGGTGCTCAGGGGCTGGGGGAGCTGGTGCCTCACGATCCTCCTCATTGTCGCGTGCCAAGCCTCCTAGACCGCGCTCGATGCCATGCAAATACTCATCACGAGTGGACAACCGAAAGCCGTCAGCCGTTGTCACATCCTTCACTATGACCTTCATATTTGTGAGCATCTTCTGATCAATTGTAGCAATAGAAGGCAAGGTTTTGTACTTTTTCAATGGGTGGCAGACACACTTAGCTATGGCTGTGACAAATCCCCCAAGTGTGATTTTGGTCACCTTTTTCGGCTTCCATTGCATCTCCTCCAATTTGTGCCATAAATCCGTGGTGCTATTAATGCGGACACCGTGCACCATGCATGCGAGAAACAGGGCTTCAGGTAGGTTGACTTGGCCCGCTGAATATGCATGGCTTAACATAGATAATGAGAAAAAGCGATGGAGGATGCGTAGGATGTGGCTGTCTAAATGATGTGCCTTCATTTTGCCCGAGACATATTGTGTGGCAGTCATAGTGTCGCGGATGATCTCCCAAGCACCGTCTTTAGAGTAATCATCATAACAATCCGGCACCAGGTGTGGAAAACCAAGATACTCTGAAAATTCATCGAAAGTGAGATTATACTCTATAGTGTCAAAGAAAAATGAAACAAAACCTGGATCGGTGATGAGGTCTCGGCCTAGTCGACAGGTGATAGTCGACACAAAATCTCTTGTCAAAGTAGGATAGACTTTCTCATTAAGCATGAAAACCCGCTCCCAGCCAACGTTGGCGATAAGCTACTGGACTTCATTTTTTATGGCAAGTTTCTCCAGCAATCCAAAATCCAAATAGATCGTTTGGATGTACGAGCATTTGGTGAATCTAGCATAAGGAACCTTTTTAGCACCTGGAACCCAGGCTGGCACCTTAGAAATGTCCACTAAATCTGTGCTGGAGGGTTGGCTGGTAGAGCTAGAAGCTAGAGCAGAGCTTTTTCTTTTTGGAGCCACTGCACGAAAGCAATCAGCCAATTTCAATAACAATGTAAGTTTAAATAAACAATGGCTACTACTCTACTCAGCAATAAACAATCCATTCTACCAAAACCTATGCATCCTCCAACTGGGCTTGATTTTAACAAAGTGATATCAACTCATAATTAGGTTTAGAGTGTGCAAATGACAACCTTAAAGCACAGTTAAACATAAGGGTAAAGAAAACTCTGCATTTCAAAATGTTAAAAATTGCAAAATCTAGAAAATTAGTTCATAGAGACATTTTATCAAGCACTTAGTAAGCAAGCATTTAAACGCACTAGAATTGAAAACCAACGGCACTAACAACCCCCCAAATTGGCAATTAACAATAATACAATGCATAACAAATAGTTTAAGATCAATAAAATTCAAGTCCAATCCAAATTTTGCGTAAAATCATCAACCCAAGTTGTGCACCATTTACGCCCTAAATTCCTACTTCCCAATCATTCACGTTCAGAAGTAAGGATAAAAATTAAGAAGGAAAGTAAGAATTAAGAGGATTCACTTCAAGATTTCAAAGCAATAATAGAGAGCAACACGAAATTTTCGGACAAAGCAACTAACAAACGCATCGCAAGGGATAACGAATAAGAACAGGGGACGAGAGGAGGAGAAAAACAAAATTAAAATTAAAGTAAAAGAAAGAGAAAATTACTTACTTATTGTAGATTATCCGGAATGGTAGCCTAAAAGAGAGGAAAGAACACAGAGAAGGCAGAGAAGAACAAATAATCCACGGTGAGAATGAATGAGTTGTGGGAAAGTGAGAAATAACGAATGGAAAACTGGGATTTTAAAAGATGTTTTCGTGGGGTCACTGTAACACCCCTTACCAGTACTTAGGCGATCCCATCCGATAAGGAGTGAGATGCCGTATGAGTAAAGGTGCCACCACACAGATACAGAATATACATACATACATGCCGAGATACAGAGTAATTTAAAACTTTACAAAACCGTTCATGAAATAAGCTGATCATGCATTAATATAATGGAAATCATTACATTACTGTTTGATCAACCCAGAGGTGCAAAAGATAATTACATATCCAAAATATACATATACAAATGCGGAAGCTATTACAAAACAGAAGTACGAGAGTTTTGTACAAAAAGAATCATCGAGATATAAAAATAGGCCCTATTCTAAAGACCTAGCTATGTTGGCTTCGTTGGCTGCGACTCTCCCAAGCAAACTCCTTCCGCACCTGCACGGGTAAACACACCGTGCTAAGCGATAAACGCTTAGTGGGGAAACAAACATATAGCATAAGGACAACCATTCACAACGGTCATCAAGGCACACACATACAGATGGCATAATCAGATTACGCATTACACAAGAGTAAGAACATATGATCATGTAAACATATATAGTCATACCTTTAATAAAGTACCACTGTCTTCATAGCATCTCATTAATAAACATATTCGGATAATACGGTTTCATACTTAACAAAGCATTTCAAAAGACAAAGTGCCTGTTGACTCAAAGTAGTGGATAACGAGTGAACAAACAGTACTTTACGGGTACGAGCCGACCACAAATAGTACCTTACGGGTACGAATCGAGAAACCAATTTTATTCTTTTAATTTCAACAAAACATTTTCAAAAGGGACCTTAAATAAGATCCAAACACAAAAGGGGTTCGCGAGGAACCAAGCGGGGACCTGATCGGGGTCCAAACCAAATGAAGGGCTGCAGCTAAGAGACTCTATTAGGTATGCCTAACTATCCACTAGACTGACTCTTGCAGGCTATGCATAATCCATTCAATTCATTCAATAACATTCCAAAATTACATATGTACATATTTGCATACATAAAGACATATTCACATAATTCATAAGTTCACAGATATAGGGCTTATGGTCACCAAAGGAAACAGGAGTTCAAAACCACACGCACACGCCGAAAGAAACTCATTCAGCGTAACAAGACTGTAGCGCTCGCGATGTCTGTTGCACTCGCGACAGAGACCATAGTCTCTTCGCAATGCGCACGCGACGGGCTTCGCGATCGCGTGGAGGAGGGAACAGCCGGACTCTATCGAGCTCGCGACAGAGACTAACATTTTGCCATCGCAGGCTCGCGTGTTCGCGACAGCACAGGCCAACATTACACTCTGTCGCGATCGCTCGTGATAGAGAGCACTCAACTTTTGCTATCGCGAGCTTGCGACAACACAGGCCAAGATGACCAATCTCTGTCGCGCTAGCGATGGTGTAGCGATTGCGATAGAGTCGGGATCTGCAAAATCTGCAGAATTCTGCAGATTTCTTCCTCTTCCAAAACACACCCACAACACACAATTCACACTCAAATGGTCTCTTACCTCAAATCCAGCCACCCATCATCATCAATAGGCACAATATAACATTTATCAACAATTAATTTGACACCAATCATCAATTCAAACTCACAATATCAATGATTCCCAATACCCACAATTTTGCAACAAAAACCACATCACACCTCAAAATCACTACAATAATCCCATGCTCATGCAAAATTACTTTACCCAAACACAAACCGATAACATACATGCCTTGTCACACCCCATAAGTGGCTTAATTGGAAATTAGTAATTTCAAATGGACATTTAAGGGCAATTGGGTTATTTACTAATGAAAGAGGATTTAATTGCAAAGTTTTAACAAAGAATTTATTTAAAAGATTTTAGTTTAGTGAGTATAAAGGAATTAAGAAGGACCTATTAGAAGATTTGATGGAGCTGTTAGTAATTTGGATAAGTGGACCGTGCATGTGTGCCAAGTGGTGAGGTAAGTGTGTGCACGTGGGTGAGGGAAAAAGAGAAGTCTGAGAAAGTTCTTAGTTTCCTGGAAACTAAAGACGTGAGTTTTTCTTCTCTTTTGCTCTCTCTCACGTTAGCCATCTCTTCCCTCTCCATTTTCTGTTCTTTTTTTTTTCCCATTTGCATGTGTGTGTTCATCTGTTTTGAGAGCTTTGGTTTTGAGCTTTGAAGCTTCAGAAGGTAAGTGGCTCTTGGTTTTCGAGTGGTTCTTCTTCTTCTTCTTAAGGTTTATAGAGATTCTGTTCTTGGGTTTTAATTGTGGTTTTGTCTGTATGCAAGCATCTCAAGTTAAGAGGATAGAGAAGGGAAAAGATAAAGTGGTGGACTAAGAGTGCAGTGGATATTTTTGAGCTTCATCATCATGTTTGGGAGTGTCTGTTTTCTCAGTTTTGGATCCTGCTTTCAGTGTTGGTATTAATGTGTTTGTATGTGTGTTTGTATATAGAAATGTTAAAGTTACGTGTTGCAGTAGACCTTATTACAGTAGAAAAAGAATGAATATGAGTGTGCAAATGAGATGTTTATATATGTATATGAATGTGAAACTCTGGTTTGTGTCTCTCTCTGTTTATATTCTGTGATTATATGTTAATGTGAATAATGTGAGTGAAATTGCTGTAATTGTGCTCAGAAGACTTAAAGGTATGTGTTAGCATGATTTTTGCATGGAAAATGGTTTTGGATAAGATGGGGTTTGATTTTTAGTTATACTCTGTTTTTCACGTTTTTCTGGTTTTTGTGTTTTTCTGGAAATTCTGGAGTTTGAGGAAGGAGAAGCCATCTATGAGAGGAAGATCACGTGACGTGATGGGGCATCACGCCGTGACCTCCCTCCTTGGGAAGTCACGTGGCGTTATGAAGCATCACGCCATGACCTGCCTCCCTTTGCGAAGTCGCGACGTGATGGAGCATCACGCCTCGCGACCTCGCCTATCTCCTGCGTGTCACGAGATTTCATCTCGTGACCTCTCTTCCTCTCCTCTCAGGCGTCACGAGACGTGACTGATGGTCACGCCGTGACTGCCTGCTCCTCTGCGTGGCGCTTGCAAGAAACAAGCGTCACGAGACACCACTGCTTGGGTGTCTCGTGACCGGCCTCTACCTGCTGCCCTGTTTTTCTAAAATGAAGTTTTAACTTATGGTTTCAAGAGTTTTTGCACTACATGACAAATGTTTGAGTTTAAAATCTGTATTGAAATTAATAATTGCTTAATATTGAGTTGTATACTTGATTAAATAATTAATGTACATAATTTACTAGTTTATATTTTACATGAACATAAATTGACTTGAATGTGAATTATTTGTACTTCTGCCTCCAATAATTGATACTGGATATATTTAAATGTTTCTGAATTGATCTAGACACATGTACACGTGAAATATGTATTTGCATTTAGTTGTATTTAATATTGATGAGTTGAGTTTTAAGCCTGAATAGTCATAGTAGTGGATAGGTAAGCGCTTACTTGGGTCAGTGTGTGTGTGCAGCTGCTATATGATAAAACGTTATACTTGGGTCCGTTTGGATCCTTGTTTCAATCCTGTATGGGTCTATATGGATTTAAATGCGAGATTTCGGTCTCTATATGAAAAATACATGTTTGAGACTCATGTCTCTATATGCTTGGGATACTGTGTTCTATCAGTATCCATTTGACCGCATCCACTTCTAGAGAGTATTTTAGACTAGTCAGGCTATATGTTTAAATGTGTTACATATGTTGAAATGTATTTTTTGACATGATTACAAGTATATGATGCACATGAATTTTTGCATAACTCTATATTATGCACCTTGAATCTGTATACTTAGAATGATGAGAATTATGAATTGAATGCTTGATTGCTTGTATTGTATATATAGTTATGCATGTCAAGCAAAGAATTTAGAGATATGCTTACATGTGATTCTGATGCCTCTGATTTTGGATCATTAGATTATTATTGTATAAATATTGTTTATGCATATTGTGCGTTTGTTTTGTTCCTCCCCACTAAGCGTTATCGCTTAGCACGGGCTCTTTTCCAGTGCAGGTGGCGAGTTCGGTTCAGAGTCGGATATCTGCAGGTCAGCCACTAGGAGTCTTTTTGAATGAAGTTATTTGAAGTCTTCCGCTGTAATTTTTGTATATGGCTTGTGTATAGCAAAGTAAATTTTTGTAAAGGAACAAATATTATTTTTGTATATGTATTTGCTTACGAGCCCCTTTTTGTAAAATGATATTGATATATGTTACATGTAAAAAGGATTTACTATTAAATGATTAAAAGTTTCTTTACATCTCATTTGGTTTTTGTTTATACATGTGTATATGGATTCGTTATATGTGTTTACTCGCGTGGCACTCCGGTATCCTTCCAACGGGGATGGCGGGGTGTTACAGCTTGGTATCAGAGCCCAGGTTTGATGGTTCTGGGTTATGATGTGATTGTTGGAGTGTAGAGTCGAGTCTATGCATGAGAGTCAGTTTTGTATAGTGGCCTAATGCAGATGTCTTGTGTTTTGTAGTGTTTATATGGAGTCGGATCCAAGTGAGTATATGGGCGACACGATGGACAGTGTCTATATGGGTCGTAGAGATAGTCCGATCAGAGGAGGTGATCCCGTGAGACAGGATAGGCCTGCACAGGAACCTGCACCAGCTGTGGGTGCAAATAGAGGAGCTGGTTTCGATCCAGCATTAGTGCAAGGTTTGTTGCAAGTGGTTGATAGGTTGACTGCTCCTAAGGCTCCAATTGAATTGTTAAGAAAAAGAGGAGTAGAAGACTTTCATGGGACTGCCTTAGATGAATCGGATGTGGCTGAGTTTTGGCTCAAGAGAGTAGGTAGAATTCTACAAGAGATTAGATGTCCTGCAGATCAGAGAGCTTCATGTGCAGTTTCGTTGCTCCAAGGATCAGCATATGATTGGTGGGAGCTTGTGATGAGGAATCCTCAGCGACCAGCTGAATTGACATGGGAATATTTCAAGCAAGAGTTTGAGCAAAAGTATATAACGAAGGCATACCAAGAAGCGAAATGGAGAGAGTTTATCAGTTTGAAACAGCGAGGTATGACAGTGAGTGAATATGACAAGGAGTTCAACAGGTTGAGTAAGTATGTGCCCGAACAGTTGTTGACTGGTGAGTTCAGATGTAGACACTTTCTTGAGGGACTTCGTGAGGTGTTCCGAGGTCCTTTGTCTGCAATGATTGTATTGCAACCAGTGGGATATTATCAGCTTGTGGCTGCAGCGATGAAGTTAGAGGAATCTGAGGAGATTAAACAGAAGATGGCGCAGAAGAGGAGAGCACCAGAAGGGGGAGTTGTGTGTACTAAGAAGTCTAAGGGTACTCCAGTTGAGCAAGGAAATAGAGGGTCTGTTCAGGTGCCTTCAGAAGTAGGTAGTGTGGCACCGCATGCTAGTAAGGGGAACCGAGCACCGGAGTGTGAGCATTGTCATAGGTACCATTGGGGTACGTGTCGTAAGATTACCGGGGCATGTTTCAAGTGTGGAAGTATGGAACATCGGTTTGCATTTTGCCCTGATCGACAAGCGGACCAGAATCAGCAAGAGAGCAAAAGATCTAATGTCATCCAAAGCAATCGGGATGCAAGTAGAGCTCCGAGAGCACCATCTGAGACGGTGCAACGACCTGGTGCTACAGAAGATCATACTAGGCATCGGGCATATGTTATGACTGCTGAAAATGTGATAGTTGCTGCAGGACCTTCGGGTAAGTGTTTATGTGTTAAGTTTTGTTTCATTTCGGTTTTGGTATTTGAGATGTGTTTGGATAAGCAAGGAAATTTCGAGGACGAAATTTTCTTAAGGAGGAGAGAGTTGTCACACCCCATAAGTGGCTTAATTGGAAATTAGTAATTTCAAATGGACATTTAAGGGCAATTGGGTTATTTACTAATGAAAGAGGATTTAATTGCAAAGTTTTAACAAAGAATTTATTTAAAATATTTTAGTTTAGTGAGTATAAAGGAATTAAGAAGGACCTATTAGAAGATTTGATGGAGCTGTTAGTAATTTGGATAAGTGGACCGTGCATGTGTGCCAAGTGGTGAGGTAAGTGTGTGCACGTGGGTGAGGGAAAAAGAGAAGTCTAAGAAAGTTCTTAGTTTCCTGGAAACTAAAGACGTGAGTTTTTCTTCTCTTTTGCTCTCTCTCACGTTAGCCATCTCTTCCCTCTCCATTTTCTGTTCTTTTTTTTTTTTCCCATTTGCAAGTGTGTGTTCATCTGTTTTGAGAGATTTGGTTTTGAGCTTTGAAGCTTCAGAAGGTAAGTGGCTCTTGGTTTTCGAGTGGTTCTTCTTCTTCTTCTTAAGGTTTATAGAGATTCTGTTCTTGGGTTTTAATTGTGGTTTTGTCTATATGCAAGCATCTCAAGTTAAGAGGATAGAGAAGGGAAAAGATAAAGTGGTGGACTAAGAGTGCAGTGGATATTTTTGAGCTTCATCATCAGGTTTGGGAGTGTCTGTTTTCTCAGTTTTGGATCCTGCTTTCAGTGTTGGTATTAATGTGTTTGTATGTGTGTTTGTATATAGAAATGTTAAAGTTACGTGTTGCAGTAGACCTTATTACAGTAGAAAAAGAATGAATATGAGTGTGCAAATGAGATGTTTATATATGTATATGAATGTGAAACTCTGGTTTGTGTCTCTCTCTGTTTATATTCTGTGATTATATGTTAATGTGAATAATGTGAGTGAAATTGCTGTAATTGTGCTCAGAAGACTTAAAGGTATGTGTTAGCATGATTTTTGCATGGAAAATGGTTTTGGATAAGATGGGGTTTGATTTTTAGTTATACTCTGTTTTTCACGTTTTTCTGGTTTTTGTGTTTTTCTGGAAATTCTGGAGTTTGAGGAAGGAGAAGCCATCTGTGAGAGGAAGATCACGTGACGTGATGGGGCATCACGCCATGACCTCCCTCCTTGGGAAGTCACGTGGCGTGATGAAGCATCACGCCGTGACCTGCCTCCCTTTGCGAAGTCGCGACGTGATGGAGCATCACGCCTCGCGACCTCGCCTATCTCCTGCGTGTCACGAGATTTCATCTCGTGACCTCTCTTCCTCTCCTCTCAGGCGTCACGAGACGTGACTGATGGTCACGCCATGACTGCCTGCTCCTCTGCGTGGCACTTGCAAGAAACCAGCGTCACGAGACATCACTGCTTGGGTGTCTCGTGACCGGCCTCTACCTGCTGCCCTGTTTTTCTAAAATGAAGTTTTAACTTCTGGTTTCAAGAGTTTTTGCACTACATGACAAATGTTTGAGTTTAAAATCTGTATTGAAATTAATAATTGCTTAATATTGAGTTGTATACTTGATTAAATAATTAATGTACATAATTTACTAGTTTATATTTTACATGAACATAAATTGACTTGAATGTGAATTATTTGTACTTCTGCCTCCAATAATTGATACTGGATATATTTAAATGTTTCTGAATTGATCTAGACACATGTACACGTGAAATATGTATTTACATTTAGTTGTATTTAATATTGATGAGTTGAGTTTTAAGCCTGAATAGTCATAGTAGTGGATAGGTAAGCGCTTACTTGGGTCAGTGTGTGTGTGCAGCTGCTATTTGATAAAACGTTATACTTGGGTCCGTTTGGATCCTTGTTTCGATCCTGTATGGGTCTATATGGATTTAAATGCGAGATTTTGGTCTCTATATGAAAAATACATGTTTGAGACTCATGTCTCTATATGCTTGGGATACTGTGTTCTATCAGTATCCATTTGACCGCAACCACTTCTAGAGAGTATTTTAGACTAGTCAGGCTATATGTTTAAATGTGTTACATATGTTGAAATGTATTTTTTGACATGATTACAAGTATATGATGCACATGAATTTTTGCATAACTCTATATTATGCACCTTGAATCTGTATACTTAGAATGATGAGAATTATGAATTGAATACTTGATTGCTTGTATTGTATATATAGTTATGCATGTCAAGCAAAGAATTTAGAGATATGTTTACATGTGATTCTGATGCCTCTGATTTTGGATCATTAGATTATTATTGTATAAATATTGTTTATGCATATTGTGCGTTTGTTTTGTTCCTCCCCACTAAGTGTTATCGCTTAGCACGGGCTCTTTTCTCGTGCAGGTGGCGAGTTCGGTTCAGAGTCGGATATCTGCAGGTCGGCCACTAGG
The DNA here is from genome assembly GCA_947683425.1 of Excoecaria cochinchinensis. Lineage (NCBI taxonomy): Eukaryota > Viridiplantae > Streptophyta > Magnoliopsida > Malpighiales > Euphorbiaceae > Excoecaria > Excoecaria cochinchinensis. The sequence continues at coordinate 3,201,440 of CANTUQ010000004.1, forward strand.
AGTCTTTTTGAATGAAGTTATTTGAAGTCTTCCGCTGTAATTTTTGTATATGGCTTGTGTATAGCAAAGTAAATTTTTGTAAAGGAACAAATATTATTTTTGTATATGTATTTGCTTACGAGCCCCTTTTTGTAAAATGATATTGATATATGTTACATGTAAAAAGGATTTACTATTAAATGATTAAAAGTTTCTTTACATCTCATTTGGTTTTTGTTTATACATGTGTATATGGATTCGTTATATGTGTTTACTCGCGTGGCACTCCGGTATCCTTCCAACGGGGATGGCGGGGTGTTACATGCCTTATCAAGAACATATCACAACCCAATTCCGGAAATCACCAAGAACACATGCATAATCACATTTACATACAAAACAACAATTTTCCCAAACCTTGAAATCCTTTGCTCCTAATGCTTAGTTCCACTAGATCCCGCCTTCTCCTTGCCCTTAGGCTCACGCAGAGGCTCAACTAAGCATCAAAACAACATAAAACACAAACACAAAACCCACACTTCAAACCCAAAACCAGAAAATAGAGAAAGAAGAGAAGATGAAGAACTAAATGAAGAATAGAAGAACAAATGCAATGGATTTACCTTAAAAATGCTAAAGGATGATCAATCCCTACCAACTAAGCCTTGATTCCAAGCTAGGGTTCTTAGAGGAAGAGAAAAGCAAGAAGAAGAGAGTGAGGGAGAAGAAGAATAGGAATGAAGACAGCCACCATTCCCTTCTCTTCTGTTTTCTTTTTCTTTTTCTTTTTCCTTAACGCTAGACAAGTGTCACTTCTCTATTGGTGGGATTTGATCACACACTCCCAAAAGACATGCATCACATACACACAAGGCACTCCCAACTAATGCATACCCTACAAAAGTGCAAATGCTCACACGCAATATTAACCCACTAGTGCACATCCTACTATGGTATGATCAACCACACATAATGCAACTCCCATGAACACACACTACAATGGTGCACTAACACACACACAAACCTGTCTCAGCTAATTCACACCATAGTGCTACACATGCACACACACGCACTAGAAAAACCCCAAATTATGCAATATTCCCAAAATGCCCTTATGATCATGCCAAAACACATATAAATACATACACACACATGGCTCGTTCTACTAGGGGGCAAACGGGGTGTGACAACTCTCCCCTACTAACAAGAATTTCGTCCTCGAAATTCTCTACTGAGTTAAACAACTGCGGATACTGAGCTCTCATCGACTCCTCTGGCTCCCCTGTCGCTTCTTCGACTCCGTGATGATTCCACAAAACCTTAACCAAAGGGATCTGCTTGCTTCTTAACTGTCTCACTTCCTGAGCTAGGATAGCTTTTGGTTCCTCGTCGTAGGAGAAATCAGACTGCACTTGAACCTCTTGAATCGACAAAACATGAGAAGGATCTAACCTATACCGACGAAGCATAGAAATGTGGAACACATCATGCAACTTTGACAACTCTATCGGTAAAGCCAGTCTATAAGCCACCAGACCAACTCTAGCCAAAACCTCATACGGACCAATGAAACGAGGACTAAGCTTTCCCTTCTTTCCAAACCTAAGCCCTTTTCTCCAAGGAGAAACTTTCAGGAAAGCCTTGTCTCCAACTTCAAATTGCACATCCTTTCTCTTCAAGTTGGCATAAGATCTCTATTGATCCTTGGCCACTTTCAAATTCCGCTGCACAACTCTGATTTTCTCATCTGTATCCCTTACCAATTCTAGCCCAATCACTAACCTCTCAGATAACTCTGTCCAACAAACTGGAGTCCTACACTGATGTCCATACAAAGCCTCATAAGGAGCCATACCGATACTGGACTGATAGCTATTGTTGTAAGCAAATTCCATAAGCGATACATACTTATCCCAACCACCCGAAAAATCCAGAACACAAGCCCTTAACATATCTTCTACGATCTGAATCACTCGCTCGGACTGACCGTCTGTCTGAGGATGAAATGCCGTGCTAAAGTTCAACTTGGTACCCAAAGCTCGCTGCAACTCTTTCCAAAACTTAGATGTGAACCTTGGGTCTCGATCTGAAACTATGGACAAAGGCACTCCATGCAACCGAACTATCTCATCCACATAGATACTGGCCAATCTATCCATCTGGTAATCCTTCCTAACCAGCAAGAAGTGAGCGGACTTTGTGAGTCGATCCATAATAACCCAAACAGAATCATGCTTTTTCTGAGTCAAGGGCAACCTAGAAATAAAATCCATGGTAATGTCATCCCACTTCCACTCCAGAACGGACAAAGGCGTGAGCAATCCAGAAGGAACTTGGTGCTCAGCCTTTACCTGCTGACATGTCAAGCACTTGGATACAAAGTCCACTATATGCCTCTTCATACCAGACCGCTAAAAAAACTGCTTCATATCCCGATACATCTTGTTACTCCCGGGATGCATGGTGAAAACTGTACTGTGTGCTTCGCTCAAAAGCTGCTTCCTCAATTCCTCATCATCCGGAACACACAAATGGTTCCCATACAAAAGCACTCCATCTAGAACTAAGAACTCTGACTGCTTGCCCAGACTAACCTCTCGCACAATCCGCTAAAGCCTCTCATCAATCTTTTGGGCATCAACTATCCGTTGTCTCAAGGTAGGCTTGACCCTCAACTGAGCTAACAAAGCCCCATCCGAACCAAACCTCCATCTGAATCGTCTCAAAAATAATGCAGAAACTGATTTCCGACTCAAAGCATCTGCGACTACATTGGCCTTACCCGGATGGTAATCCACAATGCAGTCGTGGTCTTCAAATAATTCAAGCCATCAACGCTGCCTCATATTTAGTTCCTTCCGAGTCAGGAAATACTTCAAACTCTTGTGGTCCGTAAAGATCCTGCACTTCTCCCCATACAGATAATGGTACCAAATCTTCAAAGCAAAGACAACCGCTGCTAACTCAATGTCACACCCCATAAGTGACCTATTTGGATTTAGTAATTTTTAATTGGACAATTAAGGTTAATTGGGTAATATTCAAGTGGAAAGGAGGATTAAATTGCAAGTATTAATAAAGTAATTAAATGGTAGATTGTAAGTTTTGTGAGTAAAAGGAAATTTGCCTAGGACTAAAAGGTAAAAGAAGAATAAGTGGGTCTGTGTCTTTGTGCATGTGTGCCAAGTGGGATGTGAGAGTGTGTATACGTGGGTGAGGGAAAAGAGAGATTTGAATTTCTTTGGTTCCTGGGAAAAACAAAACTCAGGAGGTTCTTTCTCTTTGCTCTCTCTCACGTTAACCATCTCTTTCCTCTCCACTTGCTGTTCTTTTCCATCTGCATGTGAGTATTACTGTAGAGGAATTAGGGTTTGGTTTGGAAAAGAAGCTACAGAAGGTAAGAGGCTATGGTTTCGGGTGGTTCTTCTTCTCATTTGAGTTACTTTGAGTTTCGGTTTTTGGATTTTTGACTGTGGTTTTAATCTGTTTGCAAGCTCCTGAGGATAAAAGGAAGGAGAAGGGAAAAGACAAGGTTGTGGATTGAGCATACAGTGGACATTTTGGGATTTCATACAGGTTTGGGAGTGTTTCTGTCCATCCTCATTTTGGGTCCTGTTTTGATGTTTAATGTTGTTGTTAAATTATGTTTTTGATATATAGAGTACTGCATGAGTAAAGTAGAGTTGTGTATTTGATTTGTAGCAGTAAGTGACGATGATATGTATGTGAAATTTGAGATATTTGCATGAACGTAAGAGAGGAAACTTCTGGGTTTAAGTCTCTGTAAATGCAATTCTGATTGTTTATCAATGTGAATGATTTGAGTGATTGTTGCTGTAAATATGCTCTGGAGGCCTGAAGGTACGTGGTTGCATGATTATCGCATGAAAACTGGTTTTAGGCAAGAAAGGAATTTGGATTTTTAGTTGCACTCTGTTTTTCATAGTTTTTCTGGATTCTTTTTTTTACGATTTTTGGAAAATTGGAAATTTGGAGAAGATGTAGAATTGTGAGAAGAAGGTCACGAGACGTGACTGGTGATCACGCCGTGACCCCCTTCTCGGTTGAAGGTCACGAGGCGCGAAGCAGCTTCACGCCGTGACTCCTTCCTTGCTGAAGGTCACGTCGCGTGAAGCGGCATCACGCCGTGACTCTCGCCCTTTTCCTGCGCGATTTCTTTCTCTTCTCTCTCAGGAGTCACGCGACGTGACTGGTGGTCACGCTGTGACTACCTGCTGTTCTGGCTTGGCGCTCGCGTGAAGCTTGTGTCACGCGACGTGATGAGTGGTCACACCGTGACCGGTCTTCCCTGCTGCCCTGTTTTCCAAAATTGAAGTTTTAACTTCTGTTTTTCAATAATTGTTGCACTACATGACAAATATTTGACTTAAAATTCTGTGTTGTGTTTTAATAATTGCTTAATATTAGGTTTTGTATACATGATTAATAATTATTATACATGATTTACGTGTTTATAGTTTATTTAACAGGGACTTTTCCCATATGAGCTATTTGTTGTTATTATTACTTGTAATTAATATCTATATGTTTAATTGTTTCTGAATTTGATTATTATACAAGTAAATATATGATTTATAAGCTAGTATTTAATGAAATTCTCATGATTGGATATATGAATTATTGAGTTGTGTCATATAAGCCTGTATAAGTCATAGTAGTGGATAAGTAAGCGCTTACTTAGGTCAGAGTGTGTGTGCAGCTGCTATATGATAAAAATGTTATATGCGGGTCCGTTTGGATCCTTATTCGACCTTGTTTGGTCTATATGGAAATAAAGCGAGACCTCGGTCTCTATATGAAAATTTCATGTTTGAGACTCATGTCTCTATATGCTTGGGATATTGTGTTCTATCAGTATCCAAATGACCGTATCCACTTCTTAGGTTTATACCAGACTAATCAGGCTACATGTTTTTATGTGATATATATATATATATATGTTGAGATGTTTATTGACATGATTAAAGGTATATGTTGCACATGAATTCTTGTATATCTTATATAGGTGTAATGTAGAAAGGTATGTTTGTATTTGTTAATTACTTGTATTGTAAATATCATAAAGGTAATGTGATACTGTATTGTATATGTATATTGTTATTTTGTTTTGTTCCTCCCCACTAAGCGTTATCGCTTAGCACGGGCTCTTTTCCCGTGCAGGTGGCGAGTGTAGCTTGGAGTCAGATATCTGCAGGTCGGCCACTAGGAGTCTTTTTGATTGAAGTTATTTGAAGTCTTCCGCTGTAATTTTTGTATATGGCTTGTGTATAGCAAAGTAAATCTTTTGTAAAGGAGCAAATATTATTTTTGTATATGTATTGGCTTACGAGCCCCTTTTTGTAAAACGATATTGATATATGTTATATGTAAACAGGATTTTACTATTAAATGATTAAAAGTTTCTTTACATTTCACTTGGTTTTTATTTATACATGTGTATATGGATTTGTTACCAAGCTGTAACACCCCGCCATCCCCGTTGGAAGGATGCCGGAGTGCCACGCGGGCAAACACATATAACAAATCCATATACACATGTATAAATAAAAACCAAGTGAAATGTAAAGAAACTTTTAATCATTTAATAGTAAAATCCTGTTTACATATAACATATATCAATATCGTTTTACAAAAAGGGGCTCGTAAGCCAATACATATACAAAAATAATATTTGCTCCTTTACAAAAGATTTACTTTGCTATACACAAGCCATATACAAAAATTACAGCGGAAGACTTCAAATAACTTCAATCAAAAAGACTTCTAGTGGCCGACCTGCAGATATCTGACTCCAAGCTACACTCGCTACCTGCACGGGAAAAGAGCCCGTGCTAAGCGATAACGCTTAGTGGGGAGGAACAAAACAAAATAACAATATACATATACAATACAGTATCACATTACCTTTATGATATTTACAATACAAGTAATTAACAAATACAAACATACCTTTCTACATTACACCTATATAGGATATACAAGAATTCATGTGCAATATATACCTTTAATCATGTCAATAAACATCTCAACATATATATATATATATATCACATAAAAACATGTAGCCTGATTAGTCTGGTATAAACCTAAGAAGTGGATACGGTCATTTGGATACTGATAGAACACAATATCCCAAGCATATAGAGACATGAGTCTCAAACATGAAATTTTCATATAGAGACCGAGGTCTCGCTTTATTTCCATATAGACCAAACAAGGTCGAATAAGGATCCAAACGGACCCGCATATAACATTTTTATCATATAGCAGCTGCACACACACTCTGACCTAAGTAAGCGCTTACTTATCCACTACTATGACTTATACAGGCTTATATGACACAACTCAATAATTCATATATCAAATCATGAGAATTTCATTAAATACTAGCTTATAAATCATATATTTACTTGTATAATAATCAAATTCAGAAACAATTAAACATATAGATATTAATTACAAGTAATAATAACAACAAATAGCTCATATGGGAAAAGTCCGTGTTAAATAAACTATAAACACGTAAATCATGTAAAATAATTATTAATCATGTATACAAAACCTAATATTAAGCAATTATTAAAACACAACACAGAATTTTAAGTCAAATATTTGTCATGTAGTGCAACAATTATTGAAAAACAGAAGTTAAAACTTCAATTTTGGAAAACAGGGCAGCAGGGAAGACCGGTCACGGCGTGACCACTCATCACGTCGCGTGACACAAGCTTCACGCGAGCGCCAAGCCAGAACAGCAGGTAGTCACGGCGTGACCACCAGTCACGTCGCGTGACTCCTGAGAGAGAAGAGAAAGAAATCGCGCAGGAAAAGGGCGAGAGTCACGGCGTGATGCCGCTTCACGCGACGTGACCTTCAGCAAGGAAGGAGTCACGGCGTGAAGCTGCTTCGCGCCTCGTGACCTTCAACCGAGAAGGGGGTCACGGCGTGATCACCAGTCACGTCTCGTGACCTTCTTCTCACAATTCTTCATCTTCTCCAAATTTCCAATTTTCCAGAAATCGTAAAAAAAAGAATCCAGAAAAACTATGAAAAACAGAGTGCAACTAAAAATCCAAATTCCTTTCTTGCCTAAAACCAGTTTTCATGCGATAATCATGCAACCACGTACCTTCAGGCCTCCAGAGCATATTTACAGCAACAATCACTCAAATCATTCACATTGATAAACAATCAGAATTGCATTTACGGAGACTTAAACCCAGAAGTTTCCTCTCTTACGTTCATGCAAATATCTCAAATTTCACATACATATCATCGTCACTTACTGCTACAAATCAAATACACAACTCTACTTTACTCATGCATTACTCTATATATCAAAAACATAATTTAACAACAACATTAAACATCAAAACAGGACCCAAAATGAGGATGGACAGAAACACTCCCAAACCTGTATGAAATCCCAAAATGTCCACTGTATGCTCAATCCACAACCTTGTCTTTTCCCTTCTCCTTCCTTTTATCCTCAGGAGCTTGCAAACAGATTAAAACCACAGTCAAAAATCCAAAAACCGAAACTCAAAGTAACTCAAATGAGAAGAAGAACCACCCGAAACCATAGCCTCTTACCTTCTGTAGCTTCTTTTCCAAACCAAACCCTAATTCCTCTACAGTAATACTCACATGCAGATGGAAAAGAACAGCAAGTGGAGAGGAAAGAGATGGTTAACGTGAGAGAGAGCAAAGAGAAAGAACCTCCTGAGTTTTGTTTTTCCCAGGAACCAAAGAAATTCAAATCTCTCTTTTCCCTCACCCACGTATACACACTCTCACATCCCACTTGGCACACATTCACAAAGACACAGACCCACTTATTCTTCTTTTACCTTTTAGTCCTAGGCAAATTTCCTTTTACTCACTAAACTTACAATCTACCATTTAATTACTTTATTAATACTTGCAATTTAATCCTCCTTTCCACTTGAATATTACCCAATTAACCTTAATTGTCCAATTAAAAATTACTAAATCCAAATAGGTCACTTATGGGGTGTGACAACTCACCCCTCCTTAAGAAAATTTCGTCCTCGAAATTTCCTTGCTTACCGAATACAACTCAAATATCAAAATCCGAAACGAGACAAAACTGAATATGTAAACACTTACCCGAAGGACCCGCTGCACCCGTCGCATCTCTAGCAATCATAGCATAACCTCTATACTGATTATGATCCTCAGTAGCACCAGGTCGCTGCACTGTTTCTGATGGTGCTCTCGGAGCTCTACTTGCATCCCAATTGCTTTGGATGACATTGGATCTCTTACTCTCTTGCTGGTTCTGGTCCACTTGTCGATCAGGGCAAAAGGCAAATCGATGTTCCATGCTTCCACACTTGAAACAAGCGCCAGTAATCTTTCGACACGTACCCCAATGGTACCTATGACAATGCTCGCATTCCGGTGCTCGATTTCCTCTACTACCATGTGGGGCAACACTCTCTACCTGTGAAGGCACATGATGATATGCACCTTGTATATTGATTATAGTATTGTTGCACATATGTTGTATGTATGTTGTTATTTTGTTTTGTTCCTCCCCACTAAGCGTTATCGCTTGGCACGGGCTCTTTTCCCGTGCAGGTGGCGAGTTTGGATTTGGAGTCAGATATCTGCAGGTCGGCCACTAGGAGTCTTTTTGGATGAAGTTGTTATATTTTTTGAAGTCTTCCGCTGTAATTATTTTTGTATATGGCTTGTGTAAAGCAAAGTAAATTTTTGTAAAGGAACAAGTATATTTTTGTATATGTATTTGCTTTCGGGCCTTTTTGTAAAAGCGATATAAATATGATATATGTATAAGGACTTGATATATATATATGTTACAGGAATTTTCTGATTAAATGATTAAACGTTTCTTTAAATCTCATTTGGTCTTCTTTTATTTATTTATACATGTGTAAATGTATATGATTATATGTGTTTGCCCGCGTGGCACTCCGGCATCCTTCCAATGGGGATGGCGGGGTGTTACAGCTTGGTATCAGAGCCCAGGTTTGGTGGTTCTGGGTTATGTTGTGATTGTTTGAGTATAGAGTCGAGTCTATGCATGAGAGTCAGTTTTGTTTAGTGGCCTAATGCAGATGTCTTGTGTTTTGTAGTGTTTATATGGAGTCGGATCCAAGTGAGTATATGGGCGACACTATGAGCAGTTATAATGTGGGTCCTAGAGAGAATCCAGTTAGAAGAGATGATCCAGTTAGACAGGATAGACATGAGCGGGAACCTGCACCAGCTGAGGGTGCAAATAGAGGTGTTGCTTTTGATCCAGCGTTAGTTCAGGGGTTATTACAAGTGGTTGATAGGTTGACTGCACCTAAGGCTCCAACTGAGTTGTTAAGAAAGAGAGGAGCAGAGGATTTTCATGGGACTGCTTTAGATGAATCAGATGTGGCTGAGTTTTGGCTCAAGAGAGTGGGTAGGATTTTACAAGAGATTAGATGTCCCGCGGATTAGAGAGCTTCATGCGCAGTTTCGTTACTTCAGGGACCAGCATATGATTGGTGGGAACTTGTGATGAGGAATCCTCAGCGACCAGCCGAACTGACTTGGGATTATTTCAAGCAAGAGTTTGAGCAAAAGTATATCACTAAGGCATACCAAGAGGCGAAGTGGAGAGAGTTCATTAGTTTGAAGCAAAGGGGAATGACTGTCAGTGAGTATGACAAGGAGTTCAATAGGCTGAGTAAGTATGTGCCTGAGCAGTTGTTGACAGATGAGTTCAGATGTAGGCACTTTTTAGAGGGATTGCGTGAGGTATTCAGAGGCCCCTTGTCTGCGATGATTGTTTTGCAGCCAGTTGGGTATTATCAGATTGTGGCTGCAGCAATGAGGTTAGAGGAATCAGAGGAGATTAAACAGAAAATGGCACAGAAGAGAAGAGCACCAGAAGGGGGAAATGTGAGTAATAAGAAGTCCAAGGGTACTCCAGCTGAGCAAGGATCTAGAGGGGGTGTACAGGTGCCTTCACAGGTAGAGAGTGTTGCCCCACATGGTAGTAGAGGAAATCGAGCACCGGAATGCGAGCATTGTCATAGGTACCATTGGGGTACGTGTCGGAAGATTACTGGCGCTTGTTTCAAGTGTGGAAGCATGGAACATCGATTTGCCTTTTGCCCTGATCGACAAGTGGACCAGAACCAGCAAGAGAGTAAGAGATCCAATGTCATCCAAAGCAATTGGGATGCAAGTAGAGCTCCGAGAGCACCATCAGAAACAGTGCAGCGACCTGGTGCTACTGAGGATCATAATCAGTATAGAGGTTATGCTATGATTGCTAGAGATGCGACGGGTGCAGCGGGTCCTTCGGGTAAGTGTTTACATATTTAGTTTTGTCTCGTTTCGGATTTTGATATTTGAGTTGTATTCGGTAAGCAAGGAAATTTCGAGGACGAAATTTTCTTAAGGAGGGGTGAGTTGTCACACCCCATAAGTGACCTATTTGGATTTAGTAATTTTTAATTGGACAATTAAGGTTAATTGGGTAATATTCAAGTGGAAAGGAGGATTAAATTGCAAGTATTAATAAAGTAATTAAATGGTAGATTGTAAGTTTTGTGAGTAAAAGGAAATTTGCCTAGGACTAAAAGGTAAAAGAAGAATAAGTGGGTCTGTGTCTTTGTGCATGTGTGCCAAGTGGGATGTGAGAGTGTGTATACGTGGGTGAGGGAAAAGAGAGATTTGAATTTCTTTGGTTCCTGGGAAAAACAAAACTCAGGAGGTTCTTTCTCTTTGCTCTCTCTCACGTTAACCATCTCTTTCCTCTCCACTTGCTGTTCTTTTCCATCTGCATGTGAGTATTACTGTAGAGGAATTAGGGTTTGGTTTGGAAAAGAAGCTACAGAAGGTAAGAGGCTATGGTGTCGGGTGGTTCTTCTTCTCATTTGAGTTACTTTGAGTTTCGGTTTTTGGATTTTTGACTGTGGTTTTAATCTGTTTGCAAGTTCCTGAGGATAAAAGGAAGGAGAAGGGAAAAGACAAGGTTGTGGATTGAGCATACAGTGGACATTTTGGAATTTCATACAGGTTTGGGAGTGTTTCTGTCCATCCTCATTTTGGGTCCTGTTTTGATGTTTAATGTTGTTGTTAAATTATGTTTTTGATATATAGAGTAATGCATGAGTAAAGTAGAGTTGTGTATTTGATTTGTAGCAGTAAGTGACGATGATATGTATGTGAAATTTGAGATATTTGCATGAACGTAAGAGAGGAAACTTCTGGGTTTAAGTCTCTGTAAATGCAATTCTGATTGTTTATCAATGTGAATGATTTGAGTGATTGTTGCTGTAAATATGCTCTGGAGGCCTGAAGGTACGTGGTTGCATGATTATCGAATGAAAACTGGTTTTAGGCAAGAAAGGAATTTGGATTTTTAGTTGCACTCTGTTTTTTATAGTTTTTCTGGATTCTTTTTTTTACGATTTCTGGAAAATTGGAAATTTGGAGAAGATGAAGAATTGTGAGAAGAAGGTCACGAGACATGACTGGTGATCACGCCGTGACCCCCTTCTCGGTTGAAGGTCACGAGGCGCGAAGCAGCTTCACGCCGTGACTCCTTCCTTGCTGAAGGTCACGTCGCGTGAAGCGGCATCACGCCGTGACTCTCGCCCTTTTCCTGCGCGATTTCTTTCTCTTCTCTCTCAGGAGTCACGCGACGTGACTGGTGGTCACGCCGTGACTACCTGCTGTTCTGGCTTGGCGCTCGCGTGAAGCTTGTGTCACGCGACGTGATGAGTGGTCACGCCGTGACCGGTCTTCCCTGCTGCCCTGTTTTCCAAAATTGAAGTTTTAACTTCTGTTTTTCAATAATTGTTGCACTACATGACAAATATTTGACTTAAAATTCTGTGTTGTGTTTTAATAATTGCTTAATATTAGGTTTTGTATACATGATTAATAATTATTATACATGATTTACGTGTTTATAGTTTATTTAACAGGGACTTTTCCCATATGAGCTATTTGTTGTTATTATTACTTGTAATTAATATCTATATGTTTAATTGTTTCTGAATTTGATTATTATACAAGTAAATATATGATTTATAAGCTAGTATTTAATGAAATTCTCATGATTTGATATATGAATTATTGAGTTGTGTCATATAAGCCTGTATAAGTCATAGTAGTGGATAAGTAAGCGCTTACTTAGGTCAGAGTGTGTGTGCAGCTGCTATATGATAAAAATGTTATATGCGGGTCCGTTTGGATCCTTATTCGACCTTGTTTGGTCTATATGGAAATAAAGCGAGACCTCGGTCTCTATATGAAAATTTCATGTTTGAGACTCATGTCTCTATATGCTTGGGATATTGTGTTCTATCAGTATCCAAATGACCGTATCCACTTCTTAGGTTTATACCAGACTAATCAGGCTACATGTTTTTATGTGATATATATATATATATATATGTTGAGATGTTTATTGACATGATTAAAGGTATATGTTGCACATGAATTCTTGTATATCCTATATAGGTGTAATGTAGAAAGGTATGTTTGTATTTGTTAATTACTTGTATTGTAAATATCATAAAGGTAATGTGATACTGTATTGTATATGTATATTGTTATTTTGTTTTGTTCCTCCCCACTAAGCGTTATCGCTTAGCACGGGCTCTTTTCCCGTGCAGGTGGCGAGTGTAGCTTGGAGTCAGATATCTGCAGGTCGGCCACTAGGAGTCTTTTTGATTGAAGTTATTTGAAGTCTTCCGCTGTAATTTTTGTATATGGCTTGTGTATAGCAAAGTAAATCTTTTGTAAAGGAGCAAATATTATTTTTGTATATGTATTGGCTTACGAGCCCCTTTTTGTAAAACGATATTGATATATGTTATATGTAAACAGGATTTTACTATTAAATGATTAAAAGTTTCTTTACATTTCACTTGGTTTTTATTTATACATGTGTATATGGATTTGTTATATGTGTTTGCCCGCGTGGCACTCCGGCATCCTTCCAACGGGGATGGCGGGGTGTTACACTCAAGATCATGCGTCGGATAATTCCTCTTGTGTGGCTTTAATTGTCGAGAAGCGTAAGCCACCACTTTACCTTCCTACATCAGAACACATCCCAGACCAACACCTGAAGCGTCACTATACATAACAAACTCCTTACCCGAAATGGGTTGAGCAAGTATAGGAGCTTCAACCAACAACTGCTTGAACCTCTCAAAGCAAGCCTGACACTTATCCGACCACTCAAACTTAACTCCTTTCCACAGCAACTTAGTCATAGGAGCGGCAATCACAAAGAAACTCTTAACAAACCGACGGTATTAACCCGCAAGACCAAGGAAACTCCGCACTTCCTGAACATTCCTAGGCACTTTCCAATCGACTATCGCCTCAATCTTAGCTAGATCTACTTGAATACCCTTGGCTGAAACTATGTGGCCCAGAAATGACACTTCCCGAAGCCAAAAATCACACTTACTCAACTTAGCAAACAACCGATGTTTCGTCAACACTTGCAAAACCAATCGGAGATGTTCCTCATGCTCGGTCTCATCCTTGGAATACACCAGGATATTATCTATAAACACTACCACAAACCGGTCTAAGTATGGCCTAAACACTCTATTCATCAAATCCATGAATGCCGCTGGAGTATTGGTCAAACGAAACGGCATAACAAGGAACTCATAGTGGCCATACCGAGTCCGAAATGCAGTCTTAACCACATCCTCATTCTTAACCCGAAGCTGATAGTACCCTGATCGAAGATCTATCTTAGAGAAAACACTGGAACCCCGAAGCTGATCAAACAAATCCTCGACTCTAGGTAGCGGATACTTATTCTTCACTGTTATCTTATTAATCTGCCTATAATCAATACACATCCTTAAAGACCCATCCTTCTTCTTGACAAACAAAACCGGAGCTCCCCATGGAGATATGTTGGGTTGAATAAACCCCTTATCCAAGAGCTCTTGTAGTTGAGTTTTTAATTCTCTCAACTCTACAGGAGCCATCCAATAAAGTGCTTTCGATACAGGTGTGGTACCCGGCATGATCTCTATGGCTAGCTCAACTTCTCTCTCTGGTGGTAAACCCAGCAAATCACCTGGAAAAACATCACCAAACTACCGCACAACGGGGATATCCTCAATCTTCACTTGATCTCTCTTGGAATCCAAAATCACAGCTAGGAAAGCCTCACAACCTTTCCTCAAAAACCTCATGGCTTGAATCGCTGAGATCACATTGTTCACAGAACTCGCACCCAAACCTTTTACAAACACTGGAGTTCGATTCTTATCCCGAAGCACAAAGGTCTTCCTATGACAATCAACTACAGCCTGATGCTTGCCCAACTAATCAATACCCAAAATCAAGTCAAACTCTCGGAACGGCAGTTCTATTAAATCCACTGGGAACTCTACACCTTCTACAAATAGAGGACAGTTCCTAAAGACTCTACTCACATTGACACTATGCCCTAATGGATTGGTCACACATATTGTAACACCCCCATCGCCGTCCCCGTTGGAAGGATGCCGACGGATGCGCTACACGACGCTCACACATACAGATATACACATGCACAATGCGTAAGCATACATTCATACATAACATGCATACAGAAATATGGGTTAATTAAAAACTTACCTTGATTTACCTTGCGGTAAAGACTGAACATGCAATAACTCACGCTCATGCAGGCACTAAGCAAAGGCATACACAGAAGCATACATATAACCATTCAACGAAAGCATAATCGAAATAATAAAACAAAGGAATAACTAAACATAAAAACATACTAACTATTACATTCCCAAAAGAAAACTTAAGCTCGAAACATAATTAATTACATATACAATACTACAGAATTACAAAAGCTGAAATACAGAAGCTGAACAAAAATACGGAACTTCTAACTCCTATGTGGCCGACCTTGCAGAAGCGCGACTCGAACAGAACCAAACCTGCCACCTGCACAGAAAAGAAATCCGTGCTAAGCGATAAACGCTTAGTGGGGAGAACACACAAGAGTATGGACGGCCATTCACAATGGTCGCCAAGGCATAGCACATTCAAACGGCAAATGCGGATATTCATAACATATCAATAATCAGGCTGCATAATAAAGGCATTCATTTCAATACTCACAATCAAACCATATGCTGATAATAAGAATAGGCCAAAACAGACAAAATACAATACACGTTACAAACATCATCATGCTGAACTACATACTATATCGCATGCATAAACCAACATGGGTAGCAAGTACCAACATCTTACCGTGCGGAGTCACAAGAG
The DNA here is from genome assembly GCA_947683425.1 of Excoecaria cochinchinensis. Lineage (NCBI taxonomy): Eukaryota > Viridiplantae > Streptophyta > Magnoliopsida > Malpighiales > Euphorbiaceae > Excoecaria > Excoecaria cochinchinensis. The sequence continues at coordinate 3,216,728 of CANTUQ010000004.1, forward strand.
CTTTACGCATACAAATTGACATAACTAAGTACCTATGCAGGAACTGACAACCCAATCAGCATGTTGAGAGTGCTAGCTATTTAACATACTAAGACATGCCAAACACTTACACTAGTCAAAATCCAAGATACAAAATCCAAAGCATCATAATACCGCTGCGCAACTCTCATATATTAAGTATCAAGCGAAAACACTCTAATAGCAGAAACTGAAAGCATAATCACATAGTAGTACATTCATATCATCATCATGCAGAAAGTACAGTTAAACATCACATACTTACCGTCACAATTGCTTCGGTTCACATGCTTATAATTAACAAACATACTTAAGTCATATACTTAAATACATCAATCGAATCATTTCAAAGCATTCAGAAACTTATAACAAATCACATGACAAGTATGGATAATCATGTTAAATGTAAAGTCATGCTTATTTAATACAGACAGACTTTCTGAAACCCATAATCACATTCATATACACATAAACTGATTCCTGAAATCCTTATCACAATCAATCGGATATCACATTCTGATAGCTATTTCAAAGCAATACAAACCAGTAAAGCACCTGCTGACTCACCATAGTGGATAACGAGTGTACTGAACTGATTAGTACCTTACGGGTACAAGTCGGCCAAAGGGTACCTTACGGGTACGAATCGAAAACCATTTTATTTATCACAAAAGCATTTTTACTGATGGGGGATCTTAACCCGATCCAAATACATTAAAAAGGATCATGAGGATCCGTACTGATGGGGGGGTTCGCGAGGAACCAGTCGGGGGACCTGATCAGGGTCCAAACGTTCAAAGGGCGCTGCAGCTACTGAAGACTCTATTAGGCATGCCTAACTATCCACTAAACTGACTCTCGCAGGTCATGCATAAAACAATTCACGCTTCGAAATACATAACGCATAATTATATATACATCATACATAAACTGGAGTACAATAGACATATAGATATGCTCATAAAGTCGGTCATATATCATGCAATTCGCATTGCAAAACATCTTACAGTCCATACATTTTAACATTAAACAATGTTCTAAAGCATGCCAAGAATCAGGTAAAGAAGCACTACCATGCCAATGATTATCAATACAAAATCCTAATCATGCATTAGGTGCAGATACTAAGCATAAATCATGCCTAGTCCAGATTACATTTAAACATGACACATTGAGTTTCCAGGCTAAAGCATAACAATGCATTCAGACATTAACCACATTATTCAAATAAATATAGCATAGCATAATATCAAGCACACCTTATACAAGTCATATTCTGGATCATGTGAAAATTCCATCAATTATATTTTAACAATACTCATCATACTAAAGCATGTCAGGAACACATGTGGAATCATATTATGCCAAAAGCCAAAAACGCATCATCTAAATCGTAGAGTGATGCAATAAACTTTTAAGCATGGCAGATTATCCTTACAAGAGAATCAGATCAGGGATATGCATAACATATTGCTAATCGCAACTAAAATAGGCTAACCATTCAGATAAGATAGCACACAGTAGAAGAAGAAGCCATAAAAGCATTTGAAAGTCATTTAATAATAAAACTAGTCACGGTGAACAGAGCAAAACAGAAAAGCCATACAGGAGCATATAACAGTATGACATAATTTATACAGCAGTGAAGACCCATACAGAAGAAATAGGAAATTCATTTTGGTTAAAACTGGGCGGAATCGGAAAAAGGGGCTGAAGAGGGGTCAGTCACGAGTCGTGTCACGACTCGTGACTGACCTCAAAGGGGTCACGAGACGTGACCTAGTGTCACGTCTCGTGACGTGCTAGAGAGTCACGGGCCGTGACTCTATGTCACGCCTGGCCTCACAAGAGTCACACGCCGTGACTCTAAGTCACGAGACGTGACTTCCCTCTCATAGAGAGAGGAGTCACGCTTCGTGACTGGAGTCACGCCTTGCCTTTACAAGAGTCACGTCGTGACTCTAAGTCACGAGACGTGACTTGCCTCCCTCAAGGCAGTCACGCTTCGCAACTGGGAGTCACGCTTCGCCTTTACCAGAGTCACGTCGTGACTCTAAGTCATGAGACGTGACTTGCCTCCCTCAAGGCAGTCACGCTTCGCAACTGGGAGTCACGCCGCGCAATCACGTCCAGCCCGCCGAGAAGTCACACGTCGTGACTAGGAGACGGAGTCACGTGGCGTGACTGGGAGTCACGCCTCGTGACTTCTCTCTCTCAGAAAGTCCCGACACATACTGGAAATGGAAATTCTAGAGAGACGCGATTTTCCATTCCCAGTTTACCCAGAAATCAAGAACTCGAAATAATCATTTCCAATCTGATTCAAAACACATCCAAACTCATCTTACCTTTCAATCGATGTCCCAAACAGCATAAGCAAGATAATTGCAACTTAATTAAACAATCAAATCAACCAAAATTATGCATAAACACATTTAATCCATTCAAGAACATGAACCCTAAAAGTTACAGTAAGTTAAGAACCCAAACTCATAACTTCCAATTCAATCATGTTCATGCATTGCTAACACATAATCATGCATACACATTCCAAAACACACCAAATTCCAGGAATTAGACAATACAACTCATTTATAACCTTGGTGAGAAATAGGGCAGAGACATTCTACTGAGATTGAAGAACACAGAAGTTCAAACATTGCATGCAATCCAAAACACTCCCAAACCTGGAATCGAAGATCCAAAATCAGCTTCAAGATCAGTCCTCAATCCTTTCCTTGCCTTTACTTAGCTTCTTCTTACCATCCAAAACTTGCACAAACAAGAAAACCACAAATCCTTAGTTCAAACCCTAATTGAAGACAAAACCAGGAAGATGAAGAAGAATAGAAGCACGTAGAAAACCTTAAACCAACTTACCTCTTCAAACAAAGAAGAATCCAAGCCAAACACAACCCAAGCCAAATGAGAAAGAAAGGAGAAGCAGAGAAAGGAGAAGAGAAGAAGAAGGGCAGGCGTGAGAGGGGAGAACGGGATTGCAATCTGTGTTCCCTCTCTCACTCTCTTTCCTTTCTTCTTTTCTTCATTCAATGCCCACCTAACAAGCCCACTTGGCAGATCCTAATAGGACCTCAAAACCCACTCAACTTTTCCAAATAAAAAATTGCCCTTGAGTCCTTAGACCAATTACACTTCACTCACTTACACAATTATTTCTTACAAACTTAATTATCTTTTCAATTAGGTCCTTAACACTCCAAATTGCTCAAACATAAATTACCGAAATACCCTTCCGATCCCAACGTAGCATGCAAAATCCGACCAGGGCTATTTTGGGGTGTGACACATATCTCATAGTCTAACTGATCTACCACATGCAACTTATCAACAATCTTATGTGTGCACAAATATGAGTGTGTGGAACCAGGATCTATTAGAGCATATAATTCAGTGTCATGGAGTAGGAACTTACCAGCAATAACATCAGGGGCATCCTGCTCCTCTCTGGCTCTAACTGCATAAGCCCTAGCTATAACAGGTGGAGGATACTCCACAGTCTCAGAAACAACTCCATCTCTTGGTCGCCCGCCTCGACCTCTACCTCGGCCCTTACCACGGGTAGCCTGAGTAGCATTAGATCCAACTCCACTAGCCCCTCTCTGAGAACCCGAATCCTCGCTCATCTGTGGACAATTAGACAAACGGTGCTCGGTGCTCCCACACTTAAAGCACCCACCAGTGAGCGACCTACACTCACCCCGATAAGCCTTATTGCAATGAGCACAAACAGGTGTAGCATTCGATCTGCCACCTCTGCCAGAACCAGATACCACTGTAGAACCTTGCCTTCTACCTCTAATAGCCGAACCAGCTGACGGCTCATCTTGCGGGTTCCTAGATCTCTTACCCGAAGATGAGGAAGAACCACCCCGTATAGAATTCCCTCGCTGAGCTCTCTCCCTAAGCAAAGATTCCTTCTTCTCCGCCCTCATGGCAGCCTCTGCAATCTGATAATAACTTACCCTAGGCATACACATCAAAGAGATCAAAGCAATCTTCAAAGACTCGTTCAACCCAGCTTCAAAATGCTTGCATCTGAAATCATCTGTCATAACCCCACGAGGAGCATAGCGAGATAGCCGATTAAACTCTTTCTCATAATCTAAGACTGACATGGCCCTCTGCTTCAAACTCAGAAACTGTGCTCATCTTGCATCCCTATAAGCCTGAGTCACATACTTCTTTGTGAACTCCTCCCCAAAGAATTCCCATGTAACCGGATCCGGCATCTGAGGTTGCCTACATACCAACTCTCACCATTCGTAAGCCGACCCTTATAGCAATGCCACAGCACATTCAGCTTGCTGATCTGGAGGGCACCTGACTTCCTTTAAAGCTCTCTTTACCTTATCAAGCCACTTTTCAGCTAGCTCTGACTCATCTAGCCCAGTCCCATAAAAATCCTCAACACCAGCTCTTCTTAGACTCTCTATCGGGGCTTTAGGGGCAGTCAACCTTTCCAAAACCCGAGCCATGTCCTGATCCAATCTGAACATTGCCTCAAAAGGCATGGCAGCGGCCTCGGACTGGACCCTAGCACGTTGAGCCGACACAGAAATAGAAACAGACAGATCTACAGCTGGAGGATTCACACTTTCAGCGGATTCCTCGAGCGCACCATGAGTAAAATCAGAATCCATCTAACAAACAAGATGACAGCCACATCAGCCAACACAGCCCTAGACATATACGCATCCACACATAACATCACATAAACAATCACCCAGAAATGCCTAAACCTAGGTTCTGATACCACAACTTGCAACACCCCTTACCCGTACTTAGGCAATCCCATCCGATAAGGAGTGAGATGCCGTATGAGTAAAGGTGCCACCACACAGATACATAATATACATACATACATACATAAACATACATGCCGAGATACAGAGTAATTTAAAACTTTACAAAACCATTCATGAAATAAGCTGATCATGCATTAATATAATGGAAATCATTACATTACCGTTTGATTAACCCGGAGGTACAAAAGATAATTACATATCCAAAATATACGTATAGAAATGAGAAAGCTATTACAAAATAGAAGTACGAGAGTTCTATACAAAAAGAATCATCGAGATACAAAAATAGGCCCTATTCTAAAGACCCAGCTATGTTGGCTTCGTTGGCTGCGACTCTCCCAAGCAAACTCCTTCCGCACCTGCACGGGTAAACACACCGTGCTAAGCGATAAACGCTTAGTGGGGAAACACACATATAGCATAAGGACAACCATTCACAACGGTCGTCAAGGCACACACATACAGATGGCATGATCAGATTATGCATTACACAAGAGTAAGAACATATGATCATGTAAACATATACAGTCATACCATTAATAAAGTACCACTGTCTTCATAACATCTCATGAATAAACATATTCGGATAATACGGTTTCATACTTAACAAAGCATTTCAAAAGACAAAGTGCCTGCTGACTCAAAGTAGTGGGTAACGAATGAACAAATAGTACTTTATGGGTACGAGCTGACCACAAATAGTACCTTACGGGTATGAATCGAGAAACCAATTTTATTCTTTTAATTTCCACAAAACATTTTCAAAAGGGACCTTAAACAAGATCCGAACACAAAGCGAGGAACCAAGCGGGGACCTGATCGAGGTCCAAACCAAACAAAGGGCTGCAGCTAAGAGACTCTATTAGGCATGCCTAACTATCCACTAGACTGACTCTTGCAGGCTATGCATAATCCATTCAATTCATTCAATAAAATTCCAAAATTACATATGTACATATTTGCATACATAAAGACATATTCTTATAATTCATAAGTTCACAGATATAGGGCTTGTGGTCACCAAAGGAAACAGGAGTTCAAAACCACATGCACACGCCAAACCAACCTCATTTAGCATAACAAGACTATCGCGCTCACGATGTTTGTCGCGCTCGCGACAGAGACCATAGTCTCTTCGCAGTGCGCACGCGGAGAGCTTCGCGATCGCGGGGAGGAGGGAACAGCCGGACCCTGTCGCGCTCGCGACTATGTCTAACATTTCGCCATCGCGGGCTCGCGATAGATCACGTGCTCGCGACAGTGCAGGCCAGCATTGCGCTCTGTCGCGATCGCGATGTCGTCGCGCTCGCGACAGAGAGCACTCAACTTTTGCTATCGCGAGCTCGCGACAGCACAGGCCAACATCACCGGTCTCTGTCGCTCTCGCGACGGTGTCGAGATAGCGATAGAGTCGGGATCTGCAAAATCTGCAGAATTCTGCAGATTTCTTCTTCTTCCAAAACACACCCACAACACACAATTCACACACAAATGGTCTCTTACCTCAAATCCTGCCACCCATCATCATCAATAGGCACAATATAACATTTATCAACAATTAATTTCACACCAATCATTAATTCAAACTCACAATACCAATGATTTCCAATACCCACAAATTTGCAGCAAAAACCACATCACTCCTCAAAATCACTACAATAATCCCATGCTCATGCAAAATTACTTTACCCAAACACAAACCCATAACATACATGCCTTATCAAGAACATATCACAACCCAATTCCGAAAATCACCAAGAACACATGCATATTCACATTTACATACAAAACAACAATTTTCCCAAACCTTGAAATCCTTTGCTCCTAATGCTTAGTTCCACTAGATCCCGCCTTCTCCTTGCCCTTAGGCTCACGCGGAGGCTCAACTAAGCATCAAAACAACATAACACACAAACACAAAACCCACACTTCAAACCCAAAATAAGAAATAGAAAAAGAAGAGAAGATGAAGAACTAATTGAAGAAGAGAAGAACAAATGCAATGGATTTACCTTAAAAATGCTAAAGGATGATCAATCCCCACCAACTAAGCCTTGATTCCAAGCTAAGGTTCTTAGAGGAAGAGAAAAGGAAGAAGAAGAGAGTGAGGGACAAGAAGAACGGGAATGAAGACAGCCACCGTTCCCTTCTCTTCTCTTTTCTTTTTCTTTTTCTTTTTCCTTAACCCTAGACAAGTGTCACTTCTCTATTGGTGGGATTTGATCACACACACCCAAAAGACATGCATCACATACACACAAGGGACTCCCAACTAATGCATACCCTAAAAAAGTGCAAATGCTCACACACAATATTAACCCACTAGTGCACATCCTACTATGGTATGATCAACCACACATAATGCAACTCCCATGAACACACACTACATTGGTGCACTCACACACACACAAACCTGTCCCAGCTAATTCACACCATAGTGCTACACATGCACACACACGCACTAGAAAAAACCCCAAATTATGCAATATTCCCAAAATGCCCTTATGATCATGCCAAAACACATACAAATACTTACACTCACATGGCTCGTTCTACTAGGGGGAAAACGGGGTGTGACAGTCACGGTCACAATGAATTTCATTGTCACCGTGACATACCCAAAAACTTCAATCCAGAATTGAACCGCCATGAGGTCACCGTGACAATGAGTTTCATTGTCACCGTGACATAACCTATGTTGAGAACAAAATTGAATGTGCATTATGTTACGGTCATAATGAGTTTCATTGTCACCGTGACATAAACCATTTTGAAAACAGAAATTAATGCGCCTCATGTCACGGTCACAATGAATTTCATTATCACCGTGACATAACCCAATTTGTAAACAGAATGTAACTCACCTGACCTCACAGTGACAATGAATTTCATTGTCACCATGACATGTGCACACCTCAAAACAGAATGTTACTTACCCGATGGTCATGGTCACAATGAAGTTATTGTCACCGTGACATATGCACCAACCAGAATCCAGAATGCAACTTCCATTTGGTCACGGTGACAATGAATTTCATTGTCACCGTGACCACCTACACACTTGAAAAAAAATGTCATCAATCTCTCTAAATTTCTAGCTACTGCTACTTTGAAAACTCTCCAACAAAACATGGTTTCACGAATAAACACAAATATGCCAAATCTAAACAAAACTAACTACCTACAAAGTTAAGAAGAAGTTCTGCATTTAACAAGTCCGCAGCTGGACTTTTAAATACCGTCAAGGTTCTGCAAGAGTGACAATCGCGGAAGCACTATCAAATGTAGACTCAAAGTAAGGCTTCACACGATGTCCATTCACCTTGAATTCATTCTCAAACTTCGGGTGCCTTAATGTCACCACTCCAAACTTGTCAACTGCCACAACCTCATAGGGTCCCTTCCATCGCGATTTCAACTTTTTGGGAAATAACCGCAACTTGCTATCATAAAGGAGTACTCTCATTCTAGGTACAAGTTCTTTCCTTACCAGCTTTTGATCATGCCACTTCTTGGTATTGTCTTTGTATTTCATGGCATGATCATATGCCCAATATCGGTGCTCCTCTAACTCAGTCAGCTGCAAGGCCCTGCACTTTCCTGCATTCTCATGGTCAAAATTTAAAAATTTGGTAGCCCAATGAGCCTTATGCTCTAATTCCACTGGGAGGTGACAGGACTTCCCATAAACCAACCTAAAAGGGGACATCCCAATTGGTGTCTTAAATGCTGTCCTATAAGCCCTAGAGCGTCATCCAACTTAAAGTACCAATCTTTTCTAGATGCATTGACCGTCTTTTCTAAAATGGCCTTTAACTCCCGGTTTGACACTTCAACCTGACCATTAGCTTGAGCTTGATAAGGGGTCGTGACCTTATGCCTAACTCCAAATTTTTTCAATAAAGCCTTAAATTGGTGGTTAACGAAATGCTTACCACCATCGCTAATAATGGCTCTAGGGGCTCTATACCGAGTGAATATATTTTTTCTCAAAAATTCTAAAACAACTTTTGCATCACAAGTTCTAGTGGCCACAGCTTCTACCCATTTACTCACATAATCAACTGCCACTAGAATATATTCAAACCCGTATGATACCGGAAAAGGTCCCATAAAGTCTATTCACCACACATCGAACAGTTCTACCTCTAGCATATTAGTCAAGGGCATCTCATCTCTCTCAGAAATATTTCCTACCCTTTGGCATCTATCACACGTTTTCACAAAAAATTGGACATCCTTAAACATAGTAGGCCAATAAAAACCAGAAGATAAAATTTTTGATACCGTTCTATTTAGCCCATGATGTCCACCAGCTTCTCCGCTGTGACAAGCTGTGATAATCTCTCCCTTCTCCTCGTCTGAGATGCATCTCCTTAGAACTTGATCTGCACACAAGCGGAATAGGTATGGGTCATCCCAAATGTAATGTTTGGCATCGGCTTGCGGCTTCTTCCTTTGCTACCATGTAAAATCCTTCGGCATAAAACCTCCTGCAAGAAAATTCGCCACATTAGCAAACCGAGGGATAGAACTTTCACATGCAAATAAAGCACAAATCTGCTCATCAGGGAATAAATCGAGAATTTCCCCTTTCTCAATATGATCATTCTCTAATCTTGACAAATGATTTGCCATAAAATTTTTTGCCCCCCTTTTTGTCCTTGATTTCAAAATCAAATTCTTGCAATAGAAGCACCCATCTAATCAGCCTTGGCTTGGATTCCTTCTAGGCAAACAAATGCCTCAAAGCTGTATGGTCTGACCACACCACGATTTTTGCACCCAGCAAATACGGTCTGAACTTCTCAAAGCATACACGATTGCAAGAAGCTCTTTCTCAGTGGTGGTGTAATTAACTTGTGCCCCTGTCAAGGTGTGACTGGCATAATATACTTCACAAAATACCTTATCCCGCCACTGTCCAAGAACTGCTCCAACTGTATAATCACTAGCATCACACATTAATTCAAACGGCAGATTCCAATCCGGAGATATAATCACCGGGGTAGAAATGAGCCGTTGCTTCAAAGTCTCGAAAGCTAGCATGCATTCACTATCAAAATTAAAAGGAGCATCTTTCATAAGCAAATTGGACAAGGGTTTAGCAATTTTTGAAACATCTTTGATAAAACGGCGGTAAAAACCTGCATGTCCGAGGAAACTCCTAATGCCCTTCACACTAGTCGGGGGTGGCAACTTTTCTATTACCTCCACCTTGGCCTTATCGACCTCTATCCCTTGTTTAGAAATTTTATGCCCAAGCACAATGCCCTCTCTCACCATAAAGTGGCATTTTTCCCAATTTAAAACTAGGTTTGTTTTTTCACACTTCCCTAACACTAAATCGAGATGCTCTAAACAGCTCTCAAAGTCAGCCCCATATATAGTGAAGTCATCCATGAATACCTCCATAAATTTCTCTATGAAGTAATGGAAATTAGCCATCATACACCGCTGAAACGTAGCCGGTGCATTACATAATCCGAAAGGCATTCTCCTGTAGGCGAATGTGCCATAAGGGTAGGTAAAAGTTATTTTCTCTTGATCTTCAGGGGCTATAGGGATTTGCAAATATCCCGAGTACCCATCTAAAAAATAGTAAAACCTATTGCCTGCTAACCTTTCTAACATTTGGTCAATGAATGGCAAGGGGAAATGGTCTTTTCTAGTGGCATTGTTTAGCCTTCTAAAATCAATACAGACTCTCTAACCCGTAACAGTACGAGTTGGAATCAATTCATTCAGCTCATTTTTTACCACCGTCATTCCCCCCTTCTTAGGCACACACTGCACTGGACTAACCCTTTTACTGTCAGAGATAGGGTAGATAATACCTTACTCAAGGAGTTTAAGTACCTCCTTCTTTAGCACCTCTTGCATTGCCGGATTGAGTTGCCTTTGCGGCTGAGCTACCGGCTTGCATTCCTCCTCCATCGAAATTCGATGTGTGCAGTAACTAGGGTCAATTCCCTTCAAATCTAAGGTCTCCCATCCAATGGCACCCTTGTGCCTTTTCAGCACCTCAAGCAACATCTTCTCTTCAACATCTGTTAACAAAGAAGAGATAATTACTGGTTTTTTCTCAGTTTCTAAAAACACATATTTCAAATGAGAAGGAAGAGGTTTAAGTTCAGAAATTAAATCCCCCTTTTTCGGATTAAGCTCTTCCTGCTGTAATTCCTCTTCTTCTTTTTCTATTTCCATGGCTGCTATCGATTTTCCCTTCATCTCTTCTTCCATCTCTCCGTCCTCCAGTGAATGTATCAAATTCACATTCACTGGGTCAACTCCCAACACTGTTTCCTGCACCTCCTCTACACACTCCTCTATTTCATCCACAAAATAAATAGACTCCTCCATATCACCGGATGGATACTTTTGAGCCTTGTTCATGTCTAGCACCAACTCCTCATCATTGAACCTTAGGGTTACCGTTTGATCATGTACATCTATCAATGCCTTGGCTATATTTAAAAATGGCCTACCCATAATGAGTGGTACCTTGCGGTCCTCTTCCATCTCCATCACTACAAAATCCACTTGGAAAATAAATTTCCCCACCTTCACTAACAAATCCTCAATCACTCCTTTGGGTCTCCTCACTGACCTATCTGCAAGTTGGAGTCTCATTCCCGTCTCCTTGAGCTCCCCAAGATTAAGCTTCCTGCAAATAGAATAAGGCATCAAATTTATGCTAGCACCCAAATCACACAAAGCATTTCCATAAAAATCCTCACCAATTTCACAGGGTAAAGTAAAGCTACCTGGATCTTCCAATTTTTCAGGGATCTTGTTCATAATTATAGCGCTGCAATTTTCTGTGAGCTGTACAGTTCCATGCCCTTCTAATTTCTTTTTAGTAGAACATAATTCTTTCATAAATTTTGCATAATTAGGCATATGAGCTTAGCCTTCAGCGAATGGTAAATTTATGTGCAGTTTCTTAAACATCTCTAGAAACCTAGCCTTGTGCTCATTTTTCTTTTCCTATCTAGCCACAGCAGGAAATGACAGTCTATTAATATCAAGATCCTCTATTTTAGGATTCACTAGACCCTTACCCTTATCATTTTTAGGAGCTTTCTCATTAACCTCTACCATAGAATTAGAGTTACTTACCGTCCGTGTCGGCTCGTCCTTTTCTGATGATGAAGAATTTTTACCTTGGTCCTCTCTCGGTACCACTTCCTTGCCACTTCTTAGTGTGATCGCTTTCGCTTCTTCCTTTGGATTCCGGTTCAAATTTGAGGGAAACGTTCCCGATTGCCTTTGAGACATCGAATTAGCAAGCTGTCCCACTTGAGTTTCTAAATTTCTCATGGAAGCGTCTGGATTTCGATTCCATTGTTCTTGGGATTTCCACCTTGTTTCTTGATTGGCAATAAACTGTTGCTGGCTATTCACAAACTGTTGTTGACTGTTTACGAAAGTTGCCAACATATCTTCAAGGTTTGGCTTCTTTTCTTGCATAGGTGGCCTCGATTGGTATCCCGGTGGGTGGTATGGTTGAGCTTGTGGTTGATTAAAACCTTGTCCTTGGTTGTGATGGGGAGGATATGATGTTTAATACTGAGTGGATATTGGAGGTTAGTATAACTGCCCTTGGTTGTGTTGAGTGTTTTGGTTGAAGGGAGCTCTTGCCTTTGAATTAGTGGATGAAGCATTTTGATTTCCATCCTTCCAAGAGAAGTTTGGATGATTTCTCCAACCCGGATTATATGTATTACTGTAAGGGTCATTTCTTCTATAATCTCCTACAGCGTTTACATCTCCCATTGCCTCATTCTCTTGACCATATTGCCCATTTTTGTACCATCCACTCTCTTGAGCAACAGAAGCTACATTTTCACCTTCAGACCACTCATCTCCTTCCGCATTGACTCAATTTCTGCCTTCAGCATTGACACCTCATCGACATTATGTATTCCTTGCCTCTTCGGAACCGATCTAGGATTAGCCCATTGAGCATCATTCGCTGCCATTTCATTCAGCAGATGGAAAGCTTCCTCTGGTAACCTATTCATGAATGAACCTCCTGATGATGCATCCAAAAGAGATTTCGTCTGTGGTGTAACCCCAGAATAGAATATGGTCATTAGATGGTAGATTGCTATCTCATAGTGTGGACAGCTTCTCAATAATCTACTAAATCTTTCCCAAGCCTCATGAAAAGGCTCCTCAACCATCTGACTAAAACCCAGAATACTGTTGCGGATATTTGCAGTTTTATAGGAGGGAAGAATCTCATAAAAAACCTTTCTTATAACTGGTCCCATGATCTGATTGACCGTCTCGGTAACATTTGCAGCCATTCTCTTGCTTTTCGAATCAAAGTAAAAGGAAACAACTTTAATCTTAACGAATCAGATGTCACTCCTAGAATCTGGACTGTATCACTAACCTCCAAAAATATATCCAAGTGCTGCGCAGGATCATCCACTTTTGAACTCGAAAACTGGTTCCTCTGTACCATATGAATGGTTGCTGGCTTAAGTTCAAACTGTACTCCCTGTGGCAACACAATTGTCCGATGATCCTCATTCCATCTCGGTACAGTATAATCCCTTATCGTTCTCTGCCTAGGGACCTCTTCTCTGTATATTCCCGGATTCTCTTGCTGTGCCCTCGGCACTTATTCGTTCTCGGGAGGAAATTCACCAACAGGAGGAGGATTATTTTCCATATTGTTATCTCTATTGGCTCTCCTTCGCTGATGTAAAGTCCTCTCGATTTCAGGGTCGTAGGGTACTATTTGTTCTTGTCTCAATCTGCTCATGCACCACGACTCCTTGCAAAGAATAAAAATAAAATAAAATAAATAAGCAAAAGAAAAACACATACAAATAAAAATCAAAACTCACAAACAACGCCAATCCCCGGGAACGGCGCCAAAAACTTGACACGACCTCAGCAAGTGTACTGAATCGGCAAGTAATACAGTGGGGTATATTTAGGACCCTGAATTATCGTACCCAAGGGACTGTGTGTGCAAGCAATGAAAATCAAGTGTAAGCTAAAGAATTCCCAATTGTTTGAATTGCTTGAGTTAACTATTGATTAAAAACAAAGAATTTAAGTAACACAAATAAACAAACAGAATTAACCAAATTAAATTGACAGCAACAATTGCAAGAAATAAAATGATGGAAAAATAACAATATAAGAATTCAAAATAGACAAGCGTTGCTCAGGTTCACTCATCCACCCCATACCCAAATATGAATCAAAACACATAAAGGAAACATATATGAACAAAATCGGGATAACCGTCTTAACCCAAGCGTCCCATTCCGGAGCAAGCTACTCTAATTACATGACGTCCCATTTCGAAGCAAGCCATACAACTAGCCTAAGCACGGGTCTAAAATCCTAAGATTAGTTTGCTTTCTCATTCCGGAGCCAAACAACCCAAAACCTAATTATTTCACTCCTCACTCCAATCTTAAACCATGAAAACCTGCACATCTAGATTCCCTTTCTGGAGCAATCCAAATGATACAGCAAACATGACAGAAAATCTGAAGAGAATTGATCGTGACATTCAATTACACAATTCAATAACCAATTAAGATACATGAATTAAATCATTCATCAAAACAGGAAATTAATTTTAAAATATACATCTCATGATTTGACAATAAGAACCAGTGAAATAAACCCTTCATTCATATATCGAATATCAAAATATGTTCAGAATTCACATCAAGGATAGGGGATTTAGAGATCCCCCAAACAACTAAAAGACTACTCACAATCCATTACAAAATCATAAGAATAAAGGAAAGAATAAACCCAGAAATTCATTGAGGTAGAAATCCCAGTTGAATCCCACGTTCTTCGATCTTCTTCTTTGGATCTTCAATGGAGAATTAAATTAAAATTCTGGAAACCCAAAATAAAAACTCAGCTGAAATTAAACTCTTTGATTCTAATGAAATATTCTTGATTTCTAATTCAAAACTAAAGACAAAGGTTCGAAAATTAGGATTTAGAAAAGAAGAAAAACTTAGAAAATTGTCAATCGCAAAACTGATATGAAAGGACAATTAAAAAATTTGTAATCCTAGCCAAACAGAAAAGTGTGTTTTTTATAGTCTCAGAGTGGTCACGGTGACAATGAAATTCATTGTCACCGTGAGGTATCGAGATCGCTAATTTGCCTTCGCGCACAGGAGAGGGGTCACAATGATAATGAGTTTCATTGTCACCGTGAGGTCTTCAATTTTTGCTTCTGTCCAGGAAAAAATTATGTCACGGTGACAATGAACTTTATTGCCACCGTGAGGTACGTGCTGCTCTGATTCTGCCTTAATGATTTTCATGTCACGGTGACAATGAAATAGATTGCCACCGTGACATGCTTCATACTTGCATTTTGTCCAAAGGTTTGCTATGTCACAGTCACAATGAAATTCATTGTGACCATGACCCCTCTAAGTCTGCTCTTATCTTCAATTTCTCTTTATGTCACGGTCACAATGAGTTTCGTTGTAACCGTGAGGTACCTAGAACCACACCTGCAAAGACAAATCAAATTCCATCAAAAACTATCTATAATGCATCAAAATTCCAAATTGACTAAGTTTAGTAAAATTAACCTAAAGGAAACAAAACATGACACAAAAACATAACTAAACACCCAAAAAATCATATGAAAACACCATCAAAACTAAGAACTATATTGAAGTTATCAGAAAACATGAGCAATACACACGCATTTGCATCTTATAGAGCATAAACAGAAATACTTTATTACTTTTTAATCAAAATATATTATACATCCTTATTGTTTACCTTAAATCACTTAATGGCCCTATAAATAGTTATACTTCATGAATACCCGATATATGTTTCCAAAATCATAATACAAAGTCTACAAACTCCCATTATTACGAATATTTTCAAAATCATGCAGATTACATTATCGACACTTAAGTCAAAACATTTACTTGGTCAAACCGTTACTTGGTCAAATTCAATATCATTTACACTGATCATTTCCATATGATCATTTAACACTTATACTCTACACTTGAAGCACGTACATTTCACTTATTTCCATACACCTCGCTTTTAAACATACTCACTTGTTATTACTTATTCTTATCACTATACTCTCGAATCACTTCTGCTTAATCAACATAACCACACAAATCATAACTTTCTCTTGTCCATAACAAAACTTAAACTCATAAAATTGATTTAAATAAATTCAATAATTCCCTTTTCATTATCTTACGCTTAAATTGATCACATTCATCAGAACAATCATTACTTTAACTACCACTCGAAACCCAAAGCACATACACTTCACACATAAATCATTTAACTTACAACATTTTGCTACACAATTCCTCAATATTTCAAAAACATCCGTCAAACGTGCTACTTTCCTTACTAAGAATACTCATATCTTACTACAAAATCTTTTCACACTCACTTGTACCAGATTCCAAAAATACTCTTTCTACTAAACTGAGACTATAACCACAATACATTTTCTTTAGCAACTATTATGCTCTTAAGTCACACACTTAATCTTAATATCAAATACTCAATGTACACCCTGTTAGCTTCCTCTCCATCAAAACGCATATGCAAATGTTTCTCATATGTAATCAAATGGAGGATGATGCAATGAGGTTGCGATAGTTCATGTATGCAAAATAATGCAGAAATGCGATTGATGCTATGATAATGCACTTTTCCTATCCCCATAGTTCAATATGATTATTTTCAATTAAATTTTTTTTTTCTTGAGATAGCTGATAGGCATACCGAGCAACACCATAATTATACAAAATTCACATTCTCTTCCATCTCAAAATACCAAAACGTCTATTCTTCCAAGGCAACCACACATCAATATACTTCAAAAACTTCTACAGACTTTCTCTTTAACCACATAGAATCGAAACAAAATTCCTAATAGAATCTTTGATAACTCATCTAGCAAACATATTCCAGCTTGCACATGCTTATAACAATTCAAGGCAAGTAGATCGTGACCTACCGAGCCAACACTTAACTATACACTTTATAAAATCGGAAGGTTTCCTTCCCAAAACATATCTAAATGATAAGGTCGTCCACTTTGGCCAATGCTAGACTATACGGACACACTTCAAAACACCTAGTTAACGAGAACCAACTAAACCGGAGCTCTAATACCAAATTGTAACACCCCCAACTCCCACACGTAGCATTTTGAAGGGTGAAGAGCTACGGTGAGCAGAAGGTGCCACCAGACAAATAAACATATGGTAATACAGAAATAAGAGTAATAAAATTTCTATCATCATAACTTCAATATATGCATATCCTAAACTTATCTCACACACATCATCATTCGCACTAAAGATTAATACATCTCATTACAAATGCTAAATCAATAAACTTAATTACAAACCGACAACCAATAAAAACATTCTATAACTTCTACTGACTCGTTGGCCAAAGTCACAGAGAACCGCTGCGCTACTCTGATATCCTAACATGTATGGACAAACAACCATGCTAAGTGATAACGCTTAGTAGGGCGAAACAAATAATGGGCAACCACTCATAGTAGTTGCCGAGGCAAACACATGTAAATCAATATATATATATATATATATATATATATATATATATATAAACATAAAGTACACCGGTTAAAGCTATCATCAATTCATATTCATTTTCTCATACGAAACTTAAACAATTTCCTATATACATTCGTGTACATACTATAGCTAGAATTTACATTATTACCTTAGTAATTTAAAATGACCTTATGCATACTTATTGTTTGCTTAATTCATTTAATTAACTATGTGAATAGTTATACCTCCTAAGTTACCAAAGATACATTTGCTAGCGAGGCAAATTAAGTCATATCGATTCCCATTATTACTAACATTTCCAAAATCATGCAGATTACAATATTAGTACTTACGTTAGAACATTCCATTTGTTCAAACCATTTATTGTTCAAAGCTAAAAAAAATATTTAGATTTCCAAATTTGGTTCGGGCTTGGAATGTTATTCCAAGCTTCCTACGTATCCCTATGGTTGGCAATCAGAACCACATAGTTCGACAGAAAATTATGCACTCATATTCCAAATTTAATCTTAACTCATTTCCTAAATTCAATTGTCTATATCATGCTTAACACTTTATTATCCCTTACTTACCAATCAATTTAGCAAATATGCATATCAATCATTTCAAAAATTCTTACACAGACTTTACATAGACAATCATACTCATAACTTATGAACAGATTAATAACAAGCATTTCTCACATACGAATTCTTATGGAAATAGTATTCATTCATACACACTTATTAGAACAACATCATTTGTAATATCGCTTTTTGATTAACTGATATTAAATTCAGATACAAACCCTTTCAGTATCCGAAGATGCCGCACAATTCCACATTCAAATTTGTAAAGGATCCAGAATAGAGGGCTGCGTAAAGCACCAGTCAAATGGCATTTATCACAATTGCATCAAATGTTTATTCATATAATCATTTTGCAAATCCTCACAAAACATATCAATTTAATTCACATTAATTTTACTCTTTAAGTTGCCTGCTATGTCATATGGGTGGATAAGCGAGTGAACACATGGTAGTACCTTACGGGTACGAATCAAACTGAACGCATGGCGGTACCTTACGAGTACGAATCGAAAAGCAACATCATATTTTCTTATTCGAAAACATTTTCGTATTGGGGATCTTAAACAAGATCCGTACACATTGAGGTTCCTCGAACGGGGACCTAATCAGGGTCCAGAACAGAACAGAGGGCAGCAGCTAATAGAACTCTATAGGCATGCCTATCTATCCATAACTCGACTGATGTAGGATAAATTTGCATATTATTATTATTGGATTCGTCTCATTTCCACATACATACACATTCCACCAATACGCATAACATTCTTTCATTTTTATAGGGTACATGCACTCATTTAAGTATAAACATCTAATATTAACATATTAAACACAATTATGTTATTAGATATCATGTCCATATTTAGCCTCAACAATTAATTTAGAGTTATCATATTCATTTAAACTTAACGGATAATTTCACATTTTATTACACACGTACATTTATAACATAATCATGGTAGATCAAATTCTTATATTTCAATAATTACTATGCATGGGAAATACATCAATAATTCACATTTCAACTCATAGATGCATAACATAGGTGAAAAACCGTGAAAAGAAGAAATTCCTCAACAACAGTTTCTAGGCAAAGAGGAGGCCATCGCAATCGCGACAAGAAGTTACGCTCGCGATAGTGGCCAGACTCATCACAATTCGTGCTGAGAGACACGAATCGTGAAGAAGAACCACAGAGGAAACAAGTGGGAGGGGCCCAACACGTGCACGACTTGTGCACTCCCTCTCACGGAATGAAGAACCCGTCTCTGTCTTGATCGCGACAGTATCACGCTCGCGACAGAGTCGCATTTTCTAACTTCCAATGAAATTAGCAGAACTTCTTCCTTTCAAAACTTACCCAAACCTTCCGATCAGACCCAAAACGCATCACAACTCATATTAAACATCCAATTCATCATAAACAACATAAAAACCAACCTTTACACCAATTAATAAAATTAAATCATGCAATTAACATAATCAAAATCTCTAAATTTACTAATAACCAAAACAATTTAAAATTCTCAATCAAAATATACTTTGGTTCAATAATTGACATTCAAAGCATCTTAACTCAAATTACTCAAGACCCATAACATTTGAACATATCTAAACAACTTTAACTCCATGAATTTCCAGAAAATCAAATTAAAACCCCTAATCCAAATATACATCAAAGTCACCAAAAATCCCTAACCTCTAACTCCTTAGCTCCAACAGCTTACTTAGATGATCTTTCTTGTTTCCAAACTCATTTAAGATCTTTTTGATCCCAAAATCCTCATCAATCACACAAACACAAAACCCTAGATTAGGAACACATCTTAACAACAAATAAAGAAGATGAAGAAAAGAAAGAACTCACAAAGCTTACACAAAATAATCTCTTGAGTTGATCAATTTCCACCAAACTCAGCAAAAAGAAGAGGGATCAATATGGAGCAAAAAGGAAGGAAGAAGAGGAGGTGGAGGAGGCGTGAGGAGGAGAAAAAAAAAGGCAGGTTAGGGCAATTTTTCTGCTCTTCCTTTCTCTTTCCTTTCCCTTTTATACCCTTTTCTAATTCCTTGTCACATGTCCTTTTATTATTGGTAGAACTTGACCACTCACACCCTACACCCAAGTATGATACTACACACAAGACTAACTCCACTAACACATACACTACTTCCTTCTATGCATGCACACTCTATCAAAACCCACAAATAAATATTTATGTGAAATTCTCTTTTTTGTCCTCAAACTCTTATAACATCAAACATTGATATTCATAATTTACTAATCCTTCACATGGCCAGCTAATTAATTCTTTATCCATTCAATCAAGTCCTAATTCCATCTTCATAATTTACTATTAACCATACTTACCGAAACTTTCGCTTAAATTCTTAAATGAACCATTTGACATACCTAACACTTCAACGTGCACAACTTTAGTCACTACCCCTTCTCAATACGTCCAATCCTTCTAGGGTACATTTCAGGGTGTGACAAAACCAACGAAAACACCAAAAGAAAAAAGGAAGAAGAAGGAGAAGAAGAAGAAGAAGAACAACAACAACAACAAAACTGTCACACCCCCTACGTCCCTACTGGAAGGACGCGGGTGCACTACCAACGCTCACTCACAAACATGCATACATACACTAAGCGGAAGCATACATTCATACAAAAACACGGGGGAAATTAAAACTTACCTTAAGGAGCAAAGCTGGTCATGCACTAACTCACGCACATGCAGGCATTAAGCGGAAACATATACACATGCATACAAATCCACTTATACAATCAACGGAAGCATAAGGCGAACGATAAAGGCGAGGAACAATTTTAAACATAAATATAATAACATTTACATAGCCCAAATATTCCATCCAGATCTTTACATATAATTACATATACATAAGACTACAGAAATACAAAATCAAAATTACAGAAGCTGAACAAATTACAAAACTTCTAACTCCTATGTGGCCGACCTTGCAGATGCGTGACTCGAACTGAACCAATCCTGCCACCTGCAAGGGAAAAGAACCCGTGCTAAGCGATAACGCTTAATGCGGAGAACACACCAGAAATATGGACGGCCATTCACAATGGTCGCCAAAGCATAACACATTCACAATCGCAAATGCAAATATTCATGGCATATAAATAATCATACTTGCATATTAACGCCATACATTCAGTCACTTGTATCCACAACCACATATAATTTAACTGATAGGTCATCTCGTTAACATGCACATTCGATTTCCACTTTCAATACTCATGTCAATTCAACCAAAAGCAGACAGAAAACCTTACAAGATACAATATTATCATGCAGAATTCAATACAAACTCAATTGCACAATCCTACCGCATTCACTAGAATATCAGATATTAGAAGGCACATCACGCGTATTCGCAGTATAAATAATTCTTGCAGCTGTCTTACCATAGTACCCATATACCAACCTAAGGCTGATTCATACTTGATGTAACTTTCATGAAACAACCTTACAAGGACGCACATACACACTAACTGATAATCGACTCTGGAGGTTAGTGCATTACACTACCCTACCATAATGTACACAAGTCTTATACAAAACTGCTAGAGGTCTAAACATACCAATATCATGCCATAGTGCACACACGCACAAGCCAAGAACCAAGGGACATCGTTAAAATACCACACTTCCACTGCACAACTCTAATACATTTAATGTCATGCCATGAAACGTAAGCACCTGACAACATGCCAAAGACTCTATGATAGCTAAGACAAAAGAAATATATAGCATCTCATTACATTATTGCACATGCACTTATCGAAAACCGATCCACCTGCATTGCACCACAGTAATACACATACCATCCGACAATGAGATGAGAGCACATGCTAACATGCCGAAATCACTACTATAGCAAACTAGAGAAAACACATACCATAACACAGTAATTATGGCATTCAATAGTCAAGATCACATCCATGTTCATACTAATTCACATACTTAACCATGACAGTCAACAGTGCGAAAGCACATTCACATACTTACTAATTAACCATAGCATTCAATAATTCAGGCTCGCATTCATATACAAATCAATTCCCATGCTTATAACCATAACGTACTATATTCAAACACAGTCACAATACGATATATGTGAATAATCATCCACAATGGACATGCTTGAGTCATTTTTATCCCATTCAGAGGTTCATAATCACAATCTGATAAATAACTAATTCACATAACTGAAATCTTACACATTCGGATATCTTATTCACTTATCGTATTAGACCAAGCAAACAGAATCCCTGCTGACTCAAAATAGTGGATAACGAGTAAACTGACAGTACCTTACGTGTACGAATCGAATACTAACATCACCTTAAGGGTGCGAATCGAATACAGAAAAGGGTTCGCGAGGAACTAAACGGGGACCTGATCAGGGTCCAAATGTAACTGAGGTTGCTGCTAAAGAGACTCTATTAGGCATGCCTAACTATCCACTTGCTTGACTCTAGTAGGTCGTACATCTTTCAAATCATATGTCGAATCACATAACATGTACGTATATACGTGCATATATCATCATGCATAATCCAGATTATAGTAGACATGTAAATAAGTTCATATTATCAGCCATGCATCATACAATTCATGCTACAAAGCATATAATGTACTTCAGTCATATACTTTAACATCATTCAAAATTCATAAAGAGGGTTCATGAGTAAATGTAGGCTTAATACCTTTCCCATTTTAATATAACATGCTCACAACAATAATAACCATTAACCTGGGCATTCAACTCACTTATATTTAAAATGTAACATGCGATATGAATCACAATAATTAACATTAAACAACTAAATCATACAATTTAAATCAAACAATGGTCTAACTGAGATCACCATTACTAAGCATATTATAGTAAAATATTAGCATACTATCGATTCAATAATCACACAGTTCATAATACAAATACTAAAAAATAATTTAGGCAAAAACATGTCCCAAACAATAGCGAGAAACCGTGCAAAGTGAAGAAAAGACCATTTTCGAAAATCAGGGAAAAAGAAGACAGACAGAAGAAGAAGCATTGCTGAGCAGAGCAGGGGCACGACTCGTGCTCATGTGTCCGTGTCATGCTTGGAGAGCATGACTCGTACTCTTCGAGCACGAGTGGTGTCCTTCGAGCACGTCTCGTGCTCTTCCACTAAGGGAGAAGAAAGGAGTCAGGGGAAAGGAGGAACAAACAGCACGTTTTGTGCTTCAAGAGCACGACTCGTGTTCTTGGAGCACGTCTCGTGCTCAGCTTCCCAGGGCGAAGAAAGAAGAAATCCGGAGGAGGAGGAAGAACCAAGACAGCAGCACGACTCGTGCTCAAGAGCACGACTCGTGCTCTTGAGCACGAGTTGTGTTCCCAAGCACACTTCGTGCTTCTCCTCCGAGTGACGGCGAAGTGTTGTGCTGTGAGGCGATGAGCACGACTCGTGCTCTTGAGCACGACTCGTGCTCTTCCTCTCACCTAGGCATATCGCGATGAACATGATCAACCGTAAAAATGCAGAAACTTTATATTTTTCCAGAAATCCGTTTTAAAACCTTTCAAAATGTATTCAATCATGCACAAACTTTTATCTTATCACTTAAATGCATAACACAACTTGCTCATGATCAAAATACACTCAAAATTCAAGAAATTAAACATACAACTACCATTCAACGAGAAGTACTCCCAAACCTAAAAATTGAAGATCCAAAATCACTCTTCTAGCTTCAATCTTCAATCCTTTACTTTTCCTTAAGTTTCTTCTTGTCACCCATAGCTTGCACAAAACAAAACCCAGAATTACTCTTCCAAAACCCTAACTCAAAATAGCAAAAACAGGAGAAGAAGAAGAAGAACAAGCATTAACTCTAACCCCAACTTACCTCTTCAAAGCAGCCTCAAAGACTTCCCAATAACCTCCAGCTCACACACAGCCAAGGAAGGGAGAATAAGAAACAGGGAAGGGAAAGAAAGAAGAGCAAGGAAGAGGAGAGGAGAGAGCAGAACGTAAAACATGATCTGCTCCTCCCTCTCTCATCATTTTTCTTTTTCTTCTTTTACCACTAATTGTCCACCTACCAAGACACATGGCAGCTTCCTATTGGACCCATAACTCCTTCTTTGACTTTCAAACACCAAGGCACCGTACCCCAACATACACCGCATAATTACTTAAGTAGATGTTTAATACCTTGGTACAATACTCACACTTCACTAGATATTTCCTCCACTTAACATATTCGATTTAATTGTTGCACCAAATTCCTTAATGTCCAATAATCTCATACACAAATTACCGATTTACCCTTAAAATTTTGACTTGGCAAACACATTCTGACTAGGCCCAATTTGGGTTGTGACAAAAACTTACTAATTAATCACTTGTGTTGTCAAATTCCACCAAAGAGCAACCCAAGAAATTTAGGGCAAGAAGAGGGAAGAAGAGGAAAATGGGAAACGGGAGAGGGCAGATGAGTGGTCTCTCTCATTTTCTCTCTCCTGCTTTTATATCCCTCCTTTTTCTCTCCCTTGCCACATGTCACTTACTCGTTGGTGGTTTTGACAAACACACTTCTAGTCCTTTTAATTCCTCAACCACAAAAATACAACCACACAATTAACATAATCATGCAATAAACTCCACACAAATTAAATTAACACATGCAAAAATTCACAAAATTACTAGGGTGGAAAAAGGGTGTTACAACTCTGTCCTTCTAATAAGAATTTCATCCTCGAAATTCTCACCTAAACCGAACAAAAGCGGATACTGAGATCTCATAACTGACTCTAGCTCCCAGGTAGCTTCTTGTACTCCATGGTCCTGCCACAATACATTAACAAGAGAAATTTGCTTCCTTCCGAGTTGTCTCACTTCCTGAGCTAAAATAGCTTTCGGTTCTTCGTCATACAAATAATCAGGATGAATTCTTACATCTTGAACTGATAACACATAAGATGGATCTGATCGATAGCGATGAAGCATGGACACATGGAATACATCATGTAGCTTAGCCATTCCAAAGGCAAGGCCAATTTATAGGCAACTGGTCCAATCTTTTCAAAAATCTCGAAGGGTCCTATAAATCGGGGACTTGGCTTACCTTTTTGCCAAAGCGCAAAACTTTTTGCCAAGGCGACACTTTAAGAAACACCTTATCTCCGACTTTAAATTGAATGTCTTTCCGCTTCAAGTTAACATATGATCTTTGTCTATCCTTGGCTGCTTTCAAATTCTATTGTACTATTCGGATCTTCTCTTCGGTATCTCTAACCAATTCTGGCCAAACAAAAGAATGCTCAGTTAATTCGGTCCAACAGACTGGAGTCCTACACTTCCGTCAATATAGAGCCTCATACGGTGACATTCCAATGCTTGCCCGATGATTGTTATTATAAGCAAATTCCATGAGCGACACATATCTATCCCAACTGCCCAAAAATTCTAAAGCACAACCCCGAAGCATGTCTTCCAAAACCTAAATAACTCTTTCCGATTGCCCGTCTAACTGAGGATGAAAAGCAATACTGAAATTCAATCGAGTATCCAAAGCCATTTGCAACACTTTCCAAAATTTTGACGTAAACCTTTGATCTCGATCTAACACAATCGATAAAGGAATGCCATGTAGTCTGACCAGCTCATTAACATAAATATCTGCTAGCTTATCCATTGAATAATCAAGCCAAACCGGTAGAAAATGTCCCGACTTGGTTAGTCGATCCACTATAACCCAAACCGAATTTTGCTTCCGTTGAGTCAAAGGCAAACCCACTACAAAGTCCATGGTGATATCATCCCACTTCCACTGAGGGATGGGTAAAGGATTGAGCAGTCCTAAAGGAACTTGATGCTCAGCCTTTACCTGCTGACAGGTCAAACCTTTAGATACATCTTCTCACTTCCAGGATGCATAGTAAAAATCGTAGTGTGTGCCTCAAGCAAAAGCTGTTTCTTTAACTCATCATTACACAGCACACACAAACAATTTCTATACTTAAGCACCCCATCCAAAATCGAAAACTCAGTTTGTTTACCATTCGAAACCTCCCGCAACACTTGCTGCAACTTCAAATAATTTTTCTAAGCAACAACTACCGACTGCCTCAAAGAAGGCCTAGCTTTCAATTGGGCAAGCAAAGCTCCTTCCGAATCCAATTTCCATTTACAATATTACAGTACTAAAGCTGACATCGATTTCCTGCTCTAAGTATCAGCGACAACATTTTCCTGAACCGGGTGGTACTCCAAAATACAAATAAAATCTTTCAACAGCTCCAACCAACGACGCTGCCTTAAATTCAACTCTTTCTATTTGAGGAGATACTTTAAACTCTTGTGGTCGGTGAAAATCCTACATGTCTCCCATATAGATAATGCCACCAAATCTTGAGAGCAAAGATCATAGCAGCTAACTCCAGGTCATGCATTAGATAATTCCTTTCAAGAGGCTTCAACTGACGGGACTCATAGGCGACCACTTTAGCTTCTTGCACCAGAACACAACCAAGTCCAATTCCTGAAGCATTGTTTTACATCACATACTCCTTACTCGAGATGGGTTGAGTAAGCCCAGGAGCTTCAATTAACAAACTCTTCAGCTGCTCAAAACTGTAACACCCCCCACCGTCGCCACCGTTGGAAGGGCGCCGACGGGTGCTACCAACGCTCACTCACACACATGCGCACATGCACTAAGCGGAAGCCTACATTCATACATAAAAACATACGGAGATACCGCGGAAATTAAAACTTTAAAGAAACAATAGCTGAACATACATTAACTCACATACATACATACAATCATTCAGCGGAAGCATAAGGCGACAGGTAAAATGAAGGATTAACTTAAAACGTAATTACAATAAGATCCTTACAAAGCAAAATACATAAGCAAAAAGCTACAGAATTACAAAATCCAAAATACAGGAGCTGAAAACAAAATAACAAAAAATACTTCTAACTCCTATATGGCCGACCTTGCAGATACTCGACTCGAATCGAACCAGAACCTGCCACCTACACGGGAAAAGAACCCGTGCTAAGCGATAACGCTT
This sequence comes from Excoecaria cochinchinensis, assembly GCA_947683425.1. NCBI lineage: Eukaryota > Viridiplantae > Streptophyta > Magnoliopsida > Malpighiales > Euphorbiaceae > Excoecaria > Excoecaria cochinchinensis. Next base: position 3,243,851 of record CANTUQ010000004.1, read on the forward strand.
AGTTGGCAGGAACAAAGACAACCAACACTAAACAAATGAACATATATCATCATGCAGAAATACATATAAACTCATATACAAACACTTACCGGTTCCTCCGAAGTCTCAGATAACAGAAGGCAGATCATGCGAAGACACAAATTATATACACGTAATTGTCATACCAAAGTACCCATATACCAACCAAATGCTGATTCATACGCGATGCAACTATCATGCAGAGATGCACATACACATTACAGATATACCCGAATTACGAAGTTGATGCACTACACTACCATATAATGATGCATACAAAGATCATGCAATTCACTAGAGGTCCAAACATAAAACTATCATGCCATAGTACACGCAACCTAGCCGAGAACCGACTGACAAGGTCAAAGCACAACACTTCCGCTACGCTACTCTGATATATATAATATCATGCCGAAGACACTCCAAAAGGAGAGACCAAAATAATAACATAACATCACATTTATCACATCATCATGCGAAAATACAAATAAATCTTACATACACTTACTGAGATCCATTAAGTATCAATGCATAATCTCTAACTATCTAAACATGCATAAGACTATCACCCAACGATGCTCATTCACTAGCTGAATCCACTTACAAAGCTAATACACCATACCCTCACATTAATACATCAATACACATAGCAGCATACAGAGAAACATAGACACCTAACAACATGCTGAAATTAATACAACAGCAGAGACCTGCATAACATATACACAGCAATACTCCATAACACTACACAATACATATGTTATCACACCATGCAATGTAAACGCATGTCAACATGCCGAAATCACTATGATAGCATAAACCAAGGAAACATATATCATGGCTCTACCTTCATAGCATTCAAGGGGTCAAGTTCACAATCTTAAACATATTAATTCAGATACTCCTAGCCATAACTGATCCGATTCACGTGCTTATATACAATGAAAACATGCTTGAGTCACATACGTATATACATAATATTCGAATCACATCTATAGCATTCCGAAACTTATAACACATCATATGACAAATGCGGATAATCCTGTTAGATATAAAATCATGCTTGCATAATAAAGACATACATTCCGAAGCTCATATTCACGTTCATATACATATAAACTGATTCTTCAAATCATTATCATGCTCATTCGGATATCACATTCTTATAGTTATTTCAAAGCAAAACAAAACAACAAAGCACCTGCTGACTTACAAGAGTGGATAACGAGTATACAGACAGTACCTTATGGGTACGAATTGGCCAAATGGTACCTTACGGGTACGAATCGAAAACCATTTAATTTTATCACATTTAAAACATTTTACTGAGGGGGATCTTAAACAATATCCAAACACATTAAAAAGAATCGCGGGGATCCGAACACATGAAAAAGGGTTCGCGAGGAACCAAACGGGGACCTGATCAGGGTCCAAACATCCAAAGGTGATGCAGCTAAAGAGACTCTATTAGGCATGCTTAACTATCCACTTACTTGACTCTAGCAGGTCATGCATCATTCAAATCATGTGTCGAATCATACAATATATATATCATCATACATAATCAAGAGTATAGGAGATGTATACATATGTTCATAATGTCAGTTATAGCTCGTACAATTCATATTATGAAGCATACAATATAATTCAATCAACACACTTTAGCACTATTCAGTATTCTAAAACATATTAGAGTCAAACATAGAAAAATATTTTGCCAAAGATTAACAATGCATAATCTTAATCATGCAATGATACAATTTACACTTAAACATAGCATATTATTCTTAAAGAAAGTTTATGAGTAAATTTATGCATAACACCTCTCACATTTTAATATAACATGCTCATAATAATAGTAACCATGAACATGGCATTCAACTCACTTGTATTCCCCATGCAATATACGATACGAATTACAATAATTACAATAATTAACTTTAATAAACCAACACGTACAATTTACATCAAATACTAGTCTACCCGAGATCATTATTACTAAGCATATCTTAGTCAAATAATAGCATACTATCGATTCAATAATCACAGACTTTAAAAGACAAATACTAAAATAATTTAGGCAAAAACATGTCCCATACAATAGTAAGAAACCATGCAGAGTGAAAGAAGAAGATCATTTTCGAAAACAAGATAGAAAACAAGACAGGCAGAACAGGGGGGTTGCTGAGCAGAACGGGGCACCACTCGTGCACATGAGCACGACTCATGCTCATGTGTGCGAGTCGTGCTCTACAGCTGCTGGCCGCTCAAGCTGGGAAGGGCAGGAGGAATAGCATGAGGCAAGGGAGCACGACTCATGCTCTTGAGTGCGAGTCGTGCTCATGGAGCACTTCTCGTGCTCTTCCTCCGAAAGAAATCAAAGCGGGCTGCTCTTCCTCTCACCTAGGCATATCGTGATGAACACGATCAAAAATAAAAACGCAGAAACTTCATCTCTTTCAAGAAATCCTTTTTAAAACCTCTCAAAATCCATTCAATCATGCACAAACTCTTACCTTATCACTCAAATGCATAACACAACATGCTCATGCTCAAAATACACTCAAAATTCCAGAAGTTAAACAAAATAAACACAACTACCATTCAAAGAGAATTAGGGCAAATACAACTCAAAAACTCCCAAACCTGAAAATGAAGATCCAAAAATCACTCTTCAAGCTTCAATCTTCAATCCTTTCCTTGTCCTTAAGCTTCCTCTTCCAAACCAAAGCTTGCACAAACGAAACCCATAAATTACACCTTCAAAAACCCTAACTGAAATAGCCCGAAGAAGAAAGAAGAAGAACCCAAAATGTAGGAAACCCTAAAACCCTAACTTACCGCTTCAAAGCAGCTTCTAAGACTTCCAAAACAACTCCAGCTCACACACAAAACAAAGGGATGAAGAGCAAGAAGAGAGAAGAAAGAAGAAGGAGAACATGAAGGGGAGGAGGAGAGGGCAGAACGTGCTCTGCCTCCTTCTCTCTTTCTTTTTCCTTTTTCTTCTCTCCTCACTAATTGCACACACCCACTAGCCACATGGCAGCCTCTTATTAGACCAATAATTCCTTCTTTGACTTACCAATCCTTGACACCATAGTCCTACCTCACTAGATAATTCTTAAGTAGATATTTTCAATCCTTAGTACCATACACAAAATCCACTAGATAAAACCACAACAAATACCCTACATCTATACACCACATGCACACCAAATAATTTCTCCTACTTAACTTATTTAATTAATTACTTTGCAATTAAGTCCTTATTATCCAATTCCCTCAAGCACAAATTACTGAAATATCCGTAAATTCCCGACTTAACATGCAAATTCCGACTACGGCCATTTTGTTATGATCTCTCCCCCTTAAGAAATTTCGTCCTCGAAATTTCCCTGATTAACACTTACATCCAAACAACCCAAACTTAGACAAAATCTTGCAATGCAACTTACTAGAAGAACCTGCGGTCTCAATCGCATCCTTGCCATACGCTACAAACTCAGCGGGCGCTCGAGAAGCTCTGAGCAAATCCTCTACATCCTTTCTAGCTTGCTAAGCTAGATTCTCACTCATGTTCTTAGGACAAAAACTACTATTTGATGTTCTAAGCTACCACATCTGAAACAAGCTCCAGTCATCAATCGACACAAGCCCCGATGTCGCTTCTGACAGTACTGACATGTGGGTAGTCCCTTAATCTTCTTACAGTTGCTCAAGTGTTGCTTTTGACAATGTTGACACATCGGAGGTTCTCGAATCCTTTTCCCCGCTGGCACTTCTCTGCCGAATCCTTTTCTCTTCTGAGGTACATTCCGAACAAATTCTTGAGAAGCTCGGGGAGTAGTCAATCTATCCAAAATCTGAATGAACCCTTGCACTAATGTCCTATCATCGAAAATAGGACCGGAATTTCCAATGGAAGGATGAGCAGAAACACTCTGATCAGCTACCACAAGGTTCGAACTTTCTGTTGTCTCACCCATATTCTCACTCGGATCAGACTCCATCTGGACATGACACAAGACAAGACACATTTGCATTAGGCCACGACACAAAACCGAGTTGCATGCGAAGGCACGACACATAACCGACTAGCATGTAAAGACTCGACACTTAAAAAACAAGACAACCAGAACCACCAAACCAGGCTCTGATACCACTAACTGTAACACCCCCCACTGTTGCCCCCGTTGGAAGGGCGCCAGCAGGAGCTACCAACACTCACTCACACACATGCGCACATACACTAAGCGGAAGCATACATTCATACATAAAAACATACGGAGATACCGTGGAAATTAAAACTTTAAAGAAATAATAGCTAAACATACATTAACTCACATACATACATACAATCATTCAGCGGAAGCATAAGACGAAAGGTAAAACGAAGGATTAACTTAAAACGTAAATACATTAAGATCCTTACAAAGCAAAATACATAGGCAAAAAGCTATAGAATTACAGAATCCGAAGTACAGGAGCTGAAAATAAAATAACAAAGCACTTTTAACTCCTATGTGGCCGACCTTGCAGATACTCGACTCGAACCGAACCAGAACCTGCCACCTACACGGGAAAAGAACCCGTACTAGGCGATAACGCTTAGTGGGGAGGAACAAAGACAACCAACACTAAACAAACGAACATATATCATCATGTAGAAATACATATAAACTCATATGCAAACACTTACCGGTTCCTCTGAAGTCTCATATATCAGAAGGCGGATCATGCGAGGACATAAATTATATACACACAATTGTCATACCAAAGTACCCATACACCAACCAAATGCTGATTCATACGCGATGCAACTATCATGCAGAGATGCACATACTCATTATACATAAACCCGAATTACGAAGTTGATGCACTACACTACCATATAATGATGCATACAAATATCATGCAATTCACTAGAGGTCCAAACATAAAACTATCATGCCATAGTACACGCACCATAGACGAGAACCGACTGACAAGGTCAAAGCACAACACTTCCGCTGCGCCACTCTGATATATATAATATCATGCCGAAGACACTCCAAAAGCAGAGACCAAAATAATAACATAACATCACATTCATCACATCATCATGCGAAAATACAAATAAATCTTACATACACTTACTTAGATCCATTAAGTATCAATGCATAATCTCTAACTATCTGAACATGTATAAGACCGTCACCCAACGATGCTCATTCACTAGCTGAATCCACTTACAAAGCTAATACACCATACCCTCACATTACTACATCAATACACGTAGCAGCTTACAGAGAAACATAGACACCTAACAACATGCCAAAATTACTACAACAGCAGAGACTGGCATAACTTATACACAGCAATACTCCATAACACTACACAATACATATGTTATCACACCATGCAATGTAAATGCATGTCAATATACCGAAATCACTATGATAGCATAAACCAAGGAAACATATATCATTGCTCTACCTTCATAGCATTCAAGGGGTCAAGTTCACAATCTTAAACATATTAATCCAGATACTCCTAGCCATAACTAATCCGATTCACGTGCTTATATACAATGAAAACATGCTTGAGTCACATACGTATATACATAATATTCGAATCACATCCATAGCATTCCAAAACTTATAACACATCATATGACAAATGCGAATAATCGTGTTAGATATAAAATCATGCTTGCATAATAAAGACATACATTCCGAAGCTCATATTCACGTTCATATACATATAAACCGATTAATCAAATCATTATCATGCTCATTCGGATATCACATTCTTATAGTTATTTCAAAGCAAAATAAAACAACAAAGCACTTGCTGACACACAAGAGTGGATAACGAGCATAAGGATAGTACCTTACGGGTACGAATCGGCCAAAGGGTACCTTACGGGTACGAATCGAAAACCATTTAATTTTATCACATTTAAAACATTTTACTGAGGGGGATCTTAAACAAGATCCAAACACATTAAAAAGGATCGCGAGGATCCGAACACATTAGAAAGGGTTCGCAAGGAACCAAACGAGGACCTGATCAGGGTCCAAACATCCAAAGGTGCTGCAGCTAAAGAGACTCTATTAGGCATGCCTAACTATCCACTTGCTTGACTCTTGCAGGTCATGCATCATTAAAATCATGTGTCGAATCATACAATATATATGTCATCATATCCAGAGTATAGGAGACGTATACATAAGTTCATAATGTCAGTCATACCTCGTACAATTCATATTAGGCAGCATACAATATAATTCAATCAACACACTTTAGCACTATTCAGTATTCTAAAACATATCAGAGTCAAACAAAGAACAATATTTTTCCAACGATGAACAATGCATAATCTTAATCATGCAATGATACAATTTACACTTAAACATAGCATATTATTCTTAAAGAAAGTTTATGAGTAAATTTACGCATAACACCTTTCACATTTTAATATAACATGCTCATAATAATAGTAACCATGAACATGGCATTCAACTCACTTGTATTCCACAAGCAATATGCGATACGAATTACAATAATTAACGTTAATAAACCAACACATACAATTTACATCAAATACTAGTCTACCCGAGATCACTATTACTAAGCATATCTTAGTCAAATAATAACATACGATCGATTCAATAATCACCCACTTTAAAATACAAATACTAAAATAATTTAGGCAAAAACATATCCCATACAATAGTAAGAAACCATGCAGAGTGAAAGAAGAGGATCATTTTCGAAAACAAGATAGAAAACAAGACAGGCAGAACAGGGGGGTTGCTGAGCAGAACGGGGCACGACTCGTGCACGTGAGCACGACTCGTGCACGTGAGCACGACTCGTGCACGTGAGCACGACTCGTGCACATAAGCACGACACATGCTCATGTGTGCCAGTCATACTCTACAGCTACTGGCCGCTCAAGCTGGGAAGGGGAGGAGGAATAGCACGGGGCAAGGGAGCATGACTCGTGCTCTTGAGTGCGAGTCGTGTTCATGGAGCACTTCTCGTGCTCTTCCTCCGAAAGAAATCAAAGCGGGCTGGGGGGGGGGGGGAGCACGACTCGTTCTCTTTGAGCACGACTTGTGCTCTTCCTCTCACCTGGGCATATCGTGATGAACACGATCAAAAGTAAAAACGCAGAAACTTCATCTCTTTCGAGAAATCCATTTTAAAACCTCTCAAAATCCAATCAATCATGCACATACTCTTACCTTATCACCGAAATGCATAACACAACATGCTCATGATCAAAATACACTCAAAATTGCAGAAGTTAAACAGGACAAACACAACTACCATTCAAAGAGAATTAGGGCAGATACAACTCAAAAACTCCCAAACCTGAAAATGAAGATCCAAAAATCACTCTTCAAGCTTCAATCTTCAATCCTTTCCTTGTCCTTAAGCTTCCTCTTCCAACCCAAAGCTTGCACAAACGAAACCAAGAAATTACACCTTCAAAAACCCTAACTCAAATAGCCCGAAGAAGAAAGAAGAAGAACCCAAAATGTAGGAAACCCTAAAACCCCAACTTACCTCTTCAAAGCAGCTTCTAAGACTTCCAAAACAACTTTAGCTCACACACAAAACCAGGGGATGAAGAGCAAGAAGAGAGAAGAAAGAAGAAGGAAAACGTGAAGGGGAGGAGGAGAGGGCAGAACGTGATCTGCCTCCTTCTCTCTTTCTTTTTCTTTTTTCTTCTCTCCTCACTAATTGCACACACCCACTAGCCACATGGCAGCCTCTTATTAGACCAATAATTCCTTCTTTGACTTACAAATCCTTGACACTATAGTCCTACCTCACTAGATAATTCTTAAGTAGATATTTTCAATCCTTAGTACCATACACATAATCCACTAGATAAAACCACAACAAATACCCTACATCCATACACCACATGCACACCAAATAATTTCTCCCACTTAACTTATTTAATTAATTATTTTGCAATTAAGTCCTTATTATCCAATTCCCTCATGCATAAATTACTGAAATAGCCCTAAATTCCCGACTTAACATGCAAATTCCCACTACGGCCATTTTGGATTGTTACAATCTCTCCCCCTTAAGAAATTTCATCCTCGAAATTTCCCCGCTAAACACTTACATCCAAACAACCCAAACTTAGACAAAATCTTGCAATACAACTTACTAGAAGAACCTGCAGTCTCAATCGCATCCTTGCCATATGCTACAAACTCAACGGGCGCTCGAGAAGCTCTGAGCAAATCCTCGACATCCTTTTTAGCTTACTGAGCTACATTCTCACTCATCTTCTTAGGACAGTCGACTATTTGATGTTCTAAGCTACCACATCTGAGACAAGCTCCAGTCATCAATCTAAACAAGCCCCAATGTCGCTTGTGACAGTACTGACATGTCTGTAGTCCCTTAATCTTCTTACAGTTGCTCCAGTGTTGCTTCTGACAATATTGACACATCGGAGGTTCTCGATTCCTTTTCCCCGCTGGCACTTGTCTACCGGATCCTTTTCTCTTCTGAGGTACATTTCGAACAAATTCTTGAGAAGCTCGGGGAGTATTCAATCTATCCAAAATCCGAATCAACCCTTGCACTAATGTCCTATCATCAAAAATAGGACCGAAATTTCCAACGGAAGGATGAGTAGAAACCCTCTGATCAGCTACCACAAGGTTCACACTTTATGTTGTCTCACCCATATTCTCACTCGTATCAGACTCCATCTAGACATAACACAAGACAAGACACATTTGCATTAGGCCACGACACAAAACCGAGTTACATGCCAAGGCACGATAGATAACCGACTAGCATGTAAAGACTCGACACTTAAAAAACAAGACAACCAGAACCACAAAACCAGGGTCTGATACCACTAACTGTAACACCCCCCACCGTTGCCCTGTTAGAAGGGCGCCGACGGGCGCTACCAACACTCACTCACACAAATGCGCACATACACTAAGCGGAAGCATACATTCATACATAAAAACATACGGAGATACCGTGGAAATTAAAACTTTAAAGAAATAATAGCTGAACATACATTAACTCACATACATACAAACAATCATTCAGCGGAAGCATAAGACGAAAGGTAAAACGAAGGATTAACTTAAAACGTAAATACATTAATATCCTTACAAAGCAAAATACATAGGCAAAAAGCTACAGAATTACAGAATCCGAAGTACAGGAGCTGAAAATAAAATAACAAAACACTTTTAACTCCTATGTGGCCGACCTTGTAGATACTCGACTCGAACCGAACCAGAACCTACCACTTACACGAGAAAAGAACCCGTATTAGGCGATAACGCTTAGTGGGGAGGAACCAAGACAACCAACACTAAACAAACGAACATATATCATCATGTAGAAATACATATAAACTCATATGCAAACACTTACCGGTTCCTCCGAAGTCTCAGATATCAGAAGGCGGATCATGCGAAAGGCACAAATTATATACATGCAATTGTCATACCAAAGTACCAATACACAAACCAAATGCTGTTTCATACGCGATGCAACTATCATGCAGAGATGCACATACACATTATACATAAACCCGAATTACGAAGTTGATACACTACACTACCATATAATGATGCATACAAATATCATGCAATTCACTAGAGGTCCAAACATAAAACTATCATGCCATAATACATGTACCCTAGCCGAGAACCGACTGACAAGGTCAAAGTACAACACTTCCGCTGCGCCACTCTGATATATATAATATCATGCCGAAGACACTCCAAAAGCAGAGACCAAAATAATAACATAACATCACATTCATCACATCATCATGCGAAAATACAAATAAATCTTACATACACTTACTTAGATCCATTAAGTATTAATGCATAATCTCTTACTATCTGAACATGTATAAGACTGTCACCCAACGATGCTCATTCACTAGCTGAATCCACTTACAAAGCTAATACACCATACCCTCACATTACTACATCAATACACGTAGCAGCATACAGAGAAACATAGACACCTAACAACATGCCGAAATTACTATAACAGGAGAGACCGACATAACATATACACAGCAATACTCCATAACACTACACAATACATATGTTATCACACCATGCAATATAAATGCATGTCAACATACCGAAATCACTATAATGGCATAAACCAAGGAAACATATATCATGGCTCTACCTTCATAGCATTCAAGGGGTTAAGTTCACAATCTTAAACATATTAATTCAGATACTCCTAGCCATAACTAATCCGATTCACGTGCTTATATACAACGAAAACATGCTTGAGTCACATACGTATATACATAATATTCGAATCACATCCATAGCATTCCGAAACTTATAACACATTATATGACAAATGCGAATAATCGTGTTAGATATAAAATCATGCTTGCATAATAAAGACATATATTCCGAAGCTCATATTCACGTTCATATACATATAAACCGATTAATCAAATCATTATCAAGCTCATTCGGATATCACATTCTTATAGATATTTCAAAGCAAAACAAAACAACAAAGCACTTACTGACACACAAGAGTGGATAACGAGTATACGGACAGTACCTTACGGGTACGAATCGGCCAAAGGGTACCTTACGGGTACGAATCGAAAACCATTTAATTTTATCACATTTAAAACATTTTACTGAAGGGGATCTTAAACAAGATCCAAACACATAAAAAAGGATCGCGAGGATTCGAACACATTAGAAAGGGTTCGCGAGGAACCAAACGAGGACCTGATCAGGGTCCAAACATCCAAAGGTGCTGCAGCTAAAGAGACTCTATTAGGCATGCCTAACTATCCACTTGTTTGACTCTAGCAGGTCATGCATCATTCAAATCATGTGTCGAATCATACAATATATATATCATCATACATAATCCATAGTATAGGAGACGTATACATATGTTCATAATGTCAGTCATACCTCGTACAATTCATATTATGAAGCATACAATATAATTCAATCAACACACTTTAGCACTATTGAGTATTCTAAAACATATCAGAGTCAAACAAAGAACAATATTTTGCCAACGATGAACAATGCATAATCTTAATCATGCAATGATACAATTTACACTTAAACATAGCATATTATTCTTAAAGAAAGTTTATGAGTAAATTTACGCATAACACCTTTCACATTTTAATATAACATGCTCATAATAATAGTAACCATGAACATGGCATTCAACTCACTTGTATTCCACAAGCAATATGCGATACGAATTACAATAATTACAATAATTAACGTTAATAAACCAACACATAAAATTTACATCAAATACTAGTCTACCCGAGATCACTATTACTAAGCATATCCTAGTCAAATAATAACATACTATCGATTCAATAATCACCCACTTTAAAATACAAATACTAAAATAATTTATGGGAAAACATGTCCCATACAATAGTAAGAAACCATGCAGAGTGAAAGAAGAGAATCATTTTCGAAAACCAGATAGAAAATATGATAGGCAGAACAAGGGGGTTGCTTAGCAGAACGGGGCACGACTCGTGCACATGAGCATGACTCAAGCTCATGTGTGCGAGTCATGATCTACAGCTGCTGGCCGCTCAAGCTGGGAAGGGGAGGAGGAATAGCACGAGGCAAGGGAGCACGACTCGTGTCTCAAGAGCACGAATCGTGCTCTTGAGTGCGAGTCGTGTTCATGGAGCACTTCTCGTGCTCTTCCTCCTAAAGAAATCAAAGCGGGCTGAAGGGGGAGGAGCACGACTCGTGCTCTTCCTCTAACTTGGGCATATCGCAATGAACACGATCAATAGTAAAAACGCAGAAACTTCATCTCTTTCCAGAAATCCATTTTAAAATCTCTCAAAATCCATTCAATCATGCACAAACTCTTACCTTATCACTCAAATGCATAACACAACATGCTCATGATAAAAATACACTGTAAATTCTAGAAATTAAACAAAACAAACACAACTAACATTCAAAGAGAATTAGGATAGAGACAACTCAAAAACTCCCAAACCTAAAAATGAAGATCCAAAAATCACTCTTCAAGCTTCAATCTTCAATCCTTTCCTTGTCCTTAAGCTTCCTCTTGCAACCCAAAGCTTGCACAAACAAAACCCAAAAATTACACCTTCAAAAACGAAGAACCCAAAATGCAAGACCCCAACTTACCTCTTCAAAGCAGCTTTTAAGACTTCCCAAACAACTCCAGCTCACACACAAAACCAGGGGATGAAGAGCAAGAAGAAAGAAGAAAGAAGAAGGAGAGCGTGAAGGGGAGGAGGAGAGGGCAGAACGTGATCTGCCTCTTTCTCTCTTTCTTTTTCCTTTTTGTTCTCTCCTCACTAATTGCACACACTCACTAGCCACATGGCAGCCTCCTATTGGACCAATAATTCCTTCTTTGACTTACCAATCCTTGACACCATAGTCCTACCTCACTCGATAATTCTTAAGTAGATATTTTCAATCCTTAGTATAATACACACAATCCACTAGATAAAACCATAACAAATACCCTACATTCATATATCACATGCACACCAAATAATTTCTCCCACTTAACTTATTTAATTAATTACTTTGCAATTAAGTCCTTATTATCCAATTCCCTCATGCACAAATTACTCAAATACCCTTAAATTCCCGACTTAACATGCAAATTCCGACTATGGCCATTTTGGGTTGTTACAAAAACACACCTGACATTTGTCGGACCATTCAAATTTCACCCATTTTCGAAGAAGTCTTCTCAAAGGTGCAGTAATAATTGAAAATCCCTTTACAAATCGTCTATAATACCCAGCTAAACCTAGAAAACTTCTTACTTCATATACATTCTTAGGAACCTTCCAATTCATAATAGCTTCAATCTTCACCGGATCAACTTAGATTCCCTCTGCAGAAACAATAAAGCCCAAGAAAGATACCTCTTTAAGCAAAAAGTCACACTTGTTGAGCTTTGCAAACAAATGGTGATCCTTAAAACCTGAAGCACTATCCGAAGATGCTCTTCATGCTCACTCTTAACCTTTGACTAAACTAGGATGTCGTCAATGAATACCATCACCAAACAGTCGAGATATGGCCTAAACACTCTATTCCTTAAATCCATAAAAGCCGTTGGTGCATTGGTCTGTCCAAACGGCATGACAAGTAACTCATAATGACCATATCGTATCTGAAAAGCAGTCTTAACCACATCTGCATCCTTAACCCAAAGCTGATAGTACCCAGGCTGTAAATCAATCTTAGAAAAGATCCTAGCTCCTCTTAGTTGATCAAATAGATCCTCAATCCTCGGCAACGGATACTTATTCTTCACAGTAACCTTATTGATCTGTCAAAAATCGATACACATCCTTAACGTCCCATCCTTTTTCTTCACAAATGGAATCGAAGCACCCCATGGAGATACACTGGGTTTGATAAATCCTTTATCCAATAGCTCCTATAATTGTATTTTAAGTTCCCTCAATTGCACAGGAGCCATTCGATAAGGTGCTTTAGAAATAGCAGTAATAACCCGCATAATCTCTATGGACAACTCCACCTCTCTCTCAGTAGGCAAACCAGGTAAGTCACTAGGAAACACATCCTTAAACTCTTTAACCACTAGAATGTCCTCAATATTAACTTCATTGCGCTTAGAGTCCAACACAAAAGCAAAAAATGCCTCGCAACCTTTCCTCATAAACCGCCAGGCTTGCATGGCTGAAATAACATTACCCATGGATTCATAACCCAAACCTTTGACCACAACTAAAGACTGATCTTTACCTCGGAGCACGACAGTCTTTCTGTGGCAATCTACTACAGTTCGATGCTTAGATAGCCAATCTATTCCTAAAATCAAATTAAACTCCAAAAAAGGCAAATCAATCAAAACCGCTAGAAATTCTATTCCTTGAACCAAAATGGGGCAATCCCTAAACACTCTACTCACATTGACACTATGCTCTAAAGGACTGGTCACATAAATCTCATAAGCTAACTGATCAACTTCAGGCAACCTATCATATAACTTATCAAAACACAGGTATGAGTGTATTGAACCAGGGTCTATTAGAGCATACAGCTCAGTGTCATAGAGTAAAAACTTACCTGAAATCACATCGGGCGTGTCCTGCTCTTCTTGAGCTCTCATCGCATAGGCCCTTGCTGGTACCACTTAGGGAAGGTCCACTAACTCCGATGGAGCTCCTTCTCTAGGACAACCACCTCGACCTCTACCTCGGCCTCTACCCCGACTAGGTTGAGGGACATTAGAACCCGATCGGCTGGCCTCTTACTAATCCCGAGTGTTCTCACTCAACTTGGGATAGTTTGCCAGAGAATGATCCATGCTTCCACAGAAGAAACACCCTCCAGTGAGCCAACAACACTCAACCTTGTGGCACTTACTACAGTGAGAACATTTAGGCACAATCTAACTTCTTCTACTAGAACCACCTCTACCAACACAAGGAGCAAACGAAGGTCCCTGTCTCCTACCCCTCGTAATAAAACCTGCGGAGGACTCATCCTGAGGATTTGCATGCCGGTTCCTCGATCTCTTACCCGAGGATGAACCTCCATGAGGGGGATTCCTTCTTAGAGCTCTCTCTCTCAAAACTGACTCAGAGCGTTATGCTCGTAGAGCTGCTTGCACAATCTAATAATAACTGACTGCAAGGGCATTCATCGCAGATATCAATATGGCCCTCACAGACTCATTCAACCCAGCTTCAAAATGTTGACACCAAAAGTCTTCTATCAAAATACCCGGAGGAATATATTTATCAAGCCCGTTAAATTCCTTCTGGTACTCAGCTATTGACATCGCTCTTTGCTTAAGACTTAAGAATTAAGCTCACTTAGCCTCCTTATAAGCCTTAGTCAAAAACTTATTAGCGAACTCTCTCTCGAAGAACTCCCACATGATCGGGTCTGGAAATTGAGGATGCCTATGAACCAACTTACACCAGTTATAAGCCAAACCATAGAGCAACACTACCACAAATTCCACTTGCCTAACCGAAGGACAGCAATCTCTTCTAGAACTTTCTCAACCTTCTTAATCCATTTTCTTGCTATTTCTGATTCATCCAAGCTCGTCCCGTAGAAGTCTTCTACCCCAGCCTTTCTCACACTCTCTATCGGGGCTCTCGGAGCAGTAACCCTCTCTAAGACCCGAGCCATGTCTTGGGATATCTTTCACATTACCTCAAAAGGCATAGATGTGGCCTCAGAATTGGACCCTAGCTAGCTGAGTCGGACCAGACACTGATGGATCTTGCTCTTGGGAATTAGCGCTTTCAGCTGACCCCGCGAGGGACCCTCACTCAAACTCCATCTATTACAAACATAAAGGTATCCGCATTAGGCCAACACAATCCTAAACATATATCTATATCCCACGATCGCCCAAAAATGCCTAAACCTAGGCTCTGATACCAAAAATTATAACACCCCATACCCACACGTAAGGAAGCTCTTCCTATATGGAGAGAACACTCGTATGGATAAGGGCATCACCACATGAACCACAATAACATATATACAAAAATAAACATAGATAGCAGAGAAAACTAAAATTTAAATCTCAAAGGTTATTCATTGATATAACAAAAGGATTCTTTACAAGCGATAACTATACAAAGGGTGCCTTACAAACATTACAAGCTTCCAAATTACATAGCTAAAGGATTACAAGAAGATTAATGCAAAATGAAACTAAAAGATTACAAACAAAATATACATAATACAAAAAACTACACTACCACAACTTCACTCCTACTGCGTTGGCCTGGCCTTCGGAGATGTTCCCAAAAACTCTACTTCATCTGCACCTGCATGGATGAAACAACCATGCTAAGCGATAACTCTTAGTGGGGAAAAACACAGATATGAATAGCCATTCACAATGGTTGTTAAGGTAAAGTACACATATATGGCACATGCTTACAAATGCTTTCAATGGAAATCATAGCTTTACATATCACACATCACATTCATAACGCTCATAATCTAAACATAATTCACAATAATTTTGCATTCATATAATCAATAACAAAATGCCTGCAAATTCATAATAACGGATAACAAGTGAACACATTGGTACCCGTGGGTACAGTCAAAAGCAACATCTTTACTTTTTCGTCCAAAAACATTTTCACATTGGGGGATCTTAAACAAGATCCGAATATTTTAAGAATCGCGAGGACCCGAACGGGGACCTGATCAGGGTCCAGAACACACTAGGGCTGCAGCTGACAGAACTCCATAGTCATGCCTATCTATCCACTAATTTGACTCTTGCAGGTCATGCATTAATCATCTTGTCAATTGCATATTTTACATAAAATCAACCAGCATAAGCATAAAAGCATGATAAAATCACAAATCAATGATCGAAGGCATAGAATAAACCTCATTTTATAAATAGAAGGAGTGCCACTCGTGACGCCTGTTGCACTCGCGAAAGAGGTGGAGCTCGCCAGTGCCACTCTCGCGATAGCCCTCGCGCTTGCATGAAGAGGAATGGAACAGCCTCTATTGTGCTCGTGACATGAGTCGCACTCGCGACAGAGGGCCAACTGGGTCACTATCGCGCTCGCCACGACAATCTGCCCATACTCAGCTCGGCAGGCAAAAGCTTGGCAGTAGACGAGGGCTTAGATCACCAAGCTCTATCGCACTCATGATAGAGTCAATTTTTCCAGCACTCAAGCCGATTTGCAGAAATCTATCTCCTTCAAACTTCAGTATAAGAAAATTGATTTTTGATGACCAAAACTTAGCGAAGGGATGAAAATCCGGTCGTAAAAATATACCAATAGCAAAAGGAAATAAATTCGGTCATTAATTCTTTAATTTTATTACCATTTAACGAAGGGCTTAAAATTCGGTCGTTGAAACATTGTAAATCCGGTCTGTCACACCCAAAATGGCCCTAGTTGGAATGTGCATGCTAAGTTGGGAATTAGTGAGGATATTTCGGTAATGTGCGCATATTGAATTTGAGTATCAAGGACCCGATTGAAGAATTAATTAAAGTTCAAGTGAGAAATTATTGTGTTAGTGAGTGAAGTGTAAGATTGCCAAGGATTTAAGTAGGATTTGCCAAGGACCAAAGTGTAAAAGTTAAGATATTTTTGGTTGGACCAATAGGAGGCTGCCATGTGGACTTGTTAGGTTTGTGCATTAATTGAGAAGAAAGAAAAGAGAGAGAACGCATGTAAGGGGCTGCTCCCGTTCCCTCTCTTCTTCAGCCCTTCCTTCTCTTTTCTTCTCTATTTTCTACTCTTCCTCCATGTTATTCTTGTGGTTGGTGATTATTGGTGCCTTGGTTGAGTTTTGGGTCAGCTTTGAAGAGGTAAGTTGTGGTTAGGGTTTCCTGCGTTTTGGATTTGCTTCTCCTTCTTCTTATTTCACTTCTGGTTTTGATTTGCTTTGGATTCGAGTTTGGGTTTTGAAAGAGTAATTTGTGGGTTTTGTTTGTGCAAGTGATTGGTAATAAGAAGAAGCAAAGTAAAGGAAAAGAGAAGATTAAAGATTGAAGCTTGAAGAGAGAAGCTGTTGTGCAACACGAGGTTTGGGAGTTTGATTTTTACATTGGAGTTTTAATTCGTCTCTGCCATCATTCTTCTTTGATCATGGATGTGTAATTGTGTGTGATTTCCAAAAATTTGAGTGTTGATATGAATTTATGCATGATTTGTTTCGGAAATTATTTATGCTTTGGTTTTGCTTGAATGTGATTTTGGGTTTTGTATGTATGTATGATTGATGGAAATTGGTGTATGAAATTGGTTTACTCTAAGTGGGTTTCAAGTTCTAAATTGTAGAATTTGAATAATAGGCTATTGCAAAATGTTTCATTCTCTTGATTTAATTTTCTGAATTTGTGGATGTTGAGTTCATGTATGTTTGGACAAATTGATGATATATGGTGTTGTTTGAGTTGAGATTTTTGATGGCCAAGTTAAGGTAAGGTTGAGGTAAGTTTTTGGTGTTAATTTTTTGGTCAAAATGTGTATATTTCATTGTGGTTGATTGTGTGAAAAATTGGGAGTTGTTGAAGTTGGAATTCTGCAGATTTCTGGACAATCAAGGAGTCACACGGCGGTAAGGCCTGGTCTCACCGCCGTGTTGATCGTGGGTTTTGCCTTGGAATTCTGGAGCTATGTCTTTGCACGGCGGTAAGAGAAAAGCCATACCGCCATGTAAAACCTTTTTGCCCAGGTGTGAGGCATATCACACGGCGGTATGGCCTAAGCTTTACCCCCGTGTGAGTGTCTTACACAGTGGTACGGGTAAGGCCATACCGCCGTGTAAAACTGTTCTGCCCACTTTTTGCAATTTTTCCACTTCTTTCTTTTTCATTCCTTTTCCTCTCTTGTATGGTTTTAAATGTTATTTAGTGTCTTTTAACATGATTTATTTCTTTAAAACGGATATTTAGCTATACAATGGGTGGATTCTATTACTTATTTCCATTTAAGCTAATTGCTTTGCATATGATATATATATATGTGGAGTGTACTAAATGACCATACTATTGTGAGTTTTTATAAATGATATAGAGGGTGATCACATGCTATATCATGCCATGATTATTTGTATTATGTGAATATACATGTGAAGCTATATAAATGCTTGCTTTCAATTGGATTAATGTTTATTTGTGGATTGTGTTATGCTTAAATGTAATTTGGATTATGCAGGGTTTATATTTAGTTATCCTCATCTATCCATGATTAGGATTTTGTATTGATAATCATTGGCATGATAGTGTTTCTATACTCGACTCTGATATGCTTACTAATGGGATCTCTGTTAGATTATTCTTTTGTTTAAATGGTATGTTTCGGCCTATCTATGTTAATTATTGTGGTTCGTATCGTGTGATGCATATTGAATACAAGTGGGTTGAATGCCATGTTCATGGTTACTATTTTTATGAGCTTATTATATTATATGTTTCATCATACGATTTGTGCGGGGTATGACTGACATTATGAATATATGTATACCTCTCCTATACTCTTGATTATGCTTGATGATATATATATGTATATGTATTATGTGATTCGAAACATGATTTGTTTTATGCCTGACCTGTGCGAGTTAGTTTAGTGGATAGTTAGGCATGCCTAATAGAGTCTCTTTAGCTGCAGCACCTTTGAACGTTTGGACCCTGATCAGGTCCCCCGTTTTGTTCCTCGCGAACCCTTTATGTGTTCGGATCCTCGCGATCCTTTTTATTATGTTTGGATCTTGTTTAAGATCCCCCTCAGTAAAATGTTTTAAACGTTATAAAATGAAATGGTTTTCGATTCGTACCCGTAAGGTACTGCCCGTGTACTCGTTATCCACTATTGTGAGTCAGCAGGTGCTTTGTTGTTTTGTTTTGCTTCAAAATATCTATGAGAATGTGATATCCGAATGAGCATGATAAGGATTTGAGGAATCAGTTTATATGTATACGAACGTGAATATGGGCTTCGGAATGTGTGTCTTTATTATGTAAGCATGATTTTATATCTTACCCGATTATCCGCATTTGTTATATGATGTGTTATAAGCTTCAAAATGCTTTGAATGTGATTCGACTAATGCATTTACTTTTGTAACTCAAGCATGTTTTTATCGCATATAAGCATGTGAATCGGATCAGTGGTGGCTTTGAGTATGCAAATTAATATGTTTAATCTTATGAACTTGTCCTCTTGAATGCTATGAAGGTAGAGCCATGATATATGTTTCCTTGGTTTATGCCATCATAGTGATTTCGGTATGTTGAACATGTGTTTACATCACATGGTGTGGCAGCATTTATGTTGTGTAATGTTATGGAGTATTGCTGTGTATGTTATGCTGGTCTCTGCTGTTGTAGTAATTTCAACATGTTGTTAGGTTTCTATGTTTCTCTGTATGCTGCTACATGTATTGATGTAGTAATGTGAGGGTATGGTGTATTAGCTTTGTAAGTTGTTTCAGTTAGTGAATGAGCATTGCTGGGTGACAGTCTTATGCGTCTTTAGATAGTTAGAGATTATGCATTGATACTTAATGGATCTGAGTTAGTGTATGTAAGATTTATTCATATTTCTCGCATGATGACGTGATGTTATGTTATTATTTTTGTCTTTGCTTTGGAGTGTCTTCGGCATGATATTATTTATATCAGAGTGGCACAGCGGAAGTGTTGTGCTTTGACCTTGTTAATTGGTTCTCGGTTAGGGTGTGTGTATTATGGCATGATAATCGTATGTTTAGACCTCTAGTGGCATTGCATAATATTTGTGTACATCATTGTATGGTAGTATAATGTATCAATTTCCTAATTCAAGTTTTAGTTAATGTGTCTGTGCACCTCTGCATGATAGTTGCATTGTGTATGAATCAGCTTTTGGTTTGTATCTGGGTATTTTGATATGACATCTGCATGTTTATATAACTTGGGTGTTTGCATGATTCGCCTTCTTATATCTGATACTTCGGTGGAATCGGTAAGTGTTTGCATATGAGTTTATATGTATCTTTGCACGATGATATATGTTCGTTTGTTAATATTGGTTGTCTTTGTTACTCCCCACTAAGCGTTATCGCTTAGCACCGGTTCTTTTCCCATGTAGGTGGCAGGTTTTGTTTCGGTTCGAGTCGAGCATCTGCAGGGTCGGCCACATCAGAGTTAAAAGTGTTTTGTCATTTTTGGCTTTAGCTCCTATTTTCGGATTTTGTAATTTTTGTAGCTTTTTGCTTATGTATTTTGTCATGTACGGATCTTATTATAATTAAGTTTTCAGTTATTCCTTCATTGTCTCTTTCGCCTTATGCTTCCTCTATTTGATGGTTTGTATATATGCGAGTTAATGTATGTTCTGCTTTTGTTCTTTAAAGTTTTAATTTACACTGTATTTCCGTATGTTGTCATTGTATGAATGCGTGCTTTCGCTTGGTGCATGTGTGCAAGTATGTGAGTGAGTGTCGGGTAACGCGCCCGCCGGCGCCCTTCCAACGGGGGCGACGATGGCGGTGTTACACGGTCGTTATTGGTCTAGAAAAATTAGCGGGACTTCTATAAAGATTACCTCCAAAATCATTGTTCATTATTTAATCTATACCCACACAAAACTGCCATACCCACATAAAAGTAAGGTGAAAAAGGTCAAAAATTAGCAAACCCACGAGATTAAAAAACAGCAAACAAATGCAAAACCCTTTTCTTATCTTCCAAACCTAAACTAATTCTAATAGAAATGGCAGTCGTAGTAGAAGCAATAAGTTCGTTTATATTTTGCAAGATCCATATTTCATCAGTCTCTTCGCTGCGCGCGCGCGACGGATCTCGCGACCGCGAGGAGGACGGAAGGGCCGGGCTCTGTCGCGCTCGCGACGTACGTCGCGATCGTGACAGAGGACAATTGATGCTGTCGCGGGCTCTCGACGGGCTGCGTGCTCGCGATAGCACTCGACCAACAATACGCTCTGTCGCAATCGCGACAGTTGTCGCGGTCGCGACAGAGGGTACACATCACTTCGGCTATCGCGGGCTCGTGACAGCGAAGCTCCCAACACCGCTCTCTGTCGCGATCGCGACAGTCATCGCGATCGCGACAGCGTCGGGACTTTGAAAATCTGCAGAAATTCTGCAGATTTTCCTCCTCAAAATCCACATCCAACCACACAAAACTCATTCCAAGGTTACTTACCTCAAATCCAGCCATCCATTAACATCAACAACCATTATAAAACATTTATTAACAATAAACTTCATCCAATCCATTAATTTACACATTCAATTTCAAGAATCAATCAAAAACCCAATTTATGCATCAAACCACATCAATTCCAAAATTACCATAATTAACTCATGCTTTTACAAGATTCACACTTCAAAGCAAATACCCATATCATATACATCAAGATACAGAACATCTAACAATCAAATTCCAAGAAATCATCAAAACATACATGAACATTTCTCATGCAAAAGTAAGAAAGTTCCCAAAACTTCAAAATCCTTAGCTCCTAGTGCTTAGTTCCACTAGATCCAGCAACTTCCTTGCCTTTAGGATCCCGGGGAGGCTCAACTAGGAAACACAACCAAAACATACAACAAAACAAAATCCAAATCAACCCTAACTCCAAAACTAGAGAGTAGAAGATGGGAAAAACTGAAACAAAAGCAAAATGAATGCATAAAACTTACCGATGAACACTAAGAGATGATCAAACCCCACTAGTAACCCTTGAATCTCAACTAAGGTTCAAAAGAGAAGAAGAAGGAGAAGAAGAGGAGAAAGGGGCGGTGATGAACGGGAAACGCAAAAATGAAAATCTGAATTCCCCTTTTTCCTTTCTTTTCCTTTTTCTTTTCATAACATAAGACAAGTGTCAATCTCCAATTAGTGGGATTTGGCCACTCACACCCTAGATGCTTAGGTTACACACACACAAGATTCTCTCAACTAAAACATACCCTACTCATGTGTGAGCAACACACACAAGTGCAACTCCCTAAACACACCTTATAACCATATGCATGACTACATACTAAATCAATCCCACTAGTGCATATCCTACTATGGTGCACTCAACCACACATGATGAAACTCTCATGAACACACACTACAATGGTGCGCTTGGGCACACACAATTCTGTTCCAACTAATTCACACCAACGCACCATGCATGCACCCACATGCTAGCAAAACTCTTAAAACATGCAAAATTACCAAAATGCCCTTATGTTATGCCCATCAAATGCAAATGCACATACATACACTCGGCTCATTCAACTAGGGGGCAAACGGGGTGTGACAACTCTCCCCTACTAATAAGAATTTCGTCCTAGAAATTCTCACCTGAACTAAACAATTGCGGGTACTGCAATCTCATCGACTCCTCCGGCTCCCAAGTTGTTTCCTCAACCCCATTGTGATTCCATAGAACCTTGACCAAAAGAATCTGCTTATTCCTCAACTGTCTTACTTCCCGCGCTAAGATAGCTCTAGGCTCCTCATCGTAGGAAAAATCTGACTGCAACTGAACTTCTTGAACCGACAGCACATGGGAAGGATCCGATCTGTACCGACGGAGCATCGAAACGTGGAACACATCATGAAGCTTCGACAATTCCATCGGCAAAGCTAATCTGTATGCCACTGGACCAACTCTTGCTAACACCTCATACGGACCAATGAAGCGAGGACTAAGCTTTCCTTTCTTTCCAAAGCGAAGTACTTTTCTCTAAGGAGATACTTTAAGAAAAACCTTGCCCCCAACTTCAAATTGCACATCCTTTCTTTTCAGATTGGCATAAGACTTCTGACAATCCTTTGCCACCTTCAGATTTCGCTATACAACTCTGATCTTCTCTTCTATATCTCTAACCAAATCTGGCCCAATCACTGACCTCTCAGACAACTCTGTCCAACAAACCGGAGTCCTACACTGACATCCATACAGAGCCTCATATGGTGACATACCAATACTCGACTGGAAACTATTGTTGTAGGCAAACTCCATCAATGATACATACTTGTCCCAACTACCCGGAAAGTCCAAAACACAAGCCCTCATCATATCCTCTAAGATCTGAATCACACGCTCGGACTGACCATCAGTCTGAGGATGAAAAGCTGTACTGAACTTCAGCTTGGTACCCAAAGCTCGCTGCAATTCTTTTCAGAACTTAGATGTGAACCTTGGGTCCGTATCTGAAACTATGGACAAAGGCACTCCATGCAACCGAACTATCTCATCCACATAAGTACTGGCCAATCTACTCATCGGATAATCCATCCTAACCGGAAAAAAGTGAGCAGACTTTGTAAGTCGATCCACAACAACCCACACAGAATCATGCTTCCTCTGAGTCAATGGCAATCCGAAGACAAAATCCATGGCGATGTCATCCCACTTCCACTCAGGAGTGGACAAAGGCGTAAGCAATCCAGAAGGAACCTGGTGCTCAGCCTTGACCTGCTGACAAGTCAGGCACATAGATGCGAAGTCCACTATGTTCCTCTTCATACCCGACCACCAAAAGAACTGCTTCAAATCCTGATACATCTTCACATTGCCAGGATACATGGTGAAAACTGAACTATGTGCCTCCTCCAAAATCTGTCTTCTTAACTCTTCGCTATCCGGTACAACCAAACGATTTCCAAACAGGAGAACCCCATCCTGAACCGAAAACTCTCACTGCTTGCCCAAACTGACTTCTTGCACAATCCGCTGAAGCTTCTCATCAGCCTTCTGAGCATCAACTATCCGCTGTCTTAAAGTAAGCTTGACCCTCAACTGAGCTATCAAAGCCCCATCTGAACCAAACCTCCATCTAAACCGTCTCAAAAACAAAGTAGAAACTGACTTCCTACTCAACGCATCTGCGACTACATTGGCCTTACCCGGATGGTAATCCACAATGCAATCGTAGTCCTTAAACAGCTCTAACCAACGACGTTGCCTCATATTCAGTTCCTTCTGAGTCAGGAAGTACTTCAAACTCTTGTGGTCCGTAAAGATCCTGCACTTCTCCCCGTAGAGGTAATGACGCCAAATCTTCAAAGCGAAGACAACCGCGGCTAACTCAAGATCATGTGTCGCATAATTCCTTTCATGCGGCTTTAATTTTCGAGAAGCATAAGCCACAACCTTACCTTCCTGCATCAGAACACATCCCAAACCAACACCTGAAGCATCACTATACATAACAAACTCCTTACCCGAGGTGGGTTGAGTTAGTATAGGAGCTTCAACTAACAACTGCTTCAATCTCTC
Organism: Excoecaria cochinchinensis; assembly: GCA_947683425.1. Classification (NCBI taxonomy): domain Eukaryota; kingdom Viridiplantae; phylum Streptophyta; class Magnoliopsida; order Malpighiales; family Euphorbiaceae; genus Excoecaria; species Excoecaria cochinchinensis. Next base: position 3,268,666 of record CANTUQ010000004.1, read on the forward strand.
AAAACAGGCTTGGCACTTATCCGACCATTTGAACTTAACTCCTTTCCTCAATAACCTGGTCATCGGAGCAGCTATCACTGAAAAACCCTTAACGAACCGACGGTAATAACCCGCCAGACCAAGGAAACTCCTCACTTCCTGGAAATTCCTAGGCGCTTTCCAATCCACTATCGCCTCAATCTTGGCTGGATCCACTTGGATAACCTTACCTGAAACTATATGGCCCAAAAATGACACTTCTCGAAGCCAAAAATCACTCTTACTCAACTTAGCAAACAACCGATGCTCTCTCAAAATTTGCAAAACTAACCGAAGATGCTCTTTATGCTCGGCTTCATCCTTGGAAAATACCAAAATATCGTCTATAAACACCACTACAAACCGGTCTAAGTATGGCCTAAACACTCCATTCATCAAATCCATGAATGCCGCTGGAGCATTAGTCAACCCAAACGGCATAACAAGGAACTCATAGTGGCCATACCGAGTACGGAATGCAGTCTTAACCACATTTTCATCCTTAACACGAAGCTGATAATACCCAGACCGAAGATCAATCTTGGAAAACACACCTGCACCTCGCAGCTAATCAAACAAATCCTCAACTCTGGGCAACGGATACTTATTCTTCACTGTGACCTTATTGATCTGCCTGTAGTCGATACACATCCTAAAGGACCCATCCTTTTTCTTAACAAACAGAACTGGAGCTCCCCAAGGAGATATGCTGGGTCGAATGAACCCCTTATCCAATAGCTCTTGTAGTTGAGTCTTAAGTTCTCTCAACTCCACAGGAGCCATCCGATAAGGTGCTTTCGATACCGGTGTGGTACCCGGCATAATCTCTATGGCTAACTGAACTTCCCTCTCCGGAGGCAAACCCGGCAAGTCGCTCGGAAAAACATCACTGAACTCTCGGACAACAGGAATGTCCTCAATCCTAACTTGATCCCTCCTGGAATCCAAAACCACAGCCAGAAAAGCCTCACAACCTTTTCTCAAAAACCTCTTGGCTTGAATAGCAGAAATCACATTGTGCACGGAACTCGCACCCAAACCTCTGATAAACACTGGAACTCGGTTCCTATCCCGAAGCACAAAAGTCTTCCTATGACAATCGACCACAGCTCTATGCTTGCTCAACCAATCCATACCCAAAATCAAATCATACTCTCTGAAGGGCAACTCTATCAAATCCACAAGGAACTCAACACCTTCAACCATCAACGGACAATTCCTATAAACTCTACTCACACTGACACTATGCCCTAATGGATTGGTCACACAAATCTCATAGTCTAACTGTTCTACCACATGCAACTTATCAATAATCTTATGCGTGCACAAATATGAGTGTGTGGAACCAGGATCTATTAGAGTATATAATTCAGTGTCATGGAGTAGGAACTTACCAGCAATCACATCAGGGGCATCCTGCTCCTCTCTGGCTCTAACTGCATAAGCTCTAGCGGCCATTGGGGGAGGACGCTCAACTGTCTCAGAACCAGCTCCTTCTCTAGGTCGACCGCCTCGACCTCTACCTCTACCTCTACCTCTCGCAGCCTGAGAAGCATTCGATCCTACTCTGCTAGCTCCTCCCTGAGGACCCAAATCTTCACCCATCTGAGGACAATTAGCCACACGGTGCTCGGTGCTCCCACACCTGAAACACCCACCAGTAAGCCACCTACACTCACCCCAGTGAGCCTTACTACAGTTCGAACAAACAGGTGCAGCATCAGGCCGGCCACCTCTACCAGAACCAGGTACAACAGCTGAACCTTGCCTTCTCCCTCGGGTAGCCGAACCAGCTGCAGGATCATCCTGCGGGTTCCTAGACCTCTTACCCGAAGATGAGGAAACACCACCTCTAGCTGAACTCCTGCGCTGAGCTCTCTCTCTAATCAAAGTTTTTGCCTTCTCTGCCCTCAAAGCAGCCTCAGTAATCTGATAATAATGTACCCCTGGCATACACATCAAAGAAACTAAAGCGATCTTCAAAGAATCATTCAACCCGGCTTCAAAGTGCTTGCATCTGAAATCATCCGTCATAACTCCACGCGGAGCATAACAAGACAACCGGTTAAACTCCTGCTCATAATCTGCCACCGACAAGGCCCTTTGCCTCAAACTCAGAAACTGCGCCCATCTTGCGTCCTTATATGCCTGAGTCACATACTTCTTAGTAAACTGCTCATCAAAGAAATCCCATGTCAAAGGGTCAGGCATCTGAGGTTGCCTACACACCAACTCCCACCATTCATATGCTGGACCTTGAAGCAAAGCCACAGCACACTCAACTTGCTGATCAGGAGGACACCTGACTTCCCTAAGAGCTCTCTTAACCTTATCCAGCCACTTCTCGGCTAATTCAGATTCATCAAGTTCGGTCCCATAAAAATCCTCCACACCAGCTCTTCTCAGACTCACTATCGGAGCTTTTGGGGCAGTCACCCTTTCTATAACCCGAGCCATGTCCTGATGCAATCTGAGCATCGCCTCAAAAGGCATGGCAGCGGCCTCGGGCTAAACCCTAGCACGTTGAGCCGACACCGAAACAGAGACAGACGGATCTATCGTTGGAGGGTTCACACTTTCAGCGGACTCCTCGAGCGCACCGTGAGCAGAATCAGAATCCATCTAACAAACAAGAGGACAACCACATCAGCCAACACAGCCCTAGACATAGACATATGCACACATAGCATCATATAAACAATCACCCAGAAACGCCTAAACCAGGCTCTGATACCACAACTTGTAACACCCCTTACCCATACATAGGCGATCCCATCCAATATGGAGTGAGATGCCGTAGGAGTAAAGGTGCCACCACACAGATACAGAAATATACATACATTCATACGTGAATATACATACCGCAATACAGGGTAAATTAAAACTTTACAAGACCATTCATAAAAGCTGATCATGCATTAATATAATAGAAGCATTACATTACTGTTCTGATCAACTGAGAGATATAAAAGATAATTACAACTCCCAAAATTACATATACAAAAGCGGAAGCTATTACAAAATCATATGAGAGTTCTATACAAATAGAATCATAAAGCTACCAAAAATAAGCCCTACACTAAGACCCTGCTGTGTTGGCTTTGATGGCGACGACTCTCCCAAAATCGATTCCTTCCGCACCTGCACGGGTAAACACACCGTGCTAAGCGATAAACGCTTAGTGGGGAAACACACATATAGCATAAGGACAACCATTCACAACGGTCGTCAAGGCAGTTCACATGCGTACATACATATAGCCATTCATCAGAAGGTTCATAACAATAATCATATTCTCATAGCAGATTATACTTTTCATCATTGAATCCATAAGGATAAAACATATGTTTTCTCATATAACAATTCATACAAACACTTTAACCATTGAAACACCTGCTGACTCAAGATAGTGGATAATGAGTGAACAGAAAGTACTTTACGGGTACCAACCGATTAAGAATCGAAAACCATTTAAATATTCATTCACAAATATTTTCAGAAGGACCTTAAACAAGATCCATACATATTACAGAAGTTCGCGAGGAACCAGACAGGGACCTGATCGGGGTCCAAACGGAAAACAGAAGCTGCAGCAAAGACTCTATTAGGCATGCCTAACTATCCACTGACTAGACTCTAGCAGGTCATACACAAACCATTCAATCCATTTCATAATTTCCAAAATCATCATCATAAATGAACATAACCATATCATAGTTGCACTTGCATATTATTCATAGAATACCCAGCATAAATCTCATAATTGATAAAGAAAACTGAAGTTCAAGCCACACACGATGAAAGAAAACTCATTCAGCATACAAGGGACTGTCGCGCTCGCGACAGAGACAAAAGTCTCTTCGCTGCGCGCGCGCGACGGATCTCGAGACCGCGAGGAGGACGAAAGGGCCGGGCTCTTTCGAGCTCGCGACGTACGTCGTGATCGCGACAGAGGACAATTGATGCTGTCGTGGGCTCGCGATGGGCTGCGTGCTCGCGATAGCACTCAACCAACAATATGCTCGGTCGCGATCGCGACAGTTGTCGCGGTCGCGACAGAGGGTACACATCACTTCGGCTGTCACAGCCTCGCGACGGCATCGCGTGCTCGCGACAGCGAAGCTCCCAACACCGCTCTCTGTCGCGATCACGACAACGTCGGGACTTTGAAAATCTGCAAAAATTCTACAGATTTTCCTCCTCAGGTTGCCACTAGAGCTTATGCTGTGAGAGCCAGAGAGGAGCAGGATGCGCCTGATGTTATTGCTGGTAAGTTCCTACTCCATGACACTGAATTATATGCTCTAATTGACCCTGGTTCCACACACTCATACTTGTGCACAAATAAAATTGTTGATAAGTTGCATGTGGTTGATCAGTTAGATTATGAGATTTGTGTGACCAGTCCATTAGGGCATAGTGTCAGTGTGAGTAGAGTCTTTAGGAGTTGTCCTTTGATGGTTGAGGGAGTTGTGCTTCCAGCAGATTTGATTGAGTTACCTTTCAGAGAGTTTGATCTGATTCTTGGTATGGACTGGTTGGGTAAGCATCGGGCTATAGTTGATTGCCATAGGAAGACAGTTGTTCTTCGAGATAGATGTCAGTCTCCTGTGTTTATGAAGGGTTTGGGCGCTAGTTCTTTGAATAATGTGATTTCTGCAATGCAAGCCAAGAGGTTTATTAGGAAAGGTTGTGAGGCTTTTCTAGCAGTTGTGTTGGATTCCAAGAGAGATCAAGTTCAGATTGAGGATATTCCTGTAGTACGGGAGTTTAGTGATGTGTTCCCGAGTGAGTTACCTTGTTTGCCTCCTGAGAGAGAGGTCGAGTTGTCCATTGAGATTATGCCGGGTACCACACCTATTTCGAAAGCACCTTATCGGATGGCTCCTGTAGAGTTGAGGGAACTTAAGACTCAGCTACAAGAGCTATTGGATAAGGGGTTTATTCGACCTAGCATATCTCCTTGGGGAGCTCCAGTTCTGTTTGTTAAGAAGAAAGATGGATCTCTGCGGATGTGTATCGACTACAGGCAGATAAATAAGGTCACAGTGAGGAATAAGTATCCGTTGCCTGGGATTGAAGATTTGTTTGATCAGCTTCGAGGTGCAGGTGTTTTCTCCAAGATAGATCTTTGATCAGGGTACTATCATCTTTGAGTTCAGGATGCAGATGTGGTTAAGACTGCATTTCGGACTAGGTATGGCCACTATGAGTTTCTTGTGATGCCGTTTTGTTTGACTAATGCTCTAGCGGTTTTTATGGATCTGATGAACCGTGTGTTTAGGCCATACTTAGATCGATTTGTAGTAGTGTTTATTGATGATATCTTGGTGTATTCCAAGGATGAGAGTGAGCATGGGAAGCATCTCAGATTGGTTTTGCAGATGTTGAGAGAGCACCAGTTGTTTGCCAAGCTTACCAAGTGTGATTTCTGGCTTCGAGAAGTGTCATTCTTGGGTCACATTGTTTCAACCAGGGGTATTCGGGTTGATCCGGCCAAGATTGAGGCGATTGTTGATTGGAAATCGCCTAGAAATTTCAGGAAGTGAGGAGTTTCCCTGGTTTGGCAGGTTACTACTGTCGGTTTGTTAAGGGCTTTTCTGTGATTGCCGCTCCGATGACTAGATTGTTGAGGAAAGGGGTCAGATTTGAGTGGTCAGATAGATGCCAGACTTATTTTGATCAGTTGAAGCAGTTGCTTATTGAGGCTCCTATTCTTACTCAACCCATTTCGGGTAAAGAGTTTGTAATTTATAGTGATGCTTCGGGTGTTGGCCTTGGATGTGTTTTGATGTAAGAAGGTAAGGTTGTGGCTTATGCTTCTCGTCAGTTAAAGCCACATGAGAGGAACTATCCGACGCATGATCTTGAGTTAGTAGTGGTGATCTTTGCTTTGAAGATTTGGCGCCATTATCTGTATGGAGAAAAGTGTAGGATCTTTTCGGACCACAAGAGCTTGAAGTACTTCCTCACACAGAAAGAATTGAACATGAGGCAGCTCCGTTGGCTTGAGTTGTTTAAGGACTACGACTGCTGTCACACCCCAAAATAGCCCTGGTCGGATTGTGCATGCTAAGTCGGGATCGGAAGGGTATTTCGGTAAGTTGTGTTTGAGAAATTTGGAGTGTTAAGGACCTAATTGAAAAGATAATTAAGTTGGTAAAGAAAGAATTGTGTAAGTGAGTGAAGTGTAATTGGCCTAAGGACTAAAGAGCATTATTGGACTTGGAAGAGTTTAAGTGGAGTTTGGGGTCCAATAGGATGCTGCCATGTGGACTGGTTAGGTTGTGCATTAATTGAGAAGAAAGAAAAGGAAAAAAGAAAAGAGAGAGAACGCAGGAAAGGGACTGTTCCCATTCCCTCTCTTCTCCAGCCCTTCCTTCTCTTTTCTTCTCTAATTTTTGCCTTTCCTTCTTGTTCTTCTTGTGGTTGGTTTTGATTGGTGCCTTGGTTGAGGTTTGGATCAGCTTTGAAGAGGTAGGTTGGAGTTTAACGTGTTGTTCTTCTTCTTTTCTCTTGGTTTTTGGTTGAGTTAGGGTTTGAAGATTAATTACTGGTTTTGTTTGTGTAAGCTTGGGATTGTAAGAAGAAGCAAAGTAAAGGCAAGGAAAGATTTGAGCAGTGATCTAGAAGCCTGAGTTTGGATCGTCATTTTGAGGTTTGGGAGCTCTGTTTACTGCAATTGGATTTCTTAATGTTTTTGCCCTAAATCTCACTTAGGATGTTTATGTGTTTGCATTTCTGGAAATTGATGTGGTGTAGAATGTGTACATGCATGATTAAGTGAATAGATGTGTTAGTAATGCATGATAGGAATTGAATTGAAGTTACTGAGCTTTGGGTTTTGAACTTACTGTATTTTTAGGGTTCATGTTCTTGAATGGATTAAATGTGTTTATGCATGATTTTGGTTGATTTGATAGTTGAATTAAGTTACAATTATCTTGCTTATGCTGTTTGGGGCATCGATTGAAAGGTAAGATGAGTTTGGATGTGTTTTGAATCAGATTGAAAATGATTTTATCGAGTTCTTGGAGTTCTGGGTAACTAGGAATGGAAAATCGCGTCTCTGTAGAATTTCCAGTTCCAGTTTGTGTTCTGTGAGAAGCGAGTCACGTCTCGTGACTTAGAGTCACGACGTGACTCATGTGAAGGGCAGCGTGACTCCCAGTTGCGAAGCGTGACTCTTCTCTCTGTGAGAGGAAAGTCACGTCTCGTGACTTAGGGTCACAACGTGACCCTTGTAAATGGCGAAGCGTGACTCCAGTCGCGAAGCGTGACTCCTCTCTCTGTGAGAGGGAAGTCACGTCTCGTGACTTAGAGTCACGACGTGACTCCTGTGGAAGGGCAAGGCGTGACTCCAAGACACGAAGCGTGACTCCTCTCTCTGTGAGAGGGAAGTCACGTCTCGTGACTTAGAGTCACGGCGTGACTTTGGTGAAGGCCAGGCGTGATTTAAAGTCACGTCCCGTGACTCTCTTGTAGGTCACGAGACGTGACCCTAGGTCACGCCGTGACCCTCCTGTGAGGTCAGTCATGAGTCATGATACGACTTGTGACCGACCCCTCTTCAGCTCCCTTTTCCGATTTCGCCCAGTTTTTAACCAAAATGAATTTCCTGTCTTTTCTGTATGGGTCTTCACTGCTGTATAATTTATGTCTTACTGTTATATGCTCCTGTATGGCTTTTCTGTTTTGATTTGTTCCCCCGTGACTAGTTTATTATATAATGACTTTCAAATGCTTCTTTGACTCTCTCCTCTACTGTGTGCTATCTTATCTGATTGGTTAGCCTATTATAGTTTGTTCAGCATTATGTTATGCTTGTCCTTAATCGGATTTTTACCTAGAATAACATGCCATGTTTAAGAATGTTGTATCATTCCATGATTCAGATTTTACGTTATTGATCATTGGCTTAATATGATCCCACATGTGTTCCTGACATGCTTTAGTATGATGAGTATCGTTAAAAATATGATTGAAGGAATTTTCACATGCTCCAGAATATGACTTGTATAAGGTGTGCTTGATATTATGCTATGCTATATTTATAGGAATAATGTGGTTAATGTCTGAATGCATTATTATGCTTTAGCCTTGGAGCTCATTGTGTTATGTTAACTGTAATTTGGACTATGCATGGTTTATGCTTAGTATCTGCATCTAATGCATGATTAGGATTTTGTATTGATAATCATTGGCATGGTAGTGCTTCTTTACCTGATTTTTGGCATGCTTTAGGACATATGTTAAAATGTATGAACTGTAATATGATTTGCAATGGGAATGTATGAGATATGACCCACCTTATGAGCATATTTATATGTCTACTGTACTCTGATTTATGCATGATGTATATATTTATATATATTTATGCGTTGTGCGATTCGAAATGTGTGTAGTTTTATGCATGACCTGCGAGAGTCAGTCTAGTGGATAGTTAGGCATGCCTAATAGAGTCTTTCAGTAGCTGCAGCGCCCTTTGAACGTATTGGACCCTGATCAGGTCCCCCGTATGGTTCCTCGCGAACCCCCCTCAGTACGGATCCTCGTGATCCTTTTTAATGAATTTGGATCGGGTTAAGATCCCCCATCAGTAAAATGCTTTGTGACAAAATAAATGGTTTTTCGATTCGTACCCGTAAGGTACCGCCATGAGTCGATTCGTACCCGTAAGGTACCGCCATGAGTACACTCGTTATCCACTACCCAGAGTCAGCAGGTGTTCTTTGAATGTTTATTTGAACTGCTCTGATCTGATCTGGCCATATATCGGATTATTTCTGAAGGGATATAATTATGAAATACTGATTTGATGGCTTTATTATATGAGCATGTTTATATGGATTATGTTTCAGCCTTTGCATATTGTACTTGTTATTTTGGAATAGTTATCAGAATGTGATATCCGATTGATTATGTTAAGGACTTCAGGAATCAGTTTATATGTATATGAATGTGACTATGGGCTTCAGAATGTATATCTATTTTAAGTAAGCATGACTTTACATTTAACATGATTATCCGTACTTGTCATGTGATTTGTTATAAGTTTCTGATTGCTTTGAAATGATTTGATTGATGTATTTAAGTATATGACTTCAGCATAGTTTTGTTATATATATTAGCATGTGAACCGAAGCAGCTGTGATGGTAAGTATGTGATGATTACTGTACTCTTTGCATGATGATGATATGAATGTAATACTAAGTGGTTATGCCTTTAGTCTCCGTTATCAGAATGTTTCTGCTTGATGCTTAGTATATATTAGAGTTGCGCAGCGGTATTGTGATGCTTTAAATGTTATCCTTTGGATATTTGACTAGTGTGTATGCTTAACATGATTATTGGGTTGTCAGTTCAGGCGTGGGTACTTAGTGATATTTATTGCATGTGTATAGCTCTTGTGACTCCGCATGGTAAGATGCTATCATTCAATACCCATGTAGGTTTATGCATGAGTTATAGTATGTAGTTCGGCATGATGACATTTGTATCGTATATTGTATTATGTCTGTTTTGGTATATCCTGGACATGAGTTTATGGTCTGTTTATGAGTTATTGATTGAATGCCTTTATGATGCAGCCTGATTATTCATATGCTATGAATATCCGCATTTTCCATTTGAATGTGTTATGCCTTGGCGACCATTGTGAATGGCCGTCCATACTCTTGTGTGTTCTCCCCACTAAGCGTTATCGCTTAGCACGGATTTCCTTTCCGTGCAGGTGGCAGGTTTGGTTCTGTTCGAGTCACGCTTCTGCAGGGTCGGCCACGTAGGAATTAGAAGTTCTGTATTTTTGTTCAGCTTCTGTATTTTAGCTTCTGTAATTCTGTAGTATTGTATATGTAATTATTATGTTTCGTTCTTGAGTTTTCTTTTGGGAATGTAATAGTTAGTATGTCCTTATGTTTAGTTATTCCTTTGTTTTATTATTTCGATTATGCTTCCGTTGAAGGGTCATCTGTATGCCTTTGTGTATGCTTTTGCTTAGTGTCTGTGTGTACATAAGTTATTGCATGATCAGTCCGTGCCTCCAGGTAAGGTAAGTTTTTAATTAATCCGTATTTCTGTATGCATGTTATGTATGAACATATGCTTCCGCATTGTGCATGTGTATATCTGTATATGTGAGTGTCGTGTAGCGCGTCCGTCGGCGTCCTTCCAACGGGGACGGCGATGGGGGTGTTACAACTGCATTGTGGATTATCATCCTGGTAAGGCCAATGTAGTCGCTGATGCTTTGAGTCGAAAGTCAGTTTTAGCCTTGTTCCTGAGACGGTTCAGATGGAGATTTGGTCAAGATGGGGCTTTGCTTGCTCAGTTGCGTGTGAAGCCTACCTTGAGACAGAGGATTGTGGATGCTCAGAGGGATGATCAGAGGCTTCAGCGGATTGTGCAAGAGGTCAGATCGGGTAAGCAGTCAGAGTTTTCAGTTTAGAATGAGGTGCTTATGTTCAGAGATCGCTTGTGTGTGCCAGAGTCTGAGGAGTTGAGGAGACAGCTTATGAGTGAGGCGCATAGTACAGTTTTTACTATGCATGCGGGCAGTGAGAAGATGTATCGGGACATGAGACAGTTTTATTGGTGGTCTGGTATGAAGCGTGATATAGTGGATTTTGTATCCAAGTGTTTGACTTGTCAGAAGGTAAAGGCCGAGCATCAGGTTTCTTCAGGATTGCTTATGCCTTTCTCCATTCCTGAGTGGAAGTGGGATGATATCGCCATGGACTTTGTTTCTGGTTTGCCTTTGACTCAGAAGAAGCATGACTCAGTTTGGGTAATAGTGGATCGGCTTACGAAGTCAGCTCATTTTATACCAGTTAGAGTGGAGTACTCGATGGATAGATTGGCCAGTATCTATGTGGATGAGATAGTTCGGTTGCATGGTGTGACATTTTCCATAGTTTTAGATCGGGATCCGAGATTCACTTCCAAGTTTTGGAAGGAGTTGCAGAGAGCTTTGGGCACTAGGTTGAACTTCAGTACAGCGTTTCACCCTCAGACAGATGGTCAGTCAGAACGGGTCATTCAGATCTTAGAGGATATGATGAGGGCTTGTGCTTTAGATTTCCCGGGTAGTTGGGACAGATATGTGTCGCTTATGGAGTTTGCTTATAACAATAGCTTTCAGTCGAGCATCGGTATGTCACCGTATGAGGCTTTGTATAGTCGACAGTATAGGACTCCGGTTTGTTGGACCGAGCTATCCGAGAGATCAGTGATTGGGCCAGACTTGGTGAGAGATACTGAAGAAAAGATCTGAGTTGTGCAGCGGAATTTGAAGGCAGCCAAGGATCGACAAAAGTCTTATGCCAATTTGAAGAGGAAAGACGTGCATTTTGAGATCGAGGACAAAGTTTTCCTTAAAGTTTCACCTTGGAGGAAAGTGCTTCGATTTGGAAAGAAAGGCAAGCTTAGTCCTCGTTTCATTGGTCCTTATGAGATTTTGGCTAAGGTAGGACCTGTAGCCTATAGATTGGCATTACCGATGGAGTTAGCAAAGTTGCACGATGTGTTCCATGTTTCGATGCTTCGTCGGTACAGATCAGATCCCTCGCATGTTCTTTCAGTTCAGGATATTCAGGTTCAGCCAGATTTTTCCTATGATGAGGAACCGCGAGCCATTCTAGCCCGAGAGGTAAGACAATTAAGAAGTAAGCAGATCCCTTTGGTAAAGGTATTGTGGATTCATCACGGAGTCGAGGAAGCAACTTGGGAACCAGAGGAATCGATGAGAGCTCAGTATCCGCACTTGTTCAGTTCAGGTGAGAATTTTGAGGACGAAATTCTTACTAGTAGGGGAGAGTTGTCACACCCCGTTTGCCCCCTAGTAGAATGAGCCTGTCTGTGTGATCATGCATTTGTATGTGTTTGGCATAGCATAAGGGTATTTTGGTAAAAATGCATGTTTTTGGGTTTTGTTAGTATATGGGTGCATATATGGCTTTAGGGTGTGAAGTAATTGGGTAATAGTTGTGTGTACTTGAGCATATCATTTTATGGTGTTTTAAGTTGGGATATGCTTGTGTGTGTGTGTTCATACCATTGTAGGGTGTGCATTAGTTGGGAAAGTATTAGGTGTGTGTAGTACATGTTAGTTTGGTGTGAGTGGTTAGCTTCACCAATAGGAAATGGACACATACTTAGAGCAAAGAAAAGAAAAAGAAAAAGGGAAGAAAGACGGGAAAATAGCAGATTCATGTTTTCTCCTTCCCTCACCTTCTTCTTCTTCATTTTCTTCATTCTAAGAACTGTATTGAGGATTCAAGACTTTATTGGTGAAGTTAATCATCTCTTTGCATCTTCTCTGGTAAGTAATTGTATTCTTCTCATTTTGTTCTCTCATTTGTTTCATCTTCTTCTTCCTTGAGTTTAGATTTAACTTAGGGTTTGCATTGTTGGGTGTTCTTTGATTTGTGGTGTTTAGTTGAGGCCCCTCGCGATCCCAAGGGCAAGGAGGTTGCTGGGACGAGTGGAGCTAAGTGATTGAAGCTTAGAATCTCAGGTTTGGGATTTTTGATTGTGGATTGTGCTTGATTTGAACTTACTGTAAAATTCTAGGCTTCATGTTCTTGAATGTGGTAATGTATGATTTTGGTTGTGATGAGTGTTGAATTAAGTTTTTATATGTCATTTTGATGCTTAAATGATCTTCTGGAAGGTAAGAATCGATTTGTGTGATTTTGATTCAAGTTTGGAATTGATTTCTGTGTTCTGGGAAAATTCTGGAAAACTGGAAAATCGTGTTACTGTAGAGAATTCCATTTTTGCTGTATCTATCGCGTGACTACCCAAGAGAGAGGCAAGTCACGAGACGTGACTTACAGTCACGACTCGTGACCTGCCAGAAGGAAGCTAGTCACGAGTTGTGACTACCTATCACAACTCGTGACCAGCCAAGAGGAAGGAAGTCACGGGGCGTGACTCCCAGTCACGACTCGTGACCGGCCTGAGACAGTCACGCGTGACCAGCCCTAAAGAAGCTAGTCACGAGATGTGACACCCAGTCATGACTCGTGACCAGCGAGAGAGAAGGGACAAGTCACGTCGTGTGACCAGCGAAGGAAGAGAGCCAGTCACGACTCGTGACCGGCTTGTGAAGGAGGCCAGTCACGAGTTGTGATGCCAGTCACGACCCGTGCCCGGCCAACCTTGTTGGTCACCTCCGTTTGGCCTATTTTCTGAAATTTCCCGGTTTTAACTCAACAATGAATTCCGTAATTCTTCTGAATGGACTTATACTACTGTTTAATGCATGTCATACTTTTATATGCTTTGATATGAGTGATACCATGATTTTTCATATGAGTTATATATTGTGTTCTGAAATATGATTTGAATGACGCATAACCTGCTAGAGTCAAGTAAGTGGATAGTTAGGCATGCCTAATAGAGTCTTTTAGCTGCAGCTCTTTGTTTCGTTTGGACCCCGATCAGGTCCCAGTTTGGTTCCTTGCGAACCCTTTATGTGTAAGAATCTTGTTTAAGGTCCCTTTTGAAAATGATTTGTAAAAGTTAAAAGTAAAATGGTTTTCTCGATTCGTACCCGTAAGGTACTGTCTGTAATCGGCTCGTACCCGTAAAGTACTGTCTGTACACTCGTTATCCACTACCCAGAGTCAGCAGGTGTTCTTTTGGTGTTCGATTTGTTTGCCCTACTCTTATGACTATATACATGTGATATCTGTATGAGTATATGGGTGAAATGTATGTTCAACTAATCTGGAATTTGATATGAATTTAAGATACAGAATGTATGGCTTTAATTGTGAGCATGTTCTTATGAATTATGTTATGAACTATTGCATTTTGCCATTGTGAATGTGTTATGCCTTGACGACCATTGTGAATGGCCGTTCATATTTTATGTGTGTTTCCCCGCTAAGCGTTTATCGCTTAGCACGGTGTTTTTACCCGTGCAGGTGCGGAAGGAGTTTTGCTTTGTGAGAGAGTCACCGCCATCAAGCCAACACAGAAGGTTTAGTGTAGGGCTCAGTTTGTAATCTTTGATGATTCTTTTTGTAAAGAACTCTCTTGTATCAGTTTTGTTTCAGCTTCCACTATTGTACTTATATTTTGGATATGTAACATCTTTTGTTTCAGCTAGTTGATCAGAACATTATTGTAATGGTTTTGTTATATTAATGTATGATCAGCTATTGCTTTCTTTTCCTTTTAAAGTTTTTAATTATCCTGTATTTCAGTATGTATGTTATGAATGAATGTATGATTTGCTTTGTATCTGTTTGGTGACACCTTTACTCATACGGCGTCTCACTCCTTATCGGATGGGGTTGCTTACGTATGGGTAGGGGGTGTTACAATTTTTAATGCTCAACACGTAGTGTGATTACTGCGTGCAAGTTATAGAAAAAAAGAAGTGGTAGTGGCCAATGTGACTGAAGATTGAAACAATTTACGGGACAACAAGGATAAAGATATAGGCATGGCATGTATACGACTGCAATGGATGAACACGAGATTGTATAGGATAAGTACGTGAATGGTGTGTCAGTGTAATTGTTATGTTATTGTATATGTATGTTTGTAATTGTAGAAAAAAAAATTTCACTGAATCTGATAAGTGAATTGCAGTGTAGCGTGTGACATCCGATATTCGTACCATTTACGGGTATAGGGTGTTATAGAGAAGGTGCAGAGGGTGCTTGATGAAATTTGTTGCTCTCCTGTGCAAAGAGTGGGCTGTGTGGTATCTCCGTTGCGGGGCCTTGCATATGACTAGTGGAAATTGGTTCTAAGACACCCGCTGCTTCCCAATCTGATTACCTGGGAATTCTTTGTTTAGGAATTTTAGAACATGTATATCACTAAATCATACTTGTAAGCTAAGTGGAAGTAGTTCTTGAACCTGAGGCAGAGAGCTTTGCCTGTAGGAGAGTATGAGAAGGAGTTCAGTAGACTCAGTAAGTACGCACCAGCAGGGGTGCTTATTGAAGAATTTTGGGTGCCAGCAATTTAAAGAAGGGCTTAATGAATCCATTAAGGCGTTATTGATTTCCATGATGACCTTCCAGAATGTAAGTTATTATTAGATTGTGCAAGGAGCAATGACAGGAGAAAGATCAGAAATGATTCAAAGAGAAAGAGTGCAAAGAAGAAGTTCCTCACGAGGGGTTCCTCTTCGGGAAAAAGGCCTAGAAACCCGTCAGTGGCCTCTCAAGCTGAATCTGCTAGTAATCTTACTACCTGGAGTAGACAACAGGGACCCCCCACTACATCTAGTACTGGTAGAGGTGCGACAGGTGGATGAGGAGATAGTGTACCCGAGTGTTCTTATTGTAACAAGTGTCATAGAGGAGAGTGTAGGTGGTTGACTGGCGGATGTATTCGATGTGGGAGCACCGATAATTTCCTAGTGAATTGTACGAAAGCTTATGATGTAAGCAGAGATCAATAAGAATCAAGTAAAGGTGGATCTAATACACCTCTAGCTACCCGAGGTAGAGGAAGAGGTCGATGAAGAGGTAGTCGTTAACAAAACATACAAATGATTGCATATAATCATTTACATTC
The DNA here is from genome assembly GCA_947683425.1 of Excoecaria cochinchinensis. Classification (NCBI taxonomy): domain Eukaryota; kingdom Viridiplantae; phylum Streptophyta; class Magnoliopsida; order Malpighiales; family Euphorbiaceae; genus Excoecaria; species Excoecaria cochinchinensis. The sequence goes on from CANTUQ010000004.1 coordinate 3,284,228, forward strand.
AAAATATGTAAACACTTAAGAATATACCTTAATCACATATGTACATTTACACATTTGAACACTCTTTCTTGTTTTCTTAATAAAGTCGACATTTATGTTTGTATGCATAGGGAGCACACACACACACAAACATATTCATTTAATGTCAAGTATCGTGTTATTCACCCATTACATAGACTATTTAACTTAATTCATAAACCATGTTAAAGATACAGTGACCAAACATTTATATAATTTATTTACAAAAATAATCTAGACATAAGGAACACCAACTATAACAAATCACCTTTAACAATACATGTCTATGGAAAGCTTAATTCCCTCCTACTTTCAATAACATGAGTTAAACACCCATCAAAGTATCACTCACGTACAACAAATCGCATAAACATTTAAAGTCTAAACACACAAATAACTTTAATTATTACTTCATATTATACATTTATCATTCTTTCGTACATTTGTTGCTTGCATTCCCAAGGTGGTGGATAACGAGATACAGAATAGAACATATAGGTACCTGAAGGTACACTCATTTCTATAACATAGGAGATCTACCGCAATCCAGAAATATATATGGATCAAATTCAGGATCCAGAAACACATAAGGAACCCGAATGGGATCTAGTCTTGATCCAAATGGCCACCAAGACACGTAGGCTGCAACACTCAGAGGTCCCTATAGGCATGCCTATCTATCCACGACTCGGTTGACGCATGCTATACAAATATTTTTTCCATTTTATGATACCTATATTACTCTTACATTTTCTTATAAGCACATACTTTTATTGTGATCATATAATGATCACACATTTATTCATTCGTGTAATGTTTATACCTGTCATAACCATCATATTCAGAAATAATTCTTGTAACCATACACGATTCATCAATTGCACATTCATAAATATGAGATTCACATATTGCATAATACTGTTAGCCTATTTATATTCTCATATAATATGTACTCACACTTATATGTCCTACATATACACCTATATATTCATTGAATCTATAAATGCATGTTCACACACTTTGACACCATGAAATTTCACATTCAGATACTCATGCTAATTATTAAACTCATTTAAAACTCATTATATCATTATGGCAATCTCATAGTTACATTTATTACTTACTTTTAATTATTTTCCGTATATTAATCACTTAAACATAAGTTATATTGCCTTAAACATGCATTAAATGAAACCTGGAAGGTTTTGGAAAAGTTCTAATTCAATTCAGAATCAAAATGGACAATATAGGCAAAACAAGGGTGACTAAAGGTCGTGCCTTGTTACCGACGGCTATCCCTACATGACTGATGGGTAACCATGAACAGAAGGGCAATGACAGATGGATGGGTATGACAGGTGGCAATTATTCCCAACCAATGGGCATCCAAAATAGATGGACATGATCATAACGGACGAACACGATGGGCGGCCATCCTCGCGTGATCAACGGGCTAGACTCTATACCGACGGGCTCCCCTGGGCCGATATGCCTACCTAGTAATTTTTACTTCACATAAAATAGATTTCAATCTTATATTTTATAGTTTGAAACAATATGAAAACACCATACCGAAGATGTTAAATTTCTAATGGCACAAATTTCAGGTCATTTGGACCTATAACCTAGGAGATATGACATCAAAAATACAGACTACTGCATAGCCCTATTTCAGGAAAAAGGCTACTATTTTGGGCATTTTTGTTGACCTTAAAGCAAGAAATAAATTATGCATATATCTAGGACATTTTTAGGCACAGAAGTCATAGTTCAAACACCTTCAGAATCACTCAATTTAGAGATTCCTAACTCAAGTTATAGCCTAAAAACCGGATTGAGGTCAAATAACACCAAAGACAGAACTGGTTCCACTCACTCGGCCAAAATAGAAACCCTTCTATTTTGGCCACTTTTGAGGGTGTTAGAGCAAGAATTAGCTCATGGTCATTTCTAGGATAATTGTAGTTATGAAAGTCTAAAACCTCTTAATTAATTCATTTGGAGTTCTAAAACTTAATTTGGAGTTCATTTGGAGTTGTCAAACTTCACTTATACCCAAAACAGTCACCAAAGGTCATTTTACACCTTTGGGCAGAATTGCATTGTGTAATTCAATAAGCCCACAATCAACTAATTTGACACAATCAATTCACCAAATTCAATCAAAACCAACATATCACGTATACAAACACCTCACAATATTCAATTCATCAATAAATATTCATTAACACAATAATTCCCAAACCTCTTTTGATGTCTCCTTTATCTTTACTTTTGCTTTCTTTTTTGCTCTCCCACTATTTCATGGTCATAGTCATTAAAAATCTCTCATCAAAACCCATACATATCACTAATTAGAATTCTTAACCATTTAAGAAGAAATCAATGAAATAGAATACTTAGTTCTTACCTTTTTCATACAATTATTCTAATAGAAAATACTTGAAACTTATGAAATCAAAACTCAACTTATATCTTGAATTTAAAGAGAGGAATTAGCATGCGGAAGGAGAGGAGAAACCTCCTCCTTTTCTTTCCCAAAATGGCTGGCCACTCTCCCATAACAATGGCCAAATCCATTTTGCTTAAAGTTGGTCAACCAACTTTTCCTCCTTTTCTTTCATCCTTATCCACATATACACCTATCAATTTCTAATTGGTTCTTTTTAAGATTTTTATGCAAACTTCCACTTTAATCCTTTATCTTTTAATATTGCATACATTTAACATGTAATTATTCCATTCTCAAACATTGGCCCACATACCTAATTAATTCAACCAATTTAGTCCATACATGTAAAATAACCAAATTACCCTTAACCTTTTTACTTAATACCGATCACCTCTTTTACTACCCAATTTTAATTACTCAATAATGCACTCTCAGTCACCAAATTAATTCTTTGATATAATACAAATCATACATAACAAATTCCAACTTATCGTACTTACCAAAACTTTCCATTTAATAACGATTAAGCCCTCCATTTCATTTTACTACTCTAATCACCTCATTTGACATTTACCTTTTAATTAATTTTATTCTTTTCATTTTCATACCAAGTAGTCTTTTCTTGCCTTGAAGTCCATATATATCTAGTTACTAATTTATCTCCAACCTCTCAATTAATATCGTAAGCGTTCTCAACTACACCTTAACCATTTCAATTAATCAATTACACATTTCAATGACTTTTATACTCCAAACACATACAAATCCGACTAGGGTACATTCTAGGTCATTACAACTGACCACTCACAACAGTTGCCACATGAGCACACACATCATGACATTATGCAAGTATTATTATTCAGATATTCCATTTAATAGTAAATATATACATTTGAAATGCTTGTAATAGATATAAGGGAAATCAGAAATCATAATTCTCATGTATCAGGCTTAGAACCATTTTACATTACTATACTTTGACTGCTTTTCTAAGAGTGTGGATAGGCGGGAGAATATCTGGCATCCCCGAAGGGAAGAATATAAGAATAGGCATCCCGAAGAGAAAAACATATTAGGCATTCCCGAAGGAAAGAATATCAAAATAGGTATCCCCAAAGGGATGAATGTAAAAGAGACATAAGTCTTTAGGAAAAGACACCGTAGGACAAAATGTTAAGCAGCTGCATCAAGCTTCCCTATAGGCATGCCTATCTATCCACAACCTAGGTATCTAGATAGGTTATCAATAATAACATACTAATTTCATTCATATTTCATTTATAAATAATAAATTATGATCATACATAACATTCCTACTAGTACTGAGTAATAACCAAATTTTCAAAATCATACTGGTACATAAATATCACTTATAGCATTAATATATAATTGTTTTTACATGATTAATATCATACATACGTGTATTACACATGTACATATTGATTAGAATTCAATAAAAATATGTTGGACAAGTTCCTGAAATTTCCAATAAAGTGCATGTAACAGCCCTTACCCGTACTTAGACAATCCCATCCGATAAGGAGTGAGATGCCGTATGAGTAAAGGTGCCACCACACAGATACAGAATATACATACATTCATACACAAACATACATACCGAAATACAGGGTAATTTGAAACTTTACAAAACCAATCATGGAATAAGCTGATCATACATTAATATAACGGAAATCATTACATTACTGTTTTATCAACTCAAAGATACAAAAGATAATTAAATCTCCAAAATTATACATATAGAGATGCGGAAGCTATTACAAAACTGATGTAAGAGAGTTCTATACAAAAAGGATCATCGAGACACAAAATTTGGCCCTACACTAAAGACCCCCAGCTATGTTGGCTTCGTTGGCTGCGACTCTCCCAAGCAAACTCCTTCCGCACCTGCACGGGTAAACATACCGTGCTAAGCGATAAACGCTTAGTGGGGAAACACACGTATAGCATAAGGACAACCATTCACAACGGTCGTCAAGGCACACATACACGATGGCATAATCAGAGATACGCATTTAAACAGGAGAATAATCATATGAACATGTAAACCTGTAAACATATACAGTCATACCTTTGATAAAGTACCACTGTCTTCATAGCATCTCATTATTAAACATATTCGGATAACACAGTTTCATACTTAACAAAGCAATTCAAAAGACAAAGTGCCTGCTGACTCAAAGTAGTGGATAATGAGTGAACAAACAGTACTTTACGGGTACGAGCCGATCACAAATAGTACCTTATGGGTACGAATCGAGAAACCATTTTATTCTTTTAATTTCCACAAAACATTTTCAAATGGGACCTTAAACAAGATCCGAACACAAAGGGGTTCGCGAGGAACCAAGCGGGGACCTGATCGGGGTCCAAACCAAACGAAGGGCTGCAGCTAAAAGACTCTATTAGGCATGCCTATCTATCCACTAGACTGACTCTTGCAGGCTATGCATAATCCATTCAATTCATTCAATAACATTCCAAATTACATATGTACATATTTTCATACATAAGGACATATTCATATCATGGATTCACATTCATATAATGCAAAAGTTAACAGATATAGGGCTTACGGTCACCAAAGGCAACAGAAGTTCAAAACCACACGTACACGCCAAAGGAAACTCATTCAGTATAACAAGACTGTCGCGCTCGCGACAGAGACCATAGTCTCTTCATAGTGCGCGAGCGACGGGCTTCGCGATCGGGGGGAGGAGGGAAAAGCCGGACTCTGTCTCGCTCGCGACTATGTCGCGATTGCGACAGGGAATCTAAATTCTTCGCCATCGCGAGATCGCGACAGATCGCGTGCTCGCAATGGTACAGGCCAGCATTGCGCTCTGTTTCGATCGCGACTACGTCATGCTCGCGACAGAGAGCACATCAACTTTTGCTATTGCGAGCTCGCGACAGGGTCGCGTGCTCGCGACAGCGTAGGCCAAGATCGCCGATCTCTGTCGCGCTCAAGACAGAGTCGGGATTCTCAAAATCTGCAAAATTTTGCATCTCCCTAAAACACACACATAACACACAAATCACATCCAAATGATCTCTTACCTCAAATCCAGCCACCCATCAACATCAATAGGCACAATATAACATTTATCAACAATTAATTTCACACTAATCATCAATTAAAACTCACAATACCAATGATTTCAAAAACCCAAGAATTTGCAGCAAAAACCACATCAATCCACAAAATCACTACAATAATCCCATGCTCATGCAAAATTACTTTACCCGAACACAAACCCATAACATACTTGCCTTATCAAGAGCATATCACAACCCAATTCCAGAAATCACCAAGAACACATGCATAAATATATTTACATACAAGACAATAAATTTCCCAAACCTTCAAATCCTTTGCTCCTAGTGCTTAGATCCATTACTTCCAGCTATTTTCTTGCCCTTCGGGTCATGGGGAGGCTCAACTAACATCAAACCAAACAAGAAGAACACAAAACACAACCCTAACTTCAAAACCCAAAACCAGAAAATAGAAAAAAAAAAGGGAAGATGAAGAACTAAATGAAGAAGAGAAGAACAAATGCAATGGATTTACCTCAAAAAAATGCTAAAAGATGATCAATCCCCACCAACTAAGCCTTGATTCCAAGATAGGGTTCTTAGAGGAAGAGAAAAGGACGAAGAAGAGAGTGAGGGAGAAGAAGAACGGGAATGAAGACAGCCACTGTTCCCTTCTCTTCTCTTTTCTTTTTCTTTTTCTTTTTCCTTAGCCCTAAACAAGTGTCACTTCCCTATTGGTGGGATTTGATCACTCACACCCAAAAGACATGCATCATATACACACAAGACACTCCCAACTAATGCATACCCTACAAATGTGCAAATGCTCACACACAATATTAACCCACTAGTGCACATCCTACTATGGTATGATCAACCACACATAATGCAACTCCCATGAACACACACTACAATGGTATGAACACATACACATAAACATAGCCCATATACACACCCTACAATGGTGCAATCATGCACACACAAACCTGTCCCAACTAATTCACACCATAGTGCAACACATGCACACACACGCACTAGAAAAACCCCAAATTATGCAATATTCCCAAAATGCCTTTATGATCGTGCCAAAACACATACAAATACATACACAAACATGGCTCGTTCTACTAGGGGGAAAACGGGGTGTGACAGTGCGGGTCCAGTTTAGTGGGAAAATTCACATACTAGGCTGAAACCAAGAGTTTTCCATGATGGGAAGGAGTTGTGCATAGTGGTTAGGAATTCCTAACCATCGTGTGTGTGACACCCCAATGCCCCTCGGAAGGAATATTGGAATGTCACACAAGCAAACCCAAACTTAAACACATACACTCATGCGAACAACTAAGCGAAAATAATAAATCATACAAAAGCAGAAGCAATTAAACGAAACATACTTACATTACTGAACTTAAAAAAATAAACATATTACAAAACCATTATAATGCCATAAACAATACTACATGCCTTACATTACATATATAAAACACTATGCAAGAGTCCTATACAAAAATAATACTATAACCAATACAAAAAGAAAACTCTACAAAATCATAACTCCTAGTGGCTAGTAGATGGGAACCCTCACTCTAGAACCAAACCTGCATACCTACACGGAAACAAACATTCATGCTAAGCAATAACGCTTAGTGGGAATGAATAGAAGCAAAGGACTTCCAAAGAAGTCACAACAATACAAAGCATGCATATAACTTACAAGTACTTGTATTAATAATTCAGAAGCTTAGCACAAACATGGCATAAGCAGACGGTAACTTACTCAAAGTTTATACAGATACATAAGCAAAAACAAATGCTAACATTCTGAAGTAATGGAACATATAACCGATACAAAATCATTTAACTTTAGCAAATATACAATATAAAAATAGCCTGAGGTCACGACAATGGTGGATACGGGTAACAAAATACTGGCTAGTAGTATCGGAAGACCGAAGTCTAGGTTTTTAGAAGACCAAAGTCTAAAAGCTTTAATAGAGAAGACCAAAGTCTAAAACTAAACCCATACGGGTCGACATGAGCAGCTGCAAAACTCTAGCCCTTAAGAACCATGCTCATCTATCCACTACCTTGACCGAACAGGCTCAATAACATTCAAATGACAATATTACATGTTCAATGTTTATCCAAGTATCCTACCAAGGACACAAACCAAACCATTCATGTACGAGTCAAGTAAATCATCACATAGCTTATGCATATAAAAAAATATAAATACATAAGCTAAAATGCATATACATTCATAAACAATGCAATATTAAACATAATTAGAGCGATTAATCACATTTATTCTCCATACTAAAACATAGAGTTTAGCATATAACAATCCTCATAGAATGATGTTAAACTAGGTTAACATGATACTCGTAGCAGCATAACATTTATAGATGATCATTAACTCAAAGTGCAAAATAGGATACCTCACGGTCACACCACTTTGGTTGTCATTGTGACACACCAAAGGTGCATAAAAGAATGCAAACTAGGGTACGTCACGTTCACAACCACTTTGGTTGTCACCGTGACATACCTCATACTAACCGGGCAGAAAGTAATCAAGGATATCTCACGGTCATAACCACTTTTGTTGTCATCATGACAAACCACACACTTTCCGGGCAGAAGCATTTCTTGCATACCTCGCAGTCACAACCACTTTGGTTGTCACCGTGACCAATGCAAAAATGACAAAACACAGTGTAAGCACCGTGTCCCAGAGCGGTCCGGATCAGAGATTACCCTATGATGAAATTGGTATCCGAGCCTGTACAAATGGTTTGGATTCGGAGGCTTTAGTCCCATGTTCCATAAGAAACGAGTCCTTTTTATCCTTCGTAGGCAGAAGGGGGAAAACGGGGAGTTTGTAAGGTCCAAAAAGCATGTTTTCCTCGACAGACGGCCAGCTCGTCAGACAGGTGGTAGGACCGATGAATCCTTGTGTTAGAAGGATTCTTCCGACGCCCGTCGGTCAAAGGGGCAAGGCCGTCGGATGAATCCTTGTGTCAGAAGGATTCTTCCGACACCCGTCGATCAAAATAGCAGGGCCGTCGGATGAATCCTTATGTCAGTAGGATTCTTCCGATGCCCGTCTCCACCATAGACGCCCGTCGGTCGTGCCTGGCTTATAAAAGCTTTGAATTTTCTCATAAAGAGGGTTGGAAAAATTTCTGAAGGAAAAATTCTGCCAAAATTCACGTGTGTTTTCTCTCTCATCCAACAAACACATTTCTAAAAAGATTTAATCGATTCAAGAATCAAGCCATCAAAAGGAGCTAAATTTAATTGGTTTTTCCTAAGGCTTTGATTCCAAAAATTTAGTTTTTAAAAAATCAAGAAGGAAACAACTCATTTTCCTTATTCTTGATTTTTCATCTTGTTTTCTCGTGGAGTGTGCGGGGAGCCATACAACAACAAGGAATCCAACCAAAAGGTTATTCTGAGGGTAAATACTCCGGACCCTTTTCTGTCTCTTTTTTTTAGCTTCATTTTCGATATTATCTTCGCTTTTGCCCTTATCTTCATTTCTTGCCATTATTCTTCCTGAGTTTTCATAAAACTTGTCTTTTTGGAAAGCTTCTGTTTTCTGGGACAGAGGAGACCGATGGGTCATATGCTGTGATCGACGTCCGTCGGTCGCCTTTTAGCATAATCCGTCGGTCACCCCCACAGACGGCTTCCTTCGAGTAAGCGACGGGCTGAATCGGTCTCCTTGACCGACGTCCATTGGTCTTTCAACATAGCCCGTCGGTGGGTTCTGCCCCACATTTTTAAGCTTTTTCTTCTTTTTTCCTCTTTGTTCTCCCAAATTTTTATGTTTATTTATAACCTTTTTTCGGTATTTTAACATCCCTTTGGCTTATTTTGTGAGAATATGTTTTTGCTTCTTGGATCGGTTAGAGCACGAGAGAGTTCTCCCGTACGAAAAGTTCGCCTGGTTTAGTTCTCTATCTTCCTATTTTTTTATATATTTCATGTATTTATTTATTGTTCCTCCTGTATATGAAAAAATTATTGTATTTTTCGCTAATGTAAAAAATCGACCAAATGTTTTATACTTAATAAACTGAATTCTTCATAAAATCAAGGACCCAATGTCCTATTTTTTATCAAATAAAATCCTCACAATAAAAAATCCATTTTAATAATGATGCATGCGAGGACCAAAGTCCTCAAAATAAGCAATGCCCCGATTCGTGTTTGTATCGCACATTTATAAAAGGGAGTTGCATTCCGCTGCTTGTGTTATTGTAATTTATCGCTTTTATTACTTATTTGTTCATTTACCACTTTCCAAATGTGAATAAATGCGCTTTGATTCGATTGCATCGTGTGGAGAGAGAGCGAATTAATGAAAATTTAAAATTTGATCATAAAATAATCAATGTAGAAATAGATGAGAAGTCCCAAACCCAACTCTGGTCTTTGGTCTCAAAGAGGCGAGAGGGCTATCCGATCACTCATTGGAACTATGACCTCCAAGACACCTCTTGTGTCACAAGACTTTGACGTTAATCCTAGGCTCCTTAGGGCGAGAGGTTTACCCTCTAAGACCCCTTTGGTTGGCCCAAAATGGATGCTAAGCGCAGTCTTAGGCTCTTCGAGGCGAGAGAAACTTTCCCGATGTTCTATTGGGTTGCGACTCCATGAAACCTCCATGTTGCCCAAAATAGATGCACTTATAAATATCTTAACAAGTTGCCAACGGAACCTCAATTGCCCGATCGCCCTCAAGCGGGCAGTCAGAGGGGCGGTCGCGGGGTCCGGCGCGCGTCACAGTGGTGACTCCACTGGGGACTTATGGTTCGAGACTTCGATTTGAAAATACCTCGTTTAACATTTATGATTAAATTTTAATTCATAAATTTGCTTTCTCTCAAATTTGCATTTACATCCCATTAGAGCCTTAGAATATGCTAGATTGGTCCCTTCTAAACCCCGGTGCGTTCTCGAAGCACAACCCTACGTTCACTCAATGTGGGGAAGTGTTAGGGATAATCACCAGCCCAAGCTTCATACCTAATGGTATATCAAATGATGACCCGATCGGTATGCTCGTGATGAGCTAGACCTGTCGGCAGGGATCATGCTTGGGTAGCCCTAAAGTAACATCTCCCATGTCTAAAGCTCATGTAATGGCAGTAGTTACTTTCCATACGTGATATGAACCGTAATTCCATGCTTGCTGTATGGATCCTTATGTATTGGGCGAGTCCAAATGTCTTGCTTGGTAACCTAGCCAAAGGCTTTCATGCCCCGATAGGGCCATGCCAAAATTTTTGGAATGTCTAAATACATGATGATCATTATCCATTCGCTTGTACATTAGCATAGGAGTGTCATGCTGCCGATTTTTCACCGTGCACCATGCTCGTCCATTGGGTCCTCTGCTGACCCTTGGGCTAATCCCACCTAGGAAAGAGACCGCACGACCATGTGTGTGGGAGGAATAAGGGCGGAAGGACCTACCTGCTTTTTTGTGTTTTGTGAGTATCGCATATCGCGATCATGCATTGCATCACCACCCCATGCATCACATCTAACACTTTGTCCCTACAGCCATCATAGATCTGCCTAGGTGGACTAGAGCGCCTACCGGACGGTTGATCCGAGTTCCCGCATCTGAACTGCTAGATAGAGAAGACCTTCCAGAGATCTTACCGAAAGTCGGTTGTACCATATTTGAGATGGCAAACTCACCGAGGGATAATGACGCTACCAGGGCCATGATTGCAGAAGAAGTGGGTCGACGGTTTGAAGAGTTTGAGGGCAGAATGATGAACATGCTAATTGCTTTGGCACAACAGAATGCTCCGCAAAATCCACCACCTCCTTCCGTGAAACAAAATGAGCAAGGGGAGGTGGTAACTATTAAGGCGGCCAGGGAGAATCAGGTGTCAGCTCTTGAAATTGCTAATCAGCCATTCAGTGGCTTCCATGTGTCAATGATAGGAGAAGAGTACAGACCGGTGGATAACACAGCAGTGGTTAACATGATGAAAAAGATGCACTACCTCCCTGGGGCTTGTTTGTGTAAGAACTCTCAGGGGCTGCAGACTGCGATCACCACTAGAGGTCAGAAGAACCAGAAGGGTCTGGGGTACAGAGGCAGTTTTGGCAAGAAGAAGACGGCAGATCAGGTCCCTAACATTTTAGAAAGCTTTGTACCCGCATCCTCAGTATGCGCCTATACTGGTGAAGATGAGCCACAGTGGGTAAATGGGAGGATTGTCCCCGGATTTGAAATCTTCAATGATGTATTTGACCAGGATGTCGGGGTTATCAAGACCGTTGAGAACTTCTGGGATGAAGAGGTCGTGACTCAGTGTATGGCTTGGGACAGATGTCAGCCCGAAGAGATTGTCACCGAGAGGCAGCTGATTGCCAAGCTGAAGGGGAAAGAAAAGATGGCAGAAATAGAGCTGAAGATTGGGGATTTAAGGATTTCCTCAGACGCGCTGGAAGGGCCTCTGTTCAATCAAGAAGCCAATAAGCAAGCTACGGCAGCATCGACCTCTAGGGAGGTAGAAGAAGACTCTAGTTTAGATTGTCTTTTTATTGCAGAACTTTTTTATGATGTAAATGACAATTATAATAATATTAATAAGGCAAACGATTTCTCTTACTTGTGTGATGTTTCCAATGATTTCAACATGCATGAACATGATCATATTCCATCAATTTTTGATATTGATTCCACTGATACAACGCCTTTTAATCTTGGAACCTCGGAAAATCCGAAAGAAATTCTAATAGCATCAAATATAACTCCTGATGAGAGAGAAAGATTTGAGAGAATAATAAGAAAACATGGAAAAGTCTTTGCCTGGACCTATGAAGACATGCCAGGGATCGACCGAGACATAGCAGTGCATGCCATCCCGACTTATCCAGACTATAAGCCTGTAAAGCAGAAGTTGAGAAGGCTCAGGCCAGAATGGGCAGACAAGGTCAAGGAGGAGATTCGGCAATAGATTGAGGCCAAGTTCCTTATTGAAGTGCAGTATCCTACATGGTTGGCAAACGTGGTCCCTGTAGCGAAGAAAAATGGGAAGGTCAGGGTATGTGTGGATTATCGAGATCTGAACAAGGCCTGCCCTAAAGATAATTTTCCACTACCTCACATTGACGTGTTGATAGACAGTGCCGCCAACTGCGCGATGTACAGCTTTGGGGATGGTTATGTGGGCTATAACCAGATCCTAAACAAGATAGCTGATCGGGTTAAGACCGCTTTCATCACAGAGTGGGGGACCTACACCTATCGAGTTATGCCTTTTGGCCTGAAAAATGCAGGCGCCACATACCAGAGGATGGCGACCAAGATTTTAAGCGACCTGATCCATAAGGAGGTGGAGGTGTATGTCAATGACATGATGGTCAAGTCAACCACCCGAGAGGGCCATTTTGAAGCTATAGAGAAGTTCTTCACCAGGATTTATAAGTACAGTCTGCGACTTAACCCCAGGAAGTGTATCTTCGAAGTGACTTCAGGGAAACTGTTGGGACATGTCGTCAGCCAGAGGGGAATAGAAATTGACCCAGATAAGGTGAAGGCCATCAGGGAGATGCCCGTGCCGCAGAAGGAGAAGGATGTAAGGAGTTTCCTGGGCAAGCTGCATTACGTCAGCCGGTTCATTACCAAGCTGACTTCGATATGCGAGCCCATTTTTAAGCTGCTCAGGAAGAATCAACCTGTGGTCTGGAACGAAGACTGCCAAAAAGCCTTTGACAGCATCAGGGAATATTTGTTGAATCCGCCAGTGTTGAGGCTGCTGCAACCAGTCTAATCGTTTATCCCGTATCTGGCAGTGGAAGGCAGTTCTGTGGGTGCCATGATGGATCAGGAGGATGAATTTGGAGTGGAATTCGCAATTTATTACCTCAGCAAGAAGTTCCTGGCTTATGAGATACAATATGCTGAAGTAGAAAAGACCTGCCTTGCAGTTATTTGGGCATCGAAGAAGCTGAGGCATTATTTCCATTCGTACAAAGTTCAAGCAGTGGCCAAGCAGAATCCGTTGAGAAATTTGCATGAAGCGCCATCTTTGCTTGGTAAGATGGGGAGGTGGCTGCTTTTGTTGTAGGAGTTCGATGTTGAATACATCACTCGTAAAACTATCAAGGGATGAGCCATAGCCGAATTTCTTGCTGAGCATCCTATTCAAGGGGACACCCTCGAGTTCACCTTTCTTGATGAGAGCATAGTCGCAATTTCTGTCCAAGAATGGCAGTTACACTTCGACGGGGCAGTGAATAACAAGGGGGCCGGAGTTGGAATCATTTTGACAACCCCAGATAACGAGAAACTCCCTCTAGCCAAGAAGTTGAAGTACAAAGCAACCAACAATGAGGCCGAATATGAAGCATGCACTTTCGGGTTAGAAGCTTTAACTGCTTTGGGGGCAACGAATGTAGAAGTCTTTGGTGACTCATCCTTGGTGATTAACCAGATTCAAGGTGAGTGGGTAATAAAAGAAGAGCGGCTGGTACCCTATGTTGAATATCTGAAAGAGATATGTGGGCAGTTTGAAACCTACACTTTCCACTTCGTGCCAAGAGATGAGAATCGTCTAGTTGATGCGTTGGCAACCCTAATGTCGATGTGGGATAATCCCAAAGGGGTAGCTATGAAACCAGTGCTGATTTTGAGTTCTGAGAAGCCCAGCTTTGAGGTCAAGCCGGTAATGGAAGTAGAAGTGGCGGATGGAAAACCATGGTACTTCGACATTATGAATTATTTGGAAAACGCTAGGTTTCTAGAGGAAGCTACCGAGAAAGACCAGAGAATGATCCGGAAGCTATCTACTCAGTTCATATCTTTGGAAGGAATATTGTATAAAAGACAGGCAGACGGGATTCAGCTTAGGTGCTTGAATGAAAAAGAAGCCCGCAAGGTAATGGAGGAGACCCATGCAGGCGTCTGTGGGGCTCACATGAACGGTTTAACTCTGGCAAAGAAGATCATGAGGCAAGGCTTCTATTGGCTTACGATGGACAATGACTGCTCAAAGTATGTCAAGCAATGCCAGTTATGCCAACAGTACGTAGATTTGAGACATCTGCCAGTATTAGAGCTACACAACCTGACATCGCCTTGGCCTTTCGCTGCTTGGGGGATCGATATCATTGGAGAGATTCGCCCTACGGCATCCAACGGACACAGATACATCATAGTCACAATTGACTATTTTACCAAATGGGTAGAAGCAGAATCCTTCAAAAAGATTGACGCAAGGGACATGGCCAAGTTCATATAGAGAAATCTGATCTGTAGATATGGCCTCCCTCACCACATAGTGTCTGACAACGGGGTGCAGTTCATGGGGGAAACCAGAAAGCTCCTTGAGAAAAATGGTATCAAGCACAAAAGATCCTCCCCCTACCGACCACAAGCTAACGGGGCAGTAGAGGCCGCCAATAAAAATGTGAAGAGGATCCTATCCAAGATGGTCCAAACTTACAAAGACTGGGCAGAGAAGCTACCCTTCGCACTATAGGGATACAGGACAACTATAAGGACATCTACGAGCGCTACGCCATATTCTCTGGTATACGGGATGGAGGCAGTATTGCCGGTTGAGATAGAGCTCCGATCGTTGAGGGTGATTATGGAAGCCCAAATTCCAGCGGCTGAATAGGCACGACAGAGGCTACAACACTTAAACTTACTGGATGAGTGTAGACTGAAGGCTTATTATCATAATCAGATCTACCAGAAGAGGTTGGCCTGGACATTCGGGAAGAAGGTGAGAAAGCATCCGCTGAAGGAAGGGGACTTAGTGTTCAAGCAGATGAGACCAAGTATACCGGACATCAGAGGAAAATTTAGACCAACCTGGGAGGGGCCGTACATCCTTAAAAAGCTGTTGTCCAAAGGAGCTGTAATCTTATCGGGTAGCGATGGAAATGAATTCAAAGAACAGATCAATGTCGACAGACTCAAAAGGTTCCATGGCTAAAGACCAAAATAAAAAGAAGAGAATAAAATACCCTGCAGGTCGAAAACCGAAAAAAGGCGGCTGTGCTAAAATTGGGCGCCTCGACAGGGTGAAAACCGAAAAAAGGCATCCTGTGCAAAAATAAGAGGCACGAGAGAAAATGTCCAATCCTGAAAACCCGAGAGGGCCGATTAGTAACAGGAGTTGATGCTATTAAAATTTGGTTTCATGTATTAACAGGGCGTACACAGTCGAGTAAATGTCAAAACCAATCATGTATGTTGAAATTACATGGAAGTGTACACAATTTCGTGAAATTGAACAAATATTATTCTTTTCATTTTCATCATTTTCTAGTTCTGCATGAAAAAGAAATGTAACATCAAAAGAAACACAAATGCAAGCTAAGCTAAGTCCTGCCACTGCTCTCGCCAACTAGATGCTTGAGCCATCGTGTCCTATTATCAGATGCTGGGCTGAGGACCCATTTCTTATACTCGCTGGTTGAAGCTGCGGAGTGATCGCCGAAGCTCGAAATAACGGTTTTCACTGGCAGTTTGCTCCATAGCTCATGGTACCTAGAGGCGAAGGCAGCCAAAAGAGCCCCTCCCTGAAAGGATAAAGGAACCCTCACCACATCCTTGGTCATCCAGAGCTGATGCGCACATCGAGAAGTGATGCAGAAGGTGGCTTGACGGAGCCCACAGAGGGGAACACACCTCGAGGGCCCAACAATGACCACATGAGATAGTGGGAGCCAAGAAGATGTGAAACTAATGTCGTCATCTGACAGTTCGCAAAATCTAGTAATGCCTTCACCAGTAGTGGCACACTCACACAGTCGTCGATGCGGAAAAAAATGGCTCGGCGAGTACTGTAGAATGACCCGAGGAGGTGGCTCAGACAGCATCCTCAGTTTCTCCTACAGCTAGATCTAAAAAAAAAAAAGCCGCTGGGGTAAGTAGGGTTTACTTCAGGAAAAAGTAAGGCAAAGGGTTGTGTGAAAATCCGAAAGGACGCACCTCTCGCTAAGAAAAGTTAGTGCGAAAATCCAAAAGGGACGCACTACCTTTAAAACAATGACGTACCTGGAGCAATAAGGGGCTGCCAGTGAAAGTAGTGGTGGATCTAGACCTCACAGAGTCCAAGTCCAGAATGGTTTCAGCTAAAATGAGTGGGAAGGGTGATGATCCCCGATGAAAGTCGCTCAGAATCCCGAACAGGCGAGGGTCGCCTGTCAAACCCCCTGGAACAACAGTGAGAAAGTTCGTCATGCAAAACAGAAATATGATGCTTACCCGGTATGTAGGGACACCAGTGAACCGATCTAGAGCCTCGATCAGTAACTCCTAAGTAAAGGAAGGGCCCGGAGAAACCAGCCGGAAGGCCTCAGAAGGTGGTATGCCGAGAGCCATAGCTATATCCCGAGTCTGGAGTAGACCGCAGCGGGGAATGCAAGGTAGAGCGTTGGGGGAGTACCAGGCTCCAAGAATGGCAGCTAACTCCTCAGGCAGGGGGCACAACTCCTGATAAGTGAACCGAAAAACGTGGAACCAGGGGTTCCAGAAGTGAGTCGCCGCTAGAAGAAGGTTCTGGTCAACCTTGACCCTGCGCAGATATTTTAGCCCAGACAGGGGAGATAGGGCGCCTTTTTCACAAGTGTGCTTGTCATCTAGGATGCGGTGCATTCTTTGGAGAAGAGAGGAAGACATTTTGAGAAGAATGAGGGGCTCAAGATGTTGGGAAAATGAAAAGACACGAAAAAGCAAAATTTTTGGAGAAATTTATAGGGAAGAGCCACCGACGGCCTACCCGTCTCTCACAAGAGACGGCCTGCCCGTCGGTAAAAATCCACCTGGCAGATGCATATGTTAGCATAGCATTAATCACGAGCATTAAATGCGCATGAATTGGGGAATGGGGAACGACAGACGGGCAGCCCGTCAGTCGCTCCTAGCGATGCCCAGCCCGTCGTTCATGAAACTCTATATAAGGGCGAGTAACAGACGGACCAGGGGCTGCTGTCACTTTCATTTTCCCTCTCAAAACGGTTTTTTTTTGTTTTTTTTCTGCATTTTCAAGTATTTCTTCTCCTTTTCTTGCAATTTCTTTATCTTTTCGCATTCTTCACTCACCGGATGCTCGGATGCTCATTGTTTCTTCAGTTTTTCTACACTTTTCGCGACTGCAAGTAAGTAAAATAACTACTTTACCTTTTAATTTAATTTATTTCTTCTTCTTCTTCTAGCCTTAAGAATGGTTAGGATGCTTTAGATACTTTAAATATCTAGGGAGGATGCTGCCCATTTTTTTTAGTAATCTTTGGTGTAATTAATCTGAACATTTGCATGATCACATAGAAATAGGACTTTTCTATACCTTTGTCGTTTTGAAAATTAACTTTTTAGTGGATATATTGTATTGTTGGGGGCACACCCTTGCCGGGGTGCGTCCCATTTATATGCATATTGTTGTTGAGGCCTGAGGCCTATTTTGATGCCTTTTTCATGCAGGAGGTTGGGCACACCCTTGCCGGGGTGCTGCCCAAATTTTCATTTTTCATTCTAAAATTGAATATTTTTATATATAATGCATGTCTTGGGACCCGATGAGCCCATTTTCATTCGCTTTCAGAATTTTTTTTACATCAAAGTGGGGCACACCCTTGTTGGGGTGCTGCCCATTGTTACTAATTTTTAATTCTTCCTATGCCAATTGCATGTTTTTCTTCTTTTGATATGTGCGAAGCATGCTGGGCGACATCCCATGATAGGAGATTCGCCCATTCTCTTTTTTTTTTATCTGTTTTGTTTCACCTCATAATCGGGCCGCTATAGCACTGGTAGGGCCTTAATGGGCTTTCACTTTGAAAACGAGCTTAATAACACCTGTTTCGTCAAAGTTTTCGTTATCTAACATTTTCTTTTGTAGGATGCCTCCTAGGTGCAGAGCACCACAGGCCCAGCCCAAGGTCAAGGTTCGGGGTTGGATGGACGGCGAGTCAGCCCAGAGATACAGAGCGCTGGCTTAGGTGGAGATTCGAGCTAGTCGCTTTGTGTCTCGACCGTTCCTAGAGGCCCTAGGGATGGCCCCGGAGGTCGACATGCTTATCGAGGGCGCCGTATGGACCGAGTTCCTTGAGCCTGCTTTCCAGACCTTCCCTGAGCCCACCCGACAGATGCTAGCCACCCTGCGATAATGCGGTTTTCAGAGATCGGATACAGAGCCGGGGGTGGTACAGTTCTAGTTCGATGGCCAGCATTTCAGCATCACCAGGCAGAGATTCGTAGAGGCCAAGGGGCTTCCCAAAGAGGAGGGGGTCGAGATCCCACGGCGAGCGGTGAGACGTGCCCAATGGGCGGCCATTGCCTTACCAGGAGTGCTGTATGACCATGATACTGCAAAGAGCACCGTACTGGTGTCTCAGGCACTCCGGTACCTGCACAAGGTGCTATCTAGCTAGTACCTCGGTCGAGCTGGTAATCCAGGGTCATTTAACGCGGCCGAGATCTGGAGCCTCTGGGCTATGGTGGCAGGCCAGCGCCTCAACGTTAGCCATGAGATTTTGGCCAACCTGTCAGGGCAGGCAGAGGCCTTCAGGTTGTTATCTATCCACGAGACCAGGCGGGTCTTCTCCCTTCCACCCTTGGGTCTAGAGCCAGAGCAACCAGAGCAGCAGCCTCCTCAGCCACAGATTCAGCCACAGCCGCAGCCCGAGCAGGGGCTGCCCCGGACTCTGTTGCATTTCGACGTGGAGTTCACTATGGACGAGCTGTTCGGTACTCCACCGGCATCCAGGGCGCCGACTCCTGCTCCGTCACCGGGCACCAGGGTGCAGAGGTCTACCTTCAGGCCCCTCGAGAGGTATCACCCATACTTTCGGAGCGACCTAGGGGCATCTTCCTTAACGGCCCCACCGCCAGAGCCAGCACAGCAGCAGCCAGCACAACCTGATTTCTCCCAGCTCCTCACTTCCAAATTCGCAGCCTTCGAGCGACGACAGGATGAGAGAGACAGAGCTTTATAGGAGAGGTTAGACCATGAGCAGGCTGCTATTCAGGAGCAGTCCCAGATGATAGAGCGGTTGATCCAGGAGCAAGCCGATGTTATTGAGCATACAGTACGAGAGCAAGCTCAGGTCATGGAGACCTTCAGGGACAAGTAGGCAAGGCTTGTAGAGCAGATTGCCCAGGGCCAGAGGGAGCTTAGGCAGCAGCTCACTCATGATCTGAGGACGTCCTAAGATCAGGTGTCTCAGAGAGTTGATATGACTCTACAGATGATCGATGCGTAACTCGACTCCCTGAGATCCCGGGTCAGGCGATAGAGGGGATCCTTCCTCCCTTGTCCCAGACCATGAGGGAGTTTAGGGAGCAGACGGAGCAGTGCCTAGATCAGATGAGGAGGGCCGCCGGCGAGCAGACCACTCAGATGAGCCAGGCATTCAAGAAGTTAGGTGGCACAGTCTCGGAGACTTTGGAGTTCATGAGGACTTGCACCCAGCCCTTCTTGGATGGCTATGCTCAGATCAGGTTCAGAAAGACCCATGATGCTGGGGCAGGACCTTCCATGGCTCAGCCACCACCTCCGACACAGTCAGCTCCACCTCCACCTCTGCCAGGGACAGTGTATATATCAGATGACAAGGAGCCCTCCGACTACGCACCCCTCTGATGTTCAGGGAGTCATTTCTTGTATTTTTGTACATTTTCACTTTGTATATACATTGTACAAAAGTGATATTTCTAGTGAAAAACTTTTGTCTTCAGTTTTGTGCATTCATTAAGTTATTTATGATTCATTCATATTACAGATAAGTGTATGTTTTCACATTTGCTCATATTCCAAAATGATGACAACATAACAAACGAAAGCGAAAAATAACAAAAGATAACCAAGATTGGAAAAGTGACAACTTAACAAATAAAATGAAGAAAGGATATAACTGAAACATGACGTGGTAAATAAAACAAAACCACACCATTCGTAGACATGTTAAAAGATAGTAACTCAAACATGAATTAACAAAACCTTTTATCACACAGGTACGGAGAAACATTGATCCGAACACAAGCATCAATCAAAAGTACGAACATGAGCGCCTAAGATTCATGTCTTCTTGAAAAAGGGAACCCAGCGAGGTCTCCTCCTGCACAAAACAAAGATTACGGTCGGAGAGTACCTTGTCTCACAGTTCACGTAGTAGTCAGAGAGTGCTACGCACCTTGCAGATTGGATGGGGGTTAGCAGGGGAACTTCACAGCAGAAGCTGTAGTTAGAGAAACACTGCTCTTCACATCGAGTTTGTAGCCAGAGAGTGCTACATCTCCTCAAAATTGCGCGAGCAGAGACGAGGCCAACAGGAGCAGAATGTAACACCCCCTTCCCATACGTAGGCGATCCCATCCGAGAAGGAGTGAGATGTCGTATGAGTAAAGGTGCCACCAAGCAAGTACAGAGTAAAAAACACATTCATTCATAACATACATTCAGAAATATAGAATAATTAAAAACTTTACATAAAGAAAGCAAAAGCTGATCATGCATTACTATAATAACTATTAAAATAATGATCTGATCAACTAGCTGAAACAAATAATATTACATATACAAAATATAGATACAAAAGCGGAAGCTGATACAAAACTGATACATGAGAGTTCTATACAAAAAGAATCATCACTGATAAAAAAAAAAATAGCCCTACACTAAAAACTCTTCTGTGTTGGCTTGATGACGGCGACTCTCAAAGCAAAACGCCCTCCGCACCTGCACGGATAAGAACACCGTGCTAAGCGATAAACGCTTAGTGGGGAAACACACATAAATAATGGACGGCCATTCACAATGGTCGTCAAGGCATAACACATTCACAATGGCAGAATGCAAAGGCTATAACATAATCCATACCAACATGTTCATGTAATAAAGCCATACAATCAGTATTTCATAATCATTTTCATTCAGATAATCCTTTTATAGCCAAATCAGATCAAGCAGTTCAAATAAACATTTAAAGAACACCTGCTGACTCTAGATAGTAGATAACGAGTGTACAGACAGTACTTTCCGGGTATGAGCCGATTACAGACAGTACATTACGGGTACGAACCGATTAAACCATTTTACTTTAACATTCACAGATATTTTCAAAAGGGACCTTAAACAAGATCCAATACAGAAAAGGGTTCGCGAGGAACCAAACGGGGACCTGATCGGGGTCCAAACAGAACTATGGGCTGCAGCTAACAGACTCTATTAGGCATGCCTAACTATCCA
This sequence comes from Excoecaria cochinchinensis, assembly GCA_947683425.1. Classification (NCBI taxonomy): domain Eukaryota; kingdom Viridiplantae; phylum Streptophyta; class Magnoliopsida; order Malpighiales; family Euphorbiaceae; genus Excoecaria; species Excoecaria cochinchinensis. The sequence continues at coordinate 3,305,993 of CANTUQ010000004.1, forward strand.
ATTACTCGACTCTAGCAGGTTATGCGACATTCAAATCACATTTCAGAGTACGGAATATAATTCATCAGAAAATCATGGTATCACGCATATCAAAGCATCAAACAGTAAGACATGCATCATACAACAGTAAAGTCCATTCAGAAGAAATACCAAATTCATTTTTGAGTTAAAAACTAGGAAATTTCAGAAAAACGAGCTGAACGGAGAATCGGGCGAGATTGGCTGGTCACGAGGCGTGACTGGCCTTCCCAACAGGCAGGTCACGCGACGTGACTTGCTTGTTCCTCGCCGATCACGTTGCGTGATCTTCGTAAATCATGGAACGCTCTCGCAGGTCACGGCGTGACTGGACGTCACGTCTCGTGACGTGCTACTCCCTCGCAGATCACGTTGCGTGATCTCGCAGATCACGCCTCGTCTTCGCAGGTCGCACGACGTGACCGAGGATCACGTCCCGTGACTTGCTTGTTCTTCAGCTGGTCACGCGACTGGCTTCTCAGCAGGCAGGTCACGGCGTGACCGAGGGTCACGTCTCGTGACTTGCCTTCTTTCGTAGCGAGTCACGCGACAAAGAGAACTTCAACAGTACTTCGATTTTCCAGAATTTCCAGAACAAAGAATCCAATCCCAATTTGATTTAAAACCATACAAACCTGTTTTTACTTTCCAGAAATCATCTCAAACAACATAGGCAACAATTATACAACTCAATTCATCAACTAATTGATCAAATCAAATCAAGAACATATGCATTCAAACTTACAAGAACATAAACCCTAGAATTTTACAGTAAAATCAAAATCACACAATTTCACAAATAAACATTCCCAAACCTGTATTCTAAGCTTCTAACACTTAGTCCCACTGCTCCCAGCAACCTCTTTGCCTTTGGGATCGCGTGGAGCCTCAGCTAGAACACAAACACAGTAATGAACATCAACATGCAACCCTAAATTAAAACTCAACCTAAAGAAGAAGATGAAGAATTACAGCAAGATAAAGACAAGGATATGCACTTACCAAGCTAGGGAATGCCAAGAGAGATTAACTTCACCAATAAAATCTTGAATCTACACACAAGAGCCCTTAGGGAAAAAGGAAAGGAAAAAGAAGAAGACCAGTGAAGAAAGAACGTGAATCTACCAATTCCTTTTCTTTCTTTCCTTATTCTTTTTCTTTTCTTTACCCTAAGTAAGTGTCCATTTCTTATTGGTGGAGTTAACCACTCACACTTAAATTCCACACACATCACACATACCTAATGCACTTATAATTAAAGTACCCTACAATGGCATAAACACACACACCCAAGTATTTCTCACTTAATAAACACACTAATGCCATGTATGCACCCACATAATAGTAAAACCCAAAAACATACATTTTACTAAAGTACCCTTATGAAATGCTGAACACATGCGAATGCTTACACATACAGACAGACAGACAAGCTCATTCTACTAGGGGGCAAATGGGGTGTGACACAGAAGCTGAGGTTAGAGAAACACTGCTCTTCACATTGAGTTTGTAGTCAGAGAGTGTTACATCTCCTCAAAACTGCGCGAGCCGAGATGAGGCCAGCAAAAGCAGAAGCTGCGGTTAGAGAAATGCTGCTCTTTGCACCAGGTTTTGTAGTCAGAGAGTGCTACATCTCCTCAGCACTGTGGGAGCCGAGACGAGGCTAGCAGGAACAATCGAAGTTATGGTTAAAGAAACACTGCTCTTCATATCGAGGTCGTGGCTAGAGAATGCTACATCTCACCAATACCTACAGGTCGAGACGAGACCGATAGGGATATCTTCACCCGCCGAACAAACTGAGATGAGGTCTACCCGGTAGAAGGCACGGAAGGTAAGAACCGCCACAGGTACGTTTTCTTCCTTTCTGTCCTTTCTCTGAGTTTTGGCTCGTCTAGGCGCTTGTGCACTAGTTTCCCCAAAACTAGGGGCAAGTGTAAGCACCGTGTCCCGGAGCGGTCCGGATAAGAGATTACCCTATGATGAAATCGGTATCCGAGCCTGTACAAACGGTTTGGATTCGAAGGCTTTAGTCCCATGTTCCACGAGAAATGAGTCCTTTTTATCCTTCGTAGGCAGAAGGGGAAAATGGGGAGTTTGTAAGGTCCAAAAAGCATGTTTTCCTCGACAGACGGCCAGCCCATCGGTCGGAGGCCAGCCCGTCGGACAGGTGGCAGGATCGATGAATCCTTGTGTCAGAAAGATTCTTTCGACACTCATCGGTCAAAGTGGCAGGGCCGTCGGATGAATCCTTGTGTCAGAAGGATACTTTTGACGCCCGTCGGTCAAAGTGGTAGGGCCATCGGATGAATCCTTATGTCAGTAGGATTCTTCCGACGCCCGTCTCCACCACAGACGCCCGTCGGTCGTGCCTGGCTTATAAAAGCTTTGAATTTTCTCATAAAGAGGGTTGGAAAAATTTATGAAGGAAAAACTCTGCCAAAATTCACGTGTGTTTTCTCTCTCTTCCAACAAACACATTTCTAAAAAGATTTAATTGATTCAACAATCAAGCCATCAAAAGGAGCTAAATTTAATTGGTTTTTCCTAAGGTTTTGATTCCAAAAATTCAGTTTTTAAAAAATCAAGAAGGAAACAACTCATTTTCCTTATTCTTGATTTTTCATCTTGTTTTCTCGTGGAGCGTGCGGGGAGCCATAGAACAACAAGGAATCCAACCAAAAGGTTATTCTGAGGGTAAATACTCCGGACCCTTTTCTGTCTCTTTTTTTTAGCTTCATTTTCGATATTATCTTCGCTTTTTCCCTTATCTTCATTTCTTGCCATTATTCTTCATGAGTTTGCGTAAAACTTGTCTTTTTTGAAAGCTTCTATTTTCTGGGACAGAGGTGACCGACTGGTCATATGCTGTGACCGATGGCCGTCGGTTGCCTTTTAGCATAATCCGTCGGTGACCCCCATAGACGTCTTCCTTCGAGTAAGCGACGGGCTGAATCGGTCTCCTTGACCGACGTTTGTCGGTCATTGAACATAGCCCGTCGGTGGGTTCTATCCCACATTTTTAACCTTTTTCTTCTTTTTTCCTCTTTATTCTCCCAAATGTTTATGTTTAGTTATAACCTTTTTTCGGTATTTTAACATCCCTTTGGCTTGTTTTGTGAGAATATGTTTTTGCTTCTTGGATCGGTTAGAGCCCGAGAGAGTTCTCCCGTATGGAAAGTTCGCCTGGTTTAGTTCTCTATCTTCCTATTTTTTTATATATTTCATGTATTTATTTATTGTTCCTCCTGTATATGACAAAATTGTTGTATTTCTCGCTAATGTAAAAAATCGACCAAACATTTTATACTTAATAAACTGAATTCTTCATAAAATCAAGGACCCAATGTGCTATTCTTTATCCAATAAAATCCTCATAATAAAAAATCCATTTTAATAATGATGCATGCGAGGACCAAAGTCCTCGAAATAAGCAATGCCCCGATTCATGTATGTATCGCACATTTATAAAAGGGAGTTGTATTCCGCTCCTTGTGTTATTGTAATTTATCGCTTTTATTACTTATTTGTTCATTTACTGCTTTCCAAATGTGAATAAATGCACTTTGATTCGATTGCATCGTGTGGAGAGAGAGCAAATTAATGAAAATATAAAATTTGATCATAAAATAATCAAGGTAGAAATAGATGAGAAGTCCCGAACCCAGCTCTAGTCTTTGGGCTCAAAGAGGCGAGAGGTCTATCCGATCACTCATTGGAACTATGACCTCCAAGACACCTCTTGTGTCACGAGACTTTGACTTTAATCCTAGGATCCTTAGGGCGAGAGGTTTACCCTCCAAGACCCCTTTGGTTGGCCCAAAATGGAGCGTAGTCTTAGGCTCTCCGAGGCGAGAGAAACTTTCCCAATGTTCTATTGGGTGGCGACTCCATGAAACCTCCTTGTTGCCCAAAATAGATGCACTTGTAAATATCTTTACAAGTTGCCAATGGATCCTCAATTGCCCGATCGCCCTCAAGCGGGCAATCAGAGGGGCGGCCGCGGGGTCCAGCGCGCGTCACACACAGCTTTGTGTTACCAAACACAGTTGTGCTAACTGTAGCACAAGTCATCTTATAAGTCATTTTGACCAACATATTGTTCTAGCAATATCACTCACAAGCATACTTCCTAAGGCTTATCATACAATTTGCCAATAACACTTCAAGTCTTTAAATCAATAATTAACACATAATCATATACCAAATCCAAGCAAGAGACATGAACAACCAATCATGAACACATGCCTCTCAATTACACAAATAAGCATGCACATAACAACCATGCTCTAAAATAGGGTCTAAGATTACCAATGTTCAAACTAATAATACATGCATATACACAATTCTAACTCATAACACAACATGCATCAAATATACACAAATCAAATACACATGGAAAAAACTAAGAGGGCACACGATCCCAACTTCTTGGAGTAGCTGAAATACCACCAAAATCATACCTTATCCTTGGCCTTTTGCCTTCTTTTAGCCTCAGCTTTTTGCAATACCCAAATCAAAACAAGCTCTTAATCCAAATTCAACCAACCAAACACAAAGAAAAGGGTAGAAGCAGAAACACAAATGTAAAACACTTACCTTTAAGATTTAATCCTTATTAATACTCTTCAATCAATCCATTTCAAATAGCAGAAATCAATCAAGCCGAACAACCAAAGAGAGAAGAAATTAAGAGAATAAAACCGTAAGGAAGAGGGAAAGAAAGAAGAAATCTGCATGCAATTCAATTGAGGATAGAAAATCCCACTATACAAGCTTATATTGCATGTCCCAGTCCATGTGGCATGACTTCATTAAGTCACTAGTCAAGCACAGCCTTATGTCCCACTCACATGCAAAGTTTCCTCTCAAGTCCATGGCAAATGTCTCTCTAAATCCCTCTAAACCACTTCTCTTACAACAAAATTATAACTCCTTTCAATTACATCCTTAACTCCACTTAATCTTATACAAATAAAGAAATTTAGCACCACTAATTCTACTAGGGTGAAAATCGGGTTATGATAATTCTCTCCTCCTTAAGAAATTTTATCCTCAAAAGTTCACCCTATACCAAATAGATAACATTACACTACTATATTAGAATTCATACTAATCAAACTTAACAAATGGAACTTACCAGAAGGACCTGCTTGCTCATTTACTTTTTCTCTGATCATGGCGCAACACCGAGCTGGACCGCCCGTAGGTATCGGTTTCTCAACCGTCTCCGATGGTACTTGCAATGTCTGTCCTCTACGTCTTGCTCCTCTAGCAGATCCAGTCACTCCCATGTTACCCTTACTTTCTAGCTGAACTGAACCTTCCTTCAAATTTGGGCAATTGGCTAGCATATGCTCAATGCTGCCACATCAGAAACATGCTCCAGTAAGCTTCCTATAAGTGCCCCAATGGAATCTCTCACAATGCTCAAATTTGGGCACTGTACTTCCTTTCCTCGATGGTCCCGAAACACTACCCTTCGAAGCCGGTTAACGACCCGATCCTCGGGTAACCTAGCCACTGCAGCTTCTCGCAACATGTTAATGCTCGGTACACCACTATTATTTGCTTTTCTTTTTTATGTTCCTTTCGCTGCTTAATCACCTCAGACTCTTCCAATTTCATCGCTGCCAAAACCAATTGGTTGTAACCCACTGAATGCATAATAGCCATAGCTGAAAGAGGACCTCTGATGCTCTCTCTTAACCCATCTTCGAACTGACAAAACTTGGATTCCTCGATTAGAAATAAATCTAGCACATATTTGCTTAACCTATTGAATTCCTTCTCATATTCACTTACTGACAAACCCTTCTGCCTCAAACTTATGAATTTTTTCCACTTTGCCTCTCGGTAAGCCTTAGTCACAAACCTCTTCTCAAACTCTTGCATAAAATAATCCCATGTCATCTATATAAGTCGCTGGGGGTTCCTTAACACCAGCTTCCACCTGTCATAAGCAAGACCTTGCAATAGGAACACTACACAATTAACCCTCTAAATTCCTACCTCTTCTTCTTATAGGATCAATAGGGGCCTTACGGGCAGTCAACCTCTCAATCAGATGCAATAACCCTTGTCCTAATGCTGGCACACCTTGAACAGCACCCAACCCTTCAGCTCTAGGTCTCTCAGGTGCAGGCCGATTAACCCTCGCAGGAATAACACTACCCGTCATCTCATCCATCTCTTCACTCGGATCAGACTCCATCTAAACTCTCTACACAAGACAACATCTGCATAAGGCCACGACTCTAAATAGACTCATACACATCTATACATCTTATAGACCAAGACCATCTACCTAAGCTCTGATACCACAACTTGTGACACCTCAATGCCCCTTAGAAGGAATATCGGGATGTCACACAAGCAAACCTAAACTTAAAAACATACACTTATGTGAACAACTAAGTGGAAATAATAAAACATACAAAAGTGGAAGCAATTAAACGAAATATACTTACATTACTGAACTTATAAAAATAAACATATTACAAAACCATTACAATGCCTTAAACAATATTACATGCCTTACATTACATATACAAAACACTATATAAGAGTCTTATACAAAAAGAATACTATAACCAATACAAAAAGAAAACTCTACAAAATCATAACTCCTAGTGGCCAGCAGATGGGGAGCCTCACTCAAGAACCAAACCTGCATACCTACACAGAAACAAACATCCGTGCTAAGCGATAACGCTTAGTAGGGATGAACAGAAGCAAAGGACTTCCAAAGAAGTCGCAGCAATACAAAGCATGCATATAACTTACAGGTACTAGCATTAATAATTCAGAAGCTTAGCACAAACAAGGCATAAGCAGACGGTAACTTACTCAAAGTTTATACAGATACAGAAGCAATAACAAATGCTAACATTCAGAAGTAACAGAACATATAACCGATACAAAATCACTTATCTTTCACAAATATACAATACAAATATAACTTGAGGTAATGATAATGGTGGATACGGGTAACAGAATACCGGCGAACAGTATCGAAAGACCGAAGTCTAGTTTAAGAAGACCGAAGTCTAAAAGCTTTAATACAGAAAATCGAAGTCTAAAACTGAACCCATATGGGTCGACACGAGCAGCTGTAAAACTCTAGCCCTTAATATGCATGCTTATCTATCCACTACCTTGACCGAACAGGCTCAACAACATTCAAATCACAATATCACGTGCTCAACGTTTATCCAAGTACCCTACCAAGGATACAAACCAAACCATTCATGTACTAGTTAAGTAAATCATCACATAGCATATGCATATAAAAAATTAAAAATACATAAGCTAAAATGCATGTACATTCATAAATAATGCAATGTTACACAATATTGGATCGATTAATCACATTTATTCTCCATACTAAAACATAGCATTTATGTAATGCCCCAATGCCCCTTGGGAGGACAAGGGAGCGCTATGCGACAATCATGCTATAACTAAATCCAATTAGCATCATTATATCTACTTATTATCACTAAATTAATATTATTATCTCTATCACTTCCACTATAAGATCACTATTCATATTAGCACACATTAATGATCACTAAGCCATTCACTTGCACTAGTTCTTTATAGTTACATATTGCAATACAGAATTACATATACATTTATACTTATCTTATACAAAAATTGGAGCTCTAATTATGCAATATCATTACAAAATTACAAACCTAGGTAGACAACTTCAAGCTCTTATAGTGGCCGACAGAAAATCATCTTCAAAATATGAACTCCAAGCTATAACCTACACGGGGATAAATACTCATGCTAAGCGATAACGCTTAGTGGAGATGCAAACAAAATAATACTAATACAAGCATTCACGTAAAATTATTTAACAATAACTTGTTACAATTAAACAATAAGCACTCATACATTAGTTCAATAATATGTCAACTATTTAATGTTCCATGCCACACAATAGAAATATTCAATAGTTCATTGTTTACAATAGCAAACACTAATATTCACTAGCAACGAAAGGCTTCGATAACATAACCATAATAGCATGTAATACAAAAACAATATCACTACATTATGGCATAACCAACACTAACACTGATCATCATAGTACAATCTTATATTTACACATAGGTACAAAATATTATCAGTAAACGTACCATAACATGTTCTTTATAGTTAGCCTGTATCATACAAAAGTGGATATGGGTACAATAGATATTAAACACTAGAGACTGAAGTCTATAACACTAGATCACTGGATACCCGTCGGTATCAATCACTAGACACCCATCGGTGCCACAGTAGCAGCTGCGAATCACTAGCCCTTCATAAGCATGCTTATTTATACATGACTCGATTATAGGCTTAATCATTAACTCACATAGTTATGTTCATTTATATTATTATTCACACACAAAATGATATTCATTCGCATAGTAAGATTCATTCGCATGGTAATGTATTCATGTAGTTCATTAAAGCAACATCATGGTACAATTATTGCATTGAGTAAATTTGCGTCATTGAATAAGTCATCACATTAAGCACATTCGCATCATTTCATGCTTTGCACACACTGATTGCTTGATAAACCTACTCACATTCCATTATATATTTAATTCCTTTATTAAACTACTATGCCATAGCATCATTTACATATAATTGTGATTAACAAACATTCATATACTCATTTCATAATGTTAGACATGAGTTGGACAAGCTATAGGAACTTGTATTGAAGTTCGGGTGCATTTCGAGAAGAAAAACACAAAAAATACACAAAACTGGGGAGGGTCACGGTGGCAATGAATTGGTTGTGACCTTGAGGTCCAATTACATGCAATTCTTCCTTGTCTCAGCATTGTTTATGGTGGCAATGAATTGGTTGTGACTGTGACATACCAAAATTAGCAAAACAGAAGCCAAAACTCAAGACAGCTTCACTGCTCTTTTTTGTTAAGCCTAAACCGACATCTAACCAACATTTTTAGGAAAAGCTTCCTTCTGAACAATTGTTTCCTAGGATGTTAAGTTTTAAATGGAGCAATTGTTAGGTCATTTGGATTTCTAAATCAACATATATGAATTAAAAAATATAGACTGTTCCAATGAACTTGCCAAGGTGGAGACATGTCTATTTTGGCCATTTTAAAGTTTAGAGCAAGAATTCATTCATGGTAATTTCTGGGACTTTTATACATATGGAAGTAATGGTTCAAATGGCACTTAAGTCACTTAATTTGGAGTTTTATAACTCCACTTATGACGAATTCATCACACGGAGGTTTGATACAATCTGAGCAGAGTTTTCCCTACAACTAGGGTTCATACTTGATCACATTTTATACTCATGGCAATTCAAATATCACTTCAACATTCATCCATTTTACATTTCAACTATATCAAATATCAATTAACACATAGAAACACATACAATTTCTCCCAACTACACAAACACATTAAACATGCATCAATTCAAATACAATCCAAAATCTCTTGAAGGTCTCCTTTACATCACTACTCAATTGGCCTTTTCCTTTTCCTTTACCTTTCTACTAGCTTCTCTAAGTTACAAAAACACAAACACATACACAAATATTGAAAATAGAATCAAAGCCAAGAACTGAAATTCAAACAAAAAGAAGAAAACACTTGACTCATTCTTACCTTTATAGCTTAACACTTGATCTCTTTAACTATAGCAATTTAAGTCTTTGGAAAAGATGTAGAAGAGGAAAGAAGAAGCAAAGTGCAAATTTTCTTTATGAGAATGGCCGGCCAAAGAGGAACAATAATGACCAATTTCTTCCTTTCAAAAGTCTATATATATCTATGAACTTGCTAGGTGTCAAGTCATGAGTTAAGCCATCTCCCTACAATGCCACTTGGCCTCCACTACCCCTTAATTAGTACTAATTAATCTTGCTTAAGTTAATTAATCACCACTTACTTAATTTAATCCCTACTTATCAATTTATCATGCAAATTACACTTTAACTACTAAACTATTTTAATTTCTAACAATTAAGTCCCTAATTCCCATTTTGAATTTGATACAAATCTGTAAACCCTAATTGTACACTCACTTAATTACACTAATCACACTCAATACTACTAGGGTGATTTTTGGGATGTTACAGTTTAGCATATAACAATCCTCATAGAATGATGTTAAACTAGGTTAAAAAGATACTCGTACCCGCACAACATTTGTAGATGATCATTAACTCAAAGTGCAAAACAGGATACCTCACGATCATAACCACTTTGGTAGTCACTGTGACATACCAAATGTGCAAAACAAAATGCAACCTAGGGTACCTCACAGTCACAAATACTTTGGTTGTCACCGTGACATATCTCACACTAACCGAGTAGAAAGCAATCAAGGATATCTCACAGTCACAACCACTTTGGTTGTCACCGTGACATACCACAGACTTGCCGGGCAAAAGCATTTCTTACATACCTCACGGTCATGACAACTTTGGTTATCACCGTGACCTATGCAAAATGCCAAAACACAACTTTGTCTTCTCAAAAGTCATTTCTGACCAACATACTCTTCTAACAATATCACTCACAAGCATAATTCCTAAGACTTATCATATAATATGCCAATAACACTTCAATGCTCTAAATCAATATTTAAGACATAATCAAATACCAAATCCAAGCAAGAGACATGAACAACTAATCACGAACTGATGCCTTTCAATTACACAACTAAGCATGCACATATTAACCATGTTATAAAATAGGGTCTAAGAGTACCAATGTTCAAACTAATAACACATGCATATACATAATTCTAACTCATAACACAACATGCATCAAATATACACAAACCAAATGCACATGCATAAACTAAAAGGGCACATGATCCCAACCTCTTGGAGCAGCCAAAACACCACAAAAATCAGACCTTATCCTTGCCCTTTTCCCTTCTTCTAGACTCATCTTCTTGCAATACCCAAATCAGAACAAGCTCTTAATCTAAATTCAACCAACCAAATAAAAAGAAAAGGGTAGAAGCAGAAAATAAAATCCAAAACACTTACCTTTAAGACTTAATCCTTATCAATACTCTTCAATAAATCCATTTCAAATAGCAGAAATCATTCAAGCCAAACAACCAAAGAGAGAAGAAATAAAGAGAAGAAAACCGTGAGGAAGAGGGAAAAAAAAGAAGAAATCTGCATGCAATTCAATTGAGGACAGAAAATCCCATTATGCAAGCTTATATTGCATGTCTAAGTCCATGTGCCATCACTACATTAAGCCACTAGTCGAGCACAACCTTATGTCCCACTCACATGTAAAGTTTCCTCTTAGATCCATGGCAAATGTCTCGCTAAATACCTCTAAACAACTTCTCTTACAATGAACTTATAACTCCTTTTAATTACATCCTTAACTCCACTTAATCTTATACAAATATAAAAATTAACACCACTAATTCTACTAGGGTGAAAATTGGGTTATTACAGTGTGGCCTAACGGATTTGAAAATTGAATGATACTGTAGCATTTTATACGGTGGTCAAGTTTTTAACACGGTGGTTAGGATTTCTTAACCACCATATGTCATTTTTAATGCAAATTTGCTGGACATAATCAAATTACATGATGGTCAGGAATTTCACATGGTGGTCAGGAATTCTTGACCACAATGTAACCCTGTTACATTTCCTTGTAAATATAGCACAAACTAGATAGAATCCCAAGTTCATTTTGTTTAGGATTTTGCTCTAAGTAAAAGACATTTTTAGGCCTAAGTCTCTCTTAAGAAATGTTTATCTGTGTCTTAAGTTTCATATGGAATAAAATGCATACTATTTAGATAGGTAACTTAGGAGATATGCCATTAGGAACAGAGACTACTCACATTATAAGGGCAGTAACATTTTCAATCTTAATTTCGAAGGGCATAGAGGTAGATTTAGGCTTAGGTTCCTCTTAATATTTGAAAATCTATGTTTTAAGGTCATTCTCCAATTGGAATTACTTTATTTGGAGGTCTATAAGTTGAAATATGATCAAATTACCAGGACTGGCTCAAGTGAACTAAAGGCAGATTTTATAATAAGTTCAATTTCATAACATATTCCATCAAATTCATACACAACCACCTAAATCAGCACTTTGGCATCAATTTATCATTCATTCTAGTATAAGACACAAATTACAATATCACAAGCACACACAAATGGGTTAGGAAACCTCTATGTGCACCAAAATGCTTCATCAACCCTCTGTAGCTCCAATCTTCTCCTTCCGTTTTCTTTGACCTATTCCTTCAACTATATTTATCATAAACGTCACATCAAATCCCATTTCAATTCATAATTCAACATTTCACACATATAAAAGAGCAAGAAGATGATAAAACATGTAATGCCCTAATTTACACCCTAGTCATCTTGGAGATGTTTGGGGGATCTATATATTTATATTCAAGATAAATCAGTATAATTATGTTTATAACTTAAGACATAATGGGAATTAATTTCTTTAACTGGGAATTAATCAAATTCAAGAGGTTAATTTAGTAATTTCACATATGAGGACTTAATTGCATAAATATGTGGATTTAATTGCATTAATTAAGAAGTTAAATGTGCTTAGGAATAAATATAATAATTTAAGAGCTAGATATGAGAAATCAAGAAAGAAAAAGGATTAATGAGGAAAGTGAAAAAGTATGCACCAATCACAAACTCACACATGCCTCAGGTCAAGAATAGTGAAGACTTATCTTCATGGCTTTATAAGCCATGAAGGTCGATTGTCAAAGGAGAAAAGAATAGCCAGCCGACCTCCCTTACCAAGGCAGCCCTCCTCCATTTTTTTGACACCAAAAATTTGATTGAAAGTGGTTCCAAGTAGAATTGAAGCAAGAGATTTGGTTATTGGAGTGAATTTATCTAGACAAGGTAAGAATGAATTACTATTCATCATCTTCTTCCTCTTTGATTATTAGAGTGCAAGTTGTAACATATATTCATATCTATGAAGTTAATATGGTTTTGCTATTTGACCTTGAAGAAGAATCCGCTGGAGGAGAGAAAAATGAGAAAGAATAAGAAAGAAGGTGAAAGAGTGAAAGGAATGAGTGATTTTGATTTTGGGAAAACACAGTTGTGTTTCAGTAAAAATAGTGAATTTTATTGAGTTACACAGCAATTAGAGAATCTTAACTGCCGTGTGATTGTAATGGCCTCATTATTCGATTAGCAGTATTTAGAGAATTTTGTAGAGTCCGTATTGTGATCCCGATTAGAGTAATGTGTGTAGTATCTTATACTACAATAGAATTAAAAAGTTAAGTGTGCTCGAGATATAGCAATCCCGGGATGGGTGACCTCGGGGTAGCTATACAGTTGAAATTGACAGCAGATACTAAAAATTTTTTATTTTGTAAAATTGATCTATGGACTGTCAAGAGTCTAGTGGTATAATTTGGAGTAAAAACGGAGTCAAATAGACCTCCGAAAGTTAAGTTGAAGTTAGCCTCTAGTTCGGGTCAATTGAACCGGGGTCTGACTGAATTTTAAAAATAATTATTGTGCTCAAAAGGGTGCATTATGGGGAGTGTAAAGGTATAAAATAATTTTTAGTAATTTTTGACAGCATTAGAATGGTGTTTTACGGTAGAACTGAAAATGGTTGAATCGGACTGGTTTAAGTGAATCGGGTCATAAATGGACTCTGATTAACCTAAAATTTTGTGGTGAGACTATTTTCTATGTTCTAAGAATGATGGAATTGCTTGGGAGTGAAAATAAGTTGAGTAACACATAGATGCCTTTAAACAGTGGAAATTGGCCGAAAAATTGAAATTTTTGTTCAAACCGGTTGGACCACTTTGGTTGGACTAGTTCGATTTAATTTTAGCATAGTTAAAGGGTTAAGAGGCTAGATTTATCTAGAGAAATCCAGCCATCCACCGCCTCCTTATCGCCCGAACCTTTCTTCTTCCATTCTCCTCCATTTTTCTTCATTTGCTTCTCAATCTCTCCCCAAAAATCCAGCCTCTTAGGGAAAGTTTAGACCCTCTATAACAAAGAAATAGTAATTAGTGTCCATTTGGAGCATTGGAAGTGAAGAAATCTATGTGTACAAGGTTTAGGGTTGATTTTGAGGTAAGTGTTATAGGTATTTTTAATTAGGTTTAAGGGTTCATATGGGTATTTTCAAGGGTGTAGAACATGATTATGAATTTATTTTGTTAAAAGAAAGCATAGAATTGATGTTATGAGGTGGTTTGTTCTCGGCCAATATAGGAACTCAAGCTGAGGAAGGTTGTTCTAAAGCTAAAGGAAAGGAAAAGGAAGCTTAGAGAGCCTAGAGTAAGGATTTGAGGTTTGTGGTTACAAAATCCCTTTATTTTCATTGATTTAAGTTGAGTTTTTGGTTATGTTTAAGTATGAAATTGTGATAAAGGCATGTTTAATTGAATCTAACTTGATAAATATGATTAGTGGACTTAAACAAGTATGTGTATGTGTTTAAAATGAATTAAAGAATCATGGTATGAAAACCCTAAGTTGAGCCGAATTGAAGTTAATGGAAATTCTAAGTATAACTTAATGTTTATGGCATTTAATTCGAATATATAACAAGTATAATATGTGAATTGAGTAATTTAGTGATTAAAAGAATGAAAAATATACATAGTGCATTAATGGAACGTTGGCCGAATTGAATATTGAAGGAATTAGTGGTGTATGTTGGTAATTAAGGCATATAATTGATGTTTATGATGAGTATAACATGTAATTTTAATGACTAAATGATTAAATGAATTAAATATGACTGTAATGTAAAATTTTTACCTTGGTCGAATTGATCATGTAGGGTAATTAATGAGCATTTGGGTGTTTTATGGTATATTATAGCATAAAATGATAAAATAATGATAAATGAGTATGTATGTGAATTTGTATGAAAATATGACGACATGATCGAATGATGTATGATGACTTATCATGTAATTTAAGTGCAATTTTAATGAATATTGCCCTTAGTAGTAGTCTGGTAGTGAAATCTAGTCCAGGATATAATTGGCTTGCCATAGGTATTCCACACCATGGTTCGAGTCATGACGACTCACTATTAATAGACCAATGATGGTCTATCCCAGTGTATAGTGTTTAAAGTGATCAGTGTAGTGCACTGCTAGTGAAGAATGGTCTTATTGGAATCATTCTATAGTGTAGTGGATTTATGGAGTCCACATCCCGTATATTCGATCAGTAGATTTCTACCGGGAGTATACTAGAGGCAAAATGGTAAAAATGAGACAAAATTGATTAAAAAAGTAATTAATGATAAAATAAGTGAAAATGGGACTAAATTGAAGGAAATAGAAAATTTAGGGGTAAAATGGTAATTTTACACTTAATAGTGGAAAATAGAGTAAATTAGTTAAAAAGTGTAACTAAAATGATAATTGTGTAAATAAATGAAAAGATGGGGATTAAATAGTAATTTTGAGTAAAAGTGGTAAAATAAGGACAAAAAAGTAATTTGGTAAGTCATAAGGGGTTAAGAGTGAAAATTAAGAATAGGTGAGGGTAATTTGGTAAATAAGTGAAATCAAGGACATAAATGGAACTATTGAAAAAGATGAGGATATAAATGAAATTATTGAAAATGTTAAGGACATAATTGGAATCATTGAAAGTTAGGGACATAAATATAATTATGGGAAAAGATTAAGGACCTTAATGTAATTATTGGAATTGTAAAGCTAATTAAAGGGTTAAAATGTAAATAGTGAATAATGTAATTTAATAAGTAAATAGGTAACAAAATTTATGAATTTATTGGTTAAATATAATTATTGTACTTAATGGAATATAATATTATATTTAATTAATAGTACTTTAGATAGTAGAAATTTATGGATTTGTAATTGCCACTGGGCATATTTAATTCTCATCACGTAGTTTTATTTGACTGCGTGTAGGTACGGTTTAGGAATGGAGCAGCATACCTCAGGCGTTTTGGGAGTGTAATTAGAGAAGGAAGATATGAGTTTGTTTATGTATGTTTTGTTGGCATGTATATTGAGAAGTTGGTATAAGTAGTTGTATATGTTTGAATACTTGATATTGGTATAACTCTATCATGAATGGATATTTTGGACTATTAATGGTATGAGATATCTGATATTATTATTGTGCTTATCACACCCCAAATCGGGCCTAGTCGGAATGTGCAAGCTAAGTCGGATAAGTGATGGGTATTTTGCTAATTTGTGCATACTGAATTTGAGTAATTAAGGACCTAATTGAAGAAGTGATTAAAGTTCAAGTGAGAAAATATTTGTGTGAGTGAGTGAAGTAAGAGTTTGCCAAGGACCAAAGAGCAATAAGACAACATATTGTGGTTGGAGCCAATAGGAGGTTGCCATGTGGCTTGGTGGGTGTGTGTAATTAGTGAGGAGAGAAGAAAAAGGAAAAAGAAAGAGAGAGGGAGGCAGATCACGTTCTGCCCTCTCCTCCTCCTCTTCACGTTCTCCTCCTTCTTTCTCCTCTCTTCTTGCTCTTCATCCCCTAGTTTTGTGTGTGAGCTGGAGTTGATTAGGAAGTCTTAGAGGCTGCTTTGAAGAGGTAAGTTGGGGTTAGGGTTTCCTGCATGTTCTTCTTCTTCTTCTTCTCCTGGTTTTGCTATTTTGAGTTAGGATTTTTGGAAGAGTAATTCTGGGTTTTGGTTTGTGCAAGCTCTGGGTGACAAGAAGAAAGTTAAAGGCAAGGAAAGGACTGAAGATTCAAGCTAGAAGAGTGATTTTGGGTCATCATTACCAGGTTTGGGAGCTTGATTTCTGCATTTGAGCTTTTGAGTTATTTTGCCCTAATTCTCACTTAGGTTGTAAATGTGTTTGTATTGTTTAATTTCTGGAATTTTTAGTGTTTTGGCGTGTGTATATGCATGATTTATGTGGGTAGATGTGTTAGTAATGCATGATAAGGATTGAATTGAAGGTATGTGACTTTGGATAGTGAAATTTCGTGAATCTGGGTAACCTGTTCTTGACGTTCTGGGTTTACGTATGCTTAATCGTGTTCATGGATGAATGTGGGCTTTGTGAGGAGATGAGCACGAGACATGCTCAAGAGCACAAGACGTGCTCGGGAGCACGTAACGTACTGGTTCTTCCTCCTTCGAAATTGTTCTTTCTTCTTTCCCTACAGCCACGAGCACGAGACGTGCTCCAAGGAATTAGTCGTGTCAAAGAGCACGAGTCGTGTTCTTGAAGCACGAAATGTGCTGGTGGCTTTCTTCCCCTCTGGCTTTTTTCTTCTCCCTCGGCAGCAAAGCACGAGACATGCTCGAAGGACACACTCGTGCTCAAAGAGCACAAGTCGTGCCCTCCAAGCACGACTCACACACATGAGCACGAGTCGTGCTCATGTGCACGAGTCGTGCCTAGCTCTGCTCAGCAACCCTTCTTCTATCCAGTTTTCTATCTTGTTTTCGAAAATGACCCTTTTCTTTCACTCTGAATGGTTTCTCACTATTTTATGGGACATGTTTTTGCCTAAATCATTTTTAGTATTGGTATTTTGAAGTGGGTGATTATTGAATTGATAGTATGCTAATATTTGACTATGATATGCTTAGTAATGGAAACTCTGCTAGATTATTGTTGGGTTTAATGTAACACCCCCTTCCCATACATAGGCGATCCCATCCGATAAGGAGTGAGATGCCGTATGAGACAAGGTGTCACCAAACAAAAGCAAAGCAAAATATACATCCATTCATAACATACATTCAGAAATACAGAATAATTAAAAACTTTACATGCAGAAAACAATAGCTGATCATGCATTACTATAATTAAACTATTACAATAATGATCTGATCAACTAGCTGAACAAAATAATATTACATATACAAAAATATAGATACAAAAGCGGAAGCTGATACAGAGAGTTCTATACAAAAAGAATCAATAACTGATACAAAACTGAGCCCTACACTAATCCCTTCTGTGTTGGCTTGATGACGGCGACTCTCTCAAAGCAAAACGTCTTCCGCACCTGCACGGGTAAAAACACCGTGCTAAGCGATAAAACGCTTAGTGGGGAAACACACATAACTTATGGACGGCCACTCACAGTGGTCGTCAAGGCATATCACATTCACTATGACAGAATGCAATAATTCATATAAACATGCCCGTATTTAAATACCATACTTTCAGAATCTCATCATCATATGCATTACAGAATAAACCAACATGTATTTCATCATTAAACTCATTCAGATATTCCATTCAAAGCCATATTAGATCAGAACATTTCCATTAACATTTAAAGAATACCTGCTGCCTCTAGACAGTGGATAACGAGTGTACTGAGGGTACCTTACGGGTACGAATCGAATACTGAGGGTACCTCACAGGTACAAGTCAAATATTATATCATTTATCAGAACATGTTATTTATATACTGAGGGAATCTTAAACAAGATTCTATACTGAAGGGTTCGCGAGGAACCAAACGGGGACCTGATCGGGGTCCAAACTGAACTGAGGGCTGCAGCTAAAAGACTCTATTAGGCATGCCTAACTATCCACTTACTCGACTCTAGCAGGTTATGCGTCAAACAGATCACATTTCAGGATACAGAATATAATTCCTCAGAAAATCATGCTATCACGCATATCGAAGCATTAAACAGTAAAACATGCATCGTACAATATTAAAATCCATTCAGAAGAAATACCAACTTCAATTCTGAGTTAAAAACTAAGAAATTTCGGAAAAACTGGCTGAACGGAGAAACTGGCGACTCAACAGGCAGGTCACGGCGTGACCGAGGGTCACGTCTCGTGACCTGCTTGTTCCTCGCCAATTGCGTTGCGTGATCCTCGCGGATCACGCAATGCACATGCAGGTCACGGCGTGACCGAGGGTCACGCGACGTGACGCTGCTTCTCCCTCGCAGATCACGTTGCGTGATCTGCCTATTTCCTTCGCAGGTCACACGACGTGACCGAGGATCACGTCGCGTGACTTGCTTGGTCTGCTGCTAGTCACGCGACTGGCTTCTCAGCAGGCATGTCACGCCGTGACCAAGGGTCACGTGACGTGACCTGCCTTCCTTTGGAGCGAGTCACGCAACGAAGAACAGTACCTCAATTTCCAGGAATTCCAGAATTTCCAGAAACACGAATTCACTCCCAATTTGATTAAAAACCATTCAAATCTGTTCTTACCTTCCAGAAATTGTCTCAAACAATATATGCAATAATTATACAACTCAATCCATCAAATAATTAACTAAATCAAATCAAGAACACACTCATTCAAATATAGAAGAACATGAACCCTAGAATTACAGTAAAACATCAAAATCGCACAAATCAATATTCCCAAACCTGGATTCTAACTTCTATCACTTAGCTCCACTAGGACCAGCAACTTCTTTGCCCTTAGGTTCACGAGGAGCTTCAACTAATCACAAATTCAACAAGAACATTCAACAAAACAACCC
The DNA here is from genome assembly GCA_947683425.1 of Excoecaria cochinchinensis. Taxonomy (NCBI): domain Eukaryota; kingdom Viridiplantae; phylum Streptophyta; class Magnoliopsida; order Malpighiales; family Euphorbiaceae; genus Excoecaria; species Excoecaria cochinchinensis. The sequence goes on from CANTUQ010000004.1 coordinate 3,325,517, forward strand.
TAAGTTAAACCTAACTCAAGGAAGAAGATGAAGATATAAAGTTACAGTAAAACACAAACAAGATATGCACTTACCAAGCTAGGGGATGCAAGAAGAGATCAACTTCACCAGTAAGACCTTGAATTCTCAACACAGTATTTGGGATAAAGAAAAATGAAGAAGAAGAAAGTGAGTGAAGAAGGAAACGTAAGTCTATAAGTTCCTTTCCATTTCTTCCTTTTTCTTTACCCTAAATAAGTGTCCATTTCTTATTGGTGTAGTTAGCCACTCACACCCAAATTCCACATGCATCACACACCTAATGCATACCCCATTAAATGTACCCTACAAGGGTATATGTAGATGCACCCAAATGCAATTTAATTAATTCTCACCTTAATACCATGTATGCACCCACATAATAATAAAACCCCAAAATCATATATTTTACTGAAATACCCTTATGAATGCTGTACACATGCGAATGCTTACACATACAGACAGACAGATAGACAGACAGACAGGCTCATTCTACTAGGGGGCAAATGGGGTGTGACAACTCTCCCCTACTAAAAAGAATTTCGTCCTCGAAATTCTCACCTGAACTGAATAACTGTGGATACTGAGCTCTCATCGACTCCTCTGGCTCCCAAGTCGCTTCCTCGACTCCATGATGGATCCATAATACTTTAACCAAAGGAATCTGCTTATTCCTCAACTGCCTCACCTCTCAGGCTAGAATAGCTCGCGGTTCCTCATCGTAAGAGAAGTCTGGCTGAACCTGAATATCCTGAACTGACAGAACATGCGAAGGATCTGATCTGTACCGACGAAGCATCGAAACGTGAAACACATCATGCAACTTTGCTAACTCCATCGGTAGCGCTAATCTGTAGGCTACAGGTCCCACCTTAGCCAAAATCTCATAAGGTCCAATGAAACGAGGACTAAGCTTGCCTTTCTTGCCAAACCGAAGCACTCTCCTCCAAGGAGAAACTTTAAGGAAAACTTTGTCCTCGATCTCAAAATGCACATCTTTTCTTTTCAAATTGGCATAAGACTTCTGTCGATCCTTGGCTGCCTTCAAATTCCGCTGCACTACTCTGATCTTCTCTTCAGTATCTCTAACCAAGTCGGGTCCAATCATAGATCTCTCGGACAGCTCGGTCCAACAAATCGGAGTCCTACACTGACGGCCATACAAAGCCTCATATGGTGCCATACCAATACTCGACTGAAAACTGTTGTTGTAGGCAAACTCCATCAATGATACATATCTGTCCCAACTGCCCGGAAAATCCAAAGTACAAGCCCTCATCATATCCTCCAGAATCTGAATAACTCGCTCTGACTGACCATCGGTCTGAGGATGAAACGCTGTACTGAAGTTCAACCTAGTGCCCAAAGCTCTCTGTAACTCCTTCCAAAACTTGGAAGTAAACCTCGGATCTCGATCTGACACTATGGACAAAGGCACACCATGCAGTCGAACTATCTCATCTACATAGATACCGGCTAATCTGTCCATGGAGTAGTCCACTCTAACTGGCAAGAAGTGAGCTGACTTCGTAAGCCGATCCACAATAACCCAAACCGAATCATGCTTCCTCTGAGTCAAAGGCAAGCCAGAAACAAAGTCCATGGTGATATCACTCCATTTCCACTCAGGAATGGATAAAGGCATAAGCAAACCTGAAGGAACCTGATGCTCTGCCTTCACCTGCTGACAAGTCAAGCACTTGGAAACAAAATCCACTATATCACGCTTCATACCGGACCACCAATAGAATTGCTTCATGTCTTGGTACATCTTCGTACTGCCAGGATGCATAGTAAAGACTGAACTATGCGCCTCACTCAAGAGCTGTCTCCTCAAATCCTCAGACTCTGGCACACACAGACGATCTCTGAACATAAGTACCTCATCCTGAACTGAGAACTCTGATGGCTTACCCGATCTAACCTCATGCACAATCCGCTGAAGTTTCACATCATCTCTCTGAGCATCTACAATCAACTGTCTCAAAGTAGGCTTCACACGCAACTGGGCAAGCAAAGCCCCATCTGAACCAAAACGCCATCTGAAACGTCTCAAGAATAAGGCTGAAACTGACTTACGACTCAAAGCATCTGCAACTACATTGGCCTTACCAGGATGGTAATCCACAATGCAGTCGTAGTCCTTAAATAACTCAAGCCATCTGCGCTGTCTCATGTTCAACTCTTTCTGTGAAAGGAAGTACTTCAAACTCTTGTGGTCCGAGAAGATCCTACACTTTTCCCCATACAAATAGTGACGCCAAATCTTCAGAGCAAAGATTACAGCTGCCAACTCTAAATCATGCGTCAGATAGTTTTTCTCATGTGGCTTCAACTGACGAGAAGCATAAGCCACTACTTTACCCTCCTGCATAAGCACACAACCAAGACCAACTCCAGAAGCATCACTATAAATAACAAACTCCTTACCCGAGATGGGTTGAGTAAGGATAGGAGCCTCAACAAGCAACTGCTTTAACCGATCAAAACAAGACTGACACCTGTCTGACCACTCAAATCTAACTCCTTTCCTCAACAATCTAGTCATAGGAGCAGCAATCACAGAAAATCCTTTAACGAACCGACGGTAATAACCTGCTAAACCGAGGAAACTCCTCACTTCCTGAACATTTCGAGGCGCTTTCCAATCAACAATCGCCTCAATCTTAGCTGGATCCACCTGGATACCACTAGCTGAAATAATGTGACCCAAGAATGACACTTCTCGAAGCCAGAAATCACACTTGCTAAGCTTAGCAAACAAATGATGCTCTCTCAACATCTGCAAAACCAATCTGAGATGCTCCTCATGCTCACTCTCATTCTTGGAATACACTAAGATGTCATCAATGAACACTACTACAAATCGATCTAAATATGGCCTAAACACACGATTCATCAGATCCATAAAAGCCGCTGGAGCATTTGTCAAACCAAACGGCATCACAAGAAACTCATAGTGTCCATACCTAGTCCGAAACGCAGTCTTCACCACATCTGCATCCTGAACACGAAGTTGGTAGTACCCTGATCGAAGATCTATCTTGGAAAAGACACCCGCACCTCGAAGCTGATCAAATAAATCCTCAATCCTAGGCAAAGGATACCTGTTCTTCACAGTAACTTTATTAATCTGGCGGTAGTCAATACACATCCGCAGTGATCCATCTTTCTTCTTAACAAACAGCACTGGAGCTCCCCAAGGAGATATGCTAGGTCGAATAAACCCCTTATCCAATAACTCCTGTAGCTGAGATTTAAGCTCCCTCAACTCTACAGGAGCCATCCGATAAGGTGCTCTCGAAATAGGTGCAGTACCTGGCATAATCTCAATGGACAACTCAACCTCTCTCTCAGGAGGCAAACCAGGCAACTCGCTCGGGAACACATCACTAAACTCCCGCACAACAGGAATATCCTCAATCTGAACCTGATCCCTCCTGGAATCTAACACAACTGCTAGAAAAGCCTCACAACCTTTCCTGATGAATCTCTTGGCTTGCATTGCAGAAATAACATTATTCACTGAACTAGCACCCAAACCTTTCAGAAACACAAGAGACTGACTTCTATCCCGAAGTACCACTGTCTTCCTATGGCAATCCACTACAGCCCGATACTTACCCAACCAGTCCATACCCAGAATCAAATCAAACTCTCTGAAGGGTAACTCAATCAGATCCACTGGAAGCACAGCTCCCTCAACAATCAGAGGACAACTCCTAAAAACTCTACTCACACTGACACTATACCCTAATGGACTGGTCACACAAATCTCATAATCTAACTGGTCAACTGAATGCAATTTATCAATAACTCTATCTGTGCACAAATATGAGTGTGTGGAACCAGGATCAATTAGAGCATACAACTCAGTGTCATGGAGTTGGAACTTACCAGCAATAACATCAGGCGCGTCCTGCTCATCTCTGGCTCTCATAGCATAAGCTCTAACACCACTCTGATGAGGATGCTCAACAGTCTCAGAAGCAGCACCATCTCTATGCCGACCACCTCTACCTCTACCTCGGCCTCTGCCACGGGTAGCCTGAGAAGCATTCGAACCGACCCTACTGCCCTCTCTCTGGGAACCTGAATCCTCCTGTACTCTCGGACAACCGGCCAACCGATGCTCAGAACTCCCACACCTGAAGCATGCACCAGTGAGCCACCTACACTCACCACGATGCGACCTACTACAATGAGGACAAACTGGTGTAGTCTCAGCTCTACCACCCCTACCAGAACCTGACTGAGCTGTAGAACCCTGACGTCTACCTCTAGAAGCCGGGCCAGATGCTGACTCATCCTGTGGGTCCCTCGATCTCTTACTCGAAGAAGATCCTCCACGAGAAGAACTCCTCCTCTGAGCTCTCTCTCTCATCACTGTCTCGGACAACTCCGCTCTCACTGCAGCCTCCACAATCTGGTAATAACTGACCCCAGGAATACACATCAGTGAAATCAAAGCAATCTTCAATGACTCATTTAACCCAGCCTCGAAATGCTTGCATCTAAAGTCATCAGTCATAACTCCTCGTGGGGCATAGCGCGATAACCTGTTGAACTCTTTCTCATAATCAGCTACTGACAAAGCTCTCTGTCTCAAACCCAAAAACGGCGCCCATCTCGAATCTCTATAGGTCTGAGTGATGTACTTCTTTATGAACTCACCCTCAAAGAACTCCCAGGTAATCGGATCCGGTAACTGAGGATGCCTGCAAACCAACTCCCACCACTCAAAAGCAGACCCCTGAAGAAGAGCTAAAGCACACTCTGCCTGCTGGTCGGGAGGACACCGAATCTCTCTCAAAGCACGCTTCACTTTATCTAACCATCTCTCTGCAGTCTCAGACTCATTCAACCCAGTACCATAGAAATCCTCAACTCCTGCTCTCCTCAGATTCTCCATAGGTGCTCTAGGAGCAGTCACTCTCTCCAAAACCCTAGCCATGTCCTGATGCAGTCTAAACATAGCCTCTAAGGGCATGGCTGCGGCCTCGGGCTGGACCCTAGCATGCTGAGCCGACCCAGAAACAGAAATAGACTGATCTACAGCGGGAGGATTCACACTCTCGGCGGATTCCTCACGCGCACCATGAGCAGAATTAGAAGCCATCTAAACAAACAAGAAACAACCGTATCAGCCAACACAGATCTAGACACATTCACATCACAGAAACTCAGATCAATCACATCAACACCCAGAAACGCCTAAACCTATGCTCTGATACCACTAACTGTAACACCCCCTTCCCATACATAGGCGATCCCATCCGATAAGGAGTGAGATGCCGTATGAGACAAGGTGTCACCAAACAAAAGCAAAGCAAAATATACATCCATTCATAACATACATTCAGAAATACAGAATAATTAAAAACTTTACATGCAGAAAACAATAGCTGATCATGCATTACTATAATTAAACTATTATAATAATGATCTGATCAACTAGCTGAACAAAATAATATTACATATACAAAAATATAGATACAAAAGCGGAAGCTGATACAGAGAGTTCTATACAAAAAGAATCAATAACTGATACAAAACTGAGCCCTACACTAATCCCTTCTGTGTTGGCTTGATGACGGCGACTCTCTCAAAGCAAAACGTCTTCCGCACCTGCACGGGTAAAAACACCGTGCTAAGCGATAAAACGCTTAGTGGGGAAACACACATAACTTATGGACGGCCACTCACAGTGGTCGTCAAGGCATATCACATTCACTATGACAGAATGCAATAATTCATATAAACATGCCCGTATTTAAATACCATACTTTTAGAATCTCATCATCATATGCATTACAGAATAAACCAACATGTATTTCATCATTAAACTCATTCAGATATTCCATTCAAAGCCATATTAGATCAGAACATTTCCATTAACATTTAAAGAATACCTGCTGCCTCTAGACAGTGGATAACGAGTGTACTGAGGGTACCTTACGGGTACGAATCGAATACTGAGGGTACCTCACAGGTACAAGTCAAATATTATATCATTTATCAGAACATGTTATTTATATACTGAGGGAATCTTAAACAAGATTCTATACTGAAGGGTTCGCGAGGAACCAAACGGGGACCTGATCGGGGTCCAAACTGAACTGAGGGCTGCAGCTAAAAGACTCTATTAGGCATGCCTAACTATCCACTTACTCGACTCTAGCAGGTTATGCGTCAAACAGATCACATTTCAGGATACAGAATATAATTCCTCAGAAAATCATGCTATCACGCATATCGAAGCATTAAACAGTAAAACATGCATCGTACAATATTAAAATCCATTCAGAAGAAATACCAACTTCAATTCTGAGTTAAAAACTAAGAAATTTCGGAAAAACTGGCTGAACGGAGAAACTGGCGACTCAACAGGCAGGTCACGGCGTGACCGAGGGTCACGTCTCGTGACCTGCTTGTTCCTCGCCAATTGCGTTGCGTGATCCTCGCGGATCACGCAATGCACATGCAGGTCACGGCGTGACCGAGGGTCACGCGACGTGACGCTGCTTCTCCCTCGCAGATCACGTTGCGTGATCTGCCTATTTCCTTCGCAGGTCACACGACGTGACCGAGGATCACGTCGCGTGACTTGCTTGGTCTGCTGCTAGTCACGCGACTGGCTTCTCAGCAGGCATGTCACGCCGTGACCAAGGGTCACGTGACGTGACCTGCCTTCCTTTGGAGCGAGTCACGCAACGAAGAACAGTACCTCAATTTCCAGGAATTCCAGAATTTCCAGAAACACGAATTCACTCCCAATTTGATTAAAAACCATTCAAATCTGTTCTTACCTTCCAGAAATTGTCTCAAACAATATATGCAATAATTATACAACTCAATCCATCAAATAATTAACTAAATCAAATCAAGAACACACTCATTCAAATATAGAAGAACATGAACCCTAGAATTACAGTAAAACATCAAAATAGCACAAATCAATATTCCCAAACCTGGATTCTAACTTCTATCACTTAGCTCCACTAGGACCAGCAACTTCTTTGCCCTTAGGTTCACGAGGAGCTTCAACTAATCACAAATTCAACAAGAACATTCAACAAAACAACTCTAAGTTAAACCTAACTCAAGGAAGAAGATGAAGATATAAAGTTACAGTAAAACACAAACAAGATATGCACTTACCAAGCTAGGGGATGCAAGAAGAGATCAACTTCACCAGTAAGACCTTGAATTCTCAACACAGTATTTGGGATAAAGAAAAATGAAGAAGAAGAAAGTGAGTGAAGAAGGAAACGTAAGTCTATAAGTTCCTTTCCATTTCTTCCTTTTTCTTTACCCTAAATAAGTGTCCATTTCTTATTGGTGTAGTTAGCCACTCACACCCAAATTCCACATGCATCACACACCTAATGCATACCCCATTAAATGTACCCTACAAGGGTATATGTAGATGCACCCAAATGCAATTTAATTAATTCTCACCTTAATACCATGTATGCACCCACATAATAATAAAACCCCAAAATCATATATTTTACTGAAATACCCTTATGAATGCTGTACACATGCGAATGCTTACACATACAGACAGACAGATAGACAGACAGACAGGCTCATTCTACTAGGGGGCAAATGGGGTGTGACATTTAAACTGTATGATTTGGTTTATCTATATTAATTTTTGTGATTCGTATCGCATGTAACATTTTGAATACAAGTGAGTTGAATGCCTATGTTTCATGGTTATTATTAATACGAGCATGTTGTATCAAAAATGTGAAAGGTGTTATGCATAAATTTACTCATGATCCTTCTCTCAGAATAATATGCGATGCTTGAGTATAAATTGTATCATTGTATTGTTAAGACCTTGCATTATTAATTGTTGGCATTATGGTGTGCTTGTGATTGACTCTAATATGCTTTAGAATATTGAGTAATGTTATAATATGTTGCCATGAATTATATTGCATACTTTATAATATGAATTGGACGAGGTATGATTAACATTATGAATATATGTATATGTCTTCTATACCTTGGATTATGGATGATGATATTTATATTATGTGATTCGACGCATGATTTGAATGATGCATGACCTGCGAGAGTCAGTCTAGTGGATAGTTAGGCATGCCTAATAGAGTCTCTTTAGCTGCAGCACCTTTAGATGTTTGGACCCTGATCAGGTCCCTTTTTGGTTCCTCACGAACCCTTTTTATGCGTTCGGATCCTCGCGATCCTTTTCAATGTGTTTGGATCTTGTTTAAGATCCCCCTCAGTAAAATGTTTTAAATATGATAAAGTAAAATGGTTTTCGATTCGTACCCGTAAGGTACACTATGCGTTCGATTCGTACCCGTAAGGTACGCTATGCGTTTACTCGTTATCCACTAAAGTGAGTCAGCAGGTATTCTGTTTGCTTTGTCTAATATGAATAAGTGAATTAGATATCCGAATGTGTAAGATTTCAGTTATGTGAATCAATTATTTATCAGAATGTGATTATGAACCTCTGAATGGGATAAAAATGACTCAAGCATGTACATTGTGGATTATTATTCACATATATCGTATTGTGCCTGTGTTTGAATATAGTCCGTTATGGTTATAAGGATGGGAATTGATATGTATATGAATGCGAGCCTGAATTACTGAATGCTGTGGTTAATTAGTAAGTATGTGAATGTGATTTCGCACTGTTGACTGTCATGGTTGAGTATGTTAATTAGTATGAATAAGCATGTGATCTTGACTATTGAATGCCATACTTATTGTGTTATGGTATGTGTTTTCTCTAGTTTTCTATAGTAGTGATTTCGGCTTGTTAGCATGTGCTCTCATCTCATTGTCGGATGGTATGTGTATTATTGTGGTGAAATGCATGTGGATCGGCTTTCGGTAAGTGCATGTGCAATAATGTAATGAGATGCTATATATTTCTTTGGTCCTAGCTGTCATAGAGTCTTCGGCAAGTTGTCAGGTGCTTACGTTTCATGGCATGATATTAAATGTATTAGAGTTGCGCAGTGGAAGTGTGTTATTTTAACAATGTCCCTTGGTTCTTGGCTTGTGCATGTGTGCACTATGGCATGATATTGGTATGTTTAGACCTCTAGCAGTTTTGTATAAGATTTGTGTACATTATGGTAGGGTAGTGTAATGCACTAACCTCCAGCGTCGATTATCAGTTAGTGTGAATGTACGTCCTTGCATGATGGTTTTATGAAAGTTACATCATGTGTGAATTGGTCTTAGGTTGGTATATGGGTACTATGGTAAGACAGCAGCAAGATTTATTATATTGCGAATACGCGTGATGTACCTTCCAATATCTGATATTTTGGTGAATGCGGTAAGTTTATGCAATTGAGTTTGTATTAATTTCTGCATGTTAATATTGTATCTTGTAAGGTATTCTGTCCGCTTTGGTTTGAATTAACATGAGTATTGAATGTGGAAATCGGATGAGCATGTTAACGAGATGACCTATCAGTTAAAATATATGTGGTTGTGGATACAAGTGACTGAATGTATGGTGTCTATATGCAAGCATGATTATTTATATGCTATGAATATTTGCATTTGCCATTATGAATGTGTTATGCCTTAGCGACCATTGTGAATGGTCGTCCATATTTCTGGTGTGTTCTCCCCACTAAGCATTATCGCTTAGCACGGGTTCTTTTCTCGTGCAGGTGGCAGGATTGGTTCAGTTCGAGTTGTGCATCAGTAAGGTCAGCCACATAGGAGCTAAAAGTTATGTTATTTTGTTATCAGTTCCTGTAATTTTGATTATGTATTTCTATAGCTTTTGTATATGTATTCATATGTAAGGACCTAGATGTATTATTTTAATGATATATCAAGTTATCTGTTAGTTGTATCTTTCATCTTATGCTTCTGCTCAATGATTGTATGTATGCATATGTGTATGCTTCCGCTTAGAGCTTATCTGTGTGTGAGTATGCATGGCCAGCTCTTGCCCCTCAAGGTAAGTAAAGTTTTTAATTACCTCGTATTTATGTATGCTTGTTATGCATGAATGTATGCTTTGTGTTGTATCTTTGTGGTGACACCCTGACTCATACGGCATCTCACTCTCATTCGGATGGGATCGCCTACGTATAGGCAGGGGGTGTTACAGTTAGTGGTATCAGAGCCCAGGTTTAGCGGTTCTGGTTGTCTTTGTTTGTTTGAGTGTCGAGTCTTGGAATGCTAGTCGGTCATGTGTCGTGTCTTTGCATGCGAGTCGGTTTCGTGTCGTGGCCTAATGCAGATGTGCCTTGTCTTGTGTCGTGTCTAGATGGAGTCTGATCCTAGTGAGAATGCGAGAAAGACAACTAAAAGTGTGAACCCAGTTAGTGCTGACCGGAGTGTTTCCGAGCATCCTTCGGTTGGAGATTTTGTTCCTATTTCTGATGATAGGACGTTAGTGCAAGGGTTAATTCGGATTTTGGATAGGTTGACTGCTCCCCGAGCTTCTCAAGATTTTGTTCGGAATGTACCTCAGAAGTGAAAGAGATCGGGTAGAGAAGTGTCAATGGGAAAAAGGATTCGAGAAACTTTAATGTGTCAACATGGTCAGAAGCAAAACCGTGATAAGTGTAAGAAGAAGTGGTTACCGCCAATATGTCAGCACTGTCAGAAGCGACATCGGGGCCTGTGCCGGAAGCTCACGGGTGCTTGTTTTTGATGTGGCAACATGGAACACCAAATTGTTGATTGTCCTAAGGCGAGTGAGAATCTAGCTCGGCAAGCTAGAAAGGATGTAGAGGCACTGCTTAGAGCCACCCGTGTGCCATCGGGATTTTTTGCGCACCGCAGTGAAGTGATGGAGCCTGTAGAGCCTTCTGGTAAGTTTTGTTTTGATATGTTCGAGTAAAGTTTGTTTTGGTACTTTTAGAAAGAAGGGTATTTGGATTCTGTAAGGTTTTGGTAACACCCTGTATGCCTATCAGCTATCTCCAGAAAAAGTATTTGAAAAAAAGCATATTGAATCATGGGGATGGGACAAAGTGCATCATTATAGCCTCAATTGCATATCATTTGCATCACTCTGCATACATGAGCCATTGCATTCTCATTTCATTATCGTCCCTTTGATCATACATGAGAAGCATTTGCATTTGCGTTTTGATTAAGAGAAAGCTGACCGGGTATACATGGAGTATTTCGGAATCTTATACAAGTGAATGTAAAATGATTTTGGGGTTTGACAGAAGTATTGTTAGTAAGGTGGAACAACATGTATGACGAACCTCTTTGAAGTATTAAAGGATTTGGGTAGCGATCGGCGAAAGTTAAATGGGTTTATGTGTGAAGTGCTTGTGCTTTGATTTCTAATGTGCATATGAGTAATGATTATTCAGGTGACCGTGTTTGATTCGAATGTAAGAAAGTGATTGAAGAGTATAGCGATGGCGATGAGTGTAAGCAAATGAGTAGTTTGGAAGTAGAGTGTATGACTTGTTGGTGACTTGAAGTGTTGTGTTGGGAATTCTTTCCGACGTAAGTGAATTTCGAGGACAAAATTCTTTTAGGAGGAAAGAGTTGTCACACCCCAAATCGGGCGTAGTCGGAATGTGCAAGCTAAGTCGGATAAGTGATTGGTATTTTGGTAATTAGTGCATATGGAATTTGAGTAATTAAGGACCTAATTGAAGAAGTGATTAAAGTTCAAGTGAGAAAATATTTGTGTGAGTGAGTGAAGTAAGAGTTTGCCAAGGACCAAAGAGTAATAAGACAACATATTGTGGTTGGAGCCAATAGGAGGTTGCCATGTGGCTTGGTGGGTGTGTGTAATTAGTGAGGAGAGAAGAAAAAGGGAAAAGAAAGAGAGAGGGAGGCAGATCACGTTCTGCCCTCTCCTCCTCCTCCTCTTGACATTCTCCTCCTTCTTTCTCCTCTCTTCTTGCTCTTCATCCCCTAGTTTTGTGTGTGAGCTGGAGTTGATTGGGAAGTCTTAGAGGCTGCTTTGAAGAGGTAAGTTGGGGTTAGGGTTTCCTGCATGTTCTTCTTCCTCTTCTTCTCTTGGTTTTTCTATTTTGAGTTAGGATTTTTTGAAGAGTAATTCTGGGTTTTGGTTTGTGCAAGCTCTGGGTGACAAGAAGAAAGTTAAAGGCAAGGAAAGGACTAAAGATTGAAGCTAGAAGAGTGATTTTGGGTCATCATTACCAGGTTTGGGAGCTTGATTTCTGCATTTGAGCTTTTGAGTTATTTTGCCCTAATTCTCACTTAGGTTGTAAATGTGTTTGTATTGTTTAATTTCTGGAATTTTGAGTGTTTTGGCATGTGTATATGCATGATTTATGTGGGTAGATGTGTTAGTAATGCATGATAAGGATTGAATTGAAGGTATATGAGTTTGGGTAGTGAAATTTCGTGAATTTGGGTAACCTGTTCTTGACGTTCTGGGTTTACGTATGATTAATCGTGTTCATGGATGAATGTGGGCTTTGTGAGGAGATGAGCACGAGACATGCTCGAGAGCACGTAACGTGCTGGTTCTTCCTCCTTCAGATTTGTTCTTTCTTCTTTCCCTACAGCCACGAGCACGAGACGTGCTCCAAGGACACGAGTCGTGTCAAAGAGCACGAGTCGTGCTCGTGAAGCACGAAACGTGCTGGTGGCTTTCTTCCCCATTGGCTTTTTTCTTCTCCCTCGGTAGCAGAGCACGAGACATGCTCGAAGGACACACCCGTGCTCAAAGAGCTTGAGTCGTGTTATTCAAGCACGACTCGCACACATGACCACGAGTCGTGCTCATGTGTACAAGTCGTGCCCAGCTCTGCTCTGCAACCCTTCTTCTGTCCTATTTTCTATCTTGTTTTCGAAAATGATCCTTTTCTTTTACTCTGCATGGTTTCTCACTATTTTACGGGACATGTTTTTGCCTAAATCATTTTTAGTATTGGTATTCTGAATTGGGTGATTATTGAATTGATAGTATGCTAATATTTGACTATGATATGCTTAGTAATGGAAACTCTGTTAGATTATTGTTGGGTTTAAACTGTATGATTTGGTTTATCTATATTAATTATTGTGATTCGTATCACATGTAACATTTTGAATACAAGTGAGTTGAATGCCATGTTTCATGGTTATTATTATTAGGAGCATGTTGTATCAAAAATGTGAAAGGTGCTATGCATAAATTTACTCATGATCCTTCTCTCAGAATAATATGCTATGCTTAAGTATAAATTGTATCATTGTATGATTAAGACCTTGCATTATTAATTGTTGGCATTATGGTGTGGTTATGATTGACTCTAATATGCTTTAGAATATTGAGTAATGTTATAATATGTTGCCATGAATTATATTGCATGCTTTATAATATGAATTGGACGAGGTATGATTGACATTATGAATATATGTATACGTCTTCTATACTTTGGATTATCCATGATGATATTTATATTATGTGATTCGACACATGATTTGAATGATGCATGACCTGCGAGAGTCAGTCTAGTGGATAGTAAGGCATGCCTAATAGAGTCTCTTTAGCTGCAGTACCTTTTGACGTTTGGACCCCGATCAGGTCCCCGTTTGGTTCCTCGCGAACCCTTTTTATGCGTTCGGATCCTTGCGATCCTTTTCAATGTGTTTGGATCTTGTTTAAGATCCCCCTTAGTAAAATGTTTTAAATATGATAAAGTAAAATGGTTTTCGATTCGTACCCGTAAGGTACGCTATGCGTTCGATTCGTACCCGTAAGGTACGCTATGCGTTTACTCGTTATCCACTAAAGTGAGTCAGCAGGTATTCTATTTGCTTTGTCTAATATGAATAAGTGAATGAGATATCCGAATGTGTAAGATTTCAGTTATGTGAATCAGTTATTTATCAGAATGTGATTATGAACCTCTGAATGGGATAAAAATGACTCAAGCATGTACATTGTGGATTATTATTCACATATATCGTATTGTGCCTATGTTTGAATATAGTCTGTTATGGTTATAAGCAAGGGAATTGTTATGTATATGAATGCGAGCCTGAATTACTGAATGCTTTGGTTAATTAGTAAGTATGTGAATGTGATTTTGCACTATTGACTGTCATGGTTGAGTATGTGAATTAGTATGAATATGAATGTGATCTTGACTATTGAATGCCATACTTATTGTGTTATGGTATGTGTTTTCTCTAGTTTGCTATAGTAGTGATTTCGGTATGTTGGCATGTGCTCTCATCTCATTGTCGGATGGTATGTGTATTATTGTGCTGCAATGCATGTGGATCGGCTTTCGGTAAGTGCATGTGCAATAATGTAATGAGATGCTATATATTTCTTTAGTCCTAGCTATCATAGAGTCTTCGGCATGTTATCAGGTGCTTATGTTTCATGGCATGATATTAAATGTATTAGAGTTGCGCAGTGAAAGTGTGGTATTTTGACGATGTCCCTTGGTTCTTGGCTTGTGCATGTGTGCACTATGGCATGATATTGGTATGTTTAGACCTCTAGCAGTTTTTTATAAGATTTGTGTACATTATGGTAGGGTAGTGTAATGCACTAACCTCCAGAGTCGATTATCACCTAGTGTATATGTACGTCCTTGTATGATGGTTTCATGAAAGTTACATCATGTGTGAATCGGCCTTAGGTTGGTATATGGTTACTATCTTAAGAGAGCTGCAAGATTTATTATATTGCGAATACGCATGATGTGCCTTCTAATATCTGATATTCTGGTGAATGCGGTAAGTTTATGCAATTGAGTTTGTATTGATTTCTGCATGTTAATATTGTATCTTGTAAGGTATTCTGTCCGCTTTGGTTTGAATTGACATGAGTATTGAATGTGGAAATCGGATGAGCATGTTAACGAGATGACCTATCAGTTAAAATATATGTGGTTGTGGATACAAGTGACTGAATGTATGGCGTCAATATGCAAGCATGATTATTTATATGCTATGAATATTTGCATTTGACATTGTGAATGTGTTATGCCTTGGCGACCATTGTGAATGGCCGTCCATATTTCTGGTGTGTTCTCCCCACTAAGCGTTATCGCTTAGCACGGGTTCTTTTCCAGTGCAGGTGGCAGGATTGGTTCAGTTCGAGTCGCGCATCTGCAAGGTCGGCCACATAGGAGTTAGAAGTTCTGTTATTTTGTTATTAGTTCCTGTAATTCGGATTATGTATTTCTGTAGCTTTTGTATATGTATTCATATGTAAGGACCTGGATGTATTATTTTAATGATATATCAAGTTATCTGTTAGTTGTATCTTTCATCTTATGCTTCCGTTCAATGATTGTATGTATGCATGTGTGTATGCTTCCGCTTAGAGCTTGTGTGTGTGTGAGTATGCATGACCAGCTCTTGCCCCTCAAGGTAAGTTAAGTTTTTAATTACCACGTATTTATGTATGCTTGTGATGCATGAATGTATGCTTTGTGTTGTATCTGTGTGGTGACACCCTGACTCATACGGCATCTCACTCCGATTCGGATGGGATCGCCTACGTATAGGAAGGGGGTGTTACAGTGCCCTTACTGGGGCTGCGGTTATTTGAATTTGCAGGTTTGGGAAGGTAAAAATACAAGCCTTTATACTGCTGAAATTTTGACCAAATGAATAGTAATATTAGAAAGTTATAGGTCAATCGGCAACTTAAAATTTTAAGGATAACAATGGTTAACTGAATGTAATGTTTAATGTGGAAAAAAAAAATTTCCCTCAAATTTACAATTTGGGCTAAAACGACTTTGAAAACAATCATGGTAATCGGATAGTAGCATTAAACCAGCAGTGTACATATAGTGTAACGGAGTTACAATGATTGTGCTAGACCTGAAATACTTGAGTTATCCAGCGACCCACACGGTGGTGAGGACTTTCTGCCTATCGTGTTGTAGCCTTACATGGCGAGCAGGAATACCCTTACCGCCATGTATATGCATTATGTCCTACAATTTTTGAATTTGGGCATCACGCACGGCGGTCAGGAGTTCCTGACCACCATGTGGAGTCCCCCACATGGCGGTCAGGTTTTTTCTTACCACCTTGTAAAATCATTGGTTGGGATTTTTCTTACCACCTTGTAAAAGCATTCTATTTTGACTATATTTAAATTCCAGCATTTGACATGGCGGGCAAGTTTTCATGACCACCGTGTGACCCCCTGTAGACACCAGGTCTCGAGGCAGTCCAGATCAGAGTTACCCGATGAAGAAATCAATGTCGATTTCCGAGTAAGGGGATGAAATTCGGAGGTTTTCGTCTTTTGGTCTCGCAAAGATTAAAATATTTATTTTTCTATAGCATGTAGTTTTGAAAGAGTTGGATAAATTTTAAAGAATTTGGGTAAAAATGGGAGTTTTGCTTCACAGACGGGCATACCGTCTGTGTAGGGACGCACGTCTCTACTTAGGGAGATACCCGTCGCTAGGTGTAGTGGGGACGGACAGGTGGCGATGTAGGGACGCCCGTCCCTAGTTCACGCTCCATCCCTAGTCAGTCTCCCGCATTTGCCCCTAGTAGGGACGGCCGTCGGTAGGTGCAGGGAAGCCCGTCAATACGGTAACTGGCCGGATCACTCGAGATTGGATAAAATTTGATCTCTTTTCTTTTCGAAATGGGGATAGAATTTATCTAAAACTTGAATTTTAAAGTCCTTTTAAAATTCAAACTTTAGATAGAGGTTTATCTTAATTATCTCATAAAATCCTATAAATAAAGGATCAAATTTCAGTTTTAGGGGTTAGGAAATTTGGGGAAATTTGGAAAAAGAGAGAGAAATTTTAGAAAAATTTTATTTAAAAATAGAGGCTATCAAATATTTTTTTGGAGAGAATTGCTTTTTAGAAAAGGGCTTTTCTGTGAGTAAATTACGCAAAAAGTTTAAGAAATCTCTATTCATCTGTAGAGTTTTATTTTGATAAAACTTTCTGGATTAACATTTGTATAATTTAATTTGATTTACATTAACTTCTATATACACTTCATATTCTTTTCCACAAAAGATTTAAGAGGTTCTTTAATTTGTTTTTTTTCCCCTCACTAGGGATGACCGCTGGCATGATCCAAATAGCCGTCCCTAGGCGAAATTCTCATTTTTATCTCATAAAATTCTGTCTCTTGACTTGTTTCTGTCGGAATTTTCTCATTTTTATCTTTATTCACGTTTTTGCTAACATGTTTATCCTTGTGAGTTCTTTTCTGACCATTTAAAGTTGGAGTTGTGAGAGATGTTGGTTGCGCTATCCTGGGGATCTCAATTCGGGTTCATTTTTCTACCCTTTCCTTTTTATTTATGTTGTTATAGAAATGGTTTTAATGTTGTTAAGGTAAAAAGGTTTTTAACAATTAAACCTGGAGATTTTCCCGAAAACGGTGGACCAATGTCCCATTTCAGCCAATAAAATCATCACATAAAAATTGTTTTCCATAATGAATGCATGCGAGGACCAATGTCCTCATTGTTAATGAATAACCTGTTTTATGCATGTATCGCACATTTACAAATGAGGGTTGTATTCTGCCCTTAGTATTATTGTAAATTTATTTCATGCTTTAATGCTATTTTATTTTATGCTCTTAAATGGATGAATGCGTTTTAATTTAAATTGCATCGTGTGGGAAGTTGGTGAAACAATAAATTCAAAACTTAATTATAATATTGATCAAGGTATAAATAAATGAGAAGTCCCGAACTCACTTTGGTCTTTGGGGCTCAAGAGGCGAGAGGTCTAGGACTTCCAAGACACCTCTTGAGTCTCACCAAAAGGCTTAAATATACAATCCTAGGCTCTAGGGGAGTAGAGGATAAGGCCTCCAAGATCCCTCTGGCAATCTCAAGATGGATATGTATGCGCCGTCTTAGGCTCGATAAGGCTAGACGACCCTTCCCAATGTTCTATTGGGTGGCGACTCCAAGAAACCTCATTGTTGCCCAAAATAGACGCACTTGTAAATACCTTACAAGTTTTATGAACCTTTCCCGATCGCCCTCAAGCGGGCTTTCGGGAGGACGCAGGGTTCGGCGCGCGTCATAGTGGCGACTCCGCTGGGGACATACTCGAGACTTCGATTCGAAAGTACCTTGATTAAAAATTATAACAGAGTTTTAGTTTAAAAATTTCACCTTCTTCAAAAACTGCATTGCATCGCATTAGAGCCTTAGATCTATGCTAGTTTGGTTCCTTTTTTAGCCCCGGTGCGTTGCTGAAGCACGACCCTATTTTCACTCAATTTAGGGAAGTGTTAAGGATAATCACCAGCTCAAGCCTCGTTGTAATACCCCAAAGTGTACCCTAGTCGGATTATAGTGTCAATTGCATGTTAGGGTGTTAATGAGATTGGATTAAGTGAGTAATTAATGGGCCAAGGGTGTAATTGAAAAAGGAAAAGTTGCCATTAAAGGATAGAATATATGAGAGGGACTGAATGGTTATTTGCCACAGATCATTTGCTGGATTTTGGTGAGGCTGAGGAGTGGAATCCACGTGTGGCTCCTCCCTTGAGCCAGCCAATCTTCTTGCATGCAATTTAAGAATATAAAGAGGCAGAAATTGGATTTGAGCATAATGAAATCCGGCCATCTCTCTCTCCATTTTTCTGAAATTTATCTCTCTTTTCATTGAGTTTAACTTGGTTTCTTAATGCTTGAATCTTGAATTTGATTGCATGTGGATTAGTTTGAAGAAGAGAATTAAGTGAAGAAGGTAAGTGTGGTTAATACGTTTTGTTCATCTCTTTCTTCTACTCATTTCTGATTTGGTTTAAGTGATTTGAGTTATGGACTAAGAGTAGGTGTTTGATTGATTATGCAAGAATTACTGGATAAGAGGAAGGCTAAGGGCAATGAGAAGCTCTAGATAGTGAGAGAGTGTCCAGCAACCTACTTTTGAGGTTTGGGATATATGTGTTCTTATGTGTTTTTATGTTGATTTTATTTGATTATATGTGTTGGATAGTTGGCAGTGATGTGTAATTGATGCATGATCATGTGTTAATTGATAGAGGTGTACTTGAAGTGTACACATGATGTGTGATGAGTATTGAACAAAATCCATGAGCATATTAAGTGAATAAGCATGAAAAGTATGAACCCTAGTGTTAGGGAAAATTCTGCTTATAGCTTACTAGACCTTCGTATAGTATTTCGAGCATAACTGGAGTTTCAGAACTCCAATTTGAGTTTATGTTACTTCATTTCAACCATGACTTCTATACCTATATGTAACACCCCAAAACCACCCCAGTAGTTTGAGCCTGTCCGTGTCGGAATGTGTGTATTTTATGTGTTGCATGTGTGTGTTAAATTGGTTTATTTATTTAATTTATGTATATTAGTTTGAGAAGAGGAGTTAGGATATAGTATATGGGAGTGTATAGAAGTAAAAGTATGAGTAAGGGTTAGCCTAGAGTGTATAGCCAAGTTTGGGAGTAGGGTGTGTTAAAGGGCATGTGGCTTAATGAGAGTGTGACATGTGGCTAAGAGGATAAGTGGGCATTTAATGAGGTTTGGTGAAGAGTGAGAAATCAGCCATTTCCCTTGTTTTCCCGTTCTTCTTCCTTCCTCACGCCGTTCTTCCTTTCTTCTTCTTTCTTCTTGTTCTTTTCCTTCTTCTTGGCCCGATCTTACTTCCTCTCCTTCCCCTTGAGAAGATTTAGTTGATTAGCTTGTGGATTTTTTGAAGCTTAGAGGTGAGTTGGGGATTATGGGTGTTTTAGATTCTCCTCTTTCCTCTTCTCTAGGTTTAAATATTTATAAATTCAATTGTGGGTTGTTTTAGAATTGATCTTGATTGTTATGGGTTTATGGTTCAGAGGAGGCTCCTAGACCTGATAAAGGAAAAGGAATCGCTAGCGGAAGCGGAGCTCGCGATTAGGAGCTAAGGAGAGAAGGTTTGGGATTGTTCATCTTTTGTGCATTTTTGTGATTTGAGTTTGAGAAATGTGTTTTTGCTTTGATTGGGATTATGAGTTGAGTTGTTATAACTTAAATCGAAATTAGTGTGATATGTGATGAGAAAGAATGAATATGGTTGAAGAATTATGGGAAATTATGTGAATAGTTATAATTGTTGTCAAAATTGCTGTTTTGGATATTCTTAGAATTAGACATGTACTTGACTGGTTTTAATTGAGATAAATGGTGATGAAGTTGGGTTTTTATTTATGTTATGAGTTGTGGATGCTTGGATTCCTGAATTTTGAGGTTTGGAATCAATTTTGGAAGTTTGGATGTGAATTTTGTGTGAATTCTGCAGATTTTGGGCGTAAGAGCTGAAAAACCCGTGTCTGTCGCGATCGCGACATTGTCGCGAGCGCGACAGAATGCGGGGGTTTCAATCCTCGCGCCGGCGCGAGAGATGTTGCGCCGAAGAATTCGAGGGAGCTATCTGTCGCGAGCGCGACAACCATCGCGAGCGCGATAGAGTGCTCGAGCTCCGAGCTTGTGTGAGGTTTTCTTCTGTCGCGAGCGCGACAAGCCTCGCGAGCACGACAGAAGAGCCATCCCTACGTCCTCTCGCGACCACGAGATCTCTCGCGATCGCGAGACGAGGCGGGGAAGTGTAGCTTGGCTTCTGTCACGAGCGCGACAGACGTGACTTCCAAATTTGATTTCTTCTTCTTTTGCTTAATGACTTAAATTCTTTTGCATGCAATCTTATTAAGCTTTGACTATCTTTTGCCTAGTAATATATACATGTAAACGTGATAAGATTTTGCATAACCTGCTAATATCGGATAAGTGGATAGTTAGGCATGCATAATAGAGTTATGTGCCGCTGCAGCTATATGTACGACTTGGACCCTGATCAGGTCCCACGATTGGATCCTCGCGATCCCTCTGTCTGAATCTTTCTTAAGATTCCACGTAATAACAATTTGGAAAGAAAATAAAAAGAATGATTTGATGCCTTCGGGTATCTATATGTATATGTGACGATATTGATACTCTCAAGTATCTATATGTACTCGTTATCCACTCATTGTGATTAAGCAGGTGTCATTATGTTTGTACAAGAGTCTTTGGATGAGAATACAAATATCTGAATTAATTATGTATGATTATATGCTCATAATTGTATTGTTTTTTATGTGTTTTCTGTTACCGTCACTGTGAGTGGCGGTCATGCATTGTGTGTTTCCCCACTAAGCGATTTCGCTTAGCACGGGTGTTTATCCGTGCAGGTGTGGAAGGTTTTGGTATGCGTATTCTGGGCGTGTTGCATCGGGAAGGCCAACGCAATGTGAGATGGGGTGTTTTATAGTATAGGCTTTCCTTTATTTTTGTAACGGATGTAAAGTTTTGTTAGCCCTTTTGAACAATGTATCTTGGGCTTTTGTAAATTAGCTCTTTTGTAATCTGATGTAATATGTAAAGACTTCCTTTTGGTATATTAATAAAGTATACATTTTGTTCAGTATCATCCTTCTCTGTATTAACGTTTTTAATTATTCCTGATATATCGCTCTATATATGTAATGTTTGCATGTTGTACTAGTGGGGTGTGACACTCCTATCTATCCAGGGAGGCCTCTCCTCCAATCTATATGGAAGTCTCCTTGCTATAGGTTGGGGTGTGACATTAGGTGGTATCAAAGCCTTTGGTTTAGATGTTACTGGGTTTCAGTGTGTTAGTTAGTTGTTGGAGTTGTGTTGGCCTGATGCGCACTGCGTTTATGTTTTGTAGTTATGGAGTCCGCCCGTGGATCGCTTGAGGGGTCAGCGGAAAGTGCGAATCCCCAAGAGCAGGATCCTTCAGTTTCTGGTCCGGCTCAACCTCCTAGGGGTTATCCTGAGGTGCCTTTGGGACCAATGGAAGCAATGCTTCAGAGTATGACAAGAGTACTTGAAAGGGTAACAGCGCCTAGTGCACCTATTGAAAGGTTAAGAAAGCATGGTGCAGAGGATTTCTTTGGTACTGGTATAGATGAATCTAACAAGGCAGAGAT
Organism: Excoecaria cochinchinensis; assembly: GCA_947683425.1. NCBI lineage: Eukaryota > Viridiplantae > Streptophyta > Magnoliopsida > Malpighiales > Euphorbiaceae > Excoecaria > Excoecaria cochinchinensis. Next base: position 3,347,447 of record CANTUQ010000004.1, read on the forward strand.
GTGGTTAGAAAAGACAGTCAGAGTACTTAAGGAGATAAGATGCCCGCCGGAGCAAGAAGTGGAGTGTGCCTTGTCTTTGTTACAAGGTTCAGCTTATGATTGGTGGAAGTTGGTGACTAGTCAACCGCAAGTTCCTGAACCGATAACATGGGAGTTCTTTGAGGATGAGTTTCAGAATCGATATGTGACTAAAGCTTATAAGGATGCCAAGTGGGCGCAGTTTCTCACTCTTAAGCAAAGAACAATGTCTGTGGCTGAGTATGAGGATGAGTTCAATAAGCTCAGTAAGTATGCGCCGCCAAGGGTCCTTACAGAAGAGTTTCGATGTCAGCATTTTGAAGCAGGCTTGAATGAATCTTTAAAAGTGATGTTAATATCATTGATGTTGGCTCCAAATGTGAGGTATTATCAGTTAGTTCAAGCAGCCTTGAGGGTGGAGCGTTCTGAGAATATATTGAGAGAAAAGGCTCAAAGAAGAAAGTCTGCAAGAGGTGGTTCTTCTTCAGGCAAGAGAGCAAGGGAGTCGCAAGGAAACTTTGCTGATGAATCTACAGCTAGTCCGGCCCCTAGAGGGAGAAGACAGGGTTCTTCTAGGGGAGCGGGTTCAGGTAGAGGAGATGGCCCTCCCCGATGTTCTCATTGTAATAGACAACATTGGGGTGAATGTCGGTGGTTAACAGGAGGCTGTTTTAAATGTGGCTCTATGGACCATTTACTTGCAAATTGTCCGAACCGACTTGGAGATCCTTCGGGACAACAAGAAGGGAGCCGAGCTAGATCTAATGTACCCCAAGGAAGTCGTAATAGGGGTAGAGGAAGGGGTCGAGGTGGACGGCCTCGTGATAGAGAAGCCTCAGAATCAGTAGATCGCCCTGTGCCATCATCTGGTAGAGCTTACGCTATGAAGGCCCGAGAGGAACAGCATGCTCCGGAAGTGATTGCCGGTAAGTTCTCTTTGCTTGATACTGAAGTTTATGTTTTGATTGACCCGGGCTCTACCCATTCTTATGTGTGTTCTGGTAAGTTGTGGGATAGTTTGGGTAGTGAGGAGAAGATGGAATATGAGATTTGTGTATCCAGTCCGTTGGGTCAGAGTATTATGGTTAATCGTGTATGTCGGAAGTGTCCTCTAAAGATTCAAGGTACAGAGTTTGTAGTGGATTTGATTTGTTTGCCATTCCATGAGTTTGATATCATTTTGGGGATGGATTGGTTAGATAAGCACCGTGCAGTGGTAGATTGTCATAGGAAAGTAATGGTTTTGAAGGATAAAGATCAAATGCCTGTTGTGGTAAAGGGATTTGGAAGCAGTTCTTTGCATAATGTGGTTTCAGCTATGAAAGCCAGAAGATTTGTCAGGAAGGGATGCGAAGCATTTTTAGCTGTGGTTTTGGACTCTCGAAGAGGTCAAGTTAAGATTCAAGATATTCCGGTTGTAAGAGATTTTGTAGATGTTTTTCCGGAAGAATTACCGGGATTACCTCCCGAAAGAGAAGTTGAATTGTCAGTAGAGATTGTTCCAGGTACAGCTCCGATTTCTAAGGCTCCTTACAGAATGGCTCAAATGGAATTGAAAGAATTGAAGAGTCAGTTACAGGAATTGTTGGATAAAGGGTTCATTCGGCCAAGTGTGTCACCGTGGGGCGCTCCAGTGCTGTTTGTTAAGAAGAAATATGGAACCCTTAGGATGTGCATCGATTATCGACAGCTTAATAAAGTGACTATCAAGAATAAGTATCCATTGCCGAGGATTGAAGACTTGTTTGATCAGTTGAGAGGAGCCGGGGTATTCTCTAAGATAGATTTGAGATCAGGCTATTACCAGTTAGGGGTGAAGGAAGCGGATGTGGCTAAGACGGCTTTTCGGACGCGTTATGGTCATTATGAATTTCTAGTGATGCCTTTTGGTTTGACCAACGCGCCTGCAGCCTTTATGGATCTGATGAACCGGGTTTTTCGACCGTATCTGGATAAGTTTGTTGTAGTGTTTATTGATGACATTTTGGTGTACTCTAGGAATCGAAAGGAACATGAGGAACATCCTAGATTAGTGTTGCAAATGTTAAGAGATCATCAGCTGTATGCGAAACTCAGTAAGTGCGAGTTTTGGTTGAAAGAAGTGGCCTTTCTTGGACATGTGGTGTCAGCGGAAGGTGTGCGGGTTGATCCCAGCAAAATTGAAGCTATTGTTAATTGGTTGCCTCCGAAGAATGTGCCAGAAGTGAGAAGTTTTCTGGGTTTAGCAGGATATTACCGACGGTTTGTTCAGGGGTTTTCAGTATTAGCATCTCCTTTGACCAAGCTACTTCGGAAGGATGTTAAGTCTGTTTGGACTGACAAGTGTCAAGCCAGTTTTGATCGGTTGAAAGAGTTATTGGTTAAAGCTCCTGTGCTCACACAGCCAGTTTCAGGTAAGGAATACACTATGTACAGTGATGCTTCGGGAATTGGGCTAGGTTGTGTTTTGATGCAAGGGGATAAAGTAGTAGCTTATGCATCGAGACAGTTGAAGCCTCATGAGCGGAATTACCCGACTCACGATTTGGAGTTGGCAGCGGTAGTGTTTGCGCTTAAAGTTTGGCGACACTACTTGTATGGAGAGACGTGCAGAATTTTCACCGATCACAAGAGTCTCAAGTATTTGTTAACTCCGAAGGAATTAAATTTGAGACAGCGGAGATGGTTAGAGCTTTTCAAGGATTATGATTGTATCATTGACTATCATCCGGGTAAAGCTAATGTGGTGGCAGATGCTCTTAGTAGAAAGTCTCTGTCTGCGTTACTGGCTAGTCGAGGCAGATGGAGATTTGATTCTGAAGGTGCTCTGATTGCTCAACTTAAGGTTAAGCCTAGTTTGAAATCGGAAATTGCAAAGGCTCAGTTGGATGATCATGTGCTTCAGCGCGTTTGTCAAGCAGTGAAAGAGGGCAAGCAGTCCGAGTACTTATTAGACAGTGAAGGAGTGTTGAGCCATGGTAAGCGGTTATGTGTACCTAATGTGGGGGAGTTAAGAATGAAATTGTTGCAAGAAGCACACTCCTCAGTTTTCACTATGCATCCTGGTGGAGATAAGATGTATCAAGACTTAAAGCAATACTATTGGTGGCCAGGAATGAAAAGAGAGATAACAGAATTTGTTTCAAGATGTCTTACTTGTCAGCAAGTGAAAACCGAGCATCAAGTGCCATCGGGATTGCTTCATCCCTTACCCATTCCTCAATGGAAGTGGGATGACATCACGATGGATTTTGTATCTGGTCTTCCTATGACGCAGCGTAAGCATGATTCGGTATGGGTTATAGTGGATCATTTGTCAAAGTCTGCACATTTTCTACCTGTGCGAGTGGATTATTCGATGGACAAGTTGGCGGAACTGTATGTCGATGAGATAGTCCGATTGCATGGGATTCCGCTATCCATTGTATCAGACCGAGATCCTCGTTTTACATCTAAGTTTTGGAAGGAACTTCAGGTAGCCTTGGGAACACGGTTAAATTTCAGTACTGCTTTCCATCCGCAGACCGATGGTCAGTCAGAAAGGGTTATTCAGATTTTAGAAGATATGCTCCGGGGTTGTGTTTTAGAGTTCTCAGGAAGTTGGGATCGGTATGTGTCGTTGATGGAATTTGCATATAATAACAGCTACCAAGTGAGTATTGGTATGGCCCCTTATGAAGTACTGTATGGACGGAAATGCAGAACACCAGTGTGTTGGACTGAACTGTCAGAAAAAGCTATGATAGGTCCGGATATAGTGAGGGATACCGAAGAGAAGGTAAGGGTGGTGCAACAGAACTTAAAGGCAGCTAAGGACCGACAGCGTTCTTATGCTAATCTGAAGCGTCGGGACATTCAATATGAAGTAGGTAATAAAGTTTTCTTAAAAGTGTCACCGTGGCGTAAGGTTCTCCGTTTTGGCAAGAAAGGCAAGCTAGGTCCACGTTTTATTGGACCGTATGAGATTCTAAGGAAAGTGGGTCCAGTAGCATATCAATTAGCTTTGCCTATGGAGTTAGCTAGATTACATGATGTTTTTCATGTGTCTATGCTTCGGAGATATCGGTCAGATCCTTCGCATGTGCTACCAGTGCAAGAGGTTAGGATTCAGTCAGACTTTTCTTTTGATGAAGAACCGAAGAGGATTTTGGATAGAGAAATCAGACAGCTTCGGAATAAGCAAATACCGTTAGTCAAAGTTCTATGGCAGCATCATGGTATTGAAGAAGCTACATGGGAACCAGAGGAAGCTATGAGATTACAATACCCTCAGTTATTCGGAACAGGTATGAATTTCGAGGACGAAATTCTGTTAAGTGGGGGAGTATTGTAACACCCCAAAACCACCCCAGTAGTTTGAGCCTGTCCGTGTCGGAATGTGTGTATTTTATGTGTTGCATGTGTGTGTTAAATTGGTTTATTTATTTAATTTATGTATATTAGTTTGAGAAGAGGAGTTAGGATATAGTATATGGGAGTGTATAGAAGTAAAAGTATGAGTAAGGGTTAGCCTAGAGTGTATAGCCAAGTTTGGGAGTAGGGTGTGTTAAAGGGCATGTGGCTTAAGGAGAGTGTGACATGTGGCTAAGAGGATAAGTGGGCATTTAATGAGGTTTGGTGAAGAGTGAAAAATCAGCCATTTCCCTTGTTTTCCCGTTCTTCTTCCTTCCTCACGCCGTTCTTCCTTTCTTCTTCTTTCTTCTTGTTCTTTTCCTTCTTCTTGGCCCGATCTTACTTCCTCTCCTTCCCCTTGAGAAGATTTAGTTGATTAGCTTGTGGATTTTTTGAAGCTTAGAGGTGAGTTGGGGATTATGGGTGTTTTAGATTCTCCTCTTTCCTCATCTCTAGGTTTAAATATTTGTAAATTCAATTGTGGGTTGTTTTAGAATTGATCTTGATTGTTATGGGTTTATGGTTCAGAGGAGGCTCCTAGACCTGATAAAGGAAAAGGAATCGCTAGCGGAAGCGGAGCTCGCGATTAGGAGCTAAGGAGAGAAGGTTTGGGATTGTTCATCTTTTGTGCATTTTTGTGATTTGAGTTTGAGAAATGTGTTTTTGCTTTGATTGGGATTATGAGTTGAGTTGTTATAACTTAAATCGAAATTAGTGTGATATGTGATGAGAAAGAATGAATATGGTTGAAGAATTATGGGAAATTATGTGAATAGTTATAATTGTTGTCAAAATTGCTGTTTTGGATATTCTTAGAATTAGACATGTACTTGACTGGTTTTAATTGAGATAAATGGTGATGAAGTTGGGTTTTTATTTATGTTATGAGTTGTGGATGCTTGGATTCCTGAATTTTGAGGTTTGGAATCAATTTTGGAAGTTTGGATGTGAATTTTGTGTGAATTCTGCAGATTTTGGGCGTAAGAGCTGAAAAACCCGTGTCTGTCGCGATCGCGACATTGTCGCGAGCACAACAGAATGCGGGGGTTTCAATCCTCGCGCCGGCGCGAGAGATGTCGCGCCGAAGAATTCGAGGGAGCTATCTGTCGCGAGCGCGACAACCATCGCGAGCGCGACAGAGTGCTCGAGCTCCGAGCTTGTGTGAGGTTTTCTTCTGTCGCGAGCGCGACAGAAGAGCCATCCCTACGTCCTCTCGCGACCACGAGATCTCTCGCGATCGCGAGACGAGGCGGGGAAGTGTAGCTTGGCTTCTGTCGCGAGCGCGACAGTTGTCGCGAGCGCGACAGACGTGACTTCCAAATTTGATTTCTTCTTCTTTTGCTTAATGACTTAAATTCTTTTGCATGCAATCTTATTAAGCTTTGACTATCTTTTGCCTAGTAATATATACATGTAAACGTGATAAGATTTTGCATAACCTGCTAATATCGGATAAGTGGATAGTTAGGCATGCCTAATAGAGTTATGTGCCGCTGCAGCTATATGTACGACTTGGACCCTGATCAGGTCCCACGATTGGATCCTCGCGATCCCTCTGTCTGAATCTTTCTTAAGATTCCACGTAATAACAATTTGGAAAGAAAATAAAAAGAATGATTTGATGCCTTCGGGTATCTATATGTATATGTGACGATATTGATACTCTCAAGTATCTATATGTACTCGTTATCCACTCATTGTGATTAAGCAGGTGTCATTATGTTTGTACAAGAGTCTTTGGATGAGAATACAAATATCTGAATTAATTATGTATGATTATATGCTCATAATTGTATTGTTTTTTATGTGTTTTCTGTTACCGTCACTGTGAGTGGCGGTCATGCATTGTGTGTTTCCCCACTAAGCGATTTCGCTTAGCACGGGTGTTTATCCGTGCAGGTGTGGAAGGTTTTGGTATGCGTATTCTGGGCGTGTTGCATCGGGAAGGCCAACGCAATGTGAGATGGGGTGTTTTATAGTATAAGCTTTCCTTTATTTTTGTAACGGATGTAAAGTTTTGTTAGCCCTTTTGAACAATGTATCTTGGGCTTTTGTAAATTAGCTCTTTTGTAATCTGATGTAATATGTAAAGACTTCCTTTTGGTATATTAATAAAGTATACATTTTGTTCAGTATCATCCTTCTCTGTATTAACGTTTTTAATTATTCCTGATATGTCGCTCTATATATGTAATGTTTGCATGTTGTACTAGTGGGGTGTGACACTCCTATCTATCCAGGGAGGCCTCTCCTCCAATCTATATGGAAGTCTCCTTGCTATAGGTTGGGGTGTGACACTATAAATTTGTCAGAAATGACTTTGAGCTAATTCTGGCTCTAAGACCCCTAAAAATAGCACAAACAGACGTGTCTTTACCTTGTAGGGTTCACTGGAACAGTCTATATTGTTTATTTCATATCTGATGTTTTACAAATCTAATTGCCCTAAAACTTGTCCCATTTTAATGATAAGACATAGAGGAAGAAATGATATGAAGGGACCTTTGCCAAATATTGAGCATAAGACTTCGGTTTGGGCTGTACAAAATTGTGGTGCGAAGCAGTCCTGAAGTTTAGCTTCTGTTTTGCTTATTTTGGTATGTCACGGTCACAATGAAATTCGTTGCCACCATGACATATGTTTTTAGTAGGCAGAATGCCTATTTATGGACTTCACGGTCACAACAAGGTCATTACCACCGTGACCCCTCCCTATTTTGTCTTTTTAGGGTGTTTTTCTTCCCGAAATGCACCCGAACTTCACCACGAGTTCCCATGACTTGTCCAATACATATTTATCCTTATAAAATGAGTATCCTAAGTATGATAAATTATGCATACTAATATATATATGAGCTATAAGTGTTCTAAGTGTGATGAATTAAGTATGTGAATGCGAATATGATAAATCGTGAATGCGAATGCTATAGTTTTGAATGCGAATATGTATAGTCTTGAATATGGATGCGTACAACAAGAATGTGAAGGTGAATAAGTGTAAATAAGAATGCATATAACCATGAACGTGCTAATGCATATATATGAGTATATCCATGTGTAAATTAAGTATGATAAATCATGAATGATGATGCGTATTAACAAGCATATATTTAAAATATCTTGAGTATGGTGAACCATGTATGCAATGATATGCATATAGAGTTACATGTGAATGAGTTTAGAATGACATGTATGTATGTATAGTAAGATATGAAGTAGATTACATGACTAGCATGGATTTAAATAAATCTATATGAATGACCATACATGTTTTGATATGGGATAATGGTTATAAGCCTTAGATGCTCATATAAGTGGATAGATAGGCATGCCTATAAAGGGTTAGATGATTTGCAGCTGCTAGATGTTTGCACTGACGGGTGTCTATATGTTTGGCATCGACGGATGTCTAGATGTTGATACTTAAAGTATCTAGATGTTTGGGACTACGGTCTCTAGATGGCTTGAGACTATGGTCTCTAGATGTTTTGGTACCATTACTTGGTATCTACATGTACCCGTATCCACTTATGTTATGACAATGGTCTAAGTGTAAAACGTAAAAGTATATGAATTGATGTTAAAGGTACAAGAGATGATACTGTTATATGTATAAGAAATGATGTCTATATGTACAAGAGATGTATAAATGCTAAAGAGCTATAGTACAAAGCTAGAGAAGTATATGGCTATCGTACATCTGAAACGCTTATATGAGCTTACAGGTATATGAGAAGTTACTATTTGTACAAGATATGCTATAAGTATGCTTTATGCTTATATGTAAATAAATGGACATGATATGCAATGACATGATATTATATGTTACATGAGCTGATAATTAGAGTTAGAAGAACATGAACGTGATATAGATTACATGAGATTAGTAGATATGTTATATAGCAGAATGACTATATGTTTGGTATGTTACAAGTATGATAAATGCTTATATCCTTATACGCTCTTATTGATTGGCATATCGTCTAATGATATGCTTAATGATTATGCTTGTGACTTCGTTAGAAGTCTTTTATATGTGATATCCCCACAAACGTTATCGCTTAGCACGGGTGTTTTCCCGTGTAGGTTTACAGGTTCGGAGGGTTGCACATCTGCAAGGTCATGGCCACTAGGAGTATATTGAAGTCTTTTTGTATATGGCATAGCTTTGTATACATGTTCTAGCGTTTTGTATAGCTTGGGCATATGTAAATGTAAAGCGTCTTTTGCATAGGACATGTATTTGGCAAAGCAATTTTGTATAAGGTATAAGATATGTAAATGAAACATAAATGTAAAGTAAATGTTATAATGTAAAAGAATAGTTTCATTTTGAATATATAAACGAATATATGAGTTTGCTTTTTGGCATGTTTTTGTTATGTTAAAGACCATTATTCCGCTGCATGTGCTTGTATGATTTTATCTTCGCTTCCGCATGAGTGTTCTGTATGTGCATGCGTTGTAGTGACTCCGATATCCTCCCAAGGGGTATTGGGGCGCCACAAGTTGTGGTATCGGAGCCTAGGTAGTTGTTTCTGGATGATAAGATGTTAGAGTAATGATTACATGTATGTGAGTCTATCTAGAGTTGTGGCCTAATGCAGATGTTACCCTGTGTAGGTAGTAGATGGAGTCGGATCCGAGTGAGGATGTAGGAGAAACAACGGGTAGTGTTAATCCTGCGAGAGTTAATCCGCCAGTACAAGAGAGACCTCGAGCAGAAGGTGTAGGTCCGAATTATGGTGACCCAATGTTGTGGCAAGGAATGATACAAGTAATGGAAAGGTTAAGTGCCCCTAAGCCTCCAACAGACTTGATTAGGAAGAGAGGGGCAGAGGAGTTCAGTGGGACTACTTTGGATCAGTCAGAGATGGCTGAGTTTTGGTTACAAAGGACGCAAAGGATATTACAGGAAATTAATTGTCCACAAGATCAGCATGTGACATGTGCAGTATCATTATTGCAAGGTCCACCTTATGACTGGTGGGAACTAGTGCTTCGGAATCCCCAACGACCAGATTAGTTGACTTGGGACTTCTTTACTCAAGAATTTGAAAGGAAGTACATCTAAAGCCTATAAAGAAGCCAAGTGGAGAGAGTTTGTGAGTTTGAAGCAAAGAGGTATGACAGTAGGAGAATATGATAAGGAATTCAGTCGACTGAGTAAATATGTGCCAAAAGGATTGTTAACAGATGATTTTAGATGTCGACAATTTGAGGACGGATTAAGAGAACCTATAAGAGGACCTTTGTCTGCCATGGCTGTTATGCAATCAGTAAATTATTATCAGTTGGTTTTGACTGCCATAAAATTGGAAGAAGCTGAGTTAATAAAGCAAAAGAAAGAGCATAAGAGGAAAGTATCTGGTAATGATAGAGTTAATAGTAAGAATACTAGAGGAGTTGCAAGTGGACAGGTTACGCAAGATTCATTTCGAGAGCCTGCATCGATGGGTAGTGTTGTGCCTCCTTCGAGTAGAGGTAGCACAATACCTAAATGTGAGCACTGTCAAAGGAACCATTGGGGAACATGCAGGAAACTTACAGGAGCATGTTTCAAATGCGGAGGTATGGGCCACATGTTTGCTAACTGCCCTGAGATTAAAGAGAATTCTGGTTCTCAAGTGAATAGAGGAAATGCGAACGTATCTGGATCAACAAGAACTAGTGGAGGAAGAGGAAGAGGACCACAAGTAAGGTCCGAGACAGTAGAGCGGCCTACTGCTCCTAGATGACAGAGGCAAGTCTTTGCCATGATCGGAGAAGAAGTTGAAGATCCTGCTGGTCCATCTGGTAACATTTATATTTGTGCATTGACTAGCATGATTTTCTGTTTATTACAGTGGAAATTTCGAGGACAAAATTTCTTAAGGAGGGTAGAATTGTAATACCCCAAAGTGTACCCTAGTCGGATTATAGTGTCAATTGCATGTTAGGGTGTTAATGAGATTGGATTAAGTGAGTAATTAATGGGCCAAGGGTGTAATTGAAAAAGGAAAAGTTGCCATTAAAGGATAGTATATATGAGAGGGACTGAATGGTTATTTGCCAAAGATCATTTGCTGGATTTTGGTGAGGCTGAGGAGTGGAATCCACGTGTGGCTCCTCCCTTGAGCCAGCCAATCTTCTTGCATGCAATTTAAGAATATGAAGAGCCAGAAATTGGATTTGAGCATAATGAAATCTGGCCATCTCTCTCTCCATTTTTTTGAAATTTATCTCTCTTTTCATTGAGTTTAACTTGGTTTCTTAATGCTTGAATCTTGAATTTGATTGCATGTGGATTAGTTTGAAGAAGAGAATTAAGTGAAGAAGGTAAGTGTGGTTAATAAGTTGTGTTCATCTCTTTCTTCTACTCATTTCTGATTTGGTTTAAGTGATTTGAGTTATGGACTAAGAGTAGGTGTTTGATTGATTATGCAAGAATCATTGGATAAGACGAAGCCTAAGGGCAAGGAGAAGCTCTAGATAGTGAGAGAGTGTCCAGCAATCTACTTTTGAGGTTTGGGATATATGTGTTCTTATGTGTTTTTATGTTGATTTTATTTGATTATTTGTGTTGGATAGTTGGCTGTGATGTGTAATTGATGCATGATTATGTGTTAATTGATAGAGGTGTACTTGAAGTGTACACATGATGTGTGATGAGTATTGAACAAAATCCATGAGCATATTAAGTGAATAAGCATGAAAAGTATGAACCCTAGTGTTAGGGAAAATTCTGCTTATAGCTTACTAGACCTCCGTATTGTATTTCGGGCATAACTGGAGTTTCAGACCTCCAAATTGAGTTTCTATTGCTTCATTTCAACCATGACTTCTATACCTATAAATTTGTCAGAAATAACTTTGAGCTAATTCTAGCTCTAAGACCCCTAAAAATAGCACAAACAGACGTGTCTCTACCTTGTAGGGTTCACTGGAACAGTCTATATTGTTTATTTAATATCTGATTTTTTACAAATCCACTTGCCCTGAAACTTGTCTCATTTTAAAGATAAGATATAGAGGAAGAAATGTTATGAAGGGACCTTTGCCAAATATTGAGCATAAGACTTCGGTTTGGGCTGTACAAAATTGTGGTGCGAAGCAGTCCTGAAGTTTAGCTTCTGTTTTGCTTATTTTGGTATGTCAAGGTCAAAATGAAATTCATTGCCATCGTGACATATGTTTTCAGTAGGCAGAATGCCTATTTATGGACCTCACGGTCACAACAAGGTCATTACCACCGTGACCCCTCCCTGTTTTGTCTTTTTAGGGTGTTTTTTTTCCCGAAATGCACCCGAACTTCACCACGAGTTCCCATGACTTGTCCAATACATATTTATCATTATAAAATGAGTATCCTAAGTATGATAAATTATGGATACTAATATATATATGAGCTATAAGTGTTCTAAGTGTGATGAATTAAGTATCTTAATGCGAATATGATAAATCGTGAATGCGAATGCTATAGTTTTGAATGCGAATATGTATAGTCTTGAATATGGATGCGTACAACAAGAATGTGAAGGTGAATAAGTGTAAATGAGAATGCATATAACCATGAACGTGCTAATGCATATATATGAGTATATCCATGTGTAGATTAAGTATGATAAATCATGAATGATGATGCGTATTAACAAGCATATATTTAAAATATCTTGAGCATGGTGAACCATGTATGCAATGATATGCATATATAGTTACATGTGAATGAGTTTAGAATGACATGTATGTATGTATAGTAAGATATGAAGTAGATTACATGACTAGCATGGATTTAAATAAATGTATATGAATGACCATACATGTTTTGATATGGGATAATGGTTATAAGCCTTAGATGCTCATATAAGTGCATAGATAGGCATGCCTATAAAGGGTTAGATGATTTGCAGCTGCTAGATGTTTGCACTGACGGGTGTCTATATGTTTGGCATTGACGGATGTCTAGATGTTGTTACTTAAAGTATCTAGATGTTTGGGACTACGGTCTCTAGATGGCTTGAGACTATGGTCTCTAGATGTTTTGGTACCATTACTTGGTATCTACATGTACCCGTATCCACTTATGTTATGACAATGGGCTAAGTGTAAAACGTAAAAGTATATGAATTGATGTTAAATGTACAAAAGATGATACTGTTATATGTTTAAGAAATGATGTCTATATGTACAAGAGATGTATAAATGCTAAAGAGCTATAGTACATAGCTAGAGAAGTATATGGCTATCGTACATCTAAAACACTTATATGAGCTGACAGGTATATGAGAAGTTACTATTTGTACAAGATATGCTATAAGTATGCTTTATGCTTATATGTAAATAAATGGACATGATATGCAATGACATGATATTATATGTTACATGAGCTGATAATTAGAGTTAAAAGAACATGAACGTGATATAGGTTACATGAGATTAGTAGATATGTTATATAGCAGAATGACTATATGTTTGGTATGTTACAAGTATGATAAATGCTTATATCCTTATATGCTCTTATTGATTGGCATATCGTCTAATGATATGCTTAATGATTATGCTTGTGACTTCGTTAGAAGTCTTTTATATGTGATATCCCCACTAAGCGTTATCGCTTAGCACGGGTGTTTTCCCGTGTAGGTTTTACAGGTTCGGAGGGTTACACATCTGCAAGGTCATGGCCTCTAGGAGTATATTGAAGTCTTTTTGTATATGGCATAGCTTTGTATACATGTTCTAGCGTTTTGTATAGCTTGGGCATATGTAAAGGTAAAGCATCTTTTGTATAGGACATTTATTTGGCAAAGCAATTTTGTATAAGGTATAAGATATGTAAATGAAACATAAATGTAAAGTAAATATTATAATGTAAAAGAATAGTTTCATTTTGAATATATAAACGAATATATGAGTTTGCTTTTTGGCATGTTTTTGTTATGTTAAAGACCATTATTCCGCTGCATGTGATTGTATGATTTTATCTTTGCTTCCGCATGAGTGTTCTGTATGTGCATGCGTTGTAGCGACTCCGATATATTGCCAAGGGGTATTGGTGCGCTACACTCGTACCATCATGGTATATTAAATGGTGACCCAATCGGTTGTTACGCTCGTGATGAGCTAGACCCGTTGGCAGGGACCATGCTTGGGTAGCCCTAAAGTAACACCACCATTTGACTAAAGCTCATGTTAACGGAAATAGTTACTTCCCCTAAGTGGTATGAACCTTAATACGATGCTTGCTGTATGGGTCATCATGTATTGGACAAACCCAGATAGTTCGACTTGTCACCTAATCAAAGGCTTTCATGCCCCGATAGGCCCAGGACGCCTTATTCGGATTGCTTAAATACATAATGATCATAACACATCCTCCTGTGCATTAGTTAGGAGAGGTTATGCTGCCAGATTATCACCATGCACCATACGCGTTCATCGGGTCCCCAGGTTGACCCATGGGCCAATCCCACCTAGGAAAGAGACTATGACCTCGCGTGCGGGAGTAATAAGGTTGGAAGGACCTATGTGCTTGCATGTGGCTTTGTGAGTGTTGCATAGCACGATCATGCATTATCTTTTGCGCAATCATGCATCAGCCTGACCCCTGTGTTTTTCAGCAATCTTAGATTCGCCAAGGTGGACAAGAGGGTCCCGAGGATGGTTACGCAGGAATCCATTTTTCGAGTTACCAGAAAGGATAGAGTATCCGGACAGTTCTTCTGAGACCAGTTATGCCACTTCAGATCAGTTTTCTGTACCCAAAGAAATGGCAAACTCACCTAGAGGGGCAGAGGCCACCCGGGTAATGATAGCAGAGGAAGTGGGCCGAAGGTTAGAAGAGTTTGAGAACCGGATATTGGCAATGATAGCCGCAATGGGTCAATAAGCAGCTCCGCAGAACCCACAGCCTCCTCCTGGGAGGAATAATGAAAGGGAAGAGGTCAGAGAGGACCCACAAGATGAAACTCGGCCACCACTCGTGAACCTAAGAGCTACTACTTCGGGGGTACATAGGGGAGGACCTGGCCCGAGGCTGGATGATGATTGGGAAGACGAGGAATATGAGGAACGTATGTCTGAGAAAGGGAAAGCCCCTCAAGTTGAAGAGGCCATCTGGAGGAAGGTGGAAGAGAGATTTGAAGCTATGACAAGGATGTTGACAAAAGGCCAAGGAGTGAATCCTAAGGATAAAGAGTTAGAAGGAGAAGATTTAGTCCCAATGAACTTTAAGATGCCGGACGTGCCAAAGTTTGACGGTACTTCTGATCCTCTGGCACACATAAAGCAGTACTCATTGGTGATGAAAGGCACCACTTTGACGAGGAAGCAGAAAATTGAGTACTTTTGCTTGAGCTTGACGGGCCCGGCAGTGGATTGGTATCATGGGCTCGATCGCCGAACTAAGGAAGACTGGGATTTATTGACAGAAGAATTTTTGAGACAATATGATTGCAGTACAAGAATGGAGGTAACCCTGAAGGACCTGGAACTGTTACAGCAGAGAGAAGGAGAGTCCTTCCATGAGTATCTAACCCGGTGGAGGAATCGGGTGATGGAAATGAAGAGGAAACCCGACACCCAGGATCAAATACGATTATTCATTAAAAATGTGAGCCCGTATTTGAGGAATGGATTAAGGATGAAAGGACTAAAAGATTGGGAGTCCCTGAAGGACATCGCCATTGAGGCCGAAGGAGAGTACCTTGTTAGGAAAGCAGGAAATGAGAACTATCCTAAGAGAGGTAGTGGGAGTCAAGGGGCCAGCAGACCAACAAGTTCTGCTAGTAGTACAAGGAAAATTGCTGAGGTATCAACTACAAACGCCACTCCGAGACATTTTTCTAATCTCGGGAGGTCCTTATCATGGGTACTAAGAAGACTGATGAAAGAGAATAAGCTGCAACCCCTACCGCCCAGACCTGCGAGAACTCAAGGCATGCCGGGACACAAAGACGATTAGTACTGTGCATATCATCAGCACATTGGACATGTAACGGATAACTGTATGACTTTAAGGCATGCAATTCAGGATTTGATCGACTCAAAATAGATCACAGATCCAGAAAAAAGAGGGGGTCAAAAGAAAGCCGGGTACAATAACATGCCTCCGCCAGTGAATATGATCGGGTCCAGTTTGCCTGAGAACTTTGTGTTGAAGGAACTATATGGCAACGATATCCACACTGCTGTCACGAGCCTCTATGAGGGGAGTGAAGAAGGGCTTCCGCTGCAGTGATCGATTGCTGGTCCACTGATGATAGTGGAACTGAAAGTGATGATTTAGAAACATTTTCCGACCTTTGGGGTTCAGAAGAGGAAGGAGGAGAACCAAAGAGGAAAGAAGTGGGAGCTATGACCCGGAGTGGAAGGGTAGCCCCGGAAGAAGAAAACCCACAAGAGCCGATTGAGGATGTTGATGATGAGCGAGCAAAGCCAACACATGCAACTTGGAATGCACTCATTTTCCATAATCATAATTAGCTTAATCTAATCTCACTTAGCACTTAATTAATCCTTCCCCTAATTAATCATGTACAATTACACTTTAGTCACTTAACTTATTTATTTTATGCATTTTAATCCTCTTTTCCAGTTATGCTTAGGTCCAAAATTAGAAACCCTAAATCAAACTTGTCTAATTACCCCAATTAGACCAAAATGCTACTAGGGTAGATTTCGGGTCAATACAAAGCATCATTTCGTTACTTATAGAAAACTAACAGGAAGATGCTTTCGATGTGGGAGCACGGATCATTTCTTGGCAAATTGTCCTAAGGAGCCAGGAACCGCTTGAGATCAATAAGGAAATGATAGAAGAGGATCAAATACACCTCCAGTAGCTCAGGGTAGAGGTAGAGGTCAGAGTGGTTTGGGTTAGCATAGAGGAGGCATAAAATCTAAAACGGTAGACCGGCATCCTACTACCGCTCTAGCACGTGCTTATGCCATGAAAGCTCGAGAGGACCAGGATGCACCTGAAGTAGTAACTGGTATTTTCTCTCTTTATGATACTGAGATGCATGCTTTAATAGATCTTGGCTCTACACATTCATATATATGCACTGAGAGCATGTTTGATAAAATGCCACTGGTAGAACAGTTAGAATATGATATACACGTGACAAGTCCCATAGGTTATAGTGTCAATGTTAATTAAATGTACAGAAATTGCCTTATAGTAATCCAGGATAGAGAATTCTCTTCTAATTTAATTGCCCTACCCTTTCGTGAGTTTGATTTCATTTTGGGAATTGATTGGCTGTCAAAGCACCGAGCTATTGTTGATTATGGGAAGAAAATGGTTGTACTCCACTCTCCTAACTAGTCAAATGTGATGGTGCATGGCCTCCAGTCTAGCCCAATGTCTAGTGTATTTTTGACTATGCAAGGCCGTCGATGTCTTAGGAAAGGGCGTAAGCTTTTTTAGCATTAGTACTTAACTTTAAGTGAGATAAAGTTAAACTAAAGGATATGCCAGTAGTGAGAGAATTCCCGAATGTGTTTCCTGATGAGTTACCCAGACTTCCTCCTGAACGAGAAGTAGATTTGTCAATTAAAATCTTACCTGGTATAGCCTCTATCTCCAAGGCACCCTACAGGATGGCTCCAACTGAATTAAAAGAAATATAAGTTAAATTGCAGGAGCTCCTAGAAAAAGGATTTATTACACCTAGTGTTTCTCCTTGGGGTGCACCGATTTTATTCATAAAAAAAAGGATGGTACTGTTCGGATCTTTATAGATTACCGATAAATCAACAAGATGTGTCACACCCCATTTCCCCCTAGTAGTTTGAGCCATGTGTATGTGTACATGTGTGACTGTTTTGGCATGTGTTAATGGTATTTTGGGTTTTATGCATGTTATGTGGGCTTTATTAGAGTATGGGTGCATGTTTGATATTAGGATGTGTGTGTATCGGTCTTGTTAGTGTGTGTGCATGCTTATATGGCAGTAGTGTCTGTATTAGTGAGGGTTAGTCTAGTGTGTACTATCTTGCTTTGTTGTAGGGTGTGAATTATCAAAACCCCCTAATCTTAAGGTGACATGTGGCAAGGGAAATTAAGAAGGGGTATATAAAGATAGGAGAGAGAAAGAGAGAGTAGAATTTTGCCCTATCTTTCCCGTTCTCTTCCTCCTTCCCTCCTTTGCTTCTTCTTTCTTCCTCTTCCTCTTGCTACACCTTGATTCTTTCTTTTCTTGGCTATCTTCTGGGTGGATCTTGGTAATTCTCAAGAGCTTTATTGGTAAGTTAGTGGCTTTTCTCTTCTTCTTCATCTTTTCTCTTATTTTGTTAGATGTGTTCTTAATCTAGGATTTTTGTGTTTGTTTGGTTCCTAGGTTTTTGGGTTTAGAAGCGCCTACTCATGATCCCAAGGAGAAAGAGAAGGCCAGTGGGAGCGGAGCTTGATCTAGGAGCCTAGGAATTTATAGGTTTGGGAATATTTTTGAATTTTTGCATTTTTGTGTTTTGGTATGTTTAATGATTTTTCTGGAAATTTGAGGTTTGATGAGGCTCATGTTAGCGCAAATGTTGTGGGTTTTGGTTTGATTTAAGTTGTGATGTATGAATGATGAATTATCAAAGAAAATTTTAAGTTTTATGAACTTTATTGCAATTTTCTTGGTTTGTCACTTTTTAGAAGTTTGATTATGTTAATCCATGATTTTGATTGTGTTAATTGTTGTGAAAGTTGTGCTTTATGTTATTTATGATGATGGGATGGTTGACTTGAGATAAGACGAAGTTTGAGTTGATTTATGTTTGAGATTGGAGGTTTGGGTGATTTGGGAGTGTGATTTTCTGCAGATTATCGCGTTAGAGCTGGAAATCACGACTCTATCGCGAGCGCGACACTATTGCGAGATCGCGACAGAGCTCGATGAATTCAGCCCTTGCATATGGCCGAGCAAATTTAAGCTTCCGAGCTGCTGCGGCGAGAGCTCTCTGTCACGAGCGTGACAGAGCGCTCGGCTGCCTAACGGATTTGGGCAGTCCCCTGTCATGAGCACGCACCTGTGCGCGAGTGCAACAGCTTTTGTTGGCTGCTCACTATCGCAAGTACGACAGTGAGATGTGCTACTGTCTCCACTCAAGCGCGAAGACTGCCGCAATCGCGACCTGGGGCAAGTTTCACCTCTGTCGCGAGCGCAACACCCCTGGCTTCAATTTGAGTTTTCTTTTTTGATTTCCAATGTTTAATTTCCAAACTTGTGATGCTTTTAGAATTATGCATGGATAATTTTATGAATTATATAAATGTGATTTGATGAATTATGCGTGACCTGCTAGAGTCAAATAAGTGGATAGTTAAGCATGCTTAATAGTGTTCAGTAGCTGCAGCCCTCCGTTCTGTTCTGGACCCTGATCAGGTCGCCGTTTGGTTCCTCACGAACCTCAATGTGTCTTGTTCTTGTTTAAGATCCCCTCCGTAAAATGTTTTGAAATGAGAAAAGTGGGATGTTGCTTTGCGATTCGTACTTGTAAGGTACCACCATGCGTTCACTTGTTATCCACTACTGTGAGTCAGCAGGTGTTGTGTTGTGTTCTATCATGCTTATGAGAATGTTAATCCGAATGACTATGATTATCAGTATGTGAGTCTAAATGACTCTATTTATGAGCATATGAATCAATTTGCATATGAATGTGATTATGAACCTTTGAATGCATATGAATGTGACTCAATTATGATTATGTCTTATGATTATCAGCCTATGCCATTATGTATACGTTTTGCCTCGATGACCATTGTGAATGGCCGTCCATGTTATTGTTGTTTGTTTCCTCACTAAGCATTATTGCTTAGCACAGGCATTTCATCCATGCAGGTGCAGAAGGTGTATAGCTTTTGGGAGAGTCGTCGCAAGTCAAGCCAACACAGAGGGAATTGATGTTAGGACTTAGATTTTTGTATTATGATACTTTTTGTAATAGTGAACTCTCATTGTATTTAGTCTTTTGTTCAGCTTCCGCTTTGTAATTTTGAAAGATGTAATTATTTTGTTAATATCATAACAGTTATGTAATGAATATTATTATTGCATCTATGAATGAATGATCAGTTTGGTTTTAAAGTTTTAAATTCCGCTGTATATATGTATGTTTATTATTTGTGGATGAATGTTATTATACCGTTTTGCTTGGTGACACCCCTATTCATACGAGTTCTCACTCCATTGCGGATGGGTTCCCCTATGTATGGGTAGGGGGTATTATAGTTTTTGGTATCAGAGCCTAGATTTAGGCATTTTCTGGGTGTTGTTATGCATAGATATATGTTTAGGACTGTGTTGGCTGATGCGGGTGTCTTTGTGTTTCTTTTAGATGGATTCTGATTCAGTGCGTAGGTCGCTTGAGGGGTCCGCTGAGAGTGTGAATCCTCAAGCAGTAGATGCTTCAGTGTCTATTTCGGCTCAAACACCTAAGGTTTAGCCTGAGGCCGCAGCTATGCCCTTTGAGGCAATGTTGAAGATTTCTCAGGACATACATGGCTCGTGTCTTAGAGAGAGTGACCGCTCTGAGAACTCCTTTAGAGAGCATGAGAAAAGTTGGAGTAGAAGACTTTTATGGAAGTAGTCTGGATGAGTCTGAGTATACTGAGAAGTGGATAGAGAAGGTGGAGCATGTTCTGGACGAGATTCAGTGCCCTCCGGATAGGCAAGTAGAATGTGTTGTGGCTTTGCTTCAGGGATCCACCCACGATTGGTGGAAGTTGGTTAGTAGGCATCCCCAGTTGCCTAACTCGGTCACTTGGGAGTTCTTTAAGAGGGATTTTACCAGTAAGTATATGACTCAGGCCTATAAGGATGCTAAGTGGGCACAGTTCTTAAGTTTGAAGTAGAGGGCTATGACTGTTTCGGTGTTTGAGAAAGAGTTCAACCGTCTTTTTAATTATGCTCTAGAGGGTGTTTTCATAGAGGAGTTTAGGTGTAGGCATATTGAGGCCGGTTTGAATGAGTCCTTGCGGGCTATGCTTATTTCTTTGATAAGTAATCCGGGCATTAGTTACTACGAGATAGTGTAAGCAGCAATGCAGGCCGAGAGATCCAAGTCGGTTCTGAGGGGGAGAGCTCTGAGGAGGAATCCCCCTCATGGAGGATCATCATTATCTTCAAGTAAGAGGTCTAGAAACCCAGAGGATGAGTCTTCTTCTGGTCCAGCTTTGAGAGGCAGGAGGCAAGGTTCTACCATGGGTTCTAGTGCCGGTAGACGTGGTTCTAGTAATAGGACTGAGGCATTGCCTGAGTGTTCTCACTACAGCAGGCGCCATCAGGGTGAGTGTAGGTGGCTCACGGGTGGTTGTTTCTGATTTGGGAGAACTGATCACTATTTGGCTAACTGTCCTAAGTTGAGTGAGACTTCTGGTGATAAACGTGAGGCTAGTAGAGTGGGATCGAATGCACTGCAAGCCAGTCGAGGTAGAGGCCGAGATAGAGGTCGAGGTGGTCGGCCTACAGAGGGAGCTCCATCAAAGTCGGTTTATCGTCCTCTTATGCTTCCAGTTAGAGCATATGCTATGAGAGCTCGGGATGAGCAGGATGCTCCAGAAGTAATAGTTGGTAAGTTCCTACTCTTTGACACTGAGTTATATGCTCTAATTGACCCTGGTTCCACACACTTATATTTGTGCACGAGTAAGTTATTTAATAAGTTGCATGATGTTGATCAGTTAGATTATGAGGTTTGTGTGACCAGTCCCTTAGGGCATAGTGTCAATGTGAGTAGAGTGTATAGGAATTATCCTCTTTTGGTTCAAGGTGTTGAGTTTTCTGCAGATTTGATTGAGTTACCGTTTCGGGAGTTTGATCTGATCTTGGGTATGGATTGGTTGAGTAAGCATCGGGCTATGGTGGATTGTCATAGGAAAGTGTTGTGTTGCGAGATAAAGATCAGTCTTCTATTGTGGTTAAAGGTTTCGGTTCGAGTTCCTTGAGTAATTTGATTTCTGCTATGCTAGCTAAGAGGTTCATGAGGAAAGGCTGTGAAGTGTTTCTAGCAGTGGTGTTGGATTCTAAGCGTGATCAGGTTGAGATTGAGGATATCCCAATTGTTAGGGAGTTTGGGGATATGTTTCCAAGTGAGTTGCTTTGGTTGCCTCCGGAGAGATAGGTGGAGTTGTCCATAGAGATAGTGCCGGTTACTTCACCCATTTCGAAAGCACATTATCGGATGGCTCCGGTAGAGTTAAGGGAACTTAAGACTCAACTACAAGAGTTATTACATGAGGGGTTTATTAGACCCAGCATATCTCCATGGGGAGCTCTGGTGTTGTTTGTTAAGAAGAAGGATGGTTCATTATGAATGTGCATCGACTATAGGCAAATTAATAAGGTCACGGTGAAGAACAAGTATCATTTGCCTAGAGTCGAGGATTTGTTTGATCAGGTCAGAGGTGCAGGTGTTTTCTCTAAGATTGATCTTCGGTCCGGTTATTATTAGCTTCGAGTTATGGATGCGGATGTGGTTAAGACTGCATTTCGAACGTGATATGGCCACTATGAATTCCTTGTGATGCCGTTGGGTTTGACCAATGCACCTGCAACTTTTATGGATTTGATGAACCGAGTGTTTAGGCCATATCTCGACCAATTTGTTGAAGTGTTTATTGATGATGTTTTAGTTTACTCAAAGGATGAGAGTGAGCATGAAGAGCATCTTCGATTAATGTTGCAAGTTTTGAGGGAGCACCGTTTGTTTGCGAAGCTCAGTAAGTGTGACTTTTGGCTTCAAGAGGTGTCTTTCTTGTGTCACATTGTGTTAGCTAAGGGTATTCAAGTGGATCCAGCTAAGATTGAGGTGATTGTGAATTAGAAAGTGCCTAGGAATGTTCCTGAAGTTAGAAGGTTCCTTGGTTTGGCAGGCTACTACCATCGGTTTGTTCAGTCATTGCTGCTCCAATGACCAGATTGTTGAGGATAAGAGTAAGATTTGAGTGGTCGGATAAGTGCCAAGCATGTTTTGAGCAGGTGAAGAGATTGTTAGTTGAAGCTCCTGTACTTACTCTGCCCATCTCGGGTAAAGAGTTTGTAATGTACCATGATGCTTCAGGAGTTGGACTCGGGTGTGTGTTGATGGAAGAGGATAAAGTTGTGGCTTATGCGTCTCGTCAATTGAAGCCTCATGAGAAGAACTATTCGAAGCTTTATTTGGAATTGGCAGCTGTGATATTTGCTTTGAAGATTTGGCAGCATTATCTGTATGGCGAGAAGTGTAGGATCTTCCTAGATCATAAGAGTTTAAAGTATCTCCTCATGCAGAAGGAGTTGGACATGAGACAGCGTCGATGGTTGGAGTTATTTAAGGACTATGACTGCATTGTGGATTATCATTCGGGTAAAGCCAATCTGGTTGCGGATGCTTTGAGTAGGAAGTTAGTTTCGGCTTTATTTTTGCAACGGTTCAAGTGAAGATTTTATTCAGATGGGGCTTTGGTTGCCCAATTGAGAAGTCATCCTTGAGACAGTCGATTGTGGATGCTTAGAAGGATGATGTAAGATTGCAGCGGGTTTTACAAGAGGTCCGATCGGGTAAGCAATCTGAATTTTTTATTTTGGATGGGGTGCTTATGTATAGGAATCGTTTGTGTGTGCTTGAGAGTGATGAGTTAAGGAAGAAGCTTTTGAGTGAGGCACACACTACGGTCTTTACTATGCATCCTGGTAGTGAGAAGATGTATTGGGATATGAAGCAGTTCTACTAGTGGTCTGGGATGAAGAGAGAAATTGTGGAATTCGTGGCAAAGTGTCAGACTTATTAGCAGGTAAAGGCTGAGTATCAAGTCCCTTCGGGATTGCTCACTCCTTTATCCGTTCCTATGTGGAAATGGGGTTATTTTGCCATGGATTTTGTGTCGGGTTTACCAGTGACTCAGCGGAAGCATGATTCAGTTTAGGTGATTGTGGATCGGCTTACCAAGTCAGCTCATTTTCTGCCGGTCAGAGTGGACTACTCGATGGATAAGTTGGCCAGTGTTTATGTGGATGAGGTAGTCTGTCACACCCCAAAGGTGGCCTAGTTGGAATTAGCAATTTTAATTGGACAATATGGACATGTTGGTAATTTTTACAAGTGTAATTAAGGGCAATTGGGTATTTTACAAGTGAAAGAGGATTCAATCGGTAGTTAAGCAATTTAGGGTATTTGTTTAAGTGATATGTAAAATGAATAAGTGTTTAGAAGATAATTGACATAGTGAATTGTATCAAGTGTAGGAAAAAAAATTGGACCTGTAATTTCATAAGTAAGTGACTTTTAACCCATCATGGTAACCGAACAGTATCGCTAAATCGACAGTATACGTATAGGGTATAAGGGTGTTACATTTATTTTTGTATCAGAGAAAAGGTTTAGGCAATTCTAAGATCTGAGTGGGGATTTATAAGTGATTGTATATACATGCCAATGAAAGTGAATATTTTGTTATGGTACTGATGTATGCTTGCTCCTTGTTATAGTGTACAAATGGCGTCTGATCGAAGCTATAGTGTTGGGGATGGCGAGAGTGGAGCCTCGGCCAGTGTGGGTCGAGCTGAGACTCCATGACAGTAATCTACTTAGTTAGTTCAACCTTCCCCGCCCCAACCTGAATTTTTGACCATGATGACGGATTCTATTTGACACCGAATCCATATTGAGATGGAACAGTAGCAACAACAACAGCAACAACAGCAGCCAATGCCAATGCCACTAATAGCTCCAGTACAGAGAAAGCCAATCTTGGAGCAGCTTAAAAAGATGGGAGCTGAATATTTCTTTGGTAGGGATTCAGTGACTTCTGAACAAGTGGAAGAGTGGTTGTTTCGAACTACGATACTGTTTGAGATTCCCCATAGTACTCCAGAGGAAAAATTTGAGGGCACAGTGGTAATACTTCAGGGTCCAGCATACTTTTGGTGGGACTCGGTCAGAAAACATACCCCAAATGATCAGTTGAACTGGGAGTTTTTCATTGACCAGTTTGGAAAGAAATACATTGGTGCGGAGTACAAAGCTGCGATGGAAGATGCCTTTTGGAGGTCAAAACAGGGCAACAGAATAGTAGTGGAATATGAAAGAGAGTTTGAGTGGCTATCTTGATGATGTTTTGAGAACTGGACCTAGACTGATGGAGAGATTTGAGCGTAGCCTTCACAACCAAATTAAGCAGATAGTTAGTGGGTAGAGGCACCCAGACTTGAGATCCCTTGTAGATGCAGCCATTAAAGTTGAGACATCCCAGGCTGATGAAGCAAAGAGGCAGGCACGGTTTCAGTAGAAAAGGAAACCAGGGCAGTCTAGTGGAGCTAATGGTCAGAGTAAAAGATCTAGAGGACCACTACCATCTTAGAGTAGGGGATCTGCAGCACCAGCTCGTAGCCAGAAGAAGCAGGCTAGTATGGTGTTTCAGCATCTTCAGTAGAGAGTGCACCTCGAGGCAGAGGTAGAGGAGTGCCCTAGCAGTGTGACCATTGCGGTAGGTCTCACCCAGGCTAGTGTAGATATCTTTCGGGTGCTTGTTTCAAGTGCAGGTCAAGGGAACATTTAGTTAGAGATTGTCCTGATGTGGTACCACAGTTAGTGACCTCTCCGGCACCAGGAGCAGATCCCTCAGCACCCAGAGGGCGAGGCAGGGGGATAGCCTCCCACACTTCAGCTAGACCTCCACCACCACCTCAGGGATAGGGTCGTCCTATAGGTCGAGCTTATGCAGTGAGGGCCCGTGATCAGGATGATGCTCCAAATGTGATAGTAGGTATATTTTCTCTTTTTTTAGATTCAGTGTATGCACTTATAGATCCCAGGTCCACACATTCTTATATCAGCACAGTCATTACACAGGGAAAGGGGTTAGATAGCTCTCCTTTAGACCATGATATTCTAGTGAGCAATCCATTGGGTTATAGTGTGATAGTGAATCGACTATATAGAGATTGTCCCATCAGTGTTCAGAATTGTGTTTTCCCCGCCAATTTGATTGAACTTCCCTTCAAAGAGTTTGATGTCATACTGGGAATGAATTGGTTAGCCACTCATCATGTGATGGTTGATTGCAAAAGGAAGAGTGACTATTAAGACTTCAGATGATCGAGAGATAACAGTGGTGGGCCAAAGACCAGATTATCTATCTGTTGTTATTTCAGCCACAGCAACAAAATGGTTGATAAAAAAGGGTTGTATGGCTTATTTACGCTACGCAATGGAAGCAAAGAAGGGAATTCCTAACTTAGCAGATGTGCCTACAATGTGTGAGTTCCCGGATGTGTTTCCACAAGATATTTCAGGCTTGCCACCTGTTCGAGAGATTGAATTCTCCATTTATGTAGATCCGGGAACTGCACCAGTTTCCATTGCTCCATTTAGAATGGCACCAGCAGAGTTGAAAGAATTGAAGATTCAATTGCAGGAATTGCTTGAGAAAGGCTTCATTAGGCCCAGTGTATCGCCATGGGGAGCTCAACTTTTGTTAGTAAAGAAGAAAGATAGATCACTCAGATTGTGGATTGATTATAGGCAGCTGAATAATTTGACAATCAAGAACAAATATCCATTGCCACGCATTGAAAATCTATTTGATCAGTTGAAGGGTGCAGCTGTATTTTCAAAGATTGACTTGAGATCAGGCTATCATCAATTGAAGATTAAAGAAGCAGATGTGTCCAAGATAGCCTTTCGCACTAGATATGGACACTATGAGTTCCTAGTGATGCCTTTTGGACTCACGAATGCAGCAGCCGCTTTTATGGACCTTATGAACAGGATCTTCCATCCATACTTAGATCAGTTCGTAGTGGTCTTTATTGATGATATTCTGGTGTATTCAAAGACTCTAGAAGAGCATGATAAGCATCTAAGAATTGTGTAGCAGACTCTCAGAGATAGGAAGCTGTATGCTAAGTTTAGTAAGTGTGATTTCTGGTTGAATGAAGTATCCTTCCTTGGCCATGTAGTGTCAGCAAAAGGTATCAAAGTGGATCCAAAGAAGATTGAAGCTGTGTTACAATGGAGAACACCCAAGAATGGTACTGAAATAAGAACCTTCTTGGGTTTAGCAGGCTATTACAGAAAGTTTGTTAAAGATTTTTCCATCATTGTAGCACCTTTAACACACCTATTGCAGAAGAAGGTGAGATTTAAGTAGACACAAAAGTGTCAAGCCAGTTTTGAGCAGCTTAACAAGATGTTGACCGAAGCTCCAGTGTTAACTCAACCCGAATTAGGCAAAGACTTGACCGTTTATAGTGATCCATCTTTGAATGGTTTAGGTTGTGTACTGATGCAGGATGGAAAAGTGATTGCTGATGCCTCTCGCCAGCTTAAGAACCATGAAAAGAACTACCCTACACATGATCTTCAGCTTGTAGGTATAGTGTTTGCCTTGAAGATTTGGAGGCACTACCTTTATGGTGAAAAGTGTTACATCTTTACTGACCATAAAAGCTTAAAATACTTGCTCACACAGAAGGAGCTTAACCTCAGACAATGAAGATGGCTTGAATTGATAAAAGATTATGAATGTTTCATCGATTATCATCCTAGGAAGGCTAATATTGTGGCTAATGCACTTAGCAGAAAATTCACGGCAGCATTAAAAGCTATGAATGTAAAGCTTGATGTAGCTGACAGTGGAGCTTTGATAGCAGAATTATAGGTCATGCCTGATTTTATGTAGCAAGTTAAAGTCGCCTAGAAGTAAGATGACAAGTTGGCTGCAGTGATAGATCGAGTGAAGGATAGTGGCAGTGATGATTACACAGTGGCTTCAGATGTTAGTGTATACTACAAGCAAAGACTATGTGTCCCAAATCAACCAGAGTTAAAGAAAAGTATCTTGACAGAAGCACACCACAGTAGTTATGCTAAGCACCCAGGGGGTAATAAAATGTATCAGGACTTGAAGATGCATTATTGGTGGCCAGGAATGAAACGGGATATGTCAAATTTTGTGGGGAAATGTCTGATATGTCAACAAGCGAAAATAGAACACCAAGTGCCATTAGGGTTGCTCCAGCCTATCACTATACCCGAATAGAAGTGGGATCGAGTGACAATGGATTTTATAACTTGGTTACCTCTCACTCGAAGGAAGCATGATGCAATTTGGGTGATCATTAATAGACTCACTAAATCCGCCCATTTTCTACCAGTGAGGATGGATTTTCCATTGACTAGATTGGTGGAATTGTATATTAATGAGATAGTAAGATTGCATGGTGTACCCACGTCCATCATTTCGGATAGAGATCCCCGTTTCACTTCTCAGTTTTGGAAGAAGCTATAGGAAGCATTGGGAACCCGATTGCATTATAGTACAATATTTCACCCTCAAACAGACGGTCAGTCAGAGCGAGTGATCCAAATATTAGAAGATATGCTTAGATGATGTGTGCTTGAATTCAAGGATAATTAGGAAAGATATTTGCCCCTGGCAAAATTTGCATATAACAACAGTTATTAGTCAAGCATTAAGATGGCCCTGTATGAAGCTTTATATGGCAGGAAGTGCAGAACTCCTTTGTGTTGGACAGAGTTAAGTGAAAACAAGTTAGTGGGAGCCGATCTAATCAGAGAAACTGAAGAGAAAGTTAGAGTGATCAAGCAGCGGTTAAAGGAGGCTAGTGATCGAAAAAAATCATATGCTGACTTGAAAAGGAAGGATATAGAGTTTCAAGTAGGCAACAAGGTGTTCTTAAAAGTTTCTCCATGGAAGCGGGTTATCAGATTTGGGAAGAAAGGTAAGTTATCACCAAGATTCATTGGGCCATATGAAGTGATTCAGCGTGTAGGTCCAGTGGCATATAGGTTAAAGCTTCCACAGGCCTTGGAGAAGATCCATGATGTGTTTCATATATCGATGCTGAGAAATACAGATCTGATCTAAGTCATGTGATTGAACCAGAAGAAGTGCAAGTGCAAGTGCATCTGACATATGAAGAATATCCAGTGAAGATCTTAGCCAGAGAGGTCAAACAGCTCAAAAATAAGTAGATTCCTTTAGTGAAAGTGCTGTGCAACCATCATAATGTGGAAGAAGCAACATGGGAGCCTGAAGCAACCATGCAATAGCAGTATCCATAGCTTTTCAGTTAAGGTAAATTTCGAGGACGAAATTTTCTTTAAGGGGGGTAGAATTGTAATGGCTCAAACACCGGTCTAGAAGTGTCATTCCATAATTTAAGTGTTACCATGATAATCGCAATGTCGAGTAGTGTAGGGAGTGAGTTTACCAGTATCAAAGTTTAGTGTTAAGTGTGCCGGAAGTATAGCGATTCTAGGATGGGTAACACAAGGGTGGCTATATAGTGAGCCCGGCTGTTCGGCGTCAGAAAAAATTTAATTTCACAAAAATGATCTGTAGGTCGTCAGGAGTTTATTGGTGAAATTTGAGCTAAAAACGGAGTTAAATTGACCTCCGAAAGTCATTCTAAAGTTGGCCTTTGGTTCGGTTCAAATTGAACCGAGGTTTTACCAAAATTTGACCAAGGGGTTATAAGTGGCTAGTAGGCCCCAATAGATGTTGAATATGTGTAATAAGGTAGTGGAAGTGGTTTCAGTGAGTTCTGACAACTTACGGCAGAAGAAAAATTGATCGAATCGAACCGGTTTAAGTGAACTGATGCCCAAATGGACTCCGATTGAGCTAAAAATTTGCAGGTAGCCTATTTTTGATGTTTTAAGATCAATGGAATTGGTTATAAGTGAAAAAAATGAGGGTAACATATATATGCTTTGGAAAAGTGTAAATGAATAGAAATATCGAAATTTTGGTTTAAATTGGTCGAGCCACCTCGGTTGGACCGGTTTGGTTCATCAGAGGGGTATATAAGGGGAGAAATGGCTGGATTTCTCTAGATAAATCTAGTTAAATTCAGTCTCTTCTCCTCTCTTCAAGGCCGAACCTCTTCTCCTCCCTTCTCCATTTTCCTTCAATTTTCCCCCAATGTTTCCCCAAATTTTCACCTCATAGACATTATTCAGCCTCTCTATTAACATATTGAAGTAATTGGAGTTCAAATTGGGCACTGGAAGTTGGATAAATCAAGTGTACAAGATTTAGGGTAAGTTTTTGGGTTTATGATTTAGGAGTTTTTAATTGAGTTTATTGATCCCTATAGGGGTTTTTGGGGCTTTAGAACACGTTTATGAAGTTAGATTTTACATTGTAAAGTTGATTTTGATGTTATGGCCATAACTGTATTCGGCCATGTTAAATTCTCCAAGAGAAGAGGAAGTTTCTCACGCCAAAGGGAAGGAGAAGCAAACTTAGAGTGATATAAAGCTTGGATTTGAGGTTTGTGGCTACTAAATTTATATGTTCCTGTAGACATCGAGTCTTGAGAGAGCCCAGACCGAAGTTACCCAGTGATGAAAATGAAACCTGTTCGTAAGCAAAAGACAGATAGAAGGGATGATTTCCTCGAAAAATATGTTTTTCGTTTTTTAAAAAATAAGGGGGGGGGGGGCAGAAGAGAGAGTGTGGGGGGCCTGTGTAGTGAGGCCCATCTCCCTAAAGTGAGATACAGCCTCACGTTAGTGAGGCCCATCTCACTAACATGAGATGCAGCTCTCACGTTTTGAGGGATAACGTGAGGCAGATCTCACCTGCCTCAAGTGCCTCACTGTAACACCCCAACCCATACGTAGGCGAACCCATCCGCAAGGGAGTAGGAAGCCGTACGAGTAGGTGTGTTACCGAACAGAAACGATACAAAGCATATATAATTACGAAAGAATTAAAACTTTAAGGAACAAAATCTGAACATATATATTCCTAAACGTGCATATTTTAAACGGAAACATACGCATATACACATTTACAATCATACAATAGGAGCCTGAAATATTACATCATTCTCTTTACATATTATTACATATACATATTACACAGTTATACAAAAATTCCAAATTACAAAAGCTGAACAAGATACAAAACTTCTAGCTCCTATGTGGCCGACTCTGCAGATGCGCGACTCGAACGGAAGCAAACCTGCCACCTGCACGGGAAAAAGAGCCCGTGCTAAGCGATAACGCTTAGTGGGAAGAGTATACAAAAATATAGACGGCCATTCACAACGGTCGCCAGAGCAAAGCACATACACAACAGCGAATGCATAAAGTCCTAACAGATAGCTATACATGCTTTATACAATAGCCACGCATTCAAATGTTCCTAAATGTGGTCATATACTCATATGATTAAGACAACCAATTGTCATGCCAAGAACGTAAACACATTTTAATATACATATACTTCAACAGTCATATTCGGTAATTCAAACTCGCATTCATATACATGTTAATTTATTGTATTACTATACAAAAATGTATTGTTAACCTTATATGCCACACCGACTTCAATCACACATATTATATACAAGATCCTTTACAGATAAGGACAAAAGTACAATATACATGTTAGAGTTACATTAAGCCTACTCGGAGATTGGTAGGCACCTTCACATATCCCAAAATCATACTCATACTGATATCACATTCTTATATTCATAACTGGTTCATATGACCGAGATCTTACACATTCGGATATCACATTTTCATGTTCATATCAGATAAGCAAACGAAATACCTGCTGACTCAAAATAGTGGATAACGAGTAACAAATTGTACCTTACGGGTACAAATCGCAAAGTACTGTCACTTTCCATAGTTCAAAAGCATTTCCCAAAACAGGACCTTAAACAAGATCCATACACATACAGATAATAGGGTTCGCGAGGAACCATTCGGGGACCTGATCAGGGTCCAAATCGTTCAAAGGGCGCTGCAGCTACAAAGACTCTATTAGGCATGCCTAACTATCCACTAGACTGACTCT
The DNA here is from genome assembly GCA_947683425.1 of Excoecaria cochinchinensis. Taxonomy (NCBI): domain Eukaryota; kingdom Viridiplantae; phylum Streptophyta; class Magnoliopsida; order Malpighiales; family Euphorbiaceae; genus Excoecaria; species Excoecaria cochinchinensis. Next base: position 3,378,627 of record CANTUQ010000004.1, read on the forward strand.
CGCAGGTCATGCATCATACAAATCATATTTCAAATCACTTAATTTATATCATTGTACATAATTAGCAATAGATAAGACTTATGAATAAGTTCATAAAGTCAATCATCCCTCATACAATTTACACTTAAGCATAATATAATGATCTTAGAGAGAGATCATCAGTATAGATATGCATAATACATTCAATTATATTAATATACTTCATAAAACAGTCCAAGAATAAACCTAGAGGCATCACAAGTTTCGGAATTCAAACATGGAAATCACCAAAAGAAACTCATTTAGCACAACACATCTGTCGCGCTCGCGATGCCTGTCGCGCTCGCGACAGAGACCATAGTCTCTTCGCTGCGCACGCGCGACGGACTTCGCGATCGCGGGAAGGAGAGAAGAGCCCGGCTCTGTCGCGCTCGCGACATTGTCGCGATCGCGACAGAGGATGAGCATTGCTATCGCGGGGTCGCGACAAGTCGCGTGCTCGCGATAGCACAGGCCAACAATGTGCTCTGTCGCGATCGCGACGGTTGTCGCGCTCGCGACAGAGAGCACACAAGCTATTACTATCGCGAGCTCGCGACAGCGTCGCGTGCGCGCGATGGCACAGCATCAGGATCACCAGTCTCTGTCGCGCTCGCGACAGTGTCGCGATCACGACAGAATCATGATTCCGAAAATCTGCAGAATTCTACAGGATCTTTCCTTCCTCAAACTCACTACCAAACACACGAAACATATCCAAAGGTTTCTTACCTCATCTCCAGCAAGCCACACATCATTAACAACATAAACACGACACCCATACTAAGAAATCCAAATAAATCATGCCACTAACAATATCCATATACTCACTATAATAACAACATTATTCTTCATTCATCTCAATCGCACCCATGTTAAATGCATTCAAACATATGATACGTTATGATTAGGTTACTCATGAGACTATCACATGATAGCACTCATCCATAAACAAACCTTCATGGAATTATATCTATGATTAATTACTAGTTAAATCACCAATCTTAAACATACTCCTAAGTTTTTCCCATGACATTACTTATATAGCCATTTAATTACCCTAAACATGCATAATAATTGATGGAAAAGGTATGGGATTGATCCGGGTCAATCCTAGACTCAAAAATAGAGAAGAAAAGGCTCAAAATATGATTTCCTGTCGCGAGGTCGCGACCCTTGTCGCGCTCGCGACCGAGACTCGCCTCAGCTACCTTAACAGACTGCTTCCTACTACAAAATAGTATCGCGAAAACCGACCTCTAAACCTCATTTTTAGGGAAAGCGGTCTTCTTAAAAAATGTTCCCCTACGTCTTAAATTTAAAATGGAAAAAGTTTCAGGTTAATTGGACACCTACAACTCCAGATATGAACTCCACAATCTATACTGGTCAAACAACCCGACACAAAAAGAGACACTACGGTTTTAACAAAAATTCAGGGTCTTAGAGCAAGAATTCGCCCACTGCTATTACCAAGATGTTTAAAGAGATGGAAGTACTGGTTCTAATGGCGCAAGAATCACATGATTCAGAGTTCTAAAACTCTACATATAACAAAAACATTGTACAAGGGTCAGATGAGAACGAAACAGGGTTTACCCAATCATACACTTCACTTTCAATTCTCACACACCTTCAACTTAAGCCACTTCATGCATTATCAATACATTTACCCAAACAACTACATGCATAAGAATCGTATTAAACACTCAATTTACTGGAAATCATATACAGATATATATTCATAACTCAATAAGAATTTAGGGGAAAAATCAATTAAAACTCAATTAAAAGAATCAACTCCCAAACACAAATGATGAAATCAAAGCTCCCAAACCTCTTGTAGACCAAAACCCAGCTAATCTTCACTCTTGAACCTTCTCCTTGCCTTTGATCTTCTTCTTGTTACCACCAACTTGCACAGACCAAAAACCCAGAAATTACTTTTAATTGAAAACCCTAACTTACACAAAATCAAAAGAAAAGGAGAAGAAAGAGAACCCCAACCGTAGGAACCCTAAAGCTCCAACTTACCTTTTTAATCTTACTTCTCAAGCTCTACCAAATCACTTCTAATTCACTCAAAATAAAAAGGATGGAGCAAAGAAATGGGGAGGAGAGGAAAAGAAAAATAGAAAATGAAGAGGAAGAGAGAGCAACGGGAACAAGAACAAGAAATTCTGCTTTTCTCCTTTCCTAACCCAAATCACACTAAATGCACACCTACCCAATTCCACTTGTCCACTTCCTATAGGTTCACATTACTTACTTTGACTTCTCAATTCAAGTTACCATACACATAGACACACTAAATCACTTCTCATAAAATATCCTACATCTTTAGTTCCATACCCACAATCCACTTGATACTTATTTCTCACATACACCATACACCAAACACACACAAGTACCTCTTACAATAATATCTCCATGGTACCACACTTGAATCACACCAAATCATTTCCTAAGATCCATTTATACCCTACTTCCATACACAATAAGTACACTCTAACCTTTCCTCACTTAACTTAACTTATTTAATTAATCACTTTACAATTAAGTCCTTATCATCAAATTCACTCACATACAAATTACCGAAATACCATTCACTTAACCGACTTAGTTTGCCGATTCCAACTAGGCCCGATTTGGGGTGTTACAAATCTACCCTCCTTAAAAGAATTTCGTCCTCGAAATTCACTTATATCCGATTTTCTTAATTTCAAAATCTTTATTACTAACATTCACACACTAACCTTATACTATCCAAGTCATTTTTACTAGTATCAGGACATATAATAGAAATCCTTCTCACTAAAATAAACATCTCCACAAATTTTGAGTTACAGATCGTTTGCATTCTATCACTATCATGTCAATCTTTTCACTTAACTCCTTTCTCATAACACTTCTCGTCTTTTAAATACAGAATCGTTCACACATTCACTATACTCTTTCCTTCATTAAAATGACTGTAACATTCCCTCCTAGATTACTAGCATCACTAGTCTCAATTTTGTTCTCACTTTTAAATCATCACATAAATCTTACAGTACTTATTATTTAATCATCTTATACAGAAGTCTGCAATTTCATCCACTTACTTTACTTATACTTACCACTACTACTCTTGTTCCTATTAGCAAATAGTACACGTACACCCTGTCAGCTTTCTCTCAATCAAAACACATGTACAAATGCTTTTCATGTATGGTCAAAGGGATGATGATGCAATGAAAATGTGATGGCTCATGTATGCAGAATGATGCTGAGGAAATGCAAGTAATGCTGTAATGATGCATTTAGTCCCATCCCCATGATTTAATATGCTTTTATTCAAATACTTTTCTGGAGATAGCTGACAGGTATATAGAGTACTACCAAAACCTTATGGAATCCAAATACCCTTCCACCTCAGACTACTAAAACAACTTTACTCAAACACCTTAAAATAAAACTTACCAGAAGGTTCTACAGACTCTGTCACCACACTACGGTGCTCAACAAGCCTCGTTGGTCCACGAGTGGTTCTAAGCAATTCCTCCATATCCTTCCTAGCTTGCCTAGCTAGATTCTCCCTTGACTTCGGACAATTGGCAAGCTGATGGGCTTTGCTACCACATCGGAAACAAGCTCCAGTGAGCTTCCGACAAGGACCCCAATGTTGCTTCTGACAGAATTGGCATACCGGAACTTCTCGAATCTTTTTACCCGCTTGTACCTCTTTACTCGACATTTTTCTCTTCTGAAGTCCCTTCCGAGCGAAATCTTGAGGAACATGAGGGGTAGTCAACCTATCCAAAATCCGAACCAACCCTCGCACTAGTGCCCTATCATCGGAAACAGAACCAGAATCCCTAGCCCGAGGATGCTCGGAAACACTCTGATCAACACTAACTGGGTTCACACTATCGGTCGTCTCATCCACCTTCTCACTAGGGTCAGACTCCATCTAACCATTAAACACACACAGGACAAAACACATCTGCATTAGGCCACGACACAAAACTGACTCTCAAACAAAGACTCGACACATAACAAGTAACATACAAAGACCCGATACTCAAACAAATAAGGCAACCAGAACCTTATGCTCTGATACCACTAAATGTAATACCCCAACCCATACGTAGGCGAACCCATCCGCAAGGGAGTAGGAAGCCGTACGAGTAGGTGTGTTACCGAACAGAAACGATACAAAGCATATATAATTACGAAAGAATTAAAACTTTAAGGAACAAAATCTGAACATACATATTCCTAAACGTGCATATTTTAAACGGAAACATACGCATATACACATTTACAATCATACAATAGGAGCCTGAAATATTACATCATTCTCTTTACATATTATTACATATACATATTACACAGTTATACAAAAATTCCAAATTACAAAAGCTGAACAAGATACAAAACTTCTAGCTCCTATGTGGCCGACTCTGCAGATGCGCGACTCGAACGGAAGCAAACCTGCCACCTGCACGGGAAAAAGAGCCCGTGCTAAGCGATAACGCTTAGTGGGGAGAGTATACAAAAATATAGACGGCCATTCACAACGGTCGCCAGAGCAAAGCACATACACAACAGCGAATGCATAAAGTCCTAACAGATAGCTATACATGCTTTATACAATAGCCACGCATTCAAATGTTCCTAAATGTGGTCATATACTCATATGATTAACACAACCAATTGTCATGCCAAGAACGTAAACACATTTTAATATACATATACTTCAACAGTCATATTCGGTAATTCAAACTCGCATTCATATACATGTTAATTTATTGTATTACTATACAAAAATGTATTGTCAACCTTATATGCCACACCGACTTCAATCACACATATTATATACAAGATCCTTTACAGATAAGGACAAAAGTACAATATACATGTTAGAGTTACATTAAGCCTACTCGGAGATTGGTAGGCACCTTTACATATCCCAAAATCATACTCATACTGATATCACATTCTTATATTCATAACTGGTTCATATGACCGAGATCTTACACATTCGGATATCACATTTTCATGTTCATATCAGATAAGCAAACGAAATACCTGCTGACTCAAAATAGTGGATAACGAGTAACAAATTGTACCTTACGGGTACAAATCGCAAAGTACTGTCACTTTCCATAGTTCAAAAGCATTTCCCAAAACAGGACCTTAAACAAGATCCATACACATACAGATAATAGGGTTCGCGAGGAACCATTCGGGGACCTGAACAGGGTCCAAATCGTTCAAAGGGCGCTGCAGCTACAAAGACTCTATTAGGCATGCCTAACTATCCACTAAACTGACTCTCGCAGGTCATGCATCATACAAATCATATTTCAAATCACTTAATTTATATCGTTGTACATAATTAGCAATAGATAAGACTTATGAATAAGTTCATAAAGTCAATCATGCCTCATACAATTTACACTTAAGCATAATATAATGATCTTAGAGAGAGATCATCAGTATAGATATGCATAATACATTCAATTATATTAATATACTTCATAAAACAGTCCAAGAATAAACCTAGAGGCATCACAAGTTTCGGAATTCAAACATGGAAATCACCAAAAGAAACTCATTTAGCACAACACATCTGTCGCGCTCGCGATGCCTGTCGCGCTCGCGACAGAGACCATAGTCTCTTCGCTGCGCACGCGCGACGGACTTCGCGATCGCGGGAAGGAGAGAAGAGCCTGGCTCTGTCGCGCTCGCGACATTGTCGCGATCACGACAGAGGATGAGCATTGCTATCGCGGGGTCGCGACAAGTCGCGTGCTCGCGATAGCACAGGCCAACAATGTGCTCTGTCGCGATCGCGACGGTTGTCGCGCTCGCGACAGAGAGCACACAAGCTATTACTATCGCGGGCTCGCGACAGCGTCGCGTGCTCGCGATGGAACAGCATCAGGATCACCAGTCTCTGTCGCGCTCGTGACAGTGTCGCGATCGCGACAGAATCATGATTCCGAAAATCTGCAGAATTCTACAGGATCTTTCCTTCCTCAAACTCACTACCAAACACACGAAACATATCCAAAGGTTTCTTACCTCATCTCCAGCAAGCCACACATCATTAACAACATAAACACGACACCCATACTAAGAAATCCAAATAAATCATGCCACTAACAATATCCATATACTCACTATAATAACAACATTATTCTTCATTCATCTCAATCGCACCCATGTTAAATGCATTCAAACATATGATACGTCATGCTTAGGTTACTCATGAGACTATCACATGATAGCACTCATCCATAAACAAACCTTCATGGAATTATATCTATGATTAATTACTAGTTAAATCACCAATCTTAAACATACTCCTAAGTTTTTCCCATGACATTACTTATATAGCCATTTAATTACCCTAAACATGCATAATAATTGATGGAAAAGGTACGGGATTGATCCGGGTCAATCCTAGACTCAAAAATAGAGAAGAAAAGGCTCAAAATATGATTTCCTATCGCGAGGTCGCGACCCTTGTCGCGCTCGCGACAGAGACTCGCCTCAGCTACCTTAACAGACTGCTTCCTACTACAAACTTGTATCGCGAAAACCGACCTCTAAACCTCATTTTTAGGAAAAGTGGTCTTCTTAACAAATGTTCCCCTACGTCGTATCTTTCAAATGGAACAAGTTTCAGGTCAATTGGACACCTACAAATACAGCTATGAACTCCACAATCTATACTGGGCAAACAACCCGACACAAAAAGAGACACTACGGTTTTATCAAAAATTCAGGGTCTTAGAGCAAGAATTAGCCCACGGCTATTTATAAGAGGTTTAAAGAGATTGAAGTACTGGTTCTAATGGCGCAAGAATCACATGATTCAGAGTTCTAAAACTCTACTTATAACAAAAACATTGTACAAGGGTCAGAAGAGAACGAAACAGGGTTTACCCAATCATACACTTCACTTTCAATTCTCACACACCTTCAACTTAAGCCACTTCATGCATTATCAATACATTTACCCAAACAACTACATGCATAAGAATCGTATTAAACACTCAATTTACTGGAAATCATATACAGATATATATTCATAACTCAATAAGAATTTAGGGGAAAAATCAATTAAAACTCAATTAAAAGAATCAACTCCCAAACACAAATGAAGAAATCAAAGCTCCCAAACCTCTTGTAGACCAAAACCCAGCTAATCTTCACTCTTGAACCTTCTCCTTGCCTTTGATCTTCTTCTTGTTACCACCAACTTGCACAGACCAAAAACCCAGAAATTACTTTTAATTGAAAACCCTAACTTACACAAAATCAAAAGAAAAGGAGAAGAAAGAGAACCCCAACCGTAGGAACCCTAAAGCTCCAACTTACCTTTTCAATCTTACTTCTCAAGCTCTACCAAATCACTTCTAATTCACTCAAAATAAAAAGGATGGAGAAAAGAAATGGGGAGGAGAGGAAAAGAAAAATAGAAAATGAAGAGGAAGAGAGAGCAACGGGAACAAGAACAAGAAATTCTGCTTTTCTCCTTTCCTAACCCAAATCACACTAAATGCACACCTACCCAATTCCACTTGTCCACTTCCTATAGGTTCACATTACTTACTTTGACTTCTCAATTCAAGTTACCATACACATACACACACTAAATCACTTCTCATAAAATATCCTACATCTTTAGTTCCATACCCACAATCCACTTGATACTTATTTCTCACATACACCATACACCAAACACACACAAGTACCTCTTACAATAATATCTCCATGGTACCACACTTGAATCACACCAAATCATTTCCTAAGATCCATTTATACCCTACTTCCATACACAATAAGTACACTCTAACCTTTCCTCACTTAACTTAACTTATTTAATTAATCACTTTACAATTAAGTCCTTATCATCAAATTCACTCACATACAAATTACCGAAATACCCTTAACTTAACCGACTTAGTTTGCCGATTCCAACTAGGCCCGATTTGGGGTGTTACACTCACTGTCCACAGCACCCCCTCCACCGTTATTTTGGGGGATTTGGTTAAAAAAGCATGGATTATGGCTGGATTTCATGAGAAATAACCTAATATTCTCTGAGATATAAAAAGAAAAATTTAAGAAACTGAGAGGGGAGGATTTCTTTTTTAAAAGGAAGAAAAGAAAGAAACGTAGAAAGAAAAGCTTGGAGAGCAAGAAAAACAATTCTAGTTTCTCAAAGCATTCTTGGATTATTTCTTGAATCCAGGACATTAATTCCGGCGATTTGAGGTTCAAACATCTTTCATATTTTTCATTAACGTAAATTACTTTTTTAAAGTTTTAGCAGTCTCTGTTTTGATTTTCTTCCCAAGAAAAGCAAGGAGGAAAACTATAACTTTTTCATATGTTGATCAAAGATCGTATTTGAGGGTAAATATTGGGATAAACCTCCTCTTCTTTCTTTCTTCTTTATTCATTTCTTATTTTTCTTTACTGAGTTGCCTGTGATGTACATACTGTATATATTTATTATTTGATTTTATTGATTTGTATATCGCATGTTTGTTGCTGTTTATTATCAGACATGAGCCTAAACTATTTATTATGGTTAATCAGAATGTTTGTTATTCTTTTATGCATGTTTTGATGGAAGGATATCATGTTTATTCAGTCTGTAAGCGTTACTCTGTTCGCCCTTGTTTTCATGTTTGTCTGATCATCTCTTTGCTCTGTACGAGTCATGACCTGTTGATCGAGTCGTGCCTTTGTTTTATTCAAATCGTGATCTCCCGATCAGATCATGCTTTTGGTTTCTTGTTTTGTCCATGTCGTGACTTTTCTGGTTGTGTCGTACTTTTTTTTGTTTTTATTCATCCGTTCTTTTGTTCTTTTTCTGATCTAATCATGTTTTTTATCCGAGTCGTGATTTTTCATCCGAGACATGTCCTTGCTTTCTCTCTGTCTGATCAGGTCGTGTTTGTTTTATCTGGATCGTGCATGCTTTGTCCGAGTCGTGTCTTGCTTCACGTGTCGCGCTCCATTTTCTCTTTCCGGATTGTGCATCTTTGCACAATTCAAATCCCGCTTGGGCCTTCACTCGTGCATTCATCCACGAGTCATGAAGGTAGTCAACGACTCGTGCACCCCTTGCACGAGTCGTGAAGGTGGTGCACGACTCGTGGACCCCTTGCACGAGTCGTGCACCATAGTCTTCACTCCCTTCTTCGGCTATTCTTCTTATGTTCCCTTTCCTTTGCTTCGTTGTATTCTGGCATGCATTCTTTGTTTTATTTATTCAATTTATCTCCTGCTAATGCAACTGTTGAATTTAATTTATAGCTAATTATTTACATTCACTTAATCATTTATATTTAATTAGTTTAATTGGTTATTATTTGATTGATCTATTAATCGTTTTAATTAATTATTTTATTCAACTAATTTATTTGTTCATATTCCATTAATTATTTAATTTACTTTACTACCATTTATTTTATTTTTGTTTTATTGCCTCAAAAATTGTTTGTATGTGAGTCATATTTACGCACGGATTAGAGGATCGGAGACCAAAGACCTTCAATTTAGGGTTTGCATTTTTTAATTGTTGTATTTCCCTTTATTATTATTATTATTATTATTATTATTATTATTATGTGTTGTATGTAAAAATATATTTTAGATTCATCCGCATTATAAAAAATCATGTTTTTTTTAATAATTAATAACTTAGAATTTTTCTTAATAAAATGGACCAATATCCTATTTTAACCAATTAAATATCACTTTCAAATGGAAAACTAATCTTCATAAAATGGGATCACTCATCCTCGTTTTCTCGGTTAATACCCAAAAATAGTTCTCCAATTTTTTTTAAGTTAATAAAAAGGAACCAATGTTCCTAAAATTCAATAAATCTCTAGATTTATGTGTGATGATTTTTTAATTATTTTGTATGTGTTATTTATTCATTTTAGGGCCCTTGTAATTAATTTTAGGGTGAATTTTATTTATTTATGCTTTCTTATTTTATTTTGGTGGATTGTTCTGTCCCATTTTTTTGTTTTGTAATTTATTTTTGGGGGATTGTTCTGTCCAAATTTTCATTCGTAATTTATTTATTTATTTATTGCTTTATTTATCGCTTTCAATATGCTTGCAAATGCGCTTTAAATTCAATGCGTGATCGTGTGAGATGAGAGATAAAATTTTAATTTCTTAAAAACTCAATTATAAACTTGACTTAAGTCATTAATAAGAGTGAAGTTTCAAACACTATTTCTGGTTTAGACCAATAGAGGTTAGAGACCTGTCCCAATTTCTCGTAAATTGGGTGGCAACACCAAAATAGCTCAAAGGTGTAACAACGCAAAATGGCCCTAGTCGGAATTTGCATGCTAAGTTGGGAATTTAAGGGTATTTCAGTAATTTATGCTTGAGGAAAATTGGATAATAAGGATTTAATTGCAAAGTAATTAATTAAGTATGTTTAGAAGAGAAATGTTAGAGTGTGCTTGTAGTGTATGGAAGTAGGATATAAGTGGATTAAGAGGTTTTATAGTGTGGGTTGGGAGGTATGGTGCCTTGGAAGATAAGTGGTTTATAAGGAAATGTTAGGGTGTGACTTAAGTTTGGTGACTTGAAGATATTATTGTAAGAGGTGTTAGTGTGTGTATTGTGTATGGTGCAAGGAGGAATAAATCAAAAGATGGATTAAGGAACAAATAAGAATATGACACATGGCCTGGGTAGGTGGGCATTAAATGAAAAAGGATGAAAGAGGGATGAGAAGGTGGGAAAAGAGGAAAAGCTTCCCATGGAAGCTAAGTTGTTCCTCTTCCTTGCATTTCCCGTTCCCCCTCTTCCCTTCTTTCTCATTTTGTCTGCTTTGCCTCTTTCTTGAGTTGGTTTGCTAAGATTTGAGTGGGTTTTTCGTGAGTTTAAGGGGCTGTTGTTAAGGTAAGTGCTTAAGTTTGAATTGGGTTTCTCTATCTTCTTTTTGTTCTTAGAATTCTGGTTTTGAAGTTGAGCTTATGGTTTGATTTATGTGTTCTTGGTTGGGTTTGTGCAAGCTTTGGGTGGCAAGAAGAAGAATAATGGCAAAGAGAAAGTGGGCTCTTGAAGGTTGAAGAGTGAAGCTTCATTCCAGGTTTGGGAGTGTGTTTGCGTGCAACCAAATGCTTGGGACCTGTGATTTCTACATTTGAACTTTGAGTTGTCATTGCCTAATTCTCCTTTGATCATGAGTTTGTGTTGTGTTTGTTTTTCAGAAATTTGAATGCTTTGATACGTGTTTATGCATGAATTAATTTGGGTAAATGTGTTAGTAATCCATGTTATTTAATTGAAATAAATGTATATGACGGTTGGTATTGAAATGCATGAGTTTGGGATTTTCTTTGAATTTGATGTTTTATGGTGATTTTGGCAAGTCTGTTCAGTTCTCATCTGATCTCCGTGTATTGTTTTTGTCATAAGTCAATTTTTAGACCTCCAAATTGTGTGATTCTTGAGCGATTAGAGCCATAACTTCCATGTTTTTAACAGTCTTAGAAATGACCTTGGGATAGTAACCACTTGGTGAGTTTTGACGATTATCTTTTTAATTGTTATTCTGACCTTGATTAGCTAAACTGTTATTGAGCCTAAATTCAAGAATACCTTTGTATATGCGACTGAGCTGAGAACGGTTCACCCATCAGTCGAGTAAATATTGCGGCCATTTTTCTCTAGTGACTTTATCCTTCTTTGACAGCCATCTACCTAAGCCTAACATTGTAACCAAAGTAAGACCTCTTGATTCTTGGTTCAGCGTTATCCAATTAGCGGAGATGACCTTCTAATAAGGTGCGGTACGTAAGAAGAGGCATATGGTGTTTCTTGAGCTTCAAGAGGGGAGCCACGAGTGCATTTATGCATTTGAGTTGAGTCTCATCCCCAACGTTGCATCTAGAATCCACATTCAAGGAATAAAATAAGGTCTGAGAGAAAAATATTCAATCATGAAGACCCGAGAGGGCTGATTGATAACAGGAGTTTGATGCTTTCAAGATCCATCCCGAGATTAGGTGAGGTTCTGTATTTTTGAGATTAATGCCAAATAACGATCATGTGTTATGAAATCAAATTGAAATATATGCATTTATGCAATGTTATTGATGTGACCAGAGCAGTTCATCTTGTATACTCAAAGTTGTCTGGTCTCGGTATAAAATCAGCACATGGTTACTATCTACCCTCTGCCACTCTCATCATTCGGGTCTTTCAGCCGATTCATCCTGCTATCAACTGTGAAACCAATCCTATAGCGCCTTCATGATAAGAACCAAGCTTAAGCAACCCTGATCCAAGACATGAGTTGTAACACCCCAAAACCACCCCAGTAGTTTGAGCCTGTCAGTGTCTATATGTGTGTGCTTTATATGTTGCATGTATGTGTTAATTTGGATTATTTATTTAATTTATGTGTGTGTATATGTATTAGTTGAGAAGAGGAGATAGGTTGGTATATGATTTAATGTATGGGAGTAAGATGTGAGCAAGGGATAGATTAGTGCGTATAGAAGTGTATGGGAGTAGGGTGTGTTAAGGGGCAAGTGTCTTATGGGGAGAATGACATGTGGCATAAATGATAAGTTAGCATTTAATGGGTTTGGTGAGAGAGAGAGAGAACAACCATTCCTTCTTGTTTCCCGTTCTTTTTCCCTCTTTCACGCCATTGTCTCCTTTTCTTCTTTCTTCTTCTTTGTTCCTTCTTTTCTTGGCCTGACCTTGCTCCCTCTCCTTTCCTTGAGTAGTTTGGGTTGTGTAGCTTGTAAATTTGAAGCTCAAAAGAGGAGTCTCCTGGACCGGAAAAAGGGAAAGAAATCGCTAGCGGGAGCAGAGCTCACGAGTAGGAGCAGAGGAGATAAGGTTTGGGAACATTTGTTTCATATGTGTATTTGTGATTTAAGTTGGGTTTTGGCACTTTTAGCTTTGATTAGAGTTACGAATTGAATATGTATAGCTTGAAGTGAAATTAGCATGATATGTGGTGCTAAAGAATGAATATTGTTGAAGGATTTGCAAGAGATCATGTGAATAATTGCAATTGTTGTTAAATATACTGTTTTGGAATTTCGTGGAATTGAGCATGTATTTGGCTTGATTTAATTGAAATAAATGGTGATAAAGCGGGGTTTTAATTATATTATGAGTTGTTGATGCTTGTGTTGCTTAATTTTGAGGTTTAGAATCAATTTTGGAAGTTTGAATATGTTTAGTATGAGAATTCTGCAGATTTTGGGCGTAAGAGCTGAAAAACCCGTATCTGTCGCGATCACGACATTGTCGCGACCGCGACAGAGCGTGGAGGTTTCAGCCCTCGCACCGGCGCGAGAGGTGTCGCGCCGAGGAGTTCGAGCGCGACAACTGTCACGAGCGCAACAGAGTGCTCGAGCTCCGAACATGTGCAAGGCTCTCTTCTGTCGCTAGCGCGACAACCCTCGCGAGTGCGACAGAGAGCAGCACCTACGTCCTCTCGCGAGCACGAGGTCACTCGCGATCGCGAGACGAGGCGGGGAGGTGTATTTTGGCTTCTGTCGCGAGCGCGACAGACGTGACTTCCAAATTTGATTTCTTCTCCTTTTTGCTTAGTGACTTGATTTCTTTTTTCATGCATTCTTTTATTAAAGCCTTGAACACCTATTTAAATTAATAGTATGTATGTTAATTTGACAAGATTTCGTATAACCTGCTAATGTCAGAAAGTGGATAGTTAGGCATGCCTAATAGAGTTATGTGTTGCTGCAGCTATGTGTACGATTTTGGATCCTGATCAGGTCCCCCGATCGGATCCTCGCGATCCTTTTGTTTGAATCTTTCTTAAGATTCTATGTGAAAACAATTTGGAACAAAAATAAAAAGAATGTTTTGATACCTTCGGGTATCTATGTGTTTATAATACGATATTGATACTCTCAAGTATCTATGTGTACTCGTTATCCACTCTTTATGATTAAGCAGGTGTTAGTGTGTCTCTGTACAAGAACAATGGAGGATAATATAAATATTTGAATTAATTATGTATGATTCTATATCTATAATTGTATCATTATCATGTGCTTTCTGTTGTCGTCACTGTGAGTGGCGGTTATGCATTTGCGTTTCCCCATTAAGCGATTTCACTTAGCACGGGTATTTATCCGTGCAGGTGCGGAAGATTTCGGTACGCATGGTTTGGGCGTGTCGCATCGGGAAGGCCAACACAACTAGAGATTGAAATTTTGTAGTATAGGCTTTCCTTTCTTTTGTAATAGACATAATGTTTTGTTAGCCCTTCGAAACAGTGTACTTTGGGCTTTGTTTACTGGTCTTGCTTGTAATCGAATGTAAGATGTAAGGACCACTTTTATGTATATTAATAAAAGTATTCATTTTGTTCAGTATCACTCTTCTTTCGTTCTGAGCTTGATTTATCCTTGATATGTTACTTTGTATGCGATGTTTTCCTTATTTGTACTAGTGGGATGTGACACTCCTACCTATCTGGATCCTTCTCCCTCTAATCCGAGGAGAAGTCTCCATGGTATAGGTTGGGGTGTGACATTAGGTGGTATCAGAGCTACTGGGTTAGATGTTACTGGGTTTCAGTGTGTTAGTTTGTTGGAGTTGTGTTGGCCTGATGCGCACTGCGTTTATGTTTTGTAGTTATGGAGTCCGTTCGTGGATCGCTTGAGGGGTCAGCGAAAAGTGCGAATCCCCAAGAGCAAGATCCCTTAGTTTTTGGTCTGGCTTAACCTCCTAGGAGGTGGCCTGAGGTGCCTATTGGACCGTTGGAGGCGATGCTTCAGAATATGACGAGGGTACTTGAGAGGGTAACAACACCCAGTGCCCCTATTGAGAAGTTAAGAAAGTATAGTGCAGAGGATTTCTTTGGTACTGGCATAGACGAATCTGATAAGGCAGAGATGTGGATAGAGAAGACATCCAGAGTACTTAGGGAGATAAGATGTCCACCAGATCAAGAAGTGGAGTGTGCACTGTCCTTGTTGCAAGGCTCTGCTTATGATTGGTGGAGGCTAGTGGCTAGTCAACCGCAGGTTCCTGAACCGATTACATGGGAATTTTTTGAGAGTGAGTTCCAGAACCGGTATGTAACTAAAGCATATAAGGAGGCCCAGTGGGCACAGTTTCTAACTCTCAAGCAAAGAATGATGTCGGTGGCCGAGTATGAAAATGAGTTTAACAAGCTTAGTAAGTATGCACCGTCCAGGGTTCTCACGGATGAGTTTAGATGTCAGCATTTTGAATCAGGCTTGAATGAGTCTTTGAAGGTGATGTTAATCTCTTTGATGTCGGCTCCGAATGTGAAGTATTATCAGTTGGTTCAAGCAGCCTTGAGGGCAGAACGTTCTGAGAATATTCTGAGAGAGAAAGCTCAAAGAAGGAAGTCTGCAAGAGGTGGCTCTTCTTCAGGCAAGAGGCCGAGGGAATCGCAAGGAAACTTTGCTGATGAGTCTGTAGCTAGTCTGGCCCCTAGAGGGAGGAGACAGGGTTCTTCCAGGGGATCGGGCATAGGTAGAGGAGATAGCACTCCCAGATGTACTCATTGCAACAAACAACATTGGGGTGAGTGTCGATAGTTAACCGGAGGTTGTTTCAGATGTGGATCTACGGACCATCTTCTTGCGAATTGTTCGAGTCAGTATGGGGATCCTTCGGGACATCAGGAAGGGAGCCGAGCTGGATCTAATGTACCTCAAGGAAGCCGTAATCGAGGTAGAGGTAGGGGTCGTGGTGGACGACCTCGAGAGAGAGAACCCTCAGAATCAGTTGATCGCCCTGTGCCGACGGCTGGTAGGGCCTATGCTATGAAGGCCCAAGAGGAACAGAATGCTCTCCAAGTAATTGTCGGTAAGTTCTCTTTGTTTGATTCTGAAGTTTATACTTTGATTGACCCGGGCTCTACCCATTATTATGTGTGTTCTGATAAGTTATGGGATAAATTGGGAAGTGAGGAGAAGATGGAATATGAGATTTGTGTATCTAGTCCGTTAGGTCAGAGTGCTTTGGTTAATCGGGTGTGTCGGAAGTGTCCCTTAAAGATTTAGGGTACAGAGTTTGTTGTGGATTTGATCTGCTTGCCGTTCCACGAGTTTGATATTATTCTGGGGATGGATTGGTTGGATAAGCACCGGGCGGTAGTGGACTGTCATAGGAAGGTAATGGTTTTGAAGGATAAAGATCAGGTACCTGTTATTGTGAAGGGAATTGGGAGCAGTTCTCTGCATAACGTGGTATCAGCTATGAATGCCAGAAGATTTATTAGGAAGGGTTGTAAAGCATTTTTGGCTATGGTTTTGGATTCTCGGAGAGGACAAGTTAAAATTCAAGACATTCCTATTGTAAGAGATTTTGTAGATGTCTTTCCGGAAGAATTACCGGGATTACCTCCCGAGAGATAAGTCGAATTGTCAGTCGAGATTGTCCCAGGGACAGCTCCGATTTCTAAGGCTCCTTACCGAATGGCCCCAGTGGAATTGAAGGAATTGAAGAGTCAGTTACAGGAGTTGTTAGACAAAGGATTCATTCGGCCCAGTGTATCACCGTGGGGTGCTCCAGTGCTGTTTGTTAAAAAGAAGGATGGAACCCTATGGATGTGCATTGATTATCGACAGCTTAATAAAGTGACTATTAAGAATAAGTATCCATTGCCGAGGATTGAAGACCTTTTTGATCAGTTGAAAGGAGCTGGAGTATTCTCTAAGATAGACTTGAGATCAGGCTATTACCAGTTGGGGGTTAAAGAAGCAGATGCGGCGAAGACGGCTTTCCAGACACGTTATGGTCATTATGAATTTTTAGTGATGCCTTTTGGTTTGACCAACGCGCCTGCAGCCTTTATGGATCTGATGGACCGAGTTTTCCGACCGTATCTGGACAAGTTTGTTGTGGTATTTATTGATGATATTTTGGTATACTCCAGAGATCGAAAAGAACATAAGGAACATCTTAGGTTGGTGTTGCAAATGTTAAGAGATCATCAACTGTATGCGAAACTCAGTAAGTGTGAGTTTTGGTTGAAAGAAGTAGCTTTCCTTGGACATGTGGTGTCAGCAGAGGGTGTACGTGTTGATCCAAGTAAGATTGAAGCAATTGTAAATTGGATGCCTCCGAAGAATGTACCTGAAGTGAGAAGTTTTCTGGGTTTAGCAGGGTATTATCGACGGTTTGTTCAGGGGTTTTCAGTGTTAGCCTCTCCTTTAACCAAGCTACTTCGGAAGGATGTTAAGTTTGTATGGACTGAGAAGTGTCAAGCCAGTTTTGATCGCTTAAAAGAGTTATTGGTTAAAGCTCCTGTGCTCACACAGCCGGTTTTGGGTAAAGAGTACATTATGTACAGTGATGCTTCGGGAATTGGGTTAGGTTGTGTTCTAATGCAAGGGAACAAAGTTATAGCTTATGCATCGAGATAGTTGAAGCCTCATGAGCGGAACTATCCGACCCACGATTTGGAGTTAGCAGCGGTAGTGTTTGCGCTTAAAGTATGGCGGCACTACTTATATGGGGAGACGTGCAGAATTTTTACCGATCTTAAGAGTCTCAAATATTTGTTAACTCAGAAGGAGTTGAATTTGAGGCAGCGGAGATGGTTAGAGCTATTCAAGGATTATGATTGTATTGTTGACTACCATCTGGGTAAGGCTAATGTAGTGGCAGATGCTCTCAGTAGAAAGTCTATGTCTGCGTTGCTGGCTAGCCGAGGCAGATGGAGGTTTGATTCTGAAGGTGCTCTGATTGCTCGACTTAAAGTTAAGCCAAGTTTGAGATCGGAAATTGTAAAGGCCCAGTTAGATGACCATGTGCTACAGCGTGTTTGTCAAGCAGTGAAAGAGGGCAAACGGACTGAATATTTGATAGACGGTGAAGGAGTGCTGAGGCACGGTAATCGGTTATGTGTACCTAATGTGGGTGAGTTAAGGAAGAAGTTATTACAAGAAGCTCACTCATCAGTCTTTACTATGCATCCTGGTGGGGACAAGATGTACCAAGATTTGAAGCAATTTTATTGGTGGCCAGGCATGAAAAGAGATATAACAGAATTTGTTTCAAGATGTCTCACCTGTCAGCAAGTGAAAACCGAGCATCAAGTGCCATCGGGATTGCTTCATCCCTTACCCATTCCCTAATGGAAGTGGGATGACATCACGATGGATTTTGTATCTGGCCTGCCTATGACTCAGTGTAAGCATGATTCAGTGTGGGTTATAGTGGATCGATTGTCGAAATCCGCGCATTTTCTGCCAGTGCGGTTGGATTATTCGATGGACAAGTTGGCAGAACTTTATGTAGATGAGATAGTTCGATTACATGGGATTCTGTTATCCATTGTATCTGACCGAGATCCTCGTTTTACATCCAAGTTTTGGAAAGAGCTTTAGGCAGCTTTGGGAACTCGGTTAAATTTCAGTACTGCTTTCCATCTCAGACCGATGGTCAATCAGAAAGGATTATTCAAGTTTTGGAAGACATGCTACGGGGTTGTGCTTTAGAGTTCTCGGGAAGCTGGGATCGGTATGTGTCCTTGATGGAATTCGCGTATAATAACAGCTATCAAGTGAGCATTGGTATGACCCCTTACGAAGCATTGTATGGACGGAAATGTAGAACGCCAATATGTTGGACTGAACTGTCAGAAAAGGCTATGATAGGTCCGGATATAGTGCGGGATACCGAAGAGAAAGTAAGGGTTGTGCAACAGAACTTGAAAGCAGCCAAGGACCGACAACGTTCTTATGCTAACCTGAAGCGCAGAGATATTCAGTACGAAGTAGGTGATAAGGTTTTCTTAAAAGTGTCACTGGGGCGAAAGGTTCTCCGTTTCGGAAAGAAAGGCAAACTAAGTCCACGCTTTATTGGACCATATGAGATCCTAAGAAAAGTAGGTCCAGTAGCGTATCAGTTAGCTTTGCCGATGGAGTTAGCTAGACTACATGACGTTTTTCACGTATCTATGCTTTAAAAATATCGGTCAGACCCTTCGCATGTGTTACCGGTACAAGACGTCCGAATTCAGCCAGACTTTTCTTATGATGAAGAACCGAAAAGGATTTTGGACAGGGAAATCAGACAGCTCCGGAATAAACAAATACCGTTGGTTAAGGTCTTATGGCAACATCATGGTATTGAAGAAGCCACATGGGAACCGGAGGAAGCTATGAGATTTCAATACCCTCATTTTTTTGAAGCAGGTAAGAATTTCGAGGA
The DNA here is from genome assembly GCA_947683425.1 of Excoecaria cochinchinensis. Lineage (NCBI taxonomy): Eukaryota > Viridiplantae > Streptophyta > Magnoliopsida > Malpighiales > Euphorbiaceae > Excoecaria > Excoecaria cochinchinensis. The sequence continues at coordinate 3,397,875 of CANTUQ010000004.1, forward strand.
CGAAATTCTGTTAAGTGGGGAAGTATTGTAACACCCCAAAACCACCCCAGTAGTTTGAGCCTGTCAGTGTCTGTATGTGTGTGCTTTATATGTTGCATGTATGTGTTAATTTGGATTATTTATTTAATTTATGTGTGTGTATATGTATTAGTTGAGAAGAGGAGATAGGTTGGTATATGATTTAATGTATGGGAGTAAGATGTGAGCAAGGGATAGATTAGTGCGTATAGAAGTGTATGGGAGTAGGGTGTGTTAAGGGGCAAGTGTCTTATGGGGAGAATGACATGTGGCATAAATGATAAGTTAGCATTTAATGGGTTTGGTGAGAGAGAGAGAGAACAGCCATTCCTTCTTGTTTCCCGTTCTTTTTCCCTCTTTCACGCCATTCAATCCTTTTCTTCTTTCTTCTTCTTTGTTCCTTCTTTTCTTGGCCCGACCTTGCTCCCTCTCCTTTCCTTGAGTAGGTTGGGTTGTGTAGCTTGTAAATTTGTAGCTCAAAAGAGGAGTTTCCTGGACCGAAAAAAGGGAAAGAAATCGCTAGCGGGAGCAGAGCTCACGAGTAGGAGCAGAGGAGATAAGGTTTGGGAACATTTGTTTCATATGTGTATTTGTGATTTAAGTTGGGTTTTGGCACTTCTAGCTTTGATTAGAGTTACGAATTGAATATGTATAGCTTGAAGTGAAATTAGCATGATATGTGGTGCTAAAGAATGAATATTGTTGATGGATATGCAAGAGATCATGTGAATAATTGCAATTGTTGTTAAATATACTGTTTTGGAATTTCGTGGAATTGAGCATGTATTTGGCTTGATTTAATTGAAATAAATGGTGATAAAGCGGGGTTTTAATTATATTATGAGTTGTTGATGCTTGTGTTGCTTAATTTTGAGGTTTAGAATCAATTTTGGAAGATTGAATGTGTTTGGTATGAGAATTCTGCAGATTTTGGGCGTAAGAGCTGAAAAACCCGTATCTGTCGCGATCACGACATTGTCGCGAGCGCGATAGAGCGCGGAGGTTTCAGCCCTCGCGCCGGCGCGAGAGGTGTCGCGCCGAGGAGTTCGAAGGGAACTCTCTGTCGCGAGCGCGACAACTGTCGCGAGCGCGATAGAGTGCTCGAGCTCCGAACATGTGCAAGGCTCTCTTCTGTCGCGAGCGTGACAACCCTCGCGAGCGCGACAGAGAGCAGCACGTACGTCCTCTCGCGAGCACGAGGTCACTCGCGATCGCGAGACGAGGCGGGAAGGTGTATTTTGGCTTCTGCCACGAGCACGACAGACGTGACTTCCAAATTTGATTTCTTCTCCTTTTTGCTTAATGACTTGATTTCTTTTTGCATGCATTCTTTTATTAAAGCCTTGAACACCTATTTAAATGAATAGTATGTATGTTAATTTGACAAGATTTCATATAACCTGCTAATGTCAGAAAGTGGATAGTTAGGCATGCCTAATAGAGTTATGTGTTGTTGTAGCTATGTGTACGATTTTGGACCTTGATCATGTCCCCCGATCGGATCCTCGCGATCCTTCTGTTTGAATCTTTCTTAAGATTCTATGTGAAAATAATTTGGAACAAAATAAAAAGAATGTTTTGATACCTTCGGGTATCTATGTGTTTATAATACGATATTGATACTCTCAAGTATCTATGTGTACTCGTTATCCACTCTTTATGATTAAGCATGTGTTAGTGTGTCTCTGTACAAGAACATTGGAGGATATAAATATTTGAATTAATTATGTATGATTCTATATCTATAATTGTATCATTATCATGTGCTTTCTGTTGTCGTCACTGTGAGTGGCGGTTATGCATTTGGCGTTTCCCCACTAAGCGATTTCGCTTAGCACGGGTGTTTATCGTGCAGGTGTGGAAGATTTCGTACGCATGGTTTGGGCGTGTCGCATCGGGAAGGCCAACACAACTAGAGATTGAAATTTTGTAGTATAGGCTTTCCTTTCTTTTGTAATAGACATAATGTTTTGTTAGCCCTTCGAAACAGTGTACTTTGGGCTTTGTTTACTGGTCTTGCTTGTAATCGGATGTAAGATGTAAGGACCACTTTTATGTATATTAATAAAAGTATTCATTTTGTTCAGTATCACTCTTCTTTCGTTCCGAGCTTGATTTATCCTTGATATGTTACTTTGTATGCGATGTTTTCCTTATTTGTACTAGTGGGATGTGACACTCCTACCTATCTGGATCCTTCTCCCTCTAATCGCGAGGAGAAGTTCTCCATGGTATAGGTTGGGGTGTGACATGAGTGCCTGCGGATCGCGCCTAATAGAATTTTAGCAACAGCTTCGACCTTCTTTACAATATAAAAAAAATTAATTAAATAAAGCCGATGGATTGGGTTGGGTCCATTCCAGGAAAAGTTAGGCAGAGGGTCATGTGAAAATCCTAATGGGATGCATTTCTCTGCTAAGAAAAGCTAGTGTGAAAATCCACAAGGGACGCACTACCTTAAATCATGACTTTTGAAGCCTGGAGCTATAAGGCGACATTATTTCAAATAACTTCCATTTAGGCATATTGTGCAAGAAACGAGTTAAAGTTTTGGGGAGCAAAATTCTCATCGACTGGGGGGGGGGGGGGGGGGGGGCAAAAAATGTGCACGGGTCAGTTCTCTTTGAAAAGATTATGGGTCAGAACCCTAAAGCTAAGACGATGCTTTTCTAGATCCTTGGGGGTATCAGACAATGTGAGCAGCCGAGCAATACCCTCAACAAATCTCTTTACCACCTAGGATGTTGGTCTATCCATTTTTTCATCTCGCATGCATCTCACATGCATAGATCTTTTTGCATATCCTCCTGTATATCAAGTGGATTCAATACTTCACACGTATAGTTTGTGTACACATAATTTTGTACATTAATCATTTGTTTGTGTTCAGTGTGTATAACTTTATGTATATTGTTGAGCAATTTTTTTATATATGCTTATTGACCGCAAGTATACGGTGTATCTGCAATAGTACTTAAGATGTCGATCCCACGAGGAACGTGCTTACACAGTATTACTAATCAATTTTAATCTTGTTTACAATGATTAATTAATGTTAAAGTTGATTTTAATCTAATCTAACATGTAAACTGAATATACCTAGTTAATGATAGTCAAAAGAAGATAAAATAAATCATGAAGAATTTAAAATAATGAACTTGATTCCATCAATTTGATTAACATCTTTCATCTTTTTATGCAAGCCAAGTTAGAATCAATTTTTAACTCACTCTCTCGACATGAATTTAAAATACCTAAAACATAAAATTAAAATTCTAACTCACAATTTTCATCAATGAATTAGAGGTTTCTAAATACATATTTTAAGAATAAACACTAACCTATAGCAATTATCTCAATATACCGATTTCTCAAAATATACCTTGATAATGAAACTCTATTAGAAGTCAGATAAAGCAAACTCTCGAATTACTTTAACTTGTAAAGATCATGCAAAATATACTAATAGCGAATCTACATTGAAAGATCATGAAAGAAGATGGAAATAAAAAGAATAATAACATGCAAATTCATTGAAATGATATTCATTGAAATAATGGAGAAGAATTAAAAATAAGAGAATAAGATAGAAGCCTTTCAACCCTTTTCTCAATCTCTTGAAATAGATTTTCTTCTCCTTGATCTTCTTCTTCAAAACATAAAGACTAAGTAAGAAAAATAAAACTAAAGAAAACTGTCTGCAAAATACAGAAAATTAATTAACTAAAATTTCATATCATCTATCTTGTCTCTATATAAAAAACTACAGTTAACTACATATTTATAGATGTTGATTTGAGAGATGTGTCTCTTGAAAATGTCCCTTGAGAATAGTCGAAACTTTTGGTGAAAATAGGTGGCTTTTCAAGTGACTTTGGCTAAAAACTGTCCATGGTTGCCTCTGTCGCGCTCGCAACGGTGTCGCGATCGTGACAGAACACGCTGGTCATTTTCTTCTTTCTTTCTTTCTCTCGGTTTTCTCTTCCTTCTCTGGCCAGTCACGAGACGCTACCTCCCATCACGGCGTGACTCGCTGTGCGTGTGGCGTGACTGGTGCTCACGTCTCGCCTCCTCTCCCCTTTCTCTTCTCTTTCTTTTCTTTCCTAGCCTCTCGTCACGTCACGTCGGCTGACCTCTGCTCACGTCGCGTGACTCTTCTCTCTCAGCTTCTTCTCTTCTTTTCCTCCTTCCTCTTCGTTCTTCTTCTCCAATCACGTCATGTTACTTCAGCTCACGTCGCGTGACCGCTTGTGTGAGACGTGACTCTTCTCCCTTGCTCTCGTGATCCTCTCATTCTATTAGCTTCTTCTCTTCATTTTTCACCTAACATGCCAATAACATAAAAAACACACAGACTAATACTAATAAACATAAACTAACATATCACATCAAATTTACACACAATTTTATGATTAATTACATAAACTCATACAAAATAAATACTAAATTATACCTCAATTAAGCTCTATCATATACATTTCACGCACATTATGCACACACAGTCTTTTGTATATGCCTTTGTGCTAATAATTTTGCAGGAAAAGGCCAACCAAGCAATAGCTTTGCACGATGAAGTCCAGAAGAAACATGCGCAAGTTTAAAATCATGTGGTAACTTCTTTAAGTCCTTCCTTAAAGGCATTCTCAGTCTCTTTGGAGCATTATCTTTAAGTCCTTCTTTAAAGGCATTCTCAGTTTCTTCGGAATATTATCTTTAAGTCCTTCCTTAAAGTCATTCTCAGTCTCTTCGGAGCATTATCCTTAAGTCCTTCTTTAAAGGCATTCTCAGTATCTTCGGAGCATTATCTTTAAGTGCTTCATTAAAGGCATTCTCAATCTCTTCGGAGCATTATCTTTAAATCCTTCTTTAAAGGCATTCTCAATCTCTTCGAAACATTATCTTGAAGTCCTTTTCCAAGGCATTTTCAGTCTCTTTAGAGCATTATCCCTTAAATCCTTCTTCTAAAGCATCCTCGATCTCTTCAGAGCATTATTTTTTTTTCAAATCCTTTCAATCCGAGAGAACATCCCCCGCACTTTGTAAGCCTAGAATGGGCTCGGTGAAGCTCGGAAGAGCAATCCCCGCATTTTGTAAGTTTGGAGCAGACTCAGTGCATCACCCAGTTCAAGAAGACGATTTCCTCAGATACGCGCTTCTTCTTTCTTTCTTTAAGTTTTGGCTCACTTAGGCACCCAAGCACTACGATCCCCAAAACTGCGGTCAACTGTAGACACCGGGTCCTGAAGTAGCTTAGACCGATGTTACCCTATGATGAAAATGATTCTAGTTCATGGGCAAAAGACAGATCAAAGTGATGGTTTCCTTGAAAAATATGTTTTTTCATTTTTTTAAAAAAAAAAAGAGAAGGGGGGTTTTTAGTGGGCCATTTCTTGGGGGCCTGTGGTGTGAGGCCCATCTCACTCATGTGAGAAGGCCCATCTCTCGGGTGAGAAGCAGCCTCATGCGCCCCACTGTCCCCTAACATCTCTTTTCCTTGTTTTCAGGGGATTTGGTTTGAAAAAGCATGGGTTTATGGTTGATTGGGTGAGAAACCACCTAATCTCCTCTGAGATATAAAAAGAAAAAGTGAAGAAACTATGGGGAGGATGGTCTTTTGAAAGCATCGAAAAACCCAAAAAAGAAAACACAGAGAAGAGTTTTGGGGGGAAGCAAGAAAATAATTCTCGTTTTCTCAAAAGGCATTCTGAGATTGTTTCTTAAGCCTAGGAAATCAATTCTTGAGTTGGAGTGTAACACCCCAACTCATACGTAGGCGAACCCATCCGCAAGGGAGTAGGAAGCCGTACGAGTAGGTGTGTTACTGAATAGAAACGATACAAAGCGTATATAATTATGAAAGAATTAAAACTTTTAAGAAGCACAAATCTGAACATACATATTCCTAAACGCGCATATTTTAAACGAAAACATACACATCTACAATTTTACAATCATACAATAGGAGTCTGAAATATTACATCGTTCTCTTTACATATTATTACTTATACATATAACACAGATATACAAAAATTCTAAATTACAAAAGCTGAACAAGATACAAAACTTCTAGCTTCTATGTGGCCGACTCTGCAGATGCGCGACTCGAACAAAAGAAAACCTGCCACCTGCACGGGGAAAAGAGCCTGTGCTAAGCGATAACGCTTAGTGGGGAAAACAAACATAATAATATGGACGGCCATTCACAATGGTTGTCGAGGCATAACACATGCAAATCTCATACACACATAGTTCTTACCGAGAAATATATATATGCTTACATATAATAGCTGTGCATTCAATTGTTTCTTGTCATATTCATATCCTTATGTGCGACACAAACCAAGTCAACATCATCATACAAAATGTAAGTATATTCATGCATAACTACATATAACTTCACATGCAAGCGCCTACCTATACATTACAGGTCAGTATTAATACACCTATATGCCAATACTTGCATCGTTATACCAGTACAGGTCCTCATTTGCATACATTTACCGAACATGTTGGAAAATCAAGCTTTTGAAAGTACATCATACATAGTTACATAATCACAATACCATCACACTTCCGTTGCGCAACATTAATCTTTAACATAAACAACTATATGATATTGCATTCCAATCACGGTGTTTCAGAGAGCCAATAAATCTGCACTTATCAATTCACATATCTATAATCATAACTGATCAGAACCGCATGCTTATATACACAACATAACAAATCATACACCTGCTGACTCACAATAGTGGATAACGAGTACTGAGGGGGAGACCTCATGAGGGAACATATAGCCCGATCTCTGACCGGGTAAACCTCAGAGGGAACATATAATATAATGTACCATACAGGTACAAGTCGAAAGGCAACATTTCATTGAACAGGACCTTAAACAAGATCCATACACATACACATAATAGGGGTTCGCGAGGAACCATTCGGGGACCTGATCAGGGTCCAAATCGTTCAAAGGGCGCTGCAGCTACAAATACGTAGACTCTATTAGGCATGCCTAACTATCCACTAGACTGACTCTCGCAGGTCATGCATAATACAAATCATATTTCAAATCACATACTTTATATCATTGTACATAATCAGCAATAGTTGAGACATATGAATAAGTTCATAAAGTCAAACATGCATCATACAATTTACACTTTGAACATAACATGATAATCTTAGAAAAGATCATAAGTATAAATATACATAATACATTCAATTATATTAACATACTTCATAAAATAGTCAAAGAATAAACCTAAAGGCATCACAAGTTCGGAATTCAAACATTGGAATCACCAAAGAAAACTCATTCAACACAACACATCTGTCGCGCTCGCGATCCCTGTCGCGCTCGCGACAGAGACTATAGTCTCTTCGCTGCGCGCGCGCGACGGACTTCGCGATCGCGGGAAGGAGAGAAGGGCCCGGCTCTGTCGCGCTCGCGACAGAGGGCAAGTATTGCTATCGCGGGGTCGCGACAAGTCGCGTGCTCACGATAGCACAGGCCAACAATGTGCTCTGTCGCGATCGCGACGGTTGTCGCGCTCGCGACAGAGAGCAGACAAGCTATTGCTATCGCGGGCTCGCGACAGCGTCGCGTGCTCGCGACAGCACAGCATCAAAATCACCGGTCTCTGTCGCGCTCGCGACAGTGTCGCGATCGCGACAGAGTCATGATTCCGAAAATCTGCAGAATTTTGCAAGATCTTTCCTTCCTCAAACTCACCCACAACACTCTAAACACATCCAAAGGTCTCTTACCTCATCTCCAGCCAGTCACACATCATTGACAACATAAATCCAACATTCGTATCAAGTATTTCAGTAAAACATGCCATTACCAACATCCATATACACAATCTATAATAACAACATTATTCGTCAATCATTTCAATCGCACCCACATTAACTGCATTCATACATATGGTACATCATGTTAAGGTTACTCCTGAACATGCATAATAACTGATGGGAATGGCACGGGATTGGTCCGGGTCAATCCTAGACTCAAAAATAGAGAAGAAAAGGCTCAAAACATACTTTTCTGTCGCGAGGTCGCGACCCTTGTCGCGCTCGCGACAGAGGCTCGCCTCAGCAACCTTAACAGACTGCTTTTTACTACTAACTAGCATCGTGAAAACCGACCTCTAAACCTCATTTTTAGGAAAAGTGTTCTTCTTAACAAATGTTCGCCTACGTCTTACTTTCAAATGGAACAAGTTTCAGGTCAATTGGACCTCTAGAACTCGAGATATGTACTCCACAACCTATACTGGTCAAACAACCCAACACAAAAAGCAACCCTACGGTGTTATCCAAAATTCAGGGTCTTAAAGCAAGAATTGGCCCGAGGCTATTTCTAAGACTTTTAAAGTAATGGAATTCATGGTTCTAATGGTTCAAGAGTCGCATGATTTGGAGTTCTAAAACTCACAATACAGCCTAATTACTGAAGAGAGGTCAAATGCATTCCAACCCAGTTTCACCCAAAAACCTACTCACATGCACCATTGAGCAATTTACCAACACTCACTACCATCATCATCTATCATCAACCGCACAATCAAGAAACTTATATCATACATAAATATATAAACAAAAATTCATATATATAAAATAAAATTTCCCAAACCTGGAAATCAAAGATCCAAAGTCACTCTCTAGCTGTTATCTACAATCTTTTCCTTGCCCTTGAGCTTCCTCTTGTTACCACCAACTTACACAAACCAAAAATCCAGAAATTACTTTTAATTCAAAACCCTAACTCACACAAAATCAAAAGAAATAAAAAGAGAGAAAGGAGAACCCAACCGTAGGAACCCTAAAACCCCAACTTACCTTAACAATCTTACTTCCCAAACTCCACTAAATCACTTCCAATTTATTCAAAACCAAAAGATTGAACAAAGAAAGGGAAGAAAAGGAAAAGAAATGGAGAATAGGGAGAATGAGAGAGCAAAAACGGGAACTCTTTTTCCCTAACACTTAATCTTTCTTTCACATTAAATGTACACCTACCCAATGCCACTTGTCCACTTCCTATAGGTCCACATGTCATAATCTTCAATCCCACTTTGACTTACTCCTACATGCACCATACACTAAACACACACAATTAATTCTTGAATAAATATCTTCAATACACCAAACACCACTCACACCATATCATTTCTTAACCCACTTACATCCTACTTCCATACACTTCAAGAACACTCTAACAATTCCTTATAAACCACTTGTCATCATCCTACAAACCCAAGTGTCACAATCTTATCCAATCACTTCCTACATACCATACACATGTTCCACTAGTGTGTATGCTTAACATGATTATTGGGTTGTCAGTTCAGGCGTGGGTACTTAGTGATATTTATTGCATGTGTATAGCTCTTGTGACTCCGCATGGTAAGATGCTATCATTCAATACCCATGTAGGTTTATGCATGAGTTATAGTATGTAGTTCGGCATGATGACATTTGTATCGTATATTGTATGATGTCTATTTTGGTATATCCTGGACATGAGTTTTTGGTCTGTTTATGAGTTATCGATTGAGTGCCTTATTATGCAGCCTAATTATTCATATGCTATGAATATCCGCATTTGCCATTTGAATGTGTTATGCCTTGGCGACCATTGTGAATGGCCGTCCATACTCTTGTGTGTTCTCCCCACTAAGCGTTTATCGCTTAGCACGGATTTCCTTTCCGTGCAGGTGGCAGGTTGGGTTCTGTTCGAGTCGCGCTTCTGCAAGGTCGGCCACGTAGGAGTTAAAAGTTCTGTATTTGTTCAGCTTCTGTATTTCAGCTTTTGTATTCGGTAGTATTGTTTATGTAATTATTATGTTTCGTTCTTGAGTTTTCCTTTGGGAATGTAATAGTTAATATGTCTTTATGTTTAGATGTTTAGCTATTCCTTTGTCTTATTATTTCACTGATGCTTCCGTTGAATGGTTATATGTACGCTTCTGTGTATGTTTCAGCTTAGTGTCTATGTGTGCTTAAGTTATTGCATGATCAGTCCGTGCCTGCAGGTAAGGTAAGTTTTTAATTAATCCGTATTTCTGTATGCATGTTATGAATGAACGTATGCTTCCGCATTGTGCATGTGTATATCTGTATATGTGAGTGTCGTGTAGCGCGTCCGTCGGCGTCCTTCAAACGGGGATGGCGATGGGGGTGTTACAGTAAGTGGTATCAGAGCCCAGGTTTGATGGTTCTGGGTGTGTTGTTTGTTTTGTGTTGAGTCTTTGCATGAGAGTCGGTTTTGTGTCGTGGCCTAATGCAGATGCGTCTTGTTTTGTGTCACGTCTAGATGGAGTCTGATCCTAGTGAGAATGTGGGCGAGACAACAGAAAGTGTGAATCGAATTAGTGCTGATCTGGATGTTTCCGAGCGTCTTCCAGTTGAAGATTCTGGTCGTGTTTCTGATGATAGGACATTAGTACAAGGATTGATTCGGATTTTGGATAGATTGACTGCTCCTCGTGCTTCTCAAGAAGTTGTGCGGCATGTTCCTCAGAAGAGAAAAGGATCGGTTAGTGAAGTGTCAGCAGGGAAGAGGGTTCGAGAACCTTCGTTGTGTCAGCAATGTCAGAAGCAACATGGGATCAAGTGTAAGAAGTGGGTACCATCAGTATGTCAGCACTGCCAGAAGCGACATCGTGGTCCATGCCGGAAGCTTTCAGGTGCTTGTTTCAGGTGTGGCAGTATGGAACACCGGATTGCCGATTGTCCTAAAAAGATGAGTGAGAATCTAGCTGGGCAAGCTAGAAAGGATGTGGAGGATTTGCTCAGATCTTCTCGAGCGTCTTCAGAGTTTGTAGCATCTAGCAAGGATTCGAAGGAGACCGCGGGTTCTTCTGGTAAGTTAATTTGCAAGTTTTTGTCTAAGTAAGTTTTGTTTGTTTGGGTTGTGTGGATGTAAGTGCTTCGCTGTGAATTTCGAGGACGAAATTCTTTTAGGAGGGAAGAGTTGTCACACCCCAAAATAGCCCTAGTCGAATTGTGCATGCTAAGTCGGGATCGGAAGGGTATTTCGGTAATTTGTGTTTGAGAAATTTAGAGTGTTAAGGATCTAATTGAAAAGATAATTAAGTTTGTAAGGAAAGAATTGTGTAAGTGAGTGAAGTGTAATTTGTCTAAGGACTAAAGAGCATTAAGACAAGATATTTATTAAGGAAATGTTTGGGTATGACTCAAGTATGGTGCCATGGTTTGTAATGTTGAGTGGAGTTTGGGGTCCAATAGGATGTTGCCAAGTAGACTGTTAGGTGAGCATTGAAAGAAGAAAAAGAAAAGAAAGAGAAAGAGAGAGAGGGAATAGAGATTGCATTTCCCGTTCGTCCCTCTCTCACGCTCCTCCTTCTTCTTCTCTTCTCCCTTCTTTGCTTTTCCTTTCAATTTCATTTGGCTTGGAGTTGTGTGTGCATTGGTTGAGTTTTGGGTCAGCCTTGAAGAGGTAAGTTGGAGTTTCTAAGTTCTGTTCATCTTCTTCTTCTTCTTCTCTTTCTCCTGGTTTTGGGTGAGTTAGGGTTTTGAAGTGTAACTGTGGATTTTGTTTGTGCAAGCTTGGGACTGTAAGAAGAAGCAAAGTAAAGGCAAGGATTGAGGAGTGAAGCTGGAAGCTGTGTTTTTGGAACGTGATTTTGAGGTTTGGGAGTTTTGCTTACTGCATGTGAAATCCTGTGTGTTTTTGCCCTAACTCTCACTTAGGATGTATATGTATTTGCATTTCTGGAATTTAGTGTATTTGGCATGTATTTATGCAAGTTTATGTGAACAAATGTGTTAGTAATGCATGATAGGGTTTGAATTGAAGTTCTGAGTTTGTGTTTTGAACCTACTGTAATTTTTAGGGTTTATGCTCTAGAATGGATTAAATGTGTTTAAGCATGGTTTTAATGATTTGATTGTAGAATTAAGTTGCAATTGTCTTGTTTATGCTGTTTGGGACATCGATTGAAAGGTAAGATGAGTTTGGTGGTGTTTTGAATGAGATTGAAAATGAATTTATCGAGTTCTTGGAGTTCTGGGTAACTGGGAATGGAAAATTGCGTCTCTAAAGAATTTCCAGTTCCAGTTTGTGTTCTGTGAGAAGCGAGTCACGTCTCGTGACTTAGAGTTACGACGTGACTCATGTGAAGGGCAGCGTGACTCCCAGTTGCGAAGCGTGACTCTTCTCTCTGTGAGAGGAAAGTCACGTCTCGTGACTTAGGGTCACGACGTGACCCTTGTAAATGGCGAAGCGTGACTCCAGTCGCGAAGCGTGACTCCTCTCTCTGTGAGAGGGAAGTCACGTCTCGTGACTTAGAGTCACGACGTGACTCCTGTGGAAGGGCAAGGCGTGACTCCAAGACACGAAGCGTGACTCCTCTCTCTGTGAGAGGGAAGTCACGTCTCGTGACTTAGAGTCACGGCGTGACTATGGTGAAGGCCAGGCGTGATTTAAAGTCACGTCCCGTGACTCTCTTGTAGGTCACGAGACGTGACCCTAGGTCACGCCGTGACCCTCCTGTGAGGTCAGTCATGAGTCATGATACGACTTGTGACCGACCCCTCTTCAGCTCCCTTTTCCGATTTCGCCCAGTTTTTAACCAAAATGAATTTACTGTCTTTTCTGTATGGGTTTTCACTGCTGTATAATTTATGTCTTACTGTTATATGCTCCTGTATGGCTTTTCTGTTGTGCCCTGTTCACCGTGACCAGTTTTATTATTAAATGACTGTCAAATGCTTTTATGACTTCTTTCTCTACTGTGTGCTATCCTATCTGAATGGTTAGTCTATCTTAGTTGTGTTCAGCATTATGCTATGCCTGTCCTGGATCGGATTCTTATCTAAATTAACATGCCATGTTTAAGAATATTGTATCAATCCATGATTCAGATTATACGTTTTTGATCATTGGCATAATATGATTACACATGTGTTCTTGATATACTCTAGTAATTGGAGTAGTGGTAAAATGTGATTGATTGACCTATTGCATGCTTCAGAATATGACTTGAATGAGGTATGATTGATATTATGCTATGCTATATTTAGTTGAATATTATGATTAATGTCTGAATGCATGATTATGCTTTAGCCTGGGAATTGAAAGTGTTATGTTTTAATGTAATTTGGACTATGCATGGTTTATGCTTAGTATCTTCACCTAATGCATGATTAGGATTTTGTATTGATAATCATTGGCATGGTAGTGCTTCTTAATCTGATTCTTGGCATGCTTTAGAACATTGTTTAATGTTAAAATGTATGGACTGTAATATGTTTTGCAATGCGAATTGCATGATATATGACCAACCTTATGAGCATATTTATATGTCTATTGTACTCTGATTTATGCATGATGTATATATTTATATATATTATGCGTTGTACGATTCGCAATGTGTATTGTTTTATGCATGACCTGCGAGAGTCAGTCTAGTGGATAGTTAGGCATGCCTAATAGAGTCTTTCAGTAGCTGCAGCGCCCTTTGAACGTATTGGACCCTGATCAGGTCCCCCGTATGGTTCCTCGCGAACCCCCCCTCAGTACGGATCCTCGTGATCCTTTTTAATGAATTTGGATCGGGTTAAGATCCCCCATCAGTAAAATACTTTTGTGATAAATAAAATGGTTTTCGATTCGTACCCGTAAGGTACCTTCAGTCGACTTGTACCCGTAAGGTACTAATCAGTTCAGTACACTCGTTATCCACTATCGTGAGTCAGCAGGTGCTCTACTGGTTGGTATTACTTTGAAATAATTATATGAATGTGATATCCGTTTGATTATGATAAAGATCTCAGGAATCAGTTTATATGTATATGAATGTGGCTATGGGCTTCAGAATGTATATCTGTTTTAAGTAAGCATGACTTTACATTTAACATGATTATCCGTACTTGTCATGTGATTTGTTATAAGTTTCTGATTGCTTTGAAATGATTTGATTGATGTATTTAAGTATATGACTTCAGCATAGTTTTGTTATATATATTAGCATGTGAACCGAAGCAGCTGTGATGGTAAGTAAGTGATGATTACTGTACTCTTTGCATGATGATGATATGAATGTAATACTAAGTGGTTATGCCTTCAGTCTCCGTTATCAGAATGTTTCTGCTTGATGCTTAGTATATATTAGAGTTACGCAGCGGTATTGTGATGCTCTAAATGTTATCCTTTGGATATGTGACTAGTGTGTATGCTTAACATGATTATTGGGTTGTCAGTTCAGGCGTGGGTACTTAGTGATATTTATTGCATGTGTATAGCTCTTGTGACTCCGCATGGTAAGATGCTATCATTCAATACCCATGTAGGTTTATGCATGAGTTATAGTATGTAGTTCGGCATGATGACATTTGTATCGTATATTGTATGATGTCTATTTTGGTATATCCTGGACATGAGTTTTTGGTCTGTTTATGAGTTATCGATTGAGTGCCTTATTATGCAGCCTGATTATTCATATGCTATGAATATCCGCATTTGCCATTTGAATGTGTTATGCCTTGGCGACCATTGTGAATGGCCGTCCATACTCTTGTGTGTTCTCCCCACTAAGCGTTTATCGCTTAGCACGGATTTCCTTTCCGTGCAGGTGGCAGGTTGGGTTCTGTTCGAGTCGCGCTTCTGCAAGGTCGGCCACGTAGGAGTTAAAAGTTCTGTATTTGTTCAGCTTATGTATTTCAGCTTTTGTATTCGGTAGTATTGTTTATGTAATTATTATGTTTCGTTCTTGAGTTTTCCTTTGGGAATGTAATAGTTAATATGTCTTTATGTTTAGATGTTTAGCTATTCCTTTGTCTTATTATTTCACTGATGCTTCCGTTGAATGGTTATATGTATGCTTCTGTGTATGTTTCAGCTTAGTGTCTATGTGTGCTTAAGTTATTGCATGATCAGTCCGTGCCTGCAAGTAAGGTAAGTTTTTAATTAATCCGTATTTCTGTATGCATGTTATGTATGAACGTATGCTTCCGCATTGTGCATGTGTATATCTGTATATGTGAGTGTCGTGTAGCGCGTCCGTCGGCGTCCTTCCAACGGGGACGGCGATGGGGGTGTTACAATACACGAGTCATGCATTGCACGACTCGTGCATGCCATTCACGAGTCGTGCACTCCCTTCTTCTTCCTTGTTCGTTTCTTCTCTTTTCTGTTCTATATGTAAATGCATGAATATAATTTTCTCTATGTAATTTTTTTCTATTTAATTTATGTCTTAATTATTAATGCTACGTATTATTTGTCAAAATTTAATGATCTTTGCTGACTTATTTAAGTTGTTTTATCGTTAGTAATGCATGCCATGTGGTTTGGATTCTTGGATTTTAGCTTTTTTTAAAATAAATTAAAACCTGTGTGTTTCTCAAGAAAACACAGCTGTGTTTCTACGCTGCGCGTGGCGCTCGTTGAAAAACACAGCTGTGTTCATTAAGAAAACACAGCTGTGTTTTTCTTCACTATTTCCTCCTTCGGGTTTTCTATTATTTCCTATGTGTTGTCTTTGCTTTATCTGTCACACCCCATTTGCCCCCTAGAAGTTCGAGCTATGTTTGTGCATGTGCATTTAGTGTGTGTCTGCACGTCATAAGGGTATTTTGGGTATAAAACTTGATTGGGGTTTTGCTAGTATGTGGGTGCATGTACGGTGCTTGGGTGTGAATTAGTTGGGTTTCATTTGGGTGTGTTTGCTCACTTGGTTGTTGGATGTAAGTGAGGAAGTTGGGCTGTAATAGTGTGCACATGAGTATATCTTTGTAGGGTGTTATTAGTTGGGGTGACTTTGTGTGTGTGTAGTGCATTGTTGTTTGGTGTGAGTGGTTGATTTCCACCACTAGGGAGTGGACACATGGCTAGGTTAGGAAAATGAAAAGTAGAAGAAGAGAGAGAATTGGGAAATCATAATCCCTCTTTCTCGTTCTTCCCTCTTCTCTTGGTCTTTCTTTTCCTTTGCTTTCCATTTGTGTGCCCTAAGCTTGGATTCAAGCTCTTGGTGGTGGGAATTGATCACATCTTGCAGGTATTTAGTAAGTTTTCTGAATTTTTCCCATCTTGTTCTTCCTCTTCTTCAGCTTTTCTTCTTCTAGCTGGTTTGGGTTTTTAATTTAGGGTTTTGTTTTGTGTGTTCTTGTGGGTTGATCGTTAGTTGAGCCTCCTCGTGAGCCTAAAGGCAAGGAGAAGGCATCAGGAAGTGGAACTAAGTGAGTAGGAGATAAAGAGATTCAGGTTTGGGAGTTTTGTGATTTATGCATTTTTGGTGATTTTGTTCTTTGAATGAATTTCTAGAAAATTTGATGTTCTTGATGTTTTTACTGGTTATTATGTTATGGGTTTTTATTCTTATTGTTCATGAAACCTTGATTGTAAGTTATTGAACCAAATATGCAATTGATTGAGTTGTGGTATGAATAGTGATGAGATTGAATGTGTAACTTGATGTTGTTTTGAGAATTCATAAGTAGGATCTTATATTGGTATGATTTGATGATGTTAGATGGTTTATTAATGTAGTATGAGTGAGGAGAAAATGGTTGGAATGAGAAGTTTTGGATTTGGCCTGGAAATGAGGTGAATTTGGCTCTATGGTTTGCATCTGGGCATGGGTCACGGTGGCAACCATTTTAGTTGTGACCGTGAGGTATGTACAAGATGCATTCTGCTGTGAGTTTGGACATGTCACGGTGGCAACAATTTTGGTTGTGACCGTGAGGTGTCCAGATTTTGCTTCTGTTCTGGGTTCTGCACATGGCACGGTGGCAACCATTTTGGTTGTGACCGTGAGGTGTCTAGACTTTTGCTTCTATTTGGTTTCTTTGGTATGTCACGGTGGCAACC
Organism: Excoecaria cochinchinensis; assembly: GCA_947683425.1. NCBI lineage: Eukaryota > Viridiplantae > Streptophyta > Magnoliopsida > Malpighiales > Euphorbiaceae > Excoecaria > Excoecaria cochinchinensis. The sequence continues at coordinate 3,414,739 of CANTUQ010000004.1, forward strand.
ATTTTAGTTATGACCGTGAGGTACCCCAGAATAGCATGCTGCCGAGAGTTTTGGTATGTCACGGTGGCAACCAATCTGGTTGTGACCGTGACCTACCCTATTTTTGCAATAAAATCTTATTTGTTCACGGTGGCACTAGTTCTTCAAGCTCAAATTACTGCAGCTACACTTAACCGGTTTGAGCCAGCCATAATCAAAAAGGATTATGCGATGACGACTACAATATTTTCTTCCACTCCTGAGCCTAGGGGCAAGGCAACACTCAACTAACCAATTGAGCAAGTGCAAAGAGAAAAAGGACTAGAGCCTCTAATGTCAATGGGCCCCCTCAGCCCCTGAAGTACTAAAAGGAAACCAGCGGATCTTGAAGAGGAGATTATGAAGTCCAAGCTTGCAATTACCCGGGCACCTCTGAATAGGACCATTACTAGCCCTGGAAGTCTAGGAATTGGTTATTATGGTAATAGCAGAGGTACGAAAAGGATGGGGAAAGTGCCAATTCTTGAGACGGCTCAGAGGCGCTACTCTAATTTGGACAGACCTTTGTCTTGGGTCTTGGAGGGGCTGATGAAGAAGGGGGTGTTACGGCCATTGCCTCCCAAGCCGGCTATGACTTGGGGGCAGCCTGGGCGCAAGGAAGACGAGTACTGCACCTACTACCAGCACACTGGCCATGTGACGGATAATTGTGCTAGGCTGAGGCATGAGATTCAGGATCTGATCGATAATAACCAGATCGCAGATCTAGAATGCCGATAAGGTAGTCATGGGAGCTCAAGTCTTTTGGGTAGCAATGGAAAAAACTTTAGAGCCACAAGGGCCCCAACCTTTGGAATGACTCAAAGTTACTATACCATACTGAAGAAGCCCCTGTCTAAACACCTCGCTCATTTTGTTAGCAAGGGGAAAACATGGCCAGTACTGGCCCAACCTGCCAGGAACCAAGGGCGTCCCAATCACCGAGCAGATCTGTATTGTGCCTGCCATCAGCATACAGGGCACGAGACTAATAGGTGCCGGATTCTGAGAAGGCAAGTTCTATACTAAATTGATGAGGAGCTGAGAGGTGAGGAGAATGGTTCCCGAAAGTGATAATAGATCGTTGACCACAGCATCCATGTTGGCAACGAAGGAAGGAAATAGCTACTTAGATGTTCTCTTTTTATTTTTGAAATATTTAATGGCGATACTTTTAATTATGGTTTTTATTAAATGAAACGAATGATTCCACTCATCTGTGTGATATTTTCTGGTGATTTCACTATGCATAATCATGACACATTCATATTTAATAATGATTCAAATGATGCCATTTCATTTAATCTCAGAACTTTGGGGAACCCAAAGAAAATCTTGATAGCATCTATTATGACTCTTGTAGAGAGAGTAAAAGAGGGAAAATAAAAAAATGAATGAAATAAAAAGTCTTTGCCTGGATCTATGAAGACATGCCAGGAGATAATTATGAAGTCGCCAAACACGCTATGCCAATATATCCCGATCATCAACCAGTCAAGCAGAAGCTTAGAAGACTTAAGCTAGAATGGCCAGAAAAGCTTAAAAGAAGAAATCTACAAGCAGAAGCGAGGCTAAATTTTCTTATCAGAGTCACCCGACTTGGTTGGCCAACATTATCCCAATAGTTAAGAAAGGAACCGCGTGCATGTGTGGACAACTAAGCTTGTCTATAAAAAATAAAATTAAAACAAAATAAAAACAAAGACGAAAAAAGAGAGCAAAGAAAAAAAAAACAACAAAAACAAAAAAGGAGAGCAAAAAAAAAACAACAAAAAAAACAAAAAAAAAAGAGCAAAAAAAAAGAGAGCAAAAATAAAAGAAAAAGAAAAAAAAAAAACAAAAGGGGGGGGGGGGGGGGGGGGGGGGGGGAAGGTAGCAAAGTCATCTTTGGGGCAAGTTTTGTTCGAATCCCATTAATTCGCACATGCCCGTGCTCTACCATTCTTCTTGGCCGCCGAAAAGGACTGAAAGAGTTCTATTGACCTACAATGGATACGGATTGCTCGAGTTTGGGGAATAGATATCCTAGGGGGAGTGCACCCTACGGCCTCCAATGGACATAGGTCCACCATGGTTGCTATCGCCTATTTCACTAAGTAGATAGAAGCCGGGTCCTTCAGGAAAGTCGATGCTCGGGGTATGGACAAGTTCATCGAAAGAAATCTGATATGTCGATTTGGTCCCCCGTACCACATAAGGTTCAAGGACGGAAGAGCAGTCTATGCCTAAAGCTAGGGAGTCGCTCCAGAAGTATATCATCAAGCATCACAAGTTCTCCCCGTATTGCCCTCAAGCAAATGGGGCGGTAGGGGGCTGTTAACAAGAATGTCAAGAAGATCTTGGCCAAGATGGTTCAAAGCGATTGCAGCATTCGAACATGTTAGACAAGAACAGGTCGCAGGCTTATTATCACAACCGAATCTATCAGAAAAGACTTGTTTAATCATTCGGAAAGAAGGTCAGGAAGCACTGCTAGAAAGGAGGAGATTAAGTCTCCAGGCAAATGAAACCAAGCATCTTGGACATGCAAGGTAAATTCAGGCCGACATAGGAAGTGTAGACACCGGGTCCCGAGTCGGGTTTAATGTCAAAAAGTGATTTTGGGTCCTTAGTAATTCCCTCCGAAAAAAATAATATATATATATATATATATATATATAATATAGATTAGGTAGGTAAAATTAAAAATTAATTATTAATGTTGGCTTAATTTAATTTATTAATATTGTAAGTTTAATTAGATAATTAAAATGCAAGAAAGATTAAAGATTAATTAGTTAATACGTAAAGTGTTTAATTAATTATATAAATTATATGATATATTAAATAGATTAATTATATTAAGATGTAAAATATATAATGTAATTAATATGTAATGTTTAAATTAATTAATGTGTGTTATTTGAATTAAGTTAAATTAATTAAGAAATTAAAATGGAGGAAATTACCATTGTGCACCTAATTAACCCTAATTTGAGGGTATAAAAAGAAGAAGATGAAGAAAGAGAGGGGGGCTCGGCAGATCAAGAAAGAAGAAGAGAAAGGAAAAGAAAAGGAAAGAAAAAGGAAAAGAGATAGAAAGAAAAAGAAAGAGGAAGAGAGCAAGAAGGGAGAGCAAGAACAGGGAACCCGAGACCCAGAAAATCAAAGAAATAAAAAGGAAAAGAAGAGGAACAAATCAAGGCAAAAAGGACCAAAGGAAGTGAAACCAAAAAATCAAAGGAAAATAAAAGCGAAATAGAAAGAATAAGAGAGAAGAGAGGAGCAGCCACGAGAACCGAAGACTTCGGAGAGAAGAGAAAAAAGAAGAAAAGAAAGAGGAAGGAGGCGAGGCCTCCGCCGGCCAGCCACGGCGCCGAACCGCCGCACGCGCCCCGCTGGAGTCAAGAGGAGACCCGGACGAAGCTGATGGTGGTCGCCGGTCAACCGCAGTCGCCGGCGTGGAGGAGATCGGCGAGAGAAGAGAGGACGCTGCCGACGTGACTTTCGGCCTATTCCGGCGACCTTACGGCGCATGACCGGCGGCGATGGACTCCCGGCGTTCCGATCTACCTCGCGGCGGTGGAGGTGTCGACCACCGACGGGCTCCGGCGAGGGAAATCCGGTGAGTCCTATTTATATTTATTTATTTTAAATATATTATTATTATTATTATTATTATTATTATTATTATTAATTAATTAATATTATTATTATTATTATTATTATTATTTTGGTTATTTATTATTATTATGATTATTTTGTTTCATTATTATTATTATTATTATTATTATTATTATTATATATTTATTTATGTTTATTAATGTTGTTATTATTATTATTTTTATTAATATTATTATTATTATTATTAATATTATTTATTTTCTGTTTATTAATATTATTGTTAATATTATTATTATTGTTAATATTATTATTATTGTTATTATTATTATTATTATTATTATTATTGGTATTTATTTATTATTATTATTTGATATTCTGTTTTATATTTATTATATTTATTATTAATCATCCTGTATATTTATTTATTATTATCATTATTATATATTTATTTAATTTCTTTTATTATTATCATTATTTAATCTATTTAATTTCTATTATTATTATTATTATTATTATTATTATTATTATTATTATTATTATTATTATTATTATTATTATTATTATTATTATTATTATTATTATTATTATTATTATTATTATTATTTGCATTATTGCTATTATTATCATTATTATCAAATACTATTCGTTTTATTATTAATATTATTATTGTATGATATTATTGTTAGCATTTTTGTTTTCATTGGATTATTATAATTGTCATCATATTTTGCATCCATCAATTCTTCTAATTTAATTCATTTAATCGTTCATTTAGAATTTATTTATTTATTCGAAAAATATGTAATTACTATTTTATTTCATTTTATGTATTTGTGGTCTGTAATAATAAAACGATTTTCGACTGCTCTTAAAAAGAACCATCACACAAATGTTTTCTACCAAATAAAATATTGGTTAATAAAACTGGACCAATGTCCTCATTTTCATCTCGAGCCAAAAGGTTTAACTTGATTTGAGAATTCTATATTTTTTTTGTAAGATGAGTATTTGGGAACCAATGTTCCCGTCTAAATGAACATCCCGATTTATGCTTGTTTTGTACCTTATTTACAATGGGGATTGTATTCCGCCCCTATTTTTGTTGTAACTTGATTTTGGATATTTTATTTTAATAATGCTTTATTTATTAACGCTTTTGACATGAATGATTGCGCCGTTTAATTGATTGCATCGTATGGAAAGATGGTGAAATAATAAATTCAAAACTTAATTGTAAAATTAATCAAAGTACGAATAAATGACAAGTCCCGAACCTATCTCTGGTCTTTGGGCTCAACGAGGCGAGAGGCCCGTTTCGATGGGATCTCCAAGACACCTCTTGTGTCCTATTAAAAGACTTAATCAATGGATCCTAGGCTCCTTAGGGCGAGAGGTTTATCCTCCAAGACCCCTTTGGTTGGCCCAAAATGGATACTAAGAGCAGTCTTAGGCTCTCCGAGGCGAGAGAAACTTTCCCAATGTTCTATTGGGTGCCGACTCCATGAAACCTCCTAGTTGCCCAAAATGGACGCACTTGTAAATACCTTTACAAGTTGCCAACGGATCCTCAATTGCCCGATCGCCCTCAAGCGGGCGGTCTGAGGGGCGGCCGCGGGGTCCGGCGTGCGTTACAGTGGCGACTCCTCTGGGGACAATACTCGAGACTTCGATTCGAAAGTACGTTGATTAAAATTTATAATTAAGTTTTAGTTTAAAAATTTCACCTTCTTTCAAAACTGCATTGCATCGCATTAGAGCCTTAGATTTATGCTAGTTTGGTCCCCTACCAGCCCCGGTGCGTTCCCGAAGCATGACCCTACGTTCACTCAATGTAGGGAAGTGTTAAGGATAATCACTAGCTCAAGCCTCGTACCATCAAGGTATATAAAATGGTGAACCGATCGGTCGTTACGCTCTTGATGAGCTAGGCCTGTTGGCAGGGACCTTGGACCAAGGCCCATGTAATGGACATAGATACTTCCACTAGGGGGCATGCGCCATAATACGTTGCTTGTATGGTGGGTTATTGCGTATTGAATAAATCCAAATAAATTTAGATGTTCGCTCCTTAATGGTTTTCATACCCTGAGGAGCGTGTTTTGGTTTATTAGAATTGTTTAAATACACGATAGCCGAAAATTCATTTGCATGCACTTTTAATAATGAGAGTTCGTGCTCCACAGCACGCTGTACGCGCTCATTGGTTCCCCGCTAACCCATGGGTTAAGCCTACTTAGGGAAAGAGCCCGCACGACCTCCTAGGTGAGAGAGAAACGGTTGGGAGGAATTCTCTTCTTGTATGTGTATTCGCGCTCGTGCATTATTTCTTTCATGAACAATGTAAATAAAACACATGCATTTTGTCTCATGTATAATTATTTCCATACAATAATAGAACCTGTGCATTCTGCATATAAAATTGCTTGTATCATAATTTGTGAATATGAACATAACATGTATTTGTCTGGCATATACATACATAGCAGTGCTTGTCACGACTCACACTAATATTATGACATCCATAACATCCATCATGCACAATAGCCAGTACATACGGTATACGTCCCTGAAGGTATATATCGACATGGATCATAGCACACACAGGCATACTACCACTATGACATACATAAAAAAAAAATCAAATCAAAATAATGCATTCATAATGTATCATAGGATGTACATATCAACATACTCACATTGCATATGTGCATAAACATTGTATGCTAGGGCACACACATATCGCTGCATATCATAGAGTACACATATTAACATATATCATTAGGTCGGTCATTATACATATCATGCACTACAGACATCTTGCATCTTCCACATTGCGTGCCATATTATGAACGTGCATTATCATGCATGCGTTATGCCATGCACATATGAATCTTGCATCATGCATGTTAGTCACTGTATATACCATACCATGTTTTTGTAGGCATACCATGTAAATACACATTTTTGTAAACCTATTCATTTCTTGCAACCACTTTTGCCCCATCTCATGTGCATTATTTGTATATATTTTGCACTTTTATGTATGTGAGTCTTGCCATTTCATTCAACTCATTGGTGCACATTACCATGCTAGGTCGTCTTCACCTTACATCATGTATTTGTATCTTGTCTAGATGATGCCATGTTCACATGTACCATATATCATGAACATTCATCCCCATACTGTGCCATACGTTGTACTCATGCTTTCATCGTATACATGTACATTGCAAATGTATGCATGCACGTCATTTGTCATGCATTGTTCACACATTCACACCCACTTATAATTTTTCGTTAATATTTTACACTCACACATCTTTGCACATATTTCATGTACGCATTTTTATACAAAATGTTTTTACACATGTTTCGCACATATAATTCCTTACACGCGTACACGATGCTATTGCATATGCCATTCCATATACATGATTCTTAACGCATAGTTTGTGCATATTCAAAATAAAAAAAAAAAGAGTTTTTTGTGCCTACACGATTTTTGTGCATATACATTTTTTATGGAATAAAAATATTTTTGTGTTAAGCTGTATCCTAAAACGCTGACATATTTGCACCTCATTAAGGTACCTCTGATTCAAAGTTTGACTCTGCCTAAGTAGTTCTCAACTATGAATGGATTTGATCTTAACTCTAGAAATCTGAGTTTCATTCCACTTTGAATTAAGTAAGGGGTATATATGTTTCGTCTTTAAGAGCTAGATCACGTGAAAATACTTGGCCATACCATGTAATGTCTAAATTTCGAGCACTTTTTGACCCATTTTGAAAATAAATTGAAAAACTACTTGCAATTAGAGGATTGGAAGAAAACTCGCTAAGAGCACTAGAACCTTTCCAATTACCCGTCAAATCGACTCGTGGATAAGGCTGAATCTAGAAAATGATTTAGGCACCATTTCTTTGTATAGCTCTCTAAATGACCATTTCCTACCCTCATTTCAAAATCGCTTGCTAGCCCGTTGAGCCTTTATTTGGGTATGCTAAATGCGTACCGATTTTATTGTTACACATGTTAAAACTACCCTTCGCCTAAAATGATTTTTGCTTCCCCTTAGAAGAATGGCCGCTCTAGTAAGGATGGATGTACATTATGACATTTCTTTGAGCTATTAAAACTTGCTCCGATAAAAGGGGGTTTACACTTCGACAAGAAAATTTCAATCATCGATAATTTTTTGGGGTTACCAAAAATTGCCCCGATGAAAATGGATTTAAACTTTGGGGAGAAGAGCCTCAATTTTTTACAATTCTTTGAGCTACCAATAATCACCTTGATAAGGACGGGTTTACCCCTTGAGAAAAAATTTCAATTATCGATAATTTTTGGGCTACACTTCTGGATAGGGGTTTGAATCATCGATAAACCTTTTGTGTAGTTAGAGACATGAGCTTGCGAAGAGAAAAACAAAAAAAAAAGTAAAAAAAAAATTGAAATTGAAGAAAAAATAGAAAAAATTATCGAAATTGAAGAAAAAATAGAAAAAAAAAGAAGAAAAATGGTAGGGCCCAAGATAGTACCCCTTGACGAGTTCGGTGGTTATCTTTTTAACTAAATTGTTATGTTGAGCTTGATAAGTCATAGTGTTACCGAGTCCAAATCCAAGAATATCTAGACAGTATACAATTGTGGTTGGGATTGGTCCTTTCATCCGTCGAATGAACGTTGCGGCCATTTTTCTCTAGTGACCTGATCCTCCTTTAATAGCCAATTACCTAAGCCTAACGTTACAACCAAAGTAAGACCTCTTGATTCTTGGTTTGGCCTTATCTAATTAGCAGAGATGACCTTCTGATAAGGTTTGGTACGTAGGAAGAGGCATATTGTGTTTCTTGAGCTTCAAGCGAGAAGCCATGAGTGCATTTATGCATTCGAGTTGAGTCTTGTCCTCGACATTGCATCTAGAATTTACTTTTGAAAAATGAAAAATCTTGTTTTGGCCTTTTGCACATACACACAGAGATTGCGTGGTATGTCGCGTATTTACATGTTGGTTTAGTAAACCTTGATGTCTACACATTTATCTTCTTGCACTTCATTGGGAATGACTCCCGAATTCTTTTGCTGAGATTGAATCAGTTGAGAATGTGATTCATTCAGTATGCTCAAAGGCAGATAGAAACTCGAGTTTGAGGTACCTAATAGGTTGCACTCATTTTACAATCTTGGGGTATTACTTATCACTACCCATGAAAATGATACTTCACGTACACTCTCAGCAACATCCCTTGTACATATGCTTTTTGCAAATGTTTTTACACATAATTGTAGCAAATATTCTCAATAAATAGTTTTACATGTACAATTCTTGGTGCATGTCTTTTGGCATAAGAGCTTTAGCGAATATATTTCATAAGTGCTTTTGATGCATGTGGCTCTTTATGGGCATATCCTTTGCCAGCATCTTGCATTCACATTTTTCGCATGCATTCAATACACATATATATGATTTTTCCTACATATGTTTCATACACATAGTTGTATGTGCACACATCGCACACACCCAAGTCCTTACATAGCTTTCATGTATATAACATATCCCACCTGTCTTTGCATATGATTTTTTACATCTATGCCGATGAATGACTCTTTACCACATGCATGATCATTTGTATGCATGGTCATTTGCACATAGTTTGCATACATAATCCCCTTGTATATATCTCTCATGCATGAACTTTTTGCATGTCTTTCTCGTTCATGATCATTTGCAAACATGTTAGAATAACGATTCTTAGCACATGTTCCATAATCTTCCACATGGATATAAGCCATTGGCATATATGACATACGCATAAGCATTTCAGGATCATAGTCCTTTGCATGTCATTTCATAAATGCATAGCCTTTCACATGCATTCCATGCATACATGGTGTCCAACGCACAGTAGATAATATACATCAGTCTCACGTCGACAAGGCAAAATCTAAAAGTCCTTTGAGGAAACAAAATCTCAAAATCCTCTGAGTGGGCAAAATTTCTAAGTCCTCTGAGGAAGTAAAGATCTCAGAGTCCTATGGAGGCGAAATCTGAAAGTCCTCTGAGGAGGCGAAAGCTGAAAGCCTTTTGAGTAGGAAGCAAGCCTATTCATGTATGCCATGCCGGGGGCAAGCAGGTAAGTTTTTCTATCATAAGTTGTACGCTCACACACATCACACAAAGTGTACAAAATGTGAATTCAAATGTATATATATATTTTGCACACATGCTCCCATACACACAATATTTTGTATATATTGCCATGTACGTGACTCAGGCGAAAGGTCCAAATAGAACCCATGCTTAAAGGTGATCCAAATGATGGGTTCAGCTCAACGTTGTCATACACTACCCAGAAAAGCAAGCCTGTCCACGCTGTGCCGGGGGGCAATCGGTGAGCATCAAAGTCTCTCAGTGAGCATTAAAGCCTCCCATTGAGCATCAAAGCCTCTCGGTGAGCATCCAAGTCTCCCAGTGAGCGTCAACTGACAACGACCCCAATAAGCAGTTACTACCACAGGTACGTGTCTCTTTTATAATTTACCTTACAAATTTGCGTTTTCCTTTTTTCGCAGAAAAAAAGAAAGTTCAAGATAAACATCAGCGATAGAGCACTGCACCTCACAAGGCAGGACTGCAGTTAGAGAACACACTGCTCTGCACACTGGGATTGTAGCCAGAGAGTGTTACATCTCACAGTTCACGCGGCAGCCAGAGAGTGCTACGCACCTTGCAGATCGGATGGGGGTTAGTAAGGGAACTTCACCAACCGAAGTTGCAGTTAGAGAACACTGCTCTTCACCTCGAGACTGTGGTTAGAAAACACCGCTTCTCACAATTGGAGTTGCAGTTAGAGAACACTGCTCTTCACCTCGAGCCTGTGGTTAGAAAACACCGCTTCTCACAATCGGAGTTGCAGTTAGAGAACACTGCTCTTCACCTCGAAACTGTGGTTAGAAAACACCGCTTCTCACCAACCAAAGTTACAGTTAAAGAACACTGCTTTTCACCTTGAGGTTGTAGTCAGAGAGCATTGCATCTCACAAACTCCGTACAGGCCGAGACGAGGCTAGCGGAACACTCGTGGTAGAACAGACCATAGATCGAGGTTGTAATCAGAGAGCACTACATCTCACAAACTCCGTGCAGGCCGAGACGAGGCTAGCGGAACACTCGTGGTGGAACAAGCCACAAATAGAGGTTGTAGTCAGAGAGCACTACATCTCACAAAAGCTGCGCGAGCCGAGATGAGGCCAGCAGAAACAGGTCGAGATGAGACCGGTAAGGGCACATGTACCAGCGCCAACAAGGTATGGTCCGACATCCCCAGGTATGTAAGTCTCTCTCTTCCTTCTCTGAATTTTGGCATTTCTTCTTTGAATTTTGGCTCACCTAGGTGTCTATACACTAGCTTCTCCAAAATTGGGGGCAACTGTAGACACCGAGTCCCGAGTCGGGTTTAATGTTAAAAAGTGATTTTGGGTCCTTAGTAATTCCCTCCGAAAAAAATAATATATACATATATAATATAGATTAGGTAGGTAAAATTAGTAATTAATTATTAATGTTGGGTTAATTTAATTTATTAATACTGTAAGTTTAATTAGATAATTAAAATGCATGAAAGATTAAAGATTAATTAGTTAATATGTAAAGTGTTTAATTAAATAGATAAATTATATGATATATTAAATAGATTAATTACATTAAGATGTAAAATATATAATGTAATTAATATGTAATGTTTAAATTAATTAATGTGTGTTATTTGAATTAAGTTAAATTAATTAAGAAATTAAAATGGAGGAAATTACCATTGTGCACCTAATTAACCCTAATTTGAGGGTATAAAAAGAAGAAGATGAAGAAAGAGAGGGGCCCTCAGCAGATCAAGAAAGAAGAAGAGAAAGGAAAAGAAAAAGAAAGAAAAAGGAAAAGAGGTAGAAAGAAATAGAAAGAGGAAGAGAGCAAGAAGGGAGAGCAAGAACAGGGAACCCAAGACCTAGAAAATCAAAGAAATAAAAAGGAAAAGAAGAGGAACAAATCAAGGCAAAGAGGACCAAAGGAAGTGAAACCAAAAAATCAAAGGAAAATAAAAGGGAAATAGAAAGAATAGGAGAGAAGAGAGGAGCAGCCACGGGAACTGAAGACGTCGGAGAGAAGAGAAAAAAGAAGAAAAGAGAGAGGAAGGAGGCGAGGCCTCCGCCGGCCAGCCACGGCGCCGAACCGCCGCACGCGCCCCGCCGGAGTGAAGAGGAGACCCGGACGAAGCTGATGGTGGTCGCCGGTCAGCCGCAGTCGCCGGCGTGGAGGAGATCGGTGAGAGAAGAGAGGACGCTGCCGACGCGACTTTCGGCCTATTCTGGTGACCTTACGGCGCGTGACCGACGGCGATGGACTCCCGGCGTTCTGATCTACCTCGCGGCGGTGGAGATGTCGACCACAGACGGCCTCCGGTGGCTCCGGCGAGGGAAATCCGGTGAGTCCTATTTATATTTATTTATTTTAAATATATTATTATTATTATTATTATTATTATTAATTAATATTAATATTATTATTATTATTTTGGTTATTTATTATTATTATGATTATTCTGTTTGATTATTATTATTATATATTTATTTATGTTTATTGATGTTGTTATTATTATTATTATTAATATTATTATTATTATTATTATTTATTTTCTGTTTATTAATATTATTGTTAATATTATTATTATTGTTAATATTATTATTATTGTTATTTTTATTATTATTATTATTATTATTATTGGTATTTATTTATTATTATTATTTGATATTCTGTTTTAAATTTATTATATTTATTATTAATCATCCTGTATATTTATTTATTATTATCATTATTATATATTTATTTAATTTCTTTTATTATTATCATTATTTTATATATTTAATTTCTATTATTACTATTATTATTATTATTATTATTATTATTTGCATTATTGCTATTATTATCATTATTATCAAATACTATTTGTTTTATTATTAATATTATTATTGTATGATATTATTGTTAGCATTTTGGTTTTCGTTGGACTATTATAATTGTCATCATATTTTGCATCCATCAACTAATTTAATTCATTTAATCGTTCATTTAGAATTTATGTATTTATTCGAAAAATATGTAATTGCTATTTTATTTCATTTTATGTATTTGTGGTCTTTAATAATAAAACGATTTTCGACCGCTTTTAAAAAGAACCACCACACAAATGTTTTCTACCAAATAAAATATTGGTTAATAAAACTGGACCAATGTTCTCATTTTCATCTCGAGCCAAAAGGTTTAACTTGATTTGAGAATTCTATATTTGTTTTGTAAAATGAGTATTTGGGAACCAATGTTCCCGTCTAAATGAACATCCCGATTTATGCTTGTTTTGTACCTTATTTACAATAGGGATTGTAATCCGCCCCTATTTTTGTTGTAACTTGATTTTGGATATTTTATTTTAATAATGCTTTATTTATTAACGCTTTTGACATGAATGATTGCGCCTTTTAATTGATTGCATCGTATGGAAAGATGGTAAAATAATAAATTCAAAACTTAATTGTAAAATTAATCAAAGTACGAATAAATGAGAAGTCTCAAACCTATCTCTGGTCTTTGGGCTCAACGAGGCGAGAGACCCGTTTCGATGGGATCTCCAAGACACCTCTTGTGTCCCATCAAAAGACTTAATCAATGAATCCGAGGCTCCTTAGGGCGAGAGGTTTACCCTCCAAGACCCCTTTGGTTGGCCCAAAATGGATACTAAGCGCAGTCTTAGGCTCTTCGAGGCGAGATAAACTTTCCCAATGTTCTATTTGGTGGCGACTCCATGAAACCTCCTAGTTGCCCAAAATGGACGCACTTGTAAATATCTTTACAAGTTGCCAACGGATCCTCATTTACCCGATCGCCCTTAAGAAGGCGGTCTGAGGGGCGGCCGCGGGGTCCGGCACGCGTCACATGAAGGTTTGTTCTTAAGAGATTGGTATGCAAGCGAGTAATAATTCTAACAGACAGCAATGGAGATGAGCTCGAGTAATCGATCAACATTAACAGATTCAAGAAGGTCCATGGCTAAAGACTAAAAATCAAAAGAAGAGCATAAATGCCCCATGGGTTGAAAACCGAAAAAAGGCGGCCTTGCTAAAATTGGGCCCCTCGTCAGGATGAAAACCGAAAAAAGGCATCCTGGTTAAAAATTAGAGGCTTGAGAGAAAATGTCCAATCAAGAAAACCCGAAAGGGCTGATTGGAAACAGGAGTTTTGATGCTTTTTAGATCCATTTTGAGATTTAATTTAATTTTTTATTTTGAATCTATGTTAAATGGTGATCATGCATGGAGAAATCATGCTGAAATGCACACAGTCTTTGCAAATACATAAAACAAAAGCAGTTCAACTCATGTACTCATCATTTCCTAGTTCTTTTATAAAAAGAGAAATGCCATTCATTACTGAATGTGTGAAATCTGAATGGCTATACTCTGCTCTTGCTCTCACCGCCCAGATGCCCAAGTCGACTGGCCCTGTTATCAAATGCAGGACTAAACACCCACCAATTATGCGCACCTGTGGGGGCGAAGATGTAGTTTCTGATCTGCGGTATGATAATTTTTGCGAGCAACCGCATCCGGGGCTATGGTACCTAAGGGTGAAGACCGAGGATGAGATGGCACCCTGGAAAGATAGAGGATGCCTCACGACATCTTGAATCCCTCCGAACTATCGAATGCAACAAGCGATGTTATCCAAAGTGGTCTCAGGAAATCTCCACAAGAGAACAGAAAAGAGAGCTAGGGCCATAGGGAGTTGACCCTTGTTAGCCACCTCATCCAATCTAGCAACACCTTCATCGAAGGAGGCGAGGGGATATAATCGCTGCTCAAGGGAAGATGTCTCAGTGAATAATTACCGATTGCTATATAAGGAGGCTCTGACAGTAGCTTTAGTTCTTCTTGTAGCTACCTACAAAAAAAAAGGGCCGTTAGAGATAAAAACCATAATTGGCGCTCTAAGCAAAAGTTAGGCCAAAGGCCAGGGTGAAAACCTGGAAACAGGCAGTCTATCCTTCAAAAATGAAATAAATAAAAGTCGCTGGATTGGGTTGGGTCCATTCCAGGCAAAAAATAAGCCACAATGTGAAAATCCGAAATGGACACATTTCCCGCTAAGAAAAGCTAGAATGAAGATCCACGAGGGACGCACTACCTTTAATCAATGACTTCCAATGTCTAGAGCAATAAGGCAGCATCGCCTGGGATGACCCCTTTTCAGACGAGACGACGCATAATTCAAGACATGGATTAAAGTCCATAAGCCAAGATAGCACTTCCAAATCCTCGGGGGCATGATCGAGCAAACCGGGCCCTGAATCATTGCAACTGTGTTTATCACACCTCGACGCCTGGGCACCTCGGGTGAATGGTTTCACTTGAATTTTGCATAGCATATGCACATTCACATGCATAACCTGCCTTGGCATACATATTTCTTTTGACTTCAAAGGAAAAGTCCTACGGATTCACACACCGACAAGCTGGTGTTTATCAGTCACTCAGCTGTGGTTTCACGCACTGACAAGCTGGTATTTCATCAATCACGTTCTTCAAAGTCTGGAGGCTTCACGAACTCACAAGCTGGTGTTTATCAGTCGCTCAGCTATGGTTTCACGCACCGACAAGCTAGCGTTTCATCATTCACGTTCTTCAAAGCCTGGAGGCTTCACACACCAACAAGCTGGTGTTTATCAGTCGCTCAGCCGTGGTTTTATGCACCGATAAGCTGATGTTTCATCAATCACGTTCTTCAAAACCTGGAGGCTTCACACACCGACAAGCTGGTGTTTATTAGTCACTCAGCCATGGTTTCACGCACCGATAAGCTAGTGTTTCATCAATCACGTTCTTCAAAGTCTGGTGGCTTCACACAACGACAAGCTGGTGTTTATCAGTCGCTCAGTCGTGATTTCACGCACCGATAAGCTGGTGCTTCACCAATCACATTCTTAAAAGTCTGGAGGCTTCACACACTGACAAGCTGGTATTTATCAGTCGCTCAGCCGTGGTTTCATGCCCCGACAAGTTGGTGTTTCATCAATCACGTTCTTCAAAGTCTGGAGGCTTCGCACACCGACAAGCTGGTGTTTATCAGTCGTTCAGCCGTGGTTTCACGCACCAGCGAGCTAGTGTTTCATCAATCACGTTCTTCAAAGTCTGGAGGCTTCACACACTGACAAGCTGGTGTTTATCAGTTGCTCAGCCGTGGTTTCACGCACCGACGAGCTGGTGTTTCATCAATCACATTCTTTAAAGTCTAGAGGCTTCATACACCGACGAGCTGGTGTTTATCAGTCGCTCAGCCGTGGTTTCACACACCGACACGCTGGTGTTAAATCAGTCACATTCTTCAAAGTCTGAAGGCTTAACACACTGACAAGCTGGTGTTTATCAGTCACTTATATGTGGTTACACACACCGACAAGCTAGTATTTCATTAGTCATGTTATTCAAAGTCTGGAGGCTTTACACACTGACAAGCTGGTGTTTATCAGTCGCTCAGCTGTGGTTTCATGCACCGACAAGCCGGTGTTTCATCAATCACGTTCTTCAAAGTCTAGAGGCTTCACAAACTGACAGGCTGGTGTTTATCAGTCGGTCTATTGTGGTTTCACGCATCGACAAGCTAGTGTTTCATCAATCACATTCTTCAAAGTCTAGAGGCTTCACACACCGACAAGCTGGTGTTTATCAGTCGCTCAGTCGTGGTTTCACACACCGACAAGCTGGTGTTTCATCAATCACGTTCTTCAAAACCTGGAGGCTTCACATACCGACAAGCTGGTGTTTATCAGTCGCTCAGCCGTGGTTTTACGCATCGACAAGCTAGTGTTTCGTCAATCACATTCTTCAAAGTCTGAAGGCTTCACACCCTGACATGCTGGTGTTTATCAGTCGCTCAGTCGTGGTTTCACACACCGACAAGCTGGTGTTTCATCAATCACGTTTTTCAAAGTTTTGAGGCTTCATACACCGACGAGCTGGTGTTTATCAGTCGCTCAGCCGTGGCTTTACACGCCGACAAGCTGGTGTTTCATCAATCACGTTCTTCAAAGTTTGGAGGCTTCACACACCGTCAAGCTGGTGTTTATCAGTCTCTCTACCTTGGTTTCACACACCGACAAGCTGGTGTTTCATCAATCACGCAACTCAACTATTGTTTCACGCGTCGATAAGCTGACATTCATCAATCACACAACTCGACAATAGTTTCAAACACCGACAAGCTGGCAAGGAACTGATCACTCCAATCGGGGGCGACAACACAGCAGGTGGGCTACCGCCTACGGTACGCTCTTCGTTGCTCTTTTTACTGAATTTTCGCTCACCCAGAGACCCGAGTTCTAAGTTCTCCAAAATTGGGGGCAACTGTAGACACAGCGTCCCGAGGCGGTCCAAGATCAGGATTACCCGAAGATAAAAAGATACTTGCCGCAGTAGAGGTGTCAATAATGATGTTTTCCTTGTCGAAAATCCCCTTTGTTCATAAAAAAAAATTTAAAATTTGCATTTTTACTCTTATTTTTATTCCTATTATTTTTTTATTTTATTTTTATTTTTATTTTTTTATTTTGCGCGCCGAGCGTGCTAGTCAGGTTGCGCGCGTGCGGGCCTCGCTTGTGTGGGAGCCGCGTGCGACCGCAAGCGCAGCGTGCGCCTGCATGGGCGCAAGTCGCCAGGGGCGACATGCACCTTGCGCCTGCCTGGGAGCATGTCGCAGGCGGTGATGTAACACCCCCTACCCATACGTAGGCGATCCCATCCGATAAGGAGTGAGATGCCGTATGAGCAAAGGTGCCACCAAACAAATACAAAGCAAAACATACATTCATTCATAACATGCATACAGAAATACGAGATAATTAAAAACTTTAAAGGAAAATAAAGCCATAGCTGATCATACATTAATATAATAAACCATTACAATAACGTTCTGATCAAACTAGCTGATACAAAAGATATTACATATCCAAAATATAAGTACCAAAAGCGGAAGCTAAAACAAAACTGATACATGAGAGTTCTATACAAAAAGAATCATCACTGATTAAAAAAACTGAGCCCTACACTAAAACCTTCTGTGTTGGCTTGACGGCGGCGACTCTCTCAAAGCAATACTCCTTCCGCACCTGCACGGGTAGAAACACCGTGCTAAGCGATAAACGCTTAGTGGGGAAACACACATAAAATATGAACGGCCATTCACAATGGTCGTCAAGGCATATCACATTCACAATGGCAAAATGCAATAGCTCATAACATAATTCATAAGAACATGCTCACAATTTAAAGCCATACATTCTGCATCTCAATTCATATCCATTTCCATATTAATTGAACATTCATCTAATCATTATACTCATTCAGATAACACATGTATATAGTCATAAGAGTAGAGCAAACCAATCGAACACCAAAAGGACACCTGCTGACTCTGGGTAGTGGATAACGAGTGTACAGACAGTACTTTATGGGTACGAGCCGATTACAGACAGTACCTTACGGGTACGAATCGAGAAAACCATTTTACTTTTAACTTTTACAAATCATTTTCAAAAGGGACCTTAAACAAGATCCTTACACAATAGGGTTCGCGAGGAACCAAACGGGGACCTGATCGTGGTCCAAACGAAATGGAGGGCTGCAGCTAAAAGACTCTATTAGGCATGCCTAACTATCCACTTACTTGACTCTAGCAGGTTATGCGTAATTCAACTCATATTTCAGAACACAACATATAATTCATCTGAAGAATCATGGTATCACTCATATCAAAGTATATAAAAGTATTACATGCATTATACAGAAGTATAAGTCCATTCGGAAGTATTACGGAATCCATTTTGAGTTAAAACTGGGAAATTTCCGAAAATGGGCCGAACGGGGTGACCGACGAGGTTGGCTGGTCACGAGTCTGACTGGCATCACAACTCGTGACTGGCCTCCTCACAAGGCTTGTCACGAGACGTGACTAGGGGTCATGCCTCGTGACTGGCATCTTGGTCACGTCGTGACTTGCCTCTCTTGCTGGTCACGAGTCATGACTGGGTGTCACGTCGCGTGACTGGCTTCTTTAGGGCTGGTCATGCGTGACTGTCTCAGGCCGGTCACGAGTCGTGACTGGGAGTCACGCCTCGTGACTGCCTTCCTCTTGGCTAGTCACGAGTTGTGACTGGCAGTCACAACTCATGACTAGCTTCTTTCTGGCAGGTCACGAGTCATGACTGGAAGTCACGTCTCGTGATTTGCCTCTCTTCTTGGGTAGTCATGCGACAGACACAGCAAAACGGGAATTTTCTATAGTAATACGATTTTCCAGTTTTCCAGAATTTCCCAGAACACAGAAATCAACTCCAAACTTGAATCAAAATCACACAAATCAGTTCTTACCTTCCAGAAGATCATTCAAGCATCAAAATGACATATAACAACTTAATTCAACACTCATCACAATCAAATTCATACATAACCACATTCAAGAACATAAACCCTAGAAATTACAGTAAGTTCAAATCAAGCACAATCCACAAGTAAAAATCCCAAACCTGAGATTCTAAGCTTCAATCACTTAGCTCCACTCGTCCCAGCAATATCCTTGCCCTTAGGATCGCGAGGAGCCTCATCTAAACACAACACAACAAAGAATATCCAACAATGCAAACCCTAAGTTAATTCTAAACTCAAGGAAGAAGAAGATGAAACAAATGAGAGAACAAAATGAGAAGAATACATTTACTTACCAAAGAAGATGCAAAGAGATGATTAATTTCACCAATAAAGACTTGAATCCACAATACAGTTCTTAGAGTAACGAAAATGAAGAAGAAGAAGGTGAGGGAAGAAAGTAACGTGAATCTGGCAATTTCCTTTCTTTCTTTCCTTTTTCTTTTTCTTTTCTTTGCCCTAAGCATGTGTCCATTTCCTATTGGTGAAGCTAACCACTCACACCAAACTAACATGCACTACACACACCTAATACACTCCCAACTAATGCACACCCTACAATGGTATGAACACACACACAAGCATATCGCAACTTAAAACACCATAATATGATATGCTCAAGTGCACACAACCATAACCCATTTAATACACACACTAATACCCTATATGCACCCACATACTAACAAAACCCAAAAACATGCATTTTTACCAAAATACCCTTATGATATACCGAACACATGCAAATGCAGGCTCACACAGACAGGCTCATTCTACTAGGGGCCAAACGGGGTGTGATAACTCTCCCCTACTAATAAGAATTTCGTCCGCGAAATTCTCACCTGAACTGAACAACTGCGGATACTGAGCTCTCATCGACCCCTCTGGTTCCCAAGTCACTTCTTCGACTCCATGATGAATCCACAATACTTTTACCAAAGGAATCTGCTTACTTCTCAATTGTCTTACCTCTCGGGCTAGAATGGCTCGTGTTTCCTCATCATAGGTAAAATCTGGCTGAACTTTAATATCCTGAACTGAAAGAACATGCGAAGGATCTGATCTGTACCGACGAAGCATCGAAACATGAAACACATCGTGCAACTTTGCTAACTCCATCGGTAACGCCAATCTATAGGCTACAGGTCCTACCTTAGCCAAAATCTCATAAGGACCAATGAAACGAGGACTAAGCTTGCCTTTTTTTCCAAATCGAAGCACTTTCCTCCAAGGTGAAACTTTAAGGAAAACCTTGTCCCCGATCTCAAATTGCACGTCTTTCCTCTTCAAGTTGGCATAAGACTTTTGTCGATCCTTGGCTGCCTTCAAATTCCGCTGAACAACTCTGATCTTTTCTTCGGTATCTCTAACTAAATCTGGCCCAATCACTGATCTCTCGGATAGCTCGGTCCAACAAACCAGAGTCCTACACTGACGACCATACAAAGCCTCATATGGTGACATACCAATGCTCGACTGAAAACTATTATTGTCGGCAAACTCCATAAGAGACACATATCTGTCCCAACTACCCGGAAAATCCAAAGCACAAGCCCTCATCATATCCTCTAAAATCTGAATGACCCGCTCTGACTGACCATCTATCTGAAGGTGAAACGCTGTACTGAAGTTCAACCTAGTGCCAAAAGCTCTCTGTACCTCCTTCCAAAACTTGGAAGTGAATCTCGAATCCCGATCTGACACTATGGACAATGGCACACCATGCAACCGAACTATCTCATCCACATAGATACTGGCCAATCTATCCATCGAGTAGTCCACTCTAACTGGCAGAAAATGAGCTGACTTCGTAAGCCGATCCACTATTACCCAAACTGAGTCATGCTTCTTCTGAGTCAAAGGCAAACCAGAAACAAAGTCCATGGCGATATCATCCCACTTCCACTCAGGAATGGATAAAGGCGTAAGCAATCCCGAGGGAACCTGATACTCGGCATTTACTTGCTGACAAGTCAAACACTTGGACACAAAATCCACTATATCACGCTTTATACCAGACCACCAATAAAACTGCTTCAAGTCCCGATACATCTTTTCACTGCCAGGATGCATAGTAAAAACTGTACTATGTGCCTCACTCATAAGTTGTCTCCTCAACTCCTCAGACTTTGGCACACACAAGCGATTTCTGAATATAAGCACCTCATCCTGAACTGAAAACTCTGATTGCTTACCCGATCTGACCTCTTACACAATCCGCTGAAGCCTCTGATCATCCCTTTAAGCATCAACAATCCTCTGTCTCAAGGTAGGCTTCACACGCAACTGGGCAATCAAAGCCCCATCTGAACCAAATCTCCATCTGAAATGTCTCAGGAACAAGGCTGAAACTGACTTCTGACTCAAAGCATCAGCGACTACATTGGCCTTACCCGGATGGTAATCCACAATGCAGTCGTAGTCCTTAAACAACTCAAGCCAACGGCGCTGTCTCATGTTCAACTCTTTCTGTGTGAGGAAGTACTTCAAGCTCTTGTGGTCCGAAAAGATCCTACACTTTTCCCCATACAGATAATGGCGCCAAATCTTCAAAGCAAAGATCACAGCCGCCAACTCAAGATCATGCGTCGGATAGTTCCTCTCATGTGGCTTTAACTGATGAGAAGCATAAGCCACAACCTTACCTTCTTGCATCAAAACACATCCAAGGCCAACACCCGAAGCATCACTATAAATGACAAACTCTTTACCCGAGATGGGTTGAGTAAGAATAGGAGCCTCAACAAGCAACTGCTTCAACTGATCAAAACAAGCCTGGCATCTATCTGACCACTCAAATCTGACCCCTTTCCTCAACAATCTAGTCATCGGAGCGGCAATCACTGAAAAGCCTTTAACAAACCGGCGGTAGTAACCTGCCAAACCAAGAAAACTCCTCACTTCCTGAACATTTCTAGGCGCTTTCCAATCAACTATCGCCTCAATCTTGGCCGGATCTACCTGAATACCCCTAGCTGAAACAATGTGACCCAAGAATGACACTTCTCGAAGCAAGAAATCACACTTGCTAAGCTTAGCAAACAACTGGTGCTCTCTCAACATCTGGAAAACCAATCGGAGATGCTCCTCATGCTCACTCTCATCCTTGGAATACACCAAGATATCATCAATGAACACTACTACAAATCGATCTAAGTATGGCCTAAACACACGGTTCATCAAATCCATAAAAGCCGCTGGAGCATTGGTCAAACCAAACGGCATCACAAGAAACTCATAATGGCCATACCTAGTCCGAAATGCAGTCTTAACCACATTTGCATCCTGAACTCGAAGCTGATAGTACCCTGATCAAAGATCTATCTTGGAAAAGACACCTGCACCTCGCAGCTGATCAAACAAGTCTTCAATCCTAGGCAATGGATACTTATTCTTCACTGTGACCTTATTAATCTGCCTATAGTCGATACACATCCGCAGAGATCCATCTTTCTTCTTGACAAACAAAACTGGAGCTCCCCAAGGAGATATGCTAGGTTGAATAAACCCCTTATCCAATAGCTCTTATAACTGAGTCTTAAGTTCTCTCAACTCTACACGAGCCATCCAATAAGGTGCTTTCGAAATAGGTGTGGTACCCGGCATAATCTCAATGGACAACTCAACCTCTCTCTCAGGAGGCAAACCAGGCAACTCACTCGGGAACACATCACTAAACTCCCGCACTACAGGAATATCCTCAATCTGAACTTGATCTCTCTTGGAATCCAACACGACCGCTAGAAAAGCCTCACAACCTTTCCTGATAAACCTCTTGGCTTGCATCGCAGAAATCACATTATTCAAAGAACTAGCACCAAAACCTTTCATAAACACAGGAGACTGACCTCTATCCCGAAGCACAACTGTCTTCGTATGGCAATCAACTATAGCCCGATGCTTACCCAACCAGTCCATACCCAGAATCAGATCAAACTCTCTGAAAGGTAACTCAATCAAATCTGCTGGAAACACAACTCCCTCAACCATCAAAGGACAACTCCTAAAGAAGCTACTCACACTGACACTATGCCCTAATGGACTGGTCACAGAAATCTCATAATCTAACTGATCAACCACATGCAACTTATCAACAATTTTATCTGTGCACAAGTATGAGTGTGTGGAACTAGGGTCAATTAGAGCATATAATTCAGTGTCATGGAGTAGGAACTTACCAGCAATAACATCAGGCGCATCCTGCTCCTCTCTGGCTCTCACAGCATAAGCTCTAGTGGCAACCTGAGGAGGACGCTCAACAGTCTCAAAAGCAGCTCCATCTCTAGGTCGACCGCCTCGACCTCTACCTCTAGCAGCCTGAGAAGCATTCCATCCAACTCTGCTAGCTCCTCCCTGAGGTCCTAAATCCTCACTCATCTGGGGACAACTAGCCACACGGTGCTCGGTGCTCCCACATCTAAAACATCCACCAGTGAGCCACCTACACTCACCCCGGTGAGCCTTGCTGCAATTCGCACTAACAGGTATAACATCAGATCTATCACCTCTGCCAGAACCAGATACTGCTGCTGAACCCTGTCTTTTACCTCTAGTAGCTGAACCAGCTGCTGGCTCATCTTGCGGGTTCCTGGATCTCTTACCCGAAGATGAAGAAGAACCACCCCGAGCAGAATTCCTTCGCTGAGCTCTCTCCCTAAGCAAAGATTCCGACCTCTCTGCCCTCATGGCGGCCTCTGCAATCTGATAATAACTTACTCCAGGCATACACATCAAAGAAATCAAGGCAATCTTCAAAAACTCATTCAACCCCGCTTTAAAATGCTTGCATCTGAAATCATCTGTCATAACCCCACGCGGAGCATAGCGACTCAACCTGTTGAATTCTTTCTCATAATCCGATACTGACAAAGTCCTCTGCCTCAAACTCAGAAACTGTGCCCATCTTGCATCCCTATAAGCTTGAGTCACAAACTTCCTAGTAACTCCTCACTGAAGAAATCCCATGTAACCGGATCAGGCATCTGAGGTTTCCTACTAACCAATTCCCACCATTCATAGGCTGACCCCTGAAGCAATGCCACAGCGCACTCAGCTTGCTGATCGGGAGGACACCTGACTTCTTTCAAAGCTCTCTTTACCTTATCAAGCCACTTCTCAGCTAACTCAGACTCATCTAGCCCAATCCCGTAAAAATTCTCAACACCAGCTCTTTTCAAACTCTCAATAGGGGCTCTAGGAGCAGTCACTCTCTCCAAAACCCTAGCCATGTCCTGATGCAATCTGAACATAGCCTCAAAAGGCATGGCTGCAACGTCGGGCTGGACCCTAGCTTGCTGAGCCGACACAGAAATTGATGGATCTATAGCTTGAGGGTTCACACTCTCGGCGGATTCCTCAAGTGATCCACGGGCAGAATTAGAAGCCATCTAAACAAACAAGAAACAACCGCATCAGCCAACACAGATCTAGACACATACACATCTAAGCAAATCAACACAACAACACCCAAAAATGCCTAAACCTTGGCTCTGATACCAAAAACTGTAACACCCCCTACCCAACGTAGGCGATCCCATCCGATAAGGAGTGAGATGCCGTATGAGCAAAGATGCCACCAAACAGATACAAAGCAAAACATACATTCATTCTTAACATGCATACAGAAATACGAGATAATTAAAAACTTTAAAGGAAAAGAAAGCCATAGCTGATCATACATTAATATAATAAACCATTACAATAATACTCTGATCAAACTAGCTGATACAAAAGATATTACATATCCAAAATATAAGTACCAAAAGCGAAAGCTAAAACTAAACTGATACATGAGAGTTCTATACAAAAAGAATCATCACTGATTACAAAAACTGAGCCCTACACTAAAACCTTATGTGTTGGCTTGACGGCGGCGACTCTCTCAAAGCAATACTCCTTCCGCACCTGCACGGGTAGAAACACCGTGTTAAGTGATAAATGCTTAGTGGGGAAACACACATAAAATATGAACGGCCATTCACAATGGTCGTCAAGGCATATCACATTCACAATGGCAAAATGCAATAGCTCATAACATAATTCATAAGAACATGCTAACAATTTAAAGCCATACATTCTGCATCTCAATTCATATCCATTTCCATATTAATTGAACATTCATCTAATCATTATACTCATTCAGATAACACATATATATAGTCATAAGAGTATAGCAAACCAATTGAACACCAAAAGGACACCTGCTGACTCTGGGTAGTGGATAACGAGTCTGCAGATAGTACTTTACGGGTACGAGCCGATTACAGACAGTACCTTACGGGTACGAATCGAGAAAACCATTTTACTTTTAACTTTTACAAATCATTTTCAAAAGGGACCTTAAACAAGATCCTTACACAATAGGGTTCGCGAGGAACCAAACGGGGACCTGATCGGGGTCCAAATGAAATGGAGGGCTACAGCTAAAAGACTCTATTAGGCATGCCTAACTATCCACTTACTTGACTCTAACAGGTTATGCGTCATTCAACTCTTATTTCAGAACACAACATATAATTCATCTGAAGAATCATGGTATCACTCATATCAAAGCATATAAAAGTATGACATGCATTATACAGCAGTATAAGTCCATTCAGAAGTATTACGGAATCCATTTTGAGTTAAAACTGGGAAATTTCCAAAAATGGGCCGAACGGGGTGACCGACGAGGTTGGTTGGTCACGAGTCGTGACTGGCATCACAACTCATGACTGGCCTCCTCACAAGGATTGTCACGAGACGTGACTGGGGGTCACGCCTCATGACTGGCTTCTTGGACACGTCGTGACTTGCCTCTCTCTTGCTGGTCACGAGTCATGACTGGGTGTCACGTCTCGTGGCAAGCTTCTTTAGGGCTGGTCACGCGTGACTGTCTCAGGCCGGTCACGAGTCGTGACTGGGAGTCACGCCTCGTGACTGCCTTCCTCTTGGCTGGTCATGAGTTGTGACAGGCAGTCACAACTCGTGACTAGCTTCTTTCTGGCAGGTCACGAGTCGTGACTGGAAGTCACGTCTCGTGACTTACCTCTCTTCTTGGGTAGTCAGGCGACAGACACAGCAAAACGGGAATTTTCTACAGTAACACGATTTTCCAGTTTTCCAGAATTTCCCAGAACACAGAAATCAACTCCAAACTTGAATCAAAATCACACAAATCAGTTCTTACCTTCCAGAAGATCATTCAAGCATCAAAATGACATATAACAACTTAATTAAACACTCATCACAATCAAAATCATACATAACCACATTCAAGAACATAAACCCTAGAAATTACAGTAAGTTCAAATCAAGCACAATCCACAAGTAAAAATCCCAAACCTGAGATTCTAAGCTTCAATCACTTAGCTCCACTCGTCCCAGCAATATCCTTGCCCTTAGGATCGCGAGGAGCCTCAGCTAAACACAACACAACAAAGAATATCCAACAATGCAAACCCTAAGTTAATTCTAAACTCAAGGAAGAAGAAGATGAAATAAATGAGAGAACAAAATGAGAAGAATACATTTACTTACCAAAGAAGATGCAAAGAGATGATTAATTTCACCAATAAAGACTTGAATCCACAATACAGTTCTTAGAGTAAAGAAAATGAAGAAGAAGAAGGTGAGGGAAGAAAGTAACGTGAATCTGGCAATTTCCTTTCTTTCTTTCCTTTTTTTTTTCTTTTCTTTGCCCTAAGCATGTGTCCATTTCCTATTGGTGAAGCTAACCACTCACACCAAACTAACATGCACTACACACACCTAATACACTCCCAACTAATGCACACCCTACAATGGTATGAACACACACACAAGCATATCCCAACTTAAAACACCATAATATGATATGCTCAAGTGCACACAACCATAACCCATTTAATACACACACTAATACCCTATATGCACCCACATACTAACAAAACCCAAAAACATGCATTTTTACCAAAATACCCTTATGATAAACCGAACACATGCAAATGCAGGCTCACACAGACAGGCTCATTCTACTAGGGGGCAAACGGGGTGTGACAGGTGACGTGCGCCCGGCACGGGACACGAGCCCGCAGGGGGCGCATGTCACACCGTGCGACGCGTACCCCACCTGCAGGCAGCCCTGCGCCTTGCTGCCCGCTACTATCCCTTTCGTCTGTTCTCTCTCTGGGTTAATTTTTCCAGTCTATTTTTTTAGTTTCATGTTTTAGTGATATTTTTGGGGAACGAAAATTAAAAGGGCCTTTTGTCTCTTCCCAGTTTGGGGCAAGACAGTAAATCAAAAGGGTCACTTCCCTTCATTTTGACGAGGCTGGATTTTATTGAAAGAAAAAAGAAAAAGGAGAGTTTTTAGTTTTTTCTCCAGCAAACTTTTTTTTCTTCTTCAAAAAGTTCTTAAGATTTTGTTTCTCAAGTTTTAATCTTTTGTTCTTTAAAAAACATTTCATCTTGGGTTGGATTTGAGCGAGAAAAATTAATTTTCTTTGTATTTCATCACACCAAAAATATTTTCTTGAGCTAATTTATTTAAAAACATAGATTTTTATATTTTCTTCGGGTGTCTATCACCATAAATCCGACAAGGGGGACGGATCAAGACACCGTTTTCTTCAATCTATAAAATTATGAGGGTAAACACTTGGAACCATTTTCATTCATTTATTTCCTCTTGTATATTATTTATTATTATTAATATTTTACCTTTTGCTACTAATATCATGTATATTGTCTAATACTTTCCTCATGTTTTGCCACTATTAACATTTTTTTCTTTAGCTATTTATTTGATTTCCTTGTGAGTTTTAGTTTAACCTTTGGGATTTTAACTTACTTCCTTTCATTTTTTGCCGGCATGGCTTTTTTTCTTCTTCTTATTATTATTATTACTATCATCACATTATTTATTTATTACTACATCATGTTTATTTGTCTTATATTATTATTATTATTATTATTATTATTATTATTATTATTATTATTATTATTATTATTATTACTATCATCACATTATTTATTTATTTATTATTACCTCATGTTTATTTGTCTTATTTATTATTATTATTATTATTGTTATTATTATTGCACTTCATGAGCTTCCTGTCAACATGATTTTCGTTGGTATAATTGCCATTGTATGTTATTGTTATTATACTTATTGTCTATTATTACTATCATACTTATTATTCTTACTATTTTGTTGTGTCGCGTTATTACCATCATTATTAGCATTATTTCGTCCTTACTTGTTTAATTTATTACTAATATTTTTGATGTTATTTTTCTGTCTAAGATTTATTTTAAGTTGCATTATGTGGGCATTCTTGTGACCTCCCGGATAGGTCACCACGCGTAGGAGACCGCATCGTTTGGTGAGACCTTTCCTATTCATTCTCTTTATGTTGTGTTTACTTGTAAAAGAAATATTTTATTTATGTACGCGTGAGATAAAAAGTCACAAATTTTTTTCTATAATTAAATTGGAATTTTCACTAATAAAATTGGGACCAATGTCCCGCATTTTAGCCAAGGAATGTAAAACATTACAATAAAACGAAGAGTTTCTTTTTCTCCAAAATGGGATCACTCATCCCGGTTTTCAACCAAACAATCAAACAACTCTTCGACCCCTTTACAAATAAGTACGAAGGAAACAATATTCCTAAACCTTCAAATAAGCGCGAAGGAACCAATGTTCCTAAACCAAACGAATGTCCCGATTTATGTATGTTTTTCTCAATGTTTGATTTTGTTTGATTATTTCAAATTTATATTTATTTCCTTTTGGGTCCTTGTAATTAATTTTGGGGCAATATTATTTAATTTCTATTTGGGAGTGTATTCCATCCCAATTTACATTTTTAAATCTTCTTTTATTGGGGTTGTATTCCGCCCTAATTTCTCTTGTCCTTGTGTGCTTGGCATGTTACTGCTTTCCTTTATCGCTTTATTTATCGCTTTCTTTACAGCTTTTTTACTTATCGCTTTTGAATGCTTACAATGCGCCTTTTAATCTAAATGCATTAACTGTGTAAGATAAGAGATAGAATTTTAGGAATTTAAAAACTCATTTATAATTAACCAAAGCATAAATAAGAGTGAAGTCCCGAACACTATCTCTGGTTTAGACAATAGAGGTTAGATGTCCTTTTCCAATTTCTCATAAATTGGGTGGCGACTCCAAAATACCTCAAAGGTGCCTAAAGGAACCATGAGGCTAGATGATCCTTTCCAATGTTCTATTGGGAAGGAGGCATCCAAGATGTCTCATGGCACCCAAGATCAAAAGACGTGAACCAATCCCTTGAATCCTAAAAGCAAGTTCAAATAAGGGCCTTTGCCAGGTTTGGCACGCATCATGATATGACCAACCCAGAGTCAAATGCCACCCAAGAGATGGATCGGAGGGTACAAGAAATAGAGCACAGATTTGAGGAAATCTAGCGAAGAATGATGACTATGATGGGCAACCTAACTGCTGCTTTAATACCACCAGCGGGCCAGCAACCTGCCGCTCCTGCCGGAGGCCAAACCGAATAGATTTCGATCAGGGAGACACCTCCGACAACAGTAGTAGAACCACTTCCTGCTATTGAGCACATAATGTTTCCGAATTTTAATCCTAGAAGGGTTGGGGAGCATAGGCCTAAAGAGGATTTTGTATAGGATAAGCATAAAGAGTCCATGTCAGTGAGAGCCAGATCTCCTAAAGAGGATACTGCCCTGTAGAAGATAAAAGAGAGGGTCGAGGTGATGACCCGTTTGTTGTCTGCTGGAAAGGGGATAAGCCCCGAGGATAGGGATTTGGAGGACGAGGAAATACTTCCTCAGAGGTTTAAGATGCCCGACCTACCCAAGTTTGATGGCACGTCAGACCCGTCCACCCATATCAAGTAGTACACACTCATGGTGAAGGGGACTATGCTTACCAAGAGATAGAAGGTGGAATATTTCTGCCTCAACTTGACTGGGCCTGCTGTAGACTAGTACCGCAGTTTAGATCAAAGGGCAAGAGAAGATTGGGACCTACTAACCAAGGAGTTCCTTAAGCAGTATGACTGTAGCACCCGGATGGAGGTTACTTTAAAAGATTTGGAGCTACTTCAATAGGGGCTTAATGAGTCATTCCATGAGTATCTCACCCGGTAGATAAATCGGGTAATGGAAATGAGGAGGAAGCCAGATACCCCAGATCAGATTCGATTATTCATTCAAAGTGCGAGTCCATACCTAAGAGAGGGGTTGAAGATGAAGGGGCTCCAAGATTGAGAATCTCTCAAGGATATAGCTATCGAAGCAGAAGGGGAGTATTTGGTGAAGAAGGCAAGCCAAGACAACATTGTTAAGAAAAATTTTGGGAATCAACTTGGGAATAGGCCAATTGGCGTGGGAAGTAGTAGCAGTAACAAGAGTGGCAATGGTAGAACAGCTGAGGTCTCGGCCACGAAAGCTCACTAAGGGCAAATATATTACTCGAATTTAGGCCAACCCCTATCTTGGGTTTTGGAGAGGTTGATGAAAGAAGGGCAGCTAAGACCCTTAGTGCTGAGGCCAGCTAAAAACCAGGATCAAGCAGGACACAAAAATGATCAGTTTTGTGCTTATCATCAACATATGGGGCATCCGACTGACTTTTGTAGAACATTAAGAAACAAAATCCAAGATCTCATTGACAGTAAGCAAATCACAGATCCGAAAAAGAGGGAAAAGAGAAAGAAGCCTAGTAACTATGCAGCAGTGCCCCTGCCTGTACTCATGATTTGATCCAATCTGCCTAAAGGATTTGTGTTGAGAGATTTGTACGGCATCGATGCCAACACTGCTATCACAAGCCTCCTCGAGATAAGTAAAGAAGGGTTTCCCGTGGCAATGATCGATTACTGGTCCACTGATGAAAGTGGAGATAAAAATAATAATTTTGAAGGTGAAGCATTTCCCGACCCGTGGGGATCGGAGGAGGAAGAGAAGAAGAAAGAGAAGAAGGAGGTTGGAGTAGTGACTTGAAGTGGAATGGTAGTCCTAGAAGTTGAGAGGCCACAAGATCCAGTGGTAGGCCAAAAAGAAAAGAAGCCAGAAGAAGATCTAATAATGAGGCAGCTGAAAAAGACGCCGGCTCAAATTTTGGTATGGGATATATTGTGATAGTCTCCATCTCACAGACAAAAGCTTGTAGAAGCTTTATACGAGACAACGGTGGCCACAACCATATCGCCCACATACTCGTTTGATGTAGTAAAGGTGGGAGCCAGTGAAAATGTGGTATTTACAAGTGCTGACTTGCCAGCGAAAGGACGCAATCATAATCACCCCTTGTACATATGGGCTCAGATCAATCAAAAGCACACAGCATGTGTCATGGTGGATGATGGTTCATCGATTAATGTATGCCCACTAGTGGCAATGGCGGCTTTTGGGGCAACTGAGGACATGCTGGCTAAGTCTGATCTAACGATCACAGCTTATGATAACTCGCAGAGGCAGGCTTCCGAGACATTTAAGATAACAGACAAGATAGGCCTTATGGAAGCCGAAGTGGAGTTTGTAGTCTTGCCCATCCCCGCCAATTTCTCAGCCCTCTTGGGAAGGCCTTGGTTCCATAAGCTGGGAGGAGTCCCCTCTACTCTGCACCAAATGGTTAAGATCCCTCATGAGGGGCAAGTCGTGACTGTAAGGGCTGTAAGGGAAAATCAGGTCTCAATATTGGAAATTGCGAGATAGCCTTTCAGTGGGTTTCATGTTGCTATGATAGATAAAGAGGAGCATAGGGAAGGAAGCCCTCAGGTACTGAACATAATGAAGAGAATGTCGTTCCTCCCCAACGCGGGTCTGGGTAAGAACTCTTAGGGGTCGCCAACAGCAATTACCACCAGAGGTCAGAAGGATAAGAGGGGCCTTGGATATGAAAGTACAACAAAGATGGGTAAGAAGTCGGTCAGAGAAATCCCTCATATCAGAGAAAGTTTTGTGCCTGCGACTTCAATCTGAGCCTACATGGGGGAAGCAGAGCCTCAATGGGTTGATGGGAAGATTGTGCCGGATTTGAGGTCTTTAACGACATCTTTGATTAGCACATTGGATTGATCAAGCCAGCATAGGGCTTTTGGGATGAAGAAATCATGACCAAGGGGACAATTTAGGACCGTGAAGCCCCCAAAGAGATTATGACTGAGAACTAGTGACTGCCCAGGTGAAAGGGAAAGCAAAGATGGAAGAAGCCATACAAGGGGTCGCTGCAAAGCCTCCAAAGTGCCAGATTGTTTCAGGACCATCGGCTTTGATAGTTGCGTCGGCAGGAGAGGAGGAAGAGAATCGTCTAGATTTTCTTTTTACTCCTGAACTTTTTAATGATCTTAATGACGTTTACAGTTCTATCAATAGAATAAACAATTTTGCTTACTTGTGTGATGTTTTTGATGATTTTAATATGCATAATCATGATCATAATGCATCCATATTTGATATTGATTGAACTGATGCAACTCCATTCAATCTTAGAACCTCGGAAAACCCGAAAGAAATCTTGATAGCATCTAACATAACTCCTGAAGACTGAGAAAAATTTGAGAGAATCTTAAGAAAAGATGAAAAAATCTTCGCCTGGACCTACGAGGACATTACTCAATGAACTCGAACCCAAACCCTTGACAACAACAGAAGACTGATCTTTATCTCGCAATACAACTACCTTCCTATGACAATCCACAACAGCCCGATGCTTACTAAGTTAATCCATACCCAAAATCAGATGAAATTCTCGAAACGGCAACTCTATCAAATCAGCAGGAAACTCAACACCCTGCACCAAAAGAGGACAATTCCTATGCACTCTACTCACATTGACACTATGCCCTAAAGGACTTGTCACACAAACCTCATAGTGTAATTGATCAACATCATGCATCTTATCAAATAATATACTCGTGCACAAATATGAGTGTGTGGATCCAGGGTCAATTAGAGCATATAACTCAGTGTCAAAGAGTAGGAACTTACCAACAATCACATTAGGGGCATCTTGCTCATCTCGAGCTCTCAAGGCATAAGCTCTAGGAGGAACCATCAAAGGACGATCAACCTACTCTGATGGAACTCCCTCTCTATACCGACCGCTTCGACCTCTACCTCGGCCTCTACCACGATTGGCTTGCGGAGCATTGGAACCAACTTTGCTAGCCTCACGCTAATCACTAAGAGCCTCACTATACCTCGGACAATTTGCCCACTAGTGATCAGTGCTACCACATCTGAAACAACCACCCGTGAGCCACCTACACTCACCACAATGGTGCTTACTATAGTGAGGACACTCAGGCAACACATCAGTCCTCAAACCAGAACAACCACTACCAAAACCAGAACCCCTAGAAGAACCTTGTCTCCTACCTCTCGAAGCTGGACCTGAAGACTCATCATGCGGGTTCCTTGACCTCTTACCCAATGATGATGACGATGATCCACCACGAGGGGGATTCCTCCTTTGAGCTCTCTCTCTCTCTCTCTCAAAAAAGACTTAGATCTCTCGACCTGCACAGCCGCTTGCACAATCTGGTAGTACCCAATGCCCGGAGTACTCATCAGAGAGATAATCATTGCTCTTAGTGACTCATTCAAACTGGCTTCAAAATTCCTACATCTGAACTCTTCAGTCAGAATACCATCTGGGGCATACTTAGCCAAACGGTTGAATTCTTTCTCAAACTTTGATACTGACATAACCCGCTGCTTCAAACTCAAAAACTGTGCCCACTCAGTATCCTTGTTGTGACGCGCGCCGAACCCCGTGTCCTCCTGAAAGCCCACTTCAGGGCGATCAGGAAAGGTTCATAAAACTTGTAAGGTATTTACAAGTGCGTCTATTTTGGGCAACAATGAGGTTTCTTGGAGTCGCCACCCAATAGAACATTGGGAAGGGTCGGCTAGCCTTATCCAGCCTAAGACGGCGCATACATATCCATCTTGAGCTAGCCAGAGGGATCTTGGAGGCCTCATCCTCTACTCCCCTAGAGCCTAGGATTGTGTATTTAAGCCTTTTGGTGAGACTCAAGAGGTGTCTTGGAAGTCCTAGACCTCTCGCCTCTTGAGCTCCAAAGACCAGAGTGAGTTCGGGACTTCTCATTTATTTATACCTTGATCAATATTATAATTAAGTTTTGAATTCATTGTTTCACCATCTTTCCACATGATGCATTTTAATTAATGGCGCAATCATTCACGTCCAAAGCGGTAAAAGGAAGTAAAAATCAAAATAAGGCATTCAAAAGTATATTACAATAACACCAGGAGCGGAATACAACTCCCATTTGTAAAAGTGCAATACATGTATAAAACGGGTTATTCATTAATAATGAGGACATTGGTCCTACCCTGCACTTATTATAAAGCGATTTCTAGTGAATAATTTATTGGATGAAAACAGGACATTGGTCCTTAATTTTACAAAAAAATCCAAATTAATCACTATGAAACATTAATCCACTTTTATTACAGCGATATAAAATAATTTACATAAAATAATGATGAATAATAAAGATAAATAAATAAATAATAAAAATAAATAATAGACAAGGTTAGAAGGATCAAACCGGGTGGGAACGCTCAACATTTGGCCAATGCCATCATCTTACATCCAAGCCATCCCAAGAACAAATAATATTATCTCACAAAATAAATAAACACATTAGTGTCAAAAAATCGGAAATAAGGATAAATATAGATAAACAAATAAATAAATACTTGGATAAATTAAATTAAAAAAATAATTAAAGTTAATAATGGATTAAATTAAATTAAATGGTAAATAAATCGATAAATGAATAATTGAAATAAACAAATGATTAATCAAATGAATTGATAGTTAATTTGGTGTAATTAATGAATATGCAACATAAATGATAATTATAATAACCAAATAAAAATAATATAACATCATAAAATAACAATACTAATATATAATAATAATAATAATAATAATAATAATAATAATAATAAACATAAAATACATAAAAATAATAATAATAATAATAATAATAATATATAAAATAATAATAAAATCGAAATAAAATAAATAAATAAAAAAGGGAATAGGGCTTACTGTAGTCGGAGGCTCACCGGAGGGGAGGTGGTTTTCATCTCCATGACCCTGTTTCTCCATCTTGTAAGGTACTCATGGAATGACTCATCATTCTTCTGCTGTAGAAGCTCGAGGTCTTTTAGGGTGACCTCCATCCTAGTGCTGCAGTCATACTGCTTCATGAATTCTTCGGTCAAAAGGTCCCAGTCTTCTTTAGACCTCCTATCCAACCCGTGGTACCAGTCAACTGCCGGGCCCACCAGACTAAGGCAGAAATATTCCACCTTCTGCTTCTTGCTCAGCCCTGTGTCTTTCATGACCAGGGTGTACTGCTTGATGTGGGCGGATGGGTCAGAGGTGCCATCAAATTTCGGCAGCTCGAGCATCTTGAATCTTTGGGGCAGCAACTCTTCATCCCCCAGATCTCTGTCTTCTGGGTTGACCCCCTTTCCAGCCGAGAGCATGCGGGTGATAGCTTCGATCTGCTGTCTCATACCTCTTAAAGATTCATCCTGTACTCTGGGTGCTCTGGGCCTCGCAGCTTGGTGGACTATCGGCACCTCTTCTTCTTCTTCCTCCATCAGGAAATCATCGTTGGGGTTATGAATCCTTTCCCCTCTTGGCTCGATGGGTGCGGCAGCTCTGTGCTAATTGTTGGGTTGGCGAGCAGCAGCTCCAACGAAGGGAGCCTCCCCACCAGCAGGTGGTTCGGCTTGCCCCTGAGGAGGGGCTGCCTGTGGCTGTAGAGCAGCAGGCGACTGTGGGGCAACAGGTGGATGGGCAATCCTTTCAGCCATGGCGCCCATCATATCCATCATTCTCCGTTCAAAATCCTCTAGCCTCCTAGCTAGGTCTTGAGTGGTCAGTGCTCCAGTTTCTTCTGCCATTGGTGGCTCTACAGGGGCTTCACTAATTGATGAGGATGACTCAAAATCCCAGTCAGACACTATTTTCGGCAACTCAAAGAGCAGATTTGTCCTTACTAGCCGACCGTCGGAACCTCTAGTCCACTTAGATGAATTTATAATGGCTGAAAAAAATTAGATTGTTAGGATGATGCATGAATGACATATACAATGCATGATAGTGAGCTATGCAACATTTACAATCACATGCAAGCAAGTAAATCCTTCGAACCTTATTACTCCCACTCACGAGGTAATGCGGTCTCTTTCCTAGGTGGGCTTAATCCATAGGTTAGCGGGGAATCCAATGGATGCGTATGGTGCTCGGTG
Organism: Excoecaria cochinchinensis; assembly: GCA_947683425.1. NCBI lineage: Eukaryota > Viridiplantae > Streptophyta > Magnoliopsida > Malpighiales > Euphorbiaceae > Excoecaria > Excoecaria cochinchinensis. Next base: position 3,451,163 of record CANTUQ010000004.1, read on the forward strand.
GAAAACCGACATCACAACATTTCTTATCTAATGTGCAAGCACATGGTTTATGATCGTTATGTATTTAGGCAGCCCGAACAAGTTGACATGGGCCTATCGGGGCATGAAAGCCTTTGATTAGGTGACCAATCAAATTATATGTGCTTGTCCAATATATAATGATCCACATAGCAAGCATAGTATTAAGGTTCATACCACCTAGGGGAAGTGACTATTTCCATTACATGAGCTTTGGTCATGGGTGATGATATTTTAGGGTTACCCAAGCATGGTCCCTGCCGACGGGCCTAGCTCATCACGAGCATAATGACCGATCGGGTCACCATTTGATATACCTTGATGGTACGAGGCTTGGGCTGGTGATTATCCTTAACACTTCCCTAAATTGAGTGAAAATAGGGTCGTGCTTCGGGAACACATCGGGGCTAAAAGAGGGACGAAACTAGCGTAGATCTAAGGCTCTAATGAGATGCAATGCAGTTTTGAAAAACGATGAAATTTTCAAATTAAAACTCAATTGTAAATTTTAACCAAGGTACTTTAGAATCGAAGTCTCGAGTATGTCCCTTGTGGAGTCGCCACTGTGACGCGTGCCGGATCCCCGCTGCCGCCCATGGGACCGCCCGCTTGAGGGCGATCGGGGCATTTGTGGGTTCGTTGACAGCTTACAATAAATCGCAAGTGCGTCTATGTTGGGCAACAAGGAAGTTTCATGGAGTCGCCACCCAATAGAACATTGGGAAAGTTTCTCTCGCCTCGGAGAGCCTAAAACTGCGCTTATTTCATCCCATTTAACATACATTTAATGCAATTAATTAAAGCGCACAACATACATTTAAGAAAAAGCGGTAAAAGCATAAGCAAAATAAAGCACATGTAAAAATATTACAATAAAACTAAGGGCGGAATACAACCCCCATTGTAAATAAAATACAGATCATGCATAAATCGAGATATTCACTAATGGTGAGGACATTGGTCCTCGCATGCATATTATTATGAAATAATTTTTATGTGATGATTTTGGATGGAGAAAATTGAGACATTGGTCCCATTTTTATTTAGAAAAAATACCAAGTTAATTAATAAAAATGGTTTAGTGACTTTCTTTCTAGCGGGCCTAAATAAACAATTTTATAAGAAAATTATATGGCAAAAATAAATAGGAAAAAGCCAAATAAATAAAATATTACAAATAAAGAAAAATAAATATTCCGAACGAGCCTTTTGGACCTCCCCGTGTGCTCGCGAAAATGCCCAATCAAAAATGAGTTTAGACATAAAAAACAAAATACAAATAAAATAATGTTAGTAATTGAATCAATTAAATCAATTAAACATAAAAAATAATTAATAACAAAATAAAATAAAATAAGATGATATTAAAAGAATGATAATTGAATCAAAATGTTAACAAACCAAAATAAATGAGAAACATGAATTATACATGATAAATAATTAAATGATGTGATGAAAATAAAATATAATATGTTAATTAATTAGTACATGAAAATATACACATGATGAAAAGTGGAAAATAATAAATGAATAAATAAACAAATAATAATCAAATCATGTAACAATGATAAAAAGAATAATAAAAATTAGTAAACAAATGAATGATGAAAATAATAATGATATATAATAAGGTTAATTGATGTGTTCATAATTAATATAAACTATTTACATGGCAAAAAGATTAATTTAAGTTAATTATTTGCATGTTAAAAATAATTAGGAATCACAATAAAATAAATTATTTACATGTTAGGAATAAAAAGAAAACAATATTCACATGAATAAAAATCAAATCATATATAAACAATTAAATGGAACAAATATAAGATCAATACAACAAATGAATAGATGAAAACAATAAATAAATCAATAAAAACTATAAAATATACATGAATGAATTAAATGAAAATAGAATTGAATTGAAATTGAGCCTAGAATATTTACCCTCAGAGTATTGGATTTGATGAAGGAAAAGTGATGATTTTCCGGAAAATTGCTTGAAAGAATAATTTAGCAATAAAATTAATTCTCTTTGTTTATGGAGAAAACAAAGGAATTGACTTGTATGCTTAAGATAGAAAAGAAATTGATTTCAAAGTAATGATTAATTTCTTGTGTTTATGGAGGAAAAACAAAGAAATTAATTGGAATAATTAAGAATTGAAAATTGATCTTTCAATTTCAATTAAACCTTTTTAATTAAAAGAGAAATCTGAAATTTTTGAAGAGAAAATAGAAGAAGAAGAATTCTGGAAATTTTTGGTCTAAAAAGAATGTGGAGGCTCCTTTGATTTTTCATCATAAAGTTTTTATAAAATAAAATAGGTTGCCCTAATTTAATTAAGGAAAACAAACCTATTTTAACACAAAATTCTTTTATTTTTAATGATAAAATCAAGTTTTATTAATTAATTATCTAAAAAAATATTTTAGAATTTAATTTGAACTCAAAAACCTAAAAAAAATGGGATAAAAAACGGATTTTTTGGTGAAAAAATCGGAAAAAGGGGTATCAGACCCTATAGCGACGGCCAGGGGATGAGGCACGCCCGTCGCTATAGAGCGACGGGCTTCACACAGCAAGGCTGCGCGAAATCCGCGCGCAGAGGCACGGAAATCGCGCGCCCCAGCGCGCGGTGCGGCGCGCAGTGCGCACAACGCTGCTCGTCGCCTTTTAGCGACGCTGCGCGTAGCCAAATCGCGCCCAGCGCGCTGCCTGGGCGCCCGAGAGCTGGGCGCCAGCGCGCTGCCGCGCCCGACACTCGCGATACGAAAATTTTTTTATTTTTTTATTTTTTTAAATTTTAAATTGACTAAAAACACTATAGTTTTAAGCACTCGTTTTTCAAAATTAATTTTTTAAATATTTTTTATTATTTTCTAATTTTTCACTCTAAAATGCAAATTTGATGAGAGAACCATCAGTTTTAACCTTTTAAGCCTGTGAAGGCAATTATCATCATTGGGTAACTTCGATCTAGGCTTACTCAGGACCCGGTGTCTACACATCGGCCTTTTTTTTTTCATTAAACCCGACTCGGGACCCAGTGTCTACAGTTGCCCCCAATTTTGGAGAAACTAGTGCCTAGACACCTAGGTGAGCCAAAATTCAAAGAAGGAAGAGAGAGAATTACATACCTGGGGATGCCGGACCTTACCCATTTTGCTGGGGAAGTAGCGATACGTCGAGTCTGCTCCAGACTTACAAAACGCGAGGGTTGCTCTCCTGAGCTGCACCGAATCTGCTCTAGACTTACAAAGTGCGGATGGCTGCTCTCCTGAGCTACACCGAATCTACTCTAGACTTTACAAAGTGCGATTGTGGCTCTCCTGAGCTGCACCGAGTCTTCTTCGGACTTTGCAAAGTGCGATTATGGCTCTCCTGAGCTGCACCGAGCCTTCTTCGGACTTTATAAAGTGCGATTATGGCTCTCCCGAGCTGCACCGAGTCTTCTTCGGACTTTACAAAGTGCTATTATGGCTCTCCTGAGCTGCACCGAGTCTTCTTCGGACTTTACAAAGTGCTATTATGGCTCTCCTGAGCTGCACCGAGTCTTCTTCGGACTTTACAAAGTGCGATTATGGCTCTCCTGAGCTGCACCGAGTCTTCATCGGACTTTACAAAGTGCGATTATGGCTCTCCTGAGCTGCACCGAGTCTTCTTCGGACTTTACAAAGTGCTATTATGGCTCTCCTTAGCTGCACCGAGTCTTCTTCAGACTTTACAAAGTGCGATTATGGCTCTCCTGAGCTGCACCGAGTCTTCTTCGGACTTTACAAAGTGCTATTATGGCTCTCCTGAGCTGCACCGAGTCTTCTTCGGACTTTACAAAGTGCTGATGTTCTCTTGAAATGGGTGCCCTTCTGGCCTGGGTGTCCTCCTGGACTGCTCTTCTGAGCGGGGCGTTCTTCTGAACTTGGTGTCTTTCTGGACTGCTCTTCTGAGCGGGGCGTTCTTCTGAACTGGGTGTCCTTCTAGACTCGTCTTGGCATGCATGGTGGCTAATTTATATTGCCAGTCCCGTTTAGGCTTGTGGACTTTCCTTGCTAACCCCCATTCAATCTGTAAGGTACGATTCTGATCTGTTGATTCTCATCTAATCTGTAATATTGAATGTGATCTTGAAGGACATAATGTTTGATCTATTTATTCTTCCTTTTTACTGTTGGTCATTTTCGAATTGGTGTAAAACCATGTTCCTCATCTCGGTCTACACGGCGTGAGGTGAAGTGTTGTCTAACTACATCATCTATTGCGATCTGTTTTATCGCTAGTGCCCCTCTAACCACGTCCCGGCCTGCACGACGTCTGTGAGATGCAGTACTCTCTGACTACAACCTCTGTTTACGATCTATTCTACCGCTGGTGATCCGCTAGGCTCATCCCGGCTTGCATGGTGTCTGTGAGATGCAGTACTCTCTGACTACAACCTCTGTTTGCGATCTGTTCTACCGCTGGTGATCCGCTAGCCTCGTCCTGGCCTGCACGGTGTCTGTGAGATGCAGTACTCTCTGACTACAACCTCTGTTTGCGATCTGTTCCATCGCTGGTGATCCGCTAGCCTCGTCCCGGCCTGCACGGTGTCTGTGAGATGCAGTACTCTCTGACTACAACCTCTGTTTGCGATCTATTCTACCGCTGGTGATCCGCTAGCCTCGTCCCAGCCTGCATGGTGTCAGTGAGATGCAGTACTCTCTGACTACAACCTCTGTTTGCGATCTGTTCCATCGCATGTGATTGAACGTTCTGACTTGATAACCGCCTCTAGGCTTGCATAGCACAACCTTGGTAACTTCCAACCAAATCCGTGTAATATCCTATCTGCTAACCATTATTCAGTCAGTGTAATATTGGTTTTGCTAACCACCATCCGGTCAGTACAATATCTGATCTACTAACCACCATCCGGCTATTTCAATGTCTGATCTGCTAACCTACATTCGTCTAGTACGATGTTTGATCTGCTAACCCATCCAGTCTACTTGGTGTCTACCTGTTGGGAGAGTTGTCAGATGTGTGCCCCCTGAAGGACGGTTGGTTGTTCCCCATTTTCTTGATTGTACCGACTGTGACATGCCAGATATCGATTCCTCTATCATCTCCAATGCAGTCCTTGTTGAAAAGACGTGCATACTTCTCAAGAGGGTGAGAGAATTTGATGTTGAGCCTCCGGGGCAGAAAAAGATTTGAGCTTTCTCAAAGAAAGACTTAGATTGGAAATTTTGTTGTTTGCCTGCAGGCGGGTGATTTTTCTATTTTGTTTTTGTTTTCGAATTTTCTTTGTTTTTCTTTTGACCTTTACATTTTGAATGTATTTATAGTATGTTGGATTTTCAAGGCCTTGAAAATGTCTTCTTCTTTTTGTTTTGCTTTGTCGTTTGAGAATTTGTATTTTTTTTGTGTTGTTTTGGTTTAAGAAGTCGTTTTTGTTATTTTGGTTTGAGAGTTTGTACTCTTGTACATTTGCATTTGCTTGAGAATTTGTACATTTGTATATTTGCATTTGTTACACTTTGTGTGATGTGTGTGAGCGTATATCTTATAATAGGGAAACTTACCTGATTGCCCCCGGCATGGCATGCATGAGTCTAACTGAACTCATCTCTTGAATCATCTTTAAACCTGAGGTCTATTCGGACCCCTCATGTGAACCATGTATATATACAAAACACTATGCACGTGTGCGGAATCATGTGTGTGCAATATAAATTCATTTGAATCCAAATTATGTGAGGTGTGTTAGCGTACATCTTATGACAAAAAAAACTTACCTCTTCGCTCCCGACATAGTGCGCATGGAGAGGCTTATTCTTTTCCCTCTTGGGAGCAGATCCTTGAGATTCTTCTCTCATGAGGACTTCATCTTGATTGTTGTACAAGCATACATCTCATGGTACAGAAACTTACCTTGCTACTCCTGGCATGGTGTGCATGGAAAGGCTTATTCTTTTTCCTCTTGGGAGCAGGTCCATGTTGCTCTTGACATGGTGTGTATGACTCTGCTTGCTCTCTTAAATGTCTTCTTAGGAGCGGGTCGTTGAGATTCCCTTCTTGTGAGGACTTTATCCTGATCCGATTGTTCGGCATGGGTGAGCATCGATGTAGATTCAAAACTGTACCTTAGCTCACTTTTGCGTCTGATTTGCCTCCGACTATAGTATGTGTGGATAATTCGGCTTCTCAAAGAATCTTATCTTCTACAGATTTATGTGATTCCGGATTGCCCTGAGCATGGTGTGTCCGATAGGCTTGTCCTTCTGGGGCGTTTCACCTCTGTACATATTTACTTGATTTTATGCTGGATACAGTGGCCGATAATGTTGAGCTGAACCTATACCTTGGATCACCCTTGCTCATGAGGTCTATTCGGACCCTTCCCTCTAAGTCATGTACACAACAAAATATACAAAAGATTGTGTGTTCGTATGGAATCACGGGTATGAAATATACACATAAAGTTATATACATGAGACATAAGCAAAGGATTAGTGTACAGGAATTGTGTGTACAACCATAAGTGCAACGAACTAAATGCACGTGATATGCAGGGCAATATGCAAAAGATTTATGCGTGTGAGATGCAAAAATGGATAGACCACATCCTAGGTGATTAAGGGATCCATTGAGGGTACTGCTCAGCTGCTCACATTGTCTGATGCCCCCAAGGATCTAGAAAAGTGTTGTCTTGGCTTCATGAACTCTGACCCCTAATCTTTTCAAAGAGAACTGCCTCGTGCGCATTTTTTTGCCCCCCTGTCAAATGAGCATTTTGCCCCCAGCACCTTGAATCAAGTTATGCATTATACGGCACCTGTCTAAAGGGAATTCATTTCAAGTAATGTTGCCTTATTGCTCCATGCTTCAAAAGTCATTGTTTTAAAGGTAGTGGTCCCTTGTGGATTTTCACACTAGCTTTTCTTGGCGAAAAATGCGTCCCTTTTTGGGATTTTCACATAACCCTGTGCCTAACTTTTGCCTGGAATGGACCCAACCCACTCGAGCGGCTTTTTTTTCATTTTTATTTTTTTTAAGGACAGACCGCCTGTTCCCAGGTTTTCGCCCTGCCCTTTGGCCTAAATTTTGCTTAGAAAGCCAGTCACGGTTTTCATCTCTAACGGCCCTTTTTTTTCTTTTTTCTTCTTCTTTTTTTAATTTTTTTTTAAGGCTTCATGAGGTTGCCTTTTCATTACTACCCATTGTGCTTGATAGTTCAAAGGGATTAATGATGAAGTGAGGCATCCCTGTCTTTCAAAAGTGGACCTTTATCTTCGGCTTTTACCTCCAGATACCATAGCCTCTGGGCAAGCTGCCGGTGAAGACTATTATGCCATCTATCGGGGGTTATTCTTTCACTCCCCCTAATGCACTTAAGAGGTGGGTGTTTAGTCTCACAGTGGATAACATAACTCATCGACTTAGACATCTGGACAATGAGAGTAGTAGCAGGGCGTAGTCATTTAGATTTCATGCATTCAGCAATGAACAACATTTCTCTTTTTATAAATGAACTAGAAAATAATGAACACATGCATTTGCAAAGATTGTGTACATTTTAATATGATTTCTCCACACATGATCATTATCTAACATCGATTCAAAATGCAAAACTATATCTAATCTCAGAGTATATCTTATAAGCATCAAACTCCTGTCTCCAATCAGCCCTCTCGGGTTTTCTTGATTGGATATTTTCTCTCGAGCCTCTAATTTTTTACCAGGATGCCTTTTTTCGGTTTTCACCCTGACGAGGTGCCCAATTTTAGTAAGGCCGCCTTTTTTTGGTTTTCGACCCGCGGGGCTTTTATTCTCTTATTTTGATTTTTAAGCCTTTTGCCATGGACCCTCATGGGTTTATTAACGTTGACCGATTCTCCATTGTTGTCCATTGCTGCTGTCTCGGATAATAACTTCTGAAGAACAGATGGAATCCTCTTGCATTGTCCTAAATTTGTCTCATTCATGTGAACATCTGGTCTCATTGAATCTCTCTCTTTCTGTGGTTGTTTTCTAGCTTCCTCCCTGGATGATCGAGCAGGGTATTTTCTCATGGATCAAACTGTGGTAATCATTTCATGACTTGTCTCTGTCCAACATGTTTGACTACTGCTGCTGTTGCTATGCCCAACTGGCTTTTGGAATCTTGGCTCTCATAACTGTCCTTAAAAATTTGAAATTTACGTCGATTGACCATACGACGTCTGCCCTCGTGACTCTTGTGGAGGTTTTGATGGTGGTTCTTCAGCGTTTCAAGTGCAAAAGGCAATTTTTCAGCTACATCTTGTAGTTTCGAGCCATCTTGACCAAGATTTCCTTGTTAGCAGCCACTCCTGCCCCATTGGTTTGAAGGCAATACAGAGAGGACTTGCGTGCTACTAGAGCAACTACATGGCCCAAGTCATAGCTCATCCTTCCATTCTTGAATGTTGTGTGGTGTGGGAGACCATAATCCTGCCCGTTGGGGCTGTAGGGCATACCATATATTGTTTATTCCCAAGTTCGAGCAACCTATATCCATAATCCTTGTGTTCCTTTTTAGAAGTCAAGAAAAATTGCAAAGTACGGGCATGTGTAGATCAACGGGATTTGAACAAAGCTTGCCCCCTATGATGAATTTTCAATGTACACGCTGATTTGATTTTTTCTTTTATTTTTCTTTCTTCTTTTGATTTTTCTCTTCTTCTTTTTTTTTTTTGCTTTCCCTTTTTTTTCAAACAACACTCCCTTTTAACAAGCTCCGCTCAAATCCTGGAGTTCACGCATACGCGCATCTCTTCTTAACCATTGGAACCATCATTGGTTAATCCAGTCGGGCGTGGAACTTCGACTAGGGGTTTTGGCCTCATCCCTGATTGGGGACTCCTTTCTTTAACCTGTTTTGCTTCTTTTGGCTTTAATCTTTCGAGTTTCTGTGGGACTGGTCCATGATCGGGATATCTGGAATGATGTGCTTGGAGATTCCGTTGATGACTCTTAGCATATCTTCATATGTCCAGGCAAAGACTTTTTAATATTTTGTTTTCATTCTCTTAAATTTTAACCTAACTTCAGGAGTTATAATAGATGCTATCAAGATTTTCTTCAGATTCCCCAAAGTTCTGAGATTAAACTGAGAGGCATCAATTAAGTCAATATCAAATATGAATGAACCATGATCATGCATAATGAAATCATAAGAGATGTAACACAAGTAAGCAAAAGCATTCATCTTATTCGTGAAATCAAAATGTCATTACTAAATAGTTCAAAAATAAAAAGAACATTCTAAACAGCTAATCAACTTCCGCTCCTGCAACACAGCTACCGCGGCCGATGGTCTATCATCATCCTTGAAAACCATTTTGCCTTCTCACCTAGGCGCTTAGTCCATCTTATTCCTTCCCTTCCGCTTCTCTGGGTCGGAGATCTGGTGGGAGTCAATCAGATCTTGGATAACGTGTCTTAAGGCTTTGCAATAATCTGTAGTATGCCCGGTGTGCTGGTGGTAGGCACAATACTCATCTTCCTTATGCCTAGGCTGTCCTTGGCTTCTGGCAGGCTTAGCTGCCAATGACTGTAATATCCCCTCCTTCATCAGTCTCTTGAGGACCCAAGACAAAGATCTACCCAAATTAGAAAAATGCCTTTGCTTTACTTCCTTGGTTGGCGCTTCTATAATCTCTTCATTTTCTGGGCCTGGCATCAGCTCTTGAATGCAATCTCTCAAAGGGCGACAATAGTCTATCCTATGCCCTGTATACTGGTGATATACACAATACCAGTCCGTTCTGTGCCTAGGCTTTCCTTAACTTAGGGCAGGCCTAGCTGGCAAGGGTTGTAACTTCCCTTTCTTGATGAGACGGCTGAAGTGCCAGGATAATGGCCTACCCGAAACAGTGAGGTGGGATTGAACCGCTCTAGTGGTTGAGACTTCTGCGGCCTTAGCATTCGCCTTACTATTGTCAAGACCTCCTGAGCTTTCATTCTTTGGAGTACGCATGATTGTAGGGTCTTCATCCTCTTCGGACATAGTGCCATGTTCTAAAATAGGCCTCCCATTTCGTCCTTGCTCAACCGGGGAATCAAGTGATCTTTTACCTCTAGTCTTAAAAGGAAAAGGAGGTACTGGAAGTGTCGCTATATGAGCCTTCTCGATCGTGGCCGGCTTTCCTTGGTTGAAAGTTGTTGCCATAAGCTAAGCTTGCAGAACAAGTGCCATGGCATCCATCTTTTCTTTGACCATAGCTAGCATCTTTGTTTCAAGCTCCTCGAACCTTCTATCCAACTCCTGGGCAATTAGGGCACGAGTCTCTTCATTCTGTTGCAAAGGGCTAGCCATTTCTAATGCCTTTAGATGCTCTAGTAAGAACGCTAAAAACGTTGTCGGTCAACGTGAACTCTGATCGCTCTTTACACAACTATTGGGATCCCCTAACCACCCAAGTAAATGGTTTATAATGGCTGAAAAGCAAAGAGTTAGAATGATGTATGAATAATATGTACGTGTTGTGCAACAAATGGTACACATTGACTAAAAGAGATTACAATGATGCATGTGAAACATTTGAAAAACTATACACAGGATAATATGTATAGGTAATAATTATATGAAAAAAAAAGGATGTATATATGTAGAAGAAATACAGAAATTTATTTGTGCATGACTGACATGAATGTGCAATGCATCATTCACAAACACATACAAGCAGGTAGGTCCTTCCAACCTTATTGCCCCCACACACGAGGTCGTGCGGTCTCTGTCCTAGGTGGGCTTGATCCATGGGTTAACAGGGAACCCTATAGATGCGCATGGTGCACGGTGAAAAAAAACCGGCAGCATAACCTTTCTTAGCTAATGTGCATACGCATGGGTTTTGACCATCATGTATTTAGGCAGCCCGAATAAGTTAACATGGGCCTATCAGGGCATGAAAGCCTTTGATTAGGTGACCAATCAGATTATTTGGGTTTTCTCCAATACAAAATGATCCATATAGCAAGCAAGGTATTACGGTTCATACCACCTAGGGGAAGTATCTATTGCTACTACATGAGCGTTAGTCAAAGGGTGGTGTTACTTTAGGGTTACCCAAGCATGGTCCCTGCCGACGGATCTAGCTCATCACGAGCATAACTACCGATCGGGTCTCCATTTAATATACCATGATGGTACGAGACTTGGGCTGGTGATTATCCTTAACAGTTCCCTAAATTGAGTGAAAATAGGGTCGTGCTTCAAGAACGGACCGGGGCTAAAAGAGGGACCAAACTAGCATAGATCTAAGGCTCTAATGAGATGCTATGCAGTTTTTGAAAGAAGATGAAATTTTTAAACTAAAACTCTATTATAATTTTTAACCAAGGTACTTTCAAAAAGAAGTCTCGAGTATTCCCCAGTGGAGCCGCCACTGTGACGCGCACCGAACCCCGTGTCCTCCCGAAAGCCCACTTTAGAGCGATCAGGAAAGGTTCATAAAACTTGTAAGTTATTTACAAGTGCGTCTATTTTGGGCAACAATGAGGTTTCTTGGAGTCGCCACCCAATAGAACATTGGGAAGGGTCGTCTAGCCTTATCGAGCCTAAGACGGCGCATACATATCCATCTTGAGCTAGCCAGAGGGATCTTGGAGGCCTCATCCTCTACTCCCCTAGAGCCTAGGATTGTGTATTTAAGCCTTTTGGTGAGACTCAAGAGGTGTCTTGGAAGTCCTAGACCTCTCGCCTCTTGAGCCCCAAAGACCAGAGTGAGTTCGGGACTTCTCATTTATTTATGACTTGATCAATATTATAATTAAGTTTTGAATTCATTGTTTCACCATCTTTCCACACGATGCATTTTAATTAACGGCGCAATCATTCACATCCAAAGCGGTAAAAGGAAGTAAAAATCAAAATAAGGCATTCAAAAGTATATTACAATAACACCAGGAGCGGAATACAACTCCCATTTATAAAAGTGCAACACATGTATAAAACGGGTTATTCATTAATAATGAGGACATTGGTCCTACCATGCACTTATTATAAAGCGAATTCTAGTGAATAATTTATTGGATGAAAATAGGACATTGGTCCTTAATTTTACAAAGAAATCCAAATTAATTACTATAAAACATTAATCCACTTTTATTACAGCGATATAAAATAATTTACATAAAATAATGATGAATAATAAAGATAAATAAATAAATAATAAAAATAAATAATAGACAAGGTTAGAAGGATCAAACCGGGTGGGAACGCTTAGCATTTGGCCAATGCCATCATCTTACATCCAAGCCATCCCAAGAACAAATAATATTATCTCACAAAATAAATAAACACATTAGTGTCAAAAAAATCCGAAATAAGGATAAATATAGATAAACAAATAAATAAATACTTGGATAAAGTAAATTAAAAAAATAATTAAAGTTAATAATGGATTAAATTAAATTAAATGGTAAATAAATCGATAAATGAATAATTGAAATAAACAAATGATTAATCAAATGAATTGATATTTAATTTGGTGTAATTAATGAATATGCAACATAAATGATAATTATAATAACCAAATAAAAATAATATAACATCATAAAATAATAATACTAATATATAATAATAATAATAAACATAAAATACATAACAATAATAATAATAATAATAATAATAATAATAATAATAATAATAATAATAATAATAATAATAATATATAAAATAATAATAAAATAGAAATAAAATAAATAAATAAAAAAGGGAATAGGGCTTACCATCGCCAAAGGCTCACCGGAGGGGAGGTGGTTGACACCACCGGCACTGGAGGGGAGATCGGACCATCGGGAATCTGCCGGCGGTAGTCACTCGCCGGAAGGTCGCTGGAATAAGCCGAAAAGCACGCCGCCTCGTCTCGGGTTCTTCTCCCTCACGCGCCGGCTACCGGAGTCCAATGGTGGAACGGCGGGCATCACCTGAATCGTCCGGCTGTGGGGAATGCGCCGGTGGGGCGCGTGCCTCCGTTTGCAGCGGCGGTTGGCTGGCGGGAGCAGCGCCCTTCCTCTCCTTTTTCCTTCTTTTTCTTCTTCTCTCCGACGCCGGCGTCCTCAGTTGGTTGGCTGTCCCTCTCTTTCTTTCTTTTTCTTTATGTATTCCTTTGATTTCTATTTCTTTGGTCTAGGTTTTCTCTGTGCTTTTTTTCTTAGGTTTTCTCAGTGCTTTTTTTCTTTTTCTTTCTATTCTATTTTTCGTTTTGGTTTTCTTTTTTTTCATCTGCCAAGTCCCCCTTTCATTTTGCTTATCATTTACTATTTATAACCCTAAATTAGGTTAAGTTTTTGTTACCCTAATTACTTCCTCCATTTTTCCATTTTTTAATTTCCAATTTTAATTAACTTACTTAAACTAACACATTAACTAATTAAATACTCTATTAATTAACTACTCTATATTTTTATACCTATTTAATTTAATCAACCTACTTAAATTATCACATCTAATTTATCTAATTAAACACTATATTTATTTTCTTTTTTCAAATTTAATTACCCAATAATATTAACTAATCAATTAACTAATAATATTAACTAATCTTAATTTTTTATGCACTTTAATATAATTTTTAATTTAACCTACCTACCTATTTTATATATATTATATATTTTTTCGGAGGAATTATCAAGGCCCCAAAATTTCCATTGCCATCGCCACTTTTTTTTTTTTTTACATTAAACCCGACTCGGGACCCGGTGTCTACACTTGTACTCCCTAGTCACATAATTGTTGGTGAATTCTCTCTCAAAGAACTCCCATGTGACCGGGTCAGGTAACTGAGGATGCCTACGGACTAACCTCCACCAGTCATAGGCAGATCCTTGAAGCAATGCCACAACACTCTCAACTTGCCTATCAATAGGAAACCTAGTCTCCTCAAACACTCGCTCTACTTTCTCAATCCATTTCTCAGCAAGCTCAGACTCATCCAAACTGGTACCATAGAAATCCTCTGCACTAGCTCTCCTCATACTCTCTAAAGGGGCTCTCGGAGCAGTCACCCTATCCAAGACTCTAGCCATGTCCTGAGAAATCTTAAACATTGCCTCGAAGGGCATGGCTGCGGCCTCAGGCTGAACCCTATGAGTTTGAGCCAAAATAGACACTGAAGGATCAACAGCTTAGGGATTCACACTTTCAGCGGACCTCTCTAATGACCCACGAACTGAATCGGAATCCATATAAAAGAAAGCCAAAGACAACCGCATCAGCAAACACAGTCCTAATCATATGTCTAAACACAACAATCACCCAGAAAATGCCTAAACCTGGCTCTGATACAAAAAACTGTAACACCCCCTTCCCATACGTAGGAGGAACCCATCCGCGAGGAAGTGAGAACCCGTACGAGCAGGGGTGTCACACAACAAACAGGACGGAGCAAACATACTATCGCATATAATATAAACATACATGTAAACAACGGAAATTAAAACTTTAAAACCAACTGAGCATTTATTCATATAATAACATTATTCAATTACATCACTATTCTGATGCCAACATAATTACATCATTCAGAGATACATAGCGGAAGCTTACAAAATGCTATATACAAGAGAGATCACTATTACAAAAATAATGATGAGACAAAAAGAAACTATGTCCTATCAACAATTCCACTGTGTTGGCTTGACTGGCGGCAACTCTCCCAAAAGCTATACACCTTCAGCACCGGCACGGGTGAAAACACCGTGCTAAGCGATAACGCTTAGTGGGGAAACAAACAATAACATATGGACAGCCATTCACAATGGTTGTCAAGGTAAATCACATACATAATAGCATACTGAATATCATAAGATATAATCACAATAGAATTCCATTCATAACCATTAAAAGGCTCAATAAACATATTCATATGCCAACAGATTATATACTCATAAATACTTATAATTATATCCATTTGGATCACATATTTACAATCATATCAGACAAATCATAACACCTGCTGACTCACATTAGTGGGTAACGAGTAAATGCGTAGCGGTACCTTACGGGTACAAATCAACACGTAGCCGTACCTTATTGGTACGAATTGGGAAAACAATATCATATTTTCTCTTTTCAAAACATTTTACAAAGGGATCTTAAACAAGATCTGTACACGTAGAAGTTCACGAGGAACTAAATGGGGACCTGATCAGGGTCCAGAATAGTACAGAGGCTGCAGCTAAAGGACTCTTTTAGGCATGCCTAACTGTCCACTAAACTGACTCTTGTAGGTCATGCATAATCCATTAAATCACATTCAAGTACGACATATTGTTTATAAAGGAGAATCATGAACTTGGATATGCATAACACATTCCGTATTCAAACAAAACATTCACTATAATTTGATATAGCAAAAATACAATTTAATGATACTAGATACATGAAATAACACTAAATAATATTTAAAAGCAATAATAAATGAAAAGGGAATAAAAACAAAAAAAACCGAAGAACTTCAAAAACTGGAGGAAGAGACATTTTACACGGCGATATGACCTTGCCTTACTATAAGCACCGTGTCCCGGAGCGGTCCGGATCAGAGATTACCCTATGATTAAATCAGTGTCCGAGCCTGTACAAACGGTTTGGATTCGGAGGTTTTAGTCCCTTGCTCCACGAGAAATGAGTCTTTTCACCTTTCATAGGCAGAGGGGGAGAAAACAGGGAATTTATGAGTAAAAAACGTGTATTTTCCTCGACAGACGGCCAGCCCGTCGCTTAGGGTCACAGACGGCTTGTCGTATTTTCTGACGCCCGTCGGAAGGCACCGCCTCTTCCAGAGCATGCCACCTGATTTCCCGGAGCACCGCCTCCATACACCGATGCCCGTCGGTCGTTCCTGGCTTATAAATGCTTCGGATTTTCTCTTAAGAAGGGTTCCAAAAAAATTTTTCAAAAAGGGAAACTCTGCCCATATTCAAGCGCATTTTCTCTCTCTTCCAGCAAGCACATTCATAAAAAAAAAATCTCTTTTAATTTGTGAATCAAAATAATTAAAAAGGAACTAAATCTATTTAGTTTTCTTCTATTTTCTTTGATTCCAAAGTCAGTCTCTTTTTGAAAGGTTTAAAAGGAAATCATCTATTTTCCATTTTTTGACCTTTTATTTCGTTTCTCGTGGAGCGTGCGGGACTCTAATCGACATCAAGAATCTTATTAAGACATTATCTGAGGGCAAATATTCCGGACTTATTCTTCATATTATTTCATCTTTATCTCTTCATTTTTGTTGTCGTTTTTTGCTTTTCTGCCTTCATTTTTATTTATTTTCATTTCTCTTCGTCTCATTCTGTGATAAAACCCCATTTTGCTTTGAAAAGAGAGTTTTTTACGGTTTATTTTCGGACAAAGTGGTGACCGACGGGTCATCTTCTTCACCGACGCCCGTCGGTCACCCCACTCATAGACGCCTTCTCTCTTGAGTGAGCGACGGACATTTCAGTCAGTTTGACTGATGCAAGTCGGTCACCCAATGGAGGCCGTCGCTGGGTCCTGTCTCCACGTTTTCGAATCTTGTTCTATTCCTTTCAAACTTTTTGCCTTTATTTATGTTGAGTTTTTATATATTGACATCTTTTAACTTTTTGTGAGCACATACTGATTTTCTTGGACTGTCCTGAGTTCGAGGGGCTATCTACCACGCTCGGAGGATTCCGTCCGGTTTAGTTTTCTAACTTTCTTGGTCATTTCCTTCATTTGTTTATTCATTAATTACTTTATGTACATGAATATACCTTTTTGTATCCCGCTAAATATAAAAATCACTAAATGTTTTATATTCGATAAAGAAAGGTCTTCATAAATGTCCTATTTTTATCCAACAAAAATCATCACAATAAAAACATCAAATTTTAATAATGATGCATGCGAGGACCAAAGTCCACAAAATAAACAATGCCTCGATTCGTGTATGTATCGCACATTTATGAGAGGGAGTTGTATTCCGCTCCTTGTATTATTATATTTTATTGCTTTCACTATTCATTTGCTCATCTACGGATTTCCAAATATGAACAAATGCGCTTTTAATCAATTGCATCGTGTGGAGAGAGAGCGAATTAATGATAATTAAAATATGATCATAAAATAATCGAGGTAGAAATAGATGAGAAATCCCGAACCCAGCTCTGGTCTTTGGGCTCAAAGAGGCGAGAGGTTTACCCTCCAAGACACCTCTTATGCCACGAGAATTTGGCGTTAATCCTAGGCTCCTTAGGGCGAGAGGTTAACCCTCCAAGACCCCTCTGGTTGGCCCAAAATGGATACTAAGCGCAGTCTTAGGCTCTCCGAGGCGAGAGAAACTTTTCCAATATTCTATTGGGTGGTGACTCCATAAAACCTCCTTGTTGCCCAACATAGATGCACTTGCGATTCATTGCAAGCTATCAACGGACCCACAAATGCCCGATCGCCCTCAAGCGGGCGGTCCCATGGGTGGCCGCGAGGATCCGGCGCGCGTCACAGTGGCAACTCCGCTGGGGACGATATGGTTCGAGATTTCAATTTGAAAATACCTCGTTTAACATTTATGGTTAAAATTTAATTCATAAATTTATTTTCTCTCAAATTTGCATTACATCTCATTAGGGCTTTAGAATATGCTAGTTTGGTCCCTCTATTAGCCCCGGTGCGATCCTGAAGCACGACCCTATTTTCACTCAATTTAGGGAAGTGTTAAGGATAATCACCAGCCCAAGTCTCGTACCTTAATAGGTATATCAAAATGATGACCCGATCGGTCATTATGCTCATGATGAGCTAGACCTGTCGGCAGGGATCATGCTTGGGTAGCCTTAAAGAAACATCTCCCTTGTCCAAAGCTCATGTAATGGCCGTAGTTACTTTCCACAGGTGACATGAACCCTAATTCCATGCTTGCTGTATGGATCCTCATGTATTCGATGAGTCCAGATGTCTCGCTTGGTAACCTAGCCAAAGGCTTTCATGCCCCGGTGGGGTCATGTCGAAATTTGTGGGACGTCTAAATACATGACGATCATTATCCATTCGCTTGTACATTAGCATAGGAGTGTCATGCTGCCGGTTTTTTGCCGTGCACCATGTGTGTCCATTGGGTCCCTCGTTGACCCTTGTGCTAATCCTGCCTAGGAAAGAAACTGCATGACCACGTGTGTGGGAGAAATAAGGGGGGAAGGACCTACTTGCTTGCTTGTGCTTTGTGAATGTTGCATATCACGACCATGCATTACATCTGCATTCCATGCATCATATCTAACGCTTTGTCCCTACAGCCATCATAGATCTTCCCAAGTGGACTAGATCACCTACCGGACGATTGATCCGAGTTCCTACATCTGAACCGTCAGATAGAGATGGCCTACCAGAAATTTTATCAGAAGTCAGTTGTACTGTATCTGAGATGGCAAACTCACCTAGGGGGATGACGCCACCAGGGCCATGATTGCAGAAGAAGTGGGCCGGCGATTTGAGGAATTCGAGGGCAGAATGATGAACGTGTTGACTCCTTTGGCACACCAGAATGCTCCAAAGAATCCATCCCCTCCTCCCGTGAGACAGAATGAGCAAGAGGGAGAAAGAGCTGAGAGACGAGAAGAGCCCGTTCGGCCGCCGCCAATAGAGCTGAGGTGTAACACCCCGATACCCCCGTTGGAAGGATACCGGAGCGCCACGCGGGCAACCACATAAACAGATCCAAATACACACTAATAAACAAAACCAAAATGATATATGAAGAAACCTTTAAACATAATATAGCAAGTCCTTGAACATACATCAAATCAATATCGTTTTACCAAACAGGCTTGTAAGCAAATACATATACCAAAATAATTGTTCTATTACAAAAGATTCATTTTGCTATGAACAAGCCAAGTACAAAATAACAGCGGAAGACACAAAAATAAACTTCATCCAAAAAGACTTCTAGTGGCCGACCTGCAGATATCTGACTCCAAACTGAACTCGCCACCTGCACGGGAAAAGAACCCGTGCTAAGCAATAACACTTGGTGGGGAGGAACAAAACAAACAGAAATACGCATATACAATATTTACCACAATAATTTAAACTCATCGTAACCATAAACGTGCAATTAAGTTTTGATTCAATAATCAAAAGGCATCAAAATTACATATAAGCATATTTTCATGATTCTACAAGACATGCGTCAACATAATTTACAAGCAATTAACTATTCAATTCATACTTCTCACAATTCTAAGTACACAGATACAAGGTACATTTCATAAAGTTATTCATGAATTCTTACTCATCTTAAACATTTAATCCTCCATATACATCTCAACATATGCAACACCTAATAACATATAGCCTGATTAGTCTAAAGATACTCTTTAGAAGTGGATGCGGTACATTGGATACTGATAGAACATAGTATCCCAAGCATATGGAGACATGAGACTCAAACATGTGATTTTCATATGGAGACCGTAGTCTCTCTCTATTTCCATATAGACCAAAACGGGGTCGAAACAAGGATCCAAACGGGACCTGCATATAACTTTTTATCATATAGCAGCTCCACACACACCCTGACCTAAGTAAGCGCTTACTTATCCACTACTATGACTATTCAGGCTTAAAAACACAACTCAAAAACCCATGTATCATTATCATAACATGTGAATTGAATTAAATACGAACCTATAACTCATGTATACATGTATATCGATCAAATTTGAAAATATATAAATATATATATCATATACAGTAGGTAATAAGAACATATAACTCACATTGAAATACTCCATGTTCATGTAAATTATAAGCATTTAAATCATGTACATCATTATTAATCATGTATACATATCTCATAATTAAACAATTATCAGATTGTAATACAGATTTAAAACCCAATCATGTTCTAAAATAATATTCATATAATAGAAAAGAAATCAAGTATAAATGTACCATTTCGTGTACACAGTAAGTATTTAATCATGATGAAGACATATAATTATGCACAAATCTAATTAAGAACATATAATCTATCAAATAATAGGACAAATAAGACAAATCATGTGTCATGTAGTGAAAAACCCCATATAACAGAAGTTTAAAATTTTGCTTTTAAAACAGGGCAGAAGGGGAAGAGAGGCCAGTCACGAGTCACACAGGCAATTGTGACTCGTGACGCTAGCTTCACAAAAGGGTGGTCACGAGTCGTTATCCCCCATCACGACTCGTGACACTAATACTAAGGAAGGGGGACGTCACGAGTCACACAGGCAATTGTGACTCGTGACGCAATCTTCTCGCAGTAGAAGGGACTGTCACGAGTCGTGATCCTCCATCACGACTCATGACTGCCCAGGGATGAGGGTCACGAGTCATGATCCTCACTCATAACTCGTGATCCTCCTCACTCTCCGCTAGAAGGAAGAAGAACTGGTTCCTAGAATTTTCAGAAAACATAAAAACATAAAACGTGGAAAACAGAGTACATCAAGAATTCATAACTCCATCTTGCCCAAAACCATTTTTCATGCAATAAATATGCAAGCACGTACCTTCAAGTCTCCAGAATACATTTATAGGAGTCTTAATACAAGTCACGTATTTTTACTATCAAACAGAGGGCAATGACAGAACGTCAACAACCCAGGATTTTACATTCACACTCATGCATATACAACTCCATTTTAACGTTCAAAACATCGGAACTTCACCACTACAAATCATCATATAAATTTATCTTACTCTTGCATTTTGATATACAAACACATATAAATAACATTCACATCAGAACAGCAAACAGGATCAAAAAATGAGAAAGGACAGACACTCCCAAACCTGTTAATGAAGTTCAAAACGTCCACTGTAACCTTCAATCCACAACCTTTCCTTTTCCTTTATCCTTCCTCTCCTCTTCAGCAGTTTTCATGAACCGACAAATAAAACACAATATCAACCCAATGAAACAGTAACGTATAACCTGAAAGAAGAAAAAGATGGAAAACCACACATAAACTTACAGCTACTTACCTCCTGAAACTTCTTCCAAACTCAAACCCTAGCTCCACAATGGATGAATACACATGCAAATGGGAAAGAACAGAAAATTGAGAGGAGAAGAGTGGCTAACGTGAGAGAGAGCAAGAGAGAAAGAGAGTGAAATCTGATGGCTTCTTTTGGATGCTACAAAAAAATTCTGAAACTTTCTTTTCTCTCTCCCACATGCATACACTCACCTCTCCACTTGTCATGTTCTGATTGGACCCCCAAATCCACTAATAACTCTTTTTCCAATAGCTCCTTACAATTACTAATAAATCCTTGTCAAAATACTTTTGACTCGCTAAATAAAAATCTGCAAGTTAATACTTTTAATTCCTTGCAATTAAATCCTCTTTCACTTGTAAAATTACCTAATTGCCCTTAATAAATCCAATTAACATGAAATTTCTACTAGGCCATATTTGGGATGTGACAATTCTCTCCCCCTTAAGAAATTTCGTCCTCGAAATTTCCCCGCTGATCATTTACATCCCAAAAAGCAAAACCAAATTCAAATAAAACTTAACAAATCAATACTTACCGGAAGGACCTGCGGCTTCAGTTGCATCTTCTCCAATCAGCGCATACACCCTAGGCCGATTATATTCTTCCGTAGCACCAGGTTGTTGCACCATCTCTGATGGTGCTCGCGTAGCTCTACTTCTGTCCCGATTACTTCTTATCGCATTAGATCTACCTTCACCAGCTTGACTAACTTGTTGACTCTTGTTCTCTTGTCGTTCGGGGCAACTTGCAAACCGATGCTCCATACTCCCGCACTTAAAGCATGCACCGGTAATCTTGCGACATGTACCCCAATGGTACCTATGACAATGCTCACACTCCGGTGCTCGATTTCCCTTACTACCATGTGGGGCTACACTCCCTACTTGTGAAGGCACTTGAACAGTCCCTCTATTTCCTTGTCCCACTGGAGCACCTTTGGGTTTCTTGTTACTAGCAACTCCATCATCCGATGCTCTTCTCTTCTGTGCCATCTTTTGCTTTACCATCTCAGATTCTTCTAACTTCATTGTCGTTGCCACAAGCTGATAATACCCCACTGGTTGTAAGATGGTCATTGCAGACAAAGGACCTCTGAACACCTCATGCAGTCCCTATTGAAAGTGCCTACATCTGAACTCATCCGTCAACAACTGTTCGGGCACATACTTACTCAACCGGTTGAATTCCTTATCATACTCACTCACAGTCATACCTCGCTGCTTCAAACTGATGAACTCTCTCCACTTGGCTTCTTGGTATGCCTTCGTCACATACTTCTGCTCAAATTCTTGATTGAAGAATTCCCATGTCAACTCGGATGGTCGCTGAGGATTTCGCATCATAAGTTCCCACCAATCATACGCTGATCCTTGAAGCAATGATACTGCACAAAGCACTCTCTGGTCTGCAGGACATCTAATCTCTTGCAAAATCCGACCTACCCTCTTAAGCCAAAACTCAGCCACATCTGATTCATCCAAAGCAGTCCCATGAAAATCCTCTGCTCCTCTTTTTCTTAACAACTCAGTTGGAGCCTTTGGAGCAGTCAACCTTTCTACTACTTGTAGCAAACCTTGCACTAATGCTAGTTTCAGACCACCACCCATATTCGGACC
Source organism: Excoecaria cochinchinensis (assembly GCA_947683425.1). Taxonomy (NCBI): domain Eukaryota; kingdom Viridiplantae; phylum Streptophyta; class Magnoliopsida; order Malpighiales; family Euphorbiaceae; genus Excoecaria; species Excoecaria cochinchinensis. The sequence goes on from CANTUQ010000004.1 coordinate 3,473,805, forward strand.
TACCGCTGGTGCATGTTCCTGTGCATGTCTATCCTGTCCGACCGGATTACCTCCACTGACCGAATTATCTCTACGACCCACATTGACACTGTCCATTGTGTCACCCATATACTCACTTGGATCCGACTCCATATAAACACTACACAACACAAGACATCTGCATTAGGCCGCGACACAAAACTGACTCGCATGCATAGACTCGACTCTTCACTCAAAGAATCACAACATAACCCAGAACCACCAAACTTGGCTCTGATACCAAGCTGTAACACCCCGATACCCCCGTTGGAAGGATACCGGAGCGCCACGCGGGCAACCACATAAACAGATCCAAATACACACTAATAAACAAAACCAAAATGAGATATGAAGAAACCTTTAGACATAATATAGCAAGTCCTTGAACATACATCAAATCAATATCATTTTACCAAAACAGGCTTGTAAGCAAATACATATACCAAAATAATTATTCTATTACAAAAGATTCATTTTGCTATGAACAAGCCAAGTACAAAATAACAGCGGAAGACATAAAAATAAACTTCATCCAAAAAGACTTCTAGTGGCTGACCTGCAGATATCTGACTCCAAACTGAACTCGCCACCTCCACGGGAAAAGAACCCGTGGTAAGCGATAACGCTTAGTGGGGAGGAACAAAACAAACGGAAATACGCATATACAATATTTACCACAATAATTTAAACTCATCGTAACCATAAACGTGCAATTAAGTTTTGATTCAATAATAAAAAGGCATCAAAATTACATATAAGCATATTTTCATGATTCTACAAGACATGCATCAACATACTTTACAAGCAATTAACTATTCAATTCATACTTCTCACCATTCTAAGTACACAGATACAAGGTACATATCATAAAGTTATTCATGAATTCTTACTCATCTTAAACATTTAATCCTCAATATACATCTCAACATATGCAACACCTAATAACATATAGCCTGATTAGTCTGAAGATACTCTTTAGAAGTGGATGCGGTCCATTGGATACTGATAGAACACATTATCCCAAGCATATGGAGACATGAGTCTCAAACATGTGATTTTCATATGGAGACCGAAGTCTCTCTCTATTTCCATATAGACCCAAACGGGGTCGAAGCAAGGATCCAAACGGGACCCGCATATAACATTTTATCATATAGCAGCTGCACACACACCCTGACCTAAGTAAGCGCTTACTTATCCACTACTATGACTATTCAGGCTTAAAAACACAACTCAAAAATCCATGTATCATTATCATAACATGTGAATAGAATTAAATACGAACCTATAACTCATGTATACATGTATATCGATCAAATTCGAAAATATATAAATATATATATCATATACAATAGGTAATAAGAACATATATCTCACATTGAAATACTCCATGTTCATGTAAATTATAAGCATTTAAATCATGTACATCATTATTAATCATGTATACATATCTCATAATTAAACAATTATCAAATTGTAATACAGATTTAAAACCCAATCATGTTCTAAAATAATATTCATATAATAGAAAAGAAATCAAGTATAAATGTACCATTTCGTGTACACAGTAAGTATTTAATCATGACGAAGACATATAATTATGCACAAATCTAATTAAGAACATATAATCTATCAAATAATAGGCCAAATAAGACAAATCATGTGTCATGTAGTGAAAAACCCCATATAACAGAAGTTTAAAATTTTGCTTTTAAAATAGGGCAGAAGGGGAAGAGAGGCCAGTCACGAGTCACACAGGCAATTGTGACTCGTGATGCGAGCTACACAAAAGGGTGGTCACGAGTCGTTATCCCCCATCACGACTCGTGAGACCAATACTAAGGAAGGGGGAGGTCACGAGTCACACAAGCAATTGTGACTCGTGACGCAATCTTGTCGCAGCAGAAGGGACGGTCACGAGTCGTGATCCTCCATCATGACTCGTGACTGCCCAGGGATGAGGGTCACGAGTCATGATCCTCACTTATGACTCATGATCCTCCTCACTCTCCGCTAGAAGGAAGAAGAACTGGTTCCTAGAATTTTCAGAAAACGTAAAAACAGAAAACATGGAAAACAGAGTACATCAAGAATTCATAACTCCATCTTGCCCAAAACAAATTTTCATACAATAAATATGCAAGCACGTACCTTCAAGTCTCCAGAATACATTTATAGGAGTCTTAATACAAGTCTCATATTTTTACTATCAAACAGAGGGCAATGACAGAACGTCAATAACCCAGGATTTTACATTCACACTCATGCATATACAACTCCATTTTAACGTTCAAAACATCATACCTTCACCACTACAAGTCATCATATAAATTTATCTTACTCTTGCATTTCGATATACAAACACATATAAATAACATTCACATCAGAACAACAAACAGGATCCAAAAATGAGAAAGGACAGACACTCCCAAACCTGTTAATGAAGTTCAAAACGTCCACTGTAACCTTCAATTCACAACCTTTCCTTTTCCTTTATCCTTCCTCTCTTCTTCAGCAGTTTCATGAACCGACAAATAAAACACAATATCAACCCAATGAAACAGTAACGTATAACCCGAAAGAAGAATAAGATGGAGAACCACACATAAACTTACAGCTACTTACCTCCTGAAACTTCTTCCAAACTCAAACCCTAGCTCCACAGTGGATGAATACACATGCAAATGTGAAAGAATAGAAAATGGAGAGGAGAAGAGTGGCTAACGTGAGAGAGAGCAAGAGAGAAAGAGAGTGAAATCTGATGGCTTCTTTTGGAAGCTACAAAAAAATTCTGAAACCTTCTTTTCTCTCTCCCACATGCACACACTCACCTCTCCACTTGTCATGTTCTGATTGGACCCCCAAATCCACTAATAACTCTTTTTCCAATATCTCCTTACAATTACTAATAAATCCTTGTCAAAATACTTTTTACTCACTAAATAAAAATCTGCAATTTAATACTTTTAATTCCTTGCAATTAAATCATCTTTCACTTGTAAAATTACCCAATTGCCCTTAATAAATCCAATTAACATGAAATTTCTACTAGGCCATATTTGGGATGTGACATGAGGTCAGTAGCTTCGGGAGAGCAGAGAAGAGGACCAGCCCTGAGGATTGATGATGATAGGGATATCGAAGATGACAAGATGAGCATTGCACCTGAGAGAGGGAAGGCACCTCAGACTGATGAGTTCATTCTAAAGAAGATGGAAGAGAGGTTTGAAGCCATGGCCCGTATGCTGAGTAAAGGTCAGGGGATGAATCCAGAGGACAAGGAATTAGAGGGAGAAGACCCGGTTCCTTACAATTTCAAGATGCCAGACGTGCCGAAATTTGATGGTACTTCTGACCCGACTGCTCATGTGAAGCAATACTCTCTGATCATGAAAGGGACCACGTTGTCTAAGAAGCAAAAGGTGGAATACTTTTGTCTGAGTCTGACCGCTCATGCCATCGACTAGTATCATAGCCTCGATCGCCGGACTAAGGAAGATTGGGATCTGCTCACGGAGGAGTTCTTGAGACAATATGATTGCAACACTAGGATGGAGGTGACTCTTAAAGATCTTGAGCTGCTCCAGCAGTAAGCCGGGGAATCTTTTCACGATTATCTCACCCGCTGGCAAAATCGAGTAATGGAAATGCGGAGAAAGCCAGACACCCAAGACCAGATCCGCCTGTTTATCAAGAACGCAAGCCCGTATTTGAAGGATGGTCTGAAGATGAAAGGGTTGAAAGACTGGGAGGCTCTGAAAGACATAGCCATTGAGGCAGAGGGAGAGTTCTTAGCTCGGAAGGCTAGCAATGACAATTTTGCATAAAGGGCTAAAAACGGTCAAGGAACCAGTAGGCCAGCTGGTCCCAGTGGTAGCACTAGAAGAACAGTTGAGGTGTCCGCCACTGAAACAACTACCCAGAGGAAGTTTTCGAACTTAGGAAGACCACTGTCTTGGGTCTTGAGAAGGTTGATGAAGGAAGGAAAGTGTCAACCCTTAGCTCCTAGGCCTGCTATGACGCAAGGGAAGCCTGGGCACAAGGACAATGAATTCTGTGCGTTTCATCAACACTCAGGCCATCTAACAGACAAGTGCAAGGCGCTGCGACACTCCATCCAAAACCTGATTGATAGCAAGCAAATTTCTAAACCTGAGAAGAGGGAGTCTGAGAAGAAGCCTGGTTATAACGCCGTGCCACCACCAGTGTTTATAATCGGATCTAGCTTGCCAGAGTGGTACGTGCTGCAAGATTTATATGGGAGCGAGAGTATTGCTGTTGCTTGTTTCGCGGCTAGAAAGGAGAGAGCAGTCGTGGCGACCCTTGATTGTTGGTCAAGCAGCGAGAGCGGTGAAGAGACCGAAGAGAAGGGAGAGATGAATTCTGATTTGTGGAGGTCTGATGGAGATGAAGAAGAGGTAGGGGCTGTAACGAGAAGTGGGAGAGTGGTACCTGAGATTACAAGGCTACCTGAGCCAGCATAGCCGTCGATAGAAAAAGAGCAAGAGGAGAACCAGATTGTTAAGCAGTTGAAGAAAACTACAGCTCATATATCCATCTGGGATCTCTAAAGACAGTCCCTTTGTCATAGGCAGAAAGTAGTAGAGGCTTTGGTTGAGACCACTGTTGCCACCACAATTTCCCCATCAGAGCTTTTGGGTCTAGTTAAAGGAGGATCGGAGAGATTGGTTTTTTCTGATGCCGACCTACCGGTCAAAGGCCGCAATTATAACCGACCCCTGTACATCAAAGCACAGATTAACGATAAGCACACGGCTTGCGTTATGGTGGATGATGGGTCTTTTATCAATGTGTGCCCTCTAATAGCTCTCCAAGCTTTTGGTCTGAGTGAGGATATGCTCAGTGGATCAGATCTGATTATCACAGCCTATGATAATTCAAGGAGGCAAGCCTCGGGAACATTCAAGACCCTGGTCAAGACAGGACCCATTGAGGTGGAAGTAGAATTTGTGGTTCTGCCCATTCCAGCGAACTTCTTAGCCCTGCTCGGGAGACCCTGGTTTCATAGATTAGGAGGAGTGCCATCCACGTTGCATCAAATGATAAAGTTCCCACACGAAGGGGAGGTGGTGACTATTAAGGCAGCCCGGGAGAATCAGGTTTCAGCACTTGAAATTGCTAATCAGCCATTTAGTGGCTTCCACGTGTCCATGATAAGAGAAGAGCATGGGTCGGTGGATAACCCAGCTGTGGTTAATATGATGAAGAAGATGCACTACCTCCCTGGGGCTGGTTTGGGTAGAAACTCTCAAGGGCTGCAGACTGCGATCACCACTCAAGGTCAGAAGAATCGAAAGGGTCTGGGGTACAGAGGCGGTTTTGGCAAGAAGAAAATGATGGATAAGATTCCTCATATTTCAAAAAGTTTTGTACCAGCATCCTTAGTGTGCGCTTATACTGGTGAAGATGAGCAGCAATGGGTGAAGGGGAGAATTGTCCCCGGATTTGAGATCTTTAACGATGTATTTAACTGGGATGTCGGGGTTATCAAAATCGTCGAGAATTTCTAGGATGAAGAGGTCATGACTCAGTGTATTACTTGGGACAGATGCGAGCCTGAAGAGGTTGTCACCGAAAAGATGTTAGCTGCCAGGCTGAAAGGGAAAGAGAAGATGGCAGAAATAGAACTGAAGATGAGGGATTTAAAGATTTCCTCGGACATACCTGAAGGGCCTCTGCTGAATCAGGAAGCCAATGAATAAGCTGCAGCAGCATCAACCTCTAGAGAGGCAGAAGACTCCAGCTTAGACTGTCTTTTTATTCCAGAACTTTTTTATGATTTAAATGACAATTATAATATTATTAATAAGGCAAATGATTTCTCTTACTTGTGCGATGTTTCTAATAATTTCAACATGTATGAACATGATCATATTCCATCAATTTTTGATATTGATTCCACTGATACAATGCCTTTTAATCTTGGAACCTCGGAAAATCCGAAAGAAATTCGAATAGCATCAAATATAACTCCTGATGAGAGAAAAAATTTTGAGAGAATAATAAGAAAATATGAAAAAGTCTTTGCCTGGACCTATGAGGACATGCCAGGGATCAACCGAGACGTAGCAGAACATGCTATCCCGACTTATCCAGACTATAAGCCTGTGAAACAGAAGTTAAGAAGGCTTAGGCCAGAATGGGCAGACAAGGTCAAGGAGGAAATTCGGCAGCAGATTGAGGCCAAGTTCCTTGTTGAAGTGAAGTATCCTACGTGGTTGGCAAACGTGGTCCCTGTAGCGAAGAAAAACGGGAAGGTTAGGGTGTGTGTGGATTATCGAGATCTGAACAAGGCCTGCCCTAAAGATGATTTTCCACTACCCCATATCGATGTGTTGATAGACAGTACCACCAACTGCGCGATGTACAGCTTTGGAGATGGTTATGTGGGCTACAACCACATCCTGAACAAAATAGCTGACCGGGTTAAGACCGCTTTCTTCACAGAATGGGGGACCTACGCCTACCGAGTCATGCCTTTTGGCCTGAAAAATGCAGGGGCCATATACCAGAGGATGGCGACCAAGATTCTAAGCGACCTGATCCACAAGGAGGTGAAGGTGTATGCCGATGACATAATGGTCAAATCAGCCACCCGGGAGGGCCACTTTGAAGCTCTAGAGAAGTTCTTCACCAGGATTGATAAGTACAATCTGCGGCTTAACCCCATGAAGTGCATTTTTGGAGTGACTTCAGGAAAACTATTGGGACATGTCGTCAGCCAGAGGGGAATAGAAATTGACCAAGACAAGGTGAAGGCCATCAGAGAGATGCCCGTGCCGCAAAAGGAAAAGGATGTAAGGAGCTTCCTGGGTAAGCTGCAGTACGTCAGCCGATTCATTACCAAGCTCACTTCAATATGCGAGCCTGTTTTTAAACTGCTTAGAAAGAATCAACCTATGGTCTGGAACGAAAACTGCCATAAAGCTTTTGACAGCATCAGGGAATATCTGTTGAATTCGCCAGTGCTAAGGCTGCCGCAACCGATTAAACTGCTTATCCTGTATCTGGCAGTAGAGGGCAGTTCTATGGGCGCCATGATGGCTCAAGAGGATGACTTTGGGGTGGAATTCACAATTTATTACCTCAGGAAGAAGTTCCTGGCTTATGAGCTTAAATATGTTGAAGTAGAGAAAATCTGCCTCGCAGTAATTTGGGCATCAAAGAAACTGAGACATTACTTCCATTCATACAAAGTTCAGGCAGTGGCCAAGCAGAATCCGTTAAGATATTTGCAGGAAGAGATGTCTTTGCTTGGTAAGATGGGGAGGTGGCTGCTCTTGCTACAGGAGTTCGATGTGCAATACATCACTCGCAAAACTATTAAGGGGCGAGCCGTAGCTGAATTTCTTGCTGAGCATCCTATTTAAGGAGACACTCCCGAGTTCACCTTTCCGGATGAGAGCATAGTAGCGATTTCTATCCAAGGATGGCAGTTACACTTCGATGAGGCAGTTAATAACAGAGGGGCCGGAGTTGGAATCATTTTGACAACCCCAGATAGTGAGAAACTCCCCCTAGCCAAGAAGCTGAGGTACAAGGCAACCAACAATGAAGCCGAATATGAAGCATGCACTTTCGGGTTGGAAGCTTTAGCTGCATTGGGGGCAAAGAACGTAGAAGTCTTTGGTGACTCATCCTTGGTGATTAATCAGGTCCGAGGTGAGTGGGTTGTAAAAGAAGAGTGGCTGGTACCCTATGTTGAATATTTGAAAGAGGTATGTGGGCAGTTTGAAACTTGCACTTTCCACTTCGTGCCAAGAGATGAGAATCATCTAGCCGATGCATTGGCAACCTTAGTGTCAATGTGGGATAATCCTGAAGGAGTAGCTATGAAGCCAGTACTGATTTCGATTTCTGAGAAGCCCATCTTTAAGATCAAGCCTGTTATGGAAGTAGAAGTGGCGAATGGGAAACTATGGTACTTTGAAATTATGAATTACTTGGAAAACAATAAGTTTCCAGAGGAAGCTACCGAGAAAGACCAGAGGATGATCCGAAAACTATCTACTCAGTTCATATCCTTGGAAGGAGTGTTGTACAAAAGACAGTCAGGCGGGATTCAGCTCAGGTGCTTGAATGAAAAAGAAGCCCGCAAAGTGATGGAGGAGACCCATGCAGGCGTCTGTGGGGCTCACATGAACGGTTTGACCTTGGCTAAGAAGATCATGAGACAAGGCTTTTATTGGCTTACGATAGACAATGATTGCTCGAAATATGTCAAACAATGCCAGTTGTGCCAACAATACGCAGACTTAAGGCACCTACCAGTATCAGAGCTACACAACCTGACATCACCTTGGCCTTTCGCTGCTTGGGGGATAGATATCAATGGAGAGATTCGCCCTATGGCATCCAATGGGCATAGGTACATCATAGTCGCAATTGACTATTTTACCAAATGGGTAGAAGTAGAATCCTTTAAAAAGATTGACGCAAGGGATATGGCCAAGTTCATAGAGAGAAATCTGATCTGCAGATATGGCCTCCCTCACCACATAGTGTCTGACAATGGGGTACAGTTCATGGGGGAAACCAGGAAACTCCTCGAGAAGTATGGTGTCGAACATAATAAATCCTCTCCCTACCGACCACAAGCAAATGGAGCAGTAGAGGCTGCTAATAAAAATATGAAGAAGATCATGTCCAAGATGGTCCAAACCTACAAAGACTGGGCTGAAAAGCTACCCTTCGCACTGTGGGGATATAGGACAACGGTAAGGACATCTACAGGCGCTATGCCATTTTCCCTGGTATACGGGATAAAAGCAGTATTGCCAGTTGAGATAGAGCTCAAATCACTGAGGGTGGTCATGGAAGCCCAAATTTCAGAGGCCGAATGGGCGCGGCAGAGGCTACAGCACTTAAACTTACTGGACGAGAGTAGGCTGAAAGCTTATTATCATAACCAGATCTCCCAGAAGAGATTGGCCAGGACTTTTGGGAAGAAGGTGAGAAAGCATCCACTGAAAGAAGGAGACTTAGTGTTCAAGCAGATGAGGCCAGGCATACCAGATATCAGAGGAAAATTCAGACCAACGTGGGAGGGGCCGTATATCCTTAAAAGGTTGCTGTCCAAAGGAGCTGCAATCTTGTCGAATAGTGATGGAAATGAATTCAAAGAACCGATCAATGTCGACAGATTCAAAAGGTTCCATGGCTAAAGACCAAAATAAAAAGAAAAGAATAAAATGCCCCGCAGGTCGAAAACCAAAAAAAGGCGACCGTGCTAAAATTGGGCGCCTCGACAGGGTGAAAACCGAAAAAAGGCACCCTGTGCAAAAATTAGAGGCATGACAGAAAATGTCTGATCGTGAAAACCCGAGAGGACCGATTGGTAACAGGAGTTGATGCTGTTAAAATTTGGTTTCATGTATTAATAGGGCATACGCAGTTGAGTAAATGTCAAAACTGATCATGTATGCTGAAATTACATGGAAATGTACACAATTTCGTGAAATGGAATGAATATTATTCTTTTCATTTTTGTCATTTTCTAGTTCTGCGTTAAAAAAAAATGTAACACCAAAAGAAATACACATGTAAGCTAAGCTAAGTCCTGCTGCTGCTCTCGCCAACCAGATGCTTGAGCCCTCGTGTCCTGTTATCAGATGCTGGGCCAAGGATCCACTTTTTATATTCGCTGGTTGAGACCACTGAATGATCGCCGAACCTCAGAATAATAGTCTTCACTGGTAGTTTACTCCACAACTCATGATACCTTGAGGTGAACGCAGCCGAAAGAGCTCCTCCCCGAAAAGATAAGGGAACCCTCACCACATCTTGGGTCATCCTGAGCTGACGCGTACATCGAGAAGTGATATAAAAGGTGGCTTGACGGAGCCCACAGAGGGGAACACACCCCAATGGCCCATCAATAACAACATGAGACAGTGGGAGCCAGGAAGACGTGAAACTGATGTCATCATCTGACAACTCGCCAAATCTGGTAATGCCTTCACCAGCAGTGGCACACCCATACAGTCGTCGACGCGGAAGAAAATGGCTGCTGGCAAAAGTAGTAGTGGATCTAGAGCTCATAGAGTCGAAGCCCAAAATGGTCTCGGCCAGAATAAGTGGTAAGGGTGATAATCCCAGGTGAAAGTCGCTCAGAACTCTGAACAAGCGAGGGTCACCTGTCAAACCCACTGGAACAATAGTGAGGAAGTTCATCATGCAAAACAAGAAAACGGTGCTTACCCGGTAAGTGGGGATGTTAGTGAACTGATCCAGAGCCTCGATCAGTGGCCCCAGAGCAAAGGAAGAGCCCGGAGAAATCAGCCGAACGGCCTCCGAAGAAGGTATCTTGAGAGCCATAGCTATGTCCCGAGTCTGGTTTAGGCCGCAGCGGGGGACGCAAGGCAGAGCGTTAGGAGGGAACCAGGCTCCAAGAATAGCAGCTAACTCTTCAGGCAAGGGGCACAGTTCTTGGTAAGTGAACCGGAAGATGTGAAGCCGGGGGTTCCAGAAGTGGGTCGCCGCCAAAAGAAGGTTCTGATCAACTTTGACCCGACACAGGTATTTTAGCCCAGACAGAGAGGAGAGGGCGCCTTCTTCCCAAGCGTGCTTGTCATCTAAGATAGGGTGCATTCTTTAGGCAAGAGAGGAAGACATTCTGAGAGGAATAAAGGGCTCAAGGTGTTGGGAAAATGAAGAGACACAAAAGGAGTAAAAATTTTGGGAAGAATTTATAGAAAGGCGTCACCGACGGCCTACCTGTCTCTCCCAAGAGACGGCCTGCCCGTCGGTAAAAATCCACCTGGTAGATGCATATGTCAGCATTGCATTCATCATGCGCATTAATTCGCATTTATTGAGAGACAGACGGCCAGCCCGTCGGTCGCTCCTACAGACGTCCAGCCTGTCGGTCACGAAACTCTATATAAGGGCGAGTGACAGACGGACCAGCGGCGCTGTCACTTTCACTCTTCCTCTCAAAAACGGTTCTTTAAGCGTTTTTTCTGCATTTTCAAGTCTTCTTTCTCATTTTTCTTGCATTTTCTTCATCTTTTCGCGTTCTCCACTCGCCGGATGCTTGGACATTCATATTTCTTCAGTTTTTCTACACTTTTCGCGATTACAAGTAAGTAAAATAATTACTTTACTTTTTAATTTAATTTATTTCTTCTTCTTTTAGCCTTAAAAATAGTTATGACTCTTTAGGTGCTTTAAAATATCTAGGGAGACTGCTGCCTTCTTTATTATTTGGATTTTTTAGTGCAACCTGAGCTTTTGGATGATCACATAGAAATAGAATTTTTTCTATACTTTTGTTGCCTTAGAAATAGGCTTTTTAGCGCATTATTTTGTGTTGTTGAGGCCTGAGGCCATTATGTTGTGTTGTTGGGGGCAAACTCTTGCCGGGGTGCGTCCCATTCTTATACATATATTGTTGTTGAGGCCTGAGGCCTGTTTTAATGCCCTTTTATGCAGGAGGTTGGACACATCCTTGCCGGGGTGCTGCCCAATTTTTTATTATTTTCTAAAATTGAATAGTTTTGTGTATAATGCATGCCTTGGGGTCTAGAAAGCCCATTTTTATTCGCTTTAAATATTTCCATGCCGATTGCATGTTCCTTCTGCTTTTAATATGTGCAAAGCATACTGGGCAACATACCTTGATAGAACGTTCGCCCATCCTCATTTATTATCTGTTTTTTTTACCTCGTATTCGGGCCGCTATTGCCCGGGTGAGGCCTAAATGGGTTTTCACCTAGAAGACGAGCTTAATAATGCCTGTTTTGTCAAAATTTTCACCATCTAATACTTCTTTTGCAGGATGCCTCCTATAAGCAGAGCACCGCAGGCCCAGGCCGAGGTCGTGGTTCCGGGTTGGATGAACAATGAGTCAGCTCAGAGATATAGAGCGTTGGCTCAGGTGGAGATTCGGGCCAGCCGCTTCGTATTTCGGCCGTTCCTAGAGGCCCTAGGGATGGCCCCGGGGGTTGACATGCTTGTTGAGGGCGCCGGATGGACTGAGTTCCTTGAGCATGCTTTCTAGAATTTTCCCGAGGCTACCCGTCAAGTGCTAGCAACCCTACGATATGGCGGTTTTCAGAGATCAGACACAGGGCCAGGGGTGGTCCAGTTCTGGTTCGATGGCCAGCATTACAGTATTACCAGGAAGAGATTTGCAGAGGCCATAGGGCTCCCCAGGGAGGAGAGGGTCGAGATCCCGAGGCGAGCGGTGAGACGCACCCACTGGGCGGCCATTGCCTTACCGGGAGTGCTGTATGATCATGATATAGCGAAGAGCACCGTACTGGTGTCTCAGACACTCCGGTACCTGCACAGAGTGCTATCCAGTTCGTACCTTGGTCGAGCTGGTAATCCAGGGTCGCTTAACGCGGCCGAGATCTGGAGCCTCTGGGCTATGGTGGCAGGCCAGCGCCTCAATATTGGCCATGATATTTTGGCTAACTTAGTCAGACTTGGTAGAGGACTGACACCGGTGGTGATATTGGGAGGAGTCATCACCCGTCTGCTTTTGGGATTAGGAGTCGCTCCAGATAGGCTGAGAGGAACCCTGGATGAGGGGATACATGTGGATGTCACCGCCGCTATGAAGATGGGGATGTGTGATGCGCGCCGGATCCCCGCTGCCGCCCGCTCGGCCACCCACACATGGGCGACCGGGCCATTTGTGGGTCCGTTGACAGCTTGCAATAAATTGCAAGTGCGTCTATGTTGGGCAACAAGGAGGTTTCATGGAGTCGCCACCCAATAGAACATTGGGAAAGTTACTCTCGCCTCGGAAAGCCTAAGACTGCGCTTGGTATCCATTTTGGGCCAACCAGAGGGGTCCTTGAAGGTAAACTTCTCGCCCTAAGGAGCCTAGGATTAGCGCTAAAGTCTCATGGCACAAAAAGGTGTCTTGGAGGGTAGACCTCTAGCCTCTTTGAGCCCAAAGACCAGAGCTGGGTCCGGGATTTCTCATCTATTTCTACCTCGATTACTTTATGATCAAATTTTAAATTATCATTGATTCGCTCTCCCTCCACACGATGCAATTTATTAAAGGCACACTTATTCATGTTTGGAAAGCCATAAATGAGCAAGTAAATATCAAAAGACGATAAATTACAATAATACAAGGAGCAGAATATAACTCCCTTTATAAATGTGCGATACATACATGAATCGGGGCATTGTTTATTTTTGAGGACTTTGGTCCTCGCATGCACCATTATCAAAAGTGGATATTTTTATTTGTGATGATCTTTATTAGATAAAAATAGGGTATTGGACCCTTGCTTTTGTGTAAACCTCATTTTATTGAATATAAAACATTGAGTCATTTTTATACATTAACGGGACATGAAAGAAGTACATCCATATACATAAAATAATCGATGAATAACAAATGAAGAAAATATTCTAGAGGATTAGGAAACTAAACCGGACGAAATCCTCCAAATATGGTAGGTAGCCGCTCCAACTCGGGATAGTCCAAGAGAATCAATATACACTCATAGAAAGTTAAAAGATGTCAATATACATACAATAAATATATGGGAATCCAAAGGGACTTGAAAAAGATAGAAAATCAATTAAAGGGGAAGAGACAGAGCCCACCGACGGCCTCTTTTAGGTGACCGACGGGCGTCAGTCAAGATAACCGACACGTCCGTCTGTCACTCAAAAAGTGGGCATCTGTAGATGAGGTGACCGATGGGCATCGGTGATAGAGATGACCCGTCGGTCACCACTATCTCCGAAAAAAAACAGAAAGAGAAAAATTCCTTTTAAGGCCAAAAGGAGATTTTACAATAAAATCAAGTAATGAGAGTCAAAATAAAGAAAAATAATGACAAAAATGGAAGAATTTAACAAATAAAGAATAAATATGAAATGATATGGAGAAGGAATCCGGAATATTTACCCTTAGATAATCGCTTTGGGTGAAATTCTTGTGTTGATTAGAGCCCCGCGTGTTCCACGAAAAGCAAGATAAAGGATTGAAAAGAGGAAATCAGATTACTTCCTTCTCAAACCTTCAAAGTATTGCCTTTGGAATCAAAATCTAAAGGAAAACTAATTAGTTTTTAGTCCCTTTTGATGGATTTGATCCTCTTTTGAACAAGATTTCTTTATGAAATGTGTTTGCTGGAAGAGAGAGAAAATATGCTTGAATTTGGGCAGAGTTTCCCCTCTTTAAAACTTTTTGGAACCCTTTTCTATTGAAAATCCGGAGCTTTTATAAGCCAGACACGACCGACGGGCGTCGGTGTATAGAGGCGGGCGTCAGAAGAATCCTTCTGACACAAGGATTCGTCCGACGGCCCTGCCACATCCACCAACAGGCGTCGGAAAGGTTGCGTGCTCCGGGAAACCAGGCGGCGTTCTGACAGGGGCGGTGACTTTCCGACGGGCGTCGGAAAATACCACAAGCCGTCGGTGACCCCAAGTGACGGGCTGACTTCACAGACGGGCTGGCCGTCTGTGGAGGAAAAAAAGCTTTTTGGCTCAAAAAAACCCCCGTTTTCTCCCCCTCTACCTACGAAAGGTAAAAAGACTCATTTCTCGTGGAACGCTGGACAAAAAACCCCCAAATCCAAACCATTTATACAGGCTAGGATACTGATTTCATTACAAGGTAACCTCTGATCCGGACCGCTCCGGGACACGGTGCTTACAGTTGCCCCCAGTTTTGGGGAAACTAGTGCTCGTGTGCCTAGAGAAGCAAAAACTCAGAGAAAGGACAGAAAGAAAGAAGGCGTACCTGCGACGGTTCTTACCTTCCGTGCCTTTTGCCGGGTAGACCTCATCTCGGTCTGTTCGGCGATGCGAAGATACCCCTACCAATCTCGTCTTGACTTGTAGATGTTGGTGAGACGTAGCATTCTCTAACTATGGACTTGATCTGGTGAAAGCAGTGTTTCTTTAACTGCAGCTTCGATCTGAAGTTCCCTTGCTAACCCCCATTCGATCTACAAGGTGCGTAGCACTCTCTGCCTGCCGCGCGAACTGTGAGATGTAGCAGGCTTTGGCTACAATCCCGGTTTGGTGAAGAGCAGTGTTTCTTTAACTGCAGCTTCGATCTGAAGTTCCCTTGCTAACCCCCATTCGATTTGCAAGGTGCGTAGCACTCTCTGGCTGCCGCGCGAACTGTGAGATGTAGCAGACTTTGGCTACAATCTCGGTTTGGTGAAGAGCAGTGTTTCTTTAACTGCAGCTTCGATCTGAAGTTCCGTTGCTAACCCCCATTCGATCTACAAGGTGCGTAGCACTCTGTGGCTGCCGCGCGAACTGTGAGATGTAGCGGGCTTTGGCTACAATCCCGTTTTGGTGAAGAGCAGTGTTTCTTTAACTGCAGCTTCGATCTGAAGAGAAGCGATATTCTCTGTACTTGTGTGATAAAAAGGTTTTGTTAGTTCATGTTCGAGTGGTCATCTTTTAACCTGTTTATTAATGGCGGGATTTTCTCTTTTATCTGTTATGCCATGTTTCATTTGTTCTTTTTTATTGAGTTGTTATTCATCATTTTTTCACCATTTTTGTTTTAGAGTATGAGTGATTGTGAAGGTATGTATTCATCTGCTATATGAATGAATCATAAATTTTGAAAATAAAAGTTTTTCACTAAAAATATCTATTTTGTACAACGTATATACAAAGTACAAATATACAAAAAATATGACTCCCTGAATGTTATAGAGGTGTGTAGTCAGAGGGCTCATCAGGGTCCTCATCATCCGATATATGCACTGTCCCGGGCGGAGATGGAGGCGGAGCTGGCCGTACCGGAGGTGGAGGCTGAGCTGTGGAGGGTCCTGCCTCGGCATTGTGCGCCCGCCTGAATTGGATCTGAGCGTGGCCATCCAAGAAAGGCTGGGTGCAGGTCCTGATGAACTCCAATGTCTCTGATACTGTGCCTCCCAACTTCTTGAACGCCTTGCTCAACTGAGTGGTCTGCTCGCTGGCGGCCCCCTTCATGTGCTCTAGGCGCTGCTCTGTTTAGTCCCTGAACTCCCTCATGGTCTGAGACAAAGGTGAGAGTATCCCCTCTATCGCCTGGACGTGGGATCTTAGAGAGTCAAGTGACTCGTCAATCATCTGCAGGGTCATGTCAACCCTCTGAGATGCTTGGTCCTTTGACGTCCTCAAATCATGAGCGAGCTGCTGTCTGAGCTCCCTTTGACCCTGAGCAACCTGCTCAATCAGCCTCAACTGCTCACCTCTGAGGGTCTCTACGACCCGAGCCTGCTCATCCCTGAAAGCATCCATAACTCGAGCCTGCTCCCGCGTAGTATGCTCAATGTAGCCAGCCTGCTCTCGGGCCAAACGCTGCACTGACTGGGACTGCTCCTAAATACCAGCCTGCTGGCGGTCCAACCTCTCATGAATAGCTCTGTCCCTCTCGTCCTGTCGTCGCTCTAAAGCTGCGAACATGGAGGTGAGGAGCTGAGAGAAGTCGGGCTGTGCTGGCTGCTGCTGTGGTGGCTCTGGAGGCGGTGCTGTAGAGGTGGATGCCCCCGGGTCGCCTCTAGAATAAGGGTGATACCTCTCGGGGGGCCCGTGGGTAGTCCTATGCACTCAGAAGCCCGGCGATGGGACAGGAGTCGGTGCTCGGGATGCAGGTGAGGTAGCAAAAAGATCATCCATCATGATCTCTCTATCAAAGTCCGATGGGGTCCTGGGCTGCTCCTGCTACTACGGCGGTGGCACAGTCTTAGGCCGGCGAGGCTGAGGCTCTGGCTCTGGTTGTAGAGGCTGGTGCTTTGGCTGAGGCTCGGGCTGAGGCTGGGGCTCTGGCTGTGGAGGCCGATCCTCTGGGTGCTCCGGGTGATCTGGATCTTGACCCAAGGGTTGAAGCAAGAACATTCGCCGGGTCTCATGAATGGTCAACACCCTATAAGCCTCCGCCTGGCCTGATATCTGGGAGATCATCCCCATCTGTACTGCCGCTGCGGCGTCTACATGGATCCCCTCCTCCAAGGGTCCTCTCAACCTGTCAGGGGCAACTCCCAACCTCAAAACTAGCCAGGTGATAACTCCTCCCACTATCACCACAGGTGTTAGCCCTCTGCCGACTCTGGTCAAGTTGGCCAAGATCTCATGGCTAATGTTGAGACGCTAGCCTGCCACCATTGCCCAGAGGCTCCAGATCTCGGCCTCATTAGGCGACCCTGGATTACTAGCTCGACCGAGGTACGAATTGGATGGCACTCAGTGCAAATACCGGAGTGCCTGAGACACCAGTACGGTGCTCTTTGCTGTATCATGGTCATACAGCACTCCCGGTATGGCAATAGATGCCTAATGGGCACGTCTAACAGCTCGCTGTGGGATCTCGACCCCCTCCTCTGTAGGGAGCTACATGGCCTGAGCGAATCTTTGTCTAGTGATACTGAAGTGGTCGTCGTCGAACCAAAACTGAACCACCCCTGGGTCAGTATCTGCACTCTGAAAACCGGTGTAGCGAAGAGTGGCCAGGACTTGGCGAGTAGCCTCTGGAAAAGTCTGGAAGGAGGGCTCAAGGAACTCTGTCCACCCAGCACCCTCGACGAGCAAATCAAACTCTGGGGCCATCCCTAGGGCCTCCTGGAACGGCTGGGATACAAAACGGCTGGCCCGAAGCTCTACCTGAGCCAATGCTCTATACCTCTGAGCTGACTCAGCATCCATCCAATCCGGAACTACGATCTCGGGCTGGGCCTGCGGTACTCTACGTCTGGGAGGCATCTTGTAGTCACAAGAAGTGTAGAAACTGGAGAAAAATAAATATCCAAGCACCCGGTGAGTAGAGAATGCAAAAATATGAAGAAATCGCGAAAAAAATAAGAGGAAATGCTTGAAAAATCGCTAAAAAACGCAAAAAAAGGGTTTGAGAGAGGAAAGTGAAAGGGACAACAGCGTTTGCACCGTCTGTCACTCGCCCTTATATAGAATTTCGCGACCGACGGGCTGGGGGTCTGTATGTGATCGACGGGTTGGCCGTCTGTCATGCCATAAATGCAAGTTAATGCACGTGATGAATGAAATGCTGATGTCTGCCAGGTGGATCTATACCGACGGGCAGGCCGTCTCTTAGGAGAGGCGGGCAGGCCATCCCTAAGGATAGGCGGTCAGGCCGTCTCTGTGTAGGGGCGGGTAGGTCGTCGGTGACACTTCCCTATAAATTCTCACAAAATTTTTGCTCTTCTTGTGTCTCTTCATTTTCCAACATCTTGAGCCTTTCATCTCTCCCAATATGTCTTCTTCTCTAGCCCAAAGGATGCACCGTATTTTAGATGACAAACACACTTGGGAAGAAAGCGCCCTTTCCTCTCTGTCCGGGCTGAAATACCTGTGCCGGGTCAAAGTCGACCAAAACCTGCTTCTGGCGGCGACCCACTTTTGGAACCCCCGGTTTCACGTCTTCCGCT
This sequence comes from Excoecaria cochinchinensis, assembly GCA_947683425.1. Classification (NCBI taxonomy): domain Eukaryota; kingdom Viridiplantae; phylum Streptophyta; class Magnoliopsida; order Malpighiales; family Euphorbiaceae; genus Excoecaria; species Excoecaria cochinchinensis. The sequence goes on from CANTUQ010000004.1 coordinate 3,492,212, forward strand.
TCACCTACCAGGAACTGTGCCCTGTGCCTGAAGAGTGAGCTACCATTCTGGGAGCCTGGTTCCCTCCTAGTGCTCTGCCTTGCGCCCCCCGCTGCGGTCTATTTCAGACCCGGGACATAGCCATGGCTCTGGGCATACCTTCTTCTGAGGCCGTCCGGCTGATTCCTCCGGGCTCTTCCTTCGCTCTGGGGCCACTGATCGAGGCTCTGGATCAGTTCACCGACATCCCCACCTATCGGGTAAGCATCATATTCTTGTTTTGCATGGTGAACTTCCTTAATGTTGTTCCAGGGGGTTTGACAGGTGACTCTCGCCTGTTCGGAGTCTTGGGCGACTTTCATCTGGGATTATCACCCTTGCCGCTCATCCTGGCGGAGACCATTCTGGGCTTGGATGCTGTGAGCTCTGGATCCACTACAACCTTTACCGGTAGCCCCTTATTGCTCCAGGTACGTCATTATTTTAAAGGTAGTGCGTCCCTTATTGATTTTCACACTAGCTTTTCTTAGCGGGAGGTGCGGCCTTTCGGATTTTCACACAACCCTGTGCCTTATTTTTGCCTGAAGTAAACCCTACTTACTCCAGCGGCTTTTTTCCTCTTTTTTCTTTTTCTTCTCTTCTTTCCTTTTCTCTTCTTTTTGTTTTTTAGATCTGGCTGCAAGAGAAACTGAAGATGCTGTCTGAGCCACCCCCTCGAGTTAATCCACAGTACTCGCCGAGCCACTTTCTGCCTCGTCGATGACTTCATGGGTGTGCCACTACTGGTGAAGGCATTACCAGATTTGGCGAGCTATCAGATGACGACATCAGTTTTATGTCTGCCTGGCTCCCACTGTCTCATGTGGTCATTGATGGGCCATTGGGGTGTGTTCCCCTCTGCGGCCTCCGTCAGGCCACCTTTTGCATCACCTCTCGATGTACACGTCAGCTCGGGATGACCCAGGATGTAGTGAGGGTTCCCTTGTCTTTCCGGGGTGGAGCTCTCTCGGCTGCGTTTGCTTCTCGGTATCATGAGCTGTGGGGTAGACTACCAGTGAAGACTGTTATCCCGAGGTTCGGCAATCATTCCGTGTCTTCGACTAACGAGTATAAGAAGTGGATCCTTAGTCCAGCATCTGATAACAGGACTCGAGGGCTCAAGCATCTGGTCGGCGAGAGCAGCAGCAGGACTTAGCTTAGCTTACATATGTATTTCTTTTGGTGCTACATTTCTTTTTAATGCAGAACTGGGAAATGACAAAAATGAAAAGAATAATATTCATTCTATTTCACGAATTTGTGTACATTTTCATATAATTTCAGCATACATGATCAGTTTTGGCATTTACTCAGCTGCTTACGCGCTGTCAATACAAGGAACCAAATTTTAACAGCATCAACTCCTGTTACCAATCGGCCCTCTCGGGTTTTCACGATCGGACATTTTCTCTCATGCCTCTAATTTTTGCACAGGATGCCTTTTTTCGGTTTTCACCCTGTCGAGGCGCCCAATTTTAGCACAGCCGCCTTTTTTTTCTGTTTTCGACTTGCAGCGCATTTTATTCTCTTCTTTTTATTTTGGTCTTTAGCCGTGGAACCTTTTGAGTCTATCGACATTGATCGTCTCTTTGAATTCGTTCCCATCACTATCCGACAAGATTGCAGCTCCTTTGGACAGCAGTTTCTTAAGGATATACGGCCCTTCCCAGGTTGGTCTGAATTTCCCTCTAATATCTGGTATGCCTGGCCTCATCTGCTTGAACACCAAGTCCCCTTCTTTCAGCGGATGCTTTCTTACCTTCCTTCCGAAAGTTCTTGCCAATCTCTTATGGTAAATCTGATTATGATTATAAGCTTTCAGCCTACTCTCATCCAGTAAATTCAAGTGCTGTAGCCTCTGCTGCGCCCATTCGGCCCCTGGGATTTGGGCTTCCATGACCACCCTACGTGATTTGAGCTCTATCTCAACTGGTAATACTGCTTCCGTTCCGTATACTAGGAAAAATGGTGTAGCGCCTGTACACGTCCTTACCGTTGTTCTATATCCCCACAGGGCGAAAGGTAACTTTTCAGCCCAGTCTTTGTAGGTTTGGACCATCTTGGACAGGATTTTCTTCATATTCTTATTAACGGCTTCTACTGCTCCATTTGCTTGTGGTCGATAGGGAGAGGATTTATGATGCTCGATACCATACTTCTCGAGAAGCTTCCTGGTTTCTCTCATGAACTGCACCCCATTATCAGACACTATATGATGAGGGAGGCCATATCTGCAGATCAAATTTCTCTCTATGAACTTGGCCATATCCCTTGCGTCAATCTTCTTGAAGGATTCCGCCTCTATCCATTTGGTGAAATAGTCAATTGCGACTATGATGTATCTGTGCCCATTGGATACCATAGGGCGAATCTCTCCAATGATATCTATCCCCCAAGCAGCGAAAGGCCAAGGTGATGTCAGGTTACGTAACTCTGATACCGGCAGGTGTCTCAAGTCTGCATATTGTGGGCACAACTGGCATTGTTTAACATACTTTGAGCAGTCATTGTCTATCGTAAGCCAATAGAAGCCTTGTCTCATGATTTTCTTAGCCAAGGTCAAACCGTTCATGTGGGTCCCATAGACACCTGCATGGGTTTCCCCCATCACCTTGCGGGCTTTCTTTTCATTCAAGCACCTGAGCTGAATCCCGTCCGACTGTCTTTTGTACAACACCCCTTCCAAGGATATGAACTGATTAGATAGCTTCCGGATCATCCTTTGGTCTTTCTCAGTAGCTTCTTTTGGAAATTCATTGTTTTCCAAATAATTCATGATGTCGAAGTACCATGGTTTCCTGTCCGCCACTTCTACTTCCATTACAGGCTCGGTCTCAAAGCTGGGCTTATCAGAACTCGAAATTAGCACCGGCTTCATAGCCACTCCCTCAGGGTTATCCCACATCGACACTAAGGTTGCCAGTGCGTCAGCCAGACGATTCTCATCTCTCGGCACGAAGTGGAAAGTGCAAGTCTCAAACTGCCCGCAGGCTTCTTTCAAATATTAGACATAGGGTACCAACCGCTCTTCTTTTACAGCCCACTCACCTCGGATCTGGTTAATTACCAAGGCTGAGACACCAAAATCCTCTATATTCTTTGCCCCCAATGCCGCTAAAGCTTCCAATCTGAAGGTGTATGCTTCATATTCGGCTTCATTGTTGGTTGCTTTGTATCTCAGTTTCTTTGCTAGGGGAAGTTTTTCGTTGTCTGGGGTTGTCAGGACGATTCCGATTCCGGCCCCCCTGTTATTCACTGCCCCGTCAAAGTGTAACTGCCATCCTTGGACAGAAATTGCGACTATGCTCTCATAAGGAAAGGTAAACTCGGGAGTGTCTCCTTGAATAGGATGCTCGGCAAGAAATTCTGCTACGGCCCGCCCCTTAATAGTTTGGCGAGTGATGTATTGCACATCGAACTCCTGTAGCAAGAGCAGCCACCTCCCCATCTTACCAAGCAAAGACGGTGCGTCCTGCAAATATCTTAATGGATTCTGCTTGGCCACTGCCTGAACTTTGTATGAGTGGAAGTAATGTCTCAGCTTCTTTGACGCCCAAATTACTGCGAGGCAGATCTTTTCTACTTCAGCATATTTTATCTCATAAGCCAAGAAATTCTTGCTGAGGTTATAAATTGCAAATTCCACCCCAAATTCATCTTCTTGAGCCATCATGGCGCCCACTAAACTGCCTTCTACTGCCAGATACAGGATAAGCGGTTTGATTGGTTGCGGCGGCCTTAGCATTGGCGGATTCAACAGGTATTCTCTGATGCTGTCAAAGGCTTTCTGGCAGTCTTCATTCCAGACCACAGGTTGATTCTTTCTAAGCAGCTTAAAAATAGGTTCGCATATCGAAGTGAGCTTGGCGATAAATCTGCTGACATACTGCAGCTTACCCAGGAAAGTCCTTACATCCTTCTCTCTTTGCGGCACGGGCATCTCTCTGATGGCCTTCACCTTGTCCAGGTCAATTTCTATTCCCCTCTGACTGACGACATGTCCCAATAGTTTTCCTTAAGTCACTCCGAAAATGCACTTCTTGGGGTTAAGTCGCAGATTATACTTGTCAATCCTGGTGAAGAACTTCTCTAGAGCTTCAAAGTGTCCCTCTCGAGTGGCTGACTTGACCATCATGTCATCGACATACACTTCCACTTCTTTGTGGATCAGGTCACTCAAGATCTTGGTCGCCATCCTCTAGTACGTGGCCCCTGCATTCTTCAGGCCGAAAGGCATGACTCGGTAGGTGTAGGTCCCCCACTCCGTGATGAAAGCGGTTTTAACCCGGTCAGCTATTTTGTTCAGGATCTGGTTGTAGCCCACATAACCATCTCCAAAGCTGTACATCGCACAATTGGTGGCACTATCTATCAATACATCGATATGAGGTAGTGGAAAACCATCTTTGGGGCAGGCCTTGTTCAGATATCGATAATCTACACACACCCTAACCTTTCCGTTCTTCTTTGCTACAGGGATCACATTTGGCAGCCATGTAGGATACTGCACTTCAACAAAGAACTTGGCTTCGATCTGCTGACGAATTTCCTCCTTGACCTTGTCTGCCCATTCTGGCCTGAGCCTTCTCAACTTCTGCTTCACAAGCTTGTAATCTGGGTAAGTCGGGATAGCATGTTCTGCCACGTCTCAGTCAATTCCTGGCATGTCCTCATAGGTCCAGGCGAATACTTTTTCATGTTTTCTTATTATTCTCTCAAAATTTTTTCTCTCCTCGGGAGTTATATTTGATGCTATTAGAATTTCTCTCGAATTTTCCGAGGTTCCAAGATTAAAAGCCGTTGTATCAGTGGAATCAATGTAAAAAATTGATGAAATATGATCATGTTCATGCATGTTGAAATCATTAGAAACATCGCACAAGTAAGAGAAATTGTTTGCCCTATTAATAATATTATAATTGTCATTTACATCATAAAAGAGTTCTGGAATAAAAGGATAGTCTAAACTAGAGTCCTCTTCTGCCAATCCAGAGGTTAATGCTGTCGCAGCTTGATCACTGGCTTCCTGATTCAGTAGAGGCCTCTCAGGCATGTCGGAGGAGATTTTCAAACCCCCCATTCTCGGCTCTAATTCTGCTATCTTCTCTTTCCCTTTCAGCTTGGCAGCTATCATTTTCTCTGTAACGACCTCTTCAGGCTCGCATCTGTCCCAAGTGATACCCTGAGTCATGACCTCCTCATCCCAGAAGTCTTCAGCAGTCTTGATAAACACGACTCTCCAGTCAAATACATCATTAAAGATCTCAAATCCAGGGACAATTCTCCCCTTCACCCACTGCGGTTCATCTTTGCCAGTGTATGTGCAAACTGAGGATGCCGGCACAAAGCTTTCTGAAATGTGAGGGATCTTGTCTGTCACCTTCTTCTTGCCGAAGCCGCCTCTGTACCCTAGACCTTTTCGGTTCTTCTTACCTCGAGTGGTGATCGCTGTTTGCAACCCCTGAGAGTTTCTGCCCAAACCAGCCCCAGGGCGATAGTGCATCTTCTTCAACATATTAACCACAGCTGGGTTATCCACTGACCTGTGCTCTTCTCTTATCATGGACACATGGAAGCCACTAAAGGGCTGGTTAGCTATTTCAAGCGCTGAGACCTGGTTCTCTCTGGCTGCCTTGATAGTCACCACCTCCCCTTCATGTGGGAACTTTATCATTTGGTGCACCGTAGATGGTACTCCTCCTAATTTGTGAAACCAGGGTCTCCCAAGTAGAGCTGAGAAGTTAGCAGGGATGGGCAGAACTACAAATTCTACCTCCACTTCAATGGGTCCTGTCTTGACCAAGGTCTTAAAGGTTCCCGAGGCTTGCCTCCTCGAAATATCTTAGGCCGTGATAGTCAGATCTGATCCACTGAGCATATCTTCGTTTAAACCAAAAGCCTGCAGAGCTATCAGGGGGCACACATTGATAGAAGACCCATCATCTACCATAACGCAAGCAGTGTGCTTGTCGTTAATATGCGCTTTGATGTACAGGGGTCTGTTATGATTACGGCCCTCGACCGGTAGGTCGGCATCAGAAAAGACCAATCTCTCCTCGGATCCTCCTTTGATGAAGCCCAACAGTTCTTATGGGGAAATCGTGGTGGCGACCGTGGCCTCAACCAAAGCCTCCACTACCTTCTGCCTGTGAGAGGGGGACTGTCTTAAAAGATCCCAGATGGATATTTGAGACGCAGTCTTCTTCAATTGCTTGACAATCTGATTCTCCTCTGGCTCTTTCTCTGCTGGCATCTGCACTGGCACAGGCAGCCCTGTAATCTCGAGGACCACTCTCCCGCTTCTCGTTACAGCCCCTATCTCTTCTTGATCTTCATCAGACCCCCACAAGTCAAGGTTCATGCCCTACAAAAACAAAATATAAATATAAAGTGAACAAAAGCTGCTGGATTGGGTTGGGTCCATTCCAAGCAAAAATTAGGCAAAGGGTTGTGTGAAAATCCCCGAAGGGACACATTTCCCGCAAAGAAAGCTAGTGTGAAAATCCACAAGGGACGCACTACCTTTAAAACAATGACGTTCAATGCCTGGAGCAATAGGGCGGCGTTACTGCAGATAATCCTATTTCAATCATTTAACACACAACACAGAACGTGAATCCTAGGAAAATGATCATTGACCAGGGGGGCAAAGGATGTACACTGGATGTCTCTTTCAGAAAACTTATCGACGATCCTCAGGATTTAGGGGGCATGGGAGAGCAGACAAGCTACAACCTCAGCAAAACTTGGACCACTTAGGGCACAATCTACACATTTTTGCAAGCATTTGCATTCCATATCATACACACGTGATTTCTTCTATATTCCTATGGCATACAATCTTGCAGGAGAAATCGGCGGGGAACACCAACAAAAGCCGAGTGATGACACCAATCTAAGCATCTAAAGGAGCACAGCTCAAAAATTTACAACAGTTAGCACGATGGCGGCACTACCCACAAGAGGTTGGCACGACCACGGCACTACCAATTCATATCGGTTAGCACGATGGCGGCACTAACCACAGGAGGTTGGCACGACCACGGCACTACCAATTCACAGCGGTTAGCACGATGGCGGCACTAACCACAGGAGGTTGGCACGACCACGGCACTACCAATTCACAGCGGTTAGCACGATGGCGGCACTACCCACAAGAGGTTAGCACGACCACGGCACTACCAATTCACAGCGGTTAGCACGATGGCGGCACAACCCACAAGAGGTTAGCATGACCACGACACTACCCACAAGAGGTTAGCACGACCACGGCACTACTAATTCACAGCGGTTAGCACGATGGCGGCACTACCCACAAGAGGTTGGCACGACCACGGCACTACTAATTCACAGCAGTTAGCACGATGGCGGCATTACCCAGAAGAGGTTAGCACGACACCAGTTATAACCAAAAGACAGCCTGCCTATAACACGACAACAACAATCATCATAACTCCATCCAACAGGAAGATCGCCGCTTTAGGTACGCGTTTCTTTCCTTTTCCTGACTTTTGGCTCACCTAGGGACCCATGCACTAGCCTCCCCAAAATTGGGGGCAACTGTAGACACCCGGTCCCGAGTAGCCTTGATCAGGATTACCCGATGATGAAATTTAGCTATGCCGGCTTATAGGCAAAAAGATTGGAGTTCGGAAGTGATTTTCCTTGTTTTTTCGATGAGCAAAAGTGTATTTTAAAAAAAAATATTTTTAAAATTATTTTGGAGAAGAAAAAGTGTATTTTAGATTAGTGGAATCTAAATGAAAAAAAAAGGTTGAAAAATGTTGGAAAAAGTGTGAAAAATGATGAAAAAGTGGTGAAAAATCGGGGGAAAATAATCGCGACGGAAAGGCGACGGATCCTGGGCATCGCTAATGTGCGTACGCGGAGCACGCCCGCTCCTACGTCTTGGGCGTCGCTCGAGCTGCGCACGGCGACGTGCGCGGAACGTCCGCGCATCAGCACGCGGTTTGACGCCGATTTCGCCGATTTTCAGCTCCCACTTGATTTTTAACCGTTTTTGGACGGTTTTGGGTGGTTTTTGGGTTATTTTTGAGGGTTAAAACACTAGAAAAAATTCAGATGAAGGGGAGGACGAACTAAGAACATTTAGAGAGGAAAAAAAACTGAATTTTGGAGCTTTTGAGTTGAGAGAAAAAATCCATCTTACACACTTGTTTCCAAGAGTTTTTCTTCAAGTTTTCAAGCTATTTTCTAAGCATTTTCACAAGAGAAGACAAGGAATTCAACACTTCTACCTTCAATTCTTCAAAACTGAATTTGAGGGTAATTATTCTTTGTTTTACTCATTAATTCTCTTGTTAATTTCATTTATTTTTGTTTCCAATTAACATATTAAACATGTAAATTCTCTTATTCTCCATATTCTTCTTCTTTTTTTTGTCTTCAATTGTTCATATAACAAGTAAACTCTTTAAATTCTATTATCTTATTTTCATTTGTCCATGTTATTATGCATGTTTAATTTAGTTTGTTAATATCATTGATCTCTTTATGTTATATTATGATTATTATTGCATGTGTTAATTATCATTAAAATTTTTATTAGACTTGTTTATGGCTATCATTAGATGCTAGTATCATTATTACCATTATTGTCATTGTTCATATTTTGCATGTATGTTAAATTTTAAATTTATTTTCTTATGCCTTTATGTTAGATATTACTTTAGGCTTTATTATGCATGTTAAGTTTTATTATTCTTATGTTATGTTTTCATGCACATCTTAGGAGTATTAAAATTGATTGTCACTAACCTTTCATGCATGTTAATCACCATTATTAATAAATTGCATTTGCCATGATGTTATCTCACTTTATGCTTGTTAAATGGCATCATAATTATTTTTATGCATGTTATAGTATCTGAGGCATGTTATATGGTCATTATACATATTATCTTTTATGTCATCTCATCTCTTTGGGTTAATTTCTAACATGAATCTCTTCTATTTTATTTTTGGTTGCAAATCATTGTTTTATTCTCATTTGAGCACCAATGCACGGGAAGGAGGATATGCGGAGTTTGGTATTTTCATTGCACATTTTCAATTCTCATTTTATTTATATTTCCTTGTATATATTCGTTGAATAAAATGTTTTTTTATGCACGCATGAATAAAAACCACACAAATATTTCTAATAAATTAATTTGGATTTTTCATAATAAATGGGACCAATGTCCTAATTTTCATCCCAAATAAATCATCACATCCAAAATGTTTTCTTTAATTGTGCATGCGGGGACCAAAGTCCTCATAATTAATAAATTCCCCGGTTTTATGTAAGTTTGCACTTTTAAATGGGGGTTGTATTCTGCTCCTGGTATTATTGTAATTTATCTTTGATGTTATTTTTGATGTTATTATTGTTTTCCGCTTTTAAATTAAAATTGCATCGTGTGGAGAGAGAGCGAGTCAATAAACTTAAAACCAAATTATAAAATTAATCAAGGTAGAAATAGATGCGAAGTCCCGAACCCATTCTCTGGTGTTTGGGCTCCAAGAGGCTAGAGGTTTACCCTCCAAGACACCTCTTGTGTCACGAGACATAGACATTAATCCTAGGTTCCTTTGGGCGAGAGGTTTAACCTCCAAGACCCCTTTGGCTTGCCCAAAATGGATAAAAGCGTTGTCTTTGGACTTAAGGAGGCGAGAGGTTTACCCTCCAAGACCCTTCTTATGCTCTATGACCTAACAAATCCTAGGCTCCTTTGGGCGAGAGGTTTACCCTCCAAGACCCCTTCGGCTTGCCCAAAATGGATGAAAGCGTTGTCTTAGGCTCTCCGAGGCGAGAGAAACTTTCCCAATGTTTTATTGGGTGGCGACTCCATGAAACCTCCTTGTTGCCCAAAATAGATGCACTTGTAATTCGTTACAAGTTGTCAACGGACCTCAAATGCCCGATCGCCCTCAAGCGGGCAGTCAAGGGGCGCCCATGCGTGTCCGGCGCGCATCACAGCAGCGAAGTAATGGCTTTCCGTCCGACTCGTGCTCCGCCATCCGACTCGTGCTCCTTCAGTGTGCGAGTCGTGCTGTGGAGAGCGAGACGGAGGGAAGGAGGCATTTCATCACGTTTTGTGCTGGCCCAGCATGACTCATGCTGTGGCGATTTCCCCTATGTTCCATGCTTCAAAGCACGTTTGAGGAGGAATTGGACACGAGTCATGCCCCTCAGCACGACTCGTGCCGATTTCCCCTCCGTCGCGAGCGCGACAGAGGCTCCGACCTGTCCTATTTTTCCCGCGTGCCCAGTTTTTGGAAAATGAATTTTAGACGTCTTTTTCATGGTTTATCCTTACTGTATGCTATATGAATGTGTTTATATGCCTACTATATTACAAATTATATAGGGTGAATTATATGTTTTATTTCGAAACATGATCTGGTTTATGCATGACCTGCTGGAGTCAAGTAAGTGGATAATTAGGCATGCCTAATAGAGTCCTTTAGCTGCAGCCTCAGTTCAGTTTGGACCCCAATCAGGTCCCTATTTGGTTCCTCGCGAACCCCTCAGTATTTGGATCTTGTTTAAGGTCCCTAAGTAAAATTTTTTGTAATTAATAAAATGAAATAGTTTCGATTCGTACCCGTAAGGTACTGTTAGTATTCAATTCCTACCCGTAAGGTACTGTCCGTATACTCGTTATTCACTATTGTGAGTCAGCAGGTGTCCTGTTTGCTTTATTTTGCTCTAATGTGATTATACGATTGTGATATGAGATGAATGAGTATGATAATGAGATGAATGATCAGTTAATGTAATTATGAATGTGAATATGGATGTGAGCATATGTTATCGAAAGTATAGCGTTTATATGCAAGAATGTATAATTACTAGCTATCATTATCTGCATTTACCATTGTGAATGTGTTATGCCTCAACGACTATTTTGAATGGCCGTCCATACTGCTTATGTGTTTCCCCACTAAGCGTTTATCGCTTCACACGGTGTTTTTACCCGTGCAGGTACGGAAGATGTTTTGCTTTGGGAGAGTCGCCGTCAATCAAGCCAACACAGGAAGGTTTAGTGTAGGGCTTAGCTTTTGTAATCTTTGATGATTCTTTTGTACAGAACTCTCATGTATCAATTTTTGTATTAGCTTCTGCATTTGTATATTTTGGATATGTAATTATCTTTTGTTTCAGCCAGTTTGATCAAAACATCATTGTAATGATTTTTGTTATATTAATGTATGTTTAGCTGTCGCTCCTGTTGTTTTGCAAGGTTTTTAATTACCCTGTATTTGTGAATGTATGAGTTGTATTGTATCTGTGTGGTGGCACCTTGACTCGTATGACATCTCAGTCCTTATCGGATGGGATTGCCTACGTATGGGTAGGGGGTGTTACAAGTTTTGGCATCAGAGCCTGGTTTAGGCTTTTCTAGGTGTTTTGTTGTCATTATTGTGTATAGATGCGTATGTGTCTAGGACTGTGTTGGCTGATGTGGTTGTCTTTGTTTGGTTAGATGGATTCTGGTTTTGTTCGAGGGTCTCATAAGGGGTCAGCTGAAAGCGTGAATCCTCAAGCTGTTGATCCTTCGGTATCTGTGTCGTCTTAACCTGCTAGGCTATAGCCCAAGGCCGCTGCCATGCCTTTTGAAGCTATGTTCAAGCTGTCACAGGACATGGCTAGGGTCTTGGAGAGAGTGACTGCTCCTAGAGCCCCTATAGAGAGTTTGAGAAGGGCTGGTGCTGAAGATTTATATGGCACAGGTTTGGATGAGTCAGAGCTAGCAGAGAAATGGTTAGACAAGGTGAAGCATACCTTGAGAGAAATTTGGTGTCCTCCTAACCTGTAGGCAGAGTGTGCAGTGGCTTTGCTGCAAGGGTTAGCTTATGAATGGTGGGAGTTAGTTTGCAGACATCCTCAGTTGCCCGATCCAGTTACATGGGATTTCTTCGCAAGGGAATTTACTAACAAGTATGTGACTCAGACCTATAAGGATGCCAGGTAGGCACAGTTTTTAAGCTTGAAACAGAGGGTTATGTCGGTTTTAGAGTTTGAGAAGGAGTTTAACCGGCTGTCTAGGTATGCTCCGCAAGGTGTTTTGACAGATGAGTTTCGATGCAGGCATTTCAAGGCTGGTTTGAATGAGTCCTTGAGAGCTATGTTGATTTCCTTGATGAGCACTCCAGGAGTGAATTATTATCAGATTGTGGATGCTGTGGTTAGAGCTGAGAGGTCAGAATTAGTGCTGAGGGAGGGGGTTCAGAGGAGGAATCTTTCCCATGGTGGTTCATCTTCCTCGTCCTTGGATATGAGGTCCCAAAAACCACAGGATGAGTCATCATCTGGCCCGGCTACAAGAGGTAGAAGATAGGGTTCTGCAGCGGTATCTGGGTCTAGTAGAGGTGGTAGATCTGAGTCTATGCCTATATGTTTGCATTGTAGTAAGGCTCATCGGGGTGAGTGTAGGTGGCTCACAAGTGGGTGTTTCAGATGTGGGAGCACCTAGCACTTTTTGGCCAACTGTCCGAGGTTGAATGAGGATTCGGGTTCTCAGAGAGAGGCTAGCAGAGTTGGCTCCAATGCCAAGCAAGCTAACCGCGGTAGGGGCCGAGGTAGAGGTCGAGGCGGTCGACCTAGAGAGGGTACTGCATCAGAGTCAGTTGAGCGACAGTTGCCTGTTGCAGCAAGAGCTTATGCTGTGAGAGCCAGAGAGGAGCAAGATGCACCCGATGTGATTGCTGGTAAGTTCTTACTCCATGACACTGAATTGTATGCCCTAATTGATCCTGATTCCACACACTCATATTTGTGCACGGATAAGATTGTTGAGAAGTTGCATGTGGTAGATCGGCTAGATTATGAGATATGTGTGACAAGTCCATTAGGGCATAGTGTCAATGTGAGTAGAGTCTATAGGAATTGTCCCCTGTTGGTTGAGGGAGTTGTGTTTTCGGCAGATATGATTGAGTTGCCTTTCAGAGAGTTTGATCTAATTCTGGGTATGGACTGGTTGGGTAAGCATCGAGCTGTGGTTGATTGTCATAGGAAGACAGTTGTGCTTCGAGATAGAGATCGGTCTTCTATGTTTGTTAAAGGTTTGGGTGCTAGTTATTTGAACAATGTGATTTCAGCAATGCAAGCTAAGAGGTTTATTAGGAATGGTTGTGAGGCTTTCCTAGCGGTTGTGTTGGATTCCAAGAGGGATCAAGTTCGAGTTGAGGACATCCCTGTTGTGCGGGAGTTTAGTGATGTATTCCCGAGTGAGTTGCCGAGTTTGCCTCCTGAGAGAGAGGTCGAGTTATCCATAGAGATTATGCCGGGTACCACTCCCATATCGAAAGCACCTTATCGGATGGCTCCTGTAGAGTTGAGAGAACTCAAAACTCAACTACAAGAGCTATTGGATAAGGGGTTTATTCGACCCAGCATATCTCCTTGGGGAGCTTCGATTTTGTTTGTTAAGAAAAAGGATGGGTCCTTGCGGATGTGTATGGATTATAGGCAGATCAATAAGGTCACAGTGAAGAACAAGAATCCCTTGCCTAGGGTCGAGGATTTGTTTGATCAGCTTCGAGGCACTGGTGTCTTTTCGAATATTGATCTTCGGTCGGGTTATTATCAGTTGTGAGTTAAGGATGAGGATGTGGTTAAGATTGCATTTCGGACTAGGTATGGCCACTATGAGTTCCTTGTGATGCCATTTTGTTTGACCAATGCTCCAGCGGCATTCATGGATTTGATGAACAGAGTGTTTAGGCCATACTTAGACCAGTTTGTAATGGTGTTTATAGATGACATCTTGGTGTATTCCAAGGATGAGAAAGATCATGAAGAGCATCTCCAGCTGGTTTTGCAAGTGTTGAGGGAGCATCAGTTATTTTCCAAGCTTAGTAAGTGTGATTTTTGGCTTCGGGAAGTATCCTTCTTGGGTCATATTGTTTCGACTAGGGGTATTCAAGTTGATTCGGCTGATTGGAAAGCACCTACGAACATTCAAGAAGTGAGGAGTTTTCTTGGTTTGGTAGGTTACTACTGTCAGTTGGTTCAGGGTTTCTCCATTATCGCTGCTCCGATGACTAGGTTGTTGAAAAAAGAGTCAGATTCGAGTGGTCGGATAGGTGCCAGGCTTGTTTTAATCAGTTGAAGAAGTTGCTAGTTGAGGCTCCTATACTTACTCAACCCATCTCGGGTAAAGAGTTTGTCATGTATAGTGATGCTTTGGGTGTGGGTCTTAGCTGTATTTTGATGCAAGAAGGTAAGGTTGTGGCTTATGCTTCTCGACAGTTGAAGCCACATGAGAGGAATTATCCGACACACGATTTGGAGTTAGCAGCTGTTATCTTTGCTCTTAAAATTTGGCGCCATTATCTGTATGGGGAGAAGTGTAGGATCTTTACGGACCATAAGGTTTGAAGTATCTCCTCACGCAGAGGGAGTTGAACATGAGACAGCGTCGTTGGCTTGAGTTGTTTAAGGACTACGATTGCATAGTGGATTACCATCCGGTTAAGGCCAATGTAGTCGCTGATGCTTTGAGTCAAAAGTCGGTTTCAGCCTTGCTTTTGAGATGTTTTAGATGGAGGTTCGATACAGATGGGGCTTTGGTTACTCAGTTGTGAGTGAAGCCTACCTTGAGACAGAGGATTGTGAATGCTCAGAGAGATAATGAGAGGCTACAGCGGGTCATGCAAGAGGTTAGTTCTAGTAAGCAGTCAGAGTTCTCAGTTCTGGATGGGGTGCTTATGTATAGAAACCGCTTGTGTGTGCCTGAGCATGAGGAGTTGAGGAGACAGCTTCTGAGTGAGGCGCACACCACGGTTTTTGCCATGCATCCCTAGAGTGAAAAGATGTACCAGGACATGAAGCAGTTTTATTGGTGGCCCGGTATGAAGCGGGACATTGTGTATTTTGTGTCTAAGTGCTTGATATATCAACAAGTAAAGGCCAAGCATCAAGTTCCTTCGGGATTGCTTACGCCTTTATCCGTTCCCGAGTGGAAATGGGATGATATTGCCAAGGACTTTGTATCTGGTTTGCCTTTGACTCAGAGGAAGTGTAACACCCCCATCGCCGTCCCCGTTGGAAGGACGCCGATGGACGCGCTACACGATGCTCACACATACAGATATACACATGCACAATGCAGAAGCATACATTCATACATAACATACATACGAAAATACGGGTGAATTAAAACTTACCTTACCTGAGGCACAGACTGAACATGCAATAACTCACGCATACGCAGGCGCTAAGCAGAAGCATACACAAAAGCATACATAAGACCAATCAATGGAAGCATAAGCAAAATAATAAAACAAAGGAATAACTAAACATAAGGACATACTAACTATTACATTCCCAAAAGAAAACTCAAGATCAAAACATAATTAATTACATATACAATACTACAGAATTACGAAAGCTGAAATACAGAAGCTGAACAAAATACAGAACTTCTAACTCCTACGTGGCCGACCTTGCAGAAGCGCGACTCGAACAGAACCAAACCTGCCACCTGCACGGAAAGGAAATCCGTGCTAAGCGATAAACGCTTAGTGGGGAGAACACACCAGAATATGGACGGCCATTCACAATGGTCGTCAAGGCAAAACACATTCAAATGACAAATGCGGATATTCTTAACAAATATGATCATGCTGGCATAGTAAAGGCATTCATTCGATAACTCAAAACCATAACATATACACATGTCCAGAATAGGCCAAAAATAGACATAAAATAGTACAAGTATCATCATGCAGAACTACATACTATATCACATGCATAAACCTACAATGGGTAGCAAATATCAACATCTTACCGTGCGGAGTCACATGAGCTTTACACATGCAATTGACATAACTAAGCACCCATGCATGAACTGACAACCCAATCATCATGTTGAGAGTGCTAGCCCTTTAACATACTTAGACATGCCAAACACATACACTAGTCAAATATCCAAAGGGTAACATTTAGAGCATCACAATACCGCTGCGCAACTCTAATATATAAAATATCATGTAAAAACACTCTGATAGCGGATACTGAAGGCATAATCACATAACATTACATTCATATCAACAACATGCAGAAAGTACAGAAATCATCACCTACTTACCATCATAACTGCTTCGGTTCACATGCTAATATATATAACAAAACTATACTTAAGTCATATACTTAAATACATCAATCGAATCATTTCAAAGCATTCAGAAACTTAGAACAAATCACATGACAAGTACGGATAATCATGTTAGATGTAAAGTCATGCTTACTTAATACAGACATACATTCTGAAGCCCATAGTCACATTCATATACACATAAACTGATTCCTGAAATCCTTATCATAATCAATCGGATATCACATTCTGATAGCTATATCAAAGCAGCATAAAACAAACCATCAAAGCACCTGCTGACTCACAATAGTGGATAACGAGTGTACTGATTAGTACCTTACGGGTACAAGTCGACCAAAGGGTACCTTACGGGTACGAATCGAAAACCATTTATTTTGTCACAAAAGCATTTTACTGATGGGGGATCTTAACCCGATCCAAATACATTAAAAAGGATCACGAGGATCCGTACTGATGGGGGGGTTTGGGAGGAACCAGTCGGGGGACCTGATCAGGGTCCAAACGTTCAAAGGGCTGCAGCTAACTGATCTCTATTAGGCATGCCTAACTATCCACTAGACTGACTCTCGCAGGTCATGCATAAAACAATTCACGCTTCGAATCGCATAACGCATAAATATATAAATATCATGCATAAACTAGAGAATGATAGACATATAAATATGCTCATAAAGTCGGTCATATATCATACAATTCGCATTGCAAAACATATTACAGTCCATACACATTAACATTAAACAATGTTCTAAAGCATGCCAATAATCAGGTATAGAAGCACTACCATGCCATTGATTATCAATACAAAATCTTAATCATGCATTAGGTGAAGATACTAAGCATAAATCATGCATAGTCCAAATTACCTTTAAACATAACACATTGAGTTCCCAGGCTAAAGCATAATCATGCATTCAGACATTAACCACATTATTCAAATAAATATAGCATAGCATAATATCAATCATACCTCATTCACGTCATATTCTGAAGCATGCAATAGGTCAATCAATCACATTTTAGCACTACTCAAATTACTAAAGCATATCAGGAATAAAAAATACTCTTAAACATGGCATGTTATTCTAGATAAGAATCCGATCAAGGACAGGCATAACATAATGCTAAACACAACTAAAATAGGCTAATCAATCAGATAAGTAAGATAAGATAGCACACAGTAGAGGAAAAAGCCATAAAAGCCTTTGAAAGTCATTTAATAATAAAACCAGTCACGGGGAACAAATCAAAACAGAAAAGGTCATACAAGATCATACAAGAACACAGAAAGGTATGACAAGAGTAATACAGTAGTACATCACCATACGAAGAGATAGGAAATTCATTTTGGTTAAAACTGGGCGAAATCAGAAAATGGGGCTGAAGAGGGGTCGGTCACGAGCCATATCACGACTCGTGACTGGCCTCAGAGGAAGGTCACGAGTCGTGATCTAGTGTCACGCCTCGTGACCTGCAAGAGAGTCACGGGACGTGACTCTATGTCATGCCTGGCTTCTTCAAAAGAGTCACGAGTCGTGACTCTATGTCACGTCTCGTGACATGCCTCCAAGAGAGTCACGGGAAGTGACTCTAAGTCACGCCTCCTCCCAAAAGTCACGGGACGTGACTCTAAGTCACGAGACGTGACTTGCCTCTCACAAGGCAGTCACGCTTCGCGACTGAGGGTCACGCCTCACAACTTCGTCCAGCCCGCCGAGAAGTCACGCGTTGTGACTGGGAGACAGAGTCACGTGGCGTGACTGGGAGTCATGTCTCGTGACTTATCTCTCTCAGGGAAGTCACGACACACTGGAAATGGAAAATTATACAGAAACGCGATTTCCCATTTCCAGCTTACCCAGAATTCAAAGAACTCGATAAAATCATTTTCAATCTGATTCAAAACACATCCAAACTCATCTTACCTTACAGTCGATCTTCCAAACATCATAAACAAGATAATTGCAATTAATTCCACAATCAAACAATCAAAATCATGCATAAACCCATTCAAGAATATAAACCCTAAAAGTTACAGTAGGTTCAAAACACAAACTCAGAACTTCCAAATCAATACTTGTCATGCATTACTAACACATCTACTCACTTAATCATGCATATACACAATCTAAAACACACCAAACTCCAGAAATTAGACCATGCAAACACATTATAAGTATAGTGAGAAATAGGGCAGAGACATTCAACTGAGATTGAAGAACAGAGAAGTTCAAACATTGCATGCATTCAAAATGCTCCCAAACCTGGCAATGACGATCCAAAATCACGCTTCAAGATCAATCCTCACTCCTTTCCTTGCCTTTACTTTGCTTCTTCTTATCATCAAACACTTGCACAAACAAAACCCATAATTACTCTTCAAAACCCTAACTCAACCAAAACCAGGAAAAGATGAAGAAGAATAGTATGTAGAAACCTTGACCCAACTTACCTCTTCAAGCAAAGCAGAAACTCCACCAAGAAACCCAATCACGCACACAACCAAGGAAGGGGAGGCAAGGAACGGGAAAAAGGAAAAGAAAGAAATCAAAGAGGAGAAGAAGAGAGAGTAGAAAACGTGATCTGCTCTTCTCCTTCATTCTTTGTCTCTTTTTCTCATTTTCCCATTAATTGCCCACCAACCAAGACACATGGCAGCCTCCTATTGGCTCACACCAAAATATCTTGTCTTAATGCTCTTTAGTCCTTAGACAAATTACACTTCACTCACTTACACGATTCTTTCCTTACAAACTTAATTATCTTTTCAATTAGGTCCTTAACACTCCAAATTTCTCTAGCACAAATTACCGAAATACCCTTCCGATCCCGACTTTGCATGCAAATCCTGACTAGGGCCATTTTGGGGTGTGATAGGAAGCACGACTCAGTTTGGGTAATAGTGGATCGGCTCATGAAGTCAGCTCATTTTCTACCAGTTAGAGTGGATTATCTGATGGATAAGTTAGCCAGTATCTATCCGGATGAGGTAGTTAGATTGGATGGAGTGCCGTTATCTATAATATCAGATCGGGACCTAAGGTTTACATCCAAGTTTTGGAAAGAATTGCAAAGAGCTTTGGGTACCAAGTTGAACTTCAGTACGGCATTCCATCCTCAGACAGATGGTCAGTCAGAGAGGGTTATTCAGATCTTAGAGGATATGTTGCGGGCTTGTGCTTTGGATTTTTCGAGTAGTTGGGATAGATATGTGCAGCTTATGGAGTTTGCCTACAACAATAGCTATCAGTCGAGCATCGGTATAGCACCATATGAAGCTTTATATGGTCGGCAGTGTAGGACTCCGATTTGTTGGACCGAGCTATCCGAGCGTTTAGTGATTGGGCTGGAGATGGTTAGGGATACCGAGGAGAAGATCAGAGTTGTGCAGCGGAATCTGAAGGCGGCTAAAGATTGACAAAAGTATTATGCCAATATGAAGAGGAAAGATGTGCAGTTTTGAGTCGGGGACAAGGTTTTCCTTAAAGTTTTGCCTTGGAGGAAAGTGCTTCGATTTGGAAAGAAGGGTAAGCTTAGTCCTCGCTTCATTGGTCCCTATGAGATTTTGGCTAAGATTGGTCCGGTAGCCTATAGATTGGCTTTACCGATGGAGTTGGCAAAGTTGCACGATGTCTTCCATGTTTTGATGCGTTATCGGTACAGATCAGATCCTTCACATGTTTTGTCAATTCAAGATGTATAAGTTCAGCCAGATTTCTCTTATGATGAAGAACCAAAAGCTATCCTAGCTCGAGAAATGAGACAGCTGAGGAGTAAGCAGATCCCTTTAGTAAAAGTGTTATGGAATCACCATGGAGTCGAGGAAGTGACTTGGAAACCAAAGGATTCAATGAGAGCTCAGTATCCGCATTTATTCAGTTCAAGTGAGAATTTCGAGGACAAAATTCTTGTTAGTAGGGGAGAGTTGTCACACCCCGTTTGCCCCCTAGTAGAATGAGCCATCTGTGTGTGCATGCAATGTGTGTGTTTTGGCATATTATAAGGGCATTCTTGGTAAAAATGCATGTTTGTGGGTTTTATTAGTATGAGGGTGCATGTATGGTAGTAGGATGTGAGTAAGTTGGGTTATGTTTGTGTGTTCATGAGCATACCATAGTAGGGTGTGTTTAAGTTGGGGTGTCTTTGTGTGTGAATGATGCATGTGGTTTGAGTGTGAGTGATCAAATCCCATTAATAGGAAGATGACACTTGCCTAGGGTTAGGAAAAGAAAAAGAAGAAGAAAGAACAAGGGGAGAGGTATAAATCATTCCCGTTTTTCCCTTCTCACCCTCTATTCTTCTTCCTTTTCTCTTCACCGATAACCCTAGCTTAGATTCAAGCGCTGCTAGTGGGAATTGATCATCTCCTTATGTTTCTTTTGGTAAGTTCTTGCATTTTATCTTCATCTCCTTCTTTCTTTTCATTGTTGTTCATCTTCTCCTTCATTTTCTGGGTTTGGGGTTTTGATCTTGGGTTTGTATTTTGTGTGTTATTGTTGATTTGTTGGTTAGTTGAGCCTCCCCGTGACCCGAAAGGCAAGGAGAAGGTTGGTACTAGTGGAATGTAACACCCCTTACCCATACGTAGGCGATCCCATCCGATAAGGAATGAGATGCCGTATGAGTAAAGGTGCCACCACACAGATACAGAAAACGCATACATTCATACATAAACATACATAACGAAACACAGGATAATTTAAAACTTTATAACACCATTCATAGAATAAGTTGATCATGCATTAATATAATAGAAGCATTACATTACTGTTCTGATCAACTGAGAGATATAAACGATAATTACAAATCCCAAGATTACATATACAAAAGCGGAAGCGGATACATAATCAAAATATGAGAGTTCTATACAAAAAGAATCATAAAGCTACAAAAATAAGCCCTACACTAAGACCCTGCTGTGTTGGCTTCGATGGCGGCGACTCTCCCAAGACAAATTCCTTCCGCACCTGCACGGGTAAACACACCGTGCTAAGCGATAAACGCTTAGTGGGGAAACAAACACATAGCATAAGGACAACCATTCACAACGGTCGTCAAAGCAGTTCGCATGCGTACATACATATAGCCATTCATCAAAAGGTTCATAACAATAATCATATTCTCATAGCAGATTTTACTTTTCATCATTGAATCCATAAGGATAAAACATATGTTTTCTCATATAACAATTCATACCAGCACTATGAGCATTGAAACACCTGCTGACTCAAGGTAGTGGATAACGAGTGAACAGAAAGTACTTTACGGGTACTAACCGAATATGAAGAATCATTTTAACTTTTCATTCATAAATATTTCCAGAAGGACCTTAAACAAGATCCAAACACATTACAGAAGTTCGCGAGGAACCAAACGGGGACCTGATCAGGGTCCGAACGGAAAACAGAAGCTGCAGCAAAGACTCTATTAGGCATGCCTAACTATCCACTTACTAGACTCTAGTAGGTCATACGTAAACCATTCAATCCATTTCATAATTTCTCAAAATAATCATCATATATGTGCACAATAATATCATGGTTCCATATTCATGTCATTCATAAAACACTTAGCATAAATCGCATAACTGTTAAAAGAAACAGAAGTTCATGCCACGTACAATGAAAGAAAACTCATTTAACATACAAGGGACTGTCGCGCTCGCGACAGAGACCAAAGTCTCTTCGCTGCGTGCGCGCGACGGACTTCGCGACCACAAGGAGGACGGAAGGGCCAGGCTCTGTCGCGCTCGTGACGGATGTCGCGATCGCGACAGAGGACAAATGGTGCTGTCGCGGGCTCGCGATGGATTGCGTGGTTGCGATAGCACTAGGCCAACAATACGCTCTGTCGCGATCGCGATAGTTGTCGCGGTCGCAACAGAGGGTACATATCACTTCGGCTGTCGCGGGCTCGCGACGGCATCGCGTGCTCGCGACAGCGAAGCTCCCAACACCGCTCTCTGTCGCGATCGCGATAGGTGTCGCGAACGCGACAGTGTCGGGACTTCGAAAATCTGCAGAAATTCTGCAGATTTTCTTCTTCCAAATCCTCAACCAACCACACAAAACTCATTCCAAGGTTACTTACCTCAAATCCAGCCATCCATTAACATCAACAACCATAATACAACATTTATTCACAATAAACTTCATCCAATCCATTACTTTACACATTCAATTTCAAAAATCAATCAAAAACCCAATTTATGCATCAAACCACATCAATTCCAAAATTACCATAATTAACTCATGCTTTTGCAAGATTCACACTTCAAAGCAAATACCCATATCATATACATCAAGATACAGAACATCTAACAATCAAATTCCAAGAAATCATCAAAACACATACATGAACATTTCTCATGCAAAAGTAAGAAAGTTCCCAAACCTTCAAAATCCTTTGCTCCTATTGTTTAGTTCCACTTGGTCTAACCTTCTCTTTACCCTTTGGTTCACGAGGAGGTTTAACTAAGCAACAAAAGCAACCCAACACAGAAACACAAAACCCACTTCAAACCCATTTCCGAAAATAAGAAAGAAAGAGAAGAAGATGGAGAACAAAATGAAGAAAATGAGAATAAATGCAGTAGATTTACCTTTAAAATGCTAAAAAATGATCAATTTCCACCAACTAAGCCTTTCTTCCAAGCTAGGGTTCTTGGAGGAAGAGAAAAAGAAGAAGAAGAGAGTGAGGGAGGAGAAGAACGGGAATGAAGGCAGCCACCGTTCCCTTCTCTCCTCTTTCCTTTTTCTTTTTCTTTTTCCTTAACCCTAGACAAGTGTCACTTCTCCATTGGTGGGATTTGATCACTCACACCCAAAAGACATGCCTCATATACACACAAGACTCTCCCAACTAATGCATCCTACTCATGTGTGAGCAACACACAAGTGCAACTCCTAACACACACCCTACAAACATATGCATGTCTACACACTACAATAACTCACTAGTGCATATCCTACTATGGTGCACTCAACCACACATGATGAAACTCTCATGAACACACACTACAATGGTGCGCTTGAGCACACACCAAACTAACCCAACTAACTCACACCATGGCACCATGCATGCACCCACGTGCTAGCAAAACTCTTAAAACATGCAAGATTACCAAAATGCCCTCATGATACAAAACTCATGCAATTTTACACACATACATATATGGCTCATTCAACTAGGGGGCAAACGGGGTGTGACATGGAACTCATTAGATTTGGAGCTAAGGAGATAAGGTTTGGAATTTCTGCTGTTTTGTTATTCATATGTTCAAATGTGCATGTGCATGAATTTCTGAAATTTTGGTTATGTAAATGGACCTATATTGGCATGCATGTTATGGGTTTTTGGTTGTGATAAATGATTATGCATAAGTGTGGATTTATTGAAGTGATTGTGAGGATTGAATGAGTTTTGCTCCAAAATTTCCAGATTTTGTGATCTTTGAGATTGTGAGTTTAAATTGATGAATTAATGGGAATTAATTGTTGAAATATGTTGTTTTATGTTCGTTATGATGTTTTGGAGGCTATAATTGAGGTAAGATTGGATTAAAAGTGTTTTGGGTCAAAATGGATTTGATTAGGGGAAAAATCTGGATGTTTGTGTTTTGCTGGGAACTGGAAATGTCATCTCTGCCCCGAGCGCGACAGAGAAGAATGCCAGGTCTCACGTTATGGCACTGTACATTGCTCTGTGTCCAACTCGTGTCGGAGAAGCACGACTCGTGCTCCTTATGTGAGTGAGCTGTGCATCCCCGCAGGATAGCAGCGAAGTAATGGTTTTTCGTCCATCTCGTGTTCCACCATCCGACTCGTGCTCCTTCAGTGTGCGAGTCATGCTGTGGAGAGTTAGACGGAGGGAAGGACGCATTTCGGCACGTTTCGTGCTGGCCTAGCACGACTCGTGCTGAGCAGCACGACTCGTGCTGTGGCAATGTCCCATCTGTTTCGTGCTGCAGAGCACATTTGAGGAGGAATTAGACACGAGTCATGTCCCTCAGCACGACTCGTGCCCATTTCCCCTCTGTCGTGCTCGGACCTGTCCTGTTTTTCCTGCGTGCCCAGTTTTTTGAAAATGAATTTCAGACGTCTTTTTCAATTTTTATCCTTACTATATGCTATATGAATGTGTTTATATGCCTACTATATTGCGAATTATACAGGGTGAATTATATGTTGTGTTTTGAAACATGATCTGGTTTATGCATGACCTGCTAGAGTCAAGTAAGTGGATAGTTAGGCACTCCTAATAGAGTCTTTTAGCTACAGCCTCAGTTTAGTTTGGGCACCAATGAGGTCCCCGTTTGGTTCCTCGCGAACCCCTCTGTGACGCGTGCCGGATCCCCGCTGCCGCCCATGGGACCGCCCGCTTGAAGGCGATCGGGCATTTGTGGGTCCGTTGAGAGCTTGCAATAAATCGCAAGTGCGTCTATGTTGGGCAACAAGGAGGTTTCATGGAGTCGCCACCCAATAGAACATTGGGAAAGTTTATCTCGCCTCGGAGAGCCTAAGCTGCGCTTAGTATCCATTTTGGGCCAGCCAAAGGGGTCTTGGAAGGTAAACCTCTCGCCCTAAGGAGCCTAGGATTAACGCTAAAGTCTCGTGACACAAGAGGTGTCTTGGAGGGTAAACCTCTCGCCTCTTTGAGCCCAAAGGCCAGAGCTGAGTTCGGGACTTCTCATTTATTCATACATTGGTTAAGTTTATAGTTGAGTTTTGAATTTATTATTTCATCCCATTTCACATACATTTAATGCAATTAATTAAAGCGCATAACATACATTTAAGAAAAAGCGGTAAAAGCATAAGTAAAATAAAGCACATGTAAAAATATTACAATAAAACTAAGGGCGGAATACAACCCCCATTGTAAATAAAATACAGATCATGCATAAATCGAAATATTCATTAATGTTGAGGACATTGGTCCTCGCATGCATATTATTATGAAATAATTTTTATGTGATGATTTTGGATGGAGAAAATTGAGACATTGGTTCCATTTTTATTTAGAAAAAATACCAAGTTAATTAATAAAAATGGTTTAGTGACTTTCTTTCTAGCTGGCCTAAATAAACAATTTTACAAGAAAATTATATGGCAAAAATAAATAGGAAAAAGCCAAATAAATAAAATATTACAAATAAAGAAAAATAAATATTCCGAACGAGCCTTTTGGACCTCCCCGTGTGCTCGCGAAAACGCCCAATCAAAAATGAGTTTAGACATAAAAAACAAAATACAAATAAAATAATGTTAGTAATTGAATCAATTAAATCAATTAAACATAAAAAAGAATTAATAACAAAATAAAATAAAATAAGATGATATGAAAAGAATGATAATTGAATCAAAATGTTAACAAACCAAAATAAATGAGAAACATGCATTATATGTGATAAATGATTAAATGATGTGATGAAAATAAAATAAAACATGTTAATTAATTAGTACATGAAAATATACACATGATGAAAATAATGATGATAAGTGAAAAATAATAAATGAATAAATAAACAAATAATAATAAATCAATCATGTAACAATGATAAAAAGAATAATAAAAATTAGTAAACAAATGAATGATGAAAACAATAATGATATATAACAAGGTTAATTGATGAGTTCATAATTAATATAAACTATTTACATGGAAAAAGATTAATTTAAGTTAATTATTTGCATGTTAAAAATAATTAGGAATCACAATGAAATCATTTACATGTTAGGAATTGAAAGAAAACAATATTCACATGAACAAATATAAAATCATATATAAACAATTAAATGGAACAAATATAAGATCAATACAAATGAATAGATGAAAACAATAAATAAATCAATAAAAACAATAAAATATACATGAATGAATTAAATAATAATAGATTAGAATTGAAATTGAGCCTAGAATATTTACCCTCAGAGTATTGGATTTGATGAAGGAAAAGTGATGATTTTCCGGAAAATTGCTTGAAAGAATAATTTAGCAATAAAATTAATTCTCTTTGTTTATGGAGAAAACAAAGGAATTGACTTGTATGCTTAAGATTGAAAAGAAATTGATTTCAAAGTGATGATTAATTTCTTGTGTTTATGGAGGAAAAACAAAGAAATTAATTGGAATAATTAAGAATTGAAAATTGATCTTTCAATTTCAATTAAACCTTTTTAATTAAAAGAGAAATCTGAAATTTTTGAAGAGAAAATAGAAGAAAAAGAATTCTGGAAATTTTTGGTCTAAAAAGAATGTGGAGGCTCCTTTGATTTTTCATCATAAAGTCTTTATAAAATAAAATAGGATGCCCTAATTTAATTAAGAAAAACAAACCTATTTTAACACAAAATTCTTTTATTTTTAATGATAAAATCAAGTTTTATTAATTAATTATATAAAAAAATATTTTAGAATTTAATTTGAACTCAAAAACCCAAAAAAAAATGGGATAAAAAACGGATTTTTTGGTGAAAAAATCGGAAAAAGGGGTATCAGACCCTATAGCGACGGCCAGGGGATGAGGGACGCCCGTCGCTATAGAGCGACGGGCTTCACGCAGCTAGGCTGCGCGAAATCCGCGTGCAGTGCGCACAATGCTGCGCGTCGCTTTTTAGCGACGCGCGGCATTGGCGACGCTGCGCGTCTCCAAATCTCGCCTAGCACGCTGCCTGGGCGTCTGCGCGCTGGGTGCCTGCGCGCTGCCGAGCCCGACACTCGCGATCCGAAAAAATTTTTATGTTTTAATTTTATTTTTTTAATTTTAAATTGACTAAAAACACTATAATTTTAAGCCTTCATTTTTCAAAACTAATTTTTTAAATATTTTTTATTATTTTCTAATTTTTCACTCTAAAATGCAAATTTGACGAGAAAACCATCACTTTTAACCTTTTAAGCCTGTGAAGGCAATTATCATCATTGGGTAACTTCGATCTAGGCTTACTCAGGACTCGGTGTCTACACCCTCAGTATTTGGATCTTGTTTAACGTCCCTTTTGTAAAATGTTTTGTAATTGATAAAATTAAGTGGTTTTTGATTCGTACCCATAAGGTACTGTCAGTATTCGATTCGTACCCGTAAGGTACTGTCCGTATACTCATTATCCACTATTGTGAGTCAGCAGGTGTCTTGTTTGCTTTATTTTACTCTAATGTGATTATACGATTGTGATATTGAATGAGTATGATAATGAGATGAATGATCAGTTAATGTAATTATGAATGTGAATATGGATGTGAGCATATGTTATCGAAAGTATGGCATTTATATGCAAGAATGTATAATTACTTACTATGATTATCTGCATTTACCATTGTGAATATGTTATACCTCGACGACTATTGTGAATGGCCGTCCATACTGCTTGTGTGTTTCCCCACTAAGCATTTATCGCTTAGCACGGTGTTTTTACCCGTACAGGTGCGGAAGATGTTTTGCTTTGGGAGAGTCGCTGTCAATCAAGCCAACACAGGAAGGTTTAGTGTAGGGCTTAGCTTTTGTAATCTTCGATGATTCTTTTGTACAGAACTCTCATGTATCAGTTTTTGTAGTAGCTTCCGCATTTGTATTTTTTTGATATGTAATTATCTTTTATTTCAGCCAGTTTTTTCAAAACATTATTGTAATCATTTTTGTTATATTAAAGCATGTTCAGCTGTCGCTCTTATTGTTTTGCAAGGTTTTTAATTACCCTGTATTTGTGAATGTATGATTTGTATTTTATCTGTGTGGTGGCACCTTGACTCGTACGGCATCTCACTCCTTATCGGATGGGATCGCCTACATATGGGTAAGGGGTGTTACAATTTTGGAGATTGATTCCTTCAATTTTACATATTCATTAAAATATCGAAAACTTGCGACGAAATCTAGAGACTCCCTATTTTTGAAAATATACTTTTCAAACTCGCTTTGTGTAGAAATTTTTTTAGAATGTTTAGAAAAATTGGCTCTAAAATAGAGTGAGCGAGTTTGATAATTATTTTCTCAAGAACAAAGATATTTTTGGCTTTTGTTGCAAGTTTTCAGTACTTTAATGAATATGAAAAATTGAGTGAAGTCCGAAATTTCAGAATCTAATATCCAAAATAGTTTTAAAGATCCCATATTAGCTCTATAATTCTACCTAGATCAGTTAAAAATTTTAGTATATAGGAGGCTCACTTTAAACAGTATCAGAATCTTTGATTAAATATTTTTGAGTGATTTTATAGGGTTTGCATGTGTCTGAAGAAGAAAATAAGTTTTGAAAGGAAAAAAAAATTTAGAGCAATTTCATAAATTGAAAGAATTCAGGAAATATTCAAGTACCTAATAAGGAATAAAATCATAATACAAGTATCTAATTTGTAGTTTTTAAAATTCAGAAATACAATCAAGAAAAGTCGAATAGTTCAGAGATTAAAGTATGAATTTTTCCTAAATAAAAAAAGCACCCTTAAACCATGTTTATTATATGATATAACAATATTTCTTCATCCAAGTCCAAAACCACTTAACATTATGTGAACAAATGTGGACAAGATGAAGTCTAATAAATCTGTCAATTCTATATTGTTACTGCCACCATAGCCACCGTCTTCGGAGGTTCTTGTTCTGATAGTCCACCACCTTCATCCTTAAATTCTAATCATTGATTTATGAATTTCAAAGTGATCATGACACATTTCCGTGTTCTCATATCAAATATAGAAGCAATTTTGTTTCTAGTAGATCCAATCAAATTGTTACTATACATTCTTATAGACCTTCTCAATTACTAACACACTGCACTATTCGTTACTCTATCGAATTTACTCAAATTGAATATTAACCGGAATCTATCTTTGCTACAGCGTTTTAATCAAAAATTGGGGCCAATCTATTAGTTTTTTGAAAACTGAGTTCGTGAGTAGCACTAAATAGTTTCTATATTCGGTAATTCAAACTCAAACGTGATTAAAACGTTTACGGTCGACAAAAAGAAATTGAGTACCTATTACAGCCATAAGGAAATTTTTTATAAGACCAAATAGTATTATTATAAAAGTGATCCTGATAGGGACATAGTTAGGAATTCAGTCCAATGGGATGAAAAATTATAACATTTTATAAAAAATTTATTCACATAAAATTTAAATAAGTGCGAATTTTTTTTTTAAGTATTGAAATCGATATAAATTTTTTATTTAAATTTATTTTTTAAATGTGCTAAAATATTGAAAATTTTATGTACGGACATTTTTATTGAAGGTTAATATTGAAATATTGTTCATATTTGATAGATTTGGAAATTATAACAAATATAATTTAATGGAGGTATCATAATAAATGGTACCTACCTCTTGTAGTGCAGAAACTCGTTGCGGAAGCATCTACAAGGATCCCGTTTGTTTTTGGTCACTGGCCTGGCTTTTATCCACATGTGGGATAATAGCAGTTATTCCACAATCTAAAAGCCCCGGAAAGATTACGACAAAAAACTATGAGTGGGAATGAGCAGCCTTGTGGCGTATACGTTTTCTCGTTTCAAAATAATGAGGACCTCACCTCTATTTATAGAGATCCTAAAAGCTAGAGCCCTAACACTAGTTTAACTCAGACTCTTTCTGAGATAGGATTTGATAATCTTAATCAGATTAAATAACTCAATTTAATCTGGATTGGAACTCAATCCATTATAGAGTCATGGGCGTATCCCAACTCTATCATCTCCCACTCACACATGACGGAACACATTCCAGTCTTAATCTTCAGTTATACTAGCAGATAGATAGTGTGACCAGCATACCTCGAGAGCACTAGTGCTATACACCTGTTAGGGATATATAGCGTCTCGAAAAATAAGATCCTCTTCTTCATGTATGCCTAACCCTAGATTGCCTTCTTACATTCACTGTTTTAACTCATGATCTCATAAAACAATTTTAGTGCTCACTATTATGTTTCTACTCGTAGAAACTATAATAGGATAGCCAGTGAACCACGAAACCTTATAAAAGTGATCAAAATGCTATCTTCCCCTCTTACTGTATGCCATCCATCATGATTCAACTCACTTTTCTAGTTAGATACTCCAGGCCTAAACTTTTCCCGGTCCTCTTGGAAACTAACTAAGCTAGCCACATTGAACCATACTTCAGGGATAAGTTAAGGGTTCTGAGGGTCAAAATATAAATAGGGTCTCACAATAGGGAAAGTTGAGATCAGTAATATTATTAAATTCCCATCCCTGTGGTCACATAAGCACACACGGTATAAAACATGTGTTATAGCGTTCTTTCCTTCCCTTAAAGGAGCATATGTCTCACATTTCAATAATGTGTACATCAAACACCATACAGAAGCGTAAGGTTGCGATGCACCGAAGCACCCAACTTTAGTCCGATTACTTAAGGACTACTTCTGGCTTTTTAGACAGAACATGGTAGTTGCATATAACTTACCATCGGATTCCACACAATCCTTATTTGGGATCTCAATCCAAAGCATACAAATTTATGTATGTCTTTATCTCACCCCTTAACAAGACTCATCTTATAATTTCTGCAAGATGGCACTTTTATTTTGAATAAGCTCTCGAGCATTCTCATATGTTCAAAAATCGCCTCATTTTAGTCTTTGCCAACTCATTGACAAAACTAAGGTAAACACCCTTGTGAGTGGGCTACTTCTCTGTCCGACATGCTCAATCCCATAATAATAGTAAATGTTTATAGATAAACATTCACACTTATGCATTACCAACAATAAACTTTAGTTATTATTCGCAAATAATAACGTAAAGGGATTATATGAAATATAACATTACCAATTAAATTCTATGAAAACCTCGAGATCTAATGTGTCACACCTCGAAAAGTACCTTAGAAGGATTTGTGCAAATTGAGGATGAGTAGCGACCGAAGTCATGCAAGTTGAAGTGTTTGGTATGTCAGACGGATAATTTAAGATTTTAAGTGAAAGTTTTGATAATTGCGGCCAATAGTAAATTATGAATATCAATGTTTGAGGTTATAAGAGTTTAAGGATTAAAAAGATAATTTGACATAAGCATCTATTTGTGGGTTTTAATAGAGTGTACATGTATAGAGGGAAGTAGTGTATGTGTTAGTGGAGGTAACCTTGTGTGTGTTGTTATATATGGGTGTAGGGTGTGAATGGTCGAGTTCCACCAATTATGTGGTGATATGTGGCAAGGATTTAAAGAGGGGCATTTAAGGCAAGGAAAGAGAAAGGAAGAGCAGAATTTTTCCAAGCTCTCCCGTTCTCTCTTCCTCATGCCTCTTTCTCCTCCTTTTCTTCTTCCCACTTTGCTCCATCATGATTCTTCCTCTTTGGTTGTGATTCCTTGGTGGAAATTGATCATCATAAGTGAGATTGGTAAGTTTTATTTGGCTTTCTTCTCCTCTTTCTTCTCTTATTTGGATTTTGTTTGAGTGTGTTTTGATCTAGGGTTTTTATTGTTTGTGTGAGTTTGATGAGGGTTTTGATTGGTAAAGATCTTGGATGGGTTTAGGAGCATGAAAGAGCAACCAAGAAAGCTAATAGGAGCAAAGGACTTAAAGGTTTTGGATTGTGTTTGAGAAATTATTGATTTTGTGCATTTTGTGATTTTTGCTCTTTGGATGAATTTCTGGAAAAATATGTTGTTCTTGATGTTCATAGTAGTTTAAATGTTATGGGTTTTGATTCAGATGTGATAAGAAGGCTTGATTGGGGTGTAATGAACTCAATTATGTTCTTGATTGAGATGAATGATGAATAGTGCTAATATTCTATTTGTGTAAATTGATGTTATTATTGGCATGATTTAATTGGAATTTGTGGCATAAATCTTGTATTATATGTTAGAAATGATGGTTTGGTTGCTAGAAATGAGGTAAGTGGAAGTTTGAATTGAGTGTGGGTGATTGGGTGTTGTGAAAGTGAGATTTTCTGCAGATTTCTCGTGTAAGGACTAAATTCACGACTCTGTCGCGAGCGCGACATTGTCGCGACCTCGCAACAAAGTTCGGTGATAGCAGCTCTCGTACGCGTTCGAGCTCTCTGCCGAGCAGAGCAGTGGAGCCTCTGTCGTGAGCACGACAGAGTGTTCAGCTGCCGAGCTGTTTTGGATGATCCTCAATCGCGAGCGTGATAGATCGGGCTGGTAGCTCACTGTCACGACCACGACAGTGAGTTATATTTGCTCCCCCGCGAGATAGCGACGACTGCCGTGGTCGTGACCTGGAGCAAGTTCGCCTCTGTCGCGAGCGCGACAGTGACCTATCCATGCCCTATTTTTTCAATTTTGCCTTCTCTTCTAAAATGAATTTCAAATGGTTTCTTCATGGATTTTTACCCCTGTATGCAATATAATATGCTTATTTATATGGGCAATGTTATGATAATTATATTGTAATTGTTGAGACTAAAAATAGGCATGATATGTAATAACATAAATATGCTTAATATGTTCATATAAGATGTTTATACGTAAATGAATGCATGTGCCTAATTAAAATGAAAAAATGTTATGTGTATTGTGGAATGTGTATGTATGTGGAAATGAGATGAATCTAATAATAATCACATGAAATTTAGCCTGCGTTGGTCGAGTCGTGGATAAATAGGCATGCCGCCCTCTGTACTGAGACGAATCTATACCTATTTTGAACATTATGAATTATGTTCATAATAAATATCTGAATCTATATATATTTTGAACATTATAAATATCTGAATTAACAGTATGAATTATGGTGCTAAGTCGTGGATAAGTTAAGTTAAATGAGACGAATCTATAGCGTTCTGTTAGCTGCAACCCTCTATACTGTTCTGGACCCTGATCTGGTCCCCGTTTGGTTCCTTGCAAACCTCTATGTGTATGGATCTGGTATAAGATCCCCTCTGTAAAATGTTTTGAATGAGAAAATGTGATGTTGCTCTTCGATTCGTACCCGTAAGATACCGTCACTATTTACTCTCTTATCCACCCTTAGGACTTAGCAGGCAATTAATGAAAATAAAAGTATGTGATTGGATTGATAAATTATGTAATGATGTACAAAAGTTATGTGAAGAAACATTTGATGCAATTGTGATTAATGCCAATTGACTGGTGCTTTATGCACCCCTCTGTTCTGGAGCCGTTATGGACTCGAATGTGAAATTGTGTGGTATCATCGGATACCTAAATGGTTTTGTATCTGAACCTAATGTCAGTTAATCGAAAAGAGGTACAGCAAACAATGTTGTACTAATAAGTATGCATGAATGAATACTGTTTGCATAAAAATTCGTATGTGAGAGATGCCTGTTATTAATCTGTTCATGAGTTATGAGTATAATTGCCCATATAAAGTCGGTGTAAGAATTTTTGAAATGATTGATATGCTTATTTGCTATAGTTAAGTACTCAGTAAATGAACTCTATGAATATATCCGTTTATATGTTTAAATTGAGAATACAAGTATGTGTTGTGTTATCTACCTTCTGGATCTTAGCCTGGATAATTACTATAAGCATTTTGGTAAGGAATTCGTGTGCCTTGCTATTGATTTTAATAAATATGGTAAGTTATATATGTATTGATTGGTAAGTAAGAGATAATAAAGTATTAAGCATGATATAGATAAATTGGGTTTAGGAAATGGGTTAAGATTAAATTTGGAATATGTGTGTATAAGTTTCTGTAGAACTACGTGGTTCTGATTCCCGACCATAGGGATACGTAGGAAGCTTGGAATATTTATTTCGAGCCCGAACCAAATCTAAAATCTAAATGTTTTGTCTAGCTTTGAATAGTAATGGTTTAAACAAATAGAATGTTCTAATGCAAGCACTGATACTTTGATCTGCATGATTTTGGAAATATTAGTAATAACGGGAATCGATATGACCTAATTGCTTCATTAGCAAATGTATCTTTGGTAACCAAGGAGGTATAACTATTCACATAGTTAATTAATTAAATAAATCAAACCATGAGTAAGCATAATGTCATCGTAAATTGCTTAGGTAATAACATAAATTCTGGCTATGGTATGTAAACAAATGTATATAAGAAAACGTTTATGTTTGTATGAGAAGAAGAATATGAATTTATGATAGCCATAATCAGTGTACTTTATGTTGTGTATAAATATATATTGAATTACATGTGTTTGGCTCGGCAACCACTGTGAGTGGCTGTCCATTATTTGTTTCGCCCGACTAAGCGTTATCGCTTAGCACGGTTGTTTGTCCGTGCAGGTTAGGAGATCAGAGTAGCGCAGCAGTCAGCCGAGTCTTTGGCCAACGAGTCTGTATAAGTTAAAGGAAGTTTTTATTAATTGTCGTTTTGTAATTAAGTTTATTTATGCATTTTTGTAATAAGTTGTAAGATTCCTTAGCGCAAATAATGGTATATTGATGATATAGGTTTAGGATGTGCATGTTTTGAGATGATGATTTCAGAAATTTTATTGTTCTGATTTCGGTATTGCCATGAATGTCCTTGTCTGGTAACACCTTCTGCTCACCGTAGCTCTTCACCCTGTGAAATGCTACGTGTGGAAGTTGGGGGTGTTACATAATGTGTCTCTCAAAACACATATGTCATTATAGGTTTACTCAATGGATCTGCATGCGTAGAAATGTACTATAAGTTTACTTCTCCTCGTGCAATAATATCTCTCGTATATTGATACTTAATATCGATATGCTTAGCTCCACTATAAGCTATCAACAACTGACTGTCACTATAGACTATCACTGATACCTCTGAGATAGTTACTCTTAAACGGCTCACAAACCATTTCAGCCAAACTGTCTCCTGTACTGCAGCTGAGGAAGTGACAAATTCAACTTCCACTACTGATAGGGCTACACAGGTTTAATTCTTATTACTCCATGAGATGGCACTCTTGCCAAACAAGAATATGAAACCTGAATTGGATTTCCTCTCATCCACATCTCCTACCCAATCAATATCTCTATATTCTCTCAATGCAGATCATTTTATTGATAATAGACAGAATAGTCTGTCGTACCTTTAAGGTATATATGTGATGCCCGTTCCCTAATGACAGACTAGCTCAGCTAATCTTAGTTAAAGAAGGCCGCACACACACAACAAAACACATGCTTAACCTGAATAATAAAATTTCATCACATACGATCTTAACTCATGCATCACATGCCAACTACCTTAGTTGATACACCACTTCCACTCATAGGACATGCATACATATGAGGGGTAACATTCATAGTTATTAGATTATTACATGCCTTTACATACCCGATACACATTTGGTTGTACAAAAGCTTATACAGAAATCCCAAAATATCAAACCCAAAACCTACACTTTCTACTTCCTACTGTTGACCGTACAAAATGCGGGGACGTCCTTCGATCACCTCTGGTCCGTACCTGCATGGATTAGAGTAAATCCATGCTAAGCGAAAACGCTTAGTGGGGAACTCATATATAGCAAATAATTTATCACACATCGGAAACACCAAACATTACATGCTAGAAGTCATGCCAGAACAATTATTATTATAGCGAGTACCATTTCATGCATAGTATTATTCATTACCATATTCAATCAAAAAGCATCAATCACTTATTCACATATCTACATCACATACTTTATTATATCACAATCACTTCTTTTTTTTTATTTAATTAGTCAGTTAGCCTGCAATTCAATGATGCGGATAACGGGTATCGCATTGGTACCACTCAGGTACAAGAATCTCATCGAGATTACACTTATGCATGGGTGCCCTCAGGTACAAAAATATCATTCCACTTATAATAAAATCCAGCAAGGATTATTCACATTATTTTCGCATTGTGATTCCCATGGAATCAGACACATTAAACGCATGGGGCTACAGCACTTGACCCTATAGGCATGCCTAACTATCCACTACTTGACTCGCAGGCTTAAGTTGTTAAACATTTATTCATTGCACATTGAACAGATTTCGCATCACATATGTTATTGTCCAACATCACATTCGCTTT
The DNA here is from genome assembly GCA_947683425.1 of Excoecaria cochinchinensis. Lineage (NCBI taxonomy): Eukaryota > Viridiplantae > Streptophyta > Magnoliopsida > Malpighiales > Euphorbiaceae > Excoecaria > Excoecaria cochinchinensis. Next base: position 3,528,337 of record CANTUQ010000004.1, read on the forward strand.
AGCACATAGCTATTTTCCTCATTTACATACTCATAATGTCCTTCATTACAACCTAAAGCCTTACCGTTAGAGAGTCCAAACACATTAGGGTTATATTGCCAAAACAGGGTTGGTCACGGTCACAATGAATATCATTGTCACAGTGACATGTTGAAGTTCAAAACAGAATGCAAACTGGGGGCAGGTCACGGTCACAATCAATTTCATTGTCACCGTGACATGTTCCCAACTCTCGGCAGAATGCAACTTGAGGGTATGTCACGGTCACAATGAATTTCATTTTCACCGTGACATATTCTCACTTTGGAAAACAGAATGCTCTCTTAAGTATCTCACGGTCACAATGAATTCCATTGTCACCGTGACATACAAAAATCCAGTAGGCAGAATTGAACTCAAGCATATCTCACTCTCGCTTTTGGCAATCAACCCAAAACACCAACCACATAGACAAATAGCACATACCTGTTTTCCCTTCTTGTTTCGACATTCAATAATAACACAAATCATAATTATTCTCAAGCACTTTATCATAAAGCATATTACCACTACAATCATTTAATCTAGCATCACATAACTCATGCTCAAACCTCAATTTCACATACACATACAATTCAATTCAAATCTCTATTCAACCCACACAAATCACACAATTACACAATTAAGGTTTGTTCCCAAACCTTATCGCCTTAGCTCCTAATCTCGACGGACGCTCGGCTCTCCGATTACAGCTTTTCCCTTATCTCTCTTCACTTCTTCAGCTAGCAAAGCAGTTCAAATCCAGAATTGAACACAATCCATCAATTCTCATTCCAATACCAATTCAAAACAAAGAAGAAGAGTAGAAGATGAGAATATGCATGCACAACCTCTTACCTTTAAGTTTGCCCTTAATTCTCACTTCAATACTACAAGCACACACATCCACTTACCAACTCTCCTCTTCACTCATGGAAAGAAGAAGAAAGAACATATTCAAAGTACAGAAAAAAGAGAGAGAGAAAAAATGAACCACACTCACCTCTCAAGCCCCTAAATATTTGCATGCATAAGTGGAGGTGGCATCCTCACAATGAGCCACACGGAACCCACTTCAGAAAATCTGCCTCAGCCAACTATTTTCTTACCTTATTTTATTCTTAATTAACCCTCCATTAAACTAATTAATCAGCCTTAAACTCATGCTTATTACAACCATATATAATTACCATTTAATCCCTTAACCATTCTTTTTTCTTTCAATTATGTCCTACCTTTATTTCAATCTAGTCCAAAACTCACATTCAATTCTCACACACATGCCAATTTAAGTTAATTCTTTTAGGGTACAAATCCGGCCATGACAACTCTCCCCTCCTTAGAGAATTTCGTCCTCGAAATTCATACCTGAGTGAAACAGCTGTGGATGTTGCTCTTGCATAGCTGCTTCTGGTTCCCAAGTTGCTTCCTCAACACCATGATGTTGCCATAGTACTTTTACAAGTGGTATTTGCTTGCTTCGAAGTTGCCTCACTTCTCTTGCTAAAATCTCTTTCGGTTTCTAATCATAAGTGAAATCTGATTGCACTTCTACTTCTTGTACAGGTAGCACATAGGAATCATCTGACCTATATCTTCTTAACATGTATACATGGAATACATCATGCAGCTTAGCCAAAGCCGGGGGCAAAGCCAACCGATAAGCTACTGAACCTACTCTTTCAAGCACTTCGTATGGCCCGATGAACCTCGGACTCAGTTTTCCTTTCTTACCGAATCTTAGCACCTTCCTCCAAGGAGACACTTTCAGAAATACTTTATCGCCCACACTGAACTCAATGTCCCTTCTCTTCAAATCAGCATACGACTTCTGCCTGTCACTTGCTGCTTTCAATCTTTGCTGTATAATCTTAGCTTTCTCTTATGTATCTCTCACTAGTTCGGGTCCAATGATTTTGCTTTCATTCAATTCTGTCCAGCAAACCGGTGAACGACATTTCCTTCCGTAGAAGACTTCATACGGTGCCATACCAATACTAGTCTGATAACTGTTGTTATAAGTAAATTCCATAAGTGGAAGATACTTATCCCAACTCTTAGAGAAATCCAAAACACATGCTCGCATCAAATCTTCCAAAACCTGAATAATTCTTTCTGATTGTAAATCAGTTTGCGGATGGAAAGCAGTACTGAAGTTCAATTTCGTACCCAAAGCCGCTTGTAAGCTCTTCCAAAACTTAGAAGTGAATCTGGGATCCCTATCAGAAACAATAAACAAGGGTATCCCATGCAATCGGACAATTTCTCTTACATACAACTCAGCCAACTTTTCCATAGAATAATCCATCCGAACTGGTTTAAATGAGCCGATTTCGAAAATTTGTCCACAATAACCCATACTGCATCCTGCTGTCTTGAGGTCAGAGGCAATCCAGATACAAAATCCATCGTAATATTATCCCATTTCCATTATGGAATAGGGAGTGGATGCAACATCCCCTGAGGCACTTGATGCTCCGCTTTAACTTGTTGACAGACAAGGCACTTGGACACATATTCCACTGCATCCTTCTTCATTCCAGGCCACCAGTACAACTGTTTCATATCTTGATACATCTTGTGTCCACCTGGATGCATAGTGAAAATTCTTTTACGAGCCTCATGCATCAATCTCTTCTTTAATTCCTTATCATTTGCCACACACATTCTATCCTTGTACAGCAGTACTCCATCTTCATTCACTGAATAGTCAGTCTTATCCATATCACTGACTGACTGTAGAATTTGTTGCAACCTCGTATCATTTCTCTGAGCAGCTATTAACTCGTCTTTCAAGACCGGTCTTGCTTTCAACTGTGCCAATAAAGCTCTGTCTGCAGAAAACCTCCACTTAATCTGCTTTAACTGTAATGCTGAAATTGACTTCCTGCTCAAAGCATCCGCCACTACATTAGCTTTTCCCGGATGATAATCCACAATACAATCATAGTCCTTAAACAACTCGAGCCATCTTCGCTGTCTCAGATTCAATTCCTTCTATGTAAGCAGATATTTCAAACTCTTGTGATCGGTGTAAATTCTACACTTCTCACCATACAAGTAATGTCGCCAAATCTTTAAAGCAAACACTACTGCTGCCAATTCCAAATCATGAGTCGGATAATTTTGTTCGTGCGGTTTCAGTTGCCTTGACGCATACGCTATCACCTTTCCATCTTGCATCAATACACAACCCAACCCGACACCTGAAGCATCGGTGTACAACACATACTCTTTACCAGTCATAGGCTGTGTAAGAATCGGTACTTCTACTAACATCTTCCTCAACTGATCGAAACTCGCTTGACATCTTTCAGACCACTCATATTTCACTCCTTTTTGTAACAATTTTATCAACAGTGAAGCTATTACTGAAAATCCTTTCACAAACCTTCTGTAGTATCCAGCCAACCCTAAGAAACTGCGAACCTCCAGCACATTCTTAGGCGGTTTCCAATTCATGATTGCTTCTATCTTAGTTGGATCTACTTTAATCCCTTCAGATGAGATCACATGACCCAGAAATGACACCTCTTTGAGCCAGAACTCACACTTACTTAGTTTGGCATACAGCTGATGCTCCCGCAGTGTCCGAAGCACAACTCTCAAATGCTGTTCATGTTCCTTCTCATCCCTTGAATAAACCAGGATATCGTCTATGAATACTACCACAAATTGATCCAGATACGGTCTGAATACCCGATTAATTAAATCCATAAATGCAGCTGGCGCATTGGTTAACCCGAATGGCATCACTAGGAATTCATAATGCCCATACCGAGTTCTAAATGCAGTCTTAGGTATATCTTCTTTCTTCACTTGCAACTGATAATACCCCGAACGCAAATCAATTTTTGAGAATACACCTGCTCCTCTTAACTGATCAAACAAGTCTTCAATCCGAGGTAAAGGGTATCGATTCTTTACTGTCACTTTATTCAACTGCCGATAATCAATGCAAATTCTCATTGTACCATCTTTCTTCTTGACAAATAGCACTGGAGCTCCCCAAGGTGAAACACTAGGTCTAATAAAACCCCTGTTCAGCAATTCTTGCAACTGCTCTTTCAATTCCTTCAACTCAGATGGAGCCATTATGTACGGTGCCCTAGATACAGGTGCTGTTCCTGGCATCACATCAATCGATAACTCAACCTCTCTTATTGGTGGTATACCGCTCAATTCTTCAGGAAACACATCAGGAAACTCTCTAACTACTGGTATCTCTTGCATCTTCACATGTTCTCTCTTACTGTCTAACACCAAAGCTAGATAAACTTCACATCCTTTCCTCATACACCGACAGGCTTGCATAGCAGATATCACATTTACAAGAGGATTAGTGCACACTCCTCTCACTGTCACTCTGTTCCCCTCACCATCAGAGACTATAACCATCTTCTTCTTACACTTAACATCCGCATCATACTTAGTTAACCAATCCATACCCAAAATCAAATCAAACTCATCAAACGGTAGTTCAGTCAAATCAGCTGGAAACACACTACCTTGAACTTCTAATGCACAGTTTCTATACACTCTGTTCACATTAACATTACCTCCCAAAGGGCTAGACACACATATATCATATTTTAAACATTCAACTTTAGGCATCTTTTCGCATATCTTTTTATCACACACATATGAATGAGTTGAGCCAGGATCAATAAGTGCAAACATTTCCCCACCATAGAGTAGAATAGTACCTGCTATCACCTCAGGCGCATCCTGATCCTCTCGTGCCCTCATTGCATAAGCCCGCACTGGTGCCCCGTTAGGCCTATCCACAATCTCAGAATCAACTGCACCCCTGGACTGGTTACCTCTGCCACGTCCTCTTCCTCTTCCTCTACTAACAGAAGGTGAATTTGAACCACCCCTACTCTGCAATTGCTGATTCCCTGCCGTTTCATAGGCGTTGGGACAGTTGGCAAGGAAATGCTCAGTGCTTCCATATCTAAAACAAGCACCCGTCACTCTCTAGCATTCACCTCGATGCCTCTTACCACAGTGAGGACACTCATGTACCACACCTTTGTTACTAGATGTTCCTTTCCCAGCGTTGGATGCAGAGGAAGCGCCACGCTTCTTACCTCTCGCTGCAGAACTGAACCCTGATTCCGCAGGTGGTGCCATATGAGAATCTCTGGATCTTTTCCTCGCCTGGGAGCCACCTCTACTTGCATTCTTCCTTTGTCTCCATTCTCTTTGAGCTCCCAAAGTCCTTTCAGCTCTCAAAGCTGCCTGAACAATTCGATAATAACTTACATTCTGCTCTATTGTTAGAGAAATCAGCAACGCTTTAATTTCCTCAATCAACCCTTCCTCAAATTGTTGACATCGTAACACATCGGTCAAAACACCTTTTGGCGCATACTTGCTTAGACGATAAAATTCCGCTTTATACTTCGCCACCGTCATGGTTCTCTGTCTCAAACTCAGAAATTTCTTCCAGTTTGCCTCTCGATATGCCTTAGTAATATACTTGTTCTTGAACTCCTTTTCAAAGAACTCCCAGTTTAGTGGTTCAGGAAGCATCGGATTCTGCAGGACCAGCTTCCACCAATCATATGCAGGACCTTGGAGTAGTGACTCCACACATTCAACCCACTGGTCTAGAGGACACCGTATGTCACACCTCAAAATAGCCCTGGTCGGAATGTGTATGCTAAGTCGGGAATGCAAGGGTATTTCAGTAAGTTGTGCATGAGGAATTTGGATAATAAGGACTTAATGGTAAATAATTAATTAAGTATGTTAAGAAGAGAAATGTTAGAGTGTGCATGTGGTATACGATTGTAGGGTGTTTTGGTTGTGGCATTTATCTAGTGAAGTGTGAGTTTGGTACCTTGGCGTGAGGTATTTATTTAAGGAAAGGATTGGGTGCATGTGAGTGTATGGTGCTTTGGTTTGGAAAAGTCTAAGTGGGTTTTGTGGTCCAATTGGGAGCTGCCATGTGGGCTTGTTAGGTGGGCATTGAATGAAGAAAAAGAAGAAGTAAGAGGAAGAGAGAGGGAACACAGATTGTTGGCTTTCCCGTCCCCTCCTCTCACGCCTCCTTTCTCCTTCTCTTCTCCTTTCTCTGCTTTTCCTTTCGTTCTCTTTGGCTTGGAGTTGTGCTTTGCTTGAAGTGGTAAGTTGGGGTTTAGGGTTCCTGCATGCTGTTCTTCTTCTTCTTCTTCTTCTTCTACTGGTTTTACCTCAGTTAGGGTTTGAACTAAGGATTTTGTGGGTTTCTTATTTGTGCAAGCTTTGGGTTGCAAGAAGAAGCTTAAGGACAAGTAGAGGATTGAGGATTGAAGCTTAAAGTGTGATTTTTGGATCTTCAATTTTAGGTTTGGGAGCTTTGATTCCTGCATTTGAACTTCTGAGATGTTTTGCCCTAATTCTCACTTAGGTTGTAAATGTGTTTGCATTGTTTAATCTCTGGAACTTTTTGTGTTTTGGCATGTGTATATGCATGATTTATGTGGGTAGATGTGTTAGTAATGCATGATAAGGATTGAATTGAAGGTACTGAGTTTGGGATTTGAACTTAGCGTAACTTTTAGGGTTCATGTTCTTGAGGGAATTGAATGTGTTTATGCATGATTTTGGTTGTTTTTCTTGTTGAATTAAGTTGGTTTTACTGTATTTTTGATGTATGGAAGATCGATTGGAAGGTAAGATGAGATTGGTAGTGTTTTGAATCAAATTAAAACTGATTTTGTCGAGTTCTTTGAATTCTGGGCATGCTGGGAACGGGAAATCGCGATTCTGGTGGAATTTCCGTTTCCAGTACATGTGTGTCGTGACTGCCCTGAGAGAGGCAAGTCACGAGTCGTGACTCCCAGTCACGACACGTGACTCTGTCTCCCAGTCACGACGCGTGACTTTTCCGCGGGCTGGAAGCAGTCGCAGGGCGTGACTCCCAGTCACGACGCGTGACTGCCCTGTGAGAGGCAAGTCACGAGTCGTGACTCCCAGTCACGACATGCGACTCTGTCTCCCAGTCATGACGCGTGACTTTTCGGCGGGCTAGAAGCAGTTGCGGGCTGTGACACCCAGTCACGACGCGTGACTGCCATGTGAGAGGCAAGTCACGACTCGTGACTTAGAGTCACGACTCGTGACTCCCCCTATGAGGCATGTCACGAGGCGTGACATAGAGTCACGACTCGTGACCCTCCTTTGAGGCCAGTCACGAGTCGTGACATGGCTTGTGACCGACCCCCTTCAGCCCCATTTTTCCGAATTAGCCCAGTTTCAACCAAAATGAATTTCCTATTTCTTCTGTATGGACTTATACTGCTGTATGATTCATGTCATACTTTTATATGCTCTTATATGGCCTTTTATGTTTTGCCTTGTTCCCCAAGTGACTAGTTGTCTTATAAAATGACTTTCAAATGCTTTTATGGCTTTTTCCCCTACTGTGTGCTATATTACTTTGCTTATATGAATGGTTATTCTCATTTATTTGTGAGTAACAATATGTTATGCATATCCTTGATCAGATCCTCTTCTAAAAATAATCTGCCATGCTTAAGAGTTTATTGTATCATTCCACGACTAAGATTATGTGTTATTAATCATTGGCATAATATGATTCCACATGTGTTCCTGACATGCTTTAGTAAATTGAGTAGTGCTAAAATGTGATCGATTGAACTATTGCATGCTTCAGGATATGAATTGTATGAGGTATAATTGATAGTATGCTATGCCAAATTTATTTGAGTAATATGGTTGATGTCTGAATGCATTATTATGCTTTAGCTTTTGAACTCAATGTGTTATGCTTAAATGTAATTTTGGATTATGCATGATTTATACTTAGTTATCCTCCCCTAATGCATGATTAGGATTTTGTATTGATAATCATTGGCATGGTAGTGCTTCCATACCTGATTCTTGGCTTGCTTTAGAACATTGTTTAATGTTAAAGTGTGTTGACTGTATTATGTTTTGCAATAGGAATTGTATGATATATAACCGACTTTATGAGCATATTTTTGTGTCTATCGTACTCTGGTTTATGCATGATGTATATATATTTATGCGTTATGCGATTCAAAACGTGAATTGTTTTATGCATGACCTGCGAGAGTCAGTCTAGTGCATAGTTAGGCATGCCTAATAGAGTATCTTTAGCTGCAACCCTGTGGACGTTTGGACCCTGATCAGGTCCCCCGTTTGGTTCCTCGCGAACCCTTTATGTGTGCGAATCTTCGCGATCCTTTTTAATGTGTTTGGATCTTGTTTAAGATCCCCCTCAGTGAAATGTTTTAATTGTGACAAAATAAAATGGCTTTTCGATTCGTACCCGTAAGGTACCACCATGCGTCAATTCGTACCCGTAAGGTACCACCATGCGTACACTCGTTATCCACTATTTTGAGTCAGCAGGTATTCTGTTCGCTTTGTCTGATATGAATATGGAAATATGATAACCGATTGGGTAAGATTTCAGTAGTATGAATCAACTATCTTTCTGAATGTGATCATGAAAGTCTGAGTGATCTGAATGTGACTTAAGTATGTATTTGTATATGCTTTTCCACCTATATTGTATTGTGAATGGATTTAATTGATTAGTTGGGTATGTAAGCATGCGAACTAGTATGTATAAGTACACTGGCTTGCTTCCTTGAATACTTTGGTTAAATGTGTGAGCGAGTAATTGTCCTATTGTGATGCAATGCATGTGGATCGACGTCCGGAAAGTGCATGTGCCATAATGTAATGATATGCTTTATGTTCCTTGGAACTCAGTTATCGCAGTGTTTTTGGTACGATGTTGTTGTGCTTGCAATTCATGGCATGATATTGTATGGATTAGAGTTGCACAGTGGAAGCGTGGTGGTTTGATGCTATATGCTGGGTTTTATTTAATGTATGCGTCTTGTGACATGTTAAAGTATGTTAGATAGTTAGTATTCTTAACATGATAGTTGGGTGCGTTATCATATGGTAATTGTGTCGCATTTGATTGGGTTGTCAGTTCATGCATGGGTACCTTAGTATGATATGTGCATGTTTAACTTTTCAAGAGTTTATACATGGTGAAGTGTTGCTATCTGATACCTCGGTGAAACTAGTAAGTATATGCATGTGAGTTTGTATGTAGTTCTGCATGATGATATTTGTATTATGTATGGTATTGCTTTTGCTTTGGCTTATTTTAACATAAGTCTATGGATATAAATGTGAATTCTCGAATGAATGCCTTTACTATGCAAGCCTGATTATATTTGTGTTATGAATGTTCGCATTAGCCTTTGTGAGTGTGTTGGTGAATGGCCGCTCATACTCTTGTGTGTTCTCCCCACTAAGCATTTATCGCTTAGCACGGATTTCCTTTCCGTGCAGGTGGCAGGTTTAGTTCTGTTCGAGTCGCGCATCTGCAAGGTCGGCCACGTCGAAGTTAGAAGTTTTGTATTTTGTTCAGCTTCTATACTTCAGTTTTTGTGTTTCTGTAGTATAGTATATATGTAATTATAAGTATGAATCTTGAGATTATTTTTGGGTAATGTAAACGTTAGTATGTTTTTATGTTAAGTTTCCTTTGTTTTATCTTTCGCTTTATGCTTCCGCTTAGTGCCTGCGTGTGTGTGAGTTATTGCATGATCAGTCTGCACCCGCATGTTAAGTCAAGTTTTTAATTAACCTGTATTTTCGTATGTATGTTATGTATGAATGTATGCTTCCGCGTCGTGCATGTTCATATCTGTGTGAGTGAGCGTCGGGTAGCGCGCCCGTCGGCGTCCTTCCAACGGGGGCGGCGATGGGGTGGTTACACCGCATCTCCTTAAGAATCCTTTCCACCTTCTCAATCCAGTACTCTGCTTTTTCTGACTCATCTAACCTTGTCCCATGAAATTCCTCCAAACCATGCTTTCTCAGGGATTCTATTGGGGCTCTAGGCGCCATCATACCTTCCATCACTCTCGCCATATCCTGTGTCATTTTCATCATAGCTTCCATAGGCCCAAACGGAATCTCATTCCCGAAACAAACCGATATAGACTGTCCAGACCCCGTCACCTCAGCTTCACGAGGATTCACACTTTCGGCAGATTCTTATCCGGTATGCCTTCCAGAATCCATCGTAACTACACAGATTAAACAAGGACATTCGCATTAGGTCAACAAACTATACACATCTTATCTACCCAATTCCCAGAAAAGACTCAACCTAGGCTCTGATACACCAACTTGTGACGCCCGTTCCCTAATGACAGACTAGCTCAGCTAATCTTAGTTAGAGAAGGCCGCACACACACAACAAAACACATGCTTAACCAGAATAATAAAATTTCATCACATACGATCTTAACTCATGCATCACATGCCAACTACCTTAGTTCATACACCACTTCCACTCATAGGACATGCATACATATGAGGGGTAACATTCATAGTTATTAGATTATTACATGCCTTTACATACTCGATACACATTTGGTTGTACGAAAGCTTATACAGAAATCCCAAAATATCAAACCCAATACCTACACTTTCGACTTCCTACTGTTGACCGTACAAAATGCGGGGACGTCCTTCGATCACCTCTGGTCCGTACCTGCACGGATTAGAGTAAATCCATGCAAAGCGATAACGCTTAGTGGGGAACTCATATATAGCAAATAATTTATCACACATCGGAAACACCATACATTACATACTAGAAGTTATGCCAGAACAATTATTATCATAGCGAGTACCATTTCATGCATAGTATTATTCATTACCAAATTCAATCAAAAAGCATCAATCACTTATTCACATATCTACATCACATACTTTATTATATCACAATCACTTCTTTTTTTTATTTAATTAGTCAGTTAGCCTGCAATTCAATGATGCGGATAACGGGTATCGCATTGGTACCACTCAGGTACTAGAATCTCATCGAGATTACACTTACTCACGGGTACCCTCAGGTACCAAAATATCATTCCACTTATAATTAAATCCAGCAAGGATTATTCACATTATTTTTGCATTGTGATTCCCATGGAATCAGACACATTAAACGCATGGGGTTGCAGCACTTGACCCTATAGGCATGCCTAACTATCCACTACTTGACTCGCAGGCTTAAGTTGTTAAACATTTATTCATTACACATTGAACACATTTCGCATCACATATGTTATTGTCCAACATCACATTCGCTTTAGCACATAGCTATTTTCCTCATTTACATGCTCATAATGTCCTTCATTACAACCTAAAGCCTTACCGTTAGAGAGTCCAAACACATTAGGGTTATATTGCCAAAACAGGGTAGGTCACGGTCACAATGAATTTCATTGTCACCGTGACATTTTGAAGTTCAAAACAGAATGCAAACTGGGGGCCGGTCACGGTCACAATCAATTTCATTGTCACCGTGACATGTTCCCAACTCTCGGCAGAATGCAACTTGAGGGTATGTCACGGTCACAATGAATTTCATTGTCACCGTGACATATTCTCACTTTGCAAAACAGAATGCTCTCTTAAGTATCTCACGGTCACAATGAATTCCATTGTCACCGTGACATACAAAAATCCAGTAGGCAAAATTGAACTCAAGCATATCTCACTCTCACTTTTGGCAATCAACCCAAAACACCAACCACATAGACAAATAGCACATACCTGTTTTCCCTTCTTGTTTCGACATTCAATAATAACACAAATCATAAGTATTCTCAAGCACTTTATCATAAAGCATATTACCACTACAATCATTTAATCTAGCAACACATAACTCATGTTCAAACCTAAATTTCACATACACATACAATTCAATTCAAATCTCTATTCAACCCACACAAATCACACAATTACACAATTAAGATTTGTTCCAAAACCTTATCGCCTTAGCTCCTAATCTCGGCGGACGCTCGGCTCTCCGATTACAGCTTTTCCCTTATCTCTCTTCACTTCTTCAGCTGGCAAAATAGTTCAAATCCAGAATTGAACACAATCCATCAATTCTCATTCCAATACCAATTCAAAACCAAGAAGAAGAGTAAAAGATGAGAATATGCATGCACAACCTCTTACCTTTAAGTTTGCCCTTAATTCTCACTTCAATACTACAAGCACACACATCCACTTACCAACTCTCCTCTTCACTTACGGAAAGAAGAAGAAAGAACATATTCAAAGTATAGAAAAAAGAGAGATAGAAAAAATGAACCACACTCACCTCTCAACCCCCTAAACATTTGCATGCATAAGTGGAGGTGGCATCCTCATAATGAGCCACACGGAACCCACTTCAAAAAATCTGCCTCCACCAACTATTTTCTTACCTTATTTTATTCTTAATTAACCCTCCATTAAACTAATTAATCAGCCTTAAACTCATGCTTATTACAACCATATATAATTACCATTTAATCCCTTAACCATTCTTCTTTATTTCAATTAAGTCCTGCCTTTATTTCAATCTAGTCCAAAACTCACATTCAATTCTCACACACATGCCAATTTAAGTTAATTCTTTTAGGGTACAAATCCGGCCATGACTATATAAGTATCTTTTCAATTACTTCCAATGTGCTTTGCCTGGGTTAGATTGATATCTATTTACCATTCCCACTACATAGCATATATCATGTCTTGTACACAACATCGTGTACATAAGACTACCCAGGGCACTGTCATATAGAATGCTCCTCATACGTTCGTTTTGCTGGCATCTTAGGACACACATCTTTGCATGAGTTTGCAGTTTTGTATATTAAATCGCTAAAGGTCTTTGTTGATATATTTCTCTCAAGAAACAGACAACAATCTTCTCGAATGATCTCTTGAAATCTCAATTTCAAGAATGTAATATGCATGACTCATATCCTTTGTCTCAAAGTTGGACAATAACCAATCTTTGATTTCATTTACGTAGCTTGTATCATTTTCAGCTTTAAGTATGTCGTCTACACACAATGCCAAAATGAAAAATTCACTTTCAGAGCTTTTTCTATGAACATAATGACCTTCATCAATCATATTTAACACATTCGTTATGATTGTATGATGAAGTTTCAAGGACCATTGTGTTGAAGACAGTTTAAGGCCACAGATTGAACTCATCAATCAGCAACCTTATGTTTGCTGCCTTTTCCTGCCACATCCCAAATATAGCCTAGTTGGAAATAGAAAGATTAATTGGACATTAAGGGTATTTTGGTAATTTATGCAAGAGAATTAAGGGCTTAATTGAAAAGTTAATTAAAGTTTTGAGAGAAGAATTTTTATTAGTGACCATTTGGTAATTAAGTGAGGACATAAAGAGTTGTGTATGGAGCAGATGTTAAAAGTGTAGCTAGTGGAATAAGGGGTCCAATGCATGTGTGCTATGTGGATAAGTGAGTGTGTGCATGTTGAGGATTTGAAAGGAAGAGAGAGGGAAGAGACAGAATTATTTCTTTCTTATCTGTCCTGTTTCTCCCTCTTACTTCTCTTCATTTCTTCAGCTGCTCTCTAGTTTTTGCTTATATTGATTCCTCTAAGTTTGAGTTGTGTTTTAAGAGTTTAAGAGCTGAGTTTCCAAGGTAAGTTGCTGTATCTGGGTTCTTCACCTTTATCTTCTTCTGGGTTTATATTTAGTTGTTCAGTAGTTTTGCATGGGTTGATATGGGTTTTATTTGGTTATTTTATGCAAGTGATTGAAGAGAGAAAGAAGGACAAAGGGAAAGAAAAGATTGGATTTTGAAGTAGAAGGAGTTTTGGCATCAGGTTTGGGAGTTTATTTGGAGCGTTTTGTCCAACTCATTTTGGATCCTGTTTTTGAGTTAAATGTTAATATTATTTGTGTATTTATGGTATATGAAAATGCATGAGTAAAATAGATTTATGTATATGAATATTTATAGAAGATATAATTGAGATATTTAATTGACTTGTGTTGAAATTGCTGATTGAATGATTATTGAGCTTACAATTAGAGTATATACCCTAGTTTAGGGAGAATTTTGTTTATGTCTTACCAGATCTCTGTGTATTGTTTTGATCATAGCTTGAGTTTGAAAACTCCACTTTTAGTGTTTGTTGCGCCATTAGAACCTTTACAAACGTACCTTTAAAAGTCTAAGAGTGACCATAAATTAATTCTATCATTAAGAGGCATACAAATGGCAAAAATCGGCCATATCTCTACCCAGGTTGGCTCATTGGAACAGTCCGTAGTTTTTGATTCATATCTATTGATTTAGGAGTCCAAACGACCTGAAACTTGTTCCATAGGAAACTTAACATACTAGGGAACGATAGTTAAGAAGACACTTTATCTAGAAATGAGGTTTAGAGGTCGTTTTAGGCGATAAAATTTTGGAGTGAAAAGCAGTCTTGTAAAGCTCCTGTAGGGAGCTACTGTCGTGAGCATGATAGAGTCGCGACCTTGCGATAGAACAACTCACATATGGAGTTTTCTACTTCATTTTGAGCCAATGGTTGGTATGGTTCAATTCCCTACCTTTCCCCTCAACATATTTGTATACTTTTATGTGTTTTCTTTCCAGAATTGACCTCGTAATATACCGAAGTGTCCCAAGGTCTATCTAATGCATGATGAATCATGTATACCAATGCATATGTATATGTATGAGCTATGGGTAACTTAAGCATGATTAACTATGTATGCCAATGCGTATAAACATGTGTGTGCTAATATGTAATAATATGTGCAAGTTAGTATGCAATCATATATATATAAAGTGTTGTATGTGAATAAGTTTAGGATGGCATGTATGCATGAGTAGTAAGAAATGAAGAAAGTGCATGAATGAATGATATACATGAAAGCCAAATGAAATCTAAATTAGTTTAAATACTTTATTTGAGGATGTTATTGTGTTTGAACTTATGAGTTAGTAATTAGGGAGTTTTATGTTTGATTACATCCGTAAATGATTTAAGTGTCTTTGCTTATGATCAATATACATGTATGCATAAGTTATATGATTTCATTGGTAGTATACACTACTATATGACAATGAGTTGTGTGTATATTGTTGTATTCAATTTTGAGCCTGATCAGTCATAGTTAGTGGATAAGATAAGCGCTTATCTAGGGTTGAGTAATATGTGTGAGTGTAGCTACCATATGCAGGCCCCGTTTGGGTCTTAATTCGTCCCCGTTTGGGTCTTTGATTTGGCCCCGTTTGGGTCACATAAGATGTTTGAGACCAATGTCTCCATACGCTTGGATATTGTGTCCTATCAGTATCAATATTAAGATGAGATGTTTGAGACCCATGTCTCCATACGCTTGGACCATGTGTCCTATCAGTATCAAATTCCCGTATCCACTAGTTAATGAATATCAGGCTTATATATTAATATGTGGTTGTATATGAATAGGATGATCAATGATATGTTATACGATAAATGTGTATGAATTCATGGTTTGCATTGCGATACGTACTTTAACCTATATGCTTGGGGGGTGTAGTGTTTATATTAAACTATACGTAATAAAATGCTTATATTATGCTACTCCTTTGCATTTATAGTAATGTGGATTGTACATTGCATGGCTATGTATATGAAATATGATTGGTTATGTTGCAATACTTGAAGTTAAATATTATTCGATTAATTACTTGTTTTACATTGTAAGACTACATATGAGGTATGAGTGATGATATTATGCCATGTTTACCAATAGGATTGATGTTGTCACACCCCATTTGCCCCCTAGTAGAATGAGCCTGTCTGTCCGTCTGTCTGTCTGTCTATCAGTCTGTCTGTATGTGTAAGCATTCGCATGTGTACAGTATTTCATAAGGGTATTTCAGTAAAATGCATGATTTTGGGGTTTTATTATTATGTGGGTGCATACATGGCATTAGGTTGTGAATTAATTGAGTTGCATTTGTGTGCATTTACATATACCATTGTAGGGTGTATTTAATTAGGAGTGCATTAGGTGTGTGTAATGTGTGGAGTTAGGGTATGAGTGAGCAAGTTTCACCACCCAAGGAATTGACATGTGTATTAGGTTTGGGAAAAAGAATAAAGAAGGAAAAGAAAGGTGAAACAAAAATCAGATTCACGTTTTCCTTTTTAAACTTCACATTCTTCTTCTTCCTTTTCCCTTTCCTAATTACTACTCTCTGATAATCAAGTGTGGTTGTGGAAGTTGGTCACTCTTACTCCTAGCTTGGTAAGTGCATAATCTAGTCTTTGTCTTACTGTAAATTGCATCTTCATCTTCTTGCTTGGGTTTAGGTTTAACCTAGGGTTGAATTTACCGTGTTTGTGTTCTAGCTGAGGCTCCACGTGATCCAAAGGGGAAAGAGGTTGCTGGACCAAGTGGAGCTAAGTGATAGAAGTTAGAATCCAGGTTTGGGAATATTGATTTGTGCGATTTTGATGTTTTACTGTAATTCTAGGGTTCATGTTCTTCTATATTTGAATGAGTGTGTTCTTGATTTGATTTGGTTAATTATTTGATGGATTGAGTTGTATAATTATTGCATATATTGTTTGAGACAATTTCTGGAAGGTAAGAACAGATTTGAATGGTTTTTAATCAAATTGGGAGTGAATTCGTGTTTCTGGAAATTCTGGAAATCCTGGAATTGAGGTACTGTTCTTCGTTGCGTGACTCGCTTCAAAGGAAGGCAGGTCACGTCACGTGACCCTTGGTCACGGCGTGACATGCCTGCTGAGAAGCCAGTCGCGTGACTAGCAGCAGACCAAGCAAGTCACGCGACGTGATCCTCGGTCACGTCGTGTGACCTGCGAAGGCATAGGCAGATCACGCAACGTGATCTGCGAGGGAGAAGCAGCGTCACGTGGCGTGACCCTCGGTCACGCCGTGACCTGCATGTGCATTGCGTGATCCGCAAGGATCGCGCAACGCAATTGGCGAGGAACAAGCAGGTCACGAGACGTGACCCTCGGTCACGCCGTGACCTGCCTGTTGAGTCGCCAGTTTCTCCGTTCAGCCCGTTTTTCCAAAATTCCTTAGTTTTTAACTCAGAACTGAATTTGGTATTTCTTCTGAATGGATTTTAATATTGTACGATGCATGTTTTACTGTTTAATGCTTCGATATGCGTGATAGCATGATTTTCTGAGGAATTATATTCTGTATCCTGAAATGTGATTTGTTTGACGCATAACCTGCTAGAGTCGAGTAAGTGGATAGTTAGGCATGCCTAATAGAGTCTTTTAGCTGCAGCCCTCAGTTCAGTTTGGACCCCGATCAGGTCCCCGTTTGGTTCCTCGCGAACCCTTCAGTATAGAATCTTGTTTAAGATTCCCTCAGTATATAAATAACATGTTCTGATAAATGATATAATATTTGACTTGTACCTGTGAGGTACCCTCAGTATTCGATTCGTACCCGTAAGGTACCCTCAGTACACTCGTTATCCACTGTCTAGAGTCAGCAGGTATTCTTTAAATGTTATTGGAAATGTTCTGATCTGATATGGCTTTGAATGGAATATCTGAATGAATTTAATGATGAAATACATGTTGGTTTATTCTGTAATGCATATGATGATGAGATTCTGAAAGTATGGTATTTGAATACGGGCATGTTTATATGAATTATGCAACAGTTCCTGCATTCTGACATTGTGAATGTGTTATGCCTTGACGACCACTGTGAGTGGCCGTTCATAAGTTATGTGTGTTTCCCCACTAAGCGTTTTATCGCTTAGCACGGTGTTTTTATCCGTGCAGGTGCGGAAGACGTTTTGCCTTGTGAGAGAGTCGCCGTCATCAAGCCAACACAGAAGGGATTAGTGTAGGGCTCAGTTTTGTATCAGTTATTGATTCTTTTTGTATAGAACTCTCTGTATCAGCTTCCGCTTTTGTATCTATATTTTTGTATATGTAATATTATTTTGTTCAGCTAGTTGATCAGATCATTATTGTAATAGTTTAATTATAGTAATGCATGATCAGCTTTTGCTTTCTACATGTAAAGTTTTTAATTATTCTGTATTTCTGAATGTATGTTATGAATGGATGTATATTTTGCTTTGCTTTTGTTTGGTGACACCTTGTCTCATAAGGCATCTCACTCCTTATCGGATGGGATCGCCTATGTATGGGAAGGGGGTGTTACAGTTAGTGGTATCAGAGCCTAGGTTTAGGCGTTTCTGGGTGTTGATGTGATTGATCTGAGTTTCTGTGATGTGTATGTGTCTAGATCTGTGTTGGCTGATACGGTTGTTTCTTGTTTGTTTAGATGGCTTCTAATTCTGCTCATGGTGCGCGTGAGGAATCCGCCGAGAGTGTGAATCCTCCCGCTGTTGATCAGTCTGTTTCTGTTACTGGGTCGGCTCAGCATGCTAGGGTTCAGCCCGAGGCCGCAGCCATGCCCTTAGAGGCTATGTTTAGACTGCATCAGGACATGGCTAGGGTTTTTGGAGAGAGTGACTGCTCCTAGAGCACCTATGGGGAATCTGAGGAGAGCAGGAGTTGAGGATTTCTATGGTACCAGTTTGAATGAGTCTGAGACTGCAGAGAGATGGTTAGATAAAGTGAAGCGTGCTTTGAGAGAGATTCGGTGTCCTCCTGACCAGCAGGCAGAGTGTGCTTTAGCTCTTCTTCAGGGGTCTGCTTTTGAGTGGTGGGAGTTGGTTTGCAGGCATCCTCAGCTACCGGATCCGATTACCTGGGAGTTCTTTGAGGGTGAGTTCATAAAGAAGTACATCACTCAGACCTATAGAGATTCGAGATGGGCGCAGTTTTTGGGTTTGAGACAGAGAGCTTTGTCAGTAGCTGATTATGAGAAAGAGTTCAACAGGTTATCGCGCTATGCCCCACGAGGAGTTATGACTGATGACTTTAGATGCAAGCATTTCGAGGCTGGGTTAAATGAGTCATTGAAGATTGCTTTGATTTCACTGATGTGTATTCCTGGGGTCAGTTATTACCAGATTGTGGAGGCTGCAGTGAGAGCGGAGTTGTCTGAGACAGTGATGAGAGAGAGAGCTCAGAGGAGGAGTTCTTCTCGTGGAGGATCTTCTTCGAGTAAGAGATCGAGGGACCCACAGGATGAGTCAGCATCTGGTCCGGCTTCTAGAGGTAGACGTCAGGGTTCTACAGCTCAGTCAGGTTCTGGTAGGGGTGGTAGAGCTGAGACTACACCAGTTTGTCCTCATTGTAGTAGGTCGCATCGTGGTGAGTGTAGGTGGCTCACTGGTGCATGCTTCAGGTGTGGGAGTTCTGAGCATCGGTTGGCCGGTTGTCCGAGAGTACAGGAGGATTCAGGTTCCCAGAGAGAGGGCAGTAGGGTCGGTTCGAATGCTTCTCAGGCTACCCGTGGCAGAGGCCGAGGTAGAGGTAGAGGTGGTCGGCTTAGAGATGGTGCTGCTTCTGAGACTGTGGAGCATCCTCCTCAGGGTGCCATTAGAGCTTATGCTATGAGAGCCAGAGATGAGCAGGACGCGCCTGATGTTATTGCTGGTAAGTTCCTACTCCATGACACTGAGTTGTATGCTCTAATTGATCCTGGTTCCACACACTCATATTTGTGCACAGATAGAGTTATTGATAAATTGTATTCAGTTGATCAGTTAGATTATGAGATTTGTGTGACCAGTCCATTAGGGCATAGTGTCAGTGTGAGTAGAGTTTTTAGGAGTTGTCCTCTGATTGTTGAGGGAGTTGTGCTTCCAGCGGATCTGATTGAGTTACCCTTCAGAGAGTTTGACTTGATTCTGGGTATGGACTGGTTGGGTAAGTATCGGGCTGTAGTGGATTGCCATAGGAAGACAGTGGTACTTCGGGATAGAAGTCAGTCTCTTGTGTTTCTGAAAGGTTTGGGTGCTAGTTCAGTGAATAATGTTATTTCTGCGATGCAAGCTAAGAGATTCATCAGGAAAGGTTGTGAGGCTTTTCTAGCAGTTGTGTTAGATTCCAGGAGGGATCAGGTTCAGATAGAGGATATTCCTGTAGTGCGAGAGTTTGGGGATGTGTTTCCGAGCGAGTTGCCTGGTTTGCCTCCTGAGAGAGAGGTTGAGTTGTCCATTGAGATCATGCCGGGTACTGCACCTATTTCGAGAGCACCTTATCGGATGGCTCCTGTAGAGTTGAGGGAACTTAAATCTCAGCTACAAGAGTTATTGGATAAGGGGTTTATTAGACCGAGCATATCTCCATGGGGAGCTCCAGTGCTATTTGTCTAGAAGAAAGATGGATCCCTGCGGATGTGTATTGATTACCGCCAGATTAATAAAGTTACTGTGAAGAACAGGTATCCTTTGCCTAGGATTGAGGATTTATTTGATCAGCTTCGAGGTGCGGGTGTCTTTTCCAAGATAGATCTTCGATCAGGGTACTACCAGCTTCGTGTTCAGGATGCAGATGTGGTTAAGACTGCATTTCGGACTAGGTACGGCCACTATGAGTTTCTTGTGATGCCGTTTGGTTTGACAAATGCTCCAGCGGCTTTTATGGATCTGATGAATCGTGTATTTAGGCCATATTTAGATCGATTTGTAGTAGTGTTCATTGATGACATCTTGGTGTATTCCAAGAATGAGAGTGAGCATGAGGAGCATCTCAGATTGGTTTTGCAGATGTTGAGAGAGCATCATTTGTTTGCTAAGCTTAGCAAGTGTGATTTCTGGCTTCGAGAAGTGTCATTCTTGGGTCACATTATTTTAGCTAGTGGTATCCAGGTGGATCCAGCTAAGATTGAGGCGATTGTTGATTGGAAAGCGCCTCGAAATGTTCAGGAAGTGAGGAGTTTCCTCGGTTTAGCAGGTTATTACCGTCGGTTCGTTAAAGGATTTTCTGTGATTGCTGCTCCTATGACTAGATTGTTGAGGAAAGGAGTTAGATTTGAGTGGTCAGACAGGTGTCAGTCTTGTTTTGATCGGTTAAAGCAGTTGCTTGTTGAGGCTCCTATCCTTACTCAACCCATCTCGGGTAAGGAGTTTGTTATTTATAGTGATGCTTCTGGAGTTGGTCTTGGTTGTGTGCTTATGCAGGAGGGTAAAGTAGTGGCTTATGCTTCTCGTCAGTTGAAGCCACATGAGAAGAACTATCCGACGCATGATTTAGAGTTGGCAGCTGTAATCTTTGCTTTGAAGATTTGGCGTCACTATTTGTATGGGGAAAAGTGTAGGATCTTCTCGGACCATAAGAGTTTGAAGTACTTTCTTTCACAGAAAGAGTTAAATATGAGACAGCGCAGATGGCTTGAGTTATTTAAGGACTACGACTGCATTGTGGATTACCATCCTGGTAAGGCCAATGTAGTTGCAGATGCTTTGAGTCGTAAGTCAGTTTCAGCCTTGTTCTTGAGACGTTTCAGATGGCGTTTTGGTTCAGATGGGGCTTTGCTTGCCCAGTTGCGTGTGAAGCCTACTTTGAGACAGTTGATTGTAGATGCTCAGAGAGATGATGTGAGACTTCAGCGGTTTGTGCATGAGGTTAGATCGGGTAAGCCATCAGAGTTCTCAGTTCAAGATGAGGTACTTATGTTCAGAGATCGTCTGTGTGTGCCAGAGTCTGAGGATTTGAGGAGACAGCTCTTGAGTGAGGCGCATAGTTCAGTCTTTACTATGCATCCTGGCAGTAAGAAGATGTATCAAGACATGAAGCAATTCTATTGGTGGTCCGGTATGAAGCGTGATATAGTGGATTTTGTTTCCAAGTGCTTGACTTGTCAGCAGGTGAAGGCAGAGCATCAGGTTCCTTCAGGTTTGCTTATGCCTTTATCCATTCCTGAGTGGAAATGGAGTGATATCACCATGGACTTTGTTTCTGGCTTGCCTTTGACTCAGAGGAAGCATGATTCGGTTTGGGTTATTGTGGATCGGCTTACGAAGTCAGCTCACTTCTTGCCAGTTAGAGTGGACTACTCCATGGACAGATTAGCCGGTATCTATGTAGATGAGATAGTTCGACTGCATGGTGTGCCTTTGTCCATAGTGTCAGATCGAGATCCGAGGTTTACTTCCAAGTTTTGGAAGGAGTTACAGAGAGCTTTGGGCACTAGGTTGAACTTCAGTACAGCGTTTCATCCTCAGACCGATGGTCAGTCAGAGCGAGTTATTCAGATTCTGGAGGATATGATGAGGGCTTGTACTTTGGATTTTCCGGGCAGTTGGGACAGATATGTATCATTGATGGAGTTTGCCTACAACAACAGTTTCCAGTCGAGTATTGGTATGGCACCATATGAGGCTCTGTATGGTCGTCAGTGTAGGACTCCGATTTGTTGGACCGAGCTATCCGAGAGATCTATGATTGGACCCGACTTGGTTAGGGATACTGAAGAGAAAATCAGAGTAGTGCAGCGGAATTTGAAGGCAGCCAAGGATCGACAGAAGTCTTATGCCAACTTGAAAAGAAAAGATGTGCATTTTGAGATCGGGGACAAAGTTTTCCTTAAAGTTTCTCCTTGGAGGAGAGTGCTTCGATTTGGAAAGAAAGGCAAGCTTAGTCCTCGTTTCATTGGACCTTATGAGATTTTGGCTAAGGTGGGACCTGTAGCCTACAGATTAGCGCTACCGATGGAGTTAGCAAAGTTGCATGATGTGTTTCACGTTTCGATGCTTCGTCGGTACAGATCAGATCCTTCGCATGTTCTGTCAGTTCAGGATATCCAGGTTCAGCCAGACTTCTCTTATGATGAGGAACCGCGAGCTATTCTAGCCCGAGAGGTGAGGCAGTTAAGAAATAAGCAGATTCCTTTGGTTAAAGTATTATGGATCCATCATGGAGTCGAGGAAGCGACTTGGGAGCCAGAGGAGTCGATGAGAGCTCAGTATCCACAGTTATTCAGTTCAGGTGAGAATTTCGAGGACGAAATTCTTATTAGTAGGGGAGAGTTGTCACACCCCATTTGCCCCCTAGTAGAATGAGCCTGTCTGTCCGTCTATCTGTCTGTCTATCAGTCTGTCTGTATGTGTAAGCATTCGCATGTGTACAGTATTTCATAAGGGTATTTCAGTAAAATGCATGATTTTGGGGTTTTATTATTATGTGGGTGCATACATGGCATTAGGTTGTGAATTAATTGAGTTGCATTTGTGTGCATTTACATATACCATTGTAGGGTGTATTTAATTAGGAGTGCATTAGGTGTGTGTAATGTGTGGAGTTAGGGTATGAGTGAGCAAGTTTCACCACCCAAGGAATTGACATGTGTATTAGGTTTGGGAAAAAGAATAAAGAAGGAAAAGAAAGGTGAAACAAAAATCAGATTCACGTTTTCCTTTTTAAACTTCACATTCTTCTTCTTCCTTTTCCCTTTCCTAATTACTACTCTCTGATAATCAAGTGTGGTTGTGGAAGTTGGTCACTCTTACTCCTAGCTTGGTAAGTGCATAATCTAGTCTTTGTCTTACTGTAAATTGCATCTTCATCTTCTTCCTTGGGTTTAGGTTTAACCTAGGGTTGAATTTACTGTGTTTGTGTTCTAGCTGAGGCTCCACGTGATCCAAAGGGGAAAGAGGTTGCTGGACCAAGTGGAGCTAAGTGATAGAAGTTAGAATCCAGGTTTGGGAATATTGATTTGTGCGATTTTGATGTTTTACTGTAATTCTAGGGTTCATGTTCTTCTATATTTGAATGAGTGTGTTCTTGATTTGATTTGGTTAATTATTTGATGGATTGAGTTGTATAATTATTGCATATATTGTTTGAGACAATTTCTGGAAGGTAAGAACAGATTTGAATGGTTTTTAATCAAATTGGGAGTGAATTCGTGTTTCTGGAAATTCTGGAAATCCTGGAATTGAGGTACTGTTCTTCGTTGCGTGACTCGCTTCAAAGGAAGGCAGGTCACGTCACGTGACCCTTGGTCACGGCGTGACATGCCTGCTGAGAAGCCAGTCGCGTGACTAGCAGCAGACCAAGCAAGTCACGCGACGTGATCCTCGGTCACGTCGTGTGACCTGCGAAGGCATAGGCAGATCACGCAACGTGATCTGCGAGGGAGAAGCAGCGTCACGTCGCGTGACCCTCGGTCACGCCGTGACCTGCATGTGCATTGCGTGATCCGCAAGGATCGCGCAACGCAATTGGCGAGGAACAAGCAGGTCACGAGACGTGACCCTCGGTCACGCCGTGACCTGCCTGTTGAGTCGCCAGTTTCTCCGTTCAGCCCGTTTTTCCGAAATTCCTTAGTTTTTAACTCAGAACTGAATTTGGTATTTCTTTTGAATGGATTTTAATATTGTACGATGCATGTTTTACTGTTTAATGCTTCGATATGCGTGATAGCATGATTTTCTGAGGAATTATATTCTGTATCCTGAAATGTGATTTGTTTGACGCATAACCTGCTAGAGTCGAGTAAGTGGATAGTTAGGCATGCCTAATAGAGTCTTTTAGCTGCAGCCCTCAGTTCAGTTTGGACCCCGATCAGGTCCCCGTTTGGTTCCTCGCGAACCCTTCAGTATAGAATCTTGTTTAAGATTCCCTCAGTATATAAATAACATGTTCTGATAAATGATATAATATTTGACTTGTACCTGTGAGGTACCCTCAGTATTCGATTCGTACCCGTAAGGTACCCTCAGTACACTCGTTATCCACTATCTAGAGTCAGCAGGTATTCTTTAAATGTTATTGGAAATGTTCTGATCTGATATGGCTTTGAATGGAATATCTGAATGAATTTAATGATGAAATACATGTTGGTTTATTCTGTAATGCATATGATGATGAGATTCTGAAAGTATGGTATTTGAATACGGGCATGTTTATATGAATTATGCAACAGTTCCTGCATTCTGACATTGTGAATGTGTTATGCCTTGACGACCACTGTGAGTGGCCGTTCATAAGTTATGTGTGTTTCCCCACTAAGCTTTTTATCGCTTAGCACGGTGTTTTTATCCGTGCAGGTGCGGAAGACGTTTTGCCTTGTGAGAGAGTCGCCGTCATCAAGCCAACACAGAAGGGATTAGTGTAGGGCTCAGTTTTGTATCAGTTATTGATTCTTTTTGTATAGAACTCTCTGTATCAGCTTCCGCTTTTGTATCTATATTTTTGTATATGTAATATTATTTTGTTCAGCTAGTTGATCAGATCATTATTGTAATAGTTTAATTATAGTAATGCATGATCAGCTTTTGCTTTCTACATGTAAAGTTTTTAATTATTCTGTATTTCTGAATGTATGTTATGAATGGATGTATATTTTGCTTTGCTTTTGTTTGGTGACACCTTGTCTCATAAGGCATCTCACTCCTTATCGGATGGGATCGCCTATGTATGGGAAGGGGGTGTTACAGATGTTTCATATGATTATAAATGGAATATTGCTTGCATGTTTTATTGCCATATGAGTGATGGGTTGTTATAGTAGTTGTTGTATATGCATGCTCTGTTTGTGTTGTTCCTCAACACTAAGCGTTATCGCTTAGCACGGGCTCTTTTTTCGTGTAGGTAGCAGGTTCTTTTTGGAGTCAGATATCTGCAGGTCGGCCACTAGAAGTCTTTAGTTGGAGTTATTTTGTCTTCCGTTGTATTTTTGTATATGGGAACTGATTTTGGAAAATGTAATTTTGTAAAGGATGATTTTGTATGTGTATTTGTTTAATGTTTACAAATACCTTTTTGTAAAACTATATGATTATTTATATAAGGATTTGATATCTTTATAGTTATATGTAATTGTTTCTAGCATGCTTGAGTATGTAAATGTATTTGTGCCCGTGGCGCTCCGGTATCTTTCCAACGGGGGTAACGGGGTGTTACAGCTTGGTATCAGTGCACCGGTTTAGTCGGTTCTGGTCCTATGTGATTATTTGAGTATAGAGTCTTTACATGAGAGTTTGCCTAGAGTCGTGGCCTAATGCAGATGTTATTTTGTGTAGTGTCTAGATGGAGTCGGATCCAAGTGAGTATATGGGCGACACGATGGAAAGTGTGAATCCGGTTGGAAGTAATCTGGTCGGTCAGGATAGGCCTGCACGTGAGCGTGCACCAGTCGAAGGTCAGGGTTTTGATCTGGCATTAGTACAAGGCTTATTGCAAGTGGTAGACAGATTGACTGCTCCTAAGGCTCCTTCTGTGCTTATAAGAAAAAGGGGAGCAGACGAATTCCATGGAACCTCCTTGGACGAATCAGATGTAGCGAAATTCCAGTTGAAGAGAATTGATAGGATTTTACAAGAGATAGCTTGCCCTTCGCATCAACGAGTTACTTGTGCTGTATCGCTTTTGCAAGGATCAGCATATGATTGGTGGAACCTTGTGCTTCGCAATCCCCAGAGACCAGCTGAATTGACATGGGAGTTCTTCGTGAAATAGTTTAAATAGAAATATGTGACCAAGGCTTATCGGGAGGCAAAGTGGAATGAATTTTTCAATTTGAAACAGAGGAACTTATCGGCCAGCAACTATGAGAAAGAGTTTAGTCGATTGACCAAGTATGTGCCCTAACCGCTATTGACGGAAGACTTTAAGTGCCAACATTTTTAGGGTGGATTAAGAGAAGTCATTAGAGGTCCATTGTCAGCTATGGCAGTTATGCTTTCGGTTGGATACTATCAGTTAGTGGCTGCAGCAATAAAGTTGGAAGAATCCGAGATGGAGAAGCAAAGAATAGAACAGAATAGGAGAGCACCGGATGGTGGAGTTGCTAGTAACAAGAAGTCTAAAGGTACTCCCAAGGAACTAGAGGGACTGCTCAAGTGCCTTCTGAGGTAGGAAGTGTAGCACTGCCCACGAGTAAAGGAAATAGAGCACCAGAGTGTGAGCATTGCCAAAGGTACCATTGGGGTACATGCCATAAGATCACGGGTGCATGCTTCAAGTGCAGAAGTATGGAGCATCAGTTTGCTAGTTGAGCCGATCGATAAGAGAACAAGAGCCAGCAAGAGAGTAAAGCGGGTGTAGGTAAATCAAATGCAACCAGAAGCAACCGGGATAGAAGTAGAGCTCCTCAGGCGCCATTAGAAACGGTGCAACGACCTGGTACTATGGGAGGGTATGCTCAGACTAGAGTCTACGCGATGATTAGAGAAGATACTCCAGAGGCTGCAGGTCCTTCCGGTAAGTGTTTAATTGGTTAAGTTTCTATTTGAGTTCGGTTTTGGTATTTGGGATGTAAGTGGTTAGCGGGAAAATTTCGAGGACAAAATTTCTTAAGGAGGATAGAGTTGTCACATCCCAAATATGGCCTAGTTAGAAATAGCAAGATTAATTGGACATTACGGGTATTTTGGTAATTTATGCAAGAGAATTAAGGGCTTAATTTAAAAGTTAATTAACGTTTTGAGAGAAGAATTTTTATTAGTGACCATTTGGTAATTAAGTGAGGACTTAAAGAGTTGTGTATGGAGCAGATGTTAAAAGTGTAGCTAGTGGAATAAGGGGTCCAATGCATGTGTGCCATGTGGATAAGTGAGTGTGTGCATGTTGAGGATTTGAAAGGAAAAGAGAGGGAAGAGACAGAATTATTCATTTCTTGTCTGTCTCGTTTCTCCCTCTTACTTCTCTTCATTTCTTCAACTGCTCTCTAGTTTTTGCTTGTATTGATTCCTCCAAGTTTGAGTTGTTTTTTAAGAGTTTAAGAGCTGAGTTTCCAAGGTAAGTTGTTGTATTTGGGTTCTTCATCTTTATCTTCTTTTGGGGTTATATTTAGTTGTTCAGCAGTTTTGTATGGGTTTTATTTGGTTATTTTATGCAAGTGATTGAAGAGAGAAAGAAGGACAAAGGGAAAGAAAAGATTGGATTTTGAAGTCGACGGAGTTTTGGCATTAGATTTTGGAGTTTATTTGGAGCGTTTTGTCCATCTCATTTTGGATCCTGTTTTTGAGTTAAATGTTAATATTATTTGTGTATTTATGGTATATGAAAATGCATGAGTAAAATAGATTTGTGTATATGAATATTGATAGATGATATAATTGAGATATTTAATTAACTTGTGTTGAAATTGCTGATTGAATGATTATTGAGCATACAATTAGAGTATATACCCTAGTTTAGTGAGAATTCTGTTTATGTCTTACCAGACCTCTATGTATTGTTTTGATCATAGATTGAGTTTGAAAACTCCAATTTGAGTGTTTGTTGCGCTATTTGAACCATTGTTAACATACCTTTAAAAGTCTAATAGTGACCATAAATTAATTCTTTTATTAAGAGGCTTAAAAATGGAAAAACCCAGACGTGTCTCTACCCATGTTGGCTCATTGGAACAGTCCGTAGTGTTTGATTCATATCTATTGATTTATGAGTCCAAATGACCTGAAACTTGTTCCATTGGACACTTAACATACTAGGGAACAATTGTCAATAAGGACACTTTGTCTATAAATGAGGTTTAGAGGTCGGTTTAGGTGATACAACTTTTGAGTGAAGAGCAGTCTCGTAAAGCTCCTGTGGGGAGCTACTGTCGCGAGCGCGATAGAGTCGCGACCTCGAGATAGAACACTCACATAAGGAGTTTTCTACTTCATTTTGAGCCAATGGTTGGTATGGATCAATTCCCTACCTTTCCTGTAACACCCCGAAACCACCCCAGTAGTTTAAGCCTGTCCGTATCTGTATGTGTGTATTTTTATGTGTTGCATGTGTGTTTTAAATTGGTTTATTTATGTAAGTTGTGTGTATTAGTTGAGAAGAGGAATTAGGCTAGTGTATAGGTGGGAGTATAGAAGTAAGGTATGAGTAAGAGATAGTTTAGTGTGTATAGTAATGTATGGGAGTAGGGTGTATTGTGGGGCAAGTGTCCTTTGGAGAGAGTGACATGTGGCATATGGATAGGTTAACATTTATTGGGTTGGTGAGTGAGAGAGAGAAAAGGCAGCCATTTTCCCTTGTTTTCCTGTTCTTCCTCTCTTCTTCACGCCATCTTCCTCTTTTCTTCTTCTTTCTTCTTGTTCTTTCCTTCTTCTTGGTCCGATCTTGCTCCCTCTCCTTTCCCTTGAGTAGATTGAATTGCTTAGCTTGTGATTTTTGAAGTTTAAAGGTGAGTAGGGATTATTTATGTCTTAGATTTTCTTCTTCCTCTTCTCTAGGTTTTATAATTATATATGTATGTATGGGTAGTTGTAAAATTGATCTTGGCTATTGTGGGTTTGTGGTTCAGAGGAGGCTCCTAAACCGGCGAAAGGAAAAGAAATCGCTAGCGGGAGCGGAGCTCGCGAATAGGAGCTAAGGAGAGAAGGTTTGGGATTGTTCATCTTTTTGTGCATCTTTGTGAATTGAGTTTAATAAATGTGCCTTTGTTTTGATTGGGGTTATCAGTTGTGCTATTGTAGTTTAAATTACATTAAGCATGTTATGAAATACTAGAGAATGAATATTGTTGAGGGATTTATGGGAAATTATGTGAATTGTTGTAATTGTTGTTAAAATTGCTGTTTTGGAAATTCTTAGAATTGGACATGTAATTGACTTGATTTAATTGAGATAAGTGGTGATAAAGTTGAGTTTTTATTTATGTTATCAGTTGTGGATGCTTGGATTGCTGAATTTTGAGGTTTGGAATCAATTTTGGAAGTTTTAATGTGAATTGTATAGGTTTTCTGCAGATTTTGGGCGTAAGAGCTGAAAAACCCGTGTCTGTCGCCATCGCGACATCGTCGCGAGCGCGGAGGTTTCAGCCCTCGCGCCGGCGCGAGAAGTGTCGCGCTGAGAGCTCGACAGGGAACTCTCTGTCGC
Source organism: Excoecaria cochinchinensis (assembly GCA_947683425.1). NCBI lineage: Eukaryota > Viridiplantae > Streptophyta > Magnoliopsida > Malpighiales > Euphorbiaceae > Excoecaria > Excoecaria cochinchinensis. Next base: position 3,557,941 of record CANTUQ010000004.1, read on the forward strand.
GAGCGCGACAGAGCGCTCAACCTCCGAGCGTATGCAAGGCTCCCCTCTGTCGCGAGCGCGCGATGGACTTGAAAGGTTGCCTTCTGTCGCGAGCGCGACAACCGTCGCGAGCGCGACAGAGAGTGGCACCTTCGCCCTCTCACGAGCGCGAGACTCTCTCGTGACCGCGAGACTTGGCGGGGAGTGGTGTTTTGGTCTCTGTCGCGAGCGCGACAGGCGCAGCTTCCAAACTTGATTTCTTTTCCTTTTTGCTTAATGACTTAATTTCTTTTGCATACAGTTTTCATTGATCTTTGACTATCTATTTGCATGAATAATATATATGTAAATGTGATAAGATTTTGCATAACCTGCTAATGTCGGATAAGTGGATAGTTAGGCATGCCTAATAGAGTTATGTGCCGCTGCAGCTATGTGTACGACTTTGGACCCTGATCAGGTCCCCCGATCGGATCATCGCGATCCTTCTGTCTGAATCTTTCGTAAGATTCTATGTGAAAATAATTTGGAATAAAACAAATAGAATATTTTAATACCTCCGGGTATCTATGTGTTTGAAATATGATACCGATACTCTCAAGTATCTATGTGTACTCGTTATCCACTCATTATGATTAAGCAGGTGTCATTGTGTTTTGTACAAGAATATTTGGATGAGAATGCAAATATCTGAATTAGCTATGTATGATTATATGCCCATAATTGTATTGTTATCATATGTTTTTCTGTCATCGTCACTGTGAGTGGCGGTTATGCATTCTGTGTTTCCCCACTAAGCGATTTCGCTTAGCACGGGTGTTTATCCGTGCAGGTGTGGAAGGTTTTGATTACCGTGGGTTGGGCGTATCGCATCGGGAAGGCCAACGCAACTAGAGATTGGAAGTTTTATAGTATAGGCTTTCCTTTCTTTTGTAATTGATATAATATTTTGTTAGCCCTTTGGAACAATGTATCTTGGGCTTTTGTAAATTGGTTCTTTTTTTTTTGTAACCTATTGTAACATGTAAAGACTTTCTTTTTGTATACTAATAAAAGTATCCATTTTGTTCTGTATCCCTCTTCTTTCTCTTAAAGTTTTTATTTATACCGGATATGTTATTCTGTATGTAATGTTTGAAAGTGTGTACTAGTGGGGTGTGACACTCCTATCTATCTTGGATCCCTCTTGCTCTAGTTATGAGTAGAAGTATCCATGTTATAGGTTGGGGTGTGACATTTCCCCTCAACATATTTGTATACTTTTATGTGTTTTCTTTCCAGAATTGACCCCGTAATATACCGGAGTGTCCCAAGGTCTATCCAATGCATGATGAATCATGTATACCAATGCGTTTGTATATGTATGAGCTATGGGTAACTTAAGCATGATTAACTATGTATGCAAATGCGTATAAACATGTGTGTGCTAATATGTAATAATATGTACAAGTTAGTATGTAATCATATATAAATAAAGCGTTGTATGTGAATGAGTTTAAGATGGCATGTATGCATGAGTAGTAAGAAATAAAGAAAGTGCATGAATGAATGATATACATGAAAGCCAAATGAAATCTAAATTAGTTTAAATACTTTATTTGAGGATGTTATTGTGTTTGAACTTTTGAGTTAGTAATTGGGGAGTTTTATGTTTGATTACATCCGTAAATGATTTACATGTCATTGCTTATGATCAATATACATGTATGCATAAGTTATATGATTTCATTGGTAGTATACACTACTATATGACAATGAGTTGTGTGTATATTGTTGTATTCAATTTTGAGCCTGATCAGTCATAGTTAGTGGATAAGATAAGCGCTGATCTAGGGTTGAGTAATATGTGTGAGTGTAGCTACCATATGAAGGCCCCGTTTGGATCTTGATTTGGCCCCGTTTGGGTCACATAAGATGTTTGAGACGCATGTCTCCATACGCTTGGATACTGTGTCCTATCAGTATCAATATTAAGATGAGATGTTTGAGACCCATGTCTCCATACGCTTGGATACTGTGTCCTATCAATATCAAATTCCCGTATCCACTAGTTAATGAATATGAGGCTTATATGTTAATATGTGTTGTATATGAATACGATGATAAATGATATGTTATATGATAAATGTGTATGAATTCATGGTTGGCATTGCGACACGTACTTTAACCTATATGCTTGGGATGTGTAGGGTTTATATTAAACTATACGTAATAAAATGCTTATATCATGCTACTCCTTTGCATTTATAGTTATGTGAATTGTACATTGCATGGCTATGTATATGAAATATGATTGGTTATGTTGCAATACTTGAAGTTAAATATCATTCGATTAATTACTTGTTTTATATTATAAGAATACATATGAGGTATGAGTGATGATATGATGCCATGTTTGATATTATGCCATGTTTATCAATAGGATTGATGATTCATATGATTATAAATGGAATATTTCTTACATGTTTTATTGCCATATGAGTCATGAGTTGTTATAGTAGTTATTGTATATGCATGTTCTGTTTGTGTTGTTCCTCCCCACTAAGCGTTATCGCTTAGCACGGGCTCTTTTCCGGTGTAGGTGGCAGGTTCTTTTTGGAGTCAGACATCCGCAGGTCGGCCACTAAAAGTCTTTAGTTGGAGTTATTTTGTCTTCCGCTGTATTTTTGTATATGGGAACTGATTTTGGAAAATGTAATTTTGTAAAGGATGATTTTATATATGTATATGTTTAATGTTTACAAATCCCTTTTTGTAAAACTATATGATTATTTATATAAGGATTTGATATCTTTATAGTTATATGTAATTGTTTCTAGCATGCTTAAGTATGTAAATGTATTTGTGCGCATGGCGCTCCGGTATCCTTCCAACGGGGGTAACGGGGTGTTACATTTCCGATGAAACATATAGATTGTTCCATCCAATTCTCCATTAAGAAAAGAAGTCTTTCCATCCATTTGATGAAAATCTAGGTCCAAACTCGCCACTATGGCCAGAATCAACCTTATGCACGTAAATCTTACAACAGATGAGAAAGTCTACTCATAGTCAATCTCTTCCTATTGTATGAACCCCTTAGCGACTAGCCGAGTCCTATATCTTTCGATACCTCTTTCAGCCTTTCGCTTTACTTTGAGAATACATTTATTCTCAATTTGTGTCCTTCCAGTAGATCAACTATTTCTCAATCTTGGTTTGATCTCATGGATGCCATTTATTTCTTCCATTGCTTTAATCCCTTTTCCTTAGATGGGCATGAAAAAGCCTTTTAAATATTTTATACTTTTTCTTATCTTGTGGGATAACCAAAAGGGATTCATTCAAGCCTTCGATTTTTAAATCGTGGACATGGAACACTTATCCTTTTATATTTTTGTAGTTCTGAATCTTGATAAACATGTCTCATATATTCATCATGATTCACAATGCTCCCACTGGGACCGTGTTCCATACTCCCACTGGAGTAGGAATACAATATTCTTTCCTCCCATTGGTGTCAAGAATGCTCACACTCGAATCAGGTCTCGAACATTCGGATCGTTTGGAGGATGACGGTCTTAACCTTCTTCCTCTAAATCCTTCCCACTCGGATGGAGTGATCCTGATGGTTCTCATCCTGAGATTGATCAAAAGTGAAATCTTAATTCACTTTGCCCAACATAGAAAATTTATCCTCTTAAGAATATGACGTCTAGTGATTCAAATTCTGTCATTATGCCATTTTCTTGCTTATCCATGAAAATGTATCTTTTTTGATACTTTAGAATATCTCACTTAGATACTCTTTTTACCTCTTGGTCTCAAATTTACCAAATTGAGGTATCATGGGTGTAAGCATTATAACCCAAAGGTTGTAAATGGCTTCAGTCAGCTTGTCCACCAGTCAGCGAAAATGACAGATTTAGAGGGCATACAATTCAGAACATACGTGGCAATCAATAAAGCACCTCCCCAATAGGAGATAGGCAAATTTGCCTCTGCCATCATAGATCTAACCATATATAGGAGAGTCCTATTTCTCCTTTCCGCAACACCATTTTGTTGTGGATTTTTAGGAATGAACAGCTAATATTCAATCCTTTTTCATCACATAAAGCTTTAAATTTATCTTCAAGATATCACTGACGTCTGTCAGTTCTTAAAGCTTTGATCTCACTGTCTAATTGATTCTCAACTAAACTCATAAAAGTCTTGAAGCAACTCAATGCTTCTGACTTGTGAGAAATCAAATAGGCATGACCATATCTAGTACAGCCATATATAAATGTGATGAAATTGTAGGCCACATGCCTTACCCTCACATTCATTTGACCACATTCGTCAGAATGGACTAACAATGGAAATTTGGCTTTAGTTCCTTGTTCGAATGATTTTTTAACTAGTTTTTCCTCTTAGACAGTGCTTTCATTTGGGCAATTCAACCTTATTTAAATCGCCTACTAAACCTTCTTTGACTAACCGATTCATTCGGTTTTGTCAAATATGGTTTAATGTAGCATGCCATATTTTCACATTATTCTCATAACAATGTGAAAAATAATAAATTAAAGGAAAATAGTCATGGTCCACATCCATAACAATAAAATCATTCAAACATAAGCATACATTGTCATCCTCAAAACGTAAATTGAAAACAGGTTTCAATAAGGCGAGAACAGAACCTAAATTTCATAACAAAAGCATCTCGATCCCTTGTTACATGGTCCATTGGTTCTGAATTTATCACCCACAAAGGATGAAATTTAGAACTAGATACATAAGTTCCACTCACTCTTGAGTCAGAATAGTGTATCGTTATAGTCACAATGCAGTCTCTTTGCATAGTGTCCTTTTAGGCAATTGAAACATTTCACTCTTGAATTGTTTACCTCCTTTTTGCCTTTGGACCTTTCGTGATTCTATTCCTTTTGGTTTTCAGGCTCTCGAGCCTTTTCCTTATCCCTACTTGTTGAAGCTTATTTTGTTGTTATAATGAGAACTCATTCTATTAGAACAGGACTGCGCCATATGCACTATGGTATTGACCTTAATCGCTACCATACGGTCCCCTTTTAAGCTCCAAATGATAAGCGACATCCTCAAATGTCTTTATGCTTATCCATGTGAGTTAGTTGCATCTTCACATACTGCCAACTCTCGTGGGTAAGGATTTGATAAGAGTTTGGACCTACTACTCGTCAGTCAACTCATGACTAAGTTCACTAAGCTTACTTATTCTTTTCCATCTCTCTTAGATGTTTTCGCATCGAATAATCAGACTTTTTCTAATATGTATCAAATTTGATCGTCAATGATCGGAGCTTATTCAGAGTCATATCTCTGAACTTCTCCTGCAAAGCAATCCATATATTTATTGCATTTTGATACTTGCGGAATAGCTTAGTGATGTGATGCGACATAGGCATCCCGATCCTACTTATGCTAGGCTATAGTGTCATCCTCAGGTTCAGCCATAACTGAAATTGAGGGTTCAAGAGTCTCTTGCTCTTCAAGCACATACTGGATCTTTGTATTCCAGATTTCATAATTGTCAACATTCATCTTAATATCTTTATTAAGGGCGACAATTGACTTGGAAGCAGTATCCATTAGGATCCTCTGATCTCAAATGGAATAATATTGCACATTTTTAAGGGAGATAAGGCTATACATGCAATGTACTATGCATCTGAAATAATAACCTAGTAAAATTTTCTATTAGGCTCAAATTCGAAAAGTCTACTTATAGTATTCAATTACCCTCTAAGACCTAATGTCCAACCTTACAGGTTAAAATTTATGCATAATAAATCTGAATTATTGGATTATTAAGTTCTCAAACTTATGAGGGGATTTTATTAAGCCTCTACTTAATAAACATGCAATCATTTTACTCATAAAATGTCGCAAGGCAATTAACAATTAAAAGAAACTCATTTATTATAAAGTTAAATGCCATCATAATAAGTAAATAAACACATTTATTTAACAAATAAATAAAATCCAATAATCCCAAAATAAGACACTCATGCCAAATATTAATAGGAAACATAAATCCTATTTAACAAAAATAAACGCTAACTCAAATTGACACTTATGTCAACTATTATTGAAGTTCAGATTTCATAAAATCTTTTTAGTTATTAGGATTATTTATTTGATCGATTTTGTCAATTCATCAAACAACTCATAAGTCAAATGATGAAGACATGGACGATGCACGCTCCGTTCATTTCTCAATACCATCACAGATTTTAGTGTTGCTTCTCAACACTTGCCCTTTTGGCAACTTTCACCAAAATTTTATTTTCATACTCAAACCACCAATCCAAATGCACTCTTGCATTTGTTCTCACACATGTATTATATGATGTACTATTACATCAATGTCATCAGCTCAAAACTTCCTTCCCATTCTCATGTTACTTATTGATTGCACTTTTGCATTTCTCAAAGCAACCTATGCATAATTTAAAGAAGAACTAGTGTCCTTATTCAACATTTCTGTAATAAATTTACAGAAAAAATTTATACACTCATGTATAATTACACATGATTGAAACATATTTCAATCAATAAGTAAGGACAGATCCCCAAAAACTTTTCAAAATATTTTTAAAAAATTTTCGAAAGCAGAAAATACATTTTTTACACATTTTTAATATTTTATTTTGAAATTAAACACATTTAAATATAAAAAAAAAAAAACACAATTTATTTTATGCTCATTAAAAATTTTTGAAAACATGACCAAAATATTAGAAATAATTTGGAAAATTATTTGACAAAAATCGGAGCTGAAATGGTGGTCGGAGGACGTCGCACGCACCATCACGCGCCGACGAGAGGGAGGTAGACGCGCTCACGCGCCTTCACGAGCTGCACGCGCGGCCTCTCACTCGACCAGATACGTGTCAACACCATAGCGTGCCACGTGTCCGATTCCTACTAGTCCACCTGGTGCCCACGTGGCACCCTGGTACACATCACCGCCACGTGGCATGACACGTGTCATCCACGTGGTGATATTTCATTGGACCACGTGTCATGTATGACACGTCAGCATTGCCACATGGCAGCCCATGATTGGGCCACGTGGCACCATCTGATTGGGACACGTGGCATGACCACAGTCTTCCACGTGTCCACCCCACTCATTTGCCAAATGGCATGGCCTCAGCCTTCCACGTGGCGCTCAGCGATTGGACCACGTATCAGCGTGGCACATCAGAACTGACACGTGGCGACGCGCGTATGGGCCACTGCCCATGCACACGCCCCGAAGGTATTGCAGCGCGTGTAGTCCACGCGCCGCCTTGCTGACCGCTTCTGGCACTCCGATTCCAGTCGGTGGGGGGTTTTCGGGGTCTGTGAATCCAATGGTGAGATAAAAAATTAAAAATCCCGACTTCTAGTTAGCCGTTTTGAACACTCATGTTCATCCCCTCGGGTTTCGGTGTACACATACACGAAATTAAGCCGAAATATATACACATATATATTTTTCATACAAAAATTAAATTTTTATAGTGTTCCTTGCATCACAGATCTAATAATTTTGCATATAAAATTTTAGATATATTTAGCCAGATGCCAGGACGCAAAAACGACGGCTCTGATACCAATGATAGATTTGGAAATTATAACAAATATAATTTAATGGAGGTATCATAATAAATGGTATCTAACTCTTGTAGTGCAGATACTCGTTGCGAAAACGTCTAGAAGGATCCCGCTTGTTTTTGGTCACTAGCCTACCTTGTATCCACATGTGGGATAATAGCAGCTATTCCACAATCTAAAAGTCCCTGAAAGATTAAGACAAAAAACTGTGAGTGGGAACGAGTAGCCTTGCGGCGTATACGTTTTTTTGTTTCCAAATAATGAGGACCTCACCTCTATTTATAGAGATCCTAAAAGTTAGAGCCCTAATTCTAGTTTAACTCAGACTCTTTCTGAAATAGGATTTGGTAATCTTAATCAGATTAAATAACTCAATTTCATATAGATTGGAACTCAATCCATTATAGAGTCATGGGCGTATCCCAACTCTATCAATATTTATATCAAATTATTGAAATGGTCCACATTATTCCTCTAAAGTATTTAATAAGGACAAATTTGTACAATTTTAATTTTTTGAGGAGCTATTTTTTAAAAAAAAAATATTTAAAGACAAATATATACTGTTTTTAATAATTTAAAAAATTAGATTTTATAACTAAAAAATAAGAAACTCATTTAAATATTTTAGTGTGATCAATTGTTTAAAAAAGTTAAATTTATAGAGTAATTTTTTTATTTTTTTATGATTAAGTGGAGTCATATTTTTTTAAAAGAAAATGAAAATTATAAGGATTTTTTTAAAATTTTTTATAGTTGAGTGTAGTTAATTGACCATGCCACTCAATATGGGCCACCTACACCCCTGAATCCTAAACCAATGACATAGAGTGGTAATATTCTTTTTTCTTTAATTATTGATTTTGAAGTCAAATTTTAAATATATAATTTATCAGTCAAAAATATAAATTTATATTCAATATTTGATAAAAAAAGTAAAATTTTATTTTTAATTTTTAATGTTTAAATTGGTATATATTACCTCACATATTTTAAAATTTGAAAATTTTATTCATCTTTTAATAGTATATTGACATTGTATATTGACATGTGACCGATTACCAAAACCAAAAAATAAAGACATTTTTTTTTTTATTTTAAAACATATAGGATAATATTATACCAATTAAAATATTTAGAGTAAAATTATTTTTTTATCAAATATTAAAAACAAAATTTCACCTTATACCTAATTTATTTAAATATTTAAAAGAAATTGCTTTACTCCATGCATAAGACTGTCTAACATAAAATCTCAATAATTAAACAAGTAAATTTTTTGAATGCAAAGAGTTAACCAACAGAAAAATATTATAACTTGGACACCAAGTCTTGACCGCCGGTGAACGTGCGAGGATCTTCTTTCCCGGCAGCAAATGCGTTGAAGCCACCATAGGCGGCACAATTCACAGGACTTAAATCAAAGCCAATTGGATGGCTACACGCAGCCTATATAATTCCTTGACCCCATATTTCTCTTTCTATTAAATATTCACAAATAAAAGCTATATATATATATATATATATATATAAAGACTCATAAATAAATATTTTGCACTTTTCATCTTTTTCTTTTTTGGAACAAATTGCACATATCTTAATAATGAAAATCTCAACAAAAAAATGTTAAACTCAATCCCCAACCGAGATTGCGCGTGTTGACTATAATGCATGAATTATTTTGTGCTACGAGATCAAGTTCATGTGCCATAGTCTTTTGCTTATACTCTTTCTGTCTCATAATAATTGACATTGTTTAGAAAATTTCATTTTCTATTTTATATGTCGTTTTTAAATTTTTACTACAACATAAATTTTCTTTTTATAATTTTCAATACAACATTAATCTCGTTTTATTTTCCAATGTTATACAACCAACACTACAAGAAATCACCATTTCCTGGCAGAAATTACCAACGCAAAGTAAGGATTTTCCGTCGGAAAAATAAATTGCTGACGGAAGAAAATTCCATCGGCAATTGATGCGTAGGCAAAAATGCCGCGAAAATTCATTTCCGTCGGCAAAATTCCCGACGAAATTTGATTTTCCGTCGAAAAGTAAATACCGTCTGGAATTTTTCTGATGGAAATGAATTTTTCGTCAGTAAGTAAAGAAATTTTTTATTTTTTTATTTTTTTATTTTTACAGACGGAATTTTTCGTCAGTATTCCGTAGATAATTTTAAAAAACTTATAAAAAAAATAAATATAACATGAAAATTGACCCAAAAATATACAGTAAAAATATTCAGCAAATATACAAATACTCAACAAATCAAAATTAATGATTAACCTACAAATCAAAAAAATATAAAAAAAATATTCAACAAATATAAAAATACTCAACAAATCAAAATTAATGGTTAACCTACAAATCAAAATAATATACAAAAAATTATACAAAAATATATTCAACAAATATACAAATACTCAACAAATCAAAATTAATGTTTAACCTACAAATCAAAATAATATACAAAAAATTGTACAGAAATATATTCAACAAATATAAAAATACTCAACAAATCAAAATTAATGGTTAACCTACAAATCAAAATAATATACAAAAAATTATGCAGTAAAAAAACTTAGTGAAAATAATGCAAAAAATATACAGAAAAAATTAAAATAAAATGAAAAAAATAATAGATCTGAAAGAATACCTCATTTTTCTGACTGACCGGCGAGGGGTGGCGCCGGAGTTGGGCGAGCGAGGCAGCGAGCAGAGCAGATCTGCACGGCTGCGGCGGGCGATGGCCAGATTTGCCAGAGAAGGGGGGAGGGAGAGAGAGGGGGGAAGGGAGAGAGCGGGAAGGGAAGAAAGGGAGAGAGCGGGGGGAGAAACGGGACGACGAGGGGCGAGCGGCGTCCACGGGGCGGCGAGGGGGAAGCGGTGTCCACGGGGCGGCGAGGGGTGGGGGGGCCGGAAGAACTAGATCTGCGAGGGGAGAGGGAGGAAGGGAGGGAGGGAGAGAGGAAAAGAGAGAAAAAAATCAGAATACTTTTTATATATATACATTTTTTACCGACGGAATTTAATTTTCGTCACTAAAAATATTTTAATTAATGTATTTAATTTTATTTAGTGACGGAAATTAATTTATTTCGCTAATATTCCCGAAGGAATTTAATTTCTATCGGGAATTAGCGACAGAATTTAATTTCCATCGCTAAAAATATTTTAATTAACGTATTTAATTTTATTTAGCGGGGGAGATTAAATTCCATCACTAAAATTCCTGACGGAATTTAATTTTCATCGGGAATTAGCGACGGAATTTATTTTCCGTCGCTAATAATATTTTAATTAATTATTTAATTTCATTTAGCGACGAAAATAAATTCCGTCGCTAATTTTAGTGACAAAAATTAAATTTCGTCGGGAATTAGCGACAGAAATCTAATTCCGTCGCTAATTACCGTAGCAATTTATGCCGCCAAATTTACGCGCTAAATTTACCGACGGTTAGATTTTTTCGTCGCTAATTTAGTGACAGAAATTTTTTTCCGTTGCTAATTACTGACGGAATTATTTTTCGTCGCTAATTAGCGACGGATATGTCTTTTCTATCTCTAAATAGTGACGGTATATTTTTTGTCGCTAAATTTCCGTTGGTAAATGCTGATTTTCTTGAAGTGCAATTAGATTTAAACCACAATTTTGTGAGTAATAAAAATAGGGTAATTTAGTTATTGTTCACTACATTTAATTTTAAATTTAAAACCGAATTAATACTTTTTAATACTAGTAAACAACAAAAGTGACACATAAAATGAAATGGAGCGAGTAATTTATATGATGAAACTTTATTATATTCTTTCGCGAAAACATATTATGGGTACCAGAATTCGAGTATTGTTTGCTTCATGATTTGTAATGAAATGATATGAAAATATAGTTTAATGTGTTTGAAAAGATGAATTATTCATGGTGTACCTATACTTTTATGTTGTCCAAATTTTTAAACTATAAAATTAGTGGTTTTGTAACACCCCGATTCCCACCCTAGTAGAATTGGGGCATTTGTTTGTGAGTTATTGTATGTGCTTAGCTTTAATGATAGTTTGTGAGGAATCAAAAGCGAATTGAGATTACTAATGATGGATGGAGGTTGAGGATATAACATGTTCGGTGCCTCGCCCTTGTCTCGTTCGCCGTAGACTACAAATGATGGGAATTCTATCGGTAAAGAAGAGGCATAGGCATCGCCTCTCAATCCAATCCATCTTCCCTGGCCTCCTCAACACACTCTTGACACGATACGAAAAAGCTCCCACCATAACCATAGACAGTTGCATGAGGTAATAAGTTATTAGGGTGTATTAGCATGTTTTGTAATTTAGTGTGTCACACCCCAAATCGGGCCTAGTCGGAATCGGAAAGCTAAGTCAGTTAAGTGAAGGGTATTTTGGTAATTTATGCATGAGTAATATGGATAATAAGGATTTATGTGCAAAGAAATTAATTAAATAAGTTAAGTGAAGGAAATATTAGAGTGTGCTTAGTGTGTATGGAAGTAGGGGTATAAGTGGATTTTAGGAAATGATTTGGTGTGACTCAAGTATGGTATCTTGAAGATATTTATTCAAGAAATGTTTGTATGTGGAGTGAGTATGGTGCCAAGGTTGGAATTAGTCAAAGATGTATCTTGGATTTACTAGGATTATGACAAGTGGACCTCTAGGATTGTGACAAGTGGTATGGTTGGTGTGTGCATTAGTGAGAAAGAGAAATAGGAAAATATGAATGGAAAGGGCAAAAATCACGTTGGGGCCTCCTCTCTTTCCCGTTCTCTTTCTTTTCTTTTCCCTTTCCCATTTCTTGTGTTCTTTCTCTTGGATGTTTGTAAGTTGGAGCTATTTTGGAAGAGTTTGGGAGCAAAATTGAAGAGGTAAGTGGTTAGGTTTTAGTTATTGTGCTTTGAACTTCTTTTTCTTCTAATTTGCTTTCGATTTGAGTAAGTTAGAGTTTTGGTTTAGTGATTATTGGGTTTGGTTGTGCGAGTTTTTGGATGATTGAAGAGGAGCTAAAGCTTGATTGAGTGGGTTCTTGAAGATTGAGGTTTTGAATCGCAATCCAGGTTTGGGAACTTTCTTTTATCTGTATATGAATTTTTATATATTCATGTATGATATGAGCTTCTTGAGTGTGTTGTGATGATCTGTGATGATGGTAGTGAGTGTTGGCTCAATTGACTTATTGGTGCATGTGAATAGGTTTTTAGGTGAAAAACTGTTTAGAATACACTGGACCTTTCTTCGGTTATTACACTGTTTGGGAGTTTTAGAACTCCAAATCACTCGATTTTTGAACCATTAGAACCATGAATGCCATTACTTTAAATGTCTCAGAAATAGCCTTGGACAAATTCTCGCTCTAAGACATCGAAAATTTGATTACAAATGTAGTGTCCCTGTTATGGCGGGTTGTTTGACCAGTATGGGTTGCGGAGTCCATATATGGAGTTGTACACATCCAATTGATGTGAAAATTGTTTCATTTGAAAGCTAAGACGTAGGAGAACATTTGTTAAGAAGACCACTTTTCCTAAAAATGAGGTTTAGAGGTCGGTTTATATGATACGAACTGGTGGTAGAAAGCAGTATGTTAGGGGAGCTGAAGCGAGCCTCTGTCGCGAGCGCGACAAGGGTCGCGACCTCGCGACAGAAAAGTGTGCTTTGAGTCTTTTCTTCTATATTTTTGAGTCTAGGATTGACCCCGATCAATCCCGTATCCTTCCCATCAGTTATTACGCATGTTTAGGGTAATTAATTGGCTATACAAGTAATTAGCGTTGGGAAAACTTAGGAGTACATTTTCAATTGGTGATTTAACTAGTAATTAATCATAGATATAATCCTATGAAGGATCGTTTATGAATGAGTGTTATTATGTGATAGTTTCTTGAATAACCTAAGTATTATGTACCATATGTATGAATGATGAATGGTAAATAGTATTGACATTATAGGTTATATAAATGGATATTATTTGTGGCATGTTTTATCGAAATTATTGATACGAATATTAGAGTTATGTTGTTAATGATGTGTGGCTTGCGGGAGATGAGGTAAGAGATCTTTGAATGTGTTTTGTGTGTTTATGGATGAGTTTGAGGAAGGAAAGATCTTGCAAAATTCTGCAGATTTTCGGAATCATGACTCTGTCGCGATCGCGACCATGTCGCGAGCGCGACAGAGACTGATGATTTTGATGTTGTGCCGTCGCGAGCACGCGACGCTGTCGCGAGCCCGCGGTAGCAATAGCTTGTCTGCTCTCTGTCGCGAGCGCGACAACCATCGCGATCGCGACAGAGCACATTGTCGGCCTGTGCTATCGCGAGCACGCGATTTGTCGCGACCCCGCGATAGCAATATTTGCCCTCTGTCGCGACCGCGACAATATCGCGAGCGCGACAGAGCTGGGCCCTTCTTTCCTTCCCACGATCGCGAAGTCCGTCGCGTGCGCACAGTGAAGAGACTATGGTCTCTGTCGCGAGCGCGACAGATGTCGCGAGCGCGACAGATGTGTTTCGTTGAATGAATTTTCTTGGTAATTTCAATGTTTGAATTCCGAACTTGTGATGCCTTTAGGTTTACTCTTTGACTATTTTATGAAGTATGTTAATGTAATTGAATGTATTATGTATAATTATAGTTCTGATCTTTTCTAGGATTATCATGTTATGTTCAAAGTGTAAATTGTATAATGCATGTTTGACTTTATGAACTTGTTCATATGTCTCAACTATTGCTAATTGTGTACATTGATATAAAGTATGTGATTTGAAATATGATTTGTATTAAGCATGACTGATATTATGAATTTCTTTATATGTTTAATATACTCTGGATTAAGTATGATGATATTATATATATTGTCTGATGTGATACCTGATTTAAATGATGCATGACCTGCGAGAGTCAGTCTAGTGGATAGTTAGGCATGCCTAATAGAGTCTATGTATGTGTAGCTGCAGCGCCCCTTTGAACGATTTGGACCCTGATCAGGTCCCCGAATGGTTCCTCGCGAACCCCTATTATGTGTATGTGTATGGATCTTGTTTAAGGTCCTGTTCAATGAAATGTTGCCTTCCGACTTGTACCGGTATGGTACATTATATTATGTGTTCCCTCTGAGGGTTACCCGGTCAGAGATCGGGCTATGTGTTTCCTCATGAGGTCTCCCTCTCAGTACTCGTTATCCACTATTTTGAGTCAGCAGGTATTTCGTTTGCTTTATCTGATATGAACATGAAAATGTGATATCTGAATGAGCAAGAATCAGTTTATGTGTATATGAATATGACTACGGGCTTCAGATGGTAAATCTGTATTTAGTAAACATGACTTTTCAGTTAACATGATTATCCGTACTTGGCATGTGATTTGTTATTAGTTTCTGAATGCTTTGAAATGATTTGATCGATGTATTTATGTATATGAGTTAAGCATGGTTTTGATATGAATGTGAAGTGATGTGATTATGTCTTCAGTCTTCGTATGGGAGTGTTTACAGCCTAATATGCTATGTATTAGAGTTGTGCAGTAGAAGTGTGGTGTTTTGGATGGTTTTTCTTGGGTATGTGGCTCAGCATGATAACACTGGTGTCGTGTTTTGGGTTATGACTGTTTTGGCCCATTCCTGATATATGTATATGATTATGTGTGTGAGTTTACGAATGAATGCCTTTATTATGCAAGTCTGTTTAGATATGTGTTTTGAATATTCGCAATTGCCATTTGAATGTATGTTGCCTCGACGACCATTGTGAATGGCCGTCCATATTATTATGTTTGTTTTCCCCACTAAGCGTTATCGCTTAGCACGGGCTCTTTTCCCCGTGCAGGTGGCAGGTCTGGTTCAGTTCGAGTCGCACATCTGCAGAGTCGGCCACATAGGAGTTAGGAGTTTTTGTTTTTGATCAGCTTCTTTATTTTGGATTTTGTAATTCTGTAAAATATGTATATGTAATATTATGTAAAGAGAACGATGTAATATTTCAGACTCCTATTGTATGATTGTAAAATTGTAAATGTGTATGTTTCCGTTTAAAATATGCGCGTTTATGTATATGTATGTTCAGCTGTTTGCTCCTTAAAAGTTTTAATTCTTTCATAATTGTATACGCTTTGTATCGTTCTGTTCGGTAACACACCTACTCGTACGGCTTCCTACTCCCTTGCGGATGGGTTCGTCTGCGTATGAGTTGGGGTGTTACATTTAGTGGTATCAGAGCATAAGATTCTGGTTGCCTTATTTGTTTGGGTATTGGGTCTTTGTATGTTACTTGTTATGTGTCGAGTCTTTGTTTGAGAGTCAGTTTTGTGTCGTGGCCTAATGCAGATGCGTCTTGTCCTATGTGTGTTATGTTAGATGGAACCTGAACCAAATGAGAAGGTGAATGAGATGACAGAAAGTGTGAACCCAGTTAGTACTGATCAAAGTGTTTCATTTCTGTGTACCTTTTGGTTAGAATTCCGGTCTTGTTTCTAATAATAGAACATGAGTGCAAGGATTAATTCGAATTTTTGGATAGACTGACTGCTCCTAGAATTTCTCAAGGTTTTGTTCAGAGTGTATCTCAGTAAAGAAAGGTATCGAATAAGTGGATGAGTATTTGGATCTTATAAGGTTTTGGTAGTACTCTATATGCCTGTCAGCTATCTCCAGAAAAGTGTTTAAATGAAAGCATATTGAATCATGGGGATGGGACAAAATGCATCATTATAGCATTAATTGCATCACTCTGCATACATGAATCATCTCAATCTCATTACATCATCATCATCCCTTTTGACAATACATGATAAGCATATGCATGTATTTTTTTTGATTGAGAGAAAGCTGACAGGATATATATGTACTATTTGATATTAAGATTAAGGGTAAAAATGACGCGCTCAGCAATTGTTTAGGAAAGTGTTTTGTGTTTGATTAAAGATTGAACAGAAAGAGTATTTTGGGGCCGTAAAAAGGATTTTAAAGTTTGATAGGAGTGTTAATGGTAAAAGGGAACGTAAGTATGATGGACATCCTTTAAGTAGCGAAGGATTTATGTATCAATTGGCGAAGTTAGTTGGTTTATGTGTAAAGTGTTCGGGTTTTGATTTCAGTTGGGCATTTAAGTAATGATTGTTCTGATAAATGGGTTTGATTCGAATATAAGAAAGTATTCTACGTTTGGTGTAAGCTGAGTAGGAAGTGATTAAGAGCACCGCAATAGTAATAAGTGTAAGTAAGTGAATAGTTTTAGAATACAATGTATGAGTCTAAGGATGAATTGAAGTGTAGTTTTGGAGTTTCTTCTAGTGTATGTGAATTTCGAGGACGAAATTCTTTTAGGAGGGAAGATTTGTCACACCCCAAATCGGGCCTAGTCGGAATCGGAAAGCTAAGTCAGTTAAGTGAAGGGTATTTTGGTAATTTATGCATGAGTAATATGGATAATAAGGATTTATGTGCAAAGAAATTAATTAAATAAGTTAAGTGAAGGAAATATTAGAGTGTGCTTAGTGTGTATGGAAGTAGGGTATAAGTGGATTTTAGGAAATGATTTGGTGTGACTCAAGTATGGTATCTTGAAGATATTTATTCAAGAAATGTTTGTATGTGGAGTGAGTATGGTGCCAAGGTTGGAATTAGTCAAAGATGTATCTTGGATTTACTAGGATTATGACAAGTGGACCTCTAGGATGGTGACAAGTGGTATGGTTGGTGTGTGCATTAAGTGAGAAAGAGAAATAGGAAAATATGAATGGAAAGGGGCAAAAATCACGTTGGGGCCTCCTCTCTTTCCCGTTCTCTTTCTTTTCTTTTCCCTTTCCCATTTCTTGTGTTCTTTCTCTTGGATGTTTGTAAGTTGGAGCTATTTTGGAAGAGTTTGGGAGCAAAATTGAAGAGGTAAGTGGTTAGGTTTTAGTTATTGTGCTTTGAACTTCTTTTTCTTCTAATTTGCTTTCGATTTGAGTAAGTTAGAGTTTTGGTTTAGTGATTATTGGGTTTGGTTGTGCGAGTTTTTGGATGATTGAAGAGGAGCTAAAGCTTGATTGAGTGGGTTCTTGAAGATTGAGGTTTTGAATCGCAATCCAGGTTTGGGAACTTTCTTTTATCTGTATATGAATTTTTATATATTCATGTATGATATGAGCTTCTTGAGTGTGTTGTGATGATCTGTGATGATGGTAGTGAGTGTTGGCTCAATTGACTTATTGGTGCATGTGAATAGGTTTTTAGGTGAAAAACTGGTTTAGAATACACTGGACCTTTCTTCGGTTATTACACTGTTTTGGGAGTTTTAGAACTCCAAATCACTCGATTTTTGAACCATTAGAACCATGAATGCCATTACTTTAAATGTCTCAGAAATAGCCTTGGACAAATTCTCGCTCTAAGACATCGAAAATTTGATTACAAATGTAGTGTCCCTGTTATGGCGGGTTGTTTGACCAGTATGGGTTGCGGAGTCCATATCTGGAGTTGTAGACATCCAATTGATGTGAAAATTGTTTCATTTGAAAGCTAAGACGTAGGAGAACATTTGTTAAGAAGACCACTTTTCCTAAAAATGAGGTTTAGAGGTCGGTTTATATGATACGAACTGGTGGTAGAAAGCAGTATGTTAGGGGAGCTGAAGCGAGCCTCTGTCGCGAGCGCGACAAGGGTCGCGACCTCGCGACAGAAAAGTGTGCTTTGAGTCTTTTCTTCTATATTTTTGAGTCTAGGATTGACCCCGATCAATCCCGTATCCTTCCCATCAGTTATTACGCATGTTTAGGGTAATTAATTGGCTATACAAGTAATTAGCGTTGGGAAAACTTAGGAGTACATTTTCAATTGGTGATTTAACTAGTAATTAATCATAGATATAATCCTATGAAGGATCGTTTATGAATGAGTGTTATTATGTGATAGTTTCTTGAATAACCTAAGTATTATGTACCATATGTATGAATGATGAATGGTAAATAGTATTGACATTATAGGTTATATAAATGGATATTATTTGTGGCATGTTTTATCGAAATTATTGATACGAAT
Source organism: Excoecaria cochinchinensis (assembly GCA_947683425.1). NCBI lineage: Eukaryota > Viridiplantae > Streptophyta > Magnoliopsida > Malpighiales > Euphorbiaceae > Excoecaria > Excoecaria cochinchinensis. Next base: position 3,576,566 of record CANTUQ010000004.1, read on the forward strand.
ATTAGAGTTATGTTGTTAATGATGTGTGGCTTGCGGGAGATGAGGTAAGAGATCTTTGAATGTGTTTTGTGTGTTTATGGATGAGTTTGAGGAAGGAAAGATCTTGCAAAATTCTGCAGATTTTCGGAATCATGACTCTGTCGCGATCGCGACCATGTCGCGAGCGCGACAGAGACTGATGATTTTGATGTTGTGCCATCGCGAGCACGCGACGCTGTCGCGAGCCCGCGGTAGCAATAGCTTGTCTGCTCTCTGTCGCGAGCGCGACAACCATCGCGATCGCGACAGAGCACATTGTCGGCCTGTGCTATCGCGAGCACGCGACTTGTCGCGACCCCGCGATAGCAATATTTGCCCTCTGTCCGCGACAATATCGCGAGCGCGACAGAGCTGGGCCCTTCTTTCCTTCCCACGATCGCGAAGTCCGTCGCGTGCGCACAGTGAAGAGACTATGGTCTCTGTCGCGAGCGCGACAGATGTCGCGAGCGCGACAGATGTGTTTCGTTGAATGAATTTTCTTGGTAATTTCAATGTTTGAATTCCGAACTTGTGATGCCTTTAGGTTTACTCTTTGACTATTTTATGAAGTATGTTAATGTAATTGAATGTATTATGTATAATTATAGTTCTGATCTTTTCTAGGATTATCATGTTATGTTCAAAGTGTAAATTGTATAATGCATGTTTGACTTTATGAACTTGTTCATATGTCTCAACTATTGCTAATTGTGTACATTGATATAAAGTATGTGATTTGAAATATGATTTGTATTAAGCATGACTGATATTATGAATTTCTTTATATGTTTAATATACTCTGGATTAAGTATGATGATATTATATATATTGTCTGATGTGATACCTGATTTAAATGATGCATGACCTGCGAGAGTCAGTCTAGTGGATAGTTAGGCATGCCTAATAGAGTCTATGTATGTGTAGCTGCAGCGCCCCTTTGAACGATTTGGACCCTGATCAGGTCCCCGAATGGTTCCTCGCGAACCCCTATTATGTGTATGTGTATGGATCTTGTTTAAGGTCCTGTTCAATGAAATGTTGCCTTCCGACTTGTACCGGTATGGTACATTATATTATGTGTTCCCTCTGAGGGTTACCCGGTCAGAGATCGGGCTATGTGTTTCCTCATGAGGTCTCCCTCTCAGTACTCGTTATCCACTATTTTGAGTCAGCAGGTATTTCGTTTGCTTTATCTGATATGAACATGAAAATGTGATATCTGAATGAGCAAGAATCAGTTTATGTGTATATGAATATGACTACGGGCTTCAGATGGTAAATCTGTATTTAGTAAACATGACTTTTCAGTTAACATGATTATCCGTACTTGGCATGTGATTTGTTATTAGTTTCTGAATGCTTTGAAATGATTTGATCGATGTATTTATGTATATGAGTTAAGCATGGTTTTGATATGAATGTGAAGTGATGTGATTATGTCTTCAGTCTTCGTATGGGAGTGTTTACAGCCTAATATGCTATGTATTAGAGTTGTGCAGTAGAAGTGTGGTGTTTTGGATGGTTTTTCTTGGGTATGTGGCTCAGCATGATAACACTGGTGTCGTGTTTTGGGTTATGACTGTTTTGGCCCATTCCTGATATATGTATATGATTATGTGTGTGAGTTTACGAATGAATGCCTTTATTATGCAAGTCTGTTTAGATATGTGTTTTGAATATTCGCAATTGCCATTTGAATGTATGTTGCCTCGACGACCATTGTGAATGGCCGTCCATATTATTATGTTTGTTTTCCCCACTAAGCGTTATCGCTTAGCACGGGCTCTTTTCCCCGTGCAGGTGGCAGGTCTGGTTCAGTTCGAGTCGCACATCTGCAGAGTCGGCCACATAGGAGTTAGGAGTTTTTGTTTTTGATCAGCTTCTTTATTTTGGATTTTGTAATTCTGTAAAATATGTATATGTAATATTATGTAAAGAGAACGATGTAATATTTCAGACTCCTATTGTATGATTGTAAAATTGTAAATGTGTATGTTTCCGTTTAAAATATGCGCGTTTATGTATATGTATGTTCAGCTGTTTGCTCCTTAAAAGTTTTAATTCTTTCATAATTGTATACGCTTTGTATCGTTCTGTTCGGTAACACACCTACTCGTACGGCTTCCTACTCCCTTGCGGATGGGTTCGTCTGCGTATGAGTTGGGGTGTTACATAGTGTGAGTTTTGCTTGGGTGTTTTGAGGAAGAAAAGACCTAGTGTGTGTATTGTCAAGACACACTGCAAGATGGTGACAAGTGGAACAAAGAGGAATTGAAGTAGAAGTTGACTTGGTCTTAAGAAATGAGAGAGAGAAATAAAAGAGCAGCTGCTCCCATTTTTCTTCCCTCTCCCATTTCTCTTTCTTTGTTAAAAACCCTTCTTCTTCTCCTTATTGATTCTCCTTTTCCTCTTTTGCTATAAGTTGTGGTGTGTATTGACAATTCATGTGCTAGTAAGTATATGTGCTTCTTCTTCTTCCTCTTTTTTTTTTGTGTTTTCCGTTGGGTGAGTGGGTGTGATAGTGAGTTAAAACTTTTGTGTTTTTTGGGTTTGTTGGTTCAGAGATACCTACTGGAGAGCCTAAGGGGAAAGAGGTAGCAAGTGGTAGTGCAGCCCCTTGACATTGTGGAGCTAAGGAGCCAAAGGTTTGGGAATTTGTGTTTGTTGTAATTTGTAATTTTGGGTATGATTTGTGTTTAGATTAATGAAGTAAATTCCTTGTGATGCTTATCATGGGTTAGAACTTGTTTTAATTGAATTTTGATGGCATGATTTGAGTGTGATTTTTTGTAAACTTTGTTTGGGGTTTTGATTGAGTATGAATTGGGTTTTATTTGAGCAAATTCTGGGTTTTCTGTCGATCTACAAGGCAGTAAGAAATTGTCATACTGCCATGTAAATGTATTCTGCCTTGATGGGTTTCTACTGTGTATTTTACATGGCGGTTGGGAATTTCATACCGTGGTGTAAATGCATTCTGTTTTGAGGGACTTTTGGCTAGGCAGTCCACACGGCCGGCAGGTTTTCTTGACCACCATGTGGAATGTCTTACACGGCGGTAAGGGTTTACTATACCGCCGTGTAACTTCTTTCTGTCCTGAAATTTTCGGATTTTTGAATTCTTCTTCTTTTATCTCTTTTAGTTGGCATTGATATGTGTTTATGTTTATGGGATTATTATGTATTTAATAATGTTATATAATAATGAATCAGAACTTGTTCATTGAGATATGTTAACTTTTATGTAATAAATATGAAACTACTATTGTTGCTTAGCCTGCAAGAGTCAAGTACGTGGATAGATAGGCATGCCTATAGAGTTTTGTAAGCTGTAGCCCCAGTGTTCTGGACCCTGATCAGGTCACCATTTGGATCCTCACGATCTTAAGTGTTTGGATCTTGTTTAAGATCCCCAGTGAAAACGTTTTTGTATGAAAATTAAAGATGTTGCTTTTGTTTGTACCTGTGGCTACCTAGTGTTCACTCGTTATCCGCTACTCTAAAATTGCAGGCATATATGGTTGATTCTATTATGATTAAAATTTTGAATTTGATGAGTCACAATTATGTCTATGTTAAGTTATTTTTGTGCGCATAGTATGATTTAAATGATATGTTTCATGTGAATAGCAATGTACTTTTGTATGTGCCATATGTATGTGTTTTGCCTTGACGGTCACTATGAGTGATCGTCCATCTTTTGTTTTCTCCACTAAGCATTATCGCTTAGTAAGGGTGTTCCATCCGTGTAGGTGTGAAAGCTTTCCGAGTTTTTGAGGAGTGCGATACGCAACAGTCAGAGCCAACACATTAGGGAGATTCTTTTTGTAATGTAATCCTTTTTGTAATGTATAAGATTTTGTAATATTTTGAGTATGTAATTTCTATAGTTATGTGAGGATAATGTACCCCCCTTTTTGTAAAGAATATTTTGATTTATGAAATGAGATTTTCTGTTGGCCATTATTATGTTAACTCATTTAACTTATTATATTTTGGTTGTACCTTTTACCCTTGTTATGTTTGTATATCTATTTTGTGTGTAACACACTTATTTATACGAACATTCACTCGCCTTGCGGGTGAGTTTCCCTACGTATAGATATGGGGTGTTACAATTTTATTAGTATCAGAGCATAGGTTTAGTTTTTCTGGGTGACCGTAGAATAGAATTTTTTCTAGGATTGTGTTGGCCTGATGCGGATACTTTATGTTTTATTGTTAGATGGAGTCTGCGCGTGCATCTCTCGAGGGGTCAACCGAGAGTACAAATCCCCTAGAGCAAGATTCATTGGTGTCTGGTCATGCTCAACCAGCTATGGTGCAACCTGAGGCTCTTGCCATGCCTTTTGAGGCTATGTTAAAAACATCTTAGGATATGGCTCGAGTTTTAGAGAAGGTGACAGCCCCGAGAGCTCCGATTGAGAGTTTAAGGAAGTCTTGAGCCAAAGACTTTTATGGGACTAGCTTAGATGAATCTGATAGGGCAGAGCTATGGATTGAGAAAGTGAAAAGGGTGCTAGAAGAGATTCGTTGCCTTATGGATAGGAAAGTGGAGTGCACGGTTTCACTCTTGTAGGGTTTCGCCTATGATTGGTGGAGGTTGATTTTGGGTCAACCCCAGTTGCCTGACCCGGTCACATGGGAGTTTTTTGAGGGGGAATTTTATAACAAGTATGTGACATGAGCGTATAAGGATGCTAAGTGGGTGCAATTTCTAAGCTTTAAGCAGAGAGCATTGTCAGTTGCCGAGTATGAGAAGGAGTATAGCAGGCTCAGCAGGTATGCCCCTCCGGGTGTTCTTACGGAAGATTTTAGATGTCAGCACTTTGAGGCAGGATTGAATGAGACTTTGAGGGCTATGTTGATCTCTTTCATGAGTTATGCAACAATGAGTTATTATCATATTGTGCAAGCAACTTTGTGAGCGGAGCGCTTAAAATCTATTTTGAGGGAGAGAGCTCAAAAAAAAGAATGCTCCTCATGGAGGTTCATCTTCTGGAAAGAGATCTAGGGGTTCACAAGGGAATCCTCCAGATGAGTCTACTCCTAGCCAAGCTTCGAGCGGTAGAAGACAAGGGTTTTCTCAGGGTTCTGGAGTTGGTAGAGGTGGTTTGAGTGGTGGAGGTGATTCAGCACCAGAGTGCTCGCATTGCAATAAGCTCCATCGGGGCGAGTGTCATTGGTTGACTGGTGGTTGTTTTAAGTGTGGCAGTACAAATCATTTCTTGTCCAACTGCCTGAATTTATCTGAGAATGTCCAAGGGAAGCAAGAAGCGAGTAAAGCAGGGTCTAATGCCTCTCAGACCAGTCGAGTTCGCAGTAGAGGTCGAGGTCATGGTGGCCGGCCTAGAGATAGAGTTTCATATGAGTCAGTTGATCACCCGGTTATGGTACCAACAAGGGCATATGCTATGAGAGCTTGAGAGGAGTATGATGCACCTGAAGTGATTGCTGGTAAGTTTCTACTTCTTGACACTGAATTGAATGCTCTAATAGACCTTGGGCCCATATACTCATACTTGTGTTCTAATGAATTTTATGCTAAATTGCCTAGCATGGAGCATTTAGATTATGAGATTTGTGTGACCAATCCCTTAGGGCATAGTGTCAATGTGAGTAGAGTATATAGGAACTATCCTTTGATGGTGCAAGGCATAGAATTTCTTCTGGATTTGATTAGTCCGCCTTTTCATGAGTTTGATTTGATTTTGGGTATGGACTGGCCGTGTAAGCACCGCCCAGTAGTGGATTGTCATAGAAAGACGGTAGTGCTTAAGAGCCATGATCAGTCTGCTATGGTTGTGAGGGGTTTGGGTTCTGGTTCTTTGGGCAATGTGATTTCAGCTATACAAGCTAGGCAGTTTATGAGGAAAGGTTGTGAGGCCTTTTTGGCTTTGGTGTTGGACTCTAAGTGCAGTCAAGTTAATATTGAGGATATTCTAGTGGTTAGAGAATTTAAAGATGTGTTTCCTAGTGAGTTGCCCGGGTTGCCTCCTGAGAGAGAAGTGGAGTTATCCACAGAGATATTGCTGGGTACTCTCCTATTTCTAAAGCACATTATCGAATGGTGTGATGCGCGCCGAACCTTGGGAGGCCCCGAATGACCCGCTTTTAGGGCATTTAAGAGAGATTTATAGAACTTGTAAATGTTACAAGGGCATCTATTTTGGGCAACAAGGAGGTGTTTTGGAGTCGTCTGGCCTCACTGAACCTAAGACAGTGCATGTGTGTCTATTTTGGGCAATCAGAGATATTTTTGAATCCTCCTTCCAATAGAATATTGAAAAGATTCATCTAATCTCGAGAAGCCTAAGACAATGCATATACTTCTATTTTGGGCAAACTAGAGATATTTTGGACACCTCCTTCCAATAGAACACTGGAAAGATCATCTAATCTCGTGAAGCCTAAGACAATGCAAATTGGGCCTGTTTTGGGCAACAAGAGATATTTTGGAGACCCCCACCCAAATAGGATATTAAGATGGTCCTCTAACCTCATTGAGCCTAAGACCATAGATGGTTTAGGACTTCCCATTTATTCATACCTTGATTAGAATTATAATCGAGTTTTAAATTTCAGATTTCGTTCATTTTCTCATTTGTTTTAATGCAATTAATTAAAGCTCAAGTTGGTCATGTAATGAAAGCGATAAATAATAACAAGATTAAAATAAAGTAAATGAAAGTATAATAAATTACAACAAAACTAAGGGTGGAATACAACCCCCATTGTAAATGAAATGTAAATCATACAAGTATCCTCGCATGCATACTTAAAGGAAAAAGTGTTAAAGGTGATGGTTTATTTGGGTGGAAAAACTAGGACATTGGTCCCATTTTTATTAGAAAAACTCCAAATTAATTAATACAAATACTTAGTCATTTTTATGTTAGCGGAATAAAAATATTATTTACAATAAATGATACATGGCAACTGAAACAAAAGGAAATAAGATAAAGAAATACACACAAATAATGTCCTCAGACCATCGCGGTGTTCTCCATTTTTAACACTCCAGATCCACAAAAAAGGGTTAAACTTACAAAAATAAAAAAATAAATCACGTTAAAGACAAGGAATCTATAAAAATTCATCATGGAAATTAAGGAGAAATAAGAATAAGTAAAAAGGGAAGAAAATAAAGAAAATGAAGGAGGACGGCCTACATCGTGCGAGCGACAGCCGTCCTTGGGCCAACTGATGGGTGGAGTCTGAACTCTTTGATGGCCCGTTGCTCGAATGAGCGACGGCCGTAGGTAGAGCCTCTACCCGTCGGTCTTCCCTGATCCAGAAAAATAAAGACATTTAGCTAAAAACCATTTTATTTTGTTGAATAAAATTGAATTCCACGTTAAAGTTACCCTTTCAAACAAATCAGTCTCGAATAATTTAATATGAAAGGATGACGTGCGAGATAGGTTGATCCAGAATATTTACACTCGGAATATTACCTATAAACGTGAATGTCGCGCGATTTCTACTCCACCAATTCTACAAGGATTAATTCGTAATGTACAATTTCGAGAGATTTTTACCGTGAAATTGTGCTTTTAAAATCAGATCAAGAAAAGAAAATTGTATTTTCCTTCTCGATGTTTTGTAGCAGTTATGACTGCTAAAATGGCTGAACTGAATAAAAACGAATTGATTTCGCTTTCTTGGATTTGCCTTAATTCAAAAATATTTGATGAAAACAAAAACAAAGAAGCTTTTTGGGATTTTCGTGGGAAAACTTTCTATTTCTGATGAAAATTGCTAACCCTAAAGAATGATTCCTAGCCCCCTATTTATTAGTTTAGGAAAATAATTCAAATAAATTTAAATTTTAAATTTTAATTTGATAAAGATTTATGAAATCAGAATTAAAACCGACCAATTTGCAGAATATTTCCAAAATTAAATTAGAAATTTGAAAATATTTGAAAAGAGTTGGAAGATATTGAAAAATCTTGGAAATATATTTTGGAATCTTGGAAAAATTTGGAAAATCCCATGAAATGGCGCCTCAAATCTCTGACCAACGGGCGTCACTCAGAGTCCGACGGGCATTGGTCATGGGGACACCTGCCCTTTCAAGCGGCGGACAACCTCACGAGAGACAAGTGGCGAGGGGCCAGCCGTTGCCAACGAGGGACAGGTGCCTCTCACACGAGCGACGGGCGTCGCTCAGTGCGAGGGACAGCCTCTCGCCCTCGAGTGACAGCCGGCGCTCATTGCGAGAGACAGGCCCCTCACATGAGCGATGGGCATTGCTCCCGCGAGAGACGGGGCCGTTCCGAGCAAACGACAGGTGCTGCTCGTGTGAGGAAGGCCGTCCTTCGGAGCAAGCGACGGGCGTCTCTCCTGACCAATTGGTATCCCGTTGGTGAACAAAAATCAAGATTTTCCATTGAGGAACTCCTCCTAATGCACATAAATCTCCTATTATCAAGAAAAATCTTCAGTCTTTGTAAATCCAAAGAGGGAAAGCCCATAACTTTCATCCATTTTCCTGGAAACATGCATTGATATCTTCATCGGGTAACTCTGATCTGGACTGCCTCAGGACACGGTGTCTACAAATGGCTCCTGTGGAATTGAGGGAACTTAAAACTCAATTATAGGAGCTATTGGATAAAGGCTTTATTAGACCCAGCGTATCTCCATGGTGCGCTCCGGTTTTGTTTGTGAAGAAAAAGGATGGCACATTAAGGATGTGTATCGATTATCAACAGATCAATAAGATTACTGTAAAGAATAAGTATCCATTGCCTAGGATTGAGGATCTGTTTGATTAGCTAAGAGGACCTGGGATCTTTTCCAAGATTGATCTATGGTCTGAATACTATTAGCTTCGTGTTAAGGAAGTAGATGTGGTTAAGACTAATTTTCGGATGTGATATGGTAACTACGAGTTTCTTGTGATGCCGTTTGGTTTGACCAATGCACCAGCAGCTTTTATGGATTTGATGAACAAAGTGTTTAGGCCATATCTCAATCGATTTGTTGTTGTATTCATTGACGATATCTTGGTTTACTCGAAGAATGAGAGTGAGCATGAAAAGCATCTTCGAATAGTGGTTTAGGTTCTAAGGGATCACCATTTGTTTGCAAAGCTCAACGATAGGCGCCTAATTGATGCAGTATTTAGTGTATGTTTTGTGTGAATTTAAAAAGTAAAGTATGTAAATATATGTATCTTTCATGTTATTTGTGTTAGTTTACTTGTTGTTATGTGTGTAGGGTGATTTAGGTGAAAAATGAAGAAAAGAGCATAACTGGTGAAGAAAAGAGCACGATACGTGAACAGACCAAGAGGATATGCAAGACTAGTGAATGGGGACACGAGTCGTGAAGAAAAGGGTGAAAGGATAGCCTGACTCGTGAAGGAAGAAACATATGTGCACGAGTTGAACAAGAGAATAGGAGAAAAAGGAGCACGACTCGTGAAAAGGGAGCACGAGTTGTGAAGGGCCAGAGAGAAGCACGAGGAAGAAAAAGAAAAGAGAAGAAGAAAAGGAAGAACAGAGCACGAGACGTGAGCCAAAGCACGGCTCATGCAAGTGGTTCACAACTCGTGAAAAGGTATCACGAGTCGTGAAGATACAGAGAGAGACCAGAGAAAAGGCAAGAAGAGAAGAAGAAAGAAAAGGCAATTCGTGTTCTTTTGCGAGCGCGACAGAAGTGACCATTGGGCAGTTTCCTGTGAAAGGTCACCTGAAGAGTCATAATTTTCCACCAATATTTGCAACTATTTGAGCAAGAGACACAACTTTTGGAACTCTGTAAATATGTAATTTAACTGTAATTTTAAGAGATGATTAATTAGAGGTTAGATAGATGATTAGAATCTAGAATTTTAACCATTATTTTATTTTCTGTAAGTTCTATAATTAAAGTTTTTAATTACAATTATGCTTTGAAGAAGAAGACTAAGGGGAAGAAAAATTTATTACAAGGGTTTGAGAAAAGTGCACAAGTCATCTTTCTCATTACTCTTATCTATTATTTCTTCTCTGTCATTAAATGATTTTTATTTAATGAAACTTGAATCATACTATTGTTCTTTTCTATTACCATCTATGTTAGTAATTTTTGAATGCAGAATTATCTATTAGTATATTTGCATGATCTTTATAAGTTAAAGTAAGATTCGAGATACCGCTTTAAGTAAAATCTAATAGAAATTCGTTATCAAAACATAGTTTGAGAGATCGCATGTTGAGATAATTGCTATAGGTTGGTGAATATTCTTAAAGTATGTAATTAGAATCAACTTGTCCATTAATGAGAGTTGAGGATTAGCATTTTAATTGCATGTTTTGAGCATTCTAATTCATGTCGAGAGAGTGGATTAGAACTATATTCCAACTTGGCTTGCTGATAAGATTGTAAATGTCAATAAAAATGATTGAATCAAGTTCATAACCATTAGTTCTTCATTATATATTTTGTCTTCTTTGTTTAACATAAACTAGGTTTAATTAGTTTATATGATGGAGCAGTTTAGATTTAACTCACAATTTAATGATCATTATAAACAAGATTAAAATTGAGTAGTAATAGTGTGTAATATTTATCACGTTCCTCGTGGGATCGACATCTTTTGTACTATAATTGGTAAACTGTATACTTGCGGAATTAGCACTCAAAAATAAGCTAACACTCAACAAGTGCGACTTTTGGCTTAAAGAGGTGTCCTTCTTGGGCCATATCGTTTCCGCAGAGGGAATCCGAGTTGATCTGACGAATATTGAGGCTATTGTTAATTGGAAGGTGCCTAGGAATGTAGCTAAAGTGAGGAGCTTTTTCGATTTGGCTAGGTATTGCCGATGATTTGTAAAGGGGTTTTCAGTTATTGCCGCGCCTATGACAAGACTTCCTCAAAAGGGCATGAAATTCGAGTGGTCCGACAAATGTCAAGCGTGTTTTTAGCAGCTAAAGAGTTTATTAATAGAGGCTCATGTGCTCACTCAACTTGTCTCGGGTAAGGAGTATGTGATGTTCAGCGATGCTTCAAGTGTTGGACTTGGCTGTGTTCTGATGCAAGAAGGTAAGGTGGTGGTCTATGCGTCCCATTAATTAAAGCCTCATGAGAGGAATTATCCGATGCATGACCTAGAATTAGCTGCTGTGATATTTGCTCTCAAGATTTGGCAGCATTATCTGTATGGGGAGACATATTGGATTTTCATCGACCATAAGAGTTTAAAGTATCTCCTCACGTAGAAAGAGTTGAATTTGAGACAGCGTTGTTAGTTAGAGCTATTTAAAGATTATGATTGTATTTTAAAGTACCACCCGGGTAAGGCGAATGTTATTGCCGATGCTTTGAGCAGGAAATCGATATTGGCTTTAGTGCTGCAGCATTGTAAGTGGAGGCTAGATTCAGAAGGAGCTTTGGTTGTCCAGCTGAAAGTTAGGCCCTCTTTGAGGCAGTCGATAGTTGATGCTCAGAGAGAAGAACTGAAGTTTCAGTAAGTGTTGCGAGAGGTTCAGAATAGCAAGCAGACTGAGTTTTCGGTATTGGAGGGGTGCTTATGTACAAAAAGTCATCTATGTGTGCTTGAGAATATGAGTTAAAGAAAAAGCTTTTGCTTGAGGCACACACTACGATTTTTACTATGCATCACGATAGTGAGAAGATGTACCAAGATTTGAAGTAGTTCTATTGGTGGCAAGGGATGAAGAGAGACATTGTGGAGTTTGTGTCTAAGTGTTTGACTTGTCAGCAGGTAAAGGCCGAGCACTAAGTTCCTTCTGGACTGCACAATCCTTTACCCATCCCTCAATGGAAGTGGGATGATATCACGATGAATTTTGTGTCGGGTTTACCATTGACTCAGAAAAAGCATGATTTGGTTTGGGTTATGGTCGATGACTCAGCAAGTCGGCTCACTTTTTGCCAGTTCGCAATGATTATTCAATAGATAAGTTAGCAGATATTTATGTTAATGAGGTGGTCAGACTACATTGTATTCCTTTATCGATTGTATCAGATTGGGATTCAAGGTTTATGTCAAAATTTTAGAAAGAGTTGCAAACAGCTTTGGGTACTCGATTGAATTTTAGTACTGCTTTTCATCCTCAATCAGACGGTCAGTCAGAAAGAGTTATTCAGATTATTGAGGATCTGTTGTGAGGTTGTGTTTTGGAATTTTCTGAGAGTTGGGATAGATATGTGTTGCTCATGGAATTCGCCTATAATAATAGTCATCAGGCAAGCATCAGGATGTCACTGTATGAAGCTCTATATGGAAGGAAGTGTAGAACTCCAATCTGTTGGACCGAGTTAACCGAGTGTTCTTTTGTTGGGCCAGATTTGGTTAGAGATATTGAAGAGAAGATCCGAGTGGTATAACATAATTTGAAGGCAGCCAAGGATAGACAGCGATCATATGCTAACTTGAAAAGGAAGGACATTCAGTTTGAGGTGGGAGACAAGGTGTTTTTTAAAGTGTCACCTTGGAAAAAAATTTTGCGTTTTGGCAAAAAGGTAAGCTACATCCCCGATTTATTGGAGCCTTCGAGATTTTGGAAAAGATTGGACCAGTTGCCTATAAGTTGGCCTTGCCTTTGGAATTCGATAAACTGCACGATGTATTCCATGTGTTCATGCTTTGCCACTATCGATCAGATCAATCTCATGTGTTATCAATCCATGATGTAAGAATTCAACCTGATTATTCATATAATGAGGAACCAAAAGCTATTTTAGCTTAAGAAGTGAAGCAACTCAGAAGCAAGCAAGTTCCTTTGGTTAAGGTATTATGGCAGCACCATGGGATTAAAGAAGCTACTTGAGAGCCAGAATCAGTTATGAGATCTCAGTATCCGCAATTGTTCGGTTCAGGTAAGAATTTCGAGGACGAAATTTTTGTTAGGAAGGGTTAGTTGTAACACCCCGATTCCGACCCTTGTAGAATTGGGCATTTGTTTGTGAGCTATTGTATGTCCTTAGCTTTAATGATAGTTTGGGAGGAGTCAGTTGCATTAGGTAATAAGTTATTAGGGTGTATTAGCATGTTTTGTAATTTAGTGTGTGTTTTGCTTGGGTATTTTGATGAAGAAAAGTCCTTGTGTGTGTATTTTCAAGACACACCACAAGATGGTGACAGGTGGAAGAAAGAGGAATTGAAGTAGAATTTGTCTTAGTCTTAAGAAATGAGAGAGAGATAGAAAAGACCAGCTGCTCCCATTTTTCTTCCCTCTCCCCTTTCTCTTTATTTGTTAAAAACCCTTCTTCTTCTCCTTCTTGATTCTCCTTTTCCTCTTTTGCTATAAGTTGTAGTGGGTATTGACAATTCATGTGCTAGTAAGTATATGTGCTTCTTCTTCTTCCTTTTCTTTTTTTGTGTTTTTCGTTGGGTGAGTGGGTGTGATTGTAACACCCCAAAATACACCCTAGTCGGATTAAGACAAGTTTAGGGTGCAGCGGACACCGAATGTATTTGAGATAAGGACAAAAGTGTCAAAAAGGATACAACCGTCATTAATTTGAAAGTTTCAGCAAGTTTCGATAAGTTGGGCAATTATGTTGTTGTGCCTTAAACGACATCAAAAGAATTATTTATGGTGATTAAAAATGTGTAATTAGATTATGGAAGTGATAAATTATAGTAAAGGATGTGACCGGTATTGTTTGAAAAGGTTAAGGGTAATTTGGTCATTTTACACTTATGGATTAAATTGAGTGAATTAGTTAATTATGTGGGCCAATGTATGAAATAGAAAAGTTAAATGTCAATTGAAGGAAAGGAAGTAAGATAAGGGATTGAAAGATGAGTTTGGCATAAAAATCTTTATTGGACCAATAAAATTATGACATGTGGCAATTGGGATAAGATTGGATTAATGGCCTTATTTGAACCTTTTGACTACTTTTAGGCAATTCTTGGCCGATCAAGTGAGGGAATAAGGAGAGAGAGAACCTCTTCTACTCCATCCTTATGCCAATTCCTTTAATTCAAGTGCAAGATGGATTTTCCAAGTTTCAAGTGGTTGGATAGAAGATTGGGATGGGAAAGGTAAGTGGTTGATTCTTTTCCCTCTTCCTCTCCTCTTTTGCTTAAACGTGAGTAGAGGTATGTGTAACTTTAAGTGGAACTCTGAATTTTGGTTGATTTGTTTAGAGGAAACAAGAGAAGCTAAAGAAGGAGTACGAAAGTAAAGGGGTTGTGCAACCATTTGAGCAATTAGGGAGCAAAGGAAAAGTGGTTCGGAAACTCTTTATTTATGTATGAGTTTTGAGTATATTGATATGTTATATAAGTTATTGGAATGTGTTTATGATGATATATGATGATGATAGTGAGTGTTGGCCTTAAATTGTTAAGATGTGCATGTGAATAGGATTTTTATGAGAACTTTGTTGGTACACACCTAAACACACTTGGCTTACGAGACTGTAACTAGAGTTTTAGAACTTCGAATGGTATGAAACAAGGGCCGTTAGAAAGATAATACACACGACTACAAATGTCCTAAAAATAGTATTGAGCTAAATTTAGCCCTAAGTGTCCCAAAAGAGGTCTAGAAGAATAGGTATCTTCTATGGCCGGGTTCAGGGAAGGAGTATATGTTGTGTTGATCATATCTGATGATTTCGGTGTTCAAATGACATGAAACGTGTTCCATATGAAAAACAACACCCTAGGAAACAATTGCTATGGAGGATGTTTTTCATAAAAATGAGGTTTACATGTTGGTTTAGGCGGTTCAATTTTGAAGTGATAACCAGTCCTGTCATCGTAGGCTCGCGATAGAACAATGTAAATGAAGGCTTTTCCTCTTGTTTAGAACCCCATGGTTGCATGAATCCTTGCCCACCCTTATCCTCTTCTAGTTTATGTATTTTGGTATATTGTTTCTTCCGAAACACACCAAAACTTCATTGGAACTTTCTAAAGACTTATCCATCACATGTTTAGAGTTTATAAAAAGGTAAATAAATGGTTATCACTTAGAAATACAAGTAACTAAGGTCAAATAAGAATAATTTCTAAGACAGTTCAAATTTTAATGAGTCAAACACCTCCGAATAAATCTAGAAGTGATATGTTATTAGAATATAAGTGAAAATACTACAATTTTGTATATTGAACCTTTAGAACTACGGGGTTCTGATTCCCAATCCCTTAGGATACGTAGGAAGCTTGGAATGCCATTTCAAGTCCGAACCAAAGTATACAAAAATATTCGCACATAAAAGATAGTGTATTAACTTAAATTCTGATTATACCTTGGTGTTTTTTAAAAATAAATGTGACATGTATGTGTATATGCATAAAAAGTTTATTCGGTAATTAATGATTCAAGTCTCGAGTAGGCTTGCTTATGGTTTAAAATTGTCATATGATAGTAAGATCACATTAAATGATTTTGCTTAAGTATATCATAAACTGAAAATGAAATGAATTTTTCGTATATTAAATGGTTGTTAAATGACTGCCTAAATAATGAATAATTCTTGACTAATTAAATAGTCTGAGATGTTGTGTTGGAGTTCTTGGACTAATGCATGAATTTGGGGAAGTCTTATTTGTGAAGGCTATGAAGAAGTGGTGGAGCAAAATGCTCGGATCTGTCGCGAGCATGACGGAGAGTTCCATAACACGGATTGAACCGAGATGTTCTCTGTCGCGAGCGCGGCCTTGAGTGCGAGCATGACAAAAACTATCCAGTTTTCGATATCGAGAGTGATGGGTAATCGCGGGCACAACAAATAGCATAATTTTGCCTCTGTCGCGAGCGCAACCCTCCTTTATACTATGAATGTTAATTTGTTTGGAATATTTTTGCATGGTTTCTTAGTTATGAATTATATATGAATGAACTTATGAGCTATAACATGTTTACTAAATAAGTAAGTAAGTTATTAAATGATATGTGTAAGCACCGTGTCCCGGAGCGGTCCAGATCAGAGGTTACCCCGTGATGAAATCAGTGTCCGAGCCTGTATAAAGGGCTGGATTTGGAGGTTTTAGTCCCATGTTCCACGAGAAATGAGGATTTTTACCATTCCTGGGCAGAGGGGGAGAAAACAGAGGGGTTTTCAAGTCAAAAGGGGCTTTTTGTCCTCCACAGACGACCAGCCCGTCTGTGAGGTCAGCCCGTTGCTTCGAGTCACCGACGGCTTGGGGTATTTTCCGACGCCCGTCGGAAAGTCACCGCCCCTGTCAGAACGCCGCCTGGTTTCTCGGAGCACGCAACCTTTCCGACGCCCGTCGGTGGATGTGGCAGGGCCGTCGGACGAATCCTTGTGTCAGAAGGATTCTTCCGACGCCCGCCTCTGTACACCGATGCCCGTCGGTCGTGTCTGGCTTATAAAAGCTCTGGATTTTCAATTGAAAAGGGTTCCAAAAATTTTCAAAGGGGAAACTCTGCCCAAATTCAAGCAAATTTTCTCTCTCCTCCAACAAAACACATTTACAAAGGAAATCTATTTAACCAAGGATCAAATCAATCAAAAGGGAACTAAAAATAATTAGTTTTCTTTAGATATTGATTCCAAAATCAATCTTTTGAGGGGTTGAAGAAGAAATAGCCCATTTTTCTTTCTTTGATCCTTCACCTTTTGCTTCTCGTGGAACGCGCGGGGCTCTAATCAACACAAAAATCTCACCCAAAGCGATTATCTGAGGGTAAATATTCCGGATTCCTTCTCCATATTATTTTATATTTATTCCTTATTTTGTGGAATTTTTCTATATCTGTCATTATTTTCCTTTATTTTGACTCTCTCTATCTCCTTTTGTGATAAAACCTTTTTTGGCTTTAGAAAGAATTTTCTCTCTTCTGTTTTGTCGGAGACAGTGGTGACCGACGGGTCATCTTTATCACCGACGCCCGTCGGTCACCTCACCCACAGACGCCTCTCCTTGAGTGACTGGCGGACATGTCGGTTACCTTAACCGATGCCCGTCGGTCACCTCACCCACAGACGCCTCTCCTTGAGTGACAGACGGACATGTCGGTTACCTTAACCGACGCCCATCGGTCACCTAAGGAAGGTCGTCTGTGGATTCTGCCTCCATCCTTTTAAATCGTTTTTTTATCTTTTTCAATCCCTTTCGGTTTCCTACATGTTAATTTTATGTATATTAACATCTTTCAACTTTTATATGAGTGTATATTGATTTCCCTTGGACTACCACAAGCTTGAGAGGCTGTCTACCATATTCGGAGGATTCCATCCGGTTTAGTTTCCTAACCCTCCCGATTATTTCCTTTATTTTGTTATTCATTGATTATCCTGTGTATATGAATATACTCTTTTCATATCTCGTTAATGTATACAAATGACTCAATGTTTTATATTCAATAAAATGAGGTTTACAAAAAAGCAAGGGTCCAATGCCCTATTTTTATCCAATAAAGATCATCACAAATAAAAATATCCACTTTTGATAATGGTGCATGCGAGGACCAAAGTCCTCAAAAATAAACAATGCCCCGATTTATGCATGATTCGCACATTTATGAAAGGGAGTTGTATTCCGCTCCTTGTATTATTGTAATTTATCGCTTTCCTTATCTATCTGATCATTTATCGCTTTCAAAATGTGAATAAATGCGCCTTTTAATCAATTGCATAGTGTGGAGAGAGAGCGAATTAATGATATTAAGATTTGATCATAAAATAATTGAGGTGGAAATAGATGAGAAATCCCGGACCCAGCTCTGGTCTTTAGGCTCAAGAGGTTAGAGGTTATCCTCCAAAATACTTCTTGGGTCACGAGGCTTTAGCGCTAATCCTAGGCTCTTTAGGGTGAGAAGCTCACCTTCCATGACCCCTCTGGCTGGCCCAAAATGGATACTAAGCGCAGTCTTAGGCTCTCCGAGGCAAGAGTAACTTTCCTAATGTTCTATTGGGTGGCGACTCCATGAAACCTCCTTGTTGCCCAACATAGACGCACTTGCAATTTATTTGCAAGATGTCAACGGACCCACAAATGCCCCGGTCGCCCACGTGCGGGCGGCCGCGGGGATCCGGCGCGCGTCACAGTGGCGACTCCACTGGGGATGTTTATGGTTCGAGATTTCAATTTGAAAATACCTCGTTTAACATTTATGATTAAAATTTAATTCATAAATTCGCTTTCCCTCAAATTTGCATTTGCATATCATTAGAGCCTTAGAATACGCTAGTTTGGTCCCTCTTCTAGCCCCGGTGCGTTCCTGAAGCACGACCTCATTTTCACTCAATTTGGGAAAGTGTTAAGGATAATCACCAGCCCAAGCCACGTACCTAAAATGGTATATCAAAATGATGACCCGATCGGTCGCTATGCTCGTGATGAGCTAGACCCGTCGGTAGGGATCATGCTTGGGTAGCCTTAAAGAAATATCTCCCATGTCCAAAGCTCATGTAACGGCCATAGCTATTTTCCATAGGTGAAATGAACCTTAATTCCATGCTTGCTGTATGGGTCTTCATGTATTTGGTGAGTCCAGATGTCTCGCTTGGTAACCTAGCCAAAGGCTATCATGCCCCGGTAGGGCCATGTCGAAATTTATGGAACGTCCAAATACGTGACGATCATTATCCATTCGCTTGTACATTAGCATAGGAGTGTCATGCTGCCGGTTTTTCGCCACGCACCATGTGCGTCCATCGAGTCCCTCGTTGACCCCTAGGCTAATCCCACCTAGGAAAGAGACTGCACGACCACGTGTGTGGGAGAAACAAGGGTGGAAGGACCTACTTGCTTGCTTGTGCTCTGTGAGTGTTGCATATCACGACCATGCATTATACCTGCATTTTATGCATCATACCTAATGTTTTGTCCCTACAGCCATCATAGATCTGCCCAGGTGGACTAGATCACCAACCGGATGATTGATCCGAGTTCCTGCTCCTGAGCTGTCAGATAGAGAGGGTATACCAGAAATTTTATCAGGAACCAGTGGTACAGTATCTCAGATGGCAAACTCGCCTAGGGGGGAAGACGCCACCAGGGCCATGATTGCAGAAAAAGTGGGCCGCCGATTTGAGGAATTCGAGGGTAGGATGATGAATATGTTGACCGCCTTGGCACAGCAGAATGCTCCGTAGAATCCTCCTCCTCCTCCTGTGAGACAGAATGAGCAAGAAGAAGAAAGGGAAAGAGAAGATAGCAGAATCAGAACTGAAAATGGGGGATTTAAAGATTTCTTCCGACATGCCTGGAGATCCGCTGCTGAATCAGGAAGCCAGTGTAACACCCCCATACCCCCAGGTAAGGAATATCGGGGCGCTACGCGGACACTTATGTATACATGTACATGTATTAGCGGAAGCGGTAACAATAAATTAGAAATAAGTTGGGACCAAACAAAATTACTTTTACTATACATGTAAACTGTACATAATACCAAAAACTTTATACTTATACATGTTCATTTTTCGATTCATATACATATACTTTTAAACATTTACATGTAACAACTATTGTAACACCCCCATACCCCCGGTAAGGAATATCGGGGCGCTACGCGGACACTTACGTATACATGTACATGCATTAGCGGAAGCAATAGCATAAACACATCCATTTAAAAGTAATTAAATACTACACTAGGGCCCAACTTGCATTTCATATCCACTATACATATGTACTTCTTTCTCTTTATACATGTTCATATTACACTCTGTTTTCATTTAACTTTACATATACATTTACATGTGATTCTTTAACTTTTATTACATAATGATGTTACTCAAAACATCACTAGCTCTGTATCTAATCTATACAAAAGACTTGAATAATACTCCCTAGTGGCCTTGAACTGCAGATGCTCGCTCACTGTTCCGAACCTGTAAACCTACACGGAAATAAACATCCGTGCTAAGCGATAACGCTTAGTGGGGATGAAAATAATGCAAAGGACTTCTTTCCGAAGTCACACATAAAGCACACATTTCATATGATAAAATTAAATATCACATGCATATAGCTCTTATACATGTATAGGTAGCATGCTCAATTATCAAGTACTATGAACTCACGTGCATATAACATGTATTCACTTACTTTTTTTATATATACACTACAACTTGTACATATCATGTATTCAAATGTACGCTATCATGTGTCCATATACATATAAACACGCTCATGTAATTATACACTGGTATACAAAGCTGTCATGTAATTAAACATTACTCTCATGTACTATGGCTTCATTCGAAGCAACACTATAATCATCTCAAGTTCACTGCACAACATTTAACAAAACAAGCCTGAGTTCCTCTCATGGTGGATACGGGACGCTCTATAAAAAAAACATTTTCGATAGACCGAAGTCACAAAACATTTTCATCTATCTCTATTAATGACCATTCTCAGAGGTCGACCCGCTTCGCCCAAACGGGGCGGAACATAGGCAGCTGCACTCGATAATCCCTTTATAAGCATGCTTATCTATCCACTATAACGGTAATCAGGCTCAGAGACCACTCAATTACTATACACAGATATCAACTCATCATCTAAAAGCATGTAACATTTAAATTCTATGCATTCACTCTTATATAACATCATCATATACATGTATTTAACTCATTACATAAACATCATGCAAAGCAAGACAGAAGAAAACACTCTCTTCAAAACAAATAAAACAGGATGCGAAGAGGTTCACTGTCGCGATCGCAACAAGAAGTCACGCTCGCGACAGAAGCCAAGTTCATTGTCGCGATCGCGACAAGAGGTCGCGCTCGCGACAGAAGATAGATTACAAAAAGGCTCTATACTCTATACCAAATGCATTGTATAACAATTCCTAAGTTCATACATATTTATCATGTCATTTACTATACTTCACACAACTATACATTGTTACTTTATTAGTTAAATTACCATCTTTAATCATACTCATATGTATTTTTCCATTAACAACTAATTTGTAATCATTTAGGAGCCCTAATGATGTATAAAACGTTAAGGGGAAAGGCAAGGGGTTTACCCATGCCATCCATGGGCTCAAAATGAAGAAAAAAGAGCTTAATATAGGTTGTTTTGTCGCGAGGTCGCGACCTGTGTCGCGCTCGCGACAGAGGCTCCGCTTTGGTGCCTCACGAGACTGCTTTTTACCCTAAACTTGTATCGTCTAAATGAACCTCTAAACGTCTTTTTTAGGTAAAACGTTCTTCTTAACAATTGTTCTCTAGGATGTTACATTTCAAATGGGACAGGTTTCAGGTCGTTTGGACATCTATAAAAAAAAATATGATTTAAACAACATATACTATTCCAGTGAACCCGCCATAACAGGGTCACCTACATTTTAATTACTTTTTGGGATACTTGGGGCCCGAATTAGATCAAGCACCCTCTTAGACATTTTTAGATACGGGTCTTATCTTTCATATCCAATTGGAATCAACCCAATTGAGATCCTATAACTCTACTTATAACAAATACTATGCACAGGGGTCTAATGACAAATAAGCAGAATTTCGCAACATCAAACTTTATCATCAACACAAACACTCAAATGATCAAGTTACATACTTATAAACATATATACACATGTCATGAGCACTGTAAGCAATCAAAATGAACATCTTGAGCTAATTAAAGCTCATCAAGCATCTCTTTATTTCAACATGTCTCTATTCAAACATTTCTCATATAAACACATGCAAAGTTAACACAGTTACACTCGATCCCTACCTCTAGGAACTCGATCACAGCTCTCTACTCGTTCCGATCTTCTCTTTTCCTTTATCGACTCTCTTGCCTCCAACTTGCACCAAAACCACACACAAAACACTTGGGGTTACTCTTCTTTTTACTTTAAATCAAAATAGAAACCAAGTAGTAGAAGAAGACTTAATAATAGTACTACTTACCTCTTCTCAAAAATCCACTCTCTTCATCTCAACCCAAAGGATTCTCTTTAGGAACAAATGAAAAAGAGAAGAAAAGAAAGGAAAGTGGAGCACGGCAACTAAGAGCAAAGGAAACAAAAAGGAGAATTAAAAGGCCAAATGAAGGAATTGAAATGAGTAGGAAAGTGGCCGGTCAACTAAAGGAATTAACAAATTAATTACCCACTAACCACATTAAAATCCAACCATCTCATGTAATTCATCTCCATCCAAAAAGCCCCATGCCACATGTCACTCTCTCTTGTAGCCATGTGTCACTTCCCTACAATGACACTTGGCACACTCCTACAATGCCACTTGTCAAACTCTTATGCCGCCACTTGTCACTATTCTACGATGCCACTTGTCAACCTCCTACGCTGCCATGTGTCACTCTCTTATGCCGCCACTTGTCACTCTTCTACAATGACACTTGTCACTCTTCTATGATGACACTTGTCAACTCACTACAACTCCAAGTCTCTTAGTCTCACTTATGCACACCTCTCGCGAGGGGGTTCTGTCGCGCTCGCGATGCTTATCGCGCTCGCGACAGAACGCTCACACCCGCACCAACCAGTTGAAGTTCGAAAACCGCTGGAGAGCTCTGTCGCGCACGCGACACTTGTCGCGCTCGCGACAGAACTCTCGCACATAAACTTAACTTTTTCGAACAAAAACTCTGTAATTCTTCTAGGGCCATTTTGGGGTGTGACAACTATACTCTTTATTACATAATGATGTTACTCAAAATATCACCAATTCTACCTCTAATTTATACAAAAAGATATAGCAAAACTTCCTAGTGGCCCTTGACCTACAGATGCCGCTCTCACTAGTCCGAACCTGTCAACCTACACGGAAAC
Source organism: Excoecaria cochinchinensis (assembly GCA_947683425.1). NCBI lineage: Eukaryota > Viridiplantae > Streptophyta > Magnoliopsida > Malpighiales > Euphorbiaceae > Excoecaria > Excoecaria cochinchinensis. The sequence goes on from CANTUQ010000004.1 coordinate 3,599,291, forward strand.
AAACATCTGTGCTAAGCGATAACGCTTAGTGGGGATAAAATAATGCAAAGGACTTCTTTACGAAGTCACAAATAAATCACACAATTCACGTGACAGGATCTCATGTAATAAAAGCAACTAGCTCATGCATATAGCTCTTATACATATACAGGTTGCATGTTCAAATATCAAATACTATGAACTCACAAGTACATAACATCTACTCTTTTACATATTCATGCACACTATAACTTGTACATATCATTTATTCAAATATACACTATCATGTGTCCATATTCATGTAAACAAACTCATATGATCATACACTTGTATACAGAACTGTAATGTATTTAAACATTACTCTCTTGTACTATAGCATTTATTCAGAACACTACTCTTTACACATCTCAAATGCACTACATCACACTAACAAGACAAGCCTGAATTCCTTTCATGGTGGGTACGGGTAACTCTAGATACTGTTTACAGTATCTTACATGTGTAGAATTAACTCAAACTCTATGGAATACACGAGTTATTCCGAACTCTGGGCACAATTAAGGCCAACTCTAGCAGCTGCACTCTAGCCCTTTATAAGCATGTTTATCTATCTACTATAACGGTAATCAGGCTCAATAACAACTCATACACTATACATAGATACCAACTCATCAACTTCAGAAGCATTTAATTCATATACAATCTTTATTAATCATGGTCTACAACTAAAAGCATGTAATATTTAAATTCCATGCATGCACTCTTATATAACATCATCATATACATATATTTAACTCATTGCATAAACATATAAATCATGCCAAGCAAGATAGAAGAAAACACTTTCTTCAAAACAAGTAGAACAGGATGAGAAGAGGTTCACTGTCGTGATCGCGACAAAAACCAAGTCCACTGCCGCGATCGCGACAAGTGGTCGCGCTCGCAATAGAAGCCAGATTGCATAAAAGCTCTCTATTGTAACACCCCTGACGCGACCTCAGCAAGCGTACTGAATCGGCAAGTAATATAGTGGAATATAATTGAGACCACAAGTTATCGAACCCAAGGGAATGTGTTGTGCAAGTGTTGACAATTAATTATATGCTAAAGAATTCCCAATTATTTTGATTTTGTTATTGTTTAATGCAGAAGAATTAATAATCTAACTAATGATATTAATGTCAAAGAATATTAACGATTTAATAATACAGCGAGTTGATAAAATAACTAAGAGATCTTGCTAAGGAATACCCATTCTCCCCAATAATATCATGTGAATACTTAATTCAACAATTTCATATACAATCAGTGAATAATCTAGCCTATACCATAGCTTGCCTTTCGGATCCAGCTTCTCTAAAATATGCACTTACCAATTCGGATTCAGCACCTAAATTAGCATTATTACAGATCTTAAGTTCTAAGTTAAATAATCTTACCATTCTGGATTCAGATATTAAACTCATTTATCTTCCACCATTCTAAACCTATTGAAATAAACATTCACATATTTTAACTACCAATTCGAATTCATCAAATCAATGAAAGTTGAGCTCAATAGAACAAAACATGTGTATGTATTTATGGGCTGATTGCAATCAAAGTTTATCTTGGTAGATCTCCCCTTAATTTACATTCAAACCAGCAACAACAGATAATTTCAGAGAAGATAAAACTGAAGTATATTTGTATGTATTTTTGAACTAATTACCATTAAAGTTTATCTTGGTAGATCTCCCCTTAACTTGTATTCAATCCAGCAACAACAAATAAAATCAGAGAAGATAAAACTGAAGTATATGCATAATATAATCCATACAAAATATTCACATGATTTACTGGGGAATTAAGGCATCCCTTAACAAGAAATAAAATTACTCACTCATACTTGAATTAAAGACTGAATTAAATAAAGAGAAATTGATATTACCCAATTGAATCTGAAAATGAAAATCTCACAGTAAACCAAACGATGTTCTTCAATTGAATCAGCTATTCCCACTTCAAAATTAAATTACAGAATTAAAATCTTACTTCTAAGGATTTCCAGATCTGAAATCCTAGAGTTATTTTTCCAGCCAAAACTAAAACTAAAAGTTCTTCTCGTTCAATCTGTTCTCAAAACTTCAAAAATAAATAATAACCTTCAACTCTCTCTGATTATTCCTCTCCGATTTAAATAATAACAGTTTAAATTCAATCCACAACTATATTAAAAATCCTAACTTAACTTACAGAGAAAATAAATTTTCTTTTTGTTTCCAGAAAAAATCCATCGACCCCCTTCCAATCTAACTTCAGTCCCTAAATAACCGTTCAAAGTTCAAAGTCAAAAAGTCGCCTTCAGAGTCTTTGATTTTGTGCAGATTTGGTTCACAACTAGGTTACACGGCGGTATGAGAGTCTATCACCGCCGTGTAACATGCCTCTGGTCAATAATCTTGACATTTTGCTCCCTTGTCCAGTGCCGCAATTTCTGGAAATTTTACGCCTCACACGGCGGTATGAGACTTCCATACCGCCGTGTAACAACTTACGTAAGGGATGATTCTCGTGGTACACGGCGGTATGAGTCTTCCTTACCACCGTGTACTGCCCTTCTGCTGCTCTCTTTTATTTGCGTTTCACACGGCGGTGAGGAATAACCTTACCGCCGTGTAAACTACCTAAAAATGCCAAAATTAACATAAATCTTCATTTAGTGCACCAACTAACATTAAATGACATTTTATCAAAAATTAACACAAATAACAGCTTTTAGACTAAGAAATAATCTCTAAATTCACATCAAAACATTGTTTAATTTAAACTTATCAAAATACCCCACACTTAGCTTTTGCTCGCCCTCGAGTAAAATAACTTATTCAATTCCAGCCATCTCAATTTTCAAGCAGGAAAATGGAAATTCAGAATACCAAGCAAACACTTAGTAAATTCCACTTTAGAGTAATCTTCACTCAAACAAGTTTCAAACGAAGAAAATACAATCGAATTTCTGATGTGTGTGTGCAACGGCCAAAACCAATGTTTTAGTATTTTTCAAAACTTAAAACTTCCAGCATCAATCAATTAAGAGCAAATTTAATCAGTGCATGAATGTACTTCTGGTTTCTCACTTGAAACTCTAGAAACACCATAGGCCTCTCCTTTAGTACCGGAACCCGAAGGTCATCTCCACTGAACAAATTAAAACATAAACATGATCATTAGGTCTTAAGCAGGTTGTAATGTATGGTTCAATCGGTGATGGCTAACAAGAGAAGTTTAGGAAATCAAATGAAGATTCAGCCACTCTACCAACTAACACTGCTACCCAAAAATTTTCATCACCTACTTCCAATCTATCAACAATTGCTAAGACTTAGCTATTTCCCAAATATGAAAAATTTTTATCACCAGAGAAATAATACGATACAATTTCTTTCTCAGTCCCTATTATACCCCAATATTGTCTTCTAATAGAGAATACCCCACACTTGAATTTTGCTATACTCAGAATTTTTATTTTATTTTATTTTATTTTTATTTTTATTTTTTTTATTTTTTTTATTTTTTTTATTTTTTTTATTTTTTTTATTTTTTTTATTTTTTTTAATTGCACTTAGTGGGATACTTATATCCTCTATTTTCTTGCAACTTACTTGTCAAGCAATATCCCAAAATTCTTTAATTTTTTTCTTACCCATTTATTTACTACTAAACACCTTATTTCAACTTTCAATGTCTTCCTAACCCAATCCTAGAGTGGCCAATTCTTAGAAAGGCTAGGCAAAAGCGTTTAAGTTAAATGGCATATTAAGTGTGTAATAAGAAAAATTTCAGAGTACGCTTTTAGCATACCAATTCAACTCAATGGGGCTAGCAATGGAAAATTAATTCACTAGGTGGGATAAAGTTTATTTTAAGTAGCTTCTCAAAAGAATTAATGCCTAAATCATGTCAACATTTATGCCTTAATTGCTATATCGTTTCGAAGGGCAATGAGAAAGGTTCTAGTGTTCTAAAAATTTTATGATCAAAAGATTTCATGCTGGTTTTTCTTTACTTGTAAAAACTGGCCTAAGTGCATAATTCATGGAAATTGCAATTGTATATTTCTACTTTAAAAATTGTTAAGAAAAATAACTTTAAGACAGAATCTTACTCTCTTGCAGACTAAGTGCTCTGAATGACCTTTTCAAGATTAACAATTGAGCTGGAATATCAACTTAAAAATTTGTTAAGCTAAGCATGAGTTAAATTGATGAGCTCAAAACACAAAATATAACTTAAACAACCAACTACAGAAACCATTATCAAAAAGCAGAAAATATAACTTGTAAAATATAAAAGCAAAAGAAACAAAAGAAATAATAAACTTAAACTTACTAAAGTACTGCAGGGTTAGTCACATCACATCAAGGTTACACAAACTAGCTACCCCACACATAAAAACTTGCTGTCCCCAGCAAGTGATTCAAATAACCAAAAATAACAAAAGAAACAAAATAAATGATCAGATAACTTCCCAGAAAATCAGTCCTGTGGAGGTGGTGGTGGAGGAAAACGATCCCTCATGGTCTGATAAAATTGTTCCTGCTCCTGCCGAGAGAGATAGATGGAATGCTCCAGCCTTGACAGACTTTGTGCTTGCAAAGCTAACTGCTGCTCATGCATATCTAAGCGTCCCATAAGTTGAACATGTTCAGCATGGGTATCCTCCATGAAGCTCTCCCACTGATCTAAGCGGGAATTAATTTGAGCCTGTCCAGTCTGCAAAGCCTCAAAATGAGCAGTAAACTGGGAAAAATCATAGGCTGGCATGGCTGGGGCGGGTCCTGCAGCAGCTGCACCTGCAGCCTCCTCTGGCTGCTCATCCTCTTCCTCAGCCCCTTCTACGGGCAACTGTACTCGGCCCCTTTCAATGAGGTGCAAGTATTCGTCCCTTGTGGACAATCGGACTTGTTCATGTAAATGATGATCATCTACAATGATCCTCAAATTCTTCAGCATCCTGAAATCCAGTAAATTGCTATCTCCCAAATCTGGCCCCAACGAGCTGAGGCCTACTCTCTTAGCTAATACCGTGACCACCCATCCGATCGCGATCTTCTTTACCTTCTTTGGATTAGCCTGCAAGTCTTCAAATTTTTTCCATAAGAAATAGGCTCCATTCAATCGGATCTGGTGGATCATGCAATGTAAAAATAATGCCTCAGCCTGATTCACCACGCCAGCAGCTTCAATATGTCCATAAAAAGAAAGGGCGAAAAATCGATGTAAAATCCTCAAGGCATGATCCCTCAGATGGTGTGCCTTGGACTGCCCAGTGACATATTGTGTGGCTGTTACTAGATCGCGGATTGTGGCCCACACTGCCTGCTTATTCAAGTCGGGCAGATGTCTAGCTCCATCCAATGGAAAACCCAATGCATCTGCGAATTCATTAAAGGTTAGAGTGTGTTTTCTCTTGTTTAACCAGAATGTTACCTCCCCGGGGTCCTCCTCATCATCATTATCAATCTTGCAATCTACAGTGGCCAGAAAATCCCTTGTCAATTTCGGATGAACTCGCTCCCTTTTCTGAAAGAAGTCTGTCCATCCTATCCCCTCAATCAAATCATTGATTTCTTCATTTATCCCCAATGTCCGTAGTGCATCAAAATCAATAAATGTAGAAGGTAGGAAGGTTGCCTCTGTTAGACATTCGTATGCAGTATGGCACCTTGTAGGGACCCATGATGGTATTGAGCTATTCTGAGAAGAGGATGCCTGGTCCGTTCTTGATCTTTTTGGAGCCACTGCATCAATATATAAACACAATTAGAAGGGATAAACAAGGCTTAAATCTTCAACAAAATAATAGACAAGCCCATATTTAGATAAAAACAATTTGCAATCATTAAAACTTCAATGCCACAATGAAAATCTTTAGCAAGGACAAAAGCCAGCATTTATGATAACAATGCATCCCCTAGTTCCCTTAACAGCAAGTGCACAAAAGAGATAGAATGGGAAAATCACAGTATTCGCATTGCATCATCTTATCTCAATGTAGTTCACATTCTTAAATGTTCGCAACTGTTATTTACAGCATGAAACAAATATATAGTATGGTATATGAAAGCCATAAGATTTCCCAATGATTACAGATCTATCTAACATAGAAAGGTTGAAAATCACTAATTCAGGCAATTTATCAAACACTTGGCGGGCACCAATTTTTGTATATAGAAACAGAAATTCTCATGCAATTGTTAACCCCAATTTCTCCAATTAGCAACAAACAACCCATCAAGTAAGCAAGGCAATATAATTCAAGGGAATAAAACACAAATTCAGACACCAATTTATGATATAAATCACAAAATTGTCTCATACATCTCGCTCCCCCCCCCCCCCCCCCAATTAATGGAATAAAACAAAGAAAAAAAATACAACACCAAATTAGCCTCCAATTAAAACACAAAATCCAGCCATTACTTAAAGATTAAAGCATATAATTTACTCATTGCTTGAAGAAAGAAAGAATTAAGAGGGAAGAAATTGAAAAACACACAAACCCTAGAATAACAGAGAACAAAATTAAAAAGGAAAGAGAGAAAGAAAACTTACTTAAATTGAAGAATGAAGACTTGATGTGCAAAAGCTAGGGTTAAAATCGAATTTTACCACTTGAAAATTTTGGTCGCAGATCTTGGGTTAAAGGGATATGAGAGAGCAAAGTTCTGTTTTCAAAAAAAAAAAAAAAACAAAATTTGGCAAAAGAAACTGATGACAGGGGTTTTTTTTTAAAAATAGGGTTTAACGTGTTACACGGCGGTATGCTCATTCCATACCGCCGTGTACAACGTGACTTCACATGGGGATTTTTTATTTCAACTTCTTACACGGCGGTATGATAATTCCATACCGCCGTGTAAAAGCACCACTGGAACTTCGTTATCTTAAATCCCGATTTACACGGCGGTATGAGGATTCCTCACCGCCGTGTAAAACGCCACTGTCCCAGTTATGAAAATGCTCGTTTCACACGGCGGTATGATGGGTCCTCACCGCCGTGTAAAACAAGTTTTTGAGAAAAACTAACCCTTTAATTAAGCAATAATTACACCAAGTACTCCAAAACATTTTTACATTATGTTCAAAAATCAACAGACCACTAAATAAAAATACAAATGACCTACAAACTAAAAATAACCAGTCTTAATAAATTAAAACAAAAGAGAATAAGAATAGAAATTAATTTAGTTCTGATTTTTAGTCTCAGCTAGACTTTGAACTCACCTTATTCGTCGTCCAATAAAATAACCACTGCTGCACCTTCAGCGTGGTGTTCAAAATAAGGTTTTAGACGATGACCATTTACCTTAAATTCCTCACTCCCAGGTTGTTTTCTGATCGTGATAGCTCCGAAGTCAGTCACACTTACCACTTCAAATGGTCCCGTCCATCGCGACTTCAATTTTCCAGGAAACAACCTCAATCGACTATTATACAATAGGACTTTCATACCTGGAGTGAATTCCTTTCTGATCAGTTTCTTATCGTGCCATCTCTTCGTATTTTCCTTATACTTCTCCGCTTGTTGATACGACCAAAAACGTATTTCTTCCAATTCATTCATCTGGAGAAGTCTCTTCTCACCTGCACTCTTAACATCAAAATTAAGAAATTTGGTTGCCCAATAAGCTTTGTGTTCAAGTTCGACAGGGAGATGGCATGACTTACCATAGACTAACTTAAACGGGGATAACCCTATAGGCGTTTTGAATGCGGTTCTATAGGCCCATAAAGCTTCATCCAGCCTCAAATACCAATCCTTCCTAGATGAATTTACAGTCTTTTGTAGGATTGTTTTGAGTTCTCTATTAGAAACTTCAACCTGTCCATTTGCTTGAGCATGATATGGGGTGGTAATTTTGTGCCTCACACCAAATTTCTTTAATAGGGCAGTAAATTGATGATTAACAAAGTGCCTGCCCCCATCACTAATTATGGCCTTTGGTGTGCCAAACCTAGTGAAAATGTTCCTCCTAAGGAATTCTAGTACAATTTTGGCATCGCATGTCTTAGTAGCTATGGCTTCTACCCACTTACTCACATAATCCACAGCTACTAATATATACTCAAAACCAAAGGATATTGGAAAAGGCCCCATGAAATCTATCCCCCATACATCAAATAATTCCACTTCAAGCATATTGGTTAACGGCATTTCATCTTTCTTAGAAATATTTCCTACCCGTTGACATCTATCACATGTTTTCACAAAACTTTGAACATCTTTAAACATGGCAGGCCAATAAAAACCATAAGATAAAATTTTTGCTACCGTTCGATTTGGCCCATGATGGCCACCAGCTTCCCCACTATGACAAGCCTTAATGATTTCTCCTTTTTCTTCATCTGAAATGCACCTTCTTATTACTTGATCGGCACACAAGCGGAATAAGTACGGGTCGTCCCAAATGTAATGTTTGGTATCAGCACGCAGCTTCTTCCTTTGTTGCCATGTAAAGTCTTTTGGCATAAAGCCTCCTGCAAGAAAGTTGGCTATATTAGCGAACCAAGGGACAGAAATTTCACATGCAAATAAAGCACATATATGTTCATCAGGAAACAAATCCAAAATTTCCCCTTCTTCAATGTGTTCACTCTCCAATCTCGATAAATGATCTGCTACAAAATTTTCCGCTCCCTTCTTGTCCTTGATTTGCAAATCAAACTCTTGCAATAACAGCACCCATCTAAACAGCCTTGGCTTGGATTCCTTTTTGGCAAACAAATGCCTCAAAGCTGCATGGTCTGACCACACCACGATTTTTGCTCCAGTAAGTATGGTCTGAACTTCTCAAAAGCATACACAATTGCTAGAAGTTCTTTCTCAGTGGTTGTGTAGTTAACCTGTGCTCCTGTCAAAGTATGACTAGCATAATAAACTGCACAAAATACTTTATCTCGCCTTTGTCCAAGCACTGCCCCAACTGCAAAATCACTAGCATCACACATTAATTCAAACGGCAAATTCCAATCCGGAGATATAATTATCGGAGCTGAAATTAGCCGTTGCTTCAAAGTTTCAAAAGCTAGCATACATTCACTGTCAAAATTAAAAAGAGCATCTTTCATAAGCAAATTTGACAAGGGTTTAGCAATTTTCGAAAAATCTTTGATAAAACGACGATAAAACCCTGCATGTCCGAAGAAACTCCTAATACCCTTTACACTAGTTGGGGGTGGCAACTTCTCTATCACCTCTACCTTGGCCTTATCGACCTCTATCCCATTTTCAGAAATTTTGTGTCCAAGTACAATGCCTTCTTTCACCATAAAGTGGCATTTTTCCCAATTTAGTGCCAAGTTGGTTTTTTCACACCTCCCTAGTACTACATCAAGATGCTCTAAACAATTTTTAAAGTCAGCCCCATAAATGGTGAAATCATCCATAAAAACCTCCATAAATTTCTCTATGAAATCATGAAAGATAGCCATCATACACCGCTGAAACGTAGCCGGTGCATTACATAATCCGAAAGGCATTCTCCTATAGGCGAATGTGCCATAAGGGCAAGTAAAAGTTATTTTCTCTTGGTCTTCAGGGGCTATAGGGATTTGTAAATATCCCGAGTACCCATCTAAAAAACAGTAAAACTTATTACCTGCTAACCTTTCTAACATTTGATCAATAAATGGTAAGGGAAAATGGTCTTTTCTTGTGGCATTGTTTAACCTTCTAAAATCAATACAAACTCTCCACCCCGTAACAGTACGAGTCGGGATCAATTCATTCAGCTCATTTTTAACCACAGTCATCCCCCCTTTCTTAGGCACGCACTGTACTGGACTAACCCACTTACTGTCCGAAATAGGATAAATAATACCTGAGTCAAGGAGTTTCAATACCTCCTTCTTTATCACTTCTTGCATTGCCGGATTAAGTCTTCTTTGAGGTTGAGCAACCGGCTTACATTCTTCTTCCATCGGAATTCGGTGTGTGCAGTAACTTGGGTCAATCCCCTTCAAATCTGAGGTTTTCCATCCAATGGCTCCCTTGTGCTTTTTCAGCACCTCAAGCAGCATTTTCTCCTCGATATCTGTCAACAAAGAAGAAATGATCACTGGCTTTTTCTCATCTTCTAAAAATGCATATTTTAAATGAGAAGGAAGGGGTTTGAGTTCAGAAATTGAATCCCCCTCTTTTGGTTTAAACTCTTCTTGCTGTACTTCCTCTTTTCCATCTTCTTTTTCTACAGCTGCTATTACTTCTCCTTCTATTTTTTCTTGCACTTCCTCTATACACTCATTTACTGCATCCATAAAATAAACAGACTCTTCCACATCTCCCATTGGATACTGTTGAGCCTTATTCATATCCACCACTAATTTCTCATCATTAAATCTCAAGGTGACCGTCTGACCATGTACATCAATCAGCGCCTTTGCTGTATTTAAAAATGGTCTTCCCACAATCAATGGTATCTTCCGATCCTCTTCCATTTCCATTACTACAAAATCTACTGGAAAAATAAATTTCCCCACTTTCACCAATAAATCCTCGATCACTCCTTTGGGTCTCCTTACCGACCTATCTGCAAGTTGGAGTCTCATTCCAGTCTCCTTGAGCTCTCCAAGATTCAGCTTCCTGCAAATAGAATAAGGCATCAGATTTATGCTCGCACCCAAATCACATAAAGCATTTCCATTAAAATCTTCACCAATTGCACAGTGTAGAGTGAAACTACCTGGATCCTCCAATTTTTCAGGAATTTTGTTCATTATCAATGCACTGCAATTTTCGGTAAGCTGCACAGTTCCATGGCCTTCTAATTTCTTTTTATTGGAACATAATTCTTTCATGAATTTAGCATAGTTAGGCATGTGAGCTAAAGCTTCAGCAAATGGTAGATTAATATGTAGTTTCTTAAACATTTCTAAAAATCTAGCCAATTGCTCATTTTTCTTTTCTTTTTTAGCTACAGCAGGAAATGGCAATCTATTGATATCAAGATCCTCTATTCTAGGATTCACTAGACTTTTACCCTTATCATTTTTAGGAGTCTTTTCATTAACCTCTACTTAGAGTTAGGATTACTTACCTCTCGCGTTGGCTCCTCCTTACTTGTGGATGGTGAAGAATTTTTACCTTGGTCCTCTCTTGGTGCCATCTCTCTGCCACTTCTCAAGTGATTGCTTTTGCCTCTTCCTTAGGATTCCGGTCCACATTTGATGGAAATGTTCTGGTTGTCTTTGAGACACAGAATTTGCAAGTTGTCCCAATTGAGTTTCTAAATTTCTCATTGATGCGTCTTGATTCCGATTCCATTGTTCTTGGGATTTCCACCTAGCTTCTTGATTTGTCATGAATTGCTGCTGACTGTTTATGAAGCTAGCCATCATATCCTCAAGGTTTGGCTTTTCTCTTGCATAGGTGGCCTAGGTTGGTATCCCGGTGGATGGTATGTTTGAGCTTGTGGTTGATTGAAGTTTTGTCCATGGTTGTGATGGGGTGGATATGGCATTTGGTATTGGTTGGATGTTTGGGGTTGGTATGAATGTCCTTGATTGTGCTGAGTACTTTGGTTGAAAGGGGGTCTTGTTGGTGGTTGTGAGGATGAAGCATTCTGATTTCCATCTTTCCAAGAAAAATTCGGGTGATTTCTCCAGCCCGGGTTGTATGAGTTACTATAGGGGTCACTCCTCCAATAATCCCCTACAGCATTAACATTTCCCATTGATGCACTCTCTTGAGCATATTGCCCACTTTCATACCACTCATCTTCTTGAGAAACAGAGGCTACATTTTTCACTCTTAAGTTTTTCATCTTGTTCTGTATTGACTCCACCTGTGCCCTCAGCATTGACACTTCATCTACACTATGTATTCCTTGTCTTCTTGGAACTGATCTAGGATTAGCCCACTGAGCGTCATTTGATGCCATTTCATCCAGCAGCTGGAATGCTTCTTCTGGTATCCTATTCATAAAAGAAACTCCTGATGATGCATCCAGCAAAGATTTCGTTTGAGGTGAAATCCCAGAATAAAATTGTTGCATCAGATGGTAAATTGGTATTTCATGATGCAGACAGCTTCTTAACAATCTTCTGAATCTTTCCCAAGCCTCATAAAAAGGCTCATCACTCATTTGGCTAAATGAAAAATGTTGTTGCGAATATTTGCTATTTTTTTAGGTGGAAAAAATTTCATCAGAAACCTTTCTTGCAATTGATCCCACGATGTAATTGACTGTCTTGGTAACATTTGCAACCACTCCCTTGCCTTTCCAATCAAGGTGAAAGGAAATAATTTCAGTCTTACAGCATCAGGTGTCACTCCTGGAATCTGCACTGTGTCACTAATCTCCAAAAATAAATCCAGGTGTTGTGCAGGATCTTCCACTTCTGTTCCAGAAAATTGATTTCTTTGCACCATGTTGATAGTTGCTGGTTTCAGTTCAAATTGTACTCCTCTTGGCAGCACAATTGTCCTATGGTCTTCAGTCCATCTAGGCACAGCATAGTCCCTTATCGTTCGTGCCTAGGGACTTCTCCTCCATAATTTCTTTGTACCTCTTCATGTGCCCTTGGCACTTGTTCGTTCTCGGGAGGGACTTCATCAATAGGGAGAGGATCATTTTCCATGTTGTTATCTCTGTTGGCTCTCCTGTGTTGACGCAACGTCCTCTCGATTTCAGGGTCGTAAGGTGCTAATGATCCTTGTCTAACTCTGCTCATACACCACAACTACCTGAAAAGAATAAAAATAATAAAATCAGAAAAATGAAAACACATACAAATAAAAATCAAAACTTACTGACAACGCTATTTCCCCGGCAACGGCGCCAAAAACTTGACGCGACCTCAGCAAGCGTACTGAATCGGCAAGTAATATAGTGGAATATAATTGAGACCACAAGTTATCGAACCCAAGGGAATGTGTTGTGCAAGTGTTGACAATTAATTATATGCTAAAGAATTCCCAATTATTTTGATTTTGTGATTGTTTAATGCAGAAGAATTAATAATCTAACTAATGATATTAATGTCAAAGAATATTAACGATTTAATAATACAGCGAGTTGATAAAATAACTAAGAGATCTTGCTAAGGAATACCCATTCTCCCCAATAATATCATGTGAATACATAATTCAACAATTTCATATACAATCAGTGAATAATCTAGCCTATACCATAGCTTGCCTTTCGGATCCAGCTTCTCTAAAATATGGACTTACCAATTCGGATTCAGCACCTAAATTAGCATTATTACAGATCTTAAGTTCTAAGTTAAATAATCTTACCATTCCGGATTCAGATATTAAACTCATTAATCTTCCACCATTCTAAACCTATTGAAATAAACATTCACAGATTTTAACTACCAATTCGGATTCATCAAATCAATGAAAGTTGAGCTCAATAGAACAGAACATGTGTATGTATTTACGGGTTGATTGCAATCAAAGTTTATCTTGGTAGATCTCCCCTTAATTTACATTCATACCAGCAACAACAGATAATTTCAGAGAAGATAAAACTGAAGTATATTTGTATGTATTTTTGAACTATTTACCATTAAAGTTTATCTTGGTAGATCTTGTAACACCCCTTACCCATACTCAGACGATCCCATCCGATGAGGAGTGAGATGTCGTAGGGGTAATGGTGCCACCACGCAGATACATAACATACATACACAGATTCATAAACATACATAACAAAATACCAGGTAATTTAAAACTTTACAAAATCATTCATGAAAGCTGATCATGCATTAATATAATAGAAGCATTACATTACTGTTCTGATCAACTGAGGGATACAACAGATAATTAAAAACCCCAAAATACATATACAAAAGCGGAAGCTGTTACAAAATCATAAGAGAGTTCTTATACAAAAGAATCATAATGCTACAAAAATAAGCCCTATTCTAAGACCCCGCTGTGTTGGCTTTGATGGCGACGACTCTCCCAAAAGCAACTCCTTCCGCACCTGCACGGGTAAACACACCGTGCTAAGCGATAAACGCTTAGTGGGGAAAACACACATGGTATAAAGACAACCATTCACAACGGTCGTCAAGGCGATTCACATACGTACATACATATAGCCATTCATCAGAAGGTTCATATCAATAATCATATTCTCATAACAGATTGTACTTTAAACAATGAAAACCCTGCTGACTCAAGGTAGTGGATAACGAGTGAACAGAAAGTACTTTACAAGTACCAATCGAATACGAAAAACCATTTTAACTTTTCATTCACAAACAATTCCAGAAGGACCTTAAACATGATCCAAACACATTACAGAAGTTCGCGAGGAACGAACGGGGACCTGATCGGGGTCCAAACAGAAATAACAGAATCTGCAGCAAAGACTCTATTAGGCATGCCTAACTATCCACTGACTAGACTCTAGCAGGTCATACATAAACCATTCAATCCATTTCATGATTCCAAAATAATCATCATCAAATAAGCATAATCACATCATAATTACACTTGCATATCATTTATAGGATATTAAGCATAAATCTCATAACTGCTAAAATAAACTGAAGTTCAAGGAACACGCGAAGAAAGAAAACTCATTCAGCATACAAGGGACTGTCGCGCTCGCGACAGAGACCAAAGTCTCTTCGCTGCGCGCGCGCGACAGATTTCGCGACCGCGGGGAGAACGGAAGAGCCAGGCTCTGTCGCGCTCGCAACGGGTGTCGCGATCGCGACAGAAGGCAAAGGGTGCTGTCGCGATCTCGCGACGGATCGCGTGGTCGCGATAACACCTGGCAACAATACTCTCTGTCGCGATCGTGACAGTTGTCGCGCTCGCGACAGAAGGTATACAACACTTCGGCTGTCGCGGGCTCGCGGCGGATGTCGCGTGCTCGCGACAGCGAAGCTCCCACTACCGCTCTCTGTCGCGACCTCGCGACAGTCGTCGCGATCGCGACAGAGTCGGGATTTTGAAAATCTGCAGAAATTCTGCAGATTTTCCTCTTCCATTTCCTCCTCCAACCACACAAATCTCAATCAAAGGTTACTTACCTCAAATCCAGCCATCCAAAAGCATAAACAACCATAATACAACATTTATTAACAATAAATGGCATGCTATCCATTAATTTACACATTCAATTCCAAGAATCAATCAAAAACCCCTTTTATGCACCAAACCACATTCATTCAAAAATTACCCTAATTAACTCATGCCTTTGCAAGATCCACACTTCAAAGCAATTACCCATATCATATACATCAAGATAAAGAGCACATAACAACCTAATTCCATGAACTCATCAAGAACACACACATGAACATTTTCACATAACAAAGGAAGAAATTCCCAAACCTCAAAATCCTTAGCTCCTAGTGTTTAGTTCCACTTGATCCAGCAACTTCCTTGCCTTTAGGATCCCGGGGAGGCTCAACTAAGAAACCCAACCAAGAACAAGCAAACAAAACCAAAATCCAATCTTCAAACCCATTCCGAAAATAAGAAAGAGAAGAAGATGGAAAACTTAAACAAAGGCAAAATGGATGCATAATACTTACCAAAGACTACTAAGAGATGATCAAATCCCACTAGAACTCTTGAATCTCAACCAATGTCCAAGAGAAGAAGACAAGAAGAAGAAAAGAAGAGGGGCGGCGTGAGGAAACGGGAAGCACAAATGAAAAATCTGATCTTTTCCCCTTTCCTTTCTTTTCCTTTTCTTTTCTTAACCTAGACACATGTCAAGATCCTAAGGGTGGGGTTTGGCCACTCACACCCTACATGCTTATATCACACACACACAAGATCTTCTCAACTAAAGCATACCCTACACTTGTATGCACAACACACACACAATGAAACTCTCATGCACACACACTACAATGGTGCATTTACACACACAAAACCAACCCAACTAACACACACCATAGCACCATGCATGCACCCACATGCAAGCAAAGCTCTTAAAACATGCAAAATTACCAAAATGCCCTTATAATCCAAAACTCATGCAATTTCATACACATACAAATATGGCTCATTCAACTAGGGGGCAAACGGGGTGTGACAGATCTCGCCTTAATTTGTATTCAATCCAGCAACAACAAATAAAATCAGAGAAGATAAAACTGAAGTATATGCATAATATAATCCATACAAAATATTCACATGATTTACTGGGGAATTAAGGCATCCCTTAACAAGAAATAAAATTACTCACTCATACTTGAATTAAAGACTGAATTAAATAAAGAGAAATTGATATTACCCAATTGAATCTGAAAATGAAAATCTCACAGTAAACCAAACGATGTTCTTCAATTGAATCAGCTATTCCCACTTCAAAATTAAATTACAGAATTGAAATCTTACTTCTAAGGATTTCCAGATCTGAAATCCTAGAGTTATTTTTCCAGCCAAAACTAAAACTAAAAGTTCTTCTCGTTCAATCTGTTCTCAAAACTTCAAAAATAAATAATAACCTTCAACTCTCTCTGATTATTCCTCTCCGATTTAAATAATAACAGTTTAAATTCAATCCACAACTATATTAAAAATCCTAACTTAACTTACAGAGAAAATAAATTTTCTTTTTGTTTCCAGAAAAAATCCATCGACCCCCTTCCAATCTAACTTCAGTCCCTAAATAACCGTTCAAAGTTCAAAGTCAAAAAGTCGCCTTCAGAGTCTTTGATTTTGTGCAGATTTGGTTCACAACTAGGTTACACGGCGGTATGAGAGTCTATCACCGCCGTGTAACATGCCTCTGGTCAATAATCTTGATATTTTGCTCCCTTGTCCAGTGCCGCAATTTCTGGAAATTTTACGCCTCACACGGCGGTATGAGACTTCCATACCGCCGTGTAACAACTTACGTAAGGGATGATTCTCGTGGTACACGGCGGTATGAGTCTTCCTTACCGCCGTGTACTGCCCTTCTGCTGCTCTCTTTTATTTGCGTTTCACACGGCGGTGAGGAATAACCTTACCGCCGTGTAAACTACCTAAAAATGCCAAAATTAACATAAATCTTCATTTAGTGCACCAACTAACATTAAATGACATTTTATCAAAAATTAACACAAATAACAGCTTTTAGACTAAGAAATAATCTCTAAATTCACATCAAAACATTGTTTAATTTAAACTTATCAACCCCCTTCCCATATGTAGGCGATCCCATCCGAGAAGGAGTGAGATGCCGTATGAGTAAAGGTGTCACCAAACAATAGCGAGGCAAAACATACATTCATTCAAACATACATTCAGAAAATACAGAATAATTAAAAACTTTACATGCAGAAAGCAAAAGCTGATCATGCATTACTATAATAAACTATTACAATAATGATCTGATCAACTAGCTGAAACAAAATAATATTACATATACAAAATATAGATACAAAAGCGGAAGCTGATACAGAGAGTTCTATACAAAAAGAATCAATAACTGATACAAAACTGAGCCCTACACTAATCCCTTCTGTGTTGGCTTGATGACGGCGACTCTCCCAAAGCAAAACGCCTTCCGCACCTGCACGGGTAAAAACACCGTGCTAAGCGATAAACGCTTAGTGGGGAAACACACAAAAATACTGGATGGCCATTCACAATGGTCGTCAAGGCATAACACATTCACAATGGCAGAATGCAAAGGTTATAACAAAATCCATATAAACATGCTCATATTTAGAAGCCATACAATCAATATCTTATAAACATATTCATTACAGAATAATCCAGCATGTATTTCATCATTAAGCTCATTCAGACATTCCATTCATAGCCAGATCAGATCAGAACAATTCCATTAACATTTAAAGAACACCTGCTGACTCTAGATAGTGGATAACGAGTGAACTGAGGGTACCTTACGGGTACGAATCGAATACTGAGGGTACCTCACAGGTACAAGTCAAATGTTATTTATTTATCAAAACATGTTATTCATATACTGAGGAGACCTTAAACAAGATCCTAATACTGAGGGGTTCGCGAGGAACCAAATGGGGACCTGATCGGGGTCCAAACTGAACTGAGGGCTGCAGCTAAAAGACTCTATTAGGCATGCCTAACTATCCACTTACTCGACTCTAGCAGGTTATGCGACATTCAAATCACATTTCAGAGTACGGAATATAACTCATCAGAAAATCATGGTATCACGCATATCAAAGCGTCAAACAGTAAGACATGCATCATACAATAGTAAAGTCCATTCAGAAGGAATACCAAATTCATTTCTGAGTTAAAAACTAGGAAATTTCGGAAAACAAGCTGAACGGAGAAGCGGGCGAGATTGGCTGGTCACAAGGCGTGACTGGCCTTCCCAACAGGCAGGTCACGCGACGTGACCGAGGGTCACGCGACGTGACTTGCTTGTTCCTCGCCGGTCACGTTGTGTGATCTTCACAAATCACGCAACGCTCTCTTAGGTCACGGCGCGACTGGGCGTCACGTCTCGTGACGTGCTATTCCCTCGCTTGCGTGATCTCGCAGATCACGCCTCGCCTTCGCAGGTCGCACGACGTGACCGAAGATCACGTCCCGTGACTTGCTTGTTCTTCAGCTGGTCACGCGACTGGCTTCTCAGCAGGCAGGTCACGGCGTGACCGAGGGTCACATCTCGTGACTTGCCTTCTTTCGTAGCGAGTCACGCGACAAAGAAGAACTTCAACAGTACCTCGATTTTCCAGAATTTCTAGAATTTCCAGAACACAGAATTCAATCCCAATTTGATTTAAAACCATACAAACCTGTTTTTACCTTCCAGAAATCATCTCAAACAACATAGGCCACAATCATACAACTCAATTCATCCAATAATTAACCAAATCAAATCAAGAACATATGCATTCAAACTCACAAGAACATAAACCCTAGAATTTTACAGTAGATTCAAAATCACACAATTTCACAAATAAACATTCCCAAACCTGGATTCTAAGCTTCTAACACTTAGTCCCACTGCTCCAGCAACCTCTTTGCCTTTGGGATCGCGTGGAGCCTCAGCTAGAACAAAAACACAGTAATGAACATCAACATGCAACCCTAAATTAAAACTCAACCTAAAGAAGAAGATGAAAAACTTACAGCAAGATAAAGACAAGGATATGCACTTACCAAGCTAGAGAATGCAAAGGGATTAATTTCACCAATAAGAACTTGAACTCTCAACACAGTACTTTGGAATGAAGAAAATGAAGAAGAAGAAAGAGAGTGAGAAAAGAAACGTAAATCTCTAAGTCCCTTTTCTTTCCTTCCCTTTTTCTTTTTCTTTTCTTTACCCTAAATCAGTGTCCATTTCCTATTGGTGAAACTAATCACCCCCACCAAAATAACCTACACTCCTCACACCTAAAACCCTCTTCACTTATGCATACCATACAATGGTATGAACACATGCACACAAATATTGCTCACTTCATTAATACACTAATGCCATGTATGTACCCACATACTAACAAACCCCAAAAGCATATATTTTACTAAATTACCCTTATGAAATGCTGAACATATGCGAATGCTTACACATACAGACAGACAGATAGACAGACAGACAGGCTCATTCTACTAGGGGGCAAACGGGGTGTGACATCTATACTCTATACAAAATGCATCATATAAGAATTTAAATCACATGGCATATCATGGTCAACACTAACTCTTATGCCGTAGCATTGACTACACAAATAACTGAGCCTATAATCATTTAATAACCTAAACATGCATGATATAGACCACGGAAACATTCGGGGTCCTACGGGTTCATTCCAGGGAGTAAAATATCTAAAACTATACAATTTAGTTGAGGGGAAAGGTGGGGAATTGATTCATGTCAACCATGGGCTCTATATCAAGAAGAAAATCACTCTTATAACCCTCTCGGTCGCGCTCGCGACAGAAGGCTCCGTCAGGAACCTCCACAAGACTGTTTCTCACCTCAAACTTGTATCGTCTAAACCGACCTCTAAACGTCATTTTTAGGCAAAGTGTCCTTCTTAACAATTGTTCCCTAGGATGTTAAATTTTAAATGGGACAATTATAAGGTCATTTGGACATCTATAACAAAAGATATGATCTAAACAAACTTTACTATTCAAATAACCCAACTCAAACAGGAACACTACATTTTTAGCCAATTTTCAGGGTCTTAGAGCAAGAATTTACTCAAGATCATTTCTGTGACTTTTATAGGTATAGAAGTCCTGATTCTATTGGAGCAAGAATTAGTCCATTCAGAGGTCTATAACTATACTTATAACAAAAACACTTCACAGACATCAGATGACAAATAAGCAGAATTTGCCAAATCAAACTTCATCATCAACACACACATATATCATGAAAACACTGCAAGCAATCAAAATGAACATCTTGAGCTAATTAAAGCTCATCAAGCATCTCTCTATTCAAACATGTCTCTACTCAATCATTTTCCATGTGAACACATGCAAAAATAATAAAATCACACTCGATCCCTACCTCTGAATAGCTTAATCTTGTGCTCTCTACTCAGCTCCAATCTTTTCTTCTCTTTATGCAATCTCTTGTTCTTAGCTTCCACAAAATCATATAGAAACACTTAAGTTAAACCTCTTCTTACTTTAAATCATAAATAAATCATAAACAAAAAGAAAAAGGAGGTCAGATCGGAAAACTAATCAAGCTTACCTTCTTTTACTCTTCAAACCAATCCAAGGGGCTCTCTCTACAGAACAAATCAAATGAAGAAGAAAATAACAAAGAGAAAAGCAAGGAAGGGAGAACGGCTGACCAAAGAAAAGAAAGAAAGAAGAACAAATGGCCAAAGTAAGAAACCCACGTGAAAAAAAGGGAAAAGATTTGGGCAAGTGGTCAATGTTGGTCAAGGTTAATCCCAAAATTAATTTCCCACCTTCCACATTTAATACATATACATCTCCCTTAATTTCTTATTTCCTTTTTTAATTCATATATATATCTCTCTCTTATAAATACATAAATATCTCTCTAGCCACATGTCACCCTCCTACAACACCACTTATCATGCTCTTACGATGCCACATGTCACTCTCCTACGATGCCACTTGTCACTCCTCTACGATGCCATGTGTCAACTTCCTACAACTCCAGGTCTCTTAATCCCACTTATGCACACATCTCGCGAGGGGGTTCTGTCGCGCTCGCGACAGAACGCTCACGCCCGCACTCACCAGCTGAAGTTCGAAAATCGCTGGAGGGCTCTGTCGCGCTCGCGATAGAACTCTCGCACATAAACTTACCTTTTTCGAACAAAAATCTGTAATTCTTCTAGGGCCACTTTGGGGTGTGATAAATCTCTCCCCCTTAAGAAATTTCGTCCTCGAAATTTCCCTGCTAATCACTTACACCATACAGCTATCAAATCGAACACACTTTACACTTTCCTTAATGCACTGGACTCTAATCCGTACTTCTTCTAAGCATTAAGCATTATATGTATATCCTGTCAGCTTTTCTCAATGAAACACATACAATGATGCTTTCACATACAAATGAGGGATGCGGATGAAATGGTCATGTAATGATTTATGTATGCGAGATGATGCAAAAATGCAATATAAGCTACTATAATGCACTTTTCCCATCCCCATGTTTCACTATGCTTATGTTCACACGGTTCACGGAGATAGCTGACAGGAATACAGAGTGTCACCTCGAACTCTTACCAATTCACATCTACCGCTGTCTCTTCTACGCTCTCATGCGAGTCGGACTCCATCTATACTTTACACAAACGACATCTGCATTAGGCCACACTCTAAGCAAACTCAATTACATATACATAACTATACTCTATCACCTTCTAGTCCCGAACCAATTAACCTAGAGCTCTGATACCACTAAATGTAACACCCCCATACCCCCCGGTAAGGAATATCGGGGCGCTACGCGGACACTTACGTATACATGTACATGTATTAGCGGAAGCGGTAACAATCAATTAGAAATAAGTTGGGCCCATACAAAATTACTTTTACTATACATGTAAACTGTACATATTACCAAAAACTTTATACTTATACATGTTCATTTTTCGATTCATATACATATACTTTTAAACATTTACATGTAACAACTATACTCTTTATTACATAATGATGTTACTCAAAATATCACCAATTCTACCTCTAATTTATACAAAAAGATATAGCAAAACTTCCTAGTGGCCCTTGACCTGCAGATGCCGCTCTCACTAGTCTGAACCTGTCAACCTACACGGAAACTGTAACACCCCAAATCGGGCCTAGTCGGAATCGGAAAGCTAAGTCAGTTAAGTGAAGGGTATTTCGGTAATTTGTGCTTGAGAAAGTTTGGTTAATTAGGACTAAAGTGCAAAGAAAATAATTAATTAATAAGATGTTAAGTGAGAAATCATCTAGTGGAACATGTGTATGGTATGTAGGAAGTGATTGGATAAGATTGTGACACTTGGGTTTGTAGGATGATGACAAGTGGTTTATAAGGAATTGTTAGAGTGTGCTTGAAGTGTATGGAAGTAGGATGTAAGTGGGTTAAGAAATGATATGGTGTGAGTGGTGTTTGGTGTATTGAAGATATTTATTCAAGAATTATTTGTGTGTGTTTAGTGTATGGTGCATGTAGGAGTAAGTCAAAGTGGGATTGAAGATTATGACATGTGTAGCTTTAGGAAGTGGACAAGTGGCATTGGGTAGGTGTACATTTAATGTGAAAGAAAGACAAAGTGAGAGTAAGAGGAGTCCACGTTTTTGCCTTTTTTTCCTCTTCCCGATTTTTCCATTTCTTTTCCTTTTCTTCCCTTTCTTTGTTCCATCTTTTGGTTTTGAATGAATTGGAAGTGATTTAGTGGAGCTTGGGAAGTAAGATTGTTAAGGTAAGTTGGGGTTTTAGGGTTCCTACGGTTGGGTTCTCCTTTCTCTCTTTTTATTTCTTTTGATTTTGTGTGAGTTAGGGTTTTGAATTAAAAGTAATTTATGAATTTTTGGTTTGTGTAAGTTGGTGGTAACAAGAGGAAGCTCAAGGGCAAGGAAAAGATTGTAGATAAAAGCTAGAGAGTGACTTTGGATCTTTGATTTCCAGGTTTGGGAAACTTTATTTTATATATATGAATTTTTATATAAATATATATTCATGTATGATATAAGTTTCTTGATTGTGTGGTTGATGATAGATGATGATGGTAGTGAGTGTTGGTTTAAACTGCTCAATTGTGCATGTGAGTAGGTTTTTGGGTGAAACGGGGTTGGAATGCACTTGACTTCTCTTCAGTAAGTAGGCTGTATTGGGAGTTTTAGAATTCCAAATCATGCAATTCTTAAACCGTTAGAACCATGAATGCCATTACGTTAAATGTCTTAGAAATAGCCTCGGGCCAATTCTTGCTCTAAGACCCTGAATTTTTGATAACATCGTAGTGCCTCTTTTTGTATCGGGTTGTGTCACCAGTATAGGTTGGGGAGGTCATATCTGGAGTTATAGATGTCCAATTGACCTGAAACTTCTCCCTTTTGAAAGTTAAGACGTAGGAGAACATTTGTTAAGAAGACCACGTTTCCTAAAAATTCGGTTTAGAGGTCGGTTTTTATGATACTAATTGGTGGTAGAAAGCAGTCTGTTAAGGTAGCTGAGGCGAGTCTCTGTCGCAAGCGCGACATGGGTCGCGACCTCGCGACAGAAAAACATGTTTTGAGCCTTTTCTTCTCTATTTTTGAGTCTAGGATTGACCCGGATCAATCCCGTGCCTTTCCCATCAGTTATTATGCATGTTTAGGGTAATGAAATGGCTATATAAGTAATTATCGTCGGGAAAAATTTAGGAGTATGCTTAAGATTGATGATTTAACTAGTAATTAATAATAGATATAACTCCATGAAGGTTGTTTATTGATGAGTGCTATTATGTGATGGTCTCATGAGTAACCTTAACATGATGTACCATATGTATGAATGAAGTTAATGTGGGTGAGATTGAAATGATTGACGAATAATGTTGTTATTATAGATTGTGTATATGGATATTGGTAATGGCATGTTTTACTGAAATACTTGATACGAATGTTGGATTTATGTTTTCAATGATGTGTGACTGGCTGGAGATGAGGTAAGAGACCTTTGGATGTGTTTCATGTGTTGTGGGTGAGTTTGAGGAAGGAAAGATCTTGAAAAATTCTGCAGATTTTCGGAATCATGACTCTGTCGCGATCGCAACACTGTCGCGAGCGTGACAGAGACCGGTGATTTTGATGCTGTGCTGTCGCGAGCACGCGACGCTGTCGCGAGCCCGCGATAGCAATAGCTTGTCTGCTCTCTGTCGCGAGCGCGACAACCGTCGCGATCGCGACAGAGCACATTGTTGGCCTGTGCTATCGCGAGCACGCGACTTGTCGCGACCCCGCGATAGCAATACTTGCCCTCTGTCGCGACCGCGACAATATCGCGAGCGCGACAGAGCCGGGCCCTTCTCTCCTTCCCGCGATCGCGAAGTCCGCCGCGCGCGCGCAGCGAAGAGACTATAGTCTCTGTCGCGAGCGCGACAGGGATCGCGAGCGCGACAGATGTGTTGTGTTGAATGAGTTTTCTTTGGTGATTCCAATGTTTGAATTCCGAACTTGTGATGCCTTTAGGTTTATTCTTTGACTATTTTATGAAGTATGTTAATATAATTGAATGTATTATGTATATTTATACTTATGATCTTTTCTAAGATTATCATGTTATGTTCAAAGTGTAAATTGTATGATGCATGTTTGACTTTATGAACTTATTCATATGTCTCAACTATTGCTGATTATGTACAATGATATAAAGTATGTGATTTGAAATATGATTTGTATTATGCATGACCTGCGAGAGTCAGTCTAGTGGATAGTTAGGCATGCCTAATAGAGTCTACGTATTTGTAGCTGCAGCACCCTTTGAACGATTTGGACCCTGATCAGGTCCCCGAATGGTTCCTCGCGAACCCCTATTATGTGTATGTGTATGGATCTTGTTTAAGGTCCTGTTCAATGAAATGTTGCCTTTCGACTTGTACCTGTATGGTACACTATATTATATGTTCCCTCTGAGGTTTACCCGGTCAGAGATCGGGCTATATGTTCCCTCATGAGGTCTCCCCCTCAGTACTCGTTATCCACTATTGTGAGTCAGCAGGTGTATGATTTGTTATGTTGTGTATATAAGCATGCGGTTCTGATCAGTTATGATTATAGATATGTGAATTGATAAGTGCAGATTTATTGGCTCTCTGAAACACCGTGATTGGAATGCAATATCATATAGTTGTTTATGTTAAAGATTAATGTTGCGCAACGGAAGTGTGATGGTATTGTGATTATGTAACTATGTATGATGTACTTTCAAAAGCTTGATTTTCCAACATGTTCGGTAAAGGTATGCAAATGAGGACCTGTACTGGTATAACGATACAAGTATTGGCATATAGGTGTATTAATACTGACCTGTAATGTATAGGTAGGCGCTTGCATGTGAAGTTATATGTAGTTATGCATGAATATACTTACATTTTGTATGATGATGTTGACTTGGTTTGTGTCGCACATAAGGATATGAATATGACAAGAAACAATTGAATGCATAGCTATTATATGTAAGCATATATATATTTCTCGGTAAGAACTATGTGTGTATGAGATTTGCATGTGTTATGCCTCGACGACCATTGTGAATGGCCGTCCATATTATTATGTTTGTTTTCCCCACTAAGCGTTATCGCTTAGCACGGGCTCTTTTCCCCGTGCAGGTGGCAGGTTTTCTTTTGTTCGAGTCGCGCATCTGCAGAGTCGGCCACATAGAAGCTAGAAGTTTTGTATCTTGTTCAGCTTTTGTAATTTAGAATTTTTGTATATCTGTGTTATATGTATAAGTAATAATATGTAAAGAGAACGATGTAATATTTCAGACTCCTATTGTATGATTGTAAAATTGTAGATGTGTATGTTTTCGTTTAAAATATGCGCGTTTATGAATATGTATGTTCAGATTTTTGCTCCTTAAAAGTTTTAATTATTTCATAATTATATACGCTTTGTATCGTTTCTGTTCGGTAACACACCTACTCGTACGGCTTCCTACTCCCTTGCGGATGGGTTCGCCTACGTATGAGTTGGGGTGTTACATTTAGTGGTATCAGAGCACAAGATTCTGGTTGCCTTATTTGTTTGAGTATTGGGTCTTTGTATGTTACTTGTTATGTGTCGAGTCTTTGTTTGAGAGTCAGTTTTGTGTCGTGGCCTAATGCAGATGTGTTTTGTCCTGTGTGTGTTTAATGGTTAGATGGAGTCTGACCCTAGTGAGAAGGTGGGCGAGACGACAGATAGTGTGAATCCAGTTAGTGTTGATCAGAGTGTTTCCGAGCATCCTCTGGCTAGGGATTCTGGTTTTGTTTCTGACGATAGGGCTCTAGTGCGAGGGTTAATTCAGATTTTGGATAGATTAACTACCCCTCGCGTTCCTCAGGATTTTGTTCGGAAGAGACCTCAGAAAAGAAAAGTTTCGGGCAGTGAAGGGTTGGCAGGGAAAAGAATTCGAGAAATTCCGGTATGCCAATTCTGTCAGAAGCAACATTGGGGTCTTTGTTGGAAGCTCACTGGAGCTTGCTTCCGATGTGGTAGCAAAGCCCATCAGCTTGCCAATTGTCCGAAGTCAAGGGAGAATCTAGCTAGGCAAGTTAGGAAGGATATGGAGGAATTGATTAGAACCACTCGTGGGCCAACAAGGTTTATTGAGCACCGTAGTGTAGTGACAGAGCCTGTAGAACCTTCTGGTAAGTTTTGTTTTGAGGTGTTCGAGTAAATTGTTTAGTAATCTGAGGTAGAAGGGTATTTGGATTCCATAAGGTTTTGGTAGTACTCTATATACCTGTCAGCTATCTCCAGAAAAGTATTTGAATAAAAGCATATTAAATCATGGGGATGGGACTAAATGCATCATTACAACATTACTTGCATTTTCTCAGCATCATTCTACATACATGAGTCATCACATTTTCATTGCATCATCATCCCTTTTGACCATACATGAAATGCATTTGTATATGTATTTTGAGTGAGAAAAAGGCGACAGGGTATACGTGTGCTATTTGCTATTAGGAACAAGAGTAGTAGTGATAAGTATAAGCAAGTAAGTGGATAGAATTGCCAACTTCTGTATAAGATGATTAAATAATAAGTACTGTAAGATTTATGTGATAGTTTAAAAAGAGAAAATCAAATTGTGACTAGTGATACCAGTAATCTAGGAGGAAATGTTATAGTCATTTTGATCAAGGAAAGAGTATAGTGAATGTGTGAACGATTCTGTATTTAAAAGACGAGAGGTGTTATGAGGAAGGAGTTAGGTGAAAAGATTGACATGATAGAGATAGAATGCAAACGATCTGTAACTCAAAAAAAAAATTATTATGGAGATGGTTATTTAGTGAGAAGGATTTCTACTATATGTCCTGATACTAGTAAAAATGATTTGGATAGTATAATGTTAATGTGTGAATGTTAGTAATAAAGATTTTGAAATTCAGAAAAAAATCAGATATAAGTGAATTTCGAGGACGAAATTCTTTTAAGGAGGGTAGATTTGTAACACCCCAAATCGGGCCTAGTCGGAATCGGAAAGCTAAGTCAGTTAAGTGAAGGGTATTTCGGTAATTTGTGCTTGAGAAAGTTTGGTTAATTAGGACTAAAGTGCAAAGAAAATAATTAATTAATAAGATGTTAAGTGAGAAATCATCTAGTGGAACATGTGTATGGTATGTAGGAAGTGATTGGATAAGATTGTGACACTTGGGTTTGTAGGATGATGACAAGTGGTTTATAAGGAATTGTTAGAGTGTGCTTGAAGTGTATAGAAGTAGGATGTAAGTGGGTTAAGAAATGATATGGTGTGAGTGGTGTTTGGTGTATTGAAGATATTTATTCAAGAATTATTTGTGTGTGTTTAGTGTATGGTGCATGTAGGAGTAAGTCAAAGTGGGATTGAAGATTATGACATGTGTAGCTTTAGGAAGTGGACAAGTGGCATTGGGTAGGTGTACATTTAATGTGAAAGAAAGACAAAGTGAGAGTAAGAGGAGTCCACGTTTTTGCCTTTTTTTCCTCTTCCCGATTTTTCCATTTCTTTTCTTTTTCTTCCCTTTCTTTGTTCCATCTTTTGGTTTTGAATGAATTGGAAGTGATTTAGTGGAGCTTGGGAAGTAAGATTGTTAAGGTAAGTTGGGGTTTTAGGGTTCCTACGGTTGGGTTCTCCTTTCTCTCTTTTTATTTCTTTTGATTTTGTGTGAGTTAGGGTTTTGAATTAAAAGTAATTTCTGGATTTTTGGTTTGTGTAAGTTGGTGGTAACAAGAGGAAGCTCAAGGGCAAGGAAAAGATTGTAGATAAAAGCTAGAGAGTGACTTTGGATCTTTGATTTCCAGGTTTGGGAAACTTTATTTTATATATATGAATTTTTATATAAATATATATTCATGTATGATATAAGTTTCTTGATTGTGTGGTTGATGATAGATGATGATGGTAGTGAGTGTTGGTTTAAACTGCTCAATTGTGCATGTGAGTAGGTTTTTGGGTGAAACGGGGTTGGAATGCACTTGACTTCTCTTCAGTAAGTAGGCTGTATTGGGAGTTTTAGAACTCCAAATCATGCAATTCTTGAACCATTAGAACCATGAATTCCATTACTTTAAATGTCTTAGAAATAGCCTCGGGCCAATTCTTGCTCTAAGACCCTGAATTTTTGATAACATCGTAGTGCCTCTTTTTGTATCGGGTTGTGTGACCAGTATAGGTTGGGGAGGTCATATCTGGAGTTATGGATGTCCAATTGACCTGAAACTTCTCCCTTTTGAAAGTTAAGACGTAGGATAACATTTGTTAAGAAGACCACTTTTCCTAAAAATTCGGTTTAGAGGTCGGTTTTTATGATACTAATTGGTGGTAGAAAGCAGTCTGTTAAGGTAGCTGAGGCGAGTCTCTATCGCGAGCGCGACATGGGTCGCGACCTCGCGACAGAAAAACATGTTTTGAGCCTTTTCTTCTCTATTTTTGAGTCTAGGATTGACCCGGATCAATCCCGTGCCTTTCCCATCAATTATTATGCATGTTTAGGGTAATGAAATGGCTATATAAGTAATTATCGTCGGGAAAAATTTAGGAGTATGCTTAAGATTGATGATTTAACTAGTAATTAATAATAGATATAACTCCATGAAGGTTGTTTATTGATGAGTGCTATTATGTGATGGTCTCATGAGTAACCTTAACATGATGTACCATATGTATGAATGCAGTTAATGTGGGTGCGATTGAAATGATTGACGAATAATGTTGTTATTATAGATTGTGTATATGGATATTGGTAATGGCATGTTTTACTGAAATACTTGATACGAATGTTGGATTTATGTTGTCAATGATGTGTGACTGGCTGGAGATGAGGTAAGAGACCTTTGGATGTGTTTCGTGTGTTGTGGGTGAGTTTGAGGAAGGAAAGATCTTGCAAAATTCTGCAGATTTTTGGAATCATGACTCTGTCGCGATCGCGACACTGTCGCGAGTGCGACAGAGACCGGTGATTTTGATGCTGTGCTGTCACGAGCCCGCGATAGCAATAGCTTGTCTGCTCTCTGTCGCGATCGCGACAGAGCACATTGTTGGCCTGTGCTATCGCGAGCACGCGACTTGTCGCGACCCCGCGATAGCAATACTTGCCCTCTGTCGCGACCGCGACAATATCGCGAGCGCGACAGAGCCGGGCCCTTCTCTCCTTCCCGCGATCGCGAAGTCCGTCGCGCGCGCGCAGCGAAGAGACTATAGTCTCTGTCGCGAGCGCGACAGATGTGTTGTGTTGAATGAGTTTTCTTTGGTGATTCCAATGTTTGAATTCCGAACTTGTGATGCCTTTAGGTTTATTCTTTGACTATTTTATGAAGTATGTTAATATAATTGAATGTATTATGTATATTTATACTTATGATCTTTTCTAAGATTATCATGTTATGTTCAAAGTGTAAATTGTATGATGCATGTTTGACTTTATGAACTTATTCATATGTCTCAACTATTGCTGATTATGTACAATGATATAAAGTATGTGATTTGAAATATGATTTGTATTATGCATGACCTGCGAGAGTCAGTCTAGTGGATAGTTAGGCATGCCTAATAGAGTCTACATATTTGTAGCTGCAGCGCCCTTCGAACGATTTGGACCCTGATCAGGTCCCCGAATGGTTCCTCGCGAACCCCTATTATGTGTATGTGTATGGATCTTGTTTAAGGTCCTGTTCAATGAAATGTTGCCTTTCGACTTGTACCTGTATGGTACACTATATTATATGTTCCCTCTGAGGTTTACCCGGTCAGAGATCGGGCTATATGTTCCCTCATGAGGTCTCCCCCTCAGTACTCGTTATCCACTATTGTGAGTCAGCAGGTGTATGATTTGTTATGTTGTGTATATAAGCATGCGGTTCTGATCAGTTATGATTATAGATATGTGAATTGATAAGTGCAGATTTATTGGCTCTCTGAAACACCGTGATTGGAATGCAATATCATATAGTTGTTTATGTTAAAGATTAATGTTGCGCAACGGAAGTGTGATGGTATTGTGATTATGTAACTATGTATGATGTACTTTCAAAAGCTTGATTTTCCAACATGTTCGGTAAAGGTATGCAAATGAGGACCTGTACTGGTATAACGATACAAGTATTGGCATATAGGTGTATTAATACTGACCTGTAATGTATAGGTAGGCGCTTGCATGTGAAGTTATATGTAGTTATGCATGAATATACTTACATTTTGTATGATGATGTTGACTTGGTTTGTGTCGCACATAAGGATATGAATATGACAAGAAACAATTGAATGCATAGCTATTATATATAAGCATATATATATTTCTCGGTAAGAACTATGTGTGTATGAGATTTGCATGTGTTATGCCTCGACGACCATTGTGAATGGCCGTCCATATTATTATGTTTGTTTTCCCCACTAAGCGTTATCGCTTAGCACGGGCTCTTTTCCCCGTGCAGGTGGCAGGTTTTCTTTTGTTCGAGTCGCGCATCTGCAGAGTCGGCCACATAGAAGCTAGAAGTTTTGTATCTTGTTCAGCTTTTGTAATTTAGAATTTTTGTATATCTGTGTTATATGTATAAGTAATAATATGTAAAGAGAACGATGTAATATTTCAGACTCCTATTGTATGATTGTAAAATTGTAGATGTGTATGTTTTCGTTTAAAATATGCGCGTTTATGAATATGTATGTTCAGATTTTTGCTCCTTAAAAGTTTTAATTCTTTCATAATTATATACGCTTTGTATCGTTTCTGTTCGGTAACACACCTACTCGTACGGCTTCCTACTCCCTTGCGGATGGGTTCGCCTACGTATGAGTTGGGGTGTTACAGAAACAAACATCCGTGCTAAGTGATAACGCTTAGTGGGGATAAAATAATGCAAAGGACTTCTTTACGAAGTCACAAATAAATCACACAATTCACGTGATAGGATCTCATGTAATAAAAGCAACTAGCTCATGCATATAGCTCTTATACATATACAGGTTGCATGTTCAAATATCAAATATTATGAACTCACAAGTACATAACATCTACTCTTTTACATATTCATACACACTATAACTTGTACATATCATTTATTCAAATATACACTATCATGTGTCCATATTCATGTAAACAAACTCATATGATCATACACTTGTATACAGAACTGTAATGTATTTAAACATTACTCTCTTGTACTATAGCATTTATTCAGAACACTACTCTTTACACATCTCAAATGCACTACATCACACTAACAAGATAAGCCTGAATTCCTTTCATGGTGGATACGGGTAACTCTGGATACTGTTTACAGTATCTTACATGTGGAGAATTAACTCAAACTCTATGGAATACACGAGGTATTCCGAACTCTGGGCACAATTAAGGCCAACTCTAGCAGCTGCACTCTAGCCCTTTATAAGCATGCTTATCTATCCACTATAACGGTAATCAGGCTCAATAACAACTCATACACTATACATAGATACCAACTCATCAACTTCAGAGGCATTTAATTCATATACAATCTTTATTAATCATGGTCTACAACTAAAAGCATGTAATATTTAAATTCCATGCATGCACTCTTATATAACACCATCATATACATATATTTAACTCATTGCATAAACATATAAATCATGCCAAGCAAGACAGAAGAAAACACTTTCTTCAAAACAAGTAGAACAGGATGAGAAGAGGTTCACTGTCGTGATCGCGACAAAAACCAAGTCCACTGTCGCGATCGCGACAAGTGGTCGCGCTCGCGATAGAAGCCAGATTGCATAAAAGCTCTCTAGACTCTATACAAAATGCATCATATAAGAATTTAAATCACATGGCATATCATGGTCAACACTAACTCTTATGCCGTAGCATTGACTACACAAATAACTGAGCCTATAATCATTTAATGACCTGAACATGCATGATATAGACCACGGAAACATTTCGGGGTCCTACGGGTTCATTCCGGGGAGTAAAATATCTAAAACTATACAATTTAGTTGAGGGGAAAGTTGGGGAATTTATTCATGTCAACCATGGGCTCTAAATCAAGAGGAAAATCACTCCTATAACCCTCTCGGTCGCGCTCGCGACAGAAGGCTCCGTCAGGAACCTCCACAAGACTGTTTCTCACCTCAAACTTGTATCGTCTAAACCGACCTCTAAACGTCATTTTTAGGCAAAGTGTCCTTCTTAACAATTGTTCCCTAGGATGTTAACGTATAAATGGGACAATTCTAAGGTCATTTGGACATTTATAACAAAAGATATGATCTAAACAACCTTTACTATTCAAATAACCCGACTCAAACAGGAACACTACATTTTTAGCCAATTTGCAGGGTCTTAGAGCAAGAATTTGCTCAAGATCATTTCTGTGACTTTTATAGGTATAGAAGTCCTGATTCTATTGGAGCAAGAATCACTCCATTCAGAGGTCTATAACTATACTTATAACAAAAACACTTCACAGACATCAGATGAAAAATAAGCAGAATTTGCCAAATCAAACTTCATCATCAACACACACATATATCATGAAAACACTGCAAGCAATCAAAATGAACATCTTGAGCTAATTAAAGCTCATCAAGCATCTCTCTATTCAAACATGTCTCTACTCAATCATTTTCCATGTGAACACATGCAAAAATAATAAAATCACACTCGATCCCTACCTCTGAATAGCTTAATCTTGTGCTCTCTACTCAGCTCCAATCTTTTCTTCTCTTTATGCAATCTCTTGTTCTTAGCTTCAACAAAATCATATAGAAACACTTAAGTTAAACCTCTTCTTACTTTAAATCATAAACAAAAAGAAAAAGGAGGTCAGATCGGAAAACTAATCAAGCTTACCTTCTTTTACTCTTCAAACAAATCCAAGGGGCTCTCTCTCAAGAACAAATCAAATGAAGAAGAAAATAACAAAGAGAAAAGCAAGGAAGGGAGAACGGCTGGCCAAAGAAAAGAAAGAAAGAAGAACAAATGGCCAAAGTAAGAAACCCACGTGAAAAAAAGGGAAAAAAATTTGGGCAAGTGGTCAATGTTGGTCAAGGTTAATCCCAAAATTAATTTCCCACCTTCCACATTTAATACATATACATCTCCCTTAATTTCTTATTTCCTTTTTTAATTCATATATATATATCTCTCTTATAAATACATAAATATCTCTCTAGCCACATGTCACCCTCCTACAACACCACTTATCATGCTCTTACGATGCCACGTGTCACTCTCCTACGATGCCACTTGTCACTCCTCTACGATGCCATGTGTCAACTTCCTACAACTCCAAGTCTCTTAATCCCACTTATGCACACATCTCGCGAGGGGGTTCTGTCGCACTCGCGACAGAACGCTCACGCCCGCACTCACCAGCTGAAGTTCAAAAATCGCTGGAGGGCTCTGTCGCGCCCGCGACACTTGTCGCGCTCGCGATAGAACTCTCGCACATAAACTTACCTTTTTCGAACAAAACTCTATAATTCTTCTAGGGCCACTTTGGGGTGTGACAGCCAGTATACAAGCTGCAACGGCATCAACCTCGGGAGTGGCAGAAGAAGACTCTAGCTTAGACTATCTTTTTATTCCAGAACTCTTTTATGATGTAAATGACAATTATAATATTATTAATAAGGCAAACAATTTCTCTTATTTGTGCGATGTTTCTAATAATTTCAACATGCATGAGCATGATCATATTCCATCAATTTTTTACATTGATTCCACTGATACAATGCCTTTTAATCTTGGAACCTCGGAAAAACCGAGAGAAATTCTAATAGCATCAAATATAACTCCTGAGGAGAGAAAAAATTTTGAGAGAATAGTAAGAAAACATGAAAAAGTCTTTGCCTGGACCTATGAGGACATGCCGGGAATTGACCAAGATGTGGCAGAACATGCTATCCCGACTTATTCGGATTACAAGCCTGTGAAACAGAAGTTGAGAAGGCTCAGACCAGAATGGGCTGACAAGGTCAAGGAGGAAATTCGACAACAGATTGAAGCCAAGTTCCTTGTTGAGGTACAGTATCCTACATGGCTGGCAAATGTGGTCCCTGTAGCAAAGAAGAACGGAAAGGTCAGGGTGTGTATGGAATATCGAGATCTGAACAAAGCTTGCCCTAAAGATGATTTTCCACTACCCCATATCGATGTGTTGATAGACAGTGCCGCCAATTGCACGATGTATAGCTTTAGAGATGGATATGTGGGGTACAACCAAATCCTGAACAAAATAGCTGACCGGGTTAAAACTGCTTTCATCACGGAGTGGGGGACCTACGCCTACCGAGTCATGCCTTTCGGCCTAAAGAACGTAGGGGCCACATACCAGAGAATGGCGACCAAGATCTTAAGTTACCTGATCCATAAAGAAGTGGAAGTATATGTCGATGACATGATGGTCAAGTCAGCCACCCGAGAGGGGCACTTTGAAGCTCTAGAGAAGTTCTTCACCAGGATTGACAAGTATAATCTGCGACTCAACCCCAAGAAGTGCATTTTCGGAGTGACTTTAGGAAAGCTATTGGGACATGTCGTCAGCCAGAGGGGATAGAAATTGACCCGGACAAGGTGAAGGCCATCAGAGAGATGCCCGTGCCACAAAAAGAGAAGGATGTAAGGAGTTTCCTGGGCAAGCTGCAGTATGTCAGCCGATTTATTGCCAAGCTTACTTCAATATGCGAGCCTGTTTTTAAGCTGCTTAGAAAGAATCAACCTGTGGTCTGGAACGAAGACTGCCAGAAAGCTTTTGACAACATCAGAGAATACCTGTTGAATCCGCCGGTGCTAAGGCCGCCGCAACCGATCAAACCGCTTATCCTGTATCTGGCAGTAGAGGGCAGTTCAGTGGGCGCCATGATGGCTCAAGAGGATGAATTTGGGGTGGAGTTTGCAATTTATTACCTCAGCAAGAAGTTCTTGGCTTATGAGATAAAATATGCTGAAGTAGAAAAGATCTGCCTCGCAGTAATTTGGGCATCAAAGAAGTTGAGACATTACTTCCACTCATACAAAGTTCAGGCAGTGGCCAAGCAGAATCCGTTAAGATATTTGCAGGATGCGCCATCTTTGCTTGGTAAGATGGGGAGGTGGCTGCTCTTACTACAAGAGTTCGACGTGCAATACATCACTCGCAAAACTATTAAGGGGCGGGTCGTAGCAGAATTTCTTGCCGAGCATCCTATTCAAGGAGACACTCCCGAGTTTACCTTTCCTGATGAGAGCATAGTCGCAATTTCTGTTCAGGGATGGCAGTTGCACTTCGACAGGGTAGTAAATAATAGAGGACCCAGAGTTGGAATCATCTTGACGACCCCAGATAATGAGAAACTTCCCCTCGCTAAGAAGCTGAGGTATAAAGCAACCAACAATGAAGCCGAATACGAAGCGTGCACCTTCGGGTTAGAAGCTTTTGCTGCATTGGGGGCAAGGAACATAGAAGTCTTTGGTGACTCATCCTTGGTGATCAACCAGATCCAAGGTGAGTGGGCAGTAAAAGAAGAACGGCTGATGCCCTATGTTGAATATTTGAGAAAGGTATGTGGGCAGTTCAAGACCTGCACTTTCCACTTCGTGCCCAGAGATGAGAATCGTTTAGCTGATGCGTTGGCAACCCTGGTGTCAATGTGGGATAATCTTGAAGGAGTAGCCATGAAGCCAGTACTGATTTCGAGCTTTGAGAAGCCCAGCTTTGAGATTAAGCCTGTGATGGAAGTAGAGGTGGCGGATGGGAAACCATGGTACTTCGACATCATGAACTACTTGGAAAACAATAAATTTCCAGAAGAAGCTACTGAAAAAGACCAGAGGATGATCCATAAGCTATCTACTCAGTTCATATCCTTGGAAGGGGTACTGTACAAAAGACAGTCGAACGGGATTCAGCTCAGGTGCTTGAATGAAAAGGAAGCCCGCAAGGTGATGGAGGAAACCCATGTAGGTGTCTATGGGGCCCACATGAACGGTTTGACCTTGGCTAAGAAAATTATGAGACAAGGCTTCTATTGGCTTACGATAGACAACAACTGCTCAAAATATGTTAAGCAATGCCAGTTGTGCCAACAGTACGCAGACTTGAGACACCTGCCAGTATCAGAGCTATATAACCTGACATCACCTTGGCCTTTCGCTGCTTGGGGGATAGATATCATCGGAGAGATTCGCCCTACGGCATCCAATGGGCACAGGTACATCATAGTCGCGATCGACTATTTTACCAAATTAGTAGAGGCATAATCCTTCAAAAAGATTGATGCGAGGGACATGGCCAAGTTCATAGAGAGGAATCTGATTTGTAGATATGGCCTCCCTCATCACATAGTGTCTGATAATGGGGTGCAGTTCATGGGAGAAACCAGGAAGGTCCTCGAGAAGTATGGTATCGAGCATCATAAATCCTCTCCCTACCGACCACAAGCGAATAGAGCAATAGAAGCCGCTAATAAGAATATGAAGAAGATCCTGTTCAAGATGGTCCAAACCTACAAAGATTGGGCTGAAAAGTTACCCTTCGCCCTGTGGGGATATAGAACAACGGTGAGGGCGTCTACAGGTGCCACACCATTTTCCCTGGTATACGAAACGGAAGCAGTATTGCCAGTTGAGATAGAGCTCAAATCACTGAGGGTGGTCATGGAAGCCTAAATCCCAGAGGCCGAATGGGCGCAGCAGAGGCTACAGCACTTGAACTTACTGGATGAGAGTAGGCTGAAAGCTTATTATCATAATCAGATTTACCAAAAGAGATTGGCAAGAACTTTCGGAAAGAAGGTGAGAAAGCATCCGCTGAAAGAAGGGGACTTGGTGTTCAAGCAGATGAGGCCAGGCATACCAGATATTAGAGGGAAATTCAGACCCACCTGGGAGGGACCGTATATCCTTAAGAAACTGCTGTCCAAGGGAGCTGCGATCTTGTCGGATAGTGATGGGAATGAATTCAAAGAACCGATCAATGTCGACAGACTTAAAAGGTTCCACGGATAAAGACCAAAATAAAAAGAAGAGAATAAAATGCCCTGCAGGTCGAAAACCAAAAAAAGGCGGCTGTGCTAAAATTGAGCGCCTCGACAGGGTAAAAACCGAAAAAGGCATCCTGTGCAAAAATTAGAGGCATGAGAGAAAATGTCCAATCGTGAAAACCCGAGAGGGCCGATTGGTAACAGGAGTTGATGCTGCTAAAATTTGGTTTCATGTATTGACAGCGCGTAAGTAGCTGAGTAAATGCCAAAACTGATCATGTATGCTGAAATTATATGAAAATGTACACAAATTCGTGAAATAGAATGAATATTATCCTTTTCATTTTTGTCATTTCCTAGTTCTGCATTAAAAAAGAAATGTAGCACCAAAAGAAATACATATATAGGCTAAGCTAAGTCCTGCTGCTGCTCTCGCCGACCAGATGCTTGAGCCCTCGAGTCCTGTTATCAGATGCTGGACTAAGGATCCACTTCTTGTACTCGTTAGTCGAAGACACGGAATGATTGCCGAACCTCGGGATAACAGTCTTCACTGGTAGTCTGCCCCACAGCTCATGATACCGAGAAGCAAATGCAGCCGAGAGAGCTCCTCCTTGGAAGGACAAGGGAACCCTCACTACATCCTGGGTCGTCCCGAGCTAGCGTGTACATCTAGAGGTGATGCAGAAGGTGGCCTGACGGAGGCCACAAAGGGGAACACACCCCGATGGCCCATCAATGACCACATGAGACAGTGGGAGCCAGGCAGACGTAAAACTGATGTCGTCATCTGACAGCTCGCCAAATCTGGTAATTCCGTCACTAGTAGTGGCACACCCATAAAGTTGTCGACGCGGCAGAAAGTGGCTCGGCGAGTACTGTGGAGTAACTCGAGGAGGTGGCTCGGACAGCATTCTCAGTTTCTCTTGCAGCCAGATTTGAAAAAAAAAAGAGAGAAAAATAAATATAAAAAAAAAGAAGAAAAAAAGAAAAAAAGAGAAAAATAAATATAAAAAAAAAGAAAAAAAAAAGAGAGAAAAGCCGCTGGAGTAAGTAGGGTTTACTTCAAGCAAAAATAAGGCACAGGGTTGTGTGAAAATCCGAAAGGACGCACCTCCCGCTAAGAAAAGCTAGTGTGAAAATCCATAAGGGACTCACTACCTTCAAAATAATAACGTACCTGGAGCAATAAGGGGCTGCCGGTAAAGGTTGCAGTGGATCCAGAGCTCACAGTGTCAAAGCCCAGAATGGTCTCGGCCAGAATGAGTGGTAAGGGTGATAATCCCAGATAAAAGTCGCCCAAGACTCCGAACAGGCGAGAGTCACCTGTCAAACCCCCTGGAACAACAGTAAGGAAGTTCAACATGCAAAACAAGAATATGATGCTTACCCGGTAGGTGGGGATGTCGGTGAACTGATCCAGGGCCTCGATCAATGGTCCCAGAGCGAAGGAAGGGCCCGGGTGAATCAGCCGGATGGCCTCAGAAGAAGGTATGCCGAGGGCCATGGCCATGTCCCGGATCTGTAATAGACCGCAGCGGGGGACGCAAGGCAGAGCACTAGGAGGGAACCAGGCTCCCAGAATGGTAGCTAACTCTTCAGGCAAAGGGCACAGTTCCTGATAGGTGAATCGGAAAACGTGAAACCGGGGGTTCCAGAAGTGGGTCGCTGCCAGGAGGAGGTTCTGGTCGACTTTCACCCGGCACAGACATTTCAGCCCAGACAGAGAAGAAAGGGCGCCCTCTTCCCAAGTGTGTTTGTCATCTAAGATACGGTGCATCCTTTGGGCTAGAGAGGAAGACATGTTGAGAAAGGTGAAAGGCTCAAAATGTTAGAAAATGAAGAGACTCAAGAAGAACAGAAATTTTGGCAGAATTTATAGGGAAGGGTCACCGACGGCCTACCCGTTTCTCTATAGAGACGGCCTGCCCGTCGGTAGAGATTCACCTGGCAGACGCATGCGTCATCATTGCATTCATCATGCGCATTAACTCGCATTTATTGCGTGAAGACGGCCAGCCCGTCGGTCGCTTCTATAGACGCCCAGCCCGTCGGTCACAAAATTCTATATAAGGGCGAGTAACAGACGGTGCAAACGCTGCTGTCCCTTTCATTTCCTCTCCCAAACCGTTTTTTAGCTTTTTTAGTGTTTTTTCAAGCATTCTTCATCTATTTTTCGTGATTTCTTCATATTTTCGCATTATTTACTCACCGGGCGCTTTAATATTTATATTTTCTTCAGTTTCTACACTTCTCGCGATTCCAAGTAAGTATATAACTACTTTTTTTGAATTTTATTCAATTTATTTCTTCATTTCTTCTTCCTTTAACCTCAGAAATGGTTAGGATACTTTGAAAACCTTAGGAATTTAGGGAGAATGCTGCCCATTTTTCTTTATTATTTTAGTGTAATTAAACCTGAATTTTTGCATGATCACATAGAAATAGAATTTTTCTATAACTTTGGTGCTTTAGAGATAGGCAGTCTTTAGCGCACTATTCTGTATATACATTTGCTTGTGAGGCCTGAGGCCATTATTTTGTGTTGTTGGGGACTCACTCTTGCCGGAGTGTGTCCCATTTACATGCGTATATTATTGTCGAGGCCTGAGGTCTATTTTGTTGCCCTTTTATGCAGGAGGTCGGGCATACCCCTGCCGGGGTGCTGCCAAAATTTTTATTATTTATTCTAGAATTGAATATTTTCATGTATAATGCATGCTTTGGGACCTAGAAAGTCAACTTTCTTTATTTGCTTCGAATTATTTCCACGCTAATTAGATGTGGTTTTGCTTTGACATGCGCAAGACATGTGGGCAGCCATTGCCCTTTTCACCTATTGTCAATTTTCTATCTTGTTTTGGGTCGCCATTGCCCTGGTGAGGCCTAAATGGGCCGTCCCCTTGAGAATAAGTCTAAAAATATTTGTTTTGTTAAATTTTCGCTGTCTAATTTCTTCTCCTTTGCAGGATGCCTCCTAGACGTAGAGCACCGCAGTCCCAGCCTGAGCTTGTAGCTCCAGATTGGATGGATGATGAGTCAGCTCAGGGGTATAGAGCTTCGGGCCAGTCGCTTTGTGTCCAGACCGTTCCTAGAGGCCCTAGGGTTGGCCCCAGAGTTCGATTTACTTGCCGAGGGTGCTGGGTGGACAGAGTTCCTTGAGCCCTCCTTCCAGGCTTTTCCAGAGGCTACTCGCCAGGTCCTGGCCACTCTTCGCTACGCCAATTTTCAGAGTGCAGATACCGACCTAGGGGTGGTTCAGTTTTGGTTCGACGGCGACCACTTCAGTATTACCAGGCAGAGATTTGCACAGGCCATGGGGCTCCCTAGAGAGGAGGGGGTCGAGATCCCACGGCGAGTTGTTAGATGCGCCCATTGGGCGGCTATTGCCCTACCGGGAGTGTTGTATGATTATAATACAGCGAAGAGCACCGTACTGGTGTCTTAGGCACTCCAGTATTTGCACAGAGTGCTGTCCAATTCGTACCTCGGTCGAGCTGGTAATCTAGGGTCGCTTAATGCGGCCGAGATCTGGAGCCTCTGGGCCATGGTGGCAGGCCAGCGTCTCAACATTAGCCATGAGATCTTGGCCAACTTGACCAGAGTCCGCAGAGGATTGACACAGGTGGTGATAGTAGGAGGAGTTATCACCCGGTTACTTTTGAGGTTGGGGGTTAACCCTAACAGGTTGAGAGGACCTTTGGAGGAGGGGATCCATGTGGATGCCGCAGCGGCAGTACAGATGGGGATGATCTCCCCGATATCAGGGCAGGCAGAGGCCTACAGGGTGTTGACCATTCATGAGACCAGGCGGATGTTCTCACTCCCACCCTTGGGTGCAGATCCAGACCACCCGGAGCACCCGGAGGAGCAGCCTCCACAGCCCGAACCGCAGCCAGAGCCCCAGCCTCAGCCCGAGCCTCAGCCAGAGCATCAGCCTCCTCAACCACAGACTGTGCCACCACCACAGCAGCAGGAGCAGCCCAGGACTCCCTCGGACTTTGACTTCAAGTTCACAATGGACGACCTCTTCGCCGCTTCACCGGCATCCAGAGCGCCGACTCCAGCCCCATCACTGAGCGCCAGGGTACAGAGGTCTATCCATGGGCCCTCCGAGAGATACCACCCGTACTCCCGAGGCGACCCAGGGGCATCCACCTCCTCGGCACCACCGCCAGAGCCAGCACCGCAGCAGCCTGCGCAGCCTGACTTCTCTCAGCTCCTCATGTCCATGTTTACAGCCTTAGAGCGGCGGCAGGATGAGAGGGACAGGGCTATTCATGAGAGGTTGGATCGCCAGCAGGCTGCCATTCAGGAGCAGTCCCAGTCGGTGGAGCGCTTAGCTCAGGAGCAGGCCGGCTACATCGGGCATACGACTCGGGAGCAGGCTCGGGCCTTGGATGTTTTCAGGGATGAGCAGGCTCAGGCCTTAGGGGCCTTCAGAGGTGAGCAGATGAGGCTTATTGAGCAGATTGCTCAGGGGCAGAGGGAGCTTAGGCAGCAGCTCGCTCATGATTTGAGGACGTCACAGGACCAGGCGTCTCAGAGGGTTGACATGACCCTACAGATGATCGACGAGTCGCTCGACTCTCTGAGATCTCGCGTTCAGGCGATAGAGGGGATCCTTCCACCTCTATCTTAGACCATGAGAGAGTTTAGAGACCAGACGGAGCAGAGCCTGGAGCAGAGGAGAAAGGCCGCCAGCGAGTAGACCATTCAGTGGAGCCAAGCCTTCAAGAAGTTAGGAGACAAGGTTTCTGAGACCTTAGGGTTTATGAGCACCTGTACCCAGCCCTTCTTGGATGGCTACGCTAAGATCCGGTTCAGGCGGGCCCATGATCACGAGGCAGGACCCTCCACGGCTCAGCCAGCTCCACCTCCACCTCCGCCAGGGACCGTGCGCATATCAGATTACGAGGATCCCGATGAGCCCTCTGACTACACACCTCTCTGATCTTCAGGGAGTTATTTTTGTATCTGTTATACATTTTCATTTTGTATATGCACTGTACAAAAATGACATTTCTAGTGAAAACTTTTGCTTCATTATTGCATGATCATTCGATTGTTAATTGTTTAATCACATCACAGAAAGTGTATATTCTCATATTTACTTATATGTCAATGAAAATGACAATATAACAAAAATGAAACAAAAATGATGAATAACAACTCAAATAAGAAAAGATGAAAAATGAAACATGACATAGCAAATAAAGCAAGATCACGCCATCAATAGACAGGTTAAAAGATGACCACTCAAACATGAACTAACAAAATCTTTCATCACGCAGGTACAGAGAAATACCGATTTGAACATAGACATCGATTAAAAAGATCCCTTTTGGGACGAGGAACCCGGCGGGGTCTCCTCTTCTTCAGATCGAGACTGTAGCCAAAGCATGCTGCATCTCACAGATCGAAGCTGTGGTCAGAGAGTGCCTCACTTCACGAAATCGAGACTGTAGCCAAAGCATGCTGCATCTCACAGATCAAAGCTGTGGTCAGAGAGTGCCGCACTTCACCAAATCGAGATTGTAGCCAAAGCATGCTGCATCTCACAGATCGAAGCTGTGGTCAGAGAGTGCCGCACTTCACCAAATCGAGACTGTAGCCAAAGCATGCTGCATCTCACAGATCGAAGCTGTGGTCAGAGAGTGCCGCACTTCACCAAATCAAGACTGTAGCCAAAGCATGCTGCATCTCACAGATCGAAGCTGTAGTCAAAGAGTGCCGCACTTCACCAAATCGAGATTGTAGCCAAAGCATGCTGCATCTCACAGTTCACGCGGCAGCCAAAGAGTGCTACGCACCATGCAGATCGAATGGGGGTTAGCAAGGGAACTTCAGATCGAAGCTGTGGTCAAAGCATACCGCACTCCGAACCGGGGTTGTGGCCAAAACCTGCTGCATCCCGCCGAGCCCTATAGGTCGAGATGAGACCGATGGGAGTATCTTCGCATCACCGAATAGATCAAGATGAGCTCTAACCGGCATAAGGCACGAAGGGTGAAAAGCCGTCGCAGGTACGCTTCCTTTCTGACCTTCTCTGAGTTTTGGCTTATCTAGGCGCTTGTGCACTAGTTGCTCCAAAACTGGGGGCAACTGTAAGCACCGTGTCCCAGAGCGGTCCGGATCAGAGGTTACCCCGTGATGAAATCAGTGTCCGAGCCTGTATAAAGGGCTGGATTTGGAGGTTTTAGTCCCGCGTTCCACGATAAATGAGGATTTTTACCATTCCTGGGAAGAGGGGGAGAAAACAGAGGGGTTTTCAAGTCAAAAGGGGCTTTTTGTCCTCCACAGACGGCCAGCCCATCTGTGAAGTCAGCCCGTCACTTCGACTCACCG
Source organism: Excoecaria cochinchinensis (assembly GCA_947683425.1). Lineage (NCBI taxonomy): Eukaryota > Viridiplantae > Streptophyta > Magnoliopsida > Malpighiales > Euphorbiaceae > Excoecaria > Excoecaria cochinchinensis. The sequence continues at coordinate 3,643,177 of CANTUQ010000004.1, forward strand.
ACGGCTTGGGGTATTTTCCGACGCCCGTCGAAAAGTCACCGCCCCTGTCAGAACGCCGCCTGGTTTCCCGGAGCACGCAACCTTTTCGACGCCCGTCGATGGATGTGGCAGGGCCGTCGGACGAATCCTTGTGTCAGAAGGATTCTTCCGATGCCCGCCTCTATACACCGATGCCCGTCGGTCGTGTCTGGCTTATAAAAGCTCCGAATTTTCAATTGAAAAGGGTTCCAAAAATTTTCAAAGGGGGAAACTCTGCCCAAATTCAAGCAAATTTTCTCTCTCCTCCAACAAAACACATTTACAAAGGAAATCTATTTAACCAAGGATCAAATCAATCAAAAGGGAACTAAAAATAATTAATTTTCTTTAGATATTGATTCCAAAATCAATCTTTTGTGGGGTTGAAGAAGAAATAGCCCATTTTTCTTTCTTTGATCCTTCACCTTTTACTTCTCGTGGAACGCGCGGGGCTCTAATCAACACAAGAATCTCACCCAAAGCGATTATCTGAGGGTAAATATTCCGGATTCCTTCTCCGTATCATTTTATATTTATTCCTTATTTTGTGGAATTTTTCTATATCTGTCATTATTTTCCTTTATTTTGACTCTCTTTATCTCCTTTTGGGATAAAACCTTTTTTGGCTTTGGAAAGAATTTTCTCTCTTCTATTTTTTTGGAGACAGTGGTGACCGACGGGTCATCTTTATCACCGACGCTCGTCGGTCACCTCACCTACAGACGCCTCTCCTTGAGTGATAGACGGACATGTCGGTTACCTTAACCGACGCCCGTCGGTCACCTAAGGAAGGTCGTCTGTGGATTCTGCCTCCATCCTTTTAAATCATTTTTTTATCTTTTTCAATCTATTTCGATTTCCTACATGTTAATTTTATGTATATTAACATCTTTCAACTTTTCTATGAGTGTATATTGATTTCCCTTGGACTACCACAAGCTTGAGAGGCTATCTACCATATTCGGAGGATTCCATCCGGTTTAGTTTCCTAACCCTCCCGATTATTTCCTTTATTTTGTTATTCATTGATTATCCTGTGTATATGAATATACTCTTTTCATATCTCGTTAATGTATAAAAATGACTCAATGTTTTATATTCAATAAAATGAGGTTTACAAAAAAGCAAGGGTCCAATGCCCTATTTTTATCCAATAAAGATCATCACAAATAAAAATATCCACTTTTGATAATGGTGCATGCGAGGACCAAAGTCCTCAAAAATAAACAATGCCCCGATTTATGCATGATTCGCACATTTATGAAAGGGAGTTGTATTGCGCTCCTTGTATTATTGTAATTTATCGCTTTCCTTATCTATCTGATCATTTATCGCTTTCAAAATGTGAATAAATGCGCCTTTTAATCAATTGCATAGTGTGGAGAGAGAGCGAATTAATGATATTAAGATTTGATCATAAAATAATTGAGGTAGAAATAGATGAGAAATCCCGGACCCAGCTCTGGTCTTTGGGCTCAAGAGGTTAGAGGTTATCCTCCAAAATACTTCTTGGGTCACGAGGCTTTAGCTCTAATCCTAGGCTCTTTAGGGTGAGAAGCTCACCTTCCATGACCCCTATGGCTGGCCAAAAATGGATACTAAGCGCAGTCTTAGGCTCTCCGAGGCGAGAGTAACTTTCCCAATGTTCTATTGGGTGGCGACTCCATGAAACCTCCTTGTTGCCCAACATAGACGCACTTGCAATTTATTTGCAAGATGTCAACGGACCCAAAAATGCCCCGGTCGCCCACGTGCGGGCGGCCGAACGAGCGGCCGCGGGGATTCGGCGTGCGTCACAATATGACATTGCTTATTGAAAGTACCATGCTATAGAATGTGAATAATTGAACAAAAAATTGGATAAATAATGTAGCCTGCAATAGTCGAGTCGCGGATAGATAGGCATGCCTATAGAGTTCTGGTAGTTGCAGGCCCAATGTGTTCTAGACCATGATCAGGTTACCGTTTGGGTACTCATGATGCTTAATGTGTTCGAATCTTATTTAAGATCCTCAATGTAAAAATGTTTTTGGACGAAAATAAAGAAATTGCTTTTGACCGTACCCAAGGATACTAATGTGTTCACTCGTTATCCACTTTATTGAGTTTGCAGGCATAACAATGTGTATGAATATGACATGAAGTAATGCAATTTGTGAAAATTATACTACATGAAATGCATAAGATGTATTTTGTCATTGTGATCTAAATGCTCCTTTGATTGAATAAAATAATGCGATAAGGCATCTGTTAAGGAAGATATGTGAAGTGAATGAATGTGAACAAATGAATAAAGTGACATTTATAAGATGCGGAATGGTGAAGTAATGTGTAATGGATTTGTTAACATCGATGTTGAATATAAGCATGTATTAATTAAATGAATGTAAATGCGAAACATGTGTTTATATTTTGATGAACTCTTTCAAAGTACCTAAATGATTATAATTAGCATGATTATATTTTCTATATTATGTTTTTCTTTGAGTCGATTTGACGACCATTCTTAGTAGTCGTCCATATTATATGTGTTTTGCACTAAGCTTTATGCTTAGCAACGATTTTCTTTTAATCCATGTAGGTGCAAGTGATTGGATCTTTTGAGAGTCGTCCGCAGTAGTCAAGGCCAATGCAAGTTTATGAGGGAATATTAGGGTAGGATTTGTATAGTCTTAAGGATGTAAGTATGATTTGTAAATTTTGAAATATAAGTTTTGTAAAATATAATATTCGGGTATAATTGATTCATATGTAATAAGCTATAGAATTTTGGAGTTTACAAGTGTATGTACAATCATTTTCTTCAGTATGCAATTTTATGGTATTTTGAAAATGAAAGAAATTTTATAACTCAGATTTCAGGATAAAGGCTTATAAGTTTTGCATATTTGTGTCGGTAATACCCTTAACCGTCGTCATGAACCGCCAGATCACGGTATGGTATCAAAGCATAGGTTTAGTCGGTTCTAGACGACTAGAGTTTAGAAATGAGTTTGTATAGTATTTGCATTGGCCAATACGGATATCCTAGTTTTCGTATAAGTAATGTGGTAGGAATGAATAGATATTGACAATATCATCGATGAGACTGTTAAGTGTGACATGTGATAAGTTGTGATCAGTTTATTGTGAATTTGTTTTCTGTTATTAAGGTATTGGATGTAGCTAAAGAGATTCTAGTAGATATTGTCGGTAGTACAACATAAGTTATTGACAAGTTTTGCTTGAGGGGAAATATGGAATAAAGGTTTAGATAGTGCAAGATTTTTGACAGTTGGAAGTATTTTGAGAATTGTGACACCCTGTACACCTGTCAGCTACCTTACTGATGAGAGCAATTATTTAAATGTGATACATAATGGCGGTCGGGCAACTTGCATTGCCATTATACAAACTACATTGATACATTGCATCATTTTGCATACATGAATCATTCAACATCCATTGCATTCGCATCAATTATTCATTCATAATGAGCATCAGACATGTGCATCTGCCTCAAGTGACAGGAAGATGACAGGATGTGCATTGAGTGTAACAGATTTAGGTGAGTGTGATAAGGAGTTAGTAATACGAATTAGAAATTGATAAGAGAAAAGTAAAGGATCACTAAATGTGTATAAGTATGAGTAAGAGATTTGTGTCTATAGAATTTATGGGTTTAACCCTTCTTTGTAAATGAATTAAGGTATAAAATGTGATAAGATTTTTCGTATATTTTGAGAGGAATGGAATTTGTATCTGATTAGATTGACCTATTGGTTATATATTTAAACTTGCTTATAAGAGTGAATGATATTGTGGACTTTTAGTAAAAGTGGTTAAATGATAAGTATTGTAAGATATATGTAATGTTTTAGAAGTGATAGATAGATTATGACCAGTAATACCGGTACTCTAGACGGAAAATGTTATGGTTATTTTGATTAAGAAAAGAGTTTGGTAAATATGTAAAAGATTGTCAAAAAGGCGTTTGGATGATAAGCTAATTGTGCAAGGGGAGGCATAGTTTGAGTGATTAAGGTAAATGGTTTAAGGACAACTAAGTAAACTGTAACACCCCTTACTTATACGTAGAGAACTTCACCCTATGAAGAGGATGAAGGTCCCCGATAGATGAGGGTTGCCACCCACAGACGCTCAAACATGACCAATCATTGTATAGCACTTACATATACAAATGAATAAATTAAAATTTCGTAATTCATCAGAGAATAGGCCATAGAGCAAAATATTGCATTTCGTTAATATAACAAAAGTGACTCTACATATTCCAAAAAGATACAAAAGTGCCTCAACACAACTGAATAGTTACATATAACTAGTAACAAAACCATTTACATAATATTGTTTACATAACTTCAAGAGTACATAACTGTAACACATACAGAAAGAATACAAGGCCTAAACTACAAAATCTTCTATCCACTAGTCGTGTTGGCCCTGCTGATGCGGATCGCGCTGCTCAAAACCCTCAAAACCTTCCACACCTGCGCGGATAAAACACCCGTGCTAAGCGAAATCGCTTAGTGGGGAAAAAGAGATGCACAACGACCACTCACAGTGGCGTCAACAAAGAATCACAAGCTAATGGCACAGTCAATTATTGAGTTCTCAAAGATAAAGTTAATGCGTGGAAACACAATAAACACAATATTCATATGCTCATATACTGTATACAATTCATCATAATACACAAAATATTTTGGAATTCATATACATTAACAATATTGCACCTGCTTTAACAAAAATAGTGGATAACGAGTACGCATAGATACTCGAAGGTATCAACACTATTCTCATAACACATAGATACCCGAAGGTATCAAAACAATCTTTTGATTTTGTTCCAAAACATTTTCGCGCAGATTCAGTACACAGGGATCATGAAGATCCAGTCGGGGGACCTGATCAGGGTCCAAATTGTAACACCCCCACCGTTGCCCCCGTTGGAAGAGCGCCGGCGAACGTGCTACCCGATGCTCACTCGCACACAACATACATACATACATACATACATACATACATAGATGCGCTAAGTGGAAGCATATTCGAACAAATATAAAGGCAAATTATAAATCTCATATCATCAAAAATATAGAGTTATACACAATATCCAAAAGATTACATCTTAAGTCTTTTACAAAAATAATACAGGAGGAGACAAAAATAAATAACTCTACTCCTATGTGGCCATCCTGCAGATGTGCAACTCGAAACTCGAACTGGAACTCAACACCCTGCCACCTACACAGGAAAAGAACCCGTGCTATGCGATAACGCTTAGTGGGGAGGAAACAAACAACAGAACACTATGCAATAAATTATGCATCAACATACAGAATTCACTAAGTATATATATATAAGTCAAGAATCACTATATAAAATCATAATATAATATAAAAAGTACGAAGGAATAACATTAACTAAAATCACACTAAACTCATAACACTGCACTTAAACAAACACCAGACACTTCAAATAATAGCTTGAATTTCATTCGCTGTGGATACGGGAACGCTTCGCGACAGGGGATACTGTGAACAGTATGAAAAAAAATGAGAGACCGAAGCCTCAATCACACACTTCACTAAATTTTATCAAAAGTAAAGGAGACCGAAGTCTCAAAAAATTTTCGCTGCACGGAAGATGACCATCCCGGAGGTTGACCGCTTCGCCCAAACGGGGCGGACAGAACAGCTGTACTCAGAACCTTTATAAGCATGCTTATCTATCCACTACAATGATACTTCAGGCTCAACTCACTCACTCTAAACACAGTACTTGACAAGACCAAGCCAAAGTCAAAACACCAATCATAACATAGTTACACACAAAAAAATAGAATGATTAACGTACATCTATACAAAACACAAAACATAACCCATGTACAAGTGAGAAACCATGCAAAGAGGAGCAAGAGAATCACATTAAGAAAACAGGGCAGGCAGGAAGGGCTTCTGTCATGATCGCCATAGGCGTCGCGCTCACGACAGAACACAGGGTACTTCATCGCGGGCTCACGCTAGGAGGTGCGCTCGCGACGAAGCACGCACGCTCTGTCGCAAAATCGAGCTCTGTCGCGGTCGCGACAACGTCGCGATCGCGATAGAGACCGGCCGCTTCCTCCTTGCACGCACGCTCTACCACATGCACGCATTGAGGACTTGGCCTACCGAACTCTCTGTCGCGCTCACGACAGAGGGCTCTCCAGCAACAAGGAACCATTCCGCATTCTGTTGCGCTCGCGACAGAACCCAGAATTGCCCAGAATCTGCACTTCCAGCACTCATTCCCACTCAAACCTTCAAACACTCACTCAATCATGCACAAACACTTACCTCATGCCTCTATTACAACACCGGAACATTCTCAAAGCCACATAAACACATTTTACACAAAAATCAAACATCAATTTATCATGAATGCCAACAAAACTAACTCCAAAAATCAGTTTACATAACATGTTCGTGTTTTCCAAAAACACATGCCAACCTCACTATATCTCTAACATCTCACTCATTTTCATTACACGATGCACACACTCAAGAACACTAATAACATGCAACCACAAATACATTTGATCCAAGAAGAAATAGGGGAAACACTCCCAAACACATTCAAATCAAGCTCCCAAACCTCTTGTAGTCCAAAACCTAGCTAATCTTCACTCTTGAACCTTCTCCTTGCCTTTGCTCTTCTTCTTGTCATCCGATTCTTACACAAATCCAACCAAAACACCCTTAATCAAACCCAGAAATTCTTCCAAAATAGAACATAAATACAAAAAAAAAAAGAGAAGATGAAGAAGCCCAAGAAAAACCCAAGCACTTACCTTTACAAAACCCAACTCTAACTCGGAAATCCAACCTCAAATATTGAAGAAATCACACAAGGAAAGGAGTTGGGAGCATAAATTGAAGGAAGGAAAGAGAGGAGAGAACGGGAAAGTGAAGGGAGAGGGGAAAAGTGATAGCTTCCACGGGAAGCTTCCCCAGAATCTGCCCTCCTTTACCTCTCTCTTCCTTTTTCCATAAATGCTCACCTACCCCAAGCCAAGTGTCACTCTCCAATTGGTCCTAACAACCACCCACTTGACTTATTCCTTCAATGCACCATACACAACACACACATAATCATCTCTTACATAAACATCTCCAAGGCACCAAACTTGACTCACACCATATAATTCCTATTAAATCACTTTTTATCCAAGGCACCATACACATATAAACCACACAATAAAATTTCTTCACCCACTTACATCCTAACACCATACACTACAATCACACTAGATTAATCCCAACAAAAATACCCTACATCCATACCCCACATGCACACCATATAATTCCTCCTCTTAACTTAATTAATTAATTCTTAACATGTAAGTCCTTTAATATCCAAATTTTTCTCTTACTCAAATTACGAAAATAACCTTAATTACCGACTTACCACGTAGATTCTAATCAAGCCCTTTTTGGGTTGTTACACAAATCATACACTAGCTGCAGCAATACTAACTTTATTAGGCATGCCTAACTATCCACTTATTCGACTCTAGCATGTCATGCATAAACCAAATCATGTTTCAATTTGCAATATATGTAATTTGTCATGCATAATTCATATAGATATAGTCATATAACAAATTCATATAACAAACGGTAGGAAAAAGACAAGAAAAAGATATTTAAAGTTCATTTTCGAAAAACTGGGTGCATGAGAAAATAGAGCAGAATGGGGGTCTCTGTCGCGCTCACGATAGAAAGGCATCGGACATGAGTCATGCTGAGAGACACAACTTGTGTCGGATGTCACTCCACCCCAGTCGTGCTTCAGAGCACTACATGCTGAGGAAGTCACAACATAACGAGTCGTGCTGCTCAAGCATGAGTCGTGCTTCATCAGCATGAGTCATGCTGATCCTCACCTGTTGCCATTGCCCTGCTGAGATGAACAACTCGCACACACAGAAGGGAGCACGAGTCGAACGGCCAACGATTCTTCAAGCAAAACACGCGAGAGATGGAAATTCTCTTCTGTCATGCTCGCGAGAACGTCGCGCTCACGACAAGCGCGGGATTTCCAGTCCCCAGCAAAATGTAAACCTATAATTTCCCTCCAAACCAAAATCATTTTGACCTAAATCACTCCCAACTCCATCTTACCTCAAATTAAGCCTTCCAAACACCATAACAAAGATCAAACAACATATTTCCACAATTAATTACAAAATCAATCATCAATTCACAAATAAAGATTTTAAAAATCACCAAAACCAGAAAATTATGAAGCAAAGTTCAATCAACTTCATATTTGATCCAATAACTCAATAATTGTACTACCTAACTCATTAAAACTCAAAACCCATATCATATTTACCAATACAAGCCTATTTACACATCATAAATTCCAAAATTTCATGCATATCTCAAAACCCATATATGAACATCAAATCAAAGAAAATTCCCAAACCTGGAATTAATGAACCTCCAATCGAAGGGCTCCACTCCCGCTCGCTACTTCCTTGCCCTTGGATTCTCTAGGAGGATTGTCTAAACCAAAAAACCCAACAACACCAAACATGTTTAAACCCTAACTCACAATTACAAAAGCTCATCTAAAGAACAGGAAGAAGAATTATTACTTATCACTTACCACACCAGCTTAGGCTACCTAAAACTCACTAGAATTTGCAGCAAAAGGAAGAATTCAAGAAGAAATAAAGAAGAAAAGAAGAGAAGAATCAAGGTAACAGGAAAGAGGAAGAAGAAGAAGAAGAAAAAGCGTAAAGAGGAAAGGAAATCAGCTGAAATCATTCTCTCTCTTTCCCCAATACTTATCCTCTCACTTGCCACATGTCACTCTCTCAAGAGGGAAAACACACCCATCTCTCATCCTCCATAACTTACCCAATTCTAGTCTCTTAACATACACTATTCCCATATACACACTCACACTAGAACATAACCCAATACACACACATAATAACTTAATTCAATTAACATGACACATACTCAACATTAACCACATACACACACACATACACTCTTAAGGCTCACTCTACTAGGGTAGTTTCAGGGTATTACATAAACAATAAGATATGAGAATGACATTAGGGTCCTGATTATGGTAGAGTCCAAATGATCCGTAACTCAAATTTTGGAAATGATGATATTAGAGAGAATGATTAGACTATATGATGATGATGCAAGGTGGCATATTGATAGTTGATGCTGATTTGAGTGAGACATCTTACTATTTTGATAGCAACGTCGATGATTTTCCTAAGAAGGTTTCCATTGTTCCTAGATAATAAGAATTGGGAATAAGGAAAAATAATAAGTTTAAGTGAATATCGAAAAGGTTTATAACTAAGCTATGAGATAGGAAGTAGTAGGATGGGTTATGTGAAAAGCAAAGTGTATATGTTATATGATAATATAAAGTTAGCATATATGAATGTTAGTGATAAAGAGTTCGGTATTTAGATAATAGGATCTGAGTGAATTTCGAGGACGAAATTCTTTAAGGAGGAGAGAATTGTAACACCCAAAAATACATCCTAGTCGGATTAAGACAAGTTTAGGGTGTATCGGAAACCGAATGTATTTGAGATAGGGACGGATGTGTCAAAAAGGATATAACCGTCATTAATTCGAAAGTTTCGGCAAGTTTCGGTAAGTTGGACAATTATATTGTTGAGCCTTAAACGAAATTAAAAGAATTATTTTTGATAATTAAAAATGTGTAATTGGACGATGGAAGTGATTAATTGTAGTAAAGGACGTGACCGGTATTATTTGAAAACGGTAAGGGTAATTTGGTCATTTTACACTTATGGATTAAATTGAATGAATTAGTTAATTATGTGGGCCAATGTATGAAATAGATAAGTTAAATGTCAATTGAAGGAAAGGAAGTAAGATAAGGGATTGAAAGATGAGTTTGGCATAAAAATATTTATTGGACCAATAAAATTGTGACATGTGGCAATTGGGATGGCCTTATTTGAACCTTTTGACTGCTTTTAGGCCATTATTGGCCGGCCAAGTGAGGGAATAAGGAGAGAGAGAACCTCATCTCCTCCTTCCTCACGCCAATTCCTTAAATTCAAGTCCAAAATGGATTTTCCAAGTTTCAAGTGGTTGGATGGAAGATTTGGATGGGAAAGGTAAGTGCTTGATTCTTTTCCCTCTTATTCTCCTCTTCTGTAACATCCCGAAAATCACCTTAGTAGTATTGAGTGTGATTAGTATAATTGGGTAAATGAGAAACTAGGGTTTACAGATTTGGACTAAATTGTAATTTAAAATGTGCATTTAAGGACTTGATTGCAAGAATTAAAGATAATGTAGTGACCAAAGTGTAATTGTGTGTGATTAGTGTAAGTGGAAGATTAAGATTAATTGAGTGGGATTACTTAACCTTAATCTTGGATTAGAGGAATCCAAGTGTTGCCTTGCATAAGTGACACCTAGCCATGGTTAATTCATAGCTTAACACCTCATGTTTGCATGCATATATATGTGTATTGGAGAGAGAATTAGTGGGGAAAATCTGCTTTGGTCTCTTGATCCGGCTCTCTCTCAATTCTACTCCTTCTCTCTTCATTCTTCAATCCTTTTTTCTTTTCCTCTTTGTTCCATTTGCATCTTCTTCACTTGCTTGTTGAGATTGGGTTGCATTAACTAAGAAGGTCAATCATTAAGCTAAAAGGGTATGAATGAGTCTAGTGTTTGTTATCTCCTTCTCCTTCTTCTTTTGATTAATTTTCTATTCATAGTGTTAATCCTATTTTGAATGTGTTTGTATGTGGCTGTAAGTTGGAGAGGCTAGTAGAAAAGCTAAGGGTAAAGAAAAGGTCACCTAGTTGTGAAGTGAAGGAGTGCTCCAAGAGGTTTGGGATTTACTTGAAATTTTAAGTGTATTGTATGTGTGTTTTATTGGGATCGATTTGAATTGATGCATGTTTAGAGTATTTGTGAAAGTGCTTGTTGTGTATAGTGTTGATGTTATGCCTCAAATTGAGACTAGTGCAAGATGAGTAGTGGAATAATGATTGTGAGAGTTGATTGTTAACAGGGATATATGATCATTTAATGATGATCATTAATATGTTAGTGGCATGAAAACCATGAAATGAGTGAGTATTGCATAGCCATAAGTGTGTGGAAAGTGTAATTTGTAATGGCATGTGGACTTGGAGTTATGTAAGTAAGATGTGGGTTTCAGAGTGCAAAGTGTGCTTATAGCACAACTGTGTTTTGGCAAAACACAGTTGTGTATTCGGATTTTTGCATAGGTCACGGTCACAACCAATTGGTTGTCACCGTGAGGTATGCAAGGATTGCATTCTGTCCGAATAGAATTGGTATGTCACAGTGACAAGCATTTTGGTTGCCACCGTGAGATAACCTGATTTACATTCTGTTCTGGAATCTCTGCTTATGTCACGGTCACAACCAATTGGTTGTCACAGTGAGGTGTGAAGTTATACATTATGTTTTGGTTATTTTCAGCATGTCACGGTCACAACCAATTGGTTGTAACCGTGAGGTATCTTAATTCTGCCTTTTCTTTTAAATACTATGAGATTAAAGGATGCATGAACAAGCTAAAACTTAACTAAGCTTAATAGCATTATAGTGAAACTTTAGATTGAATGCAAAAATGATTATCAAATCAATTGTGTACTCAAGGCATGATCTGATGTGAATATTTTACTATGCGAATCAACATTGCTGTGAGAATGAGCAACACTATGCGAATGAGTATTAGTATGCGAACGAACATTGCTGTGAGAATGGGCAACACTATGCGAATGAGTATTACTATGCGAATGGTTAATATTGTATGAATAAATAATGCCATGTGAACGAATGTATGTTGAATGAATAAACCATTAAGCCTGTAATCGAGTCGTGGATAAATAAGCATGCTTATGAAGGGCTAGTGATTCGCAGCTGCTAGTGTGGCACCGACGGGTGTCTAGTGATTAGTACCGACGGGTATCCAGTGATCTAATGTTTGAGACTTCGGTCTCTAGTGTTTAATATCTATTGTACCCGTATCCACTTCTGTATGATTCAGGCTAGCTATAAAGAACATGCTATGGTATGTTTATTGATAATGTTGTGTACCTATGTGTGAATATAAGATTGCTCTATGATGAGCAGTGCTAGTGTTGGCTGTGCCATAGTGTAGTGATAATGTTATTGTATTGCATGCTATTATGGTTATGTTATCGAAGCCTTCTACTGCAAGTGAATATTAGTGTTTGTTATTGTAAATAATGAACTGTCAAATATTACTATTGTGTGACATGGAACATTGAATAGTTGACATATTATTGAACTAATGTATGAGTGCTTATTGTTTTATTGTAACAAGTTATTGTTAAATATTTGTACGTGAATGCTTGTATTAATATTGTTTTGTTTGCAACCCCACTAAGCGTTATCGCTTAGCACGGGTGTTTGTCCCCATGTAGGTTATAGCTTGGAGTACGTATTGTGAAGACGGTTTTCTGTAGGCCACTATAGGAGCTTGAAGTTGTCTATCTAGGTTGATAATTTTGTAATGATATTGCATATTTAGAGCTCCAATTTTTGTATAAGATAAGCATAAATATATATGTAATTTTTGTATTATAATATGTAACTATAATGAACTAGTGAAAGTGAACGGCTTAGTGATTATTAATGTATGCTAATATTAATAGTGATCTTATAGTGGTAGTGAATAGTGATATATAATAGGTATTCGAGGCTAAATGGATTTAGTTAATGACATGATTGTTGCGTAGCGCTCCCTTGTCCTCCCAACGGGCATTGGGGTGTTACATCTTCTCCTTAAATGTGAGTAGAGGTATGTGTAACTTTAAGTGGAACTCTGAATTTTGGTTGATTTTTTTGGAGGAAAAAAAAGAAGCTAAAGAAGGAGTAAGAAAGCAAAGGGGTTGTGCAACCATTTGAGCAATTAGGGAGAAAAGGAAAAGAGGTTCGGAAACTCTTTATTTATGTATGAGTTTTGAGTATATTGATATGTTATATAAGTTATTGGAATGTGTTTATGATGATATATGACGATGATAATGAGTATTGGCCTTAAATTGTTAAGATGTGCATGTGAATAGGATTTTTTATGAGAACTTTGTTGGAACACACCTGACCATACTTAGATTATGAGACTGTAACTGGAGTTTTAGAACTCTGAATGGTATGAAACAAGCATCGTTAGAAAGATAAGACACCCGTCTAAAAATGTCCTAGAAATAGTCTTGAGCTAATTTTAGTACTAAATGCCACAAAAGTGGTATAGAAGAAGAGGTATCTTCTATGGCCAGGTTCAGGGGAACAGTATAGGTTGTGTTTATTATATCTGATGATTTTAGCCTCAAGAATGTTACAGAAATCAGAAGTTTCTTGGGTTTAGCAGGCTATTATAGGAGATTTGTTAAAGGCTTTTCTATTATTGCAGTGCCTTTAACTCGTCTATTGCAGAAATATGTCAGATTCGAGTGGACTGATAAGTGTCAAGCCAGTTTTAACAAGCTTAAGAAGATGTTGATCGAAGCTCCATTGTTAACACAACCTGAATCAGGCAAAGACTTCATTATCTACAGTGATGCTTCTTTGAATGGATTGGGCTGTGTACTTATGCAGGATGGTAAAGTGGTTGCTTATGCTTCATGACAGCTTAGGATTCATGAAAGGAACTATGCTACTCATGATCTTGAGCTGGCAGCGATAGTGTTTGCATCAAAAATATGGGGGCACTATCTGTATGGTGAAAGGTGTTATATCTTCATGGATAATAAGAGTTTGAAATACTTGGTTACTCAAAAAGAACTCAACCTCAGCCAACGAAGATGGCTCGAGTTGATAAAAGACTATAATTGTTTTATTGACTACCATCCGGGGAAGGCCAACATTATAGCTGATGCACTCAATAGAAAGTTTATGACCGCATTGAGAGTTATGAATGTGAAGCTAAATGTGGCTGACAATGGAGCATTGATAGTAGAGTTACAAATAAAGTCTAATTTTGTGCAATAAGTGCAAGCTGCTCAAGGACAAGATGACAAGTTGTCTTCTTTGATGGATCGAGTGAAGAATGGTAATAGTGATGATTATTCTTTGGCTTCAGATGGCAGCCTTTATTATAAGCAGCGATTGTGTGTGCCCAATCAACCTAATTTGAAAAAGAGTATTTTGACAGAAGCTCATCACAGTAATTATGCTATGCATCCTGGCGGTAACAAAATGTATCAAGATTTGAAGATGCATTATTGGTGGGTAGGCATGAAGCAGGATGTGACAGAATTTTTTAGTAAATGTCTGATATGTCAATAGGTTAAAGCAGAACATCAAGTGCCATCCAGGTTACTTCAACCTATCATGAATGTACCATTAATTAGCAATACTGGCTTGCAATATGGTAATCCATCTATACTTGGCTTAAACACCCAAAAGAGCCTCCTGAATTTCCTACAATTTTGTTGTACACTATCATCAATAACAAATTCATAGCAAAAACCTAGATTGTATTTCTCCATAGCTTTCAGATAATATGACAACTTTCTATATTAAGCCTTATAGTTGCCAAATATCTCCTCCAATGCCTTAGTCTTTGCATACCAAGACTTGTTGTAGAATACGTCATAGTTGAAATGACTCTTTATGTCAACCGTTATAACACTAACTTTTAGATCAGGGGCTGCACTAACCATATCTAAGATTCACTCACAAATGATTTGTGTATCTAATTGTCTATGCTGTTGAGATACCAGTGATGCAGTACAGTTGTGGAATGCCTTGTATACACTAATAATCTAGTAAGGAGATGTCCTTTTTTACATGGGTTTTAGTCTCCACGGACAACCTGTATCATCGGCTCGTGAGCAATACACAACCCAATATAAGGGTTTCAATTCGACAACATTATACAAAACATTATTCTGAATCGAAAATTTCTTTCCACGTGCCTTAACTTCATCCATTGATGTGAATGCCAAGCCTTCGCATAATTCAGAAACACCATCCCATCTTAGCATCGGTGAATCATTAGACATATTAATCTCAGCTTCTGCAAAATTAACATTTGTGTAATGCACTGATGGAAAGTGAAATTGTGAAATATTAAACTGTCCACCCACATCATCTCTAACATCATGCATGTTCAAATTCTGAAGGACTTCTGTCACATGGATTGAACTACTTGGGACAAAGTGGTCATCTCTTCCAATACCGGTTTCCTCAATAGCATCATTCAAGTCTATCTCTTCATCATCCTCATCTGGATCAAAAGTTAGAGAAATATACCTGTTATTGGCAACATTGACATCATGACATGCAACGTCGCTACATTCAACCCTAGAACTTGAGGCAAAATTCATTCTGTTTTTCCTCCTAAACTCTCTTATAGGACTTGCTTCTATACTATCCAAATTATAAACCCCTTCACATTGTGCTGGATCCTCAAACTGTGTACCAAAATCGGACTGACTTCCTCTTGCAAAATGTAGATTATCACCAAATACATTTCTTTTGTCAACAGTCGGTATGGAATCTCCATCAACATTGGTATTCAACTGATCAACATCATTCAACACATTTTGTTTGTCACCAATTACAATTTTTTCAGTATCAACAATTAGCTCCGCAACAGTATATTCAGGAAATGTAACAAATTTTCATAAATTTGATCAATGTCATCATCATTAATTACGTCCATAAGCGCCCAAGAATATAACCCCTGATTGTTAATAGGACACTTATATATTACTCTACTAACCCTCACATCGACAGCTAATTCCAATTTAACTGATATCTTATGAATAATTTATGCAAATGTCGGTTTGCTTCTGATCTTAAATCTCCTCGATCTTCCAAAGGAACTTATCATACTGATAACCAGCTATACCCCATATTGATTGTCATTCAATATGAATTATAAATAGTGTTGTAATTGACATTTTCTAATTCCTACATTAAATGTAAATATTTTATAATTAATGCATCATTTTACTATTTTCAAAATTTAAAAACTATCCATAAATTTAAAACTCATTGATAAACTCAATCATTTTACGCAACTATTTTTTTAAATTTTTATTCCTTTAACAAAAAAATTTATATAAATATTTTGTACTAATTAGTCCACTAACTCTCCAAATTAAAATTTTAATTCAATTTTTAACTCCTGAAATTTATTTTTTCTTCTAGGTTTACAATACGTTTTTAATATAATATAATATTATATATATGGACTACATATACATGTCTCCATAAATTTTCCAACTTTTTTAAACCGATTACTCTTTTAATCTTCTAAATTTATATCTTATTTGACTTCTAAATTTCAATTTCAATTCACTTGTAAAAACTATATATAATAAATTTACATATCAATATAGTTTCATATATTTTTAAATATCAGAAAATGACAATATAAAATTAAAATAATATAAATAAATTCGGGTAGCTAATTGCTCTACAAATATTGACGATTATAATTTATCTAAATAAACTATAAAAAAACATGAGCTAAATAATTATCTTAGCTTAAACTAAATTTATTTTTCAAAATAATAATAATAATAATAATAATAATAATAATAATAATAATAATAATAATAACAACTTGCCTTTAAAAATATTGATCGGAATTATATTGTAAACTTAACAGCACGTGCATTTTAAAAATGAAAATAAAGTTAGTCATATATTAAATTTTGATTAACAAAATTAATTTATACTTTATTCACATAACAATAGCTTTTTTCTTAACATTGAACAAAATAAGGAGGTGTTGGCTTAATTATATAATAATTAAAATAAGGATGGGTAAGTGAAAGAATGAAATTTTGGAGGAGGCAGGAAATGAAAACAAATGTTAGGCTGTTGAAGTCAATAAGGAGAAGGAAAGAAAATTAAAATGGCAATCAAAGCATGAGGTGAGAAGTATTTAAAGCAGCATTTAAAATATATATATATACATATATAGACCTGTGCTTGCTGCAGGCATAGGTCTACTGTGTGTTGCAGCGTACAGTAAATCCTGTATGCTGCAGCCTTTGACTATATTAAAAAAAATTGATAGAAAACGGCAACCTGGGTTGCAGTTTTCCATCAGTTCGGGTCCCACCTGGATAGATTTCACTCAAGGCACAAAATGTCACCGTTTAACGCCTTGAAAAAAAAATTAAAATAAAAAGACAGAAAAAAGGAACCTAGGTTGCCGTTGTCTGTCAGTGTGGGTCCCACTCGGACATATTTCAATCAAGGCGAAAAACAGTGACGTTTTGCCCCTTGAAAAACAAAAAAAAAAATAAATGATAGAAAATGGCAACATAAGTTACCATTTTCTGTCAGTTCGGGTCCCATCCAAACACACTTCAGTCAAGATCCAAAACGATGACGTTTTGCACCTTGAAAAATGGCAACTTAGGTTGCCGTTTTGAGTGAAAATTCTACCTAAAGTGGGTGGGTCCCACACTGACAGAGTACGGCAACCTAGGTTGCTAATTTCTGACACCCTACTTTCCTAATTACTTTTCCTATAGCACCAGTTTTCTAATTTCTTTTAAATTTTACACCAAAAAACAACCCTATTTTAACTAATTCAAACTTAAAAATCACCTTTTATTCCAATTTAGAGGGCAGATTTGAGCCTTCTGCCTCAACTGAAAAATATTAACGAAAGCACTCATATGGATGTCAATAAGGTGGATCTTCTTCTTCTTATTCTTTTTCATAAATAAATTTAGTGGAATTTTGTTTCTTTTATAACTAAATTTAACACCTTTAACAGGATTAGCTTCATAATGTTAAATCTAGCAAAAAAAAAATTACGTATTAAAATATTTTCAAGATACAATAGCCATGGCAGCAGCATAATCCTCAATAATTGATCGATCAATTACTAAATCTGTTTAAATTTAAAATATATATATCCATCCCAATTCCATTTAAATTTATCCTTCTACTGCTCATACGAATTCAAAATCTGTTTCTCAATACCGGCAAACACCCATAACCATATAATTATCCATTTTACTAATATATGAATTTATATTAAAAAATGTAAATTTTAATAAAATTGCAACTTATAAAACAACTAAAAAATTAAAAACCATAATTTTGTAAATTTTTAAATTAATATTTAACTAAAAATCTATATAAACTAAAATTTATACATAAATGCCAAAAAAAAAATTAAGGTAAAACTTTCAAATTGAAAAAGACAAATGCATAGTTGAAATTCAATAAATTTCAACTTTAAGCTTTCAATTTTTCAATAGTACACGAAAGATTTATGGACATAGAAAGACCTTAAAATTTGTGAAATTCAAAGGTAGAATCTAGTATTTTGACCTTCCACCTGTAGGACAGGTATCAACGTCTTCATCGGGTAATTTCTGATATGGATTATTTCGGGTCCCGATGTCTACAGTTGTCCCTAATTTTGGGGAGACTAGTGCCTAAGTGAGCCAAAATTCAAAGAGAAGGAAAGAGATGGATACCTGAGCTTGCTCTTACCATCGTTGATGATAGGTGTAGATTTATGCTAGTTTGTCTTCAGAGATTGACGAACGTGACTAATGCACATTGAGTCGGCATGAAAGTCATGGTTGGTTGAATCATGCTCAGATATCAATATGGGACTTGCTCAGACAGTCACCTTCAGACAGGTAGAAGTTGGTGGAAGTCTTGTGTGAGTCCACCATTGCAACCACCATTCCCTAGTGAAGTTACCACTGTCACGTGTGCGGAACACTTATGGTCTCTGGAGCCCCACTTTTATGGTCCGATAGAGGTTCATCAATCTCATAAAGATTTATCACTTCGCAACAAATAGGGAATCACCCTTAGTTAATTGCTATGATCATATTACGAGTGTGTCTATTTTGGGCAACAGTGTAATGCCCATTCCCAAATACACAGCTAGTACAGCTAATGGAGTCGAGAACGATCGTTACACGACAATCACTCCTCATACACATGTATAGTCTAAACACATACAAAGATTTCAAGCAAATAAATTTCTGTTTCCATCACATTCACATGCAGCCCATCGTCTACACTCATCATACGCTTGCTCATGCATTTGTGTTTACACACACACTTATACAAGCTTAAATATTACAGACTTGGTTACTTAATATATTACACCCTTATTGCTATCCAAAATAATAATTACATAACAAAAAGAAACACAAGTCTACCTAAAAACCAATGCTATCAGAGTGTGTTGACCTTGCCAATGCGGGACTGTCCTTCAAATCACCTCGCTTCAGAACCTACACGGATTAAGAAAACCCGTGCTAAGCGATAACGCTTAGTAGGGAAACAATACAATATATATACACACATTTCATAATATGTAAATTGTTTGAGGCATATTTTAACTTCTTAAGCTTCATATTCAGTGGATGTGTATTTATGTGTTTACATTCATCATTGCTTTGCTATATTTATCAAGTATACATATTAATCATGTTTCTACAATCATGCCTTTTAACCCACAATAGCATGCACATAATATTGTCATGACATCCACACATCTTGAGTTCACACAATATATACTCATACTGAAGAATCATATTCACGTAATCGCATCGCATGACAAATCTTAACACATCTCATTCATATTCTCATTGTTATAGCATTCTTTACATTATCACAATATTATTATCATTATTAACTTTGCCTGCAACTCAAAGATGCGGATAACGTGTATCGCATTGGTACCCCATGGGTACATTAATCACATTTGTATCCGTAGATACATCACATTCACATTGGTACCCTAAGGTACAGAATCCACATTGGTACCATCATGGTACATTATCCACATATAGAAATCCAGCAAGGATTATACACATTGTTTTCGCATTACGATTCCCAAGGAATCAGACACATTGAACGCATTGGGCTGCAGTACTTTGACCCTATAGGCATGCCTATCTATCCACTACTTGACTCGCAGGCTAATTATTATTTCCAGTTATCTGTCTATCATTCACAATTCGCATTGTTCATATAGTCATATGAAATAGCTCATAATGCATAGTAGCTCACATATGTTTGTAAGCATACAATCATGTTCAGATTCCTCTCCAAAGTACATATTCATATGGTTCATAATCACTTCACAAGCTAAAAGCATTTAATCACATTTATCATTATCATAATATACAATCACTCATTTATCTGCATGAACCAATATAACATCCTTAAATATCTTGCATAATAATTCATTCTAGTAACCTCTATATCAATTCATACATCATATAATAATGCTAGGCCAATATTTCAATCACACATTCATTGAACATATAACATTTAGCAAACTCATTTTATTTGATAACCTTGATGTGTGTATAACTTAATCTCAATTCATAATTATGTACACTTGTTCATATTATACATTCTCATATAGATTAAGGTATTATAATCCTCAATAATGTCATTAAACTTGACTTGGTTCTATTACATACAATTACCCGTCATTACTTCATTAGTTTGCTATTGATCTTTGCCTTATTCATGTTTATTTTCCAAGTGATAACTATTCTTATACCCATTTAATAGTCCTAAACATGCATCGAATAGATCCGAGAAAGTTTTGGCACAATACGGGTTCAATTCGGGAAGAAAAACCCATAAAATGGTCAAAACAGAAGGGGTCACGGTGGTAATGATTTTTTTGTGACTGTGAGTCCATAAATAGGCATTCTGCCTTCTATAAACATATGTCACGGTGGTAATGAATTTGGTTGCCACCGTGACATACCAAATTTTAGCAAAACAGAAGCAAAACTGAAGACTGCTTCACTACTTCTTTTTGTTTAACCTAAACCGACATCTAAACAACATTTTCAGGCAAAACCTCCTTCTTAACAATTGTTACCCAGGATGTTGACTTTCAAATGGAACAAGTTTAAGGTCAATTAAATAAACAAATATGAGTTAATCAATATAGACTATTTCAGTGAGCCCGTCTAGGTAGATTTAAGTCTGTTTTTACAATTTTTCAGGCTCTTAGAGTCAGAATTGGTTCATGGTCATTCTTAAACTTTTATAGGTATGGAAGTCATGGTTCCAAAGGTGCAAGAATAACTCAGTTTAGAGTTTGTAAACTCTGGTTATGACCAAAACACTACACGGAGGTCTGGTGACATATAAACATAATTGTTCCCTAACTAGGGTTCATGCTTTGGGTTGATCTGATAGCAATTCAATCCACGATTTCAACTCACATCACTTACATATTTCAAATATACCCTCTATCAATTAGCACATAAACACATACAAATTCTCAAATACACAACCATGCATCTTTTAATCATAAAAGTCCCCAACAACCTAACACATACACTCAAGCAACTTAACACATAAACACATGTTTCCCAAACCTTCTCTCCTTAGCTCCATAGAAGTTACTTAGTCTCTTGATCAATCACCTTCTCTTTTCCTTTGGTTCCCTTCACTTCCTCAACTACAATTCCAAACCAAATTTCCAGAATTGGATACCAAATATCAATTCCAATTCAACAAAAAGAGAAAGGGTAGAAGTAGAAGAACAATCCAATAGTTAAGCACTTACCTTGTTAAAGTAGAACCTTAGCAATCCAATTCAAATATCATCTATCTTCAGCAGAATCCTTATGATTATCACTTAAGTAATATCTTACGAGTTGAAAAGAAGAAGATGAGTATTTAGAGAGGGTTAATTCAGAAATGTACATGCAAGAGTGAGCTTTCTCTTCCCACCATGAGGTGTAATTACTGAATGCAATAGGTTAGGTTGGCAATGCCATAGCTGGACACATGGAATCCATTATAATCCCTTAATCTTCATTAATAAAAATCTTGATTCCATTAACACTAATTAACCACACTTAATCCTAGGCATGCACAATTCCACTTTAGCCACTTATAATTATTTTAGTTACTCAATTAAGCCCTTATTTCACTTACATTTGAGTCCTAAATCACACACTCTTCGAATTCTCTTTCCCATTTACCACACTTAATCTAATATTCTACTAGGGTGCAATTCGAGCTATTACAACTCTCCCCTCCTAAAAAGAATTTTGTCTGTGAAATTCATACTTAGGCAAAATAGCTAAGAGTTCAACTCTCACATATCCGTTTTCGCTTCCTCTTACTGGCAGTTCAGACTCTTTGAAACATGATACCCTTCTAGGTTATCCATAGAGTTGTTTCAAATTCTCATACATCTTATTGTCGCCTATATGCATAGTATATTATTGCTTCACGTATTGGTCTTTCTCTAGTTCCCCTAACATTGGTAGAACACAACCGTTATCAGAGGTATAGTATCTCATCTTTCTTCACAAAATAGTTACTAAATAGTCTGGTAACCATGTGTAATCTATTGTAGCTTACAATCAACTTTCTACGTATTTTTCAACTCATTCCTTGTCATAGATTTCACTTTTAGCTATACCATCAAGGTACCATCAGAAGCAAATCTTTAATTACCAGTTGTATCTGGCCACTCGCTTAATGTATCTATTATCACCCTGGCCAAACCCAGATGGTAATCCATATTAAAATCATAAATTGCAAGAAATTGCAGCCACCCTCTCTGAATGTGTAAACTCTTAAGTCTCTTATTGTCAATGAAGGTTTTACACATTACATCGTACAATAATGTCATCAAATCTTTAAAGCGGATACTACTGCAATCAATTTCAAATCATAAGTTAGATAATTCTGTTCAAGAGGTTTCTCTTATCTTAAGGCATAGACTATCTCTTTTCCATTCCTTGTCATTACCTATCCCAATTCAACTCTAGAGACTTTGCTATTCATAGCGCTCCTTGCCCTCAGTAGGTTGAGTTAAAACTAGTGTTCCAACCACTTCACTTTTCTCCTTTACACAGCAACTTAGTGAGTAGAAATGTAATTACCAACAACTTTCTGTCACTAAGCAATAGCAGTACTCTGTTAACCCCCATAAAATTTGCGTACCTCAGGTACATTCCTGATCACAATTCCAACTCACTACTGCATCAATCTTAGCAAGATCCACTTGATATTCTCAGAAAACAATGTGCCCCAGAGAAGGCACTGTCCAATCAAAATTCTCATTTACCCAGTTTAGCATCTGATTGATGTTCTCTTTTATATTCGAAAGCACCGCTCCCAAATACTACTTATACTCATTATCTTTCCTTTAATAAAAATACTGGTATTCCCTACCAAAAACACATCAGAAGTTTCCCACTACTGGAATATCCTAAACTTCTCATTCGCTTTCTCTTTTTTTTTTTTATCCGCATCAAGGCTAAGGAAGCCTAATGTTCTTTTCCTCCGATAATGACAAACTTTTATTGTCGAAATCATGTTAACTGAGGGATTAGAATAAACACCTTTTATAGTCGCATCAACTTCTCGACACTACGAAACATAATTGTTTTTCCCTTCTACCATTATCCTCATCTCGGTGCCTACTTATCCAATCTTCGGCCAAGGTTAAGCCATTTAATATACTGAGGAAGTTTGACCCTAAATCCTCAAAGAATATTCTTTAAACACTTTGTTCGCATTCACATTATTTCTTTACAGGCTAATTACACATACTGCATAATCTAAACAGTCAGCAGCTTATATTTTATCACATAACTCCTTATAGCAAACATAAGAATATGTACATCAAAAGTCAATTGATGCAAACATTTCTATATCAAAAGTAGAAATGTACCCGTTATAATCTCAGGTGCATCTTGCTCCTCACGAGCCTTCCTTACCTAAGCTCGTGCTAATGTTGCAGTCGGTCGATTAACGGACTTTAACACTATGCCACCTCTGGACTAGTCACCCCGACCATGTCCTCTACTTCTTCCTCGATTGATAAGAGGTTAGTTAGATTCATCTCTACTCATATCTTATTGATTTCTCATCGCCTCATATGATGTAGGACAGTTAGAAGGAAAGTGTTCTTTACTGCCACATCTAAGGCATGCTCCGGTCAACCTGTAACATTCAATTCTATGGTGCTTACCACAATGGGGACACTCCGGCACTTCACTCTTATTACCTGATATACTTCTTCCAGTTCCAGATACATAAGAGGATTCTTGTTTCTTACTCTTGATAGCATGACTATTAGCTGATTCTGCTGGGGAAGTCATATGAGAATCTCTGGATCTCTTACCTGAGTGTGAACCTCCTCGGTTAGGATTCTTCCTTTGGATGCTCTCTTCTTGAATCTCTAATGATCTCTCCGTCCACATAGCTGCCTGAACTATTTGATAATAACTAATAGTTTGAGATGTAGTTATAGAGATTAATAGTGCTTTGATTTGTTCCTTCAGTAAATCTTCAAATTGCTGACATCTAAACTCCTCAATTAGCACGCCAGGTGGTGCATACTTACTAAGTCTGCAGAATTTTTTTTCATACTCAGCCACAGATATACCTCTTTGCCTCAAATTCAGGAATTGCTTCCAATTTACCTCACGATATGCCTTAGTTATATACTTATTTCGGAATTCCTTTTCGAAAAAATTCCCAAGTAACCGGATCCAGTAACATTAGATGCTGATGGACTAATTTCCACTAATCATAGCTGCACCTTGCAGCAGCGACACTACACATTCAACTCGTTAATCTAGAGGACATCTTATTTTCCCAAGGATCCTCTGAACTTTTTCAATCCAATACTCAGCTTTTCCGACTCATCAAGTCTAGTACCATGGAACTCCTCTGCTCCATGCTTTCTCATTGACTCTAGTGGAGCCTTTGGCATTGTCATTCGATCTAACACCCTCATCATGTCTTGTGACATTTTGAGTAAGGCTCCCACCGGTACCATTGGCACAACACGATTCTCATTAGCCGATCGACACTGATCAGACCCAGATACTTTGGGTTCACGAAGATTAACACTCACCGCAATCACTTCTCTAGAATTATGAATGGGACCCATCAATGTGAGACATAAATAAGGACGTCCGCATTAGATCAACACAACTATACACATCTTATTCCACCCAATTCCCAGAAAAGACTAAACCTAGGCTCTGATACGACTACTTGTAACGCCCATTCCTGAATACACAGCTAGTACAGCTAACGGAGTCGAGAACGATCGTTACACGATAATCACTCCTCATACACATGTATAGTCTAAACGCATACAAAGATTTCATGCAAATAAATTTATGTTTCCATCACATTCACATGCAGCCAATCGTCTATACTCATCATACGCTTGCTCATGCATTTGTGTTTACACACACACTTATACAAGCTTAAATATTATAGACTTGGTTACTTAATATATTACACCCTTATTGCTATCCAAAATAGTAATTACATAACAAAAAGTAACACAAGTCTACCTAAAAACCAATGCTATCAGAAACCCTAGTGTGTTGACCTTGCCAGTGTGGCACTGTCCTTCAGTTCACCTCGCTTCAGAACCTACACGGATTAAGAAAACCCTTGCTAAGCGATAACGCTTAGTGGGGAAACAATACAATATATATACACACATTTCATAATATGTAAATTGTTTGAGGCATATTTTAACTTTTTAAGCTTCATATTCAGTGGATGTGTATTTATGTGTTTACATTCATCATTGCTTTGCTATACTTATCAGGTATACATATTAATCATGTTTCTACAATCATGCCTTTTAACCCACAATAGCATGCACATAATATTGTCATGACATCCACACATCTTGAGTTCACACAATATATACTCATACTGAAGAATCATATTCACGTAATTGCATCGCATGACAAATCTTAACACATCTCATTCATATTCTCATTGATATAGCATTCTTTACATTATCACAATATTATTGTCATTATTAACTTTGCCTGCAACTCAAAGATGCGGATAACGGGTATCGCATTGGTACCCCATGGATACATTAATCACATTTGTATCCGTAGATACATCACATTCGCATTGGTACCCTAAGGTACAAAATCCACATTGGTACCATCATGGTACATTATCCACATATAGAAATCCAGCAAGGATTATACACATTGTTTTTGCATTATGATTCCCAAGGAATCAGACACATTGAACGCATTGGGCTGCAGCACTTTAACCCTATAGGCATGTCTATCTATCCACTAGTTGACTCGCTGGCTAATTATTATTTCCAGTTATCTGCCTATCATTCACAATTCGCATTGTTCATATAGTCATATGAAATAGCTCATAATGCATAATAGCTCACATATGTTTGTAAGCATACAATCATGTTCACATTCCTCTCCAAAGTACACATTCATATGGTTCATAATCACTTCACAAGCTAAAAGCATTTAATCACATTTATCATTATCATAATATACAATCACTCATTTATCCGCATGAACCAATATAACATCCTTAAATATCTTGCATAATAATTCATTCTAGTAACCTCTATATCAATTCATACATCATATAATAATGCTAGGCCAATACTTCAATCACACATTCATTGAACATATCACATTTAGCAAACTCATTTCATTTGACATCCTTCATATGTGTATAACTTAATCTCAATTCATAATTATGTACACTTGTTCATATTATACATGCTCATATAGATTAAGGTATTATAATCCTCAATAATGTCATTAAACTTGACTTTGTTCTATTACATACAATTACCCATCATTACTTCATTAGTTTGCTATTGATCTTAGTCTTATTCATGTTTATTTTCCAAGAAATAACTATTCTTATACCCATTTAATAGTCCTAAACATGCATCGAATAGATCCGAGAAAGTTTCGGCACAATACGGGTTCAATTCGGGAAGAAAAACCCATAAAATGGTCAAAACAGAAGGGGTCTC
The DNA here is from genome assembly GCA_947683425.1 of Excoecaria cochinchinensis. Classification (NCBI taxonomy): domain Eukaryota; kingdom Viridiplantae; phylum Streptophyta; class Magnoliopsida; order Malpighiales; family Euphorbiaceae; genus Excoecaria; species Excoecaria cochinchinensis. The sequence continues at coordinate 3,670,054 of CANTUQ010000004.1, forward strand.
GGTGGTAATGATTTTTTTGTGACCTTGAGGTCCATAAATAGGCATTCTGCCTTCTATAAACATATGTCACGGTGATAATGAATTTGGTTGCCACCGTGACATACCAAATTTTAGCAAAACTGAAGCAAAACTGAAGACTGCTTCACTACTTCTTTTTGTTTAACCTAAACTGACATCTAAACAACATTTTCAGGTAAAACCTCCTTCTTAACAATTGCTATCCAGGATGTTGACTTTTAAATGGAACACGTTTCAGGTTAATTGGACTTTTAAATCAACAGATATCCATTAATCAATATAGACTGTTCTAGTGAGCTAGTCCAGGTAGATTCACGTCTGTTTTTGCAATTTTTTAGGCTCTTAGATTCAGAATTGGTTCATGGTCATTTTAGACTTTTATAGGTATAGAAGTCATGGTTCAAATGGTGCAAGAATAACTCAATTTGGAGTTCGTAAACGCTGGTTATGACCAAAACACTACACGGAGGTCTGGTGACATATAAACCGAATTGTTCCCTAACTAGGGTTCATGCTTTGGGTTGATCTCATAGCAATTCAATCCACGATTTCAACTCACATCACTTACATATTTCAAATATACCCTCTATCAATTAGCACATAAGCACATACAAATTCTCAAATACATAACCATGCATCTTATAATCATAAAAGTCCCCAACAACCCAACACATACACTAAAGCAACTTAATACATAAACACATGTTTCACAAACCTTCTCTCCTTAGCTCCTTAGAAGTCACTTAGTCTCTTGATAAATCACCTTCTCTTTTCCTTTGGTTCCCTTCACTTCCTCAACTACAATTCCAAACAAAATTTCCAGAATTGGATACCAAATATCAATTCCAATTCAACCAAAAGGGAAAGGGTGGAAGTAGAAGAACAATCCAATAGTTAAGAACTTACCTTGTTAAAGTAGAACCTTAGCAATCCAATTCAAATATCATCTATCTTCAGCAGAATCCTTATGATTATCACTTAAGTAATATCTGACGAATTGAAAAGAAGAAGATGAGTATTTGGAGATGGTTAATTCAGAAATGCACATGCAAGAGTGAGCTTTCTCTTCCCACCATGAGGTGTAATTATTGCATGCAATAGGTTAGGTTGGCACTGCCACAGCTGGACACATGGATTCCATTATAATCCCTTAATCTTCATTAATAAAAATCTAGATTCCATTAACACTAATTAACCACACTTAATCCTAGGCATGCACAATTCCACTTTAGCCACTTATAATTATTATAGTTACTCAATTAAGCCCTTATTTCACTTACATTGGAGTCCTAAATCACACACTCTTGCAATTCTCTTTCCCATTTACCACAATTAATCCAATATTCTACTAGGGTTCTATTCGGGCTATTACAAACAGGAGATATTTTGGAGTCGCCACCCAATAGTGTAGCGCCCTATACCGGTATGTGGTACGGATACTAGATGCTACAACATTGAACTGACATACTCTCTAACACTTTACATTTCGATTACTTAACTGTTCATTTTAATCCGATTAACCTAATTAAACTAATCAGGTTATTAAATAAACAATTAATTAAAACCGGTAAATTTTTTTTTTTAATAGTACCGTATGTATAATACTATATGAATAGTCAACTTACTTAAGTCTATTAGTACTTATTAATTAATTAACAAACTTAATATTTACTATTTTTAATTCACTATTAACTAAGCCAATTAACCTATAACTGTTAAATTACTATTCATTTGGCCAGTTTTCTTTTAAAGCGGAAATCTATATTTTACTTTATCAATTGTATTAACTTAATTTCTACCAAATATTAGGCATGCCAATCACAATATACTAGAGACAGTTATAATTATTTATTACAGTCCAATACCCAAAAGCAGTATTATAAGACATATACATGCCAAAATCTTAACATAATTATTCCCAATAATACTCTTCAATACCACTTTCCAAGTGTGAGGTATGCTCTGCTCCCAAACTCCTACGGAGTACCTACACGCAGTCAAATAAAACTACATGCTGAGCATTAAATATGCTCAGTGGTGATTGCAATTCCATAAATTTCCACTTAATTTAATTTTTCATGCATAATAATATTCACATAAATAATATCAATTAATATTCATAAATAAACATTTTTAATTTAATTCTCAACTAGGCATGCAATATTACATGTAATTATTTTTCAACTTCATAATTGGGCAATTACACAATTAACACATAAATAATCTTATTACCATTGTACCCTTAACTTAAGGCAATATTTCATTTATACCCTTAAACTTTTTCAAAATAACAAAAGTGCCATTAGTTCAATTATACTTCACCAAAATTACATTTATGCCATTAGTTCATTTTAACTTCATTATATTACCATTATGCTACTAGTTCATTCTAATTTCAATAATATTACAATTATGCCACTATTTTAATTAATTTTACTAACCTTACAATTTTATCATTAATTTACATGCCAAATTACAGTTTTACCCTCCAATTATTATTTTCATGCCAAATTACATTTTTACCCATAAAAAAGTGGCCAATTTTCATATTTAACCAATTATTTACATTTTTACCTTTATTAATTATTTTTAACACACATATACACAAAATTACAATTTTGCCCTCAAACTTTTTATATAATAATATTTATGTCATTTTTCCACATAAATATTATTTTAATCACAATTTAACCATTTTAATTTTATTTTTACAATTATGCCCCTGTAACACACTGGCAGACTTTGAATACAGGATAAACGAGACGTGAACTCCAAAAGTTTACACAGAAATACCAGCGGAGTCCTGTGGGACCACCACTGTCTTTTAATACAGAACAATATACTTCAGATATTCAGATACAGATATTCAAATATTCAGATACAGAAGTAGGACCATCATTGGCCCACTAAAAAGTGAGACGCCATGCTCACACCCGCGGTCTTATGTCCCTATGGCATGCCAACATATCCTGAACTGGACTTGACTACCAGATTACTACACAGGGCAATATTATTTTATTTTTAACCTTATTAATATAATATACTTATTTTTTTATTTTTCTTTTCATGGTATATCATCATAATATATTATTCTTTTTCATACCATTTCATCATTTCACATGTGATTATCATCATTACATCATCACATGTCATGTAAACTTATTATTTCATCATGGTACACATGCATACCTATATACATGCATAGGACCCACATACCAATTTATTCACATTAATTATTTTTATCAATTTTATCATTTATTTAGGCCAATTTCATGATGTATAACATCACCATACCATCAATTACCATGTAAACACATCAAAATCATGACTTTACACATGATATACATTCGGCCATACATACATCACATATCATATGATGTTTTCACATGCTCCAACACATACCATTCATTAGTTCACATGCTAAATACAATAGATCCATCATAATTATACATAACACATCATGTAAACACATAAAATTCACATGAATACCATTCGGCCAAAGAAGGAACTTTTCACACAAAATTTATTTTTTCAATTTAATCATCCATACGATCATTTTTAACATCCCTAAGAATGAATATCATGTTAATTTTAATTAAACATGCATAAATCACATACTTTCTTCACAAACATAACGTAAATTCATGCTTTTACCATGGAATTAAATGGAATTTGCATTCACAAACCTCAAATCCGTGTATTATACTTCTCAATTAACCTTTTCCTTGCCGTTAGCTTGCTTAGAAGTTCCTTCACCTATTGGACATAATTATGTCCAAACACAAAAATTAAGATTTAATTAAATACAAGGTTCCTTTCAAAAATCAAACTTCATAAACGTCTTATTAACATCCTAGAGTACCCTTAGGAACCATTAAACAAAATTAAAATCACTTAAATCACTTACCTCAATTTTACACCTAAACTTCAAGTCAAGATTTCACCCAAATTTACACCTCCAAACGAAAATTTGAGACCCCCAATGGATTCTAGAGGGGCTTTATTATGTTAGAGAGGCTTGATCTTGAGGTGAGATGAAGAAAAAATGAAAGAAAAATGGTGAGAAAGAGAGGAAAAATCATTCGGCCAAGAGAGGAAGAAGAGGGAGCTGAGAAAAATGGAATCCACGGGGAATTTCCAGATTTTTGAAGGCTTTTATATGGGTCCAATTGGACCCAACCAGGTCCAACCAAAGTGGTTAAGCCGATTTGGTTCGATTTTCACGTTTCGGGTCATTTTCCACTGTTTTGATGAAATTCAATGTTCCTGAATTCATTTTCACTCCAAACCACTTCCATAATTCTTATAATATTAAAATTAGTCTCCCTACAAAATTTCAACTCAATCGGAGTCCGTTTTGGGTCCGGTTCACTTAAACCGGTCTAATTCGATTCAATCCGGTACTGCCGTAAAATAAAATTCTAATACTGTCAACAATTTCTAAAAAATATTCTAAGGCTTTTATCCTCTTACAGTAGACCATTTTATTCACTCGAACTATTTTTAAAACTTCGGTCAAAGTTAAGTCAAACCTTGGTTCAATCGAACCGAACCAGAGAAACTTCGGACTGAATTTCGGAAGCCTATGTAATCTCGTTTTTACACCAAAATTACGCCATTATACTACATTTTTCATTCTCTTTTTGATGGTGAAAAAATTATTTTTGAATACTATTCATCCCGAAGTCACTATTTTGTGGGCCCCACAGTTACTATTCATGGACCCACAGTTACTATTCAAAAACCAGTCAAAAATACTGTCACTATTTAATGGGACCCAATCAATGATAATGTTCCTAATCAAATGATTATGTTTCCAACCAAATAATGATGTTCCACTTTAGGGGACATAGTTACTATTCATCATCATGACATTGCTGATCTTATCGCTGATGTCATCATGGTCCCACATTTACTATTCAGTGGACCCCACCTGGGCCCACTTTTACTGTTCGGTGGGTCCCACCTGGGCCCACTTTTAGTGTTTAGTGTGTCCCACCCGGGCCCAACTTTTACTTTTAAGTGGGTCCCGCTTGGGCCCACTTTTCATCCGAAGTAAATACTTTTGTTTACTGTTTTGGCCATTTCGGACTCGTTTGACCTCCGATTGACACGATATTTTCGCCTATGGACTCGTATTGACAAGCTCTATCCAATGGTTTAATAAAATATTTTTCAATTCTAGGAAGTACTATTTACCCCGAAAATACTATTCACTCTAGAAAAATACTATTTACGACTAACCCAGTATTGGGCCTATTACAAATAGAGCATTGGAAAAGTTCATCTAATCCCATGAGGCCTAAGACAAGAGAGTTCGAGACATTGCTCTTGTGTCTATTTGGGGCAACAGAAGGTATTTTGGAGTCACCACCCCATAGTACATTGGGAAGAATCATCTAAGCTCCTAAAGCCTAAGACCAGAGAGAGCTCAGGACGTCACTCTTACTCGTACCTTGGTCAATGTTTATAAATGAGTTTTTATAAACAAAATTCCCATATCTTCTCTCACGCAATCATGTAATTAAATTAAGGCCCATTCAAGCATTCAAGGAAAGCAGTAAAGGAAGCAGTAAATAAAGCAATATATTAATTTACAATGAAAAAGGGGGCGGAATACAACCCCAAATAAAATGCAATAAATCATACATAAAAAGGAGAATTCATTTAAGGTGGGAACATTGGTTCCCCATGCATATTTAAAAAATCAAATAATTTTTGAATGACATTTTTATTGGAAGAAAATTAGGACATGAGTCCTATTTTATTTAGAAAAATCACATTTTATTTATAAAAACCTCTTTGTGAATTTTTACATTAACGGGCCTAAAACAACCTTTATTAAAAAGTCTAAGAAATAATCAATAATAAAGTAAAGAAAAAGCAAATGAATAAAGGAAGAACTAAATAAAAGGATTAATCAAACCAAAGGCCTTCAAATCCCTTATCTTGTGGATCCTCATTCATCAACAATGCTCACATCAAAAAGAAAATATTATATACCAAATAAAAGAAACAAAAGAAAATAACAAGTTAGTAAAATCAAAATAATCAGAAAATAAAACTAAAAACTAAAAATGCAAGACATGATATTAATAGCACATAAAAAAAAATAGCATGCAAAGGGACATTAAAATAAGTAACCAAAGAGTGAAAATAAAACAAAAGAAGGGTTAAAAGGGTCTTAAGGACGGCAAAAAAGTGAGGGACGGATAAAGAGGAGGCGACAGATGGGAGGAAGAAGCTCCACCGGGGGATGGGCGCCAGTCGGGTCTTCTTCTTGTCCCTCATCTCCAGAAGCGCAAAACTCCATTAAAAGCTTCCTTTTATGCAATTTTCACATGTTTTCACCTCAAATCTCACATAATTATGTCAAAAATAATTAATGTAACAACCCAATACCCCTTAGGAGTATTCATGGGTGCCAAATTAACACAACAATATCAACTACTCGTTCATGTTCATATTTCTCACTAGACACTTATTTCACTTTATCTGAGCAAGATCACTTGAAAGTCCCATATCAAGTTACTACCCAAAGGTTGCCACTAGCACTAGAATATTTAACAATACATCTAGTATTTGGTTCAAACCTGGAATTGGTATTCCAAGCTTCCTACGTATCCCGAAGGTGGGAATCAGAACCACGTGGTTCTAACTATAACGAACACTTTACTTTAATAAACATATAACATATCAACCACACCCATCCTCTTCTTTATAGCACATATATCTTATAATGTCATCAATATATATACATTAATCATAATACACATACTTTAGTCATAAATTATTAACATGTTATCAAAATAATCATTAATAATCCCTTAAATCATACTCATCTCTAACACCACTTTAATTAGATTACAATCACTTGTAGGTTAAACTCAATAGAAGTGTGGACAATTGGGAACACTAGATACCTAAATGTATTGAATCATTAGACACCATGAAGGTGCCAGCACTAGATAGCCAAAGGTATCAAATCACTAAACACCGTTAATATGTTAGCACTAGATACCGAAGGTATCAAATCACTCGACACCGTGAAGGTGTTAGCACTAGATACAAGAAGGTATCAAATCATTTGACACTGTGAAGGTGTCTGTAACACCCTTAACATTCTATATTATATGTACAGTAGCTGGAATCCAAGGGGAATTTCCAGATTTTTGAAGGCTTTTATATGGGTCCAATCGGACCCAACCAGGTCCAACCAAAGTTGTTGAGCCGATTTGGTTCGATTTTCACGTTTCGGGTCATTTTCCACTGTTTTGATGAAATTCAATGTTCCCGAATTAATTTTCACTCCAAACCACTTCCATAATTCTTAAAATATTTAAATTAGTCTCCGTAAAAAATTTCACCTCAATCGGATTCCGTTTTGGGTCCAGTTAACTTAAACCGGTCTAATTCGGTTCAATCCGGTACTGCCGTAAAATAAAATTCTAATACTGTCAACAATTTCTAAAAAATATTCTAAGCCTTTTATCCTCTTACAGTAGACCATTTCAATCACTCTAACTATTTTTAAAAATTCGGTCAAAGTTAAGTCAAACCTTGGTTCAATCGAACCGAACCAGAGAAACTTCAGACTGAATTTCGGAAGCCTATGTGATATTGTTCTTACACCAAAATTACGCCATTATACTACATTTTTCATTCTCTTTTTGATGGTGAAAAAATTATTTTCGAATACTATTCATCCCGAAGTCACTATTTTGTGGGCCCCACAGTTACTATTCACGGACCCACAGTTACTATTCAAAGACAAGTCAAAAATACTGTCACTATTTAATGGGACCCAGTCAATGATAATATTCCTAACCAAATGATTATGTTTCCAACCAAATAATGATGTTCCACTTTAGGGGACATAGTTACTATTCATCATCATGACATTGCTGATGTCATAGCTGATGTCATCATGGTCCCACCTTTACTATTCAGTGGACCCCACCTGGGCCCACTTTGACTGTTCAGTGGGTCCCACCTGGGCCCACTTTTACTGTTTAGTGGGTCCCACCCAGGCCCACCTTTTACTTTTAAGTGGGTCCCGCTTGGGCCCACTTTTTATCCGAAATAAATACTTTTGTTTACTGTTTTGGCCATTTCGGACTCGTTTGACCTCCGATTGACACAAAATTTTCGCCTACGGACTCGAATTGACAAGCTCTATCTAATGGTCTAATAAAATATTTTTCAATTCTAGGAAGTACTATTTACCCCGAAAATACTATTCACTCTAGAAAAATACTATTTACGACTAACCCAGTATTGGGCCGATTAAAAATAGAGCATTGGGAAAGTTCGTCTAATCCCATGAGGCCTAAGACAAGAGAGTTCGAGACATTGCTCTTGTGTCTATTTGGGGCAACAGAAGGTATTTTGGAGTCACCACCCCATAGTACATTGGGAAGAATCATCTAAGCTCCTAAAGCCTAAGACCAGAGAGAGCTCAGGACGTCACTCTTACTCGTACCTTGGTCAATGTTTATAAATGAGTTTTTATAAACAAAATTCCCATATCTTCTCTCACGCAATCATGTAATTAAATTAAGGCCCATTCAAGCATTCAAGGAAAGCAGTAAAGGAAGCAGTAAATAAAGCAATATATTAATTTACAATGAAAAAGGGGGCGGAATACAACCCCAAATAAAATGCAATAAATCATACATAAAAAGGAGAATTCATTTAAGGTGGGAACATTGGTTCCCCATGCATATTTAAAAAATCAAATAATTTTTGAATGACATTTTTATTGGAAGAAAATTAGGACATGAGTCCTATTTTATTTAGAAAAATCACATTTTATTTATAAAAACCTCTTTGTGAATTTTTACATTAACGGGCCTAAAACAACCTTTATTAAAAAGTCTAAGAAATAATCAATAATAAAGTAAAGAAAAAGCAAATGAATAAAGGAAGAACTAAATAAAAGGATTAATCAAACCAAAGGCCTTCAAATCCCTTATCTTGTGGATCCTCATTCATCAACAATGCTCACATCAAAAAGAAAATATTATATACCAAATAAAAGAAACAAAAGAAAATAACAAGTTAGTAAAATCAAAATAATCAGAAAATAAAACTAAAAACTAAAAATGCAAGACATGATATTAATAGCACATAAAAAAAAATAGCATGCAAAGGGACATTAAAATAAGTAACCAAAGAGTGAAAATAAAACAAAAGAAGGGTTAAAAGGGTCTTAAGGACGGCAAAAAAGTGAGGGACGGATAAAGAGGAGGCGACAGATGGGAGGAAGAAGCTCCACCGGGGGATGGGCGCCAGTCGGGTCTTCTTCTTGTCCCTCATCTCCAGAAGTGCAAAACTCCATTAAAAGCTTCCTTTTATGCAATTTTCACATGTTTTCACCTCAAATCTCACATAATTATGTCAAAAATAATTAATGTAACAACCCAATACCCCTTAGGAGTATTCATGGGTGCCAAATTAACACAACAATATCAACTACTCGTTCATGTTCATATTTCTCACTAGACACTTATTTCACTTTATCTGAGCAAGATCACTTGAAAGTCCCATATCAAGTTACTACCCAAAGGTTGCCACTAGCACTAGAATATTTAACAATACATCTAGTATTTGGTTCAAACCTGGAATTGGTATTCCAAGCTTCCTACGTATCCCGAAGGTGGGAATCAGAACCACGTGGTTCTAACTATAACGAACACTTTACTTTAATAAACATATAACATATCAACCACACCCATCCTCTTCTTTATAGCACATATATCTTATAATGTCATCAATATATATACATTAATCATAATACACATACTTTAGTCATAAATTATTAACATGTTATCAAAATAATCATTAATAATCCCTTAAATCATACTCATCTCTAACACCACTTTAATTAGATTACAATCACTTGTAGGTTAAACTCAATAGAAGTGTGGACAATTGGGAACACTAGATACCTAAATGTATTGAATCATTAGACACCATGAAGGTGCCAGCACTAGATAGCCAAAGGTATCAAATCACTAAACACCGTTAATATGTTAGCACTAGATACCGAAGGTATCAAATCACTCGACACCGTGAAGGTGTTAGCACTAGATACAAGAAGGTATCAAATCATTTGACACTGTGAAGGTGTCTGTAACACCCTTAACATTCTATATTATATGTACAGTAGCTGGAATCCAAGGGGAATTTCCAGATTTTTGAAGGCTTTTATATGGGTCCAATCGGACCCAACCAGGTCCAACCAAAGTTGTTGAGCCGATTTGGTTCGATTTTCACGTTTCGGGTCATTTTCCACTGTTTTGATGAAATTCAATGTTCCCGAATTAATTTTCACTCCAAACCACTTCCATAATTCTTAAAATATTTAAATTAGTCTCCGTAAAAAATTTCACCTCAATCGGATTCCGTTTTGGGTCCAGTTAACTTAAACCGGTCTAATTCGGTTCAATCCGGTACTGCCGTAAAATAAAATTCTAATACTGTCAACAATTTCTAAAAAATATTCTAAGCCTTTTATCCTCTTACAGTAGACCATTTCAATCACTCTAACTATTTTTAAAAATTCGGTCAAAGTTAAGTCAAACCTTGGTTCAATCGAACCGAACCAGAGAAACTTCAGACTGAATTTCGGAAGCCTATGTGATATTGTTCTTACACCAAAATTACGCCATTATACTACATTTTTCATTCTCTTTTTGATGGTGAAAAAATTATTTTCGAATACTATTCATCCCGAAGTCACTATTTTGTGGGCCCCACAGTTACTATTCACGGACCCACAGTTACTATTCAAAGACAAGTCAAAAATACTGTCACTATTTAATGGGACCCAGTCAATGATAATATTCCTAACCAAATGATTATGTTTCCAACCAAATAATGATGTTCCACTTTAGGGGACATAGTTACTATTCATCATCATGACATTGCTGATGTCATCGCTGATGTCATCATGGTCCCACCTTTAATATTCAGTGGACCCCACCTGGGCCCACTTTGACTGTTCAGTGGGTCCCACCTGGGCCCACTTTTACTGTTTAGTGGGTCCCACCCAGGCCCACCTTTTACTTTTAAGTGGGTCCCGCTTGGGCCCACTTTTTATCCGAAATAAATACTTTTGTTTACTGTTTTGGCCATTTCGGACTCGTTTGACCTCCGATTGACACGAAATTTTCGCCTACGGACTCGAATTGACAAGCTCTATCTAATGGTCTAATAAAATATTTTTCAATTCTAGGAAGTACTATTTACCCCGAAAATACTATTCACTCTAGAAAAATACTATTTACGACTAACCCAGTATTGGGCCGATTAAAAATAGAGCATTGGGAAAGTTCGTCTAATCCCATGAGGCCTAAGACAAGAGAGTTCGAGACATTGCTCTTGTGTCTATTTGGGGCAACAGAAGGTATTTTGGAGTCACCACCCCATAGTACATTGGGAAGAATCATCTAAGCTCCTAAAGCCTAAGACCAGAGAGAGCTCAGGACGTCACTCTTACTCGTACCTTGGTCAATGTTTATAAATGAGTTTTTATAAACAAAATTCCCATATCTACTCTCACGCAATCATGTAATTAAATTAAGGCCCATTCAAGCATTCAAGGAAAGCAGTAAAGGAAGCAGTAAATAAAGCAATATATTAATTTACAATGAAAAAGGGGGCGGAATACAACCCCAAATAAAATGCAATAAATCATACATAAAAAGGAGAATTCATTTAAGGTGGGAACATTGGTTCCCCATGCATATTTACAAAATCAAATAATTTTTAAATGACATTTTTATTGGAAGAAAATTAGGACATGAGTCCTATTTTATTTAGAAAAATCCCATTTTATTTATAAAAACCTCTTTGTGAATTTTTACATTAACGGGCCTAAAACAACCTTTATTAAAAAGTCTAAGAAATAATCAATAATAAAGTAAAGAAAAAGCAAATGAATAAAGGAAGAACTAAATAAAAGGATTAATTAAACCAAAGGCCTTCAAATCCCTCATCTTGTGGATCCTCATTCATCAACAATGCTCACATCAAAAAGAAAATATTATATACCAAATAAAAGAAACAAAAGAAAATAACAAGTTAGTAAAATCAAAATAATCAGAAAATAAAACTAAAAACTAAAAATGCAAGACATGATATTAATAGCACATAAAAAAATTAGCATGCAAAGGGACATAAAAATAAGTAACCAAAGAGTGAAAATAAAACAAAAGAAGGGTTAAAAGGGTCTTAAGGACGGCCAAAAAGTGAGGGACGGACAAAGAGGAGGCGACAGATGGGAGGAAGAAGCTCCACCGGGGGATGGGCGTCAGTCGGGTCTTCTTCTTGTCCCTCATCTCTAGAAGCGCAAAACTCCATTAAAAGCTTCCTTTTATGCAATTTTCACATGTTTTCACCTCAAATCTCGCATAATTATGTCAAAAATAATTAATGTAACAACCCAATACCCCTTACGAGTATTCATGGGCGCCAAATTAACACAACAATATCAACTACTCGTTCATGTTCATATTTCTCACTAGACACTTATTTCACTTTATCTAAGCAAGATCACTTGAAAGTCCCATATCAAGTTACTACCCAAAGGTTGCCACTAGCACTAGAATATTTAACAATACATCTAGTATTTGGTTCAAACCTGGAATTGGTATTCCAAGCTTCCTACGTATCCCGAAGGTGGGAATCAGAACCACTTAGTTCTAACTATAACGAACACTTTACTTTAATAAACATATAACATATCAACCACACCCATCCTCTTCTTTATAGCACATATATCTTATAATGTCATCAATATATATACATTAATCATAATACACATACTTTAGTCATAAATTATTAACATGTTATCAAAATAATCATTAATAATCCCTTAAATCATACTCATCTCTAACACCACTTTAATTACATTACAATCACTTGTAGGTTGAACTCAATATAAGTGTGGACAATTGGGAACACTAGATACCTAAACGTATTGAATCATTAGACACCATGAAGGTGCCAACACTAGATACCCAAAGGTATCAAATCACTAAACACCGTGAATATGTTAGCACTAGATACCGAAGGTATCAAATCACTCGACACCGTGAAGGTGTTAGCACTAGATACTAGAAGGTATCAAATCATTTGACACTGTGAAGGTGTCTGTAACACCCTTAACATTCTATATTATATGTACAGTAGCTGGATATCTCAGTTATTTTATCAATACTAACGTCACAAAATGATGCAACCACAGACAGTTCAGTAAAAATTTTTCGGGTTCCAATATCAATAATTCTCACACCCCAATTTCCCCTAGTAGTTTGAGCCATGATTGCATGTGCATCTGTGAGTGTTTTGGCTTATGATAATGGTATTTTGGGTGATATGCATGTTTTGTGGGCTTTATTAGAGTGTGGGTGCATGTTTGATATTAGGATGTGTGTGTGGGTCTTGTTAGTGTGTGTGTGCATGCTCATAGGGGAGTAGTGTGTGAATTAGTGAGGGTTAGTCTTGTGTGTAGTGTCTTGCATGAGTGTAGGGTGTGAATGATCAAGATCCACCAAAGTTAGGGTGACATGTGGCTAGGGTTTTAGGAAGTAGGTATAAATAAAAGGAGAGAGAAAAGGGAGCAGCCATTTTTGCTGCCTCTTTCCCATTTTCTTCCTCTTCTCTTTATCTCTTCTTCCTCTTTTCTCTTCAAGTGTGCCCTTGCTTGGATCCAAGTGGTTTTGGTGGAAATTGATCATCTCTTAAGCTTTAATTAGTAAGTTTTAGTGCGTTTTCTCTTTTTCTTCATCTTTTCTCTTGATCTTTGTTAGATGTGTTCTTAATCTAGGATTTTTGTGTTTGTATGGTTCTTGGGTTTCCGGGTTTAGAAGCGCCTACTCGTGATCCCAAGGAAAAAGAGAAGGCGAGTGGGAGCGGAGCTTGCAACTAGGAGCATAGGAATTTAAATGTTTGGGAATTTATTTGAATTTGTTGCATTTTTTTTGATTTGGTATGTTTGAATGATTTTCTGGAAAATTGAGGTTTGATGAGGCTCATGTTAGTGCAAATGTTATGGGTTTTGGTTTGATTTAAGTTATGACACATGAATGAGGAATTATTGGAGCAAATTTTCAGTTTGATGAACTTTGCTGAAATTTTCTGGGTTTGTCACTTTTAAGAAGTTTGATTATGTAAATTCATGATTTGATTGTGTTAATTGTTGTAAAAGTTGTGTTTTATGTTGTTTATGATGTGGGTAATGATTAATTTGTGTGGGGTTGAGTTTTGAAGTCAATTGGAGGTTGGGTGACTTTGGGAGTGTGTTTTTCTGCAGATTTTCACGTAAGAGCTGGAAATCATGACTTTGTCGCGAGCGTGACAGAGCCCGGTGAATTCAGCCTTTGCGCATGGCCGAGCGTTGGGTTGCCGAGCCGCCGCAGTTAGAGCTCTCTGTCGCTAGCGCGATAGCTTTGGGTGGCCACTCACTGTCGCGAGCGCAACAGTGAGATGTGCTTCTATCTCCGCGCGAGCGTGAAGACTGCCACGATCGTGACCTGGGGCCAATTTTGCTTCTGTCGTGAGCGTGATAGTGAGCCTTCACTTGCCCTATTTTTTCGATTTTGCCCTTTTCTTCTAAAATGAATTTCATATATTTTCCACATGGGTTTTTACTACTGTATGGGAATAAATATGCTTATATATGTATAATATTGTGATTTCTTTATGATAAATTATATGTTATGCATTGGAACATGATTTGTATTATGCATTGCCTGCAAGAGTCAGTTTAGTGGATAGTTAGGCATGCCTAATAGAGTTCAGTAGCTACAGCCCTCAGTTCTGTTTTGGACCCTGATCAGGTCCCCATTTGGTTCCTCACGGACCTCAATGTGTTTGGATCTTGCTTAACATCCCCTCTGTATAATATTTTTGAATGAGAAAATGTGAAGTTACTTTTCGATTCGTACCCGTAAGGTACCGCCATGCATTCACTCATTATCCACTACTGTGAGTCAGCAGGTGTTATATTTCATTGTGTTATCAGAATGTGAATCCGAACGACTATGATTATAAGTATGTGAATCAGTTAGCTTATGAATGTGATTATGAGCATTTGAATGCTTATGAATGTGATTCGATTACGATTATATCTTATATGATTATCATTGTATGCCACTATGTGTGCGTTCTGCCTTGACGACCATTGTGAATAGTTATAACACCCTTATACCCGTAAATGATACGGAAACCAAATGTCACAACACTGCACTGCATTGCCAATCATTGATGATACATTTGAAAGCTCTGAATTTTTTTTTTAATAACATACACACAATACATACACAACAAACATAACAGTACACTAACATATAACTTACCTATCTATACCATAGATTTACCTATCTATACCATAGATTTACCCAAACAGGATCGTATGCATGCCATGCGATTCCTTCAGTTCTTGCTGTCGCTCAATCTTCGATTACTTCTACGTCTTCGGCCAGATCTAACCATCACAACCTGCACGCAATAACACTTACGCGCTGAGCATTAAAATGCCCAGTGGTGGATACTTATCCTAAGTTTTCCATACTAATCCTACATACTTGATCACTTAATTGTTTTACTGTATTTAGATTATGTAGACGATTATTTCTAAGTCTTTTTAAACAATTTATAACATACTTTAATGGCGTTCACTAACCTTATCTTTGTCATTACCACTATTATCACTAATCGATGCCTTTACCTTTATCATTACTCTGCAATTCGTTATTCGCTAACATACCATTAACAATTTCACTATCACTTACACTGTTAACCTTTACAACTATCGATTTCACCGTCATTTGCACTATTAATCTTTATAGTTATCAATTTCACTACTATTTGTCAATTTGTCAATTTTACTTTATTACTGGTTTTATTCTTTTCGTTCCTATTATCATTGGCTTATCTTGTGCACTAATGTCTCTTGTCGCTTAACACTTTATTCGGTTTATCATTTACGATTAATTTCATATATGCTTCTTTTTAATACCTTTATCTCTGTAATTAGCTTACTAAATTCTTCTTTTCATTTCATTTATATACTCAACTTCAATTTAATTTCAAACACTAAATTGTTTATTAACTTACTTATTAATTTATCATTATTTTATTCCTTCCTTTACTATTTCGATTCTACACTTATCAATAATTTTACTTTACAATATCACTTATCAATGTCATTTCACTTAAACACTCGTTTTGTTTAACAGTTTTACTTATCACTTAGCTATCGATTGACCTATAACTATCTTATTTTTACTATTCATTTGGCCCACATATACGTCATTATAAATTTCATTACTAATATATTATTTCTTATTTGACTTTGGTCACTTATATTATTATTCACAATAATGACATGTCTATTTTCTTTTATCTTAACACTATTTATTAATTACTCTATCTTTTATCACTTTTATTATGATAATTTTTATTTCCCAATATACTCAATTAGGCACTTCTAATATTCTAATTTATTTCGTTTATGTTTAATTTGTTAATCCTTCTTATTACCTTTATTCAATTAATTTTCGTTGTAACTTACTTCACTATAGCCTCTTAATAATTAACTTTACAATTAAATCTCTCTATGTTTCTTACAATTTAAACACTATCTTTCCATTTCACTTGATTTACATTATCATCATTATCCACCTTATTATTTATTTATTTTCAAATATCATCTCTTAATTTACATATACATAAAACCAATTTATTCATTACTTAGTAGTCTATTTCTTTTCCATTTACACTTAAATATTATTACTAGCATTGTTATAATCAATTACGTTTAATTCCAATAAATTTCACTTATTTATAATAACGCCACTAACGTACCTATTTACCCTTCATTGTCACTAGCATAGTAATGAAATCATAATTAATTTAATCCCTTATTCACTTAATATTTAATCAAACAATGTTATTCTAAAATTCTTAATTGTTCGCTCACTAATTACAGACACACATTTATTATCTCTTTTATTGCATAATTACATTTTAATCCCTTCCTTAGCATTATTATCGTCAATTTGCAACTTAGACCCTTACTTTATGCTAAATTAGAATTTAGCCTTTAATTATTTTATATTTACGAAATTGCCACTACTTAATTTCATTATTACATTACTTTATTATTTAGCATACCAATTTCCACCTAGTCAATACCATAATATTTTCCTCACATTACACTTTAGTCCCCACATTATTCATTAATTTCAATATTACCACTTTAATTCACTATAATTACAATCATACCACTAGTTATAATTAATCTCACTATCAATTTTATTATTAACTCATAATTTACGTTTTAATCCTTAAATCACTCATTTAAATCATTCATTCACTTATGCATAAATTCTCACTAACTATAATATAATTAATAAAATATAATGTTTTATTCACTTTTTCCTCAATATAATGATTCACTGAAATTCACTAATTAATTAACTATATTACTATTTTGCCAATTAACATATTTTATACTAATTCATTAATTAATCTCATTTTAATCATATTATTTATTAAATCACTTTAATTACATTAAATATATATAAATTCCATATTTATTCCACCAATTATAATTACTTACATTTAAGTCCTTAATCTTTTCACTTAATTCCACATACATCTCTAACTTTTCCATTAATTACATCTATATTCCATCTTTTACATTAATTACATTCATGTCCTTACTTTTGCCATAATACCATCCATATCCTTTCTTTTTTTCACTAATTCGCTTTATATCTTTATTTTTCACTTAATTACCATTTTGCCCTCACTTATTCAATGAATACCCTTTTTAACCTCACTTATTTTCCAATTTATACTGTTACCCTTATTTACTTATTTAATTACTATTTTACCCTTTTTACACTTATATTCCACTTTTAACCTTATATTTTCACTAAATTACATTTAGGTCCTTATTTTATCACTTTTTCACTAATTTACTATTTTAACCTCATATTTTGCCAAAATTACGATTTTAAACTTACACTTACACTTTTTATCTAACTTTCTTACTTTTTACCAACTTTTTATAAATTTACCGTTTTATCCCTAAACTTTCTATTTACTTCATTTTAGTCATGTTTTCACTCATTTTCACTTTTATCACTATTTCATCTTTTTTATCACTTATTTACCATTATGCCCCTAGTATGGAGCTGGTAGAAAATCTACTGACTGGATATGCTGGACATGGGCCCCACAGACCTATTACACTATAAAATGATCCCAGTAGAACCATTTTCACTGCACTGCACTACACTAAACATTGATTTACACTGAACACTGAGATAAGCCGTCACTAGCCTATCAATATCGAGTCGCCATGACTCGTACCACAGTGTGGAATTCCTATAGCTAGCCAACTATATCCTGGACTAGATTTCACTACCAGACAACTACTAAGGGCAATATTTTATCATTAGTCATATAAACATCACATTACACCATCACACTTATTTTGTCATACACTTTATTTTCATTTACCACATTACATACACACTCATTAATCATCACTTAATCATATTATGCTATTACATTACATTAATTATCAAAATACACACTTTATTCCTAATAAATACCATTTGGCCAATGAATCACTTTTTCACATCATGCACTTTAATTTTATTTAATCACTCATTCATACTCTTTACATATTAAACATGCTATAAATATTATTTACATGGCATAATTCATCATATATCTTAATTAAACCCCTTATATACCATTCGGCCACTACCTTACCATCTCATTATAATTTCTTTTAATTCCTTTAATCACTCTATTATTCTTTAAACATATTATATACATTATATCCATCATTTATATACCATAATCATCATTAGATCATGATGAAATCCTTTAGTAACCATTCGGCCTACACTAGAGTTTTCATTCCCATATGTTTTAATTTCATCAAATCATATTTATACACTATATTAAGTCCATGGATTATGAATATCACATTAGATTTAATAAACATGACTAAATCTCATTTTCAAACTTAGACATAACCTAAAACATGTATAAAATCAATGGAAAATAAAGGATAATGTATCCACTCACCTTAGATTCTTGTTCTCCACATCATAAACGTGCTCTCCATGCCATAACTCCTTGAAACTCCATCATTTCCTTTAATTCCCTAAGGTGGCCGAATTCAAAAATCCACATAACTTTAAAACCAAACTTCCAATATGAAATCTAACAACATAAATGTGTTCTACAACCTCAAAAACCCCCATAGGGACCAATAAACTAAATTAAAAACCCTTAAATCACATACCTTTAATCTTGAATAAACTTTGCACACTTGATTTTCTCAACTTCCAGTGCTCCAAATGGACTCCAATAACTTCCATATGATTTTATAGGAGCTTAAATTTATCTATGAGGTTGAATTTTGGGGAAATATTGGAGAAATGAAGAAGAAAAATGGAGGAGAAGTGAAGAAAAGCCATTTGTTTTTGAAGAAGAAGAAGAAGGTCGGTATTTGCTAGATTTATCTAGAGAAATCTGGCCTCCTATCTTCTTGTATATCCCTCTAATGAACCGAACTAATCCAACCAAGGTGGTCCAATCGATTTAAACCAAAATTTCAGTTTTTCGGTTCAATTGCACTTTTCCAAAGAATCTATATGTTCCTCTCATTATTTTCACTTTTTACCAATTCCATTAATCTTAAAACATCAACAATAGGCTCTCTGAAAATTTTTATCTCAATCGGAGTCCATTTGGGCCTCGGTTCACTTAAACCGGTCTGATTCGATCAATTTTTCTTCTGCCGTAAAATACAACTCTAAAACTATCAAAATTCACAGATAACATATCTATTGTCTTATTCTGTACACTCAATATCCATTAGTCCTTATTTACTATATATAACCCCTCGGTCAAATCCCGGTTCAAATTGAACCGAACCGGAGGCCAATTTCAGAATGACTTTTCAGAGGTCAATTTGACTCCGTTTTTAGCTCAAATTTCGCTAATAGACTCCTGACAGGCAACAGATCATTTTCATGAAACAATAAAAATTTTGAAAATGGATAGCCGGGTTCGCTGTATAGCCACCTCAGGGTTACCCATCCCGGAATCGCTGTACTTCCGGCACACTTATCATTAAACTTTGACTAGCAAACTCACTCCCTATACTATTCGACGCTGCGATCATCATGATAACACTAAATTATTCACTGACACTTCTAGACCGGTATTTGGACCATTACAATGGCCGTCCATATTATTGTTGTTTGTTTTCCCACTAAGCGTTATCGCTTAGCACGGATGTTTCATCCGTACAGGTGCAGAAGGTGTATAGCTTTTGGGAGAGTCGCCGCAAGTCAAGCCAACACAGAGGGAATTGATGTTAGGACTTAGATTTTTGTTATATGATTCTTTTTATAATAGTGAACTCTCATTGTATTTATTCTTCTGTTCCGCTTCCGCATTGTAATTTTGAAAGATGTAATTATTTTGGTAATATCAGGACAGTTATGTAATGAATATTATTAGTACATCTATGAATGATCAGTTTGGATTTAAAGTTTTATTTCCGCTCTATTTCTTTATGTATATTATATGTGGATGTATGTTTATCGTTTTGCTTAGTGATACCCTTGCTCATACAGGTTCTCACTCCCTTGCGGATGGGTTCTCCTATGTATGGGTAGGGGGTGTTACAATAATACTTATGGGTAAACAATAATAATATAACAGTTCATACATAACACTATCTGGAAATTCATAGTTAAAATATAAATAAATCATAAACCATATAGTCCACCGCAATCGTATATATGCCAGGCTTATCTTCTCATCCCTGCATTCACTCCTCTTATCGACTGTCATTGAAATTCCAGCCACTTAAAAACTTCCTATCTTCATAACCTGCAAGCAGCAACAACACTACGCGCTGAGCATTAAAATGCCCAGTGGTAGATACATATCCTATATTTTCCATACTATTACTACATGCGTGCACACACAAGCATATTTCTTTATTCCCATTATATGAACATCAATTTTTGAGACTTTTAGATAGATTATGTCGTACTTTTACTGTCCTAATAAATCTTTTTATTTATTCATTTATCTTATACATTTGTCATTATTTCAATAACCATACTTTAATAGTACTATTTTCGTTATCAGTGTCATTATTATTTGTACTGTTAACTTTAACATTAATACTATTACATTTCGTCTGTTAATTCAATGACCAGTTATATTAACAACCTTTGTAATTATCTTATTAACGTATTCATTTGTTTTTCATTATTTGATTATAACTTATTTACATCAGTTACAGTCTACCCTTAGGCACAATATTAGTTACTGAAATATCTATATTGTAGTTATCATAGTTGTTATTAACAGTACTAATTAACCATTATCATTTCCTTTATATCCTTTATATCCTTGACATTTATTTTACTCTTTCAGTTATATTAATCTTTTTATGTTTCATATTCATATTATTATCTTTCACTTCATCATTTCTTTTACAGTACCATTTTTAGAACTATAAACATAATACATTTACACTATTTTTCTTACTTAATTTTAATCAGTTATATTTCATATTATACGCTTGAATTGCCAATACTATTACTTAATACACTGACTTATTTATAGGCTTAACATCACTACTCTCTTAACTTTACAAATAATTTCTATTAACATTATTTGATTAAATATCTATCGATAACTATTTTTACATTTAATTTTACTATTACCGTGATTAACAGTACTATTATTATAGCAATATTTGAATCACTCATTGTTTATTTATCATCATTTCAGTAATTATTATTTCACTATTAACTTTTAACATTTAATGACAGTTCTAATCTCTTCCATGTCTTTGGTTCCATTACTAACATTCTTAGGTGGCCCCTTTACTAAATTTTAGATGTATAATATTATGAAAAAAATTAATTATCATATTTTGCACTTTAGATAATTAGCCCAATTTATAATATTTATATCAGTTCTATAATAATGTCTTTTACATATTCTATTACACACTCTTTATGCATTTTAACTTATGTTTCAATTATGAAATTCACAGTATTCAAATAAATTTACCTGATACATTATTATTTATCTTAATTATACTATCTTATCTTTTAATTTCATTCTTTTATACACCTGTTAACCTTTATTTTTAATAATTTAATTACATAACCCTAAATGTCTAGATCATTTTACATAACATAACATCTTCTTAATAATTCTAGTGGTTTTATTATCATTATCAATTTTATTTTAACCGTTGTCAATACTTTAAATAAATTCAATCATTCCTTTAATTTAACTATACGGATTTAAATCTATTTGCATGCTTTTCCTTATTCAGTATTTATAATCGTTTAGTAATATAATGACATTTTTTATTCGTTTATTAATACTAATATTACTCATCTATTTATCTTACATTTAATCCTATTGTCATTTCCATGATATTAGGATTAACTATAATATTTTTATTAATATCAACATAAATATTATTATTTTCTCTATTGTCAATTTATTATACAATTAACATTCAAATTACCTATCAATTATCTTTTAAACCCCTTATTGTACATCACTATTGACAAATTACATTTAAGTTCCTAGATTTTCACCATTTTACAGTTTTGCCCTTCACTTTTCACTTATTTATATTAATGCCATTAATTAACTTATTATCATATTTATTTCATTATTTAACATGCAATTTGCCACTTAGTCCTAAGAATATTATTCTTATACCAAATTACACTTATGTTTTTAAAACATTACTAAAATTATAATTTTACCCTTGGACAATTATTTATTTCATTCAATTATTTACATACACTAGTCTTTATTTTATATCATTTATGCACTTAGTACATTTAATTATCCAAATTTGCATTTAGGTCCCTTAAGTATGGTATAATTACATTTAGGTCATTATATTTTATCACATTTGCATTTAAGTGCTCCAACTATATCATATTTACATTTAGGTCCTTTAACTATTATTAAATTATAATTTTACCCCTAACTTTCTTTTATTTACAATTATGCCACCAATTTGACTTATTAACTTATTTGACTCCTTATTTAACATACAAATTACCATTTGATCCTTTAAATATCATTTTCATACCAAATTACATTTTAGTCCTTAAATAATGTCTAATTTACTTATTAAGTTATAAAAAATTTTATTTTTCTTTTGATTAAGCCTTATTTAACCATTTAGGCTTAAATTACCATTTTAACCTTAAACTTTGCATTTTTTTCATTTAGGTTCTTCCAACGTTTTAACTTCCATTTTAACTCCAGTTTCTTCATTTTTAATCACTTTACATCTTTGCCCCTAGCATTGACCCGGTATAAATCTCAGGGTTGGATATACGGAATGTGAACCCTATAGGTTTAATATATTTTAGAGGGACCCTAAAGGACCACCCCTACATTTCATGGTGCAATACATTTTAGAGGGACCTCGAAGGACCACCCCTATATTTTAACATTTCAATAATTTCAGTAGGACCATCATTGGCCTACAATAGGTGAGACGTCATGCTCACCACCGTAGTATAGTGTCCCTATGTCTAGCTAACTATATCTTGAGCTAGATTTAACCACCAAACTACTACTAAGGGCATTAATCTTTCCACTTATCCATTATCAAGTTACAATATACATTATCAATGGAACATAACCATACCATTCCATTCTTTTTGCAAAGAATCAATCATTATACACTTCATTTTCATTCCATTACCATTTCATGCCATGAAATTCATTAAACCATTAAACTATATAATGATATTTCCATACATATCATTTGACCATGGTACCATTATTTTACCATGAATTATTTTCGTCTCATTTTTCATACATTTGATTAGATTTCATGTTAATTAACCTAGTCATGCCCTTATATGTCATTATATCATAACATATTCATATATAACATCATACATACCATTCGACTAACATGTCATACATTCACCATAAATTCTTGTTATCTCATTTATCATTCATTTAGCTAGATTACATGCTAATTAACCTAATTATGCCTTTATGTGTCATTATATCATAACATATTCATAAATAACATCATATATACCATTCGGCCATGATTACATCCATTCATTAAATTTAGTTTTTCTTCTTTTAATTATTAGAATAGCTAGATCTCATGTCAAACATTACAAATATACCATTTATATGCATTAAACTTCAAAGTATACCATAGTAAACCATAGGTATACTATTCGGCCTAACCACACAGCCATCACCAAAGTTTTATCTTTTCATTTTAACCATTCAAATCATCATTTTCAACCTTCCTAAGCATGATTATAAGGTTAGATTCAATTAAACGTGCATATTTCACATACTTTATGTTTAGACATAACCTAAATTCATGTAATCTTAATGGAAAAAAGAGGATATTGTATCCACTAACCTTAAATTCATGATCTCCACACTTAGATATTCATTTCCTTCATCTTTCACTATTAACGCATTTTTCTTTCCCTAATTTCTCCGTGTGGCCGAATATAAACACCAAAGAACCCACCATTTATTTGCTTCCTTTTTACAATATAATTACATAAACATACTCTAGACATTCTAAAGTACCTATTTGTTTGCATGCCTCAATTTGACACATAAACTTTTCCACTTATTTTCTCCCATTTCTCCCACTTCAAATGAACTTTAGGGATTACTATTATTACAAGGAGAAGCTAGATTTTACTTGGGAAGGTTGGATTAGTGAGAACTTGAAAGAAAAATGAAGAAAAATCAAGAAAAGGAAGGAGAACACCATTTGGCCAAGGAGAAGGAGGAGAAGGCTGAAGAGAAATCTAGGGTTTTCTAATTTTTCAGCCTTTATATAGGGGTCTTGAGTGGGCTTGGGCTTGGTTCAACCAATTGGGCCAACCCAAATGCCCATTTAGGTTAATAAGCCCATTTTCTAATCAAAAATTATTTCTATCAATTACCAATTTCAATTCCTCCAAAAATCAGTTTCATAATTCTTAAAATATATAATTTAGACTCCATGTAAAATTTTAGCTTAATCGGAGACCATTTCCCGGTACGATAATTTCTTACTAGTCCGATAACTCAATTTTTTGTTTCAGATAAAATTTATTTTTCATTACCATTTGATTCTCCATAATATTTCAAGCAAATTCATGATTTTAGATAATTTTTCTGAGGTTCATAGCATCGTTTAGAGCTTAGTCAAACTTTGGTAAAACTAATTAGACTAAAGTCAGACTAGTCCGACCGGTCTAATTCACTAATTAAACTGGTTCGGTTAACTTTTCATCCTTAACTTCCTTTTTACTCTTAATAACTCACTTGCCCTTGGTTCCATCTCATTCAGGGTCCATATCTAGTCTGGTTCAATTAAACCAACCTGATTCATCCATTTTTCAGTGCCACCATAAAATTACTTTTTAACTACCAAACTGTGCTACACACTATTCTAAGTCTATCTATGCCTTCGGATAACTTTTTAGAGGTCATTTACTATCTTTAAAGCCTCAGTCAAACTTCAGTCAAACTCATTACTATTTGAATCGAACCATAGGCTTTTCTTCTTTTGGACTTTTGGGGACCTATTTGACCTCATTTTCAATCCAAATTATACCACCAAACTCCTTATAACTTGTACTTTTCAATAGTCTAATAAAATATTTTGCTTTTCTGGGTTCCTAGAAGGTCACCCATCCCTGGGCTTCCATCGCCTAACCTTATAACTCTACTAAATTTTTAGGCATAATTACAGGTATTTTCACACCCAAACCACACTATACACTCTACAGAATTCACTGATCAATACTATATTGGTATTCAGGCCATTACATGCCAACTATGGCAAATTTGGGCCATTACAGTGTCATCACTAGATACCCAAAGGTATCAAATCACTCGACACCGTGAAGGTGTCAACACTAAATACCTAAAGGTATCAAATCACTCGATACTGTGAAGTTGTCAACACTATCCCCTATATGTCCACGTCTATATCAAATTCAGATTCAAATAAAAATTTCACTCACTACATCCCTACATTACACTAATCATATATGTTTACATTATACACTATATACTTCATTCATTAGTTTGCTATACATAACATACACTTAATAATCAATTTACTACAATCACTACATTTAACATCCTAGTGTAACTATGTTACAATCATTCTTAATTGTTTCATCTCATTCTTAATTATTTCCATTTTGCTTTTGGTGCTTTATAGGTTCTCTCTAGCTTTATTCATGCTATAGAAAGGCATTTGGGTGCTTTAGAATGAAGAATAAAGCATAAAGAACAAAGGGGGACAAGGCTGGGACTATCATGAGTCATCACAGTAATTGCTAACTTGTGACAGAGAGTGTCACCCTTGTGCCGAGTCAAAACCAACTTCTTACTTGTACTGCAATTTTGACCTTGCAAATGACATTTGTAGCAAAAATGGTCTTCTAGACTTTTCTTCCCCTATGTCTTAGCTTTCTACTGGTAATGTTTTAGATTATTTTGAGCTATATCCTAGGCATTATGGCTTTAGAAGCACGCACTACTCCATTGACCTCGCCAGAGTAGGAATACTTCTATTTTGGCCAATTTTGAGGCACTTAGAGCCGAAATTAGCCCATGGTAATTTCTATAACATTTGTAGCCGAGGACGAGCCATTGAGGGTTTCTGCCTCCACCCGTCGGTCAGCCTAAGGACACCCGTCGCTCGCGTTATATGGGCCTTCCCTAGGACTTTCTCCTCCACTTTTTTTTTTTGTTACTGTTTTTCTTCTTTTCTTTATTTTCATGATATTTTTTCATATATTCTTTTCCTTTATTTATTTTTCATGTTTATTTTATTTTAATTGTTGCACTAACATGATTTTTGTTTTTGTGAGCTTTGTTGTTTCTTTATTTGATTTGGGTTATTAAAAATAGAGGACACCGCGATGATCTGAGAACTTTATTCGGGTCTATTCTTTTACCCTACTCCTCTTTATTTTAATTTCTATTTAATGTAAATATTATTTTATTTCGCTAATATGAAATTTATATTAATTAAATTGGAACTTTTACTAATAAAATGGGACCAATGTCCTAATTTTTATCAAATAAAATTGACGCTTTAAATTTTTTTCTGTAAGTATACATGCAAGGACCAATGTCCTCATCCCTAATAAATGCCCCATTTTCTGTATGATTATATGTCATTTATAATGGGGGTTGTATTTCGCCCCTAGTTTTGTTGTAATTAATTAGATTTTTATTTATTCTATTTTAATCTTGCTTCTATTTACCAGTTTCGTTTATCGCTTTTATTACGTGAATGATATGCACTTTAATTAATGCATTAAATGGTATGAAAAAAGGAATGAAATCTTAAATTCAAAACTCAATTATAATTTAATCAAGGTATGAATAAATGGGAAGTACCGAACCTTCTTTGGTCTTAGGCTCAATGAGGTTAGAGGACTATCTCAATGTCCTATTAGGGTGGGGTCTCCAAAATATCTCTTATTGCCCAAAATAGGCCCAATTTGCATAGTCTTAGGATCTACGAGATTAGATGATCTTTCTAGTGTTTTATTGGAAAGAGGTGTCCAAAATATCTCTAGCTTCCCTAAAATAGACATATATGCATTGTCTTAGGCTTCACGAGATTAGATGATCCTTCCAACGTTCTATTGGAAGGAGGTGTCCAAAATATCTCTAATTGCCCAAAATAGACATACATGCGCTGTCTTAGGCTCAGTGAGGCTAGACGACCATTCCTAATGTTCTATTGGGTGGCGACTCCAAAACACCTCCTTGTTGCCTAAAATAGATGCCCTTGTAAATCTCTTACAAGTTTCGTGAACCTCTCTCGAATGCCCTAAAAACGGGTACTTCAGGAGCACCCGGGGTTCGGCCGCATCACACTCGTGCATCAAAAAATCACAACAAATTCATAAATATTTGCAAATTAAATATTTCACAAAGCAACAATATTAATTTCTACAAATCTTACTATTGGTAATCTACGCAAACTGAAAATTTCTACTGCCTGACTTATTTATTGCATACATATATTTTCTTTTCCTTTCCTCTATTTTCTTTTATTTTGTTAACTGACAGTGTTTAAAGAAATATATATACATAAAAAAGTGCATAATTTATCTACATTTCAAAGCATGAATATCTAAAGTGTGTCTAACATATGAATTTTAAAAGAAAGAAATTGAAAAGACAAAGAAAAGACATTGAAAACTAACTTAGAAGTCGACAAGGCTACCAAAAAATGCAATAAAACTCAAAAAAAACTAGACCCGAATGTCTACTGTTTGGCATTCTAGAGGTTATAAGTCATGGGCTAACCCCACTTCTTTTGATTCTAGGCTTGGATGCACTCTATACTTACCATACTACTTTCGTCATCGAAAGTACTTTATTGCTCTAGGTAAGCACTTGTCATTATTTTCAATAGTAATGCATCCCTTATGGATTTTCACACTAACTTTTCTTAGCAGGATATGCGTCCTTTTGGATTTTCACATAACCTTGTGCCTGATTTTTGCCTGGAGTGGACCCAACCCATTCTAGCGGCTTTTTTTTATGAGGCTCTGCTTTTTAGATATGGCTGCAGGAGAAACTGAGATTTTTATCAGAGGCTCCTCCTAGAGTGATTAGCACGTACTCAATGAGGCATTTCGTTTTTAGACAGCGGTTGTATACTTTTGAGTCCCCTAACAAAGGCTTTGCTTGACTTGGTACGGTTATAGATAGTGACATATGTTTCATGTGCCATTTGCTACTTCCTTCCTTTATGACTCAAGATGGTCTTTCAGGATGCATCCCATTGTTCGGGCTTCATAAAGTCATTTTCTGTATCACTGTCGTTGTGCTCGATAGTTCGGAGGGCAATAGGACATTGTGAGGTACCCACTATCTTTTTAGGCTGGCGTTTTGTCAACCACATTCATTTCTAGCTATCATGGCCTCTAGGCGAGGCTGTCCATGATGATGAACATTTCGAAGCTTGAGGATTGCAACTTAACTACTTCAATCGACTACAAGAGATGGGTGATAAGCTCTGCCGTCAACAATAGGACCAACTGGATCAAGGATTATGTGGGCAAGAGTAGTAGAGAATAGCTTTTTAGATCACATAAATTCAACAAAGAACAATGCTTTTCTTTTTATAAGAGAACTAGATAACTATGAATACATGGGTTGAATTGTTCCGTTTTATATCTCATTACGTAATTGCATACATTTCAACATGATTTCATTGTACATGATCATCATTTAACCTAAACTCAAAAATGAAAAACAAAATCTATTATCGTAATAGATCTTCCAAGCATCAAACTCCTATTTCTAATTAGTCCTCCCAGGTTTTCTTAATTTGATATTTTCTCTCTGCCACTAATTTTTGCCCATGATGCCTTTTTTTGATTTTCACCCTGATGGGGAGCCTAATTTTAGCAAGGTCACATTTTTTTTTAATTTTTGACCTACGTGACATTTATTCTCTTCTTTTGATTATTAGTCTTAGCCATGGAACCTTTTTAGTCTATCGACATTGACCGATGCTTTGAATTTGTTTCCATCACTATCCATTTGTTTTTACCTCTCAAAAGGATACATCCATCTATATTGAATGGGTCCAGCCAATTTGGTATCTTGTGCTGAATGTACTGGTAAATGCTCCATAATGTCAAAGAAGTTGGAAGGAAAAATCCCTTTTAATTTGTAAAGGATTACTAGAATTTCTAATTCTAATTTTTCCATGTCAGCCAACTTTATCTCAAATGAAGTTAAGTTTTTGAAAAATAAACTTAACACAGTTATACCTTCCCACACCTTTTAAGGCAATAATTCCCAAAAAGCAACTGCCATTAACCTTTACATGAATACATGGCAATCATGGCTTTTCATTCCGAATAATTTATACTTCCTCATGTCCATGAACCTTGCTAAGTTTGAAACATATCCATCCGAAAACTTTAAGCTTCTTAACCATTCACACAAAACTTCCTTATGTCTTTTTTCCAAAGTATAACATGCTTTCGGATATTTTCCCATTCAAGGATCTCTGTCTAACTCATTTCTTTTGCAATACAATTTTAAATCAGCACATGATTTTGCATTATCTTTGGTCCTCCCTTCAATGTTCATTATCGTGTTGAACACATTGTAAAAAATATTTTTTTTCTTTATGCATCACGTCTAAATTATGCCGGATTATATTCGATTTCCAATATGATAATCCTAGAAGATGTTATGTTTTCTCTAGCCAAAGTTTTTAGAAATGCTGCTATTTACTTCTTCAGCTTCAACTTCTGTAACTTTCAGCAACTCTAATTCATCAATCTCTTGCAAGATGTCTTTACCAGATCTTTTAGGTGGAGGAGGTGCTTGGACAACTTTATTCTTAATGCACCTTTATTTATTACGTCTAAATGGATGATCTGGAGGAAGAAATTTTCTGTGATTGTCAAACCAAGATGTTTTACACCCATTAGTAAGATAAAAAGCATCTGAATCATTGCCACAATAACAGGCAAGCTAATTTCCCAACCATGCTCCATCCAAATAACGTAGCATAGGCAGGGAAATGGCTAACTGTCCACATCAAACCTGCTCTCATTATAAAATTCTATTAAAGGGACACATCATATGTTAGCACACCGAATTCCCATAGTTGTTGTAATTCAGATATCAATGGTTGTGGGAATACATCAATTTTATGCTTTGGATTCTTCGACATAGGCACAATCACTGTTAAAAACATGTAAGTCTCATTCATACACATCCATGGAGGCAAATTATAAGGAATTATTATGATTGGCCATGATGAATATTGTTGGCCTGATTGCCCAAAAGGCTTAAAACCATCAGTGCTTAAACCCAGCCTCACATTTCTACTATCAGCAGCAAAGTCGAGGTGGATGTTATTGAAATGTTTACATGCAACTACATCCGATGGATGTCTCATTAGTCCATGTAACACCCCGATACCACCTTTGGAAGGATACCAGAGAGCTACGCAAACAAATACATATATAAACTCAAATGCATATGCAAATATTTTAATGCTGTTATAAAAGCAAATACATTTAATCAAAAAGATGCCAAATCCATGTATAAATAATCATATTGTTTTACAAAAGGGATTTGTAAACATTTAATATACATATACAAAATCGTTCCCTTACAAAATTACATTTCCAAAATCAAAATCCATATACAAAACTTATATCAATACAAAATATAGCGGAAGACAAAAAGGAACTCCAACTATAGACTTCTAGTGGCTGACTTGCAAATGTCCGACTCCAAACTGAACCTGCCACCTACACGGGAAAACAACCCATGCTAAGCAATAACGCTTAGTGGGGAGGAACAAAACATGCATATATAGATAATTGCAATAACAATATATCAGCTTATCAAAGCAACAAAGCATGTAAACATATTCCACTCATACTTATATCAAGTATTCATCCACACATGCATATGGGTATGAAGCCATCACTTATTCATCATATGTTAATCACAAGATAAAGTAATTAATAATTTATATCCAAGTAATCATTCTTTATATACATCATCTCAATATAACATTTAGCCATTCATATCCAACTACAAGTATCGCATCATATCTTATCATATCGCATGTATATAAACATGTAACATATATCCATTTCTATATCATTGGGAGCATATATCATAGTCATATACAACAACCTCTTATACAAGTCTCATGTAGTAGCCTAATTATCACTAACTAGTGGATACGGGTACCAATGATACTTATAGGACACAATATCCAAGCATGTAGAGACATGAGTCTCGAATCATACATAATCATGTATACTGGAGACCGAAGTCTCTTATCATATAGACCCGAACGGGGTCGACTTATATGACCCAAATGAGGCCAACATGTAACATATACCAGCTGCACTCACACACTAACCCTTAATAAGCGCTTATCTATCCACTACTGTGACCATTAGGCTCAAAATAACAACTCAATTATGTTCTAGTATTATTATCATATGATAGAGAAATAATTGAAGTATAATCACATAATTCCTATATACATGTATACTGACTAATTTCAGAGACATATAAATCATATACAAATCTCTATATGAACATGTAACTCAAAATCAAGTAATCCGTATACAAATAAAATCATATGCATTTATATCATACATAAAATTATTAATCATGAACATATAACTTATAGTTAAAGACATCATAATATAAAACCAGTCTAACACAAGTCAAGTGCCATACAGTAGTAAAACCCATGTAAAAGGAAGCTTGAAAACCATTTTCGGAAAATAGGGTAGGCGTGCATATGGGTTCGCGACAAGCAATCGAGCTCACGATAATAACCAAAGATTCACTGCGGGAGAAAAGGGCCTGCACGAGTCGTGCATAGCATCACGACTCGTGCTCGGCCAACATCCCAGATCATAAGTCGGCACATCTCGCTGAGACGTGCACAATCTGCCGAGTCATGCACTTCCCTCCGAGACGTGCACAATCTGCCGAGTCGTGCACTACAGCAGAACGAGGCTTATGCCGAGCGGCCCCTGTCGAACTGCCTCTTTTTCATGACTTGTGAAGGACTTCACGTGTCGTGAGGAATCTCTTGCTGAGCGGCTCTTGCCAAACAGGCTATTCTTCACGACTCGTGAAGTCCTTCACGTGCCGTGAAGAATCTCTTGCCGAGCGGCTCTTGCTGAACAGGCTATTCTTCACGACTCGTGAAGAACTTCACTTGTCATGAAGAATCGCAAGCCGAGTGGATTCTTCTACAAGATAATGGAAGACCTGGTTCTGTGGCACTCGCAACAAGAAGTCACGCTCGTGACATAATCGTGTTTTCCTATTCTCAGGAAAAATGTAGAAAACAGAGCTTGTAGAAACCAATGTCCAATCTTTACCCACAACCAAATATCATGTAAAAACTTACCTCCAGTGCCTTCAAAACATGCGTTTAACAATAACAACTCAAATTAAACAATATTAACACACATTTAAACAACATATATAGAGGTTGCCAAACCCAGAAATCCATCTCATATGCATATTTATACACCTTAAAGTTGACATGCAAAACATTAAATTTCTAGCATCTCAGATCATATACATAAATCTACTAAACATATACATTTACATGTATTAAAACACACCAATATCAGTAAAATCAAAACTCAACACTGATTCGAGATGAGAGAGGCAAAACACTCCCAAACTAAACATATTCACACACAAAGCTCCCAAAGCTGAAATGGAGCTCAATCCCGAATCTTCAAGATACCACTTTTCCTTTTCCTTTGTCTTTTCTCCTCTCTTCAGATTCTTGCATATAATCGAACAAATGTTCAGATACACACACAATCAAAATCATATACCCATATCAATCCAAAAGGAAGAAGAAGAAGAAGCAAACCAGTAACCCAGCCACTTACCTCTTAGAAAAACCACTCTGGATCACAAAACCCTAGCTCAAACATGAAGAACAATGTAGGAAAGAGTAGAGAGCAGAAAAATGAGAGAGATGAGGGAGTGAGAGAACGGCAAAGCAAGAAAGAAGAGGAAAATGTGGCTTCCATGGGAAGTAAAACTTTCTGCCTTCCCTCTCTCTTCTCCCTTTCAAATCTCATTAATTGTTCTCACCTACCATCCACATGTCCA
Source organism: Excoecaria cochinchinensis (assembly GCA_947683425.1). Lineage (NCBI taxonomy): Eukaryota > Viridiplantae > Streptophyta > Magnoliopsida > Malpighiales > Euphorbiaceae > Excoecaria > Excoecaria cochinchinensis. Next base: position 3,703,843 of record CANTUQ010000004.1, read on the forward strand.
TCTCTTATTGGACCCCTTATCCACTACCTTGACTTTCTTTCTTTTCTTTTTGTCCTCAATTCACTTAAACAATTACCAAATTATCCTTTAAATGTCCAATTAAACATGTAATTTTTGACTAGGCCATTTTTGGGATGTTACAATTCTCTCCTCCTTAAGAAATTTCGGCCTCGAAATTTTCCCGCTAACCATTTACATCCCAATTGCCAAAACCGAACTCATATGAAAACTTAACAAATTAACACTTACTAGAAGGACCTGCGGGCTCTGGAGTATCCTCTTTGACCATCGCGTACACCCGTGGCCGAACATAATCTCCTTCAGTCGGGATCCGGTGCATGATTTCTGATGGCACCTTAGGAGCTCTACTTCTATCTCTACCACTTCTTGCTGCATTGGATTTACCTGTACTAGCTTTACTCTCTTGTTGGCTCTTAATCCCCCTTCGGTCGGGACAATTAGCAAACCAATGCTCCATGCTATCGCATTTGAAGCACACTCCAGTGATCTTGCGATACGTACCCCAATGCTGCCTTTGGCAATGCTCACACTCCGGTGCTCGATTTCCCTTACTAGTAAGCGGTGCCGCACTTCCCACTTCAGAAGGCACTTAAGCAGTCCCTTTTGGCACTTGTCCGATCGGAACACCTTTAGGCTTCTTATTACCAACAACTCCACCATCCAGAGTTCTCCTCTTCTGTTCTATTCTCTGCTTCACCATCTCAGATTCTTCTAACTTAATTGCCGCTGGCACTAACTGATAATACCCAATTGGTTGCATACTCACCATAGCCGACAACGGACCTCTAATCACTTCTCTCAGCCAATCTTGAAAATGCTGACACATAAAATTCTCAGTCAATAATGCAGTAGGTACATACTTACTCAAACGACTGAACTCTTTCTCATAGTCACTGGCCGATATGTTCCTTTGCTTCAAACTTATAAATTCCTTCCACTTTGCCTCTTGATAGGCCTTAGTAACATACTTTTTCTCAAATTCCTGCACGAAAACTCCCATGTCAACTCAGCTAGTCTCTGTGGATTGAGAAGCATAAGCTTTCACCAATCATATATCGATCCTTGTAAAAGCAATACGGCATAAATAACTCGCTGATGCTGAGGGCAAGCTATCTCTTGTAGAATCTGATCAATCCTCTCTAACCAAAATTCAGCCACATCCGATTGGTCCAAGGAGGTTCCATGGAACTCTTCCGCTCCACTTTTCCTCATAAGCTCAGAGGGAGCCTTGGGAGCAGTCAATCTATCCACTAGTTGCAATAGCCCTTGTACCAATGCCGGACTCTCAAACCCAAGACCCGGACCTTCTGCTGGTGCATGCTCACGTGCAGGCCTATCCTATTAAACCGGATTACTTTCGACAAGATTAACACTTCCCATTATATCGCCCATATACTCACTCGGATCCGACTCCATCTAAACACCACACAGAACAACATCTGCATTGTAACACCCCACGTCCCTGTTGGAAGGACGCTGATGCGCTACCGACGCTCACTCACACACATGCGCACATGCACTAAGTGGAAGCATACATTCATACATAAAAACATACGGAGATACCGCGAAAGTTAAAAATTTAAAGAAATAATAGCTGAACATACAATAAGTCACATACATACATATAATCATTCAGCGGAAGCATAAGGCGAAAGATAAAACGAAGGAATAACTGAAAACTTAATTAAAATAAGATCCTTACATAATCAAATACATACGCAAAAATCTGCAAAATTACAGAATCCGAGATACAAGAGCTAAAACCAAAAATAACAAAACACTTCTAACTCCTATGTGGCTGACCCTACAGATGCTTGACTCGAACCAAACTAAAACCTGCCACCTACACGGGAAAAGAACCTGTGCTAAGCGATAACTCTTAGTGGGGAGGAACAGAACAAAAGGAAACTAAACAAACAAACATATAACATCATGCAAAGATACATATAAACTCGTAGGCAAACACTTATCGGTTCCACAGAAGTATCAGATATCAGAATACGAACCGAGCAAAAACACAAATTATATAAACACGCAACTGTCATCCCAAAGTACCCATATACCAACCAAATGCTGATTCACACGCAATGCAACTATTATGCAGAGATGCACATACATGTTAACTAATACCTGAGTTACGAAGTTGATGCACTACACTACCATACAATGATGCACATAAATATCAGGCAAAGTCACCAGTGGTCCAAACATACAACTATCATGCCATAATACAAACACACTAGCCGGGAACCGACTGACAAGGTCAAAGCACAACACTTCCGCTGCGCCACTCTCATACATATAATATCATGCCAAAAACGTAATCACATGACAACGTGCCGAAGACACCCCAATAGCAGAGACCAAATAAATAATAACATAACATCACATTCATAACATCATCATGCAAAAATACAATTAAATCTTACATACACTTACCGAGATCAATTAAATATAGAAAGTCATAGATTACACAATGCATAATCTCTAATTATCTAAACATGCATAAAACTGTCACACACTGATGCCCATACACTAGCTAAAACCAATCACAAAGCTAATATACCATACTCTCACATTACTACCCCAATACACGTAGTAGGATACAGAGAAACATAGACACCTAACAACATGCTGTAATCACTACTGTAGCAGAGGCCGGCATAACATATACACAGCAATACTTCCAAGTCAGTACACAATACATATGTTATCACACCATGAAATGTAAATGCATGTCAACATACCGAAATTGCTACGATGGCAGAAACCAAGGAAACATATATCATAGCTCAACCTTCATAGCATTCAAGAGGTTAGGTTCACAATCTTAAACATATTAATTTACATACTTATAGCCACAATTGATCCGATTCACGTGCTTATATATATATATATATATATTAAAACATGCTTGAGTCACACACATATATATACATCATAATCTGTTTGGTTTCGTCGGATTAATTCAACATTAACGCAGCGGAAACAAATCGAAACCCGAAAACAGGATCCATGTATTTCGATTGATTCAAAAGAAAGTGATAAAATTTACTAACCTTTTTCAGTGTGGGAATTCGAATTAAACACCTTTCAATCGAACTGAAGACGCTGCCTTTAACACGAACGTTCTCTACTGGTATCCACATGCACGAACAAAATGAACCGAAGTCGCAGGGTTGCTAGTTCCCTTTAGATGCGAATGGATTTTACAATTTTCTTTCCTTCTCAAGGAAGAACAATGGTGGCTGTATTTTTCTTTATAAAAATTAGCTAGAGTTTTCTTTTCTTCTTCTCAATAAGAAGTTATGCTAGCTAGGGTATCCAATGTTGGTATCCTATGTTTTAACCACTTTAAAACTCTTATTCCTTTTGAAAAACGGGAATTGAGTTTTGATAAGAGTTAATAACCTTTTATTAACCTATATCCCATACATATATCTATATATATATATGTATATATATTTCAAATCCTTTTTCTCTTAGGAAAAGATAAATAAGGATATTATCTCTTAATTAAAAACAAGAGATATCTACCTTATATATATATATATATATATTTATTTATTTCTTATTCAAAATAATAAGAAATATTAATACATACTATTATCTCATATTCAAAATTAGAGATATATGTATATGTACATAAATAAATAAATAAGTAATTTCAAAATTAAATATATAAATACCTATATTTATATATTATTTCGAAATAACCCAATAAAATCCATATTGTTCATTTTGGTCTTGGTGTGTGACCCAATAGGTTTATATTATGTTGGCAGTGGGCCTTATCCCATAATAAGCCCACAAGTCATAATTGGTCTCTAGCAAGACATTATGACTATCCAAATAATATAAATATCGTTAGTCCGATTTTAACTTGTAAATAGAACATGTTATTATCCTTTTATCACACGATACCTTATTTGAACATAAGTCATGGTACATGTCAAACTTATATTGTTCAAACATTTAATTTCCTGATCATTAAGTAGACTGATAAATTCAAATGACATTGATCACACTATTAATTCATTTGAGCACGGCCATGCATTTTATAGTCCTACTTATCGAGGGGCCCAATAGATATCTCTCTCATTAGAGAGGGATAAATTCCATCTTGATTATTCACTTTACTCCGCATAATTCTCATTATGTCCGATCATAAACTTTATAATTATCCGATTAAAGATAACGTTTGATTATGTCAAAACATAATGATCCTTATGTAGGAAACTATGATAACCTCAGGTCAAAGGATTCAATAACATATCTATTATAAGATCACTTATGACACTATCCCATGAAGTGATCTTATAGTGGGTCTATCCAATACTTTGTTCTCTAGCAAGTACGTATAGATTTGATTTATATCAACATATATAATCATCCCATGATTATCAATGCAAATCTATGCTAGTCTTAATTTATCTTTATGCCCTTTATTGATAAATGACTAGGGACAACATGAATAACATTGTTATTCATAAACATTACAATAATGTAACATGCCAATAATATCAATGTGAAGAAAACCATTATATAAATGGAATGTAATGATTACATCAAGGTCCAAATGTTTGGCCTAGGGCATAACCACTAACAATCTCCCACTTGCACTAGGCCCAATCATACATATATCTAGTACCCATTGACCTAGTATGTCCATCATGTTTGGCTTGTGGGAGAGCTTTGGTAAGTGGATCGGCGATGTTATCATCAGCAGGTACTCTGCATATCTTGACGTCTCCTCTCTCAATTATTTCTCGAATGAGATGAAAACACCTGAGTATATGATTTGATCTCTGGTGAGATCTAGGCTCCTTAGCCTGTGCAATAGCACCATTGTTGTCACAATAAAGATCCACTGGGTTGCCGATACTAGGTACTACTCCCAATTCAACAATGAATTTCTTGATCCATACTGCTTCTTTAGCTGCATCTGATGCTGCTATATACTCAGCTTCTGTTGTAGAATCAGTGATAGTGCTTTGTTTAGAACTTTTCCAGCTTACAGCACCTCCATTTAACACAAACACATATCCTGATTGCGATCGAAAATCATCTTTGTCAGATTGGAAGCTTGCATCTGTATAACAATTTATTACTAGCTCATCTTCCAATCCTCCATATATTAAGAATGCATCTTTAGTTCTTCTTAAGTACTTAAGAATATTCTTAACAGCTGTCCAATGACTTTCACCGGGATCTGACTGGTATCTGCTCGTCATGCTCAAAGCATACGAAACGTCTGGTCGAGTGCATAACATGGCATACATGATTGATCCTATAGCCAAAGCATAAGGAATCATACTCATGCAATCTCGCTCATCAGATGTCATTGGACATTGAGTCTTGCTAAGAGTAATGCCATGAGACATTGGCAAAAATCCTCTCTTGGAATTTTGCATACTAAATCTATTTAGCACCTTATCTATATAAGTGCTTTGACTCAGACCAATTATCCTTTTAGATCTATCCCTGTAGATCTTAATCCCAAGGATATAAGCAGCTTCGCCCAAATCTTTCATTGAAAAAGATTTTCCTAAGCATTGCTACTGGTGAAAAGGTTTCATCATAGTCAATACCATGAGTTTGTTTGAATCCTTTTGCAACAAGCCTTGCTTTAAAGGTATTTACTTTGCCATCCATGTCGGTTTTCTTTTTGAAGACCCATTTGCACCCAATGATTTTAATTCCTTCAGGTGGATCAATCAAGTTCCAAACTTGATTATCATACATGGATTGTATCTCAGACTTCATGGCTTCTAGCCATTTCTGAGATTCCGGACCTGACACGGCATCTTGATAGGTAGTAGGCTCATCTTGATCCATGAGCATCACTTCACGACTATCTGTCATGAGAAATCCATATCTCTCGGGTTGAAGTCATATCCTATCAGATCTACGTGGTACTTGTGTAACAGGTACAGGTTCCACAACAGGTTGTGAAACTTGTTGAGTTTCCACCAATGGTTCAATGTTTTCTTGTGGTTCTTGAATTTCTTCAAGTTGTACTTTACTCCCACTGGTTCTTTTAGAAATGAATTCTTTTTCTAGAAAGACACCATTTCGAGCAACAAACACTTTGTTCTCAGAAGGATTATAAAAGTAATATCCTTTAGTTTCCTTAGGATATCCCACAAAAAGACATTTATCAGATTTTGGTGCTAATTTATCTGAGACTTGTCGTTTGACGTAAGCCTCACAGCCCCAAATCTTTAGAAAAGACAAATTAGGAATTTTCCCAGTCCATATCTCATATGGTGTCTTTTCAACCGCTTTAGATGGAACTCGATTCAAAGTGAATGCGGCTGTTTGTAATGCATAACTCCAAAAGGATAATGGAAGATCTGTTTGACTCATCATAGATCGAACCATATCTAATAAAGTTCGATTCCTCCTTTCAGATACACCATTCCATTGTAGTGTTCCTGGTGGAGTTAATTGTGAAACAATTCCACAATCTCTTAGATGATTATCAAACTCTTGGCTCAAATATTCACCACCTCGATCAGATCGAAGTGCTTTAATAGTTTTACCAAGTTGATTTTGTACTTCATTTTGAAAGGTTCTAAACATTTCAAATGATTCATGTTTATGTTTCATTAGATAGACATAGCCATATCTACTGAAATCATCTGTGAATGTAATGAAGTAATGAAATCCTCCCCTGGCATTTATGCTTAATGGGCACATACATCAGAATGTACAAGGCCTAATAAGTCAGTGGCCCTTTTACTATGTCCAGTAAAAGGATCCTTTGTCATCTTGCCCAATAAACAAGATTCGCAATTTTTAAATGATTCAAAATCAAATGATTGCAAAAGTCCATCTGAATGGAGTTTAGCTATGCGTTTCTCATTTATATGACCAAGGCAACAATGCCATAAATATGTTGAATTTAAATCATTTGGTTTGGATTTCTTTGTAGTTATGTTATAAATATCATGATTATTGGATGTTTCTAGGTTTAGGATATAAAGCCCACAATATGAATCAGCAATACCATAAAGCATATCATCATAATAAATAGAACATTTCTTATTCTTAATAAGAAAAGAAAAACCTTCATTATCCAAACTTGAAACTGAAATAATATTCCTACTCAAACTAGGAACATAATAGCAATTGTTGAAAACTAACAAAAGCCCATTGGGCAAAGTCAACTCATAAGATCCTAAAACTAGAGCAGCAACTTTTGCTCCATTACGAACTCGTAGGTCCACTTCACCCCTTTTTAGCTGCCTACTCCTTTTGAGTCCCTGCACATTTGTACAAATGTGAGATCCACATCCAGTATCTAATACCCAGGAATTAGAAGTAGATAAGTTAATTTCTATAACATAAATACCTGAAGAAGTAGTCTCACCACTCTTCTTCTTCTTTAATTCTTCCAAGTAAAGCTTGCAATTCCTCTTCCAATGACCAGGTTCATTGCAGTGGAAGCAAACTTCTTCCTTTGGAGGTTTAACCTTGGACTTGGGTTTGGGCTTAGGCTTACCACCAACTTTTGCCTTAGCCTTAGCCTTACCCTTGACTTTCATGCCTTTCCCTTTGTTGACCATCAGAACATGGCCAGGCTTTTTGTTTATGCTTTGCTCAGCTGTTTTGAGCATGGCATGCAGCTCAGCTATTGATTTCTCCATATTATTCATGTTGTAGTTCATGACAAAATGGTCATAACTATCAGGCAATGAATTAAGGATCAAATCCGTTGCCAGTTCCAAACTGAGGGGAAATCCAAGCCTCTCAAGGTGATCAATGTAGCCCTTCATTTTCAAAACATGAGAGCTAACTGAAGCACCTTAGCCATTTTTCAAGAATGCAAAGCTTTGGTAGTCTCATACCTTTCTTGCCTAGCCTGCTATTGAAAGGTCTGCTTGAGATGAGTACTCAACTCATAAGCCTCCATGTTTTCCAGATGCTTCTGAAGCTCTGGGGCCATGGTAGCTAACATTAGACAGCCAACATCCCCAGAATCATCAACATGTTTCTTGAATTTCTCTTTGACTGCCCTTCTGGCATCAGCAGGTGGCTCATTGGGAATAGGCTCATCCAGCACATACAATTTCCTTTCTTGCTTAAGGACAATCCTCAAGTTTCTGAACCAGTCAAGGAAGTTTGTGCCAGTTTCTTTAAGTTTGTCCTTCTCAAGAACAGATCGCAGTGACATAGCAGAAGTGTTATTTAATGCCATTAATCTACAAACATGCAAGATAAATTATATTAGTACCAATTTCATTTTAGGTTTTCTTATAAACTCCCACTAAAATAGTAACCCTCATTAATAATTACAATAATTATAATAATTTAGTGGGCTAAGATCCATATTTCACTTAACTCTAAGTCAGCTTTGGCATGACGCTTAAAGTTAAGTTATTTAGGAAGGTAGCTCATTTACCAATTATATCTTATATAACTCTTAGATCATTTATGGGATTTTGACATCATATGTCCCGGCATGTTATAATCCCATCTTATGCCCTTAGGCCCAAAACCGTTTTGATAGCCTAATTAAGTCTAACCATTTTAAACATATGAGTAGCACCATTACTCATCTTGCCTTTCTAGGATAACCTAATGCACTTCGCTTTGGCAGAACCTACATTTTGGTGATCTTCGTCTTGACAAGTGTTTTAATAATGGGTGGCATATGACTTGAAATTATGGTGAGGGATTTAATTTTAACTTATGATGTCTAATTATTTATATACATCATGCATCAATTCATACATGCCATCTCATACACATATATAAACATTCATCGCATCACATACTAAGAACATATGCATAATATATATAAAACCGTGTCATAGCATGGCCAAATCTATATTGATCCTCATAAGCCAATATGAAGATCAAAGGTCAATCCTAGGTGTGAAAATGGACTTGATCAAAATCTTCCATCTTGCACCTCCATCGCCATGGACTTGGATTGATCTCCATTGTTGTTCTTCGTCTTCATTACAATAATAAATACAAAGAAATTCTACTACAATTATTAAATAAAATTACAATGCAATAAACGACACGCAGGTCGTATTTAAAATTTACAAACCCTTAAAAGATAAAATAAAATTCATCCATAAAAGGTTCAATTGGCCATGCTATGCACCATGCAAAGACATCATACATAAACATAATAAATCATATTTATTTCATATCGTGAATAATATACCTTATTTCATAAATTGATATATTAAAATTACCGAGTGATAATTATTAATGACATATAAGGCGGTACGAAGAGGTAGCACGGCTGCCCCGCTGGCCGGTCAGTGGGCGGGGTTAAAGGGCAGCGCCCCTTACGGGGTTCGTAGGGGCAGCACCCCGCAAAACTTTTTCTATTTTGTCAATCTTATTAACAATTTTCTGCCCAAAAACTCTATTCTATATGTATGAAAAAACGATTTTGCTAATCATATCAGCCGTCGTTTAATCACATTAAATAATTTAGTAAACACAGAATACCATCATAAATAATTTCGTATTAAACATATTAATACCATTAGTTAATCACATTAACACTTAATTGAGTTCGTTAATCATATTAACATAATGTAATTTCGTAGCCCTTAATATACCAAATTAATATTACTAAGTTAATCTCGTTTTATCACATAAATTCATTCGTTTTTAACACTTAAAATTGAAATAAATCTCCAAGTATCAACATACAAATCGATCAACAGAATAATATATATATCACATACATATATAAAATATTTGAATCAATCGAATATACAAGTGGCTTTGATACCACTGTTGGGTTTCGTCGGATTAATTCAACATTAACGCAGCGGAAACAAATCGAAACCCGAAAACAGGATCCATGTATTTCGATTGATTCAAAAGAAAGTGATAAGATTTACTAACCTTTTTCAGTGTGGGAATTCGAATTAAACACCTTTCAATCGAACTGAAGACGCTGCCTTTAACACGAACGTCCTCTACTGGTATCCACACGCATGAACAAAATGAACCGAAGTCGCAGGGTTGCTAGTTCCCTTTAGATGCGAATGGATTTTACAATTTTCTTTCCTTCTCAAGGAAGAAAAATGGTGGCTGTATTTTCTTTTCAAAAATTAGCTAGAGTTTTCTTTTCTTCTTCTCAATAAGAAGTTATGCTAGCTAGGGTATCCAATGTTGGTATCCTATGTTTTAACCACTTTAAAACTCTTATTCCTTTTGTAAAACGGGAATTGAGTTTTGATAAGAGTTAATAACCTTTTATTAACCTATATCCCATACATATATCTATATATATTTATGTATATATATTTTAAATCCTTTTTCTCTTAGGAAAAGATAAATAAGGATATTATCTCTTAATTCAAAACAAGAGATATCTACCTTATATATATATATATATATATTTATTTATTTATTTCTTATTCAAAATAATAAGAAATATTAATACATACTATTATCTCATATTCAAAATTAGAGATATATGTATATGTACATAAATAAATAAATAAGTAATTTCAAAATTAAATATATAAATACCAATATTTATATATTATTTCGAAATAACCCAATAAAATCCATATTGTTCATTTTGGTCTTGGTGTGTGACCCAATAGGTTTATATTATGTTGGCAGTGGGCCTTATCCCATAATAAGCCCACAAGTCATAATTGATCTCTAGCAAGACATTATGACTACCCAAATAATATAAATATCGTTAGTCCGATTTTAACCTGTAAATAGAATATGTTATTATCCTTTTATCACACGATACCTTATTTGAACATAAGTCATGGTACATGTCAAACTTATATTGTTCAAACATTTAATTTCCCGATCACTAAGTAGACTGATAAATTCAAATGACATTGATCACACTATTAATTCATTTGAGCACGGCCATGCATTTTATAGTCCTACTTATTGAGGGGCCCAATAGATATCTCTCTCATTAGAGAGGGATAAATTCCATCTTGATTATTCACTTTCCTCCGCATAATTCTCATTATGTCCGATCATAAACTTTATAATTATCCGATCAAAGATAACGTTTGATTATGTCAAAACATATTGATCCTTATGTAGGAAACTATGATAACCTCAGGTCAAATGATTCAATAACATATCTGTTATAAGATCACTTATGACACTATCCCATGAAGTGATCTTATAGTGGGTCTATCCAATACTTTGTTCTCTAGCAAGTACCTATAGATTTGATTTATATCAACATATGTAATCATCCCATGATTATCAATGCAAATCTATACTAGTCTTAATTTATCTTTATGCCCTTTATTGATAAATGACTAGGGACAACACGAATAACATTGTTATTCATAAACATTACAATAATGTAACATGCCAATAATATCAATGTGAAGAAAACCATTATATAAATGGAATGTAATGATTACATCAAGGTCCAAATGTTTGGCCTAGGGCATAACCACTAACATAATTGAATCACATCATAGCCTTCTAAAACTTATAACACAACATATGACATATGCGGATAATCATGTCAGATATAATTACACTTACCTAATAACGACATACATTCAGAAGCTTATATCCACATTCATATGTACATAAAGATGTCAGAACATTTATAGGTTCAAAATCACATTCAGATAAATGACTGATTCATATACTTATCATCATACCCATTCGGATATCACATTCAAATATTCATATCAGACAAAGCAAACAAATCAAATACCTGCTGACTCACAGTAGTGGATAACGAGAGAACGCATAATGTACCTTACGGGTACAACTCGAACGCATAACGTACCTTATGGGTACGAATAGAAAACCATTTTATTTTATCGCATACAAATGTTTTTAATGAACACATTGAAAAGGATCGCGAGGATTCGAACACATAAAAAGGGTTCAGGAGGAACCAAATGGGGGACATGATCGGGGTCCAAACGGCCAAAGGTGTTGCAGCTAAAGAGACTCTATTAGGCATGCCTAACTATCCACTAGACTGACTCGCGCAGGTCATGCATAACACCAATCACACTTAAGCATAGCACATTATTTATAACAAGGATCACAAATCTTAGGCTTGCATAATAAATGAAACTCATTTCATGAGATGCACCAAATTGCTCATATATCATTCATTGGTTCACAAACGTATAGTTCATCATATCAATCATGCATAAATGAGAATAAATAAGCATAAACCATGCACTAAGAAGAAAACATGCATTACACCATTCGTATTGCAAAGCTTAAAATATAATTCAGTCAACACATTATATGAATAATCACCATTATAAAGCGTATCGGAGTCAAATATGGAGACACTATTATGCCAGTGATTATCAATACAAAGCCTTAATCATGCAATAATACAATTCATGTTCCACCGCATATCATAATCAAATATTAACATACTATCACTTCAATAAACACGCTTTTCAGATTAATAATACAAACCATGTTCCAAGTCACAACATGTAATTTATCGTGCATAATCCGTAATATAATGGGCATGTAAACAAGTTCATGGAGCATACAGTAAGGAAAAACCATGAAAAGGACATTTAAAACTCATTTTCGAAAAACTGGGCACGCGGGAAAACAGGGCGGACTAGGATCTCTGTCGCGCTCGCGACAGAAGAGTCACGGACACGAGTTGTGCGGAGGGACACGACTCATGTCAATGGCTCCTTCCCAATCATGCTCTACAGCACGATACACGGAGAAAAACACAACAGCACGAGTCATGTGCTGCTCGAGCACCAGTCATGCTGCCTCAGCACGAATCGTGCTGATCCTCTCATGAGCCAACATTTCTTGGAAATGCATGACTTGTACGTGCTTAAGGCAGCACGAGTCGTGCTTCTCTAGCACGAGTCGGACAGAGACCATTCCCAAAGCAATTTCATGCGAGAGCTGGAAATTTCATTCTGCTGTGCTCGCGACAGGATCGAGATTTCCAGTTCTCAGCCAAATCACAAGAAACCCAGAAAAATTCTCAAACTCAAACCATTTTGACCCAAATCACTCCAAATTCCTTCTTACTTCAAAATAAACTTTTCAAACACCATAATCAACATAAAACACAACATTTCAACAATTACTTCCAATCAAATCATCCATTCACAAATCAAGATCTCAAAAATTGGAAAACCAGAAATTTTTGCAGTAAATTCAACCAAACCTCACAATCATTTTAATAATTCCACAATCATGCATACTCATTCATCACAATTAAAAACCCATATAATATACACTCATTTAAGCCTAATAACCATCATCAATTTCCACAATTTAAACAAAACAAAACACACATGCAATCTAAATGAGAACTAGGACAGAGACAACTCAATTAAACTCCCAAATTGAAATTGAAGAACACAGAGCTCCCAAACTTGGAATAAAAGATCCAAAATCACTCTACTTCAACCTTCAATCTTCTCCTTGCCCTTATTCTTCTTCTTGCCACCCAAAGCTTGCACAAATAAAAACCCAAAAATTTCTTAATCCAAACCCTAACTCAAATAAAACTAGAAGAAGAAAAAGAAGAAGAACCCAAACGCAGGAAACCCTAAATGCCACACTTACCTCTTCAATCTTGTTCCAAATATCTCTCAAAATCACCTCTAAGCATGCACAAATCCCAGCCAAAGGATAAACAAAGAGGAAAAGCAGAAAATAGAAAAGAAAAGAAGAAGAGGAAGCGTGAGAGGGAGGAGAACGGGAATGCAGATTTTCCTGTGTTCCCTCTCTCTCTCTTCTCTCTTTTCTTTCTTTCACATTCAATGCCCACCAACTAAGTCCACTTGGCAAGCTGTCATTGGACCAATAATTCCACTTCTTTGACTTTCTCTTTTGGTCCATACAAATCCCACTTAAATCCTTGGCAAACTTACAATTCACTCACTAACACAATTCTTTCCTTATTAACTTAAATTATCTCTTCAATTGGGTCCTCAATTACTCAAATTCCACATGCACAAATTACTCAATTACCCTCAAAATTCCCGACTTGGCATGCAAATTTCGACAAGGCCTGTTTTGGGTTGTTACATGCATTAGGCCACAACTCTAAACGGACTCTCATGCAAGGACTATACACTCACACAATCAAAATAACTAAAACTGCCTAAACCGGCGCTCTCTGATACCACAAACTGTAACACCCTAATACCCCCTTTGGAAGGATACCGAAGCACTACGCATACAAATACATATACAAACTCAAATGCATATGCAAATATTTAAATGTTGTTATAAAAGCAAATACATTTAATCGAAAAGATGCCAAATCCATATATAAATAATCATATCGTTTTACAAAAGGGATTTGTAAACATTTAACATATACATATATAAAATCCTTCATTTACAAAATTACATTTCCAAAATCAAAATCCATATACAAAACTTATATCATTACAAAATATAGCGGAAGACAAAAAGGAACTCCAACTATAGACTTCTAGTGGCCACCTATACGGGAAAACAACCCATGCTAAGCGATAACGGTTAGTGGGGAGGAACAAAACATGCATATACATATAATTGCAATAACAATATATGAGCATATCAAAGCAACAAAAGCATGTAAACATATTCCACTCATACTTATATCAAGTATTCATCCACACATACATATGGGTATGAAGCCATCACTTATTCATCATATGTGAATCACAAGATAAAGTAATTAATCATTTATATCCAGGTAATAATTCTTCATATGCATCATCTCAATATAACATTTAGCCATTCATATCCAACTACAAGTATCTCATCATATCTTGTCATATCGCATGTACATAAACATGTAACATATATCCATTTCTATATCATTGGGAGCACATATCATAGTCATATACAATAACATCTTATACAAGTCTCATATAGTAGCTTGATTACTCACTAACTAGTGGATAAGGGTACCAATGATACTGATAGGACACAGTATCCAAGAATGTAGAGACATGAGTCTCGAATCATATATAATCATGTATACTGGAGACCGAAGTCTCTTATCATATAGACCTGAACAGGGTCGACTTATATGACCCAAACGGGGCCAACATGTAACATATACCAGCTGCACTCACACACTAACCCTTAATAAGCGCTTATCTATCCACTACTGTAACCATCAGGCTCAAAATAACAACCCAATTATGTTATAGTATTATTATCATATGATAGAGAAATAATTCATGTATAATCACATAATTACTATATACATGTATACCGACTAATTTCAGAGACATATAAATCATATACAGATCTCAATATGAACATGTAACTCAAAATCAAGTAATCCATATACAAATAAAATCATATGCATTTATATCATATATAAAATTAATAATCATGAACATATAACTTATAATTAAAGACATCATAATATAAAGCCAATCTAACACAAGTCAGGCACCATGCAGTAGTAAAACCCATGTAAAAAGAAGCTCGAAAACCATTTTTGAAAAATAGGGTAGGCGGGCATATGGGTTGCTGTAGCGCTCAAGATAAGAAGTCGCGCTCGCGATAGTAACCAAAGATTCACTGTGGGCGAAAAGGGCCTGTACAAGTCGTGCATAGCATCACGACTCGTGCTCGGCCAACATCCTAGATCATGAGTCAGCACATCTCACCGAGACGTGTACAATCTACCGAGTCGTGCACTTCCCTCCGAGACGTGCACAATCTACCGAGTCGTGCACTACAGCCGAATAGGGCTTATGTCGAGAGGGCCCATGCCGAACGGCCTCTTCTTAATGACTCGTGAAGGACTTCACGTGTTGTGAAGAATCTCTTATCGAGCGGCTCTTGCCGAACGGGCTATTCTTCACGACCGGTGAAGAATCGCAAGCCGAGCGGATTCTTCTACGGGAGAATGGAAGACCTGGTTCTGTCGGGCTCGAGACTAGAAGTCGCGCTTGCGACAGAATCGTGTTTTCCTATTCTCAGGAAAAATGCAAAAAATAGAGCTTGTAGAAACCAATGTCCAATCTTTACCCACAACCAAATATAATGTAAAAACTTACCTCTAGTGCCTTCAAAACATGCTTATAACAATAACAACTCAAATTACACAATATTAACACACATCTAAACAACATATACAGAGGTTGCAAAGCCCAGAAATCCATCTCATGTGTATATTCGTACACCTTAAAGTTGATATGCAAAACATTAAATCTCTAGTATCTCAGATCATGTACACAAATCTACTAAACATATACATTTACATGTATTAAAACACACCAATATCTATGAAATCAAAACTGAACACTGATCCGACATGAGAGAGGCAAAACACTCCCAAATTAAACATATTCACACACAAAGCTCCTAAAGCTGAAATGGAGCTCAATCCACAACCTTCAAGATACCACTTTTCCTTTTCCTTTGTTTTTTCTCCTCTCTTCAGGTTCTTGCATATAATCGAAACAAATGTTTAGATACCCACTCAATGAAAACCATATACCCATATCAACCCAAAAGGAAGAAGAAGAAGAAGTAGAAACAAACCAGTAACCCAGCCACTTACCTCTTTGAAAAACCACTCTTGATCACAAAACCCTAGCTCAAACATGAAGAAAAATGTAGGAAAGAGTAGAGAGCAAAAAAATGAGAGAGATGAGGGAGTGAGAGAACGGAAAAGCAAGAAACAAGAGGAAATTGTGGCTTCCACGGAAAGCAAAACTTTTTGCCTTCCGTCTCTCTTCTCCCTTTTAAATCTCAATAATTGTTCTCAGCTACCATCCACATGTCCATCTCTTATTGGACCCCTTATTCCATTACCTTGACTTTCTTTCTTTTCTTTTTGTCCTCAATTCACTTACACAATTACCAAATTATCCTTTAAATGTCCATTTAAACATGTAATTTCTGATTAGGCCATTTTTAAGATGTTGCAGTCCATCCGTCTGTTCTTGTTCATTATGCCATCTCATGTGAGATGCAGTAACATTTGAGGAATATAGCCTCTGAAGTCTTGAGGTTTGAGGAAAATAATACATTCGCTTTCATGGTACTAATTTCTGCTTCCTATTAGCATTTATTGGTTTGAATCTTGGTTGAGTACAAAATTTACAATCCTATAGTTTGACATCAACTCCCCAAAAAACAAACATCCCAGTTGTGACCCCTGCGGCCCGAACCCGACCCGCTTTAAGGGTCCGAGAAGGGTTTAGCGTCTAGATTTTTGTTAACATGAGCTATCTTGGAATTCCTTACCCAATAGAACATTGGGAAGTTTATCTAATCCCATGAAACCTTTAGGCACCTTTGAGGTATTTTGAAGTAACCACCAAATTTATAAGAAATTGGAAAAGGTCATCTAACCTCAGGGGTTTTAAACCAGAGAAGGTGTTCGAAACATCACTCTTATTAATGCCTTAAGTTAAGTTATAAATGAGTTTTTAACAACTGAAATTCCATCTCTCATCTCACGCGATAATGCAACAAAATTAAAGCGCATTTCAAGCATTTTGGAAAGCAGTAAAGAAAGCGATAAAGAAAACGATAAAAATTACAAGTGAAAAAAAATAGGACAGAACAATCCTCCAAAATTAAAAGAAAAGCTAAAATAAATTACAAGATTAAAATCGGGACAAAAATACAATCCCTCAAGGTAAATGTAAAATCAAACAAACAAAGTCAATTAATTAAATAACATGCATAAATCGGGTCATTATTTGGAAGTAGGAACATTGGTTCCTTCATGCACACTTAAAAATCTAAGAGTTATTTTGGCCAATATTGGAAAAGGTGGGGATAATTGGATACCATTTTGTGAAAATTAACTCCTTTTTGAAAGTGAGATTTTATTGGTTAAAACAGGACATTGGTCCAACTTATTAGAAAAATCCCGATTTATTAATAAAAATATTTTTGGTGATTTTTTATTTAAACATACATAAAAATAAACCATTTTACATAAAATACACAAATACAACAAATAAATCAAAATAAAGGAAAATGTAGAATTTAAATATGCAAACTAAAATAAGGCTCCTGATTCCTTGATTCCCCATCTTTGCCCATGGATAATGTGCAAATGAAAAAAACAAGTGTTGTAGCAGAAAATAAAAAGAAAAAGAAAATTTGTAACACCCCCTAGCCATACGTAGGCATACCCATCCTCAAGGAGTGAGAAGCCGTATGAACCGGGTATGTCACCAAGCATATAAAGATACAAAGCATACATTCATACATAATAACCATACATCATTACGGGAAAATTAAAACCTCCATAAGTATCAGAATGATCCATCATTACAATAGCAAAATTCGTTACAAAAATGTTCTGATTAAAAGTCAGAATAAGATAATTATATAACCCAAAAGTATATATGTAACACCCCAGTACCCCCGTTGGAAGGATACCGGAGCGCTACAACGGAGCACGACGATGAACACATACATGCACACTTGCGCATAAGCGGAAGCATACCAAAAAGCGATAAAACATAAACAAATTAAAACATAATATATATAAATATATATATATATTCAAATTATACATAATCCAAATATTACATATACAAAAATATTCAGGAGCAGAACAAAATAAAACTCTTCTAACTCCTATGTGGCCGAACTGCAGACGTGCGACTCAAACGGAACCCAAAACCTGCCACCTACACGAGAAAAGAACCCGTGCTAAGCGATAATGCTTAGTGGGGAGGGACAAAAACAAAGAGCACTATACAGTAAAATCATGCAAATACATATATATATAAGCATCCACAGATTGAAATCTCTAAAATAACAGAAGCCAAAGGTACACAACACATAATTAACAAATTTAAGCAATTAACAACATCAAGATGCACAATCCACTATACTAACTGAAGTCACTCAAAAAGACACAATACTTTACAAGGCAAAACTCAACACCTCGAAAAATAGCCTGAATTTCACTCGCTGTGGATACGGGAACGCTTCGCGACAGGGGATACTACGAACAGTATCAAAAGTGAGAGACCGGAGCCTCAATCACACACTTCACTGAGTTTTATCAAAAGTAGGGGAGACCGAAGCCTCAAAACATTTTATCGCTACACGGAAGATGACCATCTCGGAGGTCGACTGCTTTGCCCAAACGGGGCGGACAGAATAGCTGTACTCAGATCGTTTTATAAGCATGCTTATCTATCCACTACAATGACACTTCAGGCTCACTCTCTGACTCTAAGCACCACACTTGACAAGACCAATCCCACGAGTGAAAACACTAATCAAAGCATTAAAACCAGAATTAAAATTCTAACATATCATAACTATTTATACAGAAATAGAACGATCAACATACACTTATACAAGACACAAAACATAACCCAAGCAAGAGTGAGAAATCATGCCAAGAGGAGTAAGAGAATCACATTCAGAAAATAGGGCAGGCAGGAAGAGCTTCTGTCGCGATCGCGACAGAACACAGGGTACCTCATCACGGGCTCGCGCTAGGAGACACGCTCGCGACGACGCACGCTCGGTAGACTCACACAAACTGAGCTCTGTCGCGCTCGTCACAACGTCGCGGTCGATGCAGAGACCGGCTACCTCCTCCCCGTGCGCATGCTCGGCTGCATGCTCTCCTTGAGGAATCGACCTACCGAGCTCTCTGTTGCACTCACGACAGCGTCACGATCGCGACAGAGGGCTCTCCAGCAACTAGGGGGCCATTCCGCACTCTGTCGCGCTCGCTATAGCGTCATAATCGCGACAGAACCCAGAATTGCTCAGATTATGCACTTTTCCTGCACTCCACACAATTCAACTTCCAAAACCACTCAATCAATCATGCACAAACACTTACCTTGGCGCTCCCAAACATATAAAACATGCTCACGATTCATATACACTTAAATTTAAATAGGAAATCACAATTAGTCATTAAGAACATACAAAACACACTTTACCCTAACACAACATTTTCACTACTTCAACATGTAAATCACTACCATTGAATCAAGCTTAACAAGCATTCCAATTAATCACATACATGCATTTACCTAAGAATATTAACACTCAAAAAATTTCTAACAATATGCAATCATAAAACGCGTCCAATCCAAAGAGAAGTAGGGATAAACACATTCAAACTTAAAACCACAACAAAGGCTCCCAAACCCCTTGTAGACCAAAACCCAGCTGATCTTCACTCTTGAACCTTCTCCTTGCCTTTGCTCTTCTTCTTGCCACTCGATTCTTGCACAAATCCAACCAAAAACACACTTAAATCAAACCAATAAACTAACACTTCACAACCAGAATTCAAAGAACAAGTAGTAGATAAAGGAACCCCAAATCAAACTCAAGCACTTACCTTCAAAACCCAGCTCAAAACTTAAAGAAATCCCACTCAAAACTCAAAGGAGCACATAAGAGAAAGTGAAGAGCAGCCAAATAAAGAAAGGGAAGAGAAGGGAGGACGGGAAAGGGTGAATAAGAGAGGGAATGGGTAGCTTCCACAGGAAGCTATCCCATTTCAGCCTTTCCTCTCTCCTCCTCTCACCTCACTTCTTTACTTCATTAATTTCTCACCTAACACTTCCACTTGGCATGCTCCTAATGGTTCTCACAACCAATCTTGACTTATTTCCTCTTGGCACCATACAAAACACACACACTAAACTCTCTTACATAAATATCTCCAAGGCACCAAACTTGACTCACACCATATAATTTCTATTAAATCACTTTTCATCCAAGGCACCATACACATATAAACCACACAATAAAATCTCTTCACCCACTTACATCCTAACACCATACGCTATAATCACACTAGATTAATCCCAATAAAAATACCCTCCATCCATACCCCACATGCATACCATATAATTCCTCCTCTTAACTTAATTAATTAATTAATTTCTTTGCACTAAAGTCCTTATTAACCAAATTTTCTCTTACCCAAATTACTGAAATACCCTTACTTTTCTGACTTACCACGCAGATTCCGACCCAGCCCTTTTTGGGTTGTTACAATATAAATGCGGAAGCTTTATAAAATAATGGTATAAAGAGAATTCCGATACAAAAGAAGCAACATGCTATCAAAAATAAAGCCCTAACACTAATCCCTCTATGTTGGTTTGACTGGCAATGACTCTCCCAAAAGAACACCATCCTCCGCACTTGCACGAATAAAACACCGTGCTAAGCGATAAACGCTTAGTGGGGAACACACAACAAAAGAGTGGACGGCCATTCACAATGCTCGTCTATGCCATACACATACAATATGACAAATGCGGATAATGATATCAGCTGTATAATCATACTTGCATAATAAAGACATGCATTTAGAAGTTCACATCCACATTCATTTACACTTTAGTTGATTTCTCATACTTATTATATACGCATCTGAATACCATATTCTTGTAATCATATCAAAGCGGAGCAAAAAAAAAAGAGCACCTGCTGACTCAAAATAGTGGATAACGAGTATACGGACAGTACCTTACTGGTATGAATCGAATACTGACAGTACCTTACTAGTACGAATTGAAAACCATTTCATTTTATCAATTACAAAATATTTTACTGAGGGGACCTTAAACAAGATCCAAATACTGAGGGGTTCGCGAGGAACCAAACGGGGACCTGATCGGGGTCCAAACGGAACTGAGGCTGCAGCTAGAGACTCTATTAGGCATGCCTAACTATCCACTTACTTGACTCTAGCAGGTTATGCATTATTCAAATTGTGTTTCCAAGGGTAATACATAATTATACTCACATTCATATCAATGAATTATAAATAAGACATGCATAACCCAATATCATTCAACAACTTATAACATGCAATATCGTATACATTACTTATTATTTGACTAAGTTAAAATACCATTCATATCATTTGAAATTTAATATCACATAGAGGAAGACTAAGAACACAAACAAATGAAAGAGGATAGAAAGAAAAACCCATATTTTTGTTTGATAAAAAAAAAATAGGAGGGCAGAGGAATGGAGGGGCGCGAGTCGTGCTGAGGAGCACGACTCGTGGTCCTGGAGACTTGAGGGGCACGAGTCATGCTGGGGAGCACGACTCGTGCTCCTGCTTCCTGCCAGAGCATGTCTCGTGTTCATGGAACACGACTCGTGCTCTGGCTCTCTACTCCCTCAAATAGCATAAAAGAGAAGAAAAAGAAGAGGGAGGAGCACTCACCAGATGGACACGACTTGGACGACCATGCACGACTCGGACAACGCACAGACAACAAAACACAGCAAACAAAACAAGGAAGAGAAAAGAGAAGGAAAAGCAAGGGAGAGCACGACTCACACACCCAAACACGACTAGGATAGGCACGCAGACTTCTAATTTTTGAAAACCTAATATCGTGAAATTCACCCAGAAACCCAGAATTCCCAGAAATCATCCCAACTCAAATTCAAATCATTCTTACCAGGAATTAGCTTCCTCAAGCACGTAAAATCAACATAAATAATACAAAATCACTTCCTTAATAATTACCCATCCAAAACAGATATGAACTCAATCAAAATTTTGAAGTATCAGAACCCAAAAATATAAACACAGTAAACTCATTCCAAAGTAAATCTCATTCTTAAGGTTCCAATCGTCATGCATTAACCACAATAAAAACCCATTCATTCAAACCCAACATGCAATATCAATACATCAAACCATCAACAAAAGAATCAAACAAAGTAAATACATAGTAAATTCAATTTTCCCAAACCTGAAATTCTTTGCTTCAAATCACTTAGTTCCACTACTCCCAACTATTTCCTTGCCCTTGGGATTGCCAGGAGACTCAGCTAAGCACAACACATCGAAAAACACCCAAAATTCAAACCCTAAGTTAAATCTAAACCTAGAAAAGAAGATGAAGAAGATGAACAAATGGAAAAACATGATGAAGGATGCAATAACTTACCAAAAGAATGCAAGGAGATGATTAATCTTCCACCAACAAGACTTGAATCTAAGCTAGGGTATCTAAAGAAGAGAAAAGGAAGAAGGAGAGTGGGAAAGAGGGATAACGAGAATGAAGAGGAGTTCTGCCTCTTTCCCTTTGCTCTTTCTTTTTCTTTTACTTTTCCTAACCCTAGACAAGTGTCATCTCCCTATTGGTGGAGATTAATCACTCACACCTAAAAGACATGCAGACATTGCACACTATACAATCCCAATTTAAAACACCCTAATAGTGTGTGAGTAAAGCACACAACCACCACACCACTACTCACACCCTACAATGGTATGCTCATGCACACACACATATATCCCAACTAATTCACACCCTAATAACATACATACATCCACATGCTAACAAAGCCCTTAAAACATACATTTCTACCCAAAATACCCTTATGACATGCCAAACGTATACCATGCATGCACACACAAATGGGCTCATACTACTGGGGGGCAAACGGGATGTGATAACTCCCCCCTACTAACAAGAATTTCGTCCTCAAAATTCTCACCGGAACTGAACAAATGCGGGTACTAAGCTCTCATCAATTCCTCTGGTTCCTACGTCACTTCCTCGACTCCACGATGATTCCATAACACTTTAACCAACAGAATCTGCTTGCTCCTCAGCTGTCTCACTTCTCTAGCTAAAATGGCTCCTGGTTCCTCATCATAAGAAAAATCTGGTTGCACTTGCACATCCTGAACCGATAGGACATGTAATGGATCTGACCTGTACCGACGAAGTATCAAAACATCGAACACATCATGTAACTTCGCCAACTCCATCGGTAAAGCCAATCTATAGGCTACCGGACCAACCATAGCTAAAATTAGAGAAAAAAAATCAAAAAAAGAAAAAGAAGAAAAAATTCTATAAAAAAAATGTAAAAAATCATGGAGGACCCCCCCCCCCCACCCAGGTTTTTCATCTTAAACTATTTATATCATTAAAAAAAAAAGCCCTAATTCTATTAGGAAAAGAAAAATTAACTTTAATCAAAATTTTCCATTTTTTCATGATAAAATTCGGATTTATTATTAATTATCCCAAAAAACTTATTTAGAGTCCAAATTGGACTCAAAATCCCCGATTTCAGTAAAAAAACAAATTTTCAGCAAAATTGGGCACTAAAGGAGAGCTGAGAGCGCGTTGTGTGCACTGGGGGCGAGGTGCGGCGACACCTCGCTCGCGCTCGCTACGCTCGGCACTAGGGGTGCTCGTCCCAACTCGCGCGCCAGTGGCCGCAAATGTCCAAATTTTTTTTTATGTTTTATGTTACGAGGAAAACATCATTTTCAACACCCCTTTTTTTAAAAAACTTATTAATTTTTAATTTTTATTTTTTATTTTAGAAAATGGTTTTAATGAGGGAATAATCACTTCCAACCTCTTTACTTGTGAACAGGCATTACTTTCATCATAGGATAACTCTGGTTTGAGCTGCTTCGGGACTTGGTATCTATAGTTTCCCCCAGTTTTAGGGAAACTAGTGCATGGATGCCTAGGTGAGCCAAAACTTAGAGAAAGAAGAAAAGAGACACATACCTGAGGTAGTTGTCCTTCTGGTCTAAATAAAATTGTTGGGGGTATTTACCGTCTATTTGTCGAAGTGTCAACCCTCGTCACCATAGCATCTAACCTATGCGGTGTCTAGCTTCTGACATTATGGTCTGTAACTGACTTTCGATGCGGTGTCAAACCTCCTTCGTTGTGGCATCTAACCAAGCGGTGTATAGCCCTAGCCGTGTAAGTACCTAACATATTGATGTGGTGTCTAACCTCCTCCGTTGCGGCATCTAACCAAGCGGTGTATAGCCCCAGCCGTTTAGGTATATAACATGTTGATGGGTTGTCAAATCTCCTCCGTTGCGCCATCTAATCAAGCAGTGTATAGCCCCAGCCATGTAGGTATCTAACTTGTTGATGCGGTGTCTAACCTCCTCTATTGCAGCATCTAACCAAGCGGTGTATAGCCCCAGCCGTTTAGGTATCTAACCTGTTGGTGCAGTGTTTAACCTCCTCTATTGCGGCATCTGAGCAAACGGTGTATAGCCCCGGCCGTGTAGGTATCTAACCAGTTGGTGCGGTGTCTAACCTCCTCCCTTGTGGCATCTAACCAAGCGGTGTATAGCCGCAGCCGTGTAAGTATCTAACCTGTTGATGTGGTGTCTACCCTCCTCCATTGTGGCATCTAACCAATCTGTGTATAGCCCCAGCCGTGTAGGTATATAACATATTGATGCGGTGTCTAATCTCCTTCGTTGTGGCATCTAACTAAGTGGTATATAGCCCCAGCAGTGTAGGTATCTAACTTGTTGATGCGGTGTCTAACTTCCTCCATAGCGGTATCTAACTAAGCGGTGTATAGCCCCAGCCGTTTAGGTATCAAACCTATTGGTGCAGTGTCTAACCTCCTCTATTGTGGCATCTAACCAAGCGGTGCGTAGCCCCAGCCATGTAGGAATCTAACCTGTTGGTGCATTGTCTAACCTCCTTCGTTGCGGCATCTAACCAAGCGGTGTATAGCCCCAGCAGTACAGTTATCAAACCTGTTGATACGGTGTCTAACCTCCTCCGTTACGGCATCTAACCAATCACTATATAGCCCCAGCCATGTAGGTATATAACCTATTGATGCGGTGTCTAACCTCTTCCGTTGTGGCATCTAACCAAGTGGTGTATAGCCCCAGCCATGTAAGTATCTAACCTGTTGGTGCGGTGTCTAACCACCTCCGTTGCGGCATCTAACCAGGTAGTGTTTAGCCCCAGCCGTGTAGGTATCTAACCTATTGGTGTGGTGTCTAATCTCCTCCATTGTAGCATCTAACCAAACAGTGTATAGCCCCAGCCGTGTAGTTATCTAACCTATTGGTGCGGTGTTTAACATCCTCCATTGCGGCATCTAACCAAGCGGTGTATAGCCGCAGCCGTATAGGTATATAACTTGTCTATACAGTGTCTAATTTCCTCCATTGCGGTATCTAACCAAGCAGTGTATAGTCCCAGCCATGTAGGTATCTAACCCGTTGATGCAGTGTCTAACCTTCTCCGTTGCGGCATCTAACCAAGCGGCGTATAGCCCCAGCCGTGTAGGCATCTAACATATTAATGCGGTGTCTAACCTCCTTCATTGGTGCATCAAACCAAGCGGTGTATAGCCCCAGCCATTTAGGTATCTAACATGTTGGTGCAGTGTCTGACCTCCTCTGTTGCGGCATCTAACCAAGGGGTGTATAGCCCAAGCCGTGTAGGTATCTAACCTGTTGGTGCGGTGTCTAACCTCCTCCCTTGTGGTATTTAACAAAGCGGTGTATAGCCCCAGATGTGTAAGTATCTAACCTGTTGATGCGGTGTCTACCCTCCTCCGTTGCGGCATCTAACCAATCGGTGTATAGCCCCAGCAATTTAGATATATAACATGTTGATGCGGTGCCTAATCTCCTCCGTTGCGGCATCTAACTAAGCGGTATATAGCCCCAGTCGTGTAGGTATCTAACTTGTTGGTGCGGTGTCTAACCTCCTCCATTGCGGCATCTAACCAAGCGGTGTATAGCCCCAGCCGTTTAGGTATCTAACCTGTTTGTGCAGTGTCAAACCTCCTCTGTTGTGGAATCTAACCAAGCGGTGTATAGCCCCAGCCGGGTAGGCATCTAACCTGTTGGTGCGGTGTCTAACCTCCTCCTTTGCAGCATCTAACCAAGCGGTGTATAGCCCCAGCCGTGTAGGTATGTAACCTGTTGATGCGGTGTCTAACCTCCTCCGTTGCAGCATCTAACCAAGCGGTGTATAGCCCCAGCCATATTGGTATCTAATCTGTTGATGCGGTGTCTGACTTCTTCCGTTGTGGCATCTAACCAAGTGGTGTATAGCCCCAGCCATGTAGGAATCTAACCTCTTGGTGCAGTGTCTAACCACCTGCATTGCGGCATCTAACCAAGCAGTGTATAGCCCCAGCCGTGTAGGTATCTAACCTATTGGTGCGGTGTCTAACCTACTCTATTGCAGCAACTAACCAAGCGGTGTATAGCCCCGGCCGTGTAGTTTTCTAACCTATTCGTGCGGTGTCTAACCTCCTCCATTGCGGCATCTAACGAACCAGTGTATAGCCCCAGCAGTGTAGGTATCTAACCTATTGGTGCGGTGTCTAACCTCCTCCATTACGGCATCTAACCAAGCAGTGTATAGCCCTAGCCGTGTAGGTATATATCATGCTGATGTAGTGTCTAATCTCCTCCATTGCGGCATCTAACCAAGCAGTGTATAGCCCTAGCCATGTAGGTATCTAACCCGTTGATGCGGTGTCTAACCTACTCCGTTGTGGCATCTAACCAAGCGGTGTATAGCCCCAACCGTGTAGGTATTTAACCTGTTGATACGGTGTCTAACCTCCTCCGTTATAGCATCTAACTAAGCTATGTATAGCCCCAGCCGTGTAGGTATCTAAGCTATTGGCGCGATGTCTAACCTCCTCTGTTGCAGCATCTAACCAAGCGATGTATAGCCCTAGCCATGTAGGTATCTAACATTTTGGTGCGATGTCTAACCTCCTCCGTTGCAGCATCTAACCAAGCGGTGTATAGCCCTAGCCATGTAGGTATCTAACCTATTGGTGTGGTGTCTAACCTCCTCCATTGCAGCATCTAACCAAGCGGTGTATAGCCCCAGACGTGTAGGTATCTAACCTATTCCCTGAATAAAAGAAACAATATTAAATCATCTCATCATTTTGATCATTTATCTATCGCGAGAGTGCAATTGTTATTATCTCATTTTCCCATTTTATCATATATGGTTTGTCATATCATGTATATTATTTTCATTTTTGCCACGTCAATAGTGTGCTAAACGAATAAAGAAATAAGAGAAATAAAAGATCATTTGTATACGGAACGTATCTGTTTAGTATGACAAACAAACGAAGCTAAAGATCATGATAGATAATCTCCTTGAATATCTGCTACGGATAGACGGTGGGCTCCTCAGGATCACTCTTGCCTGGATAGCATACCATTGGCACGTCTGGTCCTGTACGCCTCTTAGGAGGGCTTTGTGCTCGTAGGGAGGCTTAGAATGCCTCTTTATGGGCTCACATGATTTCAACTTGCATGGGCTTCATCTTATCTTTATCTTGCCGGAACTGCCCTTTTGTTCAGCCTTGTAAAGTTATTTGACACAAAATCATGTACAAAAGATTGTGTGTGTGAAATATAGATGCAAAGCTATACAGATGCAAAGAATTAATGTACTGAAATTATGTGTTCACAACTATATGTGCAAAGGACTGAATGCATGTGATATATGCTTATGATATGCATGTTAAACACACACAAAGAATTATGTGTTATATGTATGTGGAAATTATATACACAGAATGTGCGTGAAGAATTGCATATAAGAAATATACACAAAGTTTATGCATGCGTGAATGCATGGTGAGTATCATGAAAGGTTATACATGTGTCAAGTTATGCAAAGAGATATGCGGACGATCGTACATGCGATATGCACTTGAGATGAAAAAATGAATAGACCACCTCCTAGGTGGTTAAGGGACTCACTGAGGGTACTGCTCATACTATCTGATGTGCCTCTTTGCCCCTTAGTCAATGAGTATGCGCCCTGTTGCTACAAGCTAGTGTAACATTTTGCCCCCCAGGATTTTGACTTACGTCCTACATTATACACCCTCTGCCCGAAAGGAGATTATCTGAAGTGATGCCGCCTTATCCCTCCCAGCTTCAGAAGTCATTATTTTAAAGGTAGTGCGTCCCTTGTAGATTTTCACACTAGCTTTTCCTTGCGGGAAATGCATCCCATTTGGGATTTTCGCATAACCTTGTGCCTCATTTTTTGCCTGGAATGGACCCAAACCACTCCAGTAGCTTTTTTTTCGAAGGATAGACTGCCTATTTCCAGGTTTTAACCCTATTCTTTTGCCTAGCTTTTGCTTAAAGAGATAATTACAATTTTCATCTCTAATGTCTTTTTTTAAGCAAATTGTAAGAGAGTTTGAAGCTATTATTGGAGATCCTTCGAGGGTGACCTAATTTACTGACGCCCTAAATCGTGGTTGAATGAGCTTGATTTTCCACACAAAGGTGGAGTAGGTTCAGCTTCACAGTTGACAACAGAATAAATCAGCTAAAAGGCTTGTATAATGAGAAAAGCAGGGGGCAGATAGTAACAGTGTCACACCCCGATTTCCCCCTAGTAGTTTGAGACATGTGTATGTGTGCATGTGTGGGTGTGTTGGCATGTGTTAAGGGTAATATGCATGTTTTGTGTGCTTTATTAGAGTGTGGGTGCATTTATGTTAGTAGTGTGTGCTTTAGTGGGGTTAGTCTTGTGTGTGTGGTGTCATGCATGTTAGTTGGGTGTGAGTGGTCAAGTTCCACCAATCTTAGCGTTACATGTGGCCAGGGTTTTAGGAAGTGGTAATAAAGTGAAGGAGAAAAAAGAGAGCATCCATTTTGTTGCCCTTGCCGTTCTTCCTCCTCTCTTTATCTCCTCTTCCTCTTCTCTCTTCTAGTGTGCCCTAGCTTTGATCCAAGTGATTTTTTGTGGAAATTGATCATCTCTCAAGTTTATTTGGTAAGTTTTAGTGGGTTTCTCTTCTTCTTTATCTTTTCTCTTAATCTTTGCTAGAGGAGTTTTTAATCTAGGGTTTTGTATTTGTGTGTTCTTCTTAGGTTCCTGGTTTAGAAGAGCCTACTCGTGATCCTAAGGGGAAAGAGAAGGCTTCTGGGAGTGGAGCTTGTAACTAGGAGCTTAGGATTTACAGGTTCGGGAATTATCTGTTCTTGATGCATTTTCTTGTGTTTCGTTGTGGTTGAATGATTTTTTGGAAATTTGATGATTAAGAGATGTATGTTAGTTTAAATGTTATGAGTTTTGGTTTGATTTAAGTTATGGTGCATGATTGTTGAACTATGAGAGCAGATTTGAGTTGGATGGATGTCACTGTGATTTTTTGGGTTTGCTACAGTCGGGATTCTGATTTTTGGTTAATTCATGAATTGCTTGTGTAAAAGTTGTGTTTGTGCTGTTGGTTGTGCTGGTAAATGCCCGATCTGAGGTAAGGTGGTATTTAGATGGATTTTTTAAGTTTTGGGCAAGTTTAGAACCAAAGGAGTTCTGCAAATTTTCTACAGATTGGAACGTGACTCTCTGTCGTGAGACAAAGATCCGTGAATCCAGTGTTCCGACCGAACTACCATCTTTCGATCGTAAGTTCCATGGCACTCGGTCGCTCGCACGATGGAGTGCTCAGCTTACGAACGGAAGATGGGGAGATCGGATCGGAATGCCCTGGGAAAAGTAAGATTCGTGCAGGCTAGGAAGCCAAGTCACGAGTCGTGCACGCAAGCACGACTCGTGACCGGCTATGTAGCATCAGTACGAGTCATTTCGAACGGTATGACCCTTGCCCCCCTTTGTTTTTCCCTTCCCAATCGGCCTTTCAATGAAGAAGAGCATCGACACGAGTTGTGTCGATCTTGTACGACTCGTGTCCTCGCTTTTTCCCTTCCCGATCGGCCTTTTGGCCAAGAAGAGCATTGACACGAGTCGTGTCGATCCTGCACGACTCGTGTCCTTGCTTCTTCCTTCGCGATCAGCCTTTCGGCCAAGTAAGGCATCGACACGAGTCGTGCGAACCTGCACGACTAGTATCCTTCGCTCTTTCTTCGCGATTGGCCTTCTGCTGCCCTATTTTTTTTGAACTTGTCCCGTTTTGCTAAAATGTATTTCATATCTTTTTTACATGGGTTTTTACTACTGTATGGGGATAAATATGCTTATATATGTATTATATTATGATTTCTTCATGATAAATTATATGCTATAATTTGGAACATGAATTGTATTATGTATGACCTGCGAGAGTTAATCTAGTGGATAGTTAGGCATGCCTAATAGAGTTCAATAGCTGCAGCCCTCAGTTCTATTTTGGACCCTGATCATGTCCCCCATTTGGTTCCTTGTGAACCTCAATGTGTTTGGATCTTCTTTAAGATCCCCTCTGTAAAATGTTTTTGAATAAGAAAATAAGATGTTGCTTTTCGATTCGTACCCGTAAGGTACCGCCATGCGTTCACTCGTTATCCACTATTGTGAGTCAGCAGGTGTATTGTTTGTTTGTGTTATGCTTATGAGAATGAGAAATCTGATCAGCTATGATTATAAGTATGTGAATTTATATGTATACGAATGTGAGTATAGACTTTCGAATGTTATGTATGTAATTCAACTATGATTATATGTAATATGATTATTAGCATATGCCATTATGTATGCGTTTTGTCTCGACGACCATTGTGAATGGCCGTCCATACAATTATTGTTTGTTTTCCTCACTAAGCGTTATTGTTTAGCACGGGTGTTTCATCCATGCAGGTGCGGACGGTGGTTAGCTTTTGGGAGAGTCACCGCAAGTTAAGCCAACACAGAGGGAATTGATGTTAGGACTTAGCCTTTTGTTATATGGTTCTTTTTGTAATAGTGAACTCTCATTGTATTTATTCTTTTGTTCAGCTTTCGCCTTGTAAGTTTGAAAGATGTATTTATTTTGGTAATATCAGAACAGTTATGTAATGAATATAATTATTGCATCTATGAATGATTGATCAGTTTGGTTTTAAAGTTTTAAATTTTGCTGTATATATGTATATTTATATTATGTGGATGAATGTTATTGTATCGATTTTCTTGGTGACAGCCTTGCTCATACGGGTTCTCACTCCATTGCCGATGGGTTCTCCTACGTATGGGTAGGGGGTGTTTCAAATAGCGTGCAAGTTTCATATCGGAACTAGACGACTTTAAGTATGCAAAATGAACTGTTCCGATCATATCAACATAACATTGCATAAGTGCATATGTTTCAATTTGATTTCATGACACATGATCTTTTTTTGCGTTAATCCCAAAAAATACAAGACTCTATCTAATCTCAGGGTAAAACCTAAAAGAACCAAACTCTTGTTATCAATCAACTCTCTTGGGTTTTTCATGATTGAAAATTTTCTCTCAGCCCTTTATTTTTGCCTAGGATTCACAATTTTTTTTTGTTTTTTTTAAGTAGATTCTAAATGGAACGTTGGGGACGAGACTCAACTCAAATGCATAAATGCACTCGTGGCTTCTTGCTTGAAGCTCAAGAAACACCATATGCCTCTTCCTACGTATTGAACCCTATTGGAAGGTCATCTCTGCTAATTAGATAAGACTGAACCAAGAATCATGAGGTCTTACTTTGGTTCTAACATTAGACTTAGGTAGATGGCTATCAAAGAAGGATCAGGTTGCTAGAGAAAAATGGCAGCAATATTTACTCGACTGATGGGAGGACCATTGTCATCTCAATTGCATAGTATAAAAGTATTTTTTCTGAATTTGGGTTTGATAATACTTTAGCTCATCAAGCTCAGAATAACAATTAAGTTAAAAAGATGACCACATAAACTCATCAAGTGTTTACTATCTTGAGCTCTACTTCTTCTTCTTCTCTTTTTTTTTTATTGTCTCTGACTATGCAGAGTTTGTGAATGACTAAACCTTCTTTCCTGAGTGCAAACTCATCCTTATCAGGGTAATTCTTGATAACCCAAAGAATTGTCAATGATGTACATCTATCCCTACTAGAGCGGCCATTCTTCTAAGGGTAGGCAAGAATCATTTTAGGCAAAGGGTAGTTTTAACATGCGTAACAACAAAATTGGTACGCATTTAGTATACCAGTATAAAGTCTCAACGGGCTAGCAAGCAACTGCGAAATAAAGGTAGAAAACAGTCATTTAAAGAGCTATATAATGAAGGCTTGCCTAAATTATTTTCTAAGTTCTGTCTTATCCAGGGATCGCTTTGACGGGTAATCAGAAAGGTTCTAATACTCTTAGTGAGTTTTCATCTAATCCCCTAATTGCAACTAGTTTTTTTTTATTTTCTTTTTTTATTTTCAGCTCTCAGAATTTTACACTCTTTAGGAGTTATATCAGATGCTATGAAGATTTTCTTTGTGTTTTCCACAGTTCTGAGATTAAATACTATCGCATTAATTGAATTAATGACAAAAATAAATGTATCATGATCATGTGAAATGAAATCATTAGAAACATCATGCAAATAAGCAAAATTGTTTTTCTTATTGAAAAATTAAAATTAAAAACGTCATTATTAAATAGTTTTAGAATAAAGAAGAACATCTAAATAGCTATCTTTTTCGTACTCGGGAATCATCCATCTTCCCTATTTGGGCATTTAATCTGTTTTATTCTTTCCCTTTTGCTTTTTTGGTTCAGAGATCTGCTTACTGTCAATAAGGTCTTCAACTCGATGCCTTAAAGTCTGGCAATGGTCTGTCAAATGCCCAGTGTGCTGGTGGAAGGCATAATACTGATCTGCTTTATGATCGGGATGACCTTGACATCTAGCAGGCTTAGTAGGCATTGGTTGTAGTATCCCCTCCTTCATCAACCTCTTAAAAAGCCAAGACAAGGACTTGCCCAAATTAGAATAATGCCTTTGAGCCGATTTAGTTCCTGACACCTTTTCTGTCCTTCAGGTACCACTATTATCATCACCGCAATCATCTCCTAGACTTGCTGGGTCAGTAGTAGTCTTGTTGAGAGGTGCTCGAATAGTTGCAAGCTTGGATTTCATAATTCGTTTTTCAAGACCTACTAGCTTATGTTTCATACTTAAGGAATTGGAAAGGCCTATTGATTGTAAAGGCTCTGGTCCTTTCACCTTTCTTAATTGCCCAACTGCTGAATCAAGTGTCACCCTGCCTCTAGGCTTGGAAGTGTACGAAAGCATTGGGACCGTTCCTGCATAAGCCCTTTCGACTGTGGCCTGCTCATCTTTGTTAAGAGCAGTCACCATAAGCTGAGTTTAAAGAACGAGGGCCATGGCATCCATTCTTTTCTTGACCGTGGCCAATAACCTCTTATCAAGTTCTTCAAGCCTTCCATCTATCTCTTGGGCTATTAGGGCACAAATCTCTTCAGTCTGTTGTGGAAAATTAGCCATTTTTTAATATTTGAGTCTTTATTAACCGCCCTTTGATCCTTATCCTAGCTGCTCAGACAGAAGACCCTCTAATTAGTTGACTATCAGAACCCCAAACCACTTAGTCAAATGGTCTATGATGGCCAAAATGTAGAGGGGTTAGGATGATGCATGCAATGCATGGAAAACTTTTATACGCAAGATGATATGTACATGTGAAATATTATATACACAGGATAGAATGTACACACAAAATGAAATGCATATACTTTTATGTGCATGAATGACATGTAATGCATGATCATGCTGAAAGATTGAGAAATTACAATGATACATGTTATACATGGAAAAAATTATACACAGAATGATATGTACTTGTGAAAACTATATGCATCGAATAGGATGTATACACACAAAATGAAATGTAAACGTTTTTCTTTCTTTTTTTTAACGAAAATTATATGTACAGAATAGAGCATATTCATACGAAATAAAATTGTATATTTTCGCATGCATGAATGACACACAGTGTATGAACATGCTGTGCAGCATCCACAACCACATGCAAGCAGATAGATCCTTCCAACCTTGTTGCTCCTGAACATCAAGTAATACGGTCTCTTTCCTAGGTGAGCTTAATCCGTGGGTCAGCGGGGAACCCAATGGACGCGTATGGTGCGTGGTGAGAAACCAGCCACATAACACTCTTAATTTAAAGCACATGCGTATGGGTTTTTGCCATTATATATTTGTTCCTTTCAAACAAACTAAAAATGGGCCCACCGGGGCATGAAAGCCTTTGATGAGTGTCCAATTAATATGTTTGAATTTGTTCAATACATAAGGGCCCACGTAGCAAGCATTGTATTAAGGAGCATGCAACTTAGTGGAAGTTTCTATTGCCATTACATGAGCTCTAGTCAAAGGTGGTGTTACTTTAGGTCTACCCAAGCATAGTCCCTGCCAAAGGGTCTAGCTCATCACAAGCATAACGACCGATCGGGTCTCCAGTTGATATACCACTGATGGTACAAGGCTTGAACTGGTGATTATCCTGAGCATTTCCCTACAATGAGTGAAAGTAGGGTTGTGTTTCAAGAATGCACCATGGTAAAATAAGCAAGCAACTAGCAAAATTCTAAGGCTCTAATGGATGCAATGCAATTTTGAATGGAAA
Organism: Excoecaria cochinchinensis; assembly: GCA_947683425.1. NCBI lineage: Eukaryota > Viridiplantae > Streptophyta > Magnoliopsida > Malpighiales > Euphorbiaceae > Excoecaria > Excoecaria cochinchinensis. The sequence continues at coordinate 3,738,979 of CANTUQ010000004.1, forward strand.
TGGAATTTTTGATTCTTAAAAACTTAATTATAATTTTAACTTAAGTCACTTTTGAAGCAAAGTTTCGATCGTCCCCAGTGCAGTCACCAATGTGATGCGTGCAGCCCGAACCCGGCTCGCTTTAAGGGTCCGAGAAGAATTTAGCATCTAGATTTTGGGTAACACGAGATATCTTGGAATTCCTTACCCAATAGAACATTGGAAAGTTTATCTAATCCCATGAAACTTTTAGGCACCTTTGAGGTATTTTGGAGTCGTCACCCAATTTACAAGAAATTGGGAAAGGTCATCTAACCTCGGGAGTCTTAAACCAGCGAAGGTGTTCGAAACTTCACTCTTATTAACACCTTAAGTTAAGTTATAAATGAGTTTTTAACAACTGAAATTCCACCTCTCATCTCACGCGATCATGTAACAAAATTAAGGCACATTTCAAGCATTTTGGAAAGCAGTAAAGAAAGTGATAAAAATTACAAGTGAAAAAAAAGGGACAGAGCAATCCCCCAAAATTAAAAGAAAAGCTAAAATAAATTACAAGATGAAAATCTAGACAAAAATACAATCCCTCAAGATAAATGGAAAATTAAACAAACAAAGTCAATTAACTAAATAACATACATAAATCGGGTCATTCTTTTGAAGTAGGAACATTGGTTCCTTCATGCACACTTAAAAATCGAAGAGTTATTTTGGGCAATATTAAAAAAGGAGGAGATAATTGGATCCCATTTTTCAAAGAAAAGGAAAAGAAAATAATTTGATTAAATTAGCAAAATAGCATGATTGAATTAAAGATGCAAAGTTAGTTTAATTAATTATTTACATGTTATCATAATTAACATAAATATTTAAATGGCAAAAAAAGAAAAAAATCAAAGAAAAATAAATTAATTAATTGCATGTTAAAAATAATAAAAAAAAATCAAGAGAGCAATATTTACATGTACAAAATAAATAAATAAGAAATAAGAGAATAAGATGAAAATAGTTATTTTTGAGCCCAGAAAATTTACCCTTAGATTTGGATTTGATGGAAGGAATATGATGGCTGATCTCCTTAAAAAATTCCACAAAAAATGTTTTAGAAGTGAAATTAATTCCTTTGTTTATAAAGAAAAGAAAGAAATTAATTTGGATGCTTAAGAATTGAAAATTGATTTTTCAATTTTAATTGATCCTTATTAATTGAAAGAATTCAATCTGAAATTAGAGAGTAAAAATCAATTAAAAGAAAAAGAAGAAGAAATTCTCTAAAAAAAAATGTCAAAAATCATGGAGGCCCCCTCTCCCCCCCCCCCCCCCCCCAGGTTTTTAACCTCAAACTATTTATATAATTAAAAAAAAAAAGGCCTAATTCTATTAGGAGAAGAAAAATTAATTTTAGTCAAAATTTTCCATTTTTTCATGATAAAATCCCGATTTATTATTAATTATCCCAAAAAACTCATTTAGACTCCAAATTGGACTCAAAATCCCAGATCTGGGTGAAAAAAATGGATTTTCGGCAAAACTGTGCGCGGACGACAAGCTGGGCGCGTGTCACGCGCGCTGGGGGAGAGGTACGGCCGTGAGGCGCGCACGCCAGTGGCCGCGAACTTCCGAATTTTTTTTATATGTTTTATGTAACTAGGAAAACATCATTTTCAACACCCCCTTTTTTAAAAAAACTTATTAATTTTTATTTATTATTTTTAATTTTAGAAAATGGCTTTAATGAGGGAACCATCACTTCCAACCTCTTTGCCTGTGAACAGGCATTACTTTCATCACTGGGTAACCCTGGTCCGGGCTGATTCGGGACCCGGTGTCTACACCAGCCTGCACCAATAAATTTTTTCTACTGGAAAACCAAGACCCAAAAGTAGCTTCTTCATAGTATAAAAACTGTCAACCATTTTATTATCCGAAGGCAATAATTCTTGTACCAAGCCAGGATTTCATTTAAACTACGACCAGAAATATGACCATCAGATTTTATGTTCAATATTCGAGCAACAGATTCTAACTGGTTCATATTATCTATAATGACCCGAAATCTACCCTAGTAGTATTTTTGCTTAACTAGGGTAATTGAATGAGCTTGATTTGGGATTACTAATTTGGACTTAAGTGTAATTGAGAAATCAAGTACCTAATTGCAAAAATTAAAATAAGTTAAGTGGCCATAAAGTAATTATGCATGATTAATTAGAAGTGGGATTAATTAAGTTGATTGAGATTAAGAAGTGGGAACTGGAATCCGAGTGTCACCTTGTGCTTATGTCACCTCACCATTGTACATGCAATATAAGGCTTTGATGAGAAAGAGAATCCTCATTTTCTGCATGTGTCCTTCGACTGGTCTTTCTTCAAGTTTTCTGCTTTCTTCTTCTCTTCTCATTTTGTGCCTCCTCATCTTTAGCTTTGTGATTCCATAATTTTTGTTAAGTGATCAAGTGATTGATGTGAGTTTTTGAATTAACAAGGTAAGTGTTTAATTAGATTGCTCCTCATCTTTTTCTACTTGTTCTTAATTTCAAAGTTTCTGTGGAAATTGATTTCCTTTATTCCCAATTCTGGAATTTGATTGTACATGTGGTGGTGGCTATGAGAAAAGAAAAGGGAAAGAAGAGGGTTGATGATCAAGGTGGCAAGTGAGCACATAAGAACTAAGGAAATTGAGGTTTGGGAACATTTTTGTCTTGATAGTGTGTAGGAATTATTAACTCTTGGGTTGTTTTAGAGTTGTTGCTTTTTATTGTGTTTAATGAGTTGCATGGCTTAATTTGTATATTAAAAACTTGCATGCAATTAGTATATATAATGATGAAGAAAAGATTGAGTAAAACTATGTTTTGATATCTAGTTTGGGAAAAATCTATTTTTGGTATGTTAAATTGATTGCAAAGAAACTTTGAAATGCATGTCGATTGTGTGTTCAGTTGAGGTGAAAATATGTCACACCCGGAAATATACCCTAGAACGATTAGGCGTATTGAGGATGAGTCATGACTAAGGTTGTGCACGTTGAAGTGTTTGTTATGCCAATTGGACAATTTAAGAGTTAATATAAAAGTTCCGCTAAGTGTGACTAATGATAAATTTGTAAAGTATGGAATTAGGATTTAATTGAAAAGAATTTACGTTGAGAAAGGAAAATAAATTGTTCAGTGAGTGATTTGTATTTGGATAAGGACTAAGAAGAGTTTAGCCAAGGACCTAAATGGATATAAGACAAAGATTTTTAGTTTGGACCAATGGCAAGGTGACAAGTAGCAAGGGGTTGGGTAGAGGTTTAATAGAAGAAAGAGAAAGTGAGAGAGAGAGCAGAAAAAAAAATCTGCTCTTCCCTCTTGTCTCTCATTTTTCTTCTTCCTCACCTTTTCTTCTTCTTTTCCTTCTTGTTCTAATGTCATTCGTTTCCACTCAAATCAAAGACCAAGATTTAAAGGATGATGTGGATTCTGTAACACCCCATTTGCCCCCTAGGAGTTTGAGCCATGTTTGTGCATGCGCATTGTGTGTGTTTTGGTGTGTGATAAGGGTGGGTATTTTTGGAAAATGCATGTTTCGGGGTTATATTTGTGTGTAGGTGCATATATGATATTAGGGTGTGCATGTGTTGAGTAGCATTAGTGTGTGTTTGCTCACATGTTTGTAGGATGTGAGTGAATGAGTTGTGCTAGTGTGGGAGGGCATACATGGTAGTAATATGTGCTTTTTAGAGGATAGTCGTGTGTGTATTGTGGTGTTTGGATGTAGGGTGTGAATTACCAAGATCCACTAATAATCCAACCAAAAAGGAGGAAACCAAGGTGAGCAAGAGAAAGAGGAAGAAGAAGAGGATGTAAAAGGGAGAGGAAGGGAAAAACGGGAGAGCAGCAATTTCAATTTCTGCTCTCTCTTTCTCTTTCCTCCCTACTACATTCTCCACTATTCTCCTTTCCACATGGCAGCGTATGATTGGTGAGTCTTAATAATTCACACCCTACATCCAAACACCACAATACACACAAGGCTATCCTCTAAAAAGCACACATTACTACCATGTATGCCCTCCCACACTACCACAACTCACTCACTCACATCCTACAAACATGTGAGCAAACACACACTAATGCAACTCAACACATGCACACCCTAATATCATATATGCACCTACACACAAATATAACACCAAAACATGCATTTTCCCAAAATACCCTTATCACACACCAAAACAAACACAATGCGCATGCACAAACATGGCTCAAACTCCTAGGGCGCAAATGGGGTGTTACAACTCTCCCATACTAACAAGAATTTCATCCTCGAAATTCTCACCTGAACTGAATAGCTGTGGGTACTGAGCTCTTATCAACGCCTCTGGCTCCTAAGTCACTTCTTCTACCCCGTGATGATTCCATAACACTTTGGCTAAAGGGACTTGCTTATAACTCTGCTGTCTTATTTCCCGAGCTAAAATAGACTTCGGTTCCTCATCATACGAATAATCTAGCTGCACTTGCACATCTTGAACCGAAAGCACATGCGAAGGATCTGATCTGTACCGATGGAGCATAGAAACATGAAATACATCGTGCAACTTCGTCAACTCCATCGGCAAAGCCAACTTATAGGCTACCGTACCGATCTTAGCTAACACCTCATACGGTCCAATAAATTGAGGACTAAGCTTACCTTTCTTGCCAAATCAAAGCACTTTCCTCCAAGGTGAAACCTTAAGGAAAACTTTATCCCCGACCTCAAATTGAACATCTTTCCTCTTTAGGTTAGCATAGGATTTCTGCCGATCTTTAGCCGCTTTCAGATTTTGCTGCACAACTCTGATCTTCTCCTTGGTATCCCTGACTAATTTTGGCCCAATAATCGAATGCTCGGATAACTCTGTCCAAGAAACCGGAGTCCTACACTGTCGACCATACAAAGCTTCATACGGTGACATACCGATGCTCACCTGATAACTGTTGTTGTAGGCAAACTCCATAAGCTGCACATATCTGCCCCAACTACCCGAAAAATCCACTGCACAAGCCCGCAACATATCCTCCAAGATCTGTATGACCTACTCTGACTGACAATCTATCTGAGGATGAAACGCCGTACTGAAATTCAACTTGGTACCCAAAGCTCTCTATAGTTCTTTCCAAAACTTAGATGTGAACCTTGGATCCCGATCTGACACTATAGACAACGGCACTCCATGCAATCTGACCACTTCATCTACATAGATACTGGCCAACTTATCCATTGGATAATCCACTCTAACCGGTGGAAAATGATCCGACTTCATAAGTCGATCCACTATCACCCAAATCGAGTCATGCTTCCTCTGAGTCAACGACAAACCAGACACAAAATCCATGGCAATATCGTCCCATTTCCACTCAGGAATGGATAAAGGTGTGAGCAATCCCGAAGGGACTTGATGCTCGGCCTTTACTTACTGACAAGTCAAGCACTTTACCGCAAAATCCACAATATCTCTCTTCATACCAGACCACCAATAGAACGGTTTCATGTCCCGATACATCTTTTCACTACCAGGATGCATAGTAAAAACCGTAGAGTGTGCCTCACTCAAAAGCTACTTCCTTAACTCAACACGCTCGGGCACACATAAATGATTCCTATACATAAGCACCCCATCCAAAATCGAGAACTCTGACTATTTACCCGATCTGACCTCTTACAAAACCCGCTGCAATCTCACATCATCCTTTTTAACATCCACTATGAACTGCCTCAAGGTCAGCTTCACTCGAAATTGGGCAACTAAAGCCCCATCCGAATCAAATCTCCACCTGAACAGCCTCAAGAACAAAGCTGAAACCGACTTCTGACTTAAAGCATCTGCGACCACATTCGCTTTACCAGGATGGTAATCCACAATGCAGTCATAGTCCTTAAATAATTCTAACCATCGACGTTGCCTCATATTTAACTCCTTCTGCATGAGGAGATACTTAAAGCTCTTATGATCAGTGAGGATCCTACACTTCTCCCCATACAGATAATGCCGCCAAATCTTCAAAGCAAAGATCACGGCCGCCAACTCCAAATCGTGCATCGGATAGTTCCTCTCATGTGCCTTTAACTGACGAGAAGTATAAGCCACAACTTTCCCCTCTTGCATCAACATACATCCAAGCCCAACACCCGAAGCATCGCTGTACATCACAAACTCTTTACCCGAGATGGGTTGAGTAAGTACAGGAGCTTCAACTAGCAATCCCTTCAGCTGCTCAAAACAGGCCTGACACTTATCCGACCACTCAAATATGACCCCTTTTCTCAGCAACCTCATCATCGGAGCAGCAATAACTGAGAAACCCTTCACAAACCTACGGTAATACCTGCTAAACTAAGAAAACTCCTCATTTCTGGAACATTCTTAGGCACTTTCCAATCCATAATCGCCTCAATCTTAGATGGATCCACTTGAATACCCTTAGCTGATACAATATGACCTAAGAATTACACTTCCCGAAGCCAGAAGTCACACTTACTAAGCTTTGCAAACAACCGATGCTCCCTCAACACTTGCAAAACTAATCGAAGATGCTCCTCATGCTCACTCTCATCCTTGGAGTAAACCAAGATATCATCTATAAACACCACTATAAATCGGCCAAGATATTGCCTAAACACTCGGTTCCTCAAATCCATAAAAGCCGCCGGTGCATTGGTCAAACCAAACGGCATCACTAAGAACTCATAATGGCCATACCTAGTCCGAAATGCAGTCTTAACAACATCCTCATCCTTAACTCGCAACTGATAATACCCCGACAGAAGATCAATCTTCGAAAAGACTCCAGCACCTCTAAGCTGATCAAACAAATCCTCGATTCTAGGCAAAGGATACTTGTTCTTCACTGTGACCTTATTAATTTGCCTATAGTCAATACACATCCTCATAGAACCATCCTTCTTCTTAACAAACAAAATAGGAGATCCCCATAGAGATATGCTGGGTCTAATAAACCCCTTATCCAATAGCTCTTGTAGCTGAGTTTTGAGCTCTCTCAACTCTACAGGAGCCATCCGATAAGGTGCTTTCGATATGGGAGTAGTACCCGGTACTATCTCTATAGACAACTCCACCTTTCTCCCAGGAGGCAAATCAGGCAACTCACTTTAAAAAATATCTCCAAACTCTTGAACAACAGGGTTGTCCTCGATTCTAACTTGATCTCGCTTAGAATCCAATATCACTGCTAGAAAAGCCTCACAACACTTCCTAATGAATCTCTTCACTTGCATGGCGGAGATTACATTACTCAAAGAACTTGAACCCAAACCTCTAACAACCACAAGAGACTGATTTCTATCCTGAAGAACCACGGTCTTCCTATGACAGTCAACCATTGCCCGATGCTTACCCAACCAGTCCATACCTAAAATTAGATCAAACTCTCTGAACAGCAACTCAATCAAATTTGCTACAAACTCAACTCCCTCAACCAACAGGGGACAATTCCTATACACTCTACTCACATTGACACTATACCCTAAAGGACTAGTCACACAAATCTCATAATCCAACTGATTTATAACATGCAACTTATCAAATAACTTATCTATTCACAAATATGAGTGTGTGGAACCAGGATCAATTAGAGCATATAATTCAGTGCCATGGAGTAGAAACTTACCGGCAATCACATCTGGAGCATCCTGCTCCTCCCGAGCTCTCACTTCATAGGCTTTAGCTGGCACTGTCAAAGGAAGCTCAACTGACTCTAATTCAGCTCCCTCTCTTGGTTGATCGCCTCGACCTCTACCACGGCTGGCTTGCGAAGCATTCGAGTCAACCCTACTGGGCTCTCTCTGGTCACTGGAAACATCATTGCCCCTCGGACAATTGGCTAAGAAATGCTTGGTGCTCCTATAACGGAAACACCCACCTTTGAGCCACCTACACTCTCCCCTATGACGCTTGCTGCAATGAGAACATTCCAGCAACAACTCAGTCCTTCCACCCGAATTACCTCTGCCAGAACCAGATACCATAGTTGAACCCTATCTTCTACCTCTCATAGCCGGGCCTCCAGATGACTAATCCTGCGGGTTCCTTGACCTCTTACCCGAGGGATTCCTCCACGAGAGGGATTCCTCCTCTGAGCCCTCTCTCTCAAAACCGATTCGAACCTCTCAACCCGCACTATAGCTTGCACAATCTGGTAGTACCTAACTCCTGGAGTACTCATCAAAGAAATTAGAATCGTCATCAATGACTCATTCAATCCGGCCTAAAAATACCTACACCTGAACTCCTTAGGGTGTGACAGATTCTCTCAACGGGATTAAGTGAAGACATTGTTAAGGAAAGGTAGGTTAAATTTTGATTTACTTTATCTCTTTTGATTTGGTCAAACCCTAGATTCATGTTTTGTGTATGTGTTTGTGCATATGCTGAGGATATTGGATGGGTTTGGAAGCAAGAAAATTTAGATAAGAGAGCTAATAAGAGCAAAGGAGTTGAGGTTTGGTAATTGGTGTTTAATTTGTATTTTGTTTAATTCATGAACTTGTTTTGAAAGAATTGATGTTTGAGATGATGATTGTGTAAATTTGACTTAATTAGATGAGTTTTGATCATATGAAATATGTATTGATTGTGTGTAGGGAATTGGTGTGTAATTTGGGATGAGAAACCTTTCTTTTTCTTGAAAATCTGGGTTTTCGTCTGTTCACACGGCGGTAAGGATATTTTATACCGCCATGTGATCGCATCTTGGTCTTGTGTTTTTGCCTGCTCGTTGTGCTACACAGTGGCAAGGAAACTCTATACCACCATGTAGCACCTACACGGTAGTAAGCAATTCCCATACCGCCGTGTAAATGTTTACTTATGTGTATGGTTAATCTCTGCTTTACTGCACAGCGATGGGTCTTCTATACCACCGTGTGGAGCGCCTTACACGGCGGAAATGTCACACCCCGTTTTCCCCCTAGTAGAATGAGCCTGTTTGTGTGAGCATGCATTTGTATGTGTTCGGCATAGCATGGTATTTTTATTAAAAATGCATGTTTTTGGGTTTTGTTAGTATGTGGGTGCATATATGGCTTTAGGGTGTGAATTAATTGGGTAATAGTTGTGTGTACTTGAGCATATCATTTTATGGTGTTTTAAGTTGGGATATGCTTGTGTGTGTGTGTTCATACCATTGTAGGGTGTGCATTAGTTGGGAAAGTGTTAGGTGTGTGTAGAGCATGTTAGTTTAGTGTGAGTGGTTAGCTTCACCAATAGGAAATGGACACATACTTAGGGCAAAGAAAAGAAAAAGAAAAAGGGAAGAAAGAAGGGAGAATGGCAGATTCACGTTTCCTTCTTCACTCACCTTCTTCTTCTTCATTTTCTTCATTCTAAGAACTGTATTGAGGATTCAAGACTTTATTGGTGAAGTTAATAATCTCTTTGCATCTTCTCTGGTAAGTAATTGTATTCTTCTCATTTTGTTCTCTCATTTGTTTCATCTTCTTCTTCCTTGAGTTTAGATTTAACTTAGGGTTTGCATTGTTGGGTGTTCTTTGATTTGTTGTGTTTAGCTGAGGCCCCTCGCGATCCCAAGGGCAAGGAGGTTGCTGGGATGAGTGGAGCTAAGTGATTGAAGCTTAGAATCTCAGGTTTGGGATTTTTGATTGTGAATTGTGCTTGATTTGAACTTACTGTAAAATTCTAGGGTTTATGTTCTTGATTGTGGTAATGTATGATTTTGGTTGTGATGAGTATTGAATTAAGTTGTTAAATGTCATTTTGATGCTTAAATGATCTTCTGGAAGGTAGGAATTGATTTGTGTGATTTTGATTCATGTTTGGAGTTGATTTCTGTATTCTGGGAAAATTCTGGATAACTGGAAAATCGTGTTACTGTACAAAATTCCCGTTTTGCTGTGTCTGTCGCGTGACTATCCAAGAAGAGAGGCAAGTCACGACTCGTGACCTGCCAGATAGAAGCTAGTCACGAGTTGTGACTGCCTGTCACAACTCGTGACCAGCCAAGAGGAAGGCAGTCACGAGGCGTGACTCCCACTCACGACTCGTGACCAGCCTGAGACAGTCACGCGTGACCAGCCCTAAAGAAGCCAGTCACGAGACGTGACACCCAGTCATGACTCGTGACCAGTGAGAGAGAAGGGATAAGTCACGTCGCGTGACCAGCGAAGGAAGAGAGCAAGCCACGAGACGTGACTCCCAGTCACGACTCGTGACCGGCTTGTGAAGGAGGCCAGTCACGAGTTGTGATGCCAGTCACGACCCGTGACCGGTCAACCTTGTTGGTCACCTCCGTTTGGCCTATTTTCTGAAATTTCCCGGTTTTAACTCAACAATGAATTCCGTGATTCTTCCGAATGGATTTATACTGCTGTATCATGCATGTTATATTTTTATATGCTTTGATATGAGTGATACCATGATTCTTCTGATGAATTTTATGTTATCTTCCGGAATATGGTTTGAATGACGCATAACCTATTAGAGTCAAGTAAGTGGATAGTTAGGTATGCCTAATAGAGTCTTTTAGCTGCAGCCCTTTATTTCGTTTGGACCCCGATCAGGTCCCCGTCTGGTTCCTCGCGAACCCTATTGCATAAGGATCTTGTTTAAGGTCCCTTTTGAAAATGATTTGTAAAAGTTATAAGTAAAATGGTTTTCTCGATTCGTACCCGTAAGGTACTGTCTGTAATTGGCTCGTACCCGTAAAGTACTGTCTGTACACTCGTTATCCACTACCCAGAGTCTGCAGGTGTTCTTTTGGTGTTCGATTGGTTTACTCTACTCTTATGACTATATACATGTGATATCTGTATGAGTATATTGATGAAATGTATGTTCAACTAATCTGGAAATGGATATGAATTTGAGATGCAGAATGTATGGCTTTAAATTGTGAGCATGTTCTTATAAATTATGTTATGAGCTATTGCATTTTGCCATTGTGTATGTGTTATGCCTTGACGACCATTGTGAATGGCCGTTCATATTTTATGTGTATCTCCCCACTAAGCGTTTATCGCTTAGCACGGTGTTTTTACCCGTGCAGGTGCGGAAGGAGTTTTGCTTTGTGAGAGAGTCACCGCCATCAAGCCAACACAAAAGGTTTAGTGTAGGGCTCAGTTTGTAATCTATGATGATTCTTTTTGTTAAGAACTCTCTTGTATCAGTTTTGTTTCAGCTTCCGCTATTATACTTATAATTTGGATATGTAACATCTTTTGTTTCAGCTAGTTGATCAGAACATTATTGTAATGGTTTTGTTATATTAATGTATGATCAGCTATTGCTTTCTTTTCCTTTTTACAGTTTTTAATTATCCTGTATTTCAGTATGTATGTTATGAATGAATGTATGATTTGCTTTGTATCTGTTTGGTGACACCTTTACTCATACGGCGTCTCACTCCTTATCGGATGGGATTGCTTACGTATGGGTAGGGGGTGTTACAGTTTTTGGTATCAGAGAATAGGTTTAGGCGTTTCTGGGTGTTGTTTGCTTTGTTGATGTCTTGAAGTGTGTAGATGAGTATGTGTCTAGATCTGTGTTGGCTAATGCGGTTGTCCTCTTGTTTGTTAGATGGCTTCTAATTCTGCTCATGGTGCGCTTGAGGAGTCTGCTGAGAGTGTGAATCCTCCAGCTGTAGATCCGTTTGTTTCTGTTACTGTGTCAGCTCAGCATGCTAGGGTCCAGCCTGAGGCCGCAGCCATGCCTTTTGAGGCTATGTTCAGATTGCATCTGGCTAGGGTTTTGGAGAGAGTGACTGCTCCTAGAGCCCCTATTGAGAGTTTGAGAAGAGCTGGTGTTGAGGATTTTTATGGGACTGGGCTAGATGAGTCTGAGTTAGCGGAGAAGTGGCTTGATAAGGTAAAGAGAGCTTTAAAGGAAGTCAGGTGTCCTCCCGATCAGCAAGCAGAGTGTGCTGTGGCATTGCTTCAGGGGTCAGCTTATGAATGGTGGGAATTGGTTAGTAGGCAACCTCAGATGCCTGATCCGGTCACTTGGGATTTCTTCAGTGAGGAGTTTACTAGGAAGTTTGTGACTCAAGCTTCTAGGGATGCAAGATGGGCACAGTTTCTGGGTTTGAGGTAGAGGTCTTTGTCAGTTTCGGATTATGAAAAAGTGTTCAACCGGTTGTCTCGCTATGCTCCGCGTGGGGTTATGACATATGATTTCAGATGCAAGCACTTTGAAGCCGGGTTGAATGAGTCATTGAAGATTGCCTTGATTTCTTTGATGTGTATACCTGGGATAAGTTATTATCAGATTGCAGAGGCCGCCATGAGGGCAGAGAAGACGGAATCATTGCTTAGGGAGAGAGCTCAGCGAAGGAATTCAGCTAGAGGTGGTTCTTCTTCATCTTCGGGTAAGAGATCTAGAAACCCGCAAGATGAGCCAACAGCTGGTTCAACTCCTAGAGGTAGAAGACAGGGTTCTGCAGCAGTATCTGGTTTTGGCAGAGGTGGTAGGTCTGATGTTGTACCTGTTTGTGCGAATTGCAGCAAGTGTCACACCCCGTTTACCCCCTAGTAGTATGAGCCATGTATGTGTGTAAACTTATAAGTATTTTGGCATGTGACAAGGGTATTTTGGGGTATATTGCATGTTATAAGAGTTATTTTAATATGTGGGTGCACATATGTTAGTAGGGTGTGAATTAGTTGGGAGATACTTGTGTGTGTATGCATATACCATTGTGGGATGTGAGTAATGGTGTAGTGATTGTGTGTTTTACTCACACATTAGTAGGGTGTCTTAAGTTGGGTTTTGATTGTGTGTAGTGAGCATACCATAGTAGAGGGAATCTAAGTGAGATATTATTGTGTGGGGATACTCATACCTATGTAGAGTGAATTATTAGGGTGTTTTATTAGGTGCTTTACTCACACATTAGTAGGGTGTGTTAAGTTGGGAATGTGTTATATGTGAGTAGCGTATGGTAATTAGGTGTGAATGATTAGTTTCCACCAATAGGAAAGTGACAAGTGTTAGGGTTAGGAAAAGAAAAAGAAAAAGAAATAGAAAAGGGAAAGAGCAGAATTTGCTCTTCATTTTCCCGTAGCCTCCTCCCCTCCTCATCTCCTTCTTCTTCTTTGCTCTTCTTTTGTTTTCTCTAAGCTTGGATTCAAGCCCTTGGTGGTGGGAATTGATCACACTTTGCATTAATTAGTGAGTTCATGCATCTCTTTTGTGTAGTCTTCTTCTTCTTCTTTCTTCTTCATATTTTCTGGTTTTGGATTTGTAAGTTAGGGTTTTGAGTTTGTGTATTTTTGTGGTTGATGCTTAGTTGAGCCTCCTCGCGATCCTAAAGGCAAAGAGGTTGCTGGATCCAGTGGAGTCAAGTAATTGAGCTCCTAATTTTCAGGTTTGGGAATTGGTTTGTTGATTTATATGTTAATGGTTTTTAATAACTGAATTGAGTATTCTGAGATGTTAATTTATGTGTTGTGATTGTTTGGATTAAATTTGGTGAATTAATGGTGTCAAATGAGTTGGTTTGAAGCTTGTTGAACTTCATAGTTCAAATCTGTTTTTGAGGGTCAGATTGACCTTTGGTCATTCTTTTTAGTATAAGTTGAGTTTTAGAACTCCAAAATACATGATTCCAGTTGGGTTAGAACCAAAACTTCCGTATCTAAAACTTTGTAGAAGTAACCATAATTTAATTCGGACTCTAACTATTTTAAAATCGCCCATTACAGTAGCAAAAATCATCAGGTGTGTCTGTGGAACAGGGTAGAGAAATTTGAGTATATCTCCCCGATTTTCGTTCCAAATGATCTGAAATTTTGTCACTAGAAAGATAACATCTTGAGGATTAATTGTTATGAAGATAATTTTGTCTAAAAATGTCATTTAGTAGTTCAAAAATGCATATAGATTCAGTAAATTAATTCTGCCCTGTGTTTAATAATGTTTGGGAACTGGTTGGAAAGCACAGCTGTGCTTTTGGGTATGACACAGCTGTGTTTTGGCTTTTAGATCGACCATAAACAGCAGAGCACAGCTGTGCTTTATAAAAAGCACAGCTGTGTTTTAATAAAATTTGTTCCTCTTCACCAATTCATCCTAGAATCGATCCTACACCTCCGAATTAGCCCCAAAGTGTCTAGAAACGCCTGAAAAATTTAATATTACTTATTAAATAATTAGGTAATGAGGATATATAATTAAATTACCTATGAATTGAATAAATTCTTATAACGAAAAATTAATTAATATGATGATTAACCATGAATTAAACTATAAGTATAATTTGCTAGATGAATAAATACTCATGACGGGAATTATATAACATGTGTATAATTTATGATTAAGGCATTAAACCTAATATATTATTTGATTAAATATAATTTAATTAGGAAGCAAGAACTTGTGATTTGAATATTATATAAGCTATCTAAACGTTATTTAATGTCTTCTTATATGCTTTACATCTTATAATTGTATTTTTGCTATGCTAAATATTTGTATGCCATATTATGCTTTAACTTATTAACTTAATGTGTCATGCTTAAAAATAATTGCTTTATGGACGTTAAATTCAATGGTTATTCATATAGAACAAATGTGTAACTAAATGTGAATTGTGTTATGCATGACCTGCGAGAGTCAGTCTAGTGGATAGTTAGGCATGCCTAATAGAGTCTTTTAGCTGCAGCCCTCAGTTCAGTTTGGACCCCGATCAGGTCCCCGTATGGTTCCTCGCGAACCCTTCAGTATAGAATCTTGTTTAAGATTCCCTCAGTATATAAATAACATGTTTTGATAAATGATGTAATATTTGACTTGTACCTGTGAGGTACCCTCAGTATTCGATTCGTACCCGTAAGGTACCCTCAGTACACTCGTTATCCACTGTCTAGAGTCAGCAGGTGTTATTTAAATGTTAATGGAAATGTTCTGATCTGATCTGGCTTTGAGTGGAATATCTGAATGAGTTTAATGATGAAATACATGCTGATTTACTCTGTAATGTATATGATTATAAGATACTGAATGTATGGCTTTTAAATACGAGCATGCTTATATGAATTATGCAATAGTACTTGCATTCTGCCATAGTGAATGTGTTATGCCTTGACGACCACTGTGAGTGGCCGTCCATAATTTATGTGTGGTTCCCCACTAAGCGTTTATCGCTTAGCACGGTGTTTTTACCCGTGCAGGTGCGGAAGGCATTTTGCTTTGAGAGAGTCGCCGTCATCAAGCCAACACAGAAGGGTTTTAGTGTAGGGTTCAGTTTTGTATTTGTGATGATTCTTCTTGTATAGAACTCTCTGTATCAGCTTCCGCATTTGTAATATTATTTTGTTCCAGCTTGTCGATCAGATCATTATTGTAATAGTTCAATTATAGTAATGCATGATCAGCTTATGCTTTCTGCATGTAAAGTTTTTAATTATTCTGTATTTCGGAATGTATGTTATGAATGGATGCATATTTTGCTTTGCTTTTGTTTGTTGACACCTTGTCTCATACGGCATCTCACTCCTTATCGGATGGGATCGTCTATGTATGGGAAGGGGGTTTTACAGTTAGGCTCACCGAGGTGAGTGTAGGTGGCTCACTGGTGGATGTTTTAGATGTGGGAGTACCGAGCACCGTGTGGCTAGTTGTACCCAGATGAGTGAGGATTCAGGACCTCAGGGAGGAGCTAGCAGATTTGGATCGAATGCTTCTCAGGCTGCTAGAGGAAGAGGTAGAGGTAGAGGTCGAGGCGGTCGGCCTAGAGATGGAGCTGCTTCTGAGACTGTTGAGCGTCCTCCTCAGGTTGCCACTAGAGCTTATGCTGTGAGAGCCAGAGAGGAGCAGGATGCGCCTGATGTTATTGCTGGTAAGTTCCTACTCCATGACACTGAATTATATGCTCTAATTGACCCTGGTTCCACACACTCATACTTGTGCACAGATAAAATTGTTGATAAGTTGCATGTGGTTGATCAGTTAGATTATGAGATTTGTGTGACCAGTCCATTAGGGCATAGTGTCAGTGTGAGTAGAATCTTTAGGAGTTGTCCTTTGATGGTTGAGGGAGTTGTGCTTCCAACAGATTTGATTGAGTTACCTTTCAGAGAGTTTGATCTGATTCTGGGTATGGACTGGTTGGGTATGCATCGGGCTATAGTTGATTGCCATAGGAAGACAGTTGTTCTTCGGGATAGATGTCAGTCTCCTGTGTTTATGAAGGGTTTGGGTGCTAGTTCTTTGAATAATGTGATTTCTGCAATGCAAGCCAAGAGGTTTATCAGAAAAGGTTGTGAGGCTTTTCTAGCAGTTGTGTTGGATTCCAAGAGAGATCAAGTTCAGATTGAGGATATTCCTATAGTGCGGGAGTTTAGTGATGTGTTCCTGAGCGAGTTGCCTGGTTTGCCTCCTAAGAGAGAGGTTGAGTTGTCCATTGAGATTATGCCAGGTACCACACCTATTTCGAAAGCACCTTATCGGATGGCTCCTATAGAGTTGAGGGAACTTAAGACTCAGCTACAAGAGCTATTGGATAAGGGGTTTATTCGACCCAGCATATCTACTTGGGGAGCTCCAGTTTTTTTTGTCAAGAAGAAAGATGGATCTCTGCGGATGTGTATCGACTACAGACAGATCAATAAGGTCACAGTGAAGAATAAGTATCCGTTGCCTAGGATTGAAGATTTGTTTGATCAGCTTCGAGGTGCAGGTGTGTTTTCCAAGATAGATATTCGATCAGGGTACTATCAGCTTCGAGTTCAGGATGCAGATATGGTTAAGACTGCATTTCGGACTAGGTATGGCCACTATGAGTTTCTTGTGATGCCGTTTGGTTTGACCAATGCTCCAGCGGCTTTTATGGATCTGATGAATCGTGCATTTAGGCCATACTTAGATCGATTTGTAGTTGTGTTCATTGATGATATCTTTGTGTATTCCAAGGATGAGAGTGAGCATGAGGAGCATCTCAGATTGGTTTTGCAGATGTTGAGAGAGCACCAGTTGTTTGCCAAGCTTAGCAAGTGTGATTTCTGGCTTCGAGAAGTGTCATTCTTGGGTCACATTGTTTCAGCTAGGGGTATTCAGGTAGATCCGGCCAAGATTGAGGCGATTGTTGATTGGAAAGCGCCTAGAAATGTTCAGGAAGTGAGGAGTTTCCTTGGTTTGGCAGGTTACTACCGTCGGTTTGTTAAGGGCTTTTCTGTGATTGCCGCTCCGATGACTAGATTGTTGAGGAAAGGGGTCAGATTTGAGTGGTCAGATAGATGCCAGACTTGTTTTGATCAGTTGAAGCAGTTGCTTGTTGAGGCTCCTATTCTTACTCAACCTATTTCGGGTAAAGAGTTTGTCATTTATAGTGATGCTTCGGGTGTTGGCCTTGGATGTGTTTTGATGCAAGAAGGTAAAGTTGTGGCTTATGCTTCTCGTCAGTTAAAGCCACATGAGAAGAACTATCCGACGCATGATCTAGAGTTAGCGGCTGTGATCTTTGCTTCGAAGATTTGGCGTCATTATCTGTATGGAGAGAAGTGTAGGATCTTTTCGGACCACAAGAGCTTGAAGTACTTCCTCACATAGAAAGAGTTGAACATGAGACAGCGTCGTTGGCTTGAGTTGTTTAAGGACTACGACTGCATTGTGGATTACCATCCTGGTAAGGCCAATGTAGTCGCTAATGCTTTGAGTCGGAAGTCAGTTTCAGCCTTGTTCCTGAGACGATTCAGATGGAGATTTGGTCCAGATGGGGCTTTGCTTGCTCAGTTGCGTGTGAAGCCTACCTTGAGATAGAGGATTGTGGATGCTCAGAGGGATGATGTGAGACTTCAGCGGATTGTGCAAGAGGTCAAATCGGGTAAGCAATCAGAGTTTTCAGTTCAGGATGAGGTGCTTATGTTCAGAGATTGCTTGTGTGTGCCAGAGTCTGAGGAGTTGAGGAGACAACTTATGAGTGAGGCGCATAGTACAGTTTTTACTATGCATCCTGGCAGTGAGAAGATGTATCGGGACATGAAGCAGTTTTATTGGTGGTCTGGTATGAAGCGTGATATAGTGGATTTTGTGTCCAAGTGTTTGACTTGTCAGCAGGTAAAGCCCGAGCACCAGGTTCCTTCAGGATTGCTTACGCCTTTATCCATTCCTGAGTGGAAGTGGGATGATATCGCCATGGACTTTATTTCTGGTTTGCCTTTGACTCAGAAGAAGCATGACTCAGTTTGGGTAATTATGGATCGACTTACGAAGTCAGCTCATTTTCTACCAGTTAGAGTGGACTACTCGATGGATAGATTGGCCAGTATCTATGTAGATGAGATAGTTCGGTTGCATGGAGTGCCTTTATCCATAGTTTCAGATCGGGATCCAAGATTCATTTCCAAGTTTTGGAAGGAGTTGCAGAGAGCTTTGGGCACTAGGTTGAACTTCAGTACAGCGTTTCACCCTCAGACAGATGGTCAGTCAGAGCGGATCATTCAGATCTTAGAGGATATGATGAGGGCTTGTGCTTTTGATTTCCCGGGTAGTTGGGACAGATATGTGTCACTTATGGAGTTTGCCTACAACAACAGTTTTCAGTCGAGTATCGGTATGTCACCGTATGAGGCTTTGTATGGTCGACAGTGTAGGACTCCAGTTTGTTGGACCGAGCTATCCGAGAGATCAGTGATTGGGCCAGACTTGGTGAAAGATACTGAAGAAAAGATTAGAGTTGTGCAGCGGAATTTGAAGGCAGCCAAGGATCCATAAAAGTCTTATGCCAATTTGAAGAGGAAAGACGTGCATTTTGAGATCGGGGACAAAGTTTTCCTTAAAGTTTCACCTTGGAGGAAAGTGCTTCGATTTGGAAAGAAAGGCAAGGTTAGTCCTCGTTTCATTGGTCCTTATGAGATTTTTGCTAAGGCAGGACCTGTAGCCTATAGATTGGCATTACCGATGGAGTTAGCAAAGTTGCACGATGTGTTCCATGTTTCGATGCTTCATCGGTACAGATCAGATCCCTCGCATGTTCTTTCAGTTCAGGATATTCAGGTTCAGCCAGATTTTTCCTATGATGAGGAACCGCGAGCCATTCTAGCCCGAGAGGTAAGACAATTGAGAAGTAAGCAGATTCCTTTGGTAAAAGTGTTGTGGATTCATCATGGAGTCAAGGAGGCGACTTGGGAACCAGAGGAGTCGATGAGAGCTCAGTATCCGCACTTGTTCAGTTCAGGTGAGAATTTCGAGGACGAAATTCTTATTAGTAGGGGAGAGTTGTCACACCCCGTTTGCCCCCTAGTAGAATGAGCCTGTTTGTGTGAGCATGCATTTGTATGTGTTCGGCATAGCATAAGGGTATTTTTATTAAAAATGCATGTTTTTGGGTTTTGTTAGTATGCGGGTGCATATATGGCTTTAGGGTGTGAATTAATTGGGTAATAATTGAGTGTACTTGAGCATATCATTTTATGGTGTTTTAAGTTGGGATATGCTTGTGTGTGTGTGTTCATACCATTGTAGGGTGTGCATTAGTTGGGAAAGTGTTAGGTGTGTGTAGAGCATGTTAGTTTAGTGTGAGTGGTTAGCTTCACCAATAGGAAATGGACACATACTTAGGGCAAAGAAAAGAAAAAGAAAAAGGGAAGAAAGAAGGGAAAATGGCAGATTCACGTTTCCTTCTTCACTCACCTTCTTCTTCTTCATTTTCTTCATTCTAAGAACTGTATTGAGGATTCAAGACTTTATTGGTGAAGTTAATCATCTCTTTGCATCTTCTCTGGTAAGTAATTATATTCTTCTCATTTGTTTCATCTTCTTCTTCCTTGAGTTTAGATTTAACTTAGGGTTTGCATTGTTGGGTGTTCTTTGATTTGTTGTGTTTAGCTGAGGCCCCTCGCGATCCCAAGGGAAAGGAGGTTGCCTGGACGAGTGGAGCTAAGTGATTGAAGCTTAGAATCTCAGGTTTGGGATTTTTGATTGTGAATTGTTCTTGATTTGAACTTACTGTAAAATTCTAGGGTTTATGTTCTTGATTGTGGTAATGTATGATTTTGGTTGTGATGAGTGTTGAATTAAGTTGTTATATGTCATTTTGATGCTTAAATGATCTTCTGGAAGGTAGGAATTGATTTGTGTGATTTTGATTCAAGTTTGGAGTTGATTTCTGTATTCTGGGAAAAGTTTGGAAAACTGGAAAATCGTGTTACTGTACAAAATTCCCGTTTTGCTGTGTCTGTCGCGTGACTATCCAAGAAGAGAGGCAAGTCACGAGACGTGACTTCCAGTCACGACTCGTGACCTGCCAGATAGAAGCTAGTCACGAGTTGTGACTGCCTGTCACAACTCGTGACCAGCCAAGAGGAAGGCAGTCACGAGGTATTACTCCCAGTCACGACTCGTGACCAGCCTGAGACAGTCACGTGTGACCAGCCCTGAAGAAGCCAGTCACGAGACGTGACACCCAATCACGACTCGTGACCAGCGAGAGAGAAGGGATAAGTCACGTCGCGTGACCAGCGAAGGAAGAGAGCCAGTCACGAGACGTGACTCCCAGTCACGACTCGTGACCGGCTTGTGAAGGAGGCTAGTCACGAGTTGTGATGCCAGTCACGACCCGTGACCGGTCAACCTTGTTGGTCACCTTCGTTTGGACTATTTTATGAAATTTCCCGGTTTTAACTCAACAATGAATTCCGTAATTCTTCCGAATGGATTTATATTGCTGTATTATGCATGTTATATTTTTATATGCTTTGATATGAGTGATACCATGATTCTTCTGATGAATTTTATGTTATCTTCTGGAATATGGTTTGAATGACGCATAACCTGCTAGAGTCAAGTAAGTGGATAGTTAGGCATGCCTAATAGAGTCTTTTAGCTGCAGCCCTTTGTTTCGTTTGGACCCCGATCAGGTCCCCGTTTGGTTCCTCGCGAACCCTATTGTGTAAGGATCTTGTTTAACGTCCCTTTTGAAAATGATTTGTAAAAGTTATAAGTAAAATGGTTTTCTCGATTCGTACCCGTAAGGTACTGTCTGTAATCGGCTCGTACCCGTAAAGTACTGTCTGTACACTCGTTATCCACTACCCAGCGTCTGCAGGTGTTCTTTTGATGTTTGATTGGTTTACTCTACTCTTATGACTATATACATGTGATATCTGTATGAGTATATTGATGAAATGTATGTTCAACTAATCTGGAAATGGATATGAATTTGAGATGCAGAATGTATGGCTTTAAATTGTGAGCATGTTCTTATAAATTATGTTACGAGCTATTGCATTTTGCCATTGTGTATGTGTTATTCCTTGACGACCATTGTGAATGGCCGTTCATATTTTATGTGTATCTCCCCACTAAGCGTTTATCGCTTAGCACATTGTTTTTACCCGTGCAGGTGCGGAAGGAGTTTTGCTTTGTGAGAGAGTCACCGCCGTCAAGCCAACACAGAAGGTTTAGTGTAGGGCTCAGTTTGTAATCTATGATGATTCTTTTTGTTAAGAACTCTCTGGTATCAGTTTTGTTTCAGCTTCCGCTATTATACTTATATTTTGGATATGTAACATCTTTTGTTTCAGCTAGTTGATCAGAACATTATCGTAATGGTTTTGTTATATTAATGTATGATCAGCTATTGCTTTCTTTTCCTTTTAAAGTTTTTAATTATCCTGTATTTCAGTATGTATGTTAGGAATGAATGTATGATTTGCTTTGTATCTGTTTGGTGACACCTTTACTCATACGACATCTCACTCCTTATCGGATGGGATTGCTTACGTATGGGTAGGGGGTGTTACAGGTAAGGGTTTACCATACTGCCGTGTAACATGCTTCTGTTGTGGATTTTTGGATTTTTGAATTCTCCTTCTCCTGTTTTCCTTAGTTAAGCATTAAAATGTGTTTAAGTTTATGGGTTGTTTTGTGTGGTGTACATTTACAACTTTAAAATAGTGTGTAACCTATTTTTCTAAACAATGAATACTTGACTTAAGGAGTTAATTCGCTATGGTTATTTCACGTGTGTGTATATATATATATATATGAACGAATGTAACTTGATTGGCAAATAAAAAGTGTATAGGGTATCGAATGCTTGGAAGATTTTGATGTGCGTATATGACTGCAAAGAATTATGAAAAGTACATGTTTGGTTCCTTTGTTTGAATGTGATAATCATGATAAGTGGGTTTGGCTATTGAATGAATGGGTGTATGATTAAGTTTATGATGCATATTATAAATAAGAATATTGTAAATGATATAAGTAACATATGATTTATTCAAATGCTCTCACACATGGTAAGAAGCGAAATACGAGGATTTACCCACCATTATTATTATGAAGGTATGTGTGTAAGTAAATTTGATTTGTTCATTAAGTCTTAAGGAATGCATGATGCACAATAATAAGGCTATGTTAAGTATAATTAGTGCAAATGATATGTAAGTGCATGAATGCACGTGCTTAGGTAATTATAAAGGAAGGTTACAAGTACTTAATGAACACATGTGTATGTATGTGTAAAATGTGAAAGAATTTAATAACAATATGGGAATTTAGCCTGCGTTAGTCGAGTCGTGGATAGAGAGGCATGCCTATAGAGTTCAGTTTGCTACAGCCATGCGTATGCATTTTGGACCCTGATCAGGTCCCCGAATTGGATCCATGCGATCCCCATTTAACTTGAATCTTGCTTAAGATTTCATGCGAAAATGTTTTGAAATAAAAAGAAAAGAATGATTTTGATACCCTCGGGTATCCATGCGTTCTGAATGATTATGCGTTACTCGCTTATCCACCCCTTTGACTTAGCAGGCAATTAAATGAATAAAGTTATATGAATGATTTAACATGTTCTGTAATGATGTGCAAAAAGTATATGATTAAGCATCTGAAAGTGTGTCAATATGTTCTATGATCATGCTTCACGCACTAATGTGTTCTGATTTATGTTTTACCATGTGTGTCTTTGTCTGGTAGCACCCTCCGCTCACCGTAGCTATTCGTCCTTCGATATGCTATGTGTGGGGGTTGGGGGTGTTACAATTTGGTATTAGAGGGACGGTTTAGTTGATTCTGGCTGGCTAGGTGTTTTAAAGTGTGTCTGTATAGTTTAGTATTGGCCAAAGCGTATGATTTTGTTTTCGGGTTTGAGTTGGGAATGAGATTTTCCCAATGAGATGATGTGTTTAGTTAAACATTGTCTCGATAGGTCACGACCAGCCTGTTCTGTATTGTTATGTGTGTGTGATTTGGATTGTATTTGTTAGATGAGTTATCAGAGAATCTATTAGGAATTTTCTTTTGATTATAAGTGTTCTAAGAGAAGGTTTTGTAAATGTTTTGAAGTGTTGGTATGTGGTTGCCTTGGGAGAATAGATGTTTTGGTATTTTGAGATGGAAGAGTATCGGGATTTTGTAAGGTTATGATAATGCTTTGTATGCCTGTCGGCTATCTCCAGTAAAGTGTTTGAATGAAAGCATATTGAAGCATGGGGATGGGAAAAGTAAACATTATGACATCAATTGCATTTTTGCATCATCTTGCATACATGAAACATCACATCCTCATTGCATCATAGTCTTTTGATCAGACATGAGAAGCATTTGCATATGTGTTTTGGTGGAGAGAAATCTGGCAGGGTGTACATTGAATATTTGATATTACGATTAAGTGTGTGATTTATGAGCATAGCCATTGTTAAGAAGAATGCACTGTGTGTATAGTTACAGTTGAGTAAAAGGAATATTTTGGAATCCTATAAGAATGAATGAAAGGGATTTTTGGAGTATTAAGGGGCTGTATATCAAATGTTGTTAATTAAATGGTTTATATGTGAGATGTATGTACTTAGATTTTTTATTGGTGGTTGAAGTAATGATTGTTCTAATGAGAGTTGTGAATTTGAATGTAAGGTAATAGAAAGAGAATTATGGGATTTCTTCTAATCCATTTTATGAGTTTGGGTTTAGTTATGGACAAGAGAAAGTTATGAGTTGTGTAGCCTTTTTGGATTAAAAAGAAGTGGTTTGATAGTATAGTGATGAGAGTAAGTTATAGCAAATAAGTATATTACAAGTAAAGGTGTATTGGGATAAGTGAAATGTATGTATTATAAGTGTAGAACGTAAGCATTATATGACGATACGGAAATGATCAGTGTAAATGATAGCGTATTGGAGTATAATTTCTGGATTTTTTAGATGTAAGTGAATTTTGAGGACGAAATTCTTTTAGGAGGGAAGAGTTGTCACACCCCGAAATATACCCTAGAAGAATTAGGCGTATTGAGGATGAGTCGTGACTAAGGTTGTGCACGTTGAAGTGTTTGTTATGCAAATTGGACAATTTAAGAGTTAATATAAAAGTTTCGATAAGTGTGGCTAATGATAAATTTGTAAAGTATGGAATTAGGATTTAATTGAAAAGAATTTAAGTTGAGAAAGGAAAATAAATTGTTCAGTGAGTGATTTGTATTTGGATAAGGACTAAGAAGAGTTTAGCCAAGGACCTAAATGGATATAAGACAAAGATTTTTATTTTGAACTAATGGCAAGGTGACAAGTAGCAAGGGGTTGGGTAGAGGTTTAATAGAAGAAAGAGAAAGTGAGAGAGAGAGCAGAAAAAAATCTGCTCTTCCCTCTTGTCTCCCGTTTTTCTTCTTCCTCACTTCTTCTTCTTCTTTTCCTTCTTGTTCTAATGCCATTCGTTTCCACTCAAATCAAAGGCCAATATTTAAAGGATAAAGTGGATTCTGTAACACCCCAAAACCACCCCAGTAGTTTGAGCCTGTCCGTGTCTGTATGTGTGTATTTTTATGTGTTGCATGTAGGTGTTAATTTGGATTATTTATTTAATTTATGTGTATTAGTTTGAGAAGAGGAGATAGGTTAGTATATGATTTAATGTATGGGAATAAGATGTGAGCAAGGGATAATTTAGTATGTATAGGAGTGTATGGGAGTAGGGTGTGTTATAGGGCAAGTGTCCTATGGAGAGACTGACATGTGGCATATGGCATAAGTTAGCATTTAATGAGTTTGGTGAGAGAGAGAGAGAAGGCAGCCTTCCCTTTGATTCCCGTTCTTCCTCTCTTCCTCATGCCACTCTCTTCTCTTCCTTTTTCTTCTTCTTCGTTCTCCCTTTTTTTTTTTTTTGCACAATCTTGCTCCCTCTTCTTTATTTGAGTAATTAAAGTTGTTTAGATAGTGATTTTGAAGCTTAAAGGTGAGTAGGGATTATTTATGTCTTAGATTTTCTTCTTCCTCTTCTCTAGGTTTTATAATTATATATGTATATATGTGGGTTGTTATAGAATTAATTATAGTTGTTGTGGGTTTGTGGTTCAGAGGAGTCTCCTAGACCGGAAAAAGGGAAAGAAATCGCTAGCGGGAGCAGAGCTCACGAGTAGGAGCAGAGGAGATAAGGTTTGGGAATATTTGTTTTATATATGTATGTGTGATTTGAGTTGGGTTTTGGCATTTTTAGCTTCGATTGGAGTTATGAATTGAATATGTATAGCTTAAATTGAAATTAGCATGATATGTGATGTTAGCGAATGAATATTGTTGAAGGATTTGCAAGGAATCATGTGAATAGTTGCAATTAGTGTTAAAATTGTTGTTTTGGGATTTCTTGAAATTGAGCATGTGTTTGGCTTGATTTACTTGAAATAAATGGTGATAAAGCTGGGTTTTTCATTAGATTATGAGTTGTTGATGCTTGTGTTACTTAATTTTGAGGTTTAGAATCAATTTTGGAAGTTTGAATGTGTTTGGTATGAAATTTCTGCAGATTTTGGGCGTAAGAGCTGAAAAACCCGATTCTGTCGCGAGCGCAACAGAGTGCGGAGGTTTCAGCCCTCGTGCCGGCGCGAGAGGTGTCGCGCCGAGGAGTTCGAAGGGAGCTCTCTGTCGCGAGTGCGACAGAGTGCTCGAGCTTCGAACATGTGCAAGGCTCTCTTCTGTCGCGAGCGCGACAGAGAGCAGCACCTGCGTCCTCTTGCGAGCACGAGGTCACTCGTGATCGCGAGAAGAGGCGGGGAGGTGTATTTTGGCTTCCGTCGCGAGCGCGACAGACGTGACTTCCAAGTTTGATTTCTTCTCCTTTTTGCTTAATGACTTGATTTCTTTTGCATGCATTCTTTCATTAAAGCCTTGAATACCTATTTAAATGAATAGCATGTATGTTAATTTGACAAGATTTCGTATAACCTACTAATGTCAGAAAGTGGATAGTTAGGCATGCCTAATAGAGTTATGTGTTGCTGCAACTATGTGTACGATTTTTGACCCTGATCAGGTCCCCCGATCGGATCCTCGCGATCCTTCTGTTTGAATCTTTCTTAAGATTCTATGTGAAAACAATTTGGAACAAAAATAAAAAGAATGATTTGATACCTTCGGGTATCTATGTGTTCATAATATGATATTGATACTCTCAAGTATCTATGTGTACTCGTTATCCACTCTTTATGATTAAGCAGGTGTTAGTGTGTCTTTGTATAAGAACATTGGATGATAATATAAATATTTGAATTAATTATGTATGATTCTACATCTATGATTATATCATTATCATGTGCTTTCTGTTGTCGTCACTGTGAGTGGCGGTTATGCATTTGTGTTTTTCCCCACTAAGCGATTTCGCTTAGCACGGGTGTTTATCCGTGCAGGTGTGGAAGGTTTTGGTACGCATGGTCTGGGCGTGTCGCATCGGGAAGGCCAACGCAACTAGAGATCGGGAGTTTTGTAGTATAGGCTTTCCTTTCTTTTGTAATAGATATAATTTTTTGTTAGCCCTTCGAAATAGTGTACTTTGGACTTTTGTTTATTGGTATTTTTGTTTTGTAAACTGATGTAAGATGTAAAAACCCCTTTTCGTATATTAATAAAAGTATTCATTTTGCTCTGTATCGCTTTTCTTCTTTCAAAGTTTTACTTTAACTTTGATATGTCATTTCTGTATATGATGTTTGCTTGTTTGCACTAGTGGGGTGTGACACTCCTATCTATCTTGGATCCTTCTCCCTCTAATCCGAGTAGAAGTCTCCATGGTATAGGTTGGGGTGTGACATTAGGTGGTATCAGAGCTATTGGGTTAGATGTTACTGGGTTTCAGTGTGTTAGTTAGTTTGTTGGAGTTGTGTTGGCCTGATGCGCACTGCGTTTATGTTTTGTAGTTATGGAGTCTGCTCATGGATCACTTGAGGGGTCAGCGGAAAGTGCTAATCCCCAAGAGCAAGATCCCTCAGTTTCTGGTCCGGCTCAACCTCCTAGGGGATGACCTGAGGTGCTTATTGGATCGTTGGAAGCGGTGCTTCAGAATATGACGAGGGTACTTGAGAGGGTAACAGCACCCAGTGCCCCTATTGAGAAGTTAAGAAAGCATGGTGCAGAGGATTTCTTTGGTACTGGCATAGATGAATCTGATAAGGCAGAGATGTGGATAGAGAAGACATCCAGAGTACTTAGGGAGATAAGATGTCCACCAGAGCAAGAAGTGGAGTGTGCATTGTCCTTGTTGCAAGGCTCTGCTTATGATTGGTGGAGGCTAGTGGCTAGTCAACCGCAGGTTCCTGAACCAATTACATGGGAATTTTTCGAGAGTGAGTTCCAGAACCGGTATGTCACTAAAGCATATAAGGATGCTAAGTGGGCACAATTTCTAACTCTCAAGCAAAGAACAATGTCTGTGGCTGAGTATGAAAATGAGTTTAACAAGCTTAGTAAGTATGCACCGTCCAGGGTTCTCACAGATGAGTTTAGATGTCAGCATTTTGAATCAGGCTTGAATGAGTCTTTGAAGGTGATGTTAATCTCGTTGATGTCGGCTCCGAATGTGAAGTATTATCAGTTGGTTCAAGCAGCCTTGAGGGCGGAGCGTTCTGAGAATATTTTGAGAGAGAAAGCTCAAAGAAGGAAGTCTGCAAGAGGTGGCTCTTCTTCAAGCAAGAGACCGAGGGAATCGCAAGGAAACTTTGCTGATGAGTCTGTAGCTAGTCCGGCCCCTAGAGGGAGGAGACAGGGTTCTTCAAGGGAGCGGGCACTGGTAGAGGAGATAACACTCCCCGATGTACTCATTGCAACAAACAACATTGGGGTGAGTGTCGATGGTTAACAGGAGGTTATTTCAGATGTGGTTCTATGGACCATCTTCTTGCGAATTGTCCAAGTCGGTATGGAGATCCATCAGGACAGCACGAAGCTAGTCGAGCTGGGTCCAATACACCCCAAGGAAGCCGTAATCGGGGAAGAGGTAGGGGTCGTGGTGGACGGCCAAGAGAGAGAGAACCCTCAGAATCAGTTGATCGCCCTGTGCCGACAGCTGGTAGGGCCTATGCTATGAAGGCTCGAGAGGAACAAACTGCTCCCGAAGTGATTGCCGGTAAGTTCTCTTTGTTTGACTCCGAAGTTTATGCTTTGATTGACCCGGGCTCTACCCATTCCTATGTGTGTTCTGGTAAGTTATGGAATAAATTGGGAAGTGAAGAGAAGATGGAATATGAGATCTGTGTATCTAGTCCGTTAGGTCAGAGTGTTTTGGCTGATCGGGTGCGTCGGAATTGTCCCTTAAAGATTCAGGGTATAGAGTTTGTCGTGGATTTGATCTGCTTACCGTTCCACGAGTTTTATATTATTCTGGGGATGGATTGGTTGGATAAGCACCGGGCGGTAGTGGATTGTCATAGGAAAGTGATGGTTTTGAAGGATAAGGACCAAATGTCTGTTGTTGTGAAGGGAATTGGAAGCAGTTCTCTACATAACGTGGTATCAGCTACGAAAGCCAGAAGATTTATTAGGAAGGGTTGTAAAGCGTTTTTGGCTGTAGTTTTAGATTCCCGGAGAGCACAAGTTAAGATTCAAGACATTCCTATTGTAAGAGATTTTGTAGATGTCTTTCCGGAAGAACTACCGGGATTACCTCCCGAGAGAGAGGTTGAATTGTCAGTAGAGATTGTTCCAGGTACAGCTCCGATTTCTAAGGCTCCTTACCGAATGGCCCCATTGGAATTGAAGGAATTGAAAAGTCAGTTACAGGAGTTGTTAGACAAAGGATTCATTCGGCCCAGTGTATCACCGTGGGGTGCTCCAGTGCTGTTTGTTAAAAAGAAGGATAGAACCCTACGGATGTGCATTGATTATCGACAGCTTAATGAAGTGACTATCAAGAATAAGTATCCATTGCCGAGGATTGAAGACCTTTTTGATCAGTTGAGAGGAGCTGGGGTATTCTCTAAGATAGACCTGAGATCAGGCTATTACCAGTTGGCGGTTAAAGAAGCAGATGTGGCGAAGACGGCTTTTCGGACGCGTTATGGTCATTACGAATTTCTAGTGATGCCTTTTGGTTTGACCAACGCGCCTGCAGCCTTTATGGATCTGATGAACCGAGTTTTCCGACCGTATCTGGACAAGTTTGTCGTGGTATTTATTGATGACATTTTGGTATACTCCAGAGATCGAAAAGAACATAAGGAACATCTTAGGTTGGTGTTACAAATGTTAAGAAATCATCAACTGTATGCGAAACTCAGTAAATGTGAGTTTTGGTTGAAAGAAGTGGCTTTTCTTGGACATGTGGTGTCAGCAGAGGGTGTACGTGTTGATCCAAGTAAGATTGAAGCAATTGTTAATTGGATGCCTCCGAAGAGTGCGCAAGAGGTGAGAAGTTTTCTGGGTTTAGCAGGGTATTATCGACGGTTCGTTCAGGGGTTTTAGTGTTAGCCTCTCCTTTAACCAAGCTACTTCGGAAGAATGTTAAGTTTGTATGGACTGAGAAGTGTCAAGCCAGTTTTGATCGTTTAAAAGAGTTATTAGTTAAAGCTCCTGTGCTCACACAGCCGGATTCGGGTAAAGAGTACACTATGTACAGTGATGCTTCGGGAATTGGCTTAGGTTGTGTTCTGATGCAAGGGAACACAGTTATAGCTTGTGCATCGAGACAGTTGAAGCCTCATGAGCGGAACTACCCGACCCACGATTTGGAGTTAGCAGCGGTAGTGTTTGCGCTTAAAGTATGGCGGCATTACTTATATGGGGAGACGTGCAGAATTTTTACCGATCATAAGAGTCTCAAGTATTTGTTAACTCAGAAGGAGTTGAATTTGAGGCAGCGGAGATGGTTAGTGCTATTCAAGGATTATGATTGTATTATTGACTACCATCCGGGTAAGGCTAATGTAGTGGCTGATGCTCTCAGTAGAAAGTCTATGTCTGCGTTGCTAGCTAGCCGAAGCAGATGGAGATTTGATTCTGAAGGTGCTTTGATTGCTCGACTTAAAGTTAAACCAAGTTTGAGATCGGAGATTGCAAAGGCCCAGTTAGATGAACATGTGCTACAGCGTGTTTTTCAAGCAGTGAAAGAGGGCAAACGGACTGAATATTTGATAGACGGAGAAGGAGTGCTTAGGCACGGTAATCGGTTATGTGTACCTAATGTGGGTGAGTTAAGGAAGAAGCTATTGCAAGAAGCTCACTCATCAGTCTTTACTATGCATCCTGGTGGGGACAAGATGTATCAAGATCTGAAGCAATTTTATTGGTGGCCAGGAATGAAAAGAGATATAACAGAATTTGTTTCTAGGTGTCTCACCTGTCAGCAAGTGAAAACCGAGCATCAAGTGCCATCGGGATTGCTTCATCCCTAACCCATTCCTCAATGGAAGTGGGATGACATCACGATGGATTTTGTATCTGGCCTGCCTATGACTCAGCGTAAGCATGATTCAGTGTGGGTTATAGTGGATCGATTGTCGAAATCCGCGCATTTTCTGCCAGTGCGGTTGGATTATTCTATGGACAGGTTGGCGGAACTGTATGTGGATGAGATAGTCCGATTGCATGGGATTCCGTTATCCATTGTATCAGACCGAGATCCTCGTTTTACATCCAAGTTTTGGAAAGCGCTTCAAGCGGCTTTGGGAACTCGATTAAATTTCAGTATTGCTTTCCATCCTCAAACCGATGGTCAATCAGAAAGGGTTATTCAGGTTTTGGAAGATATGCTCCGGGGTTGTGCTTTGGAGTTTTCAGGAAGCTGGGATCGGTATGTGTCCTTGATGGAATTCACGTATAATAACAGCTATCAAGTGAGCATTGGTATGGCCCCTTACGAAGCATTGTATGGACGGAAATATAGAACGCCAATATGTTGGATTGAACTGTCGGAAAAGGCTATGATAGGTCCGGATATAGTGCGGGATACCGAAGAGAAAGTAAGGGTTGTGCAACAGAACTTGAAAGCAGCTAAGGATCGACAGCGTTCTTATGCTAACCTGAAGCGCAGAGATATTCAGTACGAAGTGGGTGATAAGGTTTTCTTAAAAGTGTCGCCGTGGCGAAAGGTTCTCCGTTTTGGAAAGAAAGGCAAACTAAGTCCACGCTTTATTGGACCATATGAGATTCTAAGGAAAGTAGGTCCAGTAGCGTATCAGTTAGCTTTGCCTATGGAGTTAGCTAGACTACATGATGCTTCGGAGATATCGGTCTGACCCTTCGCATGTGTTACCAGTACAAGATATCCGAATTCAGCCAGACTTTTCGTTTGATGAAGAACCGAAAAGGATTTTGGATAAGGAAATCAGACAGCTCCGGAATAAGCAGATACCTTTAGTCAAGGTCTTATGGCAACATCATGGTATTGAGGAAGCTACATGGGAACCAGAGGAAGCTATGAGACTACAATACCCTCAGTTGTTTGAAGCAGGTAAGAATTTCGAGGACGAAATTCTGTTAAGTGGGGGAGTATTGTAACACCCCAAAACCACCCCAGTAGTTTGAGCCTGTCCGTGTCTGTATGTGTGTATTTTTATGTGTTGCATGTAGGTGTTAATTTGGATTATTTATTTAATTTATGTGTATTAGTTTGAGAAGAGGAGATAGGTTAGTATATGATTTAATGTATGGGAATAAGATGTGAGCAAGGGATAATTTAGTGTGTATAGGAGTGTATGGGAGTAGGGTGTGTTATAGGGCAAGTGTCCTATGGAGAGAGTGACATGTGGCATAAGGGATAAGTTAGCATTTAATGAGTTTGGTGAGAGAGAGAGAGAAGGCAGCCTTCCCTTTGATTCCCGTTCTTCGTTCTCCCTTTTTTTTTTTGCACAATCTTGCTCCCTCTTCTTTATTTGAGTAATTAAAGTTGTTTAGATAGTGATTTTGAAGCTTAAAGGTGAGTAGGGATTATTTATGTCTTAGATTTTCTTCTTCCTCTTCTCTAGGTTTTATAATTATATATGTATATATGTGGGTTGTTATAGAATTAATTATAGTTGTTGTGGGTTTGTGGTTCAGAGGAGTCTCCTAGACCGGAAAAAGGGGAAGAAATCGCTAGCGGGAGCAGAGCTCACGAGTAGGAGCAGAGGAGATAAGGTTTGGGAATATTTGTTTTATATATGTATGTGTGATTTGAGTTGGGTTTTGGCATTTTTAGCTTCGATTGGAGTTATGAATTGAATATGTATAGCTTAAATTGAAATTAGCATGATATGTGATGTTAGCGAATGAATATTGTTGAAGGATTTGCAAGGAATCATGTGAATAGTTGCAATTAGTGTTAAAATTGCTGTTTTGGGATTTCTTGAAATTGAGCATGTGTTTCGCTTGATTTACTTGAAATAAATGGTGATAAAGCTGGGTTTTTAATTAGATTATGAGTTGTTGATGCTTGTGTTACTTAATTTTGAGGTTTAGAATCAATTTTGGAAGTTTGAATGTGTTTGGTATGAAATTTCTGCAGATTTTGGGCATAAGAGCTGAAAAACCCAATTCTGTCGCGATCGCGACACTGTCGCGAACGCGACAGAGTGCAGAGGTTTCAGCCCTCGCGCCGGCGCGAGAGGTGTCGCGCCGAGGAGTTGGAAGGGAGCTCTCTGTTGCGAGCGCGACAACCGTCGCGAGCGCGACAGAGTGCTCGAGCTCCGAACATGTGCAAGGCTCTCTTCTGTCGTGAGCGCGACAGAGAGCAGTACCTGCGTCCTCTCGCGAGGACGAGGTCACTCGCGATCGCGAGACGAGGCGGGGAGGTGTATTTTGGCTTCTGTCACGAGCGCGACAAACGTGACTTCCAAATTTGATTTCTTCTCCTTTTTGCTTAATGACTTGATTTCTTTTGCATGCATTCTTTCATTAAAGCCTTGAATACCTATTTAAACGAATAGCATGTATGTTAATTTGACAAGATTTCGTATAACCTGCTAATGTCAGAAAGTGCATAGTTAGGCATGCCTAATAGAGTTATGTGTTGCTGCAGCTATGTGTACGATTTTGGACCCTGATCAGGTCCCCCGATCGGATCCTCGCGATCCTTCTGTTTGAATCTTTCTTAAGATTCTATGTGAAAACAATTTGGAACAAAAATAAAAAGAATGATTTGATACCTTCGGGTATCTATGTGTTCATAATATGATATTGATACTCTCAAGTATCTATGTGTACTCGTTATCCACTCTTTATGATTAAGCAGGTGTTAGTGTGTCTTTGTATAAGAACATTGGATGATAATATAAATATTTGAATTAATTATGTATGATTCTACATCTATGATTATATCATTATCATGTGCTTTCTGTTGTCGTCACTGTGAGTGGCGGTTATGCATTTGTGTTTTTCCCCACTAAGCGATTTCGCTTAGCACGGGTGTTTATCCGTGCAGGTGTGGAAGGTTTTGGTACGCATGGTCTGGGCGTGTCGCATCGAGAAGGCCAACGCAACTAGAGATCGGAAGTTTTGTAGTATAGGCTTTCCTTTCTTTTGTAATAGATATAATGTTTTGTTAGCCCTTCGAAATAGTGTACTTTGGACTTTTGTTTATTGGTATTTTTTTTTTGTAAACTGATGTAAGATGTAAAGACCCCTTTTCGTATATTAATAAAAGTATTCATTTTGCTCTGTATCGCTTTTCTTCTTTCAAAGTTTTACTTTAACTTTGATATGTCATTTATGTATGTGATGTTTGCTTGTTTGCACTAGTGGGGTGTGACACTCCTATCTATCTTGGATCCTTCTCCCTCTAATCCGAGTAGAAGTCTCCATGGTATAGGTTGGGGTGTGACAGATTCGCTCAAGGGGATTAAGTGAAGACATTGTTAAGGAAAGTTAGGTTAAATTTTGATTTCTTCTATCTCTTTTGATTAGGTCAAACCCTAGATTCATGTAATGTGTATGTGTTTGTGTATATGCTGAGGATATTGGATGGGTTTGGAAGCAAGAAAATTTAGCTAAGAGAGCTATAATAGGAGCAAAGGAGTTGAGGTTTGGTAAATGGTGTTTAATTTGTATTTTGTTTAATTCATGAACTTATTTTTAAAGAATTGATGTTTGAGATGATGATTGTGTAAATTTGACTTAATTAGATGAGTTTTGAGCATATGAAATATGTATTGATTGTGTGTAGGGAATTGGTGTTTAATTTGGGAAGAGATACCTTTGTTTTTCTAGAAAATCTGGGTTTTTGTCGGTTCACATGGTGGTAAGGATAGTTCATACCGCTGTGTGATTTCATCCTGGTCCTGTATTTTTGCCTGCTCGTTGCGCTACTAGGCGGTAAGGAAACTCTATACCGCAGTGTAACACCTACACGGCAATAAGGAATTCCCATACCGCCGTGTAAATGCTTATTGATGTGTATGGTTAATCTTTGCTTTACTGCACAGCGATGGGTCTTCTATACCACCGTGTGGAGCACCTTACACGGTTGTAAGGGTTTACCATACCGCCGTGTAACATGCTTCTGTTGTGGATTTTTGGATTTCTGAATTCTCCTTCTCCTGTTTTCCTTAGTTAAGCATTAAAATGTGTTTAAGTTTATGGGTTGTTTTGTATGGTGTACATATACGACTTTAAAATAGTTTGTAACCTATTTTGCTAAACAATTAATACTTGAATTAAGGAGTTAATTCGCTAT
This sequence comes from Excoecaria cochinchinensis, assembly GCA_947683425.1. Taxonomy (NCBI): domain Eukaryota; kingdom Viridiplantae; phylum Streptophyta; class Magnoliopsida; order Malpighiales; family Euphorbiaceae; genus Excoecaria; species Excoecaria cochinchinensis. The sequence goes on from CANTUQ010000004.1 coordinate 3,773,808, forward strand.
GGTTATTTCACTTGTGTATATATATATACATATATATGAAGGAATGTAAATTGATTGGCAAATTAAATGTGTATAGCGCATCGAATGCTAGGAAGATTTTGATGTGCGTATGTGACTGCATAGAATTATAAAAAGTATATGTTTGGTTCCTTTGTTTGAATGTGATAATCATGATAAGTGGGTTTGGCTATTGAATGAATGGGTGTATGATTAAGTTTATGATGCATATTATAAAGAAGAATATTATGAATGATATAAGTAACATATGATTTATTCAAATGCTCTCACACATGGTAAGAAGCGAAATACGAGGATTTACCCACCATTATTATTATGAAGGTATGTGTATAAGTAAATGTGATTTGATCGTTAAGTCTTAAGGAATGCATGATGCCCGATAATAAGGCTATGTTAAGTATAATTAGTGCAAATGATATGTAAGTGTATGAATGCATGTGCTTAGGTAATTATAAAGGAAGGTTACAAGTACTTAATGAACACATGTGTATTTATGTGTAAAATGTGAAAGAATTTAATAACAATATGGGAATTCAGCCTGCGTTAGTCGAGTCATGGATAGATAGGCAGGCCTATAGAGTTCAGTTTGCTGCAGCCATGCGTATGCATTTTGGACCCTGATTAGGTCCCTGAATTGGATCCACACGATCCCCATTTAACTTGAATCTTGCTTAAGATTCCATGCGAAAATGTTTTGAAATAAAAAGAAAAGAATGATTATGATACCCTCTAGTATCCATGCGTTTGGAATGATTATGCGTTACTAGCTTATCCACCCCTTTAACTTAGCAGGCAATTAAATGAATAAAGTTATATGAACGATCTAACTTGTTCTGTAATGATGTGCAAAAAGTATATGATTAAGCATCTGAGAGTGTGTCAATATGTTATGAGATCGTGCTTCACGCACTAATGTGTTCTGATTTCTATTTTACCGTGTGTGTCTTTGTCTGGTAGCACCCTCCGCTCATCGTAGCTCTTCGTCCTTCGATAGGCTATGTGTGGGGGTTGGGTGTGTTACAAAATATGTATCCATGTTATATGATGTGCTAAATTGATTGCTATGAGATTTTGACCTAAGTATGTAATCCTGCTTTGAAGAAATGTGGAATGTCTATGCAATTTGTGAATGATTCGATGTTTAATGTGGTATTGAGCATGTCAAGGTGTCTATGAGTGTAATAAAGGTGGTCATGTGTGAGTTGGGATAATTGGTTATACGAATTTAGTGAGTTCAAGCTTGAATAGCTTGATTGATGAAAACTGGTTGTCTAGGGCAATTGACCAACTAGGATTGTATGTCTTAGAACTTGAGTTGTAAGACTCTAAATTGAATGAGGTTCATGGGACTAGGATCCTAAGATATGTGTCTATAATTGTCCTACAAATGGTCATAATGATTTGAGATTGATAAATTCTTCAAAAGTGTACTTAAAGTGTAACTAAATTTCGCAGGAGCGCTTTTGGAGCAAGTAGTGTTTCATTAGCCAAAACTCCTTATTCTTAAGTCCAATTAATATGTGAATTGTGAGATTGTAGAGTTATCATATAGGTGAACTTATGGCTAGAAGGCCATGACGGTTGAAGATGATGTTATGTTAGTATTTAGAAGTCATGAATGTGGATATTGGATAGGTGCTAGAAAAGAGGTATGTGGAGTGGAGCTTTGAACAAGAAGTTCAGCTCTATAGCAAATGCGACAGGGGTCATGGGTCTGACGGAGTGCTCCGATTGGGCTCTAAGGGTTGTTTGTGTTCTGTCACAAGCGTGGGCATTGCAGCAAGCATGGCAGAAGTTAATTGTTGGTTCTGTCGCAGGTACAACTTATGCCGCGAACGTGACAGAAGGGACTGTCGATCTCTGTCGTGAGAGCAACAGAGTCTCATGTCTGGGAGATTTTTATGAATATCCTATTTTGTGTAGATTGTGATATTGGTCTATGAATAATTATGCATATGAAAATTATAGATGTGTTAATATGTGTGTATATATATATTAGAATGTGTGTTTGTTAATAAACCATACATATGTGTATAATATTAAATGACATGTTAATGCTCAATGGAGTTATATGGTAAATGATAAGTATATATAATCCATGTGAGGTTATGCATAATGAGGTATGACCTTGTGTGGAAAATCATATACGTGTGTGTACAAAATATCAAATGATATAACGTTAGTTAATGTTGGTGTATTGATGTGAATTATGGCTTTAGGCTTAAGAATTGTTTATTGTATGGAGACTAATACTGTGTCAATTCAGGTGAGTAAGTGTCTAAATGTATATATGTATATACTATATGAATTAAAATGATGAAGTACGAGATTGAAAATAAGTTATATCTGTATGAAAGTGAATAGTATTAAGAGCTATCCGATATTTGTTCAACACAATTTTGCGAAGATTTTTATCATGTGAATCGGATTTAAGTAACTAAGTCAGTTGTTTAGCCTACAAGTCGAGTCGTGGATAGATAGGCATGCCTATAGGGTCAAAAGTGCAGCAAACGAAGTGCTTTATAATTATCGGCCCCATTTGAGTCAGGGGTAATCCTGGAATAGGTTCCCCAAAAGCGAGTGAGTGTGTTTTTATATAAAAGTATCTACAGATACTAATGCATTATAAAAGTATGTACGGATACTAGATTGAGATAAAAGTATCTACAGATACTAATGTGTTATAAAAGTATCTACGGATACTAGATTGAGATAAAAGTATCTATGGATGCTAATGCGTTATAAAAGTATCTATGGATACTAATGCATTATAAAAGTATCTACAGATACTAGATTAAGATAAAAGTATCTATGGATACTAATGCGTTATAAAAGTATTTACGGATACTAGCTTAAAGGTATCTACGGATTTCAGAGTGATAATCCCGTTATCCACTAGTATAGAAGTGCAGTCAAATTAGGAAAAAACTAATAAGTGATTCAATATCAACTTTATGTACTGTGTGAATTTGTGAGTATATAAAATTGATAAGTTAATGTGCATGTATTGTGGATTTGTGATCATAATTTGATGAGGATACTTACTATATATATATCAATTGGTGTTGATAATTGCTAGTGTAATGTGAATTTAATACATAATGGATACAATATGTGGTATCAGGTAAGCTATTATATGGTAAGCAAGAAAATAACTGTAAACTTTATATGAATTGATGAGTATGTGGTATTGTTAAGGATTGAACAAAAGTATGCATTATATGGATTTGTATTTATAGTTTGATGATGGTGTTTAAACATATGCAAATGCTAATTGATATTTTTCCATATATGAATATATATATATGTGACCCTGTATATGGTGATATATATCGATTTGCAAAGAATGAATAGAGAAATACCAAAACGAGTAAGTTAATATATGTGTTTTCAGGATACGAAGCAAAGAACTATATAATGGTTTTGATTATATTAATAGTTGTTTGTGGGTAATTGTTGATAAATTATATTAATGTGGATGCTATTGAAATGTAAATATGTATGATGCTTGAGTATGTAATTTGTATTGATGATCACTGTGAGTGTTCATTCATATTCTATTGTTCCCCACTAAGCGTTATCGCTTAGCATGGATATTTTACCCATGTAGGTATCTGAAGATACCGTCTTGGAAGACAGTCCTGCATCGCCAACAGCCAACACATTAGGAACCACTGTATAAGTAGGTTTTTTTGTAATAGTATAAAATGTGTATTTTTAGTTGGCATGTGTAAGGGGACTAAAGTTTTTGTAACAAAGAAGTTGTATTTTGTAAAGCGAAATTTGAAGTAAGACTATAAGTGTTTTGTAATGTAATGCATGGATTTTTGGAATGTAATTAAGCGTTGCCTTTTAATGAAATTTGTTAATCCTAAATTTTTGTGAATGATGTTTCACGTGCATGTGTTTGTTGTTGTGACACTTTATAACTATCGTAGTAAAACTCTACATTATCACAGCCTAGCTATAATTCCTGGCCAGCTGGTTTAAGTAAGTCGAAGAATTTGTTTGGCAGTTGGGTTGGGTTCTTCTTCGAAATTGTGTAGATTTGGCTGAAATGAAATTTCCACTGCAACAAAAACCATTTAGGCATAGGAATTTTCTATTGCAAAAACATTGCTTGTCATAAATTCGTGCTCCCTTAAAATTCAACTACATTTATCTCTGATCTAACTTCATTACTTCTAGACGTGGTACAAATTATTGGCTCTCAATGCCGTGTCCATTCAAAATAATTGGATACAAATGCCTTTTTTAGCAAATGGAGATGCACATCCTCGATAGGAAGATAACACCTGTGTTTGCACTTCTTGCATGGACATCTAATTTTTGGACCGTCCATGTATGCAAGTTGAGAGCTTGCATATTCAATAAAACATTGAACTCCTTCAGCAAACTCAAGGTTAAGGTAACCATTAGGTGTTATTCTTCTATACATCCAACTTCTGTCTAAATTACTCATTATTTTTAAATTGTAGTGCAAAAATCATAATAACATAGTACCATCATGTGTCAACATTTTTTAATGCATAATTGTTTTGTAATACACTAATTTGTCAGTGTAATTCAAATTTCATATTTAATTTCAAGTCAATACTATTTTCCATTTCTTCATATTTGTAATTAGTTTTACAATATATACACAAATTTAATACCTACTTACAAAATTGATAAATATATACACAAATATAATACAAAATAAAAAATATATATAATACATATAATAAAAAAAATATAATACAAATTATAAAAAAATTATAAATATAATAACAAATATAATACACACTTACAAAGAAAATAAATATATACGCAAATATAATACAAAATTAAAACAATACTATATATAATAACAAATATACCACAAATTTAATAATATTTTAAATATAATAGCAATATATGCAATACAAAATATATACACAAATAAAATACCAAATTAAAACAATAATACATATAATATGCCTCAATTTAAAATAATTATAAATATAATAACAATTATAATTCAAAATATATACCCAAAATAATAAATATACACACAAATGTAATACAAAATTAAAACAATAAAAAAATAAATTTAATATACAACAATAAAATAAATAATAAATTAAAACAATAATAAAAATATATACTTATTATTAACAAAATAAATTTAATACGAAAAATAAAACCAATATAAATAATAATAAAAAAAACTGACCTTTGGTGAAGCAATTAACGGGGAGAGGAAGGGTCGTCGGCAGCAGCGGCAGAAACGCAGCTGAAGCCAAACTGAGAGAGGAAGCCTGCAAAAGGGAGAGAGAATACATGCGCAGGGGAGCTAAAAGTCGGAGACAGGCGATGGACCAGAGGGAAAGACCGACGGTGGCGAGCGGCGACACAACTAGGCTAGATCTGACCGGTGGTAGGAGTTCGCAGGGGTGAAGGGGAAACGACAGCTGACAGCGAGCAGGAGAGAGGGGAAAGAAGAGCAGGGAAGGAAAGAGAAGAAAAAGGGTTTATATACCCTTCTATGTAGCGCCGGTAATTAAAAATCGTCGCTAAATTGTAGTTCGTCGCTAAATAGAGATGGTTAACCAATATCGTCGCTATTTAGCAACATTTTCTAATTGTCGTCACTAAATTTAGAAATTTCCACATCCATCGCTAAATTTCGTAGCAAATTTTCGCGATTTGCTTTGACGGCTATTTTAGTGACGGAATATTTTTCAGTCGTTAAATTTCGTCGCTAAAAATCGAGGGAAATCAATCCCACCACTTTTAGCGACAGTATTTTCATTCCATTGCTAAAGTGAACTATTTGCTACCAAATTAGCGACGAAATTGCTTTTTCGTTGCTAATTAGCGACTGAAATCATTTCGTTGCTAATTGCGCATTTTCTTGTAGTGAGAAATGAATGCGGTAGAAAGAATGCAATAATAAAAAGACAGCGGGCACCTCACAATATCCTGTCACCCTTCGAACTATCAAGCACAATGAGTAGTGATACAAAAAGTGGCTTTATGAAGCCCGCACAGTGGGATGCATCTTGAAAGACCATCTTGAGTCATAGAGTAAAGAAGTAGCCAAAGGCATATGAAACGGGTGTCATCATCTGTAACTGTAGCCAGTTGAGCAAAGCCTTCATCATGAGACTCAAAATTATACAGTTGCTGTCTGGGAAAGAAATGCCTCAATGAGTACGTGCTAATCACTCTAGGAAGAGCCTTTGATAATAATCTCAGTTTTTCCTGTAGCCATATCTGAAAAGTAGTGCCTCGAAAAAACAAAGCCACTAGAATGGTGTGACGCGCACCACACCGGCCATTTTTTAGGAAGGTTCCCCATTGTGACGCACGCCGAAACCCGAGAGCCCCGAAGACCCGCTTTTAGGGCATTCGAGAGAGGTTCTTGTAACTTGTAAGGAATTACAAGGGCATCTATTTTGGGCAACAAGGAGGTCTTTTGGAGTCGCCACCCAATAAAATATTGGGAAAGGTCGTCTAGCCTCACTGAGCCTAAAACAGCGCATGTGTGTCTATTTTGGGCAATAAGAGATATTTTGGATGCCTCCTTCCAATAGAACCTTAAAAGGATCGTCTAATCTCGTGAAGCCTAAGACGATGCATATACATCTATTTTGGGCAAGCTAGAGATATTTTGGAGACCTCTTTCCAATAAAACACTGGAAAGATCATCTAATCTCGTGGAGCCTAAGACAATGCGAATTGGGCCTATTTTAGGCAACAAGAGATATTTTGAGACCCCACATCAAGAAGACATTGAGATGGTCCTCTAACCTCGTTGAGCCTAAGACCAGAGATGGTTCTGGACTTCCCATTTATTCATACCTTGATTAAATTTTAATTGAGTTTTGAAATTAAGATTTCATCCCCTTTTCTCATACAATTTAATGCATTAATTAAAGTACATATCAATCACATAATAACAACGATAAATAAAAACAAGATAAAAAAAAGTTAAATAAAAATACAATAAATTATAATAAAACTAGGGGCGGAATACAACCCCCAATGTAAAGTACATGCGAATCATGCATAAAACGGGATATTCATTAAGTTTGAGGACATTGGTCCTCATATGCATGTTTAGAAAGAAAGATTTTAAAGTGACAATTTTATTTGGATGGAAAAAAAAAAGCTAGGACATTGGTTCTATTTTATTAGAAAAAATCTCAATTTTATTAATGTAAATATTTTTTTGATTTTTAATTAAACGTGCATAAAATAAATTATTTTATTACTAATTACAAGACAAATAAATTAAAAAGGCAAATAAGGAAAAATAATACAAATAACACAAAAAATGGTAAATCAACCAAAATCCTCAGATCTCCTCCTTCGTTCGCATGGATGCTCAAACAATGAAAAACAAAAATTTGAAACCAAAAACAAGTACAAATAAAATTAATATTAGCAATTAATTCAAGAAAATTAATTAAACACATAAAACAATAAATAATAAATTAAAATAAATAAAATGTGCATTATGGATGACAAATAAATTAACTAACATAATAAAACAAATAAATTAGCATATTAACAAATTAACACAAATAAAAATACAAATAATAATAATAATAATAATAATAATAATAATAATAATAATAATAATAATAATAATAATAATAATAATTGTAACACCCCAATATCCCCGAAAAGGAATATCGGGGCGCTGCACGGACTCTAACACGTACCGAAACAAAAGCGAAAGCAAGAACATAAATAAACTAATAACATTAACCTAATAAGCACAACCTGAGAGCCAACATCTGATTATAAATAATATACATACATTTATTAATATATAGGTATTCATTATAAAAAGTAACCATTATATTACATGATCATTGTCTGTACATATACATCCGATTAACACTATTACATAAAAACTATACTTCTCTATTTACAATGATGTTACTCAAAACATCAGAAACTCTATCTAGTACAAAAAAATCTTCATCAAGCTCCTAGTGGCCATGACTTGCAGATGCACACTCCCAGATATGATCCGATAAACTTACACGGAAACAAACTTCCGTGCTAAGCGTTAACGCTTAGTTGGGATAAAATAAAGCGAAGGACTTCTTCTTCCGAAGTCACACACATATCACACGCATCACTTATATAATCATGCTCAATACAAAACTATAATCATATAATCTATGTAATTTTGTGTTCACATGCATATAAACTTTTATTCATTTACAGGTTATGTACACCTAAACCAAATGATTCACATTCATGGTCATGCTTAATACTGAACAAGATCATATATTTACATACATATACACTCTTACTCTTGTACAGATCATGTAAACAAAATAACATTCTCATGCAAAAGCATGCGTACAGAGCAGTACTTAGACATCAACTCTTATACACGTCAAACGTAAAACAGCCTGAATTCCTTTAGTTGTGGATACGGGCACAGTGAAATACTATCAAAATTTACAAGTAGAGACCTAACTCAAAATTGAATACTCGAGGTATTCGCCAGTTAACACAATTAAGGTCACAGAAGCAGCTGCATGGTAACCCTTTATAAGAATGCTTATCTTTCCATTACTATGATCGTTCAGGCCTAACATAAAGACTGTACACTATATCATATGCATTACAGTCACTCAAGCATTACATCATGATTCAGTCGTATATGATCAATATCACATGGCATGTTATGTTCAATAATTATAAAGCATGTAAACACTTAGTTCCATTCTTAAACTCTTGTATCATGGCATCATTTACATATAATTAAATTGTAAAAACATTCATATACTCATTTTATAATGTTAAATATAAGTTGGACAAGTGGTAAGAACTGTCGGTGAAGTTCGGGTGCGATTCGGGAAGGGAAAAGTACATCATAGGCTGAAGGATGAGGTCACACGGTGGTAAGGTATTCTATACCGCCGTGCGGGATGCTAAAAATGGGTCTTTATGGGGCAGAATGCTTTTGCACGGCGGTGAGAAATTCCTTACCGCTGTGTAAACCTATTCTGCCTCAAAACAGAAGGCAGACTCTAGACAGACTTTAGGTCCAAACTTACACTCCATATTCTGCATATATAGAGACATTTTTAGGTAAAACTTTCTCTTAGAAAATGTTGCCTAGGATGTTTAATTGCAAATGCGACAAGTTTTATGTCATTTTTACATTTATAATTTTAGATATGATCTAAACAACCTATACTGCTCTAGTAACTCGGCCCAAATAGTAACACTACTATTTTGGCAAATTTTTAGGGTCTTAGAGCAAGAATTTGCTCAAGATCATTTCTGATAATTTCATAGGAATGGATGTCAAGCTTCTAATGGCTCAATAATCACTCCATTTAGAAGTCTAAAACTCTACTTATGACAAAAATATTACACGGAGGTCTGATAAAAAAAGAGAGCAGAGTTTTCCAAAATCAAACCTTACACTCTAAACCTATATGGCAATCATCAACACACATGCACACGATCCAATTACATACTCATAAACATATATAAACACATATAATATAACAACACCACAAGCAATCAAAATGAACAAAGTCAAAATCGCATATGATCCCGACCTTGGAATAGCATGACCACGTTTCTTTAATCGATTCCAATCTTCTCCTTTCCCTTGTCCCTCTTCTTGTCCATAGCTTCAACAAAATCATTCAAACAACCCATGAATCAATCCTTTTCTCACTTTAAATCAAAAACAGAAACCAAGCAGAAGAAGAAGACCAAACATAAATTTCTATAACTTACCTCTTCACAAGAATCAACCCTCTCAAAACTCTCTTCACACCAATCGAAATGGATCAAAGAAAGGGAATTAACCCAAAAGAAAAGAAGAACACGACAGAAACCAAAAATAAAGAAAAAAGAAAGAAGAAAGGAAGAAGGTGAGGCCAAAAGCAGAAAATGAATGAAGAGTGGCCGGTCAACCCAAGGAAAACCACACCCTCACACTAATTGCCACCAACTAGCCATAATGCAAACCATTTCCTTTAATGCCGCTAACTCAAAAATAAATACATTCATTTACTTAAAACAAAAAGTCCCATGCTAAGTGTCCATCTCCTACGTTGCCACTTGTCAATCTTCGACACTGCCACATGTCCGATACACATCTAATGAAATCAAAAGTCCACCGCAAATAGGCTTCCCGTGAAGCATTCTGTCGCGCACGCGACACTGTTGTGCTCGCGACAGAACCCACACTAAGCCACTATCTTCACTTCTCAAAACAATTTTACTTCCCACCAGATTTTTAACCTTAATTAAATAAGAAACTCATTCAAATACGCTCTCTTATACACATAAACTCTCGAATTACCGAAGAAAAATTTTGCAATTCTTCTAGGGCCAAAGCAGGTTGTTACAATAATGATGATGATGATGATGATAGTAAAAAAAGAAGAATAAAAAATTAAATAAGATAAAGTAAAAATAATATTAAAAATGTTAAATTCATATCTAAAATAACATAAAATAAATAAATAATAAATATGAAAATCTACATGATTACTAATTAAATATGAACAAAAATAAATAAAAATAATAATAAAAATTGATCGTAGAATGTTTACCCTTAGATTTCGGATTTGGTGGAATAGGTGAAGATGATTGATTTTCCTTGCTTTGATGCACAAAATAGAAATAAAAATAATAAAAATTGAAATTTATTCTAATAAAAAAAATTTTAAAAAAGAATGGAAGAAAAAATTATTTCTCAAGAACAAAAAATTGATTTTTTTGTCTCAAAGATGATTGAAAAAATGAGGCTTAAAACCTTAAGAAATTTATTTGAACAAAAGAAAACTCAAGAAAAAAATGTAGAGAGAATTTTTTATGGAAGAAGAGAAGAAGAGAAAAATGAAAAAAAATCCCACATGAATCCCCCTCTTTTATGTGTCATCTTTTTCTATTTATATCAATTTTGTGTGTCATCTTTTTCTATTTATATCAATAAAATGGAAAAACTAATTAATTAAGAAAGAAAATTGAATTTTTATTAAATTTCCCTTAATTTGGGTTCAAAAAAGGAAAAAAGCATTAAATTTTTTTTAAAAAAATGGTCAAAATTCAAAGAAAATCAAGAAAAACGAAAAAAGAGGGCGAAAATCACGTTTTGGCCGGCTGGAGGGTGACCGACTCCCGTCAGTAAGCGTGACGGGCATCGGGCGCGCACGCGCGCAGTGCGGAGCAACACCCCGCATGTCGCTCGCACAGGCATCGTGCGTAGCGCGCCGACGTGATCGACGTCCGAATTGTTTTTTTTTTAATTTCAAATTTAACTAAAAATACTATTATTTTCAAAATCCATTTTTAAAATTTAATTTTTAATACATTTTTTATTATTTTTTATTTTTTAATCTAAAATGAAAATTTGACAAGAAAATCATCACTTTCAACCTTTTAGCCTGTGAACAGGCATCTAATCATCATTTGGTAACTCTAATCTGCGCTGACTCAGGACCCAGTGTCTATAATTGCCCCCAGTTTTTGGGAAGCTAGTGCCTATGTGCCTAGGTGAGCCAAAACTCAGAGAAAAAAGGAAAGAGACACGTACCTGAGGAATCTATCTTTTCCAGACTTTACGATGTTGTTGGGGTGGTTATTGCCAGCTTGTCGACAAGTTACTTATTGCTAGAGCGAGTTATCGTGATCGTGTAAATCCTCGTTGAAGTGGTATTTATCGTTAGCTTGTAAATCTTTGTTCAAGTGGTAGTGTCGTGGTCGTGTTAACCTTTCGTGGAATGGCAGTACTGCCATCGTGCTGACCCTTGTGAGATTTGAAGCGAAAGTGTTGTGATCGTGCTAGCCATCCATGGAGTGGTAGTACCGTCATCGTGCTAACCCTTCTGAAGTGGTAGTGTCATGGTTGTGCTAACCTTCCGTAAAATAGTAGTGCCGCCATCGTGCTAACCCTTCTGAGATTTGAAGTGGTAGTGCTGTGATCATGCTCACCCTCCGTGGAGTGGTAGTGCCGTCATCATGCTAACCCTTCTGAAGTGGTAGTGCCATGGTCGTGCTAACCTTCCGTAGAATGGCAGTGCCGCCATCCTGCTAACCCTTATGGGATTTTAAGTGGTAGTGCCGTGATCGTGCTAACCCTCCATGGAGTGGTAGTGCCATCATCGTGCTAACCCTTTTCAAGTGGTAGTGTCGTGGTCGTGCTAACCTTCCGTAGAATGGTAGTGCCGCCATCGTGCTAACCCTTCTAAGATTTGAAGTGGTAGTGCCGTGATCGTGCTAACCCTCCGTGGAGTGCTAGTGCCATCATCGTGCTAACCCTTCTGAAGTGGTAGTGCCGTGGTCGTGCTAACCTTCCATAGAATGGTAGTGCCGCCATTGTGCTAACCCTTCTGAGATTTGAACTGGTAATGCTGTTATTGTGCTAACTTTCCATGGAGTGGTAGTGCCGTCATCACGCTAACCCTTCTGAAGTGGTAGTGCCATGGTCATGCTAACCTTCCATAGAATGGTAGTGTCGCCATCATGCTAACCCTTCTGAGATGTGCAGTGGTGCCCTCTGTGAGCCCTTTGGTTGATTGCCCCCTGAGAGGTCTTTTGGTTGATTGTTGGATTGATGTTTTGACCGATGTCATCACTCACCTTTTGTCGGTGTCCGCATCGAATCTCTCTCACTGCAAAACTGAAAAACCAAATATGTAGGAAAAATAGTGAGCATGCACGTGAAATGCATGGGTCATGCAGAAATGCAGGATAAGAATTCATCTAAGTGGACTTGGAGATGACAGCTGGTCTGGCTGCAATTTGCGATAGGATCGATGCCTTTTGAAGCTGCTTTTGACTTTCATGCCTTTGGGATTGTAAGGTTCTCATCTAATACCTGTAGTCATTTTTTTGAAGGTAGTGCGTCCCTTGTGGATTTCCACACCAACTTTTGTTCGCGGGAAATGCGTCCTTTGCAGATTTTCACATAACCATGTGCCTTATTTTTGCTTGGAATGGACCCAACCCAATCTAGCAACTTTTTTTTTCTTTTTTTTTTTAATTGAAGGACAAACTGCCTATTTTCAGGTTTTCACCCTATCCCTTTGCCTAACTTTTTCTTAGAGCACCAATTATGGTTTTCATCTCTAACGGCTCTTTTTTTATCTTTTTCAATTTTTTTTTTAGATTGTAAACGAGGCTGAAGCTGTTGCAAAAAATCTTCCAGGTGTGATCGGCATGTACTTACGTCTTCGATCATGGTTGTATGAGATTAACTCTTATCATGAAGGTGCTGTAGAATTGGTTTCACAGTTGATAGTAGGATGAGTCAGTTGAAAGACCCGAGTGATGAGAGTGGCAGAGGGTAGATAGTAGACGACTTTGATCATGTAAAGTGAACTGATCTGATCATATCAACATATTATGGTGTAAATGCATATGTTTTAGTTTGATTTCATTACACATGATCATTATTTGGCATTAATCTCAAAAATATAAACCTCATCTAATCTCGGGATAGATCTTGAAACTATCCAACTCCTATTATCAATCTGCCCTCTCCGATTTTCATGATTGAAGATTTTCTCTCAACTTACTCTTCTTTTTTTTATGGCAGGGCGCCCAATTTTAACAAGATCGCCTTTTTTTAGTTTCGACCCATGAGGCATTTATTATTTATTTTTCTCTTTTTTTAGCCTTTGCCATGGAACCTCCTTCAATCTATCGGTGTTGCTTGGTTTCTTTGAATTCTCTTTCATTATTGCCAGCTGGGACGACTACTCCTTTCGACAATGTTCTTTCTCTCTTTTTTTTTTCTTTGCAAAGGCTTCATCTTGACTCTTGTGTAAACTGGTTGAAGTAGTGAGTTCTCTATTTAAAATTTAACTGTGAAAGCCCGTATTTTCCTTTTGTTGGCTTTGATGGCTCGATTTCTGAAGTATCCTCTAATATTTCATGATAGGTTACAAGTTAGTCTCAAATGGTTTAGGGCAAGACTGTGGTTTTTTCTCTCTATTTTTTTTGTTTTTTTATTTTTTATTTTTTTGAGGTAGGGGCAAGACTTTTAAGTTTGGTTATAAGGGTCTCTGCTTTACCTATCTTGGTTTCAGATGGTTAAAGGTCAATCTTGATTGGCTTTGGAGTGATCATCTCAAATGGTTGGGAGGAAATAAATTCTAAGGCTTGGTTCTAATGAGCTATATATTACTGACAAATGCCCGGAGCTTCATTTGTCTAACTTCTGATGTAGCCCTTTAATGAATGGAGTTTGATTTTGCTGGGCTGCACTGTTTGCGCCCTAGATGTTGAGGAGGCAAAGGAATGGCTTTTGAAACTTTGTTCGTAGTCATGTTGGCATATTGAAGCATTGATGTCCTAACAATGCTCTTGTCATTCCAAGTCCAGACAAAGGATTTTTCATTTTCTTTGTTTTTTTTTGGACATTATCTCTCAGAATTTTCCTCTCTTCAGGAGTTATATTAGCTGCTATCAAGATTTTCTTTGGATTTCCCAAAGTCCCGAGGTTAAATACAGTCGTATTAGTCGAATTAATGTCAAACATTAATATATCATGATCATGAGAAACACCATACAAATAAGCAAAATTGTTCATCTTATTGAAATAACCATTCATTGCAAATATTGTCAGAAAAAAAGACGGTTCTTGGAATAATAACAAAGACTGAAAAACGAACATAATTTTCCTTGTTTTCATCCCCACTCTCACTAGTGGATTATCAATCTACCATCGCCACAGGAATCCCTTCTTAACTCGTCTTCAAACTGGTGATAGCGACCTACTAAGTTCCATATAGCGCTTGCAAAATATGCCACTCAGGTGAACCAGACCCGATCATATACACGGTGGAGGTACTGCATTATAGCCTACCTTTTTTTTTCTTCTCTCTCTTCTCAGGATCCATGATCTGTTTGGTGTCAATAAGATCTTGGATCTTGTTCCTCAAAGTTCGGCAGTAATCTATTAGGTGCCTAGTGTGCTGATGGTAGGCGCAGTACTGATCGTCTCTGTGCCCTGGCTGTCCCTGATTCATAGCTGGCCTAGGCGTTAAAGGTGGCAGCTTGCCCTCTTTCATCAGTCTTTCCAATACCCAGGATAAAGAGCAGCCTAAATTAGAATAGTACCTCTGGGCTTGTCCAACCTCAGTAACTGATACCTCGGCTGTCTTACCATTTATGTTATTGCTGCTCCCGATTTATACCCTGACTGGTTCCCATAACCTTTCCTAGCAAAGTTATTTTGGCTTGCTTTCTTTGCTAAGTAAGCCCCCTTAGCCTCTACAGCAATGTCCTTAAGTGACTCCCAATCTCTAAGCCCCTTAAAGCTAAGCAAGTCCCTCAAGTAAGGGCAAGAGTTCATGATAAATAACCTGATCTGGTCAGCAGTGTCAGGCTTTCGCTTCATCTCCACGACCCTATTTCTCCATCTGGTGAGGTATTCATGGAATGACTCATCACTTCTTTGCTGTCAAAGTTTGAGGTCCTTTAAGGTGACCTCCATTCTAGTGCTGCAATCATACTGCTTCATAAATTCTTCAGTCAAAAGGTCCCAGTCCTCCTTTGACCTCATGTCCAATCCATGATACCAGTCTACTATCGAATCCATCAGACTGAGGCAGAAATATTCCACCTTCTGCTTCTTGCTCAATCCTATGCATTTCATTACCAGGGTATATCACTTGATGTGTGCGGATGGGTCCGAAGTACCATCGAACTTCGGCAGCTCAGGCATTTTAAATCATTGGGGTAGAAGCTCTTTATCTCCCAGATATCTATCTTCAGGGTTGACCCCCTTCCTAGCTGATAACATGCGGGTGATAGCCTCAATCTGCTGCGTCATCCCTCTTATTGCCTCATTTTCTACACTGGGTGCTCTGGCCCTCACAACTTGAGGTGCTATTACCTCTTCATCTTCCTCCTCCATCACGAAATCCTCATTGGGATTGAGGATCCTTTCCCTTCTTAGCTTAATAGGCATAGCAGCTCTATGCTCATTAACCGGTTGGCGGGCAGCAATACTAATGAAAGGAGCCTCCCTGCCAGCAGGTGGTTCGACTTGCCCCCCAGCATGGACTATTGATGGTTATGGAGCGACAGGTGGCTATAGAGCAATAGGTTATGTGGAGCAGGAGGATAAGCAATCCTTTCAGCCATGGTGCCCATCATTTCCAACATTCTTCGTTCAAAATCTTCTAACCTCCTAGCAAGGTCTTGAGTGGTCAATGCTATAGTCTTTTCTGCCATTGATGATTCTAAGGAATACTCACTGGTCATTGAGAGTGACTTAGAATCCCAGTCAGACACTAATTTTGGCAACTCAAAGAGCAGATTTATCCTTACTAGCCGACTGTCGGAACCTCTAGTCCACTTAGATGAATCTATAATGGCTGAAAGATTTAAATTGTTAGAATGATGCATGAATGACTTATACAATGCATGATTGTTTATTATGAAACATTTACAACCACATACAAGCAAGTAGATCCTTCCAACCTTATTACTCCCACACATGAGGTAATGCAGTCTCTTTCCTAGGTGGGCTTGATCCATGGGTTAACGTGGAACCCAATGGACGTGTATGGTGCTCAGCAAAAAATCGGCAGCATAATATCTCTTAATTAATGCGCATACATATGAATTTTAGACTTTATGTATTTAAACACTTCAACCACATTAAGATGGGCCCACCGGGGCATAAAAGCCTTTGATAAAAGACCATTTAATTTGGTTAATTTTGTTCAATATATAATGGCCCACATAGCAAGCACAGTATTATGGTACATTTCACCTAGGGGAAGTATCTATTGCTATTGCATGAGCTTTGGTCAAGGCTTATGATACTTTAGACCTACCATAGCATGGTCCCTGCCAACGGGTCTAGCTCATCACGAGCATAATGACCTATCGAGTCTCCATTTAATATACCATGATGGTACGAGGCTTGGGCTGGTGATTATCCTTAATACTTTCCTACATTGAGTAAACATAGCGTCATGCTTCGGGAATGAACCGGGGTTAAAAGAGGGACCAAACTAGCATTGATCTAAGGCTCTAATGGCATGCAATGCAATTTGGAAAAAAGGGTGAAATTTTTAAATTAAAGCTCAATTATATGTTTTAACCAAGGTACTTTCAAAGCGAAGTCTCTTATGTCCCCAGTAGAGTTGCCACTGTGACGCGTGCTAAACCCTGGGATCCCCGAAAACCAGCTTTTAGGGCATTCGAGAGAGGTTCTTATAACTTGTAAGGAATTACAAGGGCGTTTATTTTGGGCAACAAGGAGGTGTTTTTGAGTCACCACCCAATAAAACATTGGAAAAGGTTGTCTAGCCTCACTGAGCCTAAGATAGCACATGTGTGTCTATTTTGGACAATCAGAGATATTTTGGACGCCTCCTTCTAATAGAACATTGGAAGGATCGTCTAATCTCGTGAAGCCTAAGACGATGTATATACGTCTATTTTGGGCAAGCCAGAGATATTTAAGACACCTCTTTCCAATAAAATACTGGAAAGATCATCTAATCTCGTGGACCCTAAGACAATGCGAATTGGGCCTATTTTGGGCAACAAGAGATATTTTAGAGACCCCACCTCAATAGGACATTGAGATGGTCCTCTAAGCTTTTTGAGCCTAAGACCAGAGATGGTTTGAGACTTCCCATTTATTCATGCCTTGATTAAATTTTAATTGAGTTTTGAATTTAAGATTCCATCCCCTTTTCTTATACATTTAAATGCAATAATTAGAGCACATATCAATCACATAATAAAAATGATAAATAAAAACAAGATAAAAAAAGGTAAATAAAAATACAATAAAATACAATAAAACTAGGGGCGGAATACAACCCCTAATGTAAAGTAAATGCGAATCATGCATGATATTCATTAAGTTTGAGGACATTGATCCTCGAATGCATGTTTAGAAAGAAAGATTTTAAAGTGACAATTTTATTTGGATGGAAAAAAAAGCTAGGACATTGGTCCTATTTTATTAGAAAAAATCTCAATTTTATTAATATAAATATTGTAACAACCCGAAAAGTACCCTAAAAGGATTCGTGCATATCGAGGATTATTGGTGACTAAAATTATGCAAGTTGTGGTGTTAGGTGTGCCGAAAGAACGAATTTGGAATTAATGTAAAAGTTTCGGCAAGTGTGGCCAATGGTAAAATTGTGAAGTATGGAATTATGACTTGATTGAAAGAATAAAATTAAGTAAGTGGACCAATTTGTAAGATTATTAAGTTATAAATATCAATGTATGAGGATATGAGAGTTGAGGGATTTTAAGGAGAGTTTGACATAAATATCTAGATTGGACCATTGGCAAGGTGACATGTGGCAAGGAAATAAGAGGAGGTATAAAAGAAGAGAGAGGGCGAAAAATCTGCTCTCCCCCTCTCTTGTTTTCCCATTCTTCTCTTCTTCTTCTTCTTCTTCTTCTTCTTCTTCTTCTTCTTCTTCTTTCCCTTCTTGCCTCAATGCCATTTGTTCTCCCTCAGATCAAAGCTTTGGATTTAGATGATGAAAGTTGTTAGTTCATGTTATTTAAGTGAAGATTGTTAAGGTAAGGTGGGTTATAAGCTTTGATTTCTTCTTCTCTTCTTGATTAGGTTTTGACCTAAACTTATGTTTTGTGTTTGTGTATGTGTGATTGATGAGGATTTTTGATGAGAAAGACCTTGGATGAGTTTGGGAGCAAGAATGATCAACCAAGGTAGCTAATAGGAGTAAAGGAATTGAGGTTTGGGATTTGGTTATTTTGATGAATATTATGATTTGGGGGTTTTGATTTGATTTTCTAGAAATGTATGGGATTAACGTTTTTGAGATATGTTCAAATTCTATGGGTTTTGAATAATTTGGGTTAAGATGCTTTGAATGTTGATTATTGAACCAAAGTGTGTTTTTGATTGAACTTTTGAAGTTATTTTGCTGGGTGTCAATTTAGAGATTTTTATTATGTTAATTGCATGATTTAATTGTGATAATTAGTGTAAAGGTTGGTTCTTGTGCTATTTAAGATGATTTGTATGTTTAATGTGAGTGTGATGAGTTTTGGTTTGATTTGAAGAACTGGGTAAGTTTTTGAAAGAAGAGGATTTCTTTAGATTTTGCTCGAGATCTGGAAAATGCAACTCTGTCGCGAGCGCGACGCTTGTTGTGAGCGTGACAGAGCCCTGGGATTCCAACATCTCGCAAATGGCTGGCTTCTAGGGAAGGACTTGTCCGAGTCGTTACAATCATCACGACTCGGCATGATCTTTGGCTCCCTCACTAGTTGTGAGGATTGTCACGACTCGTGATGAGAGCTACTGTCATGAGTCGTGACTTGGAGCACGAGTCATGGCATCAAGCACGACTCATGACAGTCTCCTCTCCCTCTTGTGCCAGCCTTTTGTTCTTATGTGATTTGCGTTCAAGAGTCGTGACATTGAGCACGACTCGTGACAGTCACCTTTCCTGCAAGGCAAGCTTGGTAACTGTCGTGAGAACGAACCCCCGTCGCGAGTGCGACAGTCCCCTTTGCCTCAAAATGTTTTTGCTAAAAATTTCCTAAGTGCATGGTTCCTCACTTGTGTTGTGCATATATGTGATTTGGAATATGAATTATGCAAATGTTCCTATGCATGCTAATAATTGTTATATGAGAATTGTGTCTACCATTATTATGTTATGAATGTATATGTGTAAGGAAATGTAAATTTATTTGTTAAGTTTAAATAAGTGCATGATATCTAATAATGTGAAGTAAAAGAATGTTACAAGCATCTAATGGAATATATGTGTTTTTAGCCTGCGTAGTCGGTTGTGGATAGATAAGCATGCCTATAGAGTTCTATTGCTGCAGCCCCTTTGGTTCTGGATCCTGATCAAGCCCCCATTTGGATCATCGCGATCCTCAATGTGTTCGGATCTTATTTAAATTGCCCAATGTGAAAATGTTTTCGAATGAGAAAATTAAAGATGTTGCTTTTCGATTGTACCCACGGGTACCCCAATGTGTTCTGTTCACTCGTTTATCCACCCCTTAGCAGGCAATTATAAGAATATAAGGATGTGAATAATTAATAAGTTCTTTGATGACTCGCAAAAAGATATGTGAATAAGCATTTGATGTGTTTGTGGATATATATTGCTTCCGTGGCTTATATACCATTTGAGCTAGCGCTTTATGCACTTATGAGTTTCTGGATCCTTTATGGACTCTTCTATGAGAATGTGTGGTAACTTTGGGTACTTATGTGTTTTTTTTACCCTAATTCAATGTCAGTTAAATAAAAAGAGATGTTTGTAGACACCGGGTCCCGATACAGCCCAGATCAAAGTTATCCAGTGATGATAACATGCCTTGTCATAGGCAAAAAGGTTGAAAGTGGTGATTTCCTGTTTAAATTTGCATTTTAAAGTGAAAATGTAAAAATAATAAAAAATGTTTTGAAAAATAGATTTGAAAAATAGGGTTTAGAAATTGTAGTATATTTAGTTAATCTTTAATAATAAAAAAAAAATTCCGAGCGTCGGCCGCGGCGGCGCCTTGCGGCAGCGCGCAACGCCTGTCCGCGCTGGGCGTCATTGCGCGGTGTGCTCAATCGTTTATTTAACTTTAATTCATCATATTATTTTATTTTTATTCATGTGAATATTGATTTCTTTTAATTCCTAACATGTAATTAATTTATTTAACTTTAATTCATCATTATTTTTAACATGTAATTAAATTAATTCATTTTGATTGATCTTTTTGCCATGTAAATAGTTTATATTAATTGTGATTATATTGATTAACCATGTCATTCATTTAATTGCCATCATTATTTTGTTATTCATTTTTTTATCATTCTTTTATCAGTGTCATTGCTATTTATTCATTCATTTATTTATTTTCATTATTCATCATTATTATTATCATGTTCACATTTTTACATATTAACTCATTAACATGTTTTATTTATTCCAGTTAAATCATTCAATTCTTTTATAATTTAATGTATATTTTCATTTATTTTGATTTGTTAACATTTTAATTCAATTATCATTCTCTCACATCACCTTGTTTTATTTTAATTTGTCATTTATTTTATATTTAATTGATTTTAATTGATTCAATTACTAACATCATTTTATTTGTGTTTTATGATTATTTCACATCTCATTTTCCCTCTTGGGCAATTCTTGCGAGCACACGGGGAGATCCAGAAGGCTCATTTGGGATTAAGTATTTATTTGTTTCATTTGTAATATTTTATTTATTTGTCTTTTTCATTTATTTTTCCATGTAATTTTCTTGTAAAATTTTTTATTTAGGCCCGCTAGAAAGAAAGTCATTAAACCATTTTTATTAATTAATTTGGTATTTTTTTTTCTAAATAAAACAGGACCAATGTCCTGGTTTTTCACACCAAAATTTACCATCACCCTTAACGTCTTTTTAAGTATACATGCGACGACCAATGTCCTCATTCTTAACGAATATCCCGATTTATACATGATTTGTATTTCATTTACAATGGGGGTTGTATTCCGCCCCTAGTTTTATTGTAATTTATTTTCATGCACTTTACTTTAATTATGCTTTATTTATTTATCACTTTTCCTTGAGTGGACAACCTACGCTTTAATTAACTGCATTAAAATGAATGAGAAATGGGATGAAACTCTAAATTCAAAGTGTAATTATAAACTTAACCAAGGTATGAATAAATGGAAAGTTCCGAACCCACTCTGGTCTTAGGATCAACGAGCTTAGAGCACCATCTCAATGTTTCATTGGGATAGGGCCTCCAAAATATCTCTTGTGGCCCACCAAAAGGCCCAACTTGAATAATCATAGGCTCCACGGGGTTAGAGGATCATTCC
This sequence comes from Excoecaria cochinchinensis, assembly GCA_947683425.1. NCBI lineage: Eukaryota > Viridiplantae > Streptophyta > Magnoliopsida > Malpighiales > Euphorbiaceae > Excoecaria > Excoecaria cochinchinensis. The sequence continues at coordinate 3,795,650 of CANTUQ010000004.1, forward strand.
AATATTTTATTGGGATGAGGTCTCCAAGATCCCCCCGGCTTGCCCAAAATGGATATATATGCACCGTCTTAGGCTGACTAAGGCTAGACGACCTTTCCCAATGTTCTATTGGGTGGCGACTCCAAGAAACCTCCTTGTTGCCCAATATAGACGCACTTGTAATTCGTTACAAGTTTAATGAACCTCTCTCGAAACCCCTAAAAGCGGGTCTTCGGGGCGCCTCGAGGTTCGGCGCGCGTCACAATGTGGCAAATAATGTTTGTGCTACTAAGCGTTTATGAGTGAATATTGATTGCATAAGAATTTGTATGTGGAAAATGCATGTTGTTAATCTGTTTAAAAGTTGTGAGTATGATTGTATATATAAAGTCTTTGTAGAGACTTATTGAAGTAAGTGATATGTGTATTTGCTATAGGCAATTATTCAGTAAATGAATTTTATGAATATATATATTCGTTTATATATTTGAAATGAGAATATAGGTATGTTATATATTATCTGCCTTCTGGACCTTAGCTTGGATAACTACTGTAAGTATATTGGTAAGGAATTTGTGTGCATTGTTTGTTGGTACTCAATGAATACGGTAATTATATGTCAAATAGTATATAAGGAAAAATAAAGTGGTAAGCACGATATAGATACTTGGGCTTAGTAAATGAGTTAAGATTAATTTTGGATTATGTATGTATAAAGGTTTTCAGTAGAACTGCATGGTTCTGATTCCCAACCATAGGGATATGTAGGAAGCTTGGAATATTTATTTCAATCTCGAACTAAATCTAAAGAATGAATTGTTTTTGGTTTCAATCAATACAATGGTTAGTATAAATGAAATGTTTCGATTTAAGTATCAATACAGTTGTAAGCATGATTTTTGGAAACATTTGTAATAATGGGAATTTTTAAGACTTTATATTGTGACTAGTAAAATGAATATTGGTATCCTATGAAGTATAACTAATTATAAGGTTAAGTAAGCAATTTAAGTAAGTAATGAATACGTATAAGGTGTTTGTAATTAAAAAGAAGTAAAGTATTTTCTGTATGGTGTACAAGATGGATATGTGTATGAAATTGCTCATGTTTTGGTACGACAATGGTGATGTGAATCTGTAGTATCTCTAGCTGGTACACTTAATGCTTATGTATATGTTGCTTATGCATGTGTTCATATCAACAACCACTGTGAGTGGATATTTATTGTTTTGTTTCTCCCCACTAAGCGTTATTGCTTAGCATGGGCATTTTCCATGCAGGTTACGGAGATAGAAGTTTGTGATAGTGGTCCACTGTAGCTTTGGCCAACAAGTCGATAGAAATTATAGTAGGCATTTGTTTTGAATTTCGGAATGTAACTAAGTTCTTTATGTAAAGTTTATCGGGTTGTAATATTTGTTGTGTGTGAGTTACAGTCTACTAGCAATATAAGTACGTGATGGGTAAGCTTTTATTGGTTTAATCTATGAAATTTTATTATTCTATATTCTGTTATGCTTTCGTGTGGTAGCACCCTCCACTCACCATAGCAATAGCCTACCATTTCGTCCGGCATGCTACATGAGGGGTTTGGGGTGTTACAAATATTTTTGTGATTTTTAATTAAACGTGAATAAAATAATTTTTTTTTTTTACTTAGTATAAGAAAATAAATTAAAAAGGCAAATAAGGAAAATAATACAAATAACACAAAAAATGGTAAATCAACCAAAATTCCCGGATCTCCTCCTTCGTTCGCATGGATGCTCAAACAAGGAAAAACAAAGATTTGAAACCAAAAACAAGCACAAATAAAATTAATATTAGTAATTAAATCAAGAAAATCAATTAAACACATAAAACAATAAATAATAAATTGAAATAAATAAAATATGCATTATGGATGACAAATAAATTAACTAACATAATAAAACAAATAAATTAGCATATTAACAACTTAACACAAATAAAAACACAAATTATGATAATAATAATAATAATAATGATGATGATGATGATGATGATGATGATAGTAAAAAAAGAAAAATAAATAATTAAAAAAGATAAAGTAAAAAGAATATTAAAATGTTAAAAATAAAAATGTTAAATCTATATCTAAAATAACATAAAATAAATAAATAAATAAATAATAAATATGAAAATCTACATGATTACTAATTAAATATTAAAAATAAATAAATAAAAGAAAATAATAAAAAATCAAGCCTAGAATGTTTACTCTCGGATTTAGTGGAATAGGTGAAAATGATTGATTTTCCTTGCTTTGATGCACAAAGTGGAAATAAAAATAATAAAAATTAGAATTTATTCCAATAAAAAATTGTTTAAAAAAGAATGGAAGAAAAAATTAATTCTCAAAAATAAATAATTGATTTCTTTGTCTCAAAGATGATTAAAAAAATGAAGTTTAAAATCTTCAGAAATTTATTTGAACAAAAGAAAACTCAAGAAAAAAGTGTAGAGAGAAATTTTTTGTTGAAGAAGAGAAGAAGAGAAAAATGGAAAAAAAACCTAAAATGAATCCCCCTCTTTTGTATTTCATCTTTTTCTATTTATATCAATAAAAATGGAAAAGCTAATTAATTAAGAAAGAAAATTGAATTTTTATTAAATTTCCCTTAATTTGGGTTCAAAAAAGGAAAAAATCATTAAAAATTCCCGAAAAAAGGGGTCAAAATTCAAAGAAAATCAAGAAAAACGGAAAAAGAGGGCGAAAATCACATTTTGGCAGGCTGGGGGGCGACTGACGCCCATCGGCGCGCGCGACGGGCTTTAGGCGCGCCGACGTCCGAAATTTTTTTTTAATTTCAAATTTAACTAAAAACACTATAATTTTCAAACTCCATTTTCAAATTTAATTTTTAATACATTTTTTATTATTTTTTATTTTTTATTCTAAAATGTAAATTTCATAAGGAAATCATCACTTTCAACTTTTTTGCCTGTGAACAGGCATCTAATTGTCATTGTGTAACTCTAATCTGGGCTAACTCAGGACCTGGTGTCTACACCCATTTTCGAGATCCACATTTAGGGCGCATGGGATGGTTCGTGTCATTTGATCTTAGGCAACACGAGACTATGACGCATGCCGAACCCAGCAAGGGCCCTCGTTGAATCCGCTTTTAGGATTCGAGGAACTGGTTCGCGTCTTTTTGATCATGGGCTCCATGAGACATTTTGGACACTTCCTTCCCAATAGAACATTGGAAGGGAAAGTCTAGCCCCATGGCACCTTTGGGCACCCTTTGAGGTATCATGGAGTCGCCTCCCAAATTCACGAGGAATTGGGAAAGGTCTCTAACCTCTTGTTGGTCAAGACCAGAGATTAGTGTTCGGAACTCCCCTCTTATTCATGCTTTGGTTAATTATAAATGAGTTCTTAACTCCCTAAAATTCTACCTCTTATCTCACACGATCAATGCATATAAATTAAAGGCGCATCAAAAGCACCTAAAGAAAATAAAGAAAAGCGATAAAGGAAAGCAATAAAGAAAGCGATAAATAAAGCGATAAGGGAAAGAAAATAAACACACAAGCACACAATTACAAGGGAAATAGGGGCGGAATACAACCCCAATAAAAGGAGATTATAAATAAAAATGGGGACAGAATACAATTCCCAAAAATAATATTGCCCCAAAATTAATTACAAGGGCCTAAAAGAAAAGAACTTTGAACTCTAAAATATCAAACAAAATCAAATACAAGGAAAACATATATAAATCGGGATATTCATTTTGGGTTGGAACGTTGGTTCCTTTGTGCTTGCTTAAAGATTTAGGAACATTTGGCTCCTCCACGTTTATTTAAAGAGGGCTCGAAGAGTCATTTGATTGTTGAGTTGGAAAACCGGGATGAGTGATCCCATTTTTAGAGAAAACTAACTCTTCATTTTGTTTATGATATTTTTCATTCCTTGGCTAAATCAAGGGACATTAGTCCCAATTTTATTAGTGAAAATCCCAATTTAATTATAAAAATATTTTTGTGATTTTTTATCGCGCGCATGCGTAAATAAAATAAGTATTTATAAACAAACATTTATAAATCGTGGCCGCCTTGCACGCGGGGGCGCCCTCACACAAGGGGGCCTCGTATGGGGCTGCTGCTTGGGCGCCTGCTCGTAGGGGCTCCCTCACAAGAGGGGTTGCCTCACACGCGCAGGCCGCGCCTGCTAGCCGGTCGCGCACAGAGGCCTCTCGCATGAGGGGCCGCCGCATGGTTGCCTGCTCACAAAGGACGACCTCTTGGCCCCAGGCCGCCCCTGTGGGGCGGGCGCTCTAGCGTGCGAGCGAGAGAGCCCCTTGCCACCCATGCGCGCGGCAAGGGCAGCTCCCTGCCGACGCAATCCACCTCTGGCAAGAAGACGCATGCGCCCTCCACATGCAAACCCAAAAAAAAAACCTTTTTTCCAAAAAAAAACTTTTAAAAGAACTTTGAAACAGATAAAAGAACTTGATAAGGAGACGATCAATTCCCATTTTCTTGCTTATGAATCTGTCTTTATTTTTATCATTGGGTAATCTTGATCTAGGACCGGCTCGGGACCCGGTGTCTACATTTGCCCCTAATTTTTGGGAAACTAAGCCAAAATTCAGAAAAGAGGAAAGAAGCGTGTACCTGAGGCGGCAAAGTGTGGGTGCTATCCTCAAATGGTGATGTGTCGAGTCTTCTCTAGACTTACAAAAAGAGAAAATTGTTCTCTTGAACTGCACCGGGTCTGCTCCAGACTTACAAAGTGCGGGTACCATCCTCAAATGGCGAAGTGCCGAGTCTGAGGAAATGTTAGTTTAAGTTTTTATTTTCTCTATTTCTTTTGATTAGCTTTTAAACCCTAGATTTATGTTTTGTGTATTCATATGTGTTTTGATGAGGATTTTTGATGAGAAAGATTTAAGATGAGTTTGGAAGAAAGAAAGATCAACCAAGAAAGCTATTAGGAGCATAGGAGATGAGGTATGGGAATTTAGGTTTCAATGTGTAATTTGATTGCGTTGATTTGTGGTTGATTTTCTGGGTAATTATGATTTTAAAGTTGTGTTTTTTTATTAATTATGAGGTTTTGAATGAATGATTTGTATTGAGTTAAAGTCTGATGGAATGGGAGATTTGGGTATGAATTTTGGAGAAAAGAATTTCTGAAGTTCGCTGGAGATCTAGAAACACGACTCCCAAGCAGCCGAGCTATCAGCGGAGGAATTCACGAGTCGTGTCAAGCTTCATGACTCGGCATGAGGATCTCGCTCGGCATGTGAGCCCGATAGACATGAGAGCACGACTCGTGCTGGGGAGCGCGACTCGTGCTGAGAGCCCGATGGGCATGAGAGCACCACCCGTACTATGGAGCACGACTCGTGCTGAGAGCCCGTAGGGCTGAGAACCCATTCGACGTGGGCAGCATGACACGTGCTGGCAAGCATGACTCGTGCTGGCAAGCATGAGTCATGATAACTCCTGCCCCTATTCCTGCTTTCCTCTGTTCTTTTGTTATGCTTTTATAGGTTTGCCTTCACAATTCGTGACAGTGAGCACGACTTGTGATTGCCTCCTGGGCCCCATCTGTCGCGAGCTCGACACTCGTCAGGAGCGCGACAGTCCTCTTTGCCTAAAAATTTTTTGAAATGTCTATTCTTTACATGGTTTTGTTTGTCACTTGTATTATGCATCGATGATTTCAAAAGTAAATTATTCAAATGTCTCTATACATGATAATAATTGAATTATGGGATTTTACCTACTTCTATTATTTAGTGATTGTATGCGTGTAAGGTAATGCAAATTATTTGTTAATACTAGATGAGTGCATGACGCCCAATAATACGGTTATGTACAGTGTGTTCACATGAATATTTATCCATGAAATAATATATGATTAGGTTTAATATGATTAATGAAATGTGTATATGTATATGAGAACGTGATGAATTCAATAATGCTTTAGGAAAATTTAGCCTGCATTAGTCGAGTCGTGGATAGATAGGCATGCCTATAGAGTTCTGATGCTGCAGCCCTTTATTCTATTTGGACACTGATTAGGTCCCCGTTTGGATCCTCGCGATCCTCAATGTGTATGGGTCTTGTTTAAGATCCCCAATATGAAAATGTTTTTATGAGAAAAAAAGAAATTGCTTTTCGATTTTACCCTTGAATACCCCAATGTGTTATGCTACTCGCTTATCCACCCTTTAAATTAGCCGGCAATTAAAAGAATAACAGAATGTGAACGAATTGATAAGTTTTGTAATGATGTGCAAAGAGATTATGTGAATAAGTATTTAATGCATTTGTGATAAATGCCATTTGACTTGTACTCTACGCACTCCTTTATTCTGGATCCTTTATGGACATTTATATGGAAAGGTATGGTATCTTTGGCTACCCATGTGTTATATATAATAATGTGATATCTGTTCAATGAAAAGAGATGTAACCAGTAATGTTTGTTCTAATAAGCATGTATGCATAGATCCTGATTGCATAAGAGTTAGTACATGGATAATGCATGTTATTAATCTGTTCAACAGCTATGAGGATGATTATCTGTATGAAGTCTTTGTAAAGAATTATTGAATGAATTGACATGCATATTTGTTATGGTTGAATAATTAGTGAATGAATTCTATAAATATATTCGTTTACATGTTGAATTGAGAATACAGGGATGTTATATTAGTGCCTACTGGACAGTAGACTGGATTACTACTATAAGTATATTGGTAAGGAATTGATGTGCATTATTGTTAGTTTTAACGAATACGATAATTATGTATCAATCGGTAAGTATGGGGTAATAAAGTGTTAAGCATGATATAGATAACTGAATATAGGAAATAAGTTTGGAGTAAATCTAGAACTTGTGTGTAAAAGTTTTCTGTAGAACTACGTGGTTCTGATTCTTCAACCATAGGGATACGTAGGAAGCTTGGAATAACTATTTCAAGCCCGAACCAAATCTGAGCGTTAAAATGTTTTGTTTAGTTTTGAGCAAGTAACGGTTTGATTAAAATTAAATGTTTTGATTTAAGTATTGATACTATAATTTTTATGATTTTGAAATCTTAGTAATAATGAGATTGGGTCAGATTTAATTTGTTCTGACTACCAAAAGTATTTTGGTAACCTATGAGGTATAACTATTAATATGGTTAATGCGGTGATTTAGACAAACGATGAGGAGGTATAATGTATTTGCAGGTAAATGGGTAATAAAGTATTTTCTGTCTTTGGTGAACGAGATGGATATGCGTATGAAATTGCCCAAGTTTTCGTATGAGATTAAAGTTGTGAATTGGTAATAATTTTAACGGGTATTCCTTTATGCTTTTGTTAGTATATATGTATATATACTGCTTATGAATGTGCTTGTGTTATCAACCACTGTGAGTGGTTGGTTATTATTTATTTTGCCCCACTAAGCATTATCGATTAGCATGGGTGTTTCTCCGTGCAGGTTAAGAGATCAGAGTAGCGCAACGGTTCTTTGTGACTTTGGCCAACGAGTTGGTAGAAGTTATAGAAAGTTTTTATTGCTTGTCCGTTTGTAATTAAGTTTATTTATTTAGCCTTTGTAATAAGTTGTGATAATCTCTAGTTCGAATAATGGTGTGGTGATGATATAGGTTTAGGATGTGCACGTCTTGAGGTTTTATTTAGAGAAATTTTATTATTCTGCTTTTTCGTTACTACTAAGAGTGTTTGTCTAGTAGCACCCTCCGCTCATCATAGCTCTTTGTGCTTCGTTATGCTATGTGTTGGAGTTGGAGGTGTTAAAGTTAGTGGTATCAGAGCTCCGGTTTAGTCGATTCTGGTTGATTAGGTGTTTCGAAGTGTGTCTGTATAGTTTAGTGTTGGCCAAAGCGGATGACCTTGTCTTCAGTGTGTGTTGGGAATGGAAATTTCCCAATTAGATTCAGTGTTTGGTTTAGTGTTGGCTCGATAGGTCACTATCTACCTACCTTGAATTATTATATGTGTGTGTGATCTAGAATATGTTTATTAGATCAGTTATCAAGGTTCTGTTAGGATTTTGTTTGATACTGTGTGGTTAAGGAGAAGGTTCGTGGAAGTTTTTGAAGTGTATTGATAAATGTTTACCTTGTGGGAATAGGTGCTTTGGTGTTTGAATGAGGAATATTCGAATTTTGTAAGATTATGGTGTTGCTTTGTATACCTGTCAGCTATCTCAGAAAATTGTTTGAATATAAACATATTGAACCAGGGGAAATGGGAAAAGTACATTGTTATAACATCAATTGCATTTCTGCATTATCTTGCATGCATGAACCATCACATCCTCATAGCATCATTATCTTTTGATCACACATAAGAAGCATTTGCATATGCGTTTGATGGAGAGAAAGCTGACAGGGTGTACGTTGAGTATTTGATATTAAGACTCGGTGTGTGATTTAAGAGCATAGCAATTGCTAAGGAGAATATATTATGTTTAGAGTCAGAGTTAAGAAAAGGAATGTTTTGAAATCTTGTATGAACGAATGTGTAAAGATTTTCGTGTAAGATACGAGTATTGTTAGTGAGGAAAAATAGCATGTGTGCCGAATATTTTTGAAATAATGAGGAATTGTGAAGCAAAATGATTTAAGTTAAATGATTTATATGTGAAGTGTATGTGCTTTGGTTTCTGATTGCTGGTTAAAGTAATGATTGTTCTAATGGATATGATTGATTTGAATGTAAGGTAATGAGAAGAGAAGTATGAGATTTATCTAAATCAATTTTATAATTTTGAGTTTAGTTATGTGACAAGAGAGTTATGATTTGTATAGCTATCTGGAATTAAAGGAAGTGTTTTGGGAGTATAGCAATGAGGATAAGTAATAGCAAATAAGTAAATTAAAAGTAAAGGTGTATTGGAATGAGTGAAATGTATATATTATAAGTGTAGAACGTAATTGTTATATGATGATGCGGAAATGATCTGTGTAAATGATAGTGAATTAGAGTATAGTTTTAGATTTCCCTGATATAAGTGAATTTCGAGGACAAAATTCATTTAGGAGGAAAGAATTGTCACAAATCGAAAAGTACCCTAGAAGGATTCATGCATATTGAGATGAGTGGTGACCAAAGTTATGCAAATTGAAGTGATAGGCATGTTAAATGAACCATTTAAGAATTTAAGTGAAAATTTCGGCAAGTACGATTAATGGTAAAATTGTGAAGTGTGAGTTTAGGACTTAATTGAAGGAGTAAGTTTAATTTTGTGGGCCAATGTTAAGATTTATGTAGAGGGATGCTAAATGTAAGAAGATAAAGGAGTTAATGGACTAGATGGGAGAATTAACGTAAATATCTATTTTTGGACCAGTGGGAATGTGACAAATGGCAAGGGATAAGAAGGAGTATTAAAGGAAGAGAGAGGAAGAGAGATTGGTAGAATCAGCTTTTCCCCTCTCCCGTTCCCTATCTTCCTCCTCCTCTTCTTCTTCTTCTTCTTGCTTCATGCCATTCACTCCCTTTGAAGATCGAAGACCAAAGTTTTGATGATGAAGGTGATTAATTCAATAGGATTAAGTGTGGAAATTGTTGAGGAATGGTGTGTTTAAGTTTTCATTTCTTGATTTCTTTTGATTAGCTTTTGAACCCTAGATTTATGTTTTGTGTATTCATATGTGTTTTGATCAGGATTTTGGATGAGAAAGATTTAGGATGCGTTTGGAAGCAAGAAAGATCAACCAAGAAAGCTATTAGGAGCATAGGAGCTGAGGTATGGGAATTTTGGTTTTGATTTGTAATTTGATTGTGTTGATTTGTGGTTGATTTTCTAGGTAATTATGATTTTAAAGTTGATTTTAGTATCAATTATGAGGTTTTGAATGAATTATTTGTATTGAGCTAAAGTCTGATGGAAGTGGAGATTTTGGTATGAATATTGGAGAAAAGAATTTCTGCAGTTCGCTAGAGATCTGGCAATGTGACTCCCGAACAGCCGAGCTATCAGCGGACGAATGCACGAGTCGTGTCTAGCTTCACGACTCAGCATAAGGATCCCGCTCGGTATGAGAGCCCGATCGGCATGAGAGCATGACCCTTGCTGGGGATCACAACTCGTGCTTGGAAGCACGACTCGTGCTAAGAGCCCGTTCGGCTAAGAGCCCGGTCGGCATTAGAGCACGACCAGTGCAGGGGAGCATGACTCGTGCTGAGAGCCCAATCGGCATGAGAGCACCACCCGTGCTGGGGAGCACGACTCGTGCTAAGAGCCCATTTTGCTGGGAGCTCGTTTGGCATGGGGAGCACGACTGTGCTGGCAAGGATGAGTCGTGACAACTCCCGCCCCTATTCCTGCCTTCCTTTGTTCTTTTGTTATGGTTTGATGGGTTTGCCTTCACGGGTCATGACAGTGAGCACGACTCGTGATCGCCTCCTGGGCTCTTCTGCGCGACAGTCCTCTTTGCCTAAAAATGTTTTGAAATGTCTCTTCTTTACATGGTTTGGTTTATCACTTGTATTATGCATCGATGATTTCAAATGTAAATTATTCAAATGTCTCTATACATGATAATAATTGAATTATGGGATTTTGCCTACTTCTATTATTTAGTGATTGTATGCGTGTAAAGTAATGCAAATTATTTGTTAATACTAGACGAGTGCATGATGCCCAACAATATGGTTATGTACAGTATGTTCACATCAATATTTTATCCATGAAATAATATATGATTAGTTTTGAATATTATTATTGAAATGTGTATATGTATATGAGATAGTGATGAATTCAATAATCCTTTGGGAAAATTTAGCCTACGTTAGTCGAGTCGTGGATAGATAAACATGCCTATACAGTTCTGATGCTGCATCCCTTTCTTCTTTTTGGACCCTGATCAGGTCCCCGTTTGGATCCTCGCGATCCTCAATGTGTATGGATCTTGTTTACTATCCCCAATGTGAAAATGTTTTTATGAGAAAATAAGAAATTGCTTTTCGAATGTACCCTCGGGTCCCCCAAATGTGTTATATTACTCAATTATCCACCCTTTGACTTAGCAGGCAATTAAAAGAATAACAAAATGTGAATGAATTGATAAGTTTTGTAGTGAAGTGCAAAGAGATTATGTGAATAAGTATCTGATGCATTTGTGATAAATGCCATTTGACTTGTACTCTACGCACTCCTATGTTCTGGATCCTTTATGGACATTTTTGTGGAAAGGGATGGTATCTTCGGGTACCCATTTATTATATATGATAATACGATATCTATTCAATGAAAAGAGATGTAACCAGTAATGTTTTCTCTAATAAGCATGTATGCATAGATCCTGATTGCATAAGAGTTAGTATGTGGATAATGCATGTTATTAATCTATTCAAAAGCTATGAGGATGATTGTCTGTTTGAAGTCTTTGTAAAGAATTATGGAAAGACTTGACATGCATATTTATTATGGTTGAATAATTAGTGAATGAATTCTATAAATACATTCATTTACATGTTGAATTGAGAATATAGGGATGTTATATTAGTGCCGACTGGACCATAGACTGGATTACTACTGTAAGTATATTGGTAAGGAATTGATGTGCATTATTTTTAGTTTTAACGAATACGGTAATTATGTATCAATTGGTAAGTATGGGATAATAAAGTGTTAAGCATGATATAGATAACTGAATGTAGGAAATAAGTTAGGAGTAAATCTGGAACTTGTGTGTATAAAGGTTTTCCATAGAACTACGTGTTTTTGATTCCCCAACCATCAGGATACGTAGGAAGCTTCGAATAACTGTTTCAAGCCTAAACCAAATCTTAGCATTAAAATGTTTTGTTTAGTTTTGAGCAAGTAACAGTTTGATTAAAGTGAAATGTTTTGATTTAAGGATTGATACTGTAATTTGTATGATTTTGAAATCTTAGTAATAATGAGAATGGGTAAGACTTAATATGTTCTGACTAGCAAAAGTATTATTGTAACCTGTGAGGTATAACTATTAATATGGATAATGCAGCGATTTAGACAAACGACGAGTAGGTATAATGTATTTGTAGCTAAATAGGTAATAAAGTATTGTCTGTCTGGGGTGAACGAGATGGATATGCATATGAAATTGCCTAAGTTTTCGTATGAGTTTAAAGTTATGAATTGGTAATAATTTTAATGGGTATTCCTTTATGCTTTTGTTGGTATATATTTATATATATACAGCTTATGCATGTGCTTGTGTTAGCAACCATTGTGAGTGGTTGGTTATTATTTATTTTTTCCCACAAAGCATTATCGCATAGCACGGGTGTTTCTCCATGCAGGTTAAGAGATCAGAGTAAGGCAACGGTTCTTTGGGAGTTTGGCAAACGAGTCGGTAGAAGTTATAGAAAGTTTTTATTACTTGTCGGTTTGTAATTAAATTTATTTATTTAGCCTTTGTAATAAGTTATAATATTCTCAAGTTCGAATAATGTTGTGGTGATGATATAGGTTTAGGATGTGCATGTCTTGAGGTTCTATTTAGAGAAATTTTATTATTCTGCTTTTTCATTAATGCTAAGAGTGTTTATTTGGTAGCACCCGCCGCTCACCATAGCTCTTTGTCCTTCGTTATGCTATGTGTGGGAGTTGGGGGTGTTACAATTAGTGGTATCAGAGCTCCAATTTAGTCGGTTCTGGTTGATTAGGTGTTTCAAAGTGTGTCTGTATAGTTTTGTGTTGGCCAAAGCGGATGACCTTGTCTTTCAGTGTGTGTTGGGAATGGAAATTTCTTGATTAGATTCAGTGTTTGGTTGAGTGTTGGCACGGTAGGTCATGATCTACTTGCCTTGAATTGTTATGTGTGTGTGTGATCTAGGATATGTTTGTTAGATCAGTTATCAAGGTTCTGTTAGGATTTTGTTTTGACATTGTGTGGTTAAGGAGAAGGTTCTGTGGAAGTTTTTAAAGTGTATTGATAAATGGTTACCTTGTGGGAATAGGTGCTTTTGTGTTTGATTGAAGAATATTTAGATTTTGTAAGATTATGGTGTTACTCTGTATGCCTGTCAGCTATCTCAGAAAATTGTTTGAATATAAACATATTGAACCATGGCAATGGGAAAAGTACATTGTTATAACATTAATTACATTTTCGCATCATCTTGCATGCATGAAACATCACATCCTCATTGCATCATTATCTTTTGATCACACATGAGAAGCATTTGCATATGCATTTTGATGGAGAGAAAGCTAACAGGGTGCATATTGAGTATTTGATATTAAGACTCGGTGTGTGATTTTAGAACATAGCAATTGTTAAGGAGAATCTATTGTGTTTAGAGTCAGAGTTAAGAAAAGGAATGTTTTGACATCTTGTATGAACGAATGTGTAAAGATTTTGGTGTAAGATACGAGTATTGTTAGTGAGCAAAAATAGCATGTGTGCCGGATGTTTTTGAAATATTGAGGAACTGTGTAGCAAAATGTTGTAAGTTAAATGTTTTATGTGTGAAGTGTATGTGCTTTGGTTTTCGATTGGTGGTTAAAGTAATGATTTTTTTGATGGATATGATTGATTTGAATGTAAGATAAGGAGAAGAGAAGTATGAAATTTATCTAAATCCATTTTATAATTTTGAGTTTAGTTATGGACAAGAGAAAGTTATGATTTGTATAGCAATCTGGAATTAAATGAAGTGTTTTGGGAGTATAGCGATGAGGATAAGTAATAGCAAATAAGTATATTGAAAGTAAAGGTGTGTTGGAATGAGTTAAATGTTTTGCATTATAAGTGTTGAACGTAAGTGTTATATGATGATGCGGAAATGATCAGTGTAAATGATAGTGAATTGAAGTATAGTTTTGGATTTCTTTGATGTAAGTGAATTTCGGGGATGAAATTCATTTAGGAAGGAAGAATTATCACAACTCGAAAAGTACACTAGAAGGATTCGTGCATATTGAGATGAGTGGTGACCAAAGTTATGCAAATTGAAGTGTTAGGTATGTCAAATGAGCCATTTAAGAATTTAAGTGAAAGTTTCGGCAACTACGATTAATGGTAAAATTGTGGAGTGTGAGTTTAGGACTTAATTAAAGGAGTAAGATTAATTTTGTGGGCCAATGTTAAGATTTATATATAGGGATGCTAAATGTAAGAAGAGAAAGGAGTTGATGGACTAGATGGGAGAATTGACATAAATATCTATTTTTGGACAAGTGGGAATGTGACAAATGGCGAGGGATAAGAAGGAGTATAAAAGGAAGAGAGAGGAAGAGAGAGGGGGCAAAATCTTCTTTTCCCCTCTCCCGCACCCGATCTTCCTCCTCCTCTTCTTCTTCTTCTTTTTCTTGCTTCATGCCATTCACTCCCTTTGAAGATCAAAGACCAAGTTTTTGATGATGAAGGTGATTAATTCAATAGGATTAAGTGTGGAAATTGTTGTGGAAATATGAGTTTAAGTTTTGATTTTCTTAATTTCTTTTGATTAGCTTTTAAACCCTAGATTTATGTTTTGTGTATTCATATGTGTTTTGATCAGGATTTTGGATGAGAAAGATTTAGGATGAGTTTGGAAGCAAGAAAGATCAACCAAGAAAGCTATTAGGCGCATAGGAGCTGAGGTATGGGAATTTAGGTTTTGATGTGCAATTTGATGGTGTTGATTTGTGGTTGATTTTTTGGGTAATTATGATTTTAAAGTTGAGTTTTGTATTAATTATGAGGTTTTGAATGAATGATTTGTATTGAATTAAAGTCTGATGGAATGGGAGATTTGGGTATGAATTTTGGAGAAAATAATTTCTGCAATTCTCTGGAGATCCAGAAACGCGACTCCCGAGCAGCCGAGCTATCAGCGGAGGAATGCACGAGTCATGTCTAGCTTCACGACTCGGCATGACGATCCCGCTCGGCATGAGAGCCCGATTGGCATGAGAGCACGACCCATGCTGAGGAGCACGACTCGTGCTGAGAGCCCGTTCAGCTGAGAGCCCGATCGGCATGAGAGCACGACCCGTGCTGGGGAGCACAAGTCATGCTGGGAAGCACGACTCGTGCTGAGAGGTCATTTGGCTGAGAGCCTGATCGGCATGAGAGTACCACCTGTACTGCGGAGCACGACTTGTACTGTGAAGCACAACTCATGCTGGGAGCCCGTTCGGCATGGGGAGCACGACTCATGCTGGCAAGCATGAGTCATGAGAACTCCCGCCCCTATTCCTGCCTTCCTCTATTCTTTTGTTATTCTTTGATGGGTTTGCCTTCACGAGTCATTACAGTGAGCACGACTCATGATTGCCTCCTGGGCCTCGTCTGTAGCGAAGGCGACAGTCCTCTTTGCCTAAAAATGTTTTGGAATGTCTCTTCTTTACATGTTTTGGTTTATCACTTGTATTATGCATCGATGATTTCAAATGTAAATTATACAAATGTCTCTATACATGATAATAATTGAATTATGGGATTTTGCCTCCTTCTATTGTTTAGTGATTGTATGTGTGTAAGGTAATGCAAATTATTTATTAATACTAGACGAGTGCATGATGCCCAACAATATGGTTATGTACAATATGTTCACATGAATATTTTATCCATGAAATAATATATGATTAGTTTTGAATATTATTAGCGAAATGTGTATATGTATATGACAACGTGATGAATTCAATAATGCTTTGGGAAAATTTAGCCTGCATTAGTCGAGTCGTAGATAGATAGGCACGCCTATAGAGTTCTAATGCTGCAGCCCTTTGTTCTTTTTGGACCCTGATCAGGTCCCCGTTTGGATCCTCGCAATCCTCAATGTGTATGAATGTTGTTTAAGATCCCCAATGTGAAAATGTTTTTATGAGAGAATAAGAAATTTCTTTTCGATTGTACCCTCGGGTACCCCCAATATGTTCTGTTACTCGCTTATCCACCCTTTGACTTCATAGGCAATTAAAATAATAACGGAATGTGAACGAATTGATAAGTTTTGTAATGATTTGCAAAGAGATTATATGAATAAGTATCTGATGCATTTGTGATAAATGCCATTTGACTTGTACTCTACGCACTCCTCTGTTCTGGATCCTTTATGGACGTTTGTGTGGAAAGGTATGGTATTTTCGGGTACCCATGTGTTATATATAATAATGTGATATCTGTTCAATGAAAAGAGATGTAACCAGTAATGTTTTTTTTAATAAGCATGTATGCATAGTTCCTGATTGCATAAGAGTTAGTATGTGGATAATGCATGTTATTAATCTGTTCAAAAGTTATGAGGATGATTGTCTGTATGAAGTCTTTGTAAAGAATTATTGAAAGATTTGACATGCATATTTGTTATGGTTGAATAATTAGTGAATGAATTCTATAAATATATTCGTTTACATGTTGAATTGAGAATACAGGGATGTTATATTAGTGCCCACTGGACCGTAGACTAGATTACTACTGTAAGTATATTGGTAAGGAATTGATGTGCATTATTGTTAGTTTTAATGAATACGGTAATTGTGTATCAATTTGTAAGTATGGGATAATAAAGTGTTAAGCATGATCTTGACGCACGCCGAACCTACCAAAGGCCCTCGCTGAACCCGCTTTTAGGATTCGAGGGATTGGTTCGCGTCTTTTTAATCTTGGGCATCATGAGACATCTTGGATGCCTCCTTCCCAATAGAACATTGGGATGGATTATCTAGTCTCACGATGCCTTAAGGCAGCTTTGAGGTATTTTGGAGTCGCCGCCCAATTTACAAGAAATTGGGAAAGGCCTCTAACCTCTTATTGGTCTACACTAGAGATTGGTGTTCAGAACTTCACTCTTATTTATCTTTTGGTTAATTATAAATGATTTTTTGACCTCTTAAAAATTATATCTCTTATCTCACACGATTTATGCATTTAATTTAAAAGCGCATTACAAGCATTCAAAAAAGCGATAAATGAAAGCTATGAAAAAAAAAAAGCGATAAATAAAGCAATAAAGGAAAGCAATAAACACACAAAGCACACAATTATAAGGGAAATTGGGCAGAATACAACCCCAATAAAAGAAGATTAAAAATGTAAATAGGGACAGAATACAATCCTAAATGGAAATTAAATAATGTTGCCCCAAAATTAATTACAAGGGCCCAAAAGGAAATGAATATAAATTTGAAACAATCAAACAAAATCAAACATGAGAAAAACATACATAAATCGGGGCATTCGTTTGGTTTAGGAACATTGGTTCCTTCGTGCTTGTTTGAAGGTTTAGGAACATTGGTTCCTTCGTACTTATTTGATAAAGGGTCGAAGAGTTGTTTGATTGTTGGGTTAAAAACCAGGATGAGTAATCCCATTTTAGAGAAAAAGCAACTCTTCGTTTTATTTTGATGTTTTACATTCATTGGCTAAAACGTGGGACATTGGTCCCAATTTTATTAGTGAAAATTCCAATTTAATTACAGAAATATTTTCGTAACTTTTTATCTCACGCGTGCATAAATAAAATAATTGTTTGCAAACAAGCACAACAAAAAGGAGGGAAATAAGAAAGGTCTCACCAAACCGACGTGATCGTCTACGCGTTGCGACCCACCCGAGAGGTCACGAGAATGCCCACATAATGTAAGTCATATTTTAATCTCAGACAAAAAATAATATTAAAACATTAGTAATAATTCTAAACAACATTAATCAAGTAAAGACAACATAAGTATAGGACATATTAATTCAATATATCAATGATTTACATGCAAAAGGAAGTAAAATAAATCATGCAAAAACCTAAGGTTAATGACAAATATGTAAAAGGAATAACAATGACAATAAATATGGCAGCAAAATAATAACAATCAAAGATAATAATGATAATCACAAAATGATAATAATGATGATGGCATAACAATAAGAATAATGACATGATAACAATAATAATAACAATAATAGTAATAATATAAGATAATAATAACAAAATAATAATAATAATAATAATAATAATAATAATAATAATAATAATAATAATAATAATAATAATAATAATAATAATAATAATAATAATAATAATAATAATAATAATAGAAATCACAATAGTAAAAATTATAATAATAAATGATGATAGCACAAAATAAATATGAAATAATGACACTAACAATAACACCATGAAATGATAATAATAATAATAATAATAATAATAATAATAATAATAATAATGATGATGATGGTGATGATGATAATAAAAGTAAGACAACAACAACAATAGTAATAATAGTAATAACAATAATAATGACATATAATGGAGATAGTGAAAGCAACTGGAAAACCATGCTAATGGCAATAATAATAAGAAAGAAACGTTGACAGTGATGAAAAGTTGATAAAAATGACAATAAAAAGAAAAGCCAACAACTGCAACAATAAAAAGACTAGAAAAGTAACAATGAAACATGGTAATAATAATGAAAAAAAATAACATTGACAATAATAACTAATATATGAAAATAAATGAGAACGGGTCCAAAAATATTTACCCTCATAATTTTATGAATTGAAGGAAACAGTGTATTGATCTGTCCTCCTTATCGAATTTACGGTGAAAAACAACCGAATAAAGTGTAAAAAAAAATCTATGTTTTGAAATAAATTAACTAAAGAAAATATTTTTGGTGAAAATATTTTTGGTGGATGATTGAGCAAAGGAAATTGATTTTCTAGACTCAAGCCATCCGAGAACTAAAATGTTCTTAAAAAGAGAAGAAAAATCAAGCTTTGAAATTCCTAAAAATTTTGCAAAAAAAAACCCACGTCTGCTTTTGTTTCTTGAGAGAAAACTCTCCCTTTTCTTTGTGTAAAAATGCAGCTCCTCTTCAAATGAAAATAAGGTTTTCCTTTTGATTTGCTGTATTGCCCAAAAATGGGAAGAGACAAAGAGTCCTTTTAATTTTTATTTTATCAAAATTGCACAAAAATGTGAAAGAAAGGAAAAAAATAGACTGAAAATTGCAAGAAACACAGACGAGAGCGACAGCACGAAGGGGCAAAACTACCCGCGTGCGCGCCCCAAGTGGTGCGCGCACGCTCTCGTGACTCGCCCCAATGGGGCGCGCGCTGCAGCAATGCTCGCGCCAACAGGAGGCAACGCGCGCGAGCACGCGAAAAAAGGTAAAGTAAAAATAAATAAAGTAAATAAATAAATAAAAATAAAATAAAATAAGATGCAAAAATAAAAATAAAAATAGAAGTAAAAATGTAAATTTTTTTAATTAAAATTTTTAGAAGAACAAGGGAGATTTTCGACAAGGATGACATCATTTTTGGCACCTTTACTTGTGGCAAGTATCTTTTCATTATCGAGCAGTCTTGGTCTTGGACTGCCTTGGGACCCGATGTCTACAATGATATAGATAATTGAATGTAGGAAATAAGTTAGGAGCAAATCTGGAACTTCTGTGTTTAAAGTTTTTCTGTAGAACTACGTGGTTCTTATCCCCAACCATAGGGATATGTAGGAACCTTGAATGATTGTTTCAAGCCCGAACCAAATCTGAGCATTAAAATGTTTTGTTTAGTTTTGAGCAAGTAACGGTTTGATTAAAATGAAATGTTTTGATTTAAGTATTGATACTATAATTTGTATGATTTTGAAATCTTAGTAATAATGAGAATGGGTAAGACTTAATATGTTCTGATTATCAAAAGTATTTTGGTAACTAGTGGGGTATAACTATTAATATGGGTAATGCGGTAATTTAGACAAATTACGAGTAGGTATAATGTATTTGTAGGTAAATAGGTAATAAAGTATTTTCTGTCTGTGGTGAATGAGATAGATATGCGTATGAAATTGCCCAAGTTTTTGTATGAGATTAAAGTTGTGAATTGGTAATGTCATGACCGAACTTGTACCCTAAAAGAATTAACTTAAATTTGCATGTGTGTGTGAATTGAATGTGAGTTATGGACTAGATTGAAATGAAGGCAGGACTTAATTGAAAGAAAGAAGAATAGTTAAGGGATTAAATGGTAATTATATATGGTTGTAATAAGCATGAGTTAAAGGCTGATTAATTAGTTTAATGGAGGGTTAATTAAGAATAAAATAAAGTAAGAAAATTTTTGGTGGAGGCAGATTTTCTGAAGTGGGTTCCGTGTGGCTCATTGTGCGGATGCCACCTCCACTTATGCATGCAAATGTTTAGGGGGTTGAGAAGTGAGTGTGGTTCAGTTTCTCTCTCTCTTTTTCTATACTTTGAATATATTCTTTCTTCTTCTTTCCATGAGTGAAGAGGAGAGTTGGTGAGTGAGTGTGTGTGCTTGTAGTATTGAAGTAAGAATTAAGGGCAAACTCAAAGGTAAGTGGTTATGCATGCATATTCTCATCTTCTACTCTTTCTTCTTGGTTGAGTTGGTTTGGATGGGATATTGTTGGATTGAGTTTGAGCTTGAGCATTTGTGTTGTATTGGTAGCCGAAGAAGTGAAGAGAGATAAGGGAAAAGCTGTAATCGGAGAGCCGAGCGTCCGTCGAGATTAGGAGCTAAGGCGATAACGTTTGGGAACAAACCCTAATTGTATAACTGCGTGATTTGTGTTGGTTGGATAGAGATTTGGAATGAATTATATGTGTATGTGCAATTGAGGTTTAAGCATGAATTAAGTGATGCTAGGTTATATGATTGTTGTAGTAACATGCTTTGTGATAAAGTTGCTTGAGAATAATTATGATTTGTGCTATTATTGAATGCCAAAACAAGAAGGGAAATCAGGTATGTGCTAATTGAGTAAGTGGTTGATGTATTTGGGTTGATTGCCAAACGTGAGAATGAGATTTGAAGTCTTAATGAGAAGGAAGAATTGGACTGGAAAGCACAGCTGTGCTAGTGACAAAACACAGTTGTGTTATGGTGTTTTTGCATGGGTCATGGTGACAATCAAATTGATTGTGACCGTGAGGTATGCTTGAGTTCAATTCTGCCTAATGGATTTTGTATGTCACGGTGACAATGAAATTCATTGTGACCGTGAGGTACTCAAGAGAGCATTCTGTTTTGCAAAGTGAGGATATGTCACGGTGACAATGAAATTCATTGTGACCGTGACATACCCTCAAGTTGCATTCTGCCGAGAGTTGGGAACATGTCGCGGTGACAATGAAATTGATTGTGACCGTGACCTGCCCCCAGTTTGCATTCTGTTTTGAACTTCAACATATCACGGTGACAATGGAATTGATTGTGACCGTGACCTACCCTGTGTTGGCAATATAACCCTAATGTGTTTGGCCTTACAAATGGAAAGGCTATGAACTAAAATGAAGGACATTATGAGTAAGTGTTATGTGTGTACTGGGTAATGTACAATTGCATACTACGTGATGATTCTCGAATGCAATCAAATATGTGATTTTTAACTATGAAGAATGAATTTGGAAGCATATTGAGTATGCAAGTGTAATGTTTAGCTATGTGCTAATACGAATGTGTAAAGTGAATGTGATATTAGCTATCAACATATGTGATGTGAAAAGTGATCAACGTGAACTGAATAATATGTTTAACAACTTAAGCATGCGAGTCAAGTAGTGGATAGTTAGGCATGCCTAAAGGGTCAAAGTGCTGCAGCCCAATGTGTTAAATTTGTCTGATTCCATGGGAATCACAATGTGAAAACAATGCGAATAATCCTTGCTGGATTTTATTATATGTGGAATGATGTTAAGTACCTGAGGGTACCAATGCGTAAAAGTAATCTCGATGAGATTCTAGTACCTGAGTGGTACTAATGCGATACCCGTTATCCGCGTCATTGAATTGCAAGCAAACCAATTAATTATTAAATGGAAATGATTGGGATATAATATGGTATGTAATGTGAATGTATGAATAAGTGACTGACACTTTATGACTGAATATAGTGCTAAATGTTGCTATACTCTGAATGATAACAAAGTATTAACAAATGCTTTGCATGACCTTTAGCATGGGATATATTTATATACATAATGACATTATATGTATATGTTGCTTGTATATTTGTGTTCCCCACTAAGCGTTATCGCTTAGCATGGATTTACTCTGATCCGTGCAGGTTCGAACGAGAGGTGACCGGAGGACGCCCCCGCATTTTGTACGGTCAACAGTAGGAAGTAGAAAGTGTAGGTTTTGGGTTTGATATTTTGGGATTCATTTTGTATAAGCTTTTTGTATAATCAAAATGTGTATCGGGTATGTAAAGGCATGTAATAATCTGATAACCATGAATATGTGGCTATGGAGAATGCACTATAAGTAGTTAGCATGTGATGCGTGAGTTATGCTTGTAGATGATGAAATTTTATTGTTCTGAATTAACGTGTGTTCTGTTGTGTGCGTGCGGCCTTCTCTAACTAAGATTAGCTGAGCTAGTCTGACATTAGGGAATGGGCGTCACAAGTTGTGGTATCAGAGCCTAGGTTGAGTCTTTTCTGGGAATTGGGTAGATAAGATGTGCATAGTTTGTCACACCCCAAAAGTGGCCTAATTTGAATTGGCAATTTTAATTGGAAAATATGGATATTTTGGTAATTGTTACAAGTATAATTAAGGGCAATTGGGTAATTTACAAGAGGAAAGAGGATTAAATGGCAAGGAATTAAAAGTATTATTTGCAGATTTTTATTTTAGTGAGTAAAAAGTAATTAATAAGGACCTATTAGAAGATTTTCAGGAGCTATTAGTAATTATGTAATTATGGGATTAAGTGAACCAGTGCATGTGTGCCAAGTGGAGATGTGAGTGTGTGCATGTGGGTGAGAGAAAAGGGATGTCTGAAAGTTTTTAGCCTACTGGAAACTAAAAGACGTGAGGCTCTCTCTCTCTTGCTCTCTCTCTCACGTTAGCCACTCTTTCCCTCTTCATTTTCTGTTCTTTCCTCATTTGCATGGGTGTTCATCCGTTTTGAGCTAAGATTTTGAGCTTTGAAGGGATTTCAAGAGGTAAGTGGCTGAAGTTCTTTAGGTTTTAATGGTTGAATCTTCTTCTTCTCCTCCTATGGGTTTATAAAGATTATTTTCTTGGGTTAACGGAGTATCGTTTTGTCTGTTTGCAAGCATCTGAAGATAAGAGAAAAGAGAAGGGAAAAGGAAAGGTTGTGGATTGAAGGTTACAGTGGACGTATTGAACTTCATTAACAGGTTTGGGAGTGTCTGTCCTTTCTCATTTTCGGATCCTGGTTGCTGTTATGTTGTTAATGTTAGCTACATGTGTTTGTTATCAAAATGCATAAGAAATGTACTATGTATATATGATTTATGTAGAAAAGGATAACGTTGAGTATGCAAATGAGATGAATATGCATGAGTTTGAATGTGAAATCCTGGGATGTTGACGTTCTGGTATTGCCTCTATTTGAATAGTAAAAATATGTTATTTGTATTAAAATTTCTGTAAATGTGCTCTGGAGACTTGAAGGTATGTGTTCGAATATTTATTGCATGAAAAATGGTTTTAGATAAAATGGGGTTTTGAGTTTTGATGTACTCTGTTTTCACGTCTTTCTGTTTTTACGTTTTCTGAAAATTCTAAAAATTCTGAGAAGCAGAAGTGAGAGAAGAAGATCACGAGACGTGATGGAGAATCACGCCGTAACCTTCTTCCCTGGGAAGTCACGAGACGTGATGGAGAGTCACGACTCGTGACCATCCCCTTCCCTGCGTGTCACGAGTCACCACTGCCTGAGTGACTCGTGACCTCCCCTCTCTTCTCAGGCGTCACAAGGCGTGATGGAGGGTCACGACTCGTGACTGCCCCTGTTTTTGGCGTGGCGCTTGCGAGAAGCCAGCGTCACGAGTCACCATTGCCTGGGTGACTCGTGACTGGCCTCCATCCTGCTGCCCTGGTTTAAAAAGCAAAGTATTTTTTTTAAAGCTTCTGTTACATGGGGTTTTTCACTACTTGACACAAGAAACAGGTTTAAATTTGTGTTATAATTTAATAATTGTTTAATTATGAGATTTGTGTACATGATTAATAATTATGTACATGATTTAAATGTTAATAATTTACATGAACATGGATTATCTCAATGTGAGTTATATGTTCTTAATACCTCCTATATTTGATATTTATATATTTATATGTTTCCGAATTTGATCAATATATATGTATACATGAGTTATAAATTCGTATTTATTTCAATTCTCATGATATGATAATGATACTTGAGTTTTTGAGTTTTGACATTTGAGCCTGAATAGTCATAGTAGTGGATAAGTAAGCGCTTACTTAGGTCAGGGTGTGTGTGCAGCTGCTATATGATTAAACGTTATATGCGGGTCGTGTTCGAGATCCTTGTTTCGACCCCGTTTGGGTCTATATGGAAATTTAATGCGAGACTTCGGTCTCTATATGAAAAATTCACATGTTTGAGACTTTTGTCTCTATATACTTGGGATACTGTGTTCTATCAGTATCCAATGGACCGCATCCACTTCTAAAGAGTATTTTCAGACTAATCAGACTATATGTTAAATTGTGTTGCATATGTTGAGATGCATATTGATAGGATTAAAAGTATATGATGTACATGAATTCTTGCATAACTTTATTATATGCACCTTGTATCTGTGTACTTAGAATGGCGAGAATTATGTTAATCCTAAGTATGAATTGAGTAGTTAATTGCTTGTAATGTATGCTTGTGCATGTCAAGTAAAGAACATGGAAATATGCTTATATGTAATTTTAATGCCTTTGATTTTGAATCATAGCTTTATTGCACGTTTTTGTTGCGATAAGATTATATTATTGTTGTAAATATTGTATATATATATTGTTCGTTTGTTTTATTCCTCCCCACTAAGCGTTATCGCTTAGCACGGGTTCTTTTCCCGTGTAGGTGGCGAGTTCGTTTGGAGTTAGATATCTGCAGGTCGGCCACTAGAAGTCTTTTTGGATGAAGTTTATTTTTGAGTCTTCCGCTGTTATTTTGTACATGGCTTGTTCATAGCAAAATGAATCTTTTGTAAAGGAACAACTATTTTGGTATATGTATTTGCTTACGAGCCCTTTTGTAAAACGATATTGATTTGATGTATGTTATAGAACTTGCAACTTTATGATTAAAAGTTTCTTTACATCTCATTTGGTGGTATTTATTAATATGTATTTGGGATTCGTTTAT
This sequence comes from Excoecaria cochinchinensis, assembly GCA_947683425.1. NCBI lineage: Eukaryota > Viridiplantae > Streptophyta > Magnoliopsida > Malpighiales > Euphorbiaceae > Excoecaria > Excoecaria cochinchinensis. The sequence continues at coordinate 3,820,722 of CANTUQ010000004.1, forward strand.
GTGTTTGCTTGCGTGGCGCTCCGATATCCTTCCAACGGGGATAACGGGGTGTTACATAGTTGTTGACCTAATGCGGAAGTCCTTGTTTAATCTGTGTAGTAAAGATGGATTCCGGAAGGCACACCGGAGAAGAATCTGCTGAAAGTGTGAATCCTCGTGAAGCTGAGGTGACGAGGTCTAGACAGTCTAGATCGGTTGGTTATGGGAATGAGATGCCGTTTGGACCTATGGAAGCTATGATGAAAATGACACAAGATATAGCAAGAGTGATGGAACGTATGATAGCGCCTAAAGCACCAATAGAATCTTTGAGAAAGCATGGTTTGGATGAATTTCATGGAACAAGGTTAGATGAGTCAGAAAAAGCAGAGTACTGGATTGAGAAGGTGGAAAGGATTCTTAAGGAGATACGGTGTCCTCAAGACCAGTGGGTTGAATGTGTGGAGTCATTACTCCAAGGCCCTGCATATGATTGGTGGAAGCTGGTCCTGCAGAATTCGATGCTTCCTGAACCATTAAACTGGGAATTCTTTGAAAAGGAATTCAAGAACAAGTTTATTACTAAAGCACATTGAGAGGCAAATTGGAAGAAGTTTCTGAGTTTGAGACAGAAAACCATGCCGATGGCGGAGTATGAGCAGAATTTTATCGCTTAAGCAAGTATGCGCCAAAAGGTGTTTTGACCGATGTGTTGCGATGTCAACAGTTTGAGGAAGGGTTGATTGAGGAGATTAAAGCATTGCCGATTTCTCTAACAATGAAGTAGAATGTAAGTTATTATCGAATTGTTCAAGCAGCTTTGAGAGCAGAAAGGACTTTGGGAGCTCAGAGAGAATGGAGACAAAGGAGGAGTGCAAGTAGAGGTGGTTCTCAGGCGGGGAAAAGATCAAGAGATTCTCATATAGCACCACCTGCGGAATCAGTGTTCAGCTCTGCTGCGAGAGGTAAGAAGCATGGCGCTCCCTCCATATCTGGCGCTGGGAAAGGAACATCTAGTAACAGAAGTGAGGTACAAGAGTGTCCTCACTGTGGTAAGAGGCATCGAGGTGAATGCTGGAGAGTGACGGGTGCTTGTTTTAGATGTGGAAGCACTGAGCATTTCCTTGCTAACTGTCCCAATGCCTATGAAACGGCAGGAAATCTGAAAGATCAGAGTAGGGGTGGTTCAAATTTGCCTTCTGTTAATACAGGAAGAGGAAGAGGACGTGGCAGAGGTAGCCAGTCCAGGGGTGTAATTGATTCTGAGATTGTGGATAGGCCTAATGCGGCACCAGTGCGGGCTTATGCAATGAAGGCACGAGAGGATCAGGATGCGCCTGAGGTGATAGCAGGTACTATTCTACTTTATGGTGTGGAAATGTTTGCACTTATTGATCCGGGCTCAACTCATTCATATGTGTGTGATAAAAAGATATGCGAAAAGATGCCTAAAGTTGAATGTTTAAAATATGATATATGTGTGTCTAGCCCTTTAGGGGGTAATGTTAATGTGAACAGAGTGTATAGAAACTGTGCATTAGAAGTTCAGAGTAGTGTGTTTCCAGCGGATTTGATTGAACTACCGTTTGATGAGTTTGATTTGATCTTGGGTATGGATTGGTTAACTAAATATGATGCGGATGTTAAGTGTAAGAAGAGGATGGTTATACTCACTGATCGTGAGAGGAACAGAGTGACAGTGAGAGGGGTGTGCACTAATCCTCATGTAAATGTGATATCTGCTATGCAAGCCTGGCGGTGTATGAGAAAAGGATGTGAAGTTTATCTAGCTTTGGTGTTAGACAGTAAGAGAGAACATGTGAAGATGCAAGAGATACCGGTAGTCAGAGAGTTTCCTGACATGTTTCCTGAAGAATTGAGCAGTGTACCACCAATAAGAGAGGTTGAGTTATCGATTGATGTGATGCCAGGAACAGTACCTGTATCTAAGGCACCGTACAGAATGGCTCTAACTGAGTTGAAGGAATTGAAAGAGCAGCTGCAAGAATTGCTGAATAGGGGTTTTATTAGACCTAATGTTTCTCCTTGGGAAGCACCAGTGCTATTTGTTAAGAAGAAATATGGTACAATGAGAATGTGCATTGATTATCGGCAGTTGAATAAAGTGATAGTAAAAAATCGGTACCCTTTACCTTGGATTGAAGACTTGTTTGATCAGTTAAGAGGAGCAGGTGTATTCTAAAAAATCGATTTGCGTTCGGGGTATTATCAGTTGCAAGTGAAGAAAGAAGATATACCTAAGACTGCATTTAGAACCCGAAACGGGCATTATGAGTTCCTGGTGATGCCATTCGGGTTAACCAATGCACCAGCTACGTTTAAGGATTTAATGAATCGGGTGTTCAGACCGTATCTGGATCAATTTGTGGTAGTGTTCATAGACGATATTCTGGTTTATTCAAGGGATGAGAAGGAACATGAACAGCATTTGAGAGTTGTGCTTCGGACACTGCGGGAGCATCAACTGTGTGACGCGCGCCGGATCCCTGCTGCCGCCCATGGGACCGCCCGCTTGAGGGCGATCGGGGCATTTGTGGGTCCGTTGACAGCTTGCAATAAATCGCAAGTGCGTCTATGTTGGGCAACAAGGAGGTTTCATGGAGTCGCCACCCAATAGAACATTGGGAAAGTTTCTCTCGCCTCGGAGAGCCTAAGACTGCGCTTAGTATCCATTTTGGGCCAGCCAAAGGGGTCTTGGAAGGTAAACCTCTCGCCCTAAGGAGCCTAGGATTAACGCTAAAGTCTCGTGACACAAGAGGTGTCTTGGAGGGTAAACCTCTCGCCTCTTTGAGCCCAAAGAGCAGAGCTGAGTTCGGGACTACTCATTTATTCATACCTTGGTTAAGTTTATAGTTGAGTTTTGAATTTATTATTTCATCCCATTTCACATACATTTAATGCAATTAATTAAAGCGCACAACATACATTTAAGAAAAAGCGGTAAAAGCATAAGTAAAATAAAGCACATGTAAAAATATTACAATAAAACTAAGGGCGGAATACAACCCCCATTGTAAATAAAATACAGATCATGCATAAATCGAGATATTCATTAATGGTGAGGACATTGGTCCTCGCATTCATATTATTATGAAACAATTTTTATATGATGATTTTGGATGGAGAAAATTGAGACATTGGTCTCATATTTATTTAGAAAAAATACCAAGTTAATTAATAAAAATGGTTTAGTGACTTTCTTTCTAGCGGGCCTAAATAAACAATTTTACAAGAAAATTATATGGCAAAAATAAATAGGAAAAAGCCAAATAAACAAAATATTACAAATAAAGAAAAATAAATATTCCGAGCGATCCTTTTTGGACCTCCCCGTGTGCTCGCGAAAACGCCCAATCAAAAAAATGAGTTTAGACATAAAAAATAAAATACAAATAAAATAATGTTAGTAATTGAATCAATTAAATCAATTAAACATAAAAAATAATTAATAACAAAATAAAATATAATAAGATGATATGAAAAGAATGATAATTGAATCAAAATGTTAACAAACCAAAATAAAATGAGAAACATGCATTATATGTGATAAATGATTAAATGATGTGATGAAAATAAAATAAAACATGTTAATTAATTAGTACATGAAAATATACACATGATGAAAAGTGGAAAATAATAAATGAATAAATAAACAAATCATAATAAATCAATCATGTAACAATGATAAAAAGAATAATAAAAAATTAGTAAACAAAAGAATGATGAAAACAATAATGATATATAACAAGGTTAATTGATGTGTTCATAATTAATATAAACTATTTATATGGCAAAAAGATTAATTTAAGTTAATTATTTGCATGTTAAAAATAATTAGGAATCACAATAAAATAAATTATTTACATGTTAGGAATTAAAAGAAAATAATATTCACATGAATAAAAATCAAATCATATATAAACAATTAAATGGAACAAATATAAGATCAATACAAATGAATAGATGAAAACAATAAATAAATCAATAAAAACAATAAAATATACATGAATGAATTAAATGAAAATAAAATAGAATAGAAATTAAGCCTAGATTATTTACCCTCAGAGTATTGGATTTGATGAAGGAAAAGTGATGATTTTCCGGAAAATTGCTTGAAAGAATAATTTAGCAATAAAATTAATTCTCTTTGTTTATGGAGAAAAACAAAGGAATTGATTTGTATGCTTAAGATTGAAAAGAAATTGATTTCAAAGTGATGATTAATTTCTTGTGTTTATGGAGGAAAAACAAAGAAATTAATTGGAATAATTAAGATTTGAAAATTGATCTTTCAATTTCAATTAAACCTTTTAATTAAAAGAGAAATCTGAAATTTTTGAAGAGAAAATAGAAGACGAAGAATTCTGGAAATTTTTGGTCTAAAAAGAATGTGGAGGCCCCTTTGATTTTTCATCATAAAGTCTTTATAAAATAAAATAGGTTGCCCTAATTTAATTAAGGAAAACAAACCTATTTTAACACAAAATTCTTTTATTTTTAATGATAAAATCAAGTTTTATTAATTAATTATCTAAAAAAATATTTTAGAATTTAATTTGAACTCAAAAACCCAAAAAAAATGGGATAAAAAACGGATTTTTGGGTGAAAAAGTCGGAAAAAGGGGTGAAAAATCGGAAAAGAGGGTATCAGACCCTATAGCGACGGCCAGGGGAAGAGGGAAGCCCGTCGCTATAGAGCGACGGGCTTCAAGCCGCAAGGCTGCACGAAATTCGTGCGCAGAGGCGCGGAAATCGCGCACAGTGCGCACAACGCTGCGCGTCGCTAAAATATTGGCGACGCTGCGCATCGCCATATCGTGTCTGCGCGCTGCCGCAGGCGGGCCGCCGTGCCCGACACTCGCGATCCGAAATTTTTATTTTTTTTTTATTTTAAATTGACTAAAAACACTATAATTTTAAGCCCCCATTTTTCAAAATTAATTTTTTAAATATTTGTTATTATTTTCTAATTTTTCACTCTAAAATGCAAATTTGACGAGAAAACCATCACTTTTAACCTTTTACGTGTAACACCCCCATCGCCGCCCCCGTTGGAAGGACGTCGACGGCGCGCTACCCGACGCTCACTCACACAGATATGCACATGCACAATGTGGAAGCATCCATTCATACATAACATACATACGAAAATACTGGTTAATTAAAAACTTGACTTAACTTGCGGGCACAAACTGATCATGCAATAACTCACACACACGCAGGCACTAAGCGGAAGTATAAAGCGAAGGAATAACTTAACATAAAAACATAATAACGTTTACATTCCCAAAAGTAAACTCAAGATTCTTACATGTCAATACATAAATACAATACTACAGAAATACAAAAACTGAAGTACAGAAGCTGAACAAAATACAAAACTTCTAAATTCAACGTGGCCGACCTTGCAGATGCGTGACTCGAACAGAACCAAACCTGCCACCTGCACGGAAAGGAAATCTGTGCTAAGCGGTAAATGCTTAGTGGGGAGAACACACAAAAGTATGGACGGCCATTCACAATGGTCACCAATGTATAACACATTCAAATGGCAAAAGCGGATATTCATAACCTAAATATGATCATGCTGGCATAGTAAAGGCATTCATTCAAAAACTCACATCCACATCTATATACTTATCTCTAAAACAAGCCAAAACAGACCTAATACCACACACGATACAAGTATCATCATGCATATCTATATAAAATCCCACATGCATATACTTAGCGAGCATAGTCACATGAAATAAATACACATACAACTATTATGCCAAAGTACCCATGCGTTAACGGAAAACCCATTCACATGCAAAACAGTTATCAGGCAGTAATGCACCCATCTATCATACCGAAGACACTAGTTATCTAAACATACTTTAAAAACCCAAACACACACTAGCCAAAATCCAAGGAACGGCATCCAAAGCACCACATCACCGCTGCGCAACTCTTATATAAAATATTCATGCCGAAACCACTCTAATAGCGGAGACCGAAGACATAATCATATAACATCACATTGATATCATCACCATGCAGAAAGTACAGTTAAACATTACCTACTTACCGTCACAACTGCTTCAGTGCAGATGCTTATAAATAACAAAACCATGCTTAAGTCACATACATAAATACATTAGTCGAATCATATTCAAAGCATTCAGAAACTTATAACAAATCACATGACCAGTACGGATAAAAGTGTTAGATATCCAAATCATGCTTACAATAAAAAGACATACATTCTGAAGCTCAAATCAACATTTATATACTAATAAACTGTTTTCCCCAAATCATTATCGTGCTCATTCGGATATCACATTCTTATAGTTATTTCAAAGTAAAATAAACCAACAAAGCACCTGCTGACTCACAATAGTGGATAACGAGTGTACTATCGCTACCTTACGGGTGCGAATCGAACTATCACCACCTTACGAGTGCGAATCGAAAACCATTTTATTTTTAAAACATTTCACAAAGAGGGGATCTTAAATAAGATCCAAAAACATTAAAAAGGATCGCGAGGATCCGAGCTCAGAAAGGGTTCGCGAGGAACAAAACGGGGACCTGATCAGGGTCCAAATCATTCAAAGGGCGCTGCAGCTACATAAGACTCTATTAGGCATGCCTAACTATCCACTAGACTGACTCTCGCAGGTCATACATAAAACAATTCACGTTTCGAATTGCACAACGCATAAATATATATATACATCATGCATAAACCAGAGTACGACAGACATATAAATATGCTCATGAAGTTGGTCATATATCATACAATTCCCATTGCAAAACATAATACAGTCGATACACTTTAACATTAAACAATGTTCTAAAGCATGCCAAGAATCAGGTATAGAAGCACTACCATGCCAATGATTATCAATACAAAATCCTAATCATGCGTTAGGTGAGGATAACTAAGAATAAATCATGCATAAACCAAATTACATTTAAACATAACACTTTGAGTTCAAAGGCTAAAGCATAATAATGCATTCAGACATCCACAATATTATTCAAATAAACTTGACATAGCATAATATCAATCATACCTCATACAATTCATATTCTGAAGCATGCAATAATTCAATCAATCACATTTTAGCACTACTCAATATACTAAAGCATGACAGGAACACATGCGGAATCATATTATGCCAAGGATTAAAAGCGCATACTTTTAATCGTGGAATGATACAATATACTCTTAAACATGGCAGATTATTCTTAGAGGAGAATATGATCAAGGATATGCATCATAATACTAATCACAAATAACTTAGGATGACCATTCATATAAGCAAAGTAAAATAGCACATAGTAGGGGAAGAAGTCATAACAGCATTTGAAAGTCATTTTATAAGAAAACTAGTCACTAGGGGAACAAGGCAAAATAGCAAAGGCCATACAAGAGCATATAAAAGTATGACATGAATCATACAGTAGTATAAATCCATACAAGTCCATACAGAAGAAATAGGAAATTCATTTTGATTGAAACTGGGCTAATTCGGAAAATGGGGCTGAAGGGAGGTCGGTCACGAGCCATGTCATGACTCGTGACTGGCCTCATGGAAGGGTCACGAGTCGTGACCCTATGTCACGTCTCGTGACATGCCCCACAAGGAAGTCACGAGCCGTGACTCTAAGTCACGTTTCGTGACTTGCCTCACCAGGGAGTCACGAGTCGTGACTCTAAGTCACGTCTCGTGACTTGCCTCTCAGGGCAGTCAAGCGTCGTGACTGGAAGTCACGCCCCACGACTGCCTTCAAATCACCGAAGAGTCACGTGTCGTGACTGGGAGACAGAGTCACGCGTCGTGACTAGAAGTCACGACCCGTGACTTGCCTCACAAGGGAGTCACGAGTTGTGACTCTAAGTCACGACTCGTGACTTGCCTCTCACAAGGCAGTCACGACACAAATGAACACTGGAAATGGAAATTCTATCAGAATCACGATTTTCCGTTCCTAGCATGCCCAAAATTCAAAGAACTCAACAAAAAACCATTTCAATTTGATTCAAAACACCACCAAATTCATCTTACCTTCCAATCGATCTTCCATGCATCAAAAATACAATAACACCAACTTAATTCAACAATCAAAAGAAACAGAATCATGCATAAACACATTCATTTCCCTCAATAACATAAACCCTAAAATTTACAGTAAGTTCAAAACCCAATCTCAGTAACTTCAATTCAATCCTTAACATGCATTACTAACACATCTGCTCACAAAAACATGCATGTACACATTCCAAAACACATCAAGTTCCAGAAATTAAACAAAACAGATACATTTACATCCTACGTGAGAATTAGGGCAGAGACATTCATAAATTCACAAACTGAAATTGAAGAACAGAGAGCTCCCAAACCTAGAATTTGAAGATCCAAAAAATCACACTTCCAACTTCAATCCTCAATCCTCTACTTGTCTTTAAGCTTCTTTTTGCAATCCAAAGCTTGCACAAACAAGAAATCCACAAAATCCTTAGCCAAACCCTAACTGAAGCAAAACCAGTAGATGAAGAAGAAGAAGAAGAAGAAGAAACACAGCACGCAGGAACCCTTAAACCCAACTTACCTCTTCAAGCAAAACACCATCCAAGCCAAACACAACCCCAAGCCAAAAGAGAAGAAAGGCAAAGCAGAGAAAAGAGAAGAGAAGAAGAAGAGGAGGCGTGAGAGGAGGGGATGGAAAACCAAAATATGTGTTCCCTCTTCTCTCTTCCTCTTACTTATTCTTTTTCTTCATTCAATGCCCACCTACAAGCCCACTTGGCAGCTCCCAATTGGACCACAAAACCCACTCAAACTTTCCAACCATAGCACCATACACTCACATGCACCCAAACCTTTCCTTAACTAAATAACTCATGCCAAGGTACCAAACACCCACTTCACTAGATCAATGCCACAACCAAAACACCCTACAACCGTATACCACAAGCACACACTAACATTTCTCTTCTTACATACTTAATTAATTAATTGCCATTAAGTCCTTATTATCCAAATTTCTCATGCACAAGTTACTGAAATACCCTTGCATTCCCGACTTAGCATGCACATTCCGACCAGGGCTATTTTGGGGTGTGACATTAAGCTTGTGAAGGCAATTATCATCATTGGGTAACTTCGATCTAGGCTGACTCAGGACTCGGTGTCTACAGTTGCCCCCAGTTTAGGGGAATCTAGTACACTAGTGTCTAGGTGAGCCTAAACTCAAAGAAGAAAAGGAAAGAGACAAGTACCTGAGTCAGCCGTCTTTCCGAACTGGAGAATTCTGAGATGGTGGTTATTACCATGGTGTATTTTCGTTTGTTGAAGTGGTGCTATTTGTGAGCCCTTTGGTTGATTGCCCCCTGAGAGGTCTTCGGTTCATCGATCATTTGTTTGCCCCCTGAGAGGTGTTCAGTTCATTGATTGTTTGCCCCCTGAGAGGTCTTCAGTTCATTTATCGTTTGCCCCCTGAGAGGTCTTCGGTTCATTGATCGTTTGCCCCCTGAGAGGTCTTCAGTTCATTTATTGTTTGCCCCTGAGAGGCCTTCGGTTCATTGATTGTTTGCCCCCTGAGAGGTCTTCGGTTCATTGCCCCCTAAGAGGTCTTCAGTTCATTGCCCCCTGAGAGGTCTTCGGTTCATTGCTCGTTTGCCCCCTGAGAGGTCTTCCGTTCATTGATCGGTTGCCCCCTGAGAGGTCTTTGGTTTGATTGCCCCCTGAGAGGTCTTCGGCTTACTGCTCCCTGAGAAGTCTTTGGTTGATTGCCCCCTGAGAGGTCTTCAATTTGCTGCTCCCTGAGAAGTCTTTAGTTGATTGCCCCCTGAGAGCTCTTCGGTTTGCTGCTTCCTGAGAAGTCTTTGGTTGATTGCCCCCTGAGAGGTCTTCAATTTGCTGCTCCCTGAGAAGTCTTTAGTTGATTGCCCCCTGAGAGGTCTTCAATTTGCTGCTCCCTGAGAAGTCTTTGGTTGATTGCTTGGACTGATGTCGTCACTCGGCTTTGGTCGGTGTCCGCATCAAATCTCTTTTTCTGCAAAATAGGGAAACTAAAATATGCAGGAAAAATAGTGAGCATGCAAGTGAAATGCATGAGTCATGCAGGATAAAAATTTATCTATGTGGACTTGGAGATGATAGCCGGGCTAGCTGCAATTTGCGATAGGATCGGTGCCTTTTAAGCTGCTTTTGAATTTCATGCCCTTCGGGATTGCGAGATTCTCATCTGGTACCTGTAGTCATTATTTGAAGGTAGTGCGTCCTTTGTGGATTTTCACACTAGCTTTTTTTAGTGGGAGATGCATCCTTTGTGGATTTTCACATAACCCTGTGCCTTAGTTTTTGCCTGGAATGGACCCAACCCAATCCAGCAGCTTTTCTCTTTCTTCAATTTTTTTTTTAAGGACAGACTGCCTGTTTTTAGGTTTTCACCCTATCCTTTTGCCTAGTTTTTGCTTAGAGCGCCAGTTACGGTTTTTACTCTAACGGCTCTTTTCTCTTTTTTATTTTTTTTTTTAAGATTGCTGAAGTTGTTGGCAAGAATCTTTAGGGAGTCTTAGGACATGGTTGCATGAGCTTGATTTTGCACATCTGATAACAGGATGAATCGGCTGAAGCGTTTGCATGCTGAGAGTAGCAGAGGGTAGGCAGATACATGACTTTGATCACACAAGGTACAATACTCTGATCACATTATTGCATAAATGCATGTGTTTCAATTTGATTTCATTAAACATGATCATTATTTTGGCATTGATTTTAAAAAATACAAGACTTTAGCTAATCTCGAGATAGATCTTGAAAGCATCAAACTCCTGTTATCAATCAGCCCTCTCGGGTTTTATGATTGAAGATTTTCTCTCATCTCTTAATCTTTTTCTTTGAATGCGAATTCTAGATGCAACTTTGGGGACGAGACTTAACTCGAATGCATGAATGCACTCGTGGCTCCTCGCTTTAAGCTCAAAAAACACCATATGCCTCTTCTTACGTACCAAGCCTTATTAGAAGGTCATCTTCGCTAATTGGAAAAGACTGAACCAAGAATCAAAAGGTCTTACTTTTGTTGTAATGTTAGGCTTAGGTAGATGGCTATCAAAGGAGTATCAGGTCGCTAGAGAAAAATGGGCGCAATATTTTCTCGACTGGTGGATGAACCATTCTCAGCTCAGTTGTATATACAAAGGTATTCTGGAATTTGGATTTGATAACATTTTAGCTCATTTAAGATCAGATTAACAGTTAAAAAGGTAATCATCAAAACTCGTCAAGTGGTTATTATTTTGAGCTCTACTTTTTTTTTTTAAGGAGCTCATGTCTTTGGCGCATGACTGAAACCCTCTTCCCAAAGTGTAAACTCATCCTTACCAAGGCAATTTTGATAACCCATAAAGAAATTGTTAATTGTTAAAACGTTCATCCATCCCTGCTACAGAGGCCACTCTTCTAAGGGGAAGCCAAAATCATTTTAGGTGAGGGGATAGTTTTAACATGTGTAACAACAAAATTGGCACGCATTTAGCATACCCACATAAAGGCTCAATGGGCTAGCAAGCGATTGTGAAGTAAGGGTAGGAAATGGTCATTTAGGGAACTATACAAAGAAAATGTTGCCTAAATCATTTTCTAGGTTCCGTCTTATCCAGGGATCGCTTTGACGGGTAATCAGAAAGCTTCTAGTGCTCTTAGTGAGTTTCCATCCAGTCCCCTAATTGCAACTAGTTTTTTTTTATTATTTTTCATTTCCCTCTCTACAGGAGCTATTTTTCATTTCCGAGATTAACTGCAGCCATATTATTTGAATTAATGCCAAAGTAAATGTGTTATGTTCATGCGAAATGAAATCAATAGAAACATTATACAAATAAGCAAAAATTGTTCTCTTTATTACAAACCGAAAATTGTAACATAAAATGTTCTAGAAATAAAAAGATTTCAGCATCTAAAAGCAATATCACTAGTGGGCCACAAGACACGATCATGTTCGCGGTGGAGGAACTGCATTATAACCTGCTTTCTTCTTTTTCTCTCTTCTCAGGATCTGCGATCTGATTGGTGTCAATGAGATCTTGGATTTTATTTCTCAGAATACGGCAATGGTCAGTCAAATGGCCGGTGTGCTGGTGGTAAGCGCAGTACTGATCACCTCTATGTCCCGGCTGTCCCTAACTCAAGGCTGGTCTTGGTGGCAAAGGTTGCAACTTGCCTTCCTTCATTAGTCTCTCCAGCACCCGGGATAGAGAGCGGCCTAAGTTGGAGTAGTATCTCTGACCCTGCCCAACTCCAGTAGCTGAGACCTCTGCCGTCCTACCGTTTCTGCTATTGCTGCTCCCGGCACCTCCTGATTTGAATCCCGACTGGTTCCCATAGCCTTTCCCAGCAAAGTTATTTGGGCTTGCTTTTTTTGCCAGGTAAGCCGCCTCAGCTTCTATAGCGATATCCTTAAGCGACTCCCAGTCCTTGAGCCCCTTAAAACTGAGCAAGTCCCTTAAGTAAGGGCATGAGTTTCTGATAAACAGCCTGATCTGGTCTGCAGTGTCAGGCTTCCTCTTCATCTCCATAACCCTGTTTCTCCATCTTGTAAGGTACTCATGGAATGACTCATCATTCTTCTGCTGTAGAAGCTCGAGGTCTTTTAGGGTGACCTCCATCCTAGTGCTGCAGTCGTACTGCTTCATGAATTCTTCGGTCAAAAGGTCCCAGTCCTCTTTGGACCTCCTATCCAACCCGTGGTACCAGTCAACTGTCGGGCCCACCAGACTAAGGCAGAAATATTCCACCTTCTGCTTCTTACTCAGCCCTGTGCCTTTCATGACCAAGGTGTACTGCTTGATGTGGGCGGATGGGTCAGAGGTGCCATCAAATTTCGGCAGCTCGGGAATCTTGAATCTTTGGGGCAGCAGCTCTTCATCCCCCAGATCTCTGTCTTCTGGGTTGACCCCCTTTCCAGCTAATAGCATGCGGGTGATAGCTTCGATCTGCTGTCTCATACCTCTTAAAGCTTCATCCTCTACTCTGGGTGCTCTGGGCCTCGCAGCTTGGTGGACTATCGGCACCTCTTCTTCTTCTTCCTCCATCAGGAAATCATCGTTGGGGTTATGAATCCTTTCCCCTCTTAGCTCGATGGGTGCGACAGCTCTGTGCTCATTGTTGGGTTGGCGAGCAGTAGCTCCAACGAAGGGAGCCTCCCCACCAGCAGGTGGTTCGGCTTGCCCTCGAGGAGGGGCTGCCTGCGACTGTAGAGCAGCAGGCGGCTGTGGGGCAGCAGGTGGATGGGCAATCCTTTCAGCCATGGCACCCATCATGTCTAGCACTCTCCGTTCGAAGTCCTCTAGCCTCCTAGCTAGGTCTTGAGTGGTCAGTGCTCCGGTTTCTTCTACCATTGGTAGTTCTACAGAGGCTTCACTAATTGATGAGGATGACTCAGAATCCCAGTCAGACACTAGTTCCGGTAACTCAAAGAGCAGATTTGTCCTTACTAGCCGACCGTCGGAACCTCTAGTCCACTTAGATGAATCTATGATGGCTGAAAAAATTAGATTGTTAGGATGATGCATGAATGACATATACAATGCATGATAGTGAGCTATGCAACATTTACAATCACATGCAAGCAAGTAAATCCTTCCAACCTTATTACTCCCACACACGAGGAAATGCGGTCTCTTTCCTAGGTGGGCTTAATCCATGGGTTAGCGGGGAACCCAACGGATGCGTATGGTGCTCGGTGGAAAATCAGCATTATAACATCTCTTATCTAATGTGCAAGCACATGGGTTATGATCGTTATGTATTTAGGCAGCCCGAACAAGTTGACATGGGCCTATAGGGGCATGAAAGCCTTTGATTACGTGACCAATCAAATTATATGGGCTTGTCCAATATATAATGATCCACATAGCAAGCATAGTATTAAGGTTCATACCACCTAGGGGAAGTGACTATTTCCATTACATGAGCTTTGGTCATGGGTGATGATATTTTAGGGTTACCCAAGCATGGTCCCTGCCGACGGGCCTAGCTCATCACGAACGTAACGACCGATCGGGTCACCATTTGATATACCTTGATGGTACGAGGCTTGGGCTGGTGATTATCCTTAACACTTCCCTAAATTGAGTGAAAATAAGGTCGTGCTTTGGGAACGCACCGGGGCTAAAAGAGGGACCAAACTAGCGTAGATCTAAGGCTCTAATGAGATGCGATGCAGTTTTGAAAAAGGATGAAATGTTTAAATTAAAACTCAATTGCAAATTTTAACCAAGGTACTTTCGAATCGAAGTCTCGAGTATGTCCCCAGCGGAGTCGCCACTGTGACGTGCGCCGGATCCCCGCTGCCGCAAATGGGACCGCCCGCTTGAGTGCGATCGGGGCATTTATGGGTCCGTTGACAGCTTGCAATAAATCGCAAGTGCGTCTATGTTGGGCAACAAGGAGGTTTTATGGAGTTGCCACCCAATAGAACAATGGGAAAGTTTCTCTCGCCTCGGAGAGCCTAAGACTGCGCTTAGTATCCATTTTGGGCCAGCCAAAGGGGTCTTGGAAGGTAATCCTCTCGCCCTAAGGAGCCTAGGATTAACGTTAAAGTCTCGTGACACAAGAGATGTCTTGGAGGGTAAACCTCTCGCCTCTTTGAGCCCAAAGACCAGAGCTGAGTTCAGGACTTCTCATTTATTCATACCTTGGTTAAGTTTATAGTTGAGTTTTGAATTTATTATTTCATCTCATTTCACATACATTTAATGCAATTAATTAAAGCGCACAACATACATTTAAGAAAAAGCGGTAAAAGCATAAGTAAAATAAAGCACATGTAAAAATATTACAATAAAACTAAGGGCGGAATACAACCCCCATTGTAAATAAAATACAAATCATGCATAAATCGAGATATTCATTAATGGTGAGGACATTGGTCCTTGCATGCATATTATTATGAAACAATTTTTATGTGATGATTTTGGATGGAGAAAATTGAGACATTGGTCCCATTTTTATTTAGAAAAAATACCAAGTTAATTAATAAAAATGGTTTAGTGACTTTCTTTCTAGCGGGCCTAAATAAACAATTTTACAAGAAAATTATATGGCAAAAATAAATAGGAAAAAGCCAAATAAACAAAATATTACAAATAAGGAAAAATAAATATTCCGAGCGAGCCTTTTTGGACCTCCCCGTGTGCTCGCGAAAACGCCCAATCAAAAAAATGAGTTTAGACATAAAAAACAAAATACAAATAAAATAATATTAGTAATTGAATCAATTAAATCAATTAAACATAAAAAATAATTAATAACAAAATAAAATATAATAAGATGATATGAAAAGAATGATAATTGAATCAAAATGTTAACAAACCAAAATAAAATGAGAAACATGCATTATATGTGATAAATGATTAAATAATGTGATGAAAATAAAATAAAACATGTTAATTAATTAGTACATGAAAATATACACATGATGAAAAGTGGAAAATAATAAATGAATAAATAAACAAATCATAATAAATCAATCATGTAACAATGATAAAAAGAATAATAAAAAATTAGTAAACAAAAGAATGATGAAAACAATAATGATATATAACAAGGTTAATTGATGTGTTCATAATTAATATAAACTATTTATATGGCAAAAAGATTAATTTAAGTTAATTATTTGCATGTTAAAAATAATTAGGAATCACAATAAAATAAATTATTTACATGTTAGGAATTAAAAGAAAACAATATTCACATGAATAAAAATCAAATCATTTATAACCAATTAAATGGAACAAATATAAGATCAATACAAATGAATAGATGAAAACAATAAATAAATCAATAAAAACAATAAAATATACATGAATGAATTAAATAAAAATAAAATAGAATAGAAATTGAGCCTAAAATATTTACCCTCAGAGTATTGGATTTGATAAAGGAAAAGTGATGATTTTCCAGAAAATTGCTTGAAAGAATAATTTAGCAATAAAATTAATTCTTTTTGTTTATGGAGAAAAACAAAGGAATTGATTTGTATGCTTAAGATTGAAAAGAAATTGATTTCAAAGTGATGATTAATTTCTTGTGTTTATGGAGGAAAAACAAAGAAATTAATTGGAATAATTAAGAATTGAAAATTGATCTTTCAATTTCAATTAAACCTTTTAATTAAAAGAGAAATCTGAAATTTTTGAAGAGAAAATAGAAGACGAAGAATTCTGGAAATTTTTTGTCTAAAAAGAATGTGGAGGCCCCTTTGATTTTTCATCATAAAGTCTTTATAAAATAAAATTGGTTTCCCTAATTTAATTAAGGAAAACAAACCTATTTTAACACAAAATTCTTTTATTTTTAATGATAAAATCAAGTTTTATTAATTAATTATCTAAAAAAATATTTTAGAATTTAATTTGAACTCAAAAACCCAAAAAAAATGGGATAAAAAACGGATTTTTGGGTGAAAAAGTCGGAAAAAGGGGTGAAAAATCGGAAAAGAAGGTATCGGACCCTATAGCGACGACCAGGGGAGGAGGGAAGCCCGTCGCTATAGAGCGACGGGCTTCACGCACCAAGGCTGCGCAAAATCCGCGCGCAGAGGCTCGGAAATCGTGCGCTCCAGCGCGCGGTGCGGCGCGCAGTGCGCATAACGCTGCGCGTCGCTTTTTAGCGACGCGCTACATTGGCGACGCTGCGCGTCGCCATATCGCGCCTAGCGCGCTAGGCGCCTGGGCGTCTGTGCGCTGCCGCAGGCGCGCCGCCGCGCCCGACACTCGCGATCCAAAATTTTTTTTTTTTTTCAAATTTTAAATTGACTAAAACCACTATAATTTTAAGCCCCCATTTTTCAAAATTAGTTTTTTATATATTTTTTATTATTTTCTAATTTTTCACTCTAAAATGCAAATTTGACGAGAAAACCATCACTTTTAACCTTTTAAGCCTGTGAAGGCAATTATCATCATTGGGTAACTTCGATCTAGGCTGAATCAGGACCCGGTGTCTACAAACTGTATGCCAAACTAAGTAAGTGTGAGTTCTGGCTCAAAGAGGTGTCATTTCTGGGTCATGTTATCTCATCTGAAGGGATTAAAGTAGTTCCAACTAAGGTAGAAGCAATTATGAATTGGAAACCGCCTAAGAATGTGCTGGAGGTTCGCAGTTTCTTAGGGTTGGCTGGATATTACAGAAGATTTGTGAAAGGATTTTCAGTAATAGCTTCACTGTTGACAAGATTGCTACAAAAAGGAGTGAAATATGAGTGGTCTGAAAGATGTCATGCGAGTTTCGATCAGTTGAAGAAGATGTTAGTAGAAGCACTGATTCTTACACAGCCTATGACTGGTAAAGAATATGTGTTGTACACCGATGCTTCAGGTATAGGGTTGGGTTGTGTATTGATGCAAGATGGAAAGGTGATAGCGTATGCGTCAAGGCAATTGAAACCGCACGAACAAAATTATCCGACTCATGATTTGGAATTGGCAGCAGTAGTGTTTACTTTAAAGATTTGGCGACATTACTTGTATGATGAGAACTGTAAAATTTAAACCCATCACAAGAGTTTGAAATATCTGCTTACACAGAAGGAATTGAATCTGAGACAGCGAAGATGGCTCGAGTTGTTTAAGGACTATGATTGTATTGTGGATTATCACCCGGGAAAAGCTAATGTAGTGGCTGATGCTTTGAGCAGGAAATCAATTTTAGCATTACAGTTAAAGCAGATTAAGTGGAGGTTTTCTGCGGACGGAGCTTTATTGGCACAGTTAAAAGCAAGACCGGTCTTGAAAGACGAGTTAATAGCTGCTCCAAGAATTGATGCGAGGTTGCAACAAGTTTTGCAGTCAGTCAGGGATATTGACAAGACTGACTATTCAGTGAATGAAGATGGAGTACTGCTATACAAGAATAGAATGTGTGTGGCAAATGATAAAGAATTGAAGAAGAAATTGATGCATGAGGCTCATAATACAATTTTCACTATGCATCCAGGTGGAAACAAGATGTATCAAGATATGAAACAGTTGTACTGGTGGCCTCAGATGAAGAAGGATGTAGTGGAATATGTGTCTAAGTGCCTTGTTTGTCAACAAGTTAAAGCGGAGCATCAAGTGCCTCAAGGGATGTTGTAACACCCCAACCCATACATAGGCAAACCCATCCATGAGGGAATAGGAAGCCGTACGAGTAGGTGTGTTACCGGACAGAAGCGATACAAAGCGTATAAAAATACAGAAGAATTTAAAACTTGAGAAGTACAACAGAACGTACATACTTCACAAACGCATGTACACTAAGCAGAAACATACAGATGTGTCAGTTTAGTACCATACAATAGAAGTTACAGACAGAAGATAAAATAGAGGAAATTCTTATCAGCAAATATTTACGTAGTCCAGAATATTACATAAGTATCTTTACATGTTGTTACATATACCTTTTATACAGAATTACAAAATCCAAAACCTTATAGAAGCTGAACAAAATCCCAAAACTCCTAGCTCCTATGTGGCCAACCCTTGCAGATGTCCGACTCGAACCGGACCAGACCTGCCACCTGCACGGGAAAAAGAACCCGTGCTAAGCGATAACGCTTAGTGGGGAGAACAAACATAATAATAGGGACGGCCATTCACATTGGTCGTCAAGGCATAACACACACGAATATCATACACACCTAGTTCTTACCGAGAAATATATATACATGCTTACATATAACTGCTATGCATTCAATTATTTCTAATCATCTTCATATACTCATATGTGTGACACAAACCAAATCAAACATCACCATACAGGACGTAAGTATGTTCATGCATAACTACATATATGCTTTACATGCGTGCAATTACCTATACATTACACTTCTGCGGCACAACATTAATCTTTAACATAAGCAACTATACAATATTGCATTCAAATCACAGTATTCCAGAGAGCCAATAAGTCTGCACTTATTAATTCACATAACCATAATCATAACTAATCAGAATCGCATGCTTATAAACACAACATAACAAATTATACACCTGCTGACTCACAATAGTGGATATCGAGTAACTGAGTTGTACCTTATGGGTACGAATCGAACACATAAGGTACCTTACGGGTACTAATCGAACACATAATATATTGTACCTTACAGGTATGAGTCGAAAAGCAACATCATCTTTTTCCACATTCCGAAAACATTTCACATAAAAGGGTTCGCGAGGAACCAGCCAGGGACCTGATCGGGGTCCATTCGTTCAAAGGGCGCTACAGCTACACTTATATAGACTCTATTAGGCATGCCTAACTATCCACTAGACTGACTCTCGCAGGTCATGCGTAATACAAATCATGCCTCATATCATGATGCATAAATTAACATATCACATTCACATAATTAATAACATTGTCCATGCATAATACATCCAATTATATTAATCTACTTTATAAAATAGTCCAAGTATAAACCTAAAGGCATCACAATTTTGAAATTCAAACATTGGAATTACAAAAGAAAACTCAATTTGAAAACCAGGAGTGTCGCGATAGCCACGAAGGTCGCGGTCGTGACAGAGGCGACTTGGCCTAGGTCACAATCGCGGAAACCTTCACGATATCGCGAGGGAAACCATACACATCTCACTGTCGCGCTCGCGATAGTGAGCTGCTAGCCCGATCTGTCGAGCTCGCGCTCGAGAGCGCGCTCGTGACAGAGGATCGCCCAATTCAAATCGGCAGCCAAGCGCTCTGTCGCGCTGGCGACAGGGGCTCTGCTGGATGGCTCGGCAGCGAGCTCAGACGCGTGCGAGGGCTGCTATCACTGGGCTTTATCGCGACCTCGCGATAATGTCGCGCTCGCGACAGATTCGTGAATTCCAACCCTTACACGAAAAATCTGCAATCTCAAACCAAACATCAGAACACCAACTTACCTCATCTCCAGCAAGCCACACATCATTGACAACATAAACACAACATCCATACCAAGAATTCCAAACAAATCATGCCACTAACAATATCCATTTACACATCTACAATAACAGCAATATTCGTCATTCGTTTCAATTGCACCCACGTTATGCATTCATATATACGGTACAACATGCCTAGGTTACTCATGAGATCAACACATATCAACACTCATCCATAAACCATTCTTCACAAAGTT
The DNA here is from genome assembly GCA_947683425.1 of Excoecaria cochinchinensis. Classification (NCBI taxonomy): domain Eukaryota; kingdom Viridiplantae; phylum Streptophyta; class Magnoliopsida; order Malpighiales; family Euphorbiaceae; genus Excoecaria; species Excoecaria cochinchinensis. Next base: position 3,840,885 of record CANTUQ010000004.1, read on the forward strand.
ATATCTATTGTTATTCACTAGTTAGATCACCAATCCTAATCATACTCATAAGGTTTCCCAAAGACAACTACTTATATAACCATTTGATTACCCTAAACAGTCATAATAAGCTGATCAAAAAGGTACGAGATTGATCCGGGTCAACCCTGGGCTCAAAAAAAAGAAGACAAAAGCTCAAAACAAGTTTTTCTATCGCGAGGTCGCGACCCTTGTCGCGCTCGCGACAGAGGCTCACCTCAGCTACCCAAACAAACTGCTTTACGCCCCTGACTTGTGTTGCCTAAACCAACCTCTAAACCTCATTTTTAGCCAAATCTTCCTTCTTAACAAATGTTCCCTAGGATGTTAACGTTCAAATACAACAAATTTCAGATCAATTGAAAATCTACAGATTCAGATACAATCTAAACAACCTATAGTGCTCCCCTGAACCCGGCTAGAGAAGATAGCTCTACTTCATGACCACATTTGAGATCCTTACAGATAAAATTAGCTCAAGTATATTTCTAAGACATTTGTAGGTATATGTCTTAGCTTTAAAACGGAACTAGTTGAATATCCATTGGAGTTCTAAAACTCACAATTCGGCCTAATAACCAAAGAAAGGTCAAGTGCATTCTAACCCAGTTTTCACCCAAAAACCTATTCACGTGCACCAATGAATAAATTAAACCAACACTCACTACCATCATCATATATCATCAATAACACATTCAAGAAACTTATAATACACATAAATATACTAAAATTCATACATAAAATGGAAAGTTTCCCAAACCTGGAAATTTAAGATCCAAAGTCACTTTCTAGCTTCTATCTACAATCTTTTCCTTTCCCTTGAGTTTCCTCTTGTTACCACCAACTTGCACAAACCAAAACCCAGAAAATCACTCAATCCAAACTCTAGCATATCCTAATCAAAAGCAAATAAAGAAGGAGAAGAACCACACACACACATAAGCCAAACTAACTCTTACCTCTCCAATCTTGCTCTAATACTCACCCAAAACCACCTCTAAACAAGCACCACATCCAGCCAAAAAGAGAAGCAAGGAGGAAGAGCAAAGAATGAGGAAAGGAAGAAGAAGAGGAACAAGAAGATGAATGGCATGAGGAGGAAGAGGAGAACGGGAAGAGGAAGTGACTTACAGCTGGTTTCTCTCTCTTTTCCCATTTAATTCCCACTTATCCCTTAAGCCACATGTCACTTTCCCAAAGGTAGGTCAACCTAAGCTCACCTCAACTCCCATACTCTCACCTACACACAATTCATTTCCCTTACTCATACCCTACTTCCCTATCTTATGCACACACACTAGCACCTCTTACAATAATATCTTCATAGTACAAAACTTAAGTCACACCCTAACATTTCCTTATAACCCACTTTTTCCCTTTGGTCCAACTATTTCACTTTGACTTCTCTATTCAAGTCACCATACACACCCACATACTAAATCACTTCTCATAAAAATATCCTACATATTTAATTCCATACCCATAATCCACTTGATAATTATTTCTCTTATGTAAATATCTCCAAGGCACTATATCCACAACCCATACTATAAAACCTCTTAACCCACTTATATCCTACTTCCATACACATCAAGCACACCATAATAATTCCTTCACTTAACTTATTTAGTTAATTTCTTAGCAAATAAATCCTTATTATCTATATTACTCATGTACAAATTACCGAATTACCCTCACTCCCTCCGACTGAGCAAGCATATTCCGACTAGGCTCAGTTTGGGGTGTGACAGATGTTGCATCCACTCCCTATTCCACAATGGAAATGGGATAATATTATGATGGATTTTGTGTCTGGATTGCCTCTGACGTCAAGACAGCAAGATGCAGTATGGGTTATCGTGGACAGGTTCTCAAAATCAGTTCACTTTATACCAGTTTGGATGGATTATTCTATGGAAAAGTTGGCTGAGTTGTATGTAAGAGAAATTGTCCGATTGCATGGGATACCCTTGTCTATTGTTTTTGATAGGGATCCCAGATTCACTTCTACATTTTGGAGGAGCTTACAAGCGGCTTTGGGTATGAAATTGAATTTTAGTACTGCTTTTCATCCGCAAACAGATGGACAATCAGAAAGAATTATTCAGGTTTTGGAAGATTTGATGCGAGCATGTGTTTTGGATTTCTCTAAGAGTTGGGATAAGTATCTTCCACTTATGGAATTTGCTTATAACAAAAGTTATCAGACCAGTATTGGTATAGCACCGTATGAAGTCTTGTACGGAAGGAAATGTCGTTCACTGGTTTGCTGGGCAGAATTGAATGAAAGCAGAATCATTGGACCTGAACTAGTGAGGGATACAGAAGAGAAAGCTAAGATCATACAGTAAAGATTGAAAGCAGCAAGTGACAGACAGAAGTCGTATGCTGATTTGAAGAGAAGGGACATTGAGTTCAGTGTGGGCGATAAAGTGTTTCTGAAAGTGTCTCCTTGGAGGAAGGTGCTTAGATTCGGTAAGAAAGGAAAACTGAGCCCGAGGTTCATCGGGCCATATGAAGTGCTTGAAAGAGTAGGTTCAGTAGCTTATCGGTTTGCTTTCCCCCGGCTTTGGCTAAGCTGCATGATGTATTCCATGTATCCATGTTAAGAAGATATAGGTCAGATGATTCCCATGTGCTACCTGTACAGGAAGTGGAAGTGCAGTCAGATTTCACCTATGATGAGAAACCGAAAGTGATTTTAGCAAGAGAAGTGAGGCAACTACGGAACAAGCAAATACCAATTGTAAAAGTGCTCTGGCAGCATCATGGTGTTGAGGAAGCAACTTGGGAACCAGAAGCGGCTATGCGAGAGCAGCATCCACAGCTTTTTCACTAAGGTATGAATTTTGAGGACGAAATTCTCTAAGGAGGGGAGAGTTGTCATGACCGGACTTGTACCCTAAAAGAATTAACTTAAATTGGCATGAGTTAAAGGCTGATTAATTAGTTTAATGGAGGGTTAATTAAGAATAAAATAAAGTAAGAAAATAGTTGGTGGAGGCAGATTTTCTGAAGTGGGTTCCGTGTGGCTCATTGTGAGGATGCCACCTCCACTTATGCATGCAAATGTTTAGGGGGTTGAGAGGTGAGTGTGGTTCAGTTTCTCTCTCTCTTTTTCGGTACTTTGAATATGTTCTTTCTTCTTCTTTCCGTGAGTGAAGAGGAGAGTTGGTGAGTGAGTGTGTGTGCTTGTAGTATTGAAGTAAGAATTAAGGGCAAACTCAAAGGTCAGTGGTGATGCATGCATATTGTCATCTTCTACTCTTTCTTCTTGGTTGAGTTGGTTTGGATGGGATATTGTTGGATTGAGTTTGAGCTTGAGCATTTGTATTGTATTGGTAGTCGAAGAAGTGAATAGAGATAAGGGAAAAGCTGTAATCGGAGAGCCGAGCGTCCTTCGAGATTAGGAGCTAAGGCGATAAGGTTTGGGAACAAACCCTAATTGTATAACTGCGTGATTTGTGTTGGTTGGATAGAGATTTGGAATGAATTATATGTGTATGTGCAATCGAGGTTTAAGCATGAATTATGTGATGCTAGGTTATATGATTGTTGTAGTAACATGCTTTGTGATAAAGTTGCTTGAGAATAATTATGATTTGTGCTATTATTGAATGCCAAAACAAGAAGGGAAATCAGGTATGTGCTAATTGAGTAAGTGGTTGATGTATTTGGGTTGATTGCCAAACATGAGAATGAGATTTGAAGTCTTAATGAGAAGGAAGAATTGGACTTGAAAGCACAGCTGTGCTAGTGACGAAACACAGCTGTGTTATGGTGTTTTTGCATGGGTCAGGGTGATAATCAAATTGATTGTGACCGTGAGGTATGCTTGAGTTCAATTCTGCCTAATGGATTTTGTATGTCACGGTGACAATGAAATTCATTGTGACCATGAGGTACTCAAGAGAGCATTCTGTTTTGCAAATTGAGGATATGTCACGGTGACAATGAAATTCATTGTGACCGTGACATACCCTCAAGTTGCATTCTGCCGAGAGTTGGGAACATGTCACGGTGACAATGAAATTGATTGTGACCGTGACCTGCCCCCAGTTTGCATTCTGTTTTGAACTTCAACATATCACGGTGACAATGGAATTGATTGTGACCGTGACCTACCCTGTGTTGGCAATATAACCCTAATGTGTTTAGCCTTACAAATGGAAAGGCTATGAACTAAAATGAAGGACATTATGAGTAAGTGTTATGTGTGTACTGGGTAATGTACAATTGCATACTACGTGATGATTCTTGAATGCAATCAAATATGTGATTTTTAACTATGAAGAATGAATTTGGAAGCATATTGAGTATGCAAGTGTAATGTTTAGCTATGTGCTAATGCGAATGTGTAAAGTGAATGTGATATTAGCTATCAACATATGTGATGTGAAAAGTGATCAACGTGAACTGAATAATATGTTTAACAACTTAAGCCTGCGAGTCAAGTAGTGGATAGTTAGGCATGCCTAAAGGGTCAAAGTGCTGCAGCCCAATGCGTTAAATGTGTCTGATGCGAATAATCCTTGCTAGATTTTATTATATGTGGAATGATGTTAAGTACCTGAGGGTACCAATGCGTAAAAGTAATCTCGATGAGATTCTAGTACTTGAGTGGTACCAATGCGATACCCGTTATCCGCGTCATTGAATTGCAGGCAAACCAATTAATTATTAAATGGAAATGATTGGGATATAATATGGTATGTAATGTGAATGTATGAATAAGTGACTGACACTTTATGACTGAATATAGTGTTAAATGTTGCTATACTCTGAATGATAACAAAGTATTAACAAATGCTTTGCATGACCTTTGGCATGGGATATATATATATACATAATGGCATTAAATGTATATGTTGCTTGTATATTTGTGTTCCCCACTAAGCGTTATCGCTTAGCATGGATTTACTCTGATCCGTGCAGGTTCGGACGAGAGGTGACCGGAGGATGCCCCCGCATTTTGTACGGTCAACAGTAGGAAGTAGAAAGTGTAGGTTTTGGGTTTGATATTTTGGGATTCTTTTTGTATAAGCTTTTTGTATAATCAAAATGTGTATCGGGTATGTAAAGGCATGTAATAATCTGATAACCATGAATGTGTGGCTATAGAGAATGCACTATAAGTAGTTAGCATGTGATGCGTGAGTTATGCTTGTAGATGATGAAATTTTATTGTTCTGAATTAACGTGTGTTCTGTTCTGTGCGTGTGGCCTTCTCTAACTAAGATTAGCTGAGCTAGTCTGACGTTACGGAATGGGCATCACAGGTAATAATTTTAAAGGTTATTCCTTTATGCTTTTGTTGGTATATATATATATATATATATATACTACTTATGCATGTGCTTGTGTTAGCAACCACTGTGAGTGGTTGGTTATTATTTATTTTGCCCCACTAAGCATTATCGTTTAACACGGGTGCTTCTCCGTGTAAGTTAAGAGATCAGAGTAACGCAGCGGTTCTTTGTGACTTTGGCCAACGAGTCGGTAAAAGTTATGGAAAGTTTTTATTGTTTGTCGGTTTGTAATTAAGTTTATTTATTTAGCCTTTGTAATAAGTTGTAATATTCTCTAGTACGAATAATGGTGTGGTAATGATATAGGTTTAGGATGTGAATGTTTTGAGGTTCTATTTATAGAAATTTTATTATTCTGCTTTTTTGTTACTCCTAAGAGTATTTGTCTAGTAGCACCCTCTGCTCACCATAGCTCTTTATCCTTCGTTATGCTATGTGTGGGAGTTGGGGATGTTACACCATTCCCCCCTGATCTAATGAATCACTAATGATGAATCCCCAAAGACTTCCGCGGTTGTTTCCCCCAAGGCTAAAAGCACTTCCAACCTGAAGGAGCAAGCCTCATACTTAGCTTCATTGTTTGTGGCCTTGTACCTCAATTTCTTAGCTAAGGGTAGCTTTTCACCCTCCAGGGTTATGAGGATGATCCCAGCTCCTGCTCCTTTACCGTTAACTGCGCCATCGAAGAACAACTGCCAACCTTGTACCGCTATGGCCCCAACATCTTCATCTGGGAAACTGTACTCAAACTGGTCTCCTTCAATAGGATGATCAGCTAAGAATTCTGCCACAGCCCTTCCCTTAATGGTTTTCCTAGTTACATACTCAATATCGAACTCTTGCAACAATAGCAACCATCTTCCCATCTTTCTTAACAAAGAAGGTTCCTCTTAAAGGTATCTAAGCGGGTCATTCTTGGAAACCGCCTATATACTAACCAAATGGAAATAATGCCGCAACTTCTTAGAGGCCCAAATTATCGCTAAGTAGATTTTCTTGACCTCAACATATTTAGCCTCATAAGGTAAGAACTTCTTACTGAGGTAGTACACGGCAAACTCCACTTCGAATTCATCTTCCTGAGCCATCATGGCACCCATTGAATTGTCTCTTATGGCCAGATACAAAATTAAAGGCTTAGCAGGCTGTGGCAGTCTCAACACAGGTGGGTTCAAGAGGCAGTCCCTGATAGTGTCGAAAGTTGTCTAGCAATCACTATTCCACTTGACTGGCTAATTCTTCCTAAGAAGCTTGAATATTGGCTCACATACCGAAGCTAGCTTAGCAATGAAGCGACTAATGTACTGAAGCTTTCCTAAGAAACTTCTAACTTCTTTCTCCTTTTGAGGCACAGGCATTTCTCTGATTGCCTTGACCTTGTCAAGATCCACTTTAATTCCTCTTTGACTCGCTCTATGTCCTAGCAACTTCCCTAAGGTAACTTCGAAGACACACTTCTTAGGCTTGAGGCAGAGGCCGCACTTGTAGATCCTTTGGAAGAATTTTTCTAAAACCTCAACTTGATCTTCCCTGGCAACAGACTTGATCATCATGTCGTCAACACACACTTCAACTTCCTTATGGATCAAGTCGCCTAGAATCTTCATAAACATCCTCTGATAAGTCGCTCCCACATTCTTTAACCCGAAGGGTATAACCTTGTATGCAAACATACCCCACTCAGTAATAAAGGCAATCTTAATCTGATCTGCTATCTTATTGAGGATTTGATTGTACCGGACATATCTGTCTATAAAGCTATGCATCATGCAAGCGGCTGCACTATCCCCTAGTACATCAATATGAGGTAATAAGAAGTCATCCTTTGGACAAGCCTTGTGTAGACATCGGGTCTTGAGGCGGTCCAAGATCAGGATTACCCAATGATGAAAATGATGCTTGTTCACAGGCAAAGAGGTTAGAACTGATGATTCCCTTATCGAAAATTCTTCTTTTTAAATAAAAGATTTTTAAGAATTTATTTTGGGGTTTTCGGTGGCTTGCCGCCAAAGCGGCCTGTGCGGCACATGAAATGCCCACGTGCGTTATCGCTTAGCATGGATTTACTCTAATCCGTGCAGGTACGGACGAGAGGTGATCGAAGGACTCCCTCGCATTTTGTACGGTCAACAATAGGAAGTAGAAAGTGTAGGTTTTGGGTTGATATTTTGGGATCCTTTTTGTATAAGCTTTTGTATAATCAGAATGTGTATCGGATATGTAAAGGCATGTAATAATCTGATAACTATGAATGTTGGCCTAAGAGTATAAATAAGTGTGTGCAATGCGTGTGGCTATGAAGAGTGCACTATAAGTAGTTGGCATGTGATGCTTGAGTTAAGATTGTATGTGAAGAAATTTTATTATTCAGGTTAAGCATGTCTTTGTTGTGTGTGTGTGTGTGCGGCCTTCTCTAACCAAGATTAGCTGAGCTAGTCTGTCATTAGGGAATGGGCGTCACACTTTAATTCCTTGCTCCTCCGACTCGCCAGGAAATATTGCTCAAGGTGAAATAAACACGTTTTGGGGCAATTAAAATGGAATTTTTGTGAATCAAACTAAACCAATAATATAATATAAATAAGAAAATGATTGTACAAATTAATTAAATAAACAATTAATCAAATAAATAATATTCATAAGCAACTAATTGAATAAATTAATTGAATAAACAATTATTTAAGCAAATAATACAAATCAATTAAACAATTATTTAAATTATATAACAGTCCATTAAATTAATTGAATATATACAATCAATTATGTCAAATAAAAATTAGTAATTAATTAAATCAATTAAATAAAGCAATAAAGATGAGTCAAGTTAAGTGAATAATACAAACAACCAACAAACAAACTGAATAAATTATGCAAAAAAGATTTGAGAATAATAATAATAATAATAATAATAATAATAATAATAATATAACATCTAAACAAATAAGTGAAATGAATGACGTGAATTAATAATCAAATAAGTTAACTATTAAATGCATATTACACATGAATTAAGTAATTAAACAAATGGAAGAAATCAATATGCAAATATGTGTGTGCTAATGGCCATGAGATGAAAACAAAAGGTGGGTCCTACATGAGAAGAAGATAAATAAATGCAATGAGAAAAACACATGCATGCAAAAATGACAGTGGCCAACTTATGAGAGGAAATCATGCAAAAATATGATTTAATAATAATAATAATAGGAAACATATTAATATAAAATAAAAATAATAATGATGATATTCAAATTAAATAAATTTAGTAAATTAATATGACACACAGATATGTTAACAAAATAAAAATGACAATAAACTGGAGTGTGTATAAAATGAAGGAAATTAAATAATCAATCAAAAGAGAACAAAATACTTATAAGTGATGAAAAATAAAATGAATAAACTAAGTGAATCACGTGGAAAGGATGGCTAAAGGACAAAAACCACTGTAGATTGACCCAAAATTGAGGACATGCAATGCAAAATGAAAGAATGTAGTGACAGTGTTCATCACATGCATGCAAAACTAAACTGGAACAGGGGACGCCACCTTCCTTCTCAAGATGTGGGTTTTTCCATTTTAATCTCCAGAAATTAATACAAATCCTTAAATCATACCCGAAATCATCTAGAAAATTATCATCAAACAATAATGAACAAGAATGAAAGCATAAAACATGAAGTTATGAAATCAGAAATGAAAAATCTAAAAACAGAGGAGTGAGGAAGACAATGAATAGTAAAATTTTCATTTATGCACAAATGGTCATTTTTTCATGATTTAAATGGATTTTCAATTACTTATGAATGGAACAATCACAATAATGCAAGAATGATTAATTTACCAACTAAAACCATGAGATCTAAAAAACAGAAAAAAGAAAGCTAAGAAAACAGAATGCAAGAAGTTAATAGTGTTAATAATGATAAGAAGATTGGTAATGAAATCATACAAATAGGTGAATGAATAAATGAATAAGTAAAGAACTAAACTCAATAGGCGTGTGTATGTGTAAGCTAGAGGGAAATACTAGATTAAACTAAAAACATGCGAAATGCACCAACAAAGAAAACAACGATGCTGACCTGGACAAAGTGAAGAGAAATAAGCAAAAGAGAACATATACGGTATGCAAGAGATGGGATTTTGGCTAAGGGAACAGCAAGTAATGCCTCACATCATGTAAAAAAAGATCTTTGAAACCATCTATCCAATAGACGAAAGCATGAACAACTTTATAAAACTAAGAAATAAGAACATACACAATAAGTAAAACGGGACCACTGGGGACATACTCGAGACTTTGATTCGAAAGTACCTTGATTAAAAATTATAATTGAGTTTTAGTTTAAAAATTTCACCTTCTTTCAAAACTGCATTGCATCGCATTAGAGCCTTAAATCTATGCTAGTTTGGTCCCTTATTCAGCCCCGGTGCGTTCCCGAAGCGCGACTCTACATTCACTCAATGTAGGGAAGTGTTAAGGATAATCACCAGACCAAGCCTCGTACCATTATGGTATATTAAATGGTGACCCAATCGGTCGTTACGCTCGTGATGAGCTAGACCCGTTGGCAGGGACCATGCTTGGGTAGCCTTAAAGTAACACCACCTTTGACCAAAGCTCATGTAATGGCAATAGATACTTCCCCTAGGTGGTATGAACCGTAATACCCTGCTTGCTATATGGATCATTTTGTATTGGACAAACCCAAATAATCTGATTGGTCACCTAATCAAAGGCTTTCATGCCCCGATAGGCCCATGTCAACTTATTCGGGCTGCCTAAATACATGATGGTTAAAACCCTTGCGTATAAACATTAGCTAAGAGAGGTTATGCTGCCGGTTTTTTCACCGTGCACCATGTGTGTCCATTGGGTTCCCTGTTAACCCATGGATCAAGCCCACCTAGGACAGAGACCGCACGACCTCGTGTGTGGGGGCAATAAGGTTGGAAGGATCTATCTGCTTGCATGTGGTTGTGGATGATGCATTGCATATTACTGTCAGTCATGCACAAATAAATTTCTGTATTTCTTCTACATGTATACATCCTTTTCTTTGCAAATAATTATTACCTGTACATATTGTCTTGTGTATAATTTTGCACATGTCTCACATGTATCATTGTAATCTCTTTTAGCCATTGTATATCATTTTTGTTACATAGCACGACCATGCATTGCGTATTATTCATGCATCACTCTAACTCTTTAAACTTTTCAGCCATCAAAGACCACTTTCCTAGCTGGTTAGGGTTTTTGACAGTCGCATTATCAGAGGGTTTTGATTGAGCAACCACAATCAAGTCAAGTGCAATCAATAGGCATTCAGAGAATCTCTAAAAATGGCCAATTGATCGAGGGAGGCAGATGCTACCAGGGCCTTGATAGCTGAAGAAGTGGGTCGAAGGTTAGAAGAATTCGAGAGCCGGATGATGGCCATGATGGTCGCAATGGCTCAACCAGCTGCACCACAGAACCTGGCGCCTCCTCCCATGAGACAAAATGAACAGGAGGAGGCCAGAGAGGATCAGTCGGAGGATGTACGTCCACCACCAGTGGACTTAGGGGCTGCCACGTCAGGAGGGCAAAAGAGAGGAGTAGCCCATAGAATGGAAGAGGACTTAGAAGGGAATGAATATGAAGAACCCCTGTCAGTTAGAAGGAAAGCACCCCAGACAGTAGATACCATTTGGAGGAAGATGGAAGAGAAGTTCGAGGCAATGTCTCGAATACTAATGATGCAAAGGGGGATGAACCCCGAAGACAAAGAACTGGATGGGGAGGATCTAATCCCTCTGAACTTCAAGATGCCTGATGTCCCAAAATTTGATGGCACAACGGATCCCACTGCACACATCAAGCAGTACTCTTTGATAATGAAGGGTACTACGTTAACAAAGAGGCAGAAGGTGGAATACTTCTGTTTAAGTTTGACAGGTCCTACGGTGGGCTGGTATCACGAACTGGATCGCAGAACAAAAGAAGACTGGGATCTACTAACGGAGGAGTTCCTCCAGCAATATGACTGTAGTACAAGGATAGAGGTCACTCTGAAAGATCTAAAGTTACTATAATAAAAGCCGAATCAGTCATTCCATGAGTACTTGACCCGATGGAGGAACCGGGTAATGGAGATGAAGAAGAGGCCGGACACTCCAGGCCAAATCAGGCTATTTATTAGGAATGCCAGCCCATACTTGAAAGATGGGTTAAAGATTAAGGGGCTAAAGGACTAGGAGTCCTTAAAAGATATAGCCGTTGAAGCTGAGGCTGGGCATCTGGATAAAATGGCTAAATCTGCAAACCTGGCCTTAGGAAACAGCATTGGCAATGGGGGAAATACCAAGGCAGCAGAGGTCTCAACCACCGGAATGACTCCTAAATACCTCACCATCTCGGGCAAGCCTCTATCTTGGCACTTCACTCGTCTCATCAAGGAAGGGAAGTTGTAACCCTTGCCAGCTAGGCCTGCCCCAAGTCAAGGAAAATCGAGGCACAGAATAGACTGGCATTGTGCGTATCACCAGTACATAGGGCATTGGACAGACCATTGTCGCCCTCTGAGAAATGGCATTCAAGAATTGGTCCTTGGCCTGGATGAAGAAAGAAAGGATTAGAGTTGTTATGATGCTTTTTATTTTCTAAAGTGTATTCCTGAACTATGCACTTGTTTATCTTAATATGGGCTTTGTTTATATATGCATTTTTATATCTTATTGCATCAAGCCTAAATAATAATCATGATTAAGGCATTAGTTTAAAACACCGTTTCATTTAGTTTCAATCAATAGTAATCTTGGTTGCACCTAATTTGACTCCTGAGGTGAGACAAAATTTAAGAGAATGAAAAAAAAAAGCCTAAAGAAGTCTTTGCCTGGACCCATGAAGACATACCAGGAGATAATCGTAAAGGCATCAAACACATCATTCCAACATACCCAGATCATGGACCAGTCAAGTAGAAGCTCAGAAGACCAGGCCGGAGGGGGCAGAAGAGTTCAAAAGGAAGAATCCACAAGCAGAGATGAAGCTAAAATTTTTGGTCGAAGTTCAAAACCGGACTTAGTTGGTCAATGCTATCCCAAGTCAAGAAGAGAAGAGGTACGTGTATGTGTAAACTATCAGGATTAGGACAAAGCTTATCCTCGGAAAAAGAACAAGGAAAAAGAGGATGAAAAGGAAAAGAACAAAAAGCAAGCACAAACAAAAAAAAAAAGAGAAGAAGAAGGAAATAAAAAAGATAGAAGGAAAACATCTTGGGGGCAAGTTTTGCCCAAATCCTATTAATTTGTACATGTCCGTATCCTACCATTCTTCTTGGTTGCCAAAAGGAAAAGGACCAAAACGCTGATCTGCAAACCACCTACCCATTTTATCTATATGAAGGGTATAAGCAACAAGTTGATGAATGAGGAAGGAGCTAAGAGACGGAAGAAATCCAAGCTAAAATTTGCACGACCTATATGAATGGTTTAATGCTGGCAGAAAAGATCATGAAAAAGGATTGGGCAGAGAAATGAACCTTTTGCACTTCGAGGCTAGAGAGCCACAATTGGAACCTCTACAAGAGTCACCTATTATTCCTCGACAAAGGGGGCAAAAGCAGTATGGCCGATAGATGTGAAGCTCAAATCTTTAAGGGCAGTCATGGCTAAATTTTGGAAGCCGACAGAGCACAACAACGACTGCAGCAATTGCACAAGTCGGACAAGGACAAGTCATGGGATTATCGCCACGGTCAGACCCATCAAAAAACATTCTGCTTCATCATTTGGAAAGATGGCCAGAAAGCATCCGATGAAGGAGGGAGATTCAATTGTCAAACAAATGAGACCAGGTGTTCCAGACATACGAGGTAAATTTGGGCCAGTGTGAGAACGTCCCTTTATCTTCCAGAGATTGTTATCCAAGAGAGCAGTAACGGACATAACCGATCGATGTTGAAAGACTCAAGAGTGTCCAAGGTTAAGGGCTAAAAATCAAAAGAAGAGAATAAAAGCCCCGCAGGTCGAAAACCGAAAAAAGGCGACCTTACTAAAATTGGGTGCCTCGTCAGGGTGAAAACCGAAAAAAGGCATCCTGGGCAAAAATTAGAGGCTTGAGAGAAAATGTTCAATCAAGAAAACCCAAGAGGGCTGATTGATAACCGGAGATCGGGTGCACCTAAGTTATTACTCATTGAAACTAAGTAAAACTAGTGCTTTTGTATCACATGTCTAGTCATGGTCATTCTTATTGCTATATGGTGCCTATAGATAGAAATGCATGCATAAGCTAGGCATAAACATGCAATTAGACGGTTAAAAGAAACCTGCTGTAGGCATAAGGACATACGCTGGAGCAATTATCAAAACAACAATAATGATTTTTCATGTGATAAATCCTCCTCCTATTCCTTAACTGACAAAAAAAAAGAAAAAAAAAAGAAAGAAGAAGGCCGTTAGAGATGAAAACCATGACTGGCTCTCTAAGCAAAAGTTAGGTCAAAGGGCAGAGTAAAAACCTGGGAACAGGCAGTCTGTCCTTAAAAAAAAAAAGAAAAAAAAGCCGCTGGAGTGGGTTGGTTCCATTCCAGGTAAAAGTTAGGCATAGGGTTATGTGAAAATCCCTAAAGGGACGCATTTCCCGCTAAGAAAAGCTAGTGTGAAAATCCACAAGGGAGGCACTACCTTTAAAATAATGACTTTTGAAGCCTGGAGAAATAAGCCAGCATTACTCGAAATGACTTCCCTTTAGACAGGTGCCGTATAATACAGAACTTGATTCAGAGTGCTGGGGGCAAAATGCTCATTGACTCGGGGGCAAAGATACGTACGAGTCAGTTCTCCTTGAAAAGATTATGGGTCAGGGTCCATAAAGCCAAGACAACGCTTTTCTAGATCCTTGGGGGCATCAGACAATGTGAGCAGCTGAGCAGTACCCTCAACGAATCCCTTAACCACCTGGGATGTGGTCTATCCATTTTTGCATCTCACATGCATAAATCTTTTGCATATTGCCCTGCATATCACGTGCATTTAGTCCATTACACTTATGGTTGTACACACAATTCTTGTACACTAATCTTTTGCTTATGTCTCGTGTATATAGCTTTATGTGTATATTTCATACCCGTGATTCCATACGCACACACAATCTTTTGTATATGTTGTTGTGTACATAACTTAGAGGGAAGGGATTGAATAGACCTCATGAGCAAGGGTGATCCAAGGTATAGGTTCAGCTCAACCTTATCGGCCACTGTATCCAGCATAAAATCAGATGCATATGTGAGGGGGTGGAATGCCTAGAAGGACAAGCCTATCCGGACACACCATGCTCAGGGCAATCCGGAATCACACAAATCTATAGAAAATAAGATCCTTTGAGAAGACGAACTATCTGTACATAGTCGGAGGCAAGTCAGACACAAAAGTGAGCCAAGGTACAGTTTTGAATCTACATTGACGCTTATCCATGCCGAACAATCGGATCAAGATAAAGTCATCACGAGAATGGAATCTGAATGACTTGCTCCTAAGAAGGCATTTAAGAGAGCAAGCTGACTCATACACACCATGTTAGGAGCAACAAGGTAAGTTTCTCAATCATAAGATATATGCTTTCACACATTTGTACAATAATCAAGATGAAGTCCTCATGAGAGAAGAATCTCAAGGATCTGCTCCCAAGAGGGAAAAGAATAAGCCTCTCCATGCGCACCATGCCGGGAGCGAATAGGTAAGTTTTTCTGTCATAAGATGTACGCTAACACACCTCACACAATTTGGATTCAAATGTATGTATATTGCACACACATGATTCCGCACACGTGCACAGTGTTTTGTATATGTACATGGCTCAGATGAGGGGTCCGAATAGACCTCATGTTTAAAGATGATTCAAGAGATGAGTTCAGCCTAACATTGTCAGACTCATGCATGCTATACCGGGGGCAATCAGGTAAGTTTCCCTATCATAAGATATACGCTCACACACATCACACAAAGTGTACAAAAGCCAAATTCAAATATACAAAATCTCAAACCAATTCAAATGTACAAAGAATACAAACTCTCAAAGCAAAATAACAAAAACAAATTCTCAAACAAAACAAGACAAAATAAAAAGACATTTTCAAGGCCTTGAAAATCCAATATACTGTAAATACATTCAGAATGTAAAGGTCAAAAACAAAACAAGGAGAAAACAAAAAAAAAATGAAAAGGAAATAGAAAAATCATCCGCCTGCAGGCAAGCAACAAAACCTCCAATATAATTTTCCTTTGAGAAAGCTCAAATCTTTTTTCTGCCCCGGATGCTCAACATCAAATTCTCTCACCCTCTTGAGAAGTATGCAGGTCATTTCCAAAGGGAGGCTGCATTGGAGATGATAGAGGAATCGATATCTGGCACGTCACAATCAGTCCAATCAAGAAAATGGGGAACAACCAAACATCCTTCGAGTGCACACTTTGACATCGGGCCCAACAGGTATGTACTGACACAGGTATGCATCTTTTATATGCCCTGTACATTTGCTTTTCCCTTGTTGTAGTAAAAAGAAGAGGTCTAGGAAAGCGACGAATGGTTCACCATACCGATCTAAGGATGGTCGACAGATCAGATAATATACTAGCCGAATGGGGATGAGATGAGGCTAGCGGGACAGATTAGTCACCGCGCATACCGAGTCGAGGACAGCGGGGCGCACGCGATAGATTGATCCGCACTTTGTAAGTTGGAGCAAACTCGGTGCAGCTCAAGAGAGCAATCTGCACTTTGTAACTTGGAGCAAACTCGGTGCAGCTCAGGAGAGCAATCTGCACTTTGTAAGTTGGAGCAAACTCGGTGCAGCTCAAGAGAGCAATCCGCACTTTGTAAGTTGGAGCAAACTCGGTGCAGCTCAGGAGAGCAATCCGCACTTTGTAAGTTGGAGCAAACTCGGTGCAGCTCAAGAGAGCAATCCGCACTTTGTAAGTTGAAGCAAACTCGGTGCAGCTCAAAAGAGCAATCCGCACTTTGTAAGTCTGGAGCAGACTCGGTGCAGCTCAGGAGAGCAATCCTTGCGTTTTGTAAGTTCGGAGCAGACTCGGCGCATCAACATTCACACTTTGTAAGTCTGGAGCAGACTCAGTGCAGCTCAGGAGAGCAATTCTCGCATTTTGTAAGTTCGGAGCAGACTCGGCGCATCACCATTCGCACTTTGTAAGTCTGGAGCAAACTCGGTGTAGCTCAGGAGAGCAATCCTCGCGTTTTGTAAGTCTAGAGCAGACTCGGCGCATCACCATCCGCACTTTGTAAGTCTGGAGCGGACTTGGTGCAGCTCAAGAGAGCAATCCTCGCATTTTGTAAGTCTGGAGTAGACTCGACGCATCGCTGCCTCCACGGCAAAAAGGCAAGGGCTGCCTCAGGTACGCATCTCTTTCCTTTTTCTCTGAATTTTAGCTCATCTAGGCATTAGTGCACTAGTTTCCCCAAATTTGGGGGCAACTGTAGACACTGGGTCCTGAGACAGTCCAGATCAGAGTTACCCAATGATGATAAGACGCCTTTCCACAGGCAAAAAGGTTAAAAGTGATGATTTTCTTTTCAAATTTGCATTTTAGAGTGAAAAGATAAAAAAATAATAAAAAATATTTTAAAAATTAGTTTTGAAAAATGGGGGCTTAAAATTATAGTATTTTTAGTCAATTTAAAATTATATAAAAAAAAAAGTCGGATCGCGAGTGTCGGGCGCGGCGGCGCGCCTGCGGCAGCGCGCAAGGGCGACACGCAGCGTCGCCAATGCTGCGCGTCGCTAAAAGCGCGCACAGCATTGCGCGCACTGCGCGCACGCTTCGTGCGTGAGACTGCCGCTCCGACCCCCGTCCCTATATAGCGACGGGCGTCCCTACTCCTGGCCGTCGCTATAGGGTCTGATACCCCTTTTTTTCCGATTTTTGGACCTAAAAATCAGTTTTTTATCCCTTTTTTCAAGGTTTTAAGGGATTTTTTCCATTTCTAAAAATTAAAATAGGTAATATCTTATTTAATTAAAATTTATCCCTTTAATTATTTTATTTTTTCCTATTTTTTTTCATATAAAAGGAATGAGATGAAAACCTAAAAGGGGGATTTTGGCTAGGGTTTTTTCTCTTCTTCCTCTCAAACTCTAAAAAACTTCCAGATTGTTTTTCTCTACCAAAGAAGAACAAAAAAATTGAGTTCATCTTTCATTCTTTTTTTTTCCAACATAATTTCTTCTAAATATATATTTAAAAGGAGTTTTTGTTGTTTGATTAATTTTTGGAGACAAACACAACAATTGTTTGTTCTCAATTTTTTTAACCTTTTATTTGTGTACAATAAAATTTTTTACATTGATTTTGTTTTGAGTCTCTTTTTGATGGAAAATTAATTTTGATACAAATAAAGTAATTGTTTGTTATCAAAATCTAATTTTTTCCATTTGATTTTTATTTTGATATAAACCAAATCATTTTTTTCTTTAATTGTAATCAACAAAAATCTTTTTTTTAATCAAAATCATTTCTTTAGGCAAAGAAATCAATTCTTTGCTCTTAAAGAATTTTTGATCATTTTTTATCCTATTTCTTTCTTGGAATGAAATTCCAACATTTTTATTTTTACACTCTAATATTGCAAATCAAGAATAAAGAAATCTCATTTTACCTTCATCGAATCCGAAACTCTGAGGGTAAACATTTCAGGGTTGTTCTTTTTATTATTTTTGTTCATGTTAATTTATTCATGTATATTTTTATTAACTTCATTTATTTATTTTATTTCAGATTTGTTTTATTTAACTTGTTTATGTATGATTTTATTCTTATTCGTGTATATTATTATTATTTTTATTATTTTCATTTACTTATTTATTTATTCCATTGCTTTTATATTTGTTTTAATTTAATATGTTAATATATTATTTTGTTCATATAAATATTGATTTTCTTATCATTTCTAACATGTAAATATTGTTTTCTTTTAATTCTTAACATGTAATTAATTTATTTCATTTTAATTCATCATTATTTCTAACATGTAATTAATAAATTCATTTTAATAGATATTTTTACCATGTAAATGTTTTATATTAATTGTAACTACATTAATTAATCATGTTGTTCATTTAATTGTTTTTGTCATTCTTTAATTCATTTATTTTATTATTCTTTCCTTTATTATTTTATATATTCATTGATTTGATTATCTTAATCATTATTGTTGTCATGTTCATATTTTTACATATTAATTCATTAACATGTTATATTTTATTCCAATCACTGCATTTAATCCACTTGTTGTTCATAACACATTTTTTCTCTTTTACTTTAAATTGACAACATTTTAATTTATTTATGATTTTGATATCATTTCATTTTATCTCATTTTATTTTATTTTATCATTTGTTTTATATTTAATTGATTTTAATTTATTCCATTACTAACATTATTCTATTTGTGTTTTATTTTTATTTCACATCTCATTTTCCTTCTTGGGCATTTTTGCGAGCACACGGGAAGATTCAGAAGGCTCGTTTGGGATCAAGTATTTATTTGCTTTATTTGTGATATTTTATTCATTTTGCTTTTCCATTTATTTTGCTATGTAATTTTCCTATAAATTTGTTTATTTTAGGCGCTAGGAAAAAAAATCACAAAGCATTTTTATTAATTAATTTGGAATTTTTCCCAAATAAAAATGGGACCAATGTCTCAATTTTCTCCATCCTAAATAAAACCATCACATCAAAAAATGTTTTATAATGAATATGCATGGCAGGACCAATGTCCTCACTCCAAATGAATATCCCAATTTTTGTATGATTTATATATATTTTTTTAATGGGGGTTGTATTCCGCACCTAGTTTTATTGTAATTTATTCTGAGAATGTTTGTTTTAATAATGTTTTACTTATCGCTTTTGATGTGAATGATTGCGCTTTAATTAAATGCATCGTGTAGAAAGTTGGTGAAACAATGAATTCAAAACTTAATTATAATATTGATCAAGGTATAAATAAATGAGAAGTCCCGAACTCACTCTGGTCTTTGGGGCTCAATGAGGCGAGAGGTCTAGGACTTCAAAGACACCTCTTGAGTCTCACCAAAAGACTTAAATTTATAAATCCTAGGCTCCAGGGGGTAGAGGCTGAGACCTCCAAGATCTCTCTGGCTAGCCCAAGATGGATATGTATGCACCGTCTTAGGCTCGACGAGGCTAGACGACCCTTCCCAATGTTCTATTGGGTGGCGACTCCAAGAAACCTCATTGTTGCCCAAAATAGACGCACTTGTAAATACCTTACAAGTTTAAATGAATCCCATCCTAATCGCCTTAAAGCGGGCTTTCGGGAGGCCACGGCGTTCGGCGCGCGTCACAATCACATTCAGAAAATAAGGCAGGCAAGAAGGGCTTCTGTTGCGATTGCAACAGGTATCGCGCTCGTGACAGAACACAGGGTACCTCATCGCGGGCTCGTGCTAGGAGACACGCTCGCGACGAAGCACACTCGGCAGACTCACACAAACTGAGCTCTGTCGTGCTCGCGACAACGTCGCGGTCGCGGCAGAGACCGGCCGCTTCCTCCCCGCGCGCATGCTCGCGTTGAGGATTCGGCCTACTGAGCTCTCTGTCACACTCGCAACAGCGTCGCGATCGTGGCAGAGGGCTCTCCAGCAACTAGGGGGCCATTTCGCTCTCTGTCGCGCTCGTGACAGAACCCAGAATTGCCCAGATTCTGCACTTTTCCTGCACTCTACACAATTCAACTTCCAAAACCACTCAATCAATCATGCACAAACACTTACCTTGGCGCTCCCAAACATATAAAACATGCTCACGATTCATATACACTTAAATTTAAATAGGAAATCACAATTAATCATCAAGAACATATAAAGCACACTATACCCTAACACAACTATTTCACTCCAAATTAATATACCAATCACTACAATTAAATCAAGCAAAACTAGCACTCCAATGAATCACATACATACAACCCAAATCGCTAGTATGCATTTCTAACAATATGCAATAACAAAACACGTTCGATCCAAAGAGAAGTAGGGATAAACACATTCAAACTTAACACCACAAACAAGGCTCCCAAACCTCTTGTAGACCAAAACCCAGCTGATCTTCACTCTTGAACCTTCTCCTTGCCTTTGCTCTTCTTCTTGCCACTCGATTCTTGCACAAACCCAACCAAAAACACACATAAATCAAACCCAAAAATTCTTCCAAAATAGAACATAAATACAAAGAAAAAAAAAGAAGATGAAGAAGCCCAAGACAAACCCAATTATTTACCTCCAAAACCCAGCTCAAAACTCAGAATCCAACCTCAAGTCTTGAAGAAATCAAACAAGGAAAGGAGTTGGGAGCAGAAATTGAAGAAAGGAAAGAGAGGAGAGAGCGGGAAAGTGAAGGGAGAGGGGAAAAGTGATAGCTTCCACGGGAAGTTTCCCCAGAATCTGCCCTCCTTTACCTCTCTCTTCCTTTTTCCATAAATGCTCACCCACCACCATGCCATGTGTCACTCTCCAAGGCTACCAAGTGCCAATCCATCTTGATTAAACTTCTCAAGGTACCAAACCCACACACACCCAATCATCCCTTACATAAATATCTCCAAGGCACCATACTTGACTCACACTATATAATTTCTATTAAATCACTTTTCATCCAAGGCACCATACACATATAAACCACACAATAAAATCTCTTCACCCACTTACATCCTAACACCATGCACTACAATCACACTAGATTAATCCCAACAAAATACCCTACATCCATACCCCACATGCACACCATGTAATTCCTCCTCTTAACTTAATTAATTAAATTCCTTGCACTAAAGTTCTTATTAACCAAATTTTCTCTTACTCAAATTACTGAAATACCCTTACTCTTCTGACTTACCACGCAGATTCCGACCAGGCCCTTTTTGGGTTGTTACACTTTCCTAGGTGGGCTTATCCAAGGGTTAACAGGGAATCCATTGGACACGTATAGTGCACGGTGAAAAATCGGCAGCATAACATCTCTTACCTAATGTACATTCGTATGGGTGATTGGCCATTATGTATTAGGACAATTGAACTAAATTAATATGGGCCCACCGGGGCATAAAAGCCTTTGATGAAGACCATTTAATTTGATTGATTTTGTTCAATATATAACGGCCCAAATAGCAAGCACGGTATTATGGTATATTTCACCTAGTGGAAGTATCTATTGCCATTACATGGGCTTTGGTCAAAAGGTGATGTTATTTTAGAGCTACCCAAGCATGGTCCCTGCCAACGGGTCTAGCTCATCACGAGCATAGTGACTGATCGGGTCTCCATTTGATATACCATTTATGGTATGAGGCTCGGACTGGTGATTATCCCGAGCACTTCCCTACAATGAGTGAAAGTAGGGTCGTGTTTTAGGAATGCATCGGGAAAATAGGGGACCAACTAACATAATTCTAAGGCTCTAATGTATGCAATGCAACTTTGATTAGAAACGGAATTTTTAATTCTTAATAACTCAATTATAATTTTAACCTAAGTCACTTTCGAAGTGAAGTATCGATCATTCCCAGCGGAGTCGCTACTGTGATATGTGCCGGAACCAGCAAGGCCCTCATTGAGCCCGCCTTTTGGGGCTCGAGGGATTGGTTCACGTCTTTAAGATCTTGGGCATCATGAGACATTTTGAAAACCTTCTTTCCAATAGAACATTGGAAAGGATCATCTAGCCTCATAATGCCTTTAGGCACCTTTGAGGTATTTTGGAGTCGCCACCCAGTTTACGAGAAACTGGGAAAGGTCTCTAACCTCTATTAGTCTAAACCAGAGATGGTGTCCGGAACTTCACTTTTATTAATTACTTAAGGTAATAAATGAGTTTTTAAGAAATCACAATTCCATCTCTCATCTCACGCGATAATGCAATAAATTTAAAGCATATTCATTCACATAGGAAAGCGATAAATAAAACAGTAAATAAATTACAAAATAGAAATTGGGACAGAACAATCCCCCAAAAGAAATAATAAATAAAAGGAAATGGGACAGAACAATCCCCTAAAATAAGAAAATATAAACAAAATAAATAAATAAACGCATAAAAGAAATTAAAATGCAACATACATAAATCGGGTCGTGAAATTTAAGAACACTGGTTCCTTTTTATTTATTAGAAAAATTGGATAACTATTTTTAGGATATTGATTGGAAAAAAATCGGGATGAGTGATCCCATTTTATGAAAACTAATTCTCCATTTTGAAGGTGAGGTTTTGTTGGTTAAAATAGGACATTGGTCCAATTTATTAGGACAAATCCCAAATTATTATTTATTTGAAAACGTGATTTTCTGTGATACGGATAATGAAAAATACATTTTACATACAATACATAAAAAATAATATAAATAAAATAAACACATGAATTAAAACACAAACCCTTAAATTGGATGGTCTCTAATTCCCCAGCTCTCCAACCCGTGCGTGAATATGACTCGCAAAGATAAATAATTATTTAGACAATAAAACAAAAGAAAATAAAATGTGAGTAAAATAAATTAAATGAATGATATATGAACCAATAATTAAATGAAAATCAATAAATAAACTAATTAAATAAGCAAATAAAAAAGTATTAAACCATGATAAATAATATAACAATGGCATTAATAATTATTAAAAGTAAACAAATAAATTATAAATAAACAATTGACAATACAATAAATATGATTTAATAATAATAATAATAATAATACTAATAATAAAAAATATATTAATTAAATATTAATAATAATAATCTTTGAAAACATATTAATATAAAATAATGATAACAATTAGGCTAAATAAAGATAACCATAATAGAATGAAATAAAATAAAATAATCAATAAATTAAATAATTGAATCACATGGAAAGGAAGGCTAAAGGACAAAAGATTGGCCCAAAGTTGAGAAAATGCAAATGGAAAGAACGAAAAAATGCAAAGGGAATTGGAAATAGAGGTGCACGAGTCGTGCACCACCATCGCGACCCGTGCGTGAATGCACGAGTCGTGAAGGCCCGAGCGGGAATGAAATTCGCGAAGGAAAAAATTAATTTTGAGACAATAAAAATAAATAAATGTTAATAAAGTAATTAAATGATTAATATACTGTGAACAAATAAATTAATTGAATAAACTAATTAATTAAAACGATTAATAGGTCAATCAAATAAATAATTAATTAAACTAATTAAATATAAACAATAAATTAAATATAAAATGAACAGAACCAAGAATGTCACACCCCAACCTATACCATGGAGACTTCTACTCGTGTCAAGGGAAGAAGAGTCCAGATAGGTAGAAGTGCCACATCCCACTAGTACAGATATGAAAACATTACATACAGAAATGACATATCAGAGACAAATAAAACTTTGAAAGAAGAAGAGTGATACAGAGCAAAATGAATACTTTTATTAATATACAAAAAGAGGTCTTTACATCTTACATCAGTTTACAAAACCAAAAATACCAATAAACTAAAGTCCAAAGTACACTGTTTCGAAAGGCTAACAAAACATTATATCTATTACAAAAGAAAGGAAAGCCTATACTACAAAACTCCCGATCTCTAATTGCGTTGGCCTTCTCGATGCGACACGCCCAAACCATGCGTACCAAAACCTTCCACACATGCACGGATAAACACCCGTGCTAAGCGAAATCGCTTAGTGGGGAAAACACAAATGCATAACCGCCAATCACAGTGACGACAACAAAAAGCACATGATAATGATACAATTATAGACATAAAATCATACATAATTAATTCAAATACTTATATTATCATCCAATGTTCTTGTACAAAGATACACTAACACCTGCTTAATCATAAAGAGTGGATAACGAGTACACATAGATACTTAAGAGTATCAATACTGTCTTATAAACACATAGATACCCGAAGGTATCGAAACATTCTTTTTATTTTTGTTCCAAATTGTTTTCCCATAGAATCTTAAGAAAGATTCAAACCGAAGGATCGCGAGGATCCGATCGGGGACCTGATCAGGGTCCAAAATCGTACACATAGCTGCAGCATCACATAACTCTATTAGGCATGCCTAACTATCCACTTTCCGACAATAGCAGGTTATACAAAATCTTGTCAAATTAACATACATATTATTCATTTAAATAGGTATTCAAGGCTTTAAATAAAAGAATGTATGCAAAAGAAATCAAGTCATTAAGCAAAAGGAGAAGAAATCAAATTTGGAAGTCACGTCTATCGCGCTCGAGACAGAAGCCAAAATACACTTCCCCGCCTCATCTCGCGATCGCGAGTGACCTCGTGGTCGCGAGAGGACGCAGGTGCTACTCTTTGTCGCGCTCCCGACAGAAGAGAGCCTTGCATATGTTCAGAGCTCGAGCACTCTGTCGCGCTCGCGACAGAGAGCTCCTTCGAGTTCCTTGGCGCGACACCTCTCGCGCCGGCGCGAGGGCTGAAACCTCCGCACTCTGTCGCGCTCGCGACAGACACGGGTTTTTCAGCTCTTACGCCCAAAATCTGCAGACTTCTCACACAATCCACATCCAAACTTCCTAAATTGATTCTAAACCTCAAAATTAAGTAACACAAGTATCCACAACTCATAACATAACTAAAACCCAGCTTTATCACTATTTATCTTAATCAAATCAAGTCAAATACATGTTTAATTCCAAGAAATCCCAAAACAGTAATTTTAACAATAATTGCAACTATTCACATGAGTTCTTGCAAATCCTTCAACAATATTCATTCTCTAACATCAAATATCAAGCTTAATTTAATTTAAGCCATAATAACACAACTCATAACCCCAATCACAACAAACCACAATTATCTAACTCAAATCACAAATACACATAAAAAGACAAACGTTCCCAAACCTTTTTTCCTTAGCTCCTATTCGCGAGCTCTGCTCCCGCTAGTGATTTCTTTCCCTTTATCCGGTCTAGGAGCCTCCTCTGAACCACAAACCCATACCAACCAAGATTAAATTCTATAATAACCTACATAAACATATATAAATACTTTAACCTAGAGAAGAGGAAGAAAAAGAATCTAAAACATCAATAACCCCTACTCACCTTTGAGCTTCAAAATCACAATCTAAACAACTCTAATTACTCAAATAAAGAAGAGGGAGCAAGATTGTGCAAAGAAAAGGAAGAACGAAGAAGAAGAAAAGAAAAGAAGAGAAAGTGGCGTGATGAAGGAGAAGAAGAACGGGAAACAAAGGGAAGGGCTGCCTTCTCTCTCTCTCCTCCCACCAAACCCATTAATGCTAACTTATCCCATATGCCACATGTCACTCTCTCCATAGGACACATGCCCCCTAACACACCCTACTCCCATACTCTAACACACACACAAAGTTATTCACTTACTCACATCCTACCACCATACATTCACTCATACACTAACCTAGCTCCTCTTCTCATACTATTACACCCACACATACTCTATTTAAATAAATAATCCAATTTAACACATACATGCAACACATAAAATTACACACACATACAGACACGGACAGGCTCAAACTACTGGGGAGGTTTTGGGGTGTTACAATACTCCCCCACTTAACAGAATTTCGTCCTCGAAATTCTTACCTGATCCGAATAACTGAGGGTATTGAAATCTCATAGCTTCCTCTGGTTCCCATGTGGCTTCTTCAATACCATGATGTTGCCATAAGACCTTAACCAAAGGTATCTGCTTATTCCGGAGCTGTCTGATTTCCTTATCCAAAATCCTTTTCGGTTCTTCATCATAAGAAAAGTCTGACTGAATTCGGACATCTTGCACTGGTAACACATGCGAAGGGTCTGATCGGTATCTCCGAAGCATAGATACATGAAAAACATCATGTAATCTAGCTAATTCCATAGACAAAGCCAACTGATACGCTACTGGACCTACTTTTCTTAGGATCTCATATGGCCCAATAAAACGTGGACTTAATTTGCCTTTCTTTCCAAAACGAAGAACCTTTCGCCACGGTGACACTTTTAAGAAAACTTTATCACCTACTTCATACTGAATATCTCTGCGCTTCAGATTAGCATAAGAACGTTGTCGGTCCTTAGCTGCTTTCAAGTTCTGTTGCACAACCCTAACTTTCTTTTCGGTATCCCGCACTATATCCGGACCTATCATAGCTTTTTCCGACAGTTCAGTCCAACATACTGGTGTCCTACATTTCCGTCCATACAATACTTCGTAAGGAGCCATACCAATGCTCACCTGATAGCTGTTATTATATGCAAATTCCATCAAAGAAACATACCGATCTCAACTTCCTGAAAACTCCAAAGCACAACCCCGGAGCATATCTTCCAAAACCTGAATAACCCTCTCTGATTGACCATCGGTCTGTGGATGAAAAGCAGTGCTGAAATTTAACCGACTTCCCAAAGCTGCCTGAAGCTCTTTCCAAAACTTGGATGTAAAATGCGGATCTCGGTCTGATACAATGGATAAAGGAATCCCATGCAATCGGACTATCTCATCCACATAAAGTTCCGCCAACTTGTCCATAGAATAATCCAATCGTACTGGTAGAAAATGTGCGGATTTCGACAATTGATCCACTATAACCCATACAGAATCATGCTTACGCTGAGTTATAGGCAAGCTAGATACAAAATCCATCGTGATGTCATCCCACTTCCATTGAGGAATGGGTAAGGGATGAAGCAATCCCGATGGCACTTGATGCTCGGTTTTCACTTGTTGACAGGTGAGACACCTAGAAATAAATTCTGTTATATCTCTTTTCATTCCTGGCCACCAATAAAATTGCTTCAGATCTTGATACATCTTGTCCCCACCAGGATGCATAGCAAAGACTGATGAGTGAGCCTCTTGCAACAGCTTCTTCCTTAACTCACCCATATTAGGTACACATAACCGATTACCGTGCCTAAGCACTCCTTCTCCGTCTATTAAATATTCAGTCCGTTTGCCCTCTTTCACTGCTTGACAAACACGCTGTAACACATGATCATCTAACTGGGCCTTTGCAATTTTCGATCTCAAACTTGGCTTAACTTTAAGGTGAGCAATCAAAGCACCTTCATAATCAAATCTCCATCTGCCTCGGCTAGCTAGCAACGCAGACATAGACTTCCTACTGAGAGCATCAGCCACTACATTAGCCTTACCCGGATGGTAATCAATAATACAATCATAATCCTTGAATAGCTCTAACCATCTCCGCTGCCTCAAATTCAACTCCTTTTGTGTTAACAAATACTTGAGACTCTTGTGATCGGTAAAAATTCTGCATGTCTCCCCATATAAGTAGTGCCGCCATACTTTAACCGCAAACACTACCGCTGCTAACTCCAAATCATGGGTCGGGTAGTTCCGCTCATGAGGCTTCAGCTGTCTCGATGCATAAGCTATAACTTGTTCCCTTGCATCAGAACACAACCTAAGCCAATTCCCGAAGCATCACTGTACATAGTGTACTCTTTACCCGAAACCGGCTGTGTGAGCACAGGAGCTTTAACCAATAACTCTTTTAAACGATCAAAACTGGCTTGACACTTCTCAGTCCATACAAACTTAACATCCTTCTGAAGTAGCTTAGTTAAAGGAGAGGCTAACACTGAAAACCCCTGAACAAACCGTCGATAATACCCTGCTAAACCCAGAAAACTTCTCACTTCTGGCACACTCTTCGGAGGCATCCAATTAACAATTGCTTCAATCTTACTTGAATCAACACGTACACCCTCTGCTGACACCACATGTCCAAGGAAAGCTACTTCTTTTAACCAAACCTCACACTTACTGAGTTTCGCATACAGTTGATGATCTCTTAACATCTGTAACACCAGCCTAAGATGTTCCTTATGTTCCTTTCGATCTCTGGAGTATACCAAAATGTCATCAATAAATACCACAACAAACTTGTCCAGATACGGTCGGAAAACGCGATTCATCAGATCCATAAAGGCTGCAGGTGCGTTGGTCAAACCAAAAGGCATCACTAGAAATTCGTAATGACCATAACGTGTCTGAAAAGCCGTCTTAGCCACATCTGCTTCTTTAACCCCCAACTGGTAATAGCCTGATCTCAAGTCTATCTTAGAGAATACCCCAGCTCCTCTCAACTGATCAAAAAGGTCTTCAATCCTCGGCAACGGATATTTATTCTTGATAGTCACTTTATTAAGCTGTCGATAATCAATGCACATCCGTAGGGTTCCATCCTTCTTTTTGACAAACAGCACTGGAGCACCCCACGGTGACACACTAGGCCGGATAAACCCTTTGCCCAACAACTCTTGTAACTGACTCTTCAATTCCTTCAATTCCACTGGGGCCATTCGGTAAGGAGCCTTAGAAATCGGAGCTGTCCCAGGGATAATCTCTACTGATAATTCAACTTCTCTCTCGGGAGGTAATCCCGGTAATTCTTCCGGAAAGACATCTATAAAATCTCTTACAATAGGAATGTCTTGAATTTTAACTTGTCCTCTCCGAGAATCCAAAACTAAAGCCAAAAATGCTTCACATCCTTTCCTGATAAATCTTCTGGCTTTCATAGCTGATACCACGTTATGCAGAGAACTGCTTCCAATTCCCTTCACAATAACAGGTACTTGATCTTTATCCTTCAAAACCATTACCTTCCTATGATAATCCACTACCGCCCGGTGCTTATCCAACCAATCCATCCCCAAAATAATGTCAAACTCATGGAACGGCAAGCAGATCAAATCCACGACAAACTCTGTACCCTGAATTTTTAAGGGACACTTCTGACACACCCGATTAACCAAAACACTCTGACCTAACGGACTGGATACACAAATCTCATATTCCATCTTCTCTTCATTTCCCAAACTATCCCATATCTTACCAGAACACACATAGGAATGGGTAGAGCCCGGGTCAATCAAAGCATAAACTTCAGAATCAAACAAAGAGAACTTACCGGCAATCACTTCGGGAGCATTCTGTTCCTCTCGGGCCTTCATAGCATAAGCCCTGCCAGCTGATGGTACAGGGCGATCTACTATTTTTGAGGATTCTCGATCTCGAGGCCGTCCACCTCGACCTCTTCCTCTACCCCGATTACGGCTTGCTTGGGGTACATTAGATCCAGGTCGGCTCCCTACCTGCTGTCCCGAAGGATCTCCATATCGACTCGGACAATTCGCAAGCAAATGGTCCGTAGAACCACATCTGAAACAGCCTCCCGTTAACCAACGACACTCACCCCAATGTTGTTTGTTACAATGGGTACATCGGGGAGTGCTATCTTCTCTATCTGTGCCCGCTCCCCTGGAAGAACCCTGTCTCCTCCCTCTAGGGGCCGGACTAGCTACTGACTCATCAGCAAAGTTTCCTTGTGATTCCCTTGGCCTCTTGCCTGAAGAAGAGCCACCTCTTGCAGATTTCCTTCTTTGAGCTTTCTCTCTCAGAATATTCTCAGAACGCTCCGCCCTTAAGGCTGCTTGAACCAACTGATAATACTTCACATTTGGAGCCGACATCAAAGAGATTAACATCACCTTCAAAGACTCATTCAAGCCTGATTCAAAATGCTGACATCTGAACTCATCTGTGAGAACCCTGGACGGTCCATACTTACTTAGCTTATTAAACTCATCTTCATATTCGGCCACAGACATTGTTCTTTGCTTGAGAGTTAGAAACTGCGCCCACTTGGCATCCTTATATGCTTTAGTTACATACCGGATCTGGAACTCACTCTCGAAAAATTCCCATGTAATCGGTTCAGGAACCTGCGGTTGACTAGCCACTAACCTCCACCAATCATAAGCAGAACCTTGCAACAAAGACAATGCACACTTCACTTCTTGCTCTGGTGGACATCTAATCTCCCTAAGTACTCTGGACGTCTTCTCTATCCACATCTCTGCCTTATTAGATTCATCTATGCCAGTACCAAAGAAATCCTCCGCACCATGCTTTCTTAACTTCTCAATAGGGGCACTTGGTGCTGTTACTCTTTCAAGTACCCTCGTCATACTCTGAAGCATTGCCTCCAACGGTCCAATAGGCACCTCAGGTCGCCCCCTAGGAGGTTGAGCCGGACCAAAAACTGAGGGATCTCGCTCTTGGGGATTCGCACTTTCTGCTGACCCCTCAAGTGATCCACGAGTGGACTCCATAACTACAAAACATAAATGCAGTGCGCATCAGGCCAACACAACTCCCACAAACTAACTAACACACTGAAACCCAATAACATCTAATCCAAGAGCTCTGATACCACTTAATGTCACACCCCAACCTATACCATGGAGACTTCTACTCGTGTCAAGGGAAGAAGAGTCCAGATAGGTAGAAGTGCCACATCCCACTAGTACAGATATGAAAACATTACATACAGAAATGACATATCAGAGACAAATAAAACTTTGCAAGAAGAAGAGCGATACAGAGCAAGATGAATACTTTTATTAATATACAAAAAGAGGTTTTTACATCTTACATCAGTTTACAAAACCAAAAATACGAATAAACAAAAGTCCAAAGTACACTGTTTCGAAGGGCTAACAAAACATTATACCTATTACAAAAGAAAGGAAAGCCTATACAACAAAACTCCCGATCTCTAATTGCGTTGGCCTTCCCGATGCGACACGCCCAAACCATGCGTACCAAAACCTTCCACACCTGCACGGATAAACACCCGTGCTAAGCGGAATCGCTTAGTAGGGAAAACACAAATGCATAACCGCCACTCACAGTGACGACAACAGAAAGCACATGATAATGATACAATTATAGACATAAAATCATACATAATTAATTCAAATATTTATATTATCATCCAATGTTCTTGTACAAAGATACACTAACACCTGCTTAATCATAAAGAGTGGATAACGAGTACACATAGATACTTAAGAGTATCAATACTATCTTATAAACACATAGATACCCGAAGGTATCGAAACATTCTTTTTATTTTTGTTCCAAAATGTTTTCCCATAGAATCTTAAGAAAGATTCAAACAGAAGGATCGCGAGGATCCGATCGGGGACCTGATCAGGGTCCAAAATCGTACACATAGCTGCAGCATCACATAACTCTATTAGGCATGCCTAACTATCCACTTTCCGACAATAGCAGGTTATACAAAATCTTGTCAAATTAACATACATATTATTCATTTAAATAGGTATTCAAGGCTTTAAATAAAAGAATGTATGCAAAAGAAATCAAGTCATTAAGCAAAAGGAGAAGAAATCAAATTTGGAAGTCACGTCTGTCGCGCTCGCGACAGAAGCCAAAATACACTTCCCCGCCTCATCTCGCGATCGCGAGTGACCTCGTGGTCGCGAGAGGACGCAGGTGCTACTCTCTGTCGCGCTCGCAACAGAAGAGAGCCTTGCATATGTTCGGAGCTCGAGCACTCTGTCGCGCTCGCGACAGAGAGCTCCTTCGAGTTCCTTGGCGCGACACCTCTCGCGCCGGCGCGAGGGCTGAAACCTCCGCACTCTGTTGCGCTCGCGACAGTGTCGCGATCGCTACAGACACGGGTTTTTTAGCTCTTACGCCCAAAATCTGCAGACTTCTCACACAATCCACATCCAAAGTTCCTAAATTGATTCTAAACCTCAAAATTAAGTAACACAAGTATCCACAACTCATAACATAACTAAAACCCAGCTTTATCACTATTTATCTTAATCAAATCAAGTCAAATACATGTTTAATTCCAAGAAATCCCAAAACAGCAATTTTAACAATAATTGCAACTATTCACATGAGTTCTTGCAAATCCTTCAACAATATTCATTCTCTAACATCAAATATCAAGCTTAATTTAATTTAAGCCATAATAACACAACTCATAACCCCAATCACAGCAAACCACAATTATCTAACTCAAATCACAAATACACATAAAAAGACAAACGTTCCCAAACCTTTTTCCCTTAGCTCCTATTCGCGAGCTCCGCTCCCGCTAGTGATTTCTTTCCCTTTATCCGGTCTAGGAGCCTCCTCTGAACCACAAACCCATACCAACCAAGATTAAATTCTATAATAACCTACATAAACATATATAAATACTTTAACCTAGAGAAGAGGAAGAAAAAGAATCTAAAATATCAATAACCCCTACTCACCTTTGAGCTTCAAAATCACAATCTAAACAACTCTAATTACTCAAATAAAGAAGAGGGAGCAAGATTGTGCAAAGAAAAGGAAGAACGAAGAAGAAGAAAAGAAAAGAAGAGAAAGTGGCGTGATGAAGGAGAAGAAGAACGGGAAACAAAGGGAAGGGCTGCCTTCTCTCTCTCTCCTCCCACCAAACCCATTAATGCTAACTTATCCCATATGCCACATGTCACTCTCTCCATAGGACACATGCCCCCGAACACACCCTACTCCCATACTCTAACACACACACAAAGTTATTCACTTACTCACATCCTACCACCATACATTCACTCATACACTAACCTAGCTCCTCTTCTCATACTATTACACCCACACATACTCTATTTAAATAAATAATCCAATTTAACACATACATGCAACACATAAAATTACACATACATACAGACACGGACAGGCTCAAACTACTGGGGTGGTTTTGGGGTGTTACAAAGAATGCATGTGAAAGAATAGCGAAACGAAGGGGAAGAGCAGAAGAAGAACAGCCAAAGAGAGGGTCACGACTTGTGAGTGCATTGACCATGTAATCTGTGTAACCAAAGAGAGGGTCAAATGATTATAGGATTAGTTATCTATGTAACCAATGCTACGGCATAAGAGTTAGCGTTGACCATGTGATGCCCTGTGATATGAATTGTGATATAATGATTTGGTATAGAGTATAGAACCCTTATGTAATCTGTCTTCTGTCGCGAGCGCGACCTCTTGTCGCGATCGCGACAGAGAACCCCTTCTCGACCTATTTTACTTGTTTTAAAGAATGTTTCCTTTTGTCTTGCTTTGCATGATTTATATGTTTATACAATGAGTTGAATACATGTATATGATGGTGTTATATAAGAGTGCATGCATGGAATTTAAATGTGACATGTTTTTAGTTGTTGAATAAGATTAATAAAGATTGTATATGAATTATATGCCTCTGAATTTGATAAATGCACTTGAATTTTAGTTGGTGAGTTGATATCTGTGTATAGTGTGTGAGTTGGTATTGAGCCTGATTACCGTTATAGTGGATAGATAAGCATGCTTATAAAAGGGCTATAGTGCAGCTGCTACATGTTGGCCTTAATTGTGCCCAGAGTTCGAATACCTCGTGTATTCCATAGAGTTTGAGTTAATTCTCCACATGTAAGATACTGTAAACAGTATCCAGAGTTACCCGTATCCACCATGAAAGGATTTCAGGCTTGTCTTATTAATGTTGTGTAGTGAACTTGAGATGATTAAAGTGTTGCTTTGATAAAGCTATAGTACATGAAAGTAATGTTTAAGTACATTATAATTCTGTATACAAGTATATGATTACATGAGTGTGTTTATATAAATGTGGATACATGATAGCGCGCATTTGTATACATGATATGTACAAGTTGTAGCATACATGAACAAGTAAATGAATACATATTATATGCACCTGAGTCCAGAGTACTTGGTAATTGAGCATGCTACCTATACATGTATACCAGTTATATGCATGAGATATATGATTGTGTGAATTATCTGTGACTTCGTAAAGAAGTCCCTTGTAGTATTTTCATCCCCACAAAGCGTTATCGCTTAGCACGGATGTTTGCTTCCGTGTAGGTTTACAGGTTCGGATCAGTGAGCAGGCATCTGCAGGTCAAGGCCACTAGGAGTTTTGCTACACCTTTTTGTATAAGAAAGAGTTAGAGTTTTACATTTTGAGTAACATCATTATGTAATAAAAGAGTATAGTTGTTACATGTAAATGTATATGTAAAGCTAAATGGAAACAGATGTAATATGAACATGTAAACGTATATGTAGTTAATATGAAATGCAAGTGGGCCCTAGTGTAGTATTTAATTACTTTTAAATGGATGTGTTTAATGCTATCGCTTCCGCTAATGCATGTATAGATACACGTATATGTCCGCGTAGCGCCCCGATATTCCTTACCGGGGGTATGGGGGTGTTACATTTAGTGGTATCAGAGCTCTAGGTTAAATGATTCCGGACTATAAGGTGATAGAGTATAGTGCATATGTTTGAGTTTGTCTAGAGTGTGGCCTAATGCAGATGTCGTTTGTGTAAAGTACAGATGGAGTCCGACTCGCGTGAGAGCGTAGAAGAGACAGCGGCAGAAGTGAATGGGTAAGAGTTTGAGGTGACACTCTGTATTCCTGTCAGCTATCTCCTTAATATCATTTGACATGAGCATAGTGAAACATGGGGATGGAAAAAGTGCATTACAGTAGCTTACATTGCATTTTCGCATCATCTTGCATACATAAATCATTACATGACCATTCCATCCGCATCCCTCATTTGTATGTGAAAAAGTATCATTGCATGCATTTCATTGAGAAAAGCTGACAGGATATACATTCAGTGCTAGATGCATAAAAGAAGTATATGGATTAGAGTGTAGTGTGTTAAGGAAAGTGTGGAGTGTACATGATTTGATAGTTGTATGGTATAAGTGATAGCGATTAAGAGATCCGTTTAAGGATTTACCTGTGTAAGTGATTAGCAGGGAAATTTCGAGGATGAAATTTCTTAAGGGGGAGAGATTTGTCACACCCCAAAATGGCCCTAGAAGAATTACAGAGTTTTTATTCGAAAAAGGTAAGTTTTATGTGCGAGAGTTCTGTCGCGAGCGCGAATAGTGTCACGGGCGCGACAGAGCCCTCTAGCGGTTTTCGAACTTCAGCTGGTTGGTGCGAGCGTGAGCGTTCTGTCGCGAGTGCGACAGAACCCCCTCGCGACATGTGTGCATAAGTGGGATTAAGAGACTTGGAGTTGTAGGAAGTTGACACATGGCATCGTAGAAGAGTGACAAGTGGCATCGTAGAAGAGTGACAAGTGGCATCGTAGAAGAGTGACAAGTGGCATTGTAAGAGGGTGCCAAGTGTCATTGTAGGAGAGTGACACATGGCGGCATAGGAGTTTGACAAGTGGCGTCGTAGGGGAGTGACACATGGCTTTGTAGGGATGTGACATGTGGCATAAGATATTATTTGGTTTGGTCAAAATACATGTATGTATTTTGTTAAGAAAAGAGATGTACATGTATTAAGTGAGGTGGTTGGCCTTTAATGAGGTAAGTGGGAAATTATGAGGTCTTTGGCTTTGGATAGAGTTTGACCATTTGCCCAAACTTGTTCCCTCTTTCACGTGGGTTTCCTACTTTGGCCATTTGTTTTTCTTTCTTTGTTTTGGGTGGTTGCCGTGCTCCACCTTCCTCTCTTTTCTTCTCTTTTTCATTTGCTCCTAAAGAGAATCATTTGGGTTGGGATGAAGAGAGTGGATTTTTGAGAAGAGGTAAGTAGTACTATTATGATAGCATTAGTCTTCTTCTACTACTTGGTTTCTGTTTTTTATTTAAAGTGAAAATAAAGAGTAACCCAAGTGTTTTGTGTGTGGTTTTGGTGCAAGTTGGAGGCAAGAGAGTCGATAAAGGAAAAGAGAAGATTGGAACGAGTAGAGAACTGTGATCGAGTTCCTAGAGGTAGGGATCGAGTGCGATTTTGTTTTCCTGGCATGTGATTGAATTATATGTGTTTAAAAGGAACCATGACTGGATGTAGATGTATATGATGAGATTTAACTAGCTCAATTGCTCTTTTAGTGTATATTGGTTTATTGTTCATTTTGATTGCTTACAGTGCTCATGACAAGTATATATATGATTAAAGTATGTAACTTGATCATTTGAGTGTTTGTGTTGATAATAGAGTTTGATTTTGTGAAATTCTGCTTATTAGTCATTAGACCCCTGTGTATATTATTTATTATAAGTAGAGCTATAGGACTCCAATTGCTCTGATTCCAATTGCATCTGAAAGATAAGACTCGTATCTAAAAATTTCTAAGGGGGTGCTTGATCTAATTCAGGCCCTAAGTATCCCAAAAAGTAGTTAAAACATAGGTGATCCTGTTCTGGCAGGTTCACTGGAACAGTATAGGTTGTTTAGATCTTATCGTGAGTTGTAGATGTCCAAATGACCTGAAAATTGTCCCATTTGAAATTTAACATCCTAGAGCCCAATTGTTAAGAAGAATGTTTTTCCAAAAAAAGACGTTTAGAGGTTCATTTAGACGATACAAGTTTAGGGTAAAAAGCAATCTTGTGAGGCACCAAAGCGGAGCCTCTGTCGCGAGCGCGACACATGTCGCGACCTCGCGACTGAACAACTCACTTTAGGCTTTTTCTTCTTCTTTTTGAGCTCCTAGTTGCCACGGGTCAACCCCTGACCCTTCCCCTTGACTAAATTGTATATTTTGTTGATGTTTTACTCCCCGGAATGAACCCGTATTACCCCGGAATGTTTCCGTGACTTATACCCTACATGTTTAGGGTTATCAAATGATTATAGGATTAGTTATCTATGTAACCAATGCTACGGCATAAGAGTTAGCGTTGACCATGTGATGCCCTGTGATATGAATTGTGATATAATGATTTGGTATAGAGTATAGAACCCTTATGTAATCTGTCTTCTGTCGCGAGCGCGACCTCTTGTCGCGATCGCGACAGAGAACCCCTTCTCGTCCTATTTTACTTGTTTTAAAGAATGTTTCCTTTTGTCTTGCTTTGCATGATTTATATGTTTATGCAATGAGTTGAATACATGTATATGATGGTGTTATATAAGAGTGCATGCATGGAATTTAAATGTTACATGTTTTTAGTTGTTGAATAAGATTAATAAAG
Organism: Excoecaria cochinchinensis; assembly: GCA_947683425.1. Classification (NCBI taxonomy): domain Eukaryota; kingdom Viridiplantae; phylum Streptophyta; class Magnoliopsida; order Malpighiales; family Euphorbiaceae; genus Excoecaria; species Excoecaria cochinchinensis. The sequence continues at coordinate 3,878,120 of CANTUQ010000004.1, forward strand.
ATTGTATATGAATTATATGCCTCTGAATTTGATAAATGCACTTGAATTTTAGTTGGTGAGTTGATATCTGTGTATAGTGTGTGAGTTGGTATTGAGCCTGATTACCGTTATAGTGGATAGATAAGCATGCTTATAAAAGGGCTATAGTGCAGCTGCTACATGTTGGCCTTAACTGTGCCCAGAGTTTGAATACCTCGTGTATTCCATAGAGTTTGAGTTAATTTTCCACATGTAAGATACTGTAAACAGTATCCAGAGTTACCCGTATCCACCATGAAAGGAATTCAGGCTTGTCTTATTAATGTTGTGTAGTGAACTTGAGATGATTAAAGTGTTGCTTTGAATAAAGCTATAGTACATGAAAGTAATGTTTAAGTACATTATAATTCTGTATACAAGTATATGATTACATGAGTGTGTTTATATAAATGTGGATACATGATAGCGCGCATTTGTATACATGATATGTACAAGTTGTAGCATACATGAACAAGTAAATGAATACATATTATATGCACCTGAGTTCAGAGTACTTGGTAATTGAGCATGCTACCTATACATGTATACCAGTTATATGCATGAGATATATGATTGTGTGAATTATCTGTGACTTCGTAAAGAAGTCCCTTGTAGTATTTTCATCCCCACTAAGCGTTATCGCTTAGCACGGATGTTTGGTTCCGTGTAGGTTTACAGGTTCGGATCAGTGAGCAGGCATCTGCAGGTCAAGGCCACTAGGAGTTTTGCTACACCTTTTTGTATAAGAAAGAGTTAGAGTTTTACATTTTGAGTAACATCATTATGTAATAAAAGAGTATAGTTGTTATATGTAAATGTATATGTAAAGCTAAATGGAAACAGATGTAATATGAACATGTAAACGAATATGTAGTTAATATGAAATGCAAGTGGGCCCTAGTGTAGTATTTAATTACTTTTAAATGGATGTGTTTAATGCTATCGCTTCCGCTAATGCATGTATAGATAACCGTATATGTCCGCGTAGCGCCCCGATATTCCTTACCGGGGGTATGGGGGTGTTACATGTCGCGCTCGCGATAGAGCACGGGGTACTTCGTCGCGTCCTTTCGCCAAGAGGCCTGGTCGCGACGAAGCACTCGCGGCAGAATTCACGGGGCCGAGCTCTGTCGCGCTCGCGACAAGCGTCGCGATCGCGACAGAGACCAGTTCCTTCCTCCTCGCGCGCACGCTCAACAGCACGCTCGCGCGGGGGGTTCCGCTACTGAGCTCTATGTCGCGCTCGCGACAAGCGTCGCGATCGCAACAGAGGGCTCTTCAAGAACAAGGGGCCAAGTCCGCCTTCTATTGTGATCGCGGCACTTGTCGCGATCGCGACAGAACCCAGATTCGCCCATTCTGCACTTTTCCCTTCACATTTCACACACGATACTCCATACATGCAAACAAGAGACACAAACACTTACCTCATGGCTCATTCACAACACCGCATCATTCTCAACGTCATATAAACACATTTTAAACAATGATCCAACATCAATTTATCAAAGATTCACTCACATGGCATAATCATGTTCTCACAACACATAACAATTTCACTATATCACTATCACTTCACTATAAATCACTACTTAAATTAAACATGCATTCATAAAACACTCAAGATTACAAATGATATGCAATCACAACATAGAGTTGATCCAAGGAGGAAATTAAGGGAAAACACAAAATCCTTAACATAGTTCCCAATCACTTGCATGCATTTAACCCATTCCAACTCAACACTCAAGAACACAGCTCCCATACCTGGAAAGCAAAGCTTCAAACCGAGCTCCTCACGAATCCACTTTATCCTTGCCTTTACTCTTCCTTCTCTCTTCCGATTCTTGCACAACCCAACCAAATACACTTAATTCAAACTCAAACACAAACAAAACCAGAAATCAAAGAACAAGAAACATCATAAGAAACCTCAAACCGAACTCAACCACTTACCTTTAACACTCCTAGCTCAAACCTTCAAAGATCCCACTCAAAACTCAAGAAATCACAAGAGAAGAGAGATAAGAGTAGAAGAATGAAAGCAATAGAGAGGGAAGGACGGGAAATGAGAAAGGAAAAGAGAGAAATTGAGATAGCTTCCATGGGAAGCTAGGCAATTTCTGCTCTTCCCTTCTCTCTCTTACTTTTCATTAATTACTCACCAACCTCCAAGCCACATGTCTCAATCTTAGAGAATCAAGCCATCTATCTTAACAACACCACTTATGGCACCATACACCAACCACACACAAGCCTATTTACACAAATATCTTCTATGCACCATAACTTAACTTACACCATAACAATTCCAATAAATCCACTTTACAACCAAGGCACCATGCCCACAAACCATACAAAAACAGCCCTTAGACAACTAACACCCTACAACCATACACTACAAGCACACCCTATTATTCCCTTCACTTCACTTAACACTTAATTGATTAATTCCTTTAACACATACTTCCTTATTAACCAAAATTCCTCTTACTCAAATTACGAAAATACCCTTACTTTACCGACTTACCGCACAAATTCCGACCAGGCCCTATTTGGGTTATTACAGTATAAGTACAAAATATGGCACAACAGGAGAATGAATGTTCATGATACATAGCGCATGTGCACATGGCATAATTTACACATGATAGAGATTCATGTGTGATGTAAGATGAAGATGATCTGGCACGACAATGTTTACTAATGAGTCATGAGGAAAGGCAAAACTCGCATAAATAAAAGTGCAAAATATATACAAATAATGTACATGACATGGGACACAATATAAGAATAATTGTGTACAATGAGAGGCATATGTGTGCGATACAAGACATGGGATGGAAGTGGTTGCAAGAAATGAATGACATTTACAAAGTATGTGTATTTACATGGCATGCATATACAAGAGATGCACCGATATATACAATGACTAACATACATGTTGCAGGATTCATATGTGCATGGCATAACTCATGCATGACAATGCATGTGCATGATATGGTCTATAATGTGAAAGATGCAAGGTGTCTGCCGTACATGATGTGTATAATGCCCAGCCTAATGATGTATGCTAATATGTGTATATTATGACACGCAACGGTTTGTACATGCTCTAGCACACAATGCTTATGTACATATGCAATATGAGCACACCAAGACATATGTACATAATTAATTGATTTGATTTTTTAATTTTTTTTATGTATGTCCATGTGTACTTTCCATGCTACATTCTAGATGTAATGATTATGATGCACGATAAATATTATGGAGGTCATGATGAATGTTAATATGTATGTGTTGTGATAAGCATCACTGTGTGCATGCATGACAAATACGTGTTATATATACATTTACAAATTATGATACAAGCAATTTTACGTAAAAAGTGCACAGGTTCTATAATTATACATGAGATAAAATGCATATGCTTTAATTACTATTATTGTTAATGAAAAATGCACGAGCACGAATACACACATACAAGAAAAAAACTCCTCCCAACCATATTTCTCTCACACAGGAGGTAGTGCGGTCTCTTCCCTATGTGGGCTTAATCCATGGGTCAACAGGGGACCCTATGGACACGCAAAGTGCACGGTGAAAAATCGGCAGCATAACATATCTCATCTAATGCGCATTCATATGAGTTTTGGCCATTACGTATTCAGACATTTCAATCTTATCAAGATGGGCCTACCGAGGCATGAAAGCCTTTGATAAGAAACCACTTAATTCGTTTGATTTTGCTTAATACACAATGGCCCACATCGCAAGCATCATATTAAGGAGCATATCACCTAGTGGAAGTTTCTACTTGTCCTTACATGAGCTTTGGTCAGTGGCGATGTTACTTTAGGTCCACCCAAGCATGGTCCCTGCCAACGGGTCTAGCTCATCATGAGCATAGTGACCAATTGTTACTCCATTTGATATACCAAAAGGTACTAGGCTTGGGCTGGTGATTATCCTTAACACTTCCCTACAATGAGTGAAAGTAGGGTCGCGCTTCGGGAATGCACCGGGGTAAGATGGGGGACCAACTAACATAGTTCTAAGGCTCTAATGTATGCAATGCAAATTTTCGAAAAGAAATAAAATTTTAAGTTTTAAAAACTCAATTATACATTTTAACCAAAACACTTTCAGAGCAAAGTCACAAACAGTCCCCAGTGGAGTCGCCACTGTGACGCGCACCGAACCTAGCAAAGGCCCTATTTGAACCTGCTTTTAGGGATCGAGGGATTGGTTCGCATCCTTTTGATCTTGGGTGCCATGAGACATCTTGGATGCCTCCTTCCCAATAGAACATTGGGAAGGATCATCTAGCCTCACAACGCCTTTAGGCACCTTTGAGGTATTTTGGAGTTGCCACCAAATTTACAAGAAATTCGGAAAGGTCTCTAACCTCTATTGGTCTAAACCAGATATTGGTGTTCGGAACTTCACTCTTATTTATGTTTTGGTTAATTATAAATGAGTCTTTAACTTCCTAAAATTCTACCTCTTATCACACACGATTAATGCATTTAAATAAAGCGCACTACAAGCACTCAAAAGCAATAAAGGAAAGTAATAAATAAAACGATAAATAAAGTAATAAAGGAAACCAGGAAACACACCAAGCACACAATTACAAGAAAAATTGGGGTGTAATACAACCCCAATAAAAGAAGATTAAAAATGTAAATTGGGACGGGATACAATCCCAAATGGAAATTAAATAATGTTGCCCCAAAATTAATTACAAGGGCCCAAAAGAAGATACATGAATATAAATTTAAAACAAACAAATAAAGTCAAACATAAGAAAAACATACATAAATCGGGACATTTGTTTTGTTTAGGAACATTGGTTCCTCCACGCTCATTTAAAGAGTGATTGAAGAGTTACTCAATTGTTGGCTTTGAAAAACCAGGATGAGTGATCCCATTTTGGAAAACTTAACTCTTCGTTTTATTCGTGACATTTTATGTTAATTGGCTAAAATGAGGGACATTGGTCCGAATTTTATTAACAAAAATCCTGATTTAGTTATAAAATATTTTTGGTGACTTTTTATCTTACCCGTACATAAAATAAAAACATGTTATTTGCAATCAAACTCAAACAAAAGAAAGAGCGTAGAAAGATCTCACCCAACCGATGTGCTCTCTCACGCGTCGTGACCCTTTCGCGTGGTCACAGAGGCCCTCAAGTGATGCAAATTATAATTAAATCTCCAAACAAAAAATGACATCAAAAATATTAGTAATAATTCTAAAAATTGATCAAATAAAGACTAAATAAATATAGAACATGTTAATTTAATACACAAATATTTACATGCAAATGAATTTAAAATAAGTCATGCCAAAAAAAATAAGGGCAATGACAAAACAACAATGGCAACAATAAAAAATGCGATGATAATAACAATAAATAAACGGGGCATAATAGCAACGATCAAATAATCATAATGATGATGATGATGATAATAATAATAATAATAATAATAATAATAATTATTATTATTATTATTATTATTATTATTATTATAATATAAAATAAACATAAAGTAATTAATACTCACCATAATAATAACATAAAATAATAATAATACTAACAATAATAATAATGATAATAACAATAAAAATATAACACAACAATAATAGTCACAATAATAATCATAACAATAGCATCAACACAATAATAATAATAATAATAATAATAATATAGTAAAACAAACATAAACTGAATAATACTAACAATAATGATAACATAATACTAAATAATACTAACAATAATAATAACATAAAATAATAATAATACTAACAATGATAATAAATGCTAAAACAAATAATAATAATAATAATAATTATAATAATAATAATAACAATAATAAATACTAAAACAAATAATAATAATAATAATAATAATAATAATAATAATAAAATAAATAAACATAAAATTATTGATAATAATAGTAATAATAATATTAATTAATTAAAAATAATAATAATAATAATATTATTATAAAATAAATAAATAAATAAGGGACTCACCGGATTTTCCTCGCCGCAGCCGCCGGAGGACGCCGGTGGTCGACACCGCCACTGCCGGAAGACAGATCGCCATGCCCCGAACTCGTTGCCGTCGGTCACGCGCCGGAAGGACGCCGGAGTCGGTCGTAAAATGCCTTGGAACGTCGCGGATCCGTCCTCACCGATCTTCTTACTGCCGACGAGTGCCGCTGATCGGCGCCACCGCCCGGTTCGTTCGGGCCTCCTCGGTCTGACGGTGGGGCACGTGTAGCGGTCCGGCGCCTTGGGTGGCCGGCGGCGCCCCCGCCTTCTTCCCCTCTCTTTCTCCTTTTTTTCTGGTTGCGTTTTCCGTTGGGCTCTCTCCTCTGTTCCCTTATTCTTCCTATTTTGCTTTCCCTTTCTTTCTTTGTTTCTTGCTCTTTGTCCCTCTTATTCCTATTCTTGCTCTCTCTTTTGATTTCTCTTTTCTTTCTCTTTGGCTTTTTTCTTTGTTTTCTTCTTTCTTGGCTCCACTCATCTCATCTGCCAGCCTCCCATAATTTTGCTCCATCTTTTTCTTTTTATACCCCCAAATTAGGGTAGATTTGGCCCCTTAATTTTCTCCATATATATATATACATTTTTTTTATTTTAACTTACTTAAATTATCACAAATTTTACCTAATTAAACACTATATTTATTTTATTTTTCAACTTTAATTATCTCATAATATTAATTAATTTAACCTAATCTTAATTTTTAATTTTACATATATGTATATATTTTTCTCTTTTTCTCTTTTTTTTTCCTTTTTTCTTTTTCTCTTTTTTTTCGAAGAAATTATCAAGTTTGCCCGGAGAGCCAAAATTGCCATTTTTTGGACAGATATTACCCTCGACTCAACACTCGGTGTCTACATTCCCCCATTCTGTGATGAAAGCTGTCTTGATTCGATCCATGATCTTGTTATGGATTTGATTGTACCCAGCATAACCATCTACAAAGCTGTACATCATACAAGCAGCTGCACTATCTACCAGCACATCAATGTGAGGTAAAGGGAAATCGTCCTTCGGATAGGCTTTGTTCAAGTCCCGATAATCCACACATACGTGGACCTTTCCATCCTTCGTAGCCACAAGAACTACATTAGCTAACCAGGTCGGGTATTTAACTTCTACTAGAAACTTAGCCTCAATCTACTTGTGAATCTCTTCTTTCACCTTTTGTGCCCATTCTGGCCTAAGTCTTATGAGTTTCTGCTTGACAGGTTTAGACTCTAGGTAAGTTGGAATAGCATTTTCGGTGACCTCTCGATCAATTCCCGGCATGTCCTCATAAGTCCAGGCAAAGACTTTTTCATATTTTCTTAAAATTCTCTCAAATTTTATTCTCTCCTCAGGAGTTATGTCTGATGCTATCAAAATTTCCTTTGGGTTTTCCAAAGTTCCGAGATTAAATGTAGTTGTGCCAGTTGAATTAATGTAAAAAATGAATGCATCATGTTTATGATAATGAGAAATGAAATCATCAGAAACATCACACAAATAAGCAAAGTTCATCTCATTAATATAATCAGAAACATTAACATTGTCATCATTAAACAGTTCTGGCATAAAAATACTATCTATATGACTATTGCTTTCACCTTCTATCGATGCTGATGCTGCAGCAGACTGTGCTTTGGCCTCTTGGCTTGGTGAAGGCTTTTCAACTACCTCAGGTGAAATTCTCAGATCTTCAATTTTTAAATCTGGTTCTGCCATCTTCTCTTTCCCCTTCAACATGGTGGCTAACAGCTTCTCAGTAACAATCTCCTCGAGCCCATCTCCGTTTCAGACATTGCACTATGTCATAATCTCCTCGTGCCAAAAGTCCTCTGCAGACTTGATCACTCTAACATCCCAGTCGAAGACATCATTAAAGATTTCAAACCCTGGAACAATCTTTCCATTCACCCACTGAGGCTCTTCTTCTCCAGTGTAAGCACATACTGGGGATGTGGGAACAAAAGTTTCTGAAATATGGGGGATCTTTTATGACTTCTTCTTCTCTTGCCACGTTCACCTTTATATCCCAAACCCTTTCGATCTTTCTGGGCTTGAGTAGTGATAGCAGACTGCAGCCCTTGTGAGTTTTTATCCAAACCAACTCCTGGAAGGAAGTGCATCTTCTTCATCATATTTACTACCTGAGGGCTATCCACTAAGCCTTGCTCTTTTCCTATCACAGACACTTGAAAGCCACTAAATGGCTGGTTAGAAATCCCCAAGGCAGGCACTTAGTTTTCTCTCGCCGCCCTAATAGTCACCACTTCTCCTTCATGTGGTATCTTGATCACCTGGTGTAGGGTAGATGGCACTCCTCCTAACTTATGGAACCACGGCCTTCTAAGTAAAGCTGAGAAATTGGCTGGCATAGGCAAAACCATAAATTCTGCTTCCCTCTCAATAGGTCCAGTCTTAACCAGAGCTCTAAATGTTCTCGCGGCTTGTATTCTACAATTATCATAGGTTGTGATGGTTAAATCAGACTTACTAAGCTTGCTTTCATCTAGCCCAAAAGCCTGAAGTACCACCAAAGGGCAGACATTTATGGATGAGCCATCATCAACCATGACACAAGCGGTGTGCTTACCATTAATTTGTGCCTTGATGTACAGCGGCTGGTTGTGATTGCAGCCCTCAACTGGTAGTTCAGCATCAGAATACACTAATCTCTCTCCCGATCCCCCTTTGACAAGATCTAACAATTCAGATGGAGAAATTGTGGTGGCCACAATAGACTCACTCAAAGCCTCAACCAACCTTTGTCTGTGTGAAGAAGACTATCTTAAAAGGTACCATATGGATATCTGAGCCGTGGTCTTCTTCAACTACTTTACTATTTGATTCTCTTCCGGCTCCCTTTCTGCTGGTGCTTGCACTGGTTCCTGCGACTTCTCCACTTCTGGGACCACTCTACCACTTCTTGTCATAGCCCTTACTTCTTTCCCTTCTCCATCTAACTCCCATAGATCCACAGACTTTTCTTCCTTCTCTTCATCTTCGTCTTCTTCGCCACTCTCACTGGAGGACCAACAATCTATCACCCTCATAGACATCCCTTCTTTATCAATCTTAGGGCGAGTAACAACAACATATTCTTTCCCATACAAATCCTGTAAGACATACCACTCGGGTAAACTTGACCCAATCATGAAAATAGGTGGTGGCATAGCATTATAATTGGACTTCTTCTTACTCTCTCTTCGTTCAGGGTCACTGATCTGCTTATTGTCGATTAGATCCTGAATCTGGTGCCTCAGTGTTATACAATTATCTATCAAATGCCTAGTATGCTGATAGGCACAGTATTCATTCTCTTTATGCCCCGGCTATCCTTGGTTCCTAGCTGGCTTGGGTGGTAGGGGCTGTAGCTTCCCCTCCTTCATCAATCTTTTCAATACCCACGATAAAGGCTGACCCAAATTCGAGAAGTACCTCTGACTCGCACCCATTGCCGATACCTCAGCTGTCTTCCCACTTCGATTGCCACTACTGGAGCTTGCTGGCTTAGTTGCCACCTGATTAGTATAGCCCCTCTTAGCTTAAGCTTCACTGCTTGCCTCCTGGCCATATATTTGCTTTCTGCCTGTATAGCGATATCTTTCAAAGACTCCTAGTCTCTCAATCACTTCATCTTTAATCCATCTCTTAGATACGGACTCGCATTTTTGATGAATAGTCGTATCTGATCGTGAGTATCTAGATTCCTTTTCATTTCCATCACTCGATTTCTCCATCGGGTCAGATACTCGTGGAAAGACTAGCAGGCCTTTTGCTGCAATAGCTCCAAATCCTTCAAAATTACTTCTATTCTCGTAGTACAATCATACTGTCTGAGAAATTCCTCTGTCAGTAAATCCCAATCCTCCTTCATCCTTCGGTCTAGCCCATGATACCAATCCAGCGCTGGGCCGCTTAAGCTCAGAAAAAAATACTCAATCTTCTGTCTTTTTATTAAAGTAGTACCCATTATTACCAGCGAGTACTGCTTTATGTGTGCGGTGGGATCGGAAGTGCAGTCAAATTTGGGAATATCAGGCATCTTGAAGTTCTGAGGGATCGAATTATCACTTTTTAACTCCCGATCTTCAGGATTCATCCCTCCTCCTACCTTCAACATCCTCGTCATAGCTTCAAACTCCTCCTCAATTTTTTGCCACATCGTATCCTCCGGCTTGGGCGAATTTCCCTTTACTACTGTCGGTTCCTCTTGCTTCTCCCATACGTCAATCATAGAATTAGGGCCTCCCCTATGCTCGACAGGCGCTGGCACCCTTGGCTCAACCACAGGTGGATCAATTGCTGCTGGTGGATCCTGTCTAGCAACCCCTTGTTCTTCTTGCTCTCTAACTGGAGTAGCAGCCTATTGCCCGGCAATCGAGGCTAGGGTAGCAGCAAGCTTGCCCATCATTGCCATCATCCGGGCCTCAAACGTTTCCATTCTTTTTCCCACTTCCTCGGCAATTATTGCCCTAGTTACATCAGAACCACTTGCTAGATTAGACATACTTGCCTCAGCTGATGATTCAGAAGATAAAATCTCACTACCCTCTAAAAAGGAATTCGAACTCTGATCTGACACTATCTCTGACAACCCCAAGAGTGAAATCTTTTTTAACCGACAGTTGGGACCTCTAAAGCACCTGGATGAATCTATGGTGGCTGCAAAACATACCTTTGTTAGGATGATGCATGACTTAAAGTACAATGCATGGTCATGCTGGCGCAACATAAATAGACACATGCAAACAGATAGATCCTTTCGACCTTATTTCTCCCACACACGAGGTAGTGCGGTCTCTCTCCTAGGTGGGCTTTATCCAAGGGTTAATAGGGAACCCATTGGATACGCATAGTGCACGGTAAAAAATCGGCAGCATAACAACTCTTAACTATTGTACATTTGTATAGGTGTTTGGCCATTATGTATTTAAACAATTCAACTAAATTAAGATGGGCCCACTGGGGCATGGAAGCCTTTGATGAAGACCATTTAATTTAATTGATTTTGTTTAATATATGACGACCCAAATAGCAAGCACGGTATTATGGTACATTTCACCTAGTGGGAGTATCTATTGACATTACATGGGCTTCGATCAAATGTGGTGTTACTTTAGGTCTACCCAAGCATGGTCCCTGCCAACGGGTCTAGCTCATCATAAGCATAACGACTAATTGGGTCTCCATTTGATATACCATTTGATGGTACGAGGCTTGGGCTAGTGATTATCCCGAGCACTTCCCTACAATGAGTGAAAGTAGGGTCGTGTTTTAGGAATGCAACGGGGTAGATAGGGGATCAACTAATATAATTCTAAGGCTCTAATGTATGTAATGCAATTTCGATTAGAAATGGAATTTTTGATTCTTAACAACTGAATTATAATTTTAACTTAAGTCACTTTCAAAGCGAAGTTTCGATCATCCCTAGTGGAGTCGCCACTGTGACTCGCGCCGAACCTAGCAAAGGCCCTCTTTGCGACCGCCTTCTGCGACTCGAGGGATTGGTTCGCATCTTTTTGATCTTGGGCATCATGAGTCATTTTGGATGCCTCCTTCCTAATATAACATTGGAAAGGATCATGTAAACTCACAACACCTTTAGGCACCTTTGAGGTATTTTGGAGTCGCCACCCAATTTATAAGAAATTGGGAAAGGTCTCTAACCTCCATTGGTATAAACCAGAGAAGGGGTTCGGAACTTCACTTTTATTAATAACTTAAGTCTATAAATGAGTTTTTAAGAAATTAAAATTCCATCTATCATCTCATGGGATTGTGCATTGAATTTAAAGCGCATTTGCAAGCATATTGAAAGCGATAAATAAATAAATAAATAAATAAAGTACAAAAATAAGAAAATAGGACAAAACAATCCCCCAAAAATGAATAAAAGATGGGACAGAACAATCCCCCAAAATAAAATAAGAAGGAATAAATAATAAAATTTGCCCCAAAATTAATTACAAGGGCCCAAAAAGAAAAGGAAAAAAAAACATTCAAAATAAATAATTAAAGTTGTATCAAAGTAATTAAAATGAATCATACATAAATCGGGTCATTTATTATTCTTAGGAATATTGGTTCCATTTTTATTAGCTTAAAAATTAGAGAACTATTTTTTTTGGTATTGATTGAGAAAATCGGGATGACTGATCCCATTTTATGAAAATTTAGTTCTCCATTTGAAAGTGAGACACTACAAGAAAAAAAGCTTTTCCCGACGGAAAATAAGGAATTTCCGTCGGGAAACTAAATTGCCGACGGAATTTTTTCCGTCGGCAATTTAGTCGTAGGAAAAATTTCCCGACGGAATTTTTTCCGTCGGGAAATCGTCGGTAATTACCGACGGAAAAAAATTTCCGTCGGCAAAATTTACCGACGGAAATTGAATATCCGTCGGTAAATTTCCCGACGGAAATTTTTTTCCGTCGGTAAATTTTACAAATTAAAAAAAAAATTAATAACAAATTAACATAAATAAATAATAATAATAACAATACAAATTAACATAATAATAATAATAATAATAATTAAGGTACAAATTTTATTGATTTTAATTTAATAATTATAACATGTTGAATAATAATAATAATAATAACTAAAATTAACACAACTTCTTAATAGAAATAATAACAAATACTAATAATATATCTACTTAACATACCCATTAAATAATAATAATAATAATAATTAACACAACTTCTTAATAGAAATAATAACAAATACTAACAATATATCTACTTAACATACCAATTAAATAATAATAATAATTAACACAACTACTTAAAATACTAATAACACTAATAACAATTCCAATTAGCATATACCCAATTAACAATAATAATCATAATATGAAAAATTATATTAATAAATTTAATAACAATAAAGTGTTAAGAATTATAAATTTAAACAATATTTAATATTTACCAATATTCATCTAACATAATAATAATAATAAAAATAATAATAATAATAATAATAATAATAATAATAATAATAATAATAATAATAATAATAATCTAAAAGACAAAAAAGAAAAACAAAGTGACAGTTACCTGGCGCCGGAGGAGGAGGAGGAGGAGGAGGAGGGGAGGCGCGCCGATCGGCGCCGGAGGGAGGGGTGGTGGTCGGCGGCGGCTGGGCAGAGGGCCAGAAACGGGTTGAGGAGAGGGAGGAGAGAGAGAGAGAGAGAGAGAGAGAAAGAGAGAGAAAGAGAGGGGGGAGGAGGAGCGGGAAAAGAGGGAGGGGGAGGAGGGGAGGGGTGGTGCGCCGGAGGCAGGGGAAGGGGCGGTGGTCGGCGGCGGCTGGGCAGAGGGCCAGAAACGGGGAGAGGAGAGTGAGGAGAGAGAAAGAGAGAGAGAGAGAGAGAGAAAGAGAGAGAGAGAGAGGGAAGGAGGAGCGGGAGGGGAGGGAGGGGCGGTGGTCGGCGCGGGAGGGGAGGGAGGGGCGGTGGTCGGCAGGAGGGAGAGGGAGAGAGAGAGAGAGAGAGAGAGAGAGAAGAGAGAGAGAAGGAAAAGAGAGGGAAAATTAAATTTAATTTAACTTTAGCGACGGAGAGTATATTCCGTCGCTAAAAAGAGAGGGAAAGTTACTTAATTTCAATTTAGCGACGGAATAATATACCGTCGCTAAAAAATAGCGACGGTTTTTTTATTCCGTCGCAATTTTTAGCGACGGTTTTCTTATTCCGTCGCTAAAAATAAAATTAAGCTTTTTTTCTGATTTTTTTCAGCGACGAAAATGAATTGCCGTCGCTATTTTTAGCGACGGTTTTTAATAACCGTCGCAAATTTCGGTCGGCAATTTTGGAGGGAAATATTGGCGCCATTTTTAGCGACGGATTTTATTTTCCGTCGCTATTTACCGACGGAAATTTATTTTCGTCGGTAAATAGCGACGGAAATAAATTTCCGTCGGTAAATAGCGACGGATGTTAATTTTCGTCGCCATTTAGCGACGGAAATGACTCCGTCGCTAATTTTCCGTCGCTAAATCAATACTTTCTTGTAGTGAGATTTTATTGGGTAAAATAGGACATTGGTCCAATTTATTAAGAAAAGTCCCAAGTTATTAGTTAAAAAAATGTGATTTCCTATAGTACGGATAATAAAAAGAATACATTTTTCATGCACATAAAAATAATAGAATAAAGAAAATACGAAACTTAAAATGCAAACCCTAAATTTGAGGTCTTTCATTTTCGATCCTCTGACCTGAGCATGAGTGTAACTCGCGAAGATAAATAATTTTCGAGACAAATAAAACAAAAATGAATAAAAATGTTAATAAAGTAAACTAACAAATTTAATAAACAAATAAATTAATTGAATAAAATAAATAATTAATAGATCAATCGAATAATAATCAGTTAAACTAATTGAATATAAACAATTAAGTAAGTGAACATAAGTAAAGACAAAGCAGATTAAATTAAATTCATATTGATTACACTAATCAAAGAACAATGGCAAACCAGCGAATTGAGAAAGCACTATACAATGCAGAACGGGGAGAAAGGACGACCGAGCAAAACAGGGGAGACGAAGGATCGAGCATGCACGCCTCGTGAATGTATTGCACGAGTCGTGCAATGCATTCACAACTCATGAATGCATTGGCACGAGTCGCGCAATGCATGCACGATTCGTGCAGTCCGATCAGGAAACATGGCTCTCTTTTATAACGTCCGATTGGGAAAAGGGAATCAACAGCACTATCCGATTGGGAAAAAGTGTAATCTAACCTGAGAAGACTCAAGCAAAAATGAAGGCAAAATCCGATCGGCAACCACAATTCAAGCAAAACAAAACTTACGACTCCAATAACCAGAAAAATAGGGGTAAACAGAGGACTAAAAATAGATTAATAAACACAATATCATGCGATCAAAACATGCATAATAAAGCAATGAACATGCTTAATGAATCATAACAGCAACAAACATGGGTTAATAAGATCAAAGGAATAGCATATACAATATATACAATGAACAGAACTTACTAACTCAGCAAAACAAAGAAAAGAAGTAAAAAGAAAGAAAGAAAGAAGAAAGAAAAGGAGTAAAGAGATGGCTATTCAGTATTTACCATCAGATGTTGATCTTTGATCTGCAAATGAAAGATTCCTGGTTTCCTTATTTGCTCTTCTTGAAAATAAGATTAAAACAGAGTTTAACAAATTTTGGTAAAAGTTTACGTTAAGAAGAAGAAAAAAGGTGATTGAATCCCAAACACCAAGAATGGATTTCTTGGATTTAAGATACAATCCCAGAAGCTATTTGAAAAATGAGAATTATTTTCTTGCTCTCAAAGTTTTCTTTTCTTTCTGTGTTGTTTTTCTTTTTTTTTTCTTTTCCATTTTTTTGGTCTCTTCAATAATCCCTTCCTCTTTTTTCTTCTTCAACTTTCACTTCTCTTTAAATGTCCCATACAGGATTAGTCCATTTTTTCCACCAAATCCAAGTATAAACCATACTTTTCAAACTAAATTCCCACGAAAAATGGGAGAAGCGACGTGCTGGAACATGGGGCGCGTGAGGCAGGTGAGACTTTCATCTCACCTGTGAAATGGGCCTCACATGGGCCTCACAACGTGAGGCTTCATCTCACATGCGACAAAGAGCTCTCGTTGCGGCAGCTTAGCAACCCAATTTTATCGGTATCTAAGCGCTCTGTCATGCTTATGACAGAGCACTCTCGCTATAGCTGCTCGACAACCCAATCCGCTCGGCCATGCGCAAAGGCCAAATTCACCGAGCTCTATTGCGCTCGCAACAGAGTCGTGATTTTCAGCTCTTACACAAAAATCTTCAGAAAAACACACTCCGAAAATCACCCAAACCTCCAAACTCAAACACAAATCAACCCAAACTTCATCTTACCTCAAATCAACCTCCCAATCATCATAAATAACATAAAACACAACTTTTACAATAATTAACATAATCAAAATCATGAATTAACATAATCAAGATTCTCAAAAGTGGCAAACCCAGAAAATTTGAGTAAAGTTCATCAAACTTAAAATTTGCTCCAATAATTCATCATTCATGCATCACAACTTAAATCAAACAAAAACCCATAACATTTGCACTAACAGGAGCCTCATCAAACCTCAAATTTCCAGAAAAATCATTCAACATACCAAATCACAAAAATGCACAAATTCAAATGAATTCCCAAACCTGAAAATTCCTATGCTCCTAGTTGCAAGCTCCACTCCCACTCGCCTTCTCTTCTCCCTTGGGATCAAGAGTAGGTGCTTCTAAACCCAAAAAAACCCAAGATCCATACAAACACAAAATCCTAGATTAAAAACACATCTAACAAAGATCAAGAGAAAAGATGAAGAAGAAGAGAAAACCCACTAACTTACTAATAAAGCTCTTGAGAATTACCAAGATCCACCAACAAGACAGCCAAAAAAAGAAGGAATCAAGGTGCAACAAGAGGAAGAGAAAGAAAGAAGAAGCAAAGGAGGGAAGGAGGAAGAGAATGGGAGAGCTAGGGCAGAATTCTGCTCTCTCTTTCTCTCTCCTCTCTTTATATACCCGTTCTTAATTTCCCTTGCCACATGTCACCTTGAGATTGGGGGGTTTTGATACTTCACACCCTACAACAAAGCAAGACACTACACACTAGACTAACCCTCACTAATTCACACACTACTCCCTTATGAGCATGCACACACACTAACAATACCCACACGCACACACCCTAATATCATATATGCACTTACACTCTAATAAAACCCACAAAAAATACATATTATCCAAAATACCATTAAAATATGCCAAGACACACACACACATGCACACATACACATGGCTCAAACTACTTGGGGGGAAAACGGGGTGTGACAACTGTAGCTAAATTAACACCAAGATTAAGCTAGTGTATAGTTGGATACTAACTAAGTTAGGATGACTATTTTCTATTTAAGATTAATTTTGTCACTATACAACCTTTATAATTTATGGCTTAATGAACTAATTTGATTTATTTTAAGAAGCTAGCACTAATGATTTTTTTCACATATATTTGCATTAGACATAATTAATTTTAGCAATTTTTCTGGAGTATAGGATGTGTGAGTTTTAATTAAGGAACAAAATTTACTTGCAAAAGATAATTGTTAATGCATTTGAAAACTTTATTCTAACCTTGCCATGATATGTATGAGTTTTTAGATTTTTGAGCAATGAAATTAGACGTATAAGATATCTAGGAATTAAATAAATTGAAAAAAAAAAGGAAAGAAAAAGAAAAAAAATGGAATATCCTAGCTCCTATGTTCTCTAAATTTTATTGTAAGAATTTATGTGAATTTTATTGATCTTGGTAGGTTGAGTATATGTTTTTCTATGTATTAGCTTAATTTTTATCGAAACTTAATTGTGTGATCATAATATTGAACTCATTATATTTTACTCTCAAGATTTTTTTTTTAGATTGTTATGTTCTGTATGAATGGATGATAATTTGTTGTGAAATACTAACTCCTTATTATAAGTCAATTTAGCTTTTAAAGCCATAGTTTATAAGAGGTTGCGATTAGTTGATTTCATAAATTTTAGAAGTGGGTATGACTATTTTTGAAAAAAAAATTTGTGAACTATACTACTGTTTATCTTGGTTGAGATTGTTTGATATTATATGAAATTTTGAGTTTGAATTATTCTTAAGTATGGATTATTCTTTTTTACTCGAGGACGAGCAAAGTTCAAGTTTGGAGGTATTTTTTAGATGTTTTTTATATAGTAATTTAGATTAGTTTTAGGTAATTTTTTATATTAGAATTATAGTTTTGTAAATAAATTCTATTATCTTTTTATTGCTTTTAGCTTTTTAGTTTTTAATTATAAAATGGATTTAATTGTTTTAATTTTGCTGGTTTTCAGGTTTTAAACAGGATTTCCTAATTTCAGTTTACTTGCCTATCCTATTCCTTCTAGAATAAGACTAATAGTTTTCCTATTTAGATTAGGATTCTTTCTCTCCTATAAAAGAATTTTCTATCTCAAATTGGAGAGGGGGATTTGGATTGATTTTATTTTTTACACGCACAAGCTTTGGAGTAAAAGAAGAAATTCTATAGGATTGTAAGCCGCAATCACCCAGATTATCATCTTAATTCAAGTTTCTAGTTTGTTTTACCTATGTTATTGAATTTGATTTGTTATTTTGGATTTTTCGACGTTATTAGCATGAGCTAAATTTCTTTAAGGGTTATCTTTAACATAGCTTGAATTCTTACTCTTTTTAATTATTTTAATTAGCTTTCTTTACTTTTACAATTGTTTATAATTATGCTTAATGCTATCAGTTAACTGGCCATTGATTGATTGATTTATTTTCTTAAGATTAGTACGAAAATAAAATTTTAAGATTGGATTAGAATTGTAAACAACACAAGAACATAATTTGAATAGAAATAATATAACTTGACTTGTGGGAATTTATTGAATATAATCATAATTGTAAATTCATTCATTAATATCTATTATAAAAGATTAATGTGAATTAGTGAATAAGTCTAGCATAGCTTGGGAAAGCATGTTAAACATCTTAGGATTATTCTTCCCATGTTTAAGTAATATATTTGATTGCTAATAATTATAATTGAAAAAGGTAGATTTAAGTGAACTCAAAGACACCCTTGCTTCTCATCTATTGATTTCTTTCAATCTCTCAATTGTTTGTGTGATTTTATTTTTGCAATTATTTTTTAGTTTAATGAATTAAGTTTTGCTTACCTAAATAATAGAAAATTATTATACTTTTTGTACTTAGTCTTCAGTCCTTGTGGGAATGATAACTCACTCACTCTTTATTACTTGAATCGATTTCGTATACTTGTGAAAATAAGCAACAATTGCACTAGAGGAATTATTGTAAAAGTGATATCAAAATGTAAAAAGTAAAATGAAAATGAGTGTTTAACTGTAAAAGAACTTAAATGAAAGAAATGAAAAGTTTAAGGTGAAAAAGGTAATTTACCCAAATGATAAGTTAAATGTGTAATAACAGTAAAATGATAAGAAAATGTAAAAAAAAAAATGAAGTGAAAAAGATAATTTGAGTGAAAAGGGATTCACATGAAAGAAGATGAAAGTTTAAGGACTAAAATATAATTTACTGTAAAAATATTTAGTTGAATGTCTAATTGATAAATTATAAGGTAAGATGTGAATAAATATGAAAATGGGGTAAATAAATGACAAAATTATAAGTAATCGTTAAAAGAAGGACAATATTGTAATTTGATAAAAGTTAAGGGCAAAACAGTAATTGAGTGTCAAAGTAAGTTAAGAAGTGACATATAAGTGAAAAGTGAAACTAAAATGAACTTTACGTAAAGAATGCAAAGTTTAAGGACTAAACTATAATTTGACATGAAAATGCTAATATAAGGACTAATATGTAGTTTGTAAGCCGTTTGATTTAAAATGAAAAGAGAAATGAATTAGTGACAAAATCGTAATTATGTTATAAAAATGGCAAATTTGCAATTAATTGAAAGATTAGGGACTAAAGCGAAAATTTGCCATTTTGATGGTACCTAATAGAATAAAATGAAAAGTGAAGTGGAAATAGTGTGTTGTTATATGAAATAAATGAATTAATGCCATGATAGTAAGTGAGTGACTAGTGGAGCGCAAAATCGTAAATATGGTATAAATAGGAATAATTATGTTAAATAATAGGTTTAATGAATGAAAATAAGCAAATGAGTGATTAATTGATCTAATTGAAATGTAAAAGCCTAATAGGAACTAATGAGGGTTAAACCGTAATTTACTTGCCAAATAAGTAAATAGGTGTACAATGACACTGATTAAGACTTAGTAAGTGATCTAAATGAAATTCAAGAATTTATAGAAGTATACAAAGTGAATGAAGTGAATGTAATAAAGTAAATGTATTATAGAGTGAAGGTATAAACGCAAAGATTTAAAAGTTAGAGGAGTACAATGATTACTTTTAAGAAATGAAGTTAAAGTTAAATGAAAAGCAGAGAAGTTAGATAATAAGATCAGTGAACAATGTTAAAATGAGCATTAGAAGAGTAATAAGTCAAAGAATAAGATCAAAGGACCAAGGTGAATAGTTTGCAGGTAAGATCATAAGTTAAGAGTGAAAAGTAGAAGAATAGTATAAAATCGTAAGTGAAGTAAAATGAAGGACTAGACAGTAATATGACATTGGTTAGTCTAAAAGTGAGGATTAAAATAATGTACAGGTATATATGTGTATGTATATATGTGTAAGTCAGAGTTGGAAATATTTAGATTCATAATCACAACTGAGTATATTTAATGCTCAGTACGTAGTTTATTTGACTGAGTATAGGTATGAAGTCAGACGTCTGAGTAGTAGGCATTCTACCAGCTTCGAGATCAGATCAGACCTCCAGATTGAAGTTAAGAATAGTATGTTTATTTTTGTTAGTGGCATGTATATGTAAGATTTTAGTATTTAATAAGTGCTATGTATTATGAATATGATTGACGGTTATTGAATGATATGATGCGATGAATGTATTGCTGTAATGGCCTCATTACTGGGTTAGCCGGGAATAATTTTTCCCGATAGTGAATAGTGATACCAGCGTAAATAGTACCTACTGGAGTCCAAAAATATTTTATTTGATTATTGAAAAGTATAAGTTACAATGAGTTTGAGGTTAAAATTTCGAGTGAAATCGATGTTAAGTATGGTCTCAAAAGTCGAAAATAAGAAAAAGTCACGGATTCGTTATGAATAATAACTAGTTTGATTGAGTGTTTGGCCGAACCGTAGAGGATGCTACGGACCTTAGAAAAATAATCTAAAAATATGGATGCGCTCGTATGAATGAGTAGAATCACATGGTAATGAAAAAATAATTTTTGATGACACTGAAAAATTGGGTTATCGAACTGATAAATAATTATCGGACTAGAAAATAATTATCGATTGACCCCAAAATATTATTGGAGTCTAATTAATATGTGTTAAGAATGATGGAGCCATTTTTATGAGGAATTAAGCTTAGAAAGTAAGGAAAAATAAATGATTTCGGTTTAAATAGTACTTAGTTGACAGAAAGTTTGATCGAGACTTTAAAAATAGCAAATAAGATCGAAAATTGATGAAAATTTCTAGATTGGCTGTAGATGATATGTAGGAATTTTTTGTAGTAAAAAGAGAATTTTTCGAGGACATTGAAAATTTACTGATCGGACTGGTTTGAGTGAACCAGACCTAAAACGGACTCCGATTGAGGTGACCTTTGTTGTACAGCCTAGTTTTTATATGATATGAATTATGAAATTAATTTTGGGAGAATTTGAGCATAGTAAAAGAGAAAATTAAATTAATAGTGCAAATCGAGCCATAAAAGTGATTTGAGTTTGGATTGGTTGTCTCAATTTGGTTGGACCTTAAACCAACCCAAAACCTCACTATATAAACCCAAGAAACTGTTTATGAACCCAGAATTATTGCAGAATCCCGTTTTCCTCTCTTCTCTCTCAAAAGAAACATTTTTCTCCTCTTTTCTAAAGGAAATTCTTCAATTTTTCTTCCATTCAAGCATTAAGATTAATAATCAGCCCTTATTGAAGGTAATTTCAGCCTTTAATTTCTGGATTTAATGAAGATTAAGTGAGGAATCAAGAATTCTTAGTTTTGGGCAAAGATGAGGTATGTTGTAATTAATGAATTTTAATTGATTTCTTTGGTTCTAATAATTCAATTAGGTTGTATATTATTAGTTTATAAGGTTTAATTGAGTTATTAATGGATGATTTTCTTAGTTTTTCTACATGGGGATTTTAGCCATGATTGTTTTAAGGTGAAGAAGGTGATTCTTCTAAGTTAAAAGAGTGAGAAAGCAAGAAAAAAGGAGCTAATGAAGATGAAGGAGCCATCAAATGAGGTTTGGGAAATGGTTTATTAATTTGTGTGTTAATGATTCTTAATTGCTGAATTGAATATTCTGAAGTGTTAATTTATGTGTTTATGTTGGTATGGATTAAATTTGGTGAATTGATTGTGTCAAATGAGTTGGTTTGGAGCTTGTTGAATTCCAAAGTGTAAATTTGCCTAGGTGGGTCTGATTGACCTTTGGTCATTTTTTTAGCATAAGTTGATTTTTAGAACTCCAAAATGCATGATTCCAGTTGGGTTAGAACCTTAACATCATTTTCTAAAAATTTTGTATAAATAACTGTAATTTATTTCTGACTTCAAGGACCTCAAAATTGCCCATTACAATAGCTAAATTTGTCAGGTGTGTCATTGGAGCAGTGTTGACACATTTGGGTATATCTCCCTGATTTTAGTCCCAAACGAATTAAAATTTTGTCATTAGAAAGTTAACATCTTAAGGATTAAATCTTATGAAGACCATTTAGTCTGAAAATATCGTTTATTAGTTCAAAAATGCAGGTAGAATCAGTAAATGAATTCTGCCTTGTGTTGTGCACTTAATTTTGGTAGCTTTCGGTGACTGGCTGGAAAGCACAGCTGTGCTTTTAGTAGAACACAGCTATGTTTTTGGCAATCAGATTGATAAAATAGTTAGAGAGCACAACTGTACTTTTGATAAAGCATGGCTGTGTTTTAGAGTAATTTTTCCCTCTTCACCAATTCATCATAGAATCAGTTCTGCACCTCCAAATTAGCTCCAAAGTATTTAGAAATGCTTGAAAATTAAGTGTTACTTATTTTATGATTAGGCAATGAGGATATGTAATTAAATTACCTGTGAATTGAATAAATTCTTATGATGAATAATTAATTAATATGATGATTATTTAGCAATAATAAATTATATTTGTTAAGTTTTTGTGTTATTTTATGAATTATTCGTATGATTTAGTTTTCATTTTAAATATGCTTTTAACCTCAACTCCCTAAAACTTGTTTGGTATATTTGAATGACTTGTTATTAAAGGATTGACCAGGAATATACTAGATTATAATATAAATAATATGATAGGTATTAAATTGATGATATGCAAATAACATTATGCAGGATATTATTTAATAAATATTTAGTAATAATAAATAATATTTATCCAAACCTTACACTGTTAAATAGAGAATTTCAAGAAATACGCAGATTATTATTTTATGATGCATAATTTATTATCTGATCTATTTTCTGATCTGCTACCTGATTATATGTGTATTATATTTTTACACAGTAGATTAGAGTATGTAGAACTACGTGGTTCTGATTCCTAATTCTTGAGATATGTAGGAAACTCGGAATATTTATTCCAAGTCCGAACCAAATTATGAGAAATGGATGTGTGCCTAGAAATGTACAAGTTCCTCAAAGTGTTAAAATGTGAAAGACCTGATTTTTGATGTGTTTTGATGTGAATTAATGGTATGTCTATGTTAATCAACATGTAATTATGCTAAATGGATGATAAATGATATAAAAAAAATTTTATGGTGCATTATTGACATGTTGGCCGAATGGTATACATATGTGTATCCATGTATATCATGATGACATGATTAGTTAATGACATGACATGGCATAAGAATAAAAAGTAATGGAATAGTATGATAAAATTCCATGAAATGTATGTATGACTAATTAAAGATATGAAAAATGGAATAATGATGCCCTATGTAGTAATCTGATGGTCAAGTCTATTACAGGATATGTTGGCTAGACATAGGGACATAAGACCGCGAGTGTGAGCATGGCGTCTCACTATTTGTAGGCCAATGACGGTCCTACCTCATTATATCGAAATGTTTAAAAGTCAAATAAAATGTTTTGGAATGTATTTTAATACAGGGGTGGTCCTTCGGGATACCTCTAGTATGTTTGTGAGCATTTGGGGTTCACGTCTCATTTATCCAGTGCATAGATTTCTGCCAGTCTCATACAGGGGAATATTAGTAAAAATGAGCTTGAAATGCTTAATTTGTGATTAAAATTATACTTGTGTAAAAAAAAAACAAGACATAATTGGAATAATTAAAAAGTTTGAGAACAAAATGGTAATTATGGAATTTGTACTAAATGAGTAAATGCCCTTAATTATGCATTTTAAGGGAATCAAAATGTGTTATTTCATTCAAAATTGATAAATAAATTGAATAATATTTTATTATATTTTTATAAATATGGTTTATGCATGATAATTTAACTACACTGGGTAGACCATTGACGGACTACCATATTGATAACTGATTGACTGTTTTGTGACATTGCTGAGTGGTCCTTCGGGGTCATTCTTTACTATTGTGGACCACGAGATTCACACCCTGATTACTTGGTTCATATATTTCTACCGGGTTTCTACTAGGGACATAAATGAATATAAATGATTTGAAAGTGATTATCTTCTCATAAAATGAGTTAATGAGTGAATGATTGTATGCAATGATTGTATGTGATGATTGCATGTATATATACCAGTCAAGTGTTCATCAAATGAATGTTTAAGTTGATGACTATTGTGAGTGGTCATTTATATTATGTTTATGTATTCCCCACTAAACTTTAAGCTTAGCATGGCTATTTCATCCGTGTAGATTTGAAGATAGAACAGTCACCACGGACATCCCGCAGCAGTCAAGGCCAACGAGTCTGTAGGAGTATCTTAATAAAATTGTAACTATTAATTGTAATGTTATGAACTATGGTTTCATTACTAAAGGATCTATATATAATATGTTTATAGTGAAAGTATTATGCAATCTTGATATGTAAAATTTTTATGTATTAAAAAAAATTATAACTCTATTTTTGATATTATTTCTGCTGTGCTTTGTCTGGTAGTATCCTTTACTTGCAGTCATGCTCTGATAATATTACTATGTGGAGTGCCACGTACGGGCAAGGGGTGTTACAACTGCATTTAATGTGATTTGTTAGTATTATAGAAATTTACAAGATAAATGAAAGAATAAGTGGAAAAGAAAGAAAAAATTATTTTTTACCCCATTTATCATAAGTATCGATTAGATAGTAATTAAGCTATCACGATAATATTTTAAGCAATGTAATGTATGTAGTGTATGGAAGTGATAAGGGTGTTACACTTGCCATGTCTAAAGGTAATAACTTTCATTTCCTACTAATATTATATTCTATTTTTTTTGTTTTGATTGATTTGGTCTGATTTCATTTCCTACGAAAATACATGTTCCGTCGCTAAATTTATGTCAGTCGCTAAAGTCTTCGTCACCATCTCTAAAATTAGCAACATAATCATTAAGTTTGTCGCTAAAGTTAGCGACAGAAAAATTTATGTCGGTAATTTTAGCAATCGCTTTAATAGCAATGGAGCTTCACTGTCGCAAAATTTCGTCGCTATTTGCGATTAGCAACGAAATTCCGTCACTAATCTGTTATTTTCTTATAGTGAAATGCATCCTATTAGGGATTTTCACATAATTCTCTGCCTAACTTTTGCTTGGAATGGACCTAACCCACTCCAACTTCTTTTTATTTATTTTATTTTTATAAGACAGACTACTTTTTTTCAGGTTTTCACCCTACCCCTTGGCCTAACTTTTGCTTAAAGAGCCAGTTATGATTTTCATCTCTAACGGCCTTTTTTTGTGGTCCTCAATAACACTCTAGAAACATTTCTACTTCATCCAGTTCAAGTGGTGTGATCTCATTTCTGCTAACCCATAATAGATTTCAATTGTGACATTCATCAAGAACAATCTTTTGGACACTAAGAGGTGGTTCTTCCCCCTATTGTACTTTGTCAACTGGAACGTCTTGATGGAAATATCAAGATGAGGACAACAATAAAAGAAGTATTTGTGACATGAAGTGTTGTCATTACTACCTTGAA
This sequence comes from Excoecaria cochinchinensis, assembly GCA_947683425.1. NCBI lineage: Eukaryota > Viridiplantae > Streptophyta > Magnoliopsida > Malpighiales > Euphorbiaceae > Excoecaria > Excoecaria cochinchinensis. The sequence continues at coordinate 3,904,023 of CANTUQ010000004.1, forward strand.
ATGAAGCTTGCTCCAGCATGTGTCCCTATGCATACCATAGGTTTCTTTTGACCATTTAATCATATGTTTATGCCTAGCTTATGCATGCATTCCTATCTATATGCACCATATAGCGTAGCAATAATCATAACTAGACATGCAATGCAAAAACACAGGTTCCACTCAATCTCCAGGAGTAACACCTTATGTGCATCCAACTCCTATTATCAATCGGCTCTCTCAGATTTTCTCGATAAAACATTTTCACTCAATCCCTATTTTTTGCCTAGGGTACCTTTTTCGGTTTTTATCCTAGCGGGGTGCCCAACTTTAGTAAGGCCACCTTTTTTCGGTTTTCGACATATAGGGCTTTTTTTTTTTTTTTTTTTGCCTTTGCCTTTGCCATGGAACCTTATTCAGTCTGTCAACATCACTTGGTGCCTTAGAATTTGCTTCCATCATTGTTGACCAGAATGGCTACCCCTTTTAGTAGCTTTTTCAGCACAAAAGGCCTTATCTTGATCTTTGTAGACTGGAACACCAAGTGACTCTATCTTTGGTCGACTTTTATAAAATTAGGCCAGCTTCCCCTTTTTGCAAACTGGTTGAGATAGTGAAGTTTTCTTTTGAAATTTGACTGTGAAAGCTCGCATCTTGCTTTTATTGACTTTAGTAACTCAATTTTTAAAGTAGCTTTTGGTGGTTGGGATTGGATTATAGGTTTGGTTAAATCAAGGTTGCCTCAGGTGTTTAAGAAGAAAGAATGGCCCTCTATCCATTTCCCAGAAGATTAAACAAAACTTCCTTTCCGTAAATTCGGGCAAAATGGTGAGCTTTCCTCTTAAATTTAGCTGTAAAAGACCATGCTTCGCTCATTTTGACTTTGATAGTTTAGCTTCTAGAGCAACCTCTAAACAATTGTAGCTCTATTCCATTTGGTTGCATCGTGTATGCCCTAGACGTTGAGGAAAAGGAACAACTCGTAAAGTTTCACTTACTGACTTGTTCCTTCATTCATATTGGCAAATTAAAGGAGCTTCATCCTAATAATGCCTTTATCAATTTTCAGCATGTCATTCTAGTCCCATTTAAAGGTTTTTGCTTTATTTTTAATTTTTTCTTTTTTATTCATTTTTTCTCAAATTTAACACACTTTAAGAGTTGTGATCAATGTAATCAAGATGTTTTTTTTTTCCAGAGATTGAATACAGCCATGCTTATTGAATTAACGTCTTATGTGTTATGATTATGACTATGCATGATGCAATAAAATAAGACATTGCATACATAAGAAAAGCCCATATTATTAACATAGCTAGAGAGACATATCCATTATCATTACATAGTTCATAGACGTATGTGACATCATAAAAAAGAATAGCTTCTATCGCGTCTTCCTCTACTGTGGGCTTGAGTTGCTGTCAGTCTTCTAATGCCTTAGGCTTTCCCTTTCTCTGGATGGTGCCCCCCAAAATTGTCGATGATATTTACATCTCGCAACTTTTCAAGTTCTTCGGGTGATGGCTAAATATTTACATGCCATATAAGTCTCGGAGCACATGCCATTCAGGTAAACTTAAGCACATCATGGAAAGGTGATGATACAGCCCTGTAATAACTCTATCTCTTTCTTTTTTTTTCCTAGATTTGGAATTTGCTCTGTGTCAACCTAATTCTAGATACACTTTCTCAGAGCACGGCAATAATCTATTTTATGCCCTATGTACTGATGAAATGTGCAATACCAATCCGTTCTATGTCCTGACCTTCCCTAGCTCAGGGCTGGCTTTGGTGGCAATGGTTCCAATTTTCCTTCTTTAATGAAATGAGCAAGATACCAAGATAATGGTTTACCTAAGTTAGAATAACAATGCACGGCTGTCTCAATGACCAATGCTTCAGCCATCTCATCACCATCATTTCTGTTATTGCTACTAGAGTCCCCGTTAAATCCTATATTGCCTTAATCATAGCCGGTGGCACTTGCTTTCTAGGCAAAATATTCCTCTTTTGGATTCCCAATCATTTAATCCCTTTAACTTAAGTGCCTCTTTCAAATAGGGGCTAGAATTTTTGATAAACAACCTGATTTGATTTGGGATCTCTGGTCTCTTTCTCATTTTTAGGACTCCATTCCTCCATCGATTAAGGTACCCATGGAAGACTCACTAGGATTCTAATGCAATAACTCTAGATCTTTCAGAGTCACATCCATTCTGGTAACACAGTCGTACTGCTCATAAATTCCTCAATCAATCTATCCCAATCTTCCTTTGTTCCCCGACCTAGACCGTAGTGCCAGTCAATTTGGGGACCTACAAGGCTAAGGCTGAAATATTGGATAGTCTCTTTCATGACTAGTGTGTATTGCTTTATGTGAGCTAATGGGTAAAATGTACCGTCAAATTTGGGCAAATTAGGCATTTTGAATCTTTGGGGCAACATTTCTTCAATGTCCAAGTCTCTATACTCGGGGCCAATCCCTCTTTTTGCAGACCGAACACGAGCCATTGCTTTTATCCTTTCCTCTATCTTTTTTAAAACTGGATCTTCTGTCTTTATGACTTTACTTCTACGTGTTTGGAGAATCCTCAAGCCATCCTCTACATCAGTTGTGAAGTAATTTTCAAGATCTTGGTCTCCTTCTTTTGTTTGCATAGCTAACGAGGACTAATGGTGCTTTACCTTGGAATCAGTAACAGATGAAGGGGCTATAGCCACTACTGTAGAGGTGCCTGTAGACACCGGGTCCCGAGGCGATCCAAGATCAGGGTTACCCAATGATGAAAATAAGGACCGATTTGTCAACAATGAAGTGAGAATCAATCATTCCCTTGTCAAGTTCTTATAACTGTACCACAATGCTTTTGAATTTTATATTTACTTTGGTTTTTGTTGTTTTCATCATTGTTATTATCTATTTTCTCTTAGATGTTTTATTTATTTTTATTTTATTTTATAGGGTTTTCAGTGGCCTACTGGTAAAGTGGCCCATGCGAGGCAGGCGCTTGCGTGAGGGCACGTGCGAGGTGCAGCGCCTGCATTAAGGTGCGCATAAGGCGAGGCGCATGCGTGAGGGTGCGCACGACACGAGGCCAAACATTGTGCTTGCAAGGTACGGCCTCCAGCGCAAGGCCTCACCCCGCACATGCGGCGTGCATCTGCACCTGGGCGCACCAGCTGCGGCCACCCACTCGCGGGCAGGCTCCCTTCTGTCCCTTTTCCACCTGCAAAATCTGTTTTTTCAGAGATTTTGGGAACTTTTTCTTTCATGTTTTAGGGGCTTTTGGGGGAGAGGCATAGAAAGGGGCTTTTGTCCTTTCCTTTTTTGAGAAGAACAGGGAAAATAAAGGAGAAGGAAAAGAAAAGGAAAAGGGAGGTTTTTTTAGAAGAGGGAGAAAAAACGAGAGAGTGTTCTGGAGAAAGAAAAAAAATCTTCCAGTGTTTGAAATCTCTTCCTTTAATCTTCTTAAACACAAAAAAATATTTGGAGTTTGAGCTTAGCTTAATATAGGGAAATCTATTCCTTTACCTTGGCTTTATTATCAAATAATAAAATAGAAAAAATTATTTTTTTTCGTTTGAGTTTTTTTGAGTTTTTTGAGTTATTTCGAATCTATTTTAAACCTTAACAAGGGTAGTTAGATTAAAACATCTTGCTTCTATATCATTGAATCTAAGGGTAAAATTTCTTAAACCCATTTTCCCCATCTCATTTCATTTTATTTGTCATTATCGCTGTTAAATGTTGTTATCATGGCTGTTAAAGTTATCTTTATTATTGTTATTATTGTCATTATGATTATCATCTATTCTTATCTTATTCTTAATGTTACTATTTTTGCATGTTAATATTATTATTACTGTTGTTATTTACTTTTATTATTCATATTATTATGACTATTATTATTAGTATTGTTATTATCATTATTATTGTTATTATATTTATCAACGTTGTTTCTATAACAACCCAAAAAGGGCCTAGTTGAAATTCATGAGTTAAGTCAAAAATTAAAAGGGTATTTCAGTAATTTATACATGAGGAAATTTGGACATTTAGGGATTTAATTGAAAAATTAAATAAAAATTGTTAAGTGAAGCCATTATCTAGTGAAGTGTGTGTATTGTACCAAGGATCTAAATCATTTAGTAGAAGTTATCTTGTGTATGTGGTGTATGGTGCCTAGGGCATGAAAGTCTAAGTGGGAACTTTGGGACCAATAGGAGTATGCCATGTGGTTTAGTTGGTGAGAGCAATTAATGTGAAGTGAGTGCAGGAGAAAGGAAAGCAAGGAAAGGGCAGAATTTCTCTTCTTGCTCACGTTTCTTCTTCTTCTCCTTCCCCTTCTTCATTTCTTTCTTGGTCTCTCTTACTTTGCCAATGTGAATCTTCAAGGTTTGGGTTGGATTTTATGTGGGTGAAGCTGGTTTGAGAGGTAAGTGCTTGGGTTCTCCCCTTCTTCTTCTTCCCATTTTTCTGCTGGGTTGGTTGGATTTTCTGGTTTTTGATTCAAGTGGTTTATTTGTTTGCAAGTTCCGGATAAGAGGTTGGACAAGGATGAAAGAAAAGGCTTGAGCTTGAAGGTGAAGAGTTGGTTTGAAGCTTCTTGTTGTTAGGTTTGGGAGCTCTATCTTGAGTGTGGATTGTTTGGAAGTTGTTGTCTTGCCTTTCTCTTTGGATCATTTGTATGTTGTGTTTTAATTATGGAAATTTGAGTGCTTGTATGTGTAAAAGTATATGTCTAGTGAGTAGTGATTATTGAGTGAGATAATAAGTGTCATTAAGATAATGGGTTTGAGTTATTGAAGTGAATAACCATGGGTTATACATGAATTTCTGAGTTATGGTAGATTGTGTTAAAATTCTGGAATGTCTTGTTTAGCATCCTATAATTTATGTAAATTATGCTTGCATATGATTATGAGCATGCTAGTTTGAATGTGTTTAGCAATTTGAAGAGTGTATGCATGTTGAGTTATAGTGGTTTTGAGTTGAGAGTAAAGTTTGAGTGAAAACAAGTATGTTTTTCTTCAATATCTGGGTTCTGGGCGTTTTACACAGCGGTAAGGGAGGGCATACCGCCGTGTAAACCTATTATGTCTTGTTGTTGTTCCATGCTGTCTCTTTTTTCATGGCGGTAAGGGAGTTCCTCACCACTGTGTAACAGGTTACACGGTGGTAAGGACAGTGCATACCGCCGTTTAAACTGCCTCTGTTTCCCTTATTTGTTGATCCTTCTACACAACGGTATGGTTCATTCCATACCACCGTGTGGGGTATCTTACACAGCGGTAAGGTATCCCCATACCACCGTGTAACCCTCTCTTGTTTTGAGATTTAGTTCTTTTAAATGGTATTTGATTTTGGGGGGATTTGCATACTACCCTAAAAGCCTTGTTTTTCCTAAAATGCATCTTAAAAACCGTTTTTGCATGGCATCTCACTCTTGCATGGATCTTGTATGATTTATTTTCTTTACTTCAATCACTTGTGAATATATATTTGTTTAATCTTTACATGTTTATCCAAGTTATGTGCCGTGATATATGTAAGGTCTATGCATGATTTAAATATTTATGCAATGGTTTGATACTGTGTATACCTTAGTGATTTTGCATAGTGTTATATTCTGAAAGTGTGTGTAGAGCCTGAAGTGTCAAGGTAGTGGATAATTAAGCATGCTTAAGAAGGGTTAGTGAGTGCAGCTGCCGTGTTGGCCCCGCTGTGGGTCAAGTGATTGCGATTGACCTCCGTTAAGGTCTTAGTGAAAATGTTTTGAGACTTCGGTCTCCCGTGCTACCTTCGGGTATAAAAAGTATTTGAGGCTTCGATCTCCCGTGTACTGTTCCCCGTATCCTCCACCAGTGAAATTCAGGCTATTAATTGAAGTGTTTGGTTGTTGCGTAGTGAAGTCTTTTGAATATATGTATTTCCAGTTAGTGTAATAGTTTATTGCTTTTTGTTAATAAGTTCTGATTTCATATGGTGAGTTGAATTGTGTATCCCTGTTTCCCTCTACTTAGTGAATTCAGTGTGATGCTTAGGTTATGAGTTGTTGTATGATATTATTGTATAGTGTTTTGTTGTTCTTGTTCCTCCCCACTAAGCATTATCACTTAGCACGGGTTCTTTTCTCGTGTAGGTGGCAAGATTTTTGATTTTTGCTCGAGTCGCGCATCTGCAGGTCGGCCACATATGAGTAGAGTTATTTATTTTGTCTCCTCCTTTATTTCTTTTTGTTTATGTAATATTTTTGTATTAAGGCATATGTAAATATTTTAAGGACCCTTTGTAATTCTGAATGATGTATTTATTATATTTTAATTTAATGTTAAGCATATGGATATTATGAGTTTTGTTGTTGTTAATGTACGCTTCCGCTATGATATGTATGCGTGTCTCTGAGTGAGTGTGTGGTAGCGCACTGGCGTCCTTCCAACGGGGGCGTTACAGTTTCTGTCATCATCATCATTATCATCATCATTATTATTATTATTATTATTGTTGTTGTTGTTGTTGTTGTTGTTGTGATCTTCATCATCATTATTATTATTTATTATCATTATTATTATCGTTAACGTTGTTTGCTTTTATTATTAATATTATTATTATCAATATTGTTACTTTTATTTCTCTCATTATTATTATTATTATTATTATTATTATTATTATTATTATTATTATTATTATTATTATTATTATTATTATTATTATTATGCCATTTGCATGGTTAATTTTGCATAATTCATTAAATCTTTTTACATGGTTATGATTTGTACTTTGAATTCACACGTCTAATTCAACCCATTTCATTTCGTACATGTATATTAAGCATCTTTCACATTTATCTTGCCTTTATGTTTATGTGGTTAATTTAAGAATTATTACTAACATTTTTCTGTTGTTGTTTTGTTATATGGAGAAATGTGACATTTGCTTGTTGAGCGTCGTCGTGACCGAATGGAGGGGTCATGACATGTAGGAGGATTTATCAGTTGAGTGAGACCTTACCTACCCCTTGTTTATGTGATTGTATATATTTGCAAATCAAATAGTTTTATTTCATACGCGTGTCAGTTAAAAAATCACAAAAATATTTTTATGACTAAATTGGGATTTTACTAATAAATTGGGACCAATGTCCTCAATTTTAGCCAAGGAATGCAAAATGTCATGAATCAAAATGAAGAGTTAAACTTTCTAAAAATGGGATCACTCATCCCGGTTTTTAAGCCAATAGCCGAAATAACTCTTCAATTCCTCTTTAAGTGAGTGTGAAGGAATCAATGTTCCTAAACCTAACAAATATCCGGATTTATGCATGTCTCCTTTTTTGATAAATTTTGCTTGATTGTTTAACTTTATGTTTATGTTTATACATATCTTGTGTGCCCTTGCAATTAATTATTTTTAGGGGCAATTTTACTTAGCTTTTTCTCATTTGGGGATTGTATTCTATCCCAATTTCTCCTTTGTAAATGGCGTGGCTTTGTGTGTTTACCGCTTTATTTACTACTTTATTTACTGCTTTTTTTATAGCTTTTATTTACCGCTTTTCTCAAACATTGAATTGCGCCTTTAAATAAATTGCATTAATTGCGTGAGAAGAGAGATAGAGTTTTCTAATCTAAAAACTCATTTATAATTAACCAAGGCACAAATAAGAGTGAAGTTGCGAACATCTTCTCTGGTTTAAGACCTCGAGGTTAGATGGGCTTTTCCCAATTCCTGTAAATAGGGTGGCAACTCGAAAATACCTCAAAGGTGCCTAAAGTTTCTATGGGACTAGATGACCTTTCCCAATGTCCTATTGGGTGGGGATTCAAAAATGTCTCATATTACCCAAGATCAAATGAAGCGAACTAATCCCTCGAGCCCTAAAAGCGATCTTTATGAGGTCCTTCCCAGTTCGGTGCGCGTTACAATAACGACTCCACTGGGGACTTTGTGACTTTGCTTTGAAAGTGTCTTGGTTAAAATGTATAATTGAGTTTTTCAAACGAAAATTCTATCTCCCTTCTAAGTTGCATTGCATCATGCTGTAGCCTTAGAATTATGTTAGTTTGTACCCTTATTCTAACCCGGTGCGTTCCCGAAGCACAACCTTAAGTTCACTCAATGTAGGAAAGTGTTAAGGATAATCACTAGCCCAAGCCTAGTACCTTTTGGTATATCAAATGGAGACCTGATCGGTCATTATGCTCGTGATGAGCTAGACCCATTGGCAGGGACCATGCTTGGGTAGCCATAAATAAATATCACCCTGACCAACGCTCATGTAATGGCAATAGATACTTTCCCTAGGTGAGATGAACCATAATACAATGCTTGTCATGTGGGCTGTCATGTATTGAACAAAATCAAACAAATTAACTGGTCTTCAATCAAAAGTTTTCATGCCCCGGTGGGGTCACCTTAATTCAATTGAAGTGTTTGAATACATAATGGCCGAAACTCATACGTATGCGCATTTTGAGAAACGTTATGATGCCGAATTTTTGTTGTGCACTATGCACGTTCATCGGGTCCCCAGTTCACCCATGAATTAAGCCCACCTAGGAAGAGACTAATTGACCTCGTGTGCGGGAGTCAAAAGGTTGGAAGGATCTACTTGCTTGTATATGGTTATGAATGTTGCATAACAAGCGATCATGCATTGTATATGTCATTTATGCATCATTCTAACAATTTGAATCTTTCAGCTATCATAGATTCATCTAAGTGCAGTAGAGGTTCTGACGATCGGCTAGTAAGGACAAACCTGCTCTTTTGATTACTGGAATTAGTGTCTGATTGGGATTTTGAGTCACTCTCAACGACTAGTGAATCATCCTTAGAATCATCAATAGCAGAAGAGACCGGAGCTTTAACCACTCAAGACCTTGCTAGGAGACTAGAGGATTTTGAGCGGAGGATGTTAGAGATGATGGGCGCCATGGCCGAAAGGATTGCTCCTCCTCCTGCTGCACAACCACCTATCGCTCCACAAACATCGGTAGCCCCTCCTCGGGGGCAAGTTGAACCTCCTGCTGGCAAAGAGGTCCCCATTGTAGGTAATGCAGCTTGCCAACTTATCAATGAGCATAAAGCTGCTACTCCCGTTGAGCCAAGAAGAGCAAGGATCCCTAATCTTGATGAGGATTTCGTGATGGAGGATAAGGTTGAGGAGCTAATAGCCCATCAAGCTGTGAGGGGTAGAGCACCCAAGGTGGAGGATAAGGCTATGAAAGGAATGAGGCTGTAGATTGAGGTGATCACTCGCTTGTTATCAGCTTGGAAGGGAATCAACCCCGAGAATAGAGATTTAGGGGATAAAGAGATGCTAACCCAAAGGTTTAAGATGCCCGAGCTGCCAAGTTCGATGGTACTTCGGACCCATATGCACACATTAAGCAGTATACCCTAGTGATGAAGGCCACAGGGTTAACCAAGAAGCAAAAAGTGGGATATTTCTGCCTTAGTCTGGTGGGTCGGCAGTAGACTGGTGTCACGGGTTGGACAGGAGATCCAAGGAGGACTAGGGCCTTTTGACGAAAGAGTTCATGAAGCAGTTTCATCCCCAAACCGATGGTCAGTCTAAGAGAGTTATTCAGATTCTTGAAGACATGCTTTGGGGTTGTGCTTTAGAATTTTCAGGAAATTGGGATCGATATGTGCCTCTGATGGAATTTGCGTATAATAATAGTCACCAGGCAAGCATCGGAATGGCACCTTATGAGGTGCTGTATGGGCGGAGATGTAGAACACCAGTGTGTTTGACTGAATTATCGGAAAGAGCTATAATAGGTCTGGAGATAGTAAGAGACACTGAAGAAAAAGTTAGAATTGTGCAACAGAATTTGAAAGCAGCCAAAGACAGACAACGATCGTATGCTAATCTAAAGCGTAGAGATATCAGTATGGAGTTGGTGACAAGGTTTTTTAAAAAGTTTCTCCGTGGCAAAAAGTTCTTCGTTTTGGAAAGAAAGGAAAGTTGAGTCCCCGGCTTATCGGACCCTATGAGATTTTAGAAAAGGTAGGACTGGTAGCTTATCGGCTAGCATTGCGGACAGAATTAGGCAAGTTCCATGATGTCTTTTATGTATCTATGCTCCGTCACTACCGATCAGATCAAGCACATGTGCTCAAAGTGCAAGATATTCGAGTTCAGTCAGATTTTTCTTTTGACGAGGAGCCAAAAGAGATCTTGGCTAGAGAAGTCAGGCAGCTTCGAAATAAGCAGATACCGTTGGTAAAAGTGCTTTGGCAACATCACGGTGTTGATGAAGTGACCTGGGAACCGGAGGAGGCAGTGAGGACTCATTATCCTCAACTATTTGGATCAGGTGAGAATTTCGAGTACGAAATTCTGTTAAGGAGGGGAGTATTGTAACACCTCGAAACCACCCTAGTAGAGTGAGCCTTATGTGTGTGTAAATATGTGTGGTTTATTTTGAGCGTCTGTTTATTTTGGTGAAATTAATTTGTTATTATACTTTAGTTGGGTTGTATTCTAGTGTTAGTGAGTGTATTAGAGTAGTGTGTGTGTTGTGGGCTATAGTTAGGTGTGAGTGAGTGTGTGGGAGTAGTGTAGGATTAAGAGATTAGTCTTGAGTGTAGCTTGAAGGATGGGAGTTAGGTGCAGTTAGTATGTGGCCCAATGGGGAGTTGCCATGTGGCATGGGAGAGAGAAGAAAAGGGACAGCTGTTCTTCTCCTTTATTCTTATCCCGTTTTCTTCTTCTTTTCCTTCTCTTCCCGTTACTTCTTCATCCTCTTCTTCTTTCTCTTTGTTTCTTTCTATAGTTCTTCTTTTGTTGGCATTGGGTGAGCTGTGGTGAGTTAGGGATAGCTTGAGTTGGTTGGTAAGTTTGTAATTTAGTGTCCTTCATTCTTCTTTTCTTTGAGTGAGTTTTATACCTAAGTGTGTGTGTTTGAGTTTGAATTCTTGTTTTTGCTAGGTTTTGTGGCTCAGAGAGTCCGACTAAGGAGACGAAAAGCAAGGATATCGCGAGTGGTAGTGGAGCTCGAGATTTAAACGCCATATTTTGAGGTTTCGGAATGTTTGTGCATTTTGTGTATTTGGATGATTTCTGTATTATGATTGGAATTGATGATATGGATTGTGTATTTTGGCTTCTATGAGTTATGGGTATTGTTTAATTTGAGTTGAGAAGCATGGGTTGTGAAGGATGAAGTTAAAATGTGGAAATTTTGCATGTTTTCTTAGAAATTGCTGGTTTGAGAACTTTTTGATTTTGATTTTGTAATTTGCTTGATTTGATGACAATAATATGTTCAAAGGGCATGTTTATGTTGTGTATAATGGTTTGAATGAAGGATTTTACTTAGAACTGAGTTTTGGAATCAAATGAGTGAGTGGGTGAAAGTGGAGAATGAATTTCTGCAGATTTTGGCATTAGGAGTGGAAATCCCGACTCTGTCGCGAGCATAACGATGTCGCGAGGTCACGATAGAGCTCGGTGATCTCTGTCCTATCGTGTGCGCCGAGCTGCGAGCGGCTGGGCGTGCGCAGTGGGGACTCCCTGACGCGAGCTCGAAGTCGTCGCGATCGTGACAGAGAGCTCAGCGTTTGGCCAAGCTTCTATCGCGAGCACGACAGCTCTTGCAGGTACTCACTGTCGCGGATGCGATGCTTGTCGCGAGCACGACAGTGAGATCTATTTTTGTCTCCACGCGAGCGCGAGGCTCGCTGCGAGGGCGACAGGAGGACAACTTCGCCTCTGTCGCGAGCGCAACACCCTCTAGCTTTTCTTTTTGACTTCTCTTTTATGATTACAATACTTAACTTTCCAATTTGTTTTACTTATAGAATTATGTATAGTCTATATATATATATATAAATGTGTTTATATGCTTCCTACATCATGAATAAAACTTGATGCAAACATATGTTGTGAACTGAAATGTGTCTTGGATGATGCATGACCCGCTAGAGTCAAATAAGTGGATAGTTAGGCATGCCTAATAGAGCTAGTATTGCTGCAGCAAGTGTATGATTTGTACCCCAATCAGGTCCCCCGACTGGATCTTCGTGATCCTTCTGTCTTGGATCTTATTTAAGATCCCACGCGAAAATGATTTTGGAACAAAATTAAAAGATTGTTTTGATACCCTTAGGTATCTACGTGTTATGAGAATACAGTTAATACCTTCGGGTATCTATGCATACTCGTTATCCACTGTTTTGATATAGCAGGTGCAATAGTGTTATTTGTTATTATGTGTGAATTTCTGAATTATTGCTTAGTGGAAATAATATGATTATAGTACTGTTATGTGTTAAGTTAATTTATGATATCTTAACAATTAACTGTGCCATTCACTTGTGATTATTTGTTGACGCCACTATGAGTGGTCGTTGTGCATCTTTGTTTCCCCACTAAGCGATTTTCGCTTAGCACGGGTGTTTTATCCATGCAGGTGTGGAAGGTTTTGAAGGGTTGAACCGAGGGTTTCGCATCAGCAGGGCCAACACAACTAGTGGATAGAAGATTTTGTAATTAGGCCTTGTATTCTTTTTGTATATATATTATAGTCTTGTACTATTGAACCTATATAAAGGATATTTTATAAATGATATTGTTATTAGTATATGTAATCATTCTGTGGTGCTGAGGCACTTTTGTATCTTTTGGAATATGTAAAGCCACTTTTGTCATATTAATGAAATGCAATATTTTGCTCCATGGTCTTTTCTCAGATAAATTATGAAATTTTAATTTATTCATTTGTATATGTAATTGGTGTGCAATGATTGATTCTGTTTGAGCGTCTGTGGGTGGCAACCCTTATCTACTGGGGACCTTCATCATCTTCATAGGGTGAAGTTCTCTACGTGTAGGTAAGGGGTGTTACAAGACTAGCCTAATGGTAGTGGGATTCTATGAATTAAGGACTTATTCCCTAGGTCCTTGGTTCGAATCCCACGAAAGGTAAAAAAGCACAAGGGGAAGTGTAAAGATCGTGACTACAACGCGGTGGCACTAGTGAGACGCGCTGGGAAGGCCCGACCGGATATGTTCCGGGGATAGCCCTCGGTCGGCCGCCACCGGTTGATACAATGTAGACACTATTTCTCTTATTATTTTTATTAATCACTTAGTTTAGTATATATATATGTTTACAATTTATTTAACTTTTCTTTACTACTATTATTATTCTTGTTATTATAAATAATTTATCTTTGTCATTATTATTATTATGTACAATTTATTATTACTAACACTAACATGATTATTCTGTCAATTCTATTAATAGTATTTCAGCATGATTGTAGACATCGGGTCCTAAGGCAGTCCTTACCTTTTGCTGTGTTAAATATCCTGGATGGTGGCTTATGATTGTCGCCACCGAGATATCAGCATATGATTGTCACCATTGAGCCATAGGCATATGATTGTCGCCCATGTCTGATTCTAGTCTATTTAGCATATGATTGTCGCCTTCAAGACATCGGCATATGATTATCGCCGCTGAGTTGTAAGCATCTTCCATTACGACTCATTTGATATACTACAATTGGTCCATTAGGCATATGATTGTCGCCTTCGAGACATCGGCAAATGATTGTCACCGTTGAATTCTAAGAATATTCAAGTACAACTCATTTCATATACTGCAGTTGGTCCATCTGGAATATGATTGTCACCTTCGGGACATCAACATATGATTGTCGCCGTTGAATTGTAAGCATATTCCACTACAACTCATTTGACATACTGCATTTGGTCCGTCTGGCATATAATTGTCGCCTTTGGGACATTAGCATATGATTGTTGCTGTTGAGTTGTAAGCATATGACTGTTGTCATGACTTATTTTTTAGAATACAACTTGTCAATTTGGCATATGATTGTCGCTGTCGGGCAGTAGGCTTATGATTGTTGCCACCACTCATTTTGTAGACTATCATTAATCTGCATGGCATTTGATTGTTGCCATTCAGATGTCGGCATGTGATTGTTGCCGTCAAACCACTGGCATATTGTAACACCCCGATTTGGACCCCAGTAGGATTTGTAGTGTTATTGTGTAGGGAAAGGCATAAGTGTAGTTGGACAAGTATGAAATTGGGTTAATTAAGGACTTAATTGAAGGAGAATTAAAGTTATTATGTGGTATATGCATGTTTGAGTTGGCTATTGTTAAGTTTGTGTTGATTTCATATGTGAATTGGTGCATGTTAGTTCAAAAATGAAATTGTATGCTGTTGATTTGAGCAAAATATTTTAGTTTGGGGGCTTTGTTTCCTTAAATGCTTATTTGTCTTTATTTAATAATGCATATTAGATTTGATATATTGATAAATGATTAAAGGCATGTTTAGAATGCAATAAATGCTTTGATTGAGGTTTTATGCATGATAGTGTGATTATTGATTGAAGTTTGAATGAGTTGTGGTGGGGATTTTCATCTCCAGTTCAGGAGCACGTCTCTATCACGAGCGCGATCTCAGTTGCGAGCATGAAAGAGAGCTCGAGCTCCAGACTAGCAAGCGAGTGCAGAAGCTGAGCTTCTGCCAAGCTTCTGCCTGGTGTGCTCTGTTGCGAGTGTGACCTACATCACGAGCGCAGCAGACGTCACGAGCGCAATAGAGAGCACGAAAGGTAATATCCTACCGAGGTACGCTTTGTCGTGAGCACCCCTGTGTGCGTAAGCGCGATCGAGGCTTTCAGTCCTCTGTCACGAGCGTGACTGTTCATGGCGAGCGCGACAAAGGTGTTTTAGCTTTCTGTCATGGGCGCAACCCCTTCCCTGTTCAGCATATATGTATTTGTTTGAAATCCTTTGCATGGCTTCTCACTCTTAATTAGTATATGATTTGATATATGAGTGTTAGTGCATTATTTCAAGTCTGTCTCTATTGAATTATGCATTAATTGTTTGGATTCTTGATTAAGAGTAAAGTTTGATTGTTATTCGTATAAGCTTGAATGGTCATAATAGTGGATAGATAAGCATGCTTATAAAGGGCTAGTGATTGCAGCTGCTAGTGTGACCCCATTTAGGTCTAGTATTGGCCCCATTTGGGTCTAGTGTTTGATACCTGCAGGTATCCAAAGTTAAAATGTTTTCAGGCTTCGGTCTCCAGTGTTTCGTGTTTCGGTCTCCAATGTAACCGTATCCACTTCTGATGTAAATTCAGGCTAGTGTTTCGTGTTTATATAGTGATAAATGATATGATACGTGTATGCATTTTTGAATAACTGCTATATGTATAGTTTTGCTTCTGCATATTAATCCTGATAATCATATGGATCTAGTGGATATGCATATGCTTTAGTACTTGGAAAGTATATGAGTGATCAAAGTGTATATGGTTATTCGTGGGATGTAGTAAATTATTGCTGCTTACGGAATATAGAAGTCCAATTATGATATGTTTATATGTACTGCATGTATTGGAGATGTATAGATATGTTAAGGAAATGATGCTATATTATATGTATTTTTGTATGAATAATCGTAAAGTATAATAATATGATGCTCATACTGTATATTGATGTTTATTCTTGTTGTGTTTTTATGTATGTGGATGGGGTGGAATGGTAAAGATAGAAAATTGCATGATCATTGGATAGTAATGTAAAGTGAATGTTATGCATGTTAAGCATAGTAGAGTTATACGAATTTGCTCAGTTATGAAATAGATGCTTAGGTTACCAGTATGCTCGTACTATAGTTGTTGTGAATAAATGTTATTATACGTCGATTATGTTTATTATTATTATTTCTTCATATTTGCAACTCCATTAAAAGTGTATAGTATGTGTTTCTCCCCACTAAGCGTTATCGCTTAGCACATGTGTTTTCCTGTGTAGGTGGCTAGTTCGTTTCTGGTTTTGGGCATCTACAGGTTGGCCACTAGGAGTTCCAGTTGTAGTTCCTCTTGTCTTTTGCTATATTTATTTTGTATAGTTTTGTATATGTTTATGTAAGAGATATTATGATAAGATTATTGTAACTCTTTGTAAGTGAATACTTTTGGTATATGTACATGTATTTGTTAAAAGAATGCTTTTGTAATCTTGTTTAATTATAAATATTTAAAGGTTGTTTCTAATTGTTTGTTTTCAGTTAAATTCTTCTGCTTTGGTATGTGTGTGTGTGCGTAATGCTTCGATATCCTCCCAAGGGGTATTGGGGTGTTACACATATGATTTTCGCCAATGACCTCTTTTGTCAACCACCATCGGGTATGTGTGGCATATGACTGTTGCCATTCGAAGTGTTGGCATATGATTATCGCCAGCAAGCTATTTTGCTAACCACCATCGGGTCTGTATGGCCTATGAATGTCGCCTTTCAAAGTGCTAGCATATGATTATCGCCAGCAAGCTATTTTGCTAACCACCATTGGGTCTGTATAGCATATGACTGTTGCCATTCAAAGTGCTGGCATATGATTATCGCCAGCGAGATATAGGCATATGATTGTTGCCATAACTCATTTTGCAGAAGACTCTTATTTGGTGTAGATTATCATTAATGCTACGGAGCTTTTGTGTCGTGAGGTACACTGTTGGAATGTATTTCTTGCAATTTCAAAGAATCTTATTAATTTGCTATATTAGCCAGATCCTTTTAAAGCGTAAATTTTACGTCTCTTATTTTCTCTTAATATTATTTATTCTTGTCCTTATTTGGCCTTTATTTTCCTTATTTTCTTTTATCTCATCATTTTGATGCGTCAAGTATTTTTGAAGCAAAAATGAAACTTTAACAAAATGTAAACATCACTAAATAATGAAATCAAATTTTAACAAATGTAAGAATCACTAAGTAAAGTGCAATGTTTGTACACCACAGATATATACAAATCTCCCTGAATATGTACTAAAGGGGGGAGTAGTCTAATGGCTTCTCTGGATTTGAATCACTGTCTAATAAGTGGATCGGATGAGCGCTGGATGAAGATGGCCTTTCCCCGAAAGTTGATGGTCCGGCTCTAAAAAAGGAGAGTTGATCCTTGAATGCTGATGGTTCGGCTCTAGAGGAGGAGGGCTGATCCCTAGATGTCGATGGTCCGGCTCTGGATGAGGAGGGCTAATCCCCAGATGTCGATGGTTCGATCCCGGTGGCTGGCTGCAGAGGAATGACTACTGCTAGTGGAGATCGTGGTGCTGCCGACAGCGCTACTCAGGAAGCATGCTGAAACTGGACCCGGGCGTACCCATCTAAAAAAGGCTGAACACATGTCTTGAAGAAACCCAAGACCTCACTGTTCACTCTCACCAGCTCTGAGAAAACATGAGTCTACTTTGAGTTGTGGCGTCTGGGGGCATCTCTAATCCCTATAAGCCAAGTCTCCATCTGCTCTCTCAGCTCCCTGATGGACCCAGATATAGCCAGTATAAAAGCCTCGAACACCTTCACTCCGAACCGAAGAGAAGTCATCGACTCATCAACCATCTGGACAACCTTATCAATCCTCAAGACTACAGCCGTATGTGAGGCACTCAGACCCTTCCTTAAGTCCTCTATTAGCCTCTCCTGGAAATCTAGGCACTCGCCTATCATCTTGCCCCTCTCCTCCATGCGCCGATCCATGGCTGCGATCACCGTCAAGACAACATCCTGCTGTGCTGCTGGCGATGGAGACTGTACACTGGACGGTGTTGGCTCTGCACCGGACTCCGGCAGTAGAGGAGTGGTAGATGTAGATGCCCTCGAGTGCCCAGGCCGGCTATAAGGATGGAACCTCCTAGCCTCGCGAGCCTTAGAGCGGTGGACTGGTGGTGGTAGTGGCGGCATGAGGCTCTGAGCTTGCTGTGACACCAGAGTCCGCAGCAGATAATCTAGATCAATATCAAACTCCACATCTTGAGGAGTATGAGGCTACTCCTCCTCTAGCTAGGGCTGTTATGGAGGCTGTTGCTCCCCCTGGGGCTCTCTCGAAACATCCTCAGCTGGCCAGAGTGGAGGGAGGTAGAAAAGGAATCTGGTCTCTGCCACTGCGAGTAATTTGTACTTTTCCAGATGACCACGTATCTGAGCAACCATCCCTACCCTTTGGGCTGTAGTCAAGTCAACATAGATGTCCTCATCCATTAGAGGCCCAAAACGCAATAAGGAGACCATCAGATATATGAGCAGCCTGGTGATGACGCCTCCAGCGCATATGAAAGGGGTTGTCCCCCGTGCCAATCTCACTAGATTAGCCAATATCTCATGGCTAATATTAAGGCGCTGGCCTATCACCATCTGTAACATCCCTTACCCGTACCTAGTAACCCATACCTTGGTCCAATGGGTTTACTACAACGGTCCAAGGTGTTACCGAAATGGTCGCTTTTGGATACAAAATTTATGCCAAAAATCATGGTTACAAATCTTAAAAAGCGTTATGCCAAAATCTGAGTTATAAAATTTCTTCCATTTTCAAATACACATTTACAGTTAACTATAACTTTTACGCAAACACGATATGAAATATATTTTTCCAAAACTTATTATAGATAGATCAATTACAAAGCTCATATCATTTTTACAAAACTTATATTTCAAAATTACAACTCTTACATACATTCTTAAGACTATTCAAATCCTTCCCTAAAATCTCTTCATAAACTTGCATTGGCCTAGGCTGCTACGAATGACCCTATCACTTGTACCTACACGGATTAAAAGAAACTCCGTGCTAAGCATAAAACTTAGTGGGAAACATGTAAATATAGACGATCATTAAGAATGGCCGTCAAAAAGGTTTAAAGGAAAGCACAATATGGAAAATACAATCATGCCAATTATAATAATTTAAGTACTTTCAAAGAGTTCATCAAACATAAATACGTATTTTGCATATACATTTATGCAATTAATACATGCTTTATTTCACGTATCAATGTTAACAAATCACTTACACATTATTTATACCTATCTGCATCTTATACATGTCACTTTGTTCGCTCGTTCACATTCATTCTGGTTTACAAGATTCACTTAACACATCTCGTTTAATAGATGCTTTATCACATTATTTTATCCAATCAACGAAGCACTTAATTCACAGTAACAAAATACATCTTATACATTTCATATAGTATCATTTTCATAATTTGTAATACTCTATGTCATATTCATACACATTATTATGCCTACAAACTCAATGATGTGGATAATAGGTAAACGCGTAGGTACCCGAAGCTACAAACAAGCATTTCCTTTATTTTTTTGAAAACACATAGGGATCTTAAATAAGATCCAATCACATAGGGATCGCGAGGATCCAAATGCATAGGGACCTAATCAGGGTCTAGAAAATGCATAGGTTGCAACAAACAGAACCCTATAGGCATTGTAACACCCCCTTCCCATACTAGGAGAACCCATCCGCGAGGGAGTGAGAACCAGTACGAGAAGGGGTGTCACACAACAAACAGGGCGGAGCAACATATAATCATATAATATATCATAAACATACATATAAACAGCGGGAATTAAAAACTTTAAAACCAAAAGATTATTCATTCATAGAATAACAATATTCATTCACATAACTGTTCTGATACCAACATAATTACATCATTTAAAGATACATAGCGAAAGCTTACAAAAACTATATACAAGAGAGATATCACTATTACAAAATAAGGATGATATAAAAAGGGAAACTAAGTCCTAACAATAATCCCACTGTGTTATCTTGACTGGCGGCGACTCTCCCAAAAGCTATACACCTTCTGCACCTGCACGGGTGAAAACACCGTGCTAAGTGATAATGCTTAGTGGGGAAATAAACAGGAATTTATGGACAGCCATTCACAATGGTAGTCAAGGCAAATCACATACGATAATAGCATACTGAATATCACAAGATATAATCACAATGGAATTCCATTCATAACCATGCCAAGATTCAATAAACATATTCATATGTCAACAGATTCATATCCTCATATTAGAGTCATTCAACTTCAAATACTTATAAGCATACTCATACGGATTCACATACTTATAATCATATCAGAACCGATCATAACATCTACTAACTCACAGTAGTGGATAACGAGTACACGCGTAGCAGTACCTTACAGGTACGAATTGACATGTAGTTGTACCTTACGGGTACGAATCGAAAAACAATATCACATTTTCTCTTTTCAAACATTTTACAAAGGTATCTTAAACAAGATCTGAACACGTAGAAGTTCGCGAGGAACTAAATGGGGACCTGATCAGGTCCCTGAATAGTACAGAGGCTACAGCAAAAGGACTCCTTTAGGCATGCCTAACTATCAACTAGACTGACTCTCGCAGGTCATGCATAAGCATAAAATCACATTCAAGTATAACTATTATTTATAAAGGAGAACCATGAACTTAGATATGCATAACACATTCCGTATTCAAACACATCATCCAATATAATTTGATATAGCGAAAATACAATTTAACATTAGTAACTAATTGAAATGACACCAAATAAGGTTAAGACCAATAATAAATGAAAAAGGAATTAAAATGATAAAAGTTGCAAAATTTAAAATTTGTAGGACAGAGACATTTTACACGGCGGTATGACATGAATGCTGCAGGTGCATTAGTCAACCCGAATGGCATTACCAGAAATTCATAATGGCCATATGTAGCCCTAAATGCAGTCTTAGGTATATCCTTCTTTTTCACTTGCAACTGATAATAACCAGATTGTAGATCAATCTTAGAAAACACACCTGCTCCTTTCAACTGGTCAAACAAATCCTCAATCCTCGGCAAAGGATATCTATTTTTCACCGTCACCTTATTGAGCTGTCTATAGTCAATACACATTCTCATAGTCCCATCTTTCTTCTTTACAAATAGCACTGGTGCTCCCCACGGAGACACACTTGCTCTCATGAAACCCCTATCTAGCAACTCTTGTAACTAAGTCTTCAATTTTTTCACTCAGTAGGAGCCATTCGATAGGGTGCCTTAGACACAGGTGTTGTACCAGGTACAATGTCAATTGACAACTCCACTTCCCTTACACCAGCTAACTCTTAAGGAAACACATCAGGAAATTCCATTACTACTGGCATATCCTGAATTCTCACTTGTTCTCTTTTTGAATCCAACAAAAGGGCTAAGAAACCCTCACATCTTTTCCTCAAACATCTATATGCTTGTATAGCAGAAATCACATCTACTAGCGGATTAGAACATACACCCCTCACAGTCACTTTAGACTTTTCTGCACTACTGAGCACAATTGTTTTCTTCCTACAGTTTACTACAGCTCAGTGCTTACTCAACCAATCCATACCTAGAATTAAATCAAATTCATCAAAAGGCAACTCAATCAAATCTACAGGGAACATAAAACTTTTGACCATTAAAGGGCAATCTTTATATCCTTTGTTCACATTCACACTATTCCTCAATGGGCTAGTCACACATATATCATAATTTAAATAATCAACAACATACATCTTATCACATAATTTCTTAGAACACACATACGAATGCATAGACCCAGGGTTAATCAATGCAAATATTTCTATATTAAAGAGTAAAAATGTACCTGCAATGACCTCTGGCTCATCCTGCTCCTCACGAGCCTTCATCGCATATGCCCTTGCTTGTGCTATTAGAGGTCAATCAATTGATTCTGACAGTGTGCCTCCTATGGAGAGGCCACCTTTGCCATGTCTTCTACCTCTACCTCGATTAACTGGAGGCAAGTTCGATCCACCTCTACTCACTTCTTGCTGATTTCCTGTCACCTCATAAGCCTTAGGATAGTTAGCCAAATAATGCTCTGTACTCCCACATCTGAAATAAGCCCCAGTAAACTTCCAATAATCGCCTCTATGTCACTTACAGCAATAAGGACATTCAGGCACTTCACTTCTATTACCATATGCACCTCTACCAGTACCAGATGCATAGCAAGATCCATGCCTTTTGCCTCTAGTAATTGGATTGCTAGCTGACTTAGCTAGAGGTGCTGCTAAAGGATCTCTTAGTCTCTTACCTGAATGTACCCTACCTCTATTAGGATTTCTCCTCTGCATTCTTTCCCGCTGAATCTCAAGTGATCTTTTCGCTCTCATGGCTGCTTGTACTATTTTGTAGTAACTTACAGTCAGAGATGTCATCATGGAAATCAACAATGCCTTAATTGGGTCATTCAACCCTGCTTCAAACTGCTGACATCTAAACTCCTCTGTAAGCACTCCCTCAGGTGCATACTTATGCAACCTACAAAAATCTTTCTCAAACTCAGGTACTTACATAACTCTTTGCCTTAGATTTAGACACTACTTCCAATTAGCTTCCCGATATGCCTTAGTTATGTACTTGTTTCAGAACTCCTGAACAAATAATTCCCAAGTTATAGGGTTCGAAAGTATCGGATGCCTTCAAACCAGTTTCCACCAGTTGTAGGAAGATCCTTGAAGCAGTGATACCACACATTCTACCTTCTGTTCAGGAGGGCGTCTTATCTTGTCCAATACCCTTTCAACCTTCTCAATCCAGTACTCATCCTTAACAGATTCATCCAAACTAGTTAGAACTCTTCTGCCCCATGCTTCCT
This sequence comes from Excoecaria cochinchinensis, assembly GCA_947683425.1. Taxonomy (NCBI): domain Eukaryota; kingdom Viridiplantae; phylum Streptophyta; class Magnoliopsida; order Malpighiales; family Euphorbiaceae; genus Excoecaria; species Excoecaria cochinchinensis. The sequence continues at coordinate 3,926,526 of CANTUQ010000004.1, forward strand.
CAATGATTCTAATGGAGCTTTTGGTGCTGTTATACAGTCGAGCACCCTCGCTATCTCTTGCGACATTTTGAGTAAAGCTTCCAGAGGAACCATTGGAACCTCTCATCCCACACTTGCTGGTGCAGATTGACCAGATTCAGACACTTCAGATTTACGAGGATTCACACTTTCAGCGGTCTCTTCTCTAGCGTCTTGAGTGGGATCCATCGATCTGATACATACACAAGGACGTTCGCATTAGGTCAACATAACTATATGCATCCTAGTCTACACTATGCCCAGAAACAACTAAACCTAGGCTCTGATACCATAACCTATAGCACCCATGCCCAGCTACTTGTACAGCTTCGCTGAGGCAATCAAGTACTGTCGTCACAACTCACATCACATGCATAGAACATACAATTCCTTAGAATACAAATCTAGAGCTAATAATTTGTACACATAGCACAATTGCTTATACACAATCTAGTTTAACATTCATACTATTATCATATATATTTATCAAAGTACACCATAAATCATACATAACAAGTTAATTGTTTAGGTTTATCCTTATCTTGTTTATTTAACTTTGCCTGCAATTCAATGATGCGGATAACGGGTATCGCATTAGTACCGTGAGGTACAGTATGTTCGTGGATACTTACATTCGCATTGGTACCCTAAGGTATAGTAAAATTCAACATATTCAACGTTCTCATTGAAGAATCCATTAAGGATTCAAATCACATTGTGATTCCAAAGGAATCGAACGCATTGGGCTGCAGCACTTAGACCCTATAAGCATGCCTATTTATCCACTACTTGACTCGCAGGCTATTATTATTTAATTCAATTGTCAATTTATTTGATCACATGATCCAGCAATTACAACAAGTCATTAGAGAAAATATTAATACTGTTCCTCCATTACACACATTTGTAAGCCAACGACAAATCCACATTCTTGGCCACTATCATGCCATTATTTTAACTCATCACATAGCTCATGAAATAACTTGGCATAGATTATAACATAACAAACCATATAAACTTATTAATCACATATGATCATCCCATTTGATATCAACATTAAGCATTTATTAAATGTTATTATACTTAATTATCATTGTTTTACCATTTGGATATCAATCCTGAATGACTAAGAATTTTCACAAAAACAGGGTACCTCACGGTCACAACCATTTTGGTTGTCACCGTGACATACCAAAGGTTTCAAAACAAAATGGAATCTAGGGTATCTCACGGTCACAACCATTTTGGCTGTCACCGTGACATAAACCAATTACCCGAACAGAATGCATTCAGTGAGTATCTCACGATCACAACCATTTTGGTTGTCACCGTGACATACTCCCTTAGTGCAAGGCAAAATGTAAATCAAGGTACCTCACGGTCACAACCATTTTCGTTTTCACCATGCATACCAAGTTCACTTCGGGTAGAATAGAATTCATGGTACCTCATAATCATAACCATTTTGGTTGTCACCGTGACATACCAATCACCACTAAGCAGAATGCAAACTTTGCATACCTCACAGTGGCAATCTCGTGGTTGTCACCGCGACCTATGCAGGAGCTGCAAATCACAATGGTGCAACCAGCCTCTTTTCTCATATCATTCACAAGACTTACCATTCAACCATTTCACTCTTATATCCAAAAGCCAACCAACTTATTAACTAGCATATTACACAATTTCAATTTCAATTAACTCAATTCAAGATGCATAGAATTAGGCACATTACATGTTCCATAACCCTAGTTATAGTTCATTATATTATGGGCATCTCTTATTCACATGCCAATAGAGTTCCTCTAGAAACACATATCAACCAATATTTTCATACTAGTCACACAACAAATACCCAAGTGCCAACATTTAACATTCAATGTAACAAAATCAACTATCACATAACAAAACAAAGCAACTTTCCCAAACCTTGTCGCCTAAGCTCCTAACACTCACTTAGCACTTGATTCTCCAATTTTTGCTTTTCTCTTATCCTTCTTGATTTCTTCCACTACAAGTTCCAGTCCAATTTCTAGCACAACATTATTATTCACTCAATCCATTCAATTTAAAATTAAGAAGGAGTAGAAGTAGGAAACCATAATAAATCACTTACTTATCCAAAATAGAAACTTAACTTCATCATTCAAGCTCTTAATCACAACACAGAATTTAGAGAATCAACTTAAAGAAAATGGTACATGAAGAAGAGAAAAGAGAAGCACAGAATTTAGAGAGAACGGTTAAACTATAAGCATGAAATCTGCCTTTCTCTCTCCAACTCACTACATATTGCATGGCTCCAGAGAGGTGGCAGCTCCACAAGACCACACGTAGAGTCCACTTCTCCCACCTCAAGGCTGCCTTTTTTTTTTCTCTTAAACACCATTAATCTTAATTCACTTGATTTATTTAATTAATGCCTCTCAATAATAAATTATGCACAAATACCAATGAACCACTTAACTTATTTTATTTCTTCAATTAGGTCCTCAATTACTTACACTTATTCCTTACTCATGCACAATTAATCCAGATTTTAACACAATTCAAGTTAACATGCTTTCTAATTGTGAATAATCACTCTACCACTCGGGTACATTTTCGGCCATTACAATTACATCTCATGTTCCAAAGTTACGTTATAATTCTTACATGTCCAAAAGCTATCAATTACTTATACATAGTACAAAATAACAAAACCTATAATAAGAACGGATCCTAGTGTGTTGACCAACCGAGATGCGGGAACGCCCTTCAAATCACTTTGCTTCTGAACCTACACGGACTGAAAACCCGTGCTAAGCGATAACGCTTAGTGGGGAAACAACAAACAATATATGCATACATATAATAACAAGCATTCATTGAATAATATCAAATACATGCTCTAAAGTTCATGCTTCATTTCTAACATGCCTCATATTCATAATATTAAACTCAACTTAATATTCATGTAGCATGCTGGAAAGTCATATTCAAATGTCACATTATCACATGTCAATCTAGACACATTGCATTCATAATCTGACATCATAAAACATCATTTTGTACATTATAGCTTATTTAATTATTAGCACCTTGCCTGTAACTCAGAGACACGGATAAGGGGTATCGCATCAATACTTCGAAAGTACAGTAATCACTTTTGTATATGAAGATACACACTTTCACATCAGTACCATAGGTACAGGAATAATTAATAAGAAATAATATATGTATATTCACTTTCAAAATACAAGAAGGATTCAATACACATTGGGATTCCACAGGAATAAGATGCTTCAGCTGCAACACTTAGACCCTATAGGCATGCCTATCTATCCACTATTCGACTTATAGGCTAAATTATTAATCCGATTATGGTTCAAGTTATCATAGAGTGTAACATCTTAGAATCTCAATAGGCAACATCACATCACTTATTTACACTTATAGCTTATTACGAGAATACCCGTGCTCGCGACAGAACACAGCCCATCACTATATCTCCTGCTGGAGCACTCTATCGTGCTCGCTATAGAGCCTGAACTTTGTGTTCATAACTCCACAAGACACCTCTTGTTCAAGAACTTTGCCACAGTCACACATGTGACCCTCAAAACACATCCTAACATTATTTTCTGCCGTCATGGCCTTCTAACCAAATGTTTATTTACAAGATAAGGTTACAATGGTATGATTCTCATTATTTTTGTCTTATAGTTGAGGAGTTATGGCCAATGAAATAGTACATGTTCCAAAAGCCCTCCTACCAGATTTTTAACTAACTTAATTACACATTTTGAAGACTATAGAGTCCTCAACTAAAATGACCATTTCTAACACATTTCTAGACACAGCTCTTAGGGATCAAATCTCTTATGTCTTGCTCAATTAGAACTATGCAAGTGAAGTTATACCTCAAACAAACCCAATAGGACATTTACTCACTAAATCTAATTTTTACTATTTCAAGATAGTCAAGTTTGAATTCAACTCAATTGGTAAATTCCAATACCCATGCTCACAAAGCACAACCCCAAAGTGCCCACGCAACCCAGCATGTTCAATTTCACATTAAGCTTACAAGCATTCATAATGCACAAACCATTTCTCAAATCATCAAAACAGGGTTATAAGCTTACACAATTATCTCATGTCAACAATTTAACTCATCTAGCTCATCACACCACATAACTACCTATTTTCCGTTCATTTACACATAATGCAAACATGAAATTTCAGTGTTCATATAACACAAATTTAACACTCAAATATTGAGTTTCCCAAACCTCTCTATCCTTTGCTCTTTAAGCTCAATTTGTACATAGTTCACCAACCTTCTCTTTTCCTTTATCTTTTCTTGGATCCACAACTACATGCATCGTCTAATTTCTAGAATTGGAACCACAAATCATTACCAGCTCAACCAAAAGAAAAGAAGAAGAAGATGAAGAACAATCAATAAACACTTACCTTATTAATTCAATAACTTAATGCAACTAATGCCTCAATTGATCATTAACAGAAATCAGAGCAATCAAGAATTGAATAAATGGCTCACGAAATAAGAGAAGAAGAAGAAGAAGATCAGAATTTTGAGAGAACCCATCGAAAATCACATGCAATACAAGAGGTTTTCTCTCTCCTAAAACACTTATATTGCATGAAGAAGAATGAGGTGGCAAATGGAGAATTGGACACCCGGATTCCGCTATCTTCACTCACCATTTCAAATTTTACTTAAATAAATACCACTAACAATTAATTAATCCCACTTAAGCTTAATCATGCATATTCATCAATTAGCCACATAAACTTATTTATTAGCTCAATTAAGTCCTCAATTCAATTACACTTAAGTCCAAAATTTAACAAACTCTAGATTAAACTTACCCAATTACCCTAATTAGACCAATTTGTTACTAGGGTATAAATCGGGACATTACATTATTTCCCAGCAAAACTAAAATGGCACAAATACACGTAAAATATTTTATGCATGTGAAATGCTTCAACAATGCGGGTCAAAATCCACCCAAGCGGTTAGAGGTTGACCAATGGGCTGTCCGTGGGTCACTAGAGGCATGCCCGCCGGTTGTTGCTTTCTTTAAATAGTTATCCTTTTCCTTGAATTTTGTGCATTCTTCTTCTTGGATTTCAATCAGAGCCCCCTTTTCTAGTTTTTTTCTCTCTCTCTCTCTCTTTTTCTTTTTCTATTTATTTAGCTTCTATTTAATTTCTACCCCAAAGTCCTGGAAATGTCATCACCAACCTTTAACAAAATGCACCGACTTTTAGATGACCCCCGAACTTGAAAAAATACCACTTTGGCCCCTTATTCTAGCTTGAAGTTTTTAAGGAGGATTAAAGTGGACAAGAATCTTCTATTGTTTGCAGTTCAATTCTAGGATCCCCATTTCCACGTTTTCAGATTCACTTATCAAGAACTCTGCGCCCTGCTCGAAGAATTTGCTGCAATTATCAGAATGAGGTTTCCTCCTAGCACACCACCTTGCATCCCGAGCTGTGGCTTGGTTCATGCGAGGAACATTACATTGGCTTTAGGTATTTCTCCCTCAGCTATAGCTAAATTGGGTCCCTAGGGTGCCATTTTTGCTTTAGAACTGCTTATCGAGGCGTTAGAAAGTTTTTCTGATGTGCCCACATATCAGGCCAGTGTTGTCCTAATATTTTTCCTTTCCAGAAACCTAACAATGATTTCTGAGGGGTTGGTCGGCGATTTCTAGCTATTCGGGATTGTAGATGGCATCCGACGCGGGTTGTCCCCATTTTCCTTGATTCTTGCCGAGACCATTCTATACTTGGATTCTATCTGTGTCGACCCTTTTGCTGCCTTCACTGGAAGCCCCTTATTACTTCAAGTAAGTGTTTATCATTATTTTAAAAGGTAGTGCGTCCCTTGTGGATTTTTGCACTAACTTTTCTTATCGGGAAATGCATCCTTTCGGATTTTCACATAACCCGGTGCCTTATTTTTGCCCGGAGTGGACCCTACCCATTTTAGCAGCTATTTTTTTAATTTTTTAAATCTCTCCTATCTTTCAGGTATGGCTGTAAGAAAAGCTAAAGCTACTATCAGAGCCCCCTCTTCGAGTAATCAGCAATTATTCGCTGAGGCACTTTCTTCCCCGGTAATGGTTGTATTCATTTGCTTCTCCTGATGAAGGTCCTGCTAGATCGGGCGAGGTGGCACATGAGGACATCAACTTCATGTGCCCCCGACTTCCCCTTTCTGCTGTGACTCTGGATGGTTCTTCAGGGTGCATTCCTTTGTGTGGATTTCATGAGGCTACCTTTTATATTACTACCCGCTGTGCTCAATAGTTCGAAGGGATTCAAGATATTGTGAGGCACCCTCTATCTTTCCAAGGTGGCATCTTATCCTCGGCTTTCACCTCTAGGTATCATAGCCTCTAGACATAGCTATATGTAAAGACTGTTATGCCACTGATTGGAGATTGTACCCTTACTTCTATGAGTGCATAAAAGAGGTGGGTGATTAGTCCTGCAGTTGATAATAAGGCCAATCGACTTAGGCATTTCTCCAGCAAGAGCAATAGCAAAGCATAGTCATTAGATTACATACATTCAATAAAGAATAACGTTTTACTTTTTATAAAAGAACTAAAAGATAATGAACAAATGAGTGTAATTGTCTTTGTTTTATATCTTTTGCAAAGATTGTGCATATTTCAGTATAACTTCACCATATATGATCATCATTTAACATAGATTAAAAATGCAAAACCACACTTAATCTCAAAATGGATCTAGAAAGCATCGAACTCCTGTTACCAATCAGCCTTCTCGGATTTTCTTGATTGGATATTTTCTCTCAAGCCTCTAATTTTTGTTTAGGATGCCTTGTTGGTTTTCACCCTGATGAGGCACCCATTTTTAGCAAGGCCACCTTTTTTCGATTTTCGACCCGCAGGGCTTCTATTCTCTTCTTTTGATTTTTAGTCTTTAGCCATGGAACCTTTTGAGTCTATTAATGTTGACAGGTTCTTTGAACTCGTTTCCATCGCTATCTATTAGAATTGTTGCTCCCTTGGATAACAACCTCTTAAGAACAAATTGACCTTCCCATGTTGTCTTGAATTTACTGCATATGTCTGGAACACCTGGTCTCATTTGCTTGGAGACTAAATCTCCCTCCTTTAGTGGATGCTTTTTGACCTTTTTCCTAAATGACCGAGCAAGCCCTTTTTGATAGATTTAGTTGTGATAATAAGCCCACAACCTATTCTCATTTAACATATTTAACTGCTATAATTATTGATGCACCCAATCAGCTTTTGAAATCTAGGCTTCCATGACTACCCTCAAAGACTTGAGCGCTACTTTAATTGGAAACACTGCTTCCATCCATACACTAAAGAATAAGGCATGGCTCCTATAGAGGTTCTAACGATGGTTCTATAGCCCCAAAGTGCAAAAGGCAACTTCTCTGCTCAATCTTTGTAGTTCTGAACCATCTTGGCCAAGATCTTCTTAACATTTTTATTAGCCGCCTCAACTATCCCATTGGCCTGCGTGCGATATGGAGAAGACTTGTGATGCTTAATGCCATACTTTTGGAGTAACTTCTTAGTTTCAGCCATAAATTGCACCCCATTATCAGACACAATATGGTATGGGAGACCATATTTGCATATCAAATTCTTTTTAATGAATTTGGCCATATCCTAGGCATCGATCTTCTTCAAGGATTCAACCTCTACCCACTTAGCTAAGTAATCGATGGCGACTACGATGAGCCTATGCCCATTGGAGGCTGTAGGATGTATCTCTCCCATAATATCTATCCCCCAAGCTGCAAACGGCCAAGGTGATGTTAAGCTGTGCAATTCTGAAACTGGTAAATGCCTCAGGTCTGCATACTATTGGCACAATTGACACTACTTCACATACTTTGAGCAATCCACATCCATTATGAGCCAGTAAAACCCTTATCGCATAATCTTCTTGCCTAGCATTAAACTGTTCAGATGAGCTCCATAAACCCCGGCATGAATTTCTTCCATTACCTTCTCAGCTTCTTTCTTGTCCAAACATCTTAGCTGAATGCCATCGACTTGTCATTTGTATAGCACACCATTTATGAAGATAAACTAAGTAGACAGTCAGTGGATCAATCTTTGGTCCTTCTCGGTAGCTTCTTCTGGGAATGCCATCTTTTTTAAGTAATTCTTAATGTCATTATACCACGGCTTTTCATCAGCAACCCTGATTTTCATGATTTAATCAGACTTAAAACTGGGCTTCTCGGAACTTGAGATCAAGATGGGCTTCATGACTACCCCTTCTGGATTATCCCATATTGATACCAAAGTTGCAAGGGCATCTGCTAATTGATTCTCATCTCTCAAAATGAAATGAAAGGTGCATACTTCAACTGATTGCTCAACATCTTTAAGTGTTTCGCGTACGGTATCAATCGTTCTTCTTTTACAGCCCATTCACCCAAAATATGGTAGATCATTAGTGATAAATCTCCAAAAACCTCTGCGTTCCTCACCCCCAAGGCTATTAAGGCTTCTAATCCAAAAGTGCAAGCTTTGTACTTGGCTTCGTTGTTAGTAGCCTTATACCTTAAGTTCTTCGCAAATGGGGTTGTTAGAATGATTCCTACTCTTGCCCCCTTGCTATTAACTACTCCATCAAAATTTAATTGCGAACTGTAGACATCGGGTCCCGAGTCAGCCCGGATTAGGATTACCCAATGATGAAATTAATTGTGCCTGTTTATAGGCAAAAATGAAAGTTGAAAGTGATGATTTCCTTGTCGAATTGATATATTAGAAATAAATAAAAATGTATTTTAAAAAAATATTTTAAATGTTTTAAAAATTATTTTTTGGGACAAAAAGGGTATATTTTGAAATTATTGTGTTTTAGGAAAAATTAAAAAAAATCGCGGGTGTCGGGCTGCGGCAGTGCGCGCGTGTGCCCGCGCAATGCGCTGGGTGCGCACGGCGGAGTCCAGCACGCACGCTCGACCGTGCGCGCTACGCGCACCGACGGGCGTCGGTCGCCCCCTGATGCCCCATTTCACCCGTTTTTGCTGTTTTTCCGATTTTTGGCCTAAAAAATAATTATTTTCTTCATTTTTTTTGTGGAATTTAATGTTAAAACCTTTTATTTTCCAAACCCTTCAAATTCATGAGTTTTTTTTTGTGATTATTGCAATTAAATTTATTTAAATCAATTTAATAAAAATCTGATTTTGTGACGCGCGTCAAACTCCGTGGGATGCCCCGGAGGCCCGCTTGTGACGCGCGCCGGATCCCGAGCGCCGCCCCTTTCGGACCGCCCGCACGTGGGCGATCGGGGCATTTGCGGGTCCGTTGGCAGCTTGCGATGAATCGCAAGTGCGTCTATGTTGGGCAACAAGGAGGTATCATGGAGTCGCCACCCAATAGAACATTGGGAAAGTTTCTCTCGCCTCGGAGAGCCTAAGACTGCGCTTGGTATCCATTTTGGGCTAGCTAGAGGGATCATAGAAGGTGAACTTCTCACCCTAAAGAGCCTAGGATTAGCGCTAAAATCTCGTGACCCAAGAAGTGTTTTGGAGGATAACCTCTAACCTCTTGAGCCCAAAGACCAGAGCTGGGTCCGGGATTTCTCATCTATTTCTACCTCAATTATTTTATGATCAAATTTTAATATCATTAATTCGCTCTCTCTCCACACTATGCAGTTTGATTAAAAGGCGCATTTATTCACATCTTGAAAGCGATAAATGATCAAATAGATAATGAAAGCAATAGATTACAATAATACAAGGAGCGGAATACAACTCCCTTTCGTAAATGTGCGGATCACGCATAAATCGGGGCATTGCTTATTTTGAGGACTTTGGTCCTCGCATGCATCATTATTAAAATTGGAGATTTTTGTTTATGATGATTTTATTGGATAAAATAGGACATTGGTCCAGTTTTGTGCAAACCTCATTTTATTAAATATAAAACCATTGAGTCATTTTTATACACCAACGGGATATGAAAGGAGTACATCCATATACATAAGATAATCAATAAAATAAATGAAACAAGAGGATTAGGAAACTAAACCGGACGAGATCCTCCAAACATGGTAGATAGCCGCTCAAGCTCGAGATAATCCAGGAGGACCGATGTACACTCACAGAAAGTTAAGAGATGTTAATATACATAAAATTAACATATAAGAAATCAAAGCGACTGGATAGAGATGAAAAATGATTTAAAAAGATGGAGACAGAACCCACCGACGGCCTTCCTTGGTTGACCGACGGGCGTCGGTTCGGTTATCCGATATGCCCGTTTGTCACTCAAGAATGGGCGTCTGTAGGTGGGTGACCGACGGGCGTCGGTCATGAAGATGACCCGTCGGTCACCTCTGTCTCCGAAAACAGAAAGGAAAAAAGAAACCTTTCAAAGTCAAAAAGCGGGTTTTATCCCAAAAGGAGATAAGAGAGTCAAAATAAAAGAAAGTAATGACAGATATTCAAAAATTTCACAGAATAAGTAAAAAATTAAATATGAGATGAAATGGAGAATGGATCCGGAATATTTACCCTCAAATAATCGCTTCAGGTGAGATTCTGGTGTCGGTTAGAGCCCCGCGCGTTCCACGAGAAGCAAAGATGAAAGATTAAAGAGAGAAAATGAGATATTTCACCTTCAATCCTTCAGAAAATCGATTTTGGAGTCAAAATCTAAAGAAAACTAATTAGCTTTTAGTTCCCTTTGATTGATTTGATCCTTGATTCAATAGAGTTCTTTAGAAAAAGTGTTTTTGGAAGAGAGAGAAAATGTGCTTGAAATTGGGCAGAGTTTCCTCTTTTGAAAATTTTTTCCAACCCTTTTCAAATGAAAATCCGGAGCTTTTATAGCCAGACACGACTGACGGGCGTCGGTGTATAGAGGCGGGCGTCGGAAGAATCCTTCTAACACAAGGATTAGTCCGACGGCCCTGCCACATCCACCGACGGGTGTCGGAAGGGTTGCGTGCTCCGGGAAACCAGGCGGCAATCTGAAAGGGGCGGTGATTTTCCGACGGGCGTCGGAAAATACCAAGAGCCATCGGTGACTTGGAGCGATGGGCCGGCTCGACAGACGGGCTGGCCGTCTGTGGAGGACAAAAAGCCCTTCGACTCGAAAAAAACCTCTGTTTTTCTCTCCTTCGGCCCAGGAATGATAAAAACCTCACTTCTCATGGAACGCGGGGCTAAAACCTCTAAATCCAACCTACTATACAGGCTTGGACACTGATTTCATCATAGGGTAACCTCTGATCCGGACCGCTCCGGGACACGGTGCTTACAGTTGCCCCCAGTTTTGGGGAAACTAGTGCACAAGCTCCTAGATAAGCCAAAACTCAGAGAAAGGTCAGAAAGGAAGCGTACCTGCGACGGCTTTTCACCCTCCATGCCTTCTGTCGGGTGGACCTTGTCTCGATCCGCTCGGCGATGCAAAGATATTTCCATCGGCCTTATCTCGACCGGTAGGTACTCAGGGAGATGCAGCACGCTCTGGCTGCAACCTCGATCCGGTGAGATGCGGCATGCTCTGGCTACAGTCCCAATCTGGTGAAGCGCTGTATGCTTAGACCATGGCTTCGATCTGGTGAGATGCAGCACTCTCTGGCTACAATCTCGATCTAGTGAAGAACAGTGTTTCTTCAACTGCATCTTCGATCTGTGAGATGTAGCACTCTCTGGCTACAACCTCGATCTGGTGAAGTGCGGCACTCTCTGACCACAACTTCGATTGGTGAGATGCAGCACTCTCTGGCTACAATCTCGATCTGGCGAAGTGCGGCACTCTCTGACCACAGCTTCGATCTGTGATGCAGCACTCTCTGGCTACAATCTCGATCTGGTGAAGAGCAGTGTTTCTTCAACTGCAGCTTCGATTTGGAGTGTGGAAACTCCGCTGGTTTCCTTGTTTCAAAGGAGATCTTTTTAATCGATGTCTGTGCTCAGATCGGTATTTCCCTGTACCTGTGAGATAAAAGATTTTGTTAGTTCACGTTTGAGTGGTCATCTTTTGACCTGTCTATTAATGGCGTGACCTTGCTTTATTGGCTATGCCATGTTTCATCTTTTATTCATTTTTCTTACTGAGCTGTTATCGATTATCATTTTTGTTGTTTGTTTTTGTTTTGTATTTTTTTTTATATTGTCATTTTTATCGACATGTAAGTAGATATGAGAACATACACTTTCTGTGATGTGATTAAGCAATTAACAATCGAATGATCATGCAATAAGGAAGCAAAAGTTTTCCACTAGAAATGTCATTTTTGTACAGTGCATATACAAAATATAAAATATACAAAAGATACAAAAATAACTCCCTGAAGATCAGAGAGGTGTGTAGTCTGAGGGCTCATCGGGATCCTTGTCATCCGATATATGCACGGTCCCTGGCGGAGGTGGAGGTGGATGTACCGGAGGTGGCGACGGAGCTGTGGAGGGTCCTGCCTCATGATCATGGGCCTGCCTGAACCGGATCTGAGCGTAACCGTCCAAGAAGGGCTGGGTGCAGGTGCTCATAAACCCTAAGGTCTCAGAAACCTTCTCTCCCAACTTCTTGAAGGCTTGGCTCAACTGAATGGTCTGCTCGCTGGCGGCCTTTCTCCTCTGCTCTAGGCTCTGCTCCGTCTGCTCCCTAAACTCCCTCATGGTCTGAGAAAGAGGGGGGAGAATCCCCTCCATCGCCTGGACGCGGGATCTCGGAGAGTCAAGTGACTCATCAATCATCTGTAGGGTCATATCGACCCTCTGAGATGCCTGGTCCTGTGACGTCCTCAAATCATGAGCGAGCTGCTGCCTCAACTCCCTCTGACCCTGAGCAATCTGCTCAATCAGCCTCATCTGCTCTCCTCTGAAAGCCTCCAGGACCCGAGTCTGCTCATCCCTAAAGGCATCCATGGCCCGAGTCTGCTCCCGAGTCGTGTGCTCGATGTAGCCGGCCTGCTCCCGAGCCAAGCGCTCCACCGACTGGGACTGCTCCAAAATGGCAGCCTGCTGGCGATCTAACCTCTCGTGGATAGCCCTGTCTCTCTCATCCTATCGCCGCTCCAAGGCTGTGAACATGGAGGTGAGGAGCTGAGAGAAGTCAGGCTGCACAGGCTGCTGCGGTGCTGGCTCTGGTGGTGGTGCCGAGGAGGTGGATGCCCCTGGGTCGCCTCGGGAGTATGGATGGTATCTCTCGGAGGGCCCATGGATAGACCTCTGTACCCTGGCGCTCGGTGATGGGACTGGAGTCGGCACTCTGGATGCCGGTGAAGCGGCAAAGAGGTCGTCCATCGTGATCTCAAAGTCAAAATCTGAGGGGGTCCTAGGTGGCTCCTGCTGCTGTGGTGGAGGCACCGTCCGCGGCTGAGGAGGCTGAGGAGGCTAGTGCTCCGGCTGAGGCTGGGGTTGTGGCTGAGGCTGGGGCTGTGGCTGAGGCTCGGGCTGTGGAGGCTGCTCCTCCTGGTGCTCCGGGTGATCAGGATCTGCCCCCAAGGGTGGAAGGTTGAACAACTGCCGTGTCTCATGGACGGTCAAAACCCTGTAGGCCTCTGCCTGGCCAGATATCGGGGAGATCATCCCCATCTGCACTGCCGCCGCGGCGTCGACATGGATCCCCTCAGGCAAGGGTCCTCTCAACCTCTCGGGGTTAACCCCCAGTCCCAAAAGCAAACGGGTGATGACTCCTCCTACCATCACCACCGGCGTCATCCCTCTGCTGACTCTGGTCAAGTTGGCCAAGATCTCGTGGCTAATGTTGAGATGCTGGCCTGCCACCATAGCCCAGAGGCTCCAGATCTCAGCCGCGTTAAGCGACCCTGGATTACCAGCTCGACCGAGGTACGAACTGGAAAGCACTCTGTGCAAATACCGGAGTACCTGAGACACCAGTACGGTGCTCTTCGCTGTATCGTGATCGTACAGCACTCCTGGTATAGCAATGGCCGCCCAATGGGCGCGTCTCACCGCTCGCCGCGGGATCTCGACCCCCTCCTCTCTAGGGAGCCCCATGGCCTGAGCAAACCTCTGCCTAGTGATGCTGAAATGGTCGCCGTCGAACCAAAACTGAATCACCCCTGGGTCAGTATCTGCACTCTGAAAGCCAGTGTAGCAGAGAGTGGCCAGGACCTGGCGGGTAGCCTCTGGAAATGTCTGAAAGGAGGGCTCAAGAAACTCCGTCCACCCAGCACCCTCGGCAAGTAGATCGAACTCTGGGGCCAATCCTAGGGCCTCTAGCAATGGGCGAGATACAAAACGGCTGGCCCGAAACTCTACCTGAGCCAGCGCTCTATACCTCTGAGCCGACTCATCATCCATCCAATCCGGAGTTACAAGCTCGGGCTGGGCCTGCGGTGCTCTACATCTGGGAGGCATCCTGCAAAAGGGAAGAGATTAAACATCGGAAATTTGGCAAAACAAATATTTTTAAACTCATTTCCGAGGTGAAGGCCGATTTAGGCCTCACCGGGGCAATAGCGGCCCAAACAAGATAAAGAAATGATAAAAAGAACGAAAAGAGCAAACATCCTGTCTAAGGAAATAGCTCAAAGTGCCTCGCACGCATCATGGCAAAAGTAAATATGCAATCAACATGGAAATAATTAAAGTGAATAAGAATGGGCCTTCTAGGTCCCAGGGCATGCATTTTTCATGAAAATATTCAATTCTTGAATAAAAATTTGGGCAGCACCCCGGCAGGGGTTTGCCCAACCTCCTGCATGAAAAGGCAAAAACACATGTAAATGGGACGCACCCCAGCAAGAGTGTGCCCCCAACAACACAAAACAATGGTCTCAGGCCGCCAAAGCAAAACATGCACAGAATGGTGCGCTAAAAAGGATGCAATTCTAAAGCACCAAGATTATGGAAAGATTCTACTTCTATGTGATCATGCAAAAAGTTCGAACTTAATTACAAAAATAATAATACAGAAAATTGGGCAGCATTCTCCCTAAATTCCTAAGGCATCTAAGGCATCCTAAAGTCAAAAGGAAAAGAAATGAAGAGATAAATTGAATAAAATTAAAAAAAAAAAGAAAGTGGTTATTTACTTACTTGTAGTCACGAGAAGTGTAGAAACTGGAGAAAATATGAATATCAAAGTGCCCGGTGGGTAGAAAATGCGAAAATATGAAGAAATCGCGAAAAAATAAGGAGAAAAGCTTTAAAAACCGCTAAAAAACGCTAAGAAACCGTTTGTGAGAGGGAGAAGAAAGGGACAGCAACGTTTAAACCGTCTGTCACTCGCCCTTATATAGAAATTCCTGACCGACGGTCAGGGCGTCTGTACAAGCGACCGACGGGCTGGCCGTCTGTCATGCAATAAATGCTAGTTAATGCGCGTGATGAATGCAATGCTGACGTATGCGTCTGCCAGGTGGATCTATACCGACGGTCAGGCCGTCTCTGTGGGGAGGCGGGCAAGCCGTCCCTGTGTAAAGGCGGTTAGGCCGTCCCTGTAAAGAGACGGGCAGGCCGTCGGTGACGCTTGCCTATAAAATCTTGCAAAATTTTTGCCTCTTCATTTTCCCACATCTTGAGTCCTTCATTTTTCTCAAAATGTCCTCTCCTCTTGCCCAAAGGATGCACCGTATTTTAGATGACAAACACACTTGGGGAGAAGGCGCCCTTTCCTCTTTGTCCAGGCTGAAATATCTGTGCCGGGTGAAAATCGACCAGAACCTCCTTCTGGCAGCGACCCACTTCTGGAACCCCCGGTTCCACGTTTTCCAATTCACCTATCAGGAACTGTGCCCTTTGCCTGAAGAGTTAGCTTCCATTCTGGGAGCACGGTTCCCTCCTAGCGCTCTGCCTTGCGTCCCCCGCTGTGGCCTATTCCAGACCCGGGACGTAGCCCTGGCTCTGGGCATATCTTCTTCGGAGGCCAACCGGCTGATTCCTCTGAGCTCTTCCTTTTCTTTGGAGCCACTGATCGAGGCTCTGGATCGGTTCACTGACATCCCCACATATCGGGTAAGCATCACATTCTTATTCTGCATGGTGAACTTCCTTACTGTTGCTCCAGGAGGTTTGACCGGTGACTCTCGTCTGTTCGGAGTCCTGAGCGACTTTCATCTGGGACTGTCACCCCTACCACTTGTCCTGGCTGAAACTATCCTGGGTTTGGACGCTGTGAGCTCTGGGTCCACTACAACCTTTGCCGGCAGCCCCTTATAACTCCAGGTACGTCAGTATTTTAAAGGTAGTGCATCCCTCATGGATTTTCACACTAGCTTTTCTTAGCGGGAGGTGCGTCCTTTCGGATTTTCACACAACCCTGTGCCTTATTTTTGCCTGAAGTAAACCCTACTTACCCGAGCGGCTTTTTTTTTTTTTTAGATCTGGCTACAGGAAAAACTGAAGATGTTGTCTGAACCACCCCCTCGCGTTACTCACCAGTACTCGCCGAGCCATTTCTTGCCTCGTCGACGACTGCATGGGTGTGTCACTGCTGGTGAAGGCATTACCAGATTTGGCGAGCTGTCAGATGACGATATCAGTTTTACATCCGCCTAGCTCCCGCTGTCTCATGCGGTCACCGATGGACCATCGGGTTGTGTTCCCCTCTGCGGCCTCCATCAGGCCACCTTCTGCATCACCTCTCGATGTAAACGACAGCTCGGGATGACCCAGGATATAGTGAGGGTTCCCCTGTCCTTCCGAGGAGGAGATCTCTCGGCCGCGTTTGCTTCTCGGTATCATGAGCTATGGGGTAGACTACCCAAGAAGACCGTTATCCCGAGGTTTGGCAATCATTCTGCATCTTCGACTAGCGAGTACAAGAAGTGGATCCTTAGTCCAGCCTCTGATAACAGGACCCGAGGGCTCAAGCATCTGATCGGCGAGAGCAGCAGCAGGACTTAGCCTAGCCTATATGTGTATTTCTTTTGGTGCTACATTTCTTTTTAATGCAGAACTAGAAAATGACGAAAGTGAAAAGAATAATATTCATCCTTTTTCACGAGTTTTGTGTACATTTCCATATAATTTTAGCATACATGATCAGTTTTGGCATTTACTCAGCTACTTACGCCCCATCAATACATGAAACCAAATTTTAACATCATCAACTCCGGTTACCAATCGGCCCTCTCGGGTTTTCACGATCGGACATTTTCTCTCATGCCTCTAACTTTTGCACAGGATACCTTTTTTCGGTTTTCACCTTGTCGAGGCGCCCAATTTTAGCATAGCCGCCTTTTTTCGGTTTTCGACTTGCGGGGCATTTTATTCTCTTCTTTTTATTTGGGTCTTTAGCCATGGAACCTTTTGAGTCTGTCGACATTGATCGGTTCTTTGAATTCGTTCCCGTCACTATCTGACAAGATTGCAGCCCCTTTGGACAGCAGCTTCTTAAGGATATACGGCCCTTCCCAGGTAGGTCTGAATTTCCCCCTGATGTCCGGTATCCCTAGCCTCATCTGTTTGAACACCAAGTCTCCTTCTTTCAGCGGACGCTTCCTCACTTTCTTTCCAAAAGTTCTCGCTAATCTCTTCTGGTATATCTGATTATGATAATAAGCTTTCAGCCTACTCTCATCCAGTAAGTTCAAGTGCTGTAACCTCTGCTGCGCCCATTCGGCTTCCGGGATTTGGGCCTCCATGACCACCCTTAGTGATTTAAGTTCTATCTCTACTGGCAATACTGCTTCTGTTCCGTATACCAGGGAAAATGGTGTAGCGCCTGTAGATGATCTTACCGTCGTTCTGTATCCCCACAGGGCAAAGGGTAACTTTTCAGCCCAGTCCTTGTAGGTTTGGACCATTTTGGACAGGATCTTCTTCACATTCTTATTGGCAGCTTCTACTGCTCCATTCGCTTGCGGTCGGTAGGGAGAGGATTTATGATGCTCAACACCATATTTCTCGAGAAGTTTTCTGGTTTCTCCGATGAACTGCACCCCATTATCAGACACTATGTGATGAGGGAGGCCATATCTGCAGATCAAATTCCTCTCTATGAACTTGGCCATGTCCCTTACGTCTATTTTCTTGAAGGATTCTGCCTCGACCCATTTGGTGAAATAGTCGATCGCGACTATGATGTATCTGTGCCCATTGGACGCCGTAGGGCGAATCTCTCCAATGATATCTATTCCCCAAGCAGCAAACGGCCAAGTTGATGTCAGGTTATGTAGTTCTGATACCGGCAGGTGTCTCAGGTCCGCGTACTGTTGGCACAACTGACATTGTTTGACATACTTCGAGCAATCAGTGTCTATCATAAGCCAATAAAAGCCTTGTCTCATGATCTTCTTGGCCAAGGTCAAACCATTCATGTGGGCCCCACAGACCCCTGCATGGGTTTCTTCCATTATCTTGCGCGCTTCTCTTTCATTCAAGCACCTGAGCTGGATCCCATCTGACCGTCTTTTGTACAACACCCCTTCTAAGGATATGAACTGAGTAGATAACTTACGTATCATCCTCTGGTCTTTTTCAGTGGCTTCTTCTGGAAATTTATCATTTTCCAAGTAATTCATGATATCAAAGTACCATGGCTTCCCATCTGATGCCTCTATCTCCATTACTGGCTCGGTTTCAAAACTAGGCTTATCAGAGCTCGAAATTAGCACCGGTTTCATGGCCACTCCTTCAGGGTTATCCCACATTGACACTAAGGTTACCAACGCATCAGCCAGACGGTTCTCATCTCTGGGCACAAAGTGGAAAGTGCAAGTCTCAAACTGCTCACACATTCCTTTCAGATATTGAACATCGGGGACTAGTCGTTCTTCTTTAACAGCCCACTCACCTCGGGTCTGGTTTATTACCAAGGATGAGTCACCAAATACCTCTACGTTCCTTGCCCCCAACACAGCTAGAGCTTCTAACCCGAAGGTGCACGCTTCGTATTCAGCTTCATTGTTGGTTGCTTTGTATCTCAGCTTCTTAGCAAGAGGAAGTTTTTCATTATCTGGGGTTGTCAAGATGATTCCGACTCTGGCTCCTTTGTTATTCACTGCCCCGTCAAAGTGCAACTGCCATCCTTGAACAGAAATCGTGCCTATGCTCTCGTCAGGAAAGGTAAACTCGGGGGTGTCCCCTTGGATAGGATGTTCATCAAGAAATTCGGCTACAGCTCGCCCCTTAATAGTCTTGCGGGTGATGTATTGCACATCGAACTCTTGTAGCAGGAGCAACCACCTCCCCATCTTTCCAAGCAAAGACGGTGCCTCCTGCAAATATCTTAATGGATTTTGCTTGGCTACTACCTGAACTTTGTATGAGTGGAAGTAATGTCTCAGCTTCTTTGATGCCCAAATCACTGCGAGGCAGATCTTCTCCACTTCAGCATATTTTATTTCATAAGGCAAGAACTTCTTACAGAGGTAGTAAATTGCGAACTCCACCCCAAATTCATCCTCTTGAGCCATCATGGCGCCCACTGAACCGTCTTTTACTGCCAGGTACAGAATAAGCGGTTTGACAGGTTGTGGAGGCCTTAGCACTGGCGGATTTAACAGATATTCCCTGATATTATCAAAGGCTCTTTGGCAGTCTTCGTTCCAGACTACGGGCTGATTCTTTCTAAGCAACTTGAAAATAGGTTCGCATATCGAAGTGAGCTTGGCAATAAACCGGCTAACATACTGCAGCTTGCCCAGGAAACTCCTTACATCCTTCTCTTTTTGTGGCACAGGCATCTCTCTGATAGCTTTCACCTTGTCTGGGTCGATTTCTATCCCCCTCTGGCTGACGACATGTCCCAACAGCTTTCCTGAAGTCACTCCGAAAATGCACTTCTTGGGGTTAAGTCACAGATTATACTTATCGATCCTGGTGAAGAACTTCTCTAGAGCTTCAAAGTGTCCCTCTCGGGTGGCTGACTTGACCATCATGTCATCGACATACACCTCCACTTCTTTATGAATCAAGTCACTTAAGATCTTAGTCGCCATCCTCTGGTACGTGGCCCCTGCATTCTTCAGGCGGAAAGGCATGACCTGATAGGCATAGGTGCCCCACTCCGTGATAAAAGCAGTTTTAACCCGGTCAGCTATCTTGTTCAGGATCTGGTTGTAGCCCACATAACCGTCCCCAAAACTGTACATCGCGCAGTTGGCGGCACTGTCTATCAATACATCAATATGGGGCAGTGGAAAATCATCTTTAGGGCAGGCTTTGTTAAGATCTCGATAATCCACACACACCCTGACCTTTCCGTTCTTCTTTGCAACAGGGACCACATTTGCCAGCCATATAGGATACTGGACTTCCACGAGGAACTTGGCTTCAATCTGCTGTCGAATTTCCTCCTTAACCTTGTTAGCCCATTTTGGTCTTAGCCTTCTCAACTTTTGCTTCACAGGCTTGCAATCTGGGTAAGTCAGGATGGCATGCTCCGCCACGTCCCGGTCAATCCCCGGCATGTCCTCGTAGGTCCAGGCAAAGACTTTTTCATGTTTTCTTATTATTCTCTCAAAATTTTTTCTCTCCTCAGGAGTTATGTTTGATGCTATTAGAATTTCTCTCGGATTTTCCGAGGTTCCAAGATTAAAAGGCGTTGTGCTAGTGGAGTCAATGTCAAAAATTGATGGAATATGATCATGTTCATGCATGTTGAAATCGTTAGAAACATCGCACAAATAAGTGAAATTGTTTATCTTATTAATAATATTATAGTTATCATTTACATCATAAAAGAGTTCCGGAATAAAAAGACAATCTAGGCTAGAGTCTTCTTCTGCCACTCCCGAGGTTGATGCTGTTGCAGCTTGCTCACTAACTTTCTGATTTAGCAGAGGCCCCTCAGGCGCGTCGGAAGAAATCTTCAAATCCCCCATTTTCAGCTCTAATTCTGCTATCTTCTCTTTCCCTTTCATCCTGGCAGCTACCATCTTTCAGTAACGACCTCCTCAAGCTCGCACTTGTCCCAAGTGATTCCCTGAGTCATGACTTCCTCATCCCAAAAGTCTTCAGCAGTCTTGACGAACCAGACGTGCCAGTCATACACATCAGTAAAGATCTCAAAGCCAGGAACAATCCTCCCATCTACCCATTGTGGCTCATCTTCACCAGTATACGCACAAACTGAGGATGCTGGCGCAAAGCTCTCTGAAATGTGGGGGATCTTGTCTTTCACCCTCTTCTTGCCGAAGCCACCTCTATACCCCAGGCCTTTCCGGTTCTTCTGCCCTCGAGTGGTGATCGCGGTCGGCAACCCTTGGGAGTTTCTACCTAATCCAGCCCCGTGGAGATAATGCATCTTCTTCATCATATTAACCACAGCTGGGCTATCCACTGTCCCGCGCTCTTCCCTTATCATAGACACATGGAAGCCGCTGAATGGCTGATTGGCAATTTCCAGCGCCGAGACCTGGTTTTCCCTGGCCGCTTTGATAGTCACCACCTCCCCTTCGTGTGGGAACTTTATCATCTGATGCAGTGTGGATGGCACTCCTCCTAATTCATGAAACTAGGGTCTCCCAAGCAAAGCTGAGAAGTTAGCAGGGATGTGCAGAACTACAAATTCAACCTCCACTTCGATAGGTCCTGTCTTGACCAAAGTCTTGAAGGTTGCCGAGGCTTGCCTCCTCGAGTTATCGTAGGCTGTGATAGTCAGATCTGATCCGCTGAGCATATCCTCGCTTAAACCAAAAGCTTGCAAAGCTATCAAAGGGCACACGTTGATAGAAGACCCGTCATCCACCATAACGCAAGCAGTGTGCTTACCGTTAATCTGTGCTTTAATGTACAAGGGTCGGTTGTGGTTGCGTCCTTCAACAGGTAGGTCGGCGTCATAAAAGACCAATCTCTCCTCGGATCCTCCCTTAATTAAACCCAAAAGCTCTGACGGGGAAATAGTGGTAGCGACTGTGGCCTCAACCAAAGCTTCTACTACCTTCTGCCTATGAGAGGGGGATTGCCTCAACAGATCCCAAATGGATATCTGAGCCGCGGCCTTCTTCAATTGCCTAACAATCTGCCCCTCCTCTGGCTCTTTCTCTGCTGATGGCTGTACCGGCTCAGGTAGCTTTGTAATCTCGGGGATCACCCTTCCACTTCTCGTGACAGTGCTTATCTCTCCCTCGTCTCCATCGGAGCCCCACAAATCAAGGTTCAACCCTTCTTCATCCTCGGCTTCTCCACCGCTTTCACTGCTAGACCAGCAATCAAGGGTCGCCACAACTGCTTTCTCCTTCCTATCCTCGGAATTACCAGCAGCGGACTTCTCACTCTCATACAGATCTTGCAGCACGTACCACTCCGGCAGGCTAGATTGGATCATAAACACGGGTGGTGGTACGGCATTGTAACCGGGCTTCTTCTCAGTTTCTCTCTTCTCAGGGATAGAGATCGGCTTGCTATCAATCAAGTCTTGGATAGAGTGCCGGAGCGCCTTGCATTTATCAGTGATATGGCCTGAGTGCTGGTGGAATGCACAGAATTCATTATCCTTATGTCCCGGTTTCCCTTGTGTCAAAGCCGGCCTAGGAGTCAGAGGGCGCAATTTTCCCTCCTTCATCAACCTCCTCAGGACCCAGGATAATGGTCTTCCCAAGTTTGAAAACTTCCTCTGGGTGGTTACCTTAGTAGCAGACACTTCACCCATTCTTCTAGTGCTGTTACTGGGACCCGCCGGCCTGCTGGTTCCTTGACCGGGGTTAGCCCTTTTGGCGAAATTGTCATTGTTAGCTTTTCGAGTTAAGAACTCTCCCTCTGCTTCGATGGCTATATCTTTGAGAGACTCCCAGTCCTTCAACCCCTTCATCCTCAATCCCTCCTTTAAGTACGGGCTTGCGTTCTTAATGAATAGACGAATCTGATCCTGGGTGTCAGGCTTTCAGCGCATCTCCATTACTCGGTTCCACCATCGGGTAAGATAATCATGGAAAGACTCCCTGGTCTTCTGCTGAAGTTACTCAAGATCTTTTAGAGTCACCTCCATTCTGGTATTACAGTCATACTGCTTCAGAAACTCCTCAGTGAGCAGATCCTAATCTTCTTTAGTGCGACGGTCCAAGCCATGATACCAGTCTATGGCATGAGAGGTCAGACTCAGACAAAAGTATTCCACTTTCTGCTTCTTGGACAATGCGGTCCCCTTCATGACCAGAGAATATTGCTTCACATGTGCGGTGGGGTCAGAAGTACCATCAAACTTCGGCACATCCGGTATTTTGAAATTATAAGGGATCGGGTCCTCTCTGTCCAACTCCCTATCCTCCGGATTCATCCCCTGAGTTCTGCCTATCATACGAGCCATAGCCTCGAACCTCTCTTCCATCTTCTTTAAAATAAAATCATCCGCTTGAGGCGCCTTCCCCTTCTCAGATGCCATGCTCAACCTATCATCCTCGATATCTCTATCGTCATCAATTCTCAACACTGGCCTTCTTCTCAACTCTCCCGAAGCCACTGATCTTAACTCTACCGGCGGTGGCCTAACGGGCTCTTCTCGCCTTTTAACCCTTTCTTCTTCGGGCTCATTCTGTCTCATTGGAGGAGGAGGAGGATTCTGTGGAGCATTCTGCTGAGCGTTCTGCTGTGCCAAGGCGGTCAACATATTCATCATCCTGCCCTCGAATTCCTCAAAACAGCGGCCCACTTCTTCCGCAATCATGGCCCTGGTGGCATCTTCCCCCCTAGGTGAGTTTGCCATCTGAGATACTGTACCACTGATTTCTGATAAGATCTCTGGTAGGCCCTCTCTATCTGACAGCTCAGGAGTAAGAACTCGGATCAGTCGCCCGGTTGGTGATCTAGTCCACCTGGGCAGATCTATGATGGCTGCAGGGACAAAAGTTAGAATGATGCATGAAATGTAGGTATAATGCATGATCGTGATATGCAACACTTACAGAGCACAAGCAAGCAAGTAGGTCTTCCACCCTTATTTCTCCCACACACGTGGTCGTGCAGTCTCTTTCCTAGGTGGGATTAGCCCAAGGGTCAATGAGGGACCCGATGGACGCGTATGGTGCGCGGCGGAAAACCGGCAGCATAACACTCCTATGCTAATGTACAAGCGGATGGACAATGATCGTCACATATTCGGACGCTCCATAAATTTCGACATGGCCCTACCGGGGCATGATAGCCTTTGGCTAGGTTACCAAGCGAGACATTTGGACTCATCCAATACCTGAGGATCCATACAGCAAGCATGAGATTACAGTTCATTTCACCTGTGGAAAGTGACTACAGCCATTACATGAGCTTTGGACAAGGGAGATGTTTCTTTGAAGCTACCCAAGCATGATCCCTGCCGACGGGTCTAGCTCATCACGAGCGTAGCGACCGATCGGGTCACCATTTTGATATACCATTGAGGTACGTGGCTTGGGCTGGTGATTATCCTTAACACTTCCCCAAATTGAGTGAAAATGAGGAGGTGCTTCAGGAACGCACCGGGGCTAATAAGAGGGACCAAACTAGCGTATTCTAAGGCTCTAATGATATGCAAATGCAATTTTGAGTGAAAGATTATTTATGAATTAAATTTTAATCATAAATGTTGAACGAGGTATTTTTAAATCGAAATCTAGAACCATAAACGTCCCCAGTGGAGTCGCCACTGTGACGCGTGCCGGATCTCGAGCGCCGCCCCTTTCGGACCGCCCGCACGTGGGCGATCGGGGCACTTGCGGGTCCATTGGCAGGTTGCGATGAATCGCAAGTGCGTCTATGTTGGGCAACAAGGAGGTATCATGGAGTCGCCACCCAATAGAACATTGGGAAAGTTTCTCTCGCCTCAGAGAGCCTAAGACTGCGCTTGGTATCCATTTTGGGCCAGCTAGAGGGATCATAGAAGGTGAACTTCTCACCCTAAAGAGCCTAGGATTAGCGCTAAAATCTCGTGACCCAAGAAGTGTTTTGGAGGGTAACCTCTAACCTCTTGAGCCCAAAGACCAGAGCTGGGTCCGGGATTTCTCATCTATTTCTACCTCAATTATTTTATGATCAAATTTTAATATCATTAATTCGCTCTCTCTCCACACTATGCAGTTTGATTAAAAGGCGCATTTATTCACATCTTGAAAGCGATAAATGATCAAATAGATAATGAAAGCAATAGATTACAATAATACAAGGAGCGGAATACAACTCCCTTTCGTAAATGTGCGGATCACGCATAAATCGGGGCATTGCTTATTTTGAGGACTTTGGTCCTCGCATGCATCGTTATTAAAATTGGAGATTTTTGTTTGTGATGATTTTATTGGATAAAATAGGACATTGGTCCAGTTTTGTGTAAACCTCATTTTATTAAATATAAAACCATTGAGTCATTTTTATACACCAACGGGATATGAAAGGAGTACATCCATATACATAAGATAATCAATAAAAGAAATGAAACAAGAGGATTAGGAAACTAAACCGGACGAGATCCTCCAAACATGGTAGATAGCCGCTCAAGCTCGAGATAATCCAGGAGGACCGATGTACACTCACAGAAAGTTAAGAGATGTTAATATACATAAAATTAACATATAAGAAATCAAAGAGACTGGATAGAGATGAAAAATGATTTAAAAAGATGGAGACAGAACCCACCGACGGCCTTCCTTAGTTGACCGATGGGCGTCGGTTCGGTTATCCGATATGCCCGTTTGTCACTCAAGAATGGGCGTCTGTAGGTGGGTGACCGACGGGCGTCGGTCATGAAGATGACCCATCGGTCACCTCTGTCTCCGAAAACAGAAAGGAAAAAAGAAACCTTTCAAAGTCAAAAAGCGGGTTTTATCCCAAAAGGAGATAAGAGAGTCAAAATAAAAGAAAGTAATGACAGATATTCAAAAATTTCACAGAATAAGTAAAAAATTAAATATGAGATGAAATGGAGAAAGGATCCGAAATATTTACCCTCAGATAATCGCTTCAGGTGAGATTCTGGTGTCGATTAGAGCCCCGCGCGATCCACGAGAAGCAAAGATGAAAGATTAAAGAGAGAAAATGAGATATTTCACCTTCAATCCTTCAGAAAATCGATTTTGGAGTCAAAATCTAAAGAAAACTAATTAGCTTTTAGTTCCCTTTGATTGATTTGATCCTTGATTCAATAGAGTTCTTTAGAAAAAGTGTTTTTGGAAGAGAGAGAAAATGTGCTTGAAATTGGGCAGAGTTTCCTCTTCTGAAAATTTTTTCCAACCCTTTTCAAATGAAAATTCGGAGCTTTTATAGCCAGACACGACCGACGGGCGTCGGTGTATAGAGGCGGGCGTCGGAAGAATCCTTTTGACACAAGGATTAGTCCGACGGCCCTGCCACATCCACCGACGGGCGTCGGAAGGGTTGCGTGCTCCGGAAAACCAGGCGGCAATCTGATAGGGGCGGTGATTTTCCGACGGGCGTCGAAAAATACCCAGAGCCGTCGGTGACTCGGAGCGACTGGCCGGCTCGACAGACGGGCTGGCCGTCTGTGGAGGACAAAAAGCCCTTTGACTCGAAAAAAACCTCTGTTTTTCTCTCCTTCAGCCCAGGAATGATAAAAACCTCACTTCTCATGGAACGCGGGGCTAAAACCTCTAAATCCAACCTACCATACAGGCTTGGACACTGATTTCATCATAGGGTAACCTCTGATCCGGACCGCTCCAGGCACGGTGCTTACACCGCTCTTAGGGCTTTCGAGAGAGATTCATGATAAACTTGTAAGGTATTTACAAGTGCGTCTATTTTGGGCAACAAGGAGGTTTTTTGGAGTCGCCACCCAATAAAACATTGAGAATGTTCGTCTCGCCTCAGTGAGCCTAAGACGGCGCATAATATCCATTTTGAGCAAGCCAAAGGGATCTTGAAGGCATTCACCCCAATAGAACATTGGAATAACCCTCTAACCCTATGGAGCCTAGGATTGTAAATTGAGTCTTTTGGTGGGACACAAGAGGTGTCTTGGAGATCCCATTCCAATGGAACATTGAAATGGTCCTCTCGCCTCGTTGAGTCCAAAGACCATAAATGGTTCGGGACTTCTCATTTATTCATACCTTGATTAAGTTAAAATTGAGTTTTGAATTTAAGTTTTCATTCCTTTTCTCATACGTTTAGATGCAATAATTAGGGCGCAAGTTGGTCACATAAAGAAAGCGGTAAATAAAGTATAATTAAAATAAAGTACATAAAAATAAATTATAACAAAACTAG
This sequence comes from Excoecaria cochinchinensis, assembly GCA_947683425.1. Classification (NCBI taxonomy): domain Eukaryota; kingdom Viridiplantae; phylum Streptophyta; class Magnoliopsida; order Malpighiales; family Euphorbiaceae; genus Excoecaria; species Excoecaria cochinchinensis. Next base: position 3,953,653 of record CANTUQ010000004.1, read on the forward strand.
GAGTACAACCCCCATTGTAAAATAAGTGTAAATCATGCATAAAACGGTTTATTTATTAAGAGCGAGGACATTGGTCCTCGCATGCATAATTAAAGAAAATAATTTATGAAGTGACAATTTATTTGGATGAAAAAATAGGACATTGGTCCCATTTTGTTACAAAAATCCAATTTATATAAAACTTTATGCGACTTTTTAATTAACGTGCATGAAAATAAACAAACTTATTATAAATTACATATTAAATAATAAATGCAAATAAAGCAAAATAATACTAAAAATGCTAAAAAGTCTAAAAATATAAACTCTACCAAAATGGTGTCTTCAAACCTCCATGGGTTCCCACTTGCCATTGGAAAATTCACACATGAAAAGTAATTATTGAAATAAAACAACAAATGAAAGATGATGTTAGTAATGAAAAATGAATTAAACATATAACATGTAAAAAATGAGTTAAAATAAATAAAACAACATGCATAACGTATGACAAATTAATTAGATGCATAATTAAAAATATGTAACTTAACACATGAACAATTAAACATGCATAAAAATAACAACAATAAAATTTAACATACATGAAAACATGAAAATAATAATGATGACAACAATAATAAATTATGATAATATACAAAAATAATAATAATAATAATAATAATAATAATAATAATAATAATAATAATAATAATAATAATAATAACACTAATCACAATAATAATAACAAATAATGATGATGATGATAATATCAAAGAATATGAACAATCCAATTAAATATGTAAGTAATAATAATAATAATAATAATAGCATCAAAGAATATGAACAATCAAATTAAATATGCAAGTAATAATGATAATAATAATAATAATAATAATAATGATAATAATGATAAATGAACAAAAATAATGACAATAATATGAACATGAACAATCAAATAAGAAATAAGAAATAATAGTATGAACAATTAAATAAAAAAAATAAGAATAAGAATAATAATATGAACAATGTAATGATAATAATACTAATATGAATAATTAAATAAGAACACAAGAATAAAAATAACAACAATTATATTAATATGAAATAAGAATAAGAACACAAAAATAATATGGACAATTAAATAAGAACTAAGAAAATAGATCTAAGAGGATTTACATGTTACTTAACTAATTAAAAATTAAAATTGGAGCCAAGAATGCTTAACCTCAAAATTGGATGTGATGAATGAAATTGGATAATAAATTACTTGCTTTGATTTGGAAAAAATAAAATATATAATGAAATTTTATCCCAAGAACAAATAATTGATTTATTTCTCTTAAGGAAAAAAATTATGAAAATCAAGAAGTAAAGAAAATTCACAAGAACAAATAATTGATTTATTTGTCTTAAGAATTAAATTAAAAAACAGATTAAAATACTTGGAGAATATTTCTTGAAAAAGAAAAACAAAATAAGAAGAAGAAGAAGAAGAAGAGAGAAAACAATATTTTTCTTAAGAAAAATACCCCTAAAATCCTTACTAAAAACCCCTTTTTATGCATAAAAAAAAACCCAAAGAAAATCATATTTTTATTAAATTGAATTAAATAAATTTAATTGCAATAATCACAAAAAAACTCATGAATTTGAATGGTTTGGAAAATAAAAGGTTTTAACATTAAATTCCACAAAGAAAATGAAGAAAAAAATCAATTTTTAGGCCAAAAATCGGAAAAACAGCAAAAACGAGCAAAATGAGGCGACTGGCGCCCACAGGGCGCGCGGGCGAGAGTGCCCCTCGCGCTGCTGCAGCCCGACACCCGCGAAAGTTTTTTTTTTTTCTCCTAAAACACAATAATTTCAAAATATACCCTTTTTGTCCCAAAAAATAATTTTTAAATCATTTAAAATATTTTTTTAAAATATATTTTTATTTATTTCTAATAAATCAATTCGACAAGAAAATCATCACTTTCAACTTTAATATTTGCCTATAAACACGCACACTTAATTTTATCATTGGATAATCCTGATTTAGGTTCACTCGGGACCCGGTGTCTACATTTTTTGTTGCAAAATTGATTTTTTCTTCATTTTTTTGTGGAATTTAATGTTAAAACCTTTTATTTTCCAAACCCTTCAAATTCATGAGTTTTTTGTGATTATTGCAATTAAATTTATTTAATTCAATTTAATATAAATCTGATTTTCTTTGGGTTTTTTTTTATGTATAAAAAGGGGTTTTTAGTAAGGATTTTAGGGGTATTTTTCTTAAGAAAAATATTGTTTTCTCTCTTTTTCTTCTTCTTATTTTTTTTTCTTCTTCGAGAAAACTTCTCCAAGTATTTTAATCTGTTTTTTAATTTAATTCTTAAGACAAATAAATCAATTATTTGTTCTTGTGAATTTTCTTTACTTCTTGATTTTCATAATTTTTTTTCTTAAGACAAATAAATCAATTATTTGTTCTTGGGATAAAATTTCATTATATATTTTATTTTTTCCAAATCAAAGCAAGGAATTTATCATCCAATTTCATTCATCACATTCAATTTTGAGGGCAAGCATTCTTGGCTCCAATTTTAATTTTTAATTAGTTAAGTTAACTAACATGTAAATCCTCTTAGATCTATTTTCTTAGTTCTTATTTAATTGTCCATATTATTTTTGTGTTCTTATTCTTATTTCATATTAATATAATTGTTGTTATTTTTATTCTTGTGTTCTTATTTAATTATTCATATTAGTATTATTATCATTATATTGTTCATATTATTATTCTTATTCTTATTTTTTTTTATTTAATTGTTCATACTACTATTTCTTATTTCTTATTTGATTGTTCATGTTCATATTATTGTTATTATTTTTGTTCATATTATCATTATTATTATTATTATCATTATTACTTGCATATTTAATTTGATTGTTCATATTCTTTGATGCTATTATTATTATTATTATTATTATTATTATTATTATTATTATTATTATTATTATTATCATTATTTTAACTCATTTTTTACATGTTACATGTTTAATTCATTTTTTATTAAGATCATCATCTTTCATTTGTTGTTTTATTTCAATAATTATTTTTCATGTGTGAGTTTTCCAATGGCAAGTGGGAACCCATAGAGGTTTGAAGACACCATTTTGGCGGAGTTTATATTTTTAGCCTTTTTTGCATTTTTAGTATTATTTTGCTTCATTTGCTTTTATTATTTAATATGTAATTTATAATAAGTTTGTTTATTTTCATGCACGTTAATTAAAAAGTCGCATAAAGTTTTATATTAATAAATTGGGATTTTTTGTCACAAAATGGGACCAATGTCCTAGTTTTTTATCCAAATAAATTATTTTCTTTAATTATGCATGCGAGGACCAATGTCCTCACTCTTAATAAATAACCCGTTTTATGCATGATTTACACTTATTTTACAATGGGGGTTGTATTCTGCCCCTACTTTTGTTATAATTTATTTTTATGTACTTTATTTTAATTATGCTTTCATTTATCGCTTTCCTTGGATGACCAACTTGCGCTCTAATTATTGCATCAAAACGTATGAGAAAAGGGATGAAAACTTAAATTCAAAACTCAATTTTAACTTAATCAAGGTATGAATAAATGAGAAGTCCCGAACCATCTCTGGTCTTTGGGCTCAACGAGGCGAGAGGACCATTTCAATGTTTCATTGGAATGGAACTTCCAAGACATCTCTTGTGTCCCGTAAAAAGGCTTTAACTTGCATAGTCCTAGGCTCCACGGGGCGAGAGGGTTATTGTAATATTCTATTAGGATGGGACCTCCAAGACCCCTCTGGCTTGCCCAAAATGGACATAGCAGCGCTGTCTTACGCTCACTGAGGCTAGACAAACTTTTCCAATGTTCTATTGGGTGGTGACTCCATGAAACCTCCTTGTTGCCCAAAATAGACGCCCTTGTAATTTCTTACAAGTTTTTATGAACCTCTCCCGAAAGCCCTAAGAGCGGGCCTCCGAGGCGTCCCATGGGGTTCGGTGCGCGTCACAGTGGCGACTCTGCTGGGGGACATCTAAGTGGCTTTGATTCGAAAGTACCTTGGTTAAAAATTATAATTGAGTTTTAATTTAAAAATTTTATCCCTTTTTCAAAATTGCATAACATTTCATTAGAGCCTTAGAACTATACTAGTTTGGTCCCTATTTTTAATCCCGGTGCCTTCCCAAAGCATGACCTTACGTTTACTCAATATGGGTAAGTGTTACGGATAATCACCATCCCAAGCCTCGTACCTTATGGTATATCAAATGGAGATCCAATCAGTCGTTATGCTCGTGATGAGCTAGACCTTTTGGCAGGAACCATGCTTGGGTAGCCTTAAAGTATCATCACCCTTGACCAAAGCTCATGTAATTGCAATAGATACTTCTCTTAGGTGATATGCTCCTTAATACAATGCTTGCTATGTGGGCCATTATATATTGAACAAAATCAACCAAATTAAATGGTCTATTATCAAAGGCTTTCATGCCCCGGTGAGCCCATCTTAATTTAGTTGAAATGTTTAAATACATAAAGGCCAAAACCCATGCGTATGTACAATAGGCAAGAGATGTTATGCTGTCGGCTTTTCACCGTACACCATACGCCTCAAATGGGTTCCCTGTTGACCCATGGACCAAGCCCACCTAGGAAAGAGAATACACTACCTTGGGTGTGGGAGTGATAAGGTTGGAAGGATCTATCTACTTGTATGTGATTGTCCATGCTGCATCAACACGATCATGCATTGTATATATCATTCATGCATCATTCTAACAATCTATTGTTTTCAGCCATCATAGGTTCATCTAAATGGACTAGAGGCTTCAACTGTCGGCTAGTAAGGACAAACTTGCTCTTTGAGTTGCCAGAATTTGTGCCTGGCGGGGATTCTGAGTCACTCTCATCCCGTGAATCCTTTCTAAAATAATTAATGGTGGAATTACCACGGGCATCCCGTGAATCCTCTCTAAAATTATCAATGGCGAAATTACCACGGGAGATTGGTGTTTTGATAGTACAGGACCTAGATAAGAGGCTCAGCGATTTTGAGAGGAAGATGTTAACCATGATGGAAAACATCATCTCTCAAGTGGCATCAAATTTCAAGCAGCTGCCTACGGCCCCTTCTGTTAAACCATTTGAATCGCTTGTCAGGGAAGAGGCTCCTATAACATTCACTATAGTGTAATAGCTAGATTTTGAGCTCGAAGCAACGACACTTGTTGAGCAAAAGAAGACCCTTAATGTGAAGGGTAATATTATGGGAGAGGAAGAGGATGAACAAGTAATTCCATGGACTGTCATGAATGAAGTACCCAAGAGAGAGGATGGAGCAGAAAGGAGATAGAACAGAGTGTTGAAAAGTTTGAAGCTCAGACCATGGCTGTTATGGAGAATTTAGTCACTGTTGTGGTGCCACCTACTGAACAGCAGCCTACTGCTCCTACCAAGTTGCAAAAAGAGTATGATCCGACTAAGGAAATACACCCACCACCAACTGGGCCTGAAGGAGAGTTACTTGCTACTATGTCACTCGAGCGAAAAGACAAAGGGCATGTTTCAGAGAATGGGCTTCTAGCAGTAACATGGGGCCTGAAGAGAAGGATGGATGTCCTCCAAGAGGAAATTACAAAGTCTAAACTTGCAATTACCCTAGCCACTCGGAAGAAAGTCTTTATGGACTTAGAGAAGGGAGGTCAACCAGATAGGTGTGACATTTGTGCCGGCATTCAAGGGACGAAGGAAGCATCGATGGTTAGAACGAGTCAGGAGGGTTGTTTTGGCATAGACGGATCTTTTCCTCAAGTAGAGGAGGGGGACCTGAGCTCATGGTTAGCCAACCCAGCCAGAATTCGGGGGCATAGGAAGTGTCGTCAGTATGCTAGATATCTGAGGAGTGATGGCCAAACCACGAAATATCAAGTACAGGATCTTGTTATTGGCAAGCAACCGGTGGCCCTTGAAGGAGGTGACAACGTCATTAAGGGTGATAATCAGGAAAGCTCTAGTCTCGATGATAACAACATGAGGGATGTTGGGACCACTAAGGTTCCAAACATGGGTACTACTGAAGGCCGCTATACCATCTGGGATAAGCCTTTATCTGAGCACCTCTTCCATTTTATCAATAAGGGAAAGCTATAGCCGAAGCCTGCAAAATCCGCCAGGAGCCTAGGACGTCCCAATCACCGAGGAGATTTGTATTGTGCATACCATCAGCATACTGGGCATAAGACTGATAGGTGCCGAATTCTGAAAAAGCTTATTCAGGGTCTCATTGATGAGGAGCTAAGAAGTGAGAAGAATGGTTCCTGGGGTTGATGATGGACTATCGACTGCAGCATTTGTGTTGGCAAGAAAGAAAGGATGTTAGCTATTTAGAAGCTCTATTTATTTTTGAACTATCTAATGATGATGTTTTAACTCTACTTTTTATGAAAGGAATGCTTTGGTGTTTTTGTTTATTTGTGAAATGTTTCTTGTGATTTTATGATGCATAATCATGGCACATTTATGTTTGACATTTATTCAATTAATGCTATTCCGTTTAATCCCGGAACTTTGGAGAACCCAAAGAAAATCTTGATAGCACCTGTTATGACTCTTGAAGAGAGATTGAAACTTGAGAGAATAAAAAAATGGTGAAATAAAAAAGTCTTTGCCTGGACCAGTGAAGACATGCCAGAAGATGATTATGAAGCCGCCAAGCATGCTATGCCAAACATATCTTAATCGTGGGCATGTGCCACAGAAGCTCAGAAGACTTAAGCCAGATTGAGCAGAAATGATTAAAAGAGGAAATCCACAAGCAGAAGCAAGACCTAATTTCTTATTGAAATGTAATGCCAGATTAGTTTGACCAATGGCATCCCTGATGGTTAAAAGAAAAGTGCGTGTATTTGTAATCTTCGGGATTCGAACGAAACTTGTTAAAAAAAAAAAACAAACAAACAAAAAAATTTGGAAATTGATTATCGACATGGGACAAGGGAAAGTTATCTGGGGGGCAAGTTTTGTTCAAATGCCGTTGGTATACACATACCTGCACCTTGTCGCTTTATTTGGCTACTAAAAGGAACCAGAAGACTGATTCACAAGCTATCCACTCAGTTCATTAGTGTGGAAGATGTGCGATCTGAGAGGAAAGCTAATTGAGATGCTAGTCAAGAAGATTATGAAGGAAGACCCATGCAGGGAGGCTGCAATCGAAAATCCCTACAAGTGTCACGCTTTATTCGTCAATGCATGGGGTGAAGGCACTACCTGTCGAAGCACTCAAATCTTAAAGGGAAGTCATGGAAATGACACTACAGCAGCTAAACACATCAGACAACAAAACAATTTTGCAACTACCAAGCACATCAGACCAAAACAGATTATGGGATTACTATTGTAATCAGACCCATCAGGAAACACTTTACTTGATCATTCAGGAGGAAAATCAGAAAACACCCACTGAAAAGAGTGAGATTTGGTATTCAGGCAAATAGGACCAAGTATTCCAGACGAAAGAAGTAAATTCAGGCCAGCGAATGAGGACTTATTTGTTCTTGAGAAGTTGACAAGCGAGCAGCGTTTCGACAGATAGTAAAGGAAGCAAGTTCAACGAAACTTAAAATAGTCAGATCAACTGACCTAAGAAGGTCCATGGTAAAGGCTAAAAATCAAAAGAAGAGAATAAATACCCTGCGGGTCGAAAATCGAAAAAAGGCGGCCTTGCTAAAATTGGGCGCCTCGTTAGGGTGTAAACCGAAAAAAGGCACTCTAGTCAAAAATTATAGGCTCGAGAGAAAATATCCAATTAAGAAAACCCAAGAGGGCTTATTGGAAACAAGAGTCTGATGCTTTCAAGATCCATTTTGAGATTAAATGTAATTTTGCATTCTGAATCCGTGTTAAATGGTGATCATGTATGGAGAAATCATACCGAAATGCACACAATCTTTCTAAATACATAACACAAAAACAGTTTTAACTCATCATTTCCTAGTTCTTCTATAAAAAGAAAGATGTCATTCATTACTGAATGTATAAAATCTAACTGGCTATACTTTGTTTTTACTTTCGCCGACCAGATGCTTGAGCCGATGAGTTTTATTATCCATCGCAAGGTTAAGTATCCTTCTTTCACAGGCACTTATGGAAGCAAAGATTTAGTCTCTAACCCACAATATGATAATTTTGGGAAAGCAATTGTGTATAGGGGCTGTGGTACTCAGGAGTGAAAGCCGAAGACAAGATACTGAGGAAGCCCTGACAATAGTTCTAATTCTTCAAGTCGTCTCGCAAAAAATAAAAAATAAAAAAGCCGTTAGAGATGAAAACCGTAATTGGCGCTCTAAGCAAAAACAGGTAGTCTGTCCTTCAAAAAAAAAAGAGCCGCTGGATTGGGTTGGGTCCACTCCAGGCAAAAATAAGGCATAGGGTCATGTGAAAATCCGAAAAGGATGCATTTTCTGCTAAGAAAATCTAGTGTGAAAATCCACAAGGGACGCACTACCTTCAAAAAATGACTACAGCTGTTAGATGAGAAGCTCGCAATCCCAAAGGGCATGAAATTCAAAAGCAACTTAAAAGGCATCGATCTTATCGCAAATAGCAGCTAGACCGGCTATTATCTCTAAGTCCACTTAGATGACTTCTTATCCTGCATTTCTGCATAACCCATGCATTTCACGTGCATGCTCACTATTTTTCCTGCATATTTTAGTTTCCCTATTTTGCAGAAAGAGAGATTTGATGCGGACACCGGCAAAAGGCGAGTGACGACATCAGTTCAAGCATCAATCCAAGCATCAACTAAAGACCTCTCAAGGGGCAACCAACAAAAATTACATAAGTCAAAGCATCATTCCAAACATCAGTTTAAGCATCAATCCAACCATCAACGAAAGACTTCTCAGAGTACAATCAATAAGGGCTCATAGACAGCACCGCTTCCAATCTCAGAACGATGACGACACTACCACTCCTCGAACGGTTAGCACGATCACGACACTACCACTTCATCATCTTAGAAGGGTTAGCACGATGGCGGCACTACCATTCTATGGAAGGTTAGCACGACCACGGCACTACCACTTCAGAAGGGTTAGCACGATGACGGCACTACCACTCCGCGGAGGGTTAGCACGATCACGGTACTACCACTTCATCATCTCAGAAGGGTTAGCACGATGGTGGCACTACCATTCTACAGAAGGTTAGCACGACCACGACACTATCACTTCAGAAGGGTTAGCACAATGACGGCACTACCACTCCCCGGAGGGTTAGCACGATTATGGCACTACCACTTCATCATCTCAGAAGGGTTAGCACGATGGCGGCACTACCATTCTACGAAAGGTTAGCACGACCACAGTACTACCACTTCAGAAGGGTTAGTACGATGACGGCACTACCACTCCCCGGAGGGTTAGCACGATCACGGCACTACCGCTTCACAAACTCAGAAGGGTTAGCACGATGGCGGCACTACCACTCCATACAGGGTTAGCACGGCCACGACACTACCACTTCAGAAGGGTTAGCACGATGGCGGCACTACCACTCCACAGAGGGTTAACACGACCACGGCACTACCACTTCAGAAGGGTTAGCACGATGATGGCACTACCACTCCACGGAGGGTTAGCACGATCACGGCAATGCTGCTTCAACAATGTACGACACGCTGACAACTTGGCGAAATCACCCCAACAGCATCATCCATTCCGAAAAGACGGCTGCCTCAGGTACGTGTCTCTTTCCTTCTTTTCTGAGTTTAGGCTCACCTAGACACTAGTGCACTAGTTTTCCCAAAACTGGGGGCAACTGTAAACACCGGGTCCCGAGTCAGCGTAGATTAGGATTACCCAATGATGAAATTAAGTGTGCCTGTTTATAGGCAAAATTGAAAGTTGAAAGTGATGATTTCCTTGTCGAATTGATTTATTAGAAATAAATAAAAATGTATTTTAAAAAAATATTTTAAATGTTTTAAAAATTATTTTTTTTGACAAAAAGGGTATATTTTGAAATTATTGTGTTTTAGGAAAAATTTTAAAAAAATAAAAAATAAAAAATTTCGCGGGTGTTGGGCTGCGGCAGCGCGCTGGGCATGCGCGTGTGCCCGCTTGCTCTGTGCGCGCCGATGGCGTCGGTCTCCCCCTGATGCCCCATTTCGCCCGTTTTTGTTTGTTTTTTCGATTTTTGGCATAAAAATTGATTTTTTCTTCATTTTTTTTGTGGAATTTAATGTTAAAACCTTTTATTTTCCAAACCCTTCAAATTCATGAGTTTTTTGTGATTATTGCAATTAAATTTATTTAATTCAATTTAATAAAAATCTGATTTTCTTTGGTTTTTTTTTTTTATGTATAAAAAGGGGTTTTTAGTAAGGATTTTAGGGGTATTTTTCTTAAGAAAAATATTGTTTTCTCTCTTCTTCTTCTTCTTTTTTCTTCTTCAAGAAAAATTCTCCAAGTATTTTAATCTGTTTTTAATTTAATTTTTAAGGCAAATAAATCAATTATTTGTTCTTGTGAATTTTCTTTACTTCTTGATTTTGATAATTTTTTTGCTTAAGACAAATAAAACAATTATTTGTTCTTGGGATAAAATTTCATTATATATTTTATTTTTTCAAAATCAAAGCAAGGAATTTATCATCCAATTTCATTCATCACATTCAATTTTGAGGGCAAGCATTCTTGGCTCCAGGTTTAATTTTTAATTAGTTAAGTTAACTAACATGTAAATCCTCTTAGATCTATTTTCTTAGTTCTTATTTAATTGTCCATATTATTTTTGTGTTCTTATTCTTATTTCATATTAATATAATTGTTATTATTTTTATTCTTGTGTTCTTATTTAATTATTCATATTAGTATTATTATCATTATATTGTTCATATTATTATTATTATTATTATTTTTTTTATTTAATTGTTCATACTATTATTTCTTATTTCTTATTTGATTGTTCATGTTCATATTATTGTCATTATTTTTGTTCATATATCATTATTATCATTATTATTATTATTATTATCATTATTACTTGCATATTTAATTTGATTGTTCATATTTTTTGATGTTGCTATTATTATTATTATTATTATTATTATTATTATTATCATTACTTGCATATTTAATTGGATTGTTCATATTCTTTGATATTATCATCATCATTATTATTTGTTATTATTATTGTGATTAGTGTTGTTGTTGTTGTTGTTGTTATTATTATTATTATTATTATTATTATTATTATTATTATTTTATTATTATTATTATTATTATTATTATTATTATTTATCATTACTACTACAACTACTATTATTATTATTATGATTATTATTATTATTTTTATTAATTTTGTATATTATCATAATTTATTATTGTTGTCATCATTATTATTTTCATGTTTTCATGCATGTTAAATTTTATTGTTGTTATTTTTATGCATTTTTAATTGTTCATGTGTTAAGTTACATATTTTTTATTATGCCATCTAATTAATTTGTCATACATTATGCATGTTGTTTTATTTATTTTAACTCATTTTTTACATGTTACATGTTTAATTCATTTTTCATTACTAACATCATCTTTCATTTGTTGTTTTATTTCAATAATTATTTTTCATGTGTGAGTTTTCCAATGGCAAGTGGGAACCCATGGAGGTTTGAAGACACCATTTTGGTGGAGTTTATATTTTTAGCCTTTTTAGTATTATTTTGCTTTATTTGCTTTTATTATTTAATATGTAATTTATAATAAGTTTGTTTATTTTCATGCACGTTAATTAAAAAGTTGCATAAAGTTTTATATTAATAAATTGGGATTTTTTGTAACAAAATGGGACCAATGTCCTAATTTTTCATCCAAATAAATTGTCACTTCATAAATTATTTTCTTTAATTATGCATGCGAGGACCAATGTCCTCACTCTTAATAAATAACCCGTTTTATGCATGATTTACACTTATTTTACAATGGGGGTTGTATTCCGCCCCTACTTTTGTTGTAATTTATTTTTATGTACTTTATTTTAATTATGCTTTCATTTAGCGCTTTCCTTGGATGACCAACTTGCGCTCTAATTATTGCATCAAAACGTATGAGAAAAGGGATGAAATCTTAAATTCAAAACTCAATTTTAACTTAATCAAGGTATGAATAAATGAGAAGTCCCGAACCATCTCTGGTCTTTGGGCTCAACGAGGCGAGAGGACCATTTTAACGTTTCATTGGAATGGGACTTCCAAGACACCTCTTGTGTCTCGTAAAAAGGCTTTAACTTGCATAGTCCTAGGCTCCACGAGGCGAGCGGGTCATCCTAATGTTCTATTGGGATGGGATCTCCAAGACCCCTCTGGCTTGCCCAAAATGGACATAGCAGCGTTGTCTTAGGCTTACTGAGGCTAGACGAACTTTTCCAATGTTATATTGGGTGGCGACTCTATGAAACCTCCTTGTTGCCCAAAATAGACGCCCTTGTAATTTCTTACAAGTTTTTATGATCCTCTCCTGAAAGCCCTAAGAGCGGGCCTCTGGGGCATCCCACGGGGTTCGGCGCGCGTCACACGAACCCTACACTGTAATGGCTGTAACATCCTGGTCTGGGAAGTTAAACTCCATTAGATCTCCTTTGATGGGGTGTTCTGCCAAGAATTTTGCTACCGCACACCCCTTGATGGTTTTCCGGGTGACGTATTCAACATTAAATTCTTGTAGTAGTAGTAACCATCTTCCCATCTTTCCCAACAAAAAGGGAGCTTCCTACAGATACTTGAGAGAATTCTACTTAGTGATAGCTTGTAACTTATAGGAATGGATGTAGTGTCTTAATTTCTTAGAGGCCCAAATTACCGCTAAGAAAATCTTTTCGACTTCAGTATATTTGATCTCATAAGATAGAAACTTCTTACTAAGGTAACAAACTGCAAACTCTACTCTGAATTCATCCTCCTGAGCCATCATGGCACCTACGGAACTATCTTTTATTGCTAGGTATAGTATCAAAGGTTTGACTGGCTAAGGTGGCCTCAAAATCGGGGGGTTTAACAGATATTCTTTAATGGTGTCGAAAGCCTTCTAACAATCATCATTCCATAAAACCAGCTGGTTTTCCTGAGTAGCTTAAACATCAATTCGCAAATCGAGGTGAGCTTGGCGATAAACCTACTAATATACTGCAAGTTCCCAAGAAGCTTTTAACATCCTTTTCTTTCTGAGGCACTGGCATTTCCCTAATGGCTTTGACCTTATCTGTATCGACCTCAATCCCTCTTTGACTAACAACATGTCCCAAAAGCTTCTCCGAGGTAACACGAAAAATACTTTTTTTATTGTTTAACCACAGGTTATATTTGTCGATCCTCCAAAAGAATTTCTCTAAGGCCTCAAAGTGACCTTCTCTAGTGGCTAACTTGATCATCATATCATCGATATACACTTCCACATTTTTACGCATCAGGTCATCGAGGATCCTAGTAGCCATCCTTTGATAAGTTGCGTTTGCATTCTTCAAGCCAAAAGGCATTACCTAATAAGTGAATCTATCCTATTCGGTGATGAAGGGTACAACTCTAACCAAAAGGCAAAAGGTAAAATATTTCTGCCTAAGTTTGACCCTTAGGTACACGCTTCTTCCCTTTTTCTCTGAATTTTGGATCATCTAGAAACTAGTGTACTAGTTTCCCAATAATTGGGGGCAAATATAGACACCGGATCCCGAGGCTGCCTAAATCAAAGTTACCCAATGAAGATATCGGTACCTGTTGCACAGGTAAAGGAGTGAGGTTTTAGACCATCGCCCTTGAAGTTCACAAATTTTAGGGATATTGGTGACCAAAAATCCATTTTTTCTCGAAATGAGCCTTTTCGTTTAAGAAAATTCTTTTTGGGTTAACCGACACCCGTTGGTAAATAGGGAGCTCATTGCTTGCGCTGGAATGATAGCTGTCTCTTGCGCGAGCGGGCGCCCGTCGCCCACGTAAATGAGGGACTCCCATCGCTCAAACAGGCGAGGGATGCCCATCGCTTAGCGCGAGTAGGTGCTCGTCGCTCGCGCTAGCGAGGGACACCCGTCGCCTAGCACAAGCGGGTGCCTGTCACAAGTGCAGGTGAGGGATGACTATCCCTTGTGCAAGCTGCCCCTTTGGCCGACGCCCATCGGTCTGCGCCTGGCGGCATTTTTGTAGGTAAAGCACAATTTTCTTAATGTTTCTCTTTAGGCTAAATATCAAAGATTTCATTTTATCTTCTAAAAGATAATTTGAATTCAAAAAGATTTCATTTTATCTTCTAAGATAATTTGAATTTAAAAATATTTCATTTTATCTTCTAAAAGATAATTTGTATTCAAAAAGATTTTATTTTATCTTCTAGATTTTATTTTATCTTCTAAAAGTCTTTTCAAATTCTAAAAAGAATTGATATCTATCTCTAAGGATAATTTGATTTTTAAAAAGATTTGAATTTTTTTTTTATCTTTAGTTAGCTTATAAATAGCAGGCTGAGGATCGAGATAAGAGGTTGGAGAATTTTAGGTTCGAAAAATTCTTAGATTGTAGATTTTCGAAAACCAATTTTTATAAGCAAAAATCTTTCTTTCGATATCGGATTTTTTCTCTTTAAATTCTTTTAAAACAATTAGGAAAAGCTCAAGGAAGGGAAATTAATTCTCTTTACTCGATCTATTCCCTTAAGACTCAAAGTTATTTCAAAAGATAAAAGAGAAATCGAGAAAGAGAAAATCAATTTCCTTCTCTTGATTTATCTTCCTGAAAATTTTTATATCATTTGAAAGATCAATTTTTGTAAAAGAAATTGTCTTTATTAATTTTCACTGGTCAACCGATCCTTGTAGAATTCAAGGAAGGTCTTTACGGCATTCGCCTTCAAGAGATCAATACTCCGAGGGTAAACATTGAGGACTAACCATTCTTGCAGTAATTTTAGCATTTTCAACATGACATATCTAAGCTAATCTCAAAACATGAATTAGCTCATTTTAATTAATTCATTTATCGCTTTATTTGCTTTGTTAGTAATATATTGCATGAAAAAGCAGTTGAAAGAAGTGAAAATCTTGGATTTAAGTTGGTTTTTCCATTTTTTTTGAGGTCTGGAGATAACCGATGGGCTGAAGGCCTCACCGACGGCCGTCGCTCAAGTAAGCGACAGGCCATCTTGAGAAACCCTTTCCTCTTGTCGGTCACCCCAGGAATGGCCGTCGCTTGTCCCCTTGGTCGTCCCTGGGTCTCTTTCTTTCCCTTTTTTTGGTGACTTTCACTCCTTTCTTTTATTCTTTGTTTCTATACATTTTAGATGATTCATTTCCACATTTCCTATTATAACAATTATTTGTTTTACTTTTGATATTTTTATTATTATTTTGCTAACGTGTTATTTATGTTCTTTTGTGAATTTGTTTATTTTGTTGGATATCGGATGCCAGAAAAGGGAACTAATTTGGGATGCTTTGAGGACACCAATTCGGTTCATTCCTTCTACCTTATTTCTCCCATTAGTTTATTTTTCTTAATTTCTATTCATCATAAAAGCTATTCTCATGTCCATTAATACAAAAAGCGGCAAAAGATTTCTACAAATAAATAAGGTTTCCTTTAACAAAATAGGGCCAATGTCCTAATTTTCCATCCAAATAAAATTACTACCTTTGATATTATTCTCTTAAACATGCATGTGAGGACCAATGTCCTCATTTCAAATAAATGCCTCGTTTTATGTATGCTTTATATTTTATTTTTATTTGCAGGTTGTATTCCGCCCCTAGTTTTATTATAAATTAATGTACTCTTATTTAGTTTATCTTAATTTTGTGCTATTTACAACTTTTATTATGTGATTGATATGCGCTTTAATAATTGCATTAAACTGTATGAGAAAATGAATGGAATCTTAATTTCAAAACTCAATTGTAACTTTAACCAAGGTATGAATAAGAGTGAAGTCCCGAACTCCCTCTGATCTTAGGTTTCACGAGCTTAGATGAACCTTTCCAATATTCTATTGGGAAGAGAATTCCAAAATATCTCCTGTTGCCCAAAATAGACTTATATGCATCGTTTTAGGCTTAACGAGGTTAGATGAACCTTTCCAATGTTTTATTGATAATGGAATTCTAAAATATCTCTTGTTGCCCAAAATAGAAATATATGCATTGTCTTAGACTCAGTAAGACTAGATGAACTTTTCCAATGTTTTATTGGGTGGCGACTCCAAAACACCTCTTGTTGCCCAAAATAGACGTCCTTGTAATCCTTACAAGTTCTATAAACCTCTCTAGAACTCCCTAAAAGTGGATTTTCGGGGCCTCTGGGGTTCGGCGTGCATCACAATCATTACCTTTGTTTCATTGATATATCCAGTAGATTCACTTAATCCTTTCTATTTCTATTATAATTTTTTTGCTTATTTGTTTCGTCAATTTCTGAGCTCATTTCTAGTTTTCTAATTAATTTATTCACTGTGGTTGTTGTTATTGTTATTATTATTATTATTATTATTGTTTTTGTTGTTACAATTGTTATTACAGTTAATATTCTACCAGTTAATATTCTTGTCATTAACTTTACATTTTGTCATTATTTAACTCACCATTTTACTACTTAATATTTCATTGTCTTTTCCCAATTTTCATTGGACGCTCATGCACATCCACGTCTCACCTTGTGTGAATACTTCTAAGTTAACTAACTTGTTCCTTATGTCTTAATTATATTCTTAAGCTATTCCACATAATATGTATGATATCAACCATTATTTCCTTCCTTTGTCATTTCCATTATTCTTGCCAAATTAGTTAATATCATCCTTAATGATCACTATCATTTTTAACTTTATTGTTAATATTACCACTAATCCTAACTATGTTCCCATAGACTAATTTTCATAATTATTATATCTTATTTCCAAGTTTACTTAAATTATTAAGCTAGTTATATTTCATTTTATATTCATTCTTAATACTCTTTAATTATACAATTACTCACATCTAACAAGTTACTAGAATATATATATATATATATATATATATATATATATATAACCTTAAATGTGCATTTTCTTATAATTTCACTTTTATCATCTTATACTTCCATATGCTATTATTATATTAACTTTATCTTTCATTTTTCCATAATTACTCTTTTCCTATTTCTTGATTAATATTCACTTTTATTTTACAAAACCTCGTATACAAAATCTGTAAATTTTTTTTTCTATTTACTATCCCATACATACATATTTTTAAATAAGCATTAATCATAAATAGTTTTAATATTCAATTTAGCGTACATTATAGTTATTTATTTATTTGACTCAATTCAATTTAATCAAATATAATTTACAAAATGATAGAGTTTGGGTACACCCATGACTCTAATTTAGATAAAGTTCCAATCCAGATAGAATTAAGTAATTCAATCTGATTAAGATTACCAAATTCTATCTTAGAAAGAGTCTGAGTTAAACTAGAGTTAGCTCTCTAGCTTTTAGGATCTCTATAAATAGATGGGAGATCTCAGTTTTGGTAACAAAAAAATGTATATGCCGCAAGGCTACTCATTCCCACTCATGCTTATTTTTGTCTTGATTTTTCAGGGGATTTTAGATTGTGAATAAGCTGCTGTTATCCCGCATGTGGATAAGAGCCAGGCCAGTGACCAAAAACAAATGGGATCCTTGTAGACGCTTTCGCAATGAGTTTCTCCGCTACAAGAGGTAGGTACTATTTATTAATGTTACCTTCATTAATTATATTTGTTATAATTTTCACCTTCATTGGTATCAGAGCCATCGTTTTTGCATACTAGCATGTGGCTAAAAATGATCTAAAATTTTATGTGTAAAATTGGTAGATCTAGAATGCATGAAACACAACAAATTTGTTTTTTGTGTTAATAATATATATGTTTATATATTGCGGTTCGAAAAAATTATGTATATGTACACTGCAATTCGAGGGGATGAACATTAGTGTTCAAAACGCAAGACTAGAAGCTAAGATTTTTAATTTTATACCTCACTACGGGATTCACAGACCCTAAAAACCCACCCACCAGTCAAAATCGGAGCTCCATAATTCGCCTGAAAGGCACCGCGTGTACCACACGTGCCATATACGACTTGCACGTGTGTGTGAGCGGTGGCTTACACGTGCATTGCCATGTGTCTCCAGTGATGTGTCACTGGACACACGTGGCCCAATGGGAGATCGACACGTGACCCGTGGTAGCTATGCCACGTGGCGATGACATGTCAATTGAGTAACACGTGGACCAACCAGGGGTAGACACGTGGACAACTGAGGAAGTGCCACGTGTCATGCCATGTGTCAGTGATGACGTGGCATCATTAACACATGGACCAATAAGACCATGCCATGTGTCTGGCACGTGTCCAGTGACGTGTCACCAATGTGCCACGTGGGCGATAGGTGGACCAATAGCATTCAAACACGTGGCATAACTGGATATGGACATGTGGCAGTTGAAGTTGGAGGACGCGCGTCACGGCGCGTGTTGCACGTGAGGCACGTCTGCTCTCCCTTCCTCGGTGCGTGCTAGTGCGTGCAACGTCCTCCGACCACCAATTCAGGTCCATTTTTTTGCAAATTGATTTTTAAAATTATTTTAGATTTTTTGGTCATTTTCGCCAAATTTTTGAATCACCAAAAAATAAATTTTTTATTTTTTGATATTTAAATGTGTTTAATTTCCAAATAAAATATTAAAAATTATAAAAAAAGTGTTTTCTGCATTCGATTATTTTTTTAAAAATATTTTGAAATTTTTTTGAGGTTTTGTCCTTACTTATTGATTGAAATGTGTTTCAATTATGTGTATTTATACATGAGTGTATAAAAATTTTCTCTATTACGTTACAGAAATGTTGAATAAGGACACTAGTTCTTCCTTAAATTACATATAGGTTGCATTGAGAAATGCAAGAGTGCAATCAATAAACAACATGAGAATGCGAAGCAAGATTTGAGCTGATGATATTGATGCAATAGTGCATCATAAAGTACATGTGTGAGAACAAATGCAAGAGTGCATTTGGACTGGTGGTCTGAGTAAGGAAATGGAACTTTGGTTCGAGTTGCCAAAAGGGAAGTGTTAGGAAGCAACACTAAAAATCTCTAATGGTATTAGGGAATGGACGTAGTGTGCATCGTCCATAGTTTCATCCATGGACTTATGAGTTGCCTGATGAATTGATGAAGTTGGTCAAAGAAGTAATCCCAATATGAAGAAAGATTTTATGAAATCTAGACTTTTACAATAGTTGACAAAAGTGTTAATTTTGAGTTAGCGTTTATTTTTGTTAAATAGGACTTATGTATCCTATTAATATTTGACACGAGTGTCTTATTTTTTGGGATTATTGGATTTTATTTATTGATTAAATAAATACATTTATTTATTATTCTTGGTATTTAACTTTATAATAAATGTGTTTATTTTAATGGTTAATTGTCTTGCAATATTTTATGAGTAAAATGATTGCATGTTTATTAAGTAGAGGCTTAATAAAAATTCACTCATAAGTTTGAGAACTTAATAATCCAATAATTCAGATTTGTTGTGCATGAAATTTTAACCTATAAGGTTGGACATTAAGACTTAGAGGGTAATTGGTTACTATAAGTAACCTTTTCGAATTTGAGCCTAATAGAAAATTTTAGTAGGTTATTATTTCAGATGCATAATAAATTGCATGTGTTGCCTTATCTCCCTTAAATATGTGCAATATTATTCCATTTGAGATCAGAGGATCCTAATGGATTTTGCTTCGAAGTCAATTGTTACCAAGCTTAATAAAGATATGAAGCCAAATGCTGACAATTATGAAATGTAGAATACGAAGATCCAGTGTGTGCTTGAAGAGCAAGAGGCTCTTAAACCCTCAAGTTCGGTTATGGCTGAACCTAAATATGGCACTATAGCCTAGCATAAGCAGGACTGAGATGCCTATGTTGCATGGAAAAGAAAATTTCACTGTTCACATCATCTTGCTAAGTGCAATGGATGATGACATCACTAAGCAGTTCGCAAGTATCAAAATGCAATAGATTTGTGGATCGCTTTGCGGGAAAGTTTAGAGGTGTGTCTCTGACTAAGTTTCGATCATCAATGATAAAATTTGATACATTTCAGAAGAAGTCTGATCATTCAAGGTGAAAACATCAAAGAGAGATAGAGAAGAATAAGTGAACTTAGTGAAGTTAGTCATAAGTTGACTGACGAGCAGGTCCAAACTATTATCTATTCCTTACCCAAGAGTTGGTAGCATGTGAAGATGTAACTAACTCATATGGACAACATAAAGACATTTTAGGATGTCGTTCATCATTTGAAGCTTAAAAGGGGACCGTATGTTAGTGATTAAGGTCAATACCATAGTGCATATGGCACAATCCTATTCTAATAGAATGAGTTCTCATTAGAACAACAAAATAAGCTTTAACAATAGGGACAAGGAAAAGGCTCGAGAGCCTGAAAAGCAAAAGGAATTGAATCACGAAACGTCCAAAGGCCAAAAGGAGGTAAACTTTTCAAGAGTGAAATGTTTCAATTGCCAACAGAAAGAACACTATACAAGAGACTGCATTGTGCCTAAAATGATACACTATTCTGACTCTAGAGTGAGTATAATTTATGTATCCAGTTCTGAATTTCATCCTTTGTGAATGATAAATTCAGGACCAATGGACCTTGTAACAAGGGATAGAGATGTCTTTGTTATGAAATTTAGGTTCTGTTCTCACCTTATTGAAATTTGTTTTCAATTTACATTTTGAGGATGACAGTGTATGCTTATGCTTAAATGATATATATTATGGTTCTGGTTATATTCTGAATGATTTTATTGTTATGGATGTGGACCATAACTATATGAGTAAAACTAATTTTTATTTTAATTTCTTATTTTTAACATAGTTATGATAACAATGTGAAATTATGACATGCTAAATTAAACCATATTAGATAAGACCGAATGAGTCGGTTAGTCAAAGAAGGCTTAGTAGGCAATTTAAATAAGGTTGAATTGCCCACATGTGAGCATTGCCTAAAAGGAAAAATTAGATAGAAAATCATTAGAAAAAGGTACTAGAAACAAATTTCCATTGCAATTGGTTCATTCCGACATATGTGGTCAAATGAATGTGAGGGCAAGGCATGTGGTTTACTATTTCATCACATTTATATATGACTGTACTAGGTATGGTCATATCTATTTGATTTCTCACAAGTTAGAAGCATTGAGTTGCAAATCTTATATGAACTTAGATGAGAATCAATTAGACAAAAGGATCAAAGCTTTAAGAACTGATAGAGGACTATAATTTGTTTATGTTCACCATTCGGCCTAACCTATTTTTTTCTTCTTATTTTTATTTTTCATTCATTTTCCATTTATTTATTTAAATTACAAATCAATAACCCTAAATATACAATTAAATTACATTAAATCACTATTCTCAATTATTCTTAAACAATCCATTCGGTGAAGATATTAGTTCTTCATTAAATTTATTTTTCATTCCTTTAATCATTAAATTAGTTAGATTACATGTTAATCATTTCAAATATATCATTTATTTGCATTAAACATCAAAGTATTCCATTATATACCTAATATATACATTCGGCTTCACCATGGTTTCCCATTCAAAGTTTTATCATTTCATTTTAAGCACTCAAATTATCATTTTTAACCTTCCTAAACATGTTTATCAAGTTTATTTCAATTAAACATGCATAAATCACATACATATAATATGAACATAATCTAAAACTATACATATTCAATGGAAAGAATGGGATATTGTAACACCGCATCCCATCCACTCGTACAGCTTCGCTGCTGTAGTCAAGAATGGTTGTCACAACACACACCACATGCACATCTCATACAATTACATTATTGTACACAATCATAAACTAATTAATTTCATTCGCATGCAGCGGAAGACATTTACTATGCATACTCATTCACATACTTCATATCAGTTACAGAAACTTCCAAAAATATATATCATTGTCCTAAGTTACATCACTAAATCAGTTATTACATAATATGTATACTTATTACATACCCAAAACGATTAAGCATGATTACGTAGTACAAAATCACAACACCTATACTAAACGAAGAGTCCTAGTGTTAACCATTGGTATATGGAACCATCCTTCGACTTACTTCGCTTCAAAACCTATATAGATTAAAAACCCATGCTAAGCGATAACGCTTAAAGGGAAAGCAATTACAGTATATGCATATATTTATATTTATATATTTATATTTATATTTATATATATATATATATAATAACAAGCATATTATAAATAATATCAAATACATGCCCTATATCCATGCTTCATTTCTAATATGCTTCGCATTCATATTATTTAGTGTTGGGTTTCGTCGGATTAATTCAACATTAACGCAGCGGAAACAAGTCGAAACCCGAAAACAGGATCCATGTATTTCGATTGATTCAAAAGAAAGTGATAAGATTTACTAACCTTTTCAGTGTGGGAATTCGAATTAAACACCTTTAAATCGAACTGAAGACGCTGCCTTTAACACGAACGTCCTCTACTGGTATCCACACGCACGAACAAAATGAACCGAAGTCGCAGGGTTGCTAGTTCGCTTTAGATGCGAATGGATTTTACGATTTTGTTTCCTTCTCAAGGAAGAACAATGGTGGCTGTATTTTTCTTTTCAGAAAATTAGCTAGAGTTAGCTTTTCTTCTTCTCAATAAGAAGTTATGCTAGTTAGGGTATCCAATGTTGGTATCCTATGTTTTAACCACTTTAAAACTCTTATTCCTTTTGAAAAACGGGAATTGAGTTTTGATAAGAGTTAATAACCTTTTATTAACCTACATCCCATACTTATATCTATATATATATATGTATATATATTTCAAATCCTTTTTCTCTTAGGAAAATATAAATAAGGATATTATCTCTTAATTCAAAATAAGAGATATCTACCTTATATATATATATATATATATTTATTTATTTATTTCTTATTCAAAATAATAAGAAATATTAATACATACTATTATCTCATATTCAAAATTAGAGATATATGTATATGTACATAAATAAGTAAATAAGTAATTTCAAAATTAAATATATAAATACCTATATTTATATATTATTTCGAAATAATCCAATAAAATCCATATTGTTCATTTTGGTCTTGGTGTGTGACCCAATAGGTTTATATTATGTTAGCAGTGGGCCTTATCCCATAATAAGCCCACAAGTCATAATTGGTCTCTAGCAAGACATTATGACTACCCAAATAATATAAATATCGTTAGTCCGATTTTAACCTGTAAATAGAACATGTTATTATCCTTTTATCACACGATACCTTATTTGAACATAAGTCATGGTACATGTCAAACTTATATTGTTCAAACATTTAATTTCCCGATCACTAAGTAGACTGATAAATTCAAATGACATTGATGACACTATCAATTCATTCGAGCACGGCCATGCATTTTACAGTCCTACTTATCGAGGGGCCCAATAGATATCTCTCTCATTAGAGAGGGACAAATTCTATCTTGATTATTCATATTCCTCCGCATAATTCTCATTATGCGATCATAAACTTTATAATTATCCGATTAAAGATAACGTTTGATTATGTCAAAACATAATGATCCTTATGTAGGAAACTATGATAACCTCAGGTCAAAGGATTCAATAACATATCTATTATAAGATCACTTATGACACTATCCCATGAAGTGATCTTATAGTGGGTCTATCCAGTACTTTGTTCTCTAGCAAGTACCTATAGATTTGATTTATATCAACATATATAATCATCCCATGATTATCAATGCAAATCTATACTAGTCTTAATTTATCTTTATGCCCTTTATTGATAAATGACTAGGGACAACATGAATAACATTGTTATTCATAAACATTACAATAATGTAACATGCCAATAATATCAATGCGAAGAAAACCATTATATAAATGAAAATGTAATGATTACATCAAGGTCCAAATGTTTGGCCTAGGACATAACCACTAACAATCTCCCACTTGCACTAGGCCCAATCATACATATATCTAATACCCATTGACCTAGTATGTCCATCATGTTTGGCTTGTGGGAGAGCTTTGGTAAGTGGATCGGCGATGTTATCATCAGTAGGTACTCTGCATATCTTGACGTCTCCTCTCTCAATTATTTCTCGAATGAGATGAAAACGCCTGAGTATATGTTTTGATCTCTAGTGAGATCTAGGCTCCCTAGCCTGTGCAATAGCACCATTGTTGTGACAATAAAGATCCACTGGGTTGCTGATACTAGGTACTACTCCCAATTTAGCAATGAATTTCATGATACATACTGCTTCTTTAGCTGCATCTGATGCTGCTATATACTCAGCTTCTGTTGTAGAATCAGCGACAGTGCTTTGTTTAGAACTTTTCCAGCTTACAGCACCTCCATTTAACACAAACACATATCCTGATTGCGATCTAAAATCATCTTTGTCAGATTGGAAGCTTGCATCTGTATAACAATTTATTACTAGCTCATCTTCCAATCCTCCATATATTAAGAATGCATCTTTAGTTCTTCTTAAGTACTTAAGAATATTCTTAACAGCTGTCCAGTGACTTTCACCGGGATCTGACTGGTATCTGCTCGTCATGCTCAAAGCATACGAAACGTCTGGTCGAGTGCATAACATGGCATACATGATTGATCCTATAGCTGAAGCATAAGGAATCATACTCATGCGATCTCGCTCATTAGATGTCATTGGACATTGAGTCTTGCTAAGAGTAATGCCATGAGACATTGGCAAAATTCCTCTTTTGGAATTTTGCATACTGAATCTATTTAGCACCTTATCTATATATGTGCTTTGACTCAGACCAATTATCTTTTTAGATCTATTCCTGTAGATTTTAATCCCAAGGATATAAGCAGCTTCGCCCAAATCTTTCATTGAAAAAGATTTTCCTAACCATTCTTTTGTCTTTTGCATGATAGGGATGTCATTTCCAATGAGTAATATGTCATCGACATATAATACTAGAAACATCACAGCACTCCCACTAACCTTCTTGTATACACAAGGTTCATCCTCATTTTTGATAAACCCAAACTCTTTGACTGTTTCATCAAAACGAAGATTCCAGCTCCGAGAAGCTTGCTTCAATCCATAAATGGATCTTTGCAGTTTACATACCTTCTTAGAATTCTTAGGATGGACAAAACCCTCAGGTTGTGTCATATACACATCCTCAAGTAAGTGTCCATTAAGAAATGCTGTTTTGACATCCATTTGCCATATCTCATAGTCATAATATGCAGCAATAGCAATAAGAATTCTTATAGATTTAAGCATTGCTACTGGTGAAAAGGTTTCATCATAGTCAATACCATGAGTTTGTTTGAATCCTTTTGCAACAAGCCTTGCTTTAAAGGTATTTACTTTGCCATCCATGTCGGTTTTCTTTTTGAAAACCCATTTGCACCCAATGGTTTTAATTCCTTCAGGTGGATCAATTAAGTTCCAAACTTAATTATCATACATGGATTGCATCTCATACTTCATGGCTTCTAGCCATTTCTGAGATTCCGGACCTGACACGGCATCTTGATAGGTAGTAGGCTCATCTTGATCCATGAGCATCACTTCACAACTATCTGTCACGAGAAATCCATATCTCTCGGGTTGAAGTCGTATCCTATCAGATCTATGTGGTACTTGTGTAACAAGTACAGGTTCCACAACAGGTTGTGAAACTTGTTGAGTTTCCACCAATGGTTCCATGTTTTCTTGTGGTTCTTGAATTTCTTCAAGTTGTACTTTACTCCCACTAGTTCTTTTAGAAATGAATTCTTTTTCTAGAAAGACACCATTTCGAGCAACAAACACTTTGTTCTCAGAAGGATTATAAAAGTAATATCCTTTAGTTTCCTTAGGATATCCCACAAAAAGACATTTATCAGATTTTGGTACTAATTTATCTGAGACTTGTCGTTTGACGTAAGCCTCACAGCCCCAAATCTTTAGAAAAGACAAATTAGGAATTTTCTCAGTCCATATCTCATATGGTGTCTTTTCAACCGCTTTAGATGGAACTCGATTCAAAGTGAATGCGGCTGTTTCTAATGCATAACCCCAAAAGGATGATGGAAGATCTGTTTGACTCATCATAGATCGAACCATATCTAATAAAGTTCGATTCCTCCTTTCAGATACACCATTCCATTGTGGTGTTCCTGGTGGAGTTAATTGTGAGACAATTCCACAATCTCTTAGATGATCATCAAACTCTTGGCTCAAATATTCACCACCTCGATCAGATCGAAGTGCTTTAATAGTTTTACCAAGTTGATTTTGTACTTCATTTTGAAAGGTTCTAAACATTTCAAATGATTCATGTTTATGTTTCATTAGATAGACATAACCATATCTACTGAAATCATCTGTGAATGTAATAAAGTAATGAAATCCTCCTCTGGCATTTATGCTTAATGGGCCACATACATCAGAATGTACAAGGCCTAATAAGTCAGTGGCCCTTTCACTATGTCCAGTAAAAGGATCCTTTGTCATCTTGCCCAATAAACAAGATTCGCAATTTTCAAATGATTCAAAATCAAATGATTGCAAAAGTCCATCTGAATGGAGTTTAGCTATGCGTTTCTCATTTATATACCCAAGGCGACAATGCCATAAATATGTTGAATTTAAATCATTTGGTTTGGATTTCTTTGTAGTTATGTTATAAATATCATGATTATTGGATGTTTCTAGGTTTAGGACATAAAGCCCACAATATGAATCAGCAATACCATAAAGCATATCATCATAATAAATAGAACATTTCTTATTCTTAATAAGAAAAGAAAAACCTTCATCATCCAAACTTGAAACTGAAATAATATTCCTACTCAAACTAGGAACATAATAGCAATTGTTCAAAACTAACAAAAGCCCATTGGGCAAAGTCAACTCATAAGATCCTACAGCTAGAGCAGCAACTTTTGCTCCATTACCAACTCGTAGGTCCACTTCACCCCTTTTCAGCTGCCTACTCCTTTTGAGTCCCTGCACATTTGTACAAATGTGAGATCCACATCTAGTATCTAATACCTAGGAATTAGAAGTAGATAAGTTAATTTCTATAACATAAATACCTGAAGAAGTAGTCTCACCACTCTTCTTCTTCTTTAATTCTTCCAAGTAAAGCTTGCAATTCCTTTTCCAATGACCAGGTTCATTGCAGTGGAAGCAAACTCCTTCCTTTGGAGGTTTAACCTTGGGCTTGGGTTTGGGCTTAGGCTTACCACCAACTTTTGCCTTAGCCTTAGCCTTACCCTTGGCTTTCATGCCTTTCCCTTTGTTGACCATCAGAACATGGCCAGGCTTTTTGCTTATGCTTTGCTCAGCTGTTTTGAGCATGGCATGCAGCTCAGCTATTGATTTCTCCATATTATTCATGTTGTAGTTCATGACAAAATGGTCATAACTATCAGGCAATGAATTAAGGATCAAATCCGTTGCAAGTTCCAAACTGAGGGGAAATCCAAGCCTCTCAAGGTGATCAATGTAGCCCTTCATTTTCAAAACATGAGAGCTAACTGAAGCACCTTCAGCCATTTTGCAAGAATGCAAAGCTTTGGTAGTCTCATACCTTTCTTGCCTAGCCTGCTGTTGAAATGTTCGCTTCAGATGAGTACTCAACTCATAAGCTTCCATGTTTTCCAGGTGCTTCTGAAGCTCTGGAGCCATGGTAGCTAACATTAGACAGCCAACATCCACAGAATGATCAACATGTTTCTTGAATTTCTCTTTGACTGCCCTTGTGGCATCAGCAGGTGGCTCATTGGGAATAGGCTCATCCAGCACATACAATTTCCTTTCTTGCTTAAGGACAATCCTCAAGTTTCTGAACCAGTCAAGGAAGTTTGTGCCAGTTTCTTTAAGTTTGTCCTTCTTAAGAACAGATCGCAGTGACATAGCAGAAGTGTTATTTGATGCCATTAATCTACAAAGATGCAAGATAAATTATATTGGTACCAATTTCATTTTAGGTTTTCTTATAAACTCCCACTAAAATAATAACCCTCAATAATAATTACAATAATTATAGTAATTTAGTGGGCTAAGATCCATATTTCACTTAACTCTAAGTCAGCTTTGGCATGACGCTTAAAGTTAAGTTATTTAGGTAGGTAGCTCATTTACCAATTATATCTTATACAACTCTTAGATCATTTATGGGATTTTGACATCATATGTCCCGGCATGTTATAATCCCATCTTATGCCCTTAGGCCCAAAACCGTTTTGATAGCCTAATTAAGTCTAACCATTTTAAACATATGAGTAGCACCATTACTCATCTTGCCTTACTAGGATAACCTAATGCACTTCGCTTTGGCAGAACCTACATTTTGGTGATCTTAGTCTTGACAAGTGTTTTAATAATGGGTGGCATATGACTTGAAATTATGGTGAGGGATTTAATTTTAACTTATGATGTCTAATTATGGCATATGACTACGATTTTGCTAATCATATCAGCCGTCGTTTAATCACATTAAACAATTTAGTAAACACAGAATACCATCATAAATAATTTCGTATTAAACATATTAATACCTTTAGTTAATCACATTAACACTTAATTGAGTTCGTTAATCATATTAACATAATGTAATTTCGTAGCCCTTAAAATACAAAATTAATATTACCAAGTTAATCTCGTATTATCACATAAATTCATTCGTTTTTAACACTTAAAATCGAAATCAATCTCCAAGTATCAACATACAAATCGATCAACAGAATAATATATATATCACCTACATATATAAAATATTTGAATCAATCGAATATACAAGTGGCTCTGATACCACTGTTGGGTTTCGTCGGATTAATTCAACATTAACGCAGCGGAAACAAATCGAAACCCGAAAATAGGATCCATGTATTTCGATTGATTCAAAAGAAAGTGATAAGATTTACTAACCTTTTCAGTGTGGGAATTCGAATTAAACACCTTTAAATCGAACTGAAGACGCTGCCTTTAACACGAACGTCCTCTACTGGTATCCACACGCACGAACAAAATGAACCGAAGTCGCAGGGTTGCTAGTTCCCTTTAGATGCGAATGGATTTTACGATTTTCTTTCCTTCTCAAGGAAGAACAATGATGGCTATATTTTTCTTTTCAGAAAATTAGCTAGAGTTAGCTTTTCTTCTTCTCAATAAGAAGTTATGCTAGCTAGGGTATCCAATGTTGGTATCCAATGTTGGTATCCTATGTTTTAACCACTTTAAAACTCTTATTCCTTTTGAAAAACGGGAATTGAGTTTTGATAAGAGTTAATAACCTTTTATTAACCTATATCCCATACATATATCTATATATATATATGTATATATATTTCAAATCCTTTTTCTCTTAGGAAAAGATAAATAAGGATATTATCTCTTAATTCAAAACAAGAGATATCTACCTTATATATATATATATATATATATATTTATTTATTTATTTCTTATTCAAAATAATAAGAAATATTAATACATACTATTATCTCATATTAAAAATTAGAGATATATGTATATGTACATAAATAAATAAATAAGTAATTTCAAAATTAAATATATAAATACCTATATTTATATATTATTTCGAAATAACCTAATAAAATCCATATTGTTCATTTTGGTCTTGGTGTGTGACCCAATAGGTTTATATTATGTTAGCAGTGGGCCTTATCCCCTAATAAACCCACAAGTCATAATTGGTCTCTAGCAAGACATTATGTATACCCAAATAATATAAATATCGTTAGTCCGATTTTAACCTATAAATAGAACATGTTATTATCCTTTTATCACACGATACCTTATTTGAACATAAGTCATGGTACATGTCAAACTTATATTGTTCAAACATTTAATTTCCTGATCACTAAGTAGACTGATAAATTCAAATGACATTGATGATACTATCAATTCATTCGAGCACGGCCATGCATTTTACAGTCCTACTTATCGAGGGGCCCAATAGATATCTCTCTCATTAGAGAGGGACAAATTCCATCTTGATTATTCATATTCCTCCGCATAATTCTCATTATGTCCGATCATAAACTTTATAATTATCTAATTAAAGATAACATTTGATTATGTCAAAACATAATGATCCTTATGTAGGAAACTATGATAACCTCAGGTCAAAGGATTCAATAACATATCTATTATAAGATCACTTATGACACTATCCCATGAAGTGATCTTATAGTGGGTCTATCCAGTACTTTGTTCTCTAGCAAGTACCTATAGATTTGATTTATATCAACATATATAATCATCCCATGATTATCAATGCAAATCTATACTAGTCTTAATTTATCTTTATGCCCTTTATTGATAAATGACTAGGGACAACATGAATAACATTGTTATTCATAAACATTACAATAATGTAACATGCCAATAATATCAATGCGAAAAAAACCATTATATAAATGAAAATGTAATGATTACATCAAGGTCCAAATATTTGGCCTAGGGCATAACCACTAACATTTAGCACACTACTATTACTCATGAGACATATCAAGAAAATCATATCAATTTATAATGCATCGCATCACAATATCATATCGCATAGCAACCACTCTGTACATTATAGTTTATATCATTATTTAAGCCTTGCCTATAATTCAATAACGTGGACAATAGGTGTTGCATCAATACTCGAAAGTACAATAATCACATTTGTATCCGAAGATACTCACTTTCGCATCAGTACCCAAAGGTACAGAAATAATAAAAGAAATTAAATACACTTTAAGAATCCAAGAAGGATTCATTATACATTCGGATTCCATAGGAATCAGACACTTTGGCTGCAGCACTAAGACCCTATAGGTATGCCTGTCTATCCACTATTTGTCTCGTAGGTTAAATTATTAATCCGATTATTATTCGCCTTATCATAGAGAATATCATCATTAATATAGCATCATGATAAGCATCATCACATCACTTATTTACACAATGGCTTACTTCATAATTCACCCGTCATTACATAATTATGCATATATATATATATATATATATTTATTTATGTAAATGTAATCACATGATATTCATAATAATAACTTTCATATGCATATCCATTTATTAATCAAATGTATTAATTTAACAAGAATAAGTCAAATTTAAAATCTTTACAACATTCAAAAGTTTCGCGCTCGCGATAGACGTGAAGATTTAGCTTTTGTAGTGATAGCGACACAAGTTGCGCCCGCGACAGAACCCAGCCTTCACCTCTGTCACGCTCGCGTAAATGCTCGCGCACGTGATAGAAGCCAAATAAACAAATTTAGTACAATAGAGCGTTCTATCACGCTCGCAACAAAACTAAATTTTCAGTTCAAAACTCCACACTTTACACCTTGTGATCATGCATTCTATGCCAAACACACTTATGACCTCTAAACTCATCTTAACATAATTATCTGTGTAACACCCCGTTACCCCCGTTGGAAGGATACCGGAGCGCCACGCGGGCAAACTCAATTACTTAAACATATATACAAATAGGTTAAGAAATAAAGTCATTTAATTAAAAGATTACAAATCCATTTAGTTTATAAAAAATTACATTTTCCAAAATCAATTCTCAAATACCAAAAATACACAAAACCAAGATGAGATATGAAGAAACATTTAAAGATAATATAGCAAGTCCTTGAATATACATCATATCAATATCGTTTTAATAAACAGGCTTGTAAGCAATTACATATACCAAAGTAGTTGTTCCATTACAAAAGATTCATTTTGCTATGAACAAGCCATGTACAAAATAACAGCGGAAGACACAAAAATAAACTTCATCCAAAAAGAATTCTAGTGGCTGACCTGCAGATATCTGACTCCAAACCGAACTCGCCACCTGCACGGGAAAAGAACCCTTGCTAAGCGATAACGCTTAGTGGGGAGGAACAAAACAAACGGAAATACGCATATATAATATTTACAACAATAATTTAAACTCGAACATTCATCATAAATAATAAACGTGCAATTAAGTTTTGATTCAATAACCAAAGGCATCAAAATTACATATAAGCATATTTTCATAATTCTACAAGACATGCATCAACATACATTACAAGCAATTAACTATTCAATTCATA
The DNA here is from genome assembly GCA_947683425.1 of Excoecaria cochinchinensis. NCBI lineage: Eukaryota > Viridiplantae > Streptophyta > Magnoliopsida > Malpighiales > Euphorbiaceae > Excoecaria > Excoecaria cochinchinensis. The sequence continues at coordinate 3,985,931 of CANTUQ010000004.1, forward strand.
CTTCTTACCCTTATAAGCACACAGACACAAGGTACATATCCTAAAGTTATTCATGAATTCTGACTCATCTTAAACATTTAATCCTCAATATACATCTCCACAATTGCAACACATAATAACATATAGCCTGATTAGTCTGAAATAAATACTCTTTAGAAGTGGATGCGGTCCATTGGATACTGATAGAACACAGTATCCCAAGCATATGGAGACATGAGTCTCAAACATGTGATTTTCATATGGAGATCGAAGTCTCTCTCTCTATTTCATATAGACACAAACGGGGTCGAAACAAGGATCCAAACGGGACCCGCATGTAACGTTTTATCATATAGCAGCTGCACACACCCTAACCTAAGTAAGCGCTTACTTATCCACTACTATGACTATTCAGGCTTTAATAACAACTCACTCATGTTCTAAAATAATATTCATATAATAAAGAAGAAATCAAATATAAATGTACAATTTTGTGTACACAATATGTATTTAATCATGATGAAGACATATAATTATGTACAAATCTAATTAGGAACATATAATCTATCAAATAATAGGCCAAATTAGACAAATCATGTATCATGTAGTAAAAACCCTTGGAAAATATGCTTTAAAGCATTTTTTTCAAAATAGTGCAGAAGAGGAAAAATAGAGGCCAGTCACGAGTCACACAGACAATTGTGACTCGTGACGCTGGTTTCTCGCAAGCGTCACACACAAAAGGGCAGTCACGAGTCGTGACCCTACATCACGACTCGTGACACCTACACTAAGGGAGGTCACGAGACAAGGTCTCGTGACGCTTCACGTAGCAGAAGGGAGGGTCACGAGTCGTGACCCTCTATCACGACTCGTGACTTCCCAGGGAAGAGGGTCACGGGTCGTGACTTTCTCTCGCGACTCATGATCCTCCTTCTCTCCGCGAACTGGTTCCAAAAATTTTTCAGAAAATGTGAAAACAGAAAAACGTGGAAAACAGAGTACATCAAGAATTCAAAACTTCATCTTGCCCAAAACCATTTTTCATGCAATAAATATGCAAACACGTACCTTCAAGTTTCCAGAATACATTTATGGGGATCTTAATACAAGTCACGTAATTTTTCTATTCAAACGGAGGGCAATACCAGAACGTTAACAACCCAGGATTTCACATTCACACTCATGCATATACATCTCATTTACATACTCAACATCATTCTTTTTCTACTGAAATCATGTATACAACATTACGTAACTCATGCATTTCGATATACAAACACACATAAATAACATTAACATCAGAACTGCAAATAGGATCCAAAAATGAGAAAGGACAGACACTCCCAAACCTGTTAATGAAGTTCAAAACGTCCACTGTAACCTTCAATCCACAACTTTATCTTTTCCTTTATCCTTCTTCTTCTCTTCAGCAGATTTCATGAACCGACAAATAAAACCCAATATCAATCCAAAGAAACAGTAATGAATATTCCTTAAGAAGGAGAAGATGGAGAACCACACAAAAACTGACAGTCACTTACCTTCTGAAACTTCTTCCAAACTCAAACCCTAGCTCCATAATGGATGAACACATATGCAAATGGGGAAAGAACAAAAAATGGAGAGGGGAAGGAATGGCTAACGTGAGAGAGAGCAAGAGAGAAAGAAACTGAAATCTAATGGCTTCTTTCGGAAGCTACAAAAATTTTTGAAACCCTCTTTTCTCTCTCCCACATGCACACACTCACCTCTCCACTTATCATGTTTAGATTGGACCCCCAAATCCACTAATAACTCTTTTTTCCAACAGCTCCTTACAATTACTAATAAATCCTTGTCAAAATACTTTTTACTCACTAAATAAAAAATCTGCAATTTAATACTTTTATTTCCTTGCAATTAAATCCTCTTTCACTTGTAAAATTACCCAATTGCCTTTAATTACTCTTAAAAAAAATTACCAACATATCCATATTGTCCAATTAAAATTGCTAATTCCAACTAGGCCACTTTAAGGGTGTGACAATTCTCTCCCCCTTAAGAAAATTTCGTCCCCGAAATTTCCCCGCTTATCATATAGATCTCAAAAATATCAAAATCGAAATGAAACAAAACTTAACATATCAACACTTACCAGAAGGACCTGCGGCATCAGTCGCATCTTCTCCAATCAAAGCATATACCCTAGGCCGATTATATTCTTCCGTAGCACCAGGTCGTTGCACCGTCTCTGATGGTGCTCACGGAGCTCTACTTCTACCACGGTTGCTTCTTGTCACGTTAGATCTACCTTCACCCGCTTGACCAACTTGTTGACTCTTGTTCTCTTGTCGTTCGGGGCAACTTGCAAACCGATGCTCCATACTCCCGCACTTAAAGCATGCACCGGTAATCTTGCGACATATACCCCAATGGTACCTATGACAATGCTCACACTCTGGTGCTCGATTTCCCTTACTACCATGTGGGGCTACACTCCCTACTTGCGAAGGCACTTGAACAGTCCCTCTATTTCCTTGTCCAACTGGAGCACCCTTGGGTTTCTTGCTACTAGCAACTCCATCATCCGATGCTCTTTTCTTCTATGCCATCTTTTGCTTTACCATCTCAGATTCTTTTAACTTCATTGCTGCTGCCACTAGCTAATAATACCCCACTGGTTGCAAGACGGTCATTGCAGATAAAGGACCTCTGAACACCTCACGCAGTCCCTCTTGAAAGTGCCTACATCTGAACTCATCTGTCAATAACTGCTCGGGCACATACTTACTTAACCGGTTGAATTCCTTGTCATACTCACTCACGGTTATACCCCGCTGCTTCAAATTGATGAACTCTCTCCACTTGGCTTCTTGGTATGCCTTCGTCACATACTTCTGCTCAAATTCTTGCTTGAAGAATTCCCATGTCAACTCGGCTGGTCGCTGAGGATTTCGCATCACAAGTTCCCACCATTCATACGCTGATCCTTGAAGCAACGACGTTGCAGAAAGCACCCTCTGGTCTGCAGGACATCTAATCTCTTGCAAAATCCGACCTACCCTCTTAAGCCAAAACTCAGCCAGATCTGATTCATCCAAAGCAGTCCCATGAAAATCCTCTGCTCCTCTTTTTCTTAACAACTCAGTTGGAGCCTTTGGAGTAGTCAACCTATCTACTACTTGTAGCAAACCTTGCACTAATGCTAGATCCAGACCACCACCCATATTCGGACCTACCGCTGGTGCATGTTCCGGTGCATGTCTATCCTGTCCAACCGGATCACCTCCTCTGACCGGATTATCTCTACGACCCACATTGACACTGTCCATTGTGTCGCCCATATACTCACTTGGATCCGACTCCATATAACACTACACAACACAAGACATCTGCATTAGGCCACGACACAAAACTGACTCGCATGTATAGACTCGACTCTACACACAAACAATCACAACATAACCCAGAACCACCAAACTTGGGCTCTGATACCAAGCTGTAACACCCCGTTACCCCCGTTGGAAGGATACCGGAGCGCCACGCGGGCAAACTCAATTACTTAAACATATATACAAATAGGTTAAGAAATAAAGTCATTTAATTAAAAGATAACAAATCCATTTAGTTTATACAAAATTACATTTTCCAAAATCAATTCTCAAATACCAAAAATACACAAAACAAAGATGAGATATGAAGAAACATTTAAACATAATATAGCAAGTCCTTGAATATACATCATATCAATATCGTTTTAATAAACAAGCTTGTAAGCAATTACATATACCAAAGTAGTTGTTCCATTACAAAAGATTCATTTTGCTATGAACAAGCCATGTACAAAATAACAGCGGAAGACACAAAAATAAACTTCATCCAAAAAGACTTCTAGTGGCCGACCTGCAGATATCTTACTCCAAACCGAACTCGCCACCTGCACCAAAAAAGAACCCGTGCAAAGCGATAACGCTTAGTGGGGAGGAACAAAACAAACAGAAATACGCATATATAATAGTTACAACAATAATTTAAACTCGATCATTCATCATAAATAATAAACGTGCAATTAAGTTTTGATTCAATACCCAAAGGTATCAAAATTACATATAAGCATATTTTCATAATTCTACAAGACATGCGTTAACATACATTACAAGCAATTAACTATTCAATTCATACTTCTTACCCTTATAAGCACACAGACACAAGGTACATATCATAAAGTTATTCATGAATTCTGACTCATCTTAAACATTTAATCCTTAATATACATCTCCACAATTGCAACACTTAATAAAATATAGCCTGATTAGTCTGAAAAAAATACTCTTTAGAAGTGGATGCGGTCCATTGGATACTGATAGAACACAGTATCCCAAGCATATGGAGACATGAGTCTCAAACATGTGATTTTCATATGGAGACCGAAGTCTCTCTCTCTATTTCATATAGACCCAAACGGGGTCGAAACAAGGATCCAAATGGGACCCGCATGTAACGTTTTATCATATAGCAGCTGCACACACCCTGACCTAAGTAAGCGCTTACTTATCCACTACTATGACTATTCAGGCTTAAATAACAACTCACTCATGTTCTAAAATAATATTCATATAATAGAGAAGAAATCAAATATAAATGTACAATTTCGTGTACACAGTATGTATTTAATCATGATGAAGACATATAATTATGTACAAATCTAATTAGGAACATATAATCTATCAAATAATAGGCAAAATTAGACAAATCATGTATCATGTAGTAAAAACCCTTGGAAAATATGCTTTAAAGCGTTTTTTTTCAAAATAGTGCAGAAGAGGAAAAATAGAGGCCAGTCACGAGTCACACAGACAATTGTGACTCGTGACGCTGGTTTCTCGCAAGCGTCACACACAAAAGAGCAGTCACGAGTCGTGACCCTACATCACGACTCGTGACACCTACACTAAGGGAGGTCACGAGACCTCTTCACGCAGCAGAAGGGAGGGTCACGAGTCGTGACCCTCTATCACGACTCGTGACTTCCCAGGGAAGAGGGTCACGGGTTGTGACTTTCTCTCGCGACTCGTGATCCTCCTTCTCTCCGCGAACTGGTTCCAAAAATTTTTCAGAAAATCTGAAACAGAAAAACGTGGAAAATAGAGTACATCAAGAATTCAAAACTTCATCTTGCCCAAAACCATTTTTCATGTAATAAATATGCAAACACATACCTTCAAGTTTCCAGAATACATTTATGGGGATCTTAATACAAGTCACGTAATTTTTCTATTCAAACAGAGGGCAATACCAGAACGTTAACAACCCAGGATTTCACATTCACAGTCATGCATATACATCTCATTTGCATACTCAACATCATTCTTTTTCTACTGAAATCATGTATACAACATTACGTAACTCATGCATTTCGATATACAAATACACATAAATAACATTAACATCAGAACTGCAAACAGGATCCAAAAATGAGAAAGGACAGACACTCCCAAACCTGTTAATGAAGTTCAAAACGTCCACTGTAACCTTCAATCCACAACTTTATCTTTTCCTTTATCCTTCTTCTTCTCTTCAGCAGATTTCTTGAACCAACAAATAAAACCTAATATCAATCCAAAGAAACAGTAATGAATATTCCTTAAGAAGGAGAAGATGGAGAACCACACAAAAACTGACAGTCACTTACCTTCTGAAACTTCTTCCAAACTCAAGCCCTAGCTCCACAATGGATGAACACACATGCAAATGGGGAAAGAACAAAAAATGGAGAGGGGAAGGAATGGCTAACGTGAGAGAGAGCAAGAGAGAAAGAAACTGAAATCTGATGGCTTATTTCGGAAGCTACAAAAATTTCTGAAACCCTCTTTTCTCTCTCCCACATGCACACACTCACCTCTCCACTTGTCATGTTCAGATTGGACCCCCAAATCCACTAATAACTCTTTTTTCCAACAGCTCCTTACAATTACTAATAAATCCTTGTCAAAATACTTTTTACTCACTAAATAAAAAATCTGCAATTTAATACTTTTAATTCCTTGCAATTAAATCCTCTTTCACTTGTAAAATTACCCAATTGCCTTTAATTACTCTTAAAAAAAATTACCAACATATCCATATTATCCAATTAAAATTGCTCATTCCAACTAGGCCACTTTAAGGGTGTGACAATCTGCCTTCATAACCTTCTAATCGCATATTTATCTATATGTTAAGAGTATAATGGCACAATTCTCATTATCTTTGATCGTAAATTTAAGGAGTTATGGACAAGGAAACAATACATGCTCCAAAAGCCTTCCTATAAGCTTAAACAAATTTAGGCACACATATTGAAGACCATAAAGCCTCCAATTTAGAATGGCTATTTCTAGCACGTTAAGGACCCTTTTCTTAGGAACCAAATCCCTTAGTCTCATTCAATCTAGAGTTGTACGATTAAAGCTATAGTTTAAACAAACCTATAAGGATATTTACCCCACACATCTAGATTTTACCCTCTCAAGCTAGTCAAGCTTGAAATCCATTCAATTATTAAAATACTAAACTCAAAACACACATAGGACTACCCATTGAATATACCCTTAATCCGACATGTTCAAATTCTCATTTATCCATAATTATACAATTTACATATTAACACCACATATTACTTAAAAACATAACAACATGCTTAATTTAAATCTCATGGCCATAAACAACACATCAATTCATAACTTCTATTCAATTCACAAAAGCACATAATTACTCATTTTCTATATTCATCAATCATATAATTTAATCATGCTTCAAAATATTCATACACATCCAACAATACATGTCACACTATTCCCAACCTCCTCTCCTAAGCTCCTTTCAAGTTCACTTTGTACTTGGTTCATGAATCGTTGCCTTTCCTTTGTCCTTCTTTTGATCAACCACTACATCAAATATCCATTTCATGATTTTAACCAAGAATTAAATTCCACATTAACTTAGAATCAAGAAGGAGGAGAAGAATAACAACTAACACTAATCACTTACCTTGTCAACTTATAAATTCAACACAACCAAATCACCAATTGAGCAACAACAGAAATTATGGTGATCAAAACTGAAAAAATGGCTCACGAAGGAAGAAGGAGAAGAAGAAAAAGAAGAAGAAGAAGATCAGATTTTGAGAGAGAGAGGGCACCGAAAATCACATGTAAAGGAGTGGAGTTTTCTCTCTCCTCAAAGGTTTATATTGCATGTTCAAAGATGAGGTGGCACAACCTATGAAGGACGCCCGGATTTCCACTACTACAACCCAAAATCTGATGTGTTTACTTAATCACCATTAACCAATAATTAAACATCCACTAAACTTAATCATGCACTTCTACAATAAGGCCACTAAAACTTATTTTGTTTATGCAATCAAGTCCTTAATTCAATTACATTTAAGTCTAGAATTTAGCAAACTTCAATTTAAATTTACCTAATTATCCCAATTAGACCAATATTGCTGTGACGGCCATTCTCAACAACCGAAATAGCTTAGCTAAAGCAGTCGGGAACGGTCACCACACAACAACACATGCATAAACGCTATCACACACTCATGGTAAAACCTGTACAATAAAATTTTCACAACTCACGCATTCACATGCAGCAGTTATCTCTTGCTAGACCTAATACATTCAAATACTTATATACACATCATACACACATATTGATACAATGCTTAGTTATTATATCCATACATATTTCTTGGTTGCGAAAGATTATACATTACATATACAAAACTCATTGCCAAAAACCAATAACCTACACCATAAACACTCTTAGTGTTGACCGGTGGCAATGCGGATTCATCATTCACGATCACCTCGTGTCAGAAACTACACGGATTAGCAAACATGTGCTAAACGATAACGCTTAGTGGAGAAATAACATATACACACACATATATATAGCATACAATACAATAATTACACAATTATAAGATATATCATATTACAAGCATAATACCAATCAATTCATTTTAATAAGATTCATGTATCATCTAGATGCATATTCTATATTCATATAAATGGATAGATACAGTTCATGCATAACCTTCAATGCATTAGTGTACACATTCACATTGAATTCACAATTAACTTAATCATATATCACATTGTTCACTCATTGCTCTTATTAGTTTAGCCTTGCCTGCAATTCAAAGATGTGGATAACGGGTATCGTATTGGTACCCCATGGGTACAATAATCTCATTGGTATCCGTGGAGACCTCACATTCGCATTGGTACCCTAAGGTACAAAAATATAAACATTAATTTCACATTGGTTAATCCAGTAAGGATTCAAGTCGCATTGTGATTCCAGAGGAATCGAACGCATTGGGCTGCAATATTTAGACCCTATAGGCATGCCTATCTATCCACTACTTGACTCGCAGGCTAAACATTATTAAGATCAGTTTTCATTGTTATAGCAAATATAACATTATAATATCTTTTAGTTATATCTCGTTACCTAGCTCATATTCATTGTAGCTTTGCATCACAATTTCTTCATCATAACATATGCATAAATTCCTATGTATATACATATATACCGATATAAATCTTATGTATGCGCAATCATAATCACATGCTTAGTTAACATTTAATGGTTAAGGCATAACTGAATAAAGATCAACATATGATCAAGTTTAACAAAATGAAAAAGGACGAAAATTGGAAACTTTCGAATTTCAGGACAGAGGGCATTTACACGGCGGTAAGGCAATATCTTACAGCCATGTAAGATATCCTACACGGTGGTAAGAACAAATCATACCGCCGTGTAGTATGCCATACACAAAACACCCATAAAACAGAATGCATTTACATGGCGGTATGGAAAAGCCTTACCCCCATGTAAAATGCTCAACACGTAACATGGTCAAAACAGAATGACTTTACACAGCAGTATGCGAAGTCCTTACTGCCATGTAAAATCTAGGATAAGCATTTTTGAAGAACAGAATGATTACACGGTGGTAAGCCCATTTCATACCGCTGTTTAAATCACCCCATCCTAGAAATTAGACAAAATCAACCCTTTAAACACATACTTATACTATTTGGTATTTCAAGTTTCAATCACTTTAAATCCAATTATGCATCAACCATAAAACTTCAGTTTCAATTCAATTAATTTCTACCTATTATCAATGTTATACCAATTATCAAATCAATCATGCTTTCATAATCTTCCAAAGGCAAGTTCTCACTTCAGTCATTTATTTATTCTATACTCATTTCAACTACACATCTCCACATTTAAATAAAACACAATTCAAATCACATACATACACATATAAGGATAGTTTCCCAAATCTCTTCTCCTATGCTCCTATGGATCTCCTCTTTATCACTTTGCACTTGTTTGTCAAATCTTAGTCTTTCCTTTTTCTTTCTTCAATTCCTCAACTACAATTTTAACCCAATTTCCAGAAATGGGACATCCAAATCAAATTCCATCTCAACCCAAAACTAAAGAAAGAGAAGAAGATGAGTAAGAGCAAACCCAAACCAAACACTTACCTTAAATTCCGAATTCTCTATATATATAATAACTCTTAAACTCAGCAATCAATTTACAGCTTTTAGAGTGAAAGAGAGAGAGATCACGGGGTAAAGGAGGAAGAAGAAATCAAAAACTGAAAACAAATGCATGTATGATGGTTTGAAATTTCTCTCTTCAAGCTAAATATTGCAAGAGAATGGTTGAGATGGCATCACTACCAAAGGGCAGCCAGAATTCCACTATTCTCCTTAATCCCACTTAAGCAAATTTGATTTTTAATTAAGCTTATTAATCCATCTTAGTGTTAATCTTGCATAATTGCCCATAAGCCACTTAACTTTCTTTTAGTTATTCAATTAAGTCCTTCGTTTATTATTTCAATTTAGTCCAATAGCATAATTAAATTCCCACACATCCTTAATTAAACCAATCACTACCAGGGTATAATTCGGGCCATTACAACTCTCCCCTCCTAAAAAGAATTTCGTCCGTGAAATTCATTCCTGAATCAAATAGGTGGGGATGTTGCTTCCGCATAGCAGCTTCTGGTTCCCAGGTCGCCTCTTCCACTCCTTGATGATGCCAAAGAACTTTCACAAGTGGATTCTGTTTGTTACAAAGCTGCTTCACTTCTCTTGCTAGAATTGCTTTCGGCTTCTCATCATAGGAGAAATTCATTTGGACCTCAACATCTTGCTCAAGTATAACGTGAGACTCATCTGATCGGTACTTCCTCAACATGGACACATGGAAGACATCATGGGGTTTGGCTAAAGCCGGAGGCAAAGCTAACCGGTAAGCCACTGAACCCACTCTTTCCAACACTCCATACAGTCCTCTAATCGTCGGACTCAACTTTCCCTTTTTCCCAAATCTCAATACCTTTCTCCAAGGAGACACTTTCAAAAATACATTTTCGCCTACCTTAAATTCGATATCTTTTCTTTTTAAGTCCCCATACGACTTATGTCTTTCACTAGCTGCTTTCAATCGCTGCTGAATGATTCTTGCCTTCTCTTCTGTATCTTTTACCAAATCAAGTCAAATAACCTTATGCTCTCCCAATTCTGTCCAACAATCCGGCGTATGACATTTCGTACCATACAACACTTCATATGGCGCCATGCCAATACTCGCTTGGTAACTGTTGTTATAAGCAAATTCCATTAGTGGAATGTACTTATCCCAACTCCTAGCAAAGTCCAGAACACATGCTCTCATTAAATCTTCTAATACCTGGATAACCCTTTCCGATTGCCATCAGTCTGTGGATGGAATGCTATACTGAAATTCAATATGGTACCCAATGCAGCTTGTAGACTCTTCCAGAACTTAGAAGTGAACCTTGGATCCCTATTAGATACAATAGATAAAGGCACACCATGCAATCTAATAATCTCTTTCACATACAAGTCAGCCAATCGGTCCATGGAATAATCCATTCGAACCGGTATAAAGTGAGCTGATTTAGAGAATCTATCCACAATTACCCATACTGCATCTTGTGGCTTTGAAGTCAAAGGCAATCCAGAAACAAAATCTATGTTGATGTTGTCCCATTTCCATTGTGGAATAGAAATAGGAATCAACAGACCATGTGGAACTTGATGTTCCGCTTTCACTTTTTGATAGGTTAAACACTTAGACACATACTTTGCCACATCCCTTTTCATACCAGGCCACCAATATAATTTTTTTAAGTCCTGATACATCTTGTTCCCACCTGGATGCATAGTAATGATAGTGTTGTGTGCCTCATACATCAATCTTTTCCTCAATCCACAATCATTTGCAACACATATGTGATTCTTGTAAAATTGCACATTATCCGCATCCACTGAATAGTCAATCTTGTCACCATCCAATACTAACCACAAAATCTGTTGCAACTTGCCATAATTTTTCTGTGCAGCTATCAATCCATCCCTTAGTACTGGTCTTGCTTTCAATTGAGCTAACAATGCCCCATCTACAGTAAATCTCCATTTTACTTGTCTTAGCAACAAAGCTGAAACAGATTTCCTACTCAACGCATTAGCCACCACATTGGCTTCACCAGGATGATAATCCACTACAAAGTCATAATCCTTAAACAACTCAAGCCATCTACGCTGCCTCAAATTCAATTCCTTTTGAGTCAACAAATATTTGAGACTCTTGTGATCAGTGAAGATCTTACACTTCTCACCATACAGGTAGTGTCGCCAAATTTTTAAGGCAAACACCACTGCTGCCAATTCCAAGTCATGGGTCGGATAATTCTGCTAATGTGGCTTCAATTGCCTTGAAGCATACGCCACAACCTTCTCTTCTTGCATCAATACACAACCCAAACCTATTCTCGAAGCATCACTATACATAACATATTCCTTGCTAGATATAGGCTGAGTTAGGATTAGTGCCTCCACCAACATCCTCTTCAATAGTTCAAAGCATGATTGACACTTTTCTGTCCACTCAAACTTAACTCCCTTCCGAAGCAATCTGGTCAAAGGTGAAGCTATTATAGAAAACCCTTTCACAAATCTTCTGTAGTATCCAGCTAGTCCCAGGAAGCTGCGAACCTCAGGTACATTCCTAGGTGGCTTCCAATTCACAATCGCCTCAATTTTGGTCAGATCCACTTTTATACCTTCCAAAGATACCACATGCCCCAGAAAAGATACTTCTCTTAACCAGAATTCATACTTACTCAACATGGCATACAGCTAATGCTCCCTCAAAGTTTGAAGTACAGTTCTCAACTGCTCCTCATGCTCTTTCTCATTCTTTGAATAAACCAAAATGTCATCAATAAACACCATAACAAACTGATCTAGATACGGCCTGAACACTCTATTCATTAAGCCCATAAATGCAGCAGGCGCATTAGTTAACTCGAATGGCATTACTAGAAATTCGTAATGTCCATACCTAGTTCTAAATGCATTCTTAGGTATATCTTCCTTTTTCACTTGCAACTGATAATACCCAGACCTTAAATCTATCTTAGAAAATACACATGCCCCCCTCAACTGATCAAACAAATCCTCGATTCTTGGTAGAGGATATCGATTCTTCACTGTTACTTTGTTCAACTGTCGGTAATATATGCACATTCTCATGCTCCTATCTTTCTTCTTAACAAACAGAACCGGTGCTCCCCAAGGAGACACACTAGGCCTTATAAAGCCTCTATCTAACAACTCCCGCAACTGAGTCTTTAACTCCTTCAGCTCACTAGGAGCTATTCGATAAGGTGCTTTAGACACTGGCACTGTTACACGCACAACATCAACAAATAGTTCCACATCCCTCACTGCCAGCACACCAGATAATTCTTTTGGAAACACATCAGGAACCTCCCTCACTACGGGTATGTCCTGAATTCTCACTTGCTCTCGTTTAGAATCTAAAACAAGAGCCAAATAAACCTCACATCCCTTTCTCAAACATCTGTATGTTTGCATTGCCGATAGCACATTAACAAGAGGATAACATATATACCCGTCACGATCACTTTATTTCCTTCACTATTACAGAGTACCATTGTATTTTTCTTACAGTCAACCACCGCATTATGTTTACTTAACCAATCCATACCCAATATTAAAGAAAACTCATCAAAGGGTAATTCAATCAAATCAGTCGAAAAGGTACAACTTTGCACTACTAATGGACAATCCCTATGCACTTTATTCACATTCACATTACTACCCAATGGACTTGTTACACATATATCATATTGCAAACATTCAGCATTAAGCATTTTATCACATATCCTCTTAGTGCATACATATGATGAGTCGATCTAGGATCAATTAATGCAAATATCTCTACACCATAAAGTAAGAAGGTACCTGCTATAACCTCAGGTGCATCCTGATCCTCTCGAGCTTTCATTGTATAAGCCCGAGCTGGCGCTACAGAAGACCTATCCACTATTTTCGATTCTGTTCCACCTCTAAACTGGCCTCCATTGCCACGTACTCTTCCTCTTCCTCTGTTAGCTGGTGGCAAATTGGAACCACCTCTACTCTGCTCTTGTTGATTCCCAGTTACCTCATATGCCTTCGGAACATTAGCTAGGAAATGATCGATGCTCCCACATCTAAAACACGCACCGGTTACTCTCCAGCATTCCCCTCAGTGCCTTTTTCCACAATGAGAACAGTCATGCACTTCACTCCCAGTACCAGATGTATCTCTACCAGTCCCAAACACAACAGCTGTCCCTTGCTTCTTACCTCTACCCGCTGAACTATACACAGATTCAGCCAGTGGTGCCATTTGTGAATCCCTTGATCTTTTGCCTGAATGAGTTCCACCACGATTGGAATTCCTCTTTTGCATTCTTTCTTTTTGTATCTCCAAAGACCTCTCAGCTCGCATAGTGGCTTGAACAATCCGATAATAACTCACATTCTGTTCAGTGGCCCACGAAATCAATAATGCCTTGATTTGCTCAATTAAACCTTCCTCAAACTGCCGACATGTAAACTCTTCAGTCAAGACACCAGATGGTGCATACTTACTCAATCAATAGAACTCCATCTCATATTCTACCACTGACATTGCCCTTTGCCTCAAATTCAGAAATTGCTTCCAATTTGCCTCTTTATACGCCTTGGTTACATACTTATTCCGGAATTCCTTTTCAAAAAATTCCCAAGTAATCGGATCCAGAAGTATTGGATGCTGCAAGACTAATTTCCACCAATCATAAGCCGCACCCTGAAGCAATTATACCACACATTCTACTCATTGATCTGGCGAACACCTTATTTCTCCAAGAACACTCTGCACTTTCTCTATCCAATCCTCCGTTTTATCAGATTCATCTAATCTTGTACCATGGAACACCTCTGCTCCATGTTTCCTCAATGATTTAAGTGGAGCTTTTGGTGTTATTATTTGGTCAAGCACTCTTGCCATATCCTGAGACATCTTTAATAGAGCCTCCATCGGAACCATCGGAACCTCATTACCAAAACTGGCTGGCCTAGACTGACCAAACCCAGACACTTTCGCTTCTTGAGGGTTAACACTTTCAGCTGTTTCTTCTCTCGAATTATGAGAAGGATCCATCATCACTACAAAATTAAACAAGGACATCAGCATTAGGTCAACACAACTATATACATTCTAGTCTAGCCAATTACGAGAAAAGACTAAACCTAGGCTCTGATACCATAAATTATGACGCCCTTTCTCAACCACCGAAATAGCTTAGCTAAAGCAGTCGGGAACGGTCGCCACACAGCAACACATGCACAAACGCTATCACACACTAATGCTAAAACCTGTACAATAAAATTTCCATAGCTCACGCATTCACATGCAGTGGTTATCTGATGCTAGACCTGATACATTCACATACCTATATACACATCATACACACATATTGATACAATGCTTAGTTATTACATCCATACATATTTCTGGGTTGCGAAAGATTATACATTACATATAGAAAACTCATTCCCCAAAACCCATAACCTACACTATAAACACTCTTAGTGTTGACCGGTGGCAATGCGGATTCGACCTTCACGATCACCTTGCATTCGAACCTACACGTTTTAGCAAACCCGTGCTAAGCGATAACGCTTAGTGGGGAAACAACATATACACACATATATATATATAGCATACAATACAATAATTACACAATTATAAGATATATCATATTACAAGCATAATACAAATCAATTCAATTTGATAAGATTCATATATCATATAGATGCATATTCTATATTCATATAAATGGATAGTTACAGCTCATGCATAACCTTCAACACATTAGTGTACACATTCACATTGAATTCACAATTAACTTAATCATATATCACATTGTTCACTCATTACTCTTATTAGTTTAGCCTTGCCTGCAATTCAAAGATGCGGATAACAGGTATCATATTAGTACCCGATGGGTACAATAATCTAATTTTTAACCGTGGATACCTCACATTCGTATTGGTACCCTAAGGTACAAAAATATCAACATTAATTTCGCATTGGTTAATCCAGTAAGGATTCAAGTTGCATTGTGATTCCAGAGGAATCAGACGCATTGGGTTGCAGCACTTAGACCCTATAGGTATGCCTATCTGTCCACTACTTGACTCGCAGGCTAAACATTATTAAGTTCAGTTTTTATTGTTATAGTAAATAAAACATTATAATATCTTTCAATTATATCTTATCACCGAGCTCATATTCACTGCAGCTTTGTATTATAATTTCTTCATCATAACATATGCGTAAATTCCTATGTATATACATATATACCAATATAAATCTTATGTATGAGCAATCATAATCACATGCTTAGTTAACATTTAATGATTAAGGCGTTACTAAATAAAGATCAACATAAGATCAAGTTTAACAAAATGAAAAAGGACGAAAATTGGAAGCTTTTGAATTTCAGGAAAGGGGGCATTTACACGGCGGTATGACAATATCTTACAGCCGTGTAAGACATCCTACATGGTGGTAAAAATCATACCGTTGTGTAGTATGCCGTACACAAAACCCCCATAAAATAGATTGCATCTACATGGAGGTATGGAAAAGCCTATCCCCCCTATAAAATGCTCAACACGTAACATGATCAAAACAAAATGACTTTACATGGAGGTATGCAAAGTCCTTACTGCCATGTAAAATCATGGACAAGTATTTTTTAAGAACAGAATGTGATTGCAAGGTGGTATGCCCATTTCATACCATCGTGTAAATCACCCCATCCCAAAAATTAGACAAAATCAACCCTTTAAACACAAACTTATTCAACCCTTTAATACCTTATATCATACTCCCCATCAATACTATTTGGTATTTCAAGTTTTAATCACTTTAAATCCAATTATGCATCAACCTTAAAAATTCAGTTTTAATTTAATTAATTTCTGCTTATTATCAATGCTATACCAATTATCATGCTTTCATAATCTTCCAAAGGCAAGTTCTCACTTTAGTCATTTATTTATTCTATACTCATTTCAACTACACATCTCCATATTCAAATAAAACACAATTCAAATCACATACATACACACATAAGGATAGTTTCCCAAACCTCTTCCCCTATGCTCCTAAGGATCTCCCTCTTGATCACTTTGCACTTGTTTGTCCAATCTTACTCTTTCCTTTTTCTTTCTTCAATTCCTCAACTACAATTTCAACCTAATTTCCAGAAATGGGACATCCAAATCAAATTCCATCTCAACCCAAAATTAAAGAAAGAGAAGAAGATATTCTCTATCTATATAATTACACTTAAACTCAGCAATCAATTTATAGCTTTTAAAGTGAAAGAGAGAGAGACCACGGGTAAAGAAGGAAGAAGAAAGTAGAAACTAAAAACAAATGCACGTATGATGGTCAGAAATTTCTCTCTCCTCAAGCTAAATATTGCATGAGAATGGTTGAGGTGGCATCACTACCAAAGGACACCCATAATTCCTGTAACACCCCGATACACCCGTTGGAAGGATACAGGAGTGCTACCTGATAACACAGACACACATGCATACATCTCAGTGGAAGTAAACGATAACATAATAAAATATGCATTACTTACAAAATTACATAAAGATCCTTATTGCATATACAATAATAATTATGCAAAATACAAAAACGATATATATATAATGCTTGAATACACAGAATACAAGAGCTGAAAACTCAAGTAAAACTCTACACTTATAAGTGGCCAACCCTGCAGATGTGCGATGCGAACAAGAACTGAACCTGCCACCTACACGGGAAAATAGCCCATGCTAAGCGATAATGCTTAGTGGGGAGGAACAAAATAGACAAAAACAAGTACACTAAACAGGAATACAATAAGCCATGCATAAACAAATACGTACACATATCGAAATATTTACCATGGCAACATGCGAGATATCACATGCACGAAATACTAAAAATCATATCAAAATATAATCACTATATCAAGCCACTCATTACTTATAACACTGCACTGAACAATTATAACACTACACTTACACAACTCAAAGCTTAGCCTGAATCTCACTAGCTGTGGATACGGGAGCACTACACGATAGAGGATACTGCAAACAGTATCAATTGTGAGAGACCGAAGCTTCGATCACACACTACACGGGAGACTGAAGTATCAAAACATTTTATCACTGCATGAAAAATGACCATCTCGGAGGTTGGCCGCTTGGCCCAAACAGGGCCGACATAGGCAGCTGCACTCATATATCCCTTTATAAGTATGCTTATCTATCCACTACCTTGACACTTCAGCCTTAAGATAAAGACTCTATACTCTATATCATACACATTGCAATTATCCAAGCATTTCATCATGATTTAATCACAAATAACTAATATCACATAACATGTCACATTCAATAACTACAAGTATGTAACACCCCCTTCCCATACATAGGCGATCCCATCCGGTAAGGAGTGAGATGCCGTATGAGACAAGGTGTCACCAAGCAAAAACAAAGCAAACATACATTCATTCATTACATACATACAGAAATACAGGATAAGTAAAAACTTAATGGAAAAGAAAGCCATAGCTGATCATGCATTAATATAACAAACCATTACAATAATGTTCTGATCAACTAGCTGAAACAAAATATATTACATATCCAAAAATCTAAGTACAAAAGCGGAAGCTGATACAAAACTGATACACGAGAGTTCTATACAAAAAGAATCATCAACTATTACAAAATTAAGCCCTACACTAAACCCTTCTGTGTTGGCTTGACGGCGGCGACTCTCAGATCAAAACTCCTTCCGCACCTGCACGGGTAAAAACACCGTGCTAAGCGATAAACGCTTAGTGGGGAAACACACATAAATTATGGACGGCCATTCATAATGGTCGTCAAGGCATATCACAATCACAATGGCAATATGCAAAGGTTACAACATAATCCATATAAACATGCTCACATTTAAAAACCATACAATCAGTATCTCATATTCATATCCATTCCAGAATAATCCGACATGCAATTTATCATTATACTCATTCAGATATCACATTTTATGTCCAAATCAGAACAGAGCAATTCAATCGAACAATAAATGAACACCTGAAAAACACCTGCTGACTCTAGGTAGTGGATAACGAGTGTACTGAAGGTACCTTACGGGTACGAATCGAATACTGAGGGTACCACACAGGTACAAATCAAAAGTCATTTAATTTTTATCAAAACACATTATTTGTATACTGAGGGGATCTTAAACAAGATCCTAATACTGATGGGTTCGCGAGGAACAAAACGGGGACCTGATCGGGGTCCAAACTTAACTGAGGGCTGCAGCTAAAAGACTCTATTAGGCATGCCTAACTATCCACTTACTTGACTCTAGCAGGCTATAACTCATTAAATCATAATTCAGAGCACCGCATATAATTCATCAGAAGAATCATGGTATCACGCATATCAAAGCATATAAAAGTATGACAAGCATCATACAGCAGTATAAATTCATTCGAAGGAATTACGGAATCCAATTTTGAGTTAAAATCCGGGAAGTTTCAGAAAATGGGACGAACGGGGTGACGGATGAGGTTGGCTGGTCACGAGGCGCGACTGGCGTCACAACTCGTGACTGGCCTCCTCACAAGGCTGGTCACGAGACGTGACTGAGGGTCACGCCTCGTGACTGGCTCTGTCCCTCGAGGATCACGCGGCGACTCGCCCCTTACCTCACGCTGGTCACGAGTCGTGACTAGGTGTCACGTCTCGTGACTGGCTTCCTTCTTTAGGCTGGTCACGCGACGTGACTGGCTGACGTAACTGGCCTCTCTCAGGCCGGTCACATGTCGTGACTGGAAGTGACGCCTCGTGACTGCCTTCCTTATGGCCGGTCACGAGTTGTGACAGACAGTCACAGCTCGTGACTGGCTTCTATCTGGTAGGTCATGAGTCGTGACTGGAAGTCACGTCTCGTGACTTGCCTCTCTTCCTGGCTAGTCACGCGACAAATGGGAATTTCTACAGTAATCGATTTTCCCGATTTTCCAGAATTTCCCAGAACAAAAAAATCAATCTAAATTTGATTAAAAGTCATTCAAACCTGTTCTTACTTCCCAAAAGATCATTCAAGCATCAAAATAACATAACAACGACTCAATACAACATTTAAAACAACCAAATCAAAATCAACAGTAAATGCATTCAAGCTTCTAAGGAACACAAACCCTAGAATTTTACAGTAAGCTCAAAATCACACAAATCATAACAAACAATTCCCAAACCTGAATTCTAAGCTTCACTTCACTTAGTCCCACTACTCCCAGCAATCTCCTTGCCTTTGGGATCGCGAGGAGCCTCAGCTAAACACAAACATCCAACAATGCAAACCCTAAGTTAAATCTAAACTCAAGGAAGAAGAAGAAGAAAATAAATGGAAAAATAGGATGAGGAATGCAGTGACTTACCAACAGAATACTAAGGGGTTGATTGATTTCCACTAACAGTAGCTTAATCCAAGCTTAGGGTTTCAAAATTAAGAGCAAAGAAAAAGATGAGTCAAAGAGGAAGAAGAATCGGGAAGAATAAATGACTTCCAGCATTTACCATTTTCCTTTCTCTATTAACTCTTCTTTTTCCTATCCCTACATCTGTCACTTTCCTGTTGGTGGAAACCAACTACTCACACCAAACTAATATGCACAACACACACTCTACACACTCCCAACTTATGCACACCCTACAATGGTATGAACACATTTACATAATCATTTCCTAATTAATTCACACACTAATGCCATGCATATAACCACATGCTAATAAACCCCAAAAACATGTATTTTACTAAAATACCCTTATGATATGCTGAACACATACAAATGCATGCTCACACAGACAGGCTCATTCTACTAGGGGGCAAACGGGGTGTGACAACTCTCCCCTACTAATAAGAATTTTGTCCTCGAAATTCCCACCTGAACTGAATAACTGCGGATACTGAGCTCTCATCGACTCCTCTGGTTCCCAAGTTGCTTCTTCAACTCCATGATGGATCCACAACACTTGAACCAAAGGAATCTGCTTACTTCTCAACTGCCTCACCTCTCGGGCTAGAATAGCTCGCGGTTCCTCATCATAGGAAAAGTCTGGCTGAACCTAAATATCCTGAACCGAAAGAACATGCAAAGGATCTGATCTGTACCGACGAAGCATCGAAACGTGGAACACATCATGCAACTTTGCTAACTCCAACGGTAAAGCCAATCTATAGGCTACAGGTCCTACCTTAGCCAAAATCTCATAAGGACCAATGAAACGAGAACTAAGCTTGCCTTTCTTTCCAAATCGAAGCACTTTCCTCCAAGGTGAAACTTTAAGGAAAACTTTGTCCCCGATTTCAAAATGCACGTCTTTCCTCTTCAAGTTGGCATAAGACTTCTGTCGATCCTTGGCTGCCTTCAAATTTCGTTGCACAACTCTGATCTTTTCTTCAGTATCTCTAACCAAGTCTGGCCCAATCACTGATCTCTCGGATAGCTCGGTCCAACAAACCGGAGTCCTACACTGACGACCATATAAAGCCTCATATGGTGCCATACCGATGCTCGACTGAAAACTGTTGTTGTAGGCAAACTCCATAAGCGACACATATCTATCCCAACTACCCAGAAAATCCAAAGCACAAGCTCTCATCATATCCTCCAGAATCTGAATGACTCGCTCTGACTGACCATCGGTCTGAGGATAAAACACTGTACTGAAGTTCAACTTAGAACCCAAAGCTCTCTGCAACTCCTTCCAAAACTTGGAAGTAAACCTCGGATCCCAATCTGAAACTATGGACAAAGGCACACCATGCAACCGAACTATCTCATCCACATAGATACTGGCCAATCTGTCCATCGAGTAGTCCACCCTAACCGGTAGAAAATGAGCTGATTTCGTAAGCCGATCCACAATTACCTAAACTGAGTCATGTTTCCTCTGAGTCAAAGGCAACCCAGAAACAAAGTCCATGGCGATATCATCCCATTTCCACTCAGGAATGGATAAAGGCGTAAGCAATCCCGAAGGAACCTGATGCTCGGCCTTTACCTGCTGACAAGTCAAGCACTTGGAAACAAAATCCACAATATCTCTCTTCATACCGGACCACCAATAGAACTGTTTTATGTCCCGATACATCTTCTCACTGCCCCGATGCATAGTAAAAACTGTACTATGCGCCTCACTCATAAGCTGACTCCTCAAATCCTCAGACTCTGGCACACATAAGCGATCTCTGAACATAAGCGCCTCATCCTGGATTGAGAACTCTGACTGCTTGCCCGATCTGACCTCTTGCACAATCCGCTGAAGTCTCACATCATCTCTCTGAGCATCCACTATCCTCTGTCTCAAGGTAGGCTTCACATGCAGCTGAGCAATCAAAGGTCCATCTGAACCAAATCTCCATCTAAACCGCCTCAAGAACAAGGCTGAAACTGACTTCCGACTCAAAGCATCAGCGACTACATTGGCCTTACTAGGATGGTAATCCACAATGCAGTCGTAGTCCTTAAACAACTCAAGCCAACGACGCTGTCTCATGTTCAACTCTTTCTGTGACAGGAAGTACTTCAAGCTCTTGTGATCCGAAAAGATCCTACACTTTTCTCCATACAGGTAATGACGCCAAATCTTCAAAGCAAAGATCACAGCTGCCAACTCAAGTTCATGCGTCGGATAGTTCCTCTCGTGTGGCTTTAACTGACGAGAAGCATAAGCCACGACCTTACCTTCCTGCATCAAAACACAGCCAAGACCAACACCGGAAGCATCACTGTAAATGACAAACTCTTTACCCGAGATGGGTTGAGTAAGAATAGGAGCCTCAACAAGCAACTGCTTTAACCGATCAAAACAAGCCTGGCATCTATCTGACCACTCAAATCTGACTCCTTTCCTCAACAATCTAGTCATCGGAGCAGCAATCACAGAAAAACCCTTAACAAACCGACGGTAATAACCTGCCAAACCGAGGAAACTCCTCACTTCCTGAACATTTCTAGGCGCTTTCCAATCAACTATCGCCTCAATCTTGGCTGGATCTACCTGAATACCTCTAGCTGAAACAATGTGACCCAAGAATGATACTTCTCGAAGCCAGAAATCACACTTGCTAAGCTTAGCAAACAACTGATGCTCTCTCAACAACTGCAAAACCAATCGGAGATGCTCCTCATGCTCACTCTCATCCTTGGAATACACCAAGATGTCATCAATGAACACTACTACAAATTGATCTAAGTATGGCCTAAACACACGATTCATCAGATCCATAAAAGCCGCTGGAGCATTTGTCAAACCAAACGGCATCACAAGAAACTCATAGTGGCCATACCTAGTCCGAAATGCAGTCTTAACCACATCTGCATCCTGAACTCGAAGCTGATAGTACCCTGATCGAAGATCTATCTTAGAGAAGACACCTGCACCTCGAAGCTAATCAAATAAATCCTCAATCCTAGGCAACGGATACTTGTTCTTCACTGTAACTTTATTAATCTGCCTGTAGTCGATACACATCCGCAAAGATCCATCTTTCTTCTTGACAAACAGAACTGGAGCTCCCCTAGGAAATATGCTAGGTTGAATAAACCCTTTATCCAATAACTCTTGTAGCTGAGTTTTAAGTTCCCTCAACTCTACAGGAGCCATCCGATAAGGTGCTCTCGAAATAGGTGCAGTACCTGGCATAATCTCAATGGACAACTCAACCTCTCTCTCAGGAGGCAAACCAGGCAACTCGCTCGGGAACACATCACTAAACTCCCGCACTACTGGAATGTCCTCAATCTGAACTTGATCTCTCTTGGAATCTAACACAACTGCAAGAAAAGCCTCACAACCTTTCCTGATAAACCTCTTAGCTTGCATCGCAGAAATCACATTATTCATAGAACTAGCACCCAAACCTTTCAAAAACACAAGAGATTGACTTCTATCCCGAAGCACAACTGTCTTCCTATGGCAATCAACTACAGCCCGATGCTTACCCAACCAGTCCATACCCAGAATCAGATCAAACTCTCTGAAAGGCAACTCAATCAAATCCGCTGGAAGCACAACTCCCTCAACTATCAAAGGACAACTCCTAAAGACTCTACTCACATTGACACTATGCCCTAATGGACTGGTCACACATATCTCATAATCTAACTGATCAACCACATGCAACTTATCAACAATTTTATCTGTGCACAAGTATTAGTGTGTGGAACCAGGATCAATTAGAGCATACAACTCAGTGTCATGGAGTAGGAACTTACCAGCAATAAAATCAGGCGCATCCTGCTCCTCTCTGGCTCTCATAGCATAAGCTCTAGTCGCAACCTGAGGAGGACGCTCAACAGTCTCATAAGCAGCTCCATCTCTAGGCCAACCACCTCGACCTCTACCTCTGCCTCTACCACGGGAAGCCAGAGAAGCATTCAAACCGACCCTGCTGGCCTCTCTCTGGGAACCTGAATCCTCATGTAATGTCGGACAACTGGCCAAAAGATGCTCAGAGCTCCCACACCTGAAGCACGCACCGGAGAGCCACCTACACTCACCCCGATGAGTCTTACTGCAATGTGGACAAACTGATGTAGTCTCTGCTCTACCACCCCTACCAGAACCTGACACAGCTGCAGAACCCTGTCGACTACCTCTAAAAGCCGGGCCAGAAGATGACTCATCCTGTGGGTTCCTAGATCTCTTACCCGAGGATGAAGAAGATCCTCCACGAGAAGAGTTCCTCCTCTGAGCTCTCTCTCTAAGCACCGTCTCAGATAACTCAGCCCTCACAGCTGCCTCCACAATCTAATAGTAGCTAACCCCAGGCATGCACATCAAAGAAATCAAAGCAATCTTCAAAGACTCATTCAACCCCGCATCGAAATGCTTGCATCTGAAATCATCTGTCATAACCCCACGTGGAGCATATCGAGACAATCTATTAAACTCTTTCTCATAATCTGCTACTGACATAGCCCTCTGTCTCAAACTCAAAAACTGCGCCCATCTCGCATCTCTATAAGTCTGAGTAATATACTTCTTTGTGAACTCACCCTCAAAGAACTCCCAAGTAATCGGATCCGGTAGCTGAGGATGCCTGCAAACCAATTCCCACGACTCAAAAGCAAACCCTTGCAGTAGAACTAATGCACACTCTGCCTGCTGGTCGGGAGGACACCGAATCTCTCTCAAGGCACGCTTCACTTTATCTAACCATTTCTCAGCCATCTCAGACTCATTCAAACCAGTGCCATAGAAATCCTCAACTCCTGCCCTTCTCAAATTCTCCATAGGTGCTCTAAGAGCAGTCACTCTCTCCAAAACCCTAGCCATGTCTTGATGCAATCTGAACATAGCCTCAAAAGGCATGGCTGCAGCCTCGGGCTGGACCCTAGCATGCTGAGCCGACACAGAAATTGATGGATCTACAGCTTGAGGGTTCACACTCTCGACGGATTCCTCAAGTGATCCACGAGCAGAATTAGAAGCCATCTAAACAAACAAGAAACAACCGTATCAGCCAACACAGATCTAGACACATACACATCTGTACACTTCAACACATCAACAGAACAAACAACAACCAGAAACGCCTAAACCTATGCTCTAATACCACAAACTGTAACACCCCCTTCCCATACATAGGTGATCCCATCCGGTAAGGAGTGAGATGTCGTATGAGACAAGGTGTCACAAAGCAAAAACAAAGCAAACATACATTCATTCATTACATACATACAGAAATACAGGATAATTAAAACGTAATGGAAAAGAAAGCCATAGCTGATCATGCATTAATATAACAAATCATTACAATAATGTTCTGATCAACTAGTTGAAACCAAATATATTACATATCCAAAAATCTAAGTACAAAAGCGGAAGCTGATACAAAACTGATACACGAGAGTTCTATACAAAAAGAATCATCAACTATTACAAAATTAAGCCCTACACTAAACCCTTCTGTGTTGGCTTGACGGCGGCGACTCTCAGATCAAAACTCCTTCCGCACCTGCACGGGTAAAAACACCGTGCTAAGCGATAAACGCTTAGTGGGGAAACACACATAAATTATGGACGGCCATTCACAATGGTCGTCAAGGCATATCACAATCACAATGGCAATATGCAAAGGTTACAACACAATCCATATAAACATGCTCACATTTAAAAACTATACAATCAGTATCTCATATTCATATCCATTCCAGAATAATCCGACATGCAACTTATCATTATTCTCATTCAGATATCACATTTTATGTCCAAATCAGAATAGAGCAATTCAATCGAACAATAAATGAACACCTGAAAAACACCTGCTGACTCTAGGTAGTGGATAACGAGTGTACTGAAGGTAACTTACGGGTACGAATCGAATACTGAGGGTACCACACAGGTACAAATCAAAAGTCATTTCATTTTTATCAAAACACATTATTTGTATACTGAGGGGATCTTAAACAAGATCCTAATACTGATGGGTTCGCGAGGAACCAAACGGGGACCTGATCGGGGTCCAAACTGAACTGAGGGCTGCAGCTAAAAGACTCTATTAGGCATGCCAAACTACCCACTTACTTGACTCTAGCAGGCTATAACTCATTCAAATCATAATTCAGAGCACCGCATATAATTCATCAGAAGAATCATGGTATCACGCATATCAAAGCATATAAAAGTATGATAAGCATCATACAACAGTATAAATTCATTCGAAGGAATTACGGAATCCAATTTTGAGTTAAAATCCGGGAAGTTTCAGAAAATGGGCCGAACGGGGTGACGGACGAGGTTGGCTGGTCACGAGGCGTGACTGGCATCACAACTCATGACTGTTCTCCTCACAAGGCTGGTCACGAGACGTGACTGAGGGTCACGTCTCGTGACTTGCTCTGTCCCTCGCGGATCACGCGGCGACTCGCCCCTTACCTCACGCTGGTCACGAGTCGTGACTGGCTTCCTTCTTTGGGCTGGTCACGCGACGTGACTGGCTGACGTAACTGGCCTCTCTCAGGCCGGTCACGAGTCGTGACTGGAAGTCACGCCTCGTGACTGCCTTCCTCATGGCCGGTCACGAGTTGTGACAGACATTCACAGCTCGTGACTGGCTTCTATCTGGCAGGTCACGAGTCGTGACTGGAAGTCACGTCTCGTGACTTGCCTCTCTTCCTGGCTAGTCACGCGACAAACGGGAATTTCTACAGTAATCGATTTTCCCGATTTTCCAGAATTTCCCAGAACAAAGAAATCAATCTAAATTTGATTAAAAGTCATTCAAACCTATTCTTACTTCCCAGAAGATCATTCAAGCATCAAAATAACATAACAACGACTCAATACAACATTTAAAAAAAACCAAATCAAAATCAACAGTAAATGCATTCAAGCTTCTAAGGAACACAAACCCTAGAATTTTACAGTAAGCTCAAAATCACACAACTCATAACAAACAATTCCCAAACCTGAATTCTAAGCTTCACTTCACTTAGTCCCACTACTCCCAGCAATCTCCTTGCCTTTGGGATCGCGAGGAGCCTCAGCTAAAAACAAACATCCAACAATGCAAACCCTAAGTTAAATCTAAACTCAAGGAAGAAGAAGAAGAAAATAAATGGAAAAATAAGATGAGGAATTCAGTGACTTACCAACAGAATACTAAGGGGTTGATTGATTTCCACTAACAGTAGCTTAATCCAAGCTTAGGGTTTCAAAATTAAGAGCAAAGAAAAAGATGAGTCAAAGAGGAAGAAGAATCGGGAAGAATAAATGAATTCCAGCATTTCCCATTTTCCTTTCTCTATTAACTCTTCTTTTTCCTATCCCTACATCTGTCACTTTCCTGTTGGTGGAAACCAACCACTCACACCAAACTAATATGCACAACACACACTCTACACACTCCCAACTTATGCACACCCTACAATGGTATGAACACATGTACATAATCATTTCCCAATTAATTCACACACTAATGCCATGCATATAACCACATGCTAATAAACCCCAAAAACATGTATTTTACTAAAATACCCTTATGATATGCTGAACACATACAAATGCATGCTCACACAGACAGGCTCATTCTACTAGGGGGCAAACGGGGTGTGACAAAGTATGTGCACACTTCATTCCATTATCAAACTCTTATGGCAAAGCATCAATTACCCATAACTCTCAATTTTTAAACATTTATTTATTCATCTCAAAACTCTAAACAAGTAATGAATAAGTTTTAGACAGTTACGACGAAGTTCGAATGCATTTCGGAAGCAAAACGTACCAAAATACTCAACCTAAAGAGGGAAAGGAAGGGCAAGGGTTCATCCCAACCATGGGGTTAAAAATAAGAGGAAACACCTTGAACAACTAGGTTCTATCGCGCTCGCAATAGAAGCCTCCCTCACATGCTCTACGAAAATCAGACTATCAGGACAGTTTCCCCCTCCGACTTTGCATCGACTAAACCAACCCCTAAGACTAATTTTTATGCAACACTTCCTTCTTAAGAATTGATTCTTAGAATGTTAAGAATCAAATACAACAAATGTAAGGTCAATTGGACATCTATAACTTTAGATATGAGCTAAACAACTTATACTGTTCAAGTAACCCGACCCAAACAGAGACACTACGGTTTTGGCAAATTGTCAGTATCATACAACAAGAATTTTCCCAAGGTAATTTTAGAGATGTTTATAGGACTGAAAGTCATAGTTTTAATGGATCAAGAATCACATGATTTAGAGGTCTAAAACTATACTTATTACAAAAACAATACACGGAGGTCAGATGAAAACTGAACAGAATTTGCCAAAATCATACCTTATCATCACAACTATATGACAGCCCATCTAACATCATCATCCCACATGCATTTACTCAAACAAATCACTTAAAATTTCCAGAATTTACAAGACACAAAACACATACACATTAAATCCAAAATCAGAACTAGGCAATAGACTTCTAACTGAACATAATACAAGAATCAACTCCCAAACCTGGAAAGGGTGCTTAAATCCTTAATCTTCAAGTGCCCACTTCCTAGCCTTTGATCTTCTTCTTAACACCAAACTCTTGCATAAAAACCCAGCCAATACACACTTAATCAAGCCATTCTCTCACTCATACAAACCAGAAATAAAGAAGACGATGAAGAATCCAAAGCAAACCCAAACAAAACCAAGAACTTACCTCTTCAAAATCCTGCCCAAAATCAGAAATCCAACCTCAAAGCTCATGGAAGCACACAAGGGAAGAAGTGGGAAGCAGAAAAATGAAGAAAGGGAGAGGAGAGAGAACGGGAAAGTGAGGTAAGAGGGAAAAAGGGACAGCGTCCTTGGGAAGCTTCCTCAATTTCTGCCCTCCCTTCCCTCTCTCTTCCTTTTTCATTAATTGCCACCACCTAACAAGCCATGTGTCACCCTCCAATCATCCCAAATGTCATAATCTTAACCATTCACTTCCTAGGCACCATACACACCACACACTAAATAATATCTTTAATAAGCACTATACATCCTTAGTACAATGCACACACTTCACTAGATAATTGGTTCACTTAACATTTTAATTAATTTTGCAATTACGTCCTTATCATCCAAATTTCCTCATGCATAAATTACTGAAATACCCGTAGTTTTCTGACTTAGCATTCAAATTCCGACTAGGCCCTTTTTGGGTTGTTGCAATCACTCCCCCTTAAGAAATTTCATCCTCAAAATTTCTCCGATAACCACTTACACAGGAAGTCCTTAAATAAATCTCCAACTCGCTATCACTCAAACCATTCAATTCTCAAAACATATACACTTCACACCGGAACCAATCTACTCAAGACATCTTAATATTCAATTCTAATACTTCAAATCCATTCGATACACATATTACTTTCCTCATACATATAACACTCATAACACAATCAAAATCTTATCTCATCTACTAGCACACTACTCCAAAACACTCTTTACTTCTTAACTCTGACTAGCAACACTACACACTTTTTAATGCACTACACTCTTATCCATACACTTTTTCTTAACATCAATCACTCGATGTATACCCTGTCAGCTTTTCTCAATGAAACACATACAATAATACTTTTCACATACAGATGAGGGATGCAGATGAAATGGCTATGTAATGATTTATGTATGCAAAATGATGCGAAAATGTAACGTGAGCTGTAGTAATGCACTTTTTCCCATCCCCATGCTTTGCTATGCTTATGTTCACTCAATTCAAAGGAAATAGCTGACAGGTATATAGAGTAACACCTCAAACTCACACTATGCATATAATCTTATATCATTCACTACATCCGACATATCACTAATCCTTCATCTATACACTACACAACTACATCTGCATCTGCATTAGGCCACAATACTAAATAGACTCGCATACAAAGACTCGACATTAAAACAATCACATAGACCATAACTGACTAAATCGGTACTCCGATACCACTAAATGTAACACCCTGATACCCCCGTTGGATGGATACCGGAGCGCTACTTGACAACACAGACACACATGCATACATCTCAGCGGAAGCAAATGATAACATAAGAAAATATGCATTACTTACAAAATTACATAAAGATCCTCATTATATATACAATAATAATTATGCAAAATACAAAAATGATATATATATATAATGCTTAAATACACAGAATATAAGAGCTAAAAACCCAAGTAAAACTCTACACTTCTAAGTGGCCAACCCTACAGATGCACGATGCGAACCAGAACTGAACCTGCCACCTGCACGAGAAAACAGCCCGTGCTAAGCGATAATGCTTAGTGGGGAGGAACAAAACAGACAGAAACAAGTACACTGAATAGGAATATAATAAGTTATGCATAAACAAATACGTACACATACCGAAATACTTACCATGGCAACACGCGAGATATCACATGCACGACATACTAAAAATCATATCAGAATATAATCACTATATCAAGCCACTCATTACTTATAACACTGCACTGGACAATTATAACACTACACTAACACAACTTAAAGCTTAGCCTGAATCTCACTAGCTGTGGATACAGGAGCACTACACGATAGAGGATACTGCGAATAGTATCAATTGTGAGAGACCGAAGCCTCAATCACACACTACATGGGAGACCGAAGTCTCAAAACATTTTATCACTGCACGAAAAATGACCATCTCGGAGGTCGGTCGCTTGGCCCAAACGGTGCCGACATAGGCAGCTGCACTCATATATCCCTTTATAAGCGTGCTTATCTATCCACTACCTTGACACTTTAGGGTTAACATAAAGAATCTATACTCTATATCATACACATTGCAATTACCCAAGCATTTCATCATGATTCAATCACAAATAACTAATATCACATAACATGTCACATTCAACAACTACAAGCATGCGCACACTTAATTCCATTATCAAACTCTTATGGAAAAGCATCAATTACCCATAACTTTCTATTGTTAAACATTTATTTTGTTCATCTCAAAACTCTAAACAAGTAACGAATAAGTTTTAGACAGTTACGACGAAGTCCGAATGCATTTCAGAAGCAAAACATACCAAAATACTCAACCTAAAGGAGGGAAAGGAAGGGCAAGGGTTCATGCCAACCATGGGGTTTAAAATAAGAGAAAACACCTTAAATAACTAGGTTCTGTCGCACTTGCGACATGGGTTGCGCTCACGATAGAAGCCTCCCTCACATGCTCTATGAAAATCAGACTATCAGGAGAGTTTCCCCCTCTGACTTTGCATCCACTAAAACAACCCCTAAAACAAATTTTTAGGCAACACATCCTTAAAACATTAATCCTTAGGATGTTATAATCAAATGCAACAAATTTTAGGTAAATTAGACATCTATAACTTCAGATATGAGCTAAACAACCTATACTGTTCAAGTAACCCGACCCAAATAGAGATACTACGGTTTTGGCAAATTTGCAGGATCATAGAGCACGAATTTTCCCAAGGTCATTTATGAGACTTTTATAGGTATGAAAGTCATGGTTCTAATGGATCAAGAATCACACGATTTAAATATCTAAAACTAAACTTATTACAAAAACAATACACGGAGGTCAGATGAAAACTTAACAGAATTTGCCAAAATCATACCTTATCATCACAACTATATGACAGCCCATCTAACATCATCATCACACATGCATTTACTCAAACAAATCACTTAAAATTTCCAGAATTTACAAGACACAAAATACATACACATTAAATCCAAAATGAGAACTAGGCAATAGACTTCCAACTGAACATAATACAAGAATCAACTCCCAAACCCAGAAATGGTGCTCAAATCCTTAATCTTCAAGAACCCACTTCCTGGCCTTTGATCTTCTTCTTAACACCAAACTCTTACACAAAAACCCAGCCAATACACACTTAATCAAGCCATTCCCTCACTCATACAAACCAGAAATAAAGAAGAAGATGAAGAATCCAAAGCAAACCCAAATAAGACCAAGAACTTACCTCTTCAAAATCCTGCTCAAAATCAGAAATATAACCTCAAAGCTCAAGGAAGCACGAAAGGGAAGAAGTGGGAAGCAAAAAAATGAAGAAAGGGAGAGGAGAGAGAATGGGAAAGTGAGGTAAGAGGGAAAAAGGGATAGCTTCCTTAGGAAGCTTTGTCAATTTTTGCCCTCCCTTCCCTCTCTCTTCCTTTTTCGTTAATTGCCACCACCTAACAAGCCATGTGTCACTCTCCAGTCATCCCAAATGTCACAATCTTAACCATTCACTTCTTAGGCACCATACACACCACACACTAAATAATCTCTTCAATAAGCACTATACATCCTTGGTACAATGCACACACTTCAATAGATAATTGCTTCACTTAACATTTTAATTAATTTTGCAATTAAGTTCTTATCATCCAAATTTCTTTATGCACAAATTGCTGAAATACCCTTAGTTTTCCTATTTAGCATTAAAATTCCGACTAGGCCCTTTTTGGGTTGTTACAATTCCACTATTCTCCTTAATTCCACTTAAGCAAATCTGATTTTTAATTAAGCTTATTAATCCATCTTAGTACTAATCATGCACAATTGCCCATAAGCCACTTAACTTTGTTTTAGTTATTCAATTAAGTCCTTCGTTTATTATTTCAATTTAGCCCAACAGCATAATTAAATTTCCACACATCCTTAATTAAACCAATCACTACCAGGGTATAATTCGGGCCATTACAATTGCTACTAGGGTATAATTCAGGTTGTTACAGATATTGTATCCATTAACCTTATTTTCTTGTTTTAGACCTCTTAAATATCCTTTCCTTGCCTTGGCTCCTTGAAACACCATCATCGTCTTTGTGTTTCATAAGTGGCCGAATATACACATCAAAGAAACCACCATAAATTTGTTTCCTTTATTCAATCTAACGACATAAATACACTTTACACATCCTATATTACCTATTTGAACCTTTAAACTAAATTAGAAACCTCAATTTTACTTACCTTAAATTTGTGTCCTAACTTTCCATCCTTGATTTAACCCACTTCTTTCACCATAAATAAAAACTAGAGGCTGCTATCGTCTAATAGAGGAGCTAAACTTTCTTAGGAGGATTCAATTTTTAGAGAAATATGAGAAGACTTGAAGAAATTTGGAGGAGGAAAAACATTCAATTCGACTAAAGGAGAGGGAAGAAGAGCTGCTAGATTTTGAGAGATTTCTCTAGAGAAATTTGATATTTTAGGGTATTTATAGGTGACTTATTGGGACGAGCTTGGTCCAACCAAGTTGGGCCAACCAATTCTAAGCCCATTTACGTAATTAGGCCTATTAAGCAAATCCAATTTATTTATCTCACTTACCAAGCTCAATTTCTCCCAAAAATGATTTTAAAATTCTCTAAATATATATAATAGGCTTCATGAATATTTTTAGGTTAATCGGAGAATGTTTTCTGGTCCGATAATTTCTTACCAGTCCTATAATCCCATTTTCTATCTCACCATAATTTCATCACCATATGATACCCTTCATTACTTAAAGCTAATCCATGTTTTTAGATAATTTTTTGGAGTTCTATAACACCATCTGAACCCTGGTCAACTTGGTCCAGCCGGTTCAATTCACTGACTGAATCGATTCTATTCACTATGTGATGCGTGCCGAACCCCGGGGTGCCCCGAACTGCCCGCTTTCAGGGCCTTCAGGATGAGGTTCATGAAAACTTGTAAGAAATTACAAGTGCGGCTATTTTGGGCAACAAGAAGGTTTCTTGGAGTCGCCACCCAATAGAATATTGGGAAAGGTCGTCTAGCCTCAGTGAGCCTAAGACAGCGCTGTTATGTCCATTATAGGCAAGCCGGAGGTGTCTTGGAGGCTTCCACCCTAATGGTAGGATGGTCCTTTAGCCTCACGCTTGGGCAAACTAGAAGTGTCTTGGAGGCATCCACCCTAATAGAACATTAGGATGGCCCTCTCGCCTCGTGGCTCCTAGGACTGTGCAATTTTGAGCCTTTTACGGGACACAAGAGGTGTCTTGGAGGCCCCATCCCAATAGGCCATTGAGATGGGCCTCTCGCCTCATTGAGCCCAAAGACCAGAGAAGGTTCGAGACTTTCCATTTATTCATACCTTGGTTAGGTTTATAGTTGAGTTTTGAATTTATCATTTTATCCCATTTTTCATTTAATTTAATGCAATTAAATTAAAGCGCATATTATCCATTCAAGAAAAGCGATAAATAAATAAAGCATAATTAAAGTAAAGTGCATGAAAATAAATTACAACAAAACTAGGGGCGGAATACAACCCCATTGTAAATAAAATACAAATCATGCATAAAATGGGCTATTTGTTAAAGGTGAGGACATTGGTCCTCGCATGCATATTTATTATAAAACAATTTTGATGTGATAATTTTTATTTTGGATGGAGAAAATTGGGACATTGGTCCCATTTTTATTAGGAAAGATTCCAAGTTAATTAATAAAAATGTTTTTGTAATTTTCTTTTTAGCGTGCCTAAAATAAATAATTTTATAAGAAAATTACATGGCAAAATAAATAAAAAAAAGCCAAATAAATAAAATATTACAAATAAAGCAATTAAATATCTAACCCAAACGATCCTTTTGGATCTCCTCGTGTGCTTGCAAGAATGCCCAAAAGGGAAAATATGTTGTGAAATAAAAATAAAACAACAATGAAATAATGTTAGTAATTAAATCAATTAAATCAACTAAGTATATAATAAATGATAAAATAAAATAAAATAAGATAAAAATAAGATGACATCAAAATGACAAACGAATTACCATGTTAACAATTTAAAATAAATGAGAAAAATATTTTATGAATGACAAATGAATTAAATGATGTAATTGAAATAAATAAAAAATGTTAATGAATTAATACATAAAAATATGATCATGATAATAATAATGAATAATGAAAATAAACAAATAACTGACTAAACAATAAATATATAACAATGAAAAAGAATGATAAAAAATGAATAAAAGAATGATGAAAATAATTAAATGAGTGACATGATTAATTAATGTTATCCCAATTAACATAAAATATTTACATGGCAAAAAGA
This sequence comes from Excoecaria cochinchinensis, assembly GCA_947683425.1. Classification (NCBI taxonomy): domain Eukaryota; kingdom Viridiplantae; phylum Streptophyta; class Magnoliopsida; order Malpighiales; family Euphorbiaceae; genus Excoecaria; species Excoecaria cochinchinensis. Next base: position 4,021,051 of record CANTUQ010000004.1, read on the forward strand.
TCAATCAAAATGAATTAATTAATTATATGTTAAAAATAATGAGAAATCAAAGCAAAATAGATTATTTACATGTTAGCAATAATAAGAAATCAATATTTACATGTTAGGGTTCAGCTTGAGGCCGCAGCCATGCCCTTTGAGGCAATGTTGAAGATTTCTCAGGACATGGCTCGAGTCTTCAACAGGGTGACAGCTCCGAGAGCCCCATTAGAGAGTATGAGGAGAGCTGGTGCAGAGGATTTTTATGGGACCAGTCTGGATGAATCTGAGCTTGCTGAGAAATGGATTGAGAAAGTGGAGCGAGTGTTTGAGGAGACTAGGTGTCCTCCAGACAGGCAAGTAGAGAGTGTTGTGGCATTGCTTCAGGGATCCGCCTACGATTGGTGGAAGTTGGTTAGTAGGCATCCCCAGTTGCCTGACCCGGTCACTTAGGAGTTCTTCGAGAGGGAGTTTACAAATAAGTATGTGACTAGAGAGTATAAGGATGCTAAGTGGGCACAGTTCTTGAGTTTGAAGCAGAGGGCTATGTCAGTATCAAAGTTTGAGAAAGAGTTCAACCATCTTGCCATGCATGCTCCAGAAGGTGTTCTGACAGAAGAGTTTCGGTGTCGGCATTTTGAGGCCAGCTTGAATGAGTCGCTGAGGGCAATGTTGATTTCTTTGATGAGTACTCCGGGTATTAGGTACTACTAGATAGTGCATGCGGCAGTGCGGGCCGAGAGATCTGAGTAAGTTTTGAGAGAGAGAGAGCTCAGAGAAGGAATCCCCCTCGTGGAGGATCATCATCATCCTCGAGTAAGAGGTCTAGGAACCCGCATGATGAGTCTTTTTCAGGTCCGACTTCGAGAGGCAGGAGGCAAGGTTCTGCCATGGGTTCTAGTAAAGGCAGAGGTGGTTCTAGTGTTAGGACTGATGTATTGCCTGAGTGTTCTCACTGCAGTAAGCGCTATCAGGGTGAGTGTAGGTGGCTCACGGGTGGTTGTTTTTGATGTGGGAGCACTGATCACTACTTGGCTAATTATCCAAAATTGAGTGAGACTTCTAGTGATTAGCATGAGGCTAGCAGAGTTGGATTTAATGCTCCGCAAGCCAGTCATGGTAGAGGTCAAGGTAGAGGTCGAGGTGGTCGGCATAGAGAGGGAGCCCCATCAAAGTTAGTTGATCATCCTTTGATGGTTCCTGCTAGAGCATATGCCATGAGAGCTCGGGATGAGCAGGATACCCCGGATATGATTGCTGGTAAGTTCCTACTCTTTGACCTAGTTCCACACACTCATATTTGTGCACGAGTAAATTGTTTGATAAGTTACATGATGTTGATCAGTTAGATTATGAGGTTTGTGTGACCAGTCCTTTAGGGCATAGTGTCAATGTCAGTAAAGTGCATAGGAATTGTCCTCTTTTGGTTCAGGGTGTTGAGTTTTCTGCGGATTTGATTGAGTTGCCGTTTCGAGAGTTCAATCTGATTTTGGGTATGGATTGGCTTAGTAAGCATCAGGCTGTAGTGGATTGTCATAGAAAAGTTTGTTGTGTTGCGAGATAGAAATCAGTCTTCTGTAGTGGTTAAAGGTTTGGGTTTGAGTTCTTTAAGTAATATGATTTCTTCCATGCAAGCTAAGATGTTTATGAGGAAAGGATGTGAGACGTTTTTAGCAGTTGTATTGGATTCTAAGCGTGATAAGGTTGAGATTGAGGATATCCCAGTTGTTAGAGAGTTTAGTGATGTGTTTCCAAGTGAATTGCCTAGGTTGCCTCCCGAGAGAGAAGTGGAGTTGGCTATAGAGATAATGCTGGGTACTTCGCCCATTTCGAAAGCACCTTTCGGATGGCTCCTGTAGAGTTGAGGGAACTTAAAACTCAGCTATAAGAGTTATTGGATAAGGGGTTTATTAGGCCCAGCATATCTCCATGGGGAGCTCCAATTTTGTTTGTCAAGAAGAAGGATGGCTCCTTGAGGATGCGTATCAACTATAGGCAAATTAATAAGGTCACAGGGAAGAACAAGTATCCCTTGCCCAGAGTCGAGGATTTGCTTGATCAGCTTAGAGGTGCGGGTGTCTTCTCCAAGACTGATCTTCGATCAGCTTATTATCAACTTCGAGTTCAGGATGCAGATGTGGTTAAGACTACATTTCGGATGCGGTATGGCCACTATAAGTTCCTTTTGATACCGTTTGGTTTGACCAATGCACCCACAGCATTTATGGATTTGATGAACCAAGTGTTTAGGCCATATCTCGACCGGTTTGTAGTAGTGTTTATTAACGATATCTTGGTCTACTCGAAGGATGAGAGTGAACACGAAGAGCATCTTCAGCTAGTGTTGCAAGTGCTGAGGGAGCACCGTTTGTTTGCGAAGCTCAGTAAGTGTGACTTTTGGCTTCGAGAGGTGTCTTTCTTAGGTCATATTGTGTCAGCTAAGGGTATTTAAGTGGATCCAGCTAAGATTTAGTTGATTGTGAATTGGAAAGCGCCTAGGAATGTTCCTGAAGTGAGAAGCTTCTTTGGTTTGGCAAGCTACTGCCGTCGGTTTGTGAAGGGTTTTTCGGTTATTGTCGCTCCTATGACCAGATTGTTGAGGAAAGGAGTCAGATTCGAATGGTCGAATAAGTGCCAGCTATGCTTTGAGAGGTTGAAGAGTTTATTAGTTGAAGCTCCTGTACTGACTGAACCCATCTCAGGTAAAGAGTTTGTAATGTACAGTGATGCTTCGGGTATTGGACTCAGTTGTGTGTTGATGCAAAAGGGGAAAGTAGTGGCTTATGCATCTCGTCAGTTGAAGCCTTATGAGAAGAACTATTCGATGCGAGATTTGGAATTGACGACTGTCTAACACCCCCTACCTGTACGTAGACGAACCCATCCACAAGGGAGTAAGAAGCCGTTCGAGTCAGGGTGTCACCAAACAAATCAAATAACAAACATAAATTATACATACGAAAATGCAGTGGAATTAAAACTTTAAAACAATATGATCAAACATTCATAGGTGCAATAATAATATTCATTACAAAACGGTTTTGATATTACAAAATAATTACATCTTTCAAAATTACAAAGTGGAAGCTGAACAAAAGAATAAATACATAGAGAGTTCACTATAACCAAAAATAATCATAAGACAAAATGCTAAGTTCTATCATCAACCTCTGTGTTGGCTTGACTGCGACGGCTCTCCCAAAAAGCTAATCACCTTCCGTACCTTCACGGATAAAACACCCGTACTAAGCGATAACGCTTAGTAGGGAAAACACAACAATAATATGGACAGCTGTAGACACCGGGTCCCCTTACGGTCCAAGATCAGGATTACCTAATGATAAAAATAAAGACTATTCATAAGCAAGAAAATAGGAATTGATCATCTATTTGTCAAATTCTTTTATTTGTCTCAAAACTCTTCCAAAATGTTTATCTTTATTTTATTTTTATTTTTATTTTATTTTTATTTGTATCTTTATTTTTTATCCTTATTTGTACTTTTTATTGTATTTTCTGAAAAAAAAAATTTTAAAAAATAAAAAATTTCGGCTGCCGCGCGGGCTTCCTACGCGGAGCGCACAGCCCTGCCTGCACGGAGAGCGCAGCGCGTGCACGCAGCATGCATGCAGCGCATGCCTCCCCTCGCGCGTTTCCTGGCCTGTCTCACCCAGTTCCGCCCGATTTTGCCGAAATCTACCGAAAATCGATTTTTGGGGTAAAAAATGATTTTTTTTTTATCGAATTTTTTTGGGATTTTGTTGAAATTTGATAATGGTTAGTCAAATTTTGTGGGTGCTAAAGTCAAGAAATAAAAAAATAATTAAAAAGAATAATAAAAATATTAATTGTAAAAATTTGTCTTTTGTGATTTTTATTTTGAATTTTGGGTGTTTTTTGTTGAAATTGGAGAAGGTTTATCTTTGAAAAATCTGGAGGAGGACTTGGTGGGTTGAAGGATGGAGTTTTAATGGGAGAATTTTTCATTTGAGAGGGAAGGAATTGATTTTGGGGGAGGAAAAAAATTTTTCTAAGGGAATAGATTTTTTTCTAAGAGATTTTAGAAAGGTGTTCTTAAGGAAAATAATCCATTGTTCTGAAAAAAATAAGTTTTTGTTCTTGGAGTTTATTTCTTGTTGTTCTTAAGATTAAAAATTCTCTTCTTTGATTTTCTTAATTTTCTTTTCTTAAATCTAAAAATTTTCTTCTTTGATTTTATTCTAATTTTTCTTAGATCTAAAAAATATTTGTTGAGTTTGGAAACTTGAGAAAGGAAAAATTAATTTCCTTAACTTGAGTTTTCTCATCAAATTAAACAACAAATACAAGATTTTCTTGAACATTTTCGAGTTTATTCTCGAATCTTGACAAGGAGAATAGATCTAAACGTCTTTCATACACATTATTTATTATGAGGGTAAAGATTTTTGGATCCATTTTTTCTATCTCATTTCATTTTATATATGTTAGTTTATTCATTTTTTCTTGCATTGATGAATATATGTTTTTAAGTTGAGATTTATTTTTTAGCATGAGTTTTCAATCTTTATTTTGTTTTTGGTATGAAAATGGATAAATATATATTATTTTAGGTTTGAAAAATTGAATTTATTGATTTCCTCTTTATTGGGTATAATTTTTGTGGTAATCATTTTTGAGTTTGAATATTATTTTCTATTACGTTTTTATTTACTTTCCTCTTGTTTATTTATTTAATTTCATTGTATTATTATTATTATTATTATTATTATTATTATTATTATTATTATTATTGTTGTTGTTGTTGTTGTTGTTGTTGTTGTTGTTGTTTTTGTTGTTGTTATTAGTATTATTGTTACTATTATTATCTTCATTATTGTCATTATATTTCGCATGGAGTTATTTCATGATTTAGTTATTATTATTATTATTATTATTATTATTATTATTATTATTATTATTATTATTATTATTATTATTATTATTATTATTATTATTATTATTATTATTATTATACTTTGCATGATTTTTTAATTATTATTTTTTATGTGTGATGTTCGTATATTAAATTAATGCGTTTAATTTAACTTATTTTATATTCTATTGGTGTATTAATTTTATACTAGATTTCCTTTACTTTTATTTTTAATTGATTTTGGAATTATTGCTAATATTTTTTATTGTTGTTTTTGTCATTGGGGCTAAAAATGTCGCGCTTATTTTTTTGAGCATCGCCGTGACCAAACGAAGGGGGTCTCGATGCATAGGAATTTAAATCACTTGGGTGAGACTTTGCCTATCTCTATTTATATGATTGTATTTGTTTGTAAGTAAAATAGTTTATTTTATACGCGTGTCAAATAAAAAATCACAAAAATATTTTGTACGATAAAATTGGTATTTTTATTAATAAATTAGGACCAATATCCTAGATTTTAGCCAAAGAATGCGAAAATATTGCAGACTAAAAAGAAGAGTTGATTTTATTAAAAATTGGATCACTCATCCCGATTTTCACGACAAATAACAAAAATAACTCTTCGATCCATTTTTAAGTGAGCATGAAGGAACCTGTAACACCCCAAAACCACCCCAGTAGTTTGAGCCTGTCTGTGTCTGTATGTGTGTATGTGTAGGTGTTACATGTATGTGTTTAATTGGATTATTTATTTAATTTATGTATATTAATTTGAGAAGAGGAGTTAGGCTATGGTATAAGTGGATGTATAGAATTAAAGTATGAATAAGGGATGAATTGGTGTGTATAGTAAAGTATGGAAGTAGGGTGTGATGTGGGACATGTGTCTTGTGGGGAGAGTGACATGTGGCTAAAGGGATAAAGTAACATTTAATGGGTTTGGTGAAAGAGAAGTCAACCCTTTTCCTTGTGGCTTCCCGTTCTTCTTTCTTCCTCACGCCATTCTTCTTTTCTTCTTCTTTCTTCTCGTTCTTTCCTTCTTCTTGGCCCGATCTTGCTCCCTCTCCTTTCCCTTGAGAAGATTTAGTTGTTTGGCTTTTGATTTTGAAGCTCAAAGGTGAGTTGGGGTTATGGGTGTTTTAGATTCTTCTTCTTCCTCTTCTCTAGGTTTTAAATCATATGTATTTGTTTATGGGTTGTTTAGAATTGACCTTGGTTATGGTGGATTTGTGGTTCAGAAGAGGCTTCTAGGCCGGATAAAGGCAAAGAAATCGCTAGCGGGAGCGGAGCTCGCGATTAGGAGCTAAGGAGAGAAGGTTTGGGATTGTTCATCTTTTTGTGTATTTTTGTAATTTGAGCTTAATGAATGTGTTCTGTTTCGAGTGAGGTGATAAGTTGTGCTATTATAGTTTAAATTACATTAAGCATGTTATGAAGTGCTAGAGAATGAATATTGTTTAAGGATGTGTGAGAAAGTATGTGAATAGTTGTAATTGTCTTCAAAATTGCTGTTTTGGAAATTCTTAGAATTGGACATGTAATTGACTTGATTTAATTGAGTTAAATGGTGATAAAGTTGGGTTTTTAATTATGTTATGAGTTGTGAATGCTGGGATCGCTGAATTTTGAGGTTTGGAATCAATTTTGGAAGTTTGGATGTGAATTTTGTGTGAATTCTGCAGATTTTGGGCGTAAGAGCTGAAAAACCCGCGTCTGTCGCGATCGCGACACTGTCGCGAGCGCGACAGAATGCGGAGGTTTCAACCCTCGCGCCGGCGCGAGAGATGCCGCGCCAAGGAACTTGATAAAGCTCTCTATCGCGAGCGCGACAGAGTGCTCAAGCTCCGAACTTGTGCGAGGCTCTCTTCTGTCGCGAGCGCGACAATCCTCGCGAGCGCGACAGAAGAGCAGTCCCTACGTCCTCTCGCGACCACAAGATTCCCTCGCGATCGCGAGACGAGGCGGGGAGGTGTAACTTGGCTTCTGTCGCGAGCGCGACAGTCGTCGCGAGCGCGACAGACGCGACTTCCAAATTTGATTTCTTCCCTTTTTGCTTGATGACTTAAATTCTTTTGCATGCAATTTCATTAAGCTTTGACTATCTTTTTGTCTGAATTATATATATATATATATAAACGTGATGAGATATTTTGTATAACCTGCTAATGTCAGATAAGTGGATAGTTAGGCATGCCTAATAGAGCTATGTGCCGCTGCAGCTATGTGTACGATTTGGACCCTGATCAGGTCCCCCGATCGGATCCTCGCGATCCTTCTGTTGAATCTTTCTTAAGATTCTATGTGAAACAATTTGGAATAAAATAAAAAAGAATGTTTGATACCTTCGGGTATATATTTGTTTATCATATAGAACCGATACTCTCAAGTATCTATGTGTACTCGTTATCCACTCATTATGAATAAGCAGGTGTTATTGTGTCTTTGCACTAGAATTTTGGATGAGAATGCAAATAATTGAATTAGCTGTGTATGATTATATGTCTATATAATTGTATTGTTATAATGTGTTTTCTATTACCGTCACTGTGAGTGGCGGTCATGTATCTTGTGTTTCCCCACTAAGCGATTTCGCTTAGCACGGGTGTTTATCCGTGCAGGTGTGGAAGGTGTTAGTACACATGTTTTGGGCGTGTCGCATCGGGAAGGCCAACGCAACTAGAGATTTGAAGTTTTATAGTATAGGCTTTCCTTTCCTTTTTTGTAATAGATGTAATGTATTGTTAGCCTTTGGAACAATGTATCTTGGGCTTTTGTAAATTGGTTCTTTTTGTAACCTATTGTAACATGTAAAGACTTTCTTTTTGTATATTAATAAAAGTATTCATTTTGTTCTGTATTCCTCTTCTTTCTCTTAAAGTTTTTATTTATACCGGATATGTTGTTTTGTATGTAATGTTTGAAGTGCGTACTAGTGGGGTGTGACACTCCTATCTATCTTGGATCCCTCTCGCTCTAGTTACGAGTAGAAATATCCATGTTATAGGTTGGGGTGTGACATTAGGTGGTATCAGAGCTTTTTGGTTTAGAGGTTATTGGGTTTTAGTGTGTTAGTCGGGTTATTGGGAGTTGTGTTGGCCTGATGCGCATTGCGTTTATATTTTTTAGTTATGGAGTCCGCTCGTGGATCACTTGAGGGGTCAGCAGAAAGTGCCAATCCCCAAGAGCAGGATCCCTCAGTTTCTGGTCCGGCTCAACCTCCTAGGGGGCGGCCTGAGGTGCCTATGGGACCGATGAAAGCGATGCTTCAGAGTATGACAAGAGTACTTGAAAGAGTAACAGCGCCAAGTGCACCTATTGAGAGGTTAAGAAAGCATGGTGCAGAGGATTTCTTTGGTACTGGCATAGATGAATCTTATAAAGCAGAGATGTGGTTAGAGAAAACATCCAGAGTACTTAGGGAGATAAGATGTCCACCGGAGCTAGAAGTGGAGAGTGCCCTGTCTTTGTTACAAGGCCCTGCTTATGATTGGTGGAGGTTAGTGGTTAGTCAACCGCAGGTTCCTGAACCGATTACATGGGAATTCTTCGAAGGTGAGTTTCAGAACCGGTATGTAACTAAAGCTTATAAGGATGCCAAGTGGGCACAGTTTCTAACTCTCAAGCAAAGAACGATGTCTGTAGCCGAGTATGAAAATGAGTTTACCAAGTTGAGTAAGTATGCACCACCAAGAGTTCTCACAGAAGAGTTCCGATGTCAACATTTTGAATCAGGCTTGAATGAATCTTTAAAGGTGATGTTAATTTCATTGATGTCGGCTCTGAATGTGAAGTATTATCAGTTAGTTCAAGCGGCTTTGAGAGCAGAACGTTCTGAGAATATTTTGAGAGAAAAGGCTCAAAGAAGGAAGTCTGCAAGAGGTGGCTCTTCTTCAAGCAAGAGGCCGAGGGAATCGCAAGGAAACGTTGCTGATGAGTCTACAGCTAGTCCGGCCCCTAGAGGGAGGAGACAGGGTTCTTCAAGGGGATCGGGCTTCGGTAGAGGAGATGGCCCTCCCCGATGTACCCATTGTAGTAAACAACATTGGGGTGAGTGTCGGTGGTTAACGGGAGGCTGTTTCAGATGTGGTTCTACGGACCATTTACTCGCAAATTGTCCGAATCGATTTGGAGATCCTTCGGGACAACAGGAAGGGAGCCGAGCTGGATCTAATGTACCCCAAGGAAGTCGTACTAGGGGTAGAGGAAGGGGTCGAGGTGGACGGCCTCGAGATAGAGAAGCCTCAGAATCAGTAGATCGTCCTGTGCCATCGTCTGGTAGGGCTTATGCTATGAAAGCTCGAGAAGAACAGAATGCTCCCGAAGTGATTGCCGGTAAGTTCTCTTTGTTCGATTCTGAAGTTTATGTTTTGATTGATCCGGGGTCTACCCATTCCTATGTGTGTTCTGGTAAGTTATGGGATAGTTTGGGTAATGAGGAAAAGATGGAATACGAGATTTGTGTATCCAGTCCGCTGGGTCAGAGTGTTTTAGTTAATCGGGTATGTCGGAAGTGTCCCTTAAAGATTCAGGGTACAGAGTTTGTAGTAGATTTGATTTGTTTGCCGTTTCATGAGTTTGATATTATTTTGCGGATGGATTGGTTGGATAAGCACCGTGCGGTGGTGGATTGTCATAGGAAAGTAATGGTTTTGAAGGATAAAGATCAAATGCCTGTTGTTGTGAAGGGAATTGGAAGTAGCTCTTTGCATAATGTAGTATCAGCTATGAAAGCCAGAAGATTTATTAGGAAAGGATGTGAAGCATTTTTGGCTGTAGTTTTGGATTCTCGGAGAGATCAAGTTAAAATTCAAGATATTCCGATTGTAAGAGACTTTGTAGATGTCTTTCCAGAAGAATTACCGGGATTACCTCCTTAGAGAGAAGTTGAACTGTCAGTAGAAATTCTTCCGGGGACAGCTCCGATTTCTAAGGCTCCTTATAGAATGGCTCCAATGGAATTGAAAGAATTGAAGAGTCAGTTACAAGAATTGTTGGATAAAGGGTTCATTCGGCCTAGTGTATCACCGTGGGGCGCTCCAGTGTTGTTTGTTAAGAAGAAAGATGGAACCCTTCGGATGTGCATTGACTATCGACAACTTAATAAAGTGACTATCAAGAATAAATATCCATTGCCCAGAATTGAAGACCTCTTTGATCAGTTGAAAGGAGCTGGGGTATTTTCTAAGATAGATCTAAGATCAGGCTATTACCAGTTAGGGGTGAAAGAAGCAGATGTGGCGAAGACGGCTTTTCGGATGCGTTATGGCCATTATGAATTTTTAGTGATGCCTTTTGGTTTGACCAACGCGCCTGCAGCCTTTATGGATCTGATGAACCGAGTTTTCCGACCGTATCTGGACAAGTTTGTTGTGGTATTTATTGATGATATTTTGGTGTACTCCAGAGACCGCAAAGAGCATAAGGAACATCTTAAACTGGTATTGCAAATGTTAAGGGATCATCAGCTGTATGCGAAACTCAGGAAGTGTGAGTTTTGGTTGAAAGAAGTAGCTTTCCTTGGACATTTAGTGTCAGCAGAAGGGATACGGGTGGATCCTAGCAAAATTGAAGCAATTGTTAATTGGATGCCTCCGAAGAATGTGCCAGAAGTGAGAAGTTTTATGGGATTAGCAGGGTATTATCGACGGTTTGTTCAGGGGTTCTCAGTGTTAGCATCCCCTTTGACCAAGCTACTTCGGAAGGATGTCAAGTTTGTATGGACTGAAAAGTGTCAAGCTAGTTTTGATCGTTTAAAAGAGTTACTGGTTAAAGCTCCTGTGCTCACACAGCCAGTTTCGGGTAAGGAATACACTATGTACAGTGATGCTTCGGGAATTGGCTTAGGTTGTGTTCTGATGCAAGGGAATAAAGTAGTAGCTTATGCATCAAGACAGTTGAAGCCTCATGAACGGAACTACCCGACTCACGATTTGGAATTAGCAGCAGTAGTGTTTGCGCTTAAAGTATGGCGGCACTACTTGTATGGGGAGACGTGCAGAATTTTCACCGATCACAAGAGTCTCAAATATTTGTTAACACAGAAGGAGTTGAATTTGAGGCAACGGAGATGGTTAGAGTTATTCAAGGACTATGATTGTATTATTGATTATCATCCGGGTAAAGCTAATGTGGTAGCGGATGCTCTCAGTAGGAAATCTTTATCTGCATTATTAGCCAACCGAGGTAGATGGAGGTTTGATTCAGAAGGTGCTCTCATTGCTCAACTTAAAGTTAAGCCAAGTTTGAGATAAGAAATTGCAAAGGCACAGTTAGATGATCATGTGTTACAGCGTGTTTGTCAAGCAGTAAAAGAGGGCAAGCGGACTGAATATTTGATAGACAGTGAAGGAGTGCTTAGGTACGGTAATCGGTTATGTGTACCTTGTGTGGGTGAGTTAAGAAAGAAGCTGTTGCAGGAAGCTCACTCATCAGTCTTCACTATGCACCCTGGTGGAGACAAGATGTATCAAGACCTGAAGCAATTTTATTGGTGGCCAGGAATGAAGAGAGAGATAACAGAATTTGTTTCTAGGTGCCTTACCTGTCAGCAAGTGAAAACCGAGCATCAAGTGCCATCGGGATTGCTTCATCCCTTACCCATTCCCCAATGGAAGTGGGATGACGTCACGATGGATTTTGTATCTGGTTTACCCATGACTCAGCGTAAGCATGACTCGGTATGGGTTATAGTGGATCGATTTTCGAAATCTGCACATTTCCTACCAGTGCGAGTGGATTATTCGATGGAAAAGTTGGCGGAACTGTATGTGGATGAGATAGTCCGATTGCATGGGATTCCGTTATCCATTGTATCAGACCGAGATCCTCGTTTTACATCCAAGTTTTGGAAAGAACTTCAGGTAGCCTTGGGAACACGGTTAAATTTCAGTACTGCTTTCCATCCGCAGACCGATGGTCAGTCAGAAAGGGTTATTCAGGTTTTGGAAGATATGCTCCGGGGTTGTGCTTTAGAATTTTCGGGAAGCTGGGATCGGTATGTATCTTTGATGGAGTTTGCATATAATAACAGCTATCAGGTGAGCATTGGTATGGCTCCTTATGAAGCACTGTATGGACGAAAATGTAGAACGCCAGTATGTTGGACTGAACTGTCAGAAAAGGCTATGATAGGTCCAGATATAGTACGGGATACTGAAGAAAAAGTAAGAGTTGTGCAGCAAAGCTTGAAAGCAACTAAGGATCGACAGCGTTCTTATGCTAATCTGAAGCGCAGAGATATTCAGTATGAAGTGGGTGATAAGGTTTTCTTGAAAGTGTCACCGTGGCGAAAGGTTCTCCGTTTTGGCAAGAAAGGCAAGCTAAGCCCACGTTTTATTGGGCCATATGAGATTCTGAGAAAAGTAGGTCCAGTGGCGTATCAATTAGCTTTGCCTATGGAGTTAGCTAGATTACATGATGTTTTTCATGTATCTATGCTTAGGAGATATCGGTCAGATCCTTCGCATGTGTTACCAGTACAAGATATTCGGATTCAGTCACACTTTTCTTTTGATGAAGAACCGAAAAGGATTTTGGATAGAGAAATTAGACAACTTCGGAATAAGCAGATACCGTTAGTCAAAGTTTTATGGCAGCACCACGGTATTGAAGAAGCTACATGGGAACCAGAGGAAGCTATGAGATTGCAATACCCTCAGTTATTCGGAACAGGTATGAATTTTGAGGACGAAATTCTGTTAAGTGGGGGAGTATTGTAACACCCCAAAACCACCCCAGTAGTTTGAGCCTATCTGTGTCTGTATGTGTGTATGTGTAGGTGTTACATGTATGTGTTTAATTGGATTATTTATTTAATTTATGTATATTAATTTGAGAAGAGGAGTTAGGCTACGGTATAAGTGGATGTATAGAATTAAAGTATGAATAAGGGATGAATTGGTGTGTATAGTAAAGTATGGAAGTAGGGTGTGATGTGGGATATGTGTCTTGTGGGGAGAGTGACATGTGGCTAAAGGGATAAAATAACATTTAATGGGTTTGGTGAAAGAGAAGTCAACCCTTTTCCTTGTGGCTTCCTGTTCTTCTTTCTTCCTCACGCCATTCTTCTTTTCTTCTTCTTTCTTCTCGTTCTTTCCTTCTTCTTGGCCCGATCTTGCTCCCTCTCCTTTCCCTTGAGAAGATTTAGTTGTTTGGCTTTTGATTTTGAAGCTCAAAGGTGAGTTGGGGTTATGGGTGTTTTAGATTCTTCTTCTTCCTCTTCTCTAGGTTTTAAATCATATGTATTTGTTTATGGGTTGTTTAGAATTGACCTTGGTTATGGTGGATTTGTGGTTCAGAAGAGGCTTCTAGGCCGGATAAAGGCAAAGAAATCGCTAGCGGGAGCGGAGCTCGCGATTAGGAGCTAAGGAGAGAAGGTTTGGGATTGTTCATCTTTTTGTGTATTTTTGTAATTTGAGCTTAATGAATGTGTTCTGTTTCGAGTGAGGTGATAAGTTGTGCTATTGTAGTTTAAATTACATTAAGCATGTTATGAAGTGCTAGAGAATGAATATTTTTTAAGGATGTGTGAGAAAGTATGTGAATAGTTGTAATTGTCTTCAAAATTGCTGTTTTGGAAATTCTTAGAATTGGACATGTAATTGACTTGATTTAATTGAGTTAAATGGTGATAAAGTTGGGTTTTTAATTATGTTATGAGTTGTGAATGCTGGGATCGCTGAATTTTGAGGTTTGGAATCAATTTTGGAAGTTTGGATGTGAATTTTGTGTGAATTCTGCAGATTTTGGGCGTAAGAGCTGAAAAACCCGCGTCTGTCGCGATCGCGACACTGTCGCGAGCGCGACAGAATGCGGAGGTTTCAACCCTCGCGCCGGCGCGAGAGATGCCGCGCCAAGGAACTTGATAAAGCTCTCTGTCGCGAGCGCGACAGAGTGCTCAAGCTCCGAACTTGTGCGAGGCTCTCTTCTGTCGCGAGCGCGACAATCCTCACGAGCGCGACAGAAGAGCAGTCCCTATGTCCTCTCGCGACCACGAGATTCCCTCGCGATCGCGAGACGAGGCGGGGAGCTGTAACTTGGCTTCTGTCGCGAGCGCGACAGTCGTCGCGAGCGCGACAGACGCGACTTCCAAATTTGATTTCTTCCCTTTTTGCTTGATGACTTAAATTCTTTTGCATGCAATTTCATTAAGCTTTGACTATCTTTTTGTCTGAATTATATATATATATATATAAACGTGATGAGATTTTTTGTATAACCTGCTAATGTCAGATAAGTGGATAGTTAGGCATGCCTAATAGAGCTATGTGCCGCTGCAGCTATGTGTACGATTTGGACCCTGATCAGGTCCCCCGATCGGATCCTCGCGATCCTTCTGTTGAATCTTTCTTAAGATTCTATGTGAAACAATTTGGAATAAAATAAAAAGAATGTTTGATACCTTCGGGTATTTATTTGTTTATCATATAGAACCGATACTCTCAAGTATCTATGTGTACTCGTTATCCACTCATTATGAATAAGCAGGTGTTATTGTGTCTTTGCACTAGAATTCTGGATGAGAATGCAAATAATTGAATTAGCTGTGTATGATTATATGTCTATATAATTGTATTGTTATCATGTGTTTTCTGTTACCGTCACTGTGAGTGGCGGTCATGTATCTTGTGTTTCCCCACTAAGCGATTTCGCTTAGCACGGGTGTTTATCCGTGCAGGTGTGGAAGGTGTTAGTACACATGTTTTGGGCGTGTCGCATCGGGAAGGCCAACGCAACTAGAGATTTGAAGTTTTATAGTATAGGCTTTCCTTTCCTTTTTTGTAATAGATGTAATGTATTGTTAGCCTTTGGAACAATGTATCTTGGGCTTTTGTAAATTGGTTCTTTTTGTAACCTATTGTAACATGTAAAGACTTTCTTTTTGTATATTAATAAAAGTATTCATTTTGTTATGTATTCCTCTTCTTTCTCTTAAAGTTTTTATTTATACCGGATATGTTGTTTTGTATGTAATGTTTGAAGTGCGTACTAGTGGGGTGTGACACTCCTATCTATCTTGGATCCCTCTCGCTCTAGTTACGAGTAGAAGTATCCATGTTATAGGTTGGGGTGTGACAGAACCAATGTTTTTAAACCGAATAAATATACCGATTTATGTATGTTACCCTTTTGATTGATTTTGTGTGATTGTTTAATTTTATATCTTGTGGGCCCTTGTAATTAATTATTTTTGGGGCAATTTTATTTTCTTTCACTTGAGGATTGTATTTTGTCCTGATTTTCATTTTTAATTTTATTCAGCTTTTCTTTCATTTCGGGGATTGTATTTGTCCTAATTTCTCTTTTGTAAATGGCGTGGCTTTGTGTGTTTACCGATTTATTTATCGCTTTATTTACAGCTTTCTTTTAGCATTTTCTCAATGCTTGAAGTGCGCCTTAAATAAAATGCATTGAATCGCATGAGGAGAGAGATGAAATTTCATAATCTCAAAACTCCATTATATTAAACCAAGGCATAAATAAGAGTGAAGTTTCGAATACCTTCTCTGGTTTAGACCGTAGAGGTTAGATGACCTTTCCCAATTTCTTGTAAATTGGGTGGCGACTACAAAATAGCTCAAAGGTGCCTAAAGGCTTCATGGGACTAGATAAACTTTCCAATGTTCTACTGGGTAAGGAATTCCAAAATGTCTCATGTTGCCCAAGATCGAAAACCGCGAACCAATCCCTCGAGCCCTAAAAGCGGGTCTCGCCTACGAGGGTCTTCGGTAGGTTCGGTGTCCGTCACAGTGGCGACTCCACTGGGAACTTTGTGACTTTGCTCTGAAAGTGCCTTGGTTAAAATATAATTGAGTTTTTAAAACCTAAAAATTCTATCTCTTTTCGAAATTGCATTGCATTTCATTAAAGCCTTAGAACTATGCTAGTTTTGTCCCTTATCTTACCCCGGTGCATTCCTGAAACACGACCCTACATTCACTCAATGTAGGAAAGTGTTGAGGATAATCACCAGCCTAAGCCTCGTACCATCATGGTATATTAAATGGAGACCCGATAGGTCGTTATGCTCATGATGAGCTAGACCCATTGGCAGGGACCATGCTTGGGTAGCCCTAAAGTATCATCACCCTTGACCAAAGCTCATGTAATGGCAATAGATACTTTCCTTAGGTGAAATGTACCTTAATACTATGCTTGCAATGTGGGCCATTACATATTGAACAAAATCAACCAAATTAAATTGTCTTATATCAAAAGCTTTCATGCCCCGATAGGCCCATCTAAATATGGTTGAAATGTTTAAATACATAAAGGTCAAAATTCATACGTATGCACATTAATTAAGAGATATTATGATGCCGATTTTTTGCCTCCATTGGGTTCTCTATTAACCCATGGATCAAGCCCACCTAGAAAAGAGACCGCATTATCTCGTGTGTGGGAGTAATAGGTTGGAAGGATCTACTTGCTGGTATGTGGTTGTAAATCTTGCATAGCACACGATCATGCATTGTACATGTCATTCATGCATCATTCTAACAATTTAAATATTTCAGCCACATCTAAGTGGACTAGAGGTTCCGACGGTCAGCTAGTAAGGACAAATCTACTCTTTGAGTTACCGAAATTAGTGTCTGACTGGAATTTTGAGTCACTCTCATCGATTAGTGAATCATCTCTAGAATCATCGATGGTAGAAGAAATCGGAGCTTTGACCACTCAAGACCTTGCTAGGAGACTAGAGAACTTTGAACGGAGAATGTTAGATATGATGGGCGCCATGGCTGACAAGATTTCTCATCCCCCTGCTCCACAAGCACCTATTGCTCCATAGCTACTTGTCCCTCCACAACCACCGGCAGTCTTTCCTCGGGAGCAAGTTGAACCACCTACTGGCGGGGAGGCTCCCCTCATTGGTAATGCTGCCCGTCAACCTATTAATGAGCATAGAGCTGCTAAGCTTATTGAGCCAAGAAGGGAAAGGATCCCCAATCACAATGAGAATTTCGTGATGAAGGAGGAAGATGAAGAGGTAATAGCACCTCAAGTTGTGAGGGCCAGAGCACCCAGAGTAGAAGATGAGGCAATAAGAGGGATGAGACAGCAAATTGAGACGATCACCCGCATGTTATTGGCTGGAAAGGGGATCAACCCCGAGGACATAGATTTGGGGGATGAAGAACTGCTGCCCCAGAGGTTTAAGATGCCTAAGCTGCCGAAGTTCAATGGTATTTTGGACCCATCTGCACACATCAAGCAGTATACCCTGGTAATGAAAGGCACAGGATTGAGCAAGAAGCAGAAGGTAGAATATTTTTGCCTCAGTCTGGTGCATCCGACAGTAGACTAGAATCACGGGTTAGATAGGAGGTCCAAGGAGGATTGGGACCTTTTGACTGAAGAAGTTATGAGGCAATACGACTGCAGCACCAGAATGTAGGTCACCTTAGAGGACCTCGAACTTTTACAGCAAAGGAGTGACAAGTCATTCCATGAGTACCTCACCAGATAGAGGAATAGGGTAGTGGAGATGAAGCGAAAGCCTGATACTGCTGACCAAATCAGGTTATTTATCAAGAACTCCTGCCCTTACTTGAGGGACTTGCTCAGCTTTAAGGGGCTCAGAGATTGGGAGTCACTTAAAGAAATTACTGTAGAGGCTGAAGGGGCTTACCTAGCAAAGAAAGCAAGCAAAAATAACTTTGTTGGGAAAGGTTATGGGAACCAGTCAGGGTATAAATCAGGTGGTGCCAGAAGCAGTAATAACAGAAATGGTAAGACAGCCGAGGTTTCAGCTACCGAGGTTAGACAGGTTCAGAGGTACTACTCTAACTTAGGCCGCTCTCTTTCCTGGGTGCTGGAGAGACTGATGAAGGAGGGAAAGCTACAACCTTTGATGCCTAGGCCAACCATGAATTAAGGACAGTCAGGGCACAGAGATGACTAGTATTGTGCCTACCACCAGCACACTAGGCACTAGACAGATTATTGCCAGACCTTAAGGAACAAGATCCAAGATCTTATCGACTCCAAACAGATCACGGATCCTGAGAAGAGAGAGAAGAAGAAGAAGGAAGGCTATTATGCAGTCCCCCCACCATATACATGATTGGGTCTGAGCTGTAAGAAGATGAATATGCCGCTGTCACCCGTCAGGAGATGATTGAAGAAGGGATCCCGGTGGCGGTGGTAGATTGTCAATCCACTAGTGAGAGTGGAGAAGAACATTATATTTTTTTTAGATGCTTTGTGCCTTTTTATTCCAAGAACTTCTTATAACAATGTTGGTTATTTTAATGTGATGAATGATTTTTGCTTATTTGTATGGTGTTTCTAATGATTTCATTTCATATGATCATGATACATTCACTTTAACATTAATTCAACTAATATCGACTGTATTTAATCTTAGAACTTTGGAAAACCCAAAGAAAATCTTGATGGCATCTAATATGACTCCTGAAGAAAGGAAAATTCTGAGAGATAATGTAAAAAGAAAAAAATGAAAGAGCCTTTGCCTGGACCTGGAATCATATGTTAAAAATTGATAAGGACATTATTGGGACAACGCTGCTTCAATATGCCAACATGACGAGGAGTAAAGTTTCAAAAGCCATTCCTTTGCCTCCTTAACATCCAGGATACTCACAGTGTAGCCAAGAAAAATAAAACTCCGATCGTTAAAAGGCTACATCAAAAGTTAGACGGATGAAACTTTGGGCCTTCATAAGAAATATATAGCTCATTAGAACGAAGCCCTTAGGAGGTTTTTCCTCCCAACCATTTGAGATGTGTACCCCAAAGCCAATCGAGATTGACCTCTAATCATATAAGACCAAGATAAACAAAGTGTGAACACTTATAGCCAAATTTAGAAGGAGAGCTCATCACCTCTACCCAAAAAAAAAAAAAAAAAGAAACAAACCCACAATTTTATCCTAAACCATCTGAGCCTAAACTATAACCCAATCTCAACCACTAAAGCCTAACCTATCAACTCCATCTCAACAAGCAGAAGTTGCTTCAGAAATTGAGCCACCAAAGCCAACAAAAGGAAGATACAGACTTTCACGACTAAGATTCAAGCAAGGAAATTCACTACCTTAGCCTGTTTGCATAAGGGCCAAGATCAAGACTTTGATGCTAAAAAGAACCACCATCAGAAGGAGCAGTATCCTCAGCTGATGAAGATGAAATCAAATTCAATCAACACTAATGGACCGAAGGAGAGTTCATAGCAAAGGCTAAAAAAAAAAGAGAGAGAAAAAAGGAGAGCTGAGAGAAAATCTTCAATCATGAAAACCCGAGAGGCCTAATTGATGACAAGAGTTTGATGTTTTCAGGATCTATTTCGAGATTAGATGAGATCTTGTATTTTTTGAGTTAATAACAAATATTGATCACGTGTCATGAAATCAAATTGAAATATACGCATTTATGCAACGATATTGATGTGACCAGAGCAGTTCATTTTGCATACTCAAAGTTGTCTAGTTTTGGCATAAAATCAGCACATTCTAACTATCTACTCTGTAACACCCCCTACCCATACGTAGGCGTACCCATCCTCCAGGAGTGAGAAGCCGTATGAGCCAGGTGTGTCACCACGCATATACAGATGCAAAGCATACATTCATACATAATAACCATACATCATTACGGGAAAATTAAAAACCTTCATAAGTATCAGAATGATCCATCATTACAATAGCAAAATTCGTTACAAAAATGTTCTCATCAAAATTCAGAGTAAAATAATTACATATCCCAAAGTATGTAAATGCGGAAGCTTTACAAAATAATTGTAACACCCCACCATCCCAGTTGGAAGGGTGCCGGAGTGCCACGCGGGCGAACACATATACAATTTCATATACACATGTATAAATAAAAACCAAATGAAGTGTAAAGAAACTTTTAATCATTTAATAGTAAAATTCTATTTACATATGACATATATCAATATCGTTTTACAAAAGAGGCTCGTAAGCAAATACATATACAAAATAATGTTTGTTCCTTTACAAAAGATTTACTTTGCTATACACAAGCCATATACAAAAATTTACAGCGGAAGACTTCCAAAAATAACTTCATCAAAAGACTCCTAGTGGCCGACCCGCAGATATCCGACTCCAAGCTAAACTCGCCACCTACACGGGAAAAGAGCCCGTGCTAAGCGATAACGCTTAGTGGGGAGGAACAAAACAAAATAACAATATACATATACAATACAGTATCACATTACCTTTATGATATTTACAATACAAGTAATTAACAAATACAAACATACTTTTCTACATTACACCAATATAGGATATACAAGAATTCATGTGCAACATATACCTTTAATCATGTCAATAAACATCTCAACATATATATCACATATAAACATGTAGCCTGATTAGTCTGGTATAAACCTAAGAAGTGGATGCGGTCATTTGGATACTGATAGAACACAGTATCCCAAGCATATAGAGACATGAGTCTCGAACATGTACTTTTCATATAGAGACCGAGGTCTCGCTTTATTTCCATATAGACCAAACATGGTCGAAACAAGGATCCATGCGAACCCGCATATATCATTTTATCATATAGCAGCTGCACACACACTCTGACCTAAGTAAGCGCTTACTTATCCACTACTATGACTTATTCAGGCTTAAAGAATACAACTCAACAATTCATATATTCATGTACATTGATCAAAATCAGAAACATATACATATATTCAAATATTAATTACCGGAAGCAATAAGAATTTATAATTCATCTTGTAATAATCCATGTATACGTGTATACAAATCGAATCCAGAACCATGTAAACATATTCAATTATCAAATACAGAAGGTAAAAAGAACATAAAACCCGCATTGGAATACCTATATTCATGTAAATTATAAACATATAAATCATGTATCCTATTATTAATTATGATCACAAATCTCATAATTAAACAATTATCTAAAATGCAGTTCAAATCTTAAAAACCCAAACATTTAATAAGTGTTGAAAACCCTTTAAACCAGAAGTTAAAACCATGCTTTTAGGAAAACAGGGAAGTAAGCAGAAGCCGGTCACGTCGTGACTACTGGTCACGTCTCGTGACGCCGGCTTCATGCGAGCGTCAAGCAAAACAGCAAGCAAGAACAGGCGGTCACGGCGTGACCATCAGTCACGTCTCGTGATGCCTGTGAGGAGAGGAAGAAAGAGGTCATGAGACCTGTCTCGTGACATGCAGGGAAGACAGGCGAGAGGTCGCGAGGCGTGACGCTACCTCACGTCGCGACTTCCCAAGGGGAGGAAGGTCACGGCGTGATGCTTCATCACGCCACGTGACTTCCCACAGAGGGAGGTCACGGCATGATGTACCATCACGTCACGTGATCTTTCTCTCACAATTCTGCTTCTCCTTCTCAAACTCAATCATCTTCTCAAAACCAATTTCCAGAAAAACGTGAAAAAAAACTAGAAAATCCAGAAAACAGAGCACTCTCCAAATTCAAAACCCCATTTGTCTAAAACTATTTTTCATGCAATAACTATGCAAATATGTACCTTTAAGTCTTCTGAGCACATTTACAGCAATTCCACTCACATCTTTACATTATCATATACTCACAGTAACAAACAGAGAGTCACAAACAATCCAGAATTTCACATTCAAAACCGTACATGTTCATCTCATTTACATATCTAACATCCTTCTTTTCCACAGGAATCAAGTATACACATTATATTTCTCATGCATATGCATTAATGGAATCAAACAAATAACTTTAACAACCAACACAAATAGGATCCAAAATTGAGAAAGGCAGACACTCCCAAACCTGAATGAAGTCCCAAAAATGCCCACTGTATCCTTCAATCCACAACTTTGCCTTTTCCCTTTTCTTTTCTTTTATCCTCAGAGGCTTGCAAACAAGTAAAACCACAATAAAAATCCAATAACAGAATCTCTAAAACCTAAAGGAGAAACAGAAGGAGATACAACCAACAGAACCCAGAAACGACTGCCACATACCTTCTGAAGTTACTAACACATCCAGACTCAAGCTTCACAACAGGTAGAACACACATGCAAATGGAAGGAACAGCAAATGGAGAGGGAAAGAATGGTTACCGTGAGAGAGAAAGCAAAAGAGAAGAAAAACCCACGTCTATAGTTTCCAGGAAATTAAAAACATACAGGCTTCTCTTTTCCCTCACCCACGTGCACACACTCACCTCAACCACTTGGCACACATGCACAGTTATGCAAAACCAGATACTCTTCTTTTACCAAATGGTCCTTGATAAATTACCTTTCACTCACTCAAATACAATCTGCCATTTAAAAATACTTTTGTTTCCTTGCAAAATAATCCTCTTTTACTAACAAATTACTCAATTGCCCTTAATTGTCCATTTAAAATTCTAATTTCCAAATAAGCCACTTGTGGGGTGTGACAATAATGGTGTAAAGAGAGTTCTGATACAAAAGAATCAGTCATGCTATCAAAATATAGCCCTAACACTAATCCCTTTGTGTTGGCTTGACTGGCGACGACTCTCCCAAAAGAACACCATCCTCCGCACCAGCACGGATAAAACACCGTGCTAAGCGATAAACGCTTAGTGGGGAACACACAACAAAAGAGTGGACGGCCATTCACAATGGTCGTCAATGCCATACACATACAATATGACAAATGCGGATAATGATATCAGCTATATAATCATACTTGCATAATAAAGACATGCATTCAAAAGTTCACATCCACATTCATTTACACTTTAATTAATTTCTCATACTCATCGTTATACGGATCCGAATACCATATCCTTGTAATCATATCAAAGCAGAGCAAAACAAAAAGAGCACTTGCTGATTCACAATAGTGGATAACGAGTAAACGCATAGCGTACCTTACAGGCACGAATCGAATGCATAGCGTACCTTACGGGTACGAATCAAAAACCATTTTATTTTTGTCACATTCAAAATATTTTACAAAGGGGGGCCTTAAACAAGATCCAAAATGCATAAGGGGTTCGCGAGGAACCAAATGGGGACCTGATCAGGGTCCAGACAGAACTGAGGGCTGCAGCTAATAGACTCTATTAGGCATGCCTAACTATCCACTTACTTAACTCTAGCAGGTCATGCATAAACCAATCATGCTTCCCAGAGTAATCACATAATAATACTCACATTCATATCAAAGGATCATAAATAAAACATGCATAACCCAAGTTATGTTTCAAATCATAGTATATAATTTATCATACGTAATAAATACAATAACAGTCATATACACAAGTTCGTATAATATACAGTACGGAAAAACCATGAAAAATACATTCAAACTCATTTTTTTGGACTTTTTGAGACAAGGAAGCAAGGGACACGAGTCGTGCTGAGGGACACGACTCGTGTCCATTCCTCCTAGACATGCTTTAAAGCACGAGATGCAGGGGCTTCAGCATAGCACGAGTCGTGCTTGGCCAGCACGAGTCGTGCTATGCCAACAAGTCTCGCTGAAGCTCCCCTTTTTCCTCCGTCTCGCGCTCCACAGCACGATTCGCACACTGAAGGAGCACGAGTCGGAGGATAGAGCACGAGTCGGATGAAGCACTGGAAATGGGAATTCACCGGGATCGTGATTTTCCATTTCCAGAATTGTAGAGCTCCCAAAATCAATTCCAAATTGACCCAAAATCATACCAATCTCATCTTACCTTCCAGTAGATCTTTCATACATTGTAAATGACATAATTACAACTTAATTCAGCAATCAATACAACCAAAATCATGCATAGACATATTCAAGTCTCTCAAGAACACAAACCCTAGAAGAATTACACTAAGATCAAATTCAAGCAAATTTCTCAAACAAAATCCCAAACCTAAAATTCTTTGCTTCAAATCACTTAGTTCCATTACTCCCAGCTATTTCCTTGCCCTGGGAATTGCGAGGAGACTCAGCTAAGCCCAACACACAAAGGAACACACCATACACAACCCTAATTAAATCCAAATCCAGAAAAGAAGAATAATGAAGATGAACAAATGGAAAAATAAGATGAAGAATGCAATAACTTGCCAAAAGAATGCAAGGAGATGATTAATCTTCCACTAACAAGACTTAAATCTAAGCTAGGGTTTCTAAAGATGAGAAAAGGAAGAAGGAGAGTGGGAAAGAGGGATAACGGGAATGAAGAGCAGCTCTGCCCCTTTCCCTTTGCTCTTTCTTTTCTTTTTCTTTTCCTAACCCTAGACTAGTGTCATCTCCCTATTGGTGGAGATTAATCACTCACACCTAAAAGACATGCATACATTGTACACTATACAATCCCAACTTAAAACACCCTAATAGTGTGTGAGTAAAGCACACAACCCTAACTCCACTACTCACACCCTACAATGGTACACTCATGCACACCCAAACTTAACCCAACTAATTTACACCCTAATAACATACATGCATCCACATGCTAACAAAACCCTTAAAACATACATTTCTACCCAAAATACCCTTATGACATGCCAAACACATACCATGCATACACACACAAATGGGCTTATACTACTAGGGGGCAAACGGGGTGTGACAACTCTCCCCTACTAACAAGAATTTCGTCCTCGAAATTCTCACCTGAACTGAACAAATGCGGATACTGAGCTCTCATCGACTCTTCTGGTTCCCAAGTCGCTTCCTCGACTCTATTAGGCTTGCCTAACTATCCACTTACTTGACTCTAGCAGGTCATGAATCATTCAATCATGTTTCAAAGTATAACACATAATTATATTCATATTCATATTAAGACATCATAATAAGACATGCATAACCCAATACATATTCCAAAATAACACGTATAATTTCTCATGGATAACACGTCATTCATATAACATATACCACAAATAACATATTATTTATCACGATTTAATGATGATAATCATTCATATAAACAAGGTAATTTAGCACCCAATAGAGGAAAAAGCCAATCGTTTTTATAAAAACTGATCACGTGGAGAAAACAGGGCAAGACAGAATCACTGTCGCAGTCGCGACTTCGGTCACGCTCGCGATAGAAAGGCTGTGAGCAACGCTCACGACCCGTGAGCAACCTTCACGAGTTCTGAGCAACCTTCACGAGTCGTGAAGGTTGCTCACGACTTGTGAGCATTGCTCACGTCTCGTGAGCTGCTCACTTTGCCCTTCTTCCTCCCCGATTCGATTTTCGAAAACCCTAACATCATCAAATTCATTCAGAACCCAGAATTTCCAGAAATCATCCCAACTCAACTCCAATCATTCTTACCTAAAATTAGCTTCCTCAAGCATGCAAAAACCAACATAAATAATGCAAAATCACTTCCTTAACAATTGCCCATCAAAAACAGGGAATAGCCAAATTAAAATTCAAAATATCCAAACCCAGAAAAATAACAGTAAGCTCAAATTAACATCAATTCCATTTTCAAGGTCTCAATCTTCATGCATTAACCACAACCAAAACCAATTCATTCAAATCCCAACATGCAACATCAATACATCAGACTATCATCAAAAGGATCAAACCAAGCCAATACACAGTAAATAACCAATCGTAGCAAAATCAGTAAATGCAAAATTCCCAAACCTGTAATCCTAGCTTCAGTCACTTGGTTCCACTACTCACAGCCTTCTCTTTGCCTTTTGGGTCACGGGGAGGCTCAACTAATAGCCGACACACCAAGAACACACAAACAAAAACCCTATATTAAAACCCAATCTAGAAATGCAAAGAAGAAAATGAACAGTGTGAAGAAGATGATGAAGATGCAGAAAACTTTACCTAGCGGAGGTGGAGGAGCGATCAAATTCCACCACAAATCACTTGAATTAAATACTAGGACACAAATGGGAAGGGAAAATTGGAAGAAGGAGTAATGAGGAAGAGAAAACGGGATAAGAGGCAGTAGAAGTGGCTGCCCCTTCTTTCTCTTTCTTTTTACACCAATTTCCAAAAACCCTAGCCACATGTCATCCTAAGATTGGTGGAACTGGACCACTCACACTCAACAAGCATACACTACTCACACACAATGCACTCCCAACTAATGCACACCCTACAATGGTATGAACACACACACACATAATGCAATCCCAACATACTTACATCCTACCAAGGTGTGAGCAAAGCACACAACATAACTCAACTAAAATGCACTCTACTGCCATGCATGCACCCATACACTATTATTACCCATAGAACATGCAATATTCCCAAAATGCCCTTATGATATGCCGAACACATACAATTGCATGCACACACAAATGGGCTCATACTACTAGGGGGCAAATGGGGTGTGACAACTCTCCCCTACTAACAAGAATTTCATCCTCGAAATTCTCACTTGAACTGAACAAATGCAGATACTGAGCTCTCATCGACTCTTCTGGTTCCCAAGTCGCTTCCTCGACTCCATGATGGTTCCATAACACTTTTACCAATGGAATTTGCTTACTCCTCAATTGTCTCACTTCTCGAGCTAGGATGGCTCTCGGTTCCTCATCATAAGAAAAATCTGGCTGCACTTGCACATCCTGAACCGACAAAACATGTGCAGGATCTGATCTGTACCGACGAAGCATCGAAACGTGGAAAACATCGTGCAACTTTGCCAACTCCATCAGTAAAGCCAATCTATAGGCTATCGGACCAACCTTAGGCAAAATCTCATAGGGACCAATGAAGCGAGGACTAAGCTTGCCTTTCTTACCAAACCGAAGAACTTTTCTCCAAGGCGAAACTTTAAGGAAAACCTTGACCCCGACCTCAAACTGCACATCTTTCCTCTTCAAGTTGGCGTATGACTTTTGTTGATCCTTAGCCGCTTTCAAATTCCGCTGTACAACTATAATCTTCTCCTCAGTATCCCTAACCAACTCTGGTCCAATCACTGAACGCTCGGATAGCTCGGTCCAATAAATCGTAGTCCTACACTGCCAACCATACAAAGCCTTATACGGTGCCATACCGATGCTTGACTGATAGCTATTGTTGTAGGCAAACTCCATAAGCGACCCATATCTGTCCCAACTACCCGAAAAATCCAAAGCACAAGCTCTCAACATATCCTCCAAAATCTGAATGACCCGCTCTGTATGACCATCTGTCTGAGGATAGAATGCCGTACTGAAGTTTAACTTGGTACCCAAAGCTCTCTGCAACTCTTTCCAAAACTTCGAAGTGAACCTTGGGTCCCGATCTGAAACTATGGACAACGGCACTCCATGCAACCGAACTATCTCATCCACATAGATACTGGCCAATCTATCCATCGGATAGTCCACTCTCACCGGCAAGAAATGAGTTGACTTCGTAAGCCGATCCACTATCACCCAAACTGAATCATGCTTCCTCTGAGTCAAAGGCAAACCAGATACAAAGTCCATGGCTATATCATCCCACTTTCACTCGAGAATGGATAAAGGCATAAGCAATCCCGAAGGAACTTGATGCTCGGCCTTTACCTGCTGACATGTCAAGCACTTGGACACAAAATCCACAATATCCCACTTCTTACCGGACCACCAATAAAATTGCTTCATGTCCCAATACATCTTTTCACCGCCAGGATGCATAGTAAAAGCCGTACTATGCGCCTCACTCAAAAGCTATTTCCTCAACTCCTCATCCTCAGGCACACACAAGCGGTTTCTATACATCAACACTCCATCCAGAATTGAGAAATCTGACTGCTTGCCCGATATGACCTCTTGCACAATTTGCTGTAGCCTCTCATCGTCCATCTGAGCATCCACAATCCTCTGTCTTAAGGTAGGCTTCACTCTAAACTGAGCAATCAAAGCCCCATCTGAATCCAACCTCCACCTAAACCCTCTCAGGAAAAAAGTTAAAACCTACTTTTGACTCAAAGCATCAGCGACTACATTGGCCTTACCCGGATGGTAATCCAGTATGCAGTCGTAGTCCTTAAACAACTCAAACCAACGGTGCTGTCTCATGTTTAATTCCTTCTGCGTGAGGAAATACTTCAAACTCTTATGGTCCATAAAGATCCTACACTTTTCCCCATACAGATAATGG
The DNA here is from genome assembly GCA_947683425.1 of Excoecaria cochinchinensis. NCBI lineage: Eukaryota > Viridiplantae > Streptophyta > Magnoliopsida > Malpighiales > Euphorbiaceae > Excoecaria > Excoecaria cochinchinensis. The sequence continues at coordinate 4,048,977 of CANTUQ010000004.1, forward strand.
TGCCAAATCTTCAGGGCAAAGATAATAGCCGTTAACTCCAAATCGTGTGTCGGATAGTTCCTCTCATGTAGCTTCAACTTTCGAGAAGCATAAGCCACAACCTTACCTTCTTACATTAAAGCACAGCCAAGACCGACACCCAAAGCGTCACTATACATTACAAACTCCTTACCCGAGACGGGTTGAGTAAGTATAGGAGCTTCAAATAACAAACTTGTTAACTTCTCAAAACAAAGCTGGCACTTATCCGACCACTCAAATTTGACCCCTTTCCTCAATAATCTAGTCATCGGAGTAGCAATCACTGAAAAACCCTTAACAAACCGACGATAGTAACCCGCTAAACTAAGAAAACTCCTCACTTACTGAACATTCCTAGCGCTTTCCAATCAACTATCGCCTCAATCTTGGCCGGATCCACCTAAATACCTCTAGCCGAAAAAACATGACCCAAAAATGACACTTCCCGAAGCCAAAAATCACACTTGCTAAGCTTAGCAAATAACTAATGCTCTCTCAATACTTGCAAAACCAACCAGAGATGTTCTTCATGCTCACTCTCATCCTTGGAATACACCAAGATGTCATCTATAAACACCACTACAAACTGATCTAAGTATGGCCTAAATACTCTGTTCATCAAATCCATGAATGCCGCTGGAGCATTGGTCAAACCAAACGGCATCACAAGGAACTCATAGTGGCCATACCGATTTCGGAATGCAGTCTTAACCACATCCTCATCCTTAACTCACAACTGATAGTAACACGACCGAAGATCAATCTTCGAAAATACACCCGCACCTCGAAGCTGATCAAACAAATCCTCAATCCTAGGCAAAGGATACTTGTTCTTCACTGTGACCTTATTGATCAGCCTATAGTCAATACACATCCTCAGAGAACCATCCTTCTTCTTAACAAACAAAACCGGAGCTCCCCATGGAGATATGCTGGGTCTAATAAACCCCTTATCCACTAGCTCTTGTAGCTGAGTTTTGAGTTCTCTCAACTCTACAAGAGCCATCTGATAAGGTGCTTTCGATATGGGAGTGGTACCCGGCATAATCTCTATGGACAACTCAACTTCTCTCTCAGGAGGCAAACCCGGCAATTTACTCGGACACACATCACTAAACTCCCGCACAACCGGGATGTCCTCAATCTTAACTTGATCCCTCTTAGAATCCAACACAACTGGTAGAAGAGCCCCACAACCCTTCCTAATGAATCTCTTAGCTTGCATTGCTGAAATGACATTGTTCAAAGAACTAGCACCCAAACCTTTCACAATCACAGAAGACCGATCTCTATCCCGAAGTACAACTGTCTTCCTATGACAATCAACCACTGCCTGATGCTTACCCAAGCAGTCCATACCCAGAATCAGATCAAACTCTCTGAAAGGCAACTCAATCAAATCCGCTGGAAACACAACTCCCTCAATAAACAAAGGACAATTCCTATAGACTCTACTCATATTAACACTATGCCCTAATGGACTAGTCACACATATCTCATAATCTAGCTGATCTATCACATGCAACTTATCAACAATCTTATCCGTGCACAAATATGAGTGTGTGGAACCAGGATCAATTAGAGCATACAATTCAGTGTCATGGAGTAGGAACTTACCAGCAATAACATCGGGCGCATCCTGCTCCTCTCTGGCTCTCATAGCATAGGCTCTAGCTGCGACTGGCAACTGACGCTCAATAAACTCTAATGCAGCTCCCTCTCTAGGTCAACCGCCTCGACCTCTACCTTGGCCTCTACAGCGAGTGGCCTGCGTGTCATTCGAACCAACTCTACTGGCCTCCCTCCCATCACCCGAAGCTTCATACGATCTCGGACAGTTGGCCAAAAAGTGCTCGGTGCTCCCATAATGGAAACACCCACCAGTGAGCCACCTACACTCACCCCTGTGCGGCTTGGCACAGTGTGCGCACTCAGGTAAATCTTCTGTCCTAGAGCCCGAATCGCCTCTACCAGAGCCAGATACCCCGTCTGAGCCCTACCTTTTACCTCTCGTAGCTGGGCCTGCCGATGATTCATCCTGCGGGTTCCTTGATCTCTCCGATCTCTTGGCTCTAACAGCAGCTTCCATGATCTGATAATAATTCACCCCTGGAGTGCTCATCAAGGAAATCAACATAGCCCTGAAGGACTCATTCAATCTTGCCTCAAAATGCCTACTCTGAAACTCATCCGTCATAATACCTTCAGGAGCATACCTAGCCAACCGGTTAAACTCCTTCTCAAACTCTGAGACCGACATCGCCCTCTGCTTCAAACTCAGAAACTGTGCCCACCTAGCATCCTTATATGTCTGAGTCACATACTTGGTCGTGAACTCCCTTGCAAAGATATCCCAAGTAACTGGATCGAGCAACTGAGGATGCCTACAAACTAACTACCACTGTGACGCGCGCCAAACCCCGTGACCTCCCGAGGGCCCACTTTAGGGCGATCAGGATGGGATTCATTAAAACTTGTAAGGTATTTACAAGGGCATCTATTTTTGGCAACAATGAGGTTTCTTGGAGTCGCCACCCAATAGAACATTGGGAAGGGCCATCTAGCCTCATCGAGCCTAAGACGGCGCATACATATCCATCTTGAGCTAACCAGAAAGATCTTGGAGGCCACTGCCTCTACCCCCTGGAGCCTAGGATTGTAAATTGAAGTCTTTTGGTGAGACTCAAGAGGTGTCTTGGAGGTCCTAGACCTCTCGCCTCATTGAGCCCCAAAGACTAGAGTGAGTTCGGGACTTCTTATTTATTTGTACCTTGATTAATATTATAATTCAGTTTTGAATTTATTGTTTCACCAACTTTCCACACGATGCATTTAATTTAAGGCGCAATCATTCATATCAAAGGCGATAAATAAAGCATTATTAAAATAAACATCCTCCAATCAAATTACAATAAAACTAGGGGCAGAATATAACCCCCTTTATAAAAGCAATATGTAAATCATACAAAAATTAGGATATTCATTGGAGTGAGGACATTGGTCCTGCCATGCCTATTTATTATAAATTGATCTTTTAAGAAGTGTCAATTTTGTTGGTTAAAAAAAAGACATTGGTCCACAGCTTTTGAGAAAACCCCAAATTACTTACTATAAAAATATTTGACCTTTTCACTTTAACGACATTGAAATGATCTTAATAATAACATGAATAAAAGGCAAGGGTAAAGAAAGAACCCGTAAGGAAATCCTCAGATTGGCATGATCATCATTGTTTACAAACTCCAATTCCAACATGGTCAAAAGAATAACTCATGAAAACAAACATGTTAGTGTTAAAGTCATGAATAAAATAAAGGAAAATAACATAATAAGAAACTTTTAAAGAAATGGGTTAAAAGATAAAAAGGTAGAAAATAAACTAATAGCTTTTCAAAATTCCAATTCTTTAAAAAAAAAATATTTAAAGAAATTAAGATGAGTCAAGTTAAATTATACAAATATCAATCCAGAATGTTTACCCTCGGATTTTACCTTTTGGGGTGAATGTCGAATGATTTCAGTCCCCGCACGCTCCACAAAGATCAAATAAAAATAGATCAAATTAAGAAAATTTGTATTTTCTCTTTTGGAAAATTTAATAGTGATCGAATGTTTGAATTAGCTGTATTGATGGAAACGAATGAATTTCGTTACCTCAAATTGGCTTAATTCGTAAGAAGAATTTGAGTAAATCAATTGATTGGAAGAATTTTTATCAAATAAAATTCTAATAGCTTTTTGGTAAATTGCTCACAAAGAAAACTTCTCTAAAAATTCCAATATTTCAAAAAGTGTTTAATTTTCTCCACCAAAAATCTCTTTGTCAAATTTTCTAACCCATAAATAATGGAATTTAGTCCACTATTTATAGACTTTTTAGGATATAAAATCAGATGAGCATCAGTTTAAAGTTTGAATTTAAAAAGGAGTTTTAAAATTCAATTTTTAATCCTAATCCTATCTCATTTGAAAGATTTGAGATTAAATTTTATCAAATCAGGCATTATCTGATTAGATCCACTACCGACGGGCATCCCTTCAACTACAAACGGGCGTCCCTACTAAGGGCACGCGTGGAAATCTGGATAGAGATGGGCCGAAAAGCGGGATAGGGACGGGCGTCCCTACTAAGACACGTGTCCGTTCCTAGCTATAGACGGACCGTAGCACGGGACTAGGGATGGGCGTCCCTACTCAGACACGTGTCCGTCCCTATCTATAGACGGGCCTCCTTACTATGCGTAGAGACGGGGATCACCCCAAGTAGGGACGGGCGTCCCTACTTCAGACGGCCATCCCGTCTGTAGAGCAAAACTTCCACTTTCAACCAAAATTTCCCAAACTCTTTTAAAACCTCACGCTATAGAGAAAAAGATTTTAATCCTTGTGAAACCGAAAAACGAAAACCTCCGAATTCCATCCATTTATCCGAAAACCAACGCGGATCTCTTCATCGGGTAACTCTAACCTGGACTGCCCCAAGACCCGGTGTCTATAGTTGCCCCCAATTTTGGGGAAACTAGTACACTAGTGCTTAGATGAGCCAAAATTCAAAGGAGAAAGGAAAGAGACGCATACCTGAGGGAGTCCTTACCTTTTTGTCGGGGAAGTAGCAATGCATCGAGTCTGCTTCAGACTTACAAAATGCGAGGATTGCTCTCCTGAGTTGCATCGAGTCTGTTCCAAACTTTCAAAGTGCGGTTGGCGGCGCATCGAGTCTGCTCTAGACTTACAAAACGCGAGGGTTGCCCTCCTGAGCTGCACCGAGTCTGCTTCAACTTACAAAGTGCGGATTTCTCTCCTGAGCTGCACCGAGTTTGCTTCAACTTACAAAGTACGGATTGCTCTCCTGAGCTGCACCGAGTTTGCTCCAACTTACAAAATGCAGATTGCTCTCCTGAGCTACATCGAGTTTGCTTCAACTTACAAAGTGCGGATTACTCTCCTGAGCTGCACCGAGTTTGCTCCAACTTACAAAGTGCGGATTGCTCTCCTGAGCTGCACCGAGTTTGCTCCAACTTACAAAGTGCGGATTGCTCTCCTGAGCTGCACTGAGTTTGCCCCAACTTACAAAGTGCGGATTGCTCTATCGCGTGTGCCCCGCTGTCCTCGTCTAGGCTTGCACGGTGGCTAATCTGTCCTGCTAGCCTCGTCTAAGCTTGCACGGCATCTAATTTATATCACTAGTCCTGTTTTAGGCTTACGAACTTTCCTTGCTAATCCCCATTCAATCTGCAAGGTATGTGTGACGCGCGCCGGATCCCGAGCGCCGCCCTTTCGGACCGCCCGCACGTGGGCGATCGGGGCATTTGCGGGTCCGTTGGCATCTTGCGATGAATCGCAAGTGCGTCTATGTTGGGTAACAAGGAGGTATCATGGAGTCGCCACCCAATAGAACATTGGGAAAGTTTCTCTCGCCTCGGAGAGCCTAAGACTTGCGCATTTTATCCATATTGGGCCGTGAGGCCTAGGATTAGCGCTAAAGCCTCGTGACCCAAGAAGTATTTTGGAGGATAACCTCTAACCTCTCGAGCCCAAAGACCAAAGCTGGGTCCGGGACTTCTCATCTATTTCTACCTCAATTAGCTTATGATCAAATTTTAATGTCATTAATTCGCTCTCTCTCCACACTATGCAGTTTAATTAAAAGGCACATTTATTCACATTTTGAAAGTGGTAAATGAGCAACATAAATATCAAAAGCGATAAATTACAATAATACAAGGAGCAGAATACAACTCCCTTTTGTAAATGTGCGAGGCATACATAAATCGGGGCATTGCTTATTTTTGAGGACTTTGGTCCTCGCATGCATCATTATCAAAAATGGGATATCTTATTTGTGATGATCTTTATTGGATAACAATAGGGCATTGGACCCTTTTGCATTTTATACAAAACTCATTTATATTTAAGTACAAATCGTTGATCTAGTTTTACATTCAACGAGATAAAAAGAGCTTATTCATATGCATAAAATAATTGATGAATAAATAGGCGAGAGAAATAAATCAAAAGGGTTAAGAAAAACTAAACCGGATGAAATCCTCCACACATGGTAGATAGCCGCTCAAGCTCGAGATAATCCAGGAGGACCGATATACACTCACAGAAAGTTAGGAGAGGTTAATATACATAAAATTAACATATAAGAAATCAAAGAAACTGGATAGAGATGAAAAATGATTAAAAATGGAGACAGAACCCACCGACGGCCTTTCCTGGTTGACCGACGGGCGTCGGTTCGTTTATCCGATATGCCCGTTTGTCACTCAAGAATGGGCATCTGTAGGTGGGTGACCGACGGGCGTCGGTCATGAAGATTACCTGTCGGTCACCTCTGTCTCCGAAAACAGAAAGGAAAAAAGAAGCCTTTCAAGGTCAAAAAGCAAGTTTTATCCCAAAGGGAGATGAGAGAGTCAAAATGAAAGAAAGTAATGACAGATATTCAAATATTTCACAGAATGAATAAATAAATAAATAAAAAATTAAATATGAGATGAAAATGGAGAAAGAATTCGGAATATTTACCCTCAGATATTCGCTTTGGGTGAGATTTTGGTGTTGGTTAGAGCCCCGCGCGTTCCACGTCAAGCAAAGATGAAAGATTAAAGAGAGAAAATGAGATATTTCATCTTCAATCCTTCAGAAAATCGATTTTTGGAGTCAAAATCTAAAGAAAACTAATTAGTTTTAGTCCCTTTTGATTGATTTGATCCTTGATTCAATAGAGTTCTTTTAGAAAAAGTGTTTTTGGAAGAGAGAGAAAATGTACTTGAAATTGGGCAGAGTTTCCTCTCCTGAAAATTTTTCCAACCCTTTTCAAATGAAAATCCGGAGCTTTTATAGCCAGACACAACCGACGGGCGTCGGTGTATAGAGGCGGGCGTCGGAAGAATCCTTCTGACACAAGGATTAGTCCGACGGCCCTGCCATATCCACCAACGGGCGTCGGAAGGGTTGCGTGCTCCGGGAAACCAGGCGGAAATCTGACAGGGGCGGTGACTTTCCGACTGGCGTCGAAAAATACCCTGAGCCGTCGGTGACTCGGAGCGACGGGCTGACTTCACAGACGGGCTGGCCGTCTGTCGAGGGCAAAAAGCCTTTTGACTCGAAAAAACCTCTGTTTTTCCCTCCTTCGGCCCAGGAATGATAAAAACCTCACTTCTCATGGAACGCGGGGCTAAAACCTTTAAATCCAACCTACCATACAGGCTTGGACACCGATTTCATCATAGGGTAACCTCTGATCCGGACCGCTCCGGGACACGGTGCTTACAGTTGCCCCCAGTTTTGGGGAAACTAGTGCACAAGCGCCTAGATAAGCCAAAACTCAGAGAAAGGTCAGAAAGGAAGCGTACCTGCGACGGCTTTTCACCCTCCGTGCCTTCTGCCGGGTGGACCTTGTCTCAATCCGCTCGGCGATGCAAAAGATGTTTTTATCGGCCTTCTCTCGATCGATAGGTACTCATGGAGATGCGGCATGCTCTGGCTGTAACCTCGATCTGGTGAGATGCAGCATGCTTTGGCTACAGTCTCGATCTGGTGAAGTGCAGCACTCTCTGACCACAGCTTCGATTTGCGAGATGCAACACTCTCTGGCTACAATCTCGATCTGGTGAAGAGCAGTGTTTCTTTAACTGCAGCTTCGATCTGTGAGATGCAGCATGCTTTGGCTACAACCTCGGTGTGAAGAGCGGTGTTCTTCTAACCACAGCTTCGATTAGTGAGATGCAGCGCTCTATGGCTACAATCTCGATGTGAAGAGCGGTGTTTTTCTAACCATAGCTTCGATCTGAAGTTCCCTTGCTAACCCCCATCCGATCTGCAAGGTGCGTAGCACTCTCTGGCTGCCGCATGAACTGTGAGATGCAGCACTCTCTGGCTACAATCCCGATGTGAAGAGCGGTGTTTTTCTAACCACAGCTTCGATCTGTGAGATGCAGCACTCTCTGGCCACAATCCCGATATGAAGAGCGGTGTTTTTCTAACCACAGCTTCGATCTGTGAGATGCAGCACTCTCTGGCCACAATCTCGATCTGGTGAAGTGCGGCACTCTCTGACCACAGCTTCGATTTTGTGAGTGTGGAAACTCCGCTGGTTTCCTTATTTCAAAGGAGATCTTTTTAATCGATGTCTGTGCTCAGATCGGTATTCCTCTATACCTGTGAGATAAAAGATTTTGTTAATTCACGTTTGAATGGTCATCTTTTGACCTGTCTGTTGATGGCGTGAACTTGCTTTATTTGCTATGCCATGTTTCATCTTTTATTCATTTTTTTCTTATTGAGATGTTATCGATTATCATTTTTGTTGTTTGTTTCTGTTTTGTATTATTTTTTATTTGTCATATTGTCATTTTTATCGACATGTAAGTAAATATGAGAACATACACTTTCTGTGATGTGATTAAGCAATTAACAATTGAATGATCATGCAATAAGGAAGCAAAAGTTTTCCACTAGAAATGTCATTTTTGTACAGTGCATATACAATATATAAAAATATACAAAAAATACAAAAATAACTCCCTGAAGATCAGAGAGGTGTGTAGTCTGAGGGCTCATCGGGATCCTCATCAACCGATATATGCACGGTCCCTGGCGGAGGTGGACGGGCCGGAGGCGGTGGCGGAGCTGTGGAGGGTCCCGCCTCATGATCATGGGCCTGCCTGAACCGGATCTGAGCGTAACCGTCCAAGAAGGCCTGGGTGCAGGTGCTCATGAACCCTAAGGTCTCAGAAACCTTCTCTCCCAACTTCTTGAAGGCTTGGCTCAACTGAATAGTCTGCTCGCTGGCGGCCTTTCTCCTCTGCTCCAGGCTCTGCTTCGTCTGCTCCCTAAACTCCCTCATGGTCTAAGAAAGAGGGGGGAGAATCCCCTCCATCGCCTGGACGCGGGATCTCAGAGAGCCAAGTGACTCATCGATCATCTGCAGGGTCATATCGACCCTCTGAGACGCCTGGTCCTGTGACGTCCTCAAATCATGAGCGAGCTGCTGCCTCAACTCCCTCTGACCCTGAGCAATCTGCTCAATCAGCCTCATCTGCTCTCCTCTGAAAGCCTCCAGGACCCGGGTCTGCTCCTCCCTAAAGGCATCCATGGCCCGAGTCTGCTCCCGAGTCGTGTGCTCAATGTAGCCTGCCTGCTCCCGAGCCAAGCGCTCCACCGACTGGTACTGCTCCACTATGGTAGCCTGCTGGCGATCTAACCTCTCGTGGATAGCCCTGTCTCGCTCATCCTGTCGCCGCTCCAAGGCTGTGAACATGGAGGTGAGGAGCTGAGAGAAGTCAGGCTGCACAGGCTGCTGCGGTGCTGGCTCTAGTGGCGGTGCCGAGGAAGTTGATGCCCCGGGGTCACCTCGGGAGTACGGATGGTATCTCTCGGAGGGCCCATGGACAGACCTCTGTACCCTGGCGCTCGATGATGGGACTGGAGTCGACGTTCTGGATGCCGGTGAAGCAGCAAAGAGGTCGTCCATCGTGATCTCAAAATTAAAATCTGAGGGGGTCCTAGGTGGCTCCTGCTGCTGTGGTGGAGGCACCGTCCGCGGCTGAGGAGGCTGAGGAGGCTGGTGCTCCGGCTGAGGCTCTGGCTGTGGAGACTGAGGCTGTGGCTGTGGCTCTGGCTGAAGCTCTGGCTGTGGAGGCTGCTCCTCCTGGTGCTCTGGGTGATCAGGATCTGCCCCCAAGGGTGGAAGGTTGAACATCTGCCGGGTCTCATGGATAGTCAACACCCTGTAGGCCTCTGCCTGGCCAGAAATCGGGGAGATCATCCCCATCTGAACTGCCGCTGCGGTGTCTACATGGATCCCCTCAGGTAAAGGTCCTCTCAACCTCTCGGGGTTAAACCCCAATCTCAACATTAAACGGGTGATGACTCCTCCTACCATCACCACCGGTGTCAACCCTCTACCGACTCTGGTCAGGTTGGCCAAGATCTCGTGGCTAATATTGAGACGCTGGCCTGCCACCATAGCCCAGAGGCTCCAGATCTCGGCCGCGTTAAGTGACCCTGGATTACCAGCTCGACCGAGGTACGAGCTGGAAAGCACTCTGTGCAAATACCGGAGTGCCTGAGACACCAGTACGGTGCTCTTCGCTGTATCGTGATCGTACAGCACTCCTGGTATAGCAATGGCCGCCCAATGGGCGCGTCTCACCGCTCGCCGCGGGATCTCGACCCCCTCCTCCATAGGGAGCCCCATGGCCTGAGCAAACCTCTGCCTAGTGATGCTGACATGGTCGCCATCGAACCAAAACTGAATCACCCCCGGGTCAGTATCAGCACTCTGAAAGCCGGTGTAGCGGAGAGTGGCCAAGACCTGGCGGGTAGCCTCTGGAAATGTCTAGAAGGCGGGCTCAAGGAACTCTATCCAACCAGCTCCCTCAGCAAGTAGATCAAACTCTGGGGCCAATCCAAGGGCCTCTAGAAAAGGGCGAGATACAAAACGGCTGGCCCGAAACTCTACCTGAGCCAACGCTCTGTACCTCTGAGCGGACTCGTCATCCATCCAAGCCGGAGCCACGAGCTCGGGCTGGGCCTGTGGTGCTCTACGTCTGGGAGGCATCCTGTGAAAAGGGAAGAGATTAGATATCGAAAATTTGGCGAAACAAATATTTTTAAACTTATTTTCGAGGTGAAGGCCGATTTAGGCCTCACCGGGGCAATAGCGGCCCAAAATGAGATAAAAAAGAGAAAGATAATAACAGATGAAAATAGCAAACATCCCGTCTAAGGAAGTAGCCTAATATGCCTTGCACGCATCATGGCAAAAGCAATCATGCAATCAGCATGGAAATAATTAAAGTGAATAAGGATGGGCCTTTTAGGTCCCAAGGCATGCATTATACGTAAAAATAAATGTTCAATTCTAGAATAAATAATAAAAATTTGGGCAGCATCCCGGCAGGGATATGCCTAACCTCCTGCATGAAAGAGATAAAAACATAGGCCTCAGGCCTCAACAATAATGTACATATGTAAATGGGACGCACCCCGGCAAGAGTGTGCCCCCAACAACACAAAAATAATGGCCTCAGGCCACAAAAGCAAAACATGCACAGAATGGTGCGCTAAAAGGATGCAATTCTAAAGCACCAAGATTATGGAAAGGTTCTATTTCTATGTGATCATGCAAAAAGTTCATATTTAATTACAAAAATAATAATACCGAAAATTGGGCAGCATCCTCCCTAAATTCCTAAGGCATCTAAGGCATCCTAAAGTCAAAAGGAAAAGAGATGAAGAGATAAATTGAATAAAATCCAAAAAAAGTAGTCATTTACTTACTTGTAGTCGCGGGAAGTGTAGAAACTGGAGAAAATGCGAATATCCAAGCACCCAGTGAGTATAAAATGCGAAAATATGAAGAAATCGCGAAAAAATAAGGAGAAAAGCTTAAAAAACCGCTAAAAACGCTAAGAAACCGTTTGAGAGAGGGAGAAGAAAGGGACAGCAACGTTAAACCGTCTGTCACTCGCCCTTATATAGAAATTCTTGACCGACGGGCAGGGCGTCTGTACAAGCGACCGACGGGCTAGCCGTCTGTCATGCGATAAATGCTAGTTAATGCGCCTGATGCATGCAATGCTGACGTATGCATCTGCCAGGTGGACCTATACCGACGGTCAGGCCGTCTCTGTGGGGAGGCGGGCAGGCCGTCTCTGTGTAAAGGCGGGTAGGCCGTCCCTGTGGAGAGACGGGCAGGCCGTCGGTGACGCTTGCCTATAAAATCTTGCAAAATTTTTGTCTTTCATTTTCCACATCTTGAGTCCTTCATTCTTCTCAAAATGTCCTCCCCTCTTGCCCAAAGGATGCACCGTATTTTAGATGACAAACACACTTGGGGGGAAGGCGCCCTTTCCTCTCTGTCCGGGCTGAAATATCTGTGCCGGGTGAAAATCGACTAGGACCTCCTCCTGGCGGCGACCCACTTCTGGAACCCCCGGTTCCACGTTTTCCAATTCACTTATCAGGAGCTGTGCCCCTTGCCTGAAGAGTTAGCCTCCATCCTGGGAGCACGGTTCCCTCCTGGCGCTCTGCCTTGCATCCCCCGCTGTGGCCTACTTCAGACCCGGGACGTAGCCCTGGCTCTGGGCATACCCTCCTCGGAGGCCAACCAGCTGATTCCTCTGAGCTCTTCCTTTGCTTTGGAGCCACTGATCGAGGCTCTGGATCGATTTACTGACATCCCCACATATCGGGTAAGCATCACATTCTTATTCTGCATGGTGAACTTCCTTACTGTTGCTCCGGGAGGTTTGACCGGCGACTCTCGTCTGTTCGGAGTCCTGAGCAACTTTCATCTGGGACTGTCTCCCTTACCACTTGTCCTGGCTGAAACCATCCTACTGTGAGTTCTTGGTCCACTACAACCTTTGCCGGCAGCCCCTTATTACTCCAGGTACGTCATTATTTTAAAGGTAGTGTGTCCCTCATGGATTTTCACACTAGCTTTTCTTAGCGGGAGGTGCGTCCTTTCGGATTTTCACACAACCCTGTGCCTTATTTTTGCCTGAAGTAAACCCTACTTACCCCAGCGGCTTTTTTTTTTTTTTTTAGATCTGGCTACAGGAAAAACTGAAGATGGTGTCTGAACCACCCCCTCGCGTTACCCCCCAGTACTCGCCGAGCCATTTCTTGCCTCGTCGACGATTGCACGGGTGTATCACTGCTGGTGAAGGCATTACCAGATTTGGCGAGCTGTCAGATGACGATATCAGTTTCACATCCGTCTGGCTCCAGCTATCTCATGCAGTCACTGATGGGCCATCAGGTTGCGTTCCCCTCTGCGGCCTCCGTCAGGCCACCTTCTGCATCACCTCTCGATGTAAACGACAGCTCGGGATGACCCAGGATATAGTGAGGGTTCCCCTGTCCTTCCGAGGAGGAGATCTCTCGGCCGCGTTTGCTTCCCGGTATCATGAGTTGTGGGGTAGATTACCCGTGAAGACCGTCATCTCAAGGTTTGGCAACCATTCTGCATCTTCGACTAGCGAGTACAAGAAGTGGATCCTTAGTCCAGCCTCTGATAACAGGACCCGAGGTCTTAAGCATTTGATCGGCGAGAGCAGCAGCAGGACTTAGCTTAGCCTATATGTGTATTTTTTTTGGTGTTACATTTCTTTTTAATGCAGGACTAGAAAATGACGAAAGTGAAAAGAATAATATTCATCCTTTTTCACAAGTTTTGTGTACATTTCCATATAATTTCAGCATACATGATCAGTTTTGGCATTTACTCAGCGGCTTACGCGCCATCAATACATGAAACCAAATTTTAACAGCATCAACTCCTGTTACCAATCGGCCCTCTCGGGTTTTCACGATCGGACATTTTCTCTCATGGCTCTAATTTTTGCACAGGATGCCTTTTTTTGGTTTTCACCCTGTCGAGGCGCCCAATTTTAGCATAGCCGCCTTTTTTCGGTTTTCGACTTGCGGGGCATTTCATTCTCTTCTTTTTATTTTGGTCTTTAGCCGTGGAACCTTTTGAGTCTGTCGACATTGATCGGTTCTTTGAATTCGTTCCTGTCGCTATCTGACAAGATTGCAGCCCCTTTGGACAGCAGCTTCTTAAGGATATACGGCCCTTCCCAGGTAGGTCTGAATTTCCCCCTGATGTCTGGTATCCCTGGCCTCATCTGTTTGAACACCAAGTCCCCTTCTTTCAGCGGGTGCTTCCTTACTTTCTTTCCGAAAGTTCTCGCTAATCTCTTCTGATATATCTGATTATGATAATAAGCTTTCAGCCTACTCTCATCCAGTAAGTTCAAGTGCTGCAACCTCTGCTGCGCCCATTCGGCTTCTGGGATTTGGGCCTCCATGACCACCCTTAGAGACTTAAGTTCTACCTCTACTGGCAATATTGCTTCTGTTCCGTATACTAGGGAAAACGGTGTAGCGCCTGTAGATGATCTTACCGTCGTTCTGTATCCCCACAGGGCGAAAGGTAACTTTTCAGCCCAGTCCTTGTAGGTTTGGTTGGACAAGATCTTCTTCATATTCTTATTAGCGGCTTCTACTGCTCCATTCGCTTGCGGTCGGTAGGGAGAGGATTTATGATGCTCAACACCATATTTCTCGAGAAGTTTTCTGGTTTCTCCCATGAACTGCACTCCATTATCAGACACTATGTGATGAGGGAGGCCATATCTGCAGATCAAATTCCTCTCTATGAACTTGGCCATGTCCCTCGCGTCAATTTTCTTGAAAGATTCTGCCTCGACCCATTTGGTGAAATAGTCGATTGCGACTATGATGTATCTGTGCCCATTGTACGCCGTAGGGCGAATCTCTCCAATGATATCTATTCCCCAAGCAGCAAACGGCCAAGGTGATGTCAGGTTATGTAGTTCTGATACCGGCAGGTGTCTCAGATCTGCGTATTGTTGGCACAACTGACATTGTTTGACATACTTCGAGCAATCAGTGTCTATCGTAAGCCAGTAAAAACCTTGTCTCATGATCTTCTTGGCCAAGGTCAAACCATTCATGTGGGCCCCACAGACCCCTGCATGGGTTTCTTCCATTACTCTGCGCGCTTCTCTTTCATTCAAGCACCTGAGCTGGATCCCATCTGACCGTCTTTTGTACAACACCCCTTCTAAGGATATGAACTGAGTAGATAACTTACGTATCATCCTCTAGTCTTTTTCAGTGGCTTCTTCTGGAAATTCATCGTTTTCCAAGTAGTTCATGATATCAAAGTACCATGGCTTCCCATCTGACGCCTCTAGTTCCATTACAGGCTCGGTTTCAAAACTAGGCTTATCAGAGCTCGAAATTAGCACCGGTTTCATGGCCACTTCTTCAGGGTTATCCCACATTGACACTAAAGTTGCCAACGCATCAGCCAGATGGTTCTCATCTCTGGGTACAAAGTGGAAAGTACAAGTCTCAAACTGCCCACACATCCCTTTCAGATATTGAACATAGGGGACCAGTCGTTCTTCTTTAACAGCCCACTCACCTCGGATCTGGTTTATTACCAAGGACGAGTCACCAAATACCTCTACGTTCCTTGCCCCCAACATAGCTAGAGCTTCTAACCCGAAGGTGCACGCTTCGTATTCAGCTTCATTGTTGGTCACTTTGTATCTCAGCTTCTTAGCAAGAGGAAGTTTTTCATTATCTGGGGTTGTCAAGATGATTCCGACTCCGGCTCCTCTGTTATTAACTGGCCCGTCAAAGTGCAACTGCCATCCTTGAACAGAAATCGTGCCTATGCTCTCGTCAGGGAAGGTAAACTCGGGGGTGTCCCCTTGGATAGGATGTTCAGCAAGAAATTCGGCTACAGCTCGCCCCTTAATAGTCTTGCGGGTGATGTATTGCACATCGAACTCTTGTAGCAAGAGCAGCCACCTCCCCATCTTTCCAAGCAAAGACGGTGCCTCCTGCAAATATCTCAATGGATTCTGCTTGGCTACTGCCTGAACTTTGTATGAGTGGAAGTAATGTCTCAGCTTCTTTGATGCCCAAATCACTGTAAGGCAGATCTTCTCCACTTCAGCATATTTTATTTCATAAGGCAAGAACTTCTTACTAAGGTAGTAAATCGCAAATTCCACCACAAATTCATCCTCTTGAGCCATCATGGCGCCCACTGAACCGTCTTCTACTGCCAGGTATAGAATAAGCGGTTTAACAGGTTGCGGAGGCCTTAGCACTGGCGGATTTAACAGATATTCCCTGATATTATCAAAGGCTCTCTGGCAGTCTTCGTTCCAGATTACGGGCTGATTCTTTCAAAGCAGCTTGAAAACAGGTTCGCATATTGAAGTGAGCTTGGCAATGAACCGGCTAACATACTGCAGCTTGCCCAGGAAACTCCTTACATCCTTCTCTTTTTGTGGCACAGGCATCTCTCTGATAGCTTTCACCTTGTCTGGGTCAATTTCTATCCCCCTCTGGCTGACGACATGTCCCAACAGCTTTCCTGAAGTCACTCCGAAGATGCACTTCTTGGGGTTAAGTCGCAGATTATACTGTTCGATCCTGGTGAAGAACTTCTCTAGAGCTTCAAAGTGTCCCTCTCGGGTGGCTGATTTGACCATCATGTTATCAACATACACCTCCACTTCTTTGTGAATCAGGTCACTTAAGATCTTGGTTGCCATCCTCTGGTATGTGGCCCCCGCATTCTTCAGGCCAAAAGGCATGACCCGATAGGCATAGGTGCCCCATTCCGTCATAAAAGCAGTTTTAACCCGGTCAGCTATCTTGTTCAGGATCTGGTTGTAGCCCACATAACCGTCCCCAAAGCTGTACATTGTGCAATTGGCGGCACTGTCTATCAATACATCAATATGGGGTAGTGGAAAATCATCTTTAGGGCAGGCTTTGTTAAGATCTCGATAATCCACACACACCCTGACCTTTCCGTTCTTCTTTGCTACAGGGACCACATTTGCCAGCCATGTAGGATACTGGACTTCCACAAGGAACTTAGCTTCAATCTGCTGTCGAATTTCCTCCTTGACCTTATCAGCCCATTCTGGTCTTAGCCTTCTCAACTTCTGCTTCACAGGCTTGCGATCTGGGTAAGTCGGGATGGCATGTTCCGCCACGTCTCGGTCAATCCCCGGCATGTCCTCGTAGGTCCAGGCAAAGACTTTTTCATGTTTTCTTATTATTCTCTCAAAATTTCTTCTCTCCTCAGGAGTTATGTTTGATGCTATTAGAATTTCTCTCGGATTTTCCGAGGTTCCAAGATTAAAAGGCATTATGCCAGTGGAGTCAATGTCAAAAATTGATGGAATATGATCATGTTCATGCATGTTGAAATCATTAGAAACATCGCACAAATAAGTGAAATTGTTCATCTTATTGATAATATTATAGTTATCATTTACATCATAAAAGAGTTCCGGAAGAAAAAGACAATCTAGGCTAGAGTCTTCTTCCGCCACTCCCGAGGTTGATGCTGTTGCAGCTTGCTCATTAACCTTCTGATTTAGCAGAGGCCCCTCAGGCGCGTCAGGGGAAATCATCAAGTCTCCCATTTTCAGCTCTAATTCTGCTATCTTCTCTTTCCCTTTCAGCCTGGCAGCTACCATCTTTTCAGTAACGATCTCTTCAAGCTCGCACTTGTCCCAAGTGATACCCTGAGTCATGACTTCCTCATCCCAAAAGTCTTCAGCAGTCTTGACGAACCCGACATGCCAGTCATACACATCGTTAAAGATCTCAAAGCCAGGGACAATCCTCCCATCTACCCATTGTGGCTCACCTTCACCAGTATATGCACAAACTGAGGATGCTGGCACAAAGCTCTCTGAAATGTGGGGGATCTTGTCTGTCACCCTCTTCTTGCCGAAGCCACCTCTATACCCCAGGCCTTTTCGGTTCTTCTGCCCTCGAGTGGCGATCGTAGTCTACAACCCTTGGGAGTTTCTGCCCAATCCAGCGCCGGGGAGATAATGCATCTTCTTCAACATATTAACCACAGCTGGGCTATCCACCGACCCGCGCTCTTCCTTTATCATAGACACATGGAAGCCGCTGAATGGCTGATTAGCAATTTCTAGCACTGAGACCTGGTTTTCCCTGGCCGCTTTGATAGTCACCACCTCCCCTTCGTGTGGGAACTTTATCATCTGATGCAGTGTGGATGGCACTCCTCCTAATTTATGAAACCAGGGTCTCCCAAGCAAAGCTGAGAAGTTAGCAGGGATGGGCAGAACTACAAATTCGACCTCCACTTCGATAGGTCCTGTCTTGACCAAAGTCTTGAAGGTTCCCGATGCTTGCCTCCTCGAGTTATTGTAGGCTGTGATGGTCAGATCTGATCTGCTGAGCATATCCTCACTTAAACCAAAAGCTTGCAAAGCTATCAAAGGGCACACGTTGATAGAAGACCCGTCGTCCACCATAACGCAAGCAGTGTGCTTACTGTTAATCTGTGCTTTAATGTACAAGGGTCGGTTGTGGTTGCGTCCTTCAACAGGTAAGTCGGCGTCAGAAAAGACCAATCTCTCCTCGGATCCTCCCTTAATTAAACCCAAAAGCTCTGACGGGGAAATAGTGGTGGCGACTGTGGCCTCAACCAAAGCTTCTACTACCTTCTGCCTATGAGAGGGGGATTGTCTAAATAAATCCCAAATGGATATCTGAGCCGCGGTCTTCTTCAATTGCCTAACAATCTGCCCCTCCTCTGGCTCTTTCTCTGCTGATGGCTGTACCGGCTCAGGTAGCTTTGTAATCTCGGGGATCACCCTTCCACTTCTCGTGACAGCGTTTATCTCTCCCTCGTCTCCATCGGAGCCCCACAAATCAAGGTTCAACCCTTCTTCATCCTCGGCTTCTCCACCGCTTTCACTGCTAGACCAGTAATCAAGGGTCGCCACAACTGCCCTCTCCTTCCTATCCCCGGAATTATCAACAGCGGACTCCTCACTCCCATACAGATCTTGTAGCACGTACCACTCTGGCAGGCTAGATTGGATCATAAACACGGGTGGCGGTACGGCATTATAACCGGGCTTCTTCTCAGTTTCTCTCTTCTCAGGGTCAGAGATCTGCTTGCTATTAATCAAGTCTTGGATAGAGTGCCGGAGCGCCTTGCATTTATCAGTGATATGGCCCGAGTGCTGGTGGAATGCACATAATTCGTTATCCTTATGTCCTGGTCTCCCTTGTGTCGCAGCTGGCCTAGGAGTCAGAGGGCGCAATTTTCCCTCTTTCATCAGCCTCCTCAGGACCCAGGATAATGGTCTCCCCAAGTTTGAAAACTTCCTCTGGGTGGTTACCTCAGTAGCAAACACTTCACCCATTCTTCTAGTGCTGTTACTGGGACCCGCCGGCCTGCTGGTTCCTTGACCGGGGTTAGCCCTTTTGGCGAAGTTGTCATTGTTAGCTTTTCGGGTCAAGAACTCTCCCTCTGCTTCGATGGCTATATCTTTGAGAGACTCCCAGTCCTTCAACCCCTTCATCCTCAATCCCTCCTTCAAGTACGGGCTCGCGTTCTTAATGAAAAGACGAATCTGATCCTGGGTGTCAGGCTTTCGGCGCATCTCTATTACTCGGTTCCGCCATCGGGTAAGATACTCATGGAAGGATTCCCCGGTCTTCTGCTGAAGTAGCTCAAGGTCTTTCAGAGTCACCTCCATTCTGGTATTACAGTCATACTGCTTCAGAAACTCCTCAGTGAGCAGATCCCAATCTTCTTTAGTGCGGCGGTCAAGGCCGTGATACCAGTCTATGGCATGAGAGGTCAGACTCAGACAAAAGTATTCCACTTTCTGCTTCTTGGACAGTGCGGTCCCCTTCATGACCAGAGAATATTGCTTCACATGTGCGGTGGGGTCAGAAGTACCATCAAACTTCGGCACATCCGGCATTTTGAAGTTATAAGGGATTGGGTCCTCTCCGTCCAACTCCCTATCCTCAGGATTCATCCTGTGAGCTCTGCCTATCATACGAGCCATAGCCTCAAACCTCTCTTCCATCTTCTTTAGAATAAAGTCATCAGCTTGAGGCGCCTTCCCCTTCTCAGATGCCATGCTCATCCTATCATCCTCGATATCTCTATCATCATCAATTCTCAACACTGGCCTTCTTCTCAACTCTCCCGAAGCCACTAATCTTAACTCTACCGGTGGCGGCCTAACGGGTTCTTCTCGCCTTTCAACCCTTTCCTCTTCAGGCTCATTCTGTCTCATTGGAGGAGGAGGCGGATTCTGTGGAGCATTCGGCTGAGCGTTCTGCTGTGCCAAGGCGGTCAACATATTCATCATCCTGCCCTCGAATTCCTCGAAACGGCGGCCCACTTCTTCCGCGATCATGGCCCTGGTGGCATCTTCCCCCCTAGGCGAGTTTGCCATCTGAGATACTGTACCACTGATCTCTGATAAAATCTCCGGTAGGCCCTCTCTATCTAACAGCTCAGGAGTAAGAACTCGGATCAGTCGCCCGGTTGGTGATCTAGTCCACCTGGGCAGATCTATGATGGCTGCAGGGACAAAAGTTAGAATGATGCATGAGATGTAGGTATAATGCATGATCGTGATATGCAACATTTACAGAGCACAAGCAAGCAAGTAGGTCCTTCCGCCCTTATTTCTCCCACACACGTGGTCGTGCGGTCTCTTTCCTAGGTGGGATTAGCCCAAGGGTCAACGAGGGACCCAATGAACGCGTATGGTGCACGGCGGAAAACCGGCAGCATAACACTCCTATGCTAATGAACAAGCGGATGGATAATGATCGCCACGTATTCGGACGTTCCATAAATTTCGACATGGCCCTACCGGGGCATGATAGCCTTTGGCTAGGTTACCAAGCGAGATATTTGAACTCGTCCAATACGTGAGGATCCATACAGCAAGCATGAGATTATGGTTCATTTCACCTGTGGAAAGTGACTACAGCCATTACATGAGCTTTGGACAAGGGAGATGTTTCTTTGAGGCTACCCAAGCATGATCCCTGCCGACGGGTCTAGCTCATCACGAGCGTAGCGACCGATTGGGTCACCATTTTGATATACCTTTGAGGTACGTGGCTTGGGCTGGTGATTATCCTTAACACTTCCCCAAATTGAGTGAAAATGAGGAGGTGCTTCAGGAACGCACCGGGGTTAAAAGAGGGACAAAACTAGCGTATTCTAAGGCTCTAATGATATGCAAATGCAATTTTGAGAGAAAGCGAATTTATGAATTAAATTTTAATCATAAATGTTAAAAGAGGTATTTTCGAATTGAAATCTCGAACCATAAACGTCCCCATCGGAGTCGCCACTGTGACGCGCGCCGGATCCCGAACGCCGCCCTTTTCGGACCGCCCGCACGTGGGCAATTGGGGCATTTGCGGGTCCATTGGCATCTTGCGATGAATCGCAAGTGCGTCTATGTTGGGCAACAAGGAGGTATCATGGAGTCGCCAACCAATAGAACATTGGGAAAGTTTCTCTCGCCTCGGAGAGCCTAAGACTTGCGCATTTTATCCATATTGGGCCGTGAGGCCTAATATTAGTGCTAAAGCCTCGTGACCCAAGAAGTATTTTGGAGGATAACCTCTAACCTCTCGAGCCCAAAGACCAGAGCTGGGTCCGGGACTTCTCATCTATTTCTACCTCAATTAGCTTATGATCAAATTTTAATGTCATTAATTCGCTCTCTCTCCACACTATGCAGTTTAATTAAAAGGCACATTTATTCACATTTTGAAAGCGGTAAATGAGCAACATAAATATCAAAAGCGATAAATTACAATAATACAAGGAGCAGAATACAACTCCCTTTTGTAAATGTGCGAGGCATACATAAATCGGGGCATTGCTTATTTTTGAGGACTTTGGTCCTCGCATGCATCATTATCAAAAATGGGATATCTTATTTGTGATGATCTTTATTGGATAAAAATAGGGCATTGGACCCTTTTGCATTTTATACAAAACTCATTTATATTTGAGTACAAATCGTTGATCTATTTTTACATTCAACGAGATAAAAAGAGCTTATTCATATGCATAAAATAATTGATGAATAAATAGGCGAGAGAAATAAATCAAAAGGGTTAAGAAAAACTAAACCGGACGAAATCCTCCACACATGGTAGATAGCCGCTCAAGCTCGGGATAATCCAGGAGGACCGATATACACTCATAGAAAGTTAGGAGAGGTTAATATACATAAAATTAACATATAAGAAATCAAAGAGACTGGATAGAGATGAAAAATGATTAAAAATGGAGACAGAACCCACCGACGGCCTTTCCTGGTTGACCGACGGGCGTCGGTTCGTTTATCCGATATGCCCGTTTGTCACTCAAGAATGGGCGTCTGTAGGTGGGTGACCGACGGGCGTCGGTCATGAAGATGACCCGTCGGTCACCTCTGTCTCCGAAAACAGAAAGGAAAAAAGAGGCCTTTCAAGGTCAAAAAGCAAGTTTTATCCCAAAGGGAGATGAGAGAGTCAAAATGAAAGAAAGTAATGACAGATATTCAAAAATTTCATAGAATGAATAAATAAATAAATAAAAAATTAAATATGAGATGAAAATGGAGAAAGAATCCGGAATATTTACCCTCAGATATTCGCTTTGGGTGAGATTTTGGTGTTGGTTAGAGCCCCGCGCGTTCCACGTGAAGCAAAGATGAAAGATTAAAGAGAGAAAATGAGATATTTCACCTTCAATCCTTCAGAAAATCGATTTTTGGAGTCAAAATCTAAAGAAAACTAATTAGTTTTAGTCCCTTTTGATTGATTTGATCCTTGATTCAATAGAGTTCTTTTAGAAAAAGTGTTTTTGGAAGAGAGAGAAAATGTGCTTGAAATTGGGCAGAGTTTCCTCTCCTGAAAATTTTTCCAACCCTTTTCAAATGAAAATCCGGAGCTTTTATAGCCAGACACGACCGACGGGCATCGGTGTATAGAGGCGGGCGTCGGAAGAATCCTTCTGACACAAGGATTAGTCCGACGGCCCTGCCACATCCACCGACGGGCATCGGAAGGGTTGCGTGCTCCGGGAAACCAGGCGGCAATCTGACAGGGGTGGTGACTTTTCGACGGGCGTCGGAAAATACCCTGAGCCGTCGGTGACTCGGAGCGACGGGCTGACTTCACAGACGGGCTGGCCGTCTGTCAAGGGCAAAAAGCCTTTTGACTCGAAAAAACCTCTGTTTTTCCCTCATTCGGCCCAGGAATGATAAAAACCTCACTTCTCATGGAACGCGGGGCTAAAACCTTTAAATCCAACCTACCATACAGGCTTGGACACCGATTTCATCATAGGGTAACCTCTGATCCGGACCGCTCCGGGACACGGTGCTTACAGTATGATTCTGATCTATTGATTCTCATCTAATATTGGATGTGATAATGTTCGATCGGTTTATCCCTCCTTTTGACTGTTCGTCATTTTGGCATTGATGTAACCATGTGCCTGTATTATAAGAGATTCTTGTTAATTCTCATACCAATTAAACTTGATTGGTAGATTTATGAACATCTTATGTCTCTCTTTATTATTTATCATCCTGTTTTCTATAGGATCAATTGTCCTTTTTCTTTTATTTTTCTTCTTTTCTCTCTCTTTTAGCTTTTCTTTTAAGAAATTTAAATCATGAAGAAATAACATGCAAATTTAACAGGTTAATACATAAATGTTTTTTTTTCACTAAAAAGTTAAATTTTGTACAATATACAGATGTAATTACAACAAAAAGTATAAACACAAAGCTAGAAGAACTCCCTGAATAGTCTATAATGGCGCATAATCTAAGAGCTCCTCTGGATCATCATCATCATCATCTGATATATGAACCGGCTGGTCTCGTGCTGGAGCAGCGGAGGGTCCCGTATCTGGGGCAGATGGCTGATTGGGAGGGGCTGATGGTCCGGCCTGCTGAGTAGCCCAATCCCTGGCTACCTGCTGGTATCTGGGAGGTACAGCCATCGGTACCGATGACGGCTGCGCTCCCGCTGAGTCTTGCTGCTGGAATTGGACCTGAGCATATCCATCGAGAAAAGGCTGTGCACATACCGTCATGAACTGCAATGTACTGGTAACAACCCCCCCAACTCTCTGAAAGCATCGCCCAGGCGAAGGGTCTGATCTGTGGAGTTGGTCCCCATACTCCTCAGCCTATCCTCAGTCTGCTCTCTAAACTCCCGCATGGACTGGGCGATGGGAGGTATGGCACCCTCTAGGACCTGAATCCTAAATCTGAGAGCCTCAACTGACTCATCCACCATCTGTACAGATGCATCTATCCTCTAGGTTGCCTCACTCTGGGAGGCCCTCATCTCTTGCCTCAGCTGACCCACGAGTCTCTCTTGCTCCTGTCTCAAATGGTCAATAAGCCTCCCCTGCCCCTGGATAATGCCCTGCTGCTGATCCAGCCGCTCTAAGATGACTCTATCTTTCTCCCCGAGCTGCCCGAGAAAGGCTCTGTCTCTCTCCTCCTGTCTGTGCTCAAAGGATGCGAACATAGAGGTCAAAATCGTAGACAAATCTGGCTGTGCCGGGTGAGTCGATGGTGTGAATGGAGGGGGAGCTGACTCTGGTGCCCGCTCTGGACATGGAGCTGTAGAGGTAGATGCCCCCGGGTCCCCTGCTCTTGCATATGGACTTAACCTCTCAGGTGCCCGGGGAGCTATCCGATGTACTCTCAATGGCGGAGGCAGAGTAGGACTCTGTACTCTCTGTGCTGGAGGAGTAGCAAACAGCTCATCCATGGTGAACTCAATCCCCATGTCAGGAGGTGTATACAAATGCTGCTCCTGGTGCTGCGGCTGCGGAGCCTGACCCTCCTAGTGCTCTGGATGTCGGGGAGGCTGGTCCTCCTGGTGCTGTGGGTGCTCGGGAGGCTCTTGCTCCATCTGAGGCTGATCCTGAGGCTGCTCCTCTACCAGCTCTAGCGACGGCAGGCTAAACGCACGTCTAGTCTCATGAATGGTGCGAAGTCTGTACTCCTCGGCCTGACCTGGTATCGGTAATATCATAGCCATCGTAATAGCTACGGGAGTGTCCATATAAATGCTCTCATCCAAGGCTGGCCCCAGGATATCTGGACGAATACCCAAACTCAGGAGTAGTCTAGCGATGACTCCGCCAACGTACACTACAGGGGCTGCCCCCTGGATACCCTCACCATGTTAACCAAAATCTCGTGGCTGATATTGAGCCGCTGGCCTGCCACCATGGCCCATAAGCTCCAAATCTCAACGGCGTTGAGGGACCCTAGGTTACCAGCTCGTCCCAAATAGGAGCTGGATAACACCCTGTGAACATATCGAAGGGCCTGTGACGAGAGTACCATGCTCTTCGCCGTATCATGATCATACGGCATGATGGCGTCTAACTGCTCTATGGGGCGCTATAACATCCTGTCCGAATGGAAGTCCCATATCCTCTGTAAATCGCTGTCAGGTAATGCTGTAATGGTGCCGCTCAATCCAAAACTTGATAACACCCTCCTCTGTATTGGATCTCTGATACCCCCCGTACTGTATTGTAGCGAGAAACTATCAAACTATCTCCGGGTGAGTATGGAAAGCAGGCGTCAGAAACTCAGCCAATCCTGCTCTTGCTATCAGAATATCGACCTCGTCGGCCATCCCGGGAGACTCAATGAACGGCCTGGAAATGAAACGGGCAGCTCGGAACTGCACTTGAGCCAGCGCTGCATACCTCTGTCTGGCCTCGGCTCTCATCCAATCCGGCGCCTGAGGCTCAGGCTGATCGCGCGGAGCATGTCGTCGCGGTGGCATCCTGAAAATAAAGTAATCAATTAGTTTGGTATCATAGGCGGACTTTACTCAGAAAATAACAAAAATTTAGGCAGCATTTCGATGGGGTCATGTCTAATCCGAAAAGAAATTAAAATTAAATTAAATTAATTAAAAAAATTTAGGCAGCACCCCGACAAGGGTGTGCCCAACCCCCTGCATGAGAAAGCAAAAAATAGGCCTCAAGCCTCAATCAACAGTGCAACATACTCACTCTTGTTAAAAAAAAATGGGCAGCACCCCGGCAAGGGTGTGCCCAACCCCCTGCATGAGAAAACAGAAAGAAAAAAGGGACAGGCCCCAGGCAACAGTGCAACATACTCATATTTGCTTTACTTTCTGATTCCTAGTATTGGTTTCAAAGTGCATGCGTTCCTAAGGCCATGGCTGAATATCTAAAAACTCAATAATTAAAAATTAATTGTTCTCAAAATAGCCATATCCATGCATTTTATAACAGCATATCACTTACTCTATGTGTTAATTCTAGCGCTTAAAGCATTAAAAAAAAAACATAACTATGGCCTTTCAAATTATATTGCAAAAATTATCTTAATTATACTAATCCAAATAACATAAAATTACTCATCATAAAATAAAATAAATAATAAATAAATAAAAATTAGAAGAATTTTACTGACCTAGAAGTTGAGAATCAATAAAAAGGGAAGAACCAAATACTGGTGCAACAAAACAGAAACTGAAAATGAAAAGAAAGGAAGGGAAGAGCGTCGGTAACCAAAAGAAAAGGAAGAAAGTGATCGTCCGTCGGTACCAGCATTCTTATAAAGAATTCACGTACTGATGGGCTTTACGTCTATAGAGTTACCGACAGGCATGCCGTCTGTCCCTCCGAATTCCGCTTTTAATCCTCATTAATTACCTAATCAATGCGCGTGATATGCACGATGCAAAAACCGCCAGGTGGACAACTACAGACGGGATGGCCGTCTGAGATAGAGACGGGCTATCCGTCGGTATATCAACCCTATAAAATTCACCTTTTTCTTGGACTTCGTGCCTCTTCTCTCATTTTAGCTTCATACTAGTCTCTTTTCTCTAGTTTTTTCCTTAGCGACCTCGGCTTTAGCTACTGAGGAATGAATTCTCCTTTTCTTTCCAAAATGCACCGTATCTTAGACGATGCTCAAACTTGGGAAAATAGCACTCTTGCCCCCCTTTCTGGACTGAAATTTTTACGAAGAGTCAAAATAGACTACAACCTCCTTCTGGCTGCGACCCACTTCTGGGACCCTCGCTTTCACGTTTTTAGGTTCACTTACTAGGAAATGTGCCCCCTGCCTGAGGAACTTGCTGCTATTGTCGGGAGCTGGTATCCTCCTAGTGCTTTACCCTGCGTTCCTCGCTGTGGTTTAATTCAAACTCGTGATATCGCTCTGTCCCTAAGTATAGCTCCTTCTGACGCTGCTTATCTAGTTCCTCAGGGCCCTGCATTTGCCTTAAAACCTCTGATCGAAGAACTGGATGAATTCTCCCACATTCCTTCATACAAGGTAAGTATCATCTTTCTTTTTTGCCTGATGAAGTATCTGGTGGTGACTTCAAAGGAGCTGCTTGGAGAGCCTCGTCTGTTTGGGATTTTGGAGGATTTTCACCACGGGCTGACCCCTTTTCCACTTATTTTGGTCGAGACTATCTTGGGTTTGGATTCTTTCCGTGCCGGGCCTACCACTTCATTCTCTGGGAGCCCCTTATTACTCCTGGTACGTCATTGTTTTAAAGGTAGTGCGTCCCTTGTGGATTTTCGCACTAGCTTTTCTTAGCGGGAAGTGCATCCTTTCGGATTTTCACACAACCTTATGCCTAATTTTTGCCTGAAGTAAATCCAACTTACTCCAGCGGATTTTCTTTGCCTTTCATCTTATTTTCTTTGGCTTTTATTTTTCCCTATTTCCTCTTTCAGATTTGGTTGCAGGAGAAATTGAAGCTGTTGTCAGAGCCGCCTCCCAGGGTCATTAGTCAATACTCGGCGAAGCATTTCCTTCCTCGCCAACAACTGTTCCGACTTGGGACCCCCGACGAAGGCATTACCAAGTTCAGTGAAATATCAGATGAGGATATTAGCTTTATGCATGCTTGGCTTCCCTTATCTAGTGCCGTTATTGATGGGTCTTCAGGATGCATTCCCCTATACGGGCTTCGTGAGGCAACCTTCTGCATCACGGCCCGCTGCTCTCGTCAACTCGGAATGACTCAGGATGTGGTGAGACTTCCTTTATCCTTTCGGGGTGGAATCCTTTATTAGGCTTTTCCTTTCCGCTATCATGAGCTCTGCAGCCAACTTCCATTGAAGACTAGCATTCCTCTGTTCGGGCACCATTCAACTACCTTTATTAGCACGTACAAGAGGTGGGTTCTTAGCCCAGCATCTGATAACCGAACACGGCGACTGAAGCATTTGGCTAGCGAGAATAGCAGTAGGGCATAGTTTAGCTTTGCATGCGTTTTGAGCAATATTGTTTCTTTTGAAAGCAGAATTGGACAATGATGTAAATGAATAAATCAAGTCTTATTTTATTTCACAAAATTGTGTACATTTCAGTACGATTTCAAAATACATGATCATTTTTGACACTAATTCGATTATGCAAGACTACATTCATTCATGGAACCAAATCTTGACAGCATCAAACTCCTGTCTCCAATCAGCCCTCTCGGGTTTTCATGATTGGATATTTTCTTTCGGCCTCTAATTTTTGCCCAGGATGCCTTTTTTCGATTTTCACCCTGACGAGGCGTCCAATTTTAGCAAGGCCGCCTTTTTTTCCATTTTCGACCCGCGGGGCTTTCATTCACTTCTTTTGATTTTATAGCCTTTAGCCATGGAACCTTTTGAGTCTATCAATATTGACCGGCTCTTTGAATTCGTTGCCATCGCTATTTGACAAAATCGCAGCTCCTTTTGGCAGCAGCTTCTTGAGGATAAACGAACCTTCCCACGTAGGTCTGAACTTCCCTCTAATATCTGGTGCTCCTGGTCTCATTTGTTTGAATACCAAATCCCCTTCCTTCAATGGGTGTTTCTTGACCTTCTTTCCAAACGACCTAGCGAGCCTCTTTTGATAGATCTGGTTGTGATAGTAGGATTTTAACCTGTTCTCATCCAACATGTTCAAGCGTTGTAACCGCTGCTGCGCCCATTCGGCCTCCAGAATTTCTGCCTCCATTATCACCCTTAGTGACTTAAGTTCGACCTCGACTGGCAATACTGCCACCGTCCCATATACAAAAGAATAAGGAGTGGCTCCCATTGAAGTTTTGATGGTCGTTCTGTAACCCCATAGTGCAAAAGGCAACTTTTCTACCCAATCTTTATAATTCTGGACCATCTTAGCCAGGATCCTTTTGACATTCTTGTTGGCGGCTTCAACTTCCCCGTTAGCTTGAGGACGATACGGAGAAGACTTGTGGTGCTCAATACCATACTTCTGAAGTAACTTCTTCGTTTCGGCCATGAACTGGACCCCGTTGTCAGATACCACATGATGTGGAAGGCCATACCTACATATCAAGTTCTTTTCTATGAATTTCACCATATCCCGAGCATCCACTTTCTTGAAGGACTCAGCTTCTACCCACTTGGTGAAGTAGTCGATGGCGACAATGATGTATCTATGCCCATTGGAGGCCGTGGGGCATATTTCCCCAATATTATCAATCCCCCAAGCTGCGAATGGCCAAGGTGACGTTAGATTATGTAACTCCGAAACTGGCAGGTGCCTTAAATCTGCATACTGCTGGCATAACTGACACTGCTTCACATACTTCGAGCAATCGTTATCCATGGTGAGCCAGAAGAATCCTTGTCTCATAATCTTTTTGGCTAATGTCAACCCGTTCATATGGGCTCCGCATACGCCTGCATGAGTTTCTTCCAATACCTTTTTGGCCTCTTTCTCATCCAAACATCTCAACTGGATACCATCTGCCTGTCGTTTGTACAACGCTCCATTTATGCAGATGAACTGAGTAGATAGCTTGCGAATCATCCTCTGATCTTTCTCAGTAGCTTCCTCCAGAAACGTCACATTCTCTAGATAGTTCTTGATATCATAGTACCACGACTTCTCATCCGCTACTTCTATCTCCATGACTGATTTAGATGCAAAGCTAGGTCTCTCAGAGCTAGAAATTAAAACTGGCCTCATAACCATCCCTTCGGGATTATCCCACATTGAGACTAAAGTAGCAAGCGCGTCGGCTAACTGGTTTTCATCCCTCCGAACAAAACGGAACATACATACTTCAAATTGACTACTCAGGTCTCTCAAGTGCTTGATGTATGGCATTAGCCTCTCTTCTTTAATGGCCCATTCACCTCGAATTTGATTGATCACCAGGGAGGAATCACCAAACACTTCCACGTTTTTTGCTCCTAAGGCTATCAATGCCTCTAACCCAAAGGCACACGCTTCATACTCAGCTTCATTATTGGTAGCCTTGAACCTCAATTTCTTGGCCAAAGGGAGCTTCTCATCATCCGGGGTTGTTAAAATGATCCCTACTCCTGCCCCCTTGTTATTTACGGCTCCGTCAAAGTGCAACTGCCAACCTTGAACTCCGATAGCTGTCACATCCTCATCTGGAAAGTTAAACTCGCACGAGTCTCCTTGAATTGGGTATTCTGCCAGGAATTCAGCCACTGCATGCCCTTTGATAGTTTTTAGAGTAATATACTACACATCGAATTCTTGTAGCAACAATAACCACCTTCCCATTTTCCCAAGTAAAGATGGAGCTTCCTGTAAGTACCTTAAAGGATTCTGCTTTGCTACTGACTGTACTCTATAGGCATGAAAGTAATGCCTTAATTTCTTAGAAGCCCAGATTACCGCAAGGCAAATCTTTTCGACTTCTGTATACTTAACCTCATAGGCCAGAAACTTCTTGCTAAGGTAGTAAACAGCAAATTCCACTCTGAATTCATCCTCTTGGGCCATCATGGCGCATACAGAACTGTCCTCTATAGCTAAATATAAGATCAATGGCCTGGCTGGCTGCGGCGGTCTCAATACCGGTGGATTTACCAGATACTCTCTGACAGTATGGAAAGCCTTCTGACAACTTTCGTTCCATACTACTGGTTGGTCTTTTCTAAGTAGTTTGAAGATCGGTTCGCAGATTGAAGTAAGCTTAGCAATAAACCTACTGATGTACTGCAACTTACCAAGATAACTTCTCACGTCCTTTTCCTTCTACGGTATTGGCATTTGTCTGATAGCTTTCACCTTGTCCGGATCAATCTCAATACCCCTCTGGCTAACCACGTGTCCTAGGAGCTTCCCTGAGGTAACACCAAAGATACATTTCTTAGGATTTAACCGCAGATTATACTTGTCTATCCGTAGGAAGAACTTTTTCAGAGCCTTAAAATGACCTTCTCTAGTGGTTGACTTGATCATCATGTCATCCACATATACCTCCACTTCTTTATGGATCAAGTCATTCAAAATTTTTATTGCCGTCCTCTGATAAGTAGCTCCTGCATTTTTCGGACCAAAAGGCATTACTCGATAAGCATAGGTCCCTTATTCCGTGATGAACGCCGTCTTAATTCGATAAATTATTTTATTGAGGATTTGATTGTTGCCCGCATAACCATCTCCAAAGCTATACATCTCGCAAGCAGCGGCGTTGTCTATCAGCACATCTATATGGGGCAATGGAAAGTCATCTTTTGGACAGGCCTTATTCAAGTCCCGATAATCCACGCATACCCTTACCTTGCCATTCTTTTTGGCTACGGGGACAACATTGGCCAACCAAGTTGGATACTGCACCAAAACTAGAAATTTGGCTTTAACTTGCTGGTGAATCTCCTCCTTCACTTTATCTGCCCATTTTGGCCTAAGCCTTCTCAGCTTCTGTTTAACGGGCTTATGATCCGGATATATAGGAATAGCGTGCTCTGCGACTTCCAGATCAATTCCCAACATATCTTCGTAGGTTCAGGCAAAGACTTTTTCGTATTTTTTTAAGATTCTCTCAAATTTTTCTCGCTCTTCAGGAGTTATATTTGATGCTCTCAAAACTTCTTTTGGGTTTTCTATGGTTCCAAGATTAAATGGAGTAGCATCAGTTGAATCAATATCAAATATGGATGGATGATCATGATCATGCATAGTGAAATCATTGGAAACATCACACAAGTAAGCAAAATCATTCAATTTATTAATAAGATTGAAATTGTCATTAACATCATTGAAAAGTTCTGGAGCAAAATGAAAATCTAAACTATTCTCCTCTTCCTCCTTTGCTGGCGTATCTGCCACGGTCGATGGTCCTGCATCACTTCAGCTCCTTGGAGGCTCCTCAATCAACTCCTGCATGGTTTCCTCTACCTTTGCTTTCCCCTTCAGCTGGGTGGCTACCATCTTTTCAGTCATTACTTCTTCAGGCATCTCACTGTCCCAAATTGTCCTACTGGTTATGATTTCTTCATCCCAAAAGCCCTCTGCTGGCTTGATCGATCCAATGTCCTAGTCATAGACATCATTGAAAACTTCGAACCCTGGCACAACTCTTCCATCTAGCCACTATGGTTCATCTTCCCCTGTATAGGCACATGTTGAGTTTGCTGGCACAAAAGTCTTCCAAATATGAGGAATTTCCATTTTTGACTTCTCACCCCTCTCTACAACACCTGTGTATCCTAGACCCCTTTTGTCCTTTTGGCCCTTGGTGGGAACAGCTGTTGGCATCCCCTAAGAATTCTTGCCCAGTCCTGCGCCAGGGAGAAATGACATCTTTTTCATCATGTTCAGAGCCTGGGGGCTTTCTTCTTTCTGCTCTTCCTCGCCTATCATGGCAACATGAAACCCACTAAACGGCTGCCTAGCAATCTCCAGTATTGAAACCTGATTCTCCCGTGCAGCCCTTATAGTCACAATCTGGCCTTCATGAGGTATCTTTACCATCTGGTGAAGTGTAGAGGGGACTCCACCCAACTTATGAAACCATGGTCTTCCTAGGAGAGCTGAGAAATTGGTGGGTATAGGCAGTACCACAAACTCCACTTCCGACTCTACGGGCCCCGTCTTCACTATTGCCGTGAATGTCCCCGAAGCATGTCTACGTGAGTTGTCATATGCTGTGATGGTGAGATCAGATTTGGCTAACATATCCTCTGTCATCCCTAAAGCTGCCATTGCTACCTGCGGGCATACATTTATCGAAGAGCCATCATCTACCATTACGCAAGCAATGTGCTTTTGGTTAATCTGTGCCCTTATATACAGAGGGCGATTATGGTTGCGGCCTTCTGCCGGCAAATCAGTACTGGTAAAAACAACATTTTCTCCTGATCCTCCTTTTACTACGTCCAGAAGTTCCGTAGGCGAGATAGTTGTTGCCACAGTTGCTTCGCACAAAGCCTCTACCACCTTCTGCCTATGCGATAGCGACTGTCTTAGGAGATCCCATATGGAAATCTGAGCTGACGTCTTTTTTAGTTGTTTAACAATCGGATCTTCTTCCGGCTCTTTTCCCTTTCTGCCCTCAATCGGCTCCTGGGGCTTCTCAACTTCCGGAGCTACCCTTCCACTCCGGGTCATAGCTCCTACTTCTTTCTTCTTTGCTTCTTCTCCTTCCTCCTCCGAGCTCCACAGGTCAGAAAATACTTCAGAATTATCATTTTCAGTTCCACTATCATCAGTGGACCAGCAATCGATCACTGCAGCGGGAAGCCCTTCTTCACTCCCCTCATGGAGGTTCATGACAGCAGTGTGGACATCGTTGTCGTACAATTCCCTTAACACAAACTCCTCGAGCAAACTGGATCCAATCATATTCACTGGCGGGGGCATACTATTGTACCCAGCCTTCTTTTGACCTCCTCTCTTCTCTGGGTCTGTGATCTGCTTTGAGTTGATTAGATCTTGAATCGCATGCCTCAACGTCTTGCAGTTATCGGTTATATACCCGGTGTGCTGATGATACGCACAATACTCATCATCCTTATGTCCTGGCGTGCCTTGACTTCTAGTAGGCTTGGGTGGCATAGGCTGTAACTTACCCTCTTTCATCAGTCTCCTCAGCACCCATGATAAAGACCTTTAAAGATTGGAAAAATGCCTTGTGGTAGCATTAGCAGTTGATACCTCAGCAGTCTTCCATGCGCCGCTAGCAAAACCTGTCGGCCTATTTGCCCCCTGGCTATTGGTACCTCTCTTGGGATAGTTCTCATTAGCTGCTCTCTTAACACGGTACTCTCCCTTGGCCTCAATGGCGATGTCTTTCAGAAACTCCCAGTCTTTTAGTCCTTTCATCCTCAATCCTTCTCTCAAATATGGGCTCGCATTTTTGATGAATAGCCGTATTTGATCCTGAGTATCTGGTTTTCTCTTTATTTCCATTACTCGATTCCTCCACCGAGTCAGATACTCATGGAAGGACTCGCCTCCCTTCTGCTGCAACAGCTCTAGGTCCTTCAAGGTCACTTCCATCATTGTACTGCAGTCATACTGCCTCAAAAACTCCTCCGTCAATAATTCCCAGTCCTCCTTGGTTCGGCGATCGAGCCCATGGTACCAACCCACTGCTGGGCCAGTCAAACTCAAGCAAAAGTACTCAATTTTCTGCTTTTTTATCAAAGTGGTGCCCTTCATCACCAACGAGTACTGCTTTATGTGCGCCATGGGGTCGGAAGTGCCATCAAACTTCGGAACATCCGGTATTTTAAAGTTCATTGGGACTAGATCCTCTCCTTCTAATTCCCTTTCTTTTGGGTTCATTCCTCGACATTCTCGCCATTGCTTCAAATTTCTCGTCCATCTTCTTTCAGATGGCTTCTTCAGCTTGAGGGGCTTTCCCTTTCTCAGACATACGCTCCTCATATTCTTCATCTTCCCAATCATCATCTAGCCTTGGGACTGGTCTTCCCCTTTGTGCCCCTGAGGTAGTAGCTCTTAGGTTTACAGGTGGCATGCGAATTTCCTCTTGGAGATCTTCTCTGACCTCTCCCCTTTTATTGTTTCTCATAGGAGGAGGTGGTGGGTTCTGTGGGGCCACTTGCTGACCCAAAGTGGCCATCATTGCCATCATTCGGTTCTCAAACTCTTCAAGCCTTCGGCCCACTTCCTCTACTATTATTGCCCTGGTGGCGTCTACCCCTCTTGGTGAGTTTGCCATTTCTTCTTCGGGTAAAGAGAACTGAGCTGACATAGCGTAGCTGGTTTCAGAAGAAGTGTCCGGATACTCTACCCTTTTTGGTAACTCAAAGAATGGATTTCTGCGTAGTCGCCCCCGAGACCCCCTTGTCCACCTAGGCGAATCTATGATGGCTTTTAAACATAAAGGGTCAGGATGATGCATGAATGTGCTAAGATGCATGATTGTGCTATGCAACACTTACAGATCACATGCAAGCACATAGGTCCTTCCAACCTTGTTACTCCCGCACACGAGGTCACAGTCTCTTTCCTAGGTGGGATTGGCCCATGGATCATCCGGGGACCCGATGAACACGTATGGTGCACGGTGAAAAACCGGCAGCATAACCTCTCCTAAATAATGCACAAACGCATGGGTTATGATCGTTATGTATTTAGACAGGCCGAATAAGTTGACATGGGCCTATCGGGGCATGAAAGCCTTTGATTAGGTAACCAATCAAATTATCTGGGTTTGTCCAATACATAATGATCCACATAGCAAGCATAGTATTAAGGTTCATACCATCTAGGGGAAGTAACTATTTCCATTATATGAACTTTAGTCGAAAGGGTGGTGTTACTTTAGGGATACCCAAGCATGGTCCCTGCCAATGGGTCTAGCTCATCATGAGCGTAACGACCGATTGGGTCACCATTTAATATACCGTGATGGTACGAGGCTTGGGCTGGTGATTATCCTTAACACTTCCCTACATTGAGTGAAAGTAGGGTCGCACTTCGGGAACGACCGGGGCTGAAAAAGGGACCAAACTAGCATAGATCTAAGGCTCTAATGCGATGCAATGCAGCTTTGAAAGAAGATGAAATTTTTAAACTAAAACTCAATTATAATTTTTTAATCAAGGTACTTTTGAATCGAAGTCTCGAGTATTGATCTCCAGCG
This sequence comes from Excoecaria cochinchinensis, assembly GCA_947683425.1. Classification (NCBI taxonomy): domain Eukaryota; kingdom Viridiplantae; phylum Streptophyta; class Magnoliopsida; order Malpighiales; family Euphorbiaceae; genus Excoecaria; species Excoecaria cochinchinensis. The sequence continues at coordinate 4,084,311 of CANTUQ010000004.1, forward strand.
GAGTCGCCACTGTGACGCGCGCCAAACCCCGTGACCTCCCGAGGGCCCACTTTAGGGCGATCAGGATGGGATTCATTAAAACTTGTAAGGTATTTATAAGGGCATCTATTTTGGGCAACAATGAGGTTTCTTAGAGTCGCCACCCAATAGAACATTGGGAAGGGTCGTCTAGCCTCAGCGAGCCTAAGACGGCGCATACATATCCATCTTGAGCTAACCAGAATGATGTTGGAGGCCACTGCCTCTACCCCCTGGAGCCTAGGATTGTAAATTGAAGTCTTTTGGTGAGACTCAAGAGGTGTCTTGGAAGTCCTAGACCTTTCACCTCATTGAGCCCCAAAGACTAGAGTGAGTTCGGGACTTCTCATTTATTTGTACCTTGATAAATATTATAATTCAGTTTTGAATTTATTGTTTCACCAACTTTCCCCACGATGCATTTAATTTAAGGCGCAATAATTCACATCAAAGGCAATAAATAAAGCATTATTAAAATAAACATCCTCCAATCAAATTACAATAAAACTAGGGGCGGAATACAACCCCCTTTATAAAAGCAATATGTAAATCATACAAAAATTGCGATATTCATTGGAGTGAGGACATTGGTCCTACCATGCCCATTTATTACAAACTGATCTTTTAAGAAGTGTCAATTTTGTTGGTTAAAAAAAAGACATTGGTCCACAGCTTTTGAGAAAATCCCAAATTACTTACTATAAAAATATTTGGCCCTTTTCACTTTAACGACAATTAAATGATCTTAATAATAACATGAATAAAAGGCAAGGGTAAAGAAAGAACTTGTAAGGAAATCCTCAGATTGGCACGATCATCATCGTTTACAAACTCCAATTCCAACATGGTTAAAAGAATAACTCATGAAAATAAACGTGTTAGTGTTAAAGTCATGAATAAAATAAAGAAAAATAACATAATAAGAAACTTTTAAAGAAATGGGTTAAAAGATAAAAAGGTAGAAAATAAACTAATAGCTTTTCAAAATTCCAATTCTTTAAAAAAAAAAAATATTTAAAGAAATTAAGATGAGACAAGTTAAATTATACAAATATCAATCCAGAATGTTTACCCTCGAATTTTACCTTTTTGGGTGAATGTCAAATGATTTCAGTCCCCGCACGCTCCACAAGGATCAAATAAAAATAGATCAAACTAAGAAAATTTGTATTTTCTTTTCTGAAAAATTTAATAGTGATCGAATGTTTGAATTAGCTGTATTGATGGAAACGAATGAATTTCGTTACCTCAAATTGGCTTAATTCGCAAGAAGAATTTGAGTAAATCAATTGATTGGAAGAATTTTTATCAAATAAAATTCTAAAAATAAGGATTTATAGCTTTTTGGTAAATTGCACACAAAGAAAACTTCTCTAAAAATTCCAATATTTTAAAAAGTGTTTAATTTTCTCCACTAAAAATCTCTTTGTCAAATTTTCTATCCCCTAAATAATGGAATTTAGTCCACTATTTATAGAGTTTTTAGGATATAAAATCAGATAAGCATCAGTTTAAAGTTTGAATTTGAAAATGAGTTTTAAAATTCAATTTTTAATCCTAATCCTATCTCATTTGAAAGATTTGAGATTAAATTTTATCAAATCCGGCGTTATCTGATTAGATCCACTACCGACGGGCATCCCTTCAACTACAGACGGGCGTCCCTACTAAGGGCATGCGTGGAAATCTTGATACAGACGGGCGTCCCTACTAAGGGCATGCGTGGAAATCTTGATACAGACGGGCCGAAAAGCAGGATAGGGACGAGCGTCCCTACTCAGACACGTGTCCGTCCCTAGCTATAGACGGGCTGTCCCTACTATCCTTAGAGACGGGGATCACCCCAAGTAGGGACAGGCATCCCTACTTCAAACGGCCATCCCCTCTGTAGAGCAAAACTTCCACTTTCAACCCAAATTTCCCAAACTCTTTCAAAACCTCACGCTATAGAGAAAAAGATTTTAATCCTTGTGAAACCGAAAGACGAAAACCTCCGAATTCCATCCATTTATCCGAAAACCAACGTGGATCTCTTCATCGATTAACTCTGACCTGGACTGCCTCAAGACCCGGTGTCTACACCCACCATTCAAAAGCTGACCCTTGTAGCACAGCCACTGCACACTCTGCCTGCTGGTCAGGAGGACACCGAATCTCTCTCAACGTACACTTCACCTTGTCTACCATTTCTCAGCCAACTTTGACTCATCTAAACCCGTGCCATAGAAATCTTCAGCACCAGCCCTTCTCAAGCTCTCAATAGGGGCTCTAGGAGCAGTCACTCTCTCCAAGACCATTGCCATGTCCTGTGATAGCTTGAACAAAGCCTCAAAAGGCATGGCAGCAGCCTCAGGCTAGACCCTAGCATAATGAGCCGACACAGAAATCGAAGGATCTACGGCTTGAGTGTTCACATTCTCAAGTGATCCACGTACAGAGTTAGAAGCCATCTAAAATAACAAGAAGACAATCGCGTCAGCCAACACAGATCTAGACATATACACATCTATGCACCTCAACACATCAACAACACCCAGAAACGCCTAAACCTAGGCTTTGATACTAAAAACTGTAACACCCCCTACCCATACGTAGGCATACCTATCCTTAAGGAGTGAGAAGCTCTATGAGCCGGGTGTGTCACCAAGCAGATAAAGATACAAAGCACACGTTCATACATAATAACCCTACATCATTAAAGGAAAATTAAAACCTTCATAAGAATCAGAATAATCCATCATTACCATAGCCAAATTCGTTACAATAATGTCCTGATCAAAAGCTAGAATAAAATAATTACATATCCCAAAAGTATATAAATGCGAAAGCTTTACAAAATAATGGTATAAAGAGAGTTCAGCTACAAAAGAATCGACATGCTATCAAAAATAAATCCCTAACACTAAACCCTCTGTGTTGGCTTGATTGGCGATGACTCTCCCAAAAGAACACCATCCTCTATACCTGCACGAATAAAACACCGTGCTAAGCGATAAACGCTTAGTGGGAAATACACAACAAAAGAGTGGATGGCCATTCACAATGGTCACAAATGCCATACACATACAATATGATAAATGCGGATAATGATACCAGCTATATAATCATACTTGCATAATAAAGACACGCATTCAGAACTTCATATCCACATTCACCTACACTTTAATTAATTTCTCATACTCATCATTATACGCATCCGAATACCATAGTCTTGTAATTATATCAAAGCGGAATAAAACAAAAAGAGCACCTGCTGACTCACAATAGTGGATAACGAGTAAACGCATAGCGTACCTTACGGGCACGAATTGAATGTATAGCGTACTTTATGGGTACGAATCAAAAACCATTTTATTTTTTTGTCGCATTCAAAACATTTTACAAAGGGGACCTTAAACAAGATCCAAAATGCATAAGAGGTTCGAGAGGAACCAAATGGGGACCAGACAGAACTGAGGGCTGCAGCTAAGAGACTCTATTAGGCATGCCTAACTATCCACTTACTTCATTCTAGCAGGTCATGCATCATTCAATCATGTTTCCAAGTATAACACATAATTATAGTCATATTCATATTAAGACATCATAATAAGACATGCATAACTCAATACATATTCCAAAATAACATGTATAATTTCTCATGGATAACACGTCATTCATATAACATATACCACAAATAACATATTATTTATCACGATTAAATTATGATAATCATTCATATAAACAAGGTAATTTAGCGCCCAGTAGAGGAAAAAGCCACCCAAGTCATTTGAAAATCATTTTTATAAAAACTGATCACGCGGAGAAAATAGGGCAAGACAGAATCACTGTCGCGCTCGTGACAGAAAGGCCATGAGCAACTCTCATGAGTCGTGAGCAACCTTCATGAGTCCTGAGCAACCTTCACGAGTCGTGAAGGTTGCTCACGACTCGTGAGCTACTCACTTTGCCCTTCTTCCTCCCCGATTCGATTTTCGAAAACCCTAACATCATGAAATTCATTTAGAATCCAGAATTTCCAGAAATCATCCCAACTCAACTCCAATCATTCTTACCTGAAATTAGCTTCCTCAAGCACGTAAAAACCAACATAAATAATACAAAATCACTTCCTTAACAATTACCCATCAAAAACAGGGAATAGCCAAATTAAAATTCAAAATATCCAAACCCAGAAAAATGACAGTAAGCTCAAATTCACATCAATTCAATTTTCAAGGTCTCATTCTTCATGCATTAACCACAACCAAAACCCATTCATTCAAATCCCAACATGCAACATCAATACATCAGACTATCATCAAAAGGATCAAACCAAGCCAATACACAGTAAATAACCAATCGTACCAAACCCAGTAAATGCAAAATTCCCAAACCTATAATCCTAGCTTCAGTCACTTAGTTCCACTACTCCCAGCCTTCTCTTTGCCTTTCGGGTCACGGGGAGGCTCAACTAACAGCCGACACACCAAGAACACACAAACAAAAACCCTAAATCAAAACCCAATCTAGAAATGCAAAGAAGAAAATGAACAGTGTGAAGAAGATGATGAAGATGCAGAAAACTTTACCTAGCGGAGGTTGAGGAGCGATCAAATTCCACCACAAATCAGTTAAATCAAATACCAGGACACAAATGGGAAGGGAAAAGAGGAAGAAGGAGTAATGAGGAAAAGAAAATGGGATGAGAGGCAGTAGAAGTGGCTGCCCCTTCTTTCTCTTTCTTTTTACACCCATTTCCAAAAACCCTAGCCACATGTCATCCTAAGATTAGTGGAACTTGACCACTCACACTCAACAAGCATACACTACTCACACACAATGCACTCCCAACTAATGCACATCCTACAATGGTATGAACACACACACACACACATAATGATATCCCAACATACTCACATCCTACCAAGGTGTGAGTAAAGCACACAACATAACTCACCTAAAATGCACTCTACTGCCATGCATGCACCCATACACTATTATTACCCATAGAACATGCAATATTCCCAAAATGCCCTTATGATATGCCGAACACATACAATTGCATGCACACACAAATGGGCTCATACTACTAGGGGGCAAACGGGGTGTGACAATATCAGAGTCGCTGCGCACTCATACAAATAATCATGCGAAAGCGAAAATAATAATCATGCAAGATACATTCGCAACGGAATACCTTTTAAATACAAGCTATAGATATTTCTTAACTAAAACTTTATAATCATGTACATCTCAACATATACTATTCTTTATACATTACAAAACATTCTTTATACACTTAGATTACGTTTACATATCTTATACAAAATTGCTTTACATTTACATATGCCAAGCTATACAAAACTTCTATATCATGTATACAAAAAGCTATGCCAAATACAAAAAGACTTTAACTTATACTCCTAGTGGCCACGACCTTGCAGATGTGCAACCCTCCAAACCTGTAAACCTACACAGGACAAACACCCGTGCTAAGCGATAACGCTTAGTGGGGATATCACATATAAAAGACTTCTAACGAAGTCACAAGCATAATCATCAAAGCATATTAATAGTCGGTATGCCAATCATGTATAAGCATATAAAAGAAATAAACATCTAGTATACTTTTTCATGCTAACCATATGATCAATATACTTTACAACATTTATATAATTTCTCATGTACTTATATCATATGCATACTTTTCTAACTTCAACTATCAGCTCATATAACATATAATATCATCTCATTGCATATCATGTCCATTTATTTACATATAAGCGTAAAAGCATACTTTGAGCATATTCATGTACAACTACTAGCTTTTCATGTGCTCTTGTAAACTCATATAAGCATCTCTGGTACAATAGTCATGTGCTTCTATTAGCATTTCCTGTAATTCATTTACATATAACATCTCATATACATATAGCAACAACTAATAGCCTGACTAATAACGTAAGTGGATACGGGTACATATAGATGCTGTTAAATAGTACCAAACATGTAGAGACCGGAGTCTCGAATAATCTAGATACCAAATGGTACCAAACATATAGACATCCATCGATTCCAAACATATAAACACCCGTCAGTGCCAAACATCTAGACACCCGTCGGTTCCAAACATCTAGCAGCTGCAAGTCATCTAACCCTTTATAGACATGCCTATCTATCCAATTATATGAACATCTTAGGCTTATAACTATCATTCCATATCAAAGCATGTATTGGTCATTCATATATATTTACTTAAACCCATGCTACTCATGTAACTTACTTCATATCTTACTATACATACATACGTGTCATCATAAACTCATTCACATATAACTCTATATGCATATTATTGCATGCTGCCTTGTATATGTTATACGCACAAGAACAATCATTATTATACACATTAGCACATTCATGGTTATACGCATTTGCATTCATGATTATGCTCATTCGCATTCAAGAATATACGCATTCGTATTCATGATTATACGCATTCGCATTCATGATTTATCATAATCATTTATACGCATTCACATACATAATTCTTCACGCTTAGGACACTCATTTCTTAATGTTGAACATGAATTGGACAAGCTATTGAAACTCGTAGTAAAGTTCGGGTGCATTTTGGGAAGAAAAACACCCTAAATACACAAAATAGGGAAGGGTCACGGTGGCAACCATTTGGTTGTGACCATGAGGTCCAATTACATGCAATTCTGCCTTCTTCAGACATTGGTCATAGTGGCAACCATTTTGGTTGTGACCGTGACATACTAAAATCAAGCAAAATAGAAGCAGAATCTCTGGACTGCTTCACACCACAATTTTGTACAGCCTAAACCGATGTCTTACACTTAATTTTTGGCAAAGGTCCCTTCATAACATTTGTTTCTTAGGATCTCATATTTCAAATGGAAGAAGTTTCAGGTCAAATGGATTTAAAATGAAGGAGTTATGGCCAAAGGAACACAACTGGTTCCAAAAGCCCTCCTATAGAATTTTAACTATGGTTATGGTGAATTTTGAAGACGATAGAGTCCTCAAAAAAATAGAGCCATTTCTATAACATTTAAAGCCACGGATCTTATGGTTCTAAAAAAATTAGTCTCACCCCTTTTGGAGTTGGAAAACTTGTTTTACACCATAAATAATTCACAGGGGGGAATATAGGCTTCAAGGACAATCTGACATAATCAAGCTTGTCAAGCTTGAAAATAGCCAACTTGGACAAATCAAATCACCAAATTCAAATTATAATTCCTATACACATATATGAACATTATGGCATAATCAAATTCACAATTTAAGCCATTAATCAGAAATTACACATCCAGCACTTCATACCCGAATTAGGGTTCTGCTTGTTCTTTGTTATGCACATGCTAAATTTCCATTCTCATCACGTAGCATTTATAACACTTCAATTATATTTCATCACATGGCACATAATCAGGCTCAATATCTCAAATCTCATGTTCATGCATCAATTACACATCAAGATCAAACTAATCAACATGTATACTCAAGTAAAATCAACATATAAACACATATATATCCCAAACCTCAAAAGTAGGTTGCTGGACACTCTCTCACTATCTAGAGCTTCTCCTTGCCTTTAGCTCTTCTCTTGTCCAAATCTTACACAATCAATCAAACACAAACTCTCTTAGTCCATTACTCAGTCAATCCAAATCCAACTCAAAGAAGGGGTGGAAGTAGAACTCTTACTTACCTTCTTCACTTAACACTTGAACCAATTCAATGCAAATTTCCAGATTCAATACAAGGGAACCAACTTATCTTAATGAAATGAAGAAGAAAGAGAGTTTAAAGATAGAGAGAGATGGTCTGTCACACCCCGTTTGCTCCCTAGTAGTAGGAGCCTGTCTGTGTGAGCATGCATTTGAATGTGTTCGGCATATCATAAGGGTATTTTGGTAAAAATGCATGTTTTTGGGGTTTTATTAGCATATGGATGTATGTTCGGCATTAGAGTGTGAATTAATTGGGAAATAATTATATGCATTTGAGCATATCATATTAGGGTATTTAAGTTGGGAGTGCATAGCGTGTGTGTTCATACCATTGTAGGGTGTGCATTAGTTAGGAGTGCATTGGGTGTGTGTAGTGCATGCATGTTGGGTGTGAGTTTTTAGTTTTCACCAATAGGAGATTGACACATGTTTAGGGCAAAGAAAAGAAAAAGAAAAAGAAAGAAAAAGGCGAAAAGGCAGAATGTGTTCTTTTTCACGTTTTTCCCTTTCCTCACCTTCTTCTTCCTTTTCTTTTCTCCAAGAACCCTAGTGTGGATTCAAGTCTTGTTGGTGGAATTAATCATCTCTTTGCATCCTTTTTGGTAAGTTAATGCATTCTTTTCATTTTGTTTTCATTTTCTTCTCCTTCTTTGGGTTTAGATTTAACTTAGGGTATATATATTGGTTGTTCTTGGTGTGTTGATTGTTAGTTGAGCCTCCCCGAGATCCTAAGGGCAAGGAAATTGCTGGGACTAGCGGAGCTAAGTGATTGGAAGCTTAGAATTTCAGGTTTGGGACTTGTCTCTATTTTTGGTGTGTTTGGTGATTTATGTTGGCATGTGCCTTTTTGGAAAAATTACATGAGGTAGTACAATAAGGTGCGTGTGTGTGTATTGATGCTTGAGATTTACTGTTTTTAAGTATTGGAAATTGTGAATTTGAGAGTATGATGATTTAGTTATGCATGGGTAGGTTTTGTTAATTTTAAATTAATGAATATTGAATTAATTAGATGATTAATTATGTTATTGATGAGGGTGTTTGTGGTTTGAGCTAGAAAGGTAAGTTCTTGGGACGAATTTATGGTTTAGAGTGTGTATTTTATGATGTGTGCGATTTTGGGTTCGGATTTTTGGAGTGACTTCTGCGATTTCTGGAATTTCCAGAAGTCACACGGCGGTAAGGAAATAGATCACCGCCGTGTGGATCAAGGAAATTCCTCAGAAATTACAAGGCTGAGATTTTACACGGCGGTGAGGATACACCCATACCGCCGTGTAAAACGCTACTGCCCAGTTATGTTTTGAGCTGTGAGTTTCACACGGTGGTTTTGGTTTCCCTTATGGCCGTGTGAAATGCCTCTGTTGGAGCAGTGTTTATGCCTTCGTCCAGCTGTGTTGGGCATGTTACACGGGAGTATGGGATACCCCATACTCCTGTGTAAACTGTCTTACACGGCGGTATGGATTTACCATACCGCCGTGTAAAACGCTTCTGTCCTAATATGCAGATTTTGGACTTCTTTTCTTTTCAATCCTTTTCCACTTGTGTTTGGTTTTAATTATTGTTTAGTGTTATTTTATCTTTTTAGCATCAATTAATTGTGCATTTTGCTATGCTAAAGTAGTATGTGTTTTATGTATTAATATATTGAGTTATGCTCAAGTATGAATTCCTTATTTGAGGAATATTCGAATGTAAATTATGTTACGCATAACCTGTTAGAGTCAAGTAAGTGGATAGTTAGGCATGCCTAATAGAGTCTTTTAGCTGCAGCCCTCAGTTCAGTTCGGACCCCGATCAGGTCCCCATTTGGTTCCTCGCGAACCCGTCAGTATTTGGATCTTGTTTAAGGTCTCCTCAGCAAAAATATTGTGTTAATGATAAAAATGAAATGACTTTTGATTTGTACCTGTGAGGTACCCTCAGTAATCGATTCGTACTCGTAAGGTACCCTCAGTATACTCGTTATCCACTACCTCGAGTCAGCAGGTGTTCGATTGGTTTACTCTGCTCTTATATGACTATATAAATGTGATAGCTGAATGAGTATAATGATGAGATGTATGTTCGATTATTTTGGAAATGGATATGAATGTGAGATGCGGAATGTATGGCTTTAATTTGTAAGCATGTTATTTGAACTAGGATATGAATTATTGTATATGCCATTGTGAATGTGTTATGCCTTGACGACCATTGTGAGTGGCCGTCCATATCATATGTGTGTTTCCCCACTATGTGTTTATCGCTTAGCACGGTGTTTTTACCCGTGCAGGTGCGGAAGGAGTTTTGCTTTGAGAGAATCGCCACAGTCAAGCCAACACAGAAGGTTTTAGTGTAGGGCTTAGCTTTTGGTAAATTTTGATGATTCTTTTTGTATTGAACTCTCTTGTATCAGTTTTGTTGTAGCTTCAGCTTTTGTATTTATATTTTGGTTATGTAATATCTTTTATTTCAGCTAGCTTGATCAGAACATTATTGTAATGGTTTGTTATATTAATGCATGATCAGCTATTGCTTTCTTTTCCTTTAAAGTTTTTAATTATCCCGTATTTTGGTATGTATGTTATGAATTATTGTATGGTTTGCTTTGTATCCGTTTGGTGGCACCCTGACTCATACGGCATCTCACTCCTTATCGGATGGGATCGCCTACGTATGGGTAGGGTGTGTTACAGTTTTTGGTATAACAGCGTAGGTTTAGGCGTTTCTGGGTGTTGTTTGTTTTGTTGATGTGTGGAGGTGTGTAGATGTGTATGTGTCTAGATCTGTGTTGGCTGATGCGGTTGTTTCTTATTTGTTTAGATGGCTTCTAACTCTGTTCGTGGATCATTTGAGGAGTCCGCTGAGAGTGTGAACCCTCAAGCAGAAGATCCATCAATTTCTGTGTCGGCTCAGCATGCTAGGGTCCAGCCTGAGGCCGCAGCCATGCCTTTTGAGGCTATGTTCAGATTATCACAGGACATGGCTAGGGTCTTAGAGAGAGTGACTGCTCCTAGAGCCCCTATAGGGAACTTGAGAAGGGCAGGTGTTGAAGACTTCTATGGCACAGGTTTGGATGAGTCTGAGTTGGCTGAGAAATGGGTAGACAAAGTGAAGCATGCTTTGAGAGAAGTCCGGTGTCCTCCTGACTAGCAGGCAGAGTGTGCATTGGCTTTACTGCAAGGGTCCACTTATGAATGGTGGGAATTAGTTTGCAGGCATCCTCAGCTACCGGATGCAATTACTTGGGATTTCTTTGAGGGAGAGTTCACGAAGAAGTACATAACTCAGACTTATACGGATGCTAGATGGGCACAGTGTTTGAGTTTGAAGCAGAGGGCCATGTCAGTTTCAGATTATGAGAAAGAGTTTAATCTGTTGTCTCACTATGCTCCGCGTGGGGTTATGACAGATGATTTCAGATGCCAGCATTTTGAAGCGGGGTTGAACGAGTCTTTGAAGATTGCTTTGATTTCTTTGATGTGTATGCCTGGGGTAAGTTACTACTAGATTGTAGATGCTACTATGAGGGCTGAGAGATTAGAATCTGTGCTGAGAGAGAGAGCTCAGAGGAGGAACCCTTCTCGTGGAGGATCTTCTTCTTCATCCTCGGGTAAGAGATCAAGGAACCCGCAGGATGAGTCATCATCTGGCCCAGCTACTAGAGGTAGAAGACAGGGTTCTGTAGCTGTGTCAGGTTCTGGTAGAGGTGGTAGACCTGAGACTACATTGGTATGTCCTCATTGCAGTAAGACTCATCGGGGTGAGTGTAGGTGGCTCACTGGTGCGTGCTTTAAGTGTGGGAGCACTGAGCATCTTTTGGCTAGTTGTCCGAGATTGTATGAGGATTCTGGTTCCTAGAGAGAGGCCAGCAGGGTTGGTTCGAATGCTACACAGGCTACCCATGGTAGAGGCCGAGGAAGAGGTCGAGGTGGTCGACCTAGAGAGGGTGCTGCATCAGAGTCAGTGGAGCGTCAGTTGCCAGTCGCTGTGCGAGCCAGAGAGGAGCAGGATGTGCCTGATGTTATTGCTGGTAAGTTTCTACTCCATGACACTGAATTGTATGCTCTAATTGACCCTGGTTCCACAAACTCATACTTGTGCACAGATAAAATTGTTGATAAGTTGCATGTGGTTAATCAGTTAGATTATGAGATATGTGTGACCAGTCCATTAGGGCATAGTGTAAGTGTGAGTAGAGTCTTTAGGAGTTGTCCCCTGATGGTTGAGGGAGTTGTGCTTCCAGTGGATTTGATTGACTTGCCTTTCAGAGAGTTTGATCTGATTCTGGGTATGGACTTGTTGGGTAAGCATCGGGCTGTGGTTGATTGCCATAGGAAGATAGTTGTGCTTCGGGATAGAGGTCAGTCTCCTGTGTTTATGAAAGGTTTGGGTGCTAGTTCCTTGAATAATGTGATTTCTGCGATGCAAGCCAAGAGGTTTATCAGGAAAGGTTGTGAGGCTTTTCTAGCGGTCGTGTTGGATTCTAAGAGAGATCAAGTTCAGATTGAGGACATCCCTGTTGTGCGGGAGTTTAGTGATATGTTCCTGAGCGAGTTGCCTGGTTTGCCTCCTGAGAGAGAGGTCGAGTTGTCCATAGAGATTATGCCGGTACCACACCTATGTCGAAAGAACCTTATCGGATGGCTCCTATAGAGTTGAGAGAACTTAAGACTCAACTACAAGAGCTATTGGATAAGGGGTTTATTCGACCTAGCATATCTCCTTGGGGAGTTCCAGTCCTGTTTGTCAAGAAGAAAGATGGATCTTTGCGGATGTGTATCGACTATAGACAGATCAATAAGGTCATAGTGAAGAATAAGTATCCTTTGCCTAGGATTGAAGATTTGTTTGATCAGCTTCGAGGTGCAGGTGTTTTCTGCAAGATAGATCTTCGTTCAGGGTATTACCAGCTGCGAGTTCAGGATGCAGATGTGGTTAAGACTGCATTTTGGACTAGGTATGGCCACTATGAGTTCCTTGTGTTGCCGTTTGGTTTGACCAATGCTCCAGTGGCTTTTATGGATTTGATGAATCGAGTGTTTAGGCCATACTTAGACCGGTTTGTAGTAGTGTTCATTGATGACATCTTGGTGTATTCCAAGGATGAGAGTGAGCATGAGGAGCATCTCAGATTTGTTTTGCAGATGTTAAGAGAGCATCAGTTGTTTGCCAAGCTTAACAAGTGTGATTTTTGGCTTCGGGAAGTGTCGTTTTTGGGCCACATTATTTCAGCTAGGGGTATTCAGGTGGATCCGGCCAAGATTGAGGCGATAGTTGATTGGAAAGCGCCTAGAAATGTTCAGGAAGTGAGGGGTTTCCTTGGTTTGGCAGGTTACTACTGTCGGTTTGTTAAGGGTTTTTCTGCGATTGCCGCTCCGATGACAAGATTGTTAAGGAAAGGGGTCAGATAGATGCCGGGCTTGTTTTGATCAGTTAAAGCAGTTGCTAGTTGAGGCTCCTATACTTACTCAACCCATCTCGAGTAAAGAGTTTGTCATTTATAGTGATGCATTGGGTGTCGATCTTGGGTGTGTGCTGATGCAGGAAGGTAAGGTTGTAGCTTATGCTTCTCGTCAGTTAAAGCCACATGAGAGGAACTATCCGACGCATGACCTAGAGTTGGCGGCTGTGATCTTTGCCTTGAAGATTTGGCGTCATTAATTGTATGGGGAGAAATGTAGGATCTTTACGGACCATAAGAATTTGAAGTATTTCCTCACATAGAAGGAGTTGAACATGAGACAACGCTGTTGGCTTGAGTTGTTTAAGGACTACGACTGCATAGTGGATTACCATCCGGGTAAGGCCAATGTAGTCGCTGCTGCTTTGAGTCGAAAGTCAGTTGCAGCTTTGTTCCTGAGACGGTTTAGATGGAGGTTTGGTTCAGATGGGGCTTTGATTGCTCAGTTGCGTGTGAGGCCTACCTTGAGACAGAGGATTGTGGATGCTCAGAGGGTTGATGAGAGACTTCAGCGGGTTGTGTAAGAGGTTAGATCGGGCAAGCAGTCAGAGTTCTCAGTTTAGGATGAGGTACTTATGTACAGAAACCGCTTGTGTGTGCCAGAGTTTGAGGATTTGAGGAGACAGCTTATGAGTGAGGCGCATAGTATAGTTTTTACTATGCATCCTGGCAGTGAGAAGATGTATCGGGACATGAAACATTTTTATTGGTGGTCCGGTATGAAGAGAGACATTGTGGATTTTGTGTCCAAGTGCTTAACATGTCAGCAGGTAAAGGCCGAGCATCAAGTCCCTTCGGGATTGCTTACGCCTTTATCCGTTCCTGAGTGGAAGTGGGATGATATAGCCATGGACTTTGTATCTGGTTTGCCTTTGACTCAGAGGAAGCATAACTTAGTTTGGGTGATAGTGGATCGGCTTACGAAGTCAGCTCACTTTCTGCCAGTTAGAGTGGACTACTCGATGGACAGGTTGGCCAGTATCTATGTGGATGAGATAGTGCGGTTACATGGTGTGCCAGTATCCATAGTGTCAGATCGGGACCCGAGGTTTACTTCCATGTTTTGGAAAGAGTTGCAGAGAGCTTTGGGCACTAAGTTGAACTTCAGTACAGCGTTTCATCCTTAGACAGATGGTCAGTCAGAGCGGGTCATTCAGATTCTGGAGGATATGATGAGGGCTTGTGCCTTGGATGTTCCGGGTAGTTGGGATAGATATGTGTCGCTTATGGAGTTTGCCTACAATAACAGCTTTCAGTCGAGCATCGGTATGGCACCATATGAGGCTTTATATGGTCGGCAGTGTAGGACTCCGGTTTATTGGACCGAGCTATCCGAGAGATCAGTGATTGGGCCAGAGTTGGTTAGAGATACTGAAGAAAAGATCAGAGTTGTGCAACGGAATTTGAAGGCAGCCAAGGATCGACAAAAGTCTTATGCCAACTTGAAGAGGAAAGACGTGCAATTTGAGATCGGGGACAAGGTTTTCCTTAAAGTTTCGCCTTGGAGGAAAGTGCTTCGATTTGGGAAGAAAGGCAAGCTTAGTCCTCGCTTCATTGGTCCTTATGAGATTTTGGCTAAGGTTGGACCGGTAGCCTATAGATTGGCTTTACCGATGGAGTTGGCAAAGTTGCACGATGTGTTCCATGTTTCGATGCTTCGTCGGTATAGGTCAGATCCGTCACATGTTCTTTCGGTTCAGGATGTGCACGTGCAGCCAGATTTTTCCTATGATGAGGAACCGAGTTGGTAAAAGTGTTATGGAATCATCATGGAGTCGAGGAAGCGACTTGGGAACCAGAAGAGTCGATGAGAGCTCAGTATCCGCAGTTGTTCAGTTCAGGTGAGAATTTCGAGGACGAAATTCTTGTTAGCAGGGGAGAGTTGTCACACCCCGTTTGCCCCCTAGTAGTATGAGCCTGTCTGTGTGAGCATGCATTTGCATGTGTTCGGCATATCATAAGGGTATTTTGGTAAAAATGCATGTTTTTGGGGTTTTATTAGCATATGGATGTATGTTCTGCATTAGAGTGTGAATTAATTGGGAAATGATTATATGCATTTGAGCATATCATATTAGGGTGTTTAAGTTGGGTGTGAGTGGTTAGTTTTCACCAATAGGAGATTGACACATGTTTTGGGCAAAGAAAAGAAAAAGAAAAAGAAAGAAAAAGGGGAAAAGGCAGAATGTTTTCTTCTTCACGTTTTTCCCTTTCCTCACCTTCTTCTTCCTTTTCTTTTCTCCAAGAACCCTAGTGTGGATTCAAGTCTTGTTGGTGGAATTAATCATCTCTTTGCATCCTTTTTGGTAAGTTAATGTATTCTTTTCATTTTGTTTCCATTTTCTTCTCCTTCTTTGGGTTTAGATTTAACTTAGGGTATATATTTTGGTTGTTCTTGGTGTGTTGATTGTTAGTTGAGCCTCCCCGAAATCCTAAGGGCAAGGAAATTGCTGGGACTAGTGGAGCTAAGTGATTGGAAGCTTAGAATTTCAGGTTTGGGACTTGTCTCTATTTTGGGTGTGTTTGGTGATTTGTGTTGGCATGTGCCTTTTTGGAAAAATTGCATGAGGTGGTAAAATAAGGTGTGTGTGTGTGTATTGATGGTTGAGATTTACTATTTTTAAGTATTGGAAATTGTGAATTTGAGAGTATGATGATTTAGTTATGCATGGGTAGGATTTGTTAATTTTAAATTAATGAATATTGAATTAATTTGATGATTAATTATGTTATTGATGAGGGTGTTTGTGGTTTGAGCTGGAAAGGTAAGTTCTTGGGACGAATTTATGGTTTGGATTGTGTGTATTTTGTGATATGTGTGATTTTGGGTTCGGATTTTTGGAGTGACTTCTGCGATTTCTGGAATTTCCAGAAGTCACATGGCGGTAAGGATATAGCTCACTGCCATGTGGATCAAGGAAATTCCTCATAAATTGCAAGGCTGAGATTTTACACGGCGGTGAGGATACACCCATACCACCGTGTAAAACGCTACTGCCCAGTTATGTTTTGAGCTGTGAGTTTCACACGGCGGTATGGGTTTCCCTTACAGCCGTGTGAAATGCCTCTGTTGGAGCAGTGTTTATGCCTTCGTCCAGCTGTGTTGGGCATGTTACACGGCAGTATGGGATACCCCATACTCCCGTGTAAACTGTCTTACACGGCGGTATGGATTTACCATACCGCCGTGTAAAACGCTTCTGTCCTAATATGCAGATTTTGGACTTCTTTTCTTTTCACTCCTTTTCCACTTGTGTTTGGTTTTAATTATTGTTTAGTGTTATTTTATCTTTTTAGCATCAATTAATTGTGTATTTTGCTATGCTAAAGTAGTATGTGTTTTATGTATTAATATATTGAGTTATGCTCAAGTATGAATTCCTTATATGAGGAATATTCGAATGTAAATTGTGTTACGCATAACCTGCTAGAGTCAAGTAAGTGGATAGTTAGGCATGCCTAATAGAGTCTTTTAGCTGCAGCCCTCAGTTCAGTTCGGACCCCGATCAGGTCCCCGTTTGGTTCCTCACGAACCCCTCAGTATTTAGATCTTGTCTAAGGTCCCCTCACTAAAAATATTGTGTTAATGATAAAAATGAAATGACTTTTGATTTGTACCTGTGAGGTACCCTCAGTAATTGATTTATACCCGTAAGGTACACTCAGTACACTCGTTATCCACTACCTCGAGTCAGCAGGTGTTCGATTGGTTTACTTTGCTCTTATATGACTATATAAATGTGATATCTGAATGAGTATAATGATGAGATGTATGTTCGATTATTTTGGAAATGGATATGAATGTGAGATGCGGAATGTATGGCTTTAATTTGTAAGCATGTTATTTGAACTAGGACATGAATTATTGCATATGCCATTGTGAATGTGTTATGCCTTGACGACCATTATGAGTGGCCGTCCATATCATATGTGTGTTTCCCCACTAAGCGTTTATCGCTTAGCACGGTGTTTTTACCCGTGCAGGTGCGGAAGGAGTATTGCTTTGAGAGAGTCGCCGCAGTCAAGCCAACACATAAGGTTTTAGTGTAGGGCTTAGCTTTTGGTAAATTTTGATGATTCTTTTTGCATAGAACTCTCTTGTATCAGTTTTGTTATAGCTTCCGCTTTTGTATTTATATTTTGGTTATGTAATATCTTTTATTTCAGCTAGCTTGATCAGAACATTATTGTAATGGTTTGTTATATTAATGCATGATCAGCTATTGCTTTCTTTTCCCTTAAAGTTTTTAATTATCCCGTATTTCGGTATGTATGTTATGAATGATTGTATGGTTTGCTTTGCATCCGTTTGGTGGCACCCTGACTCATACGGCATCTCACTCCTTATCGGATGGGATCGCCTACGTATGGGTAGGGGGTGTTACATGGTCAGACTCAAAATGAATCACCAATCCCAACTCTGCCTCTTCATTTCACTTAAGTTTCATGTAGAAGGTTGGCTGGCTCAAGGGGAACTCCACACGTGGATTCCACTTGCTAGCCACACCAAAGTTCCACCTCAATCCATGATAAATCCCTTCTTAGTCCCTCTTATATATTTTGTTTTCTATTTGTAACTTTCCCACTTTCAATTACATCCTTGCACACTTAATTACTCACTAATTCCAATCACATTTATACCTTATTATGCAATTGACACTCCAATCCGACTAGGGTACACTTTGGGGTATTACACTTGTGCTTTGGATTTTTCTGGCAGTTGGGATAAGTATGTACGACTGATGGAGTTTGCCTACAATAACAGTTTTCAGTCCAGTATAGGGATGTCACCGTTTGAGGCTTTGTATGGTCGACCGTGTAGGACTCCGGTTTGTTGGACAGAGTTAACCGAGCGATCTTTTATTGGGCCAGAGATGATTAGGGATACCGAAGAGAAGATCAGAGTTGTGCAGTGGAATCTGAAAGTGGCTAAAAATAGATAGAGATCCTATGCCAATCTGAAGAGAAAGGATATTTGGTTTGAGGTCAGGGACAAAGTTTACCTTAAGGTTTCACTTTGGAGGAAAGTATTGCGGTTTGGCAAGAAAGGTAAACTTAGTCCTCTGTTCATTGGACCTTTAGAGATTTTAGAGAGAGTTGGTCTGGTAGCCTATAGGTTGGCTTTACCGATGGAGTTGGCTAAGATGCATGATGTTTTCCATGTCTCCATGCTTCGTCGGCATAGATCGGATCCGTCGCATATGTTGTAAGTTCAAAATGTTTGGATTCAGTCGGATTACTCTTATGATGAAGAGCCGAAGGCTATTTTAGCTCGGGAAGTGAGACAGTTGAGAAGCATGCAAGTCCCTCTGGTCAAGGTTCTTTGGCAACATCACGGAGTCGAGGAAGCGACTTGGGAACCAGAGGCGATGATGAGGATTCAGTATCCACAGTTGTTCAGTTCAGGTGAGAATTTTGAGGTCAAAATTCTTGTTAGTAGGCGAGAATTGTAACACCCTGATTTCCCCCTAGTAGTTTGAGCTATAATTTCCATGTGTATGTGTGCATGTGTGAGTATTGTGGCATGTGTTAAGGGTATTTTAGGTAAAATACACGTTTTGTGGGCTTTAATAGAGTGTGGGTGCATATATGTTAGTAGGGTGTGTGTGTGTTGGGTTGTGTTAGTGTGTGCATGTTCATATGGTAGTAGTGTGTGAATTATGAGGGTTAGTCTTGTGTGTAGGATCATGTGTGTTTGTTGGGTGTGAGTGGTCAAGTTCCACCAACCATAGAGTTACATGTGGCTAGGGATTTAGGAAGGAGGTATAAATAGAAGAGAGAGAAAAAGGGGATAGCCATTCTTGTTGCTTTTCCCGTTTCCTCCTCTTCTCTTTACTTCTTCTTCCTCTTTTCTCTTCATATGTGTGCCCTAGCTTGGATCCAAGTGCTTTGTAGTGGAAATTGATCATTCTTTGAGCTTTGATTGGTAAGTTGTTAGTGGGTTTCTTCTTCTTCTTCTTCTTCTTTATCCCTTGTTCTTGATTTTTTTAGAATGTATTTTAATTTAGGGTTTTATGTTTGTATGGATGTTGGGTGTTCTTGATTAGTTGAGTCTCCTCGTGATCCCAAGGGAAAGGAGAAAGCTAGTGGGAGTGGTGCTCATTGATTTAGAGCATATGAATTACAGGTTTGGGAACTATTTGAATTTGTGCATTTTGTGTTTTGGTATGTTGAATGAGATTTCTGGAAATTTGGTGTTTGATGAGGCTTATTATAGTGCTAATGTTATGGGTATTCAATTGATTTAAGTTATGATGCATGGAAGATAATTTAGTCATGATTTTGATTGTATTAATTGTTGATTTAAGTTGTGTTTTATGTCACTTATGATTATGGGAAGCTTGATTTGAGGTAAGATGAAGTTTGGGTTGATGTATGTTTTAGATTGGAGGTTTGGGTGTCTTGGAAGTGTGAATTTTTGCAGAAAATCGCGTAAGAGCTAGAAATCACAACTCTGTCACAAGTATGATACTGTCGCGAGGTCACGACAGAGCTCGGTGAATTCAGCCCTTGTGTGAGGCCGAGCGGACTCGCGTGGCCGACCGGACTGGGCTGCCGAGCGCTTGCAGCGAGAGCTCTTTGTCGCGAGTATGATAGAGCACTCGGCTACCGAGCGGTCGCAGCCAGAGCTCTCTATCGCAAGCACGACAGGGCGCTCGGCTGCTGAGCAGTTCTTGGCAGTCCCCTGTCGCTGGCGCGCACCTGCACGCGAGCGCGACATCCTTTTTGGCCGCTCACTATCGCAAGCATGACGATCATCACGAACACGATAGGGAGATGTGTTTCTATCTCCGTGTGAGCGCGAAGACTGCCGCGATCATGACCAAGGACAAGTTATGCATCTGTCGCGAGGGCGACACCCCTGGCTTCAACTTGAGTTTTCTTTTGCGATTTTCAATGTTTATTTTCCGAACTTGTGATGCTTTTAGATTTATACTTGGACTATTTTATGAAGTATATGAATATAATTGGATGTACAATGCATGAATAATTATATGAATTCTATAAATGTGATTTGATGGATTATGCATGACCTGTTAGAGTCAATTAAGTGGATAGTTAGGCATGCCTAATAGAGTTCCATAGCTGTAGCTCTCAGTTCTATTCTGGACCCTGATCAGGTCCCTGTTTAGTTCCTCGCGAACTTCAATGTGTTTGGATCTTGTTTAAGATCCCCTTTGTAAAATGTTTTCAAATGAGAAAAATATGATGCTGATTTTTGATTCGTACCCGTAAGGTACCGCCATACGTTCGATTCGTACCTGTAAGGTACCGCCATGTGTTGCTCGTTATCCACTACTGTGAGTCAGCAGGTATTGTGATTTGTTCTGTTATGCTTATGAGAATGTGAATCCGAATGATTATAATTATAAGTTTGTGAATATGATTGACTCTATCTATGAGCATATGAATCAGTTAGCATATGGATATGATCATGAACCTTTGAATGGTTATGAATGTGATTCGTTTATGATTGTATCTTATGATATTTAGCTTATGACATTATGAACGTGTTTTGCCTCGACGACCATTGTGAATGGCCATCCACATTATTGTTGTTTGTTTCCCCACTAAGCATTATCGCTTTGCACGGGTGTTTTATCCGTGCAGGTGCGGAAGGTGCATAGCTTTTAGGAGAGTCGCCGCCAGTCAAGCCAACACAGTGGGATTGTTGATAGGACTTAGCTTCTTTTTGTATTATGATTATTTTATAACAGTGAACTCTCTTTGTATTTAGTCTTTTGTTCAGCTTCCGCTTTGTAACTCTGAAAGTTGTAATTATGTTTGTATCGGAACAGTTATGTATTGAATCTTATTATTCCATCAATGAATGATCAGTTTAGTTTTAAGTTTTAATTTTTGCTATATATATATGTATGTTTATATTATGTGAATGAATGTTTTGTACTATTCTGTTTGGTGACACCCCTGCTCATACGGGTTCTCACTCCCTTGCGGATGGGTTCTCCTACGTATGGGAAGGGGGTGTTACAATTTAGACATAGGTACCCAACATTATCCATAAACATACCATAACATATTCTTTATAATTAGCCTGTATCATACAGAAGTGGATACGGGTACAATAGATATTAAACACTAGAGACCGAAGTCTCAAATACTAAATCACTGGATACCTGTCGGTATCAATTACTAGACACCCGTCGATGCCACACTAGCAGCTGCGAATCACTAGCCCTTCATAAGCATGCTTATTTATCCACGACTCGATTACAGGCTTAATCATTAACTCACATAGTTATGTTCATTTATAATATTATTCACACACATAGTGATATTCTTTCTCATAGTAAGATTCATTCGCATGGTAATGTATTCATGTAGTTTATTAAACCAACATCATGGTACAATTATCGCATTGAGTAAATTTGCATCATTGAATAAGTCATCACATTAAGCACATTCGCATCATTTCATGCCTAGCATACACCTATGGCTTGATAAACATACTCACATTCTGTTATGCATTTAATTCCTTTATTAAACTACTATGTCATAGCATCATTTACATATAAATGTAATTGACAGACATTCACATACTCATTTCATAATGTTAGACATGAGTTGGACAAGCTAAAGGAACTTGTAGTGAAGTTCGGGTACATTTCGGAAAGGAAAAACACACAAAAACACCCAAACTAGAGAAGGGTGAATTCATGCCAACCATGAGCTCCAAATCAAGAATAAAATCACTCTTTTGACTTGTTGTGTCGTGCTCGCGACCCCTGTCATGCTCGCGACAGTAGGCTCCAACAGGAACTTCACGAGACTGCTTTTCCCCTTAAACTTGTATTACCTAAATCAATGTCTAAACCTCATATTTAGGCAAAATGTCCTTCTTCACATTTGTTTCCTAGGATGTTAAGTTTCCAATGGGACAAATATCAGGTCATTTGGACATATAATACGTGAGATATGACCTTAAAAATATATACTATTCCATTGAACCCGCCAGATTAGAGACACTTGTGTTTCGGCCATTTTTAAGGGTCTTAGATTCAAAATTAGTTCATGATCATTTCTGAGATTCTTATAGGCGAGGAAGTCATGATTTTAATGGCATAATAATCACATAATCTAGAGTTCTCAAACTCCATTTATGTCCAAAACATCACACGGAGGTCTAGGACAATTTCAGCAGAGTTTTCCCCTAATACTAGGGTTCATACTTTGGTCATAATTTCATAGTAATTCAATTAACACTTTCAACACATATCAACTTATGACATCTATAAATTATCACACAAGTACACATAAATTCAAAACTAATCAATCATGTATACAATACATATAATAAACAAATAAATCCCAACCTCTTGGAGCACTCCTTCACTTCACAACTAGGTGACCTTCTCTTTACCATTGATTCTCTTACTTGGTTCACCAACTTTCAGCCACATACACATACATTTGTTCAAAGCACAATTAACACCTTGAACATAATTTCCAAAAGAGAAGAAAAGAAGATGAAGAAGACAAACACATAAGCTTACCTTTAAGTTATCACTAAATCTCTCTCCCTAACCACTTTACTCACCAACCATGCACATGTTCAGAAGGGAAGCAAGAAGAAGAAATTGCAAAAAAGCAAATGAGAGAAAGAGAGAGAAGTGGCCGAACTCCAAAGAAGAACAAAGTGAAAGATTTTGCCACTTCCCACACTTAAATATGCCTGGCAATATGAGGTGTCACTCCACAAACCATCCCAAAGCTAGGTGGAACTTCCTCAAGACAACACTTGGTTTCCACTATGGCTCAATTAAGGTTAATTAATCTTAATTAACCTAATTAATCTTTCACTTACACTAATCATGCAATATTACAAATTAGTCACTAAACTATTTTACTTTCTTTCAATTAAGTCCCGACTTTCTCATTTTCAATTCAATCCAAATCTGTAAACCCTAATTAACACTCACTCACTTCGCTAATTGCGCTCGATACTACTAAGGTGATTTTCGGGATGTTACAAACACCTATTAAACTTTATACATTTTATTGTTTAATACTCTAACTTATTATTTTCTGCTCCTTATTATAGAGATGTACGTTTCTTTTCTAAATTCCAAGGGCAATCATACTGTACATGTACCTCTTACAGACATACTTCAATCTTATACATTTTAACTCCACTGATATTCATATATCCCTTAATTATTTTAACATTATTTGTTATATTATTTTAAATTTATCTTACTCACATTTTATTAATTCTACTTGACATTTATGCACTTTACTATACTAACTGAATTTTATAATTATTACTATTATTACATTTATTATCATCATTATAGTTTCCTAATAGTAATTATTATTAGTAACAATAACACTTTTATCATGGACTGTAAAATTTCTTTTTTTTATTTGTTAATATTATTAACTTTATCACTTTTGTATTTCCTAGATCTATTTCCTTTACTTTATTTCCATTATAGCCTTGCATTCTCACGCAGCCCACTAGGCACAAACTTCTTAATTTATTTAATTCATTTATTCTACTATCATTAATATAATTAACTTAAATATTAACCTTTTTTTTACAATATTCTTCACATTATTATTGCAATTAACAAATAACAATTTTATTATTATTCTTTCACTAATTTCTTCATAATAAATTCAATCCATCAGAATTTACTTTAGTAATCTTTCCACAATTAACATTAATATAATTAAACTAATTATTACTTATCTTTCTAATATTAACCTTATTAAATTTTATTAAAATACTATAAATATTATTATCTTTTTTTAATTATATTATACAATAATTTTATAATTCTTTATAATTACAATTAAAGGTTAATTACTTATTCAAATTATAGTTAAGTCCTTCGACTAACCTTATTAGTATCAAATTACATTTTATCCCTCTAAACTATCATTAATTTCAATTTTGCCCTTCTATTTCAACTTAATTACCATTATGCCACCAATTATACAAATTCCATATTTAATTCTTTGTTAAATATGTAAAATTACCAATCAATCTTTAGACCTCTATTTAAACATAAATTTCATATTAATCTTCACTTGAACATTTAATTACCTATTTAACCCTTTAATTACCTATTTTTCCTTTAATAGACTTTAATGTCCATTTGTGACGTGTAGAAACCCGCTTATGTTATTTCCCGAAAGGCCCGCTTTTAGGGTCCAAGAAGGGTTTTCATCTAGAACTTAGGTAACATGAGATATTTTGGAATCCCTTACCAATAGAACATTGGGGAAGTTCATATAACCCCATGAAACCTTTAGACACCTTTGAGATATTTTGGAGTCGCCACCCAATTTACAAGAAATTGGAAAAGTTCATCTAACATCGAAGGTCTTAAACCAGAGAGTGGTTTTTGGAACTTCACTCTTATTAATGCCTTGGTTAAATTATAAGTGAGCTTTTAACAATTAATTTTCCATCCCTTTTCTCACACGTCATGCAATTAATTTAAATGCACATTCAAGCAATGAGGAAAGCGGTAAAAAGCGATAAATAAAAGAATTAAAATACCAAATAAATTAAAAAATGAAATTCGGACAAAAATACAATCCCCCAAAATATAAAATTAAATAAACAAAATCAATTATGTAAACAACCATACATAAATCGGGATATTTATTTATAGTACGAATATTGGTTCCTTCATGCATACTTAAAAATGGAGTGATCCCATTTAATGAAAATTAATTCTCCTTTTAAAAGTGACATTTTATTAGTTAAAATTAGGACATTGGTCCTATTTTATTAGAAAAAATTTCAATATATTAATATAAATATTTTTGTGATTTTTAATTAAGCGTCCATAAAATAAATAATTTTATTACTAATTACATGACAAATAAATTAAAAGCCAAAAATAAAGAAAAAATAAATACAATAAGAAATGATGAATCAACCAAAAGAAATTCCTAGATCTTCTTCTTTGCGTGCAAATGTACTCAATCATGACAAAAATAAATATTCAAACAAAAATAGACATAAAATATTAATGTTAGTAATTAAATCAAGAAAATCAATTAAATATATAAACTAATAAATAACAAATTAAAATAGATAAAAAATGTATTATGGTTGATAAATAAATTAAATGACATATTAAAACAAATAGATTAATAGATTAATACATAAAAATATGAAATAATAATAATAATAATAATAATAATAATAACAACAACAACAACAACAACAACAATAATAATGATAAAAATGATATAATAACAATAATAATAATAATAATAATAATAATAATAATGATGATGATGATGATGATGATGATCACAATAACAATGATAAAAACGATAAAATAATAATAATAATAATAATAATAATAATAATAATAATAATAATAATAATAATAATAATAATAATAAAGAATTAACAATTAAATGAGATGAAGAAAAAGAATAAAAAATGTTAAATCTATATCTAAAATCATATAAAATAAATAAATAAAAGATAAATTAAAAGATCAACATGATTGCTAATTACATATGAACAAAAAATAAATAAAATAAAATAATAAAAATAAAATCGAGCCTAAAATGTTTACCCTTAGATTTCGGATTTGATAGAATGAGAGAAGATGATTGATTTCTTGCTTTGATTCACAAAATATTAGATAAAAAAAATAATCTAAAAACTTTTCTCTAAAAAATTATTGTAAAAATCTTATTTTTACAAAATCATATAAAAAATTGGATTTCAGGAACAAATAATGATTTTCTTTGTCTCAAAATCAATTATTCTTCCAAAAATCAATGTTATCAACTGCGGTCTTTAATACCATACCTCTGGAGCAACTACTCTCGCTGGCCAGATGTCTAAGTCGATGAGTCCTATTATCAATTGCGAGGCTAAGTACCCATCTCTTATACGCACTAGTAGATGTGACAGAGCAATCTCCAAAGGAGGGTATGACAGTCTTCACCGGTAGTTCAACCTAGAGATCAAGATATCTAGAAGCAAAAGCCGAAGACAAGATTCCAACCCGAAAAGATAGAGGGGGTCTCACCACATCCTAGGTTATCTCGAGCTATCGAGCACAACGGGCTGTGATATAAAAAGTGGCTTCTCGAAGCCCGCATAGGGGAACACACCCCGAAGAGCCATCGACTATCGTGGCAGAAAGAGGAAGCTAGGCATTCATGAAATTGATATCCTCGTCTGTAACTCCACCAAGTCTGGTAAAGCTCTCGTCAAGAGTCGCAAATAAGTACAGTCGCTGACATGGGAGGAAGTGCCTCAAGGAATATTGATTGATAACCCTAGGAGGAGGTTCTGACAGCAATCTCATCTTCTCTTGTAGCTATATCTAGAAAAAAAAAAGACATATTAAGTATAAAAGCCGCTAGAGTGACTTGGGTTAACCCCAGGCAAAAGTAAGGCATAGGGCTATGTGAACATTCGCAAAGGATGCATTTCTCGCTAAGAAAAGCTAGTGTGAAAATCCACACGGGACACACTACTTTTCAAAATAATGACATACCTGGACTAATAAGGGGCTCCCAGAAAGGGCGGTAGAGGAATAAGCATGAACAGAATCAAAACCCAGGATGGTCTCGGTGAGGATCAATGGGAAAGGGGATAGTCCATGATGAAAGTCATCCACAATCCCGAATAGACGAAGATCACCAGTCAGCTCCTCTGAGGTCACGGTCAAATACCTCATGAGACAAAATAGGAAAATGACACTCGTACGGTATGGGGGAACATCGGAGAAGTCCTCCAACGCATCAATCAGTGGCCTTAAGGCAAAAGTAGAACACTGAGGGACCAATCAGGCAACATCAAAAGGAGGGATGCTTAAGGCCAATGCAATATCCTTAATATGAATCAAACCACAGCGTGGAATACAGGGTAAGGCACCGGGAGGATACCATGCCCCAATGGTAGCAGCAAACTCTTCAAGTAATGGGGCATAGTTCCTGCTAAGTGAATCTAAAGACGTGAAAACGTGGGTCCCAGAAGCGAGCTGTAGCCAGAAGAAGATTGTGATCTATCCTGACCGTTCTCAAAAATTTCAAGCAAGAAAATGGGGATAGGGTGGTGTTTTCCCAAGTTTGGGGGTTATCTAGAACTCGATACATTTTGGTGAAGACAGATGAAGAAATTTTCTAAGTATTACGGCTAAAATTTAAAATTAACAAGGAAAAGTATGAAGAAAAGAGAGGAAAACCTGGAAAGAAAGCTCTGGTTGAGGTTTGAAGTGTTGAGAGTGCACAAATCCCAAGGAAAGGAGGAGAATTTAAAGTTCGGTTCTCCGACGGGGAGCCCGTCGATCAAACTAGTTGACCCTTGCGAGATCTATTTTCCTGCATATTCTATACATGTCACACTGTGATGCATGCCGCTCGAACCCGGCCCGCCTTAAGGGTCCAAGAAGGATTAGCGTCTAGATTTTGGGTAACACGAGACATTTTGAAATCCCCTACCCAATAGAACATTGGGAATTTCATCTAACCTCATGAAACCTTTAGGTACCTTTGAGCTATCTTAGAGTCGCCACCCAATTTACAAAAAATTGGGAAAGGCCATCTAACCTCGGGGGTTTTAAACAAAAAAAGGTGTTTGAAACTTCACTCTTATTAATACCTTAAGTTAAGTTTATAAATGAGTTTTTAAGAAATCGAAATTCCATCTCTCATCTCAAGCGATCATGCAATAAATTTAAAGCGCATTTCAAGCATTTTAGAAAGCAATAAAGCAAGTGATAAAAAAAAGTGGTAAATAAATTCCATGTGAAAGATATGGGAAAGAACATTCCCCAAAGTAAAGAAAGCATAAATAAATAAAAGAATAAAATTGCCCCAAAATTAATTACAAAGGCCCAAAATGAATAAATAAATAAATACTATACAAAAAGAATAAATAAAATAAAATACATCATGCACAAATCGGGATATTTATTAGTGTTTAGGAACATTGGTTCCCTTTTATTAACTCAAAAAATTAGAGAACTATTTTATGGTATTTATTGAGAAAAACAGGATGAGTGATCCCATTTTATGAAAATTAACTCTCCTTTTGAAAGTGACATTTTATTGGTTAAAATAGGACATTGGTCCATTTTATTAGGAAAAAACCCCCAAGTAATTATTGTAGAAAAAACATGAACTTCTATAACATAAATGGATTTAAGATACATTTTACATACAACATAAAATGACATAATAAAGAAAATCCAACAATTAAAAATGCAAACCGAAATTTTGAAGGTCTTTAATCCCTTGATCTTCGGCTAGCCTAGGAATATTACTCAAGGTCAAAATAAATAAATTTTGTAGGCAATAAAAAAAACAAAGAAGAACGTTAGCGAATTAGATTAAATTAATGAAGTAAAATATAACCAGACAACCAACAAAATAATATAAACAATCAATTAAATTAATCAAATATAAACAATCAATTAAATTAATTAAATATAAACAAATACGATAAACAAGAACAAAATTAATACTTACACAGAAGAATAAATTGGATAAAAAAAATTAGAAATTAATAACTATGTGCGGAATGAAATATAAATAAAGTTAGTATTAAATATTTTACCGGTTAATCCTATATTCCATGCATCATGCCAGCATATTGATCTAAGTTAATCTAAATGATATTAATCATAACAAACAACAAAATAACTTAAATATTATAACGACAAAAAGATGTTAATAAACAACAATAGACTAAAAACAATAACAGCGTACGGATTAATAATAAATAACCAAGCAAAATATTGATAGTGATGTAAACACGCAGATTAATCATAACAAATAACAACCTAGCAATATGCAACAACAAATATATTAATAATACAACAGCAATAGGCAATAGATAATAATCAAATTTAAGTTTATGTCAAATATAACAAACAGCAAGAAATATATATAGTACATACAATGGAGGAAACAAATTAGCGACGCAAAATAAGAAAGAAAAAGAAAGAACCGATTTAGCCCAGGTATTTACCCTCAGAGGTATGACTTTTGATTGCAAAATGAAGAAAAGCTGATTTCCCCGTAGATTGCTTGAAAGAAAATTTAAATCAGGATGAGAAAAGCTTCAGAACAAAGTTTCCTCACTAAAATTTAAGTTTAAAAATCTTTACTGTTGAACAAAATCCAATGAAAACAATGAAATCTTAAGCGCAAGAAATTAATTTCCTTGGCTCAGAAAACTTTACTACTCTCCAACTCTTTCTCTCTCTCGAAATTCTTATTTCTGCCATTCAAAAACCCATCCTCCCTTTTTTTCCTCTTCTCACTTTTGTTTTTTTATGCTCCTCAAAAATTAGGTTTCTCAAAAACTTTTTTTTTTGTTAAAAAACCCTTAATTACCCTTTAAAATAAAATTTTATCCCCTTAAAAAATCGAAAAGGGAGTCCGAATTTCAAACCAAAAACTCGAGAAAATTGGAAAAATGGTGCGCTGCCAAACATAGGAGACGCACGACATGCACCCTCGCGCTGGGGGCCACATATTGCCCGCGAGACATGCGTCTCCGCGCAGGAGGCCGAATGTCGTCCGCGCGACATGCGGCTCCATGAGCGGGAGCCGCATGTCGCCTGCACGATGTGCGGCCTTACATAGGGGCCGCATGCTGCCTGCGCGACATGTGCCCTCGCGCAGGGGGGCCACATGTGGCTTGCACAATATGCGCCCCTGTGCAGGTGGCGACATGCGCCTTGCACGACATGCACCACCGTGTAGGGGGCCGTATGTTGTGCTCAGGTGCCGCGGCTCGCGGGTACTGCCCACAGGTGAATGCTGCCAGTAGGAGCCACCTCGCACGTCACAGATCGTAGGGTGACAGGTCGCCGAAAACCCAAAAAATAATAAAAAAAATTATTATTTTTATTTTTATTAAAGCTTCAACAAGGAAATTATCACTTTTAACCATTTTACTCATGAACAAGCATCATTTTCATCACTGGGTAACCTTGGTCTGTGCTGCATCAGGACCTGATGTCTACAGTTGCCCCCAGTTTTTGGGAACGTAGTGCCTTGGTGCCTAGGTGTGCCAAAACTCAAAGAAAGAAAGAAAGAAATAAGAGACGCATACCTGAGGCAGTTGTCTTCCTGGTATGAATGGAGTTGTTCGAGGTAGTTATCATCTACTTGTCGACGTGTTAACCCTCATTGTTTTGGCATCTAACCTACGCGGTGTCTAGCCTTTTATTCGATGTCTAACCTCTGTCGTTTCGGCATTTAACCTGTGCGGTGTCTAGCCTCAGCCGCTTCGGTATCTAACCTGTTGTTGTGATGTCTAATCTCCCTCGTTGCAGCATCTAACTTGTACGGTGTCTAGCCTTAGCCGGGTCGATATCTAACCTGTTGGTGTGGTGTCTAACCTTCCTCATTACGGCATCTAACCTTTGCAGTGTCTAGCCTTAGTCGGGTTGGTATCTAACCTGGAGAATTGCCTCTTAAGTGGACTTAGGGAAATTGCCTCTTAAGGGGACTTGGAAGTTGCCTCTTAAGAGGACTTGGAAATTGCCTCTTAAGAGGACTTGGGAAATTGCCTCTTAAGAGGACTTAGGGAATTGCCTCTTAAGAGGACTTGGGGAATCGATGCTGGGTAAAGTTCATCTTGGTCTAATTGCCTGGTATAGGTGGATGCCTATATTGAACTGGAATTGTCCTTGACTTGCTCTTGTGTGTGTAGTCTTTATTTAGACTTTTCCTGCAAAGTTATGGAAACATGAATACGTGTGTGCATGTGAAAAGTTATATGCGAATGTTTGCAAATGAACTGCGTGATATGAAATGAATGCAAAAATGAATAGACCGAGTCTTGAGAGGTCAGGGGTCCGTTGAGGGTATAACTTTGCTACTCGCATTGTTTGATGCCTCCCAAAGACCTAGAGGAGTGTCGTTCTTGCTTAAGAATTCTGCCCCATAATCCTTCCGAAGAGAACCGACCCGTGCGGATCTTTGCCCCCGGTCAAATAAGCATTTTGCCCCCAAGGCCTTAACTTGTCTCCTGAATTCTGCATTATCTGCTCGAAAGGAGATTATCTGAAGTAATGTTGCCTTTTCGCTCCAGGTATCAAAGTCATTATTTTAAAGGTAGTGCATCCCTCATGGATTTTCACACTAACTTTTCTTTGCTGGAAATGTGTCCTTTTTGGATTTTCACATAACCCTGTGCCTAAATTTTGCCTAGAATGGACCCAACCACATCCAGCGACTTTCTTTTTTTTTTCTTCTTTTATTTTCAAAGGATAGACTGTCAGTTTCTAGGTTTTCACCCTATCCTTTTGCCTTAGTTTTGCTTATAGAGCCAATTATGCTTTTCATCTCTAACGGCTTCTTCTTCTTTTTTTTCTTAAAAAAAAAATTATAACTGGGTCTGAAGATGTTATTGGAGATTCCTTAAGGGTGACCTACATGTGCTTACTTCCTAGATCACTGTTGCATGGGATTGATTGCCCTCATGAAGGTGCTATAGGTTTGGCTTCAGAACTGATGGTAGGATGAATTGGCCAAAGCATCTGAGCGGTGAAAATAGCAAAGGTTAGATAGCAACAATGTGCCAACTTTACACCGAAACTAGACAGCTTTAAACATGCAACATGGATTGCTTTGATCATATCAACATATCATCACAAAAATGCATATGTTTTAGTCTGATTTCATGACACATGATCATTATTTGGCATTAATTTCAAAAGTACAAAATCTCATATAATCTCAAAATAGATCCTGAAAGCATTAAACTCCAGTCAACCAGCCCTCTCGGGTTCTCGTGATTGAAAATTTAGCTCTCAGCCCTCAATATTTTTAACGTAGATTCTAGATGCAACATTAGGGACAAGACTCAACTCAAATGCTCTTGTGGCTTTTCGCTTGAAGCTCAAGAAACACCATGTGCCTCTTCCTATGTACCAAACCTTATTACAAGGTCGTCTCCGCTAATCGGATAAGACTGAACCAAGAATCAAGAGGTCTTACTTTAGTTGCAACGTTAGGCTTAGGTAGATGGCTGTCAAAGAAGGATCAAGCCACTAGGAAAAATAGCCGCAATATTTACTCGACTAATGGGAGGACCATTCTCAGCTCAGTTGCATATATAAAGGTATTCTTGAATTTTGGCTCGATAACACTTTAGCTCATCAAGATCAGAATAACAAAAAGGATAACCATTGAAACTCGTCAAGTGGTTACTATCTTGAGCTCTACCTCTTTTTTCCTTTTTTTCTCCTTTGTTTCTTTATTCTTTTTTTTTTCATTTTTTTTATTTTTGTCTCTGACCATGTAGAGATTGTGAATAACTAAACCCTCTTCCTGAAGTGCAAACTCATCCTTATCCGGGCGAGCTGTGATAGCCCAAAAGATTATCAATGATATACATTCGTCCTCATTAGAGCGGCCATTCTTCTAAGGGGAGGCAAAAATCATTAGGCGAAGGGTAGTTTCAACATGTGTAATAACAAAATCGGTACGCATTTAGCATACCAACATAGAGGCTCAAGGGGCTAGCAAGCGATTGCGAAATAAAGGTAGAAAATACTCATTTAGAGAGCCATTCAAAGAAGGGCTGCCTAAATCATTTTCTAGGTTCTGTCATATCTAGGGATTGCTTTAACGGGTAATAAGAAAGATTTTAGAGCTCTTAGTGATTTTTCATCCAATACCCTAATTGCAAATTGTTTTTTTTTCTTTTTTTTTTCTTTTTTCCCTTTTTTCATCTCTCAGAATTTTTTTCTCTTTAGGAGTTACATCAGATGCTATGAAGATTTTCTTTGGGTCCTCCAAAGTTTCGAGATTAAATACAGTAGTATTAATTTAATTAATGTCAAAAATGAATGCATCATAATCATGTGAAATGAAATCATTAGAAACATTCATGCAAATAATCAAAATTGTTCATCTTATTGAAATTGCAAAGATTGCCATAAGAAGTTCTTGGAATAAAAGAACAAAGCATCTAAAAAAAAATCATAATCTTCTCCTCCACAAGAGCCCATCATATTTATGGTTGGGGGACTGCATTGTAGCCTGCCTTCTTCTTCTTCTCTCTCTTCTCAAGGTTAGTGATCTCCTTAGAATCAATAAGATCTTGGATTTTATTCCTCAAAATCCAGTAATAATCTGTCAAGTGCCCAGTATGTTGATAGTAGGCACAGTACAGATCATCTCTATGCCCTGGCTATCCTTGATTCATAGCTGGCTTGGGAAATAGTGGTCTCAGCGTCCCCTCCTTTGTCAATTTGTCTAAGACCCAGGACAGAGAGCGGCCTAAGTTGGAATAGTACCTCTGAGTATGTCTGTTATGCGCGCCAAACCCCGGGGCGCCCCGAACCGCCCGCTTTTAGGGCTTTTGGGGGGAGGTTCGTGAAAACTTGTAAGGAATTACAAGTGCGTCCACTTTGGGCAACAATAAGCACTACAAGAAAATCAGCATTTACCGACGAAAATTTAGCGACGAAAAATTTACAGTCGCTATTTAGCAACGGAATAGATATATCCATCGCTAATTGCCGACGGAATTATTTTCCGTTGGTAATTAGCGACGGAATTGAATTTCCATCGCTAATTAGCAACGAAAAAATCTAATCGTTGGTAAATTTGGCGCGTAAATATCGCAACAAACATTGCTACAAAAATTGGCGACGGAATTAGATTTTCGTCGCTAATTAGCGATGGAAATTCAATTCCGTCGCTAATTTTAGTGAAGGATTTTTTTCCATAGCGAAATAAAATTAAATATATTAATTAAAATATTTTTAGCGATGGAATTAAAATCCGTCGCTAATTTTAGCGACGGAAATTCAATTCCATCGCTAATTAAAAATAAATATATTAATTAAAATATTTTTAGCGATGGAATTATATTTTCGTCGCTATTTTTTAGCGACGG
The DNA here is from genome assembly GCA_947683425.1 of Excoecaria cochinchinensis. Lineage (NCBI taxonomy): Eukaryota > Viridiplantae > Streptophyta > Magnoliopsida > Malpighiales > Euphorbiaceae > Excoecaria > Excoecaria cochinchinensis. The sequence goes on from CANTUQ010000004.1 coordinate 4,118,395, forward strand.
AACTAAATCTCCGTCGCTAAAAATATTAATTAAAATTTTTAATAATTTTTAGCGATGGAAATAAACTTCTGTCACTAAAAAAATAATTGATATTTTTATTTTTTAAAAAATTTTATATAAAAAATTATTTTTTGACTTTTTTTTCTTCCCTTCCTCCTTCCTTCCTCTTTCTTTCTTTCTCTCTCTCGCGAGCTCACCCAAGCTGCCCTCGCCCCAACTGCCCTAGCCCCCTCCACCACTCTCTCTCTCGTGCGCCCCTCTCTTTCTCAACCGCCCAAGCAGTCGCTGCCGCCGCCCTCGCCCCAGTGGCCCTCTCCGCCGCCTTCCCCACCCCCCTTTGCCTCCCTTGCTCACCAGATATGCTCCGCCTCCCTTGCGCGCGTCAGATCTGCTCCACCTCCCTCGTGCGACAGATCTGCTCTTGCTCCCTCACACACGCCGGTCGCCGCTCCTCCCTCGCCGTCAGTGCTTCTGCCATCATTCTCCGTCAGTGCTTTTTCCAGCCCTTTGCACAGTTGGAAATATTATAACTGGAGATGATATGCAAACTTAGGTATCAGCATTCCAGTAAAATGCATTTTGTAGTTTCATTTATCTGCATTATTTTCTTTTATACATAAATTATGCATTTTTGAACTGATGAAACATGTTTATTGGGATTCTTCATGTCCCTTAAGTGATATTATCATGGATGATCCATCAGTCATAGAGACCATTTTGGGAATTAAAATTAGGATGAAAGAATCTAAGAGCCTTGAGTGAATGAATGAAATAGCTTCAATTGTGAATATTTCCCACTCCAAATTAAAAGTAGTTTATATGTGAAAGTTGAGAAATCCTAGTGGGCCTTGAATATTGCTTGCTTTACTTTGAGGCTTTTAGGCTACATCAAAGCAAATTACTCAGTACATGGCTTTGTTTTATAACATACTTCATCATCTGAGGTTCTCCAAATTTCTGATGATCATTTCTCAGGAATTTGAATCAGATAAATTGGTTGGTTATTTTAGTTTTCGTTTAATGCATAGTAACTTTTTGACGTTGGAATAAGTTGGAGTATTTTCACTTTTTGGTTTTATTAGCTTTTGTAGTGTGTGGACATTGTTAAGGGTCTGCTTCAGCATGGTAGGCTTACATCGGAGCAAATCATTAATAGAGCCAACTCAAATCATAAGGAAGGCAAGTCTCTTATGAATGTCTATGTATCTTGCATTATATGTATCAGGTATGTATGTATAGTCTTTTGTCATGATTGTTCTACAGCTTTTAAAGCCATACTATCATCATATTATCACACAACTCAACTGTGTTGCTGATATATATTGGTATTCATGTATAGTTATATAATTTATTTTATTGTGATTATTTGATGCAATAGCTGTTTGTTTCTTATTCATTTATCAATTGGGGCTTTCTTCTACTTTTGGCCTTAGTAAGATATGTTCCTACGTGGTTGTTGCTTAATAAGTTATAGCATCTTTCATGAATAGCTCAAGTTGTGTAATATTAAAGTATTTGCCTATGCTCTTAGAAGAAGTTTAGAAACTTAGACAAAAGATGCAGCATTTTGGTAAATATTATAAGAACTTTATAGGATATCATGCATGAAAATTTTGAATCATTAGACACGAATCCCTTTACAAATTTTGAGGTTAGTTTCTAGAGCAATAAAGAATTTTAAGTTCATAGATGGTTATGTTGATAATGTGTTCTTGTAGATATGATTGTATATATGATACAAAATGAATTTTATTTCCCTGCAGAAGGATTAGTTTCATTTTGAGATTGTTAAGATTTTTAAGAATTTAACTTTGTGATTGTACAGGATAGATAGATTGGGTTTATTTTTCATGTAAACAACTTTCATTCTACATGATTTTAGTTTGTTATTTCGCATTTATTAATGCATATGTAGTATTTAATTTTGACTAGTATCTTTTAGTTAAATTTATACTAGACTATAATTAATTGCACTGGAATTGAGCATGTACTGGAATTAATTAGAATTGAGCATGTATTTTAGTTTAAATTTATATTTTCAGCAGCACTGTAATTGTTTTATTTAATTTTTTTTTATTTGCTTTTTAAATTACCGAAGAAAAATTCTGTCCATAATTTTTAAAAAAATAAAAAATTTTAGAATTTCCCGACGGAATTTAATATTCCGTCGGTAAATTCCCGACGGTATTTAACTTCTGTCAGGAAAATTACCGGCAAAATATTAAATTTTGTCAGTAAATTTACTTCCGTCGAGAAAATTACCGATGGAATATTAAATTCTGTCAGGAAAATTACCGACGAAACAATATTTTCGTCGACAATTTTGCCTACGTTCACAATGCCGATGGAATGTAATTCCGTCAGCAATTACGAAAAATGATGGCTTTCCGTCGGGAAATCTTTAATTTCTTGTAGTGGAGGTTTCATGGAGTCACCACCCAATAGAACATTGGGAAAGATTGTCTAGCCACAGTGAGCCTAAGATAGAGCTGCTGTGTCCATCATAGGCAAGCTAGAGGTGTCTTGGAGGCCCCACCCTAGTAGAACATTAGGATGGCCCTCTCGGCTCGCGCTTGGGCAAACTAAAGGTGTCGTGGAAGCCCCACCCTAATAGAACATTAGGATGGCCCTCTCACCTCGTGGCACCTAGGACTATGCAAATTGAGCCTTTTGGCACACAATAGGTGTCTTGGAGGCCCCACCCCAATAGAGTATTGAGATGGCCCTCTCGTCTCATTGAGCCCAAAGACCAGAGAAGGTTTGGGACTTCCCATTTATTCATACCTTGGTTAAGTTTATGATTGAGTTTTGAATTTAGTGTTTCATCCCATTTCTCATTCAATTCAGTGCAATTTAATTAAAGCGCATGTTGTCGATTCAGCAAAAGCGATAAAAAAAAGCATAATTAAAATAAAATATATGAAAGTATATTACAACAAAACTAGGGGCGGAATACGACCACCATTGTACATGGCATGCAACTCATATATAAATCGGGATATTAAGTCAAAGTATGAAGATATTGGTCTTTGCATGCATATTTGGAGAAAAACAGTATTAAGATATCCATTTTATTTGGGACAAAAATTAGGACATTGGTCCTGTTTTATTTATGAAAATTCCTTATATTTGTAGAAATTTTGAGCCATTTTTACATTAGCGGGGTCAAAATAATATTTATAATAAATTGTAAATGAAAATAAACTAAAAGGAGATAGGGTAAAGAAAATGAACCAAATTGGTGTCACCAAATCATCCTAGCGGCAATGCCCCATATTCAGTAGAAATAAATAAGCTCACAATAAAAACAAATAACATGTGAGTGGGATAATGAAATAAAATAATGATAATAAAAGGAAATATCATAAATAAAATAAATATATAAGCAACAAATATAAATATCTATATGTTGATAAAGTCAAAAATAAGAAATTGAAGTTTAAAATCTAAAAAATTTTATTCGAAGAAAAAGAAAACTCAAGACAAAAGTGTAGAGAGAATTCCTTTAATCAAGAAAAAGAGAAGAAAAATCTGAATCCCTTTCTCGATCCTCAGCCTTCTATATTTATAGGTAAATGAGGATAAAGTTAAAAAATTCAAATCTTTTTAAAATTTAAATTTAAAAATCAAATATTTTTTAAAATTTCAATTTAAAAATCAAATCCTTTTTAAAATTTAAATTTAAAAATCAAATCATTTTTAAAATTTAAATTATCTTTAAAGATAGATATCAAATCCATTTGAATTCAAACTAAATTTTAGAAAATAAAATCAAATACTTAAATTCAAATTAGATTTAAAGATAAAATCAAATCCTTTTAAATTCAAATTAGAATTTAAAGGAAAAAAATTAAATCTTTGATATTTGTCTTAAGGATAAATAAAATAAAATAAATAAATAATTTATTAATTTTGAAAATTGAAAACAAAAATATAAAAATACCAAAAATGAGATAAAAAATTAATTTTGGGAAAAAAATCATGAAAAAAGGCCAAAAAATGCATTTTCGGCGAAATTGGGCAGACAACGGCGACCGACGCCCGTCACTGGTGAGCGCCGAGCTGCCAGCGCACGCCGCACGCTGGAAGGCAAGGATAGGCGAGCGACATCTCGCTCGTCACGCGCGTGCGGAGTGACGCCCCGCGTGTCGCTCGCGCTGGGTGTTGAGCGCTCGCTTACGTGCCTGTGGGCTACCGCAGGGCGTCGACGCGGCCGACAATCGAATTTTTTTTTTAATTTTCAAATTTACCTAAAAATACTATAATTTTCAAACTCCATTTTTCAAATTTAATTTTCAAAATATTTTTTATTATTTTTTTTATTTTTTGCTCTAAAATACAAATTTGACCAGGAAATCATCACTTTTAACCTTTTTGCCTGTGAGTAAGCATCTTGTCATCATTGGGTAACTCTGATCTGGGCTGGTTCAGGGCCCGGTGTCTACAGTTGCCCCCAATTTTGGAAAAACTAGTGCACTATTGCCTAGGTGAGCCAAAATTCAGAGAAGAAGGAAAGAGATGCATACTTGAGGCATCCCTTACCTTTTTGCTATGTGGAAGGTTGCGGCTTGTCACTGTCGAGCTGTAGTGCTATCCAACTATGGCTCATTCGCATTTTCCCGATGGCCTCCGCTCGGCTTGCATGGTGCGAAGTGCAGTGTTATCCAACTGCAACCCCATTGCGATTTGTCCCGCTGGACTCATCTCGACTTGCACGGTGTGAGGAGTAGTGTTCTATAACTACAACCTCTATTTGTGATCTGTTCTACCGCTGGCCTCATCCCGGCTTGCACGTTGTCTGTTAGATGCAGTGTTATCTAACCACAATCCCGTTGCAATCTGTTCTATCGCAGGTGTCCCACTAGCCTCATCTCAACTTGCACGGTATCTGTGAGATGCAGTGTTATCTATCCACTATCCCTGTTGTGATCTATTCTATCGCTGGTGTCCTACTGGCCTCATCTTGGCTTGCACGGTGTCTGTACGATGCTGTGTTATCTAACCACAATCCCGTTGTAATCTGTTCTATCGCATGTGTTATGCTGGTCTCGTCTCAGCTCGTGCAGTGTCCTTGCTAACCCCCATCCGATCTACAAGGCATGTGATTGAATATTCTGTTTTGCTGGCCTCTTTCAGGCACGACATGATCTTGCTAACCCCCATCCGATCTGCAAGAAGTGTTATTTTTAATTTTCTGACCCCCGTCAGGCCTGTAAGGTGCGACTTTTGATTTGCTAACCTCTATCCAGTCTGCTTGGTTTCTACCTTTTAACCATTATCTAAATGATGTAGTGTCTGATTTGCTAACCACCATCTGGTTTGTCCAATGCTTGACCATTGACTATCCTTGGGTTGGCATGGTGACTCGTTCTTTGTTGTCTTTGCTGACGCTTATCCTGAACCTTTTTTCCTAAAAAAAGGTGGAAGCAAACGAGCAAAGTATATAAAAGAGATGCGTACCTATGGCAGTACGTACTTGCTGGGGTAGATGTCGGACGTGTGCCCCCTAAAGGAGGGTTGGTTGTTCCCGAACCGTTACCTAGGCAATAAAGCGCGAACATTCCTTGGATGGACAGGATTTGGGAAAAACTTAATGCTCTGAAGAGATTGGGAACGTTTCAGAAGAAGGACTTTAAGGGATAATGCTTTGAAGAGATTGAAAATGCCTTGAAAAAAGGACTTAGAGGTAATGCTCCGAAGAGACTGAGAATGCCTTTGAAAAAGGAGTTAAAGATAATGCTTTGAAGAGACTGAGAATGCCTTAGAAAAAGGACTTAAAGATAATGGTCCAAAGAGACTGAAAATGCCTTGAAAAAGGACTTAAAGATAATGCTCGGAAGAGACTAAAAATGCCTTAGCAAAAGGACTTAAAGATAATGCTCCGAAGAGGCAGAGAACGCTCGTGGAAAAGGACTTAAAGATAGTGCTCCGAAGAGGCTGAGAATGCCTCGAAAAAAGGACTTAAAAGTGATGCTCCAAAGAGACTGAGAACGGTTGTGAAAAAGGACTTAAAGATAATGCTCCGAAGAGACTAAAAATGCCTGTGAAAAAGGACTTTGAGATAATTCTCCGAAGAGACTGAGAACGCCTATGAAAAAGGACTTAAAGATAGTGCTCCGAAGAGGCTGCGAATGGCTCAAAAAAAGGACTTAAAAGTGATGCTCCAAAGATATTGAGAACGCCTGTGAAAAAGGACTTAAAGATAATGCTCCAAAGAGACTGAGAACACCTGTTAAAAAGGACTTAGAGATAATGCTCCGAAGAGACTGAGAACGCCTGTGAACGCCTGTGAAAAAGGACATTAAGATAATGCTCCGAAGAGACTAAGAACGCCTGTGAAAAAGGACTTAAAGATAATGCTCCGAAGAGACTAAGAACGCTTGTGAAAAAGGACTTAGAGATAATGCTCTGAAGAGACTAAGAACGCCTGTGAAAAAGGACTTAAAGATAATGCTCTGAAGAGACTGAAAATGCCTTGGAAAAAGGACTTAAAGATAATGCTCCGAAGAGACTGAGAATGCCTTGGAAAAAGGACTTAAAGATAATGCTCCGAAGAGACTAAGAATGCCTTAAAAAAGGACTTAAAGATAATGCTCCGAAGAGACTGAGAATGCCTTGGAAAAAAGGACTTAAAGATAATTCTCCGAAGAGCCTGAGAATGCCTGTGAAAAAGGACTTAAAGATAGTGCTCCGAAGAGGCTGAGAATGCCTTGAAAAAGGACTTAAAGATAGTGCTCCGAAGAGATTGAAAATGCCTTAAAAAAAAGGACTTAAAGATAGTGCTCCGAAGAGACTGAGAATGCCTCGAAAAAATGACTTTACAAGTTATCTCATGATTTCAACTTGCGGTGTCTTCATCTTGACTTCATCTTGCCGAAGCTGTCCCTTAGTTCGGCCTTTTCCTTCAAAGTTATTAGCACAAAAGTACATACAAAAGATTGTGCGTGCATAATGTGTGTGAAATATATGCAGAAAGCTATATACACGAAACACAAACAAAGGATTAATGTACAAAATTAGGTGTATATAACTATACGCGTAAAGGATTGAATGCAAAAAGATCTATGCATGTGAGTTGCATGTGAGATACAAAAATGGATAGATCACATCCTCGGTGGTTAAGGGATTCGTTGAGGATACTGCTCGATTGCTCACATTGTCTGACGTCCCTAAGGATCTGGAAAAGCATCATCTTGGCTTTTGGGACTCTGACCCATAATCTTTTTAAAGAGAACTGACTCATGCACATCTTTGCCCCTCGGTCAATGAGCATTTTGCCCCCAAAACTTTAACTCGTGTCTCGAATTATGCACTATATGCCTAAAGGGAAGTTATTCGAAGCAATGCCGCCTTATCGCTCCAGGCTTCAAAAGTCATTGTTTTAAAGGAGTGCGTCCCTTTTGGATTTTCACACTAGCTTTTCTTAGCGGGAAATGCGTCCCTTTGGGGATTTTCACATAACCCTATGCCTAATTTTTGCCTGAAATGAACCCAACTCACTCCAGCGGCTTTTATTCATTTTTTTTAGGACAGACTGCCGACTTTCAGGTTTTCACCTTGCCCTTTGGCCTAACTTTTGCTTAGAGAGCCAGTCACGGTTTTCATCTCTAACGGCGTCCTTTTTTATTTTTTATTTTTTTATTTTTTTATTTTTTTTAGTGTAGGAGGATTTGTCACATGAAAACTTATTTTTACTTCTTTAAGACTTACTCCAGCATATATCCTCATGTCTACAATAGGTTTCTCTTAACAATTTAATTTCATGTTTATGCCTAGCTTATGCATGCATTTCTATCTATATGCACCATATAGCAATAAGAATGACCATGACTAGACATGTGATGCAAAAACACTTGTTTTACTCAATCTCAATGAGTAACACCTTAGGTCCATTCGACTCCAATTATCAATCGGCCCTCTCGAGTTTTCTTGATTGAACATTTTCTCTCAAGCCTCAAATTTTTGCCCAGGGTGCCTTTTTTCGGTTTTCACCCTAACTAGACACCCATTTTTAGCAAGGCCACCTTTTTTTGATTTTCGACCCGCGGGGCTTTTATTCTCTTCTTTTGATTTTTAGTCTTTAGCCATGGAACTTCTTGGGTCTATTGATGTTGACCGGTTCTTTGAAGTCATCTTCATCGCTGTCTGTTGCTGCTGTCTTGGATAATAATCTTTGAAGAACAAAAGGACCTTCTCACATCGGCCTAAATTTACCTCGTATGTCCAGAACACCTGGTCTCATTTGCTTAAAGACTGAATCTCCCTCTTTCATCGGATACTTTTTTGACTTCCTTCCTGAATGATCGAGCAGAGTATTTTTTTTGATAGATCTGAATGTGGTAGTAATCCCACGACCTATCCTTGTCTAACGTGTTTTAACTGCTGCCGCCGTTGCTGCACCCAGTCAACTTTCAGAATCTCGACTTCCATGACTGTCTTTAAAGATTTGAGCTCTACTTCGATCGACCGTAGTGCTTCTGTTCCCTGTACTGAGGAATAAAGGTGACTCTTGTAGAGGTTCCGATGGTGGTTCTCTAGCCTCGAAGTGTAAAAGGCCATTTCTCTGCCCAATCCTTGCAGTTTTGAACTATTTTGACTTAGATCTTCTTGTTAGCAGCCTCTCCTACCCCAGTGGTTTGAGGGTAACACAGAGAGGACTTGTGGTCTTTAATGCCATACCTCTGGAGCAACTCCCTAGCCTTAGCCATAAATTGTCCTTCCATCCCTGAACCCTGCGTGGTGCGGGAGACCATATTGACATATCGAATTCCTTTTGATGACCCTGTCCGTTGGAGGCCGTAGGGCGTACCTCCCTTATGATGTCCCTTCCCAAGCTCGAGTAACCCGTATCGATTGTAAGTCAATAAAACCTTTTTGGAGGTCGAGAAAAAGGCAAAGTACGGGCATGTGTAGATCAACGGGATTTGAACAAAGCTTGCTCCCAAGATAGCTTCCCTTTGTCCCCATATCAACAATTTTCTCTTTTTTTTTTTTTTTTGTTTATTTTGTTCTTTTTTTCTCTCTTTTTGTTTTCTTTTCTTTTGTTTGTTCTTTTGTTCTTTTTTTTTTCTTTTTGGTTTTTTTTTTGTGGATAAGCTTTATTCAAATCCTGATAGTCTACGTGTACACACACTCCTCCGCTTCTCGATGGGGGACCACACTGACCAACTAAGTCGGGTGTTGAATTTTGACAAAAAATTTTGGCTTCATCTCTATTTTGGGATCCCTTCTTTAACCTTTTCTGCCCATTCTAGCCTAAGTCTTCTAGGCTTCTGCTTGGCTGGTCCATGATTAGGGTATGTTGGAATGGTGTGCTTGGAGATTCCGCGATCAACTCTTAGCATGTCTTCATAGGTTTAGGCAAAGACTTTTTCACATTTTATTTTAATTCTCTCAAATTTTATCTCACTTCAGGAGTCAAATTGGATGCAACCAAGATTACTATTTATTGAAACTGAATGAAACAGTGTTTATTAAACCAATGCCTTAATCATGATTATCACTTATGCTTGATGCAATAAGATATGACAATGCATATATAAGAAAAGCCCATATTATTAAAATAGAAAGAGAAATAAGTGCATAGTTCAGGCATACACTTTAGAAAAGGAAAGGCATTGTAGCAACTCTAATTCTTTCTTTCTTCCTCCAGGCTAGGCACCAATTCTTGAATGCGATCTCTTAGAGGACGACAATAGTCTGTTCTATGCCCCGTGTACTAGTGATATGCACAATACCAGTCTGTCCTATGCCTAGGCTTTCCTTGACTTGCGGCAGGCCCAGCTGGCAAGGGTTGTAACTTCCCTTCCTTGATGAGACAGGTGAAGTGCCAAGATAATGGCTAACCCAAGATAGTGAGGTGTTTAGGAGTCTTTCTTGTGGTTGAGACTTCTGCTACCCTATCATTTCCCCCGTTATCACTACTACTTCCCTTGTTCTGGCCCAAGGCTAGGTTTGTAGATTTAGCCATTTTATCCAGATGCTCGGCCTCAGCTTCGATGGCTATGTCCTTAAGTGACTCCCAGTCTTTGAGTCCCTTCATTTTTAGCCCTTCTCTTAAATATGGACTAGCATTCCTGATAAATAACCTGATCTGATCTGAGGTATCAAGCTTCCTCTTCATCTCCATTACCGAGTTCCTCTATCGGGTCAGGTACTCATGGAATGATTCCCCTGACTTTTGCTGCAGCAGTTCCAAATCTTTTGGGTTCACCTCCATTCTCGTGCTACAATCATACTATCTGAGAAACTCCTCTGTTAGCAAGTCCCAGTCCTCCTTTATCCTCCGATCTAGCCCATGATACCAATCCACTGCTAGGCCAGTTAGGCTCAGATAGAAGTATTCAATTTTCTATCTCTTCATTAAAGTAGTACCCTTCATCACCAGCGAGTACTGCTTTATGTGTGTGGTGGGATCGAAAGTGCCATCCAATTTGGGGACATCCGGCATTTTAAAATTCATTGGGATCAAATCTTCTCCCTCCAGCTCCTTATCTTCGGGGTTCATCCCTTGCCCCATAGTCAGCATTCTGGCCATAGCCTCAAACTTCTCTTCCATCTTCTTCTAGATGGCTTCTTTGGTCTGAGGCGCCTTCCCCCTTACTAACATTAGCTCCTCATAGTCATCCTCGTCTAGATCATCTTCCAATCTGTGAGCTACTCCTCTCTTCTGCCCTCCTAACGTGGCAGCCCTTAAGTCCACTGGTGGTGGACGTATCTCTTATAGTGGATCCTCTCTAACCTCCTCCTGTTCATTTTGTCTCATGGGGGGAGGCATCGGGTTTTGTGGTGCGGCTAGTTGAGCCACCGTGGCCATCATAGCCATCATTCGATTCTCAAACTCTTTGAACCTTCTGCCCACCTCTTTAGTTATCAAGGCCCTAGTAGCATTTATCCCCCTTGGCGAGTTGGCCATTTCAGAGTCTATAAAGAATTGAGCTGAAGTAGCATAGCTGGTTATTGAAGGAGTGTCTGGATACTCTACCCTTTCTGATAACTCGAAAAAAGGATTCCTGATTAATCGCCCCTAAGGACCCCTTGACCACTTAGGCAGATCTATGATGGCTGTAAAATATATCAGGTCATGATGATGCATGAATGCTATAAAATGCATGATCGTGCTATGCAACATCCACAAATCACTTGTAAGCACATAGGTCCTTCCAACCTTGTTACTCCCGCACATGAGGTCATAGTCTCTTTCCTAGGTGGGATTGGCCCATGGGCTAACAGGAAACCCGATGGACGCGTATGGTTCACGATGGAAAATTGACAGCATAACCTCTCCTAACTAATGCACAGACGTATGAGTTGTGATCATTGTGCATTTAGGCAGTCCGAATAAGTTGACATGGGCCTATCGGGGCATGAAAGGCTTTTATTAGGTGACCAATCAAATTATCTGGGTTTGTCCAACAAAAAATAATCAATACAGCAAGCACAATATTAAGGTTCATACCACCTAGGGTAAGTAACTATTTCCATTACATGAGCTTTGGCCAAGGTAATGATACTTTAGGTCTACCCAAGCATGGTCCCTGCCAACGGGTCTAGCTCATCACAAGCGCAACGACCGATCGGGTCTCGATTTAATATACCATGATGGTACGAGGCTTGTGCTGGTAATTATCCTTAACACTTTCCTACATTGAATGAACGTAGGGTCATGCTTCAGGAATGCACCGAGGTTAAAAAGGAACCAAACTAGCATAGATCTAAGGCTCTAATGAGATGCTGCAGTTTCGAAAAAGGATGAAATTTTTAAATTAAATCCCAATTATAAGTTTTAACCAAAGTACTTTCGAAGCGAAATCTCGAGTATTATCCCCAGTGGAGTCACCATTGTAACGCACGGCGAACCCCGGGACGCCTCAAACCGCCTGCTTTTAGGGCTTTCGGGGGGAGGTTCGTGAAAACTTATAAGGAATTACAAGTGCATCCATTTTTGGCAACATGGAGGTTTCATGGAGTCGCCACCCAATAGAACATTAGGAAAGGTCGTCAGTGAGCCTAAGACAGCGCTGCTGTGTCCATTATAGGCAAGCCGGATGTAACACTCCCATACCCCCGGTAAGGAATATCGGGGCGCCACAAGCCAAACACACACATACTCAAACACACACATGTAGAAAGGCAAAAGCGATAACAGTAAAATAATTAGAATAACTTGGGCCCAACATGCATTTTACAAATATTATACATATTACAGAACTATTTTCATTATACTTTACATATTCATTTCTGTACATATATTGCAATAAACTTTATATGTAACAACTATACTCTTTCATCACATAATGATGTTACTCAAAACATCACAAACTCTATTTCTATCTTATACAAAAAGAGATCAAAATAAAACTCCTAGTGGCCTTGACCCGCGGATGTCTTCTCACTAGTCCGAACCTATAAACCTACACGAAAATAAACATCCGTGCTAAGCGATAACGCTTAGTGGGGATGAAAATAAAGCAAAGGACTTCTACCGAAGTCGCACACATATCACATGCATCATTTATAGACATGCTTAAGTTAAAACATTAATCACATGATCTATTGAGCACACATTCCTAAGCACGTAAACTTTTTCTCATTTACAGGTCATGTATACATATTCCCATACTCAAGCAAAGGCATGTACAGAACAAGACTTATACATCAACTCTTGTACATTTTAACACATAAAACAGGACTAGCCTGAAATCCTTTATCTGTGGATACGTGCGCTATATAAACAGAGGACCGAAGTCTCAGAACATGTACTAAATCTATATCTGTATGACCATCTCGGAGGTCGGCCGCTTCGCCCAAACGGGGCGGTCGGTAGCAGCTGCGCGGTAACCCTTTATAAGCATGCTTATCTATCCACCACTATGACTCTTCAGGCTTAACATATAGACACTATACACTGAATCATATACATTGCATGTACTCTACTGTTCATTCCAAAACACTATACACTATTTACATATTAACTGAGCAAACAATGTGCATAGATATACCCTATGCATATACTCACATGTAGCAATATAATATCAATGAATCTTTGCACTCTACATTACTAATTAATCAAATGCACAATTCATTTTACATGTTCATAGACTTCACACATTATGATTCAATCATACATGATCAATATCACATACATATAATGTTCAATAATTAAAAAGCATATATACATTTACTTTTATTCTTAAACTCTTATGCCATAGCTTTATTTACCTATAATTTCCACTAACAACCACTCATATACTCATTTCATAAGGTTAGAAATGAGTTGGATATGCTATAGGAACTTACCATGAAGTTCGGGTGCATTTCGGGAAGAAAAATACTCAAAATATGCAAAACAGGAGATGGTCACGGTGGCAACCACTTGGTTGTGATTGTGAGATCCAAAAACATTTGATTTTTCCTTGTCTAGGCATTGGTCACGGTGGTAACAAATTGGTTGTTACCGTGACATACCCAAAATAGCAAAACAGAAGCGAAAACTAAGGACTGCTTCACTACTCTATTTTGTACAGCCTAAACCAACGTCTAAACCTCATTTCTAGGAAAAACATTCTTCTTAACAGTTGTTTCCTAGGATGTTAAGAATCAAATGGAACAAAATTTAGGTCAATTGGAAATTTATAACATCAGATATAATCTAAATAAGCTGAATTGGTCAAATGAACCAGCCAAGGTAGAGACACCTCTATTTTGGCAAATTTTTAGGGTTTTAGAGAAAGAATGTTCTCAAGGTGATTTCTAAGACATTTATAGGAATAGATGGCAGGGTTCTAATGGCTCAAGAATCACTCAATTTAGAGGTCTAAAACTCTATTTATGACAAAAACACTTCACAGAGGTCAGATACAAAATGAACAGAATTTGCCAAAACCAAACTTCATCATCAATACACACTCAAATGATCAAGTTACATACTTATAAACATACATGCACATATATATCATAAACATATATACACATATACCATGAAAATACTGCAATCAATCAAAATGAAAAGAAATTAACAACCACACACGATCCCGACCTCTAGGAAGCTCAAACTCTGTTCTCTACTCATTTTCGACCTTCTCCTTCCCTTTATCCAATTTCCTGGCCACCGCTTCAACAAAATCATATAGAAAACACTTGAATTAAACTTCTACTCACTTTAAATCAAAAATAGAAAGAAAAAGGAGGTCAGATCGGACAACCAACCACTCTTACCTTCTTCTCAAGAACTAAACTCAACCCTTGATTTATACTCTTCAAACCAATCCAAGGGATTCACTCAAAATAGACTAAGAGGAGAATAGAAAAACAAAAGAAAGAAGAAATGGCAAAACAAATAAAAACGGTAGCCAACTAAAGAAAGAAGAAAAAGTTAACAAAACCCACAAGGATAACCAACGTGGGTAAGAAAGAAAAGAAAGAACAGATAGTCAATCCTCATCCAACATTAACTTTGCTTATTAATGCCACTTACCTTATTAATTCCTTCAACTATTTCAAGCCAAGCCATGTGTCTTATACTCATTTGCCACTTATTTCTTTTTAATTCATGTAAAACAATTAAATCTCTTGCCATGTGTCATTTCCATACAATGCCACTTGTCAACCCTTACCCACACTTCAAGTTGCCATGTGTCGATTCCCTACGCTGGCACATGTCTATAACACATCAAATAATCCAATTCAAATAGGCTTCACGTGAAGCATTCTGTTGCGGCTGCGACGCTGTCGCGCTCGCGACAGAACCCCCACACAAGCCACTCACTCAAATACACTCTTTTATACACATAAACTCTTGAATTCCCGAACAAAAATTTTGAAATTCTACTAGGGCCAAATCGAGTTGTTACACCGGAGGTATTTTGGAGGCCCCACCCTAGTAGAACATGAGGATGGCCCTCTCGCCTCGTGACACATAGGACTATGAAAATTGAGCGTTTTGGGACACAAGAGGTGTCTTGGAGGCCCCACCCCAATCGAACATTGAGATGGCCCTCTCGTCTCATTGAGCCCAAGACCAGAGAAGGTTCGGGACTTCCCATTTATTCATACCTTGGTTAAGTTTATGATTGAGTTTTGAATTTAGTGTTTCATCCCATTTCTCATTCAATTCAGTGCAGTTTAATTAAAGTGTAGGTTGTCGATTCAGGGAAAGCGATAAACAAAGCAAAATTAAAATACAGTATATGAAAGTAAATTACAACAAAACTAGGGGCGAAATACGACCCCCATTGTAAATGGCATGTAACTCATACATAATTTGGGATATTCAGTCAAAGTATGAAGACATTGGTCTTCGCATGTATATTTGGAGAAAAACACTATTAAGATATCCATTTTGTTTGGGACAAAAATTAGGACATTGGTCTTGTTTTATTTAGGAAAATTCCATTTATTTGTAGAAATTTTTAGCCATTTTTACATTAGCGGGGTCAAAATAATATTTATAATAAACTGGAAATGAAAATAAACTAAAAGGAGATAGGGTAAAGAAAATGAACCAAATTGGTGTCACCGAATCATCCTTGCGGGCTCCCCTTCTCAATGCCCCATATTCAGTAGAAATAAATAAGCTCACTATAAAATCAAATAACATGTGAGCGGGATAATGAAATAAAATAATGATAATAAAAAGAAATATCAGAAACAAAATAAATATATAAGCAACATATATAAATATCTATATGTTGAGAAAGTAGAAAATAAAAGAAAAATAGGATTGGAATCAGAATATTTACCCTCAGAATTCGAGCTCGATGATGGGAAAATATGATTGATTTCCTTACTTTGATCCGTAAAATTAGAATTGAAAATAAAAAGTTGAAGTTTTATTTCAAGAAAGAAAACTGCTTAACAAATGGAAGAAAACAAAAATTCTCAAGAGAAAAGAATTATTTTCTTTGTCCCAAGAAATTATTGATAAGAATTTGAAGTTTAAAATCTAAAAAATTTTATTCCAAGAAAAAGAAAACTCAAGACAAAAGTGTAGAGATAATTCCTTTAATCAAGAAGAAGAGAAGAAAAATCTGAATCCCTTTCTCGATCCTCAGCCTCCTATTTATTGGTAAATGAGGATAAAGAAAAAAAATTCAAATCTTTTTAAAATTTAAATTTAAAAATAAAATCTTTTTAAAATTTAAATTTAAAAATCAAATAGTTTTTAAAATTTAAATTTAAAAATCAAATCCTTTTTAAAATTTAAATTTAAAAATCAAATCATTTTTAAAATTTAAATTATCTTTAAAGATAGATATCAAATCCATTTGAATTCAAACTAAATTTTAGAAAATAAAATCAAATATTTAAATTCAAAATAGATTTAAAGATAAAATCAAATCCTTTTAAATTCAAATTAGAATTTCAAAGAAAAAATTAAATCTTTGATGTTTATCTTCAGGATAAATAAAATAAAATAAATAATTTATTAATTTTGAAAATTGAAAAAAAAATATAAAAATACCAAAAATGAGATAAAAAATTAATTTTGGGAAAAAAATCATGAAAAAAGGCCAAAAAATGCATTTTTGGCAAAATTGGGCGGACAGCGGCGACCGACGCCCGTCGCTGGCGAGCGACGGGCTACCAGTGCGCGCGCCGCACGCTAGCAGGCGAGGACGGGCTAGCGACGCCTCGCGCGTCACTCGCGCTTGGCGCTGAGCCCTCGCTTACGTGCCTGCTTGCTGCCGTAGGGCGCCAACGTGGCAGACATCCGAATTTTTTATTTTCAAATTTACCTAAAAACACTATAATCTTCAAACTCCATTTTTCAAATTTAATTTTCAAAATATTTTTTATTATTTTTTTTATTTTTTACTCTAAAATGCAAATTTGACTAGGAAATCATCACTTTTAACCTTTTTACCTGTGAGTAGGCATCTTATCATCATGAGGTAACTCTGATCTGGGCTACCTCAGGACTCGGTGTCTACAATGTCCAATCTCAGTAGCTGAAACCTCAGCCGTCTTACCATCCCCGTCATTACTGCCCCCAGCACTGCCTGATCTGTACCCTGATTGGTTCCTAAAATTTTTCCCAACAAAGTTATCTTGGCTTGCTTTCTTTGATAGGTACTCACCCTCTGCTTTAATAGCTATGTCCTTTAGTGACACCCAATCTTTGAGCCCCTTCATCTTTAGCCCCTCCTTGAGATATGGACTAGCATTTCGAATGAATAAGCAGATCTGATTTGGAGTATTCAGCTTCCTTTTCGTCTACATTACCCAAATTCTCCATCGAGTAAGATACTCGTGGAATGACTCATTAAATCTTTGTTGAAGTAGTTCTAGATCCTTCAAAGTAACCTCCATTCGGGTACCACAATCATACTGTTTGAGGAACTCTTCGGTCAATAGGTCCCAATCTTCCCTTGTTCTCCTATCCAAACTGTGGTACCAGTCTACAGCAGGCCCTATCAAGCTGAGGCAAAAGTATTCGACTTTTTGTCTCTTGGTAAGCATAGTTCCCTTCATCACAAGCGTGTACTGCTTAATGTGAGCGGATGGATCTGAGGTGCCATCAAACTTAGGCAGCTCGGGCATTTTAAATCTCTGAGAAAGCATCTCTTCGTCCTCTAAATCCCTATCCTCGGGGCTTATCCAATTCCCGGTAGACAATAAATGGGCCATCGCCTCAACTTTCTCTTCTATCTTTCTTAGGGCGGGATCCTCTTTAGGAGGTCTAGCTCTTCATGACATGGATTCCTCATGCTCATCCTCTACAAAATCCTCTTCAGGCCTATGCTCCCCAATTCTTCTAGGCTCAATATTTGCAAGAGGTCTATGCTCAATAGCAGGAGGTGGTTCTATAACTGCTACCGGGGGTGCCTCCCTGATCGGCACTTATTGGGCCTATCCCCTGGCAGGAGTGGAAGGTTGTTGGCCTGCTTGCGGCACTAAGGAGGCAGCTAAGTTTTCCATCATTGCCAACATTTTATGTTCGAATTCCTCAAATCCGCACTCCATTTTCTGGGTCCTTTGGTTCATCTCCTCAATTATAATAGCCCGAGTGGCATTTGATTCTCGGTTGTCCATGTTTAATGATAATTCTGAAGGCAAGGATTCGGTGCTATCTGAGAGTGACTCCAAACCCCAATGCAACACTCGCTCTAGCAACTCAAAGAATGGGTTTCTCCTTACCAATCGGCCGTTAGGACCCCTAGACTGCTGATTCGTGCCTATGATGGCTAAAAGATTCGAATTGTTAGCATGATGCATGAATGACATTAACATTGCATGGTCGTGTTGATGCAACATAGACAACCACATGCAAGCAAATAGATCCTTCCAACCTTATCACTCCCACACACGAGGTAGTGCGGTCTCTTTCCTAGGTGGGCTTGACCCATGGATTAACGGGGGACCCAATGGGCGCGTATGGTGCATGGCGAGAAACTAGCAGCATAACACTCTTAATTTAAAGCACATGTATTTGGGTTTTGGCCTTTATGTATTTGGACCTTGCAAACAGACTAAAAAAATTGGCCCACCGAGGCATGAAAGCCTTTGATAAGTGTCCAATTAATATGTTTGAATTGGTTCAATATATAAGGGCCCACGTAGCAAGCATCGTATTAAGGAGCGTATTATCTAGTGGAAGTTTCTATTGCCATTACATGGGCTTTAGTCAAGGGTAGTGTTACTTTAAGCATGGCCCCTGCCAATGGGTCTAGCTCATCGCGAGCATAACGACCGATGGGGTCTCCATTTGATATACCATTGATGGTACAAGGATTGGGCTGGTGATTATCCCGAGCACTTTCCTAGAATGAGTGAAAGTAGGGTCGTGTTTTAAGAATGCACCAGGGTAAAATAATGGACCAACTAGCATAGTTCTAAGGCTCTAGTGGATGCAATACAATTTTTGAATAAAAATGCAATTTTTGATTCTTAACATCTCAATTATAATTTTAACTTAATTCACTTTCGAAGCAAAGTTTCAATCGTCCCCAGTGGAGTCTCCACTGTGACACGCGCCGCCCGAACCCAGCCCGCCTTAAGGGTCCAAGAAGGGTTAGCGTCTAGATTTTGGGTAACACGAGATATTTTGGAATCCCCTACCCAATAGAACATTGGGAAGTTCATCTAACCTCATGAAACCTTTAGGCACCTTTGAGGTATCTTGGAGTCGCCACCCAATTTATAAGAAATTAGGAAAGGTCATCTAACCTCGGAGGTCTTAAACCAGAGAAGGTGTTCGGAACTTCACACTTATTAATGCCTTAAGTTAAGTTTATAAATGAGTTTTTAAGAAATCGATATTCCATCTCTCATCTCACGCGATCATGCAATAAATTTAAAGCGCATTTAAAGCATTTCAGAAAGCAATAAAGAAAGCGGTAAATAAATTACATGTGAAAGATATGGGATAGAACAATCCCCAAAATAAAGAAAACGTAAATAAATAAAATAATAAAACTGCCCCAAAATTAATTACAAGGGCCCAAAATGAATAAATAAATAAATACTATATAAAAAGAATAAATAAAATAAAATACATCATGCACAAATCGGGATATTTATTAGTGTTTAGGAACATTGGTTCCCTTTTATTAACTCAAAAAATTGGAGAACTATTTTAGGGTATTTATTGAGAAAACCAGGATGAGTGATCCCATTTTATGAAAATTAACTCTCCTTTTGAATGTAACAACCCAATTTGGCCCTGGAAGAATTGCAAAGTTTTGTTCAGAAATTCAAGGATTTGTGTGTATAAAAGAGTGAGTTTGCATGAAAGCATAGCTGTGCTTTTGGGTAGAACACAGTTGTGTTTTTGTGGGTGTGGTTGATGGGGCTCTTGACACATGGCATCGTAGGAGATTGACACTTGGTTTGTTTAAATACATCTATTTGTCAAAGAGATACATATGAATTAAAAGAATTAAGTGGCTAAAGAGATATACATGTATTTAATTTTGGAAAGTGGGAATTTAATTTTTGGATGAGCATTGACCAGATGCTCCATTTTCTTCCTTTTGTCCCACGTTACTCTTGCTTTTGGCTTTCATTCTTCTTGCTTTTCCATTGGTTTCAGCCGTGCTCCATTCCTTTCCCATTTCCTTTGCTTTTGGCTTTCATTCTTCTTGTTTTTCCATTGGTTTCAGCCGTGCTCTATTCCTTTCCCATTTCCTTTGCTTTTCTTTCTTCTCTTTTGGTTTAACTTAAGTTGGTTCTCTTGGATTGGTTTGAAGAATAAGAGAAAGGTTGAATGGGTTCTTGAGAGGTAAGTTTAGTTAGTCTTTTGAGCTGACCTCCTTTTTCTTCCCATATTCGTATTTTTGATTTAAAGTAGAAAGAAGATTAACTTAAGTGCTTTGTATGGTTTTGGTTTAAGCTGTGATCAAGAAATTGGATAAGGGCAAAGAAAAGGTTGGAATCGAGTAGAGAGCACAAGATCAAGCTTCATAGAGGTTGGGATCATGTGCGAATTTTATGTTATTCATTTTGATTACTTGCAGTGTTTTATGATATATGTTTGTATATATGTTTGTGATTATGTATTGGATGATTTTGCATGATTTTTGGATGTGTTAGATGGGTTCCATATAGCTTTTGAGTGTAAGGTGTGATTTTGGGGAAATTCTATTCAGTTTTCATCAGACCTCTATGTATTGTTTTTGTCATAAGTAGAGTTTTAGACCTCCAAATTGGATGACTCTAGTGCCCTCAGAAAGATATGACATAGATCTAAAATTTTCTCTGAAAAACTGGAAGTCAATTGTAGACACCGGGTCCCGAGTAGCCTTGATCAGGATTACCCGATGATGAAATTTAGCTATGCCGGCTTATAGGCAAAAAGATTGGAGTTCGGAAGTGATTTTTCCTTGTCTTTTCGATGAGCAAAAAGTGTATTTTAAAAATATTTTTTAAAATATTTTTAAAATTATTTTGGAGAAGAAAAAGTGTATTTTAGATTAGTGGAATTTAAAAAAAAAAAAAAGGTTGAAAAATGTTGAAAAATGGTGATAAAATTAGAGGGGAAATCATTCGAGACGGAACAGCGACGGCAAGGCGCCGTCGCTATTGTACGTGCGCGGAACGCTGCGGAGCGCGCGCTCCGCGCGACCGACGCCAAGGGCGTCGATCGCTCTGCGCGAGCGACGCCTTGGGCATCGGTCACTCGCCGCACGTTGTGCGCGGATTGCTCACACTCCGCGCGTTTCCGCGCGGAGTGACGCCGATTTTCGGCGTTAGGGCACCGATTTCGCCCATTTTCAGCTCCCACTTGATTTTTAACCGTTTTTCGACGGTTTTGGGTGGTTTTGGGTTGTTTTTGAGGGTTAAAACACTAGAAAAAATCAAAAAAAGAAGGGGACGAACAAAGAACATTTAGTGAGGAAAAAAACTGAATTTTGGAGCTTTTGAGTTGAGAGAAAAAATCCATCTTACACACTTGTTTCCAAGAGTTTTTCTTCAAGTTTTCAAGCTATTTTCTAAGCATTTTCACAAGAGAAGACAAGGAATTCAACACTTCTACCTTCAATTCTTCAAAACTGAATTTGACGGTAATTATTCTTAGTTTTACTCATTAATTCTCTTGTTAATTTCATTTATTTTTATTTCCAATTAACATATTAAACATGTAAATTCTCTTAGTCTCCATATTCTTCTTCTTTTTTTTTATCTTCAATTGTTCATATAACAAGTAAACTCTTTAAATTCTATTATCTTATTTTCATTTGTCCATGTTATTACGCATGTTTAATTTAGTTTGTTAATATCTTTGATCTCTTTATGTTATATTATGATTATTATTGCATGTGTTAATTATCATTAAAATTTTTATTATACTTGTTTATGGCTATCAGTAGATGCTAGTATCACTATTATCATTAATGTTATTGTTCATATTTTACATGGATGTTAAATTTCAAGTTCATTTTCTCATGCCTTCTTTATGTTAGATATTACCTTAGGCTTTTTCATGCATGTTAACCTTTATTATTAATAAATTGCATTTGCCATGATGTTATCTCACTTTATGCTTGTTAATTTGCATCATAATTATTTTTATGCATGTTATAGTATCTTATGCATGTTATATGGTCATTATACATATTATCTTTTATGTCATCTCATCTCTTTGGGTTAATTGCTAACATGAATCTCTTCTATTTTAATTTTTTTTTGTTGCAAATCATTGTTTTATTCTCATTTGAGCACCAATGCACGAGAAGGAGGATATGCAGAGTTTGGTATTTTCATTACACATTTTCAATTCTCATTTTATTTATATTTCCTTGTATATATTCGTTGAATAAAATGTTTTTTTATGCACGCATGAATAAAAACCACACAAATGTTTCTAATGAATTAATTTGGATTTTTCATAATAAATGGGACCAATGTCCTAATTTTCATCCCAAATAAATCATCACATCCAAAATGTTTTCTTTAATTGTGCATGCGGGGACCAAAGTCCTCATAATTAATAAATTCCTCGATTTTATGTATGTTTGCACTTTCAAATGGGAGTTGTATTCCGCTCCTGGTATTATTGTAATTTATCTTTGATGTTATTTTTGATATGTTTATCTTACCGCTTTCAATGTGAATATTTGCGCTTTTAAATTAAAATTGCATCGTGTCGAAAAAGAGCGAGTTAATAAACTCAAAGCCAAATTATAAAAGTAATCAAGGTAGAAATAGATGCGAAGTCCCGAACCCATTCTCTGGTGTTTGGGCTCAAAGAGGCTAGAGGTTTACCCTCCAAGACACCTCTTGTGTCATGAGACTTAGACATTAATCCTAGGCTCCTTTGGGTGAGAGGTTTAACCTCCAAGACCCCTTTGGCTTGCCCAAAATGGATAAAAGCGTTGTCTTTGGACTTAAGGAGGCGAGAGTTTTACCCTCCAAGACCCTTCTTATGCTCTATAACCTAACAAATCCTAGGCTCATTTGGGCGAGAGGTTTATCCTCCAAGACCCCTTCGGCTTGCCCAAAATGGATGAAAGCGCTGTCTTAGGCTCTCCGAGGCGAGAGAAACTTTTCCAACGTTTTATTGGGTGGCGACTCCATGAAACCTCCTTGTTGCCCAAAATAGAAGCACTTGTAATTCGTTACAAGTTGTCAACGGACCTCAAATGCCCGATCGCCCTCAAGCGAGTGGTCAAGGGGTGCCCACGCGGGTCCGGAGCGCGTCACAGTGGCGACTCCACTGGGGACAAATGGTTCGAGACTGCAATTTGAAAATACCTTGATTAACTTTTACAATAAAGTTTTAGTTTATGAAATTCGCCTTATCTCAAAATTGCATATCATCTCATTAGAGCCTTAGATTAAGTTAGTTTGGTCCCTTTTCAAACCCCGGTGCGTTCCTGAAGCACGACCCTATGTTCACTCAATTTAGGGAAGTGTTAAGGATAATCACCAGCCCAAGTCTCGTACCATTATGGTATATCAAATGGTGACCCGATCGGTCGTTATGCTCGTGATGAGCTAGACCCGTCGGCAGGGATCATGCTTGGGTAACCCAAAAATATCATCACCCCATGACTAAAGCTCATGTAATGGCAATAGATACTTCCACTAGGTGAAATGTACCGTAATACTATGCTTGCTATATGGGCCATCATATATTGGACGAAATCAATTTAATTAAATGGTCTTCATCAAAGGCTTTCATCCCCGGTGGGCCCATCCTAGTTAAATTGAATTTTTCAAATACATAAAGGCCAAACACCCATACGTATGTACATTAGATAGGAGCTGTTATGCTGCCGGTTTTTCACCGCACACCATACGTGTCCATTGGGTTCCACGTTAATCCATGGATCAAGCCCACCTAGGAAAGAGACCGCACTACCACGTGTATGGGAGATATAAGGTTGGAAGGATCTATCTGCTTGCATGTGTTTGTCTATGTTGCATCAGCACGAGCATGCATTGCATTTTAATCATGCATCATCTTAACAATTTTTACATTTCAGCCATCATAGATTCTCGTGGGTGGTCTAGAGGTCTCGACGGACGGTTAAGAAGGACGCCGCTTTTGGGGTTAACAGAGTTAGTGTCGGATCAGAGTTCAGATTCAATCTCAGAAAATAGTGTGGGGTTTTCTTCCAAATCATCAACAGAAGTAAGCATGGCTATTCCATCAAATGAGTCTGATGCAACTTGGGCAATAATCACTGAGGAGGTAGGAAAGAGAATGGAGGAATTTGAAGCTTGAATGATTGCAATGATGGGCAATCTTGCCGCCACAATAGCTGGGCAACAAGCTGCTGCTGTCCCTATCCGAGTGCCAGCTGAACAAGAGGCTGTTAGAGAAGATCATCCTGCTGCATTTAACCAACCAGTGGTTGACCCACCTATTGTTGAGCAAAGAGTACCTGCACCTATTGAGCGCAGAGAGGGCCCCAGGTCTGAAGCTGAGTTTGGGGGAGATGAGCTAGAGGAGCGTACCGTAGCTAAAGAGAAGTCGCCAAAAATGGATGAGGCAATGTGGAGGAAAATGGAAGAGAGATTTGAGGCCATGGCAAGGATGATGACTGTGGGGAAATGAATGAACCCGGAAGACCGAGAGCTGGATGGGGATGACCTAATTCCCCAGAATTTTAAGATGCCGGACATTCCCAAATTTGATGGCACCTCTGACCCTGCCGCACACATCAAGCAATACTCGCTGGTCATGAAGGGAACGACCTTAACAAGAAAGCAAAAGATAGAGTATTTCTGCATGAGTCTCACAGGAGCTGCTATTGATTGGTACCATGGGCTTGAGAGGAGGTCCAAGGAGGATTGGGACTTGCTAACCGAAGAGTTCCTTAAGCAGTACGATTGCAGTACCCGGATGGAGGTCACTTTGAAAGATCTCAAGTTGCTACAACAGAAGGCTGGGGAGTCCTTCCACGAGTACCTTACTCGGTGGAGAAACCGGGTTATGGAGATGAAACGCAAACCGGACACTTCTGATCAGATCCGGCTATTCATTCGAAATGCCAGCCCTTACTTGAGAGATGGACTAAAAATGAAGGGACTCAAGGATTGGGAGTCCTTGAAGGACATTGCCATAGAAGCAGAAGGAGAATATTTAGCCAAGAGGGCAAACAGCGAGTCCTATGCCCGGAAGGGATACAGCAATCAGTGGACAGCTAAGAGAGCAAGTTCAAGCAATGGTAACAGAGGTGGGAAGACAGCTGAGGTGTCTGCAACAGGCGTAAGTCAGAGATATTTCTCGAACTTGGGTAGGCCTTTATCATGGGTGCTAAAGAGGCTAGTAAAAGAAGGAAAACTGCGACCCCTATCACCTAGGCTGGCCAAGACCCAGGGACAGCCAGGGCACAAGGAGAATGAATACTGCGTATTTCACCAACATACCGGCCATTTGACAGATGATTGTATAACGCTAAGGCATCGGGTCCAAGATCTAATTGACAACAAGCAGATCACCGATCCTGAGAAGAGAGAAAGCAAGAAGAAGTCCTGTTATAATACAGTGCCACCTCCAATCTTTATGATTTGATCGAGCCTATCAGAGTGGTACGTGATGCAAGATCTATATGGAAATGAGTATGTCGCTATTACTCGCCCTGCAGTGGATGGAGAAGGGGTTTCCGTGGCGACAATAGACTGTTGGTCCACTAGTGAGAGTGGAGATGATGAAGATGAGAAAAATGGAGAGTTTACGAATCTGTGGGATTCAGAGGAAGAAGAAAGAGTAGAAGCAATAACAAGAAGTGGGAGGGTCATTCCAAAAGTTGAGAAGCAGCAAGACCCAGCACAAGCAATCGCAGAGAAGGAGCCGGAAGAAAATTCAATAGTGAAGCAACTAAAAAAGACCACGGCTCAGATATCTATTTGGAACCTCTTGAGACAGTCCCCCTCTCACCAACAGAAGTTAGTTGAAGCATTGAGTGTATCCACCGTAGCAACTACAATCTCTCCATCCGAGCTTTTAGACCTTGTTAAGGGGGGATCCGGGGAGAAGTTGGTTTTTTCTGATGCAGACCTACCAACAGAGGGTCGCAACCACAACCGACCTTTATACATCAAGGCACAAATCAATGGTAAACACACCGCTTGCATCATGGTTGATGATGGGTCGTCAATAAATGTTTGCCCTTTGGTGGCGCTTCAGGCCTTTGGGATGGATGAGAGTATGTTAAGCAAATCTGACCTGACCATCACTGCCTACGACAATTCCAGGAGGCAAGCATTGGGAACTTTCAAAGCTGTTGTAAAGACGGGGCCCATTGAGACAGAAATGGATTTTGTGGTCTTGCCGATTCCAGCAAACTTCTCAGCTCTGGTTGGAAGACCGTGGTTCCATAAGTTAGGGGGAGTGCCATCCACCTTACACCAGATAATTAAGATACCTTATGAAGGAGAGATAGTGACCATTAAAGTAGCAAGAGTGAACCAAGTGTCTGCCTTGGAGATCTCTAATCAGCCATTCAGTGGCTTTCATGTATCGGTGATCGGAGAAGAGCAAAGCTTAGAAGGTAGCCCTCAAGTGGTGAACATACTAAAGAAGATGCACTTCCTCCCAGGGGCTGGTTTGGGAAAAGAGTCACAAGGGCGGCAGGATGCTATCACTACACGTGGTCAGAAGAATCGAAAAGGGTTGGGCTACAAAGGAGAGTATAGTAAGAAGAAAGTGTCAAAGAAGATTCCCCATATTTTGGAGAGCTTTGTGCCATAATCATCGATTTGTGCTTACACCGGAGAAGAAGAGCCGCAATGGGTGGACGGGAAGATCATCCCGGGATTTGAAATTTTCAACGATGTCTTTGATTGGGAGATCGGAGTTGTTAAAGCTGTAGAGAACTTTTGGGATGAGGAGATTATGACCCAATGCAGCATCTGGAATAGGGATGAGCTCGAAGAGATCGTCACTGATAAAATGTTAGCCACTAAGCTAAAAGGGAAGGAGAAGATAGTGGAACCAGAGCCGAAGATTGAAGATCTCAAGATTTCACAAAATCAAGAAGCCAAAGCACAGTCGGCTGCAGCATCGGCGTTAACTGAAGTTGATAGTCATTTAGATTCTCTTTTTATGCTAGAACTCTTTGAGAACAATGTTAATGTTTCTAATTATGTTAATGACATGAATAACTTTGCTTACTTGTGTGATGTTTCTGATGATTTCATTTCGCATGATCATGATGCATTCATTTTTGATATTAATTCAACTGGCACAACTGCATTTAACCTCGGAACTTTGGAAAATCCAAAGGAAATTTTGCTAGCATCAGACATAACTCCTGAAGAGAGAATAAAATTTGAGAGAATATTAAAAAAATATGAAAAAGTCTTTGCCTGGACCTATGAGGATATGCCGAGAATAGATCGAGATGCTGCCAAACACGCCATCCCAACTTACCCAGAGTTTAAACCAGTCAAGCAAAAACTCCGGAGACTTTGGCCAGAATGGGCACAGAAAGTGAAAGAGGAGATCCATAAGCAGATTGAGGCTAAGTTCCTGAGAGAGGTTAAATACCCAACATGGTTAGCTAACGTGGTTCCTGTAGCTAAGAAAGACGGTAAGGTTCGAGTATGCGTCTACTATCGAGACCTGAACAAAGCTTGCCCTAAGGATGATTTCCCGCTGCCTCATATTGATGTGCTAGTAGATAGTGCTGCTGCTTGTATGATGTACAGCTTTGTGGATGGGTACGCAGGGTACAATCAAATCCTTAACAAGATAATGGATCGGATTAAGACAGCCTTCATCACCGAGTGGGGGACATACGCCTATCGAGTTATGCCTTTTGGGTTGAAAAATGCAGGAGCAACTTATCAGAGGATGGCCACCAAGGTTCTCAATGACTTAATCCATAAAGAAGTAGAGGTGTATGTCGACGACATGATGATTAAGTCGGCTACTAGAGAAGGTCACTTTGAGGCTTTAGAAAGTTTCTTTCAAAGGATCATCAAGTATGATCTGCGCCTCAACCCCAAGAAGTGCATTTTTGGAGTTACATCAGGAAAGTTGCTAGGCCATGTAGTAAGCCAGAGGGGAATTGAGGTAGATCCCGATAAAGTCAAAGACATAAGAGAGATGCCGATGCCCAAAAAGGAGAAGGACGTCAGAAGTTTCCCAGGAATGCTTCAGTATATCAGCCGGTTTATTGCCAAGCTAGCTTCAGTATCTGAGCCTATTTTCAAGCTTCTTAGGAAGAATCAGCCGAGGGTATGGAACGATGACTATCAATTGGCCTTTGACACCATTAAGGAGTATTTGTTAAATCCTCCGGTGTTAAGACCACCACGCCATGCCAAACCACTAATCCTATACCTTGCTGTGGAAGATAACTCAGTGGGTACTATGATGTCTCAGGAAGATGATTTTGGTGTAGAGTTTGCCATTTACTATCCTAGCAAGAAATTCCTACCTTACGAAGCCAAATATGTAGAGGTGGAAAAGATTTGTTTAGCAGTTATCTGGGCTTCTAAGAAGTTGTGACACTACTTTAATTCCTTCAAGGTACAAACGGTTGCCAAACATAATCCGCTCAGATACCTCCAAGAAGCACTCTCTCTACTAGGGAAGATGGGAAGATGGTTACTGCTGTTGCAGGAATTTGACATTGAGTACATAACCAGGAAAACCATTAAGGGAAGAGCCGTAGCGAAGTTCTTAGCCGAGCATCCTATTGAGGGAGATCAGTTTGAATACAACTTCCCAGATGAAGATGTCACTGCCATAGCAGTGCAAGGGTGGCAATTATTCTTTGATGGAGCAGTCAATAATAAGGGAGCAGGCATAGGAGTTATTCTTACGACCCCAGATGGTGAAAGGCTACCATTGGCTAAGAAGCTGAGGTATAAGGCTACCAATAATGAAGCAGAATATGAAGCTTGCATCTTTGGATTGGAAGCATTACTCGCTCTGGGGGCAAAGACAGCAGAAGTATTCGGAGCTTCTTCCTTTGTAATTCATCAGATCAGAAGGGAGTGGTCAGTCAAGGAAGAAAGGCTGTTGCCTTATGTAAAGCACTTGAGAACGTTGAGCAGCCAGTTTGAGATTTGCACTTTTCACTTCATCCCCAGAGACGAAAATCAGTTAGCCGATGCTCTAGCAACATTAGTGTCTATGTGGGATAACCCAACAGGAGTTGCGATGAAACCCGTGCTGATTTATAGTTCGGAAAGACCTTGCTTTGAAGCTGAACAGGTGATGGACATTGAGGCCACTGATGGAAATCCATGGTATTATGACATTAGGAATTATTTAGAGAGATCAGTCTTTCTAGAGGAAGCCACTGAGAAGGACCAAAGAATGATCAGGAAGTTATCCACTCAATTCATCAGTGTTAATGGCACTTTGGACAAAAGGCAAGCTGATGGTATCCAGTTAAGATGTCTGGCAGAGAAAGAAGCTAAAAGAGTTATGGAAGAGGTTCATGCCGGGGTTTGTGGAGCTCACATGAATGGCTTAGCCTTAGCAAAGAAGATAATGCGCCAAGGGTTTTATTGGCTCACAATGGATACAGATTGTTCAAAATTTGTGAAGAAATGCTAGTTATGCCAACAGTACGCGAATTTGAGGCATATGCTAGTTTCAGAGTTACATAACTTAACATCTCCATGGCCATTTGCACCGTGGGGAATAGACATCATAGGCGAAATCCATCCTACGGCTTCTAATGGGCACAGATTCATC
The DNA here is from genome assembly GCA_947683425.1 of Excoecaria cochinchinensis. Classification (NCBI taxonomy): domain Eukaryota; kingdom Viridiplantae; phylum Streptophyta; class Magnoliopsida; order Malpighiales; family Euphorbiaceae; genus Excoecaria; species Excoecaria cochinchinensis. Next base: position 4,148,000 of record CANTUQ010000004.1, read on the forward strand.
ATAGTTGCCATTGACTACTTCACTAAGTGGGTTGAGGCTGAATCTTTCAAGAAAGTTAATGCAAAGGATATGGCTAAGTTCATTGAGCGGAATTTGATATGCAGATATAGTCTCCCACATCACATTGTGTCTGATAATGGGGTGCAATTCCTAGCAGAGAGTAAACAGATGCTCCAGAAATATGGGATCCAACATCATAAGTCTTCTCCTTACCGTCCTCAAGCAAACGGTGCAGTTGAAGCGGCGAATAAGAATGTGAAGATAATTTTGGCCAAGATGGTTCAGAACTACAAGGATTGGGCAGAAAAGCTACCCTTCGCACTTTAGGGTTATAGAACAACAGTCAGAACCTCTACGGGGGCAACACCATTCTCTCTGGTATATGGAACTGAAGCAGTCCTGCCGATTGAAATTGAGCTGAAATCATTGAGGGTAGTCATGGAAGCTGAGACTCCTGAAGCAGAATGGGCACAACAACGTTTGTCACAGCTAAATCTGCTGGATGAAGACAGGTTACGAGCCTATTACCACAACTAAGTTTATCAAAAGAGGCTGGCTCGGTCATTTTGCAAGAAAGTACGAAAGCATCAGTCGAAGGAGGGGAATTTGGTCTTTAAGATGATGAGACCGGGAGTTCCAGACATACGAGGAAAATTCAGACCAACCTGGGAAGGTCCATTCATTTTGAAAAAGTTGCTAACAAAAGGAGCAGTAATTTTAGCAGACAGTGATGGGAATGAGTTCAAGGACCCGGTCAATGTCGATAGACTTAAAAGGTTCCATGGCTAAAGACCAAAAAAATAATAAAAAAAAAAGAGAATAAATGCCCCGCGGGTCGAAAACCGAAAAAAGGCGGCCTTGCTAAAATTGGGCACTCTGTCAGGGTGAAAACCAAAAAAAGGCATCCTGGGCAAAAATTAAGAGCCAAGAGAAAATATTCAATTGAGAAAACCCGAGAGGGCCGATTGATAACAGGGGTTTGATGCTGACAAAATCCACTCCGAGATTAGGTGTAGTCATATGCTTTTGAATTCTTGTCAAATGAAAATCATGTATGATGAAATCATATGGAAATGTACACAATTTTGCAATGAATAAAAGAATATATTTTCATTGATCTTTCAGTTCTGTCTTAAAAAGAAATACACCCATTGTTCACCTAATGATTATTGCTCAGTCCTTCGTTGGATATGTGCTTTTTGCTCTTAACAGAAGCTTTGATGATAACCTTCTCTAAAAAAAAAAAAAAAAAACCCGTTAGAGATGAAAACCGTAACTGGCTCTCTAAGCAAAAATTAGGCCAAAGGGCAGGGTGAAAACCTGGAAACAGGCAGTCTGCCCTACAAAAATAAAATATAAATATAAAATGAACAAAAGCCGCTGGATTGGGTTGGGTCCATTCCAGGCAAAAATTAGGCAAAGGGTTGTGTGAAAATCCCCTAAGGGACGTATTTCCCGCAAAGAAAAGCTAGTGTGAAAATCCACAAGGGACGCACTACCTTTAAAACAATGACGTTCAATGCCTGGAGCAATAGGGCAGCGTTACTTCAGATAATCCTATTTCAATCAGTTAACACACAACATAGAACATGAATCCCGGGTAAGTGATCATTGACCAGGGGGGCAAAGGATATACACCGGACGTCTCTTTCAAAAAACTTATCGACGATCCTCAGGATTCAGGGGGCATGGTAGAGCAGGCAAGCTACAACCTCAGCAAAACTTGGACCACTTAGGGCACAATCTATACATTTTTACAAGCATTTGCATTCCATATCACACACATGTGATTTCTTGTATATTCCTATGCATACAATCTTGCAAGAGAAATCGGCGGGGAACACAAACAAAAGCCGAGTGACGACACCGGTCCAAGCATCTAAAGGAGCACAGCTCAAAAATTCACAGCGGTTAGCACGATGGCAGCACTACCCACAAGAGGTTAGCACGACCACGGCACTACCAATTCACAGTGGTTAGCACGATGGCGGCACTACCTACAAGAGGTTAGCATGACCACGGCACTACCAATTCACAGCGGTTAGCACGATGGCGGCACTACCCACAAGAGGTTAGCATGACCACGGCACTACCAATTCACAGCAGTTAGCACGATGGCGGCATTACCCACAAGAGGTTAGCACGACCACGGCATTACCAGCAACAACCAAAAGACAGCAACAGCTATCATCATAACTCCATCAAGCAGGAAGATCGCCGCTTCAGGTACACGTTTCTTTCCTTTTCCTGAATTTTGGCTCAACTAGGCACCCATGCACTAGCCTCCCCAAAATTGGGGGCAACTGTAGACACCGGGTCCCGAGTAGCCTTGATCAAGATTACCCGATAATGAAATTTAGCTCTGCCGGCTTATAGGCAAAAAGATTGGAGTTCGGAAGTGATTTTTCCTTGTCTTTTCGATGAGCAAAAAGTGTATTTTAAAAATATTTTTTAAAATATTTTTAAAATTATTTTGGAGAAGAAAAAGTGTATTTTAGATTAGTGGAATTTAAAAAAAAAAGGTTGAGAAATGTTGAAAAATGGTGATAAAAATAGAGGGGAAATCATTCGCGACGGAACAGCGACGGCAAGGCGCCGTCGCTATTTTACGTGCGCGGAACGCTGCGGAGCGTGCGCTCCGCGCGACCGACGCCTTGGGCGTCGCTCGCTCCGCCCACGTTGTGCGTGGATGCATGCACTCCGCGCGTTTCTGCGCGGAGTGACGCCGATTTTCCGCGTTAGGGTGCCGATTTTGCCCCCATTTCGCCCCATTTTGCCCATTTTCAGCTCCCACTTGATTTTTAACCATTTTTGGACGGTTTTGGGTGATTTTTGGGTAGTTTTTGAGGGTTAAAACACTATAAAAAATTCAAAAAAAGAAGGGGCCGAACAAAAACATTTAGTGAGGAAAAAAACTGAATTTTGGAGCTTTTGAGTTGAGAGAAAAAATCCATCTTACACACTTATTTCCAAGAGTTTTTCTTCAAGTTTTCAAGCTATTTTCTAAGCATTTTCACAAGAGAAGACAAGGAATTCAACACTTCTACCTTCAATTTTTCAAAACTGAATTTGAGGGTAATTATTCTTTGTTTTACTCATTAATTCTCTTGTTAATTTCATTTATTTTTGTTTCCAATTAACATATTAAACATGTAAATTCTCTTAGTCTCCATATTCTTCTTCTTTTTTTTTTTTTTATCTTCAATTGTTCATATAACAAGTAAACTCTTTAAATTCTATTATCTTATTTTCATTTGTCCATGTTATTACGCATGTTTAATTTAGTTTGTTAATATCTTTGATCTCTTTATGTTATATTATGATTATTATTGCATGTGTTAATTATCATTAAAATTTTTATTAGACTTGTTTATGGCTATCATTAGATGCTAGCATCACTATTATCATTAATGTTATTTTTCATATTTTGCATGCATGTTAAATTTCAAGTTTATTTTCTCATGCCTTCTTTATGCTTGATATTACCTTAGGCTTTTTCATGCATGTTAACCTTTATTATTAATAAATTGCATTATCCATGATGTTATCTCACTTTATGCTTGTTAATTTGCATCATAATTATTTTTATGCATGTTATAGTATCTTATGCATGTTATATGGTCATTATACATATTATCTTTTATGTCATCTCATCTCTTTGGGTTAATTGCTAACATGAATCTCTTCTATTTTATTTTTTTTTTTGGTTGCAAATCATTATTTTATTCTCATTTGAGCACCAATGCACGAGAAGGAGGATATGCAGAGTTTGGTATTTTCATTGCACATTTTTAATTCTCATCTTATTTATATTTCCTTGTATATATTCGTTGAATAAAATGTTTTTTTATGCACGCATGAATAAAAACCACACAAATATTTCTAATAAATTAATTTGGATTTTTCATAATAAATGGGACCAATGTCCTAATTTTCATCCCAAATAAATCATCACATCCAAAATATTTTCTTTAATTGTGCATGCGGGGACCAAAGTCCTCATAATTAATAAATTCCTCGGTTTTATGTATGTTTGCACTTTCAAATGGGAGTTGTATTCCGCTCCTGGTATTATTGTAATTTATCTTTGATGTTATTTTTGATATGTTTATCTTACCGCTTTCAATGTGAATATTTGCGCTTTTAAATTAAAATTGCATCGTGTGGAGAAAGAGCGAGTTAATAAACTCAAAGCCAAATTATAAAATTAATCAAGGTAGAAATAGATGCGAAGTCCCGAACCCATTCTCTAGTCTTTGGGCTCAAAGAGGCTAGACGTTTACCCTCCAAGACACCTCTTGTGTCACGAGACTTAGACATTAATCCTAGGCTCCTTTGGGTGAGAGGTTTAACCTCCAAGACCCCTTTGGCTTGCCCAAAATGGATAAAAGCGTTGTCTTTGGACTTAAGGAGGCGAGAGGTTTACCCTCCAAGACCCTTCTTATGCTCTATGACCTAACAAATCCTAGGCTCCTTTGGGCGAGAGGTTTACCCTCCAAGACCCCTTCGGCTTGCCCAAAATGGATGAAAGCGCTGTCTTAAGCTCTCCGAGGCGAGAGAAACTTTCCCAATGTTTTATTGTGTGGCAACTCCATGAAACCTCCTTGTTGCCCAAAATAGACGCACTTGTAATTCGTTACAAGTTGTCAACGGACCTCAAATGCCCGATCGCCCTCAAGCGGGCGGTCAAGGGGCGCCCACGCGGGTCCGGCGCGCGTGACACCAATTCTGGCTCTAAAATCCTTAAAAAATTTAAAAATCGAAGTGTCTCTGTTTGGGTTGGGTTATTGGAACAGTATAGGTTGTTTAGTTTATATCTGGAGTTATAGATGTCCAATTGACCTGAAATTTGTCCCATTTGAAAGTTACATCCTAAGTAAGAATTGTTATGGAGAAAGTTTTGCCTAAAAATGTCTCTAACTATGCGTAAAGTGCGTGACAAGTTTAGACCTGAAGCCAGTCTAGAGCCTGCCTCACATTGTGAGGCAGAATAGGTTTACACGGCGGTATGGAATTCCTTACCGCCATGTAAAACCATTTTTACCCGCGGTATGGAATTCCTTACACGGCGTTATATGAATGTCTTACCACCGTGGGACCTTAACCTTCACTCAAAATGGTACTTTTTACCTCCCAAATCGAACCCGAACTTTACCCGAAGTTATTATCACTTGTCCAACTTGTGTCTAACATTATTAAATTGGTATATGAATTTCTTTCTAATTAAATTACATGTAAATGATGGTATGATATAAGAGTTTGAGAATGGAATTAAACGTTATATGCTTTTTAATTATTGGACATGATTTGCAATGTAATATTGATTATATATGTTTTAATCATGTTATAATGTTTGAGAGATATAATGTATATGATAGAGTGTATAGAGTTTATATGTTCAGCCTGAAGAGTCATAGCGGTGGATAGATAAGCATGCTTATAAAGGGTTACCGCGCAGCTGCTACCGACCGCCCCGTTTGGGCGAAGCGGCCGACCTCCGAGATGGTCATATAGATACAGATATAGTACATGTTCTGAGACTTCAGTCCTCTATTTATATAGCACCCGTATCCACAACTAAAGGATTTCAGGCTATTCTTATTTTATGTGTTGAAGTGTATAAGAGTTGATGTATAAGTTTCGTTCTGTATATCTGCCCTTTTGTTATGGTATATGAGATTATGTATATATGACCTGTATGTGAATACGAGTTTATATGCATGCGAAAATAATCTGTAAATGAATAAGCTTATATGCATTTGAACACAAGATTGTATAGACTATGTGAATACTGATTTTGTGTTGAGCATGTTTATAAATGATGCATGTGATATGTGTGCGACTTTAGTAGAAGTCCTTTGCTTTATTTTCATCCCCACTAAGCGTTATTGCTTAGCACAGATGTTTATTTACGTGTAAGTTTGCAGGGTTGGATCAGTCTGAGTGCATCTGCAGGTCATGGCCACTAGGAGTTTTTGTTTTGATCCTTGTGTATAAGATAGAGTTTGCTTTTGATGTTTTGAGTAACATCATTATGTAATAGAACAGTATAATCGTTGGATGTCAATGTTTATTGTAATATATGTACAGAAACGAATATGTAAAGTAAAATGACAACAGTTTTGTAATATGTATAATATTTGTAAAATGCATGTTGGGCCCAAGTGTTATTTGATTTTCTTATCTTGTATTGATGTGTATTTTGCTATCGCTTATGCTAGTATACATATATGTACGCGTTAGAGTTCGTATGGCGCCCCGATATCCTCCCGAGGGGTGTTGGGGTGTTACATTGAAAGTGACATTTTATTGGTTAAAATAGGACATTGGACCATTTTATTATTATTGTAGAAAAAATGTGAACTTCTATAATGTAAACGGATTTAAGATACATTAGACATACAACATAAAATGACTTAATAAAGAAAATCCAACAATTAAAAATGCAAACCGAAATTCTGAAGGTCTTTAATCCCTTGATCTTCGGCTCGCCGGGGAATATTACTCAAGGTGAAAATAAATAAATTTTGTAGGCAATAAAAAAAACAAAGAGGAACGTTAGCGAATTAGATTAAATTAATAAAGTAAAATATAACCAGATAACCAACAAAATAATATAAACAATCAATTAAATTAATTAAATATAAACAATCAATTAAATTAATTAAACATAAACAAATACGATAAACCATACCAAAATTAATACTTACACAGAGGAATAAAGTGGACAAAAAACTAGAAATTAATAAAACAAATTAACTATGTGCGAAATCAAATAGAAATAAAGTTAGTATTAAATATTTTACGGGTTAATCCTATATTCCATGCATCATGCCAGCATATTGATCTAAGTTAATCTAAATGATATTAATCATAATAAACCACAAAATAAGTTAAATATTATAATGACAAAAAGACGTTAATAAACAACAACAAACTAATAACAATAACAGCATACGGATTAATAATAAACAACCAAACAACATATAGATAGTAATAAACGGTAAACATGTTGATTAATCATAACAAATAACAACCTAACAATATACAACAACAAATATATTAATAATACAACAGCAATAGGCAATAGATAATAATCAAATTTAAGTTTATGTCAAATATAACAAACAACAAGAAATATATACAGTATATAAAATGGAGGAAACAAATTAGCGACGCAAAATAAAAAAGAAAAAAGAAAGAACCAATTTAGCCCAGGTATTTACCCTCAAAGGTATGACTTTTGATTGCAAAATGAAGAAAAGTTGATTTCCTCGTAGATTGCTTGAAAGAAAATTTAAATCAGGATGAGAAAAGCTTTAGAACAAAGTTTCATCACTAAAATTAAAGTTCAAAAATCTTTACTGTTGATGAAAATCCAATGAAAACAATGAAATCTTAAGCGCAAGAATTAATTTCCCTGGCTCATAAAACTTTACTGCTTCCCAACTCTTTCTCTCTCTCGAAATTCTTATTTCTGCCGTTCAGAAACCCCTCCTCCCTTTTTTTACTCTTCTCTCTTTTCTTTTTATATGCTCCTCAAAAATTAGGTTTCTCAAAGACTTTTTTTTTTGGTAAAAAACCCTTAATTACCATTTAAAATAAGATTTTATCCCCTTAGAAATCAGAAATGGAGTCCAAATTTCAAACCAAAAACCCGAGAAAATCGAAAAAATGGCGAAGATAGGGGACGCGCGACATACGTCCTCGCGCTGGGGGCCGCATGTCGCCCGCGTGACATGCGCCTCTGCCCAGGAGGGCAAATGTTGCCCGTGAGACATGCGCCTCCACGCAGGAGGCCTCATGTTGGAGTTCATCGGGGTTTGTGCTCAGCCTTTCTTGGATGGGTACACTCAATTTTAGTTCCAGCAGGCTACCCCCAGTGATGGGACAGCCAGTATCCGCACCAGTCGCTATCCCTTCGCGTTTAGATCCAGGGGTCGGGCCCTCAGCACCTCGTAGTCGGCCTCCCACCTCCAGCGCCGAGCCATCCGCATCATCATCTCGTAGTCAGTCGGTACATGTATCAGATGACGAGGAGGACCCAGAGGAGCCCTCAGACTATTTTCCCCTGTAGTGTATTAAGGGAGTTTATATCATTGTGCCTGTATATTGTTGTATAAAATTTGCATTTTGTTAGTGAAACTTACATTTTTTTAAATTTATGTTTCATCTTGTATATTTACATTATTGCTAACGCCTTACTTGCACTTTCAAAATGTTTGATAACACAATAGGTAAGAAAGACAAAAATAAATGATGACATAAAAATGTTTATGAATTTACGTTTGTGAAATGAATTAATCTGCAATGAATTAATAATGTCTTTTATAACCACAGGAATATGATGCCACACCGACTCGAGGATGGTCAGCAGTTAAGCACTAGGCTAACCGGATGGTGGATTAGCAAATCAGACACTACGTCATTCAGATAATGGTAAATATCCAGACAGGATGGGGGTCAGCAAATCAAAAATTATATTTTGCAGACCGGATGGGGGTCAGCAAATCAAAAATCATATCTTACAGACCAGATGAGGGTTAGCAAGATCATGCCATGTAGGCCAGGAAGCAGTCAGCAAGATAGAATACTCAATCACACGCCTTGCCGATCGGATGGGGGTTAGCAAGGACACCGTGCAAGCTGGGATGAGGCCAGTGGGACACATACAATAGAACAAATCGCAACTGAGTTATAGTTAGATAACACTACCTCTCACATCACTCATGCCGTGCAAGCCGAGATGAGGCCAGCGGGACACATGCGATAGAACAAATCGCACTTGGGTCATAGTTAGATAACACTACCTCTCACAGCAAGGACACCATGCCGGCGGTACACATGCGATAGAACAAATCGCAACTGAGTTATAGTTAGATAATTCTACCTCTCACAATAATCAGATACCGTGCAAGCCGAGACGAGGCCAACAGGATATGCGCAATAGAACAAATTGCTATTGGGTTGTAGTTAGAGAAAACTACTTCTCACAACATTCACACACCGTGCAAGCCGAGACGAGACCAGCGGGGCACATGCAATAGAACAAATTGTAATTGGCTTGCAGTTGGATAACACTGCATCTCACGACAGTCATATATCGTGCAGGCTGAGAGGAGGCCAGTAAAATGAAGGTGGCAAAACAAATCGTCAAAGGGTTGCGGTAAAATACACTACGGCTTGGCAGTAAAGGGTTACCAGCTTAAAAACACCTCGGAAGGTAAGTGTAACGCCCATTCCGGACCACGAGATTGGTTCAGCCAACGTAGTCAAGAATGGCCGCTACACAGAAAACATAAACACAATACGCTATCACATTTGCATGCCAAAACCTGAACAATTAAATTTCATCAATACACACACATTCTCATGCAGCGGATATCATAGGTTTCTTCATGCTTACTAGCATACTTGAACACATACATATATAACAGGCATATATTTACCATACTTAGTCATTACAACTTACATATTCCTTGATTGCTAAAATATTATACATATCATACACAAAATTATATTGCCCAAAACCCCAAAACCTATACTATATGTACTCCTAGTGTTGACCTTCAGCAATGCGGATTCGTCCTTCGATTTCACTTCGCGTCCAAACCTACACAGATTAGAAAACCTGTGCGAACCGATAATGCTTAGTGGGGAACACCTATAACATGCATATACATATAAACAATTCACATAATGATAACATGCAAGAATTCACTTTTAAGCCATTTACCTATGTTCATATATGAGTGTTTAATCATAGCATTGATGCATATACACAGTTTAGATTCAATGTTCACATCACCCTTCACATACCTTTCTATACTCATATTTGGATACACATACTCCACTAGCCATTTATTTATATAAATATTTCATTTATTTTAGCCTTGCATGCAACTCAAAGATGCGGATAACGGGTATCACATCAGTACCCGAAGGTACATTATCACATTGTATCCGTAGCTACTCATGTTCACATTAGAACCCTAAGGTATGAAAATATCAACATAATCAATAGTTTCGCATTGAAGAATCCAATAAGGATTCAAATCACATTGTGATTCCAGAGGAATCAGACGCATTGGGCTGCAGCACATAGACCTTTTAAGCATGCCTATCTATCCACTACTTGACTCGCAGGCTATATTCATTAAATCCAATTATTGATTCAATTGATCCAATGTTCATCAAATACAATAGTACACATAAGCAGATAATATAGTTTATCATTTATGCATATTTGTAACCTGATAACAAGTTCACATTCTTAACCATCATCACACTATTATATTTACTCATCACTTAACTCATGGATAACATATTATAGATCACAACTTAACAAGCAATTAGGATTCATTAATCACATACATTTGCTCTATTTAATCTTGATATTAAGCTCATATTAGATGCTATTAAGCTTGGTTAAATATCACTTAAACATCAAATAACAATCATGATTGACTTAAGATTGATTGCTAAGAACAGAGTACCTCACGGTCACAACCAGTTTTGTTGTCACCGTGGCATGCCAAAGTTCGAAAATAGAATGCAACATAAGGTATCTCACAGTCACAACCATTTTGGTTGTCACCGTGACATACACCACTTACCCGAACAGAATGTAACTCTTGGTTATCTCACGGTCACAACCATTTTGGCTGTCACTGTGACATACCCCACATTGCCAAGCAGAATACAAACCATGGTATCTCTCGGTCATAACCATTTTGGTTGCCACCGTGACATACCTCACATAGCTAGGCAGAATGCAAATCATGGTATCTCACGGTCACAACCATTTTGCTTGTCACCGTGACATACCAAGTTCACTCGGGAAGAATGGAATCCCTGTATACCTCACGGTGGCAATCTCTTTGGTTGTCACTGTGACCTATGCGAAACTTCCAAAACACAATAGTGTTTTACCAAAACACAGCTTGTGCTACAATCTCATTTTTCATGCTAAATTAAGACTTTTAAATCAGGTTCAATTATCATTCTAATAACATGTTCTCATACTCATTAACTTCCACAATGCCAATTACAACTCAATTACACTTCAATTCAAGAAGTTATAGCTACCTTAACATGGCATGTTCAAATAGATCTATTACTCACTTAGCCACATAAGTTAAGCCATATACACATCTGGGTTCATAATTCATTATTCAGGCTCATCACTCAACACTTCAACTTAGCATATATATACATAATTTCACAATCAAACATACAAATTCTAGATTTCATTAAAGATAACAAAATTTAAAATTCAAGGGTGGTTCCCAAACCTCCTCTCCTATGCTCCTAAAGAGCTCCTTTTGAACTAGGTTCACCAACTTTAGCTTTTCCCTTATTCTTCTTCAATTCTTCAACTACCAAAGTAAGTCCAATTTCCAAAATTGGTACACCAATGTCAATATCCACAAAAACTCATAATCCATAAATAGAAGAAGAAGAAAAGCACAACAACCAAGCACTTACCTTGCTAATCTTAAGAATCTAAAAATAAGCAACTATATAACTCAACATTTAACAGGTTTTTCCCTTAGAGAGATGCACGGGTAAAAAGAAGAAAAAGAAGAAGCATAATGTTTGAGAGAAGGAAATGGCTGAATACACATGCAAGCTAATGACTTTCTCTCTCTACCAACCCTTATATTGCATGCAAAGGAAGAAGTGTCAACTTCCTTAGCTCACACGTGGACTCCACCATTACTCCCTTAATCCAAATCTGATTTAACTAAACATCTTTAACACTAATTAATCCCCACTTATGGTTAATCATGCACAATTGCCAATAAGCCACTTAACCTTCTTTTGGTTATTCAATCAAGTCCTCCATTAACTTACACTTAAGTCCTTAATTAACATACTCAATGCAATCTCATCCCAATTACCCTAATTAAACCAATTTGCTACTAGGGTATATCTCAGGCCATTACAGTAAGGGACTGCCTCAGGTACGCATCTCTTTCCTTCTTCTCTGAATTTTAGCTCATCTAAACACTAGTATACTAGTTTCCCCAAAATTGGGGGGAACTGTAGACATCGGGTCCTGAGACAGTCTAGATTAGAGTTACCCAATGAAGATATCAGTGTCTGTTTCCAGGCAAATGGATGAAAGTTATGAGTTTTTGCTCTTTGAATTTACAAGGATTGAGGATTTTTCTTGATAACAGGAGATTTTCGGGCGTCAGGAGGAGTTTGTCTTTAAAAAATCTTGTGTTTACTCCACCGACGGGGTGCCCGTCTGTCGGGTGGGACGTCCATCATTCATTCCAAAGGACGGCCTCCGTCGCATGAGCAACATATGTCACTCGTGCGGGGCGGGCTCATCTCTCAAGGGAGCGATGCCTGTCGCTCACGTTAGGGGCTCGTCTCTCGCGGGAGCGATTCCCGTCGCTTGTGTGAGAGGCCCATCTCTTGCGACGAGTGTCGACCGTCGCTTGTGTGTGGGAGACGGTCTCTCACGCTGAGAGACGCCCGTTACTCATGCAAGAAACGCCTGCCTCTCGCGAGCGACGGCTTTCTCTCGGCACCCGCCTCTCATGGGGTGGTCCGCCGCTCAAAAGACTGAGAGTGCCTCCTTGGCTGACGCTCATCGATACTCCATAGACGCCCGTCGGTTGTTGATCTGCTATAAGATTAAATGGGATTTTTCAGATTTTTTCATATCTTTTCAAATATATTTCAAATATTTTCCAATATTTTCCAAATCTTTTCAAATATATTTTCAAGATTTCCTATATTTTCCAAATCTCTTCAAATATTTTCAAATCTCTAATTTGATTTTGAGAATAGTCTGCAAATCATTCGGATTTAATTCTGATTTCAGAAATATTTTTCAAATTTAAATTCCAAATTTCAATTTATTTGAATGATTTTCCTTAACCTATAAATAGGGGATTGAGGCTCATTATTCGAGGTTAGCAACTTTTAGGAAATAGAGAGTTTTCTCACAAAAAAGTTCTTGCTTTTATTTTTCATCAAATATTCTTCAAATCAAGGCGAATCTGAGGGAACGAGATTAATTCGTTTCTATCCAATCTAGCCATTTTTAGCATTTATAATTGCTACCAAAACATTAAGAAGGAAAAATATAATTTTCTTTTCTTGATCTGTTTTCAAAAAGTACGATTTTGCAGTCAAAATCTTTTGAATTTATACATTACGGATTAATCCTTGTAGAATTCTAAGGATAGAAATCACGTGACATTCACCTTCGAAGGTAATATTCTGAGGGTAAACACTCTGGATCAACCACTTTTGCATTTTATCCTTTCATGTTGATTTTACACATAAAATTCCATTTTATTAAAATAAAACAAGTTTTTAGTTAATTTTCCTCATTTTTTTTTTGGATCTGGGATGACCAATGGGCCGAGGCTCCACTGACGACCATCGCTCATCCGAGCGACGAATCATCAAGGACTTCTTACTCTACCAGTCGGTCAACCTAGGGACGGCCGTTGCTCGCACGCTATGGACCATCCCTAGGCCTTCCTTCTCCATTTTCTTCTTCCTTTTTATCCTTTATTCTTATTTATTCTTATTTTTTATTTTTTCATAAAGAATAATTTTTCATGGATTGTTTATCTTTATTTACTATTCATGTTCATTTTATCGCTAATTATTGCACTTACATGATTTTTGTTTTTGTGAGCTTTGTTGTTTCTTTATTGGATTTGGGTTACTAAAAATAGAGGACAACGCGATGATCCAAGGACATTTTTCGGGTTTATTCTTTTATCCTACTTCTCTTTATTTCAACTTCCATGTACCATTAATTTGTAAATATTATTTTCATATCGCTAACATAAAAATGGCTAAATATTTATACTAATTAAGTTAGAGCTTTTCTAATTAAATGGGACTAATGTCCTAATTTTTATCGAAATAAAATTGTCACTTTAAAATTATTTTTATAAGTATGCATGCGAGTACCAATGTCCTCATCCCTAATAAATGCCCCATTTTTTGTATGATTACATGTCATTTGCAATGGGGGTATTCCGCCCCTAGTTTTATTGTAATTTATTGGATTTTCGTTTATCTTATTTTAATCTTGTTTCTATTTACTGCTTTCATTTATCGCTTTTATTACGTGAATGATCTGCGCTTTAATTAATGCATTAAATTGTATGAGAAAAGGAATAAAATATTAAATTCAAAACTCAATTATAATTTAACCAAAGTATGAATAAATGGGAAGTCCCGAACCATCTCTGGTCTTAGGCTCAATGAGGTTAGAGGACCATCTCAATGTTCTATTGGGGTGGGGTCTCCAAAATATCTCTTGTTTCCCAAAATAGGCCCAATTTGCATTGTCTTAGGCTCCATGAGATTAGATGATCTTTCTAGTGTTTTATTGGAAAGAGGTGTCAAAAATATCTCTGGCTTGCCCAAAATAGACGTATATGCATTATCTTAGGCTTCACGATATTAAACGATCCTCCTAATGTTCTATTAGAAGGAGGTGTCCAAAATATATCTGATTGCCCAAAATAGGCACACATGCGCTGTCTTAGGCTCAGTGAGGCCAAACAACCTTTTCCAATGTTTTATTTGGTGGCGACTCCAAAACACCTCCTTTGTGGCCCAAAATAGATGCCCTTGTAAATCTCTTACAAGTTCCATTAACCTCTCTCGAATGCCCTAAAAGCGAGTCTTCGGGGCCTCCCAGGGTTCGGTGCGTGTCACACTAGGTGAGCCAAAATTCAGAGAAAAGAAGGAAAGACACATGTACCTGAGGCAACTGTCTTTCCAGATTGGATGATATTATTGGGGTGCTTGTCACCATGTTGTCTTTGTTGAAGCGATAGTGTTTTGATCGTGCTAACCCTCCATGGAGTGGTAGTTCCGTCATCATGCTAACCCTTCTGAAGTGATAGTGTCGTGGTCGTGCTAACCCTCCATGGAGTGGTAGTGCCGCCATCGTGCTAACCCTTCTGAAGTGATAGTGTCGTGGTCTCCATGGAGTGGTAGTGCCGCCATCGTGCTAACCCTTCTAAGATTTAAAGCGGTAGTGCCATGATCATACTAACCCTCTATGGAGTGGTAATGCCGTCATCGTGCTAACCCTTCTGAAGTGGTAGTGCTGTGGTCGTGCTAACCTTTCGTAGAATGGCAGTGTCGCCATCGTGCTAACCCTTCTGAGATTTAAAGCAGTAGTGTCGTGATCATGCTAACCCACTGTGGAGTGGTAGTACCGTCATTATGCTAACCCTTCTGAAGTGGTAGTGCTGTGGTCGTGCTAACCTTCCGTAGAATGGTAGTGCCGCCATCATGCTAACCCTTCTGAGATTTAAAGTGGTAGTGCCGTGATCACGCTAACCATCCATGGAGTGGTAGTGCCGTCATCGTGCTAACCCTTCCGAAGTGGTAGTACCGTGGTCGTGCTAACTTTCCATAGAATGGTAGTGCCACCATTATGCTAACCCTTCTGAGATTTGAAGCGGTAGTGCTATGATCGTGCTAACCCTCTATGGAGTGGTAGTGCTATTATCATTCTAACCCTTCTAAAGTGGTAGTGTCGTGGTCGTGCTAACCCTTCTGAGATTTCAAGCGGTAGTGTCGTGATCATGCTAACCCTCCATGGAGTGGTAGCGTCGTCATCATGCTAACCCTTCTGAAGTGGTAATGCCGTGATCGTGCTAACCTTCTATAGAATGGTAATGTCATGATCATGCTAACCCTCCATTGAGTGGTAGTGTTGTCATCGTGCTAACCCTGTAACACCCCATTTCCCACCCTTGTAGTTTGAGCCATGTTGCATGTGAATGTGTATGTGTCTTTTTGGCATGTGTTATTTAATTTGAGTTTTATGTATGTTTTGGGTTTTGTTGGAGTGTAGTGGTATGTATTAAGTTAGTGTGTGAGTTAGTGTAGCTAGACTTAGGTGTAGTGTGGTAGATGGTTGTAGGGTGTGAATGGTTAAATTTCACCAATGGGTTGATGCCATGTGGCAAGTGAGGGAGACTATATAAGCCAAAAAGAGAGAAAGAGAGGCAGCTGTCCCTTGCCCCTCTCCCATTCTCTTCACCCCTCATGCCATTTTTTTTCTTCTTTATCTTCTTCCTCTTTGTTCTCCTTGATTTATCTTCTTGTGGCCTCTATAATTGGTGGGATTTAGCAATTCTTGGGTCGATTTGGTAAGTGTTAGTTAGTTCTTTTATTATTCTTCATCTTTCCTTTGATTTTGCTAGTGTATATTTATAGTTAGGGTTTTTGAGTTTAAGGGATTGTTGATGTTCTTGATAAGAAGTGCCTCCTAAAAAACCTAAGGGTAAGGAGAAGGCTAGTGGAAGTGGAGGCCCTTGATTTGGAGCAAAAGAGATCAAGGTTTGGAAAATTTATGATTTTAGTGTATAATTTGATTGTTTGGTTTTAGTTTCATTTTTCTGGAAAATTATGAGGTTAAAGTTGTTTATGTGTGTGTAAATGTTATGGGTTTTGATTAATTTAAGTTGAGATGCTTTGATTGTGCATTTTTGAATCAAAATATGCATTTGGATGAACTTTTAGAGCAAAATTCTAGTTGTTAAGTTATAGTTTTTGATTGGGTTAATTTCATGTTTTAATTGTGGTTATTAGTATATAAGTTGGGTTTTGTATTGTTTATGAATTGATTTGTTGAGGTGTTTGTTGATTGGCAGTAATGTGAAGTTTGGGTAGGATTTTAGGCATGTACAAGAATGAATTTCTGGGTTTTGGATGATCTACACGGCGGAATGAAATGGGCATACCACCATGTGGTCGTATTCTGTGTTCGTTTTTGCTTGTCCATGATTTTACACGGTGGTAAGAGATCATCATACCGCCGTGTAAAGTCATTCTGTTTTCGAAGAAGTATATTTTGGGCATTTTACACAGTGGTAAGGCTTGTCCATATTGCCGTGTAAATGCATTCTATTTTTAGAGGTTTTGGCTTGGCAGGCCACACGGCGGTAAGCTTTTTCCTTACCACCGTGTGGAATGTCTTACACAATGGTAAGGTTTGGTCATACCACCGTATAAAAATTCTCTGTCCTAAAATTTTATGTTTTTGGTTTTTATTTTAACTGTCCCTTTTGAACTTTATTTTTTATTATTATATTTACATAGTGATATCTTGTTTAGTAAATGATGTTGAATTGTAATTTTCTTTATCAAAATATGTTGATGTTATGTTTCGATTATGGAATATGTTATGCATGGCCTGTAAGAGTCAAATTAGTGGATAGTTAGGAATGCCTAATAAAGTTCGGTAGCTGCAACCCTAATGTGTTCCAGACCCTGATCAGGTCCCTATTTGGATCCTCGCGATCCTCAATGTGTTCAGATCTTGTTTAAGATCCTCTAATGTGAAAAATTATTGAATGAGAAAATAAACATGTTGCTTTTTTATTGTACCCTCGGGTATCCCAAGGTGTTCACTCGTTATCCGCTATTGTGAGTCAGCAGGCGATTGTTTTGTTGTGATTATGAGCTTTTGAATATGACTGATGATGATCAAGCTATGATTTAATATATATGATTATAGGTATGTGCCATATTGTACGTGATCTGCCTTAATGACCATTATGAATAGCCGTTCATATTATTGTGTGTTTTCCCCACTAAGCGTTATCGCTTAGCACGATTTTTTCATCCGTGCAGGTGCAAAAGGTTTCGAGTTTTTGGGAGAGTCTCCGAAGGTCCAGCCAACACAAAAGGATTGAAGTGTTATAGCTTAGTTTTGTATCTAAGTTCTTTTTGTAGTATTTTGGGCTCTCTTATTGTATTTATTCTTTTGTAATGCTTCCGCTATGTATTTTGGAAGATGGAATTTTTGTAATATCAGTTATGTGCATAATATTTTGTAATGAACCTTTCATATCAATGAATGATCTTCAAGTTCTCAAGTTTTAATTTCTTCTATTATTTTAATATTTATATATGTATATTGTATTGCTTTGTTTGGTGACACCCTTGTCCATACAGCTTCTCACTCCCTTCGAGGATAAGTTCTCCTACGTATGGGTAAGGGGTGTTATAATTTTTAGTATCAGACCCTAGGTTTAGGCGTTTCTGGGTTTTTGTAGAGTATAGATGAATTATTAGGACTGTGTTGGCCTAATGTCGATGTCTTTGTATTTGTTATAGATGGAGTCTGCACGTGGATCACTCGAGGGATCAGTTGAGAGTGCTAATCCCCAAGAGCAAGATCCGTCAGTGTATGGTCCGGCTCAGCCAGCTAGGGTGCAGCCTGAGGTCGTAACCATGCCTTTTGAGGCTATGCTGAAGATATCTCAAGACATGGCTCATGTCTTAGAAAGGGTTACTGCTCCGAGAGCCCCGTTAGAGAGCATGAGGAAAGCTAGGGCAGAAGATTTCTATAGAACGAGCTTAGATGAGTCTGAGTTGGCAGAGAAGTGGATTGAGAAGGTGGAGAGAGTCATTGAGGAGATTCATTGCCCTCCTGAGAGGCAGGTTGAGTGTGTTGTTGCCTTGCTCTAAGGATTGGCCTATGACTGCTGAAAGTTGGTCCGTAGGCATCCCCAGTTGCCAGATCCGGTCACATGGGAGTTCTTTGAATGGGAATTTACGAGTAAGTATGTGACCAAGGCTTATAAAGATGCTAAGTGGGCTTAGTTCTTAAGTTTGAAACAGAGGGCTATGTCGGTTGCAGAGTATGAGAAGGAGTTCAATCGACTTTGGAAGTATGCTCCTCCAGGTATTTTAATAAAAGAGTTCCGGTGTCATCATTTCGAGGCCGGGTTCAATGAGTCCTTGAGAGTCATGCTCATATCTCTGATGAGTACTCCTACTATCAATTATTATCAGATCATCCAAGCAACTGTACGGGCAGAGAGGTCTGAGTCGATTTTGAGGGAGAGAGCTTAGAGAAGGAATCCCCCTCGCGGAGGTTCATCCTCGGGTAAGAGATCGAGGAACCCGCAAGATGAGTCCTCTTCAAGTCCTGCTTCGAGGGGTAGGAAGCAGGGATCTACAGTTAGTTCGGGTGCTGGTAGAGGTAGTTCTGGTGGAAGAGGTCAAGTGGTGCCCGAGTGTTCTCACTGTAGTAAGCACCACAAGGGCAAGTAAAGGTGGCTTACGGGAGGATGTTTTTGTTGTGGAAGCACCGATCACTTTCTGGCTAACTATCCAAAGTTGAGTGAGAACACTAGGGATCAGTAAGAAGCTAGTTGGTCGGGGTCTAATGCTCCTCAAGCTAGTCGAGGTAGAGGCAGAGGTAGAGGTTGAGGTGTCGGCCTAGAGAGGGTGCTCCATCGGAGTCAGTAGATCATCCTCAGATGGTGCCAACAAGGGCCTATGCAATGAGAGCTCGGGATGAGCAAGATGTACCCGATGTGATTACAGGTAAGTTTCTACTCTGTGACACTGAGATGTATGCTCTAATTGATCCTGGTTCCACACAATCATACTTGTGCTCTGATATGTTATTTGATAAGTTGCATGAAGTTGACCAGTTAGATTATGAGATCTGTGTGATCAGCCCTTTAGGGCATAGTGTCAATGTGAGTAAAGTATTTAGGAACTGTCCTCTGTTGGTTCATGGTATACAGTTCCCAGCGGATTTGATTGATTGGCCTTTTCGGGAATTTGATTTGATTTTGGGAATGTATTGGTTAAGTAAGCATCGAGCAGTGGTAGATTGTCATAGGAAGACGGTTGTATTTCAAGATAAATATTAGTCTCTGGTTATGGTTAGAGGTTTAGGCTCGGGTTCTTTGAAGAATGTTATTTCTGCCATGCAAGCTAGGAGATTTATGAGGAAAGGTTGTGAGGCATTTTTTGTAACACCCCGATACCCTTGTTGGAAGGATACCGGAGCGCCACACGCACAAACGCATATACAAACTTAAATACATATACATATACTCAAATAAGTTAAGAAAATAAATACATTTAATCAAAAGATAACAAATCCATGTATATAACCATATAGTTTTTTTACAAAAGGGATTTGTAAACATTTAACATATACATGTACTAAATCATTCTTTACAAAAATTACATTTCCAAAATCATACTCCATATACAAAAATACAGCGGAAGACAAAATAACTCCAACTTTAGACTTCTAGTGGCCGACCTGCAGATGTTCAACTCCAAAATGAACCTACCACCTACACGGGAAAAGAGCCCGTGCTAAGCGATAACGCTTAGTGGGGAGGAACAACACAGCATGTATATATAATCACAATAAACATATATATATATAAACTTAATAATAACAAAAGCATATAAACATATACTACTAATGCTTAAAACAAGTATTCATATGCATCTTTACAATATAAACAATTAACCATTTATGTCTGAATGCAATATATGTCATCATGACATAACACAAATACATATACATGTAACATATATTCATGTCATATAATTAATAGCTTCAAATATCAATCTCATGTAATAAACCCAAGTAATAGCTTGATTACTCGCTAACTAGTGGATATGGGTACTAATGATACTGATAGGACACAGTATCCCAAGCATATGGAGACATGAGTCTCAAAACATTTTATAATCATGTATACCTGAAAGTATACCGGAGACTGAGGTCTCAAATATCTTATATGACTCAAATGGGGCCCTCATATCACAAATAACATATAGCAGCTGCACTCACACTCTGACCCTTGATAAGCGCTTATCCATCCACTAACGATGACTACCAGGCTCATATAGCAACTCAATCATGATCTAAAATAATTATCATATAACAGAGGATAAATCAAGTATAATCATGTTATTTTATGTATACATGTGTGTTTAATCAAGATGAAGACATATAAATCATGTACAGATCTAATTAAGAACATATAATTTATCAATTAATAGGCCATATAAGACAAATCATGTGTCATGTAATGAAAACCCATGTAAAAGAAGCTTGTGAAATTCATTTTCAAAATAGGGCAGGAAAGGCTCATTGTCGCGCTCGCGACAGTAGCCGAGGAAGAGAGGCCAGTCACGAGTCGCACATGTTGTCACAACTCGTGACGCTAGCATCTAACAGGCAAGGGGCAGTCACGAGTCGTGATTCTCCCTCATGACTCGTGATGCCAACGCATCGCAGGAAAGAGGAGGTCACGAGTCGTGATCCTCACTCACGACTCGTATCCTTCTCTCTCACAACCTCATGTGCCGTGAGGCATCTTCACTACTCGTGAAGAGGCTTCACGACTCATGAGGATGCCAGGCACAAACTGCCGAGTCATGCTGCCTCCTCACGACTCAGATGGAACACCTCAGCGCACTGCGCGAGAAGATGAATTTCGTGATTCTGTCGCGATCGCGACAAGCATCGCGTTCTTCAATTTCTCAGCAGATCATGCTAAACCCATAATTTAACAAAATCAAAAACCCATTTTATCCAACATCATATATTATGCTAAATCACATAAAAATGTACCTCCAATGCTCTCCAATCATGCTTATAACAAATATAACTCAATTTACACAAATCAAAACAACATATATTAAGGTTGCATAAACCAAGAAATTCATCTCATATTCATGTATGTTCATTCAAAATAGACATGCAAACACTTATAACTCTATCATCTCAACTCATATACCCAAATCTATTAACACATACTTTTACATGTATCAAAAACACACAAATAACAAATAATTGCATATCAACTTAAGATCCAAAGAGAAATGGACAGCCATTCTCAAACATACATAGTCAAATGCAAACTCCCAAACCTGGAAATGGAGTTTAACCCGCTAGGTTCAAAATCCAACCTTTCCTTTCCCTTTATCCTTTCTTCTTTCTTCAGATTCTTTCACAAATCCAATCAAAACCAAAGCTTAGTTAAACCATGCAAACAACAATATAACCCATTACAAAACCAAACGGAAGGAGAAGAAGAAGATCCAAACCAAATAACGCAGCCACTTACCTCTTGAAGTAACTCAAATCTCAAAACCCTAGCTCAAGTATCAAAGGACAGCACATACAAAGGAAGAGAGCAGAAATGGAGAAGAGAAAGAGCAAGATAACGTGAGAGGAAAGGGAGAGGGCAAAACCAGATAGCTTCCACGGGATGCTAAAATTTCTGCCTTCCCTCTCTCTACTCCTTTCAAATCCCCATTAATGCACTCACCAACTCATCCACATGTCACTCATTCATTGGACCTCTTTTTCATCTTCCTTGACTTTTGCTTCTAGTCCTTGTAAATTTTCTTATGAATCCTTATAAATTACCAATTGATCACTAATAAAATTCTTTCTCCAAATACTTTAAATACTCTTCAATTAAGTCCTTAATCCACTTGCATAAATTACCAAAATACCCTTTTAATAATCCAATTACACATGCTATTTCTACTAAGCCATAATTGGGATGTGACAACTCTCTCTTCCTTAAGAAATTTCGTCCTCAAAATTTTCCCGCTAATCACTTACATCCCAAATACCAAAATCGAACTCAAAAAAATAACTTAACAAGTCAACAATTACCGAAAAGACCTGTAGCTTCTGGAGTATCCTCTCTAATCATCGCATAGACTCTAGCCGAAACATACTCTCCTATAGTACTAGGTTGCTGCACCGATTCCGATGGGGACCGAGGAGCTCTATTTCTGTCCCGAGTACTTCTTGTTTCGTTCGATCTACCTCCACCCGCTTTACTCTCTTGTTGGCTCTTATTCTCTTGCCGATCGAGGCAATTAGCAAACCGATGCTCCATACTTTCGCACTTGAAGCACGCTCCAGTTATCTTGCGGCATGTACCCCAATGGTACCTTTGGCAATGTTCACACTCCGGTGCTCTAGTTCCTTTACTCATGGGCGGTGCTACACTTCCCACCTCGGAAGGCACTTGAGCAATCCCTCTAGTTCCTTATCCTACCAGAGCACCTTTGGACTTCTTATTACTAGCAACTCCACCATCCGATGCTCTCCTCTTCTGTTCTATTCTTGCAAAAGCGATACAGCACAAGTAACTCGTTGATGCGGAGGGCAAACTATCTCTTATAGAATTCGATCAATTCTCTTCAACAAGAATTCCGCTACATCCAATTCATCCAAAGAGGTTCCATGGAATTCTTCTACTCCCCTTTTCCTTATAAGCTCAGAAGGAGCCTCAGGAGTAGTCAATCTGTCTACCACTTGAAGCAACCCTTGCACTAATGCCGGATCAAAACCCTGACCTTCTACTAGTGCACGCTCACGTGCAGGCCTATCCTGTCCGACCGAATTACTTCAAACTGGATTCACACTTTCCATCATATTGCCCATTTACTCACTTGGATCTGACTCCATCGAGACACTACACAAAACAACATCTGCATTACGCCACGACTCTAGACAGACTCTCATGTAAAGACTCTATACTCAACCAATCACATAGAACCAGAATCGACTAAATCGGTGCTCTGATACCAAGCTATAACACCCCGATACCCCCGTTTGAAGGATACCGGAGTACCATGCGCACAAACTCATATACAAACTTAAATACATATACATATACTCAAATAAGTTAAGAAAACAAATACATTTAATCAAAAGATAACAAATCCATGTATATAACCATATAGTTTTTTTACAAAAGGGATTTGTAAACATTTAGCATATACATGTACTAAATCATTCTTTACAAAAATTACATTTCCAAAATCATACTCCATATACAAAAATACAGCGAAGACAAAATAACTCCAACTATAGACTTCTAGTGGCCGACCTGCAGATGTCTGACTCCAAAATGAACCTGCCACTTACACAGGAAAAGAGCCCGTGCTAAGCGATAACGCTTAGTGGGGAGGAACAACACATACATGTACATATAATCGCAATAAACATATATATATATATATATATAAACTTAATAATAACAAAAGCATATAAACATATACTACTCATGCTTATAATAAGTATTCATATGGATCTTCACAATACAAACAATTAACCATTTATGTCCGAATACAAGTATTATATGTCATCATGACATAACGCAAATACATATACATGTAACATATATTCATGTCATATAATTAATAGCTTCATGTATCAATCTCATGTAATAAACCAAAGTAATAGCATGATTACTTTCTGACTAGTGGATACGGGTACTAATAATACTGATAGGACATAGTATCCCACACATATAGAGACATGAGTTTCAAAACATTTTATAATCATGTATACCCAAAAGTATACCGGAGATTGAGGTCTCAAACATCTTATATGACCCAAACGAGGCCCTCATATCACAAATAACATATAGCAGCTGCACTCACACTTTGACCCTTGATAAGCGCTTTTCTATCCACTAACTATGACTACTAGGCTCATATAGAAACTCAATCATGATCTAAAATAATTATCATATAACAGAGGATAAATCAAGTATAATTATATTATTTTATGTATACATGTGAAGTTAATCAAGATGAAGACATATAAATCATGTACAGATCTAATTAAGAACATATAATTTATCAACTAAAAGGCCATATAAGACAAATCATGTGTCATGTAATGAAAACCCATGTAAAAGAAGCTTGTGAAATTCATTTTCAAAATAGGACAGGAAAGGCTCACTGTCACGCTCGCGACAGTAGCTGAGGAAGAGAGGCCAGTCACGAGTCGCACATGCTGTCGCGACTCGTGATGCTAGCGTCTCACAGGCAAGGGACAGTCACGAGTCGTGATCCTCCCTCATGACTCATGACGCCAACGCATTGCAGGAAAGAGGAGGTCACGAGTCGGGATCCTCACTCACGACTCGTGTCCTTCTCTCTCATAACCTCATGAGTCGTGAGGCATCTTCACGACTCGTGAAGAGGCTTCATAACTCGTGAGGATGCCAGGCACAAACTGCCGAGTCGTGCTGCATCCTCACGACTCGGACAGAACACCTCAGCACTCGCGAGTCGTGCTACCTCCACTCAATTACAAGAGCTATTGGATAAAGGCTTTATTAGACCCAACATATCTCCTTGGGGAGCTCCAGTTTTATTTGTAAAGAAGAAGGCTAGGACGTTCAGAATATGCATCGATTACCATTAGATTAATAAAGTTACTATGAAGAATAAGTACCCATTGCCTAGAATTAAGGATTTATTTGATCAGCTTAGAGGTGCGGGAAACTTTTCTAAGATTGATCTTCAGTCTGGATATTATCAGCTTCAGGTTAAGGACACATATGTAATTAAGACTGCATTTCGGATGCGATATGGCCACTATGAGTTTCTTGTGATGCCGTTTGGATTGACCAATGCGCCTGTAGCTTTTAGGGATTTGATAAACAGAGTGTTTAGGCTATATCTCAACTGATTTTTTATGGTATTTATTGATGACATTCTAGTTTACTCGAAGATTGAGAGTGAGCATGAAGAGCATCTTTGAATAGTGCTTCAGGTTCTAAGAAATCACCATTTGTTTGCAAAGTTGAGTAAGTGTGATTTTGGCTTAAGGAGATATCCTTCTTGGGTCATATTGTTTCAGCTGAGGGAATCAGATTTGATCTGGCTAAGATTGAGGCTATTATGAGTTGGAAGGCGCCTAGGAATGTGCCCAAGGTGAGAAGTTTCCTAGGTTTGTTAGGGTATTATCAGTGGTTTGTTAAGGGATTTTCGGTTATTGCTGCTCCTCTGACTAGACTTTTAAGGAAATGGGTCAAATTCGAGTGGTCTAATAAGTGCCAGTCGTGCTTCAAGCAGTTAAAGAAGTTGTTGATCGAAGCTCCTATACTTACTCAACCCATATCGGGTAACAAATTTGTAATGTACAGTGATGCTTCAAGAGTTGGGCTTGGCTGTGTTTTGATATAAGAGGGTAAGGTTGTAGCGTATGCATCTTGTCAGTTGAAGCCTTATGAGAAGAATTATCTGATGCATGATTTAGAGTTAGCAGTTGTAATCTTTACTCTTAAGATTTGGTAGTATTATCTGTATGGGGGGACATGTAGGATTTTTATGGACCACAAAAGTTTGAAGTATCTCCTCACACAGAAAGAGTTGAATATGAGGCAATTCCATTGGTTGGAGCTATTTAAGGATTATGACTGCATTTTTAAATACCATCCGGATAAAGCAAATGTGGTCGCCGATGCTTTGAGTCAAAAATCAATGTCAGCTTTGGTATTGAAGCATTATAAGTGGAGATTGGATTCGAAAGGGGCTTTCGTTGCCCAATTGAAAGCTAAGCCGTATTTGAGGCAGTTGATTATTGATGTAACGACTCGATTTGCACCCTAGTAGGATGTAATGTGTTTATTGCTATGTAATTTGGATATATGTTTTGATTGAGGACTTAATTGAATGGAATTATTAGTTGGTTGAAGGAGAAATGGATTAGAGAGAACTTTGCCATGGACTTGAAGAGGAATTTAGCTTGAGTGGGACACTTTTCAAGTGTGAGGCAGGTGGCAAGATGTGGGAGTGCCACCTAGGATTAGTACATGCTTTCTAAGAGGAGTTAGTGGATTTTTCTATCCCTTGGGTTTTGCATGCAGTTTCCTTCTCTCTCTTGTTCCTCTTCCTCACTTTTTCTGCCCTTCATCTCTTCTTTCCTTGATTGTGTGGCTTGTGAGTTATTTCTGCTACTTAATTGGATTAATTGAAGAGTATAATCAAGGATTAAAGTTGAGAGGTAAGTGTAATTGACTTATTTAGATCTTCTTCTACTCCATTCTTCTTTGTGATTTTTATTGGTTGGGTTACGGACTAAGAGCATGTGTGGTTGTGTTGGCTGTGCATGAAGCTCTGGACAAGAGAATTGAGAAAGGCAAGGAAAAGATTTAATCTTGAAGAATAGTGTTTTCGACTGCTCCTACAGGTTGGGATCATGTGCCCTATAGTTGTGCATGTGTTTTTGAATTGTGCATATTGGGTGCATGTTGTGTTATGAGTTAGAATTGTGTATATGCATGTGTTATAGTGGGAATATTGATAATCTTAGACCTGTTTAGAGTATGATTATTGAGCATGATTAGTTGTGCTTTCGAGAGACATGTGTTCATGATTGGTTATTCATGTTCTCGCTTGAAATTGGTATATGATTTTATGTTAAATATTGATTTAGAGCCTTGAAATGTTATTGGCATAATGTTTAGCAAGTCTTTGATATATGCATGTGCATGGTTTGAAAGTATGTTGGTCAATTATGGCCTTTGAGTTGAGTTGTGGAACATTTAATGAAATTCTATTTTTGGGCATTCATGCATAGGTCACGGTGACAACCAAAGTGGTTGTGACCGTGAGGTATGCAAGAAATACTTCTATCTGAGGAGTGTGTGGTATGTCACGGTGACAACCAAAGTTGTTGTGATCGTGAGGTACCCTAAGTTTACATTCTGTTTTGCATCTTTGGTATATCATGGTGACAACCAAAGTGGTTGTGAGCGTGAGATACCCTTGATTGCTTACTGCCCGGATATTGTGTGATATGTCATGGTTGTAACACCCCGATTCCCCTGAGAAGGAATATCAAAGCGCCACATGAGAAACACACACACACATACTTGTACTATAGCGAAAGCAATGACAGTAAATAATAAGAATATTTTGGGCCAAACATATACTATTAATAACTAATATACATATTACAAAATTATCTTTTGTACATAAAACATTACCGCTAACATTTACATATAGACATTATACTTTCTATTTACATAATGATGTTACTCAAAACATCACAAACTCTATCTTATATAAAAAGATCATATACAAGCTCCTAGTTGCCATGACCTGCAGATGTGCACTCACTGGTTCAAACCTGCAAACCTACACGGAAACAAATGTCCGTGCTAAGCGATAACCGTTAGTGGGGACAAATAAAGCAATAGACTTCGAACGAAGTCATAAATATATCACATGCATATCACTATCAATAGTCATGTTATTTATAAAAAAAATGCATATACACACACAGCCTTGTAACATATAACACTACACTTTATCTCATTCCATGTACAAAATCCAAATAAGGCGATCAATATCAAGATCATGTTTTACGGTATTCAAATACATGCAAAAGCCTCTACTACTACTCTTGTACACTGAAACACATATAATAGCCTAAATCCTCAACAATGGTTGATACGGGTACTGTGGATACTGTATAAACTCTAGAGAACTAACTCAATAGCGTTGAATACACTAGGTATTCATCAAGTAGACACAACTAAGGTCACTGTAGTAGCCGCCTCTAACCCTTTATAAGCATGCTTATTTATCCACTACTTTGACAGTTCAGGCTCAACTCACTCACTCGATACATAACACTAAGCAATATCAAAACTAAAAGTCAAAACACTAATATAGCACTAATCCTTTACTCAAATCTAGCACAACAATATCATCAAGGCACAACCATGTCTCATGCAATAGTGAAAAACCATGCAAAGTGGGACAAAAAAGTCATTTTCAAAAAATGGGGCAAGTGTGAAACGGGTCACTGTCGCGATCGCGACATAGGGTCGTGCTTGGGACAGAAACAAAAAACACGCTGCAGAGAAGAGGCTATGCACGACTCGTGCTCACGTGCACGACTGGTGCTCATGTGCACGACTCATGCTCTCTCTTTCTGTGGAAAGGAGCTGTCATGAGTCGTGCCCAACTTCACGACTCGTGACAAAGCCCACAAATATGATTCGTGCTCACTAACACGACTCGGAGCAGCGTAACGTTGCATGACTCGTGCTCTCTGCTGCCCCAAGCTAGAAAAACACTTCCAGTCTCTGTCGCACTCACGACAAGCGTCGGGCTCACGACAGAGTCATGTTCCCGAAATTTCCAGCCAACAACAGGAATTCAAAGCTTTCAATATCAAACCATTTTCAATGCAAACTTGCCCAAAACTCTTTAACATGCTAAATCATGTAAAACCACACCTCCAATGCATTCAAAAACGTCAATCATCAATAAATACTCAATTTTTACTATTCGACTACAATCTTATCATGCTAATTCTTTCAAACACTGCAAGCAATCAAAATGAACACATAATGAATGTACAACTAACAAACTAATGGACTAATTAAAGTTCATCATGCATCACTACTTATATATATCTCTAATCAAGCATACAACATACTAAAACACATGCAGAAACAACTGAATTCACACTCGATCCCAATCTCTAGGTAGCTTGATCACTTCTCTCTATTCGGTTCCAATCTTTTCCTTGCCTTTGTCCAATCCCTTATCCACAGCTTCAACAAAGTCATTCAAATAACACTTGAATCAATCCTCTTATACTTTAAATCAAAAATAGGAAGAAAAAGGAGGTCAGATCAAAGACTTAACCAAACTTACCTATCCAAGAATCCAACTCAATTTCCATAACACTCTCTTCAAACCAATCTAAGTAATCCACTTGAGGAGAAAACCAAAAGAAGAAGAAAAGAAAAGAAAAGAAAAGAGAAGCAAAGGAGCACGGCATAACTCAAGAAACAAGAAAGGAAAGGAAAAATAAGTCAAAAGCAGAAAATGGAGAGAGGGACAAGAAGGGTGGCCGGTCAATCCAAATCCAAAGCCAACAACTCACATTAAAAGCCCACCAAACTCAAGTAATGCCAAACCACTTCAATTAATATATCTCAATCTATTTTATTCTCTCTACTAACTCATGCAAAAGCCAGGTGTCACCACTCTAAGCCACCACATGTCAATAACCCATCAAATAAGCCAAAAATATCGAACTCAAATAGGCTTCCCATGAAGCGTTCTGTCGCGCTCACGACAAAACCCACACTAAGCCACTCACTTCAGCTTCTCAAAAAAATCTTCTTCTAACAAAAGTTTAGCCTTAATTCAATATGGGAACTCATTTCAAATTCATTCTCTCATATACACAAACTCCTAAATTACCTAACAAAACTCTGTAATTCTACTAGGGTCCAAATCGGGTTGTTACAATGGTGACAACCAAAGTGGTTGTGACCGTGAGGTACCCTATGTTTACTTTCTGTTTTGCATCTTTGGTATGTCACGGTGACACCCAAAGTGGTTGTGACCGTGAGGTACCCTATTTTTTTTACACCTTGATTTATTATTCATTTATAAATGTTATGCATAAGTATGAGCATCATTTTAATCTAGTTTAACATCATTCAATTAGGATTGTTATATGCTAAAAGCTATGTTTAATATGATGGATTACTTGACTTGTACATGAATTCATTGAAGTTGATCGTGCTTGAGTACATGAGTACAAGTTTGGTTACTTAAGTTGTTTGTCAGCCTGATCGGTCAAGGTAGTGGATAGATAAGCATGCTTATTAAGGGTCTAGTTTTTGTACCTTTGAGTATCTGAAAATGTACCTTCGAACATCTGATAATTTACGCTTCGGTCTTCAAAAAATTGAGGCTTCAATCTTCTGATACTGCTAATTAGTATTCTGAACACCTGTATCCACCATCATTGTAACTCGAGCTAATTGTTCGTTTGAATGTGAAGTTATATGTAAAGCTGGGTTTGGTTATATGTTCTGTATACTCTTAATTTTAGTAATTATTATTGCTTCTGTATCTGTATGGATTTTGAACAAGTTACCGTCATGTATGTGCTATATGTATATGTGTGTGATAAGCTTCTGAATTATTGATGCTAGTACCTGTAAATTTATATGCATGCTCTGTGTTGATTTGCGACTTCTTTAGAAGTCCTCTGTATTTGTATATCTCCACTAAGCATTATGACTATTTTATTTTCGTGTAGGTTTTGCAGGTTTGGTTCTGAGGTGAAAGTCCCGTCTACTGACCACTAGGAGTTTATTTTTGAAGGGTTTCTTTTTGTTTGTATATATAGTATTCTTTTTATATAGAACTCTTATATAGGGTTTTGTAAATGTTTTGTAAGACATGTAATTCTGATATTTGATAATGTTATGATTTGGTATATGTATACTTTATAAGTTCTGTAATGCAAGTATATATATATATATTATTCCTGAATGCTTCCGCTTATAGTGTGTTTTGCATGTTTTCAATTCTTTCGCTTCGGTCTCTACATGAGTGTTTGTGTGTTTTTCGTGTGTGACATCCCGATATTCCTCCCAAGGGGTATTGGGGTATCTTAGGTTATGGTATCAGAGCTCAGGTTAGATGTTTCTAGTCTATAAGATGTTTAGATGTGTGTGAGTCTAACTAGAGTCGTGGCCTAATGTAGATGTTGTCTTGTGTAGATTTTAGATGGAGTCCGATCCTAGTGAAGAGATAGGTGAGACGTTAGGTAGCGTTAATCCTACGAGGGTTAATCAGCCTGCACTTGAGAGACCTCAAGCTGAAGGTTTAGGTCCAACTTATGGTGATCCGATACTGATGCAAGGTATAATGCAGTTGATTGAGAGATTGACTGCCCTTAAGCCCCCAACTAATTTGATTAGAAGAAGAGGGGCAGAGGAATTTAGTAGTACGACTTTGGATCAGTCGAATTCAGCTGAATATTGGTTAGAGAAGATGGGCAAAATTCTGCAAGAGATAAATTGTCCATTGGATCAGAGGGTTAATTGTGCAGTGTCCCTTTTGCAAGGTCCGGCTTATGATTTGTGGAAGCTAGTGTTGAGGAACCCTCAACGACCTATATAGATGACATGGGATTAGTTTGTGCAAGAGTTTGAAAAGAGATATGTGACTAAAGCATACCGAGAGGAAAAGTGTAAGGAATTCATAAGTTTGAGGCAGAAAGGTTTGTCAGTAAGTGATTATGAGAAGGAATTCAATAGGTTAAGTAAGTATGTGCCAGATTTGTTGCTAACTAAGGAATTCAAGTGTCGTCAGTTTGAAGATGGGTTAAGAGAGAACATCAAAGGCTCTCTTTTAGCTATGGCCATCATGCATTCAGTAGGTTACTACCAATTGGTTTCAGCAGCAATGAAATTGGAAGAGTCAGAAGTGATCAAGCAGCGAAAGGAACTTAAGAGAAAAGAAAATGATAGTAGTGTACCGAGTGTTAGGAAGTCGCAAGAAGCTGCAAGTAGGCACGTTATCCGAGGATCAGGTCGTGAGCCGACATCGAAGGATAGTGTTTTAGCACTGTCTAGTAAGGGAAGTACAATGCCTAAGTGTGAGCACTGTGATAGGTTCCATTGGGGCACTTGTAGGAGGCTTTCTGGAGAATGTTTCCATTGTGGCAGCATGGAGCATATGCTGGACAATTGCCAGGTTTTGAGTGAAGGTTCAGTTCACCGAAAAGTAAGGCTAACATGGGAGTGACTGGATCTGCTAGAGGATGACGACTTAGAGGTCAGACAGTGCAAGCACCATAGGAGACGGCCGAAAAGTAAGGCTAATTGTTCGTTTGAATGTGAAGTTATATGTAAAGCCGGGTTTGGTTATATGTTCTGCATACTCCTGATTTTAGCAATTAGTATTGCTTCTGTATCTGTATGGATTTTGAACAAGTTACCGTCATGTATGTGCTATATGTATATGTGTGTAATAAGCTTCTGAATTACTGATGCTAGTACCTGTAAATTTATATGCACGCTCTGTGTTGATTTGCGACTTCTTTAGAAG
The DNA here is from genome assembly GCA_947683425.1 of Excoecaria cochinchinensis. Lineage (NCBI taxonomy): Eukaryota > Viridiplantae > Streptophyta > Magnoliopsida > Malpighiales > Euphorbiaceae > Excoecaria > Excoecaria cochinchinensis. Next base: position 4,180,481 of record CANTUQ010000004.1, read on the forward strand.
TCCTCCGTATTTGTATATCTCCATTAAGCGTTATCACTTTTTTATTTCCGTGTAGGTTTTGCAGGTTTAGTTCTGAGGTGAGAGTCCCGTCCACTGACCACTAAGAGTTTATTTTTGAAGGGTTTCTTTTTGTTTGTAAATATAGTATTCTTTTTATATAGAACTCTTGTATAGCATTTGGTAAACATTTTGTAAGACATGTAATTCTGATATTTGATAATGTTATGATTTTGTATATGTATACTTTATAAGTTCTATAATGCAAGTATATATATATATTGTTCCTGAATGCTTCCGCTTATAGTGTGTTTGCATGTTTTTAATTCTTTTGCTTCGGTCTCGACATGAGTTTTTGTGTGTTTTTCTTGTGTGACATCCCGATATTCCTCCCGAGGGGTATTGGGGCATCTCAGGTTATGGTATCAGAGCTTAGGTTAGATGGTTCTAGTCTATAAGATGTTTAGATATGTGTGAGTCTGACTAGAGTCATGGCCCAATGTAGATGTTGTCTTGTGTAGAGTTTAGATGGAGTCCGATCCTAGTGAAGAGATAGGTGAGACGGTGGGTAGCATTAATCCTACGAGGGTTTATCAGCCTGCACTTGAGAGACCTCAAGCTGAAGGTTTGGGTCCAACTTATGGTGATCCGGTACTGATGCAAGGTATGATGCAATTGATTGAGAGATTGACTGCCCTTAAGCACCCAACTAATTTGATTAGAAGAAGAGGGGCAGAGGAATTTAGTGGTGCGACTTTGGATCAGTCAAATTCAGCTGAATATTTGTTAGAGAAGATGGGCAAAATTCTGTAAGAGATAAATTGTCCATTGGATTAGAGGGTTAATTGTGCAATGTCCCTTTTTGCAAGGTCCGGCTTATGATTGGTGGAAGCTAGTGTTGAGGAACCCTCAACGACCTATATAGATGACATGGGATTAGTTTGTGCAAGAGTTTGAAAAGAGATATGCGACTAAAGCATACTGAGAGGCAAAGTGTAAGGAATTCATAAGTTTGAGGCAGAAAGGTTTGTCAGTAAGTGATTATGAGAAGGAATTCAGTAGGTTAAGTAAGTATGTGCCAGATTTGTTGCTAACTGAGGAATTCAAGTGTCGTCAGTTTGAAGATGGGTTAAGAGAGAACATCAAAGGCTCTCTTTCAGCTATGGCCATCATGCATTCAGTACGTTACTACCAATTGGTTTCAGCAGCAATGAAATTGGAAGAGTCAGAAGTGATCAAGCAGCGAAAGGAACTTAAGAGAAAAGCAAATGATAGTGGTGTACCGAGTGTTAGGAAGTCACGAGAAGCTGCAAGTAGGCACGTTATTCGAGGATCAGGTCGTGAGTCGGCATCAAAGGATAATGTTTTAGCACTATCTAGTAAGGGAAGTACAATGCCTAAGTGTGAGCACTGTGATAGGTTCCATTGGGGCACTTGTAGGAGGCTCTCTGGAGAATGTTTCCGATGTGGCAGCATGGAGCATATGCTGGATAATTGCCCGGTTTTGAGTGAAGGTTCAGTTTAGCCGAAAAGTAAGGCTAACATGGGAGTGACTGGATCTGCTAGAGGAGGACGACTTAGAGGTCAGACAGTGCAAGCACCATCGGAGGCGGCCGAAAAGTAAGGCTAATTGTTCATTTGAATGTGTAGTTATATGTAAAGCTGGGCTTGGTTATATGTTCTGTATACTCTTGATTTTAGCAATTGTTATTGCTTCTGTATCTGTATTGATTTTGAACAAGTTACCGTCATGTATGTGCTATATGTATATGTGTGTGATAAGCTTCTGAATTATTGATGCTAGTACCTGTAAATTTATATGCATGCTCTATGTTGATTTGCGACTTCTTTAGAAGTCCTCTGTATTTGTACATCCCCACTAAGCATTATCGCTTAGCACAGATGTTTTGTTTCCGTGTAGGTTTTGCAGGTTCGATTTCGAGGTGAGAGTCCCGTCTGCTGGCCACTAGGAGTTTGTTTTTGAAGGGTTTCTTTTTGTTTGTATATATAGTTTTCTTTTTATATAGGACTCTTGTATAGCGTTTTATAAACATTTTGTAAGATATGTAATTCTGATATTTGATAATGTCATGATTTTGTATATGTATACTTTATAAGTTCTGTAATGCAAGCATGTATATATATATATATATATATATATATATATATATATATATATTTTTTCCTGAATGCTTCCGCTTATAGTGCGTTTTGCATGTTTTAAATTCTTTCATATCAGTCTCTGCATGAGTGTTTGTCTATTTTCTGTGTGTGACATCCCAATATTCCTCCTGAGGGGTATTGGGACATCTCAGTTGATGCCCAGAAAGACGATATGAAATTACATCAAGTTTTGTAGGAAGTTCAGAACGGTAAGCGGAATGAGTTTATAGTTCTTGACGAGGTGCATATGTTTGGAGATCGTTTGTGTGTGCCTGAGAATGATAAGTTAAAGAAGAAGCTTTTGATGGAAGCACACACTACGGTCTTCACCATGCATCCTGGTAGTGAGAAGATGTATAGAGATTTGAAGCAGTTTTATTAGTGGCCTGGGATGAAGAGAGACATTGTGGAATTTGTCGCCGAGTGTTTGACTTGTCAGTAGGTAAAGGCCAAGCATCAAGTTCCTTCGGGACTGCTCAACCCTTTACCCATCCCTCAGTGGAAATGGGATGATGTCACCATGGATTTTGTGACTGGTTTATTATTGACTCAGAGGAAGCATGATTCAGTTTGGGTCATTGTGGATCGACTCACCAAGTCAATGCACTTTCTATCGGTTAGAGTTGATTATTCGATGGATAAGTTAGCCCATATCTATGTGAAAGAAGTGGTCAGATTGCATGGTATTCCGTTGTCGATAGTGTCAAATCGGGATCCAAGGTTCACATCGAAGTTCTGGAAAGAGTTACAAGCAGCTTTGGGTACTTGGTTGAATTTCAGTACGGCTTTTTATCCTCAGTCAGACGGGCAATCAGAGCGGGTTATACATAGGTATGTATCGCTCATGGAGTTTGCCTACAACAATAGTTATCAGTCAAGTATTAGAAGGTCACCGTTTGAAGCTCTTTATGGACAACAGTGTAGGACTCTGGTTTGTTGGACAGAATTGACTGGGCATGTTTTTGTTGGGCCTGAGATGGTAAGAGATACAGAAGAGAAGATTCGAATGGTTCAGTAGAATCTGAAGATAGCCAAGGATAGATAGAGGTCTCATGCTGATTTGAAGAGGAAGGACATTCAGTTTGAGGTTGGAGATAAGTTGTTCCTTAAGGTATCGCCTTGGAGGAAAGTGCTGCATTTTGGCAAGAAGGGTAAGCTTAGTCCCAGATTTATTGGACCCTATGAGGTGTTAGCAAAGGTTGGTCCTATTGCCTATAAGTTGGCTTTACCGATAGAATTGGCTAAGATGCATGATGTTTTTCATCTATCTATGCATCGCCGCTACATATCGGATCCATCGCATGTGTTATTGGTTTAGGATATAAGGATTCAGCCAAATTATTCTTTTGATGAAGAGCCAAAAGCCATTTTAGCCAGAGAAGTACGAAAGTGTTGTGGCAGCATCAGGGAGTTGAGGAAGAGACTTGGGAACCAGAGTCTGTGATGAGATCTCAGTACCCTCAGTTGTTCAATTCAGGTAAGAATTTCGAGGATGAAATTCTTGTTAGTAGGGGAGAGTTGTAACACCCCATTTTGCACCCTAGTAGTTTGAGCCATGTTGCATGTGAATGTGTATGTGTATTTTTTGCATGTGTTATTTAATTTGAGTTTTATGCATGTTTTGGGTTTTGTTAGAGTGTAGTGGTATGTATTGAGTTAGTGTGTGAGTTAGTGTGGTTAGACTTGGGTGTAGTGTGGTAGATTGTTGTAGGGTGTGAATGGTAAAATTCCACCAATGGGTTGATGCCGTGTGGCAAGTGAGGGAGGCTCTATAAGCCAAAGAGAGAGAAAGAGAGGCAGTTGTCCCTTGGCCCTCTCCCGTTCTCTTCTCCCCTCGCGCCATTTTTTTTCTTCTTTCTCTTCTTCCTCTTTGTTCTTCTCGATTTATCTTTTTGTGGCCTCAATAATTGGTGGGACTTAGCAATTCTTGGGTCAATTTGGTATGTGTTAGTTAGTTCTCTTTTTATTCTTCATCTTTCCTTTGATTTTGTTAGTGTATGTTTATAGTTTTTGAGTTTTGTGTGATTGTGGATGTTCTTCATCAGAAGTGCCTCCTAGAGAACCTAAGGGTAAGGAGAAGGCTAGTGGAAGTGGAGCCCCTTGAGTTGGAGCAAAGGAGATCAAGGTTTGGGAAATTTATAATTTTTTTCTATAATTTGATTGTTTGGTTTTCGTTTGATTTTTATGGAAAATTATGAGGTTAAAGTTGTTTATGTGTGTGTAAATGTTATGGGTTTTGATTAATTTAAGTTGAGATGCTTTGATTGTGCATTTTTGAATCAAAATATGCATTTAGATGAACTTTTGGAGCAAAATTCTGGTTTGTTAAATTATAGTTTTTGATTGGGTTAATTTCATGTTTTAATTGTGGTTATTGGTATAAAAGTTGGGTTTTGTATTGTTTATGAATTAATTTGTTGAGGTGTTTGTTAATTGGTAGTAATGTGAAGTTTAGGTAGGATTTTAGGCTTATTCAAGAATGAGTTTCTGGGTTTTGGAGGATCTACACAGCGGTATGAAATGGGCATACCACCGTGTTGTCATATTCTGTGTGTATTTTTGCTTGTCCATGATTTTACATGGCGGTAAGAGATCACTATATCGTCGTGTAAAGTCATTCTGTTTTTGAAGAAGTTTATTCTGGGCATTTTACATGGTGCTAAGGCTTCTCCATACCGCCATGTAAATGCATTCTGTTTTTAGAGATTTTGGCTCTGCATGCCACACGTCTGTAAGGTTTCTCCTTACCACAGTGTGGAATGTATTGCACAGCGGTAAGGTTTGGTCGTACCGCCGTGTAAAATTTCTCTATCCTGAAATTTTGAGTTTTTGATTTCTATTTTAACTATCCCTTTTGAACTTGTTTTTTTGTTCATTATATTTACATAGTGATATCTTATTTAGTAAATGATGTTGAATTGTAATTTGCTTTATCAAAATATGTTGATGTTATGTTACGATTATGCAATATGTTATGCATGGCCTGCAAGAGTCAAATTAGTGGATAGTTAGACATTCCTAATAGAGTTCAGTAGCTGCAGCCCCAATGTGTTTCGGACCCTGATCAGGTCCCCATTTGGATCCTCGCGATCCTCAATGTGTTCGGATCTTGTTTAAGATCCTCTAATGTGAAAATGTTTTGAATGAGAAAATAACGATGTTGCTTTTTGATTGTACCCTCGGGTACCCTAAGGTGTTCACTCGTTATCCGCTATTGTGAGCAGCAGGCGATTGTTTTGTTGTGATTATGAGCTTTTGAATATAATTGATGATGATCAAGCTATGATTTAGTATATATGATTATAAGCATGTGCCATGTTGTATGTGATCTACCTTAACGACCATTATGAATGGCCATTCATATTATTGCGTGTTTTCCCCACTAAGCATTATCGCTTAGCACGGGTGTTTCATCCGTGTAGGTGCAAAACATTTCGAGTTTTTGGGAGAGTCTCCGCAGGTCCAACCAACACCGAAAGATTGAAGTGTTATAGCTTAGTTTTATATCTAAGTTCTTTTTGTAATATTTTGGGCTCTCTTATTGTATTTATTCTTTTGTAATGCTTCTACTATGTATTTCTGAAGATGAAATTTTTGAAATATCAGTTATGTGCAGAATATTTTATAATGAACCTTTGATATCAATGAATGATCTTCAAGTTCTCCAATTTTAATTTCTTCTGTTATTTCAATATTTGTATATGTATATTGTATTGCTTTGTTTGGTGACACCCTTGTCCATACAGGTTCTCAATCCCTTCGAGGATGCGTTCTCCTACGTATGGGTAAGGGGTGTTACAAACCCTTATGAAGTGGTAGTGCCATGGTCGTGCTAACCTTCCGTAGAATGGTAGTGCCGCCATCATGCTAACCCTTCTGAGATTTGAAGTGGTTGTTTGCCCCCTGAAAGGTCTTTGGTTGATTGTTGGGGTTGGTATTTACACCGATGTCGTCACTCAACTTTTTTCGGTGTCCGCATCAAATCTCTCTTACTGCAAAACTGGAAAACCAAATATGCAGGAAAAATAGTGAGCATGCAAGTGAAATGCATGGTTCATGCAAAAATGCAAGACAAGAATTCATCTAAGTGAGTTTGGAGGGGATAGCCAGGCTGGGCTCAATTTGCTGTAGGATCGATGCCCTTTGGAATTGCTTTTGGATTTCGTGCCTTTGGGGTTATGAAGTTCTCATCTGATACCTATAGTCATTTTCTTAACGTAGTGCATCCCTTGTGGATTTTCACACTAGCTTTTCTTAGCGGGAAACGCGTCCTTTTTGAATTTTCACATGACCTTGCGCCTTATTTTTGCCTGGAATGGACCCAACCCAATCCAACGGCTCTTCTTTTTTTTGAAGGATAGATTGCCTGTTTCCAGGTTTTCACCCTATCCTTTTGCCTAACTTTTACTTAGAGAGACACTTACAGTTTTCATCTCTAACGGATTTTTTTTTTTTTTTTTTTTTTTTGCAGATTGTAAGAGAGGTTGAAGCTGTTGCCAAAGATCTTTCAAGGGTGATCAACATGTACTTATGCCCTAGACCATAGCTGTATGAGCTTGATTCTTCTCATGATGGTGCTGTAGAATTGGCTTTATATTTGATAGCAGGATGAGTCGGCTGAAGGACCCGAGTGGTGAGAGAAGTAGAGGGCAGACCGTAGACGACTTTGATCACACAAAGTGAACTGCGCTGATCATATTAACATATCATTGCATAAATGCATATATTTCAATTTGATTTCATGACACATGATCCTTATTTGGTATCAACTCAAAAAATACAAGACCTCATCTAATCTCGAGATAAATCCTAAAAGCATCAAACTCCTATTATCAATCAGCCCTTTTGGGTTTTCATGATTAAAGATTTTCTCAGCCCTTAATTTTTGCCCAGGATGCGTCTTTTTTTTTACCCTGGCAGGGCGCCCAATTTTAGTAAGATCGCCTTTTTTTGGTTTTCAACCCGCGGGGCATTTATTTTTTTATTATTCTTTTTTTAGCCTTTGCCATGGAAACTCCCTCAGTTTGTCAATGTTGATTGAATTTGTTTTCAACTTCATTAATCGGGAAGGCTGCTTCTTCTGATAGTTCTTTTTTTTTTAGCACTCAAAGCTTCATCTTGACCCTTGTGTAAACTGGCCGAGGTAGTGAATTTCTTTGCTTGAATCTTGACCGTGAAAGTCTGTATCTTCTTTTTGTCAGCTTTGGTGGTCCAACTTCTGAAGTACCCTTTAATGGTTGAGGTAAAGGTAATAAGCTGTCCTTCCAAGTTTGGCTATAAGGGTTCCAGATGGTTAAAGGTCAATCTTGATTAGCTTTGGAGTTGACATCTCAAATGGTTGGGAGGAAATAAATTCTAAGGCTTAATTCTGATGAGTTATAAATTTCTTATGAAGGCCCAGAGTTTCATCTGTCTAACTTCTGATGCAGCCTTTTAACGAACGGAGTTTGATTTTTGTTGGGTTACATTGTGTGCGTCCTAGATGTTGAGGAGGCAAAGGAATGGCTTTTGAAATTTTGCTCGTCATCATGTTGGCATATTAAAGTAGCGCTGTCCCAACAATGCCCTTATCATTCCAGGTCCAGGCAAAGGCTTTTTTTTACATTATCTCTCAGAATTTTTCCTCTCTTCAGGAGTTATATCAGATGCTATCAAGATTTTATTTGGGTTTTCCAAAGTCTCGAGATTAAATGCAGTTGTACTAGTTGAGTTAATGTCAAAAAAAATTAATGCATCGTTATCATGAGAAATGAAATCATTAGAAACACTATTCAAATGAGCAAAATTGTTCATCTTATTGAAATTGCAAACATTATCATAAAAAGTTCTTGGAATAAAAAGAACAAAACATCTAAAACATTTTATCTTCTTCTCCACTCTCATTAGTGGATTAAAAATCTACTGTCGCCACAGGAATCCCTTCTTCAATCACCTCCCGACGGGTGATAGCAACGTACTCTTCTCCATAAGTTCTTGCAATGCATGCCACTCAAGTAGACCAGACCCGATCATATACACGGTGGAGGGACTGCATTATAGCCTGCCTTCTTCTTCTTCTCTCACTTCTCAGGATCCGTGATCTATTTGGAGTCAATAAGATCTTGGATATTATTCCTCAGTCTCTATAACAATGCCCTTAAGTGACCTCCAATCTCTGAGCCCCTTAAAGCTAAGCAAGTCCCTCAAGTAAGGGCAGGAGTTCCTAATAAAAAAGTTGATCTGGTCAGCAGTGCCAGGCTTTCGCTTCATTTCCATAATCCTATTTCTCCATCTAGTGAGGTATTCATGGAATAACTCGTCACTCATTTGCTGTAAGAGTTCGAGGTCTTTTAAGGTGACCTCCATTCTGCTGCTGCAGTCATATTGCTCTATAAACTCTTCAGTCAAAAGGTCCCAGTCCTCCTTGGACCTCTTGTCCAACCCGTGATAATAGTCTACTGCCGAACCCACCAGATTAAGGCAGAAATATTCGACCTTCTACTTCTTTGTTAACCCTGTGCCCTTCATCACTAGGGTATACTGCTTAATATATGCAGATGGGTCTGAAGTACCATCGAACTTCGGTAGCTCAGGCATCTTGTGTCACACCCCGAAAAGTACCCTAGAAGGACTTGTGCATATTGAGGATGAGTAGCGACCGAAGTGGTGCAAGTTGAAGTGTTTAGTATGTCAGACGGATAATTTAAGAATTTAAGTGAAAGTTTCGATAAGTGTGGCCAATAGTAAATTGTGAAGGATTAGTAAATTGTGAATATCAATGTCTGAGATTATAAGAGTTGGAGGATTAAAAAGAGAATTTGACATAAATATCTATTTGTGGGTTTTGATAGAGTGTGCATGTATAGAGGGAAGTAGTGTATGTGTTAGTGGAGGTAGTCTTGTGTGTAGTGTCATGTATGGGTGTAGGGTGAGAATGGTTAAGTTCCACCAATTATACGATGACATGTGGCAAGGGTTTAGAGAGAGGTATATAAGGCAAGGAAAGAGAAAGGAAGAGCAAAAAGTTTACCCAAGCTCTCCCGTTCTCTCTTCCTCACGCCTCTTTGTAACACCCCAAATCGGGCCTAGTCGGAATCGGCAAGCTAAGTCGGTTAAGTGAAGGGTATTTCGGTAATTTATGCATGAGTAATATGGATAATAAGGATTTATTTACTAAGGAAATTAATTAAATAAAGTAAGTAAAGGAATTATTATGGTGTGTTAGTAGTGTATGGTAGTAGGATGTTAATGGTTAAGGGATTTCATTGAGTGATTTATGAGCATGGTGCCTTGGAGATATTTACATAAAAGAAATATTTATCAAGTGGATTATGGGTATGGAACTAAGGATGTAGGATATTTTATGAGAAGTGATCTAGTGTGTGTATGTGTATGGTGTGTGTGTAAATGTAGTCAAAGATATTTTGTGTGAACCAATTAAAGGATGCTAAGTGGGCTAGTAATATGAGGACATTTGGGCCTATGGGAAGTAACCAAGTGGAGTAAGCAATTAAGAGGAGATAAGATTAAGGAAAGAGAGAGTGAGTGAGAAGGCAGATTACGTTTTGCTCTTCTCCTCCTCCTTCCTCTTTCTTTTCTTTTCCTTGGATCGTGTTCTTCTCGGTGGCTAGGCATGGGTTGATGTCTTGGTGGAGCTTAAGAGTCTTTTATGGAGGTATGTGTATGGTTTTGAGTGCTAGGGTTTCCTAAGAGAGATTATGTTCCCCTTCTTCTCTTTGTTTTGTTTGAGTTAGGGTTTTTGGGTTAAGAGTAATTCTTGGGTTTTTGATTTGTGTAAGCTTTGGATACCAAGAGGAAAATTAAAGGCAAAGAGAAGGTGGAGGTTTGAAACAGAAGATTGAAGCTTCATTTGAGGTTTGGGAAACTTTATTTTTTATATATATATATTCATGTATGTTATAAGTTTCTTGATTGTGTGGTTGTTGATAGATGATGATGGTAGTGAGTGTTGGTTTAATTGCTCAATTGTGCATGTGAGTAGGTTTTTGGGTGAAACTGGGTTAGAATGCACTTGACCTTTCTTTGGTAATTATGCTGTATTGGGAGTTTTAGAACTCCAAATCGTTCGATTCTTCAACCATTAGAACCACGAATGCCATTACTTTAAATGTCCCAGAAATAGGCTTGGGCAAATTCTTGCTCTAAGACCCTGAATGTTTGATAATACCGTAGTGTTTCTTTTTGTGACGGGTTGTTTGACCAGTATGGGTTGTGGAGTGGATATCTGGAGTTGTAGACGTCCAATTGATGTGAAACTTGTTTCATTTGAAAGCTAAGACGTAGGAAAACATTTGTTAAGAAGACAACGTTTCCTAAAAATGAGGTTTAGAGGTCGGTTTTTACGACATTAGTTTGTAGTAAAAAGCAGTCTGTTAAGGGAGCTGAGGCGAGCCTCTGTCGCGAGCGCGACAAGGGTCGCGACCTCGCGACAGAAAAACATGTTTTGAGCCTTTTCTTCTCTATTTTTTAGTCTAGGGTTGACCCGGATCAATCCCGTACCTTTCCCATCAGTTATTATGCATGTTTAGGGTAATTAAATGGCTATATAAGAAATAGTCGTTGGGAAAAACTTAGGGGTATGATTAAGATTGGTGAGTTAACTTGTAATTATAATAGATATAACTCCCCGAAGGTTTGTTTATGGATGAGTGCTAGTATGTGAGGGTCTCATGAGTAACCTTAGCATGATGTATCATATGTATGAATGCATTTAATGTGGGTGCGACTGAGATGATTGACGAATAAGGTTGTTATTATAGATTGTGTATATGGATATTGTTAGTGGCATGTTTTATTGAAATTTTTATACGAATGTTGGATTTATGTTGTTAATGATGTGTGACTTGCTGGAGATGAGGTAAGAGACCTTGGGATGTGTTTCGTGTGTTTGTGGATGAGTTTGAGGAAGGAAAGATCTTGCAAAATTCTGCAGATTTTCGGAATCATGACTCTGTCGCGATCGCGACACTGTCGCGAGCGCGACAAAGACCGATGATTCTGATGCTGTGCCGTCGCGAGCCCGCGATAGCAATAGCTTGTCTGCTCTCTGTCGCGAGCGCGACAACCGTCGCGATCGCGACAGAGCACATTGTTGGCCTGTGCTATCGCGAGCACGCGACTTGTCGCGACCCCGCGATAGCAATGCTTGTCCTCTGTCGCGATCGCGACAACATCGCGAGCGCGACAGAGCTGGGCCCTTCTCTCCTTCCCGCGATCGCGAAGTCCGTCGCGCGTGCACAGCGAAGAGACTATGGTCTCTGTCGCGAGCGCGACAGGCATCGCGAGCGCGACAGATGTGCTGTGTTAAATGAGTTTTCTTCGGTGATTTCAATGTTTGAATTCCGAACTGGTGGCACTTTTAGGTTTATAATTGGACTATTTTGTGAAGTACGTTAATATAATTGGATGTACTATGCATATCTATACTTATGATATTTCTCTAAGATTATCATGTTATGCTCAAAGTGTAAATTGTATGATGCATGTTTGACTTTATGAACTTATTCATATGTCTCAACTATTGCTGATTATGTATAATAATATAAAGTATGTGATTTGAAATATGATTTGTATTATGCATGACCTGCGAAAGTCAGTCTAGTGGATAGTTAGGCATGCCTAATAGAGTCTATGTATGTGTAGCTGCAGCACCCCTTTGAACGATTTGGACCCTGATCAGGTCCCCGAATGGTTCCTCGCGAACCCCTATTATGTGTATGTGTATGGATCTTGTTTAAGATCCTGTTCAATGAAATGTTGCCTTCCGACTTGTACCTGTATGGTACATTATATTATGTGTTCCCTCTGAGGTTTCCCCGGTCAGAGATCGGGCTATGTGTTCCCTCATGAGGTCTCCCCCTCAGTACTCGTTATCCACTATTGTGAGTCAGCAGCTATTTCGTTTGCTTTATCTGATATGAACATGAGAATATGATATCCGAATGTATAAGATTTCGGTCATATGAACCAGTTATGAATATAAGAATGTGATATCAGTATGAGTATGATGTTGGGAGATGTGAATGTGCTTACAAATCTTCGAGTGGGCTTAATGTAACTCTAACCTGCATATTGTACTTTTGTCCTTATCTGTAAATGATCTTGTATATAGTATGTGTGGTTGAAATCAATATGACATATAATGTTGACACTACATTTTTGTATAGTAATGCGATAAATTAACATGTACTTTAGAATGTGTTTATGTTCTGGCATGATAATTGGGTGTGTTAATCATATAAGTATATGAATATGATAAGAAACATTTGAATGCACAGCTATTATATGTAAGCATATATATTTCTCGGTAAGAACTATGTGTGTATGAGATTTGTGTGTGTTATGTCTCGACGACCATTGTAAATGGCCGTCCATATTATTATGTTTGTTTTCCCCACTAAGCGTTATCGCTTAGCACGGGTTCTTTTCCCCGTGCAGGTGGCAGGTTTGCTTTTGTTCGGGTCACGCATCTGCAGAGTGGGCCACATAGAAGCTAGAAGCTTTGTATCTTGTTCAGCTTTTGAAATTTGGAATTTTTGTATATCTGTGTATTATGTATATGTAATAATAGACTAAGATTCTGATGTAATATCTTAAGCTATGTAAATATTTACACACTTATGTATCTTTCTTACTAGGTTTCTGTTGTATGATTATAAGTATGCATGTGTGTATGTTTTCTCTTAGTGTATGCGCCTTGGCATTATATGTACGTTCAGCTTTCTCTCAAAGTTTTTAATTATCATGGATATGTCATCCTATTTATGTGATGTTTACTTGTTTACTCTAGTGGGATGTGACACTCCTATCTATCTTGGATTCTTCTTCCTCTAATTCGAATAGAAGTCTCCATAGTATAGGTTGGGGTGTGACATTAGGTGGTATCAGAGCGCGGTTAGACGATTCTGGTTGTCTTATTTGTTTTAGTATCGAGTCTTTGTATGTTATTTATTATGTGTCGAGTCTTTGTTTGAGTGTCGGTTTTGTGTCGTGGCCTCATGCAGATGCGTCTTGTCCTGTGTGTGTTGTGTTAGATGGAGTCTGACCCAAGTGAGAAGATGGACGAGGCAACGGAAAGTGTGAATCCAGCTAGTGTTGATCAGAGTGTTTCTGAGTGTCCTCTGGCTAGGGATTCTGGTTCTGTTTTTTATGATAGGGCGCTAGTGCGAGGGTTAATTCGGATTTTGGATAGGTTGTCTACCCCTCGCGTTCCTCGGGATTTCGTTCGGAAGATCTCTCAGAAAAAGAAAGTTTTGGCAGTGAAATGTTAACGGGGAAAAGGATTTGAGAAGCTCCAATATGTCAATACTGTCAGAAGCAACATTGGGATTGTTGTCGGAAGCTCATTGGAACTTGTTTTCAATGTGGCAGTAGAGAACATCAGCTTACTGATTATCCGAAATCAAGTGAAAATCTAGATCGGTAAGCTAGAAAGAATATGGAAGACTTGTTTAATACCACTTATGGATCAGCAGGGTTTATTGAGCATCGTAGTGTGATGACTGAGCCTACAGAGCCTTCCAGTAAGTTTATATTAAAATGTTTGAACAAGTTTTTCTTTTAATATTTCGAGGTGGATGAGTATTTGGATTCTATAAGGTTTTGGTAGTACCCTATATACCTGTCAGCTATCTCCAGAAAAGTATTTGAATAAAAGCATATTAAATCATGGGGATGGGACTAAATGCATCATTACAGCATTACTTGCATTTCCTCAGCATCATTCTGCATACATGAGCCATCACATTTTCATTGCATCATCATCCCTTTGACCATACATTAAAAGTATTTGTATATGTGTTTTGATTGAGAGAAAGCTGACAGGGTGTACGTGTACTATTTGCTATTAGGAACAAGAGTAGTAGTGATAAGTATAAGCAAGTAAGTGGATAGAATTGCAGACTTTTGTATAAGATAATTAAATAATAAGTACTGTGAGATTATGTGATGATTTAAAAGTGAAAACCAAATTGTGACTAGTGATACTAGTAATTCAGGAGGAAATGTTATAGTCATTTTGATCAAGGAAAGAGTATAGTGAATGCGTGAACGATTCTGTATTTAAAAGACGAGAATCGTTATGAGAAAGGAGTTAAGTGAACAGATTGACATGATGGTGATAGAATGCAAACGATCTGTAACTCAAAATTATGGAGATGTTTATTTAGTGAGAAGGATTTCTACTATATGTCCTGATACTAGTAAAAATGACTTGGATAGTATAATGTTAGTGTGTGAATGCTAGTAATAAAGATTTTTGGAATTTAGAAAATCAGATATAAGTGAATTTCGAGGACGAAATTCTTTTAAGGAGGGTAGATTTGTAACACCCCAAATCGGGCCTAGTCGGAATCGGCAAGCTAAGTCGGTTAAGTGAAGGGTATTTCGGTAATTTATGCATGAGTAATATGGATAATAAGGATTTATTTACTAAGGAAATTAATTAAATAAAGTAAGTAAAGGAATTATTATGGTGTGTTAGTAGTGTATGGTAGTAGGATGTTAATGGTTAAGGGATTTCATTGAGTGATTTATGAGCATGGTGCCTTGAAGATATTTACATAAAAGAAATATTTATCAAGTGGATTATGGGTATGGAACTAAGGATGTAGGATATTTTATGAGAAGTGATCTAGTGTGTGTATGTGTATGGTGTGTGTGTAAATGTAGTCAAAGATATTTTGTGTGAACCAATTAAAGGATGCTAAGTGGGCTAGTAATATGAGGACATTTGGGCCTATGGGAAGTAACCAAGTGGAGTAAGCAATTAAGAGGAGATAAGATTAAGGAAAGAGAGAGTGAGTGAGAAGGCAGATTACGTTTTGCTCTTCTCCTCCTCCTTCCTCTTTCTTTTCTTTTCCTTGGATCGTGTTCTTCTCGGTGGCTAGGCATGGGTTGATGTCTTGGTGGAGCTTAAGAGTCTTTTATGGAGGTATGTGTATGGTTTTGAGTGCTAGGGTTTCCTAAGAGAGATTATGTTCCCCTTCTTCTCTTTGTTTTGTTTGAGTTAGGGTTTTTGGGTTAAGAGTAATTCTTGGGTTTTTGATTTGTGTAAGCTTTGGATACCAAGAGGAAAATTAAAGGCAAAGAGAAGGTGGAGGTTTGAAACAGAAGATTGAAGCTTCATTTGAGGTTTGGGAAACTTTATTTTTTATATATATATATTCATGTATGTTATAAGTTTCTTGATTGTGTGGTTGTTGATAGATGATGATGGTAGTGAGTGTTGGTTTAATTGCTCAATTGTGCATGTGAGTAGGTTTTTGGGTGAAACTGGGTTAGAATGCACTTGACCTTTCTTTGGTAATTATGCTGTATTGGGAGTTTTAGAACTCCAAATCGTTCGATTCTTCAACCATTAGAACCACGAATGCCATTACTTTAAATGTCCCAGAAATAGGCTTGGGCAAATTCTTGCTCTAAGACCCTGAATTTTTGATAATACCGTAGTGTTTCTTTTTGTGACGGGTTGTTTGACTAGTATGGGTTGTGGAGTGGATATCTGGAGTTGTAGACGTCCAATTGATGTGAAACTTGTTTTATTTGAAAGCTAAGACGTAGGAAAACATTTGTTAAGAAGACAACTTTTCCTAAAAATGAGGTTTAGAGGTCGGTTTTCACGACATTAATTTGTAGTAAAAAGCAGTCTGTTAAGGGAGCTGAGGCGAGCCTCTGTCGCGAGCGCGACAAGGGTCGCGACCGCGCGATAGAAAAACATGTTTTGAGCCTTTTCTTCTCTATGTTTGAGTCTAGGGTTGACCCGGATCAATCTCGTACCTTTCCCATCAGTTATTATGCATGTTTAGGGTAATTAAATGGCTATATAAGTAATAGTCATTGGGAAAAACTTAGGGGTATGATTAAGATTGGTGAGTTAACTAGTAATTATAATAGATATAACTCCCCGAAGGTTTGTTTATGGATGAGTGCTAGTATGTGAGGGTCTCATGAGTAACCTTAGCATGATGTATCATATGTATGAATGCATTTAATGTGGGTGCGACTGAGATGATTGACGAATAAGGTTGTTATTATAGATTGTGTATATGGATATTGTTAGTGGCATGTTTTATTGAAATTTATATACAAATGTTGGATTTATGTTGTTAATGATGTGTGACTTGCTGGAGATGAGGTAAGAGACCTTGGGATGTGTTTCGTGTGTTTGTGGATGAGTTTGAGGAAGGAAAGATCTTGCAAAATTCTGCAGATTTTCGGAATCATGACTCTGTCGCGATCGCGACACTGTCGCGAGCGCGACAAAGACCGATGATTCTGATGCTGTGCCGTCGCGAGCCCGCGATAGCAATAGCTTGTCTGCTCTCTGTCGCGAGCGCGACAACCGTCGCGATCGCGACAGAGCACATTGTTGGCCTGTACTATCGCGAGCACGCGACTTGTCGCGACCCCGCGATAGCAATGCTTGTCCTCTGTCACGATCGCGACAACATCGCGAGCGCGACAGAGCCGGGCCCTTCTCTCCTTCCCGCGATCGCGAAGTCCGTCACGCGTGCACAGCGAAGAGACTATGGTCTCTGTCGCGAGCGCGACAGATGTGCTGTGTTAAATGAGTTTTCTTCGGTGATTTCAATGTTTGAATTCCGAACTGGTGGCACTTTTAGGTTTATAATTGGACTATTTTGTGAAGTATGTTAATATAATTGGATGTACTATGCATATCTATACTTATGATCTTTCTCTAAGATTATCATGTTATGCTCAAAGTGTAAATTGTATGATGCATGTTTGACTTTATGAACTTATTCATATGTCTCAACTATTGCTGATTATGTATAATAATATAAAGTATGTGATTTGAAATATGATTTGTATTATGCATGACCTGCGAAAGTCAGTCTAGTGGATAGTTAGGCATGCCTAATAGAGTCTATGTATGTGTAGCTGCAGCACCCCTTTGAACGATTTGGACCCTGATCAGGTCCCCGAATGGTTCCTCGCGAACCCCTATTATGTGTATGTGTATGGATCTTGTTTAAGATCCTGTTCAATGAAATGTTACCTTCCGACTTGTACCTGTATGGTACATTATATTATGTGTTCCCTCTGAGGTTTCCCCGGTCAGAGATCGGGCTATGTGTTCCCTCATGAGGTCTCCCCCTCAGTACTCGTTATCCACTATTGTGAGTCAGCAGCTATTTCGTTTGCTTTATCTGATATGAACATGAGAATATGATATCCGAATGTATAAGATTTCGGTCATATGAACCAGTTATGAATATAAGAATGTGATATCAGTATGAGTATGATGTTGGGAGATGTGAATGTGCTTACAAATCTTCGAGTGGGCTTAATGTAACTCTAACCTGCATATTGTACTTTTGTCCTTATCTGTAAATGATCTTGTATATAGTATGTGTGGTTGAAGTCAATATGACATATAATGTTGACACTACATTTTTGTATAGTAATGCGATAAATTAACATGTACTTTAGAATGTGTTTATGTTCTGGCATGATAATTGGGTGTGTTAATCATATAAGTATATGAATATGATAAGAAACATTTGAATGCACATCTATTATATGTAAGCATATATATTTCTCGGTAAGAACTATGTGTGTATGAGATTTGTGTGTGTTATGCCTCGACGACCATTGTAAATGGCCGTCCATATTATTATGTTTGTTTTCCCCACTAAGCGTTATCGCTTAGCACGGGTTCTTTTCCCCGTGCAGGTGGCAGGTTTGCTTTTGTTCGGGTCACGCATCTGCAGAGTGGGCCACATAGAAGCTAGAAGCTTTGTATCTTGTTCAGCTTTTGAAATTTGGAATTTTTGTATATCTGTGTATTATGTATATGTAATAATAGACTAAGATTCTGATGTAATATCTTAAGCTATGTAAATATTTACACACTTATGTATCTTTCTTACTAGGTTTCTGTTGTATGATTATAAGTATGCATGTGTGTATGTTTTCTCTTAGTGTATGCGCCTTGGCATTATATGTACGTTCAGCTTTCTCTCAAAGTTTTTAATTATCATGGATATGTCATCCTATTTATGTGATGTTTACTTGTTTACTCTAGTGGGATGTGACACTCCTATCTATCTTGGATTCTTCTTCCTCTAATTCGAATAGAAGTCTCCATAGTATAGGTTGGGGTGTGACACTCTTTCTCCTCCTCTTCTTCTTCCCACCTTGCTCCATCATGATTCCTCCTCTTTGGCTGTGATTCCTTGGTGGAAATTGATCATTACAAGTGAGATTGGTAAGTTTTATTGGGCTTTCTTCTCCTCTTTCATCTGTTCTTTGGATTTTGTTTGAGTGTGTTTTGATCTAGCGTTTTTGTGTTTGTGTGTGTTTGATGAGGGTTTTGGTTGGGAAAGATCTTGGATGGGTTTAGGAGCATGAAAGAGAAACCAAGAAAGCTGATAGGAGCAAAGGAGTTAAAGGTTTGGGAATTTGTTTGAGAATTGATTGATTTTGTTGTTAATTTGTGATTTATGTGTTAGCATGTGATTTCAAGAAATTTGATGTTTGATGAGGTTTATTATAGTGTTAATGTTATGGGTATTCTATTGATTTAAGTTATAATGCATAAATGTTGAAGTATTGAGCAATTATTGAAGTTTGATGAATATTTGCTTATAATTTCTGGGTTTGTGTTCTTGAAGAGTTTGATTTTGCTAAGCATGATTTTGATTGTGTAAATTGTGGATTTAAGTTATGTTTTATGTTATATGTGATGGTCGAAGGCTTATTTGAAGCTAAGATGAAGTTTGGTTTGATTTTGGCTCAAAATGGGTTTGATTTAGAAAAGTTCAGTTTCCCTGTGTTTTTCTGGGAATTGGGAGTCACGATGCTTTTGCGAGCACGACATCCTCGCGGCCGCGATAGAATCATGAAGTCCCATTTCACGTTGAGTTTTACACTGAAGAAAGAGGGGCGTCCGACTCGTGTCCAGCAGCATGACTCGTGCAGTCTTTGACGTGCATGATTCATGCAGCTGGGCAGGGAGCAGCGTGGGAGTAAGCCTTCCCGAGTCGTGAAGAATTTTCATGACACGTGAAGGTTGCGTGTGACTCGGAGGGACCAGCATGACTCGTGCTCCTGATTGGTGGCCGCAAGTCGAGCTTCAGAACATGACTTGCGATGGGGAGCAAGGCATCGATACGAGTCATGTCGACCTGCATGACTCGTGTCCGATGCCATTCTGTCGCGAGTGCGACTTGGTCGCGATCGCGACAGTGAGCTACCCCTGCCCTATTTTGTTTTCGATTTTGCCCTTCTCTTCTAAAATGAATTTCAAATGGTTTTTTTTTCATGGATTTTTACCCCTGTATGCAATATAATATGCTTATTTATATGTGCAATATTATTAATTATTCATGATAAATGATATGCTATGATTTGGGGTATGATTTGTATTATGTATGACCCACAAGAGTCAGTCTAGTGGAAATGTGAATTATTGATGTTTTTCCCATGCATAGTAATTATTGAAATATAAGAATTTGATCTACCATGATTATATTGTAAATGTACGTGCGTAATGAGATGTGAACTTATCCGTTAAGTCTAAATAAATATGATAATTGTAAAGTAATTGTTGAGACTAAATATGGACATGATATTTAATAACATAAATATGCTTAATATGTTCATATGAGATGTTTATACGTAAACGAATGCATGTGCCTAATTAAAACTGAAAGAATGTTATGCGTATTGTGGAATGTGTATGTATGTGGAAATGAGACAAATCCAATGATAATAACATTTAATTTAGCCTGCATTAGTCGAGTCGTGGATAGATAGGCATGCCTATAGAGTTCTGTTAGCTGCAGCACTCTATACTATTCTAGACCCTAATCAGGTCCCCGTTTAGTTCCTCGCGAACCTCTATGTGTATGGATCTTGTTTCAGATCCCCTCTGTAAAATGTTTTGAATGAAAAAATGTGATGTTGCTTTTCGATTCGTACTCATAAGGTACCGTCATTGTTTACTCACTTATCCACCCCTAGGACTTAGCAGGCAATTAATGAAAATAAAAGTATGTGATTGAATTGATAAATTCTGTAATAATGTACAAAAGTTATGTGAATAAACATTTGATGTAATTGCGATTAATGCCATTTAACTGGTGCTTTACGCACCCCTCTATTCTGGAGCCGTTATGGACTCGAACGTGAAATTGTGTGGTATCATCGGATACCTAAATGGTTTTGTATCTGAACCTAATGTCAGTTAATCAAAAAGAGATATAGCAAATGATGTTGTGCTAATAAGTATGCATAAATGAATACTGTTTACATAAAAATTCGTATGTGAAAGATGCTTGTTAGTAATCTGTTTATAAGTTATAAGTATAATTGCCTATGTAAAGTCGGTGTAAGAATTTTCAAAATGATTGATATGCTTATTTGCTATAGTCAAGTATTCAGTAAATGAACTCTATGAATATATTCGTTTATATGTTTCAATTGAGAATACAGGTATGTATTATGTTATCTACCTTCTAGATCTTAGCCTGGATAATTACTGTAAGCATTTTGGTAAGGAATTCGTGTGCCTTGCTGGTTATTTTAATAAATACGGTAAGTTATATATGTATTGATTAGTAAGTAAGAGATAATAAAGTATTAAGCATGATATAGATAAATTTGATTTAGGAAATGGGTTAAGATTAAATTTGGAATATGTGTGCATAAGTTTCTGTAGAACTACGTAGTTCTGATTCCGAACCATAGGGATATGTAGGAAGCTTGGACTATTTATTTCGAGCTCAAATCAAATCTGAAATCTAAATGTTTTTTTTAGCTTTGGACAGTAATTTTTTAATCAAATAGAATGTTCTAACGCAAGCACTGATACTTTGATCTACATGATTTTGGAAATGTTAGTAATAATGGGAATCGATATGACTTAATTTGCCCCGTTAGCAAATGTATCTTTGGTAACCAAGGAGGTATAACTATTCACATAGTTAATTAAATAAATAAAGCAAACAATGAGTAAGCATAATGTCAGCATAAATTACTTAGGTAATAACGTAAATTCTGGCTATAGTACGTAAAAAAATGTATATAGGAAAATGTTTATGTTTTGTATGAGAAGAAGTATATGAATTTATGATAGCCTTAACCGGTATACTTTATGCTTATATATATATATATATATATATATATATATATACATATATATATTGAATTACATGTGTTTGCCTCGGCAACCACTGTGAGTGGCTGCCCATTATTTGTTTCACCCTACTAAGCGTTATCGCTTAGCACGGTTGTTTGTCCGTGCAGGTTAGGAGATCAGAGTCGCGCAGCAGTTCTTTGTGACTTTGGCTAATGAGTCGGTAGAAGTTATAGAATGTTGTTATTAGTTATCAGTTTGTAATCAAGTTTATTTAGTTAGCATTTGTAATGAGATGTAATAATCTTTAGTGCGAATGATGGTGTGTGTGAGATAAGTTTAGGATGTGCATGTCTTGAGTTATGATGTTAGAAATTTTATTACTCTGATTTTTGTATTGTCATGTGTGTCCCTGCCTGATGGCACCTTCCCCTCACCATAGCTCTTCACCCTTCGAAATGCTACATGTGGGAGTTTGGGGTGTTACAATTTGGTATCAGAGCTCCGGTTTAGTCAATTTTGGTTTTTTAGATATTTCAAAATGTGTCTATATAGTTTAGCGTTGGCCAAAGCGGATGACCTTGTCCTTTAGATATGTTTTGGGAAGAGAAACCTTCGATTTGATAGAGTGTTTAGTTAAGTGTTAGCTCAATAAGTCACGATCTACCTGCCTTAAAGTATTATGTGTATGTGCAATTTGGAATGTGTTTGTTAGATGAGTTATTAGAGATTCTATTAGAAATTTTGTTTCGATTTTATGTGGTTAAAGTAATGATTGTTTTGATGAATAAGATTGATCTGGACGTAAGATTATGAGCGAAGAATTTTGAGGTTTAAATTAAGTCAATTTTATGAGTTTGGGTTTAGTTATGGATAAGAGAAAGTTATGATTTCTATAGCTATTCGGATTTAAAAGAGGTGGTTTGAGAGTATAGTGA
Organism: Excoecaria cochinchinensis; assembly: GCA_947683425.1. Lineage (NCBI taxonomy): Eukaryota > Viridiplantae > Streptophyta > Magnoliopsida > Malpighiales > Euphorbiaceae > Excoecaria > Excoecaria cochinchinensis. The sequence continues at coordinate 4,202,681 of CANTUQ010000004.1, forward strand.
TGAGAATAAGTAAAAGCAGGTGAGTATGTTATAAGCGAGGTGTATTGGAATAAGTGAAATGTATGTGTTACAAGTGTGGAACATAAGTGTTATCTGATGATACGAAAATGATCAGTGTGAATGCTAGTGATTTGGAATATAACGTTCGGATTTTTCTAATGTAAGTGAATTTCGAGATGAAATTCTTTTAGGAGGGAAGAGTTGTCACACCCCGAAAAGTACCCTAGCAGGACTTGTGCATATTGATGATGAGTTGCGAGGGAAGTGGGGCAAGTTAAAGTGTTTGGTATGTCAGAGGGATAATTTAAGAATTTAAGTGAAAGTTCCGATAAGTGTGGCCAATAGTAAATTGTGAAGGATTAGTAAATTGTGAATATCAATGTCTGAGGTTATAAGAGTTGGAGGATTAAAAAGAGAATTTGACATAAACATCTATTTGTGGGTTTTGATAGAGTGTGCAAGTATAGAGGGAAATAGTGTATGTGTTAGTGGAGGTAGTCTTGTGTGTAGTGTCATGAATGGGTGTAGGGTGTGAATGGTCAAGTTCCACCAATTATGCGATGACATGTGGCAAGGGTTTAGAGAGAGGTATATAAGGCAAGGAAAGAGAAAGGAAGAGCAGAATTTTACCCAAGCTCTCCCGTTCTCTCTTCCTCACGCCTCTTTCTCCTCCTCTTCTTCTTGCCACCTTACTCCATCATGATTCCTCCTCTTTGGCTGTGATTCCTTGGTGGAAATTGATCATCACAAGTGAGATTGGTAAGTTTTATTGGGCTTTCTTCTCCTCTTTCATCTTTTTTTTGGATTTTGTTTGACTGTGTTTTGATCTAGGTTTTTGTGTTTGTGTGAGTTTGATGAGGGTTTTGGTTGGGAAAGATCTTGGATGGGTTTAGGAGCATGAAATAGCAACCAAGAAAGCTAATAGGAGCAAAGGAGTTAAAGGTTTGGGAATTTGTTTGAGAATTGATTGATTTTGATGTTAATTTGTGATTTTTGTATTTGCATGTGATTTCTAGAAATTTGATGTTTGATGAGGTTTCTTATAGTGTTAATGTTATGGGTACTCTATTGATTTAAGTTATAATGCATGAATGTTGAAGTATTGAGCAATTATTGAAGTTTGATGAATATTTGCTTAAAATTTCTGGGTTTGTGTTCTTGAAGAGTTTGATTTTGCTAAGCATGATTTTGATTGTGTAAATTGTGGATTTAAGTTATGTTTTATGTTGTATGTGATGGTGGAAGGCTTATTTGAAGGTAAGATGAAGTTTGGTTTAATTTTTGGTCAAAATGGGTTTGATTTGGAAAAGTTCAGTTTCCCTGCATTTTTCTAGGAATTGGGAGTCACGATGCTGTCGCGAGTGCGACAGAATCGCGAAGTCCCGTTTCACGTTGAGTTTTGCACTGAAGAAAGAGGGGCGTCTGACTCATGTCCAACAGCACAACTCGTGCAGTCTTTGACTTGTACGATTCGTGCAGCTGGGTAGGGAGCGGCATGGGAGTAAGCCTTCACGAATCGTGAAGAATTTTCACGACACATGAAGGCTGCGTGTGACTCAGAGGGACCAGCACGACTCATGCTCCTGATTAGTGGCCGCAAGTCATGCTTCAGAACACAACTTGCGATGGGATGCAAGGCATCGACACGATTCGTGTTGACATGCACGACTCGTGTTCGATGCCATTCTGTCGCGAGCGCAACTTGATGGCGATCACGACAGTGAGCTTCCCCTGCCCTATTTTGTTTCTGATTTTGCCCTTCTCTTCTAAAATGAATTTCAAATGGTATTTTTTCATGGATTTTTACCCATTTATGCAATATAATATGCTTATTTATATGTGCAATATTATGAATTCTTCATGATAAATGATACGCTATGATTTGGGGTATGATTTGTATTATGTATGACCTGCAAGAGTCAGTGTAGTGCAAATGTGAATTATTGATGTTTTCCCATGCATAGTATGTAACAACCCAAAAAGGGGCCTAGTCGGAATCTGCGTGGTAAGTCAGAAAAGTAAGGTTATTTCAATAAATTGAGTAAGAGAAAATTTGGAAATTAAGGACTTTAGTGCAAGGAAATTAATTAAGTATGATAAGAGGAGAAATTATATGGTGTGCATGTGGTGTATCGAAGTAGGGTAATTGTTGGGATTAATCTAGTGTGGTTTGTGTGTATGGTGCCTTGTATGTAAAGTATTTTATGGGAAGTGATTTAATGGATTATGGGTTTGGTAACAAGGATGTGGATATTTATGTAAGAGATGATTGTGTGTGTGTTGTGTATGGTGCATTGAAGGGATAAGTCAAGTGGGTGGTTGTTAGGACCAATAGGAGAGTGACACTTGGCTTGGGGTAGGTGAGCATTAAATGGAAAAAGGAGGAGAGAGGCAAGGGTGGGCTGTTTTGTGAAGCTTCCCATGGAAGCTACTCCCCTCCTCCCTTGTTCTTCTTTTTCTCGTCCTCTCTCTCTCTTGCTTCCATTTCCTACTCTCATCTCCTCTCTCTTGTGTTCTCCTTGAGCTTTGGGTAGGAATTCTGAGTTTTTGAACTCGGTTTTGAAGGTAAGTGGTCTGGAATTCTTTAGTTATTTCGGTTCTTCCCCTTCTCCTTCTTTTTCTGATTTTGATTGTGGAGCTTGGGTCTGATTTATATGTGCTTGGTTGGGTTTGTGCAAGAATCGGAGGATTATAGGAAAAAGAAAGGGAAAGATAAAGTGGGATTGTGAGGGGCCCGATTTGAAGCTGCAATTTCCAGGTTTGGGAGCTTTAATTTGAATGTGTTTGGGAGTGTTTTCCCCTATTTCTTCTTGGATCAAATGTATTTTGTGGTTGCATCTTATTAGTGTTCTTGAGTGTTAAGTTATATGTGAATGCATGTGTGCATCGTGTAATGAATATGAGTGAGATGTTAGTGATATAGTGAGGATGGCATGTGTTTTTGGAAAACATTAACATGTTATGTAAACTGAATTTTTGGAGTTAGTTTTGTTGGCATTCATGATGAATTGATGTTTGATTATTGTCTAAAATGTGTTTATGTGGTGTTGAGAATGTTGTGGTGTTGTAATAGAGGCTTGAGGTAAGTATTTGTGCATGATTGAATGAGCGTTTGAAGGTTTGAGTGGGAAAGAGTGCTGGAAGTGCCGATTCTGGGTAAATCTGGGTTCTATAGCGAGCGCGGCAGGGTGCAGATTTGTCCCTTGTTCCTGGAGAGCCCTCTGTCGCGATCGCAACGTTGTCGCGAGCACAACAGAGAGCTCGGTTTGTCGAGTCCTCAACGCGAGCATGTGGCCGAGCGTGCACGCGAGGAGGAAGCGGCTGGTCTCTATCGCGAGCGCGATAGAGCTCGATTGTGTGAGTCTGCCGGGCGTGCTTCATCGCGAGCACGCCTCCTGGCTCGAGCCCGCGATGAAGTACCCTGTGCACCATCGCGAGCGCGACACCATCGCGATCGCGACAGAGACCCTTGTTGCCTGCCCTGTTTTCTGAATGTGATTCTTTTGTCCCATATTGCACGATTTCTCACTATTGCATGGTACATAACTGAGTTATGTCTAGTTGACATTTTGATGCTAGTGTCATGGTATTGAATTAATATGATGTGGGAGTTTTGATTCGAGACTTGTGTAGTAAGTGTTGTGATTGAGTGTGAGTTGTTAAGCCTAAAGTGTCAAGGTAGTGGATAATTAAGCATGCTTAAGAAGGGTTTGTGAGTGCAGCTGCCCGTGTCTGCCCCGTTTGGGCGAAGCAGTCGACCTCCGAGATGGTCATCTTCCATGTAGTGATAAAATGTTTTGAGACTTCGGTCTCCCGTGCTACCTTTGAGTATTAAAACTATTTTTGAGGCTTCAGTCTCCCGTGCCGTGTTCCCGTATCCTCCGCCATTTAAATTCAGGCTATTGTGTGAACAGTTTAGTAATGGTTTAGTGAAGTGTTTGGTTATTGCGTGATTTTGATTCTAGTATTTGCTTCGTGATTTCTATTTTCAATTCTGATTTTACATAGTGATTCGTGATATATATAAATATTTCTGTTCTCTGATTTTTAGTGGTTTCTGTATTGTTGATGGATGTTTGCATTTAAGTATTAGTGCATGATAGTATTGTATAGTGTTCTGTTGTGTTTTGTTTCCTCCCCACAAAGCGTTATCGCTTAGCATGGGTTTTTGTCCCGTGTAGGTGACAGAATTTTGGGAGATTGCTCGTGTCGCGCATCTGCAGGTTGGCCACGTAGGAGTAGAGTTATTTTATTATCTCCTCCTGTAATTCTTTTTGTATATGTATAAAATTTTTGTAAAGGATTTAAGATGTAAAATTTTGGATATTGTATCTAACTCCATATTTTGATTATATGAGATGTTTATGATTTGCTATATTTATGGATGTTATGGCCTGCTTCCACTCAGTGTATGTATGTATGTTGTGAGTGAGCGTCGGGTAGCACGCCCGCCGGTGCCCTTCCAACAGGGGCGACGGTGGGGGTGTTACAGTTTGTGGTATCAGAGCGCCAGTTTAGGCAGTTCTGGTTGCCTCTATTTGTTATGTGTCGAGTCTTTGCATGAGCATCGGTTTTGTGTCGTGGCCTAATACAGATGTGTCTTGTCTTGTGTAGTGTCTAGATGGAGTTTGATCCAAGTGAGAACGTGGGTGAGACGATTGGTAGTGCGAGTGTAGTGAGAGGTGAGCAACCCGCTCCTCAGCGTCAGTAAGAAGAGATTCCTGGTATGGGTTTGGGTCATGAGAATCCGGTCTTAGTGCAAGGTTTGCTTCAATTAATCGAGAGGTTGACTGCTCCTAAGGCTCGGACCGAGTTATCAAGAAAGAGAGGAGCAGAAGACTTTCATGGGACTGCATTGGACCAATCAGACGTGGCCGAGTTTTGGCTTAAGAGGGTGGGCCGGATTTTGCAAGAGATTAGATGTCCCGCAGATCAGAGAGTATTATGTGCAGTGTCATTGCTTCAAGGTTTAGCATATGATTGGTGGGAGCTTATGATGCGAAATCCTCAGCGACTAGCTGAGTTGACATGGGAGTTCTTCAAGCAAGAGTTCGAGCAGAAGTATGTGACGAAGGCATACCGGGAAGCCAAGTGGAGAGAGTTCCTCAGTCTGAAGCAGTGGGGTATGACCGTGAGTGAGTACGAGAAGGAGTTTAGCCGGTTAAGCAAGTATGTGCCCGAGCCTTTATTGACGGATGAATTTAGATGTAAACACTTTCAAGAGGGATTACGTGAGGTGATCAGAAGTCCTTTGTCGGCAATGTCAGTCTTACAACCAGTGGGGTACTATCAGTTAGTGGCAGCGGCGATCAAGTTGGAGGAATCCAAATTGATCAAATAGAGAATTGAGAACAAGAGGTAGACACCGGATAGTGATCATGGAAGTGGTAAGAAGTCGAGAGGAATTCCAAGTGGCCAAGGTGTGAAGGGTTCAGTTCCGGTGCGTTCAGAAGTCGAGAGTGTAGCACCACCTTCTAACAAGGGAATTGTGATACCAGAGTGTGAGCATTGTCATAAGCGCCATTAGGGCGAGTGTAGAAGGATCTCTAGAGCGTGCTTCAGATGTGGAAGCCAAGAGCATATGGTAGCTAACTGCCCGAATCGAAGAGAGCTTCAGGGTTAACCCGAGAGTAGAGTCAGTGGTCAGAGATCGAGAGGGAATCAAAGTGGAAGAGGCAGTGGACGTCCTTCTCAAGCGCCGTCAGAGATAGTGCAAAAACCTCCAACCGAAGAAGTATATGTGCGTCCGCGAGTGTATGCGATGCTAGAAGAGGATGCAACGGATCGAGCAGGACCTTCCGGTAAGTTGTGTTATTAGCTTTTGGTTAAGTTCAGTTTTGAGTTTTGGGTTGTTGGGATATAAGTGGTTCGCGGGGAAATTTCGAGGATGAAATTTCTTAAGGGGGAGTAATTCTAACAACCCAAAAAGAGGCCTAGTCGGAATCTGCGTGGTAAGTCAGAAAAGTAAGGGTATTTCAGTAAATTGAGTAAGAGAAAATTTGGATATTAAGGACTTTAGTGTAAGGAAATTAATTAAGTATGATAAGAGGAGAAATTATATGGTGTGCATGTGGTGTATGGAAGTAGGGTAATTGGTGGGATTAATCTAGTGTGGTTTGTGTGTATGGTGCCTTGCATATAAAGTATTTTATGGGAAGTGATTTAAGGGATTATGGGTTTGGTAACAAGGATGTGGATATTTATGTAAGAGATGATTGTAATAACCCAAAAAGGTCCCTGTTTGGTTCCTCGCGAACCTATATGTGTATGGATCTTGTTTAAGATCCCCTCTGTAAAATGTTTTGAATGAGAAAATGTGATGTTGCTTTTCGATTCGTACCCGTAAGGTACCGTCACTGTTCGATTCGTACCCATAAGGTACCATCACAGTTTACTAGCTTATCCACCCTTAGGAAATAGCAGGCAATCAAGGAAAATAAAAGTATGTGATAGAATTGATAAATTCTATAACGATGTACAAAAGTTATGTGAATAAACATTTGATGCAATTGCAATTAATGCCATTTGACTGGTGCTTTACGCAACCCTCTGTTCTGGAGCCGTTATGGACTCGATTGTGAAATTGTGTGGTATCATCGGATACAAAAATGGTTTTGTATCTGAACCTAATGTCAATTAATCGAAAAGAGATATAGCAAACGATATTGTGCTAATAAGTATGCATAAATGAATACTGTTTACATAAAAATTCTTATGTGAAAGATGCCTGTTACTAATCTGTTCATGAGTTATGATTATGATTGCCTATGTAAAGTCAGTGTGAGAATTTTCAAAATGATTGATATGCTTATTTGCTATAGTCAAGTATTCAGTAAATGAACTCTATGAATATATCCGTTTATATGTTTAAATTGAGAGTACAGGTATGTATTGTGTTATCTACCTTCTGGATCTTAGCCTGGATAATTACTATAAGCATTTTGGTAAGGAATTCGTGTGTCTTGCTGTTGATTTTAATAAATACAGTACGTTATATATGTATTGATTGGTAAGTAAGAGATAATAAAGTATTAAGCATGATATAGATAAATTGGATTTAGGAAATGGGTTAAGATTAAATTTGGAATATGTGTGCATAAGCTTCTGTAGAACTGGGTGGTTCTGATTCCCGACCATAGGGATACGTAGGATGCTTGGAGTATTTATTTCTAGCCCGAACCAAATATGAAATCTAAATGTTTTGTCTAGCTTTGAACAGTAATGGTTTAATCAAATAGAATGTTCTAACGCAAGCACTGATACTTTGATCTGCGTGATTTTTGAAATGTTACTAATAATGGGAATCGATATGACTTAATTTGCCCCGTTAGCAAATGTATCTTTGGTAACCAAGGAGGTATGACTATTCACATAGTTAATTAAATAAATAAAGCAAACAATGAGTAAGCATAATGTCACCGTAAATTACTTAGGTAATAACGTAAATTCTAGCTATGGTATGTAAACAAATGTATATAGGAAAATGTTTATGTTTTGTATGAGAAGAAGGATATGAATTTATGATAGCCTTAACCGGTATACTTTATTCTTATGTGTATATATATATATATATATATATATATATATATATATATATATATATATATATATATATATATATATATATACATAAATATATATTGAATTACATGTGTTTGCGCCTCAGCAACCACTGTGAGTGGCTACCCATTATTTGTTTCGCCCTACTAAGCTTTCTCGCTTAGCTCAGTTGTTTGTCCGTGCAGGTTAGGAGATCAGAGTCGCGCAGCGGTTCTTTGTGACTTTGGCCAACGAGTCGGTAGAAGTTATAGAATGTTGTTATTGGTTGTCAGTTTGTAATCAAGTTTATTTAGTAAGCATTTATAATGAGATGTAATAATCTTTAGTGCGAATGATGGTGTGTGTGTGATAAGTTTAGGATGTGCATGTCTTGAGGTTATGATGTTAGAAATTTTATTACTCTAATTTCTGTATTATCATGTGTGTCCCTGCTTGATGGCACCTTCCGCTCACCGTAGCTCTTCACTTTTCGAAATGCTACGTGTGGGAGTTAGGGTTGTTACATCTTGAACCTTTGGGGTAGCAGCTCTTCATCCCCCAAATCTCTATCTTCAGGATTGATCCCTTTTCCAGCTAACAACATATGGGTGATAGCCTCAATCTGCTACCTCATCCCTCTCCCTCTCATTGCCTCATCTTCTACCCTAGGTGCTCTACCCCTCACAGCTTGATGGACTATTGGTTCCTCGTCCCCCTCCTCCATTATGAAATCCTCATCGGGGTTATGGATCCTCACCTCATTTGGTTCCATGGGCGCAGCAGCTTTATGCTCATTAACCAGTTGGCGGGCAACATTACCAACGAGGGGAGCCTCCCTGCCAGCAAGCGGTTCAACTTGCCCCCGATGAGGGACTACCGGTGGTTGTGTTGTGACAAGTGGTTGTGCAACAGAAGGATGAGGAATCCTTTCGACCATGGCACCCATCATATCTAACATCCTCAGCTCAAAGTCCTCTAATCTCCTAGTAAGGTCTTGAGTGGTCAATGCCCCAATTTTTTCTGCCATTGATAATTCTAAGGATGATTCACTAGTTGCTGAGAGTGACTCAGAATCCCAATCAGACACTAACTCTGATAATTCAAAGAGCAGGTTTGTCCTCACCAGGCGACCGTCGGAACCTCTAGTCCACTTAAATGAATCTATGATGGCTGAAAGATACAAACTGTAAGGATGATGCTTGAATGATATATATATAATGCATGATCGTGTGTTATGCAATATTCACAACCACATACAAGCAAGTAGATCCTTCCAACCTTATCACTCCCACACACGAGGTAATGCGTTCTCTTTCCTAGGTGGGCTTGATCCATGGGTTAACGGAGAACCCAATGGACGCGTATAGTACACGATGGAAAATCGACAACATAACATCTCTTATCTAATGCGCATACATATGGGTTTTGACCTTTATGTATTTGAACATTTCAACTAAATTAAGATGGGCCCACTGGGGCATGAAAGCCTTTGATGAAAAAACCATCTAATTTATTTAATTTTGTATATATATAATGGCCTACATAACAAGCACGGTATTATGGTACATGTCACCTAGAGGAAGTATCTACTGCCATTACATGAGCTTTAGTTAAAGGTCATAATACTTTAGGGCTACCCAAGCATGGTCCTTGCCAATGGGTCTAGCTCATCATGAGCATAACGACCAATCGGGTTTCCATTTGATATACCATGATGGTACTAGGCTTGGGCTGGTGATCATCCTTAACACTTTCCTACATTGAGTGAACGTAGGGTCGCACTTCGGGAATGCACCGGGATAAAAATAGGGACCAAACTAATATAGATCTAAGACTCTAGTATGGATGCAATGCAATTTTGAAAAATGATAGAATTTTAATTTTAAAAGCTCAATTATATTTTTTAACCAAGACACTTTCGAAGCAAAGTCTCAAAGTCCCCAGTGGAGTCGCCACTGTGATGTGCCGAAACTCGCTTATATTATTTCCCGGAAGGCCCGCTTTTAGAGTCTGAGAAAGGTTTGCGTCTAGATCTTAGGTCACATGAGATATTTTGGATTCCCTTCCTAATAGAACATTGGGGAAGTTCATCTAACCCTATGAAACCTTTAGGCACCTTTGAGGTATTTTGGAGTCGCCACCCAATTTACAAGAAATTGGGAAAATTCGTCTAACCTCGGAGGTCTTATCCGGAACTTCACTCTTATTACCGCCTTGGTTAAATTATAAGTGAGCTTTTAACAATTAGTTTTCCATCCCTTTTCTCACACATCATGCAATTAATTTAAATGCATATTAAAGCAACAAGGAAAGAGGTAAAAAGCGATAAATAAAAGAATTAAAATGCCAAATAAATTACAAAATAAAAGTGGGACAAAAATACAATCCTCCAAAATATAAAATTAAATAAACAAAATCAATTAAGTAAACAAGCATACATAAATTGGGATATTTATTTGGAGTAGGAACATTGGTTCCTTCATGCATACTTAAAAATGGAGAATTATTTTAGGCGTTTATTGAGAAAACTGGGATGAGTGATCCCATTTTATGAAAATTAATTCTCCTTTTAAAAGTGATATTTTATTGGTTAAAATTAGAACATTGGTCCTATTTTATTAGCAAAAATTCCAATTTATTAATATAAATATTTTTGTGATTTTTAATTAAGCATGCATAAAATAAATAATTTTATTACTAATTACATGGGAAATAAATTAAAAGCCAAAAATAAAGAAAAAAATAAATACAATAAGAAATAATGAATCAACCAAAAGAAATTCCCGGATCTTCTCCTTCGCGTGCAAATGTGCTCAATCATAACAAAAATAAATATTGAAAAAAAATAAATACAAAAAATTAATGTTAGTAATTAAATCAAGAAAATCAATTAAATACATAAAATAATAAATAACAAAATAAAATAGATAAAAAAATGCATTATGGGTGATAAATAAATTAAATGACATATTAAAACAAATAGATTAATACATAAAAACATGAAATAATAATAATAATAATAACAACAACAACAACAACAATAACAACAATGATAATAATAATAATAATAATAATAATAATAATAATAATAATAATAATAATAATAAACAATTAAATAAGATAAAGTAAAAAGAATAAAAAATATTAAATCTATATCTAAAATCACATAAAATAAATAAATAAAAGATAAATTAAAAGATCTACATGATTGCTAATTAAATATGAACAAAAAATAAATAAAAATAATAATAAAAAAAAAAGAAATCGAGCCTAAAATATTTATCCTCATATTTCGGATTTGATAGAATGAGAGAAGATAATTGTAACACCCCCTACGTCCCCATTGGAAGGGCGCGGTTGCGCTACCGACGCTCACTCACATACATACACACATACACTAAGCGAAAGCATACATTCATGCAAAAACACGGGGAAATTAAAAACTTACCTTGAGAAGCAAAACTAGACGTGCATTAACTCACACACACGCCGGCGCTAAGCAGAGCATATACACATGCATACACACATTCAATCATTCAATCAGCGGAAGCATAAGGCGAATGATAAAATTGAGTAATAACTGAAAACTTAATTACAATAAGATCCTTACATATCCAAATGCATAAGCAAAAGGCTACAAAATTACAGAATCCGAAATACAGGAGCTGGAACCAAAATAACAATACACTTCTAACTCCTATGTGGCCGACCCTGCAGATGCTCGACTCGAACCGAACCAAAGCCTGCCACCTACACGGGAAAAGAACCTGTGCTAAGCAATAACGCTTAGTGGGGAGGAGCAAAGACAAAAGGACACTAAACCAACAAACATATAACATCATGCAAAAATACATATAAACTCATAGGCAAACACTTACCGGTTCCACCGAAGTATCAGATATCAGAAGGCGAATCATGCGAAGACACAAATGATATATATACAGATATCATACCAAAGTACCCATATACTAACCAAAAGCTGATTCACACGCGATGCAACTATCATGCAAAGATGCACATACATGTTAACTGATACCCGAAATACGAACTTGATGCACTATACTACCATACCATGATGCACACAAATATCATGCAAAGTCACTAGAGGTCAGAACATACAACGATCATGCCAAAAACGTAATCACATGACAACATGCCGAAGACACCCCAATAGCAGAGACCAAAGAAATTATAACACAACAATACTTCTAAGTCACTATACATTACATATGTTATCATACCATGAAATATAAACGTATGCCAACATACCGCAATCACTACAATGGCATAAACCAAGGAAACATATATCATAGCACTACCTTCAAAGCATTCAAGAGGTCAAGATAACAATCTTAAACATATCAATTTACATATTTATAGCCACAACTGATCCGATTCACATGCTGATATAAATAAGACATACGTTCCGAAGCTCATATCCACGTTCATAAATATATAAACTGATACCTCAAATCATTATCATGCTCATTCGGATGTCACATTCTTATAGTTATTTCAAAGCAAAACAAAACAAAACAACAAAGCACCTGCTGACTCACAATAGTGGATAACGAGTATACGGACAGTACCTTACGGGTACGAATCGGCCAAAGGGTACCTTACGGGTACGAATCGAAAACCATATAATTTTATCACATTTAAAACATTTTACTGAGGGGGATCTTAAACAAGATCCAAACACATTAAAAAGGATCGCGAGGATCCGAACACATTAAAAGGGTTCGCGAGGAACCAAATGGGGACCTGATCAGGGTCTAAACGTCCAAGGGTGCTGCAGCTAAAGAGACTCTATTAGGCATGCCTAACTATCCACTAGACTTACTCTCGCAAGTCATGCGTAATACAAATCATGTTCCACATCATGGCGCATAATTTAACATATCACAGTCATATAATTAATAACATTTTCCATGCATAATACATCCAATTATATTAATATACTTCATAAAATAGTCCAAGTATAAACCTAAAGGCATCACAAGTTCGGAATTCAAACATTGGAATCACAAAAGAAAACTCAATTTGGAAATCAGGGAGTGTCGCGATTGCAGCGAATGTCGCGCTCGCGACAGAGGCAACTTGCCCCAAGTCTCGATCTCGCGAGGGAACTATACACATCTCACTATCACGCTCGTGACAGTGAGCTGCTAGCTCGATCTATCGCGCTTGCGACAGAGGATCGCCCAATTCAGATTGGCAGCCGAGCTCTCTGTCGCGCTCGCGACAGAGGCTCCGCTGCATGGCTCGGCGGAGAACTCGGACGCGTGCAAGGGCTGTTTTCACCGGGCTCTGTCGCGACTCGCACCAATGTCGCGCTCGCTACAGAGTCGTGAATTCCAACCCTTACACAAGAAATCTGAAGAAAAAACCCAACTTCACAATACCCAAATCTCAAACCAAACATCAAAACATCCACTTACCTCATCTCCAGCAAGCCACACATCATTGACAACATAAAAAACAACATCCATACCAAGAATTCCAAATAAATCATGCCACTAACAATATCCATTTACACAATCTACAATATCAGCACTATTTGTCATTCATCTCAATCGCACCCATGTTTATATGCATTCATATATATGGTACATCATGCTTAGTTACTCACGAGATCAACACATATTAATACTCATCCATATTCCATCCTTCACAGAGTTATATCTATTGTTATTTTACTAGTTAGATCACCAATCTTAATCATACTCATAAGTTTTCCCAAAGACAACTACTTATATAATCATTAAATTACCCTAAACATGCATAATAAGCTGAGGGGAAAGGTAGGGGATTGAACCAGGTCAACCATGGCCTCAAAAATAAAGAAGAAAATGCTTATTCATGTTATTCTATCCCGAGGTCGCGACCCTGTCGCGCTCGTGATAGAGGCTCACCTCTGATACCTTAAAAGACAGCTTTTTACTACAAATTAGCATCGCAAAAACTGACCTCTAAACCTCATTTTTAGGCAAAATGGTCTTCTTAACAAATGTTTCCCTACATCTTAAATTTAAAAAGGAACAAGTTTCAGGTCATTTTGACATCAATAACTCCAGATATGATCTCAACAACCCATACTGTTCAAACAACCCGACACAAATAGAGACACTACGGTTTTGGCCAAATTTCAGGATCTTAGAGCAAGAATTTGCTCAAGATCATTTCAAAAATTTTAAAGGCATGGAATTTATGGTTCTAATGGCTCAAGAATAACACGATTTAGAATTTTGAAACTCTACTTATGACAAAAACAATACACAGAGGTCAGATGAGAACTGAACAGAATTGCCAAAATCACCATAAAATATCAAATTCAAAGAAAATCCCAAACTCATGCATTTCAATACCAACCCTCATATACATTTATCTCAATTAATAACATGGATTACTAACACATTTACCCATATTAATTCATGCATAAACTCATATCAAAGCACTCAAATTTCTGGAAAACAAAAACAAATACACACTCATGATCCAAGGAGAATTAGGCAAAGACAACTCAAACTCAAATGTAGAAATCACAGCTCCCAAACCTGAAATTGAAGACCTAAAATCACTCTTCTTCAACCTTCAATCTTCTCCTTGCCCTTATTCTTCTTCTTGTCAACATCAACTTCCACAAACACAAATCCCGTAATTACTCATCCAAACCTTAACTTAAAACCAGCAAAACCAGAAAAAGGAGAAGAAGAAAAACCCAAGAACGCAGGAGCCCTAAACCCAAACACATACCTCTTTAATCTTGCTCCAAAACTCAATCAAAATCACCCAAGAATGTGCCCAAACACCAACCACAAGAAAGAAAAGGAGAAAGTGCAGAAAATAGAGAAGAAATGGGAAAGAAGAACCAAAGAAGAGAGGAGAACGGGGAGCAGAATTGTTCTTGTGTTCTCTCTCCTCTTTTTCCCTCTTTTTCTTTCTTTTCATTTAATGCAAACCTACCAAACCACATGGCAATCTCCTATAGGTCCAACAAAACCCACTTTGACTAACATCTTATAGCACCATACTCCTTCCTTACTAGATAATTCTTAAGTAGATATTTTTCCATCCTTAGTACCATACACACAAACCACTAGATACTTGCCTTACATCCTTGTTACCAAACAACACACACACTAGATAAAACCACAATAAACACGCTACATCCATACGCCACATGCACACCAAATAATTTCCCCCACTTAACTTATTTAATAATTACTTTGCAATTAAGTCCTTATTATCCAATCTTCCTCATGCACAAATTACTGAAATACCCTTAAATTCCCGACTTAACATGCAAATTCTGACCGGGACTGTTTTGGGGTGTTACAATAATTGATTCCTTGCTTTGATTCACAAAATATTAGATAAAAAAATAATTTAAAAACTTTCTGTAAAAAATAATTGTAAAAATCTTATTTTTACAAAATCAAATAAAAAATTGAATTTCAAAAAAAATAATTATTCTTTTTGTCTTAAAATCAATTATTCTTCTAAAAATCAAAGTAGAGTTTTTGAAGAATAATTTAATTGAAGAGAAAATTGATTAAAAAAAATGAGAAAATTGGATTTTTAAGAACAAAGAATTTTTTTTTGTCTCAAAATCAATCATTGTTCAATAAAATTCAATCTAAAATGTTTAGAAAAAATTTTATTGAAGTAAAAAAAAAGGAAAAAATTAAAAAAGAAGAACAAAAATGCCCAAACTCAAGAAAAGAGAAGAAAAAATGCCCCAAAAGAATTTCTCCCTTTTTTCTTCCCATAATTTTCTATTTATATCAATAAAAATGGAAAACCTAATTAATTAAAAAAGAAAATTAAACTTTTATCAAATTCCCCTTAATTTAGGTTCAAAAATGGGAAATATCATTAAAAATCCCAGAAAATATGGTGAAAAGTCAAAAAAAATAAAGAAAATCTGAGAAAAATGGCGAAAAACGAGTTTCGGCAGCCTAGGGGGCCGACCGACGCCCGTCGGGTGAGCAACGGGCGTCGGCCGCGCTCGAGCGACATCCGGCATGCTGAATTTTGCGCGGGCGAGCAACTTCCCCGTGCTCGCTGCGTGCTGTACGGGGGCGTCTCGCGTGCTAGCGCCCTGCCTGGATCGCGCGGAGGCCAACCCTTGCAAGCGCCGGCTGCCGCAAACGCCCAAAAAATTTTTTTTTAAATAACAATTTTGACTAAAATACTATAATTTCCAAACTCACCTTTTTTATTTTTAATTTTTTTTAAAAAAAATTATTATTTACTCTAAAGAGTAAATTTCACAAAAAAATCATCACTTCCAACCTTTTTGCCCATGAATAGGCGTCTAATCATCATTGGGTCAGCCTAATCTAAACTGACTTGGGACCCGGTGTCTACACCATTAAATTATTATTTTGCCATTACTTAAACATTTTTCATTTCTAATTCATTAATTGACATGTAAAATTTTTATCTAATCACTACATCTCATTTTTACGAGTAACTATCATTTTTGCCCTTATTTAATCACTTTTTCACTTATTCCACTTTTTGATTACTTGTTCATCCATATTTCCCCTTTCACTTTAATTATCTTATTAACCCTTTATTCTTTTAAATCTTTATATTTTCATCCTTTTTACCATATTTTCTCTTATTAGATCTTCTTTATGTATTTCATTTTCCTTTCTTATTCACCCACAGTATTATCCAATAGAAATCATCGGACTTGATATAGGGGACAGGGCTCCAAAGCCTTAAACCTACCAAAGTGGCCACTTAGCGGCCAGATTGCACTTCAGTAGTGTCAAAGTGACCACTTAGGGGGCCAAATTGTGCTCTGACTACACTACACATACAATTGACACTAACATTGCACTATAACTTACAAGTAGACTGTCATTGGCCTACAATTGCGAGCCGCCATGACTCCCTACCTCGGTACACTGTAACGCCTTTATGGCTAGCCAATTATATCATACACACAATGATTTCACTACCGATATACTGAGGGCATATAATATATATTTTTTTCATATCTCCATATAATCATACACACGTGTTTCATGTTCAAATCACTTTCTTTGTTCATATTACCACTTTATATCATATTCCATATCATAGACTCATTTCCATATCCACACATTTTATGGATAATTGACTTTCGCAAGTCAAGCATAATTCATTCAATTTACATTCATATAATTCATAAAATTGTCCATATATAATTACAAAAGCATCACAAGGTTGAAAATTAAATATTGGAAGCATAAAAAGAAAACTCAATTTTGAAGCCAGGAGTTGTCACGCCCGCGACAGACGCAAAGATTTACTCCAAGTCGCGATCGCAATAGTCCTCTCGCTCGCACGGGGACAGAAGCTTGTCTCACTGTCGCGCTCGCGGTGGTCGTCACGCTCGCGACAGTGAGCGGCCAGTAAAAGCTGTCACGCTCGCTTGCAAGTGCGCATTCGCGACAGGAGACTATCCACAATCACTCGGCAGCCGAGCGCTCTGTCGCGCTCACGACATGCATCGTGCTTGTGACAGAGAGCTCCCGCTACGACCACTTGGTAGTCCACGCTCAGCGCGCATGAAGGCTGAATTCACCGAGCTCTATCGCGCCTCGCGATAGGGTCGTGATTTCCAGCCCTTATGCAAAAAACCTGCAGAATTCCACTTCCAAAATTCACCCAAACCTTCAATTGGCTTCAAAACATAACCCCACACAAATAAATCATTCACAACATCTTAAACTACCTAAAACTCAACTTATAAACCAATTATCATCATCAAATCATACAATTTACAAGATCAATTTCAAGAATTTATTAAACCAGCAATTTCTCATAGAATTTCATACAAACTCATACTATAGTTCAATTCTTCACAACTATGCATTTCAACTCAAGATAACCAATACCCATATCAATTAAATACAAATACCCACAATATACCCCATCAATTTCAACAATAACCACAAAACACAAAATCACACTAAAAACACATCTAATCCACAAACATTCCCAAACCTCGAACTCTTGAACTCTAATTGAGGGCTCCGCTTCCACTTGCTATTTCCTTGCCTTTTGGCTCTCTAGGAGGGATCTCTGAACAAAAACATCCATTACACAAGTGTGACGCGCGCCAAACCCCGCGAGGCCCCGACCGCCCGCCTTTAGGGCGATTGAGAGAGCTTCATAAAACTTGTAAGAAATTACAAGTGCGTCCATTTTGGGCAACAAGGAGGTTTCTTGGAATCGTCACCCAATAAAACATTGGGAAAGGTCGTTTAGCCTCAGTAATCCTAAGACGGCACTGCTATGTCCATTTTGGGCAAGCCAGAGGGGTCTTGGAGGCCCCATCCTAATAGAACATTAGGATGGCCCTCTCGCCTCGTGGAGCTTAGGACTATGCAAGTTAAAGTCTTTTTACGAGACATAAGAGGTGTATTGGAAGTCTTATTCCAATAGAACATTGAAATGGTCCTCTCTCCTCGTTGAGCCCAAAGACCAGAGATGGTTCGGGACTTCTCATTTATTTATACCTTGGTTAAGTTTATGATTGAGTTTTGAATTTATTGTTTCATCTCTTTTCTCATTCAATTTTAATGCAATTTAATTAAAGCGCATGTCAATTACATAAAGAAAGTGGTAGATAAAGTAAATAAAAGCGCATGAAAATAAATTACAACAAAACTAGGGGCGGAATACAACACCCATTGGTAAATAAAATACAATTCATATATAAATCGGGCTATTTATTAAAGACAAAGACTTTGGTCCTCTCATGCATAATTAAAGAAAATAATTTTAAAGTGACAATTTATTTTAGATGAAAAAGCTAGGACATTGGTCCCCTTTTTATTTAGAAAAAAAATCAAATTAATTAAATAGAAATATTTTTGTGATTTTTTTAATTAACGTGCATAAAAATAAATTTATTAATAATTACATAATAAAATAATAAAATAAAATAAAAGCAAAATAATGCTAAAAATGCTAAAAAAATACATCCCATAAAAATGGTGTCTTCAAACTTCCATGGGCTCCCACTTGGCATTGAAAAGGCTCACACATAAAAATAATTATTGAAATAAAACAAACAAATAAAAGTAATGTTAGTAATAAAAAAATGAATTTAAACATATAATATAAAAGAAATAAAGATAAAGCAAATAAAAATGTATCATGTGTGACAAATTAGTTAAATAACATAATAAAAATATGCAACTTAACGAATTAACAATTTAACATGCATAAAAAAGTTTAACATAATTATAGATACCGGGTCCTGAGACAGCCCAGATCAGAGTCACCCAATGATGATAAGATGCCTTGTCACAGGCAAAAAGGTTGAAAGTGGTGATTTCTTATTTAAATTTGCATTTTAGAGTGAAAAATGGAAAAATTGTCACACCCCGTTTGCCCCCTAGTAGAATGAGTCTGTCTGTGTGAACATGCATGTGCATGTGTTCGGCATATCATAAGGGTATTTTGGTAAAAATGCATGTTTTTGGGTTTTGTTAGTATGTGGGTGCATATATGGCTTTAGGGTGTGAATTAATTGGGTAATAGTTGTGTGCACTTGAGCATATCATTTTATGGTGTTTTAAGTGGGGATATGCTTGTGTGTGTGTGTTCATACCACTGTAGGGTGTATTTAATTGGGGATGCATTAGGTGTGTGTAGTGCATGTTAGTTTGGTGTGAGTGGTTAGCTTCACCAATAGGAAATGGACACATGCTTAGGGCAAAGAAAAGAAAAAGAAGAAGGAAAGTAAGAAGGGAAAATAGCAGATTCACGTTTTCTTCTTCCCCTCATGTTTCTTTTCTTCTTCTTCTTCATTTTCTTCATTCTAAGAATTGTGGGTTGGATTCAAGCTTGTATTGGTGGAGTTAATCATCTCTTTGCATCTTCTTTGGTAAGTAGTTGCATTCCTCATCTTGTTTTTCATTTGTTCTTCTTCTTCCTTGGGTTTAGAATTAACTTAGGGTTTACATGGTTGTATGTTCTTTGTTGTGTTGTTAGTTGATCTCCCTCGCGATCCTAAGGGCAAGGAGATTGCTGGACCTAGTGGAGCTAAGTGATTGAAGTTTAGAATCTCAGGTTTGGGAATTATATTTGTGAATTGTGGTTGAATTGAACTTACTGTAAATTTCTAGGGTTTATGTTCTTGTATGTGGTTATGCATGATTTTAGTTGTAATGAGTGTTGAATTAAGTTGATTATATGTCATTTTGATGCTTGAATGATTTTCTAGAAGGTAAGAACTGATTTGTGTGATTTTGATTCAAGTTTGGAGTTGATTCTGTGTTCTGGGAAATTCTGGAAAATCGGGTTACTGTAGAAAATTCCCGTTTGCCGTGTCTGTCGCGTGACTAGCTAAGAAGAGAGGCAAGTCACGAGACGTGACTTCCAGTCACGACTCGTGACCTGCCAGAATGAAGCCAGTCACGAGTTATGACTGCCTATCACAACTCGTGACCAGCCAAGGAAGCCAGTCACGAGACGTGACTCCCAGTCACGACTCGTGACCGGCCAGTGTAGGCGGTCACGGGTAGTGACGCCCAGTCACGACCCGTGACCAGCCGAAAGAAGGAAGCCAGTCACGACTCGTGACCAGCGAGAGGAAAGGGGCAAGTCACGTTACGTGACCAGCAGCAGAGAGCCAGTCGCGAGACGTGACACCCAGTCACGACTCGTGACCGGCATGAGTGGAAGCGTGACCAGCCTTGTGAGGAGGCCAGTCACGAGTTGTGATGCCAGTCACGACTCGTGATCAGCCAACCTCGTCGGTCACCCCGTTCGGCTTATTTTTTAAAATTTTTCAGTTTTAACTCAATAATGAATTCCGTAATTTTTTCGAATGGATTTATACTTGTCACACCCCAAAATAGCCCTGGTCGGATTGTGCATGCTAAGTCGGGATTGGAAGGGCATTTCAGTAATTTGTGCATGAGAATTTGGATAATAAGGACTTAATGACAATTAATTAGTTAAGTATGTTAAGAAGAGAAGTGTTAGTGTGTGCTTGTGGTGTATGGAGATAGGATATAAGTGGGTTATTAGAAATGTTTGGGTATGACTCAAGTATGGTACCATGGTTGGAAAGTTTGAGTGGATTTTGTGGTCCAATTGGATGTTGCCAAGTGGCTTGTTAGGTGGGCATTGAAAGAAGAAAAAGAAGAAAGGAAAGAGGAAGAGAGAGGGAACACAGATTGTATTCCCGTTCGTCCCCTCCTCTCACGCCCTCCCTTCTTCTTCTCTTCTCCTTTCTTTGCTTCTCCTTTCTTTCTCATTTGGCTTGAGTTGTGTTTGGCTTGAGGTGAGGCTGCTTTGAAGAGGTAAGTTGGTTTAAGGTGTTCTACGTGTTGTGTTTCTTCTTCTTCTTCTTCATCTACTCGTTTTATCTTCAATTAGGGTTTGAACTAAGGAATTGTGGGTTTTGTTGTGCAAGCTTTGGATTGCATGAAGAAGCAAAGTAAAGGCAAGGAAAGGATTGAGGTTTGATCTTGAAGCGTGATTTTGGATTGTCATTTCCAGGTTTGGGAGTGTTTTGAGTGCATGAAATGTTTGGAAGCTTCTGTGTTCTTCAATTTCAGCATGTCTCTGCCCTATTTCTCACTAGGCTTGTAAATGTGTTTGCATTATCTAATTTCTGGAATTTGTTATGTTTTGAAATGTGTATATGCATGATTATGTGATTAGATGTGTTAATAATGCATGTATAGGATTGAATGGAAGTTATTGAGTTTGTGTTTTGAACTTACTGTAAGTTTTAGGGTTTATGTTCTTGAATGGATTAAATGTGGTTATGCTTGATTTTGAATGTTTGATTAATTTCTGGAATGCTGAGTTTAGTTTGATCTCGAGTATGTTGGGTTATGCATCTGAGTGATAAGGTAAGAGTTTATGCATGATTGAATGAATTCTGAGTGGTTTTAGAAAGAATTTCTGGGAAAACGATGGGAAATCTGCAGTTTTGCGATAGCGGGGAAGA
This sequence comes from Excoecaria cochinchinensis, assembly GCA_947683425.1. Taxonomy (NCBI): domain Eukaryota; kingdom Viridiplantae; phylum Streptophyta; class Magnoliopsida; order Malpighiales; family Euphorbiaceae; genus Excoecaria; species Excoecaria cochinchinensis. The sequence continues at coordinate 4,224,195 of CANTUQ010000004.1, forward strand.
AGAAGGAAGCGGCTCACGCGACGTGAGCTATGCTCACGTGACATGAGCCATGCTCATGCTAGGTGAGCAATGCTCACGCTACGTGAGCTATGCTCACGCGACGTGAGCAATTGCTCACGAGGCGTGAGCTATGCTCACGCGACGTGAGCAACCTTCACATGACGTGAAGGTTGCTCAGGTCTCCCGATTCTTCTGTTTTGCTTCTATTCTTCTTTCCCTAAGCGACCAGTTTTTATAAAATGATTTCCAAACGCTTTTTATTGGTATTTTCCTTTACTGTGTGCTATATTACCTTGCTGATATGATTGATTATCCCAATTTATTTGGTATTAATAATATGTTATCTATGATAAGTTATATGTGGTATTTTGGAATAAGTTTTGGATTACAGTGATCCTGTTAAATGACTGTGGGATTTTAACTGTATGGTTTGGATTGAGATATGCCTATTGTTGTGATCTTTATTGCATGTCATATTTCGAATGCGAAGGATTTATGAAGGTTAACTTTCTGACTGTTTAGTTCCAAACATGTTCTGTCTTAATGAAAATTATGTTAAGCATATCTTTAGTCTATTTCTTCTTTAGGAATAATTTGCCATGCTTAAGATTATGTTGTAACTTTCCCCGATTAAGATGATGCGTCTTTGGTCATTTGCATAATATGATTCCACATGTGTTCCTGACATGCTTTAGTATTATGAGTATTGCTAAAATATGATTGATGGAATTTTCGCATGTTCCAGAATATGACTTGTATGAGGTATGATTGATATTATGCTATGCTATATTTATTTGAATAATATGGTTAATGCCTGAATGCATTGTTATGCTTTAGCCTTGGAACTCATTGTGTTATGTTAAATGTAATTTGGATTATGCATGATTTATACTTAGTTATCCTCACCTAAACGCATGTTTAGGATTATGTTTTGATAATCATTGGTATGGTAGTGTTTCTATACCTGATTCTTGACATGCTTTAGAACATTGTTAAATGCTAAAGTATATTGACTGTATTATGTTTTGCAATGGGAATTGTATGAGATATTACCAACTTTATGAGCATATTTATATGTCTATCATTCTCTAGTTTATGCATGATGTATATATATTTATGCTTTATGCGATTCGAAGCGTGAATTGTTTTATGCATGACCTGCGAGAGTCAGTCTAGTGGATAGTTAGGCATGCCTAATAGAGTCTGTTAGCTGCAGCCCATAGTTCTGTTTGGACCCCGATCAGGTCCCCGTTTGGTTCCTCGCGAACCCTTTTCTGTATTGGATCTTGTTTAAGGTCCCTTTTGAAAATATCTGTGAAAGTTAAAGTATAATGGTTTAATCGATTCGTACCCGTAACGTACTGTCTGTAATCGGCTCGTACCCGGAAAGTACTGTCTGTACACTCGTTATCCACTACCTAGAGTCAGCAGGTGTTCTTTGAATGTTTATTTGAACTGCTCTGATCTGATTTGGCTATAAATGGATTATCTGAATGAGTATATCGATGTAATGTATATCGGATTATTTCTGAATGAATATGATTAGGAAATACTGATTGTATGGCTTTATTATATGAGCATGTTTATATGGATTATGTTTTAGCCTTTGCATATTGTACTCGTTACTTTGAAATAGCTATCAAATTGTGATATCCGATTGATTATGATAAGGATTTTAGAAATCAGTTTATATGTATATGAATGTGACTAAGGGCTTCAGAAGGTATGTCTGTATTAAGTAAGCATGATTTTTATATCTAACATGATTATCCGTACTGGTCATGTGATTTGTTATAAGTTTCTGAATGCTTTGAAATGATTCGATTGATGTATTTAAGTATATGACTTAAGCATAGTTTTGTTATGTATATTAGCATATGAACCGAAGCAGTTGTGATGGTAAGTATGTAATGATTAACTGTACTTTCTACATGATGATGATATGAATGTAATGTTATGTGGTTATGCTTTCAGTCTCCGCTATCATAGTGTTTTTGTATGATACTTAATATATTAGAGTTGCGCAGCGGTATTGTGATATTCTAAATGTTGTACCTTGGATTTTTGACTAGTGTGTGTGTTTAGTATGTCAAAGTATGTTGTTTAGCTAGCATTCTTAGCATGATGAACGGGTTGTCGGTTCATGCATGGGTGCTTAGTTATGTCAATTGCATGTGTAAAGCTCATGTGACTCCGCACGGTAAGATGTTGATACTTGCTACCCATGTAGGTTTATGCATGTGATATAGTATGTAGTTCAGCATGATGATGCTTGTAACGTGTATTGTATTATGTCTGTTTTGGTCTATCCTGGACATGAGTTTATGGTTTGATTGTGAGTTATCGAATGAATGCCTTACTATGCCAACATGATCATATTTGTTATGAATATCCGCATTTGTCATTTGATTGTGTTATGCTTCGGCGACCATTGTGAATGGCCGTCCATATTCTGGTGTGTTCTCCCCACTAAGCGTTTATCGCTTAGCACGGATTTCCTTTCCGTGCAGGTGGCAGGTTTGGTTCTGTTCGAGTCGCGCTTCTGCAAGGTTGGCCACGTAGGAGTTAGAAGTTCTGTATTTTGTTCAGCTTCTGTATTTCAGCTTTTGTAATTCTGTAGTATTGTATATGTAATTAATTATGTTTTGATCTTGAGTTTTCTTTTGGGAATGTAATAGTTAGTATGTTTTTATGTTTAGTTTTCCTTTGTTTTATTATTTCGATTATGCTTCCGTTGAATGGTGATATGTATGCTTCTGTGTATGCTTTTGCTTAGTGCCTGCATGTGCGTGAGTTATTGCATGTTCAGTCTGTACCGCAAGGTAAGTCAAGGTAAGTTTTTAATTCACCCGTATTTCCGTATGTATGTTATGTATGAATGTATGCTTCCGCATTGTGCATGTGTATATCTGTATATGCGAGCGTCGTGTAGCGCGTCCGTCGGCGTCCTTCCAATGGGGACGGCTATGGGGGTGTTACAATACTGCTGTATCATGCATGTTATATTTTTATATGCTTTGATATGAGTGATACCATGATTCTTCTGATGAATTTTATGTTATCTTTGGGAATATGGTTTGAATGACGCATAACTTGCTAGAGTCAAGTAAGTGGATAGTTAGGCATGCCTAATAGAGTCCTTTAGCTGCAGCCCTTTGTTTCGTTTGGACCCCGATCAGGTCCCCGTTTGGTTCCTCGCGAACCCTTTATCTTGTTTAAGGTCCCTTTTGAAAATGATTTGTAAAAGTTAAAAGTAAAATGGTTTTCTCGATTCGTACCCGTAAGGTACTGTCTATAATTGGCTCGTACCCGTAAAGTATTGTCTGTACACTCGTTATCCACTACCCAGGTCAGCAGGTGTTCTTTTGGTGTTCGATTGGTTTACCCTACTCTTATGACTATATACATGTGATATCTGTATGAGTATATTGCTGAAATGTATGTTCAACTAATCTGGAAATGGATATGAATTGAGATACAGAATGTATGGCTTTAAATTGTGAGCATGTTCTTATGAATTATGTTACGAGCTATTGCATTTTGCCATTATGAATGTGTTATGCCTTGGCGACCATTGTGAATGGCCGTTCATATTTTATGTGTGTTTCCCCACTAAGCGTTTATCGCTTAGCACGGTGTTTTTACCCATGCAGGTGCGGAAGGAGTTTTTGCTTTGAGAGAGTCACCGCCGTCAAGCCAACACAGAAGGTTTAGTGCAGGGCTCAGTTTTGTAATCTTTGATGATTCTTTTTGTAAAGAACTCTCTTGTATCAGTTTTATTTCAGCTTCCGCTTTTGTACTTATATTTTAGTGATGTAACATCTTTTGTTTCAGCTAGCTGATCAGAACATTATTGTAATGGTTTTGTTATATTAATGTATGATCAGCTATTGCTTTCTTTTCCTTTTAAAGTTTTTAATTATCCTGTATTTCAGTATGTATGTTATGAATAAATGTATGATTTGCTTTGTATCTGTTTGGTGACACCTTTACTCATACGGTGTCTCACTCCTTATCAGATGGGGTTGCTTACGTATGGGTAGGGGGTGTTACAGTTTTAGGTATCAGAGCATAGGTTTAGGCGTTTCTGGGTGTTGTTTGCTTTGTTGATGTGTTGAAGTGTGTAGATGAGTATGTGTCTAGATCTGTGTTGGCTGATGCGGGTGTTTCGTGTTTGTTTAGATGGCTTCTGAGTCTGCTCATGGTGCGCTTGAGGAGTCCGCCGAGAGTGTGAATCCTCTAGCTGTAGATCAGTCTGTTTCTGTTACTGTGTTGGCTCAGCATGCTAGGGTCCAGCCCGAGGCTGCAGCCATGCCTTTTGAGGCTATGTTCAAATTGCATCAGGACATGGCTAGGGTTTTGGAGAGAGTGACTGCTCCTAGAGCCCCTATTTAGAGTTTGAGAAGAGCTGGTGTTGAGGATTTTTATGGGACTGGGCTAGATGAGTCTGAGTTAGCAGAGAAGTGGCTTGATAAGGTAAAGAGAGCTTTAAAAGAAGTCAGGTGTCCTCCCGATCAGCAAGCAGAGTGTGCTGTGGCATTGCTTCAGGGGTCAGCTTATGAATGGTGGGAATTGGTTAGTAGGCAACCTCAGATGCCTGATCCGGTTTCATGGGATTTCTTCAGTGAGGAGTTCACTAGGAAGTTTGTGACTCAAGCTTATAGGGATGCAAGATGGGCACAGTTTCTGGGTTTGAGGTAGAGGTCTTTGTCAGTTTCGGATTATGAGAAAGAGTTCAACCGGTTGTCTCGCTATACTCCGCGTGGGGTTATGACAGATGATTTCAGATGCAAGCACTTTGAAGCCGGGTTGAATGAGTCTTTGAAGATTGCCTTCATTTCTTTGATGTGTATACCTGGGATAAGTTATTATCAGATTGCAGAGGCCGCCATGAGGGCAGAGAAGACGGAATCTTTGCTTAGGGAGAGAGCTCAGCGAAGGAATTCAGCTAGAGGTGGTTCTTCTTTATCTTCGGGTAAGAGATCTAGAAACCCACAAGATGAGCCAGCAGCTGGTTCAGCTTCTAGAGGTAGAAGACAGGGTTCTACAGCAGTATCTGGTTCTGGCAGAGGTGGTAGGTCTGATGTTATTCCTGTTTGTGCGAATTGTAGCAAGGCTCACCGGGGTGAGTGTAGGTGGCTCACTGGTGGATGTTTTAGATGTGGGAGCACCGAGCACCGTGTGGCTAGTTGTCCCCAGATGAGTGAGGATTCAGGACCTCAGGGAGGAGCTAGCAGATTTGGATCGAATGCTTCTCAGGCTGCTAGAGGTAGAGGTAGAGGTAGAGGTAGAGGTCGAGGCGGTCGGCCTAGAGATGGAGCTGCTTCTGAGACTGTTGAGCGTCCTCCTCAGGTTGCCACTAGAGCTTATGCTGTGAGAGCCAGAGAGGAGCAGGATGCGCCTGATGTTATTGCTGGTAAGTTCCTACTCCATGACACTGAATTTATGCTCTAATTGACCCTGGTTCCACACACTCATACTTGTGCACAGATAAAATTATTGATAAGTTGCATGTGGTTGATCAGTTAGATTATGAGATTTGTGTGACCAGTCCATTAGGGTATAGTGTCAGTGTGAGTAGAGTTTTTAGGAGTTGTCCTTTGATGGTTGAGGGAGTTGTGCTTCCAGCAGATTTGATTGAGTTACCTTTCAAAGAGTTTGATCTGATTTTGCGTATGGACTGGTTGGGTAAGCATCGGGCTATAGTTGATTGCCATAGGAAGATAGTTGTTCTTCGGGATGGATGTCAGTCTCCTGTGTTTATGAAGGGTTTGGGTGCTAGTTCTTTGAATAATGTGATTTCTGCGATGCAAGCCAAGAGGTTTATCAGAAAAGGTTGTGAGGCTTTTCTAGCAGTTGTGTTTGATTCCAAGAGAGATCAAGTTTAGATTGAGGATATTCCTGTAGTGCAGGAGTTTAGTGATGTGTTCCCGAGCGAGTTGCCTGGTTTGCCTCCTGAGAGAGAGGTTGAGTTGTCCATTGAGATTATGCCGGGTACCACTCCTATTTCGAGAGCACCTTATCGGATGGCTCCTGTAGAGTTGAGGGAACTTAAAACTCAGCTACAAGAGCTATTGGATAAGGGGTTTATTCGACCTAGCATATCTCCTTGGGGAGCTCCAGTTCTGTTTGTTAAGAAGAATGATGGATCTCTGCGGATGTGTATCGACTACAGGCAGATCAATAAGGTCACAATGAAGAATAAGTATCCGTTGCCTAGGATTGAAGATTTGTTTGATCAGCTTCGAGGTGCAGGTGTTTTCTCCAAGATAGATCTTCGATCAGGGTACTATCAGCTTCGAGTTCAGGATGCAGATGTAGTTAAGACTGCATTTCAGACTAGGTATGGCCACTATGAGTTTCTTGTGATGCCGTTTGGTTTGACCAATGCTCCGGCGGCTTTTATGGATTTGATGAACCGTGTGTTTAGGCCATACTTAGATCGATTTGTAGTAGTGTTCATTGATAATATCTTGGTGTATTCCAAGGATGAGAGTGAGCATGAGGAGCATCTCAGATTGGTTTTGCAGATGTTGAGAGAGCACCAGTTGTTTGCCAAGCTTAGCAAGTGTGATTTCTGGCTTCGAGAAGTGTCATTCTTGGGTCACATTATTTCAGCTAGGGGTATTCAGGTTGATCCGGCCAAGATTGAGGCGATTGTTGATTGGAAAGCGCCTAGAAATGTTCAGAAAGTGAGGAGTTTCCTTGGTTTGGCAGGTTACTACCGTCGGTTTGTTAAGGGTTTTTCTGTGATTGCCGCTCTGATGACTAGATTGTTGAGGAAAGGGGTCAGATTTGAGTGGTCAGATAGATGCCAGGCTTGTTTTGATCAGTTGAAGCAGTTGCTAGTTGTTCTTACTCAACCCATCTCGAGTAAAGAGTTTGTCATTTATAGTGATGCTTCGGGTATTGGCCTTGGATGTGTTTTGATGCAAGAAGGTAAAGTTGTGGCTTATGCTTCTCGTCAGTTAAAGCCACATGAGAAGAACTATCCGACGCATGATCTTGAGTTAGCAGCTGTGATCTTTGCCTTGAAGATTTGGCGTCATTATCTGTATGGGGAAAAGTGTAGGATCTTTTCGGACCACAAGAGCTTGAAGTACTTCCTCACACAGAAAGAATTGAACATGAGACAGCGCCGTTGGCTTGAATTGTTTAAGGACTACGACTGCATTGTGGATTACAATCCTGGTAAGGCCAATGTAGTCGCTGATGCTTTGAGTCGAAAGTCAGTTTCAACCTTGTTCCTGAGATGATTCAGATGGAGATTTGGTCCAGATGGGGCGTTGCTTGCTCAGTTGCGTGTGAAGCCCACCTTGAGACAGAGGATTGTGGATGCTCAGAGGGATGATGTGAGACTTCAGCGGATTGTGCAAGAGGTCAGATCGGGTAAGCAGTCAGAGTTCTCAGTTTAGGATGAGGTGCTTATGTTCAGAGATCGCTTGTGTGTGCCAAAGTCTGAGGAGTTGAGGAGACAGCTTATGAGTGAGGCGCATAGTACAGTTTTTACTATGCATCCGGGAAGTGAGAAGATGTATCGGGACTTGAGACAGTTTTATTGGTGGTCTGGTATGAAGCGTGATATAGTGGATTTTGTGTCCAAGTGTTTGACTTGTCAGCAGGTAAAGGCCGAGCATCAGGTTCCTTCAGGATTGCTTACGCCTTTATCCATTCCTGAGTGGAAGTGGGATGATATCGCCATGGACTTTGTTTCTGGTTTGCCTTTGACTCAGAAGAAGCATGACTCAGTTTGGGTAATTGTGGATCGGCTTACGAAGTCAGCTCATTTTCTACCAGTTAGAGTGGACTACTCGATGGATAGATTGGCCAATATCTATGTGGATGAGATAGTTCGGTTGCATGGTGTGCCTTTATCCATAGTTTCAGATCGGGATCTGAGATTCACTTCCAAGTTTTGGAAGGAGTTGCAGAGAGCTTTGGGCACTAGGTTGAACTTCAGTACAGCGTTTCACCCTCAGACAGATGGTCAGTCAGAGCGGGTTATTCAGATCTTAGAGGATATGATGAGGGCTTGTGCTTTAGATTTCCCGGGTAGTTGGGACAGATATGTGTCACTTATGGAGTTTGCCTACAACAATAGCTTTCAGTCGAGTATCGGTATGTCACCATATGAGGCTTTGTATGGTCGTCAGTGTAGGACTCCGGTTTGTTGGACCGAGCTATCCGAGAGATCAGTGATTGGCCCAGATTTGGTTAGAGATACTGAAGAGAAGATCAGAGTTGTGCAGCGGAATTTGAAGGCAGCCAAGGATCGACAAAAGTCTTATGCAAATTTGAAGAGGAAAGACGTGCATTTTGAGATCAGGGACAAAGTTTTCCTTAAAGTTTCACCTTGGAGGAAAGTGCTTCAATTTGGAAAGAAAGGCAAGCTTAGTCCTCGTTTCATTGGTCCTTATGAGATTTTGGCTAAGGTAGGACCTGTAGCCTATAGATTGGCGTTACCGATGGAGTTAGCAAAGTTACACGATGTGTTCCATGTTTCGATGCTTCGTCGGTACAGATCAGATCCTTCGCATGTTCTTTCAGTTCAGGATATTCAGGTTCAGCCAGATTTTTCCTATGATGAGGAACCGCGAGCCATTCTAGCCCGAGAGGTAAGACAATTGAGAAGTAAGCAGATTCCTTTGGTAAAAGTGTTGTGGATTCATCATGGAGTTGAGGAAACGACTTGGGAACCAGAGGAGTCGATGAGAGCTCAGTATCCGCACTTGTTCAGTTCAGGTGAGAATTTTGAGGACGAAATTCTTATTAATAGGGGAGAGTTGTCACACCCCGTTTGCCCCCTAGTAGAATGAGCCTGTCTGTGTGAACATGCATGTGCATGTGTTCGGCATATCATAAGGGTATTTTGGTAAAAATGCTTGTTTTTGGATTTTGTTAGTATGTGGGTGCATATATGGCTTTAGGGTGTGAATTAATTGGGTAATAGTTGTGTGCACTTGAGCATATCATTTTATGGTGTTTTAAGTGGGGATATGCTTGTGTGTGTGTGTTCATACCACTGTAGGGTGTATTTAATTGTAGATGCATTAGGTGTGTGTAGTGCATGTTAGTTTGGTGTGAGTGGTTAGCTTCACCAATAGGAAATGGACACATGCTTAGGGCAAAGAAAAGAAAAAGAAGAAGGAAAGTAAGAAGGGAAGATAGCAGATTCACGTTTTCTTCTTCCCCTCACGTTTCTTTTCTTCTTCTTCTTCATTTTCTTCATTCTAAGAATTGTGGGTTGGATTCAAGCTTGTATTGGTGGAGTTAATCATCTCTTTGCATCTTCTTTGGTAAGTAGTTGCATTCCTCATCTTGTTTTCCATTTGTTCTTCTTCTTCCTTGGGTTTAGAATTAACTTAGGGTTTACATGGTTGTATGTTCTTTGTTGTGTTGTTAGTTGATCTCCCTCGAGATCCTAAGGGTAAGGAGATTGCTGGACCTAGTGGAGCTAAGTGATTGAAGGTTAGAATCTCAGGTTTGGGAATTATATTTGTGAATTGTGGTTGAATTAAACTTACTGTAAATTTCTAGGGTTTATGTTCTTGTATGTGGTTATGCATGATTTTAGTTGTAATGAGTGTTGAATTAAGTTGATTATATGTCTTTTTGATGCTTGAATGATTTTCTGGAAGGTAAGAACTGATTTGTGTGATTTTGATTCAAGTTTGGAGTTGATATGTGTTCTGGGAAATTCTGGAAAATCGGGTTACTGTAGAAAAATTCACGTTTGCTGTGTCTGTCGTGTGACTAGCTAAGAAGAGAGGCAAGTCACGAGGCATGACTTCCAGTCACGACTCGTGACCTGCCAGAATGAAGCCAGTCACGAGTTGTGACTGCCTGTCACAACTCATGACCAGGCGAGGAAGCCAGTCACGAGACGTGACTCCCAGTCACGACTCGTGACCGGCCAGTGTAGGCGGTCACGGGTAGTGACGCCCAGTCACGACCCGTGACCAGCCGAAAGAAGGAAGCCAGTCACGAGACGTGACTCCCAGTCACGACTTGTGACCAGCGAGAGGAAAGGAGCAAGTCACGTTACGTGACCAGCAGCAGAGAGCCAGTCGCGAGACGTGACACCCAGTCACGACTCGTGACCGGCATGAGTGGAAGCGTGACCAGCCTTGTGAGGAGGCCAGTCACGAGTTGTGATGCCAGTCACGACTCGTGACCAGCCAACCTCGTCGGTCACCCCGTTCGGCTTATTTTCTGAAATTTTTCGGTTTTAACTCAACAATGAATTCCGTAATTTTTTTGAATGGATTTGTACTGCTGTATCATGCATGTTATATTTTTATATGCTTTGATATGAGTGATACCATGATTCTTCTGATGAATTTTATGTTATCTTCGGGAATATGGTCTGAATGACGCATAACCTGCTAGAGTCAAGTAAGTGGATAGTTAGGCATGCCTAATAGAGCCCTTTAGCTGCAGCCCTTTGTTTCGTTTGGACCCCGATCAGGTCCCCGTTTGGTTCCTCGCGAACCCTTTATGTGTAAGGATCTTGTTTAAGGCCCCTTTTGAAAATGATTTGTAAAAGTTAAAAGTAAAATGGTTTTCTCGATTCGTACCCGTAAGGTACTGTCTGTAATCGGCTCGTACCCGTAAAGTACTGTTTGTACACTCATTAACCACTACCCAGAGTCAGCAGGTGTTCTTTTGGTGTTCGATTGGTTTGCCCTACTCTTATGACTATATACATGTGATATCTGTGTGAGTATATTGATGAAATGTTTGTTCAACTAATTTGGAAATGGATATGAATTGAGATACAGAATGTATGGCTTTAAATTGTGAGCATGTTCTTATGAATTATGTTATGAGCTATTGCATTTTGCCATTGTGAATGTGTTATGCCTTGGCGACCATTGTGAATGGCCGTTCATATTTTATGTTTGTTTCCCCACTAAGCGTTTATCGCTTAGCACGGTGTTTTTACCCGTGCAGGTGCGAAAGGAGTTTTTGCTTTGAGAGAGTCACCGCCGTCAAGCCAACACAGAAGGTTTAGTGTAGGGCTCAGTTTTGTAATCTTTGATGATTCTTTTTGTAAAGAGCTCTCTTGTATCAGTTTTGTTTCAGCTTCCGCTTTTGAACTTATATTTTAGTGATGTAACATCTTTTGTTTCAGCTAGTTGATCAAAACATTATTGTAATGGTTTTGTTATATTAATGTATGATCAGCTATTGCTTTCTTTTCCTTTTAAAGTTTTTAATTATCTTGTATTTCAGTATGTATGTTATGAATAAATGTATGATTTGCTTTGTATCTGTTTGGTGACACCTTTACTCATACGGCGTCTCACTCCTTATCGGATGGGGTTGCTTACGTATGGGTAGGGGGTGTTACAAAAATAATAAAAAATATTTTAAAAATTAGTTTTGAAAAATGGGGGCTTAAAATTATAGTATTTTTAGTCAATTTTAATTTTTTTTTTTTTTAAAAAAAGTCGGATCGCGAGTGTCGGGCACGGCGGCGCGCTGGCGCCCAGCTCGCGGGAGCCCGAGCGCCCAGCGCACTGACCACGCAAAGGCGACGCGCAGCGTCGCCAATGTTTAGCGACGCGCAGCGCTGCCGCTCTGACGCCCGTCCCTATATAGCGACGGGCATCCCTACTTCCGGCTGTCGCTAAAGGGTCTGATACCCCTTTTTTCCTACTTTTAGACCTAAAAATCAATTTTTTATCCCTTTTTTCAAGGTTTTAAGGGATTTTTTCCATTTTTAAAAATTAAAATAAGTAATATCTGATTTTATTAAATTTTATCCCTTTAATTAACATTTTTTTCTATTTTATTCATATAAAAAGAATAAGATGAAAACCTAAAGAGGGGGATTTTTGCTAGGGTTTTTTCTCTTCATCTTTTCTTCTTCTTCATCTTTTCTTCTTCTTCCTCTAAAACTCTCTAAAAAAAATTCCAGATTTTCCCCAAGCAAGAAATTAAAAAGAAAAAGCTTATTTTTCATTCTTTTTCCAACACAATTTCTTCTAAACATATTTTAAATGGATTTTGTTGATGGAAAATTGACTTTTGAGACAAATAAAGTGATTATTTGTTCTTTAAAGATTTAATTTTTATTCTTTTGTCTTTCAATATTTTTTTTACTTGAGTTTCTTCAATGATTTTTATTTGAAACACTTTTTTTATGAAAAATTAATTTTGAGACAAACAAAACAATTGTTTGATATTAAAATCTAATTTTTTCATTTGATTTTCTAAAAATATGATTTTTTTTATATGTTTTGTTTCTTGAGACAAACAAAAGAATTGTTTGTTCTTGAGATTATTTTCATTTTAATCAATAAAAAATCATTCTTTAGGCAAAGAAATTAATTCTTTGTTCTAAAAGAATTTTGATCATTTTTCAATCTTTGTTGGAATAAAATTCCAACACTTTTATTATTCAATTCTAATATTGCAAATCATCAAACAAAGGAAATCAAATCATTTTTTACCTTTATCGAATCCGAAACTCTGAGGGTAAATATTATGGGCTTATTCTTTCTTTTTTATTTTTTGTTCATGTTTAATTTATTCATGTATATTTTTATTAACTTCATTTATTTATTTATTTTATTTATTTTAGATTTGTTTTATTTAACTTGTTTATATATGATTTTATTCTTATTCGTGTATATTATTATTATTTTTATTATTTTCATTTATTTATTCATTTATTCTATTGCTTTTATATTTGTTTTAATTTAATATGTTAATATATTATTTTGTTCATATAAATATTGATTTTATTATCATTTCTAACATGTAAATATTGTTTTCTTCTAATTCCTAACATGTAATTAATTTATTTCACTTTAATTCATCATTATTTTAACATGTAATTAAATTAATTCATTCATCATTAATTTTAACATGTAATTAAATTAATTCATTCATCATTATTTTTAACATGTAATTAAATTAATCCATTCATCATTATTTTTAACATGTAATTAAATTAATTCATTTTGATTGATCTTTTTGCCATGTAAATGGTTTATATCATTTGTGAACATATTTAATTAATCATGTCATTTATTTAATCATTTTTTATTCTTTTCCATTATTATTATCATATATTTAATATTTTGTTCACTTATTTATTTTCATTATTATCATGTTCATATTTTTACATATTAATTAATTAACATGTTGTATTTTATTCCAATTACATCTTTTAATCCGTTTGTTGTTCATAACACATTTTTCTCATTTATTTTAAATTGTAAACATGTTAATTCATTTGTTATTTTGACATCATTTCGTTTTATCTCATTTTATTTTATTTTATCATTTATTTTATATTTAATTGATTTTAATTGATTCAATTACTAACATTATTCTATTTGTGTTTTATTTTCATTTCACATCTCATTTTCCTTCTTAGGCATTTTTGCAAGCACACAGGAAGATTCAGAAGGCTCATTTGGGATCAAGTATTTATTTATTTCATTTACAATATTTTATTTATTTGGCTTTTCCATTTATTTTGCCATGTAATTTTCTTGTAAAATTATTTATTTAGGCCCACTAGAAAGAAAGTCACTAAACCACTTTTATTAATCAATTTGGTATTTTTCCTAAATAAAATGGGACCAATGTCCTAGTTTTTCTCCAAAATAAAACCATCACGTCAAAATTGTTTTATAATAAATGTGCATGCGAGGACCAATGTCCTCATCATTAATGAATATCCCGATTTATGCATTTTTTGTATTTTATTTAGAATAGGGGTTGTATTCCGCCCCTAGTTTTGTTGTAATATTTTTACATATGCTTTATTTTATGTATGCTTTTATTTATCGCTTCCACTATGTGATTGACATGCTCTTTAATTAATTGCAGTAAAATGAATGAGAAATGGGATGAAACTCTAAATTCAAAACTCGATTATAAACTTAACCAAGGTATGAATAAATGGGAAGTCCCGAACTCACTCTGGCCTTTGGGACTCAACGAGGCGAGAGGTCTAGGACTTCCAAGACACCTCTTGAGTCTCACCAAAAGACTTAAAATTACAATCCTAGGCTCCAGGGGGTAGAGGCTGAGGCCTCCAAGATCTCTCTGGCTTTCCCAAGATGGATATGTATGCGCCGTCTTAGGCTCGCTGAGGCTAGATGACCCTTCCCAATGTTCTATTGGGTGGCAACTCCAAGAAACCTCCATGTTGCCCAATATAGACGCACCTGTAAATACCTTACAAGTTTTAATGAATCCCATCCCGATCGCCCTAAAGCGGGCCCTCGGGAGGCCACGGGGTTCGGCGCGCGTCACAGTGGCGACTCCACTGGGGATAAATTCGAGACTTCACTTCGAAAGTGCCTTGGTTAAAATTTACAATTGAGTTTTAATTTAAAAATTTCATCTTTTTTCAAAACTTTATTGTATCTCATTAGAGCCTTAGATCTACGCTAGTTTGGTCCCTCTTTCAGCCTCGGTGCGTTCCCGAAGTGCGCCCCTACGTTCACTCAATGTAGGAAAGTGTTAAGGATAATCACCAGCCCAAGCCTCGTACCATCATGGTATATTAAATGGTGACCCAATCGGTCGTTACGCTCATGATTAGCTAGACCTGTTGGCAGGGACCATGCTTGGGTAGCCCTAAAGCAACACCACCTTTGACTAAAGCTCATGTAATGGCAATAGATAATTCCCCTTGGTGGTATGAACCATAATACCTTGCTTGCTATATAGATCATTTTTTATTGGACAAACCCAAGTAATCTGATTGGTCACCTAATCAAAGGCTTTCATGCCCCGATAGGCCCATGTCAACTTATTCGGGCTGCCTAAATATATGATGGTCAAAACCCATGCTTATGCACATTAACTAAGAGAGATTATTCTGTCGATTTTTTCACTGAGCACTATACGCATCCATCGGGTTCCCTGTTAACCCATGGATCAAGCCCACCTAGGACAGAGACCGCACGACCTCGTGTGTGGGGGCAATAAGGTTGGAAGGATCTATCTGCTTGCATGTGGTTGTGGATGATGCATTGCATATTCATATCATTCATGCACAAATAAAATTTTTTATTTTCTCCCTATGTATACATCTTATTCTTTACATATAATTATTACATGTACATATTAGCCTGTGTATAGTTTTTCAAATGTTTTACATGTATTATTGTAATCTCTTTTCGTCATTGTATACCATCTGTTGCACAATTCATGCATCATTCTAACTCTTTAGTCTTTCAGCCATCAAAGACCATTTTCCTAGCTGGTTAGGGGTTCTGACAGTCCCATTATCAGAGGGTTTTGATTGAGCAACCAGAATCAAGTCAAGTGCAATCAACAGGCATTCAGAGAATCTCAAAAAATAGCCAATTCATCGAGGGAGGAAGATGCTACCAAGGGCTCAACCAACTGTACCACAGAACCTGGCGCCTCCTCCCATGAGACAAAATGAACAGGAGGAGGTTAAAGAGGATCAGCCGGAGGTTGTACGTCCACCACCAGTGGACCTAAGGGCTGCCACGTCAGGAGGGCAAAAGAGAGGAGTAGCCCATAGAATAGAAGAGGACCTAGAAGGGGATGAATATGGAGAACCCCTATCAGTTAGAAGAAAAGCACCCCGAACAGAAGATACCATCTGGAGGAAGATGGAAGAAAAGTTCAAGGCAATGGTGAAGATGTTGACAAGGGGTCGAGGGATGAACCCCGAAGACAAAGAGCAGGATGGAGAATATTTAATCCCCTTGAACTTTAAGATGCCTGATGTCCCAAAATTTGATGGCACATTGGACCCCACCGAACACATCAAGCAGTACTCTTTAATAATGAAAGGTACCATGCTAACAAAGAGGCAGAAGGTGGAATACTTTTGTTTAAGTTTGACATGTCCTGCGGTGGGCTGGTATCACGGACTGGATCGGAGAACAAAAGAAGACTAGGATCTGCTGACGGAGGAGTTCCTCCAGCAATATGACTGTAGTATAAGGATGGAGGTCACTCTAAAAGATCTAGAGTTACTACAATAAAATCGAATGAGTCATTGGAGGAACCGGGTAATGGAGATGAAGAAGAGGCCGAACACTCCAGACCAGATCAGGCTGTTTATTAGGAATTCTAGCCCATAGTTGAAAGATGGGTTAAAGATGAAGGAGCTGAAGGACTGGGAGTCCTTAAAAGATATAGCAATTGAAGCCGAGGCTAAGCATCTGGATAAAATGGCTAAATCTGCAAACCTGGCCTTAGGAAACAACAGTGGCAATGGGGGAAATACCAAGGCAGCAGAGGTCTCAACCACCGGAATGACTCCTAAACACCTCACCATCTCGGGCAAGCCTCTATATTGGCACTTCACTCGTCTCATCAAGGAAGGGAAGTTGCAACCCTTGCCAAACCGAGGCACAGAACAGACTGGTATTGTGTGTATCACCAGTACACAGGGCATCGGACAGACTATTGTCGCCCTCTGAGAGATCGCATTAAAGAATTAGTGCCTGGCCTGGATGAAGAAGGAAAGGATTAGAGTTGTTGTAATGCTTTTCATTTTCTAAAGTGTATTCCTGAACTATGCACTTATTTATCTTTTATGCTTTAATAATATAGGCTTTGCTTATATATGCATTTTTATATTTTATTGCATCAAGCATAAATAATAATCATGATTAAGGCATTGGTTTAAAACACCATTTCATTTAGTTTCAATAAATAGTAATCTTGGTTGCACCCAATTTGACTCCTGAGGTGAGACAAAATTTAAGAGAATGAAAAAAAAAAGTCTGAAGAAGTCTTTGCCTGGACCCATGAAGACATGCCAGGAGATAATCGTAAAGTTGTCAAACACACCATTCCAACATACCCCGATCATGGACCAGTCAAGTAGAAGCTCAGAAGACCAGGCCGGAGGGGGCAGAAAAGGTCAAAAGGAAGAATCCATAAGTAGAGATGAAGCTAAAATTATTGGTCGGAGTTCAAAACTAGACTTAGTTGGTCAATGCTATCCCAAGTTAAGAAGAGAAGGGGTACGTGTATGTGTAAACTATCAGGATTAGGACAAAGCTTATCCTCAGAAAAAGAACAAGGAAAAAGAGGATAAAAAAGAAAAGAACAAAAAGCACAAACAAACAAACAAAAAAAAAACAAAAAAAAAGAAGAAGGAAATAAAAAAGATAGAAGGAAAACATCTTGGGGGCAAGTTTTGCCCAAATCCTGTTGATTTGTACATGTCCGTATCCTACCATTCTTCTTGGTTGCCAAAAGGAAAAGGACCAAAACGCTGATCTGCAAACCATCTACCCGTTTTATCTGCATGAAGGGTATACTAGACAAGCAACAAGTTGATGAATCAGGAAGGAACTAAAAGACGAAAGAAATCCAAGCCAAAATTTGCACGACCTATATGAATGGTTTAATGCTGGCAGAAAAGATCATGAAAAAGTATTGGGCAGAGAAATGACCCTTTTTGCACTTCGAGGCTAGAGAGCCACCATTGGAACCTCTACAAGAGTCATCTATTATTCCTCGACACAGGGGGCAGAAGCAGTATGGCCGATAGATGTAAAGCTCAAATCTTTAAGGACAGTCATGGCCAAATTTTGGAAGCCGACAGGGCACAACAGCGGCAGCAGTAATTGAACAAGTCAGACAAGTACAGGTCATGGCATTATCGCCACGGTCAGATCCATCAAAAAACATTCTGCTTGATCATTTGGAAAGACGGCAAGAAAGCATCCAATGAAGGAGGGAGATTCAATTGTCAAACAAATGAGACCAAGTGTTCCAGACATACAAGGTAAATTTAGGCCAGTGTGATAAGGTCCCTTTGTCTTCCAGAGATTGTTATCCAAGAGAGCAGTAACGGATAGAATCGATCAATGTTGACAGACTCAAGAGGGTCCAGGGTTAAGGGCTAAAAATCAAAAGAAGAGAATAAAAGCCCCGCTGTTATGCGCGCTGAACCCCGGGGGCGCCCCTCTGACCGCCCGCTTGAGGGCGATCAGGCAATTGAGGTTCGTTGACAACTTATAAGGTATTTACAAGTGCGTTTATTTTGGGCAACAAGGAGGTTTCATGGAGTCGCCACCCAATAAAACATTGGAAAAGTTTCTCTCGCCTCAGAGAGCCTAAGACTGCGCTTATTATCCATTTTGGGCCAACCAAAGGGGTCTTGGAGGGTAAACCTCTCTCCCTATGGAGCCTAGGATTAACGTCTAAGTCTCGTGACACAAGAGGTGTCTTGGAGGTCTTAGTTCCAACAAGTGATCGGAAAGACCTCTCGCCTCGTTGAGCCCAAAGACCAGAGCTGGGTTCGGGACTTCTCATCTATTTCTACCTCGATCATTTTATGATCAAATTTTGAACTCATTAATTCACTCCCTTTCCACACGATGCAATTGAATTAAAAGCGCATTTTATTCACGTGTTAAAGCGATAGATAAATAAAGGAATATTAAATCAAAAATTACAATAACACTAGGAGCGGAATACAACTCCCATTTATAAATGTGCAATACATACATAAGACGGGAGATTATTTATTTTGAGGACTTTGGTCCTCGCATGCATTTATTATAAAAATGATGTTTTTATTGTGGAAATTTTTCATTGGATAAAAAATAGGACATTGAGTCCTTAATTTTATGAAAATCTCCCTTTATTAAATATAAAACATTCATCAATTTTTATATTTAGCGAGATACAAAAAGGTATATTCATGTACATAAAATAATTAATAAATAAACAAATGAGTGAAATAACTAAGAAGGTTAGAAAACTAAACCGGACGGAATCCTCCGAGCATGGTAGATCGCCCCTCGAGCTCAAAACGGTCCAGGAAAATCATATATGCTCACAAAAGGTTAATGGATTTTAATATACAAAAAGCGCAATATAAATAGAGCTCTAAAACTTGAGAGAGGTGAAAAAAGGAAAAGAAAAGGGGGTTTTAAAATATGGAGACAGAACCTAGGGACGGCCACTGCCGAGTGATCGACGGGCGTCGGTCAAGGTGACCAACGTGTCCCATCGCTCACTCGAGAGAGGGCGTCTGTGGGAGGGGTGACCGACGAGCGTCGGTGAAACAGATGACCCGTTGGTCACCGCTGTCTCCGAAAACGACAGTGAAACTATTTTTTCAAAGCAAAGACAGATTTTTGCCACAAAAATGAGATGAAAAGGATCGAAATAAAGAAAGGTAAAAGGAAAAAGGCGAAAGAAAACAAGAATAAAAATAAAGATGAAATAATACGGAGAAGAAGTCCGAAATATTTACCCTCAGATAATATCTTGGTTGGATTTTTGGTGTCGATTAAAGTGCCGCACGCTCCACGAGAAGACAAAATGAAAGGTCGAGATGAGGAAAATAGATTATTTCCTTCTTGATCCTTCAAAAGACGAAATTTTAGAATCAAAGCCTTAGGAAAACTAATTAGATTTAGCTCCTTTTAATGGTTTGATTCTTAAACTAAAAGAGATTTCTTAAGATTTATGTTTGTTGGAAGAGAGAGAAAACAAGTGTTAATTTTGACAGAGTTTCCCCCTTTAGAAATTTTTCCAACCCCTTCCTAGGTGGGAAATGAAAGCTTTTATAGGCCAGGGGTGACCGACCGGCGTCGGTTCAAACCTACTGACACAAGGATTCAACCGACGGGCCTGCAACTCTGGCCAACGGGCGTTGGAGAGGTTGCGTGCTCCGGGAAATCAGGTTGCGTGCTCCAAAAAATCAGGACCCTCCAACGGGCATCGAAAAATCACATAGGCCATCGGTGACCCGCAGCAAGCGACGGTCTTGCCTATGACAGACGGGCAGACCGCCATTGGAGAAGAAAAACACCTTTTGACCCAAAAATTCCACGTTTCCTCCCTCTTTCCTACGAAGGCTGACAAAACACATTTCTCGTGAAGCAGGGGACCAAAACCTCCGAATCTCAACCATTTGTACGGACTCGGACATTGATTCCTCATCGGGTAATCTCTAATCCAGACCGCCTCGGGACACGGTGCTTACACCCGCGGGTTGAAAAGCGAAAAAAGGCGGCCTTGCTAATATTGGGTGCCTCGTCAGGGTGAAAACCGAAAAAAGGCATCCTGGACAAAAATTAGAGGCTTGAGAGAAAATATTCAATCAAGAAAACATGAGAGGGCTGATTGATAACAGGAGATCGGGTGCATCTAAGTTATTACTCATTAAAACTAAGTAAAACTAGTGCTTTTGTATCACATGCCTAGTCATGGTCATTCTTATTGCTATATGGTGCCTATAGATAGAAATGCATGCATAAGCTAGGCATAAACATGCAATTAGACGGTTAAGAGAAACCTATTACAGGCATAAAGACATATGCTGGAGCAATTATCAAAGAAACAATAATGATTTTTCATGTGACAAATCCTCCTCCTACCCCTTAAATGATAAAAGAAAAGGCCGTTAGAGATGAAAACCGTGATTGGCTCTCTAAGCAAAAGTTAGGCCAAAGGGCTGGGTGAAAACCTGAGAACAGGCAGTCTGTCCTTCAAAAAAAATAAAGAAAAAAAGCCGCTGGAGTGGGTTGGTTCCATTCCAGGCAAAAGTTAGGCATAGAGTTATGTGAAAATCCACAAAGTGACGCATTTCCCGCTAAGAAAAGCTAGTGTGAAAATCCACAAGGGACGCACTACCTTTAAAACAATGACTTTTGAAGCCTGGAGCGATAAGGCAGCATTACCTCGAATAATTCACCTTTAGGCAGATAATGCATAATGCAGATCTTGATTCAGAGTCCTGTGGGGGCAAAGTGCTCATTGACCGGGGGGGGGGGGGGGGGGGCGAAGATACGTACGGGTCAGTTCTCCTTGAAAAGATTATGGGTCAGAGTCCGTAAAGTCAAGGCAACGCTTTTCTACATCCTTAGGGACATCAGACAACGTGAGCAGCCGAGTAGCACCCTCAACGAATCCCTTAACCACCTGGGATGTGGTCTATTCATTTTGCATATCACATGCATGTCATGTGCATTCAGTCTTTTATATGTATAGATATGCACACACAATTCTTGTACATTAATCCTTTACACGTGTTTCTTATATATAGTTTTGTATGTATACTTGACACACATTATTCCATACGCACGCACAATCTTTTATATATGTTGTTGTGTACATAACTCAGAAGGATAGGTCCGAATAGACCTCATGAGCAAGGATGATCCAAAGGACGGATTCAGCTCCGCATGATCGGCCACTGTATCCGGCGTAAAATCAGGTGAATATGTATAAAGGGGGTGGAATGCCCAGAAGGACAAGCCTATCCGGAGACACCATGCTCAGGGCAATCCGGAATCACACAAATTTGTAGAAAATAAGATTCTTTGAGAAGCCGAACTATCCACACATACTATAGTCGGAGGCAAATCAGACGCAAAAGTGAGCCAAGGTACAGTTTTGAATCTACATCGATGCTCATCCATGCCGAACAATCAGGATCAAGATAAAGTCCTCACGAGAATGGAATCTCAACGAGCCGCTCCTAAGAAGACATTTAAGAGAGCAAGCCGACTCATGCACACCATGTCAGGGGCAATAAGGACCTGCTCCCAAGAGGGAAAAGAATAAGCCTTTCTCATGCACACCATGCCGGGAGCAAACAGGTAAGTTTCTCTGTTATAAGATGTACGCTAACACACCTCACACAATCCGGATTCAAATGTATGTATATTGCACACAAATGATTCCACACACATGCATAGTGTTTTGTATATGTACATGGCTCACATGAGGGGTCCGAATAGACCTCAGGTTTAAAGATGATTCAAGAGATGAGTTCGGTCAGACTCATGCATGCCATGCCGGGGCAATCTAGTAAATTTCCCTATCATAAGATATACGCTCACATACATCACATAGTAAGTGTACAAAATCCAAATTCAAATGTACAAATTCTCAAACAAATGCAAATGTACAAGAATACAAATCCTCAAACACAAACAACACAAAAAAAAAATAATACAAATTCTCAAACAAAACAAGACAAAACAAAAAGACATTTTCAAGGCCTTGAAAATCCAATATACTATAAATACATTCAAAATGTAAAGGTCAAAAAAAAACAAAACAAGGAAAAAACAGAAACGAAAATGAAAACAAAATAGAAAAATACCCGCCTGCAGGCAAACAACAAAATTTCCAATCTAATTTGTTCTTTGAGAAAACTCAATTCTTTTTTCCGCCCCGGAGGCTCAACATCAAATTCTCTCACCCTCTTGAGAAGTATGCAGGTCTTTTCAACAAGGAGGCTGCATTGGAGATGATAGAGGAATCGATATCTGGCATGTCACAGTCAGTTCAATCAAGAAAATGGGGAAAAACTAGCTGTCCTTCAGGGGGCACACATCTGACAACGCTCCCAACAGGTATGTACTACCACAGGTAAGCATCTCTTTTATATACCCTACTCATTTGCTTTGCCCTTTTTGTAGTAAAAAATAAGAGGTTTAGGATAAGCGCCAGCAAAGAAAACGACGAACAAGTCACCATACCGACCTAAGGGGGTTAGCAGATCAGAATATTGAACTAGCCGGATGGTGGTTACCAGATCAGACATTGAAATAGCCGGATGAAGGTTAGCAGATCAGATATTGTACTGACCGGATGGTGGTTAGCAGAGCAGATATTACACTAACCAAATAATGGTTAGCAGACAGGATGTTACATGGATTGGTTGGAGGTTACCAAGGTTGTGCTGTGTAAGCCCAAAAGTGGTTACCAAGACAAAACGTTCAATCACATGCGATGGAACAGATCGCAAACAGAGGTTGTAATCAGAGAGTACTGCATCTCACAGACACCGTGCAGGCCGGGACGAGGCTAGCGGATCACTCGCAGTAGAACAGATTGCAAACAGAGGTTGTAGTCAGAGAGTACTGCATCTCACAGACACCGTGCAGGCCGGGACGAGGCTAGCAGATCACCAGCGGTAGAACAGATCGCAAACAGAGGTTATAGTCAGAGAGTACTGCATCTCGCAGACACCGCGCATGCCGAGACGAGGACAGCGGGGCACACGCGATAGAACGGATCCGCACTTTGTAAATATGGAGCAGACTCGGTGCAACTCAGGAGAGCAATCCTCGCGTTTTGTAAGTCTGGAGTAGACTCGGTGCATCACCATCCGCACTTTGTAAGTCTAGAGCAGACTCGGTGCAGCTCAGGAGAGCAATCCTCGCGTTTTGTAAGTCTGGAGCAGACTCGGCGCATCACCATCCGCACTTTGTAAGGCTGGAGCAGACTCGGTGCAGCTCAAGAGAGCAATCCTCGCGTTTTGTAAGTCTGGAGCAAACTCGGCGCATCACCATCCGCACTTTGTAAGTCTGGAGCAGACTTGGTGCAGCTCAGGAGAGCAACCCTCGCGTTTTGTAAGTCTAGAGCAGACTCGGCGCATCACCATCCGCACTTTGTAAGTCTGGAGCAGACTCGGTGCAGGTCAGGAGAGCAACCCTCGTGTTTTGTAAGTCTGGAGCAGACTCGACGCATCGCTACCTCCCCAGCAAAAAGGTAAGGGCTGCCTCAGGTACGCATCTCTTTCCTTCTTCTCTGAATTTTGGCTCATCTAGACACTAGTGCACTAGTTTCCCCAAAATTGGGGGCAACTGTAGACACCGGGTCCTGAGACAGCCCAGATCAAAGTTACCCAATGATGATAAGATGCCTTGTCACAGGCAAAAAGGTTGAAAGTGGTGATTTCCTATTTAAATTTGCATTTTAGAGTGAAAAATGGAAAAATTATAAAAAATATTTTAAAAATTAATTTTGAAAAATGGGGGCTTAAAATTATAGTATTTTTAGTCAATTTTACATTTAAAAAAAAAAATCGGATCGCGAGTGTCGGGAGCGCACAGGCACGCTGGCGCCCAGCTCGCGGGAGCCCGAGCGCCCAGCGCCCTGACCACGCAAAGGCGCGTGCGGATGCGCGCAACGCTGCCGCTCCGATGCCCATCCCTATATAGCGACGGCCGTCCCTACTTCCAGCCGTCGCTAAAGGGTCTGATACCCCTTTTTTTCGATTTTTGGACCCAAAAATCAGTTTTTTATCCCTTTTTTCAAGGTTTTAAGGATTTTTTCCATTTTTAAAATTAAAATAGGTAATATCTGATTTTATTAAATTTTATCCCTTTAATTAACATTTTTTTTTCTATTTTATTCATATAAAAAGAATAAGATGAAAACCTAAAGAGGGGGATTTTTGCTAGGGTATTTTCTCTTCATCTTTTCTTCTTCTTTATCTTTTCTTCTTCTTCCTCTAAAACTCTCTAAAAAAAAAATTCTAGATTTTCCCCAAACAAGAAATCAAAAAGAAAAAGCTTATTTTTCATTCTTTTTCCAACACAATTTCTTCTAAACATATTTTAGATGGATTTTTGTTGATGGAAAATTGATTTTTGAGAACAAAAAAAGTGATTATTTGTTTTTTAAAGATTCAATTTTCATTCTTTTATGTTTCAATATTTTTTTTACTTGAGTTTCTTTAATGATTGTTATTTGAAACACTTTTTTGATGAAAAATTAATTTTGAGACAAACAAAACAATTGTTTGATATCAAAATCTAATTTTTTCATTTGATTTTCTAAAAATATGATTGTTTTTATATGTTTTGTTTCTTGAGACAAACAAAAGAATTGTTTGTTCTTGAGATTATTTTCATTTTAATCAATAAAAAATCATTTTTTAGGCAAAGAAATTAATTCTTTGTTCTAAAAGAATTTTGATCATTTTTCAATCTTTGTTGGAATAAAATTCCAACGCTTTTATTATTCAATTCTAATATTGCAAATCATCAAACAAAGGAAATCAAATCATTTTTTACCTTCATCGAATCCGAAACTCTGAGGGTAAACATTCTGGGCTTATTCTTTCTTTTTTATTTTTAGTTCATGTTTAATTTATTCTTGTATATTTTTATTAACTTCATTTATTTATTTATTTTATTTATTTCATATTTGTTTTATTTAACTTGTTTATATATGATTTTATTCTTATTCGTGTATATTATTATTATTTTTATTATTTTCATTTATTTATTCATTTATTCTATTGCTTTTATGTTTGTTTTAATTTAATATGTTAATATTATTTTGTTCATATAAATATTGATTTTCTTATCATTTCTAACATGTAAATATTGTTTTCTTCTAATTCCTAACATGTGATTAATTTATTTCACTTTAATTCATCATTATTTTAACATGTAATTAAATTAATTCATTTATCATTATTTTTAACATGTAATTAAATTAATTCATTCATCATTATTTTTAACATGTAATTAAATTAATCCATTCATCATTATTTTTAACATGTAATTAAATTAATTCATTTTGATTGATCTTTTTGCCATGTAAATGGTTTATATCATTTGTGAACATATTTAATTAATCATGTCATTTATTTAATCATTTTTTATTCTTTTCCATTGTCATTATCATTTATTTAATGTTTTGTTCACTTATTTATTTTCATTATTATCATGTTCATATTTTTACATATTAATTAATTAACATATTGTATTTTATTCCAATTACATCTTTTAATCCGTTTGTTGTTCATAACACATTTTTCTCATTTATTTTAAATTGTAAACATGTTAATTCATTTGTTATTTTGACATCATTTAGTTTTATCTCATTTTATTTTATTTTATCATTTATTTTATATTTAATTGATTCAATTACTAACATTATTCTATTTGTGTTTTATTTTCATTTCACATCTCATTTTCCTTCTTGGACATTTTTGCGAGCACACGGGAAGATTCAGAAGGCTCGTTTGGGATCAAGTATTTATTTATTTCATTTACAATATTTTATTTATTTGGCTTTTCCATTTATTTTTCCATGTAATTTTCTTGTAAAATTATTTATTTAGGCCCCCTAGATAGATATGTATGCGTTGTCTTAGGTTCGCTGAGGCTAGACGACCCTTCCTAATATTCTATTGGGTGGCGACTCCAAGAAACCTCCTTGTTGCCCAATATAGATGCACTTGTAAATACCTTACAAGTTTTAATGAATCCCATCCCGATCGCCCTAAAGCGGGCCCTCGAGAGGCCACGGGGTTCGGCGCGCGTCACAATAATAAAATTCAACATGCATAAACAAGCATAAATAATAATAATAATAATAATAATAATAATAATAATAATAATAATAATAAAATTCAACATGTGGGAAAATAATAATAATAATAATAATAATAATAATAATAATAATAATAAAAAATTAAACAAGAGTAATAAAAATAATAATAATAACACAATAATAACGAATAATATGAACAATCAAATAAACATTCAAAAATAACAAGAAATAAAATAAGTATAACATATTAAAGCATGATAAATAATAATAATAATAATAATAATAATAATAATAATAATAATAACATATGAGCAATTAAATATGAACAATATAAACAATTAAATAAGAGCAATATGAACAAGAAATAAGAAAAAAAAAGATCTAAAAGAATTCACATGTTAATTAATTAATTGGAAGCAAAAAAT
Source organism: Excoecaria cochinchinensis (assembly GCA_947683425.1). Lineage (NCBI taxonomy): Eukaryota > Viridiplantae > Streptophyta > Magnoliopsida > Malpighiales > Euphorbiaceae > Excoecaria > Excoecaria cochinchinensis. Next base: position 4,250,687 of record CANTUQ010000004.1, read on the forward strand.
GAAATTAAAAATTAAATTGAAGAATTGAGCCAAGAATGTTTACCCCTAAAATTCATCTTGAAGAAATAAAGGTAGATGATCCAATTCCTTGTCTTGATTTGTAAGAATAAAATTAGAAAATAAAGTATTAAAAATGAATTTTTACTCAATAGCAAATAATTGATTTATTTGTCTCAAAGTAAAAATTATTAATTAAAAACAAGAAAAATTCCCAAGAACAAAAATTGAGCTTTTTGCCTTAAGAATTTACTTGGAAAATCCTTTAGAAACTTGAGAGAATTTGTTTTTGAGAGAAGAAAGAAGAAGAAAATAATTTTCTAAAGAAAAATCCCCTTAATTCTCGCTAAAAAACCATTTTATATTTCCAATTAAAATCAGATTTTTAATGGAAAAATAAAAATAATTGAATTCTAATAACAGCCAAAAACTGAAGAATTTGGATAGTTAGAATATAAAAGGGTTTTAGAATTAAATTATGCAAAAAAAATGAGTTAAAAACACTTAAAGATGAAGAAAAACATAAATCGGCAGCTGGAAGGGCGAACCGGCACAAGAGGGGGAGAGAGACACCGGTCGGCGCGCCCGACGGGCGTCTCTCGCATACAGCAGCATGCTGCACTGCGCGCGGGACACCCTGGGCATCGCCCGCCCATGCAGGCGAGCGCGCGGGTGAGCGCCTTGGGGCGCTGTGGTGCGCGCCCAGCGCTGCCGCAGCCCGACATTCGCGCGAAATTTTTTTTTAATTTTTTATAAAATACAATAATTTAAAAACTAACTTTTTTTATCCCTAAATAATTTTTAAAATACATTTTTATTCATTCCTAACAAATCAAAACGACAAGGAAATTATCACTTCCAACTTTCATTCTTTTTGCCTATAAACCAGCACACTTAATTTCATCATTGGGTAATCCTGATCTAGGCTGCTCGGGACCCGGTGTCTACAGTTGCCCCCAATTTTTGGGAGGCTAGTGTGTGTGTGCACCTAGGTGAGCCAAAATTCAGGAAAGGGAAAGAAGTGCGTACCTAAGGCAACGACCTTCCAGCTTCTCCCTCGGGGATAGCGTTGTGATCTGAACTGTGAGTATCCACTTGAATTGCACTGAGTCGCTGACAAGACTACAAAGTGCTAGGGACCATCCTCATACGGTAATGCGCCGGGTCTGCTACAGACTTAAAACACGCGAGAAATGTACTCCTCAGAGGACTGCACCGAGTCTGCTACAGACTACTAAAAGTGCAGGTGCCATCCACAGATGGTGATGCGTCGAGTCACTGACAACACTACAAAACGCAGGAAATGTCCTCCTCAGAGGACTGCACCGAGTCTGCTACAGACTACTAAAAATGTAGGTGCCATCCATAGATAGCGATGCGTCGAGTCGCTGACAATACTACAAAACGCAGGAAATGTCCTCCTCAAAGGACTGCATCGAGTCTGGTACAGACTACTAAAAGTGCAGGTGTCATCCGCAGATAGCGATGCGTCAAGTCGCTGACAAGACTACAAAATGCAAGAGATGTCCCCCTCAAAGGACTGCACCGAGTCTGCTACAGACTACTAAAAGTGCAAAGGATGTCCTCCTTAGAGGACCGCACCGAGTCTGCTACAGACTACTAAAAGTGCAGAGGTTGCTCTCTTGAGCTGCACCGAGTCTGCTACAGACTACTAAAAGTGCAAACGATGTCCTCCTCAGAGAACCGCACCGAGTCTGCTAAAGATTACTAAAAGTGCAGGTGAAAAGATATTTGTCTCTTAAGAGATCTAGGAGATTGCCTCTTAAGAGGTCTAACAGATTGCCTCTTAAGAGGTCCGGGAGATTGCCTCTTAAGAGGTCTAACAGATTGCCTCTTAAGAGGTCTGGGAGATTGTCTCTTAAGAGGTCTTGGAGAATGCCTCTTAAGAGGTCTTGGAGATTGCCTGAGTAGCCGTCATCTTGACTTGATCGTCTTGCTCGAATGAATGTTAATGTTGAGCTAAAGTTGTCCTTGACCAGCTTTTGTACGTGTGGCCATTACTTGGACTTTTCCTGCAGAGTTGTGCACAGAAATATATACAATAGATAGTGCATGCATGTGTAAAGGTCATATGCAAGTGTTTGCTAAAGAATTGTATGAAATGCATGCAAAAAAAGATAGACCATGTCCTAGGTGGTTAAGGGTCCGTTGAGGATATGGCTTGGCTGCTCGATCATGCCTCCAAGGATCTAGAAGTGTCATCTTGGCTTAGGGACTCTGACCCGAAACTTTTTCTGAGAGAACCGTCAGGTGCACATCTTTGGCCCCCGATCAATGATCATATGCCCGGGATTCTGACTCATGTCCTGAATTATGCCTTATCTGGCTGAAGGGAAATCATCCAAAGTAATGCCGCCTTATTGCTCCAGGCATCGGAAGTCATTGATTTAAAGGTAGTGCGTCCCTTGTGGATTTTCACACTAGCTTTTCTTTATGGGAAATACGTCCCCTTAGGGATTTTCACATAACCCCGTGCCTAACTTTTGCATGGAATGGACCCAACCCAATACAGCGACTTTTATTCAATTTTTTTTTAGGGCAGACTGCCTGTTTCCAGGTTTTTACCCCGCCCTTTAGCCTAGCTTTTGCCTAGAGAGCCAGTCACGATTTTTAACTCTAACGGCTTTCTCTTTTTTTTTTTGTCTAAAATCCTTTTCGCTTTTTGAATAATGGTCGTATGGATTTTGGCTTTCCTCATGAATGTGCTGATGAATAACTCGAAGCAGATGTCGGGGCAAATCTGCTGAAGCATCAAGATGAAGATGACAATGAGGGCCACTTATAGTAAATTGCACATATGCAAAGAAAAAATAATGCGCTGCTTTTTATGCTGGAACTTAAACCATTTTGAGTATGCAAGATAAAGTGCTTTGCTTACATTAAAATATTATTGTATAAATGCATATGTTCCAGTCTAATTTCATTACGCATGATCATCATTTGGCATTAATCTCAAAAATACAAGACCCTATCTAATCTCGAGATGGATCCTAAAAACATCAAACTCTTGTTATCAACCGGCTCTCTCGGGTTTTTATGATTGAAAATTTTCTCTCTGCCGTTAATTTTTGCCCAGGATGCTTTTTCTGAAGCAAATTCTAGATGCAACGTTAGGGACAAGATTTAACTCAAATGCATAAACGCACTTGTGGCTCCCCGCTTGAAGCTCAAGAAACACCATATGCCTATTCCTACGTACCGAACCTTATTAGAAGGTCATCTCTGCTAATTGGATAAGACTGAACCAAGAATCAAAAGGTCTTACTTCGGTTGTAACATTAGGCTTAGGTAGATGGCTATTAAAGGAGGATTAGGTTACTAGAGAAGAAATGGCCGCTCAACTCAATGGCGTACTATAAACGTATTCTCGGATTTGGATTTGATAATACTTTAGCTTATCAAGCTCAGAATAACAATTAAGTTAAAGTGATAACCACAGAAACTCATAAGGGGTTACTATCTTGAGCTCTACTTCTTTTTTTTTTCCATTGCTTTTTCTCTTATGTTTTTCTTTCTTTTCTCCTATCTTTTCTTTTTTTTTTCTTTGTTGTGAGCTCATGTCTTTGGCACATGACTAAACCCTCTTCCCAAAGTGTAAACTCATCCTTATCAGGGCAATTTTTGATAACCCAAAGAATTGTGAATGATGTAGAATTGTCAATGATGTACATCCATCCTTACTAGAACGGCCATTCTTCTAAAGGGAGGCAAAAATTATTTTAGGCAAAGGGGTAGTTTTAACATGTGTAACAACAAAATTGGCATGCATTTAGCATACCTCCATAAAGGCTCAATGGGCTAGCAAGCGATTGCGAAATAAAGGTAGAAAACAATCATTTAGAGAGCTATACAAAGAAGGGCTGCCTAAATCATTTTCTAGGTTCTGACTTATCCAGGGATCACTTTGACGGGTAATCAGAAAGGTTCTAGTGCTCTTAGTGAGTTTTCATCCAATCCCCTAATTGCATCTAGTTTTTTTCCTTCACTACTTTCTATTTTTATTTTCAGCTCTCAGAATTTTCCTCTCTTCAGGAGTTATATTAGATGCTACAGGATCTCGAGAATAAATGAGGGAGTATTCATTAAGTTAATATCAAATGTAAATGACTTGGTTGTGATCATGCATAATGAAATCATGAGAACATCAATAAAAAGCCATTAATATAATTAATGTAAACAGTACTGCATACATCAAGACTGAAAAAAGTTCAAATATGAAAAGCATATCTACTAGAAGGTTTCCTCCCCTATTTCTTGCGGCGCTCTGGATTAGTAATCTGTTCGTTATCAATGAGATCCTGAATATGGTTCCTCAGAGTTCGACATTCATTAGTGTCATGCCCTGTATGCTGATGATAGGCACAGTATAGATCTGCTCGATGATCGGGATGTCCTTGACTTCCAGCGGGCTTAGCAGGCATTGGTTGTATTCCTTCATCAACCTTTTAAGTACCCAATACAGTGACTTGCCTAGGTTAGAGAAATGCCTTTGGTCTGCTTTGGTAGCTGCTACATCTGCGGTGTTTCCAGATCGATTCCCATTATCAAACCCTGTTGATTTTCCTGCCCCCTGATTACTGTAATTTCTCCGGGGATAATTATCATTGTTAGCCTTCTTTGTAAGGTACTCTCCTTCAGCTTCTACGGCTATGTCTTTCAAGGACTCCCAGTCCTTTATACCCTTCATTTTTAACCCATCTTTTAGATGTGGGCTGGCATTCCTGATAAATAGCCTTATCTAGTCCGAAGTGTCCAGATTTCTCTTCATCTCCATTACTCGGTTTCTCCATCGGGTTAGGTATTCATGAAATGACTCCCCTGACTTCTACTATAGCAGTTCTAGATCTTTCAGGGTTACCTCCATCCTTGTGCTACAATCATACTGCATTAGGAACTCTTCTGTCAATAGATCCCAGTCCTCTTTAGTCCTTCTGTCGAGTCCATGATACTAGTCCACTACTGGACCCGTCAAGCTCAAGCAGAAATATTCTATTTTCTACCTTTTTGTCAGTATTGTACCCTTCATCACTAACGAGTACTGCTTCATATGTGCTGCTGGGTCTGAGGTGCCATCAAACTTTGGCATGTTAGGCATCTTAAAATTTTGGGGAACTAGACCTTTGCCTTCCAGCTCTTTGTCCTCAAGGTTCATGCCTCTTCCCACTGTCAGCAAGTGGCTCATCGCTTCGAACCTCTCCTCCATCTTTCTCTACATGGCCTCCTCTCATTTGGGGGCTTTACCTCTTATCATGATTGGCTCCTCCTGCTCTTCCTCACCCAAGTCACTCTCAGGTCTAGGAGCTTCTCTATGCTTTACATGTGCTGGCACTCTAGGCTCAACTATAGGTGGGTCAACTGCCACAGGGAGATCCTCTCTAACAGGCCCTTATTCATCTTGGCCCCCAGCTGGAGCAATAGGCTATTGCCCAGCAAGTGGCGCTAAAGTAGTGGCAAGGTTGCCCATTATCGCCATCATTCTGGCCTTAAACTCTTCCATTCTCTTTCCCACCTCCTCGGCGATCATTGCACGGGTTGCACTAGATTCACTTGACGGGTTAGCCATACCTGTTTCGGCTGATGAATCTGAGGAAAATATTTCACTACCTTCTGAGAGTGAATCTAAGCTCTGATCTGACGCTAGTTCCGATAATCCAAAGATTGGAATCCTTCTTAGCCGACCGTCGAGACCTCTAAACCACCTGGACGAATCTATGATGGCTGCAGAATGCACCTTGTTAGGATGATGCATGATTGAAATGCAATGCATGGTCGTGCTGATGTAGCATAGACAAACACATGCAAACAGATAGATCCTTCCAACCTTATCTCTCCCACACACGAAGTAAGGTAGTCTCTTTCCTAGGTGGGCTTTATCCAAGGGTTAACAGGGAACCCATTGGACGTGTATGGTGCACGGTGGAAAATCGGCAGCATAACATCTCTTATCTAATGTACACACATATGGGTGTTTGGCCATTATGTATTTAAATAATTCAACTAAATTAAGATGGGCCCACCGGAGCATGAAAGCCTTTGATGAAAGACCATTTAATTTAACTGATTCTGTTTAATATATGACGGCCCACATAGCAAGCACGGTATTATGGTACATTTTACCTAGTGGAAGTATTTATTGCCAATATATGAGCTTTGGGCAAAGGTGATGAAACTTTAGGGCTACCCAAACATGGTCCCTGCCAACGGATCTAACTCATCATGAGCATAATGACCGATTGGGTCTGCATTTGATATACCATAAGGTACGAGGCTTGGGCTGGTGATTATCCTTAACATCCCCCCCATTGAGTGAACGTAGGGTCATGCTTTGGGAATACACCGGGGCTAGAAAAGGGACCAAACTAGCATAGATCTAAGGCTCTAACGATATGCAATGTAATTTCGAAAAGGGATGAAAATTTTACATTAAAACTCAATTGTAAATTTTAACCAAGGTACTTTCAAAGGGAAGTCTCTTATTATCCCCAGCGGAGTCGCCACTGTGACGCTAGCCGAACCCCACGATTCCCCGACCGCCCGCCTTTAGGGCGATCTAAAGAGGTTCACAAAACTTGTAAGAAATTACAAGTGCATCCATTTTGGGCAACAAGGAGGTTTCTTAGAGTCGCTACCCAATAGAACATTGGGAAAGGTCGTCTAGCCTCAGTGAGCTAAGACGGTGCTGCTATGTCCATTTTGGGTAAGCCAGAGGGGTCTTGGAAGCCCTATCCTAATAGAACATTAGGATGGCCCTCTCGTCTCGTAGAGCCTAGGACTATGCAAGTTAAAGCCTTTTTACGGGACACAAGAGGTGTCTTGGAAGTCCCATTCCAATGGAACATTGAAATGGTCCTCTCACCTCATTGAGCCCAAAGACCAGAGATGGTTCGGGACTTCCCATTTATTCATACCTTGGTTAAGTTTATAATTGAGTTTTGAATTTATTGTTTTATCTCTTTTCTCATTCAATTTTAATACAATTTAATTAAAGCGCATGTCAATCACATAAAGAAAGTGGTAGATAAAGTAAATAAATGCACATGAAAATAAATTACAATAAAACTAGGGGCGGAATACAACCCCCATTGGTAAATAAAATATATTTCATACATAAATCGGGCTATTTATTAAAGACGAGGACATTGGTCCTCTCATGCATAATTAAAGAAAATAATTTTAAAGTGACAATTTATTTTGGATGAAAAAGCTAGGACATTGGTCCCCTTTTTATTTAGAAAAAAATCAAATTAATTAAATAGAAATATTTTTATGATTTTTTAATTAATGTGCATACAAATAAATTTATAAAAAATGACATAATAAAATAATAAAAGCAAATAAAGCAAAATAATACTAAAAATGCTAAAAAAAATACAACCCACAAAAATGGTGTCTTCAAACTTCCATGGGCTCCCACTTATCATTGAAAAGGCTCACACATAAAAATAATTATTGAAATAAAACAAACAAATAAAAGTAATGTTAGTAATAAAAAATGAATTTAAACATATAATATAAAAGAAATAAAGATAAAGCAAATAAAAATGTATCATGTGTGACAAATTAATTAAATGACATAATAAAAATGTGCAACTTAACGAATTAACAATTTAACATGCATAAAAAAAGTATAACATAATAAAATTTAACATGCATAAACAAGCATAAAATAATAATAATAAAATTCAACATGTGGGAAAATATAAATAATAATAATAATAATAATAATAATAATAAAATTAAACAAGAGTAATAAAAATAATAATAATAACACAATAATAACAAACAATATGAACAATCAAATAAACATGTAAGAATAACAAGAAATAAAATAAGTATAACATATTAAAGCATGATAAATAATAATAATAATAATAATAATAATAATAATAATAATAATAATAATAATAATAATAATAATGATAATGATAATAATAATAATAATAATAATAATAATAATAATAATAATAATAATAATAATAATAATAATAATAGTAATAGTAATAGTAATAGTAATAGTAATAGTAATAGTAATAGTAATAATAATAACATATGAGCAATTAAATATGAACAATATAAACAATTAAATAAGAGCAATATGAACAAGAAATAAGAAAAAAATAAATCTAAAAGAATTCACATGTTAATTAATTAATGGGAAGCAAAAAATGAAATTAAAAATTAAATTGAAAAATTGAGCAAATAATGTTTACCCTCAAAATTCATCTTGAAGAAATGAAGGTAGATGATCCAATTCCTTATCTTGATTTGTAAGAGTAAAATTAGAAAATAAAGTATTAAAAATGAATTTTTACTCAAGAGCAAATAATTGATTTATTTGTCTCAAAGTAAAATTTGTTAATTAAAAACAAAAAAATTCCCAAGAACAAAAATTGATCTTTTTGCCTTGAGAATTTACTTGGAAAATCCATTAGAAACTTGAGAGAATTTGTTTTTGAGAGAAAAAAGAACAAGAAAATAATTTTCTAAAGAAAAATACCCCCTTAATTCTGAATAAAACACCATTTTATATTTCCAATTAAAATCAGATTTTTAATGGCAAAATAAAAATAATTGAATTCTAATTACAGTCAAAAACTGAAGAATTTGGATAGTTAGAATATAAAAGGGTTTTAGAATTAAATTATGCAAAAAAAATGAGTTAAAAACACTTAAAGATGAAGAAAAACAGAAATCGGCGGCTGGAAGGGCGAACCGGCGCGACAGGGGGCGAGAGACCCCCGATGGGCGTCTCTCGCGCGCTGCGCTGCGAGCGGGCGAGCACGCTGCGGCGCGCGCCTAGCGCTGCCGCAGCCTGACATTTTCGCGAATTTTTTTTTCTATAAAACACAATATTTTCAAAACTAACTTTTTTTATCCCAAAATAAATTTTAAAATACATTTTTATTCATTCCTAACAAATCAAAATGATAAGAAAATTATCACTTCTAACTTTCATTCTTTTTGCCTATAAATCGGCACACTTAATTTCATCATTGGGTAATCCTGATCTAGGCTGCTCGGGACCCGGTGTCTATAACAAGCTTCAAAACTCTAACGCCCAAAAACTCAAATTAACCAAATTAGAAGGAATAAGAGGATGAGGAAGAACAATTAGCTATTACTCACCTAAATCAACTTAAGATCAACCAAGACTCACCACAATTGCAGCTAGAGGGGAAGGATTACAAGAAAGTAAAGAAGCAATGAAGAGGAAGAGGAAAAAGGGGAAGAAAGGAGGAAACGGGAAAAAGAGAAGGGAAAAGCTAATTCTCTCTCCTCTCTCCTCACTATAAATACTCCCCCCACTTGCCACATGGCAGCCCCCTATACGAAGACTACCCCAAAACACACCCAACAACCATCCACTTACCTACACCCAAAGCCAACCTCACTTACACACACACTAATCCCTTACACACACTCACACCCAAGCAAAACCCCACAATTACATAATATTTAAATTTAAACCATACACATGCACAAAATAACACATGCCAAACTTATATACACACACAATCACATATGCACAAGGCTTAAACTACCAGGATGGAAACGGGGCATTATAATACTCCCCTCCTTAACAGAATTTCGTTCTCGAAATTCTCACCTGATCTAAAAAACTGAGGATGCTGAGCTCTTATTGTAACACCCCGCCATCCCCGTTGGAAGGATACCGGAGTGCCACGCGGGCAAACACATATAAACGAATCCAAAAGTATACAAATAAATAAAATAATAGATGAGAAATAAAGAAACTTTTAATTATATAGCAGTAAATCCTTTAACATATATCATATCAATATAGTTTATACAAAAAGAGACTCGTAAGCAAATACATATACAAAAATAATATTTGTTCCTTTACAAAAGATTCACTTTGCTATTAACAAGCCATGTACAAAAATTACAGCGGAAGACTCAAAATAACTTCATCCAAAAAGACTCCTAGTGGCCGACCTGCAGATATCAGACTCCAACCCGAACTCGCCACCTGCACGGGAAAAGAGCCCGTGCTAAGCGATAACGCTTAGTGGGGAGGAACAAAACAAACGAACAATATGCATATACAATATTTATACAATAATAATCTAATGATTCAAAATCAAAGGCATCAAAATTACATGTAAACATATCTCTAAATTCCTTACTTGACATGCATAAATATATATACAAAACAAGCAATTAAGTACTCAATTCATAATTTTCATCATTCCAAGTATACAGATACAAGGTGCATAATATAGAGTTATGCAAGAATTCATGTACTTCATATACTTGTAATCATGTCAAACATGCATCTCAACATATGCAACACATTTAAACATATAGCCTGATTAGTCTAAAATACTCTCTAGAAGTGGATGCGGTCAAATGGATACTGATAAAACACAGTACCCCAAGCATATAGAGACATGAGTCTCAAACAGGTATTTTTCATATAGAGACCGAAGTCTCGCATTAAATCCATATAGACCCATACAGGATCGAAACAAGGATCCAAATGGACCCACGTATAACGTTTTATCATATAGCAGCTGCACACACACTCTGACCTAAGTAAGCGCTTACTTATCCACTACTATGACTATTCAGGCTTAAAAACACAACTCATCAATTCAAGCACCAATATCAATATGAGAATTGAAAATAATACAAATCTATAATCCAAGTGTACTTGTATATTGATCAAATTCAGAAACATATGAATATATAAATATCACAAACAGGAGATAATAAGAACATATAACTCACGTTGAAATAATCCATGTTCATATAAATTACAAATATTTAAATCATGTATATTAATTACTAATCAAGAACATAAATCTCATAATTAATCAATTATTAGATTAAAGAACAGATTTGAACTTGATTTAGATTCAAACAGTGGAAAACCCCATGTACAGAAGGTTAAAAACTTTTGCTTTTAGAAAATCCTTTGAACAGAAGTTAAAATTATGCTTTTAGAAAAATAGGGCAGCAGGAGGAAGGCCAGTCACGAGTCACCCAGGCAGTGGTGTCTCGTGACGCTGGCTTCATGTGAGTGCCAAGCAACACAGGGGTAGTCACGAGCCGTGACTCTCCGTCACGCCTCGTGATGCCTGAGAGGAGAAGGGAGGTCACGAGATCCTGTCTCGTGACACGCAGGAAAGACCAGCGAGAGGTCGCGAGGCGTGATGCTCCATCACGTCGCGACTTCCCAAAGGGAGGAAGGTCACGGCATGATGCTTCATCACGCCACGTGACTTCCCAAGGAGGGAGGTCACGGCGTGATGCCCCATCACGTCACGTGATCTTCCTCTCACAGATTGCTTCTCCTTTTCCAAACTTCAGAATTTCAGAAAAACATAAAAACCCAAAAAAAACGTGAAAACAGAGTACAACCAAAACTCCAAATCCTAATTTGTCTAAATCCATTTTTCATGCAATAATTATACAAACACGTACCTTTAGGTCTTCTGAGCACATTTATAGCAATTTCACTCACATTATTCACATTATCGAACAATTAAAATATATAAAAAGAGAGAGTCACAACTCAGAATTTCACATTCATATACATGTATAAACATCTCATTTGCACACTCATAATCTTTCTTTCTCTACCTAAATCATGTATACACAATACATTTCTCATGCATCTTTATAAATGAACACACATAGCTAATATTAACATCAAACAGCAACTAGGATCCAAAATTGATCAAAGACAGACACTCCCAAACCTGATGATGAAGCTCAAAAACGTCCACTGTATTCTTCTTCAATCAACAACCTTCTCTTTCCCTTTATCCCTCTTCTTTACTTCAGATGCTTGCAACAGATGAAACCACAATTCATTAACCCAAGAACAGAATCTCTAAAAACCCAAAGATGAGAAAAAAAGAAAATCAACCATAAAAATCCTATAGAACTCTTGCCACTTACCTTCTGAAGCTTCTAACAAACCCAAACCTTAGTTCCTCAACAGAAATACACACATGCAAATGGAAAAGAACAGCAAATGGAGAAAAAGAGCAGAATGTGGTTTACGTGAGAGAGAGAACAAGAAAAGAGAGAGCTTTCAGTCTTTTGTTTCCAGCCAACTAAATTTTTCTCAGTCTTCTCTTTTCCCTCACCACGTGCACACACTCTCCTTCCACTTGGCACACATGCACAGCTTCACAAATCCACTTGTTCCTCTTTTACCCCTAGCTCAAAAATCCGTAGATAGGTCCTTAATAAATTCTTTTTACACCCTAATAAAAATCTGCACTCTAGGTATAATTAATTCTTACAAAAATAATCCTCTTTCCTCTTGTAAATTACCCAATTGCCCTTAAATTATCCAATTAAAAATGTCAATTCCAATTAGGCCACTTATGGGGTGTGACACTCATGACTGCTTCCGGTTCCCAAGTTGCCTCTTCAATTCCATGGTGCTTCGTTACTTTAACTAAAGGGATTTGCTTATTGCGGAGCTGTCTGATTTTCCTAGCTAAAATTTCCTTCGGTTCTTCATCAAATGAAAAATCTAGTTGAACCCGAATATCTTGCACTTGTAGCACATGAGATGGATCAGATCGGTAGCGGTGGAGCATAGACACGTGAAAAACATCGTGTAATTTAGCTAACTCCACCGGCAACGCTAACCGATAAGCTATCGGGCCAATCTTATCCAGGATCTCATAAAGTCCAATAAACCGAGGACTTAACTTCCCTTTCTTACCAAACCGAAGAACTTTCTGCCAAGGTGATACTTTCAAGAACACCTTGTCGCGAACCTCATATCGAATGTCCCTTCGTTTGAAATCAGCATATGATCGTTGCCTATCTTGGGCTGCCTTCAAATTCTGTTGCACCACTCTAATATTTTCTTCCGTGTCTCTAATCAATTCTGGACCCACAATTGACCTTTTCGATAATTCAGTCCAACACACTGGTGTTCTGCATTTCTGTCCATAAAGAGCTTCATAGGGAGCCATTCCGATACTCACCTGATAACTGTTGTTGTACGCGAACTCCATCAAGGGCACATACTTATCCCAGCTACCTGAGAACTCTAAAGCACATCCCCGAAGCATATCTTCAAGAATCTGAATAACTCTTTCTGACTGACCATCGGTCTGAGGGTGAAAGGTCGTGCTAAAATTTAATCGAGTACCCAAAGCCAACTGTAATTCTTTCCAAAACTTTGACGTAAATCTCGGATCCCAATCAGACACAATAGAGATTGGGACTCTATGAAGCCTTACTATCCCATTCACATAGATCTCAGCTAACTTGTCCATGGAATAGTCTAACCGAACTAGCAAAAAGTGTGCTGACTTCGACAACCGGTCAACTATCACCCACATAGAATTATGCTTGTGCTGTGTCAAGGGCAAACCAACTACAAAGTCCATTGTGATATCATCCCACTTCCATTGAGGAATGGGTAAGAGATGCAACAATCCTATTGGAACTTGATGCACAGCTTTCACTTACTGACACACCAAACACTTCGAAACAAATTCTACTATATCCTTTTTCATACTCAACCACCAATAGAATTGCTTCAGATCTTTGTACATCTTATTTCCTCCTGGATGCATTGTGAAAATCGACGAATGAGCTTCTTGCAAAAGTCTTCTCTTCACATCATCCACATTAGGCACACATAACCGATTCCCAAAACTGAGCACTCCCTCACTATCTATAGAAAATTCAATCTGCTTACCATCTCTAACCATGTAAAAAGCATGCTGCAACATCGGGTCACTCAACTGTGCATCCACTATCAATTGCCTCAAGCTCGGTCTAGGCTTCAATCGAACAATTAATGCTCCCTCTGAATCAAACCTCTACTTTCCTCTACTCAGAGACAAAGCCGACACTGATTTCCTACTTAGAGCATCTGTTACTACATTTGCCTTGCCCGGATGGTAATCAATGATACAATCGTAGTCTTGGAATAACTGCAACCATCTTTGCTGCCTCAAGTTCAATTCTTTCTGAGTGAGCAGATACTTCAGACTCTTGTGATCCGTGAAGATCCTATAAGTCTCCCCATACAAATAATGTCGCCATACCTTAAGACTAAACACTACCACTGCTAACTCTAAGTCATGCATCGGATAATGTTGTTCATGCGGCTTTAACTGCCTAGAAGCATAGGCGATCACTTTGCTGTCTTGCATCAGAACATAGCCTAATCCTATACCTGAGGCATCACTGTACATAGTATACTCTTTACCTGAAGCGGGTTGAGTAAGTACAGGAGCCTGAATCAACATATCTTTCAACTGCTCAAAACTCGCTTGGCACCTATCGGACCAATTGAACTTAACCGTGTCAAAGGTGAAGCTATCATGAAAAATCCCTTCACAAACTGCCTATAGTAACCAGCTAATCCTAGAAAACTCCTCACTTCTGGTACAGACTTAGGTGGCAACCAGTTCACAATAACTTCAACTTTGGATGGATCTACCCGAATACCTTTAGCCGAAACCACATGTCCAAGGAATGTTACCTCTTTTAATTAAAATTCACACTTACTAAGCTTAGAGTATAGCTGATGGTCTCTCAACACTTGCAATACCAATCGCAGATGTTCCTCATGTTCCTTTTCATCCTTAGAATAAACCAAGATGTCATCGATGAACACTACAACGAAATGATCCAAATACTGCCTAAATACCCTATTCATCAAATCCATAAAAGCTACGGACGCGTTAGTCAAACCAAATGGCATCCTTAAAAATTCGCAGTGACTATAATGCGTTCGAAAAGCTATCTTCGCAACATCCGCATCCTTGACTCTCAACTGATAGTAACCCGATCTCAAGTCTATCTTCGAAAACACTCCAACTCCTTTTAACTGATTAAAAAGATCCTCGATCCGTGGCAACGGATACTTATTCTTGACTATGACCTCGTTAATCTGCCGGTAATCAATAAACATTCTCAAGGTACCATCCTTTTTCTTGATAAATAGAACCGGAGCACCCCAAGGTGACATACTTGGTCGAATAAGGCC
Source organism: Excoecaria cochinchinensis (assembly GCA_947683425.1). Taxonomy (NCBI): domain Eukaryota; kingdom Viridiplantae; phylum Streptophyta; class Magnoliopsida; order Malpighiales; family Euphorbiaceae; genus Excoecaria; species Excoecaria cochinchinensis. The sequence continues at coordinate 4,265,703 of CANTUQ010000004.1, forward strand.
CTTATCCAGAGCTCTTGCAACTGACTTTTCAACTCCTTCAATTCCATCGGAGCCATCCTATACGAAACCTTAGAAATCAGAGCTGCCCCAGGTACAATATCCACAGACAATTTTACTTCCCTCTCTGGTGGCAAATGTCACACCCCAAAATTGGCATGGTTGGAATTAGCAATTTTAATTGGACAATATGGATATGTTGGTAATTTTTACAAGAGTAATTAAGGGCAATTGGGTAATTTTATAAGTGAAAGAGGATTTAATTGCAAAGAATTAAAAGTATTAAATTGCAGATTTTTATTTAGTGAGTAAAAAGTATTTTGACAAGGATTTATTAGTAATTGTAAGGAGCTATTGGAAAAAGTGTTATTAGTGGATTTGGGGGTCAAATCAGAACATGACAAGTGGAGAGGTGAGTGTGTGCATGTGGGAGAGAGAAAAGAAGGTTTCAGAATTTTTCTGTAGCTTCCAAAAGAAACCATCAGATTTCACTCTCTTTCTCTCTTGCTCTCTCTCACGTTAGCCACTCTTCTCCTCTCCATTTTCTGTTCTTTCCCATTTGCATGTGTGTTCATCCATTGTGGAGCTAGGGTTTGAGTTTGGAAGAAGTTTCAGGAGGTAAGTGGCTGTAAGTTTATGTGTGGTTCTCCATCTTCTTCTTCTTTCGGGTTATACGTTACTGTTTCATTGGGTTGATATTGTGTTTTATTTGTCGGTTCATGAAAACTGCTGAAGAGAAGAGGAAGGATAAAGGAAAAGGAAAGGTTGTGGATTGAAGGTTACAGTGGACGTTTTGAACTTCATTAACAGGTTTGGGAGTGTCTGTCCTTTCTCATTTTTAGATCCTGTTTGCTGTTCTGAAGTGAATGTTATCTATGTGTGTTTGTATATCGAAATGCAAGAGTAAGATAAACTTATATGATGATTTGTAGTGGTGAAGTTCTGATGTTTTGAACGTTAAAATGGAGTTGTATATGCATGAGTGTGAATGTAAAATCCTGGGTTGTTGACGTTCTGTCATTGCGCTCTGTTTGATAGTAAAAATACGTGACTTGTATTAAGATTCCTATAAATGTATTCTAGAGACTTGAAGGTACGTGCTTGCATATTTATTGCATCAAAAATGGTTTTGGGCAAGATGGAGTTTTGAATTCTTGATGTACTCTGTTTTCCACGTTTTCTGTTTTTACGTTTTCTGAAAATTCTAGGAACCAGTTCTTCTTCCTTCTAGTGGAGAGTGAGGAGGATCACAAGTCATGAGTGAGGATCATGACTCGTGACCCTCATCCCTGGGTAGTCACGAGTCGTGATGGAGGATCACGACTCGTGACCGTCCCTTCTGCTGCGAGAAGATTGCGTCACGAGTCACAATTGCCTGTGTGACTCGTGACCTCCCCCTTCCTTAGTATTGGTGTCACGAGTCGTGATGGGGGATAACGACTCGTGACCGCCCTTTTGTGAAGCTAGCGTCACGAGTCACAATTACCTGTGTGACTCGTGACTGGCCTCTCTTCCCCTTCTGCCCTATTTTAAAAGAAAAATTTTAAACTTCTGTTATATGGGGTTTTTCACTACATGACAAATGATTTGTCTTATTTGGCCTATTATTTGATAGATTATATGTTCTTAATTAGATTTGTGCATAATTATATGTCTTGATCATGATTAAATACTTACTGTGTACACGAAATGGTACATTTATACTTGATTTCTTTTCTATTATATGAATATTATTTTAGAACATGATTGGGTTTTAAATCTGTATTACAATTTGATAATTGTTTAATTATGAGATATGTATACATGATTAATAATGATGTACATGATTTAAATGCTTATAATTTACATGAACATGGAGTATTTCAATGTGAGTTATATGTTCTTATTACCTACTGTATATGATATATATATATTTATATATTTTCGAATTTGATCGATATACATGTATACATGAGTTATAGGTTCGTATTTAATTCAATTCACATGTTATGATAATGATACGTGGGTTTTTGAGTTGTGTTTTTAAGCCTGAATAGTCATAGTAGTGGATAAGTAAGCGCTTACTTAGGTCAGGGTGTGTGTGCAGCTGCTATATGATAAAACGTTATATGCAGGTCCCGTTTGGATCCTTGCTTCGACCCCGTTTGGGTCTATATGGAAATAGAGATAGACTTCGGTCTCTATATGAAAATCACATGTTTGAGACTCATGTCTCCATATGCTTGGGATACTGTGTTCTATCAGTATCCAATGGACCGCATCCACTTCTAAAGAGTATCTTCAGACTAATCAGGCTATATGTTTTTTATGTGTTGCATATGTTGAGATGTATATTGAGAATTAAATGTTTAAGATGTGTAAGAATTCATGAATAACTTTATGATATGCACCTTGTATCTGTGTACTTAGAATGGTGAGAAGTATGAATTGAATAGTTAATTGCTTGTAAAGTATGTTGATGCATGTCTTGTAGAATTAGGAAAATATACTTATATGTAATTTTGATGCCTTCAATTATTGAATCAAAACTTAATTGCACGTTTATGGTTACGATGAGTTTAAATTATCATTGTAAATATTGTATATGCGTATTTCCGTTTGTTTTGTTCCTCCCCACTAAGCGTTATCGCTTAGCACGGGTTCTTTTCCCGTGTAGGTGGCGAGTTCGGTGAGGAGTCAGACATCTGCAGGTTGGCCACTAGAAGTCTTTTTGGATGAAGTTTATTTTTGTGTCTTCCACTGTTATTTTGTACTTGGCTTGTTCATAGCTATATGAATCTTTTGTAATGGAACAACTATTTTGGTATATGTATTTGCTTTCTAGCCTGTTTGGTAAAACGATATTGATGTGATGTATGTTCAAGGACTTGCTATATTATGTTTAAAGGTTTCTTCATATCTCATTTTGGTTTTGTTTATTAATGTGTATTTGGATCTGTTTATATGGTTGCTCGCGTGGCGCTCCGGTATCCTTCCAACGGGGGTATCGGGGTGTTACAGCAAACCCGATAATTCCTTTGGAAACACATCCATAAATCCTCTTACTACTTGAATCTCTTGTATCTTTACTTGCCCTCGTCGGGAATCCAAAATCAAGGCTAGGTACACTTCACATCCCATCCTCATATACGGTTTTGCTTTCATAGCCGAAATCACATTATGCAGCGAGTTACTTTCTAAACCTCTAACTACCATAGGTATCCGATCCCTGTCTTTGAGCACAACCATTTTCCTCTGACAATCAACTATAGCTCGATGCTTGGACAGCTAATCCATACCCAGAATGAGGTCGAACTCATGAAATGGTAGACTAATCAGATCAACCGAAAATTCCTTACCCTGCACCAACAAAGGATAATCCCGATATACCCGATTCACTTTAACACACTGCCCTAACGGACTAGTAACACATATCTCATAATTCAGCTTATCCTCATTAATCAATTCATCACACAACTTATCGGAACACAAATAAGAATGAGTGGAACCCGGATCTATCAAAGCATACATTTCAATACTGAAAACTAAGAACTTACCGGCTTTCACTTTTGGAGCTTCCTGGTCATCACAGGCTCTCATGACATATGCTCTTACAGCCGCCGGTACTGGACGATCAACTGTCTCAGAAAATTTCTCTTTCCAGAGGCCGTCCACCAGAACCCCATCCTCTACTTCTAACAAGACTTCCTTGAGGAACATTCGACCCAGCTAGACTTGCCTCTTGTTGACCTTGAGTATTCTCATATAAATTTGGTCAATTGGCTAGAAAGTGGTCGGTGCTACCACATCTAAAACATCCTCCCGTCAACCACCGACATTTGCCCCAATGGCGCTTGTTACAATGGGAACATTGAGGCACACCATCACTTCTACCACCCGAAGCTCCTCTACCCTACCAGACCCTCTAAAAGAATCCTATCTCCTCCCTCTAGTAGCCGGACTAGGATGCGACTCACTAGAGGGATTTCTTTGAGACTTACGTGACCCCTTTCCTAAAGAAGAACCTCCTCTAGATGCCTTTTTTCTCTTAGCCTTCTCTTTTAATATATTCTCAAAGCATTTTGCTCTCAAAGCTGCCTGCACGATCTGATAATAATTGATATCCGGTGGAGACATCAAGGAAACCAACATCACCTTCAGAGACTCATTCAAACCCGCCTTAAACTATTGACATCTAAATTCCTCAGTGAGAACTCCTGGCGGTGCATACTTACTGAGTTAATTAAATTCCTTCTCATATTTTGCCATTGATAACACTCTCTGTCAGAGACTCAAAAACTACGCTCATCTGGCCTCCTTAAATGCCTTAGTTACATACTTGTTCTGAAACTCCCTTTCAAAGAACTCCCATGTCACAGGCTCAGGAAGCTGAGGGTGTCTGAGCACAAATGTCCACCAATTGTAAGCTGAGCCCTGCAACAAAGATACTACACATTCCACCTCTCTCTCAGCAGGACAACGAATTTCCATTAACACCCGGCTAACTTTCTCAATCTACCTCTCCAAAGAAATCCTTCGCTCTAAACTTTTGTATATTCTCAATCGGAGCTTTAGGGGGCAGTAACTCTTTCCAAAACCCTAGCCATATCCTGAGATATCTTGAGCATGGCCTCAAAGGGGACCGCAAGGGCCTCAAGTTGCACCCTAGGTGGCTGAGCCGGACCAGAAACAAATGGATCTTCCTCTCGGGGATTCGCACTATCGGCTTACCCCTCAAGTGATCCACGAGCGGACTCCATCTAACTACAAAACATACACAATAATCTGCATCAGGCCAACACAACAATACACGCACACTCTATCCTACACTAGCCCAAAAATGCCTAAACCTAATGCTCTGATACCACAAAATGTAACACCACTTACCTATACGTAGGAAGCTTCATCCCTCGAGGAGGAAGAAGGACCCCGATAGATGAGAGTTGTCACGCAAAAACTCAAACAAAGCAAATAAAGTTGCAAAACATATATTCAAGCGGTAAAATCAAATTCTTAAAATAAAGGATAGATGTTGAAAACCAAAAGTACAATATTATTAATTTATATAATAGTCTTTATATATCCAAAAAAATAATACAAAGGTACCGTAGCACAAAAGCTCATATACATAACTGATACCAAATCAACTTACAAAAGTAGAGTTTACATCAGGAGTCATCATTACAAAATCTTTAAACTAATACATATACAAAAAGTACAATCCTGAACTATAAAATCTCTCTCCTAGTTGTGTTGGCCCTGCTGAAATGTATCACCCTACCCAAAAACTCCAACATCTACCACACCTGCACGGATGAAACACCCATGCTAAGAGAAATACGCTTAGTAGGGAAAACACAACGAAAACGATCACTCACAGCGGATGTCAGAACAAATCACATACATATGGCACATACTGAAACTCAATACTTAAAACAGTTCATCATATTCATGATAACAATATCTTTCATTATACAAACATTTATAATGAACTAAATTATAGCACATAATTTTCATAAACCTGCTTACTCAAAATAGTGGATAGCGAGAAACGCATAATCATTCAAAACGCATGGATACCCGAGGGTATCAAAATTATTCTTTTCTTTTTGTTTTAAATATTTTCGCATGGAATCTTAAACAAGATTCAAGTTTAAAAGGGACCATGAGGATCCAAACAGGGACCTGATCAGGGTCCAGAACGCATACACATGGCTCCAGCTAACTGAACTCTATAGGCATGCCTATTTATCCACATAATTCACTTTCACAAGTCAAGCATAATTCATTCAATTTACATTCATATCATTCATAAAATTGTCCACATATAATTATAAAAGCATCACAAGGTTGAAAATTAAATATTGGAAGCATAAAAAGAAAACTTCTTTTTATAGCCAAGAGGTGTCGCGCCCGCGACAGAGGCAAATATTTGCCCCAGGTCGCGATCATGCCAGTCCTCATGCTCGTGTGGGGACAGAAGCTTGTCTCACTGTCGCACTCGCAATAGTGAGCAGCCAGCAAAACCTGTCGCGCTCGTGCGCAGGCATGCACTCACGACAGGAGACTGTCCACAACCGCTCGACAGTCGAGCGCTCTGTCGCACTTGCGACTGTAGACACCGTGTCCTGAGGCAGCTCGGACCGAAGTTACCCAATGACAAAAATGATGCCTGTTCATGGGCAAGAAGACAGATCGAAGTGATGGTTTCCTCGAAAAAATGTTTTTTTTCGTTTTTAAACTTTAGAATAAAAAATGGGGTTAGAAAAATAAGTAAATGGAGGGGAGTAAGGTTTTTGAGGGCCTGTGGTGTGAGGTCCATCTCACCCATGTGAGATGTAGCCTCACGTTTGTGAGGCCCATCTCACGTTGGTGAGATGCGGTGAGGCCCCTCCCGCGTTGGTGAGGTGCAGTGAGGCCCCTCCCGCCTTGGTGAGACGTATCGTGAGGCAGATCTCACCTCCCTCACACGCTCCACTGCCCCCAGCACTCCCTGATCCGTTATTTAGGGGATTTGGTTGAAAAATGATGGTTTATGGCTGGATTTAGGGAAAAGAAAAGATTTAATCTTCCCTGAGATATAAAAAGAAAAAAAGTTAAGGAAAAAGGGGGGATGGTTTTTGAAAGCACCTAAAAACCCAGAAAGAAAAAACACAGAGAGAAAAGCTTGGAGAGCAAGAAAGTGATTTTTGTTCTTGAAGCATTCTGAGATTCCTCATGACCCAGGAAATCAATTCCTAAGGTTTGAGAATTAATCATCTTTCATCTTCCATTTTTCTTTAACGAAAATCTCGTTTAAAGTTTTCACCAATCTCTATTTCCACTTTTTAACAAAAGCAAAGAGGAAAATCAAAAACCTTTCATCTGCAGATCAAAGATCAATATCTCAGGGTAAATACTGAATAGTTGTCTCTCTATTTCTTTTCTTTTCTTTCTTCTTCTTCTTTCTTTCTTTCTTATTTCTTTTCTTCGTTTTGCTGTGCTACTTAATTCTATTTATTGTACATATTGTATATGTATTCCTTATTTGATCTTATTAACTTGTTTATCGCATGTTTGTTGCTGATATGATTAAATAAGCATGTTTTGTTGTTTTGTTATGCATGTTTTGGTGATATCTTGTTGTTTGATAGCCTGTTATTAGTCCTCTGTTTGTCCCTGTTTTATACGTTGTCTGTTTGTGTCTACATTCTTCATGAGTCGTGTCTTCCCTGATCGAGTCGTGCTCTTGCTTTCTCTTCCTTTTCCTTTCTAATCAAGCCGTTTTCTGTTCTTTTTCTTTATTTCACGATCGGATCCTAATCTCCCAGTCAGATGTTATTACTGGTTCCTCGATCGGACGGCATCTAGATTTTTTCCGCTCAGTCGCGTCATGTTTCCCCGATCGGATTGCATGAATCGTGCATGAATTGCACGACTCGTGCAATGCATTCATCAGTTATGAATGAATTGTACGACTCGTGAAAGGCCTGCATGAGTCATGCACGTCCGCTCCTTCTCCCCTCTTTGTCTTTCATGTTTTCCCGACCATCCAGCATAAATGCATGAATATTAATTCGTCCTATTTTTCTTGTATATTGTTGTCTTAATTTGCTTGGTTATTCTCAGTTTTTACCTGATTAATCCCTATTAATAATTGTTAAATGTCATTGTGGGTTGTTGATTCATTTGCATATTTGGCTGTCGTTATTCTTTGATTAGTATAATTAATATGAATTTAATTTAATCTACTTTGTCTTTATTTATTCCCACTTACTTAATTGTTTATATTTAATTAGTTTGACTGATTATTATTTGATTGATTTATTAATCGTTTTAATTAATTATTTTATTCAATTAATTTATTTGTTCATTAATTGTTTAATTTACTTTATTAACATTTATTTTATTTTTGTTTTGTCATCTCAAATTTATTTATTTTTGCGAGTCATATTTGTGCACGAGACAGAGAATCGGGAGACCAAAGACCTTCATTTTAGGGTTTGCATTTTTTTAATTGTTGTATTTTCTTTTATTATTATTTTTCTATGTGTTGTATGTAAAATGTGTTTTATATTTATCTGTCTTATAGAAAATCATGTTTTTTATAATAATTAATAACTTGGAATTTTTCTTAATAAAATGGACCAATGTCCTATTTTAACCAATTAAATCTCACTTTCAAATGGAGAACTAATTTTGATAAAATGGGATCACTCATCCCCGTTTTCTCAATTAATACACAAAAATAGTTTTCCAATCTTTTTAAGTTAATAAAAAGGAACCAATATTCCTAAAATCCAATAAATCTCTCGATTTATGTATGATGCATTTTAATTTTTTTGTATGTATTTATTTATTCATCTTTGGGCCCTTATAATTAATTTTTGGGCAAGTTTTATTTATGCTTTATTATTTTGGGGGATTGTTCTGTCCCATTCAATTTCTTATTTGTAATTTATTTATTTACTTATTGCTTTATTATTTATTTATTCCTTTATTTATCTCTTTACAATGTGGTTGAGTTGCGCTTTAAATTTATCGCATGATTGCGTGAGATGAGAGATGGAATTTTGATAACTCATTTATAAACTTAACTTAAGTCATTAATAAGAGTGAAGTTCCAAACACCATCTCTGGTTTAGACCAATAGAGGTTAGAGAACTTTCCCAATTTCTCGTAAATTAGGTGGCGACTCCAAAATACCTCAAAGGTGCCCAAAGACGTCGTGAGGCTAGATGATCCTTTCCAATGTTCTATTGGAAAGGAGGCCTCCAAAATGACTCATGATGTCCAAGATCAAAAAGATGTGAACCAATACCTCGAGCCCTAAAAGCGGGTTCAAAGAGGGCCTTTGCTAGGTTCCGACGCGCGTCAGAGTGGCGACTCCACTGGGGACTGATCGAAACTTCGCTTCGAAAGTGACTTAAGTTAAAATTATAATTGAGTTATTAAGAATCAAAAATTCCATTTCTAATCGAAATTGCATTACATACATTAGAGCCTTAGAATTATGTTAGTTGGTCCCCTATCTACCTCGGTGCGTTCCTAAAACACGACCCTACTTTCACTCATTGTAGTGAAGTGCTCGGGATAATCACCAACCCAAGCCTCATACCATCAAATGGTATATCAAATGGAGACCCAATTGGTCGCTATGCTCGTGATGAGCTAGACTCGTTGGCAGGGATCATGCTTGGGTAGATCTAAAGTAACACCACCTTTGATCGAAGACCATGTAAAGGCAATAGATACTCCCACTAGGTGAAATGTACCATAATACCGTGCTTGCTATTTGGGCCGTCATATATTGAACAAAATCAATTAAATTAAATGGTCTTTATCAAAGGCTTTCATGCGTTGGTGGGCCCATCTTAATTTAGTTGAATTGTTTAAATACATAATGGCCAAACACCCATACGTATGTACATTAGGCAAGAGTTGTTATGCTGTCGGTTTTTTCATCGTGCACTATACGTGTCCAATGGGTTCCCTGTTAATCCTTGGATAAAGCCCACCTAGGAAAGAGACCGCACTACCTCGTATGTAGGAGAGATAAGGTCGAAAGGATTTATCTGCTTGCATGTGTTTATCTATACTGCACCAACACGACCATGCATTGCACTTCAAGTCATGCATCATCCTAACAAAGGTATGTTTTGCAGCCATCATAGATTCGTCCAAGTGGTGTAAAGGTCCCGACGGTCGGTTAAGAAAGATTTTACTCTTAGGATTATCAGAGCTGGTTTCAGATCAGGGTTCAGATTCTCTCTCAGAAGGTAGTGAGATTTTGTCTTTTGAATCATCAGTTGAAACAAACATGTCTAATCCAACAAGTGGTTCTAATACAACTAGGCCAATGATTGCCAAAGAAGTGGGGAAGAGAATGGAAGAGTTTGAGGCCAGGATGATGGTAATGATGGGCAACCTTGCTGCTACCCTAGCCCCGATTGTCGGCCAACAAGCTACGACTCCAGTTAGAGAGCAAGAAGAATAAGGGGTTGCCAGAGAGGATCCCCCAGCAGCAGTTGACCCACCTATGGTTGAGCCAAGAGCGCCAGCGCCTGTCGAGCATAGGGGAGGCCCTAATTCTGTGATTAACTTATGGGACGAGCAAGAGGAGCCGATGGTAGTAAAGGGAAAATTGCCCAAGCCGAAGGATGCAATGTGGCGAAAAATAGAGGAAAAGTTTGAAGCTATGACGAGGATGTTGAAGGTAGGAAGGGGGATGAACCCTGAGGATTGCAAGCTAAATAGTGATGATTTGATCCCTCAGAACTTCAAGATGCCCGATATCCCCAAGTTGCCTGTTATTATTCCTCTATTTGTCCCAATTTTTTACGTTGTCTATTTGTGTCTTCGTTCTTCATGAGTCGTGCTCTTGCTTTCTCTTCCATTTCCTTCCCGATCGAGCCCTTTTTACACTTTGGTCACTTTAATAAATTTTATTAATGCACAGTCAAGTCCTAAATTAACACACATATAAATCCAGATATTAGAATTCCACCTAATAAATTCACCAATTTACACAATTAAACACATATTACTCCTAGGGTGACATACGGGCTGTTACATTAAGTAATACTGCCAATATCACATTTCACTTATTATTCAACTAAATTCTTTTAATCTCATATTACTTATTAACCATACCATTGAATACACATATCACTTGTTAATCATCTCATTACTTTTATTCTCATATATCCTATTAACCATATCATTGAATACACATATCACTTGTTAATCATTTCATTACTTTTATTTTCATATTGCCTATTAACCATATCATTGAATACACATATCACTCGTTAATCGTTTCATTACTTTTATTCTCATATTGTAATGGCCTGAATACCGGGTTAGTAGTGACCAGTGGATTCTGTAAAGTTTATAATATGAATTGCGTGTGAAAATATAAGTGATTGTGCCCAAAAAGACAAAAGAGACGAATGGTTAAATGTTCTTAGGTCAGGGAAGCCCCTGATGGGTGACTTTCTGGGAACCCGAAAGCGAAAAATATTTTATTAGAACATTGGAAAGTATAGGTTAAACCGAGTCTGGAGGTATAATTTGGAGTGAAAATGAGGTCAAGTAGGTCCTTAAAGGCCAAATAGAAGAAAGCCTCTAGTTCGATTCAAATAGTAACTAGGTTTGACTGAAGTTTGACCAAGACCTTAAAAATAATAAATGACCTCTAAAAAATTTTCAGAAGGCATAGATAGACAAAAAATAGTGTGTAGTGCATTTTGGTAGTAAAAAAAATAATTTTATGGTGATACTAAAAAATTAGTGAATCGGACCGGTTTAATTGAACTAAACCAAAAATGGACCCTGATTAAGATGGAACCAAGGTCAAATGAGTTATAAAGAGTAAAATTAAAGTTAAGGATGAAAAGTTAACCGAATCGCTTCAACCAGTGAATCGGACCGGTAGGACCAGTTGACTTTGGTTTGACTCGTTTGATCGGACTCTAAATGGAGTTATGGACCTCAGAAAAATTATCTGAAAGTATGGACTTGCTTGAAATATTATGGAGAATCAAATGGTAATGAAAAATAAATTTTACGGTTAGACAGAAATAAGGGTGTGCAAATGGTCTATTCGGTTCGGTCCAAAATTGAATTTTAATAATTTTTGGAACCGAACCACAAATCGAAATTATTAAGACCGAAACTAAATAGACCAAAATAATTTTGGTCGGTTCGGTCTAATCGATTCCTTAACCAAATCACCTTAAAACACATCTGCACAATACTCCCTCTCTCTCTCTCACTCTCTCTCTCTCTCTCTCTCTCTCTCTCCTCTGCTTCTTTATCTCCTCTGGTTCTTCGTCTCCTCTGCCGATCGGAGCTCGTCGCGTCGCCCCCTCCCCTGCTGCCATCCCGTTCTCCCTCTTTCTCTCTCTCTCTGTCCTTCTCTCCTCTCTCTCTCTCCTCTCAACAGATTTGCTGCCCGCCAGTCTCTCCCTTTGATTTTGTCTTCTTATTTAATTGCTGGAAAGTTTAATCAGTTAGATCAGGAGATACATTTGTGGGTGTTGTTTGTTTTATTTTTTTCCAGTGGTTTCTAGTAGCATTCAGTGTTTTGGTGGGAATAGATCGCTTAGTGTGTAGCTTTGATCTCGATAGGTTTGTGCTTTTCTTGTGTTTGGGGGTTGTCTAATTACCAAATCGAGGATAACGATGTCTCCAATCTGGATATCGTTGTCTCTGGTGGCTTTTTCTTTATCCTGGCGCTTTACCATTACATCAGAGTAATTCTAAAGCTTGAAGGTTTGCAGTTACATTAGAGTATTTGGTTGGTTGATTTTGTTTTGGATGTATTATTTTTTATTTGGATCTATATATTGGTTGGTTGATTTTGTAGATCTATATTTGGTTGTTTGATTTTGTTTTAGATATATCGTGCTACTGTGTTGTTTGGTTTATATATATATATATATAAAAGGGTGAAGTTTATAGAGTTCGATCGGTTTGGTTTCTTTGGTTTTCTAATTTTAAGAACCGAACCAAACTAACCGAAGTTTAATTTTGGTTTAAAACAAAAAAAAATTAAAAATCAAAAAAATCGAACCAAATAAACCAAAATTCATTCGGTTCTGTTCGATTTTCTGTTCTGCACACCCCTAGACAGAAAATTGAGTTATCAGACTGGGAAACGGTCTCCGGTTGAGCTAAAATTTTATGTGGAGGCTAAATTATATATTTTAAGAATTATGAAATTGATTTTGGGAGAAATTGAGCTTGGGAAGTAATAAAAAAATAATTTTGGGTTGAAAAATGGGCTTATTAAACTAAATGGGCTTTTGGGTTGGCCCAATTGGTTGAACCAAGCCCAAGTCCACTCAAGACCCCTATATAAAGGCTGAAAATCAAAAAACCTAGATTTCTCTTCAGCCTTCTCCTCCTTCTCCATGGCCGAATGGTATTCTTCTTCCTTTTCTTGAACTTTCTTCATTCTTCTCTCAAGTTCCCACCAAATCCAACCTTCCCAAGTAAAATCTAGCCTCTCTTTTCAATGATAATGGTCTCTAAAGTTCATTTGAAGTGGAAAAAATGGGAGAAAATAAGTGGAAGAGTTTATTTATTAAAATTGAGGTATGTAAAGTTGATATTTTTAAATTGGTTTAAGGGTTCAAATAGGTACTTTAGGATGTGTAAAGTATATTTATGTAATTATATTGCATAAAGGAAGTAAATTTATGATGATTTCATTGATGTTTATATTCGGCCACTATTGGAGCATAAGGAAAGTGATGGTGTTTTAAGGAGCTATAGCTATGAAAGGATGTATAAGATGTGAAGAATAAGAAAATAAGGTTAGTGGATATAATATCATCCTTTTTTGATGTTGAAAGTATGATTTTTAGTTATATTTAAACATAAAGTATGTGAAATATGCATGTTTAATTGAATCGAACCATATAGTCATATTTAGGAAGGTTTAAAATGAGATTTTGAATGATTAAAATGAAAAAAAAAATAAAACATATACCATGGACAACATGTAGGCCGAATGGTATATATAGGTGAATATGAGATTTTTAAGTGTTTTAATGTGATTTAATGATATAACTAGATAAATTAATATGTAATCTAGCTAATCGGATGAATTAGAGAAATAAAAATTCACATGATGAAGGATGTGTGCTTTGGCCGAATTGAACCGTGTTTTAATGCAAACTAATGATATAAATAAGTTAATTGACATATAATTTACCTAAATGAATGATAAAGGTGATGAAAAGAATTTATTATGAATTATGAACATGTTGGCTGAATTGATCAATGTATGTAAAGATATGATTTTAATGTGTTTTGATGTGAAATAATGGCATGGCTATGATATTTGGCATATAAATCACCTAAATAAATGTTAAAAGAATTAAAAAGAATTAATGGTGAAAAATTGACATCATGGCCAAATGGTATGTATATGTGTATCCATGTGTACCATGATGATTTCATGAGTTTTATGGCATGAGATGACAGATGGATGGAAATTAAATGTATAATGATCGAATTGTATGGAAAAGAATGGAATAGAATGACGAAATTCCATGAAAAGTATGACCGGTAACTTAAAAATGTGAAAAGTGGAATTTTGATGCCCTATGTAGTAATCTGGTAGTCAAGTCTAGTTCAAGATATGATGGCTAGCCACAGAAACATAAGACCGCGTGTGTGAGCATGGCGTCTCACTTACTATAGGACAATAACGGTCCTATTCTGTATTGTTCTGTCTTAATACAGTATTGATTTGTATTTCTGTTGTCTGTATTTAAATACAGGGGTGGTCCTTCGGTGTCCCTCTAGTAAAGACAGGGGTGGTCCTTCGGGGTCCCTCTGGTATATTTGTGAGACTTTGGGGTTCACGTCTCATTTATCTTGATCATAGATGTCTGCCAGTTTTATACAGGGGCAAATGGCAAAAGTAAGCTTGATATGGTTGATTTGTTATCAAAATGATATTTATGTGAAAAGAATGGACTTAATTGGAATAACTAAAAACGTTTTAAAGGCATAATGGTAATTTTGACCATAAAAAGGTTAATAAGGGTAATAATGGAAAAATGAATAATTAAATGGTTATACATGTAATTAAGTGAAAAGATAAGATAAGGATATGATTAAGATAAAGATATGATAAGGATAAAAATATAGATAGGGATAAGGGTAAAATGGTAATTTAAGCTTAAATGGTTAATCAAGGCTTAATAAAAGCAAAAAAAAATGTAATTTAATGGCTCATTGGGTAAATTAGTTATTATTTAAGGACTAGAATGTAATTTGGCATGAAAATGGTAGTTTAAGGACTAAAATGTAATTTGCATGTTAAATAATAATTAAAAAGTAAAAAAATGAACTGATGGCATTTTTGAAATTTTGGTAAAGATTAAGAATTAAAATGTAATTTTGCCATATTTAGGGACTAAATGGTAAATTTACACTTAGTAGGAAAAAAAGAAGGCTTTAAGTTAGGTAAAAAGTGTAATCATTGTAATTTAGACAAAATATAGGGATAAAATGGTAATTTGGTATAAAAGTGGAAAAGTAAGGACTAAAAAGTAATTTGGTAAATTATAAAAGGGTAATTTTATAAATAAGTGAAAAGAACGGACATATATGGAATTATTGAAAAAGTAAGGACATAATTGGAATTATTGAAAAAGATAAGGACATAATTAGAATTATTGGAAAAGATAAGGATATAATTGAAATTATTGGAAAAGTTGAGGACCTAAGTGTAAATATGGCATAGTTAAAGGACTTAAGTGTAAATATACCATAGTTAAGCGACCTAAGTGCAAATATATAATTTTATGTGTACTATATATGTATAGGTCCCTGAATGAGTGACTTAATTGACATTAAGAATATTATTGCATGTTAGATAATGAAATAAGGATAATAATAAGTTAACTAATGGCATTAACGTAAATAAGTGGACAGTGAAGGGTAAAACGGTAAATTGGTAATAGAAACCTAAATTAAGTGATTTAATATAATTTACAGACAATATGAATGTTAATTGAATAATAAAATGTTGATGGGGAAATCAATGGTTTATTAATAACAAGAATAATAATAGTGTGATGTTATGCTAATGTAAATAATGTTAATAGAAATTAATGTTAAAAATGAAGATCTAATGCTCCTGGACTATTGTATGTGTAAATTTCATTATGTAAACTAGTTAATAACATGGACATATTGGTAAGTGAAATTGCTAAGGATTAGGTGGGTATCACCATAATGTTCCTAAAAAAGGTAATATAAATGTATAGTATAATAAATGGACATAAGAATATAAGTAATAATGTTAATCAATAATGGACCAAGTTATATAATGTTAACAATATAGTAAATTAATTATAAGGGCCACATGAGAATGTCAGTGATATATTTATGGGTATGAAAGGATTTAAGTCTAGCTATAAAATGCTATAGGCTACTAGAATAATAATGATAACTGACCTAAAGTTAAAATTTAACAATATGAGTAATGCAAGTACTGTTATAATAATATTATTGTTAGTCTTGGTAATCATAAAAGTTATTTAAGACAGTTAATAATAGAAAGTAGTCAGTTAATGTCAATGGAAATTATGTGTAAAATTAGGAGAATAAAAATGGAAATATTAAGTACTCAAATAAGCCGGTATATTAAGAATAGTATAGAGAAAGCAAGTGTATAATAAGAAATGTAGTTGTTTAGAATATAGTAGGAAATGAAATGAAATATGTAACCGTAACTGTAATTAATGTACATAAGTTATAAGCAAGTAAAGAAAAACAAATGGACACATTTATAAGATATTTGCAAAAATGTCACTGTGACGCGCGCCGAACCCCGCGGCCGCCCCTCTGACCGCCCGTTTTAGGGCGATCGAGCAAATTGAGGGTCCGTTGACATCTTGCAACGAATTGCAAGTGAGTCTATTTTGGGCAACAAGGAGGTTTCATGGAGTCGCCACCCAACAAAACGTTGGGAAAGTTCATCTCGCCTCAGTGAGCCTAAGACGGCGCTTTTATCCATCTTGGGCAAACCAAAGGGGTCTTGGAGGTGAACACCCCAATAGAACATTGGGAATGACCCTCTAACCCTATGGAGCTTAGGATTGTTAATTGAGTCTTTTGGTGGGACACAAGAGGTGTTTTGGAGGTTCCAATGAGTGATCGGATACCTCTCACCTCGTTGAGCCCAAAGACCAGAGCCGGGTTCGGGACTTCTCATATATTCTACCTTGATTAATTTTACGATTAGGTTTTGAATTTATTAATTCGCTCTTTCTCCACACGATGCAATTCAATTAAAAGCGCACTTATTCACGTTAAAAGCGTAATAAATAAAACAATATATAACAATAATGGCTATAAAATAGATTATAATAACACTAGAAGCGGAATACAACTCCCTTTTATAAAAGTGCTATGCATACATAAAAACGGGGAATTTAATTATTTAGAGGGCTTTGGTCCTCGCATGCATTTATTATAAAAAAAAAAAACTAGTTTCTATCGTGATGTTTTTTTTATTGGATGGAAAATAGGACGTTGGATCCTTGAGTTTGTAAAAATCCAAATTTAATTTACTATAAAATATTTATCCATTTTTATCTAACGCGGAATAAAACGATTCGTTGTGAGCACAAAATAATCAATAAATAAATGAATAAATAAATTATTAAATAAGCAAATAAATAAATAAATGAATAAATAAATAAATAAATAAATAAAGGATAAAGAGATAAACCAAATGGAGTGTCCCATGACAAAACTCCTCTTAAGCTCCAAATCATCCCAAAGACATAAAAAACAATCTCACAAAATAATCAATAATGTTAATATATATAAAAAAAACAAAACATTAAGAAATATTAATGAAAATAAAGGTGAAAATTCAGAACTGAAATAATAAGAATAAAACTATTGATAAAAGATAGAAGAGAAAAGATTTAGAAATAAAAAAATAAATAATAGAAAGAAAATGAGGAAAAGTCTTTGAAAATTGCAAACAGAACCCAGGGACAGCCACTAACGAATGACAGACGAGCGTCGCTGGGAGCAACCGACGGATTTGCATGCCATCGTTCATCCTAGAGACAGGCATATCCTAGAATGACCGGCGGGCAATAACGTGTCACATACGCGCCGTCGCTCAAACGAGCGACGAGCGTCGGTGGCCTTATAACCCGTCGGTCACTACTATTCTTCAAAAAAAACAGTAAAAACCAAACTTTCTCAAACAAAATAAATTTTCAACACAAAAATCCAAAAAAGGCAAAATAATCAAAATAAACTAAATGAAATATGTATCCAGAATATTTACCCTCGGATTTTACCTTTTGGAAGGATTTCTTGAGGATCTGAACCCCGCACGCTTCACGAGAAAATGAGTGAAAACCGAGAAATAAAGTTTAGGTTTTTGTTTCCTTGATTTTCACGAAAATGGACGAATGTTGGCATCAAATTTAGCTGAAACTAATCGATTTTAGCTCCCTTGAATTAATTTGATTCACCAAAACAAATTAAATGAAAAGAGAAATTTTATTTGGTCAAAAGAGTACTGGAAAATATTTTTTTTAGGTAGGAAAATAGCCAAACTCGTCCAACGAGCCAACCCCCAAAACGGGTGAAAAATAGCTTTTTATAGGTTTTGAATTACAGACGGCCGTCGGAAGCCCACCAATGGGCGTCGGTTAAATCCTATTTCCTATTGGAAACAG
Organism: Excoecaria cochinchinensis; assembly: GCA_947683425.1. NCBI lineage: Eukaryota > Viridiplantae > Streptophyta > Magnoliopsida > Malpighiales > Euphorbiaceae > Excoecaria > Excoecaria cochinchinensis. The sequence goes on from CANTUQ010000004.1 coordinate 4,283,891, forward strand.
GATTCAACCGACGGGCGTCTAAGCCATAAACGGGCGTCGGTTAAATCCCTTTTCCAATAGGAAATAGGACTCCACCGACGGGTATCGGAGTCTCACAGATGGGTGTCTATGCAAGGGCACGTGTCCATCCCTCATCTCACCAACGGGCCGTCCCTCATAATGAGACACGGGCTCCCTAGGAAGCGACGGGCTGGCCGCCGGTGGAGGGAAATTCCCTTTTTTACACCAAAGCTCCCAATTTTCTTTTTCTCATTGCCATGAATAAAAAAACCACATTTCTCGTGAATCTAGAGGGCCAAAATCTCCAAATCTCAACCATTCATCCGGACTCGGGCATCGATTTTTTCATCGAGTAATCTCTGATTTGGACCACCTCGGGACATGGTGTTTATAGTTGCCCCCAATTTTGGGGAGACTAGTGCATAGGTGCCTAGATTAGCCAAAATTCGGAGAAAAAATGAAAACAAAAGGAAGAATAGCGTACCTGAAGCAATCCTTACCTTCTGCGTTCCTTGCTGGGTAGACCTCGTCTCAATCTACTCAGCGGAGAGTGATGGATACCCCTACCGGTCTCGTCTCAACTTGTGAGGTTTTTATGAGATGTAGCGTTCTCTAGCTACAACCTCGCTGTGAAGAGCAGTGTTCTCTAACTGCAACTTCATTTGTTTCTGCAGGCCTCGTCTCGGCTCGCGCAGATTTGGAGAGATATAGCACTCTCTGGCTACAAACTCGATTTGTGGTCTATTCTACCATGGGTGTTTCGCTAGCCTCGTCTCGGCCTGCGCGGAGTGAGGTGTAGTGCTCTCTGACTACAGCTTCAGTGCGAAGTTCCCCTGCTAACCCCCATCCAATCTGCAAGGTGCGTAGCACTCTCTGGCTGCCGCATGAACTGTGAGATGCAGTACTCTCTGACTACAATCTCGGTGTGAAGAGCAGTGTTCTCTAACTATAACTTCGATTGTGAGATGCAGTGTTCTCTAACCACTATCTCGAGGTGTAGAGCAGTGTTCTCTAACTGCAACTCCGATTGTGAAGTTCCCCTACTAACCCCCATCCGATCTGCAAGGTGCGTAGCACTCTCTAGCTGCCACGTGAACTGTGAGATACAGTACTCTCTGACTACAATCTCGGTGTGAAGAGCAGTGTTCTCTAACTACAACTTCGATTGTGAGATGCGGTGTTCTCTAACCACTATCTCGAGGTGGAGAGCAGTGTTCTCTAACTGCAACTCCGGTTGTGAAGTTCCCCTGCTAACCCCCATCCGATCTGCAAGGTGCGTAGCACTCTCTGGCTGCCTCGTGAACTGTGAGATGCAGTACTCTCTGACTACAATCTCGGTGTGAAGAGCAGTGTTCTCTAACTGCAACTTCGATTGTGAGATGCGGTGTTCTTTAACAACTATCTCGAGGTGGAGAGCAGTGTTCTCTAACTACAACTCCGGTTGTGAAGTTCCCCTGCTAACCCCCCATCCGATCTGCAAGGTGCGTAGCACTCTCTGGCTGCCGCTTGAACTGTGAGATGCAGTACTCTCTGACTACAATCTCGGTGTGTTGGAATTTCCTTGCTAACCCCCATCCGATCTGCAAGGCGTGTAGTGCTCTCTGACTACACCATGGGTTTTGAGTTGCGGTACTCTCTGACCACAGTCTCTGCTTGTTGGCATTTCCTTGCTAATCCCCATCCGATCTGCAAAGTGAATGCCCGTTGGAGTATGATTTTGGAGGACATAATGCTTGATGTGTTTATCCTCCGATGTGATTGATGTCTGTGTTTGGCTCAATATTAAGCAATGTTCCTGTGTGATAAAGAATTTTTGTTAATTCATATGTAAGTGATTCTTGCTTGATATGCTCATAAATGATTTTGGATTACCACTTATTATTTATCACTATTTTATATGCATCATTTTTTTTTTGTGTGGTCATATAGTTTTAAAGTAGATAAGCAGAAAAGTTTACAATTATATCACAAATAAAGATAGAAAAGAAATAAAAACATGTAAATCTAAAAGTAAATGTTTTTCCCAGTAAAAATCTATTTTTGTACAATGTATATACAATTGCACTAATAATAAATAATATACAAAGAGAAACAAAATACAAAAAATGTCATCCCAACTCCCTGAATGACTTCAATGGCGGATAATCCGTGAGCTCCTCCTCGGGGTCATCATCATCATCATCAGATAGATGCATCGGCTGAGGCAGAGGCTGAGGTGGAACAGGCTGAGGCTGAGGTGCAAAAGGTCCGGCTCCAGAAGTAGAAGGCTGGCTAGAAGGTCCTGCTGGGTCTGGCTGCTAAGAGTCCCATACTCTGACCATGGACTGGAATCTAGGAGGAACTGCCACTGGCACAGATCGAGGCTATGGTCTCTCAGAACTCTGCGGCTGAAACTGCACCTGAGCGTATCCGTCTAGGAAGGGCTGCGCGCATACTGTCATAAAACGCAGGGTGTCCGTGATCATCCCCCTTAGCTCCTTGAAGGCTCTGCTTAACTGGTGGGTCTGCTCAGTAGAAGCGGTCCCCATACGATCTAGCCTCTACTCTATATGCTCCCGGAACCCTCGAATATACTGAGCAAGGGGAGAGACGACCCCCTCCAATCCCTGGACTCTAGACCTGAGAGAGTCAAGTGACTCATCTATCATCTGAAGAGTCACGTCGATCCTCTGAGCTGCCTAGTCCTGGGACATCCTCAACTCCTGCCTGAACTGCTCTTTGGGCCCCTCCTGCTCCTGAACGATGTGCTCTATGAGCCTAGCCTGCTCCTGACTCATATGCTCCATAATCCTGGCCTGCTGTCGGACCATATGCTCAACAAGCCCAGCCTGCTCCTGGCACATGCACTCAATGATCCTCGCCTGCTCCTGAATGATGGCCTACTACTGGTCCAGCCTCTCCAGAGTGAGTCTGTCCCTCTCTCTAAACTGCTCATGGAGGACCCTATCCCTCTCGTCCTGCCTGCACTCAAATGCTGCAAACATGGAGACCATGAGCTGGGAGATGTCTGGCTGTGATGGCTGAGGCTGAACTGGCTCCGGAGTCTGCTCTGGTGGCGGAGCTGTGGAGGTAGATGCCCTCGGGTTGCCTCTAGAGTAAGGGTGGAACCTCTCTGATGGCCTGAGTATGGCCCGCTGTACCCTCGTAGCTGGAGGAGGAGTGGGGGTCTATACCCTCGGTGCCGTAGGAGTGCCAAACAAGTCATCCATAGTGAACTCCACCCCAAAGTCCGATGGAGTCCTGGGCTGATCCTGCTCTAGCTGTGACTGTGGCTGCTCCTCCTGATAGCCCTGGTGCTGGGGAGGCTGCTCCTTTGGATACTCTGGATGTAGGGGTTGCTGCTCCTGCGGCTGTGGCGGTGCCTGCTCCTGTGCTGGTGCTCGCTCTGGCTGCTCCTGCGCTAGTGCTAGCGGAGGAAGTGCAAATGCTCGCCGAGTCTCGTGTATGGTAAGGAGTCTAAATGCCTCAGGCTGTCCTGCTAGCTGCAACACCATCCCCATCTATACAGCAGCTGGTGCATCTACGTATATCCCCTCATCCAAGGCATCCCTAAGCCTGTCCGGGGCTACTCCCATTCCCAAGAGTAATCTGGTGATGACCCCGCCAATAATCACCACTGGGGCTGTCCCCCTGGAAACCCTGACCATGTTAGCCAATATCTCATGGCTAACATTGAGACACCGGCCTTCCACGAGGGCAGTGTTACCAGCCCGTCCGAGGTACGAGCTGGAGAGCACTCTGTGCAAATACCTGAGCGCCTGTGAAACCAACACGGTACTCTTTGCTGTATCGTGGTCGTACAGCACTCCGGGTAGGGCTATAGTTGCCCAATGGGCGCGTCTTACTGCTCGCTGGGGCACCATCACTCCGTCGCCCCGTGGGAGTCCCATGACCTCCGTAAAACGCTGACGCGTGATACTAACCTACTGACCATCAAACTAGAACTGAACTACCCCAGGCTCCGTATCTGATCTCTGATACCCACCATAGTGCAATGTGGCCAGGACCTGTCATACTGCCTCTGGGTGTGTGGAGAAGGCCGGTGTCAAGAACTCCGTCCAGCCTGCGCCCTCCAGAAGTATGTCAATCTCCTCGGCCATCCCCAAGGCCTCTAGGAATGGCCTAGAAATAAAGCGACTGGCTCGAAACTCTACCTGAGCCAGTGCTCTATATCTCTGTGCGGACTCATGTTCCATCCAAACCGGGGCCTGTGGCTCGGGCCGGCCCTGCGAAACGCGTCGTCGTGGAGGCATCCTGCAAGAGAAGAGTTATGCAATCAATTTCAATATAACGGCCATAAATAGGCCTGATTCTGGTATAAGTCAAATCGGGCATCCTCCAGACAAGGATGGTCTAACCCGAAAAAGAACTAAGACAAAAATAAAAATAAAAATAAAGCTAAATGATAAAAAATAATAAAGAATTAGGCAGCATCCCGGTAGGGGTGTGCCCAATTCCCTGTATTAGGAAAGGCAAAATAACGATAGGCCTCAGGCCCTAATAATCAATCATAAAAATAAAAATTTGGGCAGCACCCCGGCAAGGGTGTGCGCAACCTCCTGCATGAGAAACAAGAAAACCACAGGCCTCAGGCCCCAACAGCAGCACAATATTTATTGGTTTCACAACTAATGCATGCATAAGAATTTCTCATTTCTAAGTAAGCATGCTTTATTAGAATTCAAGGTAACAAAAATTTCCATGTAAAGTAGTCTAACATTGTAATGAGAGAAAAAAAATATATACCAAAATTAATTATTTAAACAGCACCTAAGGCTAATTATTAAGGTACAATATCTACACTGACAGCAATCCTTAGTAATAAATAAAATGGGAAAATTAAACTTATTTACTTGAAATTAAGACAAGAAGAAGAAAATAATTAGAAGGAAATAAAAAAAAGTTACTAACCTGTAATTGGTAGAAAAAGGACGAAAACGCAGAAAATATACTTCATTGGGTGCTTGGTGATGCGAGGAATGTGAAAATGCAAAATAAAAAATGTGAAAAGATGGAGAAAAGTGAGAAAACCGTAATGGGGGACGGTTTGAAGGAGGAAAGCAAAAAGACAAAAGCTAAAAGCTGCCTGTCCGTCGGTCTCTGCCCGTTTATATAGTTTTCGTGACCAACGGGCTGGGCGCCTCCAGGAGCGACAGACGGGCTGCCCGTCTGTCGTTCAATATTCCCCCATTAAATGCGTAATTAATGTGCGTGATAAATGCAATGATGATGCATGCATCTACCAGGTTGGCGACTACCGACGGGCAGGCCACCGCTACTGAGGCACGGGCAGGCCGTCTGTGGAGCTCTTCTATAAATTTGACCTTTTTTCTTGGGGTTCGTGCCTTTTCTCTTATTTTGACCCTTTTCTATCTTCAGTCTTTGACTTTTAAAGGATGACTTCTCCTCTTTTCCAAAAGATGTACCGCATCTTGGATGACACTCACACTTGGGAAAATAATGCCCTCACTACTCTGTCTGGTCTAAAACACTTACGCAGAGCCAAAATAGACCACAACTTACTCCTAGCTGCAACCCATTTTTGGAATCCCTACTTCCATGTTTTCAAGTTTACTTATCAGGAGTTGTGCCCCCTGCCTGAGGAGTTTGCTGCTATCACTGGAGCACGGTATCCTCCTAATGCTCTGCCCTGCGTCACCTGCTGCGGTCTGATTCAAACTCGGGATATCGCCCTGTCTCTAGGCATAGCTTCTTCCGAGGCCGCTCGGCTGGTTCCACAGGGCCCTACCTTTTCCTTGGAGCCACTGGTCAAGGCTCTGGACAGATTTTCTGATGTCCCTACATACCGGGTAATCATTGTGTTCTTATTCTGTATGATGGGCCTCTTGACCGTAGCTCCAGGGGACTTGGTTGGTGACCCTCGCCTGTTTGGGGTTTTAGACGACTTTCACTGCGGGCTATCCCCCTTTCCCCTTATTCTGGCTGAGACCATTCTAGGCTTAGATGCTGTATGCTCTGGATCCACCACCTCATTCGCCGGAAGCCCCTTATTACTCCAGGTACGTCATTATTTTAAAAGGTAGTGCATCCCTTGTGGATTTTCGCACTAGCTTTTCTTAGCAGGAAGTGCGTCCTTTCGGATTTTCACACAACCCTATGCCTAATTTTTGCCTGAAGTAAACCCAACTTACTCCAATGGCGCTTTTTTTTTCTTTTTTAGATATGGCTGCAGGAGAAGCTGAGGATGCTGTCAGAGCCACCTCCTCGAGTCATCGCCCAATACTCGCCGAGACACTTCCTCCCGCGTCGACAGTTGTATTCATTCGTAACTCCTAATGAAGGCATCAGTAGATTTGGTGAGCTATCAGACGATGACATCAGGTTCATGTTTGCCTGGCTTCCTCCATCCCATGCTGTCATTGACAGACCTTCGGGGTGCATTCCCCTATGTGGGCTTCTTCAGGCCACCTTCTCCATTACAGCTCGATGTGTTCTTCAGCTCGGGATGACCCAAGACGTGGTGAGGGTCCTGTTATCCTTTCAGGGAGGAGCTTTTTCTGCTGCTTTTGCTTCTCGCTATCATGAGTTATGGAGCCAACTTCCGGTGAAAACCGTCATACCTCGGTTCGGAGCTCATTCTGTGGCCTCCACCAGCGAGTACAAGAGATGGGTTCTCAGTCCGGCATCTGACAACAGGACACGAGGACTTAAACATTTGGCCGACGAGAGTAGCGGTAGGATTTAGTTTATCTTACACATGTACACCCCTTTGGGTATTATGTTTCTTTTCAAAACAGAACTAAAAAATGACGGAAATGAAAAGAATAATTCTTATTTTATTTCACAAAATTGTGTACATTTTCGTAGAACTTCAGCATACATGATCAGTATTTGACATTAACTCGACTGTGCACGCCACATTAATTCATGGAACCAAATTCTGATAGTATCAACTCCTGTTACCAATCGGCCATCTCAGGTTTTCTCGATTGGATATTTTCTCATGCCTCTAATTTTTGCACAGGATGCCTTTTTCGATTTTCACCCTATCGAGGCACCCGATTTTAGCAAGGTCACCTTTTTCGATTTTTGACCCGCGGGGCATTTTATTCTCTTCTTTTTATTTTGTAGTCTTTAGCCATGGAACCTTTTGAGTCTGTCTATAATGATCAGTTCCTTGAATTCGTTGCCATCGCTATCCGATAGAATTGCAGCTCCTTTAGACAATAGCTTCTTGAGAATGAACGGCCCTTCCCAGGTTGTTCTAACCTTCCCTCGGATATCCGGCGCACCTGGTCTCATCTGCTTAAACACCAAGTCTCCCTACTTCAGCGGATGCTTCTTAAAATTTTTCCCAAAGGACCGGGCTAGTCTCTTCTGATAGATCTGGTTATGGTAGTAGGCTTTCAATCTGCTCTCATCCAATAAGTTCATATGTTGTAGCCTTTGTTGTGCCCATTCAACTTCCAGAATCTGAGACTCCATAACTACCCTTAATGACTTGAGTTCTACCTCAATTGGCAGCACTGCTTCTGTCCCATATACCAGAGAATATGGCGTAGCACCCGTAGATGTTCTAACCGTTGTCCTGTAACCCCACAGCGCGAAAGGTAGCTTTTTTGCCCAATCTTTATAGGTCTGGACCATTTTGGCTAGAGCCTTCTTGATGTTCTTATTAGCGGCCTCTACTGCCCCGTTAGCCTGCGGTCAATATGGAGAAGATTTATGGTGCTCAATCCCATACTTCTCAAGCAGCTTCCTCATTTCTCCCATGAATTGAACCCCGTTATCAGACACTACGTGATGCGGAAGGCCATATCTGCATATCAGATTCCTTTCAATAAACTTGGCCATGTACCATGCATCAATCTTCTTAAAGGACTCCGCCTCTACCAATTTATTGAAGTAGTCGATGGCTACTATGATATATCTGTGTCCATTAGATGCTATAGGACGAATCTCCCCAATAATATCTAGTCCCTAAGCTGCAAACGGCCAAGGCGATGTTAAGCTATGTAGTTCTGACACAGGCAGGTGCCTCAAATCCGCATACTGCTGGCACTGCTTCACATATTTCGAACAATCATTATCCATAGTGAGCCAGTAGAATCCTTGTCTCATGATTTTCTTAGCCAGTGTCAACCCATTCATGTGAGCTCCACACACACCTGCATGAGTTTCTTCCATCACCTTCCGAGCCTCCCTTTCATCCAGGCACCTAGGCTGAATACCGTCGGTCTGTCTCTTGTACAATGCTCCGTTTATGCATATGAATTGAGTGGACAGCTTGCGAATCATTCTTTGGTCTTTTTCAGTAGCTTCTTCTGAAAATTTCGTACTTTCCAAATAATTCATGATATCAAAATACCACGGCTTTCCGTCCGCTACCTCTATTTCCATTATCGGTTTGACCTCAAAGCTAGGCCTCTCGGAACTCGAGATTAGAACTGGTTTCATGGCAACTCCTTCCGGATTATCCCACATTGACACTAGGGTTGCCAGTGCATCAGCCAACCGGTTTTCATCCCTTGGCACGAAATGGAACGTACAAGTCTCAAACCAACCGCATAGCTCCCTCATATATTCAACATACGGCACTAATCGCTCTTCCTTGATAGCCCATTCTCCCCGAATCTAGTTGATTACTAAGGATGAATCTCCAAATACTTCCACATCCTTTGCCCCCAGGGCAATTAAAGCTTCTAGTCCGAAAGTGCACGTCTCATACTCAGCTTCGTTGTTAGTGGCCCTATATCTCAACTTTTTGGCCAACTGGAGTTTTTCGTCATCCGGGGTTGTCATAATGATTCCTACTCCTGCCCCCTTATTATTAACAGCCCCGTCAAACTGCAGTTGCCAACCTTGAACAAAGATTGCCGCTATGTTTTCATCAGGAAAATTGAACTCAAGCAAATCGCCCTGGATGGGATGATCAGCCAGAAACTCAGTTACTGCCCACCCCTTGATAGTCTTCCGAGTGATATACTTGATATCGAATTCTTGGAGCAACAGCAACCACCTTCCCATTTTCCCAAGCAAAGACGGTGCTTCTTGCAAATATCTCAGGGGGTTCTGCTTCGCTACTGCTTGTACTTTATATGAATGGAAATAGTGTCTCAGCTTCTTGGACGCCCAAATTACGGTGAGGCAGATCTTTTCTACTTCTGTATATTTCACATCGTAAGCGAGAAACTTCTTGATGAGATAATAGACTGCGAATTCCACTCCGAACTCATCTTCCTGAGCCATCATAGCACCTACAGAGCCATATTCCACTGCCAAATACAAAATGAACGGTTTGACTGATTGTGGTGGCCTCAGTACTGGTGGGTTCAGCAAATACTCTCTAATACTGTCGAAGGCCTTCTGTCAGTCCTCGTTCCATACCACAGGCTGAGTTTTTCTAAGCAGCTTGAAAATTGGCTCGCATATCGAGGTGAGCTTCGCAATGAACCGGCTAACATACTGTAACTTGCCCAGGAAACTTCTCACATACTTTTCCTTTTGCGGTACTGGCATTTCCCTTATGGCTTTCACCTTGTCTGGGTCGATTTCGATCCCTCTTTGGCTGACCACATGTCCCAACAGCTTTCCTGAAGTTACTCCGAAGATACACTTTTTGGGATTTAGCCGAAGGTTGTACTTATCTATTCTGGTGAAAAACTTCTCTAATGCTTCAAAGTGGCCCTCTCTAGTGGCTGACTTGACCATCATGTCATCTACATATACTTCCACCTCTTTATGGATCAAGTCACTCAAGATCTTCGTTGCCATCCTCTGGTAGGTGGCCCCTGCATTCTTCAAACCAAAAGGCATCACTCTATAAGAAGATGTTCCCCACTCCGTGATAAAAGCCATTTTGATCCGATCGATTGTCTTATTGATGATCTGGTTGTAGCCCACATAACTATCCCCAAAGCTATACATCGCACAATTGGCGGCACTGTCTATCAATACATCAATATGGGGTAGCGGAAAATCATCCTTAGGACAGGCCTTGTTCAGATCGCGATAGTCCAGCCCCTCACTTTTTCGTTCTTCTTGGCCACAGGGACTACATTGGCTAGCCACATGGGATACTGTACTTCCACCAGAAACTTAGCTTCAATCTGTTGCCGAATCTCTTCTTTCACCTTGTCTGCCCATTCCGGCCTGAGTCTTTTCAACTTCTGTTTCACAGGCTTGTGGTCTGGATAAGTCGAGATAGCGTGCTCTGCGACGTTCCGATCAATTCTCGGCATGTCCTCATAGGTCCAGGCAAAGACTTTTTCATATTTTTTTATTATTCTCTCAAATCTTTCTCTTTCATCAGGAGTTATATTTGATGCTATCAAGATTTCTTTCGAATTTTTCGAGGTTCCAAGATTAAATGGAGCAGCATCAGTGGAATCAATATCAAATATGGATGGAATATGATCATGATCATGCATGTTGAAATTATCAGAAACATCGCACAAGTAAGCAAAATCATTCATTTCATTAATAAAATTATAATTGTCATTTGCATCATTAAAAAGTTCAGGAATGAAAAGACAATCTAAACTGGTCTCTTCCTCATCTCCTGCTGGATCTGCCAATGTCGAAGGTCCTGCATCGTCTGCATTGACTGGAGGCTCCTCATCCACCTGTTGAGCGACTTCTATCTTCATCTTCCCTTTGACATGAGCGGCCACCATAGCTTCGGTCACCACTTCCTCAGGCTCTTCCCTGTCCCAGATAACTCTGTTGGTCAAGACCTCTTCATCCCAAAAGCCATCAGCTGGCTTGATTATCCCGATATCCCAATCATAAACATCGCTGAATACCTCAAATCCTGGCATAATCCTTCCTTCCACTAACTGAGGCTCGGCCTCCCCGGTGTAAGCGCAAAGTGCTGTTGCGGGCACAAAACTTTCCCAAAGGTGGGGAATCCCTTTTGCTGGCTTCACTCCTCTCTGCACTCCTCCTTTATAGCCCAGGCCCTTTCTATCCTTCTGACCTTTAGTGGCGATGGCTTCTGGCATCCCTTGGGAGTTCTTACCCAATCCAGCACCCGGAAGGAACGACATCTTCTTCATCTTAGCTAGCACTTGTGGGCTTCCTTCTATTGTCCCTTCCTCATTGATCATGGCCACGTGGAACCCACTGAAAGGTTGCCTTGCTATCTCGAGTATTGACACTTGATTCTCTCTTACAGCCTTGATGGTCACCACTTGTCCTTCATGTGGTATCTTGACCATCTGGTGGAGGGTAGAGGGAACACCTCCCAACTTGTGGAACCATGGTCTCCCGAGCAATGCTAAAAAATTGGCAGGAATGGGCAGGACTACAAATTCTACCTCTGTCTCCACTGGCCCTGTCTTGACCAACGCCTTGAAAGTCCCTGAAGCATGCCGACGAGAATTGTCATAGGCTGTGATCATCAAATCTGACTTGGCTAGCATGTCCTCTGTCACCCCAAAGGCTGCCATGGCTACTTGAGGGCATACATTAATTGACGACCCATCATCCACCATCACACAAGAAGTGTGCTTCTGATTTATTTGAGCCCTAATGTACAAGGGGCGATTGTGGTTACGGCCTTCTGCGGGTAAATTAGCATTCATGAACACCACACTCTCTCCAACCCCTCCTTTCACCACCTCCAGCAGCTCGGTGGGCGAAATCGTAGTAGCCACCGTCGTCGCGCAAAGAGCCTCTACCAGTCTTTGCCTATGAGAGGGGGACTGCCTCAGTAAATCCCAAATGGAAATTTGGGCCGGTGTCTTCTGCAACTATTTGACTACCTGATCTCCTTTTGGCTCCTTCCCTTCTCTTTCTGACCTTCCACTGGCTCCTAAGGTGCTGCCACTTCCGGCACTACTCTCCCACTACAGGTCACCGCTCCTACCTTCATTTTTCCTTTTTGCTCTTCCGCTTCCTCCTCCTCTGAACCCCATGGGTCAGGAAACTCGATAGCTTTATCATCATCACTTCCACTCTCACTAGTGGACCAGCAATCGATCACTGCAGCGGGCGTCCCTTTTTCACTTACCTCATAGAGGCTCGTGACAGCAGTGTTTACATCATCACCGTACAATTAATTCAAGACAAACTCCTCCAGTAAACTGGATCCGATCATGAACACGGGTGAGGGCACCTTGTTGTATCCGGTTTTCTTCTGGCCTTCCCTCTTCTCAGGGTCTGTAATCTGCTTTGTATCAATCAGGTCTTGGATTGCATGCCTCAAAGCCTTACAGTTGTCTGTCACATGACCCGTGTGCTGATAGTAAGCACAGTACTCATTCTCCTTGTGACCTGGCATTCCTTGTGTCCTAGGAGGTCTTGGAGGTAATGGCTGTAATTTTCCTTCCTTTATCAGCCTTCTCAGAACCCATGACAAGGACCTCCACAAGTTTGAAAAATGCCTTGTGGTTGTGTCAGCAGCAGACACCTCAACCGTTCTTCTGGTGCTACTGCTGGGTCCTGCCTGCCTACTTGCCCCCTGGCTACCATTCCCCCTCTTAGCATAATTATCACTATTTGCTTTTCGAGCCAGGTACTCTCCCTCTGCCTCAATGGCTATATCCTTCAGAGACTCCCAGTCTTTTAAACCCTTCATCTTCAATCCTTCTCTCAGATATGGGCTTGCATTTTTTATGAACAACCTAATCTGGTCCTGGGTCTCTGGCTTCCTCCTCATCTCCATCACTCTATTCCTCCAACGAGTTAAGTACTCTGAAAAGATTCACCAGCCTTTTGCTGCAGTAACTCTAGATCCTTGAGGGTTACTTCCATCCTCATGTTGCAATCATACTGCCTCAAGAACTCTTCTGTCAGCAAGTCACAATTTTCCTTGGTTCGGCGGTCCAGGCTGTGATACCAATCAATGGCCGGGCCAGTCAGGCTTAAGCAAAAATACTCCACCTTCTGCCTCTTTGTCAAAGTGGTCCCCTTCATGATCAACGAGTATTGCTTAACATGGGCGGTTGGATCGGAGGTGCCATCAAACTTGGGAACATCAGGCATTTTAAAATTGTAGGGAATAGGATCCTCCCCCTCTAGCTCTTTATCTTCGGGATTCATCTCCTGACCTCTACACAGCATCCGGGCCATTACCTCGAATTTTTCCTCCATTTTCTTCCTCATGATCTCCTCTGACTGGGGTGCATTTCCCCTTTTTAACACAACACTCTCTTCATAATCCTCATCTCGGTCATCTTCCAACCTCTGAGCTTGTCTCCTTCTCAGGGCTCCCGACGTCGCTGACCTCAAGTCCACAGGCGGTGGCTAGATCTCTTCTTGCCTTTCTTCTCTATCCTCCCCCCATTCATTTTGTCTCATGGGAGGAGGAGGTGGGTCTTGCGGAGCAGCACGCTGGGTCATCGCGGCCAGCATATTCATCATTCGACCTTCAAATTCCTCAAATCTTCTACCAACCTCTTTAGCAACCAAAGCCCTAGTGGCATCATTTCCCCTTGGCGAGTTAGCCATCTTTGATGCGGTACAGCTGGTCTCTGGACAGTTCTCTAAGAATCTCTCCCTTTCTGGTAATTCAGACACGGAAGTTCAGATCAATCGCCCCGCGGGTCCTCTCGTCCACCTGGGCAGATCTATGATGGCTGTAGAAACAAGGAGTTAGAATGATGCATGAGTGCAAATGAAATGCATGATCGTGATATGCAACACCCACAAATCACATACGAGCAGATAGGTCCTTCCACCCTTATTACTTCCACACACGTGGTCATAGTCTCTTCCCTAGGCAGGATTAGCCTATGGGTCAACAGGGAACCCGATGGACAGGCATGGTGCGCGGCGAAAAACCGGCAGCATAACACTCTTAAACTAATGCACAAGCGCATGGGAAATGGTCATTACATATTTAAGTAATCCAAATATATTGACGTGGCCCTACCGGGGCATGAAAGCCTTTGGCTAGGCAACCAAGCAAGACATTTGGACTTACTCAATACATAAGGATTCATACATCAAGCACAGTATTACGGTTCATATCACCTAGGGGAAGTATCTACGGCCATTACATGAGTTTTAGTCAAGGATGGTGTTACTTTAGGTCTACCCAAGCATGGTCCCTGCCAACGGGTCTAGCTCATCATGAGCGTAACGACCGATCGGGTCTCCATTTTATATACCAAATGGTACGAGGCTTGGGCTGGTGATTATCCTTAACACTTCCCTACATTGAGTGAACGTAGGGTTGTGCTTCGGGAATGCACCGAGGTTTAGAAGGGACCAATCTAGCATAATCTAAGGCTCTAATGGGATGTAATGCAAATTTGAGAGAAAGGGAATTTATAAACTAAAACTTAATTGTAAATTTTAATCAAGGTATTTTCAAATCAAAGTCTCAAACCAGTCCCCAGTGGAGTCGCCACTGTGATGCACGCCGAACCCCGCGGCAGCCCCTCTGACCGCCCACTTTAGGGCGATCGGGCAAATTGAGGGTCCGTTGACATCTTGCAACAAATTGCAAGTGTGTCTATTTTGGGCAACAAGGAGGTTTCATGGAGTCGCCACCCAACAAAACATTGGGAAAGTTGATCTCGCCTCAGTGAGCCTAAGACGGCACTTTTATCCATCTTGGGCAAACCAAAGGGGTATTGGAGGTGAACACCCCAATAGAACATTGGGAATGACCCTCTAACCCTATGGAGCCTAGGATTGTTAATTGAGTCTTTTGGTGGGACACCAGAGGTGTCTTGGAGGTTCCAATGAGTGATCGGATACCTCTCGCCTCGTTGAGCCCAAAGACCAGAGCCGGGTTCGGGACTTCTCATCTATTTCTACCTTGATTAATTTTACGATTAGGTTTTGAATTTATTAATTAGCTCTTTCTCCACACGATGCAATTCAATTAAAAGCGCACTTATTCACGTTAAAAGCGTAATAAATAAAACAATATATAACAATAATGGCTATAAAATAGATTACAATAACACTAGGAGCGGAATACAACTCCCTTTTATAAAAGTGCTATGCATACATAAAAACGGGGAATTCAATTATTTAGAGGGCTTTGGTCCTCGCATGCATTTATTATAAAAGACACTAGTTTTTATCGTGATGTTTTTTTTTATTGGATGGAAAATAGGACGTTGGATCCTTGAGTTTGTAAAAATCCCAATTTTATTTACTATAAAATATTTATCCATTTTTATCTAACACAGAATAAAACGATTCGTTGTGAGCACAAAATAATCAATAAATAAATTATTAAATAAGCAAATAAATGAATAAATAAACAAATGAATAAATAAATAAATAAAGGATAAAGAGATAAACCAAATGGAGTCTCCCATGATAAAACTCCTCTTAAGCTCCAAATCATCCCAAAGACATAAAAAAACAATCTCACAAAATAATCAATAATGCTAATATATATAAAAAAAACAAAACATTAATAAATATTTATGAAAATAAAGGTGAAAATTCAGAACTGAAATAATAAGAATAAAACTATTGATAAAAGACAGAAGAGAAAAGATTTAGAAATAAAAGAAATAAATAATAGAAAGAAAATGAGGAAAAGTCTTTGAAAATTGCAAACAGAACCCAGAGACAGCCACTAACGAATGATAGACGGGCGTCGCTGGAAGCAACCAACGGATTTGCATGCCGTCGTTCATCCTAGAGATAGGCATATCCTAAGATGACCAGCGGGCAATAATGCGTCACATACGTGCCATCGCTCAAACGACCGACGAGCGTCGGTGGCCTTATAACCCGTCGGTCACTACTGTTCTTCAAAAAAATAGTAAAAACAAAATAATTTTTCAACACAAAAATCCAAAAAAGGCAAAATAAACTAAATGAAATATGTATCCAAAATATTTACCCTCGGATTTTACCTTTTGGAAGGATTTCTTGAGGATCTGAACCCCGCACGCTTCACGAGAAAATGAGTGAAAACCGAGAAATAAAGTTTAGGTTTTTGTTTCCTTGATTTTCACGAAAATGGACGAATGTTCGAATCAAATTTAGCAGAAACTAATTGATTTTAGCTCCCTTGAATTAATTTGATTCACCAAAACAAAATAAATGAAAAGAGAAATTTTATTTGGTCAAAAGAGTGCTGGAAAATATTTTTTTTTAGGTAGGAAAATAGCCAAACTCGTCCAACGAGCCAACCCCCAAAACGGGTGAAAAATAGCTTTTTATAGGTTTTGAATTACAGACGGCCGTCGGAAGCCCATCGACAGTCGTCGGTTAAATCCTATTTCCTGTTGGAAATAGGATTCAACCGACTGGCGTCTAAGCCACAGACGGGCGTCGGTTAAATCCCTTTTCCAATAGGAAACAGGACTCCACCGACAGGCGTTGGAGTCTCACTGACGGGCGTTTGTGCAAGGGCACGTGTCCATCCCTCATCTCACCAACGGGCCGTCCCTCATAACGAGAGACGGGCTTCCCAGGAAGCGACGGGCTGGATGCCGGTGGAGGGAAATTCCCTTTTTTACCCCAAAGCTCCCAATTTTCTTTTTGTCATTGCCATGAATAAAAAAACCACATTTCTCATGAATCTAGAGGGCCAAAATCTCCGAATCTCGACCATTCATCCGAACTCGGGCATCGATTTCTTCATCGGGTAATCTCTAATCTGGACCGCCTCGAGACACGGTGCTTACAGTCACTAACTGGTCCTCAGATTTATTGACGGAATGTAATGATAATATTGTAAAAGTTAACAATGTAATAATAGCAATAATAATGATAATTGGGATTGTTGTAATAATGACAAAGGTAAAAGATAAATAATTAAAGTAAAAGTATGTCATAACTGTCTAAAAGACTCAGAAATTAATGTTCAGATAATGGGAATAAAGAAAAATGCTTGTGTGCGCATGCATATTGTATTAGTGTGGAAAATTTAGGATATGTATCCACCACTGGGCATTTGAATGCTCAGCGCATAGTTTTGTTGCTACGCGCAGGTTGCGAAGATAGGAAGTTGTTAAGTGGCCGGGATATCAGTGACAATTGAGGCGAGGAACAAATGCAGATATGTGAGCATAGTTATGGCATGTATACGATTTTCAGTGTACTATAAGGTTTATGGATCCTAGTTATGTTAGATATGGAATTTGCAGACAGTATTATTTCTGGACTACTTTATTATTGTTATTATTTTTTTATAAGTATAATTGATGTTTGAATGCAAAAAGTTTTTTTTACTGAACTATCTCTTGTAGCATCTATTTATCTAGTTGCTGTACCGATATTCATATTAGTGTACGTAAGGTATAAGAGTGTTACACATATTGCCTGCATTTCAAAGTAGTGGATAAACGGGTTGAAACACATAGGTACCCAAAGGTACAGTTTCAATACGCATAGGGATCCACATCCGGAATCCAAAATACATAGGGATTATAGCAAGATCCAAACACATAGGGACCAAATCGCAGTCTAAACACATAGGTTGCGCCTATAGACCCTTTAGGCATGCCTAACTATCCACGACCCGACTTTTGCAAGCGAAACAATTATTTAATCCAGTTAAATCATGATGTGATAGCATTTGCATAATTTATTTAACAAAATAATTTCATTTATATATATATATATATATATATATAATCCATTTAATAATCCAAATAATCATCATTATATTTCATATTTTACATGGCATAATAGTTGAATGGGGTAAGGAAAGTACATAAGAAAGATTAGTAGCTTTTAAAGTAAGGGACAGCAACTCATGGACCGTCCCTCAAACTTGGTGGCCAAGGGATGGCCAACCACTCAACCATGGCCATCCTTAAAGTTGTTACAACTGAGCGATGGGTGTACCTCAGTAGGTGTTCCCGTCCCTCACACAAAGGCCCATGTGGGATGGGACAACTCTCTTCAAACCCTACAACAACTCTATTTTACCAAAAATAGATTGCAACTTCCAATTAAACCTCAAATAGCACATAGAAAACGTCAATTTCAATCAAAATTTTCTTCTAAACAATTAAACCTCAGGATGTTATCTTTCTAATGGCTAAATTTTAAGTTAATTGGAGCTAAAACCATGGAGATATGCCCAGATTTGTCTACACTACTCTAAAGACCTGGCTAGAACATTTTGCTACTGGAATGAGAAATTTTGAGGCCCTTAGAGTCCAAAAAAAATTATAGCTATTTATACAAAATTTTTATCCAAATAAGTCCTGATTATAATCCAATTGGAATCATGAGATTTGGATTTCTAAATCTCAACTTATGCTCAAAATAGTCATCAATGGTCATTCTATCCCTTTGGACGAAACTGCACTTTAAAATCAAATGACCTAAATTCATCTAATTTGACACAATAAATCCACCAAATTCAACCCAAATCAACATAACACATACAAAAACGTCTCAGAATATTCAATTTATCATTAAATTTTCAATAGCACCAAAAACACACAACAGTCCCAAACTTATTTTTCATTTGCTCCTTTAGGTTCACTTGTGCTTCCATCTCCCACCTTTTCCTTTCCTTTGCCTTTTTTCTTCATTATCAAACTAATGAACAATTACTCTCACATTCATAACCATCTCCACTCCATCTCAATAGAATTTCATCAAAAGAAAAAGATAAGAAGAAGACAAAGAAAAGAATTAACTTACCCATAAACTTGAACAACTTAATTTATGGCTAATCCCTTCAAATCCCTTATTCAATTTCCCTATCTTGTGTCTTGCGTGAATGGAGAGAATGAAGATGAGGAATTCTTCATGCTTACCTCAAAGATGGCCGGCCTCACATAGGTGGAGATAGAACAAAACCCACCTCTTCACACTTATATACATTGCACGTAAAATGCATAGGTGGCCTAGCCAAAAGTTGACACTTGCATTCCACTTCACACACTTAACACTTAATTAACTTAATTAATCCAAATTATCTTATTTAATTCCTCGCTTAACATTTAACCATACAAATATATCTTGAGTCACTTAACTTATTTTATTTATGCAATTAGGTCCCCAATTTCAAGCTTATGCTTTTAACTCCTTTAAAAACAGATTTTGTCCCTCATTTTATGCAATCAATTCGAACTTCCAAATGATAGAATTAGCAAAATTGTTCTCCTATAATTTTATTATTCTATATCTTAAATTGATACTGGTAAAATTTTAGATCAATTGGAAATAAAACCTAGGAGTTATAGCCTTAGAGATACATATTGTTCCATGAACCCGGCCAAAGAAGATACCCTTATGTTTTAGCTAGTTTCGGGCTACTTAGAGCTAAAACTAGCCATGACTATTTCTAAGAAATTTGTAGACATAAAAGTCATGGTTCAAATTCCACTAGAATCATCTAGTTTGGATATTACTAAACTACGATATGGCCTAAAATTCGAATCAAGGTCAAGAGTAAAATTGAGCAGAATTTTCCCTTACAACTTCAATATAACCAAGTTCATATTTCCATTCAATTCCACAACAAACAAAACCACAAATTAACTCAATTTCCATTTTATACATTGGTCCACCATACTATTTCTTTTTTACATAGTTATCATACTTTAAAATAAAGAATTGGCGAATGGCCGCTCTTGCCATATCTTTCGAATTAATGACGATTGCATTCTCTTTGACACTCCCATCACTTAATCATCCACTTTCGACTTCCATTTCACCCTAAGTTTGCCTTATTACTGCAAAGGTGTATTTTTGGTCCTTACAATTATAGGAAGTGTCTATGCCATTATATGGGCTTTAGCCAGGCAATATAGATTTAGGGCTACCTAAGTGTGATCCCTGCCAACAGATCTAACTCATCATAAGCATAGCGACCTATCGGGTCATCATTTGACATACTAAATGGTATAAGGTTTGGGCTAGTGATTATCCCTAATTACTTCCCCTATATTGAGTGAACATAGGGTTGTGCTTCGGGAATGCACCGGGGTTAAAAGAGGGATGCCTAACTTAATTCTAAGGCCCTAACATGAATGCAATGCAATTTTTTTAAGAAAGATAAAATTTCATAATCTTAAACTTATTTATAATAAATTAACCAAAGGTACTTTCGAAGCAAAATCTCATAGGTCAGCGGAGTTCTCACTATGACGAGCTTCGAACCCCCGAATGGTATTCGGCTTGTTCTCGAATGTAATGGCCTCAATACAGGGTCAGGAGTATTCAGTGAATTTTATAAAGTCTATAGTGTAATTTTGATTTAGAGTAATGGGATGTGTATCTTATATTACAGTAAAAGTAGAAAGTTAAGTGTGCTCGAGGCATAGCAATCCCAGGATGGGTAATCTCGAGCTAGCTATACAGTCAAAATTGACAGCAAATACTAAAAATTTTATTATTTGGTAAAATTGATTTGTTGACTGTCAGAAGTCTAGTGGTAAAATTTGAAGTGAAAACGGAGTCAAATAGACCTCCGAAATTTAAGTTAAAGTTAGCCTCTAGTTCGGTTCAATTGAACTAGGGTTTGACCAGACTTTGACCGAATTTTTAAAAATAGTTTTTGAGCTCAAAAATGTGTAAAGTGGGAAGTTTAAAGGCTTAAAATAATTTTTAGTAATTTTTGACAATATTAGAATGGTGTTTTACGGCATAACCGAACAGTGTTGAATCGGACCGATTTAAGTGAATCGAGCCCCAAATGGACTCCGATTGAGTTGCAATTT
Organism: Excoecaria cochinchinensis; assembly: GCA_947683425.1. Classification (NCBI taxonomy): domain Eukaryota; kingdom Viridiplantae; phylum Streptophyta; class Magnoliopsida; order Malpighiales; family Euphorbiaceae; genus Excoecaria; species Excoecaria cochinchinensis. The sequence goes on from CANTUQ010000004.1 coordinate 4,304,458, forward strand.
TGCAGGGAGGCTATATTTGTTATTTCAATAATTATAAAATTGGTTGTGAGTGAAAATAAGTTTAGAAACACATAGATGCCATAGAATAGTGAAAATTAACCGAAAATCGAAATTTTGGTTCAAACCAGTTGGACCACTTTAGTTGGACCAGTTCGGTTCAATTCCATCCTATATAAGGATGCATAAGGCTAGACTTCTCTAGAGAAATCTAGCCTCCACCTACCTGCCTCTCTCCCTTCTTGGATGAATTCCTCTTCTTGTTTTCTCCTCCATTTTTCTTCATCTTTCCTTCAATCTTTCCCCAAAATTCAGCCTCCTAGATAAATTTTAGCTCCTCCACAACTTAGAAATAGTATTTGAAGCCCATTTGGAGTGTTGGAAGCAAGGAAATCTAAGGATGCAAGGTTTAGGTCTGATTTTGGGGTAAGTGATTTAGGAAATTTTAATTGGGTTTAAAGGTTCCTATGGGCATTGTTAAGTATGTAGAACATGTTTATGAAGTTATTTTGTAAAAATAAAGCATAGATTTGATGAAATCTCATTGAATATATTCGACTATGGTTAGGTTTACAAGGAGCGGAAGATTTATCCTAAGGCTAAGGTATTAAAAAGGACACTTGAGAAGTGTTAAGCAATGATTTGGGGTTTGTCATTATAAAATCCATTTATTTCCATTGAAAAAGCATGATTTTAGGTTATGTCTAAGTGTTAAGTATGTGAAATATGCATGTAAAATGAAATCTAACCTTATAGTCATGCTTAGGAATGTAAATAATGATGATTTGAAAGCTTAATATGAGAAGATAATAATTTGGTGAAGAAACTAAGATTGGGCCGAATGGTATACATAGGAAAAATAAAGCTATACTTGGTTATTATGGCATGTAAATGATATTTAGGTAATGTTTAACATGATATTTAGTAAATGGAATGATTTAAGGAAAGAAAAATAAACTTAAAGTGAAAGTGTATCATAAGCCGAATGGTATTATTACGGTAAACCATGTTAAACTTTAATAGTTAATGTATATACATGATATACTTGTGATATATGACATGAGATTTAATTAATTGAGTGATTAAATTAAAATAAAAATAAAGATAAAGTGTAATGAGTGCTTTGGCCGAATAGTAAACTTGGAATAAATAATGTGTAACTTGATTATTTGTTAAGTATAATAGTATAAAATGAATAAAGAACAGAAAACAAGAATATGTGAATTTACTTGAAGTTAAAAGTGTATATTTGCACATGTATAAAGAGAATTAATGCATTATGTTTAAGATGAAAACAATTGAAATTGTATGTTTCAATGAATTCTTGATATGAATGATGTTTACATTGAATATCAAGTGAATCGAAAAGGAATTGATGGAAAAAGAATGAAAAAGAAGTGGTACTGTATTGTATGGTTTAATATTGTGAAAATTATTCATTTTATATATGAAGTGAATAATGAAATGAATGATGAAGTGCCTTGCCCTTAGTGATCTGGTAGTAAGTCTAGTTCAGGATATAGATGGCTAGCCATAGGGATGTCAGTGTATACCGCAGTAGTGAGTCATGGTGACTTGCAATTATAGACCAATGACAGTCTATTTATAAGTGTAAGTGTAGTGTAAAGTGTAAGTGTAGTGTAATTTGACCCCTAGTGGTCACTCCGACACTATCGAAGTGTAACTTGGCCCCCTAGTGGCCACTTCGGTAGATTAGGGCTATAGAGCCCAGTCCCGCATATACAGTCTAATGATAACTACTGGTTGTTACTAGGGGCAAATATAAAGAAATTAATTAATAAAGAAATTTGTTGGAAAAAATATGGTGAAAAAGTGTAAAGAAAGAATTAAATTGAAAGAAGATAAAAGATTAAGGACTAAAACGTAATTTATCATGAAAATGATTGGTTAGTGGGTTAATTGATAAGTTATAAGCTAAAGAAGTGATTAAATGTGAAAATATAGTTAATTAATGGCATAATTGTAAATAAAGTAAGAAGAACGGTAACATTGTAATTTGATAAAAGCTTAGGGGCATTATGCTAAATATGCAATTAAATTGACTAATATAGCGATAAATAAGAAAATAAGTGAAAATAAGACTAAATTGAAAGAAATAGAAAGTTTTGGGGTAAAATGATAATTTTGCACTTAATTGTTAGAAATGAAGTAAATTAGGTAAAAAAGTGTAATTTAAAATAATAATAGTGTAAAGAAATGAAAATATAAGGACTAAATGGTAATTTGGTGTAAAATTGATAAAATAGGGACTAAAATGTAATTTGGTAAGTTATAAAAGGGTAATGATGGAAATTTAAGTGTAAAGAAGGGTAAATAAGTAATTAAGTGTAAATAAGGGTATTTTGGTAATTTAGAGAAAATAAGGGACATAATTGGAATTATTGAAAAAGATGAGGACCTAGATGTAAATTTTTGAAATTGTAAGGTTAATTAAAGGACTAAACTGTAATTAGTTAGTGAATTGACTATATAAATGTGTTGGGTTTCATCGCAGTAATTCAAAATTAAGTACAGCGGAATATAAAACGAAACCAAACAAGATCCATGTATTTCAATTGATTCAAAAGGAGCGATAAAGATTTACTAACTTTTATAACGCAGAAATATGAACCAACACCTTAGTTCGATCGGATAATAGGCGCTGCTCCAATCACAAACGCCCTCTATCAGTATCCACACGTGCGAACCGATGAACAGACAATCGCCTAGGAATGCTAGCTCCTTCTCTCGCGACTGAATTTCTTTACGATTTTCTTTCACAAAGAAAAGTGGCGGCTTGGTTTTCTAAAATGGCAGCTAGGGTTCGTAAAGTGCAGCCTCTCTTAGAAAAACGAAATTAGGTTTTTCTTAAACATAGATCCATATATATATGTAAACCCTAGAGAGATAAATTAGGGATATTATCTCTTATTGAAAAATAAGAGATATATATATATATTTATTTATTCCTTATTCAAAATAATAAGAAATGTTATATGTAAATATATATCCATATATAATTACGAAATTTAAATATAAATACCTATATTTATATAATTTCATAATACCCTAATTAAAATCCAGTCTATTCATTGTGGTCTTGATGTGTGACCCAATAGGTTTATATTAAGTTAACAGTGGGCCCAACTCCATAATAGGCCCACAAGTCATAATTGGTCTCTAGTAAGACATTATGACTACCCAAATAATATAAATATCGTTAGTCCGATTTTAACTTGATAACAGAACATGTTATTATCCTTTTGTCACACGATATCTTGTTTGAATATAAGTCATGGTCCATGTGAAACTTATATATTGTTCAAATATATAATTTTCCGATCACTAAGTAGACTGATAAATTCAAATGACATTGATCACATTATCAATTCATTTGAGTATGGCCATGCATTTTACAGTCCTACTTATCGAGGGGCCCAATAGATATCTCTCTCATAAGAGATAGACAAATTCCATCTTGATTGTTCACTTTCCTTTGCATAATTCTCATCATGTCCAATCATAAACTTTATAATTATCCGATTAAAGATAATGTTTGATTATGTCAAAACATATTGTTCCTTATGTAGGAAACCGTGATAACCTCTAGTCAAAAGATTCAATAACATATCTATTATAAGATCACTTATGACACTATCCCATGTAGTGATCTCATAATGGGTCTATCTAGTACCTTATTCTCTAACAAGTACCTACATATTTGATTTATATCACCATATATAACCATCTCATGATTATCAATCAAATTTATACTAGTCTTAATTTATCTTTATGCCTTTTAGTGATAAATGACTAGGGATGAGCCACTACTCACGAGCATGACTCAACCTCTTAGCCGTTCTAAATGCATGCTCTTTTGTATTAATCTATGTGCTACATGGCCTGGGGAGTAGATTAAGCTCGCTTCATCTGTCCTTTTACCATTTATGTGTACCTATTGTAATAGAAAGGGTTTTTGTCCTATTAATGGAAAAATAACACAAAAATATTGATACTGTATAATTGTGATCTTCCATTAATAAAATTCGACCAATGTCCTATTTCATGCCCAAAACTCACATGTGAATATTAAGCTTTTAAATGTAAAAAATTTTGTACATAATTAAATAATTTGAAATTTTCTTAATAAAACGGTACCAAAGTCCCAGATTTTCAACCAATAAAAGTCGCAATAAATCCATTTTCACAATTGCATGCGAGGACCAATGTCCTTACCAAATGAGCTCAATGAATAACCCAATTTATGGACGCTTATTTAATTTAGTATGTCTCTTTAACTTTCTGAAGTGATTGAGAGCACCTTATGTTTTCTTGCCATGATAAACGCATGAGAAGAGGGATAAAATCATTAACCTAGAGGTCCATGAATGCCATATTAACCAAAGGTATGAATAAGAGTACATCTAGAACCCTTCTCTCGGTTTTGGCCTCATAAGGTCAAACCACTGTCCCAATGTTCTATCCGATGCTGACTCCATCATATCTACCTTGTGATGTCCAAAGACGCATCCTGAGGTTAATCGCCAATGATGGGATAAGAATCCTTTGACAATTGTGAAGCAACCAGCTTTAAAGGGCGGGAGACCTTCACCTAACCGTCCCTAAAAGTGGAATCAATATAAATAAAACGGTCTCCTTGGTGCACTCCTTACGCACCTGCCTATGTGACGCACGTCACAAGTAGATTAAAGGAGGTTATTTAATTAGATTACTATGGTAGTTTTAAAGTAGTTCTGTTTAAATGTGATTGGTTTGATGTTTATCATAAATTAGGTATCAAACATGATGAATTTGGGTTTACTCTTGTTAACTCATCTCTTTTAGTTTATATAGGTAAAAGGGTTGAAGACAATCCATACGTATTTTCATCACAAGTTGAGGAATTATTTTATGCTATGGATCCCAAAAATCCTAATTGGTTTGTAATAAGAAGGGTTGCACCGAGAGATGTATTTGGCATGGTTATGAAATAGATAATGACAGTAGTATGATGGCTTTTACTAGACATTGTTTAAATGACAACAAGCATCCTAGTTGGTTCGTACTGATGTGATCGAAAATTATTAAATTTGTAATCTATTTTTACATTGTGTTTCTACATAATAGGCTTTCTTCCATTATTACAAGTATTATTTTCAATATAACATATATAAATGATTGCATTATGTATCTCTATGTCTGTTAAATGTCTCAAAGGCCTATATATTTAATGGGTTGAGGTTAGTCACAAATGATAATCAAGATTACTCTTCACACACTCAATGACAATCCCAACCAGAGCTTGGACAACAAAACATAATACCTCCTCAAATTGATGATCAAACTTATTAACAACCTCAACAGTTGGATGAAGAAGATTGCACTGAGATGATAGGTAAGGATAAATTTTTTTTCTTGCCAATTTTTGTTTGTATTTGGTGTATTTTATTACTTTTTAATGCTTTGTTTGTCTATATATTTTTTAGATAAGAGTGGAAAACGATATAAGAAATAAGGGAAGACTACCATGCCATATATTTGCCACATGGATGGGAATGAGAAAATGTAATGCCATAAATTTCAGTTTTCATGAATAGTACCTTCCAAGTCGGGAGTAGTATCACCCGAGGTGAATAGTATCACCCGAGATCAAAAATTATTTTGTTCAATCGTTGGAAAGTATAATTCATGACGAGTCCGAGAATATAATTTGATATGAAATTGAGTTTAAATAGGCCCTTAAAAGTTAGAACTAAAAATAAGTCACGGTTTGGTTTGAATAGTAATCGGTTTGACCTAATTTTGACCAACCTTGAAAAAATTCTAGAGGTCTCTAAAAAATTTTTCGACTTCATAGACTCATTAGAAACATTATAAAGAAATTTTTGGAAGTGAAAAATTAATTATCGGATCGATAAAATTCCACCAGATCGGGAAAAATTACCTAAATATAATTTTGTTAGGGATATTTTCTAGTATTTTTAGACATATTTTTATGGAACAATACAAAGAAAAAAATCTAGATGAATAGGAAGTTGGCAAGTGTCCACATAATAACCATTTGATTAAATAGTGTAATATTCAATCCTAGCCCTCCATTTGGGACTATATAAAGGCTAAAACTCACAATTCTCTTGAGACTTCTTCATTCTCCGTCATTTCTGCTCTTGGCCAAACCATATGCACCTAAGTTCTGCTCCATTTTCTTCAAATTTCCACATAAAATTCTAAGCAAATTTTACCTCTCTAATAATTCTAAAGCCCTAGATTAATCTTCTACCATGTCAAGAGCTCAATTTAGCAGAGAATTTCATAGAAATTTTGGGAAGAACAAGTTAGGGCAAAAAGCTCAAGTAAATGAATTTAAAGTTTTTATTTGAATTTGGGGTAGAATTTAATGCAGAGAATTATTATGCCTATGAATTATGATGGAATGAATAAAGGAATTGAGTGAAATTTATGATGTTCCATTTGTCCTAGGTGAAGAACAAGTTGGTGAAGGGGAAAACATAAAGGAAAAGGAAAAGAAAAAGAGAATTGAGCAAGAAATGAAGAAATTGAGGTTAGTGGATACAATTTCTCCTATTTTCCATATTTTTGGTGAATATTTAAATGTATGTATGTGTGTAGACACCAGGTCCAGAGGCAGTCCAGACCGAAGTTACCCAATGATAAAAATGATGCCTGTGCGCGAGCAAGGAGCAAATAGATGTAATGGCTTCCTTGGAAAAAATATATTTTTCATTTTCCTTTCTTTATTTTAAAAAACAAAAAAAAAAAAAGAAGGGTTTTTTGGGCCTGGGCAGTGAGACCCATCTCACTAACATGAGATAACGTGAGGCCCATCTCACTAACGTGAGGTCCGGCCTCACGTTAGTGAGGAGGCTCACTGGCCCATCTCTGCCTCACGTGCCCGGCTTCTCTTTTCCATTTTCTTCGAGGAGTTAGTTTGAAAAATGGGTTTTATGAGTGTTTTGGTGGGGAAACCATCTAATCAGGTGGAAAAATATTAAAAAGAGAGGTTGAACAACTGAGAGAGGGGAGAGAGCATTATTGAAAGAGGAAAAAAGAGATAGAGAGCAGAGAAAAGAGAGAGAAGGTTTTGAGAGCAAAAAGGATTTTGAATTTCCAAAAAAAAAGGTTGAAAATTTGTTCTTGAATCCAAGAAGCCAGCATTTAATCATTTGCACATCAAACGTCAAATTCTGAGGGTAAATACTGGGATCTTTGCTTCTTCTTTCTTTCTCTTATTTTTTCTTTGCTTTCTTTTTCTCGTTTGATTTCATTAGTAAATTTTTTGCTTTGTATATATTGTATATATTTCTTGTTTGATCTTATTAACATGTCGATTGTGTGTTTGTGGTTATTATGAATATATTAGCATGTTAATTTTAGTATTTTGCATGTTTCGATCTTATTTTGTCATATCTGATGGCCTATTCTTCTTCCTCTGTTCACCTCTGTTTTTCCATTTCTTTGAGTCAGTGATTTTGTTTTGCTTGCTTTTGGTTGCCAATCGAATTTTACTCTTGTTCTTGCTTGTATTGTGTTTTCCCAATCGGATTTCATTTTCCCCGACCGGATTGAGCCATTGAATCGATTGGACACATCAGAAAACCTCAACTTCCCGTTCGGATTGCACGAGCCGTGAATGCCTTTCACGACTTGTGAATGACAATCACGAGTCGTGAATGGCATTCACGAGTTGTGAATGCCTCATCCCCACTTACTTATTTCTTTTACATTTTTTTGCTGCGTTTTCCTTTCCTCTCACTTTGGCCATCTTTTGTTCTTTTAAATATTTTCATTTCACCTTTCTTTTATTTATTACAAATCCTATTCTATTATTTTACGTTTATTATTTTATATTATTATTATTATTATTATTATTTGATTATTCATATTTAATTAATGGATCAATTTCTTTAATTTCTTTAATGGAATGTTTAACTGATTGTTTAATTTGTTTAATTTATTTATTGGTTGCTTATATTATTTATATTTTTAATCAATTGCTTAATTATTTTTTATTATTATTGTTTATATTTAATCAATTTAATAGATTATTTATATTAAATTGATTTAATTGACCGTTTACATTTAATTAATTTAATTAATCATTTGTATTTAATTGATTGTTTATATTTAATTAGCTTAATTGATTGCCATATTTTCCGGTTGATTGTGTATTTGATTATTCAAATGGCTTAATTTATTTAATTAATTGTTTGTTTATATTACTTGATTGACTAACAATTTTATATCATTATTCTTTTTATGGCCCCCAATTTTTTACCTTGAGTGATATTTCCGAGCAGGCCGAAGGAGCGGGAATTAAAGGCTCTGTAATGTGGTTTGCATTTCTTAATTACTGTACTTTATTTAGTGTATTATTTTTATGTTGTATGTAAAAATGTATTTTTGATTCATCCGCATTATAGAAAATCATGTTTCTATGATTCATCCGCATTATAGAAAATCATGTTTTTTGATTCATCCGGTCGTAAAAAGATACAAATAACGAAGGAAATTAAACCCGGTCGTTAGAACTCAAATTTTAACGAGGGGTTTAAATCCGGTCGCTAAAAGGCTCAAAATTCGGTCATTGAAAGGTTAAAACAAAATGGTTAGACTTCCAAACCATTCGCCTGCAAATATAACCTAAAATTACAAAACCCATTTTCCCATCTGCCACTCTTTTGCGTCGCCTCCTTCATTGCGCCTCCCCTCCCTTGCCAGCCTTCAGGCGCCAGATTCGGCATTGCCCTCCACCCCGCCGTCGCTTGCTCCCTCACCGCCGTTCACCCCCACCCCGCCGTCGCAGGTCAAGTCTCGCCGCTGTTGCTGCCTCTAAAGCCGTATTCCTCGCGTGCCATCAGATCGCTGCCGTCGCCCATCGTAGCTCACCTCTCGTCGCCGTCACCACTCGCCCTCATCGCTATCGCCACTCGCCCTCGTCCCCGCTCTTTCGTCATCAATTGCTCGCCGGCAACTATGCCCTGTTCTTAATGTTCCTGTTCTTTTCTTTCAACATTTTTCATTTTGGTTTTCAATCTTCATCGATGGTCACCTGTGTCCAATACCGAACCAACGTATCTGAGCCACCTCCGGTCACCAGCAACCACTTTTAAGGTTAGTTTTATTCCCTAATTACTTCAATATTATACTATTTATTATGAATTTCAATCCTGTGTATATGGTTAATGTGTATATGGTTAATTGATTATGATTTCAATCATCTGATTCCTTTCTCACTTCATATCTGTCTAATTGTGGATGTGTATTAAGGTATATATATGTATTTTGCTCTAACCATTCACTGGTGGCATCAGTCGGACATTACATCGCATTAGTGCTATCAGAAATAGGAAGCGTCATCGGACATTGCAATCGAATTTCTTCCTAAGAATGTGCCCAGTGACATTTTTCTATTTTCAATTGAATTTTGTGTTGCTATTGGAGTAAATTATGATTGCTTTAATGGGTTTAGTTCCACAGAAAAAAAAGTTTATATTTGGATGTGAATTCTATTTATGCACTGTAATAGACTAATTGCATACCGCCAAGAACATGAACAATGGCATGAGCTTTTGTACTTTCTTTTTGTAAATATGCAGTACTTGTAGAACCTTTCTGCTCCTTGTTTGATTATGCTCTCGCAATTCATTACACATATATGGCATTTCATGGGCTCAACTTCTTGTTTTTGACTTTTATTGGATAGGATCATTTTTTCTCTGTAGAGATCTTACAATTTGGCTAATCTATAGAATTATCATTCTACAATAACATCGTTTGAGAACATAGATTATAATCATACTTTAACGTAGTTGATAAATGGATTATTTAGCACTGATCATCTAAGTATTTATATCTTTTTGAGTCACAAGTTTTTAGGTTTCTATCTTTTTTAACAGAAATTTGTTTGAAGAGTGAGAGTAGCAGAGCCTTGGAATTCCATTTTGTTACTATGCTGATGGATTTGATCGGAGGGTGAGTGTACTTTTCTTGCTGGTACACTTATCTCTGATCATATTTTCTGTTGTGATCTTTGACATTTACTGTTTAATTCTCCACAGCGCTGATTTTCACGATTATCACCACCGATTGCTATATACCAAATCTGGAAACTACTCGTCTACTTTTGTCTACATGGACTGGTAAGTTTTTCAGATTATGTTGTGCAATGCACTATCATTTTTTGTGGATGATTTGTTTTCCTATGTGGAAACTACTCATCTTCTTTTGTCTATACAAGCTGGTGAGTTTTTCAGATTATATTCTGCAGCACATTGTCTTTTCTGTGGTGAAGTTAGAATGTACATTTGCTAAGTTCTATAGTTAGCATTCTGACCATCTTGTTTGATTTCTTTCTTGCATGTCTTTTATGTTGTTTCCTTAACTAACAAATAACTGTAAATTGTCAGACAGCAGATTGGTCATTAACAACTGGGCTGAGTTTACTTGGATACTTATTATGTACTTATTATATAAACAACTTGGCAGAGTCCTTTAAATTCCAGAAGCTGGAATAGTATAAGTCGGAATTGGAACTTCCATGGTATTTCAAATATGGTATTTGGTAACTAGGCTGTTCAAAAATGGAGTAATCCATTCAACCCATCCAATCCAACCTTAATAAACCAATATAATTTAAATTTAATTGGGTTATGAAAACCCATAAATTGGAGTGTTATTTGGATGGGTTATGGGTTATAACTCATAAACACAATTAACATAATAACTATTTTTTTTAATAAGCAATTAACATAACAACTTAATTTTTGGTTTTTAAATAACATCATAACTTCTAAATTTTGATACTACCATATCACTCGCAAAAAAGACTTTATAAACTTTATGGCATGCGAAAGAAATAAAAATAACCTGAAACCCATTTAAGCACATTGTTGAATTTTTATCATTTATGGATATTAATTTTGTATTTCTTTCCACACACTTACTTGAGTATGTGTGTAAAAGTAACGTGACACCTTCATGTTTAATTTGTTTGCTTTTGTTTCCTGTTCATTAGCTGGGTTATGCGGGTTTCAATTCATGTTACCATCTGTTCTCAATTTATTAGCCAATCTAAGATGAATCAGAAGCTGAATAGTGAATGGTTTCTGATGTAGGCAGATGCTATCTCGTTCTCTCTTTAATATGTCCTTAGAATGTATTCTGTAACAGTACATAAAACATCTTGCTTTCACAATGGCATGGTTAGTGATTATATGTCCCTAAACCATTCAAAATAGGTGCACCATATCTATATTTCTTTTTCTTCTTCTTCCTTTTATTTTTATTTTTCATTTTGTTTTGTTTATGGATTCAATTGCTGATTTTGGTGGATGCTAGTATTGGAGAATTCTTGAACTTCACATTATAAAGTTATGTTAATTTTCTTAATGTAGCAAGCTATTGAACTTTGTAAATTTCATGTCATTGATTTTCGTATCTGTCCCATTAACATGAATAAAGAGAATTGAGTATTTTTTTAAATATAATTTTGTAATTGAGAAAGAAAACTTTGTGTTGTTAATAAATCAAAAATAGATTAAATAATATTATGTGACATATAGTTTAATTAGCCTACTTATGTTGGATTAGCATTACCAATTAGAAGCTGTTATAGGATAATTAGTCGGTAGAGCATGTTAGAGAATGCTGAGCTAGACCAATAAATGTTAATCAAGTTTGTTAGTCTCTTTTGTATATAAAGACCAGATATTCATTTTTAGTTGTTCTGTTTAAGCTTTCGGTACCTGTTTATTTTCAATGAGTTATTGTATTTTTCTAATTAAAACTATCATTCTATTTTTTTTCTTTTTTCTTTTTTAGTAAATGCTAAATAAATCTTTTCAAGCATTTAGATTGTATAATATCTAATCTTTTAATATAATCACTTGTCAACTTTATGGCCACTATGGCACTTCGGAGGTCATTATTTGCTCATACATTTTACTATTTATATTTTTATGTGATATTTTTATTTTTACTTGTGAATATTAATTTTAGCTTTTGTTATATATTTTGCAGGTCTTCAAAATTTTGGACAGCGAAATTAGGATGTTTATTTTTTGCCTTTTTCTCAAAAATCTTTCAAATAGAAACTAGTATAGAGAAGAGTTGTTTTCTTGAACTTACATGTCATTGATAGTTTTTATTTTATTTGGAGTTATGACAAATAGAATGCTATTTAATTTGTAAATTTGACTATACTTTGTAACTTTTCTTTTTTAATAAATGAAAAGAATTTATTATATTTTAGTATAAAATATATGTGAATGATATGTGCATACATGTAATATTATAAAATAGTTTATATTTTAAAATATCTTTTGGTATTTATGTCTGGTGTATTATGATATATCAGAGAGTATAGTATATTGGTTATTGTTGTTTGTTAACTGTAAACACAATTAGCGAAAGAAAAATTCGGTCACTAAAAGAAATTTTTAACGATCGAAATTTTTTTCGTTGAAAGTGTGCATAATCAGTGAAGGAAAATTTTGGTCGCTAAAAGGAATTTTTAACGACCGGAATTTCCTTCGTTGAAAGTGAGCACAATCAGCGAAGGGAAAATCTGGTAGTTAAAAGGTATCTTCAATGACCGAAATTCCCTTCGTTGAAAGTGAACACAATCAGGTAAGGGAAAATTCGGTCGCTAAAAGGTATTTTCAATGACCGGAATTCCCTTCATTAAAAGTGAACATAATCAGCGAAGGGAAAATCCGGTCGTTAAAAATCAGTATTTAACGACCGAAAACGTTCCTGTAACACCCCGATACCCCCGTTGGAAGGATACCGAGATGTCACCCGGGCAAACACATATACGAATCCAAATTCACACTAATACTCAAAACCAAGATGAGATACAGTGTAAACATTTAATCAAAATATATAAAGTCCTTTAACATACATCATATCAATATCGTTATACCAAAAAGGCTAGTAAGCAAAAACATATACCAAAATAGTTGTTCCATTACAAAAGATTCATTTTGCTATGAACAAGCCATGTACAAAATAACAGTGGAAGACACAAAAATGAACTCCATCCAAAAAGACTTCTAGTGACCGACCTGCAGATGTCTGACTCCAAACCGAACTCGCCACCTGCACGGGAAATGAACCCGTGCTAAGCGATAACGCTTAGTGGGGAGGAACAAAACAAATGGAAATATGCATATACAATATTTACAACAATAGTATAATCTCATCGAAACCATAAACGTATAATTAAGCTTTGATTCAAATATCAAAAACATCTAAATTACATATAAGCATATTTTCATATTTTCTACTTGACATGCATAAACATACATTACAAGCAATTAACTACTCAAATCATACTTAGCTTCAAGTATTGCCACAGAGCTTATCATTTCAGACATGTGTAACTCGTATAACAAAATATTCTTATAAATTAAGCATGTAACACATCAAAACATATGCATCTTAACTTAGGTTTAACATACTTCTCACCATTCTAAGTACACAGATACAAGGTATATATCACAAGGTTATTCATGAATTCTTGCGCATCTTAAACATTTAATCCCGTCAATGTACATCTCATCATATGCAACACATATTAACATATAGCCTGATTAGCCCGAAATACTCTTTAGAAGTGGATGCGGTCTGTTGGATACTGATAGGACACAGTATCCCAAGCATATGGAGACATGAGTCTCAAGCATGTGGTTTTCATATGGAGACCGAAGTCTCTAATTATTTCTCATATGGACCCAAACGGGGTCGAAACAAGGATCCAAACGGGACCCGCATATAACATTTAACATATAGCAGCTGCACACACACACTGACCTAAGTAAGCGCTTACTTATCCACTACTATGACTATTCAGGCTTAAGGACACAACTCATCAATTCAAGTGTCATCACCATATCATGTAAAATAATGCAAGTTACTCACATAACTCATATATAAATATACATATAGGCCGATCACAGTTAGAACATACGCATCTTATACAAATCTCAATATAAACATGTAAATTATATGCATTTAACTCATGTAGAATATTATTAGTCATGTACCTATATTTTATAATTAATAACTCATATATATGTTTGAAGCAATAAAATAATATAAATCATGTACATATATCTTGTAATAAAATAATCATCAACTGATAATACCATTTAATCCCATAATGTGCTATATAATACGAAAATCCCATGTAAAACACATTTAAAATCCATTTCTTTTGGAAAATAGGGGGACAACAAGCAGGAAGAAGAGACTAGCACAAGTCGGCTAAAGGAGCACGACTCGTGCTTGTTCCTCCGAGTCGGAGGATTCCATCCGACTCGTGATGGCAAAAGGAGCACGAGTGGGATGGTTTCTTCCGCCTCACCGAGAGAAGAGGAGAACGACTTGTGCTCTTCACGCCAAGTCGTGTTCTTCTGTCCGACCTGTGCACGACTGTCCTAGTCGTGCTCAGTCCTCCTTGACGTGCTCTTCCAGCCTGATGACTATTTCCCAAAAATTTTCAGAAAACGTAGAAACAGAGAAAAAAATGTAGAAAATAGAGTACGTAGAAACTCAAAACCCCATCTTGCCCAAAGCCAATTATCATGCAATATCCATGCAAAAGCGTACCTTCAGGCCTCCAGAGCACATTTACAACAATATTAATACAAATCACGAATTTTTACTATTCAAATAGAGGGCATTACCAGAACGTCAACAACCCAGGATTTTACATTCACACTCATGCATATACATCTCATTTACATGCATAACAACATTCTTTTTCTTCTGTAATCATGTATACAACATTATGTAACTCATGCATTTCTATATACAAATACACATAAACAACATTAACATCTGAACATCAAATAGAATCCAAAAATGAGAATGGACAGACACTCCCAAACCTGTTAATGAAGTTCAAAACGTCTACTGCCTCATCAAGCCCCTAACTTCCCTTTTCCTTTATCCCTCCTCTTCTCTTCAGCAGCTTGCAACAACAAAATAACACTCCATTAACCCATGAAAATAACCTCAAAAACCCCTTTCAAACCCGTATAAGGAGAAGAAAAGAAGAACCCAATGAACTTACAGCCACTTACCTCTTGAAATCCCTTCAAAACTCAAACCCTAGCTCCACAATGGATGAACACATGCAAATGGGGAAAGAACAGAAAATGGAGAGGGAAAAGAGTGGCTAACGTGAGAGAGAGAGCAAGAGAGAAAGAGAGTGAAATCTGATGGCTTCTTTAGGAAGCTAAAAAAAATTCTGAAACCCTCTTTTCTCTCTCCCACATGCACACACTCACCTTTCCACTTGTCATATTCTGATTGGACCCCCAAATTCACTAACTACTCTTTTTCCAATAGCTCCTTACAATTACTAATAAATCCTTGTCAAAATACTTTTTTACTCACTAAATAAAAATCTGCAATTTAATACTTTTAATTCCTTGCAATTAAATCCTCTTTTCACTTGTAAATATTACCCAATTGCCCTTAATTACTCTTGTAAAAATTACCAACATATCCATATTGTCCAATTAAAATTGCTAATTCCAACTAAGCCACCTTTGGGGTGTGACAGTTCCGGTCGTTAAAGGCATTAACGACAGGATTCAAAATCCGGTCGTCTATACCTTTAACGAAGGGGCTTTTACCGACCGAATTTTTCGATCGTTATTAGTTTTTAACGACCGGATTTCAACTTTTAATGACCGGATTTCCCTTCGTTAAAGGCCATTTTTCTTGTAGTGTTTATACCAATAGAGGTTAGAGACCTTTCCCAGTTTCTCGTAAACTGGGTGGCAACTCCAAAATACCTCAAAGGTGCCTAAAGGCGTTGTGGGTCTGTAACAACCCGAATGACCCTAGTCGGAATGCGCATGCTAAGTTGAGAATTTAAGGGTATTTTAGTAATTTGTGCATGAGAAATTTGGATGATAAGGACTTAATTGCAATATTAATTAAAGATGTTAAGTGCAGGAATTATCTAATGTGTGTGTGTTGTTTGGTAACAAGGTTGTAAGGCAATTATCTAGTGGATTGTGTATATTGTACTAAGGTTTAAAAATATCTACTTAAGAATTATCTAGTAAGGTGGGAGTATGGTGTCAAGGATTGTTAAGTCAAAGAAGGAATTATTGGTCCAATAGGAGGCTGCCATGTGGCTGGTGGGTGTGTACAATTAGTGAGGAGAGAAGAAAAAGGAAAAAGAAAGAGAGAAGGAGGCAGATCACGTTCTGCCCTCTCCTCCTCCCCTTCATGTTCTCCTTCTTCTTTCTTCTCTCTTCTTGCTCTTCATCCCCTGGTTTTGTGTGTGAGCTAGAGTTGTTTGGGAAGTCTTAGAAGCTGCTTTGAAGAGGTAAGTTGGGGTTTTAGGGTTTTCTGCATTTTTGGGTTCTTCTTTTTCTTCTTCTTCTTTCGGCTGTTTGAGTTCAGGTTTTTGAAGGTGTAATTTCTGGCTTTTATTTGTACAAGCTTTGGGTTGCAAGAGGAAGGTTAAGGACAAGGAAAGGATTGAAGATTGAAGCTTGAAGAGTGATTTTGGATCTTCATTTTCAGGTTTGGGAGCTTGGTTGAGTTGTCCCTGCCCTGATTCTCACTTTGGTTGTATGTGTGTCGGTATTGTTTAACTTCTGGAATTTTGAGTGTCTTGGCTTGATTATAAGCATGTAATTGTTGGGTAATGGTGTTAGTAATGCACAGGCCTACCGGCCACTGTCGCGAGCGCGACACTGGTCGCGATCACGACAGTGACCCTTCTTTGCCCTGTTTTTTTGATTTTGCCCCTTTCTGCTAAAATGACTTTTGTGTCATTTCTTCATGGGTTTTTACTACTGTATGGCAATAAATGTTCTTATATATGTGCACTATTATGATTTCTTCATGATAAATTATATGTTATGCTTTGAGCATGATTTGTATTATGCATGACCTGTAAGAGTCAGTCTAGTGGATAGTTAGGCATGCCTAAAAGAATTCTTTAGTTGCAGCCCTCTATACTGTTCTGGACCCTGATCAGGTCCCCGTTTAGTTCCTCGTGAACTTCAATGTGTACGGATCTTGTTTAAGATCCCCTTTGTAAAATGTTTTGAAAAGAGAAAATATGATATTGTTTTCCGATTCGTACCCATAAGGTACCGTCATGCGTTTGATTCGTACCCGTAAGGTACCGCCATGCGTTCACTCGTTATTCACTATTGTGAGTCAGCAGGTGTTATGATTTGTTCTGCTATGCTTATGAGAATATGAATCCAAATGACTCTGATTATAAGTATTTGAATCTGAATGACTCTATTTGTGAGCATATGAATCAGTCGGCATATGAATATGATTATGAACCTTTGAATGGCTATGAATGTGATTCGTTTATGATTATATCATATGATTATCAGTATGCCATTACGTATGTGATTTGCCTTGACGACCATTGTGAATTGCCATCCACACTATTGTTGTTTGTTTCCCCACTAAGCGTTATCGCTTAGGGCGGTATTTTTACCCGTGCAGGTGCGAAAGGTGTATAGCTTTTGGGAGAGTCGCCGCCAGTCAAGCCAACATAGTGGGATTGTTGATAGGACTTAGTTTCATTTTGTATCATGATTATTTTGTAATAGTGATCTCTCTTTGTATTTAGTCTTTTGTTCAGCTTACGCTATATATCTCTGAAAGTTGTAATTATGTTGGTATTAGAACAGTGATGTATTGAATATTGTTATTACATTAATGAATGATCGGTTTGGTTTTAAAGTTTTAATTTTCGCTATTTGTATGTATGTTTATATTATGTGAATGTATGTTTTATACCGCTTTGCTTGGTGACACCCCTGCTCGTACGGGTTCTCACTCCCTTGCGGATGGGTTCCCCTACGTATGGGTAGGGGGTGTTACATTATGGGCTTGATTTTATTTTTTTTATTATTATTATATTTTATTTATAATTAATTAGCAACCATGTAGATTTTTTTAGATATATTATTTTTTGTATTTTATGTGTTGTAGTCATAGAACGTATTTTTATTTCTTATTCTTGTGTTCTTGTTTAATTGTTCATATTATTATTATTATTATTATTATTATTATTATTATTATTATTTAACATGCTTTAACATGTTTTGTTTATTTTGTTATTTTTGCTTGTTTGATTGTTCATCTTTTTTATTGTTATTGTTTATTATTATTATTGTTATTGTTAATGTTATTATTACTTGTGTTTTATTATTATTATTGTGATTATTAGTATCTATTATTACTACTATCATTATTGTTATTATTACTTTTATTATTCTTGTTTATTGTTTATTATTATTTATGTTTTCATGCATGTTAAATTGTTAATATGTTAAGTTTTTTTATGTTATCATGTCATTTAATTAGTTTGTCACTCATAATGCATGTTATCATATTTTATTTACATTAATTCATATGTTATATGTTTAAATTCATCTATTATTACTACCATTACTTTTATTTGTGGTTTTTTTATTTCAATACTTATTTTTATATGTGAGCTTTTCCAATGGCAAATGGGAGCCCATGGAGATTTGAAGACACCATCTTAATTTAATTGTCATTTTTTTATTTTTCATTATTATTTTATTTGATATTATTATGTAATTTGTAATAAATTTGTTTATTTTTATGCACGTTAATTAAAAATCGCTTACAAATATTTTATTAATAAATTGGACTTTTTCTAACAAAATGAGACCAATATCCTAATTTCAATCAATAGAAATTCACATTAAAAAGAATAGTTAATTTTTTTAAAATGAAATCACTCATCCCGATTTTTTCAAAATGTACCAAAAACAACTCTTCAATTTTCTAAAGTGAACATGAAGGAACCAATGTTTCTATTTTAAATAATATCCCGATTTATGAATGTTTATTTCCTTATTCAAGTTTGTTATTTATTTTTGTTTTGCTTGATTTTATTTTGGGGGATTGTATTTTGTCCCAATTTTATTTTTATTTTATTTTTTGTGACTTGCTTTATTTTACTGCTTTCTTTCGTTCTTGATTTGCATTTTATTTTTAATGCATGACTGTGTGAGAAGAGAGATGAAAATTTTAGAATTAAAAACCCATTTATAATTAATCAAGGTATTAATAAGAGTAAAATTCCGAATCTTTCTCTGGTTTAGACCTCCGAGATTAGACGAACTTTTCCAATTTCTTGTAAATTGGGTGGTGACTCCAAAATAACTCAAAGGTGCCTAAAAATTTCATGGGATTAGATGATTTTTCCAGTGTTCTATTGGAAAAAGGTGTCCAAAATATCTCATGATTGTCCAAGATCAAAAGACGCAAACCCTCGCGTCGCAAGCGCGCGTATCGACGCCCGTCGCGCTCGCCGAAGGGCG
Organism: Excoecaria cochinchinensis; assembly: GCA_947683425.1. Taxonomy (NCBI): domain Eukaryota; kingdom Viridiplantae; phylum Streptophyta; class Magnoliopsida; order Malpighiales; family Euphorbiaceae; genus Excoecaria; species Excoecaria cochinchinensis. The sequence goes on from CANTUQ010000004.1 coordinate 4,323,828, forward strand.
TCTCTCGCCCCTGCCGCCAACCCAACGCCCCCAGCAGCCCCTATGGGCGTTTTTTACCCAAATTTATGTTTTTTCTTTGATTTTTTTGTAGAATTTAATTTTTAAAACCTTTTGTCTTCTAACCTTCCAAATTCTTCAATTTTTTTGGTATTAATTGGAATTAAATTGTTTTAATTTTTTCAATAAAAGTCTGATTTTTGGGAGGTATAAAATAATTTTTAAAGAGAGAATTAGGGGGGAATTTTCTTAAAGGAAAAATATATTTCTTCTTCTTCTTCTTCTTCTTCTTCTTCTTCTTCAAGAACAAATTGTCCAAACATTCTAATTTAATTTTTTAAGTTAATTCTTGAGAAAAAGAGAACAATCCTTTGTTCTTGGAAATTTTCTTCTTTTTTTAACAATTTTTGCTTAAGACAATAAAATTAATTCTTTATTCTTGAGATAAAAATTTTCTTCTATATTTTATTTTTCTTATTTTATTTTTGCAAAATCAAGATAAGGAAATCGATCATATATCTTCATTCATCAAATTCAAATTTTGAAGCTAAACATTTTGGGTTTGATTTCATTTTTTTTATTATTATTATTTTTTGTTTATAATTAATTAGCAACCATGTACATTTTTTTTAGATATGTTATTTTTTGTATTTTATGTGATGTAGTCATAGAACATATTTTTATTTCTTATTCTTGTATTCTTGTTTAATTGTTCATATTATTATTATTATTATTATTATTATTATTATTATTATTATTATTATTATTATTATTATTATTATTTAACAGGTTTTAACATGTTTTGTTTATTTTGTTATTTTTGCTTGCTTGATTGTTCATTTTTTTTATTGTTATTATTTATTATTATTATTGTTAATGTTAATGTTATTATTACTTTTGTTTTATTATTATTATTGTTATTATTATTATCTATTATTACTACTATCATTATTGTTATTATTACTTTTATTATTCTTGTTTATTGTTTATTATTATTTATATTTTCATACATGTTGAATTGTTAATATGTCAAGTTTTTTTATGTTATCATGTCATTTAATTAGTTTGTCACTCATAATGCATGTTATCATATTTTATTTACTTTAATTCATATGTTATATGTTTCACTTCATCTATTATTACTAACAACATTTTTATTTGTATTTTTTTTATTTCAATACTTATTTTTAAGTGTGAGATTTTTCAATGGCAAATGGAAGCCCATGGAGATTTGAAAACACCATCTTGGTTTAATTTGTTATTTTTATTATTTTTCATTATTATTGCATTTGATGTTATTATGCAATTTGTAATAAATTTGTTTATTTTTATGCACGTTAATTAAAAATTGCTTAAAATATTTTATTAATAAATTGGACTTTTTCTAACAAAATGGGACTAATGTCCTAATTTCAATCAATAGAAATTTACTTTAAAAAGAAGAGTTAATTTTCTTAAAATGGGATCACTCATCCCAATTTTTCCAAAATGTACCAAAAACAACTCTTCGATTTTCTAAAGTGAAAATGAAGGAACCAATGTTTCTATTTTAAATAATATCCCGATTTATGAATGTTTATTTCCTTATTCTAGTTTGTTATTTATTTTTGTTTTGCTTGATTTTATTTTGGGGGATTGTACTTTTGTCCCAAATTTTAAATACCTTTTTTATTTGGGGGATTGTATTTTGTCCCAATTTTATCTTTCTTTTATTTTTTGTGGCTTACTTTATTTTACTGCTTTTTTCGTGCTTAATTTGCGCTTTATTTTTAATGCATGATCGTGTGAAAAGAGAGATGAAAATTTTGAATTAAAAACCCATTTATAATTAACCAAGGCATTAATAAGAGTAAAGTTCCGAATCTTTCTCTGGTTTAGACCTCCGAGGTTAGACGAACTTTTTCAATTTCTTGTAAATTGGGTGGCGACTCCAAAATATCTCAAAGGTGCCTAAAGATTTCACGAGATTAGATGATCTTTTCAGTGTTCTATTGGAAGGAGGTGTCCAAAATATGTCATGATTGCCCAAGATCAAAAGACGCAAACCCTCTCCGGCCTAAAAGCGGGCATCCCGGGAACTGACAGGGTCCAGCGCGCGTCACAAGGTGCAATAGCTTTATTTCAAGGACCAGTATACATATGGTGGGAAACAGTACGAAAACACATTCCAGCTAAAGAATTGACTTGGGAATACTTTTTAAAATAGTTTGAAGATAAATACATTGACAAAGAATATAGAATTACAATGCAAAATGCCTTCTGTTGACTGAGACAAGGAAACAAGACTGTGGCAGAGTATGAATGAGAGTTTGAAAGATTAAATGCATATACAGAGGAATACTGACCAATGTTCAATAAGTGTACTGAATCGATTGAGTAATATAGGGGGAATATATTTAAAACCCCAAAATAATGAACCCAAGGGATTGAGAAAGCAAGCAAATTGATCAATGATAATATGCTAAAGAATTTCCCAAATGTTGATGATTTAGTTTATAACTAAGATTATGTAAAAAAGATGATTAAATAAATGTTGTAAATGCTGAATTAAGAATTGAAAACAAAAATTGGAATTTAAGATTAACAAATTGTGACACCCTTATACCATATACGTATACTGCCGACTTAGCAATATTGTGCGATTACCGTGATCAATTAGAAGTCACTTACTTATGAAGTTATGGGTCAAATTTTTTTTTTTCAATATTCGATAATATTTCACTATGTCAATTATCTTCTAAACACTTATTCACTTTATATATTATTTAAACAAATACGCTAAAGTTCTTAACTACTGATTTACCTATAACTATCTTAATTACTATTCTTTTGGTATAAATTTCGGCAGTATAACGGCTTATATTTTGCACTACCCAAACCTGCAAATTTGAAAATCCACAGCCCCGGCAAGGGCACAACAATAATATCAACCAAAATCCATATAAATCCCATCCGCCATTCATCACACAGTCATGATAAAATCCTCACAGATAATGTGCGTATAATAACATTACATGCCCATATCCAAAACTAGTTTAAGTATATACATGCCACAAAATATCCATTACACATACAAAATTGAATTGACTTCTGCTCCCTTTTGCTTGCTACACAAAACTGAGGTATTCTGCTCCAGTCCTAAAGCGTACCTACACGCAGTCAAAAACAACTACATGCTGAGCATTAGTATGCCCAGTGGTGGTTACCAATCTATAAATTTCCTAACTAATTCTATTTAATTAACATAATGTAAATGCAAATACTTATTATTTTCACTTATTATTATTTCTTCTAACTCACTTAATATTGCACTTAATTACTGACATTACTATTTATTTAATCACGTAATTATACTTCTAATTACTTAATTACACAATTTATTTATTCACTTTCCTTGATTCTTTATTTCCCATAAAGTTTCATTTTTATCACTAATCTATTCACTTAATTCCACTTATGTCCTTGTCATTTCCAACAATTACCTTTATGTCCTCACAAATACATTATTACCCATTATATTCCATCTTTTACTTTAATTACACTCATGTCCCCATTTTACACTTAATTACCAAAATGTCCTTGTTAATTCAATATTTATACTATTTATCTCATTTATGCCCTTTTTCCACTTTTACCCTTATTTAACTCATCAAATTTCAATTTCACCCTTTTTACATTATTTTTCCACTTTATAACTCACAATTTAGCCAAATTACAATTTAGTCCCTAAATTATCACTTTTTCACTGTTTCACTATTTTAACGTTATATTTTACCAAAATTACCATTTTACCCTTCCACTTACACTTTTAACTTATTTTCACCAATTTTTACCAACCTTTAGTAAAATTACCGTTTTACCCCTAAACTTTCTATTTACTTCAATTTAGTCTCATTTTCACTCATATTCACCAATTTCACTATTTTAACCATTTTTATCTAATTACCAGCATGCCCCTAGTATGGACCCGGTACAAAATCTACTGATCGGATATGCGGAATATGGGCCCCACATACCCATTACACTACAAAATGATCCCAGCAGAACCATTTTTACGGCACTGCACTATATTATACACTGAATTTCACTGTACACTGCAATAAGCTCTCATCGGCCTATCAATAGTGAGTCGCCATGACTCATACCGCGGTGTGGAATTTCTATGGCTAGCCAATTATATCCTAGACTAGATTTCACTACCAGACAACTACTAAGGGCAATATTTCCTCAAAATTCATATAATTATCACATTATGTCAATATGCATAATTCAACATACATCTTATTTTCTCACGCCATTTTACATACACACTCATTTGCCATTATATAGTCACATTATGTCTTTTATTTACATATACCATCAAAATACACATATTTATTATCAAAATACACATATTTACTTCAATTTAGTCTCATTTTCACTCATATTCACCAATTTCACTATTTTAACCATTTTTATCTAATTACCAGCATGCCCCTAGTATGGACCCGGTACAAAATCTACTGATCGGATATGCGAAATATGGGCCCCACATACCCATTACACTACAAAATGATCCCAGCAGAACCATTTTTACGGCACTGCACTATATTATACACTGAATTTCACTATACACTGCGATAAGCTCTCATCGGCCTATCAATAGTGAGTAACCATGACTCATACCGCGGTGTGAAATTTCTATGGCTAGCCAATTATATCCTGGACTAGATTTCACTACCAGACAACTACTAAGGGCAATATTTCCTCAAAATTCATATAATTATCACATTATGTCAATATGCATAATTCAACATACTTCTTATTTTCTCACGCCATTTTACATACACACTCATTTGCCATTATATAGTCACATTATGTCTTTTATTTACATATACCATCAAAATACACATATTTATTATCATATATACCATTCGGCCAAGGATTCCAATTTTCATATCATGCATTATAATTTCTCTTAGTCACTCAATTACACTTATTTCATGTTATACATACCTTGTATGCCAATTACATGCCATAATTCATCACATATTTTATTTAATCCCTTATTAGTCCATTCGGCCATAACACTAAAGTTTCATCATGAATTCTTTTCAACCTTTTAACCATCCCATCATGTTATACACATGTTATATATATCATAAACACCACTTACATGCCATAGATTACCTTAAAATTCAATAATTTCCTTAATGTTCAATTTGGCCACACTTAAGTTTTTCATACCACTTTGATTTAATTTCATCTAATCATATTTATACACTAATTTAAGCCTATTAAACGTGAATATCAAATTAGTTTTAATTAATCTCATCATTAACTTATACCTATACTCAGGCATAACCTAAAAATCACCACAAATCATAGGAAATATGTAGATTTAGTAACCATAAACCTCTTTTCTGAGCTTTAGAGCACTCTAGGATTGCTTTTCCTTCCCTTTGGCATGAGAAGCTTCCTCTTCCCTTGAAGAACCTACCATGGCCGAATATAAAAGTGCTCATATCATTAAAACCAAGCTTCAAATGTAAAATCTAACTTCATAAACATGTTCTACAGCCCCAAAAACCTCTATAAGGACCAATAAACTCAATTAAAAACCCTTAAATCACAAAGCCAAAAACTTACCCTAAACCTTGCACACATGATTTAACCCACTTCCAGTGCACCAAATGAACTCAAATCACTTCTATAGGATTTTAGAGGGGCTGAAATTTAGTTAGGGAGCTAAGATTTGAGAAGAAATTGGAGTAGAAGAGAAGAAAATGAAGGAGAGAAATGAGGAAGATAATTCGGCCTTGAGAGGAAAGAAGAGAGGCGGTGGCTGCTGGATTTCTCTAGAGAAATCCAGCCAATTCCCTCTTTATATAGTCCTTAAATGAACCGAATCGGTCCAACTAAGGTGGTCCAACCGATTTAAACAAAAATTTTGGTTTTTCGGTTCATTTGCACTTTTTCAAAGCATCTATATGTTCCCCTCATTATTTTCACTTCTAACAAACTCCATTGATCTCAGAACATCGAAAATAGGCTCCCTACAAATTTTTAGCTCAATCGGAGTCCATTTGGGCACCAGTTCACTTAAACCGATTCGATTTAACTAATTTTGCTTCTGCCGTAAAATACAACTTTAAAACTGTGAAAATTCACAATAACACTCCCACTATCTTATTTTACACACTTAACATCTATTAGACCATTATAACCATTAATAACCCCTTGGTCAAATCCCGATCAAACCCCGGTTCAAATTGAACCGAACCGGAGGTCAATTTCAAAATGACTTTCGGAGGTCAATTTAACTCCGTTTTTAGCTCAAATTTCACCGACAGACTCCTAACGACCCACAGATCATTTTTCAAAAATTAAAATTTTTCGGGACTCGGATAGCCGGGTTTGCTATATAGCCACCCCGATGTCACCCGTCCCGAAATCACTATACTTTTAACCCACTTATCACTAAACTTTGACACTGGCAAGCTCACTCCCTACATTGTTCGACACTGCGATTATCATGGTAACACTGAAATTATGAAATGACACTTCTAGACCGGTATTTGGGCCATTACACAAATTAATTAAAACCTTGCTAAGGAATACCGATTCTCCCTAATACTACCATGCAATAAACTTTAGCCAAACATCACATATGTGAATCCTAAGCTTAGATAATCTTACCATTCCGGACTCAGACATCTAAACCCATTCATCTTCTACTATTCTAAACCTATTAACATTAACATCTATAAATCAAGCTACCATTTCGGACGCACTTAATAAATAGATGAAAAATGTTATAGAACAGAGCATATGTATGATAAACGAATCAAATCCAATCATTAGACCACCATTCTGGACTAAATATAAATCATGCATTCGAATCGATAACATACAAAGAATATCAAAGAGGATGAAACTGAAACATATGCAGAAATCAATAAAAAAATAGAGCAATCACATTGGTATTGGGGATTCAGGGAATCCCTCAACAAGTAAAAGACTACTCACCCATTATTGAAGTAAACATTGAAATAGATGAAGAGAAATCAATATTACCCATTAAAGATCTGAATCTGGAGTTTCTTATAGTATTAAAGAGTTGTTCTTCAATCTAAATCAACTATTACAACTCAAATCTAAAACAACTGATGGATTCTAAGCTAAAAAAAAAAAAAAAGAAATCCACAAAACTAAGTAGGAAAATATTTAAAAAAAATAAACCATAAATCCGGATTACAAAGAAAAAGGAAATACAAACAAAATCTGTTGAGAAAAAGGAATCCTCCTCTGAAATTTTGGATTTCTAGCTTTTTATATCAGCAAGTCACACGACAGGGAAGGTTTCCTGACTGCTGTGTGAAAGCAGTTTCCAGCAGAAATAATTAAGTTACTCATCTAGGAAGAAATCCTGACCGCCGTGTAAAAAGCTTATAGACTGAATCTTTATTTTGTAACATTCCACATAGTGGGGAGGATTCTTTTACCCCCATGTGATATGACCTACTTTTCTGAAATTCCACGATCACACGGTGGGCAGGAATTCCTGACCTCCATGTAATATTTTGCACACGTGTTTCTGAATTGCTTCATTACACACGGTGGGGAAGAAATCCTTACCACCGTGTAATTCATCAAAAACTACCAAAAACACAATAAATTGGACAATAAGTCCATGCAAAGGTATAAGATAGTTTATAACAAAATTAAACTAAAATAACAACTATAAACCCCTAAATTTAACTGAAAATAACATAAAATAAGATACGAATTTGAACTTATCAAATACCACTTGACAGAAGTAAAGATGTGTCAATTATTTGAACAAGGCCTTCATAACAAAAATAAGGAAGCTATTAGTGCTTTGGAGTACACTGACATGAGATCGTTGGTCAAGGCAGCTTCCAATGTGGAGGCCATACAACAGGATGAAGCAAATAGGTAGACCAAGTTTCAACAGAAGAGAAGACCAGGATAGTCCAGCTTTTCTGCTAGTTAAAGTAAAAGATCCAGGGCATCCCAACCACAGTCTTGTGCCTCATCAGCTTCGGCACTGATTCAAAATTCTAATGTCCGATCAGGTGCTCTAGTTAAATCTGTGGCTAGTGCACCTAAGAGTTCAAGATGGGAGAATTATCCAAATTGTGAACATTGTGGAAAAAGGCACTCTGGAGAATATAAACGATTAACTAGGTCCTGTTTTAAATGCGAGTCTATAGAGCATATGCAGAAGGATTGTCTCAGGGCACAACCTACTTCAGCAACCTTTCCAACTCTGAGATCAAGAGCTATTTCACAGTGAGGCAGAGGTGGGGGAGCAGCTGCAAAAACATCAACACTGAGATCACCTATTCAAACTACACAAGGAACATAAGGTCGAGCTACTGAACATACTTGTTCTATAAGAACTAGAGAGGAACAAGATGCTTTTGATGTTATAGCAGGTAAATTCTCTCTCCTTACTGATTGTGTTCATACATTAATTGACCCAGGCTCCATTCATTAATATATAAGTACTACAGTAGCTAGGGGAAATATTTCACAATTAGACCAACACATCCTAGTAAGCAATCCATTAGGGCATAGTGTGATAGTTAATAAATTATATAGAAATTGCCCTATTCAAGTGTAGAATTCTACCTTTCCTGCAAATCTTATTGAACTCCCATTTCATGAATTGGATGTCATCCTTGGTATGGACTGGTTGTCCACACATCAAGCTACGATAAATTGTAAATGCAAGCGGGTCACCTTAAAAACTCCAGATGAACAGGAAATCACAGTTGTAGGGGAGAGATCTGATTTCTTATCTAATGTTATATCTGCTATTGCTGCAAAGCAATTGATTAGGAAGGGATGTATCTTATCTAGCTTATGCTATGCACTTGAAGCTAAGAATGATGCACCTAAAATTTCTGTTATTTCTGCTATTCCTACAGTATGTGAATTTCCAAATGTTTTTTTCGATAAATTACCAGGCTTACCACCCGACAAGGAACTAGAATTTGCTATTGATGTAGCTCCTAGTACAACACCCATTTCCATATCTCCTTACAGGATGGCACTAGCTGAACTTAAAGAACTCAAGATACAGCTGCAAGAATTACTTGATAAAGGCTTCATCGACCTAGTGTGTCACCATGGGGAGCACTGGTGTTATTTATTAAAAAGAAAGATGGATCATTCAGGCTGTGCATTGACTACAGACAGTTAAATAAGGTGACTATCAAAAACAAGTACCCATCACCATGAATAGAAGATTTGTTTGATCAACTTAAGGATGCAGGTGTAGTTTCCAAGATAGACCTAAGATCGGGGTATCATCAACTCAAGGTGGAAGAAACAGATGTTCCTAAGACTGCTTTTCATACAAGATATGAGCATTATGAGTTCCTTGTTATGCCTTTTGGACTTACTAATGCCCCAATGGCCTTCATGGATTTAATGAACCGAATTTTTCATCCATATTTGGATCAATTCGTGGTAGTCTTCATTGATTACATCTTAGTGTATTCTAAAACTACAAAAGAACATGACAAACATTTGCGAATAGTCCCACAAACTTTAAGAGATAAGCAATTGTATGCTAAATTCAGCAAATGTGAATTTTGGCTTAATGAAGTCTCTTTTCTTGGCCATATTGTTTTAGCAAAAGGCATTAAGGTAGATCCAAAGAAAATAGAAGCTATCTTAGAATGGAAAATGCCTAAGAATGTCATTGAAATTAGAAGCTTCCTTGGGCTAGCAGGCTACTATAGGAGATTTGTAAAAGAATTTTCTATGATTGCAGCACCACTTACTAAGCTGCTACAGAAGAATGTGAAGTTTGAATGGACAGATAAATGCCAGGAAAGTTTTGAAAAGCTTAAAAGCATGTTGACAGAAGCCCCGGTGTTGACACAACCCGAACCTAGGAAGGAGTTTGTGATCTATAGTGATGCTTCTAGAAATGGATTAGGCTGTGTACTTATGCAAGAAAGTAAGGTAGTTGCCTATGCTTCTCGACAACTTAAGACACATGAAAAGAGCTACCCTACTCATGACTTAGAACTAGCAACCATTGTATTTGCACTGGAGATTTGGAGGCATTATTTATATGGCAAAAAATGCTACATCTACACCGATCACAAAAGTCTGAAGTATTTACCCATTCAAAAAGAACTCAATTTGAGTCAAATGCGATGGCTCGAACTTATTAAAGATTATGACTACCTTATCGACTACCATCCAGGCAAAGTAAATGTGGTAGCCAATGCCCTTAGCAGAAAACATATGACAAGTAATTCCTTAACTAATGCACCTAATTCCTTCATCATACATATTATATGCCAATAATAATTAAATTTCTAATGTAACCTCACTTTACATAGCCTTGAGAGCTATGAATGTCAGATTGTCAATGGCACGAGATAGAGCTATTACAGCTAAAATGCATCTTAAGTCTGACCTATTACAGCAAGTTAAAGCCACCCATAAACAAGATGAACGGTTGGCTTCAATTGTTAACCAAATACAAAATGTTATCATATTTTTTTTTTTTAGATTATATCTATTTTATGTATCTAATTATCTTTTAATAGAAAATGAGTGATATCAACACTGCCAATGCTAAGAAGAAAAAAAAATTGCACACGCATCTGGAGACAAAATTATGCAAGGCGTAGAAAGAAGATGGTAATATCATAATCATTATCTGTTATAAGTTGTTGTTTTCATAGTTCCTATGTAATGTGTGACTTAAATTTCTTGACTGTAGGAAGTAGCGAGTGGAAAAATACCAAATATGCTGACATTTTATGAAGCAACTCATAAAAAGAAAAGATGGTACTTATGTGGACGAAAATGTTTGACAATTGATGGTGAGTTATTAAAAAAGAACGGAGAGATGGAGAAAGTATGGAGAGAAATGGGGATTTGATTAATTTTATATTTCTTTAATTTTTGTAGTTGGAAACACTAAGAAAGAACAATACACTCGCTCAATCTTTTGAAAATATCACATTTGGCAACAAGTCAGTAATTTGTGTTTATTAATACAAAAATTGAATAATTCAGGTGTCCAATAGGTTGTTTTTAAAGTTTAAGTATCAAAATAAATTTTGAAAACAACTTAAAGTGTTTGTTTATGGATTTACCTTTATTATTTAGTAATGTTGGATGTACTTGATTTGATACTTAATGTTGCTATATATAGGAGATGCATATGTATTCCATATGCATTTCACTTGAATTTATTTTCTAATGTCTTGATATTTATTGTGAGTACATATAGGATATACATATATATAACATATGGATTTCACTAGAATTTCTTTTTTCCAATTAATATTATTATTTACTTTCTAATTAATAATATTATTTATTATTTGGTAGTATTGGAAACATGATATTTATTATGGATATACATAGGGTATATATTGTATGCAGATGCGATATGTATACATATATTATGAATTATGTAATATTGAAATCTGAAAAACCCGAATCTGTAAAGGAGTGCTTTTCAAAAACAATGTAAAAGGACACTTGACAGTGAAAATTGAATCTTCTTCAATCAAACAATGTTCGAATTGAGTAAAATACAAGGGATAGGAATATTTCTTTCGGCGACACTAAACAGTAAATTCATTAAAGCTACACGTGATATGCTGATAGGGTTTAATTTCCTAAAGAAAATTAAAATATCCAGTCCTAAGTTACATTTTGTAAAATTCTCTACGGAGAAAAAATTGCTACTGGTGTTCACTTCTTATACAACAATAAAATTAGCATCCAGAAAGCGACCATCATTCGCTTTCAGAAGCATCTTCCATTTGTTGAACAAAAATTTCAGTTGGATCAAGACATCCTCTCAATGTATCGTGCCCAAGTTGTGCTCTTTCATTATCTCCAAACCCAAAAATCTGCCCTTGGTTAGTGACTGCAACGGTGTGATACAGGCCTGTGCTGATCTGAGACACACAGTGTGCTCTTAAGCTGTCAAGGACTCGAGGTTTCATCACTTTATCAGACACTCCCCTATCTGGAAAACCGAGGCTACCAAACCCCATCCAACCAAAGCCATAAACCCTGCCGCCATCAACCAAGACAAATGTTTTCCTTTTTCTCGCACAAACCTAAGAGGCATTAAGATCTAACATTAAGATAATTTATTTATGTCCTACTATTAATCCGCTCCCCCCTTAATGAGAAAACTATGTGTGGCCTACAACTAACAAATACATTATGCATATATCTTAATGAAATAAGTGACAGTCCAGTAGAGATTGACCGAACCTGCACAGCAAGATGGCACTTAAGGCTGTTCAAGAGTTCTGGAAGAGTCTTATCGATCTCATCCCCATGCCCTAATGCACCACAATAACCTTTTCCCCAAGTATATACCTACAACCACCATGATAGAAAGATATATAAGATCTGGCACTAGTCTAGTAGTAAAGATCAAGCACTAGGTGTGTATATAATATATAAAGCCTTAAGATGCATAACTTACAAATCCACTGGAATCAAGTGCCACTGCATGTTCATCACCAGCAGATACACGGACCACATTAATTTCCTTTCTTCTAAAAGTATGTATAGCTCGAGGCAGGAACTCATTATGCTGCTCTCCATGGCCAAGACAGAAATTAGAACCAGAACCAAAAGAGTAGACTGCCCCATTGCCGATTACTGCCAAGACATAACTGGGACCAGCAGCTATTTGGACAACAGAACCAACACTTTCAAGTGCTTTGATGAGTTTTGGTGTTGGTCTATCCAATGCATCACCATGACCAAGTTGGCCATGTGTGTTGGTTCCACAAGTATAGACATGGCCTTGTCTTGTGAGGACTACAGTAAAATTAAGCCCCGCAGAAACCTGAAATGAGTATTAGCTCTTTTAGCATTTACAAAAAATTAATGAAATGAAGTATTTTTAAATACCATGTCAAACTTGCAGAATTACCATGCAACAACAATATGCTTGAGCTGAACCATATTTTTGCCTTGCAACATGCATAATACCCACTTATAATTTCCTAAAAGAGATTGCCAATTTCTTCTGGTAAATGTTGCAGAAAACGGTACAAGAATATGTAATTCAACTGGAGAATAGGCAACCAAGTCCAAAGCTTAATGCCTAAAGAAGGTTATTCACATTGTACACACTGAAATGGGAACCTTGGGATGACTTTGAAAATTGTCCCGCCCCTCAACATTTGTTTAAAAACTTTTACACGAATTGGCTGCACCAAGGACTCATGAGCCCATGACTTTTGTACTAGGTATAAGAGGAGTAAAGTAGAAAAGAAGAGACGGTGCAGTTTGTTCTGCCCTCCCACCAAAAAAGTAGGAATGCAGATAAACAATTAGTGTTATAGCAGATAAGACAATAAGTTAGTACCAGCAATTATAGAGCTGGCAGAGAATATTCTGTGGCTGCACACCTGCTGTTTGGCAGTATGCACAGCTCATCTTTTCCTTTTCCTATATTATGTAACGTTCTATCATGTAGGGACTTATTATCATCAATAGAAGAATTTTACCTCTCTTTGTAAGGCCCCAAAACATACTATAATAGCATTGGTGCATATTAGGATGAAATGATAGCGGATTATGCAAAATTTAATGACGGGTGTGTCAAAAGGACGTAACCGTCATTAATTTAAACGTTTCAGCAAGTGCGGCCGTTAAGTAAATTGTTAAATTAAGATTTGAATGTGTAATTGAGAATTAATTAGTTGGCCAAAACATGAATAAGAGTTTAACATATGTAAATGTTTGATTAAAAGAAAAGATAAGGACCAAAATAAATATTGTTAAAAGCTACCAATGAAATGTTGACATTTTTGTTTTTAGAATAAGTAAAGTTATTTAAAGTAAATTTGGGGGAGATGAGGTCGGCCAATTTGGCTGATAATTCTAGTAAAATTACTCTCTTCTTTCTCTCATTTTCCTTTATTAAATTGATACACCAAGGTCTAGAAAAAATTAAGCTAATTCTTTAAGTTATTAAGGTAAGTTTAGCTGTATTTTTCTTCACTATCTTCTTCTCTTCTGCCTATGGGCTGGAATTTTGAGGTTGGAATACTTATAATAAGAGGTTTATGATGTGTTTTAGCTCAAGGAAGCAGCCAAGCTAAGGGGAAAGCAAAAATAGGAGCAAAGAAAGTATAAAGAAGTGTTTTGGAGCATATAAAAGGTTTGGGAACTCTTTCAATTTTGTATGTGTTCAGGTTGTGAATTGAAATGATTTTGAAACTATATTGATTGTAAATGATGTGTTGAACTTGGATGGAGTTATTGAATTGGCTGAAATGGCATGAAATGGCCTTTAGTGTGTATAAGCAGAATTCTGCCCTAGGATGCACTTGACCCCGTAACTATATTTTGGCCATATCTCGACCTACAGATCTCACTCCAACTGGAGAAGAACCATAAGATATAGCCCTACAATTGTTATGAAGGAACCTAAGTCTATTTTTGCCTCTAAGGCACCCAAAAATCTAATTGAAGTCACAAACCTAAATCTATCTCTGCATCGGAAGCAGTTAGTGTTCCCAAGTACATATCTCCTAGGAAATAAAGTACAAATTGCATGATTTTTATGCCATTGGAAACTTAAAACATAAGGGAACAATTGTCTAGAAGACACTTTTACCCAGAAATATCTCTAGCTAGGTGAAAAATCCTGTTTCTTCTGCAAAATGCAGTAGATTTGGGTACACAACTGTCAGGATTTTCTGCCCGCCGTGTAAACTTCCTAACCACTGTATAAACACCCCAAAATTGCCCAATAATTGACCCATACAGCGGACAGGAATGTCTGATTACCATGTGGCTCCCGTTTTCAGCCTTTATACATTTTTCTTTCCGAATTGACTCCAAATTTTATCGTAATTTTCCAGAACTTGTCCGACATGTGTCTAGGGTTACATAATGAGTATATGAATGGTTGCTACTTGAAAAATATATGAATAGGATTATAAACATAAACAAATTAATGGAGCATTTAAATGTATATTTAACTTGAAATTATCGAATATAGCCAAAAATGATTTGGCATGTTATAATGATTATTTATGGGTAATTTAAATTTGCTCGTGATTAATTACGGACATGTTAAGCATGTGTAAGCTATTAATGATAATTTAAGTAAGGAATGCATGCTTGTAGTTGATGGTTTTGCATAATTATCGACTTGAATACTTAATACATGTTTATAGATACGCATAATGGATATATGATCATAGTTAAATATGCAATGATTTGATAAGATATATGAGTGAATGTTATGCAAAGTGAATTAATGAGTTAAATATTTATTTTATGCCAAAATTGTCCATAGTCGTGGATAAATAGGTATGCATATAAGAGATAGTATTTGCAGCTGCTAGTAATGACATCGCATTGGTGTTTAGTGATCAGATACTTATTGGTATCTAGTGTAAGTGCCTTTAGTGATTGGTACTGCTTACTCAATACCAAATGTTTGATACCGTATTTGATATCTGTATTCTCATTATACATCTCTAATGAGGATTCAGGCTAAAGGAAAAAAAAACAATAAAAAAGAGGCTTTCAATTTCATTAAAGCTACTAGAGCATGTTAGTGAAATAATGGTGAATTAGTATATTGTTAATATGTAAATGCATGACAATGTTAACTATGTTACCCATGTTTTGTTAATGTATGTTTAATAATGAAATGAAGTAAACATAATTGATTGCCTTATTTGTTATATGAAGTACTTGTTTTATTTATGCCTAGTTTTATCATTTACATTTATGACTTCATCAAGAAAGTTTGCTTTATTTATTCCCCACTGAGCCATTGCTCAGCACAGATGTTTGTTCCCATGTACGTACAACAGTATAGAAGTACGAGGTGCTTGGTGCCAACATTTTCAAGCCACTAGGGAAAGCTCAAGTCTACTTTTGGTATAATATTTTGAATGTATAGCTAATATAATCCTATGTAGTATTGTATATATGGATGAATAGACTCTCGTTTAAAATATAATGTAATGGAACGTTTGTAAAGGACTTTTATGTTATACAGTATGACCATTGAACCTATAGTTTGGTGAAAATAATTTCAAATGGGGCAAAAACACATATATAACTATAACATAAAGGAACTTATGTTCTCTCTCTTTTCTCTGTCCAAATCTCTGTTTTGTCCTATTTTCTTTCTCTCTTCTCTTCCTCCAATTTCTTCCTTATTTCCCTAAATACTTGTTTGTTAATTCTTTAATATTCATTAGTTAGGATTTCATCCTAACAACTAGCATCAGAGCAGTTATGATTCTGCTGGAAAACAAAGGGTAAGAACAATACTGCCAGAAAAAATAAGGGGCCTTCTGTTGAAGATTCCCCTTCCTCCATTTAAGGGTGGGAGGACCAACTCAAGTCCAAGATTGAAGAACAAAGTGTTGCTTTTGGTTCCATGGAAGCTACATTGGAGACATTACAACAAGAGCATAACCACAAAATTGAGTCACTAATGCAAGAACAAACCAACTTGCAAACATAACAGATAAAGAACCAAGTAATATTTGAGGAGCTAAGTAAAGAAAATCGGAAGTCTGGCTTATCTGGCCCAACTCATTTAGGGGACTCATCCAGCTCCAGCTCCTACCAACTATAACCCAATGCCTCCCAGCAACAGTTAGAGGTAAAGAAACTCAAGTCCTCAACCTTGAATCTCATAGGGTTGAAAGAGGAATATTACAAATTCCCATATATAGAGAAGGTTTAGATTTAGTAGGGCATGTGAAAACTTATCCAAATAAGTTATTGCCTAAGTGTGATCTTCCTAGCTTTGAAAGGACTGAAAATAATTCCTAGATTATAGACTGCAGTGAAACTTTTGATTGTGTTGATGGGAACCATTTTGCGAGGAAAGAAAAGCAAAATGAAGATAAAGAAAATAAGAATGAAGTATGCAATAAATGGACTATGAAAATTGGTGTTTTTTATGTTGAACTGAAGGGGTGGAACACACTGCAAAGGTTCAAAAACACAGCATTGGTTGGTGCCCAAAAGGTGTTTGTGAAGATAATCCTGTGAATCATTGCTGACGGTATTGTAAATGGAGAGGGCTTCATATTCATTGTTTTTAGTGATTGGAATAGTTTTGGAAGAAGAAATGAAACTGAAAAAGCTTGTAATGATTTTGTTTTGGGGAGTTTTGGTCATCTTGCATTGAAGTGGTGTCAACAAAGGTCACTATCATCATAGAAATGAAGTTCAAAATGTGGAGGCAAAGGAAAAGAGTTGCAGTCCTCCCACTGCCCCTGAATGCAAGTTACATTTAGTCTTCCATGTCTCCCTCCTCAAGATGAAGATTGAAGATCATATCACCCCATCACACTGCCCTTTCCGCCCTTGCTTGAGAAGATCCTCAACAGCAGAACCATATGGGTAAGAGACAACCACATTCAGCAATTACTAGTCAAATGTCAAAGGCCTGCCCTCTATTGACTCTAATTGGGAGGACAACAACTTTGATTCAACACCAGTTTCCACAATTTTATCATTCTTGGGGACAAGAATGTTCTCAAGGGGGGAGTATCATTAGGTATAAGAGAAGGGGTAAAGAAGGATATGATAGAAACAATTAGAGTTATAGCAGATAAGACAACAAGTTAGTTAGTACCAGCAATTATAGAGCTGGCAGAAAATATTTATGGGGCTGCACACCTGCTGTTTGGCAGTATGCACAGCTCTGCTTTTCTTTTCCTATATTGTGTAAGTAGGAGATTATTATCATCAATAGAAGAATTTTATCTCTTACTATTTCTCTCTTTTCTCTCCAAATTTCTTCTGTCTACTCCTCTAATTTCTTCCTCATTTCGCTATATACTTGTCTGTTAATTCTTTAATATTCATCAGTTAGGATTTAATCCTAACACTTTGCCTTAAAAGTAAATACATGAAATTGGATGACTAATATACTAAAAATTGTTGGAAATTGAAGTAGATTTTTGTAAATTGTGTAGTTTTTGGAAACGGTGCATGGTTTTATGTATTTGGGTGTTTAGGAAAATGTGCGAGTTATTATTGATTTACAATGGACTTGAAGAATTACTCTATCTAGCACCATATATACCTGATGCATGTATGGGAATGTAGGAGTGGAGAACATTATAATAAAATTGTGCTCAAAAGTTTTTCCCTTTCAATCTATCGTTCATTCTATTTTCATCTATTAAAATCCATCAAGCTATTCAATCTATACTCGAGGCCATAAGTGTTATTAAGCTCACACCTTTCAGAACCTAACAAGTGGCATCATGTCTCTAAACTGCAAATCCATGTTCATGTGACTTGTATGTGATTAAACTTCAAAAATGGGGACCCGCATTACATTAAACTGCTTAAGGGACCTTCATGTCATTAAACTGAAAATCTATTTTCAAGTGACTTGCATGTCTTTAAACTGAAAATTTATGTTCAAGGGACCCCACATCATTAAACTGCAAAAACTATGTTCAAGGGACTGACAAGTTTTTAAACTGTCAAAATATGTTTCTAAGATGTTGAAGGGATGGTTGCTAAAGTTGAAGTTCTTAATTTCTACAAAAATCTCATCAACGATGAGTGCTGGAAATTGATGTAGATCTTTGCAAACTGTGAAGTCTTGAAAATGGTCCATGATTTTATGTAAGTCCATATTTATATTTTTAGGAAATCGTACGAGTTATTATTAATTTATTATGGACTTGAACGATTATTTAAGCCAGGACTTTATATACCTGATGCATGTATAGAAATGTTGTGGAGAAAATTATAATAAAATTATGCTTAAAGGTTTATCTCCCTCATCAATTTATTTTCATATATTCAATTCTAACAATCTATTCAATCCATACCCATGTCCATAAGTGTTATCAAGCTTCCAACCTTCCAAAAGTTAGCAAAAATGAACATGAACTTCAGTAGAGAAGTGATTTAGGATTTTATGGAAGAAAAGGTATTCGCCCGAAAATACATTTGTAAGAAGTTCAAATAATTAAAGTTGATAATACTGCAAGCATCATTAACACTCAATGAATCCCTGAAAGGTTATAGCCTATATCAATTTTACACTCTATAATTAAAAAAAAAAAAAAACAGATGTGCAATGACTTATGATGCAAACTATAAAAATATGTCAAAGATAATTCACTTTACCTGTTTGCAAGGATTTCCCTTTAATGCCTCAACAAGCCTAGGCCTAAATATGGGGCGGCTAGTATCTCTATGACCACAACAAAATGATGAATTATCTCCACAAGTGAAAACCTGAATCAATAACTGACAACATCGGGTTAGTATGACAGCACTTCCTAACACACCATAATTTCAAAGCACATGCTATCGGTGTACATATATAATCCATATAACAAAAGGTGATGTTGTGTATCATGCAAGATCATCAATAAAGGCACAACAAACTAGGAAAGAACATAGAAAATTGATGAGCATAATTTATATCCTGCAAGGTCCAATACATGGAGAATTCAACAAAATACACCAAGCTGCATGATCCTTGCCATAGTATTGGAAGAATGAATTCCACCTCTTCTAACAAAAAGAATTCCAAATGTCCACACATAACGCTGAAGAATTTTGTGAAAAGACATTTTTTTATTATCTCACCTATGTATAAACAATCAATTCTATAGAGAAACCTTACAACTAATTAGAAAGTATACAGCTAGCCTATAATCAATCCTTAATTACATAATTAACAAACTAAGAAAACAAATCATGACAGTCAGTACTCCCCCTCAAACTGGTGCAAAAATATTACACATGCCTAACTTGCAAACTAAGATGTGAAAGGCTCGACTGTTGAGACTTTTTGTAAAAACATTATCTAGTTGCATTTCCAATGTCACATGGAATAAGCTCAAAATACTATCAGTTAGCTTTTTTTCTTTGATGAAGTGTCGATCAATTTCAATGTGCTTCATCCGATTATGTTGAATAGAATTATGAGCGATACTGATGAAGAAGATGATACTCAAGGTGGGCTGATGGACCGAATGGCAGATGGGCCAAGAAGGCTGCTGGTTTACACTCGCAGAAAGGAACGGGTTTAATATAATTACTGTTGGACCATTTTGGTTAGAAAGAAGAAGGGAAAGTTAGTTATGCTGAGCTAGATTGTAACGGTTTTAGTTTTTTTAATTCTCTGTTGCTTTATTTTCGGGAGAGGGGAGAAAGGGGGGATCATTCTGTTTGTATTGGAAGTTTGCTGCTTAGAGCAGGGCTCCATTTCAGTGGAGAGAGAAGTTATTTCCTGGGACTTTTCTTCATTGTTTTTCCAGTTATTGAATCAATGAATCTCGTATCATTTATCCCCATATATTCTATCTGATTATTGTTTGATTGCTTGAATTTATTGCCTGGATCGATTGTCTAGAATTCATTCTTTATCAATTGGTGTCGTCTGTGGGAAGACTATTAATCTCCAGGCTAAGCAAAATGAATAACCCACTCAAAACACAATCCCAAACCAAAGCAAATTTACAGGAAAGAGTTGATGCCCATGAGGAAACTCTGGCTGCAATCCAACAAACCCTTGCCACATTCCAGAAATTGGTAGAAGAGAAGTTTGAATCCCTGGATGCTAAACTGATGAGAAAAATAGAGAAACAACCCATAGAAGATGAAGAAGAAAAAAAGCACACTAATGAGACCGAACTAAGAGAAGATACTCCCAGGTGAGTTTTTATTCAATCCAGCTCAAAATTCGGGAAACCTACTAATCCCCATTTGGATTCATGCATGAGACCCAACCATTTTGATGCTGGAACCGTAGCACTGCCCAAGGTGAAGCTACCGGAGTTCAGTGGACCAGACCCCCGTAGCTGGATTGCTAAGGCTGAGCTTTTCTTCAGTGTCCAGCAGACTCCAGAACGAATGAAACTCACAATAGCATAAATGTGTATGTTCGGACCCGCTATAACATGATTTTCCCAAGCATTACGGGACAATTCACAAATGACATGGGAGCAATTCAAAATGAAACTTAATGGACGGTTTGGAAAACGAAGAACCCAAAATCCCTACGAAGAACTGAGAGCGTTATTTCAAACCGGAAGTGTGGATGAATATATAGAAGAGTTTGAGGCAATTATTGGATATATTCCCAAAGGTTCTGAAACACAGTTCCTTGGTTACTTCATGGGTGGTCTGCGAGAGGACATGGGGAGATGGGTAAGGTTCTTGAAGCCACAAACCTGTGAGGAAGCCATGGAACTAGCCCGCGATGCAGAGATGACGTTTGGCCCTCCTGGAGGCAGGTCGGCGACCAGAGAGAGAGGTAGTGTGGGGCGATCGGACATCACTCCTGCCGTCCCACTCAACTAGCGACCTCCCCAAAGAAGTGGGTCAGCCCACCCCAAAGCCCACAAACACAAACCCAAGCCCAATGACCTCCCAAAGAACTTTCCCAAATCACGCCGCCCCACATCCACCTCGCACCGGAACACCACCGCCAGGTCGCAATAGGGGGCCGCGCCACCTGGCCCTGAAGGAGATCGAAGAGCGGCGGCGGCTGGGGCTATGCTTCAAGTGCGCCCAGCCTTACAACCCCCAACATAGGTGCAGCGGGGGAGAGTTGCGACTCACCATCCACGAGAACGACTTGTATTTGGAGGCTGAAGAAACAGGTGAGGAAGTACCCATTGATGAGGTGGCTGGAGAAGATGATGAAGAGGTGGGAGAGTGCAATTCCATCGAGTTGTTCTATGGAGCCATAGATCAAGCCTCGGCGCCAAGCACCATGAAATTGTAGGGGACGCTATATGGAATTCCCATTGTGCTGCTCGTGGATTCAGGTGCATCCCACAATTTCATCTCCCGAAAACTGGTAAGCTTCCTGAACTTGCACACTGATTCTATCTCTCCTCTTAAAATCAAGTTGGGGACGGGTACCAAGTTCCAGTCACTAAAAAATGCAAAAACGTACCCTTGAGAGTGGGTGAGCTCACGCTGAAATTGGATGCATTGGTGTTTGAGTTGGGCCCACTTGATTTTGTTTTGGAAATTGATTGGTTGAGCACTCTTGGTGAGGTGACTCACAATTGGGAGCAGAAATGGATGAGGTTTGATCATGGGGGTAAACAGATTGAGTTGGTTGGAAGTGAGGGGACCCTTTCTGAAATGGATGCATTGCATGTTTGGTTAAGTGGGGGGAGTTTAAAACACATGTATCGTCATCAACACCCCTTGTTACCAGCCTCTATGCAGGGTCTTTCTACTGAACAAAAAAGAGGCATAGGAGAGCTCATGAACCTCTTCCCGACAGTTTTTCAACCAATGTCTAGATTACCACCACGGCGTTTGCACGATCACGCCATAAGGCTTGTTAACAGGTATGAAGCAGTTAGTGTCAGACCCTATAGATACCCGCACCAGCAGAAGTAAGAGATACAAAAACAACTGGAGGAAATGTTGCAGCAGGGGATAATACGCCCCAGCCAAAGTCCTTTTTCCAACCCTGCTCTACTGGTCAGAAAGAAAGATGATTCATGGAGGTTATGCATAGACTACAGAGCTCTCAACAAGGTTACAGTTATTGATAAGTATCCAATGCCGGTGGTGGATGAGCTTTTGGATGAACTAAATGGAGCCAAATTCTTCACCAAATTGGACTAAAAGTCTGGGTTTTATCAAATCCGTATGCGAGAAGGGTATGAGCATAAAACGGCTTTTCGGACTCATGACGGGCATTACGAGTTCCTAGTGATGCCATTTGGGCTGACTAATGCTCCGTCTACCTTTCAAAGTGTGATGAACAATATTTTTCGCCCCTAGTTGAGACGAATAGTCCTTGTATTTTTTGATGATATCCTGGTTTTTAGCAAGACCTGGGAAGACCACTTGCAGCATCTAGCTATTGTCTTGAAGGTATTGGCAGACCATGACTTCAAAGTTAACCCTAAGAAATGCTCCATAGGCCAGACCTCGATTGATTATTTGGGCCACCACATCACGGAAGAGGGAGTGACAGTAGACCCAGAAAAGATCAAGGCAGTATAGAATTGGCCCTTGCCAAAGAATGTTAAGGGAGTTCGAGGATTCCTAGGTTTGACCGGGTACTACAAGAAGCTCATTAAGGACTATGGGAAGATTGCTAAGCCGTTGACTGAATTAACCAAGAAAAATGGGTTCCAGTGGAATATGAAGGCACAAACCGCCTTTGAGGTTCTTAAGGAAAAGCTTACAGCAGCTCCTTTACTGGCACTCCCCGATTTCACCAAAAAATTTTGTGTAGAATGTGATGCTTCTGGCGTGGGGTTGGGGGCTATTTTGATGCAGGAAGGCAGACCCCTCGCTTATTATAGCAAGGCTTTAGCCGACCGTAATCTTGCCACGTCGACATACGAGAAGGAATTGATGACCTTGGCCTTATCTATTCAACATTGGCGTCCCTACTTGCTTAGGAGGAAATTCATTGTGTTTACTAATCAAAAGAGCCTACGGCACTTGCTACAACAGCGAGTCACCACTACGGATCAACAGAATTGGCTCGCTAAATTGATGGGATATGTGTTTGAAGTGCCCTACAAGCCAGGCAAGCTCAACAACGCTGCTGATGCCTTGTCCAGGCGGCAAGATTATGTAGAATATGCAGCATTTATCTTCTCTCCTTCATGGATGGGTGGCAGAAACTTGATTGAGGATGTGAACCGGGATCCACATCTGTTAGCCATAAAGCAAGCTCTTGAAGCCGATCCAACCTCTAGGCCGAAGTATGAACTGAAGCAAGGGGTGTTGTACCGGGGAGGGAAGTCAGTCATCTCACCCACATCGGCATGGATTCCTGCCATGTTAGAGGAATTCCATAGTACGGCTACAGGAGGGCATTCGGGTTATTACCGAACCTACCGGAGAATTGCAACAAATTTTTACTGGAAAGGAATGGTGCAGCGGATTAAAGATTATGTTAAAGGTTGCTCCATTTGTCAACGGTTTAAGGGCTCAACATTGGCGCCAGCCGGCCTACTCTAGCCCCTCCCTATTCTGCAAGCTGTTTGGGAAGATCTTTCCATGGATTTTATAATCGGGATGCCCAAGTCTAAGGGATATGACGCTATCATGGTGATCGTTGGCAGGCTGTCTAAATATAGTCACTTTGTAGCCTTGAAACATCCATATACTGCTCAGGTTATAGCTGAGTTGTTTGTTAAGGAGGTTGTCAATCATTAGCGACAGAGATCCGGTTTTTATGAGTCGGTTTTGGCAAGAATTGTTCAAGCTACAAGGGACGCAGCTCAAGTTCAGTTTTTCGTACCACCCGAAAACGGATGGCCAAACCGAGGTGATTAACAGGTGTTTGGAGACCTACCTTCGCTGTTTTGCAGCTGATCAACCACGCTTTTGGAATCAATGGCTGCCATGGGCGGAGTATTGGTATAACACTACATTTCATGATAGTACGGGGGTTACCCCCTTCGAAGTGGTGTATGGAAGGCGACCCCCAACCATCCTACAATATGTTCCTGGTGAGATTCAAGTAGAAGCAGTGGCTAGGGAACTTCAGGATCGTGATGAAACTTTGAGGCAGCTCAAACAACATCTCCTTCGATCGCAGCAATTGGTGAAGTCACAAGCTGACTAGCATCGACGAGATATCCACTTTGAGGTGGGAGATTGAGTTCTTTTAAAGCTCAAACCTCATAGACAGCAATCAGTCAAGGATCTACCCGAAGTTGTCGGCTCGCTACTATGGGCCATTCCAGATCGAATCACCAGTAGGGACAATGGCTTATCAATTACGCCTCCCTGACTCTTCTAAGGTACATCCTGTTTTCCATGTCTCTTTGCTTAAAAAAGCTATTGGGGCCCAACCGAGTTCAACCAACCTGCCACCTGAGTTAGAGCTAAAAACAGAAGAAGGGGCTGCTCCAGTAAGGGTGTTAGCGACGCGGACGGTTTACAGGGATGGGGAACACATTTCTCAGTGGCTGGTCCAGTGGCAGTCCAAGGGAGTAGAAGAAGCTACGTGGGAAGATGAATATGTTCTGAAAAACTCCTATCCGCACCTAAGTCTTGAGGACAAGACTTCTTTTCAAGGGGGCGGCAATGATGAAGAAGATGATACTCAAGGTGGGCTGATGGACCTAATGGCAGATGGGCCCAGAAGGCTGCTAGTTTACACTCGCAAAAAGAAATCGCTACAAACAGGGGGACTCCAGGGAACGGGTTTAATATAATTACTGTTGGACCATTTTGGTTAAAAAGGAGAAGGGAAAGTTAGTTATGCTGAGCTAGATTGTAACGGCTTTAGTTTTTTTAATTCTCTGTTGCTTTATTTTCGGGAGAGGGGAGAAAGGGGGGATCATTCTGTTTGTATTGGAAGTTTGCTGCTTAGAGCAGGGCTCCATTTCATTGGAGAGGGAAGTTATTTCCTGGAACTTTTCTTCATTGTTTTTCCAGTTATTGAATCAATGAATCTCATATCATTTATCCCCATATATTCTATCTGATTACTGTTTGATTGCTTGAATTTATTGCCTGGATCAATTGTCTGGAATTCATTCTTTATCAGATACTGATTGCAGCTTTGTCATTACAATAAAAGAATAGCTTGTATTTTTCAGCCAACTTCAGCTCTGCTAGCAACTTCTGCAACCAGAAAAGCTTACAGACACCTTAAGCCATAGCTCTGTAATGTGCTTCTGCACTTGATCTAGCAACCACACTTTATTTCTTGCTTCTCTAAGTAATCAATATACCTCCCACAAGTATGCAATAACCAGAGGTAGATCTTCAATCATCTAGATATCCAGCCCAATCTGCACCTATAAAGGCTTCAATTCGAAGATGTCAATGTTCGAAGAAAAGAAGACCTTTCCCTAAAGCTGATTTTAAATACAGCAAAATGTGAAAGACAGCCTGCAGATGAGATTCTCTAGGATCATGCATAAACTGGCTCACCAAGCTAAATGCATAAGCAATTTCTGGTCTGGTATGAGAGAGATAGATGAACCTTTCAACCAATCTCTGATATCTGCCTTAGCAACCGATTCTTCAATTCCTACTTGCAGCTTATGTTGCTTTCAATGGGCCATTCTGCATGTTTGCATCCCAATATACCACTTTCATCCAAAAGATCCAAGATGTATTTCCTCTAAAAAATGAAGATTCCTTTAATTGATTTGGCAACTTTAATTCCCAAAAAGTATTGTAACTTTCCAAGATACTTGATCTCAAACTCCTCGGCCAAGAGCTTAAGCCATTTCTTCTTGATCATCTCCTATCATCACTATGGCATCAACACAAACAATAAGAGTGATCTTACCCTTAGAGTGTCTCATAAAAAATGTATGATCAGCATTGCTCTATTGATATCCAATAGATATCATGGTGTGACACTCGCCGAACCCCCCTCCCCGTGCGTATCCGATTGGTTCCTCAGAGGCAAGCCTTTAGGGTCCGAGGCTGAATGGATGTTCATTAAACTCGTGAAGATTGGTCGCTTCGCAATAGACAAAGATTCAACCCAATTCGCCAAGCCTCGGACTGCCCTCGTAGGTTGATCCCCAACAATAGAATAGGGGTACTCCGAGACGCCATCCGGCCTCGGACCCTAAAAGCAAGCCTCCGAGAAACCAACCGGATACACACAAGGGGGGGTTCAGCATGCGTCACACATGGATTTGCCAAATCTGTCAAACCAAGCTCTCGGAGGATTGTTTCAACCCATACAAGGCTTTCTTCAGTCTGCACACCTTTCCTCGAGTTCTCTCATTATCAAAACTAGAAGGAATGTCCATGTAAACACCTCTTCTTACAGGTCTCCATGAAGGAATACGTTTTTTACATCAAATTGCTACAAATCCCAATCCAAGTTAGCTACACAAGATAGCAAGAATTTGATTGTGATTATTTTGGCAATAGGTGCAAATATCTTCTAATAATCAACTCCATAAGTCTGAGTGAATCCATTTGTCACTAATCTAGCTTTGAATATTTCAATTGAACCATCAGCTTTGTATTTTATTGTGAACACCCACTTGCAACTAACTAGCTTCTTGTCTGGAGGAGCAATTAGTTCCCATGTTTCATTTTTGGTGAGTGCTTTCATTTCTTCTACCATAACTTCTTTCCACTTTGGGTCTATGATAGTTTCTCTCCAATCCTGTGGAATAGACATAGAGAAAAGAGACAAAGCAAAGGCGTTATAGGAGAGACAAGGAATTATAGGAGATAAAGTTAGAAATAGAATGTTTAGTACATGACTTGACCCCATTTCTTTGAGCAACGGGTAAATTCAAATCAGAGTCAAAAGATAACTGACCCAAGGATTCTTGCAGTGTAGAATGCATGATAGCTTCTTCAGACCTGTTTTTCCTCGAGTATCTCAACAAATCATGTCAATCTAAAAGCCCAACAACATGCTCCCTCTGAACATCATCAATCTTCTCATTCTACTCCTGAACATCAGTCTCCTCATTTTCCCTCTAAACAAGATCATTAAGGACCACAAGCATCACTTCTTATTCACTACTCTCTCCCTGAAGAGGTGACTAAGCAGTGCCAAATTAAGGTTCAAAGTCCCAAAAAGTAACATCCATATTGACAACTTTTTAGATCGAGGGTAATAACAATTATAGCCCTTTTGGGTTGGAAAATACCAAATAAACACACATCTAAGGGCCCTCAAATCTAATTTTTCAACATTCATAGTATGGACAAAATAGACACACCCAACAACCTTTGGTGGAACGGTATAGCCATTCTTCCCGGTTAAGACTTCTAAAAAGGTCCTAAAATTGAGAGTTTTGAAGAGCATTCTATTGATAAGATAGGTTGCCACTAGTATAGCATCCCTCCAGTATAGCTTTGGAACATCCATAGTGAACATAAGGGATCTAGCATCTTCTAACAAATGCCTATTCTTTCTTTCAACTGCCACATTTTGAACATTAGTATAAGGACAACTAGTTTGATAAAAAATCCCATGAGACTCCAAATAAGTAGCAAACCTACTATCCTTGTATTCTGTGCCATTATAAGTTTTCAAGACTTTTATCTTAGCATCAAACTGGGTGTGGACTATTTTAAAAAAAGATTGAAAACAGGAAAAAAAACATCACTTTTTGCTTTAATCAAATACACTCAATTCATTCTAGTACAACAATCAATAAAAGTAACAAAACATCGATATCTAGACAAAAAAAAAAGTAGTTTGTGTAGGCCCGAAAACATCAGAATGAATAAACATAAAATGAACAAAGGTTTTATTATCACTTAAAAGGGTAAGAGTTTTTAGTATATTTAGCATACTCGCAAGCATCACAAGATAAAAAATCAAACCGAGTTTTAGAAAATAAATTGAGATATAGTTTCTAAGACAAAAAAAGATGGATGCAAAAAACCGCCTATACCACTAATATTATTTCTTGGTTAACATCTTTATATCCTTATACAAAAAGTAGAGAGAAATGATGCTCGTTTTCCCCCTCAACCCTAGCAGATTTTCCATGCAACTTCTAGCAAGTCTCCTTTGTATGCCTTGGCTTTCCACAGTGATCACAGTACAAATGGTCTTTATCAGAAGTAACACCCTCCGGCATAATATGAGCAGTTAAGCATGGCACTTCTTTAGGTCTCTTCCTACTAGATATAATAATGTAACTTCTCAAGAGAAGGAAAAAATGATCTGCCAATAACTTAAACTCTCAATTGGTCAAATTCAGGGTTCAAACCAACTAAAAAATCATACATCCACTCCTTTTCAAGCATGTTTTGAATCAGTACATCATCAGCACAATTAGCCTGAAAATCTTAATAACAATCCAATTCCTGCCATAAACTACTCAGCTCAAAAAAATAAACTGAAACATTAAGCTCACCTTATTTTGTGCCATGAATTTTATTACGAAGTTAAAAAATCCGAGCATCATTTTCCATCCAAGAATAAGTGGCTTTTGAAGCTTTCCATATCTTCTCCGCAATGTCAAGCAGTAAATATTGTCAGGAGATCTTAAGATGCATAGAATTAATAAGCCAAGACATAACCAATAAGTTATCAGAGTCCCATTGACTAAAGGTCGGATCAGTAACAGGTGGTTGTTTCTTATCTCCATTAATATAACCTTGTAACATTCTAGTCTTGAAAGACAATAAACATGACCTAGACCGGGCTAAATAGGTACTACTTCCATCTAGTTTAATAGGATTAATTTGAGTATAGGGGCTATCATTAGTAGTATAATGTTTCTCTACTTCCTTAATATCTGACATAATGATAGGATTAAATTGATGAGTTGAAAAAACACAAGGAACAGCAAAGAAAGAACCCGAAAAATAGCAGAACCTGTTCACAAGTAGGCCCAAAAATTAAGACTTCAGAAGTGATCGGAGAGTAGCCCGTCGGAGTAGCAAGATTCGGTGCAGAAGGTGGCCGGAGGTGGTTACACACGCTACACGCGTTGGTGAGTGAACAAAGGAGCAGAACTGATATGAAAGCGCGTGTACTCACGCGCGAGGTCTGACGGCATCGAAAACTTGCGTACAAGCCGAACTTGGCCTCGGCTTTGCTTCGGTGAGGGCGGTGTCAAAAGAAAAGGGATGAAATGCGACCTCTTAACACTTGCCGAAAAACAGCATACTGAAAATCAATTTTAAGAACAGACCTACTGCAGCAGGGAATAAACTCAACTTTCAAAAAGGCAGAGATTGATGCCATGAAAAATTTTGTGAAATGAGATTTTCTTATTATCTCACTTGTGTATAAACAATTAATGTACAAGGGATTTTATACATAAATTCTACAACTAATTAGGAAGTAAACAGTTAGCCTATAATCAATTCTTAATTACAAAATTAACAAACTAAGGAAACAAATCATTATAGTCAACAGACGTTGATTTGTAT
This sequence comes from Excoecaria cochinchinensis, assembly GCA_947683425.1. Lineage (NCBI taxonomy): Eukaryota > Viridiplantae > Streptophyta > Magnoliopsida > Malpighiales > Euphorbiaceae > Excoecaria > Excoecaria cochinchinensis. Next base: position 4,353,690 of record CANTUQ010000004.1, read on the forward strand.
ATCATGTATTCATTATCATTATTACAAAATAAAACACAAAAATAAGAAATGGTAAAGTTGGGAACGTTTTACTTAACATAGCTTCATACATCTACAAATACAAAATCAAAACCTATATATGCCCATTATGCATGTAAAGCACCAACAATTGTCTCCAAACCAATCGTTATACAACATTAACATTGCCAAAGATGCTGTCTCAAACAAGAAGGCATGAAATTTTTACGACTAATACGTTCAATCTCTGCCTAATATAATAGCGTTAATACGTGATAATTCAAATTTCATGGGCTGTTAATAGTTCAAATTTCAAGGGCTGAGGTCCAGCTTACGGGAAGAACAACTCAAGCTTTATCAAAGCATTACATACAACCTAGCAGGAGCCTATCGACTCCATTTCATCCTCTGACCAAAGCATTGCCTTCTAAATGTTTGTAGTTTAGACAAGTTATATGGCTTATAAAGAAAAGCTTCCGACTTTCCATGTGAAAACCATTGTTTTCCCTTAAACTTTAATGAACACCCAACATTGGTTTAACCTTGGAACACAGATACGAATGGGATGTGAGTAATGCCTTATGCCCATTTAGATTGTTCTCACCGCAACATATTATGTTCTTGTAAACAGGATTTACAATCCTTGTCGCTTTAGCATTGTATCATCCCCTTTACCTTTTCTTTTGAGCAGGGATGTGGCTGAGGCATCGTAGGCAAGACATGGGAGTGGGTTTACAAGTAAAACGAATCTGATAATATTTCTTCTACAAAAGAACATCTATTACTCTCTTTAACAACATTATTCATGTTGGCCAAAAACCTTCTTCAGCGAACATGAATTTTCATACATATTTTAACATAAAGTGAATTCAAAACAAGTCGTGTAGTTCCTATAAGACCCATTTCACTTGCATCCCATTCAAACATCACTTCCACATCAAACACCAACAAAAACAAATATCCAAAGGGCTTGTTCAATTTTACTTTATTAGCCTTTTGACCACAATCAATCAATGTTCCAAAGCTTCACAGACATATGCCACCAAATAATTAGTTCAAAATAAAGCACATTATTAATTACATCAACTCAATTACAAACCTCTCCAGACTCCAAAACAAAGGCAGCATGATTGTGTGAGGCTGAGACCTGAACCACACAAGCCAGAGATGGGAAACTAATCTGGGTGAATGCCACACATTGTGTTGTTTCTGGCCCATGTCCAAGAACGCCACACAAACTGGAACCACAAGAATACACAGATGAATTGCTGATCAGCAATGTGTGATACCTTCCAGTTGTAATCTGCATCTGCTGATTTAAGAAAAATGACGTGAAAAATAATAAAAATGGAGAAGTCTTCCAGAATAATGTTGGGCACAGTTAATAAAAGCAATAGGCACTATCAAATGAACATAAGTACCATTATTAAAATGGAATATTAAAAGTTTCACCATCATTTCTTTATCTGTAAGTGACTTAGTGCTCATTGCTAAAAGCGTGAAAGAAAAGCAGAAGCTTGCAAGTGATGACCCACAAACAGGTTTTACATCCATATAAACGCCCTTCAGCAACAGCGGAAGCAGAAACAAAGGACTTCTATTTTCTCATGCTGAGAATTGTTCTAGACAGAAATTACAAAATATATGGCACGGGATAACAGAAAAGCATGTGGGAATTTTATATACTTTCACAAGCTGGAATGGTTTTCTAGACAGAACTATAAAAAGGAAGGCAAAGGATAAAAGAAAATAATTAAATACTTGCTTGAAGTTACAGAATACTCAGGATGTTGTATGCACATTTTATTGTTTATTCATCTATCGAAATAAACTAGGCAAATATTTCAAAGAAATAGTAAATTGCCTGCTGAACCCATATATGAAGGAATTATGTTTTACGGAAAGTCAATATATCAAAGAAATAGTACATTGCCTGCTGAAGTCTTGACCATCCCAGATGATTCCTCAACAGCTTGCAAGAACCTCAAAACTTGCTTCCAATTCCCTCCACATCGATCGAACAATTTTTTCTGGGCATTCCATCCCATCCCATTGTAAACAGCATGGGACACAGACAACTGAAATGCAGCAAAATCTGCCAATGACTTGAATTTGTGAGGGTACACTCCATGGCTCCCTCCAAAAGTCTTAGAAGTTAACTCCAAATACACAAGATCAATGGCACTTAGTCTGCCTGTGGTCAATATCTCTAAAATCAAATGTGACGGCAATTCCTCAATTGAAACCAACCTATATCTATCTGCCATTTATATCAAGTCTTCACCTTTCACCTCCGTAAGATAAACCCACCAAAGTTTATACCCTCAAATTCAAAATTCAAGGCTACTCAGACAATGAGCTCCATACAGAACAGACTAAAGGGAAAATATCAAATTTTTAGGCGAAATCTGAAGAAATTAAAACAACATATGAAGAATACAACATCAGAAGGAAGGAAAATCGATGGAATCGAATACAAAAAAGGCGGTCTAGACCAAAAATTCCCAGGTTTTTGATTCAGTGATTGAAAATAAAACATCAGAAGGGACTATTCACGCACAAACCCCAGGAATATATATCGTAAATTTTGCCTAAAAGCAAAACCTCACCTGCAATTGAAGTACGATTCAATCAGAAAAAAAAAATCAAATAAACAAAATAAGGACACAGAATTACATCAAATTTTGATCATTTTACAAAACAAATGTCAAATGTAGGGTTTTGACGTCAGTATTCGGTTCAAAACCAACCCAAGAAGAGCTTTAGTAATAAAGTTTCAATTAGTGAGAACTTACCAACAAAAGCAAAACAAGTGGAGCTTTTTCGGTGCCGATCTAGACCCTTTTTTGACCGAAATGTAGCAAATTGAGCTAAAAGAACAATAAGGTAAAGGAAATTAGAAAGTGTGAGAAGAAGAGAGCCAAAAAGCGAAGGAAATAATAGAAAATGAAGTTAAGGGCTCTGAATGAGTGAATTCTCTCTGTGGCCACATTCCCTTAGCTGTCAAACTCTCTCTCTCTCTCTCTCTCTCTAGACTTTGCGCATAGGTGATTACAGATTACAAATTGTAAATTGATTTTCTCTCTCTAGAGATTGTGGTAGATTTAGTTGAGACTTGAGAGGGAACTTAATTAGGGCGAAGAACAAGAGGGGAAAAGAGACGAAGAAAAAGTCATTAATGGAATCGACTTTTGTTCTGCTTCACTGCTTTTCTCCTTTGTTTTTGACACGTGGAAGTCGGCGGTGCTAGCCACGTAGGAATTTTCACGTCGCCCGCCGGCACTATTGCTGAAAGAATGTGGACGTTGTGACCCCCGAATTGTGCGTGCGCGTAGATAAGTAGACGCGCTTCCAGTCATCAGCATGGTTTTCTTTTCTTTTCTTTTTTTCTTATTTCATATTCTACCGGTGCGCACAGTTTCGATGCTATTCAAATATTCAATTATGAATTGGTTTTTTATGAATTTGTTAAACCCACTTGCCACTTCCTAAAATAAATAATGAAAATATTTAATAAATAAAAAAAAATGTTATATAACATGTACCTGATTAATTATGGGACGGATCGAATTTGGGGTTAAATTCACTTTTTCAATATCATATTGATTGTTAAATTTTTAAATTATTAAATCAATTTTTAATCACATATTTTTTTAAATATCAATATGTTTTAACTACTTTTAAATTTTAATAATAGTATTTACAAATTTAAAACAATTATTAAAAAAAATATTACGGGCATATATTATAAAAAAATTAATTAGAAATTTGTTTAAATAAATAAAACAAGATTTATTATATATATACACACATATATACACATATATGTTTGTATGTACATGTTTACACACATTTATATATGTATGTACGCTCACCTTCATGCATGTATATGTATGTACATGTTTACATACATTTATATATGTATGTACGCTCACCTTCATGCATGTATATATGCACACGTTACATGCATTTATTTTTGTACTTACATACATATACATATATATATATATATGCATGTATGTTTATATGCATGTGTATATGTGTATATATATACATCCAAAACGATATCGTTTTACAAAACTTAATGAGCTCAGTTTTGGACAAAATGAAAAGACAAGAACATATAATTTATGGTAGTATAAATTTTTTAAATATCAACAAAATGGCACAACATAGGTAAAATTGGAGTGTTTTAAAAAAGTTGACTGTTTACTGGAATTGAAAAAATTAGAAATAAAATTTACAAAAATAAATCAATTTAAGATTGACCCATTTAGGTTACGAGTTGAGTCAAGTTTGACTCTTAATTTTTCGAGTTGGAATCGGATTGTTAGGAGATGCCCTAAATCCCAAGTGTAATAGAATATTTTTCATGTATATAAATTCATTATTATTTATGATATAATACTATTCATTTATTGATGCTATATTTAATTACATTTGCTTGCTTATGATTTAAATTAATAAATGAAGTCATTGGTATATGAACATAGTAAAGAAGTAATCATGAAGAGTTCATGATATGAGATGCCTATTGTATGCAAATATGTTAATACCTAAATATCACTAATCATAGTTTTAACAAGATAGGACATTGTTAATATAGATAGATTAGCATACGTTATACTTCTTGAAGAGGTCAAGTAGTGGTTCTTATAACTATGATTATAGTGATGATCAAAGTTAATATGTGAATGCTTATTAGAAGAACAAGTACATTTGAGACTTCCAAGAGAATCTTCATATGGACATTAAATCTATGTAATCTTAAGTAGTAAATAACATACTTTGACTCCATAACTCTTATCTCCATTGAGGGGTAAACATTTGAATATACCATGACCTTATATATATATATATATATATATATACACACACACACACACGTAACCTTTTAAAATTCATATAGTTATACATTTCCATTTTGTTGTCATATAATGTAATCATGTTTTCTTTAACATATGCTATATCATATATTACCAAAAGTTTATATACTATATTCTCTTAAACTTTTTCTTTAACATATTCATATGCTTATATATCTTTTATCTTTATACTGTAACTATTTTTTTCCTGCACATTATCTATAGATGCGGATAACCGGAGCTATGGATATCTTGTGGGCATCGGCTTTGGATACTTAATGTTCAGTATCCAAAATATGGAGACATTGTTGTCTCATAAGAAATTATGCTCTGGACACCAATTGTAATGGCCCAAATTGTATCCTAGTAGTAATTTGGCATAATTAGGGTAATTGAGTAAGTTTAATTTCGAGTTTGTTAATTTTGGACCTGAGTGATATAAGAAATGAGGACTCAATTACATAAATAAAATAAGTTTTAGCGGCCATTATGTAGATGTGCATGATTAATTAGTAGAGGGATTAATCAAGGGTTAATGGGATTTAATTAAGTTAAGCTAAGTGTGAGTGGGTGAAGTGGAATCCGGGTGTCACTTTAAGGTCTTGCCACCTCACCCTTAGACATGCAATATAAGGCATTTGAGGAGAGAGAAACTCACTTTCTGCATGTGATCTTCGGCTACTCTCTCTCAATTTTCTCTTGTTATTCTTCTTCTTCTCTCGTTTCTTTTCTCTAGTTAATTCTTTATATTTCTGCAGTTTTGATCAAGTGGTTTTAGTGTGCTGTGTTTCCATCTAATCAAGGTAAGTGATTTAGTAATTGTTCCTCATCTTCTTCTACTCCTCCTTTGTTTTTGAGTTGTTATGGAATTGAACCTTGGTTCCAATTCTGGGAATTGGACTATGATTATAGTGGTTGAACCAAGGAAAGACAAAGTAAGGAGAAAAGGTGGGAGAACCTAGTGCTAAGTGAGCTTAAGGAGCAAAGGATAGTGAGGTTTGGGAAACTCTGTTTTTATGTGTTGAATTGCTTGAATAGAAACTCTGAAATGCATGTTAAATTGTATGTTTGAGATGAATCGAAAATGTGTAATTATGTGATGTTATGAACTGAATTGAGATGATGAGCTGATGAATTAAGTCAATTGCCATAAGTTGTTGCATTTAGCATGTTGCCCTGTTTTTTGTTAGCTTGAGAAATTGCTAAGTAAATTGTGTGTATTGGATACTTATTGTGAAATTGAACATGTTGAGGTGTTTAGGTGTACGTTAGGGTAACTTGGTGAGAGTTGGCAGCATTGGATATTCCAACTTTGGGAATGCAAGCTTGAATAGCTTAATGTGGTAAAATAAGATTTGTAAGGTAAATGACCTATTAGAATTGTTAGGTTGTAATTTGAGTTGTATAACTTTAAAATGAATGAGGCTGTTGGAATTAGGTTCATAAGGTGTGTGCCTATAATTGATGTAGAAATGACCATATAGGTTTGAGGACACTAATGTCTTCAAGAATGCTTAATAAGTGTAGTTAAATCCTGTAGGAGGGCTTTTGGAGCATGTATTGCCTCATTGGCCATAACTCCTTAAGTTTAAGACCAAAAATAATAAGGACTATGCCATTGTAAACTTAACATGTAGATAACAAATGGTTAGAAGGCTATGGTGGCAGAAAACGATGTTAAGATAGGTTTTAGAAATCAATTGTGTGGATTTGGCAAAGTGCATGAAAAGGAGAGTTGTGGATTGGAACTTTGAACAAGAAGTTCAGGCTCTGTAGCAAGCGCGACAGAGTGCTCCGAAGGGTAGAATTGCTAGCCAGTGTTCTATCGCAGGCGCGGGCTTTGCCGCGAGCACGAAAGAAGCCAAAGTTTGGTTCTGTCGCGAGTGTGACTTAAGCTGTGAGCACGACAGAGGGTTGAGTTAAGTTATGTTGCGGGTGCGACAGAGCCTCAAGATTGAAATGCTTTCTAAGTGTTTTATTTTGGGTGAATTATGCTATGGGCCTATGTATGATTATGCATGGGGAAATTATAAATGTAGGGATCTATGAGGATGTGAATGAATAATGAAACATGAGATAAAATATTAAACCATCTATATGTAGATGACATCAACAATACTACATTGTCTCATGTGAATGTATGAAGGTTATATTCTATGAATAATAAACAACAATGATTGGATAAATAATTTAGCCCGCAAGTCGAGTAGTGGATAGATAGGCATGTCTATAGGGTCTAAGTGCTGCAGCCGAAGCGTCCGATTCCTTTCGGAATCTTTAATGCGTATCGAATCCTTCTTGGTTTCTTTTATATATATTATATCTTATTGACTATTTCTATACCTACGGGTACTGATGCAAAAGTGCATATCTTCGGATGCAAAAGTGATTGTTGTACTCTCGAATACTGATGCGATACCCATTATCTGCGTCTATGAATTGCAGGCAAGGTAATAATAAAATGAGTTAAATTGTAGTGAGCAAAGTGAATGTGATGTGATATGAGAATATGAATGTGATGTGTTATGTGATTGCCATGCAATATTGTGATATAGGAATATGATTTTTAGTGATGCTGAATGCATACTAAGGCATGCTTATTACTATGTTTCTGAGGCATGTATACGATGAAGCATGATTGTTAAGCATGTATATTCTTATTGCTAAAGGAATTGTTACATATATATGTGTATATGGTATGTTGTTTCCCCACTAAGTGTTATAGCGCTTAGCACGGGTTTTTAATCCGTGTAGGTTCCGAAGCGAAGCAAATTTGAAGGGCGTTCCCGCATCTCAGTTGGTCAACACACTAGGATTCATTACTTAGTGTAGGTTTTGACATTTTGTAATATGTATTATGTGATATGTGTGAAGCGCGCCGAGCCGAAAAGGCTCCCGAATGGCCCGCTTTTAAGGCTCGAGGGACTAGTTCGCGTCTTTTGATCTTGGATAATATGAAATATTTTGGAATCCCCACCCAATAGAATATTGGGAAAGTTCATCTAGTCTCATGAAATCTTTAGGCACCTTTGATATATCTTGAAGTCACCACCCAATTTACGAGAAATTGGGAAAGATCTAACCTCTATGGTCTAAACCAGAGAGTAGTTCGGAATTCCACTCTTATTTATGCCTTGATTAATTATAAATGAGTTTTTAAATTATAAAATTCCACCTCTCATCTCACACAATTAATGCAATTTATTAAAAGTGCACTTCAAATATCGAGATAGCAGTAACTGAAACTATAATAAAGCGATAAATAAAGTGGTAAATAAAGCGGTAAACACCTAAAGGCACGCCATTTACAAAGGAAAAAAATGGGACAAATACAGTCCCCCAAATGAAAAGAAAAGCTAAATAAAATAAAAATAAAAATTGGAACAGAATACAATACCAAATGAAAGAAAACTAAATAAAATTACCCCAAAAATAATTAATTACAAAGGCCCACAAGGTATATATAAACATAAAATTTAACAATCAAGCAAAATCAATCAAAAGAGGCGACATGCATAAATCGGGATATTTATTCGCTTTACGAACATTGGTTCCTTCATACTTACTTGAAATGGGATCGAAGAGTTATTTCGGCTATTTATTTGAAAATCGAGATGCATTACTTCCATTTTGAGAAAATTGACTCTTCGTTTTAATGCATGGCATTTTTGCATTTCTTGGCTAAAATCGAGGATATTGATCCCAATTCATTAATAAAAATCCCAATTTAGTTGTAAAAATATTTTTGTGATTTTTTATCTAACACGCGTATAAAACTATTTTATTTACAAATAAAATACAACCACACAAATAAAGGATAGATAAGATCTCACCGAAATGATGTAGTCTCCTACACATCGTGACCCCTCCATTTGGTCACGAAAACGCTCAAATAAGCACATGACATTTTAAATCCAAATAAAAACAACAATAAAAGCATTAGTAATAATTCCAAAATCAATTAAACAAAAATAAAAGTAAGGGAAATATAAAACAAAATCAATACACAAATAGAAAATAAAATGAGGTAAATTAAATACCTTAATTTAATACGTGAACAGTACACATATAAAGATAATTAAAAAATCATGCAAAACTAGCCATGCAAACATAATAATAATAATAATAATAATAACAACAACAACAACATTAATGATAATAATAATAATAATAATATAACAACGATAATGATAATAATAATAATATTAACATTAATGACAATAATAATTGATAAAGCCTGGATTGTCTTTATCTTGAAAAGAGGGAGAGCCGATCGGATGAGTGAATCTTGCAAGAGAAAATGCCCGGTCGGACCAGGCGTAAACACTCCAAAACTTAAATTAGTAGCTTTCTAGAGAGAAAATGTTTAGAGATAGAATTTCAGAGATTCAATACCTGGTGCCACTGTTTGTTGGGCTCTTTATATGAGATAGGAGAGGTGCACTTGAGTGCCTGGAGAGTGATAACTGGCAGTCAGAGTAGGTGAACGATAAAGCGACAGGGAGCAGGTGAAGGGTATGGCACTGCCTTATGTCAGTGGGCTGATTGGACGTGTTGTCACATCAGTCCGATCAGACGTTGCGCGGCCTTCATGCTCAAGCTTTGTGCTCTTTTCTGATGGGCCTTAGGCCTTGCCAAGTGGATTGGGCCAACCGAATGGGCCTCTTTGGGTATGTCATTTATGGTGTTATCACTTGTCCCCCCTCAAAAGGGTCCGATCGGGCATAGATTTGCCTTGAGTTGCTCCTCTCAGGGAGAGTTCACTTTGATTTGAGCCGATCGGGAGATATCTGTTCGCGAGATTTTTAAATTTTGAAAGGCGCTCATCTGAAGAGACGCGCCTGTTGAGACAGTTGTCTCATTTAATGTTGCTGCGCGTGTACCGAGGGTGACGCTTCGCTCTTCGTACAACAATGATGCTCTTAGGACACGTGGTGAGCATCCTGTGGTGAGACGTTTGGCATTTTCGAGAAGCTTTCGTCTATAAAAAGGTAACTTTTCGAGGCATTTTTTTTTCTCTTTTCTGCAATCCTTAGAGGAACTTTGCCAAATTTTCTTCTCGCCTCTTCCATACTTCGACGATTCTTGCTTTCCATTCTTTGAAATTTTTCAAAGCACCTTCAATCAAGTAAGTAATCCCTTCTCTCCTGCTTTTGATTTTTCCTCTATTCTTTCTATTGCACCTTGCATTCAACTCACTTCACCCCATTTAGAAATTAGGGTTACTGTGTTGAGAATGGCCTCCAGCAATGGTCAGTCAATAGATAGAAGTTTTATGGAGGAGTACAGGGATAGACCGGCGGCTGAGCATTTTTCCAGAATGGGAGCTCGGGAAGTAGCTGAGATTCCTTCTAAATATGGCCTTCCTGATGAAGTGTTCGTGATGCCCTGCCCTAACTCCATGGCGGTGACGGATGGGCCTTTCGGCCATCAGGAGAACGAGTGGTTCATTTGCCACCTTTGGAGTTTGGATGCAGGACTGAGGCTCCCGTTTGGCGCCTTTGAAATGGCAATATTGGAAGGTTATGGGATTGCCCCAAACCAGCTGCACCCGAACGGGTGGAGATTGGTGGCTTGCTTCAAGACTCTCTGCAAAATAGAGGGAGTGGCCTCGACTCTAGACCTCTTCACCCACTTTTTTTACATTTCTGGCCGTAGTGATGGAACGGAGTACTTCTTCACCAGCTGGCCAAAGAGAAAACTCGTCTATATCCCCACCTCCATGAAAGGGTACAAGGAAAGGTTCTTCCTGGTGGGGATGACTGGCAAATTCAGGGTGCGGCTAACCTGATCAGATGGAGCCACCATCTTGAAGGATCAAGCCATCGGTCAGCCTTTGTACGAGGCCGACATCAAGAAACTGATGGACGCCGTGGTGAGGCAAAAGGGACCTTACAAGTCTGACTTTTTACTGACGACACTATTCGGGTCTTCCAGCTCTGGATCTAGCGCAAATGCAGAATGTGAGCATTAGGATTGTAGCAAAGGGAGTAGCATGAGTTGGCAATCATACATTGCATGTGCATTGAATGTGTGTTTTTCTGAAAAGGGGTACTTATCTTATTTGTTTTTGTGATGCAGCTGCGATGGCTGGCAGAGATGATATGACTAATAAGCTCACCACTCGGGCTAAGGCCAAAAGAGACGCTGAGCGGGATGCGAAGGAGCAGAGGAAGAAGAGGAAAATCCTGCCCGCTTCAGAAGTGCATGCCTTGCGAGCTTCGGGGGACGCTCCACATCCTGCTATCCCGATTGCTGTTATCCCCACCGCTTGTCCAGCCCTGGTCATTTCTGGACCTGCGGCCCCCCAAACTGGTGCTGTGGATCGGGCTCGACGCAGGCGAATGCTCTTAAATGAGGAGTCCAAATCTGATGAAGCACCTGAGGCATAGCCGACCGTCATTCCCCCCAACATCCAACAGCTGAGGGAGATTGCTCAGAAAAAGGCTGCGGGGCTGGTGGCTGCCTCAAACGCCCGAGTGGAGGCAAAGGGCAAGGTGCCTATGCACGGCGAGTCCACCCGGCGAGCTGTAGGGGAAGCCCCTGAGAGGCGATTTGTGCCCCTGAAGGACGTGATGAAGGAGAACTTCAGCAATGACTGGTCGCTGAGTAATAAGGCGGTTGCCAGTTATATTTGTCGGGGTATCCTTCAAGAGGATGACTTCAAGGTCATGGGAGATCCCGACCAGCTCAACCGTGAGTGTAGCACATTCAATCAGCAAAGTCTAGAGGTGAAATTTCTTTAGCCAGTTTCTTTCATGCTGTCTGGCTCTTGATAATGTCCTCCCTTATTGATGTCTTTGTTTTTATTATTTTTTAGCTGATCAAGAGGGGCCTACACATGCATAGCATGGCCAGCTTCCTAAAGGCGAGGGCAGAAGATGCCATCAAGGCGAAGGGGGAAGCCGATGCACGTTGCGACGCTGTTAAGAAAGAAAACTCTTCCCTTCGCTTGAATGTGTCAGATCTACAAAAGGAGACCTCTGCTCTTCGTGGAGAGGTGGTGGATGCGAGGAGGGAGGCATCTCGGCACACCCAGGAGCTAAAGTCTCGGCTAGAAGAGGTAGATCGGCTGAAGGGTGAGGTCGCACGCCTGACAGCTGATAGTGCTCAATGCCAAAGATTTGAAGAAGAAGCGGCCAGATTGAGCGTCGAATGAAAGCTTCTGGGCGCTGAGAACGCTAAGGCGTAGGAGGAGAAGGGCAAAGCTCTCGTGAAATGTGACCAACTGCGCACCACCTTGGCAAGCAAAGAGACGGCCTGGGGGAAGAGGCTTGAAGAGGAGCTTACCTCTCGAGAGGAGCAGCTTCTTAATCAGCTGGGTGAGGCTCAAGCGAAGTTGCTATCTCAGCTGATCTTTGAGGCCAGGAGGCGCTTCCCTAGGGCTGATCTCAACTAGATGGAGGATCCCAGTGTTCTGCCCGATCCGCCATCTAGTGATGATGAGGAAGAGGCTCCTAGAGAGGAGGCAACTGATAGAGCACCCGGGGAGAACCCCTTGTCGACCGAAACCCAGCCAGACGTGACCTCAGGAACTGAAGTTGGCGCTTCTTCGCAAGCCGAGCAGATCTCTGAAGTGGATGTCGAGCCTTCTCAGCCGGTTGCCGATCCTCCTCAACCCGTTGCCAAGGCGAGCACAGAACCTTCTCCCGATCTGGTCCTGGCTCTAGCTGATGTAGAAATTGTAGATATAGAAACTTAGGTTAGACTTTCCATTATATACTTTATTCTTTGTACTGATTCTTGTAAGTTGTACAGTATACTATTTTTTTAATAAATGACTACTTTTGCGTTCTTTGCAAATTTTCATAGTTATGAATTGGCATTCTTCAATAACTTGTAAAACTGCATATAACTTGCTAATGTAATTGTCTGATTAATCATAAATACTTCCTGAATTGGAATCAATGGCCTTTAAGACTAGCGTATGACTTCTTAGCCTCGCATAGACTTGGGATTAGATGAATAGTTTCGTACATCAACTTAGCGTTTTTAGTTTGCCTTTCACTCCGTGATTGCTGGGCAACATGACGCGACCTCAGTAAGTGTACTGAATCGACAAGTAATATAGTGATGTATAATTAAGACCACAAGTTATCGAACCCAAGGGACTGAGTTGCGTAAATTTTGGCAATTAAATGTATGCTAAAGAATTCCCAATTGTTTGATGTGATGAATTGTTTTTAAGTAAAAATTAAGGACTGTAATTGATAAACTAACAAATTCAAGAATATTAAAAGACTCAATACCAATACAGATTTAATGAAATAACTGAAAGATCTTGCCAAGGAATACCCATCCTCCCCAATAATGCCATGTAAATACTCAAATACATCAATCACATATGCAGATCAGTGGACAACCTAGCCTATACCATAGCCTACCTTTCGGATCCAGCTTCTCTAACACATGTACTTACCATCCCGGATTCAGCACATATTTTAGCATCGAAACAGGTTTTAAGTCCTAAGCTTAGATGGTCCTACCATCCCGGATTCAGATATCAAAACTCAATTATCTTCTACAATTCTGAACCTATTAAAATAGAGATCCACAGATTTAACTACCATCCCGGATTCATCAAATCAATGAAAATCGATAGAAATAGAACAGAGTATGTGTACGTTCATGAAACAAATTACAATCAGAGATTATCACGGTAGATCCATCTCAAACTTGTATTAATTTCAATAACAAACAGATTAATTCAGAGAAGATAAAACTGAAGCATATATATAAATCAATCCACACAAAGCATTCACATGGTTATTGGGGATTCAAGACATCCCTTAATAAGAAAAGGAACTACTCACTCATCATTAAAATAAAAACGAAATTAAATAGAGAGAAGTTGATATTACCCATTTGAGATCTGAAAATGAAATTCTTACAACAATAAAATTGATGTTCTTCCCGTTCAATCTGTTCTCAAAACTTCAAAAATAAATAATAACCTTCAACTATCTCTGATTATTCCTCCCAGATTAAAAAATAACAACAGCTTAAATTAAATCTAAAACTTATTATGAAAAATCTCAACTTAAGTTGCAGAGAAAATAAATCTGACTTTTCCCCAAAAAGATCGACCCCCCTAAATGTCTAACTTCAGTCCCTAAATAACTGTTCAAAGTCAAAAGGTGGCCTGAAAGTCTTTGATTTTGTGCAGATTTTGTTCATAAGTAGGTTACACGGCGGTATGAGAGTCTCTCACCGCCGTGTAAATGGCCTCTGGTCAACAATCTTGAAGTTTTGCTCCCCTTGTCCAGCGCCGTAATTTTTGGAATTTTTACGCCTTACACGGCGGTATGAGGATTCCTCACCGCCGTGTAGAACCTTACGTAAGTGCTGATTCTCGTGGTACACGACGGTATGAGGATTCCTCACCGCCGTGTAATACCCTTCTGCTGTAGTGTTTTATTTTCATTTCACACGGCGGTGAGGAATAACCTTACCGCCGTGTAGGCTACCTAAAAACGCCAAAAATAACATAAAATCTCACTTTAGTATATCAGACAATATCTAATAAAACTTTAACAAAAATATACTGAAATAGGAACTTTTAAACTCAAAAGTAAGCTGGAAATTCATATAAAAACAACATATATTTTGAACTTATCAAAATACCCCACACTTAGCTTTTGCTCGCCCTCGAGGAAAATACCTCTTCAATTCCAACTTTCTCAATTTTCAAGCAAGAAAACGGAAATTCAAAACACCAAGAAAACACTTAGTAAATTCCATTTGAGAGAAATCCATGTTCTAACAAAACTCAAAAGAAGAGAATACAATTAAATTTCCGGTGTGTGTGTGCAAAGGCCAAAACCAAAGTTTTAATAATGTTCAAAATTAAAATTCAGCACCAATCAATCAATGACCAAGTAAGTTAGTACAAGAATGCACATCTGGTTTCTCAATTGAAACACTAGAAACACCATAGGTCTCTCCTTTGGTACCGAAACCCGAAAGTCATCTCCACTGAACAAATCAAGACATAAAAATGATCATTAGGTCTTAAACAGGTTGTAATGCAAGGTTTGACCGGTGATGGCTAACAAGAAGAGTTTAGAAAATCAGCAAAAATTCAGCCACTCTATCGACTATTACCGCTACCCAATAACATTTTTCCATAACCTACTTCCAAATTAACCAAAGTTGCCAAGACTTAGTTACTTCCCATGAAAAAAAATTTCTAATTATAAGAAAATGAGAAGATGAAATTTCCTTCTCAATCCTGACCATCCAAACATTTTATTTTACAATAGAGGATACCCCACACTTGAATTTTTCTATAAACTTTATTTATTTATTTATATATATATATTATTTTTTTTTAACGAGAGAGATAAACTACCCCACACTTGAATATTTCAGTAACTTATAATCAGCTCCAAATTTCATACCAAATCACAAAGGGCATTATCTTCATCTTCATTTTCTTTTCTTTCCAACTTACTAAAAAATTCAGTCTAACTTACTCTTGCCAATTAAATTGAAATTCATTCACACCAACACCTGAACTCAATCACCCAAACTTCCCAACAGCACCCCCCCACAATCCTAGAGTGGCCAGCTCTCCTATAAGGGTAAGCTAAAGGCTTTTTAGGTTTAATGGTAACAATAAGTTGTGCAAACAAGAAAATTTTCGAAATACGCATTTAGCATACTCAATTAAGCTCAAAATTGGCTAACAAGGGTAGTTAATTCCATAGGTAGGAGAAAGTTTATTTAAAGTGACTTAACAAAAAAAGATGCCTAAATCATGTCAAAATTCATGCCTTAATTGTTATATCGTTTCGAAGGGCAATGAGGAAGGTTCTAGTGCTCTAAAAACTTTCTGATCAAGAGATTTCATGACTGATTTTTCTCGTCTTGTAAAAACTGGCCTGAATGCAAAATATTGGAAATTTTTAATTGTATGCTCTAGTTTGAACAATGTTAGGAAGAAAAACTCTTAAACAGAAAATTACTCTCTTGCTAACTAAATGCTCTAAATAACCTTTTCAAGATTGAAAATTAAGCTGGAATAATCAAATTAAAAGTTTGCTAAACTAATCATGAGGAAAATTAAAAAGTTCAAATTAACCACAACAATTCAACCATAACACAACTCAAGTAAACCAGAAACACATAACATAAAACAAGAAACACAAATTATGAAAACAAAATGCACAAGTGTAAATAGATCACAACTTATATCTAAAGTGCTGAAAATTAAACTAAAGTAAAATTAAACTAAAGTACTGCAGGGTTAGACAATATTCAAGTTAGACTAATTAATGCATTACCCCACACTTAAAAACTTGTTGTCCCAAGCAAGTAAACAAACCAAAAAAAAAATCTAAAAAAAATATAAAATAAAAAGTAAGAAGTCATGAGTGAACAGAATAGATAATCAGAAAAACTCCCAGAATTTATGTCACTCATTGTGGAGGTGGTGGTGGAGGAAAGCGATCCTGCATGGTCTGGTAAAACTGCTCCTGCTCCTGCCGAGATAGGTAAAAGGAATGCTCCAGCCTTGCCAAACTCTGTGCTTGCATGGCTAACTGCTGCTCATGCATATCTAAGCGTCCCATAAGCTGAACATGTTCAGCATGGGTATCCTCCATGAAGCTCTCCCACTGATCTAAGCGAGAATTTATCTGAGCCTGTCCAGTCTGCAAAGCCTCGAAATGGGCAGTAAGCTGAGAGAAATCATAGGCTGGTATAACTGGTGTGAGTCCTGCAGCCTCCTCTGGCTGCTCATCCTCATCTTCAGCCCCTTCTACTGGTAATTGTACTCGACCCCTTTCAATGAGGTGCAGGTATTCGTCCCTTGTGGACAATCTGACTTGATCATGAAAATGATGATCATCCACAATGATCCCCAAATTCTTCAGCATCTTGAAGTCTATTGAATTACTATCTCCCAAATCTGGTCCCAATGAGCTAAGGCCTACTCTCTTAGCCAAAACTGTGACCACCCATCCGATCGCAATCTTCTTCACCTTTTTCGGATTACCCTGTAAGTCCTCAAATTTCTTCCATAAAAAATAGGCTCCATTCAATCAGATCTGGTGGATCATGCAATGTAAAAATAACGCCTCAGCCTGGTTCACCACGCCAGCAGCTTCAATGTGTCCATAAAAAGAGAGGGCGAAAAACCGATGTAAGATCCTCAAAGCATGGTCCCTCAGATGGTGTGCCTTGGACTGTCCAGTGACATATTGCGTGGCTGTGAGTGGATCTCGGATTGTGGCCCAAATTGTCTGTTTATTCACGTCGGGAAGATGTCGGGCCCCATCCACTGGAAAACCAAGGGCTTCTGAGAACTCATTAAATGTCAATATATACTTCCTCTTGTTCAACCAAAATGTTACCTCTCCAGGGTCTTCCTCATCGTCATTATCAATCTTGCAATCTACGGTTGCAAGGAAATCCCGAGTCAACTTCGGATGAACTCTCTCATTTTTTTGAAAAAAATCTGTCCACCCTATCCCAGCAATCAACTCATTGATTTCTTCATTTATCCCCAAACTCTGTAGTGAATCAAAATCTAGAAAGGTGGAGGGCAGGAATGTGGCCTCTGCTAGACATTGGAATGCAGTGTGGCACCTTGTTGGGACCCAAGAGGGTATTGAGCTATCCCGAGAAGATGACGCCTGGTCCGTTCTAGATCTTTTTGGAGCCACTGCATCAATAGATAAACACAATTAGAAGGGATAAACAAAGGCTTAAATTTTCAACAAAATAGTAGGCGAGGCGAAATTGAGCTAAAAATAATTTGCAGAACATTAAGACTTTCATGCCACAATGATAAACTTTAACAATTGCAAAGGCCAGCACTTATGATAACAATGTACCCCCTAATTCCCTTAGCAGCAAATGCACAAAAGAGATAGAATGGAAAAATCACAGCATTCGCATTGCATCATCTTACCGCCATATAGTTCACATTCTTAATTGTCCACTCAAATGTTAATCACAGCATGAAACAAATATATGGCATGGTATATGAAAGCCAAAAGATTTCCCAATAATGACAGCAACTATCTGACATAGAAAGGTTGAATAACACTCATTCAGGCACTTTGTCAAACACTTGGTGGGCACCAATTTTTGTGAATAAAAACAGCATCTCTCAATCAATTGTTACCCACAATTATTTCAATTATCATCAAGCAATCCATCTATTAAACAACGCAACATGATTTAAGGGAATAAAACACTAATTAAATCACCAATTTAAGGCATAGCACACAAATCAAAAAAAATGCAACATACATCCAGCCCCCAATTTTCGGAATAAAACAAAAATTAAAGGAATACAACACCAAACCAGCCCCCAATTGAAATTTAAAACACAAAATCCAGCCATTAATTGAAAATTAACACATAGAATCTACTTATTTCTTAAAGAAAGAAAGAATTGAGAGAAAAGGAATTGAAAAATACCTAAACCCTAGAACAACAGAGAAACATAATTAAGAAGAAGAAACCAAGGTAAGATATGAAAAATAAGAAGAAAAGAATGAAGGGAACTTACTTGAATTGAAGGAAAGCTGATTAGATGTGCAAAAGATGTTCTTGAATTGTGATTTAACCAAATTAAAAACAAGGGCTTTCACAAACGTTGGGTATCGGGTAGAGAGAGGCGAGAGAGGGAATTTTTGTGTTTAAAAATGCCTAAAAGAAACTGGTTGACTGGGTATTTTAAAACAGGGTTTTTCGTTTTATACGGCGGTATGGAAATACCATACCGCCGTGTAAAACGCTACTGGAATCAGACATTTTTTAAAATCACGCTTTACACGGCGGTATGATGTTTCCTCACCGCCATGTAAAACGCCACTGGAATCAGGTATGAAAATGCACGATTCACACAGCGGTATGAGGATTCCTCACCGCCGTGTAAAACGAGTTTTTTAGAGAAACTTAACATTTAAACAACCAATAATTACACCCAAGTACTCCAAAACGTTTTACACTATGTTTAAAAATTAATAAACCACTAAATAAAAATACGAATGACCTACAAAGTGAAAATAACTAGACTTCATAAATTAAAACAAAAGAGGATAAGGTTAGAAATTATTTTAGTTCTGATTTTGAGTCTCAGCTAGACTTTGAACTCACCTTATTCGTCTTCTAAAGTAATGGTCACCGCTGCAATTTCAACGCAGTTCTCAAAATAGGGCTTTAATCGATGGCCATTTACCTTAAATTCCTCACTCCCAGGGTGCTTTCGGATCGTGATAGCTCCGAAATTAGTCATACTGACAACTTCAAATGGTCCCGTCCATCGCGACTTCAATTTTCTAGGAAATAACCTTAATCGACTGTTATATAAAAGAACTTTCATACCTGGAGTGAATTCCTTCCTGACCAATTTCTTGTCTTGCCATTTCTTTGTATTTTCCTTATACTTCTCTGCTTGTTGATATGACCAAAATCGTAATTCTTCCAACTCATTCATCTGGAGAAGTCTCTTCTCACCTGCACTCTTAAGATCAAAATTAAGAAATTTAGTTGCCCAATAAGCTTTGTGTTCAAGTTCGACAAGGAGATGGCATGATTTACCATAGACTAGCTTAAACGGTGATAACCCTATAGGTGTTTTGAATGCGGTTCTATAGGCCCATAAAGCTCCATCCAGCCTCAAATACCAATCATTCCTAGATGAATTTACAGTCTTTTCCAGGATTATTTTGAGTTCTCTATTAGAAACCTCAACTTGTCCATTTGCTTGAGCATGATATGGGGTGGTAATTTTGTGCCTCACACCAAATTTTTTCAATAGGGCAGCAAATTGATGATTAACAAAATGCCTGCCTCCATCACTAATTATGGCCTTTGGCGTGCCAAATCTAGTGAAAATGTTCCTCCTAAGGAATTCTAGTACAATTTTGGCATCACAAGTCTTAGTAGCGATGGCTTCTACCCACTTACTCACATAATCCACAGCTACTAATATATACTCAAACCCAAAGGATATTGGAAAAGGCCCCATGAAATCTATCCCCCACACATCAAATAATTCCACTTCAAGCATATTGGTTAACGGCATTTCATCTTTCTTAGAAATATTTCCTACCCGTTGACATCTATCACATGTTTTCACAAAACTTTGAACATCTTTAAACATGGTAGGCCAATAAAAACCAGAAGATAAAATTTTTGATACCGTCCGATTTGGCCCATGATGGCCACCAGCTTCCCCACTATGACAAGCCTTAATGATTTCTCCTTTTTCTCCATCTGAAATGCACCTTCTTATTACTTGATCGGCACACAAGCGGAATAAGTACGGGTCGTCCCAAATGTAATGTTTGGCATCAGCTCGCAGCTTCTTCCTTTGTTGCCATGTAAAGTCTTTTGGCATAAAACCTCCTGCAAGAAAGTTGGCTATATTAGCGAACCAAGGAATAGAAATTTCACATGCAAATAAAGCACAGATATGTTCATCAGGAAATAAATCCAAAATTTCCCCTTCTTTAATCTGTTCACTCTCCAATCTCGATAAATGATCTGCTACAAAATTTTTCGCTCCCTTCTTGTCCTTGATTTCCAAATCAAACTCTTGCAATAACAGCACCCATCTAATCAGCCTTGGCTTGGATTCTTTTTTTGCAAACAAAATGCCTCAAGGCTGTATGGTCTGACCACACTACGATTTTTGCTCCCAGCAAGTATGGTTTGAACTTCTCAAAAGCATACACAATTGCAAGGAGTTCTTTCTCAGTGGTTGTGTAGTTAACCTGTGCTCCTGTCAAGGTATGACTGGCATAATAGACTATACAAAATACTTTATCTCGCCTTTGTGTAAGCACTGCCCCAACTGTAAAATCACTAGCATCACACATTAATTCAAACGGCAAATTCCAATTCGGAGATATAATTACCGGAGCTGAAATTAGCCGTTGCTTTAACATTTCAAAAGCTAGCATACATCTGCTGTCAAAATTAAAAGGAGAATCTTTCATAAGCAAATTTGACAAGGGTTTAGCAATTTTCGAAAATTTTTTGATAAAACGACGATTAAACCCTGCATGCCCTAAGAAACTCCTAATGCCTTTTACACTAGTTGGGGGTGGCAACTTCTCTATCACCTCTACCTTGGCCTTATCGACCTCTATCCCATTTTCAGAAATTTTGTGTCCAAGTACAATGCCTTCTCTCACCATAAAGTGGCATTTTTCCCAATTTAGTACTAAGTTGGTTTTTTCACACCTCCCTAGCACTACATCAAGATGCTCTAAACAATTTTCAAAGTCAGTCCCATAAATAGTGAAATCATCCATAAAAACCTCCATAAATTTCTCTATGAAGTCATGAAAAATAGCCATCATACACCGCTGAAACGTAGCCGGTGCATTACATAATCCGAACGGCATTCTCCTATAGGCGAATGTGCCATAAGGGCAAGTAAAAGTTGTTTTCTCTTGGTCTTCAGGGGCTATAGGGATTTGTAAATATCCCGAGTACCCATCTAAAAAACAATAGAACTTATTACCTGCTAACCTTTCTAACATTTGGTCAATAAATGGCAAGGGGAAATGGTCTTTTCTCGTGGCATTGTTTAACCTTCTGAAATCAATACAAACTCTCCATCCCGTAACAGTACGAGTTGGAATCAATTCATTCAGCTCATTTTTAATCACAGTCATCCCCCCCTTCTTAGGCACGCACTGTACTGGGCTAATCCACTTACTGTCAGAAGTAGGATAGATAATACCTGAATCAAGGAGTTTCAGTACCTCCTTCTTCACTACCTCTTGCATTGCCGGATTAAGTCTCCTTTGAGGTTGAGCAACCGGCTTACATTCTTCTTCCATCGGAATTCGGTGTGTGCAGTAACTTGGGTCAATCCCCTTCAAATCTGAGGTTTCCCATCCAATGGCTCCCTTGTGCTTTTTCAGCACCTCAAGCAGCATTTTCTCCTTGATATCTGTCAACAAAGAAGAAATGATCACTGGCTTTTTCTCATCTTCTAAAAATACATATTTTAAATGAGAAAGAAGGGGTTTAAGTTCAGAATTTGAATCCCCCTCTTTTGGCTTAAACTCTTCTTGCTGTACTTCCTCTTTTCCATCTTCTTTTTCTACAGCTGCTATTACTTCTCCATCTATTTTTTTTTCAATTTTTCATCCTCCAATGAATGTATTAAACTCACATCCACTGCATCAGCTCCCAACACCTTTTCTTGTACTTCCTCTATACACTCATCTACTGCATCCATAAAATAAACAGACTCCTCCACATCACCCAATGGATACTTTTGAGCCTTGTTTATATCCACCACTACCTTCTCATCATTGAATCTCAATGTGATCGTCTGACCATGTACATCAATCAGCGCCTTTGCTGTATTTAGAAATGGTCTTCCCACAATCAATGGTACCTTTCGATCCTCTTCCATTTCCATTACTACAAAATCTACTGGAAAAATAAATTTCCCCACTTTCACCAATAGATCTTCAATCACTCCTTTGGGTCTCCTTACCGACCTATCTGCAAGTTGGAGTCTCATTCTAGTTTCCTTGAGCTCTCCAAGATTCAGCTTCCTGCAAATAGAATAAGGCATCAAATTTATGCTCGCACCCAAATCACGTAAAGCATTTCCATTAAAATCTTCACCAATTTCACAGGGTAAAGTGAAACTACCTGGATCCTCCAATTTTTCAGGAATTTTGTTCATTATCAATGCACTGCAATTTTCTATAAGCTGCACAGTTCCATGCCCTTCTAATTTCTTTTTATTGGAACATAATTCTTTCATGAATTTAGCATAGTTAGGCATGTGAGCTAAAGCTTCAGCAAATGGTAGATTAATATGTAGTTTCTTAAACATTTCTAAAAATCTAGCCAATTGCTCATTTTTCTTTTCCTTTTTAGCTACAGCAGGAAATGGCAATCTATTGATATCAAGATCCTCTACTCTAGGATTCACTATACTTTTACCCTTATCATTTTTAGAAGTGTTTTCATTAACCTCTATCTTAGAATCAGAATTACTTACCTCCCGCGTTGGCTCCTCCTTACTTGTGGATGGTGAAGAATTTTTACCTTTGTCCTCTCTAGGTGCCATCTCTCTGCCACTCCTCAACATGATTGCTTTCGCCTCTTCCTTAGGATTCCGGTCTACATTTGATGGAAATGTTCCTGGTTGTCTTTGAGACACAGAATTTGCAAGCTGTCCCAATTGAGTTTTTAAATTTCTCATTGATGCTTCTTGATTTGGTTCCATTGTTCTTGAGATTTCCACCTTGTTTCTTGATTAGACATAAATTGTTGCTGGCTATTCACAAATTGCTGTTGACTGTTTATGAAATTGACCAACATATCTTCAAGGTTTGGCTTCTTTTCTTGAACAGGTGGTCTTGGTTGATATCCCGGTGGGTGATAAGTTTGAGAATGGGATTGGTTTGAACCCTGCCCTTGGTTATAGTTCGATGGATATGGTGCTTGGTATTGAGTGGACGATTGATGTTGGTATGACTGATTGTGGTTATGATGCATGTTTTGATTGAAAGGGGCTCTCCCTTGTGGTTGAGAAGATGACGCATTCTGATTTCCATCCTTCCAAGAGAAGTTAGGGTGGTTCCTCCAACCTGGGTTATAAGTGTTGCTGTAAGGGTCATTCCTGCGGTAGTCTCCTACAGCATTTACATCTCCCATGGTTCCACCTTCTTGACTATATTGACCGCTTTCATACTGCCCACTCTCTTGAGAGACTGAGGACACATTTTGAACCTTCAATCCACTCATCTCCTTCTGCATTGATTCTATCTGTGCCTTCAGCATTGATACTTCATCCACATTGTGTATTCCTTGCCTTTTTGGAATTGATCTTGGAGCAGCCCATTGAGCATCATTTGCTGCCATTTCATCCAACATAAGAAAAGCTTCTTCTGGCAACCTATTCAAAAAAGAACCTCCTGATGATGTATCCAAAAGTGACCTTGTTTGTGGGGTAACTCCAGCATAGAATAAAGTCATCAATTGATGTACAGCTATCTCATGGTGTGGACAGCTTCTCAATAATCTCCTAAATCTTTCCCAAGCCTCATGAAAATGCTCTTCATTCATTTGAGCAAAACCTATAATGCTGTTACGAATTCTTGCAGTCTTGGTGGGAGGGAAAAATCTCATTAAGAATTTCTCTTGTAATTGCTCCCATGATCTTATTGATTGACTTGGTAACATCTGCAACCAATCCCTTGCTTTTCCAATCAAAGTAAATGGGAACAATTTCAACCTTACTGCGTCAGAAATGACACCCGGTATCTGAACTGTGTCACTGACCTCCAAAAATATATCTAAATGCTGTACAGGATCCTCCAAATCTGATCCTGAAAACTGGTTTCTTTGCACCATAGTAATGGTTGCTGGTTTGAGTTCAAATTGCATTCCTCTAGGCAACACAATTGTCCTGTGATCCTCATTCCATCTTGGCACAGCATAGTCTCTTATTGTTCTTTGCCTTGGGACTTCTTCTCCATAGTTACCTGGCATCTCTTCTTGTGCTCGTGGCACTTGTTCGTTCTCGGGAGGAATTTCATCAATAGGGAGAGGATCGTTGTCCATGTTGTTATCTCTGTTGGCTCTCCTGCGTTGATGCAAAGTTCTCTCGATCTCAGGGTCGTAGGGTGCTACTTTTAAATGCCTCAATCTGCTCATACACCACAACTACCTGAAAAGAATAAAAATAATAAAATCAGAAAAATAAAAACACATACAAATAAGAATTCTGCAACTTGCAACTGGCAGCCCCTGATCACTCTCAGTGTCATTCATCATTATTTTAAGGTAGCATACCCCTTGTGGATTTTCACGCTAGCTTTTCTTTATAGGAAAATGCATCCTTTCGAATTTTCACACAACCCTATGCCTTACTTTTGCCTGAGGAGATCCCAATTCAACTCAGCGGCTTTTACCCCTTTTTTTATTGTGGCTTCGAGAGAAGTGAAGGCTGTTATCAGAACCTTCCTTAAGGGTGATCAGTGCATGTTCGCTTGGACACCTTTCGACAAAAATGATTAGAGAATAGTCATCAGATAAATATTTCTTTTTAAAACAGAACTAAAAAGTTAATGAAAGTGGAGACTGAATTTTTTATTCATTGCAAATTTGTGTACACTTCCATAAGATTTCATCATACATGATTCCTCAATTGACAAGAACTTAAAAGCACAAGACTACACCTAATCTTGGAATAAATTTTGTAAGCATCAAACTCTCATTATCAATCGGCCCTCTTGGATTTTCTCGATTGAATATTTTCTCTCAGCCCTTAATTTTTGCCTAGGGTGCCATTTCAGCTTTTATCCTGATAGGGCGTCCAATAGTAGTAAAACCACATTTTTTTTCCGATTTTTGACCCGTAGGGCATTAATTCTCTTCTTTTGATTTTTGGTCTTTAGCCATGTAACCTTTTTAACCTGTTGACATTAATCGGTTCCTTGAATTCATTTTCGTCGCTGTCTATCAAGACGGCTACCCCCTTCGATATTAACTTTTTCAGCACGAATGGACCCTCCCAGGTTGGTCTAAACTTTCTCAGGATGTCTGGCACTCCCGGCTTCATCATCTTGAAGACCAAATCCCCTTCTTTCAATGGGTGTTTTCGTACCTTCTTGTCAAATGACCGAGCTAGCATTTTTTGATAAACCTGGTTGTGATAATAAGCTCGCAATCTATCTTCATCCAATAGATTCAACTGCAGTAATCACTGCTGTGCCCATTCTGCCTCTGGGATCTTGGCTTTCATGGCTACCCTTAATGATCTTAGCTCGATTTCAACTGGCAAAACCGCTTCAGTTCCATATACCAGAGAAAATGGCTTTGCTCATGTCGAGGTTCTGTAACCCCAAAGTGCAAAGGGTAGCTTTTCTGCCCAATCCTTATAGCTCTGCACCATCTTAGCCAGTATTCTTTTGATGTTTTTGTTAGCTGCCTCAACTGACCCGTTAGCCTGAGGTCGATAGGGAGAAGACTTGTGATGCTGGATCCCATATTTCTGAAGCACCTGTTTAGTTTTTGCCAAGAATTGTACCCCATTATCAGACATAATGTGGTGCAGGAGGCTATTTCTGCATACCAAATTCCGCTCGATGAACCTGGCCATGTTCTTGGCATCAATCTTCTTATAAGATTCAGATTCAACCCATTTAATGAAGTAATCAATGGAGACTATTATAAACCTATGCCCATGGGAAGCTGTAGGATGTATCTTGCTAATGATATGTATTCCCCAAGCTGCAAATGGCCTCGGAGACGTCAAGTTATGTAGCTCCGAAATCGGCACATGTCTCAAATTCGCGTATTGCTGACATAATTGGCATTGCTTTACATACTTTGAACAATCCATATCCATCGTCAGTTAATAGAATCCTTGACGCATAATCTTTTTTGCTAAAGTTAAGCCATTCATGTGAGCTCCGCAGACTCCGACATGAACCTCTTCCATAACCCTTTTGGCCTTTTTCTCTATCAAACATCTCAATTTGATACCATCTGCTTGCCTCTTATACAAAGTGCCATCTACACTGATGAATTGAGTGGATAACTTTCGAATCATTCTTTGGTCTTTCTTTATGGCTTGTTATGGAAAAATTGCCCTTTCTAAATAATTTTTGATATCATAGTACCAAGGGTTTCCATCAAAAACCTCAACCTCTATCACCTGCTTGGTTTCAAAACAAGGCATTTCCGAACTAGAGATCAGAATTGGTCTCATAGTAACCCCTGCCTGTAACACCCCCTACCCATACGTAGGCAAACCCATCCGGATCTGAGTGAGATGCCGTAGGAGCAGGGGTGTCACACCAAACAGATCGATACAAAGCAAACATTTAAACATTATAAATATATGGAAATACAACGGAAATTAAAACTTTTGAGAAACATCAGCATGATCATGCATTAATATAATAACATTCATTATAATAACGTTTTGATCAAAAACTGATATTACAAAATAACTTCATATCCAAAATATACAAGGCGAAAGCTTATAAAAATGTTGAAACAATGAGAGTTCTATTACAAAAGAATATCAACAGACTACAAAAATAAGCCCTAATACTATTTCCTCTGTGTTGGCTTGACTGGCAGCGACTCTCCCAACGCAAAAATGCCTTCCGCACCTGTATGGATAAAATACCGTGCTAAGCGATAACGCTTAGTGGGGAAACACACAACAAAAGAGTGGACGGCCATTCACAACGGTCGCCAAAGCAAAACACATACAATATGATATATGCGGAGAATCATATCATATATATAATCATGCTTGAGTCACATATATATATATATAACATTCGGAAGTTCGTAAATACATTCATATACATATAATCTGATGGCTAATACTTGTCATCATACTCATTCGGATATCGCATTCATATAATCATATCAAAATAAACAAAGCAAAACATAACACCTGCTAACTCACAATAGTGGATAACGAGTAAACAGTGACGGTACCTTACGGGTACGAATCGAATAGTGACGATACCTTACGGGTACGAATCAAAAACCATTTTAATTTATCACATTCAAAACATTTTACAGAGGGGACCTTAAACAAGATCCAAAACTTTTCAGGGATCGCGAGGATCCAAACAGGGACCTGATCGGGGTCCAAACGGAACGGAGGGCTGCAGCTAAGAGACTCTATTAGGCATGCCTAACTATCCACTAGACTGACTCTTGCAGGTCATGCATAAACCATCCAATCGTATTCATATAATTCATAAAGAGATCCATGCACAATTCTAGAAGCATCACAAATTCGGAAATTAAAAATCGAGAGTGCAAAAGAAAACTCAAATTGAAACTAGGAACTGTCGCGCTCGCGACAGAGGCGAACTTACCCCAGGTCGCGTTCGCGGCAATCTTCGTGTTCTCGTGGAGAAAGGAACACATCTCACTGTCGCACTCGTGATAGTCGTCGTGCTCGTGACAGTGAGCTGCCAGCTCAATCTATCGCGCTCGTGCTCAAGAGCGCGCTCGCGACAGAGGATTGCCTGAAATAGCTCAGCAGCCGAGCGCTCTGTCGCACTCGCGACAGACGTCGCGCTCGCGATAGAGGCTTTGCTACTCGGGTTGGCAGCCAGGCACGCTGCCCGGCAGAGGATTCGGACACGTGCGAGAGCTGCTTTCATTGGGCTCTATCGCGAGCTCGCGATAATGTCGCGCTCGCGACAGAGTCGTGATTTCCAGCTCTTACACGATTTCTGCAGAACTTTTCCAAAAACCAAAGCACCCAAACCTTCAATCTCAACTACAACTCAACCCAAACATCAACTTACCTCAAATCCAGCAACCCAAACATCATTAACAACATAAAACACAACATTTATGCCAAGAATTCCAATTAAATCACGCTAATAACAACATCAATTTACACAATTTAAAATCTCAGCACTATTCATTCATCAACTCAATCAAATGCACAATTGGGTTCAATAACTCACATTCAAGGCTTCATAAATCATCCAAATCAAAACCCATAACATATAAACCATTATAAACATCAAGAAACATCAGATTTTCCAGAAATTCAACCAACATGCAAAACCCATAAAATGCATTAAACACAATAACTCCCAAACCTGAAACTCCTATGCTCCAAATCACTTGGTGCCACTTCCTCCCACCTTTTCCTCGCCTTTAGGATTGCGAGGAGGCTCAACTAACAACCAAACCCATAAATCACACAAACAACAAACCCTAAATGAAACTCAAAACAAGAAATGGGAAAAGAAGAAGAAGGAGAAGAAGAAAAAGATGGAAATACAACAACTTACCCAATAAACTCCTTGAAATTACCAAGATCCACCAATAACCCAACCACAAAGGAGGAAACCAAGGTGAGCAAGAGAAAGAGGAAGAAGAAGAGGATGTAAAAGAGAGACGAAGGGAAAAACGGGAGAGCAGCAATTTCAATTTCTGCTCTCTCTTTCTCTTTCTTTCCTAATACATTCTCCATTATTCTCCTTTCCACATGGCAGCCTATGATTAGTGGGTCTTAATAATTCACACCCTACATCCAAACACCATAATACACATAAGGCTATCCTCTCAAAAGCACACATTACTATCATGTATGCACTCACACACTAGCACAACTCACTCACTCACATCCTATAAACATGTGAGCAAACACACACTAATGCAACTCAACACATGCACACCCTAATATCATATATGCACCTACACACAAATATAACCCCAAAACATGCATTTTCCCAAAACCCTTATCACACACCAAAACACACACAATGCACATGCACAAACATGGCTCAATCTTCTAGGGGACAAATGGGGTGTTACACTGCCGGATTAGCCCACATGGATACCAATGTCACGAGAGCATCAGCCAATTGATTCTCATTCCTAGGGATGAAGTGAAAAGCGTAAGTTTCAAACTGGCTACTTAACATTCTCAAGTACTTCATATAGGGTAACAGCCTCTCTTCTTTAACTGACCACTCCCCTCTGATCTGATGGATTACTAATGATGAATCTCTAAATACTTATGCGGTCTTTGCCTCTAGGGCAAGCAGTGCTTCCAACCCAAAGATGCAAGGCTCATATTCAGCTTCGTTATTAGTAGCCTTATACCTCAACTTTTTGGCTAATGGTAACTTCTCACCATCTGGGGTTGTAAGAATAATCCCTGCTCCTGCCCCTTTGCTGTTAACTGCGCTATCGAAAAACAACTGCCAACCTTATACTGCTATGGCCATAACGTCTTTATCTGGGAAATAATACTCAAACTGGTCTCCCTCAGTAGGGTGATCTGCTAAAAACTTTGCCACAGCCCTTCCTTTGGTGGTTTTTCTGGTTATATACTCGATATCAAACTCTTGCAATAGTAGCAACCATCTTCCCATCTTGCCTAGCAAAGAAGGTGCTTCTTGAAGGTATCTGAGCGGGTTATGCTTGGTGATCGCCTGTATGCGGAAGGAGTGAAAGTAGTGTCTCAACTTCTTAGAGGACCGGACTACTGCTAAATAAATCTTTTTTACTTCAACATATTTGGCTTCATATGGCAGGAATTTCTTGCTAAGGTAATAAACAGCAAACTCTACTCTAAACTCATCCTCCTGAGCCATCATGGTACCCACTGAATTGTTTTCTATTGCTAGATATAGGATTAGAGGTTTGGCGGGATGCGATGGCCTTAAGACTGGTGGATTTAGGAGATAATTCCTAATAGTATCAAAGGCTACTTGACAATTACTATTCCATACCATCGGTTGATTCTTCCTGAGAAGCTTGAAGATGGGCTTACATACTGAAGCCAGCTTAGTAATAAACCGGCTAATGTACTGAAGCTTTCCTAGGAAACTTCTAACTTCCTTCTCTTTTTAAGGTATTGGCATCTCTCTAATTGCTCTGATCTTATCAGGATCCACTTTGATTCCTTTCTGACTTACCACATGGCCTAATAGCTTACCCGAGGTAACTCTGAAAATACATTTCTTGGGATTGAGGCGCAAATTATACTTATTGATGCTTCAAAAGAACTTTTTCAAAGCCTCAAAATGACCTTCTCTGGTAGCTGACTTGATCATCATGTTGTCTACATACTGTAACACCCCGAAACCACCCTAGTAGAGTGAGTCTTGTGTGTGTGTAAATATGCATGGTTTATTTGTTTAGCATGTGTTTATTTTGATTAAATTAATTTGTTCTTATGCTTTAGTTGGGTTGTGTTTTAGTGTGAGTGAGTGTATGGGAGTAGTGTGTGAGTAAGAGATTAGTCTTGGGTGTGTCTTGATGGATGGGAGTTAGGTGTGGTTAATAGGTGGCCCTATGAGGAATTGACATGTGGCATGAGAGAGGGAAAAGAGGGACAGCTGTTCTTCCCTTGTTCTTATCCCGTTCTTCTCTCCTTTTTCCTCACTTCCCGTTACTTCTTCATCCTCTTCTTCTTTCTCTTGATTTCTTTCTATAATTTTTCTTTTGTTGGAATTGGGTGAGCGGTGGTGAGTTCGGGTAGTTGGAATTGGTTGGTAAGTGTAATTAATGTTCTTCTTCTTCTTCTTCTTCTCTTTGAGTGAGTTTTTACTTAAGTGAATGTTGAGGTTGAATTCTGGTTTTGCTGGTTTTGGTGACTCAGAAATTCCGCCTATGGAGTCGAAGGGCAAGGAGATCGCGAGTGGTAGTGGAGTTTGAGAATGAAATCCCATATTTTTGAGGTTTGGGAACATTTGTGTAAATTGTGCATTTTTGGGTATTTTGATGATTTTTATGTTATAATTGAAATTGATGAGTTTGGTTGTGTGTTTTGGCTTTTATGAGTTATGGGTATGGTTTAATTTGAGTTGAGAACAATGGGTTGTGAAGGATAGAGTTAAATTATGGAAATTGTGCATGTTTGCCTAGAAATTTCTGGTTCGAGAATTTTGGGGTTTGATTGTGTGATTTGTTTGATTTGATGACAATAATGAGTTCAAATGGTATGTTTTATGTTGTGTGTAATAGTTTGAGTAAAGGATTTTACTTAAAACTGAGTTTTGGAACCGAAGGAGTGAATTGGTGAAATGGAGATTGGATTTCTGCAGATTTTTGGCGTTGGGAGTGGAAATCTCGACTCTGTCGCGAGCGAGACGATGTCGCGAGGTCACGACAGAGCTCGGTGATCTTTGCCCCTTCGCGCGCACCGAGCCGTGAGCGGCCGGGCGTGCGCAACGGGAACTCCCTATCGCGAGCGCGACGTCGTCACGATCTCGACAGAGAGCTCATTGTTTGGCCAAGCTTCTATCGCGAGAGCGCGCCGGTCGCGAGGCCGCGACAGCTCGTGCGGGTACTCACTGTCGCGAGCGCAACGCTTGTCGCGAGCACGACAGTGAGATATGTTTTGCCTCCATGCAGGCGCGAGGTTCGCCGCGAGCGCGACAGGAGGCCAACTTCACCTCTGTCGCAAGCGTGACACTGTTGCGAGCGTGACACCCTTCAGCTTTTCTTTTTGACTTCTTTTGTATGAATGTAAGATTTAACTTTCTAATTTGCATTACTTCTAGAAGTATGTATAGTTTATTTATACATATATGAATGTGTTTATATGCATCTTATATCATGAATAAATCATGTCGTAAACATATGTTGTAAATTGAAATATGTCTTGGATTATGCATGACCTGCTAGAGTTGAAAAAGTGGATAGTTAGGCATGCCTAATAGAGCTAGTGTTACTGCAGCTAGTGTATGTTTTGGACCCTGATCAGGTCCCCCGACTGGATCTTCGCAAACCCTCTGTGCTGAATCTACGCGAACCCTCTGTGCTGAATCTACGCGAAAATGCTTTTGGAACAAAATTAAAAGATTGTTTCGATACCCTCGGGTATCCATGTGTTATGAGAATACTGTTAATATCTTCGGATATCTACGCATACTCATTATCCAATATTTTGATATAGCAGGTGCAACAGTGTTATTGTTAATTTATGAGAATTTCTGAATTATTGCTTATTGGGAATGTTATGATTATAGTGCTGTTATACGTTAAGTTAACTTATGATATTTTGACAAGTAATTAAGCCATTCGTTTGTGATTATTTGTTAACCCCACTATGAGTGTTCGTTGTGCATCTTTGTTTTCCCCACTAAGCATCTTTGTTTTCGCTTAGCATGGGTGTTTTATCCGTGCAGGTGTGGAAGGTTTGAAGGGTTGAATCGAGGTTTTCGCATCAGTAGGGCCATCACAACTAGTGGATAGAAGAATTTGTAGTTTAGGCCTTGTATTCTCTTTGTATGTATTATAGTCTTATACTTTTGAAGCTATGTATAGAATCCTTTGTAAATTGGTTGGTCATTCATTATATGTAATTATTCAGTCGTGCTGAGGCACTTCTGTATCTTTTTGAAATGTGTAAAATAGCCTTTATTATATTAAT
Organism: Excoecaria cochinchinensis; assembly: GCA_947683425.1. NCBI lineage: Eukaryota > Viridiplantae > Streptophyta > Magnoliopsida > Malpighiales > Euphorbiaceae > Excoecaria > Excoecaria cochinchinensis. The sequence continues at coordinate 4,386,435 of CANTUQ010000004.1, forward strand.
GTAATGCAATATTTCGCTTCATGACTCTTTCTCTCGTTAGTTGAAAATTTTAAATTACTCGTTTGTTTATGTATTCAATGTATCATTGGTTCTGTTTGTGTGTCTGTGGGTGGCAACTCTTATCTATCGGGGACCTTTATTCTCTTCCTAGGGTGGAGTTCTCTACGTATAGGTAAGGGGTGTTACACATACACCTCCACCTCCTTATTGATCAAGTCGTTAAGAACTTTGGTGTCCATGCTTTCATACGTTGCCCCTTCATTTTTCAACCCGAAAGGCATAACCCGGTAGGCAAATGTGCACTCAGTCATAAAAGCTATCTTAATTCGATCTACAATCTTGTTAAGGATTTGATTGTACCCTGCATACCCATCCACAAAGCTGTATATCATGCAAGCTGCCGTACTATCTACTAGTACATCAATATGAGGTAAGAGGAAATCATCGTTCAGGCAAGCTTTATTCAGGTCCCGATAGTCCACACACAATCGAACTTTTCCATCCTTTTTGGCCACAGGAACTACATTAGCCAACCAGGTCGGGTATTGAACCTCTATTAGAAATTTAGCCTCAATCTGCTTAAGGATCTCTTCTTTTATCTTTTGCGGCCATTCTAGTCTAAGTCTTCTGAGCTTTTTCTTGACTGGTTTGCACTCTGGGTAAGTTGGAATGGTATGTTTAGCGACATCTTAGTTAATTCCGGGCATGTCCTCATAGGTCTAGGCAAAGACCTTTTCATATTTTTTCAAAATTCTCTCAAATTTTAACCTCTCCTCAGGAGTTATGTCTAATGCTATCAAAATTTCCTTTGGGTTCTCTAAAGTTCCGAGATTAAATGCAGTTGTACTAGTTGAATTAATGTCAAAAATGAATGTATCATGTTTATGATCATGTGAAATGAAACATCAGAAATATCACACAAGTAAGCTAAGTTGTTCATCTCATTAATATAACCAAAATCAACATTGTCATTATTGAAAAGTTATGGCATAAAAAGATTATCTAAATAACTAGTGTCTCCACTTTTCGTTAATGGCGATGTTGTCACCGACTGTTGATTGGCTTCTTAGCTTTGTGGAGGCTTTTTAACTACCTCCAATGAAATCTTCAGGTCCTGAATCTTTAAATTTGGCCCAGTTGCTTCAACCACCACCTTCTATTTTCCCTTCAACCTAGTGGCTAGCAACTTGTTAGTGACAATCTCCTTGAGTTCATCCCTGTCCCATCCCTGTCCTAGACACTGCATTAGGTCATGATCTCCTCCATAGATTTGATGACCCCAATATCCCAGTCGAAGACATTATTGAAGATTTTGAACCCTGGTATGATCTTTCCATACACCCACTGAGGCTCTTCTTCTCTAGTGTAAGCATAAACTGAGGATACAGGAACAAAACTCTCTGAAATGTGAGGGATCTTCTTTGACAGTTTATTGTTACCACACTCACCTTTGTATCCCAATCCATTTTGATCCTTCTAGCCTTTTGTAGTGACAGCTGATTGTAACCCTTGTAGATTCTTGCTTGAACCAGCCCCTGGGAGAAAGTGCATCTTCTTCATCATATTCACTACCTAAGGGTTATCAGCTGAGCCCCGCTCCTCTCTAATCATAGATATATGAAAGCAACTGAATGGCTGGTTAGAGATCCCCAAGACAGACACTCGGTTTTCTCTTGCAGCTTTAACAGTTACCACCTCCCCTTCATATGGTATCTTGATCATTTGGTGCAGGGTAAATGGCACTCCTCCCAACTTGTGGAACCATAGCCTCCCAAGTAGAGCTGAAAAGTTCATTGGAATAGGCAAGACCACAAATTCTGCCTCCGTTTCAATAGGCTCAGTCCTGACTAAAGTTTTAAAATCTCCCGATGCTTGTCTCCGAGAGTTGTCATAGGCTGTAATGGTCAAGTCAGATTTGCTCAGCATACTTTCATCTAGCCCAAAAGCATGAAGTGTAACTAAAGGGCATACATTTATGGACGAGCCATCATCAACCATGACACAAGCCCTGTGCTTGTTATTAATCTACGCCTTGATATATAGTGGCCGATGGTGATTGCAGCCTTCCGCTGGCAAGTCAGTATCATAGTATACTAACCTTTCCCCTGATCCTCCTTTCACCAAATTTAGCAACTCAGATGAATCATGGTGGCCATAGTAGATTCACACAAGGACTCAACTAGCTTCTGCCTGTATAGAGGGGACTGTCTCAAAAGGTCCTAAATAGATATCTGAGATGTGGTCCTTTTCAACTGTTTCATTATGGAATCCTTATCCGGCTCTTTTCCTGCAGGTGTTTGCACTGGGTCCTATGACTTATGGACTTCTGGGACTACTCTCCCACTTCTTGTTACAGCCCTAACTCTCTTCCCCTCTTCATTTGAATCCCACAGATCCACAAACTTTCCACCTTTATCCTCTTCCTCATCTTCTTCTCCACTCTCAATAGTAGACCAACAATCTATCGTCGCCACAGGAATCCCTTCCTTACTTGCCTTAGGGCGAGTGATAGCAACATACTCATTACCATACAAATCTTGCAACACATACCACTTAGGTAGGCTCGATCCAATCATAAAGAAAGGTGGCGGCAGGGCATTGCAATTGGACTTCTTCTTGCTCTCCCTCTGCTCAGGATCAGTGATCTGCTTACTATCGATCAAACCCTGAATTCGGTGCCTCAGTCTTATGCAGTGGTCTGTCATATGCTCAGTGTGCTGGTGGAATGCACAATATTCATTGTCTTTATGCCCTGACTACCCTTGGGTTCTGGCTGGCCTGAGTGGCAGGGGGTTGTAGGTTCCCCTCCTTTACCAGTTTCTTCAACACCCATGACAAAGGTCGTCCTAAATTTGAGAGGTACCTTTGATTCACTTCTGTTGCTGAAACCGCAGCCGTCTTTATGACTCTGTTACCACTGCTAGAGCTTGCTGACTTATTTGCCCCCTGATTACTATAGCTCTTCTTGGCATAAGCCTTACTGCTCGCCCTCCTTGCCATGTACTCACTCTCTACCTCTATGGCGATGTCCTTTAAAGACTCCCAATCTTTCAACCCTTTTATTTTCAATCCATCCCTCAGGTATGGGCTCGCATTCCTAATGAACAACCAGATCTGATCAGGAGTATAAGGTTTACACTTCATCTCCATAACCCGGTTCCTCCATCGAGTGAGACACTCGTGAAAAGACTCTCCAAACTTCTGCTGTAGTAACTCTAGATCTTTTAGTGTGATCTCCATCCTAGTACTGCAATCATACTACCTTAGGAATTCTTCAGTCAATAAGTCCCAATCTTCATTGGACCTTCTGCCTAATCTGTGGTAACAGTTAACTGCAACCCCTGTAAGACTCAAACAGAAGTACTCAATTTTCTGCTTCCTAGTTAAGGTTGTCCCTTTCATTACCAGTGAGTACTGTTTGATGTGTGCCGTAGGGTCAGAAGTGCCATCAAACTTAGTGATATCGGGCATTTTGAAGTTTTGGGGGATCAAATCATCACCGTCCAACTCTCGATCCTTAGGGTTCATTCCCCTTCCCACAGTCAACATTCTCGTCATGGCCTCGAACTTTTCTTCCATCTCTCTCCACATCGCCTCTTCAACTTTAAGCATTTTTCCCTTTATTGAGACTGGGCCCTCTACGTCTTCTTCAAAGGAATCACTGGATGATCCTCTCCACCCGGATCTTGCCTCTTTTGTCCTACTACAGGAGCAACTAGTGGCTGCCCAGTGGGCTGTGTCATTGCAAGAGCGACTGATGGCTGCTCAGCAAGTTATCTCATTATAGCAGTTAAATTCCCAATTATTGCCATTATTCTATTTTTGAACTCCTCCAATCTCCTACCCACTTCCTCAGCAACTAATGCGTGGGTCACCTCAGACTCTCTAGAAGGATCACCCATACTGGATTCTGTTAAAAAATTTGAAGATAAAGTCTTACTGGTCTCTGAATCTAAACCCCAAACTGATACCCCTCCAGATAACTCGGAGATAGGATTCATGATCAGCCGTTCACTGGAATCCCTAGACCACACGGATGAATCTATGATGACTGCATAGCTTACTTTGTCGGAATGGTCCACGAATAACGTATATGATGCATGATCGTGAGCTATGCAGCACGTCACAATCACATACAAGAAAGTAGATCCTTCCAACCTTTTAACTCCTACACACGAGGTCAATTGGTCTCTTCCTAGGTGGGTTTAATCCGTGAGTCAACGGGGGACCCGAGGAATGCATATAATGCATGGCGAGAAATCGGCAACACAACGTCTCTCAGAATGTGCATATGTATGAGTTTTGGCCATTATGTATTTGGACACTTCAATCAAATTAAGGTGAACCCATCAGGTTATGAAAGCCTTTGATAGAAGACCACTTAATTCTTTTGATTTTGTTCAATACATGATGGCCTACATGACAAGCATTGTATTACGGTTCATTTCACCTAGGGGAAGTATCTATTGCCATTACATGAGATTTGGTCAAGGTGATGTTACTTTAAGGCTACCCAAGCATGGTCCTTGCCAACGGGTCTAGCTCATCAGGAATATAACGACCAATCGGGTCTCCATTTGATATACCAAAAGGTACTAGGCTTGAGCTTGTAATTATCCTTAACACTTTCCCACATTGAGTGAACATATGGTCGTGCTTCAAGAACACACCGGGGTAAGATAAGGGTCCAAACTAATATAATTCTAAAGCTCTAGCATGATGCAATGCAATTTTAAAAGAGAGATGGATTTTTAGTTTTAAAAACTCAACTATACATTTTAACCAAGACACTTTCAGAGAAAAGTCACAAAGTCCCCAACGGAGTCGCCACTGTGATGCACGTCGAACCGAAAAGGCTCCCGAATGGCCCATTTTTAGGGCTCGAGGGATTGGTTCGCGTCTTTTGATCTTGGGTAATATGAAACACTTTGGAATTCCCACCCAATAGAACATTGAAAAAGTTCATCTAGCCTCATGAAACCTTTAGGCATCTTTAAGCTATCTTAGAGTCACCACCCAATTTACTAGAAATTGGGAAAGATCTAACCTCTATGTTCTAAACCAAAGAGTAGTTCGGAACTTCACTCTTATTTATGCCTTGATTAATTATAAATGAGTTTTTAGATTATAAAATTTCATCTCTTATCTCACACGATTAATACAATTTATTAAAGGTACACTTCAAACATCGAGAAAGCGGTAAATAAAACTATAATAAAGCGATAAATAAAGCAGTAAACACCCAAAGTCATGCTATTTATAAAGGAGAAAAATGGGACAAATACAGTCCCCCAAATGAAAAGAAAAGCTAAATAAAATTAAAATGGAAATTGGGATAAAATACAATCACCAAATGAAAGAAAACTATATAAAATTGCCCCAAAAATAATTAATTACAAGGGCCCACAAGATATATATAAACATAAAATTTAACAATCAAGCAAAATCAATCAAGAGAGGCGATATGCATAAATTGGGATATTTATTCGGTTTATAAACATTAGTTTCTTCATCCTTACTTAAAATGGGATCGAATAGTTATTTCGGCTATTTGCTTGAAAATCAGGACACATTACTCCCATTTTGAGAAAATTGACTTTTCGTTTTAATTCATGATATTTTTGCATTTTTTGGCTAAAATCAAGGACATTGGTCCCAATTTATTAATAAAAATTCCAATTTAGATGTAAAAATATTTTTGTGATATTTTATTTGATACACATATAAAACTATTTTATTTACAAACAAAACACAACCACACAAATAAAGGATAGGTAAGATCTCACCGAGATGACGTAATCTCCTACACATCGTGACCCCTCCATTTGGTCACGAAAATGCTCAAATAAGCACACGACATTTTAAACCCAAATTAAAATAACAATAAAAATATTAGCAATAATTCCAAAATCAACTAAACAAAAATAAAAGTAAGGAAAATATAAAACAAAATCAATACACAAATAGAAAATAAAATGAGGTAAATTAAACACCTCAATTTAATACGTGAACAATACACATACAAAGATAATTAAAAAATCATGCAAAAACTAGCAATACAAACATAATAATAATAATAATAATAATAATAATAATAATAACAACAACAACATTAATGATAATAATAATAATAATAATAATAATAATAATAATAACAATAATAATATAGCAATGATGATAATAATAATAATGATGATGATAATGATAATGATAATAATAATAATAATAATAATAATAATAATAATAATAATAATAATAACATTAATGACAATAATAATATTAATATAACAATAATAACAATAACAATAATAATAATGATAATAGACCACTCAGATGAATACGCAACCAATTAAACAACTAAATAAATAAAGTATCAAATGCATAACTTGTGATAACAAAAAGAAAAACGTGTGAAACCCAATAGTAAAGGAAAATAAAGAAAACCATAAAATGCATGTGATGACAAAAGAACAAAACATGGCCAAGTCACGTAAAACCCATGCAAATAGGAAAAGAAACATGCGAAAAACCCATAAAAGTGCAGATTACCAAATCCAATGCCTGCGAAACACTGAACAGGAAATAATAATATTTAAGCATAAAAAAAAAGAACATCACAAAAATCATACTAACAAAGAGAATTAATAAATCTGATTTTTTCCAAGATGTATTTACCCATTTTCATACGAAAAATAAAATAAAAATTGAAAAATTATGCTAGGAGAATAAATCTCAATTTCAAAAACACATATTCATCAAATTATTATTCATGTATTTATTAATGCAATAAAAAATGAGTTTAAATAAATAAAATAAAATAAAATGAAATAATGAAATGGATCCAAGAATCTTTACACTCAGAGTAGATAATACGGAAGTAAGATGTCTCAATCTATTCTCATCATCAAGATCCAAAAATGGACTCAAAAAGATTCAAGAAAATCTTAAGTTTTTGTCTCAAAAAAACTCAAGAATACAAAAATTAAAAATGATTTTTTTATTTATTTTTTAATTTGATGAGAAAATCCAAGCTAAGAAAATTAATTTTTCCTTTCTCAAGTTTAATCCAAACTTAATAAAACATTTTCTAGATTTATGAAAATCAAAGAAAATCAAATAAATAATTTTTTGATATCTAAAGAAAATAAGTTCTTTTTTTTTTTCTTAAGAACACCTACTATTTTTTTTTTCTTTTCAAAATCCTCTCTTCTGTCTCTTTTTTTTTTTAAGAATCAATCTCCTCAAAAAAAAAAAAATCCTCTTTCTATAAAATAATCCTCCCACTTTATTTTCCTCAAGAGTTCCCTTCTTCAAAACTAAAAAAAAAAAATCCCTTTCTCATTTTTCAAAGAAAATCTTTACAAAATTTCAAAAAGAAAATCCCAAAAGTTATATTTTTACAATTTTTTTTTTTTGACTTTGGCTAAATTCCATGTCAAAATTCAACCCAAAATACACAAAATCTCAAAAAATCCCATAAAAAATCATTTTTTACTTTAAAAATGCCAAAAAATTGAATTTCGGTTGAAAATGGCGCTGGTGGGCGAAACAGGTGCAAGGGGCAGCCTGCAGGGGTCAGGGGGCTGCCTACTGGGCAGGCTGCGCATGTAGGGTACGGCCTCGTGCGCGCACGCAGTAGGAGGCAATGACACGTGCGCGCGCGCGCAGGCTGGATCCTGCCCTTGCGCGCCGACGGCTGCGAGCTTTTCAATTTTTTTTTCAGAAAATGAAAATAAAAATAAAAATAAGAATAAGAATAAAAAGATAAAAATAAAAATAAAAATAAAAATGGAAATAAAGGTAAGGTAAAATAAAAATAAAAATTTTAAAAGTCTTTTGAGACAGACAAAAGAACTTGACAAGAAGACGATCAATCCCTATTTTCTTGCCTATGAATCGGACTTTATTTTCATCATTGGGTAATTCTGATCTTGGGCCGTCTCGGGACCCGGTGTCTACAATATGTAAACGTTAACTTATGGCATGTAAAGAGATACTATATAGCTCCCGAACATGAAAAGTAATATAGGTTGGTAATCCATATGAATGAGTATGAGTATGCGTTTGTGATGAATTCCTTTTGTGATGAATTCTGCTGCATATGAATGAAAGGAAATTATGAATTCAGGAATTTTGCATGTGATTATATTGTAAGTGTGCATGTGTTGTGTGCGTAACGACCGTTCTCGACCGCCGTAGTGAAGCTATGTGAGCGATTGGGAATAGGCGTTACAGGTTGTGGTATCAGAGTATAGGTTTAGTCGTTTCTCGACATAGTGTAGAATAGGATGCGTATAGTTGTGTTGACCTAATATGGACATCCTTGTCTATATATCAGATCAATGGATCCTTCTCAAAATGCTAGAGATGAGACCGCTGAAAGTGTGAATCCTCGAGAACCTGAAGTGTCTAAGTTTGGTCTGTCTGTGCTAGTAAGTGTGGGATGAGATGTTCCGATGGTGCTAATGGAAGCTTTGCTCAAGATGTCGTAAGACATGGCGAGGGTGCTAGATCGTATGACAGCACCAAAAGCTCCGTTAGAATTAATAAGAAAGTATGGTGTGGAAGAATTTTACGGCACTAGTTTGGATGAGTCGATTAAGGCTGAGTATTGGATTAAAAGAGTTCAGAGGGTACTGGATGAGGTAAGATGTCCTCCTGAACAAAAGGTAGAATGTGTGGTATCACTGCTGCAAGGATCTGCCTATGACTGGTGGAAGTTGGTCTTAAGGCATCTAAATCTTCCAAATCCGATCCCTTGGGAATTCTTTATACAGGAGTTCCGGAATAAGTACATCACTAAGGCATATCGGGAAGCTAATTGGAAGTAATTTCTGAATCTAAGGTAGAGAGCCCTATCTGTAGCGGAGTATGAGAAAGAATTCTATAAGCTTAGCAAGTATACACTAGAGGGTGTGCTTACAGAAGAGTTTCGATGCCAGCAATTTGAGGAAGGATTGAATGAGCCAATCAAGGCAATGTTGATCGCTATGACTACCTCTCAGATTGTGAGCTACTACTAGATAGTTCAGGCAGCCATGAGAGTGGAAAGATCACAAGAGATCCAGAGGGAAAGGTTGCAAAGGAGGAATTCTAATAGAGGTGGGGCATAATAGGGGAAAAGGTCGAGAGAATCTCAAGTGGCACCTCCAGCTGAGTCAGTCAGTAATCCAGCTGCCAGAGGCAGAAAGTAAGGATTAGCTTATGCATCTGGTACTAGTAGGGGCGTAACTAGTAATAGAAGTGATGTGCCTGAGTGTCCCTATTGGTGCAAGCATCACAAAGGTAATTGTTGGAAATTGACTGGTGCGTGTTTCAGATGTGGGAGTACTGAGCACTTCTTAGCTAACTATCCAAAAGCCTATGAAGTGGTTGGAATCAGCAAGAAGCGAGTAGAGGTGGATCTAACTTGCCTCCGGTTAACCGAGGAAGAGGTAGAGGACGTGGTAAAGGTAACCAGTCCAGAGATGGTACAGTGTTTGAATATGTTGATCGGCCTCCAATAGTGCCAGCAAGGGCATATGTAATGAAGGCTCATGAGGAGTAGGATGCGCCAGAGGTCATAGCGGGTATATTTCTACCTTTGATATAGAAATGTTTGCTTTGATAGACCCTGGATCTATACATTTATATATGTGCTCTAAGAAATTATGTGATAAGATGTCTGATGTTGATTATTTAGACCATGACATATGTATGACTAGTCCATTGGAAAATAGTGTTAATGTGAATAAAGTGTATAGAGATTGCCCTTTAGTGGTGCAAGGTTAAGTGTTCCCTGTAGGCTTAATTGAGTTGTCTTTTGATGAATTTGACTTAATATTGGGTATGGATTGGTTGAGTAAACATCGAGCGGTAGTTAACTGTAGAAAGAAAACAGTCGTGCTTGGTAGTTCAGGACAGTCTAAGGTGATTGTAAAAGGTGTGCATGCTAATCCGTTAGTAGATGTGATTTCTGCTATGCAAGCATATCGGTGTCTGAGGAAAGGATGTGAGGCTTTTCTAGCCCTTGTGTTGGATTCGAAAAGAGAACAAGTTAAAATAAAGGATATATCAGTAGTGAGAGAATTTTCTGATGTGTTTTCAGAAGAGTTGGCTGGTATACCACCTGTAAGGAATGTGGAGCTGTCAATTGAGATTGTGCCTGGTACAACACCTGTTTCTAAGACACCTTGTTAAATGTCTCCTATTGAGTTGAAGGAATTAAAGACTCAGTTGCAAGAGTTGTTAGATAGGGGTTTTATAAGACCGAGTGTATCTCATTGCGGAGCACCAGTGTTATTTGTGAAGAAGAAAAATGGCATGATGAGAATGTGCATAAACTATAGACAGCTCAATAAGGTGACAGTGGAGAATAGATATCTGTAGACACTATGTCCTGAGTCAGCTTAGATCGGAGTTACCCAATGATGATAAATTGCCTATTCACGGGCAAAGAGTTTGAAAGTGATAATTTTCTTGTCAAATTTGCATTTTTAGAATAAAAAAATAAAATAATAAAAATATTTTAAAAATTAGTTTTAAAAAATGAAATTTGAAAATTTTAGTGTTTTTAAGTTATATTAAAAAAAAAATCGGATGCGTGCGCGAGCGACATGTTGCGCATCGCTCACACTGTGCGGGCGCTTCTGCGCGTTGCATGTGCGACGGACGGGCGTCGGTCGCCCCAGACCCGCCGCAAACGGGGGTTTTCCCCCTTTTTTCGATTTTTCTTCATTTTTTGTGATTGTTTCACCATTTTTCCGGGTTTTTAATGATTTTTTCCCTTTTTTACATCCAAATTAAGGGAAATTAGCTAAAAATCCTATTTTCTTCCCTAATTATTTATTTTTTCCATTTTTATTCATTTAACTTGAAAATTTGAAAGGGAATTAGGGGAATTCATTTTGACATCTATTGGGATGATTTCTTTTTCTCTTCTTCTCCAAGAATTCTCTCTTCACATTTTTTACATCTTTTTTTTTTCCAAAATAAAATTTTTAGATTAAAAAATTTAATTTTTAATCTAAAATTTTTCTTAAAACAAAGAAAATCATTATTTGTTCTTGAGATTTAGATTCTTTTTTTCGTCAATTTTAATTTTAATTTTAATTTTTGATTTTGAAGATTAAATTTCTTTTCTTCCATTTTTTTAAAAAATAATTTTTATCAATAATAATTTTTGAGACAAAGAAATCAATTCTTTGTTCTTAAAAATTAATTTCTTTTCTTCTATTATTTTTTTAATCAATTTTCCTTTGAAATAAAATTTCAATTTTTACAAATTTTTATTTCTATTTTGTGAATAAAAGCAATGAAATCAATCATATTTTTCATCAATCGAATCCAAAATCTGAGAGTAAATATTTTAGGCTTAATCTTTTAATTTTATTTTAATTTTATTTGTTTTTTGTTCATATTTAATTATTAACAATGTAGATTTTTATATTTATTGTGTTTTTATTTATTTTATGTGATTTTGTATATAGTTTTAATATTTTTAATATTCTTTCTACTTTATTTTATTTAATTGTTTATTCTTCATTTCTATTGTTATCGTTGTTATTATTATTATCATTATTATCATTATTATTATCATTTTTTGTGTTAATATGTTAATCTATTTATTTTAATATGTCATTTAATTTAGTTGTCATACATAATGCAATATTTTGTTTATTCTAATCAATTATTTATTGTTTTATGTGTTTAATTGATTCTCTTGATTTAATTACTAACGTAAATTTTATTTGTGCTTGTTTTTGATTTCAAATCCTTATTTTTCCTTGTTTGAGCATTCGTGCGAGCGAAAAAGGAGATCCGGGGATTTATTTTTATTGTATTTAATATTTTTTCCTTTATTTATCTTTTTAATTTATTTGTCATGCAATTATTAATAAAATCTTTTTTATGCACGCTTAATTAAAAATCACACAAAAATATTTTTATAAATAAAATTGGATTTATCTAATAAAATGGGACCAATGTCCTAATTTTTCACCCAAATAAATTATCACTTTAAAATTATTTTCTCAAACTATGCATGCGAGGAACAATGCCCTCACTCTCAATAAATACCCCATTTTATGCATGATTTATATTTTATTTACAATGGGGGTTGTATTCTGTCCCTAGTTTTGTTGTAATTTATTTTCATGTACTTTATTTTAATTGTGTTCATTTACTGCTTTCCTTGAATAACAAACTTGCGCTCTAATTATTGCATCAAAACGTATGAGAAAAGGGATGAAAATTTAAATTCAAAACTCGATTTTAACTTAACCATGGTATGAATAAATGAGAAGTCCCGAACTATCTCTGGTCTTTGGGCTCAATGAGGCGAGAGGGCCATCTCAATGTTCTATTGGGATGGGGTCTCCAAGACACCTCTTGTGTCCCGTAAAAGGCTCAATTTACACAGTCCTAGGTGCCACAAGGCGAGAGGGCTATCCTAATGTTCTATTAGGGTAGGGCCTCCAAGACACCTCTGGTTTACCCAAGCGTGAGGCCGAGAGGGCCATCCTAATGTTAGGGTGGGGCCTCCAAGACACCTCCGACTTGCTTATGATGGACATAGCTGCGCTGTCTTAGGCTCACTAAGGCTAGACGAACTTTTCCAATATTTTATTGGGTGGCGACTCCTTGAAACCTCCTTGTTGCCCAAAATAGACGCTCTTCGGGGCCATCACGGGGTTCGGTGCGCGTCACAATGGCGACTCCACTGGGGACATAAGAGACTTCGATTCGAAAGTACCTTGGTTAAAAATTATAATTGAGTTTTAATTTAAAAATTTTATCCCTTTCGAAATTGCATTGCATTTCATTAGAGCCTTAGAATTATGCTTGTTTGGTCCCTATTCTTACCCCGGTGCATTCCCGAAGCATGACCCTACGTTCACTCAATGTAGGGAAGTGTTAAGGATAATCACCAGCCCAAGCCTCGTACCATCATGGTGTATCAAATGGAGACCCGATTGATCGTTATGCTCGTGATGAGCTAGACCCATTGGCAGGAACCATGCTTGGGTATCCCCAAAGTATCATCACCCTTGACCAAAACTCATGTAATGGCAATAGATACTTCTCCTAGGTGACATGTACCTTAATATGATGCTTGCTATGTGGGCCACTATATATTGAACATAATCAACCAAATTAAATGGTCTTTTATCAAAAGCTTTCATGCCTCGGTGAGCCCATCTTAATTTAGTTGAAATGTTTAAATACATAAAGGCCAAAATTTATACGTATGCACATTAGATAAGACATATTATGCTGCCGATTTTTTGTAGAGCACCATACGCGTCCATTGGGTTCCCCGTTAACCCATGGATCAAGCCCACCTAGAAAAGAGACCGCATTACCTCATGTGTGGGAGTAACAAGGTTGGAAGGATTTACTTGCTTGCATGTGATTATAAATATTGCATAACACACGATCATGCATTGTATATGTCATTCATGCATCATTCTAATAATTTAAATTTTTCAGCCATCATAGATTCACCTAAGTGGACTAGGGGTTCCGACGGTCGGCTAGTAAGGACAAATTTGCTCTTTGAGTTGCTGAAATTAGTGTCTAATTGGGGTTCTGAATCACTTTCAATAACCAGTGAATCATTTTCTTCATAGTATACTTTAAAACTAAAAATGGCTAACCTACCCAGAGAATCTGACGCAACCCGCACCCTAACTGCTAAAGGGCTGGATAGGAGACTAAAGAAGTTTGAAAAGAAGATTTTAGGCATGGTTAGTGAAAGAATGGCCACTACGATGACTGCCTTTGACAGACAACTTATAGAACCTGCTATTACCCAAGTCAAACCAATCAAAGTTAGGGAGACTTTTAGGGTAGAATCATCGGCTAACATACCTCCTCAAGCCGTTCACTCCGGCGGCAAACCTCTACTCTTTTCACCATTTGAACATGAGAGAGTTAAGAGACTCGCTTCAGAGTGTGATCCAGTTGAGATATAAGTCCTAAAAAAAAAAGAAAAGAAAAGAAAAGAGCAAGGGCAGAATATGAGGCAGACTCAAATCTTTGCCTGAAGAATACATCAGAAAGATTTTCGATATGGTCATCAGGATAAGTGGGAAAGACAGAAGATTAAAATCATTCACAGTCTATAGGTATGTCCAATCTCTCAAATCTGGGAAGGAGAATGGGTGATCTCAAGGAAGAAATCATGAAGTCTAAGCTTGAAACCACTCAGGCGACTTTATATGTTTGTCTTCATATTTGAGCTTTTCAATAATGGCGTATGCAGTACTGATCATTTTAATTATATTGATTGTTTTTGCTTATATTTCTCATGATTTCGCTATACATGATCGCAACCATTTGCATTAACTCATCAAATATCACTGCATTTAATCTCGAAACTTTGGAAAATACAAAGAAAATCTTGATAGCATCTGATGCAACTCCTGAAGAGAGAAAAAAAAATGAAAAAGCCTTTGCTTGGACTTGGAATGATAAGGATATTGTGGGGGCGACGCTGCTTCAACATGCAGACATGATGATGAGCAGAATTTCAAAAAGCCATTCCTTTGTATCCTCAACATCTAGGATGCATACAGTGCAGCCAAATCAAATGCCAAGGGCTACATTAGGAGTTAGACAAATAAAACCCTGAACCTTCACAAGAAATATAAACTCATTGAAACCAAGCCCTTAGGAGTTCTTTCCTCCCAACCATTTGAGATGTTTACCCCAAAGCCAATCAAGGCTAACCTTTAATCATATGAGACCAACAGGGATCCTTATAACAAAACTTAGGAGGACGGCTCATTACCTCACAAAAAAAAGATAAAAAAAAAGAAACCGAAGTCCTGTCCTACACCATAGTTCTATCCTGAACCATTTGAGGCTAGCGTACAACTCCATTCCAACCATTAAAAGGTAATTCAGAAATCGAGCCACCAAAGCCAGCAAAAGGAAGATACAGACTTTCACAGCCAAGATCGAAGCAAAGAAACTCACTACCTCAGCCCGTTTGCACAAGTGCTAAGAAAAAGCCTTTGGTGCTAAAAATAATAATAATAATAATAAAAAAGCATTATCCAAAGAAGCATTATCAGAAGGAGCATTATCAGAAGGAGCATTATCAGAAGGAGCAGCCTCCTCGGTTAACGAAGATGAAAGCAAATTCAATCGACACCGACAGACTGAAGGAGGTTCCATAGCAAAGGCTAAAAAAAGAGAAAAATAAATAATACATACCCTGTGGGTCAAAAACCGAAAAAAGGCGATCTTACTAAAATTGGGTGCCCTGCCAGAAAAAGAGAAAAAAAAAACAATCTAGGCAAAAATTAAGGGTTGAGAGAAAATTTTTAATCATGAAAACCCGAAAGGGCTGATTGATAACAGGAGTTTGATGCTTTCAAGATCCATCCCGAGATTAAACGAGGTTTTGTATTTTTTGAGATTAATGCCAAACAATGATCATGTTTAATGAAATCAAATTGAAACACATGCATTTATGCAATGATATATTGATGTGATCAGAGCAGTTCATTTTGTGTGATCAAAGTCATCTACTGTCTACCCTCTGCTACTCTCACCACTCGGGTCCTTCAGCCTACTCATTTTACTATCAACTGCAAAGGCAATGCTAGAGCACTATTATGCAAAGAATCAAGCTTAGACGGCCATGACATAAGTATATACTGATTACACTAGAAGGATCTTTGGCAACAGCTTCAACCTCTTAAAAAAAAAAAAGCCGTTAGAGATGAAAACCGTAACTGGCGCTCTAAGCAAAAGTTAGGCAAAGGGGTAGGGTGAAAACCTGGAAACAGGTAGTCTATTTCTTAAAAAAAAAAAGCTGCTGGATTGGGTTGGGTCCATTCCAGGCAAAAATAAGGCACAGGGTTATGTGAAAATCTTCAAAGGACGCATTTTCCACTAAGAAAAGCTAGTGTGAAAATCCACAAGGGACGCACTACCTTTAAAAAAATGACTACAGGTATCAGATGAGAACCTGGCAATCCCAAAGGCATGAAATTCAAAAGCAATTCCAAAGAGCATCGATCCTATAGCAAGTTGAGCCCAGCCTGGCTATCGCCTCCAAACTCACTTAGATGAATTCTTATCCTGCATTTCTGCATGACACATATATTCCACGTGCATGCTCACTATTTTCCTGCATATTTGGTTTTCCAGTTTTGCAGTAAGAAAGATTAGGTGCGGACACCAACAAAAGTCAAGTAACGACATCAGTCAAAACATCAGTTCAAGCATCAATCCAATCATCAACCAAAGACCTCTCAGGGGGCAACCAACCAAAATGACATCAGTCAAAACATCAATCCAGACATCAATCCAAGCATCAACCAAAGACCTCTCAGGGGGCACTACTTCAAAACTTTAGAATGGTTTGCACGATGACAGCACTACCACTCCACGGAGGCTTTGCATGATCTCGGCACTGCTGCTTCAATTCTCAAAAGGGTTTGCACGATGGCGGCACTACCATTCCATGGAAGGTTTGCACGACCACGATACTACCACTTCAGAAGGGTTTGCACGATGACGTCACTACCACTCTACAGAGGGTTTGCACGATCACGACACTACTGCTTCAAATCTCAGAAGGGTTTGCACGATGGCAGCACTACAATTCCATGGAAGGTTTGCACGATCACGGTACTACCACTTCAGAAGAGTTTGCACGATGACGGCACTACCACTCCATAGAGGGTTTGCACGATCACGGCACTACTGCTTCAAATCTCAGAAGGGTTTATACGATGGCGGCACTACCATTCCATGAAAGGTTTGCACGACCACGGTACTACTACTTCAGAAGGGTTTGCACGATGACGGTACTACCACTCCATGGAGGGTTTGCACTATCACGACACTACTACTTTAAAACTCAGAAGGGTTTGCACGATGGCGGCACTAGCATTTCACGAAAAGTTTGCACGACCACGGTACTACCACTTCAGAAGGGTTTGCACGTTGACGGCACTACCACTCCACAGAGGGTTTGCACGATCACGGCACTACTGCTTCAAATCTCAGAAGGGTTTGCACGATGGCGGTACTACCATTCCACAGAAGGTTTGCACGACCACGATACTACCACTTCAGAAGGGTTTGCACGATGACGGCACTACCACTCCACAGAGGGTTTGCATGATCACGACACTGCTGCTTCAAATCTCAGAAGGGTTTGCACGATGGCGGCACTACCATTCCACGGAAGGTTTGTACGACCACGACACTGCCACTTCAGAAGGGTTAGCACGATGACGACACTACCACTCTACGGAGGGTTAGCACGATCACAACACTACCGCTTCAACACAGGATAACACGCCGACAACATGGCGACGACCACCACAACAGTATCGCCCAGTTCAGAAAGATAGCTGCCTCAGGTATGTGTCTCTTTCCTTCTTTTTTTTGAGTTTAGGCTCACCTAGACACTAGTGTTCTAGTTTCCCCTAAACTGGGGGCAACTGTAGACATCGGGTCCTGAGTAAGCCTAGATCGGAGTTATCCAATGATGATAAATTACCTATTCACGGGCAAAGAGTTTGAAAGTGATGATTTCCTTTTCAAATTTGCATTTTTAGAATAAAAAATAAAATAATAAAAATATTTTAAAAATTAGTTTTAAAAAATGAAGTTTGAAAATTTTAGTGTTTTTTAGTTATATTAAAAAAAATTGAAAAATCGGATGTCGATGTGCGGCAGTGCGCAGGCGCACGCCGCTAAGGCGTAGCCCTCGCGCGAGCGACGCGTTGCGCGTCGCTCACACTACGCGCGCGCTTCTACGCGCTGCATGTGCGATCGACGCCCGTCGAGTGCGCCGACGGGCGTAGGTCGCCCCAGACCCGCCGCAAACGGGGGTTTTTCCCCCTTTTTTCGATTTTTCTTCATTTTTCTTGATTCTTTAACCATTTTTTTCGGGTTTTTAATGATTTTCCCTTTTTTACACCCAAATTAAGGAAAATTAGCTAAAAATCCTATTTTTTTCCCTAATTAATTATTTTGTCCATTTTTATTCATTTAAGTTGAAAATTTGAAAGGGAATTAGGGGAATTCATTTTAACATCAATTGGGATGATTTCTTTTTCTCTTCTTCTTCAAGAATTCTCTCTTCACCTTTTTTACATCTTTTTTTTGCAAAATAAAATTTTTAGATTAAAAAATTCAATTTTTAATCTAAAATTTTTCTTGAGACAAAGAAAATCATTTTTTGCTCTTGAGATTTAGATTCTTTTTTTCGTCAATTTTAATTTTAATTTTAATTTTTGATCTTGAAGATTAAATTTATTTTCTTCAATTTTTTTAAAAAATAATTTTTATCAATAATAATTTTTGAGACAAACAAATCAATTATTTGTTCTTAAGAATTAATTTCTTTTCTTTTATTATTTTTTTTAATCAATTTTCGTTTGAAATAAAATTCCAATTTTTACAAATTTTTATTTCTATTTTGTGAATAAAAGCAAGGAAATCAATTAAATTTTTTATCAATCGAATCCAAAATCTGAGGGTAAATATTCTAGGCTTAATCTTTTAATTTTATTTGTTTTTTGTTCATATTTAATTATAAACAATGTAGATTTTTATATTTATTGTGTTTTTATTTATTTTATGTGATTTTGTATATAGTTTTAACATTTTTAATATTTTTTCTACTTTATTTTATTTAATTGTTATTCTTCATTTCTATTGTTATCGTTGTTATTATTATTATTATTATTATTATTATTATTATTATTATTATTATTATTATTATCATTATTATTATCATTTTTTGTGTTAATATGTTAATCTATTTATTTTAATATGTCATTTAATTTAGTTGTCATACATAATGTAATTTTTTATTTATTCTAATCAATTATTTATTGTTTTATGTGTTTAATTGATTCTCTTCATTTAATTACTAATATAAATTTTATTTGTACTTGTTTTTGATTTTAAATCCTTAGTTTTCCTTGTTTGAGCATTATGCCAGCGAAGGAGGAGATCCGGGGATTTATTTTTATTGTATTTAATATTTTTTTCTTTATTTATCTTTTTAATTTATTTGTCATGTAATTATTAATAAAATTTTTTTATGCACGCTTAATTAAAAATCACAAAAAAATATTTTTATAAATAAAATTTGATTTATCTAATGAAATGAGACCAATATCCTAATTTTTCATCCAAACAAATTGTTACTTTAAAATTGTTTTCTCAAACTATGCATGCGAGGACCAATGCCCTCACTCTCAATAAATACCCCGTTTTATGCATGATTTATATTTTATTTACAATGGGAGTTGTATTTCGCCCCTAGTTTTGTTGTAATTTATTTTCATGTACTTTATTTTAATTATGTTTTCATTTATTGCTTTCCTTGAATAACCAACTTACGCTCTAATTATTGCATCAAAACGTATGAGAAAAGGGATGAAAACTTAAATTCAAAACTTGATTTTAACTTAACCAATGTATGAATAAATGAGAAGTCCCGAACCATCTCTGGTCTTTGGGCTCAACGAGGCGAGAGGGCCATCTCAATATTCTATTGGGATGGGGCCTCCAAGGCACCTCTTGTGTCCCATAAAAGGCTCAATTTGCACAGTTCTAGGCGCTACGAGGCGAGAGGGCTATCCTAATGTTTTATTAGGGTGGGGCCTCCAAGACACCTCCGGCTTGCTTATGATGGACATAGCTGCGCTGTCTTAGGCTCACTGAGGCTAGATGAACTTTTTCAATATTCTATTGGGTGGCGACTACATAAAACCTCCTTGTTGCCTGAAATAGATGCCCTTGCAATTTCATTTGCAAGTTTCCTTTCACTTTAAGTTTTAATTCTGATTTGTTGTAACCATTATTTTTGAGCTCGCTAATATTAAAAATGGTAAAGGACTTATACAAATAAGTAGAGTTTTTCTTAAATAAAATAGGACCAATGTCCTGATTTGCATCCAAACAAAACAAATATGTTAACATTATTCTTTCTCTAAATATGCATGCGAGGACCAACGTCCTCATTCCAAAAATGGATGTTCATGTTTTATAAATGTTTATACTTCCTATTCATTTACAATGGGGATTGTATTCTGCCCCTAGTTTTGCTGTAAATTATCATATTTTAGTTTATTTTATGCTTCATTTATAGCTTTCTATTATATGATTGATATGAGCTTTAAATTCTTGCATTGAACTAAATGAGAAAATGAAATGAAATTTTAAACTAAAAACTCAATTATAATTTGATCAAGGTTTGAATAAATGGGAAGTCCCGAACCCTCTCTAGTCTTAGGCTCAATGAGGTTAGATGAACCTTTCTAATGTTCTATTGGAAAAGGAATTCCAAAATATCTCTTGTTGCCCAAAATAGGCCCAAGTTGCATTGTCTTAGTCTTCATGAGGTTAGACGAACCATCTCAATGTTCTAATAGGGTGGGGACTCCAAAATATCTCTAGTTTGCCCAAAATAGACGTATATGCACCATCTTAAGGTTCACTAGATTAGATGGATCTTTCTAATGTTCTATTGGAGAGAGAATTCCAAAATATCTTTGATTGCCCAAAATAGACACACATGCACTGTCTTAGGCTCAGTGAAGCTAGATGACCTTTTCCAATGTTTTATTAGGTGGCAACTCCAAAAAACCTCCTTGTTGCTCA
Organism: Excoecaria cochinchinensis; assembly: GCA_947683425.1. NCBI lineage: Eukaryota > Viridiplantae > Streptophyta > Magnoliopsida > Malpighiales > Euphorbiaceae > Excoecaria > Excoecaria cochinchinensis. The sequence goes on from CANTUQ010000004.1 coordinate 4,407,060, forward strand.
AAATAGACGCCCTTGTAATCTTTACAAGTTCTATGAACCTCTATTGAATACCCTAAAAGTGGGTTTTCGGGGCCCTCGGGGTTCGACGCGCATCACAAACACCGATCCTAACTCAACCTATTTCAGGTAAGGAGTATGCTATGTATAGCGATGCTTCCGAAATTGGATTGGGATGTATACTAATACAAGATGGGAAAGTGATAGCTTATGCCTCGAGACAGTTGAAACTGCATGAACAGAATTATCTGACGCATGATTTAGAATTGGCTACAATAGTGTTTGCCTTAAAGATTTGGCGTCACTACTTATATGGTGAGAAGTGTAAGATCTTCACTGATCATAAGAGTCTTAAGTATCTGCTCACTCAGAAAGAGTGGAACTTGAGACAAAGAAGGTGGCTTGAGCTGTTTAAGGATTATGACTGCATTATAGACTACCATTCGGGTAAAGCCAATGTAGTGGCTGACGTGTTGAGTAGAAAGTCAGTTTCGGCCTTGTCTTTACGGTGAGTCAAGTGGAGGTTTGCTTCAGATGGAGCTTTAATAGCTCAGTTGAAAGCAAGACCTAATTTGAGGTGTGAGATAGTGAATGAGAGAAAAGTGACCCTAAGTTGCAACAGAGTTTACAGTCAGTCAGGAATGGTGATAAGACTAACTATTCAGTGGATATGGAAGGTGTATTGTATTACCGAGATCTGTTATGTTTAGCAAGTGACAAAGAGTTGATAAAAAAGCTTCTACATGAAGCCCATAATACCATCTTTACTATGTATCCAAGTGGCAATAAGATATATTAGGATTTGAAGCAGTTTTATTGGTAGCCTGGTATGAAGAGAGATGTGGTGGAATATGTTTCTATGGGCTTGATCTGTCAGCAAGTGAAAGCAGAGCATCAGGTTCTATCAGGTCTATTAAATCCTATTCCGATTTCACAGTGGAAATGGGATAATATTACTATGGATTTCGTCACTAGTCTTCCAATGACATCAAAACAACACGATTCTATATGGGTAATAGTTGATCAATTTTCTAAGTCAGCTCATTTTATACCAATTCAACTTAATTATTCTATGGATCGGTTTGCTGAACTGTACGTGAATGAAATTGTGAGATTGCAAGGTATTCCGTTGTCCATTATTTCAGATAGAGATCTGAGGTTCACTTCTAAATTCTAAAAGTGTTTACAAACTGCATTAGGTACAAGATTGCATTTCAGCACAGCTTCCCATCTGCAGACTAATGGACAGTCAGAAAGGGTAATTCAGGTGTTGGAAGATTTGCTTCAGGCATGTGTTTTAGATTTCTCTAAGAGTTGGGATAAGTACATTCTATTGATGGAATTTACTTATAACAACAGTTATCAAGTGAGTATCGGTATGGCACCTTATGAGGTTTTCTATGGTAGAAAATGTCGAACTCTGATATGTTGGATAAAATTGAATGAGCATAAGATTATCGGTTCAGATTTGGTAAGGGATACTGAGTAAAAAGCGAAGATTATCCAGTAGAGGCCGAAGGCTGCTAGTGACAGGCAAAAATCTTACGCGAACTTGAAAAGAAAGGATATTGAGCTTGAAGTGGGTGATAAAGTATTTCTGAAAGTGTCTCCCTAGAGAAAAGTGCTTAGATTTAATAAGAAAGGGAAATTGAGTCCGAGGTTTATTAGGCCATATGAAATGCTTGAAGAGTGTGAACAGTGGCTTATCGGTTAGCTTTGCCTTCAGTTTTTGCTAAGCTTCACGATGTCTTCCATGTGTCTATGCTTCAAAGATATCGTTCGGATGAGTCGCATGTGTTGTCGATATAAGATGTGCAAGTGCAATCGAATTTTTCATATGATAAAAAGCCTAAGGAAATATTGGCTCGGGAAGTGAAGCAACTTCGAAATAAGCAGGTTCCGTTGGTGAAAGTGCTTTGGCAACATCATGGGATTGAAGAGGTGACATGGGAACCAAAAATAGCAATGCGAGATTAGTATCCTCAACTGTTTGATTCAGGTATGAATTTCGCGGACGAAATTCTTTTTAGGAGGGGAGAGTTGTAATGGCTCGAATTGTACCTTAGCAGTAATTTGGCATAATTAGGGTAATTGAGTAACTTTAATTTCGAGTTTGTTAATTTTAGACCTAAGTGATATAAGAAATGAGGACTCAATTGCATAAATAAAATAAGTTTTAGTGGCCATTATGTAGATGTGCATGATTAATTAGTAGAAGGATTAATCAAGGATTAATGGGATTTAATTAAGTTAAGCTAAGTGTGAGTGGGTGAAGTGGAATCCGGGTATCAATTTAAGGTCTTGCCACCTCACCCTTAGACATGCAATCTAAGACATTTGAGGAGAGAGAAACCATTTTCTGCATGTGATCTTCGGCCACCCTCTGTCAATTTCCTCTTCTTCTTCTTCTTCTTCTTCTCTCGTTTCTTCTCTCTAGTTAATTCTTTGAATTTCTGCTGTTTTGATCAAGTGTTTTTAGTGTGCTGTGTTTCCATCTAATCAAGTGATTTAGTAATTGTACCTCATCTTCTTCTACTCCTTCTTTGTTTTTGAGTTGTCATGGATTTGATCCTTGGTTCCAATTCTGGGAATTGGACTGTGATTGTAGTTGTTGAACCAAGAAAAGATAAGGGAAGGAGAAAAGGTGGGAGAACCTAGTGCTAAGTGAGCTTAAGGAGCAAAGTATAGTGAGATTTGGGAAGCTTTGTTTTTATGTGTTGAATTGCTTGAATAGAAACTCTAAAATGCATGGTGAATCGTATGTTTGATATGAATCGAAAATGTGTAATATGTTATGAACTGAATTGAGATGATGAGCTGATGAATTAAGTCAATTGCCATAAGTTGTTGCATTTAGCATGTTGCCCTATTTTTTGGTAGCTTGAGAAATTGCTAAGTAAATTATGTGTATTGGATACTTATTGTGAAATTGAACATGCTGAGGTGTTTAGGTGTACATTAGGGTAACTTGGTGAGAGTTGAGAGCATTGGATATTCCAACTTTGGGAATATAAGCTTGAATAGCTTAATGTGGTAAAACAGGATTTATAGGGTAAATGACCTATTAGAATTGTTAGGTTGTAATTTGAGTTGTATAACTTTAAAATGAATGAGGTTATTGGAATTAGGTTCATAAGGTGTGTGCCTATAATTGATGTAGAAATGACCATATTGGTTTGAGGACACTAATATCTTCAAGATTGCTTAATAAGTAGCTAAATCCATGTTGGAGGGCTTTTGGAGCATGTATTGTCTCATTGGCCATAACTCCTTGAGTTTAAGACCAAAAATAATGAGAACTGTGCCATTGTAAACTTAACATGTAGATAACAAATGGTTAGAAGGCCATGGTGGCAGAAAATGATGTTAGGATAGGTTTTGGAAATCAATTGTGTGGATTTGGCAAAGTGCATGAGAAGGAGTGTGTGACGCGCGCCGAACCCCGAGGCCTCCCGAAGGCCCGCCTTAGGGCGATGAGGATGGGATTCATTAAAGCTTGTAAGGTATTTACAAGTGCATCTATTTTGGGCAACAATGAGGTTTCTTGGAGTCGCCACCCAATAGAACAATGAGAAGGGTCGTCTAGTCCCAACGAGCCTAAGACGGCGCATACATATCCATCTTGGGCTATCCAGAGAGATCTTGGAGGCCTCTGCCTCTACCCCCTGGAGCCTAGGATTGTAAATTTCAGTCTTTTGGTGAGACTCAAGAGGTGTCTTGGAAGTCCTAGACCTCTCGCCTCATTGAGCCCCAAAGACCAGAGTGAGTTTGAGACTTCTCATTTATTTGTACCTTGATTAATATTATAATTCAGTTTTGAATTTATAATTTCACCAACTTTCCACACAATGCAATTTAATTAAAGGCGCAATTATTCACGTTAAAAGCGATAAATGGAAGCAAAATCCAAAATAAAGCATTCAAAAATAAATTACAATAACACTAGGGGCGGAATACAACCCCCATTGTAAATAAAATACAAATCATGCATAAATCGGGGTATTTATTAATGATGAAGACATTGGTCCTCGCATGCATATTTATTATAAAACACTCTTAATGTGATGATTTTATTTTGGATAGAGAAAATTGAGACATTGGTCCCATTTTTATTTAGGAAAAATTCCTAACTAATTAATAAAAATGCTTTGTGATTTTTCCTCTAGCGCCTAAAATAAACAAATTAATAGGAAGATTACATAGCAAAATAAATGGAAAAGCAAAATGAACAAAATATCACAAATAAAGCAAATAAATACTTGATCCCAAACGAGCCTTCTGAATCTTCCCGTGTGCTCGCCAAAATGCCCAAGAAGGAAAATGAGATGTAAAATAAAAATAAAACACAAATAGAATAATGTTAGTAATTGAATCATTAAAATCAATTAAATATAAAATAAATGATAAAATAAAATAAAATGAGATAAAACGAAATGATATCAAAATAACAAATGAATTAACATGTTTACAATTTAAAATAAATGAGAAAAATGTGTTATGAACAACAAATGGATTAAAAGATGTAATTGGAATAAAATACAACATGTTAATTAAGGTGTAAAAATATGAACATGATAATAGTAAAAATGAATAAGTGAACAAAATATTAAATATATGATAATGACAATGGAAAAGAAGAAAAAAATGATTAAATAAATGACATGATTAATTAAATATGTTCACAAATGATATAAACCATTTACATTGCAAAAAGATCAATCAAAATTAATTAATTTAATTACATGTTAAAAATAATGATGAATTAAAGTGAAATAAATTAATTACATGTTAGGAATTAAAAGAAATCAACATTCACATGAATAAAATAGATGAATGAGAATAATAATAAAATTATACATGTTAATAAATTAAATATAAACAAAATAAATAAATAAATAAATAACTGAAAATAATAAAAATGAACATGAATAAATTAAATATGAACAAAAAGAATAAGAAGAACAAGTCCGGAATGTTTACCCTCAGAGTTTCGGATTCGATGAAGGTAAAAAGATGATTGATTAATGCAAGATTAGAATTGAATAATAAAAATGTTGGAATTTTATTCCAAGAAAAAAATAGGCTTAAAAAAAACTAATCAAAAAAACTCTTTGAAAACAAAGAATTAATTTCCTTGCTCAAAGGAATTCTTTTTATTCATTACACAAAAAAACCTTGAAAAAGTTAAATGGAAAACAAATGAGAAGACAAAAAAAACTGAATTTTGAGAACAAATCATCAATTTATTTGTCTCAAAATTAAATCCATCAGCAAAATTCCATCCAAAAATATATTTAGAAGAAATTGTGTTGGAAAAAAATGAAAGATTGATTTTTCTTTTTGATTTTTGGTTGGGGAAAAAATCTGGAAATTTTTAGAGTTTGAGAGGAAGAAGAAGAGAAAAAACCCTAAAAAAATCCCCAAAAGAATTCCTCCCTTTAGGTTTTCATCTTATTCTTTTTATATGAATAAAAATAGGAAAAATAAAATAATTAAAGGGATAAAATTTAATTAAATCAGATATTACCTATTTTAATTTTTAAAAATGGAAAAAATTCCTTAAAACCTTGAAAAAAGGGATAAAAAACTGATTTTTAGGTCCAAAATTGGAAAAAAAGGGTATCAGACCCTTTAGCGACGGCCAGAAGTGGAGGCAAGCCCGTCGCTATAGGGACGGGCGTCGGAGTGGCAGCCTCTCGCGCACGAAGCGCGCGCGCCAGCGCGATGGGCGGCTTTTTTTTTCTTTCTTTTTTCTTCTTTTTTTTTTTATTTTAAATTGACTAAAAATACTATAATTTTAAGCCCCCATTTTTCAAAACTAATTTTTAAAATATTTTTTATTATTTTTCCATTTTTCACTCTAAAATGCAAATTTTATAAGGAAATCACCACTTTTAACCTTTTTGCCTGTGGAAAGGCGTCTTATCATCATTGGGTAACTCTGATCTGGGCTGTCTCAGAACCTGGTGTCTACAGTTGCCCCCAATTTTGGGGAAACTAGTGCACTAGTGTCTAGATGAGCCAAAATTCAGAGAAGAAGGAAAGAGATGCGTACCTGAGGCAGCCCTTACCTTTTTGCTGGTGGGGTGCGTCGAGTCTGCTCCAGACTTACAAAACGCGAGGATTGCTCTCCTGAGCTGCACCGAGTCCGGTCCAGACTTACAAAGTGCGGATGGTGATGCGCCGAGTCTGCTCCGAACTTACAAAATGCAGATTGCTCTCCTGAGCTGCACCGAGTTTGCTCCAACTTACAAAGTGCAGATTGCTCTCTTAAGCTGCATCGAGTCTGCTCCAGACTTACAATGTGCGAATCAATCTATCGCATGTACCCCGCTGTCCTCGTCTCGGCATGCAAGGTGTCTGATTTATCCCGCTGACCTCATCTCGGCCTGCACGGTGTCTGTGAGATACAGTATTCTCTAACCACTTCCCGTTGCGATCTATTCTATTGCTTGTGATCTGTTAGCCTCGTCCCGGCCTGATTGCCCCCGGCATAATGTGAATGAAGAGGTTTGCTTTTCTGGGCAGTTTCTGATAAGGTTAAGCTGAACCCACCACTCGGATCATCTCAAGATTGAAGGGATTTGGAATACTTTTGAAAATAACTTGATGTACCGAAGATCGAGACTGTAGCCAAAGCATGCTGCATCTCGCAGATTGAAGCTGTGGTCAGAGAGTGCCGCACTTCACCAAATCGAGACTGTAGCCAAAGCATGCTGCATCTCACAGATCGAAGCTGTGGTCAGAGAGTACCGCACTTCACCAAATCGAGATTGTAGCCAAAGCATGCTGCATCTCGCAGATCGAAGATGTGGTCAGAGAGTGCCGCACTTCACCGAATCGAGACTGTAGCCAAAGCATGCTGCATCTCACAGATCGAAGCTGTGGTCAGAGAGTGCCGCACTTCACCAAATCGAGATTGTAGCCAAAGCATGCTGCATCTCACAGTTCACGCGGCAGCCAGAGAGTGCTACGCACCTTGCAGATCGAATGGGGGTTAGCAAGGGAACTTCAGATCGAAGCTGTGGTCAAAGCATACCGCACTCCAAACCGGGGTTATGGCCAAAACATGCTGCATCCTGCCGAGCCCTACAGGTCGAGATGAGACCGATGGGAGGATCTTCGCATCGCCGAATAGGTCAAGATGAGGTCTAACCGGCATAAGGCACGGAGGGTGAAAAGCCATCACAGGTACGCTTCCTTTCTGACCTTCTCTGAGTTTTGGCTTATCTAGGCGCTTGTGCACTAGTTGCTCCAAAACTGGGGGCAACTGTAAGCACCGTGTCCCGGAGCGGTCCAGATCAGAGGTTACCCCGTGATGAAATCAGGATCCTAACCTGTATAAATGGTTTGGATTGGGGGTTTTAGTCCCGTGTTCCACGAGAAATGAGTCTTTTTACCTTTTGTAGGCAGAGGGGGAGAAAACAGGGATTTTCAAGTCAAAAAAGGCTTTTTGTCCTCCACAGACGGCCAGCCCGTCTGTGAAGTCAGCCCGTTGCTTCGAGTCACCGACGGCTTGTGGTACTTTCCGACGCCCGTCGAAAAGTCACCGCCCCTGTCAGAACGCCGTCTGGTTTCCCGGAACACGCTACCTTTCCGATGCCCGTCGGTGGATGTGGTAGGGCCGTCGGACGAATCCTTGTGTCAGAAGGATTCTTCCGACGCCCGCCTCTATACACCGACGCCCGTCGGTCGTGTCTGGCTTATAAAAGCTCCGGATTTTCAATTGAAAAGGTTTCCAAAAATTTTCAAAGGGGGAAACTCTGCCCAAATTCAAGCAAATTTTCTCTCTCCTCCAACAAAACACATTTACAAAGGAAATCTATTTAACCAAGGATCAAATCAATCAAAAGGGAACTAAAATAATTAGTTTTCTTTAGATATTGATTCCAAAATCAATCTTTTGAGGGGTTGAAGAAGAAATAGCCCATTTTTCTTACTTTGATCCTTCACCTTTTGCTTCTCGTGGAACGCGCGGGGCTCTAATCAACACAAGAATCTCACCCAAAGCGATTATCTGAGGGTAAATATTCCGGATTCCTTCTCCGTATCATTTCATATTTATTCCTTATTTTGTGGAATTTTTCTATATCTGTCATTATTTTCCTTTATTTTGACTCTCTTTATTTCCTTTTGGGATAAAACCTTTTTTTGGCTTTGGAAAGAATTTTCTCTCTTCTGTTTTTTCGGAGACAGTGGTGACCGACGGGTCATCTTTATCACCGACGCCCGTCGGTCACCCCACCTACAGACGCCTCTCCTTGAGTGACAGACGGACATGTCGGTTACCTTAACTGATGCCCGTCGGTCACCTAAGGAAGGTCGTCTGTGGATTCTGCCTCCATCCTTTTAAATCATTTTTTTTATCTTTTTCAAGCCCTTTCGGTTTCCTACATGTTAATTTTATGTATATTAACATCTTTCAACTTTTCTATGAGTGTATATTGATTTCCCTTGGACTACCACAAGCTTGAGAGGCTATCTACCTTATTCGGAGGATTCCATCCGGTTTAGTTTCCTAACCCTCCCGATTATTTCCTTCATTTTTGTTATTCATTGATTATTTCATGTATATGGATATACTCTTCTCATATCTCGTTAATGTATAAAAATGATCTAATGATTTTATACTTAAATAAAAATGAGGTTTGTATAAAATGCAAAAGGGGGCCAAAGCCCTATTTTTATCCAATAAAATCATCATAAACAAAAATCTCCAATTTTAATAATGATGCATGGAGGACCAAAGTCCTCAAAATAAGCAATGCCCCGATTTATGCATGATTCGCACATTTATGAAAGGGAGTTGTATTTCGCTCCTTGTATTATTGTAATTTATCGCTTTCATTATCTATCTGATCATTTATCGCTTTCAAAATGTGAATAAATGCGCCTTTTAATCAATTGCATAGTGTGGAGAGAGAGCGAATTAATGATATTAAGATTTGATCATAAAACAATTGAGGTAGAAATAGATGAGAAATCCCGGACCCAGCTCTGGTCTTTGGGCTCAAGAGGTTAGAGGTTATCCGCCAAAATACTTCTTGCGTCACGAGGCTTTAGCGCTAATCCTAGGCTCTTTAGGGTGAGAAGTTCACCTTCCATGACCCCTCTGGCTGGCCCAAAATGGATACCAAGCGCAGTCTTAAGCTCTCCGAGGTGAGAGTAACTTTCCCAATGTTCTATTGGGTGGCGACTCCATGAAACCTCCTTGTTGCCCAACATAGACGCACTTGCAATTTATTTGCAAGATGTCAACGGACCCACAAATGCCCCGGTCGCCCACGTGCGGGCGGCCGCGGGGATCCGGCGTGCGTTACAGTGGACAAGAGGTCCTCGAGGGCAGTTGGTTCAAAATTCTATTTTTGAGCCACCAGAAAGGGTAGAATATTCAGATACTACTTCAGAAGCTAGCTACGCTACTTCAGAAATGGAAAACTCACCGAGGGGGATTGATGCCACCAGGGCTATAGTTGCAGAGGAAGTGGGCCGTAGACTTGAGGACTTTGAAAATTATTTGATGAACATGTTAGCCACGATGGGCCGGCCGGCTGCTTAAGAGAACCCACCACCTCCTCCCGTGAGAAGCAATGAAACGGAAGAGGTCCGAGCAAACCCACTGGAAGAGAATCATCCACCACCGGTGCATTTTAAAGCAACTACTTCAGGGGTTCAGAGGGGTAAACAAGTCCTAGGGTTAGACGATGATTCAGATGAAGATTATGAGGAACGCATGTCTCAGAGAGGGAAGGCACCCCAAACTGAGGAGGCTATTTGGAAGAAGATGGAAGAGAGGTTTGAAGCAATGGCTAGGACTTTGACGAAGGGTCAAGGGATGAATCCAGAAGATAGGGAGTTAGACGGAGAGGACCCCATACCGATAAACTTCAAGATGCCAGATGTTCCAAAGTTCGACGGTACTTCTGACCCTACCGCACATATCAAGCAGTACTCGTTGGTAATGAAGGGTACTACTCTGACAAGGAAGCAGAAGATTGAGTATTTTTGCTTAAGCTTGACCGGCCCAGCAATGGATTGGTACCATGGATTGGATCGCCGAACTAAAGAAGACTGGGATTTGTTGACTGAGGAATTTCTTAGACAATATGACTGTAGTACGAGAATGGAGGTGCCCTGAAAGACCTAGAGCTACTGCAGCAGAAGGGAGGCGAGTCCTTTCATCAGTATCTAACCCGATGGAGGAACCGGGTGATGGAAATGAGGAGAAAACCGGATACTCAAGATCAAATATAGCTGTTCATCAGAAATGCGAGCCCATATTTGAGGGAGGCTTTGAAGTTAAAGGGATTGAGAGATTGGGAATCTCTGAAGGATATCGCCATAGAAGCCGAGGCGGAGTACCTGACTAAGAAAGCGAGTGTTGAGAGTTATCCTAGGAAGGGTGCTAGTGGAGCTGGCAAGTCGGCAGGCCCTGGAAAGACCGCGGAAGTATCAACTACCAACTTTACTCCGAGATGCTTTTCAAACCTCGGAAAGTCTTTGTTGTGGGTGTTGAGAAGACTAATGAAGGAGGGGAAACTGCAGCCTTTACCTCCCCGACCGGCTAGAACAGTGGGCCAACCAGGGCACAAAGATAATGAGTACTGTGCATATCATCAACATACTGGACACACTACTGATGATTGCAAAGCCTTGCGACATGTAATTCAGGATCTCATCGATTCAAAGCAGATCACGGACCCAGAAAAGAGAGGAGGTCAGAAGAAGACAGGATACAACAATGTGCCCCCACCGGTGAATGCGATCGGGTCAGGTCTGTCTGAAGAATTTGTATTGAGGGAGCTGTATGGCAATGATGTGCGTACTGTCAAGACAAGTGAAGAAGGGTTACTAGTGTCTGTTATCAATTGCTGGTCCACCAATGAAAGCGGAGAGGAGGATGATGGTGCCAGGAAGTTCGCCGACTCGTGGGGTTCAGGAGAGGATGAGTACAAAGGGAAGGAGAAGAGCAAAGTAGGAGCTGTGACCCGGAGCGGAAGGGTAGCTCCAGAAGTGGAGAGGCCTAAAGAACTAGAAGCAGGTCAAAAGGAGAAGGAGTCGGAAGAAGATTTGATTGTTAAGCAGCTGAAAAAGACACCAGCTCAAATCTCTATATGGGATCTCTTGATGCAGTCTCCATCGCATAGGCAGAAGGTAGTGGAGGCTTTATGTGAGGCAACTGTGGCCACAACTATCTCGCCTACCGAGCTTCTAGATGTCATGAAAGGGAGAGCGGGGGAAAATGTCATTTTTACCAATGCTGACTTGCCAACAGAGGGCCGCAAGCACAATCGCCCTTTGTACATAAGGGCACAAATTAACCATAAGCACACTGCCTGTGTAATGGTGGATGATGGCTCGTCAATAAATGTGTGCCCCCAAGTAACAATGGCAGCTTTTGGAGTGACGGAGGACATGTTGGCCAAATCTGATCTCACTATCACTGCGTATGACAACTCGCGCAGACATGCTTCAGGCACATTTACAGCAATAGTAAAGACGGGGCCGGTGGAATCTGAAGTGGAGTTTGTAGTGCTACCTATACCTGCCAACCTTTTGGGCAGGCCATGGTTTCACAAGTTGGGTGGAGTCCCTTCTACACTTCATCAAATGGTAAGGATAGCTCACGAAGGTCAAGTCGTAACCATAAGGGCTGCACGGGAGAATCAGGTTTCGATTCTGGAGATCGCAAGGCAGCCATTCAGTGGGTTTCATGTTGCTGTGATAGGGAATGAAGAGTAGATGGGAGAAACTCCGCAAGTGTTGAGCATGATGAAGAAGATGTCATTCCTCCCTAGCGCGGGATTAGGGAAGGATTCTCAGGGGATACCAACAACCATTACTACTAAAGGTCAGAAGGACAGAAGAGGTTTGGGTTATACTGGTGCTGTAAAAAGGGGTGAAAAGTCAAAGATGGAAATTCTCCATATTCAGAAAAGTTTTGTGCCGGTAACCATAGTAAGTGCTTACACAGGGAAAGCTGAACCGCAATGGGTAGACAGGAGAATAATGCCAGGGTTCGAGATCTTTAATAATGTCTATGACTGGGACATTGGATTGATCAAGCTAGTAGAGGGCTTTTGGGATGAAGAAATCATGACCAGTAAGACGATTTGGGACCGTGACATGCCCGAGGAGGTGATCACTAAGGCGATGGTAACCACCCAGCTGAAAGGGAATGCAAAGATGGAGGAAACCGTTCAAGAGATGACCGAAGACCCTACGGAGAACCAAAGTGACGCAGGGCCGTCAACTGCAGCGGATGCACTAGCGGAGGAAGAAGAAGAAGCTAGTTTAGATTGTCTTTTCATTCCCGAACTTTTCAATGATGTTAATGACAATTTCAATTTTATTAATAAAGTGAACGATTTTGCTTATTTGTGCGATGTTTCTAATGATTTCCTCATGCATGATCATGATAATAATCCATTCATGTTTGACATTGATTCAACTGATGCTACCTCGTTTAATCTTGGAACCACGGAAAATCCAAAAGAAATTCTGATAGCATCAAATATAACTCCTGAAAAGCAAGAAAAATTTGAGAGAATATTAAAAAAATATGAAAAAGTCTTTGCCTGGACCTATGAGGATATGCCAGGAATTGATCGGGAAATCGTAGAACACGCTATTCCGATGTATCCAGATCATAAACCCGTAAAGCAGAAGTTGAGAAGACTCAGGCAGGAATGGGCAGATAAGGTAAAGGAGGAAATTCGCCAACAGATCGAGGCCAAATTCCTAGTTGAGGTGCAGTATCCGACCTGGTTGGCCAATGTCATCCCTGTGGCCAAAAATAACGGTAAAGTAAGGGTATGTGTGGATTACTGAGATCTGAATAAGGCCTGTCCGAAAGATGATTTTCCGTTACCCCACATAGATGTATTGATAGACAGTGCCGTTGCTTGTGAGATGTATAGCTTTGGGGATGGTTATGTGGGTTATAATCAGATTCTCAATAAGATAATCGACCGGATCAAGACGGCTTTCATTAAGGAATGGGGAACTTATGCGCACAGGGTAATGCCTTTCGGCCTTAAAAATGCAGGAGCCATTTACCAGAGGATAGCAACAAAAATCCTAAAAGACTTGATCCATAAAGAGGTGGAAGTGTATGTCGATGATATGATGATCAAATCCGCCACCCGAGAAAGCCACTTTGAAGCATTGGAAAAGTTCTTCCAGAGGATAAATAAGTACAACTTGCGGTTAAACCCTAAGAAGTGTATCTTCGGGGTCACATCGGGGAAGTTGCTGGGACATGTGGTTAGCCAGAGGGGAATTGAGATTGACCCAGACAAGGTTAAGGCCATCAGAGAGATGCCGGTGCCTCAGAAGGAAAAAGATGTAAGGAGTTTCTTGGGCAAATTGCAATATGTTAGCAGATTCATCGCTAAATTAACTTCGATTTGTGAACCGATCTTTAAACTCCTCAGGAAAAATCAGCCTCTAGTATGGAACGAGGATTGCCAAAAGGCCTTCGATACCATCAGAGAGTACTTGTTGAATCCACCAGTGTTGAGACCGCCACAGCCAAGTAAACCCCTGATTCTGTACCTAGCCATAGAGGATAGTTCTGTAGGCACCATGATGGCCCAAGAGGATGAGTTTGGGGTGGAATTTGCTGTTTACTACTTAAGTAAGAAATTCTTGGAGTACGAGGTTAAGTACGCTGAAGTAGAGAAGATCTGTCTTGCAGTAATCTGGGCCTCTAAGAAATTAAGACATTATTTCCACTCTTACAAGGTGCAAGCGGTGGCGAAGCAGAATCCCTTAAGATACTTGCAAGAAGCACCATCCTTACTAGGGAAAATGGGCAGGTGGTTGTTGCTGCTACAAGAGTTTGATGTAGAGTATGTTACTCGAAAAACCATCAAGGGGCATGAGGTGGTAGAATTCCTAGCAGAACACCCAATTCAAGGGGACTCCTATGAGTTTAACTTCCCAGATGAGGATGTGGCAGCTATTGCAGTTCAAGGTTGGTAGCTACACTTTGACGGAGCTGTGAACCATAAGGGGGCAGGAGTAGGAGTTATCCTGACGACCCCGGAGAATGAAAAACTCCCTTTGGCAAAGAAGCTAACGTTCAAGGCGACCAACAATGAGGCTGAGTATGAAGCGTGCGCTTTCGATGGGGGCAAAGAGCGTTGAGATATTCGGAGACTCATCCCTCGTGATCAACCAAATTCGAGGTGAATGGGCTATTAAGGAAGAAAGGCTAATGCCATATGTTAAGTACTTGAAAGATCTAAGTGGTCGGTTTGAGGTGTGCGCATTCCATTTCATCCCAAGGGACGAGAACCAATTGGCTGACGCGCTCGCCACTTTGGTGTCAATGTGGGACAATCTAGAAGGGGTAATCATGAAGCTAGTGTTGATATCCAGCTCTGATAGACCTAGTTTTGAGTCACAGTTAGTAACAGAAATAGATGTAGTAGATGGGAAACCGTGGTATTACGACATTATCAACTATCTAGAGAATGCGACCTTTCCTGAGGAAGCTACAGAAAAAGATCAGAAGATGATTCGCAAGTTGTCTACTCAGTTCATCTGTATAGATGGCACTTTGTACAAGCGATAGGCTGATGGTATCCAGTTGAGGTGCCTGGACGAGAAAGAAGCTAAAAAGGTAATGGAAGAAACTTACGCTGGCATATGCGGGGCCCATATGAACGGTTTGACGTTGGCCAAAAAGATCATGAGGCAAGGGTTTTTCTGGCTTGCCATGGATAATGATTGCTTGAAGTATGTAAAGCAGTGTCAGTTATGTCAGCAGTACGCAGACCTAAGGCATTTACCCGTTTTAGAGTTGCACGGCCTTACGTCACCATGGCCGTTCGCAGCTTGGGGAATTGATATCATTGGCGAAATTCAGCCTACGGCCTCCAATGGACACAGGCTGATGGTATCCAGTTCAGACCATATCTCGACTGATTTGTTGTTGAGTTCATCGACGATATTTTGGTATTTTTGAAGGATGATTATGAGCATGAGGAGCATTTACGGGTTGTGCTTCAGGTTTTAAAGGATCACTAGTTGTTTACGAAGCTCAGTAAGTGTGATTTTTGGTTAAAAGTGGTGTCTTTCTTAGGACATATCATTTCTTCTAAGGGTATTCGGGTTGATCCATCTAAAGTTGAAGCAATTGTGAATTGGAAACCACCTAGGAATGTGCCAAAAGTGAGGAGTTTTCTTGGATTGGCTGGTTATTACTAGCGGTTTGTGAAGGGGTTTTTGGTTATTACTTCGTCCTTGACCAAGCTTCTTCGGAAAGGAGTTAAGTTTGAGTGGTCTGACAGGTGTCAAGCAAGTTTTAATCAATTGAAGAGTATGTTAGTTGAGGCTCCTATACTTACTCAACCCATCTCGAGCAAGGAGTATACTATGTACAGTGACGCTTCGGGTATTGGACTTGGTTGCGTTTTGATGCAAGATGGTAAGGTGATTGATATGAGCCTAAATAGCTAATATTTATTTGATGTTTTGTGGTTAAAATTATGTTTAGGTATGCTTAATTGTGTTAGAATTAGGTGTGTTTTATGTTTAGTTTTATGTTTTGTGTGTTTAGGAGAAAATGGAGAAAGTGTGGAAAAATGAGCAAAGTTGATTATGAAAAGATGGTTCTGTCACAGGCATGATAGGCGTTGCGAGCGCGATAGAAGGCTCCTAAGAAAAAGGAAGAAGAGAAGAAGAAAGAGGAAGAGCAAAGAGTGCTGCGTACTATCGCAAGCGCGAGGGGAATCGCGAAGTGCAAGGAGGAAGAAGGGGGTCAATGCAGCTAAAGAAAGTCAAGATGGTGAAATCCGCCTCCTGTCGCGAGCGTGACAGAGAGATCCGTTGGGGTAGTTATTTTTGAATGGCCACTTGAAGATTTGTGTCTTTTGCCAAGCTTTGCAACTCTTTGAAGAGGCATTTCAAGGGACATGAATTTTGGCATATTATATATATTAAATTCAGTTGTAAATTTAAGGGATGGAATTTTAACAAAGAATTTTATGTAAGTTTTAGAAAAACAATTTATGTAGTTAAAGTTCTTAAGTTAGTTTTTATCTTTTGAAGAAGAAGACACAAAGAGAAGAAGACTTGCTTTAAGAGTTTGGGAAAGGGTTGAGAGACTTCTTTCTATTTTCTCTTTATTTATTTCTTTCTTCTATGTAATTAAATGAATTATATTTAGGAAACTTGAATGATAATATTGTTATTTCTATTTCCGTTAATGTTAATAGTCTTTTAAGGCAGAATTTTTTATTGGTATTATTGCATGATCATTATATGTTAAATGTTAAAGTGTAGTCGGGAGATATACTTTGCCTTACAATTAATAGAAATTCATTATCAAAACATTGCTTGAGAGATCAGTATATTAAGATAATTGCTATAAATTGGTAACTAATCTTAAAATATGTAATTGGAATTAACTAGTTCATTAATGAGAATTAAGGATTAGTATTGTAATTGCATGTTTTAGGCACTCTAGTTCATGTCGAGAGAGTGGATTAGAATATTATGCCAATTTGGCTAGCTTATAAGATTATAATTTTATTAAAAGGATGGAATCAAGTTTCACAATCATTATTTCTTCATCATCTAAATTGTCTTCTTTGATCATCATTAATTAGGTTTAATTACTTTGCATTACACTAATAATATAGAATTAATCTTACAAGATATTGATCATTGTAAACAAGATTAAAATCAAGTAGTAATAGTGAGTAATAATCAACGTACATTCCTCATGGGAACGATATCTTAACTACTATAATCGGTAAACCGTGCGCTTGCAGATTTAGCACAACAGTGATAGCTCATGCGTCCAGGAAATTGAAGCCCCATGAGAGGAATTATCCGACGCATGATTTGAAATTGGTTGCGGTAGTACTTGCTCTTAAGATTTGGTGTTATTATCTGCATGGGGAGACGTGTAGGATTTTCACCGATCATAAGAGTTTGAAGTATTTGCTCATGCAGAAAGAGCTGAATTTGAGACAGCGTCGGCGGTTAGAACTATTCAAGGATTATGATTGTATTGTGGACTATCACCTGGACAAAGTGAATGTGGTCGCTGAAGCTTTGAGTCGGAAGTCAGTTTCGGCTCTAGCATTGCAGTGTGATAAATAGAGATTTAATTCTGAGGGAGCTCTGATTTGCCCAGCTGAGAGCTAGGCCTAGTCTGAAGCAGCTGATTGTTGATGCTCAGAGGAGGGATCCTAAGTTGTAGAGTGCTCTGCAAGTGGTTAGAAATGGAGCTCAGACTGAGTACTCTGTGGACAGTGAGGGGGAACTAAGCTATAGAAATCGTTTGTGTGTGCCTTATGACGAAGAATTGAAGAGAAAGCTTTTGCAGGAAGCACATACTATGGTTTTTACTCTGCATCTGGGAGGTGATAAAATGTATCGAGATCTCAAGCAATTTTTTTGGTGGCCGGGTATAAAAATGGATATTGTAATGGCCCCAATACCTACCTAGCCGGGAATAATGTTTTTCGATAGTGAATAGTGACACTAGGGTGAATAGTACCTTCCGGAGTCGAAAAATATTTTATTTGATTATTGGAGAATATATGTTACGATGAGTTCGAGTTTAAAATTTGGAGTGAAATCGAAGTCAATTAGGGCCTCAAAAATAGAAAATACGAAAAACTAGCGGTTTCGGTGTGAATAGTAACTAGGTTGACTGAGCGTTTGACTGGACCGTAGAGAGTGTTACGAACCTTGAAAAAATGATCAGAGAATATGGACGTACTCGTATTGATTAGTAGAATAATATGGTAATGAAAAATTTAATTTTGGTGACACTAAAAAATTGGGTTACCGGACTGGTAAATAATTATCGGACTGAGAAATGATTTCCGATTGACCCCAAAATATTGTTGGAGCCTTAAGAATATATTCTAAGAATTATAGAGGCATTTTTATGAGGAATTGACCTTAATAAGTGAGGAAAACGATATGATTTCGGTTTGAATAGTACTCGATTGACCGAAGGTTTGACCGTGACTTTAAAAATAGTAAATGATCTTTAAAAATTGCAGGAATTTCCAGATAGGCTCTAAATTATATGTAGAATTTTCAGTAGTAAAACGGGAATTTTTCAAGAACATTGATAATTATTGAACCGGACCTATTTGATTGAACCAGACTCTGGTTGGGCTTAAATTTTGAACAGCCTAGTTTTTACATGATATGAATTATGGAATCAAATTTGGAGTGATTTGGAGTTAGAAAATGAGAAAACCATAGGAAAATTGCATATTGGGCCTAAAAGTGCAATTGGGCCTTATAGGTTGGACCCTTGGTTGGACCACTTTGCGTCACTATAAAAACACTTAAATGACAGATTTTTAGGTGTAGTCCTTATCTCTTTTTTGCTCTTCTCCTTCCCTTAGTGGCCAAAGTGTTCTCCGTTGCTCCTTCCTCCATTTTTCTTCATTTTTGCTCCAAATTCTTACTTAGTTCAACCATCCTAAATGCAATTCAGCCCCTCTAAGAGTTTATAACAGCCTCTAGCATCCATTTAGTGGATTAAAAGTTAAGAAAAGTGAAGATCAAAGATTATGTCTCAAATTTGAGGTAAGAGATTTATGTTGATTTAAATTGATGTAATGATTTTTATGAGTACTCTAGGGTGTCTAGAGTATGTTAATGAGGTTTAATTTGATAAAAAAAGAAAATTAATGGATTGTTTGTTGTGTTGGAAATTCGACCACCAAGAGGATTTTGGCTTTTCAAGGGCTAAAGGCAAGAATTGAGGAGCTTGTGATGCTTATACCATTGATATGAGGTTTGTGATTACTAAATCCATGCATTTCCTGTGGAAAAATTAGGGTTTCCTATTATGTTGTATAGTGACTATGTGTGTCATGCATGTATAATTGAAATTGAGGTGATAATTGAGTTTAGTGAGGGTAACTAAGCTAATTAGAGTGATAAAAGTGAAAGAAAACTAAGTGTAAAGTTTGGACATAATGTGACCTAAAGGCATTGTGACGCGCGCCGGACCCCGCGGCCGCCCCTCTGACCGCCCGTTTGAGGGCGATCGGGCAATTGAGGGTCCGTTGGCAACTTGTAAAGATATTTACAAGTGCGTCTATTTTGGGCAACAAGGAGGTTTCATGAAGTCGCCACCCAATAAAACATTGGGAAAGTTTCTCTCACCTCAGAGAGCCTAAGACTGCGCTTATTATCCATTTTGGGCCAACCCAAGGGGTCTTGGAGGGTAAACCTCTCTCCCTAAGGAGCCTAGGATTAACGTCTAAGTCTCGTGACACAAGAGGTGTCTTGGAGGTCTTAGTTCCAACGAGTGATCGGAAAGACCTCTCGCCTCGTTGAGCCCAAAGACCAGAGCTGGGTTCGAGACTTCTCATCTATTTCTACGTCGATTATTTTATGATTAAATTTTGAACTCATTAATTCACTCCCTTTCCACACGATGCAATTGAATTAAAAGCGCATTTTATTCACGTGTTAAAGCGATAGTTAAATAAAGGAATATTAAATCAAAAATTACAATAACACTAGGAGCGGAATACAACTCCCATTTATAAATGTGCAATACATACATAAGACGGGAGATTATTTATTTTGAAGACTTTTGTCCTCGCATACATTTATTATAAAAATGATGTTTTTATTGTGAAAATTTTTCATTGGATGAAAAATAGGACATTGGGTCCTTAATTTTATGAAAATCTCCCTTTATTAAATATAAAACATTCATCAATTTTTATATTTAGCGAGATACAAAAAGGTATATTCATGTACATAAAATAATTAATAAATAAACAAATGAGTGAAATAACTAAGAAGGTTAGAAAACTAAATCGGACGGAATCCTCCGAGCATGGTAGATCGCCCCTCGAGCTCAAAATGGTCCAGGAAAATCATATATGCTCACAAAAGGTTAATGGGTGTTAATATACAAAAAGCGCAATATAAATAAAGCTCTAAAACTTGAGAGAGATGGAAAAAGGAAAAGAAAAGGGGGTTTGAAAATATGGAGACAGAACCCAGGGACGGCCACTGCCGAGTGACCGACGGGCGTCGGTCAAGGTGACCAACGTGTCCCGTTGCTCACTCGAGAGAGGGCGTCTGTGGGAGGGGTGACCGACGGGCGTCGGTGAAACAGATGACCCATCGGTCACCGCTGTCTCCGAAAACGACAGTGAAACTATTTTTTCAAAGCAAAGACAGATTTTTGCCACAAAAACGAGATGAAAAGGATCGAAATAAAGAAAGGTAAAAGGAAAAAGGCGAAAGAAAACAAGAATAAAAATAAAGATGAAATAATACGGAGAAGAAGTCCGGAATATTTACCCTCAGATAATATCTTAGTTGGATTTTTGGTGTCGATTAAAGTCCCGTACGCTCCACGAGAAGACAAAATGAATGGTCGAGAATGAGGAAAATAGATTATTTCCTTCTTGATCCTTCAAAAGACGGAATTTTAGAATCAAAGCCTTAGGAAAACTAATTAGATTTAGCTCCTTTTAATGGTTTGATTCTTAAACTAAAAGAGATTTCTTAAGATTTGTGTTTGTTGGAAGAGAGAGAAAACAAGTGTTAATTTTGACAGAGTTTCCCCCTTTAGAAAATTTTCCAACCCCTTCCTAGGTGGGAAATGAAAGCTTTTATAGGCCAGGGGTGACCGACGGGCATCGGTTCAATCCTACTGACACAAGGATTCAACCGACAGGCCTGCAACTCTGACCGACGGGCGTCGGAGAGGTTGCGTGCTCCGGGAAATCAGGTTGCGTGCTCCGAAAAATTAGGACCCTCCGATGGGCGTCGGAAAATCACATAGGCCGTCGATGACCCGCAGCGAGCGACGGTCTTGCCTATGACAGACGGGCAGACTGCCGGTGGAGAAGAAAAACACCTTTTGACACAAAATTTCCCGTTTCCTCCCTCTTTCCTACGAAGGCTGACAGAACACATTTCTCGTGAAGCAGGGGACCAAAACCTCCGAATCTCAACCGTTTGTACGGACTCGGACATTGATTCCTCATCGGGTAATCTCTAATCCAGACCGCCTCGGGACACGGTGCTTACAGTTGTCCCCAATTTTTGGGAAAACTAGCGCACGAGTGCCTAGATGATCCAAAATTCAGAGAAGGAAACAAAAAAGGAAGAAAAGCGTACCTGTAGCGATTCTTACCTTCCGTGTCCCTCGTCAGGTAGACTTCTTCTCAATCTGCTCAACGGATGGAAACGTCCCTACCGGTCTCGTCTCGACCTATATGGCGTTGGTGAGATGCAGCGTTCTCTAGCTACGACCTCGAGGCGAAGAGTAGTGTTCTCTAACGGCAACCTCAATTTGTGAGATGCGGTACTCTCTGACCACAGTCTCGGGGTGAAGAGCAGTGTTTTCTAACTGCAACTTCGGCTTGTTGGAGTTCCCTTGCTAACCCCCATTCGATCTGCAAGGTGTGTAGTACTCTCTGACTACAACATGAATTGTGAGATGCAGTACTCTCTGACTATAGTCCCAAGGTGAAGAGCAGTGTTCTCTAACTGTAACTTCAATTGGTGAAGTTCCCTTGCTAACCCCCATCCGATCTGCAAGGTGCATAGTACTCTCTGACTATCGCGTGAACTGTGAGATGCAGCACTCTCTGGCTACAATCCCGATTTGGTGAAGTTCCCTTGCTAACCCCCATCCGATCTGCAAGGTGCGTAGTACTCTCTGACTACAACATGAACTGTGAGATAAGGTGCTTTCTGACTACAGTCTCAATTGTGAGATGCAGTGTTCTCTGGCTGAGTGATTCAGGAGAACATGAAGTTCGATCTGTCTGTCCTCAGATTGTGATTGATGTCCGTATTTGGACCGGTGTTAAGCAATGTCCCTGTATGGCAAAGGATTTTGTTAATTCATGTATGAGTTATTCCCTTTCAATATGCTCATGAATGATTTGGTTATCATCCTTTTTGTCATCTCATTATCATTATTTTCATCATATTTTGTATCATTGATTGCTTTTTATCATTTTTCTCATCATATGATCATTTTGACTTCTGATATGAATGGGTATAAGAGCATACAATCATCTTTAATGCGAATAAAGCATAAATAAAGATAGAAATAAACAAATATACAAAGCTGGAAATAAAAGTTTTCCACTAACATCAGCTTTGTATCCCACGTTGCGGTTTACTCCAGACTCGAGATATTGCTTTGTCTTTAGGTATAGCCCCTTCTGAGGGTGCGCGGTTGGTTACCCTGGGTTCTACCTTCTCTTTGGAGCCGCTGGTCGAGGCTCTAGACAGATTCTCTGACGTCCCCACCTACCGGGTAAGCATCGTATTCTTATTTTGCATGATGAGCTTCTTGACTGTGGCTCCAAGGGGTTTGATCAGCGATCTTCGCTTGTTTGGGGCTTTGGATGACTTCCACCGCGGGCTATCTCCCTTTCCACTCATTCTGGCCGAGACCATTCTGGGCTTAGATGCTGTATGCTCCGGATCCACCCCCACGTTCACGGGAAGCCCCTTATTGCTCCAGGTACGTCATTATTTTAAAGGTAGTGCGTCCCTTATGGATTTTTGCACTAGCTTTTCTTGGCGGGAAGCGCGTCCTTTCGGATTTTTGCACAACCCTATGTCTTATTTTTGCCTGAAGTAAATCCTACTTACTCCAGCGGCTTCTTTTTTTTTTTTTTTTTTTTATCAGGTCTGGCTGCAAGAGAAGCTGAGAATGTTGTCAGAGCCACCTCCCCGAGTCATTGCGCAGTACTCCTCGAGACACTTCCTCCCGCGTCGATGGCTGTATACATGCGCCACTGCTGATGAAGGCATTTTATTCTCTTCTTTTTATTGTTGGTCTTTAGCCATGGAACCTTTTGAGTCTGTCGACATTGATCGGTTCCTTGAACTCATTACCATCGCTATCCGATAAGATTGCAGGTCCTTTGGACAATAGCCTCTTGAGGATAAACGGCCCTTCCTTGGTTGGTCTAAATTTTCCTCTGATATCTGGTACACCTGGCCTCATCTGTTTGAACACCAAGTCCCCCTCCTTCAGCGGATGCCTTTTCACCTTCTATCCAAATGATCTGGCCAGCCTCTTCTGATAGATCTGATTATGATAGTAAGCTTTCAGCCTACTCTCATCCAATAAGTTCAAATGCTGTAACCTCTGTTGTGCCCACTCAGCCTCCGGAATCTGAGCTTCCATGACTACTCTCAGCAATTTGAGCTCTACCTCGACTGGCAGTACTCCCTCTGTCCCATAAACCAGAGAATACGGCGTAGCACCCGTAGATGTCCTTACCGTCGTTCTGTAACCCCACAATGCAAAGGGTAGCTTCTCTGCCCAGTCTTTGTAGGTTTGGACCATCTTGGCTAGGATCTTCTTCACATTCTTATTGGCTGCCTCTACTGCCCCGTTAGCTTGTGGTCGATAGGGAGAGGATTTATGGTGCTCGATTCCGTGCTTCTCAAGAAGCTTCCTAGTTTCCCCCATAAATTGGACCCCGTTATCAGACACTACATGGTGCGGGAGGCCGTATCTGCAAATCAAATTCCTCTCAATAAACTTTGCCATATCCCGTGCATCGATCTTCTTAAAGGACTCCGCCTCTACCCATTTGGTGAAATAGTCGATTGCGACTATTATGTATTTGTGCCCATTAGATGCTGTAGGACGGATCTCCCCAATGATATCTATTCCCCAAGCAGCGAATGGCCAAGGTGATGTTAGGCTGTGTAGCTCTGACACTGGCAAGTGCCTTAAATCTGCATACTGCTGGCATAGCTGGCACTGCTTAACATATCTTGAGCAATCGTTGTCCATCGTAAGCCAATAGAAGCCTTGCCTTATGATCTTCTTCGCCAGGGTTAACCCATTCATATGAGCCCCACAGACGACTGCATGGGTTTCTTCCATCACCCTCTGGGCTTCCCTTTCGTCTAAGCACCTGAGCTGGATACCATCTGCCTGCCTTTTGTATAGCACCCCGTCTAAGGATATGAACTGAGTGGATAGCCTTCGGATCATCCTTTGATCTTTCTCGGTAGCTTCCTCTGGAAATCTCGCATTTTCCAAATAATTCATGATGTCAACGTACCATGGATTTCCATCTGCTACTTCTACTTCCATTATTGGTTTGATCTCGAAGCTGGGCCTCTCAGAACTCGAAATCAGGACATGCTTCATAGCTATCCCTTTAGGATTATCCCATATTGACACCAGAGTTGCCACTGCATCAGCCAGACGATTCTCCTCTCTCAGCACAAAGCGGAACGTACAGGTCTCGAACTGCCCACATAGCTCCTTCAGATATTCAATATAAGGTACAAGCCGTTCTTCCTTTACAGCCCACTCACCTCGGATCTGGCTGATTACCAAGGATGAGTCACCAAAAACCTCTACGTTCTTTGCCCCCAAGGCAGCTAAGGCTTCTAACCTGAAGGTGCACGCTTCATATTCAGCTTCATTATTGGTGACCCTGTACCTCACCTTCTTGGCCAACGGGAGCTTCTCATCATCTGGGGTCGTCAAAATGATTCCGACTCCTGCCCCCTTGTTATTTATAGCCCCATCAAAATATAACTGCCATCCTTGGACAACAATTGTGGCTATGCTCTCATCAGGAAAATTGAATTCAGGTGTGTCGCCCTGAATGGGATGATCAGCAAGAAACTCCGCTACTGCTCGCCCCTTGATAGTTTTGCGAGTGATGCATTCGACATCGAACTCTTGTAGCAATAGCAACCACCTTCCCATCTTACCAAGCAAAGATAGCGCTTCTTGCAAATACCTCAAAGGATTCTGCTTTGCCACTGCCTGAACTCTGTATGAATGGAAGTAGTGCCTAAGCTTCTTTGACGGCCAAATCACTGCCAGGCAGATCTTCTCTACTTCAGCATATTTTATCTCGTTGGCCAGGAACTTCTTGCTGAGATAGTAAACCGCGAATTCCACCCCGAACTCATCCTCCTGAGCCATCATGGCTCCCATGGAACCATCCTCCACTGCCAGATACAAGATAAGTGGCTTGATCGGTTGCGGTGGCCTCAGCATTGGCGAATTCAGTAGATATTCCCTGATGCTATCAAAAGCTCTCTGGCAGTCTTCATTCCAAACCACAGGCTGATCCTTTCTGAGCAACTTGAAGATTGGCTCACATATCGAGGTGAGCTTCGCAATAAATCGGCTGACATATTGTAGCTTGCCTAGGAAGCTTCTTACCTCCTTCTCTTTCTGTGGCATGGACATCTCTCTGATGGCCTTTACCTTGTCCGGGTCAATTTTAATTCCCCTCTGGCTGACGACATGCCCCAGTAGCTTTCCTGAAGTTACTCCGAAGATACACTTCTTGGGATTAAGTCGCAGGCTGTACTTATCAATTCTAGTGAAGAACTTCTCTAAGGCTTTGAAATAGCCCTCCCTGGTGGCTGACTTGACCATCATGTCGTCTACGTACACCTCCACTTCCTTGTAGATCAAGTCGCTTAGGATCTTTGTTGCCATTCTCTGGTACGTAGCCCCCGCATTCTTTAGGCCGAAAGGCATTACTCTGTAGGCGTAGGTCCCTCATTTCGTGATGAAAGCTGTTTTAATCCGGTCGACTATCTTGTTAAGGATCTGGTTGTAGCCTACATAACCATTCCCAAAACTATACATCGCGCAGTTGGCGGCACTATCTATCAACACGTCAATGTGGGGTAGCAAAAAATCGTCTTTAGGGCAAGCCTTGTTCAGATCTCGATAATCCACACATACCCTTACCTTTTCGTTCTTCTTGGCTACAGGGACTACATTTGCTAGCCATATAGGATACTGCACTTCAACCAGGAATTTGGCTTCGATCTGCTGCCGAATCTCCTCTTTAACCTTGTCTGCCCATTCTGGCCTAAGCCTCCTCAACTTCTGTTTTACAGGCTTATGGTCCGGATACATCGAAATAGCATGCTCTGCGATTTTCCGATCAATTCCTGGCATGTCCTCGTAGGTCCAGGCAAAAACTTTTTCATATTTTTTTATTATTCTCTCGAATTTTTCTCTCTCATCAGGAGTTATATTCGATGCTATTAAGATTTCCTTCAGATTTTTCGAGGTTCCAAGATCAAAAGGCGTGGTGTCAGTGGAATCAATATAAAAAATAGTTGGGATATGATCATGTTCATGCATGTTGAGATCATTAGAAACATCGCACAAATAAGTAAAATCATTCATCTTACTAATAATATTATTATTGTCATTTACATCATAAAAAAGTTCTGGAATAAAAAGGCAATCTAAGCTAGTATCTTCTTCAACTTCCGTTGAGGTCGATGCTGCAGCAGCTTGTGCCTCGGCTTCTTGGCTTGGCAGAGGCCTTTCAGCTATCCCTGAGGAAATCTTCAAATCCCCAACCTTCAGTTCTGACTCTACCATTTTTTCCTTCCCTTTCAGCCTGGTAGCTAACATCTTCTCAGTGACAACCTCTTCGGGCTCATTCCTACCCCAGGCAATGCATTGGGTCATAACTTCCTCATCCCAGAAGTCCTTAACAGTTTTAATAACTCCCACATCCCAGTCAAAAACATCACTGAAGATCTCAAATCCAGGGACAATCTTCCCATTCACCCACTGTGGCTCATCTTCACCAGTGTAAGCGCATACTGAGGATGCGGGCACGAAGCTTTCTAAAATGTGAGGGATCTTTTCCGTCATCTTCTTCTTGCAAAGTCCACCTTTGTATCCCAAACCCTTCCGATCTTTCTGACCTCGAGTAGTGATTGCAGATTGCGGCCCTTGCGAATTTC
The DNA here is from genome assembly GCA_947683425.1 of Excoecaria cochinchinensis. Taxonomy (NCBI): domain Eukaryota; kingdom Viridiplantae; phylum Streptophyta; class Magnoliopsida; order Malpighiales; family Euphorbiaceae; genus Excoecaria; species Excoecaria cochinchinensis. The sequence goes on from CANTUQ010000004.1 coordinate 4,433,805, forward strand.
TACCAAGACCGGCCCCAAGGAGATAGTGCATCCTCTTTATCATATTGACCACTGGAGGGCTATCCACTGACCTCTGCTCTTCCCCTATCACCGATATATGAAAACCACTGAATGGCTGATTAGCAATCTCTAGGGCCGATACCTGATTATCCCTGGCCGCCTTAATGGTTACCACCTCGCCTTCATGTGGGAATTTTATCATCTGGTGTAGCATAGACGGCACTCCCCCTAGTTTATGAAACCAGGGCCTCCCAAGCAATGCCGAGAAGTTGGCCGGTATAGGCAAAACTACAAATTCTATCTCCGTCTCAATAGGTCCAGCCTTGACCAAAGTCTTGAATGTCCCTGAAGCTTGCCTTCTAGAATTATCGTAAGCTGTAATAGTCAAATCTGACTCGCTAAGCATACCCTCATCCAAACCGAAAGCCTGAAGCGCCACCAGGGGGCAAATATTTATAGATGACCCGTCGTCTACCATAACGCAAGCAGTGTGCTTGCCATTGATTTCGCCTTAATGTACAGCGGTTGGTTATGATTACGGCCTTCGACTGGCAAGTCGGCATCAGAATACACTAATCTCTCTCCTGATCCCCATTTTACAAGGTCTAACAATTCTGATGGAGAGATTGTAGTAGCCACAGTAGACTCAGTCAAAGCTTCTACCAACTTTTGTCTATGAGAAGGGGACTGCCTCAGAAGATCCCATATAGATATTTGAGCCGTGCTCTTCTTCAACTGTTTGACTATCTGATTCTCTTCCAGCTCTTTCGCTATTGGTGCCTGCACTGGTTCCGGTGACCTTTCTATCTCTGGGACTACTCTTCCACTTCTCGTTACAGCTCCTACTTCTTTTCCCTCTTCATCTGACTTCCACGGATCCAAAGATATTTCACCTTCCTCCTCATTTTCTTCACCGCTTTCGCTACTAGACCAACAATCAATTATTGCTACAAACATCCTTTCCCCCTTGGCCTTAGGGTGAGTAACAACAACATACTCATTCCCATACAAGTCCTGCAGCACGTACCATTCTGGTAGGCTTGATCCAATCATGAAAACAGGTGGCGGCACAGCATTATAGCTAGGCTTCTTCTTTTCCTCTCTCCGCTCGGGGTCAGTGATTTATTTGCTGTCAATCAAGTCCTGGATCGAGTGCCTCAGCGCTTTACAATTATCCGTTAAATGGCCCGTATGTTGATGGAAGGCACAGTACTTATTATCTTTATGCCCCGGCATCCCTTGCGAATTAGCAGGCCCGGGAGGCAATGGCTGCAACTTCCCTTCTTTCATCAACCTTCTTAAAACCCAAGACAGTGGTTTTCCTAAGTTCGAAAACTTCCTCGGGGTAGTTGCGTCAGTAGCAGACACCTCAACCGTTCTTCTGGTGTTACCATTGGGTCCGGCTGGCCTATTTGTCCCTTGACTGGTATTAGTTCTCTTGGCATAATTGTCATTGCACGCCTTTCGGGCCAAGTATTCCCCTTCCGCTTCTATGGCTATGTCCTTCAAAGACTCCTAGTCTTTTAGACCCTTCATCTTCAAACCTTCTTTCAAGTACGGGCTCGCGTTCTTGATGAACAAACGGATCTAGTCTTGAGTGTCTGGCTTTCTCCTCATCTCCATTACTCTACTCCGCCAGCGGGTTAGGTAATCATGGAAGGATTCCCCGGCCTTTTACTGAAGCAACTCCAAATCCTTGAGGGTCACCTCCATCCTTGTGTTGCAGTCGTACTGCCTTAAAAACTCCTCTGTGAGCATATCTCAATCCTCCTTGGTTCGACGATCGAGGCCGTGGTACTAATCTATGGCGGGGCCAGTTAGGCTCAAGCAAAAGTACTCCACTTTCTGCCTCTTGGACAAGGTAGTCCCTTTCATGATCAAGGAATACTGCTTTACATGGGCGGTCGGGTCAGAAGTGCCGTCAAACTTGGGAACATCAGGCATCTTGAAATTGTACGGGATTGGGTCATCTCCCTCCAGCTCCTTATCTTCTGGGTTCATCCCTTGGCCTCTACCCAACATGTGGGCCATAGCCTCAAACTTTTCTTCCATCTTCTTCTAGATGAACTCTTCGGTCTGGGGTGCCTTCCCCCTCTCAGATACAACGCTCATTTTGTCATTTTCATCCTCCCGGTCATCTTCTAACCTCAGCGCTTGTCTCCTTCTCTGGACCCCGGAAGCCACTAATCTCAGATCTATAGGTGGTGGTTGAATCGATTCTTCCTGTCTTTTTACTCTTTCCTCCTCCCGCTCATTTCATCTCATGGGAGGAGGAGGAGGATTTTGCGGAGCAGCCTGCTGAGACATTATAGCTAACATATTCATCACACGGCCTTCGAACTCCTCAAACCTTCTACCCACTTCTTCAGCAATCAAAGCCCTGATAGCATCATTTTCTCTTGGTGAGTTTGCCATCTCTGATACGGTACCACTGATTTTTGAATGGGTTCCTAGAAGACTCTCTCTTTCTTGCAGCTCAAATACAGAAACTCTAATCAGTAGTCCGGTCGATCCTCTCGTCCACCTAGGCAGATCTATGATGGCTGCATAGATAAGGTGTTAGATTGATGCATGAAATGCAAATAAAATGCATGGCCGTGATATGCAACATCCACAAATCACAAGCAAGCAGATAGGTCCCTCCACCCTTATTGCTCCCACACACGTGGTCGTGCGGTCTCTTTCCTAGACGGGATTAATCCACGGGTCAGCGGGAAACCCAATGGACACTGATGGTGTGCGGCGAAAAACCGGCAGCATAACACTCCTATGCTAATGCACAAGCGCATGGATAATGATCATCATGTATTTAGACATCCCAAATATATTGACATGGCCCTACCGGGGCATGGAAGCCTTTGGCTAGGTTACCAAGCAAGACATCTGTATTCACCCAATACATAATGACCCATACGACAAGCATGATATTAAGGTTCATATCACCTAAGGAGAGTATCTACGGTCATTATATAAGCTTTGGTCGAGGGAGATATTACTTTAAGGCTACCCAAGTATGATCCCTGCTGATGGGTCTAGCTCATCACAAGCATAACGACCGATCGGGTCATCATTTTATATACCAAAAGGTACGAAGCTTGGGCTGGTGATTATCCTTAACACTTCCCCACATTGAGTGAACGTAGGGCTGTGCTTCGGGAATGCACCAAGGTTAAGAAGGGACCAATCTAGCATATTCTAAGGCTTTAATGGGATGTATATGGAAATGAGAGAGAGCGAATTTATGAATTAAACTTTAATCATAAATGTTAACCGAGGTATTTTCAAATCGAAGTCTCAAACCATACGGTCCCCAGTGGAGTCACCACTGTGACGCGCGCCGGACCCCACGGCCGCCCCTCTGACCGCCCGCTTGAGGGCCATCGGGCAATTGAGGGTCCGTTGGCAACTTGTAAAGATATTTACAAGTGCATCTATTTTGGGCAACAAGGAGGTTTCATGGAGTCGCCACCCAATAAAATATTGGGAAAGTTTCTCTCGCCTCAGAGAGCCTAAGACTGCGCTTATTATCCATTTTGGGCCAACCAAAGGGGTCTTGGAGGGTAAACCTCTCTCCCTAAGGAGCCTAGAATTAACGTCTAAGTCTCGTGACACAAGAGGTGTCTTGGAGGTCTTAGTTCCAACGAGTGATCGGAAAGAACTCTCACCTCGTTGAGCCCAAAGACCAGAGCTGGGTTCGAGACTTCTCATCTATTTCTACCTCAATCATTTTATGATTAAATTTTGAACTCATTAATTCACTCCCCTTCCACACGATGCAATTGAATTAAAAGCGCATTTTATTCACGTGTTAAAGCGATAGATAAATAAAGGAATATTAAATCAAAAATTACAATAACACTAGGAGCGGAATACAACTCCCATTTATAAATGTGCAATACATACATAAGACGGGAGATTATTTATTTTGAAGACTTTTGTCCTCGCATGCATTTATTATAAAAATGATGTTTTTATTGTGGAAATTTTTCATTGGATGAAAAATAGGACATTGGGTCCTTAATTTTATGAAAATCTTCCTTTATTAAATATAAAACATTCATCAATTTTTATATTTAGTGAGATATAAAAAGGTATATTCATGTACATAAAATAATTAATAAATAAATAAATGAGTGAAATAACTAAGAAGGTTAGAAAACTAAACCGGACGGAATCCTCCGAGCATGGTAGATTGCCCCTCGAGCTCAAAACTGTCTAGGAAAATCATATATGCTCACAAAAGGTTAATAGGTGTTAATATACAAAAAGCGCAATATAAATAAAGCTCTAATACTTGAGAGAGATAGAAAAAGGAAAAGAAAAGGGGGTTTGAAAATATGGAGACAGAACCCAGGGACGGCCACTGCCGAGTGACCGATGGGCATCGGTCAAGGTGACCAACGTGTCCCGTCGCTCACTCGAGAGAGGCCGTCTGTGGGAGGGGTGACCGACGGGCGTCGGTGAAACAAATGACCTGTCGTTCACCGCTGTCTCCGAAAATGACAGTGAAACTATTTTTTCAAAGCAAAGACAGATTTTTACCACAAAAATGAGATGAAAAGGATCGAAATAAAGAAAGGTAAAAGGAAAAAGGTGAAAGAAAACAAGAATAAAAATAAAGATGAAATAATACAGAGAAGAAGTCCGGAATATTTACCCTCAGATAATATCTTGGTTGGATTTTTGGTGTCGATTAAAGTCCCGTACGCTCCACGAGAAGACAAAATGAAAGGTCGAAATGAGGAAAATAGATTATTTCCTTCTTGATCCTTCAAAAGATGGAATTTTGGAATCAAAGCCTTAGGAAAACTAATTAGATTTAGCTCCTTTTAATGGTTTGATTCTTAAACTAAAAGAGATTTCTTAAGATTTGTGTTTGTTGGAAGAGAGAGAAAATAAGTGTTAATTTTGACAGAGTTTCCCCCTTTAGAAATTTTTCTAACCCCTTCCTAGGTGGGAAATGAAAGCTTTTATAGGCCAGGGGTGACCGACGGGCGTCGGTTCAATCCTACTGACACAAGGATTCAACCGACGGGCCTGCAACTCTGACCGACAGGCGTCGGAGAGGTTGCGTGCTCCAGGAAATCAGGTTGCGTGCTCCGAAAAATTAGGACCCTCCGACGGGGGTCGGAAAATCACATAGGCCGTCGGTGACCTGCAGCGAGCAACGGTCTTGCCTATGACAGACGGGCAGACCGCCGGTGGAGAAGAAAAACACCTTTTGACCCCAAAAATTCCCCGTCTCCTCCCTCTTTCCTACGAAGGCTGACAGAACACATTTCTCGTGAAGCAGGGGACCAAAACCTCCGAATCTCAACTGTTTGTATGGACTCGGACATTGATTTCTCATCGGATAATCTCTAATCCAGACTGCCTCGGGACACGGTGCTTACAGGTATACTTAGGTATATTTGAGGTATACCTAGTGTTTAAATGAAATTAAATAATATATGTGTATAAATTGAGTGGAATAAGCCATGAATGAGTGAGGAGTAAAATGTTATAGTGGAACCCTAAGTAGGGCCGAATGGTTCAAGAAGAATAAGATGATATGTTACATGATATACATGTTATATGACGTACGAAATTGAATAAATGAATGAATTAAAAGCGAAAGGGAAAGTTTAATGAAAAGAAATACATGGAAACAAAATGAGTGACTTAAATGAAATTGTATTAAAAGCATGTGTAAATGAATAATAAGTTTAGAAAAAGGATTAAGAACCTTTCATATGACAATTAGAATGCTAAAATGAAACTAAAAGAATTTGTAAGGTGAAGTACTCACCTTGGCCGAATGGTACCCTAGTGCATACTAGGGTATATCTTGAGTATATTTGAAGATTAATAGCCTAAAATGAATTTAGATATGAAAACAAGTGTCCATAAATTTAGTTGGAATTTATGAAAATTATATGAATAATTTTTAGTATGATATTCCATTATTCTCAAAGTGAAAATAATGAAATACAGTGAAATGATATGAATTGAATTTATAACTATTGAATGGCTTTCGTATACTTATTGTATGAGAATAAGTATGTGATGAGAATTGTGCCTAATAGATAAGAATAGTAATCGATTAGGATATTGAAATGATAATGAAGTGAAAGTAATGTAAATGTAGTGATTGAAATGAAATTTAATTGAAAAGTCATACGTAATATGTTATATGTGAATGAAAGCGGATTTAAAAGTCTTTTTGAAAAGGTGAATTTTGATAAATGTGAAAGTTTTGCCCTTAGTGGTCTGGCTGTTTAATCTAGTCCAGGATATATTTGGATAGCCATAGGGACACCCATACCGCGGTGCAAGTCATGACGACATGCTTTGCTATAATAGATTTGCGATGGTCTCTCATAGCCCTCTGTTATATGTCATACATCACATGTCATACGTCATACATCATATGTTACATGATGGAGTGATCATTCGGGGTCATTCCCTAATGCAGTGCAGTGGGACTTTGGGGCCCACGTCCCGTATATCCAGTTTGCAGATTGTCTGCCGGGATTGTACTAGGGGCATAAAAGTGATATGAATGTAAATGATTTGAAAATGTGAAAAGTAAAATGATCAAATGTAACATGACATAAGTGTAATACGACACCATGTAAAATTTAACATGCCATAACGTAATATGATATAAAGTAAAATGATAAAATGTAAAATGATAGAACGTGAAAAAAGATAATGTATGAAAGCATAATATGCAAAAGTGTAACATGTAAAGGAATAATGTCACACGACATTATGTAATATGACATAATATGTAAAAGTATAACGAATAACAGCATAATGTATAAAAAGCCTACATGTGAGGATAAAATAGTAAAATAATATGATTCTATCAAAAGTAAAATGACATAAAGTGAAATGACTTGAAATTGTGAAAGGTAACATGAATAAATGATAAAATTGTACTTAAACGTCAAATGAAGGACTGAATTGTAATTTGACAAAAGTAGGGGCAAAATCGTAATTTAGTGTAAAAGTACACTACTAAGTCACATGTAAATGAAAAGTGAAAGTAAAATGACCATTTTGTAAAAAGTTCAATGTTTAAGGACTAAAATGTAATTTGCCATGAAAATGAGAAATTAAGGACTAATATGTAATTTGTAAGTCAAATGATGATTTAAAATGAAAACAAAAAGTAACTAGTGGCATTTTCGTAAATAACATCAATAGAAGGGCAAAAATATAATTTTGTCCTGAAATTGGTAAAATAAGGAATAAACGGTAATTTGTACATAAAGTGATAAGTGAAATGAACAAAATGATCAAGTGAATGATTAATAAAATTAAATGCAATGTAAAGACTTTATATGAACCAATATGTCAATTAGACACAAAAGGGACAAATGAGGGACCAAACTATAAATTTACATGTATAAAATATAAAGGAGTGTTAAGAGGATAATATGATTGTGAAAAGAGTAAACGATAGTGATATGAGGTAAAATGAGTGAAGTAATGAGCTAATAAGAACTAAAACAAAAGTTTGAGGACTAAATGGTAATATGGCAATTTAGATGCCATTAAGTGAATAAGAGTGATATGTGTAAGTAAATGCAGTTGGAGTGGAAAAATAGTGATTTAGTTAAATGAAAGAGTGAATTGATAAGTATTGAACTCGTAAGGATTAAATGGTAATTTGCCAATAAGTAGGGCAAATAAAAGCTTATAGTGTAAAATGACACTAAGTGAGCAATTTAAATGTAACTAGAGAATTGATTCGTATAGAATGTTTTATGCATGTGTGTGCATAAGTTAGGGTTGGAAATTATTAGATTCGTAATCATGACTGAACATATTTAACGCTTAACACGTAGTTTATTTGACTGCCTGTAGGTACCAAGTGGAGCGTCTGTGGAGCAGGCGTCCCATCAGGTTGAGATCAGACTGGACTCTCAAATTGGAGTTAGAAGTAGTATCTATTGCTATTGAATGTACACAGATACTCTGTATTGTTGAATTATTTACGTGTAATGATAGATATTGTTTACATGGATTAAAATATTGAATGAATATTGAATTGTAATTGTATGCCACTAGGTTTGGCTGTGTGTTTTTGGCTGAATTGCAGGTTTTGGGTAGCTAATGTTATAGATGTTATGCTGCCCAATTCTGATTGAATGAATAGCATTTGTAACACCCCGATACCCCCGTTGGAAGGATACCGGAGCGCCACGCACTCAGAACACAAACAGACACAATAAATATACATACATAAGCGAAAGCATACATAGACATTGGGCAAAAGAAAATCTTAATACATATATATACATTATCCGGATATTACATAAGATTCTTACATACGAAGCAAAATACATAACCTATACAAAATTATTCTATACAAGAGCAAAAACCAAAAATACAGGAGCTGAATACAAAAAGAAACTCAATACAGGAGCTGAATACAAAAAGAAACTCTAACTCCTAGTGGCCGACCTTGCAGATGTGCAACATGAACCGAACAAGCCTGCCACCTACATGGGGAAAACACCTGTGATAAGCAATAATGCTTAGTAGGGAGGAACAAAGACAAAGAGCACTATACAATAATATCATGCAAATACATATATAAATAAGCATTAACAGACTGAATTCTATAAATAACAGAAGACAGAGATACACAACACATAATCAATAGATTCGAGCAACTAACATAACAACAATATACATAATTTCAATACACTGACTGAAGTCACTTATAAAGACACAACACTTCACTGAGCAAAAAATCAACACCTCATATAATAGCTTGAATTTCACCGACGGTGGATACGGGAACACTACACGACGCGGGATACTGTGAACAGTATCAAAAGTGAGAGACTGGAGCCTCAATCACACGCTAGAGACTGGAGCCTCAATCACATGCTAGAGACTGAAGCCTCAAAAACATTTTATACTCGAAGGTAGCAAGGGAGACCGGAGTCTCAAAACATTTTATCAGTAAGACCATATCAGAGGTTGACCGTAAGACCCAAACAGGGCCAACATAGGCAGCTGCACTCTTATATCCATTTATAAGCATGCTTATCTATCCACTACTATGACACTTCAGGCTCAAATCACTCACTCGAAACATAACACTTGATAGTACCAATCACAAATCGGAACACTATCACATCATTAATTATCAATACAAAAATACAGAACAATGATATAATTAAGATATGAGCAAAAACATGGGCCATGCACTAGGGAGAACCCAAGCAAATGAGACGTGAAAATAATTTTCGAAAATAAACTAGGGCAGGCAGGAGGGCTCACTATCGCGCTCGCGACAGTAGCCAAAGCAGCACTGCGAGAGAGAAGGCTGACACGAGTCGTGTCATTGTGCACGACTCGTGTCAAGGCCTCAATCTGAGTCGTGCTAGCTACTTTCACGACTCATGAAGGGCTTCACGACTCGTGAAAGTACCAAGCACTTCTCTGTCACGATCGCGACAAGCGTCGCGCTCGCGACAGTAGGTCGGATTAGCGCTATGGGCAGGGATGGTGCACGACTCGTGCTCAACCTTCCTTCACGAAAATCTCGGTGCTGGAATTGCCCGTCTCTATCGCGCTCGCCACAAGCGTTGCGCTTGCGACAGAAGCGAGAAATTTCCTCGAAACTGCACTTTTTGCCATACTTTTTCAATCCAATCATACCCAAAACCACTCAAACATGCAATAACACTTACCTCATCACTCAAATGCATTCCAAAACATGCTTATGATCACATTAACTCACTAAACCTACCAGTAATGCACAAGCAAATGACATATCAAAGGATTAACCCAAGATGCATAACCCAGACTTTACATACAACTCTTAGGCTCAAACAGTTCAAACTCAACATGCAAACCATCACAATACTAACACTTTAAAACATATTCACTACTCAACTACACATGCATTAACACATACAAAACACTAAAAAAATCCAGGATTGAAAACACAAGACACACACACATAATCCGAAAATGAGAACAAGGGCAAGACAACTCCCAAACTAGACACAACAAAAAACAAACTCCCAAACCTCTTTGAAGCTCAAAACCCAGCTCTTCTTCAAGCTTAAACCTTTTCCTTGCCCTTACTCTTCTTCTTAACACCAAATTCTTGCACAAACCCAGAAATTCACTTAACCAAAACCCTAAATTCCCAAAATCTCACGCAGATCAAAGAGAAGAAGAAGACTAGCATACAAGCAACCAAAACCAAACACTTGCCTCTTCAATCCAGCTCCCAAACTCTACTAAAAACACCCACAATCTTGCAAAAAAAACCAGCGAAGAAGAACAAGAACGTAATGCAAAAAATGAAGAAGAAAAGAGGAAGAGTAGCCGAGAGAGAGGAGAACGGGAAAGCAGAATTTTGTGCTTTCTCTCTCTTTCTTTTCCCTTTTTTCTTTCTTTCATATTTAATGCCCACACCAACTCTTGCTAGGTGTCAACTTCTTATTGGCTCAAAAGAAAAATCTTTGCATTATATCCTGTAACACCTAGTCGCCCCCGTTGGAAGGACATCGGAGCGCTACCCGACGCTCACTCACAAACATGCATACAACTCAGCGGAAGCGTACGAAACAATAACAATAATAAAACTCATAACATTAACATTAAATAAAAATATATTAAATACATCATTCAGAATTACATAAGATCTTTAACAAAAATTACATATGCCACTAATCAAAATAATACATATACAAAAAGAATACAGGAGGAGTACAAAATAAATAAAACTCTACTCCTAGTGGCCGACCCTGCAGATGCGAGACTCGAACGGAACAAAACCTGCCACCTACATGAAAAAATAGCCCGTGCTAAGTGATAACGCTTAGTGGGGAGGAACAAGAACAACAGAACACTATACAATAATATCATACAATTTTACATGTAAGTAAGCATCACACTGAATTCACTAAGTAGAATAAACAGAGATACGTAAGTCATATCACTATAAGGAAACAGAACTTGATAATAGCATGCACAAAGCAAAATATACTAACTGGAATCACATAATATTCATAACACTTCACTACGCAAAAGCCAAACACTTCAAACCATAGCTTGAATTTCACTGGTTGTGGATACCGGAACACTACATGGGAGACCGAAGCCTCAAATACTTTTATACCCAAAGGTAGCAAGGAAGACCGAAGTCTCAAAACATTTTCACTAAGACCTTAACGGAGGTCAACTGAAATCACAAGACCCATAGCAGGCCAACACTGGCAGCTGCACTCACTATCCCTTTATAAGCATGCTTATCTATCCACTACTTTGACACTTTAGGCTTAAAACACTCACTCTAAACATTTATCACTAGACAATATCAAAAGCCAAAGTCCAACACTAACATGTCATTAATTATTAACAAAATTCAAAAACATCAATACACTTGTATAAAATTACAAAACATAACTTACACAGTGCGAAAAAGGCATGCAAGGAGAGAGAAGAAATCATTTAGGCAAAACAGAACAGAACAGGCAGGAGGAGGGGGCTCACTGTTGTGATCGCGACAGTAGCCTCAGCGCAAAGGCAAAATGCAAGGGCTATTGCGACTCGTGTCGTGATGCATGACTCGCAACAGCAAAATTTGGCTGGCACGAGTCGTGCTACTATGCACGACTCGTGGTGGCCTAGACGCTTGGGCACGAGTCATGCCCAAGAAGCATGACTCGCACACAAGACCAAGCGCCGAGCTGTCCCTTACGCCGAACAAAAATTTTTGCCGAGCAAGGGATAAGTCAAGTGGAGCACTTCTGCCGAACGAGACTCCTTGCTGATCTGGCAAAACCGAGCAGTCTTTCTTGTTCACGACTCGTGAAGATGCTTCACGTGCCTTGAAGAACCTGAGCTATTCTTCACAACGCTTCACGTGTTATGAAGAATCACTTGTCGAATGCTCACATCCGATCAGGCAATCTTCACGACTCGTGAGGGATTTTCACGTGTCGTGAGGAGTGCATCCGAGCGGGCCGCGAGAAGCTGGAAACAAGTGGCTCTGTCGGGCTCACGACAAGTATCGCGATCGCGATAGAGTCACTTTATCCAATTCCTCAGTACAAAACACATCTGTTCCAAAGCTTTCAAAACACAACCCAACACAGTCAATCATTCAGACAAACATAAACACTTACCCAGTCACTGGAATACTTCCAAAACATGACCATAATCACGTATAACACAATTTACACAATAATCATACACATACACTCTTGAAGATCAAAGTAACTAAACAAACCCAGAAACTCATGCAAAAGCTATGCTCAATTAATTCAACATAACATGCCAATCATCCTCGTCATAGCACTAACATACAAATCCAATTTCATTACCCAAACATATACATGCTTTTACACATACTCACACATAATCCAAGATAAAACCAGGGCAACCAATTCCAAACAAAACACATAAAAAATAGAGCTCCCAAACCTGATAAAGAAGCTTCAATCCAATTCTTTCAGAAATCCCACTTTTTCCTTTCCCTTGTTCTTCTTTCTCTCCTCCGTTTCTTGCATAATGACCCAGCTAAAATCACACTTAATCAAACCATACACCACTCAACCAAAACCAAAAAATAAAGAAGAAGAAGAAGAAGAAAAAGAAGAAGAAGAAGAACCCAAAGCAACCCAATCACTTACCTTTCAAAACCTGCTCAAATTCAGAAATCCAACCCAAGCTTGAAGACTCACTTTAGGGCAAAGCAAGAGAGAGCAAGAAAGAAAAGAAGATGAAGAAGGAGGAGAGGAAACGTGAACAAGAAGAAAATTCCGCTTTTCCTTGTTTCCCTCTCTCCTTCACTCACTTCATATTTAATGCTCTCACCTACCTAATCCACTTGGCATAATCCTATTGGACCAAAGGTTCCTACTTTGACTTTCATGATCCAAGGCATCATACACTCCACTCACTAGATAACTTCTTATTAAGTGCTTTACATCCTTGTTACCAAACACCACACACACACTAGATAATTCCTTCACTTAACATTTTAATTAATTTTTGTAATTAAATCCTTAATGTCCAAATTTCCTCATGCATAAATTACTAAAATACCCCTAATTTTTTTGACTTAGCTCGCGAATTCCGACTAAGCCCTTTTTGGGTCATTACATATCCCTTTAGTCCTTGGTAAATCTCTCTTGGATCCTTGACAACTACTAAATGCTCACTAAATAAAATATTTCTTTTCCCCAACTTTAATCCCTTTTCAATTTGGTCCTCAACAATAACTTCCAATTCCACTTGCACAATTACGAACATACCCTTAATTATCCAAATAACATGAGTTTTCCAACTAGGCCTGATTTGGTGTGTTACAGTATTAGTGGCATGTATGTAAAAGTTTAGCATGGGTGTATATATAAAATGTTAGTATTGATTATATATTGTGTAATATGGACACGGTGAATGTTATAGATATTATTGAATGACATGATAGGTTACATGAAATGTCTGAACTGGATTAAATGAGAATATTAGTGACCTCACAGTGTAAAAGGATAAAAGATTCCATAAGTTTATAAGTTAAGAAAAAGAAAAAAAAAGTTTACCGCATTTGTTATAAGCATCGATTAGACAATAGTGCCGTGATAACTGATATTCGTACCACTTGCGGGTATGGGCATTACAGATATTGTGGACTTTGTTTCCAATTACCTAACCTGTCAGCAGGTAAAGGCAAAGCAGCAAGTTCCGTCAGGTTTACTCACTCCTTTACAGATTCCTCAATGGAAGTGGGACAATATCACGATAGACTTTGTATCGAGTTTGCCATTAACTCAGAGGAAGAACAATTTTGTATGTGTAATAGTCGATCGGCTTACCAAGTCGGCTCATTTCTTGCCGGTTCGACTTGATTATCCTATGGATCGGTTAGCAGAGATTTATGTGAATGAGATAGTTCGGCTTCATTGTATTCCTCTATCATTTATGTCTGATCGGGATCCCAGGTTCACATCGAAGTTTTAAAGAGAATTGCAGTCTGCTTTGGGTAGTCGATTGAATTTCAGCACTGCTTTTCATCCTCAAACTGACGGTCAGTCAAAGAGGATTATTTAGATTCTAGAGGATATGCTTTGGGGTTATGTATTGGATTTCTCGGGTAGTTGGGACAGATATGTATCTTTGATGGAGTTCGCGTAAAACAACAGTCATCAGATGAGTATCGGGATGGCACCATACGAGGCTCTCTACGATAGGAAATCCAGGACTCCAGTTTGTTGGACTGAATTGATTAAATGTTCCATCATTGATCCAGAATTGGTTAAGGACAATAAAGAGAAGATTAAATTTGTTCAGAAAAATTTAAAGGCAGCAAAGGACCGACAGAGGTCCTATACTAATTTAAAGTGAAAAGATATTCAGTATAAGGTTCGGGATAAAGTTTTCCTGAAAGTGTCGCCTTGGCTTAAGGTTCTCCATTTTTGTAAAAAGGGAAAGCTAAGTCCAAGGTTTATAGGACCGTATGAGATTTTGGATCGGATCGGACCAGTTGCTTATCGATTGGCTTTGCCGTTAAAATTAGCCAAGCTATATGATGTATTCCACATATCGATGCTTTTCTGGTATAGATTAGATGCATCTCATGTACTATCGGTTCAAGATGTGCAAGTTCAGTCAGATTATTCATATGATAAGGAACCCAAGGCTATTTTGGCGAAGTGAGATAGTTCCGAAACAAGCAGATTCCTTTAGTTAAAGTGTTATGGCGTCATCACAGGATTGAAGAAGCTACTTGGGAACTAGAGTCAGCCATGAGATCTTAGTATCCGCAATTGTTCAGCTCAGGTGAGATTTCGAGGATGAAATTCCTTTAAGGAGGGCAGAGTTGGGACACCCCGATTTTCACCCTAGTAGTTTTGAGCTTGTGTATGTGTGTGGTCTTAGTGTGGTCGTGGTGTGTTTTATGTATTTGTATGTGTGTGTATTAGGAAGTTTAAGGGTATATTTGCATGATAGTTTTAATTATGTGAATTAAGTTTGTTTTGAGGAGAAAAGGAGGAGTAAAGTTGGAATTTTCCAAATCCACCACTCATGTTTGACAAGTAGATGGAGGGTATGAAGGAAAGAGAAAAAGAGGAGTCGACTAAGGGAGAAGAGAGAGAGAGAGAGAGAACGTGAGGACAACTATCTACCCTCTATTCACGTTGCAACTCTCTCTTCCTCTGCATCTTCTTATTTTTCTCCTTTCTTGCTCTTGGATCATCCTTTCAAGCTACTGAAATTCTGATTTGGTGTTGGCAAATTTTAGATTTTAGGTAAGTTATTCTCCTTCTTATTCTCTTCTCCTCTTGGTTTAATTTGATGGTTGTGTTTGGGTTTTGAGTAATTTGTGTGTTTTGGGTTTGGTTGATCAGATATTCCTGCTAGAGATCCCAAAGGCAACGAGAAAGCAAGTGGTAGTGTCGTCGACTGATTTTTATGGAGCTTAAGAATTGAAGGTTTGGGAATTGTATGAGTTTGCATGTTTTGTCTTTTAAATTTTGCTATGGATTTTGGGAATTGAGAGTGAAAGTGTGTATGTATGCTTAATTGAAGTGTGTTTTGGTGAGTTGTAGTGGAACCTTAGTATTGAAGGTAGAGATTGAATCTTAGAAGTTATTTTATATGAATTTTTGGATAATTTTCTGGGTTTGGAGATTGATTACTTAAATTGATTCTTTTGCCATTTTTAGTCACTTGTAATCAGAATAAAACTTGGGTTTTATGATGAATTACATGTTTTGGATGCTTTTTGTTAATTGTGTGCAAGTTTGGTGGGTTAACTGCATGATTTGGGATGGTTTTTATGTTGAAGGTACTATGCAGATTGGCATAAGGAGTAATAAGCTCGACTTTGTCTTGAGCATAACCTTCATCACTAGCGCAACAGAGCTCGGTCATTCGAGCTTCTGCCGAGGAGTGTCTTTGTGACGAGCACAACAGAGATCTCAATAAACCGAGCTTCTACCAGGTTGATCGCTATCACGAGTGCGCCTGCACGCGGGAGCGCGACATTGACCTCCCCGCCCTCTATCGTGAGTACGACAGAGGCCAATCAGCCTCTTCTCACGAGCACGGCTAAGTGTTGCGAGCTCGCCTTTGTGTGCATTTGGCTTTTGTCGACAGCACGACTGGTCGTCGCGGGCGCGATGCTCCCCTGTTCTGCATTTGGCTATTATTTATTATGCTTCACGTGATTTTTCATTCATATTATGTATGCTTCATGGTATGAATTTCCATATGTTATGCTATGTGATCTATTTTTGAATTATAATATGCTTCATATGGTGATGTTTATCTTGAAATTATATTTTAGCCTACAACAGTCGAGTCAGTAGATATATACGCATGCCTACAGAGTTCTGTTAGCTGCAGCCCCAATGTGTTCTGAGCCCTGATCAGGTCAACTTTCGGGTCTTCGCGATTCTTATAAGTTGGATCTTGTTTAAGATCCCCCAATGTGAAAATGTTTTTGAATGAAAATGATAGAAGTTGCTTTTGTTTGTACCCAAGGGTACCAGTGTGTTCACTCGTTATCCGCTACTCTGAGTTTCCAGGCATACCTATGAATTTGATATTGATGTGAAATAAGGTGAATTGTTAATATGATGCTATATGAATGTTTATAAGTTATGATATAAGCCTGTTATGCTTATATATATATGCGTGTTGTAACACCCCCTACCCATACGCAGGGGAACCCATCCGCAATGGAGTGAGAACCCATATGAGCAAGGGTGTCACCAAGCCAATCGATACAATAACATTCATCCACATAATATCAACATACATATACACAGCGGATTTAAAACTTTAAAACAAAACCGATCATTCATTCAAAGAGGCAATAATAATATTCATTACATAACTGTTCTCATATTTCCAAAATAATTACATCTTTCAAAATTACAAAGCGGAAACTGAACAAAAGACTAAATACAATGAGAGTTCACTATTACAAAAAGAATCATAATAGAAAAATCTAAGTCCTAACATCAATTCCCTCTGTGTTGGCTTAACTTGCGATGACTCTCCCAAAAGCTACACACCTTCCGCACCTGCACGGATAAAACACCCATGCTAAGCGATAACGCTTAGTGCGGAAACAAACAACAATAATATGGACGGCCATTCACAATGGTCATCAAGGAAGATCACATACATAATGGCATAAGCTGATAATCATAAGACATAATCATAATTAAGTCACATTTATAAGCATTAAAAAGCTCATAATCACATTCATATAATAACTGTTTCACATGCTCATAAATAAAGTCATTCAGATTCACATACTTATAATCATAGTCATTCGGATTCACATTTAGGTAACACAACGAAGTATAACACCTGCTAACTCACTGTAGTGGATAACGAGTGAACGCATGGCGGTACCTTATGGGTACGAATCGAAAAGCATCATCACATTCTCTCATTCAAAAAAATTTTACGGAGGGGATCTTAAACAAGATCCAAACACATTGAGGTTCGCAAAGAACCAAACGGGGACCTGATTAGGGTCCAACACAGAACTGAGGGCTGCAGCTACTGAACTCTCTTAGGCATGCCTAACTATCCACTAAACTGACTCTTGTAGGTCATGCATAATACATCCATTTATATTTATATACTTTATAAAATTGTCCAACTATAAACCTAAAAGCATCACAAGTTCAAAAATTAAACATCAGAAATCACAAAAGAAAACTCAAATTGAAGCTAGGGGTGTCGCGCTCGTGATAGAGGAAAAACTTGCCCCAGGTCACGATCGCGGCAGTCTTCGTGCTCGCGCAGAGATAGAAGCTCATCTCATTGTCGCGGTCGTGACGGTCGTCGTGCTCGCGACAGTGAGCGGCCTACAAATTCTATCGCGCTCGCAATAGGGGACTGCCCAAATCCGCTCTGCAGCCGAGCACTGTATCGCGCTCGTGATAGAGAGCTCTCGCAGCGGCGGCTCGGCAACCCAAATCCGCTCGGCCACGTGCAAGGGCTGAATTCACCGAGCTCTGTCGTAATAGTGTCGTGCTCACGATAGAGTCATGATTTCCAGCTCTTACGTGAAAATCTGCAGAAAATCACACTCCCAAATCATCCAAACCTCCAATCTCAAACACAAATCAACCCAAACTTCATCTTACCTCAAATCAACCTTCCTATCATCATAAATCACATAAAACACATCTTTTACAACAATTAACACAATCAAAATCATGAATTAACATAATCAAACCTTTCAAAAGTGACAAACCCAGAAAATTGCAATAAAGTTCATCAAACTCAAAATTTGCTTCAATAACTCATCATTCATGCATTATAACTTAAATAAAACCAAAAACCATAACATTTGCACTAACATGAGCCTCATCAAACCTCAAATTTCTAGAAAAATCATTCAACATACCAAATCACAAAAATGCACAAATTCAAATAAATTCCCAAAGCTGAAAATTCATATGCTCCTAGTTGCAAGCTCCACTCCCACTTGCCTTCTCTTTCCCCTTGGGATCACGAGTAGGCGCTTTTAAACCCGAAAACCCAAGAACCATACAAACACAAAAATCCTAGATTAAGAACATATCTAAAAAAATAAGAGAAAAGATGGAGAAGAAGAGAAAACCCACTAACTTTCCAATAAAGCTCTTGAGAATTACCAAGATCCACCAACAAGACAGCCAAGAAAAGAAAGAATCAAGGTGTAGCAAGAGGAAGAGGAAGAAAGAAGAAGCAAAGGAGGGAAGGAGGAAGAGAATGGGAGAGCTAGGGCAGAATTCTGCTCTCTCTTTCTCTCTCCTCTCTTTATATACCCCTTCTTAATTTCCCTTGCCACATGTTACCGTGAGATTGGTGGGTTTTGATAATTCACACCCTAGACTCATGCAAGACACCACACACAAGACTAACCCTCACTAATACACACACTACTCTCCTATGAGCATGCACACACTAACAAGACCCATACTCATACACACCAATTTCATACATGTACCCACACTCTAATAAAGCCCATAAAACATGCATAAAACCCAAAATACCATTAACACATGCCAAAACACTCACACATGCATACATACACATGGCTCAAACTAATAGGGGGAAAACGGGGTGTGACAACTCTCCCCTACTAACAAGAATTTCGTCCTCAAAATTCTCACCTGAACTGAACAACTATGGATACTGAATCGCTTCCTCAACTCCATGATGCTGCCAAAGAACTTTGACTAAAGGAACTTGCTTGCTCCTCATTGGTCTCATTTCCCGAGCTATAATAGCTTTCATTTCCTCATCATAAGAGTAATCCGACTGAATCCGAACATCTTGAACCGATAACACATACGACAGATCCGATCGATACCATCGAAGCATGGAGACATGGAAGACATCATGCATCTTAGCCAACTCCATCAGTAAAGCCAACCTATAGGCTATCGGACCAACTTTCTCCAAAAGCTCGAAAGTCCCGATGGACCGAGGACTAAGTTTACCTTTCTTGACAAACCGCAATACTTTCATCCAAGGCAAAACCTTAAGGAAAAATTGGTCCCCAACCTCGAACCGAATATCCTTTCTCTTCAAATTGGCATAAGATCTATGTCTATCTTTAGCCACTTTCAGATTCTGCTGCACAACTCTGATCTTCTCCTCTATATCTCTAATCATCTCTTGTCCAACAAAAGATCACTCGATTAACTCTGTCCAACAAACTGGAGTCCTACACAGTCGACCATATAAAGCCTCAAACGGTGACATCCCAATGCTCGACTGATAGCTATTATTGTAGGCAAACTCCATAAGCCGCACATACTTGTCCTAACTGCTAGAAAAATCCAAAGCACAAGCCTGAAACATATCCTTTAAAATCTAGATAACTTGCTCGGACTGACCATCTGTCTGAGAATGAAATGCTGTGCTGAAATTCAACTTAGTACACAAAGCTCTCTGCAATTCTTTCCAGAACTTAGATGTAAACCTTGGATCCCGATCTAATACTATGGACAATAGCACACCATGTAGCTGGACTACTTCATCCACATAAACACTGGCCAACTTATCCATCGAATAGTCCACACTGACCAGCAAAAAATGTGCTGACTTGGTAAGCCAATCCACAACAACCCAAACAGAATCATGCTTTTGCTGAGTCACTGGCAAACCCGACATAAAATCCATGGCAATGTCATCCCATTTCCACATGGGAACGGATAAAGGAGTGAGCAATCCCGAAGGAACTTGATGCTCAGCCTTTACCTGCTGACAAGTCAAACACTTTACCACGAATTCCACAATGTCTCTCTTCATCACAGGCCACCAGTAGAATTGCTTCATATCATGATATATCTTCTCACTTCCTAGATGTATAGTAAAGACTGTAGTGTGCGCCTCACTCAAAAGCTTCTTCCTTAACTCATCACTCTCGGGCACACACAAACGATTCCTATACATAAGTACCCCTTCCAAAACTAAAAACTCAGATTGCTTACCCAATTGGACCTCTTGCAAAACCCGCTGCAATCTAACGTCATCCTTTTGAGCATCAACAATCGACTGTTTCAAGGATGGTGTAACACCCCGATTCCCCCCTAATAGTTTGAGCCATGTTTGCTATGTGTATGTGGGCATGTGTAAGAGTTTTGGCATGTGTTAAGGGCATTTTGGATAAAATGCATGTTTTTGTGTGCTGTAATATTGTGTGGTGCATATATGTTAATAGGGTGTATGTGCATTGGGTTGTAATAGTATGTGCATGAGCATATGGTTGTAGGGTGTGAATTATGTGGGTTGGTCTTATGTGTAGTAGCATGTGTATTTGTTGGGTGTGAGTGGTCAAGTTCCACCAACCAGAGAGTGACACGTGGCTAGGAATTAGGAAAAAGGAAATAAAGAGAAGGAGAGAGAAATGAGAACAGCAAATTGCTGTTTCTTTCCCATTTCCTCTTCCTCTCTTCATCTCCTTCCTTTTTTCTCTTCACTTGGGTGCCCTAGCTTGGATTCAAGTGTGATGGTGGAAATTGATCATCCCTTTAAGCTTAAATTGGTATGTATTGTTGGGTCTTCTTCATCTTCTTCTTCCATTATTCTTTTTTTATTTAGATTGGGTTCTGATATAGGTTTTTTATTTGTGTATCTTGTTAGGTGTTATTGGTTAGTTGAGCCTCCTCGTGATCCCAAAGGAAAGGAGTAGGCTAGTGGGAGTGGTGCTAAGTGATTTGGAGCATAGGAGTTACAGGTTTGGGATTTTGTTTGAGTTTTTTTAGAATTTGATTGTTTGATGTTCATATTGTGATTTATGCCTTTGCATGTGATTTCTGGAAAATTAGTGTTTGATGAGGCATATTATAGTGTTAATGTTATGGGTAATTATTTGATTTGAGTTATAATGCATGAATGTTGAAGTATTGAACAATATTTGATGTTTGATGAATGTTTGCTGTAAATTTCTTGGTTTGTGTTCTTGAGGAGTTTGATTTTGATAATGCATGATTTTGATTGTGTAAAGTGTTGAATTAAGTTGTGTTTATGTTATATGTGATGGTGGAAGGCATATTTGAACGTAAGATGAGGTTTGGTTTGATTTTGGGTTAAAATGGTTTTGTGGTTGGAAATTTGGGTTCTTTGCATTTTGCTGGAAAACTGGAAATTGCGATGCTGTCGTGAGTGCGACATCCTCGCTAGAACGACAGAACGGTAAATTCCAGTTTTACGCGAGATTTGCTCCGTTGTTATGAGGCGTTCGACTCGTGAAGCTTCAACGTGCGCAAGTGGTGCAGCGGATCACGAGTTGGCGAGGGAAGGCTGAGAGTTCACGAGACGTGAACTGAGTTCACTAGTCATGAACCATGTTCACGAGTCGAACATTGTTCACGAGTCGTGAACAGCCTTCACGTGTTGTGAAGGTAGTCTAATGACTCGCGTGCCCTTCGCCCCTTCGCCCTTCCCCTCGCACAGGCCTATCGGCCACTGTTGTGAGCGCGACATTAGTAACGATCATGACAGTGCCCTCTTTGCCCCTTCCCCTCGTGAAGGCCATCCGGCCACTGTCGCGAGCACGACACCAGTCGCGATTGCGATAATGACCTCTTTTCGTCCTTTTTTTGATTTTGTCCCTTTCTTTTAAAATGACTTCTGTATTATTTCTTCATGGATTTTTAATAATGTATGGGAATAATTATGCTTATA
The DNA here is from genome assembly GCA_947683425.1 of Excoecaria cochinchinensis. Classification (NCBI taxonomy): domain Eukaryota; kingdom Viridiplantae; phylum Streptophyta; class Magnoliopsida; order Malpighiales; family Euphorbiaceae; genus Excoecaria; species Excoecaria cochinchinensis. The sequence goes on from CANTUQ010000004.1 coordinate 4,455,975, forward strand.
TATGTGTACTATTATGAATTCTTCATGATAAATTATATGATATGCCTTGAGCATGATTTATATTATGCATGACCTGCAAGAGTCAGTCTAGTGGATAGTTAGGCATGCCTAAAGGAGTCCTTTAGCTGCAGCCTCTGTACTGTTCTGGACCCTGGTCATGTCCCCGTTTAGTTCCTCGCGAACTTCTACGTGTACGGATCCTGTTTAAGATCCTTTTGTAAAATGTTTTGAAAAGAGAAAATGTGATATTGTTTTTCGATTCGTACCCGTAAGGTACCGCTACGCGTTTACTCGTTATACACTACTGTGAGTCAGCAGGTGTTATGATTTGTTCTGATATGATTATAAGTATGTGAATCCGAATGGATATGATTATAAGTATTTGAATCTGAATGACTCTAATTATGAGTATATGATCTGTTGGCATATGAATATTTTATTGAACCTTTGAATGGTTATGAATGGAATTCTATTGTGATAATATCTTATGATATTCTGTATGCCATTATGTATGTGATCATCATGAATTGCCGTCAATATATTATTGTTTGTTTCCCCACTAAGAGTTATCGCTTAGCATGGTGTTTTCACCCGCACAGGTGCGGAAGGTGTTTAGCTTTTGGGAGAGTCGCCACCAGTCAAGCCAAAACAGTGGGATTATTGTTAGGACTTAGTTTCCTTTTTGTATCGTCATTATTTTGTAATAGTAATCTTTCTTGTATATAGTTTTTGTTCAGCTTCCGCTATGTATCTTTGAATGATGTAATTATGATGGTATCAGAATAGTTATGTAATTGAATATTGTTATTCTTTGAATGAATGATCTTTTGTTTTTAAAGTTTTAATTTCCACTATTTATTGGTATGTTTATATTATGTGAATGTATGTTTGCTCCGTCCTGTTTGTTGTGACACCCCTTCTCGTACGAGTTCTCACTCTCTTACGGATGGGTTCTCCTACGTATGGGAAGGGGGTGTTACAGTTTTTGGTATCTGAGCACCGGTTTAGGCATTTTCTAGGTGATTGTTGTGTATAGATATATATTTAGGACTGTGTTAGCTGATGCAATTGTCTTTGTCTTTCTTTTAGATGGATTCTGATTCTGTTTGTGGGTCGCTTGAGGGGTCTGCTGAAAGTGTGAATCCCCAAGCTGTTGATCCTTCAGTGTCTATTTCAGCTTAAACACATAGGGTTCAGCCTGAGGCCGCAGCCATGCCCTTCGAGGCAATGTTGAAGATTTCTTAGGACATGGCTCGAGTCTTGGATAGGGTGATTGCTCCGAGAGCCCGGCCCCTTTAGAGAGCACGAGGAGAGCTGGTGCAGAGGATTTCTATGGTACCAGTTTGGATGAGTCTGAGCTTGCTGAGAAATGGATTGAGAAAGTAGAGAGAGTGTTTGAGGAGACTAGGTGTCCTGCTGATTGGCAAGTTGAGAGTGTTGTGGCATTGCTTCAGGGGTCTGCCTATGATTGGTGGAAGTTAGTCCGTAGGCATCCTTAGTTGCCTGACCCGGTCACATGGGAGTTCTTCGAGAGGGAATTCACTAACAAGTATGTGACTAGGGAGTACAAGGATGCTAAGTGGGCACAGTTTTTGAGCTTAAAGCAGAGGGCTATGACATTGTCAGAATTTGAGAAAGAGTTCAACCGTTTGGTCAAGTATGCTTTAGAAGGTGTTTTGACTGAAGAGTTCAGATATAGGCATTTTGAGGCCAGTTTGAATGAGTCTTTGCGAGCTATGTTGATTTCTTTGATGAGTACTCCAGGCATTGGGTACTATCAGATTGTGCAAGCGGTTGTGCGGGCCAAGAGATCTGAGTCTGTTCTGAGAGAGAGGGCTCAGAGGAGGAATCCCCCTCGTGGTGGATCAAGATCGTCATCATCATCGGGTAAGAGGTCAAGGAACCCGCATGATGAGTCTTCAGGTCTGACTTTGAGAGGCAGGAGGCAAGGTTCTGCCAGAGGTTTTGGTTCTGGCAGAGGTGGTTCTGGTTTGAGGACTGATGTGTTGCCTGAGTGTTCTCACTGCAGTAAGTGCCATTAGGGTGAGTGTAGGTGGCTCACGGGTGGTTATTTCAGATGTGGTAGCACTGATCACTACTTGGCAAATTGTCCGAGGTATAATGAGGCTTCTGATGATCAGCGTGAGGCTAGCAGAGTTGGTTCTAATGCTCCGCAAGCTAGTTATTGTATAGGCCGAGGTAGAGGTTGAGGTGGTCGGCATAGCTAGGGAGCTCCATCAGAGTCTGTTGATTGTCCTTTGACGGTTCCAGCTAGAGCTTATACCATGAGAGCTCGGGATGAGCAAGATGCCCCAGATGTGATTGCTGGTAAGTTCCTACTCTTTGACACTGAGTTATATGCTCTAATTGACATTGGTTCCACACACTCATATTTGTGCACAACTATATTATTTGAGAAGATACATGATGTTGATCAGTTAGACTATGAGATTTGTGTGACCAGTCCTTTAGGGCATAGTGTCAATGTGAGTAGAGTGCATAGGAATTATCCCCTTTTGGTTCAGGGTGTTGAGTTTCTTGCTGATTTGATAGAGTTGCCGTTTCGGGAGTTTAATTTGATATTGGGTATGGATTGGCTTAGTAAGCATTGGGCTAATATTAATTGTCATAGGAAGATGGTTATGTTGCGAGATAGAGATCAGTCTTCAGTAGTGGTTAAAGGTTTGGGTTCAAGTTCTTTGAGTAATGTGATTTCGGCCATGCAAGCTAAGCAGTTTATGAGGAATGGATGTGAGGCATTCTTAGCAGTTGTTTTGGATTCGAAGCATGATCAGGTAGAGATTGAGGATATCCCAGTTGTTAGGGAGTTTAGTGATGTGTTTCTAAGTGAATTGCCTGGTTTGCCTCCCGAGAGAGAAGTGGAGTTGTCCATAGAGATTTTGTCGGGTACTTCACCCATTTTGAAAGCACCTTATCGGCTCCTGTAGAGTTGAGAGAGCTCAAAACTTAGCTACAAGAGTTATTGGATAAGGGGTTTATTCGACCTAGCATATCTCCATGGGGAGCCCCGGTTTTGTTTGTCAAAAAGAAAGATGGTTCTTTGAGGATGTGTATCGACTATAGGCAAATCAATAAGGTCACAGTGAAGAACAAGTATCCCTTGCCTAGAGTCGAGGATTTATTTGATCAGCATTGCAGCGAGAGGTAAGAAGCGTGGCGCTCCCTCTGCATCTGGCGCTGGGAAAGGAACATCTAGTAACAGAAGTGAGGTACAAGAGTGTCCTCACTATGGTAAGAGGCATCGAGGTGAATGCTGGAGAGTGATAGGTGCTTGTTTTAGATGTGGAAGCACTGAGTATTTCCTTGCTAACTGTCCCAACGCCTATGAAACGGCAGGAAATCAGCAAGAGCAGAGTAGGGGTGGTTCAAATTTGCCTTCTGTTAATAGAGGAAGAGGAAGAGGACGTGGCAGAGGTAGCCAGTCCAGGGGTGCAGTTGATTCTGAGATTGTGGATAGGCCTAATGCAGCACCAGTGCGGGCTTATGCAATGAAGGCACGAGAGGATCAGGATGCGCCTGAGGTGATAGCAGGTACTATTCTACTTTATGGTGTGGAAATGTTTGCACTTATTGATCCGGGCTCAACTCATTCATATGTGTGTGATAAAAAGATATGCGAAAAGATGCCTAAAGTTGAATGTTTAAAATATGATATATGTGTGTCTAGCCCTTTAGGGGGTAATGTTAATGTGAACAGAGTGTATAGAAACTGTGCATTAGAAGTTCAGGGTAGTGTGTTTCCAGCAGATTTGATTGAACTACCGTTTGATGAGTTTGATTTGATCTTGGGCATGGATTGGTTAACTAAATATAATGCGGATGTTAAGTGTAAGAAGAGGATGGTTATACTCACTGATAGTGAGAGGAACAGAGTGACAGTGAGAGGGGTGTGCACTAATCCTCTTGTAAATGTGATATCTGCTATGCAAGCCTGGCGGTGTATGAGAAAAGGATGTGAAGTTTATCTAGCTTTGGTGTTAGACAGTAAGAGAGAACATGTGAAGATGCAAGAGATACCGGTAGTTAGAGAGTTTCCTGACATGTTTCCTGAAGAATTGAGCAGTGTACCACCAATAAGAGAGGTTGAGTTATCGATTGATGTGATGCCAGGAACAGTACCTGTATCTAAGGCACCGTACAGAATGGCTCCAACTGAGTTGAAGGAATTGAAAGAGCAGCTGCAAGAATTGCTGAACAGGGGTTTTATTAGACCTAGTATTTCTCCTTGGGGAGCACCAGTGCTATTTGTTAAGAAGAAAGATGGTACAATGAGAATGTGCATTAATTATCGGCAGTTGAATAAAGTGACAGTAAAGAATCGGTACCCTTTACCTCGGATTGAAGACTTGTTTGATCAGTTAAGAGGAGCAGGTGTATTCTCAAAAATTGATTTTCATTTGGGGTATTATCAGTTGCAAGTGAAGAAAGAAGATATACCTAAGACTGCATTTAGAACTCGATACGGGCATTATGAGTTCCTGGTGATGCCATTCGGGTTAACCAATGCGCCAGCTGCGTTTATGGATTTAATGAATCGGTTGTTCAGACCGTATCTGGATCAATTTGTGGTAGTGTTCATAGACGATATTCTGGTTTATTCAAGGGATGAGAAAGAACATGAACAACATTTGAGAGTTGTGCTTCGGACACTGCGGGAGCATCAGCTGTATGCCAAACTAAGTAAGTGTGAGTTCTAGCTCAAAGAGGTGTCATTTCTGGGTCATGTGATCTCATCTGAAGGGATTAAAGTAGATCCAACTAAGATAGAAGCAATTGTGAATTGGAAACCGCCTAAGAATGTGCTAGAGGTTCGCAGTTTCTTAGGGTTGGCTGGATATTATAGAAGATTTGTGAAAGGATTTTCAGTAATAGCTTCACCGTTGACAAGATTGCTACGAAAAGGAGTGAAATATGAGTGGTCTGAAAGATGTCATGCGAGTTTCGATCAGTTAAAGAAGATGTTAGTAGAAGCACCGATTCTTACACAGCCTATGACTGGTAAAGAATATGTGCTGTACACCGATGCTTCAGGTATAGGGTTGGGTTATGTATTGATGCAAGATGGAAAGGTGATAGCATATGCATCAAGGCAATTGAAACCGCATGAACAAAATTATCCGATTCATGATTTGGAATTGGCAGTAGTAGTGTTTGCTTTAAAGATTTGGCGACATTACTTGTATGGTGAGAAGTGTAGAATTTACACCGATCACAAGAGTTTGAAATATTTGCTTACACAGAAGGAATTGAATCTGAGACAGCGAAGATGGCTCGAGTTGTTTAAGGACTATGATTGTATTGTGGATTATCACCCGGGAAAAGCTAATGTAGTGGCTGATGTTTTGAGCAGGAAATCAATTTCAGCATTACAGTTAAAGCAGATTAAGTGGAGGTTTTCTGCGGACGGAGCTTTATTGGCACAGTTGAAAGCGAGACCGGTCTTGAAAGACGAGTTAATAGCTGCTCAGAGAAATGACGCGAGGTTACAACAAGTTCTGCAGTCAGTCAGGGATATGGACAAGACTGACTATTCAGTGAATGAAGATGGAGTACTGCTGTACAAGAATAGAATGTGTGTGGCAAATGATAAAGAATTAAAGAAGAAATTGATGCATGAGGCTCATAATACAATTTTCACTATACATCCAGGTGGAAACAAGATGTATCAAGATATGAAACAGTTGTACTGGTGGCCTGGGATGAAGAAGGATGTAGTGGAATATGTTTCTAAGTGCCTTGTCTGTCAACAAGTTAAAGCGGAGCATCAAGTGCCTCAGGGGATATTGCATCCACTCCCTATTCCACAATGGAAATGGGATAATATTACGATGGATTTTGTGTCTGGATTGCCTCTGACCTCAAGACAGCAAGACGCAGTATGGGTTATCGTGGACAGGTTCTCGAAATCAGTTCACTTTATACCAGTTCAGATGGATTATTCTATGGAAAAGTTGGCTGAGTTGTATGTAAGAGAAATTGTCCGATTGCATGGGATACCCTTGTCTATTATTTCTGATAAGGATCCCAGATTCACTTCTAAGTTTTGGAGGAGCTTACAAGCGGCTTTGGGTACGAAATTGAATTTTAGTACTGCTTTTCATCCGCAAACCGATGGACAATCGGAAAGAATTATTCAGGTTTTGGAAGATTTGATGCGAGCATGTGTTTTGGATTTCTCTAGGAGTTGGGATAAGTTTCTTCCATTTATGGAATTTGCTTATAACAACAGTTATCAGACTAGTGTTGGTATGGCACCGTATGAAGTCTTGTACGGAAGGAAATATCGTTCACCGGTTTGCTGGACAGAATTGAATGAAATCAGAGTCATTGGACCCGAGCTAGTGAGGGATGCAGAAGAGAAAGCTAAGAGCATACAACAAAGATTGAAAGCAGCAAGTGACAGACAGAAGTCGTATGCTGATTTGAAGAGAAGGGATATTGAGTTCAGTGTGGGTGATAAGGTGCTTCTGAAAGTATCTCCTTAGAGGAAGGTACTGAGGTTTGGCAAGAAAGGAAAATTGAGTCCAAGGTTTATCGGACCATATGAAGTTTTGGAAAGAGTGGGCTCCGTAGCATATCGCTTGGCATTGCCTCCGGCGTTAAGCAAGCTTCATGATGTGTTTCATGTGTCCATGTTGAGGAGGTATAGATCGGATGAATCTCATGTGTTAACTGTGCAAGAAGTTGAGATTCAGCCAGACTTTACCTATGATGAGAAACCTAAAGAGATTTTAGCAAGAGAAATGAGGCAACTTCGGAATAAGCAAATACCACTTGTAAAAGTGCTTTGGCAGCATCATGGTGTAGAAGAGGCAACTTGGGAACTCGAAGCGGCTATGCGAGAGCAACATCCACAGCTGTTTCACTCAGGTATGAATTTCGAGGACGAAATTCTCTAAGGAGGGGAGAGCTGTCATGGCCGGATTTGTACCCTAAAAGAATTAACTTAAATTGGCATGTGTGTGTGAATTGAATGTGAGTTTTGGATTAAATTGATTGAAGACAGGACTCAATTGAAAGGTTGGAAGGACCTAATTGTAGTATAAAGGATTGTTAAGTGGCTAATGGGTAATTATATTATGTTAAGCTAATGGTTGATTAGTTTGTCTAATGATGCATTAGTTAAGAATAAAATAAGTAAGAATTGGTTTGTGGAGGCAGACTTTGGTGAGTGGAGTCCGTGTGGCTTCTTGAGAGGATGCCACCTCCACCTTTGCATGCATGAGTTAACTAAAGAAAGGGAAAAGATTCATTTGTGTGATTTCAGTCAATTTTCTGAGTTTTTCTCTCTTCTTTCTTGCGTGGGAATGAGCTTTAGAGAGGCCTTAAGTAGTGCATGCATATAGTTAATGGGAGCAAGAATTAAGGGTTAAACGTAGGAGGTAAGTGAATAAGTGCATAGTGTTCTCATCTTCTACTCTTTTTGGTTTTGATTTGGTATTGGAATGAGAATTGATGGATTGTGTTCAATTCTGGAATTGAACTGGTTTTGCTAGCTGAAAAGTGAAGAGAGATAAGGGAAAAGCTGTAATCGGAGAGCCGAGCGTCCGTCGGGATTAGGAGCTAAGGCGATAAGGTTTGGGAACAAATCCTAAACATGTAAATTGTATGATTTGTATTGGTCAATAGTGATTTTGTTAAGAACTATATGTGTATATGGAATGATGGCATTGAGCATGAAAGGTGTTAGTGAATCAGTTGTTTGAAAGCATGTATGCTATGTGTGAATTGGGATTGATTCCAAATTGTGCTATTATTGAATGCCAAAACAAGAAGGGAAAATCAGGTATGTGCTAAATGAGTAAGTGGTTGACGTTTTTAGGTTGATTGCCAAACATGAGAATGAGATTTGAAGTCTTAATGAGAAGGAAGAATTGGACTGGAAAGCACAGCTGTGCTAGTGACAAAACACAGCTGTGTTATGGTGTTTTTGCATAGGTCACGGTGACAATCAAATTGATTGTGACCGTGAGGTGTGCATAAGTTCAATTCTGCCTAATGGATTTTGTATGTCACGGTGACAACGAAATTCATTGTGACCGTGAGATACTCAGGAGAGCATTTTGTTTTGCAAAGTGAGGATATGTCACGGGGACAATGAAATTCATTGTGACTGTGACATACCCTCCAGTTGCATTCTGCCGAGATTGGGAACATGTCACGGTGACAATGAAATTGATTGTGACCGTGACCTGCCCCCAGTTTGCATTCTGTTTTGAACTTCAACATGTCACGGTGACAATGAAATCCATTGTGACCGTGACCTACCCTGTTTTGGCAATATAACCCTAATGTGCTTGGACTTTTTAATGATAAGGCTTTAAGCTGAAATGAGGAACATTATGAGTAAGTGTTATGTGTGTATTAAGTAATGTAAATTTGCATACTATGTGATGGTTTTTGAATGTAATCAACTATGTGATTATTAACTATGAAGAACGAATTGGAAGCATATTGAGTATGCAAGTGTAATGCTTAGCTATGTGCTAATGTGGATGTGTGAAGAGAATGTGATATGGGCTATCAACATATGTGATGTGAAAAGTGATCAATGTGAACTGAATATTTTGTTTAACAACTTAAGCCTGCGAGTCAAGTAGTGGATAGTTAGGCATGCCTATAGGGTCAAGAGCTGCAGCCCCATGCATTAAATGTGTCTGATTCCATGGGAATCACAATGCGAAAACAATGCGAATAATCCTTGCTGGATTTTATTATATGTGGAATGATGTTAAGTACCTGAGGGTACCAATGCGTAAAAGTAATCTCGATGAGATTCCAGTACCTGAGTGGTACCAATGCGATATCCGTTATCCGCGTCATTGAATTGCAGGCTATCCAACTAAATAATAAGTGGAAACGATTGTGATATGTTGTAGTAAGCAATGTGAATATGTGAACTCGCGATGAATGCTTTACGATTGAATATAGTGTTGAACCATGACATGTATGGAGTGGTTTTTGATGTGATGATTTTTTTTTAATTAGGCTTGTTTATTGGCATGCAATGTATGATAACCCTAATTGTGTGATAATTATTTGTTATGTTTTCCCCACTAAGCGTTATCGCTTAGCATGGATTTACTCTAATCCGTGCAGGTACGGACGAGAGGTGACTGGAGGACGTCCCCGCATTTTGTACGGTCAACAGTAGGAAGTAGAAAGTGTAGGTTTTGGGTTTGATATTTTTGGGATCCTTTTGTGTAAGCTTTTTGTATAATCTGAATATGTAGCAAGTATATAAAGGCATGTAATAATCTGATAATCATGAATGTGTGGCTATGGAGAATGCACTATAAGTAGTTAGCATGTGATGCATGAGTTATGCTTGTAGATGATGAAATTTAATTGTTCTGAATTTTAACGTGTGTTCTGTTGTGTGCGTGCGGCCTTCTCTAACTAAGATTAGCTGAGCTAGTCTAACGTTAGGGAATGGGCATCACAATGATCATTTTCAATGTTCTTTTGGAAATGAGGTGTCCAAAATGTCTCATGATGCCAAAGATAAAAAGACGTGAATTAATCCCTCGAATCCTAAAAGTGGATTCAAAGAGGGCCTTTATTAGGTTCGACGGGCGTCACAGTGGCGACTCCACTGGTGACTGCGTGTGACTTTGCTCTGAAAATTTCTTGGTTAAAATGCATAATTGGGTTTTTGAAACTAAAATTCCATCTCTCATCTAAAATTGCATTGCATCTATGTTAAAGCCTTAGAATTATGCTAGTTTGGTCCCTTTCTTAACCTCGGTGCGTTCCCGAAGCACGACCCTATTTTCACTCAATTTAGGGAAGTGTTAAGGATAATCACCAGCCTAAGCCTCATACCATCATGGTATATTAAATGGAGACCCGATAGGTCGTTATGCTCGTGATGAGCTAGACCTATTAGCAGGGACCATGCTTGGGTAGCCCTAAAGTAACATCACCCTGACCAAAGCTCATGTAATGGCAATAGATACTTCCCTTAGGTGAAATGAACCATAATACAATGCTTGCTATGTGGGCCATTATATATTAAACAAAATCAAACAAATTAAGTGGTCTTCTATCAAAGGCTTTCATGCCTCGATGGTTTCACCTTAATTTGGCTGAAGTGTCTAAATACATAATGGCCAGAATTCATACGTGTGCACATCTTGAGAGATGCTGTGCTGCTATGCACTATACGCGCTCCTCGGGTCCCCTGTGGACCCGCAGAATAAGCCCAGCTAAGAAGAGACCAATTGACCTCGTGTGTGGGAGTTAAAAGGTTAGAAGAATTTACTTGCTTGTATGTGGTTGTGACATGCTGCATAACTCACGATCATGCATCAAGTACGTCATTCATGCATCATTCTAACAAAGTGAGTTATGCAGCCATCATAGATTCATTCGTGTGGTCTAGAGATTCTAGTGGGCGGCTGATCAGGAATCCTATCTTCGGGTTGCCTGGAGGGGTATCAGTTCAGGACACAGATTCAGAAAACAGTAAGACTTTATCTTCAGTAGCGTCCAGTATGGCTGATCCTTCTAGAGAGTCCGGGGTTACTCGTGCATTAGTTGCTGAAGAAGTGGGAAAGAGAATGGAAGAGTTTGAGGCCAGGATGATGGCGATAATGCGTAACCTTCCCACTACCCTAGCCCCACTTGTTGGGCAACAGGCTGCTGCTCTAGTTAGAGAGCAAGAAGAGCAAGGGGTTGAATGGAACGACTCAGTGCCACCTCACTATCTCGGGTAAGACATTATCTTGGCACTTCACTCGTCTCATCAAGGAAGGGAAATTACAACCCTTGCCAGCTGGGCCTACCCCAAGCCAAGGCCAGCCTAAACACAAAACAGATTGGTATTGTGCATATCACTAGTACACAGGGCATAGAACAGACTATTGTCATCCTCTGAGAGATCGCATTCAAGAATTAGTGCTTGGCCTAAAGGAAGAGAGAGAAAATTATGCCTTTCCTTTTCTAAAGTGTATTCCTGAACTATGCATGTCACACCCCGTTTGCCCCCTAGTAAAATGAGCCATCTGTGTGTGCGTGCATTGTATGAGTTTTGGCATGTCATAAGGGTACTATGGGTATATTGCATGATTTGGGGTTTTGTTAGTGTGTGTGCATATATGGTGCTAGGGTGTGAATTAGTTGGGTTGTGTTTGTGTGATTTATTCACACATTATGTCACACCCCAAATCGGGCCTAGTCCGAATGTTCATGCTAAGTCGGGATAAGTGAGGGTATTTTGGTAATGTGTGCATGTGGAATAGGAGTATTAAGGACCTAATTGAAGAAGTAATTAAAGTTGTAAGGAAAGAATTGTGCTAGTGAGTAAAGTGCAAGTTTGTCAAAGGACTAACGAGTAATAAGACAAGATATTTTGGTTAGAGCCAATAGGAGGCTACCATGTGTCTTGGTGGGTGTGTGCAATTAATGTGAGAAGAAGAAAAAGGAAAAAGAATTAGGGAGAAGAGTAGATCACGTTTCTCCTCTCCCATCTCCTCCTCCTTGTTTTTTTTTCTTTCTTTTCCCGTTGAGTGCGCTCCTCTCCTTGGCTGTGTGTGAGTTGGTGTCTTGGTGGAGCTTGAGGATTGCTTGAAGAGGTATGTATTTGGGTTTTGGGTGCTAGGGTTTCTTGCGATTTTGGGTTACTATTCTTCTTCTTCTTCTTCTTTAACTGGTTTTATTTGAGTTACGGTTTTGAAAGAGTAATTTCTGGGTTTTGGTTTATGCAAGCTTTGGGTTGCAAGAGGAAGCTTAAGGACAAGTAAAGGATTGAAGATTGAAGCTTGAAGAGTGATTTTGGATCTTCAATTTCCAGGTTTGGGAGTTTTTGAGTTGTCTCTGCCCTAATTCTCATTTTGATTATGTATGTGTTTTGTAATGTTAATTTCTAGAATTTTGAGTGTATTTTGATCATAAGCATGTTGTGTTATGCATTTGAGTGATAAGGTAAGAGTTTGTGCATGATTGAATGGATTTTGAGAGGTTTTAAAATGGATTTCTGGAAAAAGATGAAGTTTCGGCGTTTTTACTGTTGATCGTGTTCATTACGATATGCCCAGGAGAGAGGAAGAGCACGAGTCGTGCTCCTCCCCCTTCAGCCCGCTTGATTTCTTTCGGAGGAAGAGCACGATAAGTGCTCCATGAACACAACTCGCACTCAAGAGCACGAGTTGTGCTCTTGAGACACGAGTCGTGCTCTCTTGCCTCGTGCTATTCCTCCTCCCCTTCCCAGCTTGAGCGGCCAGCAGCTGTAGAGTACGACTCACACACATGAGCAGGAGTCGTGCTCATGTGCACGAGTCGTGCCCCGTTCTGCTCAGCAACCCCCTTGTTCTGCCTGTCCTATTTTCTATCTGGTTTTCGAAAATGATCCTCTTCTTTCACTCTGCATGGTTTCTTACTATTGTATGGGACATGTTTTTTCCTAAATTATTTTACTATTTGTATTTTAAAGTGGGTGATTATTGAATCGATAGTATGTTATTATTTGACTAAGATATGCTTAGTAATAGTGATCTCGGGTAGACTAGTATTTGATGTAAATTGTATGTGTTGGTTTATTCACGTTAATTATTATAATTCGTATCGCATATTGCATGTGGAATACAAGTAAGTTGAATGGCATGTTTCATGGTTATTATTATTATGAGCATGTTATATTAAAATGTGAAAGGTGTTATACATATATATTTACTCATGATTCTTCCCTAAGAGTAATATGTTATAGTTAACATGAGTATTACCATTGCACGATCAGGGTTTTGTATTGATGATCTTTGGTATAATAGTGTTTTTATATCTAACTCTGGTATACTTGATAGCGGTGATTATTCATATAGTGTGTTGACTGAATTATATTGTATGCTTGGCAATACGAATGGTATGATGCATGTTTCTTCTTAGTGCATGGTGTATGCTTATTTATTCCCATTTATGCTTGATTAATATGATGAACTATACGTTTATGAACCCATGAATGATATATGAGCAATTTGGTAAGTATCATGAAATGAGTTTGATTTATTATGCAAACCTAAGATTTGTGACCCTTGCTATGAATAATGTGTTATGCTTAAGTGTGATTAGTGTTATGCATGACCTGCGAGTGTCAGTCTAGTGGATAGTTAGGCATGCCTAATAGAGTCTCTTTAGCTGCAACACCTTTGGACGTTTGGACGCTGATCAGGTCCCCGTTTGGTTCCTCGCAAACCCATTTAATGTGTTCGGATTCTCGCGATCCTTTTCAATGTGTTTGGATCTTGTTTAAGATCCCCCCTCAATAAAATGTTTTGAATGCGATAAAATAAAATGGTTTTTGATTCGTACCCGTAAGGTACGCTATGCATTCGATTCATACCCGTAAGGTATGCTATGCGTTACTCGTTATCCACTATTGTGAGTCAGCAGGTATTCTGTTTATTTTGTCTGATATGAATAAGAGAATGCGATATCCAAATGAGTACGATTTTGGACATGCAAATCAGTAATTATCTGAATGTGCTTATGAATCTTTGAACGGTTTGAATGTGACTCAAGCGTTCATTGCGTATGATTATTCGCATATTTCATAATGTGAAGGTGTGTATGAATCCGATCAGCTATGGTTAAGCATGGGAAATAATATGTATCTGAATGTGAGCTTGAACTTCTGAATGCTATGGTTAATTAGTAGGCATATGAATGCGAACTTGACTAGTGAAGGCTATGAATGTGGTGCTATATATATGTTCTTTTGGATCTTGCTATTATGCTGATTTCGGCATGTTGGCATGTGTTTATATCTCACTGTATGATCATATGTGTTATCATAATGAAGTGGTAGGGCTGTGTTTTGACCCTGTCATTCGGGTTTCGGTTAGCGTGTGTGCATATTGGCATGACACATGTATGTTTAGATATCTGGTGATTTTTGCATGATAGTTGTATGCATTGTTGCATGGTAGTTGTATTGCATATGAATGGGTTCCAGTTGGTGTAAGGGTACTGTGGCATGACAGCTAAACATGTAAATGTTTTGTGACTCTGCATGATGATGTATGTCTTGGTGTAATGATGTGGGATTTCGGTATATTGCATGCAGATCCGTTTGGTTAGTGGTTATGCATTGTCTAACATCAGACACTTCAGTGAACTCGGTAAGTGCAGGTAAGACCAATTGTACTTCTGCATGATGTTACGTATATCAATCAATTAATATGTATATGCATGTGAACTTGAGCTTTTGAATGAATGCCTCTAAATGCAAGCATGGTTATATATGTGTTGTGAATGTCCGCATATGCCATTTTGAATGTGTTATGCCTTGGCGACCATTGTGAATGGCCGTCCACATTGCTTGTGTGTTCCCCCCACTAAGCGTTATCGCTTAGCACGTGTTCTTCTCCCGTGCAGGTGGCAGGTTTGGTTCGGTTCGAGTCACGCATCTGCAAGGTCGGCCACGTAGGAGTTAGAAGTTGTTATTTTGTTTTCAGCTTCTGTATTTTGGATTATGTATTTCCGTAGCCTTTTGTATATGTATATGTAAGGATCTTGATGTAAATGTTATTATATTTATGTTTAAGTTATTCCTCAATTTTATCGTTCGCTTTATGCTTCCGCTGATTAGATGAGTGAATGTGTGTATGCATGTGTAGATGCTTCCGCTTAATGCCTGCGTGTGTGTCAGTTAATGCATGACCAGCTTTTGCCCCTCAAGGTAAGTTTTTAATTCCCCCGTATTTTTGTATGAATGTATGCCTTTTTCTCTGTATTTGTTCGGTGACACCCCTGCTCGTCCGATTTCCTACTCCGTTCCGGATGGGTTCGTCTACGTACGGGTAGGGGGTGTTATAGTTTTTTGTATCAGAACCCAGTTTAGTGGTTCTGGTTGTCTTGTTTGTTATGTATCGTGTCCTTGCATGCGAGTCGATTTTGTGTCGTGGCCTAATGCAAATGTGTCTTGTCTGGGGTCGTGTCTAGATGGAGTCTGATCCTAGTGAGAATGTGGGTGAGACAATGGAAAGTGTGAACCCAGTTATTGCTGATCAGAGTGTTTTCGAGCATTCTTCGGTTGGAAATTTCGGTCCTGCTTTCGATGATAGGACGTTAATGCAAGGGTTGATTCGGATATTGGATAGGCTGACTGCTCCTCGGATTTCTTAAGGTTTTGTTCGGAGCGTACCTTAGAAGAGAAAGGTGTCGGGTAGAGAAGTGCCAGCAGGAAAAAGGATTCGAGAACCTCCGATGTGTCAACATTGTCAGAAGCAAAACTGTGATAAGTGTAACAAGAAGTGGGTACCGCCGATATGTCAACATTGTCAGAAGCAACATCTAGGTTAGTGTCGACTGATGACTGGAGCTTGTTTCAGATGTGGCAGCATGGGACACCAGCTTGCCAATTGTCTTGAGGAGATGAGCAAGAATCTAGCTCGGCAAGCTAGAAAGGATGTGGAGGAATTGCTTCGAACCACCCGTGTGCCATCGGGATTTGTTGTGCACCGCAGTGAAATGACGGAGCCTGCAGAGCCTACCGGTAAGTTTTGTTTCGATATGTTCGAGTAAGGTTTGTTCTGGTATTTTGAGATGGAAGGGTTTTTGGATTCTGTAAGGTTTTGGTAATACTCTGTATGCCTGTCAGCTATCTCCAAAAAAAAAAAAGGTATTTGAATAAAAGCATATTGAATCATGGGGATGGGACAAAGTGCATCATTATAGCATTAATTGCATTTTTTCAGCATCACTCTGCATACATGAGCCATCACATTCTCATTGCATCATCATCCCTGTGACCATACATGAGAAGCATTTGCATATGCGTTTTGATTGAGAGAAAGCTAACAGGGTGTACATGAAGTATTTGATATTAAGATTAAGGGTAGGAATGGCGAGCATAGCAACTGCTAAGGAAAGTGTTCTGTGTTTGGTTAAAGTTGAGTAGAAAGAGTATTTCGGAATCTTATACAAGTGAATGTAAAAAGATTTTGGAGTTTGACAGAAGTATTGTTGGTAAGAGGGAACAGCATGTATGACGAACCTCTTTGAAGTATTATAGGATTTGGGTAGCTATCGGCGAAAGTTAAACGATTTGTGTGTGAAGTGTTTGTGCTTTGATTTCTGATGTGCAGTTGAGTAATGATCATTCTGGTGAATGTGTTTGATTCGAATATAAGAAAGTGATTTAAGAGTGTAGCGATGGCGATGAGTGTAAGCAAGTGAGTAGTTTGGAAGTAGAGTGTATGAGTTTGATGGTGACTTGGAGTGTAGTATTGGGAATTCCTTCCGATGTAAGTGAATTTCGAGGACAAAATTCTTTTAGGAGGGAAGAGTTGTCACACCCCAAATCAGGCCTTGTCGGAATGTGCATGCTAAGTCGGGATAAGTGAGGGTATTTTGGTAATGTGTGCATGTGGAATTGGAGTATTAAGGACCTAATTGAAGAAGTAATTAAAGTTGTAAGGAAAGAATTATGCTAGTGAGTAAAGTGCCCCGCCGCCGCCACCCGTTGGAAAGGCGCCGGCGGGCGCGCTACCCGAGGCTCCCTCACAACAAACATACATACATATATACATGCGCTAAGCGGAAGCATTCACTAAGAATATTAAAAGAGGCAGAACATAAATCTCATATAATCAAAATATAGAGTTAAATACAATCCCAAAAGATTACATCATTGCTTTACAAAAAGTTACATAAGCCACTATACAAAAATATTAGATACAAAAAGAATTACAGGAGTGGATAACAAAATAACTCTACTCCTATGTGGCCGACTTGCAGATGCGTAACACGAGCAAACTCCCAAAATCCTGCCACCTACACGGGATAAAAACCCATGCTAAGCGATAACGCTTAGTGGGGAGGAACAAAACACAACAGAGCTCTATGCAAGATATTAAACATTATCATACAGAATTCACTAAACATCAGAGGGCAGAAATATATACACAG
Source organism: Excoecaria cochinchinensis (assembly GCA_947683425.1). NCBI lineage: Eukaryota > Viridiplantae > Streptophyta > Magnoliopsida > Malpighiales > Euphorbiaceae > Excoecaria > Excoecaria cochinchinensis. The sequence goes on from CANTUQ010000004.1 coordinate 4,472,901, forward strand.
CTCAAGAGTCACTATATGTATCTCAGCATTGAAGTAGAAAACATGAAGCAATGATCATAATCAGATTCACGCAATAATTAGACCACTTCACTAGTCACATAATAGACACTTAACACAATAGCCTGAATTCAATGGTGGAGGATACGGGAACATGGCACGGGAGACCGAAGCCTCAAAAACAGTTTTAATACCCAAAGGTAGCGCGGGAGACCGGAGTCTCAAAATATTTTATCACTACATAGAAGATGACCATATCGGAGGTCAACCGCTTCGCCCAAACGGGGCGGACACGGGCAGTTGCACTCACTAACCCTTCTTAAGCATGCTTAATTATCCAGTACCTTGACACTTCAGGCTCGACAACTCATTCACTCACACGACAACACACAATCAAAACAAGATTCAACTCAGAACTCTAACATCATAAATTCATAACTAAGACACTAGTACAATGATATCACGAGTCATAAGCACAAACATATTTCATGCAATAGTGAGAAACCGTGCAAAGTAGAACAAAAGAAACACACTCGGAAAATAGGGCAAGCAGGAAGGGCCTCTATCGCGATCGCGACAGTGTCGCACTCGCGACAGAGCACGGGGCACCTTCTCGCGAGCTTGTGCCAGAAGGCCTGCTCATGACGAAGCCCGCTAGGCAGATTCGCGCAACCGAGCTCTGTCGCGCTCGCGACAACGTCGCGGTCACAACAGAGACCAGTTCCTTCCTCCTCGCGCGTACGCTCGGCAGCATGCTCGCGCGGAGGACTCAGCTACATAGCTCTCTGTCGCGGTCGCGACAACGTCGCAATCGCGACAGAGTACCCTCCAAGAACAAAGGGCCAAATCCGCACTCTGTTGCGCTCGCGACAGAGCCCAGATTCGCCCAAAATCTGCACTTTTCTTACTCTTTCACACACAATCCTTCATACATTCAATCAATCATGCACAAACACTTGCCTCAAGCCTCCTGCACATTACTGCATCACTTTCAAGCCACATAAACACATTTTACACAATAATCAAACATCAATTCATCAAGAATTCACTCAAAACCAACTCAAGATCCATTCTTTTTAAATACTCATGTTCTTCAAATACACATGCAAACACCATTTTATCACTAGCAATTGACTCAAAATCACTAGTTAATCTAAACATACATTCATTCAAATAACCCACTCAAGGTTACTAATAACATGCAATCACAAAATAGAATTGATCCAAGAGGAAAATAGGGGAAAAACAAAATCCACAAACACATACACACTCAAAAACGCAGCTCCCAAACCTGGAAATTGCAGCTTCAAATCGAGCCCCTCACAAGTCCGCTTTCTCTTTTCCCTTGCTCTTTCTTCTAGCTTCCGATTCTTGCACCAACCCAATCAAAAATCACTCAAATCAAACCTAAATCCACAATCAAAATCAGAAAAAGAAGGAGAAGAGAAGAACCGAAATAACCAAAGAACTCCATACCACTTACCTCTTACAATCCTTCAAGAACTTAGCTCAAAACTCAAGATTCCTACTCAAAGCTCAAAGAAAACACAAGAGAAAAGGAGATGAGAGCAGAAAAATGGAAATAAGAGAGAGAGAGAGGACGGGGGAGATGAAAAACAAGGGGAGAGGGAATAGCTTCCACGGCAAGCTTCATCCTTCTCATCCCTCCGCACCTCTCTCTTACTTTTCATTTAATGCTCACCAACCCCTTGCCACTTGTCACTCTCCCATAGGACCAGAATCCACTATCTTGACTTAACCACTCTTGGCACCATACACTACACACACACAAACTTCTCTTACACAATATCTTCCATGCACCAAACTCAACTCACACCATAATATTTCTCATAATCCACTTATCATCCAAGGCACCATGCACCAAAACCACACAATAAAATCCCTAAGTCCACTTATATCCTACTCCCATACACTACAAGCACACTCTATAATTCCTTCTCTTCACTTAACTTATTACTTAATTAATTAATTCCTTAACAAATAATTTCTTATTATCCAAATTTTCTCTTGCTCAAATTACGAAAATACCCTTACTTTACCGACTTACCACGCAGATTTCGACCAGGCCCTTTTTGGGTTGTTACAGTGCAAGTTTGTCAAAGGACTAAAGAGTAATAAGACAAGATATTTTGGTTAGAGCCAATAGGAGGCTGCCATGTGTCTTGGTGGGTGTGTGCAATTAATGTGAAAAGAAGAAAAAGGAAAAAAAATTAGGGAGAAGAGTAGATCACGTTTCTGCTCTCCCATCTCCTCCTCCTTGTTTTTCTTTATTTCTTTTCCCGTTGAGTGCGCTCCTCTCCTTGGCTGTGTGTGAGTTGGTGTCTTGGTGGAGCTTGAGGATTGCTTGAAGAGGTATGTATTTGGGTTTTGGGTGCTAGGGTTTCCTGTGATTTTGGGTTACTGTTCTTCTTCTTCTTCTTCTTCTTCTTCAACTGGTTTTATTTGAGTTAGGGTTTTGAAAGAGTAATTTCTGGGTTTTGGTTTGTGCAAGCTTTAGGTTGCAAGAGGAGCTTAAGGATAAGTAAAGGATTGAAGATTGAAGCTTGAAGAGTGATTTTGGATCTTCAATTTCAAGGTTTGGGAGTTTTTGAGTTGTCTCAGCCCTAATTCTCATTTTGATTGTGTATGTGTTTTGTAATGTTAATTTTTGGAATTTTGAGTGTATTTTGATCATGACCATGTTGTGTTATGCATTTAAGTGATAAGGTAAGAGTTTGTGCATGATTGAATAGATTTTGAGAGATTTTAAAACGAATTTCTGGAAAAAGATGAAGTTTCTGCATTTTTACTGTTGACCGTGTTCATCGCGATATGCCCAGTTGAGAGGAAGAGCACGAGTCGTGCTCCTTCCCCTTCAGCCCGCCTGATTTCTTTCGGAGGAAGAGCACGAGAAGTGCTCCATGAATACGACTCGCACTCAAGAGCACAAGTCGTGCTCTTGAGACACGAGTCGTGCTCCCTTGCCTCGTGCTATTCCTCCTCCCCTTCCCAGCTTGAGCGGCCAACAGCTGTAGAGCACGACTCGCACACATGAGCACGAGTCGTGCACATGTGCACGAGTCGTGCCCCGTTCTGCTCAGTAACCCCCTTGTTCTGTCTGTCCTGTTTTCTATCTGATTTTCGAAAATGATCCTCTTCTTTCACTCTGCATGGTTTCTTACTATTGTATGGGACATGTTTTTGCATAAATTATTTTAGTATTTGTATTTTAAAGTGGGTGATTATTGAATCGATAGTATGCTGTTATTTGACTAAGGTATGCTTAGTAATAATGATCTCGGGTAGACTAGTATTTGATGTAAATTGTACGTGTTGGTTTATTAACATTAATTATTGTAATTCGTATCGCATATTGCATGTGGAATACAACTGAGTTGAATGCCATGTTTCATGGTTATTATTATTATGAGCATGTTATATTAAAATGTGAAAGGTGTTATACATATATATTTACTCATGATTCTTCCCTAAGAGTAATATGTTATAGTTAACATGAGTAGTACCATTGTATGACCAAGGTTTTGTATTGATGATCTTTGGTATAATAGTGTTTTTATATCTAACTCTGGTATACTTGATAGCGGTGATTATTCATATAGTGTGTTGACTGAATTATATTGTATGCTTGGCAATACGAATGGTATGATGCATGTTTTTTCTTAGTGCATGTTGTATGCTTATTTATTCCCATTTATGCATGATTAATATGATGAACTATACGTTTATGAACCCATGAATGATATATGAGCAATTTGGTAAGTATTATGAAATGAGTTTGATTTATTATGCAAACCTAAGATTTATGACCCTTGCTATGAATAATGTGTTATGCTTAAGTGTAATTAGTGTTATGCATGACCTGCGAGAGTCAGTCTAGTGGATAGTTAGGCATGCCTAATAGAGTCTCTTTAACTGCAGCACCTTTGGACGTTTGGACCCTGATCAGGTCCCCATTTGGTTCCTCGCGAACCCTTTTAATATGTTCGAATTCTCGCTATCCTTTTCAATGTGTTTGGATCTTGTTTAAGATCCCCCCTCAGTAAAATGTTTTGAATGCGATAAAATAAAATGGTTTTCGATTCGTACCAGTAAGGTACGCTATGCGTTTGATTCATACCCGTAAGGTATGCTATGCGTTACTCGTTATCCACTATTGTGAGTCAGCAGGTATTCTGTTTATTTTGTCTGATATGAATAAGAGAATGTGATATCTGAATGAGTATGATTTTGGACATGCATATCAGTAATTATCCGAATTTGCTTATGAATCTTTGAACGGTTTGAATGTGACTCAAGCGTGCGTTGCATATGATTATTCGCATATTTCATAATGTGAAGGTGTGTGTGAATCCGATCAGCTATGGTTAAGCATGGGAATTAATATGTATCTGAATGTGAGCTTGAACTTCTGAATGCTATGGTTAATTAGTATGCGTATGAATGCGAACTTGACTAGTGAAGGCTATGAATGTGGTGCTATATATATGTTCTTTTGGATCTTGCTATTATGCTGATTTCGACATGTTGGCATGTGTTTATATCTCACTGTATGATCATATGTGTTATCGTAATGAAGTGGAAGGGCTGTGTTTTGACCCTGTCATTCGGGTTTCGGTTAGCATGTGTGCATATTGGCATGACACATGTATGTTTAGATATCTGGTGATTTTTGCATGACAGTTATATGCATTGTTGCATGGTAGTTGTATTGCATGTGAATGGGTTCCAGTTGGTGTAAGGGTACTTTGGCATGACAGCTGTACATGTAAATGTTTTATGACTCTACATGATGATGTATGTCTTGGTGTAATGATGTGGGATTTCGGTATATTGCATGCGGATCCGTTTGGTTAGTGGTTGTGCATTGTCTGACATCAGACACTTTAGCGAACTCGGTAAGTGCAAGTAAGACCAATTGTACTTCTGCATGATGTTACGTATATCAATCAGTTAATATGTATATGCATGTGAACTTGAGCTTTTGAATGAATGCCTCTAAATGCAAGCATGATTATATATGTGTTGTGAATGTCCGCATATGCCATTTTGAATGTGTTATGCCTTGGCGACCATTGTGAATTGCCATCCACATTGCTTGTGTGTTCTCCCCACTAAGCGTTATCGCTTAGCACGGGCTCTTCTCCCGCGCAGGTGGCAGGTTTGGTTCGGTTTGAGTCACGCATCTGCAAGGTCGGCCACATACGAGTTAGAAGTTGTTATTTTGTTTTCAGCTTCTGTATTTTGGATTATGTATTTTCGTAGCCTTTTGTATATGTATATGTAAGGATCTTGATGTAAATGTTATTATATTTATGTTTAAGTTATTCCTCGGTTTTATCATTCGCCTTATGCTTCCGCTGATTAGATGAGTGAATGTGTGTATGCATGTGTATGTGCTTCCGCTTAATGCCTGCATGTGTGTGAGTTAATGCATGACCAGCTTTTGCCCCTCAAGGTAAGTTTTTAATTCCCCCGTATTTTTGTATGAATGTATGCCTTTTTCTCTATATCTGTACGGGTAGGGGGTGTTACACATTAGTAGGGTGTGCATTAGTTGGGAGCTCATTATATGTGTGCAATGTATGCTGCTAGGGTGTGAGTTATTAAAACCCACCAATCATGTTGTGCCATGTGGAAAGGGGAGTAGTGGGGGTTGGATAATTGAGGAAAGAGAAAGGGAAGAACAGAAAATCTGTTCTTCATCCCCGTTATCCCCTTCTCTTCTCTCTTTTGCCTTCCCTTCTACTTCCTCTTCCTCTTCCTTCCTTTGGCTAACTCCTTGGTTGTTGGATTTGGTGGATTTTGATAATTCTTAGAAGTAATTGGTGAGTTTTCTGCATTCTTCATCTTGTTCTTCTTTGTTCATCTTCTTCTTCATTTTTTGGGTTTTGGGTTTTGATCTAGGGTTTGTATTTTGTGTGTTATTGTTGGTTTATTGGTTAGTTGAGCCTCCCCGTGACCCGAAAGGCAAGGAGAAGGCAGGTACTAGTGGAACTCATTAGATTTGGAGCTAAGGAGATAAGGTTTGGGAAGTTATGCTATTTTGATGTTCATATGTTCAAATGTGAATGTACATGAATTTCTGGAATTTTGGTTGTGTAAATGGACCTATATTGGCATGCATGTTATGGGTTTTTGGTTGTGATAAATGATTATGCATAAGTGTGGATTGATTGAAGTGATTGTGAGGATTGATTGAGTTTTGCTGCAAAATTTCCAGATTTTGTGATCCTTGAGATTGTGAGTTTAAATTGATGAATTAATGGGAATTAATTCTTGAAATATGTTGTTTTATGTTTGTTATGATGTTTCGGAGGCCATATTTGAGGTAAGATTGGATTAAAAGTGTTTTGGGATGGAGTTGATTTGGGGAAAGTCTGGATGTTTGCATTTTTCAGGGAAATGGAAATGTCGTCGCTGTCGCGAGCGCGACACCCTCGCGAGCGCGATAGAGAAGAATGCTAGGTCTCGCGTTTTATGGTGCTATGCTCTGCATCCTACTCATGCGGAGAAGCACGACTCGTGCTCACTATGTGTGCGAGCCGTGCATCCCCACAGGATGGCAGCGATGAATGGCTTTCTGTTTGACTCGTGCTCCTTCAGTGCGTGAGTCGTACTGTGGAGAGCGAGACGGAGGGAGAAAGGAAAGCAGCACGACTCTTGCTTGCTTAGCATAAGTCGTGCCCCTTTTTTTTCCCCTTCTCTGTTGCGAGCGCGACAGAGGCTCTGACCTGTCCTATTTTTCCAGCGTGCCCAGTTTTTCAAAAATGGATATCAGACACCTTTTTTATGGTTTATCCTTACTGTATGCTCTATGAATGTGTTCCTATGTCTATTATATTGTGGATTATACATGATGAATTATATGTTGTGCTCCGAAACATGATTTGGTTTATACATGACCTGCTAGAGTCAAGTAAGTGGATAGTTAGGCATGCCTAGTAGAGTCTTTTAGCTGTAGCATCAGTTTCGTTTGGACCCCGATCAGGTCCCTGTTTGGTTCCTCGCGAACCCCTTATGCGTTTTGGATCTTGTTTAAGGTCCCCTTTGTACAAATGTTTTGAATGCGAGAAAATAAAATGATTTTTGAATCGTACCCGTAAGGTACGCTATGCATCCAATTCGTACCCGTAAGATACGCTATGCGTTTACTCATTATTCACTATTTTGAATCAGCAAGTGTTTGTTCTAAAATGTGTTGATATGACTGCAAGAATGTGATATTCGAATGAGCTTAATGATAAGTATATGAATCAGTTGAGTTCTGAATGTGATTTAAATATGACTTATGACTATCTGTGATTCAAGTGTGTTATATTGTGTTATGAATATTCTGCATATGCCATTACGAGTGTATTTATGCTTTGACGACCATTGTGAATGGCCGTTAACTCTATTGCTGTGTTTCCCCACTAAGCGTTTATCGCTTAGCACGGTGTTTTTACCCGTGCATGTGCGGAAGATGTTTTGCCTTGGGAGAGTCGCCGTCTATCAAGCCAACACAGGAAGGTTTACTGTAGGGCTTATTTTTGTAACAATGATGATGATTTTTTTGTAAGAGAACTCTCTTGTATCAGTAATTTTGTATAGCTTCCGCTATGTATTGTTGGTTATGTAATTATTTTGTTTCAGTAAGTGTGATCAGGACATTAATGTAATGAATTTTGTTATAGTAATGAATGATCATGTATTGCTTTTCTAAAGTTTTCAATTACCTCGTATTTATGTATGTATTTTATGAATGAATATATGCTTGGTATTGTATATGCGTGGTGGCACCCGGACTTTTACGGCATCTCACTCCTTATCGGATGGGATCGCCTACGTATGGGTAGGGGTGTTACAATGCACTTGTTTCTCTTTTCCGTTTTAATAATATGGGCTTTTCTTATATATGCATTATCATATCTTATTGCATCAAGCATAAGTGATAATTATGATTAAGGCATTGGTTTAATAAACACTATTTTATTCAGTTTCAATAAATAGTAATTCTTATTGCATTCAACTTGACTCCTGAAGTGAGGTAAAATTTGAAAAAAAAAAGAAAAGAAAAACTAGTTGCAATTAGGGGATTGGATGAAAACTCACTAAGAGCACTAGAACCTTTCTGATTACCCGTCAAAGCGATCCCTGGATAAGACGAAACCTAGAAAATTATTTAGGCAATCATTCTTTGTATAGCTCTCTAAATGACCATTTCCTACCCTCGTTTTGCAATCACTTGCTAGCCTGTTGAGCCTTTATGCTGGTACGCTAAATGCGTATCGATTTTGTTGTTACACATGTTGAAACTACCATTCGCTTAAAATGATTTTTACCTCCGCTTAGAAAAATGGCCGCTCTAATAAGGATGGATGTACTTCATTGATAATCTTTTGGGCTATCATAGCTCGCCCAGATAAGGATGAGTTTATACATGGGGAAGAGGGTTTAGTATTCACAAACTCAGTAGGGTAAAAAAAAAAAAGAAAGAAGAAGAAGAAAAGAAAAAAAAAGAGAAAGAGAAAAGAAGAAAAAGAAATAGAGAATCACTTAACGAGTTTCAACGATTACCTTTTGGATTGTTATTCTGATCTTGGTGAGCTAAAATGTTACCGAGCTCAAATTCAAGAATATCTTTCTATATGCAATTGAGCTGAGAACGGTTCACCAATTAGTCGAGTAAATATTGCAGCCATTTTTCTCTAGCGACCTGATCCTTCTTTTACAGGCATCTACCTAAGCCTAACGTTGCAACCAAAGTAAGACCTCTTGATTGGTTCAATCTTATCTAATTAACGAAGATGACCTTTTAATAAGGTTTGGTACGTAGGAAGAGGAATGTGGTGTTTCTTGAGCTTCAAGCAGGGAGCCATGAGTGCTTTCATGCATTCGAGTTAAGTCTCATCCTCAAATGTTACATCTAGAATCCGCGTTCAAAGAATAAATTAAGAGCTGAGAGAAAATATTCAATCATGAAAACCCAAGAGAGTTGATTGATAACAGGAATCGAATGCACCTGAGGTGTTACTCATTGAGATTGAACAAAACTAGTGTTTTTGCATCACATGTCTAGTCACGGTCATTCTTATTGCTATATGGTGCATGTAGATAGAAATGCATGCATAAGCTAGGCATAAACATGTAATTAAATGGTTAAGAGAAACCTGTTGCAGGCATGAGGACATATATTGGAGCAAGTTTTAAGGTAGTAATAACAATTTTTCATGTGACAAATCCTCCTCCTGTCATTAAAAAAAACAAAAAAAAATTAAAAACAATTAATGAAAAATGAATAAAAGCCGCTGGATTGGGTTGGGTCCATTCCAGGCAAAAAAAAACATCTAAGGCACAGGGTTATGTGAAAATCCGAGAAGATGCATTTTTCGCTAAGAAAAGCTAGTGTGAAAATCCACAAGGGATGCACTACCTTTAAAACAATGACTTTTGAAGTCTGGAGCGATAAGGCGATATTGCTTTGAATAATTTCCCTTTAGGTGTATGGTGCAGGACATGAGTTAAAGTTGTGGGGGCAAAATCCTCATTGACCGGGGGGCAAAGATGCACACGGGTCAGTTCTCTTTGAAAAGATCATGGGTCAGAATCCCTAAATCCAAGACGATGTTTTTCTAGATCCTTGGAGGCATCGGACAATGTGAGCAGCCGAGCAGTACCCTCAACAAATCCCTTGACCACCTAGGATGTGGTCTATCCATTTTTGCATTCTACATGCATCTCACATGCATAGATCTTTTGCATATCCTCCTGTATATCACGTGCATTCAATCCTTCATGGGTATAGTTGGGTACACATAATTTTATACATTAATCCTTTGTTTGTGTTTATAAAGCTGCTTCTTTATTCGATTTTCATAGCTGCACATCATGCACACCCAATCTTTTGTATATGCCTTTGTGTTAATAACTTTGCAGGAAAAGGCCAAACCAAGTGATAGCTTCGGCACAATGAAGTCAAGAAGAAATGTGCGCAAGTTAAAATCATGCGATAAGTTGTAAAGTCCTTTTCCAAGGCATTCTCAATCTCTTCGGAGCATTATCTTTAAGTCCTTCTTTAGAGGCATTCTCAGTCTCTTCGGAGCATTATCTTTAAGTCCTTCTTTAGAGGCATTCTCAGTCTCTTTGGAGTATTATCTTTAAGTCCTTCTTTAAAGTCATTCTCAGTCTTTTCGAAGCATTATCTTTAAGTCCTTTTCTAAGGCATTCTCAGTCTCTTTGGAGCATTATCCCTAAGTCCTTCTTTAAAGGCATTCTCAGTCTCTTCGGAGCATTATCCTTAAATCTTTCTTTAAAGGCATTTTCAGTCTCTTTGGAGCCTTATCTTTAAGTCCTTCTTTAATGGCATTCTCAGTCTCTTCGGAGTATTATCTTTAAGTCCTTTTCTAAGACATTCTCAGTCTCTTCAGAGCATTATCCTTAAGTACTTATTTAACGGCATTCTCAGTCTCTTCGGAGCATTATCCTTAAGTCCTTCTTTAAAGGCATTTTTAGTCTCGTTGGAGCCTTATCTTTAAGTCCTTTTCCAAGGCATTTTCAGTCTCTTCGGAGCATTATCCCTTAAGTCTTTCTTCTAAAACATCCCCGATCTCTTCAGAGCATTAATTATTTTCAAATCTTTTCAATCCATCAATCTCGCACTTTGTAATCTTGTCAGCGATTCGGTGCAATCATTTTGTAGCCTAGACAACGGCTCGGTGATATTCAAGAACAACTGCACTTTATAATCTTGTCAGCAATTCGATGCAATCACTTTATAGCCTAAACAACTGTCACACCCCAACCTATAACATGGATACTTCTACTCGTGATTAGAGGTAGAAGGACCCAAGATAGATAGGAGTGTCACACCCCACTAGTACAAACATACAAACATCACATACGGAATAATATATCCAGCGTAATTAAAACTTTAAAAGAACGAAGAGGAATACAGAACAATAGGAACACTTTTATTAATATACAGAAATAGTTCTTTACATATTACATCAGATTACAAAAAGAACCAATTTACAAAAGCCCAACATACATAGTTCAAAAGGGCTAACAAAACATTTTACTATTACAAAAGAAGGAAAGCCTAAACTATAAAACTTCTGAACTCTAGTTGCGTTGGCCTTCCTGATGCGACACGCCCAGAACACGCGTACCAAAACCTTCCACACCTGCACGGATAAACACCCGTGCTAAGCGAAATCGCTTAGTGGGGAAAAATACGGAATGCATGACCGCCACTCACAGTGACGGTAACAGAAAACACATGATGACAATACAATTATATATGTATAGATATATCATCATACATAGCCAATTCATTTATTTGCATTCTCATTCAGAATTCTTGCACAAAGGCACTCAATAACACCTGCTTAATCATAATGAGTGGATAACGAGTACACTTAGATACTTGAGAGTATCGGTTCCATATGATAAACACATAGATACCCCAAAGGTATCAAACATTCTTTTTACTTTATTCCAAGTGGCTACACATAGAATCTTAAGAAAGATTCGACAGAAGGATCGCGAGGATCCAAACGGGGGACCTGATCAGGGTCCAAATCGTACACATAGCTGCAGCGGCACATAACTCTATTAGGCATGCCTAACTATCCACTTATCCGACATTAGCAGGTTATGCAAAATCTTATCACATTTACATGCATATATTACTAGGCAAGAGATAGTCAAAGCTTAATAAGATTGCATGCAAAAGAATTTAAGTCATTAAGCAAAAAGAAGGAGAAATCAAATTTGGAAGTCACGACTGTCGCGCTCGCGACAGAAGCCAAGCTACACTTCCCCGCCTCGTCTCGCGATCGCGAGAGATCTCGTGGTCGCGAGAGGACGTAGGGATGGCTCTTCTGTCGCGCTCGCGAGGCTTGTCGCGCTCGCGACAGAAGAGAACCTCACACAAGCTCGGAGCTCGAGCACTCTGTCGCGCTCGCGATGGTTGTCGCGCTCGCGACAGAGAGCTCCCTCGAATTCTTCGGCGCGACATCTCTCGCGCCGGCGCGAGAATTGAAACCCCCGCATTCTGTCGCGCTCGCGACAGTGTCGCGATCGCGACAGACACGGGTTTTTCAACACTTACGCCCAAATTCTGCAGATTTCACACAAATTTCACATCCAAACTCCCAAAATTGATTCCAAAACTCAAAATTCAGCAAATCAAGCATTCACAACTCATAACATAAATAAAAACCCAACTTCATCACCATTTAACTCAATTAAATCCAATCAATTTCATGTCCAATTGCAAGAATTTCTAAAACAGCAATTTTTAACATTACTTATAACTATTCACATAATTTCCCACAATTCCTTCAACAATATTCATTCTTTCACATCACGTATCACATAACTTTCGATTTAAGTTATAACCACTCAACTCATAATCCCAATCAAAGCATAAACACATTTATCAAACTCAAATCACAAAAATGCACAAAAAGATGAACAATCCCAAACCTTCTCTCCTTAGCTCCTAATCGCGAGCTCCGCTTCCGCTTGCGATTCCTTTTCCTTTATCAGGTCTAGGAGCCTCCTCTGAACCATAAACCCATAACAATCAAGATCAATTTTACAACTATCCACAAACGAATTTACAACTATTTAAACCTAGAGAAGAGGAAGAAGAAGAAATCTAAAACACCCATAACTCCAACTCACCTTTAAGCTTCCAAAATCACAAGCTAATCAACTCTAATTACTCAATTAAGGAAGAGGGAGCAAGATTGTGCAAAGAAAAAGGAAGAACAAAGAAAGAAGAAGAAGAAATGGAAGAGAGTGGCGTGAAAAGGAGGAGAGGAACGGGAAATCAAAAGAAGGCTGCCCTTTTCTCTCTCTTCACCAACCCAATAAATGCCCACTTATCCTCTTTGCCACTTGTCAATCTCTCCTTAAGCCACATGCCCTTTAACACACCCTACTCCCAAACTTGGCTATACACTCTAGGCTAACCCTTACTCATACTTTTACTTCTATACACTCACTTATACACTAGGCTAATTTCCTCTTCTCACTAATACACACACTTAATCAATAAATAAATAAATAATCCAATTTAACACATACATACAAATACACACATATATATACACGGACAGGCTCAAACTACTGGGGTAGTTTTTGGGGTGTTACAATACTCCCCCACTTAACAGAATTTCGTCCTCGAAATTCTTACCTGATCCAAACAACTGAGGATATTGCAATCTCATAGCTTCTTCTGGTTCCCATGTAACTTCCTCAATACCGTGATGCTGCCACAAAACTTTGACTAACGGTATTTGCTTATTCCGAAGCTGTCTGACTTCCCGCTCCAAAATCCTTTTCGGTTCTTCATCAAAAGAAAAGTCTGACTGGATCCGGATATCTTGCACTGGTAACACATGTGAAGGATCTGACCGATATCTCCTGAGCATAGATACATGAAAAACGTCATGTAATCTCGCTAACTCCAAAGGCAACGCTAACTGATATGCTACTGGACCCACTTTCCTTAGAATCTCATACGGTCCAATAAATCGTGGACTTAACTTGCCTTTCTTGCCGAAGCGGAGAACCTTACGCCATGGTGACACTTTCAAGAAAACTTTATCCCCCACTTCGTACTGTACATCTCTGCGTTTCAAATTAGCATAAGAACGCTGTCGATCTTTAGCTGCCTTTAAGTTCTGTTGCACAACCCTTACTTTTTCTTCAGTATCCTGCACTATATCCGGACCTATCATAGCCTTTTCTGACAACTCAGTCCAACATACTGGCGTTCTACACTTCCGTCCATACAACGCTTCATAAGGAGCCATACCAATGCTCACTTGGTAGCTGTTATTATACGCAAATTCCATCAAGGACACATACCGATCCCAGCTTCCTGAAAACTCTAAAGCACAACCTCGAAGCATATCCTCTAGAATCTGAATAACCCTTTCTGATTGCCCATCAGTCTGCGGATGGAAAGCAGTACTAAAATTCAACCGTGTTCCCAAAGCTGCCTGAAGTTCTTTCCAAAACTTAGATGTAAAGCGAGGATCTCGGTCTGATACAATGGATGACGGAATCCCATGCAACCGGACTATCTCATCCACATACAGTTCCGCCAATTTGTCCATCGAGTAATCCACTCGCACAGGTAGAAAATGTGCAGACTTTGACAATCGATCTACTATAACCCATACCGAATCATGTTTACGCTGAGTCATAGGCAAACCAGATACAAAATCCATCGTGATGTCATCCCATTTCCATTGAGGAATGGGTAAGGGATGAAGCAATCCCGATGGCACTTGATACTCGGTTTTCACTTGCTGACAGGTAAGACACCTTGAAACAAATTCTGTTATCTCTCTTTTCATTCCTGGCCACCAATAGTATTGCTTCAAATCTTGATACATCTTATCCCCACCAGGATGCATAGTGAAGACTGAAGAGTGAGCTTCTTGTAACAGTTTCTTTCTTAACTCACCAACATCAGGCACACATAACCGATTCCCATGCCTAAGCACTCCTTCACTGTCTATCAGATATTCGGTCCGCTTGCCCTCTTTCACTGCTTGACAAACACGCTGAAGTACATGATCATCTAACTGTGCCCTTGCAATTTCAGATCTCAAACTTGGCTTAACTCTAAGTTGAGCAATCAGAGCACCTTCAGAATCAAACCTCCATCTACCTCGGCTAGCCAGCAAAGCAGACAAAGACTTCCTACTAAGAGCATCCGCTACCACATTAGCTTTACCCGGATGGTAATCGATGATACAATCATAATCCTTGAATAACTCTAACCATCTCCGCTGTCTCAAATTTAATTCCTTCTGAGTTAACAAATACTTGAGACTCTTGTGATCGGTGAAAATTCTGCACGTCTCTCCATACAAGTAGTGCCGCCAAATCTTAAGCGCAAACACTACCGCTGCCAACTCCAGATCGTGAGTCGGGTAATTCCGCTCATGAGGCTTCAACTGTCTCGATGCGTAAGCTATTACTTTATTCCCTTGCATCAGAACACAACCTAAGCCAATACCCGAAGCATCACTATACATAGTGTACTCTTTACACGAAACTGGCTGTGTGAGCACAGGAGCTTTAACCAACAACTCTTTTAAACGATCAAAACTGGCTTGACACTTTTCAGTCCAAACAAACTTGACATCCTTCCGAAGAAGCTTGGTCAAAGGAGATGCTAACACTGAAAACCCCTGAACAAACCGTCGGTAATACCCTGCTAATCCCAGAAAACTTCTCACCTCAGGTACATTCTTCGGAGGCATCCACTTAACAATCGCTTCAATTTTACTTGGATCAACACGTACACCTTCTGCTGATATCACATGTCCAAGGAAGGCCACTTCCTTTAACCAAAACTCACACTTGCTGAGTTTCGCGTACAGCTGATGATCTCTCAACATTTGCAATACTAATCTAAGATGTTCCTCATGCTCTTGTTGATTTCTGGAATACACCAAAATGTCGTCAATAAATACCACCACAAACTTATCCAGATACAGTCGGAAAACTCGGTTCATCAGATCCATGAAGGCTGCAGGCGCGTTTGTCAAACCGAAAGGCATTACTAAAAATTCATAGTGACCATAACGCGTCCGAAAAGCCGTCTTTGCCACATCCGCTTCTTTAACCCCCAACTGATAATAGCCTGATCGCAAATCTATCTTAGAGAATACCCCTGCTCCTCTTAACTGATCAAAAAGATCTTCAATTCTCGGCAATGGATACTTATTCTTGATAGTCACTTTATTAAGCTGTCGGTAATCAATGCACATCCGAAGGGTTCCATCCTTTTTCTTGACAAACAATACTGGAGCACCCCACGGTGACACACTAGGCCGGATGAATCCTTTATCCAATAATTTCTGTAACTGACTCTTCAATTCCTTCAATTCCATTGGAGCCATTCTATAAGGAGCCTTTGAAATCGGAGCTGTGCCCGGCAGAATCTCTACTGACAATTCAACCTCTCTCTCGGGAGGTAACCCCGGTAACTCTTCCGGAAAAACATCGACAAAATCTCTTACAATCGGAATATCTTGAATCTTAACTTGACCTCTTCGTGAATCCAAAACCACAGCCAGAAAAGCTTCACATCCCTTCCTGATGAATCTTCTGGCTTTCATAGCTGATACCACATTATGCAAAGAACTACTTCCAATTCCTTTCACAATTACTGGCAAATGATCTTTATCTCTCAAAACCATTACTTTCCTATGACAGTCTACTACTGCTCGGTGCTTATCTAGCCAATCCATCCCTAAAATAATATCAAATTCATGAAAAGGCAAACAAATTAAATCCACAACAAACTCCATATTCTGAATCTTCAAAGGACATTTCCGACAAACCCGATTAACCATAATACTCTGACCCAACGGACTGGATACACAAATCTCATATTCCATCTTTTCCTCACTACCCAAACTATCCCATAACTTACCAGAACACACATAGGAATGGGTAGACCCCGGGTCAATCAAAACATAAACTTCAGAATCAAGCAAAGAAAACTTACCGGCAATCACTTCAGGAGCATTCTGTTCCTCTCGGGCTTTCATAGCATAAGCTCTACCAGATGATGGCACAGGGCGATCCACTGTTTCCGAGGCTTCTCTATCTCGAGATCTTCCACCTCGACCCCTTCCTCTTCCCCTATTACGACTTCCTTGGGGTACATTAGATCCAGCTCGACTTCCTTCCTGTTGTCCCGAAGGATCTCCATATCGACTCGGACAATTCGCAAGTATATGATCCGTGGAACCACATCTAAAACAGCCTCCTGTTAACCATCGACACTCCCCCCAATGTGGTTTATTACAATACGAACATCGGGGAGGGCCATCTCCTCTACCTGAGCCCGCTCCCCTGGACGAACCCTGCCTTCTCCCTCTAGGGGCCGGACTAGCTACTGACTCATCAGCAAAGTTTCCTTGTGATTCTCTTGGCCTCTTGCCTGAAGAAGAGCCACCTCTTGCAGATTTTCGTCGTTGAGCTTTCTCTCTCAAAATATTCTCAGAACGCTCCGCCCTCAAGGCTGCTTGTACTAATTGATAATACCTCACATTTGGAGCCGACATCAATGATATTAACATCACTTTTAAAGATTCATTCAAGCCTGCTTCAAAATGTTGACATCGAAACTCTTCTGTAAGAACTCTTGGCGGTGCATATTTGCTCAACTTGGTAAACTCATCCTCATACTCAGCCACAGACATTGTTCTTTGCTTAAGAGTTAAAAACTACGCCCACTTGGCATCCTTATATGCTTTGGTCACATACCGGTTCTGAAACTCATCCTCAAAGAACTCCCATGTTATCGATTCAGGAATTTGCGGTTGACTAGACACCAATTTCCACCAATCATAAGCTGAACCTTGTAACAAAGACAAGGCACACTCCACTTCTTGTTCCGGTGGGCATCTTATTTCCCTAAGTACTCTGGATGTCTTCTCTAACCACATTTCTGCTTTAGAAGATTCATCTATACCGGTACCAAAGAAATCCTCTGCACCATGCTTTCTCAACCTTTCAATAGGTGCACTTGGTGCTGTCACTCTTTCAAGTACCCTTGTCATACTCTGAAGCATCGCTTCCATGGGTCCCAAAGGCACCTCAGGTCGTCCCCTAGGAGGTTGAGCCGGACCAGAAACTGAGGGATCCTGCTCTTGGGGATTTGCACTTTCTGCTGACCCCTCAAGTGATCCACGAGTGGACTCCATAACTACAAAACATAAACGCAGTGCGCATCAGGCCAACACAACCCCCAACAGACAGACTAACACACTGAAACCCAGTAACACCTAGAACCAATTGCTCTGATACCACCTAATGTCACACCCCAACCTATAACATGGATACTTCTACTCGTGATTAGAGGTAGAAGGACCCAAGATAGATAGGAGTGTCACACCCCACTAGTACAAACATACAAACATCACATACGGAATAAGATATCTAGCGTAATTAAAACTTTAAAAGAACGAAGAGGAATACAGAACAATAGGAACACTTTTATTAATATACAGAAATAGTTCTTTACATATTACATCAGATTACAAAAAGAACCAATTTACAAAAGCCCAACATACATAGTTCAAAAGGGCTAACAAAACATTTTACTATTACAAAAGAAGGAAAGCCTAAACTATAAAACTTCTGAACTCTAGTTGCGTTGGCCTTCCTGATGCGACACGCCCAGAACACGCGTACCAAAACCTTCCACACCTGCACGGATAAACACCCGTGCTAAGCGAAATCGCTTAGTGGGGAAAAATACGGAATGCATGACCGCCACTCACAGTGACGGTAACAGAAAACACATGATTACAATACAATTATATATGTATAGATATATCATCATACATAGCCAATTCATTTATTTGCATTCTCATTCAGAATTCTTGCACAAAGGCACTCAATAACACCTGCTTAATCATAATGAGTGGATAACGAGTACACTTAGATACTTGAGAGTATCGGTTCCATATGATAAACACATAGATACCCCAAAGGTATCAAACATTCTTTTTACTTTATTCCAAGTGGCTACACATAGAATCTTAAGAAAGATTCGACAGAAGGATCGCGAGGATCCAAACGGGGGACCTGATCAGGGTCCAAATCGTACACATAGCTGCAGCGGCACATAACTCTATTAGGCATGCCTAACTATCCATTTATCCGACATTAGCAGGTTATGCAAAATCTTATCACATTTACATGCATATATTACTAGGCAAGAGATAGTCAAAGCTTAATAAGATTGCATGCAAAAGAATTTAAGTCATTAAGCAAAAAGAAGGAGAAATCAAATTTGGAAGTCACGTCTGTCGCACTCGCGACAGAAGCCAAGCTACACTTCCCCGCCTCGTCTCGCGATCGCGAGAGATCTCGTGGTCGCGAGAGGACGTAGGGATGGCTCTTCTATCGCGCTCGCGAGGCTTGTCGCGCTCGCGACAGAAGAGAACCTCACACAAGCTCGGAGCTCGAGCACTCTGTCGCGCTCGCGACAGAGAGCTCCCTCGAATTCTTCGGCGCGACATCTCTCGCGCCGGCGCGAGAATTGAAACCCCCGCATTCTGTCGCGCTCGCGACAGTGTCGCGATCGCGACAGACACGGGTTTTTCAACCCTTACGCCCAAATTCTGCAGATTTCACACAAATTTCACATCCAAACTCCCAAAATTGATTCCAAAACTCAAAATTCAGCAAATCAAGCATTCACAACTCATAACATAAATAAAAACCCAACTTCATCACCATTTAACTCAATTAAATCCAATCAATTTCATGTCCAATTGCAAGAATTTCTAAAACAGCAATTTTTAACATTACTTACAATTATTCACATAATTTCCCACAATTCCTTCAACAATATTCATTCTTTCACATCACGTATCACATAACTTTCGATTTAAGTTATAACCACTCAACTCATAATCCCAATCAAAGCATAAACACATTTATCAAACTCAAATCACAAAAATGCACAAAAAGATGAACAATCCCAAACCTTCTCTCCTTAGCTCCTAATCGCGAGCTCCGCTTCCGCTTGCGATTCCTTTTCCTTTATCAGGTCTAGGAGCCTCCTCTGAACCATAAACCCATAACAATCAAGATCAATTTTACAACTATCCACAAACGAATTTACAACTATTTAAACCTAGAGAAGAGGAAGAAGAAGAAATCTAAAACACCCATAACTCCAACTCACCTTTAAGCTTCCAAAATCACAAGCTAATCAACTCTAATTACTCAATTAAGGAAGAGGGAGCAAGATTGTGCAAAGAAAAAGGAAGAACAAAGAAAGAAGAAGAAGAAATGGAAGAGAGTGGCATGAAAAGGAGGAGAGGAACGGGAAATCAAAAGAAGGCTGCCCTTTTCTCTCTCTTCACCAACCCAATAAATGCCCACTTATCCTCTTTGCCACTTGTCAATCTCTCCTTAAGCCACATGCCCTTTAACACACCCTACTCCCAAACTTGGCTATACACTCTAGGCTAACCCTTACTCATACTTTTACTTCTATACACTCACTTATACACTAGTCTAATTTCCTCTTCTCACTAATACACACACTTAATCAATAAATAAATAAATAATCCAATTTAACACATACATACAAATACACACATATATATACACGGACAGGCTCAAACTACTGGGGTAGTTTTTGGGGTGTTACAACAACGGCTCGGTGATATTCAAGAACGGCAGCACTTTTTAATCTTGTCAGCGATTCGGTGCAATAGGTTTGTAGCCTAGATAACGGCTCAGTGATATCCAAAAACATTCGCACTTTGTAGTCTTGTCAGTGACTCGGTGCAGCTCAAGAGAGCATTTCTTGCATTTTGTAAGTTCGAAGCGGACTCGACGCATCGCCATTTGAGGATGGGACCCACACCTTGTAAGTCTGGAGTGGGCTTACAGTTCTGGAGAGATGATTTACTTTTTATAGAAACGGGAAGGTCGTCGCCTCAGGTACGCGCTTCTTTCCTCTTTTCAGAATTTTGGCTCAACTAGGCACCTGTGTGCTAGTTTTCCCAAAATTGGGGGCAACTGTAGACACTGGGTCCCGAGACGATCCAAGATCAGGATTACCCGATGATGAAAATAAAAACTAATTCATAAGCAAGAAAGTAGGAATTGATCATCTCTTTCTCAAATTCTTTTATTTGTCTCAAAATTCTTTCAAAATGTTCATTCTTATTTTTATTTTTAATTTTATTTTATTTTTATTTGTATCTTTATTTTTTATCCATATTTGCACTTTATTTTATTTTATTTTATGGAAAAAATTTATAAAAAAAAAATTCGGCTGCAGCACGCAACGCGCGCGTTGCCCCGATGACGCGGAGTGCACAGCGCTCACCCCCCCCCCCAACCTGCGAGAATCCTCGCCCGTCGCTCCCAACTCCTCCCGTTTTCGCCGATTTCCGCCGAAAATCAATTTTTTGACATTTTTAGGGTAAAAAATAATTTTTTTTTCTTGGGATTTTTTCAGATTTTGTTGAAATTTGACAAATATTAGTTAAA
The DNA here is from genome assembly GCA_947683425.1 of Excoecaria cochinchinensis. Classification (NCBI taxonomy): domain Eukaryota; kingdom Viridiplantae; phylum Streptophyta; class Magnoliopsida; order Malpighiales; family Euphorbiaceae; genus Excoecaria; species Excoecaria cochinchinensis. The sequence continues at coordinate 4,493,961 of CANTUQ010000004.1, forward strand.
TTTTATGGGTATTAAAAGTCAAAAAATTAAAAAAAAATAATTAAAAAATAATAAAAATACTAATTGTAAATATTTGACTTTTAGGATTTTATTTTGAATTTGTGAGTGTTTTTAGTTGAAATTGGGGGAGATGGAATTGAAAAAAAGCTAAAGGTGGACTAAATGGTAGGGAATGAGTTTTTTAGGGAGGATTTTTTCATTTGGTGGGAGAGGAAGAAAATATTGATTTTTTGGGGTAAGAAAATTTCTCCAAGGGAATTAATTTTTTTCTAAGGGATTTTGGGGAAGGTGTTCTTGAGAAAAAGGGTGCATATTTTCTTGAAAAACAAGGAATTTATTGTTCTTGGAGCTCACCTCTTCTTCTTCTTGAAATTTAAAATCATTTTCTTTAACTTCCTTAATTTTCTTTTCTTAAATCTAAAAATTTTCTCCTTTGATTTTATTCTAGTTTTTTTTGGATCTAAAAATTTCTTTTGTTGAGTTTGGAAGCTTGAAAAAGGAAAATTAATTTCCTTAACTTGAGTTTTCTCAAATAAATTAAACAACAAATACAAAAAATTATTTTTAAATTTTAGTATTCTTGAGTTATTTGAGACATAAACTCAAGATTTTCTTGAACATTATTTCGAGTTACTCTCGAATCTTGACAAGGAGAATAGATTGAGACATCTTGCTTCCATATTACTTAATTCTGAGGGTAAAGATTCTTTGATCCATTTCATTTTATTTATGTTAGTTTATTTCATTTTATTTCATTTTACTTTTTTTTTTCTTGCATTAATGAATGTATGTTGTTTTTTTTGTGTTGAGATTTATTTTTGAGCATGAGTTTTCAATCTTTATTTTGTCCTTGGCATGAAAATGGATAAATATATATGATGTTAGGAGATGAAAAATAAGATTTGCATAATTTTCTCTTTTAGTATTATCTTTATGATTTTTTGTATGCTTAAATATTATTATTGTATATTGCATGTTTGACTGCCTTCCTTTTGTTTACTCATTTAATTTTATTGGTTTGTTAGTATTATTATTATTATTATTATTATTATTATTATTATTATTACTATCATCATTTATCATTATTATTATTATTATTATCATTATTATTATTGTTGTTGTTGTTGTTATTGGTATTATTATTGTTATTATTTTCATTATTGTCATTATATTTTGCATGGTTTTATTTCATGATTTAGCTTTGGTTATTAGTATTAATGTACCTTGCATGATTTTTTATTTTATGTGTGATGTTAATATATTAAAATAATGTGTTCAATTTAACTTATTCTACATTTTATTGGTGTATTAATTTATACTAGATTTCCTCTATTTACTTGATTTTGGAATTATTGCTAATATATTTTTATTGTTGTTTTTTATTGGGGCTAAAATGTCGTGCTTACTTGTTTGAGTATTTATCGTGACTAAAACTCCTCGTGACACGTAGGAGTTTACATCATTTGGGTGAGACATTTCCTATCCCTATTTATGTGACTGTGTTTTGTTTGCAAATAAAATAAGTTTATTTTATACACGTACCAAATAAAAAATTACAAAAATATTTTGTACTATTAAATTGGGATTTTTATTAATAAATTGGGACCAATGTCATATATTTTAACCAAAAATGCAAAAACATTACGAACGAAACGAAGAGTTGATTTATTAAAAATGGGATCACTTATCCCGATTTTCACAACAAACACCAAAATAACTTTTCGATCCCTTTTTAAGTGAGCATGAATGAACTAATGTTCATAAACCAAATAAATATCCCGATTTATGTATGTTATCCCTTTTGATTGATTTTGTCTGATTGTTTAAATTTACGTTTATATTTTGTGGGCCCTTATAATTAATTATTTTTGGGGCAATTTTATTTTCTTTCATTTGGAGATTGTATTCTGTCCCGATTTCCATTTAAATTTTATTCAGCTTTTCTTTTTCATTTGGGGGATTGTATTTATCCCAATTTTCCTTTTGTAAATGGCGTGACTTTGTGTGTTTACCGCTTTATTTATTATTTTATTTATATTTTTCTTTTATGCTTTCTCGATACTTGAATTGCGCTTTAAATAAATTGCATTAAACGCGTGAGATGAGAGGTGAAATTTTAAAATTTAAAAACTCATTTATAATTAACCAAAGACATGAATAAGTGTGAAGTTCCGAACTACTCGCTGGTTTAGACCAATAAGAGGTTAGATACCTTTCCCAATTTCTTGTAAATTGGGTGGCGACTCCAAAATACCTCAAAGGTACCTAAAGGTGTCATGGGGCTAGATGATCATTTCCAATGTTCTATTGGAAATGAGGTGTCCAAAATGTCTCATGATGCCAAAGATCAAAAGACGAGAACCAATCCCTCGAATCCTAAAAGTGGGTTCAAAGAGGGCCTTTGCTAGGTTCGGCGGGCGTCACACATGCCTATCTATCCACGACTCCGTTAACGCAGGCTAAACTCATAATTATTCCATATTTATATTATTCGTATTGTTATCAAACTTATCATAATTGCACAGATTCACTTTGATCATAATATGATCATTATACTTTCAAGTTCATCATGTATAACAATCATACAATGTTTCAGTGTTCAATACTTAAACAAAAGAATCATTTATATTGAATGAAAGTCATATTCATATAATCTCATTTTTCTACACATTCAATCATATTAACATTCAAGGCATATATGAGCTTTACATACTCATTTATTATGTTCATACATGGCCCTTCTCATATTCATAAACTTAATAAATATCATGTAGCAATGTTACATGAATGTCAAATTATTTTTATCACACTTGTATTCTTACTACAATGCTAGCATCATTATATCTATTCAATATTTAGACAGTCATTTAAAAACCATTATATATACAAAAGATTCATTTCATTTTCGGTCATGTCACACTTAACAAAATCATTTAACTCAATCTTAATTATCGCATAACAGTTTCAAACAATAACTAAGCCTACTCGAGGCTTGAATCACTAATAGCACCTATGAACTTTCAATACATCGGCACATATATGCCATATTCATTTTTAACAAGCACATCAACATTATCAGAGTTTCAGTCAATACATCATTTTTTATGCACGAATAAATTTTTATGATTTGGTTTGGACTTGGAATGGTATTTCAAGATTCCTATGTATCCCAAGGGTTAAGAATCAGAACCCCATAGTTGAGAAGCATTTTCGCTTATAAATCTATTAGCATGTCATGTCATGTTATGTCACTTTTGGGTTTATTTAGAAAAGTTTTACTAAATATGCCTTTAAGTACCTTAGTAATTATTTAGATTTATAACCTTAATCCCTAAGTGGTAACCAGCCATTTTCTTTTTACAAGACTCTAAACATGTGTCAGATAAGTTTCGGAAAGTTCCAATGAAGTTCGGGTGTGCTTCTAAAGGTAAAACACCCAAAATAGAGGAGGGTAATGGTGGGTAATGATTCATACCAGCCATGAGGTCCCAAATAAGAAGAAAAGCCCTCAACTATCATGCTCTATCGCTCTCATGACCAAGGTCGTGCTTGCGACAAAGGCATCTATTAGGTGCCTATCCAAAATCAGAATATCAGGACAGTTTTTCGCCTCAACTTTTGTACTGCCTAAACTAATGTCTAAACCTCAGTTTTAGGCAAAATATCTTCTTAACAAATGATCCCTAGGATGTTAAATTTCATAGGGCATAAATTTCAGATCATTTGGATACCTAAATCATCAAATATGATCAAAAGAACCTGAACTGCTCCAATGAACCGGCCAAAGTGGAGATACCTATATTTTGGCCAATTTTGGACAACATAGAGCTATAATTGGCTCATGACTATTTATAATTCATTTGTAGGCTCGTGTCTTATGTTTCCAACAGAACTAGGTTCATACAATTTGGAGTTCTAAAACTCCAGTTACAGCCTTATAACCGAAGAGGGGTCAAGTGTGTCCCAACACAATTTTTCATCAATCCTATTCACATGCACATTTTTAACAATTTAACGCCAACACTCACTAGCATTATCATAGATCAATACATATCATTCAAATACATCTCACATCACATTATTCATCATCAATACTCATAAACTAAAATAGTTTCTCCTTCTTCTTTTAAACTTGCTTATTTTCTCTTCTAGATTGCTTTCCACTTACACTTACTTTTCTTCATCTATGGCCGAATTTCCCTCAATCAAAATACCATAAAATTACATGCTAGCATCCCTACTAAACCATTCTTTCGATCTTAGAATTTCAATCTCACAAATAGAAAAGGATAAGAGATGCAACTACACAAAACTTACCTTTTTAACTTGATTCATGTACTTGAATTCCAAGACATCTATTTGGGGAAACTTAAGCATGACAGGGAGAGCAGAATTTTTTAGGAAATTAAAGAGAAAAGTGGCTGCTCCCCTCCCAGAACTTGTGGCCGGCCACTTTGGCCTCTTATGCATGGCCATAAATTTGTAATTATCCAAAATTCAACTTGCCAAAAATCTATTGGCCAATTTTTTATTTTTATGTTCAATTTCAAATTGGTCTCTTCCTATTTTGTTTCTTCATAAATTTGACATACTACTAATCCATTCTCATACATTGGCCCACATAATTACTGTAATGGCCTGAACACCGGATTAGTAGTGATTAGTAAAATTTATAGAGTCTATAGTCTAAATTTCGTATGAAAATATTAGTAATTAGGTCCTAAAATACAGTAGAGAAGAAAAGTTAAACGTGCTCAGGTCAGGGAGTCCCTGATGGGTGACCTGCCGGGAAGCCGGTAAGGAAAAATATTTTGTTGAACTGTTGGAAAGTACCTGTTAAATGGAGTTTAGTGATGTAATTTGGAGTGAAAATGAGGTCAAATAGGTCTCCGGAAGTCAAACTGAAGAAAAGTCTATAGTTAGATTCAAATACTAACTAATTTGACCAAAATTTGACCGAGACTTTAAAAATAGTAAATGACTTTTGAAAAATTATCTGAAGGCATAGACAGACTCAGAATAGTGTGTAAAACAGTTTGGTAGCGAAAAACTAAATTTATCGTGACATTGAAAAATTGGTGAATTGGACCGGTTTAATTGAACCGGATCGAATAAGGACCCTAATTGAGATGAAACCATGGTCAAATGGGCTAGTAAGAGTGAAAATGATGTTAAGGATGAAAAGTGAACCGAACCGGTTCAACCAGTGAACTAGACCGGTCGGACCAGTTGACTTTGGTTTGACTAGTTTGACCGGACTTTAAATGGAGCTGTGGATCTCAAAAAAATTATTTGAAAGCATGACTTTGCTTGAAATATTATGGATAATTAAATAGTAGTGAAAAATAAATTTTACGGCGAGACAGAAAAGTGAGTTATCGGACTGATAAGAAATTATCGGACCAAAAAATGATCTCCGATTGAGCTAAAATTTTACATGAAGGCTAAATTATATATTTTAAGAATTATGGAATTTATTTTGAGTGAAATTGAGCTTGGCAAGTGAGTAAAATTATTTTGGGTTGGAAAATAGGCTTATTAACTTAAATGGGCCTTTGGGTTGGCCCAATTGATTGAACCAAGCCCAAGCCCACTCAAGATCCCTATATAAGGCTGAAATATCTCCCATTTTCCAGATTTCTATTCAACCTTATCCTCGTCCATCTTGGCCGAATGGTATCTTCTCTCTTTCTCTTGAATTTTCTTCATTCTTCTTCCAAGCTTTCACCAAATCCAACAATCCTAAGTAAAATCCAGCCTCTCTTTTCATTAATGATGGTCTCAAGAGTTCATTTTAAGTGAAAGAAGTGGAAAAAACTAGGTGTTCAAGGTTATGTCTCAAAAATGAGATAAGTGATTTAGGGTTTATAATTTATTTAATGGTTCAAATATGTATTTTAGGGTATGTAGGTGATGTTTATCTTGTTATATTGAAGAATTGAAGTGAATTAATTATGATTTCTTTGGTGAGAAAATTCGGCCACTTTAGGGTTTTAATGGAGGTGATGGTTTTTCAAGGAGTAAAGGCATGGATAAGGGAGCTCTAAGCATGGAAAGCAAGAATCAAAGGTTAGTGGATACAATATCCTTTATTTTCCATTAAGGATGTATGATTTTAGGTTATATTTAAGCATAAAGTATGTGAAATATGCATGTATAATTGAATCTAACTTGATAAACATGATTGGTGGACTTAAATAAGTGTATAAATGTGCTTAAGATAAATTAAAACATTATGGTATGAAAATTCTAACTTAGGCCAAATAGAAACATAAGGAATACTTAGAGATTCTTAAGTGTTTATGGCATTTAAATGATGTTTATAAAGTGTATAATTTGTATAATGCATGATGGAGTGATTAAAGGGAGGAAAAACAAACATAGTGAATTAATGTAGTTTTGGCAAATGGAATATAAAAGGAATTAATGAGCTATGTTGGTTAATGAGACATGTAATTGATATTTATGATGAATATAACATGTAAATGACATGAAAAAGTGATTAAGTGAACTAAATATGATTATAGAGTAAAATGAATACCTTGGTCGAATGGGATATATGGGATTATTAATATGTATTTTGATGTTTAATCACATGTATTGGCATAAAATAATTAAATAGTGATAAATGAGTGCGTATGCAAAGTTATAAGTGAAAATGATAACTTGGCCAAAGTGTGCATGTTGACATAATGTGACATTTAAGTGAATTTTTAATGATATTTTGCCCTTAGTAGTGATCTGGTAGTGAAATCTAGTTCAAGATATAATTAGCTAGCCATAGGGATTCCACATAGTGGTACGAGTCATGGCGACTCGCTATTAATAGGCCAAAGATGGTCTGTCACAGTGTATAGTGTTCAAAAGTGTTAAGTGTAGTGCATGCAGTGATGAATGGTCCCATTAGGGTCATTCTAAAGTGTAGTGGATCTGTGGGATTCATGTCCCGTATATCCGGTCAGTAAATTTTCTACCGGGTATATACTAGAGGCATAATGGTAATTATGTGATAAAAATGATTAAAATAGTAATAAATGTGAAAATGAGTGAAAATGGGACTAAATTTGAATAAATAGAAAGTTTAGGGGTAAAATGGTAAATTTATATTAAGTAGGTATAAAGTGGTAAAGTTAGGTAAAAAGTGTAATTATAAGGGTAATTTGGTAATTTGGACAAAATATAAGGATAAAATGGTAATTTAGTGTAAAAGTGGCAAATTAGGGACCTAAATGTAATTTGATAAGTTTATAAGATTAAAAGTGGAATTTAAGTGTAAGGAAGGGTAAATTAGTAATTAAGAATAATTAAGAAGGATAAAAGTGAAAAATAAGAATAAGTAAGGTTAAAATTGTAAATTTAGTATAATTAAGGGTATTTTGGTAATTAAGTGGAAAATAAAGATATGAATAGAATTATTGAAAAAGAAGGGACATGGAAGGAATTATGATAAAAGTAGGGACATAGATGTCATTATTAGAAAAGATAAGGATATAATTGGAACTAAAATGTAATTAATGAAATAATAAGTTTAATTAATGGATTAAAATGTAAATAGTAAATAATATGATTTAATGAGTGATTATGTAATTAAATTGATTAATTTATTGGCTAAATATGGTTAATGATTTAATAGAATATAATAATAATAAATTTAAAGTGTAATTAAAATTTATTAGTGGAAAAATTGAAATTGTAGTAAATTGGAGTGGTAGCATTAGAATTTAAGAGTAAAATAAGGACTAAAGGGTAATTTGATTACAGAATCTTATGGTAAGGGCAAAAAGGTAAATTGTATACCAAATAATAAATTAATGTAATAATGGAATTAATTAGTGGCACCTTTGTAAATATGAGGCTATTAAGGATAAAATCATAAATTAATATAAAGTTTAGGGACCAAATTATAAATTTACAATAATGAGGTTAATTAAGGGATTAAAGTGTAATTAATCAATGATATATATATTATGATTATGGATGTGTACGTAACTTAATTAAGTCTAAGAAAATGACGTACTTGTAAATAAGTGATACAGCAGGGACTTAAATGTAATTGATTATTTAAAAGATAATGTAAGGATTTAAATGTAAAGTAACGAGGAAATTGACTAGTAAGTGAAGTCACAGAAACATTGTTTTGAATAAATATATGTACATTGGTAAACTAGGGAATGACACAGAAATTAATAAAACTAACAATGTAAATAATAATGATAATATTAATAAAGTGAAATAAAAAGGTAAATTTATAATTGTGATAAATACAGAGGACTAAATTGTAAATTAAAATTATAGTAAGATTATTAAAGGGGCCTTAGTGAATTGAGCTATAGAGTAAGGGTTATTGAATGAAAGTTTATAAAGTATTGATGAAATTAATTGTGTAATTGCTAAATTAGGATATTAAAAGAGTTTAATTAAGTAAGGGGAAATAATAAATGTAAGGGTAATAGTGATAAATTGTAGTGTGACTATATAGAAGTGGTAATATAAAAAGAACTTAATTGTAACACCCCCTATGTCCCCGTTGGAAGGACGCGGGTGTGCTACCGACGCTCACTCACATACATGCACACATACGCTAAGCGAAAGCATACGTTCATGCAAAAACACGGAAAATTAAAAACTTATCTTGAGAAGCAAAACTGGGCATACATTAACTCACACACATGCAGGCACTAAGCCAAAACATATACACATGCGTACATATGATCATTCAGCGGAAGCATAAAGCGGAGAAATAACTGAAACTTAATTACAATAAGATCCTTACATAATCAAAAGGCTACAAATTACAGAAATCAAAATACAGAAGCTGAACAGAATTACATAACACTACTAACTCCTATGTGGCCGACCCTGCAGATGCGCGACTCGAACTGAACCAAACCTGCCACCTGCACGGGAAAAGAGCCCGTGCTAAGCGATAAACGCTTAGTGGGGAGAACACACAAGCAAGATGGACGGCCATTCACAATGGTCGCTAGAACAAATTACATACACAAATGGCATATACAAATAATCACAACAGATGGATAAATAAGCCTGCATAGGAAAACCATGCATTCGGAAGTTCATATACACATACTTGTACATATTACCTGAGTGCTCGTCTCAATATCATATTCGTCCGAATACTACACTCTTATATCATATTAAGCAAAGCCCCAAACAGACAAGGGATCATAGTAGATACAAATATTCATGTAAGAATACATACAGCTCTTATGCATATAGGTACCGGGGCATCAAGTGTCAGTACCCTACCATGCACAGTCACGAGAGATAATACACATATGACTATCATGCCAAGTACTCATGCATTAACAGAAAACCCATTCACATGCAATACAATTATCAGGCAATACGCACCCAACTATCATGCCGAGAACGCTAGTTAACTAAACATACTTTTATCATGCCTTGAAATGTACATACATGACCACACGCTGAAATCACTACAATAGGAAAACTAGAGAGAGGAGGCACGTAACATAACACAATATATATATACATTCCAAGGTCAAGAGCACATTCATTATGTATCTTGATTCATATAATTCACTATAACCGTCAAAAGTACGAAATCATGTTTGCACATGCTTACTAATCGAATTCATGTCATTCAAAAGATCATGGTCACAGTCATGCACATCTTAATTCCCGTACCTATATTCACAACCGTTGGCATACCATACATTCACACTATGTTATGCATATACCCATATATGCAGATAATTATGTCCAATTCACATGTTTAGGTCACACTTAACCCATTCAGAGATTCATAATCACATTCGGATACATAACCAATTCACATGTCCAGAATCATGCTTAATCGAATATCACATTCTCTTATTCACATTAGGCAAAACAGACAGAATACCTGCTGACTCAAAATAGTGGATAACGAGTATACAGACAGTACTTTACGGGTACGAGCCGATACAGACAGTACTTTACGGGTACGAGCCGATACAGACAGTACTTTACGGGTACGAGCCGATAAATCAAGATACTTTTAACTTTTCCAAACACTTTCAAAAGGGATCTTAAACAAGATCCGAACATATATCGCGAGGAACCAAACGGGGACCTGATCAGGGTCCAAACATTCAAAGGGCTGCAGCTAAGAGACTCTATTAGGCATGCCTAACTATCCACTAGACTGACTCTTGCAGGCGGAGAATTACACAGTTTACGGCCATAGTTCAATTATAATACGCAAAGAGTTCACTTACTTTGATGAATCGGTACATACATAATATAGCTCATATCAGGTGGTATCGCATGCTAAAATCCACAATTAAACATTCCTAACACATACAAAAATTAAAGGATCGATTTTATTGCAAAAACAGGGTAGGTCACGGTGGTAATCAGATTGGTTGCCACCGTGACATACCAGGGATCCTTGGCAGAATGCATGTTTGGGGTACCTCACGGTCACAACCAAAATGGTTGTCACCGTGACGTACCAAAGAAGCCAGACAGAATCAAAAGCTTGGGTACCTCACGGTGGTAATCAAATTGGTTGCCACCGTGACCTATTCAAACTCACGGCAGAATGCATCTGGTTCGTGCCTCACGGTGGTAATCAAATTAATTGCCACCGTGACCCATGCCCAGATGCGATTCCTGAGGGCGATTTCCAGGTTATTCAAACCAACTATCCCAAAGTTCTCATTTCAAACAACATATCCTCATTCCAATAGCAATAAAAACCCAAATCAAACATCATTGAATCATGTCATTAATAAGTCTTTCACATGAATTCGAAGAACAACATCACATTACATCAATTCATGCTAACACTTAACAATGCAAAGTCTTAGTCATGCGACGGAACAATTTACACTTAAGCATAGCATAATATTCTTAGAGAAGGATCATAAGTATAGATATGCACAATACATTTCACATCCAATATTACATGTTCATGATGAACAACCATGAAATTGGCATTCATAACTCACTCGATTTCAGATGGCGATATACGATACCACCCACAACAACTAACATTAATAAATCACGTCAAGCAACCCCACATGATTCGATATCCTTTAAATGTGTATAACTTAATCATGTTACACATGCTCATACAGATTAAGGTATTACAACCCTTAAATGTCATTTAACTGGACTAGATTCTAGTCATACAATTACACCTAATTATTTCATTAGTTTGTATTAATCTTAATCCTATTCATGTTTATTTTCCAAGTGAAAACTATTCTTATACTCATTTAATAGTCCTAAACATGCATTGGATGGATTCTAGGAAGTTCCGGTGCAAAACAGGTTCAATTCGGGAAGAAAAACACCTAAAATGGTCAAAACAGAAGTGGTCACGATGGTAATGAATTCATTGTGATCGTGAGGTCCAAAAATAAGCATTCTTCCCAGCATTTTGGTATGTCACGGTGGCAATGAAATTCATTGTGACCGTGACATACAAAAAATTTGCAAAACAGAAGGCAAAACTCAGGACTGCTGCACTACACGTTTTTGTTTAGCCTAAACGGGAATCTAAACAACATTTTTAGGCAAAACTTTCTTCTTAAAAAATCTTTCCTAGGATGTTAACTTTCAAATGAAACAAATTCCAGGTCAATTAGACATCTATAGATCCAGATATGTTCTAAACAACCCACAGTGCTTCCCTAAACCCGTCCAAAGAGGATAACTCTACTTCTTGACCACTTTTGGGACACTTAGAGTTGCAATTAGCTCAAACCTATTTCTAACACATTTGTAGGCATAGATCTTAGCTTTCTAAAGGTACTAATTTCATACCATTTGGAGTTCTAAAACTCCCAAAAAAGCTTAATATCCGAAGGAAGGTCCAGTGTATTCTAATCCAGTTTTTCACCCAAAATCCTATTCACATGCACAAATGAACAATTTAAACCAACACTCACTACCATCATCACAAATCATCAACAACACACTCAAGAAGCTTATATCATACATGAATATACAAAAATTCATTTACATATAAAAGAAAGTTTCCCAAACCTCAAAGAAGCACAACCCACAATTCTCTTCAAGCTTTAATCCTCAATCTTTTCCTTAGTCCTTGCCATTCCTCTTGCTTACCAAAGCTTGCACACATCAAAACCCAGAAAATTATTCTTAATCCTCACCCTAGATCCAAAATCAAAAGCAAACTTAAAAAGAGAAGAAAATCAAAGTATCCATAACCAAACCCTAACCACTTACCTCTTCAATCATGTTCCCCAAGCTCTACCAAATTAACTCTAACTCACTCAAAACCAAAAGATTGAGCAAGAAACGGGGAGGAGAGGAAAAGAAAAATGGAAAATGAGGAGGAAGAGAGGGCAACGGGAACAAGAACAAGAAGAGAATCTGCTTTTCCTCTTTCCTAAACCCAAATCACACTAAATGCTCCCACCTAACTCTCCACATGGCAAGCTCCCATTGGGCATATAAACCACCTTTGACTTAGTCACTCCTTGCACCATACTCACTCCACATACAAACATTTCTTGAATAAAAATCTTCAAGGTACCATACTTGAGTCACACCAAATCATTTCCTAAAACCCACTTATACCCTACTTCCATACACAACAAGCACACTCTAACCTTTCCTCACTTAACTTAACTTATTTAATTAATCACTTTACAATTAAGTCCTTATCATCAAATTCACTCACATACAAATTACTGAAATACCCTTCACTTATCCGACTTAGCATGCGAATTCCGACTAAGGCCATTTTGGGGTGTGACATTAATAGACTCATTATAATGTTAAGTATATAAGCAAGTGAAATTGAAAAGGGATTTTATGTATTAGTAATGAAACTACAAATATGACAATAATGTAAAATGTGGATTAAATAATTGTTAAGATTAATGTAAAAGCTATATTATTGGTTAATTGGTATGGAATCTCTAGAGTAAGGGTTGATTTCACCCACGGTCACTCAACTTATCACTTATCGCGCAAAAATAATTGACTTTTTTTTTCTTACTTAAATGTCACTGAATTTTTAACATTTTTGCAAAAAAGTCATGTTGACCGGAATCCGGCGAAAACACTCGCCGAATTGATGACATGGCATACCATATCAGAAACTACATGTCTTTTAACAATATTTCCAACAAATGCTACATGTAAATCAATTTCACTCATGGTAACTAAACTTATCATTTATCGCGCAAAAATAACCAACTTTTTTTTCCAACTTAAATGTTACTGAACTTCTAACATTTTTGCAAAAAAGTCATGTATTTACTATTCGTCGCCACGTGTCATATGCCATATCATCAATCCGGCAAAAGTTCTCGCCGGATTCTGGTGTACATGACTTTTTTGCAAAAATGTTAGAAATTCAGTGACATTTAAGTAAGAAAAAAAAAGTCGGTTACTTTTGTGCGATAAGTGATAAGTTGAGTGACCATGAGTGAAATTGACCCCTAGAGTAAATAATAGGAGTGATGGCAATGTCAGCAATAACAGAAATAATATTGATTAAGAAAGAAATAAAAGAATAATGAGTGAATAATAAGTATTCAAGTAAGTTAGTGATCGAATTGTAATGTTATTCATTCAAGGATAAAATGACTCGTAATTGATTAAAATTAAGTAACCTAGTGAAAGATTTGATATAGTGAAAGATAATAATGCAAAAGAGTTAGTGTAATGCAAAAGAGTGAAGAAAGTGTTAGGAACATAAAGAAAAGTCATAATAATAAACCAGTGATACTAATATCAAAAACAATGACTATCTAATAAGTGATATTGTATACAAAAGAATGTTCGAGTTTAGACAGTGATTTGGCATATAAGTTAAAAATGAAGAATCCAGAAGTTACTAACCACTACAGGAAAACCCAAAATTAGCGACGGAATTTTAACGACGGAGTGGATACCGCCGCTATATAGCGACGGAACATATTTTTCATTGCTATTTAGCGACAGTTATTATATTCCATCGCTAAAAATGGCGCCAAAAATTCTCTCGACAATTATCGACCGAAATTCGCGACGGTTTATAAAATTCGTTGCTATTTTTAGCGACGGAATATTTATTCTGTCGGTAAAAACGTGTGAAAATTATTTTATTTAATTTAGCGATGGAATTAAATTTTCATCGCTAAAATTGGTGACGAAAATTTAATGCCGTCACTAAATATAGCGATAAAAAATAAATTCCGTCGCCAAAAAAAAATTAATTTCATTTTAAAATTAATTTAGCAACCGAATATTATTCCGTCGCTAAAAATAGCAACGGAATTTTTTATTCCGTCACCACAAATTTTATTTTTTTAAATTTAGCGACGGATTATTATTCCATCGCTAAAAATAGCGATGGATTAAACATTTCGTCGCTATTTTTAGTGACGGAATGATATTCTGTCGCTGAAATCAATATAAAAATATAATATTTTCTCTCTCCTATCCCCTCTCTCTTCTCCTCCCTCCTCTCTCTACCTCGCCAACTTCCCTGCAGCTGTACCGCTGTTGCCCCTCTCCTGGCCGCGAACCAAGCTCCCCCTCCCCCCCAGCGCCGATCTCCCCTCCCCCTCCCCTCCGGCGCTGGTTTCCCCTTCCCCGTCCCCCTTTCCTTCCTTTTCTCCCCCAATCCCCTCCCCCGTTTCCCTTTCCCCCCCGCCCTTGATCTCCCTCGCCGGCGAGCTTCGGTCGGTTGCCGCCTAGATCTCCGCCTCTCCTTGCCGTTCTGACGCCTGTGGTGCCTCCTTGTTGTGCCGGCGGTGCCCTCCTGCGGTGGAGATCTACGTGAAGGTAAGTGTTTTGCTTTTTTTTTAATTATAAATGTTTATTATTATTATTATTATTTAATGGGTATGTTAAGTAGTATTATTATTAGCATTATTAAATATTTATCTTAAATATTATTATGATTATTATAATTTTTATTAAATAGTTGTGTTAATTATTATTATTATTATTATTTAATGGGTATGTTAATTAGTATTATTATTAGTATTATTAAATAATTATCTTTATTATTATTATTATTATTATAAATAAATAGTTGTGTTAATTAATATTATTATTATTATTATTATTTAATGGGTATGTTAATTATTATTATTATTTGTATTATTAAATATTTATCTTAATTATTATTATGATTATAATAATTTTTATTAAATAGTTGTGTTAATAATAATAATAATAATAATAATAATAATAATAATAATAATAATAATAATAATAATAATAATAATAATAATAATAATAATAATAATAATAATAATAATAATAATAATAATAATAATAATTATTATTATTATTATTTAATGGGTATGTTAATTAGTATTATTAAATAATTATCTTAATAATAATAATAATAATTATTATTATTATTATTATTATTATAATTTTTATTAAATAGTTGTGTTAATTATTATTATTATTATTATTATTATTATTGATAGAGTTTGGGTTCGCCCATGACTCTAATTTGGATAAAGGTCCAATCCAGATTAAATTGAGTAATTTAATCTAATTAAAATTACCAAATCTTATCTCAGAAAGAGTCTGAGTCAAACTAGAGTTAGGTCTCTAGCCTATAGGACCTCTATAAATAGAGGTGAGGTCCTCATAATTTGGTAACGAGAAAACGTATACGCCGCAAGGCTGCTCGTTCCCACTCACAGTTTTTTGTCTTATTTTCAGGGGCATTTAGATTGTGATCTAGCTGCTCTTACCCCGAGTGGGTAAAAGCCAGACCAGTGACCAAAAACAAACGGGATCTTGGTAGACGCTTCCGCAACGAGTTTCTGCGCTACAAGAGGTAGGTAGATTTATTTAATGTTACCTCCGCATGTTAATTAAATGCGTATAATTTTTTCCCTTCATTGGTATCAGAGCCGTCGTTTTTGCGTCCTGGCATGTGGCTAAACAGATCTAAAATTTTATGTGTAAAATTATTAGATCTGGGATGCATAGAAAACAACAAAAATTCAATTTTTGTGTGAAAAATATATATGCGTGTATATTTCGGCTCGATTCCGTGTATGTGTACACTGAAACCCGAGGGAATGAACATGAGTGTTCTAAATGGATAACTAGAAGTCGAGATTTTTTATTTTTGACCTCACCATTGAATTCATAGACCCTGAAAACCCCCCACCGGCCGAAACCGGAGAGTCAGAATCGGTCGGCAAGGCGGCGCGTGGACAACACGCACCGCAACTCATTCGGCGCGTGCGCGTGGGCGGTGGCCCACACGCGCGTGCCACTTGTCAGCAGTATTGCATCACTGCTGACACGTGGCCCAATGGCCGAGCGCCACATGGATGGCAGAGGCCATGCCACGTGGCACAACGTGGGGCGGACATGTGGCTGACCGAGGTCGTGCCACGTGTCATGATGACGTGTCATACAGCTGACATGTGGCCCAACCAAGGAGTGACACGTGGACCAATGAGGCGGTACCACGTGTCATGCCATGTGTTATTGATGATGTGGCATTAATGACACGTGGCCCTATCAGGGGTCGCCACGTGTCAGACCGAGGTCTGCCACGTGGCAATGCTGACGTGTCATGCGTGACACGTGGACCAATGAGACACCGCCACGTGGTACCAGCTGGACCAATAGCTTTCAGACACGTGGCGTGACTGGATGAAGACACGTGGCACGCTGTGGCTGTGACACGTGTCTGGTCGAGTGGGAGGCCGCGCGTGGGGCGCGTGAAGGCGCGTGGGTGCGTCAATCTCCCTCTGGTCGGCGCGTGTGGGCGCGTGCGGTGCCCTCCGACCACCATTTCAGCTCCGATTTTTGTGAAATTGATTTTTCAAATTATTTATGATTTTTTGGTCATGTTTTCAAAATTTTTTAATGACCAGAAAATATATTTTGTAATTTTTAATATTTAAATGTGTTTAATTTCAAAATAAAATATTAAAAATTTGTAGAAAATGTGTTTTCTGCTTTCGAAAATTTTAGAAAATATTTTGCAAAATTTTTGAGGTTCTGTCCTTATTTATTGATTGAAATGCATTTCAATCATGTGTATTTATACATGAGTGTATAAATATTTTCTGTATTATGTTACAGAAATGTTAAATAAGGACAGCCGGTTCTTCCTTAAGAAATGCATAGGTTGCTTTAAGAAATGTAAGAGTGCAATCAAGAAGCAACATGAAAATGCGAAGGAAGATTTGAGCTGATGATATTGATGCTATAGTGCATCATAAAATACATGTGTGAGAATAAATGCAAGAGTGCATTTGAACTAGTAGTCCAAGTATGAAAATAAAATTTTGGTTTGAGTTACCAAAAGAAAAGTGTTGAGAAGTAACACTAAAATTCTGTGATGGTGTTGAGAAATGGACGAGCGTGTATTGTCCATGACTTCATCAATGGACATATGAGTTGTCTGATGAATTGATGAAATTGGTCAAAGAAATAATCCCATTATCAAGAAAGATTTTATGAAATCTGGACTTCTAAAATAGTTGACATAAGTGTCAATTTGAGTTAGCATTTATTTTTGTTAAAATAGGATTTATGTTTCCTATTAATATTTGACATGAGTGTCTTATTTTGGAATTATTGGATTTTAATTATTGGTTAAATAAATGTGTTTATTTACTTATTATGATGGCATTTAACTTTATAATAAATGAGTTTATTTTAATTGTTAATTGTCTTGCGATATTTTATGAGTAAAATGATTACATGCTTATTAAGTAAAGGCTTAATAAAGATCCCCTCATAAGTTTGAGAACTTGATAATCCAATAATTCAGATTTATTATGCATGAAATTTTAACCTGTAAGGTTGGACATTAGGACTTAGAGGGTAATTGGATACTATAAGTAGCATTTTCGAATTTGAGCCTAATAGAAAATTTTATTAGGTTATTATTTCAGGTGCATAATAAATTGCATGTATTGCTTTATCTCTTTTAAATATGTGCAACATTGTTCCATTTGAGATCAGAGGATTTTAATGGATGCTGCTTCCAAGCTATAATTATGAAATCTGGAATACACAGATCCAGTATGTGCTTGAAGAGCAAGTGGCTCTTAAATCTTCAAGTTCAGTTATGGCTGAACTTGAGCATGACACTATAACCCAGCATAAGCAGGACCAGGATGCCTATGTTGCATCACATCACTAAGCAATTTCGCAAGTATCAAATTGCAATAGATCTGTGGATCGGTTTGCAGGAGAAATTCAGAGATGTGGCTCTGAATAAGCTCCGATCATTGACGATCAAATTTGATACATATCAGAAAATGTCTGATTATTCGATGCGAAAACATCTAAGAGAGATGAAAAAGAAAAAATGAGCTTAGTGAACTTAGTCATAAGTGACTGATGAGTAGTAGGTCCAAACTGTTATCCGTTCTTTACCCAAGAGTTGGTAGCATGTGTAGATGCAACTAACTCACATGGATAAGCATAAAGACATTTGAGGATGTCGCTTGTCATTTGAAGCTTAAAAGGGACTGTCTGACAATGATTAAGGTCAATGTCATAGTGCATATGGCACAGTCCTGTTCTAATAGAATGAGTTCTCATTAGAACAATAAAATAAGCTTCAACAATAGAGGTAAGAAAAAGGCTTGAAAGCCTGAAAAGCAAAAGGAATAGAATCACAAAAGGTCCAAAGGCAAAAAGGTGGTAAACAATTCAAGAGTGAAATGTTTCAATTGCCTATAGAAAGGACACCATGCAAAGAGACTGCATTGTACCTAAAAAGATACACTATTCCGACTCAAGAGTGAGTGGAATTTATGTATCTAGTTCTGAATTTCATCCTTTGTGGGTGATAGATTTAGAACCAATGGACAGTGTAACAAGGGATCGAGATACCTTTGTTATGAAATTTAGGTTCTATTCTTTCTTTATTGAAATTTGTTTTCAATATACATTTTGAGAATAACAGTGTACGCTTATGCTTGAATAATTTTATTGTTATGGATGTGGACCATAACTATTTGAGTAAAACTAGTTTGTTATTTTTCACATAGTTATGGGGATAATGTGAAATTAAGGCACGCTGTATTAAACCGTATTGGATAATACCGAATGAGTCGGTTAATCAAAGAGGATTTAATAAGTGATTTAAATAAGTTTGAATTGCCTACTGTGAGCATTGCCTAAAAGGAAAAACTAGTTAGAAAATCATTCGGTAAAGATACTAAAGCTAAGTTTCCATTACAGTTAGTCCATTCTGACGAGTGTGATCAAATGAATGTGAGGGTAAGGCATGGGGCCTATTATTTCATCACATTTATATATGACTATACTAGGTATGGTCATATCTATTTGATTTCTCACAAGTCGGAAGCATTGAGTTGCTTCAAGACTTATATGAGTATAGTTGAGAATCAATTAGATGAAAAGATCAAAGCTTTAAGAACTGACAGAGGTCAGTAATATCTTACAGATAAATTTAAAGCTTCATGTGATGAAAAGGATTGAACATCAGTTGTTCATTCCTATAAATCCACAACAAAACGGTGTTGAGGAAAGGAGAAATAAGACTCTCCTATATATATGGTTAGATCTATGATGGCAGAGGCAAATTTGCCTATCTCCTATTGGGGAGATGCTTTGTTGACTGCCACATATGTTCTGAACTGTATGCCCTCCAAATCTGTCATTACCACAACTTATGAGTTGTGAAATGGTCGACAAGTTGACCTAAGCCATTTATAACTTTTGGGTTATAATGCTTACGTCCATGATACCTCAATTTGATAAATTTGAGACCAAGAGGTAAAAAGAGTATCTATGTGAGATATTCTGAAGTATCAAAAGGATACATTTTCATGGGTCAGTAAGAAAATGGCATAATGATAAAATTTGAATCACTAGACGTCACATTCTAAAGAGAATGCATTTTCTAAGTTGGGCGAAGTGAATTGAGATTTCACTTTATATTAATTTCAGGTAGAGGAACGATCAGGATCACTCCATCCGAGTGGGAGGGAGTTAGAGGAAGAAGGTTAAGACCTTGATCCTCCAAACGATCCGGATGTTCGAGACCTGATTCGAGCGGGAGCATTCTTAACTCCAGTGGGAGTCAAAGAATGAAGTATTCCTGACTCCAGTGGGAGTATGGAACATAGTCCCAATGGGAGCATTATGAATCACGATGAATATATGAGACATGTTCATCAAGATTCAGAACTGTAAAATACTAAAAGGATAAGTGTTCCATGCTGACGATTTAAAATCGAAGGCTAGAATGAAGCCCTTTTATTTATCCCACATGACTAGAAAGAGCATAAAACCTATTCAAAATGCTTTTTCATGCCCATCTAAGAAAAAAATGGACTAAAGCAATAGAAGAAAAATTGGCATCCATGAGATCAAACCATGTTTGAGAACTAGTTGATCTACTGGAAGGACATAAATTGAGAATAAATGTATTCTCAAAGTAAAGCGAAAGGCTGAAAGAGGTATCGAAAGATATAAGGCTCGGCTAGTCGCTAAGGGGTTCATACAATAGAAAGAGATTGACTATGAGTAGACTTTCTCATCTGTTGTAAAATTTACGTCCATAAGGTTCATTCTAGCCACAGTGGCGAGTTTGAATGTAGAGCTTCATCAAGTGGATGAATAGACTGCTTTTCTCAATGGAGAAATGGATGAAACAATCTACACGTTTCATCGGAAAAGGCAGCAAGCATAAGGTTTGCTGATTGATGTGTTCAATCTATTGCCTTAAACAGTCTTCAACACAATAGTGCTTGAGACTTCATCATATAATCATGTCGAATGTGTTCAACATGATTGATGAAGATAATTGTGTTTATAGTAAAAGCTCTGAAAATGAATTCATCATTTTGGCATTGTATGTAGACGACATAGTTAAAGCTGAAAATGATAAATAGTACGTAAATAAAATCAAAGATTGGTTATCGTCCAACTTTGAGACAATGGATATGAGTTGTGCATATTACATTCTTGAAGTTAAGATTTTAAGAGATCATTCAAGAAGATTGTTGTCTATTTCTTGAGAGAAATATATCAGCAAAAACCTTGAGCGATTTAATATGCAATACTGCAAACTCATAGATTACCCCATTACCAAGAATCAGTTTCTTAGCAAAGATGTGTGTCCTATGAGGTCAGAAAAATTGAACGTATGAGGAGCGTTCAATATATATGACAGTGCCATGGGTAGTGTTATGTATGCAGTGTTGTATACAAGACATGATATATGTTATGCAGTGGGCATGGTAAATAGATATCAATCTAACCCAGGCAAAGCACATTGGAAGCAATTGAATGGATACTTATATACCTTAGAGGTACTGAAGCCTATTCTCTCTATTATTAAGAAAATGATCTGCATTGAGAGAATACAGAGACGTTGATTGGGCAGGAGATGTGGATGAGAAGGCATCCACCTTAGGTTTAAATTCTTGTTTGGCAAGAGTGCCATCTCGAGGAGTAACAAGAATTAAACCCGTGTAGCCCTATCAATAGTGGAAGTTGAATTTGTCACTTCCTCAATTGCAGTACAGGAGACAGTTTGGCTGAAATGGTTTATGAGCCATTTAAGAGTAACTGTCTTAGAGGTATTAATGACAGTCTTTAGTGACAGTCAGTCGTTGATAACTTATAGTTGAGCTAAGCATATCGATATTAAGTATTAATACATGAGAGATATTGTTGCACAAGGAGAGATGTGAACTTACAGTACGTTTCTACGCACGCAGATCCATTGAGTAAACCTATGACGAGAGATGTGTTTTGAGAGACACATTAGATCTCGAGGTTTACGTAGAATTTAACTGGTACTGTTATATTTTATATAATCCCTTAACGTTATTATTTACGAATAATAACTAAAGTTCATTGTTGGCAATACATGAGTGTGAATGTTTATGTGTAAATATTTACTGTTATTGATATGAGATTGAGCATGTCGGACAGAGAAGTAGCCCACTCACAAGGGTGTTTACCTTAGTTTTGTCAATGAGTTGGCAAAGACTAAGATGAGGCAATTTTTGAACATATGAGAAAGCTCGAGAGCCTGTTCAAAATAAAAGTGCCGTCTTGCAGAAATTACAAAATAAGTCTTGTTAAGGTGCGAGATAAAGACATACATAAAGTTGTATGCTTTGAATTGAGATCCAAAATAAGGATTGTATGAAATCCGATGGTCAGTTATATGTAACTACCATGTTCTGTCTGAAAAGCCAGAAGTAGTCCTTAAGTAAGCGGACTAAAGTTGGGTGCTTCGGTGCATCGCAACCTTACGCTTCTGTATGGTGTTTAATATACACATTATCAAAATGTGAGACATGCGCTCTTTAAGGGAAGGAAAGAACACCATAACACATGTTTTATACCGTGTGTGCTTATGTGACCACAGGGATGGGAATTTAATAATATTACTGATCTCAACTTTCCCTATTGTGAGACCCTATTTATATTACGACCCTCAGAACCCTTAACTTATCCCTGAAGTATGGTTCAATGTGGCTAGCTTAGTTAGTTTCCAAGAGGCCCGGGAAAAATTTAGGCCTGGCGGATCTAACTAGAAAAGCGAGTTGAATCATGATGGATGGCATACAGTAAGAGGGGAAGATAGCCTTCTGATCACTTTCATAAGGTTTCGTGGTTCACTGGCCGGTCTATTATAGTTTCTATGAGTAGAAATATAATAGTGAACACGAAAATTGTTTTATGAGATCATGAGTTAAAACAGTGAATATGAGAAGGCAATCTAGGGTTAGGCATACGTGAAGAAGAGGATCTTGTTTTCCGAGACGCTATATATCCCTAACAGGTGTATAGCACTAGTGCTCTCGAGGTATGCTGGTCACACAATCTATTTGCCAGTATAACTGAAGATTAAGACTGGAATGCGTTCCGTCATGTGCGAGTGGGAGATGATAGAGTTTGGGTTCGCCCATGACTCTAATTTGGATAAAAGTCCAATCCAGATTAAATTGAGTAATTTAATCTAATTAAAATTACCAAATCTTATCTCAGAAAGAGTCTGAGTCAAACTAGAGTTAGGTCTCTAGCCTATAGGACCTCTATAAATAGAGGTGAGGTCCTCATAAGTTGGTAACGAGAAAACGTATACGCCGCAAGGCTGCTCGTTCCCACTCACAGTTTTTTGTCTTATTTTCAGGGGCATTTAGATTGTGATCTAGCTGCTCTTACCCCGAGTGGGTAAAAGCCAGACCAGTGACCAAAAACAAACGGGATCTTGGTAGACGCTTCCGCAACGAGTTTCTGCGCTACAAGAGGTAGGTACATTTATTTAATGTTACCTCCGCATGTTAATTAAATGCGTATAATTTTTTCCCTTCAATTATTATTATTATTTAATGGGTATGTTAATTAGTATTATTATTAGTATTATTAAATATTTATCATAATTATTTTTATGATTATTATAATTTTTATTAAATAGTTGTGTTAATTATTATTATTATTATTATTATTATTATTTAATGGGTATGTTAATTAGTATTATTAATAAATATATTAATTATTATTATTATTATTATTATTATTAAATAGTTGTGTTAATTATTATTATTATAATTATTATTGTTATTATTATTATTATTATTATTGTTGTTGTTGTTGTTGTTATTAAATAATTATTGCTATTAAATCGTTATGTTAAAATTAATTGTTTATTATTATTGTTATTATTATTATCAAATAGTTATGTTAACATTTAGCTGTTGTTGTTGTTATTATTATTATTATTATTATTATTATTATTATTATTATTATTAAATAGTTATTATTATTATTATTATTATTATTATTATTCTTATTAAATAGTTAATTATTATTATTATTATCATTAAATAGTTGTTATTATTATTATTATTATTATTATTATTATTATTATTATTATTATTATTAAATAGTTATGTTAACATTTTTGTTTATTATTATTATTATTATTATTATTAGCAAATAGTTATGTTAATTATTATTATTATTATTATTATTATTATTATTATTATTATTAGTGGATAGAATGTAAATTACTAAATTAGTTTGTACCCATTTATGTATTATGTTAGGATTTTATGAGAGTCTAGCATTGTATCTTATATGTTGTGTTTTTAATTTGTAAGTAGATATAATTAATTCGAACTACGTAGTCACTTTGTCAGGTTTTTATTTGCAATAATTATGAGTAACGTTGATAGATCTTGGATGTATAGAAGAAAAACACCCGATGGTTATATTAATCTTGAATTTGTGGAAGGGGTTCAGTTGTTTATAAAATATGCAAGTTCACAACCTGCATACATGGACGGGCAAAAAATAAGATGTCCATGTAAAAAGTGCAAACACATTAGTTACCTTCCTGTTGATGAAGTGTATTTCCATTTGCTAAGAAAAGGATTTGTTCCAAATTATTTTAAGTAGACACGACATGGGGAACCATCAATTTGTAGCACCTCCATGGGTTATGTGGGTAACATGTCAGTAAATGTGGGTGAAGCTGAAGGAGGGGGTCACTTCATGCTTGCATACTGGAGGATCAATATCCCATCGGGAACATGCAGATAGACTTGTAAGTATTACAAAATATTCCTGTTATTACTGTAATTAATATTATTACTATTTAAGATTTATCTCATTACCATAGATGTGGATGGGAATGACAAAATTGTGTGAGGAGTTTGCATTGTTGTTGGATGTTGGATGCAAGTATAATAATAAATTTGAAGTGCTTTTTTGTCTTTGTGTACAAGAGGTATGGTTAAAATTTAGGAGAAACTCTGCTGACATTTTAGTAAAAATTTGTACGAGTAGTCAATAAATTATAGTTCAACTATAATTCTTTATTTGTTTTCAGGAAGTATCGATGGGTAGACAGCCTACGCTAGGTGAGGTCTTTTTACACACCCACATCAAAAATCATGATGATTAAACATTCGTCAATTCTCGATCTAGGCATTTACACGTATGTCAAAATTATTACATTTTACTAATATTTAATATTATTTATTATTAATTATTAATTAATATAAAGCATTTGTTTTATGATAGGAACAAGTCCAAGAGACAATTCAATAACGTTCACAGAATTTCGATAATGTTGACGCGAATCAGATTTATTATGATGTGGCTGGTGGTAGAGACTAGCGAGGATTGGTCTTTGGCTTAGATTCTTTGGCCAAATCCTATTACTCGCATTCCTCAAGCTCAAGTACAGTCGCATCTAATAGATGGTCTGCCTCTAGGGAAGTACTTGAACTTCGGAATACTATATGCGAGATGAGATATGAATTGCAATAATCAGAAGCTCAGTGGCAAGACTCAGAAGCTCGGTGGCAACAATCTCTTGACTTCATATCTGAGCTGCGCAATGAGATGGCTAATTTGAAGGGTATGGTAGCATCATCATCGCAACAGTCTGATCGTTCACGTTAGCCACCGCCACCTCCACCATCAGCTTAGTTAGGATTTTGTAACATACATATATAACTATTATGACCTTGTTAAATAATTATTAACTTCATGATTAGTACAATTATTATATTAAATTATTTTTGAATATTAAAATTTAGATATTATCTTAATTTTTTCATTGCTCTGAAATTAATATTACAGGTTAAATTTATAGGATGTAATAAATAATAAAAAAAATTAATTTAAAATTTTTTCTATAAATCCCGACGAAAATATTTTCGTCGAGAATTTTCCCTACGATTAATATGCCGATGGAATAAATTTTCGACGGTAATTTGGTTTCCCGATGAAAATTCCTTATTTTTTGTCAGGAAAACCTTTTTTCCTTGTAGTGAACATAGATAGAATAAAAGAAACGATCATTTATGAAACTGACTATTAATTAAAAAACCGAACAAAATGTTATAATGATAAAAATTACTAGTGTTCTTAATAAAGATATTGATAATAAAAAAGGAAAAGGGTAAAGTAAGTGATAGGGAATAGTTACATAAGCTAAAACAAATGAATATATTTATAAGATAATTATGAAATTGTCAATATAGTTAGTCCTAAATGTAACGCCTCAAAATTTTCGGTGTTTTTATTAATAGCTTGACGTGCTAAATATTTATCGAAAGTTAAATTTTGACGCATAAGAGGTCGAATTTCTTCTTAAAGCTACTCAACTTAATTATTGAAATAAATTATTAGACAAATATATGTATAATCATAGAAGTATGTTTACATGTAATTGGATTAAAAAATATTAATTAAAGAATAAAGGGTATATAGACAAATAAAATAAGAGAAGGTAAGGGAATAGAAAGGAGAGAGACAGAACACGGTGAAGGAAAAGAAAGAGACCAGAGAAGGAGAGAAGGAAAGAGAGAGGAAGAGAGGGAGAGGGAGCGGCGGAAGGCACCACCGGCGACGGCGATCGGGGTGGCAATCGGACCGACGCACACGGTAAAGCCGTTCTGTGGCGTCTACCTCCGGTTTGCGGCGGCGTCAGTCCAGGAGAGCGAGAGAGGAACCGAAGCTTCCTCAGCATTTTATGTAAAGATTAAAGTTTTGATTAATGGCTTGTTGTGAAGCTAAGATTAGTGAAATTTGGTAAGTAAATGGAATGTTATGAGAAATTGATGATGGATGATACTGGGATTATTTCTGAAAAATTGAATTGAAGTGTATGTTGATCTTATTTTATGTAAAGATTAAAGTTTTGATTTATTTAAATCATATTCAATAATGTGGCCCTATTCGATGAGCTGGTAGTCAAGTCTAGTTCAGGATATAGTGGCTAGCCATAGGGACATAAGACCGCGGGTGTTAGCATGGTGACTCACTTTTTAGTAGGCCAATGATGGTCCTACTTCTGTATCTGAATATCTGAATATCACTTTTTAGTAGGCCAATGATGGTCCTACTTCTGTATTTGAATATCCGAAGTGTATTGTACTGTATTTAAAGACAGTGGTGGTCACACAGGACTCCACTGGTATCTGAAAGACTGGGGGTAATCCTTCGGGGTTCCTTCAGGTTTGAAAGACTGGAGTGATCTCTCAGAGGTCTCTCCAGGTTATTGTGAACTCTTAGGGGTTCACATCCCGTTTATCCTGTGCTTAGAGTCTGCCAGCATTGTACTATGGGCAAAACAGTAAATTGCAAAGTGAATTTATGAATGTGAAATAATTGTGTGAATCAAGAAATTTAATGATGAATAAATGAAGTGAGATAAACTGGTGGGTTTAAATAATAAATTTATAATCCATATTAAATGTATAACTTAAGAAGTTAGATGGCAAGTGTGAAAGTAAATGTGGATTAAGAAGCCATAAAGTAACTTAATGACAGAAGTAAAGTTGAAGGATAAAGTAGTACAATTAATAAAGAGATGTTAACTAAGACGTATGAGTGAAATTTAAAGTTTAATATATATGTATATACGTATATATAGATTTGGATGAAAGTTAACTAATGTATAATATGATTTCGAATTTTGATAAAGTTGATGGTTCTGTGATAAAAACTTTAATTGAATAAATAATATTAATAAATGATCCTATGAAATTGGTGATATGAAAAAGTGGCTTTATGAAATTATATGAACCTTATATTCGCCAATGTGTACTCCAGGAATGCAAATATACATAGTAGTGGGTATTATTGGGTTAGATAAATGGTATAACAATCGATAATGTAGGAATGAAATATTACCTACTATGTTAGAAGTATATTGTCTGTTTAATATTGCAAGACATTAATAAAATGATGCATGATAAGTGAATTTTACACATTATTAAAATGCAGAAAGATCTTAGTCGTTGATGTGGAAATTTGATTACAAAGGTTTATGAAGTTTCAGCATTTGAAAAGGATATTGAATGTATTGCATAAATAGGGTTTTATCCTACAAACCATTCATATTTAATTTGGATTTAAATAGCAATTGATATATTAATTATAAATTGTGATGTTGTTTCTAAAAGGAGAAATAAATTTGCGATTTTAATGCAAACAAATATTAATGTATGTATGATCAATTGTATGTGTACATATTATGTATTTGTGCCTTGGATAAGTAAATTTGGTAGTCACCACTAAGCGTAAAGCTTAGCGCGTGGTTTATCCTCGCGCAGGTATAAGACAGGAATCAAGTGAATATCAACACCGCTTCATAGAAGAAATATGGAATGGTAAGTATGGAAAGGAAGCGAAAGAAATGGAATGTTTGGATTTGATAATTTGAATATTGGTTCTTGTGGCATGTACACTACATAGATAATTAGGATACTATTGTATCGAAGAATTTGTATTAGATAATTATTTATTGTTGATAGATGATGTTTTATCATAGTATCTTTGTATTTTGTGTAATTGATGTAAATAATATGTGGATGATATTATGAATTATTATATGAGTGTGAATGGATCCAAATTGGAGGATGGGCAAAATTGTGTTGGAGTTTGAATTGGAGTAGGATGGATGAAAATGTATTTGATTATAGAAGTGTAAAGACTTTTTGTTTACAGGGGGATAAGGCAATATTATAGAGGGAACTCTGCCGAAATTTCGGTAGAATTTAAGTGGCCTATTTTAGAATGATTGTATGAACAGTAAAGTTTAATAGTTATAGAACTGTTGGAAAAAAAAAATTTACCCGGATTTTCGCAGTAATTATAATAGTTATAAGACAATTATGATATTATGTACAGTTTAAGGGTGTTACACTAAAAGTAAAAGAAAGAACGCAATAATAATATATATATCGTAAAAGTTATCAGTATAAGTGATAGTGTTATTGACAATAGCATAATAGTATTAATACAATTGCAGTGATAATAATAAAGATAAAGATAATGATTGACGTAAAAGTATGTAATAACTATTTAAAAGACTCAGAATTTAATGTTACCATAATCGAAATAAAGAGAAAATAAAGAAATATGTTTGTATGTGTGCATGCATGTAGTATTAGTGTGAAAAATTTAGGATATGTATCCATCACTGGGCATTTTTAATGCTCAGTGCGTCAAGTGTTATTGCGTGCAGGTTGTAATAGTTTTGAATTAGCCGAAGACGTAGTGACAACAGAAGAAAAGATCGACAGTAGGGATAGAAGGAGTAGCATGGCATGTATACGATCGCAGTAGAGAGAAGGGGTAGAGAAAAGCATTGGTATATGGTATAAGTATATGGTTTAAATGTTAGTGTATTGTTATGGTTTGTATATGTATGTTTATGATTATTATTATCGAAAAAAAAATTCTACAGAATTATCGAGTGCATTGTAATGGCTATCGGTGCAGTGCAGTGATATTCGATATCCGTATCATTTATGGGTATAAGCGTGTTACAATTACTTAATTCCTTCTATTTGATCCATATGTGTAAAATGACCAAATTACCCTTAACATTTTCAAATAATACCGGCTACGTCCTTTACTACAATTAACATTTTTTGTCACCAAAATAATTCTTTTAATGCCGTTTAAGGCATAGCGACATAATTGTCCAATTGGCCGAAACTTTCGAATTAATGACGATTGTGTCCCTTTTGACACTTAGGTCGCTAAATCAAATACATTCGGTTTTCACTTCACCCTAAACATGCCTTAATGTGATTAAGGTGTATTTTGGGTCCTAACAGCTCTCTCCTCTTTAAAAGAATTTCATCCTCGAAATTCACTCATATCCGATTATCTGCATACCAAACTCTTTATCACTAATATTCATATACGTTAACTTTACACGATCAAAATAACATATACACTTTACACGTAACTTATTACCTTTCATTCACTATACCCTTATGCATAATATATTTCACTATTCCTTTTGAACAAATCTCCTTATTCAAAATAATTATAAGATCTATAATACAATTCTTATCCGTAATCAAAATCAAACCTATGACAAAACTATCTAATCGAATCGTATATAACTCTTTTCATCCAGTCAATACAATTGTATAACACACAAATTCCAAATACTTAATTCATTTCCATTTCTTTCTATCTCTTTACACACACTTTTATCCTATTCTTATCACATCTACTTCCCACATAGCTCTTTTCTCATAAAACACTTTGTCTTCTCGTTATTCAATCATTTACACATTTATCTCAAAAGAAACTTATACACTTTCTCTTTTAATCAATTCATCTTTTTCGTCTCACATTCACTTATTTTAAAACTCATAACTCTAAATGCTTTTAGTTTCCCATCTTTATTCTTTACTTAGTTGTCCTCAAACCATTTACACTTTAGTTATCCGCGACGGCCCGTCGGTCATGTCCTGGAGACATTTTTGTGGATAAAATTGCATTTTCCTAATGTTTATCCTTAAGATAAATATCAAAGATTTGATTTTATCTTGTAAAATCTAATTTGGATTCAAAAAGATTTGATTTTATCTCCAAATCTAATTTTGAATTCAAAAAGATTTGATTTTATTCCCTAAAATCTAATTTGAATTGAAAAATATTTGATTTTATTCTCTAAAATCTGATTCGAATTCAAAAAGATTTGATTATATGCTCTAAAATCTAGTTTGAATTCAAATAGATTTGATATCTATCTATATAGATAATTTGAATTTTAAAAAGATTTGAATTTCTTATCCCTATCCTCAGTTAGCTTATAAATAGTAAGGTGAGGATTGAGGTTTGGGGTTGGCAATTTTATAGATTTTCATCAAGCAAAGGATTTCTTTTCATATCGAATTTTTTAACTCTTCAAAAAAGGAATTAGGAAGAACTCGAGAAAGTGAAAATAATTTTCTTTCCTCGATCTGTCCTTCTCAGATTCGAAATCGAGAAAAAGAAATAAATTGTTTCCTTTTGATTTGCTTTCCTAAAGGTTTTAAAATCATTTGAAAAGAACAGTTTTTGCAAAAGAAATCGTCTTTCACGATTTTCAGTGGTCAACGTATCCTTGTAGAATTCAAGGGAGAATCACACGACATTCGCCTTTCAAAAATCAACATTCCGAGGGTAAATATTCTTGACTAAAAATGAATTAATTTATCTTAATTAGTCTTTTTATTACTATATCTTATTTATTGATAATATATATTGCATGAAAATAAGGAATTAAAAAGTGAAAATCATGGTTTTTAATTATTTTTTTCGATTTTTTTGAGGTCAGGAGTGACCAACGGGCTGAAAGCCTCATCGACAGCCATCGTTCAAGCGAGTGATGTTCCGTCACGGGGAATCCCTTTTGCCCGTTGGTCACCCCAGGAACAGCCGTCGCTCTGGCGATCTGACCATCCTTGGGCCTCTTTCCTTCCTCTTTTTGTTATTCTTTAGTCCCTCCCTTTTAATTCTTGTTTCTTCTCATTTTAGGTAATTCATTTTCTATTTTTATTATTATTCTAATTATTTGTTTTACCTCTAATATCTCCTTTTATTGTCATTATTTTACTTCATTATTCCACTAATGAGTTATTTGTATTTTTGTGAGTTTCTTTATTTTGTTAAATCTCGGATGTGAAAAAAAAAGGAACTAACTAGGATGATTCGGGGATGACAAATCGGTTCATTTCTTATACCCTATTCTTTCTATTAGTTTATTCTTTTCAATTTTTACTCATTGTAAATGTTATTTCCACATCCGTCAATGTGAAAAGTGACAAAAACTTTTCTACAAATGAACAAAGTTTTCATTAAATAAAACAGGACCAATGTCCTAATTTTTCTCCACAAATAAAATTGTCATATTAACATTATTCTTTTTAAGTGTGCATGCGAGGACCAATGTCTTCATCCTTAATAAATATCCCATTTTATGTATGATTTACATTTAATTTACAGTGGGTTTTGTATTCCACCCTAATTTTCTTGTAAATTAATGTGCTTTTATCTATTTTATTCTAAGTTTACTTTATTTACAGCTTTTATTGTAACACCCCAAAACCACCCCAGTAGTTTGAGCCTGTCCGTGTCTGTATGTGTGTATTTTAGGTATTGCATGTGTGTGTTAATTTTGATTATTTATTTTAATTATGTGTTTGTATGTGTATTAGTATGAGAAGAGGAGATAGGCTAGTGTATGAGTTGGTGTATGGAAGTAAGATGTGAGTAAGGGATAGGTTTGTGTGTGAATTAGTGTATGGGAGTAGGGTGTGTTATGGGGTGTTTGTCCTATGGGAGAGTGACATGTGGTTTAGAGATAAGGATGACTTTAATTGGAAGAGAGAGAGAGAGAAGACAGCCTTTTTTTCCTTTTGATTCCCGTTCCTCTTCCCTCCCTCACGCCATTCTCTTCTTTTCCTTTTTCTTCTTCCTTCTTCTTTGCACAATCTTGCTCCCTCTCCTTTCCTTGAGTAGTTTGAGTTTTTTGGCTTGTGATTTTAAAGCTCAAAGGTGAGTATGGGTTAGTGATGCCTTAAATCCTTCTTCTTCCTCTTCTCTAGGTTTTAAGTATTTGTACATGTATATGTAGGTTGTTATAGAATTGATCTTGGTTATTGTGGGTTTGTGGTTCAGAGGAGTCTCCTAGACCGGCAAAAGGGAAAGAAATAGCTAGCGGGAGCAGAGCTCACGAGTAGGAGCAAAGGAGATCAGGTTTGGGAACGTTTGTCTTTTGCATATATTTGTGATTTGAGTTAGATATTTGCACTTTTGCTTTGATTGGAGTTATGAGTTGTGTAAGTATGGCTTAAATTGAATTAAGCATAATATGTGATGCTTGAGGGTGTGTATTGTTTGAAGAATTTGCAAGAAATCATGTGGATAGTTGCACTTGTTAAATTTGCTGTTTTGGGATTTCTTGGAATTGGGCATGTATTTGGCTTGATTTAATTGAGATAAATGGTGATAAAGCTGGGCTTTTAATTATATTATGAGTTGTTGATGCTTGTGTTGCTTAATTTTGAGGTTTAGAATCAATTTTGGAAGTTTGAATGTGTTTAGTGTGAGATTTCTGCATATTTTGGGCGTAAGAGCTGAAAAACCCGTATCTGTTGCGATCGCGACACTGTCACGAGCGTGAAAGAGCGCGGAGGTTTCAGCCCTCGCGCCGGCGCGAGAGGCGTCGCGCTGAGGAGCTAGACAGGGAGCTCTCTGTCGCGAGCGCGACAGGGAGCTCTCGATCACCGAGCATGTGCAGGGCTCTCTTCTGTCGTGAGCGCGCGGTGGGCGCGAGCGCGATGGACTAGGAGGGTTGGCTTCTGTCGCGAGCGCGACAGAGGGCAGCACCCACGCCCTCTCGCGAGCGCGAGGTCACTCGTGACCGCGAGGCGAGGCGAGGCGAGGAGGTGTATTTTGGCTTCTGTCGCGAGCGCGACAGGCGTAACTTCCAAATTTGGTTTCTTCTCCTTTTTGTTTGATGAGTTGATTTCTTTTGCATGCACTCTTTCATTAAAGCCTTGACCACTTAATTAAATGAATAATATGTGTGTTAATTTGATAAACTTTCGTGTAACCTGCTAATGTCGGATAAGTGGATAGTTAGGCATGCCTAATAGAGCTATGTTTGCTGCAGCTATGTGTACGCTTTTGGACCCTGATCAGGTCCCCCGATCGGATCCTCGCGATCCTTCTGTTCAGATCTTTCTTAAGATTCTATGTGAAACAATTTGGAACAAAAAAATAAAAAGAATGTTTTGATCCCTTCTGGTATCTATGTGTTTATAATTCGGTATCGGTACCCTCGGGTATCTATGTATACTCGTTATCCACTCATTATGATTGAGCAGGTACTAGTGTGTCTTTGTACAAGAATTTTGGATGATAAAATAGATAATTGGATTAACTATGTATGATTCTATATCTATATTTGTATCATTATCATGTGCTTTCTATTATCATCACTGTGAGTGGCGGTTATGCATTTTGTGTTCCCCACTAAGCGATTTCGCTTAGCACAGGTGTTTAACCGTGCAGGTGTGGAAGGTTTTGGTACACATAGTCTGGGCGTGTCGCATCGGGGGAAGGCCAACACAACTAGAGATCGGGGTTTTATAGTATAGGCTTTCCTTTCTTTTGTAGCAGATATAAAGTTTTGTTGGCCCTTTGGAACAGTTTACCTTGGGCTTTTGTATATTTGTTTTTTTTGTAATCTATTGTAAGATGTAAAGACCTCTTTTATGTATATTAATAAAAGTATTCATTTCGTTCAGTATCACTCTTCTTTCTTTCAAAGTTTTACTTTATCTCTGATATGTCATTTTGTATGCGATGTTTACATATTTGCACTAGTGGGATGTGACACCCCTATCTATCTGGATCCTTCTCCCTCCTCCGGGGTAGAAGTCTCCATGGTTCAGGTTGGGGTGTGACATTTATTATATGGTTGACCTGATCTTTTATATCTGCATTAAATCGTATAAGAAAAGGAATGAAATCCTAATTGCAAAACTCAATTGTAACTTCAACCAAGGTATGAATAAGAGTGGAGTCTCGAACTCTCTCTGGTTTGGGCTTCACGAGATTAGATGAACCTTTCCAATGTTCTATCGGGAAAGGAATTTCAAAATATCTCCTATTGCCCAAAATAGACTAACATGCATCGCCTTAGGCTTTGTGAGATTAGATGAACCGCTTCCAATGTTTTATTGGAATGAGAATTCCAAAATATCTCTTGTTGCCCAAAATAGACTAACATGCATTATCTTAGGCTTCATGAGATTAGATGAACCGTTTTCAATGTTCTATTGGAATGGAAATTCCAAAATATCTCTCGTTGCCCAAAATAGACTCATATGCTTTGTCTTAGGCTCAATGAGGCTAGATGAACTTTCTCAATGTTCTATTGGGTGGCAACTCCAAAACACCTCTTGATGCCCAAAGTAGACGACCTTGTAATCTCTTACAAGTCTTATGAATCTCTCTCGTATACCCTAAAAGTAAGTTTTTAGGGCCTGGTGGAGTTCGGTGCGCGTCACAGTGGCGACTCCATTGGGGACTACTTGAGACTTCGCTTTGAAAATACCTTGGTTAAAACATGCAATTGAGTTATAATTTAAAATTTTATCCCTTTTCAAAATTGTATAGCATTTCATTAGAGCCTTAAATCTACGCTAGTTGTACCTTCTCTTAACCCTGGTGCATTTCCAAAGCACAACCCGACGTTTGCTCAATGTAGGGAAGTGTTAGGAATAATCACTAGCCCAAGTTTAGTAACATTTGGTATATCAAATGATGACCCAACCGGTCGCTATGCTCATGATGAGCTAGACTCCGTTTGTAATACCCCCAACTCCCATATGTAGCATTTCAAAGGGTGAAGAGCTACGGTGAGCAGAAGGTACCACCAGACAAGGACACACATGGCAATGCAGAAATAAGAACAATAAAATTTCTAAAATCATAACCTCAAAACATGCACGTCCTAAACCTATGTCATCCACACACCATTATTCACACTATAGATTATTACAACTTATTACAAATGCTAATAAATAATCTTAATTACATGCCGAAACCAAAAACACTTCCTATGAAAATCTAGCGACTCGTTGGCCAAACCTCAGCAGACCGCTGCGCTACTCTGATCTCCTAACCTGTACGGACAAACAATTATGCTAAGCGATAACGCTTAGTCGGGCTAAACAAATAATGGGCAGCCACTCACAGTGGTTGCCGAGGTATGCACGTACAAATCGATAGATATATGTATACAGATATAAGCATAAAGGAAACTGGCTTCAGTTAATGTGAACTAATATCGTTACTTTCATATGAAAACTTAAACAATTTCATATGCCGATTCATTCATATACCATAACTAGAAAATACTATGTTACATTTTATTCACAATTACATTAGACATACTTATCATTTACCTGACTCATTAATTAATTCCTAAGTCAAAACATTTCATTTAATCAAATCATTACTTGTTCAAAACTAAACAAAATGTTTCATTTTTCAAACCATTAATTGTTCAAAACTGAACCAAACACTTTAGTTCTTCGATTTGGTTCTGGCTTGAAATAACCATTCCAAGATTCCTACGTATCCCTATGGTTGGGAATCAGAACCATGTAGTTCTTATAGAAAACTTCATTCACAAAAGTTTTAGAATTAATCCTAACATCTTTCTTAAATCCAATTTCTATCTCATGCTTACTAATCGATACATACTTAAAACATTCATTAAAAGTCATTAAACAATGAACACATATATATACACATTCATAAAGTACATTTACTAAGCTCTCAACGATATCAATCATGCATATCAAGTATTTCAATAATTCGTTCTAAAGGAATCATGTAGACAAGCATACTCATAACTCTTGAACAGATTAATAATATGTAGTATTCACATACTAACTCTTATGCATTTAGGATCTTTGCATACATGTATATTAGAACAAACACTACGTGATACATTTCTTTTCATTTAACAGATATCGCCTTATTATACAAAACACAGGTGTATCCGAAGATACCACACCTTTCCACATAAGTGTCCATAAAGGATCCAGAACAGAGGGGTGCATAAAGCACCAGTCAAATGGCATTTATCACAAATGCATCAAATATTTATTCACATAATCATTTTGCAAATCATCACAAAACTTATCAATTAATTCACATTAATTTTACTCTTTTAGTTGCCTACTAAGTCATAGGGGTGGATAAGTGAGTAACAGAACACATGGCGGTATCCGTGGGTACGATTCGAAAAGCAACATCATAGTTTTCTCATTCAAAGCATTTTCACATTGCGGATCTTAAACAAGATCCGTACACATTGAGGTTCACGAGGAACCAAATGGGGACTTGATCAGGGTCCAAATAGAACAGAGGGCTGCAGCTAACAGAACTTTATAGGCATGCCTATCTATCCACGACTCGACTAACGCAGGCTAAATTCCCATATCATTATTAAATTCTTTCACATTTTACACATATATACGCATTTCATCAATTACTAGAATCATTCTTTTATGATCACATAGACACATGTATCTATATATATATGCCTATCATATGCATTAATTTCATTTATCATATTCAAAACTAGTCATGTGCAGTTTCATAGATTAAGATATTCACATGAACATATTAAACGTAATCATATTATTTTTCATCATGCATTCACTTATTTGCATATCATATGTACTAATTACATTTATCATATCCATCTGAACATACTGAACGTAACTATATTATTCACATTATGCATTCATATAGACTTAATAAATAAATTACAATACTTTATGCACAAGCAGCCATTAAATAATAATAATGGTAGACAAAAGTCTCATAATTCAATTACTAACATGCATAGAAGCATTTGAATAATTCACGGATATAAAGTACTCATTTTAATTTATAGAGACTTAAAATAAGTGAGAAACCATGCAAAGGAGAAATCTTTCAAAAATATCTAGAAATAGAGAGAGGGGACTGTAGCGATCGCGACATCCAGTGGCCAGACTCGCCTGCGGGAAAAGGGAACCCATCACGAGTCATGCTCAGAGATACGACTCGTGAAGGCGGCCCACAGAGGAAAACAAGCAGACATAGGAGGGAGAGAAAACCATCACGACTCATGCATAAAGTGCACGAAAGTGCACGTCTCATGCACTCTTCCTCTACGATCTCTATCTCAATCGCGACAAAGTCGTGATTTCCAGTCCCTCATCAAAAATCTGCAGAAATTCTCTCTCAAAATCATACCCAAAATTTTTCCATTCAAAACAAACTTCAACACAATACAAATTGCTCATTCAAAACCTCATAATTAACACAAAACCCAACTTTTATACACATAAACACAATTAAATCATGCTATTAACATCAATAAAATTCCCAATTAATAAAACCAAAAATTTTGCTACAAAAACTCATTCAATCCCTCATTTGAGTTCAAAAATCACAATCAAGACATTTAAACTCAATTTATCCAAAACACTCAACATTCAAACATACTTAAACAACTTCAAGTTCATAAATACCCAGAAAAACAACAAAAAATCACAACAACTTCAAAAATACACATAAAACCTAAATTTCCCATACCTCATCTCTTTAGCTCCTAATAGCTTTCTTGAAACCCATCCAATGTCTTGCTCATCCAAAATCCTCAGCAACAACACACATAAATACAAAACATAAATCTAGGGTTTTTAACAAATCAAGAAGAACAGGTGAAATCAAAACTTAGAACTCACGTTACCTTAACAAATCT
This sequence comes from Excoecaria cochinchinensis, assembly GCA_947683425.1. NCBI lineage: Eukaryota > Viridiplantae > Streptophyta > Magnoliopsida > Malpighiales > Euphorbiaceae > Excoecaria > Excoecaria cochinchinensis. Next base: position 4,532,029 of record CANTUQ010000004.1, read on the forward strand.
TTACTTAAATCTCTTGGACTAACAAACTTTATCATCTAAACTTTGGGCTTTGATCTTCAAAGAGAGTGAATGCCATGAAACAAGAAGAAGAAGAAGAAGAAGAAGAAGAAGAGGGGGAGGAGAGGAAAAATGGGAAACGGGAGAGAGGGGAGCAAATTCTGCCCTCTCTCTCTTCCTCTCTCTTCCTTTTATACCCTTTCCCACTTCTTGCCACTTGGCACCTTGCCATTGGTCCAATCCAAGATATTTTTATCAAATCCTCTTTTTAATCCTTCAACTTTTATAACCTCATGCATTGACACTTATATCTTACTAACCCTTCACCTTGGCCCACTTAACTAAATTTATCCTTTCAATTAAATCCAAATTCCATACTCCATAATTTTTACCATTAGCCACACTTATTGGAACTTTTACTTAAATACTTAATTTGTTCATTTGGCATACCAAACACTTCAACGTCCACAACCTTGGTCACTACTCATCCTCAATATGCTCAATCCTTCTAGGGTACATTTCGGGGTGTGACACCGTTGGCAGGGATCATGCTTAGGTAGCCTGAAAATATCATTACCTTGACTAAAGCTCATGTAATGAAAGTAAATACTCCCCCTAGGTGATATACTCCTTAATACAATACTTGTTATGTGGGCCATTATATATTGAACAAAATCAACAAAACTAAATGGTCTTTTATCAAAGGCTTTCATGCCCCGGTGAGCCCATCTTAATTTAATTGAAGTGTTTAAATATATAAAGGCCAAAAATTTATACGTATGCGCATTAGATAAGAGATGTTATACTGCCAATTTTCTACCGCGCACCATATGTGTCCATTGGGTTCCCTGCTCACCTTTGGGCCAAGCCCACCTAAGGAAGAGACTACGTGACCTCGTGTGTGGGAGCAACAAGGTTGGAAGGATCTACTTGCATGCATGTGATTGTGGATGCTGCATAAATAACGATCATGCATCATATGTCATTCATCTATCATCCTAATAGACTATATTTTGCAGCCACCATAGATCCATCTAGGTGGTCCAAAGGTCCCAGTGGATGATTGGCTAGAAATCTAGTTTTTGAACTACCAAAAAGGGTAGAATACTCAAAGTCACTCTCAGAAAGCAGCAAAGCTACCTCCTACAAGTTTTCAATAGACAGCAATATGGCCAACCCACCAAGAGAAGCAGATGCCACTCCCGCCATGATTGCCGAGAAAGTAGGTAGGATGTTGGAAGAATTTGAGAATCGGATGTTGGCTATGATGGGAAACCTAATAGCGGCAATGGCTCCACCTGCTGGACCAAACCAAGTACCTCCTCTCGGAGGACAAAATGAGTGGGAGGTGGCCAGAGAGGATCCTCCTGAGGAAGTACGTCCATCACCAGTGGATCTCAGAGCTACTACATCCTCAGGCCAGAGAAAAGGAGAAGCCCACAGAGTGGGGGTTGATTATTTAGAGGAGGAGTATGAGGAACCCGTAGGGGTGAGAGGGAAAGCACCTCAGATAGAGGAGGCCATATGGAAGAAGATTGAAGAGAAGTTCGAGGCGATGTCTCGGATGTTGGCAATGGGAAAAGGGATGAACCCCGAAGATAAAGAGCGGGAGGGAGAGGATCTAATCCCTCAAAATTTCAAGATGTCTGACGTTCCGAAGTTTGATGGTACATCAGACCCCACCGCACACATCAAGCAGTACTCGCTGGTAATAAAGGGTACAATGCTGATAAAAAGGCAAAAGATACAGTACTTCTGCTTGAGCTTGATAGGTTCCGCAGTGGACTGGTATCATGGACTGGACAGAAGAACCAAAGAAGATGGGATCCACTGACAAAGGAGTTCCTCAGGCAATACGACTGCAGCACAAGGATGGAGGTAACTCTAAAAGATCTAGAGTTGGTGTAGTAGAAACCATGGGAGTCATTCCATGAATACTTGACCCGATGGAGGAACCGGGTAATGGAGATGAAGAGGAAGCTGGACAATCTGGATCAGATCAGGCTATTTATCAAAAATGTCAGCCCATATCTTAGGGATAGATTGAAGATGAAGGGGCTAAAGGACTGGGAGTCCTTGAATGATATAGCCATTGAGGCTGAGAGTGAGTACTTGGCAAGGAGAATAAGCAGTAAGGCCTACACCAAGAGGAGCAATAGTTAACCAGGGAGCCAGGAGACCAGCGAGCTCTAGCAGTGGTAATCGGGTAGGTAAAACAGCCAAGGTTTCAATCGCAAGAGTCAGTCAGAGGCATTTTTCAAACCTAGTTAGGTCCCTCTCTTGGGTGCTAAAAAGGCTAAAAAAGGAGGGAAAGTTACAACCTTTAGCACCTAAACCTGCACAAAGCCAAGGATGACCAGGGCACAAGGACGATGAATACTGTGCTTACCATCAGTACACCGGGCATACAACGGACACTGATGCATGCAACCTAGGATCTTATTGATTCTAAACAGATGACTGATCCTAAAAAGAGAAGCAACTAGAAGAAGCTCGGTTACAATAATGTGCCACCGCCTATTTTCATGATAGTGTTAGGGTTACTGTAATGGCCCAAAGAGGGCCTAGTCAGAATTCGCGAGCTAATTTGAAATAAAAAGGGTATTTCAGTAATTTGTGCATGAGGAAATTTGGATAATAAGGATTTAATTGAAAAATTGATTAAATATGTTAAGTGAAGCAATTATTTAGTGTGTGTGTGTGGTGTTTGGTGCCAAAGATAGAGAGAGTCAAAGTTACTTTAAGTGGACCAATGGATTTGTGCCATGTGGACCAAGGGGATTGAGGCATGTGGCTTGACGTTGGTGAGAGCAATAAATGGGATTGAAAGAGAGAGAGGGAGTGGCAGATTTTCTTGCTTCCCGTAGAAGCTATCTCCTCCCCTCCTTCTTGCTCTTCCGTTCTCTTGCTCTCTCTTTCTCATTTCGTTGCTTTTTCTTTTTCCTTTTCTCATGGTGTTCTTCAAGATTTGAGTGGGTTTTTATTGAGTTGTGGAGTTGGTTCAAGAGGTAAGTGCTGGGTTTATTGTGGATTTTAGTTATTTCTTTTTCTTCCCATTTTTCATTTGGTTTGGTTGGATTTTGGGTTTTTGATTCAATTGTTTGGGTTATTTGCAAGTTCCGGACAAGAGGTTGGATAAAGGGAAAGAAAAGGTCTAAGCTTAAAGGTGAAGAGTGGGTTTTGAAGCTTCTTTGTCAGGTTTGGGAGCTCTGTCTTGAATGTGTGCTGTGTGGGAATTTGTTTTCCTTGTTCTCATTTGGATTGTGTTTGTGTATTTGTGTTGTTATTTTTGGAATTTTTGAGTGTTGTGTTTGAGTATATGTATGTGTTTGTTTGAGTAGTGATGATGATGTGAAATGCTAGCGTTATAGTGATAATATGTATGTGATATTGAAGTGATTTGAGCTTGGCATTTTGCATGAAATTGAGTTAAGTTGAATGGTGTAAATTATGTCTATAAATGTAGTGGCCCAAATACCGGCTTGGAAGTGTCGGTGAATAATTTCAGCGATACCATGATGATCGCAGTGTCGAACAGTACAGGGAGTGAGTTTGCCAGTGTTAAAACTTATTAATAAGTGTGTTAAAATATAGTGATTTCGGGACAGGTGACACTGGGATAGCTATACAGCGAACCCGGCCATTCGGTGCCCGAAAAATTCTAATTTCGCGAAAATGATAGGTGGATCGTAAGGAGTCTAGTGGTGAAATCGGAACTGACAACGGAGCTAAAACCACCTCCGAAAGTCAGTTTGAAGAAAGCCTCCGGTTCGATTCAAATAGTTTCAGGTTTGACCGAGGCTCTAGATATAGTAAATGATCTTTGAAAAATTATCAGAAGGTATAGTTGGACTTAGAATAGTGTGAAAAACAGTTTGGTGGTGAAAAAGAAATTTTGTGGGGACACTGAGAAATTAGTGAATCAGACCAATTTAATTAAATCGGACCAAATAATGACTTTAATTGAGATGGAATTAAGGTTTTAAGGGCATATAAGAGTGAAAATGATGTTAAGGATGAAAAGTGAACCGAACCGGTTCAACTAGTGAATCAAACTGATCGGACCAGTCCAGTTGACTTTTGGTTACTAGGTTTGACCAAAGTTTGACTGAGCTCTAAATGGAACTCTGGATCTCAAAAAAATTATTTGAAAGCATGGTTGTGCTTGGAATATTATAGAGAATCAATTGGTAAAGAAAAATAAATTTTACGGTAAGACAGAAAATTGAGTTATCGGACTGGTAAGAAATTAGCGGAGCGGGAAACGGTCTCCGATTGAGTTGAAATTTTATATAGAGGCTAAATTATATATTTTGATAATTTTGGAATTGGTTTTGGGAGAATTTGAGCTTGGGAAATGAGGGAAATGATTTTTGGACGGAAAATGGGCTTAATAACCTAAATGGGCTTTAGGGTTGGCCCAATAGGTTGAACCAAGCCCAAACCCACTCAAGAAACATGTAAAAGACATAAATCTCTCCCATGTTCTAGAATTCTCTCTACACTTCTTCCACCTCCAGTTGGCGGAATTCCATCCTCTCTCTTTTTCTTGAATTTTCTTGTTCTCTCTTCAAAGTTATCCCTAAATCCAACCCTCCTAAGTAAAACATAGCCTCTCTTTTCATTGATGATGGTCTCAAAAGCTCATTTGGAGTGGAATAAGTGGGAAAAACCAAGAGTTCAAGGTTATGCCCTAAAAGTGAGGTAAGAGATTTTGAGTTCTATAATTTAATCTAATGCTTCAAATAGGTATTTTTGGGTATGTAGAGGATATTTATGAAGTTATATTGAATAAATAAAGAGAAATAATGGGTGTTTCTTTAGGTTATGTATTTGGCCACATGAGGAACTCTAAGGAAGTAATGGCTTTTCAAGGAGATAAGGCATGGAAAACAAGCTTAAGTGGTGGAGAGCATGGAAATAAGGTTAGTGGATACAATATCCTTTCTTTTCCATGGTTAAGGCATGATTTTAGGTTATGTTTGTATTGTGTGTATGTGAAAAATGCATGAATAATTGAATCTAACTTAATATATGTGATTATTGGACCTAAAATAGTGTAAAAGTATGATTAGATGAAATTAAAACTAAGTGGTATGAAAAACCTAATGTAGGCCGAATAGAATATTATGGATTTTATGAAGATTAAATGAAGTTTGTGGCTTATAATTGATGGTTATTATATATATAACATGTTTAAGGCATGATAGAGTGATTGAAAGAAATTAAAGAACACATAAAGAAAATCTAATGTTATGGCCGAATGGTATACCTTAGTATACAAGGGTATACTTTAGTGATTAATGCAAATTAAATTGCATATTTGTGATTAATAACATGTAATCTAAATAAATTAATGGTTAATCAAAGAAAAATGAGTGTGGGTAAAGAATTAAGTGGATGGCCGAATGATTAAGTATATGTTCATAAGGATTAAATAAATATTTAAGGCATAATAACTATGTAATCATGATAATAAATATGTAATTTAGAGAAATGAATGAATAAAGGAAGAAAATTAATTGTTGATGAAGAACTGAAGTCTTGGCCGAATTGAATAATAAAGAAATTCATGAATTCCTTTAGTGATTTAAGCATATAAATGGTATAATTGAAGTGTATATTATGTAATTGAGTTAAATGAGTGATTAATGGAAGGAAAAATAAAAATAATGAATTTTTAAAGTGTTGGCCGAATGAGAAATGTTAAAGAATGAATGTGTATTTTGATGTATAGTGGTAAAATATGGTATACAATGAGTGAATGGTGATAAATGAATGTGTATGCAAAATTTCAAGTGAATTTGAGATGTTGGCTGAAATATGTGTGCTGATACTAAGTGAATTTTAAGTGATTTCAAATAGAATATTGCCCTTAGTAGTTGTCTGGTAGTGAAATCTGGTCCAGGATATAATTGGCGAGCCACAGGGATTTCACACCGCGGTACGAGTCCTGGCGACTCGATATTGATAAGCCAGTGACGGCTTATCTCAGTGTTTAGTGAAAAATCAGTGTTCAGTATAGTGCAGTGCAGTGAGAAATGGTCCTGTTAGGATCATTTCATAGTGTAATGGGTCTGTAGGGCCCATATCCCGCATATCCGGTCAGTAGATTTTCTACCGGGTCCATACTAGGGGCATCATGATAAATATGTGATAAAAATGGTTAAAATAGTGATAAAAGTGAAAATGAGTGAAAATAGGATTAAAATGAAGTAAATAGAAAATTGAGGGGCAAAATAGTAATTTTACAAAAAGTTGGTTGAAAGTGGTAACAATAAGTTAAAAATGTAAGTGGAAGGGTAAAATGGTAATTTTGGTAATTTATGATGTTAAAATAATAAAACAGTGCAAAAGTGATAAAATAGGGACTAAATTGTAATTTGGCTAAATTGTAAGTTAAAAAGTGGAAAAGTGAAGTGAAAGGGGTATAATTGTAATTGAAATTAATAAATAAGGGTAAAAGGGTAAAATAGAAAAGATGTAAGGTTAAAAAGGTAAATAATGAATAATGTAGGGTACAGTGGTAATTAATGTAAAAGAAAGGACATAGATGGAATTAATGTAATTGTGGGGACATAAGTGTCATTAGTGAAAAAGATAAGGGTATAATTGGAAACCAGGGGCAAAGAATAAGAATTTAAGTGTAATTAAAGAGATAATAAGTTTAATTAAAGGATTAAAATGTAATTAGTGAATAATATGAATTAGATAAGTAATTATGTTATTTAAATGGTTGGATTTAAATAAGTATGATCAATTATTTAATAAGAAATAATAATAAATAAAGTAGTGACAAGAGTGTAATTAAAGCAAATTGAAATGGTAAAATTGGAATTTAAGCAAAATTTAGAGTGTAATTTGAATTGAAGTATAATGGTAAGAATTAATTGATGAAATGGGTGGCAAAATAGTGAATAAATATAGTAATGTAATTAAGTAGTGGCATTTGTGTAGAATTATTATGTTAAGGTTAGTTAGTGGATTAAAGTGCAAATTAGTAGATGATATGAATAATAAATATTTATAATTGATAATTGATGAATGAATGATTTTGTAGAGCATGGAAAAATTATTGCATGAATAAATATTAAATAAATAATATTTATAATTGTTTTGTACACCTATAGTGAGTGTGAAGGAATAAGTAATTTGATGATGTTTGGAATAATGATGAAATTATGAATAAGTGGCAATGAAAGATAAAGAAGTAAGATAGTGATATTGTGAATAAATAATTAAGTGGAAATTTAATTGAAATTAACTAATAGTGAAGTGAAGAGAATACTGATTTAAATATATATAAGTCAATAAGGGGATGACATGGAAATAAATATAAATAGACTAGTAATGTAAATAGTGATAATAATAGTAATACAAGTACGATAGAAATTAATGAATTTGACAATGAGCATAATGACAGTATAAATTAAATGAAATGTTCGAAGAATAAATTAGAAATTAATTATGGAGACATAATTAAGGGACCATAGTGAATTAAATTATAGTGCAAGATTAGTGAATAAAGTTATAAAGAATTAATTGGTAATATGTGTGTTACTAAATAATAATATAGAAAGAATTTAATTAAGAATATTGGGAAATAATAAATGAAAATTTTAAAATGATAGGTTTTAGTGTGAGTAATAAGAAAGTGATAAAATGGAAAGAATTTATAGACCCGTTATAATGGTATTTATATAAGTGAATAGAATAGAAGATATGCATTAATAATGAGACTATAAGTATGAAGACCGTGTCAATAAATATAAAAACAACATTGATTAAGAAATAAATAAGAAAATAGTGATCGAATAATTAGCATTCCAGTAACCTAGTGACTGGATTGTAGTGTATTCATTCAGTGACAAAACAATTCATAAATAATTAACTTAATGAAAGATTAGATGCAGTGGAAAGTCTGAATGTAAAGAATTAGTGTAATGCAAGAAAGTAAAGGAAATGTTAACGAAAATAGTAAAGCAAGTCATAATAGTAAACCAGTCTTACAAATTTTGAAACAATGACTATTTAATAAGCAACTACAAGAGATAGATTGATAAGTGACTAAAATTAATAATGTAATGATTAAATATCGTAAGAGTCAATAGTAAAAGTGACAGTGATAGTGATAGTGATAGTGAAAGTGACAGTGCTAGTGAAAGTAATAGCGATAATTGATAACAGTGTATAAAATGGATATTAGGAATACAGTAATAGTGAGAAAAATAAGATAACGAACACAATGAAGGTGAATAGTAATCATTCAAAAGTCACAGAAATTAATACTCTTATAATTTAAATAGAGTTAAAAGAATCAGTGTGTGCATGCATGTATTATAGTGTGGAAAATTTAGGATATGTATCCACCAATGGGCATTTTATGCTCAGCGCGTAAATGTTAATGCGCGCAGGTTAAGATAGTAGATTATTATGTGGCCGAAGATGTAGTGTCAACTGGACGAAGATATTGGCAGCAAGAATCGATGTTTGGCATGGCATGTATACGACTACGGGAAATAGATACAAGGTATATGGTATTGTTCTGTTTTAGTGTGTGAATGTATGTGTTCGTAATAAAAAGAAAAATTTCATACAGAAACTATCGAGTGCATCGTAGTGCATATTAGTGCAGTGTTATGACATCCGGTATCCGTACCATTTATGGGTATAAGGGTGTTACAATAAATGATTATGAGCATGTTAGATTGAATGTGTTTAGAAATTGAAGAGTGTAAGCATGATGGGTTAAATTGTTTTGAGTTGGGAGTAAGTTTGGCATGTAAAACAAGTGTGATTTCTGGGAAATTCTGGGTTCTGGGTGTGTTACACGGCGGTAAGGGAGTGCATACCGCCATGTAAACCTATTCTGCTTTGGTGATTTTGGTTGTCCGTCCTGCCACACGGCGGTAAGATCGGTCCATACCACCGTGTAACATGTTACACGGAGGTTAGGATAGTGCATACCGCCATGTAAATGGCCTCTGTCTTTTAAATTGTTGGCTTAGTCACACGGCGGTCAAGCCCGCTTGACCCTCGTGTGGGGTGGCTTACACGGCGGTGAGGCTTCCCCATACTGCCGTGTAATGCCCTTCTATTTTGAAAATTTAGTTTTCGAAATGTTATATGGCTTTGAGGGATTTGCATTTGCCGTGTAAGCCCTATTTTCTCCCAAATGTTTTCTTTGAATTTCTTACATGATTTCTTTTACTTCAATCAGTTTAGAATATGCATTTGTTTAATTTTTTCGTGCTTATACAAGTTATATGCCCGTGATAGATAAGGTCTATACATGATTTATATGTTTATGCAATGAATTGATAATATGTATACTTGAAATAAGTGATTTTGAATAGTGTTATGTTCCGAATGTGTGAGTTGAGCCTGAAGTGTCAAAGTTGTGGATAAATAAGCATGCTGATAAAGGGTTAGTGAGTGCAGCTGCTAGTGTTGGCCCCGCTATGGGTCAAGTTATTTCGGTTGACCTCCATTAAGGTTTTAGTGAAAATGTTTTAAGATTTCGATCTCCGGTGCTACCTTCGGGTATAAAAGTATTTGAGGCTTTGGTCTCCCGTGTATTGTTCCCGTATCCACCACCAGTGAAATTCAGGCTATGGTTTGAAATTTTTGGGTTTTGCATAGTGAAGTGTTATGATTATTATGTGATTCCAGTTAGTGAAATTGGTTATTGCCTCCTGTTAGCGAGTTCTAATTTCATATAGTGATTATTGACTTATAAATATCTCTGTTCTCTGATACTTAGTGAATTTAGTGTGATGCTTAATCTATGTGTTATTGCATGATATTACTGTATAGTGTTTTGTTATTCTTGTTCCTCCCCACTAAGCATTATCGCTTAGTACGAGCTGTTTTCCCGTGTAGGTGGCAGGTTTTGTTCGGTTTGTTGTGCATCTGCAGGGTGGCCACTAGGAGTAGAGTCTTTATTTTTGTGTACTCCTCCTATTTTCTTTTTGTATATGTATTCTTTTGGTTAGTGGCATATGTAATTTTTGTTAAGGATCCTTATGTAATTCTGAATGATGTATTTAATACATTTTTTATATTTTAATTTAATGTTAAGGTTATGAGTTTTATTATTGTTATTGTACACTTCCGCTGAATGCCTGATATGTATGCGTGTCTCTGAGTGACCATCGCGGTAGCGCTCCGATATCCTTCCAACGGGGGTATCGGGGTGTTACAGTTACCCGAGTGGTATGTGTTGAGAGACTTGTATGGTGAAGTAAACATTACTATCAATTGCCTTGAGAAGGCAAGTGAAAAAAGGATTCCCGTGGCAAAGATTGATTGTTGGTCCACTAGTGATAGTGGAAACGAAGATGATAATAATGATGATGAAGGATCTGCTGACCCGTGGGGTTCAAAAGATGAGAAAGAAGAAATTGGAGTAGTGACTCGAAGTAGAAGGGTAGTTCTAGTTCTGGAGGTAGAGAAGTCACAAGATCCTGTGGTGGTTCGGATAGAGAAGGAGCCGGAGGAGGATCAGGTAATGAAGCAGTTAAAAAGGGCGCTGGCTTAGATATCAATATAGGATCTATTGGGACAATCTCATAGACAGAAGTTGGTAGAGGCCTTATGCAAGTCTACGGCGGCAACCACTATCTCCCCTATAGAGCTGTTGGATATTGTGAAAGGGAGTGCTGGAGAGAATGTGGTGTACTCGAGTGCTGATTTACCGACAGAAGGCCTCAACTATAACCGTCCATTATATATAAGGGCGCAGATCAATGAAAACCACACCGCTTGCGTTATGGTGGATGATGGTTCTTCCATAAATGTATGCCCTTTGGTGGTAATGTCAGCTTTTGGAGTGAATGAGGACATGCTAAGCAAGTCAGATCTTACAATTACCACCTACGATAACTCCTGAATGCAAGCATCTGGGACCTTCAAAGCAATGGTCAAGACTGGGCCGATAGAGACGGAGGTTGAGTTTGTAGTCCTACCTATGCCAACCAATTTTTCAGCATTGTTGGGCAGACCATGGTTCCACAAGTTAGGAGGGGTGCCATCTACCCTACACCAGATGATAAAGATCCTACATGAGGGGCAGGTAGTAATAATCAAAGCTGCCAAGGAGAATCAGGTATCCATACTAGAGATTGTAAGGCAAACTTTCAATAGGTTTCATGCGGCTGTAATTGTTGAGGAAGATGACATTGCAAGGAGCCCTCAGGTGGTGAACATGATGAAGAAGATGTCTTTCCTTCCTGGAGTTGGTTTGGGTAAGAACTCCTAGGGCTGCAAGTTGCCATCACAATGAGAGGTTAGAAGGATCGAAGGGGCCTCGGGTATAAAGGAACAACCATGATGAGTAAGAAGGTAACTCGTGAGGTCCCTCACATTAAGGAGAGTTTTATGCCGGCCACCTCAGTGTGTGCTTATGTCGAAGAAGCCGAACTTCAGTGGGTAGAAGGGAGAGTCGTGCCGGTATTTTAGGTTTTTAATGACGTCTTCAATTGGGACATTGGATTTTCAAGCCAGTAGAGGGCTTTTGGGATGAAGAAATCATGACCCAGGGGACTGTATGGGATCGAGATGCACCCAAGGAAATTATCACTGAGAAGTTGATGGCCACCAGAGTGAAGGGTAAGGAGAAAGTGAGAGATGAAGCTGCAGATTCAGAAGAGCAGGGTGAAGTTTCATAGGGGGTTGCTGCAGAGTGTCCAAAATGCCAAGATGTTACTCAACTATCGGCTGCAACGTCTGCGTTGGTAGAGAAAGAAGATGATAGTGATTTAGATTTTCTTTTTATTCTAGAACTCTTTGATAATGTTTATAATGTTTCAAGTTTTATTAATAATATGAACAATTTTGCTTACTTATACGATGTTTTTGATGATTTTACTATGCATTATCATGATCATGATTCATTTATATTTTACTATGCATAATCATAATCTGTTAAATCCTCTAATTTTGAGACCACCCTAGCCAGTCAAACCGTTGATCCTCTACCTGGCGATAGAAGATAGCTCTGTAGGTGCCATGATGGCTGCGAAAGATGAATTTGGAGTAGAGTTTATAGTTGATTACCTTAGTAAGAAGTTTCTTTCTTGTGAGATCAAATATACTGAAGTCGAGAAGATTTGTCAAGCAGTAATTTGGGCCTCTAAGAAATTAAGACACTACTTCCATTCTTACAAGGTACAAGCTATTGCTAAGCAGAATCCTCTAAGGTACTTGCAAGAAGCACCCTCTTTACTGGGAAAGATGGTTATTGCTCCTACAAGAGTTCGAAAGACAATCAAGGGGCGTACAGTAGCATAATTCTTGGCAGAATAGCCCATCGAAGGAGATCTAATAGAATTTAACTTCCCAGACGAGGATATTACTGTAATGGCCCAAAATTTCGACTGATGTGAATAGTGATTTTCGGGCAGTGAATAGTGATATCGGACAACTGTAATAGCCTAATTGTCGGTTTGGCGCAAAAGTGTTTCCCGAGGTTCAATTATACTACCAAAAATGCACCGGATCCTATTGTGGCTCTAACGTTAAATGTGCGCACGCCAGCGAAATTCTGGGATGGGCAACCCTTCAGGGCACCCGAAAATATTTTATTGAACCATTGGATAATACTAGTCGGGACTAGTCCAAGGGTGAAATTTGAAGTAAAAATGAGTTTAAATAGGTCTCCAAAAGTCAAAAATAAGAAAAGCTCTAGCACGGTTCAAATAGTGACAGGGTTGACTTTAGATTTGACCGGACTTCTAAAAATAGTAAATGACTTCTGAAAATTTATATGAAGGCATGGATGGATTCAGAATGATGTGTAGAATAATTTAGTGGTAAAAAGGAAATTTTATGGTGCAAATGAAAAAAATAGTGAATCGGACCGGTTCAATTGAACCGAACCAGCTATGGATCCCGACTAAGATGAAACCAAAATCAAATGAGCTATTAAGAGTAAAAAGAAGGTTAAGAATGATAAGTGAACCAAACCGGTTTAAGTAGTGAACCAAATCGGTCGGACCAATTTGACTTTAGTCTGACTAGTTTGACTGAGGTTTGACCAAATCTTTAAAAATAGTAAATGACCTCCAAAAATTATAGGAACTCTAGATGTGTCCTAAATAATATTTAGGAATTTTTGACTGTAAAAATGTAATTTTATGGTAACACCGAAAATTATAGAATCGAACCGGTTCGAGTGAACCGGACCAGAAACGGACTCTGATTGGCCTAAAAATTTTTATGGAGGCTAATTTTTATATTTTAAGAATTATGAAATTCATTTTTGGAGGAATTGAGATTGGAAAGTGAGAGAAATAATTTAGAGTTGCTAAATGGGCTAAATTATTTAATTGGGCCTAAAGTGGTTGGCCCAATTTGGTTGGACCAAGCCCAACCCATTACACACATGTTATATAAGTGAAATTTGTGGAAAAATCGAGAGAACTCTTTCATTCTCTCCTTCTTTCCACCATGGCCAAATGGCCTCCAAGACTTGCTCTCCACCATTTCTTCTCTCTTCTTCTATTCTCTCCACTAAATCAAAGGTCCTAAGCAAAGATCAGCCCCTCTTTTCATTAATGATGGTCTCTAAACTCCATTTAAGGTGATTGAAGTGGGAAAAGTTGGTTAAACAAGGTTATGTCCTCAATTTTAGGTAAGAGAAATCAAGCTCCACAATTTAATTTAAAGGTTTATATAGGTAAATTAAGGTGTGTAGAGTAAGGAAATGATGTTATATTGAATTTAGAAGTAAAGAAAATGATGATTTTGAACTATCTTTTATTTGGCCACTTTAGGATTTTATTGAGGAGGAAGTTATTTCATGGACTGAGGCTAAGAAGATGAAGATTAAAGTGGGGAGATTAAGGTTTAAGGTAAGTGGATACAATATCCCTTAATTTCCATGAGTTTTGTGTGGATTTATGATTATGTATGTTATGTATATGTGTGTATAATGCATGTTTCATTTAAACTAATGATATAGATATGTTAAATGAGGTTTAAAAGGATTATTTAACTGATTTGAATTCAAAGGAAAAAAAGATTGAAAATGTCAACCTAGGATGGGCCAAATGATGACTTAGGATTTAAGTTGGATAAATTGCAATTAAATTGGATGTTAAATGAAAGTATTTCATTGTAAAGTTAGTTAGTATGTAAATTAGTGAAATATGAAGTGAACATTAAATAAATAAAATTAAAGAGTAGATATTCAATTTGGACCGAATTGGTATATGTAGGATTGTGTAAATAATTTTGATAATTAATGTTGTGTATTTATAGAAATATGTTAACTAGCATAAGAAATGATGAAATATAAGATAAATGTGAGAAAGCAAATATTGGAAAATGAACTTGTAACCTTGGCCGAATTGAAAACTTAGAAATAAAATAAAAAAATTGATAATTTAATAAATTTGAAGCATGGAATTGAAGATAGAATTAATAGTGAATGTATAATAATTTATTGAAAGATTAGAATTTAATTGAATATATTTCACTTAGGAACATATTATGTGATAGAGTTGGGATATGCCCATGACTCTTTAATGGATTGAGTTCCAATCCAGATTAAATTGAGTTATTTAATCTGATAAAGTTTACCAAATTCTATCTCAGGAAGGATTCTGAGTTAGTTTAGGGATAAGTCTCTAGCCTTTAGGATCTCTATAAATAGAGGTGAGATCCTCATTATTTGGTAACGAGAAAACGTATATGCCGCAAGGCTGCTCATTCCCACTCACGATTTATTGTGTTAATCTTACAGGGGCTCTTAGATTGTGATCTAACTGCTCTTATCCAGAGTGGGTAATAGCCAGACCGGTGACCAAATAAAAGGAGATCTTTGTATCGCTTTCGCAACGAGATTTTAGCGCTACAACAAGTAGGTATCAATCCTTTTATTGTTACCTCAATTAATTTCTTCTTTTATTTTCCTATCATTGGTATCAGAGCCTTCATTTTTTGCGTCATGGCATGTGGCTTAAAATTGATCTAAAATTTTATGAGTAAAATTTGTAGATCTAGGAAGCATGAAACGCAACAAAATTTTTTTTTGTGAAAAAATATATAAGGGTGTGTATTTTGGCTCAATTTTGTGTATGTGTACACTGAAACCTGAGGGATAAAATTGAATATTCGAAATGCTAGTCTAGAAATTGGGATTTTTATTTTTGACCTTACCATTGTGTTTACAGACCCAAAGAACCCCTAACCGGCCAAAATCGGGAGTTCAAATTTAGCCGAGAAGGTGGCACGTGGCATTGACGCTCCACCACACGTTGGTCGCGTGCGCGATGGCCCACACGCGCGTGAACACGTGTCAATAACATGACAAGTTATTGACACGTGGCCTAATCGTCGTGAGCCACATGGAAAACCGCAGTCATGCCATGTGGATCCGACATGTCCCCTGTGCGCCACATGGGCGCCAGGTGGACCAATAAGGGGTGGACACATGGCAAGGCGAGGCCTGCCACGTGTCATGCTAACATGTCAAAAAGCAACACGTGTACCAATTAGAGCCCGCCACGTGTCAAACCACATCGTTGCCACGTGGCATGACACGTGGCAATCACATGTCCACATAGTGCCACATGGGTGCCACATGGGCACCACATGGACCTGTGTATGTCGGACACGTGTCATGCTGTGGTGTTGACACGTGCCTGACCAAAAGGGAGTCGCGCGTGTGGGTGCGTGCGGTGAGCTCCTGCCTCCAAATCAGCTTCATTTTTTTGCGAAAATGTTTTTTCATAATATTTATGATTTATTGGTCAATTTGTCAAAATTTTTTGATGACCATAAAATATAGTTATTTATTTCATTTTAAAATAAATATTTTAATAATTATGGAAAATGTGTTTTCTATTTTTAAAAAATATTTTGAAATTTTTTTATGTGTTTTCTGTCTTTATTTGTTGATTGAAATGTGTTTCAATCATATGTGTTTATACATGAGTCTATTAACCATTTAAGTTTCTGTAATGTGTTTCAGAAATGATGATAAGGACACCTATGATTCCTAAAACCCCGCATGAGATTGCTTTAAGAAATGCAAGAGTGCGTTCAGTAAGCAAAATGAGAATGCGGAGGAATATTCGAGCTGATGATATTGATGCTATAGTGCGTCATATATTGACTATGCATGAACAAATGCAGGAGTGCATTTGGATAGGAGGTTTAAGCTTAGGAAGGGATGACAGAGATAAAATCAAAGCGTTGGTTAACTCTTTTGAATATCATCCAGTTCTGAGGGAGCTTTTGGAAACTACTTGGTACATAGGAGATAGAGTTTATAGGAAATCTATCATCCATTTTTTGGCTAGAGTTGCCAAAAGAGGAGTGTTGAGGAGCAACATTCTATCTGTGATGAAATTAAGAAGTGGACGTAAAGTGCATCGTCCATGGCTTCATCAGCGAACTTATGAGTTCCCTTATGAGTTAATGAAGTTGGTCAAAGAATCAGTCCCTGTGTCAGTAAAGATCTTGAGGAGATCTAGTTTTCTAGACTAGTTGATATGAGTGTCAATTATAGTTAGCATTTGTTTTTATAGGATTTATGTTTCCTATGATTATTATTTGACATGTGTGTCTTATTTGAGGATTATTGGATTTATTTATTGGTTGAATGAATGAGTTTATTTTTTATGGCATTTAATTATTTTTTAATAAATGTGTTTATTTTAAAATGTTAATTGCCTTGCAATATTTTATGAGTAAAATGTTTGCATGTTTATTGAGTAGAGACTTAATAAAGATAAAAACCAATAATATTTCCCTCATAAGTATAAGAACTTAATAATCCAATAATTCTGATTTACTATGCATGAAATCTTAACTTATAAAGTTGGACATTAGAACTTAGATGGTAATTGGTACTTTTAGTAACCTTTTCGAATTTGAGTCTAATAGAAAACTTTATTAGGTTATTATTTCAGGTGTATAGTAAATTGCATGTATTGCCTAATCTCCTATAATAACATGCAACTTTGTTCTATTTGAATCAGAGGAAATGGCATCTACTTCCAAATTAATTATCGCTGAATCAAACAAAGATTTGAAATTGAATGGCGATAATTATGAAATCTGGAGTATGAATATCCAGTATGTGCTTGAGGAGCAAGAGGCTCTCGAAACCTTAAGTTCGGTTATGGCTGAACCTGAGGATGGCAATACGGCCCAGCATAGGCAGGATCGAGATGTCTATTTGGCATGGAAGAAGAAGAATTCCACTGCTCGTATCATCCTGCTGAGTGCTATGGAGGATGATATAACTAAGCAATTCCGCAAGTATCAAAACGCAATGGATTTGTGGATCACTTTGCGGGAGAAGTTTGGAGGAGTGACTCTAACTAAACTCTGATCTTTGACGAAAAATTTGATACTTATCAGAAGAGAGCTGATCATTCTATGCGAAAACATCTCAGGGAGATGGAAAATATGATGAGTGAGCTTAGTGAATATGGTCATAAGTTGACCCACGAGCAGCAGGTCCAAGCTGTCATCCGTTCCTTACCCAAGAGTTAGGAGCATATAAAAATGCAACTGACTCATATGGATAGTGTAAAGACATTTGCGGATATCGCATGTCACCTGGAGCTTGAAGAGGACAGATTAGCATCGATTAAGGTCAATACCGAAGTGCATGTGGCACAGTCCCGTTCTGGTGGAACGAGTTCAAACCAGAACAAAAGGAAAGGCTTCAAAGGTCGGGATAAGGAACTTGCCAAGAAAAATAAAAGGAAGAAGAAGGGACAAAATTCTAAGAGGTCCAAAGGCAAGAAAAAGATAAATATTTCAAAAGTGAAATGTTTTAATTGCTAACAGAAAGGACACTATGCAAGAGACTGCACTGTGCCCAATCAGGTACACTTTTCTAACTCAAGAGTGAGTGAAATTTGTGTATCTAGTTCTGTATTACTAACTGAATTTCATGCTTTGTGGGTGGTTGATTCAGGAGCAACGGACCATGTAGCAAAGGATCGAGATTCCTTTGTAGAATTTCGACGAATACCAAATGGAGCAAAATATATATATGTGGGAAACGATGCAAGAGTGCCGGTTCGAGGGATTGGCGCGTGTAGATTAGTCTTACGCGCTGAACCTTGGTCCTACATGATGTGCTTTATGCTCCAGATATTCGTAGGAATTTAGTTTCTGTTCTTGTGTTATTAAAACTTGGTTTTGATTTACACTTTAAAGATGACAGTGTGCGCTTATGTTTGGATGATGCTTATTATGGTTCTGGTTTTATTTCGAACAATTTCATTGTTTTAGATATCGATGCTAAATTTATGAATAAAAACAAATTTTCTTTAATTTCTTCTACTTCACATAATAATGAGAATCATGTGAAATTATGGCATGCTAGATTAAACCATATTGGGCAAAATTAAATAAGTCGGTTAGCAAAAGCTGGTTTACTAGGTGATTTGAATGAGGTTGAATTACCTACCTGTGAGCATTGTCTAAAAGGAAAACTAGTGAGAAAACCGTTCGAAAAAGGAACTAGAGCAGAATTTCCATTGCAATTAATTCATTCTGACGTTTGTGGTCCAATGAATGTAAGGGCAAGGCATAGGGCCTACTACTTCATCACATTTATAGATGACTATACAAGGTATGGTCATGTCTACTTGATTTCTCACAAGTCAGAAGCATTGAGTTGCTTCAAAACTTTTATGAACTTAGTTGAGAATCAATTAGATAAAAAGATCAAACCTTTAAGAATTGACCGAGGTCGGGAATATATTTCAGATGAACTTAAAGCTTTATGTGATGAAAAAGGGATTGAACATCAGTTGTCCATTCCCAGAACTCCACAACAAAACGGTATTGCGGAAAGGAGAAATAGGACTCTCCTTGATATGGTTAGATCTATGATGGCAGAGGTAAATTTGCCTATCTCCTATTGGGGAGATGCTTTATTAACTGCCACATATGTTCTAAACCGTGTGCTCTCAAAATCTATCACATCAACACCTTATGAGTTATGGACTGGTCGGCATGCTAACCTAAGCCATCTACGACCGTGGGGTTGTATTGCTTATGTCCATGATACCTCAAGTAAATTTGGTAAATTGGGACCAAGAGGTAAAAAGAGTATATTTGTGAGATATTCTAAAGTATCAAAAGGATACGTATTCATGGGTGAGCAAGAGGATGGTTCAGTAACTGAATTTGAATCACGAGACATCATATTCTTGGAAAATGAGTTTCCAAAGTTGGGCAAAGTGAATCAAGATTTCACTTTCTATGAAACTCAAGAAGATGAACCATCAGGATCACTCCATCTGAGTGGGAGGGAATTAGAGGAAAAAGGTCAAGATCTTCCTCCTCTACATGATCCGGATGTTTGAGACCCTGATTTGAGTGGGAGCATTCCTGACTCCAGTGGGAGTATGGAGCATGGCCCCAGTGGGAGTATTCCGAATTACGATGAATATATGAGACATGTTTATCAAGATTCAGAACTGCGTAAATCTAAAAGGATAAGTATTCTTCGCCGATGATTTGAGATCGAAGGCTTGAACGAAGCCCTTTTGATTACCCCATAAGACGAGGAAGAGCCTAAAAATATCAAACAGGCCTTCTCAAGCCCAGCTAAAGAAAAATGGATCAATGCAATAGAAGAAGAAATGGCTTCTATGAGATCAAACCGTGTTTGGGAACTGGTTGATCTACCCGAAGGATGCAAACTGATTGGGAATAAATTGATTCTCAAGGTGAAGCAAAAAGCTGATGGAAGTATTGAAAAATATAAAGCTCGGCTAGTCGCTAAGTGGTTTACACAGCAGGAAGGGATTGATTATGAGGAGACTTTCTCCCCTGTTGTGAGATTTATGTCTATAAGGTTAATTCTTGCCATAGTGGCAAGTTTAGACGTAGAGCTACATCAAATGGATGTAAAGACTGATTTTCTCAATGGAGAACTGAATGAAGAAATCTACATGGAACAACCTGTAGGTTTCATCGAAAAAGGCAGCAAACATAAGGTTTGCCGATTAAAAAGATCAATCTATGGACTTAAACAGTTTTCGCGACAGTGGTATTTGAGATTTCATGAAACAATCATGTTGAATGGATTCAACATGATTGATGAAGACCATTGCGTATATAATAAAAGCTCTGAAAATAATTTTGTCATTTTAACATTGTATGTAGACGACATACTAATAGCTGAAAATGACAAAGAGTACGTAAATCAAATCAAAGATTGGTTATCGTCCAACTTTAAAATGAAAGATATGGCTAATGCAGACTTCATTCTTGGAGTTAAGATTTCAAGAGACCGTTCGAGAAGGTTATTGTCCCTTTCACAAGAGACATATATCAACAAAGTCCTTGAATGATTCAATATGAAGAATTGCAAACCCATAGACTGCCCATTGCCAAGAATCAGTTTCTTAGCAAAGACATGTGTCCTAAGATGCCAGACGAAGTGGAATGTATGAGGAATGTTCCTTATACCAGTTCCGTGGGTAGTCTTATGTATGCAATGTTGTGTATGAGACCTGATATTTGCTATGCAGTGAGCATGGTAAGTAGATATCAATCTAACCCAGGCGAAGCACATTGGAAAGCAATTAAGAGGATACTTAGATATCTCAAAGGTACAACAGATTATTCTCTCTGTTATCAAGGCAAGGATCTGCAATTGAGAGGATACACTGATGCTGATTGGGCTAGAGATGTGGACAAGAGGAAAACCACTTCAGGTTTCACATTCTTGCTTGGCAAGGGTGCCATCTCATGGAGTAGTAAGAAATAAACCTGTGTAGCCTTATCAACAATGGAAGTTGAATTTGTAGCTTCCGCAACTACGGTACAAGAGGCGATTTGGCTGAAACGGTTAATGGACCATTTAAGAGTAACTGCCTTAGAGGAACGAGTGACAGTCTATAGTGATGGTCAATCGTCGATAGCTTACACAAAAGATCCAAAATTTCATAGTAGGACTAAGCATATCGACATTAAGTATCATTATATAAGAGATGTAGTTGCACGGGGAGATGTGAACTTACAGTACATATCTACGCATGATATGACTGCAGATCTGTTGCCTAAACCTGTAACTAAAGATGTGTTTGAGAGACACGTTAGATTTCGGGGTTTGCATAGAATTTGATGTGTACTAACTTTATTGTAATCCCTTAACATTATTATTTGTGAATAATAATAAAGTTCATTGTTGGCAATATATGAGTGTAAATGTTTAATGTGTGAACACTTACTGTTATTTGTTTGAGTTAGAGCATGTCAGACAGAGAAGTAGTCCACTCACAAGGGTGTTTACCTTAGTTTTGTCAATGAGTTGGCAAAAACTAAGATGAGGCGATTTTTGAACAAATGAGTATGCTCGAGAACCTGTTCAAAATAAAAGTGCCGTCTTGTAGAAATTACAAGATATGTCTTGTTAAGGCGCGAGATAAAGTCATACATGAGGTTGTATGATTTGGATTGAGATCCAAAATAAGGATCGTGTGGAGTCTGATGGTTAGTTATATGTAAGTACCATGTTCTATCTTAAAAGGCAGAAGTAGTTCTTAAATAAGCAAACTAAAGTTGGGTGCTTCGGTCCATCGCAACCTTACGCTTCTGTATTGTAACACCCCCATACCCCCGGTAAGGAATATCGGGGCGCTACGCGGACACTTACGTATACATGTACATGCATTAGCGGAAGCGATAGCATAAACACATCCATTTAAAAGTAATTAAATACTACACTAGGGCCCAACATGCATTTCATATCAACTATACATATGTACTTCTTTCTCTTTATACATGTTCATATTACACTCTGTTTCTATTTAGCTTTACATATACATTTACATGTACCTTTACTTTGTGATTTTTTTACTTATATTATATAATGATGTTACTCAAAATGTAAAAACTCTATCTCTAACTTGTAAAAAGATATGACAAAACTCCTAGTGGCCTTGACCCGCATATGTCCGCTCACTGATCCGAACCTGTATACCTACACGAAAATAAACATCCGTGCTAAGCGATAACGCTTAGTGGGGATGAAAACAATGCAAAGGACTTCTTTACGAAGTCACAAATAGCTCACACATATGTCATATAACAAATATCAAGTAGTTCATGCATATAGCTCTGATACTTGTATAGGTTTCATGTTCAATTATCAAATACTATGAGTTCACATGCAGATAACATCTACTCTTTTACTTGTTCATATACACTACAACTTGTACATTTCGTTTATTCAAATATACATTATCATGTAACCACATTCATGTCAATACACTCATGTAATCATGTACTTGTATACAGAACTGTAATGTACTTAAACATTACTTTCATGTACTATAGCTTTATTCGAAGCAACACTATAATCATCTCAAGTTCACTGCACAACATTTAACAAAACAGACATTACTTTCATGTACTATAGCTTTATTCGAAGCAACACTATAATCATCTCAAGTTCACTGCACAACATTTAACAAAACAAGCCTGAGTTCCTCTCATGGTGGATACGGGACGCTCTATAAAAAAAACATTTTCGATAGACCGAAGTCTCAAAACTTTTTCATATATCTCTATTAATGACCATTCTCAGAGGTCGACCCGCTTCGCCCAAACGGGGCGGAACATTGGCAGCTGCACTCGATAATCCCTTTATAAGCATGCTTATCTGTCCACTATAACGGTAATCAGGCTCAATACCGACTCACACACTATACACGGACATCAACTCATCAACTAAAATTCAAGTGCATTTATCAAATTCAGAGACATTTAATTGATGTACAATCTTTAATAATCATATTCAACAACTAAAAGGCATGTAACATTTAAATTCCATGCATTCACTCTTATATAACATCATCATATACATGTGTTCAACTTATTACATAAACATATAAATCATGCAAAGCAAGACAGAAGAAAACACTCTCTTCAAAACAAATAAAACAGGATGTGAAGAGGTTCACTGTCGCGATCGCGATAAGAAGTCGCGCTCGCGACAGAAGCCAAGTTCATTGTCGCGATCGCGACAAGAGGTCGCGCTCGCGACAGAAGATAGATTACAAAAAGGCTCTATACTCGATACCAAATGCATTATATAACAATTCCTAAATTCATACATATTTATCATGTCAATTATTGTACTTCCTACAACTATACATTGTTACTTTATTAGTTAAATTACCAATTTACTCATACTCATATGCATTTCCCCGTTGATAACTACTTTATAGTCATTTGCTAACCCTAAACATGCATAATAAGCTAAGGGGAAGGGTAAGGGGTTGACCCGTGGCAACTAGGAGCTCAAAAAGAAGACGAAAAAGCCTAAAATGAGTTGTTCTGTCGCGACATGTGTTGCGCTCGCGACAGAGTCTCCGCTTTGGTGCCTCACAAGACTGCTTTTTACCTTAAACTTGTATCATCTAAATGGACCTCTAAACGTCTTTATTTGGAAAAACTTTCTTCTTAAAAATTGTTCTATAGGATGTTAAATTTAAAATGGGACAAGTTTCAGGTCGTTTGGACATATATAACAAAAGATATAATCTAAACAACATATACTGTTCTAGTGAACCCGCAAGAACATGGTCACCTACGTTTTAATTACTTTTTGGGATACTTAGGGCCAGAATTAGATTAAGCACCCTCTTAGACAGTTTTAGATACGGATCTTATATTTCATATGCAATTGGAATCAACCCAATTGGAGTCCTATAGCTCTACTTATCACAAATACAATACACAGAGGTCTGATGACAAATAAGCAGAATTTCTCAAAATCAAGCTCTATCATCAACACAAACACTCAAATGATCAAGTTACATACTTATAAACATATATACACATGTCATGAGCACTGTAAGCAATCAAAATGAACATCTTGAGCTAATTAAAGCTCATCAATCATCTCTTTATTTTTACATGTCTTTGTTCAAGCATTTCTCATATAAACACATGCAAAGTTAACACAGTTACACTCGATCCCTACCTCTAGGAACTCGATCATAGTTCTCTACTCGTTCCGATCTTCTCTTTTCCTTTATTGACTCTCTTGCCTTCAACTTGCACCAAAACCACACACAAAACACTTGGGGTTACTCTTCTTTTTACTTTAAATCAAAATAGAAACCAAGTAGTAGAAGAAGACTAAATAATAGTACTACTTACCTCTTCTCAAAAATCTACTCTCTTAATCCCAACCTAAATGAGTCTCTTTAGGAGCAAATGGAAAATAGAAGAAAAGAAAGGAAAGTGGAGCACGGCAACTAAGAGCAAAGAAAATAAAAAGGGGAATTAACAAGCCAAATGAAGAAATTAAAATGGGAGTAGGGAAAGTGGCCGGTCAACTAAATCCAAACCTTCTCACATAATGCTCACCAAACCAAATAAATGCCAACCATCTTATTTAATTCATCCCTATCTTAAGCCAAGCCAAGCCAAGCCAAACTAAGCCAAGCCAAGTATCTCTTCCCTACAATGACACTTGGCACACTCCTGCAATGCCACTTGTCAAACTCTTATGCCGCCACTTGTCACTCTTCTACGATGCCACTTGTCACTCTCCTATGACACCATGTGTCCAATACACATCTCAAGGTCTCTTAACACCCACTTATGCACACATCTCGCGAGGGGGTTCTGTCGCGCTCGCGATAGAACGCTCACGCCCGCACCAACCAGCTGAAATTCAAAAATCGCTGGAGGGCTCTGTCGTGCCCGTGACACTTATCGCTCTCGCGACAGAACTCTCGCACATAAACTTACCTTTTTCGAACCAAAACTCTATAATTCTTCATGGGCCATTTGGGGGTGTGACATGTATGGTGTTTTTTTATACATATTATTTAAAATGTGAGACATCCGCTCCTTTAAGGGAAGGAAAGAGCACCATAACACATGTTTTATACCGTGTGCGCTTAAGTGACCAAAGGGATGGGAATTTAAATACTATTGATCTCAACTTTCCCTATTGTGAGACCCCATTTATATTTCTACCCTTAGAACCCTTAACTTATCCCTGAACTATGGTTTAATGTGGCTAGCTTGGTTAGTTTCCAAAAGGTCTGGAGAAAAATTTTAGCCTGGCGGAATCTAACTGGAAAAACAAGTTAAATTATGATGGATGGCATATAGTAAGAGGGGAAGATAACCTTTGGATCACATTCATAAGAATTTGTGGTTCACCGACATGTCTATTATCGTTTCTATAAGTAGAAACATAATAATGAACACGAATGATGTTTAATGAGATCATGAGTTAAAACAGTGATTGTGAGAAGGTCGTTTAGGGTTAGGCATACGTGAAATAAAAGGATCGCCTTTTTCGAGAAGCTATATATCCCTAACAGGTGTATAGCTATAGTGCTCTCGAGGTATGTTGGTCACACAATCTATTAGCCTGTATAACTGAAGATTATAAATGGAATGTTTTTCGTCATGTGCGAGTGGGAGATGATAGAGTTGCGCCCATGACTCTTTAATGGATTGAGTTCCAATCCAGATTAAATTGAGTTATTTAATCTGATAAAGTTTACCAAATCCTATCTCAGGAAGGATTTTGAGTTAGACTAGGGATAAGTCTCTAGCCTTTAGGATCTTTATAAATAGAGGTGAGATCCTCATTATTTCGTAACGAGAAAACATATACGCCGCAAGACTGCTCGTCCCCAGTCACGATTTATTGTGTTAATCTTATAGGGGCTCTTAGATTGTGATCTAGCTGCTCTTATCCCGAGTGGGTAATAGCAAGACCGGTGACCAAATAAAAGGAGATCCTTGTATCGCTTTCGCAACGAGATTTCAGGGCTACAACAAGTAAGTATCGATCCTTTTATTGTTACCTCGATTAATTTCTTCTTTTATTTTCCTATCATTATGTTTAAAGTGAATGAAATTTAGAATATATTTATTTAAAGAGAAATAATGGTGTATAAAAAAATAAAATAAATAATAATAAATAATTGGTAGCATAAAGAGTGTACTAGCTTATTGGAAATTTAAGAAGTTAAATTGAATGCATTAATAGTTAGTAATAGATTATTTTTAAAGTGATTAGTTTGGAATTAATAAGTTAAAGTAAATTAATAGAATAGGCAAGTTAAAAAAAAATGAATAATTAATAACATGAGAATAAAATCCATAGAAAAAGAATTTAAAAAAATAAAAGAAATAAAACATGATATAGAAAATATGTGAATCAATAATGCAATGAATTAATGAATGTAATCAATAATGTTTTTCCCTTAGTAGTGGTCCAGTGGCTAAATCTAGCTTAGGATATAGTTGGCTAGCCATATGAATTTCACACCGCGGTACGAGTCATGATGATTCGCTTAAGTAGGCCAATGACGGTCCACTAAAATGTTGGAATGTTAAAATGTTGAAATGTAAATGAAATGAAATGGAATGTATGGGTAGTCTTTTTGGATCACTCTAAAATGTAGTGGATCTGTAGAGTCCACGTCTCGTGTATCCGGTTCGAAAATTTTTATGGGATTTATACTAGGGGTAAATAAGGAAAATAGATTAAAATGAGTAAAAAAATAATTAATGCGAGAAAATGGAGTGAAAAATGATTTAATTGTAAGGATTTAAAAGTGTGTAGGGTAAAATGGTAATTACGTAAAATGTTAAGATAAAAGGGGTAAATATGAAGAAATAAGTGAGTAAATGGTATTGTAAGTAAAAAAAAAAAATTTAAAAATTAGGGACTGAATGAACATTTTATATAAAGACTAATAAAATAGGAATGGAAAATAATTAAGCAATGGTAGAATGGTAATTAATGGTCATTAAAGGGCAAAATCATATACTATTGAAATTGTAGGGATTAAATTGTAAATTGATTTTATTAGAGTTAAAAGAAGGAGTAAAAAAAGGTAATTAGAATAAATATATGGTAATTAAGTGAATTAGAGAAATTAAATAAGTGTAGTAAATAATGAATGAAATAAAAATGTAAATAAAGCTAATGATAATAATAATATTAGTGAGATTGGTAAAAAAAAAATAAAAGTAACAAGTTGAGTAAACCGAAAATGATGATGCAGTTTATAGATTATGCAAGTTATATATATATATATATAAAGATATATGGACTAAGAAAGGCATTTAGGCAAAACGTATGGACCTGATTACTTAATTGATAGAAATGCAAATTAAGATTATTAGATTTCATAAGGAATTAAAAGCAACAAGATTACAAAATATGCATTCAAGGTTACATAAATTTAGCACAGGCTAGTAACTAATAAAGAATTATAATATGTAAGTATGCTAATAAAGAATAATGTAGTGCATGTGCGTACATGATCTTTTATATATATATATATATATATGTAGAATTAAAATGTGTTACTGAGGAAGCAACACCTAATACTTCAGTATAAGCATAATAGAATGAGCAAATGAAAGAAAATGGAAAGGTTGCATGGAAAAGAAGTACACAGAGGCATGCATAATGAAGTACACGTGTGAGTGTGAAGAAACAAGGCTATAACCCTCAATTGAACAAAAGAAAAAAAAGGTGGGGGGCGGGTGTGGATGTTAAGAATAAAAAATAATAATAAAATTTGTTATGGTAAGGGTAATCATAATCTTATTAATGTTAATAATAGTATTAATGATATTAATAAAGATAATGACAATAAAAGAGCAACATAGAATTATGGATATTTAAATATAAATACTGAAATATAATTGTAAAGGAAGGGTTTGTGAATTAGAATATAAATTAGTCAAGTGAATATAAGATTAAACATTAATAAGCGTGATGTTGGTAATGATGGTTTAAAAAAAATAAAAATAATAATAATGAAGATACCTGATAAGATGAAGAATGTCTTTATCTAGAAGAGAGAAGGAGCCGATCGGAAGTTTCAAGTAATATAGAAGAAGAGCCGGTCGGAAGATTGAGACCTGCAAGAAAGAGTGCCCGGTTGGACTAGGTGTGAGCACTTCGAAACTTAAGTTAGTAGCTTTCTAGAGAGAGAATACTTAGAGAGAGAGTCTTAGATATTTGATACCCGGTGCCACTATTTGTTGGGCTATTTATAGGAGATAGGAGAGGTGCACTTGGGTGCCTGGGGAATGATAACTGGCAATCAGAGTAGGTGAGCGGCGAAGGGACGGGGAGCAGGTGAAAGGTGTGGCACTGCCTTGTGTCAGTGGGCTGATTGGACGTGTTGTCACATCAGTCTGATTGGACGTGGCGTTGCCTTCATGCTCAGGCTTTGTGCTCTTTGCTGATGGGCTTTGGGCCCTGCCAGGTGGATTGGGATGACTGAATGGGCCTCTTTACAAATGTTATTTATGTAGTTTTCACTTCTCCCCCTCAAAAGGGTTCGATCGGGCATAAATTTGCCTTGAGTTGCTCCGCTCGGGGAGAGTTTACTTTTAGTTGTGCCAATCGGCTAGAGTTTCACTCCGAGGTGATCCGATCTGGAGACATCCGTTGGCCAGATTTTTGAATTTTAAAAGGCACTCATTTGAAGAGACGCGCCTGTTTTGACAGTTGTCTCATTTAATGCTGCGCGTGCATTGAGGGTGACGCTTCGTTCTTTGTACAATAATGATGCTTTTAGGACACGTGGCGGGCATCCTGTACTGAGACATTTGGCATTTCCGAGAAGCTTTTGCCTATAAAAAGCTAACTTTTGGGCATTTTTTTCCTCACTTTTCTGCAATCCTTATAGAAACTCTGTTGAAATTTCTTCTCGTTTCCTTCATCTTTTGCATTTTGGTGGTTTTTTGCTCTCTATTGCCTGAAATTTTCCAAAGTACCTTCAATCAAGTAAGTAATCCCTTCTTGCTCGCCTCTGATTTTCCTCTCATTCTTTCTATTGCTCCTTTTCATT
This sequence comes from Excoecaria cochinchinensis, assembly GCA_947683425.1. NCBI lineage: Eukaryota > Viridiplantae > Streptophyta > Magnoliopsida > Malpighiales > Euphorbiaceae > Excoecaria > Excoecaria cochinchinensis. The sequence goes on from CANTUQ010000004.1 coordinate 4,560,867, forward strand.
CCACTCGCTTCACCCTATTAGAGACTAGGGTTACTGTGATGAAAATGGCTTCCAGCAGTGTTCGGTCGATAGATAGGAGTTTCATGGAGGAGTACAGGGATAGACCGGTGGCTGAGCATTGTTCCAGATTGAGCCCTAGAGAAGTGGCTGAAAACCCTTCCTGATACAGCCTCCCTAGGGATGTATTCGTGATGACCTGCCTCGAATCCATGGCAATGACGGAGGGGCCTTTTGGTCACTAGCAAAATGAGTGGTTCATCTGCCACCTTTGGAGTTTGGATGCAGGGATGAGGTTTCCCTTTTGTGCATTCGAGGTGGCGGTACTGAGAGGCTATGGGATCTCCCCCAACCAGCTTCATCCGAATGGGTGGAGGTCGGTGGCTTGCTTCAAGATCCTGTGCAAGATAGAGGGAGTGGCCCCGACTTTGGATCTCTTCACCCATTTCTTCTACATCTCGGGTCGTAGTGATGGCACAGAGTACTTCTTCACCAGCCAACCGAAGAGGAAGCTCTTCATCATCCCCTCCTCGATGAAAGGATACAAGGAGAAGTACTTTTTGGTGGGGACGATTAGTGGATTCGGGGTGCCACTCACCCGATCGGGAGGGGCCACCATATTGAGAGATCAGGCCGCCGGTCAGCCTTTGTACGAAGACGATAGCAAGAAGTTGGTGGACGTGTGGCAAGGCGAGGAGAGCCCTACAAGTCCAGCTATCTTCTGGGGACATTGTTTGTGTCCTCTAGATCCGAAGTTGGTGAAAGTGTAGAACATGAGCATTAAGATTGGAGTGGGGGAAGCAACATAAGTTGGCAGTCATGCATTGCATGTGCATTGAATTTTAATTCAAGTGGAAAAGATACTTATCTTGTTTGTCTCTGTGATGCAGCTGCGATGGCTGGAGGAGACGATCTGGGGAAGCAGCTTTCTGACCGGGTGAAGGAAAAGAGAGAGGCCGATCGGGCTGCAAGGGAGAAGAAGGAAACAAAGAAGAGGAGGATCTTGGCTTCGTCAGAAGTTCATGCCTCAAGGGGTCCAGTGGGTGGTCCTTCCACCGCTGCCCCAATTGTTGCTGCCGTCACCGCCCCTCATCCCACTTTGATCATCTCAGGTCCCGCGGCCCCCCAATCTGATGGTGAGGATCGACGTCCATCTCGACGGCTACTATTGAGGGAGGAGTCTGATTCCGATGAAGAACAACCAGCCGTCATTCCTCCTAACATTCAGCTTTTGAGGGAGGTCGCTCAAAAGAAAGCTGCGGAGTTGGTGGCTGCCTCGGATGCTCGAGTTGCAACAAGAGGCAAGGCGCCTATGCAAGGCGAGTCAGCCTGGCGAGCTGTAGGGGGAGCCCCTAAGAGACGAACTGTGCCCTTGAAGGATGTGCTAAGGGAGAACTTCGGCAGTGACTGGTCAATTGGTAGCAAGGGGGTGGCCAGCTACATCTATCGGGGTATCCTTCAGGAAAATGACTGCAAGGACATGGGAGATCCTAGCTTGCTCACTCGAGAGTGTAGCATGTTCAACCAGCAAAGCCTGGAGGTGAGATTTTGCCAACTCATGTCACGCTGTCTGGAAATTGGTGATGCCTTCTTTTGCTGATGTATTGTTTTTGTTGCTATTTTCTAGCTGATCAAGAGGGGCCTATGCATGCATGGCATTGCAAGCTTCTTAAAGGCAAAGTCAGAAGATGCTACCAAGGCAAAGGGCGAGGCAGAAGCTCGGTATGCTGCTGCTCAGAAAGAGGCTTCTGCCCTTTGCTCGAAGGTAGCGGACCTGAAGAAAGAGGTCTCTCAGCATGCTTAGGAGCTAAAGACTCAGGTAGGCGAGGTCGATCGGCTGAAAGGTGAAGTTCCGTGCCTGACAGCCGATAGTTCTCAATGCCAGAAGTTCAAGGTGGAGGCGGCTAGGCTGAGCGCTGAGTGCAAGCTTCTGGGCGCTGAGAGCACCAAGGCCAATGAGGAGAAAGGCAAGGGTTTAGCGGAGTGCGCCCAACTTCGCACCGATCGAGACTCGCTGAAGGCGACCTTGGAGGACAAGCAGACAGCTTGGGGAAAAAAACTCAAAGAGGAGCTTGCCTCTCAAAAGGACCAGCTTCTTGATGAACTGGGTGAGGCTCAAGCGAAATTGCTGTCTCGGTTGATTTATGAGGCTGGGAAGCGCTTTCCTGAGGCCAAGCTCAACTGGATGGAGGACCCAGCAGTTTTACCCGACCCTCCATCCAGTGATGATGATGATGATGAGGCTCCCAGAGAGGAGCCAACCGAGGGAACAACCAGTGGAGACCCCTTGTCATCTTAGGTATCGCTTAGTGAGCCATCCGACCCTGAAGTTGTTGCTTCTTTGCCAGCGGGGCCTGTCTCTAAGGTGGCTACCGAGTCTTTGCAACCTCCTGTCGAGTCGAGTGCAGACCCTGCTGCTGATCTGGTCTCGGCTTCTGCTGATGTACAAATTGTAGATGTAGAAACTTTAGATTAGATCTTCCATTGTATACTTTATTTTTTGTATTGATTCTTGTAAACTGTACAGTCTATTGGTTCTTCAATAAATTGCAACTTTTGTGTAAACTGCAAACTTTCAAAGTTATGAATTGCCATTTTTCAATAACTTGTATAATCATATATGATTGGATAATATGAGCAAACTGATTAGTCATATATACTTCCTGAATTTGAAGAAGCATTTTAAGCTTTGTAGTCAATAACTTTTAAGACCAGTGATAGATTTGTCCGTTCTGACTATAAAAGCATAATCAGTCGGTCATCTGGCACAAGTTATGAATGACTTTTGGAGATTGGGCCCTATGACGTCAAACATAGCGAATGAGCACTTGGCCTTGCGTTCGCTTGGAATTGGGCGAACAATTTCGTACATCGAGTTAGTGTTTGAATTTGCATTCCGATCCGTGATCGTTGCGCAGTACTTAACTCAAGAGAAATTGTCGAACTAATTTGACCCTCACATTTTTGGTTCGGGATTGACATCGAACCTAGCGGATGAGCAAGTGGGAGTTACGCTATTTTCGTATCTTTGGATCGGGAATATCGTCGATCCTAACGGATGATCCATTGGGTGATTTCTGTATCTTTGGATAGGGAATGTCGTCGATCCTAATGAATGTTCCACTGGGCGATTTATGTATCTTCGGATCGGGAATGGCATCGATCCTAATGGAGGAGCTTGACCTGTAAACAAATGGAGTCCAACTTTCGCATCTTTGGCTTGGGATGAGCATCAAGCCTAAGTTGTACCACACATACTTTTTATGGAGATGGAGAAAAATTTCTTTATTTATTGAATTCAATTCTTGATACGTTATTAAAAGGAATTGAGGTTGAGCACCCAATTAGATACTGTCCTCTTTGGGTCATCTTCGGGCATTGCCCTCTAACCCTCAAGGTTTTGTTCCTTGGTGGACACGTCTCTCTACTGCCTGATCATGGTGATTACTCCTCGCGGGATGCCTTCTAGTCTCCCCTTAGAATAGCAACGCCGCTGCTAGTTGGGATTTTCATCACCATGTATCGTATGCTCGTGATAGCTCTGGTTTGAGAGAGTAGGGGCCTGTCAAAAATGGCGTTATAGGCAAAAATTATGTCAATTACCATAAAATTTACATTGTAGGCGTGGGCAAGTGCCTCTTGGCCGAGCTCGATGAAGAGCTCGACGGATCCTGCTACTAGGACTGTAGCGTTGCCAAGCCTGATCAGCGGGGTGGCATTCGGCTTTAACTCCTCGATCGGCAGTCCCATGGCTTTGTAGGCTTGGAGGGTGAGCACGTTTACAGCGCTGCCATTGTCCACCAAGATTTTTTTAACATCAAAGTTGTTAATTCGAGCCTTAACGATGAGAGCGTCCTCGTGAGGAAGCATCACATCTCGTGCATCATTACTGCACATGGTGACCGAAGGGAGCCGTTTGGCTTGGTGAGAGAGATACACACCTTTCCCCTTCTTCTTTTTGGCCAGGTCCTTCCCGTAAGATGATCCTTCTGTGATCATGTTTATAACCCCGGCATATGGTCTGCGTGGGTCTGTATTCCTTGGATTTTTGTGCTCGCCGTCATCGTCCCAGCCAGAGTCATCCTTCTTGAGGTTCGGCTGTCTGCAGGGACTTTCCCTTCTAGCCTGACCTACAAATATTTTGAGGGACCCTCTTTGTATAAGCCGCTCAATCTCCTTCTTCAATGAGTAACACTCGTCAGTGGTGTGACCGACGTCTTTGTGAAACTCATAGTATTTGCTTTGGTCCCTCTTGCTTCTGTTCCAATCGGACAATTCCCTGGGCCAATTGACTTTCCTGTGTTTCTCTTTAATCCACATCAGCACCCGAGCTGGGTTGGTGATGAGTGGAGTAAAGGTTTGGGCCAGCTCGTTGTCTAACCAATCGGATCTTCCCTGTCTAGCCTCCTTTCTCTTGGCCAGATTTCTCGAAGTGGAGGTTCTGTCCGGACTCCTCGCTATCCGCTCGGATACGGGAGTTCTATTGAACAACCGTCCATCTGGATGCTGCAATCTGTCCATGACGATAGTCCTTCTTCCCTTGCTAGACCTCAGGGCATCATCCAGCTGGATGTGCTATCTGGCCCTTTCCATCAGATCGGAAAAGCTGACCGGGGGTCTTGTTGTTATTGACTCAAACAGTGGGCGATCAAGGATACCCCCTGCTAAGGCGGTCGTCGCCATTTCCATGCTAACATTCCTTACCTCAGACATCGTGGCTTGGAATTGGTCAATGTACTCTCTAAGACTTTCATCGGTTCTTTGGTAGAGATTGCACAAGTCACTCACTGACTTCGGTGCTCGTGTCTGCACAATAAACCGTGTGGTGAACAGCTCTTTGAGTTGTCTAAAAGAGGTGAGTGATTCCTGAGGCAGCTCATGAAACCAATTCAGGGCATCTCCTCCCAAGGTGGTGGGGAAGACTCTGCAGGTGAACCTCTCATCGTAGGTATAAACCTGCACTTTAGTCAAGTACTTAGCCAAATGAGTTGTGGGATTAGTTTTACCTGTATATTTGTCCATCACCACATCTCTCCATTTGGGAGGCAACTTGGACTCTATAATCCCCCTGCAGAATGAAGACGCAGTGCTTTTGTAGGTGTCCCCTTCAAACATAGCTTTCTTGGAGCCCGTCAAGCCAAACTGACTGAGTTTTTGCTTGAACCATCTGTCCTCCTTATTCATGGTCATTGAGATGGGCTCATTTTTTGGCCTTCTAGAGTGGCTGCGATTGGGCGTGCACATGAAGGACAGGTCGTCTCCGATGGATAGGGTGGAAGATCTGCTGGGGAAGTAAGTGTAGTCTCTGTTTGAGGACATCGCCCCTTTCCCCTTGTCATACCTTCCTGGAGTCCTGACTCCCATTCGCCCACCGTCATGGGTTCGCGGCTCGTTGATGGAGATTCCTTTGTTTCTCCTCCTTCTGAAGTCTACATCTATGAAGTTTGCTTCATGGTCTCTTTCAAAAGTTCTAGGTATTTTGCCTTTCTTGATTGATTGGACAATGCTCTTAGTAAAGTCACTAAGGAGGGCACGCATGTCCCTGACTGTGATGGGAGTGTTTTTTGGTTGCCATAGAATGGCATCGTTAAATTTTGGAAGAAGATTCCCCCTAGTTGGGGACCTTGGAGATCTCTCTCTTCTCCCTAAGGGCCTAGACCTGCCCTGGCTATTGCCACTGCGATTATTCTCTCCAGAAGATGCGTTCTCGTTTGATCTTGAACTTGACATAGCTCCAACAAAAGCACCAAATGATAAGACGAAGAATGTCTTTATCTAGAAGAGAGAAGGACCCGATCGAAAGTTTCAAGTAATATAGAAGGAGAGCCGGTCGAAAGATTGAGACCTGCAAGAAAGAGTGCCCGGTCGAACCAAGCGTGAGCACTCTGAAACTTAAGTTAGTAGCTTTCTAGAGAGATAATACTTAGAGAGAGAGTCTTAAAGATTTGATACCTGGTGCCCCTGTTTGTTGGGCTATTTATAAGAGATAGGAGAGGTGCACTTGAGTGCTTGGGGAGTGATAACTGGCAGTCAAAGTAGGTGAGCGGTGAAGTGATAGGGACCAGGTGAAGGGCATGGCGCTTCCTTGTGTCAGTGGATTGATTGGATGTGTTGTCACATCAGTCCGATCGGACGTGATGCTACCTTCATGCTCAGACTTTGTGCTTTTTGCTGATGGGCTTTGGGCCCTGCCAGGTGGATTGAGCCGACTGAATGGGCCTCTTTGCAAATGTTATTTATGTAGTTATCAATACCTATAAAAGAAATTAATGAATAATTATAATAATAAGAATAGTTTAATTATTGGGTGTAACACTAATAAATAATATTACTAATTGAAGAAATAATAAGTATAATAAGCATAAAGGTAATAATAATAGTAATGTTAGTGAATTAATGAAAACGCTATGGTAATGCTAATGTACTAATGAAAGTGTATAAGAGAATATGGAAATAAAACCATGCAAATGCAAACTTACGTGATCATGATAGTGAATAATTAGGGTAAACATAAAACCCATGCCAAAAGAGTTGAACTAAGATATTAAGTAAATATATCATTGAAATAAAAATAATAATGTTAATAATGTCTATGATAACATTAATTGGAATATTAGCAGTTGAAAGAAAATAAATAAATAATTAAATAAATATAATGTTAAGGTTAATGTAAATGTTTACACTGATAGAAAGGGAAAGATGAGTTAGGCAAGTAAATTAAAAGAGATAATATCTATATTGTATATTTGTGTGTGCCTACACGTTTTTGTCTTAGTGGAAAGTTTGGGATATGTATGCACTACTGGGTGTAGACATTGGGTCCAGAGGCAATTCAGATCAGAGTTATCCGATGAAGATATTAATGCCTGTTTCTGGGCAAATGGATGAAAATTGTGACCATTTGCTCTTCGGATTTACAAGGATTGATGATTTTTCTGGATGATAGGAGATTTCCGGGCGTCAGGATGAGTTTGTCTTTAGAAAATCTTATTTTTGCCTCATCGATGGGAGACCCGTCGGTAACAGGGATGCCCGTCGTTCGTTCCAAAGGATAGCCTACCTCGCGCCAATAGCACCTATCGCTCGCTCGGGATGGGCCCATCTCTCTCGGAAGCGACGCCCGTCACTCGCGTGAGGGGTCCGTCTCTTGCAGCAAGTGGCGGCTGTCACTCGCGTGTAACAAACCGTCTCTCGCTCTGAGTGATGCCCGTCGCTCATGCGAGAGACGCCTGCCTCTCACGAGCGACGGCTGTCTCTCGGAACCGCCTCTCATGGAGTGGTCTGCCACTCAAAAGACCGAGAGTGCCCCCGTGACCGACGCCCGTCGGTAATCCACGTACTCCCGTCGGTCGTTGATCTGCTGCAAGATTGGATGGGATTTTCCAAGATTTTCCTATCTTTTCAAATATATTTCAAAAATTTTCCAATATTTTCCAAATCTTTTCAAATATATTTTCAAGATTTCCTATATCTTCCAAATCTTTTCAAATCTCTAATTTGATTTTGAGAATATTCTGCAAATCATTCGAATTTAATTCTGATTTCAGAAATCATTTTCAAATTTAAATTCCAAATTTTAATTTATTTGAATTATTTTCCTTAACCTATAAATAGGGGATCGCGGCTCATTATTTAGGGTTAGCAATTTTTAGGAAATAGAGTTTTCTCACAAAAATTTCTTGCTTTTATTTTTCATCAAATATTCTTCAAATCAAGGCGAATCTGAGGGAACGAGATTAATTCATTTCTATCCGATCTACCCATTTTTAGCATTAATAATTGCTACCAAAACATCTAGAAGTAAAAATATAATTTTCTTTTCTTGATCTGTTTTCAAAAGGTACGATTTTGCAATAAAAAATCTTTTGAAATTACACATTACGGATCAATTCTTGTAGAATTCAAGGGACAGAAATCACACGACATTCACGTTCGAAGGTAATATTCCAAGGGTAAACGTTCTGGACCAACCTCTTTTGCATTTTATCCTTTCTTATTGATTTTGCACATAAAATTCCATTTTAATCAAAATAAAACAAGTTTTTAGTTAATTTTCTTTTTTTCCAGATCTGGGATGACCAACGGGCCGAGGCTCCACCGACGGTCGTCGCTCATCCGAGTGATGGGTTGTCGAGGAGTTCTGACTCCATCCGTTGGTCGACCCAGGGATGGCCGTCGCTCGCGACCTATGGGCCGTCCCTGGGCTTTCCTTCTTCATTTTCTTCTTTTCTTCCTTTTATCCCTTATTCTTATTTTTTCCTCTTATTTTCCATGATTGATTTTTCATAGATTCTTTACCATTATTTACTTTTCATGTCTATTTTATTGTTGATTATTGCACTTACGTGATTATTATTTTTGTGAGTTTTGTTTTTTCTATATTGGATTTGGGTTATTAAAAATGGAGCACACCGTGATGATGCGAGGACATTATTCGAGTTTATTCTTTTACCCTACTTCTCGTTATTTCAATTTTCATGTACCGCTTATTTGTAAATATTATTTTCATGTTGCTAACATAAAAATGACTAAATATTTATACTAATTAAGTTGGAGCTTTTCTAATAAAACAAGACCAATGTCCTAATTTTTATCGAAATAAAATCGTCACTATAAAATTATTTTTGTAAGTATGCATGCGAGGACCAATATCCCTTAATAAATGCCCTGTTTTCTGTATGATTACATGTCATTTACAATGGGGGTTGTATTCCGCCCTTAGTTTTGTTGTAATTTATTGGATTTTCGTTTATCTTATTTTAATCTTTCTTTTATTTACCGCTTTCGTTTATCGCTTTTATTACGTGAATGATCTGCGCTTTAATTAATGCATTAAATTATATGAGAAAAGGAATGAAATATTAAATTCAAAACTCAATTATAATTTAACCAAGATATGAATAAATGGGAAGTCCCGAACCATCTCTGGTCTTAGGCTCAACGAGGTTCGAGGACCATCTCAATGTTCTATTGGGGTGGGGTCTCCAAAATATCTCTTGTTGCCTGAAGATAAAAAGCTTTAAGTGGCCGAAATTTCTATGACAGTTGAGACGAGGAGCAAATGTAGAGATAAGAAGATAGGCATGGCATGTATACGATTAAAATGGACTTTAAGGTTTATAAGCAATAGATATGTTATGTATGAAATATTTTGATAAAGCTATATATGAATTGATATATTATTATTGATTTTTTTTAAATGTAAAAAACTTTTACTGAACTATTCACTATAACATGGTCTTGCATTGTCAGTACTGATGAGATAACTGTGGCATCTATTTATTGTACGTATAGCATAGAGTGTTAAGGGTGTTACAATTACAGCCGTTGCAGTATAGGGTTGGCAGTTGCACTTCGATGGAGCAGTCAATAGCAAGGGGGAAGGAGTAGGAGCCATTCTCACAACCCCAGATGGAGAAAAACTTCCATTAGACAAGAAGTTAAGGTATAAGGCTAGCCGAGTACGAAGCTTGCACTTTTGGATTATAAGCCTTAATAGCCTTGGGGGCAAAGAACGCAGAGGTTTTTGGGAATTCATTGCTAGTAATCTACCTGATTAGGGGTGAATAGGCTATAAAGGAAGACCGACTGATGTCGTACGTGAAAAACTTGAAGATATTGAGCAGTCAGTTTGAAGTATGTACCTTTCATTTCATTCTAAGCGATGAAAACCAGTTAGCAGATGCACTCGCAACTTTGGTGTCAATATAGGACAATCCTGAAGGGGTAGTCATGAAGCCCATCTTGATCTCGAGTTGTGAAAAGCCCAGTTTTGAGTCTGCTCCAGTCATGGGAATCGAGGTTGTCGATGAGAAGCTGCGGTACCATGATATTAAGAACTACTTAGAAAAGACAGTATTCCCAGAAGAAGCTATAGAGAAGGACCAAAGATTGATCCGCAAGCTGTCTACTCAGTTTATTTGTATGGATGATGTGTTATACAAATGGCAAGTCGATGGCATTCAGCTAAGATGTTTGGATGAGAAAGAAGCTGAAAAGGTCATGGAGGAAACTCACGCCGGAGTCCGTGGGGCCCATATGAACGGTTTAATGCTGGCAAAGAAGATTATGAGACAAGGGTTGAATTTGCTCATAATGGATACGGATTGCTCAAGATATGTGAAGCAGTGTCAATTATGCCAACAGTATGCAGATTTGAGGCATTTGCTAGTGTCAAAATTGCACAGCTTAACTTCACCTTGGCCATTTGCAGCTTGGGGAATAGATATCATAGGAGAAATACATCCTATGGCCTCCAATGGACATAAGTTCATCATAGTCGTCATAGATTACTTCACTAAGTGGGTAGAAGATGAATCCTTCAAAAAGGTTGATGCCTAGGATATGGCTAAGTTCATTGAAAAGAACTTGATATGCAGATATGGTCCCCCCTATCACGTTGTGTCTGATAACGGGGTGTAATTTATGGCTAAAACAAAGAAGCTGCTTCAGAAATATGGCATCGAGCATCACAAGTCTTCTCCATATCGCCCACAGGCTAATGGGGCAGTTGAGGCAGCTAACAATAATGTTAAGAAGATCTTGGCCAAGATGGTTCAAAACTGCAAAGATTGGAAAGAGAAATTGCCTTTTACACTCTAGGGCTATAGAACCACAGTTAGAATTTCTATAGGAGCCATGCCCTATTCTTTGGTGTATGGGACGGAAGCAGCGTTACCAATTGAAGTAGAGCTCAAGTCTTTGATGGTAATCATGGAAGCCCAGATTTCGAAAGCTAATTGGGCGCAACAACGATTGCAACAGTTAAATATGATAGATAAGAATAGGTTGTGGGCTTATTATCACAACCAAATCTATCAGAAAAGACTTGCGAGGTTGTTCGGTAAGAAGGTTAGAAAGCATCCGCTAAAAGAGGGAGATTTAGTCTTCAGACAAATGAGACCAGGTGTTCCGGACATATGGGGTAAGTTCAAGACAACATGGGAAGGCCCATTTGTTGTTAAGAAGTTGTTATCCAAGGGAACAGCGATTCTAACAAACAATGAAGGGAACGTATTTAAAGAAACGGTCAACGTCGATAGACTCAAAAGGTTCCATGGCTAAAGACTAAAAAGATCAAAATAAGAGAATAAAAGCCCTGCGGGTTGAAAACCGAAAAAAGGGCGGCTGTAGACACCGGGTCCCGAGCAGACTAGATCAAGATTACCCAATGATGAAATTAAGTGTACCGATTTATAGGCAAAAATGAAAGTTGGAAGTGACGATTTGCTTGTCGGATAGATTTATTAGAAATAAATAAAAATGTATTTTAAAAATGTTTTAAAAAATTATTTTGAGACAAAAAGGGTATGTTTTGAAATTATAGTATTTTAGCAAAATTTAAAAAATATATATTTTCGTGAGTGTCGGGGGTGCGGCAGTGACTAGGCGCGCGCGGCAGGGCCCCATCGCGCAGGCCGAGCGCACTGGGTGACACGCAGTGCCCAGCGTGCGCTGCTGCGCGAGTGACACGCTGGGCATTGCTTGCATGCGCGAGTGACGCCCAGGGCGTCGTGTGTGCTGGACGTAGCGACGCCGGTTGGGCGCGCCGATGGGCGTTGCTCGCCCCCTGGCGCGCGCTCCTCGCACAAATCTGCCGTTTTTCCTTTTTTGGCCCTTTTTCTTCATTTTTAATGGTTTTTTATTCATTTTTTTTTTGTAAACTTTAATTCTAAAACTTTTTAAATTCCAAACCCTTCAAATTCATCAATTTTTTGTGGTTATTGAAATTAAATAATTTTAATTTAATTTAATAAAAATCTGATTTTTTGGGGAGGTATAAAATCATTTTTGGAGAGAGAATTATGGGGGATTTTTCTTTAGAAAAATTATTTTCTTCTTTTTTCTTCTCTCAAAAAACAAATTCTCTCAATTTCTAAAGGATCTTGCCAAGTTAATTCTTAAGGCAAAAAGAATAATTTTTATTTTTGGGAATTTTCGTCTTTTCATTTAATAACTCTTTACTTTGAGACAAATAAATCAATTATTTGTTCTTGAATAAAAATTCATTTTTAATATTTTATTTTTCTAATATATGCTTACAATCAAGACAACGAATTGGATCTTACCTTCATTTCATCAAGCTAAATTTTGAGCGTAAGCATTCTTGGCTCAATTCTTAATTTAATTTTTGATTTAATTTTTTGTTTCCAATTAATTAATTATCATGTAAATTCTTTTAGATCTATTATTTTACTTCTTATTTTTTGTGTTCTTATTTAATTGTTCATTTTATATGTTATTATTATTATTATTTGATAGTACTATTATTTATCATGTTTTAACATGTTATATTTATTTTATTTCTTATTATTCTTACATGTTTATTTGATTGTTCATATTCCTTGGTTGTTATTGTTCATTTTTATTATTATTATTGTAATTACTACCATCATTAGTATTAGTATTATTTTTATTACTCTTATTTATTATTTTTATTTATTATTACTCATATCTTCACACATGTTGAATTTTATTATTATTATTTATGTTTCATGCATGCTAAATTTTATATTTATTTATATTTATATTCTTATGTATGTTAAATTTTGTTATTAATTTATACTTTTTTATGCATGTTGAATTGTTAATTGGTTAATTTGCATATTTTTATTATGTCATTTAATTAATTTGTCACACATGATGCATCCTTATTGGCTTCATTTTGTTTTTTTTATGTTGTGTGATTAAATTCATTTTTTATTACTAACTTCACTTTTATTTGTGTTTTTTTTTTATTTTCAATAATTATTTTTATGTGTGAGTATTTTTCCATACTAAGTGGGAGCCCATGGAGATTTGGAGATGCTTTTCGGGTCAATTCACCATTCTTTAGTTTTTTGTTATTTTTGGGTTTATTGTATTTTTATTGTGTAATTTTTAATAAATTTATTTTCTCATGCACGTTAATAAAAAAATCACAAAAATATTTCTATTAACTAAACTTGGGTTTTTTTTTATAAAAATGGGACCAATGTCCTAGTTTTTTCCATCCAAAATAAATTGTCACGTTCAAATTATTTTCTTTAAACATGCATGTGAGGGCTAATGTCCTCATCTTTAACAAATAGCCCGTTTTATGTATAATTTATTTTTTTATTCACAATAGGGGTTGTATTCCGCCCCTAGTTTTGTTGTAATGTATTTTGCTTTCATTTACTTTATTTACTGCTTTCATTATGTGATTGACATGCGCGTTAAATTAAATTGCATTAAAATTGAATGAGAAATGGGATGAAACGCTAAATTAAAAATTCAATTATAACTTTAACCAAGGTATGAATAAATGGGAAGTCCCGAACCATCTCTGGTCTTGGGCTCAACGAGGCAAGAGGGCCACCTCAATGTTCTATTGAGGTGGGGCCTCCAAGACACCTCTTGTGTTTCAAAAAAGGCCCAACTTGCATAGTCTTAGGCTCCACGAGGCGAGAGGACCATCCTAATGTTTTATTAGGGTGGGGTCTCCAAAACACCTCTGGCTTGCCCAAATTGGACATAGCAGCGCTGTCTTAGGCTCACTGAGGCTAGACGACCTTTCCCAATGTTCTATTGGGTGGGACTCCAAGAAACCTCCTTGTTGCCCAAATCATACGCACTTGTAATTTCTTATAAGTTTTATGAACCTTTCTCGAAAGCCCTAAAAGCGAGCGTTCGGGGCACCAACGGGGTACGTCGCACGTCACAACGGCCTCCCTAAAAATGGGCTCCTCGTCAGGGTGAAAATAAAAAAAAAAAGCATCCTGAGCAAAAATTAGAGGTTTGAGAGAAAATGTCTAATTAAGAAAATCTGAGAGGGCTGATTGGAAACAGGAGTTTGATGCTTTCAAGATCCATTTTGAGATTAAGTGTGATTTTTTATTTTGAATTTATATTAAATGATGATCATTGATAACTTCAATTTAGTATTTAGATTTGGTAGTATTTTCGTATGATTTATGGTGTTCAGTAGTGTTTATTATCGTGATAGGCTTACTTTAGATTAGTTTTGTCAATGTTAGTGAAATTAGAATTTTTATGCAATTTTTGTTAGTTTTTGATTAAGTTTGATTTTGTGTGCAGCAAATCTTTAGGTACCTCACGGTGGCAACCTATCTGGTTACCACCGTGACATCTAAAGAAGTCAAAAGCAGAATGCAGGAATACTATAGGTCACAGTGGTAACCAATGTCATTACCACCATGACATATGTATCTATTGGGCAGAATGCAGACCTGTTATGGGTCACGGTGGTAACCAATGTTATCACCACCGTGACATAATTCGCACCAAGGCAGAACAAAGTGAGGAGTTACCTCACGGTGGCAAGGTAATATGGTTACCACCGTGACATAGGGAATTCCTGGACAGAAGCAAAATTTGAGCATGTCACGGTGGCAACCTATCTTGTTACCACCGTGAACACGCAAGGCAGATTTACTTCCTTGACACCCTCACGGTGGCAACAATTTTGGTTACCACCGTGACCCCTCGGGATATAAAAAGAAAAGTTTCTGTATTGGAGGGGGCAGCAAGTTTTTCAAACCTATTTTCATATTAGGGTTGGGAGATAGAATTCTGGGGATTTTTTCTCTTGTTCTTAATTTAGGGTTTCCATTTTATCTTTAGATTTAATTTGCAATTCAAGAGTTTTATATTAAAAACACATAGTTTAATTTCAATGCACAGTTTTTACATTCAGAGAATTTCCATAACATTTCTCCGTTAAAGATTTGGAGAATGAGATTGAAGAACTAAGGATTCAACCGGGATTTACACCTTAATGAATTTCTGGGTTTATTCTTTCCTCTTTCCTTTTTATTTTGTAATGGATCGTGAGTAGTCTTTTAGTTTTTTGGGGCATCTTTGAATCCCCTACCCATGATGTGAATTCTGAACATCTTTTGAATTTAAATATATGATTGAAGGGTTTATTTCACTGGTTTTTATTATTGATTCATGGAATTTATTTTATCAAGTGAATTTTCAGTTTTGATGAATGATTTATTTCATGTATCTGTGTTGGTTATTGAGTTGTATGGATTGAATACCATGGTTATCTATATTCAATTTGTATCATTCTTGCTGTGTCTTTTGGACGACTTCGATTGGGAATCTATAAGTGCAGGATTTTGTGATTTAAGACTAGAATGGTGAGTGAGATAATTAAGTTCTGGGTTATTTGACTCTGTATTGGGAAAATAAACCAAACTTAGGATTTTAGACCCGTGCATAGGCTGGTTATGTGGCTGATTCCGGTTTGGGATGTCATATAATTAGAGTGGCTGACTCCGGTTTGGGAAGCCTGGGTTAAGAGGGTTATCCCGATTTCTTTCATAATTGATTCTTTGATTAATTTTATTCACATTTGGGTATGGGGTGGATGAGTGAACCTGAGCAACGTTTGTCTATTTTTGAATTCTTATCTTGTTAATTTTTCCATCATTTTATTTCTTGCAATTATTGACGTCAATTATATTTGATTATTTCTGTTTGTTTATTTTGGTTATTTAAATTCTTTATTTTTAATCAATAGTTAACTCAATCAATTCAAACAATTGGGAATTCTTTAGCATACATTTGATTTTCATTGCTTGCGCACATAGTCCCTTAGGTACGATAATTTGGGGTCCTAATTTACTCCTCTATATTACTTGCCGATTCAGTACACTTGCTGAAGTCACGTCAAGTTTTTGGCGCCATTGCCGGGGACTGGCATTATTTTTAAGTTTTGATTATTATTTGTATGTGTTTTTCTTTTTTTATTTTATTTTATTTTTGTTTATTCTTTTCAGGTAGTTATGGTGTATGAGCAGATTAAGACAAGAACCAATAGCACCCTACGACCCTGAAATCGAGAGGACTTTGCATCAACAAAGGAGAGCCAACAGAGATAACAACATGGAAAACAATCCTCCTATAGGTGAGTTTCCTCCCAAAAATGAACAAGTGCCGAGAGCACAAGAAAAGATACCGGCTAATTATAGAGAAGAGGTCCCTAGGCAGAGGACTATAAGGGACTACGCTGTACCGAGATGGAATGAGGATCATTGTATAATTGTTCTGCCAAGGGGAGTGCAGTTTGAACTTAAACTAGCAACCATCAATATGGTACATAGGAACCAGTTTTCGGGTTCAGAAGTGGAAGATCCTGCGCAGCACCTGGACAGATTTTTGGAGGTTAGTGATACGGTCCAGATTCCAGGAGTAACATCTGACTCGGTAAGATTAAAATTATTTCCATTTACTTTGATCGAAAAAGCAAGAGAATGGCTGCAAATGTTATCGAGACAGTCAATCAGATCATGGGACCAGTTACAAGAGAGGTTTTTAATGCAATTCTTCCCACCTACAAAGACTGCAAACATCCGCAACAACATTTTGGGTTTTAGCCAAATGAGTGAGGAACCTTTTTATGAGGCCTGGGAAAGGTTTAGGAGATTGTTCAGAAGCTGTCCACACCATGAGATAGCAATCTACCATCTGATGACACAATTCTATAGAGGAGTTACACCGCAGACAAGATACCTTTTGGATGCATCATCAGGAGGTTCATTCATGAATAGGATGCCAGAGGAAGCTTTCCATCTGTTGGATGAAATGGAAGCAAATGATGCTCAATGGGCTAATCCTAGATCGGTCCCGAAGAGACAAGGAATACATAATGTGGATGAGGTGTCTATGTTGAAGGCAGAGATTGAGTCAATGAAAAAAGAGATGAGTGGATTGAAAGTGCAAAATGTAGCCTCTGTTTCTCAAGAGAGTGGGTGGTACAAAAGTGGGCAATCTAGTCAAGAGAGTGGAGCAATGGGAGATGTAAATGCTGTAGGAGATTACCGAAGGAATGACCTTACAGTAACACGTATAATCCGGGTTGGAGAAATCATCCCAACTTCTCTTGGAAGGATGGAAATCAGAATGCTTCATCGTCCTATTCACAAGCAAGAGCTCCCTTCAACCAAAACACTCAGTACCAACCACCATATCCATCCCATCAAAACCAAGGTCAAGGTTTTAATCAATCACAGGGTAAATCATACCACCCACCGGGATATCAACCGAGGCCACCTGTTCAAGAGAAAAAACCAAACCTTGAAGATATGTTAGCTAGCTTCATGAAAAGTCAACAGCAGTTTGTGAATAGCCAGCAACAGTTTATGGCTAACCAAGAAGCAAGGTGGAAATCTCAAGAACAATGGAATCGGAATCAAGACGTTTCCATGAGGAATTTAGAAACTCAAGTGGGACAGCTTGCAAATTCAATGTCTCAAAGGCAACCGGGGACTTTTCCTTCGAATGTGGACCGGAATCCTAAGGAAGAGGCTAAAGCAATCACACTGAGAAGTGGCAAAGAGGTGGTATAGAGAGAGGGCCAATGTAAAAATTCTTCACCATCATCTGATATGGAAGAGCCGACACGGAAGGTAAGCAACCCTAACTCTAGGGTAAAAGTTAAAGAAAATGCTCCTAAAAATGATAAGGGTAAAAGTCTAGTGAATCCTAGAGAAGGGGATCTTAATATTAATAGACTGCCATTTCCTGCAGTGGCTAGGAAGGAAAAGAAAAATGAACAACTAGCTAGGTTTCTAGAAATGTTTAAGAAACTGCATATAAATTTACCATTTGCTGAAGCTTTAGCTCACATGCCTAACTATGCTAAATTCATGAAAGAATTATGTTCTAATAAAAAGAAATTAGAAGGGCATGGAATTGTGCAGCTCACAGAAAATTGCAGTGCTATAATCATGAACAAGATCCCTGAAAAATTAGAGGATCCAGGTAGTTTCACTTTACCCTGTGAAATTAGTGAAGGTTTTAATGGAAATGCTTTATGTGATTTGGGTGCGAGCATAAATTTGATGCCTTATTCTATTTGCAGGAAGCTTAATCTTGGAGAGCTCAAAGAGACGGGAATGAGACTCTAACTTGCAGATAGGTCAGTGAGGAGACCGAAAGTAGTGATTGAAGATCTGTTAGTGAAAGTAGGGAAATTCATTTTTCCGGTGGACTTTGTGGTAATGGAGATGGAAGAAGATCGCAAGGTACCACTCATTGTGGGGAGGCCGTTTTTGAACACAGCAAAAGCGTTGATTGATGTAAATGGTCAAACGGTAACCCTAAGGTTCAATGATGAGGAGTTGGTGGTGGACATGAACGAGGCTCAAAAGTATCCATCTGGTGATATGGAGGAGTCTGTTTATTTTGTGGATGAAATAGATGAATGTGTAGAGGAGGTGCAGGAAAAAGTGTGGGGAGCTGATCCAGTGAATGTGAGTTTGATACATTCATTAGAGGATGGAGAGATGGACGAAGAGATGAAGGGAAAATCGATAGCAGCCGTGAAGATAGAAAATGAAGAAGAGGAATTATAGAAAATGAAGAAGAGGAATTACAGCAAGAAGAGCTTAATCCGAAAAAGGGGGATTCAAATTCTGAACTTAAACCTCTTCCCTCTCATTCGAAATATGTGTTTTTAGAAAATGAGCAAAAACCAGTAATTATATCTTCTTTGTTGTCAGGTGTTGAAGAGAAGATGTTGCTTGAGGTGCTGAAAAAGCACAAGGGTGCCATTGGATGGGAGACATCAGATTTGAAGGGGATTGACCCTAGTTACTGCACACACCGAATTTAAATGGAGGAGGAATGCAAACTGGTAGCTCAGCCTCAAAGGAGACTCAATCCGGCCATGCAAGAGGTGGTAAAGAAGGAGGTACTTAAACTTCTAGACTCAGGTATTATCTACCCTATCTCTGATAGTAAATGGGTTAGCCCGGTGCAGCGTGTGCCTAAGAAGGGGGGATGATAGTGATAAGGAATGAGCTGAATGAATTGATTCCAACTCATACAGTTACAGGGTGGAGAGTTTATATTGATTTTAGAAGGTTGAATAATGCCACAAGAAAAGACCATTTCCCCTTGCCATTTATTGACCAAATGTTAGAGAGGTTAGCAGGTAATAGGTTTTACTTTTTTTAGATGGGTACTCGGGATATTTGCAAATCCCTATAGCCCCTGAAGACCAAGAAAAAACAACCTTTACCTGCCCTTATAGCACATTCACCTATAGGAGAATGCCTTTCGGATTATGTAATGCACCGGCTACGTTTCAGCGGTGTATGATGGCTATTTTCCATGACTTCATAGAGAAATTTAAGGAAGTATTTATGGATGACTTCACTATATATGGGGCTGATTTTAAGAGCTGTTTAGAGCATCTCAATTTAGTACTAGGGAGGTGTGAAAAGACCAACCTAGTTTTGAATTGGGAAAAATGCCATTTTATGGTGAGAGAGGGCATTGTGCTTGGGCACAAAATTTCGGAGAAAGGGATAGAGGTTGATAAGGCCAAAGTTGAAGTGATAGAAAAGTTACCACCTCCGACGAGTGTTAAGGGCATTAGGAGTTTTTTAGGACATGTAGGGTTTTACCGTCGCTTTATCAAAGATTTTTCAAAAATTGCTAAACCCTTGTCTAATTTACTCATGAAAGATGCTGCTTTTAATTTTGATAGTGAATGTATGCTAGATTTTGAAACTTTGAAGCAACAGCTCATTTCAGCCCCAGTGATTATATCTCCGAATTGGAATCTGCCGTTTGAATTAATGTGTGATGCTAGTGATTATGCAGTTGGAGCAGTGCTTGGATAGCGGCGGGATAAGGTATTTTGTGCAGTATATTATGCCAGTCACACCTTGACAGGGGCACAGGTTAATTACACCACCACTGAGAGAGAGCTTCTTGCAATTGTGTATGCTTTTGAGAAGTTCAGACCGTATTTGCTGGGCGCAAAAATCGTGGTGTGGTCAGACCATGCAGCTTTGAGACATTTGTTTGCCAAGAAGGAATCCAAGCTGAGATTGATTAGATGGGTGCTCCTATTGCAAGAGTTTGACTTGGAAATCAAAGATAAGAAGGGGGCAGAAAATTTTGTAGCGGATCATTTGTCGAGATTGGAGAGCGATCAAATTGAAAAAGGGGAAATTTTAGATTTATTCCCTGATGAACATATTTGTGCTTTATTTGCAAGTGAATTTTCTATTCCTTGGTTTGCTAATGTAGCTAATTTTCTTGCAGGAGGATTTATGCCAAAAGACTTCACATGGCAGTAACGGAAGAAGCTAAAAGCGGATGCCAAACACTACATTTGGGATGACCCCTATTTGTTTCGCCTGTGTGCTGATCAAGTACTGACGAGGTGTATCTCAGATGAGGAGAAGGGAGAGATCATCAAGGCATGTCATAGCGGGGAAGCTGGTGGGCACCATGCGCCAAATAGAACGGTATCAAAAATTCTATCCTCTGGTTTTTATTGGCCTACTATGTTTAAAGATGTGCAATTCTTTGTGAAAACCCGTGATAGATGCCAAAGAGTAGGTAACATTTCTAAGAGAGATGAGATGCCTTTAACCAATTTGCTTGAGGTAGAATTGTTTGATTTGTGGGGGATAGACTTTATGGGACCTTTTCCGGTTTCTTATGGGTATGAGTATATTTTAGTTGCAGTGGACTATTTGAGTAAATGGGTAGAAGCAATAGCCACTAGAACTTGTGATGCCAAGGTTATTCTAGATTTCTTGAGAAAAAATATATTCACCCGATTTGGTGCCCCTAGAGCAATTATTAGTGATGGTGGTAAACATTTTGTTAACCACCAATTTAAGGCTTTATTACAAAAATTTGGAGTTAGGCATAAGGTCACCACCCCTTATGATGCTCAAGCTAATGGGCAGGTTGAAGTGTCCAATCAGGAACTTAAGGCCATCCTAGAAAAGACTGTAAATTCATCTAAAAAGGATTGGTATTTAAGGTTGGATGAAGCTTTGTGGGCTTACCGAACTGCATTCAAAACATCTATAGGATTATCCCCATTTAGGCTTGTTTTTGGTAAATCTTGTCATCTCCCTATTGAATTAAAACACAAGGCTTATTGGGCAACCAAGTTTTTAAATTTTGATATCAAGAGTGCAGGTGAGAAGAGACTTCTCCAGATGAACAAATTAGAAGAGATATGTTATTGGTCGTACCAACAAGCAGAGAAGTATAAGGCAAACACAAAGAAATGGCACGACAAGAAATTAGTCACTAAAGAATTCATTCCAGGTATGAAAGTTCTTTTATATGATAGCAGGTTGCGTTTATTTCCTGGAAAGTTAAAATCGCGGTGGAAGGGGCCGTATGAGATTGTGGGAGCTGATCAGTTTGGAGTGATCACATTGAAGCACCCGAATGGTGAAAATGAGTTCAAGGTAAATGGACACTGTGTGAAGCCTTATTTTAAATCAACATATGATGGGGATTTAGCGATAGTCGACCTTGCGGATCCTTAACGGTACTTAAAAGTCCAGCTGCGGACTTGTTAAATGCAGAACTTCTTCTCCAATTATGTTATTTTGTGTTTATTGTTCTTTTCTTTAGGTAGTTAATCTTGTTTATTTTTTCTTAAGTTGTTTGGTTTGTCGCCATAAGAAAATTATGTTGTTAACGGGAGATTGTTCAAGGTTTTAATAGCTGAAGTTTTGAGTGGTTGATGAATTTTTTTGCAAGTTTGCAGGTGGTCACGGTGGCAATGGATTTTCGTTACCACCGTGACCAGGGGAGAATGCATTTTGGAATTGGGAATGTGCACATGTCACGGTGACAAGGTATCTGGTTGTCACCGTGACCAAATGAGGGAGCCATTCTGGATTGGTATATTTTGTATGTCACGGTGGCAATGGTTTTTGTTACCACCGTGACCAACAGGTAAGTCGCATTCTGTTTTGAGGTGTGCACATGTCACAGTGGTGATTGAATTGGTTACCACCGTGACATGTTGAAATTTCAATTCTGTTTTGAATTTTTAGTATGTCACGATGACAAAGAATTTGGTTGTCACTGTGACCAAGAGGCGGTCCAATTCTGGATTGAATGTTTGGGTATGTCACGGTGGCAACCTATTTGGTTACCACCGTGACCCCCGCGCCCATTTGTTTTAAAATACTAGTTTTCGTGTTTTGTTTCTCACTCACCCGCATCTCTCTCTCAAAACTTGAATATTTCGTTTTTATCTGCTATTTTGAACTTCAATTCTTTCTTCTAGGCTTCGATTTCTGCAAACCTACAACAAGTAAGTAATTTTGCTCTTTCTTTTTATTTTTATTTTGCATTTATTTTCTCTTTGCGTTATTCTTCTCCCTGTTCTTGTTTTCTGCCATAGCGGTACGTTCGAGGTCTCCATATTTCTAACCACTTAGGATTTTCTTCTTTTTATGCTCTGAATTAATGTTGGGGGTGTTCTCAATTCTTATTTTCCATCTCTGATGTTGAAACCAGGAACGAATTTGGGTTGGGATGTTAGGGCAGTTATCTGCATGCGTGATTTGAGTTGTCATTTTTATTCAAATTCTTGGTTAAGAATGGAAATTGCTAGGTTTTAATTGTTTTCTCTATATTGTAATGAATCGTCTTGTAATTGTGGGTTGTTACTATTATCTGTGGGCTTTAATTTTAGTCAGTTAATTATCTGCATACCAGGTGTTTGACAAAATGCCTGAATGAATGGTTTTCTTTTTTTCTTTTTCCAATTCCTGCCAATTTGAAATGCCAAGATTCTTTCGCCATAATGTTCAAATGCGTTTGTTGTTCTCATTGATCATTTTTGCCTTTTGACAATAGTTGTAATTCTCTTAACCTTCTATTGAGTTTTTGCTGATGGTGATTCTTGGTTTGATACTGAATTTGCTCATCCCTTTTGCTGAATTGTGCTTATGTCATTTGAATACTTCGTGCATTGATGCATCTTTTACAATATCAATTTGGAATGGGGAGATTGTTTAATAGGTTAGCATGAGCTTGAAATAATGCTTTATTTTCAAAGCCATTGTTGTTGATGCACATCGAATGTTATTGAATTTGGTTTTTCCATGTTGTGCAGTGGCCCCTAAGCGAAAAAGCTCTGCTCTAGCCTCTAGTTCAACAGGACAAACATCCAGCCAACCTAATGTTGATATTTCCCATGTGCCTTCTTGGGTTCCGACTAGTCAGAAACCTGCATATGCTTTGTTTTCAAAATGCTCGTACATTCCAACGAGCTATTTGGATTTTGATTTATTGGAGAAGCTGGGAATAAAAAATGAAGTGCAGCAGCTCATATCTAATAGTGGTTGGAAGCGGCTTTTTACGATTAACGAGAAAGTCTATCCGGGGTTAACAAGAGATTTCGTGTTAACTGTGCAATGTAGGATCAGCCGCGACCCTTCTCAAGACCCTGGAAAAGTATCCTTTTTTCTGGAGGGTACGAAATATGAGTGGTCTTTTGAAGACTTTGCCGAAATGCTTGGTTTCCCTGCCCTAGCCCCAGATTGCTTTGAAGATTATGATAAGGATAACGCCTGGGCAACAATTCGAGATTCGATGACCGCAACGACATATGTATCGGGTAAGACAAAGGCCCACCATCTCGGTAATCATGTCATGCGGATCCTCCATAGGTTTTTTTCACTCTGTTTTCTGAGTCATGTGGACTCCCCTGGGCAAGTCAATTTGTCGGAGGCATTATTTTTAGCTTGTATGGTGCGGGGTGTGAGAATTAATGGGGCACCTCATTTGTGGCATAAATTGGAAGAGATGCAATGGCACCCTAAGAAGGTGAAGAAGATTGCTTTGGGTGGGTTGGTCATAGTTATTGCTAAGGGTGTGCATCACCCCTTGAGGAGACCCAAGTCACTTTCATCCACTGCGGCCATTGATAAGAAGATGTTGAAGAACATGAAGGTCATAGTGGACGACGCGACGACTGGACATTGATACAGATTGACTACCCGCGCCGAGTATCTTCAGGGAGTCCAGCGAGGTCTAGGAGGCTTGCCCCATGAGCACGAGGACGATCCGGAAGCACCGCCAGAACCAGAGCCCGCGCAATTATCATTGCAGCAGTACGACGGGCTGATGGCACGCATAGACACCATCGCCACATCTGTGGACACCATCTCCACCTCGCAGGCCTATATCCAGTCCCAGATGGATCAGGTGCTGTTGGGACTGTCCTCATTGTTATCGCGCTTTGATTCGCATTTCCCACCTCCACCACCTCCAGAGAATTAACCAGGGAGACTTATTATCTTTTGTTTTACTTTTTTTTTTTTTTTATGTTAACTGTGGTTTGTAATTATTTTTAACTTGCTGAGGATAGCAAGGTATTAAGTGGGGGGTAGAAGGAGTAACTCCATCCAACAGCTTAATATGTAAATAATTATTTTATTTTTTTATGTTTTTGCATGTTTGATGTTTTATTTTAATTGTATTCGTCTATTTTATTGTGTTTTAGTTATTTGAATATTTAATTGTGGTTGTTTGAATTTTTCCTATCTTAGTTTAGCTTGCCTTTAGTTATTCCTGTTGTGAATGTTTTAAACTTTAAGTAGTGAATGGAATTTCTTAAATATCAATCTTAGCAAGAGAGTAGTTGGTAGTTTTAGCAGCAAATTAATTTCAATTAGTCATATATCCTGTAATTTCCTATCATTTGTGCACTATAGGCTTGTTTGTGAAAAACTTGAAAAATCCCAGTGTGTGAAAGTTTTTAAGTAAAGGAATTGTAGGATAGTTAGAACCTTCCTCATCACCCTTCGAAACGTTATAACAACTTAAGCAAGTTTAGGACATGATTTAGGCAAAAAAATTTTCTTTGAGAACCACTTTAAATGACTTTTTACCTACCTAATTGCATAATTTCCGTTGCTAGCCCCGTTGAGCTGATTTGGTATGCTAAAAGCATACTATGCATTTTTCTTTGTTACACTATATTTTTACCATTTAACTTAAATGCCTTTGCCTATCCTTTCTAAGAATTGGCCACTCTAGAATTGGGTTGGGATAATATTGGAAGTTGAATAAGGGTATTTACTGTGAAAATAGTGTGGGATTAAGAAGAATTGTGAAATTTTGGGGTATTGTTTAGCATATCGTTTAAATTTCCCTTAATGGAGTCAAATTGTGGTAAGAAAATATAGAGGTTTTGGGTATGTCATAATTAAAAAAAAAAGAAAAGAAAAAGCCAAAAAGAAGAATTTGATGAAAAGGTTGATTATTATTTTAAAATTCTGAGTTAGTCAGATGTAGAAAGATTTAAGTGTGGGGTACCCTCAATTAGAAGAAGATGTCTATACATTTAGAAATGATTGGGTTCAGAGAAAATGTCTGTGGGGAATTTCTTCTTTTTTTTTTTCATGTGGTATAATTTTTTTTATGGGGAGTTCGGACGAGTTTTAGCAACTGCAGGGGGATTAAAAATAGGTCATGGAAAGATTGTATTCGAATTGGGTAGTGGTGTTTTTAGGTAGGGTGGCTAACTCTTTGTTTGAATTCCTTAACTTTTCTTGTTAGCCAATACCCTAACCTAACATTACAACCTTGGAATAAGTCCTAATGATTCTGCTCTTAGCTTGAGTTGTTTGGTGAAGATGATCCCTGTGGTTCCGGTGCTAAAGGAGAGGCTTATGATGACCCTGAGTTGCAAGTGCGTAACCAATATGCAATTTATTGCTTATTTATTTCCTTTGCTAAATTGTTAAATTGCGCTGGTCGTTTTGTTTTGAAAAGAGAAAAATTGTTTTTAGCCTAGCACACACACATGTGAAATTTATTGATATAAGCTGATTTGAGAATTTGTGGTTAAGACTATTCTTCGTAATGCTTTGACTGTTTTTGAGTTTTTGTATTCTGAGTTAGAGTTTGAAATTTCAGGAATGTGGATAATTCATTTACTCGAGGTCGAGCAAAGTCTAAGTGTGGGGTATTTTGATAACTTCAATTTAGTATTTAGATTTGGTAGAATTTTCGTATGATTTATGGTGTTCAGTAGTGTTTATTGTTGTGATATGCTTACTTTAGATTAATTTTGTCAATGTTAGTGAAATTAGAATTTTTATGCAATTTTTTTTAGTTTTTGATTAAGTTTGATTTGTGTGCAGCAAATCTTTAGGTACCTCACGGTGGCAACCTATCTGGTTACCACCGTGACATCCAAAGAAGTCAAAAGCAGAATGCAGGAATACTATAGGTCACGGTGGTAACTAATGTCATTACCATCGTGACATATGTATCTATTAGGCAGAATGCAGACCTGTTACGGGTCACAGTGGTAACCAATGTTATCACCACCGTGACATAATTCGCACCAAGGCAGAACAAAGTGAGGAGTTACCTCACGGTGGCAAGGTAATATGGTTACCACCGTGACATAGGGAATTCCTGGACAGAAGCAAAATTTGAGCATGTCACGGTGGCAACCTATCTTGTTACCACCGTGAACACGCAAGGCAAATTTACTTCCTTGACACCCTCACGGTGGCAACAATTTTGGTTACCACCGTGACCCCTCGGGATATAAAAAGAAAAGTTTCTGTATTGGAGGGGGCAGCAAGTTTTTCAAACCTATTTTCATATTAGGGTTGGGAGATAGAATTCTGGGGATTTTTTCTCTTGTTCTTAATTTAGGGTTTCCATTTTATCTTTAGATTTAATTTGCAATTCAAGAGTTTTATATTAAAAACACATAGTTTAATTTCAATGCACAGTTTTTACATTCAGAGAATTTCCATAACATTTCTCCGTTAAAGATTTGGAGAATGAGATTGAAGAACTAAGGATTCAACCGGGATTTACACCTTAATGAATTTCTGGGTTTATTCTTTCCTCTTTCCTTTTTATTTTGTAATGGATCGTGAGTAGTCTTTTAGTTTTTTGGGGCATCTTTGAATCCCCTACCCATGATGTGAATTCTGAACATCTTTTGAATTTAAATATATGATTGAAGGGTTTATTTCACTGGTTTTTATTATTGATTCATGGAATTTATTTTATCAAGTGAATTTTCAGTTTTGATGAATGATTTATTTCATGTATCTGTGTTGGTTATTGAGTTGTATGGATTGAATACCATGGTTATCTATATTCAGTTTGTATCATTCTTGCTGTGTCTTTTGGACGACTCCGATTGGGAATCTAGAAGTGCAGGATTTTGTGATTTAAGACTAGAATGGTGAGTGAGATAATTAAGTTCTGGGTTATTTGACTCCGTATTGGGAAAATAAACACAACTTAGGATTTTAGACCCGTGCATAGGCTGGTTATGTGGCTGACTCCGGTTTGGGATGTCATATAATTAGAGCGGCTGACTCCGGTTTGGGAAGCCTGGGTTAAGAGGGTTATCCCGATTTCTTTCATAATTGATTCTTGGATTAATTTTATTCACATTTGGGTATGGGGTGGATGAGTGAACCTGAGCAACGTTTGTCTATTTTTGAATTCTTATCTTATTAATTTTTCCATCATTTTGTTTCTTGCAATTATTGACGTCAATTAAATTTGATTATTTCTGTTTGTTTATTTTGGTTATTTAAATTCTTTATTTTTAATCAATAGTTAACTCAATCAATTCAAACAATTGGGAATTCTTTAGCATACATTTGATTTTCATTGCTTGCACACACAGTCCCTTGGGTACGATAATTTGGGGTCCTAATTTACTCCTCTATATTACTTGCCGATTCAGTACACTTGCTAAAGTCACGTCAATCATGTATAATGTAATTATTCTGAGATGTACACAATCTTTGTAAAAAATATAAAACAAGGGCAATTCAACTCATATGTTCATTATCTTCTAGTTCTTTTACAAAAAGAGAAATATTGGTCATTATTGAATATATGTAATCTAGTAACTATGCTCTACTATTGCTCTCACCGGTCAGATGCCTAAGTCAATGGGTTCTGTTATCAACTGTAGGACTAATCACCCACCTCTTATATGTACCAGTAGAACCAAAGGAGCAACCCCCAATTATTGGTATAACAGCCTTTACAGGCAGCTGTACCCAGAGGCTATGGTACCTGGAGGTGAAAGCAGAGGATAAAAGGCCACCTTCGAAAGATAGAGGGTGCCTCACGATATTTTGACGCCCTCCAAACTGTCGAGCACAACGAGCGGTGATATAGAAAGTGGCCTCATGAAACCCAGACAGTGGGACACATCTTAAAGGACCGTCCAGGGTCACATTCGAAAGGGGTAACAAGGAGCACGTGAAGCTAATCTCCTCATTCCCTACCTCACAAAATCTAGCAACACCTTCATCGAGAAAGGCATAGGAATAAAATTGCTGTCTGGGAAGAAAGTGCCTCAGTGAATAATTGCTGATCACCCTAGGAGGGGGCTCTGATAGTAGCTTTAGCTTCTCTTGTAGCCATACCTGAAAGACAGGAGATGTTAAAATAAATAAATAATAAAAAAGAAAAGCCACTAGAATGGGTAGGGTCCAATCTAGGCAAAACTAAAGCGCAAGGTTATATGAAAATCCGAAAGGACGCGTTTCCCGATAAGAAAAGCTAGTGTGAAAATCCACAAGGGACACACTACCTTTTAAAATAATAACATACCTGGAATAATAAGGGTTTCCAGTGAAGGCAGCAGAAGGGTCGACACGGACAGAATCCAAGCCTAGAATGATCTTGGCAAGAATTAGGGAAAATGGGGACAGCCCGCGAAGGATGCCATCCACTATCCCAAACAGCTAGTAATCACCGATTAACTCTTCAAAAATCACCGTTAAATACCTGAGAAGGCAAAATAGTAGGACAACACTGGCCTGATAGGTAGACATATTAGAGAAGCCCTTTAGTGCCTCGATTAACGGCTCTATAGCAAAAATGGTACCCGAGGGCCAATCTAGTTACGGTTAAAGAAGAAATGCCTAAAGCAAATGCAGTGTCCCTTGCACGAATCAAGCCATAGCTCGGGATGCAGGGTAGTGTGCCAGGAGGAAACCTCACTATGTTAATCGCAACAAATTCTTCAAGAAGGGGGCATAATTTTTGATAAGTAAACCTGAAGACGTGAAAACGGGGGACCCAGAAGCAGACTGTAGCTAACAAAGATTTTGGTCCACTCTAACTCTCCTCAAGAATCTCAGACTAGAATAAGGGGCCCAAGTGATATTTTCCCAGGTTTGAGGGTCATCTAGAAGCCGGTGCATCTTATTAAGGGTCAATGACCACATTTTCAAAAATTTCGGGGCAAACATTAAATATAAGTAGCAAAGAAAAGAAAATAAAAGAAAAGAGAAAAACTTGGAAAAGAGGGCTCTGGTTGAAATCCAAAAGAAGGATACACGAAGTTCAAGGAAAAGGGCAAGTATTTAGAGAAAGCCAGGACCAATGGGCGTGCTTGGAGCGAGGCACTGCCAGCCCGTCGATCAACCTTTGACCACCTAGTGGATTTTCTTCTGCACGGTTCGAGCATTTCACATGCATAAATATTTTAGGTGTATTTGTGCCATTTTAATTATGTAGGAATATAAATTTGATGGATGCAACCATGTACTGAAGTCAGGGGGCAAAATATTCAGGGAGCATTTTAAAAGTTTGAAAATGAAATATAAAAAAAGGAATTCAAAATGACCGACAGGCTTGTAGGGAGTGTCCGTCGGTCGGTCCATCGACGGGCTGCCTGTCAATCACGAAAAATTATAAAAACTGAGCGATTACACGCGGCTCAGTTTTTTCTTCTTCTTCCTTACTTCCCCACACGAACTGACGTCAACCCTCGATTTTTCACCGTTTTCTCCTTCATTTTATGCCCGCTAAAACGCTTCCCTCACTGTCATACACATTTAGGGCTAAATTTTCTACACTTTTTTTGAGTTATTTTTCAGTGCATTTCGTCGACTACCAGGATGCCTCCTAGACGAAATATGCCTCAAGAGCAGCTCGAGTCTGAGGCTGTAAAGTGGATGGGCCCTGATCTTAGGGAGTGATTCTAGGCTCTAACACGTGTACAGTTTTGTGCCAGCTGCTACATCTCCAGGCCCTTCCTCTAGCGCATGGGGATATTGCACAAGGTGGATGCGCTGTTAAAGGCAGTGGGGTGGACTGAATTCTTTTGGCCTGCATTCCAGGGTCACGAGGGAGTTTCTGGCAACCTTTCACTATAGGGGTTTCTAGAGATCAGATACAGAGGAGGGATCAGACAGTTCAGGATTAGAGGGGACCACTTCAGCATCACCCGTAGGGTTTTTGTCGAGGCGATGGGGATCCTACATAAGAGAGACATGGTGATACCACAAAGAGCCATTAGGAGGCAACACTGGGATGCAATCACCATGCCAGGAGCACCGTATGATCACGATACAATGAAGAGCACTATGCTCTCATCGCAAGCGTGAGGTATGTTCATAGAGTCCTCTCCAGCTCTTATTTGGGCCGAGCAGGTGACCCAGGATCAGTTAATGGTGCAGAGATTTGGAGCTTATAGGCGATGGTGATGGATTAGCGCCTTAACATTAGCCATGAGATATTGGCTAATCTAGTGAGGATGGCGAGGGGGACAACCCATTTTATATGTGCTGGAGGCATCATCACTCGGCTGCTAATACATTTGAGAGTTCCTCTGGCAGTGTTTGGGTCCCCATTAGACGAGGACATATTTGTCGACTCGACAGCAACCCAGACGATAGGGATGGTAGCCTAGATATGGGATCATTTAGATAATTATAGACTGCTCACAGTGGCAGAGACTAGGTGCCTTTTCCACCTCCCTCCACTCCACCCTATCGAGGATGTTCTGGGAGAGCCCTAGGAGGAGCAGCAGCCACCACACCAGCACCAACTGGAGGAGAAGCAGCCTCACACCCCTTTTGATATGTATTTAGATGTAGACTTGGATAACCTACTACACACTCCAGCATCGCAGCGAGCTTAGAGCCTCATGCCACCGCCACTACAGGTCTAGCGCTCTGAGGCCCGCGAGGCTAGGAAATTCCATCCGTCATGGCCTAGTCCACCATCACCATCTCATCTAGCACATCAGGAGATCATTGCAGCGATGACTACTGCCGTCACCGCCATAGAGAGATGGATGGAGGAGAGGGATAGGGTGTTAGGTGAGCGTCTAGATCACTAGGAGAGGCTGATTGAGGAGCTGAGGCAGGGGCTAAGCACTTTGCAGGCAGTAGTGGCTCAGATGATTGATGAGGTTGTGCAGATGGTCAACGAGTCCGTCACTTCTCTCCGGTTCCGGGTGGAGGTGCTAGAAGATTCTGTACCGACCATACCTGGTGTAGACACCGGGTCCCGAGTCCGGCATAAAATAAAAATGGTGATTTTGATCCTCGATTATTCCCTCCAAAAAAAAAATAATAAATAGTAATAATAAAAAAAAGGAAAAATATATATAAATATGTGTGTGTGAAATTAGGTAATTAATTAGTTAATTTTGTTAGTTACTTGAGTAATTAATATTATTGTGTGATTAAAGTGCATGTAAAATTAAAGTTTAAAGTGTATAATTAATTAGATAAAATATAAATATATATGATAATTGTAATGTTTAATTATTATATTAATGATTAATATGTGCATGGTTAATTAATTAGTATGTGGAGCCTTTAATTATATATATAATATATATATAGATTAATTGTATTAAGATGTGATTAATTAGTGTAATGTTTAGTTAATTAATGAATTAATGTGTATGTTTAATTAATTAATGTGTGTGTTATTTGAATTAAGTTAAATTAATTAAAATTAAGATATGAAAATGGGAGGAATTATTTGAAGGCATGAAAATTGAGGAAGTTACCATTATGCCCCTAAGTTGCCCTAGTTTTGGAGTATAAAAAGAAAAGAATAAAGAGGAAGAGAGGCTCGGCAGATAAAGAAAGAAAAAGACCAAGAAAAGAAAGAAAAAAAAGAGAGAGCAAGAAAGATACAGAGAGAGCAAGAACCCAGGAAACCAAAATAGAAAAGCAAAAAAGAAAAGAAAATAGAAAGGAAAACAAAAGAAAGTAAAAGCAAGGAAATAAGGAAAAGAAATAAAGGAGAGAAGAGAGGAGAGTGGCCAACGGAGCACAGCCCAGGCGCCGGAGGAAGAAAAGGAAGAAAAGAAGGGAGAGAAGGCGTCGCCTCCGCCGGCCACCTCCGACGCCGGATTCAGGCACGCGCCCCGCCGCTCGACTGCCGAGGTCCAGACGCACCTCTCCATGTCGTCCGATCATCCACTGCTTGCCGGAGGAGGGCGCATCGAGGCACAATGCTGGTGAAGAACAGTGACGCTTTATCGCGTTTTTCGGCCAAACGCCACCACATTCCGGCGCGTGGCCACCGGATCTGGACTCCCGACGAGGCGATCTACGAGGCGGTGAGGGAGGTGTCGTCAACTGCCGCTCCGGCGAATCTCCGGCGATAATCCGGTAAGTTTCTCTCTCTCCTCGCTAATATAATATTATTTTACATGTAAATATATTATTATTGTTATTATGTATATTTATTTATTTATTTTCTGAATTATTATTATTATTATTATTATTATTATTATTATATTATTATTTTTATTTATTATTCTGTTTTAATATTATTTTATTATTTATTATTGTTATTTTTATATTTATTATTATTATTATTATTATTATTATTATTATTATTATTGTTATTGTTATTATATGGTTATTGTTAATTAATTGTTATATTTGTTTATTATTAGTATTTTGTGTTATGTTAATATTATTATTATTGTTAATATTATTATTGTCTAATTTGTGTTAATTTTATGTTGATGTTATTATTTAATTGATTTGTGATTATTTAATTTTATGTTTTATTATTATTATAATTATTATAATTATTATTGTATTATATTATTATTGTTATTATTACTGTTATTTATTTATTCAATTATTTATGTATTCATTTATTTATTTATTTAGAAATATGTAATTACTATTTTATTGCATTTTATGTATTTGTGGTCTGTAATAATAAAATGATTTTCGACCGCTCTTAAAAAAAACCACCACACAAATGTTTTCTGCTAAATAGAATGTTTGTTAAATAAAACTGGACCAATGTCCTATTTTTACCCAATAAAACTATCACATAAAAATCGTTTTCCATAATGAATGCATGCGAGGACTAATGTCCTCCTTGTTAATGAATAACCCGTTTTATGCATATATCGCACATTTACAAGGGTTGTATTCTGCCCTTAGTATTATTGTAAATTTATTTCACGCTTTAATGCTATTTTATTTTATCCTCTTAAATGGATGATTGCGCCTTTGATTTAAATTGCATCGTGTGGAGAGAGAGCGAAATAATAAACTCAAAACCTAATTGTAAAATTAATTAAAGTACGAATAAATGAGAAGTCCCGAACCTATCTCTGGTCTTTGGGCTCAAAGAGGCGAGATGTTTAACCTCCAAGACACCTCTTGTGTCACGAGACTTTGACGTTAATCCTAGGCTCCTTAGGGCGAGAGGTTTACCTTCCAAGACCCCTTTGGTTGGCCCAAAATGGATACTAAGCGCAGTCTTAGGCTCTCGGAGGCGAGAGAAACTTTCCCAATGTTCTATTGGGTGGCAACTCCATGAAACCTCCTTGTTGCCCAACATAGATGCACTTGCGATTTATTGCAAGCTGTTAACGGACCCTCAAGTGCCCGATCGCCCTCAAGCGGGCGGTCATAGGGGCGGCCGAGTGGACATCCAGTGCGCGTCACAGTGGCGACTCCGCTGGGGACATATTTGAGACTTCGATTCGAAAGTACTTTGATTAAAATTTACAATTAAGTTTTAGTTTAGAAATTTCGCTTTCTCTCAAAATCGCATTACATCTCATTAGAGCTTTAGAATATGCTAGTTTGGCCCCTCTATTAGCCCCGATGCGTTCCTGAAGCACGACTTCATTTTCACTCAATTTGGGGAAGTGTTAAGGATAATCACCAGCCCAAGTCTCGTACCATCAAGGTATATCAAATGGTGACCCGATCGGTTGTTACGCTCGTGATGAGCTAGGCCTGTTGGCAGGGACCATGCTTGGGTAGCCTTAAAGTAACACCACCTTTTGACCATAGCCCATGTAATGGCAATAGAAACCTCCACTAGGTGACATGTACCATAATATCATGCTTGCTATTTGGGCCGTCATATATTGAACAAAATCAATCAAATTAAATGGTTTTCATCAAAGGCTTTCATGCCCCGGTGGGCCCATCTTAATTTAATCGAATTGTTTAAATATATAATGGCCAAACATCCACGCGCATGTGCTTTAAGGTAAGAATTGTTACGCTGCCGGTTTTTCACCGCGCACTATACGCGTCCATTGGGTTCCCTGTTAACCATTGGATAAAGCACACCTAGGAAAGATACCGCACGACCCCGTGTGTGGGAGAAATAAGGTTGGAAGGATCTATCTGCTTGCATGTGGCTGTGAATGCTGTACAACATGCACATACATCACATGTCATTCACGTCAAAAAAAAAAGTCAATCAAAAAAATAAATATATAAAAAAACTAATAACAATAAAAAAATACATTTCATATTGTGTATACACCCTTTTGCCTGCATATTGTTTCTCACACGCATATACCATCACGTGTATATTTGTTTTCATGCATTGCATCGCATAATTACAATTTATTGATTTTTTCACTCCATCTGCATAATTCACGATCATGCATTATATATTGCCATACACGCATCATACTAACAGTTTAAATTTTTAGCCATCATAGATTCTTCCAAGTGGGTTAGAGGTCCCGACGGTCGATTAGTACGAACAAACTCGCCCTTTGGATTGTTGGAATTAGTGCTCGATTGGGATCCTGATACACTTTCGATATCTAGTACCCCATCCTCCATGGCGGACGAAACTGGAAACCCATCCACTCAAGACCTTGCCCGGAGGTTGGATGAATTTGAACGAAGAATGCTAGATATGATGGGCGCTATGGTCGACAGAATTGCCCATCCCCCTGCTGCGCAAGCACCTCCTATTCTGCAGTCGCCCATTGCTCAACAAGTACCAGCAGTCCCTCCTCGGGGGCAAGTTGAACCGCCTGCTGGTGGGTAGGCTCCCTTCGCTGGAGTGGCTGCTCGTCAACCCATTAATGAGAATGATGCTGCACCTGTTGAGCCAAGAAGGGCAAGGGTTGATAATCCCGAGGAAGACTTTGTGGAAGAAGATGAGATGGAGGAAGTAGTTGCCCACCAAGCTGTGAGGGGTAGAGCACCCAAGGTGGAAGATGAGACTCTGAGGGCAATGAGACAGCAGATTGAGGCCATCACCCGAATGTCGTCAGCTGGAAAAGGGGTCAACCCTGAAGACAGAAATTTGGGAGATAAAGAATTGCTGCCCCAGAGATTTAAAATGCCTGAGCTGCCAAAGTTTAACGGTACTTCAGATCCTTCTGCGCATGTCAAACAGTACACCTTAGTGATGAAGGGCACAAGACTGAGCAAGAAGCAAAAGGTGGAGTATTTTTGGCTCAGCCTGTCGGGTCCTGCAGTGGATTGCTACCATGGGCTGGATAGGAGGTGTAAAGAAGACTGGGACCTGCTGACCGATGAATTTATGAAGCAGTATGACTGCAGCACCAGAATGGAGGTCACCCTGAAAGACCTCGAACTTCTACAGCAAAAGCCTGATGAATCATTCCACGAGTACCTCACAAGGTGGAGGAACAGGGTCATGGAGATGAAACGAAAGCCTGACACAGCTGATCAGATTAGGCTATTTATCAAAAACTCCTGTCCTTACCTGAGGGATTTGCTTAGCTTCAAGGGGCTTAGAGATTGGGAGTCATTGAAAGACATTGCTGTAGAAGCTGAGGGGGCCTACCTGGCGAAGAAGGCGAGTCAGAATAGCTTTTCTTGGAAGAATTATGGAAATCAGTCTGGGAGTAGATCGAGTGGTGCTGGGGGCAGTAACAGCAGAAATGGCAAGGCTGTCGAAGTTTCAGCTACTGGAATGGGGCAAAGTCAAAGGCACTTTTCAAATTTGGGCCGTCCTTTATCCTTGGTATTAGAAAGACTGATAAAAGAAGGAAAGTTGCAGCCCCTGCCTCCTAAGCCAGCCAGAACCCAAGGGCAACCGGGTCATAGAGATTATGAGTATTGTGCTTTCCACCAGCACACGGGCCATATGACGGACCATTGTGTGAGGCTAAGACATGAAATTCAGGATCTCATTGACACGAAGCAGATAACGGACCCTGAGAAGAGGGGGAAAGAGAAAAAGCCGGGGTACAACGCAGTCCCTCCACCGAACATGTGATCGAGTCCAGTCTACCGGAACGGCCTTTTTTGCAAAAACCACAAGGAAATATCATGTATTTTTCTTTGTATTTTGAGAACTCCTTATAATACTTTGGTTATGTAATATGATGAACAATATTTTTCGTACTTGTATATTATTTCTAATGATTTTATTTCTTATGATCATGATGCATTCATTCATTTTGACGTTAATTCAATTAATACTACTACATTTAATCTTGGAACTTTGAAAAATCCAAAGAAAATCTTGATGGCATCCGATATAACTCCTGAAGAGAGAGAGAGTCAGAGACAAAATAAAAATAAGAGAGAAAAAACTAGTTACAATTAGGAGATTGGATGAGAACTCACTAAGAGCACTAGAACCTTTCTGATTACCCGTCGAAGCGATCTCTGGATAAGACAGAACCTGGAAAATGATTTAGGCACTATTTCATTGCATAGCTCTCTAAATGACTATTTCCTACCCTTATT
Organism: Excoecaria cochinchinensis; assembly: GCA_947683425.1. Classification (NCBI taxonomy): domain Eukaryota; kingdom Viridiplantae; phylum Streptophyta; class Magnoliopsida; order Malpighiales; family Euphorbiaceae; genus Excoecaria; species Excoecaria cochinchinensis. The sequence goes on from CANTUQ010000004.1 coordinate 4,597,406, forward strand.
CTGCAATCGCTTGCTAGCCCATTGAGCCTTTATGCAGGTATGCTGAATGCGTACCAATTTTATTTTTACACACATTAAAACTACCCCCTCGCCTAAAATGATTTTGGCTTCCCCTTAGAAGAGTGGCCGCTCTAAAACTGATGGATGTACATTTGAACAATTCTTTGGACTATTAAAAAATTGCCTTGATAAGAGCAAGTTCAGACTTCGAAAAGAGGGTTTAGTCATGCATGAAAGGCATGAGCTCAAAAAAAAAAAGAGAAGCGAAAGCAAAAAGAAGAAAAAGAAAAAAGAAAGTGAAAAATCCAAAAAAAAAAAAAAATACTTTGTATATACAACTGAGCTGGGAACGGTTCATCCATCAGTCGAGTGAATATCGCGGCCATTCTTCTCTAGTGACCTGATCTTTCTTTGACAGCCATCTACCTAAGCCTGACATTATAAACGAAGTAAGACCTTTTGATTCTTGGTTCAGTCTTATCCAATTAGTGGAGATGACTGTGACGCGCGCCGGACCCCCGGAGCGCCGCCCGTTCGACCGCCCGCACGTGGGCGATCGGGACATTTGCGGGTCCGTTGGCAGCTTACGATAAATCGCAAGTGCGTCTATGTTGGGCAACAAGGAGGTATCATGGAGTCGCCACCCAATAGAACATTGGGAAAGTTACTCTCGCCTCGGAGAGCCTAAGACTTGCGCATTTTATCCATGTTGGGCCATGAGGCCTAGGATTAGCGCTAAAGTCTCGTGACCCAAGAAGTATTTTGGAGGATAACCTCTAACCTCTTGAGCCCAAAGACCAGAGCTGGGTCCGCGATTTCTCATCTATTTCTACCCCAATTAATTTATGATCAAATTTTAATGTCATTAGTTCGCTCTCTCTCCACACTATGCAGTTTAATTAAAAGGCGCATTTATTCACATTCGGAAAGCAGTAAATGAGCAGAATAAATATCAAAAGCGATAAGTTACAATAATACAAGGAGCGGAATACAACTCCCTTTTGTAAATGTGCGATTCATACACAAATCGGGGCATTGTTTATTTTGAGGACTTTGGTCCTCTCATGCATCATTATTAAAAATGGGATATTTAATATGTGATGATCTTTATTGGATGAAAATAGGGCGTTGGACCCTTTTGCATTTTATACAAAACTCAATTTTATTTAAGTACAAATCGTTGGTCTATTTTTACATTCAACGGGATAAAAAGAGCTTATTCATATATATAAAATAATCAATGAATGAATAGGCGAGAGAAATAAATCAAGAGGTTTAAGAAAACTAAACAGGACGAAATCCACCACGCATGGTAGGCAGCCGCTCAAACTCAGAATTATCCAAGAAGACCAATATACACTCACAGAAAGTTAAGAGATGTTAATATTCATAAAATTAACACATAAGAAATCGAAGAGACTGAATAGAGATGAAAAATGATCAAAAACAATGGAGACAGTACCCACCGACGGCCTTTCCTGGTTGACCGACGGGCGTCGGTTTGGTAATTCGATATGCCAGTTTGTCACTCAAAAAGGGCATCTGTAGGTGGGTAACCGACGGGCGTCGGTCATGAAGATGACCCGTCGGTCACCTCTGTCTCCGGAAAACAGAAAGGAAACAAGGGCCTTTCAAGATCAAAAAGCAAGTTTTATCCAAAAAAGGAGACGAGGGAGTCAAAATGAAGAAAAGTAATGACAGGTATTCAAAAATTTCACAGAATGAATAAATAAATGATAAATGATTAAATATGAGATGAAAATGGAGAGAGAATCCGGAATATTTACCCTCAGATAGTCGCTTTGGGTAAGATTTTGGTGTATGTTAGATCCCCGCGCGTTCCACGAGAAAAAGAAAATGAAAGATTAGAGAGAGAAAATGAGCTATTTCACCTCCAATCCTTCAGAAAATCGATTTTCGGAGTCAAAATCTAAAGAAAACTAATTAGCTTTTAGTTCCTTTGATTGATTTGATCCTTCATTAAATAAAGTTCTTTGGAAAATGGTGTTTTTGGAAGAGAGAGAAAACGTGCTTGAATTTTGGCAGAGTTTCCTCTTCTGAAAAATTTTCCAACCCTTTTCAAATGAAAATCCGGACCTTATATAGCCAGACACGACCGACGGGCGTCGGTGTATAGAGGCGGGCGTCGGAAGAATCCTACTGACACAAGGACACTTCCGACGGCCCTGCCACATCCACCGACGGGCGTCGGAACGGTTGCGTGCTCCGGGAAACCAGGCGGCTCCTGACAGGGGCGGTGACTTTCCGACGGGCGTCGGAAAATACCCTGAGCCGTCGGTGACTCGAAGCGACGGGCTACCTCCACAGACGGCAGCCCGTCTGTGGAGGACAAAAAAGCCTTTTTGACTTGAAAAACTCCCGTTTTCTCCCCCTCTGCCCAGGAAGTGTAGAAAAACCTTATTTCTCATGGAACGAGGGACTAAAACCTCCAACTTCAGCCTCCCGTACAGGCTTGAACATTGATTTCATCATAGGGTAACCTCTGATCCGGACCGCTCCGGGATACGGTGCTTACAGTTGCCCCCAGTTTTGGGGAAACTAGTGCACAAGCGCCTAGATAAGCCAAAACTCAGAGAAAGGTTGGAAAGGAAGCGTACCTGCGACGGCTTTTCACCCTCCGTGCCTTTTACCGGGTGGACCTTGTCTCGATCCGCTCGGTGATGCAAAGATATTCCCATCGGCCTTTTTCTCGACTGGTAGGTACTCATGGAGATGCAGCACTCTCTGGCTGCAACCTCGATCCGGTGAGATGCAGCATGCTTTGGCTACAGTCTCGGTTTGGTGAAGAGCAGTATGCTTTGACCACAGCTTCGATTGGTGAGATGTAGCACTCTCTGGCTACAATCTCGATCTGGTGAAGAGCGGTGTTTCTCTAACCGCAACTTCGATCGGTGAAACGCAGCACTCTCTGGCTACCGTCTCGATCTGGTGAAGAGCGGTGTTTCTCTAACCGCGACTTCGATCTTGGAGTGTGGAAACTCCACTGGTTTCCTTGTTTCAAAGGAGATCTTTTTTTTTTTAATCGATGTCTGTGTTCAGATCGGTATTTCTCTGTACCTATGAGATAAAAGATTTTATTAATTCATGTTTGAGTGGCCATCTTTTGACCTGTCTATTGATGGCATGATTTTGCTTTATTTGCCACGCCATGTTTCACCCTTTATTCATTTTTCTTTTATTGAGATGTTATTGATTATCATTTTTGTTTGTTTGTTTCGTATTATTTTTTCATTGTCATTTTTATCGACTCATGAGTAAATATGAGAATATACACTTTCTGTGATGTTATTCAAGCGATTAATCGAAAAGAAAACATGCAAATAATGAAGCAAAAGTTTTCCACTAGACATGTCATTTTTGTACAATGCAGATACAAAATATACAAGAGATACAAAAATAACTCCCTGAAGCTCAGAGAGGTGTGTAGTCTGAAGGCTCATCGGGATCCTCATCATCCGATATATGCACGGTCCCTGGCGGAGGTGGACGGGCCTGAGGTGGTGGCGGAGCTCTATAGGGTCCTGCCTCGTGATCGTGGGCTCGCCTGAACTGAACCTGAGCGCAGCCGTCCAAGAAGGGCTGGGTACAGGTGCCCAAAAACCCTAAGGTCTCTGAGATCTTGTCCCCCAACTTCTTGAAGGCTTGGCTCAGTTGAGTGGTCTGCTCAGCGGCGGCCGTCCTCCTATGCTCTAAGCTCTGCTCCGTCTGCTCCCTAAACTCCCTCATGGTCTGAGAAAGAGGAGGGAGAATCCCCTCCATCGCCTGGATGCGGGATCTCAGAGAGTCAAGTGACTCATCAATCATCTGAAGGGTCATGTCGACCCTCTGAGATGCCTGGTCCTGTGACGTCCTCACATCATGAGCGAGCTACTGCCTCAACTCCCTCTGTCCCTGAGCAATCTGCTCAACCAGCCTCATCTGCTCCCCTCTGAAGGCCTCCAGAACTCGAGTCTGCTCATCTCTAAAGGCATCCATGGCCCGACTCTGCTCCGCTGTATGCTCAATGTAGCCCGCCTGCTCTCGGGATAGGCGCTCCACCGACTGAGACTGCTCCTGAATAGCAGCCTGCTGGCGATCCAACCTCTCATGAATGGCCCTATCCCTCTCATCCTGTCGCCGCTCAAAGGCCATAAACATGGAGGAGAGGAGCTGGAAATAGTCCGGCTGAGCTGGCTGATGTGGTGCTGGCTCCGGTGGTGGTGCCGAAGAAGTGGATGCCCCAGGATCACCTCGGGAGTACGGATGGTATCTCTCGGAAGGCTCGCGGGCAGGTCTCTGTACCCTGGCGCTCGGCGATGGGGCTGGAGTCGGGGCCCTAGATGCCGGTGGAGAGGCGAAGAGCTCGTCCATCGTGATCTCAAAATCGAAGTCCGAGGGGGTCCTAGGAGGCTCCTGCTGCTGTGGCGGAGGCACTGCCCACGGCTGAGGAGGCGGAGGAGGCTGGTGCCCCGGCTGAGGCTCTGTCTGTGGAGGCTGAGGCTGTACCTGCGGAGGCTAAGGCTGTACCTGCGGAGGCTGAGGCTGTGGCTCGGGCTGTGGAGGCTGCTCCTCCTGGTGCTCTGGGTGATCAGGATCCGCCCCCAAGGGTGGAAGGTTGAACATCTGCCGGGTCTCGTGGATAGTCAACACCCTATAGGCCTCTGCCTGGCCAGAAATCGGGGAGATCATCACCATCTGAACTGCCGCTACGGCTTCAACGTGGATCCCCTCAGGCAAGGGTCCTCTCAACCTCTCGGGGTTAAACCCCAATCCCAACAGTAATCGAGTAATGACTCCTCCTACCATCACCACATGTGTCGACCCTCTGCCAACTCTGACCAGGTTGGCCAAGATCTCGTGGCTAATGTTGAGACGCTGGCCTGCCACCATAGCCCAGAGGCTCCAGATCTCGGCCGAGTTAAGCGACCCTGGATTACCAGCTCGACCGAGGTACGAGCTGGAAAGCACTCTGTGCAGATACCGGAGTGCCTGAGACACCAGTACGGTGCTCTTCGCTGTATCGTGATCGTACAGCACTCCTGGTATAGCAATGGCCGCCCAATGGGCGCGTCTCACCGCTCGCCGCGGGATCTCAACCTCCTCCCCCGTAGGGAGCCCCATGACCTGAGCAAACCTCTGCCTGGTGATGCTGACATGGTCGCCATCAAACCAAAACTGGATCACCCCCGGGTCGGTATCCGCACTCTGAAAGCCTGTGTAGCGGAGAGTGGCCAAGACCTGGCGGGTGGCCTCTGGAAATGTCTGGAAGGCAGGCTCGAGAAACTCTGTCCAACCAGCTCCCTGGACAAGTAAATCAAACTCCAGGGCAAACCCAAGGGCCTCTAGAAAAGGGTGAGATACAAAGCGGCTGGCCCGAAACTCTACCTGAGCCAACGCTCTGTACCTCTGAGCGGACTCGTCATCCATCCAAGCCGGAGCCTCAAGCTCGGGCTGGGCCTATGGTGCTCTGCGTCTGGGAGGCATCCTGTAAAAGGGAAGGAGTCAGATAGCGAAAACTTGGCAAAACAAGCACTATCAGGTTTATTTTCCAAACTCTAAGGTCCATCTAGGCCTTAACAGGGCAATGGCGGCCCAATCATGAAATAAAAAAGAGAAAGGTAATGACAGATAAAAATAGCAAACATCCTGTCTAAGGAAGTAGCCTAACATGCCTTGCACGCATCATGGCAAAAGGAACATGCAATCCTCATGGAGATAATTAAAGTGAATAAGAATGGGCTTTCTAAGTCCTAAGGCATGCATTATACATGGAAAGTAAATGAATATTCGATTCTAGAATAAATAATAAAAATTTGGGCAGCACCCCGGCAGGGATGTGCCCAACCTCCTGCATGAAAAAGTGAGATAATAGGCCTCAGGGCCTAGCAATATTAAATGCATGTAAATGGGGCGCACCCCGGCAAGAGTGTGCCCCCATTAACTCAAAATAATGGTCTCAGGCCATAAAAACAAATTATGCACAAAATGGTGCGCTAAAAGGATGCAATTCTAAAGCATCAAGATTATAGAAAAACTCTATTTCTATGTGGTCATGCAAAAGTTCGGATTTAATTACAAAATAATATAGAAAATTGGGCAGCATTTCCCCCTAAATTCTAAGATCATCTAAAACTTCTTAAAGTTAAAAGAAGAAGGGATGTAGAAATAAATTGAATAAAAATCAAAAGAAAGTAATTATTTACTTACTTGTAATTCGGAGAAGTGTAGAAACTGAAGAAAAATAAATATCCGGGCACCGGGTGAGTATATAATGCGAAAAAATGAAGAAATCGCGAAAAAATAAGAAGAAAAGACTCAAAAAACGCTAGAAACCGCTTAGAAACCGCTTGAGAGAGGAAGAAGAAAGGGACAGCAACGTTTGCGCCGTCTGTCACTCGCCCTTATATAGAATTTCGTGACCGACGGGCAGGGCGTCTGTACAAGCGACCGACGGGCTGGCCGTCTGTCGCGCAATAAATGCAAGTTAATGCGCGTGATGAATGCAATGATGACGCATGCATCTGCCAGATGGACTTCCGACGGGCAGGCCGTCCCTATGGAGGGGCGGTCAAGCCATCTCCGTAGAGAGGCGGGCAGACCGTCTCTGTATAGGGGCGGGTAGGCCGTCGGTGACCCTTCCCTATAAAATCTGCAAAATTTTTTTCTCTTCATTTTCCAACACCTTGGGCCTTTATTCTTCTCAAAATGTCTTCCCCTCTTGCCCAAAGGATGCACCGTATTTTAGATGACAAACACACTTGGGGAGAAGGCGCCCTTTCCTCTCTGGCTGGGCTGAAATATCTGTGCCAGGTGAAGATCGACCAGAACCTCCTCCTGGCGGCGACCCACTTCTGGAACCCCCGATTTCACGTCTTCCAGTTCACCTACCAGGAACTGTGCCCTCTTTCTGAAGAATTGGCTTCCATTCTGGGAGCCCGGTTCCCTCCTGGCGCTCTGCCTTGCGTCCCCCGCTGTGGCCTATTCTAGACCCGGGACGTAGCCCTAGCTCTGGGCATATCCCCTTCGGAGGCTAACCAGCTGATTCCTCTGAGCTCTTCCTTTTCTTTGGAGCCACTGATCGAGGCTCTGGATCGGTTCACTGATATCCCCACATATCGGGTAAGTATCACATTCTTATTCTGCATGGTGAACTTCCTTACCGTTGCTCCGGGAGGTTTGACAGGTGACTTTCGTCTGCTTGGAGTTCTGAGCGACTTTCATCTGGGACTGTCCCCTCTACCACTTGTCCTGGCCGAAACCATCTTGGGTCTGGACGCTGTGAGCTCTGGGTCCACTACAACCTTTACCGGTAGCCCCTTATTACTCCAGGTACGTCATTATTTTAAAGGTAGTGCGTCCCTTATGGATTTTCACACTAGCTTTTCTTTGCGGGAGGTGCGTCCTTTCGGATTTTCACACAACCCTGTGCCTTATTTTTGCCTGAAGTAAACCCTACTTACTCCAGCGGCTTTATTTTTTTTTTAGATCTGGCTACAGGAAAAACTGAAGATGCTGTCTGAACCACCCCCTCGAGTCACTCCGCAGTACTCGCCGAGCCATTTCTTGCCTCGTCGGCGATTGTATGGGTGTGCCACGGCTGGTGAAGGTATTACCAGATTTAGTGATTTGTCAGATGACGATATCAGTTTTACATCCGCCTGGCTCCCGCTATCTCATGCGGTCAATGATGGGCCATCGGGTTGCGTTCCCCTCTGCGGCCTCCGCCAGGCCACCTTCTGCATCACCTCGCGATGTACACGGCAGTTTGGGATGACCCAGGACATAGTGAGGGTTCCCCTGTCCTTCCGAGGAGGAGATCTCTCGGTCGCATTTGCTTCCCGCTATCATGAGCTATGGGGTAGATTACCTGTGAAGACCGTCATCCCGAGGTTTGGCAACCATTCTGCATCCTCAACCAGCGGGTACAAGAAGTGGATCCTCAGCCCAGCCTCTGATAATAGGACTCGAGGGCTCAAGCATCTGATTGGCGAGAGCAGCAGCAGGACCTAGCTTAGTCTATATGTGTATTTCTTTTGGTGCTATATTTCTTTTTAATGCAGAACTAGAAAATGACAAAAGTGAAAAGAATAATATTCATCCCTTTCACGAGTTTTGTGTACATTTCTAGATAATTTCAGCATACATGATCAGTTTTGGCATTTACTCAGCTGCTTATGCGCCATCAATACATGAAACCAAATTTTAACAGCATCAACTCCTGTTACCGATCGGCCCTCTCGGGTTTTCACGATCGGACATTTTCTCTCATGCCTCTAATTTTTGCACAGGATGCCTTTTTTTGGTTTTCACCCTGTCGAGGCGCCCAATTTTAGCATAGCCGCCTTTTTTCGGTTTTCGACTTGCAGGGCATTTTATTCTCTTCTTTTTATTTTGGTCTTTAGCCGTGGAACCTTTTGAGTCTGTCGACATTGATCGGCTCTTTGAATTCGTTCCCATCGCTATCTGATAAGATTGCAGCCCCTCTGGACAACAGCTTCTTAAGGATGTACGGCCCTTCCCAGGTAGGTCTGAATTTCCCCCTGATGTCTAGTATCCCTGGCCTCATCTGTTTGAACACCAAGTCCCCCTCTTTCAGCGGGTGCTTCCTCACCTTCTTTCCGAAAGTTCTCGCTAATCTCTTCTGGTATATCTGATTGTGATAATAAGCTTTCAGCCTACTCTCATCCAGTAAGTTCAAGTGCTGCAATCTCTGCTGCGCCCATTCGGCTTCCGGGATTTGGGCTCTATCTCTACCGGCAATACTACTTCTGTTCCGTATACCAGGGAAAAAGGTGTAGCGCCTGTAGATGATCTTACCGTCGTCCTGTATCCCCACAGGGCGAAGGGTAACTTTTCAGCCCAGTCTTTGTAGGTTTGGACCATCTTGGACAAGATCTTCTTCACATTCTTATTGGCGGCTTCTACTGCTCCATTCGCTTGCGGTCGGTAGGGAGAGGACTTATGATGCTCAACACCATATTTCTCGAGAAGTTTTCTGGTTTCTCCCATAAACTGCACTCCATTATCAGACACTATGTGATGAGGGAGGCCATATCTGCAGATCAAGTTTCTCTTTATGAACCTGGCCATATCCCTTGCGTAAATTTTCTTGAAGGATTCTGCTTCGACCCATTTGGTGAAGTAGTCGATTGCGACTATGATATATCTGTGCCCATTGGACGCCGTAGGGCGAATCTCTCCAATGATATCTATCCCCCAAGCAGCAAATGGCCAAGGTGATGTCAGGTTATGTAGCTCTGATACCGGCAGGTGTCTCAGATCTGCGTACTGTTGGCACAACTGACATTGTTTGACATACTTTGAACAATCAGTGTCCATCGTAAGCCAATAAAAGCCTTGCCTCATTATCTTCTTGGCCAAGGTCAAACCATTCATGTGGGCTCCACAGACCCCCGCATGGGTTTCTTCCATTATCTTGCGCGCTTCTCTTTCATTCAAGCACCTGAGCTGAATCCCATCTGACCGTCTTTTGTACAGCACCCCTTCCAAGGATATGAACTGAGTAGATAACTTGCGTATCATCCTCTGGTCTTTTTCAGTGGCTTCTTCTGGAAATCTATCGCTTTCCAAGTAATTCATGATATCAAAGTACCATGGCTTCCCATCTGATGCCTCTAGTTCCATTACAGGCTCGGTTTCAAAACTAGGCTTATCAGAGCTCGAAATTAGCACCGGTTTCATGGCCACTCCTTCAGGGTTATCCCACATTGACACTAAGGTTGCCAACGCATCAGCCAAACGGTTCTCATCTCTGGGCACAAAGTGGAAAGTGCAAGTCTCAAACTGCCCACACATCCCTTTCAGATATTGAACATAGGGGACCAGTCGTTCTTCTTTAACAGCCCACTCACCTCAGATCTGGTTTATTACCAAGGACGAGTCACCAAATACCTCTACGTTTCTTGCCCCCAACACAGCTAAAGCTTCTAACCCGAAGGTGCACGCTTCATACTCAGCTTCATTGTTGGTTGCTTTGTATCTCAGCTTCTTAGCAAGAGGAAGCTTCTCATTATCTGGGGTCGTCAGGATGATTCCGATTCCGGCTCCTTTGTTATTCACTGCCCCGTCAAAATGCAACTGCCATCCTTGAACAGAAATCGTGCCTATGCTCTCGTCAGGAAAGGTAAATTCGAGGGTGTCCCCTTGGATAGGATGTTCAGCAAGAAATTCGGCTACAGCTCGCCCCTTAATAGTCTTGCGGGTGATGTATTGCACATCAAACTCTTGTAGCAAGAGCAGCCACCTCCCCATCTTTCCAAGCAAAGATGGTGCCTCCTGCAAATATCTTAAAGGATTCTGCTTGGCTACGGCCTGAACCTTGTATGAGTGGAAGTAATGTCTCAGCTTCTTTGATGCCCAAATCACTGCAAGGCAGATCTTCTCCACTTCAGCATATTTTACTTCGTAAGCCAGGAACTTCTTGCTGAGGTAATAAATTGCAAATTCCACCCCAAATTCATCCTCTTGAGCCATCATGGCTGTCACACCCCGTTTGCCCCCTAGTAGTATGAGCCTGTCTGTCTGTCTATCTGTATGTATGTGTAAGCATTCGCATGTGTTCAGCATTTCATAAGGGTATTTTAGTAAAATGTATGTTTTTGGGTGTTATTATTATTGGGGGTACATACATGGCATTAGTAGGGTACTTTAATTATAAGTGCATTAGGTGTGTGTGATGTTTATGGAATTTAAGTGTGAGTGGTTAACTCCACCAATAAGAAATGGACACTTACTTAGGGTAAAGAAAAGAAAAAGAAAAAGGAAAGAAAGAAAAGGAATTGGTAGATTCACGTTCTTTCTTCACTGGTCTTCTTCTTTTTCCTTTCCTTTTCCCTAAGGGCTCTTGTGTGTGGATTCAAGATCTTATTGGTGAAGTTAATCTCTCTTGGCATTGCCTAGCTTGGTAAGTGCATATCCTTGTCTTTATCTTGCTGTAATTCTTCATCTTCTTCTTTAGGTTGAGTTCTAATTTAGGGTTGCATGTTGATGTTCATTACTGTGTTTGTGTTCTAGCTGAGGCTCCACGCGATCCCAAAGGCAAAGAGGTTGCTGGGAGCAGTGGGACTAAGTGTTAGAAGCTTAGAATCCAGGTTTGGGAATGTTTACTTGTGAAATTGTGTGATTTTGATTTTACTGTAAAATTCTAGGGTTTATGTTCTTGTAAGTTTGAATGCATATGTTCTTGATTTGAGTTGATTAATTAGTTGATGAATTGAGTTGTATAATTGTTGCCTATGTTGTTTGAGATGATTTCTAGAAGGTAAAAACAGGTTTGTATGGTTTTAAATCAAATTGGGATTGAATTCTTTGTTCTGAAAATTCTGGAAATTCTGGAAAATCGAAGTACTGTTGATGTTCTCTTTGTTCGCGTGACTCGCTACGAAAGAAGGCAAGTCACGAGACGTGACCTGCCTGCTGAGAAGCCAGTCGCGTGACCAGCTGAAGAACAAGCAAGTCACGTGACGTGACGTTCGGTCACGTCGTGCGACTTGCGAAGACGAGGCGTGATCTGCGAGATCACGCAACGTAATCTGCGAGGGAGTAGCACGTCACGAGACGTGACGTCCAGTCACGCCGTGACCTGCGAGGGCGTTGCGTGATTTGTGAAGATCACGCAACGTGATCGGCGAGGAACAAGCAAGTCACGTCGCGTGACCCTCGGTCACGTCGCGTGACCGCCAGTCACGCCTCGTGACCAGCCAATCTCGCCCGTGTCTCCGTTCAGCTCGTTTTTCTGAAATTTCCTAGTTTTTAACTCAGAAATGAATTTGGTATTTCTTCTGAATGGACTTTACTGTTGTATGATGCATGTCTTACTGTTTGATGCTTTGATATGCGTGATACCATGATTTTCTGATGAATTATATTATGTATCCTAAAATGTGATCTATTTGACGCATAACCTGCTAAAGTCAAGTAAGTGGATAGTTAGGCATGCCTAATAGAGTCTTTAGCTGCAGCTCTCAGTTCAGTTTGGACCTCGATCAGGTCCCCATTTGGTTCCTCGCGAACCCATCAGTATTGGATCTTGTTTAAGATCCCCTCAGTATATAAATAACATGTTTTGATAAATGATATAACATTTGATTTGTACCTGTGAGGTACCCTCAGTATTCGATTCGTACCCGTAAGGTACCTTCAGTACACTCGTTATCCACTGTCTAGAGTCAGCAGGTGTTCTTTATTTGTTAATTAGAATTGTTCTGATCTGATTTGACTATCATATGGAATTTCTGAATGAGTTAATGATGAAACACATGCTGGATTATTCTGTAATGAATATGATTGTGAGATATTGACTATATGGCCTTTATACGTGAATACGTTTATATGTATTATGCTAACCTTTGCATATTGCCATTCTGAATGTGACATGTTTAGGCGACCATTGTGAATGGCCGTCCATAATTTATGTGTGTTTCCCCACTAAACGTTTATCGCTTAGCACGGTGTTTTTATCCGTGCAGGTGCGGAAGGAGTTTTGCCTTGTGAGAGTCGCCGTCATCAAGCCAATACAGAGGGGTTTTAGTGTAGGGCTCAGTTTTGTATTAGTGATGATTCTTTTTGTATATAACTCTCTGTATCAGTTTTGTATCAGCCTCCGCATTTGTAATTATATTTTTGTTATGTAATATTATTTTGTTCCAGCTAGTTGATCAGATCATTATTGTAATAGTTTATTATAGTAATGCATGATCAGCTTTTGCTTTCTGCATGTAAAGTTTTTAATTATTCCGTAATTCTGAATGTATGTCATGAATGGATGTATGTTTTGCTTTGCTATTGTTTGGTGACACCTTGACTCATACGGCATCTCACTCCTTATCGGATGGGATCGCCTACGTATGGGAAGGGGGTGTTACAGTTTGTGGTATCAGAGCATAGGTTTAGGCGTTTCTGGGTGTTGTTTTGATTGTTCTGAATTGCTTAGATGTGAATATGTCTAGATCTGTGTTGGCTGATGCGGGTGTTCTTGTCTGTTTAGATGGCTTCTAATTCTGCTCATGGTGCGCGTGAGGAATCCGCCGAGAGTGTGAATCCTCCAGCTATAGATCCGTCTGTTTCTGTCACTGTGTCGGCTCAGCATGCTAGGGTCCAGCCCAAAGCCGCAGCCATGCCCTTTGAGGCTATGTTTAGACTGCATTAGGACATGGCTAGGGTTTTGGAGAGAGTGACTGCTCCTAGAGCACCTATGGAGAATTTGAGAAGGGCAGGAGTTGAAGATTTTTATGGCACTGGTTTAAATGAGTCTGAGATGGCAGAGAGATGGTTAGAGAAAGTAAAGCGTGCTTTGAGAGAGATTCGGTGTCCTCCTGACCAGCAGGCAGAGTGTGCATTAGTTCTTCTGCAAGGGTCTGCATTTGAATGGTGGGAATTGGTTTGCAGGCATCCTCAGTTACCGGATCCGATTACCTGGGAGTTCTTTGAGGGTGAGTTCACAAAGAAGTACATTACTCAGACTTATAGAGATTCGAGATGGGCGCAGTTTTTGAGTTTGAAACAGAGGGCCATGTCTGTAGCAGATTATGAGAAGGAGTTCAACAGGTTATCTCGCTATGCCCCACGTGGAGTTATGACTGATGACTTTAGATGCAAGCATTTTGAGGCAGGGTTAAATGAGTCTTTGAAGATTGCTTTGATTTCTCTGATGTGTATACCTGGGGTCAGTTATTATCAGATTGTAGAGGCTGCAGTGAGAGCCGAGTTATCAGAGACTGTGTTGTGAGAGAGAGCTCAGAGGAGGAGTTCTTCTCGTGGAGGATCTTCTTCGAGTAAGAGATCTAGGAACCCACAGGATGAGTCAGCATCTGGTCCGGCTTCTAGAGGTAGACGTCAGGGTTCTGTAGCTGTATTAGGTTCTGGTAGAGGAGGTAGATCTGAGACTGCATCAGTTTGTCCTCATTGTAGTAAGACTCATCGGGGTGAGTGCAGGTGGCTCTCCGGTGCGTGCTTCAGGTGTGGGAGTTCTGAGCATCTTTTGGCCAGTTGTCCGAGATTGCATGAGGATTCAGGTTCTCAGAGAGAGGGCAGTAGGGTCGGTTCAAATGCTTCTCAGGCTACCCGTGGCAGAGGCCGAGGTAGAGGTAGAGGTGGCCGGCATAGAGATGGAGCTGCTTCTGAGACTGTTGAGCATCCTCCTCAGGGTGCCATTAGAGCATATGCTATGAGAGCCAGAGATAAGCAGGACGCACCTGATGTTATTGCTGGTAAGTTCCTACTCCATGACACTGAGTTATATGCTCTAATTGATCCTGGTTCCACACACTCATACTTGTGCACAGATAAAATTGTTGATAAATTGCATTCAGTTGATCAGTTAGATTATGAGATTTGTGTGACCAATCCATTAGGGCATAGTGTCAGTGTGAGTAGAGTTTTTAGGAGTTGTCCTCTGATTGTTGAGGGAGCTGTGCTTCCAGCGGATTTGATTGAGTTACCCTTCAGAGAGTTTGACTTGATTCTGGGTATGGACTGGTTGGGTAAGCATCGGGCTGTAGTTGATTGCCATAGGAAGACAGTTGTACTTCGGGATAGAAGTCAGTCTCTTGTGTTTCTGAAAGGTTTGGGTGCTAGTTCGTTGAATAATGTGATTTCTGCGATGCAAGCTAAGAGATTCATCAGGAAGGGATGTGAGGCTTTTCTAGCAGTGGTGTTAGATTCTAAGAGGGATCAGGTTCAGATTGAGGACATCCCTGTAGTGTGGGAGTTTAGTGATGTGTTCCCGAGCGAGTTGCCTGGTTTGCCTCCTGAGAGAGAGGTTGAGTTGTCCATTGAGATTATGCCAGGTACAGCACCTATTTCGAGAGCACCTTATCGGATGGCTCCTGTAGAGTTGAGGGAACTTAAATCTCAGCTACAAGAGTTATTGGATAAGGGGTTTATTCGACCTAGCATATCTCCTTGGGGAGCTCCAGTTCTGTTTGTTAAGAAGAAAGATGGATCCCTGCGGATGTGTATTGACTACCGCCAGATTAATAAAGTTACAGTGAAGAACAAGTATCCTTTGCCTAGGATTGAGGATTTATTTGATCAGCTTCGAGGGGCAGGTGTCTTTTCCAAGATAGTTCTTCGATCAGGGTACTACCAGCTTCGAGTTCAGGATGCAGATGTGGTTAAGACTGCATTTCGGACTAGGTATGGCCACTATGAGTTTCTCGTGATGCCGTTTGGTTTGACCAATGCTCCAGCGACTTTTATGGATCTGATGAATCGTGTGTTTAGGCCATACTTAGATCGATTTGTAGTAGTGTTCATTGATGATATCTTGGTATATTCCAAGGATGAGAGTGAGCATGAGGAGCATCTCAGATTGGTTTTGCAGATGTTGAGAGAGCATCAGTTATTTGCCAAGCTTAGCAAGTGTGATTTCTGGCTTCGAACATTGTTTCAGCTAGAGGTATTCAGGTTGATCCAGCCAAGATTGAGGCGATAGTTGATTGGAAAGCGCCTCGAAATGTTCAGGAAGTGAGGAGTTTCCTCGGTTTAGCAGGTTACTACCGTCGGTTCGTTAAAGGATTTTCTGTGATTGCTTCTCTGATGACCAGATTGTTGAGGAAAGGAGTCAGATTTGAGTGGTCAGACAGGTGTCAGTCTTGTTTTGATCAGTTAAAGCAGTTGCTTGTTGAGGCTCCTATTCTTACTCAACCCATTTCGGGTAAGGAGTTTGTCATTTACAGTGATGCTTCTGGAGTTGGTCTTGGATGTGTGCTGATGCAGGAAGGTAAAGTAGTGGCTTATGCTTCTCGTCAGTTGAAGCCACATGAGAGGAACTATCCGACGCATGATTTAGAGTTGGCAGCTGTGATCTTTGCCTTGAAGATTTGGCGTCATTACCTGTATGGGGAAAAGTGTAGGATCTTCTCGGACCACAAGAGTTTGAAGTACTTCCTTTCACAGAAAGAGTTGAACATGAGACAGCGGCGTTGGCTTGAGTTATTTAAGGACTACGACTGCATTGTGGATTACCATCCTGGTAAGGCCAATGTAGTCGCCGATGCCTTGAGTCGGAAGTCAGTTTCAGCTTTGTTCTTGAGGCGATTCAGATGGCGATTTGGTTCAGATGGGGCTTTGCTTGCTCAGTTGCGTGTGAAGCCTACTTTGAGACAGAGGATTGTGGATGCTCAGAGAGATGATCAGAGGCTTCAGCAGATTGTGCATGAGGTTAGATTGGGTAAGTCATCAGAGTTCTCAGTTCAGGATGAGGTACTTATGTTCAGAGATCACTTATGTGTGCCAGAATCTGAGGATTTGAGGAGACAGCTCATGAGTGAGGCGCATAGTTCAGTCTTTACTATGCATCCGGGCAATGAGAAGATGTATAGAGACATGAAGCAATTCTATTGGTGGTCCGGTATGAAGCGTGATATAGTGGAGTTTGTTTCCAAGTGCTTGACTTGTCAGCAGGTAAAGGCCGAGCATCAGGTACCTTCGGGTTTGCTTATGCCTTTATCCATTCCTGAGTGGAAATGGAATGATATCGCCATGGACTTTGTTTCTGGTTTGCCTTTGACTCAGAGGAAGCATGATTCGGTTTGGGTTATTGTGGATCGGCTTACGAAGTCAGCTCACTTCTTGCCAGTTAGAGTGGACTACTCCATGGACAGATTAGCCAGTATCTATGTGGATGAGATAGTTCGGTTGCATGGTGTGCCTTTGTCCATAGTGTCAGATCGAGATCCGAGGTTTACTTCCAAGTTTTGGAAGGAGTTGCAGAGAGCTTTGGGCACTAGGTTGAACTTCAGTACAACGTTTCATCCTCAGACCGATGGTCAGTCAGAGCGAGTTATTCAGATTCTGGAGGATATGATGAGAGCTTGTGCTTTGGACTTTCCGGGTAGCTGGGACAGATATGTATCGTTGATGGAGTTTGCCTACAACAACAGTTTTCAGTCGAGTATTGGTATGGCACCATATGAGGCTTTGTATGGTCGTCAGTGTAGGACTCCGATTTGTTGGACCGAGCTATCCGAGAGATCTATGATTGGACCAGACTTGGTTAGAGATACTGAAGAGAAAATCAGAGTGGTGCAGCGGAATTTGAAGGCAGCCAAGGATCGACAGAAGTCTTATGCCAATCTGAAAAGAAAAGATGTGCATTTTGAGATCGGGGACAAGGTTTTTCTTAAGGTTTCACCTTGGAGGAAGGTGCTTCGGTTCGGCAAGAAAGGCAAGCTTAGTCCTCGATTCATTGGACCTTATGAGATTTTGGCTAAGGTAGGACCTGTAGCCTACAGATTGGCGCTACCGATGGAGTTAGCTAAGTTGCACGATGTATTCCACGTTTCGATGCTTCGTCGGTACAGATCAGATCCTTCGCATGTTCTGTCAGTTCAGGATATCCAGGTTCAGCCAGACTTCTCTTATGATGAGGAACCGCGAGCTATTCTAGCCCGAGAGGTGAGGCAGTTGAGAAATAAGCAGATTCCTTTGGTTAAAGTGTTGTGGATCCATCATGGAGTCGAGGAAGCGACTTGGGAACCAGAAGAGTCCATGAGAGCTCAGTATCCACAGTTATTCAGTTCAGGTGAGAATTTCGAGGACGAAATTCTTATTAGTAGGGGAGAGTTGTCACACCCCGTTTTCCCCCTAGTAGTATGAGCCTGTCTGTCTGTCTATCTGTCTGTCTGTATGTGTAAGCATTCGCATGTGTTCAGCATTTCATAAGGGTATTTTAGTAAAATGTATGTTTTTGGGTGTTATTATTATTGGGGATACATACATGGCATTAGTAGGGTACTTTAATTATAAGTGCATTAGGTGTGTGTGATGTTTGTGGAATTTAAGTGTGAGTGGTTAACTCCACCAATAAGAAATGGACACTTACTTAGGGTAAAGAAAAGAAAAAGAAAAAGGAAAGAAAGAAAAGGAATTGGTAGATTCACGTTCTTTCTTCACTGGTCTTCTTCTTTTTCCTTTCCTTTTCCCTAAGGGCTCTTGTGTGTGGATTCAAGATTTTATTGGTGAAGTTAATCTCTCTTGGCATTCCCTAGCTTGGTAAGTGCATATCCTTGTCTTCATCTTGCTGTAATTCTTCATCTTCTTCTTTAGGTTGAGTTCTAATTTAGGGTTGCATGTTGATGTTCATTACTGTGTTTGTGTTCTAGCTGAGGCTCCATGCGATCCCAAAGGCAAAGAGGTTGCTGGGAGCAGTGGGACTAAGTGTTAGAAGCTTAGAATCCAGGTTTGGGAATGTTTACTTGTGAAATTGTGTGATTTTGATTTTACTGTAAAATTCTAGGGTTTATGTTCTTATAAGTTTGAATGCATAGTTCTTGATTTGAGTTGATTAATTAGTTGATGAATTGAGATGTATAATTGTTGCCTATGTTGTTTGAGATGATTTCTAGAAGGTAAAAACAGGTTTGTATGGTTTTAAATCAAATTGGGATTGAATTCTTTGTTCTGAAAATTCTGGAAATTCTGGAAAATCGAAGTACTGTTGATGTTCTCTTTGTTCGCGTGACTCGCTACGAAAGAAGGCAAGTCACGAGACGTGACCCTCGGTCACGTCGTGACCTGCCTGCTGAGAAGCCAGTCGCGTGACCAGCTGAAGAACAAGCAGGTCACGTCGTGCGACCTGCGAAGACGAGGCGTGATCTGCGAGATCACGCAACGTGATCTGCGAGGGAGTAGCACGTCACGAGACGTGACGTCCAGTCACGCCATGACCTGCG
This sequence comes from Excoecaria cochinchinensis, assembly GCA_947683425.1. NCBI lineage: Eukaryota > Viridiplantae > Streptophyta > Magnoliopsida > Malpighiales > Euphorbiaceae > Excoecaria > Excoecaria cochinchinensis. The sequence continues at coordinate 4,616,101 of CANTUQ010000004.1, forward strand.
AGGGCGTTGCGTGATTTGTGAAGATCACGCAACGTGATCGGCGAGGAACAAGCAAGTCACGTCGCGTGACCCTCGGTCACGTCGCGTGACCTGCCTGTTGGGAAGGCCAGTCACGCCTCGTGACCAGCCAATCTCGCCCGTGTCTCCGTTCAGCTCGTTTTTCTGAAATTTCCTAGTTTTTAACTCAGAAATGAATTTGGTATTTCTTCTGAATGGACTTTACTGTTGTATGATGCATGTCTTACTGTTTGATGCTTCGATATGCGTGATACCATGATTTTCTGATGAATTATATTCTGTATCCTGAAATGTGATCTGTTTGACGCATAACCTGCTAGAGTCAAGTAAGTGGATAGTTAGGCATGCCTAATAGAGTCTTTAGCTGCAGCCCTCAGTTCAGTTTGGACCCCGATCAGGTCCCCGTTTGGTTCCTCGCGAACCCATCAGTATTGGATCTTGTTTAAGATCCCCTCAGTATATAAATAACATGTTTTGATAAATGATATAACATTTGATTTGTACCTGTGAGGTACCCTCAGTATTCGATTCGTACCCGTAAGGTACCTTCAGTACACTCGTTATCCACTGTCTAGAGTCAGCAGGTGTTCTTTATTTGTTAATTAGAATTGTTCTGATCTGATTTGACTATCATATGGAATTTCTGAATGAGTTAATGATGAAACACATGCTGGATTATTCTGTAATGAATATGATTGTGAGATATTGACTATATGGCCTTTATACGTGAATACGTTTATATGTATTATGCTAACCTTTGCATATTACCATTCTGAATGTGACATGTTTAGGCGACCATTGTGAATGGCCGTCCATAATTTATGTGTGTTTCCCCACTAAGCGTTTATCGCTTAGCACGGTGTTTTTATCCGTGCAGGTGCGGAAGGAGTTTTGCCTTGTGAGAGTCGCCGTCATCAAGCCAACACAGAGGGGTTTTAGTGTAGGGCTCAGTTTTGTATTAGTGATGATTCTTTTTGTATAGAACTCTCTGTATCAGTTTTGTATTAGCCTCCGCATTTGTAATTATATTTTGGTTATGTAATATTATTTTGTTCCAGCTAGTTGATCAGATCATTATTGTAATAGATTATTATAGTAATGCATGATCAGCTTTTGCTTTCTGCATGTAAAGTTTTTAATTATTCCGTAATTCTGAATGTATGTCATGAATGGATGTATGTTTTGCTTTGCTATTGTTTGGTGACACCTTGACTCATACGGCATCTCGCTCCTTATCGGATGGGATCGCCTACGTATGGGAAGGGGGTGTTACAATGGCGCCTACTGAACCGTCTTCTACTGCCAGATACAGAATAAGCGGTTTAACAGGTTGCGGCGGCCTTAGTACTGGCGGGTTTAACAGATACTCCCTGATATTATCAAAGGCTCTCTGGTAGTCTTCATTCCAGACTACAGGCTGATTCTTTCTAAGCAGCTTGAAAATAGGTTCGCATATCGAAGTGAGCTTGGCAATAAACCGGCTGACGTACTGCAGTTTGCCCAGGAAACTCCTTACATCTTTCTCCTTCTGTGGCACAGGCATCTCTCTGATAGCTTTCACCTTATCGGGGTCAATTTCTATCCCCCTCTGACTGACGACATGTCCCAACAGCTTTCCTGAAGTCACCCCGAAAATGCACTTCTTGGGATTAAGTCGCAGATTATACTTGTCGATCTTGGTGAAGAACTTCTCTAGAGCTTCAAAGTGTCCCCCTCGGGTGGCTGATTTGACCATCATATCATCGACATACACCTCCACTTCTTTGTGAATCAGGTCGCTTAAGATCTTGGTTGCCATCCTCTGGTATGTGGCCCCCGCATTCTTCAGGCCGAAAGGCATGACCCGATAGGCATAGGTACCCCACTCCGTGATAAAGGCAGTTTTAACCCGGTCAGCTATCTTGTTCAGGATCTGGTTGTAGCCTACATAGCCATCCCCAAAGCTGTACATCGCGCAATTGGCGGCACTGTCTATCAATACATCAATATGGGGTAGTGGAAAATCATCTTTAGGGCAAGCTTTGTTAAGATCTCGAGAATCCACACACACCCTGACCTTTCCGTTCTTCTTAGCCACAGGAACCACATTTGCCAGCCAAGTAGGATACTGGACTTCCACAAGAAACTTAGCTTCGATCTGCTGTCGGATTTCCTCCTTAACCTTGTCAGCCCATTCTGGTCTTAGCCTTCTCAACTTCTGCTTCACAGGCTTACAATCTGGGTAAGTCGGGATGGCATGCTCCGCCACGGCTCGGTCAATCCCCGGCATGTCCTCGTAGGTCCAGGCAAAGACTTTTTCATGTTTTCTTATTATTCTCTCAAAATTTTTTCTCTCCTCAGGAGTTATACTTGATGCTATTAGAATTTCTCTCGGATCTTCCGAGGTTCCAAGATTGAAAGGCGTTGAGCCAACAGAGTCAATGTCAAAAATTGATGGAATATGATCATGTTCATGCATGTTGAAATCATTAGAAACATCGCACAAATAAGTGAAATTGTTCATCTTATTGATAATATTATAGTTATCATTTACATCATAAAAGAGTTCCGGAATAAAAAGACAATCTAGGCTAGAGTCTTCTTCTGCCGCTCCCGAGGTTGACGCTGTTGCAGCTTGCTCACTGACTTTCTGATTTAGCAGAGGCCCTTCAGGCGCGTCGGAAGAAACCTTCAAATCCCCCATTCTCAGCTCTAAATCTGCTATCTTCCCTTTTCCTTTCAGCCTGGCAGCTACCATTTTCTCAGTAATGATCTCCTCAAGCTCGCACTTGTCCCAAGTGATCCCGTGAGTCATGACTTCCTCATCCCAAAAGTCTTCAGCGGTTTTGACAAACCCGACGTGCCAGTCATACACATCATTAAAGATCTCAAAGCCAGGGACAATCCTCCCATCTACCCATTGTGGTTCATCTTCACCAGTATACGCACAAACTGAGGATGCTGGCACAAAGCTCTCTGAAATGTGGGGGATCCTGTCTGTCACCCTCTTCTTGCCGAAGCCACCTCTGTACCCTAGACCCTTCCGGTTCTTCTGCCCTCGAGTGGTGATCGCGGTCTGCAGCCCTTGGGAGCTTCTACCCAATCCAGCCCCAGGAAGATAGTGCATCTTCTTCAACATATTAACCACAGCCGGGCTATCTTCTGATCCGTGCTCTTCCTTTATCATAGACACATGGAAGCCACTGAATGGTTGATTGGCAATTTCCAGCGCCGAGACCTGGTTTTCCCTGGCCGCCTTGATAGTCACCACCTCCCCTTCGTGCGGGAATTTTATCATCTGATGCAGTGTGGATGGCACTCCTCCTAATTTATGAAACCAGGGTCTCCCTAGCAAAGCCGAGAAGTTAGCAGGAATGGGCAGAACTACAAACTCAACTTCCACTTCGATAGGTCCTGTCTTGACCAAAGTCTTGAAGGTTCCCGAGGCTTGCCTCCTCGAGTTGTCATAGGCCGTGATAGTCAGATCGGATCCGCTGAGCATATCCTCGCTTAAACCAAAAGCTTGCAAAGCTATCAAAGGGCATACGTTGATAGAAGACCCATCGTCCACCATAACGCAAGCAGTGTGCTTACCGCTAATCTGTGCTTTAATGTACAAAGGTCGGTTATGGTTGCGTCCTTCTGCCGGTAAGTCAGCGTCGGAAAAGATCAACCTCTCCTCGGATCCTCCCTTGATTAAACCCAAAAGCTCCGATGGGGAAATAGTGGTGGCGACTGTGGCCTCAACCAAAGCCTCTACTACCTTCTGCCTATGAGAGGGGGATTGCCTCAACAGATCCCAAATAGATATCTGGGCTGCGGTCTTCTTCAATTGCCTTATAATCTGTTCCTCCTCTGGCTCTTTCTCTGCCAATGGCTGTACCGGCTCAGGTAGCTTTGCAATCTCGGGGATCACCCTTCCACTTCTAGTGACAGCGCTTATCTCTCCCTCGTCTCCATCGGAGCCCCACAGATCAAGGTTCAACCCTCCATCATCCTCGGTTTCTCCACCGCTTTCACTGCTAGACCAGCAATCAAGGGTCGCCACAACTGCTTTCTCCTTCTCATCCTCGGAATTACCAACAGCAGACTCCTCATTCCCATACAGATCTTGTAGCACGTACCACTCTGGCAGGCTAGATTGAATCATAAACACGGGCGGTGGTACGGCATTATAACCAGGCTTCTTCTCAGTTTCTCTCTTCTCAGGGTCAGAGATCTGCTTGCTATCGATCAAGTCTTGAATAGAGTGCCGGAGCGCTTTGCATTTATCAGTGATATGGCCTGAGTGCTGGTGGAATGCACAGAATTCGTTGTCCTTATGGCCCGGTTTCCCTTGTGTCAAAGCTGGCCTAGGAGTTAGAGGACGCAATTTTCCCTCCTTCATCAGCCTCTTCAAGACCCAGGATAATGGTCTCCCCAAGTTCGAAAACTTCCTCTGGGTGGCTACCTCAGTAGCAGACACTTCACCCATTCTTCTAGTGCTGTTACTGGGACCTGCCGGCCTACTGGCTCCTTGACCGGGGTTAGCCCTTTTGGCAAAATTATCATTGTTAGCTTTTCGGGTCAAAAACTCCCCTTCTGCTTCGATGGCTATATCTTTGAGAGACTCCCAGTCCTTTAACCCCTTCATCCTCAATCCCTCTTTCAAGTATGGGCTTGCGTTCTTAATGAAAAGACGAATCTGATCTTGGGTATCAGGCTTTCGGCGCATCTCCATTACTCGGTTTCGCCATCGGGTAAGATACTCATGGAAGGATTCCCCGGCCATCTGCTGGTGTAGCTCAAGATCTTTCAGAGTCACCTCCATTCTGGTATTACAGTCGTACTGTTTCAGAAACTCCTCAGTGAGCAGATCCCAATCTTCTTTAGTGCGGCGATCAAGGTCATGATACCAATCTATGGCATGAGAGGTCAGACTCAGACAAAAGTATTCTACTTTCTGCTTCTTGGATAATGTGGTCCCCTTCATGACCAGAGAATATTGCTTCACGTGTGCGGTGGGGTCAGAAGTACCATCAAATTTCGGCACATCCGGCATTTTGAAGTTATAAGGGATCGGGTCCTCTCCGTCCAGCTCCCTATCCTCAGGATTCATCCCGTGAGCTCTGCCTATCATACGAGCCATAGCCTCGAACCTCTCTTCCATCTTCTTCAGAATAAAGTCATCAGCCTGAGGCGCCTTCCCCTTCTCAGATGCCATGCTCATCCTATCATCCTCGATATCTCTATCGTCATCAATCCTTAGCACTGGCCTTCTTCTCAGCTCTCCCGAAGCCACTAATCTTAACTCTATTGGCGGCGGCCTAACGGGCTCCTCTCGCCTTTCAACCCTTTCTTCTTCAGGCTCATTCTGTCTCATGGGGGGAGGAGGAGGATTTGGCTGAGCGTTTTGCTGTGCCAAGGCGGCCAACATATTCATCATTCTGCCCTCGAATTCCTCAAAACGACGGCCCACTTCTTCCGCAATCATGGCCCTGGTGGCATCTTCCCCCCTAGGTGAGTTTGCCATCTGAGATACTGTACCACTGATTTCTGATAAAATCTCCGGTAGACCCTCTCTATCTGACAGCTCAAGAGTAAGAACTCGGATCAGTCGCCCGGTTGGTGATCTAGTCCACCTAGGCAGATCTATGATGGCTGCAGGGACAAAAGTTAGAGTGATGCATGAAATGTAGGTATAATGCATGATCGTGATATGCAACATTTACAGAGCACAAGCAAGCAATTAGGTCCTTCCACCCTTATTTCTCCCACACACGTGGTCGTGCAGTCTCTTTCCTAGGTGGGATTAGCCCAAGGGTTAATGAGGGACCCAATGAACACGTATGGTGCGCGGCAGAAAACCGGCAGCATAACACTCCTATGCTAATGTACAAGCGGATGGATAATGATCATCACATATTCGGACGGTCCATAAATTTCGACATGGCCCTACCGGATAGCCTTTGGTTAGGTTACCGAGCGAGATATTTGGATTCATCCAATACGTGAGGATCCATACAGCAAGCATGAGATTATGGTTCATTTCACCTGTGGAAAGTGACTACAGCCATTACATGAGCTTTGGACAAGGGAGATGTTTCTTTGAGGCTACCCAAGCATGATCCCTGCCGACGGGTCTAGCTCATCACGAGCGTAGCGACCGATCGGGTCACCATTTTGATATACCATTTAGGTACGTGGCTTGGGCTGGTGATTATCCTTAACACTTCCCCAAATTGAGTGAAAATGAGGAGGTGCTTCAGGAACGCACCGGGGCTAAAAGAGGGACCAAACTATCGTATTCTAAGGCTCTAATGATATGCAAATGCAAATTTGAGAGAAAGCGAATCTATGAATTAAATTTTAATCATAAATGTTAAAAGAGGTATTTTCAAATCGAAATCTCGAACCATAAACGTCCCCAGCGGAGTCGCCACTGTGACGCGCGCCGGACCCCCGGAGCGCCGCCCGTTCGACCGCCCGCACGTGGGCGATCGGGACATTTGCGGGTCCGTTGGCAGCTTACGATAAATCGCAAGTGCGTCTATGTTGGGCAACAAGGAGGTATCATGGAGTCGCCACCCAATAGAACATTGGGAAAGTTACTCTCGCCTCGGAGAGCCTAAGACTTGCGCATTTTATCCATGTTGGGCCATGAGGCCTAGGATTAACGCTAAAGTCTCATGACCCAAGAAGTATTTTGGAGGATAACCTCTAACCTCTTGAGCCCAAAGACCAGAGCTGGGTCCGGGATTTCTCATCTAATTCTACCCCAATTAATTTATGATCAAATTTTAATGTCATTAGTTCGTTCTCTCTCCACACTATGCAGTTTAATTAAAAGGCGCATTTATTCACATTCGGAAAGCAGTAAATGAGCAGAATAAATATCAAAAGCGATAAGTTACAATAATACAAGGAGCGGAATACAACTCCCTTTTGTAAATGTGCGATTCATACACAAATCGGGGCATTGTTTATTTTGAGGACTTTGGTCCTCTCATGCATCATTATTAAAAATGGGATATTTAATATGTGATGATCTTTATTGGATGAAAATAGGGCATTGGACCCTTTTGCATTTTATACAAAACTCAATTTTATTTAAGTACAAATCGTTGGTCTATTTTTACATTCAACGGGATAAAAAGAGCTTATTCATATATATAAAATAATCAATGAATGAATAGGCGAGAGAAATAAATCAAGAGGTTTAAGAAAACTAAACCGGACGAAATCCACCACGCATGGTAGGCAGCCGCTCAAACTCGGAATTATCCAAGAAGACTAATATACACTCACAGAAAGTTAAGAGATGTTAATATTCATAAAATTAACACATAAGAAATCGAAGAGACTGAATAGAGATGAAAAATGATAAAAAAAATGGAGACAGTACCCACCGACGGCCTTTCCTGGTTGACCGACGGGCGTCGGTTTGGTAATTCGATATGCCCGTTTGTCACTCAAAAAGGGCGTCTGTAGGTGGGTAACCGACGGGCGTCGGTCATGAAGATGACCCGTCGGTCACCTCTGTCTCCAGAAAACAGAAAGGAAACAAGGGCCTTTCAAGATCAAAAAGCAAGTTTTATCCAAAAAAGGAGATGACGGAGTCAAAATGAAGAAAAGTAATGACAGGTATTCAAAAATTTCACAGAATGAATAAATAAATGATAAATGATTAAATATGAGATGAAAATGGAGAGAGAATCCAAAATATTTACCCTCAGATAGTCGCTTTGGGTAAGATTTTGGTGTCGGTTAGATCCCCGCGCGTTCCATGAGAAAAAGAAAATGAAAGATTAGAGAGAGAAAATGAGCTATTTCACCTCCAATCCTTCAGAAAATCGATTTTCGGAGTCAAAATCTAAAGAAAACTAATTAGCTTTTAGTTCCTTTGATTGATTTGATCCTTGATTAAATAAAGTTCTTTGGAAAATGGTGTTTTTGGAAGAGAGAGAAAATGTGCTTGAATTTTGGCAGAGTTTCCTCTTCTGAAAAATTTTCCAACCCTTTTCAAATGAAAATCCGGACCTTATATAGCCAGACACGACCGACGGGCGTCGGTGTATAGAGGCGGGCGTCGGAAGAATCCTACTGACACAAGGACACTTCCGACGGCCCTGCCACATCCACCGACGGGCGTCGGAACGGTTGCGTGCTCCGGGAAACCAGGCGGCTCCTGACAGGGGCGGTGACTTTCCGACGGGCGTCGGAAAATACCCTGAGCCGTCAGTGACTCGAAGCGACGGGCTACCTCCACAGACGGGCTGGCCGTCTGTGGAGGACAAAAAAGCCTTTTTGACTTGAAAAACTCCCGTTTTCTCCCCCTCTGCCCAGGAAGTGTAGAAAAACCTTATTTCTCATGGAACGCGGGACTAAAACCTCCAACTTCAGCCTCCCGTACAGGCTTGAACATTGATTTCATCATAGGGTAACCTCTGATCCGGACCGCTCCGGGACACGGTGCTTACAATGACCTTTTAATAAGGTTTGGTACGTAAGAAGAGGCCTATGGTGTTTCTTGAGCTTCAAGCAAGAAGCCATGAGTGCATTCATGCATTCGAGTTAAGTCTCGTCTCCAACATTGCTTCTAGAATTTGCATTCAAAAGATTAAATGAGAGCAGAGAGAAAATATTCGATCATGAGAATCAAAAAGAGAGTTGATTGATAACAGGAGTTTGATGCTTTCAAGATCCATCCCGAGATTGGATGAGATTTTGTATCTTGAGATTAATGCCAAATAATGATCATATATTATGAAATCAAATTGAAATATGTGCATTTATGCAATGGTATTGATGTAACCAGAATAGTTCATCTGATGTACAAAAGAAAAAAAAAAAGAAAGAAAAACAAATAAGAAAAAAAAAGAAAAAAGGCCGTTAGAGATGAAAACCGTAATTGACGATCTAAGCAAAAGTTAGGCCAAAGGACAGGGTGAAAACCTGAAAACAGGCAGTCTGTCCTAAAAAAAAAAAAGAAGAAGAAGAAAAAGCCGCTGGATTGGGTTGGATTCCTTCCAGGCAAAAATAAGGCACAGGGTTATGTGAAAATCTGAAAGGACGCATTTTCCACCAAGAAAAGCTAGTGTGAAAATCCACAAGGGACGCACTACCTTAAAATAATGACTATAGGTTTTAGACGAGAACCTCATGATCCCCAAAGAGCATGAAATTCAAAGGCAATTCCAGAAAGCACTGATCTTACTGCAAGTTGCAACCAAATCGGCTGTTGCCTTCAAATCCAATAAGAGGAATTTTTATACTGCATTGCTGCATACATACGCATCTCACGTGCATGCTCACAATTTTTTCTACATATTTGCCTTTCTAAGTCTTGCAGAAAAAGAGACTCGATGCGGACACCGGCAGAAACCGAGTGACGACATCATTCCATCCATCAATCAAGAAATCAACCAAAGACCTCTCAGGGGGGCAAATCAAACAAAGACCTCCCAGGGGGCACATTCAAATCCCAAAGTCCTTTGAGGAGGCAAATCTTGAAAACCTCTGAGGAGGCAAATTCCGAAGACCTCTGAGGAGGCAAATCTTGAAGCACTCGGAGGAGGTAAATCTTGAAGTCCTTTGAGGAGGCAAAACGTGAAGTCCTTTGAGGAGGCAAATCTCGAAGCCCTCTGAAGAGGTCTATTCCCTAAGCTCCCTAAGGAGACAAGTCCCACACAACATCATGCATACAACTTCTTGTGTATATTATGTGCATCTGATTTTGCAGAAAATATCTGAATGACTGCTCAGAAGGGCAGTCCAGGAGGACACCAAGTCCGGAAGGACATCCATTTCAGAAGAACAACATCAGCACTTTGTAAGTCTGGAGCAGACTCGGTGCAGCTCAAGAGAGCAACCCCTACATTTTGTAAGTCTGGAGCAGACTCGGCGCATCCATCACATCAACACTTTGTAAGTCTGGAGCAGACTCGGTGCAGCTCAAGACAGCAACCCCCGTGTTTTGTAAGTCTGGAGCAGACTCGACGCATTATCATCATTCGCACTTTGTAAGTCTGGAGCAGACTCGGTGCAGCTCAAGAGAGCAACCCTCGTACTTTGAATCTTGGTAGCGATTCAGTGCAAACACTTCGAATCTTGGTAGCGATTCAGTGTAATTCGCGTTTTGTAAGTATGGAGCAGACTCGGCGCATTCACCACATCATCACTTCCCGGCTCCCCCTCAGGTATGTAATCCTCTCTCTCTTCCTCTTTGAATTTTGGCTCACCTAGGTGTCTATGCACTAGCTTCTCCAAAATTGGGGGTAACTGTAGACACCGGGTCCCGAGTCCGACATAAAATGAAAATGGTGATTTTGATCCTCGATTATTCCCTCCAAAAAAAAAATAATAAATAGTAATAATAAAAAAAAGGAAAAATATATATAAATATGTGTGTGTGAAATTAGGTAATTAATTAGTTAATGTTGTTAGTAACTTGAGTAATTAATATTATTGTGTGATTAAAGTGCATGTAAAATTAAAGTTTAAAGTGTATAATTAATTAGATAAAATATAAATATATATGATAATTGTAATGTTTAATTATTATATTAATGATTAATATGTGCATGGTTAATTAATTAGTATATGGAGCCTTTAATTATATATATAATATATATAGATTAATTGTATTAAGATGTGATTAATTAGTGTAATGTTTAGTTAATTAATGAATTAATGTGTATGTTTAATTAATTAATGTGTGTGTTATTTGAATTAAGTTAAATTAATTAAAATTAAGATATGAAAATGGGAGGAATTATTTGAAGGCATGAAAATTGAGCAAGTTACCATTATGCCCCTAAGTTGCCCTAGTTTTGGAGTATAAAAAGAAAAGAATAAAGAGGAAGAGGGGCTCGGCAGATAAAGAAAGAAAAAGACCAAGAAAAGAAAGAAAAAAAAGAGAGAGCAAGAAAGATACAGAGAGAGCAAGAACCCAGGAAACCAAAATAGAAAAGCAAAAAAGAAAAGAAAATAGAAAGGAAAACAAAAGAAAGTAAAAGCAAGGAAATAAGGAAAAGAAATAAAGGAGAGAAGAGAGGAGAGTGGCCAATGGAGCACAGCCCAGGCGCTGGAGGAAGAAAAGGAAGAAAAGAAGGGAGAGAAGGCGTCGCCTCCGCTGGCCACCTCCGACGCCGAATTTAGGGACGCGCCCCGCCGCTCGACTGCCGAGGTCCAGACGCACCTCTCCATATTGTCCGATCATCCGCCGCTTGCCGGAGGAGGGCGCGTCGAGGCACAACGCCGGTGAAGAACAGTGACGCTTTATCGCGTTTTCCGGCCAAACGCCACCACATTCCGGCATGTGGCCACCGGATCTGGACTCCCGACAAGGCGATTTACGAGGCGGTGAGGGAGGTGTCGTCAACCTCCGCTCCGGCGAAGCTCCGGCGACAATCCGGTGAGTTTCTCTCTCTCCTCCCTAATATAATATTATTTTACATGTAAATATATTATTATTGTTATTATGTATATTTATTTATTTATTTTCTGAATTATTATTATTATTATTATTATTATTATTATTATTATTATTATTATTATTTTTATTTATTATTCTGTTTTAATATTATTTTATTATTTATTATTGTTATTTTTATATTTATTTATTTATTTATTATTATTATTATTATTATTGTTATTGTTATTATATGGTCATTCTTAATTAATTGTTATATTTGTTTATTATTAGTATTTTGTATTATGTTAATATTATTATTATTGTTAATATTATTATTGTCTAATTTGTGTTAATTTTATGTTGATGTTATTATTTAATTGATTTGTGATTATTTAATATTATGTTTTATTATTATTATAATTATTATAATTATTATTGTATTATATTATTATTGTTATTATTATCGTTATTTATTTATGCAATTATTTATGTATTCATTTATTTATTTATTTAGAAATATGTAATTACTATTTTATTGCATTTTATGTATTTGTGGTCTGTAATAATAAAATGATTTTCGACCGCTCTTAAAAAGAACCACCACACAAATGTTTTCTGCTAAATAGAATGTTTGCTAAATAAAACTGGACCAATGTCCTATTTTTACCCAATAAAACCATCACATAAAATCGTTTTCCATAATGAATGCATGCGAGAACCAATGTCCTCCTTGTTAATGAATAACTCGTTTTATGCATGTATCGCACATTTACAAGGGTTGTATTCTGCCCTTAGTATTATTGTAAATTTATTTCATGCTTTAATGCTATTTTATTTTATGCTCTTAAATGGATGATTGCGCCTTTGATTTAAATTGCATCGTGTGGAGAGAGAGCGAAATAATAAACTCAAAACCTAATTGTAAAATTAATCAAAGTACGAATAAATGAGAAGTCCCGAACCTATCTCTGGTCTTTGGGCTCAAAGAGGTGAAAGGTTTACCCTCCAAGACACCTCTTGTGTCACGAGACTTTGACGTTAATCCTAGGCTCCTTAGGGCGAGAGGTTTACCTTCCAAGACCCCTTTGGTTGGCCCAAAATGGATACTAAGCGCAGTCTTAGGCTCTCTGAGGCGAGAGAAACTTTCCCAATGTTCTATTGGGTGGCGACTCCATGAAACCTCCTTGTTGCCCAACATAGACGCACTTGCGATTTATTGCAAGCTGTTAACGGACCCTCAAGTGCCCGATCGCCCTCAAGCGGACGGTCATAGGGGCGGCCGAGTGGACATCCGGCGCGCGTCACACCTGGGTCCATCAGGGAGCTGAGAGAGCAGATAGAGACCAGGCTGACTGGGGTCAGAGACACCTCCAGGCACTAGAGCACAAAGCAGACTCAGGCTTTCATAGGGTTAGCCAAGGTGATCAGCGAGGTCTTGTGCTTCTTCAGGACATGTGCTCAGCCCTTCCTAGATGGGTATGCCCAAGTTTAGTTTTAGCACGCCCGCCGAGCAGGGGAGCCGGCAACACCACCATCTCCACCAGTGGTCATCATCCCTCCGCAGCCAGCCACAGGGACCAAGCCATCGACATTTAGGTGTCAGGCCTCCTCCTCCAGAACGGGACCATCAGCATTTAGGGGTCAACCCTCCTCATCCATAGTCGGACTATTTACCTCCGTGGCCGGACCATCCTCATCTAGTGCTCAACCGATTCATCTATCAGATAGTGAGGAGGATGCAGAGGAGCCTTCAGATTACTCCCCTCTATAGTGCATTTTAGGGAGATTTTGTATATGTATTTGTGGATGTACAAAATTTGCATATTACTTAGTAAAATTAACATTTTGTTAAAATTTGATTGCATTTTACCGATATGTATATTCTTGTTAAAATTTCATTTTTGTTGAAAATACTTGATGTTTCAAAAGAATAAAACAAAAGAAAATAAGGAAAATAAAGAACAAGAAAGATAAATGGTAAACGACAATAAGAGAAAATAAAAGAAGTAGAACTTACGCTTTAAAAGGATCCAGTTGATGTAATAGAATAACAAGGTTCTTTGAAATTACAGGAAATGTATTCCATGCAAGCTCGATAGTGGTTACCAAGATATCAAATGAGTTGCAAGTAGAATATGCTTACATCTCACGATATGAAAGTCGGATTCATCATCAGAGGAGAGTCCTCCGCAAAATGAGTTGCAAGTGGAATATGCTTACAGCTCATGACATAAAAGTCAAATTCATCATCAGAAGAGAGCCTTCTGCAAAATGAGTTGCAAGTAGAATATGCTTATAGCTCATGACATGAAAGTCGGATTCATCATCAGATGAGAGCCTTCTGTAAATTGAGTTGCAAGAATATGCTTACAGCTCATGACACAAAAGTTGGATTCATCATTAGAGGACAGTCCTCTGTAAAGTGATTTGCAAGTAGAATATGCTTATAGCTCACAACATGAAATTCGGATTCATCATCAAAAGAGAGCCTTTTGTAAAATGAGTTGCAAGTGGAATATGCTTATAGCTCATGACACGAAAGTCGGATTCATCATCAGAAGAGAGCCTTCTGCAAAATGAGTTGCAAGGAGAATATGTTTATAGCTCATGATAGGAAAGTCGAATTAATCATCAGAAGAGAGCCTTCTGCAAAATGAGTTGCAAGTAGAATATGCTTACAGCTCAAGACATGAAAGTCGGATTCATCATTAGACGAGAGTCCTTTGCAAAGTGAGTTGCAAGTAGAATATGCTTACAGCTTGCGACACGAAAGTTGGATTCATCATTAGAATAGAGCCTTTTGCAAAATGAGTTATAAGTGGAATATGCTTACAGCTCACGACACGAAAGTCAGATTCATCACCAGAAGAGAGCCTTTTGCAAAATGAGTTGCAGGTAAAATATGCTTATAGCTGACGACACAAAAGTTGGATTCATCATCAGAAGAGAGCCTTCTGCCAAATGAGTTGTAAGTAGAATACACTTACAACTCATGATACGAAAGTCAAATTCATTGCTAGATGAGAGTCTTCTGCAAAATGAATCGTAAGTATAGTATGCTTACGGCTCACGACACAAAAGTCGAAACACAGCTCAGTAGCGTTTAATTATAAGCTATATCAGAGGAGAGTCTTCTGCTAGATGAGTTATAGTAGAATATACTCACAACTCAATGACGACGATCACATTCCTAGAAGGCTTAGCAGTAGTCTTCAGAGCGAAGTCTTTGGAATGACTTAGTGGTGACAATCAGAAGCCACCTTCCATGGTCTTTAACAGCGCAAAAGGTAAGGATTGCCTCAGGTATGCGCTCTTTTCCTTCTTCTCTAAATTTTGGCTCATCTAGACACTAGTTCACTAGTTTTCCCAAAATTAGTGGCAACTATAGACACCAGGTCCCGAGGCAGCCCAGATTAGAGTTACCCGATGAAGATACCGGTACTTGTTCCACGGGACAAGGAGTGAAGTCGTAGCCTATCACCCTTGAAATTCACAAATTTTAGGGATATTGATGACAGAAAATCCTTAAATTTTCTCTTTTGTATCAGAAGGGGCCTTTTTGCTAAGGTTTTGCCTTTTTTTCGGAAATCGACACCCTTCGCTCGCGCTTGAGGGGCGTCGGTCCCTCGCGCGAGTGATTCCCGTCACTCACGCTTGAGGAGCCTATCCCTCAAGATAGCGACGCCCATCGCTCAAGCTTGAGGGTGCCTGTCCCTCGCACGAGCGGCTCTCGTCGCTTAAGCCTATCCCTCGCGTGGGTGCCCGCCACTCCAAAGTCTGCATTGCCTCATGACTGACGCCCGTCGTTGGGCAGAGGGGCACCCGTCGGTCATGTCCTGGAGATGTTTTTGTGGATAATATTGCATTTTCCTAATGTTTATCCATAAAATAAATATCAAAGATTTGATTTTATCTTTTAAAATCTAATTTGAATTCAAAAAGATTTGATTTTATCTCCAAATCTAATTTTGATTTCAAAAATATTTGATTTTATCCGCTGAAATCTGATTTGAATTCAAAAATATTTGATTTTACCTTCTAAAATCTAATTTGAATTGAAAAAAATTTGATTTTATCCTCTAAAATCTAGTTTGAATTCAAATAGATTTGATATCTATCTATAGGGATAATTTCAATTTTAAAAAGATTTAAATTTCTTATCCCTATCACTAGTTAGCTTATAAATAGCAGGCTGAGGATCGAGGTTTGGGGTTGGTAGTTTTTAGATTTTCATAAAGCAAAGGATTTCTTTTCATATCAAATTTTTTAACTCTTCAAAAAAGGAATTAGGAAGAACTCGAGAAAGTGAAAACAATTTTCTTTCCTCGATCTATCCTTCTTAGATTAAAAATTGAGAAAAATAAATAAATTCTTTCCTTTTGATTTACTTTCCTAAAGGTTTTTAAATCATTTGAAAAGAACAGTTTTTGCAAAAAAAAAAAATCGTCTTTCACAATTTTCAGTGGTCAACGTATCCTTGTAGAATTTAAGAGAGAATCACATAACATTCGCCTTCACGAAATCATCATTCCAAGAGTAAACATTCTAGACTAAACATGAATTAATTTATCTTAATTAGTCCATTTTATTGCTTTATCTGATTTGTTGATAATGTATATTGCATAAAGAAAAGGAATAAAAAAGTGAAAATCTTGGTTTTTAATTGTTTTTTCCGATTTTTTGACGTCAGGAGCAACCGACGGGTTGAAGGCCTCACCGACGGCCGTTGTTCAAGTGAGTGATGAGCCGTTACGGGAATCCCTTCTACCCGCCAGTCACCCCCAGGAATGGCTGAGGCTCTGGCAATCTGGCCGTCCGAGGGCCTCTTTCCTTCCTCTAATAATTATTCTTTTATCCCTCCCTTTTAATTCTTATTTCTTCTCATTTTAGGTAATTCATTTTCTCTTTTTTATTATTATTCTAATTATTTTTTTTGCCTCTGATATCTCCTTTTATTGTCATTATTTTACTTTATTATTCCGCTAATGAGTTATTTGTACTTTTGTGAGTTTCTTTATTTTGTTAAATATCGAATGCGAAAAAAAAGAAACTAACTAGGATGATTCGGGGACAACAAATCGGTTTATTTCTTATACCCTATTCTTTCCATTAGTTTATTTTTCTCAACCCTTACTCATTGTAAATGTTATTTCCGCATCCATCAATGTGAAAAGTGGCAAAAGCTTTTCTACAAATGAACAAAGTTTTCATTAAATAAAATAGGACCAATGTCCTAAATTTTCTCCACAAACAAAATTATCACATTAACATTATTCTTTTTAAGTGTGCATACAAAGACCAATGTCTTCATCCCTAATAAATATCCCGTTTTATATATGATTTACATTTTATTTACAGTGGGGTTTGTATTTCGCCCCTAATTTTATTGTAAATTAATGTTCATTTATTTAATTTATTCTAAATTTACTTTATTTAAAGCTTTCATTATATGGTTGATATGCTCTTTAATATCTGCATTAAAACATATAAGAAAAGCAGTGAAATCTTAATTGCAAAACTCAATTGTAACTTCAACCAAGGTATGAATAAGAGTGGAGTCCTAAACTCTCTCTAGTCTTAGGCTTCACGAGGTTAGATGAACCTTTCCAATGTTTTATTCGGAAGGAAATTCCAAAATATCTCTTGTTGCCCAAAATAGACTAACATGCATCGTCTTAGGCTTCGTGAGATTAAATGAACCGCTTCCAATATTTTATTGGAATGGGAATTCCAAAATATCTCCTGTTGCCCAAAATAGACTTACATGCATCGTCTTAGGTTTCATGAGATTAGATGAACCACTTTTAATGTTTTATTGGAATGGAAATTCCAAAATATCTCTCGTTGCCTAAAATAGACTCATACGCTTTGTCTTAGGCTCAGTGAAGTTAGATGAACTTTTTCAATGTTTTATTTGGTGGCGACTCCAAAACACCTCTTGTTACCCAAAATAGATGTCCTTGTAATCTCTTACAAGTCTTATGAACCTCTCTCGTATATGCTAAAAGCGAGTTTTTAGGGCATGGTGGGGTTCGGCACGCGTCATAATAACTTATCAGGTACCAAACTTAACCATCTCATTGACGATATCGTCAACATCTATTCATTCCTACCACATTACTTATACGAAAACAAGGACATCCGCATTGGCCAATGCAAATACTATACAAACTCATCTCTAAACTCTAGTCGTCCAGTAAAATTTCTTTCATTTTCAAATACGCTTGTACAGTTAACTACAAACTTATTATGCAAGGACAATAAAAAATATACTTCTTCAAAACGTATTACAGATAGTTCAATTGAATAGCTAATATTGATTTTACAAAACTTATATTTCAAAATTTCAAATTGTACACACACTCTTAAGACTATACAAATCCTACCCTAAGATCTCTTCATATACTTGCATTAGCCTGGACTGCTGTGGATGACCCTCGACTCGGTCACTTGCACCTACACGGGTTAAAATAAAATCCGTGCTAATCATAAAGCTTAGTGGGAAACACATAAATATGGAAGACAACTAAGAATGGCCGTCAAAAAGGTTCAAATGAAGGCACAATATAGAAAATATAATCGTACCGATTATAACAATTTAGGCACTTTCAAAGAGTTCATCAAAACATAAACACGTACTTCGCATATACATCTATTCAATTAACACATGCTTTAAGTACATCTCAATACACATTTAATATCATATCATCCATATTCAAATCAAAGTACACACATCAGTCAACCCATGCTTTTATTCACATATCAATGTCAACAGATCACTTACACATTATTTATACCTTCACGCATCTTATATATTTCATATTTTTTTTCTCACTTGTTCACAGTTATTCAGGTTTACAAAATTCACTTAACATAGCTCACTTAATAGTTGCCTTATCAAATTATTTTATCCATTTGTAAAAGCTTTTAATTCACAATAACAAAAAAAAAAAGTATCTTTATTATAACATTCCCTTTTTACACTTGCATTAACAAATTGCCTGAAATTCCAAAGCAATGGATAACAAGCATCAGAACACATAGGTACCCATAGGTACATTCATTTTTGTAACAGAGGGGGGAATCTACCACGATCCAGAAACATATAAAGATCCAATTCGGGATCCAGAAACACATAAGGACCGTAAACCAGGGTCCAACAGACGCTTTATTTCAAATCATCATATAACATTCATTTATTCATAAACTACCCACATTTTTTAAGTTGTGGATAATGGGTAAAAAACACATTAGTAATCGAAGGTACATTCATTTATGAACAAAGGTTGATCTAGTGTGATCCATAAACACATAAGGAACCACAAATGGGATTCCGTTTTGATCCACAAGGGCCATTAAAACACATAGGCTGTAGCATTTAGAGGTCCCTATAGGCATGTCTATCTATCCATGACTTAGTTAACGCGGGCTAAACACATAATTATTCCATGTTTATATTATTCGTATCGTTATCAAACTTATCATAATTGCACATATTCACTTTGATCATAATATGATCATTATACTTTCAACTTCATCATGTATAACAATCATACAATGTTTCAGTGTTCAATACTTAGACAAAAGAATCATTCATATTGAATGAAAGTCATATTCATATAATCTCATTCTTTTACACATTCAATCATATTAACATTCAAGGCATATCTGAGGTTTACATACTCATTTACTATGTTCATACATGGCCCTTCTCATATTCATAAACTTAATAAATATCATTTAGCAATGTTACATAAATATCAAATTATTTCTATCACACTTATATTCTTACTACAATGCTAGCATCATTATATCTATTCAATATTTAGAAAGTCATTTAAAAACCATTATATATACAAAAGATTTATTTCATTTTTAGGTCATGTCACACTTAACAAAATCATTTAACTCAATCTTAATTATCACATAACAATTTCAAATAATAACGAAGCCTACTCAAGGCTCGAATCACTAATAGCACATATGAACTTTCTATACATCGGCACATACATGCCATAGTCATTTTTAACAAGCACATAGGCATTATCAGAGTTTCAGTTAATACATCATCTTTTATGCACGAATAAGTTTCTATCATTTGGTTCGGACTTGGAATAATATTTCAAGCTTCCTACATATTCCAAGGATTGGGAATTAGAACCCTGTAGTTTTACAGGTTCAATATATAGATTGAAGCATTTTTTCTTATAAATTTATTAACATGTCCTGTCATGTTACGTCACTTTTAGGTTTATTCAGAAAAGTTCGACTAAATATGCCTTTAAGTACCTTAGTAATTATTCATATTTATAACCTTAATCACTTTTATTCCTAAGTGGTAACCATTCATTTACTTTTTACAGGACTATAAACATGTGTTGGATAAGTTTCAAAAAGTTCCAGTAAAGTTCGGGTGTGTTTCAAGAGGTAAAACACTCAAAATACACAAAATGGAGGAGGATAATGGTGGGCAATGATTCATGATAGCCATGAGGTCCCAAATAAGAATAAAATCCCTCAACTAGCATGCTTTATCACTCTTGCAACCAAGGCCACGCTTGCGACAAAGGCATCCATTAGGTGCCTATCCAAAATCAGAATATCAGGACAGCTTTTGACCTTAAATCTAAACCTCATTTTTAGGCAAAACATCCTTCTTAATAAATGATCCCTAGTATGTTAAATTTAATAAGGCATAAATTTTAGATCATTTGGACACCTAAATCATCAGATATGATCAAAAGAACCTAAGCTGCTCTAATGAACCGGCCAAAGTGGAGATACCTCTATTTTGGCAAATTTTTGACCATATAGAGCTATAATTGTCTCATGACTATTTATAATTTATTTGTAGGCTTGTGTCTTATGTTTCCAATGGAACTAGGTTCATACAATTTGGAGTTCTAAAACTCCAGTTACAACCTAATAACCAAAAAGGGGTCAAGTGTGTCCCAACACAGTTTTTCACCAATCCTATTCACATGCACATTTTTAACAATTTAATGCCAACACTCACTACCATCATCATAGATCAACACATATCGTTCAAATACATCTCACATCACATTATTCATCATTAATACTCATAAACTAAACATAGTTTCCAAACCTCTTTATTTTGCTCCTTCTTCTTTTAAACTTGCCTCTTTTCTCTTCTAGTTTACTTTCCACTTACACTTACTTTTCTTCATCTATGGCTGGATTTCCTTCAATCAAAACACCACATAATTACATCTTAGCATCCCTACTAAACCATACTTTGCATCTTAGAATTTCAATCTCACAAATAAAAATGGATAAGAGATGCAACTACGCAAAACTTACCTTTTCAACTTGATTCATGCACTTGAATTCCAAGACATCTATTTAGGGAAGCATAAGAATGAGAGGGAGAGCAGAATTTTTGAGGATACTGAAGAGAAAAGTGGCTGCTACCCTCCCCTCCCTTATGGCCACAAATTTGTAATTATCCAAAATTCAACTTGTCAAACATCTATTGGCCCTTTTTTTTATTTTGATGTTCCATTTCAATTTGGTCCCTTCCTCTTTTGTTTCTTCATAAATTTTGCATACTACTAATCCATTCTCATACATTGGCCCACATAATTACTTAATTCCTTCCATTTGATCCATAGGTGTAAAATGACCAAATTACCCTTAACCTTTTCAAATAATATCGGTTACATCCTTTACTACAACAAACCATTTCCATCATCCAATTGCACATTTTTGGTCACAAAAATAATTCTTTTGATGATGTTTAAGGCATAGCGACATAATTGTCCAATTTGCTGAAACTTTCGAATTAATAACGATTGTGTCCCTTTTGACACTTCTGTTGCTAAATAAAACACATTCGATTTTCGCTTCAACCTAAACATGCCTTAATCCGATTAGGGTGTATTTTACATCCTTATAGATTGGGTTTAAAGTGTGTATATAAATATATAGAATGTATAGAAGAAATTTTGTCCAAAGTTCTATTTGACCCCGAGTTGGTTTTTAGGCCATATATCAGTCTATGAATATCCAAATTAGATTATTCTAGTTTCATTTGAACCTTTACTTCTATATCTACAAATTCCCTAAAATTATCATAGCTAATTTTGGCTTTAATTACCTCAAAATTTGCCAAAATTGAAGGGTATATGTTCTGGCTGGGTCTAGGGAGCAATCTGGATTTTTAAGGCCATTTCTAGATCTATAGTGCTCCAAATGGTATGAATCAAAATTATTCTGAAGCTAGACATGCATAAAAACAACTTTTATAAAGAGAGTATGGTCTAATTGTGTCCTTATTATTCCTAGTAATTTTTCAAATTTGGGACACAATTCTGTCCGTAGAAGTTACTCTAGACTAGTCTGTAATGTTAAGGCCATAACTCCTAAGATTTAGCTCTAAATGATCTAAAATTTTACCAATAGAAATTTAAGACTTAGAGTAACAAAATTCTAGAGATAACTTTTACTAAAAATGTCTTTAACAAGTCTAAAATCATGACATAAGTTGAAAATCGCGACACTAGTATGCTAATTCGGCACCTTTGCCCTCTTTCATGACTCAGCAGCACCGTGCTGACTCGGGATAGTCCCAATTCTACCCCCTTGATTATTTATGCAATAATTTTCATCCTAAAGTGTTCCAATACATTTTCAAGGCATGGATTAGTTAGAAAGACATCTATAAGACTTAAAAACGAGGTATAGACATTTCAGAATGATTATAATGCGAACACTTTAGGATTCTATATGCAAATATTAGATGAAAAATGAATGTTATGTGTTATTAAGATAGTGTAAATTCTAGATTATACATAATATGTGTATGAATGTGTTAAATGATATTGAGCATGATTTGAATGCTACCTTTATGACATTAAGCATGATAAAAATATTACCATTATGACATTAGACATGATATGAATGTCATTTATATAAGATTAAGATTATGAACATAATTAATTAGTGAAGTAATTAAGAGTATGTCTATTTAGAAAATTACTGAATACCGCTAAAACAATTGGGCATGATGTATTAGTTATCAATGTGATGGATGTATGAGCAAGAGTCTTACTCAACATAATTGAATGACATGTGATGAATATTTGTATAATGAGGATACAAATAATAGGGTTATATAAATAATTACATATATGAGTAGACTTGACGTGATTTGAGTTTATTCTTTTTGTCTTGGATAATAAGAATGTATTGCTTTATACATGAGTAAAGGATAAAGAAATGTTTATAGGTCACATAAAAGATAACATTATGTTTATAGACTATATTTGATACCTACTTGTATTTATTGTGTGGATTAACGACAATATTTTGTTATTTTTTTAAGGTTTATTTAATAAAAATATACATATAATATGAATGAAATGACATAAAAGAAATGTGTGTGTGAAAGTTGTTATTATGTAGTATTGAATATCAATAAATGTTATGAGATAGGTATGTAGCTTGAAATATTCAGTATTGAAAATGTTACATGTTAATCAATTTTGATAAGTTTCTAAGAGTATATGATCATTATAAATGTTGGTAAATGTAATGTGTGTGATGATAATACAAGTATCATAAGTTGAGAATAAATATCACTTAGTGACTGCTTTTGACCGGATAGTGGATAGATAGGCATGCCTATAGGTTCCTTTATTGCTGCAGCCTTTTGTTGTGATTCCGAATGTCGATCCCTCTATGCGTTTGGATTCTGGTTGTGGATTACCCTCTGTCTTTGGATTTCAGTTGTGGATTCCTAGGTGTTCCATTAGATCCCAGGTGGGATCCCTCTGTATAATGTTACCCTTGAGTACCTATGCATTCTAACCCGTTATCCACTTCTTTGAAAATGCAAGCTCTACACGATTAAAAGACTATATGTGACTAAAAGAATATAAAGTGAACCATATGAGATTTGATTAAGTGAACATGATTTATTGTGTAGAATTCTAATGTATACTATAATAAATGCTTAAATGATTTGCTAATCAAGAATGATTCTTTGATGAATATGAAGACTTGTGTTATGAAAGGAGTTGTGGAATTAAGTTTTTCATATGTATGCAATAATAATGAATAATTGTTATAATCTATGCGTATTACATTAAAATTGGTTTATGAAATAAGTTAAGCATTCCAATTTGATAATAAGACAAATGATGTGTGTGTTGACTTTAATACGTACAATTCATAAGATATGAGTGGTAAATTGCATTTATAGCTATATATCTCTTAATGTGATAAATATAGATATACAATTGCTAATATGAATATGTCTTTAGGGTAAACCCATGTATATTGAATATCTATATATATGTATATGTTTGATTATATTAGTATAAAAGGTGACTTAAGATAAACATAGGAAACTAACTCTAATTTTAGTATGTCAAATAAGAAAGAACTATTTGAATGTATAAAAGAGTAAGTATGGGTTGATATGCAATAATTAATACGATAAAATGTTTTGTTGCGATTTCTTCAAATGTAAGCATGGTATGGAAGTTTGTGTATGTGTTTAATATTCATATATCTAATAATTAAGTAATACATGTTTATAACTTCGATAAATGCAAACATTTGTATGTTTTGTTGACAACTGCTATGAGGGGTTGTCCATGTCATATTTGTTCCCCACTAAGCGATTGTACTTAGCACGGGTGTTTCATCTATGCAGGTATTGAAGATAGTTGATTTGCCAAGGACATCCCGCACTTGTCAAGTTCGACGAGCCTATAGGAGTCTATTTGAACAGTCTTTGTATTATGCAATTGGTGATGTAAATGAATGATTGAATTATGTTAATAAATGTGTGTAAAAGGATCAGTTTGAATTTGCAAATCACTTATGGGGATGTAATATGTAAAGTGATATTGTGAATTCTGTTTCATGAGTATCGTGAAAATAGTTTTGTAAAACTTTGTTTAATGTGTTATGCAATAAATGGTTTTGTAATAAAAGAAATTTTGTTATTCGGTTTTTGGTATTTGGTTCCTTCACCTGATGTGGTGAGCCGATCTTATTATGGTACGGTTTGCTACGAACGGGTAAGGGGTGTTACAAAACAAATGAGATCAAAGAGAAATAAGTGTGTGATAAATGATATAGGGTACTGCATACTAAAAATACTCTAAAATGTTCTATTGCTTGAAAAGTTATAACTCATAACAGATTATAACTAAAAATCTCTCGAAATATGCACTAGTCGCACGACATATATGTGAAGTATGAATTATTTGCAGAATAAAACTCAATCCCATCATGTGTGAGTGAGAAATGTAAGAATATATACACTCATGATGAGTTATATATATTAATTATTATATTATTATTATTATTATTATTATTATTATTATTATTATTATTTGTAATAGAAGTAATGTTTCTTCTATTTAATGTAATACGATTTAATTTGTTTTTATTTCATCTTGACAAATATAGCTAATGTTTCTTCTATTTTTTTTTTTAATGGATTAAGGAGATGGAACAAGGAAGAGAAATCGATAGGAGTGGAGAGAACAACAGGGAAAGAAGGAATTTGTATTGCTGATGAAAGGAGTTTCAATTCTAAGCATATATAACTTTCTCAACCGCCAATTTCATGGCTAAACAGGAAACAACGTGCAATGTGGAAGATATATTTCTAGAGTTTTTAATCACGCAAAAATTTGATCAGATCATGAAAAGAAAAATAGTTTTAGGGCATGTTTGTTTGGTGATAGGTTTCGATTCATTAATGTATAGTATGGTATGGTACAGTATATTATAGTATCATTATAATCATATGATGTTTGAAAATACTGTATGATATTCTGTAATTTTATAATATTTTCTATTTGGTCTAGCTGTATGATATTTTACAGTTTTATTATAAAAATGACCTAACTGTCGTTCATGTTTTAAAAATATTAATTGTTTTTATAATTTTTAATATTTTAAGGTAATATTAATATTTTAAAATAATTAAATAAATATTTATTTTAGCATAATATATATTAACTTAAAAATTAAATAAATAATTCAAGTATATTTTTAAATAAATAGATCTATTATCATAATACATGTCATAATAAACATTAGATTCATAATATTCACTTATTCGTATATTGTAAATTTAAGTTTTGGAGTAAAAAATAATACTAAAACAGTTTTGGAGTATCATAAAATTTTATATTTAAGTTTTAGGACCATAAAAAAAATTTATATATAGTTCCCGCAATGTTTTATATTTCCATTAAAAACTTCCAACAATTTTTTTAAAAAATAAAAATAAAATGGTTCCAATTTCTTAAAAAAAATAAAAAAAAACATTAAAAAATAACACGTATACAAAATAAATAATAACATACAACAAAAAAAAAAGCTTAAATAGCAAAAATGAAGAAATTATTTTTCAAGGATCATAACTTGCAAGGTGGGAAGTGAACCTGACCTGAGTGTAATGCCCTTATCACACTATACAATACGTACGTTATGAGCAGTAATAATTACCATGATTGTTTGAAGTATGACTTAACTAAGTTACTTAGTAAAAATTCGGGTAATTTTTTTTTCTTCCTTTACTTGACCTTACATGGCATCCATTGCCAATTTCCTAATTACTTACTTTCATAAATTCTATAACTTTTGTTACTAACTACCGATGACCTATAACTCTCTAAATTACTAATCCTTTAGATAAAATTCTGACAGTATTATGGCTATAATACTGACCTACCCAAACCTGCAAATTCAAGCAAATCTCAGCCCATCTAGGGCACAACAATATTTATCACAATCCATTTATCATCAAGATCCATCTTGCCAACCACCATAAATTTCTACCATTCTACATATATATATATATAAAAGTTCGTCACATACATGCCAACACATAAATCCAAAATGTCAATATAAATACATATACATTTTTTAAATATTATATACAAAATATTTCTTCACTTTTCTTTAACCCTTCAGCTCCCAAAATGAAGTATGCTTGCTGTTCCCAAACTCTAGGCTGTACATACACGCAGTTAATATAAGCTACGTGCTGAGCATTAAATATGTTCAATGGTGGCTAATAATCCAAGAATTTCCACTAATCTAAACCAATCATACACATGCATATTTTATATATGTATTAAATTATTAAATTCAATATTAGTCTTCCTAAATTAATTAGTTAATAATCCATAAGTGATTAATTCATTTTATATTTTAGCTTAATTCATTAATATTATTATATATTCATTTAATTATCTATTATCCACTTTTACACACAATCAATTTCTATGTTACTATTCATTGACATTTAATCTCTTAAATTATTATTATTGCCAAATTACAATTTAGTTCTTATTCTTTTACTTATTTACATTTTCATCCTTATTTTTCCTTTAATTACGATAATGCCACTTGTTGACTTTATTACTAAACTTATTATTTGACTTACCAATTACCATTTAGTCCTTAGAATATTAATTTTTTTTGCCAATTTACATTTTAGTCCTTAACTAAAGAACAATTTACTTATTTTACCGCTTTATTACATATTTTATTTTATTTTATATAATTAACTATTTAATTATTATTTTTACCATTCAATCACTAAAATTTTTCAACTCTTACAAATAAGTCCCTTTTTCTACTTATTTTCTTATTTTATTACTAAATTAACCAATTATAATCCATTTTTTTTTATCATATTGCCCCTAGTATCAATCCTGTAGAAGTCTCCAAAATGGATATATTAGACGTGGACCCCAAAGATCCACTACACTATAGAGTGACCCCATAGGACCACTCAAACACTTTCACTTTTATTCACTTTACACTTTAGCACTTTTCACTTTATTACAATGGTAGACCGTTATTAGCCTACCTAAACGAGCCATCATGACTTGTACTGCAGTATAGGGTCCCTATGGCTAGCCAATTATATCCTGAGCTAGATTATCCACCAGACTATAAGTAAGGACAAGAACATTATCCACTCGATTTTATTTCCACTTATTACTCAATTTAAACACCAATTATGCCATCAAGTCACTTTATCATGCCATATACCATAATTTGCATTAGGAACATAATATAATCACATACTAGAAATTATTCAAATAAATCTCAATAATTCCAAATAAATTAACATACACTCAATTTTCCTTCTATACTCATTTTATGCCATTACCTTAAATAAATTATCAAACCATATATTATTTTCCTTAAGAAAACCATTCGGCCAAGTCACTTTTTTAGTCTTAAAAATTATATTTCATTCTTTTCTTATTAAATTAGTTAGATTACATGAAATTTATCATGAATATACCATTATTTATCATAAAACATTAAAGTATACCCATATATGCTCCATATATACATTCGGCAAAGTTAGGGTTTCAAGTTAAAAAAAAATTCTTTCTATTTTAATCACTTCAATATTTATTTTTAACCTTCTTAAACATATTTATAAGGTTTATTTCAATTTAGCATGCAAATTACATATACCTCACATACAAACATAACCTAAATTCACACAATTTCAATGAAAATAGTTGGATTTGGTAACCACTAACCTCAATCACTTGCTCTAGGCCTCCTACACTTCCTTCTCCTTGCCTTTTCCCTTAGAGGTGCCTTCCTCTTCCTTATTTTCTACATCCAAAGAAACCACCATTATTTTGCTTCCTTTGTTCAAAATAATCACATAAATGCACTCTACATAGTCTAATTTACCTATTTGAGCCCTTAGATACAATTAAGAACACTAAGTCCTCTTACCTCACTTTTATGCCCTAACTAAGAATCCTTGATTTGTCCCACTTCTATCCCTTTAATTGAAGATTAGAGACCACAATTAACTAATAAAGTGGCTAAAATATGCTAGGGAAACTAGGATTTAGGGAGAGAGATGAAGAGAAGTAAAGAAAATGGAGAGGAAAATAAATGAAGGAATTCGGTCACCAAGAGGGAGGAGGAAAGATGGAGAGAATGATGGAGTCTTCCAGCACAATCTGATATTTTAGCCTATTTATAATTAGTTTAATGGGTTGGGCTTGGTTAGATCAAATTGGTTCAACCTCTTTTAAGCCCATTTAAGCATTATGGCCCAATATGCAATCTAAAATTATTTCTCCCATTTTCCAAGCTCAATTCCTCCCAAAATTAATTCCATAATTCATAAAATATATTAAATAGCCCACACATAAAATTTCAATTCAATCGGAGACCATTTCCTGATTCGATAATTATTTACTTGTCCGTTAGCTGAATTTCTACTCATTCATATGAACAGTTCATATTTTTGGATTAATTTTCTGATGTCTGTAGTAAAAGTTATGGTTTAGTCAAACTTGGGTCAACATAAGTCAACTTGGGCTGATTTTGGTCTGCACCATAGATGCCCGTCTATGGCTACAAACGGCCGTCCCTCAACGACCAACGCCCAAATTGACATTTTAAATCATTTTCGTGATTTTAAGGACTATTTGACCTCCGTTTGACCCAAAATTTCACTTTCGGACTCGTCATGACCAATATTTTTTGATGATCAAATAAAATATTTTTTTGGCCACTTATTTATTTTTCACCCCGGGTCTACTAATCAACCTAAAAAAACACTATTCATGTCTAGCCCATTGTTTAATCCATTACAATTCTCCCTTATAAAAATTTTGTCTTCAAAATTTTACCTGAGTTGAACAATTGAGGACACTGCTGTCTCATTGCAGCTTTAGGCTCCCATGTGGCTGTGACACGCGCCGGATCCCCGCGGCCGCTCATGGGACCGCCCGCTCGAGGGCGATCGGGGCATTTGTGGGTCCGTTGACAGCTTGCAATAAATCGCAAGTGCGTCTATGTTGGGCAACAAGGAGGTTTCATGGAGTCGCCACCCAATAGAACATTGGGAAAGTTACTCTCGCCTCGGAGAGCCTAAGACTGCGCTTAGTATCCATTTTGGGCCAGCCAGAGGGGTCTTGGAAGGTAAACCTCTCGCCCTAAGGAGCCTAGGATTAGCGCTAAAGTCTCATGGCACAAAAAGGTGTCTTGGAGGGTAGACCTCTAGCCTCTTTGAGCCCAAAGACCAGAGCTGGGTCCGGGATTTCTCATCTATTTCTACCTTGATTATTTTATGATCAAATTTTAATTATCATTAATTCGCTCTCTCTCCACACGATGCAATTAATCGAAGGCGCATTTATTCACATTTGGAAAGCCGTAAATGGGCAAGTAAATATCAAAATCAAAAGATTACAATAATACAAGGAGCGGAATACAACTCCTTTTGTAAATGTGCGAGGCATACATGAATCGGGGCATTGCTTACTTTGAGGACTTTGGTCCTCGCATGCATCATTATTAAAATTGGATGTTTTTATTTGTGATGATTTTTATTGGATAAAAATAGGGCATTGGACCATTGTATTTTATACAAATCTCATTTTTTATAGAGTATAAAACATTGATTCCATTTTTACACTTAACAAGATATGGAAAAAGAGTATGTCCATGTACATAAAATAGTTAATGAATAACAAATGAAGGAAATAATCAGGAAGGTTAGGAAACTAAACCGGACGAAATCCTCCGAATATAGTAGATAACCCCTCAAGCTCAGGATGGTCCAAGAGAATCAATGTACACTCATAGAAAGTTACAAGATGTCAATATACATACAATTAACATAAATGAAACCAAAAGGACTTGAAAGAGATGGAAAATGATTCGAAAATGTGGAGGCAGAATCCACCGACGGCCTTTCTTAGGTGACCGACGGGCGTCAGTCAAAATGACCGACATGTCCGTCTGTCACTCAAAAAGGTCGTCTGTGAGTGGGGTGACCGACGGGCATCGATGATGGAGATGACCCGTCGGTCACCACTGTCCCCGAAAAAACAGTAAAAAAGGGGTCCTTTTGAAAGTTAAAAAAGGGTTTTTAACACAAGATGAGATAAACAGAGTCAAAATAAAGGAAAATAATGACAAAATTGAAAGAATCAATAA
Source organism: Excoecaria cochinchinensis (assembly GCA_947683425.1). NCBI lineage: Eukaryota > Viridiplantae > Streptophyta > Magnoliopsida > Malpighiales > Euphorbiaceae > Excoecaria > Excoecaria cochinchinensis. Next base: position 4,646,480 of record CANTUQ010000004.1, read on the forward strand.
AATAAAGAGTAAATATGAAATGATATGGAGAAGGAATTCGGAATATTTACCCTCAGATAATTGCTTTGGGTGAGACTCTTGTGTTGATTAGAGCCCCGCTCGTTCCACGAGAAGCAAAGATGAAAGGTCAAAGAAAGGAAAAATGGATTATTTCCTCTTTAACCCCTCAAAAGATTGACTTTGGACTCAAAATCTAAAGAAAACTAATTAATTTTTAGTTCCTTTTGATTGATTTGATCCTCCTTTAAAAGAAATTTCTTTATGAAATGTGTTTGCTGGAAGAGAGAGAAAATATACTTAAATTTGGGCAGAGTTTCCCCTCTTGACAATTTTTGGAACCCTTTTCTAGTGAAAATCCGGAGCTTTTATAAGCCAGACACGACCGACGGGCGTCGGAAGAATCCTTCTGACACAAGGATTCGTCCGACGGACCTGCCACATCCACCGACGAGCGTCTGAAGGTTACGTGCTCCTGGAAACCAAGCGGCGTTCTGACAGGGGCGGTGATTTTTCGACGGGCGTCGAAAAATACCACAGGCCGTCTGTGACCCTAAGCGACGGGCTGGCTTCATAGACGGGCTGGCCGTCTATGGAGGAAAATATGCTTTTTGACTCGAAAATCCCCCGTTTTCTCCCTCTCTGCCTACGAAAGGTAAAAAGACTCACTTCTCGTGGAACGCGAGACTAAAACCCCCAAATCAAAACCATTTATATAGGCTCGGATACTGATTTCATCACAGGGTAACCTCTGATCCGGACCGCTCCGGGACACGGTGCTTACAGTTGCCCCCAGTTTTGGGGAAACAAGTGCACAAGTGCCTAGATAAGCCAAAACTCAGAGAAAGGACAGAAAGAAAGAAGGCGTACCTGCGACGGTTCTTACCTTCCGCGCCTTGTGCCTGGTAGACCTTGTCTCGATCTGTTCGGCGATGCGAAGATACCCCTACCAATCTCATCCCGATTTGTAGGTGTTGGTGAGACGTAGCATTCTCTGGCTACGAACTTGATATGAAGAGTGGTGTTTCTCTAACCACGGCTCCGATCTGAAGTTCCCTTGCTAACCCCCATCCGATCTGCAAGGTGCGTAGCACTCTCTGGCTGTCGCGTGAACTGTGAGATGTAGCACTCTCTGACTACAATCTCGGTGTGAAGAGCAGTGTTTCTCTAACTACAGCTTCGATCTGAAGTTCCCTTGCTAACCCCCATTCGATCTGCAAGGTGCGTAGCGCTCTCTGGCTGCCGCGCGAACTGTGAGATGTAGCACTCTCTAGCCATGATCTCGATCTGGTGAAGAGCAGTGTTTCTTTAACTGCAGCTTCAATCTGAAGTTCCCTTGCTAACCCCCATTCGATCTGCAAGGTGCGTAGCGCTCTCTGGCTGCCGCGCGAACTGTGAGATGTAGCACTCTCTGGCCACAATCTCGATCTGGTGAAGAGCAGTGTTTCTTTAACTGCAGCTTCGATCTGAAGTTCCCTTGCTAACCCCCATTCGATTTGCAAGGTACGTAACACTCTCTGGCTGTCGCGCGAACTGTGAGTTGTAGCACTCTCTGGCCACGATCTCGATCTGGTGAAGAGCAGTGTTTCTTTAACTGCAGCTTCGATCTCTGCCGGCCTCATCTCGGCTTGCGCAGGGTTGAAGAGATGTAGCGCTCTCTGGCTACAAACTTGATGTGAAGAGGAGGAAACCTCGTTGGGTTCCCTGTTGCCAAAAAAAGAATCTTAGGCGCCCTTGTTTGGACTTTCAATCGATGCCTGTGTGCGGATCGATGTTTCTCTGTACCTGTGTGATAAAGGGTTTTGTTAGTTCATGTTTGAGTGGTCATCTTTTAACCTGTCTATTAATGGCATGATCTCGCTTTATTTGCTATGCCATGTTCATTTATATTCTTCTTTATTGAGATGTTATTTATCATTTTTGTTTTGGAATATGAGTGAATGTGAAGACATATATTCATCCGCTATATGAATGAATCATAAATAACTGAATAAATGCATGAATCTTGAAAACAAAAGTTTTTCACTAGAAATATCTATTTTGTACAATGTATATACAAAGCATAAATGTACAAAAATGTGACTCCCTGAATGTCATAGGGGTGTGTAGTCAGAGGGCTCATCGGGATCCTCATTATCCGATATGTGCACTGTCCCTGGCGGAGGTGGAGGCAGAGTTGGCCGTGCCTGTAACACCCCGAAATAGCCCTAGAAGAATTATAGAATTTGGTTCAAGAAAGACTAGTGTTGCGCGTGTGAGTCCTGTCGCGAGCGCGGCAAGTGTCGTGGGCGCGACCGAACCTATTCAGTGATGGGGTAGTTAATTGGCCTTTTTAATTTGTAATTTTGTAGGAGAGCGACACATGGCACCGTAGGGAAGTGACAAGTGGCAATAGATTAACCCATGGTAAGAGTGATTAAGAGTTAAAGAGAGGAGATTAGGACTAATTAAATAGGAAAAGAAGATAGCTATGTAATTAATTGGGGTAGATGGCATTTATTGCTATAGTAATTTTAGGATTGACTTGAACCATCTGCCTTCTTCTTCTTCTTTTCACGTTAGTTTCTTTCTTTTCTCTTGCTTTGCCCTTTTGCTTTCGTTTCTTCTTCCTTCGTTACACTGTTTTGAGTGATTCATTTGTGTTGGCTTTGAGAAGGGGACTAGTAGAGCTTGGTTAGGCATACTAAGAAGGTAAGTAAAGCCATTTAGTTAGTATTGGTCTTCTTCTTCTGTCTTATTTCTGTTTTTGATTTAAAGTAAGAGAGAAGAGTAACCTTGGTATTTTGAATGGTTTGTGTATGGAAGCTGCGGACAAGAGGCTCAATAAAGGCAAAGAGAAGGTCGTAGCCGAGTAGAGAGTGCGGTTCAACGTCCTAGAGGTAGGGATCGTGTGCGGTTTTCCTATTTCGCATGTGTTATGATTTTGAATGTTCAAAAGAGATGTAGTTGTATAAAGAAATGTATTTGGAGCTTAATTCGCTCAATTGTTTGTTTAAGTGTGTGAAATCATTCTGATTGCTTGTAGTGTTCCAACATTGAAAGTAATTGTGTAAATTGAATGAACAATTAGTTATGAGCATGAGTTATAGGGCAATTACATGTTAAAAAGATGAGTGGTTGCATGTGAAAATAAAAGAGTCAGTTTGCGTGTAACGGTGTGTGGATTTTGCCTTTGGAATTGAGGAAAACGTTTCTGTCGCGAGCGCAACACCAGTTGAGGTCGCGACAGAATCGCGTCTTTCATTTCCGTGGGAATCGAGTTGAAAAAATTGGGTTTTCAGAAATGTGAGGAGGGAGTCACGTCACGTGACGAGCAGTCACGCCGTGACCCCTGCCTTGGTGAGGCGTGAGATGGCATCACGCCATGTGAGGCCTCTCTCTTTGTGAGGAGAGAGTCACGTCACGTGACGAGCAGTCACGCCGTGACCCTTCCCTCGGTGAGGCGTGAGATGGCATCACGCCACGTGATGTCCCTCTCTCGTTGTGAGGATCCGGTCACGAGGCGTGATGGGTAGGCACGCCGTGATCTCTCTTCCTGGTGGACGTGAAGCGAAGCAAATCGTCGCGAGCTGCGATCGCGAGAGCGCCTCGCGACGGTCCTGCTTCCTTAGGCTACTGTCGCGAGCGCGACACAAGTCGCGATCGCGACAGTGAGCTTTTCCCCGCCTGTTTTGTCTTGTTTTGGCCTTTTATTCGTGTTTTGAATTGTTAAAGGTTTAAATGGGTCTTGTATGTTACCATTTAGCTTGTATTTGGTTTTACATTATCTGTTAAACCTCTTGTATGATTAATAGTAATTAAATGCACACGATTTGTAAAAGGTATACATGTAATTAAATGTATTTGAATTATAGTATATAAATTAATATCAGTGCACAGTATATGAGTTGTTAGAGCCTGATTACCGTTATAGTGGATAGATAAGCATGCTTATAAAGGGCTAGTGTGCAGCTGCTAGTGTTGGCCTTAATTGTGCCCAGAGTTTGGAATACCTCGTGTATTTCACAGAGTTTGAGTTAATTCTCCACATGTATGATACTGGAAACAGTATCCAGAGTTACCCGTATCCACCATGAAAGGAATTCAGGCTTATTGTTATTGCCAGTGTATAGTGAACATGAAATGATCATATGTAGTGTTATAAATAAATGTTTAAAGTATATGAGATGAATGCTACATGATAGTTATATGTACCAGCACATGTTTATATGAATTAGAATCCGTGATTTACATGAGTGGAAAAATATATGTATGTGTGCTTTGACTAATATATGTAGTGCATAGATAATTTGTTTTGTGACTTCGAAAGAAGTCCCTTGCATAATTTTTCATCCCCACTAAGCGTTATCGCTTAGCACGGATGTTTGTTTCCGTGTAGGTTGACAGGTGCGGACCAGTGAAAGCGTTCTTCTGCAAGTGAAGGCCACTAGGAGTCTTTTTGCTATGCCCTTTTTGTATAAGATAGAAATAGAGTTGTGATGTTTTGAGTAACATCATTATGTATATAGAGAGTTTAATCTCGACATATAATCGTTAAATGTAATTGTATTTGTAACGTAAATGAATATGTAATAACTATAAGACTTTTGCATATATATAGTTTATATGTATAATAAAAGGAATTTTGTTTGGGGCCCAACTTATTTTAATGGTATATTATTACCGCTTCCGCTAATGCATGTACATGTAGACGTAAGTGTCCGCGTAGCGCCCCGATATCCCTTACCGGGGGTGTGGGGGTGTTACAATTAGTGGTATCAGAGCTCTAGGTTAATTGGTTCCGGACTATAAGATGATAGAGTATAGTACTAGTGTATATGTTTGAATTGTCTAGAATGTGGCCTAATGCAGATGCTGGTTTTGTAGGGTCTAGATGGAGTTCGACCCGAGTGAGCATGTAGGAGAGACTACAGGCAGTGTGAATCCGGTTCGAGTAGATCCTCATGTACAAGCACGAGATAGAGAGGAAAGAGCAAGAGTTGTTCAGAACAACCCGGAGTTGATGCATGGGTTGGTACAGATCCTAGATAGACTGACAGCTCCTAAAGCTCCAACAGATTTGATAAGAAAGAGAGGAGCTGAAGAATTCCATGGAACATCCCTGGATCAATCTGAGATAGCAGAATTCTGGTTAGAGAAAATAGAAAGAATTTTACAAGAGATCAGTTGCCCTCAGAACCAGAAAGTAGTTTGCGCCGTGTCATTGCTGCAGGGTGCAGCATATGACTGGTGGAAGTTGGTGTTGCAGCATCCTCAGAGACCCATGGAGTTAACCTGGGATTTCTTTGTTCGAGAGTTCAAGGAGAAATTTGTGACCAAAGCATATAGAGATGCGAGATGGAAAGAATTTGTGACTTTCAAGCAGAAGAATATGACGGTTGCAGAATATGATAAAGAGTTTACTCGTTTGAGTAAATATGTACCGGAAGGAATGTTAACTGATGACTTCAGATGTAGGCAATTTGAGGATGGACTAAGAGAGAGTATTCGGGGACCTTTGTCTGCTATGGTTGCTTTGCAGCCAGTGGGTTATTATCCATTGGTGTTGGCAGCGATGAGAATGGAGGAATCCGAATTGATAAAACAAAAGAGAGAGCAGAAAAGAAGATTTCCAAGGGAAAATGAAAATTTTAGTAAAGGAGCGGGAACAGTAAAAAGAGGAAAGGATGAGCAGGCATCGGTACAAGTACCGATTTCAATTGGAAGTGTGAGACAGCCTACTAGTAGAGGGAGTATGATCCCAGAATGTGAACACTGTAACAAACGTCACTGGGGCGAATGTAGAAAGCTCACTGGAGCTTGCTTCAAATGTGGTAGCACAGAACATTTCCTTGCTCAGTGCCCTAAAACAAGAGAGAATATGGCATCACAAGTACATAAAGAGAAAGGCAATGTTTCTGGGAATGTTAGAAGTGGAAGAGGACGAGGTAGAGTTGACAGACCGCCATCGGAAACAGTCGAGAGACCATTTCCTGAGGATCAGCAACGTGTATTTGCCATGACGGCTGAAGATGTGGAGGCGTTGATCGGAACTCCTAGTAAGTCCTCTTATTAGTTTATACAGTGTATAGTTTGAGTTAGTTGTTCGGTAGCGGGGGAAATTTCGAGGACGAAATTTCTTAAGGGGGAGAGATTTGTAACACCCCGAAATAGCCCTAGAAGAATTATAGAATTTGGTTCAAGAAAGACTAGTGTTGCGCGTGTGAGTCCTGTCGCGAGCGCGGCAAGTGTCGTGGGCGCGACCGAACCTATTCAGTGATGGGGTAGTTAATTGGCCTTTTTAATTTGTAATTTTGTAGGAGAGCGACACATGGCACCGTAGGGAAGTGACAAGTGGCAATAGATTAACCCATGGTAAGAGTGATTAAGAGTTAAAGAGAGGAGATTAGGACTAATTAAATAGGAAAAGAAGATAGCTATGTAATTAATTGGGGTAGATGGCATTTATTGCTATAGTAATTTTAGGATTGACTTGAACCATCTGCCTTCTTCTTCTTCTTTTCACGTTAGTTTCTTTCTTTTCTCTTGCTTTGCCCTTTTGCTTTCGTTTCTTCTTCCTTCGTTACACTGTTTTGAGTGATTCATTTGTGTTGGCTTTGAGAAGGGGACTAGTAGAGCTTGGTTAGGCATACTAAGAAGGTAAGTAAAGCCATTTAGTTAGTATTGGTCTTCTTCTTCTGTCTTATTTCTGTTTTTGATTTAAAGTAAGAGAGAAGAGTAACCTTGGTATTTTGAATGGTTTGTGTATGGAAGCTGCGGACAAGAGGCTCAATAAAGGCAAAGAGAAGGTCGTAGCCGAGTAGAGAGTGCGGTTCAACGTCCTAGAGGTAGGGATCGTGTGCGGTTTTCCTATTTCGCATGTGTTATGATTTTGAATGTTCAAAAGAGATGTAGTTGTATAAAGAAATGTATTTGGAGCTTAATTCGCTCAATTGTTTGTTTAAGTGTGTGAAATCATTCTGATTGCTTGTAGTGTTCCAACATTGAAAGTAATTGTGTAAATTGAATGAACAATTAGTTATGAGCATGAGTTATAGGGCAATTACATGTTAAAAAGATGAGTGGTTGCATGTGAAAATAAAAGAGTCAGTTTGCGTGTAACGGTGTGTGGATTTTGCCTTTGGAATTGAGGAAAACGTTTCTGTCGCGAGCGCAACACCAGTTGAGGTCGCGACAGAATCGCGTCTTTCATTTCCGTGGGAATCGAGTTGAAAAAATTGGGTTTTCAGAAATGTGAGGAGGGAGTCACGTCACGTGACGAGCAGTCACGCCGTGACCCCTGCCTTGGTGAGGCGTGAGATGGCATCACGCCATGTGAGGCCTCTCTCTTTGTGAGGAGAGAGTCACGTCACGTGACGAGCAGTCACGCCGTGACCCTTCCCTCGGTGAGGCGTGAGATGGCATCACGCCACGTGATGTCCCTCTCTCGTTGTGAGGATCCGGTCACGAGGCGTGATGGGTAGGCACGCCGTGATCTCTCTTCCTGGTGGACGTGAAGCGAAGCAAATCGTCGCGAGCTGCGATCGCGAGAGCGCCTCGCGACGGTCCTGCTTCCTTAGGCTACTGTCGCGAGCGCGACACAAGTCGCGATCGCGACAGTGAGCTTTTCCCCGCCTGTTTTGTCTTGTTTTGGCCTTTTATTCGTGTTTTGAATTGTTAAAGGTTTAAATGGGTCTTGTATGTTACCATTTAGCTTGTATTTGGTTTTACATTATCTGTTAAACCTCTTGTATGATTAATAGTAATTAAATGCACACGATTTGTAAAAGGTATACATGTAATTAAATGTATTTGAATTATAGTATATAAATTAATATCAGTGCACAGTATATGAGTTGTTAGAGCCTGATTACCGTTATAGTGGATAGATAAGCATGCTTATAAAGGGCTAGTGTGCAGCTGCTAGTGTTGGCCTTAATTGTGCCCAGAGTTTGGAATACCTCGTGTATTTCACAGAGTTTGAGTTAATTCTCCACATGTATGATACTGGAAACAGTATCCAGAGTTACCCGTATCCACCATGAAAGGAATTCAGGCTTATTGTTATTGCCAGTGTATAGTGAACATGAAATGATCATATGTAGTGTTATAAATAAATGTTTAAAGTATATGAGATGAATGCTACATGATAGTTATATGTACCAGCACATGTTTATATGAATTAGAATCCGTGATTTACATGAGTGGAAAAATATATGTATGTGTGCTTTGACTAATATATGTAGTGCATAGATAATTTGTTTTGTGACTTCGAAAGAAGTCCCTTGCATAATTTTTCATCCCCACTAAGCGTTATCGCTTAGCACGGATGTTTGTTTCCGTGTAGGTTGACAGGTGCGGACCAGTGAAAGCGTTCTTCTGCAAGTGAAGGCCACTAGGAGTCTTTTTGCTATGCCCTTTTTGTATAAGATAGAAATAGAGTTGTGATGTTTTGAGTAACATCATTATGTATATAGAGAGTTTAATCTCGACATATAATCGTTAAATGTAATTGTATTTGTAACGTAAATGAATATGTAATAACTATAAGACTTTTGCATATATATAGTTTATATGTATAATAAAAGGAATTTTGTTTGGGGCCCAACTTATTTTAATGGTATATTATTACCGCTTCCGCTAATGCATGTACATGTAGACGTAAGTGTCCGCGTAGCGCCCCGATATCCCTTACCGGGGGTGTGGGGGTGTTACAGTGCCGGAGGTGGAGGCTGAGCCGTGGAAGGTCCTGCCTCAGCATCGTGGGTCTACCTGAATCGGATCTGAGCATGGCCATCCAAGAAAGGCTGGGTGCAAGTCCTCATGAACTCCAGCATCTCTGATACTGTGCCTCCCAACTTCTTGAACGCCTAGCTCAACTGAGTGGTCTGCTCACTGGCGGCCCTCTTCATATGCTCTAGGCGCTGCTCTGCCTGCTCCCTGAACTCCCTCATGGTCTGAGACAAGGGTGGGAGGATCCCCTCTATCGCCTGGACACGGGATCTCAGAGAGTCGAGTGACTCGTCGATCATCTATAGGGTCATGTCAACCCTCTGAGACACCTGGTCCTGTGACGTCCTCAAATCATGAGCGAGCTGCTGCCTAAGCTCCCTCTGGTCCTGGGCAATCTGCTCGATCAGCCTCGCCTGCTCACCTCTGAAGGCCTCTATGGCCCGAGCCTGCTCATCCCTGAGAGCATCCATGATCCGAGCCTGCTCCCGTGTCGTATGCTCGATGTAGCCGGCCTGCTCCTGCGCTAACCGCTCCACTGACTGGGACTGCTCCTGAATAACAGCCTGCTGGCGGTCCAGTCTCTCGTGAATAGCTCTGTCCCTCTCATCCTGTCGTCGCTCTAAGGCTGTGAACATGGAAGCGAGGAGCTAAGAGAAGTCAGGCTGTGCTGGCTGCTGCTGTGGTGGCTCTGGAGGCGGTGCTGTGGAGGTAGATGCCCCTGGGTCGCCTCGAGAATACGGATGATACCTCTCGGGGGGCCCGTGGGTAGCCCTCTGCACCCTGATGCCCGGCGACGGGACCGAAGTCGGCGCTCTGGATGCTGGTGAGGCGGCAAAGAGCTCGTCCATCGTGAACTCTATGCCGAAATCCCATGGAGTCCTGGGCTGCTCCTGCTGCTGTGGCGGTGGCACAGTCTGGGGCTGAGGAGGCTGAGGAGGCTAGAGCTCTAGCTCTAAGTGTGGAGGCTGGTGCTCTGGCTGAGGCTGGGGCTCTGGCTATGGCTGGGGTTCTGGCTATGGAGGCTGATCCTCTGGGTGCTCCTGGTGGTCTGGAGCTGGACCCAAAGGTGGAAGTGAGAACATCCGCCGGTTCTTGTGAATGGTCAGCACCCTGTAGGCCTCCGCCTGCCCTGATATCGGGGAGATCATCCCGATCTGTACTGCTGCTGCGGCATCCACATGGACCCCCTCCTCCAAGGGTGCTCTCAACCTGTCAGGGGCAACTCCCAACCTCAGAAGTAACCGGGTGATAACTCCTCCCACTCTCACCACCGGTGTCAACCCTCTGCCGACTCTGGTCAAGTTGGCCAAGATCTCATGGCTAATGTTGAGACGCTGGCCTGCCACCATAGCCCAGAGGATCCAGATCTCGGCCGCATTAAGCGACCCTGGATTACCAGCTCGATCGAGGTACGAACTGGATAGCACTCTGTGCAAATACCGGAGTGCCTGAGACACCAGTACGGTGCTCTTCGCTGTATCATGATCATACAGCACTCCCGGTAGGGCAATAGCCGCCCAATGGGCGCGTCTCATAGCTCGCCGTGGGATCTCGACCCCCTCCTCTATAGGGAGCCCCATGGCCTGTGCAAATCTCTGCCTGGTAATACTGTAGTGGTCGCCGTCGAACCAAAACTTGACCACCCCTGGCTCGGTATTTGCACTCTGAAAACCGGCATAGCGGAGAGTGGCTAGGACCTGGCAAGTAGCCTCTGGAAAAGTTTGGAAGGAACGGTCAAGGAACTCTGTCCACCCAGCGCCCTCGACAAGCAAATCAAACTCTGGGGCCATCCCTAGGGCCTCTAGGAACGGCCGGAACACAAAACGGCTGGCCCGAAGCTCTACCTGAGCCAATGCTCTATACCTCTGAGCTGATTCAGCATCCATCCAACCCGGAACTACGACCTCAGGCTGGGCCTGCGGTGCTCTGCGTCTGGGAGGCATCCTGCAAAGGAGAAAAAAAAATTAGACAGCGAAAACTCGACAAAATAAATATTATTAGACTTATTTTCAAGGTGAAGGCCCATTTAGGCCTCACCGGGGCAATGGCGGCCCGAAAATGAGATAGAAACTTATAACAAATGAAAAGGGCGAACGTCCTGTCGAAGGAAGTTACCCAACATGCCCAATTTTAGCACAGCCGCCTTTTTTCGGTTTTCGACCTGCAGGGCATTTTATTCTCTTCTTTTTATTTTGATCTTTAGCCATGGAACCTTTTGAGTCTGTCGATGTTGATCGGTTCCTTGAATTCGTTCCCATCACTATCCGACAAGATTGCGGCTCCTTTGGACAGCAGCTTTTTAAGGATATACGGCCCCTCCCAGGTAGGTCTGAATTTCCCTCTAATATCTGGTATGTCTGGCCTCATCTGCTTGAACACTAAGTCCCCTTCTTTCAGCGGATGCTTTCTCACCTTCTTTCCGAAAGTCCTTGCCAATCTCTTCTGGTAGATCTGGTTATGATAATAAGCTTTCAGCCTACTCTCGTCCAGTAAGTTCAAGTGCTGTAGCCTCTGCCGCGCCCATTTGGCCTCCGGAACTTGGGCTTCCATGACCACCCTCAGTGATTTGAGCTCTATCTCAACTGGCAATACTGCTTCCGTTCCGTATACCAGGGAAAATGGTGTAGCGCTTGTAGACGTCCTTACCGTTGTCCTAAATCCCCACAGGGCGAAGGGTAACTTTTTAGCCCAGTCTTTGTAGGTTTGGACCATCTTGGACAGGATCTTCTTCATATTTTTATTAGCGGCCTCCACTGCTCCATTCGCTTGTGGTCGATAGGGAGAGGATTTATGATGCTCGACGCCATACTTCTCGAGGAGCTTCTTGGTTTCCCCCATGAACTGCACCCCATTGTCAGATACTATGTGATGAGGGAGTCCATATCTGCAGATCAAATTCCTCTCTATGAACTTGGCCATATCCCTTGCGTCAATCTTTTTGAAAGATTCTGCCTCTACCCATTTGGTAAAATAGTCAATTGCGACTATGATGTACCTATGCCCATTGGATGCCGTAGGGCGAATCTCTCCAATGATATCTATCCCCCAAGCAGCAAAAGGCTAAGGTGACGTCAGGTTATGTAGCTCTGATACTGGCAGGTGTCTCAAGTCTGCGTATTGTTGGCACAACTGGCATTGCTTAACATATTTCGAGCAGTCATTGTCCATCGTAAGCCAATAGAAGCCTTGTCTCATAATCTTCTTGGCCAAGGTCAAACCGTTCATGTGGGCCCCACAGACACCTGCATGGGTTTCCTCTATCACTTTACGGGCTTCTTTTCCGTTCAAGCACCTGAGCTGAATCCCGTCTGACTATCTTTTGTACAACACCCCTTCCAAGGATATGAACTGAGTAGATAGCTTCTGGATCATCCTCTGGTCTTTCTCAGTAGCTTCTTCTGGAAATTTATTGTTTTCCAAGTAATTCATGATGTCGAAGTATCATGGTTTCCCATCCGCTACTTCTACTTCCATTACAGGCTTGATCTCAAAGCTGGGCTTCTCAGAACTCGAAATCAGTACTGGCTTCATAGCTACCCCCTCAGGGTTATCCCACATTGATACCAAGGTTGCCAATGCATCAGCTAGACGATTCTCATCTCTCGGCACGAAGTGGAAAGTGCAAGTCTCAAACTGCCCACATACCTCTCTCAAATATTCAATGTAGGGTACTAGCCGCTCTTCGTTTACAGCCCACTCACTTCGGATCTGGTTAATCACCAAGGATGAGTCACCGAAGACTTCTATATTCTTTGCCCCCAATACCGCTAAAGCTTCTAGCCCGAAAGTGCATGCTTCATATTCGGCTTCGTTGTTGGTTGCTTTGTACCTCAGCTTCTTTACTAGGGAAAGTTTCTCATTATCTGGGGTTGTCAAGATGATTCCAACTCCGGCTCCTCTATTATTCACCGTCCCGTCGAAGTGTAACTGCCATCCCTGGATAGAAATCGCGACTATGCTTTCATCAGGAAAGGTAAACTCGGGAGTGTCTCCTTGAATAGGATGTTCAGCAAGAAATTCGGCTACGGCTCGCCCCTTAATAGTTTTGCCAATGATGTATTGCACATCAAACTCCTGTAGCAAGAGCAGCCACCTCCCCATCTTACCAAGCAAAGACGGTGCTTCCTGCAAATATCTTAACGGATTCTGCTTGGCCACTGCTTGAACTTTGTATGAGTGGAAGTAATGCCTCAATTTCTTTGATGCCCAAATCACCGCGAGGCAGATCTTCTCTACTTCAGCATATTTTATCTCATAAGCCAGGAACTCCTTGCTGAGGTAATAAATTGCAAATTCCACCCCAAATTCATCCTCTTGAGCCATCATGGCGCCCACTGAACTGCCCTCTACTGCCAGATACAGGATAAGCGGCTTGATCGGCTGCAGCGGCCTTAGCACTGGCGGATTCAACAGGTTTTCCCTGATGCTGTCAAAAGCTTTCTGGCAGTCTTCGTTCCAGACCACAGGTTGATTCTTTCTAAGCAGCTTAAAAACAGGCTCGCATATTGAAGTGAGCTTGGCAATAAATCGGCTGACATACTACAGCTTGCCTAGGAAACTCCTTATATCCTTCTCCTTTTGCGGCACAGGCATCTCTCTGATGGCCTTTACCTTGTCCGGGTCAATTTCTATTCCCCTCTGGCTGACGACATGTCCCAATAGTTTTCCTGAAGTCACTCCGAAAATGCACTTCTTGGGGTTAAACCGCAGATTATACTTGTCAATCCTGGTGAAAAACTTTTCTAGAGCTTCAAAGTGTCCCTCTCGGGTGGCTGACTTGACCATCATGTCATCGACATACACTTCCACTTCTTTGTGGATCAGGTCACTTAAGATCCTGGTCGCCATCCTCTGGTATGTAGCCCCTGCATTCTTCAGGCCGAAAGGCATGACTCGGTAGACGTAGGTTCCCCATTCTGTGATGAAAGTGGTCTTAACCCGGTCAGCTATTTTGTTCAAGATCTGGTTGTAGCCCACATAACCATCTCCAAAGCTGTACATCGCGCAATTGGCGGTACTGTCTATCAGCACATCGATGTGGGGTAGTGGAAAATCATCTTTAGGGCAGGCCTTGTTCAGATCTCGATATTCCACACACACCCTGACCTTTCCGTTCTTCTTCGCTACAGGGACCACATTTGCCAATCATGTAGGATACTGCACTTTAACAAGGAACTTGGCTTCAATCTGCTGTCGGATTTCCTCCTTAACCTTGTCTGCCCATTCTGGCCTGAGCCTTCTCAAATTCTGTTTCACAGGCTTGTAATCTGGGTAAGTTGGGATAGCATGTTCTGCCACGTCTCGGTCAATTCCTGGCATGTCCTCATAGGTCCAGGCAAAGACTTTTTCATGTTTTCTTATTATTCTCTCAAAACTTTTTTTCTCCTCGGGAGTTATATTTGATGCTATTAGAATTTCTCTCGGATTTTCCGAGGTTCTAAGATTAAAAGGCGTTGTATCAGTGGAATCGTTGTCAAAAATTGATGGAATATGATCATGTTCATGCATGTTGAAATCATTAGAAACATCGCACAAATAAGAGAAATTATTTGCCTTATTAATAATATTATAATTGTCATTTACATCATAAAAGAGTTCTGGAATAAAAAGTCAGTCTAAGCTAGAGTCTTCTTCTGCCACTCCAGAGGTTGATGCTATTGCAGCTTGTTCATTAGCTTCCTGATTCAGCAGAGGCCCCTCAGGCATGTCGGAGGAAATCTTTAAATCCCCCATTTTCAGTTCTAATTCTGCTATCTTCTCTTTCCCTTTCAGCCTGGCAGCTATCATCTTCTCGGTAATGACCTCTTCAGGCTCGCATCTGTCCCAAGTGATACCCTGAGTCATGACCTCCTCATCCCAAAAGTTCTTAGCAGTCTTGATAAAACCGACACGCCAGTCAAATACATCGTTAAAGATCTCGAACCCTGGGACAATCCTTCCCTTCACCCATTGCGGCTCATCTTCGCCTGTATAAGCGCAAACTGAGGATGCTGGTATAAAGCTTTCTGAAATGTGAGGGATCTTATCCGCCGCCTTCTTCTTGCCAAAGCCGCCTCTGTACCCCAGACCTTTCCGATTCTTCTGACCTCGAGTGGTGATCGCAGTTTGCAATCCTTGAGAGTTTCTGCCCAAACCAGCCCCAGGGAGATAGTGCATCTTCTTCATCATATTAACCATAGCTGGGTTATCCATTGACCCGTGCTCTTCTCTTATCATGGACACGTGGAAGCCACTAAATGGCTGATTAGCTATTTCAAGCGCTGAGACCTGGTTCTCCCTGGCTGCCTTGATAGTCACCACCTCCCCTTCATGTGGGAACTTTATCATTTGATGCAGCGTGGATGGTACTCCCCCTAATTTGTGAAACCAGGGTCTCCCGAGTAGAGCTGAAAAGTTAGCAGGGATGGGCAGAACTACAAATTCTACCTCCACTTCAATGGGTCCTATCTTGACCAAGGTCTTAAAGGTTCCCGAGGCCTGCCTCCTTGAATTATCATAGGCGGTGATAGTCAGATCTGATCCACTGAGCATATCCTCGTTTAAACCAAAAGCCTGTAGAGCTATCAGGGGGCACACATTGATAGAAGACCCATTGTCTACTATAACGCAAGCAGTGTGCTTGTCGTTAATCTGTGCTTTGATGTACAGGGGTCTGTTATGATTACGGCCTTCGACCGGTAGGTCGGCATCAGAAAAGACCAATCTCTCCTCGGATCCTCCCTTAACTAAGCCCAAAAGCTCTGATGGGGAAATCGTGGTGGCGACCGTGGCCTCAACCAAAGCCTCTACTACCTTCTGCCTATGAGAGGGGGACTGTCTCAAAAGATCCCAGATGGATATTTGAGCCGCAGTTTTCTTCAATTGCTTGACAATCTGATTCTCCTCTGGCTCTCTTTTTGCCGGTGTCTGCGCTGGCTCAGGTAGCCTCATAATCTCGGGGACCACTCTCCCACTTCTCATTACAGCCCCTATCTCTTCTTTGTCTTCGTCAGACCCCCATAAATCAAGGTTCATCTCTCCCTCCTCCTCGGCTTCTCCGCCGCTCTCACTGCTAGACCAGCAATCAAGGGTCGCCACGATTGCTTTCTCCTCTCTATCCTTGGAATAATCAGCAGCAAAATTCTCGCTCCCATATAGATCTTGTAGCACGTACCACTCTGGCAAGCTAGATCCGATCATAAACACGGGTGGTGGTACGGCATTATAACCGGGCTTCTTCTCAGTTTCCCTCTTTTCAAGGTCAGAAATTTGCTTGCTATCAATCAAGTCTTGGATAGAGTGCTGCAACGCTTTGCACTTATCTGTGATATGGCCTGAGTGCTGGTGAAACGCACAGAATTCATTGTCTTTGTGCCCAGGCTTCCCCTGCGTCAAAGCAGGTCTAAGAGCTAAGGGCTGCAATTTTCCCTCCTTCATTAACCTTCTCAAGACCCAAGATAATGGTCTCCCCATGTTTGAAAACTTCGTCTGGGTGGTTACCTCAGTAGCAGACACCTCACCTGTTCTTCTGGTGCTACTACTGGACCCGCTGGCCTCCTGGTTCCTTGACCGGGGTTAGCCCTTTTGGTAAAATTATCATTGTTAGCTTTCCTAGCCAAGAACTCTCCCTCTGCCTCGATGGCTATATCCTTAAGAGACTCCCAGTCCTTCAACCCCTTCATCTTCAACCCATCTTTATAGTACGGGCTTGCATTCTTGATAAATAAACGAATCTGGTCCTGGGTGTCCGGCTTTCTCCGCATCTCCATTACTCGGTTCCGCCATCGAGTGAGATAATCATGGAAAGATTCTCCGGCCTTCTGTTGGAGCAGTTCAAGATCTTTTAGATTACCTCCATTCTGGTGTTGCAGTCATACTGCCTCAAAAACTCCTCAGTGAGCAGATCCCAATCTTCTTTAGTGCAACGGTCAAGGCCATGATACCAGTCGATGGCATAGGCGATCAGACTCAGACAAAAGTATTCTACTTTCTGCTTCTTAGACAACGTGGTCCCTTTCATGACCAGAGAATATTGCTTCACATGAGCGGTTGGGTCAGAAGTACCATCAAATTTCGGCACGTCTGGCATCTTAAAGTTGTAAGGGATCGGGTCCTCTCCCTCCAATTCCTTATCCTCTAGGTTCATCCCCTGACCCCGGCTCAGCATACGGGCCATAGCTTCGAACCTCTCTTCCATCTTCTTTAAAATGAAGTCATCAGACTGAGGTGCCTTCCCCCTCTCAGATACAATGCTCATCCTATCATCTTCGATATCTCTATCATCATCAATTCTCAGCACAGGCCTTCTTCTCTGCTCTCCCGAGGCTACTGACCTTAACTCTACTGGCGGCGGCCTAACAGGCTCTTCTCGTCTTTCAGCCCTTTCTCCCTCTGGCTCATTCTGTCTCACGGGAGGAGGAGGGGGAGGTGGATTCTGTGGAGCATTCTGCTATGCCAGGGCGGTCAACATATTCATCATTATGCCCTCGAATTTCTCAAATTGCCGGCCCACTTCTTCCGCGATCATGGCCCTGGTGGCGTTATCCCCTCTAGGCGAGTTTGCCATCTCAGATACAGTGCAACTAATTCCTGGAAAAATTTTTGGCAGGCCTTCTCTATCTGACAGCTCGGAAGCAGGAACTCGGATCAGTCGTTCGGTTGGTGATCTAGTCCACCTGGGCAGATCTATGATGGCTGCAGGAACAAGACGTTAGACATGATGCATGAAATGCAGGTGTAATGCATGGTCGTGATATGCGACATTCACAGAGCACAAGTAAGCAAGTAGGTCCTTCCACCCTTATTTCTCCCACAAACGTGGTCGTGCAGTCTCTTTCCTAGGTGGGATTAGCCCAAGGGTCAACGAGGGACCCAATGGACACGCATGGTACACGGCGAAAAATCGGCAGCATGACACTCCTATGCTAATGTACAAGCGGATGGATAATGATCGTCACGTATTTGGGCGTTCCATAAATTTCAACATGGCCCTACCGGGGCATGATAGCCTTTGGCTAGGTTACCAAGCGAGACATCTGGACTCACCCAATACACGAGGATCCATACAGCAAGCATGGAATTAGGGTTCATTTCACCTGTGGAAAGTAGCTACGGCCATTACATGAGCTTTGGACAAGTGAGATGTTTCTTTAAGGCTACCCAAGCATGATCCCTGCCGACAGGTCTAGCTCATCACGAGCATAGCGACCGATCGGGTCATCATTTTGATATACCATTGAGGTACGTGGCTTGGGCTGGTGATTATCCTTAACACTTCCCCAAATTGAGTGAAAATGAGGTCGTGCTTCAGGAACGCACTGGGGCTAAAAGAGGGACCAAACTAGCATATTCTAAGGCTCTGATGATATGCGAATGCAACTTTTGAGAGAAAGCGAATTTATGAATTAAATTTTAGTCATAAATGTTAAGCGAGGTATTTTCAAATTGAAATCTCGAACCATAAACGTCCCCAGCAGAGTCGCCACTGTGACGCGCGCCGGATCCCCGCGGTAGCCCATGGGACCGCCCACTCGAGGGCGATCGGGGCATTTGTGGGTCCGTTGACAGCTTGCAATAAATCGCAAGTACGTCTATGTTGGGCAACAAGAAGGTTTCATGGAGTCACCACCCAATAGAACATTAGGAAAGTTACTCTCACCTCGGAGAGCCTAAGACTGCGCTTAGTATCCATTTTGAGACAGCCAGAGGGGTCTTGGAAGGTAAACCTCTGCCCGTAAGGAGCCTAGGATTAGCGCTAAAGTCTCGTGGCACAAAAAGGTGTCTTGGAGGGTAGACCTCTAGCCTCTTTGAGCCCAAAGACCAGAGCTGGGTCCGGGATTTCTCATCTATTTCTACCTTGATTATTTTATGATCAAATTTTAATTATCATTAATTCGCTCTCTCTCCACATGATGCAATTAATCGAAGGCGCATTTATTCACATTTGAAAAGCCGTAAATGGGCAAGTAAATATCAAAATCAAAAGATTATAATAATACAAGGAGCGGAATACAACTCCTTTTGTAAATGTGCGAGGCATACACGAATCGGGGCATTGCTTACTTTGAGGACTTTGGTCCTCGCATGCATCATTATTAAAATTGGATGTTTTTATTTGTGATGATTTTTATTGGATAAAAATAGGGCATTGGACCCTTGTATTTTATACAAATCTCATTTTTTATAGAGTATAAAACATTGATTCCATTTTTACACTTAACAAGATATGGAAAAAGAGTATGTCCATGTACATAAAATAGTTAATGAATAACAAATGAAGGAAATAATCAGGAAGGTTAGGAAACTAAACCGGACGAAATCCTCCGAATATGGTAGATAACCCCTCAAGCTCAGGATGGTCCAAGAGAATCAATTTACACTCATAGAAAGTTACAAGATGTCAATATACATACAATTAACATAAATGAAACCAAAAGGACTTGAAAGAGATGGAAAATGATTCGAAAATGTAGAGGCAGAACCCACCGACGGCCTTTCTTAGGTGACCGACGGGCGTCAGTCAAAATGACCGGCATGTCCATCTGTCACTCAAAAAGGTCGTCTGTGAGTGGGGTGACCGATGGGCGTCGGTGATGGAGATGACCCGTCGGTCACCACTGTCCCCGAAAAAACAGTAAAAAAGGGGTCCTTTTGAAAGTTAAAAAAAAGGGTTTTTAACACAAGATGAGATAAAGAGAGTCAAAATAAAGGAAAATAATGACAAAATTAAAAGAATCAATAAAATAAAGAGTAAATATGAAATGATATGGAGAAGGAATTCGGAATATTTAGCCTCAGATAATTGCTTTGGGTGAGATTCTTGTGTTGATTAGAGCCCCGCGCGTTCCATGAGAAGCAAAGATGAAAGGTCAAAGAAAGGAAAAATGGATTATTTCCTCTTTAACCCCTCAAAAGATTGACTTTGGACTCAAAATCTAAAGAAAACTAATTAGTTTTTAGTTCCTTTTGATTGATTTGATCCTCCTTTAAAAGAAATTTCTTTATGAAATGTGTTTGCTGGAAGAAAGAGAAAATATGCTTAAATTTGGGCAGAGTTTCCCCTCTTGAAAATTTTTTGAGCCCTTTTCTAGTGAAAATCCAGAGCTTTTATAAGCCAGACACGACCAACGGGCGTCGGTGTATGGAGGCGGGTGTCAGAAGAATCCTTCTGACATAAGGATTCGTCCGATGGCCCTGCCACATCCACCGACGGCCGTCGGAAAGGTTGCGTGCTCCGAGAAACCAGTCGGTGTTTTGACAGGGGCGGTGATTTTTCGACGGGCGTCAGAAAATACCACAGGCTGTCTGTAACCCTAAGCGACGGGCTGGCTTCACAGACGGGCTGGCCGTCTGTGGAGGAAAATATGCTTTTTGACTCGAAAATCCCCCATTTTCTCCCTCTCTGCCTACGAAAGGTAAAAAGACTCACTTCTCGTGGAACGCGGGACTAAAACCCCCAAATCCAAACCATTTATACAGGCTCGGATACTGATTTCATCACAGGGTAACCTCTGATCCGGACCGCTCTGGGACACGGTGCTTACAGTGGCTTCCTCACTACTGTGGTGATTCTAAAGGACCTTCACCAATGGAATTTATTTATTCCTGAGCTGCCTGATCTCTCTAGCGAGAATCTTCACTAGTCTCTCTTCATAACTCAAATCAGGTTGAATCTGAATCTCATCAGGCTTGATCATATGGCTAGGATCTAATCGATATCTTCTCAACATAGACACATGTAAGACATCATGAATTTTCGATAATTCTTATGGCAACTGTAGTCATTAAGCCACGGGACCCACTCGTTGCACAATTTCATAAGGCCCTATGTGTAGCACCCCTTCTCCGCATGTAGTGAACACCACCTTAATAAGATGAGCCACTACGACAGGAAAGGACTATCACACCCATAATTACGTCAACAGAGAAACACAAGCATTAACTTACATACATACACGTTCACTAAAATCGAAATTTCAAAGTTCTTTTCTCAAGCTTACACATACATTACTACTAATCACTTGTATGCATAAAGCAATTACTATAATAAACACATTTTACTATTTATATTAAAACTTACATAATTTAGATGCTTCAGACACATATATATGTACTTAATACAACCCAAAGTATTACAAATTCCAACCAAAGGAAACAAATACAAAAAGCCGGTCCTAATGTGCTGGCACTAGAGTAATGCAGGGCTATCCTTCAGCACTCACTCACCTCTTCCACCAAACTTCCACCTCACTCCTTGGCAATTAGCCAATCAGTCCCTCTTTCAATTCTGCCTCTTAAAATGCCAACTTTCCTTTCAATTACACCCCTACAAACATTAATCTCATACTTATTCCAATCACATTTGTACCCTATTATGCAATTGACACTACTAATACTTCTAGGGTACACTTTGGGGTATTACGTGCCACTTCACTTCGGCCCATCCCTGGCACTCAGCACCTGAGGGACGGTGGTCAGTCAAGGTGTGCGCCCATCCCTCAGAAGGATGCCCTTGAGGGACAGCCACGCCTTATCCCGCGCATCTGTCCTCAGAAGATTTCTGCTTAAGGGACGGCTGTTTGTCACAATGGATGCCCGTTGCTTGTGTGAAAGCATTGACCAAATGGAATGCCATCTTCTTCTTCCCACATTTCCATAAAAGAAAATCCAAGACTAACTTGTACAGTCTAAAATGCTAGGTTAAGTTCATTTTTATCCAAAGTGGTCTTTATACAATTACTCCCCTAGATCTTAACTTTCTAAAGGTATAAATTTTAGGTCATTTGGAACTAAGAACAGGAATACCTTATCTCCCACTTAAAATTCTATGTCTTTCCTTTTTAGATTTGCATACGATTTCAGTCTGTCCATAGCCTATTTTAGTCTATCTTTAATCACTCGCACTTTTTTTCAGTCTCCCAAATCAGATTAGATCCCACTAGCTTATTTTTGCCCAATTCCATCCAGCATAAAGGAGTTCTACACTTTCTTCCATATAGGGCTTCATATAGAGCTATTTCAATACTGTACTAGTAGCTGTTATTATAAGTAAATTCAGCTAATGGAAGATACTTTTCTCAACTGCTTTCAAATTCGATGACGCAATATCTCAACATGTCCTCAAGTATCTAAATTACCCACTCTGACTATCCATCGGTCTAAGGATGAAAAGCCGTACTAAAATGAAGCTTCGTCCCCAATGCTTCTTCTAATTTCTTCCAGAACTGGGTGGTAAACCTTGGATCTCTATTTGAAATGATTGAGGATGGCACTCCATGAAGCCTTACTATCTCATTGATATAAATTTCTGCCAATCTGGCCAGTGGGTAATCCATCCGAATGGGTAAGAAATAAGCTAACTTAGTGAGCCTATCAACAATTACCCATATAGCGTCATGCTTCCTTCTTGTCAATGTAAGTCTGGTCATAAAATCGATGGTCATTATATCCCACTTCCATTCCAGTATAAAGATAGGCTGAAGCAAACTTGAGGAAACCTGGTGCTCGGCTCTCACCTGCTGGCAAATTAAACACTTACACACAAAATCTAACATGTCTTGTTCATACCAGGCCACCAATAGGAAGCTCTCAGCTCCTGGTACATCTTGTTACTGCTTGGATGCATAGCATAATTGTTGTGATGTGCTTCTGTCAATATTTTCTTCCTTAGCTCCACTTGCTCGAGAACAGACAATCTCTACTTATAATAGAGGTTGCCATCTATGCCCAAAGAATACCCATTATCACTCCCATCTTTCACTCAATTAATTATGGAGGATAAACGATCATCATATTTCTTGGCCTCCTTTACTTGTTGAAGAAAGTCAAGCTTCGCTTGCATTTTGGCTATTATCATTCCATCTTGTGCCATGCTTATCTTGACATTCAATGCCCTCAAAGTTGTGCACACTACCATTAGTTACTTACATACATTATACACATTTCAGAAAATTTTATATTTAAGGTAATTAAAGTACCTGTCACGAACTTCTTGCTTAAAGCATTAGCCATTACATTTGCTTTTCCTGGATGATAGTCGATGAAACAATCATAGTCTTTTGTAAGCTCGAGCCAGCGCCTCTGTCTTATATTGAGCTCTTTTTGCGTAAGTAGGTATTTCAAACTTTTATGATCAGTATAAATATAACATCTCTCACAATACAAGTAATGTCTTTAGATCTTTAAAGCAAATACAATGGCTGCAAGCTCAAGATCATGTGTAGGATAATTCTTCTCATGAGTCTTGAGCTGCCGGGAGGCATATGCAATCACTTTTCCTTCTTGCATTAATACACGGCCTAAACCAATTCTGGAGGCATCACTATAGATCATAAAATCTTTACCAGACTCTGGTTGTATTAACACTGGAGCTTTTGTTAACATACTCTTCATCTTCTCAAAGCTTTCTTGGCACTTATCACTCAAGTCTAACTTAACATGCTTCTGCAATAATGAAGTGGCATTGCTATAGTGGAGAAAACTTTCACAAATCTTCTATAGTATCTTGCCAAACCCAAGAAATTTCTTACTTCTGTAACATTCTTAGGCATTCTCTAATGTAAAATTGCTTCAATCTTTCTAGGATCTACCTTTATACTTTCTCTTGGCACAACATGACCCAGAAAAGATACTTAATTCAACTAGAAATAACACTTGCTAAACTTGGCATACAACTGCTTCTCTCTCAAAGTCTGTAAAACAATCCTCAAATGCTTACCATGCTCCTCAAGAGTCTTTGAGAATACTAGGATGTCGTCTATAAAGACCACCATGAACTGATCTAGATAAGGATAGAAGATCCAATTCATTAAGTACATAAAAGCCTCTGGTGCATTTGTAAGCTCGAAGGGCATGACCAAAATTTCATAATGGCCATACTTGGTACGAAAAGCAGTGTTAGGCACATCTGCTTCTTTAACTTTCAATTGTGGTAGCCTGACCTTAAATCAATCTTTGAAAACATGCCTACACCTTTAAGCTGATCAAATAAATCTTTAATCCATGGCAGAGGAAACTTGTTCTTGATCGTCACTTTATTAAATTGTATGTAATCAATGCATAATCTAAGTGACCTATCCTTCTTCTTTATAAAAGGAACAGGTGCTCCCCAAGGCGACACACTAGGCTGGATAAAGCCTTTTTCAAGCAACTCCTGCAACAGAATCTTCAATTCTTTTAATTCTGTAGGTGCCATTCGATAAGGAGCAATTAAGATGGGTACAGTGCCCGGAGCCACATCAATAGTGAACTCGACTTCCCTATCAGGTGGTAGACATGGTAGCTCTTTAGGGAATACATCAGAGAACTCACACACTATAGGCACATCTGTCACCTTTTTAGCCTCCATAGCATAACACAGATAAGCAACATATCCCTTTCTTTTTAAGCCTTTTAGCTGATGTTTCTGATATGACATCTGAAAGGAATTATGTTCTCTCACCCATAACTGTGATCTCCTAATCATTAGACACTTTAAGAATCATTCTTTTCTATTTACAATGTAAAACCCCTTACCCATATGTAGCAACATACCATGACAGGTGAAGGATGTTAAGCGACAAATACAGAATTATACATACTTACATAAGAAACAGATACCAAAATGGAATTATAAAATTTCTAACATCTAGAACCTCAACCACATACACATCCTAAACTTATCTCACATACACCATCATTCGCACTAAGGATTATTACATCTCAATACAAATGCTAAATAAATAAACTTAATTACAAACCGATAATCAATAAAAACTTTCTATAACTTCTACCGACTCGTTGGCCAAAACTCGGCGGACCGCTGCGCTACTATGATCTCCTAACCTACACGAACAAACAACCGTGCTAAGCGATAATGTTTAGTCGAGGGAAATAAATAATGGGCAGCCACTTATAGTGGTTGCCGAGGGAAACAAATGCAAATCAATATATATCTATACATAACATCAAGTACACCGGTAAAAGATATCATAAATTTATATTCTTATTCTCATATTGAAACCTAAACAATTTCGTAACCACACTCGTTTAGAAATATTAAGCCTTACCAATTCCCATACTTACTAGTAGTTCTAAAATCATACAGATAATAGTATTATTACTTAAGTCAAAACCTTTCATTTGTTTAAACTATTATGCATTCAAAACTAAACAAAACATTTCGATTCTCAGATTTGGTTCGGGCTTGAAATAAATATTCCAAGCTTCCTACATATCCTTATAATAGGGAATCAGAACCACGTAGTTCTTCAGAAAACCTTTGTACATACATAGTCCAAAAGCCTTTCTTAAATTCGGTTATTTATATCGTTCTTACCACTTTATTTCCCATTAACTATAATCAACATGCAATTAATGTATTCTTCGAGAACCAACAAATACTACACAAGCATTCCTTACCGATATACTTACATTGGTCGCCCAAGCTAAGGTTCAGAAGACAAGCAAACACATAACATACCTGTGTTCTCAATTCAACATGTAAACGAATATATTTATAAAATTCATTCGCTAATTATTCAACCATAACAAATATGCATATCCAATACTTTAGTAAGTCTCTACCAAGACATCATATAGGCACTCATATCCATAACTTTTAAACAAATTAATACAAGCCTATTTGAACAAATATTATTCGTTATATCTCTTTTCATTTACGGACATTGGCTTATTATACAAAACACATAGGTACCCGAAGGTACCACACATTTCCACATAGGTGTCCAAAAAGGATCCAGAACATATAAGTGTGTAAAGCACAATCTCATAAGATATATATGTGTGTGTGTATATATATATATATATATATATATATATATATATATATATATATATATATATATATATATATATATCAACAAATGTATTCGATGCTCAATCACATATCTTTTTTCAATCATTACAGAATTTATCAATTAATCACATTCTTTCATTCTTTTAGTTGCCTGCTAAGTCAAAGGGGTGGATAAGCGAGTAAACACATAAATACCTAAAGGTACCAATAATTCTTTCATAACGCATGGATATCCGAAGATATTAAAATCATTCTTTTCTTTTCATTTCAAAACATTTTCGCATTGGGGGATCTTAAAGAAGATCCATACACATTGAGGTTCA
The DNA here is from genome assembly GCA_947683425.1 of Excoecaria cochinchinensis. Taxonomy (NCBI): domain Eukaryota; kingdom Viridiplantae; phylum Streptophyta; class Magnoliopsida; order Malpighiales; family Euphorbiaceae; genus Excoecaria; species Excoecaria cochinchinensis. The sequence goes on from CANTUQ010000004.1 coordinate 4,672,286, forward strand.
CAAGGAACCAAACGGGGACTTGATCAGGGTCCAAACAGAACAAAGGGCTACAGCATCAGAACTCTATAGGCATGCCTATTTATCCACTACTCGACTAATGCAGGCTAAATTTTCCATATCATTATTAAATTCTTCACATATATATACCCATTCTAGTAAATACGTGCTTCATCGTTCTATCAATCACATAGACACATGCATTGATATATTTGCATTAATCATTAAACTAACTTTAAATTATCTTTCATATGAAAAAGCATTAAACAATTAGGAATAATTGCAATATCATTCATTAAAACGATAACATAATTTATTCATGGGGTTTCATAACATTATCCATGCATAATACAAATCACATCCAAATCATAACATATTATTTATATTAAAAAACCATTAAAATTTAGACATGCATGAGCAAAGTCATATATATATAAAACAATAGTGAAAACCCATGAAAAGGAGACATAAATTTCATTTTCAGAAAATAGGACAGGCAGGGGGTCACTGTCACGATTGTGACCAAAAGTTGCGCTCACGACAGTGGCCAGAAGGCCATGCGCGAGGGGAAGGGCGAAGGACATGAGCCGTGAAAGACAAGACGACTCGTGTCGATGCCCACTACCCTCGTGTCGATGCCCACTGCCCTGTCACGAGTCGTGCTCTAGTGCACTAGTCGTGACTTGGCTCCCCAACAAGCACGAATCGTGCTCTCTTTCTTCACGAGTCACGAGCATCCTTCACAACTCGTAAAGGTGATTGCTCCTTGCCGACTCGTGACTAGCTTCACGAGTCGTGCCTTACTGCACGAGTCATGCAGCCCACAAGAGGGAGCATCACGAGTCGTGCCTTACTGCACGAGTCGTGAATGAGCCCAAGAATCATGCCGAGAAAGGTAGTCCAGAGAGCAATTACATGGCAGAATGGAAATCCTTAACGCCGTTGCAAACACCGGGTCCCGGGGAAGCCTAGACCAGGGTTACTCAATGATGATTAGATGCCCGTTCGCAGGCAAAAATATTGGAAGTGATGATTTTCTAGTGAAAATTTACTTTTTAATGAATAGAAAATAAAAAAAAATATATATATATGTATTTAAAAAAAAAATAAAAATAAAAATGTTTTTGAAAGTATTAATTTTATCTCAAAAGGTTTCAATTTAGAATTTAAAAAAAAAAAATTCGGACCATTGCGGCAACCGAGGCACGCTAGCGTGGAGCGCCGCGCGCGCTCCTGCGGAGTTTGCTACGCAGCAGCGCGCCCATCCTCACCCATCCACGCGGATTCGCGTGCCAGCAAGCCCATGTTCCGCCGTAACCGCCATGTTCCGCCGATTTTCGCCCCAAAACGTGATTTTTCACCAAAATTGAGGTTTTTGAGTCCAAATTAAAGTATAAATAATTTTTTTAGATAATTAATAAATAAAAGCTTATTTTATCATTAAAAAAGGAAGGAAATTGAATTAAAATAAAATTTTTTTTCCTAAGAAAATTAGGGTTTTATTTTTCCATCATATAAATATTTTGAAATAAAAAAACCTAAAGGGGAGCCTCCATTATTTTTTCACATCAAATTTTTCAGAGCTGGTTCTTTTCTTTTTCTTTGATTTTAGATTTTAGATTTTCTATTTTTTCATTAAAAATGATTAATTGAGATTGGAAATTCAAGTTTCAATTCTTAATCATTCTAGTTAATTTCTTTGTTTTCTCCATAAACAAAAGGAATTAATTTTCACTTTCAAATCAATTTTCAATATTTTAAGCATTCAAATTAATTTCTTTATTTTCTCCATAAACAAAAGGGATTCATTTAATTGCTAAATTATTTATTTGAGGATTTTTTCAAGAAGATCATCATTATTCCATCGAATCCAAATTTGAGGGTAAATTTTCTGGGATCCGAACTAATTATTTTTTTTATCTTATTCTATTATTTTTTATTATTTTGTTCATGTAAATATTGTCTTATTGATTTTATTCCAAACATGTAATCAATTAATATCTTTTGTTTTGATTTCTTGTTATTCTTAACATATAATTAATTTATTTTGCCATGATTTCTCATTATTAACATGTAATTAATGAATTAATTTCTTTTGTTTTGATTTCTTTTTATTTTGACATGTAATTAATTTATTTTGCTTTGATTTCTCATTAATTTTGACATGCAAATTAATTAATTTGTTTTTGATTGATCTTTTTGCCATGTAAATATTTATGTTTATTGTGATTAACATGTAAATAATTAATTTAATCATATTAATTTTGCATCTTTAACCCAATAATCCTATTTTGCCAACTAAATAAAATTATTTGTTTTCTTTTCTTTTCTCATACATGCATTCACGTGAACAGTGGCCATTTTGTATCATTTTCTCCTTTAATTCCAACTTACTTTGTTCACACATCATTATTTTATTCATTCTCACTTATTTATTTTAGTCTTTTACTTATTTGTTCTATTTACTTGATCAGCCAAATTAACATATTTGTTAGTTTTATTTAATTTTAATTGGGTCCTTTATTTATTTTACGTATTTCATTTTAATTTTTTTTTAATTTATTTTACTTTATGTATTTTATTTAATTACTAATCTTAATTTTCTTTTTCTTTTGTTATAATACTTGTCTTTTTTATTTGAGTGTTACCCATGGGCGAGTTGGAGAATCAAGCACTAAAAGCCTTCAAATTTGGTTTGCATTTATTTTAATTGTTGTATTTTTCGTATTTTATTATTTTGTATGTTGCATGTAAAATGTATTTTGGATCCATTTTTATTATGAAAATTCATGTTTTTCTACAATAATTAAAATTGGGATTTTTCTAAAAAAATGGACCAATGTTCTATTTTTAACCAATAAAATTTCACTTTCAAATGGAGAATTAATTTTCATTAAATGGGATCACTCATCCCAGTTTTCTCAATCAATGCCAAAAAATAATTGTCCAATTTTTTAAGTTAATAAAAAAGAACCAATGTTCCTAAAGATCCAATGAATATCCCGATTTATGTATGATATATTTTATTATTCTTCTTTTTGTGATGCAGTTATTTATTTATTCATTTTGGGCCCTTGTAATTAATTTTTGGGGCAAGTTTATCCTTTTATTTTATTTATGCTTTCTTTATTTCGGGGGATTGTTCTGTCCCAGATTTTTCTTGTAATTTATTTATTGCTTTATTTTATGCTTACTTTATTGCTTTCCGGTGTGATTGAGATGCGCTTTAAATTTATTGCATGATCACGTGGTATGAGGGATGGAATTTCATTTTGTTAAAAACTCATTTATAAACTTAACTTAAGGCATGAATAAAAGTGAAGTTCCGAACACCTTCTCTGCTTTAAGACCCCCGAGGTTAGATGACCTTTCCCAATTTCCTGTAAATTGGGTGGCGACTCCAAAATGCCTCAAAGGTGCCTAAAGGTTTCATGGGATTAGATGAACCTCCCAATGTTCTATTGGGTAGGGGATTCCAAAATATCTCGTGTAACCCAAGATCAAAAAGATGCGAACCAATTCCTCGAATCCTAAAATTAGGTTCAGTGAGGGCATTGCTGGTCCGGTGCGCGCCACAGTGGTGACTCCGCTGGGGATGATCAAAACTTCGCTTCGAAAGTGAATTAAGTTAAACTTATAATTGAGTTATTAACAAATGAAAATTCCATTTCTCTTCGAAATTGCATTGCATCCATTAGAGTCTTAGAACTATGCTAGTTGGTCCCTTATTTTACCCCGATGCGTTCCTAAAGCACGACCCTACTTTCACTCATTGTGGGTAAGTGCTCGGGATAATCACCAGCCCAAGCCTCGTACCGTCATGGTATATCAAATGAAGACCCGATTGGTCGTTACGCTCGTGATGAGCTAGACACGTTGGCAGGAACCATGCTTGGGTAGCCCTAAAGTATCATCACCCATGACCAAAGCTCATGTAATGGCAATGATACTTCCCCTAGGTGACATGTACCTTAATACGACGCTTGCTATGTGGGCCATTATATATTGAACAAAATCAACCAAATTAAATGGTATTTTATCAAAGGCTTTCATGCCTCGGTAAGCCCATTTTGATTTAGTTGAAATGTTTAAATACATAAAGGCCAAAACTCATACGTATGCGCATTAGTCAAGAGATGTTATGCTGTCGGTTTTCCACCATGCACCATACGCATTCATTGGGTTCCCCGTTAACCCATGAATCAAGCCCACCTAGGAAAGAGACTGCATTACCTCGTGTGTGGGAGTAATAAGGTTGGAAGGATTTACTTGCTTGCATGTGATTGTAAATGTTGCATAACGCACGATCATGCATTGTATATGTCATTCATGCATCATTCTAACAATTTAAATTTTTCAGCCATCATAGATTCATCTAAGTGGACTAGAGGTTCCGACGGTCGGCTAGTAAGGACAAATCTGCTCTTTGAGTTGCCGGAACTAGTGTCTGACTGGGATTCTGAGTCATTCTCATCAATTAGTGAATCCTCTCTTGAATTATCAATGGCAGAAGAGACCGGAGCTTTGACCACTCAGGACCTTGCTAGGAGGTTAGAGGATTTTGAATAGAGAATGTTGGAAATGATGGGTGCTATGGCTGAACGGATTACTCATCCTCCGCTGCTCCACAGCCACTTATCGCTCCACAACCACCGATAGTCCCTCCTTGGGGGCAAGCCAAACTGCCTGCTGGTGGGGAGGCTCCTCTCATTGGAGCTGCTGCCCGTCAACCTATCAATGAGCACAGAACTGCTGCGCCCATCGAGCCAAGAAGGGAAAGGATTCCTAATCCCAACGATGATTTCCTGATGGAGGAGGAAGATGAGGAGCTGATTGTCCATCAAGTTATGAGGGCCAGAGCACCTAGGGTAGAGGATGAGGCTTTAAGAGGGATGAGACAGCAGATTGAGGCTATCACCCGTATGCTGTCAGCTGGAAAGGGGAACAATCCTGAGAACAGAGATCTAGGATATGAAGAGCTGTTGCCCCAAAGGTTCAAGATGCCTTAGCTGCCGAAGTTCAATGGTACTTCGAACCCATCTGCACACATCAAGCAGTATACCCTGGTCATGAAAGGCACAGGGTTGAGTAAGAAGCAGAAGGTGGAATATTTCTGCCTAAGTCTTATGGGTCCGGCAGTAGACTGGTATCACGGGCTAGACAGGAGGTCCAAGGAGGATTGGGACCTTTTGACTGAAGAATTTATGAGGCAGTATGATGAAGCACAAAAATGGAGGTCACCCTGAAGGACCTCGAGCTCTTACAACAAAGAAGCAATGAATCATTCCATGAATACCTCACTAGGTGGAGGAATAGGGTTATGGAGATGAAGAGAAAGCCTGACACTACTGACCAGATCAGGTTATTTATCAAGAACTCATGCCCTTACTTGAGAGATTTACTCAGCTTTAAGGGGCTCAGGGATTGGGAGTCACTTAAGGATATTACTGTAGAGGCTGAGGCAGCCTACCTAGCAAAGAAAGCAATCCAAAATAATTTTGCTGGGAAAGGCTATGGGAACCAGTCAGGGTACAAATCACGTGGTGCCGGGAGCATAATAGCAGAAATGGTAAGACAACAGAAGTTTCAGCTATTGGAGTTGGGCAGGGTCAGAGATACTACTCCAACTTAGGCCGCTCTCTATCCTGGGTACTAGAGAGATTGATGAAAGAGGGTAAGCTGCGACCTTTGGCACCTAGACCAGCTATGAATCAAGGACAGCCAGGGCATAGAGAGGACCAATACTGTGCCTACCATTAGCACACCGGGCACCTGATAGATTACTGCCGTACATTGAGGAACAAGATCCAGGATCTTATTGACACCAATCATATCACAGATCCTGAGAAAAGAGAGAAGAAGAAGAAGACAGGCTACAATGCAGTCCCTCCACCATGAATATGATCGGGTCTTCTTAATCCACTAGTGAGAGTGGAGAAAAAGGATATTGTTAGGACTTGAAAATTGACAAGGATATTGTTAGGACGATGCTACTCCAACATGCCAACATGATGACGAGCAGAATTTCAAAAAGCCATTTCTTTGCATACTCAGCATCTATGACACATACAGTGCAGCCAAACAAAATCAAACTCCGCAGGCTACATTAGAAGTTAGACAAATAAAACCTTGAACCTTCACAAAAAATACAGAACTCATTGAAACCAAGCCCTTAGAACTTCTTTCCTCATAACCGTTTGAGATGTTTACCCCAAAGTCAATCAAGACTAACCTTTAATCATATGAGACCAACAAGGACCCTTATAACCAAACTTAGGAGGACAATTCATTAGCTCGCAAAAAAAAAAAAAGGAGAGTTGTGTCCTAAACCATAGCTTTGTCCTAAACCATTTGAGGCTAACATACGACACCATCTCAACCATCAAAGGTTACATTAGAAATTGAACCACCAAAGCCAAACAAAGGGAAGATACAAACTTTCACGGCCAAGATCCAAGCGAAGAAACTCATTACCTCAGCCAGTTTGCACAAGTCCCAAGAACAAGACTTTGATGTTAAAAAGAACCACTGTCAGAAGAAATGACCTCCCCAATGAAGATGAAAGCAAATTCAATCGACACCGATAGACTGAAGGAAGTTCCATGGCAAAGGCTAAAAAAAAAAAAAAAAGAGAAAAATAAATAATAAATGCCTCGTGGGTTGAAAAAAAAAAGGCGATCTTGCTAAAATTGGGCGTCCTGCCAGAAAAAAAAAAGCATTCTGGGCAAAAATTAAGGGTTGAGAGAAAATATTCAATCATGAAAACTCGAGAGGGCTGATTGATGACAGGAGTTTGATGCTTTCAAGATCCATCCCGAGATTAGATGAGATTTTATATTCTTGAGATTAATGCCAAACAATGATCATGTTTAACGAAATTAAATTGAAACACATGCATTTATGTAATGGTATATTGATGTGATAAGAGCAGTTCACTTTGTGTGATCAAAGTCATCTACTATCTATCCTCTGCTACTCTCACCACTCGGGTCCTTCAGCCGACTCATTTTGCTATCAACTACGAAGGCAATCCTACAGCATCCTCATGATAAGAATCAAGCTCATGCAAAAATGATCTAAGACGTCTGAAAGATTTTTTCCAAAAGCTTCATCCTCTAAAAAAAAAAAATAAAGAAAGGCCGTTAGAGATGAAAACCGTAATTGGCGCTCTAAGCAAAAGTTAGGCCAAAGTATTGGGTGAAAACCTGGAAACAGGCAGTCTGTCCTTAAAAAAAAGGCCACTGGATTGGGTTGGATCCACTCCAGGAAAAAATAAGGCATAGGGTCATGTGAAAATCCGTAAAGGACGTATTTTCCGCTAAGAAAAGTTAGTGTGAAAATCCACAAGGACGCACTACCTTTAAAAAATGACTATAGGTATCAGATGAGAACCTCGTAATCCCAAAGACATGAAATTCAAAAGCAATTCCAAAGAGTATCGATCCTATCGGAAGTTGCGGCTAGCCCGGCTATCATCTCCAAGTCCACTAAGATGAATTCTTATTCTGCATTCCTGCATGACTCATGCATTTCACGTGCATGCTCACTATTTATTTCTGCATATTTGGTCTTCCTGTTTTGCAGAGAGAGATTCGATATGGACACCAACAAAAGGCGAGTGATGACATCAGACAGATCATCAATCCAAGCATCAACCAAAGACCTCTCAGGGGGGCAACTAGCCAAAGCAAAATCAGTCCAAGCATCATTCCAAACATCAAATCCAAATAATCAACCAAAGACCTCTCAGGGGGCAATCAACCAAAGGGCTCATAGACAACACCACTTCAGAAGGGTTAGCACGATGACGACACTACCACTCCACGGAGGGTTAGCACGATCACGGCACCACCACTTCATAAACTCAAAAGGGTTAGCACGATGGCGGCACTACCATTCTACGGAAGGTTAGCACTACAACTTCAGAAGGGTTACCATGATGACGGAACTACCACTCCACGGAGGGTTAGCACGATCACAACACTACCACTTCACAAACTCAGAAGGGTTAGAATGATGGCAGTACTACCATTCTATGGAAGGTTAGCACGACTACGGCACTACCACTTCAGAAGGGTTAGCACGATGACGGCACTACCACTCCATGGAGGGTTAGCATGATCATGGCACAACCACTTCAAAAACTCAGAAGGGTTAGCATGATGGCGACACTAGCATTCTATGGAAGGTTAGCACGACCACGACACTACCACTTCAGAAGGGTTAGCACGATGACGGCACTACCACTCCACGGAGGTTAGTACGATCACGGCACTACCACTTCACAAACTCAGAAGGCTTAGCACGATGGCGGCACTACCATTCTACGAAAAGTTAGCACGACCACGGCACTACCACTTCAAAAGGGTTAGTACGATGACGACACTACCACTCCATGGAGGGTTAGCACGATCACGGCACTACTGCTTCACAACTCAGAAGGGTTAGCATGATGGCAGCACTACCATTCTATGGAAGGTTAGCACGACCGCAGCACTACCACTTTAGAAGGGTTAGCACGATGACAGCATTACCACTCTATGGAGGGTTAGCACGATCACGGCACTACCGCTTCAACACATGATAACACGCCGACAACATGGCGACGACCACCACAATAGCATCACCTAGTTCGGAAAGATAGCTGCCTCAGGTATGTGTCTCTTTCCTTCTTTTCTTTGAGTTTAGGCTCACCTAGACACTAGTGTACTAGTTTCTCCTAAACTGGGGGCAACTGTAGACACCGGATCCCGAGGCAGCCTAGACCAGGGTTACTCAATGATGATTAGATGCCCGTTCGCAGGCAAAAATATTGGAAGTGATGATTTTCAAGTGAAAATTTGCTTTTTAAAGAATAGAAAATAAAAAAATAAAAAATATGTATTTTGAAAATTTAAAAAATAAAAATGTGTTTGAAATTATTAATTTTATCTCAAAAAGTTTCAATTTAGAATTTAAAAAAAAAATTTGGACCATTGCGGTAGCCGCGGCGCACTGGGGGCGAGCGCCCCCAGCACTGCGCGAGTGTCTGCGAGGAGCGCCGCGCGAGCGTCCGCACGGAGCACCGCGCGCACGCTCGCGGAGCGTGCTGCATAGCAGCGAGCCCATCCTCGCCCATCCGCGCGGATTCGTGTGCTAGAACAACCAGGTTCCGCCGCAGCCGCCATTTTCCACCGATTTTCGCCCCAAAACGTGATTTTTCACCCTAATTGAGGTTTTTGAGTCCAAATTAAATTCGAAATCATTTTTTTATATAATTAATAAATAAAAGCTGATTTTATCATTAAAAAAGGCAGGAAATTGAATTAAAATAAATTTTATTTTCCTTATAAAATTAGGGTTTTATTTTTCCATCGTATAAATATTTTGAGATAAAAAAACCTAAAGGGGAGCCTCCATTATTTTTTCACATTAGATTTTTCAGAGCTGGTTCTTTTCTTCTTCTTTGATTTTTCTTCAAAAAATTTCAGATTTTCTATTTTTTCATTAAAAATTATTAATTGAGATTGGAAATTCAAGTTTCAATTCATAATCATTTTAGTTAATTTCTTTGTTTTCTCCATAAACAAAAGGAATTAATTTTCACTTTCAAATCAATTTTCAATCTTTTAAGCATTCAAATTAATTTCTTTGTTTTCTCTATAAACAAAAGGAATTAATTTTCACTTTCAAATCAATTTTCAATCTTTTAAGCATTCAAATAAATTTCTTTGTTTCTCCATAAACAAAAGGGATTAATTTCATTACTAAATTATTTGTTTGAGGAATTTTCCAAGAAAATCATCATTATTCCATCGAATCCAAATCTGAGGGTAAATTTTTTTGGCTCCGAACTAATTATTTTTTTTTATCTTATTCTATTATTTTTTATTCTTTTGTTCATGTAAATATTGTCTTATTGATTTTATTCCTAACATGTAATCCATTAATTTCTTTTGTTTTGATTTCTTATTATTCTTAACATATAATTAATTTATTTTGCCATGATTTCTCATTATTAACATGTAATTAATCAATTAATTTCTTTTGTTTTGATTTCTTATTATTTTGACATGTAATTAATTTATTTTGCTTTGGTTTCTCATTAATTTTGACATGCAAATTAATTAATTTGTTTTTGATTGATCTTTTTGCCATGTAAATATTTATGTTTATTGTGATTAACATGTAAATAATTAATTTAATCATGTTAATTTTGCATCTTTAACCCAATAATCCTATTTTGCCAACTAAATAAAATTGTTTGTTTTCTTTTCTTTTCTCATACATGCATTCACGTGAACAATGGCCATTTTGCATCATTTTCTCCTTTAATTCTAACTTACTTGGTTCACACATCATTATTTTATTCATTCTCACTTATTTATTTTAGTCATTTACTTATTTGTTCTATTTACTTGATCAGCCTAATTAACATATTTGTTAGTTTTATTTAATTTTAATTGGGTCCTTTATTTATTTTACGTATTTCATTTTAATTTTTTTTAATTTATTTTACTTTATGTATTTTATTTAATTACTAATCTTAATTTTCTTTTTCTTTTGTTATAATACTTGCCTTTTTTATTTGAGTGTTACCCATGGGCGAGTTGGAGAATCAAGCACTAAAAGCCTTCAAAGTTTGGTTTGCATTTATTTTAATTGTTGTATTTTTCGTATTTTATTATTTTGTATATTGCACGTAAAATGTATTTTGGATCGGTTTTTATTATGAAAATTCATGTTTTTATACAATAATTAAAATTGAGATTTTTCTAATAAAATGGGCCAATGTCCTATTTTTAAGCAATAAAATTTCACTTTCAAATGGAGAATTAATTTTCATAAAATGGGATCGCTCATCCCGGTTTTCTCAATCAATGCCCAAAAATAATTCTCAAATTTTTTAAGTTAATAAAAAGGAACCAATGTTCCTAAAGATCCAATGAATATCTCGATTTATGTATGATATATTTTATTATTCTTCTTTTTGTGATGCAGTTATTTATTTATTCATTTTGGGCCCTTGTAATTAATTTTTGGGGCAAGTTTATCCTTTTATTTTATTTGTACTTTCTTTATTTCGGGGGATTGTTCTATCCCAAATTTTTCTTATAATTTATTTATTGCTTTATTTTATGCTTTCTTTATCGCTTTCCGATGTGATTGAAATGCGCTTTAAATTTATTGCATGATCGCGTGAGATGAGGGATGGAATTTCATTTTGTTAAAAACTCATTTATAAACTTAACTTAAGGAATGAATAAAAGTGAAGTTCCGAACACCTTCTCTGGTTTAAGACCCCCGAGGTTAGATGACATTTCCCAATTTCTTGTAAATTGGGTGGTGACTCTAAAATGCCTCAAAGGTGCCTAAAGGTTTCATGGGATTAGATGAACCTCCCAATATTCTATTGGGTTGGGGATTCCAAAATATCTCATGTAACCCAAGATCAAAAAGACGCGAACCAATCCCTCGAATCCTAAAAGCGGGTTGAATGAGGGCCTTGCTGGTCCGTCGCGCGTCACAGCCGTGTGGCTCGACTGACCAGCAAACCCTCAATCCAGAATGCATTTACACGGCAGTGTGGAAATCCCTACCCCCGTGTAAATCAACAAAAACCCAAAAATATGCCAAAAATTATCAATAACCACACTCAAAATATGCTTAAGATCATAGCAACTCAATTTGATTCAACAATCCAACAATAAGGCATCTTAATTCAAATCAAACAAAACTCATAACATAAGAACCAATATGAACATCACTAACCACACAATTTTTGCAGTAAATCAAACCCAATACACAATCATGCATTGCATCAAAAATCACAACAATCCCAAACTTCAACATAACTCAAATCAAACTTTCAAATCATCAAAAACAATATAAAACCCAACTTTTAAACCAAAAACCACAATTTAATCATACAAATAATTTAATCAAAATCCTCAAAATTCCAAAAATACAGCAAACATATAAAAATCCCTAACCTCAATTCCTTTGCCTCAATAGCTTCATTATCTGATCTTTCTTGCTTCCAAACTCATCTCAAATCTTTCTCATCCAAGAATTCTCATCCAAAACACACAAACACAAGAACCCTAAGTCAAATCAATCCCTAACAAAATCAACAAAAGATGAAGGAGAAGAAGAAAACCCAACAAAACCTTACCAAATAAAGCTGGAGAGATGATCAATTTCCACCAATAATTCACTTGGATCAAAGCTAGGGCACACTTAAAGAGAAAAGAGGAAGAGGAGATAAAGAGGGGAGGAAAAGAACAGGAAAGAGGTAGCAAAAAATGGCTGCTCTCTCTTCTCTCTCCTTCTATTTATACCTACTTCTTAAAACCCTAGCCACATGTCACCCTATCTTTGGTGGATCTTGATCACTCACACCCTACACCCATGAATGACACTACACACAAGACTAACTCCACTCACACATACACTACTTCCCTCTATGCATGTATACTCTATCAAAACCCACACACACACATGCACACATACCCATGGCTCAAACTACTAGGGGAAAATCGAGGTGTGATATACAATCTTCAGTCGCTTGATGGGAGGATAACTAGTCCATCCCCAGAATAACATCAAACTCTCAGAAAGGGAGTTCAATGAGAATAGCCAGAAAGCATGACCCTGAGCACTAATGTGATCATTCATATACACTTTGTTCACCACCACAATATGGCCCAACGGATTACTCACTAAGATATCATGGTTTAAATATGAATCTTTCCCATGTACAATATCTATATTTATATAAGAGTGTGTGGAACCCAGATCAATAAGTGCATAAACTGAATCAAAAAATAATGCAAATTTAACTACGATTGCATCTAGTGCATCATTTCCTTCTCTGGCTCTCACTGCATAGGTGCGGCCTGTAGCTCGCCCCTGACCTTGAGATGTCTGGGCAGGAGGTCTAGATGTATCAAGATTAGGGGCCACTCCCCTACCCTTTCCTCTAGTAGCTGCTGGTCTTGGTCTTGGTGCTGGAGATGTAGCTATAGAACCCTGAGCTTCTGAACAATCTTTCACTAGATGTTCCTTCGACCCACACTTAAAACAAGCTCCTGATAGATATATACGTTCGCCCGAAAAGGTTCTACATAAGTGATTACATGCTTGAGCAATACCTCTTCGTCTGCCTCTAGGAGCACTACCAACTAAAGTCAATAGAGCATTACTACCGACTGGATTCCTCTAGGTACGGCCTGGTGCTGAAAAAGCATGACTTTGTGAAAGAGGGGGCCCTTTGGACTTCTTGCTCTGTCCCCCTACACTACTGACCTGACCCAATTTGCTTTTTTGCTAAAAATGTGTCTGTTTCTCCACCTCATCTACTTTTACTAATTCCACCTTTGTAGCCGCTTCAACTAGGGAACGTATATTTCAATGCTTTTGAGCACCCACTATCTGCCTGATCCATTTATGCAGGCCTTGCTCAAATCTATAGTATAACCTTTCTTCTGTCATTTGTCCCTCATCCAAATAGGCACCCCGGCGCTCAAACTCGCACTCATACTCTGCCACTATCTTATTACCCTACCTAAGTCTCCAAAAGGCATCTTATATTGAAGCTTTATATTCAGACCCAATATATTTCGTCTCAAATTGAGCCAAGAAAACTCCCAAGTTAATTGCTCGACAGGAACCGCATCCCACCACAAGAAAGTTAGACCCTGTAATAAAGCCACTATCCTTTGTAACATCTCTTCTGGAGGACTCTGAGTAACTTCAAATTCTCTCTTTATCTTAAAAAGTCACTCCTCAGCCTAGACTGGTATTAGAGGATAATGCTCATAAAAATCTTCAGCCCCAAGTGTTTTGAGTTGCTCTAATATCGTCTTTCTTTTTGCGGAGCTGGAGGTTGATATAGAGCCCTAGGTTGTGCCTGCTGACCCTACTGTGCCTATAGCCGATGCTATTAGTAATTTTCCATCAAGTTTAGGAAGTCCGACTGAAGTGGTGGAGCCAGCGTAACTGGCAGAATAGCCTACGACTATGTCGACTAAGCTCGCCCAACACTCACAGAGGCTGCACTTTCATCTTCACCCTCTCGACGTCCTTCTTTAGAGACAATCTCTCACTATAAAAAAAAAGAGCAAGCATATATTAATCTCATATCACTTTTCATCTATAAATTGGCATGTATATGCATTTAATCAACTTCCTTTAACCCCACTCCAATCTTAGAATTGTCTAAAGCACACTCTAATACCACAAAATTTAGCACCCTTATCACACTACACAATACGTACGTTATGAGCAGTAACGATTACCATGATTCTTTGAAGGATGACTTAATTAAGTTACTTAGTAAAAATTAGGGTAATTTTTTTTCTTCCTTTACTTGACATTCCATGGCATCCATTGTCAATTTCCTAATTACTTATTTTCATAAATTCTATAACTTTTTGTTACTAACTATCGATGGCCTATAACTATCTAAATTACTAATCCTTTGGATAAAATTCCAGCAGTATGACGGCTATAATACTGACCTACCCAAACCTACAAATTCACGTAAATCTCAGCCAATCCAGGGCACAACAATATTTTTCACAATCCATTCATCATCAAGATTCATCATGCCAACCACAATACATTTCTACCTTTTTACATATATATATATATATAAAAGTTCATCATATACATGACAATACATAAATCCAAAAAGTCCACATTAATACATATACATATTCTAAATATTACATACAAAATCTTTCTTAACTCTTCTTTAACCATTCAACTACAAAAATGAAGTATGCTTGCTCCTCCCAAACTTTGGGCTACAAGCTACGTTCTCAGCATTAAATATGCTCAGTGGTGGTTACTAATCCAAGAATTTTAACTAATCTAAACCAATCATACACATGCATATTTTATATATGTATTAAATCATTAAATTCAATATTGGTAAATTATCATTATATTTACCTTTATTAATTCTTTAATTCCTATATTAATTAGTTAATAATCATAAGTGATTAATTTATTTTATATTTTAGCTTAATTCATTAATATCATTATATATTCATTTAATTATCCATTATCCACTTTAATACACAATCATTTTCTATGTTACTATTCAATGACATTTAATCCCTTAAATTAGTATTATTGCTAAATTACAATCTAGTTCTCATTCTTTTACTTATTTACAATTTCATCCTTCTTTTCCCTTTAATTACGACAATTCCACTTGTTGACTTTACTACTATACTTAACTTATTATTTGACTTACCAATTAACATTTAGTCCTTAGAATATCATTTTACACCAATTTACATTTTAGTCCTTAACTAATGATCAGTTTACTTATTTTACCGCTTTATTACATATTTTCTTTTATTTAATATAATTAACTATTTACTTATTATTTTTACCATTCAATCACTAAACTTTTTCAACTCCTACAAATAAGTCCCTTTTTTACTTATTTTCTTATTTTATTACCAAATTAACCAATTATAATCCATTTTTTTTATCATATTGCCCCTAGTATCAATCCAGTAGAAATCTTCGAACTGGATACATGGAACGTGGACCTCAAAGATCCACAACACTATAGAGTGACCCCATAGGACCACTCAAAACACTTTCACTTACATTCGCTGTACACTTTAGTACTTTTCACTTTATGACTATGGTAGACCGTCATTAGCCTACCTAAGCGAGTCGTCATGACTCGTACCACGATATTAGGTCCCTATGGCTAACCAATTATATACTGAGCTAGATTATCCACCAGACTATAACTAAGGGCAAGAACATTATCCACTCAATTTCATTTCCACTTATTACTCAATTTAAACACCAATTATGCCATCAAGTCACTTTATCACGTCATATTCCATAATTTGCATTAGGAACATAATATAATCACATACTAGAAAATATTCAAATAAATCTCAATAATTCTAAATATATTAACATACACTCAATTTTCCTTCTATACTCATTTTATGCCATTACCTTAAATAAATTATCAAACTATATATTATTTTCCTTAAGAAAACCATTCGGCCAAGTCACTTTTTCAGTCTTAGAAATTATATTTCATTCTTTTCTAATTAAATTAGTTAGATTACATGAAATTTATTATGAATATACCATTATTTAGCATAAAATATTAAAGTATACCCATATATGCTCTATATATATACATTCGGCCAAGCTAGGGTTTCAAGTTATAAAATTTTTCTTCCCATTTTAATCACTCCAATATTTATTTTTAACTCCTTAAACATATTTGTAAGGTTTATTTCAATTTAGCATGCAAATTACACATACCTCACATACTAACATAACTTAAATTCATACAATTTCAATGGAAATAGTTGGATTTGGTAACCACTAACCTCAATCACTTGCTTTGGGCCTCCTACACTTCCTTCTCCTTACCTTTTCCCCTTAGAGGTACCTTCCTGTTCCATGCTTTCTACATATGTTGGAATAGATCATCCAAAGAAACCATCATTATTTTGCATCCTTTGTTCAAAATAATCACATAAATGCACTCTGCATAGTCTAATTTACCTATTTGAGCCCTTACTTATAATGAAAAACTCCAATTCCTCTTACCTCACTTTTATGCCGTAACATAGAATCCTTAATTTCTCCCACTTTCATCCCTTTAGTTAAAGATTAGAGATCAAAATTAACTAATAGAGAGGCTAATATATGCTAGGGAAACTTGGATTTAGGGAGAGAGATAAAGAGAAGTGAAGAAAATGGAGAGGAGAATGGATAAAGGAATTTAGCCACCAAGAGATAGGAGGAAAGATCGAGAAAATGATGGAGTCTTATAGCACAATCCGATATTTTAGGCTATTTATCGGTGGTTCAATGGATTAGGCTTGGTTAGATCAAGTTGGTTCAACCTCTTTTAAGCCCATGTAAGCATTATGGCCCAATTTGCAATCTAAAATTATTTCTCCCATTTCCCAAGCTCAATTCCTCCCAAAATCAATTCCACAATTTATAAAATATATTAAATAGCCCACATATAAAATTTTAACTCAATTGGAGACCATTTCCGGGTCTGGTAATTATTTACCTATCTGATAGCCAAATTTCTATTGTCACTATAAAATTAATTTTTCCAAAACATTAGATTCTACTCATTCCTACGAGCATGTCCATATTTTTGAGTTATGTTTTCTAACGTCCATAGCAAAAGTTATGGTCTAGTCAAACTTAGGTCAACATAAGTCAGCTCGGGTTGATTTTTGTCCACGAACGGCTATTCATCATAATCGACGCCCGTCTGTGGCCGTAGATAGCCATCAGTCATTCACAGACAGTCATCCCTCATGACAGATGGCAGTCCCTCTTAACAGACGGCCATCCTTCAACGATTGATGCCCAAACTGACTTTTTAACTCATTTTCGCGATTTTAGGGCCTATTTGACCTCTGTTGGACCCCAAATTTCGTTCTTGGACTCATCATGACCAATATTTTTTGATGATCAAATAAAATAGTTTTTCCATGGGAGTATTTTTCACTTCGTGTCCACTGATCAACTCAGAAAACACTATTCACAATAAGCCTATTATTTAGTCCATTACACTAAGTATCACAAAATACAAGTTAAAAGCATAATAATACTTATTTTTTTTTAAAAAAAAAGCTAGGAAGAGCAGTGAACCTAACGTGAGAAGAAAGATGATGGTGTGGAATGAGAATGTGAGTGCAGAAAATAATAAATGATGTAATTGGTTAAGAACTTAAAGTAGGTGGGAATTAATTTTGATTATTAAAAAAAAATTAAATGATGTGGTAAAAAGTAAAAGTTATAAGGTTAGAAGAGTAAAAGTAAGTTTAGACAATCATGAAAAATCACCAAATTTGTGATTCTAAAAATTGGACATTTCCACAATTCTTAAATCATGGATAAAAATCATGCACTATAATACCATGCAAAAAATCATCCTCCTAACTATGATTCTTTAAAGAACAATATATTAATCAATTATACACTACCACTATCCAAACAAGGCCTTAGTTTGATTTTCACTCAAATAAAGTCGCGCACTCAAGAATTGCAAAATGAGATCGTGATATTGATTTTGGAGAAGAAATTAGGGGAGAGTCGAAGGCCTGAGTGTTTTTGCTCGACGGTGGGAGGGAGCAGACGGTTTGTTCTTCACTTTCTTGTAAGGTTTTGGCAAGGTGCCTTCTTTTCATTAGTAGTAAATTAGGTATATGACAAATAAGCGCGTGTGCATCTCACACCCAACAAAGATCCAATATCATACCTCACAGGTGTTTATAATGGAATAAATTAACAAATTAAGTGTTAAAGTGATAAAGGTTTGAATAGGGCTGAAGTTGGAAAAATGGTGCAATTTGGGATGGAAAATAGTTTAGGTACTGAATTTTTTTAGGAAAACACATTAAGTCCAAACAAATGGTAAAAACAACATTGTTCCATTAAAATACACGCAACTTTAACCGCGGTTGTATTACACTGTCGTTTATGACATCCATTTTGTACTTAATGGGTTCTCCTTGAAAAGTTTGAGGACCCAATATGTAGTTTTTAAAATATAGAGATCCAATATATAAAAGCATTAAAGTTCAGGGACCAAAGTATGGGTATGTATTAAGTTGTAAAGGAAGGTTTTAAAAGCACACCAATTTGGTGTGGTGTTATTTTAATCTTTTCTTTCCAAAATTGTCCTTTGTCACTTTAGCATTGCAAAATATATATAAAATGTTACAGATTTGTTTCATCCTTCCCATTATTTTTTTTCTTTTTCAATTTTTTTTATAAATATCTAATATTGTATTAGTATTAAAAATGCAAGTACTTTTTGAGAACTATATAACTATATTTAAACTATTATTATAACATGTTTAAATTTAACAATATTCTTGTAACACCCTATGCCCGATCTGTTAAGGATCCAAACATCGGATGTCACATGTCTTATAAACTTAAACATTTTTGTCATTTAATTTTTTTCTAGTTTAAACTCTTTTATTTTCATAACATATACTATTAGATTTTTACATAAATTTTGCAGAGTCTCCCTTATAATTTCTTAAAATCCTCATGCAAGTAAACTTTCCGTACACTTCTAATTCAGCTACCCTACCATCCATGTAATGTCCTGAAACTGGTACAGTAATGATCGGTGAATTTTGTAGAGTCGGTTGTACAATTTTGGTGTGAAAATGATAGCTTGAGTACCTTTGATTACAGATGTGTTAAAAGGTTGAACGTGCAAGAAGTATGGAATGTAATGTCCTGAAACTGGTACAGTAATGATCGGTGAATTTTGTAGAGTCGGTTGTACAATTTTGGTGTGAAAATGATAGCTTGAGTACCTTTGATTACAGATGTGTTAAAAGGTTGAACGTGCAAGAAGTATGGAAATTCTAGGATGGGTAACCCTTAGGAAGCCCTATCGCTGAAAATGACAGCAGTTAGCTAAAATAATTTTAATGTACCATTAGAATATATGAGTTCAGAAGAGTCTGGTGATGTAATTTAGTGCAAAAATGAGGTTAAATGGGTCCCCGAAAGTCAAACTGAAGATAGCCTCTTGTTCGATTCAAATAGTAACTGAGTTTGACTGAAGTTTGACCAAGGCTTTAAAGATAGTAAATGACCTCTAAAAAGTTATCTGAAGGCAGAGATAGATTTAGAATAGTGTGTAGAACAATTTGGTAGTGAAAAAGTAATTTTATGGTGACACCGAAAAATGGATGAATCAAACGAGTTTAATTAAACTGGACCGAAAATGGACCCTGATTAAGATGGAACCAAGGTCAAATGAGTTATTAAGAATAAAAAGGAAGTTAAGGATGAAAAGTGAACCGAACCGGTTCAATTAGTGAATTGAACCTATCAGACCAGTTTGACTTTAGTCTGATTAGTTTGACCAAGGTTTGACTAAGCTCTAAATGATGCTACAGACTTCAGAAAAATTATCTGAAAGCATTGATTTTCTTGAAATATTATGGACAATCAAATGGTAATGAAAAATAAATTTAATAGTGAAATAGAAAATTGAGTTATCGGACTGCTGAGAAATTATCGGACTAGGAAACGGTCTTCGATTAAGCTAAAACTTTATGTGAAGGATAAATTATATATTTTAAGAATTATGGAACTAATTTTAGGAAGAATTGAGCTTGGAAAGTGATAAAAATCACTTTGGGTTGCAAAATGGGCTTAAAACGTAATTGTGCTTAAGTATGGTTGGCCCAACTTGGTTGGACCAGGCCCAACCCAATAAGGCAGCTATATAAACCCTTGAATTACAGATTTCTCTAGAGAAATCCCTAAAAATCTAGCAGCCTCCTCCCTCTCTTCCTTAGGTCGAATTGTCTTCCATGTTTTCCACTAAGATCTTTTCAATTCTTCTCATTTTTCTCCCTTAATCCAAGCTTCCTAAGCAAATTTTAGCCTCTCTACAATCTAATGGTGGTGAATAGAGTTCATTTGAAGTGAAAAAAGTGGGAGAAAATAAGTGGAAAAGTTTATGTGTCAAATTAAGGTATGTGAAATTGATGTTTTTAATTTGGTTCAAGGCTATAGGTACTTTAAGATGTATAGATTATGTTTATATAATTATTTTGCATAAAGGAAACAAATTGACGGTGGTTTCTTTGATGTATATATTCGGCCACTTGAGGAATATAAGGAAAGTGATGGTGTTTTAAGGAGCCAAGGATATAAAAGAATGTTTAAGATGTGAAGAATAAGAAAATAAGGTTAGTGGATACAATATCCTCCTTTTTCCATATTAAAGGTATGATTTTTGGTTACGTTTAAACATAAAGTATGTGAAATATGCATGTTTAATTGAATCAAACCATATAATCATGTTTAGGAAGGTTAAAAAATGAGATTTTGAATGATTAAAATGAAAAGAAATAAACTTTATACCATAGACAACATGTTGGCCGGATAGTATATTTAGGTATACATAGGTATACTTTGTGATCTAATGGCATATAATTGTATATTTAAACTTATTAACATGTGATCTAGCTAATTAAGTGATAAATGAATGAAAAATAAATGCTTGGCCGAGTTGTATACCTATAGTTTACCACGGTATACTTTGATATTTAATGTATATAAATGGTATATTCATAATGTTTGACACGAGATCTAGCTAATTTAATATTTAAAGGAAAGAAGAATAAATTTAATGAATATGTAATGACATGGCCAGATGATAATCTTAAGGGTATAAATTCACATTTTGTGATATAATGTTATTTTAAGGTATAACTAGGTTAATTAATATGAAATTTAACTAAATGAGTGATAAATGGGATGAAAGTAACTTATGGTGAAAGAATTCCACCTTGGCCGAATAGTATATATAAGAATAATGTAATGTTATTTGATAATTTATTAAAATTTAAGGGTATAAAATGTTAATAAAATAAAAAATAAGTGTATAGTAATTTAATTGATAACTTTAGAATGGAAATTGAATGTGTTTCCATGGAATGAAATATTATGTTTATAATGAAAAGCATACAATGAGTTATATTTAATTTATGTCATGGCATGACAGATGCTAAAATGGAATGATTAAGTGATTTACAAATGATTTGATGTATAAAGAATGGAATGGTATAGTTATGTTCCATTGATAATGTCTATTGTAACTTGATAATTGATAAGTGGAAAGATTAATGCCCTTAGTAGTAGACTGATGGTTAAATCTAGCTCAAGATATAGTTGGCTAGCCATAGGAACACTATACCGCGATAGTAAGCATGTAGTCTCACCTATTATAGGCAAATGACGATCCTACTGAAATGATTGAAATGTTGAAATGTAAAAAAAAATGAAATGTATAGGTGGTCCTTCGAGACCACTCTAAATGTTTAAATGTATTGGGCCTTTAGGGTCTATGTCCAGTGTATCATGTTCGGAGATTTCTGCCGGAATTATACTAGGGGCAAATTAAGGAAAAATGGATTAAAATGACATTGTTTGAAAAATACAGTGAAAAAAAGGGTAATAATGGAAAAATGGATAATTAAATGATTATATGGGTAAATATGTTATAAGATAAGATAAGATAAGTGATAAGATAAGATAAGATAAGGATTAAAATGAAATTTGACTTGAAAGTAGTATTTTGAAGACTAATTAGTAATTATGTAAAAGATTGAGACAATATGATAAAAATGGAATTAAAATGATCAATTTGAAGTTTAAATGGAAATTGAAGTGAAAAAGGACTTAATTGAAAGAAATAAAAAGTTTACGGGTAAAATGGTAATTTAGTTTATAAATGAATTAAATAAGGGTTAATAATGTAATTTAGTCACATTTTAAGGATATAAATGTAATTTATCATGATGATGGTAATTTAAGGACGAAACGATAATCTGCATGTTAATTAATGGATTAAATAAGTAAATAAGATAAATTGGTAGCAATTTTGTAAATATGAGGAAGTTAGGGGTAAAATTTTAATTTAGCAAAGGTTTAAGGACTTAAATGTAAATATGACATAGTTAGAGGACCTAAATGCAAATATGACATAGCGTAAGGACCTAATTATAATTATGCCATAGTTAAGGGACCGAAATGCAAATATATATATATATATATATTTTAAGGGTACTGATTGTATAAATGATTTAAAGTAAAGACGATTGCATGTAAATAATCGAATGGAATAAATAATTGCTTAAAGGTAAAATTGTAATTGTAGTAATATTTTAAGGACATAAGTGTAATTTAGTATAAGAATAATATTGTAAGGACAAAGTGGTAAATTGCATGTTAAATAATAAAATAAATATGATAATAAGTTAATTATTGGCATTATTGTAGATAAGTGAAAAGTGAAAGACAAAACTGTAAATTAGTGAAAGTCTAGGGATTTAAATGTAGTTTATCAATAGCAATGTAAAATAAGGGATTAAAAGGTAATTGACAAGTAATATGAATGCTAATTGTGTAATAAATTGACAATAGATAAAATAACTATAGTACACTAATAATGAAGTAATATTAATGTTATTGTTAATAATGGTATTTATGTTAATATTAATATTTATGATAATATCAATATTCACGTTAATGTTAATATTAATAGAAATATTACAGTTAATGTTAATGTTATGAAAATGACAATAGGATTAAATGTAAGAAAAATATATGAGTAATATTAGTATCAGTAAACGAGTGAAAAATGTCATTGTGGTAATAAAGGATTATTGATAATGATTAGCGAAAACATGTATATGAATTTAAATATTTATAGTTAAATTAAAGAAACGAATTGAATTTACTTAAAGAATTGACAACGGTAAAAATAATATTGATAATGATAATGAAGTCATTAGAATTATTAGGAAAATGTTATGTAATGTGAAATGAACTAGAGTTTTAGGGTCATGTAATTAAAGTATTAAAAAAGATGTATCTAATTGAAATTAAATAGAAAAAACTGTATGAATATATTGTGATTATATTACAACTGTAATAATGGCACTGTAAAATAAATGATTAAAAGGAAAATAGTAATATGAATAATTCAATAGCTAGTACTATACCCAAATATAGACTATAACTGAGTAATTAGGTTATGAATAAAAGTGAAGAAAACTGATGAATACATTAATAAAATATTAACAAGGAATGTTAATGTAACTGGTTATTAAATTAACAGGCTGAACATAATAATATGAAGGTTAAGGTTAATAGTATAGATGATAACAATAATGTTAACTAAAATGGTAAAGTTAAAGTATTGTTACAGAAGTGTTGCAAAAGGCATAGTGATTAACGACTAAAGTAAAGGATTTATTTAAAACATCAAAATAAAGTATAAATTGAGTAATAGTCTAAAAAATTAATATGTATATATAGTGAATAAAAGATATGCTTGTGTGTTCATGCATGTAATTAGTATAATGGAAAATTTAGGATATGTATCCACCACTGGGCATTTTTAATGCTCAGCATGTTGTATGGTTACTGTGTGCAGGTTATAGAAAGAAAAGAAGTGGTAGTGGCCAAGGTTTACTGATGTTCGAAAGAATATTTGACAGCAAGGATAAAGGTATAGGCATGACATGTATACGACTGCAATGGATGAACAAGAGATTGTACAGGATAGGTATATGAATTGTGTGTCGGTATGTTTGTTATATTGTTGTATTTGTATGAATGTTATTGTTGAAAAAAAAAAAATTCCACTGAATCTGATAAGTGCATTACAGTGTATTCTAGTGTTGTGTTGTGACATCCGATATGCGTAACATTTATGGGTATAGGGTGTTACAATCCATCCCTATCCCAAATTCTAATTTCACAATAATTTGCCCAACCTTCGTGATTTCTCATTTTATCTCTAATAGAATATAAACCAATAACTATACTCGAATATTCATGTAATAGCCGGAAATGTACCCTTGTTGTAATTGGTATAATTGGATTAACTAAGGGTGCAATGTGGACTTCATTGTAATAAAAGAAGGACCTAATTAAGAAACTAAAGGAAAGTTAAGTGGCTAAGTTGTAAGTTTGCATCATTAAGCTAATTGTGGATTAACTAACATTTAAGTGGAAATTAATTAATTAATTGAGAGGCAGAATTGTGAGTGGAATCCGAGTGGCATTTCATTGTGCTGCCACCACCACTATCTACATGCATATATATTGTGTTGAGGAGAGAGAAAGGACCATGAGTGCATGTTCCAGCCATTTCCATTTTCTACAATTCAACTCTTTTTTCTTATTTCCGTGTGATTTCTTAGGAAATTTTAAGTTGATTCTATGAATTGTTGCTTTGTGGACTAGGATTAAGTTGATAAGATTGAAAGGTAAGTGGCTATTTGTAATTCATCTTCTACTCTTTCTGGTTTTGGTTTGATGTGGATTGAGGATTGATGAATTGTGTCCAATTCTAGAAATTGGAATGGTATTTGTAGAGGAAGGAGTAAAGAAAGACAAGGGTGTGATTCGTGCCAAACCTAGCAAAGGCCCTCATTGAACCCGCTTTTAGGATTCGAGGGATTGGTTCGCGTCTTTTGATCTTGGGTGCCTTGAGACATCTTGGATGTCTCCTTCCCAATAGAACATTGGAAAGGATCATCTAGCCTCACGGCACCTTTAGGCACCTTTGAGGTATTTTGGAGTCGCCACCCAATTTACAACAAATTGGGAAAGGTCTCTAACCTCATATCGGTCTAGACCAGAGATTGGTGTTCGGAACTTCACTCTTCTTTATGCTTTGGTTAATTATAAAAGAGTTTTTAACTTCCTAAAATTCTATCTCTTATCCCACACGATTTATGCATTTAATTAAAGCGCACTACAAGCATTTAAAAGCAATAAAGGGAAGGCAATAAAGAAAGTAATAAAGGAAAGCAATAAACACACCAAGCACATAATTACAAGGAAAATTGGGGCGGAATACAACCCCTATAAAAGAAGATTGAAAAATGTAAATTGGGACGGAATACAATCCCAAAAAGAAAACTAAATGATATTGCCCCAAGATTAATTACAAGGGCCCAAAAGAAAATGAACATAAATTTAAACAATCAAACAAAATCAAACATAAACAAGACATAAATAAATTGGGACATTCGTTTTGTTTAGGAATATTGGCTCATTTGCATTTGTTTTGAAGAGAGATCGAAGAGTTAATTGATTGCTAGGTCGAAAAACCGGGATAAGTGATCCCATTTTTGGAGAAAATTTAACTCTTCGTTTTATTGTGTCATTTTACATTCTTTGGCTAAAATGAAGGACATTGGTCCCAATTTTATTAGTAAAAATTCCAATTTAATTATATAAATACTTTGGTGATTTTTTTATCTCACGCGTGAATAAAAAAAATATTTATTGTACAAGTAAACACAACACAAAGAGAAGGAATAGGAAAGGTCTCACCAAACGACGCGGCCTCCTACACGTGGTGACCCATCCGAGAGGTCACAGGAATGCCCCATAATGCAACTAAAAATAAATCTCAAATAGAAAATAATATCAAAAATATTAGTAATAATTCTAAAAATTAAACAAGTAAAGACGAATTGAATACAAAAATATTAATGTGATATGTAAACAATTTACATGCGAAGAGAATCAAGAGCAAATCATACGAACAAGGACAAATATAATAATCATAGTAATAATAATAACAATAACGATAACAAATAACAAATAATGTAAAATAAACATAAATTAAATAATACTATTAACAATAATATTAATGCAACACAATAATACCAATAATAAATAAATAAAATAATAATAATAATAATAATAATAATAATAATAATAATAATAATAATAATGATGATGATGATAATGATGATGATGATGATGATGATGATGATGATAGCAACAAAAGATGATGACCAATAATAAATAAATGCAATAATAATAATAATAATAATAATGATAATAATGATAATAGCAACAAAACATAATGACGAATAATAAATAAATGCAATAATAATGATAATGATAATGATAATAATAATAATAATAATAATAATAATAATAATAATAACAATGAAATGATAGCCTCAATCAAATAATAATAATAATAATAATAATAATAATAATATAACGGCAACAAGGTAATGCTGATAATAATAATAATAATAATAATAATAATAATAATAATAATAATAATAATAAACGTTGACAGTGATGAAAGGATTGTAAGAAAAATGACAATGGAAAGTGGAAAAGCCAACAGTAGCAACAATATAAAGGAACTACAAAAGCAACAATGGAACATGGCAATAATAACAAAAAAATATCAATATTAACAACAATAAATAATATACCAAAATAATTGAGAACGGCTCCAAAAATGTTTACCCTCAGAATTATAGATCGGAAAATAGGATGCCTTGATCCGTTCTACTTGTCGAATTTACAGTGATAAACACCCGAAAAAATATAAAAATCTGGGTTTTAAATAAATTAGCTCAAGATAATATTTTTTGCAGGATGAATAAGCAAAGAAAATTAATTTTTCTTGCTCAAATCAAACCCAAGATGAAATGTTTGTTAGAGAAGAAAAAATTAAAACTTGAGAAAATGCTTAAGAAATTTTTTGAAGAAGAAAAAGTTTTGCTTGAGAGAAAACTAAACTCCTCCTTTTTTGAATAAAATTGCCGTCCCCTATGAAATGAAGGGAAGCCCCCATTTGTTTCCTTGTCTTTGTCCCAAAATAGGAAAAGACAAATGCTCTTTTAATTTTTGTTACCCAAAAATAACATAAAAGCATGAAACCAATTTTTTACAGACTGAAAAAATGAAAAAAAACTGACCAAGGAATAGCAGGCAAAAGTGACCGCGCAAAGGGGCAAAATTGCCCGCGCGAAGCCTACGCGATGCATGCCCCTATGGGCTATGGGCGTGCGTCGCGGCAAAGACTCGACAGGTGAGACGCGCCCCAAGGGTGCGCGCCTCGCGGCTGGCAAAACGCGCCCAAGGGGTGCTTGCCTCGAGGCAGGCGAGGCGCGCCCTCGACAGCGCAAGAGCGCCCACAGCCTCGCGGCGTGCATGCCCCTAGGTGCACACCGTCCTAATGCGGTCGCGGCCTGCACACGTGGCATGCGAAAAGAGACTACAAAATAAAATAAAAATAAAAACAAAAGCAAAAATAAAAAGAATATAGATTTTTTTTTTAAGGGAATTTTCAACAAGGAAGACATCATTTTTGGCACTTTTACTCATGGCGAGTACCACTCTCATCATCAGGTAATCATGATCTTGGACCGTCTCGGGACCCGGTGTCTACAGTTGCCCCCAATTTTTTGGAACTTAGAACTTAGGTGCCTAAGTGAGCAAAAATTCAGAAAAGAAAGGAAAGAAGTGCGTACCTGAGGTGGCTGTCTTCCCGATTACGCTAATGACATCATCTCCTTAAGTCGCAGTATAGACTAAGGAACGATTTTCATCCTTCTGGGTGATGCATTGAGTCTGCTTCAGACTTACAAAAATGGGAGAGTTGCTCTTCTGAGCTGCACCAAGTCTGCTCCAGACTTATAAAGTGCGAGGGTTCCATCTCCTAATAGTGGTGCGCCGAGTCTGCTCCAGACTTACAAAACGCGAGAATTGCTCTTCTGAGCTGCACCGAGTCTGCTCCAGACTTACAAAGCGCGAGGGTTCCATCTCCTGATGGTGGTGCGTCGAGTCTGCTCCAGACTTACAAAATGCGAGAATTGCTCTTTTGACCTGCATCGAGTCTGCTCCAGACTTACAAAGTGCGAGGGTTCCATTTGCTGATGGTGGTGCGCCAAGCCTGCTCCAGACTTACAAAACGCGAGAGTTGCTCTTCTGAGCTGCACCGAGTCTGCTCCAGACTTACAAAGTGTGAGGGTTCCATCTCCTGATGGTGATGCACCGAGTTTGCTCCAGACTTACAAAACACGAGGATTGCTGTTCTGAGCTGCACCGAGTCTACTCCAGACTTACAAAGTGCGGGGGGTTCCATCTTCTGATGGTGATACGCCGAGTCTGCTCCAGACTTACAAAATGCAAGGATTGCTTTTTTGAGCTACACCGAGTCTGCTCCAGACTTACAAAGTGTGGGGGGTTCCATCTTCTGATTGTGATGCGCCGAGTCTGCTCTAGACTTAAAAAATGCGAGTATTGCTCTTCTGAGCTGCACCGAGTCTGCTCCGGACTTACAAAGTATGAGGGTTCCATCTCCTGATGGTGTTGGTTCTTGCTTGGATATTTCCTGCAAAGTTATCTGCATAGAAGTATATACAAGAAATTGTATGCATGACATGAGATGTAAATGCTTGCAAAAATGGGTAGACCACATCCTAGGTGGTCAAGGGTCCGTTAAGGATGCGGCTTGGCTGCTCCACCATGCCCCCAAGGATCCAGAAGAGTGTTATCTTGGCTTTTGGGACTTTGACCTGAAACCTATTCTGAAAAAACTCATTAGGTGTGCATCTTTGTCCCCCGGTTAACGAGCATATGCCTAGGATTCTGATTCATATCCCTACACCATACACTATCCGCTGAAGGGAAATCATCTGTAGTAATGCCGCCTTATCACTTCGGGCATTCGAAAGTCATTATTTTAAAGGTAGTGCCTCCCTTGTGGATCTTCACACTAGCTTTTCTTTGCGGGAAATGCGTCATTTCCGAATTTTCAGATAACCCTGTGCCTTATTTTTGCCTGAAAAGGACCTAACCCAATCCAGCGGCTTTTATTATTATTATTTGTTGTAGGACAGACTACCTGTTTCCAGGTTTTCACCCTGCCCTTTGGCCTAAATTTTACTTAGAGCGCCAATTAAGGTTTTCATTTCTAACGGCCTTTTTTTTTTAGGTGCGGCTATAAGAAAAACTGAAGCTACTATCAGAGCCTCCTTTTATAGCAATCGGCAATTATTCACTGAGATATCTTCCCTTGAGCAGCGATTATATCCCCTTGCCTCCTCCGACGAAGGTGTTGTACGATTGGGTGAGGTGGCTAACAAGGGTCAACTCCTTACGCCCCTGGCTCTCCTTTCTGTTCTATCACGGCAATTTCCTGAGACCACTTTGGATATCATCGCCTATTGCATTTGATAGTTCAGAGGGATTCAAGATGTCATGAGGCATCCTCTATCTTTCCAAGGTGCCATCCCATCCTCAGTCTTTACCCTTAGGTACCATAGCCCCGGATACGGTTGCTTACAAAAACTGTCATACCGCAAATCAGAAACTACACCTTTGCCCCCACAAGTGCGCATAATCGGTGGGTGTTTAGTCCCGCATCTGATAACAGGGACCATCGACTTAGGCATCTGGCCAGTGAGAGCAGGAGCAGAGTGTAGCCATTTAGATTTCACACATTCAGTAATGAATGGCGTTTCTTTTTTTATAAAAGAACTAAGAAATGATGAGTTGAATTGCTTTTGTTTTATGTATTTGCAAAGACTGTGTGCATTTCAACATGATTTCTCCATACATGATCACCATTTAACATAGATTTAGAATACAAAATTAAATTTAATCTCAAAATGGATCTTGAAAGCATAAAAACTCCTATTTCCAATCAACCCTCTCGGGTTTTCTTGATTGGACATTTTCTCTCAAGCCTCTAATTTTTGACCAAGATGCCTTTTTTCGATTTTCATCCTGACGAGGCGCCCAATTTTAGCAAGGCCGCCTTTTTCGATTTTCAACCCACGGGGCATTTATTCTCTTCTTTTGATTTTTAGTCTTTAGCCATGGACCTTCTTGAGTCTGTTGATCTTGACCGATTACCCGAGCTCATCTCCATTGCTGTCTGTTAGAATTGTTACTCCCTTGCATACTAATCTCTTAAGAACAAACCTTCCTATGTTGGCCTAAATTTACCTTGTATGTCAAGGATTCTTGGTTTCATTTGCTTGGAGACTGAATCTCCTCCTTTCCAGTAGTGCTTCCTGACCTTCTTTCTGAGTGATTAAACAAGTCTTTTCTGATAGATTCGGTTGTGATAATAAGCCTGCGACCTATTCTTGTCTAATATGTTCGAATGTTGCAATCGCTTCGAACCATCTTGGCCAAGATCTTCTTGACATTCTTGTTAACAGCCCCCTACTACCCCATTGGCTTGAGGGCAATACGGGGAGGACTTGTGATGCTTGATGATATACTTATGGAGAGACTCACTAGCTCTAGGCATAAACAGCTCTTCCGTCCTTGAACCTTACGTGGTATGGGGGACCAAATCAACATATCAGATTTCTTTTGATGAACCTGTCCATACCCCGAGCATCGACTTTCCTGAAGGACCCGACTTCTGTCTACTTAGTGAAATAGGTGATAGCAACCATGGCGGACCTATGTCCGTTTGAGTTCGTAGGGTGGACTTCCCCTAAGATATCTATTCCCCAAACTTCGAGCAATCCGTATCAATTATAAGTCAATAGAACCCTTTCGGTCCTTTTCAAGAAGAATGGAAAAATACAGGTATGTGTAGATCAATGGGATTTGAACAAAGCTTGCCCCCAAGTAACTTTACCATGCCCTTTGGTGATCATTTTTTTTTTGTTTTTTTTTTTGCACACATTTTTTTTTCGCTCTCCAGCAAGCTTCGTCCAAATCCTGATAGTTTACACATACACGCACTTCTCTTCTTAACCATTAGGGATGTCGTTGACCCACCAAGTTGGGCATTGCGCTTCAGTAAAACTTTTGGCTCTGGTTTTGCTTGTGGGTTCCCCCTTTTAACCTTTCCTATCCCTCCTGGCTTGAATCTTCTGAGCTTCTGCTTGATTGATTCATGTTCGGGATACACTGGCATAGCGTGTTCGGTGGCTTCATAATCATCTCCTGGCATGTCTTCATAGGTCCAGGCAAAGACTTCTTATTTCATTTTTTTCTCTCTTTTACTCTCTCTTCAAGTGTCATAACAGATACTATCAAGATTTTCTTTGGGTTCCCCAGAGTTCTAAGATTAAATGAAATGGCATCATTTGAATCATTATTAAATATGAATGTGTCATGATTATGCATAGTGAAATCACAAGAAAATATCACACAGATGAGTGGAATCATTTGTTTCATTTAAAAAAAACCAGAATTAAAAATATCGTCATTAAATAGTTCAAAAATAAAAAGAACATCTGAATAGCTATCCTCTTCCTGTTTCCACAAGCACAGACACTTTGGCCAATGGCTTATCATAATCTACGAGGACCGTCTTCCTCCTCCATTTAAGTACTCAATTTGTCTTCCTCTCTTTCTTCCGCTCTTTTGGGTCAGAGATCTGCTTACTATCAATGAGGTCTTGAACCTGGTCCCTTAATGTCCGACAATAGTCTATCAAATGCAATATTGATCCGCTCTGTAGTTAGGCTGCCCCTGGCTTCTGGCGGGCTTAGGAGGCAATGGCTGTAACATCCCCTTTTCCATTATCTTCTTAAAAACCCATGATAAGGATCTACCCAAATCAGAATAGATCCTTTGATTCATTTTCGTGTTTGGCACTCCCATCCTCTTAATATTGCCCTTACCGTCGTTGCGGATACCCGGACTTTTGTATCTCAGAGCATGCATTCTCACTGGATCTTCCCACCCTCTGACATGATGTTATACTCTAGAGTAGGCCTCTTACTTCCTCTTTGCCCAACGGGTATCTCAAGTGGCTCCTTGCCTCTGGACTTGGAAGTGCAAGGAGAGGCTGCGGTCGCCACTGTATAGGCCTTCTCGACAGTGGCTGGCTCAACCCGGTTAAAGGTAGTTGCCATCAATTGGGCTTGAAGGACTAGTGCCATGGCATCTATTCTTTCCTTAATCATGGCCGAAAACCTTTTTCAAGCTCCTCAAACCTCCTATCCATCTCCTAGGCTATTAAGGCATGAGTCTCTTCGATCGATCGCGAAAGGTCAGCCACTCTTACTGCCTGTTCGGCTCCCTCTGGTTTTCCTTCCTCATCTTCCTCCCCACTTTTGATGGTGGACCAATAATCTATCACCACTATGGAAACCCCTTCTTCAACTGTCACAGGGCGAGTGATGGCGATGTGTCCATTACTAAACAAGTCTTGTAGAACATACCATTTAGGCAGGCTTGAACCAATCATAAAAATAGGTGGTGGCACAGTGCTATAGTCGGACTTCTTCTTGCCCTCTCTTCGTTCAGGATCCGTGATCTGCTTACTATCGATCAGATCCTGAATCTGGTGCCTTAGCGTCACGCAATTGTCTGTCAAATGCAATGTATGTTGGTGAAAGGCACAATATTCATGTTCTTTATGCCCCGGCTGTCCTTGGGTCCTGGCTGGCTTGGGTTGTAGCTTTCCCTCCTTTATCAATCTTTTCAATACCGAGGACAAAGGCCAACCCAGATTTGAGAAGTACCTCTGACTGACCCCTGTTGTCGATACCTTAGCTGTCTTCCCACTTCTACTGCCACTGCTGGAGCTCACTGACCTGGTTGTCCCTTGATTGGTATAGCCCTTCTTGGCGTAAGCCTCACTGTTTGCCCTCCTGGCCATATATTCTCCTTCTACCTCTATAGCAATGTCCTTCAAGGATTCCCAGTCCTTCAACCCTTTCATCTTTAGTCCATCTCTCAGGTAAGGGATAGCATTTTGAATGAACAATCGGATCTGGTCGGGGGTATCAGGTTTGCGCTTCATTTCCATAACTCTGTTCCTCCACCAAGTGAGGTGCTCATGAAAAGACTCCCCGACCTTCTGCTGCAGCAGCTCTAAATCCTTTAATGTGACCTCCATTCCAGTACTACAATCATATTGTTTTAGGAACTCTTCGGTCAACAAGTCCCAGTCTTCTTTGGACCTTCTGTCCAACCTGTGGTACCAGTCTATGGCGGCCCCTGTGAGACTCAGACAAAAGTACTCTATCTTCTGCTTCCTTGTCAAAGTTGTTCCCTTCATGACCAATGAGTATTGCTTAATGTGTGCAGTGGGATTGAAAGTGCCATCAAACTTGGGAATGTCAGGCATTTTAAAATTTTGAGGGACCAAATCATCACTATCCAGCTCCCGATCTTCAGGGTTCATTCCTCCCCTACCTTCAACATCCTTGTCATGGCTTCAAACTCCTCCTCCATCTTTCTCCACATCATATCATCCAGCTTGGGCGACTTCCCTTTCACTACCATAAGTTCCTCTGGCTCCTCCCATACGTCAACTTCGGATTTTAGGCCCTCTCTACGTTCAACAGGCACTGGCGCTTTTGGCTCAACTGCAGGTGGATCAATTACCGCTGGGAGATCCTCTCTAACAGCCCTTTATTCATCTTGCTCCCTAATTAGATCGGCAGCCTGTTGCCCAGCAGGCAGGGCCAGGGTAGTGGCAATGTTAGTCATCATTGCCATCATTCTAGCCTCAAACTCTTCCAACCTTTTCCCACTTCTTCAGTGAACATCGCCCTAGTTGTATCAGAACCACTTGATGGATTAGCCATGCTTGTCTCTATTGATGATTCTGAACCCTGACCTGACACTAGCTCTGGGGGAATCTTTCTTAGTCGACCATCGGGACCTCTAAACCACCTGAACGAATCTATAATGGCTGCAAAACACCTTTGTTAGGATGATGCATGATTGACATGTAATGCATGATCGTGCTATGCAGATGGTCCTCGATGAGTGAAAGATTAATAGATTATAATGATACGATGCAATGCATGGAAAAAATTATACGTAGGATGATATGTACATGTGAAAAATAATATGCAGACAAAGGATATACACACAGACAGATGAAATGCATATGTGTTTTTTTTTATTATTATCATGCATAAATAACACGCGATGCATAAGCATGCTGTGCAGCGTCCACAACCATATGCAAGTAAATAGATCCTTCCAACTTTATCACTCCCACACACGAGGTCGTACGGTCTCTTTCCTAGGTGGGGCTTGATCCATTGATTAACGGGGAACCCAATGGATGCGTATGGTGCACGATGGAAAATCGGCAGCATAACACTCTTAATTTAAAGCACATGCGTATGGGTTTTGGCCATTACATATTCGAACAATTCAATTAACTTAAGGTGAACCTACCGGGGCATGAAAGCCTTTGATAAAAGACCCCTTAATTTGCTTAATTTTGTTTAATACGTAATGACCCACATCACAAGCATTGTATTAAGGAACATGTCACCTAGTGGAAGATTCTATTTGCCATTACATGGGCTTTGGTCAAGGTGGTGATACTTTAGGTCTACCCAAGCATGGTCCCTGCCAACGGGTCTAGCTCATAACGAGCATAGCGACCAATCGGGTCTCTATTTGATATACCATTAATGGTACTAGGCTTGGGTTGGTGATTATCCTTGACACTTCCCTACAATGAGTGAACGTAGGGTCGTAATTCGGGAACGCACTGAGGTAAGATAGGGGACCAACTAACATAGTTCTAAGGCCCTAAAATGATGCAATGCAATTTTCGAAAAGAGATAGAATTTTAATTTTTAAAAACTCAATTATACATTTCAACCAAAATACTTTTAGAGCAAAGTCACAAACAATCCCCAGTGGAGTCGCCACTATGACGCGCGCCGAACCTAGCAAAGGCCCTCATTGAACCCGCTTTTAGGATTCGAGGGATTGGTTTGCATCTTTTAATCTTGGATGCCATGAGACATCTTGGATGTCTCCTTTCCAATAGAACATTGGAAAGGATCATCTAGCCTCACGACACCTTTAGGCACCTTTGAGGTATTTTGGAGTTGCCACCCAATTTACAAGAAATTGCGAAAGGTCTCTAACCTCTTATCGGTCTAGACCAGAGATTGGTATTCGGAACGCCTCTCTTATTTATGCTTTAGTTAATTATAAATGAGTTTTTAACTTCCTAAAATTCTATCTCTTATCTCACACGATTCATGCATTTAATTAAAGCGCACTACAAGCATTCAAAAGCAATAAAAGGAAGGCGATAAAGAAAGTGGTAAATAAAGCAATAAAGGAAAGCAGTAAACACACCAAGCACACAATTACAAGGGAAATTGGGGCGAAATACAACCCCTATAAATGAAGATTGAAAAACGTAAATTGGGACGAAATACAATCCCAAAAAGAAAACTAAATGATATTGCCCCAAAATTAATTACAAGGGCCCAAAAGAAAATGAACATAAATTTAAACAATTAAACAAAATCAAACATACACAAGACATACATAAATTGGGACATTCGTTTGGTTTAGGAACATTGGTTCCTTCGCATTTGTTTTGAAGAGGGATCGAAGAGTTAATTGATTGCTAGTTCGAAAAATCGGGATGAGTGATCCCATTTTTGGAGAAAATTTAACTCTTCGTTTTATTATGTCATTTTATATTATTTGGCTAAAATGAGGGACATTGGTCCCAATTTTATTAGTAAAAATTCCAATTTAATTATAGAAATACTTTGGTATTTTTTATCTCACGCGTGAATAAAGAAAATATTTATTATACAAGTAAACACAACACAAAGAGAAGGAATAGGAAAGGTCTCACCAAACAACGCGGCCTCCTACGCGTGGTGACCCATCCGAGAGGTCTCAGGAATGCCCCCATAATGCAACTAAAAATAAATCTCAGACAGAAAATAATATCAAAAATATTAGTAATAATTCTAAAAATTAACCAAGTAAAGACGAATTGAATACAAAAACATTAATGTGATATGTAAACAATTTACATGCGAAGAGAATCAAGAGCAAATCATACGAACAATGACAAATATAATAATCATAGTAATAATAATGGTAGTAATAATAATAACAATAACGATAACAAATAACAAATAATGTACAATAAACATAAATTAAATAATACTATTAACAATAATATTAATGCAACACAATAATACCAATAATAAATAAATAAAATAATAATAATAATAATAATAATAATAATAATAATAATAATAGCAACAAAACATAATGGCGAATAATAAATAAATGCAATAAAAATGATGATGATAATAATAATAATAATAATAATAATAATAATAATAATAATAATAATAATAATAATAATAATAATAATAATAATAATAATAATAATAATAATAATAATAATAATAATAATAATAATATTGAGAAGAAGAAAACAACAACAAGCACGGCATAATAAAGTAAAAATAATAGTAATAATAATCATGAAATGATAGCCTCAATCAAATAATAATAATAATAATAATAATATAATGGCAACAAGGTAATGCTGATAATAATGATAATAATACTAATAATAATAATAATAACAATAATAAACGTTGACAGTGATGAAAGGATGGTACGAAAAATGATAATGAAAAATGGAAAAGCCAACAGTAGCAACAATATAAAGGAACTAGAAAAGCAACAACGGAACATGGCAATAATAACAAAAAAGTAACAATATTAACAACAATAAATAATATACCAAAATAAATGAGAATGGGTCCAAAAATGTTTTCCCTCAGAATTATAGATCGGAAAATAGGATGCCTTGATCCGTTCTCCTTGTCGAATTTACGGTGATAAACACCCGAAGAAAATATAAAAATCTGGGTTTTAAATAAATTAGCTCAAGAAAATATTTTTTATGGGATGAATAAGCAAAGAAAATTAATTTTTCTTGCTCAAATCAAACCCAAGATGATTTGTTTGTTAGAGAAGAAAAAAATAAAACTTGAGAAAATGCTTAAGAAATTTTTTGAAGAAGAAAAAGGTTTGCTCAAGAGAAAACTAAACTCCTCCTTTTTTGAATAAAATTGTAGTCCCCTATGAAATGAAGGGAAGCTCCCATTTGTTTCCCTGTCTTTGTCCCAAAATAGGAAAAGACAAATGCTCTTTTAATTTTCGTTACCCAAAAATAACATAAAAGCATGTAACCAATTTTTTACAGACTGAAAAATTGGAAAAAAACTGACCAAGGAAGCGCAGGAAAAAGCGACCGCGCAAAGGGGCAAAACTGCCCATGCGAAGCCCCCGCGACGCACGGCCCTATGGGCTATGGGCGCACGTCGTGGCAGTGAGACACGCGCCTCGGCAGGCGAGGAGCACCCCGTGGCACGCGTCTCGCTGCAGGCGAGGCGCACCCCAGGGGCGAGCGCGCCCTCGACGACGCGCGTTCTAGGGGCGCGTGTGCCCTCGGTAGCTCAAGCGCGCTCGTAGGCACGCGTAGCCCTCGCGACGTGCGTGCCTGCAGGTGCACGCCACCCTCGCGCGGGCGTAGCCTACACACGTGGCACACGAAAAGAGACTACAAAATAAAATAAAAATAAAAACAAAAACAAAAATAAAAAGAATATAGAATTTTTTTTTTAAGGGAATTTTCGACAAGAAAGACATCATTTTTGGGACCTTTACTCGTGGCAAGTACCACTCTCATCATCGGGTAATCCTGATCTTGGATCGCCTCGAAACCCGGTGTCTACAAAGGGAAAAGCAAAAATCGGAGAAGCAAGAGCTCATTAAATATTAGGAGCATAGGCCACGAGGTTTGGGAACTAACCCTTTAAATGTATTGGCATGTTTTGTGTTTGCTTGTATAATTAGACTAAGTATGAACTAAATTAGTAGTAGGAATCCCTAAAGATGTAAATAAATAAGTTGATTAGGTTTAATAGCTTATGAAACTAATGTTGTGCTCATGACGATTTGAGTGGAATGTTAAGTATTGAGCTATATAAGTGTGCCATGTGAATGGTGTGAAAGTGGTTGTGATTTGTGTTCAATTGAGTAAGATTGGCTTAATGGAAATCAGGTATGTGTTAATTGTTATTGTTGTAAAATGAGTTGGTTTGAATGACAAAAAGGGAAATGAGCTTTGAGGTCTTGAAAGTGATATGAGAATTGAGATAGGGAGCACAGTTGTGCTTTAGTATAACACAACTGTGTTTTGGTGTTTTTGCATAGGTTACGGTGACAACCAAATTGGTTGTGACCGTAAGGTATGCAGGAACTCCATTCTGCCTGACTGAGTATGGCATGTCACGGTGACAACCAAATTGGTTGTGACCGTGAGGTGCCAAAGTTTGCATTCTGCCCGCAAGTGTGAAGTATCTCACGGTGACAACCAAAATGGTTGTGACCGTGAGATACTGGTTGTGACCATTAGATACCTCATTTTACATTATTTTTGAGAGTGCTTGGTATCCCACGGTGGCAACAAAATTGGTTGTGACCGTGAGGTACCTTGACTTGCTTTCTGTTTTGAAGACCTCAGTATGTCACGATGACAACCAAATTGGTTGTGACCGTGAGGTACCCTGTTACTCTTATTTATTTTGGTTTGTTAATTGTGTGGCTTTTAACTAAGCTCATGGCTATTTTTATATGAGCATGATATCAAGGTTATATGAATCAAATATACATATAAATATGATGATGAAAGATTGCAAATACTTGTTGGTTAATGATTTAATTACAAGTTATCCAAGAGTTATAAGATGTATAAAAGAATAATGTGAATTTGTTAATGCTTTTTAAATATGCGAAGTGAAGAATTTGGTGTTGGTTTATGTATGTGCTATTGGAATTAACAACTATGAAACCAATAATGAAATTAATCAACTTTAGCCTGCGAGAGTGGATCGATAGGCATGCCTATAGGGTCAAATGCTGCAGCCCAATGCGTCCGATTCCTCTGGAATCACAATGCAAAATAAATCCTTGCTGGATTCTTTAATGTGGAATATTGATCTTGTTAAGTTACGCTACCTTAGGGTACAAATGCGTATATGTGTATCCACGGATACAATGAAATTATAGTACCTCAGGGGTACCAATGCGATACCCGTTATACCCGTCATTGAATTGCAGGCAACCTAAATATAAAAGATCAGGATAATCTTAATGGTTAAGTTGATGTGTGAATCCTTTGTATTTGATGAATCTATGCCAACCTATGTATGCTTATCAGACATGTGATTAAATAGTTGTATATGCCAATCAATGCATGCTTTAGGAAAATATGAATTAGTGACAATGCTGTGAGTGAAATAATATATAAATGTTTTAGACTTGTAGGCCTAAGCATGATCCTAGTATGATGCATGTTTAATATTAATGCTATGTTTGAGCCTGTATGTGATATATGTGTTCCCCACTAAGCATTATCGCTTAGCACGGGTTCTTTCAAATCCATGTAGGTTCGGACGTGAGGTGATTTTGGAGGGACAAATCCACGTTAGCAACGATCAACACTAGGGCTACATCTTTAGTGTAGGTTTTGGGGTTTAACTATGTGTTTGTACAAGTTATGTAAGATATTATTTTTGGAAATAGAAAATATGTAAAGTTGTTATAACTAAGTATTGTAAACTTAATGAATGCCTGTATATATATGTAAGTGTGTGAGTATGTTGGAAGGCATGGGAACTTATGATGTATGATGCATGAGAATGTATGCTAATGATGAAATTTTATTATTCGTGTTGTTGGTATGAAATTGTGATATTAAAGCTTGTGTGAGTGTAGACACCAGGTCTTGAGGCAGTCCAGGTCAGAGTTACCCGATGAAGAGATCCACGTTGGTTTCCGGATAAATGGATGGAATTCGGAGGTTTTCGTCTTTCGGTTTCACAAGGATTAAAATCTTTTTCTTTATAGCGTGAGGTTTTGAAAGAGTTTGAGAAATTTTGGTTGAAATTAGAAGTTTTGCTCTACAGACGGGTTGACCGTCTGAGTAGAGACACCCGTCTCTACTTGGAGTGATCCCCGTCTCTACACATAGTAGGCCCGTCTGTAGCTAGGGACGGACACGTGTCTGAGTAGGGACGCCCGTCCCTAGTCTCGCACTACGGCCCGTCTATAGCTAGGGACGGACACGTGTCTGAGTAGGGACGCCCATCCCTATCCCGCGTTTTGGCCCATTTGTACCCAGATTTCCACGTGTACCCTTAGTAGGGACGCCCGTCAGTAGTTGTAGGGATGCCCGTCGGTAGTGGATCTGATCAGATATCGTCGGATTGGATAAAATTTAATCTAAAATCTTTCAAATGGGGATAGGATTTGGGTTAAAAAATTGAATTTTAAAACTCCTTTTCAAATTCAAACTTTAAACTGATGCTTATCTGATTTTATCTCCTAAAAACTCTATAAATAGTGGATTAAATTCAATTTTTAGGAGTTAGAAAATTTGACAAATTTTTGGAGAAAGAGTGAGCAAAATTTTGAGAGATTGGATTTTTTAGAAAAAGATTCTTGTGGGCAATTTACCAAAAAGATAAAAAATCCCTGTTTATTTTCAGAATTTGGTTTTGAGAAAAATTCTTCCAATTAATTGATCTACTCAAATTTTTCTTATGAATTAAGCCAATTTGAGGTAGCGAAATTCATTTGTTTCCATCAATGCAGCTAATTCAAACACTCGATCGTTATTGAATTTTTAAGAAGGGAAAATACGATTCTCTTTCTTTGATCTATTCTTATTTGATCCTTGTGGAGCGTGTGGGGACCGAAATCATTCGACATTCACCCAAAAAGGTAAAATCCGAGGGTAAACATTCTGGATTGATATTTGTGTAATTTAACTGGACTCATCTTAATTTTTTTGAAACAATTTTTTTGTAAAGAATTGGAATTTTGAAAAGCTTTTAGTTTATTTTCTACCTTTTTATCTTTTAGCCCATTCCTTTTAAAGTTTCTTATTATGTTATTTTTTCCTTATTTTATTCATGACTTTAACACTAACACGTTTGTTTTCATGAGTTATTCTTTTGACCATGTTGGAATTGGAGTTTGTAAACGATGATGATCGTGCCAATCTGAGGATTTCTATCCGAGTTCTTTCTTTACCCTTGCCTTTTATTCATGTTATTATTAAGATCATTTCAATACCGTTAAAGTGAAAAGGGCCAAATATTTTATAGTAATTAATTTGGGGTTTTCTCGAAAGCTGTGGACCAATGTCCTATTTTTTAACCAACAAAATTGACACTTCTTAAAAAATTAGTTTGTAATAAATACGCATGGCAGGACCAACGTCCTCACTCCAATGAATATCCCGATTTTTGTATGATTTACATATTGCTTTTATAATGGGGGTTGTATTCCGCCCCTAGTTTTATTGTAATTTGATTTGAGGATGTTTATTTTAATAATGCTTTATTTATCGCCTTTGATGTGAACCTTAAATTAAATGTGAAAGTTGGTGAAACAATAAATTCAAAACTGAATTATAATATTAATCAAGGTACAAATAAATGAGAAGTCCCGAACTCACTCTGGTCTTTGGGGCTCAATGAGGCGAGAGGTCTAGGACTTCCAAGACACCTCTTGAGTCTCACCAAATGACTTAATTTTACAATCCTAGGCTCCAGGGGGTAGAGGATGAGGCCTCCAAGATCTCTCTGGCTAGCTCAAAACGGATATGTATGCGCCGTCTTAGGCTCACTGAGGCTAGACGACCCTTCCCAATGTTCTATTGGGGTGGCGACTCCAAGAAACCTCATTGTTGCCCGAAATAGACGCACTTGTAAATACATTACAAGCTTTATGAACCTCTCCTGATCGCCTAAAAGCGGGCCTTCAGGAGGACATGAGGTTCGGCGCGTGTCACAGTGAGTTTCTGTGTGTAACGATCATTCCTGACTGCATTAGCGGAGCTAACCTAGTGGTCTGGAATGGGCGTTACAATTCACATATGTCTATTTTATAATTTACATACCAACTCCGAAATAAATTTAATTTACAACAACCATATCTATATATATCTATTCAAATTTACTTCACCATTATATGGTGTACATGCCAAAATTTCAAAAAGGAAACAAAAGTAAAGAACTATGCATCCCCCTCAAAATCCTTCACTCTCCTCTAGTGACTCAGATTTTGTAGTATATCCATTTCTAACTTTCTTCAAGCTTTTCAAACCTACGTGTGGAAAAAGACCACGTGCTAAGATATATGCTTAGTGGTGTTCAAGCAATTCCATTTTCCACATAATATAAAACATTCAATTATAACATGCATAATATTCACAAATTTCAAACACAACTGATTTTATTTATTTCCAAGCATACAAGCCTTAAAATCAAAGTATGAAGTTTAAGCAATATAATTCCTTATATTTAATCACAATTTGCTATTTAATGTCTACTCAGTTTTACAATTTAATTTATAGCTAATTAACCATTTATTATGTATTTGTTTGTTTTTCTGTATTGGCCTCGAGTAAAATCCAACGGAATTGTGTCGAGTCGGATAAGTGAGATCTCAATACGGGACCGAGTTCTCGGAACCATTCGGTCCATTTATATTTCTTTTATTATTAATATTACTATTAAATACACACACACATATACATATGTGGACAGAGCTCTTAGAGCTATTCAGTCCATGATTAAAATTTAACATCATACGCTGGAACAGAGCTCTCGGAGCCATTCAGTCTGCTTTCACTTATAATGATGCAGTACTGCTAACCTCCCTAATTTGCATGCCAACCTTGTCACAATCTTCCAATTCCTATCAAGGTTTTACTAAGGGCAAATCTTAATTATTTTCGGTTTATGCACAATCACATATTATCATGTATTTTTTTTATGAAACCTAAAATTCATATTTCATATTTTCCTAACAAATAATTGTCAATTCACAGCTTTCTTTCATCATGCTTTTTATACCTGTCTTAAATTTAGTTGAGCTATTAAAATTCCATAAATAAGCTATCCATGTAAATTCATTATAATTAGTTTTAACTATGTCAAATTTAACTTAAATGTACAAAAACACTACTAATTCTTGATTCAATGACAACTTAACCAAAACTAATTCTAACATATACATAGTCATACCTTTCATTTAAAAGGTTAAATAAATTTAGGAAAATCCTTCTCAAGTATAACTATTCGACCATTTGAGCAACTTAGCTCAGTTAACAAAAATTTAGCATTTATTCATTTTATGACCATTATGGAAAAATTTAAATTATAGGTCAAAAATTTTAATTAACCACATAAACTATTTATCTTAGCACCCAATTTTACAATTGTAGCATTAATTCTACATAATTTTAACTCATACTCAAAACTCCAATCTACATAATGCATAAATTAAAGGAAAAATGAATTTGCTTGAACACTTAACTAATTTCTTGTCAGTTTCTTTAATTTTTCACTTCAAACCACCAATCCATCACCATTTTTGCTTTTCTATCTCCCTTATCCCCACTTCACCTTCTTTATCTTCGTAAATCCAATAAATTAACATGAACATTTCAATAAAAGTATGCATTATTTAGAATTAAAGCAATTTTAGGTAATTATTCACTCAAAATTTCAATTAACTCAAAAAATAATTAAACTCTTAAATTTTTCCCCAAATTCCAAAATCCCTAAATATGGACTTTCTCCCTTTTTTCCCTCAAATTTTTGCCATAATCCTTCAATAAAAGGAGTAATAAAGCTTACCTTATAATTATGAAGGGAAAAACCAATGACAAGGTAGCAAAAATGGAGGAACCTAAAACAAGAAAGAAGAGAGCAACAACGGAGAGGAGAGCTGCTCCTAAGTGGGAGAGAGGAGGATGAAAGAAGGACACCGGAGTTGCTGAACTATTGTAGGTAGAGATGGTGGCACAATGGCGAAGGGAGGACGGCAGGAATGAAGTACGATTAGGTGACTGAAGAAGAGAAAGGAAAAGAAGAAAAAGAAAAAAGAAGAAGGGGAAAATGTGGAGATTGGTCTCCACAGTAACACATAGCCAAGAAGGAAAAACCCCTAAAACGACGAAATTTTGGGAGAAAATCCAATTTAGTCCATGAACAATTACAATTTTCTCCCTGATCTCTTACACCATCTCAATTAAATCCAATTTTGGGTATAAATTAAAATTTTAATTATTTTTTTCCTCCTTCTATTATTAGCACTTATTCACTTTTATTTTATTTTATTGTTATTGTGTCATGTCTAAGGTCAGATTTGACTAACAAAACTATTCGGATAATTAAAGTTCAGGATGTTAAATTTCCTCCCCTTTAAAAAAAAATTGTCCTCGAAATTTTCCTTGATTGAACAACTTTAGATAAGACTTTCTCATGTTTTCCTCCAATTCCCATGTGGCTTCCTCAATCTTGTGTTTTCTGTATAGGACTTTTACTAATGGCACCGACTTGCTTCTTAGTTGCTTTGTTTCTTTCGCTAGAATTTTCACTGGCTTCTCTTCATAAGTGAGATCTGGTTGTATTTTAATATCTTC
Organism: Excoecaria cochinchinensis; assembly: GCA_947683425.1. Taxonomy (NCBI): domain Eukaryota; kingdom Viridiplantae; phylum Streptophyta; class Magnoliopsida; order Malpighiales; family Euphorbiaceae; genus Excoecaria; species Excoecaria cochinchinensis. Next base: position 4,716,891 of record CANTUQ010000004.1, read on the forward strand.
TAGTGCTATGATATGTGATGGGTTAGAACGATATCTTCTTAACATGGATACATGGAAAACATTATGAATCTTTTCCAAATCCCGTGGAAAATCTAATCTATAGGCTGCTGGTCCCACACATTCAATAATCTCCAAAGGACCAATAAACCTAGAATTTAATTTACCCTTCTTACCAAATCAAAGCACCTTCTTCCATGGTAAAACTTTCAAGAAAACCCTGTCACCAATAGCATACTCAATATCCTTTCTCTTTAAATTTGCATATGACTTTTGGCAATCAAAAGCAACCTTTAACCTTTCTTTAAAAAATTTCACCTTATCGTCGATTTTCTTTATTAACTTCGGACCCAATACTTTCACTAAGCTCTATCTAGCATATTTACACTTCCTACCGTAGAGAGCCTTATATTGTGCCATCTGAATGGTAGATTGGTAGCTATTGTTGTATGCGAATTCTATCAATGGAAGGTGTTTATCCCAACTTCCTTCAAAATCGATCATGCAACTCCTAATCATATCTTCTAACACCTGATAAATTATATTCATATGATTATCATGGTTTCAAAATATTATATTCTTAATTGTAATTATTAATATTACTTGAATCACTCTTTCCAATTGTCCATCCGTTTGAGGATCAAAAGTTGTATTAAAATTCAATATTGTGCCCAGTGCCTCTTGTAATTTCCTCCAAAATCTTAAAGTGAATTTTGGATTTCGTTCGGATATAATGGAAGATGGGACTCCATACAGTCGCACTATTTCATTGATATACAATTCTGCTAACTTTGGAAGTTGGTAGTCGATTCTGTCAGATAAAAATTGAGCTGACTTGGTCAATCTATCCACTATCACCCATATGGCATTATGCTTCTTCCATGTCTGAGGTAAACTGACTGCAAAATCCATTGTGTTCCTGTAAGGCCCCAAAGTATACCTTAGGAGGATTGAAGCATTTTATGCATGCTAATGTGTAAGTTGTAGTGCATTTGGGGCATGATCGGTATGGTTGAATTTGTTAGAGGGCACATGAGTAATTGTGTAATTTATGATTTATGCATCAAATCAAGGATTGAAATGAAGAAAGAAGTGGTAATTTATGCATGTGGAAGCAATAATTAAAAGTAAGGACTAAAGGAAAATTAACTAAGGACTTAAAGAATTGCAATAATGGGAGATTAACACCTTTAAAGTAAGATAAGAATGTATTTAAAGGAGTTGAAAATTCTGCCTTGTTGAACTCCTTTTGGACGACTATCTAGGACATAAATACCAAGTTTCATTTGTTATTTCCCATTTGGTTAAGTTTTAAAATTCTGATCTTTGGTTGGAGATTAATCGCGTGAGAAAGGGGAAGCTTGGCAAGGTAAGGAAGATATGGTTTTGAGCTTGTATAGACATCTTCTTCTTCTCTATTTCTTTTTGAATGTATTTATAAGCTTTATATAATGGATTGAGTATGATTTTTGGAGGGTTTTGTGCTGATAGCTGAGGATAAGGTGAGAGATAAAGGGACAGGCAAGGTTTAAGCAAGGAAATGGGAGATCAAGCTTCATCGAGAGGTATGAGAGTGTTTATTTGAATGTTTGTGTTATTGTTGTGCATGAGTTTGAGGGTTGAAAATGGTAATTTTGTGTAAACTATCAGCGAATGTGAATTAAGTCGTAAAGTGGCCATTAAGGAAGGAAAGTGTAGAGATGAGCTTGTAGGGTGAATTCTGGTGTAGGGCCCTTTTGACCTCTAGTGATTATTTTGCCTATAAATAGAGTTAGAGAGCTGTAATTGGGATTATTTTAATTTGATAATAAACTCAAAATACAGACCTAAGTTTCATGTGAAGAGGATGGAGCCAGATTCCACCCTTAAGACTACTCATTTCTTAGTTATAATGCAGCGTTGGTGGCTGCCTTTTCAGCTAGAGCAGTCTGTAGTTTTTTATGGATATCTATTTCTATAGATGTCCAAATGATCTGATGTTAGTGCTTATGGGAAACTAAGACATATGGGAACAAATGTCTAGAAGAAAGTATTGCATATAAATGTATCTAGCTAGGTGAAAAATCCAGTACAATTTTGGACCTAAAGTCTATCTGGAATCTGCCCTATGCTTTGTGTGGCAGAATGGGTTTACACAGCGGTAAGGAATTCCTCACCACCATGTAAAAGCATTCTGCCACATAAAAACCCATTTTCGTCACCCCAAATGATGAGCAGGAATGTTGGACTGCCGTGTGACCTCAATTTTCAGAATAAATTGTACTTTTTCCTTCCCGAATCGAACCTGAACTTCACCGAAAGTTCCCGATACTTGTCCAATGCATGTATTTGGTTATGTAATGAATATATTAATGGTTTCCACTTAAAAACATAAGTGAATAAGGATAAAAGTAATAACAAATTAATGAAGTATGAATGAATATTATCTCATACTTCCCAAGTAAAACTACAAGTAAGTTGACTTGTTGTATTCTTTACTCATTAACAACCGTCACTTGTTATAGTTAATTATTGCATGTTCTTCAAGCATATTCCATTGTTGGTGCTATGATATTATTTATTGATAAAAGTTTAAGAGAGAGCCTGAATTTCGCATAATAGTGGATAGATAGGCATGCCTATAAGGGTCAGTGTTCGCAGCTGCCTAGTGTTCGCACCGAGAGGTGCCTAGTGTTTGACACCTCTTGGTATCCTAGTGATTCAATACTTTTGTCTCCCAGTGCTTGATATTCCTCGTCAATATCTAGTGATTGTTCTCAGTTCCATTATTGATAAGTATTCAGGCGATTGAAGTGAAATATTGTATAATTGTGACAAGTGATTATTGACCATTGCATAAATGACTTTGTGATCCTTGGAATTGCTAGTGTATGAGTGTATGATTTATAATGAATGTTATTGTGTGACATAGATATTGGCATATGATTTTATGATTATTGTGACTTCATAAGAAGTCTATTGCATTATTTTCTCCCCACTGGGACTTCGCTCAGCATGGGTTTTCTCATGTAGGTTCTTGAGTTTTTAGATGTGCCAGCATCGAGTCGTCATCTGGAGGCCACTAGGATTAAAGGTTGAAGTCTTTTTGTTTTTGATATATATATATATATATATATATATAAATTTATTTTATAATGAACAGTATAGTGAACACATAAAGGATATTGTAATTGTGCAATGTAAGTATAATGTAAATATTTTAGAGATTCTATATGTATATGTATGACTAAGTATATTCATCATTTAAGTAACCAAGAAATGTTAATAATAAAGGCGAAAAAATAAATAATAATAGTGCGGTTTATTAATTTGATTAATGTGATATGGTTAAGATAATCTTATAAGATAATAATTTGAATGGTTTGTGTGTAGCACTCCTATATCCTCTAGGGGGTATCGGGGTGTTACAATTTGTGGTATCAGAGCATAGGTTTAGGCTGTTCTGGACTATGAGATGTTAGAGAGTAGATTAATGTATGTGTGTGTTTATAGAGTATTGTGGCCTTATGCAAATGTTGTTGTGCTTTGTAGGATAGAGATAGAATCGGATCCTAATGAGGAAGTGAGTGAGACTGCTAGTGTAAACCGAGCATTTTTTAATCTGCCTGTACCTGAGCAACTAACCCCACTAGGAAATCCAAATCCTGCTCAGGATAACCCAGTGGTACAGCAAGGATTAATTCAGATGATAGATAGGTTGACTGCTCCAAAGGCTCCAACGGTCCTTATTAGGAATAGAGGAACAGAAGAGTTTAGTGGGAATTCGGTGGACAAATCGAATCTGGTTGGAAAAGACTGGGAGAATATTGCATAGGTTAATTGTCCACAAAATCAACAAGTAACCTATGCAGTGTCATTACTGCAAAGGTTAGCCTATAATTGGTGGAAGTTGGTGCTTCGAAATCCCCAACGACCAGTTGAATTGACATGGGACTTTTTTGTCCAAGAGTTTAAGAAGAGGTATATCACTAAAGATTTTAGAGATAAATGGAAGGAGTTTGTAAGTTTGAAGCAAAGGAATATGACATTGGCAGAGTATGAAAAGGAATTTAGCCGACTAAGCAAGTATGTGCCTGATGCTTTACTAACTAAAGATGTTAGGTGCCAACAATTTGAGGATGGGTTTAATGAGAACATTAGAGGTCTTTTTGTGGCAATAACAACTATACAATCAGCGAACTACTATCAGTTGGTTTCGGCTACCTTGAAAATGTAAGAATCTGAATTGATAAAACAAAAGAAAAAGCAAAAGAGGAAAGTTCAAGATGGTGGAGTTCTTAGTGGCGAGAAAGCTCAAGAGACTCGGAGTAAACAAGTTACTCAAGTTTTGGTTTAGAATTCCGTATTGATAGCTAGTATTGCACCACCATCTAGTAGAACCAGCACTATACCGAAGTGTGAGCATTGTCGGAAGTGACACCGAGGAGTGTGTAGGAAGCTCATAGGAGCTTGTTTCAAGTGTGGCATCATGGATCACATGTTATCTAATTGCCCTGAAATTCAAGAGAATTTGGCTTTGCAAGTAAGTGGAGGTGATTTTAAGGTGTCTAAAGCAGGTAGAAGTGGTAGAGGTAGAGGTAATCAAGCTCCATTCGAGAAGCCAGTAACTTCTGGTGGTCCAGCCCAAGTTTATGCTATGATTAGAGGAGAGAAAGATGACTCAAAAAGTTCACCTGTACGTTTTGTATACTATTTAAGTTTTTGTAAGGTTGTTATTTAAAGATAGTGTCAGCATATGTTCAGTAACATGATGAATTTTGAGGTCAAAATTCTTTTAGCGGGAGAGAGTTGTAAGGCCCCAAAGTATACCCTAGGAGGATTGGAGCATTTTATGCATGCTAATGTGTAAGTTGTAGTGCATTTGAGCCCAAATTGTGCATTTGGCGTATAATCAATATTTTTGAAATTGTTAGAGGCACATGAGTGATTTTGTAATTTATGATTTATTCATTAAATCAAGGATTAAAATGAAGAAAGAAGTGGTAATTTATGCATGTGGAAGTAAGAATTAAAGGTAAGGACTAAAGGAAAATTAACCAATGACTTAAAGAATTGGACCAATAGGATATTAACAACTTTAAAGTAAGATAAGAATGTATTTAAAGAAGTTGTAAAATCTACCTTGTTGAACTCCTTTTAGCCGGCCATCTTAGGCCACAAATACCAAGTTTCATTTGTTATTTCCCATTTGGTGTTTTAAAATTCTGCTCTTAGGTTGGAGATTAATCACGTGAGAGAGGGGAAGCTTGGCAAGGTAAGGAAGATATGGTTTTGAGCTTGTATAGCCATCTTCTTCTTCTCTATTTCTTTTTGCATGTATTTGTAAGATTTTTGAGCTTGTATAGCCATCTTCTTCTTCTTTATTTCTTTTTTCATGTATTTGTAAGATTTTTGTAATGGGTTGAGTATGATTTTTGGATGGTTTTGTGTTGATAGCTAAGGATAAGGTAAGAGATAAAGGGAAAGGCAAGGTTTGAGCAAGGAAAAGGGAGATCAAGCTTCACAAGAGGTATAGGAGTGTTTGTGAATGTGAATTAAGTGCTAAAGTAATCATTAAGGAAGGAAACTGTAGAGATGAGCTTGTAGGGTGAATTCTGGTGTAAGCCCCTTTTGACCTCTAGTGATTGTTTTGCCTATAACTAGAGTTAGAGACCTCCAATTGGGATGATTTTAATTGGAGAATAAACTAGAAATACATACTTAAATTTCATAAGGAGATTCTGGAACCATTTCTGTAACACCCCAACACCCCTCAGGAGGATATCGGGGCGCCACGCGAACTCTAATGCGTACATATACGTATACCAGCGGAAGCGATAGCAAAATACACATCCATACAAGATAAGAAAATCAAATAACACTTGGGCCCAACATGCATTTTACAAATATTATACATATTACAAAACTATTGTCATTTTACTTTACATATTCGTTTTTGTACATAAATTACAATAAACATTTACATACAACGATTATACTGTTCTATTACATAATGATGTTACTCAAAACATCAAAAGCAAACTCTATCTTATACACAAGGATCAAAACAAAAACTCCTAGTGGCCATGATCTGCAGATGCAGTCAGACTGATCCAACCCTGCAAACCTACATAGAAACAAACATCCATGCTAAGCGATAATGCTTAGTGGGGATGAAAATAAAGCAAAGGACTTCTACCGAAGTCGCACACATATCACATGCATCATTTATAAACATGCTCAACACAGAATCAGTATTCACATAGTCTATACAATCTTGTGTTCACATGCATATAAGCTTATTCATTTACAGATTATTTTCACATGCATATAAATTCGTATTCACATACAGGTCATATATACATAATCTCATATACCATAACAAAAGGCAGATATACAGAATGAAACTTATACATCAACTCTTATACACTTCAACACATAAAATAAGAATAGCCTGAAATCCTTTAGTTGTGGATACGGGCGCTATATAAAAAGAAGACCGAAGTCTCAGAACATATACTATATCTGTATCTGTATGACCATCTCGGAGGTCGGCCGCTTTGCCCAAACGGGTGGTCGGTAGCAGCTGCGCGGTAACCCTTTATAAGCATGCTTATCTGTCCACTACTATGACTCTTTAGGCTGAACATATAAACTCTTTACACTCTATCATATACATTCTATCTCTCAAACATTATAATATGATTCAAACATATAAAATCAATATCACAATCCAAATCATATTCAATAATTAAAAAGCATATAACATTTAATTCCATTCATAAACTCTTATATCATACCATCATTTACATGTAATTTAATTATAAAGACATTCACATACTAATTTAATAATGTTAGACAAAAGTTGGACAAGTAATAATAACTTCGGGTAAAGTTCGGGTTCGATTCGGGAGGTAAAAAGTACCATTTCGGGTGGAGGTTAAGGTCCCACGGTGGTAAGACATTCATTCCCACCATATAGGATGCTAAAAAATGGATAAAAATGGGATATAATCATTTTACACTGCGGTAACGAATTCCATACCGCCGTGTAAACCTATTCTGCCTCACAATGTGAGGCAGGCTCCAAACTTGCTTCAGGTCTAAATTTGTCACGCATTTTACACATAGTTAAAAACATTTTTAGGCAAAACTTTCTTGATAAAACTTGTTCCGTAGGATGTAAAATTTCAAGTGGGACAAATTTTAGGTCAATTGGACATCCATAACTCAAGATATCAACTAAACAACTTATACTGTTCCAGTAACCCGACCCAAACAGAGACACTTCGGTTTTTAATTTTTTCAAGGATCTTAGAGCCCGAATTGGCTTCCGGTTCTTCGGAGAAAATTTATGATAAATGTCTTATATTTATAATGGCACTAGAATAATAAAATTTGGAGATCTAAAAATCTACATATAAAAAAAAATACACAGAGGTCTGATAAAAACTGAACAGAATTTCCCCAAAATCACACCTTACACACAAAAGCTATATAGAACCCATCTAACACATCCAAAAATCATGCAAAATCATCCAATACATATTCACAAACATATATACAAACATATATCATAAAACACTGCAAGCAATCAAAATGAATAACATAAAATTTGCACACGATCCCAACCTCTAGGAAGCTTGATCTTGTGCTCTCTACTCGATTCCGACCTTCTCTTTGCCCTTATCCAATTTCTTGATCATAGCTTAAACCAAAACCATACAAAGCACTTAAGTTAATCTTCTTTCTACTTTAAATCAAAAATAGGAATATGGGAAGAAAAAGGAGGTCAGCTCAAAAGACTAACTAAACTTACCTCTCAAGAACGCATTCAACCCTTCTCTTATTCTTTAAACAAATCCAAGAGAACCAACTTAAGGTAAACTAAAAGAGAAGAAAGAAAACCAAAGGAAATGGGAAAGGAATGGAGCACGACTGAAACCAATGGAAAAACAAGAAGAATGAAAGCCAAAAGCAAGAGTAACGTGGGACAAAAGGAAGAAAATGGAGTAGCTAGTCAATGCTGATCCAAAAATAAAATTCCCACTTTCCAAAATTAAATACATGTATATCTCTTTAGCCACTTAATTCTTTTAATTCATATGTACCACTTTGACAAATACATGTATTTAAACAAACCAAGTGTCAATCTCCTACAATGCCATGTGTCAAGAGCCCCATAACCACACCCACAAAACACAGCTGTGTTATATCCAAAAGCACAGCTGTGCTTTCATGCAAACTCACTCTTTTATACACAAAAATCCTTGAATTTCCGAAAAAAACTTTGCAATACTTCTAGGGCCAAATCGGGTTGTTACAAATCTCTCCCCTTAAGAAATTTCGTCCTTAAAATTTCCCCGCTAATCAGTACAACTCAAATCAAATCGATAACTTAAATCAAAACATAAAGAATCACCATTTACCAGGGGGGCTTGTGAGTTTCTCTGCATCTCTGCGTGCTTGTAGTGCTATGTTCTCTCTTAATTTTGGACACTTAGCGAGCAAGTGATTCTTGCTACCACACTTAAAGCAAGCCCGTGTGATCTTCCTACATTCTCTCCAGTGTTGCCTATGACAGTGTTGATATTTCAGTGACTCACGGGATCTCTTACTTGGTACCACATCCTTTCCAAGTATCTTTCTCTTCAGACCTCTATTCTTAACAAATTTCGTAGAAACTTGAGGGGCTGTCAATCTATCCAAAATTTGAATCAACCCTTGTATAACTGCTGAATTATCAGGAGTAATACCAGAACTTGTACCTTCAAGAACAGGCGGATCAACTCTAGCCCGATTAACATTACCCGTTGTCTCTTCTACGTTCTCACTCATGTCGGACTCCATCTATACTCTACAAAACCAGCATCTGCATTAGGCCACAACTCTAGACAAACTCAAACAACTAACTGATACTCTATATCACATAGTCCTAAACCATTTAACCTAATGCTCTGATACCACTAAAATGTAACACCCCAACACCCCTCGGGAGGATATCGGGGCGCCACACGAACTCTAACGTGTACATATAGGTATACTAGCGGAAGCGATAGCAAAATACACATCAATACAAGATAAGAAAATAAAATAACACATGGGCCTAACATGCATTTTACAAATATTATACATATTACAAATGTCACACCCCGTTTGCCCCCTAGTAGAATGAGCCTGTCTGTGTGAGCATGCATTTGTATGTGTTTGGCATAGCATAAGGGTATTTTGGTAAAAAATGCATGTTTTTGGGTTTTGTTAGTATGTGGGTGCATATATGGCTTTAGGGGGTAAAGTAATTGCGTAATAGTTGTGTGTACTTGAGCATATCATTTTATGGTGTTTTAAGTTGGGATATGCTTGTGTGTGTGTGTGTTCATACCATTGTAGGGTGTGCATAAGTTGGGAAAGTATTAGGTGTGTGTAGTGCATGTTAGTTTGGTGTGAGTGGTTAGCTTCACCAATAGGAAATGGACACATACTTAGGGCAAAGAAAAGAAAAAGAAAAAGGGAAGAAAGAAGGGAAAATGGCAGATTCACGTTTCCTTCTTCACTCACCTTCTTCTTCTTCATTTTCTTCATTCTAAGAACTGTATTGAGGATTCAAGATTTTATTGGTGAAGTTAATCATCTCTTTGCATCTTCTCTGGTAAGTAATTGTATTCTTCTCATTTTGTTCTCTCATTTGTTTCATCTTCTTCTTCCTTGAGTTTAGATTTAACTTAGGGTTTGCATTGTTGGGTGTTCTTTGATTTGTTGTGTTTAGCTGAGGCCCCTCGTGATCCCAAGGGCAAGGATGTTGCTGGGACGAGTGGAGCTAAGTGATTGAAGCTTAGAATCTCAGGTTTGGGATTTTTGATTATGGATTGTGCTTGATTTGAACTTACTGTAAAATTCTAGGGTTTATGTTCTTGAATGTGGTAATGTATGATTTTTGTTGTGATGAGTGTTGAATTAAGTGGTTATATGGCATTTTGATGCTTAAATGATCTTCTGGAAGGTAAGATTCGATTTGTGTGATTTTGATTCAAGTTTGGAGTTGATTTCTGTGTTCTGGGAAAATTCTGGAAAACTGGAAAATCGTGTTACTGTACAAAATTCCCGTTTTGCGGTATCTGTCGCGTGACTATCCAAGAAGAGAGGCAAGTCACGAGACGTGACTTCCAGTCATGACTCGTGACCTGCCAGATAGAAGCTAGTCACGAGTTGTGACTGCCTGTCACAACTCGTGACCAGCCAAGAGGAAGGAAGTCACGGGGCGTGACTCCCAGTCACGACTCGTGACCACCCTGAGACAGTCACGCGTGACCAGCCCTAAAGAAGCCAGTCACGAGACGTGACACCCAGTCACGACTCGTGACCAGCGAGAGAGAAGGGACAAGTCACGTCACGTGACCAGCGAAGGAAGAGAGCCAATCACGAGACGTGACTCCCAGTCACGACTCGTGACCGGCTTGTGAAGGAGGCCAGTCACGAGTTGTGATGCCAGTCACGACCCGTGACCGGCCAACCTTATTGGCCACCTCTGTTTGGCCTATTTTCTGAAATTTCCCTGTTTTAACTCAACAATGAATTCCGTAGTTCTTCCGAATGGATTTATACTGCTGTATCATGCATGTTATATTTTTATATGCTTGGATATGAGTGATACTATGATTCTTCAGATGAAATTTTATGTTATCTTCTGAAATATGGTTTGAATGATGCATAACCTGCTAGAGTCAAGTAAGTGGATAGTTAGGCATGCCTAATAGAGTCTTTTAGCTGCAGCCCTTTGTTTCATTTGGACCCCGATCAGGTCCCCGTTTGGTTCCTCGCGAACCCTTTATGTGTAAGGATCTTGTTTAAGGTCCCTTTTGAAAATGATTTGTAAAAGTTAAAAGTAAAATGGTTTTCTCAATTCGTACCCGTAAGGTACTGTCTGTAATCGGCTCATACCCGTAAAGTACTATCTGTACACTCGTTATCCACTACCCAGAGTCTGTAGGTGTTCTTTTGGTGTTCGATTGGTTTACCCTACTCTTATGACTATATACATGTGATATCTGTATGAGTATATTGATGAAATGTATGTTCAACTAATCTGGAAATGGATATGAATTTGAGATGCAGAATGTATGGCTTTAAATTGTGAGCATGTTTTTATGAATTTGGCTATGAGCTATTGCATTTTGTCATTGTGAATGTGTTATGCCTTGGCGACCATTGTGAATGGCCGCCCATATTTTATGTGTGTTTCCCCACTAAGCGTTTATCGCTTAGCACGGTGTTTTTACCCGTGCAGGTGCGGAAGGAGTTTTGCTTTGTGAGAGAGTCACCGCCGTCAAGCCAACACAGAAGGTTTAGTGTAGGGCTCAGTTTGTAATCTTTGATGATTCTTTTTGTAAAGAACTCTCTTGTATCAGTTTTGTTTCAGCTTCCGCTATTGTACTTATATTTTGGATATGTAACATCTTTTGTTTCAGCTAGTTGATTAGAACATTATTGTAATGGTTTTGTTTTATTAATGTATGATCAGCTATTGCTTTCTTTTCCTTTTAAAGTTTTTAATTATCCTGTATTTCAGTATGTATGTTATGAATGAATGTATGATTTGCTTTGTATCTGTTTGGTGACACCTTTACTCATACGGCGTCTCACTCCTTATCGGATGGGGTTGCTTACGTATGGGTAGGGGGTGTTACAGTTTTTGGTATCAGAGCCATAGGTTTAGGCATTTCTGGGTGTTGTTTGCTTTGTTGATGTGTTGAAGTGTGTAGATGAGTATGTGTCTAGATTTGTGTTGGCTAATGCGGTTGTCCTCTTGTTTGTTAGATGGATTCTGATTCTGCTCATGGTGCGCTTGAGGAGTCCGCCGAGAGTGTGAATCCTCCAGCTGTAGATCCGTCTGTTTCTGTTACTGTGTCGGCTCAGCATGCTAGGGTCCAGCCCGAGGCCACAGCCATGCCTTTTGAGGCTATGTTCAGATTGCATCAGGACATGGCTAGGGTTTTGGAGAGAGTGACTGCTCCTAGAGCCCTTATTGAGAGTTTGAGAAGAGCTGGTGTTGAGGATTTTTATGGGACTGGGCTAGATGAGTCTGAGTTAGCAGAGAAGTGGCTTGATAAGGTAAAGAGAGCTTTAAAAGAAGTCAGGTGTCCTCCCGATCAGCAAGCAGAGTGTGCTGTTGCATTGCTTCAGGGGTCAGCTTATGAATGGTGGGAATTGGTTATTAGGCAACCTCAGATGCCTGATCCCGTCACTTGGGATTTCTTCAATGAGGAGTTTACTAGGAAGTTTGTGACTCAAGCTTATAGGGATGCAAGATGGGCACAGTTTCTGAGTTTGAGGCAGAGGACTTTGTCAGTTTCGGATTATGAGAAAGAGTTCAACCGGTTATCTCGCTATGCTCCACGCGGGGTTATGACAGATGATTTCAGATGCAAGCACTTTGAAGCCGGGTTGAATGAGTCATTGAAGATTGCCTTGATTTCCTTGATGTGTATACCTGGGATAAGTTATTATCAGATTGCAGAGGCCGCCATGAGGGCAGAGAAGACGGAATCATTGCTTAGGGAGAGAGCTCAGCGAAGGAATTCAGCTAGAGGTGGTTCTTCTTCATCTTCGGGTAAGAGATCTAGAAACCCGCAAGATGAGCCAGCAGCTTGTTCAGCTTCTAGAGGTAGAAGACAGGGTTCTGCAGCAGTATCTGGTTCTGGCAGAGGTGGTAGGTCTGATGTTGTACCTGTTTGTGCGAATTGCAGCAAGGCTCACCGGGGTGAGTGTAGGTGGCTCACTGGTGGATGTTTTAGATGTGGGAGTACCGAGCACCGTGTGGCTAGTTGTCCCCAGATGAGTGAGGATTCAGGACCTCAGGGAGGAGCTAGCAGAGTTGGATCGAATGCTTCTCAGGCTGCTAGAGGTAGAGGTAGAGGCAGAGGTCGAGGCGGTCGGCCTAGAGATGGAGCTGCTTTTGAGACTGTTGAGCATCCTCCTCAGGTTGCCACTAGAGCTTATGCTGTGAGAGCCAGAGAGGAGCATGATGCGCCTGATGTTATTGCTGGTAAGTTCCTACTCCATGACACTGAATTATATGCTCTAATTGACCCTGGTTCCACACACTCATACTTGTGCACAGATAAAATTGTTGATAAGTTGCATGTGGTTGATCAGTTAGATTATGAGATTTGTGTGACCAGTCCATTAGGGCATAGTGTCAGTGTGAGTAGAGTCTTTAGGAGTTGTCCTTTGATTGTTGAGGGAGTTGTTCTTCCAGCAGATTTGATTGAGTTACCTTTCAGAGAGTTTGATCTGATTTTGGGTATGGACTGATTGGGTAAGCATCGGGCTATAGTGGATTGCCATAGGAAGACAGTTGTTCTTCGGGATAGATGTCAGTCTCCTGTGTTTATGAAGGGTTTGGGCGCTAGTTCTTTGAATAATGTGATTTCTGCGATGCAAGCCAAGAGGTTTATCAGGAAAGGTTGTGAGGCTTTTCTAGCAGTTGTGTTGGATTCCAAGAGAGATCAAGTTCAGATTGAGGATATTCCTGTAGTGCGGGAGTTTAGTGATGTGTTCCCGAGCGAGTTGCCTGGTTTGCCTCCTGAGAGAGAGGTTGAGTTGTCCATTGAGATTATGCCGGGTACCACTCCTATTTCGAAAGCACCTTATCAGATGGCTCCTGTAGAGTTGAGGGAACTTAAGACTCAGCTACAAGAGCTATTGGATAAGGGGTTTATTCGACCTAGCATATCTCCTTGGGGAGCTCCAGTTCTGTTTGTCAAGAAGAAAGATGGATCTCTGCGGATGTGTATCGACTACAGGCAGATAAATAAGGTCACAGTGAAGAATAAGTATCCGTTGCCTAGGATTGAAGATTTGTTTGATCAGCTTCGGGGTGCAGGTGTTTTCTCCAAGATAGATCTTCGATCAGGGTACTATCAGCTTCGAGTTCAGGATGCAGATGTGGTTAAGACTGCATTTCGGACTAGGTATGGCCACTATGAGTTTCTTGTGATCCCGTTTGGTTTGACCAATGCTCCAGCGGCTTTTATGGATTTGATGAACCGTGTGTTTAGGCCATACTTAGATCGATTTGTAGTAGTGTTCATTGATGATATCTTGGTGTATTCCAAGGATGAGAGTGAGCATGAGGAGCATCTCAGATTGGTTTTGCAGATGTTGAGAGAGCACCAGTTGTTTGCCAAGCTTAGCAAGTGTGATTTCTGGCTTCGAGAAGTGTCATTCTTAGGTCACATTGTTTCAGCCAGGGGTATTCAGGTTGATTCGGCCAAGATTGAGGCGATTGTTGATTGGAAAGCGCCTAGAAATGTTCAGGAAGTGAGGAGTTTCCTTGGTTTGGCAGGTTACTACCGTCGGTTTGTTAAGGGCTTTTCTGTGATTGCCGCTCCGATTACTAGATTGTTGAGGAAAGGAGTCAGATTTGAGTGGTCAGATAGATGCCAGGCTTGTTTTGATCAGTTGAAGCAGTTGCTTGTTGAGGCTCCTATTCTTACTCAACCCATCTCGGGTAAAGAGTTTGTCATTTATAGTGATGCTTCGGGTGTTGGCCTTGGATGTGTTTTGATGCAAGAAGGTAAGGTTGTGGCTTATGCTTCGCATCAGTTGAAGCCACATGAGAGGAACTATTCGACGTATGATCTTGAGTTAGCAGCTGTGATCTTTGCCTTGAAGATTTGGCGTCATTATCTGTATGGGGAAAAGTGTAGGATCTTTTCGGACCACAAGAGCTTGAAGTACTTCCTCTCACAGAAAGAATTGAACATGAGACAGCGCCGTTGGCTTGAGTTGTTTAAGGACTATGACTGCATTGTGGATTACCATCCTGGTAAGGCCAATGTAGTCGCTGATGCTTTGAGTCAGAAGTAAGTTTCAGCTTTGTTCCTGAGACGATTCAGATGGAGATTTGGTCCAGATGGGCTTTGCTTGCTCAGTTGCGTGTGAAGCCTACCTTGAGACAGAGGATTGTGGATGCTCAGAGGGATGATGTGAGACTTCAGCGGATTATACAAGAGGTCAGATCGGGTAAGCAGTCAGAGTTTTCAGTTCAGGATGAGGTACTTATGTTCAGAGATCGCTTGTGTGTGCCAGAGTCTGAGGAGTTGAGGAGACAACTTATGAGTGAGGCGCATAGTACAGTTTTTACTATGCATCCTGGCAGTGAGAAGATGTATCGGGACATGAAGCAGTTTTATTGGTGGTCTGGTATGAAGCGTGATATAGTGGATTTTGTGTCCAAGTGTTTGACTTGTCAGCAGGTAAAGGCCGAGCATCAGGTTCCTTCAGGATTGCTTACGCCTTTATCCATTCCTGAGTGGAAGTGGGATGATATCTCCATGGACTTTGTTTCTAGTTTGCCTTTGACTCAGAAGAAGCATGACTCAGTTTGGGTAATTGTGGATCGGCTTACGAAGTCAGCTCATTTTCTACCAGTTAGAGTGGACTACTCGATGGATAGATTAGCCAGTATCTATGTAGATGAGATAGTTCGGTTGCATGGTGTGCCATTGTCCATAGTTTCAGATCGGGTTCCGAGATTCACTTCCAAGTTTTGGAAGGAGTTGCAGAGAGCTTTGGGCACTAGGTTGAACTTCAGTACAACGTTTCACCCTCAGACAGATGGTCAGTCAAAACGGGTCATTCAGATCTTAGAGGATATGATGAGGGCTTGTGCTTTAGATTTCCCGGGTAGTTGGGACAGATATGTGTCGCTTATGGAGTTTGCCTACAACAATAGCTTTCAGTCGAGTATTGGTATGTCACCATATGAGGCTTTGTATAGTCGTCAGTGTAGGACTCCGGTTTGTTGGACCGAGCTATCCGAGAGATTAGTGATTGGGCCAAACTTGGTGAGAGATACTGAAGAAAAGATCAGAGTTGTGCAGCAGAATTTGAAGGCAGCCAAGGATCGACAAAAGTCTTATGCCAATTTGAAGAGGAAAGACGTTCATTTTGAGATCGGGGACAAAGTTTTCCTTAAAGTTTCACCTTGGAGGAAAGTGCTTCGATTTGGAAAGAAAGGCAAGCTTAGTCCTCGTTTCATTGGTCCTTATGAGATTTTGGCTAAGGTAGGACCTGTAGCCTATAGATTGGCATTACCGATGGAGTTAGCAAAGTTGCACGATGTGTTCCATGTTTCGATGCTTCGTCGGTATAGATCAGATCCTTCGCATGTTCTTTCGGTTCAGGATATTCAGGTTCAGCCAGATTTTTCCAATGATGAGGAACCGCGAGCCATTCTAGCCTGAGAGGTAAGACAATTAAGAAGTAAGCAGATCCCTTTGGTAAAGGTATTGTGGATTCATCACGGAGTCGAGGAAGCGACATGGGAACCAGAGGAATCGATGAGAGCTCAGTATCCGTACTTATTCAGTTCAGTTGAGAATTTCGAGGACGAAATTCTTATTAGTAGGGGAGAGTTGTCACACCCCGTTTGCCCCCTAGTAGAATGAGCCTGTCTGTGTGAGCATGCATTTGTATGTGTTTGGCATAGCATAAGGGTATTTTGGTAAAAAATGCATGTTTTTGGGATTTGTTAGTATGTGGGTGCATATATGGCTTTAGGGTGTGAAGTAATTGGGTAATAGTTGTGTGTACTTGAGCATATCATTTTATGGAGTTTTAAGTTGGGATATGCTTGTGTGTGTGTGTTCATACCATTGTAGGGTGTGCATTAGTTGGGAAAGTATTAGGTGTGTGTAGTGCATGTTAGTTTGGTGTGAGTGGTTAGCTTCACCAATAGGAAATGGACACATACTTAGGGCAAAGAAAAGAAAAAGAAAAAGGGAAGAAAGAAGGGAAAATGGCAGATTCACGTTTCCTTCTTCACTCACCTTCTTCTTCTTCATTTTCTTCATTCTAAGAACTGTATTGAGGATTCAAGACTTTATTGGTGAAGTTAATCATCTCTTTGCATCTTCTCTGGTAAGTAATTGTATTCTTCTCATTTTGTTCTCTCATTTGTTTCATCTTCTTCTTCCTTGAGTTTAGATTTAACTTAGGGTTTGCATTATTGGGTGTTCTTTGATTTGTTGTGTTTAGCTGAGGCCCCTCGCGATCCCAAGGGCAAGGAGGTTGCTGGGGCGAGTGGAGCTAAGTGACTGAAGCTTAGAATCTCAGGTTTGGGATTTTTGATTGTGGATTGTGCTTGATTTGAACTTACTGTAAAATTGTAGGGTTTATGTTCTTGAATGTGGTAATGTATGATTTTGGTTGTGATGAGTGTTGAATTAAGTTGTTATATGGCATTTTGATGCTTAAATGATCTTCTGGAAGGTAAGATTCGATTTGTGAGATTTTGATTCAAGTTTGGAGTTGATTTCTGTGTTCTGGGAAAATTCTGGAAAACTGGAAAATCGTGTTACTGTACAAAATTCCCGTTTTGCTGTATCTGTCGCGTGACTATCCAAGAAGAGAGGTAAGTCACGAGACGTGACTTCCAGTCACGACTCGTGACCTGCCAGATAGAAGCTAGTCACGAGTTGTGACTGCCTGTCACAACTCATGACCAGCTAAGAGGAAGGAAGTCACGGAGCGTGACTCCCAGTCACGACTCGTGACCGGCCTGAGACAGTCACGCGTGACCAGCCCTAAAGAAGCCAGTCACGAGACGTGACACCCAGTCACGACTCGTGACAAGCGAGAGAGAAGGGACAAGTCACGTCGCGTGACCAGCGAAGGAAGAGAGCCAGTCACGAGATGTGACTCCCAGTCACGACTCGTGACCGGCTTGTGAAGGAGGCCAGTCACGAGTTGTGATGCTAGTCACGACCCGTGACCGGCCAACCTTGTTGGTCACCTCCGTTTGGCCTATTTTCTGAAATTTCCCGGTTTTAACTCAACAATGAATTCCGTAGTTCTTTCGAATGGATTTATACTGCTGTATCATGCATGTTATATTTTTTTATGCTTGGATATGAGTGATACTATGATTCTTCAGATGAAATTTTATGTTATCTTCTGAAATATGGTTTGAATGACGCATAACCTGCTAGAGTCAAGCAAGTGGATAGTTAGGCATGCCTAATAGAGTCTTTTAGCTGCAGCCCTTTGTTTAATTTGGACCCCGATCAGGTCCCCGTTTGGTTCCTCGCGAACCCTTTATGTGTAAGGATCTTGTTTAAGCTCCCTTTTGAAAATGATTTGTAAAAGTTAAAAGTAAAATGGTTTTCTCGATTTGTACCCGTAAGGTACTGTCTGTAATCGGCTCGTACCCGTAAAGTACTGTCTGTACACTCATTATCCACTACCTAGAGTCTGCAGGTGTTCTTTTGGTGTTCGATTGGTTTACCCTACTCTTATGACTATATACATGTGATATTTGTATGAGTATATTGATGTAATGTATGTTCAACTAATCTGGAAATGGATATGAATTTGAGATGCAGAATGTATGGCTTTAAATTGTGAGCATGTTTTTATGAATTTAGTTATGAGCTATTGCATTTTGCCATTGTGAATGTGTTATGCCTTGGCGACCATTGTGAATGGCCGCCCATATTTTATGTGTGTTTCCCCACTAAGCGTTTATCGCTTAGCACGATGTTTTTACCCGTGCAGGTGCGGAAGGAGTTTTGCTTTGTGAGAGAGTCACCGCCGTCAAGCCAACACAGAAGGTTTAGTGTAGGGCTCAGTTTGTAATCTTTGATGATTCTTTTTGTAAAGAACTCTCTTGTATCAGTTTTGTTTCAGCTTCCGCTATTGTACTTATATTTTGGATATGTAACATCTTTTGTTTCAGCTAGTTGATCAGAACATTATTGTAATGGTTTTGTTATATTAATGTATGATCAGCTATTGCTTTCTTTTCCTTTTAAAGTTTTTAATTATCCTGTATTTTAGTATGTATGTTATGAATGAATGTATGATTTGCTTTGTATCTGTTTGGTGACACCTTTACTCATACGACGTCTCACTCCTTATCGGATGGGGTTGCTTACGTATGGGTAGGGGGTGTTACAACAAAACTATTGTCATTTTACTTTACATATTCATTTCTGTACATATATTACAATAAACATTTACATACAATGATTATACTATTCTATTACATAATGATGTTACTCAAAATATCAAAAGCAAACTCTATCTTATACACAAGGATCAAACTAAAAAACTCCTCGTGGCCATGACCTACAGATGCAGTCAGACTGATCCAACCCTGAAAACCTACATGGAAACAAACATCCGTGGTAAGCGATAACGCTTAGTGGGGATGAAAATAAAGCAAAGGACTTCTACCGAAGTCGCACACATATCACATGTATCATTTATAAACATGCTCAATACAGAATCAGTATTCATATAGTCTATACAATCTTGTGTTCACATGCATATAAGCTTATTCATTTATAGATTATTTTCACATGAATATAAACTCGTATTCACATACAGGTCATATATACATAATCTCATATACCATAACAAAAGGAAGATATACAGAACGAAACTTATACATCAACTCTTATACACTTCAACACATAAAATAAGAATAGCCTGAAATCCTTTAGTTGTGGATATGGGTGCTATATATACAGAAGACCGAAGTCTCAGAACATGTACTATATCTGTATCTGTATGACCATCTCGGAGGTCGGCCGCTTCGCCGAAACGGGGTGGTCGATAGCAGCTGCACGGTAACACTCTTGTCTTTTTCCCTTTTACACAATGCTTGCAAAAATCCAATTTGCAACCCTTTATAACCATGCTTATCTATCCACCACTATGACTCTTCAGGCTGAACATATAAACTCTATACACTCTATCATATACATTCTATCTCTCAAATATTATAACATTATTCAAACATATATAATCAATATCGCATTGCAAATCATGTTCAATAATTAAAAAGCATATAACATTTAATTCCATTCTTAAACTCTTATATCATTCCATCATTTACATGTAATTTAATTAGAAAGACATTCATATACCAATTTAATAATGTTAGACACATGTTGGACAAGTGATAATAACTTCGAGTAAAGTTTGGGTTCGATTTAGGAGGTATAAAGTACCATTTCGGGGGAAGGTTAAGGTCCCACTATGGTAAGCCATTCATTCCCACCGTATAGGATCCTAAAAATTGGCAAAAATGGGATAGAATCGTTTTACATGGCAGTAAGGAATTTCATACCGCCGTGTAAACCTATTCTGCCTCACAATGTGAGGCAGGCTCTAGACTGGCTTCAGGTCTAAACGTGTCACGCATATTACACATAGTTAGAGACATTTTTAGGCAAAACTTTCTTCATAACAATTGTTTCTTAGGATATTAAATTTCAAATTTGACAAATTTCAGGTCAATTATAAATATATAACTCCAGATATGAACTAAACAACCTATACTGTTCCAATAACCAGACCCAAACAGAGACACTTTGGTTTTTAAATTTTTCAAGGATGGTAGAGCTAGAATTGGCTTCCGGTTCTTCCGAGCCAATTTTGGGTATTTGTCATATCTTTCTAATGGAACTTGAATCATCCAATTTGGAGGTCTAAAACTCTACTTATGACAAAAATAATACACAGAGGTCTGATGAAAACTGAACAGAATTTCCCCAAAATCACACGTTACACACAAAAGCTATATGGAATCCATCTAACACATCCAAAAATCATGCAAAATCATCCACTACATAATCACAAACATATATACAAACATATATCATAAAACACTGCAAGCAATCAAAATGCATAACTTAAAATTCGCAGACGATCCCAACCTCTAGGAAGCTTGATCTTGTGCTTTCTACTCGATTCCGACCTTCTCTTTGCCCTTATCCAATTTCTTGATCATAGCTTAAACAAAAACCATACAAAGAACTTAAGTTAATCTTCTTTCTACTTTAAATCAAAAACAGGAATATGGGAAGAAAAAGGAGGTCAGCTCAAAAGACTAGCTAGACTTACCTCTCAAGAACCCATTCAACTCTTCTCTTATTCTTCAAACCAATCCAAGAGAACCAACTTAAGGTAAACCAAAAGAGAAGAAAGAAAAGCAAAGGAAATGGGAAAGGAATAGAGCACGGCTGAAATGAATGGAAAGACAAGAAGAATGAATGCCAAAAGCAAGAGTAACGTGGGACAAAAGGAAGAAAATGGAGTAGCTGGTCAATGCTCATCCAAAAATTAAATTCCCACTTTCCAAAATTAAATACATGTATATCTCTTTAGCCACTTAATTCTTTTAATTCATATGTATCTCTTTGACAAATACATGTATTTAAACAAACCAAGTGTCAATCTCCTACGATGCCATGTGTCAAGAGCCCCATCGACCACACCCACAAAAACACAGCTGTGTTTTACCCAAAATCACAGCTGTGCTTTCATGCAAACTCACTCTTTTATACACACAAATCCTTGAATTTCCGAACAAAACTTTGCAATTCTTTCGGGGCCAAATCGAGTTGTTACAAATCTCTCCCCTTAAGAAATTTTGTCCTTAAAATTTCCCCGCTAATCAGTAGAACTCAAATCAAATCGATAACTTAAATCAAAACATGAAGAATCACCACTTACCTGAGGGGCTTGTGAGTTTCTCTGCATCTCTGCGTGCTTGTAGTGCTATGTTCTCTCTTAATTTCAGACACTTAGCGAGCAAGTGATTCTTGCTACCACACTTAAAGCAAGCTCGCGTGATCTTCCTACATTCTCTCCAGTGTTGCCTCTGACAGTGTTGACATTTCGGTGACTCACGGGTTCTCTTACTTGGTACCACATCCTTTCCAAGTATCTTTCACTTCAGACCTCTATTCTTAACAAATTCCGTAGAAACTTGAGGGGCTGTCAATCTATCCAAAATCCGAATCAACCCTTGTATAACTGCTGAATTATCAGGAGTAATACCAGAACTTGTAGCTTTAAGAGCAGGCTGATCAACTCTAGCCCGATTCACATTACCCGTTGTCTCTTCTACGTTCTCACTCGTGCCGAACTCCATCTATACTCTACAAAACCAGCATCTGCATTAGGCCACAACTCTAGACAAACTCAAACAACTAACGGATACTCTATATCACATAGTCCTAAACCATTTAACGTAAAGCTCTGATAAGACTAAAATGTTACACCCCAACACCCCTCGTGAGGATATAAGGGCGCCACGCGAACTCTAATGTGTACATATACATATACTAGCGGAAGCGATAGAAAAATATACATCAATACAAGATAAGAAAATCAAATAACACTTGGGCCCAACATGCATTTTACAAATATTATACATATTAAGAAACTATTGTCATTTTACTTTACATATTCGTTTCTGTACATATATTACAATAAACATTTACATACAAAAATTATACTATTCTATTACATAATGATGTTACTCAAAGCATCAAAAGAAAACTCTATCTTATACACAAGAATAAAACTAAAAACTCCTCGTGGTCATGACCTGCAGATGCAGTCAGACTGATCCAACCCTGAAAACCTACATGGAAACAAACATCCGTGGTAAGCGATAACGCTTAGTGGGGATGAAAATAAAGCAAAGGACTTCTACCGAAGTCGCACACATATCACATGCAGCATTTATAAACATGCTCAATACAGAATCAATATTCATATAGTCTATACAATCTTGTGTTCTCATGCATATACGCTTATTCATTTACAGATTATTTTCACATGAATATAAACTCGTATTCAGATACAGGTCATATATACATAATGTCATATACCATAACAAAAGGCAGATATACAGCACGAAACTTATACATCAACTCTTATACACTTCAACATATAAAATAAGAATAGCCTGAAATCCTTTAATTGTGGATATGGGCACTATATATACAGAAGACCGAAGTCTCAGAATATGTACTATATCTGTATCTGTATGACCATCTCGGAGGTCGGCCGCTTCGCCCAAACGGGGCGGTCGATAGCAGCTGCGCAGTAACCCTTTATAAGCATGCTTATCTATCCACTACTAAGACTCTTCAGGCTGAACACATAAACTCTATACACTCTATCATATACTTTCTATCTCTCAAACATTATAACATGATTCAAACATATATAATTGCAAATCATGTTCAATAATTAAAAAGCATATAACATTTAATTCCATTCATAAACTCTTATATCATACCATAATTTACATGTAATTTAATTAGAAAGACATTCATATACCAATTTAATAATGTTAGCCACAAGTTGGACAAGTGATAATAACTTCGGGTAAAGTTCGAGTTCGATTCGGGAGGTAAAAAGTATCATTTCGGGTGAAGGTTAAGGTCCCACTGTGGTAAGACATTCATTCCCACCGTATAGGACGCTAAAAATGGGTAAAAATGGGACATAATCGTTTTACACGGCGGTAAGGAATTTCATACCGCCGTGTAAACCTATTCTGCCTCACAATGTGAGGCAGGCTCCAGATTGGCTTCAGGTCTAAACCTGTCACGCATGTTACACATAGTTAGAGATATTTTTAGGCAAAATTTTCTTCATAATAATTGTTCTTTAGGATGTTATCGTTCAAATGCGATAAATTTCAGGTAAATTTGACATCTATAACTCCATATATAAACTAAACAACCTATACGGTTATTAAATTTTTCAAGGATTGTAGATCCAGAATTGGCTTCCAGTCCTTCAGAGAAACTTTTAGACATATGTCTTATCGTTCTAATGGAACTAGAATCATCCAATTTGGAGGTCTAAAACTCTACTTATGATAAAAACAATACACAGAGGTCTGATGAAAACTGAATAGAATTTCCCCAAAATCACACGTTACACACAAAAGCTATATGGAACCCATCTAACACATCCAAAAATCATGCAAAATCATCCAATACATAATCACAAACATATATACAAACATATATCATAAAACACTGTAAACAATCTGTTAGCATATTTTATAAGTGCTAATTTTTCGCAAGCATACGGTGTACCGAAATAGTACAAAAGATATCGATCCCATGAGGAATGTAATTTTTACTCACAATTACTACTTGATTTTAATCTTGTTTACAATAATCAATAATTTATTGGTTAAATCTAAACTACTCTATTAAATAAACTAATTAAACCTATTTGATGTTGATCGAAGAAGATAAAATAATTAATGAAGAACTTAAAATAATGAACTTGATCCATCAATCCAATTAATAATAATCATCTTTTCATGCAAGCCAAGTTGGAATATATTTCTAACACATTCTCTCGACTTGAATTAGAGTGCCTAAAGCATGCATTTAAAACACTAATCCTTAATTCTCATTAATGAACTAGTTGATTTTAATTACATATTTTAAGAATAATCACCACCCTACAGTAACTATCTCAACATACTAATCTCTCTAGCTATATTTTAATAATGAACTTCTATTAGATTTAAGTTAAAATGATCTCTTGACTCTACCTTAACTTATAAAGATCATGCAATTGTACTAACAGAAATTCTGTATTCAAAGACTCTTAAAATAGATGGAAGAAGAGAATAATAATAACATTCAAATTCATTGAAGTAATGTTCATTTAATTTACAGAGAAGAAATAAAAGATAAGAGAATAAGAAAGAAATCTCTCAACCCTTTTCCCAAACTCTTGTAATAGATTTTCTTCTCCTTGATCTTCTTCTTCAAAATATAAAAACTAACTAAGAAATTTTAATAAGGAAAAAGAAAAATGTTCCTCAAAACTACAGAAAAAACTACTTAATAAAATTCTATATATTTTACATTACAATTAAACTACAAATTTATAGATGTTCTTTTGAAGTTAGTGTCCCTTAGAGATGTCCCTTGGAGATGGTTGCAAAGTTTGGTGGAAAGAGGTGACTTTTCCAATGACTTTTTGAGTAAAACTGCCCCAAAGGATAGTTTTGTCGCGCTCGCGATAGAACACGCTAGCGTTTTTCCTCTTTCCTCTCTTTCTCTCTCTTTCCCTTCGGTTTCTCTCAGCATCAGCACGAGTCGAGCTCTCCCAGCACGAGTCGTGTCCCCTCATCCTAGTCGTGCTCTTCATGCACAACTCAACTGGTTTCTTCCTTCTTTTCTTCTTTCCCTTTCTCTTTTGCCATACTGCACGAGTCGTGCTCCAACATCTGACTCGTAGTCCTCCTGCTTTCTTCTCTGTTCTGTTCGACTCATGCTCCACTTCTCTAGTAATGCCTTTTCTTCACCATTTATGATTCTATTCACACTTTTACACTTAAATAAACCTATAAACACACAAACACACAAACTAGCACATATACACATAAACTAACACATATGACATCAAATACACACACATTTGCATAATTAATTTCATAAACTCATACAAAACATACACTAAATTATACCTCAATTAAGCTCCTATCAAATTTTCCCACACTTAAATATTGCTTGTCCTCAAGCAAGACAAATAAATAGGAAAATTCAATAATCAGTATTATTATATAGCATTGTCCATTCAGTAAATATGATAGAATTGAAAAGATTAAATATCTCAAACACTCAAAAATATTAGTAAATCAAATTTCCAAGCATGTACTAAATTTAAACAAGTCACTTAATTTTACTAATTCCAACATTAAGAGTATAAGTCTCAAAAAACTAAACATGATTTAAAGAGAGAAATTTGATTATAAAGTTGAAAATTCTAAAGTAACTAGCTGCATTTAGGACAGTTTTGAGCTCACTTACCCTTAATCCAATCTCATGGCATTTTTAGACTTTTCTTTTTCCTTTCTTTTGATTTATCTTTTTTTTTTGAATCATGGGTATATTTTTTTCATTTTTTCCCATGAACAGCAAGAGAAAGTAGTATGGGTGCGTTTTACTCTCCATCCCATACATTTCAATTTTGGATGTACATCTTGCTTTCTTTTCTTTTTATGAATTGAGTGGGTGCATTTTATGCTCCATCCCACTTATGATTTTCTTTTATTTTTTTTCTAAGTCCTCATCCATTATTGAAAGAAATAAGGGTAAGTATTATGGCTATAGTTTCCTCTAAGCAACTAGAAACTTAAAATGTTTAACTAAATGAGCAAATTCTAACTTTACAAACATGGTTAATAAAAAGACTAAATAATCTATAATGTTGAAAGAAGTAAAAGAAAATAACTTGAAAAACTTAAAACACATGCTAAAAATTTTGAAAAACTGATAAAAATGAGCATAAAAGATAAATGTCTAACAACCTATATAACATGCCAATGGAACAATACCTTATAATAAAATTTACTAAAAAGCCTAATTGAACAATAAAAACATAAAAACAAACATACAATTAACATATAAAGCAAAAACAAACAAACAAACACACTCACTCCGCCACACTTAGAACACACATTGTCCTCAATGTGAAGAAGTGAAACAAAATAAACAATTAAAAGAAAGAAATAAAACAAGGAGAAGAAAAACTCCCTGCTCGTGGTGAAGGTGGAGGTGATGGAACCACAAAACCAGATTGAGTGATGAAATTATCCATCCTAAACTCCAATCGCCTTTGGTGTCTTGCTATAGATGAAAGTTGATCTTTCATATTGGACTGATTTTGAAGAATCTGTTTAAACATGGCTGCCACATTGTGGCTAGAAGATCCAACATCAGGTGCTACAGCCACCTCATGCATAGATGCATCTCCACTTGGCTCCTCATCACTCTCTACTCCTTGTTGGGCAGAGGGGCCTGCAAGTTCCCTCCAACAGGACCTTGAACTGGTGGGATTTCCTGAAAATTAGAACTACAAACCTCTCCACGCACAAATAAATGTTTAGTAAAGAATATGCAAGAATGCATCCTAGTGAAACAGCGAGGATTAACATCCAAATGTCTTGCAATAACACCAATTATGTGTCCATGAGTGAGAGGTGAATCTTTTTTTCCGGTACATTGCAATAATTGATTAAATAGCCAATATGACCAACATATAGATTTGCCCTTGTGCACACACCACATTAGGAACAATTCATGCAAAGATACCCTATTATATTCAGACCTATTAAAAACATAAGAAGCTAAAATCTTATGTAAAATCCAAAATTTTAAGTCTTTGATGAACATAGATTTAGCATCTCTAGTCTTAAATGGTGTCTGCAAATTAGTGAGAAAAGTCCAAAACTCATTTGGCTTAAAGGACCTAGGTGGTTCAGTTAATCCATTTTGGGAAAAACCAAAAATTCTATGCATCATGAAATATGTGAGTGTGTGTTGCCTACCATCTAAGCAAAAATCTAAGAGCCTATCATTATGTGCATTAGGTTGCAATGTAGTGTAAAATTCAAGCACAATATCAGGATAAAAATTGTCATGAAAATTCACAAACCTCAATAATCCACAGTTAGAAAGCATTTTATGCACAATATTCAACATACCAGCTTGTTCAAGAAGAGTTGAGGGGAAAAACTTACAATGAAGTACAGCTCTGTCCTTGAGAGTAAGAAATTTGTTACCTTCATCAGCTGAATGGATGGGGAAGCTAGCTCCAATGACGAAAGATAAATCTCCTTATGCTTCCTCCATCTGATCTTAGCTTAATCTTAATGAAGAGGAAGGATTCTTTGACTTGACCTTGGTGTGTTTTAAAGGCCGAGATTGAAAAAGAAACAGGAGTGAAAACGGAATAGAAGACAGAAGAATGAAGAAGAAATAAAACAATGAAAACCCTTAGAAAATGGATGAGATGGAGTAGAACTAGAATGCTAATGATGACGAGAATGAATAACAAAAAGAAAACAGAGTGTGAATCACGTGAATGAGATCTTGCGAAGGGAAGAGGAAGAGAGAAAATGAATGGCCGAGGAGTGTGGGACTCGTGAAGTCGAACACGAGAAGGAAAAACTAAAAGGAAAGAGGGCTGGAAAACAAAAGCTTGCAATGGGTTAAAAGAAAATTAGGGTTTTGAATAGACTACCCCCGTTTGGATTTCTAATTAGTGTGTTTTAGGGTTAGGGTTAGTCTACTTAAGTTAATTTTAACTTAAGAAATATGGTAATAGGACAGTAAGACCAGATTAAAAGAAAAATAAAAGAAAATAAAACATTTGAAGAAAAGAAAACTTACAACGATGTTTACAGACCCGAAATGCAACTAGATGGAATAATGGGCACCCAACATGAGTCGGTCAACACAGCACGACTAGTGCTGATGCTTTTTACCTGTGGGACTTTTGCTCTCCAGCACGAGTCGGATGAAGCTGGGGCATTTCCGAACATCGCCCTCTGTCGCGATCGTGAGGATGCTGCGCTCGCGACAGAGGCTTCCTCGCCTTCCCAGAACATGAGTCGAACACTAGAGTATGACTCATGCTCAGGCATTCGACTCATGCTATACAAGAATGACTCGAATGATCTCCCTGCGTACAACTGCAGTTGCTCTCTATCGCGATCGCGAGAATACCGCGCTCGCGACAGAGACGTCATCACATAAATTTTTTTTTAACTAATAATAATAATCTAAATTGAACAACTCCTAGTCTTACTAATTTACCTGTAAAATAAAAAAAAAACAAATATGTTAAGAGCATGAAAACCTAAAATACAAAAGTAATTAATAAATTTGCATAGACTAAACTAAAACAACATAAAATACATTGAGAAAGAAAATCTAGTTAAGTAACCTAAATAAGAAACTAGACCAATTATGGCTTCATGTGCTCTCTAGGATTTTCCTCAGTATTACTTGGAAGACATCCTATACTTCTAGATGGTAAAGAACTTGCTAATTGGCCCAATTGAACCTCAAGATTATGAATAGATGAAGCATGATTTTTAGTGATTTGGTCAATTTTGCCTCAAGTTTCTTTTGACTTTCATCTTGAGAATTCATCTTAAAATTAATTTCCTCAATAAACTTATCAATATTCCCTTCAAAAGCACCAAACCTATCTTGTGGTTGTTGGTATCCTACTCCCCTATTTTGGTTATTATTATTATTATTGCCCCATGACAAATTTGGATGGTTTCTCCAACTAGGATTATAAGTATTAGAGTAAGGATTCCCACGCCCTTGGCCTTGGATAAAATTAACTTGTTCTTCCTTACTAACAATTCCTAAATTGCAATTTCCACTAATATGCCCTTGTTGACCACAAATATTACATGCAAGTGATGAATTACCTCCCATACTTAGGTTGTTAACTTTTTGAGTCAATGCCTCAATTTGGGCTTGCAAAGCTACCATGGAATCAACTGAATGCATTCCCCTAAGATTAAAATTAGATTCCTTTACTCTATCGGTTGGCCACATGCAATTATTCATTACCATCTCTTCCAATAGCTGAAATGTTGCTTTAGTTGTTTTTCTCATCAAAGAACCACCAGCTGCAGCATCTATAGTGCCCCTTGTATTAGGGTTAACTCCATTGTAAAAAGTTTGCATCAAAAGCTCCTTTGGAAGATTATGATGTGGGTACATCCTTTGCAACTCTTTAAACCTTTCCCATGCTTCATACAAAGATTCATTCTCATGTTGTACAAAGGTTGTGATATCTTTTATAATCTTGGCTGTTTTTGCTAAGGGAAAATACTTTAATAAAAATGCTTGGGCCAATTGGTCCCATGTGGTTATAGATCCCCTTGTTAATGAATTCAACCAAGCCTTAGCTTTTTCCTTCAAAATGAATGGAAAAATCCTAAGCTTAATTGCATCTACCGAAACACCATTGATTTTAAAAGTATCACAAATTTAAAGGAAATTGGCCAAATGAGCATTGGGATCCTCATTTGTCAAACCGTAAAACTGAATACTATTTTGAATCATTTGTAAAAGTGAAGGTTTAATCTCAAATTGGTTAGCATTTACCATAGGTCTTACCACTCCTTGTTGAGCACCACTCAATGCTGGGGTGGCAAAGTCCATTAATCTAGATGGATTCTCTTCAACCATGATAATTGGTCTCTTATTCTTGTTCTTTTTTCTATTGGATTTCCGGTTACTTGATAAAAATCTTTCAATTTCAGGATTCAATGGTTCAAGCTCTTCTTGTGAACTTCTTGTACTAGGCATGAACTCTCAAATCCTTTAAAAACCAAAATCAATACACAAAGTCAAACTAAGCATACAAACAAACTACAAAACAAAGTAAAAATTGTAATCCAAAATCATAAATCAAGATTCATAATGGCAAAAATCAAAAATTCCCCGGCAATGGCGCCAAAAACTTGTTAGCATATTTTATAAGTGCTAATTTTTCGCAAGCATATGGTGTACCGAAATAGTACAAAAGATATCGATCCCACGAGGAATGTAATTTTTACTTACTATTACTACTTGATTTTAATCTTGTTTACAATAATCAATAATTTGTTGGTTAAATCTAAACTACTCTATTAAATAAACTAATTAAACCTATTTTATGTTAATCGAAGAAGATAAAATAATTAATGAAGAACTTAAAATAATGAACTTGATCCATCAATCCAATTAATAATAATCATCTTTTCATGCAAGCCAAGTTGGAATATATTTCTAACTCATTCTCTCGACATGAATTAGAGTGCCTAAAGCATGCATTTAAAACACTAATCCTTAATTCTCATTAATGAACTAGTTGATTTTAATTACATATTTTAAGAATAATCACCAACCTATAGCAACTATCTCAACATACTGATCTCTCTAGCTATGTTTTAATAATGAACTTCTATTAGATTTAAGTTAAAATGATCTCTCGACTCTACCTTAACTTATAAAGATCATGCAATTGTACTAATAGAAATTCTGCATTCAAAGACTCTTAAAATAGATGGAAGAAGAGGATAATAATAACATTCAAATTCATTGAAGTAATGTTCATTTAATTTACAGAGAAGAAATAAAAGATAAGAGAATAAGAAAGAAATCTCTCAACCCTTTTCCCAAAATCTTGTAATAGATTTTCTTCTCATTGATCTTCTTCTTCAAAACATAAAAACTAACTAAGAAATTTTACTAAGGAAAGAGAAAACTGTTCCTCAAAACTACAGAAAAAACTACTTAATAAAATTCTATGTATTTTACATTACAGTTAAACTACATATTTATGAATGTTATTTTGAAGTTGGTGTCCCTTAGAGATGTCCCTTGGAGATGGTTGCAAAGTTTGGTGGAAAGAGGTGACTTTTCAAATGACTTTTGGAGTAAACTGCCCCAATGGATAGTTCTATCGCGCTCGCGACTATGTACACGCTAGCATTTTTCCTCTTTCTTTTTTCCTCTCTTTATCTCTCTTTCCCTTCGGTTTGT
This sequence comes from Excoecaria cochinchinensis, assembly GCA_947683425.1. Classification (NCBI taxonomy): domain Eukaryota; kingdom Viridiplantae; phylum Streptophyta; class Magnoliopsida; order Malpighiales; family Euphorbiaceae; genus Excoecaria; species Excoecaria cochinchinensis. Next base: position 4,748,045 of record CANTUQ010000004.1, read on the forward strand.
CTCAGCATCAGCACGACTCATGCTCTCCCAACACGAGTCGTGCTCCCTCATCCTAGTCGTGCTCTTTATGCATGACTCATCTGCTTTCTTCCTTCTCTTCTTCTTTCCCTTTCTCTTTTGCCATACTGCACGAGTCATGATCCAACATCCGACTCGTGCTCCTCCTGCTTTCTTCTCTGTTCTATTCGACTCGTGCTCCACTTCTCCAGTAATGCCTTTTCTTCGCCATTTATGCTTCTATTCACACTTTTACACATAAATAAACCTGTAAACACAGAAACACACAAACTAGCACATATACACATAAACTAACACATATACACATAAACTAACACATATGACATTAAATACACACATAGTTGCATAATTAATTTCATAAACTCATACAAAACATACACTAAATTATACCTCAATTAAGCTCCTATCACAATCAAAATGAATAACATAAAATTTGCACATGATCCCAACCTCTAGGAAGCTTGATCTTGTGCTCTCTACTCGATTCCGACCTTCTCTTTGCCCTTATCCAATTTCCTGATCACATCTTAAACCAAAACCATACAAATCACTTAAGTTAATATTCTTTCTACTTTAAATCAAAAATAGGAATATGGGAAGAAAAAGGAGGTCAGCTCAAAAGACTAACTAAACTTACCTCTCAAGAACCCATTCAACCTTTTGTTATTCTTCAAACCAATCCAAGAGAACCAACTTAAGGTAAACCAAAAGAGAAGAAAGAAAAGTAAAGGAAATGGGAAAGGAATGGAGCACGGCTGAAACCAATGGAAAAACAAGAAGAATGAAAGCCAAAAGCAAGAGTAACGTGGGACAAAAGGAAGAAAATGGAGTAGCTGGGCAATGCTCATCCAAAAATTAAATTCCCACTTTCCAAAATTAAATACATGTATATCTCTTTAGCCACTTAATTCTTTTAATTCATATGTATCTATGTGACAAATACATGTATTTAAACAAAACAAGTGTCAATCTCCTACGATGCCATGTGTCAAGAGCCCCATCAACCACACCCACAAAAACACAGCTGTGTTCTACCCAAAAGCACAGCTGTGCTTTCATGCAAACTCACTCTTTTATACATACAAATCCTTGAATTTCTGAATAAAATTTTGCAATTCTTCCAAGGCCAAATCGTGTTATTACAATTTCTAGGTTATAGTGCAGTGTTGGTGGCTGCCCCGTCAACTAGAGCAATCTATAGTGTTTTGTCAATATCTATTTTTATAGATGTCCAACTAATCTGTTGTTGGTTCCCATATAAAGCTAAGAAATATGGGAACAAGTGTCTAGAAGAAAGTTTTGCCTAGAAATGTCTTTAGCTAGGTGAAAATTCCAGTATAATTTTTGACCTAAAGTCTGTCTAAAATCTACCCTGTGCTTTGTGAGGCAAAATGGGTTTACACGGCGGTAAGGAATTCCTCGCCGCTGTGTAAAAGTATTCTACCATATAAAACCCCATTTTCATCACCCCACACGGTGAGCAGGAATGTCTGACCGCCGTGTGACCTCAATTTTCAGCCTAAATTGTACTTTTTCCTTCCCGAATCGAACCTGAACTTCACCAGAAGTTCCCGACACTTGTCCAACACATGTTTTTTGTTATGTAATGAATATATGAATGGTTACCAGTTAGAAACATAAGTGAATAGGGTTAAAATTAATAACAAATTAATGGAGTATGAATGAATATTATCTCGTATTTTCCAAGTGAAACTACAAGTATGTTGACTTTTTACTCATTAACAACCTTGACTTGTTATAGTTAATTATTGCATGTTCATCAAGCATATTCCATTGTTGGTGCTATGATATTATTAAGTGATAAAAGTTTAAGAGAGAGCTTGAATTTCACATAATAGTGGACAGATAGGCATGCCTATAAAGGTTAGTGTTTGCAGCTGCCTAGTGTTCGCACTGAGAGGTGCTTGGTGTTCGATACCACTTGGCATCCTAGTGATTCGAGACTTATATCTCCCAGTGTTCGAAACAGCTCATCGGTATCTAGTGATTGTTCATGTTATCCATTATTGATAAAAATTTAGCCGATTGAAGTGAAATATTGTATAATTGTGACAAGTGATTATTGACCATTGCAAAAATGACTTGGTGATCCTTGGAAATGCTAGTGTATGAGTATATGATTTATAATCAATGTTATTATATGACATAGATATTTGCTTCTGATTTTATGATTATTGTGACTACGTAAAATTTCTATTGCATTGTTTTCTCCCCACTAAGCCTTGCTCAGCATGGGTGTTTTCCCGTGTAAGTTCTTGAGTTTTTGGACGTACCGGCGTTGAGTCGTCATCTGCAGGCCACTAGGATTGAAGCTTGAAGTCTTTTTGTTTTTGATACACATATATATATATATAAATTTTTTTTGTAATGAACAATACAGTGAATGCATAAAGGATATTGTAGTTGTGCAATGTAGGTATAATGTATATATTTTAGAGTTTGTATATGTATATGTATGACTTGTTATGGAAAGTATATTCATCGTTTAAGTAACCAAGCAATGTTAATAATAAAGGCATAAAAAGAAATAATAATAGTGCGGCTTATTAATTTGATTAATGTGATATGGCTAAGATAATCTTATAAGATAATAGTTTGAATAGTTTCTATGTAGTGCTCTTATATCCTCTAAGGGGTATCGGGGTGTTATAGATCCAATCCCACTTCCATTCTTGTACTGATATTTGTTGAACAAAACCCAATGGGACTTGAAGTTTGGCTTTTACTTGTTGACGGGTAAAACACCTGATAACATATTCTAAAATGTCTCTGTTCATATCGGGCCACCAGTAATGTGTTTTCAAGTCTTGATACATTTTAGTACTTCCTAGATGCATAGCATATGGAATGTTATGGGCTTCTTTTAAGATATTCTTTTTCAACTCATCAACATTAGGAACACATATCATATCCTTATAATACAAGCGATGTTAGCATATTTTAAAGTGCTAATTCCGCAAGCATACGGTGTACCAAAATAGTACAAAAAATATCGATCCCACGAGGAATGTGATTAATTATTACACACTACTACTACTCAATTTTAATCTTGTTTACAATAATCAATTAATGATAAGCGGATTCTACACTATTCTAGCATATTAATTAATTAAATCTGGTTATAGATAATCAAAGAAGACAAATGGATTAATGATGATAAAATAACTAATAGAACTTGAAATGATTATTCTTGATTATTGAGGTATTCTTGTCATGCAAGCCAAGTTGCATAATATTCTAATTTACTCTCTCGACATATATTAGAATCCCTAAATTTCTTGCAACAGAAGATATGATATGCCCATGTGTGATAGGAGATTCATGTTTAGTAACACATTACAATAATTGATTGAATATCCAATGAGGCCAACATATGGACTTACCTCTATGCACACACCACATCAAGAACAATTCATGATAAGAAACTCTATTAAATTCAGCCCTATTAAAAATTAAGGAAGCTAATATCTTGTGCAAAATCCAATATTTTAAATCTTTGATAAACATTGATTTAGCATCTCTTTTTGCAAATCAGCTAAAAAGGACCAAAACTCATTGGGCTTAAAGGATCTACGTGGTTAGTTAATCCAGTCTGTGAAAAATGAAAAATCCTATTCATCATGAAATATGTCAGAGTATGAGGTTTACCATCCAACCTAAAATCTAATAGATCTTTGTTTTCAGCATTCTTGTTCAAAGTAGTATAAAACTCTAAAATTAAGTCAGGATGAATGGAGTCTTGCATATTTGCAAATCTAAATAAACCACAATTAGAGAGCATTTCATTAACAGTTCTAAGCTTACCTACTTGCTCAAGGAGATAAGTAGGGAAAAACTTACATTGAAGAATAGCTCTGTCGTATAATGCAATAAATCTGCTTCCTTCGTCAACTAAGAAAATGGAGAACCCAGCTCCAAAGTTGGCAGATATGTCTCCCACTTCAGCCTCCTGTCTAGCTTGTTCAATGCATGAGGTTGAGGGATTTTTGGTTCTTACCATGATGCTTAAAATACAAAGATCGAAATGGAATAAAACCAAGTAAATCCTAAAAAAAAAAATGGAAGATATTGACGAGAGCAGAATGCTGCGATGAAGAGAAAGAAACTAAGAAAGGAAAACAGAGTATATTGCGTGAAAAAAAAATAAAGAAAAAAGAACAAAGAAGGAAGATGAAGGGACGCCACTCATGAACAAGAGTGCGAGAACATGAAATTGAAATTGTAACCCGATATTGGAAAGTAGAAAAAGAAGAGGGAAATGTGAAAAGTTAAGTGAAAGAAAAATGATAGGCACAGATGAAACGTTTTGTTAAAACTAAAAGGCACAACGTCAAATGTAAAGTGAAAAATAAAGAGGAGGGAACCAAGTGACTGAAAGGTCACGATTTTAGGGTTTTGAAATATAATTTCCCTCTTTAATTTCTAAATTTGTTTTTTAATGGTTTAGGGTTAAATTGCTTAAGTTAATTTTAACTGAGGAAACATGCTTATAAGAAAATGAAATTAGATTAGTAATAGAATAAATAGAAAAAAAAAAGAAATAAGAAAAGAAAACTTACAGTGATTTAAAGGAAACGACGCGACTGGATGTGGATTCGGGCATACTGCACCAGTCGGAGGAGGCTGCACAACTCGTGCAGTTTGCTCCTTACCTGGTGGGATTCGTGTACGCCAGCACGAGTCGGAGGACCTGGAGGCACCTGCGAAAATCGCTTTCTGTCGCTATCGCGAGGATGTCGTGCTCGCGATAGAAGCTTCCTTGCCAGTAGGGAACACAAGTCGGACGCCATAGCACGACTTGTGCTCAGGCATCCCACTCATGCAACATCGGTATGACTCGGATGGCTTCATGCGTACTCCTTCTGTCACCTTCTGTCGCGATCGCAATGAACATCGCGCTCGCGACAGAATCACCGTCACTTACAATTTTTATTATTTTATTATTATTATTTTTTTTTTAATTTTAATTTCTCCTGTACAGACAATAAATAAAATAACACATATCTTACTATGCTACCTATAGAATAACAGCAAACTTTGTTAATAACATTAAAATTAAAAAATATGAAAAATCAATTAACAAAGTTTGCATAAAATAACTTAAAACAACACAAAATAGAAAGAAAACCTAGTAAAGCAACCTAAATAAGAGACGATAAAACACTAGGATTTTATGTGCTCTCTAGGATTCTCTTCTGTATTACTTGGAAGACATCCTAGGCTTCTAGATGGTAAAGAACTTGCTAATTGGCCCAATTGAACTTCAAGATTATGAATAGATGAAGCATGATTCTTAGTGATTTGGTCAAATTTTGCTTCAAGCTACTTTTGAATTTCATCTTGAGCACTCATCTTAAAATTTATCTCCTCAATGAATTTATCAATTTTTCCTTCAAAATCTCCAAACCTATCTTGTAGCTATTGGAATCCTACACCCCTATTTTGGTTATTGTTATTATTTCCCCATGACAAATTAGGGTGGCTCCTCCAACCAGGATTATAGGTAGTAGAATATGGATTACCTCTTCCTTGCCCTTGGCCTTGGACAAAATTAACTTGTTCCTCCTTACTAACCATTCCTAAATTGCAATTGTCACTCATATGCTCGTGTTGACCACAAACATTGCATGGATTTGAAAAATTACCTCCCATACTTAGGCTATTAACCTTATGAGTCAATGCCTCAATTTGTGCTTGTAAGGCTACAACAGAATCTATTGAATGGACCCCCCTAGCATTAGAGTTATTAGATTCCCTTACTCTTTCGGTAGGCCACATACAATTGTTCATAGCCATTTCCTCCAGCAATTCAAAAGCAGCTTCTATTTTTTTCCTCATCAATGAACCACCCGCTGCAGCATCAATAGTACCTCTTGTTGTAGGGTTCACCCCATTATAAAAGGTTTGTATCAATAACTCCCTTGGAAGGTTGTGGCGTGGACACATTCTCTGCAATTCTTTAAATCTTTCCCATGGTTCATAGAAAGATTCATGGTCATTTTGCACAAAAGTTGTGATATCTTTTATAATTGTTGCAGTTTTGGCTAGAGGAAAATATTTTAATAAAAATGCTTGGGCCAATTGGTCCCAAGTGGGTATAGATCCTCTAGTTAATGAATTCAACCAAGCCTTGGCTTTATCCTTCAAAGTGAAAGGAAAAAGCCTAAGCTTAATTGCATTAGCCAAAACCCCATTTATTTTAAAAGTATCACATATCTCAAGAAAATTTGCCAAATGAGCATTAGGATCCTCATTTGCCAAACCGTAAAATTGAATTCTGCTTTGAATCATTTGCAAAAGAGAAAGTTTAATCTCAAATTGGTTAGCATTTACTGTAGGTCTTACCACCCCTTGTTGAGCACCACTCAATGCAGGTGTGGCAAAATCCATCAACCGTGGTGGATTTTCCTCTTCAGCTATTACTGGTCTCTTATTCTTATTCTTCTTTTTATTCGATTTTCTGTTACTTGACAAGTATCTCTCTATTTCAGGATTTAAAGGTTCAAGCTCTTCTTGAGAACTCCTTGTACTAGGCATGAACAATCAAATCCTGTAAAAATAAAATAAAATAACAAAGTCAAACTTAACAAACAAATAAACAAAACTAAATAAATATTGTAATCCAAAATCATAAATCAAGATTCATAATGGCAAAAATCAATCATTCATTCCCCGACAACGGCTCCAAAAACTTGTTAGCATATTTTAAAGTGCTAATTCCACAAGCATACGGTGTACCGAAATAGTACAAAAAATGTCGATCCCACAAGCAATGTGATTAATTATTACACACTACTACTACTCCATTTTAATCTTGTTTACAATAATCAATTAATGATAAGCGGATTCTACACTATTCTAGCATATTAATTAATTAAATCTGGTTATAGATAATCAAAGAAGACAAATGGATTAATGATGATAAAATGACTAATAGTACTTGAAATGATTATTCTTGATTATTGAGGTATTCTTGTCATGCAAGCCAAGTTGCATAATATTCTAATTTATTCTCTCGTCATATATTATAATGCCTAAAACATGCATAAATAATTCTAAATCCCAACTCTCATCTAAGACTTAGAGTGTTATACATGCATATTTCAAGAATAGAAAACAACCTATAGTAACCATCTAAACATTATGATCTCTCAAATAATGCTTCAATGATGAACTTCTACTAGATTTAAGTATGAATTTATCTCTCGACTAAACTCAAACTTATAACGATTATTCATAAATTACTAATAGAAAATTCTACATGCAAAAGTACCAAATTGATATGAATAATAAAAACATAGTATTAATGATTCAAGTTCAAACATTCATCATTTAATAATTACAAAGAAGAAGAAAAAGATAAGAAATAAAAGAAGGAGATCTCTCAACCCTTTTTCACTTCACCAATTGTAGCCTTCTTCCTTGCAAAAATATCTTCTCTTCAACACATAAGTCTAACTTAAGAACTTTTACTCAAGAAAGAAAAAACTGTTTCAAACTTACAGAAAAATTCTTAATAAAAATTCAACAACCTCAATTACAGTTAACGTTATATATTTATAAAATTCTAAAGATTGTATCCCTTAGAGATGTCCCTTCACAATGGTTGCAAAGTTTGATGGAAGAAGGTGCCTTTGAAATGACTTTTCAAGGAAAGCTGCACAACGGTCACTTCTGTCGCGATCATGATGAATGCCGCGCTCACGACAGAACACGAAACGCTTCTTCTCTTCTTTCCTTTCTCCTTTTCCCTTTCTGCCTCTCTCTGCATTTGCACAACTCGTGCTCTTCATGCACGAGTCGTGTCCGTTCCTCCTAGTCGTGCTCATACTGCACGTCTCGGCCTCTTCTTCCTTTTCCTCTTCTTTTCTCCCTTGCTTCTCCCTTGTCTCTGTACCAGCACGACTCGTGCTCAAACATGTGAGTCGTGCTCCCCTTACACAACTCGGATCAGTTCTTCTCTTCCTTCTTCTCTTCTTTTCTTCTTCTACTCTCTATTTGCCATGTATATCTGTACAACTCATGCTCTAGCATCCGACTCGTGCTCCTCTTCTCCAGTCATGCATTTTCTTCACCATTTATGCTTCTTTTCTCACTTTTACACTTAAATCAACCTACAACACACATAAACACGTAAACTAACACATATGACATGAAATATACACATCATTGCATACTTAGCTTGCTAAACTCACACAAAACATAAGCTAAATATACATCAATTAGGCACATATCAAGCGACCATCCTCCTTAACCACATACTCACTATCTTTCCCATATTGGATTTGTTTGAGAATAGTGACTAGTGTTTCATCTTGCTGCTGAGCTTCCTTTACTTGTTGCACCAAATTTAGTCTAAGCTTCAACTTAGCTACTGTAACACCCTACGTTTGTAAATGGTACAGACACTGAATGTCTCAAACAGCACACTGATAAATATTAAAGTGAAACTCGATACTCTAGAGGGTAAATTTTTTTTTTAAAACTACATTACTTATCTATCAATAACATTAACAATATAGCATCTCAAATAGATCCATTAAAACTCTTTATGTAAACATTCATAATGACAATAATCCCGACCTTATACAATCTCGACTTCATATACAATTGTAACGTACATGCCATGGCTACAAACAATACTAAAGTGCCGGCCACTTATAAAATTTCTATCTTCCAAACTTGCGCGCATAAATAATTTATGTGCTAAGCATTAAAATGCCTATTGGTGGATACATATCCCAAACTTTCGAATCTATAATTACAATCATACACACATACAAGTATGTTCTTATCTATACATTACCTATATGTTATTTCTTTTAAGTTTTTACTTATCTTTTAACTTAATTCATCAGCTACTAAATCTTTTACCTAATTTACTTATCACTATTTCTATCGTTATTCTAAATTGTTGGTTCAAAATGTCCAACTATTACTATTTATACTAATAACTTTAACATTTTCATTTATATTCTTACGAATAGTAGCCTATAGCTTTAACTCTCCTATTTTTTTATACCATTAATACCTTTATATCAGTTTCTTAACCATTACTAATCTTTTCTTACCAATTACTTATACCAATGTCTATTATCTTTAATTTCTAACCCTTCAAGTTCATGTCACTTCAATTCCTTACTATCCCATTTACTGTATTTGCTAAATGACCTATAATTGTCTAAGTTATCATTCACTTAGTTAAATTCCAATAGTATAATAGCTATATACTTTGTCTATCCTCCTGTATTCAAACAATACCGCAGCCCATCATGGGCACAATAATCCAATAATACATAATTAATCAATTCTTAATCTATTATCACATAATAATTTTCATTTAGACCTTAACATACGGGTTACTACAAAGTTAATCATTTAACTGCTGTTTTAGAATGATCTCAATTATTAACTTTCCATAACACTTTCATTTACTTATCATTATTATTTTCATTTCTATATCTAAAATTATATAACTGTTACTTACGCTTCTGTCTTGAATAACTTTGTTGTATTATCGCAATATCTTTAACATTTATGTTTTATCACTATTCATTTTATCATTTAATATTACTTTAATATACTTATTTATATCATACTTTAAAAGTATTAAAATCTTATATTTTACTTTTCTGCAGTTAAATCCTTATTTTCATTAGTTATACGAATTATATAATTTTAATCATTTTTACTGATTCACTAATTTCAATTTATTCCTTTAACTTGTCTCCACACATTAACCCCTTCCACTAATTGTCATTATCACTAAACTATTTTTCATGTCATTTAGTTCATTCCTTTAATATGAACAATTTTAATTTAATACTTATATTTTTCTTTCATGCTTAATTACCTTTTTAAACCCTTCACTGGTATACATTACTATATGATTATCAATCTTCAATGACAATTACACTTGTTAATTCAAATTCCTATTAAATTATACTTTTGATCTTGTTATTATAATTACAATATCGCCCTTTAAAACTATTATTTACAATAATGCTACCAATTATCTTTACCTTCGTATTTAATTCATTATTTGACTTACCAATTACCATTTAGTCCTTAAAGTATCATTTTCATACCAAATTTCATTTAAATTCTTGCACAATAATCAAATTAATTTTTTTACAAATTTATTTTATGTTTCCTCTTATATAGCCTTATTAACTATTAAAATTAACGTTTTTACCCTTTCATCACTAAATTCTTTTCATTCCCACAATTAAGTCCTTTCTTTTCACTCTTTTCCATGTTAACTCTCATTTACTCAATCTTACCTATTTACCATTTTGCCTAAATTCTTATGCATCTTACAATTTAGTTATTTTTTTAATTATTTCATTTAACAACATTATTTATTTATTCATCTTCATTATTTTATCATGCAAATTTTCATTTAATCCTTACAATATTATTTTCATGTCCAATTACACTTTAATCCAATTTTATAATTTTGCCCCAAGTATCAATCCAGTATAATTCTCGAACCGAATACATGAAACTTGGACTCCACAGGTCCAATGCATTATAGAGTTACCCCGAAAGACCACTCAAACACTTTCACTGCAATTCACTATACACTTTTTCACTTTTACTCTTTAGTAAAACGTCATTGGCCTACTGATGCGAGTCATCATGACTCGCTACTACGGTATGGTGTTCCTATGGCTAGCCAACTATATCCTGAGCTAGATTAACCACCAGACTACTACTACTAAGGGCAAAGAAATTATTTCTTTCATTAAGTCACCATGAAAATACTCAACTTACACTCCATTCATATCATTAATTCATTAAAATATCATTCACCTAATAAAAGGTTTTCACTTCCATTTCCATCAATTCAATTTCAAACTCTTAATTATTAAATACTAACAAAAATGCAATATTTTAATTTCATTCTAATTATTTCTGTTCGCAATTAAATTAATAATTTACATAAAGATTCTCTATACGTTATTAGTTTATCATTTGGCTAACTTAGTTTTTTAATACTTTATTTATTTCTTTTCCTATTTATTTCCAATTTCATGTTATCAATTATTTATTTTTAACTTATTTACACTATCATTTTATCTTAAATACACATATGTCTACATTAAAATATATCCAATTAAATTCTAAAGTTTTCCATTGAATTACTATATAATCAACTTTTAACTTCAATATTCATGTTAAAAATATTACAATCATTAAACTATTAAATTAATCCATTAATTATCCAATTATTCCATTAGGCTAACATACTTTATCTCTCCTTTGTATTCTTTTGCCTCCAATTCACTTTAATTCTAATTATTATTTATGTTTAGCTCTATTTATACTATTATTTCATTCTACACATTATTGTTCCATTAATTTCATTCAAGACATAATACAATATTAACCTATTTCATACCCAATTAAGCTCTAAAATTTCTCAAAACATTAGAATACACCCAAATTTAATTCCAAGCTTATTTTCTATCATTACTTTTACTAGATTAACAAAATACTCAATAATATTCTATGGTTAAACATTCGGCCAAAGTGACAATTTCATCTTTAATTTTATTCTTTCATCAATTATCATTAATTCCATTAAATTACCTACTAATTAATATAATTACACATTTATATGGCATAAGACACCAAGTATCTACCATTAAACCCTAAATCCCTATTCGGCCAAGCTAAGGTTTTACATTCGAATTTGGTTCACTCAATTTTAACCACTCAATTCATCAATTTTGGCTTCCAATTACATGCTTTTAACTTTAATTTGAAATAAACATACCTCACCCACACATATACATAACCTACATAATTAAACATACATAACAATTTCATGGAAATTAAGGGATATTGTATCCATTTACCTCAATTTCTTGATTTCCACACTTAAATCCTCTTTCCTTTATTGCTTTTCACCTTTGAATCACTTTATCTCCTATTTTTCTTCAAAGTGGCCAAAAATTCAACAATGAAATCCATCAATATCTTGCTTTCTTTTCTCAATATAATCATATAATCAAGCTTATTACCCTTAAATTTAACCATAAAAACCATCAAATCAATTTAAAAACTTCAAAATCACTTACTTGATTTTTGACCCATAATCTTCCCTTCTTGATTTCTACCCAAATTTCCACTCCAAATGTAATGGCCCAAATACTAGTTTAGAAGTTATCAACGATAGTTACAGTGTCTTAAGTGTGATTTTAAGTTTAGAGGTGGGTTTTAAGGATTTGTTTAAATGTATATACATGCCAAATGAAGTATGAATAATATATTGTGATACTGATGTATGCTGCTCCTTTGTTTATAGTGTATTATGGCGTCCGATCGAAGTTATAGTGTTGGCGATGGTGAGAGTGGGGCTTTGGCCAGTGTTGGTCAAGCTGAGACCCCACAGCAGCAGGTTACTCCTCCAGTGGCTCCTCCTCTACCACAACCTGACTTTTTTAACATGATGGTGGACTGCATTCAACAATGTCTGCGAGCTGAATAAGCACAACCACCTCAAGTGACAGTACAACCTCCTGCTCTACCTCAAAGGAAGATAAAATTGGAGCAGTTGAAGAAGATGGGAGCTAAGCATTTCTTTGGGCGTGACCTAATGACTCCCGAGCAAGTAGAGGATTGGTTGTTCCGTATGAAGAGATTATTTGAGATTTTACATAATTCACCGGAGGAGAGGTTTGAAGGGACCGTTGCATTACTCAGGGTCCCACTTATTTTTGGTGGGATTCAGTGAGGAAACACACCCCTGCAGACCAGTTGACTTGGGAGTATTTCCTAAACCAGTTTGAGAAGAAATATATAGGAGCAGAGTATAAAGCCTCGATGTAAGATGCTTTCTGGAGTCTCCAATAGGGGAACAAGACTGTGGTTAACTATGAGAGGGAATTTGAGCGGCTATGTGCTTATTTTGATAATGTTTTTAGGACAGATAATAGATTGATGGAGAGATTTGAGCGAGGTCTTCATAACCACATCAAACAAATAGTAGGTGGCCAGAGACATTCGGATTTGAGATCACTAGTGGCGGCTGCTATTAAAGTTGAGGTAGCACAAACAGATGAGGCATACCGATAGGCTCGATTTCAGTAGAAAAGGAAACCAAGTCAATCCAATGGCACTGGCGGGCAGAGTAAGAGATCTAGAGGACCGCCTCCTTCTCAGAGTTGAGGTCCATGGCACCAGCCCGTAGTTAGAAGAACCCAACTGGTAGCGGTGTCCCAGCATCTTCAGTGGGTAGTGCACCGATGGGCCGAGGTCATGGTACTCCTCAGCAGTGTAATCATTGTGGTAGGTCACATCCAGGTGAGTGCAGGTATTTGTCAGGTGCCTACTTCAAGTGTGCGTCAAAGGAGCATATCGTTAAAGACTATCCAGATGCGGTACCATTATCAGTTACTTCACCAGCTCTAGGTGTAGGCTCTTCAGCTGCCAGAGGTAGAGGCAGAGAGATAGCCTCTAACAATACAATCAGACCTCCACCACCACTATCTCAGGGATAGGGATGTACTATAGGCCGTACATATGTAGTGAGAGCTAGAGACCAAGAGGATGCACCTGATGTGATTATAGGTAAATTCTCCTTATTGTCTAATACAGTTTATGCATTTATTGATCCCGGGTCTACTCACTCCTATATTAGCACAAATATTGCATGGGGTAAAGGGTTAAATAACTCATCTTTAGATCATGATATCCTAGTGAGCAATCCTTTGGGCCATAGTGTGTTAGTTAATAAAGTATATAGAGATTGTCCCATTAGTGTACAAGAGTGTGTTTTTTCAACCAATTTGATTAAACGTCCCTTCAAAGAGTTTGATGTCATATTGGGTATGGATTGGTTGGCTACTCACCATGTGATGGTTGACTGTAAAAGAAAGAGAGCTACCCTAAAAACTATAGATGACCAAGAGATCACTGTAGTGGGTCAAAGGCCAGATTATCTTTCTGATGTGATATCAGCCACGACTGTCAAGCAGTTGATCAGAAAAGGATGTATTCCTTACTTGTATTTTGCAATGGATGCGAAGAAGGAAAATCCTAAAGTGACTAATGTGCCAATAGTGTGCGACTTTCAGGATGTCTTCACTGAAGAACTTTCAGGCTTACCTCTTGACAGGGAGATCAAGTCCTCTATTGATGTAGCTCCAGGTACTGCACCTATTTCTATTGCCCCATATAGAATGGCACCAGTAGAATTGAAAGAATTGAAGATTCAGTTGCAAGAATTACTTAAAAAAGGCTTCATTAGGCCGAGCACATCGCCATGGGGAGCACCAGTGTTATTTGTGAAAAAGAAGGATGGATCACTCAGGCTGTGTATTGATTATAGGCTGTTGAACAAATTGACAATCAAGAACAACTATCCACTTCCTCGCATTGAAGATTTATTTGATCAGTTGAAAGGTGCAGGCATGTTCTCAAAGATTGATTTAAGATCGGGTTACCATCAATTGAAAATAATTGAAGTAGATGTTCCTAAAATTGCCTTCCGCACTAGATATGGTCATTATGAGTTCTTGGTGATGCCTTTTGGACTCACAAATGCACCAGCAACTTTCATGGACCTTATGAACTGGATCTTTCATCTGTACTTAGATCGATTTGTAGTGGTCTTTATTGATCATATTCTGGTGCACTTGAAGACTCCGGAGGAGCATGATCAACATTTGCGAATTGTGCTGCAGACATTAAGGGATAAGAAGTTGTATGCTAAATTCAGTAAATGTAACTTCTAGTTGAATGAAGCATCATTTTTGGATCATGTGGTATCAGCTAAAGGTATTAAAGTAGATCCTAAGAAGATAGAAGCAGTCTTGTAGTGGAGAACACCCAAGAATGTCACATAAGTTAGAAGTTTCTCGGGTTTAGCAGGCTATTACAGAAGGTTTGTTAAAGGCTTTTCAATTATTGTAGCGCCTTTAACTCGCCTGTTGTAGAAAAAGGTTAGATTCGAGTGGACTGATAAGTGTCAAGCTAGCTTTGAGAAGCTTAAGAAGATGTTGACAGAAGCTCTAGTGTTGACACAACCCGAGTTAGGTAAAGACTTCACTATCTATAGCGATGCTTCCTTGAATGGATTTGGTTGCGTGTTGATGCAGGAAGGAAAGGTGGTTGCTTATGCCTTGAGGCAGTTTAAGAATCATGAAAAGAACTATCCTACTCATGATCTTGAGTTGGCAGCAATAGTGTTTGCATTGAAAATTTGGAGGCATTACTTATATGGTGAAAAGTGTTACATCTTTACTGGCCGTAAAAGCTTGAAATACTTATTCACCCAAAAGGAACTCAACTTAAGACAACGGAGATGGCTTGAGTTAATAAAGGATTATGAATGCTTTATTGACTACCACCTCGGGAAAGCCAATGTAGTAGCTGATGCACTTAGCCAAAAATTCATGGCAGCATTGAAAGCTATGAATGTGAAGTTACATGTATCTAGTAATGGAGCATTGATAGTAGAATTACAAGTGAAGTCTGATTTTGTACAACAAGTGAAAGTTGCTCAGAGACAAGATGACAAGTTGTCTTCTTTGATGGATGGAGTGAAGAATAGTGACAGTGGTGATTATTCTTTAGTTTCTGATGGTAGTCTTTATTACAAGTATCAATTGTGTGTGCCTAAGCGACCTGATTTGAAAAAGAGCATCTTGATGGAAGCCCATCACAGCAGTTATGCCATGCATCCAGGAGGTAATAAAATGTATCAAGATTTAAAGATGCATTATTGGTGGCCAGGAATGAAGCGAGATCTGACAGAGTTTGTGAGTAAATGTTTAATATGTCGGCAAATGAAAGCAGAACATCAAGTTCCATCCGGGTTACTCCAACCTATCTCAATACCCGAATGAAAATGGGATCGAGTGATGATGGAGTTTGTGATAGGGTTGCCACTCACCTAAAAGAAGCATGATGCGATTTGGGTGATTATTGATAGGCTTACCAAATCAACTCACTTTTTACTAATGAGAATTGATTACCCACTATCCAAACTAGCCGAGATCTATATAAATGAGATAGTGAGGCTACATGGAGTGCTATCTTCTATCATTTCAGATAAAGATCCTCGGTTCACTTCCCACTTTTGGAAGAAACTATAGGAAGCCTTGGGTACTAAATTGCATTATAGTATAACTTTCCACCCTCAGACAGATGGGCAATCAGAACGAGTCATCTAGATACTCGAGGACATGTTGAGATGTTGTGTTCTTAAGTTTAAGAATAGCTAGGAAAGGTACTTTCCATTGGCTGAATTTGCTTACAATAATAGCTATCAATCCAGCATCAAGATGGCCCCCTATGAAGCCTTATATGGAAGGAAGTGCAAAACTCCTCTCTTTTGGACCGAATTAAGTGAAAAGAAGCTGGTCACATCGCATTGATTCGAGAAACAGAAGAGAAAGTCCATGTGATCAAAGATAGATTAAAAGAAGCTAGTGATAGACAGAAATCATATGTTGACTTGAAAAGAAAAGACATAGAGTTCCAAGTGGGAGAAAAAGTATTTCTAAAGGTTTCACCTTGGAAAAGAGTTCTCAGGTTCGGGAAGAAAGGCAAGCTGAGTCCACGGTTCATTGGACCCTGCGAGATTGTACAGTGAGTGAGACCAGTGGCTTACAGGTGAAAGCTACCCTAGGCATTAGAGAAGATTCATGACGTGTTCTATGTATCGATGTTGCGAAGGTACAGATAAGATCCAAGTCATATAATCAAGCAAGAAGAGATACAAGTACAGCCTGACATGACATACAAAGAATATCACGTAAAGATCCTAGCTAGAGAAATCAGGCAACTCAAAAACAAGCAGATCCCTCTTGTGAAAGTGTTATGGAACCATCATAATGTGGAAGATGCGACTTGGGAACCCGAAGTGACATTGCAACAGCAATATGCTCAGCTTTTCAATTCAAGTAAATTTCGAAGACGAAATTTTCTTTTTTGTGGGGTGGAATTGTAATGGCCCAAATACTAGTCAGGAAGTTATCAGCTATAGTTACAGTGTCTTAAGTGTGATTTTAAGTTCAGAGCGATGATATGAGTGTTTACATATATAGTGGAATTATAATTTAAGTGTGTTTAGTGTATAACAATACGAGGATGGGTAACCTCAGAACAACTATACAGTAGAAATTGACAGCAGATACTAAAAAAAAATTATTTGATAAAATCGATCTGTGGACTGTCAAGAGTCTAGTGGTACAATTTAGAGTGAAATCGAGGTTAAATAGGGCTCTGAAAGTCAAACTGAAGTTAGCCTCCAGTTCGTTTCGATTAAACTAATGTTTGACCGAAGTTTGGACAAATTTTTTAAAAATTATTTTGAGCTCAAAAGTGTGTAAAGTACGGAGTGTAAAGGATTAAAATGATTTTTAGTAATTTTTAACAGTATTAGATTGTTGTTTTATGGTAGAACCGAACAAGATTGAATCAGACCGATTTAAGTGAATCGGGCCCCAAATAGACTCTGATTAAGTTAAAATTTTGCAAAGAGGCTATTTTTGATATTTTAAGAATGATGGAATTGATTGTGAGTGAAAATAAGTTGAGGAACACATAGATGCCTTTAAATAGTTGAAATTGGCCGAAAAATTAAAATTTTGGTTCAAACTGGTTGGACCACTTTGGTTGTATTAGTTCGGTTCAATTTTAGCTTACATAAGGCATCAAGAGGCCAGATTTCTCTAGAGAAATCCAGCCTCCACCTCCTCTCCTCTTCCACTCCAAGGCCGAATTGAAGTTTCATCTTTTCCCTGCATTTTTCTTCCTTCTTGCATCTTCTGCTTTAGTTAGTTAGGTTTTGAGTTTTGATTCAAGTGATTTGGTTATTTGCAAGTTCCGAACAAGAGGTTAGACAAAGGGAAAGACAATCCTTGAGCTTGAAGAAGAAGAGTGAGTTTTGAGCTGCAAAGTCAGGTTTGGGAGTTATTTGTTCATCTTCTCTTCGGATCATTGAGTGTTATGTTAATTCCTAGAAATTAAGTGTTTTGATATGTGTGAATGCATGTGTTAATTAGAGTGGGTTTAATGGCCTTGCATGTTAATGTTGTAATGGTTTGCATGTCAATTTTGAAGTGAAATGGCATGAATTAGTGTAGGATATGACTTAAATGTTCTTGGGCTGCATTTAGTGTATCTTGTTGAATCTCCTGTTAAGTTATTGTAAATTGAGTTATTATGATTATAAGCATGTTTTTGGGGGCATTGGAGGTATGTTTTCATATGATTTTACATGATGTATGATTATGGGTAAGTTTGGATTAGTTATGAGAGCTTTGAGTTTTCTATGTTTTTGCTGGAGATTTGAAAACACGACTACATAGCGAGCATGACAGAATCGAGTATTCCAGTTTCTCACGTTATCTAGATTTCAAGTGCAGGGATGAATTATTCCGAGTCGTGAATGGCAACCCGACTCGGCGAGGTGCTTGGTACTTTTATGAGTCGAGAAGCCTTTCACGAGTTGTGAAAGTTGCCAGCACAACTCGGATGGAAAAGCTTGACACGAGTCATGCACAAGGACATGATGCGTGACAGCTTCCTTCGGTAGGGCGAGTGTTTGGCTTCATCACGAGTCATGATAGTACGCACGACTTGTGACAGCCTTCTCTCTTGCAGAGCGTATCTGGCTACTATCGCGAGCACGACAGTGAGCCCTTCTGCCTGCCCTATTTTCTGAAAATGATTTTTATGTCTAAATTGCATGGGTTCACACTATTACATGGTGCATGACTTTGCTTATGCATGTATAATGTTATAGTTTCTTAATTATAAGTTATATGTTTAGGATTAATAAGGTTTACATGATTTATATGTCTCCGAAATTGATCGGTATATATGTATACATGAATTATGTAGTTATGCTCGCATTATACCCTATTGTATGACAATAATTTTAGAGTATAGATAAGTTGTTACTTTTGAGCCTGATCAGTCATTTTAGTGGATTGTAAGCATGCTTATTAAGGGTTAAAGTGTGAATGCAGCTTGACCCCGTTTGGGTCTTACAAGTCGACCCCGTTTGGGTCTATATGATTTGAGACTTCGGTCTCCCTTATTACCTTCGGGTATACATGATTCGAGACTCGTGTCTCTATATGCTTCCGATACTGTGTCGTATTAGTATCAATAGTACCTGTATCCACTAGTTGAGTGAGTAATCAGGCTATTATATGTTCCCAATGATATGTAAATGGGTATATGTTATATGTTTAAGTTCTTGACATATGACAAGATATGTTGAGATAACCAAGTTGGATATTGATGGTTATTTACTTTTATTCGTGAGTATGCTATATGTTTATGTATATGATATACAACTAGATGTAAAGTAGTTTGATGATTGGTTACTTATTACCTCAATATATATATGTGCTATAAACATGTAAAGTTGTTATATGAGCATACGATGTTTAGATTGCATAAATATATGGTTATATAAATGTTCTCATGTGCTGTAAGCTAATGGTTATGCATTTGATTATTGTTATTGTAGTATACATGTTTCTCTTGGTTTTGTTCATCCCCACTAAGCGTTATCGCTTAGCACGGTGTGATGCGCACCGAAACCTAACAAAGGCCCTCGCTGAGCTTGCTTTTAGGGCTCGAGGTATTGGTTTGCGTCTTTTTGATCTTGGGAATCATGAGTCATTTTGGATGCCTCCTTCCCAATAGAACATTGGAAAGGATCATCTAGCCTCACAATGCCTTTAGGCAACCTTTGAGGTATTTTGGAGTCACCACCCAATTTACAAGAAATTGGGAAAGGTCTCTAACCTCTATTGGTCTAAACCAGAGAAGGTGTTCGAAACTTTGCTCTTATTAATGACTTAAGTCTATAAATGAGTTTTTAAGAAATCAAAATTCCATCTCTCATCTCACGCGATTGTGCATTGAATTTAAAGCGCATTTGCAAGCATATTGAAAGCGGTAAATAAAGCAGTAAATAAATAATAAAGCAATAAGTAAATAAATAAATTATAAATAAGAAATTGAATGGGACAGAACAATTCCCCAAAATAATAAAGCATAAATAAAACTTGCCCCAAAAATAATTACAAGGGCCCAAAGATTAATAAATAAAGACATACAAAATAATTAAAATGCATCATACATAAATCGGGAGATTTATTGGATTTTAGGAACATTGGTTCCTTTTTATTAACTTAAAAAGATTGGAGAACTATTTTTGGCTATTAATTGAGAAAACGGGAATGAGTGATCCTATTTTATCAAAATTAGTTGTCCCTTTAAAAGTGAGATTTAATCGATTACAATAGGACATTAGTCCTTTTTATTAAGAAAAATTCCAAGTTATTAATTATTATAAAAAACATGATTTTCTATAATACGAATAAATATAAATACATTTTACATACAACACATAAAAAATTAATAATAAAAGGAAATGCAACAATTAAAAAAAATTGCAAACCCTAAATTGAAGGTCTTTGGTCTCCCAATTCTCCGTCTCGTGCACAAATATGACTCGCAAAAATAAATAAATTTGAGACGACAAAACAAAAATAAAATAATTAAAATAATAATATATGAACAAACAATTAAATAAAAACTAATTAATAAACTAATTAAGTAAACCAATAAAAATAATTAAAACTTGACAAATAATAGCATTAATAATTATTAATAGAGTAAAAAACTAAAAGTAAACAAATAAATTATAAGTAAACAATTGACAATGCAATAAATATGCTTTAATAATAATGATAATAATAATAATAGTAATAATAAAAATTAAAAATAAAACACAATAATGATAATAAATAAATACTAAAACAAATAATAACAATAAAATAATAATAATAATGATAATAATAATACTAACAATTAAAATATAAAATAATAAGCATAAAATAATATAATAGGATTTGTATACAATAAAGAAATGAAAACGATTTAAAATATAAAAGGTTAACATTGTGGCCAAAACCATGCAAAATCAATTATAATTATAAGAAGAAAACATGCAGTGAAAAGTGAAAGAAATAGTGAGTGCAAGACTCGTGCATCCTTGCACGAGTCACACAAGACCTTCACAACTCGTGCAAAAATGCACGAGTTGTGAAAGCTGCCGATCGTGGGGCACGAGTCGTGCAAAAATGCACGACCCGAACGGGGAATCGGACAATCATGATACGTGAAACAGGAACTCGACCCGAGCACGAAATGTAATTCGCGAAAATAAATAATTTTGAGACAATAAAATAAAATAAATAAAATGTTAATAAAGTAAATTAAACAATTAATGAACAAATAAATTAATTGAATTAAATAATTAATTAAAACGATTAATAGATCAATCAAATAATAATCAGTCAAACTAATTAAGTATAAACAATTAAGTGGGAATAAATAAAGACAAAGTAGATTAAATTAAATTCATATTAATTATACTAATCAAAGAACAATGACAACCAAATATGCAAATGAATCAATAACCCACAATGACATTTAACAATTATTAATAGGGATTAATCAAGCAAAAACTGAGAATAACCAAGCAAATTGAGATAGCAATATACAAGGAAAATAGGACGAATTGATATTCATGCATTTGTACTGGACGGTCGAGAAAACGGGAAAGGCAAAGAGGGGAGAAGGAGCGGACGTGCACGACTCATGCAGGCCTTGCACGAGTCGTGCAATGCATGCACGATTCATGCAATCCGATCGGGGAAATGCGACGCGACTGAGCGAGCAAAAATCGAGATGCGGTCCGATCAGGGAACCAGTAATAACATCTGACCGGGAGATTAGGATTTGATCGGGAAATAAAGAAAAAGAATAGAAAACGGCTCGATCGGAAAGGAAAAGGAAGAGAAAGCAAGAGCACGACTCGATTAGGGAAGTCACGACTCGTGAAGAATGAAGGCACAAATAGACAACGTAAAAAATAGAGATGAACAGAGGACTAATAACAGGCTATCAAACAACAAGATATCACCAAAACATGCATCACAAAACTACAAAACATGCTTATTTAATCATATCAGCAACAAACATGCGATTAAAAAGTTAATAAGATCAAATAAGTAATATATATATATATACAATATGTACAATAAACAGAATTAACTAGCATAGCAAAACGAAGAAAAGAAATAAGAAAGAAAGAAATAAGAAGAAGAAAAAAAGAAAAGAAATAGAGAGATGGCTATTCAGTATTTACCCTCAAATATTGATCTTTGATCTGCAGATGAAAGGTTTCTAATTTTCCTCTTTGCTTTTGTTAAAAAGTGGAAACAGAGATTGATGAAAACTTTAAACGAGATTTTCGCTAAGGAAAAATAGAAGATGAAAGATGATTGAGTCTCAAACCTCAGGAATTGATTTCCCAGGTCAAGAGCAATCTCAGAATGCTTCAAGAACAAAAATCACTTTCTTTCTCTCCAAGCTCTTCTCTCTGTGTTTTTTCATTTTGAGTTTTTCGGTGCTTTCAAAAACCATCCCCCCTGTTCCTTAACTTTTTTTCTTTTTATTTCTCAGAGAAGATTAAATCTTTTCTTTTCCCCAAATCCAGCCATAAACCATCATTTTTCAACCAAATCTCTGAAATAACGGAACAGGGAGTGCTAGGGGCAGTGGAGCGTGTGAGGCAGGTGAGATCTGCCTCACGTTACCTCTCACCAAGGCGAGAGGGGCCTCACCCCATCTCACCAACGTGAGATGGGCCTCATGTTGTGAGGCTGCATCTCACGTTATCACCAACGTGAGATGGGCCTCACAAACGTGAGGCTGCATCTCACATTATCACCAACGTGAGATGGGCCTCACACCACAGGCCCTCCAAAAACCTTACTCCTCTCCATTAACTTATTTTTCTAACCCCCTTTTTTATTCTAAAATTAAAAAACGAAAAAAAAACATTTTTTCAAGGAAACTATCACTTCGATCTGTCTTCTTGTCCATGAATAGGCATCATTTTCGTCATTGGGTAACTTTGGTCCGAGCTACCTCAGGACCCGGTGTCTACACACGGGTTATTTTCCCATGTAGGTGGCAAGTTTGGTTGGAGTCGAGCATCTGCAGGTCGGCCACTAGGAGTTTGTAGATGAAGTTCTTTTTGTCTTTTGTTATTATAATTGCCCATGTATATGCTTATGTTTTGTGAAGAGATATTGATTTCAACAGTATAACTTTTTTTAAAGGAATATTTCAGCATATGTATATAAATAGGTTTACAAATCTCTTTTGTAATTTTGTACCGACTTCTACTATTATTAGATGTTTGTGACGCGCCCCGGATCCCCGCGGCCGCCCAGGGGACCGCCCGCTTGAGGGCGATCGGGGCATTTGTGGGTCCGTTGACAGCTTGCAATAAATCGCAAGTGCGTCTATGTTGGGCAACAAGGAGGTTTCATGGAGTCGCCACCCAATAGAACATTGGGAAAGTTTCTCTCGCCTCGGAGAGCCTAAGACTGCGCTTGGTATCCATTTTGGGCCAGCCAGAGGGGTCTTGGAAGGTAAACCTCTTGCCCTAAGGAGCCTAGGATTAGCGCTAAAGTCCCGTGGCACAAAAAGGTGTCTTGGAGGGTAGACCTCTAGCCTCTTTGAGCCCAAAGACCAAAGCTGGGTTCGGGATTTCTCATCTATTTCTACCTCGATTATTTTATGATCGAATTTTAATTATCATTAATTCGCTCTCTCTCCACACGATGCAATTAATCAAAGGCACATTTAATCATATTTGGAAAGCCGTAAATGGGCAAGTAAATATCAAAAACTATAAATTACATTAATACAAGGAGCGGAATACAACTCCCTTTATTAGATGTGTGATACATACACGAATCGGGATATTATTTATTTTGAGGACTTTGGTCCTCGCATGCATCATTATTAAAATTGGATTTTTTATTGTGATGATTTTTATTGGATAAAAATAGGACATTGGGTCCTTGCGTTTATGCAAACCTCATTTTATTGAATATAAAACTTTTATCAATTTTTATATTTAATCGGGAGAGAAAAAGGCATACTAATGTACATAGAAGTAATTAATGAATAAACAAATGAAGTAAATAATCAAGGAAGTTAGAAAACTAAACCGGACGAAATCCTCCGAGTATGGTAGATAGCCTCTCAAGCTCAGGATAATCCAAGAGAAATAGTATATGCTCACAGAAAGTTAAAAGATGTCAATATAAAAAGAATCAATATAAATAAAGTCGAAAGGACTTGAAAGAGATGGAAAAGATTTGAAAATGTGGAGATAGGACCCAGCGACGGCCCCTGTTGGATGACCGACGGGCGTCAGTCAATTTGACCGACATGTCCGTCGCTCACTCAAGTGGAAGAGCGTCTGTGAGTGGGGTGACCGACGGCCGTCGGTGATGGAGATGACCTGTCGATCACCACTGTCTCCGAAAAAACAATAAAAGAAAACTCTTTTTTAAATCCAAAAAAGAGGTTTTATCACAAAATGAGATAAAAAAGAGTCAAAATAAAGAAAAATAATGACAAAAATTTGAAGAACAACAAAATAAGGAGTAAAGATGAAATGATATGGAGAATGAGTCCGGAATATTTACCCTCAGATAATGCTTTAATGATATTCTTGATGTTGATTCGAGCCCCGGGCATTCCACGAGAAGTAAAGTGAAGGATCGAAAAAGGAAAATAGATTATTTCCTCCTCAAACCTCTCAAAAGATTGACTTTGGAATCAAAAACCCGAAGAAAACTAATTAGCTTTAGTTCCTTTTTGATGGTTTAATCCTCTAATTAAAAGAGATTCTTTGATGAATGTGTTTGCTGGAAGAGAGAGAAAATGTGCTTGGATTTTGGCAGAGTTTCCCCTCTTGAAAATTTTTGGAACCCTTTTTAGGAGAAAATCCGAAACTTTTATAGGCCAGGCACGACCGACAGGCGTCGGTGTATGGAGGCGGGCGTCGGAAGAATCCTTCTGACACAAGGATTCATCCGACGGCCCTGCCACTTCCACCGACGGGCGTCGGAAAGGTTGCATGCTCCGGGAAACCAGGCGGCGTTCTGACAGAGGCGGTGCCTTCCGACGGGCGTCGAAAAATACCACAGGCCGTCTGTGACCCTAAGCGACGGGCTGGCCTCACAGACAGGTTGGCCATCTGTGGAGGAAAATATACCTTTTTTACTCAAAAATTCCCTGTTTTCTCCCCCTTTGCCTATGAGAAGGTAAAAAGACTCATTTCTCGTGGAGCATGGGACTAAAACCTTCAAATCCAAACCATTTATACAGGCTCGGATATTGATTTCATCATAGGGTAATCTCTGATCCGGACCGCTCCGGGACACTGTGCTTACAGTTGCCCCCAGTTTTGGGGAAACTAGTGCACAAGCGCCTAGATAAGCCAAAACTCAGAGAAAGGACAAAAAGAAAGAAGGCGTACCTGCGACGGTTCTTACCTTCTGTGCCTTTTGCCGGGTAGACCTCGCCTCGGTCAGTTCGGCGACGCGAAGATACCCCTATCTATCCCGTCTCGACCTGTAGGTGTTGGTGAGATGTAGCATCCTCCAGCCACAATCCCGATGTGAAGAGCGGTGTTTCTTTAACCGCCATTTCGATCTGAAGTTCCCTTGCTAACCCTCATCCGATCCGCAAGGTACGTAGCACTCTCTGGCTGCCGCGTGAACTGTGAGATGCAGCACTCTCTGGCTACAATCTCGGTCTTGGAAGAGCAGTGTTTCTCCAATTGCAGCTTCGACTTCTGCTGGCCTCGTCTTGGCTTGTGCAGGGTTGAAGAGATGTAACGCTCTCTGGCTACAAACTCGGTGTGAAGAGCAGTGTTTCTCTAACTGCAACTTCGGCTTCTGCTGGCCTCATCTCGGCTTGCGCAGGGTTGAAGAGATGTAGCGCTCTCTGGCTACAAACTCGGTGTGAAGAGCAGTGTTTCTCTAACTATAGGTTCGGCTTCTGCTGGCCTCATCTCGGCTTGCGCAGGGTTGAAGAGATGTAGCGCTCTCTGTCTACAAACTCGGTGTGAAGAGGAGGGGACCTTGCGGGGTTCCTCATTCTAAAAAAAGAATTTTTGGCGCCCTTGTTCGGACTTTTAATCGATGCCTATGTTCGGATTGATGTTTCTCTGTACCTGTGTGATAAAAGGTTTTGTTAGTTCATGTTTGAGTGGTCATCTTTAAACCTTTTTATTAATGGCGTGATTTTGCTTTATCTGTTATGCCATATTTCATTTATATTCTTTTTATTGAGTTGTTATTCATCATCTTTCACCATTTTTGTTTTCCTTGTCTTGGAATATGAGTAAATGTGGAAGCATATATTTATCTGTGCTATAAATGAATCATAAATAAGTGCATAAAGCAGAAAATAAAAGTTTTTCACTAGAAATGTCTATTTTTGTACAATGTATATACAAAGTGTAAATGTACAAAAATATAAAAGTATGACTCCCTGAATGTCAAAGGGGTGTGTAGTCGGAGGGCTCATCGGGATCCTCATCATCTGATATGTGCACTGTCCCTGGCGGAGGTGGAGGCGGAGCTGGCCGTGCCGGAGGTGGAGGCTGAGCCGTGGAGGGTCCTGCCCCAGCATCGTGGGTCTGCCTGAAACAGATCTGAGCATAGCCATCCAAGAAGGGCTGGGTGCAAGTCCTCTTGAACCCTAAAGCCTCTGATACTGTGCCTCCCAACTTCTTGAACGCCTGGCTCATCTGAATGGTCTGCTCGCTGGCGGCCCTCCTCATCTGCTCTACGCGATGCTCTGTCTGCTCTCTGAACTCCCTCATGGTCTGAGACAAGGGTGGGAGGATCCCCTCTATCGCCTGGACCCCGGATCTCAGAGAGTCGAGCGACTCGTCGATCATCTGTAGGGTCATATCAACCCTCTGAGACGCCTAGTCCTGAGATGCCCTCAAATCATGAGCGAGCTGCTGCCTAAGCTCCCTCTGACCCTGGGCAACCTGCTCGATCAGCCTCACCTGCTCAACTCTGAAGGCCTCTATGGCCTGAGCCTGCTCATCTCTGAAGGCCTCTATAACCCGAGCCCGCTCCTGTGCCGTGTGCTCGATGTAACCGGCCTGCTCCTGTGCTAACCGCTCTACAGACTGGGACTGCTCCTGAATAGCAGCCTGGTGGCGGTCTAACCTCTCGTGTATAGCTCTATCCCTCTCATCCTGTCGTCGCTCTAGGGCTGTGAATATGGAAGTGAGGAGCTGAGAGAAGTCAGGCTGTGCTGGCTGATGCTGTGGTGGCTCTGGCGGCGGTGCTGCGGAGGTGGATGCCCCTAGGTCGCCTCAAAAATAAGGATGATATCTCTCGGGGGGCCCGTGGGTAGTCCTCTGTACCCTGACACTCGGCGATGGGATAGGAGTCGGCACTCTCGATGCCGGTGAAGCTGCAAAGAGCTCATCCATAGTGAACTCCATGTCAAAATCCGACGGGGTCCTAGGCTGGTCCTGCTGCGGTGGCGGTGGCGCTGTCTGAGGCTGAGGCTGGGAAGGCTGCGGAGGCTGAGGCTCGGTCTATGGAGGCTGATGCTCTAGCTGAGGAGGCTGCTGCTCTGGCTTCTCCGGGTGGTCTGGATCTGGACCCAAAGGTGGAAGTGAGAACATCCGCCGGGTCTTTTGGATGGACATCACCCTGTAGGCCTCTACCTGCACTGATATCGGGGAGATCATCCCCATCTGCACTGCCGCTACGGCATCCACATGGATCCCCTCATCCAAGGGTCCTCTCAACCTGTCTGGGGCAACTCCCAACCTCAAAAGCAACCTGGTGATAACTCCTCCCACTATCACCACCGGTGTCAGCCCTTTGCCAACTCTAGTCAGGTTAGCCAAGATCTCATGGCTAATGTTGAGGCGCTGGCCTGCCACCATAGCCCAGAGGCTCCAGATCTCGGCCGCATTAAGCGACCCTGGATTACCAGCTCGACCAAGGTACGAACTGGATAGCACTCTGTGCAAATACCGGAGTGCCTAAGACACCAGTACGGTGCTCTTCGCTGTATCATGATCATACAGCACTCTCGGTAGGGCAATGGTAGCCCAGTGGGCGCGTCTCACCACTCGCCGTGGGATCTCGACCCCCTCCTCTATAGGGAGCCCTATGGCCTGTGCGAATCTCTGCCTGGTAATACTGTAATGGTTGCCGTCGAACCAGAACTGGACCACCCCTGGCTCGGTATCTGACCTCTGAAAACCGCCATAGCGGAGGGTGGCTAGGACCTAGCGAGTAGCCTCTGGAAAAGTCTGGAAAGAGGGGTCAAGGAACTCTGTCCAGCCGGCACCCTCGACAAGCATATCAAACTCTGGGGCCATCCCCAGGGCCTCTAGGGACGGCCGGGACACAAAGCGGCTAGCCCGAAGCTCTACCTGAGCCAACGCTCTATATCTCTGAGCTGACTCATCGTCCATCCAACCCGGAACTATGACCTTGGGCTGGGCTTGCGGTGCTCTGCGTCTAGGAGGCATCCTGCAAAGGAGAAAAAATCAGATAGCAAAAATTCGACAAAACAAGCATTATTAGACTTATCCTCAAGGTGAAAGCCCATTCAGGCCTCACCAGGGCAATGGCAGCCCGAAAACGAGATGAAATAAGGAGTAAAGATGAAATGAAAATTGGAAGGATAAAAAGAGTCAAAATAAAGAAAAATAATGACAAAAATTGGAAGAACGACAAAATAAGGAGTAAAGATGAAATGATATGGAGAATGAGTCCGGAATATTTACCCTCAGATAATACTTTAATGATATTCTTGATGTTGATTCGAGCCCCGCGCGTTCCACGAGAAGCAAAGTGAAGGATCGAAAAAGAAAAATAGATTATTTCCTCCTCAAACCTCTCAAAAGATTGACTTTGGAATCAAAAACCCGAAGAAAACTAATTAGCGTTAGTTCGTTTTTGATGGTTTGATCCTCTAATTAAAAGAGATTCTTTGATGAATGTGTTTGTTGGAAGAGAGAGAAAATGTGCTTGGATTTTGGCAGAGTTTCCCCTCTTGAAAATTTTTGGAACCCTTTTTAGGAGAAAATCCGAAACTTTTATAGGCCAGACACGACCGACGGGCGTCGGTGTATGGAGGCGGGCGTCAGAAGAATCCTTCAGACACAAGGATTCATCCGATGGCCCTGCCACTTCCACCGACGGGCGTCGGAAAGGTTGCGTGCTCCGGGAAACCAGGCGGCATTCTGACAGAGGAGGTGCCTTCCGACGGGCGTCGAAAAATACCACAGGCCGTCTGTGACCCTAAGTGACGGGCTGGCCTCACAGACGGGTTGGCCGTCTGTGGAGGAAAATATACCTTTTTGACTCAAAAATTCCCTGTTTTCTCCCCCTCTGCCTATGAGAAGGTAAAAAGACTCATTTCTCGTGGAGCATGGGACTAAAACCTTCAAATCCAAACCATTTATACAGGCTCGGATATTGATTTCATCATAGGGTAATCTCTGATCTGGACTGCTCCGGGACACGGTGCTTACAATGTTTTAATCTCTTTTTGATCTTAAACATTTTTCGCTTTTGTTATATGCATGTTTATTTGTGCCTGCTTGCGTAGCGCTCCGGTATCCTTCCAATGGGGGTATCGGGGTGTTATAGGAAATAAGATGTATCAGGACATGAAGCAATTCTACTGGTGGCCTGGTAGGAAAAGAGATGTAGTGGAATATGCTTTTAAGTGTTTAGCCTGCCAGCAAGTAAAAGCGAAACATCAGGTTCCACATGGTTTGCTGAATCCTTTTCCAATTCCACAGTGAAAATGGGACAACATTACTATGGACTTTGTCATGGGATTGCCAATGACATCGAAGCAGCACGATTCTATATGGGTAATAGTTGATCAGTTTTCTAAGTCAGCTCACTTTATACCGATTCGACTGGATTACTCCATAGATCGATTGGCTGAATTGTATGTGAAAGAGATTGTCAGACTGCATGGTATTCCTTTGTCCATTGTTTCAGATAGAGATCCGAGATTCACTTCAAAGTTTTTGAAAGGTTTTGCAAGCTGCTTTGGTATAAGATTGAACTTTAGTACAGCTTTCCATCTGAAGACTGATAGATAGTCTGAAAGGGTGATTCGGGTGTTGGAAGATTTGCTTCGAGCATGTGTGTTGGATTTTTTGAAGAGCTGTGTAACACCCCTACATCCCCTGGGAGGATATGGGGGCGCCACGCACTCAAATACTGATACAAATACATACACTCGCGGAAGCGATAATCAAAAATACATAACTATACAGAAATAATAAAATAAAATAAAAATAACACTATCACTCGGGCCCAACATGCATTTATATCAATATTATACACATATATAAACATATTACAAAACTATTGTCATTTAGCTTTACATATTCGATTCTGTACATATACTACAATAAACTTTACACGTGATGACTAAACTCTTTTATACATAATGATGTTACTCAAAACATCACAAACTCCATCCCTATCTTATACAAAAAGATGAACAAAACTTCCTAGTGGCCCTGACCTGCAGATGCACGCTCTCACTGGTCCGAACCTATACCTACACGAAAATAACCATTCGTGCTAAGCGATAACACTTAGTGGGGATGAAAAATAATGCAAAGGACTTCTTTTCGAAGTCACAAATAAATCACACATTTCACATAACAATAATCACGTGTCCACATTCCTGTAAACATATACTTGTATACAGAACTGTCATGTACGTAAAACATTATTCTCATGTGTTGTACATTTATTCAGAGCAATACTTTTAATCTTTCTATGTTTATTATACAATATTAATAAGCCTGAATTCCTTTCATGGTGAATACGGGTAACTGTGGATACTGTTTACAATATCTTACATGTGGAGAATTAACTCAAACTTTACTGAATACACAAGGTATTCAAAACTCTGGGCACAATTAAGGCCAACTCTAGCAGCTGCAGTCTAACCCTTTATAAGCATGCTTATCTATCCACTACTATGACCATTCAAGCTTAACATAAAGACTCTATACACTCCATCATGTACATTACAATTACTCAAATATTATATCATGATTCAAGCATATATAATTAATATCACATGGCAGGTCATGTTCAACAATTAAAAAGGATGAATACATTTGATTCCATTATTAAACTCTCATGCCATAGCAACATTTACATATAATTCAATTGGAAAAACACTCATATACTCATTTTATAATGTTAAATTTAAGTGGGACAAGTGGTAAGAACTTCCGATGAAGTTCGGGTTCGATTCGGGAAGGAAAAAGTACATCTTAGGCTAAAAAATAAGGTTACACGGGAGTAAGGCATTCAATACCACCCTATGGGACGTGAAAATTAGGTATAAAAGGGACATAATGGTTTTACATGGCGGTAAGGAATTCCTTACACCCGTGTAAACCTATTCTGTCTCAAAATGTGAGAAAGATTCAGGACAGACTGCAGGACTATACTTGCAACACATTTTACACATATTTAATGAGATTTTTAGACAAAACATCCTTCTTAACAATTGTTCTTTAGGCTTTTATCTTTCAAATGGGACAAATTTCAGGTCACTTAGATATCTATATCAGAAGATATGAGCTAAAAACCCCATATTGTTCCAGGGAACTCACCTAAACAGGGGCACAACGGTTTTAGCAAATTTCCAGGGTCTTAGAGCAA
The DNA here is from genome assembly GCA_947683425.1 of Excoecaria cochinchinensis. NCBI lineage: Eukaryota > Viridiplantae > Streptophyta > Magnoliopsida > Malpighiales > Euphorbiaceae > Excoecaria > Excoecaria cochinchinensis. The sequence goes on from CANTUQ010000004.1 coordinate 4,779,697, forward strand.
GCATTTGCTAAAGGTCATTTCCACGAATTTTATAAGCATGCAAGTCATGGTTCTAATGACTCAAGAGGCACTCAATTTAGAAGACTAAAACCCTACTTATGTCAAAAACATTACACGGAGGTCAGATGAAAATCAAACAGAATTTTCCAACATTAAACTTTACTATCATAACTATATGGTAACCCATCTAATAACATCAACACTCACTCAAATGATCAAGTCACATGCTCTTAAACATATATACACATGCTTCATAACATATAAACACATATATCATGAAAAGACCACAAGCAACCAAAATGAATAAAAGTTAATATCACACACGATCCCTACCTCAAGGAAGCTTGAACTCTATGCTCTATTCAGCTCCAACTTTTTCTTTGCCTTTATCTACTCTCTTGGCCACAGCTTGAACCAAAACTAGGCAAAACACTTGAGTTACTCTTCTCTTTACTTTAAATCAAAAATAGGAACCAAGTAGAAGAAAAAGACTAATACTATAAAAATCACGTTACTTACCTTCTTAGGAGACCAAGCTCACTTCCTAACCCACTCTCTTCAAACCAATCCAAGGAATTCTCTTAAGGAGCAATTTAAAATGAAGAAGAGAAGGAACAAAAGCAAGAAGAAAGGCAAAATAATGGCAAATGGCAGACCAAAGGAAAAGAAAGAAAAGTCAAAAGGCCACAAGCAATCCAATGTGAGAAGGGAAATGGGAAGATGGTCAATGCTAATCCAATATTTACTATTCTCATAAATGTCAAACCAACTCATAAATATCACTTATTAACTTAATTATATATATATATATATCTCTTTTCTTAATAAATACATACATGTATTTTGACAAAAATCACATAACATCCCATGCCACATGTCACCCTCCTACAACGCCACGTGTCAAAATGCCACATCAAAACTCTTAAAATCTTTTTGGGTCAATTTGGGGTGTTACAAATCTCTCCCCCTTAAGAAATTTCGTCCTCAAAATTTCCCCGATATCAGACAATTAACTGAACCTATATTTTATTAATCGATAAAAGGACTTACCAGAAGATCCGACCGGTGTCTTTATAGCTTCAGCAGTCATCGCATATACACGTGGTTGATCATCGGTGGAAAATGGCCTCTCAACCATTTTCGATGGTGGTCTTTCAGCTCTACTTCTTCCTCTCCCACTTCTAACAATTCCAGAAACATTTCCTTTATCTTTACTTGCTTGTGCTGATAAATTTTCCTTTAACTTGGGACATTGGGCAAGGAGATGCTCTGCGCTACCACATCTAAAGCAAGCTCCAGTGAGTTTCCTACACTCACCCCAATGATGCCTTCCACAGTGTACACACTCCATTGCTACACTTCCTCTACTAGCTGGTGGCCTTACACTCCCAACCGAAGTTGGCACAAACGCTGAATCTTGTTCATCTTTCCCTCTTCTAACCCCTCCAGGTCTTTTACCAGTACTCTCATCTTCTCTTGGAAACCTTCTCTTTTGCTCTCTTTTATGTTTCAACAATTCAGATTCCTCTAATTTTATCGCCACCAACATCAATCGATAATAATCCACTAGTTGCAAAGCAACCATGGCAGACAGGGGTCCCCGAAGGCTCTCTCTCAATCCATCTTCAAACTGGCGACACCTAAAATCCTCAATTAACATACCTTCCGGTACATATTTTCTCAAATGATTAAACTCTTTTTCATATTCCCCAACAGTCATATTCTTTTGCTTAAAAGTCACAAATTCTTTCCATTTGGCATCTCGGTAAGCTTTGGTTACAAATTTTTCTTTGAACTCATGGACAAAGAAATCCCATGTCAATTCCATCGGCCTCTGAAGATTCCTCAACACTAACTTCCACTAGTCATATGCTGCTCCCTACAGTAATGACACGGTGCAAGCTACTTTTTGATTCTGTGGGCAACTGATTTCTTGTAAAATTCTTCCTATTCTCTCCAACAAAAACTTTGCTATCTCAGATTGATCCAAGGATGTCCCATGGAACTCTTCAGCTCCTCTCTTTCTTATCAAATCCGATGGTGTCTTTGGAGATGTCAACCTATCCAGAATATGTACCAACCCTTGCATCAGCTCCGGGTGGTCCTGAACAGCTCCAGCTCTTTCCTCTCTATCTTGTGCCCGTAAATGTGGATCCACACGAACTGGATTCACACTACCCGTAGTCTCTCCAACGTTCTCACTCGGGTCGGACTCCATCTAAAACCTACAAAATAGTATTTGCATTAGGCCACACTCTAGACAAGCTAAAACACACATACTATACTCTATCACCTTATAGTCCTGAACCATTTAACCTAGAGCTCTGATACCACTAAAATGTAACACCCCTACATCCCTTGGGAGGATATGGGGGCGCCACGCACTCAAATACTGATACAAATACATACACTCGCGAAAGCGATAATCAAAAATACATAACTATACAGAAATAATAAAATAAAAAAAATAACACTATCACTCGGGCCCAACATGCATTTATATCAATATTATACACATAAATAAACATATTACAAAACTATTGTCATTTAGCTTTACATATTCGATTCTGTACATAAATTACAATAAACTTTACACGTGATGACTAAACTCTTTTATACATAATGATGTTACTCAAAACATCACAAACTCCATCCCTATCTTATAAAAGATGAACAAAACTTCTTAGTGGCCCTGACCTACAGATGCACGCTCTCACTAGTCCGAACCTGTACCTACACAAAAATAAGCATCCGTGCTAAGCGATAACGCTTAGTGGGGATAAAAAATAATGCAAAGGACTTCTTTTCGAAGTCACAAATAAATCACACATTTCACATAACAATAATCACGTGTCCACATTCCTGTAAACATATACTTGTATACAGAACTGTCATGTACTTAAAACATTATTCTCATGTGTTGTACATTTATTCAGAGCAATACTTTTAATCTTTCTATGTTTATTATACAATATTAATAAGCCTGAATTCCTTTCATAGTGGATACGGGTAACTTTGGATACTGTTTACAGTATCTTACATGTGGAGAATTAACTCAAACTTTACTGAATACACAAGGTATTCAAAACTCTGGGCATAATTAAGGCCAACTCTAGCAGCTGCACTCTAACCCTTTATAAGCATGCTTATCTATCCACTACTATGACCATTCAGGCTTAACATAAAGACTCTATACACTCCATCATGTACATTACAATTACTCAAATATTATATTATGATTCAAGCGTATATAATTAATATCACATGGCAGGTCATGTTCAACATTTAAAAAGCATGAATACATTTGATTCCATTATTAAACTCTCATTCCATAGCATCATTTACATATAATTCAATTGGAAAAACACTCATATACTCATTTTATAATGTTAAATTTAAGTGGAACAAGTGGTAAGAACTTCCGGTGAAGTTCGGGTTCGATTCGGGAAGGAAAAAGTACATATTAGGCTGAAAAATGAGGTTACACGGCGGTAAGGCATTCCATACCGCCATGTGGGATGTTAAAATGGGGTATAAAAGGGACAAAATGGTTTTACACGGCGGTAAGGAATTCCTTACCCCCGTGTAAACCTATTCTGTCTCAAAATGTGAGACAGATTCAGGACAGACTATAGGTCTATACTTGCAACACATTTTACACATAATTACTGACATTTTCAGACAAAACATCCTTCTTAACCATTGTTACTTAGGTTGTTATATTTCAAATGGGACAAATTTTAGGTCGTTTGGATATCTATATCGGAAGATATGACCTAAAACCCCCCCACCTAAACAGGGGCACAACGGTTTTAGGAAATTTACAGGATCTTAGAGCAAGCATTTGCTCAAGGTCATTTCTATGACTTTTATAAGCATGGAAGTTATGGTTCTAATGGGGCAAGAATCACTCAATGTAGAAGTCTAAAACTCTACTTATGGTAAAAACATTACACGGAGGTCAGATGAAAATCAAACATAATTTTCCAAAATTAAACTTTACTATCACAACAATATGGTAGCCCACCTAACAACATCAACACCCACTCAAATGATCAAGTCACATGCTCTCAAACATATATACACATGTTTCATAACATATAAACACATATATCATGAAAACACCGCAAGCAACCAAAATGAATAAAAGTTAATATCACACACGATCCCTACCGCTAGGAAGCTTAAACTCTATGCTCTATTCAGCTCCAATTTTTTCTTTGCCTTTATCTACTCTCTTGGCCACAGGTTGAACCAAAACCAGGTAAAACACTTGAGTTACTCTTCTCTTTACTTTAAATCAAAAACAGGAACCAAGTAGAAAAAGAAGACCAATACTATAAAAATCACGTTACTTACCTTCTTAGGAGACCAAGCTCACTTCCTAACCCACTCTCTTCAAACCAATCCAAGGAATTCTCTTAAGGAGCAATTTAAAATGAAGAAGAGAAGGAACAAAAGCTTGAAGAAAGGCAAAACAATGGCAAATGGCAGACTAAAGGAAAAGAAAGAAAAGTCAAAAGGCCACAAGCAATCCAACGTGAAAAGGGAAATGGGAAGATGGTCAATGCTAATCCAATATTTACTGTTCTCACAAATGTCAAACCAACTCATAAATATCACTTATTAACTTAATTATATATATATATATATATCTCTTTTCTTAATAAATACATACATGTATTTTGACAAAAATCACATAACATCCCATGCCACATGTCACCCTCCTACAATGCCACGTGTCAAAATGCCACATCAAAACTCTTAAAATCTTTTAGGGTCATTTTGGGGTGTTACAAGTTGGGATCAGAATATTCCATAGATGGAGTTTGCTTACAATAATGGTTATCAAGCGAGTATTGGTATGTCACCATTTGAAGTTCTGTATGGAAGAAAGTGTTGGACTCTAGTTTGTTAGATAGAATTGACTGAGCATAAGGTTATTGGTCCTGATTTAGTGAGTGCGATGCGCGTCGAACCTAGCGAAGGCCCTCGTTGAACCCGCTTTTTGGGCTCGAGGGATTGGTTCGCGTCTTTTTGATCTTGGGTGCCATGAGACATCTTGGATGCCTCCTTCCCAATAGAATATTGGGAAGGATCATCTAGCCTCACGACGTCTTTAGGCACCTTTGAGGTATTTTGGAGTCGCCACCCAATTTACAAGAAATTGGGAAAGGTCTCTAACCTCTTATTGGTCTAGACCAGAGATTGGTGTTCGGAACTCCACTCTTATTTATGTTCTGGTTAATTATAAATGCGTTTTTAATTTCCTCAAATTCTATCTCTTATCTCACACAATGGATGCATTTAATTAAAAGCGCATTGCAAGCATTCAAAGAAGTGATAAATAAAGACTATAAAGAAAAGCAGTAAAAGAAAGCGGTAAACACGCCGAGCATATAATTACAAGAGAAATTAGGGCGGAATACAACCCTATTAATAGAAGATTAAAAATATAAATTGGGGCGAAATACAATCCCAAATGGAATTTAAATAATGTTGGCCCAAAATTAATTACAAGGGCCCAAAAGAAAATACATGAATATAAATTTAAAACGAACAAATAAAGTCAAACATAAGAAAAACATACATAAATCGGGGCATTTGTTTGGTTTAGGAATATTGGTTCCTTCATGCTTATTTTGAAAAGGGATCGAGGAGTTATTGGGTTGTTGGCTTGAAAAATCGGGATGCGTGATCCCATTTTTTGAGAAAATTAACTCTTCGTTTTATTGTGACATTTTACATTCCTTGGCTAAAATGAGGGACATTGGTCCCAATTTTATTAGTAAAAATTTCAATTTGATTATAAAACTATTTTTGTGATTTTTTTATCTCAAACGTGCATAAATAAATTATTTATTTACAAACAAACACAACACGAAGAGAATGAAAAGGAAAGGTCTCACCAAACGATGCGATTTTCTACGCGTGTGACCCCTCCGGATGGTCACGAGAACGGCCACATAATGTAAGTCATATTTAATCTCAGACAGAAAATAATATTAAAACATTAGTAATAATTCTGGAAAATTAATCGAGTAAAGACAAAATAAATATAGGCTATATTAATTTAACAAACAAACATTTTGCATGCAAAGACAAGGGAAAAAAAAATTAATCATGCGAAAATATAATAATAACAATAAACATAACAAAGACAAATATAATAAAGACGAAAATAGTAATAATAAAAAATAATAATAACGATAACCATAATAATAATAATAATAATAATAATAATAATAATAATAATAATAATGATGATGATGATAATGATAATAATAATAATAATAATAATAACAGGAAATAAACATGGAATAATAGTACTAATAACGTGAAATAATAATAATAATAATAATAATAATAATGCAAACAAAATCATAAGGACAAACAATGATAATACAGAACATGTATAGGATAATAATAATAGTAATAATAATAACAACCACAGTGGCACAATAATAATGATGGTAATGCAACATAAACATGAATGTAAGTGATACTAACAATGAAGGTGACGAGATGCAAACTGTGAAATAGCAACAATAGGCAAAGTAATGAAATGATAACAAAGACATTCGATGTTATAATGGCAAACATGTGATAATAATAGGGTGCACCGTAGGACACCAAAACTATAACAATGACCAAGTTAAAACCACAAAGAAATTAAATTTAAAAACCACACATAAAATATCAATAGTAACAATAACATTAAAAAATGTAAGATAATAAAAATGGGGACAATGCCAAAAATAACAATATTAACACTAATAAAAAACAGACAAAAATAAATGAAGACGGGTTCAAAAATGTTTACCCTCAGATTTTATAGATCGGAAAATAGGATGTCTTGATCCATTCTCCTTATCGATTTTTCGTTAATAAATACAAGAATATTTGAGAAAAAATTCAAGTTTTAAAAAAATAAAACTCAAGAAACTATTTTCTTGGAGGGATGATACAAAACAAAGGAAATTTATTTTCCTTGCTTGAAATAAATCCTCGAATGGAAAATATTTTGAAGAAAAAAGAAAAAGAAAAAAAGCTAGACTTTAAAAATCTGAATATATATTTTTTTGCTTTCAAAAACCTTCGGCTGCTCTTTGTTCTTGAGAGAAAATCCTTTGAAAAAATAATGCAGCTCCCCCTTACAAATGAAAACCAATGAGCCTTTTGTTTCCCTATCTTGCCCCAAAATGGGAAGAGACAAAATATTCTTTTCAATCTCATTAACCAAAATTAACACTAAAACATGAAACCAAAAAAACAGACTGGAAAAATTGACCAAGAGAAAACAGGCGAAAGCAACAGCACAGCGAAAGGGGAGACGCACGGGTATGCCCTTAGGTGGGGCGCACGTCACGCCAGGCGACGTGAGCCTGGGGGGCATGCGTCGCCCCAGGCCTGGGCGTCGCCAGGCAGGCACACAGTGCCTGCGGGCGCACGCCATTCCCCCTTGCAAAACCTCAATCCGGGAGCACGGCGCGCAAATAAAATAAAATAAAATAAAAGATAAATAAAATAAAGTAAAGTAAAATTAAATGCAAAAATATAAAAATTAAAATAAAAATAAAAATAAAAAGGAATAAAAATACGAGTAAAAATGTAAATTTTTGAATTTAATTAAAATTTTTAGAAGAACAAGGGAGATTTTCGACAAGGAAAATATCATTATTGACACCTCTACTTGTGGCAAGTATCATTTTCATCATCGGGTAATCCTGATCTTGGACCGCCTTAGGACACGATTTCCACAGTTACCCCCAATTTTGGGGAACCTAAAGCTTAGGTCTCTGGGTGAGCCAAAATTCAGATAAGAAGAAGAAGCGCATACCTGAGGCGGCTGTCTTTCCGTTCATATTGATGAAATTATCTCCTTAAGTTGCCGTATAGACTGCGGAACGAATTTTCATCCTTCTAGGTGATGCGTCGAGTCCGCTCAAGACCTACAAAGCACGAGATTTGCTCTTTTGAGCTGCACCGAGTCTGCTCCAGACTTACAAAGTGCAAGGTTGTTCTTCTGAACTGCACCGAGCCTGCTCCAGGCTTACAAAGTGCGAGAGGTGCTCTCTTGAGCTGCACCGAGTCTGCTTCAGACTTACAAAGTGCGGGGGTCGTCGTTTTGAACTACACCGAGCCTGCTCCAGGCTTACAAAGTGCGAGAGGTGCTCTTCTGAGCTGCACCGAGTCTGCTCTAGACTTACAAAGTGCGAGGTTGATCTTCTGAACTACACCGAGCCTGCTCCAGGCTTACAAAGTGCAAGAGGGGCTCTTCTAAGCTGCACTGAGTCTGCTCCAGACTTACAAAGTGCGGGGGTTGTTCTTCTTAACTGCACCGAGCCTGCTCCAGGCTTACAAAGTGCGAGAGGGGCTCTTCTTAGCTGCACCGAGTCTGCTCCAAACTTACAAAGTACGGGGGTTGTCCTTTTTGAACTGCACCGAGCCTGCTCCAAGCTTACAAAGTGCGAGAGGTGCTCTTTTGAGCTGCACCGAGTCTGCTCCAGACTTACAAAGTGTGGGGGTTGTTCTTTTGAACTGCACCAAGCCTGCTTCAGGCTTACAAAGTGCGAAGGGGCTCTTCTGAGCTGCACTGAGTCTGCTCCAGACTTACAAAGTGCGGGGGTTGTCTTGTGATGGTGATGGTTCTCACTTAGATATTTCCTGCAAAATTACATGCACAGAAGTATATACAAGAAACTGTGTGTATGGTATGAGATGTAGATCCTTGCAAAAAATGGATAAACCACATCCTAGGCGGTCAAGGATCCATTAAGGATGCGGCTTGGCCGCTCCACCATGCCCCCAAGGATTCAAAAGAGTGTCATCTTGGCTTTAGGGACTCTGACCCGAAACCTATTCTGAACAACCCGTTAGGCGTGCATCTCTGCCCCCCAGGCTCTGACACATGTCTTGCATTATACACCACTTGAATGAGGGGAGGTCATCCGAAAAACCACAGCTTTATCGCTCCAAGCATCGAAAGTCATTAATTAAAGGTAGTTTGTCCCTTGTGGATTTTCACACTAGCTTTTCTTAGTGGGAAATGCGTCTGTAGACATCGGGTCCCAAGGCAGCCTAGATCAAGATTACCCGATGATGAAATTAAGTGTGCCTATTTATAGGCAAAAATGAAAGTTGAAAGTGATGATTTCCTTATCAAATTGATTTATTATAAATAAATAAAAATGTATTTTAAAAAAATATTTTAAGTGTTTTAAAATTATTTTGGGACAAAAAAGGTATGTTTTGAAATTATAGTTTTTTTAGAAAATAAAAAATTATTCTTGAAAAGCACGGCTGTGCAGTGCAGCGCGCACGAAAGCACAGCCGTGCTTTTTTCGGAAGCACAGCTGTGCTTGTGTGTGCAGCGCATACAGCCTCGCCGAAATCGCTCCATTTTGCTGTTTTTTCGATTTTTGGCCTAAAAATTGATTTTTTTTCTTCATTTTTTTTGTTCAATTTAATGCAAAAACCTTTTATTCTCCAAACTCTTCAAATTCATGAGTTTTTTGTAATTATTGGAATTAAATTTATTTAATTCAATTTAATAAAAATTCTGAATTTAGGGGTTATAAAATGGGTTTTTTGGAGAGGATTTTGGGGGGGGGGGGGGGATTTTTTTTTAGAAAAATACACTTTATTCTTCTTCTTCCTCTTGTTCTTCTTCTTATTTTTTTTCTTCTTCAAGAAAAATTCTCCAAGTGTTCTAATTTGATTTTTTTTAAATTAATTCTTGAGACAAATAAATCAATTATTTGTTCTTGTGAATTTTTTTACTTCTTGATTTTCATAATTTTTTCTTGAGACAAATAAATCAATTATTTGTTCTTGGGATAAAATTTCATTATATATTTTAATTTTTTCCAAATCAAAGCAAGGAATTTATCATCCAATTTCATTCATCACATCCAATTTTGAGGGTAAGCATTTTTGGCTCCAATTTTATTTTTTAATTAGTTAACTAACATGTAAATCCTCTTAAATCTATTTTCTTAGTTCTTATTTAATTGTCCATATTATTTTTGTGTTCTTATTCTTATGTCATATTAATATAATTGTTGTTATTTTTATTCTTATGTTCTTATTTAATTATTCATATTAGTATTATTATCATTATTTTGTTCATATCATTATTTCTTATTCTTAATCTTTCATTTAATTGTTCATACTATTATTTCTTATTCTTATTTCTTATTTAATTGTTCATGTTCATATTATTGTTATTATTTTTGTTCATATATCATTATTATTATTATCATCATTATTATTATAATTTATTATTATTATTACCATCATTATTTTTATTTTATTATTACTATTATTATTATTATTATTATTATTATTATTATTATTATTATTATTATTATTATTATTATTATTATTATTATTATTATTATTATTATTATTATCATTACTTGCATATTTAATGGGATTGTTCATATTCTTTGATATTATCATCATTATTATTATTTGTTAATTGGATTGTTCATATTCTTTTATATTATTATCATTATTAGTACCATTAGTATTGTAATTATTTTTGTATTTAGTATTATCATTATTAGTGTTATCATTATTATTATTATTTATCATTATTACTATTATTATTAGTTTTGTCTATTATAATTTATTATTTTTATCATCATCATTATTATTATTCATGTTTTTTGTGCATGTTAAATTTTATTGTTTTTATTTATGCATGTTAAATGTTAATATGTTAAGTTGTTTATTTTATTATGCCATCTAATTAATTTGTCATACATTATGCATGTTGTTTTATTTATTTTAATTCATTTTTACATGTTATATGTTTAAATCCATTTTTTATTACTAACATTATTTTTATTTGTTTTTATTTTAATACTTATTTTTAATGTGTGAGCTTTTTCAATGCCAAGTGGGAGACCATGGAGATTTAAACATACTATTTGGGAGTTAATTAATTTGTCATTTTTATTTTTTTCCATTATTTTTTTTTAGTTTATTTGTTTTATCATGTAATTTGTAATAAGTTTATTTATTTTCATGCATGTTAATTAAAAAGTCGCATAAAATTTTATATTAATAAATTGGATTTTTCTAATAAAATGGGATCAACGTCTTAATTTTTTCATCCAAATAAATTGTCACATTAAAAATATTTTCTTAATTATGCATGCGAGGACCAATGTTCTCGTCCTTAAATAAATAACCCGTTTTATGTATGATTTATATTTTATTTACAATGGGGGTTGTATTCCGCCCGTAGTTTTATTGTAATTTATTTTTATGTACTTTATTTTAATTATGCTTTCATTTACCGCTTTCCTTGGATGACTAACTTGCGCTCTAATTATTGCATCAAAATGTATGAGAAAAGGGATGAAAACTTAAAATTCAAAACTTAATTATAAAATAACCAAGGTATGAATAAATGAGAAGTCCCGAACCATCTCTGGTCCGGCGAGAAGGCCATTCCGATGTTTCATTGGAATGGGATCTCCAAGACACCTCTTGTGTCCCACCAAAAGACTCAATTTACAATCCTAGGCTCCATAGGGTTAGAGGGTCATTCCAATGTTCTATTGGGGTGAATGCCTCCAAGATCCCTTTGGTTTGCCCAAAATGGATAAGATGCGCCGTCTTAGGCTCACTGAGGCAAGACGAACTTTTCCAATATTTTATTGGGTGGCGACTCCATGAAACCTCCTTGTTGCTCAAAATAGACGCCCTTGTAATTTCTTACAAGTCTTCATAAACCTCTCTCGATCGCCCTAAAAGCGGGCTGTCGGGACGTCCTACGGGGTTCGGCGTGCGTCACAACGTCCTTTCCGAATTTTCACATAACCCTGTGCCTTATTTTTTGCCTGGAATGGACCTAACCCAATCTAGCGGCTTTTATTCATTTCATTTTTTGTAGGACAGACTGCCTGTTTCTAGGTTTTCACCCTACCCTTTGGCCTAAATTTTGCTTAGAGCGCCAATTACGATTTTCATCTTTATCGGCCTTTTTTTCGCATATATGAGAGGAGGTCATTATCGAAACTTCTACTGAGGGTGATCAACATATATCTGCTTAGATGCTTTTCGATGAACACAATTAGACAATGGTCATTAGATAGATGATATATTTCTTTTTAAGACAAAACCAAAAACCGATGGGAATGCAAACTGAATTCTTTTATTCATTGCAAAACTGTGTACATTCCTATATGATTTCATCATACATGATTCTCATTCGACAAGAATTCAAAAGCACAAGACTATCCCTAATCTCATAATGGATTATGTAAGCATCAAACTCCTATTATCAATTGGCCCTCTCGGGTTTTCTCGATTGAACATTTTCTCTTAAGGTTTCTTTTCCTTGCTATTATTATATATGTTTTAGCCTTTAGCCATGAAACCTCTTCAATCTATCGACGTTGATCGGCTCCCTGAATTCATTTCCATCGCTGTCTATTAAGATCGCTGCTCCCTTTGTTAGTAACTTCTTCAGCACAAATGGACCTTCCCAGGTTGGCCTGAATTTTCCTCATATGTCTGGCACTCCCGGCCTCATCATCTTAAAGACCAAATCCCCTTCTTTCAATGGGTGCTTTCGCACCTTCTTGCCAAAGGATCGAGCTAGCCTCTTCTGATAAACTTAATTGTGATGATATGCCCGTAGCCTGTTTTCGTCCAACAAATTCAACTATAACAATTGCTGTTGTGCCCATTCCATCTCTGGAATTTCGGCTTCCATGATTATCCTCAAATATTTTAGCTCAATTTTAACTAGCAGAATCGCTTCAGTCCCATATACCAGAGAGAACGACATTGCTCCATTGGAGGTTCTGACTGTGGTCCTGTAACCCCAGAGTGCAAAAGGTAGCTTTTCTGCCCAATCTTTATAGCTCTGGACCATTTTGGCTAATATGCTCTTAACATTCTTGTTCGCTGCTTCAACCGCGCTATTAGCCTGAGGTTGATAAGGGGAAGACTTGTGATGCTGGATTCCATACTTCTGGAGCAACTGTTTGGTTTCTGCTAAGAACTGTACCCAATTATCAGACATAACATGGTGTAGGAGGCCATATCTGCATATCAAGTTTCACTCAATGAACTTAGCCATATCCTAGCATCAACCTTTCTGAAAGATTCAGCTTCGACCCACTTAGTGAAGTAATCGATGGCAACCACGATGAACTTGTGCCCGTTAGAAGCGGTGGGTTGTATCTCGCCTATAATATCTATCCCCCAAGCTGCAAATGGCCATAGAGAGGTCAAATTATGCAGCTCTGAAACTAGGCAATGTCTCAAATTCGCGTATTGTTGGCATAAATGGCATTGCTTTATGTATTTTGAATAATCTGCATCCATTGTGAGCTAATCCTTGGCGCATGATCTTCTTGGCTAAGGCCAGGCCATTCATATGGCTTCCACAGTTTCCTCCATAACCCTCTTGGCTTCCTTCTCATCCAAACACCTTAGCTGTATACCATCAGCTTGCCTCTTATATAGCACACCATCTATGCTAATGAACTAGGTGGACAGTTTATAAATCATCCTTTGGTCCTTTTCAGTGGCCTCTTCTGGGAATACAGACTTTTCTAAATAATTCTGGACATCATAGTACCATGGCTTTCCGTCAGTGGCCTCAACATCCCCGACCTGCTCAGTTTCAAAATATGGCTGGTCTGAACTAGAAATGAGTATAGGCTTCATGGCTACCCCTTCTGGGTTATCCCACTGTGATGCGCGCCGGGCCCCGCATGCCGCCCGTACGATCGCCCGCTCGAGGGCAATCAGGGCATTTGAGGGTCCGCTGACAGCTTGCAACGAATTGCAAGTGCGTCCATTTTGGACAACAAAGAGGTGTCATGGAGTCGCCACCCAATAGAACATTGGGAAAGTTTCTCTCGCCTCGGAGAGCCTAAGACTGCACTTAGTATCCATTTTGGGCCAACCAAAGGGGTCTTGGAGGGTAAACCTCTCGCCCTAAGGAGCCTAGGATTAACGTCAAAGTCTCGTGACACAAGAGGTGTCTTGGAGGTCCAGTTCCAATGAGTGATCGAACGGACCTCTCGCCTCGTTGAACCCAAAGACCAGAGACAGGTTTGGGACTTCTCATTTATTCGTACTTTGATTAATTTTACAATTAAGTTTTGAATTTATTATTTCCCCATCTTTCCATACGATGCAATCAATTAAAAGGCGCAATCATCCATGTAAGAGCGTAAGATAAAATAGCATTAAAGCATAAAAAGCATAAAATAAAATTACAATAATACTAAGGGCAGAATACAACCCTCATTGCAAAGAGTGCAATACATGCATAAAACGAGTTATTCATTTAGATGGGAACGTTAGTTCCAGACTACTTATTATTATAAAAAGGTATAAGATTATTGAATAAGTTAAATCTTTGTTTGGGATGAAAACCAGGACATTGGTCCAGTTTTATTAACTAATATTTTATTTGGTAGAAAATATTTGTGTGGTGGTTCTTTTTAAGCGCGGTCGAAAATCTTTTATTATTACAGACCACAAACGAATAAAAAGAATAAAATAATAATTACATATTCCAACAATTAAAATGATTAATGCCAATAAAAATGATGATGCTAGTAATAATATCATAAAATAATAAGGAATAATAAATAAACATAAAATAATGATAGTAATTATGAATGGATAAAATAATAATTCAATGTAATGATAGTAACATAAACAAAATGATAATAAATAATAAATAATCATAAAGTAATAATAATAATATAATAGTAAAATAATAATAGTGACAATAATAAAGAAATATAAAATAATCATAATAACGAGAATAATAATAATAATAATAATAATAATAATAATAATAATAATAATAATAATAATAATAATAATAATAATAATAATAATAATAATAAAAATATTAATAATAAAAACAGAATAATACTAATAATAAATAAATAAAATAAATAATAATAATTAACATAATCACAAAAACAGGATAATAAATATTAAATAAAATAATAAAAATAATAAAAACAGAATTATTAATAAGTATTAATAATATTAATAAATAAGGGAAAATGACTTACCGTTCGTCGGAGCTTCGCCGGAGGGGAGGTGGTCGACACCACCAACGCCGGAGGATAGATCGGCGTCCGAGGAGTTCGCCGCCGGGGTCCACGCACCGGAAGACGGCGCTGATTAGCCGGGAAATGCTTGCAAAGCCACTACCCCTCTCTCGCCGATCTGGCTTTTTCCGGCTAGTGGCGGTGGCTGGTCGATGCCAGCTGGTGCACCTCGGTCTCCTCTGCCCGGTGGTGGGGCGCGTGTCGCCGTGGACGGTGGCGGTTGGCCGGCTGAACTCACGCCTCCTCCCTTTCTTCTTTCTCTTTTCATCCTCCGGTCCGGCGTCCCTGTTTGGCCCTTGGTTCCCCTTTCCTTTGTTCTTTCTATTTCTTTGCTTTAATTCTTTGGTATAAATCCTTTGTTTGTTTCTTTGATTTCTTTTATCTTCTCTCAATTCTTGCCTTTTCTTTCTATTTTCCTTGGCTTGTTCTTGCTCTCTCTGTATCTTTCTTGCTCTCTATTTTTTTTTCTTGGTCTTTCTGTGTTCTTCAGCCGAGAGAGCTCCCTCCTCCTCCTTTCAGTTTTCTTTTTTTTTAATTTCCCGAGTTGCCGAAAGAGAGAGCCCCCTCATTTCTCTTCATTCTTTTCTTTTTATACCCTAAAATTAGGGTTGGTTTTTGGGTCATAATGGTAATTTCCTCCATTTTAATTTCTTAATTAATTTAACTAAATTCAAATAACACACATTAATTAATTTAAACATTACATATTAATTACATTATATATTTTACATCTTAATATAATTAATCTATTTAATATATCATATAATTTATCTAATTAATTAAACACTTTACATATTAACTAATTAATCTTTAATCTTTCATGCATTTTAATTATCTAATTAAACTTGCAATATTAATAAATTAAATTAACCCAACATTAATAATTAATTTCAAATTTTACCTACCTAATATATATTATATATTATTTTTTCGGAGGGAATTACTAAGGACCCAAAAATCACTTTTTGACATTAAACCCGACTCGGGACCTAGTGTCTACACCCACATAGACACCAGAGTGGCTAGGGCATCCGCTAATTGGTTCTCATCTTGGGGCAAATAGTTAAAAGTGCAAATTTCAAACTGACCACTTAATTCCTTTAAACACCTTACGTAGGGTAATAGTCGCTCTTCCTTCATGGACCATTCACCCCTTACCTGATGGATTAGCAAGGATGAGTCTACGAAGACCTCTACCACTTTTGCCCCCACCACTGAGAGTGCTTCCAAGCCGAAGATGCAGGCTTCGTACTTAGCTTTGTTATTGGTGGCTCTATATCTCAATTTCTTAGCTAAGGGTATCTTCTCACCCTCTAGGGTTACTAAATTACTCCCGTTCCAGCTCCATTACTATTCACTGCTCCATCGAAGTACATCTGCCACTTTTGCACTGTGATGGCTGCCACGTCCTCATCCGGGAACTCATATTCCAACTGATCCCCTTCGATCGGGTGGTCAGCTAGGAACTCTGCAACTGCTTGACCCTTAATGGTCTTCCTAGTGTTGTATTCCACATTAAATTCTTGCAGCAATATCATCCATCTCCCCATTTTTCCTAGTAAGGACGGTGCCTCCTGCAGGTACCGAAGAGGGTTCTGTTTGGCGACTGCCTGTACTTTGTAAAAATGAATGTAATGTCTCAGTTTCTTTGAAGCACAGATTACTACTAGACAAATCTTTTCCACTTCAACATATTTGGCTTCGTAAGGAAGGAATTCCTTACCGTGGTAGTAATTTGCAAATTCAACCCCGAATTCATCCTCTTGAGCCATTATAGCACCCACGAAATTTTCCTCTATGGCTAGGTAAAGGATCAGTGGCTTAACCGGCTGTGGCGGCCGCAGAATTGGGGGGTGCAAAAGGTATTCCTTGATAATATCAAAAGCTTTCTGGCAGTTATCGTTCCACCGGACTGGTTGATTATTCCTGAGAAGCTTGAAGATGGGGTCACATACCGAAGCTAGATTGGCAATAAACCGACTGATGTATTGAAGTTTTCCTAGGAAACTTCTAACTTCCTTCTACTTCTAGGGCACTGGCTCTCTCTAATGGCTCTAACCTTACCAGGATCTACTTCAATTCCTCTTTGACTTACTATATGGCCCAATAGCTTACCCGAGGTAACCCCAAAGATGCCCTTCTTGGGATTGAGGCGTAGATTATACTTATTGATCCTTTGAAAGAACTTTTCCAAGGCCTCAAAGTGACCTGCTCTAGTAGCTGGCTTGATCATCATGTCATCAACATACACGTCCACTTATTTATGTATTAAATCATTGAGTATTCTGGTGGCCATCCTTTGATAGGTCGCTCCCGCATTCTTTAATTCGAAAGGCATGACCCGGTAGGTGAATGTACCCCATTCAGTGATGAAGGCCATCTTTATTCGATCCACTATCTTGTTGAGGATTTGATTGTACCCAGCATACCCATCTACAAAATTGTACGTCATGCAAGCAGCTGCACTATCCACAAGCACATCAATGTTAGGTAGAGGGAAATCATCTTTCGGATAAGCCTTATTCAGGTCCTGATAGTCCACACATGCTCGAACCTCCCCGTCCTTTTTAGCCACCGGAACCACATTAGCTAACTAGGTCTAGTATTGAACTTTTATTAGAAACTTAGCCTCGATCTGCTTATGGATCTCTTCGTTCACCTTTTGCACCCATTTTGGCCTAAGTCTTTTGAGTTCTTGCTTGACTGGTTTAGATTCTAGATAAGTCGGGATGGCATGCTCGATAATGTCTCGATCAATTCCTGGCATGTCCTCATAGGTCTAGGCAAAGACCTTTTCATATTTTTTTAGAATTCTCTCAAATTTCAGTCTCTCCTCAGGAGTTATGTCTGATGCTATCAAAATTTCCTTTGGGTTCTCCAAAGTTCCGAGATTAAATGCAGTCGTGCTAGTTGAATCAATATCAAAAATGAATGCATCATGTTTATGATCATGAGAAATGAAATCATCAGAAAGATCACACAAGTAAGCAAAGTCGTTCATTTCATTAATATAATTAGCAACGTTAACATTATCATCAACAAAAAGTTCTGGCATAAAAAGGCTGTCTAGGTGACTGTTGTCTTTATCTTCTATCGACGCCGATGTTGTGGCCGACTGTGCCTTGGCTTCTTGGCTTGGTGGAGGCTTTTCAACTACCTCTAGTGAAATCTTCAGATATTCAATCATCACATCTAGCTTTGCCATCTTCTCTTTCCCCTTCAGCCGGGTGGCCAACAGCTTGTCAGTGATAATCTCCTCGGGCTGATCCCTGTCCCAGACACTGCACTGCGTCATGACCTCTTCATCCTAGAAGTCCTCTGCAGATTTAATAACTCCAACATCCCAGTCGAAGACATCATTAAAGATTTCGAAACCTGGTATGATCTTCCTATCTACCCAATGAGGCTCTTCCTCTCCAGTATAAGCACAGATCAAGGATGAGGGAATAAAACTCTTTAAAATGTGGGGGATCTTCTCTGACATTTCCTTCTTCTTGACATGCTCTCCTTTGTGCCCCAAACCCTTTCGATCTTTCTGGCCTCGTGTATTGATAGTAGACTGCAGCCCTTGCGAGTTATCACCCAGACCAGCTTCGGGGAGAATGTGCATCTTCTTCATCATATTTACCGCTTGAGGGCTATCCACTGAACCCTGTTCTTCCCCTATCACTGATATGTGAAAGCCACTAAATGGTTGGTTAAAAAACCCCAAGGCAGACACTTGGTTTTCTCTCGCTGCTTTGATAGTCACCACCTCCCCTTCATGTGGTATCTTGATCATCTGGTGTAGGGTAGACGACACTCCTCCCAATTTATGGAACCACGACCTTCCGAGTAGGGCTGAGAAATTCGCTGGGATAGATAAAACCACAAATTCTGCCTCCGTTTCGATGGGCCCAATCCTAACCAGAGCTCTAAAGTTTCCCGATGCCTGTCTTCGTGAATTATCATAGGCTGTGATGGTTAAATCCGACTTGTTAAGTGTACTTTCATCTAGCCCGAAATCCTGAAATGCCACTAAGGGGCAGACATTTATGGATGAGCCATCATCAACCATAACACAAGCGGTGTGCTTGCCATTAACTTACGCCTTGATGTATAGAGGCCGGTTGTGATTGCGGCCCTCGATCGGTAGGTCAGCATCAGAATACACCAATCTCTCTCCCGATCCCCCTTTGACAAGATCTAGCAACTCGGATGGCGAAATTGTGGTGGCCACGATAGACTCACTCAAAGCCTCTACCAACCTCTGCCTGTGGGTAGGGGATTCTCTCAAAAGGTCCCATATAGATATCTAAGCCATGCTCTTTTTCAAGTGCTTGACTATGGAATTCTCTTCCAGCTCCCTTTCTGCTGGTGCTTGCACTGGGTCCTGTGACCTTTCCACCTCTGGGACTACTCATCCGCTTCTTATCACAGCCCTTACTTCCTTCCCTTCTCTGTCTGACTCCCATGGATCCGCAGGCATTTCTCCTTCCTCTTTGTCTTCATCTTCTTCTTTACCCTCGCTAGTGGACTAACAATCTACTGCCGCCACGGGCATCCCTTGCTCACTTGCCGCAGGGCGAGTGATACCGACATATTCATTCCCATACAAGTCCTGTAGGACATACCACTCAGGTAGACTTAACCCAATCATAAAAATAGGTGGTGGCACAACATTATAGTCGGACTTCTTCTTGCCCTCTCTCCATTCAAGATACGTTATCTGCTTACTATCGATCAGATCCTGAATCTGGTGCCTTAGTGTTACACAATTGTCCGTCAAATGCCCAGTATGTTGGTGACAGGCGCAATATTCATGTTCTTTATGCCCCGGCTGTCCTTAGGTCCTGGCTGGCCTGGGTTACAGGGGTTGTAGCTTTCCCTCCTTTATCAATCGCTTCAATACCTAGGACAAAGGCCGACCCATATTTGAGAAGTACCTCTGACTGACCCCTGTTGCGGATACCTCAGCTGTCTTCCCACTTTTGTTGCCGCTGCTGGAGCCCACTGACTTGGTTGCCCCCTGACTAGTGTAGCCCTTCTTAGCATAAGCCTCATCGCTTGCCGTTCTCGAAAGTTACTCCCCCTCAGCCTCGATAGTGATATCTTTCAAAGACTCCCAGTCTCTCAACCCCCTCATGTTTAGTCCATCTCTCAGATTCAGGCTTGTATTTTTGATGAATAGACGTATCTGATCCTGAGTATCTGGTTCCTTTTCATTTCCATTACCTTGTTTCTCCATTGGGTCAAATACTCGTAGAAAGATTCACCTGCCTTTTGTTGCAATAATTCTAAGTCCTTCAAAGTTACTTCCATTCTTGTACTACAATCATACTGTCTGAGAAACTCCTCTGTCAGCAAATCCCAATCCTCTTTCGTCCTTCGGTCTAGCCCATGATACCAATCCACTGTCGGGCCGGTTAAGCTCAGACAAAAGTACTCAATCTTCTGTCTCTTTGTTAAGGTAGTACCCTTCATCACCAATGAGTACTGTTTAATGAGTGCAGTGGGATTGGAAGTGCTATCGAACTTGGGAATGTCAGGCATTTTGAAATTATGAGGGACCAAATCATCACTATCCAGCTCCCGATCTTCAAGGTTCATTCCTCCCCCTACCTTCAATATCCTTGTCATGTCTTCAAACCGCTCCTCCATCTTTCTCCACATCACATCCTCCAGCTTGGACGACTTCCTTTTCACTACCATCAGTTCCTCTGGCTCCTCCCATATACGTCAATCTCAGATTTGGGGCCCTCACTACGCTCAACAGCCGCTGGCGCTCTTAGCTCAGCTGCAGGTGGATCAACTACCGCTGGGGGATCCTCTCTAACAACCCTTTGTTCATCTTGCTCCCTCATTGGAGTAGCAGTCTGTTGCCCAGCAGGTGGGGCCAGGGTAGTGGTAAGGTTACCCATCATCGCCATCATTCTAGCCTCGAACTCTTCCAACCTTCTCCCCACTTCTTCAGCGATTATCGCCTTAGTTGCATTAGAACCACTTGATGGATCAGCCATGCTTGTCTCTATTGATGAATCCAAACCCTGACCTGATACTAGCTCTGGGGAAATCTTCTTGGGACCTCTAAACCACCTGGACAAATCTATGATTGCTGTAAAACACCTTTGTTAGGATGATGCATGATTGGAGTGCAATGCATGGCCGTGTTAGTGCAACATAGACAAACACATACAAGCAGATAGATCCTTCCAACCTTTCTCCCACGCATGAGGTAATGTAGTCTCTTTCCTAGGTAGGCTTTATTCGAGGGTTAACAAGGAATCCATCGGACACATATGGTGCACGGTGAAAAATCAGCAGCATAACATCTCTAGCCTAATGTACATACGTATGGGTGTTTGGCCATTATTTATTTAAATAATTCAACCAAATCAAGATGGACCTAACGGGGCATAAAAGCCTTTGATGGAAAACCATTTAATTTTATTGATTTTATTCAATATGTGACAGCCCAAATAGCAAGCACGGTATTATGGTACATTCCACCTAGTGGAAGTTTCTATTTGCTTTTACATGAGCTTTGGTCAAAGGTGATGTTACTCTAGGGCTACCCAAGCATGGTCCCTGCCGACGGGTGTAGCTCATCACGAGTATAGCGACCAATCGGGTCTCCATTTGATATACCTTTAACAGTACGAGGCTTGGGTTGGTGATCATCCTTAACACTTCCCTACAATGAATGAAAGTAGGATCATGTTTTAGGAATGCATTGGGGTAGATAGGGGACCAACTAACATAATTATAAGGCTCTAAAGTGCAATGCAATTTTTGAAAAGATATAGAATTTTAAGTTTTAAAAACTCAATAATATTTTTAACTAAAAAACTTTTAAACTAAAGTCACAAATAATCCCAAGTAGAGTTGCCACTATGACGCACATCGAACCTAGCAAAGGCGCTCATTGAACCCGCTTTTAGGGCTCGAGGGAATTGTTCGTATCTTTTTTATCTTGGGTGCCATGAGACATCTTGGATGCCTCCTTCCCAATAGAACATTGGGAAGGATCATCTAGCCTCACGACGCCTTTAAGCACCTTTGAGGTATTTTGGAGTCGCCACCAAATTTACAAGAAATTGGGAAAGGTCTCTAACCTCTTATTTGTAACACCCCCTTCCCATACGTAGGCAATCCCATCCGAGAAGGAGTGAGATGCCGTATGAGTAAAGGTGCCACCAAGCAAGTACAAAGTAAAACATACATTCAATCATAACATACATACAGAAATACGGTATAATGAAAACTTTACAGAAAGGAAAACAATAGCTGATCATTCATTAATATAATAAAGCATTACAATAATGTTCTGATCAACTAGCTGATACAAAAATAATATTACATATCCAAAATATAATTACAAATGCGGAAGCTGAAACAAAACTGATACAGAGAGTTCTATACAAAAAGAATAATCACTGATACAATACTGAGCCCTACACTAAAACCCTTCTGTGTTGGCTTGATGACGGCGACTCTCTCAAAGCAAAACTTCTTCCGCACCTGCACGGGTAAAAACACCGTGCTAAGCGATAAACGCTTAGTGGGGAAACACACATAAATAATGGACGGCCATTCACAATGGTCGTCAAGGCATAACACATTCACAATGGTAGAATGCAAAAGCTATAACATAATCCATATAAACATGCTCATATCTAAAAGCCATAAAATCATTATCTCATAATCGTATCCAATCCAGAATAATCCAACATGTGTTTCATCATTAAACTCATTCAGATATTCCATTTAATAGCCAAATCATATCAGAACAATTCTATTAAACATTTAAAGAACACCTGCTGACTCTAGATAGTGGATATCGAGTGTACTGAAGGTACCTTACGGGTACGAATCGAATACTGAGGGTACCTCACAGGTACAAATCAAAAGTCATTTCATTAATCAAAACACATTATTATATAAATATACTGAGGGGATCTTAAACAAGATCCTAATACTGAAGGGTTTGCGAGGAACCAAACGGGGACCTGATCGGGGTCCAAACTGAACTGAGGGCTGCAGCTAAAGACTCTATTAGGCATGCCTAACTATCCACTTACTTGACTCTAGCAGGTTAAGCGACATTCAAATCACATTACAGAATCTTGTATACAAATTATTAGAAGAATCATTGTATTACGCATATCGAAACATTTAAGAGTATCACTTGCATCACACAGCAATAAAATCCAATCAGAAGAAATACTAAATTCATTTCTGAGTTAAAAACCGGGAAATTTCAGAAATTGGACTGAACGGGGTGACGGATGAGGTTGGCTGGTCACGAGGCGTGACTGGCATCACAACTCGTGACTGGCCTCCTCACAATGCAGGTCACGAGTCGTGACTGAGGGTCACGCCTCGTGACTTGCTTCGTCCCTCGCAGATCACGCGGTGCTCATGCAGGTCACGCGACGTGACTGGACGTCACGTCTCGTGACTTGCTTCTCTCTTCAGCCGATCACGCGACATGCCTCCTATCAGGCCGGTCACGAGGCGTGACGGGGTGTCACGTCTCGTGACTGCCTTCCTCAAGGCCGGTCACGAGTTGTGATAGACAGTCACAACTCGTGACTGGCTTTGTTCTGGCAGGTCATGAGTCGTGACGGGAAGTCACGTCTCGTGACTTGCCCTCTCTTCCTTGGCTAGTCACGCGACTCAAAATCTGGAAAATGGGGTTTCAACAGTAACTCGATTTCCAGTTTTCCAGAATACTGAAATCAATCCCAAATATGATTCAAAACCAATCAAACCTGTTCTTACCTTCTGGAAAACATCCCAAACACTATAAACAACATATATACAACCCAGTTTCAACATTTAATCAACCAAATCAAGAATATATGCAATCAAGTTCATCAAGAACATAAACCCTAGAAATTTACAGTAAACTCAAAATCATACAAATCACAAGCAAATATTTCCAAACCTGAAATCTAAGCTTCTCTTCACTTAGTCCCACTGCTCCCAGCAATCTCCTTGCCTTTGGGATCGCGAGGAGTCTCAGCTAAACACAAACATTCAATAATGCAACCCTAAGTTAAACCTAAACTCAAGGAAGAAGAAGAGAATTACAGTAAGACAAGGACAAGGATATGTACTTACCAAGTTAGAAGCAAGAGTGAGCAATCTCCACAACACAACTTAATTAACAGTTAGCAGTATTTAGGAAAGGGAAAAGGAGGAAGAAGATGAAGGTTGAAGAGGAAGAACGTAAATCTGATCTTCTCTTCTTTCTTACTTCTTTTCTTTATTCATTTTCCCTAACCTAATACACATGTCATTTTCTTGGTGGTGGAACTTACTCACTCACACCCCAACCCCACACATCACACACATCTAATGCAAACTCAACTAAAAACACCCTACAATGGTATGGTCCAATATACACAAGTAATTCCCAATTAAATCACATACTAATGCCATGTATGCACCCACATAATAATAAACCCAAAAACATACATTTTTACTAAAATACCCTTATGACATGCTGAACACATGCACATGCATGCTCATACAGACAGGCTCATTCTACTAGGGGGCAAATGGGGTGTGACAACTCTCCCCTACTAATAAGAATTTCGTCCTCGAAATTCTCACCTGAAATGAACAACTGTGGATACTGAGCTCTCATCGACACCTCTGGTTCCCAAGTTGCTTCTTCGACTCCATGATGGATCCACAACACTTTAACCAAGGGAATCTGCTTACTTCGCAACTGTCTCACCTCTCAGGCTAGAATAGCTCGAGGTTCCTCATCATAGGAGAAGTCTGGCTGAACCTGAATATCCTGAACTGAAAGTACATGCGAAGGATCTGATCTGTACCGACGAAGCATCGAAACATGGAACACATCGTGCAACTTTGCTAACTCCAACGGTAACGCCAATCTATAGGCTACAGGTCCTACCTTAGCCAAAATCTCATAAGGTCCAATAAAATGAGGACTAAGCTTGCCTTTCTTGCCAAACCGAAGCACTTTCCTCCAAGGTGAAACCTTAAGGAAAACCTTGTCCCCGATCTCAAAATGCACATCTTTCCTTTTCAAATTGGCATAAGACTTCTGTCGATCCTTGGCTGCCTTCAAATTCCGCTGCACCACTCTGATCTTCTCTTCAGTATCTCTAACCAAGTCTGGTCCAATCATAGATCTCTCGGATAGCTCGGTCCAACAAACCGGAGTCCTACACTGACGACCATACAAAGCCTCATATGGTGCCATACCGATGCTCAACTGAAAACTGTTGTTGTAGGCAAACTCCATCAGCGACACATATCTGTCCCAACTACCCGGAAAATCCAAAGTACAAGCCCTCATCATATCCTCCAGAATCTGAATGACTCGCTCTGACTGACCATCGGTCTGAGGATGGAATGCTGTACTGAAGTTTAACCTAGTGCCCAAAGCTCTCTGTAACTCCTTCCAAAACTTAGAAGTAAACCTCGGATCCCGATCTGAAACTATGGACAAAGGCACACCATGCAACCGAACTATCTCATCCACATAGATACTGGCCAATCTGTCCATGGAGTAGTCCACTCTAACTGGCAAAAAGTGAGCTGATTTCGTAAGCCGATCCACAATAACCCAAACTGAATCATGTTTCCTCTGAGTCAAAGGCAAACCAGAAACAAAGTCCATGGCGATATTATTCCATTTCCACTCAGGAATAGATAAAGGCATAAGCAAACCCGAAGGAACCTGATGCTCGGCCTTTACCTGCTGACAAGTCAAGCACTTGGAAACAAAATCCACTATATCACGCTTCATACCGGACCACCAATAGAATTGCTTCATGTCTCTATACATCTTCTCACTGCCCGGATGCATAGTAAAGACTGTACTATGCGCCTCACTCATAAGCTGTCTCCTCAAATCCTCAGACTCTGGCACACACAAACGATCTCTGAACATAAGCACCTCATCCTGAACTGAGAACTCTGACTGCTTACCCGATCTGACCTCATGCACAATCCGCTGAAGTCTCACATCGTCTCTCTGAGCATCCACAATCCTCTGGCTCAAAGTAGGCTTCACACGCAACTGGGCAAGCAAAGCCCCATCAGAACCAAATCTCCATCTAAATCGCCTCAAGAACAAGGCTGAAACCGATTTCCGACTCAAAGCATCAGCGACTACATTAGCCTTACCAGGATGGTAATCCACAATGCAGTCGTAGTCCTTAAACAACTCCAACCATCGGCGCTGTCTCATGTTCAACACCTTCTGTGAAAGGAAGTACTTCAAGCTCTTGTGGTCCGAGAAGATCCTACACTTTTCCCCATACAAGTAGTGACGCCAAATCTTCAAAGCAAAGATCACAGCTGCCAACTCTAAATCATACGTCGGATAGTTCCTCTCATGTGGCTTCAACTGACGAGAAGCATAAGCCACTACCTTATCTTCCTGCATCAGCACACATCCAAGACCAACTCCAGAAGCATCACTATAAATGACAAACTCTTTACCCGAGATGGGTTGAGTAAGAATAGGAGCCTCAACAAGCAACTGCTTTAACCGATCAAAACAAGCCTGGCACCTATCTGACCACTCAAATCTGACTCCTTTCCTCAACAATCTAGTCATCGGAGCAGCAATCACAGAAAATCCCTTAACGAACCGACGGTAGTAACCTACTAAACCGAGGAAACTCCTCACTTCCTGAACATTTCTAGGCGCTTTCCAATCAACTATCGCCTCAATCTTGGCTGGATCTACCTGGATACCTCTAGCTGAAACAATGTGACCCAAGAATGATACTTCTCGAAGCCAGAAATCACACTTGCTAAGCTTGGCAAACAACTGATGCTCTCTCAACATCTGCAAAACCAAGCGGAGATGCTCCTCAAGCTCACTCTCATCCTTGGAATACACCAAGATATCATCAATGAACACTACTACAAATCGATCTAAGTATGGCCTAAACACACGGTTCATCAGATCCATAAAAGCCGCTGGAGCATTTGTCAAACCAAACGGCATCACAAGAAACTCATAGTGGCCATACCTAGTCCAAAATGCAGTCTTAACCACATCTGCATCCTGAACTCGTAGCTGATAGTACCCTGATCGAAGATCTATCTTAGAGAAAACACCTGCACCTCGAAGCTGATCAAATAAATCCTCAATCCTAGGCAACGGATACTTGTTCTTCACTGTAACTTTATTAATCTGCCGGTAGTCAATATACATCCGCAGGGATCCATCTTTCTTCTTGACAAAAAGAACTGGAGCTCCCCAAGGAGATATGCTAGGTCGAATAAACCCCTTATCCAATAGCTCTTGTAGCTGAATTTTAAGTTCCTTCAACTCTACAGGAGCCATCCGATAAGGTGCTCTCGAAATAGGTGTAGTACCCGGCATAATCTCAATGGACAACTCAACCTCTCTCTCAGGAGGCAAACCAGGCAACTCGCTCGGGAATACATCACTAAACTCCCGCACTACAGGAATGTCCTCAATCTGAACCTGATCCCTCTTAGAATCTAACACAACTGCTAGAAAAGCCTCACAACCTTTCCTAATAAACCTCTTGGCTTGCATCGCAGAAATTACATTATTCAACGAACTAGCACCCAAACCTTTCAGAAACACAAGAGACTGACCTCTATCCCGAAGTACCACTGTCTTCCTATGGCAATCAACTGCAGCCCGATGCTTACCTAACCAGTCCATACCCAGAATCAAATCAAACTCTCTGAAGGGTAACTCAATCAAATCCGCTGGAAGTACAACTCCCTCAACTATCAAAGGACAACTCCTAAAGACTCTACTCACACTGACACTATGCCCTAATGGACTGGTCACACAAATCTCATAATCTAACTGATCAACTGCATGCAACTTATCAACAATTTTATCTATGCACAAGTATGAGTGTGTGGAACCAGGATCAATTAGAGCATACAACTCAGTGTCATGGAGTAGGAACTTACCAGCAATAACATCAGGCGCATCATGCTCATCTCTGGCTCTCATAGCATATGCTCTAATGGCACCCTGAGGAGGATGCTCAACAGTCTCAGAAGCAGCTCCATCTCTATGCCGACCACCTCTACCTCTACCTCTGCCTCAACTACGGGTAGCCTGAGAAGCATTCGAACCGACCCTACTGGCTTCTCTCTAGGAACCTGAATCCTCATGCAATCTCGGACAACTGGCCAAAAGATGCTCAGAACTCCCACACCTGAAGCACGCACCGGAGAGCCACCTACACTCACCCTGATGAGTCTTACTACAATGAGGACAAACTGATGCAGTCTCAGATCTACCACCTCTACCAGAACCTGATACAGCTGCAGAACCCTATCGTCTACCTCTCGAAGCCGGACCAGATGATGACTCGTCCTATGGGTTCCTAGATCTCTTACCCGAAGAAGATCCTCCACGAGAAGAGTTCCTCCTCTGAGCTCTCTCTCTCATCACAGTCTCAGATAACTCAGCTCTCACAGCAGCCTCTACAATCTGATAGTAGCTAACCCCAGGTATGCACATCAAAGAAATCAAAGCAATCTTCAAAGACTCATTTAACCCTGCCTCGAAATGCTTGCATCTAAAGTCATCAGTCATAACTCCACGTGGGGCATAGCGAGATAACCTGTTGAACTCTTTCTCATAATCTGCTACTGACATGGCCCTCTGTCTCAAATTCAAAAACTGCGCCCATCTCGAATCTCTATAAGTCTGAGTAATATACTTCTTTGTGAACTCACCCTCAAAGAACTCCCAAGTAATCGGATCCGGTAGCTGAGGATGCCTGCAAACCAATTCCCACCATTCAAAAGCAGACCCTTGCAGTAGAACTAATGCACATTCTGCCTGCTGGTCAGGAGGACACCGAATCTCTCTCAAAGCACGCTTTACTTTATCTAACCATTTCTCTGCCATCTCAGATTCATTCAAACCAGTGCCATAGAAATCCTCAACTCCTGCCCTCCTCAAATTCTCCATAGGTGCTCTAGGAGCAGTCACTCTCTCCAAAACCCTAGCCATGTCCTGATGCAACCAGAACATAGCCTCAAAGGGCATGGCTGCGGCCTCGGGCTGGACCCTAGCATGCTGAGCCGACACAGAAATCGATGGATCTACAGCTTGAGGGTTCACACTCTCGGCGGATTCCTCAAGTGATCCACGAGCAGAATTAGAAGCCATCTAAACAAACAAGAAACAACCGTATCAGCCAACACAGATCTAGACTCATTCATATCTAAGCAACTCAGAACAATCATAACTACACAACAACACCCAGAAACGCCTAAACTTATGCTCTGATACCACAAACTGTAACACCCCCTTCCCATACGTAGGCAATCCCATTCGAGAAGGAGTGAGATGCCGTATGAGTAAAGGTGCCACCAAGCAAGTACAAAGTAAAACATACATTCAATCATAACATACATACAGAAATACGGTATAATGAAAACTTTACAGAAAGGAAAACAATAGCTGATCATTTATTAATATAATAAAGCATTACAATAATGTTCTAATCAACTAGCTGATACAAAAATAATATTACATATCCAAAATATAATTACATACGCGGAAGCTGAAACAAAACTGATACAGAGAGTTCTATACAAAAAGAATCATCACTGATACAAAACTGAGCCCTACACTAAAACCCTTCTGTGTTGGCTTGATGACGGCGACTCTCTCAAAGAAAAACTTCTTCCGCACCTGCACGGGTAAAAACACCGTGCTAAGCGATAAACGCTTAGTGGGGAAACACACATAAATAATGGACGGCCATTCACAATGGTCGTCAAGGCATAACACATTCACAATGGTAGAATGCAAAAGCTATAACATAATCCATATAAACATGCTCATATCTAAAAGCCATAAAATCATTATCTCATAATCGTATCCAATCCAGAATAATCCAACATGTGTTTCATCATTAAACTCATTCAGATATTCCATTTAATAGCCAAATCATATCAGAACAATTCTATTAAACATTTAAAGAACACCTGCTGACTCTAGATAGTGGATATCGAGTGTACTGAAGGTACCTTACGGGTACGAATCGAATACTGAGGGTACCTCACAGGTACAAATCAAAAGTAATTTCATTAATCAAAACACATTATTATATAAATATACTGAGGGGATCTTAAACAAGATCCTAATACTGAAGGGTTTGCGAGGAACCAAACGGGGACCTGATCGGGGTCCAAACTGAACTGAGGGCTGCAGCTAAAGACTCTATTAGGCATGCCTAACTATCCACTTACTTGACTCTAGCAGGTTAAGCGACATTCAAATCACATTACAGAATCTTGTATACAAATTATTAGAAGAATCATTGTATTACGCATATCGAAACATTTAAGAGTATGACTTGCATCACACAGCAATAAAATCCAATCAGAAGAAATACTAAATTCATTTCTGAGTTAAAAACCGGGAAATTTCAGAAATTGGACTGAACGGGGTGACGGATGAGGTTGGCTGGTCACGAGGCGTGACTGGCATCACAACTCGTGACTAGCCTCCTCATAAGGCAGGTCACGAGTCGTGACTGAGGGTCACGCCTCGTGACTTGCTTCGTCCCTTGCAGATCACGCAACGTGATCTCGCAGATCACGCGGTGCTCACGCAGGTCACGAGACGTGACTGGACGTCACGTCTCGTGACTGCCTTCCTCAAGGCCGGTCACGAGTTGTGATAGACAGTCACAACTCGTGACTGGCTTTGTTCTGGCAGGTCACGAGTCGTGACGGGAAGTCACGTCTCGTGACTTGCCCTCTCTTCCTTGGCTAGTCACGCGACTCAAAATCTGGAAAATGGGGTTTCAACAGTAACTCGATTTCCAGTTTTCCAGAATACTGAAATCAATCCCAAATATGATTCAAAACCAATCAAACCTGTTCTTACCTTCTGGAAAACATCCCAAACAATATAAACAACATATATACAACCCAGTTTCAACATTTAATCAACCAAATCAATAATATATGCAATCAAGTTCATCAAGAACATAAACCCTAGAAATTTACAGTAAACTCAAAATCATACAAATCACAAGCAAATATTCCCAAACCTGAAATCTAAGCTTCTCTTCACTTAGTCCCACTGCTCCCAGCAATCTCCTTGCCTTTGGGATCGCGAGGAGTCTCAGCTAAACACAAACATTCAATAATGCAACCCTAAGTTAAACCTAAACTCAAGGAAGAAGAAGAGAATTACAGTAAGACAAGGACAAGGATATGTACTTACCAAGTTAGAAGCAAGAGTGAGCAATCTCCACAACACAACTTAATTAACAGTTAGCAGTATTTAGGAAAGGGAAAAGGAGGAAGAAGATGAAGGTTGAAGAGGAAGAACGTAAATCTGATCTTCTCTTCTTTCTTACATCTTTTCTTTATTCATTTTCCCTAACCTAATACACATGTCATTTTCTTGGTGGTGGAACTTACTCACTCACACCCCAACCCCACACATCACACACATCTAATGCAAACTCAACTAAAAACACCCTACAATGGTATGGTCCAATATACACAAGTAATTCCCAATTAAATCACATACTAATGCCATGTATGCACCCACATAATAATAAACCCAAAAACATACATTTTTACTAAAATACCCTTATGACATGCTGAACACATGCACATGCATACTCATACAGACAGGCTCATTCTACTAGGGGGCAAACGGGGTGTGACATTATTGGTCTATACCAGAGATTGGTGTTTGGAACTCCACTCTTATTTATGTTTTGGTTAATTATAAATGAGTTTTTAATTTCCTAAAATTCTATCTCTTATCTCACACAATGGACGCATTTAATTAAAAGCGCATTGCAAGCATTCAAAGAAGTGATAAATAAAAGACTATAAAGAAAAGTAGTAAAATAAAGTGATAAAAGAAAGCGGCAAACACGCCAAGCAAACAATTACAAGAGAAATTGGGGCGGGATACAACCCCATTAAAAGAAGATTAAAAATGTAAATTGGGGCAGAATACAATCCCAAATGGAATTTAAATAATATTGCCCCAAAATTAATTACAAGGGCCCAAAAGAAAATACATGAATATAAATTTAAAACGAACAAATAAAGTCAAACATAAGAAAAACATACATGAATCGGGGCATTTGTTTGGTTTAGGAACATTGGTTCCTTCATGCTTATTTTGAAAAGGGATCGAAGAGTTATTGGGTTGTTGGCTTGAAAAATCGGGATCAGTGATCCCATTTTTGGAGAAAATTAACTCTTCATTTTATTATGACATTTTACATTTCTTGGCTAAAATGAGGGACATTGGTCCCAATTTTATTAGTAAAAATTCCAATTTGATTATAAAAATATTTTTGTGATTTTTTATCTCACGCTTGCATAAATAAAATATTTATTTACAAATAAACACAACACGAAGAGAAGGGAAAGGAAAGGTCTCACCAAACAACGCGATTTCCTACACGTGTGACCCCTCCGGGTGGTCACGAGAATGCCAACATAATGTAAGTCATATTTAATCTCAGACAGAAAATAATATTAAAACATTAGTAATAATTCCGAAAAATTAATCGAGTAAAGACAAAATAAATATAGGCTATATTAATTTAACAAACAAACAATTTGCATGCAAAGACAAGGGAAAAAATAAAGAAAAATTAATCATGCGAAAATATAATAATAACAACAAACATAACAAAGACGAAAATAATAAAGTCGATAATAGTAATAATAAAAAATAATAATAACGATAACCATAATAATAATAATAATAATAATAATGATAACAATAATAATAATAATAATAATAATAATAATAATAATAATAATAATAATAATAATGCAAACAAAATCATAAGGACAAACAATGATAATACAGAACATGTATAGGATAATAATAATAATAATAATAATAATAATAATAATAATAACAACAACAACAACAACAACAACCACAGTGGCACAATAATAATGATGGTAATGCAAGATAAACGCGAATGTAAGTGATACTAATAATGAAGGTGACAAGATGCAAACTGTGAAATAGCAACAATAGGCAAAGTAATGAAACGATAACAAAGACATTGGGTGTTATAATGGCAAACATGTGATAATAATAGGGTGCACCGTAGGACACCAAAACTATAACAATAACCAAGTTAAAACCACAAAGAAATCAAATTTAAAAACCGCACATAAAATATCAATAGTAACAATAACATTAAAAAACGTCAGATAATAAAAATGGGGACAATGACAAAAATAACAATATAACACTAATAAATAACAGACAAAAATAAATGAAGATGGGTTCAAAAATGTTTACCCTCAGATTTTATAGATCGGAAAATAGGATGTTTTGATCCGTTCTCCTTGTCGATTTTTCGATAATAAATACAAGAACATTTGAGAAAAAAATTCAAGTTTTAAACAAATAAAACTCAAGAAACTATTTTCTTGGGGGGATGATACAAAATAAAAAAAAATGATTTTCCTTGCTTGAAATAAATCCCCAAATGGAAAATATTTTGAAGAAAAAAGAAAATGAAAAAAGCTAGACTTAAAAAATCTAAATATATTTTTTTTTGCTTTTCCAAAACCTTCGGCTGCACTTTGTTGTTGAGAGAAAATCCTTTGAAAAAATAATACAGCTCCCCCTTACAAATGAAAACCAATGACCCTTTTGTTTCCCTGTCTTTTTTAATCTCAGTAACCAAAATTAACACTAAAATATGAAAGCAAAAAAACAGACTGGAAAAATTGACCAAGAGAAAACTGGCAAAAGTGATAGCATAACGGAAGGGGAGACGCGCGGGTACACCCACAGGTGGACAGGCGACGTGCACCCCTATGGGCGTACGTCACACCAGGTGACGTGCGCCTGGGGGCGTGCATCGCCCCAGGCAATGTGCGCCGGGCGGGCACGCGTCGGCAGGCAGGCACACAGCACCTACGGGTGCATGCCATTCCCCCGGACGCGCGGCTCACCACTCCCGCGACCGCAATTCGGCTTCGCGGTTCGCAAATACAAAATAAAAAAATAAACTAAAATAAAAAAATAGATAAATAAAATAAAGTAAAATAAAAAAAATGTAAAAATATAAAAATAAAAATAAAAAGGAATAAAAATAAGAGTAAAAATGTAAATTTTCGAATTAAAATTTTTAGAAGAACAAGAGAAATTTTCGATAAGGAAAACATCATTATTGACACCTCTACTTGTGGGAAGTATCATTTTCATCATCGAGTAATCTTGATCTTGGACCGCCTCAGGACCTGGTGTCTACAATGAGGGATACTGAAGAGAAAGCAAAGATAATTCAGCAGCGATTAAAGGCTACAAGTGATAGGCAGAAATGATATGCGGATTTGAAGAGAAAAGACATTGAGTTTGAAGTGGGCGATGAAGTATTTCTGAAAGTGTCTCCTTGGAGGAAGGTATTAAGGCTCTGTAAAAAGGGAAAGTTGAGTCCGAAGTTCATTGGGTCGTATGAGGTGTTGGAAAGAGTGGGATCAGTGGCTTATAGGTTGGCATTGCCTCTAGCTTTGGCCAAACTTCACGATGTCTTCCACGTGTCGATGCTTCGAAGATATCATTCAAACGAATCCCATGTTATTCCAGTGCAAGAGGTGCAAGTGCAACCGAATTTTTCCTATGATGAGAAGCCCAAAGTAATTTTGGCAAGAGAAGTAAAGCAGCTTCGGAACAAGCAAGTTCCATTAGTTAAAGTGCTTTGGTAGCATCATGGGATTGAAGAAGCGACTTGGGAATCGGAAGCAGTTATGCAAGAGCAGTATCCTCAGCTATTTGATTCAGGCATGAATTTCACGGATGAAATTCTTTCTAGGAGGGGAGAGTTGTAACAGCTTGAATTATACCCTAGTAGTAATATTTGTCTAATTGTGGTAATTGGGTAAATTTAATTTGATGTTTACTAAATTCAGGACTTAAATGTAATTGAATTGAGGACTCAATTGAACTAATAAATAAGTTTAAGTGGCCAAGCTGTAAATGTACATGATTAGGCTTAAGTTGGTTTAATTAGCATTAAGTGGGGTTTACTTAAGCAAAACCTGTTTTGTGTGTGGGGTTGAGTGGAATCCGGGTGTCCCTCAATGGTAATGCCACCTCAGTCTCTCCCATGCAATATAAGTGTCTTAGGAGAAAGAAAACCCCTTGCATTTGCATGTGATTTTCGGTGGGTTCTCTCAAATTTCGATCTTCTTCTTATTCTCCCTTTCATGAGCCATTCTATTCAACCTTTGATTTTATAATTCCTGTTGAATGATCAAGTGGTTGTTTAGTAGAGCTCAGTTATTAAATCATTAAGGTAATTAATTAGTGTTAGTTGTCCTTCTTTTACTCCTTCTTGATTCTAAGTTGATGTGGAAACTAATTCTTGGTTCAATTCCAGATATGGATATTTGAATTGTAGTGGTTGAACAAAAGAAGGACAAAGAAAAGGCAAAGATTGGTGAACCAAGTGCAAAGTGAACTTAAGAGGACCTAAGGAAAGGAGGTCTGGGAAACTTGATACTTGAGTGTTAAATTTGTAT
This sequence comes from Excoecaria cochinchinensis, assembly GCA_947683425.1. Taxonomy (NCBI): domain Eukaryota; kingdom Viridiplantae; phylum Streptophyta; class Magnoliopsida; order Malpighiales; family Euphorbiaceae; genus Excoecaria; species Excoecaria cochinchinensis. The sequence continues at coordinate 4,815,330 of CANTUQ010000004.1, forward strand.
TAAATGGATTTTGAACTTGTATGTTAGTATTGTGTATATATATATATGAATTGAAAAAAATATGTGGATATGGGATGAACTTGATGAGTTAAGTTAATTTTATGAGATGATTGCTAAGCTTGTGACCCTATTTTTGATGATTTGAGAAATTGTTGGGAATTATGAATGCTTATATATATTTGGTGAGAAGTTGAATATGCTGGGTTGTGTGTTCTTTGGGGTAGTGCTGTGTGAACTTGAATATTAGAAATTATCATATTGAGTTGAATTTAAGCTTGTCTAGCTAGTGATAGTACACCTGAATTTGTAAGGTATTTGATCTTATGGGTTTGTATGAGCTATAACTTTAATAGTTTAATTCTAGTTTGAATGAGATAAAAAGGCATCAAGTTTCTAAGGGATGTGTCTATAAATGTGTAGAAGTAGCCATATTGACTTGGGGACTCATTGGGCTTTAAAGTGTATAATTAAGTTGGTTAATTCCGGTATGAGGGCTTTTGGAGCATGTATTGGTTCCTTGGCCATAACTGTAATGGCCCGAATACCAAGTTAGTAGTTATCAGTGAAATCTATAAAGTCTATAGTGTGAATTTCATATGAGAATATTAGTGACTACGCCTTAAAAGACAGTAGAGGAGAAAGGCTAAACGTGCTCAGACCAGGGAAGCCCCTGATGGGTAACCCCCTGGAAAGCCAGTAATAAAAAAATATTTTATTGGACCATTGGAAAGTACAAGTTATAAGGAGTATGGTGGTATAATTTGGAGTGAAAATGAGGTCAAATAGGTCCCAAAAAGTCAAACAGAAGAAAGTCTCTAGTTCGGTTCAATAGTAACCAAAGGTTTGATCGAACTTTGACCAAATTTTTAAAAAAAGTAAATGACCTCTAAAAAATATTTTGAAGACATATGTCGAATCTAAATAATATTTATGAATTTTCGATTGTGAAAAATAATATTTTCGGTGACACAGAAAAATTGGTGAATCGACCAGTTCAATTGAATCGGAACGGATAGGGACCCTGATTGAGATGAAATCAAGGTTAAATGAGTTCTAAAGAGTAAAAATAAGGTCAAGGATGAAAAGTGAACTGGACCGAATCGGACCAGTTTGACCAAGGCTTTAAAAATAGCAAATAATCTCCAAAATTCATAAAAAGTTCCAAAATATTATAAATAATATTTAGAATTTATTGACAATGAAAAATAAATTTTACGGTGAGACAAAAAAATAGATTATCGGACTGGTCAGACATTATCGAATCAAAAAACGGTCTCCAATTGAGCTAAAATATTATATGGAGGCTAATTAACATATTTTATGAATTATAAAATTGATTTTAAGTTAAATTGAATTTGGAAAGTGATACAAATAATTTTAGGTTGCAAAATGGGCTTAATTAACCTAATTGGGCTTTTGAGTTGGCCCAATGGATTGGCCCATGGTTTGGACCATCTAGAAATGCTATTAATAGCTGCAAAATTAGAAAATTCTAAAGAGCTCTCACGTTTTCTTCATCTTTCCCAAAACCATGCGGTATTTCTTCATTTTATCTTTATTTTCTTCCATTTTCTCTCACTAAATCCTACCAAATTTGATGTCCTACATAAATCTAAGCCTCCTAATCAAAGTTCAACTCCTCTACAACCTAGTAGTGGTTATTAGAGTTCATTTAAAGTGAGAAAGGTGGGATGAGGTTTATAAAACTTGTAAGAAATTACAAGTGCGTCCATTTTGGGCAATAAGGAGTTTTCTTGGAGTTGCCACCCAATAGAATATTGGGAAAGGTCGTATAGCCTCAGTGAGCCTAAGACAACGCAAGTTAAAGCCTTTTTACGGGACACAAGAGGAGTCTTGGAAGTCCCATTCCAATGAAACATTGAAATGGTCCTCTCGCTTCGTTGAGCCCAAAGACCAGAGATGGTTTGGGACTTCCCATTTATTCATACCTTGATTAAGTTTATAATTAAGTTTTGAATTTAACATTTCATCCCATTTCTCATTCAATTTTAATGCAATTTAATTAAAACGCATGTCAATCACATAAAGAAAGCAGTAGATAAAGTAAACAAAAGCGCACGAAAATAAATTACGACAAAACTATAAGCGAAATACAACCCCCATTGGTAAATAAAATATAATTCATACATAAATCGGGCTATTTATTAAAGATGAGGACATTGTTCCTCTCATGCATAATTAAAAAAAATAATTTTAAAGTGACAATTTATTTTGGATGAAAAAGCTAGGACATTGGTCCCCTTTTTATTTAGAAAAAAATCAAATTGATTAATAGAAATATTTTTGTGATTTTTTAATTAACATGCATAAAAAAATAATTTGTTACAAATTACATATTAGAAATAAAATAATGAAAGCAAAGTGATGAAAATAAAAAAAAAATTAACAAATCAACTCCCAAATGGATCTTCAAATCTTCATGGGCTCCCACTTGGTATGGAAAATACACACACATAAAAATAAGTATTGAAAATAAAAGAAAAACAAGTAAAAGTGAAGTTAGTAAAAATTTAATTTAAACATGTAATAAAGATAATTAAAATAAAAAAAAAAACATGTAAACATGCATCATGCATAAAAAAATATAAAATAATAACAATAGAGCTTAACACGCATAAAAAGGCATAAAATAATAACAAAATTTAACATACATAAGAATATAAATAAAAATAAATATAAAATTCAGCATGCATGAAACATAAATCATAATAATAAAATTCAACATGTGCGAAGATATGAATAATAAAGAATAAAAATAATAATAAGAAATAAAATAAATATAACATGTTAAAATATGATAAATAATAATACCAATAAAAAAAACAATAATAATATATGAAAAACAATGAGGGTAATGATAATCATAAAAATAGAAATAAAAGATGAATAATCAAATAAAGAGCAAAAGTATAATAATAATAATAATAATAATAATAATAATAATAATAATAATATGAACAATTAAATAAGAACACAAGAAATGAGAAGTAAAAAAAAAATATATCTATAATATGAACAACTAAATAAGAACACAAGAAATGAGAAGTAAAAAAAAATAATAAATCTAAAATAATTTACATGATAATTAATTAATTGGAAAAAAAAATTAAATCAAAAATTAAATTATGAATTGAGCCAACAATGCTTACCCTCAAAATTTAGTTTGATGAAATGAAGATAAGATCCAATTCCTTGTCTTGAGTGTAAGAATATATTAGAAAAATAAAATATTGAAAATGAATTTTTACTCAAGAACAAATAATTGATTTATTTGACTCAAAGTAAAAAATTGTTAAATGAAAAGAAGAAAATTCCCAATAACAAAAATTATTCTTTTTGCCTTAAAAATTATTTTGGAAAAATCCTTTAGAAACTTGAGAGAATTTGTTTTTGAGAGAAGAAAGAGGAAGAAAATAATTTTCTAAAGAAAACCCCCCCCCCCCCCCCCCCCCCCCAATTCTCTCTCCAAAAAAACATTTTATACCTCTCCAAAAAATCAAATTTTTTAATGAAAAAAATTAAGATCATTTAATTTTCATAGCCACAAAAAACTAATAAATTTGAAAGGTTGAAAAATAAAAGGTTTTAGAATTAAATTCTATGAAAAAAATGAAGAAAAAGCATTAAAAATGAAGAAAAAATGCCCAAAATGGCCAAAAAGGCTGTCGGGGGCGAAATCGCGTGCATAGGGGCGAGCGACGGCTGTCGGTGTGACGCCCATTCCCTAACGACAAACTAGCTCAGCTAATCTTAGTTAGAGAAGGTCGCACACACACCCAGAACACATGCGGAAACTGAATAATAAAATTTCATCACACACTATTTTAATTCATGCATCACATGCCAACTACTATTAGTCACACGCCTTAGCTATTCACATAACACACATACATGTGGGAGGTTACATCCGTGATTACTACATTATTACATGCCTTTACTTATTCAATATACATATTAACCATATAAAACTTATACAAAAGTCCCAAATAACAAGCCCCCAAATCTACACTTATACTTCCTATTGTTGACCGTACCAAAATGCGGGGGACGTCCTTCAGTCACCTCTCGTCCGTACCTGCACGGATTAGAGTAAATCCATGCTAAGCTATAACGCTTAGTGGGGAACTCATACATATAGCATATAATTTATCACACATCAGAATCATCATACATATCATGCTAATAAACATGCCAGATCAACCATTACTATATTCAATCATAAGGCATCAATTACTTATTCACATTTCCATACTTTCTTGTATCACAATCTCTTCTGTTTATATTTAATTAACTTTTAGCCGATTAACCAATTAGCCTTTCTGCCACTTTGCCTGCAATTCAATGACGCGGATAACGGGTATCGCATCGGTATCTCTCAGATACCAGTAATCTCATCGAGACTACTTTTTCACATTAGCACCTTCTGGTGCTTCATATCACATTAGTACCTTCTGGTACCTTTCATCATTCCACATATAACACAATCCAGTAAGGATATTCGCATTGTGATTCCCATGGAATCAAACACATTTAACGCATGGGGCTGCAGCACTTGACCCTATAGGCATGCCTAACTATCCACTACTTGACTCGCCGGCTTAAGTTGTTAAACACGTTATTCAGTTCACTTTTCACTTTACACATTTGTATTAGCACACAGCCATACATTTCATTTGCATATTCAATATGCTTTCAAATTCAGTCTTCACATTTAATATTCACATAACTTATCACATTCAGAAGCCATCGTAGTTGTATGCATTTGTAGATCACTTAACATACATACATTACTTACTCATGCTGTCCTTCATTTCAGCTTAAAGCCATGCCATTTGAATGACCAAACACATTAGGATTATATTGCCAAAACAGGGTGGGTCACGGTCACAATGGATTTCATTGTCACCGTGACATATTGAAGTCCAAAACAGAATGCAAATTGGGGACATGTCACGGTCACAATCAATTTCATTGTCACCGTGATGTGTTCCCAACTCTCGGCAGAATGCAACCTGAGGGTATGTCACGGTCACAATGAATCTCATTGTCACCGTGACATATTCTCATTTGCAAAACAGAATGCCTTCCTGGGTAGGTCACGGTCACAATGAATTCCATTGTCACCGTGACATACCAAATTCCTCTAGGCAGAATTGAACTCAGCATATGTCACGTTCACAATCAATTTCATTGTTACCGTGACCTATGCAAAAATACCAAAACACAGCTGTGTTTATCACTAGCACGGCTGTGCTTTTTCAGTCCACTTCTCCTTTTACGCCTAAACCTCAAATCTCATTCTTATCTGTTTGGCAATCAACCCCAAATACAACAACCACATAACCAATAACACATACCTGATTTTCCCTTCTTGTTTGGCATTCAATAATAGTACAAGTCATAATCACTTTCAAGCACTTGATCACAATCATATTGCTACTATAATCATACAATTTAGCATCACATAATTCATGTTCAACCTTCAATTTCACATATCATGCAATTCAGTTCAAAACCCTATTTAACCAACACTAACCACATATTCACACAATTAGGGTTTGTTCCCAAACCTCGTCGCCTTAGCTCCTAATTACGACGGACGCTCGGTTCGCCGATTACAGCCTTTCCCTTATCTCTCTTCACTTCTTCAGCTTAAGGTCTTAACACTTAATTCTTGTTCCAATTAGCTACATGCACACATCCACTTAAACCACTCTCATCCTTACTCACGGAAACAAGAAGAAAGCCAAAGCCAAATGCAGAAAAATGAAGAATGAGGCCAACACACACTCACCTCTCACTTCACTAGGCAAATGCATGGAAAGAAGGAGGTGGCAAAACCTTACAAAGCCACACGGAATCCACTTCAGAAAACCTGCCTCCACATACCAATTTCTTACTTTATTTTATTCCTAATTAACCCTCCATTAACTAGTTAATCAGCCTTTAACTCATGCTTAGCACAAACATTCATAATTACCATTTAACCCCTTAACTATACTGCTTTCTTTCAATTAAGTCCAATCCTATACATTCAATCCACTCACATACATGCCAAATTAGGTTAATTCTCTTAGGGTACAAATCCGGCCATGACAACTCTCCCCTCCTTAAAGAATTTCGTCCTCGAAATTCATACCTGGGTGAAATAGTTGTGGATGCGGTTCTCGCATAGCCGCTTCTGGTTCCCAAGTTGCTTCTTCAACACCATGGTGCTGCCAGAGTACTTTCACAAGTGGTATCTGCTTGTTCCGAAGTTGTCTGACTTCTTTTGCTAAGATCACTATTGGCTTTTCATCATAAGTGAAATCTGACTGCACTTCCACTTCTGGTAGAGATAGCACATGGGAATCATCTGACCTATATCTTCTTAACATAGACACATGGAACACATCATGTAGCTTAGCCAAAGTCGGAGGCAAAGCCAACCGATAAGCTACAAAACCTACTCTTTCAAGCACTTCATATGGCCCAATAAACCTTGGACTCAGCTTCCCCTTTTTACCAAATCGCAGTACCTTCCTCCAAGGAGACACTTTCAGAAACACTTTATCACCTACACTGAACTCAATATCTCTTCTCTTCAAATCAGCATACGACTTCTGTCTGTCACTTGCTGCCTTCAATCTTTGCTGTATGATTTTAGCTTTCTCTTCTGTATCACGAACCAAATCTGGCCCTATGACTCTGCTTTCACTCAATTCTGTCCAGCAAATCGGTGAACGACATTTCCTTCCATACAAAACTTCATACGGTGCCATACCAATACTGGTCTGATAACTGTTGTTATAAGCAAATTCCATAAGTGGAAGATACTTATCCCAACTCTTAGAGAAATCCAAAACACACGCTCGCATCAAATCTTCCAAAACCTGTATAATTCTTTCCGATTGTCCATCGGTCTGTGGATGGAAAGCAGTACTGAAATTAAATTTCGTACCCAACGCTGCCTGTAAACTCCTCCAAAATTTAGAAGTGAATCTGGGATCCCTATCAGAAACAATAGACAAAGGTATCCCATGCAATCGGACAATTTCCCTTACATACAATTCAGCCAACTTTTCCATAGAATAATCCATCTGAACAGGTATAAAGTGAGCTGATTTAGAAAACCTGTCCACAATAACCCATACTGCGTCTTGCTGTCTTGAGGTCAGAGGCAATCCAGTAACAAAATCCATCGTGATATTATCCCATTTCCATTGGGGAATAGGGAGTGGATGCAACATTCCCTGGGGCACTTGATGCTCCGCTTTAACTTGTTGACAGACAAGACACTTAGACACATATTCCACTACATCCTTCTTCATCCCTGGCCACCAATACAACTGTTTCATATCTTGATACATCTTGTTTCCACCTGGATGCATAGTGAAAACTGTATTATGAGCCTCGTGCATCAATCTCTTTCTTAATTCTTTATCGTTGGCCACACACATTCTATTCTTATACAGCAGTATTCCATCTTCATTCACTGAATAGTCAGTCTTATCCATATCACCAACTGACTGCAGAACTTGTTGCAATCTCCCATCACTTCTCTGAGCAACTATTAACTCATCTTTCAGAACCGGTCTTGCTTTCAACTGTGCTAATAAAGCTCCATCTGCAGAAAACCTCCACTCAATCCGCTTTAACTGTAATGCTGAAATTGACTTCCTACTCAAAGCATCGGCCACTACGTTAGCTTTTCCCGGATGATAATCCACAATACAATCATAATCTTTAAACAACTTGAGCCACCTTCGCTGTCTCAGATTCAGTTCCTTCTGTGTAAGCAGATATTTCAAACTCTTGTGATCCGTGTAAATTCTACACTTCTCACCATACAGGTAATGTCGCCAAATCTTTAAAGCAAACACTACTGCAGCCAATTCCAAATCATGAGTCGGATAATTCTGCTCATGCGGTTTCAATTGCCTTGACGCATACGCTATTACCTTCCCCTCTTGCATCAATACACAACCCAATCCGACACCTGAAGCATCGGTATACAATACATACTCTTTACCAGTCATAGGCTGTGTAAGAATCGGTGCTTCTACTAACATCTTCCTCAACCAATCGAAACTTGTGTGACATCTTTCAGACCACTCATATTTCACTCCTTTAAGTAACAATCTTGTCAACGGTGAAGCTATTACTGAAAATCCTTTCACAAACCTTCTGTAGTATCCAGCCAACCCTAAGAAACTGCGAATCTCTAACACATTCTTAGGCGGTTTCCAATTCACAATTGCTTCTATCTTAGTTGGATCCACTTTAACTCCTTCAGATGAGATCACATGACCTAGAAATGATACCTCTTTGAGCCAGAACTCACACTTACTGAGTTTGGCATACAGCTGATGTTCTTGCAAAGTCCGAAGTACAACTCTCAAATGCTGTTCATGTTCCTTTTCATTTCTTGAATATACCAAAATATCGTCTATGAACACAACCACAAACTGATCCAAGTACGGTCTGAACACCCGATTCATTAAATCCATGAATGCAGCTGGCGCATTGGTTAACCCGAATGGCATTACTAGAAATTCATAATGCCCATAACGAGTTCTAAACGCGGTCTTAAGTACATCTTCCTTCTTCACTTGCAACTGATAATACCCTGAACGCAAGTCAATCTTTGAGAATACCCCGGCTCCCCTTAACTGATCAAACAAGTCTTCAATTCGAGGTAAAGGATACCTATTCTTTACTGTTACTTTATTCAGCTATCGATAATCGATGCACATTCTCATTGTACCATCTTTCTTTTTAACAAATAACACTGGTGCTCCCCAAGGAGAAACACTAGGTCTAATAAAACCCCTGTTCAGTAATTCTTGCAACTGCTCCTTCAATTCCTTCAACTCAGTTGGAGCCATTCTATAGGGTGCTTTAGATACCGGTACAGTTCCTGGTACCACGTCAATTGATAACTCAACTTCTCTTATTGGTGGTACACCGCTCAATTCTTCAGGAAACACGTCAGGAAACTCTCTGACTATTGGTATCTCTTGCATCTTTACCTGTTCTCTCTTACTATCTAATACCAGGGCCAAATAAGCTTCACATCCTTTTCTCATACACCGACAGGCTTGCATAGCAGATATCACATTCACAAGAGGATTAGTGCACACTCCTCTCACTGTCACTCTGTTTCCCTTACCATCAGAGAGTATAACCATTTTCTTCTTACACTTAACATCCGCATCATACTTAGTTAACCAATCCATACCCAGAATCAAATCAAACTCATCAAACGGTAGTTCAATCAAATCCGCTGGAAACACACTACCTTGAACTTCTAATGCACAGTTTCGATACACTCTGTTCACATTAACATTACCTCCCAAAGGTCTAGACACACATATATCATATTTTAAACATTCAACTTTAGGCATCTTTTCACATATCTTTTTATCACATACATATGAATGAGTTGAACCAGGATCAATAAGTGCAAACATTTCCACACCACAAAGTAGAATAGTACCTGCTATCACCTCAGGCGCGTCCTGATCCTCTCGTGCCCTCATAGCATAAGCCCGCACTGGAGCCTCCTCAGGTCTATCCACAATCTCAGAATCGACTGCACCTCTGGACTGACTACCTCTGCCACGTCCTCTTCCTCTTCCTCTGTTCGTAGAAGGCAAGTTTGAACCACCCCTACTCTGCTCTTGTTGATTTCCTGACATCTCATAGGTATTCGGGCAATTAGCAATGAAATGCTCAGTGCTCCCACATCTATAACAAGCACCCGACACTCTCCAGCATTCTCCTCTATGCCTCTTACCACAATGAGGACACTCATGAACCTCATTTCTATTACCAGATGTTCCTCTTCCAGAACCAGATGCTGAGGGAGCGCCTCGCTTCTTACCTCTCGCTGCAGAACTGAACCCTGATTCCGCAGGTGATGCCACATGAGAATCTCTTGATCTTTTCCCCGTCTCGGAACCACCTCTATTCGCATTCTTCCTTTGTCTCCATTCTCTTTGGGCTCCCAAAGTCCTTTCAGCTCTCAAAGTTGCTTGTACAATTCGATAGTAACTTATATTCTGCTCTGTTGTTAAAGAAATCAGCAAAGCTTTAATTTCCTCAATCAATCCATCCTCGAACTGTTGACATCGCAACACATCAGTTAACACACCTTTCGGCGCATATTTGCTTAAGCGACAGAATTCTGCTTCATACTCCGCCACTGTCATAGTCCTCTGTCTCAAACTCAAGAACTTCTTCCAATTTGCCTCTCGATGTGCTTTAGTAATATACTTGTTCTTGAATTCTTTTTCAAAGAACTCCCAGTTTAATGGTTCAGGAAGCATCGGATTCTGCAGGACCAGCTTCCACCAATCATATGCAGGACCTTGGAGTAATGACTCCACACATTCAACCCACTGATCTGGAGGACATCGTATCTCCTTAAGAATCCTTTCCACCTTCTCAATCCAGTACTCTGCTTTTTCTGACTCATCTAACCTTGTTCCATGAAATTCCTCCAAACCATGCTTCCTCAAAGATTCTATTGGGGCTCTTGGCGCCATCATACGTTCCATCACTCTCGCCATATCTTGTGTCATTTTCATCATGGCTTCCATAGGCCCAAATGGAATCTCATTCCCATAGCCAACCGATCTAGACTGCCCAGACCCTGTCACCTCAGCTTCACGAGGATTCACACTTTCGGCAGATTCCTCACCGGTATGCCTTCCAGAATCCATCTTACTACACAGATTAAACAAGGACTTCCGCATAAGGTCAACAAACTATACACATCTTATCTACCCAATTCCCAGAAAAGACTCAACCTAGGCTCTGATACCACAACTTGTGACGCCCATTCCCTAACGACAAACTAGCTCAGCTAATCTTAGTTAGAGAAGGTCGCACACACACCCAGAACACATGCGGAAACTGAATAATAAAATTTCATCACACACTATTTTAATTCATGCATCACATGCCAACTACTATTAGTCACACGCCTTAGCTATTCACATAACACACATACATGTGGGAGGTTACATCCGTGATTACTACATTATTACATGCCTTTACTTATTCAATATACATATTAACCATATAAAACTTATACAAAAGTCCCAAATAACAAGCCCCCAAATCTACACTTATACTTCCTATTGTTGACCGTACCAAAATGCGGGGGACGTCCTTCAGTCACCTCTCGTCCGTACCTGCACGGATTAGAGTAAATCCATGCTAAGCTATAACGCTTAGTGGGGAACTCATACATATAGCATATAATTTATCACACATCAGAATCATCATACATATCATGCTAATAAACATGCCAGATCAACCATTACTATATTCAATCATAAGGCATCAATTACTTATTCACATTTCCATACTTTCTTGTATCACAATCTCTTCTGTTTATATTTAATTAACTTTTAGCCGATTAACCAATTAGCCTTTCTGCCACTTTGCCTGCAATTCAATGACGCGGATAACGGGTATCGCATCGGTATCTCTCAGATACCAGTAATCTCATCGAGACTACTTTTTCACATTAGCACCTTCTGGTGCTTCATATCACATTAGTACCTTCTGGTACCTTTCATCATTCCACATATAACACAATCCAGTAAGGATATTCGCATTGTGATTCCCATGGAATCAGACACATTTAACGCATGGGGCTGCAGCACTTGACCCTATAGGCATGCCTAACTATCCACTACTTGACTCGCCGGCTTAAGTTGTTAAACACGTTATTCAGTTCACTTTTCACTTTACACATTTGTATTAGCACACAGCCATACATTTCATTTGCATATTCAATATGCTTTCAAATTCAGTCTTCACATTTAATATTCACATAACTTATCACATTCAGAAGCCATCGTAGTTGTATGCATTTGTAGATCACTTAACATACATACATTACTTACTCATGCTGTCCTTCATTTCAGCTTAAAGCCATGCCATTTGAATGACCAAACACATTAGGATTATATTGCCAAAACAGGGTGGGTCACGGTCACAATGGATTTCATTGTCACTGTGACATATTGAAGTCCAAAACAGAATGCAAATTGGGGACATGTCACGGTCACAATCAATTTCATTGTCACTGTGATGTGTTCCCAACTCTCAGCAGAATGCAACCTGAGGGTATGTCACGGTCACAATGAATCTCATTATCACCGTGACATATTCTCATTTGCAAAACAGAATGCCTTCCTGGGTAGGTCACGGTCACAATGAATTCCATTGTCACCGTGACATACCAAATTCCTCTAGGCAGAATTGAACTCAGCATATGTCACGGTCACAATCAATTTCATTGTTACCGTGACCTATGCAAAAATACCAAAACACAGCTGTGTTTATCACTAGCACGGCTGTGCTTTTTCAGTCCACTTCTCCTTTTACGCCTAAACCTCAAATCTCATTCTTATCTGTTTGGCAATCAACCCCAAATACAACAACCACATAACCAATAACACATACCTGATTTTCCCTTCTTGTTTGGCATTCAATAATAGTACAAGTCATAATCACTTTCAAGCACTTGATCACAATCATATTGCTACTATAATCATACAATTTAACATCACATAATTCATGTTCAACCTTCAATTTCACATATCATGCAATTCAGTTCAAAACCCTATTTAACCAACACTAACCACATATTCACACAATTAGAGTTTGTTCCCAAACCTCGTCGCCTTAGCTCCTAATTACGACGGACGCTCGGTTCGCCGATTACAGCCTTTCCCTTATCTCTCTTCACTTCTTCAGCTTAAGGTCTTAACACTTAATTCTTGTTCCAATTAGCTACATGCACACATCTACTTAAACCACTCTCATCCTTACTCACGGAAATAAGAAGAAAGCCAAAGCCAAATGCAGAAAAATGAAGAATGAGGCCAACACACACTCACCTCTCACTTCACTAGGCAAATGCATGCAAAGAAGGAGGTGGCAAAACCTTACAAAGCCACACGGAATCCACTTCAGAAAACCTGCCTCCACATACCAATTTCTTAGTTTATTTTATTCCTAATTAACCCTCCATTAACTAGTTAATCAGCCTTTAACTCATGCTTAGCACAAACATTCATAATTACCATTTAACCCCTTAACTATACTGCTTTCTTTCAATTAAGTCCAATCCTACACATTCAATCCACTCACATACATGCCAAATTAGGTTAATTCTCTTAGGGTACAAATCCGGCCATGACAGTCGGCGTGCCCGACTTGCAGGCCATCGGTCACACACAACGAGCACGCTGGGCGCTGGGGTGCTGCCGCACCCCTTACACCCGCAAACCTTTTTATTTTAAATTTCTAAAAAAACTATAATTTCAAAACATACCCTTTTTGTCTCATAATAATTTTTAAAATATTTTTAAAATACATTTTTATTTATTTTTAATAAATCAATCCGACAAGGAAATCGTCACTTCCAACTTTCATTTTTGCTTATAAATCGGCACAATTAATTTTATCATTGGGTAATCCTGATCTAGGCTACTCGGGATCCGGTGTTTACAGTTGCCCCCAATTTTGGGGAGGCTAATGTGTGGGTGTCTAGGTGAGCCAAAATTCGGGAAAGGGAAAGAAGCGCGTACCTGAGGCTGCCTCTTTCCAGTTGCTCCCTCGGGAACAGTGCTGTGATTTGAGCTGTAAATATCCTCTTGGATTGCACTGAGTGGCTGACAAGACTACAAAGTGCTGGGGACCAACCTCAGACAATGATGCGCCGGGTCTGCTATAGACTTGTAACACGCGAGAAATGTCCTCCTCAGAGGACTGCACCGAGTCTGCTACCACTACAAGAAAATTGACTTTTAACGACCAAAATTTAACGAAGGGATAAAAATCCGGTCGTTAAAATATACAAATAACGAAGGGAAATTAATCCGGTCGCTAGTTCTTAAATTTTATTGTTATATAACGAGGGGATTAAATCCGGTCATTAAAACAATAAAAATTTGGTCGTTAAAATATACAAATAACGAAAAAAATTAATCCGGTCGTTAATTCTTAAATTTTATTATTATATAATGAAAGAATTAAATCTAGTCCTTAAAACAATACAAATCCGGTGGTTAATGGTGTAAAATAATTGGGGGACTTCATCTTTACCTCTAAATTAAAACATAAGTCAATACAACCCTAAAAGTAAAAATCACCCATTCCCTTTTTCCAATTTGCGTACAAAATGCATTTTGTCTCTCACAGTGGACGGTGCCCCCTTGTGCCTGTATCGCCGCATCGCCTCACCGCCGCGCTGCCTCGCAGCCGTCGCGGGTCACGTCTGCCTCTCCCAGTCGCTGCCGCCTCGCCTCGCGTCGGCCTTGCCTCGCCGCCGAGCTGCCTCACCTCGCCCCTGTCGCGCGTCGCATCTGCCTATCCTAGCCGCCGCTGCTTCGCCTCGCGTCGCGTCACCCTCGCCTTGTCGCCGCTGCATCACCTCGCGTTACGTCGATAGTTACCTCGGGCTATCTGATTATAAGGTACATTGCCTTTGTTACCTAAAGGTCCTACATTTTGAATTGCCTTATAGTTGATAATCTTTCGTTGGAAGAAGGAAGGAACTGATTTCACTCAAATATAACCTGTATAGGTGCTTGCCGACACAATTGATTTGCCATGTCGAATTGCAAGAGGCTGTAAATATTGTAAAAGGGATGATGTATCCTCGTGTCTTGTTCGATTTGGGCTTGACAGGTATTTTTTTTCTCTTGTTCCTGCAACTTTCATTTCTTCAGGTGTGAAAGAAATAAATTTACACTTGAGCATACTTCAATTTTAATTGTTTTCCTTGTTTACTTCTGATCATTAACAATCTGAAGACATTGAATGGATCAAGTTATCTTGGGAGTCAATAGCTAATTACTTGTAGCAACATGTGAATTTAATACCTGTAGAATGGTTGAACATTTGAGTTACAGAACATGACATTGAACTTGTCATTTGAGCAGGATAAATTCATTTCACGTATGTCTTCTAGGTAAGGGCACTACAATTAAAAACTTGATTTTTGTTTTGCACCTTGCTGAGGGTTGAACAAATTTAATATACTAATATATGCTAGTTTCCAATGTATGCTTATTAAATTGCTATACATACATCATTTTTCTAGAGAGCTGAAAGAAGGGTTCATTTTTCTTTAAATGAAATTTTTGTCGTAATTCCTAAAGGCATTTCACACTATATGACTAACTGGAGATAGAGTTTTGGTTTATTAGAAAACTTTTCTTGCAAACTCTGTGAGCTAATGGAGCAATTAGGACGTGTTAATTTTGAAGTAGACTCGAATGCTATTGTTAAGTGAGCAATTACAAATTACTAAAGTCCACAAACTATGACATTTTGCGGATATTATTCACATTCACGATCTTATTAATAAAAAACAAAAATGATACAATTCGGTTGTTTTATTTGAAGGACCGGTTTCATTGGCTGTTTAGCCATTTACTGACAATTCGGTTGCAAACTCTGCTTCTTGTAGACTTGTAGCTTAGGCTCCATTATGTTGTATTTCAGTTAGTTCCCAAGTAATTTACTAACAGATATAGAAATGGAGAATACAATAAGTTGGTGTTAAACTATTTACTCAGATTTTAATTATAATTAGATTTATGAAAGAATTAAATATGGTTAAAATTATTCATATTGTTATAGCTAATTAATAAACCATTAACTGAAGTAGAATTTTTATTAAGGGTTAATTACAAAATTGAGATTAAGCTATACAGTGTTTTTCAATGTTTGCACCGAATTGAGTTACCTTCTCTCTCTTTTTCTGGTGCTATGGCTGCTTTTTCACCATAGCAACTTTCATCTCTCTCCTCTTGTAATAATGTAATCTAGAATTCATAATAATAATGTATAAACATTTTTAAGTAACAAATATAATAATAAATTAACAAATAAGCCAAAGAATAAATGAACAAAGAAATAATTAAACAAAGAAATAAGCTTAAAAAAAAATAAAAGAGCAGAAAGTGAAACCATTATATTATTAATGTTTGGTGTATTATGATAAATTAGAGGGCATAATATATTGGTAATTGTTGTTTGTTAGCGCTAAACACAATTAGCGAAGGGAAAATCCGGTCGCTAAAAGGAATTTTTAACGACGGGAATTTCCTTCGTTGAAAGTGAACACATCAGCAAAGGGAAAATCCGGTCGCTAAAGGAAACTTTTAACGATCGGAATTCCCTTCGTTGAAAGTGAATACAATCAACGAAGGGAAAATTCGGTCGTTAAAAATTAGCATTCAACGACCGAAAATATTCCGGTCGTTAAAGACATTAACGACCGGATTTAAAATCCGGTCGTTTATACCTTTAACGAAGGGGATTTTACCGACCGGATATTCCGGTCGTTATAAGTTTTTAACGACCAGATTTCAACTTTTAACGACCGGATTTCCCTTCGTTAAAGGGCATTTTTCTTGTAGTATACAGACTACTAAAAGTGCAGGTACCATCCGCAGATTGTGATGCGTCGAGTCGCTGATAAGACTATAAAACACAGGAAATGTCCTCATCAAAGGATTGCACCGAGTTTGCTCCAGACTACTAAAAGTGCAGGTGCCATCCGCAGATAACGATGCGCTGAGTCGCTGACAAGACTACAAAACGCAGGAAATATCCTCCTCAGAGGATTGCACCGAGTCTGCTACAGACTACTAAAAGTGCAGAGGTTGCTCTCTTGAGCTACACCGAGTCTGCTATAGACTACTAAAAGTGCAAACGATGTCCTCCTCAGAGGACCGCACCGAGTCTGCTATAGACTACTAAAAGTGCAGGTGCCATCCACAGATAGCGATGCACCGAGTCACTGACAAGACTACAAAACACAGGAAATGTCCTTCTCAGAGGACTACACCGAGTCTGATACAGACTACTAAAAGTTCAGGAGTTGCCATCCTCCAATGATGACGGTTTTCACTTAGATGTTTCCTGCAAAACTATGTGCACAGAAGTATATACAAGAAATTGTGTGTATGATATGAGATGTAGATGTTTACAAAAAATGAATAGACCGTGTCCTAGATGGTCAAGGGTCTGTTGAGGATATAGCTTGGCTGCTGCACCATGCCTCCAAAGATCTAAAAGAGTGACATCTTGGCTTTAGGGACTCCGACCCCAAAATGTTTCTAAGAGAGACATCAAGTGTGCATCTTTGCCCCCCGGCCAATAATTATATGCCCAGGTGTGATGCGCGCCGAGCCCCGTGGGCGCCCCTTGACCGCCTGCTTGAGGGCGATTGGGTAAGTGAGGTTCGTTGACAACTTACGATGAATTGCAAGTACGTCTATTTTGGGCAACAAAGAGGTTTCATGGAGTCGCCACCCAACAAAACATTGGGAAAGTTCCTCTTGCATCGCAGAGCCTAAGACAGCGCATGTCTCCATTTTGGGCAAACCAAAAGGGGTCTTGAAGGATGAACATCTCTCCCTTGGAGCCTAGTATTTTTAATTAGGTCCTTTGGCGGGACACAAGAGGTGTCTTGGAGATCCCATTGGAATAGGTCTCTCGCCTGGTTGAGCCCAAAGACCAGAGATGGGTCCGAGACTTCTCATCTATTTCTACCTTGATTAATTTTACAATTAAGTTTTGAGTTGATTAGTTCGCTCTCTCTCCACACGATGCAATTTAATTTAAGGCACAATCATTCATATTTAAAGTGGTAAATAAATAGATAAAATAAAATAAAATATGAGGAAAATGAAATACAATAACACTAGGAGCAGAATACAAATCTTATTTTATAAAAGTGCGATACATGCATAAATCGGGGAATTTATTTATTTTGAGGACTTTGGTTCTCGCATGCATTTATTATGAAAGCAATTTTGATGTGACGGTTTTATTGGACAAAATAGGACTTTGGTCCAATTTTATTAACAAATCTTCATTTTAGTAGAAAATATTTTTGTGATGGTTTTTTTTAAGTGCGGTCGAAAATCTTTTATTATTACAGACCACAAGCGAATAAAGAGAATAAAATAATAATTACATATTCCCAAATAATAAATGATAAATAAATCTTAATCTACTTGCCTCGACCATATTCCTTGAGCGAGCCATGTGCCACTCGTGGTTACAATCATAACACAAAATTAATATCGGTTAGTAATGGATAATTAAATAATTGAACAAATAAACAAATAAACAAATACTTGGATAAAGTAAATTTAGAAAAATAACTAAAAATGATTAAAGTTAATAATGGATTAAATTAAATTAAATGATAAGTAAATCGATAAATAAATAATTAATTAAACAAATGATTAATGAAATAAATTATTAGTTAATTTGGTGTAATGAAAATAAAACAATGGAATGTAATTAATGGATATGAAACATAAATTACAATCATAATAATCAAATAAAAATAATAATAACTACGATAATATCATAATATAAAATAATCCTAAAAGGATAAATATTAGTAAGGAAATGCAAAGGATAAATAATATAAATGATAATAATAAACCAATAATATCAATAAACTAAATAATAATCAATAATCAACACAATAATAATAATAATAATATAATAATAAATAATATAAAAAATAGAATAACAATAACAAATAAATAAATATAATAATAATAACAATTAATTAATAATAAACATAAAATAATAATAAACATAATAATAATAATAATAATAATAATAATAAATATAAAAACAGAAAATAAATAAATATATAATAATAATAATAATAATAATAATAAATATAAAAACAGAAAATAAATAAATATATAATAATAATAATAATAATAATAATAATAATAATAATAATAAAAATAAATATAAAAAAGGGGAAAAAGGACTTACCGGTCGCCGGAGCTTCGCCGGAGGGGAGGTGGTCAACACCACCCATGCCGGAAGGTAGATCGCCGCCTCAGAGTCTCATCGGCGCCGGTCACGCACCGAACGGCCACCTCGTTTGGCCGAAAAACGTGCAGAAGCCTCTGGATGTTCTTCACGCCAGTTGCTTCACGCCGGCGATTGGCGGAGGCGAGTGGCCACCGCCGGGTGCGTCCGGAGGTCGCCGTCTCTGTGATGGCGCGCGTGTCCCAGGTTTTTTTCAATAAGAAGGCTCCAATTGGAGACCGGTATCTAGTATATCACAGTCGGTGCAATCAAGAGAATGGTTTCCCGCACTTTGGAAGTCTAGGAAAGACTCGGAAAAATCCAAGAGGATGATATATGAACTCTGCAAGAAGATGATACCCATGCTTTGAAAGTCCAAAAAATGACTCGGTGTAATCAAGAGGATGATATTCATATTCCACAAATCTTTCTCCAGGAAATAGCCAACCGTCCTTCATGGGGCACCCGTCTGACATCTACCCCAATAGGTACGTACTGCCACATATACGCATTTCTTTCTTATAACCTGCATATTTGTTTTGCTTTTCTTTATAGGAAAGGAGGTTCAAGATGAACACTACCAAAAATGAGAACAAATCAGACACCGTGCAAGCCGAATGGAGACCAGCGGGACAGATCAGACACCATGCAAGTCGAATGGAGGCTAGCAGAACAAATGCAATTAGACACCATGCAAGCCGAATGGAGGCCAGCAGAACAGATCAAACACCGTTCAAGTCGAACGGAGGCCAGCGGGACAAATCGGACACCGTGCAAGCCAAACGAAGGCCAGCAGGACAGATCAAACACTGTGCAAGCCGAACGGAGGCCAGCATGACAGATTGGACACCGTGTAAGCCAAATGGAGGCCAGCGGGATAGATTAGACACCGTGCAAGCCAAATGGAGGCTAGCGGGACAAATGCAATCAGACACCGTGCAAGCTGAATGGATGCCAATGGGACAGATCAGACACCGTGCAAGCCAAACGGATGCCAGCAGAATAAGTTAGATACCGTACAGGCCGAGCAGGGATAAGAGTGGTAGAACAAATCGCTAAAGGGTCGTGGTAAAATACACTACAACACAACAGCAACAAGCTACAAACTTCAATACAGTAAAAAGGTAAGGACTACCTCAGGTATGCATTTCTTCCCTTTTTTCTCTGAATTTTGTCTCATTTAGGCACCCATGCACTAGCCTCCCCAAAATTGGGGGCAACTGTAGACACCAGGTACTGAGTCAGCCTAGATCAGGGTTACCCAATGATGATTAGACGCCTGGTCACAGCCGAAAAGGTTGGAAGTAATGATTTGCTTGTCAAGATTGCTTTTTAGAACCAAAAAAATAAAATAAAAATAAAAATAAAAACAAAAAAAAGGAGTTTGAAATTATAGTATTTTAGTCAAATTTGAAATTTAAAAAATAAAAAAAAAATTCGGGCGTCAGCAGTGCTCTGCGAGTTGCGAGCGCTCGCGCGCAGCGCTCGCGCAACAAGCGCTCCGCGCGCTCGCTGACGGGCGTCGCACACCCACCGATGTCCTTCGGTCGCCGAATCCGCCCAAAATCATCGAAAATCATATTTTTGGCATTTTTTCAGGATTTTTGTCCGAAAATTGATTTTTTATCCCATTTTTTGTGGATTTTCATGATATTTTTCATTTTTTAAATATAGATAAATAATATTTGAATTAATTAAGGGTTTTTTTCTTAAATTAATTCGATTTTCTATTTTTAATCATATAAATAGGAAAATTTAGAAAGAGAAGAGGGAGGAGAATTCTTTCATGTTAATTTCTTCATTTTCTCTTCTTCTTTTCTTCAAGAAAATTCTCTCTACCTTTTCTTTGGGTTTTCTCCTTCAAATAAAAATTTTTTAAGGTAAAAAATTTCCATTCTTAATGAATAATTTTTCTTGAGACAAAAAATAAATGATTCTTTGTTCTTAACCTTTTTATTTATTTATTTATCTTAATCAATTATTTTTCTTGAGACAAAAAAATCATTCTTTATTCTTGACAATTTTAATTTTTTTCTTTATTTTTTGTTTCTTCTTCAAATAAAATTTAATTTTTTAATCAATAATCATTTTTTAGACAAAAAAATTCATTTTTTGTTGTTGATAATTGTTTTTTCATTCATCATTTTTTTAGCAAATTTATTTCTTGGAATAAAATTTCAATTTTTATTATCTTCAATTCTAATTTTGCAAAACAAAATAAGGAAATCGAATCCGAATTCTGATGGTAAACATTATAGGCTTGATTCCTCATTTTTACTTTCTTTGATTTATTTATTTATTTATTTGTTTATATTTAATTAATAATCATGTAAGTCTTTATATTTATTGTTTATTTATTTTATTTTATCTTAGATATAAATTTAACATTTTTAAATTTTTCTTTGTTATTTTTTATTTATTTAATTTTTCATCATTCTTTGATTTATCATTATTATTTTTATCATTCTTTTTCATTATTATTGTTATTTATTTGTTATTACTTATTTACTTATTTATTTATTTACTTACTGTTGTTGTTGTTGTTATTATTATTATTATTATTATTATTATTATTATTATTATTATTATTATTATTATTATTATTATTTTTTGTATTAATTCATTAATGTGTTGTTTTATTTATTCCATCATTTCATTTAATTTTATTTGTTATTTATGATGTATTTTATTACATTTCATTTTATTCATCTTTTTATATGTATTTAATTGATTTTTCTTGATTTAATTACTAACAATGATCTCATTTGTGCTTGTTTATTATCATCATTATTATTATTTCATGCTTTTATGTATTAATATATTAATATGTTATTTTATTTGATTCAATCATGTCATTTAATCTATTTGACTTTCATAAAGTATTCTTTTTCATTTGTTTTAATTTATTACTTATTATTTCATGTGTTTAATTGATTTTCTTGATTAAATCACTAACATTAATTTTATTTGTCTTTGTTTTTTATTCCAACAATTATTTTCTTTGCTTGAGCATTCTCACGAGCAAATGGGGAGATCTAGGAGGCTCGCTTGGTTTGACCTTTTATTCTTTATTATTTGTATTATTTTCTTTATTTGGCTTTTTCATTTATTTTGCCATGTATTTTTTAAAAAAATTGTTTATTTTATGTACTTTTAAAAGAAAATCACAAAAATATTTATATTAATTAATTTGGAATATTTCTAATAAAAATGGGACCAATGTCCTAGTTTTTCATCCAAATAAACCAGCACATTTTACACTTTTTTTCTTAAAGTATGCATGCGAGGACCAATGTCCTCATCCTTAATAAATATCCCGTTTTATGTATGATTTCCATTTCATTTACAATGGGGGTTGTATCCCGCCCCTAGTTTTGTTGTGTTTTATTGTGCCTTTATTTACTTTTATTTACCATTTTCACAAGCTAATTGATTTGCACTTTAATTAATGCATTAAATTGTATGAGAAAATGAATGAAATCCTAAATTCAAAGCTCAATCATAACTTTAATCAAGGTATGAATAAATGGGAAGTCCCGAACCATCTCTGGTCTTATGCGCAACGAGGTTAGATGAACCTTTCCAATTTTCTATTGGAAAGGGAATTCCAAAATATTTCTTGTTGCCAAAAATAGGTCCAAGTTGCATTTTCTTAGGCTCCATGAGGTTAGACGAACCATTCCAATGTTCTATTAGGGTGGGGACTCCAAAATATCTCTGACTTGCCCAAAATAGACATTTATGCATCATTTTAGGTTTCACGAAATTATATGAATCTTTTCAATGTACTATTGGAAGAAGGATTCCAAAATATCTCTGGTTGCCCAAAATAGACACACATGCGCTGTCACACCCCAAATCGGGCCTAGTCGGATTTGACTAGCTAAGTCTGATAAGTGAAGGGCATTTTGGTAATTTTGTTCATGAGGAAATTGGATAATAAGGACTTAAGTGCAAAGTATTTAATTAATTATGTTAAGAGGGGAAAATTATAAGGTGTGCATGTGTGTATGGATGTAGGGTACTTTTGTTTTGGCATGATCTAGTGGTATTGGTGCATGGTAACTAGGATGTAAAAGTGTTTCATGGGAGGTTATATGGTGTGAGTGGAGTTTGGTGCCTTGGGTTATTAGTCAAGATGAGATCATTA
Organism: Excoecaria cochinchinensis; assembly: GCA_947683425.1. Taxonomy (NCBI): domain Eukaryota; kingdom Viridiplantae; phylum Streptophyta; class Magnoliopsida; order Malpighiales; family Euphorbiaceae; genus Excoecaria; species Excoecaria cochinchinensis. The sequence continues at coordinate 4,838,365 of CANTUQ010000004.1, forward strand.
GGGACCAATAGTGGGGTGACATGTGTAAGGTTGGTGGGAGCATTGATTGGGATTTGAAAGGAGAAGAGAGAGGGATTGAGGGAGTGGCTTCCCGTGGAAGCCAAAGGAAGTTTTGCCTTTCCTTTCCCACGCCTCTCTCTCTCTCTTTCCCATCTACATTTCTGCTCTCTCTTCCTTTCATGTGGGTTTTCTTCCACCTTGGTCTAGGGTTTGAGCTTTGAAGGTTCTATAGGAGGTAAGTGGCTGTTTTACTTTTAGTATACTTCTTCTTCTTCTCCTTTTTTCGGATTTGAGTGGGTTTTAAAGGTTATGTTCTTGGGTTAATGAGGTTTTGATTTGATTTGGTTGCAAGAATTGGAGGAGAAGGGAAGAGAAGGTTGGATTTTGAAGTGATCGGTTTGAATCTTGGATTTCCAGGTTTGGGAGCTATGTGTGATATAATCTTGATGTATAAATGATACATGATTATGTATTGGATGATTGTGCATGAATTTTGGATGTGTTAGATTGTTCATATAATTTTTGGTGTGTAAAGTATGATGTTGGGGAAATTCTGTTTAGTTTTTGCTAGACCTTTGTGCATTGTTTTTGTCATAGGTGGAGTTATAGACCTCCACAATGAGTAATTCCAGTTCCATTTGAAAGCTAAGACATAGATCTAAAATTATCTCTGAATGACCAGGAGCCAGTTCTGGCTCTAAGACCCTTGAATAAGTTAAAATCTGAAGTGTTTCTGGTTGGGTCGGGTCACTGGAACAGTGTGGATTGTTTAGCTCATAACTGGGGTTTTAGATGTCAAAATTACCTGACGTTTATCCCATTGTAAACTTAACATCCTAATAAATAAATGTTAAGAAGGAATGTTTTCCTAAAAGTGTCTTTTAGATGTCCGTTTAGGCTGAACAAAAGTGTGTTGTGAAGCAGTCCTGAATCGTAGCTTCTGTTTTGCAAGTTTTTGGTAGGTCACGGTGGTAACCAAATTCATTACCACCGTGACATATGTAAATCCTGGACATTGGGACCTCACGGTGGTAACCAAATTCATTACCACCGTGACCCCTTCTGTCTTGACCACTTTATGTGTTTTTCTTCCCGAATTGCACCCGTTTTGCACCGGAACTCCCTAGGATCCATCCAATGCATGTTTAGGACTATTAAATGAGTATAATAATAGTTTTCACTTGGAAAATAAGCATGAATAGGATTAAGATTAATACAAACGAATGAAATAATTAGGTGTAATTGTATGATTAGAATCTAGTCCAGTTAAATGACATTTAAGGGTTGTAATACCTTAATCTGTATGAGCATGTGTAACATGATTAAGTTATACACATTTAAAGGATATAGAATGAATTGGGGTTGCTTAATGTGATTTATTAATGTTAGTTGTTGTGGGTGGTATCGTATATCGCCATCTGAAATTGAGTGAGTTATGAATGCCAATTTCATGGTTGTTCATCTTGAACATGTAATATTGGATGTGAAAGGTATTATGCATATCTGAACTTATGATCCTCCTCTAAGAATATTATGTTATGCTTAAGTGTAAATTGTATAATTGCATGATTAAGACTTTGCATTGTTAAGTATTGGCATAATAATGTTCCCCTACTTGACCCTGGTGCTATAGAATAAAGAATTGGGTATAGTGTGTTGGCATGAATTATATTATATGCTTTGCAATATGAATTGTATGATGCATGACTGATTTAATGATATTTGAGTGGTTTAATTTTATTATTGAGGTGAGACTATGCTTTTTGATGTGTGAATTGTGGCATTTTGCGCTTGAAAATCGGGAAGTTTGCCTTCAGGAATCGCATCTGTGCGTGGGTCACGGTGGCAACCAACTTAGTTACCACCGTGAGCCATGAACCAAATGCATTCTGCCCAGAGTTTGAACATGTCACGGTGGCAACCAATCTGGTCACCACCGTGAGGTATCCAAACTTTAGATTCTGTTTGGGCAGTGGGTATGTCACGGTGGCAACCCATTTCGTTACCACCGTGAGGTACCCCACAGATACTTTCTGTTTTGAGGTCTGGGTATGTCACGGTGGCAACCCATTTCGTTACCACCGTGAGGTACCCCAGACATACATTCTGCCAAGGATCCCCGGTATGTCACGGTGGCAACCAATCTGATTACCACCGTGACCTGCCCTGTTTGTGCAATAAAATCCTTTTTATCACGCACGTTTTAGGAATGTTTAATTATGGATTTTTAGCGCGCAATACCATGTGTTTTGAGCTATAAGTATGTATGTTCTGATTATCATAGAATGTGAATTCTCTGCTTGTCGTAATTAAACTACGGCCATTAACTGTGTAATTCTCCGCCTGCAAGAGTCAGTCTAGTGGATAGTTAGGCATGCCTAATAGAGTCTTTGCTACAGCTTCTGTTTCCGTTTGGACCCCGATCAGGTCCCCGTTTGGTTCCTCGCGAACCTTCTGTAATGTGGTTGGATCTTGTTTAAGATCCCCCATAAAAATGTCTGTGAATGAAAAGTAAAATAGTTTGCGATTTGTACCCGTAAGGTACTTTCTGTAATCGGCTTGTACCCGTAAAGTACTTTCTGTATACTCGTTATCCACTATTTTGAGTCAGCAGGTATTCTGTTCGCTTTATCTGATATGAATATGAGAATATGATAACTGAATGGGTAAGATTTAAGTAATGTGAATCAGCCATCTTTCTGAATAAGATTATGAATTCCTGAGTGGGCCGAATGTGACTCAATATGTATTTTGTATCTGTTTTCCCGTATATATATATATATATCGTATTGGGAATATGTTTGATTTCATTGGTTAGAATTGTAAGCATGTGAACTAATATGTATAAGTACGCTGATTTGAATCATTGAATGTTAAGGTTAAATGTGTGAATGAGTATATGTATTATTATGATACAATGCATGTGGGTCGACGTCCGGTAAGAGCAATGATATGCTATATGTTCCTTTGAACTCAGTCACCGTGGTGTCTTCGGTACGTTGTTATATGTTTGCAGTTCATAACATGATATTGTATGGTTTAGAGTTGCGCAGTGGAAGTGTGGTGGTTTGATGCTATGCCCTGGGTTTCATTTTGTGTATGCGCCTTGTGGCATGATAAAAAAAATATGTTTTGATACCTAGTGTTCGCGGCATGATAATTGGGTTCGTTACTGCCTGATAATTGTATTGCATGTGAATATGAACTTCCGAATGCATGGCTTTCATATGCAGGATTGTATATCCATCTGTTGTGATTATTTGCATATGTCATTTGTGTATGTGTTATGCCTTAACGATCATTGTGAATGGTCATCCATATTACTTGTGTGTTCTCCCCACTAAGCGTTTATCGCTTAGCACGGGCTCTTTTCCCGTGCAGGTGGCAGGTTGTGTTCGGATCGAGTCGCGCATCTGCAAGGTCGGCCACATAGGAGTTAGAAGTTTTGTAATTTGTTCAGCTTATGTATTTCAGCTTTTGTATTTCTGTATTATGGTATTTGTAATTAAGCTTTCAGTTATTCCTTCATTTTGTCTTTCGTTTTAAGCTTCCGCTGAATGATCATATGTATACATGTGTCTATGTTTCTGCTTAGTGCCTGCATAGGTGTGAGTTAACGTATATGTCCAGTTTTGCTTCTCAAGATAAGTTTTTAATTTCCCCGTGTTTTAGATAAATGTATGCTCCCGCATAGTGTATGTGTGCTTATTTGTGAGTGAGCATCCGGTAGCGCTCTCCGGCGTCCTTCCAATGGGGACGTTGGGGGTGTTACATGCACTGTCTTAGGCTTAGTGAGGCTAGATGACCTTTCCCAATATTTTATTAGGTGGCGACTACAAAACACCTGCTTGTTGCCAAAATTAGATGCCCTTGTAATCTTTTACAAGTCTTATGAACCTCTCTCAAATACCCTAAAAGCGGGTCTTCGAGGCCCCCCGGGGTTCGGCACGCGTCACAATTAGTATTTGATGTATGATCATAATAAGTAAGAATTTAGTTGAGAGATAAATTGCTACTTAAAATTAATAGAATTTCATCATTGAAGCATTACTAGAGAGATCATAATGTTAAATGGTTGTTATAGGTTATTATTTAATCCTGAAATATGCATATATAATTAACTAACTTATTAATAAGAGTTAAGTGTTAAAATTGTAAATATATGTTTTAGGCATTCTAATTCATGTTGAGAGAATGAGTTTGGAATATTAATCAACTTGGCTTGCATGACAAGAGTACACTAATAATCAAGAATAATTACTTCAAGTTTTATTAATTATAATTTTATCATCATTAATCCTTTTTGTCTTCTTTGATCATTATTAATTAGGTTTAGTTAAATTACATTCCACTAGTAGTATAAAATTAATCTTCTGGATAATGAACTTTGTAAACAAGACAAAAATCAAGTAGTAATAGTGAGTAATAATCAATATGCAGTCCTCGTGGGAACAATATCTTAAATACTATAATCGATAAACCGTGCGCTTGCGGATTTAGCACTAACGAGTTTTTGGCACCGTTGACGGGGACTGTTATGATTGATGTTATTGCCATTATAAATATTTGATTTGTTTTATTTGTTTGTTTTGTTTTTACAAGATTGGATAGTTCAAGTATATGCCTAGAACAAGGAGTTCTCAAGAAGAACTTGAACCCTTAAATTCAGAAATAGAAAGATTTCATTTTAGTAATAGAAAACCCAAGAAAAATAAGAATAAGAGACCAGTAATGGCTGATGATAAAAATCCACCTAGATTGATGGACTTTGCCATGCCAGAGTTGAGCGGGGCTCAACAAGGGGTGGTAAGGCCAACGGTAAATGAAAAATAGTTTGGCAAATGATTTGGCAATTCTATGATTCAAAATAGTATACAATTCTATGATTTGGCAAATGAGGATCCAAATTCCCATTTGGCAAATTTCTTAGAAATTTGTGAGACATTTAAGATTAATGGAGTCTCGACGGATGCAATCAAGCTTAGGCTATTTCCTTTCACATTGAAGAATATAGCCAAAGCTTGGTTGAATTCACTTGCTATAGGTTCTATTACGATTTGGGATCAATTGGCTCAAGCATTTTTGTCTAAATATTTTCCCCTAGCCAAAACTACAAATATTATTAAAGATATTACTACTTTTGTGCAATATGACAATGAATCTTTGTATGAAGCATGGGAAAGGTTTAAAGAATTGCAGCAAAGTTGTCCCCACCACAATCTTCCAAGGGAGTTACTTATGCAAACTTTCTATAATGGAGTCAATCCTACCACAAGAGGTACCATTGACGTTGCTGTGGGTGGTTCTCTTATGAGGAAGACAACAAATGTTGCATTTGATTTGCTTGAAGAGATGTCAATAAATAATTGCATGTGGCCGACAGAAAGAGCTAAGGTATCCAATTCTTCCCCTGTTAAAGGTTTACATTCAATTGACTCGGTTGTTGCTTTGCAAGCACAAGTTGCAGCTTTAACCCACAAGATAGACAACTTGAGCATGGGTGGAACTTTATCAAATGCATGTACAATTTGTGGTCAACAAAGCCATGCTAGTGAAGTGTCCAATTTGGGTATGGCAAGTACGAAAGAGCAAGTGAGTTTCATACAAGGACAAGAGTGTGGGAATCCCTATTCAAACACTTATAACCCTGGTTGGAGAAGCCATCCAAATTTCTCATGGGGGAATAATAATAATCAGAATAGAGGAGGTGTAGGATTTTAACCACCGCAAGATCGATTTGGAGCATTGGAGGTTAAGATGGATAGATTCTTAGAGAGAAGAAATTTGAAATTTAATTCACAAGAGGAGAATCACAAGAGGCTGGAGTTTAAGTTTGATCAAATAGCTAACAATCAAGCTTCATTTATTCATAACTTGGAGGTTCAATTGGAACAAATTGCTAATGCACTACCATCAAGAATACAAGGATGCCTTCCAAGTAATACAGAAGATAATCCTAGGTTGCACTTAAAGGCAATCACATTGAAATCGGGTAAAACCTACACCAATGAATTTGTTTCTTCTAACAAAAATAGAATTTTGCAGGAAAATGAGATTAAGAAGGAAGATGGACCTTCTGTCACGAGTGTGACACCAGTCACGGGCATAACAGAAGGGAAATAAGCCAAAATTGCAAGCACTATACCATCCACGAGTGCACTAAAGGAGAAAGAGCCTTCTGTCGCGAGCGCGACTCCTGTCGCGGGTGCAATAAAGGGGGCAACCAAGGATGACTTTCCAAATGTTTTTCAATCTCATCCACCGTTTTCGCAAGGTTTTAAGCAGCAAAACAATGATAAGCAATTCTCAAACTTTCTTGATAAATTAAAGCATTTGCACATTAATTTAAATTTTATTGAGGCAATAACTCAAATTCCTAATTATGTAAAGTTTTTAAAGCAATTAATTTCTAAGAAAAGAAATTGGGAAGATGTGTCTAATGTCGAATTAACTGAGGATTGCAGTTCTATAATAACAAATAATATACCTACAAAACTTAAAGACCCTGGTAGTTTTACTATTCCATGGACGTTAGGGGCTATTGAATTTCCTAGGTGTTTGTGTGATTTAGGGGTTCGTATTAACCTTATGCCATTGTCAATCTTTAAAAAGTTAGGATTAGATCATGTTAAAACTACTTCTATGGTATTGTAATTGGCTGATCAATCAATTAAGAAACCATGTGGCATAATAGACAATGTGCTAATTAAAGTTGATAAATTTATATTGCCTGCAGATTTTGTTATTCTTGATTTTGCCTATGATGCTAAATGTCCACTAATTTTAGGGAGACCATTAATGCTTACTGGTAGGGCATTAGTAGATGTGTATGAAGGGAAGTTAATTTTGAGAGTAGGGGATGATAGTGTAGAATACCATATGGATAAGGCACTAAACTACCCTATGTATAAAAATGCATGTATGAAGGTTAACCTTATTGATGCTTGTATAGCAGAAGTTTTTGAGGTTGCAGGTCAAGAAGAGGTTAACCTTGAGGAAAAAGAGTAAGAGGAAGTGGACCAAGAGAGCTTAAGACCTGAAATTTTGAATAGAAGTGCAGAGCCACTTCCACCATCCATTATAAGTCCACCTAATGTTGAGTTGAAAGAACTTCCAAGTAATTTGAGGTATGCATTTCTTGGTTCCAATAGCACTTTACCTATCATTGTTTCTAATAAGCTCACTAATAAGTAAGAAAGTTTGTTGTTAGAGGTTGTTAAGAAGAGGATCAAAAGAATAGGTTGGCAAATTTCTGATTTAAAAGGTATTAGTCCCAATGTAGTGATGCATAGGATTAATATGGAGGATGAGTGCCAACCAAAAGCTGTTAGACAAAGGAGACTTAACCCCAATATGAAGGAGGTAGTTAAAAAAAAAGTCATTAAATTGTTAGATGCTGGTATTATCTATCCAATTTCGGATAGTGCATAGGTGAGTCCTATACATTGTGTACCAAAGAAAGGGGACGGTAGTAAGAAATGAGAATGGAGATTTAATCCCTACACAAACCACCACAGGTTGGAGGGTTTGTATTTACTATAGGAAATTGAATTCGGCTATTAGGAAGGATAATTTTCCTTTGCCAATTATAGATCAAATGTTAGAGAGGACAGCTGGCCATTCTCATTATTGCTTCTTAAATGGATTTTCAGGATATTTTCAAATTTTTATATACCCTAGGGATCAAGAGAAAAGCACATTTACTTATCCCTATGGGACTTTTGCCTATAGAAGGATGCCCTTTGGGCTTTGTAACGTACTAGCCACTTTTCAAAGGTGCATGACTTCAATTTTTGGGGATATGATAGAAGAGATAATGGAAGTGTTCATGGATGATTTTTTAGTCTAGGGTGATTCCTTTGAATTATGCTTGAATAACTTAGATAGAGTTCCAGCTAGATGTGAGGAGACTAATTTGGTACTTAATTTGGAAACATGCCATTTTATGGTTGAGGATGGAATTGTTCTAGGATAGAAGATCTCCAATAGGGGTATTGAGGTCGATAGAGCTAACACCGAACTGATAGATAAGTTGCCTCCACCTACGACACTTAAGAGTGTTAGATCATTTTTAGGTCATGCAAGATTTTATAGGAGATTCATTAAGAACTTTTCATTAATTGCCTTTAACTAACTTGTTGGTTAAAGATGTGCCTTTTAATTTTTTTGCTTCATGTATGGATGCTTTTGAGCAATTAAAGAAAGCTCTTGTGAGTGCACCTATAATCACTTCTCTAAATTGGAATTTACCTTTTGAAATAACGTGTGATGCTAGTGACCTAGCAGTAGGATGTGTGTTAGGTTAGCGCCAAGATAAGCATTTGCATGTCATTTATTATGCTAGCCTTATATTATCGGCACGTCAAATGAATTATACAACAACTAAAAAAGAAATGTTGGCTGTTGTTTTTGCATGGGATAAGTTTAGATGTTATTTATTGGGATGTAAGGTCATAATCTATATGGATCATGCAACCTTTAGGTACTTGTTTGCTAAAAAGGATGCTAAGCCTCACCTTATACGTTGGGTCCTTTTACTACAATAATTTGACATTGAGATTAGGAATAAGAAAGGTTCTGAAAATTTAGTAGCTGACCATTTATCAAGATTAGAAAATGATGAAGGATCTATAGGGAATAGCAATGAAATTAATGAAACTTTTCTAAATGAGGCTTTAATGTCTATTGAGCAAGTGTATGTGCCATGGTATGCAGATTTTGCTAACTTTCTTGCTACATGAATTGTGCCTCCTAGTTTAACATGGCAGCAAAAGGAAAAATTATTTTCTGATGTTAAGAATTACCTTTGGGAGGAGCCATATTTGTTTAAAATAGGAGGGGATGGTGTGATACATAGGTGTGTGAGTGAGGATGAGTATGTGAACATTTTGAAGCATTGCCATTCATCTTTATATTCCGGTCATAATGGTAGAACAAAAATTGCATCTCATATGCTTAAGTATGGTTTTTATTGGCCTACTTTATTTCATGATGCTAGGAGTTTTATTGCCCAATGTGATAGGTGTCAAAGGGTTGGTAATATAGGGAAATGAGATGAGATGCCTTTGAATAACATTTTAGAGGTAGAAATATTTGATGTGTGAGGGATAGAATTTATAGGTCCTTTCCCTACTTCTTTTGGGCAAAGTTATATATTGGTTGGGGTGGATTATGTATCAAAATGGGTAAAAGCCAAAACAACACCATCCAATGATTCAAAGGTAGTTGTGAAGTTTTTAAAGAAGCTCTTTTCAAGATTTAGAGTGCCTCGGGCTATCATAAGTGATGGAGGTATGCATTTCATAAATCGATCTTTTGCTTTTTTATTACATAAATATGGTGTACATCATAGGATAGCTACTCCTTACCATCCAAAAAACTAGTGGTCAAGTAGAGGTTTCTAATAGAGAGCGTAAATGGATACTTGAAAAAATAGTTTCTAGTTCTAGAAAAGATTAGGCGCACAAGTTTGATGATACACTTTGGGCATATCGTACTACATTTAAAATACCTATTGGGATGTTACCATATAGTTTAGTGTATGGTAAAGCATGTCATTTGCCCGTCGAATTAGAACATAGGGCTTATAGGACCATTAGGACCTTGAATTATGAACATAAGGAGGCTCATGAGAAAAGATGTTTGCAACTAAATGAGCTTGATGAATTATGCCTTACTTCATATGAAAATGCAAGAATTTATAAGGAAAGGTCTAAGAAATGGCATGTTGCTCACATTAAATATAAAAGTTTCACGGTAGGAGACAAGTTCTTTTATTCAACTCTAGATTGAAGTTATTTCCTGGAAAGTTAAGGTCTAGGTAGAGTGGACCTTTTGAGGTGATTCAAGTGTTTGACCATGGTTATTAGAACTTAAAAATGAAAAAGGAGAATTGTTTAAAGCCAATGGTCAATAATGTAAAGTGTACTTGGAAGGACATTTTAAGGGTGGAGAGGTCTCATATATCTCTTTATGCTTGGGTTGAAAGTTATTTGCACAATCTTTTTATTTTGTGTTTATTTTAATTATAAGTAATTTGCGTGTGTTGTTAATTAGATTTCATTTTAGTAATTTGAATTATAATGTTACAGTTAGTTTTTGTTCTATAGGTCAAATTTATTAGTAGGTCTATTTATATAGTTTCATTGTAGAATTTCTTATTAAAAATTAAACTTTTACATTGTGTTTCTCCTTACTGTCGCGAGTGCGACAGATCAAGGCAATTGTTTAAGTTAGCTTCTATTGCGATTGCGGGTGAATTCGTGAGCGCCACAGATCAAGGAAGTTATGAACATTTGGTCTCTATCGCAAGCATGACTGTCTTCGCGAGCGCGACAAAGAGCAAAAATTGTTCTATCACAGGTGTCGCGAGCGCGACGGAATGCGGGATTTGAAATTTTTAGGGGAAATCTGACCGTTGGAACTCCACTTTAACCCCCCTATAAATACTTTTTGAGCCCTAACTTCCCATTTTAACTCTGTTTTTCAGTTTTCTCTCTATTTACCCTTTTGTTTTCTCTTAAATTTCTTATCCTTCTTGGATTATTCCTTGCTTTCTCTTTGGTTTTACTGCCTATTTTCCTGGGTTTTTCTTCTTGCATCTTGTTCTTGAGTTTACTGTGAGCTTGCTGTGGGATTACCATTTGTGTTGCTGGGTTTTTAATTATGGTACGTACAAAAACTTTAGCTAAAAAGGGGAAGAAGGTTGCTGGGGGTTCAAGCTCTCAAAGCCATGATTCGGTTTATCTCCAAAATAGGTATGAATGTCCTTTTCGTTTATTGTATGAAGATAAGGGTGAAAAATTTGAAGTTTTTTCTCAAAAATTAATAGTAGGGAGTCGGAATTTGGACTTTGATTCGTTACAAAGATTAGGACTGGATAATGAAATTAACAAGTATTTAAAATGTATAAAATGGGATAAATTTGTGCATATGAAATTTCCTATTTGTAGGGAGTGGGCCTTAGAATTTTTTGTTACATTAACTTATGTGGGTGATAAAAGAACAAGCATGCAATTTAGGCATAATGGCATTGAGTATGTGTTTGTCTTTGATGGCATGCATGCATGGTTTGGGTTTCCACTGAATGGGTAACAATTTAATCCTCAACATTTTACTAGCCATGAAATTTGGAAAAAATTGACTGGGATTTCTCACTTTGATACTAAAAACTCTAGAAATCAATTAATTAAAAATGAGGCCTTATTGTTGTTGCATAAATATCTATGCCATGCGATGTTTGGTAAAGTAGAGAGCAATAAAGTCCAAGTTAAGGATTTATTTGTATTGTCCCTCGTGCAAAGCAAGAAAATACCTTGTTCCATATCTTTCATCTTTGATGGTTTGTTTAATGCCTCTATTACTAATACTAAATCTATTTGTATGGGGTATATGGTAACTAGGATTATTTTAGGTTGTTTGGGACGATTGTCTAATTTTGTGACTAATGAGGATGAGACCATTACCATGATGAATGTTGTCTATTTGAGAAATTTTAATCTTTTGAAAAGAGGAGGTTGGCCTCCAGTTTTTTATTCTGTTGATGAAAGAACCAAGAAATCTGGTGGTGGAAAGGGGAAGGCACCTGCCACTTCAACAGTTATTGCCGATGATGAAGATTCTGATGATGATGATGATGCTGATGGGGAGTCAGAGTCTGCAGCTGGTGGGGGGAGCAGTGTTGGTGGTTAGCAGCAAGTGTTGACACGCATGGATGCAATGGAGGACGCCAACCGAACTTTAGCAGTCAAGGTGGATTCAATGGAAGCCACAATGCATGAGATGCACAAGGGCCAACAAAGCCTCAGTAGGAAGTTACTTTCTTCCGCAAACAGAATGTGGAGTTCACCCGAGTTCCCCTACTGGGATGTTTTGAGAGAAGTTCCTTTATTCCTTTACTCCTTTATTTTTCTATTCCATTTTAATTTTCTGTTTGAATATGTTTATATGTTTATGATTTATGTTCTTACACAATGAGGACATTGTGTCCTTTATGTGTGAGGTAGGGATATGTTCGTGTGTATCTGTTTGTGCGTTTCATGCGTCTATAGATATGCATGATTGCTAGAATTAGGTGTTTATGTTTATGAATTTGTGTTGATTATGCATAATAACTAGTATTAGGTTTTTGTTTGTTTTGAATTAAATATGTACGTATGTATGTTGTGTGTTTGTAGTTTTTATTTTCTCCACATATTTATAAGTAGCTTTTCACATGTTTATCTTGATTATGTGGAGATTAATCTTGATGTCAATATTTAACTTTTGTATGCTCAATTGGTAGAGTGTTTAAGTTTCTTGTAGTATATGTTTTAGATTAACTTTTTTATCTCTTTTTATTATTTACAAGATTTATAGAATGTTTAGTCAATTTTCTGGTTAAGCTAAAATGCTATGATGGTTAGTTTCTAAGTTTAGTTTCTAAGAATTAAGTAGCTTTAAGGAAACTATAGCCATAATACGAATGACTTGCTTTTTAATAATGGATGAGGAAATGAATAAAAAGAAAAGAAAATCAAAATAAAAAATATATGCTTGTTGATATTATGAAGTTCGAGTAAGTTGTGTGTAAGTGAGTAGGCTCCTCATTTACATTCAGTCGGAAAGAATGAGTAATGTCACAAGTAGAAAAGCATAAAAATAAAAATAGTGGGATGAAGCATAAAACGTACCCACTAAAGAAAACAAAAGAAGAAAAATGTCTAAAAATACCATGAGAAATGCAAGTGAATGCGTGTGCTTAATTTTTGTCCTAAATGGCTACTCTTGTTCTTAGAATTTCAAGATTTGGAGACTAACATGTTAGCTAGATAGCTTGATTAGCTTTTTGACTCTATATTCATTGATCCTGTCTTTAATAGATTGATATATTTGGTAAATTTATTATTTATGCTACGAAACTTGCTTTGTCTATCATTGTTGAGCATTGGAAGTTGAATGTTGATTATCATGTTTTTAATTTCTTTTCATTGTTAAGATAGTTTGTTGAATTGCTACATTTATTTTGGAGAAAATGAAAAATTTTGTGTTGTGTTCTTAGATGTTTAAGTTTTTGCTTGAAGACAAGCAAATGTTTAAGTATGAGGGCTTGATATGATCCTAAATAGCTCATATTTAGCAAATGTTTTGTGATTGAAATCATGTTTAGTTATGGTTAATTGTGTTAGAATTAGGTATGTTTTATGTTTTGTTTTATGCTTTGTGAGTGTAGAGGAAATGGAGAAAAATTGGAAAAAGGAGCAAACTAAGCAAAGAAATTTAGTCTTTGTCGCATGCGCGACAATAGCCGCAAGCGCGACCTAAGGTGCCTAAAAAGAAGGAAGAAAAGAAGAAAAGAAGTTGAGCAAAAGGAGATCCAGCGCACTGTAGTGAGCGCGACAGGCGTCCCGAGCACGGCAGTGCAAGGAGGAAGAAGGGAGTCAACGTAGCTGAAAAAAATCAAGGAAGAGAAATCTATTTTCTATCGCAAGCATGACAGAGAGAGCCATTGGAGCAGTTAGTTTGAAGAGTCACATGAATAGTCAAGAATTTCCACCAACTTTTACAACTCTTTGAAGGTGCATATCAAAGGACATGAGTTTTGGAACATTATATTTAGAAAATTCAGTTGTAATGAGAAAAAGAGAGAATTAACTTAAGAATTTCTTTAAGGTTTTTAGAGAGAACATTTTCTGTAGTTGTAAAGTGTTAAGTTAGTTTTAATGTTTTGAGGAGAAGACAATAAGCAAAGAAGAAGAACATACTTTGTGAAAGGAAAAAGCGTTGAGAGATCTCCTTCTTATTTCTAATCTTTACTTCTTCTTTGTAATTATTTAATGATGTTTTAAGAACTTGAATATTAAATGTTATATTTAATTGTTCATATCAATTTAGTAATCTTATTTGTAGAATTTTCTATTAGGATTTGATGTATGATCATAATAAGTAAGAATTTAGTTGAGAGATAGATTCCTACTTAAAATTAATAATAATAGAATTTCTTCATTGAAACATTACTAGAGATATCAGAATGTTAAATAGTTGTTATAGGTTGTTATTTAATCCTGAAATATACATGTATAATTAACTAACTTATTAATGAGAGTTAAGAGTTAGAATTATAAATATATGTTTTAGGCATTCCAATTCAGGTTGAGAGAATATTAATCAACTTGGCTTGCATGACAAGAGTACACTAATAATCAAGAATAATTACTTCAAGTTTTATTAACTATAATTTTATCATCATTAATCCTTTTTGTCTTCTTTGATCATTATTAATTAGGTTTAGTTAAATTGCATTCCACTAGTAGTATAAAATTAATCTTCAAGATATTGAAGTTTGTAAACAAGACAAAAATCAAGTAGTAATAGTGAGTAATAATCAATATACAGTACTCGTGGAAACGATATCTTAAGTACTATAATCGGTAAACCGTGCGCTTGCGGATTTAATACTAAAAATATCGGATGTCACAACACTGCACTGAAATACACTGTAATGCACTCAATAGATTTAGTAGAATTTTTTTTTTCAACAATAACAATCACAACATACATATACAAACTTAATAGTACACTAACATACAATTCAAATACTTAAACAATACATCATTGCTTTCATCTACTGCGGTCGTATACGTGCCATGCCAGTCCTTCTATCCTTGCTGTCGAATACTTCTTTCGGTCATCATTATATCTTCGGCCACTTCAAACCTACCATAACCTGCGCTGTAACGCCCATTCCCTACTACCCAAATAGCCTAGCTAAAGTAGTCAAGAACAGTCGTCACACAACAGAGACATACAAATACTCCGATTATACACATGCAAAAACTTGTACAAATTAATTTCTTATTCACATTCATTCACATGCAACGGATCACTTATATTAAACGCATGCCTAGATACACATACTTATATATGTAAATACATACACCACTAAGTTCATTATTACAAAACTTAATCACTTGCTACGATACATATTAGATATTTCCCAAAAGGTTATATACATGCTCAACATACAATATCTGAAATCCAAAAAAAAAAAACTACACTATTAGCAATCCCTAGTGTTGACCGTTGCTAATGTGAGATCGTCCTTCAATTTCGATTCGCATCTGAACCTACACGGATTAGAAAACCCATGCTAAGAGATAACGCTTATTGGGGAACAAAATACAATATATTAAACATAATATCCAAGTATACATATAAAGCATGTTATAAGCATATCAAGATCATGTTACCATCATGCTTCATACTTAATATATATAGGCATACATGTTGGATTATCACATTATAATTCACATTGTCACTTATTCTTCACATGCATATTGTATTCTTATCAATATATATATATATAAACAAGGTTATCATTTCTTATTTATTAACACAATTATTATAGTTTTCTTGCCTGCAACTCAAATAATGCGGATAACGGGTATTGCATCAGTACCAAAAGGTACGGTAATCGCATTAGTATCCGTAGATACCATACAATCGCATTAGCACCCGTAGGTATCGAGATAATTAATAGGATATTAGTAAATTCACATTTGGGAATCCAACACGGAATCAATTCGCATTATTGATTCCAGAGGAATCAAACACATTTGGCTGCAACACTTAAACCCTATAGGCATGCCTATCTATCCACTATTTGTCTCGTAGGCTTACATTGTTAATTCCGATTAACATTTACTCATTCATTTACATAATAGAATGTACACATAGTTTCATAGTAATTCACATTGTATAATCCATCATGCATAAATGCACATAGAGTTTCCATCATACCCAAAAATTCCTGTTAAATCCACTTACACATACTCATAGCATATAGAACAAGTCCATGTTCATTAGCCACATCATTCTATCACATTAGTTCATCATGTTAATCCATAACATTAGACATGTAATGATCCTTATTGGATGATATTAAACTTGATTGATATAATTTTCATACATATGCACAACATAAGTGATTAACTATGCAAAACAGGGTATCTCATGGTCACAACCATTTTGGTTGTCACTGTGACACACAAAGCTGCAAAACAGAATGCAATTGAGGGTATCTCACGGTCACAACCATTTTGGTTGTCACCGTGACATACCTAACACTACCAGGTAGAATGTAATCCATGTTATCTCCCGGTCACAACCATTTTGGTTGTCACCGTGACATACCTAACACTACCAGGTAGAATGTAATCCATGTTATCTCCCGGTCACAACCATTTTGGTTGTCACCGTGACATACCAAATCCATCCGGCAGAATGCAATCCTTGCATACCTCACGGTGGCAATCATTTTGGTTGTCACCGTGACCTATGCAAAAACTCCAAAACACAGCTGTGTTTTACCAAAACATAACAGTGCTAACTGCTCAATTCCTTAATCAAACTCAAAACTTCTTATCCCTATCCGAAATGTAGTATATACCCAATTGTCTTACACAACATGGTCATTAACTTATGAGCTTGCAATTTACACAATTTCCATTGCATTCAACCTAATGTCCAAAATGTTATAGATTGAAGTACACATTGTGCTCCACAAACGTTAATGTCAGATTAATCTTAACTAGAGGTCCCTTTTTAGACATCATTGTCCTAATTCAAGAAATGACGCTAACCACTCAAAGTTCATGTAGTCATGCAACATACTCTTTCTCTAAGGCACATTCACTAGCTACAAATTGTTTAGCAATTCCAATATACCCAAGGATAGAGTTCAACCGTGAATACATTACATACAATACTCAATCATTTCATTCCTATCCGAAAACGAAGGCTCAATTCTTGAATTCAACACATCTCATGGCACAAATTACACAATCACAACACATACATAACCAATTAACAAGCATAAATCAGATTGTTCCAAAATCTCTTCACCTAAGCTCCCAAATGCTCAATTCCTGCTAGACTCTGCCACCTTTCCTTTTCCCTTATCTTTGCTAGGTTCTACTACTACATCATCATCCAAATTCCAGAATTTGATAGCAAGGATCAATTACCAACTCATCTTAAATCAACCACAAGAAATATTAGAAGGAGATGAAGAACCAAATACTAACCACTTACCCTTAATACCTGCAATAAACATACAATTCTTGAACCACTTGACCACTTAGCAGGATTTTGTGAGTTTTAACTAATGAAGAAGATGGAAATAGGAAGAAGCAGAAGAGAGACAGCTGAAGAAGAAGAAGATCAAAAGGTAAAAAAATGTGATTTTCTCTCTCCGAGGCATTATATATTGAATGCAAAGGAGTTGGTTGGCAGCTCCACAAGGGCACACGTGCAAGCCACTTTAGAATTCCTTAATCATGATTAACCAAATTCTGTTTCCATTTACACTAATTAACCTCTCTTAATCTTAATCATGCATAATTGCTAATTGATCACTCAAACTTCTACACCTTATGCAATCAAGTCCTCATTCATTACTTTTAAGTCCAACTTGATACTAGGGTATAGTTCGGGCCATTACATGCGCACAGTAACACTCTACGCGCTGAGCATTAAAAATGCCCAATGGTGGATACATATCCTAAATTTTCCATAACTATAACTATATGCATCCACAAACAAGCTTATTTTCGTAATCATATCTTTTGAACATTAATTATTTACTTTGGTCAATTATCACTCTTATATCCTTTATTGTCTTTTCTGTCGCTATACTTTACCACTACTTTATCATTTCCATTTCTACTATCAGTATCTTGATTATGTGTACTAATAATCTTAACAATTGTAACACTACGTTCTGCCTGTCAATTAATAATCAATTCCATTAACAATCCTTTTTATTACTTTATCTATATCAATAACTTTTGGTTTCTTTCCCTTTTCTTATCTTACATACCCAATTACAGTCTATGTTTGGACAATTTATTGTTTACTAAATCACTTATTAAAATAGTCATTATTGTTGATATTAGCAACACTAATTTAATGTTATTATATTCTTTATGTCCTTAACACTTCCTTTACTATTCTTATATTACACTAACTATTTTGCATTTTATATTAGCATTAATATTTTTCACCTTATCAAACCTTTCACTATGTTACTTAACTTTAACCAGTTGCAAGTCGTATTATACTCTTAAATGGTTAACATTATAATTCAATAACTAACTTTTCTGGACACTTATTATTCTATCATTATTCTCTTATTTCTCTCTCAATCAATACTATTGCTACTGCTACTGACATTGTCATCAATCTTAACATTTACTCTAGTAATTCCATACTCAATAACAATAATATTAATTTTTAACAATGACCTTAACAATGACCTTAATCCACATTTTACATTAATGTTATTCTTGTAATTTTATTATTAATACATAAAGTCCTTTTCAATTTCATTCAATTATATAATTAACATTATAATGTGTCCATTATTTTCTTTTATATTAACACTATATTAGTACTCACATTACAATCTATTACTATTACCTTTACATTTATTATTTCCCACTATACTAAATTAAGCACTTTTAACATTCTAATTCAACAAGTTACACACACATACATATTCATCATATAGATAAATCAATTAAAACTATTATACATCTAATAATTATTTATACAACAATATTCTATAATCCTTGATTATTTATTCACTAATTATTAATTATGCAATTAATACCTATATTATTAGTTAATTACACTTTGTTCACTTAATTAGCCTTACTATTGAAAATTTACAATTAGGTCCTTAAATTTTTATCAATTTACTATTTTTACCCTTCAATATCTCACAATTACAATTGTACCCTTATCTACCTTCATTCTCTCACTTAATTCACTTTCCACATGCTTTACATTTACACTTATTCAATAATTACAATTAAACACTAAATTCATCATTAAAAATCACTTATTCATTAATATAGTCAAATGACTAACTATTTACACTTTAGTCCTTTAATTAACCTTGCAAACTTAAAAATTACTATTAGGTCCTCATCTTTTTCAATAATTATGACTATGTCCTTGATTTTCTCTTAATTACCAAAACACCCATATTTACACTTATTTTCATCTTAATCATTTTCTAAGCTACATAATTACATTTTAGTCCATAAATTACTACTTTCAAGCCAAATTACCATTTAGTCCATAAATTTTCATTTCTTTACACTATTATCATTTTAATTACACTTTATTCCCTTAATTACTCCATTTTTAACTATTAGGTGTAAAATTACCATTTTATCCCTAAACTTCTTATTTTTTTCAATTTAGTCTCATTTTCACTTGTTTTCTTATTTATCACTATTTTAATCAATTTAATTGCATATTTACCATAATGCCTGTCACACCCCGATTTTCCCCTAGTAGTTTGAGCCATGATTGCAATGTGTATTTGTGCATGTGTGAGTGTTTTGCCATGTGTTAGGGGTATTTTAGGCAAAATGCATGTTTTGTGGGCTTTAATAGAGTGTGCGGGCATATATGTGAGTAGGTATGTGTGTGTTGGGCTGTGTTAGTGTGTGCATGTTCATATGATAGTAGTGTGTAAATTATGAGGGTTAGTCTTGTGTGTTGTAACATGTGTGTTTGTTGGGTGTGAGTGGTCAAGTTCCACAACCATAGAGTGACATGTGGCTAGGGATTTAGGAAAGAGGTATAAATAGAAGAGAGAGAAAAAGGGGACAACTATTCTTGTAGCTTTTCCCGTTTCCTCCTCTTCTCTTTACTTCTTCTTCCTCTTTTCTCTTCATATGTGTGCCTTAGCTTAGATCCAAGTGTTTTGTGGTGGAAATTGATCATTCCTTGAGCTTTGATTCTTAAGTTGTTAGTGGGTTTCTTCTTCTTCTTCTTCTTCTTCTTCTTTATCCATTCTTGATTTTATTAAAATGTGCTTTAATTTAGGGTTTTGTGTTTGTATGAATTTTGGGTGTTCTTGTTAGTTGAGACTCCTCGTGATCCCAAGGGAAAGGAG
Source organism: Excoecaria cochinchinensis (assembly GCA_947683425.1). Classification (NCBI taxonomy): domain Eukaryota; kingdom Viridiplantae; phylum Streptophyta; class Magnoliopsida; order Malpighiales; family Euphorbiaceae; genus Excoecaria; species Excoecaria cochinchinensis. The sequence goes on from CANTUQ010000004.1 coordinate 4,858,313, forward strand.
AACGCTAGTGGGAGTGGTGCTCATTGATTTGGAGCATAGGAATTTCAGGTTTGGGAACTTGATTGATTTTGATGTACATTGTGATTTTGTGCCTTTGCATGATTTTCTGGAAAATTTGATGTTTAATGCGGCCTATGTTAGTATATATGTTATGGGTTATAGTTGATTTAAGTTGAGATGCATGATTATTGATCTATTAGAGCATGATTGAGGATTGATGAACTTTACTGTAATTTTTCTGGGTGTGTTATTTTTGGAATCTTGATTATGTAAATCTATGATTTGATTGTGATAATTGTTAGAAAAGTTGTGTTTTATGTTATTTGTGATGCATGGAAGGCTTATTTGAAGGTAAGACGAAGTTTGATTTATTTTGGGTCAAAATGGATTTGATGTTGGAAGTCTGGGTTTTTCCTGCATTTGGCTGAAAACTGGTAGTGCCGATACTGTCACGAGCGTGACATCCTCGTGAGCGTGATAAAATCATGAAATCCAGTTTTCATAATAGAATTGCAATGATGTTTGAGAGGCGTCCGACTCGTGAAGTCGTGAATCAGATTCATGAGCCATGAACCATGTTCACGAGCCGTGAACAACCTTCACGAGTCATGAAGGTTGTTCAGGACTCGTGTTGGCATAGCACGACTCGTGCCCTTACCCCCTTTCCCTCGCGCAAGGCCTTCCGGCCACTGTCATGAGCACGACACTAGTCGCGATCGCCACAGTGACCCATGCATGCCCTGTTTTTTCGATTTTGCCATTTTCTTAAAAAATGAATTTTATATAATTTCTTCATGGGTTTTTACTACTGTATGGGAATAAATATGCTTATATGTGTACAACATTATGATTATTTTATGATAAATTATATGTTATGCTTGGAGCATATTTTGTATTATATATGACCTATAAGAGTCAGTCTAGTGGATAGTTAGGCATGCCTAATAGAGTTCTATAGCTGTAGCCCTCACTTATGTTTGGACCCTGATCATGTCCCTATTAGGATCCTCGCGATCCCTAATGTATTTGGATCTCTTTTAAGATCCCCTTTATGAAATGTTTTGAAATGCGAAAATGTGATATTGCTTTTTGATTCGTACCTGTAAGCTACTGGCATTCGTTCGATTCATACCCGTAAGGTACCCCCATGTGTTCACTCGTTATCCACTACTGTGAGTTAGTAGGTGTTGTGATTTGTTCAGTTATGCTTATGAGAATGATTATTATTATAGGTATGTGAATCTGAATGACTATATTTATAAGCATATGAATCAGTTAGCATATGAATATGATTATGAACCTTTGAATGGTTATGGATGTAATTCGTTTATGATTATATCTTACAATATTCGGCTTATGCCATTATGTATGTGTTTTGCCTCGATGGCCATTGTGAATGGCCGTCCATATTATTGTTGTGTGTTTTCCTACTAAGCGTTATCGCTTAGTACGGTGTTTCACCCGTGCAAGTGCGAAAGGTGTACAGCTTTTGTGAGAGTCGCAGCCAGTCAAGCCAATACAGTGGGATTATTGATAGGACTTAGCTTCTTTTTATATTATGATTCTTTTGTAACAGTGAACTCTCTTTGTATTTAGTCTTTTCTTCAGCTTTTGCTTTATAACTCTGAAAGATGCAATTATTTTGGTATATCAGAACAGTTATGTATTGAATATTATTATTCCTTCAATGAATGATCAGTTTGGTTTTTAAGTGTTAATTTTCGCTGTATATATATGTATGTTGTTATTATGTGGATGAATGTTATTGTTCCATTTTGCTTGGTGATACCCCTGCTCATACGGGTTCTCACTCCCTTGCGAATGGGTTCTTCTATATATGGGAAGGGGGTGTTATAGTTTTTGGTATTAGAGCCCCGTTTTAGGCATGTTCTGGGTGATTGTCGTGTATAGATATATGATTAGGACTTTGTTGGCTGATACAGTTGCCTTTGTGTTTATTTTAGATGGATTCTAATTTCGTTCATGGGTCGCTTGAGGGGTTCGTTGAGAGTATGAATCCTCAAGCAGTAGATCCTTCAGTGTCTATTACGGCTTAAACACCTAGGGTTCAGATTGAGGCCATAGCAATGCCCTTCGAGGCAATGTTGAAGACTTCTCAAGACATGGCTCGAGTCTTGGATAGAGTGACAGCTCCGAGAGCCCCATTAGAGAGCATGAGGAGAGCTGGTGTAGAGGATTTCTATGGGACCAGTCTGGATGAGTCTAAGCTTGCTAAAAAATGGATTGAGAAAGTGGAGCGAGTGTTTGAGGAGACTAGGTGTCCTCCATACAGGCAAGTAGAGAGTGTTGTGGCATTGCTTCAGGGATCCGCCTACGATTAGTGGAAGTTGGTTCGTAGGCATCCCTAATTGTCTGACTCGGTCACATGGGGGTTCTTCGAGAGGGAGTTTACAAATAAGTATGTGACTAGGGAGTACAAGGATACTAAGTGGGCATAATTCTTGAGTTTAAAACAGAGGGCTATGTCAGTTTTCGAATTTAAGAAAGAATTCAATCGTCTTGCCAAGTATGCTCCAGAAGGTGTTCTGACTGAAGAGTTTTGGTGTTGGCATTTTGAGGCCGGTTTGAATGAGTTGTTGAGAGCTATGTTGATTTCTTTGATGAGTACTCCGGGTATTGGGTACTACTAGATAGTGCGAGCAGTAGTGCGAGATGAAAGATCTGAGTCAGTTCGGAGAGAGAGAGCTCAAAGAAGGAATCCCCCTCATAGAGGATCATCATCATCCTTGGGTAAGAGGTCTAGGAACCCGCATGACGAGTCTTCTTTAGGTCCGGCTTCGAGAGGCAGGAGGCAAGGTTCTGCCATGGGGTCTAGTATGGGCAAAGGTGGTTCTGGTAATAAGGCTGATATATTGCCTGAGTGTTCTCACTGCAGTAGGTGCCATCGGGATGAGTGTAGGTGGCTCACAGGTGGTTATTTCCGATGTTGGAGCACTGATCACTACTTAGCTAATTGTCCAAAGTTAAGTGAGGCTTCTAGTGATCAGCATGAGGCTAGCAGGGTTAGATCTATTGCTCCCCAAGCCAGTCATGGTAGAGGCCGAGGTAGAGGTCGAGGTGGTTGGCATAGAGAAGGAGCTCCATCAGAGTCGGTTGATCGTCCCTTGACGGTTCCAACTAGAGCGTATGCTATGAGATCTCGGGATGAGCAGGATGCCCCGGATGTGATTGCTGGTAAGTTCCTACTCTTTGACACTTAGTTATATGCTCTAATTGACCCTAGTTCCACACACTCATATTTGTGCACGAGTAAGTTATTTGATAAGTTGCATGATGTTGATCAATTATATTATGAGGTTTGTGTGACCAGTCCTTTAGGGCATAGTGTTAATGTGAGTAGAGTGCATAGGAATTGTCCTCTTTGGTTCAGGGTGTTGAGTTTTCTGCGGATTTGATTGAGTTGCCATTTCGCGAGTTTGATTTGATACTGGGTATGGATTGGTTGAGTAAGCACCGGGCTATAGCAGATTGTCATAGGATAGTGGTTGTGTTGTGTAGTAGAGATCAGTCTTTATTTGTGATGAAAGGTTTGGGTTCGAGTTCTTTGTGTAATGTGATTTCCGCTATGCAAGCTAAAGAGATTTATGAGGAAAGGATGTGAGGCATTTTTAGCAGTTGTGTTGGATTCTAAGCATGATCAGGTTGAGATTGAGGATATCCCAATTGTTAGGGAGTTTGGAAATGTGTTTCTGAGTGAATTGCCTGGGTTGCCTCCCGAGAAAGAAGTGGAGTTGTCCATAGAGATAATACCGGTACTTTGCCCATTTTGAAAGCACCTTATCGGATGGCTCTTGTAGAGTTAAGGGAACTCAAAACTCAACTACAAGAGTTATTGGATAAGGGGTTTATTCGACCCTGCATATCTCCATGGGGAGCTTCAGTTTTGTTTATCAAGAAGAAGGATGGCTCTTTGAGGATGTGTATCGACTATAGGCAAATTAACAAGGTCACAGTGAAGAACAAGTATCCCTTGCCTAGAGTCGAGGATTTGTTTAATCAGCTTCGAGGTGCGGCTGCCTTCTCCAAGATTGATCTTCGATCGGGTTATTATCAGCTTCGAGTTCAGGACACGGATGTGGTTAAGACTGCATTTCGGACACGGTATGGCCACTATGAGTTCCTTGTGATGCCGTTTAGTTTGACCAATGCACCTGCGGCTTTTATGGATTTGATGAACCGAGTGTTTAGGCCATATCTAGATCGATTTGTAGCAGTGTTTATTGACGATATTTTGGTTTACTCGAAGGATGAGAGTGAACATGAAGAGCATCTTCGGTTAGTGTTGTAAGTTTTGAGGGTGCATCGTTTGTTTGTGAAGCTCAGTAAGTGTGATTTTTTGCTTCGAGAGGTATCTTTCTTGGGTCACATTATGTCGGCTAAAGGTATTCAAGTGGATCCAGCTAAGATTGAGGCAATTGTGGATTGGAAAGCGCCTAGAAATGTTCCTGAGGTGAGAACCTTCCTTGGTTTCTCAGGCTACTACTGTAACACCCCTATACCCCCGGTAAGGAATATCGGGGCGCTACGCGGACACTTACGTATACACATACATATACATGCACTAGCGGAAGAGATAATAACAAATAATTAGAAATAAGTTGGGCCCAAATAAAATTACCTTTATTATACATGTCACTGTACATTTTACAAAAACTTTATGCTTATACTAGTTCATTTTTCGATTCATATACATATACTTTTAACGATTACATGTAACAACTATACTTTTTATTACATAATGATGTTACTCAAAACATCACCAACTCTAACTTTATCTTATACAAAAAGGGTACAAAAAAAAACTCCTAGTGGCCCTCACTTGCAGATGAACGCTTTCACTGGTCGCACCTGTCAACCTACACGGAAACAAACATCCGTGCTAAGCGATAACGCTTAGTGGGGATGAAAACAATGCAAGGGACTTCTTTCGAAGTCTCAAAATAATTTATATATACATCACATATATTAGCCAAAGCACACATGCATATATTTTCACACTCATGTAAATCATGGATTCTAATTCATATAAACATGTGCTGGTACATATAACTATCCTGTAGCATTCATCTCATATACTTTAAACATTTACTTATAACACTACATATGATCATTTCATGTTCACTATACACTAATAATAACGAGGATAAAACAATAAGCCTGAATTCCTTTCACGGTGGATACGGGTAACTCTGGATATTGTTTACAGTATCTTACATGTTGAGAATTAACTCAAACTCTATGGAATACACGAGGTATTCCGAACTCTGGGAACAATTAAGGCCAACTCTAGCAGCTGCACTCTAGCCCTTTATAAGCATGCTTATCTATCCACTATAACGGTAATCAGGCTCAGATACAACTCACATACAGTACACAGATATCAACTCATTTACTTAATTCATGTATACATGTTATCACTTCATCGCATCAACATATAAATTAAGACAGAAGAAAACATATCTCAAAATAGAACAAGACGAGAAGGTTCACTGTCGCGATCACGACAAGGAGTCGCGCTCGCGACAGAAGCCAGGTTTACTGTCGCGATGGCGACAAGATGTCGCGCTCGCGACAGAAGCCATATTGCCAAAGGAAAAACTCTAGGTATATTATACCAAATGCATATACAATCTTTATTAGTTAAATTACAAATCTTAAACATATTCTAATGTATTTCCCCGTTGATAACTACTTTATAGTCATTTACTAACCCTAAACATGCATAATAAGCTAAGGAGAAAGGTAAGGGGTTGACCCATGGCAACTAGGAGCTCAAAAATAAGAAGAAAAATGCTTAAAATGAGTTGTTCTGTCGCAATCGCGACAGAAGACTCGCCTTTGGTGCCTCACGGCACCACTTTTTACCCTAAACTTGAATCGCAAACACCACCATCTGGACCACATTTTTAGGCAAAATGGTCTTCATAACAATTGTTCCCTAGGATGTTATTTTTCCAACGGGACAATATTCAGGTCATTTGGACATCTACAACTTAAGATATGTCCTAAATAACCTATACTATTCCAGTGAACCCGCCAGAACAGGGTCATCTACGTCTTAACTACTTTTTGGGATACGTATAGCCAGAATTAGCTCAAGCATCCTCTGAGACAATTTTAGCTACAGATCTTAGGTTTCAGAGGAAATTTAAATCAACTCAATTGAAGCCTTGTAACTCAACTTATGTCAAATACAATACACAGAGGTCTGATAACATTCTGAACAGAATTCACCCACAAACACACTTTACACATGAAAGTTGTATGTAGACCATTTAACACACATATAATCACAACATATTCATATACATACACCATAATACCCTACAAGTAATCAAAATGAACAATAAAGATCGCACGCGATCCCAACCTCTAGGACGTTGAACCGCGCTCTCTACTCGGCTCCAACCTTCTCCTTGCCTTTATTGGGCCTCTTGTCCACAGCTTCCATACACAAACCATTCAAAATACCAAAGTTACTCTTCTCTCTTACTTTAAATCAAAAACAGAAATAAAATACAAGAAGAAGACCAATACTAACTAAAGAGCATTACTTACCTTCTTATGAGACCTAATCAAGCTCTACTAGCCCCTCTCAAAGCCAAACCAAATGAATCACTCAAAACATGTAAAGAAGAAGAAGAAGGAACGAAAGAAAGAGAAGAATAATGGAAAAGAAAGAAAACTCACGTGAAAGGAGAAGAAAGAAATAGCTAAGTCCAAGTCAATCCCACAATTAACTATGGTCATAAATGCCATCTACCACTTAAATGCATATTTATCTTCGTATGCCTTTTTAATTAATCCTAATCTCCTTTAACTTAATAAAATACTAATTAAGCTCTTGCCACATGTCACCTCCCTACACCGCCATGTGTCGCTCTCCTACAAAGTTGCAAATTAAAAAGGCCAATTTAAATACCCTATCACCGGAGTGGTTCTGTCGCGCCCGCGACGCTTGTCGCGGTCGCGACAGGTCTCACACACACAACACTAATCTTTCTTGAACAAAAATTCTGTCATTCTTCTAGGGCTATTTCGGGGTGTTACAACTACCATCGGTTTGTGAAGGGTTTTTCAGTCATTACTGCTCCTACGATGAGATTGTTGAGGAAAGGAGTCAGATTTGAGTGGTCAGATAAGTGTCAAGCATGTTTTGAGAAGAGTTTGTAATGTATAATGATGCTTCTGGTGTTGGACTCGGATGTTTGTTGATGCAAGAGGGAAAAGTTGTGGCTTATGCATCTTGTTAGTTGAAGCCTCATGAGAAGAACTATCCGACGCATGATTTGGAATTGGCAGCTGTGATATTTGCTTTTAAGATTTGGCGGCATAATCTGTATGGGGAGAAGTGTAGGATTTTCACAGATCATAAGAGTTTGAAGTACCTCCTCACATAGAAGGAATTGAAAATGAGATAGCGCCGATGGTTAGAATTGTTCAAGGATTACGACTGTATTGTGGATTACCATCCAGGTAAGGCTAATGTAGTTGCGGATGCTTTGAGTTGAAAGTCGGTTTCGGCTTTGTTTTTGCGACGGTTCGGATGGTGATTTGATTCGGATGGGGTTTTAGTTGCCCAATTGAGAGTGAAGCCGACCTTAAGACAGATGAGAGTGAGATAGTTGAGAAGGAAGCAAGTTCCTCTGGTCAAGGTTCTTTGGCAACATCACGGAGTCGAGGAAGCGACTTGGGAACTAGAGTCAACTATGAGGATTCAGAATCCATAGTTGTTCAGTTCAGGTGAGAATTTCGAGGATGAAATTCTTGTTAGTAGGGGAGAGTTATCACACCCCAATTTCCCCCTAGTTGTTTGAGCAATGATTTCCATGTGTATGTGTGCTTGTGTGAGTGTTTTGGCATATGTTAGGGGTATTTTGGGAAAAATACATTTTTTTGGGCTTTAATAGAGTGTGGGGGCATATATGTGAGTAGGGTGTGTGTGTGTTGGGTTGTGTTAGTGTGTGCATGTTCATATGGTAGTAGTGTGTGAATTATAAGGGTTAGTTTTGTGTATTGTATCATGTGTGTTTGTTGGGTATGAGTGGTCAAGTTCCACCAACCATAGAGTGACATGTGGCCAGGGATTTAGGAAAGAGGTATAAATAGAAGAGAGAGAAAAAGGGGACAGCCATTCTTGTTGCTTTTCCCGTTTCCTCCTCTTCTCTTTACTTCTTCTTCCTCTTTTCTCTTCATATGTGTGCCCTAGCTTGGATCCAAGTGTTTTGTGGTGAAAATTGATCATTCCTTGAGCTTTGATTGGTAAGTTGTTAGTGGGTTTCTGCTTCTTCTTCTTCTTCTTCTTCTTCATCCATTGTTCTTGATTTTGTTAGAATGTATTTTAATTTAGAGTTTTGTGTTTGTATGAATTTTGGGTGTTCTTGTTAGTTGAGCCTCCTCGTGATCCCAAGGGAAAGGAGAAGGCTAGTGGGAGTGGTGCTCATTGATTGGGAATTTGATTGATTTTGATGTACATTGTGATTTTGTGCCTTTGCATGATTTTCTGGAAAATTTGATGTTTAATGGGGCCTATGTTAGTATATATGTTATGGATTATAGTTGATTTAAGTTGAGATGCATTATTATTGATCTATTGGAGCATGAATGAGGATTGATGAACTTTACTGTAATTTTTTTGGGTGTGTTATTTTTGGAATCTTGATTATGTAAATCAATGATTTGATTGTGATAATTGTTAGAAAAGTTGTGTTTTATGTTGTTTGTGATGCATGGAAGGCTTATTTGATGGTAAGATGAAGTTTGATTTATTTTGGATCAAAATGGATTTGATGTTGGAAGTTTGGGTTTTTCCTGCGTTTGGCTGGAAACTAGAAGTCCCGATGCTGTCGCGAGCTTGACATAATCAAGTAATCCAGTTTTCACGATAGAATTGCACTAATGTTTAAGAGGCGTCCAACTCGTGAACCTGCAGCAGGACTCGTGAAGCTTTGGCATGTGCAAGTGGTGCAGCAAATCACGCGTCGGCAGAGGGAGCTGAGCGATTCACGGGCCGTGAATCACGTTCACAAGTCATGCATCACGTTCACGAGTCGTGAACCACGTTCACGAGTCATGAACCACGTTCACGATTCGTGAAGTCGTGAACAACCTTCATGAGTTGTGAAGGTTGTTCAAGACTCGTGTGTTATTTTAGGAATCTTGTTTATGTAAATCAATGATTTGATTGTGATAATTGTCAGAAAAGTTGAGTTTTATGTTGTCTCTGATGCATGGAAGGCTTATTTGAAGGTAAGATGAAGTTTGATTTGTTTTGGATCAAAATGGATTTGATGTTGGAAGTCTGGGTTTTTCCTGCGTTTGGCTGGAAATTGGAAGTCCCGATGCTATCGCGAGCGTGACAGAATCGTGAAATCCAGTTTTCACGATAGAATTGCACTAATGTTTGAGAGGCATTCGACTTGCAAAGCTGCAGCACGACTCGTGAAACTTTGGCATGTGCGAGTGGTGCAGCAAATCACGCATCGGCAGAGGGAGCTGAGCGATTCACGGGCATGAATCAGATTCACGAGTCATGAATCACGTTCACGAGTCATGAACCACGTTCACGAGTCGTGAATAACCTTCACGAGCCGTGAAGGTTGTTCAAGACTCTTGCTGGCACAACACGACTCGTGCCCTTGCCCCCCGTTCCCTCGTGCAGGGCCTTCCAGCCACTGTCGTGAGCGCGACACTGGTCGCGATCGCGACAGTGACCCCTACATGCCCTGTTTTTTCGATTTTGTCCTTTTCTTCTAAAATGAATTTTATATCATTTTTTCAAGGGTTTTTACTACTGTATGGGAATAAATATGATTATATATGAACAACATTATGATTTTTTTATGATAAATTATATGTTATGCTTTGAGCATGATTTGTATTATGTATGACCTACACGAGTCAGTCTAGTTGATAGTTAGGCATGCCTAATAGAGTTCTATAGCTGCAGACCTCAGTTATGTTTGGATCCTGATCAAGTCCCTGTTCGGATCCTTGCGATCCCTAATGTATTTGGATCTCTTTTAAGATCCCCTTTGTAAAATGTTTCGAAATGAGAAAATATGATATTGCTTTTCGATTCATACCCGTAAGGTACCGCCATGCATTCGATTCGTACCCGTAAGGTACCGCCATGTGTTCACTCGTTATCCACTACTGTAAGTCGACACATGTTGTGATTTGTTCTGTTATACTTATTGGAATGATTATGATTATAAGTATGTGCATCTGAATGACTCTATCAGTTAGCATATGAATATGATTATGAACCTTTGAATGGTTATGAATGTGATTCGTTTATGATTATATCTTACGATATTCAGCTTATGCCATTATGTATGTGTTTTGCCTCGATGACCATTGTGAATGGCCCTCCATATTATTGTTGTGTGTTTCCCAACTAAGCGTTATCGCTTAGCACGGTGTTTCACCCGTGCAGGTGCGGAAGGTGTATAACTTTTGGGAGAGTCGCAGCCAGTCAAGCCAACACAGTGGGATTATTGATAGGACTTAGCTTCTTTTTGTATTAAGATTCTTTTGTAATAGTGAACTCTCTTTGTATTTAGTCTTTTGTATCTCTAAAAGATGTAATTATTTTTGTATATCAGAACAGTTATGTATTGAATATTATTATTCCATCAATGAATGATCAGTTTGGTTTTTAAGTTTTAATTTCTGCTGTATATATATGTATGTTGTTATTATGTGGATGAATGTTATTGTACCGTTTTGCTTGGTGACACCCCTACTCATACGGGTTCTCACTCCCTTGCGAATGGGTTCTCCTACGTATGGGAAGGGGGTATTTCAAAGCCCTTAAACTTTTATCAATTTACAATATTGCCCTTATTTTCACTTTATTTACAATTATGCTATTAATTAGTTAAATTTCCACGTCTAATCACTTTTTAACTTATAATTTATCAATTAATCCACTAGCCAAATATTTCACGACAAATTAATCCTTAAACTTTTTTTCTTCTTTCAATTTAATTTTCTCTTTACACTTTTTCACCATTTATTAAAATAAATCTCTTTTTGATTAATTTCTTTACATTTTTGCTCCTAATATCACCCAGTAGTTATCACTAGACTGGATATGCGTGACTGGGCTCTATAGCCCTAACCTACCGAAGTGGCCACTAGGGGGCCAAATTACACTTCGGTAGTGTTATAGTGGCCACTAAGGGGCCAAATTACACTCCAACGACACTACACTTACACTTTACTCTACACTTACATTTATAAATAGACCGTCATACCATTAAATCACGTTAAAACACATCAAAATCTCATTTTTAAATACATATACTAATCGGCCTGTATGTTGTCCATGGTATATTTTATTTATTTTCATTTTAATCATTCAAAATCTCATTTTTAACATTATTAAACATAACTATATGGTTTAATTCAATTAAGCATACATATTTCTCATACTTTATGTTTAAACATAACCAAAAATCGTACTTTTAACATGGAAAAAGGAGGATATTGTATCCAGCAACCTTATTTTCTTATTCTCCACATCTTAAACATCCTTCCATTGCCATGGCTCCTTAAAACACCATCACTTTCCTTATGCTCCAATAGTAGCCAAATATAAACATTAAAGAAATTACCATAGATTTGCTTCCTTTATACAATACCATTACATAAACATACTCTAGACATCCCAAACTACCTATTGAACCTTTAAACCAATTTAAAAATATCAAGTTTACATACCTCAATTTGACACATAAACTTTTTTACTTTTTTTCTTCAACTTCTAGCACTCCAAATGGACTCGAATCATCATCACCAGATTCTATAGTCTTAACTTTGTTTTGGAGGCTTAGATTTGAGGAGAGATAGAGAGAAAATTGAAAAAAATGGAGAAGAAAGGAAGAAATTCACTTTGGAGAAAGGAGGAGAGGAGAAGGTCGGTTTCTCTAGAGAAATCTGCTATTGAGGGATTTATATAGGCTGAATTTGAACCGAACCAGTCCAACTAAAGGTGTTCAACAGGTTTGAACAAAAATTTTAATTTTTAGGCCAATTTCCACTGTTGAATGGTAACTATAATTTTTTCAACATATTTTCATTCCCAAAAAATTCCATCATTCTTAGAATATGAAAAATAGGCTCCTTACAAAATTTTAGCTCAATCAAAGTCTGTTTGCGGCTCCGTTCACTCAAATCGGTCTGATTCAACACTGTTCGGTTCCACCGTAATTCACTAATCTAATACTGTCAAAAATTCCTAAAACTTATTTTAAGCCTTTACATAACCCACAATGCACCACTTAGAGCTCATTTACCATTTCTATAAATTAAGTCAAAGTTTGGTCAAACCCTAGTTCAATTGAACCGAACCAGAGGCAAATTTTAGCTTAACTTTCGGAGACCCAAATGACCTCATTTTCACTCCAAATTGTACCACTAGACTCTTGACAATCCACAGATCAGTTTTATCAAATAAAAATTTTCTAGTAACTGCTCTCAATTCCAGCTATATAGCTACTCCGAGTGTAGACACCGGGTCCTGAGGCAGCTCAGACCGAAGTTACCCTATGATGAAAATGATGCCTGTTCACGGGCAAAAGACAGACCGCAGTGATGGTTTCCTCGGAAAATATGTTTTTTTCATTTTTTTTTTAAAAAGAAAGAGAGAAGGGGGTTTTAGTGGGCTGTTTCCTGGGGGCCTGTGGGGTGAGGCCCATCTCACCCATGTGAGATGGGGCCTCACCCATCTCTCGGGTGAGAAGCAGCCTCACGCGCCCCACTGTCCCTTAACGTCTCTTTTCCCTACTTTCAGTGGATTTGGTTTGAAAAAGCATGGGTTTATGGTTGATTGGGTGAGAAACCACCTAATCTCCTCTGAGATATAAAAAAAATTGAAGAAACTGAGAGTTTGGGGAGGATGGTTTTTGAAAGCACCGAAAAACCCAGAAAGAAAAACACAGAGAGAAAGATTTGGAGAGGAAGAAAACGATTGAAAGTTTTTATCAGTCTCTGTTTTTGATCTCTTTTCAAGCAAAATCAAAGAAGGAAACCATAAATCTTTCATTTGCTGCTCAAAGATCAATATCTGAGGGTAAATACTGAATAGCCATCTCTCTATTCCTTTTCTTTCTTCCTTCTTTTTTTCTTTTTATTTATTTTCTTCGTTTTGCTGTTCTCGCTAACTCTGTTCATTGTATATATTGTATATATTATTTTTTTAGTTGTTGTTTGATTTTATTACCTTGTTCATCGTGTTTGTTGTCGTTATAATTCATTAAGCATGTTCATTGCTTTATTATGCATGTTTTGATTGCATGATGCAGTGTTTGTTGGTCTGTTATTAGTCCTCTGTTCATCCCTATTTTTACGTTGTATGTTTGTGTCTTTATTCTTCACGAGTTATGTTCTTGTTTTCTCTTCCTTTTCTTTCCGATCGGGCCATTTGCAGTTCTTTTTCCTTATTTCCCGATTGAACCCTAATCTCTCGGCCAGTTTGCATTTTTGGTTCCCTGATCAGACGGCGTCTTGGTTTTCACTTGCTCGGTCGCGTACGCGTTTCCCCAATCGGATTGCATGACTCGCACAATGCATTCACGAGTCGTGAATGCATTGCACGACTCGTGCAATGCATGCATGACTCGTGCATGCCCGATCTCTTCCTCCTTCAGCTCTTCCTTACCCGAGTCGGGCAGCCGTGCTACCTCTTTGTAGCGCCTTATATGTACTTTTCTTCCAGGTGCCCAAACGTAGGAAGTGGCCAAAAATGCATGTGATGTAATATAATTTGCTCTATTTTTCATTGTTAATTTATGTCTTAATTCATTTTATTAATTTTTAGTTTTTATTCAATTTATCTTTATTAATAATTGTTATTGTTATTGTTGGTTGTTGATTCATTTGTATATTTGTTTGCTGTTTTTTTTTCTTTGACTAGTGCAATTAGCATGAATTTAATTTAATCTGTTTTATCTTTATTTATTTCCATTTACTTAATTGTTTATATTTGATTAGTTTAATTGATTATTATTTGATTGATCTATTAATCGTTTTAATTATATTATTCAATTAATTAATTTGTTCATATTACATTAATTATTAAATTTACTTTACTAACATTCATTTTATTTTTATTTTGTTGTCTCAAAATTGTTTATCTTTGCGAGTTACACTCATGCTTGGGTCGAAGGATCGGAGAATTAGAGGCCTTCAAATTTAGGGTTTGTACTTTAAATTCCTTATTTTCTTATTATATTATTTTATGTATTGTGTAAAATGTATTCTTTTTATTATTCGTATTATAGAAAATCATATTTTTTAATAACTAATAGCTTGGGAGTTTTCTTAATAAATTGGACTAATGTCCTATTTTAACTAACAAAATCTCATTATCAAATGGAGAACTAAATTTTCACAAAATGGGATCACTCATCCCAGTTTTCCCAATCAATATCCAAAAAATAGTTCTCTATTCTTTTAAAGTTAATAAAAAAGGGAACCAATGTTCCCAAAAATAATAAATGATCCGATTTATGTATGATTCATTTTAATTACTTTTATGCATTTTAATTATTTTATTCTTTTCTTTTTGGGCCCTTGTAATTGATTTTGGGGCAAGTTTTATTATGCTTTCTTATTTAATCTTGGGGGATTGTTCTGTCCCATTTTTTATTTTAAAATTTATTTTTGGGAGATTGTTCTGTTCCAATTTTCTTTCGTAATTTATTTATTTACTTACCACTTTATTTATCGCTTTCAATATGCGTGCAAATGCGCTTTAAATTCAATGCACAATCGCGTAAGATGAGAGATAGAATTTTAATTTCTTAAAAACTCATTTATAAACTTAAGTCATTAATAAGAGTGAAGTTTCGAACACCATCATTGGTTTAGACCAATAAAGGTTAGAGACCTTTCCCAATTTTTTGTAAATTGGGTGGAGACTCTAAAATACCTCAAAGGTGCCCAAAGGCATTGTAAGTCTAGATGATCCTTTCCAATGTTTTATTGGAAAGGAGGCATCCAAGATGACTCATGATGCCCAAGATCAAAAACACGCGAACCAATCCCTCGAGCCCTAAAAGCGGGTTCAGCGAGGGCCTTTGCTAGGTTCGGCGCGTGTCACACCGAGGTCACCCATCTTGGGATTGCTATACCTTTAGCACACTTAACATTTTAACTCTACTGTAGTTAAAGGTACTCAAGCCATCACTCTATACCAGATTCACATTACAGACTCTATAAAATTCACTGAATACTACTAATTTAGTATTTGAGCCATTACAATTCTTCCCCCACTAATAAAAATTTCGTCCTCGAAATTTTCCTTATGTACCACAATCATAATCACAACTATCCTTATATCCCCTCATATACTTTAATCACTTCTGTTATCAATACCTATTCATGGCATGTACACGTATCACTTCGTACTCATTACACTATCTCCAATCTTAGATCCGCCTAAACCTTTGCTCTGATACCAATAAAACTGTAACACCCTACGCCCATAAGTAGTACGGATATCGGATGTCACAACATTGCACTAAAATACACTGTAATGCACACAATAGATTCAGTAGAATTTTTTTCTTCAACAATAATAATTACAACATACATATACAAACTTAACAGTATGCTAACATACAATTCAAATACTTATACCATACATCATTGCTTTCATCTATTGCGGTCGTATACATGCCATGCCAGTCCTTTTATCCTTACTGTCGAATACTTATTTTGGTCATCACTATATTTTCGGCCACTTCAAACCTACCATAACCTGCTGCAGTAACACTCTGTGCGCTGAGCATTAAAAATGTCCAGTGGTGGATACATATCCTAAATTTTCCATAACTATAACTATATGCATGCACAAACAAGCTTATTTCCGTAATCATATCTTTTGAACATTAATTATTTACTTTGGTCAATTATCACTCTCATATCATTTATTGTCTTTTCTGTCGCTATACTTTAATATTACTTTTTCATTTCCATTTCTATTATCAGTATCATGATTATGTGTACTAATAATTTTAACAATTGTAACACTACGTTCCGCCTGTCAATTAATAATCAATTCCATTAACAATCCTTTTTATTACGTTATCTATATTTATAACTTTTGGTTTCCATCCTTTTTTCTTATCTTACATTCTAAATTACAGTCTATGTTTGGACGCTTTATTGTTTACTAAATCACTTATTAAAGTAGTCATTATTGTTGATATTAGAGACACTAATTTAATGTTGTTATTTTCTTTATGTCCTTAACACTTCCTTTACTCTTCTTATATTACACTAACTCTTTTACATTTTATATTTGCATTAATATTTTTCACCTTATCAAACCTTTCACTATGTTACTTAACTTTAACCAGTTGTAAGTCGTATTATACTCTTAAATGGTTAACACTATAATTCAATCACTGACTTATCTGGACACTTATTATTCTATCATTATTCTCTTTTTTCTCTCTCAATTAATACTATTTCTATTGTTACTGACATTGTCATCAATCTTAACATTTACTCTAGTAATTCCATACTCATTAACAATAATATTAATTTTTAACAATGACCTTAACAATTATCTTAATCCACATTTTACATTAGCGTTTTCTTGTAGTTTTATTATTAATACTTAAATTCCTTTTCAATTTCATTCAATTATATAATTAACATTATAATGTGTCCATTATTTTCTTTTATATTAACTCTATCTTAGTACTTACATTACAATCTATTCCTATTACCTTTACATTTATTATTTTCTATTGTACTAAATTAAGCACTTTTAACATTCTAATTCAATAAGTTACACACACATACATATTCATCATATATATAAATCAATTAAAAATATTATAGATCTAATAATTATTTATGCAACAATATTCTATAATCCTTGATTATTTATTCACTAATTACCAATTATGCAATTAATACCTATATTAATAATTAATTACACTTTATTCACTTAATTAGCCTTACTATTGAAAATTTACAATTAGGTCCTTAAACTTTTATCAATTTATGATTTTTATCCTTCACTTTCTAATAATTACAATTATAACCTTATCTACCTTTATTCTCTCACTTAATTCATTTTCCACATGCTTTACATTTAGACTTGTTCAATAATTACAATTAAACACTAAATTCATCATTAAAAATCACTTATTCATTCATATAGTCAAATTACTTACTATTTACACTTTAGTTTACAAACTTAAAAATTATGATTAGGTCCTCATCTTTTTCAATAATTTCGACTATGTCCATGATTTTCTCTTAATTACCAAAACACCCATATTTGCACTTATTTTCCATCTTAATCATGTTATAAGCTACATAATTACATTTTAGTCCCTAAATTACTACTTTCATGCTAAATTACAATTTAGTCCCTACATTTTCATTTCTTTACACTATTATCATTTTAATTACACTTTATTCCTTTAATCACTCCTTTTTAAACTATTAGGTGTAAAATTATCATTTTACCCCTAAACTTTCTATTTCTTTCCATTTAGTCCCATTTTCACTTGTTTTCTTATTTATCACTATTTTAATCAATTTAATTGCATATTTACCATAATGCCCTTAAACTTTTATCAATTTATAATGTTGCCCTTCTTTTCACTTATTTACAATTATGCCATTAATTAATCAAATTTCCACGTCTAATCACTTCTTAACTTATAATTTATCAATTAATCTACTAACCAAATATTTCACGGCAAATTACCTTTTAATCCTTAAACTTTTTATCTTCTTTCAATTTAATTTTCTTTTTACACGTGTTCACCATATATTAAAATAAATTTCTTTTTAATCAATTTCTTTAAATTTTTGATCCTAGTATCACCCAGTAGTTATCACTAGACTGGATATGCGGAACTGGGTTCTATAGCCCTAACCTACCGAAGTGGCCACTAGGGGGCCCAATTACACTTCGGTAGTATTGAAGTGGCCACTAGGGGGCCAAATTACACTCCGACGACACTACACTTACTCTTTACACTACACTTACACTTATAAAAAGACCGTCATTGGTTTATAATTACAGGTCGCCATGGCTTCCTGTCGCGACATACACTAGCGCCCCTATAGCTAGCCATCTATATCCTAAACTAGATTTACTACCAGATCACTAAGGGCAAGGCATGATCATCATTCAATTCATTTTCCACTTTATAAACAAAGTGAATAATTTCCACAACATTAAATAATACAGTGCAATTTCACTTCCTTTTCATTCTTTTTCCATAAAGCTCATTTCAATCCACATAATATTCAATATAAACTTCATTCATATCATGAGTTCACTTAAATGTACACTTACGATTATTTTCATCTTAAACATAATGCATTAATTCACTTTATACATATGCAAATACACACTTATAACTCCAGGAAATTCACACATTCTTATTTTCCATTCTTTATTCATTTTATGCTATTAAAATCATTATATCATCATAGTATACCATGATATACACATGCATACCATTTGGCCATCATGTTACACATCCATCCCAAATTATTTTTATCACCTTTGTCATTCATTTAGCTAATTTATATGTTAATTAACATAGTTTTACCATTAAATCGCATCAAAACACATCAAAATCTCATTTTTACATACATATACTAATTGGCCTATATGTTGTCCATGGTATATAGTTTATTTCTTTTCACTTTAATCATTCAAAATCTCATTTTTAACATTCCTAAACATGACTATATGGTTTAATTCAATTAAACATACATATTTCTCATTCTTTATGTTTAAACATAACTAAAAATCATACTTTTAACATGGAAAAAGGTGGATATTGCATCCAGTAACCTTATTTTCTTGTTCTTCACATCTTAAACTTCCTTCCATAGCCATGGCTCCTTAAAACACCATCACTTTCCTTATGCTCTAATGGTGGCCGAATATAAACATCAAAGAAATTACCATAAACTTGCTTCCTTTATGCAATAAAATTACATAAACATACTCTAGACATCCTAAAATACCTATTGTAAGCACCGTGTCCTGGAGCGGTCCGGATCAGAGGTTACCCTATGACGAAATCAATGTTCAAGCCTGTACGGGAGGCTGAATTTGGAGGTTTTAGTCCCGCGTTCCATGAGAAATGATGTATTTCTACACTTCCTGGGCAGAGGGGGAGAAAACGGAAGTTTTTCAAGTCAAAAAGGCTTTTTTGTCCTCCACAGACGGCCAGCCCGTCTGTGGAGGTAGCCCGTCGCTTCGAGTCACCGACGGCTCCGGGTATTTTCCGACGCCCGTCGGAAAGTCACCGCCCCTGTCAGGAGCCGCCTGGTTTCCCGGAGCACGTAACCGTTCCGACTCCCGTCGGTGGATGTGGCAGGACCGTCGGAAGTGTCCTTGTGTCAGTAGGATTCTTCCGACGCCCGCCCCCATACACCGACGCCCGTCGGTCGTGTCTGGCTATATAAGGTCCGGATTTTCATTTAAAAGGGGTTGGAAAATTTTTCAGAAGAGGAAACTCTGCCAAAATTCGAGCACGTTTTCTCTCTCTTCCAAAAACACCTTTTTCCAAAGAACTTTACTTAATCAAGGATCAAATCAATCAAAGGAACTAAAAGCTAATTAGTTTTCTTTAGATTTTGACTCCTAAATCGATTTTCTGAAGGATCGGAGGTGAAATAGCTCATTTTCTCTCTCTAATCTTTCATTCTCTTATTTCTCGTGGAACGCGCGGGGATCTAACCGACATCAAAATTCTACCCAAGGCAACTATCTGAGGGTAAATATTCCGGATTCTCTCTCCATTTCTATCTCATATTTAATCATTTATCATTTATTTATTCATTCTGTGAAATTTTTGAATACTTGTCATTACCTTTCTTCATTTTGACTACCCCATCTCCCCTTTTGAAATAAAACTTGCATTTTGATCTTGAAAGGCCCTTGTTTCCTTTCTGTTTTCCGTAGACAGAGGTGACCGACGGGTCATCTTCATGACCGACGCCCGTCGGTCACCTACCTATAGACGCCCTTTTTGAGTGACAAACGGGCATATCGGATAACCGTTCCGACGCCCGTCGGTCAACCAGGAAGGGCCGTCGGTGGGTTCTGCCTCCATCTTCGTTGATCATTTTTCATCTCTATTCAGTCCCTTCGACTCTTTATGTGTTAATTTCATGAATATTAACATCTCTTAACTTTCTGTGAGTGTATATTGGTCTTCTTGGATAATTCCGAGCTCGAGCAGCCGCCTACCATGCCTGGTGGATCTCATCCGGTTTAATTCTCTTAAACCTCTTGATTTATTCCTCTCGCTTTTATTTTATGTATTTGAATAAGCTCTTTTTATCCCGTTAAATGTAAGAATATATCAACGATTTGTACTTAAATAAAATTGAGTTTTGTATAAAATGCAAAAGGGTCCAACGCCCTATTTTCGTTCAATAAAGATCATCACATATTAAATATCCCCTTTTTAATAATGATGCATGAGAGGACCAAAGTCCTCAAAATAAACAATGCCCCGATTTGTGTAGGAATCGCACATTTATCAAAGGGAGTTGTATTCCGCTCCTTGTGTTATTGTAATTTATCGCTTTTGATACTTATTCTGCTCATTTACTGCTTTCCGAATGTGAATAAATGCGCCCTTTAATCAACTGCATAGTGTGGAGAGAGAGCGAACTAATGACATTAAAATTTGATCATAAACTAATCGAGGTAGAAATAGATGAGAAATCCCGGACCCAGCTCTGGTCTTTGGGCTCAAGAGGTTAGAGGTTATCCTCCAAAATACTTCTTGGGTCACGAGACTTTAGCGCTAATCCTAGGCCTCATGGCCCAACATGGATACTAAGCGCAAGTCTTAGGCTCTCCGAGGCGAGAGTAACTTTCCAAATGTTCTATTGGGTGGCGACTCCATGATACCTCCTTGTTGCCCAACATAGACGCACTTGCGATTTATCGTAAGATGCCGACGGACCCGCAAACGCCCCGGTCGCCCACGTGCGGGCGGTCGAACGGGCGGCGCTCCCCGGGGTCCGGCGCGCGTCACAGTGGCGACTCCACTGGGGACGTTTATGGTTCGAGATTTTGATTTGAAAATACCTCTTTTAACATTTATGATTAAGATTTAATTCATAAATTCGCTTTCTCTCAAACTTGCATTCGCATATCATTAGAGCCTTAGAATACGCTAGTTTGGTCCCTTTTCTAGCCCCGGTGCGTTCCTGAAGCACCTCCTCATTTTCACTCAATTTGGGGAAGTGTTAAGGATAATCACCAGCCCAAGCCACGTACCTCAATGGTATATCAAAATGGTGACCCGATCGGTCGCTACGCTCGTGATGAGCTAGACCCGTCGGCAGGGATCATGCTTGGGTAGCCTCAAAGAAACATCTCCCTTGTCCAAAGCCCATGTAATGGCTGTAGTCACTTTCCACAGGTGAATTGAACCGTAATCTCATGCTTGCTGTATGGATCCTCACGTATTGAATGAGTCCAAATGTCTCGCTTGGTAACCTAGCCAAAGGCTATCATGCCCCGGTAGGGCCATGTCGAAATTTATGGACCATCCGAATACGTGACGATCATTATCCATCCGCTTGTACATTAGCATAGGAGTGTTATGCTGCCGGTTTTTCGCCGCGCACCATACGCGTCCATTGGGTCCCTCATTGACCCTTGGGCTAATCCCACCTAGGAAAGAGACTGCACGACCACGTGTGTGGGAGAAATAAGGGTGGAAGGACCTACTTGCTTGCTTGTGCTCTGTAAATGTTGCATATCACGATCATGCATTATCCCTACATTTCATGCATCACTCTAACTTTTGTTCCCGCAGCCATCATTGATCTGCCCAGGTGGACTAGATCACCGACCGGGCGACTGATCCGAGTTCTTATTCCTGAGCTGTCAGATAGAGAGGGTCTACCGGAGATTTTATCAGAAATCAGTGGCACAGTATCTCAGATGGCAAACTCGCCTAGGGGGGAAGATGCCACCAGGGCCATGATTGCGGAAGAAGTAGGTCGTCGTTTTGAAGAATTCGAGGGTAGGATGATGAATATGTTGGCCGCCTTGGCACAGCAGAATGCTCAGTCGAATGCTCCGCAGAATCCTCCTCCTCCTCCTCCAGTGAGACAGAATGAGCCTGAAGAAGAAAGGGTTAAAAGGCGAGAGGAGCCCGTTAGGCCGCCGCCAGTAGAGTTAAGATCAGTGGCTTCGGGAGAGCTGAGAAGAAGGCCAGTGTTGAGAATTGATGACGATAGAGATATCGAAGATGATAGGTTGAGCATGGCATCTGAGAAGGGGAAGGCGCCTCAAGCTGATGACTTTATTCTAAAGAAGATGGAAGAGAGGTTCGAGGCTATGGCTCGTATGATAGGCAGAACCCATGGGATGAATCCGGAGGATAGGGAGTTGGACGGAGAGGACCCGATCCCTTATAACTTCAAGATGCCGGATGTGCCGAAGTTCGATGGTACTTCTGATCCCACCGCACATGTGAAGCAATATTCTCTGGTCATGAAGGGGACCACATTGTCCAAGAAGCAGAAAGTAGAATACTTTTGTCTGAGTCTAACCTCTCATGCCATAGATTGGTATCACGGCCTTGACCGCCGCACTAAAGAAGATTGGGATCTGCTCACGGAGGAGTTTCTGAAACAGTACGACTGTAATACCAGAATGGAGGTGACTCTGAAAGATCTTGAGCTACTCCAACAGAAGGTCGGGGAATCCTTCCATGAGTACCTTACCCGATGGCGGAACCGAGTAATGGAGATGCGCCGAAAGCCTGATACCCAAGATCAGATTCGTCTTTTCATTAAGAACGCGAGCCCGTACTTGAAGGAGGGATTGAGGATGAAGGGGTTAAAGGACTGGGAGTCTCTCAAAGATATAGCCATCGAAGTAGAAGGGGAGTTTTTGACCCGAAAAGCTAACAATGATAATTTTTCCAAAAGGGCTAACCCCGGTCAAGGAGCCAGTAGGCCGGCAGGTCCCAGTAACAGCACTAGAAGAATGGGTGAAGTGTCTGCTACTGAGGTAGCCACCCAGAGGAAGTTTTCGAACTTGGGGAGACCATTATCCTGGGTCTTGAAGAGACTGATGAAGGAGGGAAAATTGCGTCCTCTAACTCCTAGGCCAGCTTTGACACAAGGGAAACCGGGACATAAGGACAACGAATTCTGTGCATTCCACCAGCACTCAGGCCATATCACTGATAAATGCAAAGCGCTTCGGCACTCTATTCAAGACTTGATCGATAGCAAGCAGATCTCTGACCCCGAGAAGAGAGGAGCTGAGAAGAAGCCTGGTTATAATGCCGTACCCCCACCTGTGTTTATGATCCAATCTAGCCTGCCAGAGTGGTACGTGCTACAAGATCTGTATGGGAATGAGGCGTCTGCTGTTGGTAATTCCGGGAATGAGAAGGAGAAAGCAGTTGTGGCGACTCTTGATTGCTGGTCTAGCAGTGAGAGCGGTGGAGAAGCCGAGGATGAAGAAGGATTGAACCTTGATCTGTGGGGCTCCGATGGAAAAGAGGGAGAGATAAGCGCTGTCACTAGAAATGGAAGAGTGATCCCCGAGATTGCAAAGCTACCTGAGCCGGTACAGCCATTGGCAGAGAAAGAGCCAGAGGAGGAACAGATTATAAGGCAATTGAAGAAAACCGCAGCTCAGATATCCATTTGGGATTTGTTGAGGCAATCCCCCTCTCACAGACAGAAGGTAGTAGAGGCTTTGGTTGAGGCCACAGTCGCCACCACGATTTCCCCGTCAGAACTTTTGGGTTTAATCAAGGGAGGATCCGAGGAGAGGTTGATCTTTTCCGACGCTGACTTACCGGCAGAAGGACGCAATCATAACCGACCTTTATACATTAAAGCGCAGATTAGCGGAAAGCACACTGCTTGCGTTATGGTGGACGATGGGTCTTCTATCAACATGTGCCCTTTGATAGCTTTGCAAGCTTTTGGCTTAAGCGAGGATATGCTCAGCGGATCCGATCTGACTATCACGGCCTACGATAACTCGAGGAGGCAAGCCTCAGGAACCTTCAAGACTTTGGTCAAGACAGGACCTATTGAAGTGGAAGTTGAATTTGTAGTTCTGCCCATTCCTGCTAACTTCTCGGCTTTGCTAGGGAGACCCTGGTTTCATAGATTAGGAGGCGTGCCATCCACACTGCATCAGATGATAAAATTCCCGCACGAAGGGGAGGTGGTGACTATCAAGGCGGCCAGGGAAAACCAGGTCTCAGCGCTAGAAATTGCCAATCAGCCATTCAGTGGTTTCCATGTATCTATGATAAAGGAAGAGCACGGATCAGGAGATAGCCCGGCTGTGGTTAGTATGATGAAGAAGATGCACTATCTTCCTGGGGCTGGATTGGGTAGAAGCTCCCAAGGGCTGCAGACCGCGATCACCACTCGAGGGCAGAAGAACCGGAAAGGTCTAGGATACAGAGGTGGCTTCGGCAAGAAGAGGGTAACAGACAGGATCCCCCACATTTCAGAAAGCTTTGTCCCCGCGTCCTCAGTATGTGCTTATACTGGTGAAGATGAACCGCAGTGGGTAGATGGGAGGATTGTCCCTGGCTTTGAGATTTTTAATGATGTGTATGACTGGCACGTCGGGTTTGTCAAGACCGCTGAAGACTTTTGGGATGAAGAAGTCATGACTCAGGGGATCACTTGGGACAAGTGCGAGCTTGAGGAGGTCGTTACTGAGAAAATGGTAGCTGCCAGGCTGAAAGGAAAAGGGAAGATAGCAGATTTAGAGCTGGAAATGGGGGATTTGAAGATTTCTTCCGACGTGCCTGAAGGGCCTCTGCTAAATCAGAAAGTCAGTAAGCAAGCTACAACAGCGTCAACCTCGGGAGCGGCAGAAGAAGACTCTAGCCTAGATTGTCTTTTTATTCCAGAACTCTTTTATGATGTAAATGATAACAATAATATTATCAATACGATGAACAATTTCACTTATTTGTGCGATGTTTCTGATGATTTCAACATGCATGAACATGATCATATTCCATCAATTTTTGACATTGACTCTACTGGCACAACGCCTTTCAATCTTGGAACTTCGGAAAATCCGAGAGAAATTCTAATAGCATCAAACATAACTCCTGAGGAGAGAAAAAATTTTGAGAGAATAATAACAAAACATGAAAAAGTCTTTGCCTGGACCTACGAGGACATGCCGGGGATTGACCGAGCCGTGGCGGAACATGCCATCCCGACTTACCCAGATTGCAAGCCTGTGAAGCAAAAGTTGAGAAGGCTAAGACCAGAATGGGCTGACAAGGTTAAGGAGGAAATTCGACAGCAGATCGAAGCTAAGTTTCTTGTGGAAGTCCAGTATCCTACTTGGCTGGCGAATGTGGTTCCTGTGGCTAAGAAGAACGGAAAGGTCAGGGTGTGTGTGGATTATCGAGATCTTAACAAAGCTTGCCCTAAAGATGATTTTCCACTACCACATATTGATGTATTGATAGACAGTGCCGCCAATTGCGCGATGTACAGTTTTGGGGATGGATATGTGCGCTACAACCAGATCCTGAACAAGATAGCTGACCGGGTTAAGACTGCCTTTATCACGGAGTGGGGCACTTATGCCTTTCGGCCTGAAGAATGCAGGGGCCACATACCAGAGGATGGCAACCAAGATCTTAAGCGACCTGATTCACAAAGAAGTGGAGGTGTATGTCGATGATATGATGGTCAAATCAGCCACCCGAGAGGGACACTTTGAAGCTCTAGAGAAGTTCTTCACCAGGATCGACAAGTATAATCTGCGACTTAATCCCAAGAAGTGCATTTTCGGGGTGACTTCAGGAAAGCTGTTGGGACATGTCGACAGTCAGAGGGGGATAGAAATTGACCCCGATAAGGTGAAAGCTATCAGAGAGATGCCTGTGCCACAGAAGGAGAAAGATGTAAGGAGTTTCCTGGGCAAACTGCAATATGTTAGCCGGTTTATTGCAAAGCTCACTTCGATATGCGAACCTGTTTTTAAGCTGCTTGGAAAGAACCAGCCCGTAGTCTGGAATGAAGACTGTCAGAGAGCCTTTGATAATATCAGGGAGTACCTGTTAAATCCTCCAGTACTAAGACCTCCGCAACCTGTTAAACCGCTTATTCTGTATCTGGCAGTAGAAGACGGTTCAGTGGGCGCCATGATGGCTCAAGAGGATGAATTTGGGGTGGAGTTTGCAGTTTATTACCTCAGGAAGAAGTTTCTGGCTTACGAAATAAAATATGCTGAAGTGGAGAAGATCTGCCTTGCAGTGATTTGGGCATCAAAGAAGCTAAGACATTACTTCCACTCATACAAGGATCAGGCTGTAGCCAAGCAGAATCCTTTAAGATATTTGCAGGAGGCGCCATCTTTGCTTGGAAAGATGGGGAGGTGGCTGCTCCTGCTACAAGAGTTTGATGTGCAATACATCACCCGCAAGACTATTAAGGGGCGAGCTGTAGCCGAATTCCTTGCTGAACATCCTATCCAAGGGGACACCCTCGAATTTACCTTTCCTGACGAGAGCATAGGCACGATTTCTGTTCAAGGATGGCAGTTGCATTTTGACGGGGTGGTAAACAACAAAGGAGCCGGAGTCGGAATCATCCTGACAACCCCAGATAATGAGAAACTTCCTCTTGCTAGGAAACTGAGATACAAAGCAACCAACAATGAAGCTGAGTATGAAGCGTGCACTTTCGGGTTAGAAGCTTTGGCTGTGTTGGGGGCAAGAAACGTAGAGGTATTTGGTGACTCGTCCTTGGTAATAAACCAGATCCGAGGTGAGTGGGCTGTTAAGGAAGAACGACTGGTCCCCTATGTTCAATATCTGAAAGGGATGTGTGGGCAGTTTGAGACGTGCACTTTCCACTTTGTGCCCAGAGATGAGAACCGTTTGGCTGATGCGTTGGCAACCTTAGTGTCAATGTGGGATAACCCTGAAGGAGTGGCCATTAAGCCAGTGCTAATTTCGAGCTCTGATAAGCCCAGTTTTGAAACCGAGCCTGTAATGGAACTAGAGGCGTCAGATGGGAAGCCATGGTACTTTGATATCATGAATTACTTGGAAAGCGATAGATTTCCAGAAGAAGCCACTGAAAAAGACCAGAGGATGATACGTAAGTTATCTACTCAGTTCATATCCTTGGAAGGGGTGCTGTACAAAAGACGGTCAGATGGGATTCAGCTCAGATGCTTGAATGAAAGAGAAGCGTGCAAGATAATGGAAGAAACCCATGCAGGGGTCTGCGGGGCCCACATGAATGGTTTGACCTTGGCCAAGAAGATAATGAGGCAAGGCTTTTATTGGCTTACGATGGACACTGATTGTTCAAAGTATGTCAAGCAATGTCAGTTATGCCAACAGTACGCGGATCTGAGACACCTGCCGGTATCAGAGCTACATAACCTAACGTCACCTTGGCCGTTTGCTGCTTGGGGGATAGATATCATTGGAGAGATTCGCCCTACGGCGTCCAATGGGCACAGATATATCATAGTCGCAATCGACTACTTCACCAAATGGGTCGAGGCGGAATCTTTCAAGAAAATTGACGCAAGGGATATGGCCAGGTTCATAGAGAGGAACTTGATCTGCAGATATGGTCTCCCTCACCACATAGTATCTGATAATGGAGTGCAGTTTATGGGAGAGACCAGAAAACTTCTCGGGAAATATGGTGTTGAGCATCATAAGTCCTCTCCTTACCGACCGCAAGCGAATGGAGCAGTAGAAGCCGCCAATAAGAATGTGAAGAAGATCTTGTCCAAGATGGTCCAAACCTACAAAGACTGGGCAAAAAGTTACCCTTGGCCCTGTGGGGATACAGAACGACAGTAAGATCATCTACAGGCGCTACACCATTTTCCCTGGTATACGGAACAGAAGCAGTATTGCCAGTAGAGATAGAGCTTAAATCACTAAGGGTGGTCATGGAGGCCCAAATCCCGGAAGCCGAATGGGCGCAGCAGAGATTGCAGCACTTGAACTTACTGGATGAGAGTAGGCTGAAAGCTTATTATCACAATCAGATATATCAGAAGAGATTAGCGAGAACTTTCGGAAAGAAGGTGAGGAAGCACCCGCTGAAAGAGGGGGACTTGGTGTTTGTTGTGCATTTTCTAATGATGCAACATACCGCAAGTATACGGTGTACCGAAATAGTACTTTAGATATCGATCCCACAGGGAACGTGTTACACACTATTACTAATTGATTTTAATCTTGTTTACAATGATGAATTAATGGTAGAATTGGTTTTAATCTAATCTAACATATAAACTAATTAAACCTAGTTAATGATAGTCAAAAGAAGATAAAATAAATCATGAAGAATTAAAAACAATGAACTTGATTCTATCATTTAGATTAACATCTTTCATCTTTCATGCAAGCCAAGTTAGAATAGATTTTTAACTCACTCTCTCGACATGAATTAAAATGCCTAAAACATATAATTAAAATTCTAACTCACAATTTTCATTAATGAATTAGAGGTTTCTAATTACACATTTTAAGAATAATCACTAACCTATAGCAATTATCTCAATATACCAATCTCTTGAATATACCTTGATAATGAATCTCTATTAAATGTCGGATAAAGCAAACTCTCGAATTACTTTAACTTGTAAAGATCATGCAAAAATATTAATAGAGAATCTACAATGAAAGATTATGAAAGTAGATAGAAATAGAAAGAATTATAATATACAAGTTCATTAAAATAATATTCATAAAAATAGTGGAGAAGAATTAAAATTAAGAGAACAAGATAGAAGTTCTTCAACCCTTTTCTCAATCTCTTGAAATAGATTTTCTCCTCCTTGATCTTCTTCTTCAAATCATAGAACTAATAATGAAATTTAACTAAACAAAAACTGTTTACAAAATACAGAAAATTCTTAACTAATAAAATTCATCATCTATTTATCTAATATATATTCTTAAAACTACAGTTAAACTACATATTTATAGAAAATAATTGAAAGCTTGTGTCTCTTGAAATGACCCTTGAGAATGGTTGCAAATTTGGGTGAAAGAAGGTGACTTTTCATGTGATTTTTGGCCTAAAACCGTCCAACGGTCGTCTCTGTCGCGATCGCAACGTTGCCGCGATCGCGACAGAACGCGCTTGCTCATTTCTTCCTTCTTTCCTCTCTTCGGCTTTCGCTTCCCTCTCTGGCCAGTCACGTCGCGTGACTCCCCATCACGGCGTGCCTTCTTCGCGCCTCGTCGCAACCTCGCTCACGTCGCGCCTCTTCTCCTTTCCTTTCTCTTCTCTTCTCTGTGGCGTCACGGCGTGTCTGTTCTTCTTTCTTCTTCTCTTTCCTTTCTTTCCTTCTTTGCTGGCTTCTCTTCTTCAGTCACGTCTCGTGACCTATGATCACGGCGTGACTTCATCTCTTGCAGCTCCTTCTCTTCTTTTCTCCCTTCCTCTTCTTTCTTCCCAGCAAGTCACGTCACGTGACTCATGGTCACGGCGTGATCAGTTCTTCTCTCATGATCATCACATTCTATTTACTTCTTCATCTGCTCTTTTCTTCATTTTTCACCTGTAAATGACAATAAACACACAAACATGCACTCTAATACAAATAAACATAAACTAATATATCACATCAAATTATACACACAATAGCATGATTAATTACATAAATTCACACAAAATAAATACATAATTATACTTCATTTTAGCTCCTATCAAATTCCCCCACACTAAACCCTTGCTTGTCCTCAAGCAAGATCAAAGAAATAAGAAAATTTAATAACCAGTAAAAATTACTACAAAACACTGTTATTTAGCACATGTAATAGAGTTGAAAAGAACCAAAATATCTCATACACTCATAATAAAATCAGTAAGTCAAAATTTAAGAGTATGCATCCCAAATTCAACAAATTATTTAACTTTACTAATGCCAACATAAAGAGTATGAAGTCTATTAAAACTAAACATGAACTAAAGAAAGAAAATTAATCATAAAGTTAAAATTCTCAAGTTACTAGCTGCATTTAGGACATTTTAAGCTCACTTACCCTTAATCCAATCTCATGGCATTTTTAGACTTTGCTTTTTCTTTTCTTTGATTTTTCTTTTTGATTTCTAGCAAGAGAAAGTATATGGGTGCGTTTTACGCTCCATCCCATATTTTTGCAATTTTTGATGTATATCTTGCTTTTCTTTTTCTCTTTTTTTTTATGACTTTAGTGGGTGCATTTTATGCTCCATCCCACTTATTTGTATTTTTTAAATTAGTCCTCATCCATTATTGAAAAGATAAAAGGGTAAGTATGATGGCTATAGTTTCCTTAAACAACTAGAAATTGAAAATTATAAACTAAATGAGTAAATTCTAACTTTAAAAACATGGTTAGATAAAGAGACTAATTAATCTATAATGTTGAAATAAGTAAAACCAAATAACTTGAAAAATTTAAAACACATCTCAAAAATTTTGAAAAACTGATAAAAATGAGCATAAAAGATAATATCTTAACAACCTATACAATATACCAAATAAACAATGCTTTATAATAAAGTTTACTTAAAAAGCCTAATTGAAATATAAAAACACACATACAAAAACAATCATGCAATTGACATAAATAATACATATACAAACTCACAAACACAATCACAATCATCACAACAAACAACACAGTCACTCCCCCACACTTAGAACCAACATTGTCCTCAATGTGTAGGAATGACACACAAAAACAAGTAAAAAGAAAGAAATGAAATGAATAAAAAGAAAACTCCCCTATCATGGTGAAGGTGGAGGTGAAGGAACCCGAAAACCAACTTGTTGTATGAAGTTGTCAAACTTGTACTCCAAGCTTCTTTGTCTTCTAGCTAAAATGGTTTGTTGATCTTGTATATGGTGCAAGTTGCTAAGAATTTGATCAAACATTTCTGGCATATTGTGGCTAGATGATCCAACTTGAGGTGCAGTAGATGCAGCAGGTGGAATATCTGCCATCTCCTCATCTTCACTTGCCTCCTCCTCACCTTCTTCTTCTTGGTCCTCAACTTGTGGTGCAGCATTTCCAGCAATATCCCTCCAACATGATCGAGCACGTGCTGGAATTTCCTGAAAATCATTGCTAACAACTTCTCCACGAACTAAAATAGTCTTATTAAAATACTGGCAAGGAAAAACTCTATAATAAGCACCAAGATCAGCATTTAAATTAGTTGCAATACTAGAAATAACATGCCCATGTGATAAAGGCGAATCATGCTTATGTACACATTGCAACAATTGACCTACTATCCAAAATGGCCAACACACGTCCTTGCGTTTATGTACACACCACATCAAAAACAATTCATTATATGAAACTCTATTGAATTCGGACCTATTAAAAACCAAAGAAGCTAAAATCCTATGCAAAATCCAATATCTTAAATCTTTAATAAACATTGATTTAGCATCCCTAGCTCTATAAGGAGTTTGCAAATCAGTCAAAAATGTCCAAAATTCATGTGGCTTAAAAGATTTAGGTGGCTCGGTCAAACCAGCTTGAGAAAATCTAAATATTCTATGCAACATAAAATAAGTTAAAGTATAAGGTATACCAGCCATCCTAAAGTCTAACCAATTCTCATTATCATCATTCTTTTTTAATGTGGTATAGAATTCTAAAACTAAATCAGGACGCACATTTTCACGCATAGAAGCAAATTTAAACAACCCACATACTCGTAACATGTCATTAACTACTTCTAGCATACCAATTTGATTAAGTAAAGAGTCAGGAAAAAACTTACAGCGCATCAAATACCTATTACGAAGTAGTAAATACTTGCTACCTTCATCTACAGAGAAAATGGGAAATAGAGCACCATAGTGAGAAGCAATGTTCACCACTTCAACTTCCTGCTCTTCTGGGTCAGTATGAGGAACAGTGGGATTCTTTGTCCTCACCATTTCTGGATGTGTTGAGTAAACAAGAATGAAAAATGTACAGAAGGCGATGAAGTAGTGACTGAATATAGAGTGACAATCCCGAAATCCCTAAAATGAGTGAAGAAAATAGAAGAGAAACACAAAGCTAAAATGTGGAACTAGAAAAACGAAAGGGAAACAGATTAGAGTAGTTCGAAAATCTCTGTGGAAGAAAAAGAAAAAGAAATGAAGCAATATGGATAATGAAGGCTGGAAGTCGTGACCTGTGTGAAAGAAAGAAAACTAACAGGTGAAATGAAATGTAAAGGGAATAAAATGAAGGGTCACGACTTTTAGGGTTTAAAAATTTTAAGTTCCCGCTTTTAATGTGTTCTAATTCCTAAATGGTTAAATTAAGTTAATTTAATTGAAATTAAATTATCTAAAGCAGAAAATAAAGCAAAACAAAACCAAATAATATAAAAACAATAAGTGAAATAAGGAAATAAAAGAAAAGAAAAGAAGAAATTTTAAAACGTACCTGATGGAGGCGTCACGGCGTCACGTCGCGTGACCATTGCTCACGCCGTGACGCTTAACTTACCTGGGAGAGATCATCTCAAGCGAAACCAAAGAGCATCACGTCGCGTGAAGGTACATCACGCCGTGATGCTTCAGCCTTACCTGAAGTCCCTCGCCTCAGCCCCTCACGTCACGTGAAGCTTCATCACGTCGTGAGCCTTGCAGAAATGGCTTGCTTTTTGCTTCATCGCCTTCTGTCGCGATCGCGATACTTGCCGCGATCGCGACAGAAGCCAACGTCTACATAAAATTTTTATTTTCTTAATTTTTTTCTTCTTTGCTTCTTTCTTTTTTTTTTTTTTTTTTTTTTTATTTATTTTTTTAATATATTTATTAAACAAATCTAGTCTTACTAAATTAGCTGTGAAATAAAACAAAGATACTAGTAACATGAAAATCAAAAAAAAAAAAAAAAAAAAAAAAAAAAAATTATAGAAACAAATTTAAAAACAAAGTACAAAACATAAATAAAAACAATATAATTAAGTAACCTAAATAAAAGAACTAGACAAATCATGGCTTAATATTCTCCCTAGGATTTTCCTCAGTATTACTTGGAAGGCATCCTAGATTCCTAGAAGGTAAAGAATTAGCAATTTGGCCTATTTGAACCTCAAGATTATGAATAGAGGCTGCATGATTTTTAGAAATTTGATCAATTTTTGCCTCAAGTTTCTTTTGGCTTTCATCTTGAGAATGCATCTTATAATTAATTTCTTCAATAAACTTATCAATTTTACCTTCAAAGGCCCCAAACCTATCTTGTGGTTGTTGGTATCCTACTCCCCTATTTTGGTTATTAACATTATTATTTCCCCATGAAAGGTTAGGATGATTTCTCCAACCAGAATTATAGGTATTAGAATAAGGATTTCCACGTCCTTGGCTTTGAAGAAAATTAACTTGCTCTTTATTAGCTATGCCTAAAGTGCAATTACCACTATCATGCCCATTTTGACCACACACATTACATACATTTAATACATTACCTCCCATGCCTAGGTTATTAACTCTATGAGTTAAAGCCTCAACTTGAGCTTGTAATGCAACCATAGAATCTACTGAATGTATCCCTCTAACATTAGAATTATTATACTCTCTTACTCTTTCAGGAGGCCACATACAGTTATTCATTGCCATTTCCTCCAAAAGCTCATATGCTGCATCAATTGTTTTCCTCATTAAAGATCCACCAGCAGCAGCATCAATAGTACCTCTTGTAGTTGGATTTACACCATTATAGAATGTTTGCATCAACAATTCTCTTGGCAAGTTATGATGTGGACACATCCTTTGCAATTCCTTGAATCTTTCCCAAGCCTCATATAATGACTCATTTTCATTTTGCACAAATGTAGTAATATCCTTTATGATTTTTGCGGTTTTGGCCAAGGGAAAATATTTTGATAAAAATGCTTGGGCCAATTGGTCCCAAGTAGTTATAGAACCCCTTGTCAAAGAATTCAACCAAGCCTTTGCTTTATCCTTCAATGTGAAGGGAAAAAGCCTAAGTTTGATTGCATCATTTGAAACCCCATTTATCTTAAAGGTATCACAAATCTCAAGAAAATTTGCCAAATGAGCATTTGGATCCTCATTTGCCAAACCATAAAATTGTATACTATTTTGAATCATTTGCAATAATGAAGGCTTAATTTCAAATTGATTGGCATTTACCGTTGGTCTTACCACTCCTTGTTGAGCACCACTCAATGCAGGTGTGGCAAAGTCCATCAATCTTGGTGGATTTTCATCAGCCATCCCAATTGATTTCCTATTTTTATTCTTCTTTTTATTTGATTTTCGGTTACTTAATAAAAACCTCTCAATTTCAGGATTTATCGGCTCAAGCTCTTCTAAAGAACTCCTTGTACTAGGCATACAACCGTTCCCCGGCAACGGCGCCAAAAACTTGTTGTGCATTTTCTAATGATGCAACATACCGCAAGTATACGGTGTACCGAAATAGTACTTTAGATATCGATCCCACAGGGAACGTGTTACACACTATTACTAATTGATTTTAATCTTGTTTACAATGATGAATTAATGGTAGAATTGGTTTTAATCTAATCTAACATATAAACTAATTAAACCTAGTTAATGATAGTCAAAAGAAGATAAAATAAATCATGAAGAATTAAAAACAATGAACTTGATTCTATCATTTAGATTAACATCTTTCATCTTTCATGCAAGCCAAGTTAGAATAGATTTTTAACTCACTCTCTCGACATGAATTAAAATGCCTAAAACATATAATTAAAATTCTAACTCACAATTTTCATTAATGAATTAGAGGTTTCTAATTACACATTTTAAGAATAATCACTAACCTATAGCAATTATCTCAATATACCAATCTCTTGAATATACCTTGATAATGAATCTCTATTAAATGTCGGATAAAGCAAACTCTCGAATTACTTTAACTTGTAAAGATCATGCAAAAATATTAATAGAGAATCTACAATGAAAGATTATGAAAGTAGATAGAAATAGAAAGAATTATAATATACAAGTTCATTAAAATAATATTCATAAAAATAGTGGAGAAGAATTAAAATTAAGAGAACAAGATAGAAGTTCTTCAACCCTTTTCTCAATCTCTTGAAATAGATTTTCTCCTCCTTGATCTTCTTCTTCAAATCATAGAACTAATAATGAAATTTAACTAAACAAAAACTGTTTACAAAATACAGAAAATTCTTAACTAATAAAATTCATCATCTATTTATCTAATATATATTCTTAAAACTACAGTTAAACTACATATTTATAGAAAATAATTGAAAGCTTGTGTCTCTTGAAATGACCCTTGAGAATGGTTGCAAATTTGGGTGAAAGAAGGTGACTTTTCATGTGATTTTTGGCCTAAAACCGTCCAACGGTCGTCTCTGTCGCGATCGCAACGTTGCCGCGATCGCGACAGAACGCGCTTGCTCATTTCTTCCTTCTTTCCTCTCTTCGGCTTTCGCTTCCCTCTCTGGCCAGTCACGTCGCGTGACTCCCCATCACGGCGTGCCTTCTTCGCGCCTCGTCGCAACCTCGCTCACGTCGCGCCTCTTCTCCTTTCCTTTCTCTTCTCTTCTCTGTGGCGTCACGGCGTGTCTGTTCTTCTTTCTTCTTCTCTTTCCTTTCTTTCCTTCTTTGCTGGCTTCTCTTCTTCAGTCACGTCTCGTGACCTATGATCACGGCGTGACTTCATCTCTTGCAGCTCCTTCTCTTCTTTTCTCCCTTCCTCTTCTTTCTTCCCAGCAAGTCACGTCACGTGACTCATGGTCACGGCGTGATCAGTTCTTCTCTCATGATCATCACATTCTATTTACTTCTTCATCTGCTCTTTTCTTCATTTTTCACCTGTAAATGACAATAAACACACAAACATGCACTCTAATACAAATAAACATAAACTAATATATCACATCAAATTATACACACAATAGCATGATTAATTACATAAATTCACACAAAATAAATACATAATTATACTTCATTTTAGCTCCTATCAGTGTTCAAACAGATGAGGCCAGGAATACCAGACATCAAGGGGAAATTCAGACCTACCTGGGAAGGGCCGTACATCCTTAAGAAGCTGTTATCCAGAGGGGCTGCAATCTTATCAGACAGCAATGGGAACGAATTCAAAGAGCCAGTCAATGTCGACAGACTCAAAAGGTTCCACGGCTAAAGACCAAAATAAAAAGAAGAGAATAAAATGCCCTGCAAGTCGAAAATCGAAAAAAGGCGGCTATGCTAAAATTGGGCGCCTCGACAGGGTGAAAACCGAGAAAAGGCATCCTGTGCAAAAATTAGAGGCATGAGAGAGAATGTCCGATCGTGAAAACCCGAGAGGGCCAATCGGTAACAGGAGTTGATGCTGTTAAAATTTGGTTTCATGTATTGATAGTGCATAAGCAGCTGAGTAAATGCCAAAACTGATCATGTATGCTGAAATTATCTAGAAATATACACAAAACTCGTGAAAGGGATGAATATTATTCTTTTCACTTTTGTCATTCTCTAGTTCTGCATTAAAAAGAAATGTAGCACAAAAAGAAATACACATGTAGGCTAAGCTAGGTCTTGCTGCTGCTCTCGCCGATCAGATGCTTGAGCCCTCGAGTCCTATTATCAGAGGTTGGGCTGAGGATCCACTTCTTGTACCCGCTGGTTGAAGATGCAGAATGGTTGCCAAACCTCGGGATGACGGTCTTCATAGGTAATCTACCCCATAGCTCATGATACCGGGAAGCAAATGCGACCGAGAGATCTCCTCCTCGGAAAGACAGGGGAACCCTCACTATATCCTGGGTCATCCCAAGCTGTCGTGTACATCGCGAGGTGATGCAGAAGGTGGCCTGGCGGAGGCCGCAGAGGGGAACGCAACCCGATGGCCCATCAGTGACCGCATGAGACAGCGGGAGCCAGGCGGATGTAAAACTGATATCGTCATCTGACAGCTCGCCAAATCTGGTAATACCTTCACCAGCCGTGGCACAACCATACAATCGCCTGCGAGGCAAGAAATGGCTCGGCATGTACCGCGGAGTGACTCGAGGGGGTGGTTCAGACAGCATCTTCAGTTTTTCCTGTAACCAGATCTGTAAAAAATAAAATAAAAAATAAAA
Organism: Excoecaria cochinchinensis; assembly: GCA_947683425.1. Taxonomy (NCBI): domain Eukaryota; kingdom Viridiplantae; phylum Streptophyta; class Magnoliopsida; order Malpighiales; family Euphorbiaceae; genus Excoecaria; species Excoecaria cochinchinensis. Next base: position 4,895,468 of record CANTUQ010000004.1, read on the forward strand.
AATAAATAAAGCCGCTGGAGTAAGTAGGATTTGCTTCAGGCAAAAATAAGGCACAGGGTTGTGTGAAAATCCGAAAGGACGCACCTCCCGCAAAGAAAAGCTAGTGTGAAAATCCATAAGGGACGCACTACCTTTAAAATAAGGACGTACCTGGAGTAATAAGGGGCTACCGGTAAAGGTTGTAGTGGACCCAGAGCTCACAGCGTCCAGACTCAAGAGGGTTTCGGCCAAGACAAGTGGTAGAGGGGACAATCCCAGATGAAAGTCGCTCAGAACTCCAAGCAGACGAAAGTCATCTGTCAAGCCTCCTGGAACAACAGTAAGGAAGTTCACCATGCAGAATAGGAACGTGATACTTACCCGATAGGTGGGGATGTCAGTGAATTGATCTAGGGCCTCGATCAGTGGCTCCAGAGAAAAGGAGGAACTCAGAGGAATCAGCTGGTTGGCCTCCGAGGGGGATATGCCCAGAGCTAGGGCTACGTCCCGGGTCTGAAATAGGCCACAGCGGGGGATGCAAGGCAAAGCGCCAGGAGGGAATCGGGCTCCCAGAAATGAAGCCAATTCTTCAGAAAGAGGGCACAGTTCCTGATAGGTGAACTGGAAGACGTGAAATCGGGGGTTCCAGAAGTGGGTCGCCGCTAGGAGGAGGTTCTGGTCAATCTTCACCCGGCACAGATATTTCAGCCCCGCCAGGGAGGAAAGGGCGCCTTCTCCCCAAGTGTGTTTGTCATCTAAAATACAGTGCATCCTTTGAGCGGGAGGGGAAAACATTTTGAGAAGAATAAAAGCCCAAGGTGCTGGAAAATGAAGAGACAAAAAAACTTTGCAGATTTTATAGGGAGGGGTCACCGACGGCCTACCCGCCCCTATACAGAGACGGTCTGCCCGCCTCTATAGGGACGGCCTGCCCGTCGGAAGTCCACCAGGCAGAAACACGCGTCATTATTGCATTCATCACGTGCATTAAATTGCATTTATTGCGCGACAGACGGCCCGCCCGTCGGTCGCTTGTACAGACGCCCTGCCCGTCGGTCACGAAATTCTATATAAGGGCGAGTGACAGACAGCGCAAACGTTGCTGTCCCTTTCTTCTTCCCCTCCCAAACGGTTCCTAAGCGGTTTTTAGCGTTTTTTGAGTCTTTTCTCCTTATTTTTTCGCGATTTCTTCAGTTTTTCGCATTATATACTCACCCGGTGCTCGGATATTCGTATTTCTCTAGTTTCTACACTTCTCCGGATTACAAGTAAGTAAATAATTACTTCTTTTTTTATTTTTGTTCAATTCATTTCTACATTCTTTCTTCTTTTAAACTTTAAGGAGCTTTAGATAATTTTAGAATTTAGGGGGAAATGCTGCCCAATTTTCATTTTTTTGTAATCAAATCCGAACTTTTTGCATGATCACATAGAAATAGAGTTTTTCTATAATATTGGTGTTTTAGAAATGCATTTTTTTAGCGCACCATTTTTGTGGATGACTTGCTTTTGCGGCCTGAGGTCACTGTTTTTGAGTTGTTGGGGGCACACTCTTGCCGGGGTGCGCCCCATTTACAGGCATTTAATTTTGCTAGGGCCTGAGGCCTATTATCTTGCTTTTTCATGCAGGGGGTCGGGCACATCCCTGCCGGGGTGCTGCCCAAATTTTTATTTTTCTTTATTCTAGAATTGAATATTTATTTACTTTCCATGCATAATGCATGCCTTAGGACTTAGGAAGCCCATTTTTATTCACTTTAATTATCCCCATGAGGATTTCATGTTCCTTTTTCCATGATGCGTGCAAGGCATGTTAGGCTACTTCCTTAGACAGGATGTTTGCTATTTTTATCTGTCCTTACCTTTCTTTTTTTATCTCATGTTTGGGCCGCCATTGCCCTGTTAAGGCCTAGATGGACCTGATAGTGCTTGTTTTGCCAAGTTTTAGCTATCTGACTCCTTCCCTTTTTACAGGATGCCTCCCAGACGCAGAGCACCACAGGCCCAGCCCGAGCTTGAGGCCCCGGCTTGGATGGATGACGAGTCCGCTCAGAGGTACAGAGCGTTGGCTCAGGTAGAGTTTCGGGCCAGCCGCTTTGTATCTCGCCCTTTTCTAGAGGCCCTTGGGTTGGCCCCGGAGTTTGATCTACTTGCCGAGGGAGCTGGTTGGATGGAGTTTCTCGAGCCTGCCTTCCAGACATTTCCAGAGGCCACCCGTCAGGTTTTGGCCACTCTCCGCTACACGGGCTTTCAGAGTGCAGATACTGACCCGGGGGTGGTACAGTTTTGGTTTGATGGCGACCATGTCAGCATCACCAGGCAGAGGTTCGCTCAGGCTATGGGGCTCCCTACGGGAGAGGAGGTTGAGATCCCGCGGCGAGCGGTGAGACGCGCCCATTGGGCGGCTATTGCCATACCAGGAGTGCTGTACGATCACGATACAGCGAAGAGCACCGTGCTGGTGTCTCAGGCACTCCGGTATCTGCACAGAGTGCTTTCCAGCTCGTACCTCGGTCGAGCTGGTAATCCAGGGTCGCTTAACGCAGCCGAGATCTGGAGCCTCTGGGCTATGGTGGCAGGCCGGCGTCTCAACGTTAGCCACGAGATCTTGGCCAACCTGGTCAGAGTTGGCAGAGGGTCGACGCCAGTGGTGATGGTGGGAGGAGTCATCACTCGATTACTGTTGGGATTGGGGTTTAACCCCTAGAGGTTGAGAGGACCTTTGCCAAAGGGGATTCATGTAGACGCTGCAGTGGCAGTTCAGATGGGGATGATCTCCCCGATTCCTGGCCAGGCAGAGGCCTATAGGGTGTTGACTATCCACGAGACCCGGCAGATGTTCCACCTTCCACCCTTGGGGGCAGATCCTGATCATCCAGAGCACCAGGAGGAGCAGCCTCCACAGCCAGAGCCCGAGCCTCAGCCTCCGCAGGTACAGCCTCAGCCTCCACAGACTGAGCCTCAGTCGGAGCACCAGCCTCCTCCACCTCCTCAGTCACAGGCAGTGCCTCCGCCACAGCAGCAGGAGCCTCCTAGGACCCCCTCGGACTTCGATTTTGAGATCACGATGGACGATCTCTTCGCCTCTTCACCGGCATCTAGGGCCCCGACTCCAGCCCCGTCGCCGAGTACCAGGGTACAGAGGCCTGCCCGCGAGCCCTCCGAGAGATAACATCCGTACACCCGAGGCGATCCTGGGGCATCCACTTCTTCGGCACCACCACCAGAGCCACAGCCACCGCCAGCTCAGCCGGACTACTTCCAGCTCCTCTCCTCCATGTTTATGGCCTTTGAGCGGCGACAGGATGAGAGGGATAGGGCCATTCACGAGAGTTTGGATCGCCAGCAGGCTGCTATTCAGGAGCAGTCTCAGACGGTGGAGGGCCTATCCCGAGAGCAGGCAGGCTACATGGAGCACACAGCGAGGGAGCAGACCCGGGCCATGGATGCCCTTAGAGATGAGCAGACTCGAGTCCTGGAGGCCTTCAGGGGAGAGCAGATGAGACTGGTTGAGCAGATTGCTCAGGGACAGAGGGAGCTGAGGCAGCAGCTCGCTCATGATGTGAGGACGTCACAGGACCAGGCATCTCAGAGGGTTGATATGACCCTTCAGATGATTGATGAGTCACTTGACTCTCTGAGATCCCGCGTCCAGGCGATAGAGGGGATTCTCCCTCCTCTTTCTCAGACCATGAGAGAGTTCAGGGAGCAAACGGAGCAGAGCTTAGAGCATAGGAGGACGGCCGCCGCAGAGCAGACCACTCAGCTGAGCCAAGCCTTCAAGAAGTTGGGGGACAAGATCTCAGAGACCTTAGGGTTTTTGGGCACCTGTACCCAGCCCTTCTTGGACGGTTACGGTCAGGTTCAGTTCAGGCGAGCCCACGATCATGAGGCAGGACCCTCTACAGCTCCGCCACCACCTCAGGCCCGTCCACCTCCGCCAGGGACCGTGCATATATCGGATGATGAGGATCCCGATGAGCCATCCGACTACACACCTCTCTGAGCTTCGGGGAGTTATTTTTGTATCTCTTGTATATTCTTGTATTTTGTATATGCATTGTACAAAAATGACATGTCTAGTGGAAAACTTTTGCTTCATTATTTGCATGTTTTTCTTTTCTTTTCGATTAATTGCTTAAATAACACCACAGGAAGTGTATATTCTCATATTTACTCATATGTCGATAAAAATGACAATGAAAAAAAAATAACATGAAACAAAGACAAACAACAAAAGAATAATAACCAATAGCAGGTCAAAAGATGACCATTCAAACACGAATTAACAAAATCTTTTATCTCACAGGTACAAAGGAATACCAACCTGAGCACAGACGTCGATTAAAGAGAGATCTTCTTCGAAGCAAGGAAACCAGCGGAGTTTCCACACTCCAAAATCGAAGTTGCGGTTAGAGAAACACTGCTCTTCACCAGATCGAGACTGTAGCCAGAGAGTGCTGCGTTTCACCAATCGAAGTTGCGGTTAGAGAAACACTGCTCTTCACCAGATCGAGACTGTAGCCAGAGACTGCTGCGTCTCACCAATCGAAGTTGCGGTTAGAGAAACACTGCTCTTCACCAGATCGAGACTGTAGCCAGAGAGTGCTGCGTCTCACCAATCGAAGTTGCGGTTAGAGAAACACTGCTCTTCACCAGATCGAGACTGTAGCCAGAGAGTGCTGCGTCTCACCAATCGAAGTTGCGGTTAGAGAAACACTGCTCTTCACCAGGTCGAGACTGTAGCCAGAGAGTGCTGCGTCTCACCAATCGAAGTTGCGGTTAGAGAAACACTGCTCTTCACCAGATCGAGACTGTAGCCAGAGAGTGCTGCGTCTCACCAATCGAAGTTGCGGTTAGAGAAACACTGCTCTTCACCAGATCGAGACTGTAGCTAGAGAGTGCTGCGTCTCACCAATCGAAGTTGCGGTTAGAGAAACACTACTCTTCACCAGATCGAGGCTGTAGCCAGAGAGTGCTGCGTCTCACCAATCGAAGTTGCGGTTAGACAAACACTGCTCTTCATCAGATCGAGTTTGTAGCCGAAGCATGCTGCATCTCACCAAGCCCTGCAGGACGAGATGAGGTCTACCCGGCAAAAGGCACGGAAGGTGAAAAGCCGTCGAAGGTACGCTTTCTTTCCAACCTTTCTCTGAGTTTTGGCTTATCTAGGCGCTTGTGCGCTAGTTTCCCCAAAACTGGGGGCAACTGTAAGCACCGTGTCCTGGAGCGGTCCGGATCAGAGGTTACCCTATGATGAAATCAATGTTCAAGCCTGTACGGGAGGCTGAATTTGGAGGTTTTAGTCCCGCGTTCCATGAGAAATTATGTATTTCTACACTTCCTGGGCAGAGGGGGAGAAAACGGAAGTTTTTCAAGTCAAAAAGGCTTTTTTGTCCTCCACAGACGGCCAGCCCGTCTGTGGAGGTAGCCCGTCGCTTCGAGTCACCGACGGCTCCGGGTATTTTCCGACGCCCGTCGGAAAGTCACCGCCCCTGTCAGGAGCCGCCTGGTTTCCTGGAGCACGCAACCGTTTCGACGCCCGTCGGTGTATGTGGCAGGACCGTCGGAAGTGTCCTTGTGTCAGTAGGATTCTTCCGACGCCCGCCCCCATACACCGACGCCCGTCGGTCGTGTCTGGCTATATAAGGTCCGGATTTTCATTTGAAAGGGGTTGGAAAATTTTTCAGAAGAGGAAACTCTGCCAAAATTCGAGCACGTTTTCTCTCTCTTCCAAAAACACCTTTTTCCAAAGAACTTTACTTAATCAAGGATCAAATCAATCAAAGGAACTAAAAGCTAATTAGTTTTCTTTAGATTTTGACTCCTAAATCGATTTTCTGAAGGATCGGAGGTGAAATAGCTCATTTTCTCTCTCTAATCTTTCATTCTCTTATTTCTCGTGGAACGCGCGGGGATCTAACCGACATCAAAATTCTACCCAAGGCAACTATCTGAGGGTAAATATTCCGGATTCTCTCTCCATTTCTATCTCATATTTAATCATTTATCATTTATTTATTCATTCTGTGAAATTTTTGAATACTTGTCATTACCTTTCTTCATTTTGACTACCCCATCTCCCCTTTTGAAATAAAACTTGCTTTTTGATCTTGAAAGGCCCTTGTTTCCTTTCTGTTTTCCGTAGATAGAGGTGACCGACGGGTCATCTTCATGACCGATGCCCGTCGGTCACCTACCTATAGACGCCCTTTTTGAGTGACAAACGGGCATATCGGATAACCGTTCCGACGCCCGTCGGTCAACCAGGAACGGCCGTCGGTGGGTTCTGCCTCCATCTTCGTTGATCATTTTTCATCTCTATTCAGTCCCTTCGACTCTTTATGTGTTAATTTCATGAATATTAACATCTCTTAACTTTCTGTGAGTGTATATTAGTCTTCTTGGATAATTCCGAGCTCGAGCAGCCGCCTACCATGCGTGGTGGATCTCATCCGGTTTAGTTCTCTTAAACCTCTTGATTTATTCCTCTCGCTTTTATTTTATGTATTTGAATAAGCTCTTTTTATCCCGTTAAATGTAAGAATATATCAACGATTTGTACTTAAATAAAATTGAGTTTTGTATAAAATGCAAAAGGGTCCAACGCCCTATTTTCGTTCAATAAAGATCATCACATATTAAATATCCCCTTTTTAATAATGATGCATGAGAGGACCAAAGTCCTCAAAATAAACAATGCCCCGATTTGTGTAAGAATCGCACATTTATCAAAGGGAGTTGTATTCCGCTCCTTGTGTTATTGTAATTTATCGCTTTTGATACTTATTCTGCTCATTTACTGCTTTCCGAATGTGAATAAATGCGCCCTTTAATCAACTGCATAGTGTGGAGAGAGAGCGAACTAATGACATTAAAATTTGATCATAAACTAATCGAGGTAGAAATAGATGAGAAATCCCGGACCCAGCTCTGGTCTTTGGGCTCAAGAGGTTAGAGGTTATCCTCCAAAATACTTCTTGGGTCACGAGACTTTAGCGCTAATCCTAGGCCTCATGGCCCAACATGGATACTAAGCGCAAGTCTTAGGCTCTCCGAGGCGAGAGTAACTTTCCCAATGTTCTATTGGGTGGCGACTCCATGATACCTCCTTGTTGCCCAACATAGACGCACTTGCGATTTATCGTAAGATGCCAACGGACCCGCAAACGCCCCGGTCGCCCACGTGCAGGCGGTCGAACGGGCGGCGCTCTCCGGGGTCCGGCGCGCGTCACACCTATTGAACCTTTATACTAATTTAAAATATCAACTTTACATACCTCAATTTGGCACATAAACTTTTAACTTATTTTCTTCCACTTCTAGCACTCCAAATGGACTCCAATCATCATCACCAGATTCTATCGAGGTTTAAATTTGTTTAGGAGGCTTAGATTTGAGGAGAGATTCACTTTGGCGAAAGGAGGAGAGGAGAAGGTCGGTTTCTCTAGGGATTTCTCTAAAGAAATCTACTCTTGAGGTTTATATAGGCGAAATTTGAACCAAACTTGTCCAACCAAAGTTGTCGAACCGGTTTGAATAAAAATTTTGATTTTTAGGCCAGCATCCACTGTTGAATGGTAATTATAAGTTACTTAACTTAGTTTCACTCCCAACAAATTCCATCATTTTTGACAATATGAAAAATAGTCTCTCTGAAAAATTTCAGCTCAATCAGAGTCCGTTTAGGGCTCGATTCACTCAAATAGGTCCGATTCAACACTATTCGATTCTACCGTAATTCACTAATCTAATACTGTCAAAAATTCCTAAAAATTATTTTAAGCCCTCACACAACCTACAATACACCACATAGAGCTCATTTACTATTTTTAAAAATTAAGTCAAAGTTTTGTCAAACCCTAGTTTAATTGAACCGAACAAGAGGCAAACTTCAGCTTAACTTTCGGATACCCAAATGACCGTATTTTCACTCTAAATTTTACCACTAGACTCATGACAGTACTCAGATCAATTTTGTCAAATAAAAATTTTCCAGTAATTACTGTCAATTCCAGCTATATAACTACCCCGAGGTCACCCATCTCGGGATTGGTATAGCTACCCCGAGATCACCCATCTCGGGATTGGTATACCTTTACCACACTTAACTTTTTAACTCTACAGTAGTTAAAGGTACTCAGGCCATCACTCTATACCGAAACCACATTACAAACTCTATAAAATTCACTGAATAGTATATGGGCCATTACATTACACATATATAACAAATACATAAAATTAAAATACATATGAACACAATAAATTATAACACAATTAAAGGCATTAACATATTTTTCTATAACTTTCACATAACACTACTCAGTCATCCGGGTTCCCATATACATTTCAAGTACTTATACACAAATAATATACAAATATTATTTCAGACCTAATGATTCACAAGACCAGATGAGTACATAGTTTACCTGTAATGCTGCGTTTCCACCTTGGTAGTTTGAGCCTTGTGCGTGTGCGATTGTGTGTGTGTGTTCAAGCTTGGCATGTGTTATTTTGTGTATGTGTATGGTTTGATGTATAGTATTATGTAATTATGGGGTTTTGTTTGGGTGTGAGTATGAGTAAGGGATTAGTGTGTGTGTAAGTGAGGTTAGCTTTGGGTGTAGGTAAGAGGATGGTTGTTGGGTGTGTCTTGGGGTAGTCTTCCTATAGGAGGCTGCCATGTGGCAAGTGGGGGAGTATTTATAGTGGAGAAAGGAGAGAGAAAATAGTAGCTTCTTCTTCTTTTTCCCATTCCTCCTCTTCTCCACCCCGTTCTTCATCTCCTTCTTTCTTTCTTCTTCACTTCCTTGCAATCCTTCCTTTTTAGCTACAATTTTGGAGAGTCTTGGGTAGTCCTAAGGTTATTTGGGTAAGTGATAGCTTATGGTTCTTCCTCATTGTAAGCACCGTGTCCTGGAGCGGTCCGGATCAGAGGTTACCCTATGATGAAATCAATATTCAAGCCTGTATGGGAGGCTGAAGTAGAGGTTTTAGTCCCGCGTTCCATGAGAAATGGGGTTTTTCTGCACTTCCCGGGCAGAGGGGGAGAAAACGAAAGTTTTTCAAGTCAAAAAGGTTTTTTGTCCTCCACAGACGGCCAGACCGTCTGTGGAGGTAGCCCGTCGCTTCGAGTCACCGACGGCTCAGGGTATTTTCCGACGCCCGTCGGAAAGTCACCGCCCCTGTCAGGAGCCACCTGATTTCCCGGAGCACGCAACCGTTCCGACGCCCGTCGGTGGTTGTGGCAGGGCCGTCGGAAGTGTCCTTGTGTCAGTAGGATTCTTCCGACGCCCGCCCCTAAGCACCGACGCCCGTCGGTCGTATCTGGCTATATAAGGTCCGGATTTTCACTTCAAAGGGGTTGGAAAAATTTCAGAAGAGGAAACTCTGCCAAAATTCAAGCACATTTTCTCTCTCCTCCAAAAACACCTTTTTCCAAAGAATTTTACCTAATTAAGGATCAAATCGATCAAAGGAACTAAAAGCTAATTAGTTTTCTTTATATTTGGACTCCAAAATCGATTTTCTGAAGGATCGGAGGTGAAATAGCTCATTTTCTCTCTCTAATCTTTCATTTGTTATTTCTCGTGGAACGCGCGGGGATCTAACCGACACCAAAATCTTACCCAAGGCAACTATCTGAGGGTAAATATTCCGGTTTCTCTCTCCATTTTTTCTCATATTTAATCATTTATCGTTTATTTATCCATTCTGTGAAGTTTTTGAATATTTCTTCATTATTTTTTCTTCATCTTGACTCCCCCATCTCCTCTTTTGGGTAAAACTTGCTTTTGATCTTAAAAAGCCCTTGTTTTCCTTTCTGTTTTCCGGAGACAGAGGTGACTGACGGGTCATCTTCATGACCGACGCCCGTCGGTCACCCACCTACAGACCTCCTTTTTGAGTGACAAACGGGCATGTCGAATAACCAAACCAACGCCCGTCGGTCGATCAGGAAAGACCGTCGGTGGGTTCTGTCTCCAAGTTTTATCATTATTTTTACCTCTATTCAGTCCTTTCGATTTCTCGTGCGCTAACTTCATGTATATTGACATCTCTTAACTTTCTATGAGTGTATATTGGATCTCTTGGAAAATCTCGAGCTTGAGTAGCTGCCTACCGTGCATGGGGGATTTTTGTCCGGTTTAGTTTCCTTAAACCTCTTGAGTTACTTCTCTTGTTCTTTTATTCATCGATTATTTTATGCATATGGATAAGTTTTGTTATCCCGTTAAATGCGAGAATAGACCACCGATTTGTACTTAAATAAAATTGAGTTTTGTATAAGATGCAAAAAGGGTCCAACGCCCTATTTTTACCCAATAAAGATCACCACAAATTAAACATCCCATTTTTGATAATGATGCATGCAAGGACCAAAGTCCTTAAGAATAAGCAATGCCCCGATTTATGTATGATTCGCACATTTACAAAAGGGAGTTGTATTCCGCTCCTTGTATTGTTGTAATTTATCGCTTTCATTATTTATCTGCTCATTTACTGCTTTCCGAATGTGAATAAATGTGCCTCTAATTAAACCGCATAGTGTGGAGAGGGAGCGAATTAATGACATTAAAATTTGATCATAAACTAATTGAGGTAGAAATAGATGAGAAATCCCGGACCCAGCTCTGGTCTTTGGGCTCAAGAGGTTAGAGGTCATTCCTCAAGATACTTCTTGAGTCACGAGGCTGTAGCGCTAATCCTAGGCCTCATGGCCCGATATGGATAAAATGCGCAAGTCTTAGGCTCTCCGAGGCGAGAGAAACTTTCCCAATGTTCTATTGGGTGGCGACTCCATGAAACCTCTTTGTTGCCCGACATAGACGCACTTGTGATTTATCGCAAGCTGTCCACGGACCCGCAAATGCCCCGATCGCCCACGTGCGGGCGGTCCGGAAGGGCGGCGCATTGGGATCCGGCGCGCGTCACAGTGGCGACTCCGCTGGGGATGTTTATGGTTCGAGATTTCGATTTGAAAATACCTCTTTTAACATTTATGATTAAAATTTAATTCATAAATTCACCCCCTCTCAAATTTGCATTTGCATATCATTAGAGCCTTAGAATACGCTAGTTTGGTCCCTCTTATAGCCCCGGTGCGTTCCTGAAGCACCTCCTCATTTTCACTCAATTTGGGGAAGTGTTAAGGATAATCACCAGCCCAAGCCACGTACCTTAAATGGTATATCGAAATGGTGACCCGATCGGTCGTTACGCTCGTGATGAGCTAGACCCGTCGGCAGGGATCATGCTTGGGTAGCCTCAAAGAAACATCTCCCTTGTCCAAAGCTCATGTAATGACTGTAGTCACTTTCCCCAGGTGAAATGAACCTTAATCTCATGCTTGCTGTATGGATCCTCGTGTATTGGGTGAGTCCAAATGTCTCGCTTGGTAACCTAGCCAAAGGCTACCATGCCCAGGTAGGGCCATATCGGAATTTATGGAACGTCCAAATACGCGACGATCATTATCCATCCGCTTGTACATTAGCTTAGGAGTGTTATGCTGCCGGTTTTCCGCCGCGCACCATACGTGTCCAATTGGGTCCCTCGTTGACCCTTGGGCTAATCCCGCCTAGGAAAGAGACTGCACGACCACGTGTGTGGGAGAAATAAGGGTGGAAGGACCTACTTGCTTGCTTGTGCTCTGTAAATGTTGCACATCACGATCATGCATTATACTTACATTTCATGCATCATTCTAACTTTTGTCCCTGCAGCCATCATAGATCTGCCCAGGTGGACCAGATCACCAACCGGGCGACTGATCCGAGTTCTAACTCCTGAGCTGTCAGATAGAGGGGGTCTACCAGAGATTTTATCGGAAATCAGTGGTACAGTATCTCAGATGGCAAACTCACCTAGGGGGGAAGATGCCACCAGGGCCATGATTGCGGAAGAAGTGGGCTGCCGTTTCGAGGAATTCGAAGGCAGGATGATGAATATGTTGGCCGCTTTAGCACAGCAGAATGCTCAGCCAAATGCTCCCCAGAATCCTCCTCCTCCTCCTGCAGTGAGACAGAATGAGCCTGAGGAAGAAAGGGTTGAAAGGCGAGAGGAGCCTGTTAGGCCGCCGCCGATGGAGCTGAGATCAGTGGCTTCGGGAGATTTGAGAAGAAGGCCAGTGCTAAGGATTGATGACGATAGAGATATCGAGGATGATAGGCTGAGCGTGGCATCTGAGAAGGGGAAGGCACCTCTGGCTGATGACTTTATTTTGAAAAAGATGGAAGAAAGGTTCGAGGCTATGGCTCGTATGATAGGCAGAGCCCACGGGATGAATCCTGAGGATAGGGAGCTGGACGGAGAAGACCCGATCCCTTATAACTTCAAAATGCCGGATGTGCCGAAGTTCGATGGTACTTCTGATCCCACCGCACATGTGAAGCAGTATTCTCTGGTCATGAAGGGGACCACATTGTCCAAGAAGCAGAAGGTAGAATACTTTTGTCTGAGTCTGACCTCCCATGCCATAGATTGGTATCATGGCCTTGACCGTCGCACTAAAGAAGATTGGGATCTGCTCACTGAGGAGTTTTTGAAACAATACGACTGTAATACCAGAATGGAGGTGACTCTAAAAGATCTTGAGTTACTCCAGCAGAAGGCCGGGGAATCCTTCCATGAGTACCTTACCAGATGGCGGAACCGAGTGATGGAGATGCGCCGAAAGCCTGATACCCAAGATCAGATTCGTCTTTTCATTAAGAACGCGAGCCCGTACTTGAAAGAGGGATTGAGGATGAAGGGGTTAAAGGACTGGGAGTCTCTCAAAGATATAGCCATCGAAGCAGAAGGGGAGTTTTTGACCCGAAAAGCTAGCAGTGATAATTTTGCCAAAAGGGCTAACCCCGGTCAAGGAGCCAGTAGACCGGCAGGTCCCAGTAATAGCACTAGAAGAATGGGTGAAGTGTCTGCTACCGAGGTAGCCACCCCGAGGAAGTTTTCGAACTTGGGGAGACCATTATCCTGGGTCTTGAAGAGGCTGATGAAGGAGGGAAAGCTGCGTCCTCTAACTCCTAGGCCAGCTCTGACACAAGGGAAACCGGGCCATAAGGACAACGAATTCTGTGCATTCCACCAGTACTCAGGCCATATCACTGATAAATGCAAAGCGCTCCGGCACTCTATTCAAGACTTGATCGATAGCAAGCAGATCTCTGACCCTGAGAAGAGAGAAACTGAGAAGAAGTCTGGTTATAACGCTGTACCCCCACCTGTGTTTATGATCCACTCTAGCCTGCCGGAGTGGTATGTGCTACGAGATCTGTATGGGAATGAGGAGGCTGCTGTTGGTAATTCCGAGAATGAGGAGGAGAAAGCAGTTGTGGCGACCCTTGATTGTTGGTCTAGCAGTGAAAGCGGTGGAGAAACCGAGGATGATGGAAGTTTGAACCTTGATCTGTGGGGTTCCGATGGAGACGAGGGAGAGATAAATGCTGTCACTAGAAGTGGAAGGGTGATCCCCGAGATTGCGAAGCTACCTGAGCCAGTACAGCCATTGGCAGAGAAAGAGCCAGAGGAGGAACAGATTATAAGGCAATTGAAGAAGACCACGGCCCAGATATCCATTTGGGATTTGTTGAGGCAATCCCCCTCTCACAGGCAGAAGGTAGTAGAGGCTTTGGTTGAGGCCACAGTCGCCACCACTATTTCCCCGTCAGAGCTTTTGAGTCTAATCAAGGGAGGATCCGAGGAGAGGTTGATCTTTTCCGACGCTGACTTGCCAGCAGAAGGACGCAGTCATAACCGACCTTTGTACATTAAAGCGCAGATCAGCGGCAAGCACACTGCTTGCGTCATGGTGGACGATGGGTCTTCTATCAACGTGTGCCCTTTGATAGCTTTGCAAGCTTTTGGCTTAAGCGAGGATATGCTCAGTGGATCCGATCTGACTATCACGGCCTACGATAACTCGAGGAGGCAAGCCTTAGGAACCTTCAAGACTTTGGTCAAGACAGGACCTATCGAAGTGGAAGTTGAATTTGTAGTTCTGCCCATTCCCGCTAATTTCTCGGCTTTGCTAGGGAGACCCTGGTTTCATAAATTAGGAGGAGTTCCATCCACACTACATCAGATGATAAAATTCCCGCACAAAGGGGAGGTGGTGACTATCAAGGCGGCCAGGGAAAACCAAGTCTCAGCGTTAGAAATTGCCAATCAACCTTTCAGTGGTTTCCATGTGTCTATGATAAAGGAAGAGCACGGATCAGTAGATAGCCTGGCTGTGGTCAATATGTTGAAGAAGATGCACTATCTTCCTGGGGCTGGATTGGGTAGAAGCTCCCAAGGGCTGCAGACCGCGATCACCACTCGAGGGCAGAAGAGCCGGAAAGGCTTGGGGTACAGAGGTGGCTTTGGCAAGAGAAGGGTAACAGACAGGATCCCCCACATTTCAGAAAGCTTTGTCCCCGCGTCTTCGGTATGTGCTTATACCGGCGAAGATGAACCGCAATGGGTAGATGGGAGGATTGTCCCTGGCTTTGAGATTTTTAATGATGTGTATGACTGGCACGTCGGGTTTGTCAAGATCGCTGAAGACTTTTGGGATGAGGAAGTCATGACTCAGGGGATTTCTTGGGACAAGTGCGAGCTCGAGGAGGTCGTCACTGAGAAAATGATAGCTGCCAGGCTGAAAGGAAAAGGGAAGATAGCAGATTTAGAGCTGAGAATGGAGGATTTGAAAATTTCTTCCGACGCGCCTGAAGGGCCTCTGCTAGATCAGAAAATCAGTGAGCGAGCTGCAACGACATCAACCTCGGGAGCGGCAGAAGAAGACTCTAGCCTAGATTGTCTTTTTATTCCAGAACTCTTTTATGATGTAAATGATAACTACAATATTATCAATAAGATGAACAATTTCACTTATTTGTGCGATATTTCTAATGATTTCAACATGCATGAACATGATCATATTCCATCAATTTTTGACATTGATTCTACTGGCACAACGCCTTTCAATCTTGGAACCTCGGAAAATCCGAGAGAAATTCTAATAGCATCAAACATAACTCCTGAGGAGAGAAAAAATTTCGAGAGAATAATAACAAAACATAAAAAAGTCTTTGCTTGGACCTACGAGGACATGCCGGGGATTGACCGAGCCGTGGCGGAGCATGCCATCCCGACTTATCCAGATTGTAAGCCTGTGAAGCAGAAATTGAGGAGGCTAAGACCAGAATGGGCCGACAAGGTTAAGGAGGAAATCCGACAGCAGGTTGAAGCTAAGTTCCTTGTGGAAGTCCAGTATCCTACTTGGCTGGCAAATGTGGTTCCTGTGGCTAAGAAGAACGGAAAGGTCAGGGTGTGTGTGGATTATCGAGATCTTAATAAAGCTTGCCCTAAAGATGATTTTCCACTACCCCATATTGATGTATTGATAGACAGTGCTGCCAATTGCGCAATGTACAGTTTCGGGGATGGATATGTGGGCTACAACCAGATCCTGAACAAGATAGCTGACCGGGTTAAGACTGCCTTCATCACGGAGTGGGGTACCTATGCCTATCGGGTCATGCCTTTCGGCCTAAAGAATGCGGGGGGCACGTACCAGAGGATGGCAACCAAGATCCTAAGCGACCTGATTCACAAAGAAGTGGAGGTGTATGTCGATGATATGATGGTCAAATCAGCCACCCGAGAGGGACACTTTGAAGCTCTAGAGAAGTTCTTCACCCGGATCGACAAGTATAATCTGCGACTTAATCCCAAGAAGTGCATTTTCGGGGTGACTTCAGGAAAGCTGTTGGGACATGTTGTCAGTCAGAGAGGGATAGAAATTGATCCCGACAAGGTGAAAGCTATCAGAGAGATGCCTGTGCCACAGAAGGAGAAAGATGTAAGGAGTTTCCTGGGCAAACTGCAGTACGTTAGCCGGTTTATTGCCAAACTCACTTCGATATGCGAACCTGTTTTCAGGCTGCTTAGAAAGAATCAGCCCGTAATCTGGAATGAAGACTGCCAGAGAGCCTTTGATTATATCAGGGAATATCTGTTGAATCCGCCAGTACTAAGGCCTCCGCAACCTGTTAAACCGGTTATTCTGTACCTGGCAGTAGAGGACGGTTCAGTGGGCGCCATGATGGCTCAAGAGGATGAATTTGGGGTAGAGTTTGCAATTTATTACCTCAGTAAGAAGTTCCTGGCTTATGAAATAAAATATGCTGAAGTGGAGAAGATCTGCCTCGCAGTGATCTGGGCATCGAAGAAGCTGAGACATTACTTCCATTCATACAAAGTTCAGGCAGTGGCCAAGCAGAATCCATTAAGATATTTGCAGGAAGCGCCGTCCTTGCTTGGTAAAATGGGGAGATGGCTGCTCTTGCTGCAAGAGTTTGATGTACAATACATCACCCGCAAGACCATTAAAGGGCGAGCTGTGGCCGAGTTTCTTGCTGAACATCCTATCCAAGGGGACACCCCCGAATTTACCTTTCCTGATGAGAGCATAGGCACGATTTCTGTTCAAGGATGGCAGTTGCATTTTGACGGGGCGGTGAACAACAAAGGAGCCGGAGTCGGAATCATCCTGACGACCCCAGATAATGAGAAGCTTCCTCTTGCTAAGAAACTGAAGTACAAGGCAACCAACAATGAGGCTGAGTATGAAGCGTGCACCTTCGGATTGGAGGCTTTGGCTGTGTTGGGGGCAAGAAATGTAGAGGTTTTTGGTGACTCGTCCTTGGTAATAAACCAGATCCGAGGCGAATGGGCCGTTAAAGAAGAACGACTGGTCCCCTATGTTCTATATTTGAAAGGGATGTGTGGGCAGTTTGAGACTTGCACTTTCCACTTCGTGCCCAGAGATGAGAATCGTTTGGCTGATGCGTTGGCAACCTTAGTGTCAATGTGGGATAACCCTGAAGGAATGGCCATGAAGCCGGTGCTAATTTCGAGCTCTGATAAGCCTAGTTTTGAAACCGAACCAGTATTGGGGCTAGAAGCATCAGATGGGAAGCCATGGTACTTTGATATCATGAATTACTTGGAAAGCGATAGATTTCCAGAAGAGGCCACTGAAAAAGACCAGAGGATGATACGTAAGTTATCTACTCAGTTCGTATCCTTAGGAGGGGTGTTGTACAAAAGACGGTCAGATGGGATCCAGCTCAGGTGCTTGAACGAAAGAGAAGCGCGCAAGATAATGGAGGAGACCCATGCAGGGATCTGTGGGGCCCACATGAATGGTTTGACCTTGGCCAAGAAGATAATGAGGCAAGGCTTTTATTGGCTTACGATGGACACTGATTGTTCAAGATATGTCAAACAATGTCAGTTGTGCCAACAGTACGCAGACCTGAGACACCTGCCGGTATCAGAGCTACATAACCTAACGTCACCTTGGCCGTTTGCTGCTTGGGGGATAGATATCATCGGAGAGGTTCGCCCTACGGCGTCTAATGGGCACAGATATATCATAGTCGCAATCGACTACTTCACCAAATGGGTCGAGGCGGAATCCTTTAAGAAAATTGATGCAAGGGATATGGCCAGGTTCATAGAGAGGAACTTGATATGCAGATATGGCCTCCCTCATCACATAGTGTCTGATAACGGAGTGCAGTTTATGGGTGAGACCAGGAAACTTCTCGAGAAGTATGGTGTTGAGCATCATAAGTCCTCTCCCTACCGACCGCAAGCGAATGGAGCAGTGGAAGCTGCCAATAAGAATGTAAAGAAGATCTTGTCCAAAATGGTCCGAACCTACAAAGACTGGGCTGAGAAGTTACCCTTCGCCCTGTGGGGATACAGAACGACAGTAAAATCATCTACAGGCGCTACACCATTCTCCCTGGTATATGGAACGGAAGCAGTGTTGCCGGTAGAGATAGAGCTTAAATCGCTAAGGGTGGTCATGGAGGCCCAAGTCCCGGAAGCCGAATGGGCGCAGCAGAGATTGCAGCACTTAAACTTGCTGGATGAAAGTAGGCTGAAAGCTTATTATCACAATCAGATATACCAGAAGAGATTAGCAAGAACTTTCGGAAGGAAGGTGAGGAAGCACCCGCTGAAAGAAGGGGACTTGGTGTTCAAACAGATGAGGCCAGGAATACCAGACATCAGGGGAAAATTCAGACCTACCTGGGAAGGGCCGTACATCCTTAAGAAGCTATTGTCCAGGGGGGCTGCAATCTTATCAGATAGCGATGGGAACGAATTCAAAGAGCCGATCAATGTCGACAGACTCAAAAGGTTCCACGGCTAAAGACTAAAATAAAAAGAAGAGAATAAAGATGCCCTGCAAGTCGAAAACCGAAAAAAGGCGGCTGTGCTAAAATTGGGCGCCTCGACAGGGTGAAAATCGAAAAAAGGCATCCTGTGCAAAAATTAGAGGCATGAGAGAAAATGTTCGATCGTGAAAACCCGAGAGGGCCGATCGGTAACAGGAGTTGATGCTGTTAAAATTTGGTTTCACGTATTGATAGTGCATAAGCAGCTGAGTAAATGCCAAAACTGATCATGTATGCTGAAATTATCTAGAAATGCACACAAAACTCATGAAAGGGATGAATATTATTCTTTTCACTTTTGTCATTTTCTAGTTCTGCATTAAAAAGAAATGTAGCACAAAAAGAAATACATGTGTAGGCTAAGCTAGGTCCTGCTGCTGCTCTCGCCGATCAGATGTTTGAGCCCTCGAGACCTGTTATCAGAGGCTGGGCTGAGGATCCACTTCTTGTACCCGCTGGTTGAGGACGTGGAATGATCGCCAAACTTCGGGATGACGGTCTTCATGGGTAGTCTACTCCATAGCTCATGATACCGGGAAGCAAATGCGACTGAGAGATCTCCTCCTCGAAAGGATAAGGGAACCCTCACTATATCCTGGGTCATCCCAAGCTGCCGTGAACATCGAGAGGTGATGCAGAAGGTGGCCTGGCGGAGGCCGCAGAGGGGAACGCAACCCGGTGACCCATCGGTGACCGCATGAGACAGCGGGAGCCAGGCGGATGTGAAACTGATATCGTCGTCTGACAGCTCACTAAATCTGGTAATACCTTCACCAGCAATGGCACACCCATGCAATCGCCGACGAGGCAAGAAATGGTTTGGCGAGTACTGCGGAATGACTCGAGGGGGTGGTTCAGACAACATCTTCAGTTTTTCCTGTAGCCAGATCTAAAAAAAAAAAAAAAAAAGCTGCTGGAGTAAGTAGGGTTTACTTCAGGCAAAAATAAGGCATAGGGTTGTGTGAAAATCCGAAAGGACGCATCTCCCGCTGAGAAAAGCTAGTGTGAAAATCCATAAGGGACGCGCTACCTTTAAAATAATGACATACCTGGAGTAATAAGGGGCTACCGGTGAAGGTTGTAGTGGACCCAGAGCTCACAGCGTCCAGACCCAAGATTGTTTCGGCCAATACAAGTGGTAGAGGGGACATTCCCAGATGAAAATCGCTCAGAACCCCAATCAGACGGAAGTCACCAGTCAAGCCTCCGGGAACAACAGTAAGGAAATTCACCATGCAGAATAGAAACGTGATGCTTACCCGATAGGTGGGGACGTCGGTGAACTGATCTAGGGCCTCGATCAGTGGCTCCAGAGCAAAGGAGGAACTTAGAGGGATCAGCTGGTTGGCCTCCGAGTGGGATATGCCCAGAGCTAGGGCTACGTCCCGGATCTGAAATAAGCCGCAGTGGGGGATACAGGGCAAAGCGCCAGGAGGGAACAGGGCTCCCAGAATGGAAGCCAATTCTTCAGGTAGAGGGCACAATTCTTGATAGGTGAACTGGAAGACGTGAAATCGCGGGTTCCAGAAGTGGGTAGCTGCCAGGAGGAGGTTCTGGTCGATCTTCACCCGGCACAGATACTTCAGCCCCGCCAGAGAGGAAAGGGCGCCTTCTCCCCAAGTGTGTTTGTCATCTAAAATACGGTGCATCCTTTGGACAGGAGGGGAAGACATTTTGAGAAGAATAAAAGCCCAAGGTGCTGGGAAACGAAGAGACAAGAAAATTTTGCAGTTTTTATAGGAGAGGGTCACCGACGGCCTACCCGCCCCTATATAGAGACGGTCTGCCCGCCTCTCTGCAGAGACGTCCTGACCGCCCCTCTATAGAGACGGCCTGCCCGTCGGAAGTCCACCTGTCAGATGCATACGTCATCATTGCATTCATCGCGCACATTAACTTGCATTTATGGTGCGACAGACGGCCAGCCCGTCGGTCGCCTGTACAGACGCCCTGCCCGTCGGTCACGAAATTCTATATAAGGGCGAGTGACAGACGGCGCAAACGTTGCTGTCCCTTTCTTCTTCCTCTCTCAAGCGGTTTCTAAGCATTTTTTAGCGATTTTTGAGTCTTTTCTTCTTATTTTTTCGCGATTTCTTCGTTTTTTCGCATTATATACTCATCCGGTGCCCAGATATTTATATTTCTCCAGTTTCTACACTTCTCCAGATTACAAGTAAGTAAATAATTACTTTCTTTTACTTTTATTAATTTATTTTTACGTTCTTTCTTCCTTTTAACTTTAAGGAGTTTTGGATAATTTTAGAATTTAGGGGGAAATGCTGCCCAATTTTCTATACTTTTTTTAATCCGAACTTTTGCATGATCACATAGAAATAAAGTTTTTCTATGATCTTGGTGCCTTAGAATTGCATCCTTTTAGTGCACCATTTTGCGCATAATTTGCTTTTATGGCCTGAGGCCATTAGTTTGAGTTGTTGGGGGCACACTCTTGCCGGGGTGCGCCCCATTTACATGCATTTAATATTATCGGGGCCTGAGGCCTATTATTTTAATTTTTCATGCAGGAGGTTGGGCACATCCCTGCCGGGGTGCTGCCCAAATTTTTATTATTTATTCTAGAATGGAATATTTATTTGTGTTTCATGTATAATGCATGTCCTAGGGCTTAGAAAACCCATCCTTTTTCACTTTAATTATCTCCACGAGGATTGATTTTTTCCTTTTATCAGGATATGTGCAAAACATGTTAGGCTACTGCCTTAGGCAGGATGTTTACTATTTTCATCTGTCATTGCCTTTCTTTTTTTTTTTATCTCATGATTGGGCCGCCATTGCCCTGTTAAGGCCTAGGTGGACCTTAGATTTTGAAAAATAAACTTGATAATGCTTATTTTGCCAAGTTTTCGCTATCTGACTCCTTCCCTTTTACAGGATGCCTCCCAGACGCAGAGCACCACAGGCCCAGCCCGAGCTTGAGGATCCGGCTTGGATGGATGACGAGTCTGCTCAGAGGTACAGAGCATTGGCTCAAGTGGAGTTGCGGGCCAGTCGCTTTGTATCTCGCCCGTTTCTAGAGGCCCTTGGGTTGGCCCCGGAGTTTGATCTACTTGCTGAGGGAGCGGGTTGGACAGAGTTTCTCGAGCCTGCCTTCCAGACATTTCCAGAGGCCACCCGTCAGGTTTTGGCCACTCTCCGCTACACGGGCTTTCAGAGTGCAGATACCGACCCGGGGGTGGTTCAGTTTTGGTTTGATGGCGACCATGTCAGCATCACCAGGCAGAGGTTTGCTCAGGCCATGGGGCTCCCCACGGGAGAGGAGGTTGAGATCCCGCGGCGAGCGGTGAGACGCACCCATTGGGCGGCTATTGCTATACCAGGAGTGCTGTACGATCACGATACAGCGAAGAGCACCGTACTGGTGTCTCAGGCACTCCGGTATCTGCACAGAGTGCTTTCCAGCTCGTACCTCGGTCGAGCTGGTAATCTAGGGTCGCTTAACGCGGCCGAGATCTGGAGCCTCTGGGCTATGGTGGCAGGCCAGCGTCTCAACATTAGCCACGAGATCTTGGCCAACCTGATCAGAGTTGGCAAAGGGTCGACGCCAGTGGTGATGGTAGGAGGAGTCGTCACTCGATTACTGTTGGGATTGGGGTTTAACCCCGAGAGGCTGAGAGGACCTTTACCGGAGGGGATTCATGTAGACGCCGCGGCGGCAGTTCAGATGGGGATGATCTCTCAGGTTCCAGGCCAGGCCGAGGCCTATAGTGTTTTGACTATCCACGAGACTCGGCGGCTGTTCAGCCTTCCACCCTTGGGGGCAGATCCTGATCATCCAGAGCCTGAGCCTCAGCCTCCACAGGTACAGCCTCAGCCTCCACAGCCAGAGTCACAGCCGGAGCACCGACCTCCTCAGTCGCAGATAGTGCCTCCGCCACAGCTGCAGGAGCCTCCCAGGACCCCCTCGGACTTCGATTTTGAGATCACGATGGACGATCTCTTCGCCTCTTCAACCGGCATCTAGGGCCCCGACTCCTGCCCCGTCGCCGAGCGCCAGGGTACAGAGGTCTGCCCGCGAGCCTTCCGGAGGTACCATCCGTACACCCGAGGCGATCCTGGAGCATCTACTTCTTCGGCACCACCACCCGAGCCAGCACCGCATCAGCCAGGTCAGCCGGTCTATTCCCAGCTCCTCTCCTCCATGTTTATGGCCTTTGAGCGGCGACAGGATGAGAGGGATAGGGCCATTCACGAGAGGTTGGATCGCCAGCAGGCTGCTATTGAGGAGCAGTCTCAGACGGTGGAGCGCCTATCCCGAGAGCAGGCAGGCTACATGGAGCATGCAGCGAGGGAGCAGACTCGGGCCATGGATGCCCTTAGAGATGAGCAGACTCGAGTTCTGGAGGCCTTCAGAGGAGAGCAGATGAGATTGGTTGAGCAGATTGCTCAGGGGCAGAGGGAGCTCAGGCAGCAGCTCGCTCATGATGTGAGGACGTCACAGGACCAGGCGTCTCAGAGGGTCGATATGACCCTTCAGATGATTGATGAGTCACTTGACTCTCTGAGATCCCGCGTCCAGGCGATGGAGGGGATTCTCCCTCCTCTTTCTCAGACCATGAGGGAGTTTAGAGAGCACACGGAGCAGAGCTTAGAGCATAGGAGGGCAGCCGCCGCTGAGTACACCACTCAGCTGAGCCAAGCCTTCAAGAAGTTGGGAGACAAGATCTCAGAGACCTTAGGGTTTTTAGGCACCTGTACCCAGCCTTTCTTGGACGGCTATGCTCAGGTTCAGTTCAGGCGAGCCCACGATCACGAGGCAGGACCCTCTACAGCTCCGCCACCACCTCAGGCTCGTCCACCTCCGCCAGGGACCGTGCATATATCAGATGATGAGGATCCCGATGAGCCTTCGGACTACACACCTCTCTGAGCTTCAGGGAGTTATTTTTGTATCTCTTGTATATTTTGTATGTCTTATATCCGCATTGTACAAAAATGACATGTATATGGAAAACTTTTGCTTCATCATTCGCATGTTTTTCTTTTCGATTAATCGCTTGAATAACATCACAGAACGTGTATATTCTCATATTCACTCATGAGTCGATAAAAATGACAACAAAAAATGACACGAAACAAAGACAAGCAACAAAAGAATAATCAATAACATCTCAATCTCAATAAAAGGAAACATGGCATAACGAAATAAAGCAAAATCATGCCATCAATAACGGGTCAAAAGATGACTATTCAAATGTGAATTGACCAAATCTTTTATCTCACAGGTACAAAGGAATACAACCTAAGCATAAACATCGACTTCAAAGATCTTTTTTCGAAACACGGAGTTTCCACTCTCACCAATCGAAGCTGTGGCCAGAGAATGCCGCACTTCACCAAATCGAGCTTGTAGCCAAAGCATGCTGCATCTCAACAACCGAAGCTGTGGTTAGAGAAACACCGCTCTTCACCAGATCGAGATTGTAGCCAAAGCATGCTGCATCTCACAGATCGAAGTTGTGGTTAGAGAAACACCGCTCTTCACCAGACCGAGGTTGTAGCCAAAGCATGCTACATCTCACAGATCGAAGTTGTGGTTAGAGAAACACTGCTCTTCACCAGATCGAGATTGTAGCCAAAGCATGCTACATCTCACCAATCGAAGTTGCGGTTAAAGAAACACTGCTCTTCACCAGATCGAGATTGTAGCCAAAGCATGCTACATCTCACCAATCGAAGTTGCGGTTAAAGAAACACTGCTCTTCACCAGATCGAAGTTGTAGCCAAAGCATGCTGCACCTCACCAAGCCCTACAGATCGAGATGAGGTCTATCCGGCGAAAAGGCACGGAAGGTGAAAAGCCGTCACAGGTACGCTTTCTTTCCCACCTTTCTCTGAGTTTTGGCTTATCTAGGCACTTATGCGCTAGTTTCCCCAAAACTGGGGGCAACTGTAAGCACCGTGTCCTGGAGTGGTCCGGATCAGAGGTTACCCTATGATGAAATCAATATTCAAGCCTGTATGGGAGGCTGAAGTAGAGGTTTTAGTCCCGCGTTCCATGAGAAATGGGGTTTTTCTGCACTTCCCGGGCAGAGGGGGAGAAAACGAAAGTTTTTCAAGTCAAAAAGGTTTTTTGTCCTCCACAGACGGCCAGACCGTCTGTGGAGGTAGCCCGTCGCTTCGAGTCACCGACGGCTCAGGGTATTTTCCGACGCCCGTCGGAAAGTCACCGCCCCTGTCAGGAGCCGCCTGATTTCCCGGAGCACGCAACCGTTCTGACGCCCGTCGGTGGTTGTGGCAGGGCCGTCGGAAGTGTCCTTGTGTCAGTAGGATTCTTCCGACGCCCGCCCCTACGCACCGACGCCCGTCTGTCGTATCTGGCTATATAAGGTCCGGATTTTCACTTCAAAGGGGTTGGAAAAATTTCAGAAGAGGAAACTCTGCCAAAATTCAAGCACGTTTTCTCTCTCCTCCAAAAACACCTTTTTCCAAAGAATTTTACCTAATTAAGGATCAAATCGATCAAAGGAACTAAAAGCTAATTAGTTTTCTTTAGATTTGGACTCCAAAATCGATTTTCTGAAGGATCGGAGGTGAAATAGCTCATTTTCTCTCTCTAATCTTTCATTTGTTATTTCTCGTGGAACGCGCGGGGATCTAACCGACACCAAAATCTTACCCAAGGCAACTATCTGAGGGTAAATATTCCGGTTTCTCTCTCCATTTTTTCTCATATTTAATCATTTATCGTTTATTTATCCATTCTGTGAAGTTTTTGAATATTTCTTCATTATTTTTTCTTCATCCTGACTCCCCCATCTCCTCTTTTGGGTAAAACTTGCTTTTGATCTTAAAAAGCCCTTGTTTTCCTTTCTGTTTTCCGGAGACAGAGGTGACCGATGGGTCATCTTCATGACCGACGCCCGTCGGTCACCCACCTACAGACCTCCTTTTTGAGTGACAAACGGGCATGTCGAATAACCAAACCGACGCCCGTCGGTCGATCAGGAAAGACCGTCGGTGGGTTCTGTCTCCAAGTTTTATCATTATTTTTACCTCTATTCAGTCCTTTCGATTTCTCGTGCGCTAACTTCATGTATATTGACATCTCTTAACTTTCTATGAGTGTATATTGGATCTCTTGGATAATCTCGAGCTTGAGTAGCTGCCTACCGTGCATGGGGGATTTTTGTCCGGTTTAGTTTCCTTAAACCTCTTGAGTTACTTCTCTTGTTCTTTTATTCATCGATTATTTTATGCATATGGATAAGTTTTGTTATCCCGTTAAATGCGAGAATAGACCACCGATTTGTACTTAAATAAAATCGAGTTTTGTATAAGATGCAAAAAGGGTCCAACGCCCTATTTTTACCCAATAAAGATCACCACAAATTAAACATCCCATTTTTGATAATGATGCATGCAAGGACCAAAGTCCTTAAGAATAAGCAATGCCCCGATTTATGTATGATTCGCACATTTACAAAAGGGAGTTGTATTCCGCTCCTTGTATTGTTGTAATTTATCGCTTTCATTATTTATCTGCTCATTTACTGCTTTCCGAATGTGAATAAATGTGCCTCTAATTAAACCGCATAGTGTGGAGAGGGAGCGAATTAATGACATTAAAATTTGATCATAAACTAATTGAGGTAGAAATAGATGAGAAATCCCGGACCCAGCTCTGGTCTTTGGGCTCAAGAGGTTAGAGGTCATTCCTCAAGATACTTCTTGAGTCACGAGGCTGTAGCGCTAATCCTAGGCCTCATGGCCCGATATGGATAAAATGCGCAAGTCTTAGGCTCTCCGAGGCGAGAGAAACTTTCCCAATGTTCTATTGGGTGGCGACTCCATGAAACCTCTTTGTTGCCCGACATAGACGCACTTGTGATTTATCGCAAGCTGTCCACGGACCCGCAAATGCCCCGATCGCCCACGTGCGGGCGGTCCGGAAGGGCGGCGCATCGGGATCCGGCGCGCGTCACACTCATCCTCTTGTTTCTTTTAATTTTATTAATTTAAGTAATTGGGTATTTTTTGGGGGGGTTTGAGTTTAAAGCTTGTTGTGTTGGATGCTTTTGCTCAGAGATCCCTCCTAGAGAGCCCAAAGGCAAGAAAATAGCAAGTGGAAGTGGAGCCCATGATTAGAGTTCAAGAATTCGAGGTTTAGGAATGTTTGTGCTTTTGTGTGTTTTGTGTGATTGTTCTTGTGTTTTGTGGTAATTGTTAAAATTGATGGGGGTATATTGTGGGTGTTTATATCTAATTGATATGGGTATTGATTATTTTGAGTTGAGATGCATAGTTTGTGAAGAATTGAACTATAGTATGAGTTTGTATGAAATTCTTAGAAAAAATTTTGGTTTAGTAAATTATGGGATTTGATCTTGTAAATTGTATGTTTTGATGATGATAATTGGATTATAAGTTGGGTTTTTGGTTGTTTAAGATGTGGTGAATGATCTATTTGTGTGGGGTTGTGATTTTAAGTCAATTGGAGGTTTGGGGGATGTTTGGTAGTGAAATTCTGCAGGTTTTCGGGTAAGGGCTGGATATCGCGAGCGCGATACTATCGCGAGGTCGCGATAGAGCTCAGTGATTTTAGCCTTCGTACGCGCTAAGCGTGGGCTACCAAGCGGTCATAGCGAGAGCCCTCTGTCGCGAGCACGACAGAGTGCTCGGTTGTCGAGCGATTGCAGTGAGAGCCCTATATCACGAGCGCGACGGAGCGGTCAGTTGCCGAGCGGCCTTGGACAGTCTCCTGTCACGAGCGCAACAGCTTTTGGTAGCCGCTCACTATCGCTAGCGCGACAGTGAGATATGCTTCTGTCCCCACGTGAGCATAGGGACTGCCGTGATCACTACCTGGGCAAAATTTTGCCTCTGTCGCGAGAGCGACACCACCTGGCTTCAAATTGAGTTTTCTTTTTATGCTTTTTAATAAGTGCCTAATTAATACATTATTTAGTATATATTTTATGTGAGTTTAAGAAGTATGTAAATTTGTGTATCTTTCATGTTGTTTGTGTTAGTTTAATTGTTTTTGTGTTGTGTAGGTTGATTTAGATAAAAAAGGAAGAAACAAGTTTACATGGTGGAGGAAAGAGCAGATTCGTGAATAGAAACACGAGTCATGAAGAAAAGGATAAAGATAGAATAGGGGTCACAAGTCGTGAAGGGCAAATTAAGGAAGCAAAAGATAGAAAAAAGCCAGGAGTAGGGTCACAAGTCGTGAAAAGAGATCATGACTCATGACGATACGGAGAGACCAGACCAGAGGAGGAAAGAAAGAGCAAAAGAAGCAAGGCGGAAGTTCATGAGACGTGAGCCCAAGTCACGACTCACACAAGCAGGTCATGACTCGTTAAAGTAGATCACGAGTCATGAATGGCCAGAGAGAAGGAAGAGAAAAGAGGAAAGAAAGGAAAAGGAAAAAAAAGGGTAATCTGTGTTCAGTCGAGAGCGCGACAGAACTATCCGTTGGGCAGTTTTCTACAAAAAGTGATTTGAAAAGGCATAATTTTTCACCAACATTTATAACTTTTGAAGGAGGAAACACAACTTTTGGAATTCTATAAATTTGTTTGTCAACTATAATTTGAGAATGATGTAATTTAGAGGATTATTTTTATTACAAGTTAAATTTTTATTTCCTATAAGCGCTGTAGTTAGATTTACTTAGTTTGTTTTCATGTTTTGAAGAAGAAGACCAAGGAGAAGAATAATTTTTATAAGGGTTTGAGAAAAGGGTTGAAAGATTTCTTTCTCATTACTCTCATCTATTATTTCTTCTCTGTAAATCAAATGAATATTAGTTGAGAACTTGAATATTTATGTTATTTTCTACTTCCATCTAAATTAGTAGTCTTTTAATATAGAATTTTCTATTAGTATTTTTATGCATAATCTTTATAAGTAAGTGTTTAATTGAAAGATAAATTCTTACTTACATCTAATGGAAGTTCATCATTGAAGCATTATTTGAGAAATCATAATCTTAAATGGTTCGTCTAATTCATTAATGAAAATTGTGAGTTAGAATTATAAATGTATGTTTTAGGCACTCTAATTTATGTCGAGAGAGTAAATTGGAACTATATTCCAACTTGGCTTGCTTGAGAGATTAAAATTATAATTAAATGAAGGAATCAAGTTTTATAATTGTTGATTCTTCATTATATGTTTTGTCTTCTTTGATTAACACGAACTAGGTTTAAGTTGTTTGTATAATAGAGTAGTGTAGATTTAACTCACAAATTAATGATCATTGTAAACAAGATTAAAATTGAGTAGTAATAGTGTGTAATAATTAGCACATTTCTCGTGGGATCGACATGTTTTGTACTATTTCGGTACACCGTATGCTTGCGAAAATTAGCGCTTAGAAATACGCTATAAGTTTTTAGCACCATTGCCGGGGAATGATGTTTTATTTATTGCCATTGTGAAACTTGATTTATGATTTTGGATTACAATATTTGTTTCATTTTGTTTGATTGTTTGTTTAGTTTGACTTTGTGTTTTTGTTTTCGTTTTTACAGGATTTGATAAGTTCATGCCTAGTACAAGAAGTTTTAAAGATAAGCTTAAATCTTTGAATCCTAAAATAGAGAGATTTTTGTCAAGTAACCGAAAATCCAATAAAAAGAAGAATAAGAATAAGAGACCAATAATGGCTGAAGAAGAAAATCCACCAAGGTTGATGGATTTTGCTACACCCGCATTGAGTGGTGCTTAACAAGGTGTGGTAAGGCCTACGGTAAATGCTAACCAATTTGAAATTAAACATTCTCTTTTGCTAATGATTCAAAATAGCATTCAGTTTTATGGTTTGGCAAATGAGGATCCTAATGCTCATTTGGCAAATTTTCTAGAGATATGTGATACTTTTAAAATTAATGGAGTTTCTAATTATGCAATTAAGCTTAAACTTTTTCCTTTCACTTTGAAGGATAAAGCCAAGGGTTGGTTGAATTCATTAACTAGAGGATCAATTACCACTTGGGACCAGTTAGCACAAGTATTTTTATCAAAATATTTCCCTCTAGCCAAAACTACAAAAATTATAAAAGATATCACAACTTTTGTGCAATTTGATAATGAATCTTTGCATGAAGCATGGGAAAGATTTAAGGAATTGCAGCGAATGTGTCCACATCACAACCTTCCAAGGGAGCTATTAATGCAAACCTTCTACAATGGGATGAATCCTACCACAAGAGGTACTATTGATGCTGCAGCTGGAGGTTCCCTTATGAGGAAAACAACTGAAGCAGCATTTGAGCTATTGGAAGAAATGTCCATGAATAATTATATGTGGCCTACTGAAAGAGTAAGGGAATCTAATAACTCTAATGCTAGGGGTGTCCATTCAATAGATTTTGTGGTTGCATTACAAGCACAAATTGAAGCTTTAACTCATAGGGTTAATAGCCTAAGTATGGGAGGAAGTCCATCAAATGCATGCAATGTTTGTGGTCAACACGGGCATATGAGTGACAATTGTAATTTAGGAATGGTTAATGAGGAACAAGTTAATTTTGTCCAAGGCCAAGGGCGGGGGAATCCATATTCTAATATCTATAACCCTGGTTAGAGGAGCCATCTTAATTTATCATGGGGAAATAATAGGGGTGTAGGATACCAACAACCACAAGATAGGTTTGGAGCTTTTCAAGGAAAAATTGATAAATTCATTGAGGAGATAAATTTTAAGATGAGTGCTCAAGATGAAAATCAAAATAAGCTAGAAGCAAAAGTTGACCAAATCACTAAGAATCATGCTTCATTTATTCATAATCTTGAGGTTCAATTGGGGCAATTAGCAAGTTCTTTACTATCTAGAAGTCTAGAATGTCTTCCAAGTAATACAGAAGAGAATCCTAGGGAGCACATGAAGCAATAAAATTTTCTAGTCTTTTAGATTTTCCCTCACATTTCCCTTTCTCACACTCTTGTTCACGAGTTGCCACTTCATTTTCAACCCTTCATCTTCTTTCTTTCTTTTTGTTTTCTTTCAGTCTCCTCAGTTCCTTCAGTATTTTGAATTTCTTCTTCCTCTATTTTCATTTCATTCTTCTTCTTTTATTGTCTTCGGTTTTGCTTTCCTATTTCTTTCTAAATATCTATTTAATAAACACAATGGTAAGAACCAAGAACCCATCAATCTCATGCATTGAACAAGCCAGATAGGAGGATGAAGAAGGTGATGTCTCTGCCACATTTGGTGCTAGTTTTTCAATTTTTTTCATGGATGAAGGTAGCAAATTTCTTACCCTTCAAGACAGACCATTTTTGCAATGTAAGTATTTTAAATCAACACTGCTAGAACATGTAGGCATGTTAGGTACTGTGAATGAAATGTTATCTAACTGTGGCTTCCTTAGATTTACCAATATGCATGAGGATATTTATCCTGATTTAATGCTTGAATTTTATACCACTTTGCAAAGGAATGAGGATAATAAATATTGGTTAGATTTTCAATTGGATGAAAAGCACACACTCTGACTTATTTTATGATGAATCGCATGTTTGGGTTTTCTGAAACTGGTTTATTTGATCCACCAAAATCTTTTAAACTTGATGCATTTTGGACATTTTTAACTGGTTTGCAAACACCATATAGAGCTAGAGATGCTAAATCCATGTTTATCAAAGATTTAAAATATTTGGTTTTGCCTAAGATTTTTGCATCTTTGATTTTTAACAGGTCTGAATTTAATAGAGTTTCTTTTAATGAATTATTTTTGATGTGGTGTGTGCATAAGAGAAAAGATGTATGTTGGTCCTATTGGGTTGTAAATCAATTGTTGTATTGTGTTAATAAACATGATTCACCTATAACACATGGGGACATTATTACTATTATTGTTAGAAATTTGGATATTGATCTTAGTGCCTATCATCGAGATCGCCCTTGTGTTTATTTCACTCAAAGTTTATTTGTGCGTGGAGGGGTTGTTAGTAGGAATTTTTAGGAAATTCCACAAAATTCAAGGTCTTGTTGGAGGGATCTTCCTAGACCATATGCTCCACAAGATGAGGAAGCCAATGATGATGGGGGTAGTGGTGATGATGCTCTGTATGATGCTCCAGCTGATGTGCCTGCTGCACCTGCTGTGGGGTCTTCTTCCTCTAATGTGCTAGCAATGCTTGAACAACTTTTACAAAACCAGTCTTTTATGCAGGATCAACTTTCTTCAATGACTAGAAGACAAAGGAAGCTTGAGCATAAAGTGGATACATTTATAGCTCAAGTTGGGTATTTGGTTCTCTCACCTCCACCTTCACCATTATTAGGGGAGTTTTTCTTGATTCCTTTTACTTTTATTTTATTTTTTTTTCTTGTTTACTTTTATCTCATTTCTTCACATTGAGGACAATGTTGGTTCTAAGTGTGGGGGAGTGAGTATTATATAGTTTGTTTGTGTTTGATGAGTTTTTGTTAGTATGTTTTATATGTTAGTTGTTTGTGTGATTTTATTTCTCAATTAAGCTTTTTAGTGAGTTTTATTTTAGGGCATTGTTCAATTTGTATATTATATAGGTTGTTTAGTCATTTATCTTGTATGCTCATTTTACTAATTTTTCAAGTTTGGATGCTCATTTATCTTGTATGCTCATTAGCATGTGTTTTAAGTTTTTCAAATTATTTTCTTTTATGTTTTGTAACATTATAGATTATTTAGTCTTTTTACTAACTATGTTTTTAAGTTAGAATTTGCTCATTTAATTTAAAATTTTTGGGTTCTAGTTGCCTATGGAAACTATAGCCATAATACTTACCCTTTTGTCTTTTCAATAATGGATGAGGACTCAAAAAGAAAAAAATAAAGTGGGATGGAGAATAAAATGCACCCACAGTATTCATAATAAGAAAAAGAAAGCAAGATGTACATCCAAAATTAAAATGTATTGGATGGAGCGTAAAATGCACCCATACTACATTCTCTTGCTATTCATGGGATAAAAATGAAAAAAAATTACCCATGTTCAAAACAAAAAGAAGAATCAAAAGAAAAAAAAAAGGGAAAAGTCTAAAAATGCCATGAGATTGGATTAAGGGGAAGTGTGCTTACAAATTGTCCTAAAAGCAGCTAGTAACTTTAGAGTTTTAAAGTTTATGATCAATATTTTATCTTTGAAATATGTTTAGTTTTTGGACTCTATAATCTTAATGTTGAAAAGAGTAAAGTATGGTGACTTGTTAAATTTTCAATACATGTTTTAAAAATTTAATTAACTGATATTTTGAGTATGTGAGATATTTGATTTCTTTTGTAATATGCCTTATGAACAATGCTGTATAATATGGTTTACTTAGTATGTTGGAATTAAATTTTCTCATTCTTTTCTCATGCTTGAGGACAAGCAAGAGTTAAGTGTGGGGGAATTTGATAAGTGCCTAATTAATACATTATTTAGTATATATTTTATGTGAGTTTAAGAAGTTAATTATGTAAATATATGTATCGTTCATGTTATTTATGTTAGTTTAATTGTTTTTGTGTTGTGTAGGTTGATTTAGATGAAAAAGGAAGAAACAAGTTTACATGGTGGAGGAAAGAGCAGATTCGTGAATGGAGACACAAGTCATGAAGAAAAAGGTAAAGATGGAATAGGGGTCGCGAGTCGTGAAGGACAAATTAAGGAAGCAGAAGATAGAAAGAAGCCAGGAGTAGGGTCACGAGTCGTGAAAAGAGATCACGACTCGTGATGATGCGGAGAGAATAGACCAGAGGAGGAAAGAAAGAGCAAGAGAAGTAGGGCGGAAGTTCACGAGACGTGAGCCCAAGTCACGACTCACACAAGCAGGTCACGACTCGTGAAAGGAGATCACGAGTCATGAATGTCCAGAGAGAAGGAAGAGAAAAGAGGAAAGAAAGGAAAAGGAAAAAAAAAAAAGGGAATCCGTGTTCTGTCGCGAACGCGATAGAACAATCCATTGGGGCAGTTTTCTACAAAAAGTGATTTTAAAAGGCATAATTTTTCACCAACATTTGTAACTTTTAAAGGAGGGAACACAACTTTTGGAATTCTATAAATTTGTTTGTCAACTGTAATTTGAGAATGATGTAATTTAGAGGATTATTTTTATTACAAGTTAAATTTTTATTTCCTGTAAGCACTGTAGTTAGATTTACTTAGTTTGTTTTCATGTTTTGAAGAAGAAGACCAAGGAGAAGAAGAATTTTTACAAGGGTTTGAGAAAAGGGTTGAAAGATTTCTTTCTCATTACTCTCATCTATTATTTGTTCTCTATAAATCAAATGAATATTAGTTGAGGACTTGACTATTTATGTTATTTTCTACTTCCATCTAAATTAGTAGTCTTTTAATGTATAATTTTCTACTAGTATTTTTATGCATAATCTTTATAAGTGTTTAATTGAAAGATAAATTCTTACTTACATCTAATGGAAGTTTATCATTGAAGTATTATTTGAGAAATCGTAATATTAAATTGTTGTTATAGGTTCATGATTTTTCCTGAAATTTGCATGTATAACCCTCTAATTCATTAATGAAAATTGCGAGTTAGAATTATAAATGTATGTTTTAGGCACTCTAATTTATGTCGAGAGAGTAAATTGGAACTATATTCCAACTTGGCTTGCTTGAGAGATTAAAATTATAATTAAATGATGGAATCAAGTTTTATAATTGTTAACTCTTCATTATATATTTTGTCTTCTTTGATTAATATGAACTAGGTTTAAGTAGTTTGTATAATAGAGTAGTTTAGATTTAACTCAGAAATTAATGATCATTGTAAACAAGATTAAAATTGAGTAGTAATAGTGTGTAATAATTAGCACATTCCTCTTGGGATCGACATCTTTTGTACTATTTCAGTACACCGTATGCTTTTGGAAATTAGAGCTTAGAAATACGCTAACACTTTTAATATTTAATTTTCAATCTTGTGATTCTTTATAGTTATACATAGACAATTTTATGAATTATATGAATGCGATTGATGAATTTGTGCTTGACCTGCAAAAGTCAATATGTGGATAAATAGGCATGCCTATAGAGTTCAGTTAGCTGCAGCCATGCGTATGCGTTCTGGACCCTAATCAGGTCCCTGTTCGGATCCTCGCGATCCCTTTTAAACTTGAATCTTGTTTAAGATTCCATGAAAAGATGTTTGAAAGAAAAAGAAAAGAATAATTTTAATACCCTCGGGTATCCATGCGTTTTGAATAACTATGCGTTACTTGCTATCCACTATTTTGAATAAGCAGGTTTATTGAAATTATGTGTTATAATTTAGTTTAGTATAAATGTTTGTGTGATGAAAGATATTGTTATCTTGAGTATGATGATCTGTTTTAAGTATGGATATTCAGTATGTGCCATATATGTGTGATTTGTTCTGACATCCACTGTAAGTGGACGTTTTTCTTTATGTTTTCCCCACTAAGCGCATTTGCTTAGCATAGGTGTTTCATTCGTGCAGGTGTGGAAGATGTTGGAGTTTTTGAGCAGGGTGATCCGTTACAGCAAGGCCAACACAACTAGGAGAGAGAGATTTTGTAGTTCTTTTTGTACCCCTTTTGTATATGTAATAGTTTTCTGATCTTATATTTATGACTCTTGATGTAAACTCTACTTTTGTAAGTTGGTTTGATATCAGATTTGTATTTGATCTCTTATGCTATGGCACTTTTGTATTTTTGGATATGTAAAGACTATTATGTAAATTAATAATATTGTACCTTTGGTTTCAGCTTGTGTCTTTTGTTCAAGAAACTTTATTTTACCGCTTTGAATATATGTTTTGTACCTATATTTATTTTGTGTGAGGTTTTGCGTGACAACTCTCATCTATCGGGGTCCTTCTTCTTCCTCAAGGGATAAAGCTCCCTATGTAAAGGTAAGGGGTGTTACATTTTGTGGTATCAGAGCGCTAAGTTTAGGCGTTTCTGGGCAAGTGTAAGATAGAGTGTGCGTCTAGTGTTGTGTTGGCTTGATGCGGATTATTGTGTATGTTTTGTAGTTAGATGGAGTCTGCTCGTGGATCACTTGAGGGGTCAGCCGAGAGTGCGAATCCTCGAGAGCAAGATCCATCTATTTCTGGTTCGGCTCAGCCACCTAGGGTGCAACCTGAGGCCCCTGCGGTCCCCTTTGAGTCCATGCTCAAGATATCTCAGGATATGGCCAGGGTTTTAGAAAGAGTTACTGCCCCTAGAGCTCCGATTGAGAATATGCGAAAGCTTAAAGTGGAGGATTTCTTTAGAACTAGCTTGGATGAATCAGATAAAGCTGAAAGGTGGATTGAGAAAGTTAGCCGGGTGCTAAGGGAAATTCGTTGTCCTCCGGAGAGAGAGGTGGAATGTGTAGTGTCTTTGTTGTAGGGCTCAGATTATGATTGGTGGATGCTAGTGCTCAGACATCCTCAGCTTCCCGAGCCTGTGACATGGGAGTTCTTTGAAAGGGAGTTTCAGAACAAGTATGTGACTAAGGCATTTAAGGAGGCCATATGGGCGCTTTTTTTGAGCCTCCGATAGAGAGTGTTATCTGTGGCGAAATATGAGAAGGAGTTCAATCGACTCAGCAAGTATGCACCGCCAGGAGTTCTCACTGAGGAGTTCTGATGTCAATTGTTTGAGGTGGGTTTGAATGAGTCTCTGAAGGTGATGTTGGTTTCCTTAATATGAACACCGGATATCAGTTATTATTAGATAGTGCAGGCAGCTTTGAGAGCAGAACGCTCTGAGAATATTTTAAGGGAGAAGGCTCAGAGGAAAAAGGCATCTAGAGGAGGTTCTTCCTCAGGAAAGAGGCCACGTGAGTCTCAAGGAAATCCCTCTGGTGAGGCTACTAGAGGAAGGAGATAGGATTCCTTTAGAGGGTCTGGCACGGGTAGAGGAGCTTCGAGTGGTAGAGGTGATGGTGTGCCTCAATATTCCCATTGTAACAAATGCCATCGGAGCATTATCTTTAAGTGCTTCTTCCAAGGTAGTCTCAGTCTCTTGGAGCATTATCCTTCGAAGCATTAAACTTCTTCCAAAATATTCCACATCCTTTCAATCCACGAGGATGCCTGCACTTTTAGTAGTCTGGAGCAGACTCAGTGTAGTCCTCTAAGGAGGACATTTCTTGCGTTTTGTAGTCTTGTCAGCGACTTGACGCATCGCCATCTGCGGATGGCACCTGCACTTTTAGTAGTCTGGAGCAGACTCAGTGCAGTCCTGTGAGGAGGACATTTCCTGCATTTTGTAGTCTTATTAGCGACTCGACGCATCGCTATCTACGGGTGGCACCTACACTTTTAGTAGTCTGGAGCAGACTCGGTGCAGTCCTCTGAGGAGGACATTTCCTGCATTTTGTAGTCTTATCAGCGACTCGATGCATCACTATCTGTAGATAGCACCTGCACTTTTCGTAGTTTGGAGCAAACTCGGTGCAGTCCTCTGAGGAGGACATTTCCTGCGTTTTGTAGTCTTGTCAGCGAATCGACGCATCGCCATCTATGGATGGCACCTGCACTTTTCGTAGTCTGGAGCAGGCTCTGTGCAGTCCTCTGAGGAGGACATTTCCTGTGTTTTATAGACTTATCAGTGACTCGGCGCATCGCCATTTGCGGATGGCACCTGCACTTTTAGTAGTCTGGAGCAGACTCGGTGCAGTCCTCTGAGGAGGACATTTCTCGCGTTTTGTAAGTTTAGAGCAGACTCGACGCATCGTTATTGGAGGGTGGTACCCAAGCACTTTGTAAGTCTGTAGCAGGCTCGGTGCAACCCAGAAGGATGACAATCGCTCCACAGTCTAGATGGTGACTCAAAGAGATGATTCTCGTGGCAGCAGGAAGGAGGCAGCCTCAGGTACGCGCTTCTTTCCCTTTCCTAAATTTTGGCTCACCTAGGCACCCATGCACTAGCCTCCCCAAAATTGGGGGCAACTATAGATACCGGGTCCCGGAGCAGCCTAGATCAAGATTACCCAATGATAAAATTAAGTGTGCCTGTTTATAGGCAAAAATGAAAGTTGGAAGTGATGATTTATTTGTTAAAATTGATTTAATAGAAATAAATAAAAATGTATTTTAAAAATATTTTTAAAAAATTATGTTGAGACAAAAGGGTATGTTTTGAAATTATAGTTTTTTAGAAAATTTAAAAAAAAAAAAGTTTGCGAGTGTCGGCAGCGCCCCAGCGCGCAGGGCGCGCTCGCCCACGCGCTGGGCGACGCGCGGCACCCAGTGCAAGCGAAGGCCTGTGCGTAGCGACGCCCGTCGGGCGTCGCTCGCCCCTGTGTGCACAGATGCGGCCTTGACAGCTTTTTTGGCCTTTTTCTTCATTTTTAATGCTTTTTTCTTCATTTTTTTCATAGAATTTAATTCTAAAACTTTTTGGATTCTAAACCTTTCATATTTATCAGTTTTTTGTGGTTATAAAAATTAAATTGATTTTAATTTTTTTATTAAAAATCTGATTTTTTGGGGAGGTTTAAAATCATTTTTAGAGAGAGAATTAGGGGGGATTTTCTTTAGAAAAAATATTTTCTTCTTCTTTCTTTTCAAGAGCAAATTCTCTCAATTTTCTAAAGTATTTTCCTAAGTTAATTCTTAAGGCAAAAAAAACAATTTTTGTTCTTGGGAATTTTCTTCCTTTTTATTTAACAATTTTTATCTTGAGACAAATAAATTAATTATTTGTTCTTGAGATAAAATTTCTCTTCAATATTTTATTTTTTTTAATATGATTCTTACAAATCAAGACAAGGAGATCAATCACTTACCTTCATTCATCACATCAAATTTTGAGGGTAAGCAT
This sequence comes from Excoecaria cochinchinensis, assembly GCA_947683425.1. Classification (NCBI taxonomy): domain Eukaryota; kingdom Viridiplantae; phylum Streptophyta; class Magnoliopsida; order Malpighiales; family Euphorbiaceae; genus Excoecaria; species Excoecaria cochinchinensis. The sequence goes on from CANTUQ010000004.1 coordinate 4,933,425, forward strand.
TCTTGGCTCAAATTTTAATTCAATTTTTAATTTAATTTTTATTTACAATTAATTAGTTATCATGTAGATTTTTAAATCTTTTGTTGTTTTTTATTGTTTATGTGGTTTAGTTATGTAATTTGATGTTCTTAGTATATTTTATTTTATTCTTGCATATTTAATTTGATTCTTCATCTTTTATTCTTATTATTATTTCTTATTTCTTATGTTCTTGTTTAATTGTGCATATTATTATTATTATCATTATTTTTATTCCTATGTTCTTATTTGATTGTTTATTATTATTATTATTATTATTGTTGTTGTTTAACATGCTTTAACATATTTTATTTTTTCTTATTTCTTTTGCTTGCTTGATTGTTCATCTTTCTTATTGTTAATTGTTCATCTTCTTTTTTGTTATTGTTTATTATTATTATTGTTATTCTTAATATCATTATTACTTTTGTTTTATTATTATCATTATTGTGATTATTATCTTCGTTAGTATTATTATTATCATTATTATATATTATTACTACTATCATTACTATTATTATTTTTATTTTTATTAGTATTATTTATTATTGTTATCATCATTATTATTATTTATGCTTTTTATTGCATGTTGAATTGTTCATATGTTAAATTACTTATTTTTATTATGTCATTCAATTGATTTGTCATACATGATGCATGTTATTTTATTTATTTTAATTCATTTTTACATGTTATATGTTTCATTCATTTTTTATTACTAACACCACTTTTATTTGTGTTTTATTATTTCAATACTTATTTTTTCGTGTGTGACTTTTTTCCAATGACAAGTGGGAGCTCATGGAGGTTTGAAGACACCATTTTGGTGAAGGCACCATTTTGGTGGAATTTATCTTTTTTGCATTTTTAGTATTTTTAGTATTATTATTATTTTTCTTCCATTTGTTTTTATTATGTAATTTGTAATAAGTTTATTTTTAGGCACGCTAAAAAGAAAATCACAAAAACATTTCTATTAAATTAACTTGGAATTTTTTCTAACAAAATGGGATCAATGTCCTAGTTTTTTACACCTAAATAAACCATCACCTTTAACATATTTTTTTGAAAGTGCATGCGAGGACCAATGTCCTCATCCTTAATAAATAGCCCGTTTTATGTATGATTTGTATTTTATTTACAATGGGGAATGTATTCCGCCCCTAGTTTTGTTGTAATTTATTGTACTTTTATTTACTTTATTTACCTGTAACACCCCCATACCCCCGGTAAGGAATATCGGGGCGCTACGCGGACACTTACGTATACATGTACATGCATTAGCGGAAGCGGTAACAATAAATTAGAAAGAAGTTGGGCCCAAACAAAACGAGCTCTTATGACATATATATAAACTGTACATAATACAAAAGCTTTATATTTGTTACATATTCATTTTCGGTATACATATGTATAACCGTTAACTTTTACATGTCAACTATACTATACTTCCTATGTACATAATGATGTTACTCAAAACATCACCAACTCTACCTCTAATTTATACAAAAAGATATAGCAAAACTTCCTAGTGGCCTTGACCCGCAGATGTCCGCTCACTGATCCGAACCTGTAAACCTACACGGAAGCAAACATCCGTGCTAAGCGATAACGCTTAGTGGGGATGAAAATAATACGAAGGACTTCTTTACGAAGTCACAGATAAATCACACAATCATATATCCCATGCATATATCTCTTATACGTGTATAGGTAGCATGCTTGATTATCAAGTACTCTGAGCTCCCATATAAATAACATTTACTCTTTCACTGTCTCATGCACACTATAACTTGTACATCTCATTTATTCAAATATACGCTATCATGTGTTCATATACATGTCAACACACTCATGTAATCATACACTTGTATATAAAACTATAATGTACTTAAACATTACTCTCATGTACTGTAGCATTTATTCAGAACAATACTCTTAATCATCTCAAGTTCACTACACAACATTAATAAGACAAGCCTGAATTCCTTTCATGGTGGATATGGGTAACTCTGGATACTGTTTACAGTATCTTACATGTGGAGAATTAACTCAAACTCTATGGAATACACGAGGTATTCCGAACTCTGGGCACAATTAAGGCCAACTCTAGAAGCTGCACTCTAGCCCTTTATAAGCATGCTTATCTATCCACTATAACGGTAATCAGGCTCAATAACAACTCATACACTATACATAGATACCAACTCATCAACTTCAGAGGCATTTAATTCATATACAATCTTTATTAATCATGTTCTACAACTAAAAGCATGTAATATTTAAATTCCATGCATGCACTCTTATATAACATCATCATATACATATATTTAACTCATTGCATAAACATATAAATCATGCCAAGCAAGACAGAAGAAAACACTTTCTTCAAAACAAGTAGAACAGGATGAGAAGAGGTTCACTGTCGCGATCGCGACAAGAAGTCGCGTTCGCGACAGAAGCCAAGTTCATTGTCGCGATCGCGACAAGAGGTCGCGCTCGCGACAGAAGATGGATTACAAAAAGGCTCTATACTCTATACCAAATGCATTATGTAACAATTCCTAAGTTCATACATATTTATCATGTCATTTACTATACTTCCTACAACTATACATTGTTACTTTATTAGTTAAATTACCATCTTTAAACATACTCATATGTATTTTTCCATTAACAATTAATTTGTAATCATTTAGGAGCCCTAATCATGTATAAAACGTTAAGGGGAAAGGCAAGGAGTTTACCCATGCCAACCATGGGCTCAAAATGAAGAAAAAAGAGCTTAATATATGATGTTCTGTCGCGAGGTCGCGACCTCTGTTGCGCTCGCGACAGAGGCTCGCCTCTGGAGCCTCACAAGACTGCTTTTTACCCTAAAATTGTATCGCACAAACGACCATCTACACTTCATTTTTAGGAAAAGTAGTCTTCATAACAATTGTTCCCTAGGATGTTATCTTTCAAAGGGGAGAAATTTCAGGTCATTTGGACATCTAAAACAAACGATATGGTCTAAACAACCTATACTGTTCCAGTGAACCTGCCAGAACAGGGTCACCTACGTTTCAACTACTTTTTAGGATACTTAGAGCAAGAATTAGATCAAGTACCCTTTAGAAATTTTTAGATTCGGAACTTATCTTTCATATGAAATTGGAATCAACACAATTGGAGGCCTATAACTATACTTATGACAAATACAATACACAGGGGTCTGATGACAAATAAGCAGAATTTCGCAAAATCAAACTCTATCATCAACACAAACACTCAAATGATCAAGTTACATACTTATAAACATATATACACATGTCATGAGCACTACAAGCAATCAAAATGAACATCTTGAGCTAATTAAAGCTCATCAAGCATCTCTTTATTTCAACATGTCTCTATTCAAACATTTTTCATCTAAACACATGCAAAATTAAAAAGATCACACTCGATCCCTGCCTCTAGGAAGCCCAATCTCTGCTCTTTACTCACTTCTAACCTTCTCTCGCCTTTATCCAGCTTCTTGTTTCCAGCTTCCACAAATCATACAAAGCAACCCATGAATTAATCCTTTTTCTTACTTAAAATCAAAACAGAAAACTAAATAGAAGAAGAAGACCAACATACAAGTCTATATCTTACCTCTTCACAAGGACCAAGTCAAATCCCACTCTTACTCATCAAACCATTCAAATGATCCACTTAACAGCACCCAAATAAAAGACAAGGAATGGAGCACGGCCAAACCCCAAAATAAAGAAGACAAAAGGAGAATAGAAGGCCAAATGGAGAAATTGAAGGAAAAGTGAAGAAAAGAGTGGCCAGTCAACTAAATCCAACCCAAATAAAGCCAAACCTTCTCACATAAGTGCCACCAAACCAAATAAATGCCAACCACTTCAATTAATCCATCCATATCTTAAGCCAAGCCAAGCCAAGCCAAGCCAAATCGAACCAAGCCAAGCCAAACCAAGTATCTCTTCCCTACAATGACACTTGGCACACTCTTACAATGCCACTTGTCAAACTCTTATGCTGCCACTTGTCACTCTTCTACGATGACACTTGTCACACTTCTATGATACCATGTGTCCAATACACATCTCAAGGTCTCTTAACACCCACTTATGCACACATCTCGCGAGGGGGTTCTGTCGCGCTCGCGACAGAACGCTCACACCCGCACCAAGCAGCTGAAGTTCGAAAACCGCTGGAGGGCTCTGTCGCGCCCGCGACACTTGTCGTGCTCGCGACAGAACTCTCGTACATAAACTTACCTTTTTCGAACAAAACTCTGTAATTCTTCTTGGGCCACTTTGGGGTGTGACAAATCTCTCCCCCTTAAGAAATTTCGTCCTCGAAATTTCCCTGCTAATCACTTACACCATACAGCTATCAAATCGAACACACTTTACACTTTCCTTAATGCACTGCACTCTAATCCATATACTTCTTCTATGCATCTAGCACTGAATGTATATCCTGTCAGCTTTTCTCAATGAAACGCATGCAATGATACTTTTTCACATACAAATGAGGGATGCGGATGGAATGGTCATGTAATGATTTATGTATGCAAAATGATGCGAAAATGCAATGTAAGCTACTGTCATGCACTTTTCCCATCCCCATGTTTCACTATGCTCATGTCAAATGATTTCAAGAAGATAGCTGACAGGAATACAGAGTGTCACCTCAAACTCTTACCCATTCACATCTGCCGCTGCCTCGTCTACGCTCTCACGCGAGTCGGACTCTATCTATACTTTACACAAACGACATCTGCATTAGGCCACAACTCTAGACAAACTCTGACATTTAACCTATACTCTACATCTTATAGACCAGAACCTCTAACCTCGAGCTCTGATACCACTAAATGTAACACCCCCATACCCCCGGTAAGGAATATCGGGGCGCTACGCGGACACTTACGTATACATGTACATGCATTAGCGGAAGCGGTAACAATAAATTAGAAAGAAGTTGGGCCCAAACAAAACGAGCTCTTATGACATATATATAAACTGTACATAATATAAAAGCTTTATATTTGTTACATATTCATTTTCGGTATACATATGTATAACAGTTAACTTTTACATGTCAACTATACTATACTTCCTATGTACATAATGATGTTACTCAAAACATCACCAACTCTACCTCTAATTTATACAAAAAGATATAGCAAAACTTCCTAGTGGCCTTGACCCGCAGATGTCCGCTCACTGATCCGAACCTGTAAACCTACACGGAAGCAAACATCCGTGCTAAGCGATAACGCTTAGTGGGGATGAAAATAATACGAAGGACTTCTTTACGAAGTCACAGATAAATCACACAATCATATATCCCATGCATATATCTCTTATACGTGTATAGGTAGCATGCTTGATTATCAAGTACTCTGAGCTCCCATATAAATAACATTTACTCTTTCACTGTCTCATGCACACTATAACTTGTACATCTCATTTATTCAAATATACGCTATCATGTGTTCATATACATGTCAACACACTCATGTAATCATACACTTGTATATAAAACTATAATGTACTTAAACATTACTCTCATGTACTGTAGCATTTATTCAGAACAATACTCTTAATCATCTCAAGTTCACTACACAACATTAATAAGACAAGCCTGAATTCCTTTCATGGTGGATATGGGTAACTCTGGATACTGTTTACAGTATCTTACATGTGGAGAATTAACTCAAACTCTATGGAATACACGAGGTATTCCGAACTCTGGGCACAATTAAGGCCAACTCTAGAAGCTGCACTCTAGCCCTTTATAAGCATGCTTATCTATCCACTATAACGGTAATCAGGCTCAATAACAACTCATACACTATACATAGATACCAACTCATCAACTTCAGAGGCATTTAATTCATATACAATCTTTATTAATCATGTTCTACAACTAAAAGCATGTAATATTTAAATTCCATGCATGCACTCTTATATAACATCATCATATACATATATTTAACTCATTGCATAAACATATAAATCATGCCAAGCAAGACAGAAGAAAACACTTTCTTCAAAACAAGTAGAACAGGATGAGAAGAGGTTCACTGTCGCGATCGCGACAAGAAGTCGCGTTCGCGACAGAAGCCAAGTTCATTGTCGCGATCGCGACAAGAGGTCGCGCTCGCGACAGAAGATGGATTACAAAAAGGCTCTATACTCTATACCAAATGCATTATGTAACAATTCCTAAGTTCATACATATTTATCATGTCATTTACTATACTTCCTACAACTATACATTGTTACTTTATTAGTTAAATTACCATCTTTAAACATACTCATATGTATTTTTCCATTAACAATTAATTTGTAATCATTTAGGAGCCCTAATCATGTATAAAACGTTAAGGGGAAAGGCAAGGAGTTTACCCATGCCAACCATGGGCTCAAAATGAAGAAAAAAGAGCTTAATATATGATGTTCTGTCGCGAGGTCAAGACCTCTGTCGCACTCGCGACAGAGGCTCGCCTCTGGAGCCTCACAAGACTGCTTTTTACCCTAAAATTGTATCGCACAAACGACCATCTACACTTCATTTTTAGGAAAAGTAGTCTTCATAACAATTGTTCCCTAGGATGTTATATTTCAAAGGGGAGAAATTTCAGGTCATTTGGACATCTACAACAAACGATATGGTCTAAACAACCTATACTGTTCCAGTGAACCTGCCAGAACAGGGTCACCTACGTTTCAACTACTTTTTAGGATACTTAGAGCAAGAATTAGATCAAGTAGCCTCTTAGAAATTTTTAGATTCGGAACTTATCTTTCATATGAAATTGGAATCAACACAATTGGAGGCCTATAACTATACTTATGACAAATACAATACACAGGGGTCTGATGAAAAATAAGCAGAATTTCGCAAAATCAAACTCTATCATCAACACAAACACTCAAATGATCAAGTTACATACTTATAAACATATATACACATGTCATGAGCACTACAAGCAATCAAAATGAACATCTTGAGCTAATTAAAGCTCATCAAGCATCTCTTTATTTCAACATGTCTCTATTCAAACATTTTTCATCTAAACACATGCAAAATTAAAAAGATCACACTCGATCCCTGCCTCTAGGAAGCCCAATCTCTGCTCTTTACTCACTTCTAACCTTCTCTCGCCTTTATCCAACTTCTTGTTTCCAGCTTCCACAAATCATACAAAGCAACCCATGAATTAATCCTTTTTCTTACTTAAAATCAAAACAGAAAACTAAATAGAAGAAGAAGACCAACATACAAGTCTATATCTTACCTCTTCACAAGGACCAAGTCAAATCCCACTCTTACTCATCAAACCATTCAAATGATCCACTTAACAGCACCCAAATAAAAGACAAGGAATGGAGCACGGCCAAACCCCAAAATAAAGAAGACAAAAGGAGAATAGAAGGCCAAATGCAGAAATTGAAGGAAAAGTGAAGAAAAGAGTGGCCGGTCAACTAAATCCAACCCAAATAAAGCCAAACCTTCTCACATAAGTGCCACCAAACCAAATAAATGCCAACCACTTCAATTAATCCATCCATATCTTAAGCCAAGCCAAGCCAAGCCAAGCCAAGCCAAATCAAACCAAGCCAAGCCAAACCAAGTGTCTCTTCCCTACAATGACACTTGGCACACTCTTACAATGCCACTTGTCAAAATCTTATGCTGCCACTTGTCACTCTTCTACGATGACACTTGTCACTCTTTTATGATACCATGTGTCCAATACACATCTCAAGGTCTCTTAACACCCACTTATGCACACATCTCGCGAGGGGGTTCTGTCGCGCTCGCGACAGAACGCTCACACCCGCACCAAGCAGCTGAAGTTCGAAAACCGCTGGAGGGCTCTGTCGCGCCCGCGACACTTGTCGTGCTCGCGACAGAACTCTCGTACATAAACTTACCTTTTTCGAACAAAACTCTGTAATTCTTCTAGGGCCACTTTGGGGTGTGACAAATATCTCCCCCTTAAGAAATTTCGTCCTCGAAATTTCCCTGCTAATCACTCACACCAAACAGCTATCAAATCGAACACACTTTACACTTTCCTTAATGCACTGCACTCTCATCCATATACTTCTTCTATGCATCTAGCACTGAATGTATATCCTGTCAGCTTTTCTCAATGAAACGCATGCAATGATACTTTTTCACATACAAATGAGGGATGCGGATGGAATGGTCATGTAATGATTTATGTATGCAAAATGATGCGAAAATGCAATGTAAGCTACTGTCATGCACTTTTCCCATCCCCATGTTTCACTATGCTCATGTCAAATGATTTCAAGAAGATAGTTGACAGGAATACAGAGTGTCACCTCAAACTCTTACCCATTCACATCTGCCGCTGCCTCGTCTACGCTCTCACGCGAGTCGGACTCTATCTATACTTTACACAAACGATTTGTAATCATTTAGGAGCCCTAATCATGTATAAAACGTTAAGGGGAAATGCAAGGGGTTGACCCATGCCAACCATGGGCTCAAAATGAAGAAAAAAGAGCTTAATATATGATGTTCTATCGAGAGGTCGCGACCTCTGTCGCGCTCGCGACAGAGGCTCGCCTCTGGAGCCTATCAAGACTGCTTTTTACCCTGAAATTTTATCGCACAAAAGACCATCTAGACTTCATTTTTAGGAAAAGTAGTCTTCATAACAATTATTCCCTAGGATGTTAAATTTCAAAGGGGACAATTTTCAGGTCATTTCGACATCTACAACAAACGACATGGTCTAAACAACCTATACTGTTCCAGTGAACCTGCCAGAACAGGGTCACCTACGTTTCAACTACTTTTTGGGATACTTAGAGCCAGAATTAGATCAAGTACCCTCTTAGACATTTTTAGATACGGAACTTATATTTCATATGAAATTGGAATCAACACAATTGGAGTCCCATAACTATACTTATGACAAATACAATACACAGGGGTCTGATGACAAATAAGCAGAATTTCGCAAAATCAAACTGTATCATCAACACAAACACTCAAATGATCAAGTTACATACTTATAAACATATATACACATGTCATGAGCACTACAAGCAATCAAAATGAACATCTTGAGCTAATTAAAGCTCATCAACCATATCTTTATTTCAACATGTCTCTATTCAAACATTTTTTATCTAAACACATGCAAAATTAACAAGATCACACTCGATCCCTACCTTTAGGAAGCCCAATCTCTGCTCTTTACTCACTTCTAACCTTCTCTCGCCTTTATCCAACTTCTTGTTTCCAGCTTCCATAAATCATACAAAGCAACCCATGAATTAATCCTTTTTCTTACTTAAAATCAAAACAGAAAACTAAATAGAAGAAGAAGACCAACATACAAGTCTATATCTTACCTCTTCACAAGGACCAAGTCAAATCCCACTCTTACTCATCAAACCATTTAAATGATCCACTTAACGGCACCCAAATAAAAGACAAGGAATGGAGCACGGCCAAACCCCAAAACAAAGAAGACAAAAGGAGAATAGAAGTCCAAATGCAGAAATTGAAGGAAAAGTGAAGAAAAGAGTGGCCGGTCAACTAAATCCAACCCAAATAAAGCCAAACCTTCTCACATAAGTGCCACCAAACCAAATAAATGCCAACCACTTCAATTAATCCATCCATATCTTAAGCCAAGCCAAGCCAAGCCAAACCAAGCCAAGCCAAACCAAGTGTCTCTTCCCTACAATGACACTTGGCACACTCTTACAATGCCACTTGTCAAACTCTTATGCTGCCACTTGTCACTCTTCTACGATGACACTTGTCACTCTTCTATGATACCATGTGTCCAATACACATCTCAAGGTCTCTTAACACCCACTTATGCACACATCTCGCGAGGGGGTTCTGTCGCGCTCGCGACAGAACGCTCACTCCCGCACCAAGCAGCTAAAGTTCGAAAACCGCTGGAGGGCTCTGTCGCGCCCGCGACACTTGTCGTGCTCGCGACAGAACTCTCGCACATAAACTTACCTTTTTCGAACAAAACTCTGTAATTCTTCTAGGGCCACTTTGGGTTGTGACATTACCGCTTTCATTATGTGATTGACATGCGCGTTAAATTATTGCATTAAATCGAATGAGAAATGTTAAATTCAAAACTCAATTATAAACTTAACCAAGGTATGAATAAATAGGAAGTCCTGAACCTTTTATGGTCTTTGGGCTCAATGAGGTGAGAGGCCTATCTCAATGTTCTATTGGGCTGGAGCCTCCAAGACACCTCTTGTGTCCCGTAAAAAGGCTCAATTTGCATAGTCCTAGGCTCTACGAGGCGAGAGGGCCATCCTAGTGTTCTATTAGGATGGGGCCTCTAAGACCCCTCTAGCTTGCCCAAAATGAACATAGCAACTGTCTTAGGCTCACTGAGGCTAGACGACCTTTCCCAATGTTCTATTGGGTGGCGACTCCAAGAAACCTCCTTATTGCCCAAAATGGACGCACTTGTAATTTCTTACAAGTTTTCATGAACCTCCTCCCGATCGCCCTAAAAGCGAGTATTCAGGGCGCCCCGGGGTTCGGCGTGCATCATATGGGGATTATTTTTGATCCAATCTTTTTATACGTTAATGTGTTTATTTACTACTTTATTCACTGTTTTCTTATTACTTTCCTTAGATCACTACAAGAAAATCAGCATTTACCGACGGAAATTTAGCGACGGAAAATGTACCATCGCTATTTAGCGACGGAAAATAATTCCGTCGCTAATTAGCGACGGAAAAAATATTCCGTCGCTAATATAGCGACGGAAAATATAACCGTCGGTAAATTGGGCGCGTAAATTTGGCGGCATAAATTGCTACGAAAATTCCCGACGGAAAATTAAATTAGCGACGGAATTTAATTTCCGTCGGGAATTAGCGACGGAAATTTAATTCCGTCGCTAAAAATATTTTAACTAATTTATTTTATATATTTTAGCGACGGATATTAAATCCGTCGCTAATTTTAGCGACGGAATTCAATTTCCGTCGGGAATTAGCGACGGATATTAAATTCCGTCGCTAAAAATATTTTAATTAATTTATTTTATATATTTTAGCGACGGAAATTACAACCGTCGCTAAAAATAAAATAAAATATTTATTTTTTTAGCGACGGTTTGAATAACCGTCGCTAAAAATTTTATATTAAAAATAGTTTTCTGGCTTTTCTTTTCTTCCCTCCTCCTTTATTTCTTTCTCTCTCTCGCGAGCTGACCCAGGTCGCCCCAGCCCTCGCCCCAGCCGCCCTCGCCGCCGCCTGCCCCACCCTGGCCCCTCCGCCCCTCTCTCTCGCGCGCCCCTCTCTCTCTCGCTCGCCTTAGCAGCAGCCACCGCCGCCCCCATGGCCCCAGCCGCGCACTCCGCCGCCTTCCCTCCCTCCTCGTCTCAGCGGCCCACTTCGTCGCCTTCCCCGCACCCCTCCGCCTCCCTGGCTCACCAGATCTGTTCTGCCTTCCTTGCTCGCGTCAGATCTACTCCACCTCCTTCGTGCGACAGATCTGCTCCGCCTCCCTCACTCGTCGCCGATCCTCACTCGCCGGTCGCCGATCCTCACTCGCCGGTCGCCGCTCCTCACTCGCCGTCAGTGCTTCAACCATCAGGTATCAGCATTCCAGTTATTATTATTATTATTATTATTATTATTATTATTATTATTATTATCATTTTGGCATATGATATGATTTGATATGTGTTTTCATGTTTCCATTTGAGAATTGGATTGGAATTGAGTTAATTGAAAATTGAAATTGCACTGATTTAATTGGAATTGGAGTGATTTAATTTGAGAATTAGATTGAAATTGATTCAATTGAAATTATGATGATACCAAATCTTATTGACGGAAATTGATTCAATGGAAATTATTGACAAAGTTGTTTTTACATTTACAATTATATTCATATTCGCAAAATAAAAATAAATCTTTTACATGGTATTGGGTAAGAACTAAATTAAATACTTTCATTCTACTAGTGTATGGCTTCATGCTGCATCTGTATGCTATGCTATTTTATTTACTTTGTTTTATTTGTGATTAAGTGCTTGATTACTTGCATTGCTTATGGGATCTCCTAAAAATCTGCACTATTTCAATAATTCCTTATTAGCAAGCAATCGTATCTGATAAGGAGACTGTATCTGTTCGAGCAGAAGTAGAAGTGCACCTCCAAAATGGTCCTTGAATGCTCTGTGCCATGTTTCTCTCAACTGGTCGATTAGGTAATTAATATAGTTTCTTTGTTCCGGTTCTGATGTTAATTGTAATTTGTATGAATTTGTCCCTTTTAATCAGAATGCGAAAGAGGAGGCTACAGCTGCTGTGCAACAGCTTCATTGAGCTAGCTGAACCTGAGCTGAAATCTCTTCAGTTGATGACTCAAAGAACACAATATGTGGAGTAAGAAAGAGTTGGAAATTGAATACAGAACAATAGTAAGTGTAAATTAATATTTATGAATTTTGAATTTCTCATTGCCTTTGCTTGTGAGCATTTAAGAATTATTGACAAAGCAGGTTCCAAATCTCCATTGCTTTGGCATTTATCTCATGGTTTCTTCTTGCCATATCTTCTCATGTTATGTTTTGGCTTTTGGCAAACGTATGAATTAATCAACATGAATGACACAGAGCCTATATTCTTCATTGTATATATCTATACGATATATACAATCAAAAGCAATTGGGATATCAACAGTTTATATTATATCAGATGATGAATATTGGTAAATATTAAATATTGTTTAAATTTATAATTCTTAACACTTTATTGTTATTAAATTTATTAATAGAATTTTTCATATTATGATTATTATTGTTAATTGGGTATATGCTAATTGGAATTGTTATTAGTGTTATTAGTATTTTAAGTAGTTGTGTTAATTATTATTATTATTTAATTGGTATGTTAAGTAGATATATTATTAGTATTTGTTATTATTTCTATTAAGAAGTTGTGTTAATTATTATTATTATTATTATTTAATGGGTATGTTAAGTAGATATATTATTAGTATTTGTTATTATTTCTATTAAGAAGTTGTGTTAATTTTAGTTATTATTATTATTATTCAACATGTTATAATTATTAAATTAAAATCAATAAAATTTATACCTTAATTATTATTATTATTATTATGTTAATTTGTATTGTTATTATTATTATTTATTTATGTTAATTTGTTATTGATTTTTTTTTTAATTTGTAAAATTTACCGACGGAAATTGAATTTCCGTCGGTAATTACCGACGGAAAAAAAATTTCCGTCGGTAATTCCCGACGGAAATTCAATTTCCATCGGTAAATTTTGCTGACGGAAATTTTTTCCGTCGGTAAATTTACCGACGGAACTTTTTTTCCGTCGGGAATTACCGACGGAAATTCAATTTCCGTCGGTAAATTTCCCGACGGAAAAAATTCCGTCGGGAAATTTTTCCTACGACTAAATTGCCAACGGAAAAAATTCCGTCGGGAATTTAGTTTCCCGACGGAAATTCCTTATTTTCCGTCGGGAATTTCCGTCGGGAAATGCTTTTTTTCTTGTAGTGGATGTTTGAAATGCACTTTAATTCAATCATGTAATCTCAGAAGAAGAGAGATGGAGGTCTAATTTAAAAACTCATTTATAAACTTTAAGCAAGGTATAAGTAAAAGTGATGTCTCGAACTCTCTCTGGTCTTCGAATTTATGAGGTAAGACAAACTTTTCTAATGTTTTATTGGGTGTCAACTCCAAAATATCTCTTTATTCCCCAAAATAAACGCACTTGTAGTTTGATCATTAGTAATCGAATAGGGGTGATTTCCCGTCCATTGCAAACTCGGACCCTAAAAGCGGTCCTCAAAGAAAAATGGGGTTCCACGTGCATAATACTATTTATGTCATCATGAAAGATTTGAAATTAAATAACATCGTGAAAGATTTGATAAAGTGGAAGAATATCAATGCAAATATAAAATGAAAAAAGTGTTAGTGTAATTAAAGAAGAGTAAAGGATGTGTTTGAGACCTAAAGAAAATATTAGATAAAGTATAGCAAGAATTGTTAATGTGATTGATTATTAATTAACAAACCGAATGTAATGATACTAATGTTAAGATTATCAGTACAGACAATAACGGTAGTGATAGTAGAAATGGAAGTGTTAAAGCTTAGTTATAGAATTGAAATCGAAGGATATAACATTAAGTGACCCAAGTAAAGAATTAATAATCAAATAATATGATTAAGGAAATACACTTGCATGTTGTAGACACCGGGTCCCGAGCAACCTTGATTAGAATTACCCAATGATGAAATTAAGTGTGCCGATCTATAGGCAAAAAGAATGAAGTTGGAAGTGACGATTTCCTTGTCGATTTGTTGTTTTAAAATTAAATAAAAATGTATTTAAAAAATATTTTTAAAGTATTTTAAAAATTATTTTGTTATGAAAAAAGTGAGTTTTTAAAAAAAAAAAAAATTCGCGCGAGTGTCGGGCTGCCGCAGCGCCCCGGCAGCACTGGCGGAGCGCGCGCGGGAAACCCGTCGGACACGCCGACGGGGCGCCCCTGTGCGCCCATTTTCGCCCGTTTTGGTCTTTTTGGCCATAACTTCTTCATTTTAAATGTTTTTTAACTAATTTTTTTTGCATAATTCAATTCAAAAATCGTTTTATCTTCCAACCCAATAAATTAAGTTGTTTTTTGTAGTTATGGGAATTAATTTCTCAATTAAAAAATCTTATTTTTGAGGGGAATAAAAAGGGTTTTTTAGTGAGAATTGGGGGGGATTTTCTTCTTCTTTCTTTTTTCAAGAACAAATTCTCTCAATTTCTAAAGGAATTTCCAGCAATTCTTAAAGCAAAAAATAACAATTTTTGTTCTTGAGAATTTTCTTATTTTCAATTGACAATTTTTGCTTTGAGACAAATAAATAAATTATTTGTTCTTGATTAAAAATTCACTTTCAATATTTTATTTTCTAATTTTATTCCAACAATACAAGACAATGAATTGGATCTTACCTTCTCTTCATCAAGATAAATTTTGAGGATAAACATTCTTGGCTCAATTTTTTAGTTTAATTTTTAATTTAATTTTTTTGTTTCTAATTAATTAATTAACATGTAAATTATTTTAGTTCTATCATTTTATTTTTTTATTCTTTTGATTTTAATTAATTAATTATCATGTAAATTCTTTTAGTTCTATCATTTTATTTTTTTTATTCTTTTGATTTTATTTAATTAATTATCATGTAAATCCTTTTAGATCTATTATTTAATTGTTCATATTATTTTTATTTAATTGTTCATGTTATTACTTCTTATTTTTTAATTGTTTATACTATTATTTCTTGTTCTTATTTCTTCTTTAATTGTTCATGTTCATATTATTGTTATCATTTTTGTTCACATATATTATTAGTATGATCATTTAACATGTTTTAGCATAATTGGCTTATCTTATTTTCATTTTATTCCTTCATATTCAATTGGATTGTTCATCTTCTTTGATGTTATTATTATTTTTATTATTGTTATTGTTATTGTTATTATTATTATTATTATTATTATTATTATTATTATTATTATTATTATTATTATTATTATTATTATTATTATTATTATTATTATATTTGATTGTTCATATTCTTGTCATTATTTTTGTTGATATATTATTATTATCATTAGTATTATTATTATTATTATCATTAGTATTATTATTATCATCATTATTATAATTTACTATTATTATTACCATCATTATTTTATTATTATTATTATTATTTGTCATTACTATCATCATTATTATTTTTATTAGCTTTGTTTATTTTTATAATTTATTATTGTTGTCATCATCATTATTATTTTCATGTTTTATTATTTTCATGTTTTCATACATGTTGAATTTTATTATCATTATCATCATTTAACATGTTTTAGCATAATTGGCTTATCTTATTTTCATTTTATTCCTTCATATTCAATTGGATTGTTCATATTCTTTGATATTATTATCATCATTATTATTATTTGTTATTATTATTGTGATTAGTGTTATCATTATTATTATTATTTGTCATTACTATCATCATTATTATTTTTATTAGCTTTGTTTATTTTTATAATTTATTATTGTTGTCATCATCATTATTATTTTCATGTTTTCATACATGTTGAATTTTATTATCATTATTATTTTCATGTTTGATGCATGTTAAATTTTATTGTTTTTATTTATGCATGTTAAATCATTAAAGTGTTAAATTATTTTTTTTATGCTATCTAATTAATTTGTCATGGATGAAATATCTTATTTTAATTCATTTTTTACACGTTACATGTTTAATTCATTTTTTATTACTAACATGGCTTTTATTTATTTTTTATTTTTCAAAACTTTTTTTTATGTGTGAGTTTTTGCTAAGTGGGAGCCCATAGAGACTTGAAGATACCATTTGGATGTTGTTCAATTTTTTATTGTTTTTCATTATTTTGCTTTCATTTGGGTTTATTTTATTATTATTATGTAATTTGTAATAATAAATTTATTTTTATGCACGCTAATTAAAAAGTCACAAAAATATTTCTATCTATTAAACTTGGATTTTTCTAAATAAAAACGGGACCAATGTCCTAGTTTTTCTCATCCAAAATAAATTGTCACTTTAAAATTATTTTCTTTAATTATGCATGAGAGGACCTATGTCCTCATTTTTAATAAATAGCCCGATTTATGCATGATTTGTATTTTATTTACAAATGGGGGTTGTATTCCGCTCCTAGTTTTGTTGTAATTTATTTCGCTTTCATTTATTTTATTTACCGCTTTATTTATACGATTGATATGCGTTTAGTTAAATTGCATTAAAATTGAATGAGAAAAGGCATGAAATAATAAGTTCAAAACTCAATTATAAACTTAACCAAAGGTATGAATAAATGGGGAGTCCCGAACCTGTCTCTGGTCTTTGGGCTCAATGAAGCGAGAGACCCATTTCGATGGGATCTCCAAGATACCTCTTGTGTCCCGTAAAAAGACTTTAACTTGCATAGTCCTAGGCTCCACGAGGCGAGAGGGCCCTCCTAATGTTCTATTAGGATGGAACCTCCAAGACCCCTCTGACTTGCCCAAAATGGACATAGCAGCGCCGTCTTAGGCTCACTAAGGCTGGACGAACTTTCCCAATGTTTTATTGGGTGGCGACTCCATGAATTCTCCTTGTTGCCCGAAATAGACGCACTTGTAAATACCTTACAAGTTTCATGAACCTCTCCTGATAGCCCTAAAGCGGGCCTTCGGGAAGATACGGGGTTCGACGCGCGTCACATATGTGCATGCATATAGATATAGATATGGTTGTGAAAAATTTAAGATATGTATCCACCACTGTGCATTTTTAATGCTTAGCGCGTAAAGTGTTACTGCGCACAGGTTATGATAGATTTTGATGTGGCTGAAGATATAGTGACGACCGAAAGAAGTATTCAACAGCAAGGATAGAAGGACTGGCATGGCATGTATACGACCATAGTTGATGAAAGCAAGGATGTATGGTATAAGTATTTGAATTGTGTGTTAGTGCAACTGTTGTGTTATTGTGTATGTACAATTTTGATTGTTGTGAAAAAAAAATCTTAAAATATGTTAAGTGCATTGTAGTGTTTGTCAGTGTACTGTTGTGACATTCGGTATCAGTACCACTTACGGGTATAGGGTGTTACAATTTTTATTGGTATCAGAGAAAAGGTTTAGGCAATCCTAAGATCAGAGATAGTGTATTGAGGACAAAGTGATACATATACATGCTAAGAATAGGTACTGATGATAGAAGTGAGTAAAGGTATCGGAGGAGATATAAGGATAGTATATGTTTATAGAATTATAAGAGAATGCAAAGTATGATAGCTGATGGAAAGTAAATGGATCTCCTGAACTGAATGTTCTCATTATATAGTGGTGGTGATCTGTGATTGTGGCACATAAAAAATATTTTGAGGACGAAATTTTTATTAGTGAGGGAGAATTGTAATGACTCGAATACCAGGTTAGTGGTGATCGGTGAAATCTGTAGAGTTTGTAGTGTGAAATTCATATGAAAATATCAGTGATTGTACTTTAAAAGAAAGAAGATAAGGAAGGTTAAACGTGCTCATGTGAGGGAAGCCCCCTGATGGGTGACCTCCCGGGAAGCCAATAGTGAAAAATATTTTATTGGAACATTGGAAAGTACAAGTTATAAGGAGTCTGGTGGTATAATTTAGAGTGAAAATTAGGTCAAATACATCCCCGAAAGTCAAATTAAAGGAAATCCTCTGGTTCAGTTCAATAGTAACAAAGGGTTTGACAGAACTTGTAACGTCCTCAAAACAAGTACTTGCGTGAATAGTACTTCCCGGCAGTGAATAGTGCTACTCGTGGCTCACCGAGTCCACAAATATTTTTCATCATCATGGGAAAGTACAATTCATGGCAAGTTTGGTGGTATAATTTGAGGTGATGTTGACATTCAAGAAGCCTCTAAAAGTCAAAAATAAAAATAAATCACAGGACTAAAAAGGGCTGACCGAAACTTGGACCGGCCCAAAAATATTCCATGGACTTCAGAAACTTATTTTGATTGCACTGGATTGCTTGAAATTATTTATATGAATTTTTAAAAGCAGAAAATTAATTTTTGGATAACTTTGAAAATTTAATGTTCGGACCGATAAAATGCACTTTCGGGTCAAGTTTTATATTGAAATGATCTCAGATTGATCAGAAATTTTAAACACACCCTAATTAATGTTTTTCCATATTTTTGGACTAATCTTGATGGAATTTTGACAATTAAAAAAATGAAAAAATAGAGCCAATCATTAAGTGACAAGTGTTTTCATTTGGGCAATAGGATTGCATAGTATTAGATTACATACTAGCTCTTCATTTTGGGACATGAGATAAGATTAAAATGCAGATTTTTCTTGGTAGGTCCAGCCCCATCTTCTTCTTTTCTTCTTGTTCCTGTAGCCATCCCTAAGATGTCCACCATTGCCAAGCTTGTATCAAGCTCACTTCACATGGTTTCTTCTCTCTAATTCCACCCTCAATCATCTAAATAGCATCCGCTCTATCCAATTCTAGCTATAGAAGCAAGTAAGAGCAAGGAAAATCCAAAAATTTCAAGTTGGGAAAAAATTGAATTCGGCCAAGGTGGGAAAATTAAGGAAGAAAATAAATCTAAGGAAGATAAAGGCGAAAACAAGCTAAATTGAGGTGTTCAAGCTTGGATTAGGTAAGTGAACACATAAACTCCTTAATTTCATACAAAAATTTGAATA
This sequence comes from Excoecaria cochinchinensis, assembly GCA_947683425.1. Lineage (NCBI taxonomy): Eukaryota > Viridiplantae > Streptophyta > Magnoliopsida > Malpighiales > Euphorbiaceae > Excoecaria > Excoecaria cochinchinensis. The sequence goes on from CANTUQ010000004.1 coordinate 4,952,794, forward strand.
TGTAACTTAGGGTTCTTGGGATAAAATTGGGAGTTTATGAAATTGATGTTATAATTATTAAATTAAGGGCTAAATAAGATGTATGGCATGTTTAAATTAAATTTGAGAGGTATAATTTGATAATTCCTACACTTACATACATTATGTTTGAATTTGAGAATTTGATATGTATATTATAATGAATAATTGAAGAGATAAAAAAACTGTTTTGCATGTTATAAGAACATGATTAAGATATTTAATAAAAAAAAATGGAAAATAAAGAATTATTCATAAAGTGGTCGAATTATGTGTGGTAGACAATTCATGATTTAGGTGTTAATTCATGTTGATATGGGTATATTTAATGATTATATACCATGAAAATTTAATTTTAATTATGAAGAGTGAAATTTTGTTATTTGAGCTAAAATTAGTAGAACATAAAATAATTATTATGATGCTTGAAAATGATCACAAAGGATTCTAAGTCTTGAATTGGTAAAGACTAAGAAAAATGATGTGGGATAAATTTGATTATAAAGGAAAGAATGGAAATAATTTTTGATGTGTACTTAAAAAATGTTATGGCATTATGTTTTTAAAGTAAAATATGAAAATCTATTAGGTATGCCCTTAGTAAAACTAGACAGGAATTGGAGGAATGTGATAAGTTTGGCATGCCAATTAGGGAGTTTAGCAGTACTGCGTTAGTATAAGTGAAATTGGACTTAATGGCTCCCAGAGTTCTATTCTGGTGAAAGATGTTAAATTGAGTCATGGACTGAATGGTTGTGAGAGCTTTGTCCATACATGTATTTATTTATATATTTGTATGTAATAATAATATAGTAATATTAATAATAAAAGCAATATAAATGGACCGAATGGTTCCGAGAACCGGGTCCCTTATTAAAATCCCGCTTATCCGGCTCGACATAATTCCGCTGGATTTTACTATGGGCAAAATAAAGGAAAAAGATGACCTATTATGCAAAATAATAAAAGAGAATGAAAAAATAGTAAAAATATAGCATAATACTGTAAATTATGACAGAGCAGTGAAAATATTACAAATATTGAAAAATATTGAACTATGATGCAAAACATTAGGAAAAGATGAGATATAATGAAAAATAGTGAAAAGGAGTGACAAATAATGAAAAGGGCGAAAATAAGTTAATTTATGGCAAAAATGGCATTTTGGAAACTTTAGGGACTAAATTGCAAATTTTTCCTTAAGTAAGAAAATTTAAGTGAAAGGTAGTGAAAATTTTAAAAAGAAGAAAAAGAAAGAAAAACAATTAATAAAGGACTAAATCAAAATTTTTACCCTAAATTTAGTTGACAAAGTATGTAAACTAAATTTTTGAAAAATATATATATATATATATATATATATATATATATATATATATATATATATATATATATATATATATATATATATATACGTATTATAGTTGATAATTAATTAAATAAAAAGATTATTTGCATGAAATAACTATTTTGTGAAATTTTAGGGCGCAGGGGACAGAGCTGGGGCAGAAAGAGGAGAAAAGTGATATAGCTTTCTTATTGATGGCATGTACATATTTGGAAAAGAAAAATATATGAGACAGTGTCGTATATAAGTTTTAGATTATGTATACCTGTGGATAACTGTATTATGGAAATTTTAGTTTTGTGAATTTTGAATGTAATATAATATGGTGGCTTGAACTGACTAAAATGTGGAGTTGTGAATGAAACTTGTGGAATTGGAGGTTGTTTGGGTTGTTTGAATCTTTTGGGAGTGTAATTTTTAAAATATGCAGGAGGGCAGATTTTAGGGTATAGTCGTTATGCTACGCAAATTTCTGCAAATTATTCGGCAATTGTAAATATAACATGTATTTTAAATTTGTTATTTAAGGTTAATAGAAGAAATGTGATTAATGATATAAATGTATGTATATCATTATTTTGGTTATATTGGATAATGGTTATGAATGAATTGATAAGTAAAATTAAGTTAAACCGCCAACCAATGCGTTACATGTACTTGGGACAATGCCTGGGTATTGGATTTTACATTTAATGGTATCAGAGTGTGGTTTAGGCGGTCCTAAAATTGGAGTCATAAGGAATATGTGAATTGATTTATGTACATGCCATAAGTAATGTAATTAGTGAAGAATTCTCTGAATTTGTCCCCGCGGTTGTAGAATTTGAAGACTGGTATTTAGTTAAGAAATATCACTAGGATTAGGAGTTAGGATGTAGAGTGCCCCTTAATGTGGGAGAAACGTAAATAAGAGTAATATGCTCTATTTGCCTGTCAAGTAGCCCTCCTGATAGGGGCAGACTTTATTTCAAGGCATATGATTATTTGGGGCGGGATATTATACACATTTGCATATATACTGCATATATATTTGCATAAATCGAATACATAAATTATCATTTATGAGCTTCATTGTTTGTACATATGCATTCACAAGTATTTACTGAAAAAAAAATTGTGTGCCCCATATTAGAGGAACTTGACTGGCTATGCATTGAGCATAAATTATGGATCATGGAGTTGATTTCCCCCTTGATGTGAATAAATGCATATAGACCGACTATATGGATCTTGAATCGATTATGAAGTGAAGTGGATTAAAGTGAGAACTGGAAATGATAAATTTTGAAGTATAGGAAAAGGAAAAGGAAAAAGAAAAAATGTTTCGAGCTAAGGATATAAACTTTTAAGCAGCTTTCAGTTGTTTTTGGCTATAATTTATTCTACAGACCTAAATTGAGTGCTTCTAGTAGCATTAGAAACTTAAGAAATAGGTCTACAAATGTCATGAAGAGACTAGAAGCTAAGTTTATCTCTAAGGTGTTACAAATGAGTCCTGAAATTGGGAACCTGAAACTGTCCTCGAGACTGGAGCAGTTTCAAATATTTTAAGTATAACTCCCATTACATAACTTGGATAGATTTGAATCAAAATTCTATAGAAACTAGACTCATTATAGAACAATTTTCATGTAGGAAGTATGGTCTAAATCCGTACCAAATGTGCCCATAAAATTTTTGAAGTTAAGGTAATCAATCTGTCTCCAGTTCTAGAGCAGCTCCTATTGTTCCAGGTATATCTCTTGTTGTAGAGCTCCAATTGAAGTGAATCAAATTTTATTGGAAACTAGATACATAAATAAAGAACTTTAATGAAGGGTGTATAAATAGATTATACTTCTATCGCTGCCAACAATTTTTTCAAAGAAGGAACTACAAATCTGCCACTCTCAGGTGTACTGGAGCATTCTAAAATATTTTGGCCATAAATCACAAATTACTAGCGCAAATGGATTGAGTTTTGATTCTTTGGAAGGCTGAGAGGTAGGGAAATATTTATTAAGAAGCCACTTTGATTTAAAAATCACGTTAATCATGCCAAAAATAAAGACCAATTGAGTAGTGCAACTCAGTTGCATAAAATGAAGGGAGGAATTGTAAATTCTACCTAGTTTTATAATGGAAGTTAAAGGGAACTCTATTTTATAGTTATGACTTTTAAATATTCTTTCCTGAAGAGTTGTCAGGGCTATTATCTGGCAAGAGGGTGAGTTCCCTAAGAGAGGATTTGTTGAGTACAACATCTATAAGTATCGCCCCTATAGAATGATATCGGTAGAGTTAGAAGAATTTAAGGTATAGTGAAGAATTGTTGGAAAGGAATTTACTTGTTTTAATATATTCTTCTAAGAGGCAGTGGTATTGATATGGAAAAAAAAGAATGGATTGAGGATGACTTTAAGGTTATAGTTGTGCTAGAATACAAACGATTTGTAACTTAAATTTTGAAATTCTTGCTTTTGGAAAAAGGGAACTAATGCTAGTGTATTTTTCTGCATCCTAAATGAGATAAAAGGATGGATTACTACAGTTATGGACTCATTATAGGCAGAAGTAAGTCACTACAAAGATGAATACCTACAGTCGGAGCTCAGCAACTTATTTGATTAAGTGATGGGTATAAATATACTTTTCGAGATAGAATTGGGATTTGGCTATTACCCATTTAGGGTAAAGAAGACAAGTATACAGAAGATAACTTCTCGTACCATATATAAATGTTATGAACTCTTAATCTTGTTGTTTGGACTTACAAGTACATCATCGGCAATTATGGATTTAACCAACCGTATGTACTATCCGTATTTAGATAGTTTACGGTGATGTATAATGAGGATATTTTGGGTTTACTCAGAACCCCTAAGAAGCATGACAAACATTTGACAATTTTGCCCAGACCATAAGGGATGAATAGTTATATGAAAAATTTATTAAATTTGTGCTTTGTTCGATGGACGCTAGTCTTCTTAGTCATGTGGTTTCAGCAGAAGGTATTATAGTTGACCCTAAGAAGATTAAAGCTATTCTTGAATAAATAAATAATTGCTAAAGAAGATTTGAGAAGCCGAAAAGTATATTGACAGAAGTATCAAACCTTGCATACTCGACCACAGGAGAGAGATTTTATGATATATAATGACACTTTCAGGAATGATTTGGACTCTATGTGGATGCAAAGGGGTTAGGTAGCTGCCCATGCTTCCATGCAGCTTAAGTCAGATTTGTTATAGCAAGTAAAACCTACCCAATTGCTAGATGAGCGATTGGATATTGCTATGAAATAGATGAGTGAAGGGAAAGATACTGAGTACCCTCAGTAATAAGCATATGGTAGGTGATCATTGAAGCTAATTCCTTGATATTTCATTTTATATAAGATTATCTATATATAGGAATAAAACTATATGGTTGTTTATTTAGTATTAAATACTATGTATGTCGATTTACTTATGACGCGCTATAGAGTAATTTGGCAAATATGCAGATTAAATTTGACTTATTACAACAGATATTGCGATACAAGATGGCATATTGTGATAATGACAGTTGATGCTGATTTAAGTGAGGCGACTTGTTATTTTGTTAGTAACTTTGATGGCATCCAAAGTAGGCTACCATTGTCTCTTGACAGTAGCATTTGAGAACAACGGACAAAAGTTTGGGTTGGTATTAGGCCACCTATAGAGATGGATGCGCACAACAAGTGAAGTTATGTTCTAGAAATTTGGTAGTTTGTCACTAGGGGAATTGCGGTTGAGAATTAAACAACTAAAGAATAAACAAACACTTTCTCTGAGCTCGTCATGATGTCAAAAAGAGACATGAGAGCCGAAAATGATAAGGAAAATAACATATTCAACTATTTAACTCTGATAAATTTCGACGATGAAATTTTTATTAGTAGGGGAGAAATGTAACGCCCTCAAAATCGATACTTGCATGAATAGTACTTCTCGACAGTGAATACTGTAACACCTCGATACCCCCTTTGGAAGGATACCGAAGCGCTACGCGCGCAGGGACAAAACATACGTACGTAATCATGTAATAGCGGAAGCAATAAATCATAACAATTAAGATAGAAATAAATATTTTGAGAAAACTTACAATATAATACATAAATACTAAAATATCCGTTTACAGAAATATTCTTTACAAAGTGAAAAGATATTAAAACTATACAATTACAAAAGGATTCTTATAACATTTACATATAATACATATACCAAAATGTTTTATACAAAAACATAGACAAAAAATATAGGAGCAGGGTACAACAAGAAATCAACACTAACTCCTAGTGGCCAACCTATAGATGCCCGACGCCGAACTGAACTGCAACCTGCACGGGAAAACACCTGTGCTGAGTGAAGGCTCAGTGGGGAGAAAACACAAACAAAAGACTTCTATCGAAGTCACAAGATCATCAAGCACATAAGACGTAACAGTCAAATCATAACGCTAACATTCACATGCAAATACTATAATACATGCATATATAAATCATATTCATCATATACAAATGCACATATTGATACAACCAACACGATACACTAGCCAACACAAGAACACTAGCCTGAATTTACACTGGATACGGGTACACTAGATACTGTGAACAGTATTAAACACTAAAGACCGAAGCCTCAAAACATTTTAAGGAAAAACTTTTAGATACCAGAAGGTATCAAACACTAGACCCAAATGGGGTCAAACACTAGCAGCTGCAAATCACTAGCCCTCTATAAGCATGCTTATCTATCCACTATTATGACCATTTAGGCAACTCGCACACTCCCAACATATCACTTAATTGAACATCTATCAGAAACAAAACACTACACTGAATGGATAATCCTCTGCATATGCATAATAAATATACAAGATTCGTCATTAAAACTAACACCCAACAATAGCGAGAAACCATGCAAAGTGTAGTAAGAAAACCCATATCGAATAACAAGGTAGGGTCGCACTCGTGACAGAGGCGAAACTCGCCCCACGTCGCCCACGCAGCACACTGGTGCTCGTGAAAGGCAAGTAGGAAGGGTCTCTGTCATGCTCGCGATAGATACTGGACATTAGCTTTATCTCAATTGTGCTCGGAGGCACGCTCACGATGGAGCTCGATCCAATGGAAGCTTGGCCTACCGAGCTCTCTATCGCGTTCGCGATAGAGGGCTCCTCAGCACTCACTCGACCATCCCGCTCTCTGTCGTGCTCATAACAGAAGCGAGATTTCGCCAAGAATTCCTCTTTCCTATGATTCACTCCAAACCCAACATCTCAAAACCACTCATTCAAGTAATACCATGATAATCCATCATTCAAATACATTTCAAAAACATGCCATTAATCATAGTACACTCAATTTACACTAATTATAAACAAGAATTTAAGCTTGAAACACCTAAAGAAGCACAAAGATATCAAAACCAGAATTTGTAAAAATTATGCAATTTCCTTTATACTTCACACACATATCACTACAACTCTAACATTTCAACCCAACAACTCAACTCAATTAAGCACATGCATTTAAACATAAGTAACATTCAATTTTCAAAAATTCATACACTCAAATATCAGATCCGAGAAAGAGGGTAAAATGACTCCCAAATCTCTTGAAGCTTCAAAATCCACTCTTCTTCAAGATACCACTTTCTCTTTACCCTTACTCTTCCTCTTATCTTCAGATTCTTGCACAAATTAACCCAAAACAATCTCATCAACCCAAAACCCAAAACTAAAAGTCAAAGCAAAATGGGGATAAATTCAAACAACCAAACTTACCTCTTGAAACCAGCTCTTAACCTCATAAAATCCAACTTAAAGCTTAAATAACACCATTGAAGGAGGAAGTTAGAGCAAGAAATGAAAAAAAGAAGAAGAAGAAGAACCCACAAGGGAAAAGAGGAGAACGGGAAACCAAGAGCAAGCAAAAATCATATTTTTCCCTGTGACGGGCACCGAACCCCGGGGCGCCCCGAACGCCCGCCTTTAGGGCGATCAAGAGAGCTTCATAAAACTTGTAAAAAATTACAAGTGCGTCCATTTTGTGCATCAAGGAGGTTTCTTGGAGTCGCCACCCAATAGAACATTGGAAAAGGTCGTCTAGCCTCAGTGAGCCTAAGACAGCACTGCTATGTCCATTTTGGATAAGCCAGAGGGGTCTTGGAGGCCCCATCCTAATAGAACATTAGGATGGCCCTCTCGCCTTGTGGAGCCTAGGACTATGCAAGTTGGGCCTTTTTCGGGACACAAGAGGTGTTTTGGAGGCCCCATCCCAATAGAACATTGAGGTGGCCCTCTCGCCTCATTGAGCCCAAAGACCAGAGAAGGTTCGGGACTTCCCATTTATTCATACCTTGGTTAAGTTTATAATTGAGTTTTGAATTTAGCGTTTCATCCCATTTCTCATTCAATTTAAATGCAGTAATTTAACGCGCATGTCAATCACATAATGAAAGCGATAAATAAAGTAAATAAAAGTACAATAAATTATAACAAAACTAGGGGCGGAATACAATCCCCATTGTAAATAAAATCCAAATCATACATAAAATGGGTTATTTGTTAAGGATGAGGACATTGGTCCTCGCATGCTCTTAAAAAAATGTGTTAAAGGTGATGGTTTATTTAGGTGTAAAAAACTAGGACATTAGTCCCATTTTATTAGAAAAAGTTCCAAGTTAATTTAATAGAAATATTTTTGTGATTTTCTTTTTAGCACGCCTAAAAATAAATAAATTTATTACATATTACATAATGAAATAAATAAATCCAAAATAATGAAAAACAATAAAAATGACAGATGACTCCCAAATAGTATCTTTAAATCTTCATGGGCTCCCACTTGCCATTGAAAAAAACTCACACATAAAAAAATGAGTATTGAAATAAAAAAATACAAATAAAAATGATGTTAGTAACAAAGAATAAATTTAAATATTCAACAAAAAAAATGAATTAAAATAAATAAAAATGCATCATGTATGACAAATCAATTAAATGACATAATAAAAATATGCAACTTATCATAATAATTCAACATGCATAAAAAAAAACACAAATGATAACAAGAATAAACTCACTATGCATGAAAACATAAATAATAATAAAAATAAAATTCAATATGCATACAAAGCATAAATGATAACAAGAATAAACTCATCATGCATGAAAACATAAACAAGAATAATAATAATAATAATAATAATAATAATAATAATAATAATAATAATGGTAGTAACAATAGATAATGATAATAAGAGTAATAGTAATAATAACAATAATAAACAATACTAACAAAAAAATAAAAATAATAATAGTAATAATGATAGTAATAATATATAATAATGATAATAATAATAATCACAATAATAATAATAATGAAACAAAAGTAATAATGATGTTAACAATAACAATAATAATAATAATAAACAATAATAATAAAGAAAATGAACAATCAATAATAAGAAAGATGAACAATCAAGCAATCAAAAATAAAAGAAATAATAAAAACAAAGCATGTTAAATAATAATACTAATAATAATAACATGTGAACAAAAGTAATGATAATAATAATAAAAATAACAATAAAAGATGAACAATCAAATAAATATACAAGAATAAAATAAAATATACTAAGAACATCAAATTACATAACTAAACCACATAAATAATAAAATACAATAAAAGATTTAAAAATCTACATGATGACTAATTAATTGTAAATAAAAATTAAATTAAAAATTGAGCCAAGAATGCTAACCCTCAAAATTTGATGTGATGAATGAAGGTAAGTGATTAATCTCCTTATCTTGATTTGTAAGAATGATATTAGAAAAATAAAATATTGAAGAGAAATTTTATCTTAAGAACAAATAATTAATTTATTTGTCTCAAAATAAAAATTGTTAAATAAGAAGGAAGAAAATTCCCAAGAACAAAAATTGTTCTTTTTTCCTTAAGAATTAACTTAGGAAAATCCTTTAGAAAATTGAGAGAATTTGTTCTTGAAGAAGAAGAAGAAGAAAATCTTTTTTCTAAAGAAAATCCTCCCTAATTCTCTCTCTAAAAATAATTTTATACCTCCCCAAAAAATCAGATTTTTCATGAAAAAATTAAAATCAATTTAATTTTGATAACCACAAAAAACTGATAAATTTGAAAGGTTTAGAATCCAAAATGTTTTAGAATTAAATTCTATGAAAAAAATGAAGAAAAAAGCATTAAAAATGAAGAAAAAAGGCAAAAAATTGGTGGAGGGGCGAATCCGCGCGCACAGGTTTGAGCGACGCCCGTTGCTGCGTGCGTGACGCACAGGCCGTCGCTCGCACACAGCGCTTGCGCTGGGTGCTACACGTCGCCCAGCGCGCGGGCGAGCGTGCCCTGCGCGCTGGGGCACTGCCGCACCCCCGACACTCGCAAAATTTATTTATTTATTTATTACAATTTTTCTAAAAAACTATAATTTCAAAACATACCATTTTTGTCTCAAAATAATTTTTTAAAATATTTTTAAAATACATTTTTATTTATTTCTAATAAATCAATTTTGTAAGGAAATCATCACTTCCAACTTACATTTTTGCCTATAAACAGGCACACATAATTTCATCATTGGGTACTCCTGATCTTGGCTGCTCTGGGATCCAGTGTCTACAGTTGCCCCCAATTTTGGGGGGGCTAGTGCATGGGTGCCTAGGTGAGCCAAAATTCAGGAAAGGGAAAGAAGCGCGTACCTGAGGCTTCTTCCTACCTGCTGCCACGAGAATCATCTCTTTAAGTCACCATCTAGACTGTTGAGCAATTGTCATCCTTCTGGGTTGCACCGAGCCTACTACAGACTTACGAAGTGCGAAAATTGCTCTCCTGAGCTGTACCGAGCTTGCTCCAAACTCACAAAGTGCGAATGCCATCCTTAGATGGTGATGCGCCGAGTCACTGACAAAACTACAAAATGCAGGAAATGTCCTCCTCAGAGGACTTCACCGAGTCTGCTCCAGCCTACTAAAAGTGCAGGTACCATCCGTAGATGGCGATGTGTCAAGTCGCTGATAAGACTACTAAACGCAGGAAATGTCCTCCTCAGAGGACTGCACCGAGTCTGCTCCAGACTACTAAAAGTGCAGGTGCCATTTGCAAATGGCGATGCGCCGAGTCGCTGACAAGACTACAAAACGCAGGAAATGTCCTCCTCAGAGGACTGCACTGAGTCTGCTCCAGAGTACTAAAAGTGCAAGTGTCATCTGCAGATAACGATGCGTCAAGTCATTGACAAGACTACAAAATGCAGGAAATGTTCTCCTTAGAGGATTGCACCGAGTCTGCTCCAGACTACTAAAAGTGCAGGCATCCTCGTGGATTGAAAGGATTTGGAATATCTTAGAAGAAGTTCAATGCTTCAAAGGATAATGTTCCAAGAGACTGAGACTACCTTGGAAGAAGCACTCAAAGATAATGCTCCGAAAAGACTAAAAATGCCTTGGAGAAAGGATTTATAGATAATGCCTCTAAGGGCTCACATGATTTCAACTTGTGGGGTCTTCATCTTATCGAAGCTGTCCCTCAGTTTGGACTTTTCCTGCAAAGTCATTGGCACAAATGTATATACAAAAGATTGTGTGTGCAAGTGTGAATGATCTTATGCAGATGCTTGCTAAAGAACGGTATGCAATGCATGCAAAAATAGATAGACCATGTCCTAGGTGATTAGGGGTCCATTGAGGATATGTCTTGGCTGCTCGCCTTGTACGATGCCCCCTGATGATCTAGAGGTATCATCTTGGCTTATGGACACTGACCCGTAAACCTTTCAAAGAGATCTGACCCGTGTGCATCTTTGCCCCCCGGTCAATGATCATACGCCCAGGATTTTGACTCATATCCCGAATTATGCATTACCTGACTGAAGGAAGATCATCTGAAGTAATGTTGCCTTATCGCTCCAGGCATCGAAAGTCATTATTTTTAAGGTAGTGCGTCCCTTGTGGATTTTTACACTAGCTTTTCTTTGTGGGAAATACGTCCCTTGTGGGATTTTCATATAACCCTTTGCCTAATTTTTGCTGGAATGGACCCAACCCAATCCAGCGGCTTTTATTTATTTTACTTTTTTTTGTAGGGCAGACTGCCTGTTTCCAGGTTTTCACCCTGCCCTTTGGCCTAACTTTTGCTTTGAGAGCCAGTCACGGTTTTCAACTCTAACAGCCTTTTTTTTCGGTGCGGCTACAAGAGAAGTGAAGGCTATTATCGAAACCTCCCCTAAGGGTGATCAGCACACATCCACTTAGACCCTTTTCGATGACAATGATTAGACCATAGTTATTAGATAAATAAATGATATATTTTTTTTAAGACAGAACTAAAAACCAATGAAAATGCAAACTGAATTCTTTTATTTATTGCAAAATTGTGTACATCTCTATATGATTTCATCATACATGATCCTCATTTGGCAATAATTCAAATTCATAAGACTACATCTAATCTCGGAATAGATCTTATAAGCATCAAACTCCTGTTATCAATCATCCTTCTCGGGTTTTCTCGATTGAACATTTTCTCTTGGCCCTTAACTTTTGGCCAGGATGCCTTTTTTCAGTTTTCACCCTGACAGGGCGCCCATGTAACAACCCAAAAAGGGCCTAGTCGGAAATTGCATGCAATTGGGACATTTGAGGGTATTTCGATAATTTAGTTAGTGGAATTGGAGTTAATTGAGGACCAAATTACAAAGAATTAAAGTGTTAAAAAGGAAATAATTATTTTAGTGACCAAGAGGTAATTGTCAAGGATTTAAGTGGGATTTACCAAAGATGAAAGTGAAATAAGTTAAGATTTTTTTTATTGGACCAATAAGATAATGACAAGTGGCTTAGTGGGTAGAGCATTAATTGTGGAAAGAGAGAGAAGGAAAAGAAGAGAGAGGGAATGGCAGATTTTCCTTATTCCCATTCCTGCCCTCTTCTCCTCTTCCCGTTCTCTCTTTTTCTTTCTTTTTCCCGTTTCTTGCTCTTCCTCTCCTAGTTATGTGTGAGTTGGAGTTGATTTGGTAGAGATAGGAAGCAAGATTGAAGAGGTAAGTGGTTAAGTTTTTGGTTATGTGTGCTTTGTTCTTCATCTCCTTCTAGTTTTGCTTTTGATTTTGGATAGTTAGGGTTTTGGTTAAGTGATTTCTAGGTTTGTTTGTGCAAGTCTTTGGTGGCAAGAAGAAGATTAAGGGCAAGGAAAAGATTGATTCTTGAAGGGTAGTTGATTGAAGCTGCTTTTGAGAGGTTTGGGAGCTTGTTTGCCTTGTTCTCATTTGGATTTGTTTGTATGTTTCATGTTGTAAATTTCAAAAATTTTGAGTGTTGTTTTGAGTAAATGCATGTGTTTGTTGAGTAGTGATGAGGATGTAAAATGCTAGTGTTATAGTGATGATTTGTATGGGATGTTGAAGTGATTTGAGTTTGGCTTTGAGCATGAAGAATTGAGTTAAATTAAATGGTGTAAGGTATGTTTATAAATAATCATGAGCATGTTTAGAATGCATGTGCTTAGTAATTTGAAGTGGGATGCATGATTGTATGAGTTATTTTGAATGTGAGTTGATTTTGGCATGTAAAACCAGTGTTATTTCTATAAAATTATGGGTTCTGGGTGTGTTACACGGCGGTAAGGGATGGCATACCGCCGTGTAAACCTATTCTGTCCTTGTGTTTATGGCTTGCCATCCTGCCACACGACGGTAACATCGTTTCATACCGCCGTGTAACATGTTAAACGACGGTAGGGATAGTACATACCGCCGTGTAACTGGCCTCTGTTTCCCTTTAAGTGTTGGTCTTTCCACACGGCAGTCAGGGATTTCTCTACCACTGTGTGGGGTGACTTACATGGCGGTAAGGTACCTCCATGCCGCTGTGTAAGCCTCTTCTGTTTTTGAAGTTTTATTTCGAAATGTTACGCGGCTGTGTTTAATTTGTATACCGCTGTGTAAGACCTATTTTTCAAACTTTATTTTTTTGTAATCCTTTGCATGGTTTCTCGGTACTGCATGGTCTATGTCTTTGTTTTTGCCTTGCAAGTATTATTGCTCTAATTTGTCTGAATGATTAAGGAAATGGTAGTGTTTTGACTCTGGTTCTTGTATTGATTAGTGATATGTTTGAGAGAGTGAGTTGAGCCTAAAGTGTTATAGTAGTGGATAGATAAGCATACTTATTTAGGGATATAAGAGTGCAGCTGCCTATGTAGGCCCCGTTTGGGTCGTTCGGCCGACCTTCGAGATGGTCATTTTTCATGCAGTGATAAAATGTTTTGAGACTACGATCTCCCTTATTTTTGATAAAACTCGGTGTAGTGTGTGATTGAGGTTTCAGTCTATCACTTTGATACTGTTCGCAGTATCTAGTAGAGTGTAGTGCTCCCGTATCCACAGCTAGTGAGATTCAGGCTAATGTTTGGGTAGTGTGCGTTTTGTTCAATGTAGTGTTAATGTTTGATGAGTGTCGTGGGATAGTGTTTATTCATATTGTGATTTCAGATATCCATTTATTTTCTTGAATTAGTGATTAAGCTATGATTTTTCAGTTATGATTTCGGTATGCTATACACAATTTCTCATGGTTTGCCTCGGTAAGTATTACGGTATGTGTATGTAATTGTATCTGCATGACTTATTATATTCTTGTATTGTTCTATGGTTTTCTTTTGTCTTTGTTCCTCCCCACTAAGCATTATCGCTTAGCACGGGTTCTTTTCCCATGTAGGTGGCAGGTTTTTGGTTCGGTTTGAGTCGCGCATCTGTAGGGTCGGCCAATAGGAGTTAGAAGTGTTTTGTTATATTGTATTTAATCCCTGTATTTTGGATTTGTATTTTGCATCTTTTTGTATATGTACTTTGTTATAAGGATCCCGTTGTAATCTTGCATATGTTTATAATTATTTTTTTGGTTATAAATGTTTTATTTCTGTTATTGTATGCTTCCGCTGAGTGTATGTATGTATGTTTGTGAGTGAGTGTCTGCGTGGCGCTCTTGTATCCTTCCAGTGGGGGTATCGGGGTGTTACAGCCCAATTTTAGCAAGGCTGCCTTTTTTCGATTTTCAACTCGCCAGGCATTTATTCTCTTCTTTTTATTTTAGTCTTTAGCCATAGAACCTTTTTAGTCTATCAACATTGACTGGGTCTTTAAATTCATTCCCATCGCTGTCTGCTAAAATTGCTGCTCCTTTTGTTAGTAACTTTTTCAGCACGAATGGACCTTCCCATGTTGGCCTGAATTTTCCCCGTATGTCTAGCACTCCCAGCCTCATCATCTTAACGACCAAATCCCCTTCTTCCAATGGGTGCTTTCGTACCTTCTTGTCGAATGACCGAGCTAGCCTTTTCTGATAAACCTGATTGTGATAATAGGCTCGCAACCTATCTTCATCCAACAAATTCAACTGCAACAATCACTGCTGTGCCCATTCTACCTCTAGAATCTCGGCTTCCATAACTACCCTTAAGGATTTCAGCTCAATTTCAACTGGCAGAACTGCTTCAGTTTCATATACCAGAGAGAATGGCGTCGCTCCCGTAGAAGTTCTTACTGTGGTTTTATACCCCCATAGTGCAAAAGGTAGTTTTTCTGCTCAGTCTTTATAGCTCTAAACCATCTTGGCCAATATTCTTTTAACATTCTTGTTCGCTGCTTCAACAGCGCCATTAACCTGAGGTCGGTAAGGAGAAGACTTATGATGCTGGATTCTATATTTCTGAAGCATCTGTTTAGTTTTCGCTAAGAATTGTACCCCATTATCAGACACAATGTGGTGTGGGAGGCCATATCTACATTTCAAATTCCACTTGATGAACTTAGCCATGTCCCCGGCATCGACCTTCTTAAAAGATTCAGCTTCGACCCATTTAGTGAAGTAATCAATGGCAACTATGATGAACCTCCCATTAGAAGCTGTAGGACATATCGCACCTATGATATCTATTCCCCAAGCTGCAAATGGCCATAGAGATGTCAAATTATGTAACTCTGAAACTAGCACATGCCTCAAATTCGCGTATTGCTAGCATAATTGGCATTGCTCCACATATTTTGAACAATCCGTATCCATTGTGAGCCAATAAAATCCTTGGCGCATGATCTTCTTTGCGAAGGCTAAGCCATTCATGTGAGCTCCACAAACTCCGGCATGGACCTCTTCCATAACTCTTTTTGCTTCTTTCTCCGCCAAACATCTTAATTGGATACCATCAACTTGCCTCTTATACAAAGTGCCATTTACACTGATGAATTGAGTGGATAACTTTCTAATCATTCTTTGGTCTTTCTTAGTGGCTTCTTCTGGAAAAATTGATCTTTCCAAATAATTCTGAATATCATAGTACCAAGGGTTTCCATCGGTGACCTCAACCTCCATCACTTGCTCAGTTTCAAAATAAGGCTTTTCCGCACTAGAGATCAGCACGGGTCTCATAGCAATCCCTGTTGGATTATCCCACATGGACACTAATATCGCGAGAGCATCAACCAATTGATTTTCATCTCTGGGGTTGAAGTGAAAAGTGCAAGTCTCAAACTAGCTACTCAACATTCTCAAGTACTTCACGTAAGGCAACAACCTCTCTTCTTTAACTGACCACTCCCCTCTGATCTGATGGATTACTAAGGATGAATCTCCAAAGACTTCTACAGTCTTTGCCCCCAGAGCAAGCAGTGCTTCCAATCAAAAGATGCAAGCTTTATATTTTGCTTCATTATTGGTCGCCTTGTACCTCAACTTCTTGGCTAATGGCAGCTTCTCACCATCCGGGGTCGTAAGAAAAATCCCTGCTCCTGCCCCTTTACTTTTAACTGCCGCATCGAAGAACAACTGCCACCCTTGTACTGCTATGTGTGACCCGTACCGAACCCAGCAAGGGCCCTCATGGCGAATCCGCTTTAGGATTCGAGGGACTGGTTCGCGTTTTTTGATCATGGGCACCATAAGACATCATAGATGTATCCCTCCCAATAGAACATTAGGAAGAACCACCTAGTCTAATGACACCTATAGGAACCTTTGAGGTGTAATGGAGTCACCACCCAATTCACAAGGAATTAGGAAAAAGGGTCTCTCACCTCTATTGGTCAAGACCAGAGATATGGTGTTCGGAACTTCACTCTTATTTATGCTTTGGTTAATCATAAATGAGCTTTTAACTTTTTAAAATTATATCTCTCGCCTCACGCAATTAATGCATTTAAAAGTAAAAGCGTATTGCAAACATGTAAAGGAAAGTGATAAAGAGCGATAAATGAAATGAATAAAGAAAGCGGTAAACACGCAAGCACACAATTACAAGAAAAATAGGTGCGAAAAATAACCCCAATAAAAGGAGATTGAGAATATAGGCGGGGACGGAATACAATCCCCAAAGATAAAATTGCCCCAAGAATAAAATTATAAGGGCCCAAAATGGAAATGAATATAAATTTAAAACACTCACACAAAATAAGAAAAGGCATACATAAATCGGGGCATTATTTTGGGAACATTAGTTCCTTTGCACTTGGTTGAAACTTAGGAACATTGGTTTCTTCGCATTTATTTAAAGAGGGTTCGAAGAGTCATTTTGATTGTTGAGCAAAAAACGGGATGAGTGATCCCATTTTTGGAGAAAATTAACTCTTCGTTTTAATTGCGATATATTTTTTATTGTTTGGCTAAAACAAGGGACATTGGTCCCGATTTTATTAGTAAAATTTTATTTAATTGTAAAAATATTTTTGTGACTTTTTATCTCACACGTGCATAAATAAAATAATTATTTACAAATAAACACCAAACACATAAAAAAGGGAGTTGAAAGGATCTCACCAAACCGGCGTGTTCATCCACGCATCGCGACCCATCCGGGGAGTTCACATATTGCGACTCAAAGTAAATCTCAGACAAAACAATATCGAAAATATTAGTAAATGCTCTAATAAAATTAATCGAACAAATAATAATGAAATAATGATAACAATAATAGCCATGATAATGATAATAATAATCATGATAATAGTAATAATAATAATGGTAATGGTGATAATAATGATGATAATAGTAATAATAATAATAATAATTATAATAATAATAATAGACATGGCAAATATAGCATAATGATAAAAATGAACAATAACAATGCCAACAATAATATCACAACACAATAAATTAAACATGCTAAAAATAATAATAATAATAATAATAGTAATAATAATAGTAATAACAATGATAATGATAGCATGGTATTAATAACTATGATAGAGATGAACACAAGTATAATAACAATAAAAACTAATGATAATAATAATACTAATAATAATAATGGTGAATGAACATAAAAACAAATTAAAGCAAATAAATAATATATTAATAGTGATATTAAGACATTAAAATGCTAAAAATGAGTGAGAGACATGGTAATAATAGCAAAAATAATATTTAACAATAATAAATAATATACAAAATAAATGAGAACGAGTCCAAAACTGTTTCCCCTCAGAATTTTTAGATCGGAAATAGGATGTCTCAATCCGTTCCCCTTGTCGATTTTTGATGATAATAATATTCGAAAAAAGGTATAAAAATTTATGTTTTTTAAAAAAATTAGTTCAAGAAAATATTTTTGGTAGGATGAATAAGCCAAGAAATTTAGTTTCTCTTGCTCAAATCAAACCCAAGATTATGTATTTTAGAGTAATAAAGACTAAAACTTGAGAAGAAAAGCTTGAAGATTTTTGAACAAGAAAATGCCTCCCGGAGAGTAGAAAATGCTAGAGAGAAAAGCCAAGAATTTTTTTTTTGTAAAAATCTGCCGTCCCTCTTCAAAATGAAGGGAAACCTCCCTTT
Source organism: Excoecaria cochinchinensis (assembly GCA_947683425.1). Lineage (NCBI taxonomy): Eukaryota > Viridiplantae > Streptophyta > Magnoliopsida > Malpighiales > Euphorbiaceae > Excoecaria > Excoecaria cochinchinensis. The sequence continues at coordinate 4,971,026 of CANTUQ010000004.1, forward strand.
AATTTTCAGTTTTGGCTTAAAATAGGAAGGGACAAAATAGCTTTAATTTTTAGTTAATCAAAAATAGCATGAAAAGGTGAAAGACTGAAGAAAACAGACTGGGACAATGCAAAAAAACGCAGGAGAAAAAGACAGACGACCAAAAGCAGCCGCGCGGAGAGGGAAGAGCGCGCGCGGTAGCCTACTACTGCGCACGCGGTACCCTGCCGCAGGCGCCCCCGCAGGTGGCATTCGCGACTTTTTTTTTTTTTTTTATAAAAGCTCTAAGGACACAAAATTAATATTTTCACCCTATTTTAATTTTTTATTTCTAAAATATATGTTTTTAATTATTTTTCTAAAAAGCACAATTTCGACAGGGAAACAATCAATTCTCACTTTTCTTACCGAAAATCGGTCTTTTGTTTCATCATCGGGTAATCCTAATCTTGGACCGCCTCGGGACCCGATGTCTACAGTTGCCCCCAATTTTTGGGAACTTAGAACCTAGGTGCCTAAGTGAGCCAAAATTCAGAAAAGAAAGGAAAGAAGCGCGCACCTGAGGCGGTGTTCTTCCCGGTCATGCTAATGAAGTCGTCTCCTTAGGTCGCCGTATAGACTGAGGGACGATTTTTTTTCTTCTGGGTGATGCGTCGAGTCCGTTCTAGACTTACAACACACGAGGATTGTTCTTCTGGGCTGCACCGAGTCTGCTCCAGATTAACACGATGCGAAGTTGTTCTTCTGAAATGGGGGTCCTTCTGGACTGCTCTCCTGAGTGGGGCGTTCTTCTAAACTGGGTGTCCTTCTGGACTACTCTCCTGAGCGGGGGGTTCTTCTGAACTGTGTGTCCTTCTGGACTGCTCTTCTGAGTGGGGCGTGCTTCTGCACTGGGTGTCCCTCTGGACTGGATGTCCTTCTGGACTGGGTTTCCTTCTGGACTGCTCTCCTGAGCTGGGCGTGCTTCTGCAGTGGGTGTCCTTCCGGACTGGATGTCCTTCTGGACTGGGTGTCCTTCTGGACTGCTCTCCTGAGCGGGGCGTTCTTCTGAACTGGGTGTCGTCCTGGACTGCTCTCCTGAGCAGGGCATTCTTCTAAACTGGGTGTCCTCCTGGATTGCTCTCCTGAGCAAGGCGTTCTTCTGAACGGGTGTCCTCCTGGACTGCTCTCCTGAGCGAGGCATTCTTCTGAACTGGGTGTCCTCCTAGACGTCCTCCTGGACTGCATTCCTGAGCGGGGCATTCTTCTGAACTGGGTGTCCTCCTGGACTGCTCTCCTGAACGGGGCGTTCCTCTGAACTGGGTGTCTTTCTGGACTGCTCTTCTGAGCGGGGCGTGCTTCTGCACTGGGTGTCCTTCTGGACTGAGTGTCCTTTTAAACTGCTCTCCTGAGCACGGCATGCTTCTGCACTAGGTGTCCTTCTGGACTAGATGTCCTTCTAGACTGGGTGTCCTTCTGGACTGCTCTCCTGAGCGGGGCGTTCTTCTGAACTGGGCGTCCTTCTGGACTGCTCTTCTGAGCGGGGCGTGCTTCTGCACTGGGTGTCCTTCTGGACTGCTCTCCTAAGCGTGGCGTGCTTCTGCATTGGGTGTCCTTCTGGACTGGATGTCCTTCTGGACTGCTCTTCTAAGCGGGGCATTCTTCTGAACTGGGTGTCCTTCTGGATTGGATGTCCTTCTGGACTGCTCTTCTGAGCGGGGCGCTCACTTAGATATTTTCTGCAAGACTTAGAAAGTGATATATGTGTGAAAAGTGGTGAGCATGCATGTGAGATGCATATGCATGCGGTAATGCAAGATAAGGATTTGCCTAAGTGAATCTGGAGGCGACGACCGGTTTGGTTGTAATTTGCCGCATGATCGGTGCCCCCTTAGAATTGCCTTTGAATTTCATGCCTTCGGGGATTATGAGGTTCTCTTCTGATACCTGTGGTCATTATTTGAAGGTAGTGCATCCCTTATGGATTTTCACACTAGCTTTTCTTAGCGGGAGATGCATCCTTTTCAGATTTTCACATAACCCTGTGCCTTACTTTTTGCCTGGAATGGACCCAACCCAATTCAGCGGCTTTTATTCATTTTATTTTTTTTATAGGACAGACCGCCTGTTCCCAGGTTTTTACCCTGCCCTTTGGCCTAACTTTTGCTTAGAGCGCCAGTAACGGTTTTCATCTCTAACGGCCTTCTTTTTTTTTTGGAGAAGTTGGAGTTGTTGCAAAAGATCTTTCGGGTATGATTGACATGTGCTTATGTCTCAGATTCTGGTTGTATGAGCTTGGTTTTTTATTGGGGAGGTGCTATAGGATTGGCTTCACAATGGGTAGCAAGATGAGTTGACTGAAGTGCCTGAGTTGCGAGAATGGTAGAGGGTAGGTAGTTGTTGTAAAAGGTCTTTCAGGTGTAATCGGCGTGTATTTACGTCTTAGGTCATGGTTGTTTGAGCTTTCTATCATGAGGGTGCTATAGAATTGGCTTCACAGTTGATAGCAGAAGAGGTTGACTTAAGTGCCTAAGTTGCGAGAGTAGCAGAGGGTCGATAGTACCAATGCGCTGATTCTTCGCTGGAACCAGACAACTTTAAGTATGCAAAATGAACTACTCTGGTCACAGACTACACCCTTGCGTCCATAAGTGCATGTAAGAGGGGGGTACTTAGCCCTTCAGTAGATAACAGGACCCCTCGGCTTAGGCACCTGGTTGGTGAGAGCAGGAGTGGGGTAGCCATTTAGATTTTACTTTTTATAAATGAACTGGGAAATGATGAGTTGAACTGCTTTTATTTTATGTATTTGCAAAAACTGTGTGCATTTCAGCATGATTTCTCCATACATGATCACCATTTAACATGGATTCAGAATGCAAAATTACATCTAATCTTGGAGTGGATCTTGTAAGCATCAGACTCCTGTTTCCAATCAGCCCTCGCGGGTTTTCATGATTGAATATTTTCTCTCTTATTTTTTTTTTCTTTTTTTTTTTAGCCTTTGCCATGGACCCTCCTTCACTTCGTCGGTGTTGATTGAATTTGCTTCGCTTGCTGTCTGTCGGGACGTTGCTTCCTTAGATAACAACTTTTCAAGAACAAATAGGTCTTCATGTGCTGGTCTGTATTCAACTCGTCCGTCTGGAACATGCGGAGTTATTTGCCCAGACACCCAATCTTATTCTTCCGGCGGGTGCTTTCTAACTTTCTTCCCAAATGATCGGATAAGGTGTTTTTCGACAGATCCGATAGCAATAGCAATCTCGAAACCCTTTTCCGTTTGACATGTTTAGTTGCTGCAGCTGCCGCTTCCATGATTGCCTTTTAAGGATTTAACGTGCTTCAACGGGCAGTAATCCTTTCGCTTCACGCATCAAGGTATAAAGCGTGACTCTTGTAAAGGTTCTAATTGCAGACACCAGAATGGGTCTACTCCATGACCTTCTTAGTCTTCCTCCTGTTTGTATGTCATCTATATGTCATTAGCTCATCTCTCGTACAGGACATCCTTTTTACTTACGGACTGGGTGGATGGCTTATGGATTAGTCTTCAGGTCCTTTTAATGGCAGGCATGAGCAGTAACAATACAAGAACATCCCTCGCACTGCGCATCCTCTATATTGATGAACTGATTGGGTGGCTCGTGGTTCCGTCTTTAGGTCCTTTTTAGTGGCTAAAAAGAACGACAAAACGTTGACGCGTGTAGATTAACGGGACTTGAGCAAAGCTTGCCCCCAAATAGCATTCTCTTGCCCCCTGATCAATTCTCTCTTTTCTTCTCTCTTTTTTTGATTTTGATTTTTTTTTTATATTTTTTAATATTTTTTAATTTTTTTAATTATTTTATTATTTTATTATTTTTTATTTTTTAATTTTTTTTGCTCCCTAATTTTCTTTTAGCAAGCTTCATTCGAATCCTGAAGTTTACACATACGCGCACTTTTCTTTTTAACCGTTGGGACCATCGTTATTCAATCTAGTTGGGTATTGCATTTCAATAAGAATTTTGGTTCTGGTTCTGCTTATGGGTCTCCCATTTCAACCATTTCTACCCACTTTAGCTTGAGTCTTCTGAGATATGTTGGCATAGCGTGCTTGGCGGCTTCATGATCATCTTTTGGCATGTGCTCGTAGGTCCAGGCAAAGACTTTTATTTCATTTTTTCATTTCATATCTTTTTTTTTTCATTCTCTCTTTTACCCTCTCTTCAAGAGTCATAACATATGCTATCAAGATTTTCTTTTGGTTCCCCTAAAGTTCCGAGATTAAATGGAATGGCATCATCTGAATCATTATTAAATGTGAATGTTTCGTGATTATGCATAATGAAATCATAAGAAACATCACACAAGTAAGCAAATCCATCCATTTCATTCAATAAAACTAGAATTAAAAATGTCATCATTAAATAGTTCAGAAATAAAAAGAACATCTAAATAGCTACTTCCTTCTTCTCTTGCCAATGCAGACGCTGCAGTCCACGACCTACTATCACTTTTGGGAACCATTCTCCTCACTCCTCATCTCCTCATCAATTAAGTGTAGAATTTGCCTCCTTAGAATTCGGCACTCATCAGTCTCATGCCCGGTATGCTGGTGGTAGGCACAATATAGATCTGTCCGGTGATTGGGACGCCCTTGGCTCCTAGCATGTTGGGCCAGCATTGACTGTATTTTCCCCTTACTGACAAAATGAGCGAAGTGCTTGGACAGGGGTTTTTCTAGTATGGCATAGTAGCTTTGAGTCATTTCGGAGGTCGGAGCCCTTGTGGCTCCAAAGTGCTTTCCATCGCTACTCAAAAAACCTAAGCTCCCATGACCACCCTGTCGGCATTCGGGATCTGTGATCTGGTCATTGTCAATCAAATCCTGAATCTCATACTTCAGCCTAGCACAATTATCTATCACATGCCTAGTGTGCTGGTGGTATGCGCAGTACTCGTTCTCCTTATGCCCAGGCTGCCCCTGGGTTTTAGCCGGCCTAGGTGCCAAGGGTTTTAGCTTTCCCTCTTCCTTAAGCGTCTTTAAAAAACATGACAAAGGTTGGCCTAGGTCGGAAAAGTATCTCTGGCTTGCCCCCTGATCTCTAGCTGGCCTGACCGACCCTGGTTGCGAGTTCTTCTCCCATGCTTGAGGCAATGATCTATCTAAGTCGAAGTAGTATTTTCAGGCCATTCTAGTTGCTGATACTCCTTCCCTTCCCCAAGTGCCGAAACAGCCGTTACACCTATACAGCTGAGCTCCCATATTTAAGTTCATAGCAACTTTCTTGCGAGCGACCATGGTAGTTGCTAGCTTGGACTTCAAAATTTCTTCTTCGAGAACGTCCAACTCCCTTTCAGGCTCTGTGTCATTGTTAGAAACCCATCCTCCGGGACCTGCCTCTTGCCTTTTCGTTCAGATGACGGAGTAAAAGGCGGCTCTCCTCTAGACTCAGTTGGTTGCAGGTATACTCCCTTAGTTGGGTCATGCTCTTTTCGTAATATGGTGGGAGTAGTAGACAGTTGTTCGGCAGGTGGCACCATGGCGGCGACCAAATTCTCTATAGTAGTCATCGTCTGAGCTTTAAACTTTTCAATCCCACCTTTTATCTCCTTTATCGTGCTATCCTCTTCCTTGGGGACTTCATTCGTCACAGTCTGAGTAGTTACCTGCTCATCCTCTTCCTCCCCCATGAGATCATCCTTCAGACCAAGAATTCCTTTCGGCCCAAGAGGTATCGTTGCTCTAGGCTCAACATCTAGTTGTCGTACGATAGGGATTGCTATAGGAGCCTCTTCCAGAATAGGCAATTCAACTTGTTCAACATTAGGGGCCACGGGCAGTTGGCTGGCCTTTGGTGTTATTTGGGCAATAATATTTTCTATTATGGCCAATATCCTCCTTTCAAAATCCCCAAACCTCTTATCTAGATCTTGCATTGTCAAAGCACCGGTCTCTCGTGGTAGTTCTGCCATCGAAAATGATTCACTAGTCACTGAGAGCGGCTCAAAATCCCAAACAGGCACTAATTCTAGCAATCTCAAAGGCGAGTCTGTCGTCACTAGTCGATCGTCAGAACCTCTGGTCCACTTGGATGAATTTATAATGGCTGAAAGGTCAAGTTGTTAGAATGATGCATGAATGACATGTATAATGCATGATCGTGCTGGTGCAAATGCGAGATCCATGGATTACCGCAATACGGTGGGATGCATGGAAGAAACCACAACGGGATGATATGTACATGCGAAAAGAATAACATGCAGATGAAAAGATGTATACTCACAGCGTGAGATTATGGACAGGATAATACGCACATGTGAAAAAGATAGCATGCAGACAGAAAGGTATACACACACACAGCATGAGATAAAATATTATGATTTGTACATGTATTTATTTCATTGACATACATGAATGACATGCGATGCATGAGCATGTTGTGCAGCATCCACAACCACATGCAAGTAGATAGATCTTTCCAACCTTATTTCTCCCACACACGAGGTAATGCGATCTCTTTCCTAGGTGGGCTTAGTCCATGGGTCAACAGGGGACCCAATGAACACGTGTAGTGCACGGTGAAAAACCGGCAGCATAATAGTCCTAATCTAATGTGCACTCGTATGGGTTTTAGCCATTACGTAGTTGGGCTATTCAATTAAATCAAGGTGGGCCCAACGGGGCATGAAAGCCTTTGATGAAGACCAATTGATTTGGTTGATTTTGCTTAATACGTAATGACCCATATCACAAGCATCGTATTAAGGAGTATACCACCTAGTGGAAGTTTCTATTTGTCATTACATGGGCTTTGGTCAAGGTAGCATTATTTTAGGGCTACCCAAGCATAGTCCCTGCCAATGAGTCTAGCTCATCACAAGCGTAGCGACCGATCGGGTCTCCATTTGATATACCAAAAGGTACAAGGCTTGGGCTGGTGATTATCCTTGACACTTCCCTACAATGAGTGTAAGTAGGGTTGCGCTTCGGGAACGCACCAAGGTAAAGAGGGACCAACTATCGTAAGTCTAACGCTCTAGAATGATATGATGCAATTTCGAAAAGAGATAGAATTTTAAGTTTTAAAAACTCAATTATATTTTTAACCAAAGCACTTTCAAAGTGAAGTCTCAAACATAAAGTCCCCAGTGGAGTCGCCACTGTGACGCGCGCTAAACCCAACAAGGGCCCTCGCTTTGAATCCGCCTTTGGGATTCGAAGGACTGGTTCGCGTCTTTTGATCATGGGCGTCATAAGACATCATAAATGTATCCCTCCCAATAGAACATTGGGAAGAACCACCTAGTCTAATGACACCTGTAGGCACCTTTGAGGTATCATGGAGTCGCCACCCAATTCACAAGGAATTGGGAAAAAGGGTCTCTCACCTCTATTGGTTAAGACCAGAGATATGGTGTTCGGAACTTCACTCTTATTTATGCTTTGGTTAATCATAAATGAGCTTTTAACTTCTTAAAATTATATCTCTCGCCTCACGCGATTAATGCAATTAAAAGTAAAAGCGTATTGCAAACTTGTAAAGGAAAGCGATAGAGAGCGATAAATGAAATGAATAAAGAAAGCGGTAAACACGCAAGCACACAATTACAAGAAAAATAGGGGCGAAAACAACCCTAATAAAAGGAGATTGAGAATATAGGCGGGGACGGAATACAATCCCCAAAGATAAAATTGCCCCAAGAATAAAATTACAAGGGCCCAAAATGGAAATGAACATAAATTTAAAACACTCACACAAAATAAGAAAAGGCATAAATAAATCGGGGCATTATTTTGGGAACATTGGTTCCTTCGCACTTGGTTGAAACTTAGGAACGTTGGTTCCTTCGCATTTATTTAAAGAGGGTTCGAAGAGTCATTTTGATTGTTGAACGAAAACCGGAATGAGTGATCCCATTTTTGGAGAAAATCGACTTTTCGTTTTAATTGCGATATATTTTTTATTGTTTGGCTAAAACAAGGGACATTGGTCCCGATTTTATTAGTAAAATTTAATTTAATTGTAAAAATATTTTTGTGACTTTTTATCTCACGCGTGTATAAATAAAATAATTATTTACAAATAAACACCAAACACATAAAAAAGGGAGTTGAAAGGATCTCACCAAACCGGCGTGTTCATCCATGCATCGCGACCCATCCGGGGAGTCACGGGGCGTTCACATATTGCGACTCAAAGTAAATCTCAGACAAAATAATATCGAAAATATTAGTAAATGCTCTAATAAAATTAATCGAACAAATAATAATGAAATAATGATAACAATAATAGCCATGATGATGATAATAATGATAATGATAATAATAATAATAATAATAATAATAATAATAATAATAATAATAATAATAATAGACATGGAAAATATAGCATAATGATAAAAATGAACAATAACAATTCCAACAATAATATCACAACACAATAAATGAAACATGCTAAAAATAATAATAATAATAATAATAATAGTAATAATAATAGTAATAACAATGATAATGATAGCATGGTATTAATAACTATGATAGAGATGAACACAAGTATAATAACAATAAAAACTAATGATAATAATAATACTAATAATAATAATGGTGAATGAACATAAAAACAAATTAAAGCAAATAAATAATATATTAATAGTGATATGAAGACATTAAAAGGCTAAAAATGAGTGAGAGACATGGTAATAATAGCAAAAATAATATTTAACAATAATAAATAATATACAAAATAAATGAGAACGAGTCCAAAAATGTTTACCCTCAGAATTTTTAGATCGGAAATAGGATGTCTCAATCCGTTCCCCTTGTCGATTTTTGATGATAATAATATTCGAAAAATGTATAAAAATCTGTGTTTTTTAAAAAAATTAGTTCAAGAAAATATTTTTGGTGGGATGAATAAGCCAAGAAAATTAGTTTCTCTTGCTCAAATCAAACCCAAGATTATGTATTTTAGAGTAATAAAGACTAAAACTTGAGAAGAAAAGCTTGAAGATTTTTGAACAAGAAAATGCCTTCTGGAGAGTAGAAAATGCTAGAGAGAAAAGCCAAGAATTTTTTTTTTGTAAAAATCTGCCATCCCTCTTCAAAATAAAGAGAAACCTCCCTTTAATTTTCAGTTTTGGCTTAAAATAGGAAGGGACAAAATAGCTTTAATTTTTAGTTAATCAAAAATAGCATGAAAAGTTGAAAAACTGAAGAAAACAGACTGGGACAATGTAGAAAAACACAGGAAACAAAGACAGGTGACCAAAAGCAGCCGCGCGGAGAGGGAAGAACGCGCGGTACCCTGCTACGCGTGCAGGGGCGCGCGCGGTCCCCCTGCCTGTGCGCGCGCAGGGGCGGCCTGCCGCGCTGCCACAAGTGGCATTCGCGACTTCTTTTTTTTTTTTTAAATAAAAGCTCTAAGGACACAAAATTAATATTTTCTACCCTTTTTTAATTTTTAATTTCTAAAATATATATTTTTAATTATTTTTCTAAAAAAGCACTATTTCGACAGGGAAACAATCGATTCTCACTTTTCTTGCCGAAAATCGGTCTTTTTTTTCATCATCGGGTAATCCTGACCTTGGACCGCCTCGGGACCCGGTGTCTACACTATGGCCATGACATCTTCATCTGGGAAATTGTATTCGAACTGGTCTCCCTCAATAGGATGTTCAGCCAAGAACTCCGCTACAGCTCTTCCCTTAATGGTTTTCCTGGTGATGTATTCGATATCGAACTCCTGCAACAGTAATAACCATCTTCCCATTTTTCCTAGTAGAAAGGGTGCTTCTTGAAGGTACCTAAGCTGATTATGCTTGGCAACCGCTTGCACACTGAAAGAGTGAAAGTAGGGTCACAACATTTTAGAGGCCCAAATTACTGCTAAGCAAATCTTTTCTACTTCAACATATTTAGTTTCATATGTCAGGAATTTCTACCTAAGGTAGTAAACAGCAAACTCCACTCCAAATTCATCCTCCTGAGCCATCATAGCACCCACTGTACTGTCTTCTATTGCCAAATACAGGATTAATGGTTTGGCTCGATGTGGTGGTCTTAAAACTGGTTGGTTCAGGAGATAATCCTTAATAGTGTCAAAGGCCAATTGACAATCATTATTCCACACCACCGGTTGATTTTTCCTGAGAAGCTTGAAGATGGACCCACATACTGAAGTTAGCTTGGCGATAAATCGGCTAATGTACTAAAGTTTTCCCAGGAAACTTCTAACTTCCTTCTCTCTTTGAGGCACTGGCATCTCTCTAATGGCTCTGACCTTATCCGGATCTACTTCAATTCCTCTCTGGATTACCACATGGCCCAATAGCTTACCCGAGGTAACCCCAAAGATGCACTTCTTGGGATTGAGACATAGATTGTACTTATTGATCCTTTGATTTCTAAAGCCTCAAAGTGACCCTCTCTAGTAGCTGACTTAATCATCATATCATCGACATACACCTCCACTTCTTTGTGGATAAAATCATTGAGAACTCTGGTGGCCATTCTTTGATAGGTTGCTCCTGCATTCTTTATTCCAAAAGGCATAACCCGTTAAGCAAATGTACCCCATTCAGTGATGAAAGCTGTCCTGATTTGATCCACGATCCTATTGAGGATTTAATTGTACCCTGCATACCCATCTATAAAGCTGTACATCATACAAGCAGCGGCAGTATCTACCAGCACATGAATATGAGGCAGAGGGAAATCGTCCTTCATATAGGCTTTGTTCAGGCCCCGATAGTCCACACATACTCGAACCTTTCCATCCTTTTTAGCCACAGGAACTACATTAGCTAACCAAGTTGGGTATTGAACCTCTATTAGAAACTTAGCCTCAATCTGCTTATGGATCTCTTCTTTCACCTTTTGCGCCCATTCTGGTCTAAGTCTTCTGAGCTTTTGCTTGACTAGTTTAGACTCCGGGTAAATTGGGATGGCATGTTCAGTGACATCTCGATCAATTCCCGGCATGTCCTCGTATGTCCAGCAAAAACTTTTTCATATATTTTTAAAATTCTCTCAAATTTTAACCTCTCCTTAGGAGTTATGTCTGATGCTATCAAAATTTTCTTTGGGTTCTCCAAAGTTCCGAGATTAAATGCAGTTGTACTAGTTGAGTTAATGTCAAAAATGAATGCATCACATTTATGATCATGATAAATGAAATCATCAGAAACATCACACAAGTAAGCAAAGTTACTCATCTCATTAATATAATCAAAAACATTAACATTGTCATTACTGAAAAGTTTTGGGGTAAAAAGACTATCTAAGTGACTATTGTCTTCATTTTCTATCGACGCCGATGTTGCAGCCAACTGTGCCTTGGCTTCTTGGCTTGGTAGAGGTTTTTTAACTACCTCCGGTGAAATCTTTAGATCTTCAATCTTTAAATCTGGCCGTGCCATCTTCTCTTTTCCCTTCAACCGGGTGGCTAACAGCCTATCAGAGATAATCTCCTCGGGCCCATCCCTATCCCAGACACTACACTGAGTCATAATCTCTTCATCCCAGAAGGCCTCTGCAGATTTGACAACTCCAACATCCCAGTCGAAGACATCATTGAAAATTTCAAACACTGGAATAATCTTTCCACCTACCCACTGAGGCTCTTCATCTTCAGTGTAAGCACAGACCGAAGATGCTAGAACAAAACTCTCTAAAATGTGGGGGATCTTCTCAGACATTTTCTTCTTGCCACGCTCTCCTTTGTACCCTAAACCCTTTCGATCTTTCTGGCCTTGTGTAGTGACAGCAGACTGTAGCCCTTGTGAGTTTTTACCCAAGCCCGCTCCTGAGAGAAAGTGCATCTTCTTCATCATATTCACAACCTGAGGGCTATCTACTGAACCCTGCTCTTCTCCTATCACTGATATGTGAAAGCCACTAAATGGCTGGTTAGAAATCCCCAAGGCAGACACTTGGTTTTCTCTTGGAGCTTTAATGCTTACCACCTCTCCTTCATGTGGTATCTTGATCATCTGGTGTAGGGTAGATGGCACTCCTCCCAATTTATGGAACCATGGCCTTCCAAGTAGAGCTGAAAAATTCGCTCGGATAGGCAAGACCAAAAATCCTGTCTCCGTCTCAATAGGCGCAGTCCTGACCAGAGCTCTAAATGTTCCCAACACTTGTCTTCGAGAATTATCATAGGCTGTAATGGTTAAATCAGACTTGCTCATCATGTTTTCAATTAGCCCAAAAGCATGAAGTGCCACTAAAGGGCAGACATTTATGGATGAACCATCATCAACCATAACACAAGTGGTGTGCTTGTCATTAATTTGTGCCTTGATGTACAGCGGCCGATTGTGATTGCGGCCCTCAACTGGTAGGTCATCATTAGAATACACCAATCTCTCTCCTGATCCCCCTTTAACAAGATCTAATAGCTCGGATGGAGAAATTGTGGTGGCCACGGTAGATTCACTCAAAGCCTCAACCAACTTCTGTTTGTGGGCTGGGGACTGTCTTAAAAGATCCCAAACAGATATTTGAGCCGTGGTCTTTTTTAACTGCTTTACTATGGGATCCTCTTCCAGCTTTTTCTCTGCAGGTGCTTGCACCGGCTCCTGCGACTTCTCAACCTCTAGGACCACTCTTCCACTTCTTGTTATAGCCCCAACTCTTTCCTCCTCATCTGAATCCCACGGATCCGTGAACTTTCCATCTTTCTCCTCTTCATCTTCTTCTCCACTCTCACTAGTGGACCAACAGTCTATCGTCGCCACGGGCATCCCTTCTTCACTTGCCTCAGGGCGAGTGATAGCGACATATTCATTACCATATAAGTCCTGCAAGACATACCACTCAGGTAGGCTCTACCCAATCATAAAGACAGGCGGTGGCACAATATTGTAGTTAGACTTCTTCTTGCTCTCTCTCCGTTCAAGATCAGTGATCTACTTATTATCGATCAGATCCTGAATCTAGTGCCTTAGCCTTAGGCAATTGTCTGTCAAATGCCCAGTATATTGGTGAAAGGCATAGTATTCATTCTCTTTATGCCCCGGCTCCCCTTGGGTCCTAGCTGGCCTGGGTGGCAGGGGTTGTAGCTTCCCCTCTTTTATCAATCTCTTTAATACCCATGATAAAGGCCGATCCAAATTTGAGAGGTACCTTTGATTCACACCTGTTACTGACACCTCAGTTGTCTTCCCACTTCTATTGCCACTGCTGGAACTAGCTGACTTGGTTGCCCCTTGATTAGTATAGCCCTTCTTGGCATAAGCCTCACTACTTGCCCTCCTGGCCATATATTCACCCTCTGCCTTTATGGCAATGTCCTTCAAGGACTCCCAATCTTTTAGCCCCTTCATTTTCAATCCATCTCTCAGGTACGGGCTGGCATTCCAAATGAATAATCGGATATGGTTAGGAGTGTTAGGTTTGCGCTTCATCTCCATAACTCGGTTCCTCCACCGAGTGAGGTACTCATGAAAAGACTCCCCAGCCTTTTGTTGTAGTAGCTCCAAATCCTTTAACGTGACCTCCATCCGGGTACCGCAATCATATTGCTTTAGGAACTCTTCGATCAATAAGTCCTAGTCTTCCTTGGACCTTCTGTCCAGCTCGTGGTACCAGTCAATAGCAGCCCCTGTTAGACTAAGGCAAAAGTATTCTATCTTCTGCTTCCTTATCAGAGTTATTCCCTTCATGACCAGTGAATACTGCTTGATGTACGCAGCAAGGTCAGAAGTGCCATCAAACTTGGGAATATCAGGAATCTTGAAGTTCTGAGGGATCAGATCATCACCATCCAGCTCCCGATCCTCAAGGTAAATTCCCCTTCCTACAGTAAAGATCCTTGTCATGGCCTCAAACTTCTCCTCCATCTTCCTCCACATCGCATCCTCCAGCTTGGGCGACTTTCCCTTTGCTACCATCTATTCCTCTTGCTCCTGGCATAGGTCAATCTCAAATTTAGGGCCTTCTCTGTGCTCAACAGGCACTGGCGCTCTTGGCTCAACTACAGGTGGATCAACTACTGCTGGGGGATCCTATCTTATAGCCCCTTATTCATCTTGCCCCCTAATTGGAGCAGCAGCTTGTGGCCCAGCAAGTGGGGCTAAGGTAGTAGCCAGGTTGCCCATCATCGCCATCATTCTAGCCTAAAACTCTTCCATTTCCCTCCCTACCATTTCAGTAATCATTACCCGGGTTGTATTAGACCCACTTGATTGGTTAGTAATACTTGTCTCAGCTGATGACTCGGAGGACAATATCTCACTACCTTCTGAAAGAGAATCTGAACTCTGATCTGACACTAACTTTGGTAATCTAAAGAATGGAATCCTTCTTAGCCGATCGTCAGGACCTCTAAATCACCTGGATGAATCTATTATGGTTGCAGAATACACCTCGTTAGGATGATGCATGATTGAAATGCAATGCATGGTTGTGCTAATGCAGCATAGACAAACACATGCAAGCAGATAGATCCTTCCAACCTTATCTCTCCCACGCACAAGGTAGTGTTGTCTCTTTCCTAGGTGGGCTTTATCCAAGGGTTACCAGGGAACCCATTGGACCCGTATGGTGCACGGTGGAGAACCAGCAGCATAACATCTCTTGCTTAATGTACATACGTATGGGTGTTTGGCCATTATGTATTTAAACACCTCAATTAAATCAAGATGGGCCCACCGGGGCATGAAAGCCTTTGATGCAAGACCATTTAATTTAACTGATGTTGTTCAATATATGATGGCCCACGTAGCAAGCACGGGATTACGGTACATTTCAGCTAGTGAAAGTATCTATTGCTATTACTTGAGTTTTGGTTAAAGATTGTGATACTTTAGGGCTATCCAAGCATGGTCCCTGCCAATGGGTCTAGCTCATCATGAGCATAACGACTGATTGGGTCTCCATTTGATATACCATAAGGTAAGAGGCTTAGGCTGGTGATTATCCTTAACACTTCCCCACATTGAGTGAACGTAGGGTAGTGCTTTGGGAATGCATTTGGGCTAGAAAAGGGACAAAACTAGCATAATCTAAGGCTCTAGCATGGATGCAATGTAGTTTCGAAAAAGGATGAAAATTTTTAAACTAAAACTCAATTGTAAATTTTAACCAATGTACTTTCAAAGCGAAGTCTCAAGTATTGTCCCTAGTGGAGTTGCCACTGTGAAGCATGCCGAACCCCGGGGCACCCCGAACGTGCCTTCAGTGCGATCGAGAGAGGTTCATAAAACTTGTAAGCAAATACAAGTGCGTTTATTTTGGGCAACAAGGAGGTTTCTTGGAGTCGCCACCCAATAGAACATTGGAAAAGGTCATCTAGCCTCAGTGAGCCTAAGACAGCGCTGTTATGTCCATTTTGGGCAAGCCAGAGGGGTCTAGGAGGCCCCATCCTAATAGAACATTAGGATGGCCCTCTCGCCTCGTGGAGCCTAGGACTATGCAAGTTGGGCCTTTTTCGGGACACAAGAGGTGTCTTGGAGGCCCCACCCCAATAGAACATCGTTGAGCCCAAAGACCAGAGAAGGTTTGGGACTTCCCATTTATTCATACCTTGGTTAAGTTTATAATTGAGATTTGAATTTAGCGTTTCATCCCATTTCTCATTTAATTCAAATGCAGTAATTTAATGTGCATGTCAATCATATAATGAAAGCGATAAATAAAGTAAATAAAGTACAATAAATTATAACAAAACTAGGGGCAGAATACAACCCCTATTGTAAATTAAATACAAATCATACATAAAACGGGTTATTTGTTAAGGATGAGGACATTGATCCTCGCATGCTCTTAAAAAAATGGGTTAAAATTGATAGTTTATTTAGGTGTAAAAAACTAGGACATTGGTCCTATTTTATTAGAAAAAGTTCTAAGTTAATTTAAAAGAAATATTTTTATGATTTTCTTTTTAGCGTGCCTAAAAAAATAAATTTATTACATAATAAAATAAATAAACCCAAAATAATGAAAAACAATAAAAATGACAGATAACTCCCAAATAGTATCTTCAAATCTCCATGGGCTCCCACTTGCCATTGAAAAAAAACTCACACATAAAAAATGAGTATTGAAATAAAAAACACAAATAAAAGTGATGTTAGTAACAAAAAATATATTTAAATATTCAACATAAAAAATGAATTAAAATAAATAAAAATGCATCATGTATGACAAATTAATTAAATGACATAATAAAAATATGCAACTTATCATAATAATTCAACATACATAAAAAAAAACACAAATGATAACAAGAATAAACTCACCATGCATGAAAACATAAATAATAATAAAAATGAAATTCAACATGCATACAAAGCATAAATGATAACAAGAATAAACTCACAATGCATGAAAACATAAACAAGAATAATAAAAATAATAATAATAATACTAGTAATGGTAGTAACAATAGATAATGATAATAAGAGTAATAGTAATAATAACAATAATAAATAATACTAACAAAAAAATAAAAATAATAATAGTAATAATGATAGTAATAATATATAATAATGATAATAATAATAATAATAATCACAATAGTAATAATAATGAAACAAATGTAATAATAATAATAATAATAATAATAATAATAATAATAATAATAATAATGAACAATCAACAATAAGGAAGATGAACAATCAAGCAAGCAAAAATAAAAGAAATAATAAAAACAAAGCATGTTAAAGCATTTTAAATAATAATACTAAAAATAATAACATGTGAACAAAAGTAATGATAATAATAATAATAAAAATAAAAATAAAAATAAAAATAACAATAAAAGATGAACAATCAAATAAATATACAAAAATAAAATAAAATATACTAAAAACATCAAATTACATAACTGAACCACATAAACAATAAAAAAACAACAAAAGATTTAAAAATCTACATGATGACTAATTAATTGTAAATAAAAATTAAATTAAAAATTGAATTAAAAATTGAGTAAAAAATGCTTGCCCTAAAAATTTGATGTGATGAATGAAGGTAAGTGATTAATCTCCTTGTCTTTATTTGTAAGAATGATATTAGAAAAATAAAATATTGAAGAGAAATTTTATCTTAAGAACAAATAATTAATTTATTTGTCTCAAAGTAAAAATTGTTAAATAAGAAGGAAGAAAATTCCGAAGAACAAAAATTATTCTTTTTGCCTGAAGAATTAACTTAGGAAAATCCTTTAGAAAATTGAGAGAATTTTTTCTTGAAGAAGAATAAGAAGAAAATATTTTTTTCTAAAGAAAATCCTCCCTAATTCTCTGTCTAAAAATGATTTTATACCTCACCAAAAAATCAGATTTTGCATTAAAAAATTAAAATCAATTTAATTTTCATAACCACAAAAAACTGATAAATATGAAAGGTTTAGAATCCAAAAAGTTTTAGAATTAAATTCTATGAAAAAAATGAAGAAAAAAGGCCAAAAACTGCTGGAGGGGAGAATCCGCGCGCATAGGGGCAAGCGACGCCCGTTGACGAGTAGGCCATCCCTCGCACGCGCGGGCGACGGCCAGCGCGTCGCTCTCGTACAGCACGCCCTGCGCGCTGGGGCGCCCCCGACACTCGCAAAATTTATTTATTTATTTTATAAAAATTTTTTTGTAAAAAACTATAATTTCAAAACATACCCTTTTTGTCTAAAAAAATTTTTTTAAAATATTTTTAAAATACATTTTTATTTATTTCTAATAAATCAATTTGACAAGGAAATCATCACTTCTAACTTTCATTTTTGTTTATAAAGAGGCACACTTAATTTCATCATTTGATAATCTTGATCTAGGCTGCTTCGGGACTCGGTGTCTACATTTCCTTTCCTCTCTCCTCTTTTCTTTCTTTCTTTTCTCATTAATTGCTCTCAACTACCAAGCCATGTGTCATACTCCTATAAGGTAGACTTAATAAATCTTTGGCTTTTTAACACTTTAGTTCTTAGCATAAATCCACTTAGTCACTAAAATAAATTCTTCTCTTAATCACTTAAATTCTCCTTCAATTAAGTCCCTATTTATTTCCAATTTCACTTGTACAATTACCAAAATAGCCATTAATTACTAAATTACTCTTGCAATTATACTAGGCCACTTTTTTGGGATGTTATAAATAGTGCCACCTATGGCCCACTGTGTCCACAAATATTTTCATCAACATGGGAAAGTACAATTCATGGCAAGTTCAGTGCTATAATTTGAGGTGAAGTTGAGGTTGAATTGTAACTACCGGTGGAGGATCCGACCGAGCGCTATCCCCAAAACATATCCCGTCGAGTCAATTTTTATATTGAAACGATCTCGGATTGATTAGAAATTTTAAACACACCCTAATTAATATTTTTTCATATTTTTGGACTAATCTTAGTGGAATTTTAACAATTAAAAAAAATAAAAAAATAGGGCCAATCATTATGTAACAGCCCCAATACCGGGTTAGTCATAAATATTATTTTTCAATAGTGAATATGCTTCAGGGGTGAATAGTACTTTCCAGAATCGAAAAATATTTTATTGGACCATTATATAGAGCTTGACAATACGAGTCTGTAGGCACAAATTTCGTGTCAATCAGAGGTCAAACGAGTCCAGAATGGCCGAAACAGTAAACAAAAGTATTTACATCGGTAAAAAGTGGGCCCAGGTGGGACCACTGAAAAGTAAAAAGTGGGCCCAGGTGGGACCCACTGAAAAGTAAAAGTGGGGCCCACTGAATATTAAATATGGGATCATGATGACATCAGTGATGACGTTATGATGATGAACAGTAACTGATCTCCCAAAATATAACATCATCATTGACTGGGTCCCATTGAATAGTGACAGCATCTTTGACTGGTTTGTAAATAGTAACTGTGGGTCCGTGAATAGTAATTATGTGGCCCACAAAATAGTGACTCCGGGGTGAATAGTAATCGAAAAAAATTTTATTTCACCATCAAAAAGAGGATGAAAAATGAGTAAAATGGTGTAATCTGGTGTAAAAACGAGGGCAAATAGGCTTCCGAAAGTTAGTCTGAAGTTTCTTTAGTTCGGTTTAATTGAACCAAGGTTTGACCGAATTTTTATAAATAGTTAGAATGGATAAAATTGTCTACTATAAGAGGATAAAAGGCTTAGAATAATTTTTAGAAATTTTTGACAACATTAGAATTGTATTTTACGGCAAAACCGAACTTAACCGAAATTGGACCGGTTTAAGTGAACCGGACCCCAAACGGATTTCGATTGAGCTAAAATTTTGCAGGGAGACTAATTTTAATATTATAATAAAGATGGAAATTTTTTGGAGTGAAAATGTGTAACACCCCCTTCCCATACGTAGGCGATCCCATCCGAGAAGGAGTGAGATGCCGTATGAGTAAAGGTGTCACCAAACAATAGCGAGGCAAAACATACATTCATTCAAACATACATTCAGAAAATACAGAATAATTAAAAACTTTACATGCAGAAAGCAAAAGCTGATCATGCATTACTATAATAAACTATTACAATAATGATCTGATCAACTAGCTGAAACAAAATAATATTACATATACAAAATATAGATACAAAAGCGAAAGCTGATACAGAGAGTTCTATACAAAAAGAATCAATAACTGATACAAAACTGAGCCCTACACTAATCCCTTCTGTGTTGGCTTGATGACGGCGACTCTCCTAAAGCAAAACGCCTTCCGCACCTGCACGGGTAAAAACACCGTGCTAAGCGATAAACGCTTAGTGGGGAAACACACAAAAATAATGGACGGCCATTCACAATGGTCGTCAAGGCATAACACATTCACAATGGCAGAATGCAAAGGTTATAACATAATCCATATAAACATGCTCATATTTAGAAGCCATACAATCAATATCTTATAAACATATTCATTACAGAATAATCCAGCATGTATTTCATCATTAAGCTCATTCAGACATTCCATTCATAGCCAGATCAGATCAGAACAATTCCATTAACATTTAAAGAACACCTGCTGACTCTAGATAGTGGATAACGAGTGAACTGAGGGTACCTTACGGGTACGAATCGAATACTGAGGGTACCTCACAGGTACAAGTCAAATGTTATTTATTTATCAAAACATGTTATTCATATACTGAGGAGACCTTAAACAAGATCCTAATACTGAGGGGTTCGCGAGGAACCAAACGGGGACCTGATCGGGGTCCAAACTGAACTGAGGGCTGCAGCTAAAAGACTCTATTAGGCATGCCTAACTATCCACTTACTCGACTCTAGCAGGTTATGCGACATTCAAATCACATTTCAGAGTACGGAATATAACTCATCAGAAAATCATGGTATCACACATATCAAAGCGTCAAACAGTAAGACATGCATCATACAACAGTAAAGTCCATTCAGAAGGAATACCAAATTCATTTCTGAGTTAAAAAATAAGAAATTTCGGAAAACAAGCTGAACGGAGAAGCGGGCGAGATTGGCTGGTCACAAGGCGTGACTGGCCTTCCCAACAGGCAGGTCACGCGACGTGACCGAGGGTCACGCGACGTGACTTGCTTGTTCCTCGCCGGTCACGTTGTGTGATCTTCACAAATCACTCAACGCTCTCGCAGGTCACGGCGTGACTGGGCGTCACGTCTCGTGACGTGCTATTCCCTCGCTTGCGTGATCTCGCAGATCACGCCTCGCCTTCGCAGGTCGCACGACGTGACCGAAGATCACATCCCGTGACTTGCTTGTTCTTCAGCTGGTCACGCGACTGGCTTCTCAGCAGGCAGGTCACGGCGTGACCGAGGGTCACGTTTCGTGACTTGCCTTCTTTAGTAGCGAGTCACGCGACAAAGAAGAACTTCAACAGTACCTCGATTTTCCAGAATTTCCAGAATTTCCAGAACACAGAATTCAATCCCAATTTGATTTAAAACCATACAAACCTGTTTTTACCTTCCAGAAATCATCTCAAACAACATAGGCCACAATCATACAACTCAATTCATCCAATAATTAACCAAATCAAATCAAGAACATATGCATTCAAACTCACAAGAACATAAACCCTAGAATTTTACAGCAGATTCAAAATCACACAATTTCACAAATAAACATTCCCAAACCTGGATTCTAAGCTTCTAACACTTAGTCCCACTGCTCCCAGCAACCTCTTTGCCTTTGGGATCGCGTGGAGCCTCAGCTAGAACAAAAACACAATAATGAACATCAACATGCAACCCTAAATTAAAACTCAACCTAAAGAAGAAGATGAAAAACTTACAGCAAGATAAAGACAAGGATATGCACTTACCAAGCTAGAGAATGCAAAGGGATTAATTTCACCAATAAGAACTTGAACTCTCAACATAGTACTTTGGAATGAAGAAAATGAAGAAGAAGAAAGAGAGTGAGAAAAGAAACGTAAATCTCTAAGTCCCTTTTCTTTCCTTCCCTTTTCTTTTTCTTTTCTTTACCCTAAATCAGTGTCCATTTCCTATTGGTAAAACTAATCACCCCCACCAAAATAACCTACACTCCTCACACCTAAAACCCTCTTCACTTATGCATACCATACAATGGTATGAACACATGCACACAAATATTGCTCACTTCATTAATACACTAATGCCATGTATGTACCCACATACTAACAAACCCCAAAAGCATATATTTTACTAAATTACCCTTATGAAATGCTAAACACATGCGAATGCTTACACATACAGACAGACAGATAGACAGACAGACAGGCTCATTCTACTAGGGGGCAAATGGGGTGTGACAACTCTCCCCTACTAGTAAGAATTTCGTCCTCGAAATTCTCACCTGAACTGAACAACTGTGGGTACTGAGCTCTCATCGACTCCTCTGGTTCCCAAGTCGCTTCTTCGACTCCATGATGTATCCACAATACTTTAACCAAAGGAATCTGCTTATTTCTCAACTGCCTCACCTCTCTGGCTAGAATAGCTCGCGGTTCCTCATCATAAGAGAAGTCTGGCTGAACCTGGATATCCTGAACTGACAGAACATGCGAAGGATCTGATCTGTACCGACGAAGTATCGAAACGTGGAACACATCGTGTAACTTAGCTAACTCCATCGGTAGCGCCAATCTATAGGCTACAGGTCCTACCTTAGCCAAAATCTCATATGGTCCAATGAAACGAGGACTAAGCTTGCCTTTCTTTCCAAATCGAAGCACTCTCCTCCAAGGAGAAACTTTAAGGAAAACTTTGTCCCCGATCTCAAAATGCACATCTTTCCTTTTCAAATTGGCACATCTTTCCTTCGGTCCAACAAATCGGAGTCCTACACTGACGACCATACAAAGCCTCATATGGTGCCATACCGATGCTCGACTGAAAACTGTTGTTGTAGGCAAACTCCATCAACGATACATATCTGTCCCAACTACCTGGAAAATCCAAAGCACAAGCTCTCATCATATCCTCCAGAATCTGAATAACTCGCTCTGACTGACCATCGGTCTGAGGATGAAACGCTGTACTGAAGTTCAACCTAGTGCCCAAAGCTCTCTGTAACTCCTTCCAAAACTTGGAAGTAAATCTCGGATCCCGATCTGACACTATGGACAAAGGCACACCATGCAACCGAACTATCTCATCCACATAGATACTGGCCAATCTGCCCATGGAGTAGTCCACTCTAACCGGCAGAAAGTGAGCGGACTTCATAAGCCGATCCACAATAACCCAAACTGAGTCATGCTTCCTCTGAGTCAAAGGTAAACCAGAAACAAAGTCCATGGCGATATCATTTCATTTCCACTCAGGAATGGATAAAGGCATAAGCAAACCCGAAGGAACCTGATGCTCAGCCTTTACCTGCTGACAAGTCAAGCACTTGGAAACAAAATCTACTATATCACGCTTCATACCGGACCACCAATAGAATTGCTTCATGTCTCTATACATCTTCTCACTACCCGGATGCATAGTAAAAACTGAACTATGCGCCTCACTCATGAGCTGTCTCCTCAGATCCTCAGATTCTGGCACACACAGGCGATCTCTGAACAAAAGCATCCCATCCCGAACTGAGAACTCTGATTGCTTACCCGATCTGACCTCATGCACAAACCGCTGAAGTCTCTGGTCATCTCTCTGAGCATCCACTAACCTCTGTCTCAAGGTAGGCTTCACACGCAACTGGGCAAGCAAAGCCCCATCAGAACCAAATCTCCATCTGAATCGCCTCAAGAACAAGGCTGAAACTGACTTACGACTCAAAGCATCTGCAACTACATTGGCCTTACCAGGATGGTAATCCACAATGCAGTCGTAGTCCTTAAACAACTCAAGCCATCTGCGCTGTCTCATGTTCAACTCTTTCTGTGAAAGGAAGTACTTCAAACTCTTGTGGTCCGAGAAAATCCTACACTTTTCCCCATACAAGTAGTGACGCCAAATCTTCAAAGCAAAGATCACAGCTGCCAACTCTAAATCATGCGTCGGATAGTTCTTCTCATGTGGCTTCAACTGACGAGAAGCATAAGCCACTACTTTTCCTTCCTGCATCAACACACATCCTAGACCAACTCCAGAAGCATCACTATAAATGACAAACTCCTTACCCGAAATGGGTTGAGTAAGGATAGGAGCCTCAACAAGCAACTGCTTTAACCGATCAAAATAAGACTGACACCTGTCTGACCACTCAAATCTGATTCCTTTCCTCAACAATCTAGTCATAGGAGCAGCAATCACAGAAAATCCTTTAACGAACCGACGGTAGTAACCTGCTAAACCGAGGAAACTCCTCACTTCCTGAACATTTCGAGGCGCTTTCCAATCAACTATCGTCTCAATCTTAGCTGGATCTACCTGGATACCTCTAGCTGAAATAATGTGACCCAAGAATGATACTTCTCGAAGCCAGAAATCACACTTGCTAAGCTTAGCAAACAACTGATGCTCTCTCAACATCTGCAGAACTAATCGGAGATGCTCCTCATGCTCACTTTCATCCTTGGAATACACCAAGATGTCATCAATGAACACTACTACAAATCGATCTAAGAATGGCCTAAACACACGATTCATCAGATCCATAAAAGCCGCTGGAGCATTTGTCAAACCAAACGGCATCACAAGAAACTCATAATGGCCATACCTAGTCCGAAATGCAGTCTTAACCACATCTGCATCCTGAACTCGTAGCTGGTAGTACCCTGATCGAAGATCTATCTTGGAAAAGACACCTGCACCTCGAAGCTGATCAAACAAATCTTCAATCCTAGGCAAGGGATACTTGTTCTTCACAGTAACTTTATTAATCTGCCTGTAGTCGATACACATCCGCAATGAGCCATCTTTCTTCTTGACAAACAGCACTGGAGCTCCCCATGGAGATATGCTAGGTCGAATAAACCCCTTATCCAATAACTCCTGTAGCTGAGATTTAAGTTCCCTCAACTCTACAGGAGCCATCCGATAAGGTGCTCTCGAAATAGGTGCAGTACCTGGCATAATCTCAATGGACAACTCAACCTCTCTCTCAGGAGGCAAACCAGGCAACTCGCTCGGGAACACATCACTAAACTCCCGCACTACAGGAATGTCCTCAATCTGAACCTGATCCCTCTTGGAATCTAACACAACTGCTAGAAAAGCCTCACAACCTTTCCTGATGAATCTCTTAGCTTGCATCGCAGAAATCACATTATTCAACGAACTAGCACCCAAACCTTTCAGAAACACAAGAGACTGACTTCTATCCCGAAGTACAACTGTCTTCCTATGGCAATCAACTACAGCCCGATGCTTACCCAACCAGTCCATACCCAGAATCAAATCAAACTCTCTGAAGGGTAACTCAATCAGATCCGCTGGAAGCACAGCTCCCTCAACAAACAGAGGACAACTCCTAAAAACTCTACTCACACTGACACTATGCCCTAATGGACTGGTCACACAAATCTCATAATCTAACTGATCAACAGAATGCAATTTATCAACAATTTTATCGGTGCACAAATATGAGTGTGTGGAACCAGGATCAATCAGAGCATACAACTCAGTGTCATGGAGTAGGAACTTACCAGCAATAACGTCAGGCGCATCCTGCTCATCTCTGGCCCTCATAGCATAAGCTCTAACGGCATCCTGAGGAGGATGCTCAACAGTCTCAGAAGCAGCTCCCTCTCTATGCCGACCACCTCTACCTCTACCTCGGCCTCTGCCACGGGTAGCCTGAGAAGCATTCGAACCAACCCTACTGCCCTCTCTCTGGGAACCTGAATCCTCAAGTAACCTCGGACAACCAGCCAACTGATGCTTCGAACTCCCACACCTGAAGCATGCACCGGAGAGCCACCTACACTCACCCCGATGTGACTTACTACAATGAGGACAAACTGATGTAGTCTCTGCTCTACCACCCCTACCAGAACCTGACACAGCTGTAGAACCCTGTCGTCTACCTCTAGAAGCCGGGCCAGAAGATGACTCATCCTGTGGGTTCCTAGATCTCTTACCCGAAGAAGATCCTCCACGAGAAGAACTCCTCATCTGAGCTCTCTCTCTCATCACAGTCTCAGACAACTCAGCTCTCACAGCAGCCTCTACAATCTGGTAGTAACTGACCCCAGGTATACACATCAAGGAAATCAAAGCAATCTTCAATGACTCATTTAACCCAGCCTCGAAATGCTTGCATCTAAAGTCATCAGTCATAACTCCTCGTGGGGCATAGTGAGATAACCTGTTGAACTCTTTCTCATAATCCGCTACAGACATGGCCCTCTGTCTTAAACCCAAAAACTGCGCCCATCTCGAATCCCTATAAGTCTGAGTAATATACTTCTTTGTGAACTCACCCTCAAAGAACTCCCAGGTAATCGGATCCGGTAACTGAGGATGCTTGGAAACTAATTCCCACCACTCAAAAGCAGACCCCTGCAGAAGAACTAATGCACACTCAACCTGCTGGTCAGGAGGACACCGAATCTCTCTCAAGGCACGCTTTACTTTATCTAACCATCTCTCCGCCATCTCAGATTCATTCAAACCAGTACCATAGAAATCCTCAACTCCTGCCCTCCTCAAATTCTCCATAGGTTCTCTAGGAGCAGTCACTCTCTCCAAAGCCCTAGCCATGTCCTGATGCAGTCTAAACATAGCCTCAAAGGGCATGGCTGCGGCCTCGGGCTGGACCCTAGCATGCTGAGCCGACACAGTAACAGAAACAGACTGATCTACAGCTAGAGGATTCACACTCTCGGCGGATTCCTCACGCGCACCATGAGTAGAATTAGAAGCCATCTAAACAAAAAAAGAAACAACCATATCAGCCAACACAGATCTAGACACATACACATCTAAGAAACTCAGAACAATCACAATAACACCCAGAAACGCCTAAACCTATGCTCTGATACCACTAACTGTAACACCCCCTTCCCATACGTAGGCGATCCCATCTGAGAAGGAGTGAGATGCCGTATGAGTAAAGGTGTCACCAAACAATAGCGAGGCAAAACATACATTCATTCAAACATACATTCAAAAAATACAGAATAATTAAAAACTTTACATGCAGAAAGCAAAAGCTGATCATGCATTACTATAATAAACTAATACAATAATGATCTGATCAACTAGCTGAAACAAAATAATATTACATATACAAAATATAGATACAAAAGCGGAAGCTGATACAGAGAGTTCTATACAAAAAGAATCAATAACTGATACAAAACTGAGCCCTACACTAATCCCTTCTGTGTTGGCTTGATGACGGCGACTCTCCCAAAGCAAAACGCCTTCCGCACCTGCACGGGTAAAAACACCGTGCTAAGCGATAAACGCTTAGTGGGGAAACACACAAAAATAATGGACGGCCATTCACAATGGTCGTCAAGGCATAACACATTCACAATGGCAGAATGCAAAGGTTATAACATAATCCATATAAACATGCTCATATTTAGAAGCCATACAATCAATATCTTATAAACATATTCATTACAGAATAATCCAGCATGTATTTCATCATTAAGCTCATTCAGACATTCCATTCATAGCCAGATCAGATCAGAACAATTCCATTAACATTTAAAGAACACCTGCTGACTCTAGATAGTGGATAACGAGTGAACTGAGGGTACCTTACGGGTACAAATCGAATACTGAGGGTACCTCACAGGTACAAGTCAAATGTTATTTATTTATCAAAACATGTTATTCATATACTGAGGAGACCTTAAACAAGATCCTAATACTGAGGGGTTCGCGAGGAACCAAACGGGGACCTGATCGGGGTCCAAACTGAACTGAGGGCTGCAGCTAAAAGACTCTATTAGGCATGCCTAACTATCCACTTACTCGACTCTAGCAGGTTATGCGACATTCAAATCACATTTCAGAGTACGGAATATAACTCATCAGAAAATCATGGTATCAAGCATATCAAAGCGTCAAACAGTAAGACATGCATCATACAACAGTAAAGTCCATTCAGAAGAAATACCAAATTCATTTCTGAGTTAAAAACTAGGAAATTTCGGAAAACAAGCTGAACGGAGAAGCGGGCGAGATTGGCTGGTCACAAGGCGTGACTGGCCTTCCCAACAGGCAGGTCACGCGACGTGACCGAGGGTCACGCGATGTGACTTGCTTGTTCCTCGCCGGTCACGTTGTGTGATCTTCACAAATCACGCAACGCTCTCGCAGGTCACGGCGTGACTGGGCGTCACGTCTCGTGACGTGCTATTCCCTCGCTTGCGTGATCTCGCAGATCACGCCTCGCCTTCGCAGGTCGCACAACGTGACCGAAGATCACGTCCCGTGACTTGCTTGTTCTTCAGCTGGTCACGCGACTGGCTTGTCAGCAGGCAGGTCACGGCGTGACCGAGGGTCACGTCTCGTGACTTGCCTTCTTTCGTAGCGAGTCACGCGACAAAGAAGAACTTCAACAGTACCTCGATTTTCCAGAATTTCCAGAACACAGAATTCAATCCCAATTTGATTTAAAACCATACAAACCTGTTTTTACCTTCCAGAAATCATCTCAAACAACATAGGCCACAATCATACAACTCAATTCATCCAATAATTAACCAAATCAAATCAAGAACATATGCATTCAAACTCACAAGAACATAAACCCTAGAATTTTACAGTAGATTCAAAATCACACAATTTCACAAATAAACATTCCCAAACCTGGATTCTAAGCTTCTAACACTTAGTCCCACTGCTCCTAGCAACCTCTTTGCCTTTGGGATCGCGTGGAGCCTCAGCTAGAACAAAAACACAGTAATGAACATCAACATGCAACCCTAAATTAAAACTCAACCTAAAGAAGAAGATGAAAAACTTACAGCAAGATAAAGACAAGGATATGCACTTACCAAGCTAGAGAATGCAAAGGGATTAATTTCACCAATAAGAACTTGAACTCTCAACACAGTACTTTGGAATGAAGAAAATGAAGAAGAAGAAAGAGAGTGAGAAAAGAAACGTAAATCTCTAAGTCCCTTTTCTTTCCTTCCCTTTTCTTTTTCTTTTCTTTACCCTAAATCAGTGTCCATTTCCTATTGGTGAAACTAATCACCCCCACCAAAATAACCTACACTCCTCACACCTAAAACCCTCTTCACTTATGCATACCATACAATGGTATGAACACATGCACACAAATATTGCTCACTTCATTAATACACTAATGCCATGTATGTACCCACATACTAACAAACCCCAAAAGCATATATTTTACTAAATTACCCTTATGAAATGTTGAACACATGCGAATGCTTACACATACAGACAGACAGACAGACAGACAGACAGGCTCATTCTACTAGGGGGCAAACGGGGTGTGATAAAATGAATTCAAGAACATTAAATTTCACCAAAATAGTGGAAAATGACCCGAAAACTGAAAATCGGACCAAATCGGCTCAACCACTTTGGTTGGACCTGGTTGGGTCAAATTGGACCCATATAAATACACTTAAAAATCTGGAAATCCCCTTGGATTCCATTTTTTTCAGCCTCCCTCTTCTTCCTCTCTTGGCTGAATTCTTCCTCCTCTCTTCTTCACCATTTTTCTTTCATTTTTTCTTCATCTCACCTCAATATCAAACCTACCTAACATAATTCAGCTCATCTAGAATCCACTGGTAGTCTCAGAATTTCGTTTGGAGAAGTAAAAGCGGGTGAAATCTAGACTTAAAGTTTAGGTATAAAGTTGAGGTAAGAGATTTAAGTATTTTTAATTTGATTTTAAGGTTCCTAAAGGTAAAATACGATGTGAATAAGAGGTTTATTAAGTTTATTTGATGAAAGAAAATTTAGTTTTGATTAAATTTTATAATTTTTGTGTTTGGACATAATTATGTCCAATAGGTGAGGGAACCTCCAATCAAGCTAAGGGCAAGAAAAAGAAAATTTGAGAAGTATATTTCAAGGATCTAAGCTTTGTGATTACAAATTCCATTTAATTCCATGGTAAAAGCATGAATTTAGGTTATATTTGTGAAGAAAGTATGTGATTCATGCATGTTTAATTGAAATTAACATGATATTCATGCTTAGGGATGTTAAAAATAATGGTAGGGTTGATTAAATTGAAGAAATAAGTTTTCTGTGAAAAGTTCCTTCTTTGGTCGAATGGTATTCATGTGATTTTCATGTGTTTTCATGATGTTTTATGTATATTTATGATGGATCTGTGGTATTTGGCATGTCAACTAATGTATGGTATGTGTTAGAGCATGTGAAAACATCATGAGGCATGTGATGTATGTATGGCCGAATGTATGTCATGTGTAAAGTCATGATTTTGATGGGTTTTCATGGAAATTGATGGTATGGTGATGTTATACATCATGAAATTGGCCAAAATAAATGATAAAATTGATAAAAAGAATTAATGTAAATAAATTGGTATGTGGGCCGTATGCATGTATGTATGTATGCATGTGTACCGTGATGAAATAATGAGTTTACATGGCATGTGATGATGTAATGATGATAATCACGTGTGAAATGATGAAATGGTATGAAAAAGAATAAAATATTATGATGATATACCATAAAAAATAAGTATATTATATTAATAATGTGAAAAATAAAATAATATTGCCCTATGTAGTGATCTGGTAGTCAAGTCTAGTTCAGGATATGTTGGCATGCCATAGGGATATAAGATTGCGGGTGTGAGCATGGCGTCTCACTTTTTAGTAGGCCAATGATGGTCCTACCTCTCTGTATCTGAATATCTGAATTGTACTGTTCTGTATTAAAAGACAGTGGTGGTCCCACAGGACTCCGCTGGTATTTCTGTGAACTTCTGGAGTTCATGTCTCGTTTATCCTGTATATAGAGTCTACCGGTGTGTTACAGGCGCATAATTGTAAAAATAAGATTAAAATAGTTAACATATGATTAAAATGACATTTATGTGGAAAAAGGGCATAAATGGAATTATATAAAAAGTTTGAGGGCAAAATGGTAATTTTGTGCATATGTGTGTTAAAAAAAATTAATAAGGGTAAAAATGTAAATAAATGGTTAAATGTGAAAATTGACCACTTTTTATGGGTAAAAATGTAATTTGGCATGTAAATAAATGGTAAAATTGTAATATTAGTGAAAATAACTAAATTAGTGGCATAATGATAATATTAGTGAAATTAAAATGAACTAATGGCATAACTGTAATATTGGTGAAGTATAATTGAACTAATAGCTTTTTTGTCATTTTGAAAAAGCTTAAGGATATAAGTAAAATATTACCATAAATTAAAGATAAAATGGTAATTAAGATTATTTATGTCTTAGTTGTGTAATTGCCTAATTGTGTGTTTTAAAGATAATTAAATAAAATATTGCATGAATAATTGGTAATTAAATTAATTATTTTTAATTATGAATATTTAAATGATATTATTTATTGAATATCATTCATGCATGAAAAATTAAATTAAGTGAAAATTTATGGAATTGCAATCACCACTG
Organism: Excoecaria cochinchinensis; assembly: GCA_947683425.1. Taxonomy (NCBI): domain Eukaryota; kingdom Viridiplantae; phylum Streptophyta; class Magnoliopsida; order Malpighiales; family Euphorbiaceae; genus Excoecaria; species Excoecaria cochinchinensis. Next base: position 5,001,908 of record CANTUQ010000004.1, read on the forward strand.
GGCATATTTAATGCTCAACACGTAGTTTTATTTGACTGCGTGTAGGTAATCCGTAGGATTTTGGGAGCAGAGCATACCTCACACTTTGGAAGTGGTATGAAAGATATTATTTAGAATATTAAGTATGTTAAGATTTTAGCATGTGTATGTCTTATAATATTGTTTTTGAGTTTTGGACTGTAATAGATTAATATAACTGTCGCTAGTTTATATTGTGTTTGGCATGCTTAATAATTGGTAGAAATTAAATTAATATAATTGGTAAAGAAAGAAAAAACGTAAAATTTTAAGTTAAAGGAAAATTGACCAGATGAATAGTAACTTAGACAGTTATACGTCAATCGGCATAGTTAATAGTGAAATAAAGTAAAAATACTAAGTTGATGATTAATTAATAAGTATTAATAGACTTAAGAAAAATTGTCTTTGCCATACGGCACTATTCAGGTATACGGTACTATTCATGTATACGGTATTATAAAAAAAAATTTATTGGTTTTAATTTATTATCTATTTAATAACCTAAATAGTTTAATTAGATTAACCAGATTAAAATGAACAGTTATTTAATCGGATAATAAAGTATCAGAGTGTATGTTGGCTCAGTACGGTGGCAACCGGTATCCGTATCACATACGGGTATAGGGCGCTACACATTAAGTGATAAGTGTTTTAATTTGGGCAATAGCATTGCATAGTATTTGATTACATCCTAGCTCTTCATTTTGGGATATGAGATAAGATTAAAATGCAGATTTTCCTTGGTAGGACCAGCCCCATGTTCTTCTTTTCTTCTTATTCCCGTAGCCATCCCTAAGATGTCCACCATTGCCAAACTTTACCAAGCTTACTTCACATGGTTTCTTCTCTCTAATTCCACCCTAAATCATCTAAATAGCATCCTCTCTATCCAATTCTAGCTATAGAAGCAAGTAAGAGAAAGGAAAATCCAAGAATTTCAAGTTGGGAAAAAATTGTCGGCCAAGGTGGGCAAATTGAGGAAGAAAATAAATCTATGGAAGATAAAGGCAAAAAAAGCTAAATTGAGGTGTTCAAGCTTGGATTAGGTAAGTGAACACGTAAATTCCTTAATTTTATAAAAAAATTTGAATATGTAACTTAGGGTTCTTGGGATAAAATTGGGAGTTTATGAAATTGACATTATAATTATTAAATTGGGGGCTAAATAAGATGTATGGCATGGTTAAATTAATTTTGAGAGGTATAATTTGATAATTCCTACACTTACATACATTATGTTTGAATTTGAGAATTTGATATGTATATTATATTGAATAATTGAAGAGATAAAAAACTATTTTGCATGTTATAAGAACATGATTAAGATATTTAATGAAAAAAAATGGAAAATAAAGAATTATTCATGAAGTGGTCGAATTATGTGTGGTAGACAATTCATGATTTAAGTGTTAATTCATGTTTATATGGGTATATTTAATGATTATATACCATGAAAATTTAATTTTAATTATGAAGAGTGAAATTTTGTTATTTGAGCTAAAATTGGTAGAACATGAAATAGTCATTATGATGCTTGAAAATGATTACAAAGGATTCTAAGTCTTGAATTGGTAAAGACTAAGAAAAATGATGTAGCTTAAATTTGATATTAAAGGAAAGAATGGAGATAATTTTTGATATGTGTACTTAAGAAATGTTATGGGATTATGTTTTTAAAGTAAAATATGAAAATCTATTAGGTATGTCCTTAGTAAAACTAGATAGGAATTGGAGGAATGTGATAAGTTTGGCATGCCAATTAGGGAGTTTAGCAGTACTGCGTCAGTATAAGTGAAATCAGACTGAATGGCTCCAAGATTTCTATTCCGGTGTAAGATGTTAAATTGAGTCGTGGACTGAATGGTTTCGAGAGCTTTGTCCATATATGTATTTATTTATATATTTGTATGTAATAATAATATAGTAATATCAATAATAAAAGCAATATAAATGGACTGAATGGTTTCGAGAATTGGGTCCTGTATTAAAATCCTGCTTATCCGGCTCGACACAATTCCTCTGGATTTTACTATGGGCAAAATAAAGGAAAAAGATGACCTATTATGCAAAATAATAAAAGAGAATGAAAAAATAGTAGAAATATAGCATAATACTGTAAATTATGACAGAGCAGTGAAAATATTACTGATATTGAAAAATATTGAACTATGATGCAAAACTGTAACACCCCAAAATGGCCCTAAAAGAATTACAGAGTTATTAGTTCGAAAAAGGTAAATTTTATGTGCGAGAGTTCTGTCGCGAGCGCGACAAGTGTCGCGGGCGCGATAGAGCCCTCCAGCGGTTTTTGAACTTCAGCTGGTTGGTGCGGGTGTCAGCGTTCTGTCGCGAGCGCGACAGAACCCCCTCGCGAGATGTGTGCATAAGTGGGACTAAGAGACTTAGAGTTGTAGGGAGTTGACACATGGCATCGTAGAGGAGTGACAAGTGGCATCGTAGAAGAGTGACAAGTGGCGGCATAAGAGTTTGACAAGTGGCATTGTAGGAGTGTGCCAAGTGTCATTGTAGGGAAGAGACATTTGGCTTGGCTTGGCTTGGCTTGCCTTGGCTTAGGATAGGGATGAATTAAAGGACGTGGTTGGCTTTTAATGTGGTTAGTGGGTGATTAATTTGTTATTTCCTTTAGTTTGACCGGCCACTTACCTATTCCCATCTTATTTTTCTTATTTTTGGGCCTTCTCTCTTCTTTATTCTTTTGCTTTATTTGGTTTTTCCGTGCTCTTCCACTCTCCATCTTTTGGTTGCCTTTTTCTTCATTTGTATTTGCTTCTTAAGAGAGAGTCACTTGAATGGTGTGAAGAGGGCAAGAGAAGGGTAGAGTTGGGTCTCTTCAGAAGGTTAGCTTAATTTGTTTTCCGATCTGACCTCCTTTTTCTCTTTATTTTTGATTTAAAGTAAAAAGAAGAGTAACCCAAGTGTTTTCTATGTAATTTGTGAAAGATGTGGATAAGAGGCTAGTGAAGGGAAAGGAAGAAGCTCTGAATCGATTAGAGAGAAGCGGTTAAGCCACCTAAGGTAGGGATCGAGTGCGATTTTATTTTCCTGGCATGTGATTGAATGATATATGTTTAAAAAGAACCATGACTGGATGTAGATGTATATGATGAGCTTTAACTAGCTCAATTGCTCTTTTAGTGTATATTGGTTTATTATTCATTTTGATTGCTTACAGTGCTCATGACAAGTGTATATATGTTTAAAGTATGAAACTTGATCATTTGAGTGTTTGTGTTGATGATAGAGTTTGATGTTGCGAAATTCTGCTTATTGTCATTAGACCCCAGTGTATAGTATTTGTTATAAGTAGAGTTATAGGCCAATTGGGTTGCTTCCAATTGCATATGAAAGATAAGATTCGTGTCTAAAAATGTCTAAGAGGGTGCTTGATCTAATACTGGCCCTAAGTATCCCAAAAAGTTATTAAAACGTAGGTGACCCTGTTCTGGCGGGTTCACTAGAATAGTATATGTTGTTTAGGCCATATCTTTTGTTATAGATGTCTAAACGACCTGAAACTTGTCCCATTTGAAAGCTAACATCCTAGAGAACAATTGTTAAGAAGAACGTTTTCCAAAAAAAGACGTTTAGAGGTTCATTTAGATGATACAATTTTAGGGTAAAAAGCAGTCTTGTGAGGCACCAAAGCGGAGCTTCTGTCGCGAGCGCGACACATGTCGCGACCTCGCGACAGAACACCTCATTTTAGGCTTTTTATTCTCCTTTTTGAGCTCCTAGTTGCCACGGGTCAACCCCTTACCCTTCCCCTTAACTAAATTGTATATTTTGTTGATGTTTTACTCCCCGGAATGAACCCGTATTACCCCGGAATGTTTTCGTGATTTATACTCTACATGTTTAGGGTTATCAAATGATTATAGGATTAGTTATCTATGTAACCAATGCTATGGCATAAGAGTTAGCATTGACCATGTTATGCCATGTGATATGAATTGTTATATTATGCATTTGGTATAGAGTATAGAGCCTTTTGTAATCTATCTTCTGTCGCGAGCGCGACCTCTTGTCGCGATCGCGACAATGAACTTGGCTTCTGTCGCGAGCGCGACTTCTTATCGCGATCGCGACAGTGAACTTCTTCGTGTCCCGTTTTACTTGTTTTAAAGAGTGTTTTCTTCTGTCTTGCTTTGCATGATTTATATGTTTATGCAATGAGTTAAATATATGTATATGATGATGTTATATAAGAGTGCATGCATGGAATTTAAATATTACATGCTTTTAGTTGTAGAACATGATTAATAAAGATTGTATATGAATTAAATGCCTCTGAAGTTGATGAGTTGGTATCTATGTATAGTGTATGAGTTGTTATTGAGCCTGATTACCGTTATAGTGGATAGATAAGCATGCTTATAAAGGGCTAGAGTGCAGCTGCTAGAGTTGGCCTTAATTGTGCCCAGAGTTCGGAATACCTCGTGTATTCCATAGAGTTTGAGTTAATTCTCCACATATAAGATACTGTAAACAGTATCCAGAGTTACCCGTATCCACCATGAAAGGAATTCAGGCTTGTCTTGTTAGTGTGATGTAGTGCATTTGAGATGTGTAAAGAGTAGTGTTCTGAATAAATGCTATAGTACAAGAGAGTAATGTTTAAGTACATTACAGTTCTGTATACAAGTGTATGATTATATGAGTGTGTTTACATGAATATGGACACATGATAGTGTATATTTGAATAAACGAAATGTACAAGTTGTAGTGTGCATGAACAAGTAAAAGAGTAGATGTTATATATATACGTGAGTTCACAGTTTTGATAATTGAGCATGCAATCTGTATATGTATAAGAACTATATGCATGAGCTAGTTGAGGTTGTTACATGAACTGTGTGATTTATTTGTGACTTCGTAAAGAAGTCCTTTGCATTATTTTATCCCCACTAAGCGTTATCGCTTAGCACGGATGTTTATTTCCGTGTAGGTTACAGGCTCGGATCAGTGAGTGGACATCTGCAGGTTAAGGCCACTAGGAGTTTTGTTATACCTTTTTGTATAAGTTAGAGATAGAGTTTTTACATGTTGAGTAACGTCATTATGTAATAAAAGTTAAAGAATCACATGTAAATGTATATGTAAAGTTAAATGAAAACAGAGTGTAATATGAACATGTATAAAGAGAAAGAAGTACATATGTATAGTGGATATGAAATGCATGTTGGGCCCTAGTGTAGTATTTAATTACTTTTAAATGGATGTGTTTATGCTATCGCTTCCGCTAATGAATGTACATGTATACGTAAGTGTCCGCGTAGCGCCCCGATATTCCTTACCGGGGGTATGGGGGTGTTACAAAAACAATGGGAAAAGATGAGATATAATGAAAAATAGTGAAAAGGAGTGATAAAGTTAATTTAGGGTAAAAATGGCATTTTTGAATCTTTAGGGACTAAATTGCAAATTTTCCCTTTAGTAAGAAAATTTACGTAAAAGGTAGTGAAAATTTTAAAAAGAAGAAAAAGAAAGAAAAATAATTAATAAAGGACTAAATTGAAATTTTTATCCTAAATTTAGTTGACAAAGTATGTAAACTAAATTTTTGAAAAAATATATATATATATGAATTATAGTTGATAATTAATTAAATAAAAAGATTATTTGCATGAAATAACTATTTTGTGAAATTCTATGGCGCAGGGGACAGAGGTGGGGCAAAAAGAGGAGAAAAGTGATCTAGCTTTCTTATTGATGGCATGTACATATTTGGAAAAGAAAAATATATGAGACAGTGTCATATATAAGTTTTGGATTATGTATACATGTGGATAATTATATTATGCAAATTTTAGTTTTGTGAATTTTGAATGTAATATAATATGGTGGCTTGAACTGACTAAAATGTGGAGTTGTGAATGAAACTTGTGGAATTGGAGGTTGTTTGGGTTGTTTGAATCTTTTGGGAGTGTAATTTTTAAAATATGAAGGAGGGCAGATTTTAGGGTATAGTCGTTATACTGCGCAAATTTCTACAAATTATCCGGCAATTGTAAATATAACCTGTATTTTAAATTGGTTATTTAAGGTTAATAGAAGAAATGTGATTAATGATATACATGTATGTATATCATTATTGTGGTTAATGGTTATGAATGAATTGATAAGTAAAATTAAGTTAAACCGCCAACCAATGCTTTACATGTACTCGGGACATTGCCTGGGTATTGGGTGTTACATTTGACCGAATTTTTAAAAATAGTAAATGACCTCTAAAAATAATATTTATGAATTTTTGGTAGTGAAAAATAAAGTTTTCGGTGACATTAAAAATTGGTGACCCGAACCAGTTCAATTGTATCGGACTGGATAATGACCCTGATTAAGATGGAATGAAGGTCAAATGAGTTATAAAGAGTAAAAATAAGGTGAAGGATAAAAAGTGAACCAAACCGGACCGGTCGGACCAGTTGACTTTGGTTTGACTAGTTTGACCGGACTCCAAATGGAGTTATGGATCTCAAAAAAAATCATTTGAAAGCATGTATTTGCTTGAAATATTATGGAGAATCAAATGGTAATGAAAAATAAATTTTACAGTGAGATCAAAAATTGTGTTATCGGACTGGTAAGAAATTATCGGACCGAAAAACGGTCTCAGAGGCTAATATATATATTTTATGAATTATGGAACTAATTTTTAGATAAATTGGGCTTGGAAAGTGAGAGAAATTATTTGGATTTGCTTAATGGGCCTAATTACATAAATGGGTTTAGAAGTTGGTTGGCCCAATTAGTTGGACCAAGCCCAACCCATTAAAACCACCTATATATATCCCTAAATATCAAAAAACCCTAGTACTCTCTCCACCTCCTCTTGGTTGAATTGTAAGTTTCTCTCTCTTTCATGGTTTCTTCACTTTCTCTTCCATAGATTTCATCAGACCAACGCTTCCTAAGTAAATTCCAGCCTCTCTTTTCAATGATAATGGCCTTCAAAGCTTATTTGAAGTGAAAGAAGTGGAAGAAAGTAAGTGATAACGGTTATGTGCTAAAAATGACATAAGTGATTTGAGGTTCTATAATATGATTTAAAGCTTCAAATAGGTACTTTTGGATGTGCAGATCATATTTATGTAGTTATATTGCCAAAAGGAAGCAAATTGATGATTGTTCCTTTGAATTGTATATTCAGCTACATGGAGAATTAATGGAAAGGAAAGTGCTTTAATGGTGAAAGATGAAGGAAAGGAAGATAAGTGTGGGGAGCATGAATATAAGGTTAATGGATACAATATCCTCTATTTTCCATTGATTGGGCATGATTTAAAATTATTTTTATATGGTATGCATGTGATAAATGTGTGTTAAATTGAAATAAACCTTATAAATATGCTTAAAGACATTAGAAATGATGATTTGAATGTTTAAAACAAGATGAGGAAAATTTTATGGTATAGACATAATGGAAGCCGAATTGAATACTAAAGTATATTAGGATATATTTTATGATTTAATGCAAAATAATTATATAAACATGTTAATTAAGGTGTAATTTAGATAAATTAATAATAATTGACTAAGAAATAAATTTGAGGGTGAGATGGTTAGTATGGCCGAATTGAATGTATAGATAAATTAATGTATATTTTGGTTATTTATTAAGTTTGTAAGTATAAAATGAAAATATGAAGGAAATTGAGTGTATGTTAATTTATTGGGAATTACTGGAATTAAATTGAATATTTTCTAGTTAATAATTATATTATGTTTATGATGGAAAATACATAATGAGTTATGTTTAATTTGCTTTATGACATATTTAATGTTTAAATTGAATAATAAGTGGTTTGTAATCAATCTGAGGGAAAAAGAATGAAAAATAAGTGTGTATTAATTTATTGGGAATTTAATTGAATATAATTTGATATGAGATTCCATTATGTGAAAAGCGAAATTGATGAAATATGTTATGTTAATTGAGTATTATATGATAACTAGTGTTAAAATGATTAAACAAGAGAAATAAAAGTGAATTATAAGTGATATGTAAATTTTAAAGTGAAGTGTATTTGATGACCGAATCGTATATGTTGATATATTAAGTGATATAAGTGAAAATCTTATATTATTTGCCCTTAGTAATACTCTGATAGTAAAATCTAGTTCAGGATATAATTGGCTAGTCATAGGGATACCACACAGCGGTCCGAGTCATGGCGACTCATTATCGATAGGCCAATAACGGTCTATCTCAGTGCAGTATTCAGTGTTTATAGTGATCAGTGTAGTGCAGTGCCAGTGTTGGATGATTTCTTTGGGATCATTTTATAGTGTAGTGGATCTATGGGATCCATGTCCTGCATATCCGGTTCGTAGATTTCTACCAGGTGTATACTAGGGGCATTATGGTAAGATACTTTAAAATCGATTAAGATCGTGATAAATAAAAAAAATAGGTGAAAATGGGACTAAATTGAAAGAAATAAAAAGTTTAGGGGCAAAATGGTAATTTTACACTCAAGAGTGAAAATAAGTGATAATTAAGCAAAAAGTGTAAATAAAATAATAATAGTGTAACGAATTTAAAGTTTAGGGACTAAAATATAATTTGGCGTAAAAGTGAAAGTTTAAGGACCAAAATGTAATTTTGTAGGTTAAATAGTGACTTAAAAGAAAGATAAGTGTAAATAAGGGTATTTTAGTAAATAAGATAAAATTTGGGGACATAATCGTAATTTTTATAAATGTTGAGGACCTAAATGTAAGTTTACAAATGAATAGTAAATTGAAGAACTTAAGTGTAATTATTGATTAATGTAAGTATCTAAGTGGATAAATAATTTAAATGAGTGGTTTGAGAACTAAGTTAAAAGAAATGAAAAGTGTAGGGGTAAGATGGTAATTTAGTGGATAATTGAAATATTAAATGTTATTAAAGAAAAAAGTGTAATTAAATGATTAATAATGAAATTTGAATACGTGCTTGGGACTAAAATGAAAATGGGCATAAAAATGTGATCAAAAGGACTAAAATGAAAATTTTTATATTACTAATAAATTAAAAGTGAAATTAAGAATAATTAGGGACATAATTGTGATTATAGTGAAAATAAATGGCAAAATTAGAATGTAAGGGTAACACAAGGATTAAAGTGTAATTTGGTTTTAAAATGAGATGGAAAGGGCTCAATGGTAATTTGTAGGCCAAATGATAAATAAATGTAAGAATAAGATTAACTAATGGCATTTTTATAAATATGAGACAATTAAGGGTAAAATCGTAATTTAATAAAAGTTTAGGGACCTAATTGTAAATTTACAATATTGAGACTAATTAAGGGATTAAAGTGTAATTAATTTATGATACATGCGTCAAACACATAATTGATAATTAGTGAATAAATAATCAATGATTATGGAATATTGTTGTATAAATAATTATTAAGTGAATAATAGTTTTAATTGATATAATATATATATATATAAATAATATAATTATGTATGTGTGTAATTTAATTAAGTTTATATAGTGGCACTGTTGTAAATAAGAAAAGGAAGGTACTTAAATTTAATAGACCATAATAAGATTAATGTAAGGACCTAAAGTGAATAATTGATAAGAAAATGGACTGCTAAAAGAAATTGTAAGAATAATAATAACGAAAATGAAGTGAAATAGAAGGGTAAATTCATAATAGTCGCAAATGTGAGGGATTAAACTAAAATTTGATTATAATAAAGTTTTAGAAGGGCTTCAATGAAATTATATTGCATGATTATTGAATGAAAATTTAAGAAGACTGATGAAATTGTTTGTATAATTTGTTAAATTAAAATAACAAAAATGTTTAATTAAACATAGTGGGAAATAATAAATGTAAAGGTGATAGTAATAAATTGTAATGTGATTAGTAAGGTAGTGTTAATATGAAAGAGAATAACGGACACATTATAATGTTAATTATGTACTGGAATGTAAATGAAGAGGGATTTATGTATTTAAAAACAACAAGAATAACAATAATGTAAAGTTTAGATTAATGTAATTGCCAAGGTTATTGTTAAAATTAATATTATTGTTAATGAGTATGGAATTACTAGTGTAAATGTTAACATTGATGATAATGTCATTAATACTAGAAATAGTATTGATTGAGAAAGAAATAAGAGAATAATGATAGAAATAATAAGTGTCCAAATAAATCAATAAATTGAGTTCTAGTGTTGACAAGTTAAGAGTATAAAATGAATTCCAACTGATTAAAATTAAATAACATCATGAAAGATTTGATAAAGTGGAAGAATATCAATGCAAATATAAGACGAAAAAGTGTTAGTGTAATTAAAGAAAAGTAAAGGATGTGTTAGAGACCTAAAGAAAATATTAGATAAAGTATAGCAAGAATTGTTAATGTGATTGATTATTAATCGACAGGCCGAATGTAATGATACTAATGTTAAGATTATCAATACAGACAATAACGGTAGTGATAATAGAAATGGAAGTGTTAAAGCCTAGTTATAGAATTGAAATCAAAGGATATAACGTTAAGTGACCCAAGTAAAGAATTAATATTTAAATAATATGATTAAGGAAATACACTTGTATGTGCATTCATATAGATATAGATATGATTGTGGAAAATTTAGGATATGTATTCACCACTGGGCATTTTTAATGCTCAGCACGTAGAGTGTTAATGCGGCAGGTTATGGTAGATTTTGATGTGGCTGAAGATATAGTGATGACCGGAAGAAGTATTCAACAACAAGGATAGAAGGACTGGCATGGCATGTATACAACCGTAGTTGATGAAAGCAAGGATGTATGGTATAAGTATTTGAATTGTGTGTTAGTGCAACTGTTGTGTTATTGTGTATGTACAATTGTGATTGTTGTGAAAAAAAAATCCTACTAATATGTTAAGTGCATTGCAGTGCTGTGACATCTGGTACCCGTACCACTTACGGGTATAGGGTGTTACACTTGTCACCCATCTATAGTGAATTTGGCAAAACTCTTTTTCTAATCCTTCTTTTCTTCTCAAACCTCACTTAAACCACATGATAAAAGCTAAAACACAATTATACCCCTATTTACTTCCTAAAACATGCAATTAAGTCTTAAGACCAAATATAACATTAACCCAAACTCAAACCACAAAATGCTCAAAACCACTAGGGTACAAGTTGGGTCCTTACAGGGTGCAAGAGATATCGATATCGATATCAGGTACCAACAAGAGATACCTATTTTAGGTATCAAAAGAGGGGGCAATAGCCTCTAATGGATTAAATCAAGAGTGCTGAAACAGGAGTCATAAGGGAAATATAAGCAAGAGACACTATAGTGTCCTCAAGATCAGCGATAAGACCCTTCTAGGCATGCCTATTTATCCACTACTAAGACTCTAGCAGGCTATCACATCTCTACGACATGTTCAAGAATATTAAAGAATCACATTACAGTGGTAAGTACATGTTTATACATATATTTGGTGATAACTACACCATAACCTTGCTATTAAGGTGAACTATATAGTTCAAGAATCACAGTACAACGATTAGTATGTGTTCACCTTAATATAGTTCACTTAAATCGGTCTGATAGCTCAATTTTCAGTGTAAAAATTCCTTTTTACTTCCAATAAATTCTATACATTATTTAGAGTCTATCCATGCCTTCAGATAAATTTTTAGAGGTCAATAACTATTTTTAAAAGTCCGGTCAAAGTTTGGTCAAATCTAGTTACTATTTAAACCGAAAACGACCATTTCTCATTTATAGCATTTGGGGACCTATTTGACCTCAAATTCACTTCAAATTTCACCCTCGGACTTGTTGTAACTAATATTTTTTGAAGGTCAAATAAAATATTTTTCTTCCACCGGTGTATTTAATACCCCGAGTACGCTGACCAATACAGAAAAATACTATTTTCATCTAACCCGTTATTTGGGCCATCACAGGAAGGGTCGTCCAACCCTTTTGAAGCCTAGGACTATGCACGTGTGTCTATTTTAGGCCATGAGAGTGTCTTGGATTTACCTTTCAATAGAATATTGAAAGGGTTATCTAACCTCATGAATGTAAATATGTCTATTTTGGGCCATCATAAGAGCATTTTTGAATTACCTTCCAATAGAACATTGAAAGGGTCATCTAACCTCATGAAGCCTAAGACCAGAGAGACTTAGGAACTTCGCTCTTATTCATACCTTTGTTAAAGTTATAAGTGAGTTTTTAGTTAAGGTTCCATTTCTTTTCTCATTCAATACATGCAATCAATTAATTTACAGACGTCAATCATTTAGGCTAAAATAATTAAGAAAAATAAAATCCATTAATTACAATTAAACGAAGAGTTTAAAGCTAAACGATACATAAAGAAGGTCTAAACAAATGAACCGAAAGGTCATGTCCATGTTGCCCATTTTTGCTTTCCTTTTATCACCTTTGGCTAAAATAAGCTCACAAAAACCCATCATAAAAAAAAAACACATTAACAATGTTGAACAGAAAAACAAATTGAATATCAAATGCTGAAAGATAAGCAAGCACAAATAACAAAGAATTATCACTTGTATAGAGAGTATATGTGTGACGCGTGACGAACCCCGCGGAGGCCCCGAAGACTCGCTTTTAGGGCATTCGAGAGAGGTTCATGGAACTTGTAAGACATTTACAAGGGCGTCTATTTTGGGCAAATGGAGGTGTTTTGGAGTCGCTACCCAATAAAACATTGGGAAAGGTCGTCTAGCCTCACTGAGCCTAAGACAGCGCATGTGTGTCTATTTTGGGCAATCAAAGATATTTTGGAAACCTCCTTCCAATAGAACATTAGGAGGATTGTCTAATCTCATGGAGCCTAAGACAATGCAAATTGGACCTATTTTGGGCAGCAAGAGATATTTTGGAGACCCTACCCCAATAGAACATTGAGATGGTCCTCTAACCTCGTTGAGCCTAAGACCAGAGATCGTTCGGGACTTCCCATTTATTCATACCTTGGTTAAATTATAATTGAGTTTTGAATTTAATATTTCATTCCTTTTCTCATACAATTTAATGCATTAATTAAAGTGCAGATCATTCACGTAATAAAAGCGATAAATGAAAGCGGTAAATAGAAGCAAGATTAAAATAAGAAACAAAAATCCAATAAATTACAACAAAACAAGGGGCGGAATACAACCCCCATTATAAATGACATGTAATCATGTAGAAAACGGGGCATTTATTAAAGGATGAGGATATTGGTCCTCGCAAGCGTACTTACAAAAATAATTTTAAAGTGACAATTTTATGTCGATAAAAATTAGGACATTGGTCCCGTTTTATTAGAAAAGCTCCAACTTAATTAGTATAAATATTTAGTAATTTTTATGTTAGCGATATGAAAATAATATTTACAAATAAATGGTATATGGAAATTGAAATAAAGAGAAGTAGGGTCAAAGAATAAACCTAAATAATGTCCTCGGATCATCGCAGAGTCCTCCATTTTTAATACCCCAAATCCCATAAAAAGCAATAAAACTCACAAAAGCAAAAATCATGTTCGTGCAACAATTAAAATAAAATAAACATGAAAAATAAAATAAGGAAAAGAATCTATGAAAAAATGTCATTAAAAGAAAAGAAAAAAAGAATAAGTGACAAAAGAAAGAAAATGAAAAAAATGGAGAAGGAAGGCCTAGGGCGGTCCATGTCGCGCGAGCGACGGGCATCCTTGGGCCGACCGACAGGTGGAGGCGAAAATCCTCGACGGCCCATCGCTGGGCTAGGAGATGGCTATCGGTGGAGCCTCTACCCTTCAGTCGTCCCAGACCTAGGAAAAGAAAGAAAATTAACTGGAAAACTGTTTTATTTTGAATAAAATTGAATTTTATGTGTAAAATAGCTATGAAAGGATAAAAGGCAAAAGTGGTTGATCCAAAATGTTTACCCTCGGAATATTACCTTCAAAGTTGAATGTCGCGTGATTTCTGTCCCTTGAATTCTACAAGGATTGATCCGTAATGTGTAATTTCAAGAGAATTTTGACTGCAAGATCGTACTTTTTGAAAACCGATCAAGAAAAGAAAACTATATTTTTCCTTCTCGATATTTTGGTAGCAATTATGAATGCTAAAAAGATTAGATCGGATAAAAATGAATTAATTTCGTTTCCTCGGATTCGCCTTGATTTGAAAAATATTTGATGAAAATAAAAACTCTTCTTGATAAAATAAGAACCTTTTTTTTTCGTGGGAAAATTCTATGTTTTTGTAAAAATTGCTAACCTTGAAATCTGAAAAAGTTTTATGAAATCAGAATAAAATCCGAATGATTTGCAGAATATTCTCCAAATCAAATAAGAGATTTGAAAATATTTGAAGAGATTTGGAAGATATAGGAGATCTTGGAAATATATTTGAAAAGGTTTGGAAAATATTGGAAAATCTTTGAAAATCTTGGAAATATATTTGAAAAGATATGAAAAATCTAGAAAATGTCCAATATTGCGGCAGATCAACGATCGATGGGCGTCGGTGGAGGACCAAAGGGCATTGGTTACGGGGGCACTCTCGGTCTTTTGAGCGGTGGGCTACTCCATGAGAGGCGGGTGCCGAGAGACAACCATCGCTCGCAAAAGGCAGGCGTCTCTTGAAAGAGAGACGGGCATCTCTTAGTGCGAGAGCGACGGTCGGTGCTCACTGTGAGAGATGGTTCTCTCACACGAGCGACGGGCGCGAGCGATAGGCACTGCCTGTATGAGGGGGGCCGTCCTTCAGAATGAATGACGGGCGTCCCTCCTGACCGGCGGGACCCCCATCAGTGGAGCAAAGACAAGATTTTCTAAAGACAAACTCCTCCTGAAGCTTGGAAATCTCCTATCATAAAAAAAAAATCCTCAATCCTTGTCAATCCGTAAAGCGAAAACTCACAACTTTCATCCATTTGCCCGGAAATAGGCATTGATATCTTCATGGGGTAACTCTGAGCTGGCCCACCTCAGGACCCGGTGTCTACAGTTGCCCCCAATTTTGGGAAAACTAGTACACTAGTGTCAAGATGATCCAAAATTCAGAGAAGAAGGGAAGAGATGCATACCTGAGGCAGTCCTTTACCTTCCGTGGTGAGTTCGAGCTGGTGACCCCTCGGTGCAGAGTTGTAGTGTATTTTACTGCAACCATTTGACGATTCGTTCTACCACCTTAATCCTGTTGGCCTCTTCTTGGCCTGCCCGGCATCTAACTATCCTGAGACATAATGTTATCTAACTACAATCCAATTGATATTTGTTCTATCGCATGCGTTTCCTGCTAGCCTCGTCTCAACTTGCACGGTATTTAACTGTTGTGAGAGGTAGTGTTATCTATCTACAACTCAGTTGCGATTTGTTCTATCGCATGTGTCCCACTGGCCTCATCTCGGCTTGCATGGTATCTGATTATTGTGAGAGGTAGTGTTATCTAACTACAACTCAATTGCGATTTGTTCTATCGCATGTGTCCCGCTGGCCTCGTCTCGGCTTGCAAGGTGTCCTTGCTAATCCCCATCCAGTCTGCAAGGCGTGTGATTGAATATTCTACCTTGCTAGCTGCTTTCGGGCTTGCACGGCATGATCTTGCTAACCCCCATCCGGTCTGCAAGATATGAGTTTTGATTTGCTGACCCCCCATCCGGTTTGCAAGATATGATTTTTGATTTGCTGACCCCCATCCGATCTGCAAGATATGATTATCGGAATGACGTAGTGTCTGATCTGCTAACCACCATCCGGTTAGCCTAGTGCTTAACTGCTGACCATCCTCAGGTCGGTGTATCGTCATGCTTCTGTGGTTATAAAAGACTTTATTAATTCATTGCGGATCAATTCGTTTTGCGAACGTAAATTCATAAACATTTTTTATGTTGTCATTTATTTTTGTCTTTCTTACTTATCGTGATATCAAACATTTGGAAAGTGCAAGTAAGATGTTAGTGATAATGTAAATATACAAGATGAAACATAAATTTAACAAAATGTAAGTTTCACTAACAAAATCCAAATTTTGTATACAAGTACAATGATATAAACCCCCTGAATACACCACAGAGGAAAATAGTCCGAGGGCTCCTCTGGGTCCTCCTCATCATCTGATAAGTGTACCGGCTGACTACGAGATGAACATGCGGATGGCCCGGCTCTGGAGGTGGGAGGCTGACTACGAGGTACTGAAGGCCTGGCCCCAGGATTTAAGCTCGAAGGGATGGTGACTGGTGCGGATACCGGCTATCCCATCACGAGGTTAGCCTACTGGAACTAAACCTAAGTGTACCCATCCAAGAAAGGTTGAGCACAAACCTCGACAAACTCCAATGTGTCTATGACCACACCGCCTAACTCTATAAAGGCCCTCGATAGTCTCGTGCTCTGGTCTCTAGCTGTGTCCCTGATGCCTGTGAGCCTGGTCTCTGTCTGCTCCATGAACTTCTTGATGGATGCAGATATGGGCAGTATGGCACCCTCCAACCTCTCTACCCAGAATCTGAGGGCAGTGACAGACTCATCAATCATCTGGACCGCCTCATCCACTCTTTTGGCCACCGCATCTTGAAAAGCACCCAAACTATGCGTCAAGTCCTCAATGAGCCTCCCCTGCTCCTCTATAAGTCTCTCCTGTTGGCCTAGATGCTCAAGCATAACCCAGTCTCTCTCCTTATACCGATCGAGGTGCTCAAGGAGGGCTCGGTATCTCCTCCTGTTGACACTCCATGGCAGTGAGAAGGGCAATCATAGCAGCAACGACATCAGGCTGGGCCGACTGCGTAGGTGGCAATGGAGTGGGCCGTGCTGGCTCTGTGCTGTGCTCTGGCGGAGGTGCTGTGGAGGTGGATGCCCCCCGGTGTCCTGACCTACTATATGGGTGGTACCTCCCGGTCTCCCAGAGTACGGACCGCTGGACTCGTGATGGTGGAGATGGAGTAGGGCTCTAAACTCTCTTAGCCGGAGGGGTAACTATCGGTTCATCCACACTGAACTCAATGCCCATATCGAATGGTGTCTGAGGTTGCTATGGAGGCATCTGAATGGGCTACGATTCCTGATACTCAAGCTGCTGTTGAGGCTGCTCCTCCATTTTTGGCTCCTCTTCTACCGACTGGAGTGCAGGGAGACCGAACATATGCCTGGTCTCTAGTACAAAAAGCAACCGATACTCCTCTGGCCGACCAGTCACGTGTGCGATCATACCCATAGTTAGAGCCGCTGACGTATCCACATAAACACTGTCATCCAGTGGAGGCCCGAAACTATCTGGGTCAACTCCCAAATGCAGCAGTAGCTTGGTAACCACTCCTTTGGCCCAAACTGTAGGGGCTGATCCCCATTAAACTCTGACCAAGTTAGCCACAATCTCATGGCTAATGTTAACGTGCCGGCTAGCTACCATCGCCCATAAGCTCCAAATCTCGACTCCATTCACAGATTCCGAATTACCTGCTCGGCCCAAGTATGAATTGGAGAGGACCCTGTGTATATATCTGAGGGACTGAGATGAAAGCACTGTACTCTTCGCCGTGTCATGGTCGTACGGCACTCCCGGCATAGCAATAGTCTCCCAATGCTACCTCCTGATCGCTCTCTGTGGGATCATCACAGCATCCCCATAAGGAAGCCCCATGGCCTCTGTGAATGTCTGGCGCGTGATGCTGTGATGCCGACCTCTGACCCAGAACTGAATAACACCCTCCTCGGTGTTCGACCTCTAGAATCCCCCATAGTGGAGAGTGGCCAAGAACTCCCTAACGATCTCGAGATAAGTTTTGAATGAGGGCCACAGGAACTCTGTCCATCCTACTACTACTGCTAAGGCATTAACCTCCTCAAGCATCCCCATGCTCTGTAGGAACGGCCTGGAGATGAAGTGGCTGGCTCGGAACTGTATATGTGTCAAGGCCCGAAATCTCGTCCTGGCCTCATTGCTCATCCATATGGGAGCCTGAGACTTATCCTGGTCATGAGAGATGTTGCATCATGGAGGCATCCTGATAAGGAGGAAAAAAAACAAAGTTAGCTTTGCCTCACAAATGGGCTAAAAGTCAGATTAAATTTTTTTTAAATTTCGGCAGCATTTCGACTAAAATGTGCCAACCAAAAAAATTCGGCAGCATCTCGGTAAGGATGTGCCTATCCAAAAACTTCTAAAAAATTTGGGCAGCATCCCAGCAAGAATGTGCCCAACCCCTTGCAATAAAACACAAAATAATGGGATAGGCCTCAAGCCCCAAGCAACAATTTCATTATTGTATGCTATTTACGCATTTTATTTAGTCCAATTTGATTCTAGAATTCAGCTAGATGGGGGCAAGTGTACAAGTCCATAGTTCTCTTTTTTATCATTATTTGTTCATACATATCTATATTTTTATGGTTTATGCTTCATATAGAGTCCAAAAAGCTAAGGATAAACAGGCAGAATTTAGTCCTACCTTTTGGTGGTATACACTAGTCATGCATTTTACATGCAATTTACTTAAAAAGAAAAGAAAAGGGTAGAAAAATATGACAAACTAACCTGGTGGGTGACGAATTACACAAAAAAAAAATTGACAAAATGCAAAAAAAATCAGTCCTAAATGTGTGTGACGGTACAAGGATTGTTTTGGCACAATTGGTGCGTAGAACGGATCAAAAATGAGGGACAAAAGGGACAAAATCTACAAGGGGGCATCGGTTTGCGAAGAAGAAGGAGAAAGAAACTGAAGGGGCATTGCTTGGCGTCACTTTTATAATTTTTGATGACCGATAGGCAGCCCATCTAAACACCGAGCGACGGGAATCCCGTTGGTCGTTAAAAATTCCGTTTTTGCTTCTTCGCTTCCGCCCTTAATTAATTAATTAATTAATTAACTAATTAATTAACTAACTAATGCCCCTTTTTTTTAAATGCTCCCTGAGTATCTTGCTCCGATTTTCGTGTCCGGTGCCCGTCTCTGTCAAATTACAAAGACGATAGAAATATGCAAAAATTATTTTATGCGTGTGACATGCATGAAATATGCAAAAAAATAGATCTCCCAAGGGTCAACCAGGTTGACCGACGGGCAACCCGTCCTTCGCGTTTTGCTTTAAATTCTCCTATTTTCCTTGGGATTTGTGCACTCTCAACACTTGGAACCTCAGCCAGAGCTTCCTTTCCAGGTTTTTCTCTCATCTTTATACTTTTCCTTGTTAATTTTAATTTTTAGGCGTAATACTTAGAAAATGTCTTCCTCTATCTTCACCAAAATGTATCGAGTTCTGGATAACCCCCAAACTTGGGAAAATACCTCCTTTTCCCCACTTTTTGGCTTGAAATTTTTGAGAAGGGTTAGGATAGATCACTACCTTCTTCTGGCTGTGGCTCGCTTCTGGGACCCACATTTTCACGTCTTCAGATTTACTTATCAGGAGCTATCCCCCCTACCTAAAGAGTTTGCTGCTATCATTGGGGCATGGTATCCTCCCAGTGCTTTACCCTGTATTCCACGCTGTGGTCTAATTCATACTAGGGATATTGCATTGGCGTTGAGCATCCCTCCTCTGATGCTGCCCGGTTGGTCCCTCAGGGTTCTACTTTTGCCTTAGGGCCACTGATTGAGGTGTTAGAGGACTTCTCTGATGTTCCCCCATACCGTACGAGTGTTATTTTCCTATTTTGTCTCATGAGGTATTTGACCGTGACCTCGGAGGAGCTGACTGGTGAACTTTGTCTATTCGGGTTTGTGGATGACTTTCATCATGGACTATCCCCTTTCCTATTGATCCTCGCCGAGACCATCCTGGGTTTGGATTATGTTCGTGCTGATTCCTCTGCCCCCTTTTCTGGGAGCCCCTTATTGCTCCAGGTACGTCATTATTTTGAAAGGTAGTATGTCCCTTGTAGATTTTCACACTAGCTTTTCTTAGCGGGAAATGCGTCCTTTTCAGATTTTTACATAGTTCTATGCCTTACTTTTGCCTGGGGTGAACCCAACTCACTCTAGTGGCTTTTATACTTAACATGTCTTCTTCTTCTTCTTTTTTTTTAGATATGGCTACAAGAGAAGCTGAGACTACTATTAGAACCTCCTCTCAGGGTTATCAGCCAATATTCCTTGAGGCACTTCCTCCCCCGTCAGCGACTGTACTCATTCGCAACTCTTGATGAGGGCATTACCAAACTTGGTGATGTAACAAACGAGGATATCAGTTTTATAAATGCTTGGCTTCCTCTTTCTGCTGCGATAGTCGATGGCTCTTCGGGGTGTGTTCCCCTGTGCGGGCTTCATAAAGCCACTTTTTATATCACAGCCCATTGTGCTCGACAACTCGGGATGACCCAGGATGTGGTGAGACTCCCTTTATCTTTTCGAGGTGGAGTTCTGTATTCAGCTTTCGCTTCCAGATATCATGATCTCTGGGTTGAACTACAGGTGAAGACTGTCATACCCTCCTTTGGAAATCATTTTGTCACTTCAACCAGTGCATATAAGAGATGGGTACTTAGCCCCGTAGTTGATAATAGGACTCATCGACTTAGGCATCTGGCCAGCAAGAGCAGTAATAGAGCATAGTCCAGATTTGCATGCATTTTGAACAATGTGTTTCTTTTTAAAACAGAACTAGAGAATAATGTGAATGAATAAATTCAGTTTTATTTCCTTTTGCAAAATTGTGTACATTTCAGTATGATTTCACTATACATGATCACCATTTAGCGTCAATCCAAAATGCAAAACTAGATTCATTCTTGGAATAGATCCTGATAGCATCAAATTCCTATTACCAATCAGCACTCTCGGGTTTTCTTGATTGGACATTTTCTCTCAAGCCTCTAATTTTTGTCAAAGGTGCCTTTTTTCGGTTTTCACCCTAACGAGGCGCCCAATTTTAGCAAGGCCACCTTTTTTTGATTTTCAATTCGCAGGGCTTTTATTCTCTTCTTTTGATTTTTAGCCTTTAGCCATGGAACCTCTTAAGCCTATCAATATTGATCGGCTCCTTGAACTCATTACCCTCGCTATTAGCCAGGATTGCCGCTCCTTTCGACAATAGCTTTTTGAGGATAAAAGGTCCTTCCCACATCGGTCTGAACTTACCCCGTATATCCGGTGCTCCTGGTCTCATTTGTTTAAAGACCAAATCTCCTTCCTTCAGTGAATGTTTCTTGACCTTCTTTTCGAACGACCTGGCAAGCCTATTCTGATAAATCTGATTGTGATAATAAGCTCTCAACCTGCTCTCATCCAGCATATTCAGATGTTGCAACCACTGCTGTGCCCATTCAGTCTCTAGAATTTGAGCCTCCATGACTACCCTCAATGTCTTGAGCTCTATTTCAATCGGCAGCCCCGCTTCCGTCCCATATACCAAAGAATATGGTGCAGCTCCTGTAGAAGTCTTGACGGTAGTTCTATAACCTCAAAGTGCAAAAGGCAACTTTTTCACCCAATCTTTATAGTTCTGAACCATTTTGGCCATGATCTTCTTTACACTCTTATTGGCAGCCTCCACCACCCCGTTGGCTTGTGGGCGATATGGAGAGGATTTGTGATGCTCGATGCTGTATTTTTGAAGCAACTTTTTAGTCTCAGCTATGAACTAGACACCATTGTTAGACACAATGTGATGTGGGAGACCGTATCTACATATCAGGTTCTTTTCAATGAATCTAGCCATATCCCAAGCATCGACCATCTTAAAAGACTCAGCCTCCACCCACTTAGTAAAATAGTCGATAGCGACTATGATGATTGTTAGTGGTTATGCCCTAGGTCAAACATTTGGACCTTGATGTAATCATTACATTTTCATTTATATATAATGGTTTTCTTCACATTAATATTATTGGCATGTTACATTATTGTAATGTTTATGAATAACAATGTTATTCATGTCATCCCTAGTCATTTATCACTAAAGGGCATAAAGATAAATTAAGACTAGTATAGATTTGCATTGATAATCATGGGATGATTATATATGATGATATAAATCAAATCTATAGGTATTTGTTAGAGAACAAAGTACTGAAAAGACCCACTGTAAGATCACTACATGGGATAGTGTCATAAGTGATCTTATAATAGATATTTTATTGAATCATTTGACCTGAGGTTATCACGGTTTCTTACATAAGGAACATTATGTTTTGACATAATCAAACGTTATCTTTAATTGGATAATTATAAAGTTTTTGATCAGACAGAATGAGAATTATGCAGAGGAAAGTGAATAATCAAGATGCAATTTGTCCCTCTCTTATGAGAGAGATATCTATTGGGGCCGTCGATAAGTAGGACTGTAAAAATGCATGGCCGTGCTCTAATGAATTGATAGTGTGATCAATGTCATTTGAATTTATCAGTCTACTTAGTGATCGGGAAATTATATGTTTGAACAAGATAAGTTTGACATGGACCATGACTTATGTTCAAACAAGATATCGTGTGACAAAAGGATAATGGCATGTTCTATTGTCAGGTTAAAATCGGACTAACGATATTTATATTATTTGGGTAGTCATAATGTCTTGCCAGAGACCAATTATGACTTGTGGGCTTATTATGAGTTTAGCCCCACTGCCAACTTAATATAAACCTATTGGGTCACACACCAAGACCAAAATGAACAAAATGGATTTTAATTAGGGTATTTCGAAATTACAATGTGGATTTAATTTAATTTCGAAATCATATTTATATGTGTATATATATATATATACATATAAATATATCTCGTATTTTGAATATGAGATAATAATATGTATTAATATAATATTTCTTATTATTTCGAATAAGAAATACATACATACATATATATATATATATATATATATATATATATATATATAAAATATCTCTTAATTTTGAATAAGAGATAATATCCCTATTTATCTCGTTAGGGTTTAAAATTTATACATATATATATGTGGATATATGTTAAGAAGAGATTAACCCTAATCTCGTCTTTCCTAAGAGAAAAAGGATTGAGAGTGGCTGTCATTCCTAAGAGAGAAAAACCTAGCTGCCATATTTTTCTTTGAGAAAGAAAAACATAAAATCCAGTCGCAACGTAAGGGAGCTAGCACCCCTGCGAATTTTGTTCATCTATTCGTTCATGTGGATACCGGTAGAGGGTGTTCGTGATTGAGGCAGTACCTGTAGTCCGAGTTAAGGAGTTAATTTCGTTCGAAAGGTTGGTAAATCTTATTCCCTCTTTTCGAAATCAATTGAAAATACATGGATCCTGTTTGGGTTTCAATTTTATTCCGTTGTGTTAATTTGAATTTTTGCGAAGAAACCCAATAGAATCTATGTCCATTAGAGGCCGTAGGGCGTATCTCTCTGATAATGGCTATCCCCCAAGCTGCGAATGGCCAAGGTGACGTCAAACTGTGTAATTCCAAAACTAGCAAGTGCCTCAAATCTGCATACTGCTGACACAACTGACATTATTTTAGGTATTTAGAACAATATGTATCCATGGTAAACCAGTAGAACCCTTGTCTCATGATTTTCTTGGCCAGCATCAAACCATTAACGTGGGCCCCATAAACACCAACTTGAATTCCCTCTATTACCCTCTCGGCCTCTTTCTCATCTAGACACCTTAATTGGATACCGTCGACTTGTCGTTTATACAACATCCCATCTATGCAAATGAACTGGGCAGATAACTTACGGATCAATCTCTGGTCTTTCTCGGTAGCCCCTTCTAGGAACGTTGCGCTCTCTAGGTAATTCTTGATATCGTGGTACCACAGCTTTTTATTCAACACTTCCATTTTCATGACAGGATTGGACTCAAAACTAGGCCTCTCAGAACTAGAAATTAACACCGGCTTCATAACTATTCCCTCCGGGTTATCCCAAATTGATATTAGAGTTGCAAGCGCATTGGCCAATTGATTTTCGTTACTCAGAACCAAATGAAAGGTGCATACTTCAAACTGATTGCTCAAGTCCCTTAAGTGTTTCACATATGGCATCAGCCGCTCTTCTTTAACGGCCCACTCACCTCGAATCTGATTGATTACTAGTGATGAATCTCCAAATACCTCTACATTCTTTGCCCTAAGGCTATCAGGGCTTCTAAAAGTGCAGGCTTCGTACTCAGCTTCATTGTTGGTGGCCTTATATCTTAATTTCTTAACTAGCGGGAGTTTTTCATCATCCGGGGTTGTTAGAATAATTCCTACTCCTTCTCCCTTGCTGTTTACAGCCCTGTCAAAATGTAATTGCCAACCTTGTACTATGATAGCTGCCACATCTTCGTCCGGGAAATTGAACTCATATGTGTCCCCTTGGATAGGGTGTTCTGCAAAAAAATTATGCTACCGCACGCCTGTAGACATCGGGTCCTGAGACAGCCCAGATCAAGATTACCCAATGATGAAATTAATTGTGCCTGTTTATAGGCGAAAAAGAAAGTTGGAAGTGATGATTTCCTTATCAAATTGATTTATTAAAAATAAATAAAAATGTGTTTTAAAAATATTTAGAAAATATTTTATAAATTATTTTAAGATAAAAAAAAAGTGAGTTTTCAAATTATAGTGTTTTAGCAAAAATTTTAAAAAAAAATTGCGAGTGACGGCCTGCGGCAGCGTGCGGGTGTCCCTCGCCTATGAGTGGCCAGCAGCACACCCTCGCCCCGCGCTGATACGTGCGTCGGGCATCGCTTGCCCCTGCCGCGCGCCTGTTGCCCCTCCAGCAGCCCTTTGGGCGTTTTTTGGCATTTTTTGAGTTTTTTTACTCATTTTTTTTCTATAATTTAATTTTAAAATCGTTTTGTCTTCTAACCCTTCAATTTTTTTTGTTTTTGGGTTTTATTGGGAATTAAATTAATTTAATTTTTTCATTAAAAATTGATTTATTTTGAGGTATAAAAGGGGTTTTTTGAGAGAGAAAAGGGGGGGATTTTTCTTAAGAAAAATTGGTTTTCTCTCTTCTTCTTCTTTTTTTCTTCTTCTTCAAGAACAAGTTCCTCAAGTATTTTTAATTTTTTAAGTTAATTCCTGAGACAAATAAATTAATTATTTGTTCTTGTGAATTTTCTTACTTTTTTCTTACAATTTTTCCTTAAGATAAATAAATTAATTATTTGTTCTTGGTAGGGGTGAGCATGGTCGGTTAACCGGTCCATTAGCCTCAGTCTATTAACCAGTCCATTAATATCGGTTTTTTGAAATTACAGTCCATTAACCAGTCCATTACCATCGGTTAACCAGTCCATCGGTTTCGGATTTTCGGATCGGTTACCCAATATTTTTCGGTTAACCACTATAATTATAAATATATTCATAAATAAAATTAAAATGTTCAATATACTTAAAAATTAAAATTTTTTCACTATAATATAACATTATTGTTGTTAAAATAAAAATATTTGGTGGATATAAGCAAATTTATTTTTAAAAATTAATATTTAATAATTAAATATATTAACCGGTTCATAATCACTTTTAATTAGATAAATTATTATACTTACTAATAGCCAATTAAAAAAATTTAAAAATTTAAAAATATTTAGTATAATAAAAAAAAGTACATGATCACTTTTAATTAGGATAAATTGTTATAAATTATTAAACAATTAATAAATTAACTAAAAATTCGGTTTCGGTTCGGTTAACCAGTCACATGAGTCAAAAACCATTAACCAGTCCATTAATATCGGTTTTTTCAAAACACTAACCATTAACCAGTACATTACAATCGGTTAACCAGTCCATCGGTTCGGTTTCGGATTTTTTTTTCGGTTAACCGAGTCCATCGGTTGTTTTGCTCACCCCTAGTTCTTGGGATAAAATTTTGTTATATATTTTATTTTTCTAACTCGAGACAAGGAGATTAATCACCTACCTTCATTCATCAAATCAAATTTTGAGGGTCAATATTTTAGTCTCAATTTTTAATTTAATTTTTATTATAATTTTTTTGTTTATAATTAATTAGTAACTATGTAAATTTTTGATCTATTATTTTATTTTGTTTTTGTTCATGTGATTTAGCCATAGATTTAATATCTTTAGCATATTTTATTTTATTCTTGCATATTTATTTGATTGTCCATCTTTTATTATTATTATTATTATTATTATTATTATTATTATTATTATTATTATCATCATTAATATTGTTCATATGTTATTATTATTAGTAGTATTATTATTTAACATGCTTTAACATGTTTTGTTTTTTTATTTCTTTTATTTTTTCTTACTTGATTGTTCATCTTATTTATTGTTATTGTTTATTATTGTTGTTATTAATATCATTATTACTTTTGTTTCATTAGTATTATTATTATTATCATTATTATATATTATTACTATTATTATTACCATTATTATTTTTATTCTTGTTAGTATTATTTATTATTATTATCATTTATGTTTTTATGCATGTTGGTTTGTTCATATATTAAGTTATTTATTTTTATTATGTCATTTAATTAATTTGTCATACATGATACATGTTATTTTATTTATTCTTTCATTTTTACATGTTATATGTTTAAATTCATTTTTTACTAACATCACTTTTATTTTTTTTATTTCAATAGTTATTTTTCATGTGTGAGTTTTTTCCAATGACAAGTGGGAGCCAATGGAGATTTGAAGACACCATTATGGTGGAATTTAATTTTTAGCAATTTTATTATTTTTAACATTATTATTATTTTGCTTTTATTTGGTTTTATTATGTAATATGTAATAAATTTATTTATTTTTGTGCACGTTAATAAAAAAATCATATAAAAAAGTTTTATATAAATAAATTGGACTTTTTCTAATAAAATGGGACCGATGTCCTAATTTCAATCAATAAAAACTCACTTTTAAAAAGAAGAGTCAATTTTCTTAAAATGGGATTACTCATCTTGATTTTTCCAAGTATACCAAAAATAACTTTTCGATTTTCTAAAGTGAACATGAAGGAACCAATGTTCCTATTTTAAATAATATCCCGATTTATGAACGTTTATTTTGGTCATTTGATTTATTTATTTATGTTTTGCTTGATTTTATTTTGGGGGATTGTATTTTTTGTCCCAAATTTAAATACCTTTTTTGTTTTGGGGGATTGTATTTTGTCCCAATTTTTTTTATCTTTCTTTAGTTTGCTTTATTATTTTATTGCTTTCTTTATTGATTGATTTGCGCTGTATTTTTTTTATGACCGTATGAGAAGAGAGATAGAAATTTAGAATTAAAAACCCATTTATAATTAACCAAGGCATAAATAAGAGTAAAATTCCGAATCTTTCTCTAGTTTAGACCCCCGAGGTTAGATGAACTTTCCCAATTTCTTGTAAATTGGGTGGTGACTCCAAAATATCTCAAAGGTGCCTAAAGGCTTCATGGGATTAGATGATCTTTCCAGCGTTTTATTAGAAAGAGGTGTCCAAAATATCTCATGATTGCCCAAGATCAAAAGACGCAAATCCTCTCGGGCCCTAAAAGCGGGTTCCCAGAATCGATTGGGTTCGTGAGCATCACAGTAGCGACTCCCTTGGGGACTTGAAACTTTGCTCCGAAACTGTCTTGGTTAATAATATAATTGGGATTTTTTAAATTAAAATTTTATCTCTTTATCAAAAAATTGCATTACATCCATACTAGAGCCTTAGAATTATGCTAGTTTGGTCCCTTTCTTAACCCCGATGCATTCCCGAAGCACGACCTATGTTCACTCAATGTGGGGAAGTGTTAAGGATAATCACAAGCCCAAGCCTCGTACCTTATGGTATATCAAATGGAGACCCAATCGGTCATTATGCTCGTGATGAGCTAGACCCGTTGGCAGGGACCATGCTTGGGTAGCCCTAAAGTATCACTACGTTTAACCAAAGCTCATATAATCGCAATAGATACTTTCACTAGGTGAAATGTACCGTAATCTCGTGCTTGCTATTTGGGCCGTCATATATTGAACAAAATTAATTAAACTAAATGGTCTTTCATTAAAGTCTTTCATGCCCCGGTTGGCCCATTTTAATTTAGTTGAAGTGTTTAAATACATAATGGCCAAACACCCATACGTATGAACATTAGGCAAGAGATGTTATGCTGCCGATTTTTCATCGTGCACCATACCCGTCCAATGGGTTCCCTGTTAACCCTTGGATAAAGCTCACCCATAAAAGAGACTATACTACCTCGCCTGTGGGAGAGATAAGGTTGGAAGGATATATCTGCTTGCATGTGTTTGTCTATGTTGCATCAGCATGATCATGCATCATTCTAATGTTGTGTATTCTGCAGCCATCATAGATTCATCCAGGGGATTTAGAGGTATTGACGATCGGCTAAGAAGGATTCCACTCTTTGGATTACCAGAGCTATTATTAGATCAGAGTTCATATTCTCTTTCAGAAAGTAGTGAGATATTGTCTTTTGAGTCATCAGCTGAGACAAGTATGGCTAACCAATCAAGTGGGTATGATGCAACTCGGGCAATGATTACTGAAGAGGTAGGGAGGAAAATGGAAGTGTTTGAGGCCAGAATTATGGCGATGATGGGCAACCTAGCTACCACCCTAGCCCCACTTGCTGGGCCGCAAGCTGCTGCTCCAATATGGGGGCAAGATGAATAAGGAGCTGTCAGGGAGGATCCCCTTGCTGCAGTTGACCCACCTGCTATTGAGCCAAGAGCTCTAGTGCCTGTTGAGCATAGAGAAGGCCCTAAATCTGAGGTTGACTTATGGGAAGAAGAGCAAGAGGAACAGATGGTAACAAAGGGGAAGTCGCCCAAGCTGGAGGATGCTATATGGAGAAAGATGGAGGAGAAGTTTGAGGCCTTGATGAGGATGTTGACGGCAGGAAGGGGAATGAACCCTGAGGATTGAGAGCTGGACGGTGATGATCTGATCCCACAGAACTTTAAGATGCCTGATATTCCCAAGTTTGATGGCACTTCTGACCCTACTGCACACATCAAACAGTATTCACTGGTCATGAAGGGGACAACTCTTACTAGGAAGCAGAAGATAGAGTACTTTTGCCTGAGTCTCACGGGGGCTGCCATTGACTGGTATCATGGGTTGGACAGAAGGTCCAAAGAAGATTGGGACTTATTGACTAAAGAGTTCCTAAGGCAATATGATTGTAGTACCAGGATGGAGGTCACATTGAAGGATTTAGAGCTGCTGCAATAGAAAGCTGGGGAGTCTTTTCATGAGTACCTCACTCGGTGGAGGATTTGAGTTATAGAGATGAAGCACAAACTTGATACTCCTGATCAGATCTGATTGTTCATTCGGAATGCCAGCCCCTACCTGAGAGATGGGCTAAAAATGAAAGGGCTGAAGGATTGGTAGTCTTTAAAGGACATCGCTATAGAGGTAGAAGGTGAATATATGGCCAGGAGGGCAAGTAGTGAGGCTTATGCCAAGAAGGGCTATACTAATCAAGGGGCAACCAAGTCAACAAGCTCCAATAGTGGTAATAGAAGTGGAAGATAGCTGAGGTGCCGAGAACAGGTGTGAATCAGAGGTACTTCTCAAATTTGGGTCGACCTTTATCATGGGTGTTGAAGAGACTGGTAAAGGAGGAGAAGCTACAACCCTTGCCACCCAGGCCAGCTAGAACCCAAGGACAGCCGAGGCATTAAGAGAATGAATATTGTGCCTTCCACCAACATACTGGGCATATAATAGATAATTGCATGAGGCCGAGGCACTAGATTCAGGATCTGATTGATAGTAAGCAGATCATTGATCCTGAACAGAGAGAAAGCAAGAAGAAGTCCAACTACAATGCTGTGTCGCCACCTGTGTTTATGATTGGGTCAAGTCTACTTGAGTGGTAGGTCTTGCAGGACTTATACGGTAATGAATACGTTGCTGTCACTCGCCCTGAGGCAAGTGAGGAAGGGATGCCAGTGGCGGCGGTAGATTGTTGGTCCACTAGTAAAAGTGGAGAAGAAGACAAAGAAGATGAGGAAGGAGGAAAGTCTGTGTATCTGTGGGATTCAGATGGAGAAGGGAAGGAAGTTGGGGCTTGTGACGCGTGCCGGAACCAGCAAGGCCCTCGTCGAACCCGCTTTTAGGATTCGAGGGATTGGTTCGTGTCTTTTTGATATTGGGCAACATGAGACATTTTATAATTCCTTAACCAATAAAACATTGGAAAGTTCATCTATTCCCATGAAGCCTTTAGGCACCTTTGAGGCATTTTGGAGTCGCCACCCAATTTACAAGAAATTGGGAAAGATCATCTAACCTCTACAGTCTAAACCAGAGATGGTGTCCAGAACTTCACACTTATTTGTGCCGTGGTTAATTATAAATGAGTTTTTAAGTAATAAAATTTCATTCCTCATCTCATGCGATTAATGCAGTTTATTAAAGCGCATATCAATCACATATGTAAAGCGATAAATAAAAATAAAGATAAAAATAAATTACAATAAAACTTGGGGCGGAATACAACCCCCATTGTAAATAAAACATAAATCATATATAAAACGGGGTATTTATTAAGGATGAGGGCATTGCTCCTCTCATGCATAATTAAAAAAAATTATTTTGAAGTGACCATTTATTTTGGATGGAAAATTAGGACATTGGTCCCATTTTATTAGAAAACAGTTTATTTATAGAAATATTTTTGTGTGATTTTTGATTAAACGTGCATAAAATAAATGGCTTTATTAATTATTACATGCCAAATAACTCAATAAAACAAATAAAGGAAAAATAACAAATACAATAAAAAATAACAACTCCTCGAGTCTCCTCCTTCATTCGCACGGGTGCTCAAACAAGAGAATACAAGGATTTGACACCAACAACAAACACAAATAAACTTAATGTTAGTGATCAAGGCGAAAAATCAATTAAACCTTTATAACGATGAATAAAATAAGCAAAATATGCATATTAGGTGATAAATAAATTAAATAACATATTAAAATAAATTAACTCATTATAAGATCAATATATAAAACATAAAGCAATAATAATAATAATAATAATAATAATAATAATAATAATAATAATAATAATAATAATAATAATAATAATAATAATAATAATGATAAGAACAACAATAATATATAATAACAATGAAAATAATGATTAACAATAATAATAATAATAATAATAATAATAATAATAATAATAATAATAATAATAATAATAATAAATAGAATTAACAATCAAATAAACAAAAGGAGAACAAATAGCAACATTAAAAATTAGATCTACACTTAAAAGAACAATATCAAGAGCAGATCTACATCTAAGATGGTATAAAATGAATAAATCGACAATAAATATGTAGATCTACATGTTTACTAACTTAAATATGAGCAAAAATGATGAAATTAAAAATAAAATCAAGATATCGAGTCTAGAATGTTTACCCTCAGATTTCGGATTCGATGGAAAAATATGATAGATTTTCCTTGTATTGATTTGCAAAATATAGTTTAGAAAAAAATGCAACTTAATATTTGAGTTCAAAATAAAAATTTCTTAAAAAAATAATTGAAGAAAAAACAAAACATTGATTTTCCTTGTCTCAAGAATAAAAGAAGAAATTGATGAAAATAAATTAATTTCCAAGAACAAAGAATTGATTTTCTTTGTCTCAAGAAATTATATTTGATAAAAATCAATCTCAAGAACAAGGAATTAACTTCTTTGCTTCAAGACCAATTATAGCTTCAAAATTGAATTTTTGGCTTTTAAGATCTTATTTTTTTGGTGAAAAACCATTAAAAAAATCTGTAGAGAGGAATTTTTTAGAGATGAAGAGGAAGAGAGGATAAAGAAAAATTAATTCTCCCCCCCCCCCCCCCCCCCCCGAGAGAAAAATGGCCAACCCCCCTCTGAAATGAAGAAAAACTCCCGTCCAAAAACCAACTCTCTGCCCCTCTAGCCTCCTTATCAGATTTTTCAAAGATCATCTACCCTCATTTCAACAAAAAACACTACAAATTTCAACATAAAATCCTAAAAGTCAAATATTTACACTTAATATTTTTATTTATTTTTTAATTATTTTTTATTTTTTTGACTTTTAATACCCACAAAATTTGACTAATATTTTTCAAATTTCAACAAAATCTGAAAAAATCCCAAGAAAAAATCATTTTTTACCCTAAAAATGTGAAAAAATTGATTTTCGGTGGAAATCGACGAAAACGGGCGGAGCTGGGCGCGACGGGCAAGCAATCTCGCCGATCGGGCGTGCGAGGCACACGCGCTGCGCATAGCAGCGCGCGTGGGCGGCACTGCGCCGACGCTACGTGCAGCCGCGGCCCAACGCTCGATTTTTTTTTTAATTTTTAAATTTTTTTAAAATATGACTAAAAAACACTAAAAATATTTTAAAAATTACTTTTTAAATTTTTAAATTTTTTATTATTTTTTTATTCTAAAATGCAAATTTGACGAGAAAATCATCACTTTCAACTATTTTTGCCCGTGAGGGCGGTTTATCATCATTGGGTAACTCCGATCTAGGCTGACTCAGGACCCGGTGTTTACAGTTGCCCTAAGTTTAGGGGAAGCTAGTACACTAGTGTCTAGGTGAGCCTAAACTCAAGGAGAAGAAGGAAAGAGACACGTACCTGAGGCAGCCTTCTTTCCGAAGTGGGTGATGCTGTTGTGGTCGTTATCGCCATGTTGTTAGCGTGTTGTTTTTAGTTGAGGCGGTAGTGCCGTGATTGTGCTAACCCTCCGTAGAGCGGTAGTGCCGTCATCGTGCTAACCCCTCTGTGATTTGAAGTGGTAGTGCCGTGGTTGTGCTAACCCTTATGTGATTCAAAGTGGTAGTGCCGTGGTCGTGCTAACCCTCCTTAGAGCAGTAGTTTCGCCATCGTGCTAACCCTTCTGAATTTTGAAGTGGTAGTATCGTGGTCGTGCTAACCCTCCTTAGAGTAGTAGTGCCGCCATCGTGCTAACCCTTCTGAGTTTTGAAGTGGTAGTGCCGTGTTCGTGCTAACCTTCTGTAGAATGGTAGTGCCGCCATCGTGCTAACCCTCCTAGGATTTGAAGTGGTAGTGCCGTGATCGTGCTAACCCTCTGTAGAGTGGTAGTGCCGTCATCGTGCTAACCCTTCCGAGATTCGAAGTGGTAGTGCCGTGGTCGTGCTAACCCTTCTAGGATTCGAAGTGGTAGTGTCATGATCGTGCTAACCCTTCTGAGATTCGAAGTGGTAGTGTCGTGGTCGTGCTAACCCTCCTTAGAGTGGTAGTGCCGCCATCGTGCTAACCCTTCTATGATTTGAAGTGGCAGTGCCGTGGTCGTGCTAACCCTCCTTAGAGTAGTAGTGCCGCCATCACGCTAACCCTTCTGAGTTTTGAAGTGGTAGTGCTGTGGTCGTGCTAACCCTCCGTAGAGTGGTAGTGCCTCCATCGTGCTAACCCTTCTGATATTCAAAGTGTTAGTGCCGTGGTCATGCTAACCCTCCTTAGAGTAGTAGTGCCGCCATCGTGCTAACTCTTCTGAGTTTTAAAGTGGTAGTACCGTGGTCGTGCTAACCTTCCGTAGAATGGTAGTGCCACCATCGTGCTAACCCTTCTAGGATTCAAAGTGGTAGTGCCGTGGTCGTGCTAACCTTTCGTAGAATGGTAGTGCCGCTATCGTGCTAACCCTTCTGAGATGATAAAGTTGTGCCCCCAGAGAGGTCTTGGGTTGAGATCTGCCCCCGGATGGGTCTTTGGTTGATTGCTTGGATTGATGATTGAACTAATGTTTGGATTGATGTTTGTACTGATGTCGTCACTTGCCTTTTGCTGGTGTCCGCATCGAGTCTCTCTCACTGCAAAACTTAGAAAGCTAACTGATAAGTTACAATTATATTAATATTTTAGATTATTTCTTAGCATAATTATGTGTTTTATTTATTTGTTTTTAATCTTAAATAATTAGTTTTTGTCATTTTATTAGTTTTTAATGTTTTTATCATTTTTAATAAATTTTTGGATGTTTTCAGGCGTTTTTTTTTTATCCGGAGTTAAATTGGAGGCTCGAGGTTGATTTTAGGAGCAATTGGGAAAGGAGAGAAAGCTGTCCAGAAAGCACAGCTGTGTTTTTAACTAAAACACAGCTGTGTTGTTATTCAACATCGCGTGGCAATGAGAATCAACAAAAGCACAGCTGTGTTACGCAGAAGATGCATGCAAGGAGAACAGCGATGCGCACGGTCTCGCCCAAGAGCACAGCTGTGTTTTGGCGAGAAACACAACTGTGTTTCGTAATTTTTCCACCTGTTCGTGCACACGACACAGCGCTAAGGCGCTAATTACTCAAGAACACACCTGTGCTTTGCGAAAGCACAACTGTGCTTTTCTCCAGACATTAAGAAACGCCGCTACATCTTTTGGGGAGATCTAATTAGGAGTAGACTTAGGTTTTTATTTTTAGTTCTTCAGCAGTGTTTTTATTTTAATTTAGGTTTTCATTTTCATTTCAAATACTATTTTAGCTTAGATTTAATTTTAAATTGCAATTTTGTTCTTAATTAATTTAGTTTATTTTTATATTTTGGGGATTTAAGGAATTCCAAGGTTGAAGAACAAAGGCTTCAAGATCTATTTTCTCTCTCATTAAGGGTGTATTCTAAACTTGAATTTTTCATATTTTATGTTTATATTCTTGATGATGGAGTAGTTATTCATGCTTAGGGGTTCTTGAATCATACTTTGTATTTTGGATTTTTAGAATTAATGAATATTTTCATGATTTCTTTTATTTCTCTTATTATATTTTCTGCAATTATGATGATTATCTTTGCTAAGGAACATTGGATGGGAGGAGTTCTTTTCTCTGAATGGTCCAACTCATCCTACGATAACATTGGAGTTTCTTAGTACTTTTCAGTACTCTCCAAGGTTATCTAAGGATAATGTAAATACTATTCAGTTTAGAGTCAACAATACTCCTTATTTTTTATCGATTTCTGACCTGGCTAGATACTTGAGGTTGCCAGTGGAGGGAGAGGTGCACATTGTGGGTGATTCAGCTGCACATTGGGCTATTGTCGGGAAGCCCAATATGGACTTTCATGCGAGTAACACCAAGTCAACAAAGCTCCGCTCTCCAGTCTATCAGTATTTGCATAGAGTGATGACTTCTTCAGTGGTCATGCGACCAGGGTGTCCCAGCAATGTGACCACACCAGACTTATTTTTTCTTTATGCTATAAAAACCGGCATCCGAGTTAATGCCGTACCTTGGTTGTGTAAGCAACTGAAGAGAGCTACAGCTACTTCAGGAAGGAGGATCGGGATTGGTGGATTGACCACCTTGATTCTGAGAGCCCAACATCTGCCTACTCCTGACATGGGACCAACTTTGAGGTCATCGTACTTAATTGATGAGGAGGTAGTACTCAGGTGTAGGATTGCTATAGAGGATCCTTCTTCCGAGAGTGGATATAGACTTAGGAGAGCCGAGGAGATATATGACCATGACTCTGGCAATGATAGAGAGGGCGACTCTGATGATGGTGCCCACCGGCCAGTTGATCCCAATATTGATGCTCCACCACCACCTCCGGCACAGAGAGCGACATCCACTACTTCCAGTAGGAGGGTGAGACAGAGGAGTGACATTCCATTCTCCCCTCCAGATATGAGCCGCTATGCTCAGGGGCATAATGAGCCGTCTTCTTCCATAGCCCCTCCACCCTCAGCTCCATATTTAGATGCTTCGGTGGTCCAGAATTTGATATCAGAGATGCGATCTATGACTGCTACGATGACACGATTTGAGACTTTCGTTAGCATGCTTCATGATTCTTTTAGTGAGTCGAGGAGGGAGCAGGCAGTCTTCCAGGAGAGGGTTTGGGAGAGATTGGATGAGTTGAGCAGAGGATTGGCGGAGGTCAGAGCAGCTATTTTTTAGAGTGACCAGTTGATCTCTGGCATGGACCTATCAGTGCAGAAAGCTTGGGAGCGATTGTCTTCCATAGAGACTCAGATGGAGCAGGTACGTAGAGATATGGTTCTGGGAGCTGAGCGGAGAGACGCATTCTTGGGAGCCTTTCAGCAGAGGATTATTACACAGTTGGACAGGTTGAGCATTGAGATTCGTGGATTTTTTACACCTGTTTCCACTGTATTTCCTCCGCATTTGAGATGACCACCACATTGATATATTATATATCTTTCAGGAAGTGATTCTTTCGTAACAGATTTTGTAATCCATTTATTTTGTAGTTAATGAAATTGATGTAGTCAGGCAATGTATGATTTTATTTACTTTGTTATATTTTGGAATTGTGTGGCTAAGCCAATGCTGTGTGATAGGATAGATATTATTTGTGTTGGCTATGAATCTTACAAATTTCATATTATTTTATTTTGCACAGTGATTATTGGATTCTTGCAAAGGTTTTGAGTTTTCTTCATTTTGCACAGGTGGCATGCAGGAATTTTGTATGCTTTTTAGTTTTGCACAGTAATTATTTTATGTTTGCCATTTTTGAGATGATTGCAATTAATTTTAAACTGCAATGAGTTTTGCACAGTATGGGGGAAAATTTTTGAAAAATATCTTTGTGTGCTTCACTTTTTTGCACTGAGGACAGTGCAACATTTTGAGTTTGGGGTGGAGTACCATTTCAATTCTTCAAACCAAAACCAGTTCCGTTTTATTGTGTCTTTTTAGTTTGTTGTGTGTTTTTTTATATCTTTAG
Source organism: Excoecaria cochinchinensis (assembly GCA_947683425.1). Taxonomy (NCBI): domain Eukaryota; kingdom Viridiplantae; phylum Streptophyta; class Magnoliopsida; order Malpighiales; family Euphorbiaceae; genus Excoecaria; species Excoecaria cochinchinensis. The sequence goes on from CANTUQ010000004.1 coordinate 5,038,559, forward strand.
GGTAACTTTTTAAATTTTTAGTAGTTGTTAATTATTTTTTGTTTTGTTTGTGGTGTGTTTATGCCAAGTTTTTATCTGGATATTGTTATGGTTGTTCTTATTGATTTAACCTTGATTTAAATTTTTATTTTGTCCTAATAGTTCTCAATTGTAAATAATTTTGACCTCAGTTTTAGAAATTTGTGTTTCATTCAATTTTAAGTTGAGTGAGAAATAGTTTTGTTTATATCTTTATTTGCTAGACTGCATGTAAACCTTGATTATACTTTGCAATTTCTAAATTTTGAGCACTTTGGGCCTGTTTTTTAAAATTTGAGAAAAATCTAGATGCAATTAGGGAATTAGATGAAAACTCACTAAGAGTACTTGAACCTTTCTGATTACCAATCGAAACGACCTTTCGATGAGGCATAACTTAGAAAATGATTTAGGCAATCTTTCTTTGAATAGTTACTTTAAATGACTTTTCCTACCTCAATTTCATAGTCTCTTATTAGCCCGTTGAGCCTATTATTTTAGTATGCTAAATGCGTGCTTGTTTTATTGTTACACATATTAAAACTACCTTTAGCCTTAAATGATTTTTGCCTCCCCTTTGAAGAGTGGCCACCCTAGTAAGGATGGGTTTGTATTTTGGGTAAAAGGGAGTTTAGTTTTTGACAATTTTTGGTGTAAATTTCTGTTTGAAATTTGATTGGTGTGTGTAATGGAGAGTTGAGCCCATTTAAAGAAATGAGTTTGGGGTTGACAAAGGGGAATGTGATTTAAGTTGTTTATTGGTCTTTTAAATATTAAAGCTCAATTTTAGTTCTCGTTGAGATTTTTGGATTAATTTAGTACTTCATTAATTGTTAATGGCTAGTTGGTTTTTATGCTTCAAAAAAAAATTGAAAAAGAAGAAGAAGCATTGCAAATTTTTCCTAGCTAACTGAGCAAAATATAAGTTTAGGGTACAAAAGTTAATAAAACTTGAACTAGTGCCTTGTGATGATCATTGTTGAATATTATGTGGCAGTTATTATTTTGAGCTAAGTTTGATGAGCTAAGGTGTCTTTAAGACCAATTTTGTTTTGATGGTATGTAATTGGGTTGGGAATATTCTCTAGTCTAGTTGGGTGATTGTAGTTTTGTTTAGGTAGTGGCCATTGTTCTCTAGTGACTTGATCTTTCTTTGTTAGCCAATTTACCTAAGCCTAACGTTACAACAAAAATATAAGACTTCTTGATTCTTTGTTTTGTCTTGTCCTATTTAGTGGAGATGACCTTCTAGTAAGGTTTGGTATGTAAGAAGAGGCATATGGTGTTTCTTGAGCTTTGAGTGAAAAGCCATGAGTGCATTCATGCATTCAAGTTGATTCCTTTTCCCAACGTTGTATCTAGAAGTTTTGTTTTTAAATGATAAAATTATATTTTGGCCTTTTGCACACACACACAGAAATTGTTTGGTATGTTCTTGTGTTTATTTGTTATTTAGTGAGCATTGGTATTTGCAAGCCTATTTTCTTATTCCTTAATTGAGAATGACTCCTTATTTTCTTTTGTTGAGATTGAAATGATTGAGAATGTGGTTCATTCAGTTTACTCGAGGACGAGTAAAGGTTTGAGTTTGGGGTAGTTGATAAGTTACAATTATATTAATATTTTAGATTATTTCTTGGCATAATTATGTGTTTTATTTATTTATTTTTAATCTTAATTAATTAGTTTTTGTCATTTTATTAGTTTTTAATGTTTTATCATTTTTAATAAATTTTGGGATGTTTCCAGGTGTTTTATTTTAATCCGGAGTTAAATTGGAGGCCCGGGTTGATTTTAGGAGCAATTGGGAAAGGAGAGAAAGCTGTCCAGAAAGCACAGCTGTATTTTTAACTAAAACACAGCTGTGTTGTTATTCAGCATCGCGTGGCAATGAGAATCAATGAAAGCACAGCTATGTTTACGCGCAAAGCACAGTCGTGTTACGCAGAAGAGGCGTGCATGGAGGATAGCGACGTGCACTGTCTCGCCCAAGAGCACAGCTGTGTTTTGGCGAGAAATACAGCTGTGTTTCGCAACTTTTCCACCTGTTCGCGCACACGATGCAGAGCTGAGGCGCTAATTACTCAAGAACACAGCTGTGCTTTGTGAATGTACAGCTATGCTTTTCTCCAGACATTAAAAAATGCCGCTGCATCTTTTGGGGAGATCTAATTATGAGTAGACTTAGGTTTTTATTTTTAGTTCTTCAGTAGTGTTTTTATTTTAATTTAGGTTTTAATTTTCATTTTAAATACTGTTTTAGCTTAGATTTAATTTTAAATTGCAATTTTGTTCTTAATTAATTCAGATTAATTTAGTTTATTTTTATATTTTGGGGATTTAAGGAATTCCAAGGTTGAAGAGCAAAGGCTTCAAGATCTATTTTCTCTCTCATTAAGGGTGTATTCTAAACTTGAATTTTTCATATTTTATGTTTATATTCTTGATGTTGGAGTAGTTATTCATGCTTAGGGGTTCTTGAATCATACTTTGTATTCTGGATTTTTGGATTTAATGAATATTTTCCTGATTTTTTTTATTTCTCTCGTTATATTTTCTGCAATTATGATGATTGTCGGGTTTGATTATGATTTAGTCCAGAATGATGATTAATTTCAAATATGATTTTTGTTGTAATTTATTTTTGCTCTGTTCTTATATCTCTGCATCTATCGGTTTTGCTTTTTCCGGAATGGGACGCTTGATTTATAGATGTTAGTTTTATAATTTTCAAAAATGTGAGGAATGGATGGGTTCTGGGTTTTTTGACTCCGTATTGGGAAAATAAACCGAACTTAGGATTTTAGACCCGTGCATAGGCTAGTCATGTGGTTGACTCCTGTTTGGGATGTCACATAGTTAGAGTGGCTGACTCCGGATTGGGAAGCTTGGGTTTAGTTGGGTTGTCCAGAATTTCATGTTTATATTGTTTTACCAATTTCCAATTACATTTATGAGGGTAGAATTTCCTAAGCATTTAATTTCATCCTTGAGTAATTTCTTGATGAACAATTTTATTTTTAATTGTTAATTTATTTTTCTTGCTTAGCTTAGTTTTCTCCATCAAACAAATTGAGGATATCTCAAATTCACTCATCTATAGATATTTAACGTGACAATCCTTTTTCCCTTGGGTACGATAACTCGGGGTCCTAACTATACCCCACTTTATTACTTGTCGATTCCGTACACTTGCTGAAAACCGATCACCAACTATGCAGGAAAAATGGTGAGCATGCACGTGAGATGCAAATGTATGCAGTAATGCAAGACAAGAATTCGTCTAAGTGGATCTGGAGGCGACAGCCGGTTTGGTCCTAATCTGCAGCAGGATCGGTGCCCCCTAGAATTGCTTTTGAATTTTATGCCTCTGGGGGATTATGAGGTTCTCATCTGAAACCTGTAGTCATTTTTGAAGGTAGTGCGTCCCTTGTGAGTTTTCACACTAGCTTTTCTTAGCGGGAAATGCGTCCTTTGCGGATTTTCACATAACCCTGTGCCTTATTTTTGCCTGGAATGGACCCAACCCAATCCAGCAGCTTTTATTCTTTTTATTTTTTTTATTTTTTTTTAAGGACAAACAGCCTGTTTCCAGGTTTTCACCCTACCCTTTGGCCTAACTTTTGCTTAGAGCGCCAATTACGGTTTTCATCTCTAACGGCCTCCTCTTTTTTTTTTTTTTTTGCAAGAGAGTTTGAAGTTACGATTGCCATGTGCTTGCGTCTTAGTTGTAGCCATATGAACTTGACTCTTCCTATGATGACACTGTAGGATTGCATCCATTGTTGACAGCAGGGTAAGTTGACTGAAGGACCCGAACGGTGAGAGTAGCAGAGGGTATACAGTAGATGATTCTGATCACACAGGTTGGACTGCTCTGATCACATTGCACAAATGCATGTTCTTTAATTTGATTTCATCAAATATGATCATTGTTTGGAATTAATCTCAAATAATACAAGATCTCATCTAATCGCAAAATAGATCCTGAAAGCATCTAACTCCTGTTATCAATCAGCTCGCTCGGGTTTTCATGATTTTCTCTCAGGTTTTTTTTTTAGCCTTTTCCATGAACTTTCCTTTAGTCTGTCGATATTGATTGAACTTGCCTTCACCTTCATTAGCTGGGGAGGCTGCTCCTTTTATCGATGTTCCTTTTTTGGCTCCACAATCCTTCCTTGCTCCTTGTGCAAACTGGCTGAAATGACGAGTTCCTTATGTTGGGGCTTCGATGTGAGATCTCACACTTTATATTTATCGGTTTTGGTAGTTCAACTTCTAAGATGGCTTTCAATGGTTGAGATTGTGGAGCAAGTTAGGCTAAGGTGGTCTGGCGCAAAATTTTGGTTTTTGGGTTTTTTTTTTTTTGGTTTTTTTTTGGTTTTTTTTTGTGTTTTTTTTTTTTTGAAAGGTAAAGAGCTATTTATAGGGGTCTTGGATGGTTAAAGGTCAATCTCAATTGGCTTTGGGGGGTACACATTTCAAATGGTTGGGAGGAAAGGGATTATAAGGCTTAGTTCCAATGAGCTATATTGTCACACCCCGTTTGCCCCCTAGTAGAATGAGCCATATATGTGAGTATGTATTTGTGTGTGTTTGGTATATCGTAAGTGCATTTTGAGAATATTGCATGTTTTGTGGTTTTATTCCGATGTGGGAGTGCATATAGAGATAAGGTGTGCATAAGTGGAGTTGTGGTTATATGCATGTGAGCATATCATTGTGTGTGTGTATTAGATGAGAGAGCATTGTGTGTGTTGCTCATACATGTGTAGGGTGCATTATTAGAGTGTTTCATTGTGTGTGAGTGACATGTGTATCTAGTGTGTGAGTGAGTGATTTCCACCACCAAGATTGTGACAAGTGGAGGGAGAGAAAAGAAAGAGAAAGAAGAAATGGGGAAACTCAGAATTTTAGGTCCCATTTCCCGTTCCCTCTTCTTCTTCCTCCTCCTTCTTCTTCTTCGTTTCCCCTTAGCCACTTTGCCCTTGGTCCAAGCTTGTGTGGTGGATATTGGTCACCCATTGTGTTGTTTTGGGTAAGTTTCTTTGCATCTTCTATTTTGATTTTCTAGTTCCCTTCTCTTCTTCATCTTTTTCTTAGTTTAGGGTTTTGATTAGGGTTTTGAATTTGTGTATTTTTGTGGTTTGTTGCTTAGTTGAGCCTCCAAGAGATCCTGAAGGCAAGGAAGTTGCTGGATCTAGTGGAACCAAGTGATAGAGCTTCTAATTTTGAGGTTTGGGAATTTGTGTTATGTTTTGATAGCATGTGCTAATTGAATGAAATTCTGGAAATTTTAATGTTCTTGATGCTTTTACTAGTTCTTATGTTATGGGTTTTGGTTCTCTTTGTCTATTTAACGTGGATTGTGAATTTTGGAATCATTTATGAGATTGATGGATTTGTATGTGAATAGTGATGCTATTGATTGTGTAAATTGATTTTGTTCCTTGAATTCATGAGTAAGATTCAATTATGGCATGATTTAATGATGTTTGTTTGGTTAAATGTTGTTATTGGGGTGTGGGTATGTGATTTGAAATGAATTTGAGGGCTTTTGGCTTGAAAATTCTGGAGTTTGGCTCGACGGTGTGGAATCTGGGCATGGGTCACGGTGACAACCAATTTAGTTGTGACCGTGAGGTGGCCAGATTTTGCTTATGTTCTGGGTTTTGGGTACGTCATGGTGACAACCAATTTGGTTGTGACCGTGAGGTACCCAAACTTTAGCTTCTGTTGGGCTTCTTTGGTACGTCACGGTGACAACCATTTGGTTGTGACCGTGAGGTACCTAGAACTTCACTTCTGTTTTGGGTTGGGGACATGTCACGGTGACAACCATTTTGGTTGTGATCGTGAGATGTCCAGCTTTTGGATTCTGCTGAATTGCTTGGTACGTCATGGTGACAACCATTTTGGTTGTGACCGTGAGGTACCCCTTATCAACATTCTGCCAAGAGCGCTTTGGTATGTCACGGTGACAACCAATTTGGTTGTGACCGTGACCTACCTGTCACGGTGACAACCAATTTGGTTGTGACCGTGACCTACCTGTCACGGTGACAACCAATTTTGTTGTGACCATGACCCACCCTGTTTTTACAATAAAACCTCTTTTGTTTACATGTTTTGGGAATGTTAAATTCTGTTTTTTAGCATTCAATATCACTTATTATGACCCATATTTGTGCATGTACTGATTTATTTAAAGTATATGAATTCTTTATTTGTTATAATTAAAATGTGGATGTTAATTATATGATTTTAGCCTGCAAGAGTCAGTCTAGTGGATAGTTAGGCATGCCTAATAGAGTCTCTTAGCTACAGCCCTTTGTTCAGTTTGGACCCCGATCAGGTCCCCGTTTGGTTCCTTGCGAACCCCTTTGTGTTCGGATCTTGTTTAAGGTCCCTATTGAAAATGTTTTGTGGAAATTAAAAGTAAAAATTGATTTCTCGATTCGTACCCGTAAGGTACTATTTGTGACCGGCTCGTACCCGTAAAGTACTGTTTGTTCACTCGTTATCCACTACTTTGAGTCAGCAGGCACTTTATCATTTTGGATTGCTTTATTAAGTATGAGATTATGTGATCTGAATATGATTACTAATGAGATGTTATGAAGGCAGTGGCTTTTTATCGAAGGTATGACTTTATGTTTACATGTTCATATGTTCATACTCTTGTTTAATGCATATTTCTGAATATGCCATCAGTATGTGTTTGCTTTGACGACCGTTGTGAATGGTTGTCCTTATACTATATGTGTGTTTCCCCACTAAGCGTTTATCGCTTAGCACGGTGTGTTTACCCGTGCAGGTGCGGAAGGAGTTTGCTAGGGAGAGTCGCAGCCATCGGAGTCAACACAGCTGGGTCTTTAGTGTAGGGCCTAATTTTTGTTTATCGATGAATATTTTTGTAATAGAACTCTCTTACTTCAGTTTTGTAATAGCTTCCGCATATGTATATGTATAATTTTTGTTATGTAATTATCCTTTGTATCTTTGGGTTGATCAAACAGTAATGTAATGATTTCCGTTATATTAATGCATGATCAGCTTATTTCATGATTGGTTCCGCAAGTTTTAATTTTCCCTGTTTTTCGGTATGTATGTATGGATGTATGTATATTCTGTTTCTGTGTTGTGGCACCTCTACTCATACGGCATCTCACTCCTTATCAGATGGGATCGCCTAAGTACGGGTAAGGGGTATTACATATATATTTCTTGTGAAGATCTAGGGTTTCATTCATAAAACTCCTGATGTAGCCCTCGGAGTTTGACTTTGCTCGGCTGCACCATATGCATCTTGAATGTTGAAGGAGCAAAGGAATAGCCTTTGAAACTTCGCTCGTCGTTATGTCGGCATATTGAGGCAGTATCGACCCAACAATGTCCTTGTCAATTGTCAACATGTCGTTCCATGTTCAGGCAAAGGCTCTTTCATTTTGTGTTTCTTTTTTTTTTCATATCTCTCAAAAATATCCTCTCTTCAGGAGTTATATTAGTTGCTATCAAGATTTTCTGAGATTAGATGTTATCGTATTAATTGAATTAATGTCAAAATGAATGCATCATGACCATGTGAAATGAAATCATTAAAAACGTCACACAAATAAGCAAAAATTGTTCATCAAATAATAACCAAATTGTCATAAAGAATTCTTGAAATGAAATGAAATAAGGCATCTAAAAAAAGCATAATCTTCTTCCCCACTCTCCCGACGAGTGTCAGTGACTTATTCATATCCATGTAGCTCCTGCAAGATATGCCATTCTAGTGGACCGGATCTGATCACATATTTGGTGGAGGGACCGCATTATAGCCTGTCTTGTTCTTCTTCTCCCTCTTCTCAGGATCCGTGATCTGTTTGGTGTCAATAAAATCTTGGATCTTATTCCTCAAAGTTCGGCAGTAATCAGTCGAGTGCCCAGTGTGTTGATGGTAGGTTCAGTACTGATCATCTCTATGCCCTGGCTGTCCTTGATTCGTAGCTGGTCTAGGTGCTAGTGGTTGTAGCTTGCCCTCTTTCATCAATCTCTCCAGTACCCAGGACAAAGAGCGGCCTAAATTGGAATAGTACCTCTGGCCTTGCCTAACTCCAGTAGCTGAAACTTCTACTGTCTTGCCACTTCTGCCATTACTGCTCCCGGTACCACCTGATCTATACCCTGATTGATTCCCAAAGTTCTTCCCAGCAAAGTTATTTTTGCTTGCTTTCTTTGCTAGGTAAGCCGCCTCAGCCTCTACAGCAATATCCTTAAGTGACTCCCAATCCTTGAACCCTTAAAGCTGAGCAAATCCTTCAGGTAAGGGCAGGAGTTCCAAATAAATAGCCTGATCTGGTCAGCAGTGTCAGGCTTCCGCTTCATCTCCATGACCTTATTCCTCCATCTGGTGAGGTATTCATGAATTGACTCATCATTCCTTTGCTGTAAAAGCTCAAAGTCCTTTAGGGTAACCTCCATCCTAGTACAGCAATCGTACTACTTCATGAATTCATCAGTCAGAAGGTCCCAATCCTCTTTGGATCTCCTGTCCAGCCCGTGATACTAGTCTACTGCCGGACCCACCAGACTAAGGCAGAAATATTCCACCTTCTGCTTCTTACTCAACCCGATGCCTTTCATTACCAGGGTATACTGCTTGATGTGTGCAGATGGGTCGGAAGTACCATCGAATTTCGGCAGCTCAGGCATCTTGAACCTTTGGGGCAACAGCTCTTCATCCCCTAGATCTCTATCCTCAGGGTTGATCCCTTTTCCAGCTGATAGCATACGGGTGATAGCCTCAATATGTTGTCTCATCCCGCTCAAAGTCTCATCCTCTACCCTGGGTGCTCTGCCTCTCATAGCTTGTTGGACTATTGGCTCCTCGTCTTCCTCATCTTTTACTACAAAATCCTCATCAGGATTAAGGACCCTTGCCCTTCTCGGCTCTATGGGTGCAGCAGCTCTGTGCTCATTGACAGGTTGATGGGCAACAGCTCCAACGAGAGGAGCCTCCCCACCAGCAGGCGGTTCGGCTTGCGCCCGAGGAGGGACTATCGGCCCTTGTGGAGCAACAGGCGGCTGTGGAGCAATAGGTGCTTGTGGAATAGGGGGGTGAGCAATTCTTTCGGCCATTGCGCCCATCATTTCTAACATCCTTCACTCAAAATCCTCTAGCCTCCTAGAAAGGTCTTGAGTGGTCAAAGTTCCAACCTCTTCTGCCATCGAGGATGACTCACTAGTCGTTGAGAGTGACTCAGAATCCCAGTCAATCACTAATTCTAACAACCCAAAGGGCGATTCTGTACTCACCAGCCGACCGTCAGGACCTCTAATCCACTTGGATGAATCTATGATGGCTGAAAGATTTAAATTCTAAGAATGATTCATGGATGATATGTACAATGCATGATCGTGAGTTATGCAGCATTTACAACCACATGCAAGCAAGTAGATCCTTCCAAACTTTTAACTCCGGTACACGAGGTCAAATAGTCTCTTCTTGTAACACCCCTTACCTATACGTAGAGAACTTCATGAGGATGAGGGTCCCCGATAGATAAGGGTTGCCACCCACAGATGCTCAAACATAACCAATCATTGCACACCAATTACATATACAACTGAATAAGTTGAAATTTCATCATTCATAAGAGAATAAGCCATAGAGCAAAATATTGCATTTCATTAATATAACAAAAGTGACTTTACATATTCCAAAAGGATACAAAAGTGCCTTAGCACAACTGAATAGCTATATAAAACTAACATTAAAACGGTTTACAAAATATTCTTTACATAATTTCAAAAGTACAAGACTATAATACATACAAAAAGAATACAAGGCCTAAACTACAAAATCTGCTATCCACTAGTCGTGTTGGCCTTGCTGATGCGAAACCCGCTACTCAACCCTTCAAAACCTTCCACACCTGCACGGATAAAATACCCGTGCTAAGCGAAAACGCTTAGTGGGGAAACAAAGATGCACAACGACCACTCACAGTGGCGTCAACAAATAATCACAAGCCAATGGCACAGTTAAATGTTAAGATTTCATAAATTAACCTAAAGCATAACAACATTATAATCATATTATTACCAATATGCAATATTTCAAAATTCACATATAATAACAAATAACATTATTGCTCCTGCTTTATCAAAACAGTGGATAACGAGTACGCGTAGATACCCGAAGGTATAACATTATTCTCATAACACATAGATACCCGAGGGTATCAAAATAATCTTTTAATTTTGATCCAAAAACATTTTCGTGTAGATTCGGTACAAAAGGATCACGTAGATCCGGTCAAGGGACCTGATTAGGGTCCAGATCATACACTAGTTGCAGCAACAGTAACTCTATTAGGCATGCCTAACTATCTACTTATTTGACTCTAGCAGGTCATGCATAACCCAAATCATGTTTCAATACGCAATATATATAATTTTTCATGCATAATTCATACAAATATAGTCATATAATAATTCATACAACAACTAGTAGGAAAAAGACAAGAAAAAGACATTTTGAGTTCATTTTTGGAAAACTGGGTATAAAAGAAAACAGGGCAGGATGGGGGGTTTCTAACGCGCTCGCGACAGAAAGGTATCGGACACGAGTCGTGCTGAGGGACACACCTCATGTCGGATGTCGCTCCACCCCAGTCGTGCTTCAGAGCACGACATGCTAAAGAATCACAATAGCACGAGTCATGCTGAAGGAGCACGTGTCGTGCTGCTCAAGCACGAGTCGTGCTTCTCAAGCACGAGTCGTGCTTCATCAGGACGTGTCGTGATGGTCCTCTCTTGCTGCCTTCGCCCTGCTAAGATGCACAACTCGCACACACAGAAAGGGAGCACGAGTCGTGCTTCACAACACGACTAAACACGCGAGAGCTGGAAATCCTCTTCTGTCGCGCTCGCGACAGGAGCGAGAATTCCAGTTCCTAGCAAAACGTAAACCCAGAATTTCCCTTCAAACCAAAACCAATTTAATCCAAATCACTTCCAACTCCATCTTACCTCAAATTAAGCCTTCCAAACATCACAACTAACATCAAATAACATATTTCCACAAATTAATTCCAACATAAATCGTCAATTCACAAATCAAGATCTAAAAAAATCACAAAACCAGAAAATTATGAAGCAAAGTTTAATGAACTTCATATTTAATTCAATACCTCAATAACTATGCCACCTAACCCATCAAAACTCAAAACCCATATCATATTTATCAAGATAAACCTATTTACACATCATAAATTCCAGAATTTCATGCATATTTCAAAACCCATACATGAACATCAAATAAAAGCAAATTCCAAAACCTGAAATTAATGAACCTCCAATCAAGGGGCTCCACTCCTGCTCACTACTTCCTGGCCCTTGGATTGTCTAGGAGGATTCTGTGAACCACAAAACCCAATAACACTAAACATGTTTAAACCCTAACTCACAATTACAAAAACTCATCTAAAGGAAAGGAAGAAGAATTATTACTTATCACTTACCACACCAGCTTAGGCTACCCAAAACTCACTAGAATTTGCAGTAAAAGGAAGAATTCAAGAAGAAATAAAGAAGAAAGGGAAGAGAAGAAGCAAAGTAACGGGAAAGAGAAACAAGAAGAAGAAGAAAGGAAACCAGCTGAAGTCTCTCTCTCTCTTTTCCCAGTACTTATCCTCTCACTTGCCATATGTCACTCTCTCAAGAGGGAAAGCACACCCAACTCTTATCCTACATAACTTACCCAATTCTAGCCTCCTAACATACATTACTCTCATATACACACTTTACACTAGAACATAGCTCAATACACACACATAACAACTTAATTCAATTAACATAACACATACTCAACATTAACCACATACACACATACACACACACTCTTAAGGCTCACTCTACTAGGGTGGTTTTGGGTTGTTACAATACTCCCCTCCTTAATAGAATTTTGTCCTCGAAATTCTCACCTGATCCAAATACTTGAGGATACTGAGTTCTTATTGCCTCTTCTGGTTCCCAGGTTGCTTCCTCAACACCGTGATATTGCCAAAGCACTTTAACCAACGGTATCTGTTTGTTTCGAAGCTGCCTGACCTCTCTAGCCAAAATCTCTTTCGGTTCCTCATGAAAAGAGAAATCTGGCTGAACCTGAATATCTTGCACTTTGAGCACATGTGATGGATCTGATCGGTAGCGACGGAGCATAGACACATGAAAGACATCATGTAACTTGGTTAACTCTGTCGGTAATGCCAATCGATAAGCCACCGGACCAATCCTCTCCAAGATCTCATAGGGTCCAATAAACCGCGGACTCAATTTTCCTTTCTTTCCAAAATGAAGAACCTTCCGCCACGGCGAAACTTTCAAAAAGACCTTGTCACCAACTTCATGTTGAATATCCCTACGCTTCAAATTAGCATACGATCGCTGTCTGTCTTTGGCTGCTTTAAGATTCTGTTGCACAACTCTAACTTTTTCTCCAGTGTCTCTCACTATCTCTAGACCTATCATAGTTCTTTCCAACAATTCAGTCCAACACACCGGTGTTCTACATCTCCATCCATATAACACTTCATAAGGGGCCATTCCGATGCTTGCTTGATGACTATTATTATACGCAAATTCCATTAAAGGCACATATCGATCCCAATTTCCTGAAAATTCCAAAGCCCAACCCCGAAGCATGTCTTCAAGAATCTGAATAACTCTCTCAGACTGACCATCAGTCTGGGGATGAAACGCTGTACTGAAGTTTAGCTGAGTACCCAAAGCTGACTGAAGTTCTTTCCAAAACTTGGACGTAAATCAAGGATCTCGATCAGACATAATGGACAACGGAACCCCATGAAGTCTGACTATCTCTCTCACATATATCTCTGCCAACTTATCCATAGAATAATCCAACCGAACAGGTAACAAATGCGCCGACTTTGACAACCTATCAACTATGACCCATACTGAATCATGCTTGCTTTGCGTCAACGGCAAGCCAAATACAAAATCCATCGTAACAACATCCCATTTCCACTGACGAATGGGTAAGGGGTTAAGCAAACCCGATGGAACTTGGTGTTCGGCCTTCACTTGCTGACACACTAAACACTTCAAAACAAAATACACTATGTCCTTCTTCATACCCGGCCACCAATAATGCTGCTTGAGATCTCGATACATCTTATCTCCACCCGGATGCATAGTGAAAATCGATGAATGGGCCTCTTGCAAAAGCTGCTTCTTCACATCACTCATACTTGGTACACATAACCGATTCCCATGCTTAAGCACTCCTTCACTATCCACTAAAAATTCAGTTCGCTTACCATCTTTCACTACTTGACAAGCACGCTGCAAAATAGGGTCACTCAACTATGCATTCACAGCTTGCCTCAAACTTAGTCTTGCTTTTAACTGAGCAATAAACACGCCTTCTGAATCAAATCTCCATCTTCCTCTACTAAGAGACAAAGCCGACATTGATTTCCTACTAAGGGTATCTGCTACCACATTCGCTTTACCCGGATGATAATCAATAATACAATCATAGTCCTTAAACAGTTCTAACCATCTTTGCTGTCTCAAATTCAACTCTTTCTGAGTCAGCAGATACTTCAAACTCCTGTGATTAGTGAAGATGCTACACTTTTCTCCATACAAATAGTACCGCCACACCTTAAGTGCAAACACTACCGCCGCTAATTCTAAATCATGTGTCGGGTAGTGTTGTTCATGAGGTTTCAATTGCTTGGAAGCATAGGCAATTACCTTGCCGTCTTGCATCAGAACACAACCTAAGCCTACTCCTGAAGCATCACTATACATGGAGAATTCCCTACCTGACATAGGTTGCATAAGCACAAGAGCCTTAGTCAACATCTCTTTCAGCTGATCAAAATTGGTTTGACATTTGTCAGACCAACCAAACCTCACCTCCTTCTGGAGAAGTCTAGTCAGAGGTAAAGCTAACACTGAGAATCCCTTGACAAAATGCCTACAATAACCAGCCAAACCCAGAAAACTTCTTACTTCTGGCACATTTTTAGGTGGTAACCAACTCACAATCGCTTCCACCTTAGATGGGTCTACCCGAATACCGTCAGCTGAACCCACATGTCCAAGAAAAGTTACTTCTTTTAGCTAAAATTCACACTTACTGAGTTTAGCATAAAGTCGATGATCCCTCAATACTTGTAACACCAGACAGAGATGTTCTTCATGTTCCTTCTCATTCCTCGAATAAACAAGGATGTCATCGATGAACACTACAACAAACCGATCCAGATATTATCTGAAGACCCTATTCATTAGATCCATAAAGGCTGCGGGTGCGTTGGTCAAACCAAATGGCATCACCAAGAATTCATAGTGACCATAATGCGTCCGAAAAGCCGTCTTCGCCACATCTGCATCCTTTACTCTCAACTGGTAATAACCCAATTTCAGATCTATCTTGGAGAACACTCCGACTCCTCTCAACTGATCAAAAAGATCTTCAATCCGAGGTAACGGGTACTTATTCTTTACCGTAACCTTGTTAAGCTGCCTATAATCTATACACATCCGCAATGTTCCGTCTTTCTTTTTAACAAATAAGACTGGAGCATCCCATGGAGACATACTGGGCCGGATAAATCCTTTATCCAAAAGTTCTTGCAATTGACTTTTCAGTTCCTTCAATTCCACTGGAGACATTCAATACGGAGCTTTAGAAATCGGAGATGCTTCCGGTACAATCTCCACTGATAACTATACCTCCCTCTCTAGAGGTAACCCCGGTAACTCCTCCAAAAAAACATCCTCAAATTCCCTCACGATCGGAATATCTTGTATCTTACCCTGCTCTCTTCGCGAATCTAGAACTAGTGCCAAGTACGCTTCACATCCCTTCCTTAAAAACCTCTTAGCCTTCTTTACTGAAATGACATTATGCATCGAACTACTTCCCTCGCCTTTCACAATCACGGGTAACTGATCTTTATTCTTAAGAATCAAAACTTTCCTGTGACAATCCATTATAGCCCTATGCTTGGTCAACCAATCCATCCCTAAAATAACATCAAACTCATGAAAAGGCAACCAAATCAAATTAACTGCAAACTCCATGCCTTGAATTCTTAGGGGACAGTTCCGACAAACCTGGTTCACAATAACACTCTGACCCAATGGGCTAGACACACGAATCTCATAATCCAATCTTTCCTCACTCCCCAAATTATCACCCAACTTACTAGAACACAAATAAGAATGAGTAGAACCCAGATCTATCAAAGCATACACTTCAGAATCAAACAATAAAAACTTGCCAACAATTACTTCCGATACATTCTGCTCATCCCTGGCCTTCCTGGCATAGGCTCTACCAGCTGTCGGGATGGGGCAATCCACAGACTCAGATAACTCTCTCTCCCGAGGCCGTCCACCATGACCCCGTCCTCTACCTCTACTATGGCTTCCTTGGGGAGCATTGGATCCTGCTCGACTACCCTCTTGTTGACCTGAAACATTCTCACGTATATTCGAGCAATTAGCAAAGAAGTGGTCCGTACTACCACACCTAAAACACCCTCCTGTCAGCCATCGACATTCGCCCCAGTGGTGCCTACTACAATGGGAGCATTGAGGCATAACATCGCCTCTATCCCCAGAACCTCCTCTACCCGTGCCTGATCCTCTAGAAGAATCTTGTCTCCTCCCTCTAGTAGTCGGACTAGCAGGAGACTCAGTAGTAGGATTCCCTTGAGATTCTCTTAATCTTTTCCTTGAAGAAGAACTGCCTCTGGAGGTCTTTCTCCTCAAAGCTTTCTATCTCAAAACATTCTCTGATCGATCCACTCTCAAGGCCGCCTGAACCAACTGATAATAACTAACATTCGGGGTAGACATCAAAGTTACTAGCATCGCCTTCAAAGATTCATTCAAACCCACCACAAAATGTTGACACCGAAACTCATCAGTAAGAATTCCTGGCGGTGCATATTTACTAAGTCTGTTAAACTCATTCTCATAGTCTGCCACCGATATTACCCTCTACCTGAGGCTCAAGAACTGCGCCCATCTGGCGTCTTTGAATGCCTTAGTTACATACTTATTTTGGAACTCCTTCTCAAAGAACTCCCATGACAAAGGCTCAGGAAGCTGGGGCTGACTGAGCACTAACCTCCACCAGTCATATGCAGAGCCTTGCAATAGCGACACTACACATTCCACTTCTCTATTTGGCAGACATCTGATTTCCCTTAACACCCGCTTCACTTTATCAATCCACATCTTGGCTTTATCTGATTCATCTAAGCTGGTATCGAAGAAATCCTCAGCTCCATACTTTCTCATATTCTCAATAGGTGCCCTAGGTGCAGTTACTCTCTCCAGCACCCTGGCCATATCATGGGATATTTTGAGCATCGCTTCAAAGGGAACTGCAGGAGCCTCAGGTTGCACCTTAGGAGGTTGAGCCGGACCCGAAACTGATGGATCTTGCTCTTGGGGATTTGCACTATTGGCTTACCCCTCAAGCGATCCACGAGCAGACTCCATAGCTATAAAACATAAACCACAATTCGCATCGGGCCAACACAACTCTAACAGACTTTCTATGACACTCTAGCCCAGAAACGTCTAAACCTACTGCTCTGATACTAAAAAATGTAACACCCCTTACCTATACGTAGAGAACTTCACCCTATGAAGAGGATGAGGCTCCCCGATAGATAAGGGTTGCCACCCACAGACGCTCAAACATAACCAATCATTGCATACCTATTACATATACAACAGAATTCATCAGAGAATAAGCCATAGAGCAAAATATTGTATTTCATTAATATAACAAAAGTGACTTTACATATTCCAAAAGGATACAAAAGTGCCTCGGCACAACTGAATAGCTACATAAAACTAACATTAAAACGGTTTACAAAATATTCTTTACATAATTTTAAAAGTACAAGACTATAACACATACAAAAAGAATACAAGGCCTAAACTACAAAATCTGCTATCCACTAGTCGTTTTGGCCCTGCTGATGCAAAACCCACTGTTCAACCCTTCAAAACCTTCCACACCTACATAGATAAAACACCCGTGCTAAGCAAAAATGCTTAGTTAGGAAACAAAGATGCACAACGACCACTCACAGTGGCATCAATAAATAATCACAAGGAAATGGCACAGTTAAATGTTAAGATTTCATAAATTAACTTAAAGCATAACAGCATTATAATCATATTATTACCAATATGCAATATTTCAAAATTCACATATAATAACAAATAACATTATTGCACCTGCTTTATCAAAATAGTGGATAACGAGTACGCGTAGATACCCAAAGGTATAACATTATTCTCATAACACATAGATACCCGAGGGTATCAAAACAATCTTTTAATTTTATTCCAAAAACATTTTCGTGCAGATTTAGTACAAAGGGATCACGTAGATCCGGTCAGGGGACCTGATCAGGGTCCAAATCATACACTAGCTGCAGCAATAATAACTCTATTAAGCATGCCTAACTATCCACTTATTCGACTCTAGCAGGTCATGCATAACCCAAATCATGTTTCAATTCACAATATATATAATTTGTCATGCATAATTCACATAAATATAGTCATATAATAATTCATACAACAAATAGTAGGAATACATAAACCCAGAATTTCCCTTCAAACCAAAACCAATTTAATCCAAATCACTTCCAACTCCATCTTACCTCAAATTAAGCCTTCCAAACATCACAACTAACATCAAATAACATATTTCCACAAATTAATTCCAACATAAATCGTCAATTCACAAATCAAGATCTAAAAAAATCACAAAACCAGAAAATTATGAAGCAAAGTTTAATCAACTTCATATTTAATTCAATAACTCAATAATTATGCCACCTAACCCATCAAAACTCAAAACCCATATCATATTTATCAAGATAAACCTATTTACACATCATAAATTCCAGAATTTCATGCATATTTCAAAACCCATACATGAACATCAAATAAAAGCAAATTCCAAAACCTGAAATTCATGAACCTCCAATCAAGGGGCTCCACTCCCGCTCGCTACTTCCTTGCCCTTGGATTCTCTAGGAGGATTCTCTGAACCACAAAACCCAATAACACCAAACATGTTTAAACCCTAACTCACAATTATAAAAACTCATCTAAAGGAAAGGAAGAAGAATTATTACTTATCACTTACCACACCAGCTTAGGCTACCCAAAACTCACTAGAATTTGCAGTAAAAGGAAGAATTCAAGAAGAAATAAAGAAGAAAGGGAAGAGAAGAAGCAAAGTAATGGGAAAGAGAAACAAGAAAAAGAAGAAAGGAAACCAGCTAAAGTCTCTCTCTCTTTTCCCAATACTTATCCTCTCACTTGCCACATGTCACTCTCTCAAGAGGGAAAGCACACCCAACTCTTATCCTCCATAACTTACCCAATTCTAGCCTCCTAACATACACTACTCTCATATACACACTTCACACTAGAACATAACTCAATACACACACATAACAACTTAATTAAATTAACATAACACAAACTCAACATTAACCACATACACACACACACACTCTTAAGGCTCACTCTACTAGGGTGGTTTTGGGGTGTTACACTTCCTAGGTGGGCTTGACCCATGGGTCAACGGGGAACCCAATGGGCGTGTATGGTGCACAGTGGAAAACCGGCATTATAACACTCTCAATTTAAAGCACGTGCGCATGGATTTTGGCCATTATATATTTGTACCTTTCAAGCAGACTAAAATGAGCCCACCGGGGTATAAAAGCCTTTGATGAGTGCCCGATTAATATGTTTGAATTGGTTTGATAAACAAGGGCCCACATAACAAGCATTGTATTAAGGTACATGTAACCTAGGGGAAGTATCTATTGCCATTACATGAGCTTTGGTCAAAGGTGGTGTTACTTTAAGGTTACCCAAGCATGGTCCCTGCCAACGGGTCTAGCTCATCACGAGCATAATGACCGATCGGGTCTCCATTTTATATACCATGATGGTACGAGGCTTGAGCTAGTGAATATCCTTAACACTTCCCCACATTGAGTGAACGTAAGGTCGTGCTTCAGGAATGCACCGAGGTGGTGACTATTAAAGCGGCGAGAGAAAACCAAGTGTCTACCTTGGGGATTTTTAATCAGCCATTCAGTGGCTTTCATATATTGGTGATAGGAGAAGAGTAGGGTTCAGTAGATAGCCCTCAAGTTGTGAACATGATGAAGAAGATGCACTTCCTCCCAGGGGCTAGTTTAGGCAAAAATTCCCAAGGGTTGCAGTATGCTGTTACTACACAAGGCCAGAAAGATCGAAAGGGTTTGGGATATAAAGGAGAACATGGCAAGAAGAAAATGTCAGAAAAGATCCCCCATATTTCGAAGAGTTTTGTTCCCGCGTCTTCGGTTTGTGCTTACACTGGAGATGAAGAGGCTCAGTGGGTGGATGGAAAGATCATTCCAGGTTTTGAAATCTTTAATGACGTCTTTGACTGGGAGGTTAGAGTTATCAAATCTGCAGAGCACTTCTGGGATGAAGAGATTGTGACTTAGTGTAGTGTTGGGGATATGGATGGGCCCAAGGAGATTGTCACTGACAAGCTGTTAGACACTAGGTTGAAGGGAAAAGAGAAGATGGCAAAGTTAGATTTTAAGATTAAAGATTTGAAGATTTCACCGGGGGTGGTTGAAAAGCCTCCACGAAGCCAAGAAGTCAAGGAACAGTCGGCTGCAACATCGACGTCAACAGAGAATGAAGACAATAGTTATTTAGATAACCTTTTTATGCCAAAATTTTTCAGTAATGACAATGTTAATTTTTCTGATTATATTAATGAGATGAATAACTTTGCTTACTTGTATGATGTTTCTGATGATTTCATTTCTCATGATCATAAGCATGATGCATTCATTTTTGACATTAACTCAACTAACACGACTGCATTTAATCTTTGAACTTTGGAGAGCCCAAAGGAAATTTTGATAGCATCAGACATAACTCTTGAGGAGAGGTTAAAATTTGAGAGAATTTTGAAAAAATATAAAAAAGTCTTTGCCTGGACCTACGAGAACATGCCGAGAATTGATCGAGAAGTCACCGAACATGCCATCCTAACTTATCTAGAGTCTAAACCAGTTAACCAAAAGCTAGAAGACTTAGACCTGAATATGCATAAAAGGTGAAAGAAGAGATCCACAAGTAGATTGAGGCTAAGTTTCTAATAGAGGTTCAATACCCGACCTGGTTAGCTAATGTAGTTCCTGTGGCTAAAAAGGATGCAAAGGTTCGAGTATGTGTGGATTATCGGGGCCTAGACAAAGCCTGTCCGAAAGACAATTTCCCTTTGCCTCATATTGATGTGCTAGTAGATAGTGCAGCTGCTTGCATGATGTACAGTTTTGTGGATGGGTACGCAGGGTACAATCAAATCCTCAACAAGATAGTAGATCGAATTTAGACAGCCTTTATCACTAAATGGGGTACATTTTCTTACCGGGTTATGCCTTTTGGATTAAAGAATGCAGAAGCAACATATCAAAGAATGGCCACTAGAGTTCTTAATGACTTGATCCACAAAGAAGTGGAGGTGAATGTTGACGACATGATGATCAAGTCAGCTACCTGGGAAGGTCACTTCGAGGCTTTAAAAAAGTTCTTTCAAAGGATCAATAAGTATAATTTGCACCTCAATCCCAAGAAGTGCATCTTTGGAGTTACCTCGGGTAGGCTATTGGGCTATGTGGTAAGCCAGAGAGGAATTGAAGTAGATCCTGATAAGGTCAGAGCCATTAGGGAGATGCCAGTGCCCCAGAAAGAGAAGGAAGTTAGAAGTTTCCTGGGAAAACTTCAGTACATCAGTCGGTTTATTGCCAAGCTAGCTTCGATATGTGAGCCCATCTTTAAGCTTCTCAGGAAGAATCAACCGGTGATGTGGAATAATGATTGTCAATTAGCTTTTGATACTATTAAGGATTATCTCCTAAATCCACCAGTTTTAAGACCACCACGTCTTGCCAAACTGCTAATCCTATTTTTAGCGGTAGAAGACAGTTCAGTGGGGGCCTTGATGGCCCAGGAGGATGAGTTTGGGGTGGAGTTTGTTGTTTATTACCTTAGCAAGAAATTCCTATCATACGAAGTTAAATATATGGAAGTGGAAAAGATTTGCTTGGCAGTAATTTGGGCCTCTAAAAAGTTGCGACACTACTTTCACTCTTTTAGTGTGCAGACAGTTACCAAGCATAACCGCTTAGGTACCTTCAAGAAGCACCCTCTCTACTAGGAAAAACGGGAAGATGGTTATTACTATTTGCAGGAGTTTGATATCGAATACATCGCTAGGAAAATAATTAAGGGAAGAGCTGTAGCTGAGTTCTTGGCTGAACATCCTATTAAGGGAGACCAGTTCGAATACAATTTCCCAGATGAAGATGTCATGGCCATAGCAGTACAAGGGTGGCAGTTGTTTTTCGATGGGGCAGTTAACAGTAAAGGGGCAGGAGCAGGGATTATTCTTATGACCCCAGATGGTGAGAAGCTGCCAGTAGCCAAAAAGTTGAGGTACAGGGCTACCAATAATGAGGCAGAATATGAGGCTTGCATCTTTTGATTGGAAGCACTGCTCACTCTGGGGGCAAAGACCGCAGAAGTTTTTGGAGATTCGTCCTTAGTAATTCATCAGATTAGAGGGGAGTGGTCAGTTAAGGAAGAGAGGCTATTGCCTTATGTGAAGTACTTGAGAATGTTGAGTAGTCAGTTTGAGACTTGCACTTTTCACTTCATCCCCAGGGATTAAAATCATTTGGCTGATGCTCTCGCGACGTTAGGGTCCGTGTGGGATAAACCAACAGGCATTGCTATGAGACCCATGTTGATCTCTAGTGCAGAGAAGCCTTGTTTTGAAACTGAGCATGTGATAGAGGTTGAAGTTGCCGATGGAAATCCTTGGTACTACGATATTCAAAATTACTTAGAACGGTCAGTTTTTCCAGAAGAAGCCACTAAGAAAGACCAAAGAATGATTAGAAAGTTATATACTCAATTCATTAGTGTAGACGGAACTTTGTATAAGAGGCAAATTGATGGTATCCAGTTGAGATGTTTGGAAGAGAAAGAAGCTGAAAGAGTTAAGGAAGAGGTTCATGCTGGTGTCTATGGAGCTCACATGAATGGCTTAGCCTTAGCAAAGAAGATCATGCGCCAAGGATTGTATTCGCTCACGATAGATACGGATTTCTCAAAGTATGTGAAGCAATGCCAGTTATGCCAGCAATACGTAAATTTGAGGCATGTACCAGTTTCAAAGTTACATAATTTGACATCTCCATGACCATTTATAGCTTGGGGGATAGATATCATAGGCGAGATACGTCCTCCAGCTTCTAATGGGCACAGGTTCATCATAGTCGCCATTGATTACTTCACTAAATGTGTCGAAGCTGAATCTTTTAAGAAGGTTGATGCTAGGGACATGGCTAATTTCATCGAGCAGAATTTGATATGCAGATACGACCTCCCACAACACAATGTATCTGATAATGGTGTACAATTCTTAGCACAAACTAAATAGATGCTTCAGAAATATGGAATCCAGCATCACAAGTCTTCTCCTTACCAACCTCAGGCTAATGGCGCAATTGAAGCAGCGAACAAGAATGTTAAAAGAATATTGGCTAAGATGGTTTAGAGCTATAAAGACTGGGTAAAAAAGCTACCTTTTGCACTCTGGGGTTATAGAACCACAGTCAGAGCCTCTATGGGAGCGACGCCATTCTCTCTAGTATATCGAACTAAAGCAGTTCTACCAGTTGAAATCGAGCTGAAATCTTTAAGGGTAGTCATGCAAGCTGAGATTTCAGAGGCAGAATGGGCACAACAGCGGTTATTGCAGTTGAATCTATTGGATGAAGATAGGTTGCGAGCTTATTATCACAATCAAGTTTATCAGAAGAGGCTAGCTCGATCGTTCGACAAGAAGGTACGTGTGACGCGCCCGAATCCCGCTCGACATCTGGGTCGCTCTCGGGTGTCCGCTTTTAGGACCCGAGACCGGACGGGGATTCATTAAAACTCATGAAAGCTGATTGCTTCGCATTGGACAGGGATTCACCCCCATTCCATTGTTGACAATCGACTTACGAGAGCGTCTATTGGGTATCACAAGGTAGGTATCACGGAGTTGCCACCCAATAAAACATTGGGAAATAAATTCTAACCTTATGAGGCCAAAACCAAAGAGAGTTCGGGACCTCACTCTTATTCATACCTTTGGTTAACATTATGTGAATAAGTTTTTAGAATCAATTATTTAATCTCTCTTCTCACATGGTTCATGCAAACAAATATAAAGTGCATTACAGTCACATAAAAAAGAGCAATAAATAAAGCGATAAATAAAATACAATTACAATTATCCAATAATAAACACGGAATCTATAATAGTGTTAAAATTAAAATACATACATAAATCGGGCCATTCATTTAGATGAGAACATTGGTTTCCAACTACTTCTCTTACAAAAAGAAGTATAGAGTTCGCAAACCGACTTTATGAAAAAGGTCGAAGTGATCTCGTTTTAGTGAAAACATGAATCTTTCATTTTTGGGACGAAAATGAGGACATTGGTCCAGTTTTCAATTTTAGTAAAAAACATTTTGTGTGGTGGTTGTTTTTAAGCGCGGTCGAAAATCCTTTATTATTATAGTTCTCAAGCAAATGAAAGAAAATAAAATAATAAATATATATTTTTGAATAATAAATAAATCCTAAACTATTCGTCCTGACCGTGCTTCGCCTACCTCCATGGATGAGCTACATGCCCCTCACGGTTGCGGTCACGACAGAAAATAATATTAGTCAGCAACGGGTTATATTAAACTAAAAGATAAATAAATAGTCGGATGAAATATATTGAGAAAAATAATTAATCTAATGCAATAAAAATAACGATACTGATAATAATAATGATGATGCTAAAACAAATACTAATAATAACAATAAATAATAAAAATAACAATGATAATACAATATTACATATGACAATAATAGCAATAATACAATATAATAATATAAACAACAATAATAATAATGATAATAATTACACAATCACAATAATAATAATAATAATAATAATAATAATAATAATAATAATATAAAATAAACATAAAATAATAATACTAATAATAACAACAACATAAAATGATAATAATGCTAACAATAAATAACGTAACATAACAATGATGACAAATATAATAATCATAGTAATAATAATAATAATAATACAACAATATAATAATAATAATAATAATAATAATAATAATAATAATAATAATAATAATAATAATAATAATAATAATAATAATAACAACATAATAATAATAATAATAATAATAATAATAATAATAATAATAATAATAATAATAATAATAATAATAATATAGCAAAATAAACATAAACTGAATAATACTAACAATACTAATAACATAAAATAATAATAATAATAATAATAATAATAATAATAATAATAATAATAATAATACAATAATGCTAATAATAATAATAATAATAATAATAATAATAATAATAATAACAAAATAATACCAATAATAAATAATAATAATAATAATATAAAATAAATAAAAAAGGGGGAAACTCACCGGAGCCGCCGGTGGTCGACACCACCATCGCCGAACGACAGATCGCGATGTCGGAAGTCCACCACCGCCGGTCACTCGCCGAAAATCGCGCTAGAACGGCGCGGCTTCATCTTCCCCAATTTCCTTCCTGCCGGCGAGTGAGGCTGATCGGAGGCCACCACCTGGTTCGTTCGGTTGCTTGGAGCCCACAGGTCGGGCGCCTGCGGCGGTCCGACGCTTCTTCCCCACTTTTCTTCTTTCTCCGGCATCGTGTCCCTACATTCCATTGGCCCTTCTCCTCTTCTCTTATTTCTTTCTTCATTTGGTTTGTTTCTTGCCCCCTTTTCTTTGTTTCTTGCTCACTGTCCCTCTTATTCTTGCTCTCTCTTTCTTTTTATTTTTCTTTCTCTTTGGCTTTGGCTCCTCCCTCCATTTTCTTTCTATTTTCTTGTGCTCTCTTCTTTTACTGAGTCCCCCACCCCCCTTTCATGTTTGCCTTCATATTTTTCTTTTTATACCCCAAAATTAGGGTAGGGCCATTCTCAATAATTTTTGAATTTATTAATTTTATTTTAACCTACTTAATTAATTTATTTATTTTTTCAACATCAATTATCCTATATTAACTAATTAATTCAACCTAATCTTAATTTTTAATTTTACACATATATATATATATATATATATATATATATATATATATTCTCTTCTTTTTTTTCTTTTTTTTTTCTTTTAAGTTTTTATATATATATCTTTTTTTCGTAGAAATTATCAAATTTGCCCGGAGAGCCAAAATTGTCATTTTTTAGATGTTACCCTCGACTCAGGACCCGGTGTCTATAGTTGCCCCTAATTTTGGGGAAGTTAGTGCCTAGACGCTTAGGTGAGCAAAAATTTTGGAAAAGGAAAGAAACGCGTACCTGAGACGAGGACTTTCCTACTGCCATAAGAATGAAATCATCTCTTTAAGTCACCGTATGGACTGCAGAGCGATTTTTATCCTTCTGGGTGATGCGTTGAGTCTACTCCAGACTCACTAAATGTGAGAGTTGCTATTCTGACCTGCACCGAGTCTGCTCTAGACATACAAAGTGCGGGGTTGTTCTTTTGAACTGCACCGAGCCTGCTCCAGGCTTACAAAGTGGGAGAGGTGCTCTTCTGAGCTGCTCCGAGCCTGCTCCAGGCTTACAAAGTGCGAGGGTTGGTCTTCTGAGCTGCACCGAGTCCGTTTTAGGCTTACAAAGTGTAGGGTTGTTCTTCTGAACTGCACCAAGACCATTCTAGGCTTATAAAGTGCGAGGGTTGCCCTTTTGAGCTACACCGAGCCCGTTCTAGGCTTACAAAGTGCGGGGTTGTTCTTCTGAACTGCACCGAGCTCGTTCTAGGCTTACAAAGTGCGGGATTGTTCTTCTGAACTGCACCGAGCCCGTTCTTGGCTTACAAAGTGCAGGGTTGTGAACTACACCGAGCCCGTTCTAGGCTTACAAAGTGCGGGTGCAGACACCGGGTCCCGAACCCCGGCATAAAATAAAAATGGTGATTTTTGATCCTTGATTATTCCCTCCGAAAAAATAAAAAAATATATATATAAATAAATAAAAAATAAAATAAAAAAATAAAAAATAAAAAATATATATGTAAATATGTGTGTGTGAAATTAGGTAATTAATTAGTTGATGTTGTTAGTTAATTAAGTGGTTAATATTATCGTGTTAATTAAAATGCATGTAAAATTAAAGTTGAAGTGTGTAATTAATTAGATAAAATAAATATATGTATGATAATTTAAATAGATTAATTAGTGTAATGTTTAATTAATAGAGAGTTTAATTAATATGTATGTTTAATTAATTAATGTATGTGTTATTTGAATTAAGTTAAATTAATTAAGAATAAAGGAAAATGAGGGAAATAATTGAGTGGAGGAAATGACCATTATAACCCTTAGCCCTAATTTGAGTGTATAAAAAGAACAAGATGGGCAAAAAATAGGGGGCTCTCTCATTCGGCTGGAACAAAAAAAAGAAAAGAAAATAGAAAGGAACTGAGAGCAAGAACAGAGGGAGAGCTCGGCTGGGCTAAAAAAAAGGAAATCAAAGAAGAAATAAAAAGGAGAAAGTGAAGACACAGAGCAAACCAAAAATCAGGGGATCAAAAAACAAAGAAATAAAGTAAGGTAAGGGAAAAAGAAATAAAAGAGAGAGGAGGAAACCCAGGCCAACGGGAACAGAGACGCCGGAAAGAAGAAGAAAAAAAGGGAGGAGAGAACGGGCGGCTCCGCCGCCCATCCACGGCCACCAGAGGCGGCACGCGCCCAACGACCGTCACCAGAGCCACCGGACGGATCCGATTGCACCTCCAGATCATCCATCTGACGTTGGACGCCGGCGCGTGAGGACAAACTCCGGCAATCCCCTTTTCACGGTTTATTGCGGTTTCCAGCTCCGGCAAAGCTCCGATCGGCGCGTGGCTTGATCCGGCGACTTCCCGAGGCGGCGATCTATCGGATCCAACCGGAGGTGTTTACCACCGGTGACCCACGGCGGCTCCGTCGAGGATAAACGGTAATAGCCTCATTTTTTGTTTTTATATATATATATATGTATATATATATATTTATATTTATTATTATTGTTATTATTATTATTTATTTTCTGTTTTTTTATATATTTATTATTATTATTATTATTATTATTATTATTATTATTATTATTATTATTATTATTATTATTATATGTATATTTTTTTAATTTCTGAATTTTTATTATTAATATATTTATTTATATTTATTTATTATTCTGTTTTAATATTATTATTATATATATATTATTGTCATTTTCATATTTATTTTTATTACTATTATCATTATTATTATATATTTATTTATTTAATTTCTGTTTATTAATATTATTATAATTATTATTATTATTTAATATTATTACTATTATTATTATTGAGTTCTATGGTTATTTAATTTTATCGATTACTAATATTACGTTTATTTGTGTTTGTTGTCGGTGTCAAATACTTGTGTTCCCCTGTTTGAGTACCCGTGCGAACGAAGGAGGAGATCCAAGGAGTTGCCATTTTTATTGTACTTGTTATTTTTCCTTTGTCTGTTTTATTGAGTTATTTGGCATGTAATAATTAATTAAACCATTTATTTTATGCACGCTTAATCAAAAATCACACAAAAATATTTCTACAAATAAAATTGGGTTTTCTAATAAAATGGGACCAATGTCCTAATTTTCCATCCAAAATAAATTGTCACTTGAAAATGATTTTTTTTTAAATTATACATGAGAGGACCAACGTCCTCAACATTAATAAATACCCCGTTTTATGTATGATTTATATTTTATTTACAATGGGGGTTGTATTCCGTCCCTAGTTTTGTTGTAATTTTATTTTGTCTTTATTTTTATTTTTATTTATCGTTTCATATGTGAATGATGTGCGCTTTAAATTCAATGCATTAATCGTGTGAGATGAAAAATGAAATTTTATAATTTAAAAACCCATTTATAATTAACCAATGCACCAATAAGTGTGAAGTTCCGGACACCATCTCTGGTTTAGACCGATAAGAGGTTAAACTTTTCCAATTTCTTGTAAATTGGGTGGCGACTCCAAAATACCTCAAAAGTGCCTAAAGGTGTTATGGCGATGGATGGTCCTTTTCAATGTTCTATTGTGGAAGGAGGTGCCGAAAATATCCCATAACACCTAAAATCGGAAAAGACGCGAACCTATCCCTCGAATCCTAAAAGCGGATTCCCGAAGAGGGCCTTGCTGGTTCCGGCGCGCGTCACAGTGGCGACTCCACTGGGGACTGTTTGTGACTTTGCTCTGAAAATGTCTTGGTTAAAATGTATAATTGGGTTTTTTAAAACTGAAATTTCATCTCTCATCTAAATTGCATTGCATCCATGCTAGAGCCTTAGAATATGCTAGTTTGGTCCCTCTTTTAACCTCGGTGCGTTCCCGAAGCACGACCCTATTTTCACTCAATTTAGGGAAGTGTTAAGGATAATCACCAGCCCAAGCCTCGTGCCATCAAATGGTATATCAAATGGTGACCCGATCGGTCGTTATGCTCATGATGAGATAGACCCGTCGTGCAGGGACCATGCTTGGGTAGCCTTAAAGTAACATCACCCTGACCAAAGCTCATGTAATGGCAATAGATACTTCCCCTAGGTTACTTGTACCATAATACTATGCTTGCTATGTGGGCCATCGTATATTATATAAGATCAATCAAATTAAATGGTTTTTATCAAAGGCTTTCATGCTCCGATGAGCCCATTTTAATTTAGTTGAATTATTTAAATATATAATGGCCAAAATTCATGCGCATGTGCTTTAAATTAAGAGTGTTATGCTGTCGATTTTTCACCGCGCACCATGCGCGCCTGTTGGGTTCCCCGTTGACCCATGGGCCAAGCCCACCTAGGAAGAGACTATTTGACCTCGTGTGCGGGAGTAAAAAGGTTGGAAGGATCTACTTGCTTGCATGTGTTTGTCTATGTTGCATAACACACGACCATTCATTATATACGTCATTCATGCATGTTTTTATGATAAAATAAAAAAAAAATTTATTAAAAAAATAAAAAATGAAAAAATAAAAAATGCATTTCATTTTGTGTGTGTATATCCTTTTGTCTGCATATCATTTTACGCATATTCTTTTCATGCATCGCATTATATCACTGTAACTTATTGATCTTTCACTCACCCAGGACCACCTGCATAATTCACAATCATGCATTGTATATATATCATTCATGCATCATTTTAACAATTTAAAATTTTCAGCCATTATAGATTCGTCTAAGTGGATTAGGGGTCTTGACGGTCGGCTAGTAAGTATGGACTCGCCCTTTGGATTGCTAGAATTAGTGCTTAATTGGGATTCTGAGTCACTCTCCACAACAAGTGAATCATCCTCGATGGCAGAAGAGACTGGAACTTTGACCACTCAAGACCTTGCTAAGAGGTTAGAAGACTTTGAGCGAAGAATGTTAGAAATGATGGGAGCTATGGCCGAAAGAATTGCTCACCCTCCTGTTCCACAAGCACCTATTGCTCCACAGCCGCCTGTTGCTCCACAAGCGCCGGTGGTCCCTCCTCGGGAGCAAGCCGAACCACCTGCTGGTGGAGAGGCTCCTCTCGTTGGAGCTGCTGCCCATCAACCTGTCAATGAGCACAGAGCTGCTGCACCCATCGAGCCAAGAGGGGAAAGGATCCCCAATCCTAATGATGACTTTGTGATAAAGGAGGAAGATGAAGAGCTAATGGTCCAACAAGCTGTGAGGGGCAGAGCACCCAGGTTAGAGGATGAGACTTTGAGGGGATGAGACAACAGATTGAAACTATCACCCGCATGTTATCAGCTGGAAAAGGGATCAACCCTGAGGACAGAGATTTAGGGGATGAAGAGCTGCTACCCCAAAGGTTCAAGATGCCTGAGCTGCCGAAATTCGATGGTACTTCTGACCCATCTGCACACATCAAACAGTATACCCTGGTAATGAAAGGCACCGGGTTGAGTAAAAAGCAAAAGGTGGAATATTTTTGCCTTAGTCTGGTGGGTCCGGCAGTAGACTGGTACCACGGGCTGGATAGGAGATCCAAAGAGGACTGGAACCTCCTGACTGATGAATTCATGAAACAGTATGATTGCAGCACTAGAATGGAGGTCACCCTGAAGGACCTTGAGCTTCTACAGCAAAAGAATGACGAGTCATTCCATGAATACCTCACTAGGTGGAGGAACCGGGTCATGGAAATGAAGAGAAAACCCGACACTGCCGATCAAATTAGACTGTTCATCAGGAACTCCTGTCCCTACTTGAGAGACTTGCTTAGCTTCAAAGGCCTTAGGGATTGGGAGTCACTTAAGGACATTGTTGTAGAAGCCGAGGCAGCCTACCTGGCAAAGAAGGCGAACCAAAGTAACTTTGCTGGGAGGAACTTTGGGAACCAGTCAGGCTACAAGTCAGGAGGGGCTGGAAGTAGTAATGGCAAAAATGCTAAGACAGCCGAGGTCTCGGCCACCGGAGTGGGGCAAGGTCAGAGGCACTACTCCGATTTAGGCCGCTCTTTGTCATGGGTATTGGAGAGATTGATGAAATTGGGCAAGCTGAGGCCATTAACACCTAGGCCAGCTGCAACTCAAGGACAGCCAGGACATAGGGATGACCAGTACTGTGCCTTCCATCAGCACACCGGACACCTAACGGATTACTACCGAACTTTGAGAAATAAGATCCAAGATCTTATTGACACTAAACAGATCTCGGATCCTGAGAAGAGCGAGAAGAAGAACAAGCCAGGCTATAATGCGGTCCCTCCACCAAATATGTGATCGGATCTGATCCACCTAGAATGGCATATCTTGCAGGAGCTACGTGGATATGAATAAATCACTGACACTTGTCGGGAGAATGGGGAAGAAGATTATGTTTTTTTTTTTAAATGCCTTATTTCTTTTCATTTCAAGAACTACTCATGACAATTTGGTTATTTTCAATAAATTGCACAATTTCTGCTTATTTGTATGATATTTCTATGATTTCATTCCTTATGATCACGATGCATCCATTCATTTTGACATTAACCCAATTAATACGACTCCATCTAGTCTCGGAACTTTGGGGAATCCAAACAAAATCTTGATAGCATCTGATGTAACTCTTGAGGAGAGGGTAATTTTTGAGAGAGATAAAAAAAATTTGAAAGAGCCTTTGCTTGGACATGCAATGACGTGCTGATAATTGACAAGGACATTATTGGATCAATGTTGCTTCAATATATCGATGTGATGACAAGAGGAGTTTCAAAGGCCATTCCTTTTCCCCCTCAACATTCAAGGTAAATATAGTGCAGCAGAGCAAATCAAGCTCCAAGTGCTACATCGGGAACTAGACGAATGAAACCCTGAACCTTTCACAAGAAATATAACCAACCCTTAAAATCCCTTTCACCCCAACCATTTGAGATGCGACCTCATAACCAATCAAGACCAACCTCTAATCATATGAGGCCAAAAACACCCATGTAACCGAACTCAGGAGGACAGTTCATTACCTCTCAAAAAAAAAAAAAAAAAAAAAGAACAAAAAAAAAAAAAGGAGGAACTATAGTCCTGTCCTAAACCATAGTTTCATCCCACAACTCCATCCCAGCCATCAACGGTTACCTCAGGAATTAAAAACCAACAAATGGAAGATGCAGATTGAAGCCAAGAAACTCAATATCTCAGCCAGTCTGCACAAGGCCTAAGAACGAAACATTGATGCTAAAAGAACCATCGCCAGAAGGAGCAGCCTCCCCGGCTAATGAAGATGAAAGCAAATTCAATCTACACCGACGAACTGAAGGAGGATCCATGGCAAAGGCTAAATAAAGAATAAAAAAAAAAAGAGAGAAAATATTCGATCAAGAAAACCCGCGAGGGCTGATGGATAACAAGAGTTTGATGCTCTCAAGATCTATCCCGAGATTAGATGGTGTCTCATATTTTTTCGAGTTAATGCCAAATGGTGATCATGTGTTATGAAATCAGATTGAAATATATGCATTTACGCAAAGATGTATTGATGTAACCACAGCAATTCATCTTGCATGCCCAAAGTCGTCTGGGTTCAGCATGAAACCAGCACACTATTACTATCTACCCTCTGCCACTCTCGCCACTCAGACACTTCAGACAACTCATCTTGCTACCCACTGTGAAGCCAATCCTACAGTACCTTCCCAATAAAGAACCAAACTCATACAACCAATATCTGAGACGCAAGCACATGCCAATCATACCCGAAAGACCTTTCGCAACGACTCCAACTTCTCTCGCAAAAAAAAAAAAAAAAAGAAGGCCGTTAGAGATGAAAACCGTGACTGGCGCTCTAAGCAAAAGTTAGGCCAAAGGGCAGGGTGAAAACCTGGCAACAGGCAGTCTGCCCTACAAAAAATGAAATAAATAAAAGCCGCTGGATTGGGTTGGGTCCATTCCAGGCAAAAAATAAGGCACAGGGTTATGTGAAAATCCAACAAGGACGCATCTCCCGCTAAGAAAAGCTAGTGTGAAAATCCACAAGGGACGCACTGCCTTAAAATAATGACTACAGGTATCAGAAGAGAACCTCATAATCCCCAAAAGCATGTAATTCAAAATCAACTCTAGGGGGCATTGATCCTACCGAAGACTACGGTCAAACCGGCCGTCACCTCCAAATCCACATAGATGAATCCTCATCCTGCATTCATGCATGACTCATACACATACATCTCACGTGCATGCTCATCACTTTTTCCTGCATATTTTGCTTTATAAGTCTTGCAGAAAGAAAGAATCAAGTGCCAATGCCGACAAAAGGCAAATGACAACATCAATCCAAACAAGCAATCAAAACAACATCGATCAAGACATCAGTTCAATCATCAAATCCGAGCATCAATCAAAGCCCTCTCAAGAGGCAAATCTCAAAGCCCTCTCAAGAGGCAAAATCTCAAAGCCCTCTCAAGAGGCAAATCTCAAAGCCCTCTCAAGAGGCAAAATCTCAAAGTCCTCTGAGGAGGCAAAATCTGAAAGTCCTCTGAGGAGGCAAAATCTCAAAGCCCTCTCAAGAGGCAAATCTCAAAGCCCTCTCAAGAGGCAAAATCCCAAGTCCTCTGAGGAGGCATCTCTTTATCAAAACACCGAAGGGTTTGCACGCTGCCGGTACTACCATTCTACGGAAGGTTTACACGACAATGGTACTACCACTCCAAAAACAGTTTGCACGAGGACGGTACTACTACTCCAAGGAGGGTTTGCACGATCTCGGTACTACTGCTTCAAAAGGTTTGCACGCTGTCGGTACTACTATTCTACGGAAGGTTTGCACGATAACGGTACTACCACTTCAAAACAGTTTGCACAAGGACGGTACTACTGCTCCACGGAGGGTTTGCACGATCTCGGTACTACTGCTTCAAAAGGTTTGCACGCTGCCTGTACTACCATTCTACGGAAGGTTTGCACGACAACGGTACTACCACTCCAAAAATAGTTTGCACGAGGACGGTACTACTACTCGAAGGAGGGTTTGCACGATCTCGGTACTACTGCTTCAAAAGGTTTGCACGCTGTCGGTACTACTATTCTACAGAAGGTTTGCACGATAACGGTACTACCACTTCAAAACAGTTTGCACGAGGACAGTACTACTGCTCCACGGAGGGTTTGCACGATCTCGGTACTACTGCTTCAAAAGGTTTGCACGCTGCCGGTACTACTATTCTACGGAAGGTTTGCACGACAACGGTACTACCACTTCAAAACAGTTTGCACGAGGAAGGTACTACTACTCCACGGAGGGTTTGCACGATCTCGGTACTACTGCTTCAAAAGGTTTGCACGCTGTCGGTACTACTATTCTACGGAAGGTTTGCACGATAACGGTACTACCACTCCAAAAACAGTTTGCACGAGGACGGTACTACTGCTCCACGGAGGGTTTGCACGATCTCGGTACTACTGCTTCAAAAGGTTTGCACG
Source organism: Excoecaria cochinchinensis (assembly GCA_947683425.1). Classification (NCBI taxonomy): domain Eukaryota; kingdom Viridiplantae; phylum Streptophyta; class Magnoliopsida; order Malpighiales; family Euphorbiaceae; genus Excoecaria; species Excoecaria cochinchinensis. The sequence goes on from CANTUQ010000004.1 coordinate 5,072,790, forward strand.
CTGTCGGTACTACTATTCTACGGAAGGTTTGCACGATAACGGTACTACCACTCCAAAAACAGTTTGCACGAGGACGGTACTACTGCTCCACGGAGGGTTTGCACGATCTCGGTACTACTGCTTCAAAGGGTTTGCACGCTGCCGGTACTACCATTCTACGGAAGGTTTGCACGACAACGGTACTACCACTCCAAAAATAGTTTGCACGAGGACGGTACTACTACTCTAAGGAGGGTTTGCACGATCTCGGTACTACTGCTTCAAAGGGTTTGCACGCTGTCGGTACTACCATTCTACGGAAGGTTTGCACGACAACGGTACTGCCAATTCAGAACAATTTGCGCTATGGCGATACTACCATTCTAAGGAGGGTTAGCACGACGACCACGGCACTACCACTTCAAAACTCCGAAGCCCTCTGAGGACGTAAAATATCAAAGTCAAAAAACAGAAGGGTTAGCACGACGTCGGCACACGGCCTCGGCACTACCATTTCAAATCAACAAAAGGGTTAGCACAACGTCGGCACACGACCTCGGCATTACCACTTCAGAACACCTCAAGCACTCTAAGGAGGCAAAATATCAAAGCCCTCTAAGAAGGCAAAATATCAAAGTCAAAAAACAGAAGGGTTAGCACGACGTCGGCACACGACCTCGGCACTACCACTTCAAATCAACAGAAGAGTTAGCACGACCACGGCACTACCACTTCAGAACACCTCAAGCCCTCTAAGGAGGAAAAATATCAAAGCCCTCTAAGAAGGCAAAATATCAAAGTCAAAAAAAATAGAAGGGTTAGCACGACGTCGGCACATGGCCTCGGCATTACCACTTCAAATCAACAGAAGGGTTAGCACGACGTCGGCACACGACCTCGGCACCACCACTTCAAAATCTCAAGCCCTCTGAGGAGGCAAATCCCAAAGCCCTCTGAGGAGGCATCTCTTTGTCCGACTCCAGGTAAGAAGGTAAGGTCTCCGCCGCAGGTATGGAATCCCCTCTCTCTTCCCCTTTGAATTTTGGCTCACCTAGGTGTCTATGCACTAGCTTCTCCAAAATTGGGGGCAACTGTAGACACCGGGTCCCGAACCCCGGCATAAAATAAAAATGGTGATTTTTGATCCTTGATTATTCCCTCCGAAAAAATAAAAAAAAAATATATATAAATAAATAAAAAATAAAATAAAAAAATAAAAAATAAAAAATATATATGTAAATATGTGTGTGTGAAATTAGATAATTAATTAGTTGATGTTGTTAGTTAATTAAGTGGTTAATATTATCGTGTTAATTAAAATGCATGTAAAATTAAAGTTGAAGTGTGTAATTAATTAGATAAAATAAATATATGTATGATAATTTAAATAGATTAATTAGTGTAATGTTTAATTAATAGAGAGTTTAATTAATATGTATGTTTAATTAATTAATGTATGTGTTATTTGAATTAAGTTAAATTAATTAAGAATAAAGGAAAATGAGGGAAATAATTGAGTGGAGGAAATGACCATTATAACCCTTAGCCCTAATTTGAGTGTATAAAAAGAACAAGATGGGCAAAAAATAGGGGGCTCTCTCATTCGGCTGGAACAAAAAAAAGAAAAGAAAATAGAAAGGAACTGAGAGCAAGAACAGAGGGAGAGCTCGGCTGGGCTAAAAAAAAGGAAATCAAAGAAGAAATAAAAAGGAGAAAGTGAAGACACAGAGCAAACCAAAAATCAGGGGATCAAAAAACAAAGAAATAAAGTAAGGTAAGGGAAAAAGAAATAAAAGAGAGAGGAGGAAACCCAGGCCAACGGGAACAGAGACGCCGGAAAGAAGAAGAAAAAAAGGGAGGAGAGAACGGGCGGCTCCGCCGCCCATCCACGACCACCAGAGGCAGCACGCGCCCAACGACCGTCACCAGAGCCACCGGACGGATCCGATCGCACCTCCAGATCATCCATCTGACGTTGGACGCCGGCGCGTGAGGACAAACTCCGGCAATCCCCTTTTCACGGTTTATTGCGGTTTCCAGCTCCGGCGAAGCTCCGATCGGCGCGTGGCTTGATCCGGCGACTTCCCGAGGCGGCGATCTATCGGATCCAACCGGAGGTGTTTACCACCGGTGACCCACGGCGGCTCCGTCGAGGATAAACGGTAATAGCCTCATTTTTTGTTTATATATATATATATATATATATATATATATATATATATATATATATATATTTATATTTATTATTATTGTTATTATTATTATTTATTTTCTGTTTTTTTATTTATTTATTATTATTATTATTATTATTATTATTATTATTATTATTATATGTATATTTATTTAATTTCTGAATTTTTATTATTAATATATTTATTTATTATTCTGTTTTAATATTATTATTATATATATATTATTGTCATTTTCATATTTATTTTTATTACTATTATCATTATTATTATATATTTATTTATTTAATTTCTGTTTATTAATATTATTATAATTATTATTATTATTTAATATTATTACTATTATTATTATTGAGTTCTATGGTTATTTAATTTTATCGATTACTAATATTACGTTTATTTGTGTTTGTTGTCGGTGTCAAATACTTGTGTTCCCCTGTTTGAGTACCCGTGCGAACGAAGGAGGAGATCCAAGGAGTTGCCATTTTTATTGTACTTGTTATTTTTCCTTTGTCTGTTTTATTGAGTTATTTGGCATGTAATAATTAATTAAACCATTTATTTTATGCACGCTTAATCAAAAATCACACAAAAATATTTCTACAAATAAAATTGGGTTTTCTAATAAAATGGGACCAATGTCCTAATTTTCCATCCAAAATAAATTGTCACTTGAAAATGATTTTTTTTTAAATTATACATGAGAGGACCAACGTCCTCAACATTAATAAATACCCCGTTTTATGTATGATTTATATTTTATTTACAATGGGGGTTGTATTCCGTCCCTAGTTTTGTTGTAATTTTATTTTGTCTTTATTTTTATTTTTATTTATCGTTTCATATGTGAATGATGTGCGCTTTAAATTCAATGCATTAATCGTGTGAGATGAAAAATGAAATTTTATAATTTAAAAACCCATTTATAATTAACCAATGCACCAATAAGTGTGAAGTTCCGGACACCATCTCTGGTTTAGACCGATAAGAGGTTAAACTTTTCCAATTTCTTGTAAATTGGGTGGCGACTCCAAAATACCTCAAAAGTGCCTAAAGGTGTTATGGCGATGGATGGTCCTTTTCAATGTTCTATTGTGGAAGGAGGTGCCGAAAATATCCCATAACACCTAAAATCGGAAAAGACGCGAACCTATCCCTCGAATCCTAAAAGCGGATTCCCGAAGAGGGCCTTGCTGGTTCCGGCGCGCGTCACAGCGGGGTTGTTCTTCTAAACTGCACCGAACCCGTTCTAGGCTTATAAAGTGTGGGATTGTTCTTCTGAACTGTATCGAGCCCGTTCTAGGCTTACAAAGTGCAGGATTGCTCTTCTGAGCTAAGTTGATGAAGAGATGCCTCTTAGAGGGCTTTGGAATTTACCTCCTCAAAGGACTTTGGTTGACTTGCCCCCTGAGAGGATTTGAAGGTTTGCCTCCTCAGAGGACTTGGAAGTTTACCTCCTCAGAGGAATTCAGGAACGTTGACATGTGAAGTCACGGTTAAGACTGATGTACACCATCTAGTAGGCGCTGGGCACCATGTATGCAGGGAATGCGTATGAAAAGCTATGCATGTATGCATGTGTGATATTTAGGCACAAAATCATTCATACGAAATATTAAACATATGCAAAATATTATACCTGTGGGATGCTTAGAATGTGACACGAAACAACTGTTAGGAGTTGTGTATGTGAAGTGTGTACTGTGCGTACTATGCATGGACTATGAAGATGAAATGCATGCAGAAAATTGTGCATATGCCACAGTCACAGCTGGAATATATGTAAAAGATTATGGAATGTGTGCGAAGAATCATATTCTGCAAAATATTTGCCAATGATCATGAGTGAAAAAATATATGTAAAGGATCAGGCATGAGAAATATATGCAAGGGAATTATGTATGTGAAATATATGCAAATGATCATGTATGTAACGGGGGTAAAGAGTCATTCACCGACATAGATGTAAAGAATCATATGCCAAGATAGGTGGAAAGTCATTATGTACATGAAGGCTATTTAAAGAATTGAGTGTGAGTGATATGTACATAAAACACATGCAGAACAAAATCACATATATGTGTGTACAGAATGCATGCAAAAAATGTGAATGTGAGATACATGCAAAGGATATGGCCATAAAATGCGTGAAAATAAGTGACGATAAAAAATGAAGTTTAGAGAGCCATGTACATAAAAGTACTTATGAAATATGCTCGCTAAAGATCTTATGCCAAAAGACACACACCAAGGATTATACATGTAAAACTATTTATAAGAATGTTTGATACAGTTATGTGTAAAAATATTTGTAGAAAGCATATGTATAAAGAATATTGCTTGGAGTATATGCAAAGTATCACTTTCATGAGTGGCAATAAGAAGTACCCCAAGATTGTGAAATGATTGCAACCTATTAGGCACCCCAAACTCGAGTTTCTATCTGTCCTTGAACGTACTAAATGAACCACATTCTCAATTTATTCAATCTTAGCAAAAGAATTCAGGAGTCATTCCCAATGAAGTGCAAGAAGATAATCATGTGAATATCAAGGTTTACTAAACCAACATGTAAATACAAGGCATAACATGCAATCACCGTGTGTATGTGCAAAAGGCAAAAATAGAATTTTTTCACCATTCAAAGACAAATTCTAGATGCAATATTGGGGATGAGACTCAACTCGAATGCACGAATGCACTTGTGGCTTCCTACTTGAAGCTCAAAAAATACCATATGCCTCTTCCTACGTACCAAACCTTATTAGAAGGTCATCTCTGCTAATTAGATGAGACTAAACCAGGAATCAAGAGGTCTTACTTCGATTGTAATGTTTGGCTTAGGTAAATGGTTACCAAGAAAAGATCATGTTTCTAGAGAAAACTAGCCGCAACGTTCAGTCGACGGATGAAAGAACCATTTTCAACCCAATTGTATACTGTCCAGGTATTCTTGAATTTGAATTTGGTAATACTTTAGCTCAACAAGCTCAGCATAAAAATTAAGTTAGAAAGATAACCACTGAAACTCTTCAAGGGGTACTATCTTGAGCTCTACTTATTTTTTTTAGCTTTTTTTTTGCTAGCTTACGTCTTTAATTATTTGAAGACAATGATTAAATCCCCTTTCTGAAGTGTAACTCATCCTTATCAGAGCGATTTTTAATATCCTAAAAAATTATCAATGATCGAAACTCTTTTCCCAAAGTGTAAGCCCATCCTTATCAGGGCGAATTTTAACATCCCCAAAAAATTGTCAATGATTGAAGCTATTTTCCCGAAGTGTAAACCCATCCTTATTAGGGTGATCTTTGATAGCCCAATGAATTATAAATGATTGAAACTCTTTTCCCCAAAGTGTAAACCCATCCTTATCAGGGCGATTTTGATAGCCCACAAGATTATCAATGAAGTACATCCGTCCTTATTAGAGCAGCCATTCTTCTAAAGGGAAGCCAAAATCATTTTAGGTGAAGAGGGGAGTTTTAATGTGTGTAACAATAAAATTGGTATGCATTTAGCATACCAAAATAATGGCTCAATAGCTAGCAAGCGCTTAAAAAATAAGGGTAGCAAATGGTCATTTAGCCCTATACAAAGAATGGTTGCATAAATCATTTTTTAGGTTCAGCCTTATCCAGAGATCGCTTTGACGGGTAATTAGAATGGTTCTAGTTCTCTTAATGATTTTTCATCTAATCCCCTAATTGCAACTAGATTTTTCAGTTTGTTTCCAAAATGGGCCAAAAGTGCTCTGAACTTAGAAATTATATGGTATAGTCTAGTGTTTCCATGTGATCTAGCAATCAAAGACCAAACATAATTACCCTTTGCTTAATTCAAAATGGAATGAAGCACAGATTTCTAGAACTGAGATCAAAGCCATTCATAGTTGAGAACTACTTAGGCAGAGTCAGACTTTGAATCAAAGGTACCTCAATAAGGTGCAAACATGTCAACATTTTATGGTACAACTTAACATAAAAACTTTTACGTTATCAAAATTTATATACACAAGAATCATGTAGGCATACAAAGAATTGTTTATAAAATATATGCAAACTATATGCTAAGAATCATGTATAGGGAAAGATGCATGAAATAGTGTCGTGCATATTAGTAATGCGTGTAAGGAACTACATGTGCAAAACATGTGTAAAAATATAATGTATAGGAATGCGTACATGAAATATGTGAAAAAACGTGTGTGCATAAAACATCTACAAAAAATTATAAGTGAGTGTAAGTGTGTAAACACTGCATGACAAATGATGTGCATATATAAATTTGCAGTGTACATGTAAGCAGCATATAATGAAGGCACGAGTACAAAATATGGCACAACATGAGGGTTAATATTCATGTTACATGGTGCATGTGCACATGGCATGATTTATACATGATAGGGATACTTGTGTGATGTAAGATGAAGATGATCTGGCATGATAATGTGTACTAATGAGTCATAAGGAATGGCAAAATTGGCATACATAAAAGTACAAAATATATACAGATAACGCACATGACATGGGATGAAAGTGGTTGTAAGAAACAAATGACGTCTACAAGGTATGTGTATTTACACGGTATGCATGTACAAAATGTGGCATGGTATATATAATGACTAAGATACATGATGCAGGATTTATATGTGCATGGCATAACTCATGTATGATAATGCATTTTGATGATATAGCATACAATGTGAAAGATGCAAAGGGGTTTGTCGTGCATGATGTGTATAATGACTGACCTAATGATGTATTCTAATGCAGCGGTATGTGTATGCTCTAGCACACAATGTTTATCTACATATGCAATGTGAGCATACTGATATGTACATGCTATGACACATGATGAATGTATTTTATTTTTTTTATTTTTATTTATTTTTTGATTTTTTGTACATGTCATAGTGGTAATATGTCCGCACGTGCTATGATGTATGTCAATAAGTACGTATGGTGATGTATGTTGTATGTACAGATTATGGCGCACGATGGATGTCATGGATGTCATAAAGAATGTTAATATGTATTTGTTGCTACAAGCATTGCTATGTACATGCATGACAAATACATGTTTATTTAGATTCACAAATTATGATACAAACAATTTTACATACAAAGTATACAGGTTCTATAATTGTACATGAAACAAAATGCATATGCTTTATTTACTATTGTCATTCATGAAAATTGTGCGAGCACGAATACACAAATACAAGAAAAAAACTCCTCCCAACCGTATTTCTCTCACACAGGAGGTCGTGCGGTTTCTTTCCTAGGCGAGTTTGATCCATGGGTTAACGAGGAACCCAACGGACGCATGTAGTATGCTGAGCACAAACTCTCATTACTAAAAAAAAGCATGCAGATGAATTTTTGGCCACCATATATTTAAACAATCCGAATAGACCAAAGCACGCCCCTCACGGTATGAAAACCTTTAATGAGCGAACCTCCAAATTTATTTGGATTTGTTCAATACACAAAAACCCACTTCACAAGCAATGTATTATGGCGCATGCCCCCTAGGGGAAGTATCTATTTCCATTACATGAGTTTTGGTCAAAGGTGGTGATACCTTAGACTTACCCAAGATGGTCCCTGCCAACGAGTCTAGCTTATCACGAGCATAGCGATAAATCGGGTCTCTATTTGATATACCATTAATGGTACAAGGCTTGGGCTAGTGATTATCCTTAACACTTCCCTACAATGAGTGAAAGTAGGGTCGTGCTTCGGGAATGCACTGGGGTAAGATAGGGGACCAACTAGCATAATTCTAAGGCTCTAAAATGCAATGCAATTTTTTGAAAAGAGATAAAATTTCTTGATCCTAAATCCATTTACATTAGATTAACCAAAAGTACTTTCGGAGCAAAATCTCACAATATCCCCAGTGGAGTCACCACTGTGTCGTACCTGAATCCCGTTCGACATCCGGGTCGCTCTGGGGTGTCCGCTTTTAGGACCCAAGACTGGATGGGGATTCGTTAAAACTCGTGAAAGCTGATTACTTCGCAATGGACAGGGATTCACCCCCATTCCATTGTTGACAATCGACTTACGAGAGCGTCTATTGGGTATCACAAGGTAGGTATCACGGAGTGACCACCCAATAAAACATTGGAAAATAAATTCTAACCTTATGAGGCCAAAACTAGAGAGAGTTCGGGACCTCACTCTTATTTATACCTTTGGTTAACGTTATGTGAATAACTTTTTAGAATCAATTATTTTATCTCTCTTCTCACATGGTTCATGCAAATAAATATAAAGTGCATTACAGTCACATAAAAAAGAGCAATAAATAAAGCGATAAATAAAATACAATTACAATTATCCAAAAATAAACGCGGAATCTATAATAGTGTTAAAATGAAAATACATACATAAATCGGGCCATTCATTTAGATGAGAACATTGGTTCCCAACTACTTATCTTAAAAAAAAAAAAAGTATAGAGTTCGCAAACCGACTTTACGAAAAAGGTCGAAGTGATCTCGTTTTAGTGAAAATGTGAATCTTTCATTTTTGGGACGAAAACGAGGACATTGGTCCTGTTTTTAACAAATTTTAAATTTTAGTATAAAACATTTTGTGTGGTAGTTGTTTTTAAGCTCGGTCGAAAATCCTTTATTATTATAATTCTCAAGCAAATGAAAGAAAATAAAATAATAAATACATATTTCCGAATAATAAATAAATACTAAACTATTCGTCCCAACCGTGCTTTGCCTAGCTCCATGGATGAGCCACATGCCCCTCGCGGTTGCGGTCAAGATAGAAAATAATATTGGTCAGCAAAGGGTTAAATTAAACAAAATGATAAATAAATAGTCGGATGAAATATATTAAGAAAAATAATTAATCTAATGAAATAGAAATAACGATACTGATAATAATAATAATGATGCTAAAACAAATACTAATAATAACAATAAATAATAAAAATAACATTGATAATATAATATTACATACGATAATAATAGCAATAATACAATATAATAATATAAACAACGATAATAATAATGATAATAATTACACAATCACAATAATCACAATAATAATAATAATAATAATAAACAATTATAATTATAATATAAAATAAATATAAAATAATAATACTAATAATAACAACAACATAAAATAATAATAATGCTAACAATAAATAACATAACATAACAATAATGACAAACATAATAATCATAGTAATAATAATAATAATACAACAATATAATAATAATAATAATAATAATAATAATAATAATAATAATAATAATAATAATAATAATAATAATAATAATGTAAAAACATAAAGTAAATAATACCCACAATAATAATGACATAAAATAATAATAATACTAACAATAATAATGATAATGATAATAACGATAATAATAATAATAATAATAATAATAATAATAATATAGCAAAATGAACATAAACTGAATAATACTAACAATACTAATAACATAAAATAATAATATTAACAATAATAACAATAATAATACAATAATGCTAATAATAATAATAATAATAAAACAGAATAATATTAATAATAAATAGATAAATAAAATAATAATAATAATAAAAATATAAAATAAATAAAAAGGGGGAAACTCACCGGATTTACTCGCTGGAGCCGCCGGTGGTCGACACCACCATCACCGGATGACAGATCGCGATGCCAGGAGTCCACCGCCGCCGGAAAGAAGAGCCGCCTCGCCCGAAATTGCGCTAGAACAGCGCGGCTTCATCTTCCCCGATCTCCTTCCCGCCGGCGAGTGAGGCTGATCGGAGGCCACCGCCTGGTTCATCCGGCTGCTGGGAGCCCATCTGTGGGGCGCGTTCGGCGGTCCGGCGGCGCCCCCGCCTTCTTCCCCTCTTTTCTTCTTTCTCTGGCATCGTGTCACTGCATTCCATTGGCCCTTCTCCTCTTCTCTTATTTCTTTCTTTCTTTCTATTTCATTCTTCATTTGGTTTGTTTCTTGCCCCCTTTTTTTTGTTTCTTCCTCACTGTCCCTCTTATTCTTGTTCTCTCTTTCTTTTTATTTTTCTTTCTCTTTGGCTTCGGCTCCTCCCTCCATTTTCTTTCTATTTTCTTGTGCTCTCTTCTTTTGCCGAGCCCCCCCCCCCCCCCCCCCCCCCCACCGTCATATTTGCCTTCATATTTTTCTTTTTATACCCCAAAATTAGGATAGGGCCATTCTCCATAATTTTTAAATTTATTAATTTTATTTTAACCTACTTAATTTTTTTTTTCAACATCAATTATCCTATATTAACTAATTAATTCAACCTAATCTTAATTTTTAATTTTACACATATATATATATATATATATTCAACCTAATCTTAATTTTTAATTTTACATATATATATATATATATATTCTCTTCTTTTTTTTCTTTTTTTAAGTTTATATATATATATATATTTTCGGGGAAATTAACAAATTTGCCAAGAGAGCCAAAATTGTCATTTTTTAGATGTTACCCTTGACTTAGGACCCGGTGTCTACAGTACGAAAGCACCCGTTGAAAGAAGGGGATTTGGTCTTTAAGATGTTGAGGCCGGGAGTGCCAGACATACGGGGAAAATTCAGGCCAACTTGGGAAGGTCCGTTCCTGCTGAAAAAGTTACTAATGAAGGGAGTAGCGATTTTAGAAGATAGCAATGGGAATGAGCTCAAAGACCCGGTCAATGTCGAAAGATTAAAAAGATTCTATGGCTAAAGACTATAATTAAAAGAAGAGAATAAATGGCCTGCAGGTAGAAAACTAAAAAAAGGCGGCCTTGCTAAAATTGGGTGCCTTGTCAGGGTAAAAACCGAAAAAAGGCATCCTGGGCAAAAATTAAGGGCCAACAGAAAATGTTCAATCACGAAAATTCGAAAGGGCCGATTGATAACAGGAGTTTGATGCTTACAAGATCTATTCCGAGATTAGGTGTAGTCTTGTGCATTTGAATTATTATCAATTAAGGATCATGTATAATGAAATCATATAGAAATGTACATAATTTTGTAATGAGTAAAAGAATACGGTTTACATTTTCATCGGATATTAGTTCTGTCTTAAAAAGAAATATCTCATTTATTTATCTAATAACTATTCTCTAATCATTTCCATCGAAAGGTGTCTAAGCAAATTGTGCTGATCATCCTTAAGGGAGGTTCTGATAATAGCCTTCACTTCTCTTGTAGCCGCACAAAAAAAAAAGAGGCCGTTAGAGTTGAAAACCGTGACTGGTTCTCTAAGCAAAAGTTAGGCCAAAGGGCAGGGTGAAAACCTAGAAACAGGTAGTCTGCCCTACAAAAAATGAAATGTATAAAAGCCACTGGATTGGGTTGGGTCCATTCCAAGCAAAAATTAGGTGCAAAGGGTTATGTGAAAATCCCAAAGGGACGCATTTCCCACAAAGAAAAGCTAGTGTGAAAATCCATAAGGGATGAACTACCATTGAAACAATGACTTCCGATAGTGTATGATGCAGGGACATGAGTTAGAATCCTGGGTATATGATCATTGACTGGGGGGCAAGGATGCACACTTGATGGTTCTCTCTGGGAGGTTTTGGGTCAAAATCCCTAAAGCCAAGATATCACTCTGCTGGATCCTTGGGGCATGGAGGAGAAATCAAGTCGTATCCTCAATGGACCCTTGACCACCTAGGACATGGTCTATCCATTTTTGCGAGCATTTACATATCATGTCATACAATTCTTTTGCAAGCATCGACGTTTTGATTTTTACACATACACACACAATTTCTTGTATATATTTTTGTGCACATAATTTTGCAGGAAATGTCTAAGTGAAAACCATTGCCAATAGAGGATGGCACCCAAGCACTTTGTAAGTCTGGAGCAGACTCGGTGTAGCTCAAGAGAGCACTTTCTGCATTTTGTAAGTTTGGAGCAGGCTCGGCGCATCGCCATTGGAGGATGGCACCCAAGCACTTTGTAAGTCTGGAGCAGACTCGGTGCAGCTCAAGAGAGCACTTCCCGCGTTTTGTAAGTCTGGAGCGGGTTCAGCGTATCGCCATTTGAGGGTGGCACCACTACACTTTATAAGTCTGGAGCATACTTGGTGCAGCTCAAGAGAGCACTACCAGCACTTTGTAAGTCTGGAGCAGACTCGGTGCAACTCAAGAGAGCTCTTCCTACGTTTCGTAAGTGTGGAGCAGACTCGACGCATTACCATCTAAGGATGGCATCCGCACTTTGTACTCTTGTCAGCGACTCGGTGCAATCATTTGTAGCCTATTTAACGGCTCGGTGATATTCATGAATGTTCGCAATTCGTAGTCTTGTCAGCGACTCGTTGCGATCTGAAAGGGTAACATTCACAGTTCAAGTCACAACACTATTCTTTAGGGAGCAGCTGGAAGGAGGCAGCCTCAAGTACGCGTTTCTTTCTTTTTCTGAATTTTAGCTCACCTAGGCACTCATGCACTAGCCTCCCCAAAATTGGGGGCAACTGTAGACACCGGGTCCCGAGTCAGCCCAGATTAGGATTAGCCAATGATGAAATTAATTGTGCCTATTTATAGGCGAAAATGAAAGTTGAAGGTGATGATTTCCTTGTCAAATTGATTTATTAAAATAAATAAAAACGTGTTTTAAAAATATTTTGAAAATGTTTTAAAATTTATTTTAAGAAAAAAAAATTGAGTTTTGAAATTATAGTGTTTTAGAAAAAATTTAAAAAAAAAAAATTTGTGATTGTCGGCCTGCGGCAGCACATGGGCTCACGCAGCACGAGCGACACGTAAGGCATCGCTCGTCCCTGCCCCCCGCCCGTCGCCCCTCCAGCAACCCTTTGGGCATTTTTTGAGTTTTTTTACTCATTTTTTTTGTAAAATTTAATTTTAAAATCCTTTTGTCTTCTAACCCTTCAAATTCTTAAATTTTTGGGTTTAATTGGGAATTAAATTAATTTAATTTTTTCATTAAAAATTGATTTATTTTGAGGTATAAGAGAGAAAAAAGGGGGGATTTTTCTTAAGAAAAATTGGTTTTCTCTTTTTCTTCGAAAACAAGTTCCCCAAGTATTTTTAATTTTTTAAGTTAATTCTTGAGACAAATAAATTAATTATTTGTTTTTGTGAATTTTCATACTTTTTTCTTATAATTTTTCCTTAAGACAAATAAATTTATTATTTGTTCTTGTGATAAAATTTTGTTATATATTTTATTTTTCTAAATCAAGACAATGAGATTAATCACCTACCTTCATTCATCAGATCAAATTTTGAGGGTAAATATTTTAGGCTCAATTTTTAATTTAATTTTTCTTATATTTTTTTTTTTTTTTATAATTACTTAGTAACCATGTAAATTTTTGATCTATTATTTTATTTTGTTTATGTTCATGTGATTTAACCATAGATTTAATATCTTAAGCATATTTTATTTTATTCTTGCATATTTATTTGATTGTTCATCTTTTATTGTTGTTGTTGTTATTATTATTATTATTATTATTATTATTATTATTATTATTATTATTATTATTATTATCATCATCATTACTTTTGTTCATATGTTATTATTATTATTATTATTATTATTATTATTATTATTTAACATACTTTAACATGTTTTGTTTTTTTATTTCTTTTATTTTTTCTTGCTTGATTGTTCATCTTCCTTATTATTGATTGTTCATCTTATTTATTGTTATTGTTTATTATTATTATTGTTAATATCATTATTACTTTTGTTTCATTATTATTATTATTATTATTATTATTATTATTATTATTATTATTATTATTATTATTATTATTATTATTATTATTATTATTATTATTATTATTATTATTATTATTATTATTATTGTTGTTGTTGTTGTTATTATTATCATTATTATATGTTATTACTATTATTATTACTATTATTATTATTATTGTTATTATTATCATTATTATATGTTATTACTATTATTATTACTATTATTATTTTTATTTTTGTTAGTATTATTTATTATTATTATTATAGTTTATGTTTTTATGCATGTTGGTTTGTTCATATGTTAAGTTATTTATTTTTAATATGTCATTTAATTGATTTGTCATACATGATACATGTTATTTTATTTATTCTTTCATTTTTACATGTTATATGTTTAAATTCATTTTTTACTAACATCACTTTTATTTTTTTTTTATTTCAATACTTATTTTTCATATGTGAGTTTTTTCCAATGACAAGTGGGAGCCCATGGAGATTTGAAGACACCATTTTGGTGGAGTTTATTTTTTAGCATTTTTATTATTTTTAACATTATTAATATTTTGCTTTTATTTGGTTTTATTATGTAATATGTAATAAATTTATTTATTTTTATGCACGTTAATTAAAAAATCACATAAAAAAGTTTTATGTTAATAAATTGGACTTTTTCTAATAAAATGGGACCAATGTCCTAATTTCAATCAATAAAAACTCACTTTAAAAAAGAAGAGTCAATTTCTTAAAATAGGATCACTCATCCCGATTTTTCCAAGTATACCAAAAATAACTCTTCGATTTTTTAAAGTAAACATGAAGGAACCAATGTTCCTATTTTAAATAATATCCCGATTTATAAATGTTTATTTTATTCATTTGTTTTATTTATTTATTTATGTTTTGCTTGATTTTATTTTGGGGGATTGTATTTTTTGTCCCAAATTTTAATACCTTTTTTATTTTGGGGGATTGTATTTTGTCCTAATTTTTTTATCTTTCTTTATTGTGCTTTATTATTTTATTGCTTTATTTATTGATTGATTTGCGCTTTATTTTTTTATGATCGTATGAGAAGAGAGATAGAAATTTAGAATTAAAAACCCATTTATAATTAACCAAAGCATTAATAAGAGTAAATTTCTGAATCTTTCTCTGCTTTAGACCCTTGAGGTTAGACGAACTTTCCCAATTTTTTGTAAATTGGGTGGCCACTCCAAAATACCTCAAAGGTGCCTAAAGGCTTCATAGGATTAGATGATCTTTCCAGTGTTCTATTGGAAAGAGGTATCCAAAATATCTCATGATTGCCCAAGATCAAAAGACGCAAACCCTCTCGGGCCCTAAAACCGGGAATCGATCGGGTCCGCGTACGTCAGAACGCCCTTTAATGGTTTTGGGGTGATGTACTCAACATCGAATTCTTATAATAACAACAACCATCTCCCCATTTTCCCTATCAAAGATGGAGCCTCCTATAGGTATCTAAGAGGATTCTGTTTCGGTACTGCATGTACCTTGAAAGAGTGGAAGTAGTGTCTCAGCTTTTTGGAGGCCTAGATTACCGCGAGGCAAATCTTCTCTACTTCTGCATACTTGACCTCATAGGAAAGAAACTTCTTACTAAGGTAATAGACTGCAAACTCCACTCCGAACTCATCCTCCTGAGCCATCATGGCTCCTACAAAACTATCTTCTATAGCCAAATATAGAATAAGCGGCTTGACTGGTTGCGGTGGTCTCAGAACTGGGGGGTTCGACAAATATTCCCTATTGGTGTCGAAACCTTTCTGGCAATCTTCATTCCATACTACAGGTCGGTCTTTTCTGAGCAACTTGAAGATCGACTCGCAAATTGAAGTAAGCTTGGCGATAACCTGCTGACATACTGTAACTTACCCAGAAAACCTCTGACGTCCTTTTCTTTCTGAGGTACCGGCATTTCTCTGATTGCCTTGACCTTATCCAGGTCGATCTCAATCCCTTTCTGGTTGACTGCATGGCCCAATAATTTCCCTGAAGTGACACTGAGAATGCATTTCTTGGGGTTCAATCGTAGATTATTCTTATTGATCCTCTGAAAGAACTTCTCTAAAGCCTCAAAGTGACCTTCCCTGGTGGCTGACTTGATAATCATGTCATCCACGTATACTTCCACCTCCTTGTGGATCAAGTCATCTAAGATCCTTGTTGCTATTCTTTGATACGTTGCGCCTACATTCTTCAAGCCTAATGGCATCACCCTATAAGCAAAGGTCCCCCACTCAATGATAAAGGTTATTTTGATCCGATTGGCTATTCTGTTAAGAATTTGATTGTAGCCTGCATAACTATCTATGAAACTGTACATCATACAAGCAGCTGCACTATCTACTAACACGTTGACGTGAGGCAGCGAAAAGTCATCTTTCGAACAAGCTTTGTTTAGATCTCGATAGTCTACACACATGCGCACTTTGCTGTTCTTCTTATCTACTGGGATGACATTGGCGAACCAGGTTGGATACTGTACTTCAATCAAGAACTTGGCCTCAATCTATTTATGAATTTCCTCTTTCACTTTCTCTGCCCATTCCGGCCTGAGCCTCCTAAGCTTCTGCTTGACTGGCTTATAGTCTTGGTATATTGGGATGGCATGTTCTGCGATTTCATGATCTACTCATGGCATATCTTCATAGGACCAGGCAAATACTTTTTTATGTTTTCTTAAAATTCTCTCAAATTTTTCTCTTTCTTTAGGAGTTACGTTAGATGTTATCAAGATTTATTTCGGGTTTTCCGAATTTCCAAGATTAAATGGAGTGGCATCAGTTGAATCAATGTCAAATATAAATAAATCATGATCATGATTATGCATAATGAAATCATCCAAAACATCGCATAAGTAAGCAAAATTGTTCATATTATTAATAGAACTGGAAATGTCATCAACATCATTGAAAAGTTCAGGTACAAAAAGAAACTCTAAGCTATCTTCTTCTTCTTTTTCTGCCGACGCATATGTTATAGCCGATGGCTCTGAATCAAACTGGCATTTTGGAGGCACTGCAGCAACCCCCTGCATGGCTTCACTCTGTTTCTCTACAGCTTCGTCTTCCATCCTCCCTTTCCTTTTCACTTGGGCAGTCATCAACTTCTCAGTAATGATCTCCTCGGGTGCTTCACGGTCCCAAACTGTCTCCCTGGTCATGATTTCCTCATCCTAAAAACCCTCTAATAGCTTGATCAAACAGATGTCCCAATCAAAGACATCATTGAAGA
The DNA here is from genome assembly GCA_947683425.1 of Excoecaria cochinchinensis. NCBI lineage: Eukaryota > Viridiplantae > Streptophyta > Magnoliopsida > Malpighiales > Euphorbiaceae > Excoecaria > Excoecaria cochinchinensis. Next base: position 5,089,961 of record CANTUQ010000004.1, read on the forward strand.
CCTCAAAACCCGGCACAATTTTTCCACCGACCCACTGCGGTTTTGCTTCCCCTGTGTAGGCACATGTTGAAACTGCTAGAACAAAACTTTCTTCGATATGGGGTGTAGACATCGGGTTCTGAGGCAGTCCATATCAGAGTTACCCGATGAAGATATCTATGCCTGTTTTTGGGCAAATGGATGAAAGTTGTGAGCTTTTGCTCTTTAGATTTACAAGGATTGAGGATTTTTCTGCATGATAGGAGACTTCCGGGCATCAGGATGAGTTTATCTTTAGAAAATCTTATTTTTTGCTTCACCGATGGGAGACTCGTCGGTAAGAGGGATGCCCGTTGTTCGTTCCGAAGGATGGCCTCCCTCGCATGAGAAGTGCCTGTCGCTCGCTCAAGACGGGCACGTCTCTCGCGAAAGCGACGCTCGTCCCTCACGTAAGGGGCCCATCTCTTGCGGCTAGCAACGGCTGTCGCTCGCGTGCGAAAGACCATCTCTGCACTGAGAGACGCCCGTCACCCATGTGAGAAACACCTGCCTCTCACGAGCAACGGTTGTCTCTTGGCACCCGCCTCTCATGGAGTGGTCCATCGCTTAAAAATCCAAGCGACTGGCCGCCGTTCTGCCTTCGCCCATCGGTCGGCCAAAGGACGCCCGTCGCTCACGCGATATGGGCCGTCCCTGGGCCTTTCTCCTCCACTTTCTTTTATCATTGTTTTTTCTTCTTTTTCTTTATTTTCATGATAAATTTTCATATATTATTTTCCTTTATTTATTTTTCATGTTTATTTTATTTTAATTGTTGCACTAATATGATTTTTATTTTTGTGAGCTTTGTTGTTTCTTTATTGGATATGGGTTATTAAAAATAGAGGACACCGCAATGATTTGTGAACTTTATTCGGCTCTATTCTTTTACCCTAATCCTCTTTATTTCAATTTCCATTTAATGTAAATATTATTTTATTCCGCTAACATGAAAATGGCCAAATATTTATATTAATTAAATTTGAACTTTTACTAATAAAATGGGACCAATGTCCTAATTTTTATCAAATAAAATTGGCGCTTTAAAATTATTTTTGTAAGTATGCACGCGAGCACCAATGTCCTCATCCCTAATAAATGCCCCGTTTTCTATATGATTATGTCATTTACAATGGAGGTTGTATTCCGCCCCTAGTTTTGTTGTAATTTATTGGATTTTCGTTTATTCTATTTTAATCTTGCTTCTTTACCGCTTTCGTTTATCGCTTTTATTACATGAATGATCTGCGCTTTAATTAATGCATTAAATTGTATGAGAAAAGGAAAGAAATCTTAAATTCAAAACTCAATTATAACTTAATCATGGTATGAATAAATGGGAAGTCCCGAACCTTCTCTGGTCTTAGGCTCAATGAGGTTAGAGGACCATCTCAATGTTCTATTGGGGTGGGATCTCCAAAATGTCTCTTATTGCCCAAAATAGGCCCAATTTGCACTGTCTTAAGCTCCACGAGATTAGATGATCTTTCCAGTGTTTTATTGGAAAGAGGTGTCCAAAATATCTCTGGCTTGCCCAAAATAGACGTATATGCATCGTCCTAGGCTTCACGAGATTAGATAATCCTCCCAATGTTCTATTAGAAGGAGGTGTCCAAAATATCTCTACTTGCCCAAAATAGACATACATGCGCTGTCTTAGGCTCAGTGAGGCTAGACGACCTTTCCTAATATTTTATTGGGTGGCGACTCCAAAACACCTTCTTATTGCCGAAAATAAATGCCCTTGTAAATATCTTACAAGTTTTATGAACCTCTCTCGAATACTCTAAAAGTGGGTTTTTGGGCCCCCCTGAGGTTTAACGCGCGTCACATGGGGGATCTTATCTACTTACTTCATGCCCTTCTTCACAACACCTTTATATCCCAGGTCCCTCCTATCTTTCTGGCCTCTTGTAGTGATGGCTATTGACGGTCCCTGCGAGTTCTTACCCAAACCTGTTGCAGGGAGGAAAGATATCTTCTTCATCATGTTTACTACTTACTGGCTCACTTCAATGCGTTCTTCCCCATCTATTACAGCGACATGAAACCCGCTGAAGGGCTGTCTTGCAATTTCAAGCACTGAGACCTGATTCTCCCTTGCGGCTCTTATCGTTACCACCTATCCTTCGTGAGGAATTTTAACCATTTGGTGCAAGGTAGAACGCACCCCTCCCAGCTTATGGAACTAAGGCCTGCCTAAGAGGGCTGAGAAATTGGCAGGAATAGGTAGGACCACAAATTCCACCTCAGTTTTAACTGGCCCCGTCTTGACCACCGTCTTGAATGTCCCTGATGCCTGCCTTCGATAATTGTCATAAGCCATGATCATTAGTGTTACACCCCGAAATGTACCCTAGAAGGATTTGGGCATATTGTGAATGAGCAGTGATCAAAGTTGTGTAATTTGATGGGTTCTAGGTTGTTTGACTCCGTATTGGGAAAATAAACCAAACTTAGGATTTTAGACCCGTGCATAGGCTAGTTATGTGGCTGACTCCAATTTGGGATGTTATATAGTTAGAGCGGCTGACTCCGGATTGGGAAGCTTGGGTTTAGTTGGGTTGTCAAAAATTTCATGTTTATATTGTTTTACCAATTTCCAATTACATTTATGAGGATAGAATTTCCTAAGCATTTAATTTCATCCTTGAGTAATTTCTTAATGAATAATTTTATTTTTAATTGTTAATTTATTTTTCTTGCTTAGCTTAGTTTTCTCCATCAAATAAACCGGGGATATCTCAAATTCACTCATCTATAGATATTTAACGTGACAATCCTTTTTCCCTTGGGTACGATAACTCGGGGTCCTAACTATACCCCACTTTATTACTTGTCGATTCGGTACACTTGCTGAGCACCGATCACCAACTATGCAGGAAAAATGGTGAGCATGCACGTGAGATGCATATGTATGCAGTAATGGACAAGAATTCATCTAAGTGGATCTGGAGGCGATAGCCGGTTTTGTCGTAATTTGCAGCAGGATCGGTGCCACTTAGAATTGCTTTTGAATTTTATGCCTCTGGGGGATTATGAGGTTCTCATCTGAAACCTATAGTCATTTTTGAAGGTAGTGCGTCCCTTGTGGATTTTCACACTAGCTTTTCTTAGCAGGAAATGCGTCCTTTGCGGATTTTCACATAACCCTATGTCTTATTTTTGCCTGGAATGGACCCAACCCAATCCAGCAGCTTTTATTCTTTTTATTTTTTTTTTGAAGGACAAACTACCTGTTTCCAGGTTTTCACCCTACCCTTTGGCCTAACTTTTGCTTAGAGCGCCAATTACGGTTTTCATCTCTAATGGCCTCCTCTTTTTATTTTTTATTTTATTTTATTTTTTTTTGCAAGAGAGTTTGAAGTTACGATTCGCATGCGCTTGCGTCTTAGTTGTAGCCATATGAACTTGACTCTTCCTATGATGACACTGTAGGATTGCATCCGTTGTTGACAGCAGGGTAAGTTGACTGAAGGACCCAAATGGTGAGACTAGCAGAGGGTATACAGTAGATGATTCTGATCACATAGGTTGGACTGCTCTGATCACATTGCACAAATGCTTGTTATTTAATTTGATTTCATCAAATATGATCATTGTTTGGAATTAATCTCAAATAATACAAGATCTCATCTAATCGCAGAATAGATCCTTAAAGCATCTAACTCCTGTTATCAATCAGCCCGCTCGAGTTTTCATGATTTTCTCTCAGCTTTTTTTTTAGCCTTTTCCATGAACTTTCCTTTAGTCTGTCGATGTTGATTGAACTTGCCTTCACCTTCGTTAGCTGGGGAGGCTGCTCCTTTTATCGATGTTCCTTTTTTGGCTCCATAGTCCTTCCTTGCTCCTTGTACAAACTGGCTGAAATGACGAGTTCCTTATTTTGGGGCTTCGATGTGAGATCTCACACTTTATGTTTATCGGGTTTGGTAGTTCAAATTCTAAGATGGCTTTCAATGGTTGAGATTATGGAGCAGGTTAGGCTCAGGTGGTCTGGGGCAAAATTTTGGTTTTTGGGTTTTTTTTTTGGTTTTCTTTTGTTTTGTTTTTTTTTTGAAAGGTAAAGAGCTATTTATAGGGGTCTTGGATGGTTAAAGGTCAATCTCAATTGGCTTTGGGGGGTACACATTTCAAATGGTTGGGAGGAAAGGGATTATAAGGCTTGGTTCCAATGAGTTATATATTTCTTGTGAAGATCTAGGGTTTCATTCATATAACTCCTGATGTAGCCCTCGGAGTTTGACTTTGCTCGGCTGCACCATATTCATCTTGAATATTGAAGGAGCAAAGGAATAGCCTTTGAAACTTCGCTCGTCGTTATGTCGGCATATTGAGGCAGTATCGACCCAACAATGTCCTTGTCAATTGTCAACATGTCGTTCCATGTTCATGCAAAGGCTCTTTCATTTTGTTTTTCTTTTTTTTCATATCTCTCAAAAATATCCTCTCTTCAGGAGTTATATTAGTTGCTATCAAGATTTTCTGAGATTAGATATTATCGTATTAATTGAATTAATGTCAAAATGAATGCATCATGACCATGTGAAATGAAATCATTAGAAATATCACACAAATAAGCAAAAATAGTTCATCAAATTATAATAACCAAATTGTCATAAAGAATTCTTGAAATGAAAAAAATAAGGCATTTAAAAAAAGCGTAATATTCTTCCCCACTCTCCCGACGAGCGTCAGCGACTTATTCATATCCATGTAGCTCCTGCAAGATATGCCATTCTGGTGGACCGGATCCGATCACATATTTGGTGGAGGGATCGCATTATAGCCTGGCTTGTTCCTCTTCTCCCTCTTCTCAGGATCCGTGATCTGTTTGGTGTCAATAAAATCTTGGATCTTATTCCTCAAAGTTTGGCAGTAATCAGTCGAGTGCCAAGTGTGTTGATGGTAGGCGGAGTACTGATCATCTCTATGCCCTAGCTGTCCTTGATTCGCAGCTGGTCTAGGTGCTAGTAGCTGTAGCTTGCCCTCTTTCATCAATCTCTCCAGTACCCAGGACAAAGAGCGGCCTAAATTGGAGTAGTACCTCTGGCCTTGCCTAACTCCAGTAGCTGAAACTTCTATTGTCTTGCCACTTCTGCCATTACTGCTCCCGGTACCACCTGATCTATACCCTGATTGATTCCCAAAGTTCTTCCCAGCAAAGTTGTTTTGGCTTGCTTTCTTTACTAGGTAAGCCGCCTCAGCCTCTACAGCAATATCCTTAAGTGACTCCCAATCCTTGAGCCCCTTAAAGCTGAGCAACTCCTTCAGGTAAAGGCAAGAGTTCCAAATAAATAGCCTGATCTGGTCAGCAGTGTCAGGCTTTCGCTTAATCATCATGACCTTATTCCTCCATCTGGTGAGGTATTCATGAAATGACTCATCATTCCTTTGCTGTAAAAGCTCAAGGTCCTTCAGGGTGACATCCATCCTAGTACTGCAATTGTACTGATTCATGAATTCATCAGTCAGAAGGTCCCAATCCTCTTTGGATCTCCTATCCAGCCCGTGATACCAGTCTACTGCCGGACCCACCAGACTAAGGCAGAAATATTCCACCTTCTGCTTCTTACTCAACCCGGTTCCTTTCATTACCAGGGTATACTGCTTGATGTGTGCAGATAGGTCGAAAGTACCATCAAATTTCAGCAGCTCAGGCATCTTGAACCTTTGGGGCAACAGCTCTTCATCCCTTAGATCTCTATCCTCAGGGTTGATCCCTTTTCCAGCTGATAGCATATGGGTGATAGCCTCAATCTGTTGTCTCATCCTCCTCAAAGTCTCATCCTCTACCCTGGGTGCTCTGCCTCTCATAGCTTGTTGGACTATTGGCTCCTCGTATTCCTCATCTTTTACAATAAAATCCTCATCAGGATTAGGGACCCTTGCCCTTCTCGGCCCTATGGGTGCAGCAGCTCTGTGCTCATTGACAGGTTGATTGGCAACAGCTCCAACGAGAGGAGCCTCCCCACCAGCAGGTGGTTCGGCTTGCGCCCGAGGAGGGACTATCGGCCCTTGTGGAGCAACAGGCGGCTGTGGAGCAATAGGTGCTTGTAGAACAGGGGGGTGAGCAATTCTTTCGGCCATTGCGCCCATCATTTCTAACATCCTTCGCTCAAAATCCTCTAGCCTCCTAGCAAGGTCTTGAGTGGTCAAAGTTCCAACCTCTTATGCCATCGAGGATGACTCACTAGTCGTTGAGAGTGACTCAGAATCCCAGTCAATCACTAATTCTAACAATCCAAAGGGCGAGTCCGTACTCACCAGCCGACCGTCAGTACCTCTAATCCACTTGGATAAATCTATGATGGCTGAAAAATTTAAATTGTAAGAATGATGCATGGATGATATGTACAATGCATGATCGTGAGTTATACAGCATTTGCAACCACATGTAAGCAAGTAGATCCTTCCAACCTTTTAACTCCCGCACACGAGGTCAAATAGTCTCTTCTTGTAACACCGTTTACCTATACGTAGAGAACTTCACCCTATGAAGAGGATGATGGTCCCCGATAGATAAGGGTTACCACCCACAGATGCTCAAACATAACCAATCATTGCACACCAATTACATATACAACTGAATAAATTGAAAGTTCATCGTTCATCAGAGAATAAGCCATAGAGCAAAATATTGTATTTTATTAATATAACAAAAGTGACTTTACATATTCAAAAAGGATACAAAAGTGCCTCAGCATAACTCAATAGCTACATATAACTAACATTAAAACGGTTTACAAAATATTCTTTACATAATTTAAAAAGTACAAGACTATAACACATACAAAAATAATACAAGGCCTAAACTACAAAATCTGCTATCCACTAGTCGTGTTGGCCCTGCTGATGCGAAACCCACTGCTCAACCCTTCAAAACCTTCCACACCTGCACGGATAAAACACCTGTGCTAAGCGAAAATGCTTAGTGGGGAAACAAAGATGCACAACGACCACTCACAGTGGCGTCAACAAATAATCACAAGCCAATGGCACAGTTAAATGTTAAGATTTCACAAATTAACTTAAAGCATAACAGCATTATAATCATATTATTACCAATATGCAATATTTCAAAATTCACATATAATAACAAATAACATTATTGCTCCTGCTTTATCAAAATAGTGGATAACGAGTATGCGTAGATACCCGAAGGTATAACATCATTCTCATAACACATAGATACCCAAGGGTTTCAAAATAATCTTTTAATTTTGTTCCAAAAACATTTTCGTGTAGATTCGGTACAAAGGAATCACGTAGATCCGATCGGGGGACTTGATCAGTGTCCAAATCATACACTAGCTGCAGCAACAGTAACTCTATTAGGCATGCCTAACTATCCACTTATTCGAATCTAGCAGGTTATGCATAACCCAAATCATGTTTCAATTTGCAATATATATAATTTGTCATGCATAATTCATATAAATATAGTCATATAATAATTCATACAACAAATAGTAGGAAAAAGACAAGAAAAAGACATTTGAAGTTCATTTTTGGAAAACTAGGTATAAAAGAAAACAGGGCAGGATGGGGGGTTTCTGTCGCACTCGCGACAGAAAGGTATCGGACACGAGTCGTGCGGAGGGACATGACTCGTGTCGGATGTCGCTCCACCCCAGTCATGCTTCAGAGCACGACATGCTGAGGAATCACAACAGCACGAGTCATGCTGAAGGAGCACGAGTCGTGCTGCTCAAGCACGAGTCGTGCTTCATCAACACGTGTCATGCTGGTCCTCTCCTTCACCCTGCTGAGATGCACAACTCACACACACAGAAAGGGAGCACGAGTCGTGCTTCACAGCATGAGTCAGACGACGAACACTTCTTCAAGCTAAACACGCGAGAGCTGAAAATCCTCTTCAGTTGTGCTCGCGACAGGAGCGAGAATTCCAGTTCCCAGCAAAACGTAAACCCAGAATTTCCCTTCAAACCAAAACCAATTTAATCCAAATCACTTCCAACTCCATCTTACCTCAAATTAAGCCTTCCAAACATCACAACTAAAATCAAATAACATATTTCCACAAATTAATTCCAACATAAATCATCAATTCACAAATCAAAATCTCAAAAAATCACAAAACCAGAAAATTATGAAGCAAAGTTTAATCAACTTCATATTTAATTCAATAACTCAATAATTATGCCACCTAACCCATCAAAGCTCAAAACCCATATCATATTTATCAAGATAAAACTATTTACACATCATAAATTCTAGAATTTCATTCATATTTCAAAACCCATACATGAACATCAAATAAAAGCAAATTCCCAAACCTAAAATTAATGGACCTCCAATCAAGGGGCTCCACTCCTGCTCACTACTTCCTTGCCCTTGGATTGTCTAGGAGGATTCTTTGATCCACAAAACCCAACACCAAACATGTTTAAACCCTAACTCACAATTACAAAAACTCATCTAAAGGAAATGAAGAAGAATTATTACTTATCACTTACCACACCAGCTTAGGCTACCCAAAACCCACAAGAATTTGCAGTAAAAGGAAGAATTCAAGAAGAAATAAAGAAGAAAGGGAAGAGAAGAAGCAAGTAACGGGAAAGAGAAAGAAGAAGAAGAAGAAAGGAAACCAGCTGAAGTCTCTCTCTCTCTTTTCCCAATACTTATCCTCTCACTTGCCACATGTCACTCTCTCAAGAGGGAAAGCACACCCAACTCTTATCCTACATAACTTACCCAATTCTAGCCTCCTAACATACACTGCTCTCATATACACACTTCACACTAGAACATAACTCAATACACACACATAACAACTTAATTCAATTAACACAACACATACTCAACATTAACCACACACACACACACACGCACACTCTTAAGGCTCACTCTACTAGGGTGGTTTTGGGGTGTTACAATACTCCCCTCCTTAACAGAATTTCGTCCTTGAAATTCTCACCTGATCCAAATAGTTGAGGATACTGAGTTCTCATTGCCTCTTCCGGTTCCCAGGTTGCTTCCTCAACACCGTGATATTGCCAAAGCACTTTAACCAATGGTATCTGTTTGTTTCGAAGCTGCCTGACCTCTCTAGCCAAAATCTCTTTCGGTTCCTCATTAAAAGAGAAATCTGGCTGAACCTAAATATCTTGCACTTTGAGCACATGTGATGGATCTGATCGATAGCGACGGAGCATAGACACATTAAAGACATCATGTAACTTCATTAACTCTGTCGGTAATGCAAATTGATAAGCCACCGGACCAATCCTCTCCAAGATCTCATAGGGTCCAATAAACCGGGGACTCAATTTTCCTTTCTTTCCAAAATGAAGAACCTTCCGCCACGGCGAAACTTTCAAAAAGACCTTGTCACCAACTTCATGCTGAATATCCCTACGCTTCAAATTAGCATATGATCGTTGTCTGTCTTTGGCTGCTTTAAGATTCTGTTGCACAACTCTAACTTTTTCTTCAGTGTCTCTCACTATCTCTGGACCTATCATAGTTCTTTCCGATAATTCAGTCCAACACATCGGTGTTCTACATCTCCGTCCATATAACACTTCATAAGGGGCCATTCCGATGCTTGCTTGATTACTATTATTATATGCAAATTCCATTAAAGGCACATATCGATCCCAATTTCCTGAAAATTCCAAAGCACAACCCCGAAGCATGTCTTCAAGAATCTGAATAACTCTCTCAGACTGACCATCGGTTTGGGGATGAAACGCTGTACTGAAGTTTAGCCGAGTACCCAAAGCTGACTGAAGTTCTTTCCAAAACTTGGACGTAAATCGAGGATCTCGATCAGACACAATGGACAACGGAACCCCATGAAGTCTGACTATCTCTCTCACATATATCTCTGCCACCTTATCCATAGAATAATCCAACCGAACAGGAAAGAAATGCGTCGACTTTGACAACCTATAAACTATGACCCATACCGAATCATGCTTGCGTTGCGTCAACGGCAAGCCAGATTCAAAATCCATCGTAACAACATCCCATTTCCACTGACGAATAGGTAAGGGGTTAAGCAAACCCGATGGAACTTGGTGTTCGGCCTTCACTTGCTGACACACTAAACACTTCGAAACAAAATACACTATGTCCTTCTTCATACCCGGCCACCAATAATGCTGCTTGAGATCTCGATACATCTTATCTCCACCCGGATGCATAGTGAAAATCGATGAATGGGCCTCTTGCAAAAGCTGCTTCTTCACATCACTCATACCTTGTACACATAACCGATTCCCATGCTTAAGCACTCCTTCACTATCCACTGAAAATTCAGTTCGCGTACCATCTTTCACTGCTTGACAAGCACGCTGCAAAATAGGGTCACTCAACTGTGCATTCACAATCGCTTGCCTCAAACTCGATCTTGCTTTTAACTGAACAATCAATGCACCTTCTAAATCAAATCTCCATCTTCCTCTACTAAGAGACAAAGCCGACATTGATTTCCTACTAAGGGCATCTGCTACGACATTCGCTTTACCCGGATGATAATCAATAATACAATCATAGTTCTTGAACAGTTCTAACCATCTTCGCTGTCTCAAATTCAACTCTTTCTGAGTCAGCAGATACTTCAAACTCTTGTGATCAGTGAAGATTCTACACTTTTCTCCATACAAATAGTACCGCCACACCTTAAGTGGAAACACTACCGCCGCTAATTCTAAATCATGCGTCGGGTAGTATTGTTCATAAGGTTTCAATTGCCTGGAAGCATAGGCAATTACCTTGTCGTCTTGCATCAGAACACAACCTAAGCCCACTCCTGAAGCATCACTATACATGGTGAATTCCCTACCTGATACAGGTTGCAAAAGCAAAAGAGCCTTAGTCAACATCTCTTTCAGCTGATCAAAACTGGTTTGACATTTGTCAGACCAACCAAACCTCACCTCCTTCCGGAGAAGTCTAGTCAGAGGTAAAGTTAACACTAAGAATCCCTTGACAAAATGCCTATAATAACCAGCCAAACCCAGAAAACTTCTTACTTCTGGCACATTTTTAGGTGGTAACCAACTCACAATCGCTTCCACCTTAGATGGGTCTACCTGAATACCGTCAGCTGAAACCACATGTCCAAGAAAAGTTACTTCTTTTAGCCAAAATTCACACTTACTGAGTTTAGCATAAAGTCGATGATCCCTCAATACTTGTAACACCAGACGGAGATGTTCTTCATGTTCTGTCTCATTCCTCGAATAAACAAGGATGTCATCGATGAACACTACCACAAACCGATCCAGATATTGTCTGAAGACCCTGTTCATTAGATCCATAAAGGCTGCAGGTGCGTTGGTCAAACCAAATGGCATCACCAAGAATTCATTGTGACCATAACGCGTCCGAAAAGCCATCTTCGCCACATCTACATCCTTTACTCTCAACTTGTTATAACCCGATTTCAGATCTATCTTGGAGAACACTCCTGCTCCTCTCAACCGATCAAAAAGATCTTCAATCCGAGGTAACAGGTACTTATTCTTTACCGTAACCTTGTTAAGCTGCCTGTAATCTATACACATCCGCAATGTTCCGTCTTTCTTTTTAACAAATAAGACCGGAGCACCCCACGGAGACACAATGGGCCGGATAAATCCTTTATCCAAAAGTTCTTGCAATTGACTTTTTAGTTCCTTCAATTCCACTGGAGCTATCCGATGCGGAGCTTTAGAAATCGAAGATGCTCCCGGTACAATCTCCACCGACAACTCTACCTCCCTCTCTGGAGGTAACCCCGGTAACTCCTCCGAAAAAACATCCTCAAACCCAGAAAACTTCTTACTTCTGGCACATTTTTAGGTGGTAACCAACTCACAATCGCTTCCACCTTAGATGGGTCTACCCGAATACCGTCAGCTGAAACCACATGTCCAAGAAAAGTTACTTCTTTTAGCAAAAATTCACACTTACTGAGTTTAGCATAAAGTCGATGATCCCTCAATACTTGTAACACCAGACGGAGATGTTCTTCATGTTCTGTCTCATTCCTCAAATAAACAAGGATGTCATCGATGAACACTACCACAAACCGATCCAGATATTGTCTGAAGACCCTGTTCATTAGATCCATAAATGGTGCAGGTGCGTTGGTCAAACCAAATGGCATCACCAAGAATTCATTGTGACCATAACGCGTCCGAAAAGCCGTCTTCACCACATCTACATCCTTTACTCTCAACTTGTTATAACCCGATTTCAGATCTATCTTGGAGAACACTCCGGCTCCTCTCAACCGATCAAAAAGATCTTCAATCCGAGGTAACAGGTACTTATTCTTTACCGTAACCTTGTTAAGCTGCCTGTAATCTATACACATCCGCAATGTTCCGTCTTTCTTTTTAATAAATAAGACCGGAGCACCCCAAGGAGACACAATGGGCCGGATAAATCCTTTATCCAAAAGTTCTTGCAATTGACTTTTTAGTTCCTTCAATTCCACTGGAGCGATCCGATGCGGAGCTTTAGAAATCGGAGATGCTCCCGGTACAATCTCCACCGACAACTCTACCTCCCTCTCTGGAGGTAACCCCGGTAACTCCTCCGAAAAAACATCCTCAAATTCCCTCACGATCGGAATATCTTGTATCTTACCCTGCTCTCTTCGCGAATCTAGAACTAGTGCCAACTACGCTTCACATCCCTTCCTTAAAAACCTCTTAGCCTTAATTGCTGAAATGACATTATGCATCGAACTACTTCCCTCGACTTTCACAATCACGGGTAACTGATATTTATTCTTAAGAATCAAAACTTTCCTGTGACAATCCATTGTAGCCCTATGCTTGGTCAACCAATCCATCCCTAAAATAACATTAAACTCATGAAAAGGCAACCGAATCAAATCAACTGCAAACTCCATGCCTTGAATTCTTAGGGGACAGTTCGGACAAACCTGGTTCATAATAACAACCCAAAGGGCTAGACACATGAATCTCATAATCCAATCTTTCCTCACTCCCCAAATTATCACCCAACTTACTAGAACACAAATAAGAATAAGTAGAACCCGGATCTATCAAAGCACACACTTCAGAATCAAACAATAAAAACTTACCAAAAATTACTTCCGATACGTTCTGCTCATCCCTAGCCTTTATGGCATAGGCTCTACCAGCTGTCGGGACGGGGCGATCCACAGACTCAGATAACTCTCTCTCCCGAGGCCGTCCACCACGACCCCGTCCTCTACCTCTACCACGACTTCCTTGGGGAGCATTGGATCCTGCTCGACTACCCTCTTGTTGACCTAAAACATTCTCACGCATATTCGGGCAATTAGCAAAGAAGTGGTCCGTACTACCACCCCTAAAACACCCTCCTGTCAGCCATCAACATTTGCCCCGGTGGCGCCTACTACAATGGGAGCATTGAGGCATAACATCGCCTCTACCCCCAGAACCTCCTCTACCCATGTCTGATCCTATAGAAGAATCTTGTCTCCTCCCTCTAGTAGTCGGACTAGCAAAAGACTCAGCAGCAGGATTCCCTTGAGATTCTCTTGATCTTTTCCCTGAAGAAGAACTGCCTCTGGAGGTCTTTCTCCTGAAAGCTTTCTCTCTCAAAGCATTCTCTGATCGTTCCACTCTCAAGACCGCCTGAACCAACTGATAATAACTAACATCTGGGGCAGACATCAAAGAAACTAGCATCGCCTTCAAAGATTCATTCAAACCCACCTCAAAATGTTGACACCGAAACTCATCAGTAAGAATTCCTGGCGGTGCATATTTACTAAGTCTGTTAAACTCATTCTCATAGTCCACCACTGAGATTACCCTCTGCTTGAGGCTCAAGAACTGCGCCCATCTGGCGTCTTTGAATGCCTTAGTTATATACTTATTTTAGAACTCCTTCTCAAAGAACTCCCATGACAAAGGCTCGGGAAGCTGGGGCTGACTGAGCACTAACCTCCACCAGTCATATGCAGAGCCTTGCAATAGCGACACTACACATTCCACTTCTCTATCTGGCAGACATCTGATTTCCCTTAACACCCGCTTCACTTTATCAATCCTCATCTCGGCTTTATCTGATTCATCTAAGCTGGTACCGAAGAAATCCTCAGCTCCATACTTTCTCATATTCTCAACAGGTGCCATAGGTGCAGTTACTCTCTCCAGCATCCTGGCCATATCCTAGGATATTTTGAGCATCGCTTCAAAGGGAACCGCAGGAGCCTCAGGTTGCACCCTAGGAGGTTGAGCCGGACCCGAAACTGATGGATCTTGCTATTGGGGATTCGCACTCTTGGCTGACCCCTCAAGCAATCCATGAGCAGACTCCATAGCTACAAAACATAAACCACAATTCGCATCAGGCCAACACAACTCTAACAGACTTTCTATGATACTCTAGCCCAGAAACGTCTAAACCTACTACTCTGATACAAAAAAATGTAACACCCCTTACCTATACGTAGAGAACTTCACCCTATGAAGAGGATGAGGGTCCCCGATAGATAAGGGTTGCCACCCATAGATGCTCAAACATAACCAATCATTGCATACCAATTACATAGACAATTGAATAAATTGAAATTTCATCATTCATCAGAGAATAAGCCATAGAGCAAAATATTGCATTTCATTAATATAACAAAAGTGACTTTACATATTCCAAAAGGATACAAAAGTGCCTCAGCACAACTGAATAGCTACATAAAACTAACATTAAAACGGTTTACAAAATATTCTTTACAAAATTTCAAAAGTACAAGGCTATAACACATACAAAAAGAATACAAGGCCTAAACTACAAAATCAGCTATCCACTAGTTGTGTTGGCCCTGCTGATGCGAAACCCACTGTTCAACCCTTTAAAACCTTCCACACCTGCACGGATAAAACACCCGTGCTAAGCGAAAACGGTTAGTGGGGAAACAAAGATGCACAACGACCACTGACAGTGGCGTCAACAAATAATCACAAGCCAATGGCACAATTAAATGTTAAGATTTCATAAATTAACTTAAAGCATAACAGCATTATAAGCATATTATTACCAATATGCAATATTTTAAAATTCACATATAATAACAAATAACATTATTGCACCTGCTTTATCAAAATAGTGGATAACAAGTACGCGTAGATACCCGAAGGTATAACATTATTCTCATAACACATAGATACCCGAGCGTATCAAAACAATCTTTTAATTTTGTTCCAAAAACATTTTCGTGTAGATTCAGTACAAAGGGATCATGTAGATCCGATCGAGGGACCTGATCAGGGTCCAAATCATACACTAGCTGCAGCAACAGTAACTCTATTAGGCATGCCTAACTATCCATTTATTCGACTCTAGCAGGTCATTCATAACCCAAATCATGTTTCAATTCGTAATATATATAATTTGTCATGCATAATTCATATAAATATAGTCATATAATAATTCATACAACAAATAGTAGGAAAAAGACACCAAAAAGACATTTGAAGTTCATTTTTGGAAAACTAGGTACAAAAGAAAATAGGGCAGGATGGGGGGTTTCTGTCGTGCTCGCGACAGAAAGGCATCGGAGACTAGTCGTGCTAAGAGACGCGACTCGTGTCGGATGTCTCTCCACCCCAGTCGTGCTTCAGAGCACGACATGCTGAGGAATCACAACAGCACGAGTCGTGCTGAAGGAGCACGAGTCGTGCTTAATCAGCATGTGTCGTGCTGGTCATCTCCTGCTGCCTTCAACCTGTTGAGATGCACAAATCGCACGCACAGAAAGGGAGCATGAGTCGTGCTTCATAGCACGAGTCGGGCTTCACAGCACGAGTCGGACGGCCAACACTTCTTCAAGCTAAATACGCGAGAGCTGGATATCCTCTTCTGTCGCACTCGCGAGAACGTCGCGCTTGCGATAGGAGCGATAATTCCAGTTCCCAGCAAAACGTAAAGCCAGAATTTCCCTTCAAACCAAAACCAATTTAATCCAAATTGCTTCCAACTCCATCTTACCTCAAATTAAGCGTTCCAAACATCACAACTAACATCAAATAACATATTTCCACAAATTAATTCCAACATAAATCGTCAATTCACAAATCAAGATCTCAAAAAATCACAAAACTAGAAAATTAGAAGCAAAGTTTAATCAACTTCATATTTAATTCAATAACTCAATAATTGTGCCACCTAACCCATCAAAACTCAAAACCCATATCATATTTATCAAGATAAACCTATTTACACATCATAAAGTCTAGAATTTCATGCATATTTCAAAACCCATACATGAACATCAAATAAAAGCAAATTCCCAATCCTGAAATTAATGCACATCCAATCAAAAGGCTCCACTCCCACTCGCTACTTCCTTGCCCTTGGATTCTCTAGGAGGATTCTCTGAACCACAAAACCCAACAACACCAAACATGTTTAAACCCTAACTCACAATTACAAAAACTCATCTAAAGGAAAGGAAGAAGAATTATTACTTATCACTTACCACACCAGCTTAGGCTACCCAAAACTCACTAGAATTTGCAGTAAAAGGAAGAATTCAAGAAGAAATAAAGAAGAAAGGGAAGAGAAGAAGCAAAGTAACGGGAAAGAGAAAGAAGAAAAAGAAAAAAGGAAACCAGCTGAAGTCTCTCTCTCTCTTTTCCCAATACTTATCCTCTCACTTGCCACATGTTACTCTCTCAAGAGGGAAAGCACACCCAACTCTTATCCTCCATAACTTACCCAATTCTAGCCTCCTAACATACACTACTCTCATATACACACTTCACACTAGAACATAACTCAATACACACATATAACAACTTAATTCAATTAACATAACACAAACTCAACATTAACCACATACACACACACACACTCTTAAGGCTCACTCTACTAGGGTGGTTTTGGGGTGTTACACTTCCTAGGTGGGCTTGACCCATGGGTCAACGGGGAACCTAATGGGCGAGTATGGTGCACAGTGGAAAACCGGCACCATAACACTCTCAATTTAAAGCACGTGCGCATGGATTTTGGCCATTATATATTTTGACCTTTCAAACAGACTAAAATGAGCACACCGGGGCATGAAAGCCTTTGATGAGTGCCCGATTAATATGTTTGAATTGGTTTGATATACAAGGGCCCACATAACAAGCATTGCATTAAGGTACATGTAACCTAGGGGAAGTATCTATTGCCATTACATGAGCTTTGGTCAAAGGTGGTGTTACTTTAAGGTTATCCAAGCATGGTCCCTGCCAACGGGTCTAGCTCATCATGAGTATAATGATCGATCGGGTCTCCATTTTATATACCATGATGGTACGAGGCTTTAGCTGGTGATTATCCTTAACACTTCCCCACATTGAGTGAACGTAAGGTCATGCTTCGGGAATGCACCGAGGTGGTGACTAATGAAACGGCGAGAGAAAACCAAGTGTCTGCCTTGGGGATTTTTAATCAGCCATTCAGTGGCTTTTATATATCATTGATAGGAGAAGAGTAGGGTTCAGTAGATAGCCCTCAAGTTGTGAACATGATGAAGAAGATGCACTTCCTCCCAGGGGCTGGTTTAGGCAAAAATTCCCAAGGGTTGCAGTATGCTGTTACTACACAAGGCCAGAAAGATCGGAAGGGTTTGGGATATAAAGGAGAACGTGGCAAGAAGAAAATGTCAAAAAAGATCCCCCACATTTAGAAGAGTTTTGGTCCCACGTCTTCAGTCTGTGCTTACATTGGAGATGAAGAGGCTCAATGGGTGGATGGAAAGATCATTCCAGGTTTTGAAATCTTTAATGATGTCTTCGACTGGGAGGTTGGAGTTATCAAATCTGCAGAGGACTTCTAGGATGAAGAGATTGTGACTTAGTGTAGTGTCTGGGATAGGGATGGGCCCGAGGAGATTGTCACTAACAAGCTGTTAGACACCAGGTTGAAGGGAAAAGAGAAGATGGCAAAGTCAGATTTGAAGATTAAAGATTTGAAGATTTCACCGGGGGTAGTTAAAAAGCCTCCACGAAGCAAAGAAGTCAAGGAACAGTCGGCTGCAACATCGATGTCAATAGAGAATGAAGACAATAGTTATTTAGATAACCTTTTTATCCCAGAACTTTTCAGTAAGGACAATGTTAATTTTTCTGATTATATTAATGAGATGAATAACTTTGCTTACTTGTGTGATATTTCTGATGATTTCATTTCTCATGATCATAAGCATGATGCATTCATTTTTGACAATAACTCAACTAGCATGACTGCATTTAATCTTTAAACTTTTGAGAGCCCAAAGGAAATTCTGATAGCATCAGACATAACTCTTGAGGAGAGGTTAAAATTTGAGAGAATTTTGAAAAAATATAAAAAAGTCTTTGCCTGGACCTATGAGAACATGCCGAGAATTGATCGAGAAGTCACCGAACATGCCATCCTAACTTATCCAGAGTCTAAACCAGTTAAGCAAAAGCTCAGAAGACTTAGACCTGAATGGGCATAAAAGGTGAAAGAAGAGATCCACAAGTAGATTGAGGCTAAGTTTCTAATAGAGGTTCAATACCCGACCTGGTTAGCTAATATAGTTCCTATGGCTAAAAAGGATGCAAAGGTTCGAGTATGTGTGGACTATCGGGACCTAGACAAAGCCTGTCCAAAAGACGATTTCCCTTTGCCTCATATTGATGTGCTAGTAGATAGTGCAGCTGCTTGCATGATGTACAGTTTTGTGGATGGGTACGCAGGGTACAATCAAATCCTCAATAAGATAGTAGATCGAATTAAGACAGCCTTTATCACTGAATGGGGTACATTTGCTTACCGGGTTATGCCTTTCGGATTAAAGAATGCAGGAGCAACATATCAAAGAATAGCCACTAGAGTTCTTAATGACTTGATCCACAAAGAAGTGGAGGTGTATGTTGACGACATGACGATCAAGTCAGATACCTGGGAAGGTCACTTCGAGGCTTTGGAAAAGTTCTTTCAAAGGATCAATAAGTATAATTTGTACCTCAATCCCAAGAAGTGCATCTTTAGAGTTACCTCGGGTAGGCTATTGGGCCATGTGGTAAGCCAGAGAGGAATTGAAGTAGATCCTGATAAGGTCAGAGCCATTAGGGAGATGCTAGTGCCCCAGAAAGAGAAGGAAGTTAGAAGTTTCCTGGGAAAACTTCAGTACATCAGTCGGTTTATTGCCAAGCTAGCTTCGGTATGTGAGCCCATCTTTAAGCTTCTCAGGAAGAATCAACCAGTGATGTGGAATAATGATTGTCAATTAGCTTTTGATACTATTAAGGATTATCTCCTAAATCCACCAGTTTTAAGACCACCACATCTTGCCAAACTGCTAATCCTGTATTTTTAGCGGTAGAAGACAGTTCAGTGGGGGCCATGATGGCCCAGGAGGATGAGTTTAGGGTGGAGTTTGTTGTTTATTACCTTAGCAAGAAATTCCTATCATACGAAGTTAAATATATGGAAGTGGAAAAGATTTGCTTGGCAATAATTTAGGCCTCTAAAAAGTTGCGACACTACTTTCACTCTTTCAGTGTGCAGGCAGTTGCCAAGCATAACCCGCTTAGGTACCTTCAGGAAGCACCCTCTCTACTAGGAAAAATGGGAAGATGGTTATTACTATTTGCAGGAGTTTGATATCGAATACATCGCTAGGAAAACCATTAAGGGAAGAGCTATAGTTGAGTTCTTGGCTGAGCATCCTATTGAGGGAGGCCAGTTCGAATACAATTTCCTAGATGAAGATGTCACGGCCATAACAGTACAAGGGTGGCAGTTGTTTTTCTATGGGGCAGTTAACAGTAAAGGGGCAGGAGCAGGGATTATTCTTATAACCCCAGATGGTGAGAAGCTGCCAGTAGCCAAAAAGTTGAGGTACAGGGCTACCAATAATGAGGCAGAATATGAGGCTTGCATCTTTGGATTGGAAGCACTGCTCACTCTGGGGCTAAAGACCGCAGAAGTTTTCAGAGATTCGTCCTTAGTAATTCATCAGATTAGAGGGGAGTGGTCAGTTAAGGAAGAGAGGCTATTGCCTTATGTGAAGTACTTGAGAATGTTGAGTAGTCAGTTTGAGACTTGCACTTTTCACTTCGTCCCCAGGGATTAAAATTATTTAGCTGATGCTCTTGCGATGTTAGTGTCCATGTGGGATAAACCAACAGGCGTTGCTATGAGACCCGTGTTGATCTCTAGTGCAGAGAAGCCTTATTTTGAAACTGAGCATGTGATAGAGGTTGAAGTTGCCGATGGAAATCCTTGGTACTACGATATTCAAAATTACTTATAATGGTCAGTTTTTCCAGAAGAAGCCACTGAGAAAGACCAAAGAATGATTAGAAAGTTATCTACTCAATTCATCAGTGTAGACGGAACTTTGTATAAGAGGCAAGTTGATGGTATCTAGTTGAGATATTTGGAAGAGAAAGAAGCTGAAAGAGTTAAGGAAGAGGTTCATGCTGGTGTCTGTGGAGCTCACATGAATGGCTTAGCCTTAGCGAAGAAGATCATGCGCCAAGGATTCTATTGGCTCACGATAGATACGGATTGCTCAAAGTATGTGAAGCAATGCCAGTTATGCCAGCAATACATAAATTTGAGGCATGTACCAGTTTTAGAGTTATCATAGGTGAGATATGTCCTACAGCTTCTAATGGGCACAGGTTCATCATAGTCGCCATTGATTACTTCACTAAATGGGTCGAAGCTGAATCTTTTAAGAAGGTTGATGCTAGGGACATGGCTAATTTCATCGAGCAGAATTTGATATGCAGATACGACCTCCCACACCACATTGTATCTGATAATGGTGTACAATTCTTAGCAGAAACTAAACAGATGCTTCAGAAATATGGAATCCAGCATCACAAGTCTTCTCCTTACCAACCTCTGGCTAATGGCGCAATTGAAGTAGCGAACAAGAATGTTAAAAGAATATTGGCTAAGATGGTTTAGAGCTATAAAGACTGGGCAGAAAAGCTACCTTTTGCACTATGGGGTTATAGAACCACAGTCAGAGCCTCTATGAGAGCGACGCCATTCTCTTTAGTATATCGAACTGAAGCAGTTCTACCAGTTGAAATCGAGCTGAAATCTTTAAGGGTAGTCATGGAAGCTGAGATTCCAGAGGCAGAATGGGCACAACAGCGGTTATTGCAGTTGAATCTATTGGATGAAGATAGGTTGCGAGCTTATTATCACAATCAAGTTTATCAGAAGAGGCTAGCTCGATCGTTCGATAAGAAGGTACGTGTGACGCGCCCGAATCCCACTTGACATCTGGGTCGCTCTCGGGTGTCCGCTTTTAGGACTCGAGACCGGATGGGGATTCGTTAAAACTCGTGAAAGCTGATTGCTTCGCATTGGAAAGGGATTCACCCCCATTCCATTGTTGACAATCGACTTACGAGAGCGTATATTGGGTATCACAAGGTAGGTATCACGGAGTTGCCACCCAATAAAACATTGGGAAATAAATTCTAACCTTATGAGGCCAAAACCAAAGAGAGTTCGGGACCTCACTCTTATTCATACCTTTGGTTAACATTATGTGAATAAGTTTTTAGAATCAATTATTTATTCTCTCTTCTCACATGGTTCATGCAAATAAATATAAAGCGCATTACAGTCACATAAAAAAGAGCAATAAATAAAGCGATAAATAAAATACAATTACAATTATCCAATAATAAACACGGAATCTATAATAGTGTTAAAATTAAAATACATACATAAATCGGGCCATTCATTTAGATGAGAACATTGGTTTCCAACTACTTCTCTTACAAAAAGAAGTATAGAGTTCGCAAACCGACTTTATGAAAAAGGTCGAAGTGATCTCGTTTTAGTGAAAACGTGAATCTTTCATTTTTGGGACAAAAATGAGGACATTGGTCCAGTTTTTAACAAGTTTTTAATTTTAATAGAAAACATTTTGTGTGGTGGTTGTTTTTAAGCGCGGTCGAAAATCCTTTATTATTATAGTTCTCAAGCAAATGAAAGAAATTAAATAATAAATATAAATTTTCGAATAATAAATAAATCCTAAACTATTCGTCTTGACCGTGCTTCGCCTAGCTGCATGGATGAGCCACATGGCCCTCGCGGTTGCGGTCATGACAGAAAATAATATTGGTCAGCAACGGGTTAAATTAAACTAAACGATAAATAAATAGTCGGATGAAATATATTGAGAAAAATAATTAATCTAATGCAATAAAAATAACGATACTGATAATAATAATGATGATGCTAAAACAAATACTAATAATAACAATAAATAATAAAAATAACAATGATAATATAATATAATATTACATATGACAATAATAGCAATAATACAATATAATAATATAAACAACAATAATAATAATGATAATAATTACACAATCACAATAATAATAATAATAATAATAATAATAATAATAATAATAATAATAATAATAATAATAATAACAATAATTATAATATAAAATAAACATAAAATAATAATTCTAATAATAACAACAACATAAAATGATAATAATGCTAACAATAAATAACATAACATAACAATGATGACAAATATAATAATCATAGTAATAATAATAATAATAATAATAATAATAATAATAATAATAATAATAATAATAATAATAATAATAATAATAATATAGCAAAATGAACATAAACTGAATAATACTAACAATACTAATAACATAAAATAATAATATTAACAATAATAATAATAATAATACAATAATGCTAATAATAAATAAATAAAATAATAATGATAATAATAATAATAATAAAAACAGAATAATACCAATAATAATAATAATAATAATAATAATATAAAATAAATAAAAAAGGGGGAAACTCACCGGATTTACTAGCCGGAGGTCGCCGGTGGTCGAGACCACCATCGCCGAACGATAGATCGCGATGCCGGGAGTCCACCACCGCCGGTCACTCGCCGGAAAGAAGAGCCGCCTCGCCGGAAATCGCGCTAGAATGGCGCGGCTTCATCTTCCCCGATCTCCTTCCTGCCGGCGAGTGAGGCTGATCGGAGGCGACCACCTGGTTCGTCCGGTTGCTTAGAGCCCACCGGTCGGGCGCGTGCGGCAGTCCGACGCTTCTTCCCCACTTTTCTTCTTTCTCCGGCATCGTGTCCCTGTATTCCATTGGCCCTTCTCCTCTTCTCTTATTTCTTTCTTTCTTTCTATTTCATTCTTCATTTGGTTTGTTTCTTGTCCCCTTTTCTTTGTTTCTTGCTCACTGTCCCTCTTATTCTTTCTCTCTCTTTCTTTTTATTTTTCTCTCTTTGGCTTCGGCTCCTCCCTCCATTTTCTTTCTATTTTCTTGTGCTCTCTTCTTTTGTCGAACCCCCCCCCCCCCCCCCCCCCCCCCCCCCCCCCGCCTTCATATTTTTCTTTTTATACCCCAAAATTAGGGTAGGGCATTTCTCAATAATTTTTGAATTTATTAATTTTATTTTAACCTACTTAATTTATTTATTTATTTTTTCAACATCAATTATCCTATATTAACTAATTAATTAAACCTAATCTTAATTTTTAATTTTACATATATATATATATATATATATTTTCTCTTCTTTTTTTTTTCTTTTAAGTTTTTATATATATATATATATATTTTCGGAGAAATTATCAAATTTGCCCGGAGAGCCAAAATTGTCATTTTTAGATGTCACCTCGACTCAGGACCCGGTGTCTACAGTTGCCCCCAATTTTGGGGAAGCTAGTGCCTAGATGCTTAGGTGAGCCAAAATTCTAGAAAAGGAAAGAAACGCGTACCTGAGGCGAGGACCTTCCTATTGCCATGAGAATGAATCATCTCTTTAAGTCACCGTATGGACTGCAGAGCGATTTTTAGCCTTCTGGGTGATGCGTTGAGTCTACTCCAGACTCACTAAATGTGAGAGTTGCTATTCTGAGCTGCACCAAGTCTGCTCCAGACATACAAAGTGCGGGGTTGTTCTTTTGAACTGCACCGAGCCTGCTCCAGGCTTACAAAGTGCGAGAGGTGCTCTTCTGAGCTGCACCGAGCCTGCCCAGGCTTACAAAGTGCGAGGGTTGGTCATTTGAGCTGCATCGAGCCCATTTTAGGCTTACAAAGCGCGGGGTTGTTCTTCTGAACTGCACCGAGACGTTCTAGGCTTATAAAGTGCGAGGGTTGCTCTTTTGAGCTACACCAAGCCCGTTCTAGGCTTACAAAGTGCGGGGTTGTTCTTCTGAACTGTACCGAGCCCGTTCTAGGCTTACAAAGTGCGGGTTGTTCTTCTGAACTGCACCGAGCCCGTTCTAGGCTTACAAAGTGCGGGGTTGTTCTTCTGAATTGCACCAAGCCCGTTCTAGGCTTTCAAAGTGCGGGGTTGTTCTTCTGAACTGCACCGAGCCCGTTCTAGGCTTATAAATGCGGGATTGTTCTTCTGAACTGTATCGAGCCCGTTCTAGGCTTACAAAGTGCAGGGTTGCTCTTCTGAGCAAAGTTGATGAAGAGATTCCTCTTAGAGGGCTTTGAAATTTACCTCCTCAAAGGACTTTGGTTGACTTGCCCCCTGAGAGAATTGAAGGTTTGCCTCCTCAGAGGACTTGGACGTTTACCTCCTCAGAGGGATTCAGGAATGCTGACATGTGAAGTCAAAGGTTAAGACTGATGTACACCATCTAGTAAGCGCTAGGCACCATGTATGCAAGAATGCGTATGAAAAGCTATGCATGTATGCATGTGTGATATTTAGGCACAAAATCATTCATACGAAATATTAAACATATGCAAAATATTATACCTGTGGGATGCTTAGAATGTGACACGAGACAACTGTAAGGAGTTGTGTATGTGAAGTGTGTACTGTGCGTACCATGCATGGACTATGAAGATGAAATGCATGAAGATGAAATGCATGCAGAGAATTGTGCATATGCCACAGTCGCAGCTGGAATATATGTAAAAGATTATGGAATGTGTGCGAAGAATCATATTCTACAAAATATTTGCCAATGATCATGAGTGAAAAAATATATGTAAAGGATCAGGCATGAGAAATATATGCAAGGGGATTATGTATGCAAAATATATGCAAATGATCATGCATGTAACGGGGGTAAAGAGTCATTCACCGACATAGATGTAAAGAATCATATGCCAAGATAGGTGGAAAGTCATTATGTACATGAAGGCTATATAAAGAATTGAGTGTAAGTGATATGTACATAAAACACATGCAGAATAAAATCACATATATGTGTGTACAGAATGCATGCAAAAAATGTGAATGTGAGATGCATGCAAAGGATATGGCCATAAAATGCGTGAAAATAAGTGACTATAAAAAATGAAGTTTAGAGAGCCATGTACATAAAAGTACTTATGAAATATGCTCGCTAAAGATCTTATGCCAAAAGACACACACCAAGGATTATACATGTAAAACTATTTATAAGAATGTTTGATACAGTTATGTGTAAAAATATTTGTAGAAAGCATATGTGCAAAGAATATTGCTTGTAGTATATGCAAAGTATCACTTTCATGAGTGGCAATAAGAAGTACCCCAAGATTGTGAAATCATTGCAACCTATTAGGCACCCCAAACTCGAGTTTCTATCTATCCTTGAATGCACTGAATGAACCACATTCTCAATTGATTCAATCTTAGCGAAAGAATTCAGGAGTCATTCCCAATGAAGTGCAAGAAGATAAACATGTGAATATCAAGGTTTACTAAACCAACATGTAAATACAAGGCATACCATGCAATCACCGTGTGTATGTGCAAAAGGCCAAAACAGAATTTTTTCACCATTCAAAGATAAATTCTAGATGCAATATTGGGGATGAGACTCAACTCAAATGCACGAATGCACTCGTGGCTTCCTACTTGAAGCTCAAGTAACACCATATGCCTCTTCCTACGTACCAAACCTTATTAGAAGGTCATCTTTGCTAATTAAACGAGACTAAACCAGGAATCAAGAGGTCTTACTTTGATTGTAATGTTACGCTTAGGTAAATGGTTACCAAGAAAAGATCAAGTTTCTAGAGAAAACTAGCCGCAACGTTTAGTCGACGGATGAAAGAACCATTTTCAACCTAATTGCATACTGTCCAGGTATTCTTGAATTTGAATTTGGTAATACTTTAGCTCAATAAGCTCAGCATAAAAATTAAGTTAGAAAGATAACCACTGAAACTCTTCAAGGGGTACTATCTTGAGCTCAACTTTTTTTTTTGAGCTTTTTTTTTTGCAAGCTTACGTCTTTAATTATTTGAAGACAATGATTAAATCCCCTTTCTGAAGTGTAACCCATCCTTATTAGGGTGATCTTTGATAGCCCAATGAATTATAAATGATTGAAACATTTTTCCCCAAAGTGTAAGCCCATCCTTATCAGGGCGAATTTTAATATCCCCAAAAAATTGTCAATGATTGAAGCTATTTTCCCGAAGTGTAAACCCATCCTTATTAGGGTGATCTTTGATAGCCCAATGAATTATAAATGATTGAAACATTTTCCCCCAAAGTGTAAACCCATCCTTATCACGGCGATTTTGATAGCCCAAAAGATTATCAATGAAGTACATCCGTCCTTATTAGAGCAGCTATTCTTCTAAAGGGAAGCCAAAATCATTTTAGGCGAAGGGGGGAGTTTTAATGTGTGTAATAATAAAATCGGTATGCATTTAGCATACCAAAATAATGGCTCAATAGCTAGCAAGCGATTAAAAATAAGGGTAGCAAATGGTCATTTAGCCCTATACAAAGAATGGTTGCATAAATCATTTTCTAGGTTCAGCCTTATCCAGAGATCGCTTTGACGGGTCATTAGAAAGGTTCTAGTTCTCTTAATGATTTTTCATCTAATCCCCTAATTGCAACTAGATTTTTCAGTTTGTTTCCAAAATGGGCCAAAAGTGCTCTGAACTTAGAAATTATATGGTATAGTCTAGTGTTTCCATGTGATCTAGCAATCAAAGACCAAACATAATTACCGTTTGCTTAATTCAAAATGGAATGAAGCACAGATTTCTAGAACTGAGATCAAAGCCATTCATAGTTGAGAACTACTTAGGCAGAGTCAGACTTTGAATCAAAGGTACCTCAATAAGGTGCAAACATGTCAACATTTTAGGGTACAACTTAACATAAAAACTTTTACTTTATCAAAATTTATATACACAAGAATCATGTAGGCATACAAAGAATTGTTTATAAAATATATGCAAACTATATGCTAAGAATCATGTATAGGGAAAGATGCATGAAATAGTGTCGTGCATATTAGTAATGCGTGTAAGAAACTACATGTGAAAAACATGTGTAAAAATATATTGTATAGAAATGCGTACATGAAATATGTGAAAAAATGTGTGTGCATAAAACATCTACAAAAAATTATAAGTGAGTGTGAGTGTGTAAACACTGCATGACAAATGATGTGCATACATAAATTTGCAGTGTACATGTAAGCAGCATATAATGAAGGCACGAGTACAAAATATGGCACAATATGAGGGTGAATATTCATGTTACATGGTGCATGTGCACATGGCATAATTTATACATGATGGGGATACTTGTGTGATGTAAGATGAAGATGATCTGGCATGACAATGTGTACTAATGAGTCTTGAGGAATGGCAAAATTGGCATACACAAAAGTACAAAATATATACAGATAACGCACATGACATGGGATGAAAGTGGTTATAAGAAACAAATGACGTCTACAAGGTATGTGTATTTACACGGTATGCATGTACAAAATGTGGCATGGTATATATAATGACAAACAACTCATGTATGATAATGCATGTTGATGATATGGCATACAATGTGAAAGATGCAAAGGGGTTTGCCGTGCATGATGTGTATAATGACTGACCTAATGATGTATTCTAATGTAGCGGTATGTGTATGCTCTAGCACACAATGTTTATCTACATATGCAATGTGAGCATACTGATATGTACATGCTATGACACATGATGAATGTATTTTATTTTTTTTATTTTTATTTATTTTTTGATTTTTTGTACATGTCATGGTGGTAATATGTCCGCACGTGCTATGATGTATGTCAATAAGTACGTTTGGTGATCTATGCTGTATGTACAGATTATGGTGCACGATGGATGTCATGGATGTCATAAAGAATGTTAATATGTATTTGTTGCGACAAGCATTGCTATGTACATGCATGACAAATACATGTTATATTTACATTCACAAATTATTATACAAACAATTTTACATACAAAGCGAACCTCCAAATTTATTTGGATTTGTTCAATACACGAAAACCCACTTCACAAGCAATGTATTATGGTGCATGCCCCCTAAGGGAAGTATCTATTTCCATTACATGAGTTTTGGTCAAAGGTGGTGATACCTTAGAGTTACCCAAGATGGTCCCTGCCAACGGGTCTAGCTTATCACGAGCATAGCGACAAATCGGGTCTCTATTTGATATACCATTAATGGTACAAGGCTTGGGCTAGTGATTATCCTTAACACTTCCCTACAATGAGTGAAAGTAGGGCCGTGCTTTGGGAATGCACCGGGGTAAGATAGGGGACTGTGTCGCGCCTGAATCCCGCTCGACATCCGGGTCGCTCTCGGGTGTCTGCTTTTAGGACCCGAGACTGGATGGGGATTCGTTAAAACTCGTGAAAGCTGATCGCTTCATAATGGATAGGGATTCACCCCATTCCATTGTTGACAATCGACTTACGAGAGCGTCTATTGGGTATCACAAGGTGGGTATCACGGAGTGACCACCCAATAAAACATTGGAAAATAAATTCTAACCTTATGAGGCCAAAACTAGAGAGAGTTTGGGACCTCACTCTTATTCGTACCTTTGGTTAATGTTATGTGAATAAGAATCAATTATTTTATCTCTCTTCTCACATGGTTCATGCAAATAAATATAAAGTGCATTACAGTCACATAAAAAAGATGAATAAATAAAGCGATAAATAAAATACAATTACAATTATCCAAAAATAAACGCGGAATCTATAATAGTGTTAAAATGAAAATCATACATAAATCGGGCCATTCATTTAGATGAGAACATTGGTTCCCAACTACTTATCTTATAAAAAAAAGTATAGAGTTCGCAAACCGACTTTATGAAAAAGGTCGAAGTGATCTCGTTTTAGTGAAAACGTGAATCTTTCATTTTTGGGACGAAAACGAGGACATTGGTCTAGTTTTTAACAAGTTTTAAATTTTAGTAGAAAACATTTTGTGTGGTAGTTGTTTTTAAGCTCGGTCAAAAATCCTTTATTATTACAATTCTCAAGCAAATGAAAGAAAATAAAATAATAAATACATATTTTCGAATAATAAATAAATACTAAACTATTCATCCTGACCGTGCTTCGCCTAGCTCTATGGATGAGCCACATGCCCCTCGCAGTTGCGGTCAAGATAGAAAATAATATTGGTCAGCAACGGGTTAAATTAAACAAAATGATAAATAAATAGTCGGATGAAATATATTAAGAAAAATAATTAATCTAATGCACTAGAAATAACGATACTGATAATAATAATAATGATGCTAAAACAAATACTAATAATAACAATAAATAATAAAAATAACATTGATAATATAATATTACATACGACAATAATAACAATAATACAATATAATAATATAAACAACAATAATAATAATGATAATAATTACACAATCACAATAATCACCATAATAATAATAATAATAATAATAATAATAATAATAATAATAATAATAATAATAATAATAATAATAATAATAATAATAATAATAATAATAATAATAATAATAATAATAATAATAAACAATAATAATTATAATATAAAATAAACATAAAATAATAATACTAATAATAACAACAACATAAAATGATAATAATGCTAACAATAAATAAATAACATAACAATAATGGCAAATATAATAATCATAGTAATAATAATAATAATAATACAACAATATAATAATAATAATAATAATAATAATAATAATAATAATAATAATAATAATAATAATAATAATAATAATAGTAATGTAAAAACATAAAGTAAATAATACCCACAATAATAATGACATAAAATAATAATAATACTAACAATAATAATGATAATGATAATAATAATAATAATAATAATAATATAGCAAATTGAACATAAACTGAATAATACTAACAATACTAATAACATAAAATAATAATATTAACAATAATAACAATAATAATACAATAATGCTAATAATAAAAAAAGGGGGAAACTCACCGGATTTATTGTTGGAGCCGCCGGTGGTCGACACGACCATCGCCCGATGACAGATCGCAACGCCGGGAGTCCACCGCCGTCGGAAAGAAGAGCCGCCTCGCCGGAAATCGCGCTAGAACTACGCTGCTTCATCTTCCCCGATCTCCTTCCCGCCGGCAAGTGAGGCTGATCGGAGGCCACCGCCTGGTTCATCCGGCTGCTGGGAGCCCATCTGTGGGGCGCGTGCGGTGGTCCGGCGCTGTGGCTGGCCGGCGGCGCCCCCGCCTTCTTCCCCTCTTTTCTTCTTTCTCCGGCATCGTGTCCCTGCATTCCATTGGCCCTTCTCCTCTTCTCTTATTTCTTTCTTTCTTTCTATTTCATTCTTCATTTGGTTTGTTTCTTGCCCCCTTTTCTTTGTTTCTTCCTCACTGTCCCTCTTATTCTTGTTCTCTCTTTCTTTTTATTTTTCTTTCTCTTTGGCTTCGGCTCCTCCCTCCATTTTCTTTCTATTTTCTTGTGCTCTCTTCTTTTGCCGAGCCGCACCCCCCCCCCCCCCTCTTCATATTTGCCTTGATATTTTTCTTTTTATACCCCAAAATTAGGGTAGGGCCATTCTCCATAATTTTTGAATTTATTAATTTTATTTTAACCTACTTAATTTTTTTTTTCAACATCAATTATCCTATATTAACTAATTAATTCAACCTAATCTTAATTTTTAATATTATATATATATATATATATATATATATATATATATATATATATTCTCTTTTTTTTTCTTTTTTTTTCTTTTTTTAAGTTTTTATATTTTTTTTTTTCGGAGAAATTAACAAATTTGCCTGGAGAGACAAAATTGTCATTTTTTAGATGTTACCCTTGACTTGGGACCCGGTGTCTACAGTACGAAAGCACCCGTTGAAAGAAGGGGATTTGGTATTTAAGATGTTGAGGCCGGGAGTGCCAGACATATGGGGAAAATTCAGGCCAACTTGGGAAGGTCCGTTCCTGCTAAAAAAGTTACTAACTAAGGGAGCAGCGATTTTAGCAGATAGCAATGGGAATGAGCTCAAAGACCCGGTCAATGTCGACAGATTAAAAAGATTCTATGGCTAAAGACTATAATTAAAAGAAGAGAATAAATGCCTTGCGGGTAGAAAACTAAAAAAAAGCAGCCTTGCTAAAATTGGGCGCCTTGTCAGGGTAAAAACCGAAAAAAGGCATCCTGGACAAAAATTAAGGGCCAACAGAAAATGTTCAATCGCGAAAATTCGAAAGGGCTGATTGATAACAGGAGTTTGATGCTTACAAGATCTATTTCGAGATTAGGTGTAGTCTTGTGCGTTTGAATTATTACCAATTAAGGATCATGTATAATGAAATCATATAGAAATGTACACAATTTTGCAATGAATAAAAGAATACGGTTTACATTTTCATCGGATATTAGTTCAGTCTTAAAAAGAAATATCTCGTTTATTTATCTATTGACTATTCTCTAATCATTTCCATCGAAAGGTGTCTAAGCAAATTGTACTGATCATCCTTAAGGGAGGTTCTGATAATAGCCTTCACTTCTCTTGTAGCAGCACCAAAATAAAAAGAGGTTGTTAGAGTTGAAAATCGTGACTAGTTCTCTAAGCAAAAGTTAGGCCAAAGGGCAGGGTGAAAACCTAGAAATAGGCAGTCTGCCCTACAAAATATGAAATGTATAAAAGGCACTGGATTGGGTTGGGTCCATTCCAAGCAAAAATTAGGCAAAGGGTTATGTGAAAATCCCAAAGGGACGCATTTCCCACAAAGAAAAGCCAGTGTGAAAATCCACAAGGGACGCACTACCATTGAAACAATGACTTCCGATAGTGTATGTTACAGGGACATGAGTTAGAATCCTGGGTATATGATCATTGATCGGGAGGCAAGGATGCACACTTGACGGTTCTCTCTGGGAGGTTTTGGGTCAAAATCCCTAAAGCAAAGATATCACTATGCTGGATCCTTGGGGGGCATGGTGGAGCAACCAAGTCGTATCCTCAATGGACCCTTGGCCACCTAGGAATTGGTCTATCCATTTTTGCGAGCATTTACATATCATGTCATACAATTCTTTTGCAAGCATCGACGTTTTGCTTTTTACACATACACACACAATTTCTTGTATATATTTATGTGCACATAATTTTGCAGGAAATGTCTAAGTGAAAACCATTGCCAATAGAGGATGGCACCCAAGCACTTTGTAAGTCTGGAGCAGACTCGGTGTAGCTCAAGAGAGCACTTTTTGCATTTTGTAAGTTTGGAGCAGGCTCGGCGCATAGCCATTGAAGGATGGCACCCAAGCACTTTGTAAGTCTGGAGCAGACTCGGTGCAGCTCAAGAGAGCACTTCCCGTGTTTTGTAAGTCTGGAGCGGGCTCAGCGCATCACCATTTGAGGGTGGCACCACTGCACTTTATAAGTCTGGAGCATACTTGGTGCAGCTCAAGAGAGCACTACCAGCACTTTGTAAGTCTGGAGCAGACTCGGTGCAGCTCAAGAGAGCTCTTCCTGCGTTTCGTAAGTCTGGAGCAGACTCGACGCATCACCTAAGGATGGCATCCGCACTTTTTAGTCTTGTCAGCGACTCGGTGCAATCATTTGTAGCCTATTTAACGGCTTGGTGATATTCATGAATGTTCGCAATTCGTAGTCTTGTCAGCGACTCGTTGCGATCCAAAAGGTAACATTCACAGTTCAAGTCACAACACTATTCTCCATGGAGCAGCTGGAAGGAGGCAGCCTCAAGTACGCGTTTCTTTCCTTTTCTCAATTTTAGCTCACCTAGGCACTCATGCACTAGCCTCCCCAAAATTGGGGGCAACTGTAGACACCGGGTCCCGAGTCAGCCCAGATCAGGATTAGCCAATGATGAAATTAATTGTACCTATTTATAGGCGAAAATGAAAGTTGAAGGTGATGATTTACTTGTCAAATTGATTTATTAAAAATAAATAAAAATGTGTTTTAAAAATATTTTGAAAATGTTTTAAAATTTATTTTAAGAAAAAAAAAAAGTGATTTTTGAAATTATGGTGTTTTAGCAAAAATTTTAAAAAAAAAAAATTTTGTGATTGTCTGCCTGTGGCAGCGCATGGGCTCGCGCAGCACGAGCAACGCGTAGGGCATCGCTCGCCCCTGCCCCGCGCTCGTCGCCCCTCGAGCAGCCCTTTGGGCATTTTTTGGCATTTTTTGAGTTTTTTTACTCATTTTTTTGTAAAATTTAATTTTAAAATTCTTTTGTCTTCTAACCCTTCAAATTCTTCAGTTTTTAGGTTTAATTGGGAATTAAATTAATTTAATTTTTTCTTTAAAAATTGATTTATTTTGAGGTATAAAACGGTTTTTTGAGAGAGAAAATGGAGGATTTTTCTTAAGAAAAATTGGTTTTCTCTCTTCTTCTTCTTCTTCTTCGAGAACAAGTTCCCCAAGTATTTTTAATTTTTTAAGTCAATTCTTGAGACA
This sequence comes from Excoecaria cochinchinensis, assembly GCA_947683425.1. Taxonomy (NCBI): domain Eukaryota; kingdom Viridiplantae; phylum Streptophyta; class Magnoliopsida; order Malpighiales; family Euphorbiaceae; genus Excoecaria; species Excoecaria cochinchinensis. Next base: position 5,123,708 of record CANTUQ010000004.1, read on the forward strand.
AATAAATTAATTATTTATTTTTGTGAATTTTCTTACTTTTTTCTTACAATTTTTCCTTAAGACAAATAAATTAATTATTTGTTCTTGTGATAAAATTTTGTTATATATTTTATTTTTCTAAATAAAGACAATGAGATTAATCACCTACCTTCATTCATCACATCAAATTTTGAGGGTAAATATTTTAGGCTAAATTTTTAATTTAATTTTTGTTATATTTTTTTTGTTTATAATTACTTAGTAACCATGTAGATTTTTGATCTATTATTTTATTTTGTTTATGTTCATGTGATTTAGCCATAGATTTAATATCTTTAGCATATTTTATTTTATTCTTGCATATTTATTTGATTGTCCATCTTTTATTATTATTATTATTATTATTATTATTATTAATTATCATTACTTTTGTTCATATGTTATTATTATTATTATTATTATTATTATTTAACATACTTTAACATGTTTTGTTTTTTTATTTCTTTTATTTTTTCTTGTTTGATTGTTTATTTTCCTTATTATTGATTGTTCATCTTATTTATTGTTATTGTTTATTATTATTATTGTTAATATCATTATTACTTTTGTTTCATTATTATTATTATTATTATTATTATTATTATTGTTGTTGTTGTTGTTGTTGTTGTTATTGTTGTTGCTGCTGTTGTTGTTATTATTATTATTATTATTATTATTATTATTATTATTATTATTATTATTATTATTATTATTATTATTATATGTTATTACTATTATTATTACTATTATTATTTTTATTTTTGTTAGTATTATTTATTATTTATTATTATTATAGTTTATGTTTTTATGCATGTTGGTTTGTTCATATGTTAAGTTATTTATTTTTAATATGTCATTTAATTGATTTGTCATACATGATACATGTTATTTTATTTATTCTTTCATTTTTACATGTTACATGTTTAAATTCATTTTTTAATAACATCATTTTTATTTATTTATTTTTATTTCAATACTTATTTTTCATGTGTGAGTTTTTTCCAATGACAAGTGCGAGCCCATGGAGATTTGAAGATACCATTTTGGTGGAATTTATTTTTTAGCATTTTTATTATTTTTAACATTTTTATTATTTTGCTTTTATTTGGTTTTATTATGTAATATGTAATAAATTTATTTATTTTTATGCACATTAGTTAAAAAATCATATAAAAAAGTTTTATATTAATAAATTGGACTTTTTCTAATAAAATGGGACCAATGTCATAATTTCAATCAATAAAAACTCACTTTAAAAAAGAAGAGTCAATTTTCTTAAAATAGGATCACTTATCCCGATTTTTCCAAGTATACCAAAAATAACTTTTCGATTTTTTAAAGTGAACATGAAGGAACCAATGTGCCTATTTTAAATAATATCCCGATTTATAAATGTTTATTTTATTCATTTGTTTTATTTATTTATTTATATTTTGCTTGATTTTATTTTGGGGGATTGTATTTTTTGTCCCAAATTTTAATACCTTTTTTATTTTGGGGGATTGTATTTTGTCCTAATTTTTTTTATCTTTCTTTAGTGTGCTTTATTATTTTATTGCTTTCTTTATTGATTGATTTGCACTTTATTTTTTTATGATCGTATGAGAAGAGAGATAGAAATTTAGAATTAAAAACCCATTTATAATTAACCAAAGCATTAATAAGAGTAGATTTCCGAATCTTTCTCTGCTTTAGACCCCTGAGGTTAGACGAACTTTCCCAATTTTTTGTAAATTGGGTGGCCACTCCAAAATACCTCAAAGGTGCCTAAAAGCTTCATGGGAGTAAATGATCTTTCTAGTATTCTATTGGAAAGAGGTGTCCAAAATATCTCATGATTGCCCAAGATCAAAAGACGTAAACCCTCTCGGGCCCTAAAATCGGGAATCGATCGGGTCCGCGCATGTCACAACGCCCTTTAATGGTTTTTGGGGTGATGTACTCAGCATCGAATTCTTATAATAACAACAACCATCTCCCCATTTTCCCTATCAAAGATGGAGACTCCTATAGGTATCTAAGAGGATTCTGTTTCGCTACTGCTTGTACCTTGTAAGAGTGGAAGTAGTGTCTCAGCTTTTTGGAGGCCCAGATTACCACGAGGCAAATCTTCTCAACTTCTGCATACTTGACCTCATAGGAAAGATACTTCTTACTAAGGTAATAGATTGCAAACTCCACTCCGAACTCATCCTCCTGAGCCATCATGGCTCCTACAAAACTATCTTCTATAGCCAAATATAGAATAAGCGGCTTGACTGGTTGCGGTGGTCTCAGAATTGGGGGGTTCGACAAATATTCCTTAGTGGTATCGAAACCTTTCTGGCAATCTTCATTATATACTACAGGTTAGTCTTTTCTGAGCAACTTGAAGATCGACTCGCAAATTGAAGTAAGCTTGGCGATAACCTGCTGACATACTGTAACTTACCCAGAAAACCTCTGACGTCCTTTTCTTTCTGAGGTACCGGCATTTCTCTGATTGCCTTGACCTTATCCAGGTCGATCTCAATCCCTTTCTGGTTGACTGCATGGCCCAATAATTTCCCTGAAGTGACACTGAAAATGCATTTCTTGGGGTTCAATCGTAGATTATTCTTATTAATCCTCTGAAAGAACTTCTCTAAAGCCTCAAAGTGACCTTCCCTGGTGGCTAACTTGATAATCATGTCATCCACGTATACTTCCACCTCCTTGTGGATCAAGTCATCTAAGATCCTTGTTGCTATTCTTTGATACGTTGCGCCTACATTCTTCAAGCCTAATGGCATCACCCTATAAGCCAAAGTCCCCCACTCAATGATAAAGGTTGTTTTGATCCGATTGGCTATTCTGTTAAGAATTTGATTGTAGCCTGCATAACCATCTACGAAACTGTACATCATACAAGCAGCTGCACTGTCTACTAACACGTCGATGTGAGGCAGCGAAAAGTCATCTTTCGAACAAGCTTTATTTAGATCTCGATAGTCTACACACACGCGTACTTTGCTATTCTTCTTAGCTACTGGGATGACATTGGCCAACCAGGGTGGATACTGTACTTCAATCAAGAACTTGTCCTCAATCTGTTTATGAATTTCCTCTTTCACTTTCTCTTTCCATTCCGGCCTGAGCTTCCTAAGCTTCTGCTTGACTGGCTTATAGTCTAGGTATATTGGGATGGCATGTTCTGCGATTTCATGATCTACTCCTGGCATATCTTCATAGGTCCAGGCAAATACTTTTTCATGTTTTCTTAAAATTCTCTAAAATTTTTCTCTTTCTTTAGGAGTTACGTTAAATGTTATGAAGATTTATTTCGGGTTTTCCGAATTTCCAAGATTAAATGGAGTGGCATCAGTTGAATCAATGTCAAATATAAATAAATCATGATCATGATTATGCATAATGAAATCATCCAAAACATCGTATAAGTAAGCAAATTTGTTCATATTATTAATAGAACTGGAAATGTCATCAACATCATTGAAAAGTTCAGGTACAAAAAGAAACTCTAAGCTATCTTCTTCTTCTTTTTCTGCCGACGCAGATGTTATAGCCGATGGCTCTGAATCAAACTGGCATTTTGGAGGCACTGCAGCAACCCCCTGTATGGCCTTACTCTGTTTCTCTGCAGCTTTATCTTCCATCCTCCCTTTCCTTTTCACTTGGGCAGTCATCAACTTCTCAGTAATGATCTCCTCGGGTGCTTCACGGTCCCAAACTGTCTCCCTGGTCATGATTTCCTCATCCCAAAAACCATCTACTAGCTTGATCAATCAGATGTCCCAATCAAAGACATCATTGAAGACCTCAAAACCCGACATAATTTTTCCACCGAACCAATGCGGTTTTGCTTCCCCCGTGTAGGCCCATGTTGAAACTGCTAGAAGAAAACTTTCTTCGATATGGGGTGTAGACATCGGGTTCTTAGGCAGTCCATATCAGAGTTACCCGATGAAGATATCAATGCCTGTTTTCGAGCAAATGGATGAAAGTTGTGAGCTTTTGCTCTTTAGATTTACAAGGATTGAGGATTTTTCTGCATGATAGGAGACTTCGGGGCATCAGGATGAGTTTATCTTTAGAAAATCTTATTTTTTGCTTCACCGATGGGAGACCCATCGGTAAGAGGGATGCCCGTTGTTCGTTCCAAAGGATGGCCTCCCTCGCATGAGAAGCGCCTATCGCTCACTCGAGACGGGCCCGTCTCTTGCGAAAGCGATGCTCGTCCCTCACAAGAGGGGCCCATCTTTTGCAGCTAGCGAAGGCTGTCGCTCGCGTGTGAAAGACCATCTCTGCACTGAGAGACGCCCGTCACCCATGTGAGAAACACCTGCCTCTCACGAGCAACGGCTGTCTCTTGACACCCGCCTCTCATGGAGTGGTCCATCGCTTAAAAGACCGAGAGTGCCCCCATGACTGATGCCCGTCGGTAATCCATAGATGCCCTTCGGTCATTAATCTACTGCAAGATTGGAAAGGATTTTCCAAGATTTTCATATCTTTTCAAAAATATTTCAAAGATTTTCTAATATTTTCCAAATCTTTTCAAATATATTATCAAGATTTCCTATATCTTTCAAATCTTTTCAAATATTTTCAAATCTCTAATTTGATTTTGAGAATATTCTGCAAATCATTCGGATTTAATTCAGATTTTAGAAGTCTTTTTCAAATTTAAATTCTAAATTTGAATTTATTTGAATGATTCTCCTTAACCTATAAATGGGGGATTGAGGCTCATTATTCAGGGTTAGCAATTTTAAGGAAATAGAGAGTTTTCTCACAAAAAGTTCATACTGATTTTACGTATAAAATTCCATTTTATTAAAAATAAAAGATTTTTCCAGTTAATTTTCTTTATTTTTTCGAGTCAGGGACGACCGACAGGCAGAGGCTCCACCAACGACCATCGCTCAGCCAAGCGACGGGTTGTCATTCTGCCTTCGCCCATTGGTTGGCCAAAGGACACCCGTCGCTCACGTGATATAGGCCGTCCCTGGGCCTTTCTCCTCCACTTTCTTTTATAGCTTTTTTTTCTTCTTTTTCTTTATTTTCGTGATAAATTTTCATATATTATTTTCCTTTATTTATTTTTCATGTTTATTTTATTTTAATTGTTGCACTAACATGATTTTTATTTTTGTGAGCTTTGTTGTTTCTTTATTGGATTTGGGTTATTAATAATAGAGGACACCGCAATGATTTGTGAACTTTATTCGGGTCTATTCTTTTACCCTAATCCTCTTTATTTAAATTTCCATTTAATGTAAATATTATTTTATTCTGCTAACATGAAAATGGCCAAATATTTATATTAAATAAATTGGAACTTTTACTAATAAAATGGGACCAATGTCCTAAGTTTTATCAAATAAAATTGGCGCTTTAAAATTATTTTTGTAAGTATACACGCGAGCACCAATGTCCTCATCCCTAATAAATGCCCCATTTTCTATATGATTATGTCATTTACAATGGAGGTTGTATTCCACCCCTAGTTTTGTTGTAATTTATTGGATTTTTGTTTATTCTATTTTAATCTTGCTTCTTTACCGTTTTCGTTTATCGCTTTTATTACATGAATGATCTGCGCTTTAATTAATGCATTAAATTGTATGAGAAAAGGAATGAAATTTTAAATTCAAAACTCAATTATAACTTAATCAAGGTATGAATAAATGAGAAGTCCCGTAGCTTCTCTGGTCTTAAGCTCAACGAGGTTAGAGGACCATCTCAATGTTCTATTGGGATGGGGTCTCCAAAATATCTCTTGTTGCCCAAAATAGGCCCAATTTTCACCGTCTTAAGCTCCACGAGATTAGATGATCTTTCCAGTGTTTTATTGGAAAGAGGTGTCCAAAATATCTCTGGCTTGCCCAAAATAGACATATATGCATCGTCTTAAGCTTCACGAGATTAGACAATCCTCCCAATGTTCTATTGGAAAGAGGTGTCAAAAATATCTCTACTTGCCCAAAATAGACATACATGTGCTGTTTTAGGCTCAGTGAGGCTAGACGACCTTTTCCAATATTTTATTGGGTGGCGACTCCAAAACACCTTCTTATTGCCCAAAATAAATGCCCTTGTAAATCTCTTATAAGTTTTATGAACCTCTCTCGAATACTCTAAAAGTGGGTTTTTGGGCCCCCCATGAGGTTCAACGCGCGTTACATGGGGGATCTTATCTACTGACTTCATACCTTTCTTCACAACACCTTTATATCCCAGCCCCCCTATCTTTCTGGCCTCTTGTAGTGATGGCTGTTGGCGGTCCCTGCAAGTTCTTACCCAAACCTACTGCAGGGAGGAAAGACATCTTCTTTAGCATGTTTACTACTTACTAGCTCACTTCAATGCATTCTTCCCCGTCTATTACAGCGACTTGAAACCCGCTGAAGGGCTATCTTGCAATTTTAAGCACTGAGACCTAATTCTCTCTTGCGGCTCTTATCGTTACCACCTGTCCCTCGTGAAGAATTTTAACCATTTGGTGCAAGGTAGAATGCACCCCTCCCAGCTTATGGAACCAAGGCCTGCCTAATAGGGCTGAGAAATTGGCAGGAATAGGTAGGACCACAAATTCCACCTCAGTTTCAACTGGCGCCGTCTTGACCACTGTCTTGAATGTCCCTGATGCCTGCCTTCGATAATTGTCATAAGCCGTGATCGTTAGTGTTACACCCCGAAATGTACCCTAGAAGGATTTGGGTATATTGTGAATGAGTAGTGATCAAAGTTGTGTAATTTGATGGGTTAGGTATTGTCAAATGGACAAATTAAGGATTTAAGTAAAAGTTTGGCAAGTGCGGCCAATGGTAAAATTGTGAAGTATAGAATTCAGACATGATTGAATGGATAAAGAATTAATTAGTGGGCCAATATGAAGGATTAGTAAATTATGAATATTAATGTTTGAGGTTATAAGAGTTTGAGGATTAAAAAGAGAATTTGACATAAATATCTATTTGTGGGTTATATGCATGATTTGTGGGTTTTTATAGAGTGTGCATGCATAGAGGGAAGTAGTGTATGTGTTAGTGGAGTTAGTCTTGTGTGTTGTGTCATGCATGGGTTTAGGGTGTGAGTGGTCAAGTTCCACCAATTATAAGATGACATGTGGCAAGGATTTAGAGAGGGGTATAAAAGGCAAGGAAAGAGAATGGGAGAGCAGAATTTTTGCCCTAGCTCTCCCGTTCTTTCTCCCTCACGCCTTCTTCTCCTTCTCTTCTTCCCTTCCTATTTGCTCCATCTTGATCCCTCTTCCTTTGGCTGAGTTTGGTGAAAATTGATCAACTCAAAGAGATTATTTTGGGTAAGTTTTATTGAGTTTTTTCTTTCTCTTGATTTATTAGAATGTGTTCTTAATCTAGGGTTTTGTGTGTTGTGTGATTTCTTGGGTTTCCTAGTTTTGGAAGTGCCTACTCGTGATCCCAAGGGGAAAGAGAAGCCAAGTGGGAGTGGAGCTTGCAACTAGGAGCTTAGGATTTACAGGTTTGGGAATTTGTTTGATTTTGATGTATATTTGTTGTTTTATGTCTCTACATGACTTTCTGGAAAAATTTAATGTTTAATGAGGTTCATGTTAGTATAAATGTTTTAGTTTGATTTAAGTTGTGATGCATGATTGTTGAATTATTGGAGCAAATGTTAGGTTTGATGAATGTTACTGCCATTTTTTCTAGGTTTATTACTTTTGAAATTTTGATTATGTTAATTCATGATTTGATTGTGTTAATTATTGTAAAAGTTGTATATTATGTTATTTATGATGATTGGGAGGTTCATTTGGAGATAAGATGAAGTTTGGGTTAATTTGGATAAAATTGGGTTTGATTTTGAAAGTCTGGATTTTCCTGCATTTTGGCTGGGAAACGGAAGTCACGACGCTGTTACGAGATGGTCCGACTCGTGAAAGGCAGCATGACTTGTGAAGCCTTCGGCATGCACGAGTTGTGAAGATAGTCACGAGTCGGCATGGAGTAGAGCACCTTCATGAGTCGTAAAGCACTTCACGAGTCGTGAAGCACATCACGAGTTGTGAAGGATGCTCGTGACTTGTGAAGGACAAAAAGCACGACCCGTGCATGCTGGAAGCCAAGTCACGAGTCGTGCATTGGAACATGACTCGTGACGGGGCTGAGAGCATCGGCACGACTCATGCCCCTTGCTTTTCCTCGCGATCGGTTTGTTGGCCACTATCGCGAGTGCGACTCATGTTGCTATCGCAACAGTGAGCCTCCGCCTGCCCTATTTTTTCGATTTTACCCTTTTCTTCTAAAATGAATTTCATATCTTTTCTTAATGGGTTTTTACTACTGTATGAGATAAAAACATGCTTATATAGGTATTATATCATGATTTCTTCATGATAAATTACATGTTATGTTCTGGATGCGATTTGTATTATGCATGGATAATGTTATGAAACCACATGAATAAATTATGTTATCGTTTTAATGAATGATATTGCAATTATTCGTAATTGTTTAATGCTTTTTCATATGAAAGATAATTTAAAGTTAGCTTAATGATTAATGCAATTATATCAATGCTTATGTCTATGTAATTTATAAAAGGATGATGCAAGTATGTACTGGAATGGGTATATATATGTGAAGAATTTAATCATGATATGAAAAATTTGGCCTGCTTGAGTCAGTCGTGGATAGATAGGCATGCCTATGGAGTTCTGATGCTGCAGCCCCTGTGTTCGGTTCTGGACCCTGATCTGGTCCCCGTTTGGTTCCTCGCGAACCTTAATGTGTATGGATCTCGTTTAAGATCCCCCAATGCGAAAATATTTTGAAATGAAAAGAAAAGAATGATTTTGATATCTTCGGATATCCACGCGTTATGAAAGAATTGTTGGTACCTTCAGGTATCTATGCGTTTACTCGCTTATCCACCCCTTTGACTTAGCAGGCAACTAAAAGAATGAAAGAATGTGATTAATTGATAAGTTCTGTAATGATTACAAAAAGATATGTGAATGAGCATCGAATGTGTTTATTGATATATATATATATATATATATATATATATATATATATATATATCTATATATATATATATATATCTTATGAGATTGTGCTTTACGCACTTATATGTTCTGGATCCTTTTTGGACACCTATGTGGAAATGTGTGGTATCTTTGAGTACCTATGTGTTTTGTATAATAAGACAATGTTCGTAAATGAAAAGAGATATAACGAATAATGTTTGTTCAAATAGGCTTGTATTAATCTGTTTAAAAGTTATGGATATGAGTGCCTATATGATGTCTTGGTAGAGACTTACTAAAGTATTGGATATGCATATCTGCTATAATTGATTTGTCTATATATGGATGTTATGAATATTGATTGCATGAGAATTCGTATGTGGATAATGCATGTTATAAATCTGTTCAAAAGTTATGAGTATGATTATCTGTATGAAGTTTTTGTAAAGAATTATTGACATATTTGATACGCTTATTTGTTATAGTTAAGTACTTTATAAATGAACTTTATAAATATATTCGTTTATATGTTAAAATGAGAATACATGTATGTTATGTGTTATATATCCACGAGACTTTAGCCTAGACAATTACTGTAAGTATTTTGGTAAGGAATTCATGTACGATGTATGTTGGTTTTAATGAATACGGTAAATTATGTATTGAGTAGCACGTAAGAGGAATAATAAGTGTTAGGTATGATATAGATAATTGAATTTAGTAAATGAGTTAAGATTAATTTGGAATATCCATATAAAGATTTTCTGTAGAACTATGTGGTTCTGATTCCCCAACCATAAGGATACGTAGGAAGTTTGGAATATTTATTACAAGCCCGAACCAAATCTGAGAATTGAAATGTTTTGTTTAGTTTTGAATACGTAATGGTTTGAGCAAATGAAAGGTTTTAACTTAGTAGTAATACTATTATCTGCATGATTTTGGAACTACTAGTAAGTATGGGAATTGGTAAGACTTAATATTTCTGACTAGCAAAATGTATTTTTGGTAACCTATGAGATATAACTATTAATATGGTTAATTAAAGGAATTAGGTAAACAATTAGTAAGTATAATGTTATTGTGATTTTAAAAAGGGTAATAAATTTATTTCTGGTTATGGTATCTAAACGAATGTGGTTACGAAATTGTTTAGGTTTTCGTATGAGAATAAGAATATGAATTTATGATAGCTTTAACCGGTGTACTTGATGTTATAAATAAATATATATTGATTTGCATGTGTTTGCCTCGGCAACCACTGTGAGTGGCTGCCCATTATTTGTTTCGCCCGACTAAGCATTATCGTTTAGCACAGTTATTTGTCCATGCAGGTTAGGAGATCAGAGTAGCGCAGCGGTCCGCCGAACTTTGGCCAAGAAGTCGGTAGATATGTATAGGAAGAGTTTTTGACTTTGGTATGCAATTAAGTTTTATTTATTTGCAATTGTAATAAGTTGTAATATTTTATAGTGAGAATGATGGTATGTGTGTGAGATAAGTTTAGGATGTGTATGTGGTTGAGGTTCTGGATGTTAGAAATTTTATTATTTTGATTTCTGTATTGCCATGTGTGTCTTGGTCTAGTAGCACCCTCCACTCACCATAGCTCTTCATCCTTCGATATGCTACATGTGGGAGTTGGGGTGTTACAGTTAGATCAAACTTAGTCAACATATCCTCCGTTACTCCGAAAGCTACCATTGCCACTAGTGGGCTAACATTGATTGACGAACCATCGTCCATCGTGACACACGCTGTGTGTTTCTGATTAATCTGAGGCCTTATGTACAGGGGGTGATTATGATTGCGGCCTTCTATCGGCAAGTCAGCACTTAAAAATACTACATTTTCTCCAGTGCTCCCCTTGACTACGTCTAGTAACTTCGTAGTCGAGATGGTTGTGGCCACTATAGTCTCGTATAAAGCTTCTACTAACTTTTACCTATGCAAGGGAGACTGTCTTAATAAATCACAGATAGAAATTTGAGCGGGCGTCTTTTTCAGCTGCTTTATTATTAGATCCTCCTTCGGCTCTTTGGCCTTTTGACTTACCATGGGATCTTATGGCCTTTCAACTTCCGGAACTATCCTTCCACTTCGGGTCACGGCTTCGACCTTCTTTTTCCCTTTCTTCTCCTCTTCCTCATCCGAATCCCACAGGTCGGGAAATCTTTCAACCTCAGAATTTTCATCTCCACTTTCATCAGTGGACCAGCAATCGATCGTTGCCACGGGACTCCCTTTTTCACTTGCCTCATGAAGGCGCATGATAGCAACGCTTATACATACCACTCGGGCAAATTGGACCCGATCATGAACACTGGCGGGGGCACATTATTATACCCTGACTTCTTTTGGTTCCCTCTTTTCTCTAGATCTGTGATCTGCTTGGAATCGATCAGATCCTGAATCGCGTGCCTTAGTGCCTTGCAATCATCAGTCGGATGCCCGGTGTGCTGGTGATATGCGCATTACTCATTGTCCATGTGCCCTAGTTGCCCTTGTGTCCTGGCTGTTCGGGTTGGAAAAGGCTACAGTTTCCCCTCTTCATCAACCTCCTAAGCACCCATGAGAGAGACCTCCCCAGATTAGAGAAATGCCTTGGAGTAGTATTTGTAGCTGAAACCTCAGCCGTCTTTCTTGCGCCACTGCTGGAGCTTGCTTGCCTACTGTAGACACCGGGTCCCGAGACAGCCCAGATCAGGATTGCCAAATGATGAAATTAAGTGTGTCTGTTTATGGGCAAAAATAAAAGTTGAAAGTGATGGTTTTCTTGTCAAAATTGATTTATTAAAAGTAAATAAAATGTGTTTTAAAAATATTTTAAAAAATTATTTTAAGATAAAAAAAAAGTGAGTTTTGAAATTATAGTGTTTTAGAAAAATTTTTTTTCAAAAAAAATCGGCTGAAAATCGGGTGTCAGCAACACCCAGCGCGTGGCGCGCACAGCACAATGCGCGAGTGACATGCTGGGTGTTACCCGGGTCTGCGCGCGTGCCGACGGGCGTCGTTCGCCACTGCCACACGCCCGACGCCCCCAACAGCCCCCCAGGTGCGTTTTTGGCCCAAAATTCATGTTTTTCTTCCTTTTCTTTGTAGAATTTAATTTTTAAAACCTTTTATCTTCTAACCTTTCAAATTATTCAGTTTTTTTGTGTTAATGCGAATTAAATTAATTAATTTCTTCATTAAATTTGATTTATTATGAGGTATAAAAGAATTTTTAGAGAGAGAATTAAGGGGGATTTTTCTTTAGAAAAATATTTTTCTTCTTCTTCTTCTTCTTCTTCTGCTTCTTTAAGAATAAATTCTCCAATTATTCTAATTTAATTTTTTAAGTTAATTCTCGAGACAAAGAGAATAATTTTTTTTTCTTAGAAATTTTCTTCTTCTTTTTAACAATTTTTCTCTTAAGACAAATAAATTAATTCTTTATTCTTGAGATAAAAAATTTCTTTTATATTTTATTTTTCTTATTTTATTTTTGCAAAATCAGGACAAGAAAATTGATCATCTATCTTCATTCATCAAATCCAAATCTAAAGGTAAACATTCCGGGCTTGATTTCATTTTTATCACTATTACATTTTTTGTTTATAGTTAATTAGCAACTATGTAAATTCTGTTAGATCTATTATTTTTGTATTTTATGTGATATAGTTATAGATTCAATATTTTTCATTTTTTATTCTTGTGTTCTCATTTGATTGTTCATATTATTATTATTATTATTATTATTATTATTATTATTATTATTATTATTATTATTATTATTATTATTATTATTATTATTATTATTATTATTATTATTATTATTATTTAACATGCTTTAACATGTTTTGTTTATTTTATTTCTTTTTATTTTTGCTTGCTTGATTGTTCATCTTATTTGTTGTTATGGTGTTTTATTATTATTATTATTATCATTATTGTTGTTATTATTATCATTATTATTGTGATTATTATTATTATTATTATTACCCTTGTTGTTACTCTTATTATTATTATTATTATTATCTATTATTACTAGTATAATAATTATTATTATTCTTTTTTAATGTTATTATTATTTGTTATTTTTATCATTATTATTATTATTATTATTTATGTTTTCATGCATGTTAAATTGTTAATATGTTAAGTTAATTATTTTTATTATGTCATTTAATTGATTTGTCATACATGATGCATTTTATTTTATTTACTTTAATTCATATGTTACATGTTTAAATTCATTTTTTTTATTACTAACATCACTTTTATTTGTGTTTTTTATTTATTTCAATACTTATTTTTACGTGTGAGCCTTTCCAATGGCAAATTGGAGCCCTTTGAGATTTGAAGACACCATCTTGATTTAATTTGTCATTTTTATTATTTTCATTATTATTTTATTTGATGTTATTATGTAATTTGTAATAAATTTATTTATTTTATGCACGTTAATTAAAAGTCACAAAAAGTTTTATTTTAATAAATTGTGATCTTTTTCTAATAAAATGGGACTAATGTCCTAATTTTATCCCATAAAAACTCGCTTTTAAAAAAAAGAGTTAACTTTTTCAAAATGGGATCACTCATCCCGATTTTATCGATAAACACCAAAAATAGCTCTTCGATTTTTCTAAAGTTAACATGAAAGAACCAATGTTCCTATCTTAAATAAATATCCCAATTTATGAATGTTTATTTATTTATTTGAGGTTTTTGTTTATTTATGTTTTTCTTGATTTTATTTGGGCGATTGTATTTTTGTCCCAAATTTTAAATACCTTTTTTATTTGGGGGATTGTATTTTATCCCAATTTTATCTTTCCTTTATTTTTTGTAGCTTGGTTTATTTTACTGCTTTCTTTACTATTTTCTCTCGTGCTTGATTTGAGCTTTATTTTTTATGCATGACCTTGTGAGAAGAGAGAAAGAAATTTAAAATTAAAAACCCAGTTATAATTAACCAAGGCATTAATAAGAGTAAAGTTTCGAATCTTTCTCTGGTTTAGACCTCCGAGGTTAGACGAACTTTCTCAATTTCTTGTAAATTGGGTGGCGACTTCAAAATACCTCAAAGGTGCTTAAAGGTTTCATGGGATTAGACGATCTTTTCAGTGTTCTATTGGAAGGAGGTGTCTAAAATATCTCATGATTGCCCAAGATCAAAAGACGCAAACCCTCTCGAGCCCTAAAAGAGGATTTTCAGGGAACTAATGAAATTAAATTTACATGGGTTTTTACATGATTTATTTTGATTTAAAAACTCCATGGGTTTTACATGGGTTTTTACTGTGACGCGAGCCGGACCCCGTCCAGTTCCTGGGATGCTCGGTTTTAGGGCCCAAGAGGGTTTGTGTCTTTTAATCTTGGGCAATCATGAGATATTTTGGACACCTACTTCCAATAGAACACTGAAAAGATTATCTAATCCCATGACGCCTTTAGGCACCTTTGAGGTATTTTGGAGTCGCCACGCGATTTACAAGAAATAGGGAAAATTCGTCTAACCTCGAGGGTCTAAACCAGAGAAAGATTCGGAACTTAACTCTTATTAATGCCTTGGTTAATTAGAAATGCGTTTTTAACTTTAAATTTTTATCTCTCTTCTCACATGGTCATGTATAAAAAATAAAGCGCAAATTAAGCATGAGAGAAAGCAGTAAAGAAAGCGGTAAAATAAAACAAGTTACAAAAAATAAAATAAACATAAAATTGGGACAAAATACAATCCCCCCAAAAAAAGGTATTTAAAATTTAGGACAGAAATACAATCCCCCAAATAAATTCAAACAAAACATAAATAAATAACAAACTCAAATAAATAAGGAAATAAACATTCATAAATCGGGGTATTATTTAAAATAGGAACATTTGCTTCATATTTACTTTAGAAAATCGAAGAGTTATTTTTGTTATACTTTTGGAAAATCGGGATGAGTGATCCCATTTTAAGAAAAATAACTCTTCTTCATAAAAAGTGAGTTTTTATGGGTTGAAATTAGGACATTAGTCTCATTTTGTTAGAAAAAGACCCAATTTATTAATATAAAATATTTTTATGCTATTTTTTAATTAACGTGCATAAAAATAAATAAATTTATTACATATTACATAATAAAAATAAATAAAATTAGGAAATAATGAAAAATAAATAAAATGTTAAAAAAGACAAATTCCACCAAAATGGTATCTTCAAATCTCTATGGACTCCCACTTAGCATTGAAAAAGCTCAAACATAAAACAAAAAGTATTGGAAAAAAAAACACAAATAAAAGTGATGTTAGTAATAAAAAATGGATTAAACATATAACATATGAAAATGAAAAAATAAATAAAATAAAATGTATCATGTATGACAAATCAATTAAATGACGTAATAAAAATAAGTAATTTAACATATTAACAATTCAACATGCATGAAAACATAAATAATAATAATAATAATAATAATAATAATAATAATAATAACAACATTAAAAAAGAATAATAAAAGTAATAATAACAATAATGATAGTAGTAATAATAGATAATAATAATAAGAGTAACAAAAAGGGTAGTAGTAGTAATAATAATAATAATAATAATAATAATAATAATAATAATAATAACAATAACAATAATCACAAAGAAGATGAACAATCAACAAAACAAAAATAAAAAAAAATAAACAAAACATATTAAAACATGTATAATAATAATAATAATAATAATAATAATAATAATAATAATAATAATAATAATAATAATAATAATAATAATAATAATAATAATATGAACAATCAAATGAGAACACAAGAATAAGAAATAAAAAATATTGAATCTATGACTACATCACATAAAATATAAAAATAATAGATCTAAAAGAATTTACATGGTTGCTAATTAACTATAAACAAAAAATAAAGTAATAATAATAATAATAATAATAATAATAAAATATAAAAATTAAAACCCAAAATGCTTACCCTCAAATTTTGATTTCATGAATGAAGGTAAATGATCAATTTTCTTATCTTGATTTGCAAAACATAAGGTTAGAAAAATAAAATATGGAAGAAAATTTTTATCCCAAGAATAAAAAATTATTTTCTTTGTGTTATGAAGAAAATTGTTAAAAAAAGAAGAAGAAAATTCCTAAGAACAAAAATTATTCTTTTTGTCTCAATAATTAACTTGTAAAAACAAAATTGGAATATTTGGAGAATTTTTCTTGAAGAAGAAGAAGAAGAAAAAGAAGAAGAAGAAGAAGAAGAAGAAGAAGAAGAAAATATTTTTCTTAAGAAAAATCCCCCCTTAATTCTCTCTCTAAAAATTCTTTTATACCTCCCAATAAATCAAATTTAATGAAGAAATTAATTAATTTAATTTCCATTAACACAAAAAAAACTGAATAATTTGAAAGGTTAGAAGATAAAAGATTTTAAAAATTAAATTCTACAAAAACAATGGAAGAAAAACATGAATTTTAGGCCAAAAATGCACCCGGCGGGGCTGCTGGGGGCGTCAGGCGTGCGGCAGGCGCGAGCGACACCCGTCGGGGCGCGCACAGACGCCCAGCGGGTAGCTCGCGTGTGCCGCGCTTCGCCCAGCTTGCTCCAACGCCCGATTTTTGACCATTTTTTTATTTAAATTTTTGCTAAAACACTATAATTTCAAAACTCACTCTTTTTATCTTAAAATAATTTTTTAAAATATTTTTAAAACATATTTTATTTACTTTTAATAAATCAATTTTGACAAGGAAACCATCAATTCTAACTTTCATTTTTGCCTATAAACAGGCACACTTAATTTCTTCATTGGGTAATCCTGATCTGGGCTGCCTCGGGACCCAGTGTCTACACCTACTTACCCCCTTGCTGCTACCGCCCTTCTTGGCATAACCCTCATTGCTTGCTCTTCCTGTGAGGTACCCTCCCTCAGCCTCGATGGCAATATCCTTTAGCGATTCCCAATCCTCCAGACTCTTCATCTTCAGCCCTTCCTTCAGATACGGGCTAGCATTCTTGATGAAAAGCCGAATCTGATCCTGAGTATCTGGCTTTCTCTTCATCTCCATCACCCGGTTTCTCCATCGGGTCAGATACTCATGAAATGACTCGCCGGACTTCTATTACAGCAACTCCAGGTCTTTCAGGGTCACCTCCATCCTCGTGCTGCAGTCACATTGCCTGAGGAACTCTTCTATTAACAGATCCCAATCTTCTTTAGTCCTCCGATCTAAACCATGGTACCAATCCACTACCGGGCTAGTTAAGCTCAAACAGAAGTATTCTATCTTCTGCCTCTTCGTCAAAGTAGTACCCTTCATTACCAATGAGTACTGCTTTATGTGGGCGATAAGATTAGAAGTGCCATCAAACTTTGGGACATCCGGCATTTTGAAGTTCATAGGGATCAGATCCTCTCCCTCCAATTCTTTGTCTTTAGGGTTCATCCCTCGTCCTCTAGTCAACATTATTGACATTGCCTCGAATTTCTCCTCCATCTTCTTCCAGATGGCCTCTTCAGTCTGAGGTGCCTTTCCCCTTACTGATGCTGGTTCCTCATATTCATCCTTTTCCCAAACCTCATCCATCCTATGGGCAGGCCCTCTTCTCTGTCCTGCCAACATATTGGCCCTTAAGTCCACTGGTGGAGGGCACACCCCTTCTTGTGGGTCCTCTCTGACCTCCTCCTACTCATTTTGTCTCTCTGTGGCGCAGCAGGCTAGGCCATTGTTGCCATCATGGCCATCATTCGATTCTCGAACTCCTCAAACCGTCTACCCACTTCTTCGACTATCATGGTGTCACACCCCGTTTGCCCCCTAGAAGTTTGAGCCATGTTTATGCATGTATTGTGTATGTGTAATTGCATGTCATAAGGGTAGTTTGGGTAAATTGCGTGTTTTGGGGTTTTGCTAGTGTGTGGGTGCATATATGATATTATGGTGTGATTTAGTTGCATTGTAATTGGGTGTGTTGCTCACATGTTTGTAGGATGTGAGTGAGTGAGTTGTGTTTATGTGTTATGCTCACACATTTGTAGGGTGTTATAAGTTGGGAGAGTCTTGTGTGTGTTTGATGTGTGCTTGTTGGGTGTGAGTGATCAAGATCCACCACTAGGAAGAGGACACATGGCTAGGGTTAGGTGAGAGGGGATTTAGAAGAGGAAAGAGAAAGGGAAGCAGAAATTTTGCTCCCTCAATCCCGTTTCTCTCTTCTCTTCATTTTTCTTCTTCCTCTTCTCTTCCCATTTTGTGCCTTAGCTTGGATTTAAGTCATAGTAGGTGGGAATTGATCATCTCCTAAGATTTTAAGTGGTGAGTTTATTGCATTTGTTCTTCATTTTTCTCCATCTTGTTCCTCATCTCTTTATAATTTGTGGGTTTAGAGTTAATCTAGGTTTTTATTTGTGTGCCCTTGTTGGGTTGTTGTTAGTTGAGCCTCCTGATGATCCCAAAGGGAAGAAGAAGGCATCGGGAAGTGGCACTAAGTGATTAGGAGCTAAGGAGATTCGGGTTTGGTAGTTTTTGTGATTTATACATTTTTGTGATTTTTGCTCTTGGGATAAATTTCTGGAAAATTTGGTGTTCTTGATGTTTATAATGGTTTATATGTTATGGGCTTTGGTTTAGATGATCCATGAAACCTTGAATGTGAGTTTTTGAACCCAATTGTGCATTTGATTGAGTTGTGGAATGAATAATGCTGAGATTTGAATTTAGTAAATTGATATTATTTTAGGCATAATTTAATTGGAATTCTTGGTATAAATGTTGTGTTTTATGTTGTTTATGATGTTTGGGTTGCTGGATTTGAGGTAAGTTGATGTTTGAGTTAAGATTTGAGGTTTGGGTGTTGTGGAGGTGAATTTTCTACAGATTTCTTATGTAAGGGCTGGAAATCATGACTCTGTTGCGAGCGCGACATCATCACAACCTCTTGACAGAGCCTAGTGATAGCAGCTCTCACACGCGTCCGAGCTCCCTGTCGAGCGGAGCAGTAGAGCCTCTGTCGCGAGCGCGATAGAGCGCTCGGCTGCCGAGCTATTTTGGGTGATACTATGTAGCCAGCGCACTCTCAAGCACGAGCGTGACAGATGGGGCTGGCAGCTCACTGTCGCGAGCGCGAGAGTGAGTTGTATTTGATTCTCCGCGAGATCGCGAAAATTGCCGTGATCGCGACCTGAGGCAAGTTCACCTCTGTCGCAAGCGCAACAGTGACCTTCTTCATGCCCTGTTTTCCAATTTTGTTTTTCTTCTAAAATGAATTTCAAATGGTTTCTTCATGAATTTTTACCTCTGTATGCTATATAATATGCTTTTTTATATGTGCAATATTTTGAATCCTTCATGATAAATGATATGCTATGATTTGGAACCTGAATTGGATTACGCATGACCTGCGAGAGTCATTCTAATGGATAGTTAGGCATGCCTAATAGAGTCTTTTAGCTGCAGCCTCAGTTCTATTTGGACCCCGATCAAGTCCCCGTCTGGTTCCTCGCGAACCCTTATGAATTTTGGATCTTGTTTAAGGTCCCTCCGAAAAATTATTTTGAATGTGATAAAATAAATGGTTTCAGACTCGTACCCATAAGGTACTGTCTGTATACTCGTTATCCACTACTGTGAGTCAGCAGGTGTTCTATTTGCTCTGGTTTGCTTCGATATGATTTCAAGAATATGATATTTGAATGTGCATAATGATAAGTATGAGAAATCAGTTATTATGTATATGGAATTTGGATATGACCTTCTGAATGTATGTTTCTATTATGCAAGTATGATTATATATCTGATATGAATATCTGCATATGTCATATCGTGTATGTGATTTGTTTTGATGACCATTGTGAATGGCCATCCACTCTTCTGTTGTGTGTTTCCCCACTAAGCATTTATCGCTTTTCACGGTGTTTTACCCGTGCAGGTGCAAAAGATGTTTTTGCTTTGGGAGAGTCGCCGCCAGTCAAGCTAATACAGAGGGATTAGTGTTATGGCTTATTTTTGTTGTATTATGATGATTCTTTTTGTAATAGAACTCTCATTGTATCAGTAATTTTGTAAGCTTCCGCTCTGTATATTTTGGATATGTAATTATTTTGTAATATCAGTTTGATCAGAACATTATTGTAATGAATGTTGTTATATTAATGCATGATCATGATGATGTTTCTCTCAAGTTTTAATTTTCGCTGTATTTCCATATGTTGGTGATGCATTAATGTATGCTTTGTATCGATCTGTTTGGTGTGACACCCCTGCTCTTACAGCATCTCACTCCGATTCGTATAGGTTCGCCTACGTATGGGTAGGGGGTGTTACAGTTTTTTGTATCAGAGCCTAGGTTTAGGCATTTCTGGGTGTTGTTGTGCGTAGATGCATACATATGTCTAGGTCTATGTTGGATGATGCGGTTATCTTTGCTTGCTATGGATTTCGATTCGGTTCGAGGGTCTCTTGAGGGATCAGCTGAGAGCATGAATCCCCAAGCTGTTGATCGTTCTATTTCGATGTCGGCTCAACCTGCTAGGGTACAGCCCGAGGCTGCAGCCATGCCCTTCGAGGCGATGCTTAAGCTATCTCAAGACATGGCTCGAGTCTTAGAAAGAGTGAAAGCCCCTAAGGCCCCGACTGAGAGTATGAGAAGAGTTGGTGCCGAAGACTTTTATAGAACGGGTTTGGATGAGGTCGTTGAGAAGTGGATTGATAAGGTAAAGTGTGCTTTGAGAGAAGTCCGGTGTCTTCCGGATCAGAAAGTAGAGTGTGCAATGGCTTTGCTACAAGGGTCTGCATATGAATGGTGGGAGTTGGTTTGTAGACATCCTCAGTTGCCTGACCCGATTTCTTGGGAGTTTTTCAAAAGAGAGTTCACGAACAAGTATGTGACTCAGACATAAAAAGATGCAAGATGGGCTCAGTTCTTGAGTTTGAAATAGCGGGTGATGTCTATGTCCGAGTTTGAGAAGGAGTTTAACCGATTGGCTAAGTATGCACCGGAAGGAATTTTGACAGAGCAGTTCAGGTGTAGGCATTTTAAAGCCAGTTTGAATGAGTCGCTGCGGCCGATGTTGATTTCTTTGATGGGTACTCCGGGATTGGGGTATTACCAGATTGTGCAAGCTACTATTAGGGCTGAGAGGTCAGAATCTGTTTTAAGAGAGAGGGCTTAGAGGAAGAATCCCTCTCGTGGAGGTTCATCTTCTTCATCCTCGGGTAAGAGGTCAAGGAACCCGCAGGATGAATCATCTGCAGGCCCGGCTACTAGAGGTGGAAGACAGGGTTCAACAGCGATATCTGGTTCTGCTAGAGGCGGTTCTGGTGGTAGGACCGAGTCGATGCCTGTGTGCTCTCATTGCAGTAAGCCTTATCGGGGTGAGTGTAGGTGGCTCACAGGTGGGTGTTTCAGATATGGGAGCACTGAACACTTTTTGGCTAACTGTCCGAGGTTGAATGAGGATTTGGGTGCTCAGAGAGAGGCCAGCAGAGTTGGTTCGAATGCCATGCAAGCTGCCTGTGGTAGAGGCAGAGGTCGAGGCGATCGACCTAGAGAGGGAGCTGCATCTGAGTCAGTTGAGCATCTGTTATCTGTTCCAGCCAGAGCTTATGCTATGAGAGCCAGGGAGGAGCAGGATGCACCTAATGTAATTGCTGGTAAGTTTCTACTCCATGACACCGAATTATATGCTCTAATTGACCCTAGTTCCAAACACTCATATTTGTGCACTGATAAGTTAAGTGATAAGTTGCACGATGTAGACCAGTTAGATTATGAGATCTGTGTGACCAATCCTTTAGGGCATAGTGTCAATGTGAGTAGAATGTATAGGAATTGTCCCTTGTTGGTTGAGGGAGTTGAGTTCCCAGCAGATTTGATTGAGTTGCCTTTCAGAGAGTTTGATCTGATTTTAGGTATGGATTGGTTGGGTAAGCACCGGGCAGTGGTCGATTGCCATAGGAAGACAGTTGTGCTTCTGGATAGAGATCGGTCGTCTGTGTTTGTTAAAGGTTTGGGTGCTAGTTCTTTGAGTAATGTTATTTTTGCAATGCAAGCTAAGAGATTTATTAGGAAGGGTTGTGAGGCTTTTCTAGCAGTGGTACTAGATTCTAAGTGGGATCAAGTTAGGATTGAGGATATCCCGGTTATTCGAGAGTTTGGGGATGGGTTTCCGAGCGAACTGCCTGGTTTGCCTCCGGAGAGAGAGGTGGAGTTATCCATAGAGATAGTGCCGGGTACTTTGCCTATATCGAAAGCACCTTATCGGATGGCTCCTGTAGAGTTAAGAGAACTCAAAACTCAGCTACAAGAGCTATTGGATAAGGGGTTTATTCGACCTAGCATATCTCCATGGGGAGCTCCAGTGTTGTCTGTTAAGAAAAAGGATGGTTCTATGTGAATGTGTATCGACTATAGGCAAATCAACATGGTCATAGTGAAGAACAAGTATCCGTTGCCTAGAGTCGAGGATTTATTTGATCAGCTCCGAGGTGCGGGTGTCTTTTCGAAGATTGATTTCCGGTCTGGTTATTATCAGTTGCGAGTTTAGGATGCTGATGTGGTTAACATTGCATTTCGGACTAGGTATGGCCACTATGAGTTTTTAGTGATGCCGTTTGATTTGACCAATTCCCCTGCGGCTTTTATGGATTTGATGAACCGAGTGTTCAGGCCATATCTTGATCAATTTGTAGTAGTGTTCATAGATGATATCTTGGTTTATTCCAAGGATAAGAGTGAGCATGAGGAGTATCTTCGGTTGGTTCTATAAGTTCTGAGAGAGCATCAGTTATTTGCCAAGCTTAGTAAGTGCAATTTTTAGCTTTGGGAAGTGTCATTCTTGGGTCATATTATGTCGGCTAAGGGTATTCAAGTTGATCCGGCCAAGATTGAGGCGATTGTTGATTGGAAAGCACCTAGAAATGTTCCAGAAGTGAGGAAATTTCTTAGTTTGGCGGGTTACTACCGTCGGTTTGTGAAGGGTTTCTCAGTTATTGTTGCTCCGATGATGAGGTTGTTGAGGAAAGGGGTCAAATTTGAGTGGTCCAAAAAGTGTCAGGCTTATTTTGAGCAATTGAAGGGTTTGATAATCGAAGCTCCTATACTTACTCAACCCATCTCGGGTAAGGAGTTTGTAATGTATAGTGATGCTTCGGGTGTTGGTCTTGGTTGTGTTTTGATGCAAGAGGGAAAGGTTGTGGCTTTTGCTTCCCGTCAGTTAAAGCCACATGAGAGGAACTATCCGACACACAATTTAGAGTTGGCGGCTGTGATCTTTGCTTTAAAGATTTGGCGGCATTATCTGTATGGGGAGAAGTGTAGGATTTTTACGGACCATAAGAGCCTGAAGTATCTCCTCATGCAGAATGAGTTGAACATGAGGCAGTGCCATTGGCTAGAGTTATTTAAGGACTACGACTGCATATTGGATTACCACCCGGGTAAGGCCAATGTGGTCGCGAATTCTTTGAGTTGGAAGTCAATTTTTGCTTTGTTCTTGAAGCGCTTCAGGTGGAGGTTTGATTCGGTTGGTGCTTTGGTTGCTCAGTTGAGAGTGAAGACTACCTTGAGATAGAGGATTGTGGATGCTCAGAAGGATAATGAGAGGTTGCAACGGATTGTGCAAGAGGTTGTTCTGGTAAATAGTCAGAGTTGTCGATTTTGGATGGGGTGCTTATGTATAGAAATCGTTTGTGTGTACCTGAGAATGAGGAGTTAAGGAAACATCTTTTGAGTGAGGCACACACTACGGTTTTCACTATGCATCTCGGTGGTGACAAGATGTACCGGGGCATGAAGCAGTTTTATTGGTGGTCCGGTATGAAGAGGGATATTGTGGATTTTGTGTCTAAGTGCTTGACATGTCAGAATGTCACACCCCGTTTGCCCCCTAGTAGAATGAGCCTGTCTGTGTGAGCATGCGTTTGTATGTGTTCAGCATATCATAAGGGTATTTTAGTAAAATACATGTTTTTGGGGTTTATTAGCATGTGGTTATATGCATGGCATTAGTATGTGAATTAATTGGGAAATGATTATGTACATGTGTTCATACCATTGTAGGGTATGCATAAGTTGGGAGTGTGTAGAGTGTGTGTTGTGCATATTAGTTTGGTGTGAGTGGTTGGTTTCCACCAATAGGAAAGTGACAAATGTAGAGATAGGAAAAAGAAGAGTTAATAGAGAAAGGAAAATGGGAAATGCTGGGATTCATTTATTCTTCCCGATTCTTCTTCCTCTTTGACTCATCTTCTTCTTTGCTCTTAATTTGGAAACCCTAAGCTTGGATTAAGCTACTGTTAGTTGAAATCAATCAACCCCTTAGTATTCTGCTGGTAAGTCACTGCATTCCTCATCTTATTTTTCCATTTATTTTCTTCTTCTTCTTCCTTGAGTTTAGATTTAACTTAGGGTTTGCATTGTTGGATGTTCTTTGTTGTGATGTGTTTAGCTGAAGGTCCTCGCGATCCCAAAGGCAAGGAGGTTACTGGACCTAGTGGAGCTAAGTGATAGAGGCTTAGAATTCAGGTTTGGGAATTTGTCTGAGAAGATCGTTGATTTTGAGTTTACTGTAAAATTCTAGGGTTTGTGTTCCTTAGAAGCTTGAATGCATTTACTGTTGATTTTGATTTGGTTGTTTTAATTGTTGAATTGAGTTGTTGTTATGTCATTTTGATGCTTGAATGATCTTCTGGAAGGTAAGAACTGATTTGTGTGGTTAATCTTTGTATTCTGGGAAATTCTGGAAAACTGGGAATCGAGTTACTGTAGAAATCCCGTTTTCCAGGTTGTGTCGCGTGACTAGCCAAGAAAGAGAGGCGAGTCACGAGACGTGACCTCCGGTCACGACTCGTGACCTGCCAGATTGAGGCCAGTCACGAGTTGTGGCTGCCTGTCACAACTCGTGACCAGCTAAGATGAAGCCAGTCACGAGACGTGACTCCCAGTCATGACTCGTGACCGGCCTGTGAGAGAGGGCAGTCACCGATGTCACGTCGCGTGACCAGTTGAGGAAGGAAGCCAGTCACGCGTGACCAGCCCAAAGAAGCCAGTCACGAGACTTGACTCCCAGTCACGACTCTTGACCAGCAAGAATTTAGCAAGTCACGCGTGACCGGGGAGCCAGTCACGAGGCGTGACCCCCAGTCACGTCTCGTGACCTGCCTTGTGAGGAGGCCAGTCACGCCTCGTGACCTACCAACCTCGTCTGTCACCCCGTTCAGCCCTTTTCTGAAATTTCCCGGTTTTTAACTCAATAATGAATTTGGTATTTCTTCCGAATGGACTTACGTTGCGGTTTGATGCATGACATACTTTTATATACTTTGATATGAGTGATTTCATGATTCTTTAAATGAAATGTATTCTGTACTCTGAAATATGATTTGAATGATGCATAGCCTGCTAGAGTCAAGTAAGTGGATAGTTAGGCATGCCTAATAGAGTCTTTTAGCTGCAGCCCTCAGTTCAGTTTGGACCCCGATCAGGTCCCCGTTTGGTTCCTCGCGAACCCTTCAGTATTAGGATCTTGTTTAAGATCCCCTCAGTATAAAAATATTGTGCTTTGATAAAACGAATTGACTTTTGATTTGTACCTGTGAGGTAGCCTCAGTATTTGACTCGTACCCGTAAGGTACCTTCAGTACACTCGTTATCCACTACCTAGAGTCAGCAGGTGTTCTTCAGGTGTTCATTTATTGTTCGATTGAATTGCTCTGTTCTGATTTGGATATAAAATGTGATATCTGAATGAGTATAATGATGAGTTGCATGTCGGATTATTCTGGAATGGATATGAATATGAGATACTGATTGTATGGTTTTTAAGTGTGAGCATGTTTATATGGATTATGTTTTAACCTTTGCATATTGCCATTGTGATTGTGATATGCCTTGACGACCATTGTGAATGGCCGTCCATAATTTATGTTTGTTTCCCCACTAAGCGTTTATCGCTTAGCACGGTGTTTTTACCCGTGCAGGTGCGGAAGGAGTTTTGATCTGAGAGTCGCCGCCGTCAAGCCAACACAGAAGAGTTTAGTGTAGGGCTTAATTTTGTAATAGTTGATGATTCTTTTTGTATAGAACTCTCGTGTATCAGTTTTGTATCAGTTTTCGCTTTTGTACTTAGATTTTTGGATATGTAATATATTTGGTTTCAACTAGTTGATCAGAACATTATTGTAATGGTTTGTTATATTAATGCATGATCAGCTTTTGCTTTCTTTTCCTTAAAGTTTTTAATTATTCCGTATTTCTGTATGTATATTATGTATGAATGTATGTTTGCTTTGTATTTGCTTGGTGACACCCTGTCTCATACGGCATCTCACTCCTTACCGGATGGGATCGCCTACGTATGGGAAGGGGGTGTTACGGTTTGTGGTATCAGAGCTTCGGTTTAGGCGTTTCTGGGTGTTGTTGTGGTTGTTTTGAGTTGCTTAGATGTGTATGTGTCTAGATCTGTGTTGGCTGATACGGTTGTTTCTTGTTTGTTTATATGGCTTCTAATTCTGCTCGTGGATCACTTGAGGAATCCACCGAGAGTGTGAACCCTCAAGCTGTAGATCTGTAACACCCCCTTCCCATACGTAGGTGATCCCATCCGATAAGGAGTGAGATGCCGTATGAGTAAAGGTGCCACCAAGCAAGTACAAAGTAAAACATACATCCATTTATAACATACATTCAAAAATACAGAATAATTAAAAACTTTACATGCAGAAAGCAAAAGCTGATCATGCATTACTATAATAAACTATTACAATAATGATCTGATCAACTAGCTGATACAAAATAATATTACATATACAAAATATAAATACAAAAGCGGAAGCTGATACAAAACTGATACAGAGAGTTCTATACAAAAAGAATCATCACTGATACAAAACTGAGCCCTACACTAAAACTCTTCTGTGTTGGCTTGATGACGGCGACTCTCCCAAAGCAAAACGCCTTCCGCACCTGCACGGGTAAAAACACCGTGCTAAGCGAAAAACGCTTAGTGGGGAAACACACATAATTAATGGACGGCCATTCACAATGGTCGTCAAGGCATAACACATTCACAATGGCAGAATGCAAAGGTTATAACATAATCCATATAAACATGCTCATATTCAGAAGCCATACAATCAGTATTTCAATAATCATACCCATTCCAGAATAATCCAACATAAGTTTCATCATTAAACTCATTCAGACAATCCATTCATAGCCAGATCAGATAAGAACAATTCCATTAACATTTAAAGAACACCTGCTGACTCTAGATAGTGGATAACGAGTGTACTGAGGGTACCTTACGGGTACGAATCGAATACTGAGGGTACCTCACAGGTACAAGTCAAATGTTATTATTTATCAAAACATGTTATTCATATACTGAGGGGACCTTAAACAAGATCCTAATACTGAAGGGTTCGCGAGGAACCAAACGGGGACCTGATCGAGGTCCAAACTAAACTGAGGGCTGCAGCTAAAGACTCTATTAGGCATGCCTAACTATCCACTTACTTGACTCTAGCAGGCTATGCGACATTCAATTCACATTTCAGAGTACGGAATAGAATTCATCAGAAATTCATGATATCATTTATATCAAAGCATATAAAAGTATGGCATGCATCATACCACAATATAAATCCATACAGAAGAAACACCAAATTCATTTCTGAGTCAAAAGCTGGGAAAATTTCGGAAAAAGAGCAACACGGGGAAACGGGCGAGATTGGCTAGTCACAAGGCGTGACTGGCCTCCTCACAGGGCAGGTCACGAGTCGTGACTGTGGGCCACGTCTCGTGACTTGCTCTGTCCCTCGCAGATCACGCGATGTGATCTCGCTGATCACGCGACGCTCACGCTGGTCATGAGGCGTGACTTGCTGTCACGCGACGTGCCTTCTCTCATGCCGGTCACGAGTCGTGACTGGAAGTCACGTCTCGTGACTGGCTACATTCAGCTGGTCACGAGTTGTGACGGGCAGCCACAACTCGTTACTGGCCTTAAACTGGCAGGTCACGAGTCGTGACCTGAGGTCACGTCTCGTGACTTGCCTCTCTTCTTGGCAATTCACGCGACACAAACTGGAGAACGGGATTTTTGACAGTATCGATTCCCAGATTTTCCAGAATTTTCCCAAAACAAGGAAGACACTCCAAATTCGATTAAAAATCATTCAAACCTGTTCTTACCTTACAGAAAACATCCCAATTCATATAAACAACATACATACAACTCAATTTAGCATTTAAACAACCAAATCAAGAATATGTGCACTCAAGCTC
This sequence comes from Excoecaria cochinchinensis, assembly GCA_947683425.1. Taxonomy (NCBI): domain Eukaryota; kingdom Viridiplantae; phylum Streptophyta; class Magnoliopsida; order Malpighiales; family Euphorbiaceae; genus Excoecaria; species Excoecaria cochinchinensis. Next base: position 5,151,987 of record CANTUQ010000004.1, read on the forward strand.
TTCAAAAAAAAACATGAACCCTAGAATTTTACAGTAAGCTCAAAATCACATAAATCATAATCAATAATTCCCAAACCTGAAATCTAAGCTTCTATCACTTAGCTCCACTAGGTCTAACAACCTCTTTACCCTTTGGATCACGAGGAGCTTCAGCTAGAACACAAACACAATAATGCAACCCTAAGTTAAACCTAAACTTAAGGAAGAAGAAGAAGAAGAAAATTACAGTAAGACAAAGACAAGGATATGCACTTACCAAGTTAGGAGCAAGAGTGACCAATTTCCACAACCACACTTAATTAATAGATAGCAAGCAGTAATTAGGAGAGGAAAAAGGAATAAGAAGATGGAGGTTGAAGGGAAAAACGTGAATCTAATTTCCTTTCACTCTTCCTTCATTTCTTTCTTCATTTTCCTTAACCTAATACACATGTCATCCTTTTGGTGGTGAAACTTGCTCACTCACACCCTAACTCCACACACAACACTCACACTTAATGCATTCCTAATTAAAACACCCTACAATGGTATAAGTAAGTGCACACAAATGTAACTTAATCAATTCACACTCTAATGCCATGTATGCACCCACGTACTAACAAAACCCCAAACATACATTTTACTAGAATACCCTTATGGAATGCCGAACACATGCGTTTGCTTACACATACAGACAGACAGACAGGCTCATTCTACTAGGGGGCAAACGGGGTGTGACAAGATCCATCAATTTCTGTGTTGGCTCAGCATGCTAGGGTCCAGCCCGAGGCCGCAGCCATGCCTTTTGAGGCTATGTTCAGGTTGCATCAAGACATGGCTAGGGTTTTGGAGAGAGTGACTGCTCCTAGAGCACTTATGGAGAATTTGAGAAGGGCAGGAGTTGAAGATTTTTATGGCACTGGTTTGAATGAGTCTGAGATGGCTGAGAAATGGTTAGATAAAGTGAAGCGTGCCTTGAGAGAGATTCGGTGTCCTCCCGACCAGCAGGCAGAGTGTGCATTAGTTCTACTGCAAGGGTCTGCTTTTGAGTGGTGGGAATTGGTTTGCAGGCATCCTCAGCTACCGGATCCGATTACTTGGGAGTTCTTTGAGGGTGAGTTCACAAAGAAGTACATTACTCAGACTTATAGAGATGCTAGATGGGCGCAGTTTTTGAGTTTGAGACAGAGGGCTATGTCAGTAGCAGATTATGAGAAAGAGTTCAATAGATTGTCTCGCTATGCTCCGCGTGGGGTTATGACAGATGATTTCAGATGCAAGCATTTGGAAGCGGGGTTAAATGAGTCTTTGAAGATTGCTTTGATTTCTTTGATGTGCATGCCTGGGGTTAGCTACTATCAGATTGTGGAGGCTGCTGTGAGGGCTGAGTTATCTGAGACGGTGCTTATAGAGAGAGCTCAGAGGAGGAACTTTGCTCGTGGAGGATCTTCTTCATCCTCGCGAAAGAGATCTAGGAACCACAGGACGAGTCATCTTCTGGCCCGGCTTCTAGAGGTAGACGACAGGGTTCTGTAGCTATGTCAGGTTCTGGTAGGGGTGGTAGAGCAGAGACTACATCAATTTGTCCTCATTGTAGTAAGACTCATCGGGGTGAGTGTAGGTGGCTCTCCGGTGCGTGCTTCAGGTGTGGGAGCTCTGAGCATCTTTTGGCCAGTTGTCCGAGATTACATGAGGATTCAGGTTCCCAGAGAGAGGCCAGCAGGGTTGGTTCGAATGCTTCTCAGGCTTCCCGTGGTAGAGGCAGAGGTAGAGGTCGAGGTGGTCGGCCTAGAGATGGAGCTGCTTCTGAGACTGTTGAGCGTCCTCAACAGGTTGCCACTAGAGCTTATGCTATGAGAGCCAGAGATGAGTAGGATGCGCTTGATGTTATTGCTAGTATGTTCCTACTCCATGACACTGAGTTGTATGCTCTAATTGATCCTGGTTCCACACACTCATACTTGTGCACAGATAAAATTGTTGATAAGTTGCATGTGGTTGATCAGTTAGATTATGAGATATGTGTGACCAGTCCATTAGGGCATAGTGTCAGTGTGAGTAGAGTCTTTAGGAGTTGTCCTTTGATAGTTGAGGGAGTTGTGCTTCCAGCGAATTTGATTGAGTTGCCTTTTAGAGAGTTTGATCTGATTATGGGTATGGACTGGTTGGGTAAGCATCGGGCTGTAGTTGATTGCCATAGGAAGACAGTTGTACTTCGGGATAGAAGTCAGTCTCTTGTGTTTTTGAATGGTTTGGGTGCTAGTTCTGTGAATAATGTGATTTCTGCGATGCAAGCCAAGAGGTTTATCAGGAAAGGTTGTGAGGCTTTTCTTGCAGTTGTGTTAGATTCCAAGAGAGATCAAGTTTAGATTGAGGACATTCCAGTAGTGCGGGAGTTTAGTGATGTGTTCCCGAGCGAGTTGCCTGGTTTGCCTCCTGAGAGAGAGGTTGAGTTGTCCATTGAGATTATGCCAGGTACTGCACCTATTTCGAGAGCACCTTATCGGATGGCTCCTGTAGAGTTGAGGGAACTTAAAACTCAGCTACAAGAGTTATTGGATAAGGGGTTTATTCGATCTAGCATATCTCCTTGGGGAGCTCCAGTTCTATTTGTCAAGAATAAAGATGGATCTTTGCGGATGTGTATCGACTACAGGCAGATTAATAAAGTTACAGTGAAGAACAAGTATCCGTTTCCTAGGATTGAGGATTTATTTGATCAGTTTCGAGGTGCAGGTGTCTTCTCTAAGATAGATCTTCGATCAGGGTACTATCAGCTTCGAGTTCAGGATGCAGATGTGGTTAAGACTGCATTTCGGACTAGGTATGGCCACTATGAGTTTCTTGTGATGCCGTTTGGTTTGACCAATGCTCCAGCGGCTTTTATGGATCTGATGAATCGTGTGTTTAGGCCATACTTAGATCGATTTGTAGTAGTGTTCATTGATGACATCTTGGTGTTTTCCAAGGACGAGAGTGAGCATGAGGAGCATCTCAGATTGGTTTTGCAGATGTTGAGAGAGCATCAGTTATTTGCCAAGCTTAGCAAGTGTGATTTCTGGCTTCGAGAAGTATCATTCTTGGGTCACATTGTTTCAGCTAGAGGTATTCAGGTAGATCCAGCCAAGATTGAGGAGATAGTTGATTGGAAAGCGCCTAGAAATGTTCAGGAAGTGAGGAGTTTCCTCGGTTTAGCAGGTTATTACCGTCGGTTTGTTAAGGGTTTTTCTGTGATTGCTGCTCCGATGACTAGATTGTTGAGGAAAGGAGTCAGATTTGAGTGGTCAGATAGATGCCAGGCTTGTTTTGATCGATTAAAGAAGTTGCTTGTTGAGGCTCCTATTCTTACTCAACCCATCTCGGGTAATGAGTTTGTCATTTATAGTGATGCTTCGGGTATTGGTCTTGGATGTGTGCTGATGCAGGAAGGTAAGGTCGTGGCTTATGTTTCTCGTCAGTTAAAGCCACATGAGAGGAACTATCCAACGCATGATCTTGAGTTAGCAGCTGTGATCTTTGCTTTGAAGATTTGGCGTCATTATCTGTATGGGGAAAAGTGTAGGATCTTTTCGGACCATAAGAGCTTGAAGTACTTCCTTTCACAAAAAGAGTTAAACATGAGACAGCGCCGATGGCTTGAGTTGTTTAAGGACTACGACTGCATTGTGGATTACCATCCTGGTAAGGCTAATGTAGTCGCTGATGCTTTGAGTCGGAAGTCAGTTTCAGCCTTATTCCAGAGTCGATTCAGATGGAGTTTTGGTTCAGATGGGGCTTTGATTGCTCAGTTGCGTGTGAAGCCTACCTTGAGACAGAGGATAGTGGATGCTCAGAGAGATGATGTGAGACTTCAGCGGATTGTGCTTGAGGTTAGATCGGGTAAGCAGTCAGAGTTCTCAGTTCAGGATGAGGTGCTTATGTTCAGAGATCGCTTGTGTGTGCCAGAGTCTGAGGATTTGAGGAGACAGCTTATGAGTGAGGCGCATAGTACAGTTTTTACTATGCATCCGGGCAGTGAGAAGATGTATCGGGACATGAAACAGTTCTTTCGGTGGTCCGGTATGAAGAGGGACATAGTGGATTTTGTTTCCTAGTGCTTGACATGTCAGCAGGTAAAGGCCGAGCATCAGGTTCCTTCGGGATTGCTTACGCCTTTATCCATTCCTGAGTGGAAATGGGATGATATCGCCATGGACTTTGTTTCTGGTTTGCCTTTGACTCAGAGGAAACATGATTCGGTTTGGGTAATAGTGGATCGGCTTACGAAGTCAGCTCACTTTCTGCCGGTTAGAGTGGACTACTCGATGGATAGATTGGCCAGTATCTATGTGGATGAGATAGTTCGGCTGCATGGTGTGCCTTTGTCCATAGTTTTAGATCGGGATCCGAGGTTTACTTGCAAGTTTTGGAAGGAGTTGTAGAGAGCTTTTGGTACTAAGTTGAACTTCAGTACAACGTTTCATCCTCAGACCGATGGTCAGTCAGAGCGAGTCATTCAGATTTTGGAGGATATGATGAGGGCTTGTGCTTTGGATTTTCCGGGTAGTTGGGACAGATATGTGTCGCTTATGGAGTTTGCCTATAACAACAGTTTTCAGTCGAGCATCGGTATGGCACCATATGAGGCTTTATATGGTCGTCAGTGTAGGACTCCGGTTTGTTGGACCGAGCTATCCGAGAGATCAGTGATTGGGCCAGACTTGGTTAGAGATACTGAAGAGAAGATCAGAGTAGTACAGCGGAATTTGAAGGCAGCCAAGGATCGACAAAAATTTTATGCCAATTTGAAGAGGAAAGACGTACATTTTGAGATCGGGGACAAAGTTTTCCTTAAAGTTTCACCTTGGAGGAAAGTGCTTCGGTTTGGAAAGAAAGGCAAGCTTAGTCCTCGTTTCAATGGTCCTTATGAGATTCTGGCTAAGGTAGGACCTGTAGCCTATAGATTAGCGCTACCGTTGGAGTTAGCAAAGTTGCATGATGTGTTCCACGTTTCGATGCTTCGTCGGTACAGATCAGATCCTTCGCATGTTCTTTCGGTTCAGGATATTCAGGTTCAGCCAGACTTTTCCTATGATGAGGAACCGCGAGCTATTCTAGCCCGAGAGGTGAGGCAGTTGAGAAGTAAGCAGATTCCTTTGGTTAAAGTGTTGTGGATCCATCATGGAGTCGAAGAAGCGACTTGGGAACCAGAAGAGTCGATGAGAGCTCAGTATCCGCAGTTGTTCAGTTCAGGTGAGAATTTCGAGGAGGAAATTCTTATTAGTAGGGGAGAGTTGTCACACCCCGTTTGCCCGCTAGTAGAATGAGCCTGTCTGTGTGAGCATTCGTTTGTATGTGTTCAGCATATCATAAGGGTATTTTAGTAAAATACATGTTTTTGGGGTTTATTAGCATGTGGTTATATGCATGGCATTAGTATGTGAATTAATTGGGAAATGATTATGTACATGTGTTCATACCATTGTAGGGTATGCATAAGTTGGGAGTGTGTAGAGTGTGTGTTGTGCATATTAGTTTGGTGTGAGTGGTTGGTTTCCACCAACAGGAAAGTGACAAATGTAGGGATAGGAAAAAGAAGAGTTAATAGAGAAAGGAAAATGGGAAATGCTGGGATTCATTTATTCTTCCCGATTCTTCTTCCTCTTTGACTCATCTTCTTCTTTGCTCTTAATTTTGAAACCCTAAGCTTGGATTAAGCTACTGTTAGTGGAAATCAATCAACCCCTTAGTATTCTGTTGGTAAGTCACTGCATTCCTCATCTTATTTTTCCATTTATTTTCTTCTTCTTCTTCCTTGAGTTTAGATTTAACTTAGGGTTTGCATTGTTGGATGTTCTTTGTTGTGATGTGTTTAGCTGAAGCACCTCGCGATCCCAAAGGCAAGGAGGTTGCTGGACCTAGTGGAGCTAAGTGATAGAGGCTTAGAATTCAGGTTTGGGAATTTGTCTGAGAAGATCGTTGATTTTGAGTTTACTGTAAAATTCAAGGGTTTGTGTTCCTTAGAAGCTTGAATGCATTTACTGTTGATTTTGATTTGGTTGTTTTAATTGTTGAATTGAGTTATTGTTATGTCATTTTGATGCTTGAATGATCTTCTGGAAGGTAAGAACTGATTTGTGTGGTTAATCTTTGTATTCTAGGAAATTCTGGAAAACTGGGAATCGAGTTACTGTAGAAATCCCGTTTTCCAGGTTGTGTCGCGTGACTAGCCAAGAAAGAGAGGCGAGTCACGAGACGTGACCTCCGGTCATGACTCGTGACCTGCCAGATTGAGGCCAGTCACGAGTTGTGGCTGCCTGTCACAACTCGTGACCAGCTAAGATGAAGCCAGTCACAAGACGTGACTCCCAGTCACGACTCGTGATCGGCCTGTGACAGAGGGCAGTCACCGATGTCACGTCGCGTGACCAGTTGATTAAGGAAGCCAGTCACGCGTGACCAGCCCAAAGAAGCCAGTCACGAGACGTGACTCCCAGTCACGACTCGTGACCAGCAAGAATTTAGCAAGTCACTCGTGACCGGGGAGCCAGTCACGAGGCGTGACCCCCAGTCACGTCTCGTGACCTGCCTTGTGAGGAGGCCAGTCACGAGTTGTGATGCCAATCACGCCTCGTGACCAGCCAACCTCGTCCGTCACCCCGTTCAGCCCTTTTCTGAAATTTCCCGGTTTTTAACTCAATAATGAATTTGGTATTTCTTCCGAATGGACTTACGTTGCGGTTTGATGCATGACATACTTTTATATACTTTGATATGAGTGATTTCATGATTCTTTAAATGAAATGTATTCTGTACTCTGAAATATGATTTGAATGACGCATAGCCTGCTAGAGTATAGTAAGTGGATAGTTAGGCATGCCTAATAGAGTCTTTTAGCTGCAGCCCTCAGTTCAGTTTGGACCCTGATCAGGTCCCCGTTTGGTTCCTCGTGAACCCTTCAGTATTAGGTTCTTGTTTAAGATCCCCTCAGTATAAAAATATTGTGCTTTGATAAAACGAATTGACTTTTGATTTGTACCTGTGAGGTACCCTCAGTATTCGACTCGTACCCGTAAGGTACCTTCAGTACACTCGTTATCCACTACCTAGAGTCAGCATGTGTTCTTCAGGTGTTCATTTATTGTTCGATTGAATTGTTCTGTTCTGATTTGGATATAAAATGTGATATCTGAATGAGTATAATGATGAGTTGCATGTCGGATTATTCTGGAATGGATATGAATATGAGATACGGATTGTATGGTTTTTAAGTGTGAGCATGTTTATATGGATTATGTTTTAACCTTTGCATATTGCCATTGTGATTGTGATATGCCTTGACGACCATTGTGAATGGCCGTCCATAATTTATGTGTGTTTCCCCACTAAGCGTTTATCGCTTAGCACGGTGTTTTTACCCGTGCAGGTGCGGAAGGAGTTTTGATCTGAGAGTCGCCGCCGTAAAGCCAACGCAGAAGAGTTTAGTGTAGGGCTTAATTTTGTAATAGTTGATGATTCTTTTTGTATAGAACTCTCGTGTATCAGTTTTGTATCAGCTTTCGCTTTTGTACTTAGATTTTTGGATATGTAATATATTTGGTTTCAGCTAGTTGATCAGAACATTATTGTAATGGTTTGTTATATTAATGCATGATCAGCTTTTGCTTTCTTTTCCTTAAAGTTTTTAATTATTCCGTATTTCTGTATGTATATTATGTATGAATGTATGTTTGCTTTGTATTTGCTTGGTGACACCCTGTCTCATACGGCATCTCACTCCTTACCGGATGGGATCGCCGACATATGGGAAGGGGGTGTTACAGTTTGTGGTATCAGAGCTTCGGTTTAGGCGTTTCTGGGTGTTGTTGTGGTTGTTTTGAGTTGCTTAGATGTGTATGTGTCTAGATCTGTGTTGGCTGATACGGTTGTTTCTTGTTTGTTTAAATGGCTTCTAATTCTGCTCGTGGATCACTTGAGGAATCCACCGAGAGTGTGAACCCTCAAGCTGTAGATCCATCAATTTCTGTGTCGGCTCAGCATGCTAGGGTCCAGCCCGAGGCCGCAGCCATGCCTTTTGAGGCTATGTTCAGGTTGCATCAAGACATGGCTAGGGTTTTGGAGAGAGTGACTGCTCCTAGAGCACCTATGGAGAATTTGAGAAGGGCAGGAGTTGAAGATTTTTATGGCACTGGTTTGAATGAGTCTGAGATGGCTGAGAAATGGTTAGATAAAGTGAAGCGTGCCTTGAGAGAGATTCGGTGTCCTCCCGACCAGCAGGCAGAGTGTGCATTAGTTCTACTGCAAGGGTCTGCTTTTGAGTGGTGGGAATTGGTTTGCAGGCATCCTCAGCTATCGGATCCGATTACTTGGGAGTTCTTTGAGGGTGAGTTCACAAAGAAGTACATTACTCAGACTTATAGAGATGCTAGATGGGCGCAGTTTTTGAGTTTGAGACAGAGGGCTATGTCAGTAGCAGATTATGAGAAAGAGTTCAATAGATTGTCTCGCTATGCTCCGCGTGGGGTTATGACAGATGATTTCAGATGCAAGCATTTGGAAGCGGGGTTAAATGGGTCTTTGAAGATTGCTTTGATTTCTTTGATGTGCATGCCTGGGGTTAGCTACTATCAGATTGTGGAGGCTGCTGTGAGGGCTGAGTTATCTGAGACGGTGCTTAGAGAGAGAGCTCAGAGGAGGAACTCTGCTCGTGGAGGATCTTCTTCATCCTCGGGTAAGAGATCTAGGAACCCACAGGACGAGTCATCTTCTGGCCCGGCTTCTAGAGGTAGACGACAGGGTTCTGTAGCTATGTCAGGTTCTGGTAGGGGTGGTAGAGCAGAGACTACATCAGTTTGTCCTCATTGCAGTAAGACTCATCGGGGTGAGTGTAGGTGGCTCTCCGGTGCGTGCTTCAGGTGTGGGAGCTCTGAGCATCTTTTGGCCAGTTGTCCGAGATTACATGAGGATTCATGTTCCCAGAGAGAGGCCAGCAGGGTTGGTTCGAATGCTTCTCAGGCTTCCCGTGGTAGAGGCAGAGGTAGAGGTTGAGGTGGTCGGCCTAGAGATGGAGCTGCTTCTGAGACAGTTGAGCGTCCTCCACAGGTTGCCACTAGAGCTTATGCTATGAGAGCCAGAGATGAGCAGGATGCGCCTGATGTTATTACTGGTAAGTTCCTACTCCATGACACTGAGTTGTATGCTCTAATTGATCCTGGTTCCACACACTCATACTTGTGCACAGATAAAATTGTTGATAAGTTGCATGTGGTTGATCAGTTAGATTATGAGATATGTGTGACCAGTCCATTAGGGCATAGTGTCAGTGTGAGTAGAGTCTTTAGGAGTTGTCCTTTGATAGTTGAGGGAGTTGTGCTTCCAGCGGATTTGATTGAGTTGCCTTTCAGAGAGTTTGATCTGATTCTGGGTATGGACTGGTTGGGTAAGCATCGGGCTGTAGTTGATTGCCATAGGAAGACAGTTGTACTTCGGGATAGAAGTTAGTCTCTTGTGTTTTTGAAAGGTTTGGGTGCTAGTTCTGTGAATAATGTGATTTCTGCTATGCAAGCCAAGAGGTTTATCAGGAAAGGTTGTGAGGCTTTTCTTGCTGTTGTGTTAGATTCCTAGAGAGATCAAGTTCAGATTGAGGACATTCCAGTAGTGCGGGAGTTTAGTGATGTGTTCCCGAGCGAGTTGCCTGGTTTGCCTCCTGAGAGAGAGGTTGAGTTGTCCATTGAGATTATGCCAGGTACTGCACCTATTTCGAGAGCACCTTACCGGATGGCTCCTGTAGAGTTGAGGGAACTTAAAACTCAGCTACAAGAGTTATTGGATAAGGGGTTTATTCGATCTAGCATATCTCCTTGGGGAGCTCCAGTTCTATTTGTCAAGAATAAAGATGGATCTTTGCGGATGTGTATCGACTACAGGCAGATTAATAAAGTTACAGTGAAGAACAAGTATCCGTTTCCTAGGATTGAGGATTTATTTGATCAGCTTCGAGGTGCAGGTGTCTTCTCTAAGATAGATCTTCGATCAGGGTACTATCAGCTTCGAGTTCAGGATGCAGATGTGGTTAAGACTGCATTTCGGACTAGGTATGGCCACTATGAGTTTCTTGTGATGCCATTTGGTTTGACCAATGCTCCAGCGGCTTTTATGGATCTGATGAATCGTGTGTTTAGGCCATACTTAGATCGATTTGTAGTAGTGTTCATTGATGACATCTTGGTGTTTTCCAAGGACGAGAGTGAGCATGAGGAGCATCTCAGATTGGTTTTGCAGATGTTGAGAGAGCATCAGTTATTTGCCAAGCTTAGCAAGTGTGATTTCTGGCTTCGAGAAGTATCATTCTTGGGTCACATTGTTTCAGCTAGAGGTATTCAGGTAGATTCAGCCAAGATTGAGGCGATAGTTGATTGGAAAGCGCCTAGAAATGTTCAGGAAGTGAGGAGTTTCCTCGGTTTGACAGGTTATTACCGTCGGTTTGTTAAGGGTTTTTCTATGATTGCTGCTCCGATAACTAGATTGTTGAGGAAAGGAGTCAGATTTGAGTGGTCAGATAGATGCCAGGCTTGTTTTGATCGATTAATGTAGTTGCTTGTTGAGGCTCCTATTCTTACTCAACCCATCTCGGGTAATGAGTTTGTCATTTATAGTGATGCTTCGGGTATTGGTCTTGGATGTGTGCTGATGCAGGAAGGTAAGGTCGTGGCTTATGCTTCTCGTCAGTTAAAGCCACATGAGAGGAACTATCCGACGCATGATCTTGAGTTAGCAGCTGTGATCTTTGCTTTGAAGATTTGGCGTCATTATCTGTATGGGGAAAAGTGTAGGATCTTTTCGGACCATAAGAGCTTGAAGTACTTCCTTTCACAGAAAGAGTTAAACATGAGACAACGCCGATGGCTTGAGTTGTTTAAGGACTACGACTGCATTGTGGATTACCATCCTGGTAAGGCTAATGTAGTCGCTGATGCTTTGAGTCGGAAGTCAGTTTCAGCCTTATTCCTGAGGCGATTCAGATGGAGTTTTGGTTCAGATGGGGCTTTGATTGCTCAGTTGCGTGTGAAGCCTACCTTGAGACAGAGGATAGTGGATGCTCAGAGAGATGATGTGAGACTTCAGCGGATTGTGCATGAGGTTAGATCGGGTAAGCAGTCAGAGTTCTCAGTTCAGGATGAGGTGCTTATGTTCAGAGATCCCTTGTGTGTGCCAGAGTCTGAGGATTTAAGGAGACAGCTTATGAGTGAGGCGCATAGTACAGTTTTTACTATGCATCCGGGCAGTGAGAAGATGTATCGGGACATGAAAAGGTTCTTTTGGTGGTCCGGTATGAAGAGGGACATAGTGGATTTTGTTTCCAAGTGCTTGACATGTCAGCAGGTAAAGGCCGAGCATCAGGTTCCTTCGGGATTGCTTACGCCTTTATCCATTCCTGAGTGGAAATGGGATGATATCGCCATGGACTTTGTTTCTGGTTTGCCTTTGACTCAGAGGAAACATGATTCGGTTTGGGTAATAGTGGATCGGCTTACGAAGTCAGCTCACTTTCTGCCGGTTAGAGTGGACTACTCGATGGATAGATTGGCCAGTATCTATGTGGATGAGATAGTTCGGTTGCATGGTGTGCCTTTGTCCATAGTTTCAGATCGGGATCCGAGGTTTACTTCCAAGTTTTGGAAGGAGTTGCAGAGAGCTTTGGGTACTAAGTTAAACTTCAGTACAGCATTTCATCCTCAGACCGATGGTCAGTCAAAGCGAGTCATTCAGATTCTGGAGGATATGATGAGGGCTTGTGCTTTGGATTTTTTGGGTAGTTGGGACAGATATGTGTCGCTTATGGAGTTTGCCTACAACAACAGTTTTCAGTCGAGCATCGGTATGGCACCATATGAGGCTTTATATGGTCGTCAGTGTAGGACTCCGGTTTGTTGGACCGAGCTATCCGAGAGATCAGTGATTGGGCCAGACTTGGTTAGAGATACTGAAGAGAAGATCAGAGTAGTGCAGCGGAATTTGAAGGCAGCCAAGGATCGACAAAAATCTTATGCCAATTTGAAGAGGAAAGACGTACATTTTGAGATCGGGGACAAAGTTTTCCTTAAAGTTTCACCTTGGAGGAAAGTGCTTCGGTTTGGAAAGAAATGCAAGCTTAGTCCTCGTTTCATTGGTCCTTATGAGATTCTGGCTAAGGTAGGACCTGTAGCCTATAGATTAGCGCTACCGTTGGAGTTAGCAAAGTTGCATGATGTGTTCCACGTTTTGATGCTTCGTCGGTACAGATCAGATCCTTCGCATGTTCTTTCGGTTCAGGATATTCAGGTTCAGCCAGACTTTTCCTATGATGAGGAACCGCGAGCTATTCTAGCCCGAGAGGTGAGGCAGTTGAGAAGTAAGCAGATTCCTTTGGTTAAAGTGTTGTGGATCCATCATGGAGTCGAAGAAGCGACTTGGGAACCAGAAGAGTCGATGAGAGCTCAGTATCCGCAGTTGTTCAGTTCAGGTGAGAATTTCGAGGACGAAATTCTTATTAGTAGGAGAGAGTTGTCACACCCCGTTTGCCCCCTAGTAGAATGAGCCTGTCTGTGTGAGCATGCGTTTGTATGTGTTCAACATATCATAAGGGTATTTTAGTAAAATACATGTTTTTGGGGTTTATTAGCATGTGATTATATGCATGGCATTAGTATGTGAATTAATTGGGAAATGATTATGTACATGTGTTCATACCATTGTAGGGTATGCATAAGTTGGGAGTGTGTAGAGTGTGTGTTGTGCATATTAGTTTTGTGTGAGTGGTTGGTTTCCACCAACAGGAAAGTGACAAATGTAGGGATAGGAAAAAGAAGAGTTAATAGAGAAAGGAAAATGGGAAATGCTGGGATTCATTTATTCTTCCCGATTCTTCTTCCTCTTTGACTCATCTTCTTTTTTGCTCTTAATTTTGAAACCCTAAGCTTAGATTAAGCTACTGTTAGTGGAAATCAATCAACCCCTTAGTATTCTGTTGGTAAGTCACTGCATTCCTCATCTTATTTTTCCATTTATTTTCTTCTTCTTCTTCCTTGAGTTTAGATTTAACTTAGGGTTTGCATTGTTGGATGTTCTTTGTTGTGATGTGTTTAGCTGAAGCTCCTCGCGATCCCAAAGGCAAGGAGGTTGCTGGACCTAGTGGAGCTCAGTGATAGAGGCTTAAAATTCAGGTTTGGGAATTTGTCTGAGAAGATCGTTGATTTTGAGTTTACTGTAAAATTCAAGGGTTTGTGTTCCTTAGAAGCTTGAATGCATTTACTGTTGATTTTGATTTGGTTGTTTTAATTGTTGAATTGAGTTGTTGTTATGTCATTTTGATGCTTGAATGATCTTCTGGAAGGTAAGAACTGATTTGTGTCGTTAATCTTTGTATTCTGGGAAATTCTGGAAAACTGGGAATCGAGTTACTGTAGAAATCCCGTTTTCCAGGTTGTGTCGCGTGACTAGCCAAGAAAGAGAGGCAAGTCACGAGACGTGACCTCCGGTCACGACTCGTGACCTGCCAGATTGAGGCCAGTCACGAGTTGTGGCTGCCTGTCACAACTCTTGAACAGCTAAGATGAAGCCAGTCACGAGACGTGACTCCCAGTCACGACTCGTGACCGGCCTGTGAGAGAGGGCAGTCACCGATGTCACGTCGCGTGACCAGTTGAGGAAGGAAGCCAGTCACGCGTGACCAGCCCAAAGAAGCCAGTCACGAGACGTGACTCCCAGTCACGACTTGTGACCAGCAAGAATTTAGCAAGTCACGCGTGACCGGGGAGCCAGTCACGAGGCGTGACCCCCAGTCACGTCTCGTGACCTGCCTTGTGAGGAGGCCACGCACGAGTAGTGATGCCAGTCACGCCTCGTGACCAGCCAACCTCGTCCGTTACCCCGTTTAGTCCTTTTCTGAAATTTCCCAGTTTTTAACTCAATATTGAATTTGGTATTTCTTCCGAATGGACTTACGTTGCGGTTTGATGCATGACATACCTTTATATACTTTGATATGAGTGATTTCATGATTCTTTAAATGAAATGTATTCTGTACTCTGAAATATGATTTGAATGACGCATAGCCTGCTAGATTCAAGTAAGTGGATAGTTAGGCATGCCTAATAGAGTCTTTTAGCTGCAGCGCTCAGTTCAGTTTGGACCCCGATCAGGTCCCCGTTTGGTTCCTCGCGAACCCTTCAGTATTAGGATCTTGTTTAAGATCCCCTCAGTATAAAAATATTGTGCTTTGATAAAACGAATTGACTTTTGATTTGTACCTGTGAGGTACCCTCAGTATTCGACTCGTACCCATAAGGTACCTTCAGTACACTCGTTATCCACTACCTAGAGTCAGCAGGTGTTCTTCAGGTGTTCTTCAGGTGTTCATTTATTGTTCGATTGAATTGCTCTGTTCTGATTTGGATATAAAATGTGATATCTGAATGAGTATAATGATGAGTTGCATGTCGGATTATTCTGGAATGGATATGAATATGAGATACTGATTGTATGGTTTTTAAATGTGAGCATGTTTATATGGATTATGTTTTAACCTTTGCATATTGCCATTGTGATTGTGATATGCCTTGACGACCATTGTGATTGGCCGTCCATAATTTATGTGTGTTTCCCCACTAAGCGTTTATCGCTTAGCACGGTGTTTCTATCCGTGCAGGTGCGGAAGGAGTTTTGATCTGAGAGTCGCCGCCGTCAAGCCAACACAGAAGAGTTTAGTGTAGGGCTTAATTTTGTAATAGTTGATGATTCTTTTTGTATAGAACTCTCGTGTATCAGTTTTGTATCAGCTTTGTATCAGCTTCCGCTTTTGTACTTAGATTTTTGGATATGTAATATATTTGGTTTCAGCTAGTTGATCAGAACATTATTGTAATGGTTTGTTATATTAATGCATGATCAGCTTTTGCTTTCTTTTCCTTAAAGTTTTTAATTACTCCGTATTTCTGTATGTATGTTATGTATGAATGTATGTTTGCTTTGTATTTGCTTGGTGGCACCCTGTCTCATACAGCATCTCACTCCTTACCGGATGGGATCGCCTACGTATGGGAAGGGGGTGTTACACAGAAGGTAAAGGCTGAGCATCAAGTTCCTTCGAGATTGCTCACACCTTTATCCGTTCTCGAGTGGAAGTGGGATGATATCGCCATGGACTTTGTATCTGGTTTGCCTTTGAATCAGAAGAAGCATGACTCAGTATGGGTAATAGTGGATCGGCTTATGAAATCAGCTCATTTTCTGCCAGTTAGAGTGGATTATCCGATGGATAAGTTAGCCAATATCTATGTGGATGAGGTAGTCATATTGCATGGAGTGCCGTTGTCCATAGTATCCGATCGGGACCCAAGGTTTACGTCTAAGTTTTGGAAGGAACTACAGAGAGCTTTGGGTACTAAGTTGAATTTCAGTACGGCATTTCATCCTCAGAAAGATGGTTAGTCAGAGTGAGTGATTCAGATTTTAGAGGATATGTTACGGGCTTGTGCATTGGATTTTTTGGGTAGTTGGGACAGATATGTGCAGTTGTTGGAGTTTGCCTACAACAACAGTTATCAGTCTAGCATTAGTATGTCACCATATGAGGCTTTGTATGGTCGGCAATGTAGGACTCCAGTTTGTTGGACTGAGTTATCAGAGCGTGCAATTATTGGGCTAGAGTTGGTTAGGGATTCCGAGGAGAAGATCAGAGTTGTGCAGCGAAATTTAAAAGCGGCTAAGGATCGACAGAAATCCTATGCTAACCTGAAGAGAAAGGATGTTCAATTTGAGGTCGGGG
This sequence comes from Excoecaria cochinchinensis, assembly GCA_947683425.1. Classification (NCBI taxonomy): domain Eukaryota; kingdom Viridiplantae; phylum Streptophyta; class Magnoliopsida; order Malpighiales; family Euphorbiaceae; genus Excoecaria; species Excoecaria cochinchinensis. The sequence goes on from CANTUQ010000004.1 coordinate 5,167,750, forward strand.
ACAAAGTTTTTCTTTAGGTTTCTCCTTGGAGAAAAGTGCTATGGTTTGGTAAGAAGGGTAAGCTTAGTCCTCGGTTTATTGGACCGTATGAGGTGTTAGCTAAGGTTGGTCCGATAGCCTATAGGTTGGCTTTGCCGATGGAGTTAGCAAAGTTGCATGATGTTTTCCATGTTTCGATGCTACGTTGGTATAGATCAGATCCTTCACATGTATTGTTGGTTCAGGATGTGCAAGTGCAGCCAGACTTTTCTTATGATGAGGAACCGAAAGCCATCCTAGTGCGAAGTGAGACAGTTGAGGAGCAAGCAAGTCTCGCTGGTTAAAGTATTATGGAATCACCACGTAGTCGAAGAATCTACTTGGGAACTAGAGGCATCCATAAGGGCTCAGTATCCGCATTTGTTCAGTTCAGGTGAGAATTTGGAGGACGAAATTCTTATTAGTAGGGGAGAGTTGTCACACCCTATTTGCCCCCTAGTAGTATGAGCCATTTGTGTGTGTGCATTCATTGTGTGTGCTTGTCTTGTGATGGGAGTATTTTGGGTAAAATGCATGGGTTTCGCTAGTGTGTGGGTGCATATTTGTTGTTAGGGTGTGAATTAGTTGGGTTGTATTTGGGTGTGTTGCTCACATGTTTGTAGGATGTGAGTGAGTGAGTTGTGTTTGTGTGTTGTGCTCACACATTTGTAGGGTGTTATTAGTTGGGTTGTAATTGGGTGTGTGTAGTGTATTGTTGTTGGGTGTGAGTGGTTAATTTCCACCACTTGGGAGAGGACACATGGCTAGGGTTAGGAGAGAGGGGATTTAAAAGAGGAAAGAGAAAGGAAAGCAGAAATTCTACTCCCTCAATCCCGTTTCTCTCTTCTCTTCATTTCTCTTCTTCCTATTCTCTTCCCATTTTGTACCCTAGCTTGGATTTAAGTCATAGTTGGTGGGAATTGATCATCTCCTAGCATTCTTATTGGTGAGTTTTCTGCATTTTCATCTTGTTCATCTTCTTCTTCTCATTTTCTGGGTTTAAGGTTTTTATCTAGGGTTTTTGTTTGTGTGCCCTTATTGGGTTGTTGTTAGTTGAGCCTCCTCGTGATCCCAAAGGGAAGGAGAAGGCATCGAGAAGTGGCACTAAGTGATTAGGAGCTAAGGAGATTCAAGTTTGGGAGTTTTGTGATTTATGCATTTTTGTGATTTTTGCTCTTTGGATGAATTTCTGGAAAATTTGGTGTTCTTGGTGTTTAGAATGGTTTATATGTTATGGATTTTGGTTTAGATGATTCATGAAGCATTGGTTGTGAGTTATTGAACCCAAATGTGCATTTGATTGAGTTGTGGAATGAATAGTGCTGAGATTTAGATTTTGTAAATTGATATTGTTTTTAGCATGATTTAATTGAAATTCTTGGTATAAATGTTGTGTTTTATGTTGTTTATGATGTTTGGGTTGATGGATTTGAGGTAAGTTGATGTTTGAGTTGAGATTTGTGGTTTGGGTGTTGTGGAGGTGAATTTTCTGCAGATTTCTCGTGTAAGGGCTGGAAATCACGACTCTATCGCAAGCGCGATAGAGCCTGGTGAAAGCAGCTCTCGCACGCGTCCGAGCTCCCTGCCGAACGAAGCAGCAGAGCCTCTGTTGCGAGCGCGACAGAGCGCTCGGTTGTCGAGCTATTTTGGGTGATCCTTTTTCGCGAGCGCGACGGATCGGGCTGGTAGCTCACTGTCATAAGCGTGACAGTGAGTTGTATTTGATCCTCTATGAGATCACGAAGATTGCCATGATCGCGACCTGGGGCAAGTTCGCCTCTGTCACGAAGTGCGACAGTGACCTCTTCATGCCCTGTTTTTCTGATTTTGCCTTCTCTTCTAAAATGAATATCAAATGGTTTCTTCATTATTTTTTGCCTCTGTATGTTATATAATATGCTTGTTTATATGTGCAATATTGTGAATCCTTCATGATAAATGATATGCTATGATTTTGAACCTGAATTGTATTACATGACCTACAAGAGTCAGTCTAGTGGATAGTTAGGCATGCCTAATAGAGTCTTTTAGCTGCAGCCTCAGTTCCGTTTGGACCCCGATCAGGTCCCCGTCTTGTTCCTCATGAACCCTTATGAACTTTGGATCTTGTTTAAGGTCCCTCCGAAAAATTGTTTTGAATGTGATAAAATAAATGGTTTTCGATTCGTACCCATAAGGTACTATTTGTATTCGATTCGTACCCATAAGGTACTGCTTGTATACTCTTTATCCACTACTGTGAGTTAGCAGGTGTTCTGTTTGCTTTGGTTTGCTTCGACATGATTACAAGAATATGATTTTCAGATGCGCATAATGATAAGTATGAGAAATCAGTCTATATGTATATGAATGTGGATATGAGCTTCTGAATGTATATCTTTATTCTACAAGCATGATTATATATCTGATATGATCATCTGCATATGTCATACCGTGTATGTGTTATGCTTTGACGACCATTGTGAATGGCCATCCACTCTTCTGTTGTGTGTTTCCCCACTAAGCGTTATCACTTAGCACGGTGTTCTACTCGTGCAGGTGCGAAAGGCATTTTGCTTTGGGAGAGTCACCGCCAGTCAAGCCAACACAGAGGGATTAGTGTTAGGGCTTATTTTTGTAGTATTTTATGATTATTCTTTTTGTATTAGAACTCTCATTGTATCAGTATTTTTGTATAGCTTCCGCTCTGTATATTCTGGATATGTAATTATTTTGTAATATCAGTTTGATCAGAACATTATTGTAATGAATGTTGTTAAATTAATGCATGATCGTGACCATGTTTCTCTAAAGTTTTAATTTCCGCTGTATTTTGGTATGTTGGTGATGTGTGAATGTATGCTTTGTATCAATCTGTTGGCGCGACACCCCTGCTCCTACGGCATCTCACTCCTATCCGGATGGGTTCGGCTACGTATGGGTAGGAGGTGTTATAGAGATAGAGAGAGAATTGAAGAAAATGGAGGAATCTAGGTGAAGAGTTGTTTATATATGGGGAAAATTTAATCAGGCTAGGTCCAACAAAAGTGGTCGAACCGGTTTGGGTCAATTTTCGGTTTTTAAGCCATTTTTCACTTTTCAATGGTAACTATAATTTCCTTTACTTATTTTCATTCCCAACTAATTTATCATTTTTAGAATACGAAAAATATTCACCCTCCAAAATTTCAGCTCTATCGGAATCCGTTTGGGGTCCAGTTCACTTAAACCGGTCCGATTCGATACTTTCGGTTCTGCCGTAATTTACTAATCTTTCACTATCAAAAATTTTTAAAAATTATTTTAAATCATTTCATTCCCCACAAAACTTCTTTTAGACTTCAATTACTATTTTTAAAAAATAAGTCAAAGTTTAGTCAAACTTGGTTACTATTTGAATCGAACTAGAGGTTAACTTTAATTTTACTTTTAGAAGCCGATATGACCTCATTTTTGCACCAAATTATACCATTAGTCTCCTTTTAACTCATATATTCTGATGGTCCAACAAAATATTTTGCTCTTCCAGCTTCCCGGGAGGTCATCCATCAGGGGGCTTCCCTGGCCTGAGGATGTTTAACCTTTTTAACTCTATTGCAAGTAAAGGTACTAAAGCTGATACTTTCACACCAAAACCACACTACCCACTCTATAGAATTCACTGATTACTGCTAGGCCAGTATTTGGGCTATTACAGGATGTTTTCTAACCTTCTTTCCAAATGACCGGGCTAGCCTTTTTTGATAAACCTGATTATGATACTAAGCTCGCATCCTATCTCCATCCAATAGATTCAACTACAACAATCATTATCGGTCCCACTCGATCTTCGGAATTTTAGCCTCCAAGGTTACTCTTAATGACTAAAGTTCAATCTCTGCTGGAAATATTGCTTCTATTCCATAAGCTAGAGAATACGAGGTAGTCCCTGTTGAGGTCCTTGCAGTGGTTCTATAACTACATAGTGCAACTGGTAGCTTTTTTGCCCAATCCTTATATGTCTGAACCATTTTAGACAAGATCCTCTTGATATTTTTATTAGCTGCTTCGACTGCCCCATTGGCCTACAGGCAATAAGGAGAGGCCTTGTGATGTTCAATGCTATACTTCTAGAGTAATTTCTTGGGTTTTGCCTGAAATTAAACCCCATTGCTAGACATAATATGATGCGGGAGGCCATATCTACAGATCTAGTTCCTCTCGATAAACATAGCCATTTCTAATGCGCCCACTTTCTTAGAAGGCTCCACTTCTACCCAGCCTGAAATTAAACCCCATTGCTAGACATAATATGATGCGGGAGGCCATATCTACAGATCTAGTTCCTCTCGGTAAACATAGCCATTTCTAATGCGCCCACTTTCTTAGAAGGCTCCACTTCTACCCATTTCATGAAGTAGTCAATGGCAACTATAATATATTGATATCCCATGGAAGCCGTCGGGTGTAGTTCTCCTATTATATCTATTCCCCAAGCTCCAAACGGCCATGGAGATATATGGTTGCAAAGTTCCAAAATAGGTAGGTGTCTCAAATCTACATACTGTTGGCATAATTTGAACTGTCTTACATACTGGGAACAGTCCGTATCAATTCTAAGTCAGAAGAATCCTTGGCGCATAATCTTTTTAGCTAAGGTCAACCCATTCGTATGAGCTCCACAAACTTTAGCATGTGTCTCCTCTATAACTTTCTTGGATTCTTTTTCTTTCAGTTATCGCAACTTGATGCCATCGGCTTGCCTTTTGTACATGGTTCCCCCTACACTGATAAATTGAGTTGAAAGCTTATGAACCATCCATTAGTCTTTCTCAGTAGCTTATTCGGGGAACTCCGACCTCTCTAAGTAATTCTAGATGTTATAATGCCATAGCTTGCCATCGATAGACTCAACCTCCATTACCTGCTTGGATTCAAAACTAGGCTTCTTTGAGCTCGAGATTAATACTAGTCTCATGATCACGCCTTTAGGATTATCCCACATGGACACAAGAGTTGCGAAGATGTCCTCCAACTGGTTCTTGTCCTTTGGAATGAAGTGGAAAGTGCAAGCATCGAACTGATTGCTCAACATCTTCAGGTGCTTTACATATGGCATTAGCCATTCTTCCTTTACATACCATTCACCTCGTATCTGATGAACTACTAGCGATGAATCTCTGAATACTTCTGCCGTCTTTACCCCCAAGGCTAACAGTGCTTCTAACCTAAAAATGTTGGCTTCATACTCGTCTTCATTATTAGTATCCTTGTAACTTAACTACTTAGCCAATGGCAGCTTTTCTCCATCTGGAGTGGTAAGAATGATTCCTGTCCCTGTACCTTTGCTATTGACCACTTCGTAAAAATGCATCTGCTACCCCCGTATTGAGATGGCCACGACGTCTTTGTCCGGGAAGTTGTACTCAACCTAATCTCCTTCAATGGGGTGCTCTGCTAAGAACTCTATAACAGCCCGCCCCTTAATGGTCTTCCTGTTAATGTACTCGATATCAAATTCTTGCAATAGCAACAACCATCTTCCCATCTTTCCTAATAAGGAAGATACTTCTTGAAGATACCTGAGAGGATTTTGTTTGTTGACAGCTTGTACCTTATAAGATTAGAGGTAATGCCTTAATTTCTTAGAAGCCCAGATCATAGCTAAGCAGATTTTCTCAACCCCCACATACTTGATTTCATAAGGGAGAAACTTCTTACTAGGATAATAGATTGCGAATTCTACTCTAAATTCATCCTCTTGGGCCATCATGGCACCCATAGAGCTGTCTTTTATAGCTAAGTACAGGATTAAAGGTTTAACCGGCTGAGGTGGCCTCAAGACTGGTGGGTTTAACAAATATTCCTTTATGGTGTCGAAAGCTCTTTGACAATCACAATTCCATATCACGGGTTGGTTTTTTCTAATAAACTTAAATATTGGTTCGCAGATCGAAGTAAGCTTAACAATGAACCTACTGATGTACTGTAATTTTCCCAAGAAACTCCTGATGTCCTTTTCCTTCTGGGGAATTGGCATTTCTCTGATGGCTTTGGCTTTATCAGGATCAACTTCAATCCCTTTTTTACTTACGACGTGACCTACCAGCTTTCTTGAAGTAACTCCGAAAATACATTTCTTAGGGTTCAGACGGAGGTCGTACTTATCAATTCTTTGGAAGAATTTTGCTAAGTCTTCAAAGTGTCCCTCTCGAGTGGCCAATTTGATCATCATGTCATCGACATACACTTTTACTTCCTTGTGGATCAAATAATCAAAAATCTTAGTGGCCATCCTTTGGTAGGTAGCTCCGGCATTCTTCAACCCTAAAGGCATTACTCTGTAGGCAAATGTTCCCCATTTTGTGATAAAGGCAGTCTTGATATAATCTGCGATCTTGTTGAGGGTCTAATTGTACCCGATGTATCTATCCACAAAGCTATATATCATACAAATAGCAAAACTATCAACTAGAACATCAATGTGAGGTAAAGGGAAGTCATTCTTTGGACAAGCTTTATTCAGGTCGCGGTGCTCCATGTATACTCGAACTCTTCCATCCTTTTTGGCTATGGGGACTACATTGGCTAACCATGTTGGGTATTGTACTTCTATCAGAAATTTAGCCTCGATTTATTTATGTATCTCTTTTGTCACATTCTATGCCCATTCTAGTCTAAGTCTTCTCAGTTTCTACTTGACTGGCTTAGATTTGGGATAGGTTGGGATAGCGTGTTCGGCAATTTCTCGATTAATTCCTGGCATGTCTTCGTAGGTCCAGGCAAATACTTTTTTATACTTTTTTATTATTTTCTCAAATTTTTCTCTCTTCAAGAGTTACGTCAGATGCTATTAAGATTTTCTTCAGGTTTTTCAAAGTCCCAAGATTAAATGGTGTAGCATTAATGGAATTAATGTCAAATATGGATGATTTATGTTCGTGATTATGCATATTGAAACCATAAGAAACATCACATAAGTACGCAAAATCATTCATTTTATTGATAATAGAATTTTAAACATCAACCTCAAAAAGTTCAGGAATAAAAATAACATCTAAAAAACTATCATTATGATTTCCTGCCGACGCAGATGTCGCAGCAGACGGTTGGGTGATATCTTAGATCTTTGGAGGTTCTTCAGTAGCCTTTAGTTGAATCTTGCTCTCTTGCTTCTATTTCATAGCTTTGTCTTCCCGCTTCCCATTTCATTGTACCCTGGTGACTAGAAGTTTATAGTGATAGTTTCCTCGAGTGCATCTCGATCCCAAATAGTAGCTTGGGTCAAAATTTCTTCATCCTAGGAATCCTTAACTGGCTTGATTACTCTAATGTCCCAATCGTAGATGTCGATGAAGACCTCAAACCCCGAAATGATCTTGCCATCGATCCATTGGGGCTCAGCCTCTCCAGTGTAAGCACAAATTGAGGTTGCTGGCAAGAAGCTCTCCTTAATGTGGGGGATCTCCTTCGTCTTCTTCTTACTCTTCATAGTGGTGCCTTCATACCCTAAACCTTTTTGATCCTTCTATCCCCTCATTGCAATGGCCATTTGTGGTCCTTAAGAGTTTTTACCCAGGCTTGCCCCTAGAAGGAAGGACATCTTCTTCATCATGTTGACCACTTGGGGGCTTCTTGCAATGTCCTCCTCCTCATTGATCATAGCCACGTGGAAACCGCAAAAGGGTTGTTTTGAAATCTCTAGCACAGAAAGCTGGTTTTCCCTTATAGCTCGAATAGTCATGGCATGCCCCTCATGAGGGATTTTAATCATTTGGTGCAGAGTGGATGGCACCCCTCCTATCTGGTGGAACCATAGCCTCCCGAGTAATGCTGAGAAATTAGCAAGAATTAGGAGGACCACAAACTCTGCTTTTTGTCTCTACTGGGCCTGTCTTTACTATCCCTCTGAAGGTCCTTGCTACTTGTCTACTAGAATTGTCATAGGCGGTGATTTTGAGATCTGACTTACTCAACATACCCCTATTTAAACCAAGTGTTGGGATTGCTACCAAAGGGCACACATTTATAGAAGAGCCGTCATAAACCATCACACATACAGTGTGTTTTTCATTGATTTGTGCCCTTATATACAATGAATGATTGTGGTTACGACCCTCCGCTGGTAAGTCCTCATTGGAATACACAAGGCTTTCTCTGGAACTCCCCTTCACATTGTCCAAAAGTTCCATTGAGGAGATGGTGGTTGTTACCATTGATTTGCACAAAACCTCTACCAACTTTTGCCTACACGATGGTGATTGTCTTAGCAAGTCCCATATCGATATCTGAGCCGATGTTCTCTTTAACTGCTTTATTATGGGGTTTTCTTTTGGCTCCTTCTTCGCAAGTGGTTGTTCTGGTTCTTGCTTCTTCTCAACTTCTAGAACAACCCTTCTGCTCTGAGTAAATGCTCTAATATTTTCATCGTTTGAGCCCCAAAGATCAAAGGGCACATCTTCTTCTTCTTCACTTCCACTCTCACTAGTGGACTAATAATCAATCATTGCCATGGGAATCCCTTCTTCACTCACCTTCTGTTCATGGCATGTGATAGCGACATACTCATTTCCTAAAAGGTCTTTTAACACGTACCATTTGGGCAGACTAGACCTGATCATGAAAATTACCGGGGGCACATTATTGTATTCGGGCTTCTTTTGGCTCTCCCTTTTCTTCGGATCAGTGATCTGTTTGGTATCAATAAGATCTTGAATCTTGTTTCTCAAAGTCCAAAAACTATCTGTTGTGTGTCCCGTATGCTGGTGATATGCGCAATATTCGTTATTGTGCCCCAGTTGCCTAGGTTCCTGGCGGGTTTGGGTTGTAAGGGTTGTAGCTTCCCCTCCTTCATTAATCTTTTCAATAACCATGATAAAGATCTACCCAAGTTCGAGTAGTATCTTGGCCTTGCCTCGGTGGCTAAAACTTCTGCAATCTTTCCCATCATATTGCCTGTGACGCGCGTCTAACCTCGCGGCCACCCGAAAGCCCGCTTTAGGGCGATCAGGAGAGGTTCATAAAAACTTGTAAAGTATTTACAAGCTGCATCTAGTTTGGGGAATAATGAGGTTTCTTGGAGTCGCCATCCAATAGAAAATTGGGAAGGGTCGTCTAGCCTCAACGAGCCTAAGATAGCGCATACATATCCATCTTGGGCTAGCCAGAGAGATCTTAGAGGCCTCGACCTCTACCCCCTAGAGCCTAGGATTGTACGTTTAAGCCTTTTGGTGGGACTCAAGAGGTGTCTTGGAAGTCCTAGACCTCTCGCCTCATTGAGCCCCAAAGACCAGAGTGAGTTCGGGACTTCTCATTTATTCGTACCTTGATTAAAATTATAAATAAGTTTTGAATTTTATTATTTCACCATCTTTCCACACGATGCATTTTAATTAAAGGCGCAATCATTCAAATCGAAAGCGGTAAATGGAAGTAAAAATCAAAATAAGGTATTAAAAAAAATATATATTACAATAACACTAGGAGCGGAATACAACTCCCATTTGTAAAAGTACAACACATGCATAAAACGGGGTATTCATTGGAATGAGGACATTGGTCCTACCATGCATATTTTATTACAAAAAAATGATTTTTCATGAAGCGTCAATTTTATTGGCTAAAACGGGACATTGGTCCACAACTTCCGAGAAAATCCCAAAGTTAACTGTTAGAAATCTTTTGGCCTTTTTTTCTTTAATGACATTAAAACCATTTCCATAATAACATGAATAAAAGATAAGGGTAAAGAAAGAACCCGAGTGGAAGTCCTCAGACTGACGCAACCCCCATCTTTCAGAACTCCAACTCCAAATGGTCAGAAAATAACTCATAGGGATAAACACGTTAGCATCAAAAGTGTGGATAAAAATAAAAATAAAAGAACGAGAAATTCTAACAGAAATAAGTTGAAAGATAAAATTTATAAATTAAAAACATGAGAGTTTTCCTAGGGACGGCCTCCTGTACTGTGCCAGCGGCCGTCCCTAGTATGGGGAAACAATTAGAAGAGAAAAACTTTCAGTTCTTTGTAAAAGATTATAAAATAGAATAATAAAATATATAAAAAATTAATGTAAATCAAATAAAATTATACAAATATTAGTCCAGAATGTTTACCCTTGGATTTTACCTTTTAGGGTGAATGTCGAATGATTCTGATTCCCGTATGCTTCGCAAGGATCAAGTAAAAAAATCAGAGAAAGAAGATTTATATTTTTCTTCCCTTGATAATCTGATAACAATTGAGTGTTTGAATTAGCTGTATTGATGGAAACGAATGAATTTCGTTACCTCAAATTGGCTTAATTCGTAAGAAAATTTTGAAGGAATCAATTAATTGGCAGAAATTTTATCAAATAAAATTCTGCAAATGAACAGAGATTTCATAAACTTTTTGAGTAAATTGCTCACAAAACCTTTTCTAAAAAAACGATCTCTCGAAAAAATTACCAATTTTTTCCAAAGAACTTTTCTTATAAAAAATAATCACTTTTCTCACCAAAATTCTCAAAACTTCTAACCCCTAAAAATGGAATTTAATCCACTATTTATAGAGTTCTTTTTGGAGATAATTAGGATAATCATTAGTTTAAAATTTGAATTTTAAAAGGACTTTAAAATTCAACTTTAAACCAATTTTATCCAAGGATTGAAAGAGATCAGATTAGATTTAATCCAATCCGGCATTATCCAATCAGTTAACATACCGACGGGCATCCCTCCAACTACCGATGGGCGTCCTTACTAATGGCACGTGTCCGTCCCTAGCTACAGACGGACTCAAGACTCGGGACTAGGGACGGGCGTCCCTACTCCACCACGTGTCCGTCCTTAGCTACAGACGGGCCGTCTCTATTACGCGTAGAGATGGGGATCACCCCAAGTAGGGACGAGCGCCCCTACACAGACGGGCATCCCATCTGTGGAGCAAAACTTCCAATTTCAACCAAAACTTATCAAACTCTTTCAAAGCTCCATGCTATAGCAAAAGATTTTAATCCTCGCGAAACATGAAAGACGAAAACCTCCGAATTTCACCAATTTATCCGAAAACCAACGTTGATCTCTTCATCGAGTAACTCTGGCCTGGACTACCTGTAGACACCGGGTCTTGAGGCAGTCCAAGTCAGAGTTACTCGATGAAGAGATCAACGTCGATTTTCGGATAAATGGATGAAATTCTGAGGTTTCCGTCTTTCATGTTTCGCGAGGACTAAAATCTTTTTTCTATAGCATGGAGCTTTGAAAGAGTTTGATAAGTTTTGGTTGAAATTGGGAGTTTTGCTCCACAGACGGGATGCCCGTCTATGTAGGGGCGCCCGTCCCAACTTAGGGTGAACCCCGTCTCTACGCGATGGAGACGGTCCGTCTGTAGCTAGGGACGGACACGTGGCGGAGTAGGGACGCCCGTCCCTAGTCCCGAGTCTTGAGTCCGTCTGAAGCTAGGGATGGACACATGCCCTTAGTAGGGACGCCCGTCGGTAGTTGGAGGGATGCTCGTCGGTACGTTAACTGATTGGATAACGCCGGATTGGATTAAATCTAATCTGATCTCTTTCAATCCTTGGATAAAATTGGTTTAAAGTTGAATTTTAAAGTCCTTTTAAAATTCAAATTTTAAACTAATGATTATCCTAATTATCTCCAAAAAGAACTCTATAAATAGCGGATTAAATTACATTTTTAGGGGTTAGAAGTTTTGAGAATTTTGCTGAAAAGAGTGATTATTTTTAATAAGAAAAGTTCTTTGGAAAAAATTTGTAATTTTTTCGAGAGATCGTTTTTTAGAAAAGGTTTTGTGAGCAATTTACTCAAAAAGTTTATGAAATCTCTGTTCATTTGCAGAATTTTATTGGATAAAATTTCTTCCAATTAATTGATTCCTTCAAAATTTTCTTACGAATTAAGCCAATTTGAGGTAACGAAATTCATTCGTTTCCATCAATACAGCTAATTAAAACACTAAATTGCTATCAGATTATCAAGGGAAGAAAAATATAAATCTTCTTTCTCTGATTTTTTTACTTGATCCTTGCGAAGCATACGGGAATCAGAATCATTCGACATTCACCCTAAAAGGTAAAATCCAAGGGTAAACATTCTGGACTAATATTTGTATAATTTTATTTGATTTACATTAATTTTTTATATATTTTATTATTCTATTTTATAATCTTTTACAAAGAACTGAAAGTTTTTCTCTTCTAATTGTTTCCCCATACTAGGGACGGCCGCTGGCACAGTACAGGAGGCCGTCCCTAGGAAAACTCTCATGTTTTTAATTTATAAATTTTATCTTTCAACTTATTTCTGTTAGAATTTCTCGTTCTTTTATTTTTATTTTTATCCACACTTTTGATGCTAACGTGTTTATCCCTATGAGTTATTTTCTGACCATTTGGAGTTGGAGTTCTGAAAGATGGGGGTTGCGTCAGTCTGAGGACTTCCACTCGGGTTCTTTCTTTACCCTTATCTTTTATTCATGTTATTATGGAAATGGTTTTAATGTCATTAAAGAAAAAAAGGCCAAAAGATTTCTAACAGTTAACTTTGGGATTTTCTCGGAAGTTGTGGACCAATGTCCCGTTTTAGCCAATAAAATTGACGCTTCATGAAAAATCATTTTTTTGTAATAAAATATGCATGGTAGGACCAATGTCCTCATTCCAATGAATACCCCGTTTTATGCATGTGTTGTACTTTTACAAATGGGAGTTGTATTCCGCTCCTAGTGTTATTGTAATATATATTTTTTTTAATGCCTTATTTTGATTTTTACTTCCATTTACCGCTTTCGATTTGAATGATTGCGCCTTTAATTAAAATGCATCGTGTGGAAAGATGGTGAAATAATAAAATTCAAAACTTAATTATAATTTTAATCAAGGTACGAATAAATGAGAAGTCCCGAACTCACTCTGATCTTTAGGGCTCAATCATACGAGAGGTCTAAGACTTCCAAGACACCTCTTGAGTCCCACCAAAAGGCTTAAACGTACAATCCTAGGCTCTAGGGGCTAGAGGCCGAGGCCTCCAAGATCTCTGTGGCTAGCCCAAGATGGATATGTATGCGCCGTCTTAGGCTCGTTGAGGCTAGACGACCCTTCCCAATGTTCTATTGGGTGGCGACTCTAAGAAACCTCATTATTGCCCAAAATAGACGCAGCTTGTAAATACCTTACAAGTTTTTATGAACCTCTCCTAATCGCCCTAAAGCGGGCTTTCGGGTGGCCGCGAGGTTCGGCTCGCGTCACACTACCTCAAGACCCGGTGTCTACAGTTGCCCCCAATTTTTGGGAAACTAGCGCACTAGTGCCTAGATGAGCCAAAATTCAGAGAAGAAAGGAAAGAAACGCATACCTGAGGCAGTCCTTACCTTTTCTCGGGGAAGTGGCGATGCGTCGAGTCGGTTTCGAACTTACATAACGCGAAGTTTTCCCTCCTGAGCTGCACCGAGTCTACTCTAGACTTTACAAAGTGCTGATGATGGCTCTCCTGAGCTGTACCGAGTCTGCTCCAGACTTACAAAGCACGGATGATTGCTCTCTTGAGCTGCACCGAGTCTATTCCAGACTTACAAAGCACGGATCATTGCTCTCCTGAGCTGCATCGAGTCTTCTCTAGACTTTACAAAGTGCGATTATTGCTCTCCTAAGCTGCCTTCTCTAGACTTTACAAAGTGCGAAGTTGGCTCTTCCAACTTGGGCGTCCTTCTGGACTGTTCTTCTTCTTGGCTGAGCATCCTTCTAGACTGCTCTTCTGAGTGGGGCATTCTTTTGAATTGTGTGTTTCAATTTGGCGGCTTCATCATGCCCCCAAAGTACAATTCTGATCTTTTAATTTCATGTGATTTCGAAGGACATGATGTTTGATTTGTTTATTCTCCCTTTTGACTGTTGGTCAATTTTGAATTGGTGTAAAACCACGTTCCCGTATTACAAGAGATTCTCGTTAATCCTCGTACCAATTAATTTGACTGTAGATTGGTGAACATTTTTTATGATTAATCTTCCTTTTTATCGCATGATTAATTATCCCTTTTTATTTTTCTTTTTCCTTAAAAGAGTTAAATCACGAAGAAAATGCAAAATTTAATAGGCAAGCCATAAATGTTTTTCCAATAAAAAGTTAAATTTTGTACAATGTAATGTAAACATGATAATATAAAAATAATATCATGACTCCCTGAAGGGCCATAGGGGTGGATAGTCTGAAAGCTCCTCCTCCGGATCATCATCATCATCTAATATATGAACTGTCTGAGACCGAGATGAAGAGGCAGTGGGTCCCGCATCTGGAGCAGATGGCTGACTGGGAGGGGCTGATGGTCCGACCCACTGTGTGGCTAAAGCTCTGGCTTGCCTCTAGTATCTAGGAGGTACCGCCACTGGTACGGATAATGGCTGCGCTCTCGCTGGGTCCTGCTGCTAGAACTGAACCTGAGCAAACCAATCTAGGAAAGGCTGCACACATACTATCATGAACTGCAGCATATCAGTGATGACCCCCCTAACTCTCTGAAAGCATCGCCCAGGCGTAGGGTCTGATCTGTCGAAGCGGTCCCCATACTCTTCAGCCTATCCTCAGTTTGCTCCCTGAACTCCCGAAGAGATTGGGCAATGGGAGGTATGGCACCCTCCAGAACCTGAATTCTAAACTTGAGAGCCTCAACCGACTCATCCATGATCTGTAAGGACGCATCCATCCTCTGGGCTACCCCATCCTAGGAGGACCTCACCTCTTGCCTCAGCTGAGCCACAAGCCTCTCCTGCTCTTGCCTCAAAAAGTCAATGAGCCTCCCCTGCTCCTGAATAATACTCTGCTGCTGATCCAGCCGCTCTAATATGACTATATCCCGCTCCCTGAGGTGGTCGAGAAGGCCCCTATCCTCTCTTCCTGCTTGTGCTCAAAGGACGCGAAGGTAGAAGCCAGTAGTATAGTAAAATCTGGCTGCGCTGGGATAGTTGATGATGAGGACGGAGGAGGAGCTGACTCTAGCGCCGGCTCTAGAGGTGGAGCTGTAGAAGTGGATACCCCGGGATCCCCTACTCTAGCATATGGACTGAACCTCTCATGGGCCCGGGGAACAGTCCGATGTACTCTCAATGGCGGAGGCAGAGTGGGACTCTGTACTCTCTGCCTTGAAGGAGTAGCGAATAGCTCATCCATGGTGAACTCGATCCCCATGTCAAAGGGCGTACCCGGCTGCTCCTCCTGGTGCTGCTGAGGCTCGGGAGGCTGGTGCTCCATCTGAGGCTGCTCCGTATGGGGCTGCTCCTGAGGCTGCTGCTCCTCCATCTGAGGCTGCTCCTCCACTGGCTCTAACAAGGGCAAGCTGAATGCACATCTGTTCTCATGCACAGTATGAAGCCTATACGCCTCTGGCTGGCCCGGTATCGGTACTATCATAGCCATAGTGATAGCTGCCGGAGCATCCACATAAATGCTGTCATCTAAAGCACGCCCCAGGATGTCTGGACGAACTCCCAAACTCAGAAGCAATCTGGTAATAACTCCCCCAACATACACTATGGGGGCTGTCCTCCTAGATACCCTAACCAGGTTGACCAATATCTCATGGCTGATATTAAGTCTCTGACCTGCCACCATGGCCCACAAGCTCCAAATCTCTGTGGCATTGAGAGATCCTGGGTTACCAGCTCGTCCTAAATATGAGCTGGATAAGACTCTGTGAACATATCGCAGGGCCTGTGATGAGAGTACTGTGCTCTTTGCCGTATCATGATCATACGGCACTCCCGGCAAGGTGATAACTGCCAAATACTAACATCTAACTGACCTCTGAAGCGCTATAACATCCTGCCCAAACGGAAGCCCCATGGCCTCTGTGAACCGCTGACAGGTAATACTATAATGATGGCCCTCAATCCAAAACTGTATGACACCCACCTCTGTGTCGGATCTCTGATATCCCCCATATTGTAATGTGGCAAGAAACTGTCGTACTATCTCCGGGTGAGTCTGGAAGGCAGGCGTCAAAAACTCCGTCCATCCCGCACCTGCTATCAGAATGTCAAGCTCATCTGCCATCCCCGGAACCTCAAGGAATGGTCGAGAAATGAAGCGGCTAGCTCGAAACTACACCTGAGCCAGCGCCGTATACCTCTGTCTAGCCTCGTCACTCATCCACTTCGGGCCCTGAGGCTCAGGCTCGTCGTGAGGAGCATATCGTCGTGGTGGCATCCTGCGAATAAGTTAAACAATTAATTTGCATCATAGAAATTAAGGCATCATTCCGACAAGGTAAATTATGGGCAGTACCCCAACAAGGGTGTGCCCAACCTCCTGCATAAAACAAAAAAAAAAAGACAGGCCTCATGCCCCAAGCAATAATGCAATATATTCATATTTGCTAAAAAAATTTGGGCAGCACCCCGGCAAGGGTGTGCCCAACCTCCTGCATAAAAAAAATAAAAAAAAGAAGGACAGGCATCAGGCCCCAAGCAATCATTGCAACATGCTCAAATCTGCTTTGCTTCCTATTTCCTAGTATTGGTTCCAATGTGCATGCATTTCTAAAGCCATGTCTTATCAAAAACTCGAAAACAAATATACATTTATCACTAATTGTTTTTAAACAATATAGATCAATCCATCTTGTGCCCATTAGAAAGAAAAAAATATTGCATGCTATTTTACTCTATGCATCAAGTCATGTATTTTATTACTAAACAATCATATTTCAATTAACTAACAAGGCTACTAATTATAGTAATTCAAAAGAAGAAAGAAGAAGATTAAATTACATTACTCATGATAAAATAAAATAAAATGAATAAAAGATGGAAGGATTCTACTAACCTGGAAGTTGAGACCCAAAGAAGAAGTAAAAGACTCACAACTGGTGCAAAAAAATGAAAAGAAACTGCTGGAAACAAAGGAAAAGCGTCGGTGTAAAGAAGAAGGGAAAGAAAGTGATAGCCCGTCGGTACCTGCGCCTTTATATAGAATTTAAGTGCCGACGGGCTTTCCGTTCATGTAGCGACAGACAGGCATTCCGTCTGTCTATTCAGATTCTGCTTTTAACCCTCATTAATTACCTAATTAATGCGCGTGATATGCACGATGCAAAACCTGCCAGGTGGACAAGTACAGACGGGTTCACCGTCTGATTATAGGGACAGGCTAGCCGTCGGTAAACCATATCTATAAAACCCAGCCTTTTTCTTGGATTTCGTGCCTCTTCCTTATTTTAGCTTCATAATAGGCTCTTTTCCTCAGTTTTTTCCGTTTTACTTCTTTATTTCCTTTAGTGACTTTGGCTTTAGCTACTGAGGAATGAATTCTCCTTTGCTTTCCAAGATGCACCGTATCTTAGACAATGCTCAAATTTGGGAACACAGCACTCTTGCCCCCCTTTCTGGACTGCGATTTTTGCAAAGAGTCAAGATAGACTACAACCTTCTTTTGGCTGTGACCCACTTCTTGGATCCTTGCTTTCATGTTTTCAGATTCACCTATCAGGAAATATGCCCCCTACCTGAAGAACTTGCTGATTTCGTCGGGAGTTGGTATCCTCCTGGTGCTTTGCCCTGCGTACCTCGCTGTGGTTTGATCCATATCCGGGATATTGCTCTGTCCTTAAGTATATCTCCTTCCGACGCTGATCATCTGGTTCTTCAGGGCCCAGTATTTGCTTTGGAACCTTTGATTGAGGCAATGGATAAATTCTCCAACATTCCATCATACAGCGTAAGTGTCCTCTTCCTTTTCTGCCTGATGAAGTATCTAGTCGTGACCTCAGAGGAACTGCTCGGAGACCCCATCTGTTTGGAATTCTGGACGACTTTCACCACGGGCTGACCCCTTTCCCTCTCATTCTGGCTGAGACTATTTTGGGTTTGGACTCTGTTCGTGCCGAGCCTACCACTTCATTCTCTGGAAGTCCCTTATTACTTCAGGTACGTCATTATTTTTAAAGGTAGTGCGTCCCTTGTGGATTTTCACACTAGCTTTTCTTAGCGGGAAGTGCGTCCTTTCGGATTTTCACACAACCCTATGCCTAATTTTTGCCTGAAGTAAATCCAACTTACTCCAGCAGCTTTTCTTTGCCTTTTATTCTATTTTCTTTGGCTTTTATTTTTTTCTTTGTTTCTTCTTTCAGATTTGGTTGCAGGAAAAATTGAAGCTTTTGTCAGAGCCTCCTCCTAGAGTCATTAATTAGTACTCTGCGAAGTGTTTTCTTCCTCGCCGGCGACTGTATTTACCTGGGACCCCTGACGAGGGCATTACCAGATTCAGTGAGATATCAGATGAGGATATTAGCTTCACGCACGCTTGGCTTCCCTTGTCCAGTGCAGTTATTGATGGGTCTTCAGGATGCATTCCCCTATGCGGGCTTCGCGAGGCAACTTTCTACATTACGACCCGTTGCTCCCGTCAACTTGGGATGACTCAGGATGTGGTGAGACTCCCTCTATCCTTTTGAGGTGGAGTCCTTTCTGCGGCTTTTGCTTCCCGCTATCATGAGCTCTGGAGTCGGCTTCCACTGAAAACTATCATACCTCCCTTCGGGAATCATTCTGTCACTTCCACCAGTGCGTACAAAAGGTGGATACTTAGCCCATCATCTGATAACCGAACTCGGCGACTGATTTATTTAGCTAGCGAGGGTAGTAGTAGGGCATGGTTTAGTTTTATATGCATTTTGAGCAATATGTTTCTTTTTAAAGCAGAATTAGACAATAATATAAATGAATAAATCAAGTCTTATTTCATTTCACAAAATTGTGTACATTTCAGTATGATTTCAAAATACATGATCATTTTGGTACCGATTCAATTATGCACGACTACATTCATTCATGGAACCAAAATCTTGATAGTATCAAACTCCTGTCTCCAATCAGCCCTCTCG
The DNA here is from genome assembly GCA_947683425.1 of Excoecaria cochinchinensis. Lineage (NCBI taxonomy): Eukaryota > Viridiplantae > Streptophyta > Magnoliopsida > Malpighiales > Euphorbiaceae > Excoecaria > Excoecaria cochinchinensis. The sequence continues at coordinate 5,186,606 of CANTUQ010000004.1, forward strand.
GATTTTCACGATTGGATATTTTCTCTCATGCCTCTAAATTTTACCCAGGATGCCTTTTTTCGGTTTTCACCCTGACGAGGCGCCCGATTTTAGCAAGGCCGCCTTTTTTCGGTTTTTGACCCGCGGGGCTTTCATTCTCTTCTTTTGATTTTGGTCTTTCGCCATGGAACCTTTTGAATCTGTCATTATTATTTGGTTCTTTGAATTCATTGCCATCACTATCCGGCAAAATTGCAGCTCCTTTTGACAGCAGCTTCTTGAGGATGAATGGTCCTTCCCAGGTTGGTCTAAATTTTTCTCTGATATCTAGTACCCCTGGTGTCATCTGTTTGAGCACTAAGTCTCCCTCCTTCGGCGGATGCTTTTTCACCTTCTTCCCAAATAACCTGGCCAGCCTCTTCTGATAGATCTGATTATAATAGTAAGCTTTCAGCCTACTCTCATCCAATAAATTCAAATGCTGTAACCTCTGTTGTGCCCATTCGGTCTCTGGAATCTGAGCTTCCATGACTACTCTTAGCGATTTGAGCTCTACCTCGACTGGCAGTACTGCTTCTGTCCCATAAACCAGAGAATATGGCGTAGCGCCCGTAACCCCATCGAGCAAAAGGTAGCTTCTCTGCCCAGTCTTTGTAGGTTTGGACCATCTTAGCTAGGATCTTCTTCACATTCTTATTGGCAGCCTCTACTGCCCCGTTAGCTTGTGGTCGATAGGGAGAGGATTTATGGTGCTCGATTCCGTACTACTCAAGAAGCTTCCTGGTTTCCCCCATGAATTGCACCCTGTTATCAGACACTATGTGATGTGGGAGGCCGTATCTGCAAATCAGATTCCTTTCAACGAACCTGGCCATATCTCTTGCGTCGATCTTTTTAAAGGACTCCGCTTCTACCCATTTTGTAAAATAGTCGATTGCGACTATTATGTATCTATGCCCATTGGAGGCCGTTGGGCGGATCTCTCCAATAATATCTATTCCCCTAGCAGGGAATGGCCAAGGTGATGTTAGGCTATGTACCTCTGACACTGGCAAGTGCCTTAAATCCGCGTACTTCTGGAATAGCTGACACTGTTTGACATACTTTGAACAATCGTTGTCCATCGTAAGCTAGTAGAAGCCTTGCCTTACGATCTTTTTGGCTAATATCAACCCGTTCATATGGGCCCCGCACACTCCGGCATGTGTTTCTTCCATTAACCTCTTGGCCTCTTTCTCATCCAAACACCTCAATTGGATACCATCAACTTGTCGTTTGTACAACATCCCATCTATGCAGATGAACTGAGTGGACATTTTGCGAATCATTCTCTGATCCTTTTTGGTAGCTTCCTCTGTAAATGTCGCGTTCTCTAGATAGTTCATAATGTCATAATACCACGGCTTCCCATCTGCCACTTCTACTTCCATAACTGATTTGGATTTGAAACTAGGTCTTTTGGAGCTATAGATCAAAACTGGCTTCATGACCACTCCTTCGGGGTTGTCCCACATTGATACTAATGTGGCGAGCGCATCGGCTAACTGATTCTCATCCCTTGGAACAAAATTGAATGTACATACTTTAAACTGACTACTTAGGCCCCTCAAACGCTGGATATATAGCATTAGCCTCTCCTCTTTCACGGCCCATTCACCTCGAATTTGATTACCACCAGGGAGGAATCACCGAACACTTCCACATTCTTTGCTCCTAAGGCTATTAAGGCCTCTAATCCAAAAATACATGCTTCATACTCAACCTCGTTATTGGTAGCCTTGAATCTCAACTTCTTCGCCAAGGGAATCTTCTCATCGTCCGGAGTTGTCAGAATGGCTCCTACTCCTACCCCCTTGCTGTTTACGGCTCCATCAAAGTGCAATTTCCAACCCTGAACTCCAATGGCAGTCACATCCTCATCTGGAAAGTTAAACTCATATGAGTTTCCCTGAATCGGGTGTTCTGCTAAAAACTCGGCCACTGCACGTCCCTTGATGGTCTTCCGAGTAACATACTCTACATCAAACTCTTGAAGTAACAACAACCACCTACCCATTTTCCCAAGTAAGGACGGGGCCTCTTGTAAGTACCTCAGGGGATTCTGCTTCACGACTGCCTGTACCTTGTAGGCATGAAAGTAATGTCGTAATTTCTTAGAAGCCCAAGGCAAATCTTTTCTACTTCCGTGTACTTAACCTCATAAGCCAAAAAATTCTTGCTAAGGTAGTAGACAGTAAATTCCACTCCAAATTCGTCCTCTTGGGCCATCATAGTGCCTACAGAGCTGTCCTCTATGGCCAGGTATAGGATCAGTGGTTTGACAGGCCGCGGCGGTCTCAGCACCGGTGGATTCAGCAAGTATTCTTTGACGGTGTCAAAAACCTTCTGACAATTCTCGTTCCATACTACTGGTTGGTCTTTTCTGAGTAATTTGAAGATCGATTCATAGATCGAAGTAAGCTTGGCAATAAACCTACTGATATATTGCAACCTTCCTAGAAAACTTCTCACATCCTTCTCCTTTTGCGGTATCGGCATTTCTCTGATGGCCTTAACCTTATCCGGGTCGATCTCAATTCCCCTTTGACTAACTATGTGTCCTAGGAGCTTCCCTGAGGTAACACAAAAAATACACTTCTTAGGGTTTAACCGCAGGTTGTACTTGCTTATCCTCTGGAAGAACTTTTCTAAGGCTTCAAAATGACCTTCTCTAGTGACTGACTTGATCATCATATTGTCCACGTATACCTCCACTTCTTTATGGATCAGGTCATCCAATATCTTTGTTGCCATCCTCTGATAAGTGGCTCCTGCATTTTTCAAGCCAAAAGGCATTACCCGATAAGCATAGGTCCCCCATTCTGTGATGAAAGCCGTCTTAATTCGGTCAATTATTTTATTGAGAATCTGATTGTAACCTGCATAACCATCTCCAAAGCTATACATCTCGCAAGCAGCAGCGCTATCTATCAGCACGTCTATATGAGGCAATGGAAAATCATCCTTTGGAAAGGCCTTATTCAAATCCCGATAATCCACGCATACCCTTACTTTGCTATTCTTTTTTGCTACGGGGACAACATTGGCCAACCAAGTTGGATATTGCACCTCAACTAGGAACTTGGCTTTGATTTGCTGGCGAATCTCCTCTTTCACTTTCTCTGCCCATTCTGGCTTAAGCCTTCTCAATTTCTGTTTAACGGGTTTATGGTCTGGATAGGTGGGAATGGCATGCTCTGCAATTTCCCGATCGATTCCTGGCATATCTTCGTAGGTCCAGGCAAAGACTTTTTCATATTTTTTTAAGATTCTCTCAAATTTTTCTCGCTCTTCAGGAGTTATATTTGATGCTACCAAAATTTCTTTTGGGTTTTCTATGGTTCTAAGATTCAATGGAGTAGCATCAGTTGAATCAATATCAAATATAGATGGATGATCATGATCATGCATAGTGAAATCGTCAGAAACATCACACAAGTAAGCAAAATCATTCAATTTATTAATAAGATTGAAATTGTCATTAACATAATTGAAAAGTTCTAGAGAAAAAAGAAAATCTAAACTATTTTCCTCTTCCTCCTCTGCTGACGTATCTGCCACGGTTGACGGTCCTGCAACACTTTGGCTCTTCAGGGGCTCCCCAATCAACTCCTGCATGGTTCCCTCTACCTTCACTTTCCCTTTCAGCTAGGCAGCTACCATTTTCTCAGTCATCACTTCTTCAGTCATCTCACGGTCCCAAATTGTCTTACTGGTCATGATTTCTTCATCCCAAAAGCCCTCTGCTGGCTTGATCGATCCAATGTCCCAGTCATAGACATCATTGAAAACCTCGAACCCTGGCACAATTCTTCCATCCAGCCACTGTGGTTCCTCTTCCCCTGTATAGGCACATGCTGCGTTTGCTGGCACAAAAGTCTTCCAGATATGAGGAATTTCGATTTTTGACTTCTCACCCCTCTCTACAACACCTATGTATCCTAGGCCCCTTCTGTCCTTTTGGCCCTTGGTGGTAACAGCTGTTGGCATCCCCTGAGAATTCTTGCCAAATCCTGCGCCAGGGAGAAATGACATCTTTTTCATCATATTCAATACATGGGGGCTTTCTTCCTTCTGCTCTTCTTCGCCTATCATGGCAACATGAAACCCATTAAACGGCTACCTAGCTATCTCCAGCACTGAAATCTGATTCTCCCATGCAGCCTTTATAGTCACAATCTAGCCTTCCTGAGGTATTTTCACCATCTAGTGCAGTGTAGAGGGGACTCCTTCCAACTTATGAAACCATGGTCTGCCTAGCAAAGCTGAGAAATTGGCGGGTATAGGCAGCACCCCAAACTCCACTTCTGACTCTACCGGTCCCGTCTTCACCATTGCTGTGAATGTCCCCGAAGCTTGCCTACGTGAGTTGTCATATGCCGTGATGGTAAGATCAGATTTTGCCAACATATCCTCTGTTACCCCAAAAGCTGCCATTGCTACCTGTAGGCACACACTTATCGAAGAACCATCATCTACCATTACGCAGGCGGTGTGCTTTTGGTTAATCCGCGCCCTTATATACAGAGGGCGTTTATGATTGCGGCCTTCCGCTGGCAAATCAGCACTGGTGAAAACAACATTTTCCCACGATCCTCCCTTCACTCCATCCAGAAGTTCCATAGGCGAGATGGTTGTTGCCACAGTTGCTTCGCACAAAGCTTCTACCACCTTCTGTCTATGTGATGGTGTCTTTTTTAGTTGTTTAATAATCGGATCTTCTTCCGGCTCTTTTCCCCTCCTGGGCTCAGCCAGCTCTTTGGGCTTCTCGACTTCTGGAGCTACCCTTCCGCTTTGAGTCACAGCTCCCACTTCCTTCTTCTTTGGCTCTTCTCCTTCCTCCTCCGAACCCCATAGGTCAAAAAATACATCAGAATCATTATTTTTAGTTCCACTATCATCAGTGGACCAGTAATCGATCACTGCAGCGGGAAGCCCTTCTTCACTCCCCTCATAGAGGTTTGTGACAGCAGTGTGGATATCGTTGCCGTATAACTCCTTCAACACAAAGTTCTCAGGCAAATTGGACCCGATCATATTCACTAGCGGAGGCATACTATTGTACCCAGCTTTCTTTTGACCCCATCTCTTCTTTGGGTCAGTGATCTGCTTTGAGTCTATTAAATCTTGAATCGCGTGCTTCAACGTCTTGCAGTTATCAGTTATATGCCCGGTGTGCTGATGAGATGCACAATACTCATCATCCTTGTGTCCTGGCGTGCCTTGAGTTCTAGCAAGTTTGGGTGGCATAGGTTGTAACTTACCCTCTTTCATCAATCTTCTCAATACCCATGACAAAGACCTTCCAAGATTAGAAAAATGCCTCGGGGTAGCGTTCGCAGCTGACACCTCAGTAGTCTTCCTTGCACCACTGGCGAAACCTGATGGTCTACTGGCATCCTGGCTAGTGCTACCCCTCCTGGGATAGTTCTCATTACCTGCTTTCCTAACAAGGTACTCTCCCTCGGCCTCAATGGCGATGTCCTTCAGCGACTCCCAATCCTTCAGTCCTTTCATTCTTAATCCATCTCTCAAATAGGGGCTCGCATTTTTAATGAATAGCCGTATTTCATCCTGAGTATCTGGTTTCCTCTTCATTTCCATCACCCGATTGCTCCACCGGGTTAGATACTCATGGAAGGACTCACCCCCCTTCTACTGTAACAGCTCCAGGTCCTTCAAGGTTACCTCCATCCTTGTACTACAGTCGTATTGCCTCAAAAACTCCTCCGTCAATAAATCCCAGTCTTCTTTAGTTCGGCGATCGAGCCCGTGGTACCAATCCACTGCCGAGACCATCAAGCTCAAGCAAAAGTACTCAATCTTCTATTTTTTCGTCAAAGTGGTGCCATTCATCACTAGCAAGTCCTGCTTTATATGTGCTAGGGGATCAGAAGTACCGTCAAACTTCGGCACATCCGGCATTTTAAAGTTCATGGGGACTAGATCAACTCCTTCTAACTCCTTATCCTCAGGGTTCACTCCTCGGCCCTTTGTCAACATTCTCGTCTTAGCTTTAAATTTCTCTTCCATCTTCCTCCAGATGGCCTCTTCAATTTGGGGGGTTTTCCCTTTCTCACACATACATTCCTCGTATTCTTCATCTTCCCAATCATCATCCAGCCTAGTGATAGGTCTTCGCCTCTGTGCCCCCGAAGTAGTAGCTCTTAGGTTCACAAGTGGCGGGCGAGTTTACTCTTGTGGGTCCTCTCTAACCTCCTCCCTTTCATTATTTCTCATAGGAGGAGGTTGTGGGTTCTGCGGGGCCGCTTGCTAACCCATTGCGGCTATCATTGCCATCATCCGGTTCTCAAATTCTTTCAACCTTTGGCCCACTTCCTCTGCTATCATTGCCCTGGTGGCATCTGCCCCTCTCGATGAGTTTGCCATTTCTTCGAGTACAAAAAACTGACTTGAAGTAGCATAATTGGTTTCAGAAGAAGTGTCCGGATACTCTACCCTTTCCGGTAACTCAAAGAACAGATTTCTGCGTAGGTGCCCCCGAGACACTCTTGTCCACCTAGGCGAATCTATGATGGCTGAAAAACACAAGGGGTCAGGATGATGCATGACTGTGCTAAAAATGCATGATCGTGCTATACAACGCTCACAAGCCACATGCAAGCACATAGGTCCTTCCAACCTTATTACTCCCGCACACGAAGTCATAGTCTCTTTCCTAGGTGGGATTAGCCCATGGGTCATCTGGGGACCCGATGAACACGTATGGTGCACGGTGAAAATCCGGCAGCATAACCTCTCCTAACTAATGCACAAGCAGATGGGTTATGATCATTATGTATCTAGGCAATTCGAATAAGTCATCTTGGGCCTATCGGGGCATGAAAGCCTTTGATTAGGTGACCAGTCAAACTATCTGGGCTTGTCCAATACATAATGATCCATACAGCAATACATACCGATCGGGTCTCCATTTCATATACCATAATGGTACGAGGCTTGGGCTGGTGATTATCCTTAACACTTCCCTAAATTGAGTGAAAATAGGGTCGTGCTTCAGGAACGTACTGGGGCTAAAAGAGGGACAAAACTAGTATAGATCTAAGGCTCTAATGCGATGCAATGCAATTTTGAAAGAAGGTAAAATTTGTAAACTAAAACTCTATTATAATTTTTAACCAAAGTACTTTCGAATTGAAGTCTCGAGTATGTCGCAGGTGGAGTCGCCACTGTGACGCACGCCGAACCTTGCGGCCACCCGAAAGCCCGCTTTAGGGCGATCAGGAGAGGTTCATAAAAACTTGTAAGGTATTTACAAGCTGCGTCTATTTTGGGCAACAATGAGGTTTTTTGGAGTCGCCACCCAATAGAACATTGGGAAGGGTTGTCTAGCCTCAACGAGCCTAAGACGGCGCATACATATCCATCTTGGGCTAGCCAGAGAGATCTTGGACGCCTCGGCCTCTACCCTCTAGAGCCTAGGATTGTACGTTTAAGCCTTTTGGTGGGACTCAAGAGGTGTCTTGGAAGTCCTAGACCTCTCGCCTCATTGAACCCCAAAGACCAGAGTGAGTTCGGGACTTTTAATTTATTCGTACCTTGATTAAAATTATAAATAAGTTTTGAATTTTATTATTTCACCATCTTTCCACACAATGCATTTTAATTAAAGGCGCAATCATTCACGTCGAAAGCGGTAAATTGAAGTAAAAATCAAAATAAGGCATTCAAAAAAAATATATTACAATAACACTAGGAGCAGAATACAACTCCCATTTGTAAAAGTACAACGCATGCATAAAATGGGGTATTCATTGGAATGAGGACATTGGTCCTACCATGCATATTTTATTACAAAAAATGATTTTTCATGAAGCGTCAATTTTATTGGCTAAAATGGGACATTGGTCCAAACTTCCGAGAAAATCCCAAAGTTAACTGTTAGAAATCTTTTGGCCTTTTTGTCTTTAACGACATTAAAACCATTTCCATAATAACATGAATAAAAGATAAGGGTAAAGAAAGAACCCGAGTGGAAGTTCTCGGACTGACGCAACCCCCATCTTTCAGAACTCCAACTCCAAATGGTCAGAAAATAACTCATAGGGATAAACACTTTAGCATCAAAAGCGTGGATAAAAATAAACATAAAAGAACGAGAAATTCTAATAGAAATAAGTAGAAAGATAAAATTTATAAATTAAAAACATGAGAGTTTGCCTAGGGACGGCCTCCTGTACTGTGCCAGCGGCCGTCCCTAGTATGGGGAAACAATTAGAAGAGAAAAACTTTCAGTTCTTTGTAAAAGATTATAAAATAGAATAATAAAATATATAAAAAATTAATGTAAATCAAATAAAATTATACAAATATTAGTCCAGAATGTTTACCCTCGGATTTTAGCTTTTAGGGTGAATGTCGAATGATTCTGATTCCCGTATGCTTCGCAAGGATCAAGTTAAAAAATCAGAGTAAAAAGATTTATATTTTTCTTCCCTTGATAATCTGATAACAATTGAGTGTTTGAATTAGCTGTATTGATGGAAACGAATGAATTTCGTTACCTCAAATTAGCTTAATTCGTAAGAAAATTTTGAAGGAATCAATTAATTGGCAGAAATTTTATCAAATAAAATTCTGCAAATGAACAGAGATTTCATAAACTTTTTGAGTAAATTGCTCACAAAACATTTTCTAAAAAAATGATCTCTCGAAAAAATTACCAATTTTTTCCAAAGAACTTTTGTTATAAAAAATAATCACTTTTCTCACCAAAATTCTCAAAACTTCTAACCCCTAAAAATGGAATTTAATCCACTATTTATAGAGTTCTTTTTGGAGATAATTAGGATAATCATTAGTTTAAAATTTGAATTTTAAAAGGACTTTAAAAATTCAACTTTAAACCAATTTTATCCAAGGATTGAAAGAGATCAGATTAGATTTAATCCAATTCGGCGTTATCCAAACAGTTAACGTACCGACGGGCATCCCTCCAACTACCGACAGGCATCCCTACTAAGGGCACGTGTCCATCCGCAGCTACAGACGGACTCAAGACTCGGGACTAGGGACGGGCGTCCCTACTCCGCCACGTGTCCGTCCCTAGATACAAACGGGCCGTCTCTATTACGCGTAGAGACGGGGATCACCCTAAGTAGGGACGGGCGCACCTACACAGACGGGCATCCCGTTTCCTGAGCAAAACTCCCAATTTCAACCAAAACTTATCAAACTCTTTCAAAGCTCCATGCTATAGCAAAAGATCTTAATCCTCGCGAAACATGAAAGACGAAAACCTCTGAATTTCACCAATTTATCCGAAAACCAATGTTGATCTCTTCATCGAGTAACTCTGGCCTTGACTACCTCAAGACCCGGTGTCCACATTGCCACTAGAACTTGCTGACTTGCTTGCCCCCTGACTGGCATATTCTTAGCATAGTCATTGCTTGCCATTTTTTCTAGGTACTCACTTTCAGCTTCTATGGCAATAACTTTCAAGGACTCCCAATCCTTTTGTCGCTTCATTTTCAACCCCTCTTTTAGGTATCGGCTAGCATCCCTGATGAACAACCTAATCTAATCGAGAGTGTAGGGTTTGTGCTTCATCTCCATAACCCCTATTTCTCCACCTAGTATGATACTCGTGGAATGACTCTCCCGACCTCTATTGTAGGAGCTCTAAGTCCTTCAGGGTGACCCCAACTGCAGTCGTATTGTTTGAGGAATTCCTCAGTCAGCAGGTCCCAATCTTCGTTTGTCCCCCTATCGAGCCCATGATACCAGTCGATTACGGGCCTTGTTAGACTCAAGCAGAAGTATTATATCTTCTGTTTTCTGGTTAATGTCGTACCCTTCATCACTAGTGAGTACTGCTTAATATGCATTAAGGGGTCTAATGTACCATTAAACTTCGGAAGATCGGGCATCTTAAAATTCTAAGGGATCAGGTCCTTGCCATCCAACTCCTTATCTTTCGGATTCATCCCTTTCCTTGCAGTTAACATACGAGACCTTGCTTCGAATTTCTTGTAACTCCCATTCCCGACCACTCACATAGCATCACTACGGCAGTCGAGAACGGTCCTCACACAACACACTACACAGACTTATCACATAGCACAATCACATGGAAAAACCCAAACTAATAAATTTCTTTCAATCACGCAGCATAATCATTTACCAAGACATACTCATACTCATTCATGTATATAGTTAACTTATATTACAACCCATGTTCAATTGTTACTTATAACTTTTACATGCCCAAAACTTAACATTTCATTTATATAGTACAGAATACCAAAACCTACACTAAGTAGCGGATCCTAGTGTGTTGACCAATAAGATGCGGGACTGTCCTTCAAGCTCGTTTCGCTACGGAACCTACACGGATTAAAAATCCATGCTAAGTGATAATGCTTAGTGGGGAAACAACATACAATATACAATATCCTCATATATAACATGCTTTGAGCAATAAGAAGTACATACTTGATAATCATGCCTCAGCATATACATACTTTGTAAACATAACATTAAGCAGATATTGATATAAGGATTGCACCATTAGCATATCATGTTCAGTTATATCAGCATTGCAAAATAATCTTATACACATCACATTCACACTCTCTTATCGCATACAATTCACATTGTTCATTATTATTTACTCATTCACTATTTGCCTTGTCTGCAATTCATAGACGAGGATAACAGGTATCACATCAGTACTTGAGAGTACAACAATCACTTTTGTATCCTAAGATACACACTTTCGCATTAGTACCCATAGGTATAGAAATAATCAATAAGATATAATATATAAGGGAACCTAAGAAGGATTCAATATGCTTTGGGGATTCTAAAGGAATCAGACACTTCGGCTGCAGCACGTAAACCCTATAGGCATGCCTATCTATCCACTACTCGACTTGTAGGCTAAATTATTAATCTAGTTAATGTTCGTGTTATCATGAAGTATACCATCATATAATCTCAATATGCAATATCACATCACTTAATAACTTCGTTACACATATGGCTTATTTCACAATTCATACATTATTGTATATGTATTCATATGGTATAACACATTAATAACTTTCAAATGCATAATCATTCATTAGTCAAACGCATTAGTTCAACAAAAATAGGTCAACTATTAAGTCTTTACAACACATAGGAGTGTTGCGCTCACGACCCATGTCATTCTCGAGACCCATGTCGCGCTCGTGATCGACAGACTAAAAAATTCCCTTCGGTCCTGCTTGCGGCACAAGTTGCGCCAGCAATAGAATCAACCGTTCACTTCTGTCGTACTCGCGACAATGCTTCTGCACACGATAAAACTCAGCCTAACATCTTATGCCCATCGGAGCATTCTGTCGCGCCCGCGACACCTGTCGCGCCCGCGACACCTGTCGCGCCCGCGATAGAAGCTGAACTACATGTTCAAGCTCCAATCCACAAACCTCTTTTTCATACACTTTGCCATAATCACACATATGACTTCCAAAACCCATCCTAACATTGTTTCCTGCTATCATGACCTTCTAACTAATTATTTATCTACATGTTAAGTCTACAATGGTATAATTCTCATTATTTTTGGTCTGAAGATTAAGGAGTTATTGCTAATGGAGCACCTCTTGCTCCAAAGGCAATCCTACAGGATCTAACTACATTTATTAGGAATTTTTAAAGACTTTAGAGTCCTCAATTCAGCCTGACCATTTCTAACACATTTATAGGCACATCTCTTAGGAACCTAATCCCTATAGTCTCATTCATTTTCGAGCTATACAATGCAAGTTATATCATAGACACATCCAATAGGTCATTTACCATCCAAATCTAGTTTTACACTATCAAGCTACTCAAGCTTGAATTCAACTCAATTGGGATATTTATTACTTCCAACTAACACAAAACACCTTGACATACACATACTCCATCGGCCTATCAATTCCACGTAAGATATTCATACACATACAATTTACATGGCATCATCTCAAGTCCCTTAAAACATAACAGCATGCTTTATTCAACAAGTATGAAAATTAACTAACTCATCAGTTCATCATTTCAATTCAATTCATACCATCACATAATTATACATTTTCTATTCATTTAAAACACACAATTCAATATTGCATCTCAAGGTTCATATTATATCAAAATAACACACAAAACAATGTTTCCCAAACGTCATTATCCTTTGCTCCTTTGAGCTTAATTCGTACTTGGTTCTCCCACTTTCTCATTTCCTTTATCTTTTCTTACCCCAACCACTACAATAACAGTCAAATTTCCAAAATTGGAACCCAAGATCATTATCCCATCCAAATCAAAAGAAAAGGAGGAGAAGAAGAAGAAGACAAATCTAAATACTACACTTACCTTGACTAGATGAATGCACCACACATGCAAACACCAATTGATCCCAAATTAGCAGAAATTTAAAGGATTCTACCTAAAGAAAAGAGGAAACGGGAGAAGAAGAGAAGAATCAAGAGAATGGCCGATCAACAAGCCAAAATTTGCACTTTCTCTCTCATCCTCCACCTTATATTTCATGTGAAATACTGAGGTGGCACAAGGAAAAGGTGACACCCAGAATTCCACTACACCAACTCCCTTGATCAAGAATAGTTTAATTTAATTCCACTTGGTGATAATTAATCCAATTTCTAATCTTAATCATGCTCAATTACCAATGAGCCACTTAACTTATTTATTTAGTGTAATTAGGTCATCAATCCATTTACTCTAAGTCCAAAAATTAGCAAACTCAAAATTAAACTTACTCAATTACCCTAATTATGCAAAATTAATACCAGGGTATAATTCGGGCCATTACATTTCTCCTCTATCTTCCTCCACATTGCATCTTCAGGATTAGGGGCCCTACCTCTTACCATCGGCTCCTCATCTTCAAAGAAATCGAGGTCAAGGTTATGAACTCTTTTTTGTTTCGATGGTGCTGTAGTTCTACTGTCAGCAATTGGCGGGTGTGTAACACCCTATACCCGTAACTGGTGTGGATACCGGATGTCACCGCACTGCACTGAAATATATTACAATGGACTTAACAGATCAGTAAGATTTTTTTTTCAGCAATAACAATCATATACATATATATTAACATAACAGTTACACTAACACACAATTAATATACTTATACTTTTATCCACTGCGATCGTATAAGAAGAATTAGTTGGGAATTTTTTAAATGCCCCACAACCTTGTGACATGTGGCAAGTAAGGGGCTATATAAGCCTAAGAGAGAGAAAATGAGAGAGTGAGCAAATTGGCCCTCTCCCATTTCCTCTTCTATGTTTCTTTTTCTTCTTCTTCTCCTTCTCTATTTTTCTTCTTCCTCTTTTCTCACTTGCATCTTCTTGAGTTGGTGGGTTATGTTAGGTTTGACAAATTCAAGAGTTATTTGAGTAAGTTTCTTCTTCTTCTTCTTTCCTCCTTGTGTTTCCCGTTGGTGTGTGTGTGTGCTTGTATTTAGAGTTTTGAGTTTTATGTGTTTTGGGTTTGTTTAATCAGAGTTACCTCCAAAGGATTCGAAAAGAAAGGAGATTGCCGGTAGTAATGCCGTCAATTGACGTTCAAGGAGCTTAGGATTTGAGGTTTGGGAATTTATTTGTAATTGCATAATTTTTATCTATTACTGATTAATTTCTTAATTTCTGGAAATTGAGTGTGAAAGTGTGTATATATGTGTTTAATTAAAGTGTATATTGTGGAATTTAAGCGAGCTTGGTGATTGTGAAAGTAAAAGCGATTTTGGGTATGATTTTACATGAGTTTGGGCAAATTTCTGGGCTTTTGTTGATCCATACAGCGGTAAGGAAGGTCATACCACATGTGATCATATTTCTGTGTTTGAGGTTTGCTTGTCCATGAGTTCACACGGCGGTGAGGGTTTGTCATACCGCCGTGTAAATTCATTATGTTTTGATGGGTTGCTTTTGTGCATTTTACACGGTGGTAAGGTTTTGTCATACCGCCATGTAAATGCATTCTGTTTCTATGGAGTTTTGGCTCAGCAGGCCACACGACGGTAAGGTTTTCTTTACCACCATGTGGGATGTCTTACACGGCGGTAAGGTTTTGTCAGACCTCCGTGGAAAAGCTCCTTATTTTGAAATTTGAGCTTTTGATTTCTATCTTATTTGTCTCTTTTGAACTTATTATTGCTTGCAGTTTTTATCTATCGGTATTTTATCTAGCAAATGATATTGAATTGTAGCATTCTTCTTTGAGATATGTTGATTCTTATGTGATAAGTATGAAATTTATTATTACATGCCTAGCCTACAAGAGTCAAGTAAGTGGATAGATAGGCATTCCTATAGAGTACTGTAAGCTGCAGCCCCTAGTGTTTTGGACCCCGATCAGGTCACCGTTTGGGTCCTCGTGATCCTAAGCATTTAGATCTTGTTTAAGATCCCCAGTGAAAATGTTTTTGTACGAAAATGAAAGAAGTTGCTTTTATTCGTACCCTCGGGTACCCAGTGTTCACTTGTTATGCATTACTCTGAATTTGCAAGCATATATGTTTTATTTTCTTATGATTGCAATCTTGTTTATGATAAGTTACTCTTATGCGTATAGTATGATATAAGTGATATGTTTTATATGAATAATTTTGTACTTCTATATGTGCCATATGTATACATTTTTCCTTGACGGCCACTGTGAGTAGTCGTCCATCTTTTGTTTTCCCTACTAAGCATTATCGCTTACCACGGGTATTTCATTCGTGCAGGTATGGAAGCGATCCGAGTTTTTAAGGAGTGTGATCCATAGCAGTCATAGCTAACACATTAGAGAGATTCTTTTTATAGCTGACCTTTTGTATTTTGGTATTCTAATGTAATCTTTCGTAATGTATAAGATTTTGCAAAATATTTATAGTATGTAATTTCTGTAATTATGTAAGGATTATCTACCCCCTTTTTGTAAAGAATATTTTGTTATTGAAATGAGATTTTCTGTTAGCCCTTTGTGTTGTTACCTCTTTTAATTTATTTTATTTTGAATGTTTCTTTTCTGCTCTTATTATGTTTGTTTGGTTGTTTGTTGGTAACACACTTATCTATACGGGCATTCACTCTCCTTACTGATGAGTTTCCCTACGTACAGGTATGGGGTGTTACATTAATTATTTACTTTTGTCATTTATCATTCTTATATCCTATGTTGTCTTTTCTGTCACTATACTTTAACATTTTCAATTCTATTATCAGTGTCACTATTAATTATTCTAATACTCTTAACATTAGTAACAGTACATTCAGTCTGCCAATTAATAATCAATTACAATAACAATCCTTGTTATTACTTTATCTATTTTTTTGTAATCTTTAGTTTCCTTTATTTTTCTTATAACTTATTTACCTTTTTACTTATTTACAGTCTATATTTAGACACTCTATCACTTACTGAATCACTCGTTAAGACAATCATTATTGTTGATATTGATGGTACAGATTGACACTATTACTCTCTTCATGGCCTTAATACTTTCTTTACTCTTCTTTAATTATACTAACTCTTTTACGTTATATAGTTGCATTAATATTTTCCACTTTATTCGAATCTTACATAGTTTACTTAATTTCATTTAACTGTACTTGGAATTATACCCATGAATTATTAACGCAAGAGTACCATTTACTGACTTATTTGGACAATTATCATTTCTATCATTATTCTTTTATTTTATTTCTCTCGATCAATGCTATTACTATTTTAACAACATTATCATCAATCTTAAAATTTACACAAACAATTCCATACACATTTACAATAATATAAATTTTAATTATGGCACTGACAATTTCATTAATATAAATTTTACATTTATGTTATTCTTGTTTTTATTATTAATGCATAAACTCTTTTCAACTACATTCAATTGTATGATAACTTTACAATGTGCCCATTATTCTCTTTAATTTGATCACTACTTTACAAATTACATTACTATTTGTTACTATTATCTTTACATTTATTATTCCTCACTAATATTTAATTAAATGCCTTTGCTATATTTTATTTGACAAACTATACAATTAATTTCATTAGTCCTTTTTAATTCCATTCAATAGTCATGCACTATAATTTAAAATTCACTAAAGTCCTTCTAAGAACATTACTATAAATAATTTACAATTTAGTCCTCTACATTTACCATAATTACGAATTTACCATTCTATTTTACTTAATTGTTATTATTATTATTATTCTTACAATTTCATTTATTTCCTTATCAATTATCCACTTTTAAGTCCTTACATCGATCACTTATGGTCAATCACGTTAAAGTACCTCCCTTTTCACTTAATTACAGTGATGCCACTATATAAACTTTATTAAGTTACACACACACATAAATTTATTTTAAATGAATTATACCTATTATTTACTTAATAATTATTTATACACAATTGTGAGCGAACCCCGTTCGACATCCAGGTCGCTCTCGAGAGTCTGCTTTTAGGACCCGAGACTAGATGGAGGTTCATCAAAACTCGTGAAAGCTGATCGCTTCGCAATGGACAGGGATTCACCCCCATTCCATTATTGGCAATCAACCTACGAGGGCGTCTGTTGGGTATTATAAGGTAGGTATCACCGAGTTGACACCTAATAAAACATTGAAAAATAAATTCTAACCTCATAAGGCCAAAACCAGAAAGAGTTCGGGACCTCACTCTTATTTATACCTTTGGTTAATGTTATATGGCTGAGTTTTTGGAGTCAATTATTTTATCTCTCTTCTCACATGATTTGTGCAAGTAAATTAAAGCGCATTACAAGAACATAGAAAAGCACTAAAGCGATAAATAAAATATAATTACAATTGTGCAAAAAAGAAAATATGCGAAATCCATAATAGTGATAGAATGAAATATATAAATAAATCGAGACATTCATTTAGATGAGAACATTGGTTTCCAACTGCTTATTTTATGAAAAAAGTAAAGAGTTCTCAAACCGATTTTATGAAAAAAGAAGAAGCGATCACGTTTTGATGAAAATAAGAACCTTTCATTTTTGGGATGAAAGCCAGGACATTGGTCCAGTTTTATTAATAAAATTTCAATTTTGGTAGAAATATTTTGTGTGGTGGTTCTTTTTAAGTGCGGTCGAAAAGCTTTTATTATTACAGTTCTCAAGCAAATGAAAGAAAATAAAACAATAATTAATACAGGCCTCGAATAATAAATCCTAAGCAAATGAAAGAAAATAAAATAATAATTAAAATAGGCCTCGAATAATAAATCCTAAACTATTCGCCTTGATTATGCTTTGCCTAGCTCCATAGTCGAGCCGCATGCCCCCCGCGATTGCGGTCATGATAGAAAATGATATTGGTCAATAATAGACTAAATTGAATTGAATGATAAATAATAAACAAATAATTGAATGAAATGAACAGTAGAAATAAAATAAACTGACAGAATTAACAAATCAAGAAATATAAAATATTAATAACGTAATTATAATAATAGCTACCGATAAAAATAATAATTATAATAATAATAATAATAATAATAATAATAATAATAACAATAAACAATGGCAATAAAAATAATGTTCACGAAGCAATAATAATAACAGTAAAAATAATATTAATAAAAAAAATAATAATAGTAGTGACAACACAACAATATAATAATAATAACCATAATAACATTAATAATAATAATAATAATAATAATAATAATAATAATAATAATAACAACAACAACAATAATAATAATAATAATAATAATAATAATAATAATAATAATAATAATAATAATAATAATAATAATAACAATAATAATAATAATAATAATAATAATAATAATAATTGTTAGCTTATTTCTAAGTGCTAATTCCGCAAGTATATGGTGTACCGGTTATAGTACAAAAGATGTCGATCCCACGAGGAATGTGATAAATATTACACACTATTACTACTCAATTTTAATCTTGTTTACAATTATCATAAATTTTATGAATGAAAGTGGAAATACTATGTCTAATACTATCTAACCTAATTATTGATTATTGGAGAAGACAAATGATTAATGATGATAAAGTAATAATAAATAGAACTTGAATTGA
Source organism: Excoecaria cochinchinensis (assembly GCA_947683425.1). Lineage (NCBI taxonomy): Eukaryota > Viridiplantae > Streptophyta > Magnoliopsida > Malpighiales > Euphorbiaceae > Excoecaria > Excoecaria cochinchinensis. The sequence goes on from CANTUQ010000004.1 coordinate 5,204,723, forward strand.
TTATTCTTGATTATTAGTATATTCTTGTCATGCAAGCCAAGTTGAATAAGATTCCAATTTAGTCTCTCGACATAAACTAGAGTGCCTAAAACATGCACTTATAATTCTAACTCACAATTTTTCATTAATGAATTAGAGTGTTATGCATGCAAATTTCAGGAATAATAAACAACCTATAACAACCATCTAATATTATGATTTCTCAAATAATACTTCAATGATGAACTTCTATTAGATTTAAGTAAGAATTTATCTTTCAACTAAACACTTACTTATAAGGATCATGCATAAAAATACTGATAGAAAATTCTACAAGAAAGAATATCAAATTAATATGAATAACAAAATATAGCATTAAATATTCAAGTTCATAAATGCATCATTCAATGATTACAAAGAAGAAGTTAAAGATAAGAAATGAATAAGGAGAACTCTCAACCCTTTTCCCTTTCACAAAGGATATCTTCATCTTTGTAAAATCTTCTCTTCAAAACATAAAAATCCTAACTTAAAAACTTTTAACTAAAGAAATGTACTCTCAAACTTACAGAAATTCTTAATTAAAAATTCAACTCCTAAAATTATAGTTAAATGTTATATTTATAATGTTCTAAAAGATATGTCCTTTCAAGTGTCTGTTCAAAAGGTTGTAAGACTTGGTGGAGAGACATGACATTTCAAAGCAAAGCTTGAATTCAACTGCCCAACGGTCCTCTCTATCGCGATCGCGACGTCTGTCGCGCTCGTGACAGAGCACGCCTTCTTCTTCGCTCCACCTTCCTCGTGCTGGCTCTTTTTCGTGCCATTTCAAGACCTCGCGACGGGCTGCCTTGCTCGTGACAACGCATGCCAGTCTCCTTTCTTCTTCTCTTTGGCTCTCTTCGTTTGCGCGTCCTGTCGCGCTCGTGACGTCTATTGTGCTCGCGATAGATTGCTTCTTCTCCTTTGCTTTCTTCTCTTCCTTTCTTCTTTCCTTCTTTGTTTAGCACTTCCTGTCGCGTTCGCAACACTGGTCGCGCTCGCGACATATTCTTCTCTTCCTTACCTCATTTTTGCTCCTTTCTCCAATCTTCTCCATTTTGTCCTACAAATACAAAACTTAAACAAAAACATAAAACATACCTAATTCTAACACAATTAACTACACATAAATATTATTTTAACTCTAAAACATAGATTAAATATGAGCTATTTAGGCTCATATCAATAATAATAATAATAATAATAATAATAATAACAACAACAACAACAACAACAACAACAACACTAAAACAAATACTAATAATAATAGAAAAATAATAATAACAATAATAATAATTATAATGATAGAATAATATTAACACACAAATATAATAGCAATAATAATAATAAAACAACTAATAATATTAACAATAACGATAATATAAAATAATAATAATAACAATAATAATGATGATGATGATGATAATAATCATAATATTAACAATAATAATACTAATAATAACAACAACAACAACAACAACAATCACACAACAATAATAATCACAATAATAATCATAACAATAACAATAACACAACACAATAATAATAATAATAATAATAATAATAATAATAATAATAATAATAATAATAATAAAACACAATAATATTAATAATAAATAAATAAAATAATAATAATAATATAAAATAATATAAACTAATAATAATATAAAATAAAACACAATAATACTAATAATAATAATAATATAAAATAATAATAATAATAATAATAATAATATAAAATAATAATAATAATAATAATAATAATAACAATAATATTAATAAATAAAATAAAATAAAAATATAACCCGCTTACTTGCTGCCTCGTCGGAGCTCGCCGGTGGTAGACACCACCTTCGCTGGAGGGTAGATCGCGGCGCCAGGAGTCCGTTGCCGCCGGAAGGAAGCGCAGTTTGGTTGGAAAATGCTCCGGAAGGTCGCGGCTCCACCTTCTTTGATCTCCTTCTCGCCGAAGAGTGGGGCCGATCGGTGGCCACTACTCGGTTCATCCGGGTCTCCTTAGTCGTCTGGCGTGGCACGTGTGGCGGTCCGATGCCGTGGGTGCCCGGTGGCATCTCCGCCTTCTCTCTCTCCTTTGCCCTTTTTCTGGTTTCCACCGGTTTCTGCGTTTTTGGTCTTCCCTCTTTATTTTTCTTTTGTTTTCCCCTATTTTCTTGTTCTCTCTCTTGGCCTGCTCTCTCTATTTCCCTTCCTCTCTTTTTCTTATTCTTTGACTCATTTCTTTGTTTTGGCTCCGTCCCCTCATCTGCTGGCCCCCCTCTCTTTCTATTTTCTTTTTCTTTTTATATCCCAATTTTGCTAGTTTTGCACATGGATTTTCTCCCTTGATTTCCTCCTTAATATTTGCCTTTTTAATTTATTTTGACTTATTATCACATATTTTACTTAATTAATCACTCACTATTTGTTTTCTTTTTAATTTTATTATCCTACAATATTAACTAATTAATTTTAATCTAATTTTAATTTTTATTATTTTTACTTTGACTTTTATTTTTTTATTTTATTATTTTTTCGGATAAATTATCAAGTTTTCCTAAAAGACCTAGCTGAGACCCCAATCCATAAAGAGCCAAAGTGCTTTCATTCTCTATCTATTTTTTTGAATAAAAACTATCCTTATTAGATAACTCTGACCAAAGCTGCCTCAGGACCCGGTGTCTACAGTTGCCCCCAATTTTGGGGAAACTAGTACACTAGTGTTTAGATGAGCCAAAATTCAAAGAAGAAGGAAAGAAGTGCATACTTGAGGTAGACCTTACCTTTTTTCCGTGAGAAGGAAATTGTCTCTCACCACCTAGACTGTGGAGTGATCATCATCCTTGCATGTTGTACCGAGGGTTGTTCTTCTTAACTGCAAGTCTGCTCCAGACTTACAAAGTGTGGGTGCCATCCTTGAATAGCAATGCGTTGAGTCCGCTCCAGACTTACAAAATGCAATAATTGTTCTCTTGAACTGCATAGAGTCACTGACAAGACTACGAAGTCTGGGTGTTTTTCTCTTGAATTGCATCGAGTCGCTGATAAGACTACAAAGTGCGAGTGGTGCTCTCTTGCATTGCATTGAGTCGCTAACGAGACTACGAAGTGCGGGTGGTGTTCTTTTGAACTGCACCGAGTCGCTGGCAAGACTACAAAGTGATTATCATCTTCTTGGATTACACCGAGTCTTTATCTAGGTTACAAAGTGATTGTCGTTCTCCTAGATTGCACCGAGCCGTTATTTGGGCTACAAAGTGCAGTCATCTTCTTAAATTGCACCAAGCCGTTATTTAGGCTACAAAGTGTGGTCATCTTCTTGGATTACACCGAGCCGTTATTTAGGCTACAAAGTGCGAGGATCCTTGAAACTCACCGAGCCGTTATCTAGGCTACAAAGTGATTGTCATCCTCCTCAAATGGTGATGCGCAGAGTCTGCTCCAGACTTACAAAATGCAGGAAGTGTTCTTCTTGACTGAGTTGATGAAGAGATGCCTCTTAAGAGAACTTTGGATGATTTGCCCCTTAAGGGACTTGAAAAATTTCCCCCTCAAAGGACTTAGGAATTTGCCCCCTCAGAGGACTTAGGATTTGACTCCTCGGAGGACTTTGGAGATTAGCCTCTTGAGAGGACTTGGAGACTTACCTCTTGAGAGGGCTTGGAGATTTGCCTCTTGGGGGGACTTGGGAATTTGCCTTTTAAGAGGACTTGAGAATTTGCCTCCTTAGAGGACTTGGAAATTTGCCTTTTAAGAGGACTTGAAAGTTTGCCTCCTTAGAGGACTTTGGAATTTGCCTCCTCAGAGGACTTGAGAATTTGCTTCCTCAGAGGACTTGAGAATTCACCACCTCAGAGGACTTTGGAGATTCGCCTCTTAACATGACTTGGAGACTTGCCTCTTGAGAGGGTTTGGAGATTTGCCTCTTGGGAGGACTTGGAGACTTTTGTCTTGAGAGGGCTTCGATGTTTGCCTCCTCAGAGGACTTTGGAATTTGCCTCTTAAGAGGACTTGAGAATTTGCCTCCTCAGAGGACTTGAAAGTTTGCCTCCTTAGAGGACTTTGGAATTTTCCTCCTTAGAGGACTTGAGAATTTGCCTCCTCAGAGGACTTGAAAATTTTCCTCCTCAAAGGACTTTGATGCTTACTAAGAGGCTTAAATGCTCACTTCACTGACTGAGATGCTTTGATGCTCACTGACTGATTGCCCCTAGCATGGTGTGCACGGTACAAGTCCACATGATTCCTTTTCTTGTGGGCATTCTAGGTTCTCGAAATTTCCCTTAGCATGGTGTGCCCAAATAGACTTATTCTTCTGGTGTTCCTCTTCTTTGGCACAAGTATGCGAGATTCCTTTTCTACGAGGACTTGTATTGCATGTATGCAGAAATTATGTACATGAAATGCGAAGAATTGCATATGTAAGATATTTATAAAATTTATGCATGTGTGCAATGATGCGCAAAGTTATGCACATGTGAAATTTATGGATGTATGCAAAAGATTACACATGTGGAACGTATAGAAATGTGACATGAGACAATTGTGCATGTGAAGCATGTACTTTTTATGTGACGTGCATGCAATGGACTATGAACACGAAACGCATGCAAAGAATTATGTATATGACATATATATCTACATGGCTTGTTCACATGTAAGGAGTTATAGGATGTGTGCAAAGGACTGTCAAATGTTTGCAAATGACCATGCATGAGAAATATATGCAAAGGATCAAGCATAAGAAATATAGCAAGAGAATTATGTATGCGAAATATATGCAAATGATCATGCATGTGATGAGTGTAAAGAGTTGTACACCGACATAGATGTAAAGAATCATATGCAGAAATAGCTGGAAAGTCAATATGTACATGAAGGCTACGTAAAGAATTGGGTGTGCGTGATGTGCGCAAAATTACGTATATGAACATACACAAAGAATCATACTTGTGTCATGTGTACATGGATGACTATGCATATGAAACACATGCAGAAAAAATCATATATATAGGTGTACAAAATGCATGTGAAAAATGGGCATGTGAGATACATGCAAAGGATGTGCCCATAAAATACATGAAAATAAGTGATTATGACGTTTAGAGAGCCATGTGCGTAAAAGTATCTACAGACACTCATATGATAAAAGATGCTTGCTAAAGATTATATGTAAAAAGGCGTACATCAAAAGTTATACATGTAAAACTATTTACAAGAATGTTTGCTACCCTTATGCGTAAAAACATTTGCAGAAAGCATATGTATTGCTACGTATATATGCAAAGTATCACTTTCGTAAGTAGTGATAAGAAATACCCCAAGATTGTAAAATGATTACAACCTATTAGGTACCCCAAACTCAAGTTTCTATCTGCCCTTGAACACACTGAATGAACCACACTCTCAACTGATTCAATCTCAGCAAAGGAATTCAAGAGTCATTCCCAATGAAGGGCAAAAAGATAAACATGTAAACATCAAGGTTTACTAAACCAACACGGAAATACAAGTCATACCATGCAATCTGTGTGTGTGTGTGCAAAAGGCCAAAATAGAATTTTTCACGATTTGAAAGCAAATTCTAGATGCAATGTTGGGGACGAGACTCAACTCGAATGCATAAATGCACTCATGGCTTCCCGCTTGAAGCTCAAGAAACACCATATGCCTCTTCCTATGTACTAAACCTTATTTAGAAGGTCATCTTCGCTAATTACATAAGACCGAACCAAGAATTAAGAGGTCTTACTTATATTGTAACGTTAGGCTTAGGTAGATGGTTACCAAAGAAAGATCGAGTTGCTAGAGAAAAATGGCTGCAACATCTACTCGACGGATGAGAGGACTATTGTAATCCCAATTACATACTGTCAAGGTATTCTTGAATTTGGAGTTAGTAATACTTTAGCTTATCATGCTCAAAATTAAGTTAAAAAGATAACCATTGAAACTCATCAAGGGATATTATCTTGAACACTACTTCTTTTCTTTTATTTTTTTTTTGTCTTTTCTCCCCTTTTTTTCCTTTTTTTTTCGCTTCTCTCTTTTTTTTTTCGCAAGCTTATGCCTCCAATTATGCAAAGAGTTTATCAATGATTAAACCCTCTTCCCAAAGCGTAAACCCATCATTATCAGGGTGATTTTTGATAGCCCAAAGAATTGTTAATAATTAAAACTCTTTTCCCGAAGTGTAAACCCATCCTTATCAGGGCGATTTTTGATAGCACAAAGAAATGTCATAATGTACATCCATCCTTACTAGAGCGGCCATTCTTCTAAGGGGAAGCCAAAATCATTTTAGGTGAAGGGTAGTTTTAACATGTGTAACAATAAAATCAGTACGCATTTAGAATACCAAAATAAAGGCTCAACGGGATAGCAAGCGATTGCAAAATAAGGATAAGAAATAGACTTTTAGAGGGCTATATAAAGAAATGGTTGCCTAAATCATTTTCTAGGTTTAGTCTTACCTAGGGACTGCTTTGATGGGTAATCAGAAAGGTTCTAGTGCTCTTACTAAGTTTTCATCCAATCCCCTAATTGCAACTAGTTTTTTCAGTTTGTTTCCAAAATGGGCAAAAAGTGCTCTGAACTTAGAAATTACATGGCATAGTCAAATGTTTTCATGTGATCCAGCACTCAGAGATCAAACATATTTACCGTTTGCTTAATTCAAAATGGAATGAAACACATATTTCTAGAGTTAAGATTAAAACCATTCACAGTTGAGAACTATTTAGTCAAAGTCAAACTTTGAATCAAGGGTACCTTAATCTGGTGCAATAATGTCAACATTTCGGATACGACTTGACACAAATAAAATTTTGCACTATCAAAATTTATATACACAAGAATTGTGTATGCATACAAAAAATTATTTATAAAATATGTGCAAACTATGTGCTAAGATCATGTACAGGGAAAGATGCATGCAATAATGTTACGTATATTAGCAACGCACGTGAGGAATTATGCATGTGAAACATGTGTGAAAACATATTGTGTAGAAATGCATACATGAAATATGTGCAAAGACGTGTGTGCGTGAAACACATAAAAAAAATTATAAGTGAGTGTGTAAACACTATATGACAAATGATGTGCATACATAAATTTGTAGTGTACATGCAAGCTGCATATAATGAAGGCATAAATACAAAATATGGCACATCATGATAAAGAATGTTCATGATACATAGTGCATGTGCACATGGCATGATTTAGACATGATAGGGATATGTATGCGATGTAAGATGAAGAAGATCTGGCACAATAATGTGTATTAATGAGTTGTGAGGTATGGCAAAACTCACATACATAGAAGTGCAAAATATGTACGAATAATGCACAGGACATGGGACGCAGTATAAGAATGAATGTGTACAGTGAGTGGTATACGTGTGCGACGCAAGACATGGTATGAAAGTAGCTGCATAAAATGAATAGTGTGTACAAGGTATGTGTATTCACATGGTATGCATATACAAATCATAGCATGATATATATGATGACTAACATACATGATGCAGGATTTATATGTACATAGCATAACTCGTGCATAATAGTGCATGTGCATGATATGGCATACAATGTGAAAGGTGCAAGGTGTCACAATGGATATTATAGATGTCATGATGAATGTTAGTATGCATATGAAGCATCGCTATGTGCATGCATGACAAATATATGTTACATTTATATTCACATATTATGATACAAAAAATTTTACGTATAAAGTGCACAGGTTTTATTATTGTATGGAAAGAATTATACATGAGGCAAAATGCATATACTTTATTTACTATTGTTGTTCATGAAAAAGATGCGCGAGCAGCATGAATACACATATACAAGAAAAACTCCTCCCAACCGTATTTCCCCCACACAGGAGGTCGTACGGTCTCTTTCTTAGGCGGGCTTGATCCATGGGTTAACCGGCAACCCAACGGACGTGTGCAGTGTGCTATGGGAAATCAATAGCACAATCTCTCCTTACTAAAAAGCACATGTTGATGAACTTTTGGCCACCGTGTATTTAAATAATCCAAAAAAAACCAAAATGTGCCCCTCGTGACATAAAAACCTTTAATGAGCGAATATCTAAATTTATTTGGATTTGTTCAATACACAAAAACCCACTTCACAAGCAACGTATTATGGCGCATGCCCCCTAGTGGAAGTATTTGTTTCCATTACATGAGATTTGGTCAAAGGTGATGATACTTTTGGGCTACCCAAGCATGATCCCTGCCAACGGGTCTAACTCGTCATGAGCATAGTGATCGGTCGGATCATGATTTAATATACCACATGGTACAAGGCGTGGGCTGGTGATTATTTTTAACACTTCCCTACATTGAGTGAGCGTAGGGTCGTGCTTTGCGAACGCACTGGGGTAAAATAAGGGACCAACTAGCATAGTTTTAAAGCTCTAATGAAATGCAATGCAATTTTTCGAAAAGAGATAGAATTTCTTAACCCTAAACCCATTTATATTATATTAGCCAAAGGTACTTTCAGAGCAAAATCTCATGATGTTCCCAATGGAGTCGCCACTGTGATGTGCGCGGACCCCGCTCAACATCCAGGTCGCTCTCGAGAGTCCGCTTTTAGGACCCGGATGTCGAGCGAGGTTCGCGCGCGTCACAGTGGCTAATCTAATTTTTGTTATTATTTATTATTATTATTATTATTATTATTATTATTATTATTATTATTATTATTATTTTATGTTATTATCATTATTATTATTATTATTATTTTTATTGTTATAATTAATATTATTATGGTTATTATTATTTTTATTGTTGTGTTGTCACTACTATTATTATTATTTTGATTAATATTATTTTTACTGTTATTATTATTGTTTCGTAAACATTGTTTTTACTGCCATTGTTTATTATTATTATTATTATTATTATTATTATTATTATTATTATTATGTCATTAATATTTTATATTTCTTGATTTCTTAATTCTGTCAGTTTATTTTATTTCTACTGTTCATTTCATTCAATTATTTGTTTGTTATTTATCATTCAATTCAATTTAGTCTATTATTGACCAATATTATTATTATTATTTTATGTTATTATCATTATTATTATTATTATTTTTATTGTTATAATTAATATTATTATGGTTATTATTATTTTTATTGTTGTGTTGTCACTACTATTATGATTATTTTGATTAATATTATTTTTACTGTTATTATTATTGTTTCGTAAACATTGTTTTTACTGCCATTGTTTATTATTATTATTATTATTATTATTATTATGTCATTAATATTTTATATTTCTTGATTTGTTAATTCTGTCAGTCTATTTTATTTCTACTGCTCATTTCATTCAATTACTTGTTTGTTATTTATCATTCAATTCAATTTAGTCTATTATTGACCAATATCATTTTCTGTCATGACCGCAACCGTGGGGGGCATGCAGCTAGACTATGGAGCTAGGAAAAGCACAGTCGAGGCGAATAGTTTAGGATTTATTATTCGAGGCCTGTATTAATTATTGTTTTATTTTCTTTTATTTGCTTGAGGACTGTAATAATAAAGGCTTTTCGACCGCACTTAAAAAGAACCACCACACAAAATGTTTCTACCAAAATTGAAATTTTATTAATAAAACTAGACCAATGTCTGGTTTTCATCCTAAAAACGAAAGGTTCTTGTTTTCATCAAAACGTTATCACGTCATCTTTTTTCATAAAATCGGTTTGAGAACTCTTTTACTTTTTTCATAAAATAAGCAGTTGGGAACCAATGTTCTCTTCTAAATGAATATCCCGATTTATGTATGTATTTCATTCTATCACTATTATGGATTTCGCATATATTTTTTTATTTTATTTATTTATTTTATTTATTATGTTTTCGGAGAAATTATCAAATTTGCCTAAAAGACCTAGCTGAAACCCCAATCCATAAGGAGTCAAAGTGCTTTCATTCTCTGTCTATTTTTTTGAATAAAAACTATCATCATTAAATAACTCTGACAAAAACTGCCTCAGGACCCGGTGTCTACAACAATATTTCATATTCATTGATTATTTATTCACTAATTGTCAATTATGTATTTAATATCCATATCAATAATTAATTACACTTTAATTACTTAATTAGCCTCACTACTGTAAATTTACAAATAGGTCCCTAAACTTTTATCAAATTACGATTTTACCCTTAATTGTCTCATATTTACAAAAATGCCACTAAATAATATCATTCTTACATTTATTTATCATTTGGCCTATAAATTACCATTTAGTCCTTAAACTATCATCTTTAAATCAATTACACTTTAATCCTTATATTTTCCTTAAATTTTGTTTTTACCATCCAATTTCACTATAATTACAATTATGCCATTAGTTATTCTTAATTTCACTTTTTAATTTATTTTTAACATATAAATTTACATTTTAGTCCTTTCGATAACATTTTCATGCCAATTTATATTTTAGTCCCTAATATGTGATCAAATTACATCACTAATCATTTAATTACACTTTTTTCGTTAATAACACTTAATATCTCAATTATACACTAAATTACTGTCTTACCCATACACTCTTTATTTCTTTTAATTTAGTCCCATTTTCACTTCTAATCTTCATACTAATTCCAATTTAATTATTATAGTTCCATTTTTCCTCTTAAATAATCTCATTAACTTATTCATTAACAAATTTACCATTTTACCCCTAAACTTTATATTTCTTTTCACTTAAGTCATTTTTCACATTAATTTCCATATTTATTCAAATTAAATCAGTTTAATTTCACTTTTACTATTTTACCCCTAGTATTAATCCGGTAGAAATCTCTGGACCGGATACAAGGTACGTGGACCCCACAAGTCCACTACACTAAAGAGTGATCCCCGAAAGACCACCCGAACACTGTCACTGCATTTCACTGTATACTTTATCACTGTATCACTGTAGTAGATCATTATTGGCCTACAGATACGAGTCGTCATGACTCGCTACCACGGTAAGGGTGTCCATATGGCTAGCAAACTATATCCTGAGCTAGATTCACTACTAGAACACTAAGGGCAATATACGTTCATCACGTAATTCATTTTTCCACTTAACAATAAGTAAATAGATTCCGCAATAATAGTCATTAAGGCACTAGTTAGTCCATACACACATTTCGCATTTTAATAATACATTACACTACATATTTACTTCCAATTCATTCATTTATCATTTATATCACCAATTATGCCATTAACTTCATTTAAACATATCATAATAATTTTCACTTCGCTCTTTTTCCATCAATTCGACTTTAAAACACTTATTGTTCAATCTTAACATCAATTATATTACTTCTTTACTTTAACATATTATAACCCATAATATCCACTTTTAGACATAATGTATATTCAACATATAAAATATTCAATTAAACATTAAAAATTCAAAATAATTTATTTTGCACTCCATTTTATTTATACTTTCATTTTAAAGCATTTTCATCACCAAGTTCACCAAATATATCTTAAGATCATCAATATACCCATTCGGCCATACACTTAATTTTTCATCTATAATTATTTTTCTTCAATTACTCACTTATTTAACTAGATTACATGTTAATTAATCTAGATATACCTTTAATTGACATTATATCACAAAGTATTCATTTTTACCCTAAAGGATACCATTCGGCCATAACATTATCTATACATTAAGTTTAGTTTCTTTCCTCCAATCATTCAATTTACTAGATCTCATGTCATATATTACAAATTTACCATTTTTATTCGTTAAGCATCAAAGTATACCTATGTAAACCTAGACATACCATTTGTCCTACATGTTATCCATGGTATATAGTTTATTTCCTTTCATTTTAATCATTCAAAATCTCATTTTTAACCTTTATAAACATGACTATATGATTTGATTCAATTAAACTTTCATATTTCACATACTTTATGTTTAAACATAACCTAATATCAATTTTTTTCATTGGAAAAGGAAGGATATTGTATCCGCTAACCTTATTTTCATGATATACATACTTAGATCTTTATTTCCTTCATCTTTCACCATTAAAGCATTTTCCTTTCCTTGATTTCTCCATGTAGCCGAATATAAACACCAAAGTAAACACCATGAATTTACTTCCTTTCTGCAATATAACTACATAAACATACTACAGACATCCTAAAGTACCTATTTGAACCTTTAAACGAATTTAAAAATATCAACTTTACATACCTCAATTTGACACATAAAATTTTTCACTTATTTTCTCTGACTTCTTCCACTTCAAATGAAGTCTAAACACCACCATCAGATTCTAAAGAGGCTAAAATTTTCTCAGTAGGCTTGGATTTGGGGAGACATTTGGATGGAAGATGAAGAAATTTGTTGGGGAGGGAGAGAGAGCAATTCGACCAAAGGAGGGAGGAAGAGAGCTGCTAAAATGCTAGGGATTTCTCTAGAGAAATTGTTAAAATATATAAATTAGCCTCCACATAAAATTTTAGCTCAATCGGATACCGTTTCTCTGTCCGCTAATTTCTTACCAGTTCGATAACTCAATTTTTTGTCTCACCGTAAAATTTAATTTTCACTGCTATATGATTCTCCATATGATTTATAGGAAATCCATACTTTTAGATAATTTTTCTGAGCTCCATAGCTCTATTTAGAGTGTGGTCAAACTAGTCAAACCACAGTCAACTAGTTCGACCGGTTCGGTTCACTGCTTGAACCTATTCGGTTCACTTTTCATTCTTGACCTTATTTTACTCTTTATAGCTCATTTAACCTTGATTCCCTCTCAATCAAGGTCCCTATCTAGTTCGGTTCACCAATTTTCCCGTGTTATCGAAAACTTTATTTTTAACTACCAAAAATTCATAAATATTATCTTGAGTCTATCTATGCCTTAAAAAAATTTTTAGAGGTCATTTACTACTTTTAAAAATTCAGTCAAAGTTTAGTAAAACCTTTGGTTACTGTTAAACCACACTAGAGACTTTCTTCTGTTTGACTTTTAGGGAATTATTTGACCGCATTTTTACTTCAAATTATACCATCAGACTCCTTATAACTTATACTTTCCAATAGTCCAATAAAATATTTTCCTCTACCGGCTTCCCAGGAGGTCACCCATTGGGGGTTTTCCTGGCTTGAGCACGTTTAACTTTCCTTATCCAATGTCTTTTCGGGCACAATCACTGATATTTTCACACAAAATTCTTACTATAAACTCTACAGATTTCACTGATCACTACTAACCCGGTATTCGGGCCATTATAGGGTGCACCACTTTAGGAGAATCTTTTCTAGCTTGCTCTTGCCCCTCTTGTTGCACATCGGGAGTGTGATGTGGTTGTACGGCGGGCGATGTTACTGCATCTGTAAGGTTTCCCTTGATCGTCATCAGATTCTTGGTCAAGCGACTACTGGAACCTCTAGACCACTTAGGGGAATCTATGATGACTGTAAGCACACATTGTTAGTACTACAAGAAAAATCAAAAATAGAGACGGAAAAATAGAGACGGAATGAATTCCGTCTCTAAATAGAGACGGAAATCATTTTTCGTCTCTAAATAGAGACGGAAAGAAATTTTCGTCTCTATTTAGAGACGGAAATTTCTCTCCGTCTCTATTTAGAGACGGAATTAGTTCCGTCTCTAAATTTGGTCGCTAATTATGGCGCGATTTTTTCCCGCCAAAATTGGAGACGGTATTTAGAGACGGAATAGTTTTTCCGTCTCTAAATAGAGACGGAATGATTTTTCCGTCTCTAAATAGAGACGAAAAATACATACCGTCTCTAAAATTAGAGACGGAATAATATTTCCGTCTCTATTTAGAGACGGTATGAATTTTCCGTCTCTATTTAGAGACGGTATGAATTTTCCGTCTCTAAATAGAGACGGAAAAGTCATTCCGTCTCTATTTTTAGAGACGGAAGACGATTTCCATCTCTAAATAGAGACGAAATTTAATACCGTCTCTAAATTTTGGGTTTTTAGACCTAATTCCCTTTCTTTTTTCCCTCTTTCTTTTCCCCTCTCCTTTTTGCTCCCTGTATTTGCTGCCTCCTCCCTCCGTTGCCCGAGCCGTCCATCTGGCGTTTGTTCCCACCGCCGCCCTCTCCCCGTCGCCGTCCAACGACCGGCCTACCCGCCACTGTGCGCCGCTCCTAAATAAGTTAGAATTAGTGGGTATTATGAGAAATAGGAAAAGAAAAGGAAACTCTGGGTATGGAGGCAGAACGGGGAAGAGACCGAAGGAAAGAGAGAGAGATCGGAGAGGGGAAGAGGGAGTGGCTGAGGGGCAGCGCCGGCGACGACACCGGCAACGAATCGCCGATGTTCCCTGCAGCGCAGCTCTCGGCATTTTCCCTGTCCGTGGCCGTCGTCGTTCCAGGAGAGTGAGAGAAGCACCGTGAGCTTCTCTTGCATTTTCCGACGAGCTCCGACGGCGAGAGGCGACACGAGCAGTGCGACTGGACTCATGGCGGCAAAGCGAAGCTTTCGGTGGCCGTGGATCTCCCTCAATCGCCGGCGACGAGTAGATCGGAGGAGAAGAAAACCGAACCTACCGACGAAGATTTTGGCGAAATGTAGGGCATTTTCGGCGCGTGATCACCGAAAAAGGAACCCCGAGGCATCGAGCTTCCTTCTGATGGTCTTGGTGACTCCGGTGGAGCTCCGACGAGCCTCCGGCGACCGCGAAAAGACCCAAAATATACAGAAAATAGGTATGTGGCCACCAAACTTATTTTTCTAAGTGATTTTTCTCATAAATTAAAAATCATTGAGAATGATTTTACTGAACACAGAATGTGAACAATATGTTGTGGATTTTTGTTGAAATTTTGGCAGTGTTGTTATGGTTACTCAATTAAATGATAAATTTAGCTACGTTAATGGAGTAATTAGTTGCATAAATTGAATTTATCAAATCATGGACAACTAGCTATTGAAAATGGATAAACTGTTATGGTAATGAGTTAGATAAACTCATAGATTATAGCTATAAGTTAATGTAACAATAGTATATGATGAGCAAAAGGTTTGGAATAATTAATTAGATAAATGGTTGCTTAAATTGAATCTGTTTGTTCAAAAAAGCTAAGCTATATATATATTTTGGATGTAAAGAGTTTGGTTGTATTAAATGCAATTGTTGTCCAAATGAGTTAATATGTTCGAATTTTGGAATTTAGGATGGATAATGATTTGAGATGATTGAAACTATAATTATACAATTAGGTACTAATTGAGTTGTGATATATTTTGATTTTGTTATAGTTTTTATATTTCAATTGTGTACTTAAGAATAAGGTAAAATATATAAATTATTTTTTATTTGTCATTGTATGTACCTACCACAACCGCACCCGAATCGGCGTTAAACTGTTGGACGCACCGAATAATCGCAGCTTTCCAGCCGCTTTCGTCGAGGTAAATGTGTTATGTATTAATAATTTATTTTTCAATAGTACGAAAATTTTTTTTAATATTTTTTTAATTGCATCTATATGTTTGAAATATGTTGCTTTAATGAGATAAAAATGTGTAAGTCATGCATAGTCATGTTGTAATTCAATAGTAACGACTATGCTATTATTAACGATACTGTATTAACGGAATATCATTTTAAGGGATAAATTCACAACTGGTGGTGATTTTATCCGTTAAATTTAGATGTTTGATGTGAATGGATAAATTTCTTATTACAGTGAGTTTGTTATGAAGTTGCGATTGGTTGATATTTTACCGAAGTGTTAAAATTGCTAATGTTTGACAGGGGGATAGGGACCCGTATAGGGGAAACTCTGTCCATTTTTTTACAAAATATTTATGGTTTTAATTTAGGGAAATGAATCATTATGTAAAACTAATTAGAGATTAAAGCGAAATAGTAGGCTAGAGAATTGAGTTCAAATTAAATACTAACTTTGACCTTATGATTTTTTCTAAGTAGTTTAATATTAATGAGTAATATGGACAGAAGTTGGAGACGGTCGGCGTACTAATGAGGTCATTGAGCTACGCGGTACGATCGGCGTACTAATGGATTGTATCAATATGCTGGAGGACTTCATCATTAGCCGTACATTACCTGTTGACCCGCAAGTACCGTCTGCTGGTCGTCCGCATTCTCCTCCATCTTAGTTATTATTTTTAGAATTTTTATCTTTTTTTTATTTGTAATCTCACTACACTTTTTATATATTAATACATTAAATAATACAATATTTTCATATTTATTTATTGTTTATTTAATTTTTTTCATTATATAAAATTAAGAATAATTTAAATTTAATATTATTTATTTTTAATATATAAAAAAAATCAATAAATTAGAGACAAAAATTCATTATATAAAATTAAGGAATATTTAAATTTAATATTATTTATTTTAATATATTAAAAAAATAGAGACGGAATTCATTTTCCGTCTCTAAAAATAGAGACGGAATTTTTCCGTCTCTATTTTTAGAGACGGAATTGAGTTTCCGTCTCTATTTTTAGAGACGGAATCGTTCTTTTCGTCTCTATTTTTAGAGACCGAAATGCTCTTTCCGTCTCTAAAAATAGAGACGGAAAGCACTATTCTGCCTCTATTTTTAGAGATGGAAACGTTCCTTCCGTCTCTAAAAATAGAGACGGAACATTTTGGTCTCTAATTTTTAGAGACCGACGAAATAGAGACGGAAAATTTCCGTCTCTATTTTCGTCTCTATTTTCAATTAGAGACGGAATTCCGTCTCTATTTCTCAGATTTCTTGTAGTGTAGGATGATGTATTGATGTAATGCAATGCATGGTCATGTTGATGCAGCATAGAAAAACACATGCAAGCAAAGTAGATCCTTCCAACCTCGTCACTCCCACACACGAGGTCATGCGATCTCTTCCTAGATGAGCTTAGCCCAAGGGTCAATGAGAAACCCAATTGGCGCACATGGTGCTTGGCGAAAAGCTGGCATCATAACCTCTCTTATGTAAAGCACATACGTATGGGTTTTGACCATTGTGTATTGAAACAATTCAAAGAGAACAAGATAGGTCCATCGAGGTGTGAACGCCTTTGATGAGTGACCATCTAGTTTGATTAAATTTGTTCAATATGCCATGGTCCACGTAGCAAGCATAGTATTAGGGCTCATACCATTTGGGGGAAGTATCCACTTTTCATTACATGGGCTTTAGTGAAGCATTGATATTTCATGGCTACCCAAGCATGATTCCTGCCATCAAGTCTAGCTCATCACGAGCATAACGACCGGTCAGGTCATCATTTAATATACTAAAAATGGTATTGGACTTGGGCTGGTGGTTATCCCTAACACTTCCCCATATTGAGTAAACATGAGGTCATGCTTCGAGAATGCACCAAGGCTAGAAAGGGACCAACTAGCGTAGTTCTAAGGCTTTATAATGCAATGCATTGCAAATTTTGAAAACAGATGGAATTTCAATTAAAAACTCATTTATATATTATTAACCAAAATACTTTCAAAGCGAAGTTTCTAGATCCCTTGCGAAGTCGCCACTGTGACACGCGTCGAACCCCCATAGTTTCCTGGAGGCCCGCTTTTAGGGTCTGAGAAGACAGTTTTGTCTTACCTCGTTGAGCCTAAGATTATGCATATGCGTCCATTTTGGTCTATCAAGAAGGCATCTTGGATTACCTTCTAATGAGGCATTGGAAGTAAACACCCACTCTACACTCATACTATATGTACGTATTGCATACAACTTAACTCTAATAACGCAATAGTACAGAATTGTATCATAGCTAAAAAATGAGGTTAAATATTTTTTTTTTTAAAAAAAATCTTACTTAACCAAAAGTAATCTTAATTCCAAGCTACATAGTTAGATAACACTTTGTTTAACTTAAATACCTAACCCAAATACAATCATTCTTTTATTAGCCGTGTTAAAATCTTGTCGAGTGACCTATAAGTGTTTTAATTACTATTCATTTGGTCAGAAATTCGGCAGTATAACGGCTATAACTTAACTACCCAAAACCTGCAATTCCAGCAAGAACACATCCTAACTCAGGGGCACAACAATCTTAACTTAAGAATTCCTTCAAATTCTTTGTTCATATCCACTCATAATCCTAATCCATTCCAGTCCAATAAATATAAACTAATCCAGAATAATAATATCCATCATTATATCTAACTATTCAAATAATATAGAGTATTCATATACATGCCATAATAAGACAAAAATCCAAAAATATACATGTACAAGATTCTAAAATCCTACGAAACATGTCTATACAATTATAACGTGATAACATATCACAATTCATTTATAAACATTTAAATAGAAAAGACAAATTATAAATTAGTCCATGATTTACATTTTATTTCCATTTTGTCATTCAAATACATATTTGTTTTAACTAAAAAACCACTAATAAGCATTATAAGCACATAAATTCATTAATTGTCATGCAAACACAATTTAGTCCATAAAACATTACCAAATATCATATTAAACCAAACATTAACAATTTAATCACTTTTATCACTTATTCAATTATGTAAATTAACCTTAAAAACGTACATTACAATACAATAAGTCAAATATTGCTAAACAACATTAAATTCAAAATCCCAATTAAAATAATTATAAGCTATAGTAATTACAATATAGTCAGTCAATTAATTATACTAGAGATATATTATCATAAAATTTCTAAATATTCATTTAACTATGAAATTGCCATTTAAATGACTATATAATCACCTTATTTCATTAAATGACATACAATATACAATTTAATCCTCCAAAGAACATTTAATACAAAAATACATTTAAATTAAATTCACAAAAATAACTCCAAAGAGTTAACTCTCTCTCTCTCTCTCTATATATATATATATATATATATGTATACACATATATATACACACACACTCATTACAATCAGTTATGCCAATTAAAACACTTTTGTCACATTTGTTCAATTACACCCCTAGTATTAATCCGGTAGAAACCTTTAATCCGGATATACGAGACGTGGACCCTGAAGGTCCAACTACACTTTAGAGTAATCCCAAAGGACCACTTAGACATTCTTATTTCATTTCAATCACTTTATCATTGAATACTGCACTTTAAACATTGAATCACTAAGGTAGACCATTGGAAATCTACCAAAGCAAAGCAAGTCGCCATGACTTGCACTGCGGTATAGGTGTCTCTATTCCTAGCCAACTATATCCTGAGCTAGGTTTACCCACCAGACTACTACTAAGGGCAATTAATTTATCCTCTCAATTCATGTAACACCCCAGCAACTTCCCAGGGAGGAATGCTGGGTTGCTACATGCAAGCAAACACTAAAACATTTACGGAAATAACTCACGCAAAACATTGCATCGGAACTATCAAAACATGCATAAGTGGAAGCATAATACATAACATACCTATAAGCCATTTCTTAAAGTATACATACTTCACAAACATTAATGTATGAACATAACAATATTACATGCCTTCATTACATATAAAAGAGATATAAACAATCTAAACAGAATATCTCTCTATCTATTAAAAAAGGAATCTAAGCCAAATAAAATACTCCACTTCACTTCCTAGTGGCCAGCAGATGGACTCTCACAACCGAACCAAACCTGCATACCTACACGGAACAAGCATCCGTGCTAAGCGATAACGCTTAGTGGGGATATGCAGATACGAAAAAGCATCACATGCAATCATCATAATAGCATATGCAAACCATCATACATCCTTATAACAAAAGGCATATACAAAATTATCAAAGCACTTAGTAAAACTTACCTGAGTCTTCCACGCTCAAATCTCATTTTTGTTTTCACATAGAAAGTCCATGTCTCAGATTTACACATTTACAAGCACTCTAAATAAAGGCATGGTTCATTCACAAGCTTTAACACTAAACCTCAACAAATATATAACACTTTATGATAAGTATCACAATGCCAAACAAAAACCAAAAGTAGACAAACAGAAGCCTGAACTCAATAGATCGTGGATACGGGTACTGAAGATACCGATGAGATTTAGTATCTAAAAATAAAAGAGACATTAGCCTCTAGACAAATAAATAACCGAAGGTAACAGAAGAGACCAAGCCTCTAGATAAAAGACCGAAACGGTCTACTAAGCAACTGCACTAAACCCTTTATAAGCATGCTTATCTATCCACTACCTTAATCAATCAGGCTGGACCACATCACATCACCTGACTTTTGCAAACACATAAGAAAATGCAATTACATAAACTAGTGTATTCTTGACATACATAATCTAGGCAAAATATCACATAAGTTAAACCAATTAATCACATAAGTTCTTCATACAAAAACATATCATTAAGCATGTCATAACTCTCATTGAATCATGTTTAACAAAGGTTATATGATGATCATATCCATGCATGACATTTATAGATGAAGAATAAATCGAAGTGTCAAAAAGGGTATCTCACAGTCACAACCATTTGGTTGTCACCGTGATATACCACAGTTACAAAACAAAATGCAAATTGGGGTTCCTCACTGTCACAACCATTTTTGTTGTCACCGTGACATACCACAGTTGTAAAATAGAATGCAAATTGGGGTACTTCACGGTCACAACCATTTTGGTTGTCATCGTGACATACCATGGTTGCAAAACAGAATGCAAACTGGGGTACCTCACGGTCACAACCATTTTGGTTGTCACCGTGACATATCACGTACTTTCCAGGCGGAAATATTTCTTATATACCTCACGGTCACAACCTTTTGGTTTTCACTGTGACCTATGCAGAAATGCTTAAACACAACGGTGTTCTTACCAACCACAGCTGTGCTAACTGTACCATAACTCATCCCAAGGGATAACTGTGACGAACATACTCTCTAAACCATAAAATTCACATGCATCATCTTCAACATCATGCAAGAGACATTTCAAACACCATTTTAAGATCAAACTCTACCACATGCAAATCTTAACCAATTATCATTATAAACATAATAAGCACACTAAAGATCCTCATGCTAAAAACCATATCGTACCAAACTAAGCCAAAACTCTCATCAACATACAACACTTGCATGCATTAATTTAATGACCAAAACATAAACATACTAATATTATTTTAATGCATTTAATCAGCATACTTTCATGGCAAGGTTATAACTCTAAAACTAATCAAATTAAAAACACATTCATAACTTAAACCCAACTCAACCACAACATGCAATCCGAAATACTTGCAATAAAACACACTACACATGCATGCAAAGAAAATAGAGGCACTTGATCCCAAACCAATCAATATACATCTATACAAGGAATTTATAACACCCCTTACCCGTACTTAGGCGATCCCATCCGATAAGGAGTGAGATGCCGTATGAGTAAAGGTGCCACCACACAGATACAGAATATATATACATTCATACATAAACATACATGCCGAAATATAGGGTAATTTAAAACTTTACAAAACCATTAAAGAAATAAGCTGATCATGTATTAATATAATGGAAGTCATTACATTACTGTTCTGATCAACTAAGAGATACAATGGATAATTACAAATCCCAAAATACATATACAGAAGCGGAAGCTATTACAAAATCAATATAAGAGAGTTCTATACAAAAAGAATCTCAAAATACAAAACTCAATCCTATTCTAAACCCTGCTGCGTTGGCTTAGACTGCGGCGACTCTCCCAAGGCAACTCCTTCCGCACCTGCACGGGTAAACACACCGTGTTAAGCGATAAACGCTTAGTGGGGAAACACATATATAGTATAAGAATGACCACTCACAATGGTCGTCAAGGCAATACACACGCGAATTTCATGAACATAAATACAATAATCATGGCATAACAATAGCACATATTCATGCTCACATACATAAAGCTGTCCATCAGAAAGTTCGTAATAATATTCATATATTCAAAACAAATTATCCTTTCCACCATTGAATCCATATATAAATCACCTACGTTTTCTCATATTACAAATCATACAAGGCACCTGCTGACTCGAGGGAGTGGATAACGAGTATACGGACAGTAATTTACGGGTACGAGCCGATACGGACAGTACTTTATGGGTACGAGCTGATAAAATCAAGATACTTTTAACTTTTGCAAAACATTTTCAAAGGGGACCTTAAACAAGATCCTTTCACATAAGGGTTCACGAGGAACCAAACGGGGACCTGATCGGGGTCCAAACTTATCAAAGGGCGCTGCAGCTAAGAGACTCTATTAGGCATGCCTAACTATCCACTTACTAGACTCTAGCAGGTCATGCATAAATCATTCAATTCATTTCATAAGATATTAAGCATAAATCTCATAAGCACTAAAGGGAACTGGAGTTCAAAACCACACGTAACGAAGGAAAAATTCATTCAACATACAGAAACCGTCGCGTTCGCGAAGTCTGTCGCGCTCGCGTGACGGGTTTTGCGATTGCGAGGAGGAAGAAAGATCCAGGCTCTGTCGCGCTCGCGATGTGTGTCGCGATCGCGATAGAGAACAATTGTGGCTGTCGTGGGCTCGCGACGAATCGCATGCTCGCGATAGCACTTGTCCAGCATCGCGCTCTGTCGCGATCGCGACAGTTGTCGCGCTCGCGACAGAGGATGCTCAACACCTTGGCTGTCGCAGGCTCGCGATCTCGCGACAGAGAAGCTCCAATCACCGCTCTCTGTCGCGCTCGCGACAGGTGTCGCAATCGCGACAGCATCTGGATTTCGAAAATCTGCAGAATTCTGCAGATTTTCCTCCTCCAAAAATCACCCATACACACACACAATCCAACCATGAGCCTCTTACCTCAAACCCAGCCATCCAATAGCATCAACAACCATAATATAACATTTAATAACAAGAAATTTCATTCAATACATTAATTTAAACCTCCAATTTCAAGATTCAACCAAAAACCCAATATATGCCCAAAACCACATCAATTCCCAAATTACCAAAATTAACTCATGCTCTTGCAAGATCCACATTCCAAAACAATAACCCATATCATACCTACCATAGCAAAGGCATATCACCACCCAATTTCCACAAATCATCAAGAACACATACATGAACATATTTGCATGCAAAAGCAAGAAAAACCCAAACCTTCAAATCCTTAGCTCCTATTGCTTAGATCCACTAGTTCCAGCCTTCTCCTTACCCTTTGGCTCGCGAGGAGGCTCAACTAAGCACAAACAAGCACCCAAACACCAAGAACATAAAACCCTAGCTTAGATCAAACCCAAGAAGAAGAAGAATATGCATGAATAACCAAAAGGAAAAAGCATAAACTTACCAAGGAAGATGAAATGGAGTAATTAATTCCACCACTTGAGCTTGAATCTAAGTAGAACTCTTAGGAGAGTACAAAGGAGGAAGAAGAAGAAGAAGAAGAAGAGAAAACGGGAATGGGTTCCAAAAAAAATCAGATTTCCCTTTTTCATTTCCTCTTTCCCAATCTTCCTTTCCCCTTTACACATGTCAACCATCTAGTGGAGGAGATCATTTACTCACACCCTAACTAAATGTATCACATGCACACAATACTCTCCCACTAATGCATACCCTACAAATGTGTGAACACACACACTCAAACATAGCCCCACAAACACATCCTACAAACATATGCATGCCCACACACCACAATAACCCTCTAGTGCATATCCTACTATGGTGCACTTAACCACACACAATGCGACTCCCATGCACACACACTACAATGGTGCACTCATGCACACACAAACCTGTCCCAACTAATTTGCACCATAATGCAACACACATGCACACACGCACCAGAAAAACCCCAACTCATGCAATATTACTAAAATGCCCTTATGATAAAGCCAAAACACATATAAATACATACACACACATGGCTCATTCTACTAGGGGGCAAACGGGGTGTGACAGAATTAACAAAGAAATCCCAAACCTCAAAATGCTACTGGAAACCCTAATACTTAGACCTTGTCCTTTCCTTTCTCCTTCCTTCTAGCCTCACCTTCTTCAAATGTCCAAACCTAAGAAAACAAATCTAGCACAAACACTTAATCCATATATCCGAAAACCAACTTGAAATCAATACAGAAATGGGACGAAGAAGAACAAAATCTGAAACACTTACCTTCCAAAATCCTTCACACCTCTCAACTCAACCAAATGCAGAAACCAACCCAAAGAAGAGCCAAAAACTCAGATGGAGAGAAAGAGAAGAGAGGGACCCCACCCGAAAGAGAGAGAAAAGAAAGAGAGAAAGCGAAAGAAAGAGAGAGAAATTTGCATGTGCAACTATTGGGGACAGTAAAACCCACTAACTCATCCTTATATACCATGCCCAAAGCCACATGGTAGCCATGCACAAAAAGCCCCACTAAACAAGTGTGCCAAATGGCACCCATGCGCAGCTGTCCCACTAGCAAGCAGAATTCCAGCTCAATCCCAGGAAAAGTTCTCTTTAGTCCCCCAATTCTATTTCTTCTTCTAACAACTTATAATCCTTTCGATTAAGTCCTTAATCACTCAATAATTATTTTCAAACCAGCTCTTAAGCACCTTTACAAATTAATTATACCTCAAATGCTACTAGGGTATACTTTGAACTGTTACAATCCAATTCCATTAAATACATAATATGAACTCAATTCACAATATTATATCATTTAAGGTACTAAATGGCCAACAAGATATTTTCACATTCCATTAATTCCTTTCCCACAAATTTCTTTCCAAATCACAATTTCTCCTATTCAAATATCAATGGTACTACAAATTCTCTTAATTCACAATTCATTAACATACACTTAATTTCTATCATACATTCATTATATGCCATTACTCTTAG
Source organism: Excoecaria cochinchinensis (assembly GCA_947683425.1). Classification (NCBI taxonomy): domain Eukaryota; kingdom Viridiplantae; phylum Streptophyta; class Magnoliopsida; order Malpighiales; family Euphorbiaceae; genus Excoecaria; species Excoecaria cochinchinensis. The sequence goes on from CANTUQ010000004.1 coordinate 5,229,651, forward strand.
TAAATTTTTGAAATATACAATAATACCTCTATACATACCATTCAGCCAAGGAGTGTTTCCATGCTGACTTTCTTTTTTTTTTCTTTTTTTTCATTAAATCCATTTTATTCCACTAATTAATCAATATGAACATTTATTATGTTATAAACTCATAATAACATAATTCATTTTATAATTCCACTATAAATATATTACAACGTTACACTTTTAAAAATATTCAATTAAATTCTAATAATTCCAATTAAATCCATATACACTCCAGTTCATGTATATATACATTTTATGGATTCATTTTTAACAAATAACCACAATATAGATTAATATACATACAATACAAATTCGGCCAAGGGTAATTCCATTTCCAATTTAATTTTTTCTCACTAAAATCATATCAAAAACTCTACTTAATCAACATTACCATCAATTAAACATAAACTCAATTAAATACAACAAAATTTACAATCTCTACTATATCCATAATAGTATATTACTATAAATTATTCAATTTAATTCAATTAAATCTCATTTAACTAATTTACACTGCAAATCATATTTATATAGCTTAACCCTCAATAATTAACCAATATACATATTAATATTTTTATACATTCAATTCAGCCAATCATAAAATTTCTAATCAATAATTTATTTTTCATATCTAATCATGTAATTAACTTAATTACATACCAATTAACATATATTTACAATTTAATACCATTTAAACACATAAAATACCTTGTATAGTCACATGAATAGTTCGGCCTCCTTCAAAGTTCTTCTTCAAAATATAATTTTCATCCATTAAATATTAATTAAGCTAGCACACACCTTCATTAACATATAAACTCAACTAATTAGCAATAAATCACAAAATAAACCCTTGTTCTCTAAGTTAGATTATTCGGCCACCATAGAGAAATCACATTCAAAATTTTCTTTTTAGTTTAATAAATCCAATCATCAATTTACACATCTTTAAGCATGTTTCTAATATCAATTTCAGTTTCACATGCTCAGTTAGTCAAAACCACAATTTTCATAACCCTAAAATTAAACAATTTCAATGAAAATTCAGATAATTTGCAACCACATACCTCACACCTTGATTACACAACTCAAATTCTCTTATTCTTTGCCTTTCCCCTAAGAAAAAGCTTCATGCTCCTCAATTCCCTCACTTGGCAGAAATTCCCATACAAGAAACCCAAGAAAATCTTCCATCATTAACTCAATTAAACCTCATAATCAACTTAAACACAACCTAAACTAACAATTTAAACCATAAAAATCAATTAAAACCATCAATTTAACTTTGAATTTTTCCTTAAATTCTAACTTTCTTGACTTCTCACTTATCCTTTACCAAAACTATAAATTAATGGCTAAAATTATCTTCTAAAGGGGCTGAAAATATCTTTTAAAGGGGCTAAAAACAATAATTAAACTTAGATTGAAGGAGAATGGAAGAATTTTGAAGGACTAAAAGTGAAAAAGAGAGAAAAAAGTCACATTTTTTTTATAAGAGAGAAAAATGTGAGGCTATTGAAATCCGGGTTCAAGAACAGATGCTTGGACTTTTATGCTAAGGTTTTGGGTTGGTTTAAAGTCCAAGCAAGTTGGGCCAACCAATCCAAAGCCCAAACCACTTTTATGACCTAATTTGCAATTTAAAATTAATTTTCTCTCTCCAAGCTCAATTTCTCCTAAAATCCATTCCAATATTCATAAAATATATAATCAAGGCTACATTTAAAATATCAGCCCAAAGGCATTCATTTTCAGCCCAGTTCGCTTAAATCAGTCCGATAGCGCTATTTTCGGTGTTACAGTAAAAATTCCTTTTATTTCAAATAAATTATATACATTATTTACAGTCTATTAATGCCTTCAGATAAATTTTTAGAGGTTAATAACTATTTTTGAAGGTCCGGACAAAGTTTGCTCAAACCCGATTACTCTTTAAACCGAAAAGGGCTATTTCTCATTTATAGAATTTGGGGACATATTTGACCTCAAATTCACTTCAAATTTCACCCTCGGACTACTTGTACGTAATATTTTCTGATGGTCAAATAAAATATTTTTCTACCACGGGTCTGACCAATACCAAAAAAATACAATTTTCATCTAATTCGGTATTTGGGTCATTACAGGAACCCTTTTAAAATCTAGGACTATGCACGTGTGTCTATTTTGGGCCATGAGAGTATTTTGGATTTACCTTTCAATAGAACATTGAAAGGGTCATCTAACATCATGAAGCCTAAGATCATGTAAATATGTCTATTTTGGGTCATCATGAGAGCATTTTGGAATTACCTTCCAATAGAACATTGAAAGGGTCATCTAACCTGATGAAACCTAAGACCAAATAGAGTTCAGAACTTCTCTCTTATTCATACCTTGGTTAAAGTTATAAGTGAGTTTTTAGTTAAGCTTCCATTTCTTTTCTCATTCAATACATGCAATCAATTTAAATACAGTCATCAAACATTTAGGCTTAAATAATAAAATAAAATAAAATACATTAATTTATAACTAAACCAAGAGTTTAAAGCTAAATGATACATAAAGAAGGTCTAAAAAAATAAACCGAAAGGTCATGTCCATGTTTCCCATTTTTGCTTTCCTTTTCTCACCTTCGGCCAAAATAAGCTCACAAAAACCCATCATAAAAAAAACACATTAACAATGTTGAACGGAAAAACAAATTGAATATAAAATGCTGAAAGATAAGCAAGCACAAATAATAAAGAAATATCAATTATATAGAAAGTATATGGCATGATGAGACAAAAGAAATTATGAAGAAAAGAAGGAGCAAAGCATAAAAAAGAGTCGAGGATGGGCAGGAAAGACCGAACAATGGGCGTCTAAAAGGTTATCGACGAGAGGAAAGAGGTCTCCTCGATGACCCGTCTCTTGCTTGAGCAATGGCCATCGGTGGAGGTTTCTTCCAGTCAGTCATCAATAGAACTTAAAAAATGAGAGGGAGACTCCATAAATGCATATTCAAAACTCTAATTTCACTTTCTTCACAAATTTCTCAGCTCAAAACACCCAAATAATGTCAGAATTAGTCCACAACCAAGGTTTATCAACAAAATAACACAAATTAAACAAATTCATATTTCATCAAAATATGCATATCACATCATATTTTTGAGATTAAAGGATGACTAAGCAAATTGTAATCCAGAATGTTTACCCTCAAAACTTGAATCTCTGAAGGTTGATGGAACCGTAAGTTCTTGCCTTAAATTTAACACAATCAGATTAAGAAAATAGGGAGAAGATTGATTTCTCCCTTAATTCTCTAAGATTTCTAATACAATGAAAAATAGAGTAAACCAAGGATAGAGAATTAATTTCTCTTCCTCAATTGAACTCTTTGATGTTTAAAAAATGGATTTTGAAAGAAAAAGTGAACAAAGAAAAGAAATCTTGTAATGGCCCAAAGTGTACCCTAGTAGAGTTGGTTGTGTAATTGTATTGTAAGGGTATAAGAGTAATTATGCAAGTATGAGTTTATGAGTAAAAGAGGATGTTATTGAAAGAAATAAAAAGTAATTAAAAGAAAGAAGTTGATTTGAGGGACTAAAGGGGAGTTAATCAAAGGATTAAGTGGGATATTTGTTATGAGTGGGATACATGTCAAGAAGTGGACATGTGGTAAGAGAAGAGAGTGCCACCTAGATTGATACATGCAATAAATTGGGATTCGTGGAGATAAGATTGTCCCATTTCCACATGTGGTTCGGGATCCCTCTCTCCCTCTTGTTCTTCATTTCTGCATTTTCATTTTTCTCTTATTTCTTCATCTTCTTCGTTTGATTACCTAAGGCATTGAGTTTGGATTGGTTTGAAAAGGATTAGTAAGAGAATGTGAAGGTAAGTGTGGATTGGATTTAGTATATTCTTATTCTACTCCTTCTTTTACATGGTAATTTGGATGTGTTTTGAGTTGTTTAAATATTAGATTAAGTGAATGTTCATGGTTGATTTGTGCAAGAAGCATTAGACAAAGAGGAAAGTTGAGCAAGCTGCACTTTTGAGGTTTGGGATTGTTTGTACTTAACATTGTTATTAGATGCATGTTTATTAGTTGGGGGAAATATGGGTTTTGAGTAGCTCAAAAACTCTTCTATTGATAAATTGGAGTCGGGATAGTAGAGATGAATAATAGAGTCCTGTTTAGACGTATTTTGGTTTGATTATTATATGGTGATTATGAGTTTATTTAAGAGTGTGCATGATAAGTTATTTGCATATAATCATTTGTTTAGAGTTCATGTATAGCTCATATTGGTGTTTGATTGTGTCAATAGATGAGTTTAGAGCCTTGTAGTGTATGTGGCATGGCATATGATTGATCATAGTAGTCATGCATGTGAATATAGGAATGTATGTGAAAGTAAGTGCTTGAGTTGTAAGAGTTTGGGAGTTTAAACTCTTAGTTCAGGTTCTATTGTGGGCGCGACAGAGTACTCCATAGAAAAAGTTTTTCCAAGCAGTGTCTATCGCGAGCATGAGCTTCATCGCGCTCATGACAGTAGTCCTTTGGGCAATCTGTCGCGATTGCGACATAGGTTGTGAGTGCGATCGTAGGGTATCCTGGGTTCTGTCGTGAGCGTGACAATGTTAAATTCATGAACATTGTTCAGTTGCCTTCATTTGTGTCTAATATTGCATTGGATTATGTATGACCATGCATAGTAAGGTTTTTATGTAACAACATAAATGAATATAAGAACCATATGCTTGATGTTTTGTTATGTTAAGTGTGTAATTAAAATTAAAGTGTTGTACATATTATGTATGCATGCTCATGGTTTATTTAGTTAATACATGAATTGAGATTTGTATTTAATGATTCGATTAGATACTTGAGTGATTGTAAAGTATATGTTATATAAGCAGAGTATATATGTATATATATGTTAAACCTGAAGGATTCATTATAGTGGATAGATAAGCATGCTTACAAAGGGTTAGAGTTACAGCTGCTAGAGTTGGCCCCGTTTTGGTCTAGAGTTATATCGTATGGGTCTAGAGCTTGTTACCTTCAGGTATCTAGATGATTTGCGACTTCAGTCTCTATATGATTGATACTACTAGCCAGCATCTAAAGCACCCGTATCCACCATCGATGTGAATTCAGGCTATAGTTGTTATATGATTATGAATGAAGAAGTAGAGCTATGATCAATTATATGTATATGAGTGTACATGGATATAGCGATATGTAAAATGTAGTGATATGTTATCACTTACCGTATATGATAAATGTTTAAGCTAGAGAATATGTACATGCAGAAGTGCACGTATATGAAAAAGGCATGTTGGTATGTTGTATGCATTTAAATTATGTGCATGTAAAGGTATATGTAAATGATAAAGAAGTGTTATTAATATGCTCATACTGATTTATATGTTAAATAATGTTGATATATGTTCCATAGATAAATGTTATTGATATGTATGTTATGTGCTATTGTGATTTCGTTAGAAGTCTATTGCATCTGCATATCCCCACTAAGTGCTATCACTTAGCATGGGTGTTTTCTCGTGTAGGTTTGCAAGTTCAGTTGGGTTTAGAGTTTGTTCATCTACTAGCCATGGGGAGTGTGAAGTGGAGTTTTTGTAAATGTAAGTTTCATTTTGTAAAGTTCTAATAATGACTTTTGTAAAGAGAATCTTGTATATGAAGTGTATATGTTATTAGTAAGCGTATGTTCTTGTAAAGCAAGGATAATAACATTTTTTAATATGAATATTTATGTTATTAATACAAGCATATTTCCTAGCAACGATATTTCTTTTCTGCTTTGTATAATCGTATTGTATACGTATGTGTGCGTAGCGACTCCAATATCCTCCCAAGGGGTAGTTGTGGTATCAGAGTATAGGTAGATGGTTCAGGACGATAGGATGTTAGAGTATAGATTAGAAGTATTTGAGTTGTTTAGTGTCGTGGCCTAATACAAATGTTGTCTTGTGTAGAGTATAGATGGAGTCTGATCCGAGCGAAAATATAGGTGAGACAACGGGAAGTGTAAACCCAATGCGAGTTAATAAGCCTGCATTTGAGCGACCTCCAGCAGAAGGTCTCAATCATGCTCAGGGTGATCCAATGTTAGTGCAAGAATTGATGCAGTTAATTGATAGACTGACTGCTCCTAAGGCCCCTACAGATCTCATTAGAAAGAAAGGGGCATATGAGTTTAGTAGGACTACCATGGATCAGTCGGATGTGGCTGAGTATTGGTTGGAGAACACAGAAAGAATACTTCAGGAGATTAATTGTCCCCAGAATCAGCGGGTGACTTGTCCAGTGTCATTACTGCAAGGGCACACCTATGATTAGTGGAAGCTGGTGTTGAGGGATCCCCAGCAACTTGTTGAGTTAACAAAGAGTTTGAGAAGAGGTATGTCACTAAGGCATACAAAGAAGCTAAATGGAAGGAGTTTGTAAGTTTGAAACAGAGGAATATGACTGTGGGTGAATATGAGAAGGAGTTTAGTAGATTGAGCAAGTATGTGCCCGATATGTCGTTAACGGAAGATTTTAAGTGCCGACAGTTTGAGGATGGCTTGAAAAAGAGTATTAGAGGGCCTTTATCGGCCATGGCTATAATGCATACGGTGAACTATTATCAATTGGTTTTGGCAACAATGAAATTGGAAGAGTCTAAAATAGTAAAGCAAAGAAAGGAACAAAAGAGGAAAGTAACTGATAGTGGTTTGACTAGTGGCAAGAGAGCCCGAGAAATCGTAAGTGGGCAGGTTACCCGAGCCAACATCGAAAGAAAGTGTTATGACACCATCTAGTAGGGGTAGTGCCATGCCGAAGTGTGATCATTGCGAAAGATTCCATTGGGGCACATGTAGAAAACTCACGGGAACTTGTTTTAAATGTGGCAGCATGGAGCATATGCTTGCCAATTGCCAGGAATTGAAGGAGAGTTTGGTATAGCAGTGAAGTAAAGATAATATGGATGTGGATGGATCTACTATAGGTGGAAGAAGAAGAGGTAGAACCATGCAAGCATCATCGGAAATGGTTGAAAAGCTAGTTGCCTCTGGTGGTCCAACTAGAGTCTTTGCAATGATCAGAGAGGATGTGGATGAACCAGCGGGTCCATCTGGTAAGTTCTTAAATTGCTTAAGTCGTATTGTGTGAAGTTAATTGTAAAGTATAATACAGTTGTATGCTAAGTAGTGAGGGAAATTTTGAGGATAAAATTTCTTAAGGAGGGGAGAATTGTAATGGCCCAAAGCATACCCTAGTAGAGTTAGTAGTGTAATTGTATTGTAAGGGTACAAGAATAATTATGCAAGTATGAGTTTATGAGTAAAAGAGAATGTTATTAAAAGAAATAAAAAGTAGTTAAAAGAAAGAATTTGATTTGTGGGACTAAAGGGGAGTTGATAAAAGGATTAAGTGGGATATTTGTTGTAAGTGGTGTTGAGCATTTTCTATAGATGCTAATGACCGCAAGTATACAGTGTACCGAAGCAGTACTTAAGAATGTCGATCCCACGACGAACGTGATTTACACACTATTACTACCTAATTTTAATCTTGTTTACAATGTTCAAATAATGTGAAAGTTGATTTTAAACTAATCTAACATTTAAACTAAATAAGCCTAGTTAATGATAGTCAAAGAAGATAGAAAGATAAATGAATAACTAAAGAATATGAACTTGATTTCATCATTTTGATCAACATTTATTCATCTTTTCATGCAAGCCAGGTTGGGATAAAGTTCTAAATTATTCTCTCAACATAAATTAGAATGCCTAAAACATGTAATTAAAATTCTAACTCACAATTTTCATTAATGAATTAGAGGTTTCTAATTACATATTCTAAGAATAAAAGCCAACCTATAGCAATTATCTCAACATACCGATCTCTCAAAATACATCTTGATAATGTAATTCTATTAGATTTCAGATAAAGCAATCTTTCGAATTACTTTAACTTACAAAGATCATGCAAAAGATACTAATAGAAAATCTGCATTTGAAAGACTATGAAATAGATGAAAATAGAAAGAGTAATAATATGCAAATTCATTGAAAGCATATTCATAAAATTAATGGAGAAGAAATAAAAATAAGAGAATAAGATAGAATCCTTTCAACCCTTTTCTCAATATCTTGAAACAAGTTTTCTTCTCCTTGATCTTCTTCTTCAAAACATAAAAACTACTTAGAACTTTAACTAAAAAGAACGGTTCTATAAAATGCAGAGAAATAACTTAACTAAAATTCCATACATCCAAAACTATAGTTAATTTACATATTTATAGATGATATTTTAAAGTTTGTGTCTCTTAGAGATATCCCTTGAGAATGGTTGTAATTGTTGGTGAAAGGAGGTGACTTTTCAAGTGATTTTTGGCAGAAAACTGCCCCAACGGTCGCCTCTGTCCCGCTTGCGACAGAACGCGCTCCCCTTTTCCTCTTTCCTTTCCTCCTTTTCCTCTGGGTTTTCTCTCTGCAGGAACATGACTCGTGCTCTTCTCTCCTACTCATGCTCCTCCTGTCCTAGTCGTGCCCTTTTCTCTTACTCGGATAGTTCTACTTTTCCTTCTTCTTTTCTTTCTCTTTTTCTCTCCCTTTTCTCTTTTGTCTTAGCACCAGCACGACTCGTGCTTTCCCCTCCTAGTCGTGCTCCAGAATCTTGCTCGTGCTCCTCTCATGCTTCTTTTTTTCCTTTTTCACCTAAATACACCAGTAAACACAAAAACACACAGACTAATACAAATAAATATAAACTAACACATATGACATCAAATATACACACAATTGCATGATTAATTTCATAAACTCATACAAAACATACACTAAATTATACCTCAATTAAGCTCCTATCAAATTCCCGCATACTTAAACCTTGCTTGTCCTCAAGCAAGAGAAAAGAGATAAGAAAATTTAACAGCTAGTAAACATAATTATATAGTACTGTCCTTTCAGCATATATACTAAAATTGCAAAGATCAACTATCTCAAACACTCACAAATATCAGTAAATCAAAATTCAAAGTATGTATTGGAAATTCAACAAGTCATCTAACTTTACTACTTCCAACATAAAGAATATTAAGTCTCAAGAAACTAGACATTAATCAAAGAGAGAAAATTGATCATAAAGTTAAAAATTCTAAAGTAACTAGCTGCATTTAGGACATTTTTGAGCTCACTTACTCTTAATCCAATCTCATGGCATTTTTAGACTTTTCTTTTTATTTTTCTTTTTTGTTTTGAATCATGGATATAGTTTTCATTTTTATCCATAAATAGCAAGAGAATGTCGCATGGGTGCATTTTATGCTCCATCCCATACATTTCAATTTTGGATGTATATCTTGCTTTCTTTTTCTTTTAATGACTTGAGTGGGTGCATTTTATGCTCCATCCCACTTATTTTTAATTTTCTTTTTCTTTTTGAGTCCTCATCCATTATTGAAAAGATAAAAGGGTAAGTATTATGGCTATAGTTTCCTTAGGCAACTAGGAACTTAAAATTTTCTACTAAATGAGCAAATTCTAACTTCAAAAACATGCATAGTAGAAAAGACTAAATAATCTAAAATGTTGAAAGAAGTAAAAGAAAATAACTAGAAAAACTTAAAACACATACCAATCATTTTGAAAAACTAATAAAAATGAGCATAAAAAAATAATTGACTTAACAACCTATATAATATACCAAAAGAACAATACTTTATAATAGAGCTTACTAAGAACCTAATTGAAAAACTAAGACACACAAATAATCATGCAATTAACATACAAAATACATACAAAAACTCATAAAGCATAAGTAAACACAAACAACACAACATACTCACTCCCCCACACTTAGAACCAACATTGTCCTCAATGTGAAGAAATGAAACAAAACAAACAATTAAAAGAAAGAAATAAAATAAAGAAAAGAAAAGAAAAATTCCCTGCTTATGGTGAAGATGGAGGTGATGGGACCACAAATCCAACTTGCTTGATGAAGTTATCAACCTTGTACTCCAACCGCCGTTGGCATCTAGCTAAAACGGATTGCTGATCTTGTATGTGATGAACATTGTGAAGAATCTGCTCAAACATTGCTGGCACATTATGACTGGAGGATCCAACCTCAGGAGTAGCAGGTACCTCAGGCAAAGAAGCATCACCACTAGGCTCCTAATCACTTTCTTCTTGTTGCTGGGTAGAAGGGCCTGCAAGTTCCCTCCAACACGACCTTAGACGAGGTGGAATTTCCTGAAAAGCATTATTTACAACCCCTCCACGCACAAATAAATGTTTAGTAAAATATTTACAAGAAAGCATGTTAGTGAAGGCACGAATATGAACATGTAAATGCTTGGCAATGGCAGCAACTACATGCCCATGAGTAATAGGTGAATCTTTCTTATTTACACATTGCATCAACTCATTTAATATCCAATAAGACCAACATACTTGTTTGTCCTTAAGCACACACCATATTAGGAATAATTCATGGTAAGAAACTCTACTAAATTTAGGCCTATTAAAAATTAATGAAGCCAAAATCTTGTGCAAAATCCAATATTTCAAGTCCTTAATGTACATATACTTAGCATCCTTAGTCTTAAAAGGTGACTGTAAATCAGTTAAATAAGTCCAAAATTCATTAGGTTTAAAAGATCTAGGAGGCTCAGTTAATCCATTCTGTGAAAAACCATAAATTCTATGCAACATAAAATATGTGAGTGTGTGTTGCCTACCTTCTAGGTGAAAATCGAAAAGCCTATCATTTTGTGCATTAGGTTGCAATGTTGTATAAAATTCAAGCACAATGTCAGGATAGAAACTCTCATGCAAGTTAGCAAATCTAGACAAACCACAGTTGGATAACATTTCATTCACAACATTTAGCATACCAGATTGTTCAAGTAAAGTTGTGGGAAAAAACTTACATTGCAGTGCACCTCTTTTTGTAAGAGCAAGGAATCGATTACCTTCGTCAGCAGAGTGAATGGGGAAGTTGGTACCAAGGATGGAAGCCAAATCTGCTAGTGGTTCCTCCACATGCTCCTGGTTGTCGCTTGAAGGCATTGGATTCTTAGTCCTAACCATGCTTTGTGTGTAAAACAGAGATTGAAATGGGATAAGGAGTGAAACTGAAGAGAAAGAAAAATGAAGAATGGAAACAAAGTAGGAGATAGAAGAATGAAGAAGAAATAAGAAAATGAAAACCCTAAAAAAATGGATGAGATTGAGGAGAAACAGAAAGCTGGGTACGACGAGAATGACACGATGAAATGAAAACAGAGGGTGAATAGTGAGGAGATCGTGTGGAAGAAAAGGAAGTAAAGAAGATGAAAAAGAGTTGGCTGTGTGCGACTAATGTTGAATAACACGTTAAGGACAGATAAGAAACAAAGACGCAAGAATGACTTGAAATTGTAACGAGTTAGGGTTGTATACGAAATAAGAAGAAAATGAAAAGGGGCTGGAAAAATCAAAAGGCGCAAGTTTAAAAGTTAGGGTTTTGAAAATAAAACTCCCCTATTTTGATTTCTAGATTGGTACTTTTAGGGTTAAGGGTAATCAATCTAAGGTTAATTAAACTTAAAACACGCGTTGAACAAGAAATAAAATCAGATTAGGAAGAAATTGCAAGGAAATAAAATAAATGAAGAAGAGAAATACTTACAGCGATTAAACGAAAATGACGCGACTGTAGGGATTCTAGGCAGCCAGCACTAGTCGGACAGAACAGGACAACTCGTGCTGGTGACACTTACCTGGTGGGACTCGTGCTCCTTTGCACGAGTCGGATGAAACTAGGGACAAGCATCGGACATCGCCTTCTGTCGCGATCGCGAGATTACCGCGCACGCAATAGAAGCTACTTGCAATATGCGAGTTTCATTCTGTCGCGATCGCGACAGAAATGCACACATTTTATTTTATTTTATTATTTTATTTTAAACCTTCAACAAACTCCTAGCCTTATTAAATGATAAAATCAAAATTAACTGTGTTAATAACATAGAAATTCAAAATACAAAAAGTAGTAAATAAATCTACATACACTAAGATAAAACAACATAAAATACATTTAGAAAGAAAATATAATTAAGTAACCTAAATAAAAGAACTAGACATATCATGGCTTTATGTGCTCCCTAGGATTCTCCTTAGTATTACTTGGAAGGCATCCTAGATTTCTAGAAGGTAAGGAACTAGCAAGTTGGCCTAATTGAACCTCAATATTATGAATAGAGGCAGCATGATTTTTAGTGATTTGGTCAATTTTTGCCTCAAGTTTCTTGTGACTTTCATCATGACAATTCATCTTACAATTTATTTCTTCAATGAACTTATCAATTTTGACCTCAAAAACTCCAAACCTATCTTGTGGTTGTTGGTATCCTATACCTCTATTTTGATTGATATTATTATTACCCCATGAAAGGTTAGGATGGCTTCTCCAACCAGCATTATAGTTGTTAGAATAAGGATTACCACGCCCTTGGCTTTGAATAAAATTAACTTGTTCCTCTTTATTAACCATGCCCATATTGCAATTATCACTCATATGCCCTTGTTGACCACAAATATTGCATGCATTTAATGAATTACCACCCAAACTTAAGCTATTAACTCTATGATTAAATGCTTCAATTTGGGCTTGTAATGCAACCATAGAGTCAATGGAATGTACCCCCATATCATTAGAATTATTATATTCCCTTACTCTTTCAGGAGGCCACATACAGTTATTCATTGCCATTTCTTCCAATAGGTCAAAAGCTGCTTCCGTTGTTTCCCTCATCAAAGATCCTCCAGCTGCAGCATCTATAGTCCCTCTTGTAGTTGGATTAACACCATTATAGAAGGTTTGCATCAAGAGCTCTCTTGGAAGGTTATGGTGTGGACACATTCTTTGCAATTCTTTGAACCTTTCCCAAGCCTCATACAAAAATTCATTGTCATTTCGAACAAATGTAGTGATATCCTTTATGATTTTGGTTGTTTTAGCCAAGGGAAAATATTTGGATAAAAATGCTTGGGCCAATTGATCCCAAGTAGTAATTGATCCCCTTGCTAGCAAATTCAACCAAGCTTTGGCCTTATCTTTCAAAGTGAAAGGGAAAAGCCTAAGTTTGATTGCATCAGCCGACACACCATTAATCTTAAAGGTATCACATATTTCAAGAAAATTTGCCAAATGAGCATTAGGATCATCATTTGCCAAACCATAAAATTGAATGCTATTTTGAATCATTTGTAATAAAGAAGGTATAATCTCAAATTGATTTGCTTTTACCGTTGGCCTTACCACTCCTTATTGAGCACCACTCAATGTTGGTGTGGCAAAGTCCATAAGTCTTGGTGGATTTTCTTCAACCATGATAATTGGTCTCTTATTCTTGTTCTTTTTTCAATTGGACTTCCGGTTACTTGACAAAAATCTTTCAATTTCAGGATTTAAGGGTTCAAGCTCTTCTAAAGAACTCCTTGTACTAGGCATGAACTTTCAAATCCTGTAAAACCAAAAACAAATCACAAAGTCAAACTAAAACAATCAAATAAATTAAAACAAAAGAAAATATTGTAATCCAAAATTATAAATCAAGTTTCATAATGGCAAAATCAATGTTCTCCAGCAACGGCGCCAAAAACTTGTTGAGCATTTTCTATAGATGCTAATGACCGCAAGTATACGGTGTACCGAAGCAGTACTTAAGAATGTCGATCCCACGAGGAACGTGATTTACACACTATTACTACCTAATTTTAATCTTGTTTACAATGTTCAAATAATGTGAAAGTTGATTTTAAACTGATCTAACATTTAAACTAAATAAGCCTAGTTAATGATAGTGAAAGAAGATAGAAAGATAAATGAATAACTAAAGAATATGAACTTGATTTCATCATTTTGATCAAAATTTATTCATATTTTCATGCAAGCCAAGTTGGGATAAAGTTCTAAATTATTCTCTCGACATAAATTAGAATGCCTAAAACATGCAATTAAAATTCTAACTCACAATTTTCATTAATGAATTAGAGGTTTCTAATTACATATTCTAAGAATAAAAGCCAACCTATAGCAATTATCTCAACATACCGATCTCTCAAAATACATCTTGCTAATTAAATTCTATTAGATTTCAGATAAAGCAATCTTTCAAATTACTTTAACTTACAAAGATCATGCAAAAGATACTAATAGAAAATCTGCATTTGAAAGACTATGAAATATATGGAAATAGAAAGAGTAATAATATGCAAATTCATTAAAAGGATATTCATAAAATTGATGGAGAAGAAATAAAAATAAGAGAATAAGATAGAAGCCTTTTAACCCTTTTCTCAATCTCTTGAAACAAGTTTTCTTCTCCTTGATCTTCTTCTTCAAAACATAAAAACTACTTAGAACATTAACTAAAAAGAACTGGTCTACAAAATGCAGAGAAATAACTTAACTAAAATGCCATACATCCAAAACTATAGTTAATTTACATATTTATAGATGATATTTTAAAGTTTGTGTCTCTTAGAGATATCCCTTGAGAATGGTTGTAATTGTTGGTGAAAGGAGGTGACTTTTCAAGTGAGTTTTGGCAGAAAACTGCCCCAACGGTCGCCTCTGTCGTCCTCGCGACAGAACGCACTCCCCTTTTCCTCTTTCCTTTCCTCCTTTTCCTCTCGGTTTTCTCTCTGTAGGAACATGACTAGTGCTCTTCTCTCCTACTCGTGCTCCTCCTGTCCTGGTCGTGTTCTTCTCTCCTACTCGGATAGTTCTACTCTTCCTTCTTCTCTTCTTTCTCTTTTGCTCTCCCTTTTCTCTTTTGTCTCAGCGCCAGCACGACTCGTGCTTTCCCCTCCTAGTCGTGCTCCTATGTCCCAGTCGTGCTCCAGAATCCTGCTCGTGCTCCTCTCATGCTTCTTTTCTTCCTTTTTCACCTAAATACACTAGTAAACACAAAAACACACAAACTAATACAAATAAACATAAACTAACACATATGACATCAAATATACACACAATTGCATGATTAATTTCATAAACTCATACAAAACATACACTAAATTATACCTCAATTAATCTCCTATCAAGTGGGGCACATGTTAAGAAGTGGATGTAGACATCGGGTCTTGAGGCAGTCTAGATCAGAGTTACCCGATGAAGATATCAATGTCTGTTTCCAGGCAAATGGATGAAAGTTGTGAGTTTTCATTCTCCGTTTTTACAAGAATTGAGGATCTTTTCTTTGTGATGGGGGTCTTTTGGGACTCAGGAGGAGTCCCTCTTTTGAGAATCTGGATTTTGCTCCACCGACGGGCATGCCGTCGGTCAGAGGGATGCCCGTCACTCATTCCCAAGGATGACCCCTGTAGACACCGAGTCCCGAGCAGCCTAGATCAGGATTATGCAATGATGAAATTAAGTGTGTCTGTTTATAGGCAAAAATGAAAGTTGGAAGGGACGATTTTATTGTCGAATTTGATTTATTAAAACTAAATAAAAAAATATTTTAAAAATGTTTTAAAAAATTATTTTGAGATAAAAAGGGTATGTTTTGAAATTATATTATTTTAGCAAATTTTTTTTTTAAAAAATAAAATAGAATAAAATAAAATTTTCGGCGAATGTTGGGCTGCGCACCGCCCCAGCGTGAGCGACGCCCCCTGGCACCCCCTCTTCGCCCGTTTTTGATTTTTTTCTATTTTTGGCTTTATTTCTTCAGTTTTAATGCTTTTTTCTTCATTTCTTTCATAGAATTCAATCCTAAAACCTTTTATTTTCCAACCCTTCAAATTCTTCAGTTTTTAGTGTTTATTGGAATTAAATTAATTTAATTTCTTCAATTAAAATCTGAATTTTTAGGGGAAGTATAAAATGATTTTTAGAGAGGCAATTTGGGGGGATTTTCTTTAGAAAAATTATTTTCTTCTTGTTTCTTCTCTCAAAAACAAATTCTCTCAAGTTTCTAAAGGATTTTTCCAAAATAATTCTTAAGGCAAAAAGAATAATTTTTGTTCTTAGGAATTTTCTTATTTTCATTTAACAATTTTTTACTTTGAGACAAATAAAAATTATATGTTCTTGAGTAAAAATTCAGTTTTAATATTTTACTTTTTCCAATATATTTTTACAATTAAGACAGGGAATTGGATCTTACCTTCATTTCATCAAGCTAAATTTTGAGTGTAAGCATTCTTGGCTCAATTCTTGATTTAATTTTTTAATTTATTTTTTTGTTTACAATTAATTAGCTAACATGTAAATTCTCTTAGATCTATTTTTTATTTCTTATTTCTTGTGTGCTGGTTTAATTGTTCATATTGTTATTTTTATTCTTGTGTGCTTATTTAATTGTTTGATTATTTTGATTATCACTATTATTATTGTTAGTATTATCATTGTTAACATGTTTTATTATTTTACCATTTCTTATTATTCTTGCATATTCATTTGATTATTCATCTTTCAATTATTATTGTTTGTTATTATTGTTATTATTATTATAATTGTAATTGTTATTACTTTATGTCTATTATTATTATTATTGTTATTATCTATTATTACTACCATCACTAGTATTATTTCTTTTGTTATCCTTGTTTATTGCTATGATTTGTTGAATTTTTATTATTGTAGTTATGTTTTTTATGCATGTTAAATTTTATTGCTATTGTTTTACATGTTTTTATGCATGCTGAATTTTATTGTTATTATTTTATGCCTTTTTATGCATGTTAAGTTCTATTGTTATTATTTTATGTTTTTTTATGCATGTTGAATTGTTGAATTGTTAATTTGTTAAGTTGCTTATTTTATTATGTCATTTAATTAATTCATCATGCATGATATATTTTATTCATTTTGATTCATTTTCATATGTTATATGTTTAATTAATTTTTGATTACTAACATCACTTTTATTTATGTTTTTAATATTTATTTTTCATGTGTGAGTTTTTTTAATGGCAAGTAGGAGCCCATGAAGATTTGAAGATCCATTTGGGAGTTGACTTGTTAATTTTTTATTATTTTCATTACTTTGCTTTCATTATTTTATTTTTATGTAATATGTAATTTGTAATAAGTAGATCTATTTTTATGCTCGTTAGTTAAAAAATCAAAAAAATATTTCTATTAATTAAACTTGAATTTTTTTAATAAAAATGGGACCAATGTTCTAATTTCTTTCATCCAAAATAAATTGTCACCTTAAATTATTTTCTTTAAACACACATAAGAGGACCAATGTCCTCACCTTTAATAAATAGCCCGATTTATGTATGAATTGTATTTTATTTACAAATGGGGGTTGTATTCCGCCCCTAGTCTTGTTGTAATTTATGTTCATGTGCTTTACTTTAATTTCGTTTGTATTTATCGCTTTCTTTATATGATTGACGTGCGCTTTAAGTAAATTGCATTAAAATTGAATGAGAAATGGGATGAAACGTTAAATTCAAAATTCAATTATAACTTTAACCAAGGTAAGAATAAATGAGAAGTCCCGAACCATCTCTGGTCTTTGGGCTCAACGAGGCGAGAGGGCCACCTCAATGTTCTGTTGGGGTGGGGCCTCCATGACACCTCTTGTGTCCCGAAAAAGGCTCAACTTGCATAGTCCTAGGCTTCACGAAGCGAGAGGACCATCCTAATGTTCTATTAGGGCGAGGTCTCCAAGAAACCTCTGGCTTGCCCAAAATGGACATAGCAGTGCTGTCTTAGGCTCACTGAGACTAAACGACCTTTCCCAATATTTTATTTGGTGGTGACTCCAAGAAACCTTCTTGTTGCTCAAAATGGACGCACTTGTAATTCCTTACAAGTTTTATGAACCTCCTCCCGATCGCCCTAAAAGCGGGCGGTTCGAGGCACCAACGGGATTCGACGCGCGTTATAGCCCCCTCTCGCATGAGCAGTGCCCGTCCCTCACACGGAATAGGCCCGTCTCTCACAGAAGCGATGCCCGTCGCTCGCTTGAAAGGCCTGTCCCTCATAACGAGTGCCAACCATCGCTCCCTTGTAGAGGCTGTCTCTCGCGAGCAATGGCTTTTCTCGGCCTCCGTCTCTCGTGGGTGGCCCGTCGCCGAAAAAACATAGGGTGCCCCCGTCACCGATGCCCGTCGGTCCTCCACCGATGCCCGTCGGTCGTTGATCTGACGTTGGTTTGGGCGGGATTTTCCAGATTTTCCATATCTCCTCAAACATTTTTTCAAGGTTTCCAAACATTTCCCAAATCTTTTCAAATATATTTTCAAAATTTCTTATATCTTCCAAATCTTTTCAAATATTTTCAAATTTTGGATTTAATTTTGAGAATATTCTGTAAATCGTTCAGTTTTGATTTCAATTTCGAAAATTGTTTTCAAATTTAAATTCTAAATTTGAATTTATTTGAATTTTTTGTCTAAACCTATAAATAGGGGAGGGAGGCTCATTAATTGGGTTAGCAGTTTTTACAAGATAAAAATTTTCTTTCTTTTATTTTTCTCAAATTTTTATCAAATTTTCTTCGAATTAAGGTGAATCTGGGAGAATGAGACTAATTTATTTCTATCCGATCTAGCCCTTTTTTAGCATCCATAATTACTATCAAAACATCAAGAAAGAAAAATATAATTTTCTTTTCTCGGTTTATTTTCGAAAACACAATTTTTGCAGCCAAAAATCACCTAAAATTACACCTCATGGATCAATCCTTCTAGAACTCGAGGAATAGAAATCATGCGACATTCACCTTCAGAGGTAATATTCTGAGGGTAAATATTCTGGATCGATCTCCATTACATTTAATCATCTCATATTGATTTTACACATAAAATCTCATTTTATTTAAAATAAAATGTTTTTGCTTGATTTTCTCTATTTTTTCTGGGTCTGGAACGATCAACGGGGCAGAGGACCCACCAATGGCCGTCGCTCGCTCGCCATAGGTTGTCCCTGGGCCTTTTCCCCTCCATTTCCTTCACTTTCTTTTCACTAATTCCGTTCTTTTCTTTTTCTTATTTTCATTATGAATTTTTATAGATTCTTTTCTTCCTTATTTATTTTTTATGTATAATTTATTTTAATTTTCGTACTAACATGATTTTGGCTTTTGTGAGTTTTATTGCTTCTTTATTGGAGTTAAGTTATAAGAAATGGAAGACACTGCAATGATCAGAGAACCTCTATTCAGGTTTATTCTTTTACCCTCATTCCATTTTATTTAAGTTTCCATTTTTTTGTAAATATAATTTTTTCCCGCTAACATGAAAATGGTTAAATATTCATATTAATTAAATTAGAATTTTCATTAATAAAATAAGGACCAATGTCCTATTTCTCTTATCAAATAAAATTGGCACTTTAAAGTTGTTTTGTAAGTATACATGCGAGGACCAATGTCCTCACCCTTAACGAACATCCCGTTTGATGTATGATTCACATGCTATTTACAATGGGGGTTGTATTCCGCCCTTAGTTTTGTTGTAATGTATTGGATTTTTGTTTATTCTATTTTAATCTTACATCTTTACCGCTTTCATTTATCGCTTTTATTATGTGAATGATCTGCACTTTAATTAATGAAATAAATTGTATGGGAAAAGGAGTGAAATGTTAAATTCAAAACTCAACTTTAATTTAACCAAAGTATGAATAAATGGGAAGTTTTGAACCATCTTTGGTCTTAGACTCAATGAGGTTAGAGGACCATCTCAATGTTCTATTGGGGTGGGGACTCCAAAATATCTCTTGTTATCCAACATAGACCTAATTTATATTGTCTTAGGCTCCAAGAGATTAGATGATCTTTTCAGTATTTTATTAGAAAGAGGTGTCCAAAATATCTCTGGCTTGCCCAAAATAGACGTATATGCATCGCCTTTGGCTTCACGAGATTAGATGATCCTCCCAATATTCTATTGGAAGGAGGTTCTCAAAATATCTCTTATTGCCCAACATAGACCCAATTTGCATTGTCTTAGGCTCTACGAGATTAGATGATCTTTCAAGTGTTTTATTAGAAAGAGGTGTCCAAAATATCTATGGCTTGCCCAAAATGGACATATATGCATCGTCTTATGCTTCACGAGATTAGATGATCCTCCCAATGTTCTATTGGAAGGAGGTATCCAAAATATCTCTGATTGCCCAAAATAGACACACATGCACTGTCTTAGGCTCATTGAGGCTAGATGACATTTCCTAATGTTCTATTGGGTGGCGACTCCAAAACACCTCCTTGTTGCCCAAAATAGACGTCCTTGTAAATCCCTTATAAGTTTCATGAACCTCTCCCGAAAGCCCTAAAAGCAGGTCTTTAGGGCCCATTGGGGTTGGACGTGCATCACAGTTGACATGTGGCAAGAGAAGAGAGTGCCACCTAGATTGATACATGCAATAGGGATTTGTGGAGACAAGATTATCCCACTTCCCCATGTGGTTTGGGTTCCCCCTCTTTCTCTCTTATTCTTCGTTTCTGCATTTTTATTTTTCTCTTATTTCTTCATCTTCTTCGTTTGATTACCTAAGGCTTTGAGTTTGGATTAGTTTGAAGAGGATTAGTAAGAGAATGTGAAGGTAAATGTGGATTGCATTAAGTATATTCTTATTATACTCCTTCTACTACATGGTAATTTGGATGTGTTTTGAGTTGTTTAAATATTTGATTAAGTGAACATTCTTGGTTGATTTGTTCAAGAAGCATTAGACAAGAGAAAGTATAAAGGCAAGGAAAAGATTTGAGCAAAGAGGAAAGTTGAGCAAGCTGCACTTTTGAGGTTTGGGATTGTTTCTACTTAACATTATTATTAGATGCATGTTTGTTAGTTGGGGGAAATATGGGTTTTGAGGAGTTCAAAAACTCTTCTATTGATAAATTGGACTCAAGATAGTAGAGATGAATAATAGAGTCCTGTTTAATGCACGCCAAGCCCCTCGGGCCAGAAAAACCCGCTTTTAGGGTATTCGGGAGGGGTTCATAAGACTTGTAAGAGATTACAAGGGCGTCCATTTTGGGCAACAAGGAGGTTTCTTAGAGTCGCCACCCAATAAAACATTGGGAAAGGTCATCTAGCCTCATTGAGCCTAAGACAGCGTAGGTGTGTCTATTTTAGGCAAACAGAGATAATTTGGATTCCTCCTTTCAATAGCACATTAGAAAGATTCATCTAACCTCGTGAAGCCTAAGACGATGGGTATACATCTATTTTGGGCAAGCCAGAGATATTTTGGAGTCCCCACCCCAATAAGACATTGAGATGGTTGGTCAAGTCTCATGGAGCCTAAGACAATGCAAATTGGGCCTATTTTGGGCAACAAGAGATATTTTAAAATTCCCTTTCCAATAGAACATTATAAAGGTTCATCTATCCTCATTGAGCCTAAGACCAGAGATGGTTCGGGACTTCCCATTTATTCATACCTTAATTAAATTGTAATTGAGTTTTTAGAGTTAAAATTTTTGTTCCATTTTCTCATTCCGTTAAATGCAAAAATTTAAAACTCTAATCAATCATATAACATAAAGCATCAAATAAAGCAAGATTAAAATAGGGTAAATAAAAAATAAGTTAGAACAAAACTTGGGGCGGAATACAACCCCCAATAAATGCGAATCATGCATAAAATGGGGTATTCATTAAAGATGAGGACATTGGTCCTCGCATGCACATTTAAGAAAAAAGTTTGGATGTGATAGTTTATTTGAATAAAAAAAACTAGGACATTGGTCCCATTTTTATTAGAAAAAATCCACTCATTAGTATGAATCATTTTCCATTTTAAATGTTAGCGAGCTCAAAAATAATATTTACAGCAACTCAAAAAATCAAAACCCTAAAATGACTGGAAATAAGGTAAGGAGAATAAAACCAATTTGGCATTCTTTAACCACCCTGGCGGGATTTTGTAACACCCCAAATCGGGCCTAGTCGGAATCGGAAAGCTAAGTCAGTTAAGTGAAGGGTATTTCGGTAATTTGTGCTTGAGAAAGTTTGGTTAATTAGGACTAAAGTGCAAAGAAAATAATTAATTAATAAGATGTTAAGTGAGAAATCATCTAGTGGAACATGTGTATGGTATTTAGGAAGTGATTAGATAAGATTGTGACACTTGGGTTTGTAGGATGATGACAAGTGGTTTATAAGAATTGTTAGAGTGTGCTTGAAGTGTATGGAAGTAGGATGTAAGTGGGTTAAGAAATGATATGGTGTGAGTGGTGTTTGGTGTATTGAAGATATTTATTCAAGAATTGTTTGTGTGTGTATGGTGTATGGTGCAAGGTGGAATATGTCAAAAGATGGATTAAGGAACCAATAAGATTAGGACACATGGCTTGGGTAGGTGTGCATTGAATGAAAAGAAAGAAAAAGAGGGACAATGAGGAGAGAGAACGCAGGAACCATTATGCTCCCCGTTCTCCTCTCTTCTTTAGTTCTTCTTTCCCATTTCTTTTCCATTTTTCTGCACTTTCTCCTTTCCTTTCTTGTGGTTGGTGTTTGGGCACATGCTTGGGCGATTTTGATTGAGTTTTGGATCAAGTTAGAAGAGGTAAGTTGGGTTTTTAGGGTTCTTGTGTTTGGATTCTTCCTCCTCTTCTTCTTTTGATTTTTTTTTTAAGATAGTATTTTGGAAGAGTAATTTGTGGGTTTTGGTTTTGTGCAAGCTTTGGATACCAAGAGGAAGATTAAAGGCAAAGAGAAGGTGGAGGTTTGAAATAGAAGATTGAAGCTTCATTTGAGGTTTGGGAGCTTTGATTTTACATTTGTGTTTGAGTTGTCTTTGCCTAAATTTTCCTTGGATCATGAGTGTGTGTAATTGTGTTTGTTTTTTTTTTCAGAAATTGAGTGCTTGAGATGAGATATGCATGAATTAATTTGGGAAAATGTGTGTTAGTAATACATGTTATTGATTGATATAAATGTATATGTGAGTTGGCATTGAAATGCATGAGTTTGAGAAATCCTTTGAATTTGATGTTTGATGGTGATTTTGGCAATTCTGTTCCGTTTTTATTTGACCTCTGTGCATTGTTTTTGTCATAGGTGTAGTTATAGAGCTCTAAATCGTATGATTCTTGATCCATTAGAACCAAGCCTTGGACAAATTCTCGCCCTAAGACATCGAAAAATTGATTACAAATGTAGTGTCCCTGTTATGTCGAGTTGTTTGAACAGTATGGGTTGTGGAGATCATATCTGGAGTTATAGGTGTCCTTTTGACCTGAAATTTATTGCATGTGAACAATAACATCCTAGGGAACATTTGTTAAGAAGGAAGTTTTGGCTAAAAATGAGGTTTAGAGGTCAGTTCAGGCAATACGAGTTGGGCACGTTGAGCAGTCCCGTTTGGCTTCAGGGGTGAGCCTCTGTCGCGAGCGCGACAGTGTCGCGACCTCGCGATAGAAAAATGTGTTTTTAAGCTTTTCTTCTTCATTTTTGACCCTTGGTTGATTTGGGGCACTTGCCTTTCCTTCCCCTTCTTTAGGTTGAGTATTTTGGGCACGTTTTGCTTCCGAAGTGCATCCGAACTTCGTTATTACTGTCTAAAACTTAGTCATTTCTTGTTTAGAGTTTGGAGATGGGATTAATGTTCGAAAATGGATTTATGGTGTTTTTGATGTTCATAATAGTTTAATTGTTATGGTTTTGATTTAGATGATGCATGAAGCCTTGAATGTGAGCTATTGAACTTAATTGTGTTGAATGACGATTAGTATTGATATTATAGTTTGTGTATATGGATATTGTTAGTGGCATGATTTATTTGGATTTCTTGGTATGGATGTTGTGTTCATGTTGTCAATGATGTGTGGCTTGCTGGAGATGATGTAAGAGACCTTTGGTTATATTTCGTGTGTTTGTGGGTGAGTTTGAGGAAGGAAAGATCCCGCAGAATTCTGTAGATTTTTAGAATCATGACTCTGTCGAGATCGCGACACTGTCGCGAGCGCGATAGAGACCGGTGTTCCTGATACTGTGCCATCGCGAGCACGCGACGCTGTCGCGAGCCCGCGATAGCAATAGCTTGTGTGCTCTCTGTCACGAGCGCGACAGAGCACTTTGTTGGCCTGTGCTATCGCGAGCACGCGACTTGTCGCGACCCCGCGATAGCCATGCTTGCCCTCTGTCGCGAGCGCGACAGAGCCAGGCCCTTCTCTCCTTCTCGCGATCGCGAAGTCCGTCGCGCGCGCGCAGCGAAGAGACTATGGTCTCTGTCGTGAGCGCGACAGGGATCGCGAGCGCGACAGATGTGTGGTGTTGAATGAGTTTTCTTTGGTGATTCCAATGTTTGAATTCCGAACTTGTGATGCCTTTAGGTTTATTCTTTGACTATTTTATGAAGTATGTTAATATAATTGAAAGTATTATGCATATCTGTACTTATGATCTTTCTCTAAGATTATTACGTTATGCTTAAGTGTAAATTGTATGATGCATGATTGACTTTATGAACTTATTCATATGTCTTATCTATTGCTGATTATGTACAATGATATAAATTACGTGATTTGAAATATGATTTGTATTATGCATGACCTGCGAGAGTCAGTCTAGTGGATAGTTAGGCATGCCTAATAGAGTCTGTATGTGTAGCTGCAGCGCCCCTTTGAACGATTTGGACCCTGATCAGGTCCCCGATTGGTTCCTCGCGAACCCTATTATGTGTATGTGTATGGATCTTGTTTAAGGTCCTATTTTGAGAAATGCTTTTGAACTATGGAAAGTAACAGTACTTTGCGATTTGTACCCGTAAGGTACAATTTGTTACTCGTTATCCACTATTTTGAGTCAGCAGGTATTTCGTTTGCTTTATCTAATATGATATCCGAATGTATAAGATTTCGATCATATGAACCAGTTATGAATATAAGAATGTGATATCGGTATGAGTATGATTTTGGGAAATGTAAATGTGCTTACAAATCTCCAAGTGGGCTTAATGTAACTCTAATCTGTATATTGTACTTTTGTCCTTATCTGTAAATGATCTTGTATATAGTATGTGTGATTGAAGTCGGTGTGGCATATAATGTTGACACTACATTTCTGTATAGTAATGTGATAAATTAACATGTATATTAGAATGTGTTTACGTTCTGGACATGATAATTGGGTGTGTTAATCATATGAGTATATGATCGCAGTTAGGAACATTTGAGTACGTGGCTATTGTATAAAGCATGTATAATTATCTGTTAGGACTTGATACATTCGCTATTGTGTATGTGTTATACTTGGGCGACCGTTGTGAATGGCCGTCTATATTTTTCTGTATATTTTTCCCACTAAGCGTTATCGCTTAGCACGGGCTCTTTTCCCCGTGCAGGTGGCAGGTTGCTTTTGTTCAAGTTGCGCATCTGCAGAGTCGACCACATAGAAGCTAGAAGTTTTGTATCTTATTCAGCTTTTGTTATTTAGAATTGTTGTATAACTGTGTAATAGGTATATGTAATGATAGGTAAAGATTCTGATGTAATATTTTAAGCTATGTAAATATTTGCACCTTTATGTATCTTTCTTATAATGTTTCTGTTATATGATTATAAGTATGCATGTGTGTATGTTTTCTCTTAGGGTATGCGCCTTGGCATATTATGTACGTTCATAAAGTATTCATTTTGTTCAGTATCACTCTTCTTTCTCTCAGAATTTTTAATTATCATAGATATGTCATTCTATTTATGTGATGTTTACTTGTTTACTCTAGTGGGATGTGACACTCCTATCTATCTTGGATCCTTCTTCCTCTAATCTGAATAGAAGTCTCCATAGTATAGGTTGGGGTGTGACAGATTTCCTTTCTTAGCACTCCATGATCAAAAGAAACTATTAAACTCACAAAAACAAAGGACATATTAGTACAATAATTAAATGACAATGGGCATGATAAAATAAAAAATGAGTAAGCAATAAAAAGGGAGGAAATCGAATAGAAAAGTAAGAGAAAATAAGAATAAGGGTAAATAAGAAGAAAGAATAAAGAAAAGGGAAAGGAAGGCCCAAGGATGGCCCATACCATGCAAGTGACGGCCGTCCTTGGGTTGATCGAAGGGCGGAAGACAAGCATCGTGACGGCCCGTTGCTCGGCTGAGCAACGGCCATCGGTGGACCTTTAGCCCGTCGGTCGTCCCTGGTCCCGAAAAAACGAAGAAAATTTAATTAAAAAACTTTACTTTGACAATTAAAAACCCTTTTTTTGAGCAATTAACCCGTAAATAAATTAATATAAGGCAATAAAATGAATTAGGAGTCAATCCAGAATATTTACCCTCGGAATATTACCTTCTGAAAGCGAATGTCGCGTGATCTTTTCCCTTGAATTCTACAAGGATCAATTAGCAGTGTGCAATTTTGGGGATTCTACCACAAAATTATAATTTTCAAAATCAAGTCAAGAAAAGAAAATTTATTTTTCTTCCTCGATATTTTTCGTAGCAATCGTGAATGTTGAAAAGGCCAAATCGAATAAAAATGAATTGATTTCGCTTTTTCGGATTCATCTTGGTTTTGGAGAGGATTTAAAAAAATTTTGATGAAAAATAATAAAAAGCTCTTGACGATTCTTTTGGGACTTTCTGATAATTTTCCTAAATTTTTCAATAAAATCTCCAACCCTTGAAAATAAATCTTACCCCCCTATTTATATACTAAGATTAAGATTAAAAATTTTTAAATTTTAAATTTAAATTTGAAGAAGATTTACAAAATCGAATCAAAATAGATAAAACTTGGAGAATATTTGAAAGTCAAATCAAGTATTTGGTGAATATTTGGGAAATATTTTAGAAATCAACTCAAATCCAGCAAATCAACTGAAATATTTGAGAAAATCTTAAAATCCCATGAAATCTGCCCGGAAGATCCTCACCCAATGCCACAGATTGCCGACCGAAGGACGTCTCTCGGTGATCGACGGCCGTCGGTCACAAGCACAACCTCGGTCATCTTGAGTGGTGCGCGGCTATACGAGGGATGGGCGCAAGCGACAGGCATCGCTCGCAAGAGGGACGGGACATCCCATGTGAGGGATGGGTGTCGCTACTGCGAGGGACAGGCCATCCAGTTTGAACGATAGGTGTCGCTAACGTGAGGGATGGTCGTCCCAAGGGCAAGCGACGGGCGTTGCTCACTCGAGGACGGGCGTTGCTCACTCGAGGACGGGCGTCCCTCAAGCGCAAGTGACAGGCATCGCTCGTGCAAGGAACGAGCATCCCATGGGAGAGCGACAGGCGTCGCTCAATCGATGGGTATCCCATCGATCAACCCAAAACCATATTTTTCAACTAAAAAAGCTCTTTTCGATGCACAACAGCCTCCCATCGCAAGAAATTCTTAATCCTTGTGAATTCAAAGGGCAAAAATCTACATCTTTTATCCTTTTGCCCGAAGACGGCAACCAATATTTTCATCGGGTAACTCTGATCTAGACTACCTTAGGACCCGATGTCCAATCATGTCTAGATGTATTTTGGTTTGATGGTTATATGGTGATTATAAGTTTGTTTAAGAGTGTGGATGATAAGTTATTTGCATGTGATCATTTGTTTAGAAATCATGTATAGCTCGTATTGGTGTTTAATTGTGTCAATAGATGAGTTTAGAGCCTTGTAATGTATGTGGCATGGCGTATGATTGATCATAGTAGTCATGCATGTGAATATAGGAATGTATGTAAAAGTAAGTGCTTGAGCTGTTTGATTTTGGGACTTTGAACTCTTAGTTCAGGCTCTGTCACGAGCACGACAGAGTACTCCAAAGGCAAAGTTTTACCAAGCAGTGTTTGTCGCGAGTGCGACAGTAGTCCTTTAGGACATAGGTTGCAAGCGTGATAGTAGGGTATCTTGGGTTCTGTCGCAAGCACAACATGGGTCGCGAGTGCGACAGTAGTCCTTTGGGACATAGGTTGCAAGCGCGATGGTAGGGTATCTTAGGTTCTGTCGCAAGCACAACATGGGTTGCGAGTGCGACAGTGTTAACTGCATGAATATTATATAGTTGCCTTCATTTGTATGTAATATTGCATTGGATTATGAATGACCATGCATAGTAAGGTTTTTATGTAACAACATAAATGAATATAGGAATCATATGCTTGTTATTTTGGTATGTTGAGTGTGTAATTAGAATTAGAGTGTTGTACTTATTATGTATGCATGCTCATGGTTTGTTTTGTTAATACATGAATTGAGATTGGTGTTTGATGATTGGATTAGATACTTGAGTGAATGTAAAGTATATGTTATATGAGTAGAGTGTATATATATATATATATATGTTAAGCCTAAACGATTCATAATAGTGGATAGATAAGCATGCTTCTAAAGGGTTAGAGTTGCAGCTGCTAGAGTTGGCCCCGTTTAGGTCTTGAGTTGGCCCGTATGGGTCAAGAGCTTGTTACCTCGGGTATCTAGATGATTTGGGAATTTGGTCTCTAAATGATTGATACTGCTAGCCAGTATCTAAAGCACCCGTATCCACCATCTATGTGAATTCAGGCTATAGTTGTTATATGATTGTGAATGAACAAGTAGAGCTATGATCAATTATATGTATATGAATGTACATGGGTATGGCGATATGTAAAATGTAGTGATGTGTTATCTCTTACCGTATATGATAAATGTTTGAGCTGGAGAATATATACATGCAGAAGTGCACATATATGAAAAAGGCATGTTGGTATGTTGTATGCATGTAAATTATCTGCATGTAAAGGTATATGTAAATGATGTAGAAGTGTTATTAATATGCTCATACTGATGTATATGTTAAAGAATGTTGATATATATTCCATTCATGAATGTTATTGATATCTATGTTATGTGCTGTTGTGACTTCGTTAGAAGTCTATTACATTTGTATATCACTATTAAGCGTTATCGCTTAGCACAGATTTTTTTCCCGTGTAGGTTTGCAGGTTCATTTCAGTTTAGAGTTTGTTCATCTGCAGGCCACTAGGACTGTGAAGTGGACTTTTTGTATATGTATAAGTTTCATTTTTTAAAGTTCTTTATAATGACTTTTGTAAAGAGAATCTTGTATATAAAGTATATATGTTATTAGTAAGCATATGTTCATGTAAAGCACAGATAATAACATTTTATAATATGCATATTTAAGGCATTAATGCAAGAATGTTTCCTAGAAATTATGTTTCTTTTCCGCTTAGTATAATCGTATTGTATACATATGTGTGCGTAGCGACTCCGATATCCTCCCATGGGGTATTGGGGCATTAAAAATCTTGATTTCCAAAAAAACTCCACCCCCTTCCATTTCTCCCCTACTTTCTCAATTTATAGGCTTTAAACCCTTGAGAATCTGGATTTTTAAGAAGAAAAATCAGTCCTTTGAGATAAAAATCCCTTGAAATCTTCCAACAACTGTAGAAAATCTGATCCTTGATGCCTAGGATCAAAATTCTAGATTTTCGTAGAGGGAAATCTAGGAAATCGATACCAGATTACGACCTACAGGCAGCTCTACCCCTTGGCACCCTATCCTTCCTAAAGGGGGCATCCCTCCAAGCGACCGTCGGGCATCAGTCATTCGGCAAGCTATCCCTTCTGAGGCATGCTCAGACTTGTCTTTCACATGAGCGACAGTTGTCGCTCGCTTAATCAACAGGAGTCATTCGCTAAATTACCGAAGGGCATCGTAGGGAATGACAGGCGTCACTTGCCATAGCAATGGGCATCACTCGCGAGGGATGACCCATTTTTGGGTTTGTCCCCCGCAAGGGACTAGCATCCCAGGCCTAACCGATGGGCGACCCTTGTGAGTGACGGCCGTCGGTCACCTAAAATTCACAGTTTTGACCGAAAATTTCGGTTTTCCAAATCAGCAATAAAATAAAAGGATTTTTGATTATAAATGATCCTGACATTTGTGAAATTCAAGGTGAAAACTCGCAACTTTAGTTCCTCACCTGTGAAACAGGCATAAGTATCCTCATCGGGCAACTCTGATTTGGACTGTTTCAGGACTCATTGTCTACAATAGCGGTCAGATATTATTGCTGTAATGGCCCAAATTCTAGTCTAGCATTGATCATTGAAATCTATAGAGTCTTTAAGGTGATTTGGGCATGATAATGATAGCTTTAGTATCTTTAATTGCAGTAAAGTTAAAAAGTTAAGCGTGCCAGAGGCATAGCAATACTAGGATGAGTGACCTATTGGATAGCAAAACAGCTAAAAATAGCAGCTGTCTTGTAAAAAAAATTTTATTTGTCAATTTTGATCTATGGACTATTAGAAGTCTAGTGGTAAAATCTGGTGCAAAAATGAGGTCAAATATGTCCCCGAAAGTCAAACCGAAATTAGCCCCTAGTTCGGTTCAAATAGTAACTGGGTTTGACCAAACTTTGACTTAATTTTCAAAAATTATAAATGGAGTCAAAATGATATTTTGAAGGTATAGAATGACTCTAGATGGTATTTAGAGATATTAGACGGTGAAAATTTTAATTTTACGGTAGCACAGAAAAAGTGTCTAATCGGACCGATTTAATCGAACTGAACCTCAACTGGACTCCGATTGAGCTAAAATTTTCTTTGGAGGCTATATTCCATATTCTAAGAATGATGGAACTGGTTTGGGGAGAAATTGAATTGAGAAAATGATAAATTTCCCTTTGGGCTCAAAACTGGGCTTAAAAACAAAAATTGGGCTTATATAGATTGGGTTTCTTTGGTTGGACTTGGTCCAACCCATTAAATCACCTATAAATAGCCTAAATATCAGCCTTGTCAAGATAAGAACAACAAAAAGCTGCAGCCTTATCTCGCACTTCCTTGGCCGAATTGAACACTCCTCCTCCTCCTCCATCTTTCTTCAATTCTCTCCTCATGTCACCCTAAAACCTCACCTACAATATAGTAGTGAAGATTGGAGTCCATTTGAGGTGAATTAAGTGATAAAAACCTATATTGGAAGTTTTGGTGTAAGATTGAGGTAAGTGATTTAGGTATTTTTAATTGGATTTAATGGTTCCTATGGATACTATAAGATATGTAAGTTATGTTTATGTAATTATCTTGCAAAAAGGAAGCAAGATTTTGAGTGAAATATTGATGTGTGTATTTGGCCTCCATAGGTAATCAAGGAGAGGAAGGTCCCTCCAAGAGTAAAGGCAAGGAAAAAGAGTATTAAGTGGTGTAGAGCAAGGATTTAAGGTTAGTGATTGCAAAATCTATCTTTTTCCATTACTTAAACTTGATTTTAGGTTATGTTAAAGAACAAAGTATGTGAAATATGCATGTTTAATTTAATCTAATCTGATAGACAAGCTTAGGAAGGTTAGAAATGATGATTTGAATGATTAAAATGGAAAGATAAGATTTTGATGATGATGATGCATGCCGAATGATATGTTATGAATTTTACATAATATACATGATGTTTATGGCATATAAATGATGAATAAATGATGTGTGATATGAGATCCAGTTAATTGAATGCATAAAGTAAAGAAAAAGGAACATAATGAATTATAAATGTCTTGGTCGAATGCTACACATGGTGAAAGACATGATTTTTATGTGTTGTGATGTCAGGAACCTGTGGCTCAGGCTGATCACATAGAGCACGTCATCGTTGCGGCATCCTGTAAAGAAAGTAAACAATTAGTTTAACATTATGATCATAAACGGAATATGATTCAACAAATAAAAAAAATTTGGGTAGCACCTCAGCAGGGATGTGCCCGACCTCCTGCATAAAAACAAGAACAAGGAACAGGCTTTAGGCCCCAACACAATACATTGATCTAAAATAAATTTTGGCAGCACCCTGGCAAGGGTGTGCCCAACTTCCTGCTCAAAGCTCAAAACGATAGGCCTCAGGCCCCAAGCAACAGCTCATGTATATTATTATCTCAATGAAAAGCATATTAGACTGTTCAGGCTAACTTATGCACTTTAAACTGTTTTACATATGCGCTTAAAGTCATACAGCATTTAAAAATTACATTAACTAAAGAACAGTGTTTAAAATCTCAGTTAAACACATAAAAGCAATATCAATTAAACAATATTTATAGCATGCTAAACTAAAAAAAATAGCATTTAAATGCAAAAGAAATTAAACTAAAAATAAGTTAAAAGAGAATTAAATTTTACTTACAACAAATAAAAAGGAAGAAAAGTTGGTTACTGACCTGGAATTGCAGAAAAATGAAACTCGACGAAATGCTAAGAAAAATACTTCGGGAGATGCACAATGATGCAAGGGTCACAACGGTGCAATTAAAGTACAAAATGGTGCAAAAATGGCGAGGATATGCGAAAAAAACGGAACCTGGGCATCGGCGAAGAGGAAAATGAAAAGGAAGAAGAGGAAAAAGACTGTTAGCCCATCGGTTCGACAGGTTTATGTAGATTTACATGACCGACGAGCGTCCCGTCTCCAGGAGCGATCGACGGGCTTACCGTCTGTCGCTTCAGATTCCTCACTTTAAATACGCAATAAATGCCCTCGATGTGCGTGATATGCAATGATGACGATGCACGGATCTGCCAGGTGGACACTAACAGACGGGCAGGCCGTCTCAAACTAGAGACGGGCAGGCCGTCTGTCGAGCTATATAATAAATTTTACCTTTTTCTTTGGACTCTGTGCCTTTTCTCTTATTTTTACCTTGTAGCAGCTTCTTTTTTCCAGTTTTTCCTTCTTTCCTTGTCTATTTCCTTCACTGACTTCAAGTTTTAACTCTTAAAGAATGACTCCTCCTTTTCTTCAGAAAATGTACCGTATTTTAGATGATACTCAAACTTGGGAAAACAGCACCCTTATCCCATTTTCTGGTCTTAAATTTCTAAGAAGAGTCAAGATAGACCACAACCTCCTCCTAGCTGCAACCCACTTCTGGGATCCACGCTTCCATGTTTTCAGATTCACTTATAAAGAGCTATGCCCCCTGCCTGAGGAATTCGCTGCTATCATCGGAGCATGGTATCCTCCTAATGCTATGCCCTATGTTCCCCGCTGTGGGCTGACTCAAACTCGGGATATTGCTCCGTTCTTAGGTATAGCTCCTTCTGAAGTTGCTCGTTTAGTTCCTCAGAGACCCACCTTTTCTTTGGAGCCGTTGGTTTAGGCATTAGACAGACTTTCTGATGTCCCCACATACCACGTAAGTGTCATCTTCATGTCCTGTATGATGAGGTATTTGACTGCAACCACAGAGGAGTTGATTTGCGATCCTCGCCTGTTTGGGATTCTGGATGATTTTCACCGCGGGCTGACCCCTTTCCCACTTATTCTGGCTGAGACCATCCTGGGCTTGGATTCTGCTCGTTCCGGATCTACCACTTCATTCACTGGAAGCCCCTTATTACTGCAGGTACGTCATTATTTTAAAAGGTAGTGCGTCCCTCGTGGATTTTCACACTAGCTTTTCTTAGCAGGAAGTGTGTCCTTTTCGGATTTTCACACAACCCTATGCCTTATTTTTGCCTGAAGTAAATCCAACTTACTCCAGCGGCTTTTTTTTTATTTTCTCTCTTTTTTTTATTATTTTTTTTTATTTTAGATATGGTTGCAGGAGAAATTGAAGTTGCTATCAGAACTTCCTCCCCGAGTTGTTGCGCAATATTCCCCAAGACACTTCCTCCCACATCAGCGGCTATACTCATTTGCAACTTTTGACGAAGGTATTGCCAGATTCAGTGAGATATCAGACGAGGATATCAACTTCGCGCATGCTTGGCTTCCCCTTTCTAGCGCAATCATTGATGGCTCTTCGGGGTGTGTCCCCTTATGCGGGCTTCATCAAGCCACCTTTTACATTACTGCCCGATGTGCTCATCAGCTCGGGATGACTCAGGATGAGGTGAGGATTCCCTTATCCTTTCGAGGAGGAGTGCTTTTTGCAGCTTTTGCTTCTCGTTATCACGAGCTTTGGAGCCAACTTCCACTGAAGACCGTCATACCTCCATTCAGGACTCACTCCGTGACTTCCACTAGCGAGTATAAGAGGTGGGTACTTAGCCCGACATCTGACAATAGGACACGACGACTTAGGCATTGGGCTGGCGAGAGTAGTAGTAGAGCATAATTTAGCTTAGTTTTGTATTCCCTTTTGAGCATTGTGTTCCTTTTCAAAACAGAACTACAAAACAATGTAAATGAACAAATCAAGTTTATTTTCGTTTCACAAAGTTGTGTATATTTCCATAAGATTTCAACATACATGATCACTATTTGTCACTAATTCAAGTATGCAAACCACATTCGTTCATGGAACCGAATCTAGCCAAATGTTGATAGCATCAAACTCCTGTTACCAATCAGTCCTCTCGGGTTTTCTTGATTGGATATTTTCTCTCAAGCCTCTAATTTTTGCCCAGGATGCCTTTTTTCGATATTCACCCTGACAAGGTGCCCAATTTTAGCAAGACCGCCTTTTTTTGGTTTTCGACCCGCGGGGCTTCTTTTCTCTTCTTTTTATCTTATAGTCTTTAGCCATGGAACCTTTTGAGTCTATCGATAGTGATCGGTTCTTTGAACTCATTGCCATCGCTATCCGACAGAATCGCAGCTCCTTTCGATAACAGCTTCTTGAGGAGGAATGGCCCTTCCCATGTTGGTCTGAACTTTCCTCTGATATCTGGTGCACCTGGTCTCATCTGCTTGAACACTAAGTCCCCTTCTTTCAACGGATGCTTCTTGACTTTCTTTCCAAAGGAACTAACAAGTCTCTTCTGATAGATCTGGTTATGGTAATAGGCCCTCAACCTATTTTCATCCAGCATGTTTAGGTGTTGTAAACACTTTTGTGCCCATTCAGCTTTTGGGATCTGTGCTTCCATGACCACTCTTTACGACTCGATTTCAACTAGT
The DNA here is from genome assembly GCA_947683425.1 of Excoecaria cochinchinensis. Taxonomy (NCBI): domain Eukaryota; kingdom Viridiplantae; phylum Streptophyta; class Magnoliopsida; order Malpighiales; family Euphorbiaceae; genus Excoecaria; species Excoecaria cochinchinensis. Next base: position 5,264,502 of record CANTUQ010000004.1, read on the forward strand.
AGCACTGCCTCCGTCCCATATACTAAGGAATACGGTGTGGCCCCTATAGACGTTCTGATGGTTGTTCTATAGCCCCAGAGTGCAAAAGGTAACTTTTCTGCCCAATCTTTATAATTTTGCACTATCTTTGCTAAGATCCTTTTGATATTCTTGTTGGCGGCTTCTACTGCCCCATTGGCTTGAGGACGGTATGGGGATGACTTATGATGCTCAATACCATACTTCTGAAACAACCTCATCATTTTAGCCATGAACTGGACCCCATTGTCAGATACCACATGGTGTGGAAGGCCATACCTGCAAATCAAATTCTTTTAAATGAACTTGGCCATATCCCGAGCTTCAATCTTTTTGAAAGACTCAGCCTCTACCCACTTGGTAAAATAGTCAATGGCGACTATGATGTATCTGTGTCCATTAGAGGCCGTGGGATGAATTTCCCCAATAATGTCAATCCCCCAAGCTGCGAACGGCCAAGGTGATGTCAGATTGTGTAACTCTGAGATAGGCAAGTGCCTTAGATCTGCATACTGCTGACATAACTGGCACTGCTTTATGTACTTTAAACAATCATTATCCATTTAAGCTAGAAAAATCCTTGCCTTATAATCTTTTTGGCCAGTGTCAGCCCATTCATATGGGCCCCGCATACACCAGCGTGAGTTTCTTCCATTACCCTTTTAGCTTCTTTCTCATCCAAACACCTCAACTGGATACCATCAGCCTGTTGCTTGTACAATACCCCATCTATACAAATGAACCGAGTAGACAATTTGCGAATCATTCTCTGATCTTTCTTTATAGCTTCCTTTGGAAAGGCCGCATTCTCTAGATAATTCATAATATCATAATACCACGGCTTCCCGTCTGCCACTTCTATCTCCTTACTGATTATGATTCGAAACTAGGTCTCTCAGAGCTAGAAATCAAAATTGGCTTCATGATTATCCCTTTTGGATTGTCCCACATAGATACTAAAGTGGTGAGCGCATCGGCCAACTGATTCTCGTCGCTGGGAATGGAATGGAACGTGCACACCTTAAGCTGACCGCTCAAGTCTCTCAAGTGCTTAATGTATGGCATTAGCCTTTCTTCTTTAATAGCCCATTCTCCTCGAATTTGATTGATCACCAGGGATGAATCTCCAAATACTTCAATGCTCTTTGTTCCTAAGGTTATTAATGCTTCCAACCCAAACGTACATGCTTCATACTCAGTCTCATTATTGGTAGCTTTGAACCTCAGTTTCTTTGCCAAAAGGAGTTTCTCATTCTCTGGAGTTGTTAAGATAACCCCTACTCTTGCTCCCTTACTATTCACAGCTCCGTCGAAGTACAATTGCCAACCCTGAACTGTTATAGCTGCCACATCCTCATATGGGAAGTTGAACTCGTAGGAGTCCCCTTTTATTGGGTGTTCTGCTAGGAATTCTTCCACTGCACGCCCTTTGACAATTTTTTGAGTAACATAATCTACATCAAACTCTTGTAACAGCAACAACCACCTGCCCATTTTCCCTAGTAAGGATGGTGCTTCTTGTAAGTATCTTAAGGGATTCGACTTTGCCACTGCCTGCACCTTGTAAGAGTGGAAGTAGTGTCACAACTTCTTAGAGGCCCAAATTACCGCAAGACAGATCTTCTCTACTTCAGCGTACTTAATCTCATACTCCAGGAATTTCTTACTCAGGTAGTAAATAGCAAATTCCACCCCGAACTCATCCTCTTGGGCCATTATGGCGCCCATAGAACTATCCTCTATGGCTAGGTACAGAATCAGGTGCTTACTTGGCCGTGGCGGTCTCAGCACCGGTGGATTCAGCAAGTACTCTCTGATAGTATCGAAGGCCTTTTGGCAAACCTCGTTCCATACTACAGGCTGATTTTTCCTGAGGGGTTTAAAGATTGGGTGACAAATCGAAGTTAATTGGGCGATGAATCTACTGACATATTGCAATTTGCCCAAGAAACTCCTTACATCCTTTTCCTTCTGAGGCACCGGCATCTCTTTGATGGCCTTAACCTTGTCTGGGTCAATCTCAATTCCCCTCTGGCTAACCACATGTCCCAGCAAGTTTTCTGACATAACCCCAAAGATACACTTCTTAGGATTTAGCCGCAGATTGTACTTATTTATTCTCTGGAAGAACTTTTCCAAAGCTTCAAAATGGCCTTCTCTAGTGGCAGACTTGATCATCATATCATCAAGATACACCTCCACCTCTTTATGGATCAAATAACTTAAGATTTTTGTTGCCATCCTCTGATAAGTAGCTCCTGCATTTTTTAGACCAAAGGGCATTACCCTGTAGGCATATGTCCCCCATTCTGTGATGACAGCCATCTTGATTCGTTCAATTATTTTATTGAGAATCTGATTGTAACCTACATAACCATCTCCAAAGCTATACATCTCACAATCGGCTGCGCTGTCTATCAATACATCTATATGGGGTAACGGGAAACCATCTTTCGGACAGGCCTTATTCAGATCCCGGTAATCCACCCATACCCTTACTTTACCGTTCTTTTTGGCTACCGGGACGATATAGGCCAACCAGGTTGGATACTGCACCTCCACTAGAAACTTGGCCTCGATCTGTTGGCGAATTTCCTCCTTTACCTTATCTTCCCATTCCGTCCTGAGTCTTCTCAGCTTCTATTTTACAGGTTTATGATCTAGATACATCGGAATAGCGTGTTCTGCGATTTCTCGATGAATTCCTGGCATGTCTTCATAGGTCCAGGCAAAGACTTTTTCATATTTTTTTAATATTCTCTCAAATTTTTTTCGCTCTTTAGGAGTTATATTTGATGCTATCAAAATTTCTTTTGGGTTTTCCGTGGTTCCAAGATTAAATGGGGTAGCATCAGTTGAATCAATGTCAAATATGGATGGATTATGATCATGCTCATGCATAATGAAATCATTTGAAACATCGCACAAATAAGCAAAATTGTTCACTTCATTAATAAAATTGAAATTGTCATTAACATCATTGAAAAGTTCTGGAATGAAAAGACAATCTAAACTAGTTTCTTCCTCTCCCTCTGCTAGTGCATCTGCTGCGATTGACGGTTGTGACGTGCGCCGAACCTCGTGTCCTCCCAAAGGCCAGCTTTAGGGCGATCAGGAGAGGTTCATAAAGCTTGTAAGGTATTTACAAGTGCGACTATTTCGGGCAACAATGAGATTTCTTGGAGTCGCCACCCAATAGAACATTGGGAAGGGTCATCTAGCCTCAGCGAGCCTAAGACGGCGTATACATATCCATCTTGAGCTAGCCAGAGAGATCTTGGAGGCCTCATCCTCTACCCCCTGGAGCCTAGGATTGTAAATTTAAGTCTTTTGGTGAGACTCAAGAGGTGTCTTGGAAGTCCTAGACCTCTCGCCTCATTGAGCCCCAAAGACCAGAGTGAGTTCGGGACTTCTCATTTATTTGTATCTTGATTAATATTATAATTCAGTTTTGAATTTATTGTTTCATCAACTTTCCACACTATGCATTTAATTAAGGCACAATGATTCACGTCAAAAATGATAAATAAAGCATTATTAAAATAAACATCCTCAAAATAAATTACAATAAAATTAGGGGCGGAATACAACCCCCATTCTAAATAAAATACAAAACATGCATAAAACGGGATATTCATTAATGATGAGGACATTGGTCCTCGCATGCATATTTATTATAAAATAATTTTGATGTGATGATTTTATTTTTGATAGAGAAAATTGAGACATTGGTCCCATTTTTATTTGGAAAGATTCCAAATTAATTAATAAAAAATAGTTTAGTGACTTTCTTTCTAGCGGGCCTAAATAAATAATTTTATAAGAAAATTACATGGTAAAATAAATGAAAAAGCCAAATAAATAAAATATTGTAAATGAAATAATAAATACTTGATCCCAAACAAGCCTTCTGAATCTTCCAGTGTGCTCGCAAAAATGCCCAAGAAGGAAAATGAGCCTCAGAGTTTCGGATTCGATGAAGGTAAAATGATGATCGTTTTTTTTCTTTGATGATTTGCAATATTAGAATTGAATAATAAAAGTGTTCGAATTTTATTCCAACAAAGATTGAAAAATGATCAAAATTCTTTTAGAACAAAGAATTAATTTCTTTGCCTAAAGAATGATTTTTTATTGATTAAAATGGAAATAATCTCAAGAACAAATAATTCTTTTGTTTGTCTCAAGAAATAAAATATATAAAAAAATCATATTTTTAGAAAATCAAATGAAAAAATTAGATTTTGATATCAAACAATTGTTTTGTTTGTCTAAAAATTAATTTTTCATCAAAAAAGTGTTTCAAATAAAAATCATTGAAGAAACTCAAGTAAAAAAAATATTGAAAGACAAAAGAATGAAAATTGAATCTTTAAAGAACAAATAATCACTTTATTTGTCTCAAAAATCAATTTTCCATCAACAAAAATCCATCTAAAATATGTTTAGAAGAAATTGTGGTGGAAAAAGAATGAAAAATAAGCTTTTTCTTTTTGATTTCTTGCTTGGGGAAAATCTGGAATTTTTTAGAGAGTTTTTAGAGGAAGAAGAAGAAGAAAAGATGAAGAGAAAAAACCCTAGCAAAAAATCCCCCCTTTAGGTTTTCATCTTATTCCTTTTATATGAAGAAAATAGGAAAATAATATTAATTAAAGGGATAAAACTTAATAAAATCAGATATTAACAATTTTAAATTTTAAAAATTGAAAAAAACCTGAAAATCCCTTAAAAAGTGATAAAAAATCGAATTTTGTGGAAAAAAATCGGAAAAATTGAATTTTGGGGCGAAATTGCACATTTGTGGCGGAACAGGGCCTACGGACGGCGGTCGGAGCGCCCGACGGGCGTCCGTAGTGCGGCAGGTGTGCGCGCTAGGCAAGTGTGCTCGCCCAGTGCCCAAGCGACGCTGCGCGCGGAGTCGCGTGGACAGTCGCGTGTCTCGGGCTTTGCCAGCGAGCGCCCGCACGTGCCTGTGCGCTGCCTCGCGGCCGACGCTCCGATATTTTTTTTTAAAAAATTTTTTTTAATTTAACTAAAAATATTGTAATTTCAAGCCCCCATTTTTCGAAACTAATTTTTAAAAAATATTTTTATTATTTTTCAATTTTTCACTCTAAAATGCAAATTTAAATAGGAAATCACCACTTTCAATCTTTTTGCCTGTGACAAGGCATCTTATCATCATTGGGTAACTCTGATCTGGACTGTCTCAAGACCCGGTGTCTACAGTTGCCCACAATTTTGGGGAAACTAGTGCACTAGTGTCTAGATGAGCCAAAATTCAGAGAACAAGGAAAGAGATGCGTACCTGAGGCAGCCCTTACCTTTTTGCTGGGGAAGTAGCGATGCGTCGAGTATGCTCCAGACTTACAAAACAGGCGGGTTGCTCTCCTGAGCTGCACCTAGTCTGCTCCAGACTTACAAAGTGCGGATGGTGATGCGTCGAGTCTGCTCCAAACTTACAAAACGCGAGGATTGCTCTCCTGAGCTGCACCGAGTCTGCTCCAGACATATAAACTGCGGATGGTGATGTGCCGAGTCTGCTCTAGACTTACAAAACGCGAGGATTGCTCTCCTGACCTGCACTGAGTCTGCTCGAGACTTACAAAGTGCGGATGGTGATGCGCCGAGTCTGCTCCAGACTTACAAAACGCGAGGATTGCTCTCCTGAGCTGCACCGAGTCTGCTCCAGACTTACAAACTGCGGATGGTGATGCGCCGAGTCTGCTCCAGACTTATAAAACGCGAGGATTGCTCTCATGAGTTGCACCAAGTCTGCTCCAAACTTACAAAGTGCGGATCCGTTCTACCGCGTGTGCCCCGCTGTCCTCGTCTCGACATGCGCGGTGTCTGCGAGATGCAGTACTCGCTGACTACAACCTCTGTTTGTGATCTGTTCTACCACGGGTGATCCGCTAGCTTCATCCCGGCCTGCACGGTGTCTGTGAGATGCAGTACTCTCTGACTACAACCTCTGTTTGCGATCTGTTCTATTGCATGTGATTGAACGTTCTGTCTTGGTAACCGCTTCTGGGCTTACACAGCATAACCTTGGTAACCTCCAAGCAATCCATGTAACATCCTATCTCCATCCGGCTATTTCAATGTCTGATCTGCTAACCCCCATCCGGCTAGTACAATGTCTGATTTTCTAAATGACATCCGGCTAGTTCAATATTCTGATCTGCTAACCCCCTTAGGTCGGTATGGTGACTTGTTCGTCGTTTTCTTTGCTGGCGCTTACCCTGAACCTCTTCTTTTTTACTACAAAAAGGGCAAAGCAAATGTGTAGGGTATATAAAAGAGATGCTTACCCGTGGCAGTACATACCTGTTGGGAGCGTTGTCAGATGTGTGCCCCCTGAAGGATAGCTTGTTGTTCCCCATTTTCTTGATTGTACTGACTGTGACATGCCAAATATCGATTCCTCTATCATCTCCAATGCAGCCTCCTTGTTGAAAAGACCTACATACTTCTCAAGAGGGAGAGAGAATTTGATGTTGAGCCTCCAGGGTAGAAAAAGATTTGAGTTTTCTCAAAGAACAAATTAGATTGGAAATTTTGCTGTTTGCCTGCAGGCGGGTGATTTTTCTATTTTATTTTCGCTTTCGTTTCTGTTTTTCCCTTGTTTTGTTTTTGACCTTTACATTTTGAATGTATTTACAATATATTGGATTTTCAAGGCCTTGAAAATGTCTTTTTGTTTTGTCTTGTTTTGTTTGAGAATTTGTATTTATTTTTTTTTTGTGTTGTTTGTGTTTGAGGATTTGTATTCTTGTACATTTGCATTTGTTTGAGAATTTGTACATTTGAATTTGGATTTTGTACACATACTATGTGATGTATGTGAATGTATATCATATGATAGGGAAATTTACCTGATTGCCCTCAGCATAGCATGCATGAGTCTGACTGAACTCATCTCTTGAATCATCTTTAAACCTGAGGTCTATTCGGACCCCTCATGTGAGCCATGTACATATAAAAAACACTATGCACGTGTGTGGAATAATTTGTGTGCAATATACATACATTTGAATCCGGATTGTGTGAGGTCTGCTAGCGTATATCTTATGACAAAGAAACTTACCTGTTTGCTCCCAGCATGGTGTGCATGAGAAAGGCTTATTCTTTTCCCTCTTGGGAGCAGGTCCTTATTGCTCCTGACATGGTGTGCATGAGTCGGCTTGCTCTCTTAAATGTCTTCTTAGGAGCGGCTCGTTGAGATTCCATTCTCGTGAGGACTTTATCTTGATCCTGATTGTTCGGCATGGATGAGCATCGATGTAGATTAAAAACTGTACCTTGGCTCACTTTTGCATCTGATTTGCCTCCGACTATAGTATGTGTGGATAGTTCGGCTTCTCAAAGAATCTTATTTTCTACATATTTGTGTGATTCCGGATTGCCCTGAGCACGGTGTCTCCGGATAGGCTTGTCCTTTTAGGCATTCCACCCCCTCTATACCTATTCACCTGATTTTATGCCGGATACAGTAGCCGACCATGTGTTGAGCTGAATCCGTCCTTTGGATCATCTTTGCTCATGTGGTATATTCGGACCTATCCTTCTGAGTCATGTACATAACAACATATGTTCATAACAGCTTCCACGGGAATCTTCCCCTAAATCTACCCTCTCTTCCCTCTCTCTTCCTTTTTCATTAAATGCCCTCAACTACCATGCCATGTGTCACCCTCCAATGATCCCAAGTGTCAAAGATCTTGACTAACTCTTCATCAAAGCACCATACACAACACACACTAGATAAATTCTATATTAAACACTTTAATCCTTGGTACCATACACCTACCTCACTAGATAAACTCTTCACTAACATATTTAATTAATCTTGTAATTTAGTCCTTATTATCCAAATTCCCATATGCATAAATTACCGAAATACCCTTAATTTTTTGAATTAGCACGCGAATTCTGACTAGGCCCTTTTTGGGTCGTTACAATGCGGGAAGAGGTGGTTCTGGTAACAGGACCGAAACATTGCCAGAGTGTTCTCATTGCGGTAAGCACCACAAGGGTGATTTCAGGTGGCTCATGGGTGGTTGCTTCAGATGTGAGAGCACTGATCACTTTCTGGCTAGCTGTCCGAAGTCATATGAGAGCTCTAGGGATCAGCGTGAGGCTAGCTAAGTGGGATCAAATGCATTACAATCTGGTAGAACTAAGAGTAGAGGTAGAGGTCGAGGCGGTTGGCGTAGAGAGGGAGTCCCGTCCGAATCTATCGATCGGCCCTTGATGGTTCCAGCGAGGGTACACTATGAGGGCTCGAAAAGAGCAAGATGCACCAGATGTGATTGCTGGTAAGTTCCTACTCCTTGATACTGAATTATATGCTCTAATTGACCCTAGGTTCACACACTCATATTTATGCACGGAGAAGTTAATTGATAAGTTGTGTGTTGTTGATCGGTTAGATTATAAGGTTTGTGTGACTAGCCCTTTAGGGCATAATATCAATGTGATTAAAGTGTTTAGGAACTGTCCCCTATTAGTTCAAGGTGTTGAGTTTTTTGCTGATTTGATCGAGTTGCCATTTCGGGAGTTTGATTTGATTTTGGGCATGGATTGGCTGAGTAAGCACCGGGCTATTCTTGATTGTCATAGGAATACTGTGGTGTTGAGGGATAGAGATCGGTCTCCGGCTTTGGTTAAGGTTATAGGTTCGAGTTCCATGGGGAACGTGATTTCTGCTATGCAAGCTAGGAGGTTCATGAGGAAAGGTTGTGGAGCATTTCTAGCAGTTGTGTTGGATTCCAAGCGTGACCAGGTCAAGATTGAGGATATCCCAGTGGTTAGGGAGTTCAAAAATGTGTTTCCAAGTGAGTTACCTGGATTACCTCCGAAGAGAGAAGTGGAGCTGTCTATAGAGATAGTGTCGGGTACTACTCCCATTTCGAAAGCACCTTATCGAATGGCTCAATAAAGGGGTTTATTCAACCCAGCGTATCCCCATGGGGAGATCTAGTGTTGTTTGTTAAGAAAAAGGATGGTTCATTGAGGATGTGCATCGACTATAAACAAATTAATAAGGTCACGGAGAAGAACAAGTATCCTTTACCGAGAGTCAAGGATTTATTCGATTAGCTCAGAGGTGTGGGTGTTTTCTCTAAGATTGATCTTCGATCGGGTTACTATCAGCTTCGGGTTAAGGATACGGATGTGGTTAAGACTGCATTTCGGATGCGATATGGCCACTATGAGTTCCTTGTGATGCCATTCGGATTGACCAATTCTCTTGCGGCTTTCATGGATTTGATGAATCGAGTGTTCAGACCATATCTCAACCGATTTGTAGTAGTGTTCATTAATGATATTCTGGTGTACTTGAAGGATGAGAGTGAGTATGAAGAGCATCTTCGGATAGTATTGCAGGTTTTGAGGGAGCATCGTTTGTTTGCGAAGCTTAGTAAATGTGATTTTTGGCTCCGAGAGGTGTCCTTCTTGGGTCACATCGTGTCGGCCAAAGGTATTCAAGTAGATCCTGCTAAGATTGAGGCAATTGTGAAATGGAGAGTGCCTAGAAATGTTCCAGAAGTGAGAAGTTTCCTTGGTTTGGCAGGGTACTATCGTCGGTTTGTGAAGGGTTTTTCAGTCATTGCTGCTCCTATGATGAGATTGTTGAGGAAAGAAATTAGATTTGAGTGGTCGGATAGGCATGCTTTGAGAAGCTGAAGAGGCTGTTGATTGAAGCTCCTGTACTTACTCAACCCCGATCGGGCAAGGAATTTGTGATGTACAGTGATGCTTCAGGTGTTGGACTCAGATGTGTATTGATGCAAGAGGGTAAAGTTGTAGCTTATGCATCCCGTCAGTTGAAGCCTCATGAGAAGAACTATCTGACGCATGATTCGGAATTGGCAGCTCTGATCTTTGCTTTAAAAATCTGGCGGCATTATCTCTATAGGGAGACGTGTAGGATTTTCACAGATCATAAGAGTTTGAAGTATCTCCTCATATAGAAGGAGTTGAATATGAGACAGCGCCGATGGTTGGAGTTATTCAAGGATTATGACTGCATTGTAGACTATCAACCGGGCAAAGCCAATGTGGTTCCGGATGCTTTAAGTAAAAAGTCATTGTCGGCTTTATTTTTGCAGTGATATAAGTGGAGATTTGATTCAGATGGAGCATTGGTTGCCCAATTGAGAGTGAAGCCGACCTTAAGACAATCGATTGTGGACGCTTAGAAGGATAATGTGAGACTGCAGCGAGTTTTGCAAGAGATCCGATTCGGTAAGCAGTCGGAGTTCTCAGTTTTGGATGGGGTGCTTATGTATAGGAATCGTTTGTGTGTTCCCGAGAGTGATGAGCTAAGGAAGAAGCTTTTGAGTTAGGCACACACTACGGTCTTCACTATGCATCTAGGTAGTGAGAAGATGTATCGAAATATGAAGCGGTTCTACTGGTGGTCTGGGATGAAGAGAGATATTGTGGAATTCGTGGCGAAGTGCTTGACTTGTCAACAGGTAAAAGCTAAGCACCAAGTCCCTTCGGGATTGCTCACTCCTTTAGCTATTCCCTAGTGGAAGTGGGATGACATCGCCATGGATTTTGTGTCGGGTTTGCCGATGACTTAGAGGAAGCATGATTCAGTTTCGGTTGTTGTGGATCGGCTTACCAAGTTGGCTCATTTTGTGCCAGTTAGAATGGACTATTCGATGGATAAGTTGGCCAGTATTTATGTGGACGAGGTGGTTCGATTGCATGGAGTGTCGTTGTCCATAGTGTCCGATCGGAATCCATGATTCACATCAAAATTTTGGAAAGAATTGCAATGGGTTTTAGGTACTAAATTAAACTTCAGCATGGCATTTCATCCTCAGACGGATGGACAGTCCGAACGGGTCATTCAAATCTTAGAGGATATGCTTTGGGCTTTTGCTTTGGACTTTTCTGGCCATTGGGATAATTATGTGCGGCTTATGGAGTTTGCCTACAACAATAGCTATCAATCGAGCATTGGGATGTCACCATTTGAAGCTTTGTACGGTCGGCCATATAGGACTCCTGTATGTTAAACAGAGTTGACTAAGCATATTCGGTTCTTGGACTAAATATGATCAGGGATACTGAAGAGAAAATTAGAATTGTGCAACGAAATCTGAAGGTGGCTAAGGATAGGCAGAGGTCTTATGCCAATCTAAAAAGGAAAGATATTCGATTTGAGGTTGGGGACAAAGTATTCCTCAAGGTGCCACCTTAGAGGAAAGTGTTGCGTTTTGGCAAGAAAGGTAAGCTTAGTCCTCGGTTCATTGGGCGTTTCGAGGTTTTGGAGAAGATTGGTCCGGTAGCCTATAGGTAGGCTTTACCGATGGAGTTGGCTAAGATGCATGATGTTTTCCATGTCTCCATGCTTCGATGGTACCGATCGGATCCGTCGCATGTGTTATCAGTTCAGGATGTTCGGATTCAGTCGGATTATTTGTATGATGAGGAACCAAAGGCCATTATAGCTCGAGAAGTGAGACAGTTGAGAAACAAGCAAGTTCCTCTGGTTAAAATTCTTTGGCAGCATTATATGGTTGAGGAAGCAACTTGGGAGTCAGAGGCAACAATGAGGGTTTAGTACCCGTAATTGTTCAGTGCAGGTGAGAATTTGGAGAACGAAATTCTTATTAGTAGGGAAGAGTTATCACACCCCGCTTTCCCCCTGGTAGTTTGAGCCATACTTGCCTATGTGTTTGTGAGTGTTCTGGCATGTGATGTCTTATTTTGGGTCATATTGCATGAGTTGTGGGCTTAGGTGATAGTGTTATGTGTGGAGGTTGTGAGTGGTCAAGTTCCACCAAATCACAAGAGGACAACTGGCAAGGGTTAGAAAGGGGCATATAAGGCAAGGGAAGGGAAAAGAAGAGCAGCATTTTTGCCCTAACTCTTCTATTCTCTTTTCTTCGCCGCCACCTCATTCTCCTTCGTTTCTTCTTTCTCCTTGTCCCATCTTGTAATTTCTTCCTTTGGCCGAGCTTTTGGTGAAAATTGATCAGCTCAAGAGTTGTTTTGGTAAGATCTGTTGGGATCTTTCTTCTTCTTCTCCTTCTCTCTTGATCATGTTAAATGTGTTTTTGATCTAAGATTTGCATTTGTGTGATTTCTGGGTTCCCTAGTTTAGAAGAGCCTCCTCGTGAACCCAGAGGGAAAGAGAAGGCTAGCGAGAGTGGATATCGCAACTAGGAGCATAGGATTTTTGCAGGTTTGGGAATTTATGTGTTTCGGATGCATTTCTCTAGGTTTTTTGTCTTTGGTTGATTTTCTGATAATTTACTGTTAATGAGGTTCATGTGAGTTTTGATGGACTAAAGTGTGTTGTGATGCTTATTACGAAGAGAATGCTCGCTCTGAGGTAAGCTAGTTTTAGTTGGATTTCTGGGCATGATTCTACGTTTCGAAGTGTTCTACAGAATTTCTTCAAACTTGGAATGTAACTTTGTTACGAGCATGCCGATCGGCAAGAGCATAACTGTGATTGGTGATTCCAGGTCCAGACCGAGTGCTCTACTGCCGAACGGGAGGTGAGCAGTTCTATCTGAGCTGTTATCTGCCGATCGGTAGTGACACGAACACTCTGTTGCGTGCCCGAATGGCAGCTAGGCATTTCGAATGGAAAGCCCAAGTGAGTAGCCAATCGGGAGCACAACAAAGAGTTTAGCATTTGTCTTTGTGCCTTCTGGCCACTGTTGTGAATGCGACTCTTGTTGTGATCGTGACAGTGATCTTCAGTCTGCCCTGTCCTTCTAAAATGTATTTTGCTATCCGTTCTGCTTGGGTTACTACTACTGTGTGAAATGTAAGCCTATTTTTATATGTATGATATGATGAGTTTCCATGATAAATTATGCTATGAGATGGAATGTGAAATGAATTATGCATGACCTGCAAGAGTCAATCTAGTGGATAGTTAGGCATGCCTAATAGAGTTTTGAAGCTGCAGCCCCTATGCGTTTCGGACCTGGATCAGGTCCCCGTTTGGGTCCTCGTGATCCTCTATGCATTTGGATCTTGTTTAAGATCCCCTATGCAAAAGTATTTTGAATGCAAAAAATAAGAAGTTTCTTTTCGAACTGTACCCTCGGGTACGCCTATGCGTTTGCTCGTTATCCACTATTGTGAGTCAGCAGATGTTGTGTTATGTTTTATTATGTTCTGTTATACTGATGCGAATGTGAATTCCCAATGGATGTGAATATGCACTATGAATCTACGTGAGCTCCAATGAACGAATGTGCTCAGGTTATGTTTTGGATATACATATGTATATGTGTATGTATGAATATCAGCATCTGCCATGTTGTATGTGTTCTGCTTTGGCGACCGTTGTGAATGGCCGTCCATATTATTGTTATTTGTTTCCCTGCTAAGCGTTATCGCTTAGCACGGTGTTCCATCCATGCAGGTGCAGAAGGTGATTAGCTGTTGGGGAGAGTCGCCGCAAGTCAAGCCAATACAGAGAGTTTGATGTTAGGACATAGCAATTTGTAATATGATTCTTTTGTAGTTGTGAACTCTCATTTGTAATATTCTTTTGTTCAGCTTTTTCTCTGTATATTTTTGGGAAGATGTAATTATTTTTGTATATCCAATCGGTTTGTAATGATATTTTTATGTTTTTGAATGAATGACCGTTTCTGCTTTCAAGTTTTATTTTCGCTGCTTTATGTATGTTATATGTTTGTCCAGGTGTGGCATTTCGATCGGGATGTTGCATGGCTCTCCGGTTGGGGAAGTCACATGGCGTCTCTATCAGGGTGTTATACTCAGGATACATATGATGACATTAGAATAATGTAAAAAAAAATGTTTTTCCCCCTAACCTTTTTGCAGGTCCCAACAGTAAAGATTCCACTACTCAGCAATAATTCAGAATACTTTCTAGCTTATCAGAATAATGACTCTTCAATCAGCACTTTTATCATGGCCGACAAAAGCAAGATTCTTCAAACACATTTTAACGGCAGACAAGATTATCAGCAAAGCATTTTCAAGATTCTTTCTTATCAACAAAGAACAACTCATTAGTTTCAATAATGCGAGACTCTTGAATCATCTTCTTCAGCCTATATAATCAGATCACTTCATCAAGACAGGGCAGAGCCTTTTTTCGACAAGAAAAATTAGAGAAAGCAAGAATAAGAAACCCTTAGTTATATCTACTTCCCACTGTAATAGAACCCTAGATCTCCAACTTATATTTACAAAAGCATATTCATGTACTTCATCTGTCCCATCGTGTAATATTTCATCAGAATATAACACATCAGGTATATTTTAAATATGGATCATTTTGTTCATCGTTTTATTAATGCTTTGTCAGCTTTAGATTTTTTAGAAAATCGAGAAAGGGCTTTACTCAGGCAAGAACTTTTAAGTTTAAGAGAAGTTTTAAATCAGCAACATGATGAATTGCATTTAGATAGATTTTGCAATTGTCAGGATTTTACTTTTAAATAGATTTTAATTAACATTCTCTTATCATTTCTGCAATGTATTTCTTAAAAGGCTATTTTAAAATGTTTTCACCATCAGAAGACGTAAACATGTATTCGGAATCATTAGCATCACATACTCCTGTATCTTCACCATCAACAGCCCCTGTATATGAAAGTTATATGGATCATTTTATAGACTCTTTAGGAATGATAAATCTAGCAGAAAGAGAAGCAATGTTATATCTCAAGGCAGAACTTGACAACCATCTAAGATTTATGAAAGACGAAACAGATATATAGCATGATCAAGACTGTTGTGATTGTAAAAGTTATGATATTAAAAAGAGATTTATAGAAAATATGGTAGAATTCTAAAATTTTAATACATGAATAATAGTAATAACATAAGTTATAACTTTATATCTAATATAATTCAGATAGATTTTTCTATAGCAGAACAATGATTCTATTTAAAATCAAAATTAAGAAAGTTATTAGGGTGGATTGAGGATTATTCAATTAATATTCATTGTCATTGATTTTGTGATTGCAAATCTTATAATAATAAGAAAAAATTTATTTTAAATATGTTATATTTTCTTGAATTTAACTTTATATAATAAATTATTTAAAATTATACATGTACATATGTAAATATACAGATATGTGTATATATAGATATCTATATATACGTATGTGTATATAAATATATATATGTATAGGCACACACACACACACACACAAACACACACACACACACACACACACACACACACACACACATATATATATATATATATATATATATATATATATATATATATATATAACCGGTCAGTTAACCGAAATCGGCTGGTTCGGTTAATCGAAAAAAGGGTTCGATTTCGTATCAACTTTTCGGTTAATCGAGTTTACCAATTTTTTTGCTCACCCCTAATATGCTTTGTACTATGAAAAACTTTTTTAGGAATGATTTACCATTTTTACACATTATCTCTATTATTAAGAATTTGAAACTAAATTATGTATTATGAATTTATTTCCATTTTCTTAAACTTTCAACAAAACATTATTATTATTATTATTATTATTATTATTATTATTATTATTATTATTATTATTATTATTATTATTATTATTATTAAATCTTTAAACTTTTTTTTTATGTCGGATTCTTCTCCATTCTAAGTTAGTGGGTTAAACATTAGGCTAGTTATGTTTGTTTTTAGCCATTATGATTGTTAGGATATTGACATTTTCTTATTTGGATTAGGAAATTCTAATAATCCCGTAATAGATTGAGCTGCTTTCTGCATGTCCTACACTTAGCTTTATTAAGAGATCCATGTAAGTGTTAATTACAGTACACAGCAGTTTTATAAAAAACATCTTTTCAAATTTTGATTCAAAATATTTTAGTTTATTAAGTTCTATTTTAGTAAAAATGTTTTAATGTTTTATCAAATGAATTTATGCAATTTATCTTTATGTCAACTTTATATAAGTATATATTGATTTTATATTAGTTTTATACGAGTTTTAATTATTATTTATTAATATATACATATATATGTATATGTATATGTGTGTATATATATATATATGTATATATGTATATGTATATATGTATATACGTATACGTATATATGTATATGTGTATATGTATATGTATATGTATATGTATATGTATATATATGTATATGTATGTATATATATATACATACATATATATGTATATATAGATATATATATATACATATCTACATACATATGTATGTATATATGTATATATATGTATGTGTGTATATATATATATATATATAAAACTGGTCGATTTGGTTAACCGAAAAAATGGTTCGATTTCGGATCAATTTTTCGGTTAATCGAGTCTAACAGTTTTTTTTTCTTTGCTCACCCCTAATATGCTTTGTATTATGAAAAACTTTTTTAGCAATGGTTCACCATTTTTACTCATTATCTCTATTATTAAGGATTTGAAACTAAATTATGTATTTTTAATTTATTTCCATTTTCTTAAAATTTCAACAAAATATCACTATTATTATTATTTTTATTATTATTATTATTATTATTATTATTATTATTATTATTATTAAATCTTTAAACTTTTTTTTATGCCGGATTCTTCTCCATTCTAAGTTAGTGGGTTAGACATTAGGCTAGTTAAGTTTTTTTTTTAGCCATTATAATCGTTAGGATATTGACCCTTTCTTATTTGGATTAGGAAATTCTAATACTCCCGTAATAGATTGAGCTGCTTTCTGCATGTCCTAGACTTAGCTTTATTTGGAGTTTCAAGTGAGTGATAATTACAGTACACAGTAGTTTTATAAAAACCATCTTTACAAATTTTGATTAAAAATATTTTAGTTTATTAAGTTGTATTTTTGTAAAAATGTTTTAATGTTTTCTCAAATGAATTTATGCAATTTATCTTTATGTCAACTTTATACAAGTATTTATTTATTTTATATTAGTTTTATACGAGTTTTAATTATTATTTATTATGTTAATTTAGCTGATATTTTTATTTATTTAATTTTATTTAAATTAAATATTATCTGCTTTAAAGTTTTAGATTTTAGGAACAGGCTTTTGAATTATTTTTCTATTTATTATCTGTTTCAGTAAATGACTGATCTACCTATATGAACTTATTTGAAATCTTTATCAAATTTATCTGATCTTATATGTTATCTGCTTTGAAATGATATATGTTTTCTGTGAAAATTTATAATATGTTGTATTAATGAAAAATCGTTTTCAAATCGGTACATGTGATTAGTTATTATCTGTATCTTACTCTGTTAAGCAATTTGTTATCTGAATCTATATCTGATCCTGCCATAGATCACTATAAGAAATTACACCTTTTATGATGTAAACAATTGTCATGAAAATGTAAATTTTCGTTACTGAAAAGATAAGGTAATGAATTTTTATCATCACAAATAATGTAATGGTAGGCGTGTAACATAAAAGTTTACATGATAATTTAGTTATTTTTTACCGTATCTTTTTTTGTGATGAAAATGATTATTGTCATCTTTATTTCTTACTTTATATGACAAAAATTATGTCATAAATAAAATTATATTTCGTCACATTATATTGTTTATCGTCACAAAAAATTAACATTTTTTATGACAAATTTAGAATTTGTCACAAAATTAATTATTTTTAATGACGAAACTCTACTTTTAATTAAAAGCATTAAATATTAGTTATGTAATTGTCGTCACAAACAAATGCAATTTTTGTCATAAAATAATTCATATCGTCACTAAATCTAATACTTTAAGTGATGATAAAAGATTTCGTCATTAAATTAATGTATATTCATGATGAATATAATCCGTCATATTATTGTACAAATTAGTGACATAAATATAGATAAAAATAATTATCACAAAAAGATAGTTTTAGTGACAAACTTTTTATTGTCATTAAATAACACTTTTTTATGACCATATTAATATTGTAATTATGAATATTATATTGTCATTTATGAACTAACAAGTCGACAAATTATGACAAATATACTTGTCGTATATATGTTGCACTAAAAATGACATTTTAAATTAAATGTTATACAATCAATTAATTTTATAAAAATAAATTGTCATTCAACTAATATAAAGTATTTATTTAAACAAAAAGTCAATTAAATGAAAAGATACTACTTAATCAAAAAAAAAACTAAAATATCCTAATCCATAATTCAAAAATAAGAAGTTAATAGCCTTGCTGACAGAATGGAATCCTAGTCCAGAAACTGGTATGCGATCTCACAAAAGATGTCTCGTGAGTAAGCCGGAATCTTGAAGGATCTGCAAATAAAATCAATGTCCAATTAAGAAAATGAGATGACTTACAGCCATAGAAGATCCCACCCCAAATGACAAATATAATAGGAGAAGTTTTTTATAAAGTTCTACATTACTGATACTAATGATCTAACCGACATAAAAACACAACAAAAATAAAACCGAAGAGTAGAGTTTATAGCTTTCAGTTGTATTTGGAAAATCATGATCCACTACCTGTGAGGTTCAAGACAATGAAGGCAAATGTTAAAAGCAAGTACCAAAACAAAGAAAATGATTTTTTTAGCAACATAATACATAGTGCACTACAAGAAAATTGCAATTTAGCAACAGAAAATAGCAACGAAAATTTGACATTTTCCGTTGCTAATCCGGCAGTTGCTAATTTTTAGCAACAGAAATGAAATTCCATTGCTAAATTTAGCAATGGAATTCTTTTTAGCAACAGAAAAAGAATTCCATTACTAAATTCAACCAACTAAAGTTTTGGTGAATTGGTCAATTTTAGCAACGGAAAGTTTCTTAGCAAAGGAATTGCAATTTTCGTTGCTAAATTAGCAACGAAATTGTAGTTTCCGTTGCTAAATTTAGTAACGGAGTTGTAATTTTCATTGCTAAATTTGGCAACGGTATTACTATTCTGTTGCTAAAATTAGCAACGAAAATTGCAACTCTGTTGCTAAATTTAGCAACATAAAAATAGATTCCACTGCGAATTTTAGCCATAGAAATTATTCAATTTTATTGGTGGCATAAGATTTTAATTAAATTTTAATTTTATTGGTCACAAAATAAATATAATCCAAATTCATAATGCAATTTGCTTGCAATAGTATAAATGTACGACAATAAAAAATCTTAATACATATTCTACTGTAAAGTAAGAATCCATCAAAACCAATAAAAACACAACATAAAATCAGTATCAATACCTACATATTACAAATATAAACTATGTAGTTCTAGCTGTTGAGAGGTGTTGCTCTTGCTTCTCATCTCATTCTTTAGTTGCTGCTGAGATGTCACACCCCAAATCGGGCCTAGTCGGAATCGGAAAGCTAAGTCAGTTAAGTGAAGGGTATTTTGGTAATTTATGCATGAATAATATGGATAATGAGGATTTATGTGCAAAGAAATTAATTAAATAAGTTAAGTGAAGGAAATATTAGAGTGTGCTTAGTGTGTATGGAAGTAGGGTATAAGTGGATTTTAGGAAATGATTTGGTGTGACTCAAGTATGGTACCTTGAAGATATTTATTCAAGAAATGTTTGTATGTGGAGTGAGTATGGTGCCAAGGTTGGAATTAGTCAAAGATGTATCTTGGATTTACTAGGATTATGACAAGTGGACCTCTAGGATGGTGACAAGTGGTATGGTTGGTGTGTGCATTAAGTGTGAAAGAGAAATAGGAAAATATGAATGGAAAGGGGCAAAAATCACGTTGGGCCTCCTCTCCTTCCCGTTCTCTTTCTTTTCTTTTCCCTTTCCCATTTCTTGTGTTCTTTCTCTTGGATGTGTGTAAGTTGGAGCTATTTTGGAAGAGTTTGGGAGCAAAATTGAAGAGGTAAATGGTTAGGTTTTAGTTATTGTGCTTTGAACTTCTTTTTCTTCTAATTTGCTTTCGATTTGAGTAAGTTAGAGTTTTGGTTTAGTGATTATTGGGTTTGGTTATGCGAGTTTTTGGATGATTTGAAGAGGAGCTAAAGCTTGATTGAGTGGGTTCTTGAAGATTGAGGTTTTGAATCGCAAATCCAGGTTTGGGAACTTTCTTTTATCTGTATATGAATTTTTATATATTCATGTATGATATGAGCTTCTTGAGTGTGTTGTGATGATCTGTGATGATGGTAGTGAGTGTTGGCTCAATTGACTTATTGGTGCATGTGAATAGGTTTTTGGGTGAAAAACTGGTTTAGAATACACTGGACCTTTCTTCGGTTATTACACTGTTTTGGGAGTTTAAGAACTCCAAATCATGCGATTCTTGAACCATTAGAACCATGAATTCCACTACTTTAAATGTCTTAGAAATAGCCTTGGACAAATTCTCGCTCTAAGACATCTAAAATTTGATTACAAATGTAGTGGCCCTATTGTGGCGGGTTGTTTAACCAGTATGGGTTGTGGAGTCCATATCTGGAGTTGTAGACATCCAATTGATGTGAAAATTGTTTCATTTGAAATCTAAGACGTAGGAGAACATTTATTAAGAAGAACACGTTTCCTAAAAATGAGGTTTAGAGGTCGGTTTATATGATACGAACTGGTGGTAGAAAGCAGTATGTTAGGGGAGCTGAAGCGAGCCTCTGTCGCGAGCGCGACAAGGGTCGCGACCTCGCGACAGAAAAGTATGTTTTGAGTCTTTTCTTCTATATTTTGAGTCTAGGATTGACCCTGATCAATCCCGTATCCTTCCCATCAGTTATTACGCATGTTTAGGGTAATTAATTGGCTATACAAGTAATTAGCGTTGGGAAAACTTAGGAGTACATTTTCAATTGGTGATTTAACTAGTAATTAATCATAGATATAATCCTATGAAGGATCGTTTGTGAATGAGTGTTATTATGTGATAGTTTCTTGAATAACCTAAGCATTATGTACCATATGTATGAATGATGAATGGTAAATAGTATTGACATTATAGATTATATAAATGGATATTATTTGTGGCATGTTTTATCGAAATTATCGATACGAATATTAGAGTTATGTTGTTAATGATGTGTGGCTTGCGGGAGATGAGGTAAGAGACCTTTGAATGTGTTTTGTGTGTTTATGGATGAGTTTGAGGAAGGAAAGATCTTGCAAAATTCTGCAGATTTTTGGAATCATGACTCTGTCGCGATCGCGACCATGTCGCGAGCGCGACAGAGACTGATGATTTTGATGTTGTGCCGTCGCGAGCCCGCGATAGCAATAGCTTGTCTGCTCTCTGTCGCGAGCGCGACAATCATCGCGATCGCGACAGAGCACATTGTTGGCCTGTGCTATCGCGAGCACGCGACTTGTCGCGACCCCGCGATAGCAATATTTGCCCTCTGTCGCGACCGCGACAATATCGCGAGCGCGACAGAGCTGGGCCCTTCTTTCCTTCCCACGATCGCGAAGTCCGTCGCGTGCGCACAGCGAAGAGACTATGGTCTCTGTCGCGAGCGCGACAGATGTCGCGAGCGCGACAGATGTCGCGAGCGCGACAGATGTCGCGAGCGCGACAGATGTCGCGAGCGCGACAGATGTGTTTCGTTGAATGAATTTTCTTGGTAATTTCAATGTTTGAATTCCGAACTTGTGATGCCTTTAGGTTTACTCTTTGACTATTTTATGAAGTATGTTAATATAATTGAATGTATTATGTATAATTATAGTTCTGATCTTTTCTAGGATTATCATGTTATGTTCAAAGTGTAAATTGTATAATGCATGTTTGACTTTATGAACTTGTTCATATGTCTCAACTATTGCTAATTGTGTACATGATATAAAGTATGTAATTTGAAATATGATTTGTATTAAGCATGACTGATATTATGAATTTCTTTATATGTCTAATATACTCTGGATTAAGTATGATGATATTATATATATTGTCTGATGTGATACCTGATTTAAATGATGCATGACCTGCGAGAGTCAGTCTAGTGGATAGTTAGGCATGCCTAATAGAGTATGTGCCGCTGCAGCTATGTGTACGATTTGGACCCTGATCAGGTCCCACGACTGGTTCCTTGCGAACCCTTTGATATGAAATGTTTTTGGAATGTGGAAAAAGATGATGTTGTTTTTCGACTTGTACCTGTATGGTACATTATATTATGTGTTCCCTCTGAGGGTTACCCGGTCAGAGATCGGGCTATGTGTTTCCTCATGAGGTCTCTCTCTCAGTACTCGTTATCCACTATTTTAAGTCAGTAGGTGTTTCGTTTGCTTTATCTGATATGAACATGAAAATGTGTTATCCGAATGTGTAAGATCTCGGTCATATGAATCAGTTATGAATATAACTACGGGCTTCAGAAAGTAAATATGTATTTGGTAAACATGACTTTTCAGTTAACATGATTATCCGAACTTGGCATGTGGTTTGTTATTAGTTTCTGAATGCTTTGAAATGATTCGATCGATGTATTTATGTATATGAGTTAAGCATGGTTATTGTGTACAAGCATGTGAATCAGATCGGTTATGAGGGTAAGTATATATGATGTAATCGTACTTCCTGCATGGTTTTGATATGAATGTGAAGTGATGTGATTATGCCTTCAGTCTCCGTTATGGGAGTGTTTACAGCATGATATGCTATGTATTAGAGTTGTGCAGCGAAAGTGTGGTGTTTTGAATGTTTTCTTGGGTATGTGGCTCAGCATGATAACATTGGTGTCGTGTTTTGGGTTATGACTATTTTGGCCCATTTCTGATATATGTATATGACTATATGTGTGAGTTTCCGAATGAATGCCTTTATTATGCAAATCTGTTTAGACATATGTTTTGAATATCCGCAATTGCTATTTGAATGTATTTTGCTTTGACGACCATTGTGAATGGCCGTCCATATTGTTATGTTTGTTTTCCCCACTAAGCGTTATCGCTTAGCACGGGTTCTTTTTCCCGTGCAGGTGGCAGGTTTGCTTATGTTCGAGTCGCGCATCTGCAGAGTCGGCCACACAGGAGTTAGAAGTGATGTATTTTGTGTAATTTCTGTAGCCTGGATTTTGTAATTCTGATGAATATGTATATGTAATAATATGTAAAGAGATTCATATAATATTCTGGACCATGTAAATATTTGTGTATCGATGTTTGGAGAATAACTTCTATTGTATGCTTGTAAGTTTTCATAACTGTATGCTTTTGCTTAGTGTATGCGCAATTGCGAAATATGCATGTCCAAATCTACTCCTCAAGTTTTAAATTCTTCCGTATTTTTAGTATGTTTGTCTCGCTTCAGTCCGGTAACACACCTACTCGTACGGCCTCCTACTCCTTTGCGGATGGGTTCGTCCACGTATGAGTTGGGGTGTTACATTTAGTGGTATCAGAGCATAAGATTCTGGTTGCCTTATTTGTTTGGGTATTGGGTCTTTGTATGTTACTTGTTATGTGTCAAGTCTTTGTTTGAGAGTCAGTTTTGTGTCGTGGCCTAATGCAGATGCGTCTTGTCCTATGTGTGTTATGTTAGATGGAACCTGAACCGAATGAGAAGGTGAATGAGATGATAGAAAGTGTGAACCCAGTTAGTACTGATCAAAGTGTTTCATTTCTGTGCACCTTTTGGTTAGAATTTCGGTCCTGTTTCTAATAATAGAACATTAGCGCAAGGATTAATTTGAATTTTGGATAGACTGACTATTTCTAGGATTTCTCAAGGTTTTGTTCTGAGTGTATCTCAGTAAAGTAAGATATTGTGTAAGTGGATGAGTATTTGGATCTTATAAGGTTTTGTTAGTACTCTATATGCCTGTCAGCTATCTCCAGAAAAGTGTTTAAATGAAAGCATATTGAATCATGGAGATGGGACAAAATGCATCATTATAGCATCAATTGCATCACTCTGCATACATGAATCATCTCAATCTCATTACATCATCATCATCCCTTTGACAATACATGATAAGCATATGCATATATGTTTTGATTGAGAGAAAGCTGACAGGGTATATATGTACTATTTGATATTAAGATTAAGGGTAATAATGACTCGCTTAGCAATCGTTTAGGAAAGTGTTCTGTGTTTGAGTAAAGATTGAACCGAAAGAGTATTTTGAGATCTTATACAGGTAAAGGTAAGAAGGATTTTAAAGTTTAATACAAGGGTTAATGGCAGAGAGAAACGTAAGTATGATGGACATCTTTTAAGTAGTGAAAGATTTATGTAGCAACTGGCGAAGTTAGTTGGTTTATGTGTAAAGTGTTCAGGTTTTGATTTCAGTCAGTCATTTGAGTAATGATTGTTCTGATAAATGTGTTTGATGCGAATATAATGAAGTATTCTACGTTTGGTGTAAGCTGAGTAGGAAGTGATTAAGAGCACCGCAATAGTAATAAGTGTAAGTAAGTGAATAGTTTTGAAATGCAATGTATGAGTCTGAGCATGAATTGAAGTGTAGTTTTGGAGTTTCTTCTAGTGTATGTGAATTTCGAGGACGAAATTCTTTTAGGAGGGAAGATTTGTCACACCCCAAATCGGGCCTAGTCGGAATCGGAAAGTTAAGTCAGTTAAGTGAAGGGTATTTTGGTAATTTATGCATGAATAATATGGATAATGAGGATTTATGTGCAAAGAAATTAATTAAATAAGTTAAGTGAAGGAAATATTAGAGTGTGCTTAGTGTGTATGGAAGTAGGGTATAAGTGGATTTTAGGAAATGATTTGGTGTGACTCAAGTATGGTACCTTGAAGATATTTATTCAAGAAATGTTTGTATGTGGAGTGAGTATGGTGCCAAGGTTGGAATTAGTCAAAGATGTATCTTGGATTTACTAGGATTATGACAAGTGGACCTCTAGGATGGTGACAAGTGGTATGGTTGGTGTGTGCATTAAGTGTGAAAGAGAAATAGGAAAATATGAATGGAAAGGGGCAAAAATCACGTTGGGCCTCCTCTCCTTCCCGTTCTCTTTCTTTTCTTTTCCCTTTCCCATTTCTTGTGTTCTTTCTCTTGGATGTGTGTAAGTTGGAGCTATTTTGGAAGAGTTTGGGAGCAAAATTGAAGAGGTAAATGGTTAGGTTTTAGTTATTGTGCTTTGAACTTCTTTTTCTTCTAATTTGCTTTCGATTTGAGTAAGTTAGAGTTTTGGTTTAGTGATTATTGGGTTTGGTTATGCGAGTTTTTGGATGATTTGAAGAGGAGCTAAAGCTTGATTGAGTGGGTTCTTGAAGATTGAGGTTTTGAATCGCAAATCCAGGTTTGGGAACTTTCTTTTATCTGTATATGAATTTTTATATATTCATGTATGATATGAGCTTCTTGAGTGTGTTGTGATGATCTGTGATGATGGTAGTGAGTGTTGGCTCAATTGACTTATTGGTGCATGTGAATAGGTTTTTGGGTGAAAAACTGGTTTAGAATACACTGGACCTTTCTTTGGTTATTACACTGTTTTGGGAGTTTTAGAACTCCAAATCATGCGATTCTTGAACCATTAGAACCATGAATTCCACTACTTTAAATGTCTTAGAAATAGCCTTGGACAAATTCTCGCTCTAAGACATCTAAAATTTGATTACAAATGTAGTGGCCCTATTGTGGCGGGTTGTTTGACCAGTATGGGTTGTGGAGTCCATATCTGGAGTTGTAGACATCCAATTGATGTGAAAATTGTTTCATTTGAAAGCTAAGACGTAGGAGAACATTTATTAAGAAGACCACTTTTCCTAAAAATGAGGTTTAGAGGTCGGTTTATATGATACGAACTGGTGGTAGAAAGCAGTATGTTAGGGGAGCTGAAGCGAGCCTCTGTCGCGAGCGCGACAAGGGTCGCGACCTCGCGACAGAAAAGTATGTTTTGAGTCTTTTCTTCTATATTTTGAGTCTAGGATTGACCCCGATCAATCCCGTATCCTTCCCATCAGTTATTACGCATGTTTAGGGTAATTAATTGGCTATACAAGTAATTAGCGTTGGGAAAACTTAGGAGTACATTTTCAATTGGTGATTTAACTAGTAATTAATCATAGATATAATCCTATGAAGGATCGTTTGTGAATGAGTGTTATTATGTGATAGTTTCTTGAATAACCTAAGCATTATGTACCATATGTATGAATGATGAATGGTAAATAGTATTGACATTATAGATTATATAAATGGATATTATTTGTGGCATGTTTTATCGAAATTATCGATACGAATATTAGAGTTATGTATTTAATGATGTGTGGCTTGCGGGAGATGAGGTAAGAGACCTTTGAATGTGTTTTGTGTGTTTATGGATGAGTTTGAGGAAGGAAAGATCTTGCAAAATTCTGCAGATTTTCGGAATCATGACTCTGTCGCGATCGCGACCATGTCGCGAGCGCGACAGAGACTGATGATTTTGATGTTGTGCCGTCGCGAGCCCGCGATAGCAATAGCTTGTCTGCTCTCTGTCGCGAGCGCGACAATCATCGCGATCGCGACAGAGCACATTGTTGGCCTGTGCTATCGCGAGCACGCGACTTGTCGCGACCCCGCGATAGCAATATTTGCCCTCTGTCACGACCGCGACAATATCGCGAGCGCGACAGAGCTGGGCCCTTCTTTCCTTCCCACGATCGCGAAGTCCATCGCGTGCGCACAGCGAAGAGACTATGGTCTCTGTCGCGAGCGCGACAGATGTCGCGAGCGCGACAGATGTGTTTCGTTGAATGAATTTTCTTGGTAATTTCAATGTTTGAATTCCGAACTTGTGATGCCTTTAGGTTTACTCTTTTACTATTTTATGAAGTATGTTAATATAATTGAATGTATTATGTATAATTATAGTTCTGATCTTTTCTAGGATTATCATGTTATGTTCAAAGTGTAAATTGTATAATGCATGTTTGACTTTATGAACTTGTTCATATGTCTCAACTATTGCTAATTGTGTACATGATATAAAGTATGTAATTTGAAATATGATTTGTATTAAGCATGACTGATATTATGAATTTCTTTATATGTCTAATATACTCTGGATTAAGTATGATGATATTATATATATTGTCTGATGTGATACCTGATTTAAATGATGCATGACCTGCGAGAGTCAGTCTAGTGGATAGTTAGGCATGCCTAATAGAGTATGTGCCGCTGCAGCTATGTGTACGATTTGGACCCTGATCAGGTCCCACGACTGGTTCCTTGCGAACCCTTTGATATGAAATGTTTTTGGAATGTGGAAAAAGATGATGTTGTTTTTCGACTTGTACCTGTATGGTACATTATATTATGTGTTCCCTCTGAGGGTTACCCGGTCAGAGATCGGGCTATGTGTTTCCTCATGAGGTCTCTCTCTCAGTACTCGTTATCCACTATTTTAAGTCAGCAGGTGTTTCGTTTGCTTTATCTGATATGAACATGAAAATGTGTTATCCGAATGTGTAAGATCTCGGTCATATGAATCAGTTATGAATATAACTACGGGCTTCAGAAAGTAAATATGTATTTGGTAAACATGACTTTTCAGTTAACATGATTATCCGAACTTGGCATGTGGTTTGTTATTAGTTTCTGAATGCTTTGAAATGATTCGATCGATGTATTTATGTATATGAGTTAAGCATGGTTATTGTGTACAAGCATGTGAATCAGATCGGTTATGAGGGTAAGTATATATGATGTAATCGTACTTCCTGCATGGTTTTGATATGAATGTGAAGTGATGTGATTATGCCTTCAGTCTCCGTTATGGGAGTGTTTACAGCATGATATGCTATGTATTAGAGTTGTGCAGCGAAAGTGTGGTGTTTTGAATGTTTTCTTGGGTATGTGGCTCAGCATGATAACATTGGTGTCGTGTTTTGGGTTATGACTATTTTGGCCCATTTCTGATATATGTATATGACTATATGTGTGAGTTTCCGAATGAATGCCTTTATTATGCAAATCTGTTTAGACATATGTTTTGAATATCCGCAATTGCTATTTGAATGTATTTTGCTTTGACGACCATTGTGAATGGCCGTCCATATTGTTATGTTTGTTTTCCCCACTAAGCGTTATCGCTTAGCACGGGTTCTTTTTCCCGTGCAGGTGGCAGGTTTGCTTATGTTCGAGTCGCGCATCTGCAGAGTCGGCCACACAGGAGTTAGAAGTGATGTATTTTGTGTAATTTCTGTAGCCTGGATTTTGTAATTCTGATGAATATGTATATGTAATAATATGTAAAGAGATTCATATAATATTCTGGACCATGTAAATATTTGTGTATCGATGTTTGGAGAATAACTTCTATTGTATGCTTGTAAGTTTTCATAACTGTATGCTTTTGCTTAGTGTATGCGCAATTGCGAAATATGCATGTCCAAATCTACTCCTCAAGTTTTAAATTCTTCCGTATTTTTAGTATGTTTGTCTCGCTTTAGTCCGGTAACACACCTACTCGTACGGCCTCCTACTCCTTTGCGGATGGGTTCGTCCACGTATGAGTTGGGGTGTTACATGAGAGGTATGTTAATTTCCATTCGAAGTATCAAATACATGGAGCACTATACACTGTCTGTTACCAAGAACACATTCATTAAAAGGCGCACATCACTCGTTGAATGTACAATTCATTTCTTATATCGTGACTAAATGATCCTTACCTAGTTGCAGATTTCACAAATTATATCACCCTTTTTGTTACACCATTTTTGAATGCACTTGCTATGAGCAAACTACACATAAGGACTGATAAAACATCAGCACTAAATTTATAGGAAGCACAATACTGAACTGAAAGTGTCACTGTCTTTGTACATGTATTAAAATAATAGTGTACATTTAATAAAAGTATAAAAATGTCACTAAACTTTCAACTGATAAAATGGAAGCCAAAACGTCATTTTTGAGGCCCGAAATGGGCTGTTATAAAGGGCTATGCCCCCAGTCACATGCGACCGGCTCGAAATGAGCTTTCTGAAAACATGTTATAATAAGCAATCGAATACGCGTAGCAAAAGTTATGGCCAAAAATGCAAGACACTCACAAACTAAGAAAAATAAAAGTGATAGCTGCTTAATTGGTCTATTATTTAATGCACGACTCGTGAAGAGGTACAGTACAGAAGAAAGAAATGCATGATTCGTGAAGCAAAGCACGACTCGGTAAGCATAGCACGACTCGGACATAGAATCATGAGTCGGTCACCAGAAGAACAAAGCAAGAAGAGAGAAAGAGAAAAAGAGAATAGCACAACTCGGACATAGAATCACGAGTCGACCACCAGAAGAACAAAGCAAGAAGAGAGAAAGAGAAAAAGAGAATAGCACGACTCGGTAAGCATAGCACAACTCGGACATAGAATCACGAGTCGGTCACCAGAAGAACAAAGCAAGAAGAGAGAAAGATGAAAAGAGAATAGCACGACTCGGATATAGAATCACGAGTCGGTCACCAGAAGAACAAAGCAAGAGGAGAGAAAGAGAAAAAGTAGCACGACTTGGACAGAGAATCACGACTCGGACTGATGCATAAAAACAATTCCACCAAATTTTTATTTTAATTTATCTAATTGAGTCAATTGATAATTGTTCCATAAAAAATTAATTAAAGAAAGCAAAAGAAAAATTAAAAGCAAACAAAATCAAAAATAACAATTTCATCACAAACCCAAACTCAAAATAGGGGTCTGACTAGAAATTGGAAAAATAGTTAACAAATTAACAAATTAACAGAAAGGTTTTTTAATTTCTCACTTACCTGAAATCGCCAATTCCATAGTGCCCTAGTCCGATCAGTAAGAAGGAGAGAGCTGAGGGGCATGAGAGAGAGATGGTGAGAACATTTGGCTTCGCAGAGACATAAAAGTAACAAGAACGAGAAACGAAAAGAACAAGAAACCAAAATCACCTTCAGTAAACAAAAATGGCTAAACAGAAAAATTAAAATCTAACCTTCGAAACAAGCTGTGCAGGGGATGTTCGGAGGAGTGAATGCGAGAGAGAGAGAGAGAAAGAGAGGATCGGCTGTGTGATGAGGAAGAAGAGAAGAAAACAGGACAAGTTGAAGAAAAAGAATAATTTATACCCAGGGCAATTATAAATTACCAACTGAAATAGCAATGGAAATTAATTCAGTTGCTAATTTAGCAACGGAAATTATTTTTCGTTGCTAGCAGTTGCAAAATTAGCAACAGAATTTAATTTTCGTTGCTAAAGTTCGCTCCAAAAAATTTCCGCCAGCTGCTGGCGCCATATTTAGCAACGGTATTGACATTCCGTTGCTATTTTTTGGCGCTAAAATTTCCCGCATTATTTAGCAACGGAATTTCACCATTTTTCATTCCATTGCTAAATCAAAAAATTTCAACCAGTTTTAGCAACAGAATTCTATTTTCGTTGCTAAAATAGCAACAGAAATTATTCTGTTGCTAATATTCTGTTGCTATTTGCATAATTTCTTGTAATTGTGGAAGTTAGATCAGAATTTCAATGACACAGTGACACAAATTGGTGGTGATTTCACTTGAGAAAACTAAAAAAAAGATTTTAAAAACTTTCAAATTACTACCCTATCTCATTTAAAGCACATAATAAAGATATCTCACGGCTTTGGTAGCATTGATCGATTTAATGACTTCCTTCCCAAAGCTGAAATTGGCACAAGAACTACGAAATAGAATAGATGAAGTGTAGTTACATACATCCACATTGTCTTTTTTATTTGACACTAACACCTTATAAGTCTCAATTTGTTTGCACTCGAGGAATTCCAGCAACCAATAAAATAGACTATATCACACATGTTCTGTTACCATCAATTAAGTTTTGACCATAAGATTAATTATAATGATTATATTTCTAAAGCAAATTGTTTCTATTTTAATAAAGTCTGCTAGTATTATCAAATTGAACCTTGCATGTTTCATTTCTCATATATTGATACATATATTTTTAGAATTTGCACATAAATCCTATGATTTGATGTGATTCTTAATTTTCACTTCAAAAGAATGAGGACTTTAATTCTAGACTTCACAACGATCCTTTTGATAACAAAAGACTTGATGTAACCATGGAAAATTACCTTAATACTATTTATTAATATATGCACAAATTTAAGAAAAACTAACTTAACAGTTACAGTCCCCTTAAACCTTGATTGCAACGAAGTCGTATAACTGCAATCTAGTTAAAAGATAACACATTAATATTACCAGAATAATATGTAGTGAACATGACCAAAAAAGGGAAAAAGGAAAAAAAAAAGGAAACGCATTCAGATAAAACTTTGGAATAACTCAAATAAACCCAAAAATGCCGATTGATAAAAAAAATGTAACTCCAAATCGTGGAGCATTACATAGAAATCTTTTCCACTCTATTGATTTAATAGGAGCAGCAAATGCTAATTTAAATACAAATAAAAAAGAGCTATACTTTGATATATTAGAAGACTATCATTGCCATAAAAAGCATCTAAAAATGATAACATAGGCAAACACCTCTGCAACAATCATGAAATCAGGCTTATCAATTGCAAAAATTAAAACCTACTTTGTAGCAAGGGCAACTTCAACAACATCAATCATTTTTCTGAACTTAACCACGAGTTCAAGAAATAAAAACTTAGCAGGCGAAAAACTTTTCTGCTTATATTATGTCAAAATAGGAAACGTGTTACATCTACCTATATAATTTAAATCAGAAAACCATTGAGCATTAAATCTTAAGAGTTAAAATTTGATGAGACCTAATTATTCTCATTCTTAGTAATACATTTAGCACTGAGCAATGTTTACCCAAAAAATTTTAAGTGAAGGATAAATGCTGACAAAACAGATACCCCAAAAATAACAAAAAAAAAGATCTTTTTTCCCCTCAAGATTACTAAGAGATCCAAAAATTTGGTAGTACAGAGGATGGATTACCTGCATCCCTCTTTTACTAAGCTGTTTCACTGCAACTTCAAGCTTTCTATTTGGGTCTTCAATGCTCATGATGGATCCTCTATAGACACAGCCAAATCCACCCTCTCCCAGCATGACATAATGACTAGCTACCATTATTCTTATACATTTAAGGACCATGCTTTCAGCACCATAATTGCAAATAACATATTAAAACAAAATTAACAAATAAAATGAAAGATGATAAATAAATTACCAGAGTCCTTAACTACATTACCGAAGCATAGAAAGAACCTAATTACTTTGCTTATCCAATCCCATTTATAAAATGTAACATCCAAGTAAAATAATTTCTGTCACAACAAACATCGAATAACTAAAATCAAATCAGTACCTTTGGATTTGATATACAGAGGAGACCGAGAGATGAAGGAACTGTACGATGAATATGTTGTTCCCCATACTGTAGAAGATGCTCTAGTGAACGAATTGCCATTTCAAACCCCAGTTCCTTGGCCATTGCTACCATAGCAATCCTAAGCACAACTGGTCCCAGGTGGGTTTCACCCTTCTCAAGATGTTGAGCATAATGACCTAGAAGGTTTTGAACCTATGCAATAAGGGAATTAGCAAATCTAAACAATTCATAAAAAGAATTTTCTTGCCATTTGTTTAAATTGAGAGACATTGATGGAATACCTTAAGAACATTCCCTAATTGAAGAATGGGCGATTGATATTGAGAGAGAGGAGTACGACAAAGACTACAAGTGAGAGAGACAGGTACGCGGCGAAAACGGCAGTTGAGATAGAGCGAACTGTGGCGGAGGCGAGGAAGTCACCGAAAGAGGACCGCGGCAGAGAGGGGGAGTCACCGAGCGACAAGGGCAGTAGAGACAGATCGATTTTGAGAGAGAGGGAGAGAAGGAGTTAGGGGGAAAATTTTATTCTGGATTTTAAGGTTACAATTTTTTAATTTATAGTAAAATATTTTATTTTAAATTATTATTATATTATTAATTAATTAACTTTCACATATATTTTAGTTATTTTTGTAAAAAATGTAGATGACAAACTATTTTTGGTCTTTAAAAAAATTTATTGGGGGCATTTTTATTTATAATATAAAATAAATTATTTATAACATAATCTATTTGTAGTATATTTTTATTACAGTCAAGTGTGATAAAATATTATGGTCTCACAAACTGATTGTATTAGTAATAAACTTATACTTCATCACAATATATTCATTTTTTTTGTGACATATTTTTTTGTCATAAATTGAATTTATTTTTTATGACATAATTTATTTGTCGTATGAAGGATTTATATCATGCCACATGCATAAATTGAGGTAACAAAATTAGATAATTTGTTACCTACCTCTTGAAGCGCAGACTAAAACGGAAGCGTCAGCGAGAATCACTTCAGGCGTCACTGGTCTATCTGTTATCCACAAGCGGGATGACAGCAACTCTTTCACAGTCTAAAAACCTTTAAAGAACAAATACAGGCGAGAGAATATTCCGACAGAGGTTCGGTATCTCGGGAATCCTCTCCTACCTTTTCTCAAGGAAAAGGATACTACTTATAGGCATTCATCTCCCTAAGGAGATGAATGCACACTAAATAGGAATTAACTCCCATAATGGGAGTTAACCCCTTTAATGTCATAATAAAGGGGAAGTTAGGGTTGTAGGAGGATATCAAGAGGCACAATCCCTTGATATTCTCCTAATTTGGAATTCTTCCAAATTAATATGATTCCCGGTCCAATATACATATTTCCGGGTCAACCCGAGAAGTCATGGGCGCATCCCAACTCTAACATCTCCCACTCGCACATGACTGAACGATTTTCAGTCGAGTTCTCTAGTTATACAGGCAGATAGACCGTGTGACCAGCATACATCGAGAGCACTAGTGCTATACACCTGTTAGGGATATATAGCGTCTCGAAAAAACGAGATCCTCTTATACACGTATGCTAAGGCCCTAGATTGCCTTTTCACATTCACTGTTTTAACTCATGATCTCATAAAACAATTTTTGAATTCACTATTATGTCGCTACTCATAGAGACATAATAGGCTAGCCAGTGAACCTCGAAATAATTGAATGTGATCTAAAGGCTATCTTTCCCTCTTACTATATGTCATCCATCAAGATTCAGCTCGCTTTTCTAGCCAGGCCCGCCAGGTCCGAATTATTCCATGGCCTTTTGGAAACTAACTAAGCTAGCCACACTGAATCATACTTTAGGAATAAGTTAAGGGTTCTGAGGGTCTAATTATAGTAGAGTCTCACAATAGGGAAAGTTGAGATCAATATTTAATTTCCCATCCCTTGGTCACAAAAGCACACATGGTATAAAACATGTGTTATGGCGTTCGTTCCTTCCCTTAAAGGAGCGCATGTCTTACATTATTAAAACACCATACAGAAGCGTAAGGTTGTGATGCACCGAAGCACCCAACTTTAGTCCGCTTACTTAAAGACTACTTCTGGCTTTTTAGACAGAACACGGTAGTTACATATAACTTACCATTAGATTTCATACAATCCTTATTTGGATCTCAATCCAAAGCATACAATTTTATGTATGTCTTTATCTTGCACTTTAGTAAGACTCATCTTATAATTTTTGCAAGACGGCACTTTTATTTTGAACAGGCTCTCGAGCAATCTCATATGTTCAAAATTTGTCTCATCTTAATCTTTGCCAACTCATTGACAAAATCAAGGTAAACACCCTTGTGAGTGGGCTACTTTTCTGTCCGACATGCTCAATCTCAAATAAATAACAGTAAATATTTACTTATAAACATTCACACTCATGTATAGCCAATAAAGAACTTGTTCATTATTCACGAATAACAATTTTTAAGGGGTTACAAAAAAACTACAGTACTACTCAATTTCTACGCAAACCCTGAGATCTTATGTGCCTCACAAACACATCTCTAGCTATGGGTTTAGTCAACGGATCTGCTAACATATCATGCGTAGAAATGTACTGTAAGTTCACATCTCCTTGTGCAACAATATCTTTTATGAATTGATACTTAATGTCGATATGTTTGGTCCTACTATGAAATTTAGGATCTTTCGTATAAGCTATCGACGATTGACTGTCACTATAGATGGTCATCGGTTCCTCCGAGGCGGTTACTCTTAATTGGTCCATAAACCGTTTTAACCAAACTGCCTCTTGTACTGCAGCTGCGAAAGCGACAAATTCAGCTTCCATAGTTGATAAGGCCACGCAAGTTTGTTTCTTGCTACTCCAGGAGATGGCACCCTTGCCAAGCAAGAATATAAATCCTAAAGTGGATTTTCTATCATCCACATCTCCTGCCCAATCAGCATCTGTATATCCTCTCAACTGTAGATCCTCGCCTTGATAACATAGAGAATAATCTGCTGTACCTTTGAGGTATCTAAGTATCCTCTTAACTGCTTTCCAATGTGCTTCACCTGGGTTAGACTGATACCTACTTGCCATGCCCACAGCATAGCATATATCAGGTCTTGTACACAACATAGCATACATGAGACTACCCACGGCATTGGCATATGGAACGTTCTTCATACGCTCTATTTCATTTGGCATTTTAGGACACATTTCTTTGCTGAGAAAC
Source organism: Excoecaria cochinchinensis (assembly GCA_947683425.1). NCBI lineage: Eukaryota > Viridiplantae > Streptophyta > Magnoliopsida > Malpighiales > Euphorbiaceae > Excoecaria > Excoecaria cochinchinensis. The sequence goes on from CANTUQ010000004.1 coordinate 5,299,976, forward strand.
TGATTCTTAGCAATAGGGGTATCAATAGGCTTGCAGTTATGCATATTAAACCGTTCAAGAACTTTATTAATATAAGTCTCTTGAGAAAGAGATAACAATCTTCTTGAACGATCTCTTGAAATCTTAACTCCAAGAATGTAGTCTGCTTCACCCATATCTTTCATCTCAAAGTTGGACGATAACCATTCTTTGATTTCATTCACGTACCTTTTGTCATTTCCAGCTATCAGTATGTCGTCTACATACAATGTTAAAATGACAAAACTATTTTTAGAGCTTTTGTTATAAACACAATGGTCTTGATCAATCATATTGAACCCATTCGACATGATCGTCTCATGAAATCTTAAATACCATTGTCTCGAAGACTGCTTAAGACCATAGATTGATCTCTTCAATCTGCAAACCTTATGTTCACTGTCCATTTCAATGAAACCTACAGGTTGATCCATGTAAATTTCTTCATACAATTCGCCATTCAAAAAGCAGTCTTTACATCCATTTGATGTAGCTCTAGGTCTAAACTTGCCACTATGGCCAGAATTAGCCTTATAGACGTAAATCTTACAACTGGTGAGAAAGTCTCATCGTAGTCAATCCCTTCCTGTTGTGTAAACCCCTTAGCAACTAGCCGAGCCTTATATCTTTCGATACTTCCATCAGCTTTTCGCTTTACCTTGAGAATCCACTTATTCCCAATAGGTGTGCGTCCTTTAGGTAGATCAACAAGTTCCCAAACTTGGTTCGATCTCATAGATGCCATTTCTTCTTCCATTGCTTTAATCCATTTTTCTTTAGATGGGCTTGAAAGAGCTTCTTTAAAATTTTTAGGCTCTTCCTCATCTTTTGGGGTAACTAAAAAAACTTCGTTCGACCCTTCGATCTCAAATCGTCGGCGAGGAACACTTCTCCTTTTAGATTTGCGCACTTCTGAATCTTGATAAACATGTCTCATATATTCATCATAATTCGGAATGCTCCCACTGGGGCCTTGTTCCATACTCCCACTGGAGCCAGGAATACTCCCACTGAAATCAGGGTCTCGAACATCCGGATCATTATTTTGAGGTTGAAGGTCTTGACCCTCATCCTCTAATTCCCTCCCACTCGGATGGAGTGATCCTGATGGTTCTTCTTCTTCCTGTGTTTCATAAAAAGTGAAATCTTGGTTCACTTCGCCCAATCTCGGAAATTCATCCTCTAAGAATACAACATCTCGTGATTCGTATTCTGTCACAGAACCATTTTCTTGTTCGCCCATGAATACGTATCCTTTTGATACTTCAGAATATCTCACAAAGATACTCTTTTTACCTCTTGGTCCCAATTTACCAAATTTGCTTGAGGTATCATGAACGTAAGCTGCACAACCCCAAGGTCGTAAATGGCTTAGGTCAGGTTGTCGACCAGTCCACATCTCATAAGGCGTGGATGTGACAGATTTGGAGGGCATGCGGTTTAAAACATATGTGGCAATTAATAAAGCATCTCCCCAATAAGAGATTGACAAATTTGCCTCTGCCATCATAGATCTAACCATTTCAAGAAGAGTCCTATTTCTCCTTTCCGTAACACCATTTTGTTGTGGAGTTCTAGGAATGGACAACTGATGCTCAATTCCTTTTTCATCACATAAAGCTTGAAATTCATCTGAAAGATATTCCCGACCTCGGTCAGTTCTCAAGGCTTTAATCTTCTTGTCTAATTGATTCTCAACAAAATTCATATAAGTCTTGAAACAACTCAATGCTTCTGACTTATGAGAAATCAAATAGATATGACCATACCTAGTATAGTCATCTATAAATGTGATAAAATAATAGGCCCCATGCCTTGCCCTCACATTCATTGGACCACAAATGTCAGAATGAACTAATTGCAATGGTATGATGGCTCTAGTTCCTTTTCCAAACGGTTTTCTAACTAATTTTCCTTTTAAGCAGTGCTCACATGTAGGTAATTCAACCTTATTTAAATCACCAAGTAAACCTACTTTGGCTAACCGACTCATTCGAACTTGCCCTATGTGGTTTAATCTAGCATGCCATAATTTCACATGATTCTCATAACTATGTGAAGTAGAAGATATAAATGAAAAACTAGCTTTATTCATAAAGTTGGGATCAATATCCAAAACTATCAAACCGTTTGAAATGTAACCATAACCATAAAAAACATCAATTAAACACAAGCTTACTTTGTCATCTTTAAAATGTAAATCAAAACCAAGATTCATTAACACAAGAACAGATACTAAATTCCTTCGAATGTCTGGGGCGTAAAGCACATCATGTAGGAGTAAGGTTCGGCCTTTATGCAAGACTAATCTGCATGTGCCAATCCCTTGGACCGCCACTCTGGCATCGTTTCCTACATAAATCCATTTAGCTCCACTGGGCATTCGCCGGAATTCAATAAAGGCATCTCGATCCTTTGTTACGTGGTCCGTGGCCCCTGAATCTACCACCCACAAAGGATGACATTCAGTCAATAAAACAGAATTATATACACAAATTTCACTCACTCTTGAGTTAGAGTAGTGTACCTTTTTTGGCACAGTGCAGTCTTTTGCATAGTGACCCTTCTGTTGGCAGTTAAAGCATTTCACTCTTGAAATGTTCACTTTCTTTTTGCCTTTGGACTTCTTTGAATTCTGTTCTTTCTTTTGCCACTTATTGTTCTTGGTTTGTTCCTTACCTCGACTCTTAAAGCTTTTTCTCTTGTTCTGGTTTGAACTCATTCCCCCAGAACGGGATTGTGCCACGTGCACTTCAGCATTGACCTTAATCGATGCCAATCTATCTTCTTCAAGCTCCAGATGACGAGAGACATCCTCAAATGTCTTAATGCTGTCCATGTGAGTCAGTTGCATTTTCATATGCTCCCAACTCTTTGGTAAGGAACGGATGACAGCTTGGACCTGCTGCTCGTTGGTCAACTTATGACCATATTCACTAAGCTCACATATCATATTCTCCATTTCTCTTAAATGTTTTCACATAGGGTGATCAGATTTTTTCTGATAAGTATCAAACTTGATTGTTAATGATCGGAGTTTAGTTAGAGTCACACCTCCAAATTTCTCCCGCAATGCAATCCACAGATCCATTGTATTCTGATACTTTCGAAATTGCTTAGTGAGATCATCTTGCATAGCACTTAGCAGGATGATCCGAGCAGTGGAATTCTTTTTCTTCCATGCCACATAGGCATCTTGATCCAGCTTATGTTGGGCCGTGTCGCCATTCTCAGGTTCAGCCATAACCGAACTTAAGGTTTCGAGGGCCTCTTGCTCCTCAAGCACATACTGGATTTTCATACTCCAGATTTCATAATTTTCGCCATTTAATTTCAAATCTTTGTTCAGCTCAGCGATAATCGATTTGGAAGCACTTGCCATTTGGATCCTCAGATCTCTAATGGAACAAAAAAAATTGCACAATATTAATGGAGATAGGCAATACATGCTATTTACTATGCATCTGAAATTAAAAAAAAAACTAGTAAAGTTTTCTATTAGGTTTCAATTCGAAAAGGCTACTAAAAGTATCCAATTACCCTCTATTTCCTAATGTCCAACCTTACAAGTCTAAATTTCATGCATAGTAAATCTAAAATATTGAATTATTAGTTTTTTTTTTTTTTTTAATTTGAGAGGGAAACGATATTGGCTTAAATTTATTAAGTCTCTACTTAATAAACATGCATATATCTTACTCATAAAATAATGCAAGGCAATTAATAATAAACACATTTATCATTAAATTAAAAACCATAAAATAAACTCATTCATTCATCCAATATCCAAAAACAACTAATAATCCAAAATATGACACTTATGTCAAATAGAAATAATAAACATAAGTCTTATTTAAAATGGAAAAACAAACGCTAACACCATAAGTTTTTGACACACATGTCAACCGGATAATGAGAGAAGGCTTCACAAAGTCTTCTTGTGGACAGGAGTTGAGAAAATAGCTCTCCTCAACAATGGAGCTGGCACACCTTTGCGCCACTCACGAAGCTATGGACGACTCACATTGCGTCCACTTCTCAAAGCCATCACATAATTTTCGTCCGACCTCCACACTCCTCTTTTTGCAGCTTTCAAAATAAATTGAACTATAGCACGTCGGTAAGAATTAACTTCTGCTTCCCATACATGTATCATCAAGTTCCTTAGAACTGGATGATGCTCAAAGGAATCAATCATTACCTTAGCTATTTCAGTTTTATCTTTTCCACAGCTCAAACCACCAATCCAGATGCACTCTTGCATCTGCTCATGCAAAAACTCAACATGATGCACTATTGCATCAATATCATCAATCCGGGCCTTTTTATGCATCCTGATGTTCCAGACTTCATGCACTTTTGCATTTGTCCTGGCAATACCCTCAGGAGTGCGAGGAACCATGGGAGTCCTTATCATCACCATTTCTGTAACACATCACAGAAACAACAAAAATAGTTAATACACTCATGTATAAACATATATAATTGAAACTCATTTCAACCATTAACAATAAGGACCAAAACAAAAAATTTCAAAAAAAATTAAATTTTCCAAATTAATTTTAGAACAGAAAAATAAATATAATTTAATTTAATAATATTTTAATAATTTAAAATTAGGAATTTATTTTCTACTGATCAAAAAATTTTGGAAAACTTACCATAAATTCAGAAATATTTTGAAACATGGTTCCGCAAAAAATCAGGACTGATTTGGTGGTCGGAAGGCGTCGCACGCGCCGTCAGGGAAAGGGATGCCGTGCTCACGCGCCACACGCCCCACACGCGCGCCTCCCAATGAACTGCCACGTGTCACACACAGAGTGTGCCACATGTCGGCCATTTATTGGTCCACTTGTCTGCCACGTGGCAGCAGGTTGACACGTCACTGCCACGTGGCGACACTCCACTTGGCCACGTGGCGCTTCCCCATTGGGCCACGTGGCAACAGTGACTTGTCACTGTGCTTACGTGGCATGGCACGTGGCACGATACGATTCGTCCACGTGTCACCCCTAATTGGTGACACGTGGCGCCACAGGACACGTGTCATGTGCCACGTGGCGTGATCTCAGTATGCCACGTGGCCGAATCCGGTTGGGCCACGTGTCCATAGTGACGCAACACTGTGGACGCGCGTTTGCGCGCGTGTGGGCCACCGCCCACGCGCCCTTCGACCAGCGGCGCGTGCATGCCACGCGCCGTCTTCCTAATGGATTCTGGTCTCCGGATTTTTTCCGGTGGGGGGTTTTCGGGGTCACTGAATTTAATGGTGCCGACAAAAATTGCAAATCTCAATTTTAAGCCTAGCGTTTTGAATTTCCATATTAATTCCCTCAATATACGGTACACATACACGTATTTTTAGACCCGAAAAATATATACAAATATATATTTTAATATAAATTAATTATTTATCGGGTACAAGCATCTTAAATCTACTAATTTTATGCATAAAATTTTAGATCAAGTATTAGCCACATGCCAGGACGCCTAAAATATTGGCTCTGATACCAATGAAGGATTTATATCATGCCACATGCATAAATTGAGGTAACAAAATTAGATAATTTGTTACCTACCTCTTGAAGCGCAGACTAAAACGGAAGCGTCAGCGAGAATCACTTCAGGCGTCACTGGTCTGTCTGTTATCCACAAGCGGGATGACAGCAACTCTTTCACAGTCTAAAAACCTTTAAAGAACAAATACAGGCGAGAGAATATTCCGACAGAGGTTCGGTATCTCGGGAATCCTCTCCTACCTTTTCTCAAGGAAAAGGATCCTACTTATAGGCATTCATCTCCCTAAGGAGATGAATGCACACTAAATAGGAATTAACTCCCATAATGGGAGTTACCCCCTTTAATGTCATAATAAAGGGGAAGTTAGGGTTGTAGGAGGATATCAAGAGGCACAATCCCTTGATATTCTCCTAATTTGGAATTCTTCCAAATTAATATGATTCCCGGTCCAATATACATATTTTCGGGTCAACCCGAGAAGTCATGGGTGCATCCCGACTCTAACATCGTATATTAACATTACAACCAATTATGGCATAATATTATTATTGTCATAAATTGAGTGTACCGGTGATGAAATTGTATTTCGTCATAATATATTCATTTTTTGTAACATATTTATTTGTCATAAATAAAATTATTGTGACGAAACAATTTTATCGTCACTAATTCATTAAATTATGACAAAAATAATTCATGTCACAAAAAATAAGTATTTCATGATGAATTTATATGTCGCAAATAGTTATTTTTCTCATTAAATTTTTTTTCCCACTGAACGAAAAATGTTGGAATTTTTCCATCCATATCAAAGGTGACGAAATTGTACCTCATCACAGTATATTCATTTTTTGTGACACATTTATTTGTTATAAATAAAATTAATTTTTAAACTAAAATTTTTCGCAAAAAATAATTAGATTTTTTTATATCGATATCTTATTTGTAACGCAATGATTTTATTGTCACTAATTTATTAATTATAACAAAAATAATTCATCACAAAAAAAATATTTTGTGATGATTTTATGCGTTGCAATAAATTATTATATTGTCATTAAAGTTTTTTCCTCCAAAAAAATGGTGGGAAATTTTTCCTCCTAAATAAACCATGACAAAATTAATCTATTAGTGACGAAAATTAAAATATAAAATAATGCAAGATAATTTTGTCACAGTAATAAATAGTATGGCGACATTTTAAAAATTTATCATTGTAAGTTATAATTAGTGACTGAATTTTATGCGTCATTAAAAAATTTGTCACAAAAATTAAAATTTCTTGTAGTGGATAATATATGTTTAGGTGCATAACTTGTCATCATGCATCATATGCCATTGACATCTGCATTAGAAGCATTGCATGATATTTGTGGTGAGCACATCTATTATCTGGCCTTTAATAGTGTGGAATATCATAGCACTATTGAATTGTACCATGATTTTGAACTGTTAATTTATTTACTAAAAATTATTTTGCTTATTTCTTGAATTATTTTGCAGTTCACTATACTATTTTAGTTGTCAAATATATTTTGTAAAATTACTCCGAACTATTGCCCATTCTCAGCCCGTTGTATGTTGTAGTTATCATTCACTGAATCACTGTACTCAAACCACGTCCGCTCTACATGTTTTTGTTTTGCAGATTTGTAGTTATGTTAAGCTAGTTCCAGCCTTTATCCTTCTGTTGGCAATGACCTTATTTTCATTTGCTATTGGAATTAAATAAGCCAATATTATGTTTCAGTTAGCATATTAGTGGAACTTTAGAATGTTCAAATAATTTCTTTGTATTTTGTAAAGACTCCATAATTGAATTGACATGTATTTGGAGCTTTAATATTAGACCGTGAACTTTGGCACTTTTGCTTATTGAGGATTTTTTACGAATTAAATAACTTAGATACTTTTGATAGTTCAGTAAAGCTAAAATTAACTATTATTTAGATAGTTTATGTGCCGGGCATGACCGAATTTGGATCGTGATAAAAATGTATTTTTATTATTCATAAAAAATATTTATACATGTATAAAAACCTATTATACATGGACTCTAAGACACATCACTAACACAATCATGTAAATTACCCCAATTCTCCTAGATTATTTGTTCAATCACAATTTCTAGCTATCTCTCGCTCCCCGCATAATAATTCACTGCCATTTTTATTACTTATGGAATTTTCTAGTGGGACATTATTATTAGTTATTTGATTCTCTATATATTAATTAGTCTTTTGCACTAATAATGCGGAGACCTATCCTTTTTTTCCATGTGTACTATATATATTATTTGAAGACAATAGCTTAGCTTTAAATTCCCGAAAAAAAAATTAAATAAAAAAAAAGAATTGTTTACATTTGATACTTGTATCTTTTTTTTCTTTTCTTTTCTTTTCTTTTTTTTTTAAAAATGACCTATGCAGTATTGCTTGTGATATAAACAGGTAGGTACTAGTTAAAGATGAACAATTTTTGCTGCTCGTTAATTAAAGATGATTTGGGGGCAAGCAAAATAAGATTTGATTGGGTAATTATGAAAAAGAAAGCATGATTACTTAATTTAGTGGGGCAACAATATGCATGTCATGGTAACTTAAGCTTCACTTTTTTGCTTTTTTTAGTTAGAAGGGAAGGGGAAGTGGGGGCTGAATTTTAGACTTTTCAGCATATTTAGATTTCTAATTTAATGTTGGATGTCCCTTTGAAAACGTGAACACCATGCTCAATACTGTCATTGCTGATCCATTTTAATATTCAACCATCTAAAACCCAATTCAGCTACCGCTCCAGTTTTTTTTTTTTTTTTTACAAAAATCCAACTGTGTTTTTCTCCATTGTACTGATTAAGTTTCTTTGTTCAGATTTTATTTGCTTTTGTATGCATAATCTAAGTTGATTCTATAATTAATATATAACCCATCATGGGTGTAAAATAATAATAATAATATAATTAATATGTAACCCATCATAGCTCTATCTATTCATATAGATTCTGACCAATTATTTGTGTTTTGTTTAATTGGGTTAATTTGTATTATTGTGTTCTAAATTTGGTTTTATTTGCGTCATATGAGTCTCTGGAAAGATCAGACCTTTATGGCTCGTCATGAAGCATGTATCCCTTAACTTGTTGCTTTCTCCATTCTTTGTGGGGGTTCTGAAAATTAGCAGTATAGCGTTTTGTAAGTGATTTTTTTCTTCTCGGTTGGTAGATATAACATCTTAATTAATTTGACTTCACTAGTTAAAATGAAAAATTGAGGTCTGGTTAAAATGCTTCATTGATGTTTTAGATAAATGAGGTTAACTATTGTTCATAATATAGGAAGCATTAGAAATGCTTATTGAATTACACACTGGTGAATAATGTCCTCACTGTTGTCTTGATGGAGTTGGTTATTGGGTCATCCTTCCGAAAATCTTTGTTTATATGCTGCTTTAGAGGGACGATCGCTTGCAAGTTGAATAATTTTCAGTTAACATTAGCTAATCTCTTAAGTTCCTGCCAGAGAACAAATCTTGCAAACTGCTATTGTTACGCTAAGTTTTAGAGAATACTTAGTTGAGTTGTGGGAAATAAGTGTTTGGAAGGTAAAAGAGCGTAGATTAAATTGTGTTGTAAGTTTTGACGTGTTCTCTCTATCTACTTTCATGTATGTTTTTATTTACAAGTTTGATATTTGTTCTTTGCCTTGGATTTGATGTTTTTTCATTCTTTTTGTTCTCTAGAATCTCTCTTTCAGCGATCTCAAGACATTGTGAAAATGGGTGGGCCACCTTTGGAAAATGCTTCATCTACTTTAGCTTTGCCAAGGTCCGAGCAAACCAATGGTTCAGCATTTACAACATTTGGTCCTGAATCAAAGCCCAAAAAGAAGATTTGTCGGGCCTGTCCTGATACTAAGAGGCTGAGAGATGAATGCATTGTGGAGCATGTTGAAGCTGCTTGTGCGAAATGGATCAAGGCTCATCGTCAGTGCCTTCTTGCTGAGGCCTTTAATGTTTAAGAGTGGTTTGGAGGGCTGAGTTGATAAATTTATAACTATTTTCAGGGTAGGATACCTGATACTTTGCTATGGATACCCACATACTTGAGAATGAATTAAAAGAAAAGAGATTACATTCTCAAAATTATACAGCATACATTATTTTGAATTTTGAGTTGATTTTAAGAGTTCAAAGTGTACAAGAGCTTTATTTCTTGTTTTTGTCTGGTGTGCTGACTTTCTAATTTACATCTCAGTATGCTTTTCAATCTTATTTTTGTTATATATTGTTTTTGTTGGAGACTATAATTTAATCTTTGAAACATCCAATATCGAACATATGTTCATATTTTTCTAATATTTTTTCTTCAACTGTCATCCTTATAGTTATTTGCTTGTGTTGGCCTTCAAATTCATAGTAATGTGGAGAACATATTCTCCGAAATTTGACAATCTTTCTATCCTATCCTTTTGAGTTCATATACTAACATTACTTACAATTTCATATTTTTGTTATAAAGAACATATTCTTCCATTAGTTTTTTGTCTTTGGATTTGACTTCATTTTTATGGCTCATTATTCGTGCAATTTTTCCCTATGTCACATAAGTGGAATAATGGCCGCTTTATTCAGGTGGTTTCTTTTGTAATATTTTCCAACTACTAGTTTAGTTTCAGTAGTAAACAAAATGGTATGGTGGTTAATGATTTTGTCTTAGTCCCTTAATTATTTCTGAATCTATAACGCCATTGGAATTAGAGCAACCATGGTTATCAAATACAATAAATACAAGCCTGTTGAACCCAAAATATCTTAAAACATTCACTATTTTATAGAGGTGTCAAATTGGGCGGGTTGGACGTGTTTGGGTTGGGTCAAAAATGGGCGGGCTATAATGGGTCAAAATATATGGGTCATAAATGGATCAAATGTACAGTGGGTTGGGCGGGTTGAGTTGACCCATGGGCTAAAAACTTTAACCGATGGGTCGAATGGAGGCCCAAATAAGATGTGTTCATCCTATTCGACACATTTTTTAACGGAAAATAATTCTCGATATAATAACAGAATACTAAAAAAATTATTAAAAAAAAAGTTTTTCCAAATGGATTAGATGGAGGTCCAAATAGGCCGATATGTGAATTGATCCATTTGACTCATTTTTTTAATAATAAATATTTGTCAATATAAGAACATAATACTAAAAGAAATACTATAAAACAGTTGTCTCAAACAGGTCGAGTGGCCCAAATGGGTCTGGTGGAGGCCCAAATGGGCAAATATGTGGATCGACCCATTTGACCCGTTTTTTTTTACGATAAATATTTGTTGACTTTTTTGACACATTTTTTAATAAAAAATAATTTTAAATATAATAACGGAATAATAAAATGACTACTATTAAAAAAATATTGGGTCAAATGTGTCGTATGGCCCAAACGGACCGAGATGTGGGTCAATCCATTTGACCTATTTTTTAACGAAAAATAATTATAAATATAATAACGGAATACTAAAACTAATACTATAAAAAAATATTAGCTTAAATGGGTCGGATGGCCCAAACAGGCCGGGTAGAGACCCAAATGGACCGAGATGTGGGTCGACCCATTTGATGATATGTTTGTCTACCTGTGAGCTCAAAATAAATTCCATAATTCTAAAAATAATAAATTAAGCCTCCAGAAAAATTTTTAACTCAATCGGAATCCATTTTCGGGATGGTTCACTCTAACCGGTCCGATTCGATAATTTTCAGTGTTACCATAAAATTAATTTTTCACTGTCAAAAATTTTTAAATATTATTCTAAACTTGACCATACCCTTAAAATAATTTTTGGAGGTCATTTACTATTTTTAGAAGTCTGGTCAAACCTTAGTCAAACTGGGGTTCCATAATACAGCTCAGGACTTTTTTTTTATTTTTGACTTTTGGAGATCTATTTAAACTCATTTTCACTCCAAATTGTACTACTGAACTAACCGTGACTAGTATTTTCCGATGGTCAAATGAAATATTTTTCGCTATCGGAGGTAATTTCTATCCCGGGTGCATTATTCACCAGGGGGAATACGGTGAAAAAGAAAAAGAACTCACAATAACAAAAGAGGAAGAAAGAAAGCAACAACCCGTTGGGCACATGAGACATGCCCAAACGAATTGAGATTTAGTTGGGTAACTTTTGGGTTGGCTCAAGTGGGCATTCCTTAGGTTGGGTTGGGTTTGGGTCAGTTTAATTTTTCTGGGCGGGTTGGGCGGATTGTTTTGGTTTGGGCCATATTTGGCAGGCATACAATTTTAGATGGATAGATGAGAAAAAATATTTTTTCTTCGATACTATAAAAAAATTGCCCATACAGCTCATAAAACTGTGAATTAAAACCGATTTACAGTATAAAGGTATGAAACTGTAAGACCCCAAAATACACCTTAGAAGTAATATGGCATGTTTAGAGTGAATTAGAAAGTTAACATTAAAGGTTAAGTGGTTAAAGCATAGTAAAGGACATTAAGGGCATTAATTTAAAAGATTAGGGCAATTCGATAATTTGTTGACATTGAGATATACATGCATAAATGAACATAAGACATGGATTAATATGTAAATAAAAATAATATATATGTAAATGTGGGATTAGAGGTTAATTATAGGGTAAAAAAAGCATAAAATCATAAAGTTATACACTACAAAAAAAAAACCCAAATTAGCGACTAAAACTAGCGACGGACATCTTTCAGCCTCTAATTAGCGACGGATTAGCTACCGTTTTCAGAATTAGTCGTGAAAATCCATTTTTTCAATCTGGTGGCAAATTTAGCAATGCAAAAAAGAAACAATCGCCAAATTTTGGCGGGAAATTTATGGTGTATTTTTTGCGACTAAATTAGCGACGAAAAATTTGTTACTAAAATAGCAACGAAAATATTGGTTGCTAAATTTGGAGGCAATTTTAGCACCTTTCACAAAAAAAAAAAAAAAATTCGAATTAGCGACAAAATTTAGTCGCTAAATTGCGACTGATTTGCGATGAAAAAATGATTTAGTCATGAAAACATAGTTTTTCAATTAGAATAACAATTTAGCGATTGCCAAAGAATTTTAGTCGCTAAAAATTGGCGCGAAAAAGCCGTGCTTTTTTTTAGCGACTAAATTAGCGACAGATATATTAGTTGCTAAATGATAGCGACTAAACTTTAGTTGCTAATCACTACTGAAAAAATTGCGACTAAATAGCGACTGAAATATCTGTCGCAATTTCTAAAAGTATATTTAGCGACTGAATGTTATTGTCGCTAATGGAATATATTTATTTTTAATTATTTAGCGACTAACACGATTTAGTCGCTAAACAGTCGCTAATATTCGATTAACACACAGATTGAAGAAAACGTAAACCCCCAAATTTGTTTTGCACCCGAACTAAAAAATGTAGAGAGGCAAAACCCAGAATCCCCAATTTTCCCCAATCCCCCACTACTGGTCTCTCCGCCCATTATCACCGGCGGTGTAATTGGCAATAGCAACTCTAGTAGCTTTTACTGTGTGAAAGGTAAGTTAGATTCACGTAAACCTTGACTAAATTTCAGTGTCCGATGTTTAAAATTTGATCTGCTCCTGTCTGACTATTGTTAATGTAAAATTTATCTTCTTTGTTGAGTTTTATGGTGCGATTGGACAGCGAAAGGAGGAGGAAGGAGAACGGATCTTATTTTCTACTATCAGACAGTTTCCAGCAAAGCTAAACGCACAAAAAGGTATGTTCCAGATCATAACTGCAGATTTTGTTAAGTTTGAAGACTTTCTTATGAATCCTTGTGATTTATTCCTTTTATTTTGACATCTTCTTTACTGGATCTTGTATTTGTGTTGGCAAATAGTATGAGTTATGTGTTTGTACAGAGAATATCCTCTATTTTTGTTATGTTTCCATGACCGAGAATATTAGAATAAATAAACTATTAAAGCTTAACTTTGCCAGTGAATGCTGAGGTTTATAAATGGGTAACTGTCTTTTTGGCCATTATCCTTGCAAAGTAATTGTGCGTATGGTAGTTTCAGCAATTACACAGGATGTGTAGTTTCACAAAGCTTCAAAATCCAGTGGCGGGAATGCTTTAAATGGGAGTTTACTGTATGTTGGCATGCTTTATGTAATTGCAATTTTATCTGTTTGCATGTTTGGCACAGTTAGCCACTTGTTTCCTATTCCAATATATTTCCTATTTAATATGCAGATAAATCTGACACGTGTGGAGCATTTTATACAAGCTATGAGTTCTCATGAATGTGCAATCTTTAGGAAGCGTATGCAGGTTTGACACCTAACATGATTTTAGTGTACTTGTTTGTGAGTTAATTTTCATTTTTAGTTTATCTATTCTTGCCATTTTGAACACCAAGAAGCACTATGCAGTTTATCCTCTATTTTCATTTTTAGTTTATCTATTTTAATTATGTTGGTGATTATGTTACCGTTTGAAGCTAAAACCAGTTTCCAAAACTCAATCATATGCTCAACAGTCTAAATAAAACTCAGCTTATGCAAAGACTTGCACATACTGATGAATACTTTTGTTTACTTTGCAAGCTAATGAGATAAGCGCCCCAAGAGTGACCCTTGTTTGATCAAGTTATCTTACGGATCTGCACGACCCTCTTCCGTTCCTTGTTCTGGTTCTTCAGTTTGTATACAGATCTTCTTCTTGTTCTAGGTAAACTTTTTAATTTTATTTCTTTTATAAAAAAATGTAGATTTATGCCAAATATACAAGTAGATCATGTAATTTTTATGTGAAAGTACAAGTAGATCTTGTAATTTTTATGTGAAAGTACAAGTAGATCTTGTGTTCCTTTGCAACATACAACTTAATTCATTTTGTTAGTAGATAGTAAAGAAATATATTCATATTGTGCAAAAAACTATATATGCCTCTTATGTTTGCTTCAAAGTTTGATGTGTTTTTATGCTTGTAACATCATTGATGCTTCCCAACATCTAGAGTTGTGTTTCTTCATAAATGTAGATACATGTGGCCCGCCTGCTGACTGCCATCGAATAAAAACAATCCATCTCCAATGTGTAAATGCATAGATAAAATTTAAAACACATAAACTATAACTATAATTGTAACAATAAAATTTAAGTTTTATAAAATTTGAGTTTTCTAAAACATAAACCATAACTATATATATACATAATTACCTGAGAGAATAACCTGTAAATATAAATAGTGTAGCAAGGAGAAAGTTTCCATCATATTTCCTACATTAGCATGTAGCTATATGTTGGTTAGTCTAACTAAGTTGACTTTTCTAGGAACAAATAATGTAATGGGTAAATACAATTTAATTTCTCTTTGATTGTTTGATGGTCAAAAAAGTAAATGTAGAATGGAAAGGCTCTCTTCTTCCTTAACATGATAATGTGGTATTTAAGTTTCAAATCTTGCTTAATCTGGCCCAATGAGAATAGCGACTGCTACTAGACTATGTTCATCTGTATATTGCTGAGACTAAACTTTTGGTTTTTTCTTATTTTGTTTAAATTAAAAAATTTAGGTTAAATGGAATCCTTAGATCATAGTTGGATGTATAATTGATGGGATGCAAGTGGAAGTACTAATTCCTTATTCGTATATGGAGTGGAGAATTTTGTTAAATTCGCCACTTTTCATCTGAAGAAATTAGTGGTGATCATATTAGGTGTCCTTGCAAAAATTGTGTGAACCGAAAGTTCCATGATATGGAAACTATTATGAATCACCTCTTCCATAAGGGATTTTTTCGGGATTATTTTGTTTGGAATTGCCATGGGGAGACACACATTACCCCTAATAAGTCAAATTTGAATCTAATAATCAATGAATCAGTCGATGGTGTAGAGGTAAGAAATCCATATCAGCAAATGGTACTTGATGCAGCTGGGCCTAATTTTAATCTCGACACCCATTGGCAATAATTTATTCCAGAAGATCAAATCACTTATAATCATAAACAAGGCTCTCTGTCAAATCCTAACCAAACCGGGCCATCAAATTTTTATGCAAATTCTATGGATGAGGCACTAAATCCACAATGTCAAGAATTTTATGATCTTCTTGAATCTAGTAATACGAAGTTGTATCCCAGTTGTGATAAACATTCCTAGCTTTCTGTAGTTGCAAGGATGTTGTATGCTAAATCCAAATTTAATCTACTAGAGAGGTTTTATGATGCAAACATCTAATTGTTTAAGGAAGCTTTTCCTGAAGGCAACATATTGCTAGATAATTTTTACAAAACAAAAAATCTTGTTAAAACTTAGGATTGCCAGTGAAAAAAATTGATTGTTGCAACGAGGGATGCATGTTGTATTGGCGTGAAGATGAAAACTTGACACATTGCAAGTTTTGTAATCACCCAAAATTCAAAATGTGTGTCGGATCTCGTAAGCACAAATTGAAAGAATATAAAAAGATGTATTACTTTCCACTAATACTTAGGCTCTAACGATTATATCAGTCAAAAGCGAGAACAATACATATGATATAGCATCATAATCATGCCCAAAATGATAGGGTTATGCAGCATCCTTTTGACTCTCTAGCTTAGATTCATTTCAATGAAACTCACCCTTCATTTGCTATTGAGACTAGAAATGTCAGGTTGGGGTTATGCGGTTTTTAACCATTCGGACAATATGGGAGGAAATACTCGTCATGGCCTGTAATTGTCACGCCTTACAACCTACCACCTTGAATTTATATGAAGGAGGCTTATACGTTTATAATTATTATTGTACCTCGCCCTAAGAATCCAAAGCAAAAAATTGATGTTTATCTACAACCCTTGATTCATGAGTTGAATGAATTGTGGAATAGTGGGGTGTCAACATATGATGTGTCGACCAAGCAAAACTTTCTAATGCGAGCTGCATTTATGTGGACAATCAATGACTTTTCAGCATATTCCATGATGTCAGGTTGGAGTACATCTGGGAAATATGTATGCCCTTATTGTATGGAACATATACAATTATTTAGACTAGAGAGTGGTGAAACACAAACATGGTTTGACAATTATAGAAAATTTCTTCCTCCTGATCACCCATTTAGGAGAAACAGAAGGAACTTTAGAATCGGCATGTTGAAATAAGGCCATCGCCACCAATTAGAGCTGGGGAAGAAACTCTATAAGAAATTGATCAGTGGGGTCTAGTAAAAGTAACTGAGCTTAATGTAGACGAGATTAATGGGATCATATGTCAGTCTTGTGGTTCGAGAAAATGAAGCATATTTTGGGATTTGCCTTATTGGAAAACAAACATGATTCGATACAATCTTGATGTAATGCATATTGAAAGAAATGTGTTCAATAATGTGATTAACACAGTTTTAAATATTGAAGGCAAAACCAAAGACAATGCAAAAGCATGTTCAGATTTAGAGAAATATTGTTGTCATCCAGAGTTGGCAATGGATCCAATTAGTGGCAAATATGCAAAAGCATGTTAAACATTGGATAAGGAATAAAAAAAAAAAAGAATTGTTTGAGTGGTTGAAAGAACTTAAGTTTTCAAATGGATATGTTTCAAACTTGGGTCATTATGTTGACATGACAAAACTCAAATTATTTGGCATAAAAAACCATGATTGCCATATATTTATGCAACGATTGATTCCCGTTGCCTTTAATGAGTTACTTCCTGAAAATGTGTGGCAGGTCCTTACAGAGCTAAGCTTATTTTTTAAGGATTTGACATCCAGTACTCTCCGTGTCGAAGACATCGAGGCATTGGAATCAAACATCCCACAATCATTTGCAAGCTCAAAAAGATATTTCCTCCGTCTTTCTTTGAAGCAATGGAGCACATAATGATACACTTACCATATGAAGCAAGGGTTGCTAGCCCTGTACAATATCGCTGGATGTATCCGTTTGAGAGGTAAATATTAAGAAATTTGAACATTATGTTAGTAAATATTTATGTACAAAGTCATGTTTAAATTAATTATCTATATCCGCCATATGCAGGTTCCTTCAAACTCTAAAAAAAAGATTGGTAACAAATCAACAGTAGAGACATCTATTTGCAATGCATACTTACTCTCAGAACCATCTAATTTTTTTTCGCATTACTTTGAACCTCAAGTAAGTACTAGACACCGACGTCCTCCTCATAATGGTGATGGAGATTATGGGGAAAACATAAGTCAAAATTTAACAATTTTCACTTACCCAGGCCGAACATGCTCAGAACTTCGTGATAGAGCATTAACATCAGAAGAGTATAAGGCAGCTCATACTTATATCCTACTAAATTGCGATCAGGTTTCTCCATTCTTGAGGTGTATATATTTGAATATTTGATTCTGTTGCGAGATATACAAGGATTTTTTAAAATGATTATTATTTTTAATTCATTATAATTAAGTATATATTGCGAGAACTTACGTGAGAAGCATCATGATCTTTCACCAAGTCAAATTGATGCAAATATTGACAACTACTTTGCAGTCTGGTTCGAATTATATGTAAGGCCATCACAATTTGCATGTATAACACATAAATATCATTTAAGATGGTATTGATGATAACTTCGGTGTCTTTATTTCAAATTAGGTCTGTTACAAAGAGTGAAGTGCTACTCGATCTACTTTTTCAATGGATACAAATTTCACACTAAAACTCATGGTTCTGGGAGACGTTCAATGAACGGTGGAGTTTGTGTAAAAGGGTCCAACTCGAGTGATAATGTTTGTGATTACTATGGATGGATTGAAGAGATCATAGAGATAGAGTACCCATCATTACCAATAAAGCAGACAATATTATTCAAGTGTCATTGGTTTGATCCCACTTTAAACATTGGTATTAAGATTCACAGCCAATATAGAATTGTTGATATAAACCATCATCGTCAGTTCAACAAATATGAACCATTTATCCTAGCAATGCAAGCAACTCAAGTGTATTATGCAAGATATCTTGCTTTGAGATTTGATAGAGCTAACTGGTTAGCTATGTTTTCGGTTAAACTAAGGGACTTTATTGTGACATCAGATGTTAGAGATGACACTACTACTATATATTAAAATGTATTCCAAGTTGATGAAGTAACTATGCATGAGATAACAATGGATGCTGGTAATGAAGATGATATAGACTTGCGTGACCCTTCAGGAGTGGTCATTGAAATTGATAACATTGATGAAGTTGTTCAAGAACTTGAAGTGGACGAGGAAGAAGAAGAATTTATATATTATAATAACAATGAGGATGACAAAGAGTAATTCCAAAATTCATCAGATAGTGACTAATTGATTAATTGTGATTTATAGAGAATCATGTATTAACTTATTAAACTTTTTTATTATATTTAATATTTGGAAAAAAATATTGATGTTATATATAATGCACTTATGAAATTATAAGTTATACATGTTAAACACGTACATGTATAGTTTACCATTGTGTAGGTATGGGTCATGGTAGAGGATGAGGAATTACTGGTCAAGACGTCGGGGAGGATGATCTAGAGTGGATTCAACAATTCCACCATTTAGAGATATGCCAATATCCCTGAAGGCCCTACGCCTGCGAATGCACCATCGCCTCCTATGACATGTACGCCATCTGCATCAATTCCTAGTCCTCACACAGCCAAAGCAGTACATCGACTACATATGAAGTCAGTAGTGAAAATATTAGTAAATTGTACGTGATATGAATGAAAAGGGCATGTGAGTATTCATCCATACATATTGTGAATAAGTTGTAAAAACATGTTTAGCCCAATTGCTTTTATATAATATATTTTGCAGGTTGGAACTTTCCTCCCAATGCTCTAGGATTATAACCAGCAGCTTTCATCAGCGGACAAACACTAACGGAGTTAGTTGTAAGGAGGTTTCTAGAGAAATTAAGAAGTTTTATTGGGGAGAATTCAAGGTACATCTATATATTTATTTCAAAATTAATGGTAATTTCTCATTAAAAATTTCAGTATTCAAATTATATTGAATTAATGTATAATTATAATTACTAATTAATAAACTACTTGTAATATAAATGTAGAAAAGGTGCCATTGGGATGCTAAAGTGAATAGTCTTATTAGGATAGGTTGGGAAACAAAGGCTGCACAGAGGTATAAGGATTATGTGTGTCATATAAAGGTGGCCAAACAAAAGTGTAGACACCGGGTCCTGAGTCGAGGGTAATATTTATTCAAAAAATGGGTAAAGAATGAAAGATTTTTGGCTCTCTATGGACTAGGGGGGTAGCTGGGTCTTTCAGGCAAACTTGATAATTTCTCCGAAAAAAATATATAAAAAAAAATAAAAAATAAAAAATATATATGTAAAAAATAAAAATTAAGATTAGGTTAAAATTAATTAGTTAATATTGTAGGATAATTAAAGTTGAAAAAGGAAATAAATATGGAGTGTTTAATTAAGTAAAATATGTGATAATTTAAGTAAGTTAAAATAAATTTAAAAGTTTAAAAAAAATTATTATGGAGAAAATCAAGGAGGCCGGCAGATGAGAGGGAGCAAACAAAGAAACAAAAATAAAAAGAAAGAGCAAGAAAATAGTGAGGGGAGCTAAGCCAACAAAAGAAGAAAGTAAGAAAAATAAAAAGAAAAGAAAGATTAATGGATAAAGAGGAAGAAACCAAAGAAAGAAAGAGGAAGGAAGATAGAAGGAAGAAGAAACAAAAGAAAGAAAGAGACCAGGAAAGGGGAATGGAGCAGGGACGCGAAGCCAAAAAAGGGGAAAGAGAGGGGAAGAAGGCAGGGGCGCTGCGGGCCACCCATGGCATCGGACCGCCGCACGCGCCCCACAAGAAGATCGAGGAGACCCGAACGAACCAGGCGGTGGCCACCAATCGCCTGCACTCGCCAGTGAGAAGAAGATCGGAGAAGGCGGAGCCATGATGTTCTAGGGCGTTTTTCGACCAACCCCCGCCCCCTTCAGGCGCGTGACCAACGGCGACGAACTCCGGGCACGGCGATCTGTCCTCCAGTGACAGCGGTGTCGACCACCAGCGACCTCCGGCGACTCCGGTGAAGAAATCTGGTAAGTGGGTTATATTTTTTATTTTATTATTATTATTATTATTATTATTATTATTAATTAATATTATTTATTATTATTATTATTATTATTATTATTATTATTATTAATTAATATTATTTTATATTATTTTATATTATTATTATTAATTAATATTATTTTATATTATTATTATTATTAATTAATATTATTTTATATTATTATTATTATTATTATTATTATTATTATTATTATTATTACTATCATGATTATTATTATTATATTGTTGTATTATTATTATTATTATTATTATTATTATTATTATTATTATTATTATTATTATTTATTTATTTATTATTAGTATTATTATTTTATGTTTATTTTATATTATTATTATTATTATTATTATTATTATTTTTGTTGCATTATTATTATTATTATTATTATTATTATTATTATTATTATTATTATATGCTTATTTTATATTATCATTATTATTGTTATTATGATTTTTGTTGTGTTATTATTATTATTATCATTATTGTTATTATTATTATTATTATTTTATGTTATTATTATTATTAGCATTATTATTTTATGTTTATTATTATTATTATTATTATTATTATTATTTTATTTATTTTTTATTAGTATTATTGTGTTTTATTATTATTATTGTTGTTGTTGTTGTTGTTGTTGTTGTCATATATATTATTATTGTTATTGTGATTGTGTTATTATTATTATTATTACTAGTTGTTTTATTATTATTATTACTATTATTGTTGCTTGTTAATATTATGTTATTATTATTATAATTATTTTTATTGTTAGTGATTATTATAATTATGCTGTTCGTGCTTTATATTTATTAATTGGTTAATTCTGTCAGTTCATTTTATTTTACAGTGTTAGATTAATTACTTTTCTAAATTTATTTCATTCAATTTATTTGTTATTTATTTAATCATTTAGTTAAATTTAGTCTATTATTGACCAATATTATTTTCTGTCGTGACCGCAACCGCGAGGTGAGCATGTGGCTCGTCCATGGAGCTAGACGAAGCACGGTTGGGGCGAATAGTTTAGGATTTATTTTTATTTTCTTTCATTTGCTTGAGGGCATTAATAATAAAGGACTTTCAATTGCACTTAAAGAGAACCACCAAACAAAGTGTTTTCTACTAAAATTGAAAACTTTGTTAATAAAACTGGACCAATGTCCTCGTTTTCATCCCAAAAACAAAAGGTTCACGTTTTCATTAAAACAATATCACTTCGTGCTTTTTCATGAAGTCAGTTTGAGAACTCTGTACTTTTTTGTAAAATAAGTAGCTGAGAAGCAATGTTCTCATTTGAATGAATCGCCCAATTTATGTATGTATTTTCATTCTATCACTATTATGGATTTCGCGTTTATTTTTTGATAATTGTAATTATATTTATCACTTTATTTATTACTTTTTGTGAGTTTGTAATGCATTTTAATTTACTTGCATGAATCGTGTGAGAAGAGAGATAAAATAATTGACTCTAAAAACTCATTCATATAATGTCAACCAAAGGTATGAATAAGAGTGAGGTCCCGAACTCTCTCTGGTTTTGGTCTTATAAGGTTAGAATTTATTTTTCAATGTTTTATTGGGTGACGACTCCGTAATACCTACCTTATGATACCCAGCAGACGCCCTCATAAGTTGATTGCCAATAATGGAATGGGGGTGAATCCCCGTCCATTGAGAAGCGATTAGCTTTCACGAGTTTTAATGAACCTCCATCCGGTCTTGAGTTCTAAAAGCGAACTCCCGAGAGCAACTCGGATGCCGAGAGGGTTCATGCGCATCACAGTGGCGACTCCGCTAGGGACATCATAAGATTTTGCTCCGAAAATACTTTTCGTTAATCTAATATAAATGTGTTTAGGATCAAGAAATTTTAACTCTTTTCGAAAAATTGCATTGCATTTTACTAGAGCTTTAGATCTACGCTAGTTTGGTCCCTCTTTTAACCTCGGTACATTCCCGAAGCACGACTCTACATTCACTCAATGTAGGGAAGTGTTAAGGATAATCACCAGTCTAAGCCTCGTACCATCATGGTATATTAAATGATGACCCGACTGGTCGCTATACTCATGATGAGTTATACCCGTTAGCAAGGATCATGCTTGGGTAACCCTAAAATATCATCACCTTTGACCAAAAGTCATGTAATGGAAATAGATACTTCCACTAGGGGGCATGTGCTATAATACGTTGCTTATGGAGTGGGTTTTTGTGTATTGAACAAATTCAAATAAATTTAGATGTTCGCTCATTAAAGGTTTTCATGTCCCGAGGGGCACGTTTTGGTTTATTTGGATTGTTTAAATATACAGTGGCCAAAAATTCATCTGCATGTGTTTTTGGTAAGGGGAGATTGTGTTGTTGGCTTTCCAGCACATTGTACGCGTTCATTGGGTTTCCCGTTAACCCTTGGCTAAACCTGCTTAGGAAGAGATTGCACAACCTCCTATGTGAAAGAAACGCGGTTGGAAGGATTTTCTTTTCTCTTGTAAGTGTATATTCGTTTCATGAACAATAGTAAATAAAGCATATGCATTTTGTCTCATGTATAATTCTTTCCATACAATAATTAACCTGTGCACTTTGCATGTAAAATTGCTTGTATCATAATTTGTGAATATAAATATAACATGTATTTGTCATGCTTGTACATAGCGATGCTTGTCACAACACATACATACTAACATTCATCATGACATCAATAATATTCATCTTGCACCATAATCATTACATCTAGCATGTAGCATGGAAAGTACATATTGACATACATCATAACACGCATAGATAAGCCTCTAAAAAAAACTATATTCAATTATGTGTTATAGCATGTACATATGGACATATATCTTAGTATGCTCACATTGCATATGTACATAAGCATTGTGTGCTAGAGCATGTACATACCGCTGCATATCATAGCGTGTACACATTAGCATACATCATTAGGCTGTTAATTGTACACATCGAGACACCTTGCGGCTTTCATATTGTGTGCCATATTATACACATGCATTATCATGCATGAGTTATGCCATGCACATATGAATCCTGTATCATGTATGTTAGTCATTATATATGCTATGCCACGCCTTGTATATGCATACCATGTAAATACACATACGTTATGGACGTCATTCATTTATGGCAACCACTTTCATACCATGTCTTATGTTGCACACATATGACGCTCACTGTACACAGTCATTCTTATACCGTGTCCCATATCATGTGCATTATTTGTATATATTTTGTACTTCTATGTATGTGAGTTTTGCCATACCTCATGACTCATTGATACACACTATCGTGCTAGATTTTATTCATTTTACATCGCATATGTATTCCCATCATGTCTCAGTCATGCTATGCGCATATGCACCATACATCATGAACGTTCATTCTCATATTATGTCATATTCTGTACTTATGCCATCATTGTATGCCGCTTACATGTACAATGCAAATTTATATATGCACATCATTTGTCATGCGGTGTTTACACACGCACTTATAATTTTTTGTAAGTGTTTCACGCACACACGTCTTTGCACAAATTTCATGTACGCATTTCCGTATAATATGTTTTCACACATGTTTCGCACGTATAGTTCCTTACACTCATTACTAATATGCACGACACTATTGCATGCAGCTTTCCCTGTATATGATTCTTAGCACATAGTTTGCACATATTTTACAAACAATTTTTTGTATGCCTACATGATTCTTGTGTATATAAATTCTGATGGAGTAAAATTTTTTGTGTTAAGTTGTACCCAAAATGCTGACATGAATGCACCTTATTAAGGTACCTTTGATTCAAAGTCTGACTTTGCCTAAGTAGTTCTCAACTATGAATGGCTTTAATCTCAGTTCTAAAAATCTGCATTTCATTCCATTTTGAATAA
Source organism: Excoecaria cochinchinensis (assembly GCA_947683425.1). Taxonomy (NCBI): domain Eukaryota; kingdom Viridiplantae; phylum Streptophyta; class Magnoliopsida; order Malpighiales; family Euphorbiaceae; genus Excoecaria; species Excoecaria cochinchinensis. The sequence continues at coordinate 5,324,521 of CANTUQ010000004.1, forward strand.
AGTAAAGGGTAACTATATTTGATCTCTGAGTGCTGGATCACATGAAAACATTTGACTATACCATGTAATTTCTAAGTTCAGAGCACTTTTGGCCCATTTTGGAAAAAAACTGAAAAAAAAACTAGTTGCAATTAGGGGATTGGATGAAAACTCACTAAGAGCACTAGAACCTTTTTGATTACCCGTCAAAGCGATCCATGGATAAGGCTGAACCTAGAAAATGATTTAGGCAACCATTTCTTTGTATAGCTCTCTAAACGACTATTTCTTACCCTTATTTTGTAATCGCTTGGTAGCCCGTTGAGCCTTTATTTTGGTATGCTAAATGTGTACCTATTTTATTATTACACATGTTAAAACTAACCTTCGCCTAAAATGATTTTGGCTTCCCCTTAGAAGAATGATAGCTCCAGTAAGGATGGATGTACATTATAACATTTCTTAGGGCTAACAAAAATCGCCTCGATAAGAATGGGTTTACTCTTCGGGAAGAGAGTTTCAATCATTGACAATTCTTTGGGCTATCAAAAATAGCCCTGATAAGGTTGGGTTTACGCTTCAAGAAAGGGGTTTAATCATTGATAGATTCTTTGTGTAATTAGAGACATAAGCTTGCTAAATAAAAAATAAAAAATAGAAAGGCGAAAAAAAAGAAAAGGAAAAAATAGAGCTCAAGATAGTACCCCTTGATGAGTTCTAATAGTTATCTTTTTAATTTAATTGTTATGCTGAGCTTGATGAGCTAAAGTATTACCAAGTCCAAATTCAAGAATACCTAGACATTACGCAATTGGGCTGAGAATGGTCCTTTCATCCGTCGAGTGAACGTTGCGGCCATTTTTCTCTAGAAACTTGATCCTCTCTTGGTAACCATCTGCCTAAGCCTAACGTTATAACTGAAGTAAGACCTCTTGATTCTTGGTTTAGTCTTATCTAATTATCGGAGATGACCTTCTAATAAGGTTTGGTACGTAGGAAGAGGCATATGGTGTTTGTTGAGTTTCAAGCGGGAAGCCACGAGTGCATTTATGCATTCGAGTTGAGTCTTGTCCCCAATGTTGCATCTAAAATTTGCTTTCAAATGGTGAAAAATTCTGTTTTGGCCTTTTGCACACACACACAGAGATTGCCTTGTGTTTACATGTTGGTTTAGTAAACCTTGATATTTACATGTTTATCTTCTTGCCCTTCATTGGGAATGGCTCATGAATTCTTTTGCTGAGATTGAATCAGTTGAGAATGTGGTTCATTTAGTGCGTTCAAAGGTAGATAGAAACTCGAGTTTGGGGTACCTAATAGGTTGCACTCATTTTACAGTAGTGGGGTACTTCTTATTGCTACTCGTGAAAGTGATACTTTGCATGTACACCCAATAATATTCTTTGTACATATGCTTTCCTTAAATGTTTTTACACATAATTGTAGCAAATATTCTTATAAATAGTTTTGCATGTATAACTTTTGATGTATGTCTTTTTGCACAAAATCTTTGGCGAGCATCTTTCACCATATAAGTGTTTGTAGATACTTTTGCGTACATAGCCCTCTAAACTTCATTTTTTATAATCACTTACTTTCACGCATTTTGTGGGCATATCCTTTGCATGTATCTCACATGCACATTTTTGCATGCATTCTGTACACACATATATATGATTTTTTCTGCATGTTTCATATGCATAGTTATCCATGCACACATCACACACACTTAATTCTTTACATAGCCTTCATGACTTTCCACCTATCTTTGCATTTGATTCTTTACATCTATGGGGTGAATGACTCTTTACCCTCGTTACATGCATGATCATTTGCATATATTTCCCATACATAATCCCCTTGTATATATTTCTCATGCTTGATCATTTGCATATATTTCTCAATCATGATCATTTACAAACATTTTACAGAATACGATGCTTTGTACACATTCCATAATCCTTTACATGTATACAAGCCATCCCATGCACGTGTCTATGGCATATATGTCATATACATAATTCTCTGATGTACGTACAGTACACACTTCACATACACAACTCCTTACAGTTGTCTCATGTTGCATTCTAAACATTCCACAAGTATAATCTTTTGCATATGTTTAATATTTCATATGAATAATTCTGTGCTTAAATTTCACATATGCATAACTATGCATGTCATTTCATACATGCATAGCTTTTCACCTGCATTCCATGCATACATGGTGCCTTGCGCCTACTAAATGGTGTACATCAGTCTCAGCCCTGACTTTACACGTCGACAAGCTAACATTTCTGAAGCCTTCTCAAGAGGCAAAATTCCAAGCCCTCTCAAGAGGCAAATCTCCAAGCCCTCTCAAGAGGCAAATCTCCAAATGCTCTCAAGAGGCAAATCTCCAATCCCTCTCAAGAGGTAATGCGAATCAACCAAAGTCCTCTCATGGGGGCAAATTCCAAGTCCTCTGATGAGGCAAATTCCAATCCTCCGAGGATGCAAATTCTCGAGTCCTCTAAGGAGACAATTTAAAATCTTCAAGCCCTCTGAGGAGGCAAATTCTCAAGCCCTCTGAGGATGCAAACCTTCAAGACCTCTGAGGAGGCAGATTCTCAACCCTTTGAGGAGGCAGATTCTCAAGCCCTCCGAGGAGGCAGACTTTCAAGTCCTCTGAGGAGGCAAATTCCAAAGTCCTCTGAGGAGGCAGATTCTCAAGCCCTCTGAGGAGACAAACTTTCAAGTCTTCTGAGGAGGCAAACTTTCAAGCCCTCTGAGGAGGCAGATTCCAAAGTCCTCTGAGGAGACAGATTCCAAAGTCCTCTGAGGAGGCAGATTCTCAAGCCCTCTGAGGAGGCAGATTCTCAAGCCCGCTGAGGAGGCAAACTTTCAAGCCCTCTGAGGAGGCAAATTCCAAAGTTATCTGAGGAGGCAAACTTTCAAGTCCTCTGAGGAGGCAGACTTTCAAATCCTCTGAGGAGGTAGATTTTCAAGCCCTCTGAGGAGGTAAATTTTCAAGCCCTCTTAATAGGCATCCCTTCATCAACTCAGTTCAGAAGAACAACTCCTGCATTTTGTAAGTCTGGAGTAAACTTGGCGCATCGGCATCTAAGGATGGCATCTGCAATTTGTAGTCTTGTCAGCGATTTGGTACGATCACTTTATAGCCTAGATAACGGTTCGGTGATATTCAGAACATCCGCACTTTGTAATCTTGTCAGCGATTCAGTGCAATCACTTTGTAGCCTAGATAACGGCTCGATGATATTAAGAATATCTGCACTTTGTAATCTTCTCAGGGATTCGGTGCAATCACTTTGTAGCCTAGATAACGGCTCGGTGATATTCAGAACATCCACACTTTGTAATCTTATCAGCGATTCAATGTAATCACTTTGTAGCCTAGATAACGGCTCAGTAATATTGAAGAACATCCGCACTTTGTAATCTTGTCAGCGATTCGATGCAATCACTTTGTAGCTTAGATAATAGGTCGGTGATATTCAAGAACATTCGTACTTTGTAATCTTATCAGCAATTTGGTGCAATCACTTTGTGGCCTAGATAATGGCTCGGTGATAGTCAGAACATCCGCACTTTGTAATCTTGTCAGCTATTCGGTGTAATCACTTTCTAGCCTAGATAACGGCTCAGTGATATTCAAGAACATCCGCACTTTGTAAGCTTGTCAGCGATTCAGTGCAATCACTTTGTAGCCTAGATAACGGCTTGGTGATATTCAAGAACACTCGCACTTTATAGTCTTGTCAGCGACTCGGTGCAGCTCAAGAGAGCACTTCCTGCATTTTGTAAGTCCGGAGCGGACTCGATGCATCGCCATTCGTGGATGGCACTCACACTTTGTAAGTCTAGAGCAGACTTGCAGGAGAACGACCCTCGGTACAACATGGAAGGATGATGATCACTCCACAGTCTAGGCAGTCTTGGCAAAAAAAAGGTAAGGTCTGGCTCAGGTATCCTCAGGTATGTACTTTTTTCCTTCTTCTCTGAATTTTGGCTCACCTAGGCGTCTAGGCACTAGCTTCCCCAAAATTGGGGGCAACTGTAGACACCGAATCCTAAGTCGAGGGTAATTTTTATTTAAAAAATGGGCAAATAATGAAAGCATTTTGGCTCTCTATGGACTAGGGGGTTAGCTGGGTCTTTTCAGGCAAACTTGATAATTTCTCCGAAAAAAAATATATATAAAAAATAAAAAATATATATGTAAAAAATAAAATTAAGATTAGGTTAAAATTAATTAGTTAATATTATAGGATAATTAAAGTTGAAAAAGAAAATAAATATGGAGTGTTTAATTAAGTAAAATATGTGATAATATAAGTAAGTTAAAATAAATTAAAAATTAAAAAAAATTATTATGGAGAAAACCAAGGAGGCCGACAGATGAGAGGGAGCAAACAAAGAAATAAAAATAAAAAGAAAGAGCAAGAAAATAGAGGGGGGAACCGAGCCAACAAAAGAAGAAAGTAAGAAAAATAAAAAGGAAAGAAAGATTAAGGGACAGAGAGGAAGAAACCAAAGAAAGAAAGAGGAAGGAAGATGGAAGGAAGAAGAAACAAAAGAAAGAAATAGACCAGGAAAGGAAAACGGAGCAAGGATGCGAAGCCAGAAAAGGGGAAAGAGAGGGGAAGAAGGCGGGGGCACCGCCGGCCACCCACAGCGTCGGACAGCCGCACTGCCCCACCAGAAGACTGAGGAGATCTGGACGAACCAGGCGGTGGTCACCGATCGGCCGCACTCGTCGGCGAGAAGAAGATCAGAGAAGGTGGAGACGCGATGTTTTAAGGCATTTTTCGACCAACCCCTGCCTCCTTCCGGCGCGTGACCGACAGCGACGAACTCCGGGCACGACGATTTGTCCTCCAGTGACGGCAGTGTCGACCACCGGCGGCTCCGGTGAAGAAATCCAGTAAGTGGGTTATATTTTATATTTTATTATTATTATTATTATTATTATTATTATTATTATTAATTAATATTACTTTATATTATTATTATTATTATTAATTAATATTATTTTACATTATTATTATTATTAATTAATATTATTATTACTATTACTATTATTATTATTATTATTATTAATGTTATTATTTTTATTGTTATAATTAATATTATCATGATTATTATTATTATTATTATATTGTTGTAGTATTAGTATTATTATGTTTATTATTATTATTGTTATTATTATTATTTATTTATTATTAGTATTATTATTTTATGCTTATTTTATATTATTATTATTATTATTATTATTATTTTTGTTGTGTTATTGTTATTGTGATTATTATTATTATTATTATTATTGTTATTATTATTATTATTAATATTTTATGCTTATTTTATATTATCATTATTATTGTTATTATGATTTTTGTTGTGTTATTATTATTATTATTATCATTGTTGTTATTATTATTATTATTAGTATTATTTTATGTTATTATTATTATTAGCATTATTATTTTATGTTTATTATTATTATTATTATTATTATTATTATTATTATTATTATTATTATTAATTTATTTATTTGTTATTAGTATTATTGTGTTTTATTATTATTATTATTATTTTTTGTTGTGTTATCATATATATTATTATTAGCTGTTTTATTATTATTGTTACTATTATTGTTGCATGTTAATATTATGTTATTATTATTATTATTATAATTATTTTTATTGTTAGTGATTATTATAATTATACTGTTCATGCTTTATATTTATTAATTGGTTAATTCTGTCAGTTTATTCTGTTTTACAGTGTTAAATTAATTACTTTTCTAAATTATTTCATTTAATTTATTTGTTCATTTATTTAATCATTTAGTTTAATTTAGTCTATTATTGACCAATATTATTTTTTGTCGTGACTGCAACTGCGAAGAGCATGTGGCTCGTCCATGGAGCTATGCGAAGCACGGTCGGGGCGAATAGTTTAGGATTTTTTTTATTATTCTGTGACATGTATTAATTATTGTTTTATTTTCTTTCATTTGCTTGAGGATTGTAATAATAAATGCCTTTCGATCGCACTTAAAGAGAACCACCAAACAAAATGTTTTCAACTAAAATTGAAAAATTTGTTAATAAAACTGGACCAATGTCCTCGTTTTCATCCGAAAAACAAAAGGTTCACGTTTTCATTATAACAAGATCACTTCGTCCTTTTTCATGAAGTTGGTTTGAGAGCTCTGTACTTTTTTGTAAAATAAGTAGTTGAGAACCAATGTTCTCATCTGAATGAATGTCTCTATTTATGTATGTGTTTTTATTCTATCACTATTATGGATTTTGCATTTATTTTTTGATAATTGTAATTATATTTATCGCTTTATTTATTACTTTTTGTGAGTTTTTAATGTGCTTTAATTTACTTGCATGAATCGTGTGAGAACAGAGATAAAATAATTGACTCTAAAAGCTCATTCATATAATGTCAACCAAAGGTATGAATAAGTGTGAGGTCCCAAACTCTCTCTGGCTTTGGCCTCATAAGGTTAGAATTTATTTCCCAATATTTTATTCAGTGGTGACTTTGTGATACCTACTTTATGATACCCAGCAGACGCCCTCGTAAGTTGATTGCAAACAATGGAATGGGGGTGAATACCCATCCATTGCGAAGCGATCTGCTTTCATGAGTTTTAATGAACCTCCATCCGGTCTCGAGTTCTAAAAGCGGCGGACTCTCGAGAGCGACTCGTATGCCGAGCGGGATTTGCGCGCATCACAAAAAGCCTCAAAACTTTCTAGAATGTACATGGATTAGGTGGACTCAGATTTTTAATCTACCTCCACGCATTCAAGTTGCAAATCATAAAAAAGATCAATCGTTATGGAGGATCTGAAGATAAAGCTCCGAGATCTTACACCGATGGTACAATTTCTATTGGTGAGCATATCTCGCAATTGGTAAGTACTTTAATTATAATATAAATTCTACTTTTATATTAGTGACTGCTAATTTCCATAATATTTGGCCATTGATTTATTCATTTTGGTACTTTGAAACAGTTTGCCTTTTGAGTTTGGATTATATATACCTCACATGTAGTTTTTGTATTTATATAGAACCAGTCAACTATTTGTGACATGCGAATTGCTTGACAAATATTAATTGATATATGTAGAGGAGGATGGGAAAATTGTGTTGGAGTTTGTTGAGGAGTTTGGAGTAGATTTGTGATTTTTAGAAGTGTAAAAGGGATTTTTCTTTAGAAGAGGATGGCAATAATATGGGGAGGTTATGCCAAAATTTTCATTGATTTTTTGAAAAGTTTTTAGTTTATAAATTACAAAAAAATAGGATAAAAAAGGAAAATAATGCAAGTGCATGTTTTAATAATACAGTGAAAAATTTATCTTTTTTACTCATCTTCATTTTTTTCAATAACTACCTTATATTGCACATGATATAGGAGAAGGAGTTTTGTTGGCCACCTACAATTCTCGAGGCACATACCATAAATCATGATTGGAAGACCTATGTGGCAGATCGTAGCAAAAAGGTGAATGTAAGTAACATGTACTTCATCAGTTGATAATGTTTTCAGTTATTTAAATGGTAAATGGTTGTCAACTATGTGTTATTCTTATATTTACGTTTATTAAAATTTGTTGTCCTTTTATAGGAGAGGTATGAGCAACTCCGATTTGAGAGATCGTAAGATGAGTCATCCATCGATGAGTCGGAGTTATTTATTAAGGCTGCACGATGCAATAAAAGGAAAATAATATATGGACTTGGCTCACATGTGCCTCCTGGTGTTTATCCAACTGGACCATCATGTGCTGATTGTACAAACAGTGCCTCTCATTCTAGTGGTACGTGCTTGACAAAGTAAGATGTTGAGGAGATTATCGTACGGACTATTCGTTCATTGCTTCCTCACTCGGCCACCAGCCAATCAGCCTAATACCTCTGCTTCATCACCCGCACAAGATGATAATATTGGCCCTTCAGGTGCACAAGGTCTTTAACCGCCTAATGATTCTCCTTTTGGTAGCGGTGGTTCTATCTCGAAATTACTTTACTAATCTTATTTTGTATGATATTATTATTAGTACAATTTATTATTCAGGAAGATATTATGTGGGATGACAACCTTATTTACTTTTCGAGTAATTTTAATTATATATACATTATGTAATAATATTAATTATATATGTTTTAGATTATATGTTTATAAATTTGGTTATAATTTGCATTTATATTCATATGAATGTTCATTTTTCAATGTAGTGTACATAATAAATTATTTTATTATTTAATGATATGAAAATAAAATAATAAATAAAAAAATAAAAAATTTAGCGACGGAATAGCGACATAAATTTCCATCACTAAAAATAAAATTGATTTAACAACCAATTAGTGACAGACACTAATATATTTAGGCTACTATCTGTCATAATATTTAAAATTAAATTGCGATTAAATTTAGCAACTGAAATCTCCGTCGCAAATTAAACAATAATGTATTTGGCGACAAAATTTAGTGGTTAATTATCGACTAAAAATTTAATATTTGCAACTAAATTAAGTCGCTAAAATTAGCGACTGTTTTGAGATTTAGTCACTAAATTGCTTGCGACGGCGGTATTTGCAACATGTAGTCGTCTTGCCGCTATATGTAATTAGCGACTAAATTTTGAATAATAGCGACTAAATATGCCGTCATTAAATGACAAACTTTTTGTAGTGTTTCTTTGCGACAGTTTTAGTGAAGAATTCTTGTTGTCGCTAAACACACATGAATTAGGGACGGATTTTTTTGTCTCTAAAAATTTTTAAATTTTTGAATTATGAAATCAATTTTAAGAAATTGAAGTGAACTTTAGTGATGGAATAGCGACAAAGAATCCATCGCTATTTTCTTTGTTGAAATACATATTTCATATTGTGACAATTTTTTGTTGTCGCTAATTTAATCGCTAAAAAGTTTTTATATAACAAAATGTTTTGAAAAAAGCATGAAAAAACAAAAAAAAATTAAAATGAAAGAAAAGTAAGAGGGGGAGAGGGAGCATAGAGGAGAGAAATAAGAAGAAAGAAAGAAAGAAAGAGGGAGAGCGAAAGCCTGGCAAACCATGACTGTAACACCCCATACTTATACGCAGGGGAACTCATCCCCTTACCTGATAGATAAGTGTCTTACCAACAAACAACAATACAAACATAACAACAGCGGAAAAGAGACATTCAGAATACAATAAATTAAAATAGGTAACACAATAATGGGCTAGTAGAAAATCTCAATTCATATAATTAAATATTCTTTACAAAAGAGGGGGTACATTAACCTTACATACTTGCATACTGAAATATTTACAAAGTTTTATACATTACAAAATATTACATCAAAATACCAAACTACAAAAGACAAGCTACAAAAGAATCTCTCTAGTGTGTTGGCTCTGACTGCTACGGATCACAACCTCAAAAACTCGGACAGCTTCCACACCTGCACAGATGAAACACCCATGCGAAGCGATAACGCTTAGTGGGGAAAACAAAAGATGGATGACCACTCACAGTGGCCGCCAAGGCAAAATGCATACATATGGCACATACAGAAGTGCACAATTATTCATATAAAACATATCACTTTTATCATACTTTAAGGACAAGGGTTACTTATAATAGCCACAATCATGTCTTATCATAAATGAGGTTGCATGCATAAGAGAACCAAACATTTATGCCTGCAAATTCAGAGTAGCAGATAACGAGTAAACACCGGATACCCGTGGGTACGAACAAAAGCAACTTCTTTCATTTTCATACAAAAATATTTTCACTGGGGATCTTAAACAAGATCCAAACACTCAGGATTGTGAGGACCCAAACGGTGACCTGATCAGGGTCCAGAACACTAGAGCTGTAGCTTACAAAACTCTATAGGCATGCCTATCTATCCACTAATTTGACTCTTGCAGGCTAGGCATAATTCACACATACCAAACATATTACGAAGGTATTGAATAACATGGTAGTTCATTCATAAATGCAATTGCAATACATGAGAGAGAAATCATGCAAAAAGGCACAAACAAATAATATAAAAGCATAGGGGACTATTGTGCTTGCGATGAACATCGTGCTCGCGATGAATGTTGTGCTCGCTATAGAAGGGGTAGAAAAGCTTCTATTGCGGCCGCGATATAGTCGTACTCACAACAGAAGAGGCAAGGAAGATCACTGTCGCACTCGTGCGCAAGGACACGCTTGCGACAGCCATCAGTCCTGCATAAGCTTGGCAACCGAGCTCTCTGTCTCCCTCGTGACAGAGGCAAAATTCCTAGTAAGAGCTTGAATGACCAGGCTCTACGCTCTGTAGCCAAACTCTCTATCGCACTCGCGATAGCTCTGTTGCGCTCACGACGGTTGTCGTGCCTGCGACAAAGTCGATTCTCCAGCTCCAACAGCCGAAAATCTGCAGAAATCTAAATCCCCAAACATTCCCAACATGTAATTCATCCATCCAAACTTAAGCCAAACATCAATAGGGATTCAAATATCAAGTAACATAAATCCCAAGGTTTATGCCAATAATTATAAATTAAAGCATTAAAATAAGCATATCAAGTAATATATTCTCAAACCTAGAAATTTTGCCCAAACTCATGTAAAATCATACCCAAATTCACTTTGACTTTTAAAATCACCAAACCCAGTTAAATTCCACAACACACACTTCAATCAAACACACATATACACACTTTCACACTCAATTTCTAGAAATTTAAATAACAAATCAGTAATAGATCAAAATTATGCAATTACAAACAAATTCCCAAACCTTAAATCCTAAGCTCCTTGAACGTCAATTTGCGGCACTACTACCGGCAATCTCCTTTCCTTTCGGATCCTCATGAGGCAACTCTGATCAATCAAACCCAAAACACACAAAACTCAAAACCCTAAACACACACACACACACACCAATGGGAAACACAAAAAGAAAAGAAAAAGAAGAAGAAGAAGAAACTTACTCAAATAGCTCTTGAATTTGTCAAACTCAACACAAACCACCAACTCAAGGAGATGCAAGTGAGCAAGGAGCAAGAAGAAAAGCAAAGAAGAAGAAACGTGGAAGAGGAAACGGGAGAAGGGCATATTTGCTCTCTCTCTCATTTTCTCTCTCATAGGCTTATATAGCCCCTCACTTACCACATGTCACAAGGTTGTAGTGCATTTGACAAATTCCCAACTAATTCTTCTTATTCTTATAACCACACAAACACACCACACAATAAAATAAATAACATACAATTATGCCCTTAAAAACTTAATAAATCATGCAAAACACCATAACATACACACACAAGCTCAAAACTACTAGGGTGAGAATCGAGGTGTTACAACTCTCCCCTCCTTAAAAGAATTTCATCTTCGAAATTCTCACCTGAACTGAACAAATGCGGGTACTGAGATCTCATAGCTGACTCCGGTTCCCATGTAGCTTCTTCAATTCTATAATGTTGCCATAAAACCTTAACTAGAGGAATCTATTTTTTTCTAAGCTGTCTCACTTCCCATGCCCAAATAGCCTTGGGTTCCTCATCATATGAATAACCCGGCTGAATTCTCACGTCTTGAACTGATAGTACATGAGATGCATCTGATCTATATCTTTGAAGCATTGATAAATGGAATATATCATGCAATTTGGCTAGTTCCAACGGCAAAGCTAAACGGCAGGCAATTGGACCAACCTTTTCCAGAATCTCATAAGGCCCTATAAACCTCGGGCTCAATTTTCCTTTCTTGCTAAAGCGAAAAACCTTTTGCCATGGGGATACTTTTAAGAACACTTTATCTTCAACTTTAAACTGAATATCCTTCCATTTTACATTGGCATAAGATCTTTATCTATCTCTTGCTGCTTTTAAATTCTGTTGCGCTAATCGGATCTTCACTTCAATGTTTCTAACTAATTTTGGACCCACACTAGAACGTTCTAACAATTCAGTCCAACAAACTGGAGTCCAATATCTCCTTTCATAGAGAGCCTCATACGGCACCATTCTAATGCTCACTTGATGATTGTTGTTATATTCAAATTCCATTAACGCCACATACTTGTCCCAACTTCCCGAGAAATCTAATGCACACCCTTGAAGCATATCCTCAAAAATCTGAATAATCCTTTCTGATTGACCATCGGTCTGAGGATGAAATGCAGTACTAAAATTCAAATGAGTACACAAAATAGACTGCAATACTTTCCAAAACTTTGATGTAAATCTTAGATCCCGATCAGACACAATTGATAATGAAACCCCGTGCAATAGAACCACTTCCTTCTCATAAATCTTGGCCAAACGATCCATTAGGTAATCAAGTTGAACTGGCAAAAAGTGAGCCGACTTGGTGAGCCGATCAACTATAACCCAAACCACATCATGATTTTGTTGATTTAGAGGCAAACCTAATACAAAATCCATAGTGATGTTATCCCACTTCCACTGATGAATAGGTAAAGGATTAAGCAACCCAGATGGAACTTGGTGCTCAGCCTTTACCTGCTGACAAGTTAAGCATTTAGAAACAAAATCCACTATATCCCTCTTCATACCAGGGCCACTAATACAATTGCTTTAAGTTACGATACATTTTATCACTTCTTAGATGCATCATGAAAATCATAGCGTGTGCCTCTAATAAAAGCTTCCTTTTTAGCTCTCCATTATCGGCACACACAAACGATTTCTAAAACTTAATACCTCTTCACTGCTTACAGAATAGTCCGTTTGTTTTCCACTTCTAATCACTTGCAAGACATGTCACACCCCAACCTATACCAAGGAGACTTCCATACAGATTGGAGGGAGAAGGCTCCCTGGATAGATAGGAGTGTCACACCCCACTGGTACAAACATGCAAACATTACATAAACAGAGCGACATGTTAGAGATAATTAAAATCTTTAATACAGAGAAGGATGATACTGAACAAAATGTATACTTTATTAATATACCAAAAGAAGGTCTTTACATATTACATCAGATTACAAAAAGAACCAATTTACAAAAGCCCAAGATACATGGTTCCAAAGGGCTATCAAAATAATACATCTATTACGATGAGAAAGGAAAGCCTATACTATAAAACACCCCATCTCTAGTTGCGTTGGCCTTCCCGATGCGACGCGCCCAGAACACGCGTACCAAAACCTTCCACACCTGCACGGATAAACACCCGTGCTAAGCGAAATCGCTTAGTGGGGAAAACACAAAATGCATAACCGCCACTCACAGTGACGATGACAGAAAGCATATGATAACAATACAATTATGGGCATGTATTCATACATAGTTAATTCAGATATTGGCATTCACATTCAAGAATTCTTGTACAAAACACAATGACACCTGCTTGATCCCAATTAGTGGATAACGAGTACATATAGATACTTGAGAGTATCGATATCATCATATAGACAAATAGATACCCGAAGGTATCGAACCATTCTTTTTACTTTATTTTCAAATTGTTTTTACGTGGAATCTTAAGAAAGATTCAGACAGAGGGATCGCGAGGATCCAATCGTGGGACCTGATCAGGGTCCAAAGTCGTACATATAGCTGCAGCGGCACAAAACTCTATTAGGCATGCCTAACTATCCACTTATCCGACATTATCAGGTTATGCCAAATCTTATCACATTTACATATATTTTATTCGTGCAAAAAGAAAATCAAAGCTTCATGAAAACTGCATGCAAAAGAAATTAAGTCATTAAGCCAAAGGAAAAGAAATCAAGTTTGGAAGTCGCGCCTGTCGCGCTCGCGACAGAGACCAAAACACAACTACCCGCCGAGTCTCGCGGTCTCGAGAGATTCTCACGCTCGCGAGAGGGCGAAGGTGCCACTCTCTGTCGCGCTCGCGACAGAAGGTAACTGTCCAAGTCCATCGCGCTCGCGACCACCGCGCGCTCGCGACAGAAGAGAGTCCCGCAACCACTCGGAGATTGAGCGCTCTGTCGCGCTCGCGACAGAGAGTTCTCTCGAGCTCTCGGCGCGATACTTCTCGCGCCGGCGCGAGGGCCGAACCCTCCGCACTCTGTCGCGCTCGCGACAGACACGGGTTTTTCAGCTCTTACGCCCAAATTCTGCAGAAAACTTACACAAATCACATTCAAACTTCCAAAATTGATTCCAAACCTCAAAATTAGGCAACGCAAGCATTCACAACTCATAACATAAATAAAAACCCAGCTTTAACACCATTTATCTCAATTAAATCAAGACAATTACATGTCCAATTCTAGGAAATTCCAAAACAGCAATTATAACACCAATTATAGATATTCATATAGTTTCTCACAATTCCTTCAACAATATTCATTCTTTCACATCACATATCACACTAATTTCCATTCAAGCTATAATAACACCACTCATAAACTCAATCAAAGCAAAACCACAATTATCAAACTCAAATCATAAATACACAATAAAGATGAACATTCCCAAACCTTCTCTCCTTAGCTCCTATTCGCGAGCTCCGCTCCCGCTAGCAATTCCTTTCCCTTTATCAGGTCTAGGAGTCTCCTCTGAACCACAAACCCATAACAATCAAGATCAATTTTACAACTACCCAAACATACATATATAATTATAAAACCTAGAGAAGAGGAAGAAGAAGAATCTAAAACACCCATAACCCCAACTCACCTTTAAGCTTCCAAAATCCACAAGCTAATCAACTCTAATTACTCAACTAAGGAAGTGGGAGCAAGATTATGTAAAGAAAAGGAAGAACAAAGGAGAAGGAAGAAGAAGAAGAAGGAAATGGCATGAAAAGGAGGAGGGGAACGGGAAATCAAGGGAAAGGCTGCCCTTTTCTCTCTCTTCACCAACCCAATAAATGCCCACTTATCCCCTTTGCCACTTGTCAATCTCTCCTTAAGACACTTGCCCCAACATCACACCCTACTCCCATACTTTACTATACATATTAACTTCTCCTTTGCTCATATCCTAATCCCATACACTAATATGTACACTAAGCTTTCTCTTACTCACACTTAATTTTCATACACTCACTTATACCCTACACTAGCCTATCTCCTCTTCTCAACTCAAACTAATACACTTAAATTAAATAAATAAACCAATTAAACACCTACATGTAACACATAAAAATACACACATACAGACACGGACAGGCTCAAACTACTGGGGTGGTTTTGGGGTGTTACAATACTCCCCCACTTAACAGAATTTCGTCCTCGAAATTCTTACCTGCTTCAAACAACTGAGGGTATTGCAATCTCATAGCTTCTTCTGGTTCCCATGTAGCTTCTTCAATACCGTGATGCTGCCATAAAACGTTGACTAACGGTATCTGCTTATTCCGAAGCTGTCTGATTTCCTTATCCAAAATCCTCTTCGGTTCTTCATCAAAAGAAAAGTCTGACTGAATCCGAATATCTTGCACTGGTAGCACATGCGAAGGATCTGACCGATATCTCCGAAGCATAGACACATGAAAAACATCATGTAGTCTAGCTAACTCCATAGGCAAAGCTAACTGATACGCTACTGGACCTACTTTCCTTAGAACCTCATATGGCCCAATAAAACGTGGACTTAGTTTGCCTTTCTTTCCAAAACGGAGAACCTTACGCCATGGTGACACTTTCAAGAAAACTTTATCACCCACTACATACTGAATATCTCTGCGCTTCAGATTAGCATAAGAACGCTGTCGGTCCTTAGCTGCCTTCAAGTTCTGTTGCACAACCCTTACCTTTTCTTCGGTATCCCGCACTATATCCGGACCTATCATAGCTTTTTCTGACAGTTCAGTCCAACACATTGGTGTTCTGCATTTCCGTCCATACAGTGCTTCATAAGGAGCCATACCAATACTTACCTGGTAACTGTTATTATAAGCGAATTCCATTAAAGACACATACCGATCCCAGCTTCCTGAAAATTCTAAGGCACAACCCCGGAGCATATCTTCTAGAACCTGAATAACCCTCTCTGACTGACCATCTGACTGCGGATGGAAAGCAGTACTGAAATTTAACCGTGTTCCCAAAGCTACCTGAAGTTCTTTCCAAAACTTGGATGTAAAACGAGGATCTCGGTCTGATACAATGGATAACGGAATCCCATGCAATCGAACTATCTCATCCACATAAAGTTCTGCCAACTTGTCCATCGAGTAATCCACTCGCACCGGTAGAAAATGTGCAGACTTTGACAATCGATCTACTATGACCCATACAGAATCATGCTTACGCTGAGTCATAGGAAGACCAGATACAAAATCCATCGTGATGTCATCCCACTTCCATTGAGGAATGGGTAAGGGATGAAGCAATCCCGATGGCACTTGATGCTCGATTTTCACTTGCTGACAAGTAAGACACCTTGAAACAAATTCTGTTATCTCTCTTTTCATTCCCGGCCACCAATAAAATTGCTTCAGATCTTGATACATCTTATCCCCACCAGGATGCATAGTGAAGACTAATAAATGAGCTTCCTGCAACAGTTTCTTTCTTAACTCCCCCACATTAGGTACACATAACCGATTACCATGTCTCAACACTCCTTCACTGTCTAATAAGTATTCAGTGCGCTTGCCCTCTTTCACTGCTTGACAAACACGCTGAAGCACATGATCATCTAATTGAGCCTTTGCAATTTCTGATCTTAAACTTGGTTTAACTTTAAGTTGAGCAATCAGAGCACCTTCAGAATCAAATCTCCATCTGCCTCGACTAGCCAGTAACGCAGACAAAGACTTCCTACTAAGAGCATCTGCCACCACATTAGCTTTACCCGGATGATAGTCAATAATACAATCATAATCCTTGAATAGCTCTAACCATCTCCGCTGCCTCAAATTTAACTCCTTCTGAGTTAACAAGTACTTAAGACTCTTATGATCGGTAAAAATTCTGCACGTCTCCCCATACAAGTAGTGTCGCCAAACCTTAAGCGCAAACACTACCGCTGCTAACTCCAGATCGTGAGTCGGATAATTCCGTTCATGAGGCTTCAACTGTCTTGATGCATAAGCTACCACTTTATTTCCTTGCATCAGAACACAACCTAACCCAATGCCCGAAGCATCACTGTACATAGTGTATTCCTTACTCGAAACCGGTTGTGTGAGCACAGGAGCTTTAACCAATAACTCTTTCAACCGATCAAAACTGGCTTGACACTTTTCAGACCATACAAACTTGACATCCTTCCGAAGTAGCTGGGTCAAAGGAGATGCTAACACTGAGAACCCCTGAACAAACCGTCGGTAATACCCTGCTAATCCCAGAAAACTTCTCACTTCTGGCACATTCTTCGGAGGCATCCAATTAACAATTGCTTCAATCTTACTTGGATCAACACGTACACCTTCTGCTGATACCACATGTCCAAGGAAAGCTACTTCTTTCAACCAAAACTCACACTTACTGAGTTTCGCATACAGCTGATGATCTCTTAACATTTGCAATACTAATCTAAGATGTTCCTCATGTTCTTTTCGATTTCTAGAGTACACCAAAATGTCATCAATAAATACCACAACAAACTTATCCAGATACGGTCGAAAAACCCGGTTCATCAGATCCATAAAGGCTGCAGGCGCATTAGTCAAACCAAAGGGCATCACTAGAAATTCGTAATGACCATAACGCGTCCGAAAAGCCGTCTTCGCCACATCTGCTTCTTTCACCCCTAACTGGTAATAGCCTGACCTCAAATCTATCTTAGAAAATACCCCAGCTCCTCTCAACTGATCAAAAAGATCCTCAATCCTCGGCAGTGGATACTTATTCTTGATAGTCACTTTGTTAAGCTGTCGATAATCAATGCACATCCGAAGGATTCCATCTTTCTTCTTAACAAACAGCACTGGAGCACCCCACGGCGACACACTAGGCCGAATGAATCCTTTATCCAACAATTCTTGCAACTGACTCTTCAATTCCTTCAATTCCACTGGGGCCATTCTGTAAGGAGCCTTAGAAATCGGAGCTGTCCCCGAAAAAATTTCTACGGACAGTTCAACTTCTCTCTCTGGAGGTAACCCCGGTAACTCTTCCGGAAAAACATCTATAAAATCTTTTACAACCGAAATGTCTTGAATCTTAACTTGACCTCGCCGAGAGTCTAAGACCACAGCCAAAAATGCTTCACACCCTTTTCTGATAAATCTTCTGGCTTTCATAGCTGATACCACATTATGCAAAGAACTACTTCCAATACCCTTTACCACAACAGGCATTTGATCTTTATCCCTCAAAACCATGACTTTCCTATGACAATCCACTACCGCGCGATGCTTATCCAACCAATCCATTCCCAAAATAATATCAAACTCATGGAATGGCAAACAAATTAAATCCACTGCAAACTCTGTACCTTGAATCTTTAAAGGACACTTCCGACATACACGATTAACCATAACACTATGACCCAACGGACTGGATACACAAATCTCATATTCCATCTTCTCCTCACTACCCAAACTATCCCACAACTTACCAGAACACACATAAGAATGGGTAGAGCCCGGGTCAATCAAAACATAAACTTCAGAATCAAGCAAAGAGAACTTACCGGCAATCACTTCAGGAGCATTCTGTTCCTCTCGGGCCTTCATAGCATAAGCCCTACTAGATGATGGCACAGGGCGATCTACTGATTCTGAGGCTTCTCTATCTCGAGGCCGTCCACCACGACCCCTTCCTCTACCCCTATTACGACTTCCTTGGGGTACATTAGATCCAGCTCGGCTCCCTTCTTGATGTCCCGAAAGATCTCCAAGGCGGTTCGGACAATTTGCAAGTAAATGGTCCGTAGAACCACATTTAAAACAGCCTCCCGTTAACCACCGACATTCGCCCCAATGTTGTCTATTACAATGAGAACATCGGGGAGGGCCATCTCCTCTACCTGAACCTGATCCCCTGGAAGAACCCTGTCTCCTCCCTCTAGGGGCCGGATTAGCTGTAGACTCATCCGCAAAATTTCCTTGCGACTCCCTCGGCCTCTTGCCTGAAGAAGAGCCACCTCTTGCAGACTTTCTTCTTTGAGCCTTTTCTCTCAATATATTCTCAGAACGCTCCGCCCTCAAGGCTGCTTGAACCAGCTGGTAATACTTCACATTCGGAGCCGACATCAATGAAATTAACATTACCTTCAAAGATTCATTCAAACCTGATTCAAAATGCTGACATCGAAACTCTTCCGTGAGAACTCTTGACGGCGCATACTTACTGAGCTTATTGAACTCGTCCTCATACTCAGCCACAGACATCATTCTTTGCTTAAGAGTGAGAAACTATGCCCACTTGACATCCTTATAAGCTTTGGTCACATACCGATTCTGAAACTCACCCTCGAAGAACTCCCATGTAATCGGTGCAGGAACTTACGGTTGACTAACTACCAACCTCCACCAATCATAGGCAGAACCTTGTAACAAAGACAAGGCACATTCCACTTCTTGCTCCGGTGGGCATCTAATCTCCCTAAGTACTCTGGATGTCTTTTCTAACCACATCTCTGCTTTATAAGATTCATCTATGCTAGTACCAAAGAAATTCTCTGCACCATGTTTTCTTAACCTTTCAATTGGGGCACTAGGCGCTGTTACCCTTTCAAGTACTCTTGTCATACTCTGAAGCATCGCTTCCATTGGTCCCAAAGGCACCTCAGGATACCCCCTAGGAGGTTGAGCCGGACCAGAAACTGAGGGATCCTGCCCTTGGGGATTCGCACTTTCCGCTGACCCCTCAAGCGATCCACGGGCGGACTCCATAACTACAAAACATAAACGCAGTGCGCATCAGGCCAACACAACTCTAACAACTAGCTAACACACTGAAACCCAGTAACATCTAAACCTGGGGCTCTGATACCACCTAATGTCACACCCCAACCTATACCAAGGAGACTTCCATACAGATTGGAGGGAGAAGGCTCCCTGGATAGATAGGAGTGTCACACCCCACTGGTACAAACATGCAAACATTACATAAACAGAGCAACATGTTAGAGATAATTAAAATCTTTAATACAGAGAAGGATGATACTGAACAAAATGTATACTTTATTAATATACCAAAAGAAGGTCTTTACATATTACATCAGATTACAAAAAGAACCAATTTACAAAAGCCCAAGATACATGGTTCCAAAGGGCTATCAAAATAATACATCTATTACGATGAGAAAGGAAAGCCTATACTATAAAACACCCCATCTCTAGTTGCGTTGGCCTTCCCGATGCGACGAGCCCAGAACACGCGTACCAAAACCTTCCACACCTGCACGGATAAACACCCGTGCTAAGCGAAATCGCTTAGTGGGGAAAACACAAAATGCATAACCGCCACTCACAGTGACGATGACAGAAAGCATATGATAACAATACAATTATGGGCATGTAATCATACATAGTTAATTCAGATATTGGCATTCACATTCAAGAATTCTTGTACAAAACACAATGACACCTGCTTGATCCCAATGAGTGGATAACGAGTACATATAGATACTTGAGAGTATCGATATCATCATATAGACAAATAGATACCCGAAGGTATCGGACCATTCTTTTTACTTTATTTTCAAATTGTTTTTACGTGGAATCTTAAGAAAGATTCATACAGAGGGATCGCGAGGATCCAATCGTGGGACCTGATCAGGGTCCAAAGTCGTACATATAGCTGCAGCGGCACAAAACTCTATTAGGCATGCCTAACTATCCACTTATCCGACATTAGCAGGTTATGCCAAATCTTATCACATTTACATATATTTTATTCGTGCAAAAATAAAATCAAAGCTTCATGAAAACTGCATGCAAAAGAAATTAAGTCATTAAGCCAAAGGAAAAGAAATCAAGTTTGGAAGTCGCGCCTGTCGCGCTCGCGACAACTGTCGCGCTCGCGACAGAGACCAAAACACAACTACTCGCCGAGTCTCGCGGTCGCGAGAGATTCTCACGCTCGCGAGAGGGCGAAGGTGCCACTCTCTGTCGCGCTCGCGACGCTTGTCGCGCTCGCGACAGAAGGTAACTGTCCATGTCCATCGCGCTCGCGATAGAAGAGAGTCCCGCAACCACTTGGAGATTGAGCGCTCTGTCGCGCTCGCGACAGAGAGTTCTCTCGAGCTCTCGGCGCGACACTTCTCGCGCCGGCGCGAGGGCCGAACCCTCCGCACTCTGTCGCGCTCGCGACAGTGTCGCGATCGCGACAGACATGGGTTTTTCAGCTCTTACGCCCAAATTCTGCAGAAAACTTACACAAATCACATTCAAACTTCCAAAATTGATTCCAAACCTCAAAATTAGGCAACACAAGCATTCACAACTCATAACATAAATAAAAACCCAGCTTTAACACCATTTATCTCAATTAAATCAAGACAATTACATGTCCAATTCTAAGAAATTCCAAAACAGCAATTATAACACCAATTACAGATATTCATATAGTTTCTCACAATTCCTTCAACAATATTCATTCTTTCACATCACATATCACACTAATTTCCATTCAAGCTATAATAACACCACTCATAAACTCAATCAAAGCAAACCACAATTATCAAATTCAAATCATAAATACACAATAAAGATGAACATTCCCAAACCTTCTCTCCTTAGCTCCTATTCGCGAGCTCCGCTCCCGCTAGCAATTCCTTTCCCTTTATCAGGTCTAGGAGTCTCCTCTGAACCACAAACCCATAACAATCAAGATCAATTTTACAACTACCCAAACATACATATATAATTATAAAACCTAGAGAAGAGGAAGAAGAAGAATCTAAAACACCCATAACCCCAACTCACCTTTAAGCTTCCAAAATCCACAAGCTAATCAACTCTAATTACTCAACTAAGGAAGTGGGAGCAAGATTATGTAAAGAAAAGGAAGAACAAAGGAGAAGGAAGAAGAAGAAGAAGGAAATGGCGTGAAAAGGAGGAGGGGAACGGGAAATCAAGGGAAAGGCTGCCCTTTTCTCTCTCTTCACCAACCCAATAAATGCCCACTTATCCCCTTTGCCACTTGTCAATCTCTCCTTAAGACACTTGCCCCCACATCACACCCTACTCCCATACTTTACTATACATATTAACTTCTCCTTTGCTCATATCCTAATCCCATACACTAATATGTACACTAAGCTTTCTCTTACTCACACTTAATTTTCATACACTCACTTATACCCTACACTAGCCTATCTCCTCTTCTCAACTCAAACTAATACACTTAAATTAAATAAATAAACCAATTAAACACCTACATGTAACACATAAAAATACACACATACAGACATGGACAGGCTCAAACTACTGGGGTGGTTTTGGGGTGTTACAAGACACGTTTCAACTTAGGATCATTCATTTGCGCATCAATAAATAACTGCTTTAGACTTGGCTTAGTGTAACATACCTGTGACGAGCGCCGGAACCGATAAGGCTCTCATTTGGGGAGACCCGCTTTTAGGGCTCGAGGGATTGGTTCGCGTCTTTTGATCTTGGGTGTCGAGAGACATTTTGGAATCCCTACCCAATAGAACATTGGGGAGTTCATCTAGCCTCATGATACCTTTAGGCACATTTGAGGTATTTTTGAGTCGCCACCCAATTTATAAGAAATTGGGAAAGGTAGTCTAACCTCTACGGTCTAAACTAGAGAAGGTATTCGGAACTTCACTCTTATTTATACCTTGGTTAATTATAAGTGAGTTTTTAAATTATATAATTTCATCTCTCTTCTCATGCGATTAATGCAATTTATTAAAGCGCATTACAATCATTTAGAAAGTGATAAAAGAAAGCCGTAAAGAAAGCGATAAATAAAGCGGTAAACACGCCAAGCACACAATTACAAAGGAAAAATAGGAACATAATACAATCCCCAAATGAAAGAAAGTTAAATAAAATTGCCACAAAAATAATTAATTACAAGGGCCCATAAGGTATATAACATAAATTTAAACAATTAAGCAAAATCAATCAAAAGGGATTACATGCATAAATCGGGATATTTATTCGGTTTAACAACATTGGTTCCTTCAAACTCACTTAAAGAGGGATTGAAGAGTTATTTTCATTGTTGGCTTGAAAATCGGGATGAGTGATACCATTTTTGGAAAGTTTAACTCTTCGTTTTAATTCATGACATTTTACATTCCTAGGCTAAAATCGAGGACATTGGTCCCAATTTATTAGTAAAAAATCCCAATTTAGTTATAAAAATATTTTCGTGACTTTTTATCCTACACTTGTATCAAATAAAACTATTTTATAAACAAAAATAATCACACAAATAAAAGGGTTGGTAAGATGTAGACACCGGGTCTTGAGGCAGTCCAGGTCAGAGTTACCCGATGAAGAGATCCACGTTGGTTTCTGGATAAATGGATGGAATTTGGAGGTTTTTGTCTTTTCGGTTTCACAAGGATTAAAATCTTTTTCTCTATAGCGTGAGGTTTTGAAAGAATTTGGGAAATTTATGTTGAAATTGGAAGTTTGGTTCCACAGACGGGATGACCGTCTGAGTAGGGACGCCCGTCCCTACTTGGGGTGATTCCCGTCTCTATGCATAGTAAAGACGGCACGTCTGTAGCTAGGGACGGACACGTGTCTGGGTAGGGACGCCCGTCCCTAGTCCCGCATTATGGCCCGTCTGTAGCTAGGGACGGACACGTGTCTGAGTAGGGACGCCCGTCCCTACTCTGGCATTTCGGCCCGTCTGTATCAAAATTTCCACGCATGCCCTTAGTAGGGACGCCCGTCAGTAGTTGTAGGGATGCCCGTCGGTAGTGGATCTGATCAGATAACTCCGAATTGGATAAAATTTAATCGAAAATCTTTTAAATGGGGATAAGTTTGGTTAAAAATTGAATTTTAAAACTCCTTTTAAAATTCAAACTTTAAACTGATGCTTATCTTATTTTATCTCCAAAAATTCTATAAATTGGGAAGTAAAATTCATTATTGGGGGTTACGAAATTTGACAAGTTTTTAGAGAAAAGTGAGCAAAATTTCGAGAGATTGGATTTTTTTAGAAAAGATTTTTGTGGGCAATTTTCCAAAGATATATAAAATCTCTGTTTATTTTCAGAATTTGGTTTTAAAAAAAAATCTTTCAATTAATTGATCTACTCAAATTCTTCTTACGAATTAAGCCAATTTGAGGTAGCGAAATTCATTCATTTCCATCAATACAGCAAATTCGAACAATCAATCGCTATTAAATTTTCAAGAAGGGAAAATACAATTTCTCTTGCTTGGATCTATTTTATTTTATCCTTGTGGAGCGTGCAGGGACCGAAATCATTCGACGTTCACCCAAAAAGGTAAAATCCGAGGGTAAACATTCTGGATTGATATTTGTGTAACTTAACTTGACTCATATTAAATTTTTTGAAATAATATTTTTACAAAGAATTGGAATTTTGAAAAGCTTTTTAATTTATTTTCTACCCCTTTTATCTTTTAACCCATTCTTTTTAAAGTTTCTTATTATGTTTATTTTTCTTTATTTTATTCATGATTTTGATACTAACATGTGTATTTCTATGAGTTATTTTTTTGACCATATTAGAATTGGAGTGGTTAATGAGGGTGATCGCGCCATTCTGAGGCTTCCCACCCGGGTTGTTTCTTTACCTTTGATTTTGTTCATTTTATTTATGAAGATTATTGTAATATCGCTAGGAAAAAATCATTAAACCATTCGTATTAATTAATTTGAAACTCTTTCCCAAATAAAGGCGGGACCAACATCTCAATTTTTCTCCATCCAAAATAAAACCATCACGTCAAAAATCATTTTATAATAAATATGTATGGCAGGACCGATGTCCTCACTCCAAATGAATATCCTGATTTTTGTATGACTTATATGCTGTATTTTTAATGGGGGTTGTATTCTGCCCCTAGTTTTATTGTAATCTATTTTGAGGATGTTTATTTTAATAATGGTTTACTTATTGCTTTTAACGTGAATAATTGCGCCTTAATCAAATGCATCGTGTGGAAAGTTAATGGAACAATAAATTCAAAACTTAATTATAATATTAATCAAGGTACAAATAAATGAGAAGTCCCGAACTCACTCTGGTCTTTGGGGCTCAACGAGGCGAGAGGTCTAGGACTTCTAAGACACCTCTTGGGTCTCACCAAAAGGCTTAATTGACATAAATCCTAGGCTCCAGGGGGTAGAGGCTGAGACCTCCAAGATCTCTCTGGCTTGCTCAAGATGGATATATATGCGCCGTCTTAGGCTCACTGAGGCTAGATGACCCTTCCCAATATTCTATTAGGTGGCGACTCCAAGAAACCTCATTGATGCCCAAAATAGACGCACTTGTAAATACCTTACAAGTTTTACGAACCTCTCCTGATCGCCCTAAAGCAAGCCCTCGGGAGGAACGAGGTTCGGCGCGCGTCACATAAGGTCTCACCCAAATGATATAGTCTCATATGCGCCATGACCCTTTAATTTGGTTACACGAATGTTCACACAAGAAAGATCACATTTCAACCCCAAACAAAAAAAATAACAATAAAAATATTAGTACCATTTCTAAAATTAAACGCAAGAAAATGACGACAAGAGAAACATAAAACATGATTAACATGCGTGAAAAAAATAAAATGGGTTAAATTGAACACACCAATTTAATATGCAACCAACTCACTTGCAAAGGGAATTAAAAATTAGTCATGCAAAAATATAATAATAATAATAATAATAATAATAATATTATTATTATTATTATTATTATTATTATTATTATTATTATTATTATTATTATTGTTATTATTATTATTATTATTATTACAACAACAACAACAATAATAATAATAATAATAATAATAATAATAATAATAATAATAATAATAATAATAATAATAATAATAATAATAATAATAATAATAATAATCACACTGATACCAATAAAAATAATAGCAACAGTATGATAAATACAGTAGACTAGTAGCAAAAATATGAACAATAACCACAATAAAGTAATGGCAATGTGTAACAACAAATACAAACATATAGTGACATTAACAGTGATGATAAATAGTAATAACAGTAATAATGACACAACAACATAATAATAACCATAGTAATACTAGCTATAACAATAAAAATAAAAATAATAATGATAATAATGACAAAATAAATAAAAATATTAATGAGGATAATGACAGTAAAATTAAATGGAAAACTAATGATAATAACCACTGATAATAATAAGAATAATAGTAATAACCAATAATAATAATAATAATAATAATAATAGTGGTAAAATAAATAATAATACTAACAAAATAATAGAATTGAGATTAACTAGGATAATAACATTAGTAATAATTATAACAACAATAATAATATCAACACTGAAGGCAAAATAAGATGAAGTGAAGTGATAAAAATGGATCCAAGAATATTTACCCTCCGAATTTGTAGAGTGGAAATAGGATGTCTCAATCCGTCCCCCTTATCAAGTTTGCAGTGACAAACACCAAAAATATTTAAGAACAATTAAGTTCTTAACACAAAAGACTCAAGAAAATAAAATCGAAAAATGATTTTTTTAATGGAATGCCCAAGTTGAAGAAATTAATTTTCCTCACTCAGGTTAATCCAAGAACAAAATCTTTTAACAAAAATCTCCAAATTTAAGGAAGAAGAAGAATTAATTTTTTGCTCTCTCGTCTGGCTCTCTTTTTCCCTCAGCAAGAAGGTCTAGCTTTCAATTGGGCAACCAAAGCCCCTTTCGAATCCAACCTCCACTTACAATGCTGCAGTATAAGGGTTGAAACCGATTTCCGACTTAGGGCATCCGCAACAACATTTGCTTTACCCGGATGGTACTCTAAAATGCAATCGTAATCTTTAAATAACTATAACCAATGACTCTGCCTCAAATTTAACTCTTTCTGCGTGAGCAGATACTTTAAACTCTTGTGGTCGGTGAAAATCTTACACGTCTCCCCATATAGATAATGCCGCCAAATCTTGAGAGCAAAGATCATAGCAGCTAACTCTAGGTCATGCGTCGGATAATTCCTTTCATGAGGCTTCAACTGATGGGACGCATAGGCCACCACTTTACCGTCTTGCATCAGAACACAGCCAAGTCCAACTCCTGAAGCATCGTTGTACATCACATACTCCTTACCCGAGACGGGTTGAGTAAGCACAGAAGCCTCAGTTAATAAACTCTTCAGCTGCTCAAAACACGACTGACATTTATCGGACTATTCAAATTTCACTCCTTTCCAAAAAAGTCTTCTCATAGGTGCGGCAATAACTGAAAACCCATTTACAAACTCTCTGTAATACACAGCCAAACCCAGAAAGCTTCTCACTTCAGGTACATTCCTAGGCGCCTTCCAATTCATAATAGCCTCAATCTTCACTGGATCAACTCAGATTCCCTCTGTGGAAACGATATGGCCCAAGAAAGACACCTCCTTAAGCTAAAAGTCGCACTTGCTGAGCTTTGCAAATAAAAGGTGATCCCTCAAAACCTGAAGCCCTGAAGCACTATCTGAAGAGGCTCTTCATGCTCACTCTCATTCTTTGAGTAAACTAGGATGTCATCAATGAATACTATGACAAATTGGTCGAGATATGGCCTAAACACTCTGTTCATCAAATCCATAAAAGTCGCTGGTGTATTGGTCAATCCAAATGGCATCACAAGAAACTCGTAGTGACCATATCGCATCCAAAAAGCAGTCTTAACCACATCTGCATCCTTAACCTGAAGCTAGTAGTATCCAGACCATAGATCAATCTTAGAAAAGATCCCAGCTCCTCTTAGCTGATCAAACAAATCCTCAATCCTAGGCAACAGATACTTATTCTTCACAGTAACCTTATTGATCTGGCAGGAGTCAATACATATCCTTAACATCCCATCCTTTTTCTTCACAAACAAAATCGGAGCACCCCATGGAGATACGCTGGGTCTAATAAAGCCTTTATCTAATAGCTCCTGTAATTGAGTTTTAAGTTCCCTCAATTCCATAGGAGCCATTCGATAAGGTGCTTTAGAAATAGGAGCAGTACCTAGCAATATCTCTATGGACAACTCCACTTGTCTCTTAGGAGGCAAACAAGGCAACTCATAATGAAACACATCTTCAAACTCTCTAACCACTGGAATATCCTCAATATTAACTTGACTGCGCTTAGAGTCCAACACTAAAGCCAAAAATGCCTCACAACCTTTCCTCATAAACCGCCTAGCTTGTATGGCTGTAAACACATTGCCTAAAGAACTAGAACCCAGACCTCTAACTACAATTGAAGACTAATCTTTACCCCGGAGCACTACAATCTTTCTATGACAATCTACTACGGCTCGATACTTAAATAGCCAATCCATTCCCCAAATCAAATAAAACTCTCGAAAAGGCAAATCAATCAAATTCGCTGAAAATTCTATTCCTTGAACCAAGAGGGGGCAATTCCTAAACACTCTACTCACATTGACACTATGCCCTAAAGGACCGGTCACACAAATCTCAAAATCTAACTAATCGACCATAGGCAACTTATCATATAACCTATCAGAACACAAGTATGAGTGTGTGGAACCAGGATCAATTAGAGTATACAGTTTAGTGTCACAGAGTAGGAACTTACCTACAATCACATCAAGCGCATCCTGCTCTTCCCAAACTCTTATCACATATACCCTTGTTGGTACTGTCTAAGAACAGTCCACTGAATCTGATAGGGCTCATTCTCGAGGCCGACCACCTCAAACTCTTTCTCTGCCTCTCCCTTGACTAGCTTGAGGAACATTAGACCTTGATCGGCTGGCCTCTTGCTGATCTCGGGTGTTCTCGCTTAACTTTGGATAGTTTGCCAGGAAATGATTCGTTCTTCCACAGTGAAAACAACCTCTAGTAAGCCAACGACATTCGCCCTTGTGGCACTTACTACAGTGAAAACACTAAGGCATAACCTCACTTTTGCCACAAGAACCACCTCTACCAACACCAAGAACAAATGAAGATCCCTGTCTCCTACCCCTCGTAGTAGAACCGGCAGAGGATTCATCCTAAGGATTTGCATGCGGGTTCTTTGATCTCTTACTTGAGGATGAACCTCCATGAGGGGGATTCCTCCTCTGATCTCTCTCCCTCAAAATTGCCTTAGAGCGCTCCGCTTGCAGAGCTGCCTGCAGAATCTGATAATAACTATATGCAGGGGCACTCATCAGAGATATCAACATGGCCCTCAGAGACTCATTCAACCCAGCTTCAAAATGTTGACACTGAAAGTCTTCTGTTAAAATATTCGGAGGAGCATATTTACCAAGCAGATTAAATTCCTTTTTGTACTTAGCTACTGACACCACTCTCTACTTAAGACTTAAGAATTGAGCCCCCTTAGCATCCTTATAATCTTTGGTCACATACTTATTGGAAAGAACTCCCACATGATCGGGTTTGGCAACTGAGGATACCTACGGACCAACTTTCACCAGTCGTAAGCCAAACCTTAGAGCAACACTACCACACTGTGATGCGCGCCGAACCTAGCAAAGGCCCTCTCTGAACCCTCTTTTAGGGCTCGGGGGATTAGTTTGCATCTTTTTGATTTTGGGCATCATGAGTCATTTTAGATGCCTCCTTCCCAATAGAACATTGGAAAGGATCATTTAGCCTCACGATGCCTTTAGGCACCTTTGAGGTATTTTGGAGTCGCCACCCAATTTATGAGAAATTGGGAAAGGTCTCTAACCTCTATTGGTCTAAACCATAGATGGTGTTCGGAACTTCACTCTTATTAATGACTTAAGTTAAGTTTATAATTGAGTTTTTAAGAAATTAAAACTCCATCTCTCATCTCACACGATTATCCATTAAATTTAAAGCGCATTGCAAGCATATTGGAAAGCAATAAATAAAGCGATAAATAAATAAATAAATTACGTGTAAAAATTAGGACAGAACAATCCCCCAAAATAAGAAAGCATAAAATTAAAGTTTGCCCCAAAATTAATTACAAGGGCCCGAATGAATAAATGAACACATAAAAATTAAAATATATCATACATAAATCGGGACATTTATTGAATTTTAGGAACATTGGTTGTAGACACCGGGTCCCGACGCAGCATAGATTAGGATTACCCAATGATGAAATTAAATGTGCCGATTTATAGGTAAAAATAAAAGTTGAAAGTGATGATTTCCTTGACAAATTGATTTATTAGAAATAAATAAAAATGTATTTTAAAAAAATATTTTAAGTGTTTTAAAAATTATTTTGGGACAAAAAAGGTATGTTTTGAAATTATAGTTTTTTAGAAAATTTTAAAAAATTAAAAAATTTCGGCGAATGTCGGGGTGCGGCAGCGCCCCAGCGCACGGGGCGTCGCTCGCCCCCTGATGCCCCATTTCGCCCATTTTTGATTTTTTCCGTTTTTTGGCCCCAAAAATTGATTTTTCTTCACTTTGTTTCATAGAATTTAATCCTAAAACCTTTTATTTTCCAACCCTTCAAATTCATGATTTTTGTTTTGTGATTATTGGAATTAAATTGATTTAATTCAATTTAATAAAAATATGATTTTCTTTGTTTTTTTTTTTTATGTATAAAATGATTTTTAGACAGGGGATTTGGGGGGATTTTTCTTAAGAAAAATATACTTTCTCTTTTCTTCTTCTTCTTCTTCTTCTTCTTATTTTTTTTCTTCTTCAAGAAAAATTCTCCAAGTATTCTAATTTGATTTTTTAAGACAAATAAATCAATTATTTGTTCTTGGGAATTTACTTCTTGTTTTTCATAATTTTTCTTTAAGATAAATAAATCAATTATTTGTTTTTGTGATAAAATTTCATCATATATTATATATTTTTATTAAATCAAAGCAAGGAATTATCATCCAACTTCATTCATCACATCAAATTTGAGGGTAAACATTCTTGGCTCAACTTTTAATTTAAGTTTCAATTTATTTTTGTTTACAATTAGTTAGCTATCATGTAAATTCTTTTATATCTATTATTTATTTTACTTTTTATTTATTGCATGTTTGTTTAATTGTACATATTATCATTTCTTATGTTTATTTAATTGTTCATATTATTATTTCTTATTCTTAATCTTTTATTTAATTGTTCATATTATTATTTCTTATTTCTTTAATTGTTCATGTTCATATTATTGTCATTATTTTTGTTCATATATTATTGTTATTGTTAGTATTATCATTTAACATGTGTTAGCATGATTGGCTTGTTTTATTATTATTACTTGCATATTTAATTTGATTGTTCATATTCTTTGATGATATTATTATTATTATTATTATTATTATTATTATTATTATTATTATTATTATTATTACTTGCATATTTAATTGGATTGTTCATATTCTTTGATATTATCATCATTATTAGTATTGCTATTATTCTTATTTATTGTTATTATTATTAGTTATTATTTATCACTACTACTACTATTATTATTATTTTTATTAGTTTTGTTTATTATTATAATTAATTATTGTTGTCATCATCATTATTTTCATGTTTTCATGCATGTTGAATTTTATTGTTGTTGTTATTTTTTATTATTTATGCATGTTTAATTGTTCATGTGTTAAGTTATTTTTTATTATTATGCCATATAATTAATTTGTCATGCATGTTGTTTTATTTATTTTAATTCATTTTTACGTGTTATGTGTTTAGATCCATTTTTATTACTAACATCATCTTTATTTGTGTTTTTATTTCAATATTAATTTTTCATGTGTGAGTTTCCAATGGCAAGTGGGAGCTCATGGAGGTTTGAAGACACAATTTTGGTGGACTTTATATTTTTAGCATTTTTTAGTGTTTATTTACTTTTATTTGGTTTTAATATGTAATTTGTAATAAATTTATTTATTTTCATGCACGTTAATTAAAAGTCGCATAAAGTTTTATATTAATAAATTGGGATTTTTTTTCTAACAAAATGGAAACAATGTCCTAGTTTTTCATCCATATAAATTATAACTTTAAAATCGTTTTCTTTAACTATGCATGAGAGGACCAATGTCCTCATCCTTAAATAAATAACCCGCTTTATGCATGATTTACATTTATTTTACGATGGGGGTTGTATTTCGCCCCTAGTTTTGTTGTAATTTATTTTTATGCACTTTATTTTAATTATACTTTCATTTACTGTTTTCAACAGATGACCAACTTGCGCTCTAATTATTGCATCAATACGTATGAGAAAAGGGATAAAATCTTAAATTCAAAACTCAATTATAATTTAACCAAGATATGAATAAATGAGAAGTCCCGAACCATCTCTGGTCTTTGGGCTCAATGAGGCGAGAGGGCCATCTCAATGTCATATTGGGATGGGGCCTCCAAGACACCTCTTGTGTCCCAAAAGGCTCAAACTTGCACAGTCTTAAGCGCCACGAGGCGAGAGGGCCATCCTAATATTCTATTAGGGTGAGGTCTCCAAGACACCTCTAGTTTGCCCAAGCGCGAGGCCGAGAGGGCCACCCTAATGTTAGGTTGAGGCCTCCAAGACACCTCCGGCTTGACTATGATGGACATAGCTGCGCTGTCTTAGGCTCACTGAGGCTAGATGAACTTTCTCAATGTTCTATTGGGTGTCGACTCCAAGAAACCTTCTTGTTGCCCAAAATAGACGCACTTATAATTTCTTACAAGTTTTTCATGAATCTATCCCAAAAGCCCTGAGAGCGGGTCTCCGAGGCTTCCACGAGGTTCGGTGCGCGTCACAGTGGCGACTCCACTGGGGACATAAGAGACTTCGATTCGAAAGTACCTTGGTTAAAATTTATAATTGAGTTTTAATTTAAAAATTTTATCCCTTTTGAAAAATTGCATATCATTTCATTAGAGCCTTAGAACTATGCTAGTTTGGTCCCTATTTTTAACCCCAGTGCATTCCCAAATCATGACCCTACATTCACTCAATGTGGGGAAGTATTAGGGATAATCACCAGCCCAAGCCTCATACCTTATGGTATATCAAATGGAGACCTAATCGGTCGTTATGCTCATGATGAGCTAGACTCATTGGCAGGGACCATGCTTGGGTAGCCCTAAAGTATCATCACCCTTGACCAAAGCTCATATAATGGCAATAGATACTTCCCCTAGGTGATATGCTCTTTAATACAATGCCTGTTATGTGGGCTATTATATATTAAACAAAATCAACCAAATTAAATGGTCTTTTATCAAAGGCTTTCATGCCCCGGTGGGCCCATCTTAATTCAGTTGAATTGTTTAAATACATAATGGCCAAGCACCCATGCGTATGTACAATAGGCAAGAGATTTTACGCTGCCGGTTTTTCACCATGCACCGTGCGCATTCATCGGGTTCCCTGATAACCCTTGGATACAGCTCACCTAGGAAAGAGACCACACTACCTCGTGTGTGGGAGTAATAAAGTTGGAAGGATCTATCTGCTTATATGTGATTATCTATGCTGCATCAACACGATCATGCACTGTATATATCATTCATGCATCATTCTAACAGTTCAAATCTTTTCAGCCACCATAGATTCACCTAAGTGGACTAGGGGTTCTGACGGTCGGCTAGTGAGGATAGATCTGCCTCTTGGATTGACAGAATTAGTGTCTGATTGGAATGCTGAGCCACCCTCAACGACCAGAGAGTCATCCATAGAATCACAAATGGAAAAGAAGGGCAGTAATTCCCAATCCCAATGATGATTTTATGATGGAGGAGGAGGATGAAGAGGCAGTAGCACCTCAATTTGTGGGGGCTAGAGCACCCAGGGTAGAGGATGAGGCCATGAGAGGGTTGAGGCAACAGATTGAAGCAATCACCCGCATGCTATCAGCCGAAAGGGGATCAACCCTGAAGACAGAGATTTGGGGGACGAAGAGCTGTTGCCCTAAAGGTGCAAAATGCCTGAGCTGCCGAAGTTTGATGGCACTTCGGATCCATCTGCACACATTAAGCAGTATACCCTGGTGATGAAAGGCACGGGGTTGACTAAGAAATAGAAAGTGGAATATTTCTGCTTTAGTCTGGTGGGTCCGGCTATGGACTGGTACCATGGGTTAGACAGGAGGTCCAAGGAGGACTGGGACCTTTTGATAGAAAAATTTATGAAGCAGTATGTCTGCAGTACTAGGATGGAGGTCATCTTAAAGGACCTTGAGCTTTTACAGCAGAAGAATGATGAGTCGTTCCATGAGTACCTTACAAGATGGAGAAATAGGGTTATGGAGATAAAGAGAAAGCCTGACACTACTGACCAAATTAGGCTATTTATCAGGAACTCTTGCTCTTACTTGAGGGACTTGCTTAGCTTTAAGGGGCTCAGAGATTGGGAGTCCCTTAAGGACATCGCTGTAGAAGCTGAGGGGGCTTACCTAGAAAAGAAAGCAAGCCAGAATAACTTTGCTGCGAAAGGCTATGGCAACCAATCAGGGTATAAGCCAGGTGGTGCAGGAAGCAGCAATAATAGAAGTGGTAAGACGGCCGAGGTTTCAGCCACTGAGGTTGGACAGGTTCAGAGGTACTACTCTAATTTGGGTCGCTCTTTGTCTTGGGTACTAGAGAAATTGAAAAAGGAAGGCAAGCTGAGACCATTACCACCCAGGCCAGCCATGAATTAAGGAAAGCCGGGGCACAAAGAGGATCAATACTGCGCTTACCATCAGCACACCGGGCATCTAACAGATTATTGCCAGACTCTGAGGAATAAAATTCAGGATCTTATTGATTCCAATGAGATCACTGACCCTGAGAAAAGAGACAAAAAGGAGAGGGCGTGCTATAATGCAGTTCCCCTACCATGAATGTGATCGGAGGAGAAGATAATATTTTTAATTGCTTGTTATTCCAAGAACACTTTTTATGACAGTATTTACAGTATTTATAATTTCAATAAAATGAACAATCTTGCGTATTTGTATAGTGTCTCTATGATTTCATTTCTTACGATCACGATGCATTCATTTTTTGATATTAATTCAATTAATATGATTACATTTAATCTCGGAACTTTGGAAAATCCAAAGAAAATCTTGATAGCATCTGATATAACTCCTGAAGAGAGGAAAAATTCTTAGAGGAAAAAAAAGTGAAAGAAAAACTAGATTCAATTAGGGGATTGGATGAAAACTCACTAAGAGCACTAGAACCTTTCTGATTACCCGTCAAAGCGATCCATGGATAAGACAGAACCTAGAAAATTATTTAGGCAGCCCTTCTTTGTATAGCTCTCTAAATGACTGTTTTCTACCTTTAATTCACAATCGCTTGCTAGCCCGTTGAGCCTTTATGGAGGTATGCTAAATGCATACCGATTTTGTTGTTCCACATGTTGAAACTAGCCCCTCACCTAAAATAATATTTGCCTCCCCTTAGAAGAATGGTCACTCAAGAAGGGATGGATGTCCATCATTGACAATTCTTTGGGTTATCAAAAATTGCCCTGGTAAGGATGAGTTTACACTTCGGGAAGAGGGTTTTAGTCATGCACAAAAGACATGAGCTCACAAAAAAAAAGTAAAAAAAAAAGATAGGAGATAAAAGCAATGCAAAAAAAAAAAAGAAAAAGATAAAAAAGATAGGAGAAAAGCAACGAAAAGAGAACGAAAAAGAAAAAAAAAGTAGAGCTCAAGATAGTAACCTCTTGATGAGTTTCTGTGGAAATCACTTTAACCTAATTGCTATTATGAGCTTGATAAGCTGAAAGTATCATCAAACCCAAATTCAAGAATCCTTTTATAGTATGCAATTGAGCTGAGGATGGTCCTCCCATCAGTTGAGTGAAAATTACGGCCATTTCTTCTCTAGCAACCTAATCCTCCTTTGATAGCCATATACCTAAGCCTAACATGACAACCGAAGTAAGACCTTTTGATTCTTGGTTCAGTCTTATCCAATTAGCAGAGATGACCATTTTAATAAGGTTCGGTATGTAGGAAGAGGCATATAGTGTTTCTTGAGCTTCAAGCGGGGAGCCACAAGTGCATTTATGCATTTGAGTTGAGTCTCGTCCCCAACGTTGCATTTAGAATTTGCTTCAAAAAAAAATTTTAATTTAAGGGCAGAGAGAAAATTTTCAATCATGAAAATTCGAGAGAGAGAGTTGATAACAGGAGTTTGATACTTCCAAGATCTATCCCGAGATTAGATGAGGTCATATATTCTTTGAGTTAATGCCAAATAATGATCATGTTTAATGAAATCAAATTGAAACACATGCATTTATGCAACGATATATTGGTGTGATCATAGCAGTTCACTTTATGTGATCAAGGTCATCTACTGTCTGCCCTCTGCTACTCTCACCACTCAAGCGCTTCAGCTGACTCATCCTGCTATCATCTGTGAAATCAATTCTATAGCACCATCATGAGAAGAATTAAGCTCATACAGTTATGGCATGGTCATAAGTACATGTTAATTTTTGCCAACAGCTTCTACAAAAAATAAAATAAAATAAATTAAAATAAAATAAAATAAAAGGAGCCGTTAGAGATGAAAATCGTAATTGGCGCTCTAAGCAAAAGTTAGGCAAAAGGATAGGGTGAAAACCTGGAAACAGGCAGTCTATCCTTCAAAAAAGAAAAAA
Organism: Excoecaria cochinchinensis; assembly: GCA_947683425.1. NCBI lineage: Eukaryota > Viridiplantae > Streptophyta > Magnoliopsida > Malpighiales > Euphorbiaceae > Excoecaria > Excoecaria cochinchinensis. The sequence continues at coordinate 5,361,164 of CANTUQ010000004.1, forward strand.
AAAAAGAAAAAAAGCCAATGGATTGGTTTGGGTCCATTTCAGGCAAAAATAAGGCGCAGGGATATGTGCAAATACGCAAAGGACGCATTTTCCGCTAAGAAAAGCTAGTGTGAAAATCCACAACGGACGCACTACCTTAAAAAAAATGACTACAGGTATCAAATGAGAACCTCACAATTCCAAAGATATGAAATTCATAGGTAATTCCAAAAGGCATCGATCCTATCGCAAATTGCAGTCAGACTGGCTATCATCTCTGAATCCACTTAGATGAATTCTTATCCTGCATTCCTGCATGACTCATGCATTTCACGTGCATACTCGCTATTTTTCCTGCATATTTTGTTTTCTAATTTTGCAGCAAGAGAGATTCGATGCGGACACCGGCAAAAGGCGAGTGACGACATCAGTTCAAGCATCAATCCAAGCAGCAACCAAAGACCTCTCAGGGGGCAACCAACCAAAAACGACATCAGTCAAAACATCATTCCAAACATCAGTTTAAGCATCAATCCAACCATCAACGAAAGACCTCTCAGGGGGCAATAAACCAAAGGGCTCACAGACAACACCACTTCACCAACTTAGAAGGTTTAGCACGGTGGCGGCACTACCATTCTACGGAAGGTTAGCACGACTATAGCACTACCACTTCAGAAGGGTTAGCACGATGACTGCACTACCACTCCCCGGAGGGCTAACACGATCACGACACTACCACTTCACCAACTTAGAAGGGTTAGCACGAAGGCGGCACTACCATTCTACGGAAGGTTAGCACGACCACGGCACTACCACTTTAGAAGGGTTTGCACGATGATGGCACTACCACTCCCTGGAGGGTTAGCACGATGACGACACTACCACTTCACCAAATCAGAAGGGTTAGCACGATCACGGCACTACCACTTCACCAAATCAGAAGGGTTAGCACGATCACGGCACTACCACTTCACCAAATCAGAAGGGCTAGCACGATGGCGGCACTACCATTCTACGGAAGGTTAGCACGATCACGGCACTACCACTTCAGAAGGGTTAGCACGATGACGGCACTACCACTCCCCGGAGCGTTAGCACGATCACGACACTACCACTTCACCAAATCATAAGGGTTAGTATGATGGCGGCACTACCATTCTACGAAAGGTTAGCACGACCACGGCACTACCACTTCAGAAGGATTAGCATGATGACGACACTACCACTCCCCGGAGGGTTAGCACGATCACGGCACTACCACTTCACCAAATCAGAAGGGTTAGCACAATGGCGGCACTACCATTCTACGGAAGGTTAGCACGACCACGGCACTACCACTTCAGAAGGGTTAGCACGATGACGGCACTACCACTTCACGGAGGGTTAGCACGACCACGACACTACCACTTCAGAAGGGTTAACACGATGGCGACACTACCACTCCACGGAGGGTTAGCACGACCACGGCACTACCGCTTCACATCTCAAAAGGGTTAGCACGATGATGGCACTACCACTCCACGGATGGTTAGCACGATTACGACACTACCGCTTCAACAATGGATGACACGCCGACAAGCTGGCGACAACCATCACGACAACATTGTCCAGTCTGGAAAGACGGCCGCCTCAGGTACGCGCTTCTTTCCCTTTTTTGAGTTTAGACTCACCTAGACACTAGTGCACTAGTTTCCCCAAAACTGGGGGCAACTGTAGACACCAGGTCCCGAGGTAGCCTAGATCAGGATTACTTGTGACGTGGTCCGGATCCCCGCGGCCGCCCGCACGTGGGCGACTGGGGCATTTGTGGGTCCGTTGACATCTTGCAAATAAATTGCAAGTGCGTCTATGTTGGGCAACAAGGAGGTTTCATGGAGTCGCCACCCAATAGAACATTGGGAAAGTTACTCTCGCCTCGGAGAGCCTAAGACTGCGCTTGGTATCCATTTTGGGCCAGCCAGAGGGGTCATGGAAGGTGAACTTCTCACCCTAAAGAGCCTAGGATTAGCGCTAAAGCCTCGTGACCCAAGAAGTATTTTGGAGGATAACCTCTAACCTCTTGAGCCCAAAGACCAGAGCTGGGTCCGGGATTTCTCATCTATTTCTACCTCAATTGTTTTATGATCAAATCTTAATATCATTAATTCGCTCTCTCTCCACACTATGCAATTGATTAAAAGGCGCATTTATTCACATTTTGAAAGCGATAAATGATCAGATAGATAATGAAAGCGATAAATTACAACAATACAAGGAGCGGAATACAACTCCCTTTCATAAATGTGCGAATCATGCATAAATCGGGGCATTGCTTATTTTGAGGACTTTGGTCCTCGCATGCATCATTATTAAAATTGGAGATTTTTGTTTATGATGATTTTATTGGATAAAAATAGGGCTTTGGCCCCCTATTGCATTTTATACAAACCTCATTTTTATTTAAGTATAAAATCATTAGATCATTTTTATACATTAACGAGATATGAGAAGAGTATATCCATATACATGAAATAATCAATGAATAACAAAAATGAAGGAAATAATCGGGAGGGTTAGGAAACTAAACCGGATGGAATCCTCCGAATATGGTAGATAGCCTCTCAAGCTTGTGGTAGTCCAAGGGAAATCAATATACACTCATAGAAAAGTTGAAAGATGTTGATATACATAAAATTAACATGTAGGAAACCGAAAGGGCTTGAAAAAGATAAAAAAACGATTTAAAAGGATGGAGGCAGAATCCACAGACGACCTTCCTTAGGTGACCGACGGGCGTCGGTTAAGGTAACTGTGATGCGCGCCGGATCCCCGCGGCCGCCCATGGGACCGCCCGCACGTGGGCGATCGGGGCATTTGTGGGTCCGTTGGCAGCTTGCGATAAATCGCAAGTGCGTCTATGTTGGGCAACAAGGAGGTTTCATGGAGTCGCCACCCAATAGAACATTGGGAAAGTTTCTCTCGCCTCGAAGAGCCTAAGACTTGCGCATTTTATCCATATTAGGCCATGAGGCCTAGGATTAACGTCTAAGTCTCGTGACATAAGAGGTGTCTTGGAGGATAACCTCCAGCCTCTTGAGCCCAAAGACCAGAGCAGGGTTCGGGACTTCTCATTTATTCGTACCTTGATTAATATCATAATTAAGTTTTGAATTCATTGTTTCATCAACTTTCCACACAATGCAATTTAAAATTAAAGGCGCAATCATTCATATCAAAAGCGATAAATGTAAGCAAAATCCAAAACAAACCATTCAAAAACGAATTATAATAACACTAGGAGCGGAATACAACTCCCATTTATAAAAGTGAAATACATGCGTAAAACGGGTTATTCATTAATAGTGAGAACATTGGTCCTCGCATGCATATTTATTATGAAAAAGTTTTGATGTGATGATTTATTTGGGTATGAAAAACTTGGACATTGGTCCCCTTTTATTTAGAAAAAATGTCAAGTTAATTAATAGAAACGTTTTTGTGATTTTCTTTTTAGCGAGCCTAAATAAATATTTTTACAAGAAAATTATATGGCAAAATTAAATAAAATATTACAAACCGAATGAAAATAAATATATGAACCAAATGAGCCTTTTTGGACCTCCCGATGTGCTCGCAAAAACGTCCAAGCGAAAAATGAGTTTAGACATAAAAACAAAATACAATTAAAACAATGTTAGTGATTAAATCAATTAAACATACAAAATAATGAATAACAAATTAAAATAAAATAAGATGGTATGAAAAGAATGATAATGGAATCAAAAATATTAACAAACCAAAATAAGATGAGAAACATGGATTATAAGACAAATAATTAAATGATGTGATGAAAATAAAATAAAACATGTTAATTAATTAGTACATGTAAAAATATGAACATGATGAAAATAATGATGATGAATATAAACGAATCAAAGAATATATAACATGATAAAGAAAAGAATAATAAATGAAAACAATTAAAGAATGATGAAAACAATTAAATGAAACAATATGATTAATTAAATATGTTCACAAATGATATAAACCATTTACATAGCAAAAAGATTAATTTAAAATGAATTTATTAATTACATGTTAGGAATAATGATGAATTAAAGTGAAATAAATTGATTACATGTTAAAATTAATAAACAATCAATATTTATGTAAATAAAAATCATATATATAAACAAATTAAATAAATCAAATCTGAAATAAATAATAAAATAAAATAAATGAAAACAATAAAATAAAATATACATAAATAAATGAGATGTGAACCGAAAGAAATAATAAAAAAAAGCCCAGAATGTTTACCCTCAGAGTTTCGGATTCGATGAAAGTAAAAGATGATCGATTTCTTTGTTTGATGATTCACAATATTAGAGTGAAATATGATGAAAATATTGGAATTTTATTCCAAGAAACATGAAAAAAATGATCAAGAATTCTTTAAGAACAAAGAATTGATACCTTTGCCTAAAGAAATGATTTTGATCAAAAAAAGCTTTTATTGATTAAAATAAAGAAAAATGATTGAAGTTTTATCAAATAAAAAATTAGATTTTGATGACAAACAATTATTTTATTTGTCTCAAAATCAATTTTTTATCAAAAAGATATTCAAAACAAAATCAATGAAAAAGTTTTATTGAACACAAAATAAAAGATTAAAAACAATTTTGAGAACAAATAATTATTCTATTTGTCTCAAAAATTGAATCAAACAACAAAACTTCCTCTAAAAAATATGTTTAGAAGAAATTAGGTTAGAAAAAGAATGAAACAATTGATTTTCTTTTTGATTTTTGGTTGGGGAATAAATCTTGAATTTTAGAAGAGAAAATAGAAGAAGATGAAGAGAAAAATCTGGTCTAAAAAATGTGTGGAGAGGAGGCTCCTTTGATTTCATCATAAACTATTTATAAGGTATAATAGGTTGCCCTAATTTAATTAAGGAAAAAAACCTATTTTAACCCAAAATTATTTTATTTTTAATGATAAAATCAAGTTTTATTATTTAATTACCTAAAAAAATATTTTAGAATTTAATTTGAAGTCAAAAACCCCAAAAAAATGGGATAAAAAACGGATTTTTGGGTGAAAAAATCGGAAAAAAGCTGAAAAGAGGGATTTTTGGGTATCAGACCCTGTAGCGACGGCCGGTATGCCCGTCGCTATAGAGCGGCGGGCGTCGGAGCGGCAGCCAGGCGAGCCTCGCGCGCTGGCGCTCGCGCACGAGCGCTCCGTGCGGCGCTCAGCGTGCGCGATGCTGCGCGCGCCTTTAGCGACACGCAGCATCGGCGACGCTGAGCGTCGCCTTTGCGCTCGCTGCGCAATGGGCGCCTGGGCGCCTGCGCGCTGCCGCGCCCGACACTCGCGGTCCGAAAAAATTTTTTATTTTTTATTTTATTTTTTTTCTATTTTTTTTTTAAATTTTAAATTGACTAAAAACACCATAATTTTAAGCCCCCATTTTTTAAAATTAATTTTTTAAATATTTTTTATTATTTTTTAGTTTTTCAATCTAAAATGCAAATTTGACGAGAAAACCATCACTTTTAACCTTTTAAGCCTGTGAAGGCAATTATCATCATTGGGTAACTTCGATCTAGGCTTACTCAGGACCCGGTGTCTACAGTTGCCCCCAGTTTAGGGGAATCTAGTACACTATTGTCTAGGTGAGCCTAAACTCAAAGAAGAAAAGGAAAGAGACGCGTACCTGAGTCGGCCGTCTTTCCTGCTTGATGGAATTGTAATGATAGCTGTTGCTGTCTTTTGGTGGTAGCTGGTAATGCTGTGGTCGTGCTAACCTCTTATGGGTAGTGCCGCCATCGTGCTAACCGCTGTGAATTTTGGTAGTGCCGTGGTCGTGCCAACCTCTTGTGGGTTGTGCCGCCATCGTGCTAACCGCTGTGAATTTTGGTAGTGCCGTGGTCGTGCCAACCTCTTGTGGGTTGTGCCGCCATCGTGCTAACCGCTGTGAATTTTGGTAGTGCCGTGGTCGTACCAACCTCTTGTGGGTTGTGCCGCCATCGTGCTAACCGCTGTGAATTTTGGAACTGTGCTCGTGCCAACCTCTTGTGGGTTGAAGTGGTGCTATCTGTGAGCCCTTCGGTTGATTGCCCCCTGAGAAGTCTTCGTTTCATCGATCGTTTGTTTGCCCCCTGAGAGGTCTTCAGTTTGCTGCTCCCTGAGAAGTCTTCGATTTTCTGCTCCCTGAGAAGTCTTCGATTTTTTGCTCCCTGAGAAGTCTTTGGTTTTCTGCTCCCTGAGAAGTCTTCGATTTTCTGCTCCCTGAGAAGTCTTCGATTTGCTGCTCCCTGAGAAGTCTTCGGTTTGCTGCTCCCTGAGAAGTCTTCGGTTTGCTGCTCCCTGAGAAGTCTTCGATTTTCTGCTCCCTGAGAAGTCTTCGGTTTGCTGCTCCCTGAGAAGTCTTCGGTTTGCTGCTCCCTGAGAAGTCTTTGATTTGCTGCTCCCTGAGAAGTCTTTGATTTGCTTGGATTGATGATTAAGCTGGTATGTGGATCGATGAATGAGTTGAGGTTTTGATTGATGATTTGTCCGATGTCATCACTCAACTTGTGTCGGTGTCCGCCTCAAGTCTCTCTTTCTGCAAAATAAGGAAACTAAACTATGCAAAAATGGTGAGCATGCAAGTGAAATGTATGAGTAATGCAGGAATGCAGGATAAAAATTCATCTATGTGAACTTGAAGATGATGCCGGGCTAGCTGCGATTTGCGATATAATTGATGCCTTTTGAGCTGCTTTTGATTTTCATGCCCTTTGGGATTGCGAGATTCTCATCCGGTACCTGTAGTCATTAATTGAAGGTAGTGCGTCCCTTGTGGATTTTCACACTAGCTTTTCTTAGTGGGAGATGCGTCCTTTGTGGATTTTCACATAACCCTGTGCCTTATTTTTTTTTTTCCTGAAATGGACCCAACCCAATCCAGCGGCTTTTCTCTTTCTTCTTTTTTTTTTGAAGGACAGACTGCCTGTTTTCAGGTTTTCACCCTATCCTTTCGCCTAGTTTTTGCTTAGAGCGCCAGTTACGGTTTTCACTCTAACGGCTTCTTTTTTTTATTTTATTTTTTTTTTTGACGACTTGAAAAATTAGAACTATTGTCAAGGTTTCCTCAGTATCTTGTCTTCGGCTTTCATTCCTGAGTACCACAGCCCCTGGACACAATTGCTTTCCCAAAATTGTCATATTGTGGGTCAGAGACTACATCCTCGCTTCCATAAGTGCCTGCGAAAAAAAAGGATACATAACCTCGCGGTAGATAATAAAACTCAACGGCTTAAGCACCTGGTCGGCGAGAGTAGAAGCAAAGTATAGCCAGTTAGATTTTATACACTCAATAATGAATGACATCTTTCTTTTTATAAAAGAACTAGGAAATGATGAGTTAAAACTACTTCTGCTTTATGCATTTGCAAAAATTGTGTGCATTTTGGTATGATTTCTCCGTACATGATCACCATTTAACATAGATTCAAAATGCAAAATTATGTTTAATCTCAGAATGGATCTTGAAAGCATTAGACTCCTGTTTCCAATCAGCCCTCTCGGGTTTTCCTGATTGGATATTTTCTCTCGAGCCTCTAATTTTTGACCAGAGTGCCTTTTTTCGGTTTTCACCCTGACGAGGCGCCCAATTTTAGCAAGGCCGCCTTTTTTCGGTTTTCGACCCGCGGGGCATTTATTCTCTTTTTTTTATTTTTAGTCTTTACCATGGACCTTCTCGGGTTTGTTAAGGCTGACTGCTTCATCGAACTTGCTTCCTTTACTGTTTGTCGAAACGCTGCTTCCTGGGATAATGACTTTTCAAGAACAAACAAGTCTTCTTTTGCTGGCCTAAACTTACTTCGTTCATCTGGAATACTTGGTCTTATTTTCCTGAATACCAAATCTCACTATTTTCAGTAGGTGCTTTCTGACTTTCTTCCCAAATGATTAAGTAAATTATTTCCTGATCGATATGATTGCAATAATAACCCCATAACCTATTTTGGTCTGATGTGCTTAGCTGCTGCAAAATTGTTTCTATGACTGTCCCAATATCGTCTGATGTGTTTAACCGTTGTAGCATCGTTCCCATGATTGCCCTTTAAGATTTAAGTGCTTCGACATGTATTGCTTTTACCCCATGCCTCGAGGAATAAAGTGTGATACGTGTAAAGATTTTTGATTGCAAGCCCTTGCATGGGTCTCCTTCATAATATTCTTGGCCTTTTCCTATCTAGCATCTCAACTGCATGTCATTAGCTTTCCTCTCGTACTGCACATCCTTTACATGAATGAACTGGATGGATAACTTGTGAATCAGTCTTCTGGTTCCTTTCAGTAGCCAAATAGAGTGACAAGGTGCAGGTATGTGTATACCCGCGAGATTTGGATAAAGCTTGGCCGCAAATTTTCCTTCTTTTAGCAAGCTTTGCTCAAATCCTGAAGTTTACACATACACACACTTTTCTTTTTAACCATCGGGATGCCATTGGCAAACCTAGTTTGGCGTTGTGTTTCAAAAAGAAATTAGGTCTTGTTTCTACTTGCGGATCTCTCCTTTCAACCATTTCTACCCACTTGGGCTTGAGTCTTCTGAGCTTTTGTGGCACCTGTCCATGATTTTGGCATAGCATGCTTAGTGGCTTCATAATCATCTTCTACCAGGCAAAGACTTTTTTATTTCATTTTTTTTTATTCTCTCAAGTTTCAATCTCTCTTCAAGAGTCATAACATATGCTATCAAGATTTTCTTTGGGTTCTCCCAAGTTCTGGGATTAAACGAAATAGCATTAATTGAATAAATGTCAATCATGATTATGCACAGTGAAATCACAAGAAACATCACACAAATAAACAAAAACACAAAAGCATTCCTTTTATTTCATAAAAGTAGAGTTAAAACATCATCATTAGATAGTTCAAAAATAAATAGAGCATCTAAATAGCTAACATCTTTTCTTTCTCGCCAACATGGATGCTGTAGCCGACAGTCTATCACCCCCGGGAACCATTCTCTTGCCCCATCCTTTCCTCATCAATGAGACCTTGAATAAGCTTTTTTAGAATTCGGCATCTATCAGTCTTATGCCCAGTATGCTGATGGTAGGCACAATACAAATTCGATCGGTGACTAGGGAATCCTTTGCTCTTGGCGGGTCTTGCAGGTTTCGGTTGTAGTTTCCCTTTATCGATGAAATAGAAAAGGAGCTCAGATAAAGGCTTTTCACAAATGGTATAAGAGCCTTGAGTAGTTCCTATATTCGGAACCTTAGCAGTCCCAACACCCCCTACGCTGTTATCGTCGAGACTTGAGATTTCCTGATTATTACCCTCAATGACGTTGCCCCCTCCTTCAAGGGCGACCGGTTGCTTGCCAATAACAAGGTTCTGTACATGAAACTTTGGGGTTTGGCTATCTGTAGACACCGGGTCCCGAGGCGGTCCAAGATCAGAATTACCCTATGATGAAAATGATACCGACTTACAGGTAAATGTGTCAAAAATGATGTTTTCCTTGTCGAGACCCTCGTTTTTTTATCATAAAAAATTATTATTAATTTTAATTCCAAAAATAATATTATTGAAAAGTGTTACTTTGATAAAATAAAAAAAAAATCAATTAAATTCGTCATTTAATTTAATTGAATTGAATTAATTAATTAATTTAATTGGAAAAGGGGAATTAAATTAGTTTTTAATTTAATTGAATAAATTAAGTAATTGATTTAATCAAAAAATAAAATTAGTTAATTAGTTAATTAAAAAAAAAAGAAATTTTAAAGAAAATGATTTAAGGAAAAAGAAAAAAGGTTTTTTCTAAAAAAAAAAAAAAAAAAATAATAAAATGTGAAAAAAGAAAAACGTGGGAAAGTGGCTTTTAAAAGCCACTTTCCCAATTTGGGTCGCGTGATGGCAATTGCCATCACGCGACCCCCTTTTGTGCTTCTTGGCAAGGTGGCCGCGCGGTGGCCACTTGGCCACCACGCGACCACCTGCCCCTTGCGCGCCCCTCGCGCGCACATGCGCGCGAGTGTCCCCGCGCGCTGTGCCCTTCACCACGCGACCACCTGCCCAGTCCCATTGTTTTCGCCGGTTTTCTGCATTTTTCAGTCTGATTTTTCCAATTTTTTTCACCGTTTTATGTTATTTTCGATCAACTAAAATAAAGACTTTCTAATTCTTTCCATTTCGAGCCAAGACCAACTAATCAAAAGGAATTTTGATCTCCATTTCTCAGGACGGCAACATTTTTGATTCAAGGATTTTTTTTGGCTTTTCTCTCTAGCTTCTTCTCTCCAAAAACTGGTTTTTTCTTCAAAAATTCTTCAAAAAATTCTTGAGTTTTATTTTCAAGTTTTAATCTTTTATTCTCTAATAAGATTTCATCTTGGGTTTGATTTGAGCTAGAAAAATTAATTTTTTTTGCTTATTCATCCCGCCAAAAATATTTTCTTGAACTAATTTAATTAAAAACAGAAATTTTTATTTTTTGGGTGGTTACCACCACAAACTCGACAAGGGAAACAAATCGAGACATCCTATTCCCGATCTAAAAAAATTCTGAGGGTAAATAATTTGGAACCGACCTTATTTATTTTTTTATTTATCATTTATTCACGGTTGTTAATTTTGGCATTTTTTTTGCCATGTTGCCATGTTCATTTCCTAGCAAATTTGACATTGTCGGCTACTGTTGATGTCCTAAATTTAGTTCTTTTGGCCTAATTTCTTAACAGCTGCTCTAGTTTGGCTTTTGGTATTTGTATTCCCTATTTGTTTTTGCCGTTGGTCCTTAACCATATTCCTATTATCATTATTGCTTTTTGGTTGGTATTTGTTTAGTATTTATCCTCATCATTACCATGTTATTTATCATGGTTTTGTGTTTATCTATTTCATGCTCATTGTTGTTCATTATTATGATTATTGCTGTAACCTTTGTGTTTACATTTGTTATTTTTATTATTATTATTATTATTATTATTATTATTATTATTATTATTATTATTTATTGTTATTCATTGTTGTCAATGTGCGGGTTGCATTATCCTATTATTATTATTATTATTATTATTATTATTATTATTATTATTTATTGTTATTATTATTGCCATGTTTATTTATACTATATTCATTATTGTTTATTATCATTGCCCATTATTATTATCGTTATTATTATTATTATTATTATTATTATTATTATTATTATTATTGCTATTATTATTAGCATTATCGTCATTAATATTATTTTGTTGTGTTTGTCTTATCATTATTATTATCATTATAAATTGACTTGCCTAATAATTATTTCATTTTTATTTGATTAATTTTTAGAACCATTACTAATATTTTTGATGTTAATTTTTGTCTGAGATTTAACTTGAGACGGGTTATGTGAGTATCCCCGCGGCTCCCTGGATGGGTCGCAACGCGCGGAGGGTCACATCGGTTCGGTGAGATCTCTCTAATTCTCTATCTTTTTGTTGTGTTTATTTGTAAATATTTATTTTATTTATGCGCGCGTGCGATAAAAAGTCACAAAAATACTTTTATAATTAAATCAGGACTTTCACTAATAAAATTGGGACCAATGTCCCTTGTTTTAGCCCAACAATAAAATTATCACAATCAAAACGAAGAGTCAATTTTCAATAAAATGGGATCACTCATCCCGATTTTCTTCCAAACAACCAAAGCGACTCTTCGAACCTTCTTCAACGCTCCTAAACCTTAGAATAGGCGCGAAGGAACCAACGTTCCTTAAATAATGCCCCGATTTATGCATGTCTTTTATTTCGGTCTTGTGTGAGTGTTTAAAGTTATGTACATTATTTTCCTTTGGGCCCTTGTAATTAATTTTTGGGGCAACTTCATTTATCTTTTGGGGATTGTATTCCGTCCCACTTACATCTTTAACCTCCTTTTATTGGGGTTGTATTCTGCCCCTATTTTTATTGTAATTGCGTGCTTGCGTGTTTAATCGCTTTCTTTTACTGCTTTATTTATTGCTTTCCTTTATCGCTTTTTGAATGCTTGCAATGCGCTATTTAATTTAAATGCATCGATCGTGTGAGATGAGAGATATAATTTTAAGAAGTTAAGAACCCATTTATAATTAACCAAAGCATAAATAAGAGGGAAGTCCCGGACACCATATCTCTGGTTTAGACCAATAGAGGTGAGAAACCTTTTCCCAATTTCACGCAAATTGGGTGGCGACTCCAAATACCTCAAAGGTGCCTTTAGGCGTCAATAGGCTAGGTTGTTCTCCCCAATGTTCTATTGGGAGGAACATACCGATGATGTCTCATGGCGCCCATGATTAAAAGACGCGAACCTTCATACCTCGAATCCCGAAGGCGGATTCACAAGCGAGGGCCCTTGCTGGGTTGACCGGGTTCGGCACGCGTCACAGTGGCGACTCCACTGGGGACTTGTGTTTGAGACTTCACTCCGAAAGTGCTTTGGTTAAAATGTATAATTGGGTTTTTAAAACTTAAAATTCTATCTCTTTTCAAAAATTTGCATCACATTTTAGAGCCTTAGACTTTATGCTAGTTGGTCCCCTTCTTACCTCGGTGCGTTCCCGAAGCACGACCCTACTTTCACTCATTGTAGGAAAGTGTTAAGGATAATCACCAGCCCAAGCCCTGTACCTTTTGGTATATCAAATGATAACCCGATCGGTCGCTATACTCATGACGAGTTAGACCCGTCGGCAGGGATCATGCTTGGGTAACCAAGAATTCATCACCTTGACCAAAGCCCATGTAATGGCAAATAGAAACTTTCCCTAGGGGGCATGCTCCTTAATACGATGCTTGTGATATGGGCCATCACGTATTAAGCAAAATCAACTAAATCAAATGGTCTTCATCAAAGGCTTTCATGCCCCGTTGGGCCCACTTTGATTTAATTGAATTGCCCAAATACGTAATAGCCAAAACCCATACGAATGCGCATTAGATTAAGACTGTTATGCTGTCGATTTTCCACCGAGCACCATACGTGTCCGATGGGTTCCCTGTTAACCCTCGGACGAAGCCCACCTAGGAAAGAGACCGCACGACCTCGCGTATGGGAGTGATAAGGTTGGAAGGATTTATCTGCCTGTATGTGGTTGCGAAATGCTGCATAACTCACGATCATGCATTATAACTGTCATCCATGCATCATTCTAACAATTTTGATCTTTTAGCCATCCCAGATTCATCTGAGTGGACTAGAGACTCCGACGATCGACTAGCGACGACAAACTCGCCCTTTGGATTGCTAGAATTAGTGCCTGTTTGGGATTTTGAGCCACTCTCAGCGAGTAGCGAATCATCCTCAATGGCAGAAGAGACTGGAAACCTAACCGCTCAAGACCTCACTAGGAGACTCGAGGAATTCGAGCGAAGGATGTTGGACATGATGGGAGCCATGGCCGAAAGATTTGCACAGCCCCCTGCTCCGCAAGCACCAGTTGCTCCACAACCGCCGGTAGCCCCTCATCCGAGGGCAAGCCGAACCACCTGCTGGTGGAGAGGCTCCCCTTATTGGAGGTGCTGCCCACCAACCAGTAGAGGAGCCTAAAGTTGCTGCTGTGCCCGTTGAGCCAAGAAGGGCAAGGATCCCTGACCCTAATGAGGATTTTCTGATCGAAGAGGAGGTGGAAGAGATAGCAGCCCATCAAGCCGTGAGGGGTAGAGCACCCAGGGCCGAAGATGAAACCATGAGAGGTATGAGGCAACAAATTGAGGCAATCACTCGCCTGCTAACAGCTGGTAAGGGAATTAACCCCGAGGATAGAGATTTGGGGGATGAGGAGCTGTTGCCCCAAAGGTTTAGGATGCCTGAGCTACCAAAATTTGATGGAACATCGGACCCGTCCGCGCACATTAAGCAATACACCCTGGTGATGAAAGGCACAGGGCTGACTAAGAGGCAAAAAGTGGATTATTTCTGCCTCAGCCTAGCGGGTCCGGCAATAGACTGGTATCATGGCCTTGATAGGAGATCGAAAGAGGACTGGGATCTTCTGACTGACGAATTCATGAGACAATATGACTGCAGCACCAGAATGGAGGTCACTCTAAAGGACCTCGAGCTTCTTCAGCAGAAACATGACGAATCATTCCATGAGTACCTCACTAGGTGGAGGAACCGAGTTATGGAGATGAAGCGTAAGCCCGACACTGCCGATCAAATCAGACTGTTCATCAGGAACTCCTGCCCCTACTTGAGGGATTTGCTTAGTTTCAAAGGGCTCAGGGATTGGGAGTCCCTCAAGGACATTGCTGTAGAAGCCGAGGCGGCCTACCTAGCAAGGAAAGCCAGCCAAAACAACTTCACTGGGAGGAATTTTGGAAACCAGTCAGGCTACAAGTCAGGAGGAGCCGGGGGTAGCAGTAGCAGAAATGGTAAGACAGCCGAGGTCTCAGCCACTGGAGCAGAACAGGGCCAGCGGTACTTCTCTAACTTGGGTCGACCTCTATCCTGGGTGTTGGAAAGGCTAATGAAAGAGGGCAAGTTACAGCCATTGCCGCCCAGACCACCTTTGAGCCAAGGACAGCCGGGGCATAAAAGTGATCAATACTGCGCCTACCACCAACACACTGGGCATCTGACTGACAATTGCCGAATCTTGAGGGGTAAGATCCAGGACCTCATCGACTCCAAGCAGATCACGGACCCTGAGAAGAGGGAGAAGAAGAAGAAGACGGGCTACAATGCCGTTCCTCCACCGGAGATGTGATCGGGTCAATCCGCTTGAGCGGCATGTTCCTCCAAAGCCAACAGAAGGAGATTATATTTTTCTAGATGTTTTATTGCTTTTCAATTTCAGAACTCTTTTACGACATTTCGGTTATTGTAATATGTTGAACAATTTCTGTTTTGTTTATGCAATATTTCCTTGATTTCATTTCTCATGATCACGATGCATCCATTCATTTTGACATTAACCCAATTAATACGACTCCATCTAGTCTCGAAATTTTGGTGAATCCAAATAAAATCTTGATGGCATCTGTTATGACTCCTGAAGTGAGATAAAAATTTAAGAGATAATAATAAAAAAAAAGGGAGCCTTTGCCCGGACCTAGTACAACACACTGAAGATGGACAAGGACACTCTCAAGACCAACGCTACTTCCATGTGCCAACATGACGGCGAACCGAATTTTGGAAGCCATTTCTTCGCATCCACAACACCTGAGCTACATATGGTGTCGCCGAATAAAATTGAACTTCGAAAGTTACATCAAAAGTCGGACAAATAAAACTCAAAACCACCATGAGAAATATACAACCCATCAGAACCAAGCCATATGACCTTTTTTCTCTCGACCCATTTCGAAATGTGTACCCTAAAACCGATTATGACTGACCCTTAACCATCCAAAACCCTCATAACCAAATTTCTTACCAAAATTTAATATCCGACCAAATTGAACAAAAATGGTCCCAGTGGTTGAGATGAAAAGTGCACGTATGTGTAAACTTCAGGATTCGAACAAAGTTTGCTAAAAGAAAATTGGGGTGCAAAAAAAAAAAAAAAAAAATTGAAGAAAAGAAAAGAAAAAAAAATTTAGAAGAGAAGAAAAAAAAAATTTAATAAAAAAAAAAAAAAAGAGAGAAGAAAAGAGAGAATTGATCAGGGGGCAAGGGAATGCTATTTGGGGGCAAGTTTTGTTCAAATCCCGTTGATCTACACATGCCTGCACATTGCCATTCTTCTTCTGCCACTGAAAAGGACCTAAAAGGCTAATTCACAAACCATCCATCCAACCCCGGCCGTTGAAAGGCCATTCCAAAGCCTAAACCACCAAAACCGATAAAAGTACCCCAGATCATCCAAGCCCAACCTTGTCACCCTATCTCAGCCATTGAAAGGCCATCCCAAGGTTCGAACTGCCAAAGCCAATAAATGCCAAGAGCAAGATTTCACATTCAAGCCCCAAATAAGTAACCCATCAACTCAGCCAGTCCGCACAAGCGATAAGGCCAAAACTTTGGTACCAAGAGGAACCACTCCCGGAAGCAGCGGTCTCTCCGGCCAATAGAGATGAAAGAAATTCAACTGACGTTGACGGGCTGAAAGAGGGTCCATGGCAAAGGCTAAAAAAAAAAAAAAAAAAAAAAAGAAGAGAGAGAAAATATTCAATCAAGAAAACCCGCGAGGGCTGATTGATAACAGGAGTTTGATGCTCTCAAGATCTATCCCGAGATTAGATGATGCCCATATTTTTCGAGTTAATGCCAAATAGTGATCATGTGTTATGAAATTAGATTGAAATATATGCATTTATGCAAAGATGTTTGGGTGTAACCAGAGCAGCTCATCTTGCACGCTCAAAATTGTCTGAGTCCGGCATAAAACTAGCACATTGTTACCAACTACCCTCTGCCACTCTCGCCACCCCGGCACTTCAGTCATCTCATCCTGCTACCCACTGTGAAGCCAGCCTTACAGCACCTTCCTAATAAAGAACCAAGCTCATACAACCAAAATCTGAGACATAAGCACATGCCAATAATACCCGAAAGACCTTTCGCAACAACTCCAACTTCTCTCGCAAAAAAAAAAAAAAAAAAAAAAAAAAAAAGGCCGTTAGAGATGAAAACCGTGACTGGCGCTCTAAGCAAAAGTTAGGCCAAAGGGCAGGGTGAAAACCTGGCGACAGGCAGTCTGCTCTACAAAAAATAAAATAAATAAAAGCCGCTGGATTGGGTTGGGTCCATTCCAGGCAAAAAAATAAGGCACAGGGTTATGTGAAAATCCGACAAGGACGCATCTCCCGCTAAGAAAAGCTAGTGTGAAAATCCATGAGGGACACACTACCTTAAAATAATGACTACAGGTATCAGAAGAGAACCTCATAATCCCCCAGAGGCATGAAACTCAAAAGCAATTCCAGAGGGCGCCGATCCTACTACAAATCGCGACCAAATCAGCTGTCGCCTCCAAAATCCACTTAGACGAATTCTTGTCCTGCATACATATGCATCTCACGTGCATGCTCACCACTTTTCCTGCATGTTTTGCTTTCTAAGTCTTGCAGAAAGAAAGAATCAAATGGCAACGCCAACGAAAGGGCAAGCGACAACATCGATCAAAACATCAATCCAAGCAGCCAAAGACTTCTCAGGGAGCATCAGCCAAAGACTTCTCAGGGAGCGTCAGCCAAAGACTTCTCAGGAAGCAGCAACCGAAGACTTCTCAGGGAGCACCAGCCAAAGACTTCTCAGGGAGCAGTAGCCAAAGACTTCTCAGGGAGCATCAGCCAAAGACTTCTCAGGGAGCAGCGAACCGAAGACCTCTCAGGGAGCGTCAGCCAAAGACTTCTCAGGAAGCAGCAACCAAAGACTTCTCAGGGAGCACCAGCCAAAGACTTCTCAGGGAGCAGTAGTCAAAGACTTCTCAGGGAGCATCAGCCAAAGACTTCTCAGGGAGCAGCGAACCGAAGACCTCTCAGGGAGCAACGAACCGAAGACCTCTCAGGGGGCGATCAACCGAAGACTTCTCAGGGAGCAGCGAACCGAAGACCTCTTAGGGGGGCGATCAACCGAAGGCTTCTCAGGGAGCAGCTAACAGAAGACCTCTCAGGGGGCAATCAACTGAAGACTTCTTAGGGAACAGCGAACCGAAGACCTCTCAGGGGGCGATCAACCGAAAACTTCTCAAGGAGTAGCCAGCTAATGAAGAGCTCTCAGGGGGCAATCAAATGAAGACCTCTCAGGGGGCACCAGCTAGTCAAAGACCTCTCAGGGGGCGCCGATCAGCCAAAGACCTCCCAGGGGGCACCACCTCAGAAAGCATGACACACCAACAATCTCTCCTTGTTTGGGAAAGCGACCGCCTCAGGTACGTGTCTCTTCCCTTCTTTTCTGAATTTTGGCTCACTTAGACACCTAAGTTCTAAGTTTCCCAAAATTGGGGGCAACTGTAGACACCGGGTCCCGAGGCGGTCCAAGATCAGAATTACCCTATGATGAAAATGATACCGACTTACAGGTAAATATGTCAAAAATGATGTTTTCCTTGTCGAGACCCTCGTTTTTTATCATAAAAAATTATTATTAATTTTAATTCCAAAAATAATATTATTGAAAAGTGTTACTTTGATAAAATAAAAAAAAAATCAATTAAATTCGTCATTTAATTTAATTGAATTGAATTAATTAATTAATTTAATTGGAAAAGGGGAATTAAATTAGTTTTTTAATTTAATTGAATAAATTAAGTAATTGATTTAATCAAAAAATAAAATTAGTTAATTAGTTAATTAAAAAAAAGAAATTTTAAAGAAAATGATTTAAGGAAAAAGAAAAAAGGTTTTTTCTAAAAAAAAAAAAAAAAAAAAAATAATAAAATGTGAAAAAAGAAAAACGTGGGAAAGTGGCTTTTAAAAGCCACTTTCCCAATTTGGGTCGCGTGATGGCAATTGCCATCACGCGACCCCCTTTTGTGCTTCTTGGCAAGGTGGCCGCGCGGTGGCCACTTGGCCACCACGCGACCACCTGCCCCTCGCGCGCACATGCGCGCGAGTGTCCCCGCGCGCTGTGCCCTTCACCACGCGACCACCTGCCCAGTCCCATTGTTTTCGCCGGTTTTCTGCATTTTTCAGTCTGATTTTTCCAATTTTTTTCACCGTTTTATGTTATTTTCGATCAACTAAAATAAAGACTTTCTAATTCTTTCCATTTCGAGCCAAGACCAACTAATCAAAAGGAATTTTGATCTCCATTTCTCAGGACGGCAACATTTTTGATTCAAGGATTTTTTTTGGCTTTTCTCTCTAGCTTCTTCTCTCCAAAAACTGGTTTTTTCTTCAAAAATTCTTCAAAAAATTCTTGAGTTTTATTTTCAAGTTTTAATCTTTTATTCTCTAATAAGATTTCATCTTGGGTTTGATTTGAGCTAGAAAAATTAATTTTTTTTGCTTATTCATCCCGCCAAAAATATTTTCTTGAACTAATTTAATTAAAAACAGAAATTTTTATTTTTTGGGTGGTTACCACCACAAACTCGACAAGGGAAACAAATCGAGACATCCTATTCCCGATCTAAAAAAATTCTGAGGGTAAATAATTTGGAACCGACCTTATTTATTTTTTTATTTATCATTTATTCACGGTTGTTAATTTTGGCATTTTTTTTGCCATGTTGCCATGTTCATTTCCTAGCAAATTTGACATTGTCGGCTACTGTTGATGTCCTAAATTTAGTTCTTTTGGCCTAATTTCTTAACAGCTGCTCTAGTTTGGCTTTTGGTATTTGTATTCCCTATTTGTTTTTGCCGTTGGTCCTTAACCATATTCCTATTATCATTATTGCTTTTTGGTTGGTATTTGTTTAGTATTTATCCTCATCATTACCATGTTATTTATCATGGTTTTGTGTTTATCTATTTCATGCTCATTGTTGTTCATTATTATGATTATTGCTGTAACCTTTGTGTTTACATTTGTTATTTTTATTATTATTATTATTATTATTATTATTATTATTATTATTATTATTATTATTTATTGTTATTCATTGTTGTCAATGTGCGGGTTGCATTATCCTATTATTATTATTATTATTATTATTATTATTATTATTATTATTATTATTATTATTATTTATTGTTATTATTATTGCCATGTTTATTTATACTATATTCATTATTGTTTATTATCATTGCCCATTATTATTATCGTTATTATTATTATTATTATTATTATTATTATTATTATTATTGCTATTATTATTAGCATTATCGTCATTAATATTATTTTGTTGTGTTTGTCTTATCATTATTATTATCATTATAAATTGACTTGCCTAATAATTATTTCATTTTTATTTGATTAATTTTTAGAACCATTACTAATATTTTTGATGTTAATTTTTGTCTGAGATTTAACTTGAGACGGGTTATGTGAGTATCCCCGCGGCTCCCTGGATGGGTCGCAACGCGCGGAGGGTCACATCGGTTCGGTGAGATCTCTCTAATTCTCTATCTTTTTGTTGTGTTTATTTGTAAATATTTATTTTATTTATGCGCGCGTGCGATAAAAAGTCACAAAAATACTTTTATAATTAAATCAGGACTTTCACTAATAAAATTGGGACCAATGTCCCTTGTTTTAGCCCAACAATAAAATTATCACAATCAAAACGAAGAGTCAATTTTCAATAAAATGGGATCACTCATCCCGATTTTCTTCCAAACAACCAAAGCGACTCTTCGAACCTTCTTCAACGCTCCTAAACCTTAGAATAGGCGCGAAGGAACCAACGTTCCTTAAATAATGCCCCGATTTATGCATGTCTTTTATTTCGGTCTTGTGTGAGTGTTTAAAGTTATGTACATTATTTTCCTTTGGGCCCTTGTAATTAATTTTTGGGGCAACTTCATTTATCTTTTGGGGATTGTATTCCGTCCCACTTACATCTTTAACCTCCTTTTATTGGGGTTGTATTCTGCCCCTATTTTTATTGTAATTGCGTGCTTGCGTGTTTAATCGCTTTCTTTTACTGCTTTATTTATTGCTTTCCTTTATCGCTTTTTGTGTAACAACCCAAAATGGCCCTAGTCGGAATTTGCATGCGAAGTCGGGAACGGAAGGGTATCTCGGTAATTTATGCTTGAGAAAAATTGGATATTAAGGATTAATTTGCAAAGGAAATAATTAAATAAGTTTAGTGGAGGAAGTTTATGGTGTGCTTGTGATGTATGGATGTAGGGTACTTTTATTGTGTTATAATCTAGTGGTTTGTGTGTATGGTGCTAAGGATGGGAAAATATCTACTTAAGAATTATATAATGAGGTAAGAGTTTGGTGCCATGGAATGTAAGCCTTTGATTTGAGGGATCAACTATAGTGCATGTGTTGTTTGGTGTGTTAGAGCATAAAGTCAAGTGAGTGGGAATTGTGGTCCAATTGAAGCTTGCCACATAGGATGAGTAGGTGAAGGGCATTAATGAGGAGAGAGGGAAGAGAAGAAAGCAGAATTTCTACTTCTCCTCTACGTTTTCCACTTTCATTTTTCCCTCTCCTTTCTTCTTTCATTTTTTTTGCTCTTCCTTACTTGCCCTAGCGTGGATCTTCAAGAGTTTAAGTTGGATTTGCTGAGTTTGAGCTGGATTTCTAGAGGTAAGTTCTTGAGTTTTAAGTGGGTGTTCTTCTTCATCTTCTACTCTATTTTCTGGGTTTTGGATGTGGTGTGTTTGTTGGATTAAGTGAGTTTTTGGCTGGGTTTTGTGCAAGATTTGGAGGAGAAAAGAAATAGCAAAGGCAAGGAGAAGGTTCAAGAGTGAAGATCAGCTGGGATTTTGTCTACAAGAGGTTTGGGAGCTTTGATTTCTTCATTTGTGTTTGAGTTGTCTTTTGCCTATTTTCTCCTTGGATCATGTTTGTATTGTTGTTTTGTTTTCTGAAAATTTGAAGTGCTTTGATATGAGTTTATGCATGATTTCATTTGAGTAAATGTGTTAGTAATCCAGGTTATTGAATGAGATGAATGTGTATGTGAGTTGGCATTGAAATGCATGAGTTTGGGAAATCCTTTGAATTTGATGTTTGATGGTGATTTTGGGCAATTCTGTCCCGTTTTTATTTGACCTCTGTGCATTGTTTTTGTCATAGGTGTAGTTATAGAGCTCTGAATCGTGTGATTCTTGATCCATTAGAACCCTGATTCCCATACCTTTAAATGTATCAGAAATAGCCTTGGACCAATTCTCACTCTAAGACATCGAAAAATTGATTACAAATGTAGTGTCCCTGTTGTGTCAGGTTGTTTGAACAGTTTGGGTTGTGGAGATCATATCTAGAGTTATAGGTATCCTTTTGACCTGAAATTTGTTTCATGTGAACGGTAACATCCTAGGGAACATTTTTTAAGAAGGAAGTTTTGGCTAAAAATGAGGTTTACAGGTTGGTTTAGGCAATGCAAATCTGGGGCGTTAAACAGTCTTTTTCGGGTTCTGAGATGAGCCTCTGTCGCGATCGCGACAAGGGTCGCGACCTCGCGACAGAAAAACCTATATTAGCCTTTATTTCTTCATTTTTGAGCCCTCGATTGATTCGGATCAATCCCGTACCTTCCCCTCAGCTTTTTATGCATGTTTAGGGTAATTAAACGACTATATAAGTAATTGTCTTTGGGAGAAACTTAGGAGTATGATTAAGGTTGGTAATTTAGCTAGTAAATAATGATAGATATAATTTTGTGAAGGATGAGGATTAATATGTGTTAATCTTATGAGTAACCTAAGCACGATGTATCACACGTTTGAATGCATTTAACATGGGTGCGATTGAGACGAGTGACGAATAATGATGTTGTTATAGATTGTGTATATGGATATTGTTAGTGGTATGTTTTATCGAAATTCTTGATACGGATGTTGTGTTTATGTTGTTAATGATGTGTGGCTTGCTGGAGTTGAGGTAAGAGACCTTTGGTTATGTTTCGTGTGTTTGTAGGTGAGTATGAGGAAGGAAAGAGTCTGTAGATTTTCGGAATCATGACTCTGTCGCGATCGCGACACTGTCGCGAGCGCGACAGAGACCGGTGATCCTAATGCTATGCCATCGCGAGTACGCGACGCTGTCGCGAGCCCGCGATAGCAATAGCTTGTATGCTCTCTGTCGCGAGCGCGACAACTATCGCGATCGCGACAGAGCACATTGTTGGCCTGTGCTATCGCGAGCACGCGACTTGTCGCGACCCCGCGATAGCAATGCTTACCCTCTGTCGCGATCGCGACAACGTCGCGAGCGCGACAGAGCCGGGCTCTTCTCTCCTTCCCGCGATCGCGAAGTCCGTCGCGCGCACGCAGCGAAGAGACTATGGTCTCTGTCGCGAGCGCGACAGGCATCGCGAGCGCGACAGATGTGTTGTGCTGAATGAGTTTTCTTGGTAATTCCAATGCCTAATTTCTGAACTTGTGATGCCTTTAGGTTTATACTTTGACTATTTTATGAAGTATGATAATATAATTGGATGTATTATGCATATCTATACTTCTGACCTCTCTGCAAGATTATTATGTGATGCTTAAGTGTAAATTGTATGATGCATGATTGACTTTATGAACTTATTCATATGTCTCACCTATTGCTGATTATGCATAATGATATAAATTATGTGATTTGAAATATGAATTGTATTATGCATGACCTGCGAGAGTCAGTCTAGTGGATAGTTAGGCATGCCTAAAAGAGTCTTCCGCTGCAGCTTCCGTTATCGTTTGGACCCCGATCAGGTCCCCGTTTGGTTCCTCGCGAACCCCTTTAATGTATTTGGATCTTGTTTAAGATCCTTCCGAAAAATGTTGGTGAATGAAAATTGAAATGGTTTTCGATTTGTACCCGTAAGGTACTTTCCGTAATCGATTGGTACCCGTAATGTACCTTCTGTTCACTCGTTATCCACTACGTTGAGTCAGCAGGTGCTTTATTGTGTTGTGTTACTCTGAATAACTCTAAGAATGTGACCTCCGAATGGGCATAATAATGATTTGAGGAATCAGTTTTTATGTATACGAATTTTACTCTGGGTTTTGGAATGTATGTCTGTATTATGTAAGTATGATTTTTATATCTGACACCATTATCTACACTTTTTATGTGATGTGTTATAAGCTTCAGAATGCTTTGAATGTAATTCGACTAATGTATTTGAGTATGTGACTCAAGCATGGTTTTATTGTATATAAGCAAGTGAATCGGATCTGTTGTGATGACAAGTATGTAAGATTTAACTGTACTTTCCGCATGGTGATGTTATGAATGTGATTATGTCTTTGGTCTCTTCTATTGGAGGATATCTGGCATGATATTTTATGTATGAGAGTTGCATAGTGGAAGTGTGGTGGTTTGATGTTGTACCTTGAGTTCCAATTAGCGTATGCATCTTGTGACATGACAAAAGTATGTTTAGGTAGATAATGTTCTCGACATGATAGTTGGGTGCGTTACTATATGATGATAGTATTGCATGTGAATGGGTTTCCAATGAATGAGTACTCGGATATGACGATTGTATGTGATTATGAACCTTTGAATGCATGGCTCTCTTATGCAGGTTTGTATATCCATCCATTGTGATTATTTGCATATGCCATTCATGTATGTGACTTGCTTTGGCGACCATTGTGAATGGCCGTCCATATTGCTTGTGTGTTCTCCCCACTAAGCGTTTATCGCTTAGCACGGGCTCTTTTCCCGTGCAGGTGGCAGGTTTGGTTCGGTTCGAGTCGAGCATCTGCAAGGTCGGCCACATAGGAGTTAGAAGCGTTTTGTTATTTTGTTAAGCTTCCGTATTTCTGATTCTGTAATTTTGTAGCCTTTTCTTATGTTTTTGGTTATGTAAAGGATATTATTGTAATTAAGTTTTCAGTTATTCCTCAGTTTTATCGTTTGCCTTATGCTTCCGCTGAGTGATTATATGTATGTATGTGAGTAAATGTATGTTCAGCTTTTGTTTCTTTAAAAGTTTTAATTTACCCTGTATTTTGGTATGCATGTTTATGTATGAATGTATGTATATTCTGTATCTGCGTGGTGACACCTTTACTCTTACGGCATCTCACTCCTTATCGGATGGGATCGCCTAAGTACGGGTAAGGGGTGTTACAAGTTGTGGTATCAGAGCGCAGGTTTGGCGGTTCTGGTTGCCTTTGTTGTTTGAGTGTCAAGTCTTGGTATGCTAGTTGGTTTGTGTCATGTCTTTCCATGAGAGTCAGTGTTGTGTTGTGGCCTAATGCAGATGTGTCGTGTCTTGTGTCGTGTTTAGATGGAGTCTGATCCGAGTGAGAATGTGGGCGAGACAACGGAAAGTGTGAACCCAGTTAGAGCTGGTCAGAGTGTTTCCGAGCGTCCTCCGGTTGAAGATTCTGGTCATGTTTCTGAGGATAGGGCTTTAGTGCAAGGGTTGATTCGGATTTTGGATAGGTTAACCGCTCCTCAGGTTTCTCAAGATTTGATTCGGAAGGTACCTAAGAAGAGAAAAGTTTCGAGTAGAGAAGTGTCAGTGGGGAAAAGGATTCGAGAAGCAACGGCATGTCAACAATATCAGAAGCAACCTGGGGACAAGTGTAAGAAGAAGTGGGTACGGTCTATATGTCAGCACTGTCAGAAGCCACATCGGGGCCCATGTCGGAAGCTCTCGGGTGCTTGTTTTAGGTGTGGCAGCTTAGAACATCAGATAGTTGATTGTCCTAAGAAGATGAGTGAGAATTTAGCTCAGCAGGCTAGAGAAGATGTGGAGGAGTTGCTTCGAGCTACACGAGCATCATCGGGATCAGTCAGCAAGTTAGATGCCTCCAAGGATTCAGCCAAAGTATCTGTCTCTAGCCGCATAGAAGTGACTGAGTCTGCAGAGCCTTCCGGTAAGTATGTGTTGTAAGTTTTTGTTTCAGTCGGTTTTGTTTGTTTGGGTTGTTTGGATGCAAGTGTTTAGCGGGGAAATTTCGAGGACGAAATTTCTTAAGGGGGAGAGATTTGTAACAACCCAAAATGGCCCTAGTCGGAATTTGCATGCGAAGTCGGGAACGGAAGGGTATCTCGGTAATTTATGCTTGAGAAAAATTGGATATTAAGGATTAATTTGCAAAGGAAATAATTAAATAAGTTTAGTGGAGGAAGTTTATGGTGTGCTTGTGATGTATGGATGTAGGGTACTTTTATTGTGTTATAATCTAGTGGTTTGTGTGTATGGTGCTAAGGATGGGAAAATATCTACTTAAGAATTATATAATGAGGTAAGAGTTTGGTGCCATGGAATGTAAGCCTTTGATTTGAGGGATCAACTATAGTGCATGTGTTGTTTGGTGTGTTAGAGCATAAAGTCAAGTGAGTGGGAATTGTGGTCCAATTGAAGCTTGCCACATAGGATGAGTAGGTGAAGGGCATTAATGAGGAGAGAGGGAAGAGAAGAAAGCAGAATTTCTACTTCTCCTCTACGTTTTCCACTTTCATTTTTCCCTCTCCTTTCTTCTTTCATTTTTTTTGCTCTTCCTTACTTGCCCTAGCGTGGATCTTCAAGAGTTTAAGTTGGATTTGCTGAGTTTGAGCTGGATTTCTAGAGGTAAGTTCTTGAGTTTTAAGTGGGTGTTCTTCTTCATCTTCTACTCTATTTTCTGGGTTTTGGATGTGGTGTGTTTGTTGGATTAAGTGAGTTTTTGGCTGGGTTTTGTGCAAGATTTGGAGGAGAAAAGAAATAGCAAAGGCAAGGAGAAGGTTCAAGAGTGAAGATCAGCTGGGATTTTGTCTACAAGAGGTTTGGGAGCTTTGATTTCTTCATTTGTGTTTGAGTTGTCTTTTGCCTATTTTCTCCTTGGATCATGTTTGTATTGTTGTTTTGTTTTCTGAAAATTTGAAGTGCTTTGATATGAGTTTATGCATGATTTCATTTGAGTAAATGTGTTAGTAATCCAGGTTATTGAATGAGATGAATGTGTATGTGAGTTGGCATTGAAATGCATGAGTTTGGGAAATCCTTTGAATTTGATGTTTGATGGTGATTTTGGGCAATTCTGTCCCGTTTTTATTTGACCTCTGTGCATTGTTTTTGTCATAGGTGTAGTTATAGAGCTCTGAATCGTGTGATTCTTGATCCATTAGAACCCTGATTCCCATACCTTTAAATGTATCAGAAATAGCCTTGGACCAATTCTCACTCTAAGACATCGAAAAATTGATTACAAATGTAGTGTCCCTGTTGTGTCAGGTTGTTTGAACAGTTTGGGTTGTGGAGATCATATCTAGAGTTATAGGTATCCTTTTGACCTGAAATTTGTTTCATGTGAACGGTAACATCCTAGGGAACATTTTTTAAGAAGGAAGTTTTGGCTAAAAATGAGGTTTACAGGTTGGTTTAGGCAATGCAAATCTGGGGCGTTAAACAGTCTTTTTCGGGTTCTGAGATGAGCCTCTGTCGCGATCGCGACAAGGGTCGCGACCTCGCGACAGAAAAACCTATATTAGCCTTTATTTCTTCATTTTTGAGCCCTCGATTGATTCGGATCAATCCCGTACCTTCCCCTCAGCTTTTTATGCATGTTTAGGGTAATTAAACGACTATATAAGTAATTGTCTTTGGGAGAAACTTAGGAGTATGATTAAGGTTGGTAATTTAGCTAGTAAATAATGATAGATATAATTTTGTGAAGGATGAGGATTAATATGTGTTAATCTTATGAGTAACCTAAGCACGATGTATCACACGTTTGAATGCATTTAACATGGGTGCGATTGAGACGAGTGACGAATAATGATGTTGTTATAGATTGTGTATATGGATATTGTTAGTGGTATGTTTTATCGAAATTCTTGATACGGATGTTGTGTTTATGTTGTTAATGATGTGTGGCTTGCTGGAGTTGAGGTAAGAGACCTTTGGTTATGTTTCGTGTGTTTGTAGGTGAGTATGAGGAAGGAAAGAGTCTGTAGATTTTTGGAATCATGACTCTGTCGCGATCGCGACACTGTCGCGAGCGCGACAGAGACCGGTGATCCTAATGCTATGCCATCGCGAGTACGCGACGCTGTCGCGAGCCCGCGATAGCAATAGCTTGTATGCTCTCTGTCGCGAGCGCGACAACTGTCGCGATCGCGACAGAGCACATTGTTGGCCTGTGCTATCGCGAGCACGCGACTTGTCGCGACCCCGCGATAGCAATGCTTACCCTCTGTCGCGATCGCGACAACGTCGCGAGCGCGACAGAGCCGGGCTCTTCTCTCCTTCCCGCGATCGCGAAGTCCGTCGCGCGCACGCAGCGAAGAGACTATGGTCTCTGTCGCGAGCGCGACAGGCATCGCGAGCGCGACAGATGTGTTGTGCTGAATGAGTTTTCTTGGTAATTCCAATGCCTAATTTCTGAACTTGTGATGCCTTTAGGTTTATACTTTGACTATTTTATGAAGTATGATAATATAATTGGATGTATTATGCATATCTATACTTCTGACCTCTCTGCAAGATTATTATGTGATGCTTAAGTGTAAATTGTATGATGCATGATTGACTTTATGAACTTATTCATATGTCTCACCTATTGCTGATTATGCATAATGATATAAATTATGTGATTTGAAATATGAATTGTATTATGCATGACCTGCGAGAGTCAGTCTAGTGGATAGTTAGGCATGCCTAAAAGAGTCTTCCGCTGCAGCTTCCGTTATCGTTTGGACCCCGATCAGGTCCCCGTTTGGTTCCTCGCGAACCCCTTTAATGTATTTGGATCTTGTTTAAGATCCTTCCGAAAAATGTTGGTGAATGAAAATTGAAATGGTTTTCGATTTGTACCCGTAAGGTACTTTCCGTAATCGATTGGTACCCGTAATGTACCTTCCGTTCACTCGTTATCCACTACGTTGAGTCAGCAGGTGCTTTATTGTGTTGTGTTACTCTGAATAACTCTAAGAATGTGACCTCCGAATGGGCATAATAATGATTTGAGGAATCAGTTTTTATGTATACGAATTTTACTCTGGGTTTTGGAATGTATGTCTGTATTATGTAAGTATGATTTTTATATCTGACACCATTATCTACACTTTTTATGTGATGTGTTATAAGCTTCAGAATGCTTTGAATGTAATTCGACTAATGTATTTGAGTATGTGACTCAAGCATGGTTTTATTGTATATAAGCAAGTGAATCGGATCTGTTGTGATGACAAGTATGTAAGATTTAACTGTACTTTCTGCATGGTGATGTTATGAATGTGATTATGTCTTTGGTCTCTTCTATTGGAGGGTATCTGGCATGATATTTTATGTATGAGAGTTGCATAGTGGAAGTGTGGTGGTTTGATGTTGTACCTTGAGTTCCAATTAGCGTATGCATCTTGTGACATGACAAAAGTATGTTTAGGTAGATAATGTTCTCGACATGATAGTTGGGTGCGTTACTATATGATGATAGTATTGCATGTGAATGGGTTTCCAATGAATGAGTACTCGGATATGACGATTGTATGTGATTATGAACCTTTGAATGCATGGCTCTCTTATGCAGGTTTGTATATCCATCCATTGTGATTATTTGCATATGCCATTCATGTATGTGACTTGCTTTGGCGACCATTGTGAATGGCCGTCCATATTGCTTGTGTGTTCTCCCCACTAAGCGTTTATCGCTTAGCACGGGCTCTTTTCCCGTGCAGGTGGCAGGTTTGGTTCGGTTCGAGTCGAGCATCTGCAAGGTCGGCCACATAGGAGTTAGAAGCGTTTTGTTATTTTGTTAAGCTTCCGTATTTCTGATTCTGTAATTTTGTAGCCTTTTCTTATGTTTTTGGTTATGTAAAGGATATTATTGTAATTAAGTTTTCAGTTATTCCTCAGTTTTATCGTTTGCCTTATGCTTCCGCTGAGTGATTATATGTATGTATGTGAGTAAATGTATGTTCAGCTTTTGTTTCTTTAAAAGTTTTAATTTACCCTGTATTTTGGTATGCATGTTTATGTATGAATGTATGTATATTCTGTATCTGCGTGGTGACACCTTTACTCTTACGGCATCTCACTCCTTATCGGATGGGATCGCCTAAGTACGGGTAAGGGGTGTTACATTTTGAATGCTTGCAATGCGCTATTTAATTTAAATGCATCGATCGTGTGAGATGAGAGATATAATTTTAAGAAGTTAAGAACCCATTTATAATTAACCAAAGCATAAATAAGAGGGAAGTCCCGGACACCATATCTCTGGTTTAGACCAATAGAGGTGAGAAACCTTTTCCCAATTTCACGCAAATTGGGTGGCGACTCCAAATACCTCAAAGGTGCCTTTAGGCGTCAATAGGCTAGGTTGTTCTCCCCAATGTTCTATTGGGAGGAACATA
The DNA here is from genome assembly GCA_947683425.1 of Excoecaria cochinchinensis. Classification (NCBI taxonomy): domain Eukaryota; kingdom Viridiplantae; phylum Streptophyta; class Magnoliopsida; order Malpighiales; family Euphorbiaceae; genus Excoecaria; species Excoecaria cochinchinensis. Next base: position 5,390,978 of record CANTUQ010000004.1, read on the forward strand.
CCGATGATGTCTCATGGCGCCCATGATTAAAAGACGCGAACCTTCATACCTCGAATCCCGAAGGCGGATTCACAAGCGAGGGCCCTTGCTGGGTTTTCGGGTTCGGCGCGCGTCACACTATCGCTCCTCAGATATCTAGCGTGCCGACGACATTTCCTATGCCCTCGATTTCTGGCTGGGTTAGCTTACCATGAGCGCAGGTCCCCATCCCCTACTTGAGGAAAAGATTCGTCCATGTTGAGATGACCTTTCTGAGTTGTTCTAACCGTTGATGCTTCCTTTATCCCTTGAGTCCCGACACAGATGTCACACCTATCCGGTTGACTCCCATTCTTTAGGTCCATAGAGACTTCCTCCCGGGCGGCCAGGGTAATTGCAAGTTTAGACTTTGAAATTTCTTCTTCGAGGACATCCATCCTTCTTTTCAGGCCCCGTGTCACTGCTAGAAGGTCATTCTCTGAAACATGCCCTTTGCCTTTTCGCTCGGGTGACATAGCAGCGGGTGACTCTCCTTCAGGTCCATTTGGTGGTAGGTGCACTCCCTTAGGCGAATCATACTCTTCTTGCAATTTGGTAAGAGCAGCAAACTGTTGTCCAGTAGGTGGCACCACAATTAAATTCTCCATAATAGCCATGGTCTGAGTTTTACGATTTTTAACCCCTCGTTCTATCTCTTTTACTGTACTAACCTCTCCCTCGGGTACTTCATTCATGATAGTCCATGGAATTATTGGTTCATCCTCTTCCTCTCCCATGATATCACCCTTCACATCAAGGGTCTTCTTGTGCTCAATAAGTGTTATTGCTCTGAGTTCAAAATCTGGCTGTTGTACTGTAGTGAATGCTATAGGAGTCTCTTCCTTGACAGGCGATTCAAACGGTTTAACAGAAGGGGCTGTAGGCAGTTGCTTGAAATTTGATGCTACTTGAGAGGCGATATTTTCCATCATGGTTAACATCTTCCTCTCAAAATCGTCGAGCCTCTTATTTAGGTCCTGTATTGTCAACGCACCAGTCTCTTGTGGTAATTCTGCCATTGATAATTTTAGAGAGGACTCACGGGATGAGAGTAGCTCAGAATCCCCGTCAGACACAAATTCTAGCAACTCAAAGAGCAAATTTGTCCTTACTAGCCGACCGTTGGAACCTCTAGTCCACTTAGATGAATCTATGATGGCTGAAAAAAATTAGATTGTTAGAATGATGCATGAATTACATATACAATGCATGATAGTGAGCTATGCAACATTTACAATCACATGCAAGCAAGTAAATCTTTCCAACCTTATTACTCCCACACACGAGGTAATGCGGTCTCTTTCCTAGGTGGGCTTAATCCATGGGTTAGCAGGGAACCCAATGGATGCGTACGGTGCTCGGTGGAAAACCGGCATCATAACATCTCTTATCTAATGTGCAAGCGGATGGGTTATGATCGTTATGTATTTAGGCAGCCCGAACAAGTTGACATGGGCCTATCGGGGCATAAAAGCCTTTGATTAGGTGACCAATCAAATTATTTGGGTTTGTCCAATACAAAATGATCCATATAGCAAGCAAGGTATTACGGTTCATATCACCTAAGGGAAGTATCTATTGCCATTACATGAGCTTTGGTCAAAGGGTGGTGTTACTTTAGAGCTACCCAAGCATGGTCCCTGCACGACGGGTCTAGCTCATCACGAGCATAACGACCGATCGGGTCACCATTTTATATACCATTGAGGTACGAGGCTTGGGCTGGTGATTATCCTTAACACTTCCCCAAATTGAGTGAAAATGGGGTCGCGCTTCGGGAACGCACCGGGGCTAAAAGAGGGACCAAACTAGCATAGATCTAAGGCTCTAATGAGATGCAATGCAGTTTTGAAAGAAGATGAAATTTTTAAATTAAAACTCAATTATGATTTTTAATCAAGGTACTTTCGAATCGAAGTCTCGAGTATGTCCCCAGTGGAGTCGCCACTGTGACGCGCGCCGGATCCCCGCGGCAGCCCATGGGACCGCCCGCACGTGGGCGATCGGGGCATTTGTGGGTCCGTTGGCAGCTTGCGATAAATCGCAAGTGCGTCTATGTTGGGCAACAAGGAGGTTTCATGGAGTCGCCACCCAATAGAACATTGGGAAAGTTTCTCTCGCCTCGGAGAGCCTAAGACTTGCGCATTTTATCCATATTAGGCCATGAGGCCTAGGATTAACGTCTAAGTCTCGTGATATAAGAGGTGTCTTGGAGGATAACCTCTAGCCTCTTGAGCCCAAAGACCAGAGCAGGGTTCGGGACTTCTCATTTATTCGTACCTTGATTAATATCATAATTAAGTTTTGAATTCATTGTTTCATCAACTTTCCACACAATGCAATTTAAAATTAAAGGCGCAATCATTCATATCAAAAGCGATAAATGTAAGCAAAATCCAAAACAAAGCATTCAAAAATGAATTATAATAACACTAGGAGCAGAATACAACTCCCATTTATAAAAGTGAAATACATGCGTAAAACGGGTTATTCATTAATAGTGAGAACATTGGTCCTCGCATGCATATTTATTATGAAAAAGTTTTGATGTGATGATTTATTTGGGTATGAAAAACTTGGACATTGGTCCCCTTTTATTTAGAAAAAATGTCAAGTTAATTAATAGAAACGTTTTTGTGATTTTCTTTTTAGCGAGCCTAAATAAATATTTTTACAAGAAAATTATATGGCAAAATTAAATAAAATATTACAAACCGAATGAAAATAAATATATGAACCAAATGAGCCTTTTTGGACCTCCCGATGTGCTCGCAAAAACGTCCAAGCGAAAAATGAGTTTAGACATAAAAACAAAATACAATTAAAACAATGTTAGTGATTAAATCAATTAAACATACAAAATAATGAATAACAAATTAAAATAAAATAAGATGGTATGAAAAGAATGATAATGGAATCAAAAATATTAACAAACCAAAATAAGATGAGAAACATGGATTATATGACAAATAATTAAATGATGTGATGAAAATAAAATAAAACATGTTAATTAATTAGTACATGTAAAAATATGAACATGATGAAAATAATGATGATGAATATAAACGAATCAAAGAATATATAACATGATAAAGAAAAGAATAATAAATGAAAACAATTAAAGAATGATGAAAACAATTAAATGAAACAATATGATTAATTAAATATGTTCACAAATGATATAAACCATTTACATGGCAAAAAGATTAATTTAAAATGAATTTATTAATTACATGTTAGGAATAATGATGAATTAAAGTGAAATAAATTGATTACATGTTAAAATTAATAAACAATCAATATTTATGTGAATAAAAATCATATATATAAACAAATTAAATAAATCAAATCTGAAATAAATAATAAAATAAAATAAATGAAAAAAATAAAATAAAATATACATAAATAAATGAGATGTGAACCGAAAGAAATAATAAAAACAAGCCCAGAATGTTTACCCTCAGAGTTTCGGATTCGATGAAGGTAAAAGATGATCGATTTCTTTGTTTGATGATTCACAATATTAGAGTGAAATATGATGAAAATATTGGAATTTTATTCCAAGAAACATGAAAAAAATGATCAAGAATTCTTTAAGAACAAAGAATTGATACCTTTGCCTAAAGAAATTATTTTGATCAAAAAAAGCTTTTATTGATTAAAATAAAGAAAAATGATTGAAGTTTTATCAAATAAAAAATTAGATTTTGATGACAAACAATTATTTTATTTGTCTCAAAATCAATTTTTTATCAAAAAGATATTCAAAACAAAATCAATGAAAAAGTTTTATTGAACACAAAATAAAAGATTAAAAACAATTTTGAGAACAAATAATTATTCTATTTGTCTCAAAAATTGAATCAAACAACAAAACTTCCTCTAAAAAATATGTTTAGAAGAAATTAGGTTGGAAAAAGAATGAAACAATTGATTTTCTTTTTGATTTTTGGTTGGGGAATAAATCTGGAATTTTAGAAGAGAAAATAGAAGAAGATGAAGAGAAAAATCTGGTCTAAAAAATGTGTGGAGAGGAGGCTCCTTTGATTTCATCATAAACTATTTATAAGGTATAATAGGTTGCCCTAATTTAATTAAGGAAAAAAACCTATTTTAACCCAAAATTATTTTATTTTTAATGATAAAATCAAGTTTTATTATTTAATTACCTAAAAAAATATTTTAGAATTTAATTTGAAGTCAAAAACCCCAAAAAAATGGGATAAAAAACGGATTTTTGGGTGAAAAAATCGAAAAAAAGCTGAAAAGAGGGATTTTTGGGTATCAGACCCTGTAGCGACGGCCGGTATGCCCGTCGCTATAGAGCGGCGGGCGTCGGAGCGGCAGCCAGGCGAGCCTCGCGCGCTGGCGCTCGCGCACGAGCGCTCCGTGCGGCGCTCAGCGTGCGCGATGCTGCGCGTCGCTAAAGCATCGGCGACGCTGAGCGTCGCCTTTGCGCTCGCTGCGCGATGGGCGCCCAGGCGCCTGCGAGCTGGGCGCTAGCGCGCCTGCGCGCTGCCGCGCCCGACACTCTCGGTCCGAAAAATTTTTTTATTTTATTTTTTTTTTCTATTTTTTTTTAAATTTTAAATTGACTAAAAACACCATAATTTTAAGCCCCCATTTTTTAACATTAATTTTTTAAATATTTTTTATTATTTTTTAGTTTTTCACTCTAAAATGCAAATTTGACGAGAAAACCATCACTTTTAACCTTTTAAGCCTGTGAAGGCAATTATCATCATTGGGTAACTTCGATCTAGGCTTACTCAGGACCCGGTGTCTACAGTAACCGACATGTCCATCTGTCACTCAAAGAGAGGCGTCTGTAGGTGGGGTGACCGACGGGCGTTGGTGATAAAGATGACCCGTCGGTCACCACTGTCTCCGAAAAAACAAAAGAGAGAAAATTCTTTCCAAAGCCAAAAAAAGGTTTTATCCCAAAAGGAGATAAAGAGAGTCAAAATAAAGGAAAATAATGACAGATATAGAAAAATTCCGCAAAATAAGGAATAAATATGAAATGATACGGAGAAGGAATCCGGAATATTTACCCTCAAATAATCGCTTTGGGTGAGATTTTTGTGTTGATTAGAGCCCCGCGCGTTCCACGAGAAGCAAAAGGTGAAGGATCAAAGTAAGAAAAATGGGCTATTTCTTCTTCAACCCCTCAAAAGACTGATTTTGGAATCAATATCTAAAGAAAACTAATTATTTTAGTTCCCTTTTGATTGATTTGATCCTTGGTTAAATAGATTTCCTTTGTAAATGTGTTTTGTTGGAGGAGAGAGAAAATTTGCTTGAATTTGGGCAGAGTTTCCCCCTTTTGAAAATTTTTGGAACCCTTTTCAATTGAAAATCCGGAGCTTTTATAAGCCAGACACGACCGACGGGCGTCGGTGTATAGAGGCGGGCGTCGGAAGAATCCTTCTGACACAAGGATTCGTCCGACGGCCCTGCCACATCCACCGACGGGCGTCGGAAAGGTAGCGTGTTCCAGGAAACCAGGCGGCGTTCTGACAGGGGCGGTGACTTTCCGACGGGCATCGGAAAGTACCACAAGCCGTCGGTGACTTGAAGCGACGGGCTGACTTCACAGACGGGCTGGCCGTCTGTGGAGGACAAAAAGCCTTTTTTGACTTGAAAATCACTGTTTTCTCCCCCTCTGCCTACAAAAGGTAAAAAGACTCATTTCTCGTGGAACGCGGGACTAAAACCCCCAAATCCAAACCATCTATACAGGTTAGGATCCTGATTTCATCATGGGGTAACCTCTGATCCGGACCGCTCCGGGACACGGTACTTACATTACTCAATGATAAGATTAAGTGTGCCGATTTATAGGCAAAAATGAAAGTTGAAAGTGATGATTTCCTTGACAAATTGATTTATTAGAAATAAATAAAAATGTATTTTAAAAATATATTTTAAGTGTTTTAAAAATTATTTTGGGACAAAAAAGGTATGTTTTGAAATTATAGTTTTTTAGAAATTTTTTTTTAAAAAAAATTCGGCGAATGTCGGGATGCGGCAGCGCGTTGGGCGCACGCGGTAACGCCCCGGCGAGCGAGGCGCGCTCGCCCGCACACTCAGTGCCGCGCGACGCCCAGCGCGCGCAACTCGCTGCCGCGTGAGCGGGCAACGCCCGTCAGGCGCACCGATGGGCATCGCTTGCTCCTTGACGCCCCATTTAGCCCTTTTTTGATTTTTTCTGTTTTTGGCCCCAAAAATTGATTTTTCTTCACTTTTTTCATAGAATTTAATCCTAAAACCTTTTATTTTCCAACCCTTCAAATTCATGAGTTTTTTTATGATTATTGGAATTAAATTGATTTAATTTAATTTAATAAAAATCTGATTTTCTTTGGTTTTTTTTTATGTATAAAATGATTTTTAGAGAGGGAATTTGGGGGGATTTTTCTTAAGAAAAATATACTTTCTTTTTTCTTCTATTTTTTTCTTCTTCTTATTTTTTTTTCTTCTTCAAGAAAAATTCTCCAAGTATTTAATCTGATTTTTTAAGTTAATTGTTAAGACAAATAAATCAATTATTTGTTCTTGGGAATTTACTTCTTGTTTTTCATAATTTTTCTTTAAGATAAATAAATCAATTATTTGTTTTTGGGATAAAATTTCATCATATATTATATATTTTTATTAAATCAAAGTAAGGAATTATCATCCAACTTCATTCATCACATCAAATTTGAGGGTAAACATTCTTGGCTCAACTTTTAATTTAATTTTCAATTTATTTTTGTTTACAATTAGTTAGTTATCATGTAAATTCTTTTAGATCTATTATTTATTTTACTTTTTATTTCTTGCATGTTTGTTTAATTGTACATATTATCATTTCTCATGGTTATTTAATTGTTCATATTATTATTTCTTATTTTTAATCTTTTATTTAATTGTTAATATTATTATTTCTTATTTCTTATTTCTTATTTCTTATTTAATTGTTCATGTTCATATTATTGTCATTACTTTTGTTCATATATTATTGTTATTGTTAGTATTATCATTTAACATGTGTTAGCATGATTGGCTTGTTTTATTATCATTACTTGCATAATTAATTTGATTGTTCATATTCTTTGATGCTATTATTATTATTATTATTATTACTTGCATATTTAATTGGATTGTTCATATTATTTGATATTATCATCATTTTTAGTATTGTTATTATTCTTATTTATTGTTATTATTATTAGTTATTATTTATCACTACTACTACTATTATTATTATTTTTATTAGTTTTGTTTATTATTATAATTAATTATTGTTGTCATCATCATTATTTTCATGTTTTCATGCATGTTGAATTTTATTGTTGTTGTTATTTTTTATTATTTATGCATGTTTAATTGTTCATGTGTTAAGTTATTTTTTATTATTATGTCATATAATTAATTTGTCCTGCATGTTGTTTTATTTATTTTAATTCATTTTTACGTGTTATGTGTTTAGATCCATTTTTATTACTAACATCATCTTTAGTTGTGTTTTTATTTCAACATTAATTTTTCATGTGTGACTTTTCCAATGGCTAGTGGGAGCCCATCACTACAAGAAAAATCAAAAATAGAGACGGAAAAATAGAGACGGAATGAATTCCGTCTCTAAATAGAGACGGAAATCATTTTCCGTCTCTAAATAGAGACGGAGAGAAATTTCAGTCTCTATTTAGAGACGGAAATTTCTCTCCGTCTCTATTTAGAGACGGAATTAGTTCCGTCTCTAAATTTGGTCGCTAATTATGGCACGATTTTTTCCCGCCAAAATTGGAGACGGTATTTAGAGACGGAATAGTTTTTTCGTCTCTAAATAGAGACGGAATGATTTTTTCGTCTCTAAATAGAGACGAAAAATTCATACCGTCTCTAAAAATAGAGACGGAATAATATTTCCGTCTCTAAATAGAGACGGAATGATTTTTTCGTCTCTAAATAGAGACGAAAAATTCATACCGTCTCTAAAAATAGAGACGAAAAATATTTTCTGTCTCTAAATAGAGACGGAAAAGTCATTCCGTCTCTATTTTTAGAGACGGAAGACGATTTCCGTCTCTAAATAGAGACGGAATTTAATATCGTCTCTAAATTTCGGGTTTTTAGACCTAATTCCCTTTCTTTTTTCCCTCTTTCTTTTCCCCTCTCCTTTCTGCTCCCTGTATTCGCTGCCTCCTCCCTCCGTTGCTCGAGCCGTCCATCCGGCGTTTGTTCCCACCGCCGCCCTCTCCCCGTCGCCGTCCAATGACCGGCCTACCCACCACTGTGCACCGCTCCTAAATAAGTTAGAATTAGTGGGTATTATGAGAAATAGGAAAAGAAAAGGAAACTCTGGGTATGGAGGCAGAACGGGGAAGAGACCGAAGGAAAGAGAGAGAGATCGGAGAGGGGAAGAGGGAGTGGCTGAGGGGCAGCGCCGGCGACGACACCGGCAACGAATCGCCGACGTTCCCTGTAGCGCAGCTCTTGGCGTTTTCCCTGTCCGTGGCCGTCGTCGTTCCAGGAGAGCGAGAGAAGCACCGTGAGCTTCTCTTGCATTTTCCGACGAGCTCCGACGGCGAGAGGCGACACGAGCAGTGAGACTAGACTCATGGCGGCAAGGCGAAGCTTTCGGTGGCCGTGGATCTCCCTCAATCACCGGCGACGAGTAGATCGGAGGAGAAGAAAACCGAACCTACCGACGAAGATTTCGGTGAAATGGAGGGCGTTTTCGGCGCGTGATCACCGGAAAAGGAACCCCGAGGCGTCGAGCTTCCTTCCGATGGTCTTGGTTACTCCGGTGGAGCTCCGGCGAGCCTCCGGCGACCGCGAAAAGACCCAAAATATACAGAAAATAGGTATGTGGCCACCAAACTTATTTTTCTAAGTGATTTTTCTCATAAATTAAAAATCATTGAGAATGATTTTACTGAACACAGAATGTGAACAATATGTTGTGGATTTTTGTTGAAAATTTGGCAGTGTTGTTATGGTTACTCAATTAAATGATAAATTTAGCTACGTTAATGGAGTAATTAGTTGCATAAATTGAATTTATCAAATCATGGACAACTAGCTATTGAAAATGGATAAACAGCTATGGTAATGAGTTAGATAAACTCATAGATAGGTTTTTCATGAGATTGCGAAGTAAACTTATGAGAACAATGAAATTCTAACTGCAAGGCTTCAACTGCAGGTGAGTTTGGCTACATTCAGAAGCAGAAGATTGGTGTGAGAGGACAAAAAAAAAGAGGGTAACTACTGGTTAAATTCTTGTTTATTTTTTTTGTTTTGTATGTGCTTGTTAAAAGTGAAACTGATATCTATGGTCATGCTTGGGTACTGCAAAAGTGTATGTTTTTACAATCTTTTTGTGTGTTCTTGGTGAAATCTCAGGTTGTATGCATATTACTAGTATTATCTGTAATTTTTTTACTTTTCATAAAAACTTTATACAAGGGATTCAAAGGGTTATACCAAATCCAGAACCTTGACTTGTCTTCTTGAAAATTTTCTAAATAACATTTTGTTATAGAAAGTGATTTTGCAAAAGCTTAATGTATGCCTATTATTATTGTTGTAACTGAAATATATATATATATATATATATATATATATCAAACTGAATTAAATCAATTAAACCATGTGTGTTGATTCAATTTTAAAAGTTAAAAAAAAAATCTAAATATATCGAAATGAATCGAATCACTGAAAAATAAGTTTTTTTTTTTAAAATAAATTTCTTATTACAGTGAGTTTGTTGTGAAGTTGCGATTGGTTGATATTTTACCGAAGTGTTAAAATTGCTAATGTTTGACAGGGGGATAGGGACCCGTATAGGGGAAACTCTGTCCATTTTTTTACAAAATATTTATGGTTTTAATTTAGGGAAATGAATCATTATGTAAAACTAATTAGGGATTAAAGCGAAATAGTAGGCTAGAAAATTGAGTTCAAATTAAATACTAACTTCGACCTTATGATTTTTTCTAAGCAGTTTAATATTAATGAGTAATATGGACAGAAGTTGGAGACGGTCGGCGTACTAATGAGGTCATTGAGCTACGCGGTACGATCAGCGTACTAATGGATCGTATCAATATACTGGAGGACTTCATTAGCCGTACATTACCTGTTGACCCGCAAGTACCGTCTGCTGGTCGTCCGCATTCTCCTCCATCTTAGTTATTATTTTTAGAATTTTTATCTTTTTTTTATTTGTAATCTCACTACACTTTTTATATATTAATACATTAAATAATACAATATTTTCATATTTATTTATTGTTTATTTAATTTTTTTCATTATATAAAATTAAGAATAATTTAAATTTAATATTATTTATTTTTAATATATAAAAAAAATCAATAAATTAGAGACAAAAATTCATTATATAAAATTAAGGAATATTTAAATTTAATATTATTTATTTTAATATATTAAAAAAAAATTCCAAAAAAATAGAGACGGAATTCATTTTCCGTCTCTAAAAATAGAGACGGATTTTCCGTCTCTATTTTTAGAGATGGAATTGAGTTTAAATCGTTCTTTCCATCTCTATTTTTAGAGACCGAAACGCTCTTTCCGTCTCTAAAAATAGAGACGGAAAGCACTATTCCGTCTCTATTTTTAGAGACGGAAACGTTCCTTCCGTCTCTAAAAATAGAGACGGAACATTTTGGTCTCTAATTTTTAGAGACCGACGAAATAGAGATGGAAAATTTTCGTCTCTATTTTCAATTAGAGACGGAATTCCGTCTCTATTTTCCGTCTCTATTCCTCAGATTTCTTGTAGTGCATGGAGGTTTGAAGACACCATTTTTGTGGAGTTTATATTTTTAGCATTTTTAGTATTTATTTGCTTTTATTTGATTTTAATATGTAATTTGTAATAAATTTATTTATTTTCATGCATGTTAATTAAAAGTCGCATAAAGTTTTATATTAATAAATTGGGATTTTTTTCTAACAAAATGGGACCAATGTCCTAGTTTTTCATCCACATAAATTATCACTTTAAAATCATTTTCTTTAACTATGCATGAGAGGACCAATGTCCTCATCCTTAAATAAATAACCCGCTTTATGCATGATTTACATTTATTTTATGATGGGGGTTGTATTCCGCCCCTAGTTTTGTTGTAATTTATTTTTATGCACTTTATTTTAATTATGCTTTCATTTACTGTTTTCAATGGATAACCTACTTGCGCTCTAATTATTGCATCAATACGTATGAGAAAAGGGATAAAATCTTAAATTCAAAACTCAATTAAAATTTAACCAAGATATGAATAAATGAAAAGTCCCGAACCATCTCTGGTCTTTGGGCTCAACGAGGCGAGAGGGCCATCTCAATGTCATATTGGGATGGGGCCTCTAAGACACCTCTTGTGTCCCAAAAGGCTCAAACTTGCACAGTTTTAGGCACCACGAGGCGAGAGGGCCATCCTAATGTTCTATTAGGGTGGGGTCTCCAAGACACCTCTGGTTTGCCCAAGCGCGAGGCTGAAAGGGCCACCCTAATGTTAGGGTGAGGCCTCCAAGACACCTCCGGCTTGCCTATGATCAACATAGCTGCGCTGTTTAAGGCTCACTGAGGCTAGACGAACTTTCCCAATATTCTATTGGGAGGCGACTCTAAGAAACCTCCTTGTTGCCCAAAATAGACGCACTTGTAATTTCTTACAAGTTTTTTATGAACCTCTCCCGAAAGCCCTGAGAGCGGGTCTCTGGGGCGCCCACGGGGTTCGGTGCACGTCACATTGGTTCCTTTTTATTAACTTAAAAAATTGGTAAACTACTTTTGGGTATTGATTGAGAAAAATAGGATGAGTGATCCCATTTTATGAAAATTTAGTTCTCCATTTGGAAGTGTGATTTTATTGGTTAAAATAAGTTATTAATTACTATAAAAAACATGATTTTCTATAATGCAAATGAATCTAAAATACATTTTACATACAACACATAAAAAAATAATAATAGTAGTAAAATACCACAATTAAAATGCAAACCCTCAATTTGATGGTCTTTAATTCTCCGATCCTCAAACCCGTGCGCAAATATGACTCACATACATAAATAAATTTCGAGGCAACAAAACAAAAATAAAATAAAATGTTAGTAATGTAAATTAAATCATTAATGTAATATGAATAAATAAATTAGTTGAATAAAATAATTAATTAAAACGATTAATGGATCAATCAAATAATAATCAATTAAACTAATTAAATATAAACGATTAAGTAAATAGAAATAATTAACCATAAAACAGTTGCAGTAAAAAGAGACAAAAATAAATAAAGAAAAGGCTATATGCAGGAAAAATAAATTTACAAAGCGTATTAAGACTGGAATTGACAAGATAAAGGGAGAAGGATATATTGTATTTCATGTGTTTTAGGTTCGGACGTTCGAGTACGATAGGAGAGAAAGGAGGATCGGATAATGGGTACAACAGGAGGGAAAGACGATCGGGCAAGAAAAGAGCCTGACAAAGGAAAAGGGGGGTGAAGCCAGGATGCACGACTCGTGCATCCATTGCACGAGTCATGTAATGAGTGCACGACTAGTGCACTCATTGCACGAGTCATGCAATGAATGCACTACTCGTGCACTCATTGGGTGCACTACTCATGCACTTATTGTACAAATCGTGCACTACCTGTGAGGGAAAAATGGGCGATCGCAGGAAAGATACAGGGCACAATCTAATCGAAAAAAATAGACGAATGACTCGGATGAAGAGCAAGATCCGGTCGAAAAAAATGAAACCAAAGCACGTCTCGATCGGGAAAGTCACGACTCAGACGAAACAAAAACACAATCAGACAAACAACAAAACAGGGGCAAACAGAGGACTAATAACAAACTAACAAGCATGACAATATGCCATCAAAACATGGACAATGAAACACCCAGTATGCTGATTAATCGTAATAAATATTTAAGAATCGAATATGATAACAAACAACAACAAACGGGTTAATAAAATCAAACATGAGATAAACACAGTATATACAATGAAAAGAAATAACTAGTAAAGCAAAATGAGAAAGAGAAAGAAAAGCGAAAAGAAAGAAGGAGATGGTTATCCCAGTATTAACCCTCAGATATTGACTTTAGATTTACAGATGAAGAAGTTTTGGTTTTCCTCCTTACTTCTCTTGAAAAAGATAAAACAGTGACTGATAAAAGCTTTAAAATGTAATTTACGTTAAGGAAAAGATGAAAGATGTTTGAATCTTAAATTTCAGGAATTAATTTCCTGGATTCAAGAAATAATCCAAGAATGCTTTGAGAACTCAAAATTGTTTTTCTTGCTCTCCAAGCTTTTCTCTCTGTCTCTTTTTGTTGCTTTTCATTTTCGCCTCCTTTAGCTCTCACCCGTTCTCAGTTTTTTTCACCTTTTCTTTTTATATCTCATATAGGATTTGATCTTTTTTTTTTTCCAAAAATCCAGCCATAAACCATGCTTTTTCAACCAATCCCCCGAAATAACGGTAGAGGGGGTGCTGGGGACAGTGAGGCACGTGAGGCAGGTGAGATCTGTCTCACGTTACCTCTCACTAGAGTGAGATGGGCCTCACGTAGTGAGGCTACCTCTCACCAACATGAGATGGGCCTCACAAACATGAGGCTGCATCTCACGTGGGTGAGATGGGCCTCACACCATAGTCCCCTAGAAATACTCCCCCTTCTCCTTTTTTTTTTTTAAAAAAAAAAAATTAAAAATGAAAAACATATTTTCGGAGGAAATCATCACTTCTATCTGTCTCTTGCCTGTGAACAGGTATCATTTTCATCACTGGGTAACTTCGGTCTGGGCTTTCTCAGGACCCGGTGTCTACAGTTGCCCCCAGTTTTGGGGAATGTAGTTCCTGGGTGCCTAGGTGAGCCAAAACTCAAAGAAAGAAAGAAGAAGTGCGTACCTGAGGCAGCTGTCTTCTTAAACTGTGTGATGAATCGAGTCTGCTCCAGACGTACAAAACGCGAGAATTGCTCTTCTGAGCTACAACGAGTCTGCTCCAGACTTACAAAGTGCGAGGGTTCCATCTTCAGATGGTGATGCGCCAAGTCTGCTCCAGACTTACAAAGTGCGAGGGTTCCATCTTCAGATGGTAATGCGCCAAGTCTGCTCCAGACTTACAAAATGCGGGAATTGCTCTTCTGAGCTGTGAAGTGGTAGTGCCATGGTCGTGCTAACCTTCAATAGATTGGTAGTGCCGCCATCGTGCTAACCTTTCTGAGATTTGAATTGGTAGTGTCGTGGCCGTGCTAACCTTCCGTAGAATGGTAGTGCCGCCATTGTGGTAACCCTTCTGAGATTTGAAGTGGCAGTGCCGTGGTCGTGCTAACCTTCTGTAGAATGGTAGTGCCGCCATCGTGCTAACCCTTATGAAATTTGAAGTGGTAGTGCCGTGGTCATGCTAACCTTCCGTAGAATGGTAGTGCCGCCATCGTGCTAACCCTTCTGAGATTTGAAGTGGTGCCCTCTGTGAGCCCTTTGATTGATTGCCCCCTGAGAGGTCTTTAGTTGATTGTTGGATTGGTGTTTTGGCTGATGTCGTCACTCGCCTTTTGTCGGTGTCCACATCGAATCTCTCTCACTGCAAAACTAGAAAACCAAATATGCAGAAAAAATAGTGACCATGCACGTGAAATGCATGGGTCATGCATAAATGCAGGACAAGAATTTATCTAAGTGGACTTAGAGGCGATAGCCGGTCTGGCTGCAATTTGCAATAGGATTGATGCCTTTTGAAGATGCTTTTGAATATCATGCCTTTGGGATTGCGAGGTTCTCATCTGATACCTGTAGTCATTTTTTTTAAGGTAGTGCGTCCCTTATGGATTTTCACACTAGTTTTTCTTAGTGGGAAATGCGTCCTTTGCGGATTTTCACATAACCCTGTGCCTTATTCTTGCCTGGAAAGGACCCAACCCAATCCAGTAGCTTTTGTTCATTTTATTTTTTTTTTTGTAGGATAGACTGCCTATTTGCACGTTTTCACCTTGCACTTTGGCCTAATTTTTGCTTAGAGCGCCAATTACGGTTTTTATCTCTAACGGCTTCTTTTTTTGTTTAAGAGAAGCTGAAGTAGTCGTCAAGGTCTTTCAGGTATAACTAGCATGTACTTACGTCTTAGATCATGGTTGTATGAGCTTAACTCTTATCATGAAGGTGCTGTAAGATTGGTTTCACAGTTGATAACAGGGTGAGTCGGCTGAAAGACCCGAGTGATGAGAGTGGCAGAGGGTAGATAGTAACAATGTGCTAGACAACTTTGAGTATGCAAAATGAACTGCTCTACTTATATCAACATATTATGGCGTAAATGTACATGTTTCAGTTTGATTTCATTACACATGACCATTATTTGGCATTAATCTCAAAAACAAAAAACCTCATCTAATCTCGAGATGGATCTTGAAAGCATCGAACTCTTATTATCAATCAGCCCTCTCGAGTTTTCATGATCGAATATTTTCTCTCAGCTCTTATTTTATTTTAATTTTTTTTTGAACGCGGATTCTAGATGCAACGTTGGGGACGAGACTTAACTCAAATCATGAATGCACTCGTAGCTCCCCGCTTGAAGTTCAAGAAACACCATATGCCTCTTCCTACGCACCAAACCTTATTAGAAGGTTATCTCCACTAATTGGATAAGACTGAACCAAGAATCAAAAGGTCTTACCTTGGTTGCAACGTTAGGCTTAGGTATATGGCTATCAAAGGAGGATCAGGTCGCTAGAGAAAAATGGCCACAATATTTACTCAACTGATGGGTGAACTGTTCTCAGCTCAGTTGCATATACAAAGGTATTCTTGAATTTGAGCTTGATAACATTTTAGCTCATCAAGATCAGAATCACAATTAGAAAGATAATTGTTGAAACTTGTCAAGTGGTAAATATCTTAAGCTCCATTTCTTTTTTCTTTTTTTCTCTTTTTTTTCTTCTCTTTTTTTTGTTTTTTTTTTGTCTCTGACCATACAGAGTTTGTGAATAACTAAACCCTCTTCCCTATGTGTAAACTTATCCTTATATGGGTGAGCCTTGATAGCCCGAAAGATTATCAAAGAAGTACATCCGTCCTTATTAGAGTAGCCTTTCTTCTAAGGGGAGATAAAAATCATTTTAGGCGAAGGGTAGTTTTAACATGTGTAAAGTATACCAACATAAAGGCTCAACGGACTGACGAGAGATTGCAAAATGAAGGTAGAAAATAGTAATTTAAAGAGCTATGTAAAGAAGGGTTGCCTAAATCATTTTCTAGGTTCTGTCTTATCCAGGGATTGCTTTGATGGGTAATCAGAAAGGTTCTAGTGCTCTTAGTGAGTTTTCATCCAATCCCTTAATTGCAATTAGTTTTTCTTTTTTTTTTTATTTATTTTCTCTTTTTATTTTTCTTCTTTCTTTTTCTTTCATCTCTCTGAATTTCCCTCTCTACAGGAGTTATATCAGATGCTATCAAGATTTTCTTTGGGTTTTCCAAAGTTTCGAGATTAAATATAATCGTATTAATTGAATTAATATAAAAAAAATGAATGCATCGTAATCATGATAAATGAAATCATTAGAGAAAGTATAAAATACACAAGATGGTTCATTTTATTGAAATAACCAACATTGCAAATATTGTCATAAAAAGTGTCCTTGGAATAAAAAGCAAATAAAAACATATTCTTCTCCTCTGATCACATTCATGGTGGGGGGACTGCATTATACCTGCCCTCTTATTCTGCTCCCTCTTTTCAAGGTCAGTGATCTCTTTGGAATCAATAAGATCTTGAATTTTGTTCCTCAGGGTTCGACAATAATCTGTTAAATGCCCAGTGTGCTAATGGTAGGCACAACACTAATTATCTCTATGCCCCAGCTGTCCCTGATTCACAGCTGGCCTAGGTGGCAGTGGTCTCAGCTTACCCTCCTTTGTCAATTTCTCTAAGACCCAGGACAAAAAGCGGCCTAAATTGGAATAGTACCTCTGAGTTTGCCCAACCTCGATAGTTGAAACCTCAGCTATTTTACCATTCCCGTCATTACTGCCCCCAGCACTGCATAATCTGTACCCCGACTTCTTCCTGAAATGTTTCCCAGCAAGGTTACTTTGGCTTACTTTCTTTGCTAGATACTCACCCTCTGCTTCGATAGCTATGTCCTTTAAGGACTCCCAATCCTTCAACCCTTTCATTTTTAGTTGGTCTCTTAGGTAAGGGCTAGCATTCCGAATGAATAATCGAATCTGATCAGGAGTATTAGGTTTGCGCTTCATCTCCATAATTCGGTTACTCCATCGAGTGAGGTACTCATGAAAAGACTCCCCAGCCTTCTGATGCAGCAGCTCCAAATCCTTCAATGTGACCTCCATCTTGGTATTGCAATCATATTGCTTTAGAAACTCTTTAGTCAATAAGTCCCAATCTTCTTTGGACCTGCTGTCCAAATTGTGGTCTGCATTCCTTGGAATAAAAAGCAAATAAAAACATATTCTTCTCCTCTGATCACATTCATGGTGGGGGGACTGCATTATACCTGCCCTCTTATTCTGCTCCCTCTTTTCAAGGTCAGTGATCTCTTTGGAATCAATAAGATCTTGAATTTTGTTCCTCAGGGTTCGACAATAATCTGTTAAATGCCCAGTGTGCTAATGGTAGGCACAACACTAATCATCTCTATGCCCCAGCTGTCCCTGATTCACAGCTGGCCTAGGTGGCAGTGGTCTCAGCTTACCCTCCTTTGTCAATTTCTCTAAGACCCAGGACAAAAAGCGGCCTAAATTGGAATAGTACCTCTGAGTTTGCCCAACCTCGATAGTTGAAACCTCAGCTATTTTACCATTCCCGTCATTACTGCCCCCAGCACTGCATAATCTGTACCCCGACTTCTTCCTGAAAGTTTTCCCAGCAAGGTTACTTTGGCTTACTTTCTTTGCTAGATACTCACCCTCTGTTTCGATAGCTATGTCCTTTAAGGACTCCCAATGCTTCAACCCTTTCATTTTTAGTTGGTCTCTTAGGTAAGGGCTAGCATTCCGAATGAATAATCGGATCTGATCAGGAGTATTAGGTTTGCGCTTCATCTCCATAATTCGGTTACTCCATCGAGTGAGGTACTCATGAAAAGACTCCCCAGCCTTCTGATGCAGCAGCTCCAAATCCTTCAATGTGACCTCCATCTTGGTATTGCAATCATATTGCTTTAGAAACTCTTTAGTCAATAAGTCCCAAGCTTCTTTGGACCTGCTGTCCAACTTGTGGTACCAGTCAATGGCAGCCCAAGTGAGACTCAGGTAAAAGTACTCTATCTTTTGCTTCCTTGTTAAAGTTGTTCCTTTGATGACTAGTGAATACTGCTTGATGTGCGCAGCAGGGTCAAAAGTGCCGTCAAACTTGGGAATATCGTGCATCTTGAAGTTCTGAGGGATTAAATCATCACTATCCAGCTCCCGATCCTCAAGGTTCATTCTTCTTCCTACCTTCAATATCCTCGTCATAGCTTCAAACCTTTCTTCCATTTTTCTCCACATCGCATCCTCTAGCTTGGGCGACTTTCCCTTTACTTCCATCGGTTCCTCTTGCTCCTCCCATAAGTCAATCTCAGATTTAGGGCCTTCTTTACGTTCGATAGGTGCTGGCGTTCTTGGCTCAACAGCAGGTGGATCAACTGCCGCTGGGGGATCCTCTCTTGCGGCCCCTTGTTCATCTTGCCCCCTAATTGGAGCAGCAATCTATTGTCCTGCAAGTGGGGCTAGGGTAGTGGCAAGATTGCCCATCATCTCCATCATCATGGCCTCAAACTCTTCCATTCTTTTCCCCACTTCTTCGGCAATCATTGCCCTAGTTTCATCAGAACCACTTGCTGGATTAGACATGCTTGTTTCTACTGATGATTTGGAAGATAATATCTCACTGCCCTCAGAAAGAGAATTCAAACTCTGATATGACACTAGCTCTTGCAATCTAAAGAGTGAAATCTTCCTTAACCTACCGTCAGGACCTCTAAACCACCTGGACGAATCTATAAAGGCTATAGAACACACCTCTATTAGGATGATGCATGATTTGAAGTGCAATACATGGTCGTGCTAATGCAGCATAGACAAACACATGTAAGTAAGTAGATCCTTCCAACCTTATTACTCCCACATACGAGGTAATGCAGTCTCTTTCCTAGGTCGGCTTTATCCAAGGGTTAACAGGGAACCCATCGGACACGTATAGTGCAAGGTAAAAAATCTATAGCATAACTCTTGCCTAATGTACATTCGTATGGGTGTTTGGCCATTATGTATTTAAAAAATTCAGCTAAATTATGATGGGCCCACCGGGGCATGAAGCCTTTGATGAAGACCATTTAATTTAATTGATTTTGTTCAATATATGATGGCCCAAATAACAAGCACGGTATCATGATATATTTCACCTGGTGGAAGTATCTATTGCCGTTACATGAGCTTTGGTCAAAGGTGAAGATACTTTAAGGCTACCCAAGCATGGTCCCTGCCAATGGGTCTAGCTCATCACAAGTATAGCGACCGATCGGGTCTCCATTTGATATACCATTTGATGGTACGAGGCTTGGGCTAGTGATTATCCTGAGCACTTCCCTACAATGAGTGAAAGTAGGGTCGTGCTTTAGGAATGTACTGGGGTAGATAAGGGACCAACTAACATAATTCTAAGGCTTTAGTGGATGCAATGCTATTTCGATCAGAAATGGAATTTTTTATTCTTAATAACTCAATTATAATTTTAACTTAAATCACTTTCGAAGCAAAGTTTCGATCGTCCACAGCGGAGTCACCACTGTGACGCGCCGAACCTAGCAAAGGCCCTCTCTGACTTTAAGGGTTCGAGGGATTGGTTCATGTCTTTTTGATCTTGGGCATCATGAATCATTTTTGATGCCTCCTTCCCAGTAGAACATTAGATAGGATCATCTAGCCTCACGATGCCTTTAGGCACCTTTGAGGTATTTTGGAGTCGCCACCCAATTTATGAGAAATTGGGAAATGTCTCTAACCTCTATTGGTCTAAACTAGAGATGGTGTTCGGAACTTCACTCTTATTAACGACTTAAGTTAAGTTTATAATTGAGTTTTTAAGAAATTAAAACTCCATCTCTCATCTCACACGATTATGCATTAAATTTAAAGTGCATTGCAAGCATATTGGAAAGCAATAAATAAAGCGATAAAGAAATAAATAAATTACGTGTAAAAATTGGGACATAACAATCCCCCAAAATAAGAAAGCATAAAATTAAAGTTTGCCCCAAAATTAATTACAAGGGCCCGAATGAATAAATAAACACACATAAAAAAATTAAAATATATCATACATAAATCGGGACATTTATTGAATTTTAGGAACATTGGTTCCTTTTTATTAACTTAAAAAATTGGAGAACTATTTTTGGGCATTGATTGAGAAAACTACGATGAGTAATCCCATTTTATGAAAATTCAGTTCTGCATTTGGAAGTGTAATTTTATTGGTTAAAATAGGACATTGGTCCGCTTTATCAGGAAAAATTCCAAGTTATTAATTACTATAAAAAACATGATTTTCTATAATGTGAATGAATCTAAAATACATTTTACATACAACACATAAAAAAAATAATATAATAGTAAAATACAACAATTAAAATGCAAACCCTCAATTTAATGGTCTTTAATTCTCCAATCCTCCAACCAGTGCGCAAATATGACTCACATACATAAATAAATTTCGAGGCAACAAAACAAAAATAAAATAAAATGTTAGTAAAGTAAATTAATTAATTAATGTAATATGAACAAATAAATTAGTTGAATAAAATAATTAGTTAAAACGATTAATAGATCAATCAAATAATAATCAATTAAACTAATTAAATATAAAAGATTAAGTAAATAGAAATAATTAAAAAAAATAAAGTTGCAGTAAAAAGAGATAAAAATAAATAAAGCAAAGGCTGCATGCAGGAAAAATAAACTAACAAAGCGTATTAAGACTAGAATTGACAAGATAAAGGGAGCAGGTCATATTGTATTTCATTTGTTTTAGGTTCGGACATTTGGGTAAGATAGGAGAGAAAGGAGGATCGGATAATGGTTAGAACAGGAGGGAAGGACGATTGGGCAAGAAAAGAGCTGATGAAGGAAAAGGGGGGTGAAGCCAAGTATGCACGACTCGTGCAATGAGTGCACGACTAGTGCACTAATTGCACGAGTCATGCAATGGGTGCACTATTCGTGCACTTATTGCACAAATCGTGCACTGCTCGTGAGGGAAGAACGGGCGATCGGAGCAAAGATACATAGCACAATCCGATCGAAAAAAATAGACGAACGACTCGGATGAAGAGCAAGATCTGGTCGAAAAAAAAGAAACCAAAGCACGGCTCGTCGGGAAGAAAAAAAAGAAAACACAAGCACGTCTCGATCGGGAAAGTCACGACTGGGACGAAAAAAAAACACGATCAGACAAACAGCAAAATAGGGGCAAACAGAGGACTAATAACAAACTAACAATCATGATAATATGCTATCAAAACATGGACAATGAAACACCAAGCATGCTGATTAATCGTAATAAATATTTAAGGATCGCATATGATAACAAACAACAACAAACGGGTTAATAAAATCAAATAAGAGATAAACACAATATATACAATGAAAAGAAATAACTGGTAAAGTAAAACGAGAAAGGGAAAGTGAAGGGAAAAGAAAGAAAGAAGAGAAAGAAGGAGATGGTTATCCCAGTATTTACCCTCAGATATTGACTTTAGATTTGCAGATGAAGAAGTTCTAGTTTTCCTCCTTGCTTCTCTTGAAAAAGATAAAACAGTGACTGATAAAAGCTTTAAAATGTAATTTACGTTAAGGAAAAGATGAAAGATGTTTGAATCTCAAATCTCCGGAATTAATTTCCTGGATTCAAGAAATAATCCAAGAATGCTTTGAGAACTCAGAATTATTTTTCTTGCTCTCCAAGCTTTTCTCTCTATCTCTTTTTTTTTGCTTTTCATTTTCGGCTCCTTTAGCTCTCCCCCCTTCTTAGTTTTTTTCACCTTTTCTTTTTATATCTCAGACAAGATTAGATCTTTTTTTTTTTTACATAAAATCCAGCCATAACTATGCTTTTTTAACCAAATCCCCCGAAATAACGGTAGAGGGGGTGTTGGGGATTGTGAGGCAAGTGAGATCTATCTCACGCTACCTCTCACCACAGTGAGATGGGACTCACGTAGTGAGTCTGCCTCTCACCAACTTGAGATGGGCCTCATAAACGTGAGGCTGCATCTCACATGGGTGAGATAGTCCTCACACCACAGGCCCCCAGAAATACCCCCCTTCTCCTTTTTTTTTTAAAAAAAAATTAAAAATGAAAAACATATTTTTAAAGGAAATCATCAATTCTATCTGTCTCTTGCCTTTGAACAAGTATCATTTTCATCACTAGGTAACTTTGGTCTTAGCTGTCTTAGGACCCGGTGTCTACACACACATTCCACTTGCCCATTCGGAGGGCAGCGAATCTCTTCTAGAACTCTCTCAACCTTACCATTCCATTTCTCCGCCAATTCAGATTCATCCAAACTCATCCCATAGAAAACTTCTGCCCTAGCCTTCCTCATACTCTTTATCGGGGCTATCGGAGCAGTAACCCTCTCTAAGACCCGAGCCATGTCTTGGGATATCTTTAACATTGCCTCAAAAGGCATGGCTGCAGCCTTAAGTTGCACCCTAGCTAGCTGAGCCGGACCAGACACTGATGGATCTTACACTTGGGGATTAGTACTTTTAGCTGACCCCTCGAGGGACCCTTGTGCAGACTCCATCTACTACAAACATAAAGACATCCGCATTAGGCCAACACAGTCCTAAACATATATCTATATCTGACGATTGCCCAGAAATGCCTAAACCTTGACTCTGATATAAAAGATTGTAACACCCCATACCCATACGTAAGGGAGCTCTTCCGCAGAGGAAGTGAACACCCGTATGGATAAGGGTATCACCAAACAGATCACAATAACGCATATATAAAAAAAATGTATTAATAATAGAGGGAAATAAAAACTTAAAATCTCAAAGATTCTTTCATAGATGTAACAAAGGGTCTATTACAAGGAAATATGACTCTACATAAAACTTTTTTACAAAATTACAAGCTCCCAAAATATAAGGCTGGTGAATTATAAGAAGACAGATACCAAATAAAACCAAAAGATTACAAAAAGGTATACAAAATACAAAAGCTAAGCTTCCATCACTTCACTCCTACTGCATTGGCCTGGCCTGTGATGACACTCCCAAAAACTTCATTTCTTTCACACCTGCACGGATGAAACACCCGTGATAAGCAATAACGCTTAGTGGAGAAAACACAAATATAAACGGCCATTCACAATGGTCGTTAAGGCAAAACACACATGAATGGCACATGCTTACAAATACATTCAACAGAAATCATAGCTTTAAGTATCATAAATCACATTCATAAAGCTCATAATCTGAACATATTTCATAATA
Source organism: Excoecaria cochinchinensis (assembly GCA_947683425.1). Taxonomy (NCBI): domain Eukaryota; kingdom Viridiplantae; phylum Streptophyta; class Magnoliopsida; order Malpighiales; family Euphorbiaceae; genus Excoecaria; species Excoecaria cochinchinensis. The sequence continues at coordinate 5,414,539 of CANTUQ010000004.1, forward strand.
ATTTCATATTCATATAATAAACAACAAAATGCCTGCAAATTCAGAATAGCGGATAACAAGTGAACACATTGGTACCCATGGGTACAGTAAAAAACAACATCTTTACTTTTCATTCAAAAATATTTTTGCATTGGGGGATCTTAAACAAGATCCGAACACATTAAGGATCGCGAGGACCTAAACGGGGACATGATCAGGGTACGGAACACATTGGAGCTACAGCTAATAGAACTCTATAGGCATGCCTATCTATCCACTAATGTGACTCTTGCAGGCCATGCATTATACATCATATCAATTACATATTGTACAAAAAATCATCTATGCATAAGTATAATAGCATCACAGGATCTGAAATCAAGTATCAACTGCATAGAAGAAAGCTTGTTTTAAAAACTGAAGGAGTCATGCTCGCCTAGTGCCCTGCTCGCGACAGCCTTCATGTTCGCGCGAAAAGGAGCTGGACAACCTCTATTGCACTCGTGACGTGCGTCGCTCTGACGCGCGCCGAACCCCGTAAGCCCCGAAAACCTTGCTTTTAGGGTGTTCGAGAGAGTTTCATGAAACTTATAAAAGATTACAAGGGCGTCTATTTTGGGCAACAAGGAGGTTTCTTGGAGTCGCCACCCAATAAAATATTGAAAAAGGTCGTCTAGCCTCACTGAGCCTAAGATGGCGCATCTATACCCATTTTGGGCAAGCCAGAGATATTTTAGAGACCCCATCCTAATTGGACATTGAGATGGTCCTCTAACCTCATGGAGCCTAAGACAATGCAAATTAGACCTATTTTGGGCAACAAGAGATATTTTGGAGACCCCATCCCAATGAGACATTGAGATGGTCCTCTAACCTCATTGAGTCTAAGACCAAAGATGGTTCGGGACTTCCCATTTATTCATACCTTGGTTAAATTATAATTGAGTTTTGAATTTAATATTTCATTCCTTTTCTCATACAATTTAATGCATTAATTAAAGTACAGATCATTCACGTAATAAAAGCAATAAACGAAAGCAAGACCAACATAAGGTAAATGAAAATGCAGTAAATTGCAACAAAATTAAGGGCGGAATACAATCCCCATTGTAAATAGCATGGAAATCATATATAAAACGAGATATTTATTAAGGATGAGGATATTGGTCCTCGCATGCATACTTACAGAAAACGTTTAGAGGTGACAATTTATTTAGGTGGAAGAAACTAGGACATTGGTCCCATTTTTATTAGAAAAACTCCAAATTAATTAATATAAATATTTCTGTAATTTTCTTTTAAATTGCATAAAATAAATAATTTTATTAAAAATTACATGGCAAAATAAACGAAAAAGCAAAATAAATAAAATATTACAAATAATGCAAATAAATGGTCAAACCAAACGAGGCTCCTGGATCCCCCCGTTTGCTCGCGAGAATGGCCAAAAAGGGAAAATGGATATTGGCCAAAAAGGGAAAATGGATATTGGAGTAAAAAACAAATACAAGAAAAAAAAATGAATGTTAGTTATTAAATCAAGAAAGTATTAAACAAATAAAATAATAAATAATAAACTAAAATAAAATAAGATGACAAATGAATTAAAATGTTAATAAATTAAAATAAATGAAAAAAATACATTATGAATGACAAAGGAATTAAAGGATATGATTGAAATAAATAAAACAACATGTTAATAATAATAATAATAATAATAATAATAATAATAACAATAATAACACTTAAAGGGATAATAATAGTAATAATAACAATAAAAAATGAATAATAATAATAATAATAATAAAAAATAAAAAATGATAATAAAATAATAATAATAAAGATAAAAAAAATGAAAGCAAAACAACAACAACAACAACAACAACAATAATAATAATAATAATAATAATAATAATAATAATAATAATAAATAAATAAAACAAATATATAAACAATTGAATAAATAAATAAATGAAAACAATAAAAATTTACATGTTAATCAATTAAATATGAACAAAAAATAAATAAAATAAAATAAAAAAGAGAGATCGAGCCTAGAATGTTTACCTTTAGAATTCGGATTTGATGGAAGAAAAAACAAGTAATTGATTTCCTTACTTTGTTTTGTAAAATTAGAATTGAATATAAAAAAATTGGAATTTTATTCCAAGAAATAAATTGCTTAAAAAATTATGAAAGAAAATAAAAATTTTCAAGAACAAATAATGAATTTCTTTGTCTAAATAATGATTATTATAGATTAAAAAATTGATTTTTATTTGAAGAAGAAATAAAAAATAATCAAAGAAAAATGAAAATTCCCAAAAACAAAAAATAATTTTCTTTGTCTCAAGAAAAATAATTGATTAGAAAAAATAAATAAAAATATCTCAAGAACAAAGAATGAATTTTTCTTTGTCTCAAGAAAAATTATTAATAAAAAATTAAACTTTTTAACTTTAAGAAATTTTTATTTTAAGAAGAAAACCTTAAAACATGTAGAGAGAATTTTATTGAATAAGAGAAGAAGAGAAAATGAAGAAAAAACCTAAAATTGAATTCCCCCTTTTTTGTGTTTCATCTTTTTCTATTTATATCAATAAAAATGAATAACCTAATTAATTAAGGAAGAAAATTGAAATTTTATTAAATTTCCCTTAATTTGGGTTCAAAAATGGGAATTATCATTAAAAATCACATAAAAAAGGTAAAAAGTCAAAAGAAATGGAAAAAGGCAAAAAATCGCGATTTCGGGAGATCAGTGGCGACCGACGCCCTTCGGTGCATGCGACGGGAACGAAGAGCAACGCCCTGTGCGGGCGACGCTCCGCACGTCGCTTGCACAGGCGCTCCACGCGTCGATGCGCCGACATTCAATTTTTTTTTTAAATTTCAAATTTAACTAAAATGTCATAATTTCAAACTCATTTTTTTATTTTTATTTTTAAAATTATTTTTATTTTTTTGGTTCTAAAAAGCAGTCTTGACAAGGAAATCACCACTTCCAACCTTTTTGCCCGTGAATAGGCGTCTTATCATCATTGGGTATCTTTGACCTGGGTTGTCTTAGGACCCTGTATTTACAGTTGCCCCCAATTTTGGGGAAACTAGTGTACTCGTGCCTAGATGAGCCAAAATTCAGAGAAAAAGGAAAGAATGCGTACCTGAGTGTCGAATAGATGCCCCATGAAGGGCTAGTTATTCCCTGGAGAACTGTTTGCAGAATATGAATATCATCCTTGAGTCACACCGAGTCGTTATCTAGACTACAACGTGCAGATATCCTTGAATCTCACCGAGCCGTTATCTAGGCTACAAAGTGCGGACATTCTCTTGCATTGAAAGGATTTGGAATATTTGGAAAAACTTAATGCTCTGAAGAGACTGGGAAACCTTTGGGGATTTTCACAAGACCCTATGCCTAATTTTTGCCTGAAATGGACTCAACTCACTCTAGCGGCTTTTATTAATTTTGTGTTTTGTAGGGAAAACTGCCCGTTTCCAGGTTTACGCCCTGCCCTTTGGCCTAACTTTTGCTTAGAGAGCCAGTTACGGTTTTCATCTCTAACATTTTTTTTTAAGTAGGAGGAGGATTTGTCACATGAAGTGTTGTTATTACTGCCTTGTGACTTGCTCCAGTATATGCCCCCAGGCATGCCACATGTTTCTCTTAACCATTCAATTGCATGTTTATGTCTAGCTTATGCATGCATTTCTATCAGTATGCACCATATAGCAATAACAATGATCATGACTAGACATGTGATGCAAAAACACAAGTTTTGTTCAATCTCAATGAGTAACACCTTGAATGCATTCGACTCCTTTTATCAATCAGCCCTCTCGAGTTTTCTTGATTGAATATTCTCTCTCAGCCTTTAATTTTTGCTAAGGATGCCCTTTTTTTCAATTTTCATCCTAGCAAGGCGCCCAATTTTAGTAAGATCGCCTTTTTTCGATTTTCAACCCGCGGGGCATTATTATTATAATTATTATTATTATTTAGCCTTTGCCATGGGACCCCCTTCAGTCTATCGATGTATACGTGGCTCCTTTAAATTCATCTTCATCATTATTATTCGGAATGGCTGCTCCTTCTGACTACACCTCCTTTTTAGCACCAAAGGATTCGTCTTAACCCTTGTGTAAACTGGCTAAAGAAGTGGGTTCTCTACTTGAAACTTGACTGTAAAAACTCACATTTTACCTTCTTTTCATTTTGGTTACTTAATTTCTGATGTAGCTCTCAATGGTTGAGATTGGGTTGCAGGTTGGCCTCAGATAGTTTAAACCAAAACTATGGGTTTTCTTTTTTCTCTTTTTTTTTTTGTTTTTTTTGTTATTTCATTTTATTCTTTTTTCTTTTCTTCTTGCTTTTCTTTTCATTTTTTTTTTGTTCGTTTGTTTGTGAAAACCTAAAGCCTTATTTGTCTTGAATTTGATAGTCCAGCTTTTGAGACAACACCTTAATTATTGGAGCTTGATTTTGCTTGGCTGCATTATGTCCGTTCTAGATTCAAAGGAAGCACAGGAATAACTTTTGAAAATTTCAATTACCGTCGAGTTGACAATTGAAGTAGATTGCCCTGGCATGCCACTCCAGGTCCAGGCAAAGGACATCCTCTTTTTTTTTCTTTTTTCTTTTTCTTTTGATCTCTTAAATTTTATCTCGCTTCAGGAGTTAGATTGGACGCAACCAAGATTATTATTTTTGAAACTGAATGATACAGTGTTTATTAAGCCAATGCCTTAATCATGATTATCACTTATGCTTGATGCGGTAAGATATGACAATGCATATATAAGAAAAGCCCATATTATTAAAATAGAAAAGAGAAACAAGTACATAGTTCCGGAATACACTTTATATCATAAAAAAGAATGGTATTGTAAAAACTCTAATTCTTTCTTTCTTCCTCCAGGCCAGGTATCAATTCTTGAATGCGATCTCTTAGAGGATGGAAATAGTCTATTCTATGCCCTGTGTACTAGTGATATGCACAATACCAGTCTATTCTGTGTTTAGGCTATCCTTGACTTAGGGTAGGCCCGGCTGGCAAGGGTTGTAACCTCCCTTCCTTGATGCGACGGGTGAAGTGCCAAGATATTGGCCTACTCGAGATAGTGAGCTGGCGCCGAGTCGTTCCTGTGGTTGAGACTTCTATTGCCCCATCATTACCCCCATTACCACTGCTATTTCCTTTATTTTTGCCTAAGGCAAGGTTTACAGATTTAGCCATTTTATCCAGATGCTCGACCTCAGCCTCGATGGCTATATCTTTAAGCGACTCCCAGTCCTTCAGCCCCTTCATCTTTAACCCATCCTTCAGATATGGGCTGGCATTCTTGATAAATAGCCTGTTCTGGTCCGAAGTATCTGGTTTTCTCTTCATCTCCATTATCCGGTTCCTCCATCGGGTTAGGTACTCATGGAATGACTTGCCTGGCTTTTGCTGCAGTAGCTCTAGATCCTTCAAAGTGACCTCGATCCTTGTGCTACAGTCGTACTACTGGAGGAACTCCTCCTTCAGCAAATCCCAGTCTTTTTTTATTCTCTGGTCCAGTCCATGATACCAGTCCATCGCAGGACCTGTCAAAATTAAACAGAAGTACTCTACCTTCTGCCTCTTTGTTAGCGTAGTGCCCTTCATTACAAGAGAGTATGCTTAATGCGTGTAGTGGGGTTCGATGTGCCATCAAACTTCGGGACATCAGGCATCTTAAAATTTAGAGGAATTAGATCCTCTCCATCTAGCTCTTTATCCTCGGGGTTCATCCCCTTTCCCATCATCAGCATTTGGGACATCACCTCGAACTTCTCCTCCATCTTCTTCCATATGACCTCCTCTGTTTGAGGTGCCTTACTTCTCACCACTATGGGTTCTTCATGTTCCTCCTCTACATAATCATCTTCTAGCCTATGGATGCCTCCTTTTATCTGGCCCCTAAATGTGGTAGCCCTCAAATGCACGTCGAACCCCGTAGGCCCCAAAAACCTTGCTTTTAGGGTGTTCGAGAGAGGTTTATGAAACTTGTAAAAGATTACAAGAGCATCTACTTTGGGCAACAAGGAGGTTTCTTGGAGTCGCCACCTAATAAAATATTATGAAAAGTCGTCTAGCCACACTGAGCCTAAGACGGCGCATCTACCTCCATTTTGGGCAAGCCAGAGATATTTTTGAGACCCTATCCCAATAGGACATTGAGATGGTCCTCTAACCTCATAGAGCCTAAGACAATGCAAATTGGGCCTATTTTGGGCAACAAGAGATATTTTGGAGAACCCATTCCAATGAGACATTGAGATGGTCCTCTAACCTCATTGAGCCTAAGACGAGAGATGGTTTGAGACTTCCCATTTATTCATACCTTAGTTAAATTATAATTGAGTTTTGAATTTAATATTTCATTCCTTTTCTCATACAATTTAATTCATTAATTAAAGTGCAAATCATTCACGTAATAAAAGTGATAAACGAAAGCAAGAGTAACACAAGGTAAATGAAAATGTAGTAAATTATAAGAAAACTAGGGACGGAATACAACCCCCATTGTAAATAGCATGGAAATCATACATAAAACGGGATATTTATTAAGGATGAGGACATTGGTCCTCGCATGCATATTTACAGAAAACGTTTAGAGGTGACAATTTATTTGGGTGGAAGAAACTAAGACATTGGTCCCATTTTTATTAGAAAAACTCCAAATGAATTAATATAAATATTTTTGTGATTTTCTGTTAAATGTGCGTAAAATAAATAATTTTATTTAAAATTACAAGGCAAAATAAATGAAAAAGCCAAATAAATAAAATATTACAAATAATACAAATAAATGGTCAAACCAAATGAGCCTCCTGGATCTCCTCATTTGCTCGCGAGAATGCCCAAAAAGGGAAAATGGATATTGGAGTCAAAAATAAATACAAGAAAAAAATGAATGTTAGTTATTAAATCAAAAAAATTTAATCAATTAAACAAATAAAATGATAAATAATAAACTAAAATAAAATAAGATGACATGAAAGATGACAAATGAATTAAAATGTTAATAAATTAAAATAAATGAAAAAAATACATTATGAATGACAAAGAAATTAAAGGACATGATTGAAATAAATAAAACATGTTTATGAGATAATAATAATAATAATAATAATAATAATAATAATAATAATAATAATAACAACAACAACAACTAAACGGATAATAATAAGAATAATAACAATAAAAAATGAATAATAATAATAATAACAATAATAAAAAATGATAATAAAATAATAATAATAAAGATAAAAAATGAAAGCAAAACAAGAACAACAACAACAACAATAATAATAATAATAATAAATATATTAAATAAAACAAATATATAAACAATTCAATAAATAAATAAATGAAAACAATAAAAATTTACATGTTAATCAATTAAATATGAACAAAAATAAAATAAAATAAAATAAGAAATCGAGCTTAGAATGTTTATCCTCAAAATTTGGATTTGATGGAGAAAAAATAAGTAATTGATTTCTTTGCTTTGTTTTGCAAAATTAGAATTGAATATAAAACAATTGGAATTTTATTCCAAGAAAGAAATTGCTTAAAAAATGATAAAAGAAAATAAAAATTCTCAAAAACAAAGAATGAATTTCTTTGTCTAAACAATGATTATTATTGATTAAAAAAATTATTTTTTATTTGAAGAAGAAATAAAAAATAATCAAATAAAAATGAAATTTCTTAAAAACAAAGAATAATTTTCTTTGTCTCAAGAAAAATAATTGATTAGAAAAAATAAATAAATAAAATCTTAATAACAAAAAATGAATTTTTTTTTTTATCTCAAGAAAAAATATTAATAAAAAATTAAATTTTTTGACTTTAAAAAATTTTTATTTTGAGGAGAAAACCTAAAAACATGTAGAGAGAATTTTGTTGAAGAAAAGTAGAAGAGAAAATGAAGAAAAAACCAAAAAATGAATTCTCCCTTTTTATATTTATATCAATAAAAATGGAAAACGTAATTAATTAAGGAAGAAAATTGAATTTTTATTAAATTTGCCTTAATTTGGATTCAAAAATGGGAATTATCATTAAAAATCCCATAAAAAGGTGAAAAGTTAAAAAAAATCAAGAAAAAACAGAAAAGGCAAAAAAATCACGATTTCGGCAGATCAGGAGCGATCGACGCCTGTCGGTGCGTGCGACGGGCGTCGGGCACGCGCGCAGCAATGCGGAGCGATGGGTGACACTTCCAACCTTTTCGCTCGCACAGGCACTCTGCGTGCAGGCACCGTGCGCAGGCGCTGTCACAGCGTGCCGACGCGGCAGACATCGAATTTTTCTTTTTAAATTTCAAATTTAACTAAAATGTCATAATTTCAAACTCCTTTTTTTCAATTTTTATTTTTATTTTTACTTTTAAAATTATTTTTATTTTTTTGGTTCTAGAAATCAATCTTGACAAGGAAATCACTAATTCCAACCTTTTCGCCCGTGAACAGGCGTCTTATCATCATTGGGTAACTCTGACCTGGGCTGCCTCAGGACCCGGTGTTTATAGTCATGCTCGCGCACTTAATCGCGCTCGTGACAGCGATCTGCCCACGCTCAGCTCGGCAGCCGAGCTCTCTGTCGCGCTCGCAATAGAGCCGCGTTCAGCTGAAGCTCAGCAGGCAGGAGGCAAGGGCTTGGATCACCGAGCTCTATCGCACTCGCGACAGAGTCAATTTTCCCAACTCTCTAGCGAAACCTGCAGAGACTCATCTCCTTTAATCTTTTCCCTAAACCTCCAAATGACCCAAAATTTCATCACCATCACAATCAAGTGTTCAAAACACATCATACAACATAAAACCCAAGTTTTATGCTAGAAATTGAGAAACAAAACTTTCAATTTCATCAATCAAAACCAAAATTTCATCAAACCCAGAATTTTGTTCAAAACAAGCCCAATTCATACTCAATCAAATCTAGCTCACACAATTAACCATATCGCTTCAATTAATCATGATATACTTCAATTAAGTACCAAAATACACAATTCCAACACCAAATTCCAAAAATCAAAACAACAATTCAAAATAAAAAGATTTTTCAAAATAAAGACTTCTCAAACCTTGATCTCCTTAGCTCCTCAATATCAAGGGGCTCCACTACCACTAGCCTTATCCTTCTTATTTGGATCTCTAGCAGGTATCTCTGAACCATCAAACCCAGAATACACAAAAACACTACATCCACACAAACCAACGGAAACACCAAAAGAGAAGAGGAAGAAGAAGAACAACAATAACAAAACTTACCAAATAATCTCTTGTGTTGTCAAATTCCACCAAAGAGCAACTAAAGAAATTTTAGGGCAAGAAGAGGGAAGAAGAAGAAGATGGAAACAGGAGGAGGGAAACGGGAGAGGGCAGATGAGTCGCTCTCTGTCATTTTCTCTCTCCTGGTTTATATATCCCTCCTTTTTCTCTCCCTTGCCACGTGTCACTTAGTCATTGGTGGTTTTGAGAAACACTATTCTAGTCCTTCTAATTCCTCAACCACAAAATACAACCACACAATTAACATAATTGACTCCACACAAACTATCATTAGAACTAAGGACATGAAATAACTCACAAACAAAGGCCCAATACTACTAGTGTGGGAATCGTGGTGTTACACTTAGCTCTCAGTTGAGCAATCAGAGCCCAATCAGCATCAAATTTCAATCTCACACGTTTCAGTGCTAAAGCAGAAACTGACTTTCTACTCAACGCATCTGCAATCACATTTGCTTTACCTAGATGATAGTCTATAATGCAATCGTAGTCCTTGAACAATTCTAACCATTTTTGCTGTCTCAAGTTCAATTCTTTCTATGAAAGCGGGTATTTGAAACTCTTATGGTCGGTGAAAATTCTACAAGTTTCTCCATACAAGTAATGTCGCCATATCTTAAGGGCGAACACTACAGCAGATAACTCCAAGTCATACATCAGATAATTCTGCTCATGAGGCTTCAACTGCCTAAACGCATAAGCTACCACTTTCTCGTCCTGCATTAGAACACAACTATGATGCGCGCCGAACCCGGGCACCCTGAGTTACCCTCTTTTGAATCTATTTTTGGAAACAAGGAGGTGTTTTGGAGTCATCACACAATAAAACATTGGGAAAGGTCATCTAGCCTTACTAAGTCTAAGACTGCACATGTGTCTATTTTGGACAATCAAAAATATTTTGGACACTGTAAACACCGTGCCCTGAGGCAGTTCAAATCAGAGATTACCCAATGAAGAGATCAGTGTCCATTTTTGATTCAATGGATGAAATTCGAGAATTTTGGTCCTTCAGATTCACAAGGATTGGAGATTTTCATTTGCAGCAGAAAGAATTAGAAAAATTGGGAAGATTTAGCATGAAAAGTGATTTTTTTCGCAGACGGCCTACCCGTCGGTGGTCCGAGATGATTCATCTCTTGCCATGAGAGATGGGCCGTCGGTTAAGCAAGTAATGGACACGTGTCCATAAACCGATGCCCGTCTGTTCCTCCCCGTGCCTCGTTCTGTCCGTTGGCCAAATGACCGCGCGCACCCTTGTAATCGACGACCGTCGGTGAGCTTCAGTCGCACGTCGGTCAATTGATTTGGTCGCCGGATTTTGGGGAAACAGAAAAGATTTTTTCCAAATCCTATGAGGAATGGGATTTCTCTTTCCTACACCAAATAGGATTCCCATTTTTCTATAAAAGAGGGGATTTTTAATGATATTGGGGTTAGACAATTTTTAATTAGGGGATTTTCTTTCTCTCAAGAATATTCTCTAATATTTTCTCTCAAAAATCATATTTTTACAAAAAAAAAAAACAAAAAAAAGAAAAAAAAAATTCTTTTCATCTTTTTCAATTCTCTTTTCAAAATCTTATTTTGGTGAATACAATTAATTTGAGATAATGAAATCAATTCGTTTTCATCAATTTTATTGATTCCAACATCCGAATTGTTAAAAAAAAAATAGCTTTTCAAGGAAGAAATAGAAATTTTCTTTCCTTGATTTGCAACCGGTCCTTGTGAAGCGAGCGGATTCGAAAAATCTACTCGACGTTCATCCAAAAAAGTAAAATCCAAGGGTAAATATTTTGAACTTAATATTTGGTTGATTTAATTTAATTATTTCCATTTTTGTGCATCTTTTGTTAAAATAAATTTATTTTCTTGTGAAATCTGCCTATTTTTGTCATTTTTTTTTGGGAACAAAGATGACCGACGGGCAGCGTCGCTACCAATGCCCATCTCTCGATTGGGGGACGGGCCTTAGATAGCGTACTATTCTGCCCGCCGGTCACATTTCCGACGCCCGTCAGTCACGTATGAATGGTCGTCTCTGGGCTCACCCACACTGTTTTAATCCGTTTTCATTTATTTATGTTTTCTTTTATTTGTTTTCTTTATTTTATTTGCCCCCTTATTTAAAATTCTTTTTTTAGTTTTTATTTTATCATTTTATTTCATTTCTGAATTTTTGCACTAATGTGTTTGTTTATTTTTGTGAGATATCATTTTATTATTTTTTTGGATGGATTAGAATCGGGAATGAGTATGGCTACCCAAATTTAAGGATTTGTACCTGGTTTATCCCTTCAATCTTTATCTTTATTACTATTATTTATTCGATATCTAATGTTAGTTTATTATTATTTATTTTTCTGTTTATTATTATTATTATCATTATTAGTATTATATTATTCTTATATTATTACTACTAGTATTATTATTAGTTTTAGTATTCATTATTATATTAATTGCATTATTATTGTTATTGTTGTGCTTATTTATTTGTTTGGGTATTTGTAAAATTATTTCTATCCCGTTAATATAAAAATGGTTAAATATTTTATAGTAATCAATTTGGGAATTTTTGCAAAGCAAGGACCAAAGTCCTATTTTAGCCAATAAAGAAAAAAAATCGTCACATGAAAAATTATATTTTTTTTGTAATAAATGCATGCAAGGACCAATGTCCTCAATCTTAATGAATATCCCATTTTATGCATGTTTTGTACCTTATTTATAATGGGGGTTGTATTCCGCCCCTAGTTTTCTTGTAATTTGTTTTCGTATGCTTTATTTTTATGCTATTTTATTCTCCGCTATTATATGAATGATTGTGCCTTTTAATTAATTGCATCATATGGAAAGAGGGTGAAATAATAAATTCAAAACTTAATTGTAAAATTAATCAAGGTATAAATAAATGAGAAGTCCCGAACCTATCTTTGGTCTGTAGGCTCAACGAGGCGAGAGGACCATTTCGATGCTTCATTGGAATGGGATCTCCAAGACACCTCTTGTGTCGCACCAAAAGACTCAAATTTACTCCATGGGGTTAGAGAGTCATTCTAATGTTCTATTGGGATAATTGTCTCCCAGATCCCTTTGGCTTGCCCAAAATGGATAAATGTGCTGTCTTAGGCTCACCGAGGCTAGATGACCTATCCCAATGTTCTATTGGGTGGCGACTCTAAGAAACCTCCTTATTGCCTAAAATAGACGCACTTGTAAATCCCTTACAAGTTTCCATGAACCTCTCCCAAAAACCCTAAAAGTGGGTCTTCGAGAAGCCACGGAGTTCGGCGCGCGTCACAGTGGCGACTCCACTGGGGACATACTCGAGACTTCGATTTGAAAGTACCTTATTTAAAATTTACAATTAAGTTTTAGTTTAGAAATTTTGCTTTCTTTCAAAGTTGCATTTCATCTCATTAGAGCCTTAGATTATGTTAGTTTGGTCCCTCTATCAACCCCGGTGCGTTCCCGAAGCACGACCCTATGTTCACTCAATGTAGGGAAGTGTTAAGGATAATCACCAGCCCAAGCCTCGTACCGTTTGGTATATAAAATGGAGACCCAATAGGTCGCTATGCTCGTGATGAGCTAGACCCATTGACAGGGACCATGCTTGGGTAGACCTAAAGTAAGACCACCCATGACTAAAGCTCATGTAATGGCTATAGATACTTTCCCTAGGTGGTATGAACCTTAATACTGTGCATGCTGTATGGATCCTTATGTATTGGGTGAACCCAGATGTCTTGATCGGTTACCTAGCCAAAGGCTTTCATGCCTCGGTAGGACCATGTCGATTCAGTTGGATCACCTAAATACATAATGATCATGACTCATGCGCCTGTTGTATTAGTTAGGAGAGTTATGCTGCCGATTTTTTACCGTGCGCCATACTTGCTCATCCGGTCCCCTGTTGACCCATGGGCTAATCCCGCCTAGGAAAGAGACTATGACCTCGTGTGTGGGAGTAATAAGGTTGGAGGGACCTATGTGCTTGCATGTGATTTGTGGGTGTTGTATAGCACGATCATGCATCTTATAGCATTCATGCATCATTCTAACTCTTTGTGTTTGCAGTCATTATAGATTTGCCTAGGTGGACAAGAGGTCCTCGGGGGCGGTTGATCCAGAATTCTATTTTTAAGCTACCAAAAAGGGTAGAATATTTAGATACTACTTCAGAAGCTAGCTACGCTACTTCAAAGATGGCAAACTCATCGAGAGGGACTGATGCCACCAGGGCTTTGGTCGCAGAGGAAGTGGGCTGTAGACTTGAGGACTTTGAGAGTCATTTGATGAACATGTTAGGCACAATGGGCCGACCACCTACTTAACTGAACCCACCACCTCCTCCTGTGAGAAGCAATGAAATGGAGGAGGTCCAAGTAAACCCACTGGAAGAGAATCATCCACCGCTAGTGCATTTTAGAGCTACTACTTTAGAGTTTCAGAGGGGAAAGCAAGTCCTGGGGTTAGACAATGATTTAGACGAAGATCATGAGGAGCGAATGTCTCAGAGAGGGAAGGCACATCAAACTGAGGTGGCCATTTGGAAGAAGATGGAAGAGAGGTTCGAAGCAATGGCTAGGACTTTGACAAAGGGTCAAGGGATGAGTCCAAAAGATAAAGAATTAGATGGAGAGGACCCTATCCCGATGAACTTTAAGATGCCAGATGTTCCAAAGTTCGATGGTACTTCTGACCCTACCGCACATATCAAATAGTACTCGTTAGTGATGAAGGGTACTACTCTGAAGAGGAAGCAGAAGATTGAATATTTCTGCTTGAGCTTGGCCGGCCCAACAATGGATTGGTATCATGGGTTGGATCGCCGAACTAAAGAAGACTGTGATTTATTGACTGTGGAATTTATGAGGCAGTACGACTGTAGTACGAGGATGGAAGTGACCCTGAAAGACCTGGAGCTATTATAGCAGAAGGGAAGTGAGTCCTTTCATGAATATCTAACCCGATGGAGGAACCAGGTGATGGAAATGAAGAGGAAGCCTGATGCCCAAGATCAAATTCGGTTGTTCATCAGGAATGCAAGCCCATATTTGAGAGAGGGGTTGAAGATTGGGAGTCTCTAAAGGATATCGCCATAGAAGCTGAGGCGGAATACCTAGTTAAGAAAGCGAGTGCTGAGAATTATCCTAGGAAGGGTATTAGTGGAGCTGGCATATCAGCAGGCCCTGGAAAGACCGCAAAAGTATCAACTACCAACTTTACTGCAAGACATTTTTCAAATCTCGGAAGGTCTTTGTCGTGAGTATTGAGAAAACTAATAAAGGAAGGAAAACTACAGCCATTACCATCCCGACCAGCCAGAACGCTGGGCCAACCAGGGCATAGAGATGGTGAGTACTGTGCATATCATCAGCACATCGGGCACACCACTGATGATTGCAAAGCTTTGTGGCACGTAATTCAGGATCTCATTGATTCTATGCAGATCACGGACCCAAAAAAGCGAGGTCAGAAGAAGACAGGATACAATAATGTGCCCCCACCAATGAACGCAATCAGGTCAGGTCTACCTGAAGAGTTTGTATTGAAGGAATTGTATGGCAATGATATGCATGCTATTGAGTCAAATGTAGAAGGGTTACCAGTGGCTGTGATAGATTGTTGGTCCACTGATGAAAGTGGAGAGGAGATGATAACGCTGAGATGTTTCCAGACCTGTGGGGTTCAGAAGAGGAAGACAAGGGAAGAAGAAGAGTAAAGTGGGAGTTGTGACTCGGAGCAGAAGGGTAGCTCTAGAAGTTGAGAAGCCTCAAGAGCCAGAAGCAGGCCAAAAGATGAAAGAGTCAGAAGAAGATTTGATTATTAAGCAGCTAAAAAAGACGTCGGCTTAGATTTCTATATGGGACCTCTTGAGGCAGTCTCCATCCCATAGGCATAAGGTAGTTGAAGCTTTATGTGAGGCAACTGTGGTCACCACCATCTCGCCGACAGAACTGCTGGATGTAATGAAGGGAGGAGCGGGAGAAAGTGTCATTTTTACCAATGCTGATTTGCTATTAGAGGGTCGTAACCATAATCGCCCTTTATACATAAGAGCACAGATTAACCATAAGCACACAGCCTGTGTAATGGTGGATGATGGTTCATCGATAAATGTGTGCCCGCAAGTGGCAATGACAGCTTTTGGAGTGACAGAAGACATGTTGGCCAAGTCCAACCTCACTATCACTGCATATGATAACTCGCGCAGACATGCTTCGGGAACATTTATGGCAACGATGAAGATGGGACCGGTAGAATTTGAAGTGGAGTTTGTGGTGCTACCCATACCCACTAATTTCTCAGCTCTTTTGGGTAGGCCATGGTTTCACAAGTTGGGTGGAGTCCCCTCTATGCTTCATAAAATGGTGAAGATACCCCATGAAGGTCAGGTCGTAACCATAAAGGTCGTACAGGAGAATCAGGTTTCAATTCTGGAGATCGCAGGGCAGCCATTTAGCGGGTTTCATGTTGCTATGATAGGGGAAGAAAAGTGGATGGAAGAAACTCCTCAAGTGCTATACATGATGAAGAAGATGTCATTCCTTCCTGGCGCTGGGTTGGGAAAGAAGTCTCAGGGGGTGCCAACAGCCATTGCTACCAAAGGTCAGAAGGACAGAAGGGGTTTGGGTTATACTGGTGCTGTAAAAAAGGGTGAAAAGCTAGAGATGGAAATTCCCCATATTCGAAAAAGTTTTGTGCCGGCAACCGCAGTATGTGCCTATACAGGAGAGGCTAAACCACAGTGGGTGAATGGAAAAATTATGTCGGGATTCGAGGTTTTCAACGATGTCTACGACTGGGGCATTGGATTGATCAAGCCAGTAGAGGGCTTTTGGGATGAGGAAATCATGACCAGCAAGATAATTTGGGACCGTGACATGCCCGAAGAGGTGATCACTGAGAAGATGGTAACCATCCAGCTGAAGAGAAAAGCAAAGATTGAGGAAGCCACTCAAAGGGTGACCGAAGAATCTCCAAAAAGCCAAAGCGACGCAGGAGCGTCAATCGCAGCAGATGCACTAGCAGAGGGAGAAGAAGAAGCTAGTTTAGATTGTCTTTTCATTCCAGAACTTTTCAATGATGTTAATGACAATTTCAATTTTATTAATAAAGTGAACAATTTTGCTTATTTGTGCGATGTTTCTGATGATTTCACCATGCATGATCAAGATCATAATCCATCTATATTTGACATTAATTCGACTGATGCGACCCCATTTAATCTTGGAACCACGAAAAACCCAGAAGAAATTTTGATGGCATCAAATATAACTCCTGAAGAGCGAGAAAAATTTGAGAGAATATTAAAAAAATATGAAAAAGCCTTTGCCTGGACCTACGAAGACATGCCAGGAATTGATTGGGAAATCGCAGATCACGCTATTCCGACGTATCCAGATCATAAACCAGTGAAATAGAAGCTGAGAAGACTCAGGCCGAAATGGGCAGATAAGGTAAAGGAGAAAATTCGCCAACAGATCGAGGCCAAGTTTCTAGTGGAGGTGCAGTATCCAACCTGGATGGCCAATGTCGTCCCTGTAGCCAAAAAGAACGGTAAAGTAAGGGTATGTGTGGATTACCGGGATCTGAATAAGGCCTGTCCAAAAGATGAGTTCCCTTTACCTCATATAGATGTATTGATAGACAGCGCAGCCGCTTGTGAGATGTATAGCTTTGGAGATGGTTAAGTGGGTTACAATCAGATTCTCAATAAAATAATTGACCGGATCAAGATGGCTTTTATCACAGAATGGGGGACGTATGCTTACAGGGTAATGCCCTTTGGCTTAAAAAATGCAGGAGCTACTTATCAGAGGATGGCAACAAAAATCTTAAATGATTTGATCCATAAAGAGGTGGAGGTGTATGTCGACGATATGATGATCAATTTCGCCACTAGAGAATGCCATTTTGAAGCCTTGGAAAAGTTCTTCCAGAGAATAAATAAGTACAACCTGCGGTTAAATCCTAAGAAGTGTATCTTTGGGGTTATGTCAAGAAATTTGCTAGGGCATGTGGTTAGTCAGAGGGGAATTAAGATTGACCCAGACAAGGTTAAGGCCATCAGAGAGATGCCGGTGCCTCAGAAGGAAAAGGATGTAAGGAGTTTCTTAGGCAAATTGCAGTATGTCAGTAGATTCATCGCTAAATTAACTTCGATTTGTGAGCCAATCTTTAAACTCCTTAGGAAAAATCAGCCTGTATTATGGAACGAGGATTGCCAAAAAGCCTTCGATACTATCCGAGAGTACTTGCTGCATCCACTGGTGCTGAGACCGCCACGGCCAAGTAAACCCCTAATTTTGTACCTAGCCATAGAGGATAGTTCTATGGGCGCCATGATGGCTCAAGGGGACGAGTTCGGGGTGGAATTTGCTACTTACTATCTGAGTAAGAAATTCCTGGAGTATGAGGTTAAGTACGCTGAAGTAGAGAAGAACTGTCTTGCGGTAATCTGGGCCTCTAAGAAGTTGAGACATTACTTCCACTCTTACAAGGTGCAAGCAGTGGCAAAGCCAAATCCCTTAAGATACTTACAAGAAGCACCATCCTTACTGGGGAAAATGGGCAGGTGGTTGTTGCTGCTACAAGAGTTTCATGTAGATTACATTACTCAAAAAACTGTCAAAGGGCGTGCAGTGGCAGAATTCCTAGCAGAACACCCAATTCAAGGGGACTCCTACGAGTTCTGTTGAGCATTTTCTATATATGCTTATGACCTCAAGTATACGGTGTACCGCAATAGTACTTAAGATGTCGATCCCACGAGGAACGCGTTTTACTCACTATTACTACCCAATTTTAACTTTGTTTACAATGGTGAATTAATTGGTGATTTAAATCTAAACTACTCTATTACATAAACTAATTAACCCTAGTTCATGTTCATCAGAAGAAAATAAAATGTTCAATGAAGAACTTAAATAATGAACTTGATTCCATCATTCCAATTAATTATAATCATCTTTTCATGCAAGCCAAGTTGAACTAAAGTTCTAATTTACTCTCTCGATATAAATTAAAATGCCTAAAACATGCAATTAAAAGTCTAACTCACAATTTTCATTAATGAATTAGAAGTTATTAATTACATATTCTAAGAATAAACACCAACCTATAGCAATTATCTCAATATACCGATTTCTCAAAATACATTTTGATAATGAGTTCCTATTAGATTTCAGATAAAGCAAACTTTCGAATTACTTTAACTTTTAAAGATCATACAAAATATACTAATAGAAAATCTACATTCAAAGACTCTTAAAATAGATGGAATTAAAGAATGTTAATAATGAACAAATTCATTAGATTAGTATTCATTAAATGACAGAGAAGAAATAAAAGATAAGAGAATAAGATAGAAGTCCTTCAACGCTTTTCTCAACTCTTCAAATAGATTTTCTTCTCCTTGATCTTCTTCTTCAAAACATGAAAACTAACTAAGAAAATTAACTAGTGAAAAGAAACTGTTTAACTAAAATACAGAAAATTACTTAATAATCATTCTCCTAAAATTACAGTTAAACTACATATTTATAGAAGATAAATTAAAGTTTGTGTCTCTTAAAGATATCCCTTGAGAATGGTTGTAATTGTTGGTGAAAGGAAGTGACTTTTCAAGTGAGTTTTGGCAGAAAACTGCCCCAATGGCCGTCTCTGTCGCGTTCGCGACAGAACGCGCTCCCCTTTTCCTGTCTCTCTTCTCTTCTTTCGCTTCTCTTCTTCATTCTCCCTCGCCAGTCATGACTCGTGATATAGCATCACTAGTCGTGAGCCTTCTCTGTTCTCCTGATCCTCTCGCTCTATACGCTTCTTCTCTTCATTTCTCACCTAAAAACACCATTTTTCACATCAAAACACGACTAAACACAAAAACACTCAACTAATATAAATAAACATAAACTAACACATATGACATCAAATATTGCATGATTAATTTCATAAATGCATACAAAATATACACTAATTATAGCTCAATTAAGCTCCTATCAAATTACCACACACTTAACCCTTGCTTGTCCCCAAGCATGAGAAAAGACATAAGAAAATTCAACAACTAGTAAACATAATTACATAGCATTGTCCATCCAACATATATACTAAACTTGCAAAGATCAACTATCTCAAACACTCACACATATCAGTAAATCAAAGTTCTAAGTATGTATTGAAAATTCAACAAGTCATCTAATTTTACTACTTCCAAGATAAAGAATATAAAGTCTCAAAAACTAAACATGAATCAAAGAGAGAAAATTGATCATAAAAGTTAAAAATTCTAAGATTGCTAGCTGCATTTAGGACAGTTCAAGCTCACTTACCCTTAATCCAATCTCATGGCATTTTTAGACTTTGTTTTTTTCCCTTTTTTATTTTCTTTTTGTTGTACATGGGTATATATAGATATATTTTTTTTTTATTTTATCCCATGCATAGCAAGAGAAGGTAATATGGGTGCGTTTTACGCTCCATCCCATTTTTTTGAAATTTTGGATGTACATCTTGCTATTTATTTTTCAATTTGGTGGGTGCATTTTATGCTCCATCCCACTTATGATTTTTTTTTATTTTTTCAAGTCCTCATCCATTATTGAAAGGAAATAAGGTAAGTATTATGGCTATAGTTTTCATAGGCAACTAGAAACTTAAAATTTTAAACTAAATGAGCAAATTCTAACTTTACAAACATGGTTAGTTAAAAAACTAAATAATTCATAATGTTGAAAGAAGTAAAAGAAAATAACTTAAAAAACTTAAAACACATGCCAAAAATTTTGAAAAACTGATAAAAACGAGCATAAAAAATAATTGACTTAACAACCTATATAATATACCAAAAGAACCATACTTTATAATAAAGCTTACTAAGAACCTAATTGAAAAACTAAGACACACCAATAATCATGCAATTAACATACAAAATACATACAAAACTTACAAAGCATGCATAATCACAAACAACACAACACACTCACTGCCCCATGCTTAGAACCAATATTGTCCTCAATGTGAAGAAATGAAACAAAATAAACAATTAAAAGAAAGAAAACAATTAAAATAAAGAACTGAAATACTCCCCTATCATGGTGATGGTGGAGGTGATGGAATCACAAATCCAGCTAGTGTGATGAAGTTATCAAATTTGTACTCCAACCACCTTTGCCTTCGCGCTATAGAAGAAAGCTGATCTTGAATATGAGATAACATCATTGGTATGTTATGGCTAGATGAGCCAACATCAGGGGCATGAGCCACATCTGCTGGAACATCGGGCAGAACTTCATCTTCACTAGCCCCCGCATCACCACCCTCTTCTTCTTAGGCCTCTACTTGTGGTTCAGAAGGTCTAGCAATATCCCTCCAACAAGACCTCAAATGTGATGGTATTTCTTGAAAATCATTACTGACAACTTCTCCACGGACAAAAAGATGTTTAGTAAAATAAATACAAGGACGATGTCTATGATAACAACGAAAATCAACATCTAAATTTCTTGCAAGAACATTAATGATATGACCATGAGTTATAGGAGATTCATGTCTACCATCACAATTCAACAATTGACTTACAACCCAATAAGACCAACACACATCCTTTCTTTTATGTACACACCACATCAAAAAAAGTTCATTAAGAGAAACTCTATTAAATTCAGACCTGTTGAAAATCAAAGATGCAAAAATCTTGTGCAAAACCCAATATTTTAAATCTTTGATAAACATTGATTTAGCATCTCCAGCTTTATATGGTGTTTGCAAATCAGTTAAAAAGGTCCAAAATCTATTAGGTTTAAAAGATTTAGGTTGGTCAAATAAACCAGTTTGGGAAAATCCAAACATACTATTCATCATAAAATAAGTCAGAGTATGTGCTTTACCATCCAAATGAAAATCAATCCAATATTCATTATCCTCATTCTTTTTCAAAGATGTATAAAATTCAAGCATTAAATCAGGATAAATATCTTCATGCATATTGGAAAATCTAAGGAAACCACAGTTAGCCAACATCTCATTCACAGTATTTAACATGCCCACCTGTTCTAACAAATCTGATTGAAAATACTTACATTGTGAAAATTTTCTATCACAAAGGGTAAGAAATCGACTACCTTCATCCATAGAAAATATGGGAAATCCAACACCAAAGGAATCAAAAATGTCACCTTCTTCAGCCTCCTGCCTTGCTTGTTCAATTCATGAAATGGATGGGTTTTTGATTCTTACCATTGTTCAATGTGTTACGTAAAAGCAAATAGTAGTTGTTGTCCTTTGTGGAAAAATATCGAAGGGAAAATGCCAATGGAAAACCAAAATGGGAAAATGCAGAAAGAAACAAAGAGACAGAGTACTGAAACAAACAAATAACAAGGAAAATAAACGGAAATAAAAAGAACCAAGTACTAACCAGTAACAAATGTGCTCACAAAGAAGAAAAGAAAATCAAATTCTAGTTCAAAAGAAATGATCGATAGTGAATGCGGAAAGAAGAAACGAAAAGGACAAATGATAAAAGAAATACATAAAGCTATCTTTTAAAGAACTAACTACACGGGGAAAAACTGCAATTCTAAAATGTAAATCAGAATTTGGGAAAGATGACAGAGACAAACGGAAGAAAGAAGATGAAGGGGTACAAATGACAAACGGAGGTGAACTGAAGTAGCGAAAAGATGACAGAGATGACTATGGGTTGCAACTCGTGACCTAAAATGAGAAGAGTTTACAAATGAGAGGGAAAAGTTTAGTGAAATAGAAAAGAAAGAAAAAATATGAAAAGTCCCGATGTTTTAGGGTTTTGAATTTAAAATTTCCTTCTTTTAATTTTTAATTTGTGTGAGTTAGGGGATTAAAATTAAATTAAAATTAAGCTAAGCTAAATTAATGAAAAGTAAAATAGTAATATGAGGAAAAAGAAAAATTTGATGCAAATAAATCGAAAATGAAGAAGTAAATAAAATAAACTAAAAACATACCTGAACCAATCACGCGTCACGAGTCGTGAGAAATCGTCACGACTCATGACACACCTCGCTTAGCTAGGCGAGTTCTCCTCAGCATGTCCACCCCGTCATGAGTCGAGCCTGGAAGTCACGACACGTGAAGATGTAGAGCTACCTGCTACATCGCCTTCTGTCGCGATCGCGACACTTACCGCGATCGCGACAGAATACAACGTCTGCAAAATTATTTTTTTATTTTTTTTAGTACTTAAAATTAATAAAATAACACCTATTCTTACTAGGTTGACCTGTAGGACAAAAATTAACTTTATTAGTAATAGTAAAAATTAATTAACAAATCAATATAAAATAACAAAAAACACATACAGAAAGAATTAAGCAACCTTAACAAGAGAACAAAAATATTATGGTTTCATATGGCCCCTAGGATTTTCTTCCGTATTACTTGGAAGAGATCCTAGACTCCTAGAAGGTAAAAAACTAGCAAGTTGGCCTAATTGAATCTCAAAATTATGAATAGAGGCTGCATGATTTTTAGTGATTTGGTCAATTTTTGCCTCAAGTTTCTTTTGACTTTCATCTTGAGAATTCATCTTATAATTAATTTCCTCAATAAACTTATCAATCTTCGTTTCAAAAGCACCAAACCTATCTTGTGGTTGTTGGTATCCTACTCCCCTATTTTGGTTATTATTATTATTATTATTTCCCCATGATAAATTAGGATGACTCCTCCAACCAGGGTTATAGGTGTTAGAATAAGGAATACCACGCCCTTGGCCTTGAATAAAATTAACTTGTTCTTCCTTGTTAACCATGCCTAAATTGCAATTATCACTCTTATGCCCTTGTTGACCACAAACATTGCATGCATTTGATAAATTACCACCCACACTTAAGCTATTAACTCTATGATTCAATGCTTCAATTTGAGCTTGTAATGCCACCATAGAATCTACTGAATGTACCCCCCTAGCATTAGAATTATTATACTCCCTTACTCTTTCAGGAGGCCACATACAATTGTTCATTGCCATCTCTTCCAATAGCTCAAATGCTGCTTCAGTTGTTTTTCTCATCAAGGATCCACCAGCAGCAGCATCAATAGTCCCTCTTGTA
The DNA here is from genome assembly GCA_947683425.1 of Excoecaria cochinchinensis. Taxonomy (NCBI): domain Eukaryota; kingdom Viridiplantae; phylum Streptophyta; class Magnoliopsida; order Malpighiales; family Euphorbiaceae; genus Excoecaria; species Excoecaria cochinchinensis. Next base: position 5,437,948 of record CANTUQ010000004.1, read on the forward strand.
GTTGGATTAACACCATTGTAGAAGGTTTGCATCAAAAGCTCCTGTAAGCACCGTGTCCTGGAGCGGTCCGGATCAGAGATTACCCTATGATGAAATCAGTATCTGAGCCTGTATAAATGGTTTGGATTTGAAGGTTTTAGTCCCGTGCTCCACGAGAAATGAGTCTTTTTACCATCTCATAGGCAGAGGGGGAGAAAACAGGGAATTTTCGAGTCAAAAAGGTATATTTTCCTCCACATACGGCCAGCCCGTCTGTGAGGCCAGCCCGTCGCTTAGGGTCACAGACGGCCTGTGGTATTTTTCGACGCCCGTCGGAAGGTACCGCCTCTGTCAGAATGCCGCCTGGTTTCCCGGAGCACGCAACCTTTCCGACGCCCATCGGTGGAAGTGGCAGGGCCGTCGGATGAATCCTTGTGTCAGAAGGATTCTTCTGACGCTCGCCTCCGTACACCGACGCCCGTCGGTCGTGCCTGGCCTATAAAAGTTTCGGATTTTGTCCTAAAAAGGGTTCCAAAAATTTTCAAGAGGGGAAACTCTGCCAAAATCCAAGCACATTTTCTCTCTCTTCCAGCAAACACATTCATCAAAGAATCTCTTTTAATTAGAGGATCAAACCATCAAAAAGGAACTAAAGCTAATCAGTTTTCTTCAGGTTTTTGATTCCAAAGTCAATCTTTTGAGAGGTTTGAGGAGGAAATAATCTATTTTCCTTTTTCGATCCTTCACTTTGCTTCTCATGGAACGCGCAGGGCTCGAATCAACATCAAGAATATCATTAAAGCATTATCTGAGGGTAAATATTCCGGACTCATTCTCAATATCATTTTATCTTTACTCCTTATTTTGTTGTTCTTCCAATTTTTGTCATTATTTTTCTTTATTTTGACTCTTTTTATCTCATTTTGTGATAAAACCTCTTTTTTGGCTTTAAAAAAGAGTTTTCTTTTATTGTTTTTTCGGAGAGAGTGGTGACCGACGGGTCATCTCCATCACTGATGCCCGTCGGTCACCCCACTCACAGACGCTCTTCCACTTGAGTGAGCGACAGACATGTCGGTCAAATTGACTGACGCCCGTCGGTTACCCAACAGGGGCCGTCGCTGGGTCCTGTCTCCACATTTTCAAATCTTTTCCATCTCTTTCAAGTCCTTTCGACTTTATTTATGTTGATTCTTTTTATATTGACATCTTTTAACTTTCTGTGAGCACATATTGTTTCTCTAGGATTATCCTGAGCTTGAGAGGCTATCTACCATACTCGGAGGATTTCTTCCGGTTTAGTTTTCTAACTTCCTTGATTATTTACTTCATTTGTTTATTCATTAATTACTTCTATGTACATGAGTATGCCTTTTTCTCTCCCGATTAAATATAAAAATTGATAAAAGTTTTATATTAAATAAAATGAGGTTTGCATAAACGCAAGGACCCAATGTCCTATTTTTATCCAATAAAAGTCATCACAATAAAAAATCCAATTTTAATAATGATGCATGCGAGGACCAAAGTCCTCAAAATAAATAATATCCCGATTCGTGTATGTATCGCACATTTAATAAAGGGAGTTATATTCCGCTCCTTGTATTATTGTAATTTATAGTTTTTGATATTTACTTGCCCATTTACGGTTTTCCAAATATGAACAAATGCGCCTTTGATTAATTGCATCGTGTGGAGAGAGAGCAAATTAATGATAATTAAAATTCGATCATAAAATAATTGAGGTAGAAATAGATGAGAAATCCCGAACCCAGCTCTGGTCTTTGGGCTCAAAGAGGCTAGAGGTCTACCCTCCAAGACACCTTTTTGTGCCACAAGACTTTAGCGCTAATCCTAGGCTCCTTAGGGCGAGAGGTTTACCTTCCAAGACCCCTATGGCTGGCCCAAAATGGATACCAAGCGCAGGCTTAGGCTCTCCGAGGCGAGAGAAACTTTCCCAATGTTCTATTGGGTGGCAACTCCATGAAACCTCCTTATTGCCCAACATAGACGCACTTGCAATTTATTGCAAGCTGTCAACGGACCCACAAATGCCCCGATCGCCCTCAAGCGGGCGGTCCCCTGGGCGGCCGCGGGGATCCGGCGCGCGTCACAGCTCCCTTGGAAGGTTATGGTGAGGACACATTCTTTGCAATTCCTTGAATCTTTCCTAAGCCTCATATAATGATTCATTGTCATTTTTAACAAATGTAGTGATATTCTTTATGATTTTGGCTGTTTTAGCTAAGGGAAAATATTTGGATAAAAATGCTTGGGCCAATTGATCCCAAGTAGTAATTGATCCCCTTGCTAACGAATTCAACCAAGCTTTGGCCTTATCTTTCAAAGTGAAAGGGAAAAGCCTAAGTTTGATTACATCAGCCGAGACACCATTAATCTTAAAGGTATCACATATTTCAAGAAAATTTGCCAAATGAGCATTAGGATCCTCATTTCCAAACCATAAAATTGAATGCTATTTTGAATCATTTGTGACAATGAAGGCTTAATCTCAAATTGATTTGCATTTACAGTTGGCCTTACCACTCCTTGTTGAGCTCCACTCAAAGCAGGTGCGGCAAAGTCCATTAATCTTGGCGAATTTTGTTCTTCAGCCATGATAATTGATCTCTTATTCTTGTTCTTTTTCTTATTGGACTTCCGGTTACTTAACAAAAACCTTTCAATTTCAGGATTTAAGGGTTCAAGCTCTTCTAAAGAACTCCTTGTACTAGGCATGAACTTCTAAATCCTGTAAAACCAAAAACGAAACACAAAGTTAAACTAAATCAAACAACTTAAAACAAAACAAAATATTATAATCCAAAATCATAAACTAAGTTTCATAATGGAAAAACAACCGTTCCCCGGCAACGGCGCCAAAAACTTGTTGAGCATTTTCTATATATGCTTATGACCGCAAGTATACGGTGTACCACAATAGTACTTAAGATGTCGATCCCACGAGGAACGCGTTTTACTCACTATTACTACCCAATTTTAACTTTGTTTATAATGGTGAATTAATTGGTGATTTAAATCTAAACTACTCTATTACATAAACTAATTAACCCTAGTTCATGTTCATCAGAAGAAAATAAAATGTTCAATGAAGAACTTAAATAATGAATTTGATTCCATCATTCCAATTAATTATAATCATCTTTTCATGCAAGCCAAGTTGAACTAAAGTTCTAATTTACTCTCTCGATATAAATTAAAATGCCTAAAACATGCAATTAAAAGTCTAACTCACAATTTTCATTAATGAATTAGAAGTTATTAATTACATATTCTAAGAATAAACACCAACCTATAGCAATTATCTCAATATACCGATTTCTCAAAATACATTTTGATAATGAGTTCCTATTAGATTTCAAATAAAGCAAACTTTCGAATTACTTTAACTTATAAAGATCATGCAAAATATACTAATAGAAAATATGCATTCAAAGACTCTTAAAATAGATGGAATTAAAGAATGTTAATAATGAACAAATTCATTAGATTAGTATTCATTAAATGACAGAGAAAAAATAAAAGATAAGAGAATAAGATAGAAGTCCTTCAACCCTTTTCTCAACTCTTCAAATAGATTTTCTTCTCCTTGATCTTCTTCTTCAAAACATGAAAACTAACTAAGAAAATTAACAAGTGAAAAGAAACTGTTTAACTAAAATACAGAAAATTACTTAATAATCATTCTCCTAAAATTACAGTTAAACTACATATTTATAGATGATAGATTAAAGTTTGTGTCTCTTAAAGATATCCCTTGAGAATGGTTGTAATTGTTGGTGAAAGGAAGTGACTTTTCAAGTGAGTTTTGGCAGAAAACTGCCCCGATGGTCGTCTCTGTCGCGCTCGCGACAGAATGCGCTCCCCTTTTCCTTTCTCTCTTCTCTTCTTTCGCTTCTTTTCTTTATTCTCCCTCGCCAGTCACGACTCGTGATATAGCATCACTAATCGTGACCCTTCTCTGTTCTCGTGATCCTCTCCCTCTATATGCTTCTTCTCTCCATTTCTCACCTAAAAACACCATTTTCACCTCAAAACACCACTAAACACAAAAACACTCAACTAATACAAATAAACATAAACTAACACATATGACATCAAATATTGCATGATTAATTTCATAAATGCATACAAAATATACACTAATTATAGCTCAATTAAGCTCCTATCAAGTTCAACTTCCAAGATGAGGATGTGGCAGCTATAGCAGTTCAAAGTTGGCAATTGTACTTCAACGGAGCCGTGAACAACAAGGGAGCAGGAGTAGGGGTTATCTTAACAACTTCGGAGAATGAGAAACTCCCTTTGGCAAAGAAACTGAGGTTCAAAGCTACCAATAATGAGGCTGAGTATGAAGCGTGTACGTTTGGGTTGGAAGCGTTAATAACCTTGGGGGCAAAGAGCGTTGAAGTATTTGGAGATTCATCCTTGGTGATCAATCAAATTCGAGGAGAATGGGCTGTTAAAGAAGAAAGACTAATGCCATACATTAAGCACTTAAGAGACTTGAGCGGTCAGTTTGAGGTGTGCATGTTTCACTTCATTCCCAGGGACGAGAATCAGCTGGCCGATGCGCTTGCCACTTTGGTATCTATGTGGGACAATTTGGAAGGTATAATCATGAAGCTAGTTTTGATTTCTAGCTCTGAGAGACCTAGTTTCGAATCAAAATCAGTAATGGAGATAGAAGTGGCAGACGGGAAACCGTGGTATTACGATATTATGAATTATCTGGAGAATGTGGCCTTTCCAGAGGAAGCTACCGAGAAAGATCAGAGAATGATTCATAAATTGTCTACTCAGTTCATCTGTATAGATGGGGTATTATACAAGCGACAGGCTGATGGTATCTAGTTGAGGTGTTTGGATGAGAAAGAGGCTAAAAGGGTAATGGAAGAAACTCACGCCGGTGTATGCGGGGCCCATATGAACGGGTTGACACTGGCCAAAAAGATTATGAGGGAAGGATTTTTCTGGCTTACCATGGATAACGATTTCTCAAAGTACGTAAAGCAGTGCCAGTTATGTGAGCAGTATGCAGATCTAAGGCACTTGCCCATCTCAGAATTACACAATCTGACGTCACCTTGGCCGTTCGCAGCTTGGGGGATTGACATTATTGGAGAAATTCATCTCGCGGCCTCCAATCGACACAGATACATCATAGTCGCCATTGACTATTTTACCAAGTGGGTAAAGGCTGAGTCTTTCAAAAAGATTGACGCTCGGGATATGGCCAAGTTCATTGAGAATAATTTGATTTGTAGGTATGGCCTTCCACACCACGTGGTATCTGATAATGGGGTCCAGTTCATGGCTGAAATGAAGAAGCCGTTCCAAAAATACGGTATTGAGCATCACAAGTCATCCCCATACCGTCCTCAGGCCAATGGGGCAGTAGAAGCTGCCAACAAGAATATCAAGAAGATCCTAGCTAAGATGGTGCAGAATTATAGAGATTGGTCAGAAAAGTTGCCTTTCGCACTCTGGGGGTATAGAACGACCATCAGAACGTCTACAGGGGCCACGCCGTATTCCTTAGTATATGGGACGGAGGCATTGCTACCGGTTGAAATCGAGCTCAAGTCATTAAGAGTGGTATTGGAAGCACAGATCCTAGAAGCTGAATTGGCACAAAAGCGGTTACAATACCTGAACATGCTGGATGAAAACAGGTTGAGGGCCTATTACCATAACCAGATCTATCAGAAGAGACTTGCCAGATCCTTTGGAAAGAAAGTCAAGAAGCATCCGTTGAAAGAAGGGGACTTGGTGTTCAAGTAGATGAGACCAAGTGCACCAGATATCAGAGGAAAGTTCAGACCCACGTGGGAAGGGCCATTTCTCCTCATAAAGCTATTATCAAAAGGAGCTGCAATTCTATCAGATAGTGATGGCAACGAGTTCAAAGAACCGATCAATATCGATAGACTCAAAAGGTTCCATGGCTAAAGACTATAAAATAAAAAGAAGAGAAAAGAAGCCCCGCGGGTCGAAAACTGAAAAAAGGCGGCCTTGCTAAAATTGGATGCCTCATCAGGGTGAAAACCGAAAAAACGCATCCTGGGCAAAAATTAGAGGCTTGAGAGAAAATATCCAATCAAGAAAACCCGAGAGGGCTGATTGGTAACAGGAGTTTGGTACTATCAAAATTTGGCTAGATTTGGTTCCATGAGCGAATGTGGTTTGCATAATTGAATTAGTGACAAATAGTGATCATATATGTTGAAATCTTACGGAAATGTAAACAACTTTGTGAAATGAAAATAAACTTGATTTGTTCATTTACATCGTTTTCTAGTTCTGTTTTGAAAAGGAACACATTGCTCAAAAGGGCATACAAAACTAAGCTAAACTATGCTCTACTACTACCCTCGCCAGCCAAATGCCTAAGTCGTCATGTCCTATTGTCAGATGCTGGGCTAAGTACCCACCTCTTATACTCGCTAGTAGAAGTCACGGAGTGAGTCCCAAATGGAGGTATGATGGTGTTCAGTGGGAGTTGGCTCCAAAGCTCATGGTAACGAGAAGCAAAAGCTGCAGAAAACACTCCTCCTCGGAAGGATAAGGGAATCCTCACCACATCCTGAGTCATCCCGAGCTGACGAGCACATCGGGTAGTAATGTAAAAGGTGGCTTGATGAAACCCGCATAAGGGGACACACCATGAAGAGCCATCAATGATTTCGCTAGAAAGGGGAAACCAAGCATGCGTGAAGTTGATATCCTCGTCTGATATCTTGCTGAATCAGGTGATACCTTTGTCGAAAGTTGCAAATGAGAGCAGCCGCTGACGTGGGAGCAAGTGTCTTAGGGAATATTGTGCAATGACTCGGGGAGGAGGTTCTGATAGCAACTTTAGTTTCTCCTGCAACCATATCTTTTAAAAAAAATAAAAAAAAAAGAAGGAAGAAAAAGCCGCTGGAGTAAGTTGGATTTACTTCAGGCAAAAGTTAGGCATAGGGTTGTGTGAAAATCCGAAAAGGACGCACCTCCTGCCAAGAAAAAGCTAGTGTAAAAATCCACAAGGGACGCACTACCTTTTAAAATAATGACATACCTGGAGTAATAAGGGGCTTCCAGTGAATGAAGTGGTAGACCCGGAACGAGCAGAATCCAAGCCCAGGATGGTCTCAGCCAGAATAAGTGAGAAAGAGGTCAGCCCGCGGTGAAAGTCATCCAGAATCCCAAACAGGCGAGGATCGCCAATCTACTCCTCTATGGTTACAGTCAAATACCTCAGCATACAGAACATGAAGATGACACTTATGTGGTATGTGGGAACATCAGAAAATCTATCCAATGCCTCAATCAACGGCTCTAAAGAAAAGGTGGGCCCCTGACGAACTAAACGAGTAGCTTCAGAAGGAGCTATACCCAAGGACAGAGCAATATCCCCATTTTGAGTCAGTCCGTAGCGGGGAACACAGGGCATAACATTAGGAGGATACCATGCTCCGATGATAGCAGCGAATTCCTCAGGCAGGGGGCATAGCTCTTGATAAGTGAATCTGAAAACATGGAAGCATGGGTCCCAGAAGTGGGTTGCAGCTAGGAGGATGTTATGGTCTATCTTGACTCTTCTTAGAAATTTCAGACCAGAAAATAGAATAAGGATGTTGTTCTCCCATGTTTGATTATCATCTAAAATACGGTACATTTTTTGAAGAAGAGGAGAAGCCATTCTTTAAGAGTTAAAACTTGAAGTCAGCAAAGGAAATAAAGAAGAAAATAAGGGAAAAACTGGAGAAAAAAAAAATCTGCTACAAGGTTAAAATAACGAAAAAGGCACGGAGTCCAAGGAAAAATGAAATTTATAAAGTAACTCCACAGACGGCCTGCTCATCCCTCATTTTAGAAGGCCTGCCGTCTGTCATTGTCCACCTGGCAGAGTCATCATTGCATTTCACATGCATTTATTGTATAATTAACAAGGGGAATCTGGAACGATAGACGAGCAGCCCATCTCTCGCTCATGCAGACGGGACTCCTGTCAGTCAAGAAAATCTATATAAGCCTGTCGGACCGATGGGCTAACAGTTTTTCTCTCTTCTTCTTTTCATTTTCCTATTCGCCGATGCCCAGATTTTGTTTTTCTCTCATATTTTCGCCATTTTTGCACCATTTTCCACTCGAATTGCACCGTTGTGACCCTTGCATCATTGTGCATCTCTCGAAGTATTTTTCTTAGCGTTTCGTCGAGTTTCATTTTTCTGCAATTCCAGGTCAGTAACCAACTTTTCTTCCTTTTTATTTGTTGCAAGTAAAATTTAATTATCTTGTAACTTATTTTTTTAGCTTAGTTTAATTTGTTTTGCTGAATTTTTAGTGTAGCATGATAAATATTTGTTTAGTTGATATCGCTTTTATTTGTTTAACTGAGACTTTAAACACTGTTAATGTACTTTTTTAAGTGCTGTTTGATTTTAAGTGCATATGTAAAATAGTTTAAAGTGCATAAGTTAGCCTGAGCAGTTTAATATGATTTCCATTGAGATAATAATATACATGAGCTGCTGCTTGGGGCCTGAGGCCTGTCGTTTTGAGCTTTGTGCAGGAAGTTGGGCAGCCCTTGCCAGGGTGCCGTCCAAATTTTTTTAGATCAATATTTTGTGTTGGGGCCTGAGGCCTATCCCTTGTTCCTGTCTTTATGCAGGAGGTCAGGCACATCCTTGCCGGGATGCTGCCTAATTATCCATTTGTCGAATCAATTCCGTTTATGACCATAATGTTAAACTAATTGTTCACTTTCTTTCCAAGATGCCGCCACGATGACGTGCTCTACGTGATCAGCCTGAGCCACAGGCTCCTAATTGGCTGGCTTCCGAGGCTAGGCAGAGATATGGAGTATTGGCTCGAGTGGAGTTTCGAGCCAGCTGATTTATCTCCAGGCCATTCCTTGAGGCCCTAGGGATGGCAGACAAGGTTGATGCCTTGATGGCGAGCGTTGGGTGGACCGAGTTCCTGACTCCAGCTTTTTTGACTCATCCAGAGATGGTGCTGCAGTTCCTTGCCACCTTGCAGTATGGAGGGTTTCAGAGATCTAACACGGAGCCCGTCGTTATACAGTTTTGGATTGAGGGCCATCATTACACTATTACGTGCCAGCGTTTCGCACAGGCCATGGGGCTACCTCATGAGCAGGGTGTTATGGTGCCCCAGAGAGCAGTCCGACTTCATCAGTGGGCGACCATTGCTCTACCAGGAGTGCCGTACGACCACAATACGGCGAAGAGTACGATGCTTATATCGGAGGCTCTCCGATATCTTCACCGAGTTCTATCCAGCTCTCACCTAGGACGGGCTGGTAACCCTGGGTCCCTTAACACCGCAGAGATATGGAGCTTGTGGGCCATGGTGACAGGCCAGCGGCTCAACATTAGCCATGAGATTTTGGCTAACCTACTGAAGGCATCTAGGGGGACGGCCCCGGTACTCTTTGTTGGCAGAGTGATCACTAGATTGTTGTTGAATTTGGGCATTCGTTCAGGGATCTTTGGGCAAGTTGTAGAGGAAAGCATGTATGTAGATGCCCCATCAGCTGTCATGATGGGCATGGTGGTACAGATACAGGGTCAGGCTGAGGCATACAGGCTCTTCACTATTCACGAGACCCGACGTTCATTTGGCCTTCCCTCATTAGAGCCAGTACAGGAGCAGGCCCAGGATCAACTAAGAGGGTCAACCTCCAAAGCCACAACACCAGGAGGGTCAACCTCCACAGCCACAGCCCGAGGAGGAGCAGTCGAGTACACTATCTGACATAGGGATCGAGTTCACTATGGATGAGCTTTTTGCTACTCCTCCAATGCCGAGGGTACGGAGACCTACCCCTCCTCCATCATCAAGGATACAGCGGATAGCTCCACGACTATCCGAGAGATTTCATCCGTATGCTAGGGGGGACCCGGGGGCATCTACTTCTACAGCTCCACCTCCAGAGCAGACATCAGAGCCAGCTCCACCTCCAGCAGCACAGCTGGACTTCATGGCCGTCATCTCTTCTATGTTCACATCCTTCGACCGCAAATAGGAGGAGAGAGATAGGATCCTTTTAGAGCAGCTCGGAGAGCGAGATGAGTGAGATAGGGTTATGTTAGAGAGGCTGGATCAGCAGCAGAGTATTATTCAGGAGCAGGGGAGGCTCATTGATCATTTGAGGCAGGAGCATGAGAGGCTTATAGGTCAGTTGAGACAGGAGACGAGGGCCTCTCAGGATCAGACAGCTCAGAGGGTGGATGCATCCCTTCAAATAGTGGACGAGTCGATGGAGGCTCTCAAATTTTGGATTCAGGTATTAGAGGGGGCCATACCTCTTGTCGCCCAGTCTATCCGGGAGTTTAGAGAGCAGACAGAGGATAGACTCGGGGGCATGAGGACTGCTGCCACAGACCAGAACCTCCGCCTGGGCACTGCATTTGAAGAGCTAAGAGAGGTGATTAGAGAGACATTACAGTTCATGACGGTTTGTGCACAGCCCTTCCTTGATGGGTATGCTCAGGTCCAGTTCCGGCAGCAGGACACAACGGGAGCGCAGCCTTTGTCTATGCCGGTGGTTGTTCCTCCTCGATTTCACCAATGGCCTGGGTTCTCAGCCTCTCGGTAGCCTGGACCATCAGCGCCTCCTAGCCAGCCATCTACCTCGAGAGCTGGACCCTCTGCCTTCTCATCACAGTCTCAGCCAGTTCACATATCGGATGATGATGATCCAGAGGAGGAGCCTTCAGATTATCCACTCCCATAGACTGTTTAGGGAGTTTCGGCATCACTTCTTGTATTTTCATTATTGTCATCATAATTGTATATATTGCACAAAATTGGTACTTTTAGTGAAATATTCATGTTCAGCTCGCTAAATTTACATGTCATTTCTCTATATTTGTCATGTCAATATTTGACTTACGCTTAAAAAGATGGCGAAATAATAAGGATGATGTAACGATAAAAATGATAAATATAAAAATAGCAACATAAGAAGTGCTCATAAAATTATCAATCAGATCAACTCATGCACGAATTAACAAAAATCCTTTACCATATAGGAACTTTATTTCACATCAATCCAATGACCAATAATCAAAAGGGATGATAAGCGGAGTAGACGCTATGTCCTTCAAGATCATATTCAACCAAAACACACCTTACAGATCGAATGGGGGTTAGCAAGGAAGTTTCGACAAATCGAGATTGTAGTCAGAGAGTACTGCGTCTCACAACACATGGGGTAGTCAGAGAGTACTACACACCTTGCAGATCGAATGGGGGTTAGCAAGGAAATTCCAACAAACCGGGATTGTAGTCAGAGTGTACTACATCTCACAATGGGGGTTGCAGTCAGAGAGTGCTGCATCTCACATTCTCCGTGCAGGTTGAGACGAGCCTAGCGGAATGCCATGCAGACCGAGATGGGGTCAGTAGGGCACCAGCGATAGAATACATCGCGACGGGACTGCAGCTAGATAACACTATATCTCGCAATCGAGATTTGTAGTCAGAGAGCACTACTTCTCACCAAAGCTGCGCGAGCTGAGACGAGGCCAGCAAAGCAAATGAAGTAGCGGTTAGAGAGCACTGCGGTTTGCAATGGGATCATAGCTAGAGAATGCTACATCTCATAGACACCTTACAGGTCGAGACGAGACCAATAGGGACACATACATCAGAACAAATCATAGCTAGACAACGCTATCATCCATGACGTTTATCACTGAGCAGACCGAGACGAGGCCCGCCAGGTGAACAATCAACCACTCCTCCGCAGCATTCAGAAGGCAAGGACTGCCTTAGGTATGTGTTTCTTTCCTTCCTCTTCTCTGAATTTTGGCTCATCTAGGCACTAGTGCACTAGTTTCCCAAAAATTGGGGGCAACTGTAAACACCGTGCCCGGAGGCAGTTCAGATCAGAGATTACCTGATGAAGAGATCAGTGTCCATTTCTGATCCAATGGATGAAATTCGAGAATTTTGGCCCTTTAGATTCACAAGGATTGGAAATTTTCATTTGCAGCAGAAAGAATTAGAAAAATTGGGAAGATTTAGCATGAAAAGTGATTTTTTCCGCAGACGGCCTGCCAGTCGGTGGTCCGACACCCATCCGTAGCCAAGATGATCCGTCTCTTGCAATGAGAGATAGGCCGTATGTGAAGCAAGTGACGGACACGTGTCCGTAAATCGACGCCCGTCTGTTCCTCCCCGTGCCTCGTTCCGTCCGTTAGCCAAATGACCACGCGTACCCTTGTAACCGACTACCGTCGGTGAGCTTCATATGCCCGTCGGTCAATTGATTTGGTCGCCGGATTTTAGGGAAACAGAAAAGATTTTTTCCAAATCCTATGAGGAATGGGATTTCTCTTTCCTACTCCAAATAGGATTCCCATTTTTCTATAAAAGGGGGGATTTTTAATGATATTGGGGTTAGACAATTTATAATTAGGGAATTTTCTTTCTCTCAAGAATATTCTCTAATATTTTCTCTCAAAAATCATATTTTTACAAAAAAAAACAAAAAAAGAAAAAAAAACTCTTTTCGTCTTTTCAATTCTCTTTTCAAAATCTTATTTTGGTGAATCCAATTAATTTGAGATAACGAAATCAATTCATTTTCATCAATTTTATTGATTCCAACATCCGAATTGTTAAAAAAAAAATTGCTTTTCAAGGAAAAAATAGAAATTTTCTTTCCTTGATTTGTAATCGGTCCTTGTGAAGCGAGCGGATTCGAAAAATCTACTCGACGTTCATCCAAAAAGGTAAAATCCGAGGGTAAATATTCTGAACTTAATATTTGGTTGATTTAATTTAATTATTTCCATTTTTGTGCATCTTTTGTTAAAATAAATTTATTTTCTTGTGAAATCTGCCTATTTTTGTCATTTTTTTTTGGGAACAAAGGTGACCGATGGGCAGCATCGCTACCGATGCCCATCTCTCGATTGGGGGACTAGCCTTAGATAGCGTACTACTCTACCCGCCGATCACATTTTCGACGCCCGTCGGTCACGTATGAATGGCCGTCCCTAGGCTCTCCCACACTGTTTTAATCTGTTTTCATTTGTTTATGTTTTCTTTTATTTGTTTTCTTTATTTTGTTTGCCCCCTTATTTAAAATTCTTTTTTTAGTTTTTTTTTTATCATTTTATTTCATTTTTGAATTTTTTCACTAATGTGTTTGTTTATTTTTTTGAGATATCATTTTATTATTTTTTTTGATGGATTAGAATCGGGAATGAGGATAGCTGCCCAAATCTAAGGATTTGTACCTGGTTTATCCCTTCAATCTTTATCTTTCTTACTATTATTTATTTGATATCTATTATTAGTTTATTATTATTTATTTTTCTGTTTATTATTATTATTATTATTATTATTATTATTATTATCATTATTAGTATTATATTATTCTTATTATTATTACTACTAGTATTATTATTAGTTTTAGTATTAATTATTATATTAATTGCATTATTATTGTTATTGTTGTGCTTATTTATTTGTTTGGGTATTTGTAAAATTATTTCTATCCCGCTAATATAAAAATGGTTAAATATTTTATAGTAATAAATTTGGGAATTTTTGCAAAGCAAGGATTGTAATAAATGCATGCAAGGACCAATGTCCTTAATCTTAACGAATATCCCATTTTATAATGGTGGTTGTATTTCGCCCCTAGTTTTCTTGTAATTTATTTTCGTATGCTTTATTTTTATGCTATTTTATTCTCCGCTCTTATATGAATGATTGCACCTTTTAATTAATTGCATCGTATGGAAAGAGGGTAAAATAATAAATTCAAAACTTAATTGTAAAATTAATCAAGGTATAAATAAATGAGAAGTCCCGAACCTATCTCTGGTCTGTGGGCTCAACGAAGCGAGAGGACCATTTCGATGTTTCATTGGAATGGGATCTCCAAGACACCTCTTGTGTCCCACCAAAAGACTCAAATTTAAAATCCTAGGCTCCATGGGGTTAGAGAGTCATTCCAATGTTCTATTGGGATGATTGTCTCCAAGATCCCTCTGGCTCGCCCAAAATGGATATATGCGCCGTCTTAGCCTCACCGAGGCTAAACGACCTATTCCAATGTTCTATTGGGTGGCGACTCGAAAAAACCTCCTTGTTGCCCAAAATAGACGCACTTGTAAATCCCTTACAAGTTTCCATGAACCTCTCCCGAAAATCCTAAAAGTGGGTCTTCGGGAAGCCACGGGGTTCGGCGCGCGTCACAGACACCTCCTTCAAATAGAACACTGGAAGGATCATCTAATCTCGTGAAGCCTAAGATGATGCATATACGTCTATTTTGGACAAGCCAGAGATATTTTGGACACCTCCTTCCAATAGAACACTAGAAGGATCATCTAATCCGTGGAGCCTAAGACCATACAAATTGGGCCTATTTTGGGAAACAATAGATCTTTTGGAGACCCCACCCCAATAGGACATTGAGATGGTCCTCTAATCTTGTTGATCTTAGGACCAGAGAAGGTTTGGGACTTCCCATTTATTCATACCTTGATTAAATTATGATTGAGTTTTAGAGATAAAATTTCATTCTATTTTCTCATTCATTTCAATGCAATTAATTAAAGCGCAGGTCATTCACGTGACAAAGGCGATAGATGAAAGCAAGATAAAGATAAGGCAAATGAGAAATAAATTACAACAAAACTAGGGGCGGAATACAACCCCATTGTAAACGAAAATGTAAATCATACATTAAACGGGGTGTTTATTAATGATGAGGACATTGATCCTCGCATACATATTTAAAGGAAAAAAATGTTAAAGGTAATGGTTTAAGTTGACAAAAAACTAGGACATTGGTCCCATTTTTATTAAGAAAAATCCCAAATTAATTTATATAAACATTTAACCATTTTTATATTAGCGGGATAAAGACAATAATTACAATAAATGATATATGGAAATTGAAATGAAAAGAAACAAGGTAGAGGAATGAACCTGAATGATGTCCTTAGAATATCGCGGTGTCCTCAATTTCTAACACCCCAAATCCGAGAAAAATAATTAAACTCATAAGAATAAAAATCACGTTAGCGCAATAATCCACACTAAAATAAACATAAAAATGAATAAAGGCAAAGAATCTATAAATATTTATCATGGGAAAATAAAGGGAAAATAAGGATAAAAAATTAAGAGAAAAGAAAGCAAGGAAAGAAGAAGGAAGGCCCAAGGACGGCCTACATAGCGCGAGAGACGGCCGTCCCTAGGCCGACCAACAGGTGCAGTCGAAACTCCTCGATGGCTCGTCGCTTGACTGAGTGATGGCCATCGGTGGAGCCTCTACCTCGTCGATCATCCCTGATCCGAAATTTGAAAATAATTGAAAAGATTTGGAAGATATTGAAAAATCTTGGAAATATATTTTGGAATCTTGGAAAATTTTAGAAATATCTCGTTAAATCTTGTTGTAGATCATCGACCAACGGGCATTGCTCACAGGCACACCTACCCTCTTGAGCAGCGGGCAACCTCGCGAGAGTCGAGCGGCGAGAGCCCACCCGTCGCTCACGAGGGATAGGCACCTCTCGCACGAGCGATGGGAATTGCTCAGTGCGAATGATGGGTGTCGCTCAGTGTGAGGGATGGTCCCTCGCCCGTGAGAGACGGGAGTCACTCCCGCGAGAGACGAGCCCATCCCGAGAGAGCAACAGGTACTGCTCGCGTGAGGGAAGCAGTCGAGCGATGGGCGTCTCTCCTAACCGACGGGTTCCCCGTTGATGAACAAAAATCAAGATTTTTGATAAATGAACTCCCCCTAACACACGGCAATATCCTATTATTAAGAAAAAAATCTTCAATCCTTGTATATCTGAAGAGCGAAAAATCGCAACTTTCATATGTTTTCTCGAAATCAAGCATTGATATCTTCATCAGGTAACTCTGATCTGGACTGCTTTAGGACCCGGTGTCTACAACAGCCCAGTCCAATACTTGATGCATCACTGTACATAACATACTCTTTACCCGAAATGGGTTG
Source organism: Excoecaria cochinchinensis (assembly GCA_947683425.1). Classification (NCBI taxonomy): domain Eukaryota; kingdom Viridiplantae; phylum Streptophyta; class Magnoliopsida; order Malpighiales; family Euphorbiaceae; genus Excoecaria; species Excoecaria cochinchinensis. The sequence goes on from CANTUQ010000004.1 coordinate 5,453,954, forward strand.
AGTAACTACAGGTGCCTCGATTAGCCTACTCTTCAGCTGATCAAAACTTGATTGACACCTGTTGGACCATTCAAACTTTACACCTTTTCGAATAAGCCTAGTCAGAGGTGCAGCAATGACTGAGAACCCTTTCACAAATCGTCTATAGTACCCAGCCAAACCAAGAAAACTTCTCACCTCCGGTACACTTCTTGGTGGCTTCCAGTCCACAATGTCCTCAACTTTAGATGGATCCACTCAAATACTTTTCGAGGAAACAATATGTCCTAGAAAAGACACTTCTTTCAACCAGAAATCACATTTGTTAAGTTTAGCAAATAACTGATTATCTCTCAGCACTTGAAGTACCAATCGCAAATGCTCTTCATGCTCACTTTCATTCCTCGAATATACCAAAATATCGTCGATGAACACAACTACAAATCGATCAAGATACAGCCTGAACACCCTGTTCATCAAATCCATAAAAGCCGCAGTTGCATTAGTCAAACCAAAAGGCATCACTAAGAACTCATAGTGGCCATATCGTGTCCGAAAAGCATTCTTACCCATATCCACATCCTTAACCCTCAACTGATAATATCCTGACCTCAAATCAATCTTGGAGAATACTCTGGCTCCCCTGAGATGATCAAATAAATCCTCTATCCTCGGTAACGGATATTTGTTCTTAACAGTAACTTTATTGATTTGCCGGTAATCAATAGACATCCTTAAAGTGCCATCCTTCTTCTTAACAAACAAGATCGGAGCACCCTATGGAGAAATGCTAGGCTTCATAAAGCCTTTATCCAACAGCTCATGTAATTGAGTTTTCAATTCTCTCAATTCCACTGGAGCCATTCGATAAGGAGCTTTAGAAATAGGAGTAGTGCCTGGCATAATCTCTATGGATAGCTCCACTTCTCTCTCAGGAGGCAAACCCAATAACTCTTTAGGGAACACTTTCGCAAACTCTCTTACAATAGGGATATCCTGAATCTTAACTTGACTCCACCTAGAATCCAAAACCAAGGCCAAAAATGCCTCACACCCCTTTCTCATAAAATGCCTCACTTGCATAGCTAAGATGACATTGTTTAAAGAACTAGTACCCAAACCTCATACAACCACTGAAGACTGATCACCACTCTTGATCACTACTGTCTTTCTATGACAATCCACTACCGCTCGGTGCTTGCACAACCAATCCATGCCCAAAATCATATCAAACTCGTGGAAAGGAAATGTTAGGCTTCATGAAGCCTTTATCCAATAGCTCCTGTAATTGAGTTTTCAATTCTCTCAATTCCACTGGAACCATTCGATAAGGAGCTTTAGAAATAGGAGTAGTGCCTGGCATAATCTCTATGGATAGCTCCACTTCTCTCTCAGGAGGCAAACCCAATAACTCTTTAGGGAACACTTTCGCAAACTCTCTTACAATAGGGATATCCTGAATCTTAACTTGACTCCGCCTAGAATCCAAAACCAAGGCCAAAAATGCCTCACACCCCTTTCTCATAAAATGCCTCACTTGCATAGCTAAGATGACATTGTTCAAAGAACTAGTACCCAAACCTCATACAACCACTGAAGACTGATCACCACTCTTGATCACTACTGTCTTTCTATGACAATCCACTACCGCTCGGTGCTTGCACAACTAATCCATGCCCAAAATCATATCAAACTCGTGGAAAGGCAAACTAATCAAATCCGCAGGAAATTCTACACCTTGCACCATCAAAGGACAATCTCTAAACACTCTACTCACATTCACACTATGCCCTAAGGGACTGGTCACACAAATCTCATAGTCTAATTAATCTACTCTAAGTAACTTAACACATAAGTTATCAGAACACAAATATGAGTGTCTAGACCCAGGGTCTATTAGAGCATGTAATTCAGTGTCAGGTGCATCTTAATCCTCTCGAGCTCTCATGGCATATGCTCTCGCTGGTGCCACTAGCGGGCGATCTACTAACTCAGATGAAGCTATATTTCTAGGTCAGCCACCGTGACCTCGACTAGTCTGAGGGGCATTAGACCCTGCTCTACTAGCTTCTTGCCTCTCTTGAAAACTCTCAGACAAATTCAAAAAATTAGCCAAGAAATGGTTTATGCTACCACACTTAAAACAGCCACCAATCAACCAATGACACTCACCTCGATGGAGATTATTGTAATGAGAGCACTCTAGTACTAAGTCACCTTGACTACCAGAACCACCTTGTAGACACCGGGTCCTGAGGTAGCCAAGACCGAAGTTACCCAATGATGAAAATGATACCTATTCACAGGCAAAAAGGCTAATAGAAGTGATGATTTCCTTGAAAAATACACTTCATTTTAATATATATATAAATATATCAGTTTTTTATTGCTTTTGGTGGCCTGCGGCTTTACGTTGGCACAGGGAACGTGAAGTGCCACGCGCAGGCAGCCTCCCTACACCTCACACTTGTGAGGCCCATCTCACAATTGTGAGATGCAGCCTCACACCTGTGAGGCCCATCTCACGATTGTGAGATGCGGCCTCACTACTGCATGTCTCGCGTCGTCTCTCTGGGCTAGCTGTGACGCGTGCCTAACCCCGTGAGGCCCGCTTTTAGGGCAATCGAGAGAGGTTCGTGAAAACTTTGTAAGAAATTATAAGTGCGTCTATTTTGGGCAACAAGGGGCTTTCTTGGAGTTGCCACCCAATAAAAGGTCGTCTAGCCTCAGTGAGCCTAAGACAGCGCATATGCATCCATTTTGGGCAAGCCAAAGATATTTTAGAGGCCCCACCCCAATAGAATATTGGGATGGTCCTCTAACATCGTGGAGCCTAGGACTATGCAAATTGGGCCTATTTTGGCAATAAGAGATATCTTGGAGACCTCACCCTAATGGAACATTGAGATGGCCCTCTAACCTTGTTGAGCCTAAGGCTAGAGATGGTTTGGGACTTCCCATTTATTCATACCTTGATTAAATTACGATTGAGTTTTGAATTTAAGATTTCGTCCCTTTTCTCATTCATTTAAATGCAGTAATTTAACGCGCATGTCAATCACATAATGAAAGCGGTAAATAAAACAAGATCAAAATAATGTAAATAAGAGCACAATAAATTACAACAAAACTAGGGGTGGAATACAACCCCCATTGTAAATAAAATATAAATTATACATAAAATGGGCTATTTATTAAGAATGAGGACATTGATCATCGCATGCATGGTTAAAGAAAATGATTTTAATGTGACCATTTATTTTGGATGGAAAAAACTAGGACATTGGTCCCATCTTATTAGAAAAAAGTTTCAAGTTTAATTAATAGAAATATTTTTGTGATTTTCTTTTTAAACGTGCATAAAATAAATAATTTTATTAAGAATTACATTGCAAAATAAATGAAAAAGACAAATAAATAAAATATTACAAATAATGCAATTAAATAGTCAACCCAAACAAGCCTCCTGGATCTCCCCGTTTGCTCGCGAGAATGCCCAAGCAAAGAAAACAAGTATTGGAATAAAAAAACAAATACAAATAAAATTATGTTAGTCATTAAATCAATTAAATCAGTTAAACATATAATAAATAATAAAGTAAAATAAAATAAGATGACATCAAAATGACAAATGAATTAAAATGTTAATAAATTAAAATAAATGAAAAAAGATGCATTATGAATGACAAACGAATTAAATGATGTGACTGAAATAAATAAAATATGTTAATGAATTAATACATAAAAATATAAACATGATAATAATAATAATAATAATAATAACAAAAACAACAACAACAACAACAACAACAACAACAACAATAATATATAAACACATTAAAGAAAACAACTATACAAACAATAGAATAAATAAATAAATGAAAATAATAAAAATTTACATGTTAATAAATTAAATATGAACAAAAATAAATAAAAGAAAATAAAATAAAAGAGATTAAGCCTAGAATATTTACCCTCATAGTTCGGATTCGATGCAGGAAAAAAAGTTGATTGATTTCCTTGCTTTGTTTTGCAAAATTAGAATTAAATATGATAAAAATTGAAATTTTATTCCAAAAAAGTAAATTGCAAAAAAAATGAAATAAACTAAAAATTCTTAAAAACAAAGAATTAATTTCTTTGTCTAAAGAATGATATTTATTGATTAAAGAAATAAAAATGATATCAAGAACGAAAAATTATTTTTTGTTTGTCTCAAGAAAAAAAAAATGAAAAATCTTGTTTTTTAGAAAATCAAATAAAAAATTGAATTTTAAAAATAAATAATTATTTTTTGTTTGCCCCAAAATCCATTTTTTTATCAAAAAATGATTCAAATAATATTTTTTGAGAAAACTCAAGTAAAAATAATTAAAAGACAAAAATAAGAAAATTAAATTTTTAACAACAAACAATCATCTTATTTTTCTCAAAAAATCAATTTCTCATCAACAAAATTCCATTTAAAATATTTAGAAGGAATTCTATTGGAAAAGAAGAAAAAGAAGAATTGAACTTTTTAACTTTTTGCAATTTTTATAATTTTTTTAAGGAGAAAACCTAAGAAAAACCTAGAGAGAATTTTGAAGAAAAAGAAGAGAAAAAATTAAAGAAGAAACCCTAAAAATTAATCCCCTTTTTTTGTTTCATCTTTTTCTATTTATATCAAGAAAAAAAAAGGAAAAAAATAATTAATTAGGGAAACACTAATTAATTAATTCAAATATTATTTATATATATTTTAAAATGGAAAAAATATGAAAAACCTTTAAAAATGGGATAGAAAATCAAATTTGGTGAAAAAATCTCAAAAAAATCAAATTTAGGCCAAAAATCAGCATTTTCAGCGAAACAGGGGCGACCGACGGTGTGTGCGACAGGCGTCGACACGCACGTCGTGACGCTTCACGTGGGCGACGCTTCGCGGGGATGTCGCGCGCCTACGGGCTGCCGCGGCCGACATCCGAATTTTTTTTTTCATATTTAACTAAAAAAAATATAATTTTCAAACTCTATTTATCAAATTTAATTTTTTATATTTTTTATATTTTTTTACTCTAAAATGTAAATTTGACAAGAAAATCATCACTTTCCACCTTTTTGCCTGTGAATAGGCATCTTATCATCATTGGGTAACTTTTATCTTGACTGACTCAGGACCCGGTGTCTACAGTTGCCCCCAATTTTGGGAAAACTAACACACTAGTGTCTAGATGAGCTAAAATTCAGAGAAGAAGGAAAGAGATGAGTACCTGAGGCAGTCCTTTACCTTCCGTGGTGTGTTCAAGCTGGTGACCCCTCGCTGCTGAGTTGTATTGTATTTTACCACGACCCTTTGATGATGCGTTCTACCACCTTCATCCCACTGGCCACTTCTCAGCTTGCCCGGTATCTGAGTGTCACGATATACAGTGTTATCCAACTGCAACGCAATTGCAATATGTTTTATTGCATGTTCCCCGCTGGCCTCATCTCGGCTCGCACGGTGTCTGAATTTCATGAGAGGTAGTGTTCTCTAATTACCACCCACTTGCGATTTGTTCTATCGCATGTGTCCCACTGGCCTCCACTCGGCTTGCACGGTGTATGTGAGATGCAGTGTTCTCTAACCACAACCCTATTGCGATATGTTCTATCGCATGTGTCCCGCTGGCCTCATCTCAGCTTGCACGGTGTCTGTGAGATGTAGTGTTCTCTAACTACAACCCTATTGCGATATATTCTACTGCATATGTACCGCTGGCCTCATCTCGGCTTGGATGGTGTATGTGAGATGCAATATTCTCTAACCAAAACCCTGTTGCGATTTGTTCTATTGTAAGTGTCCCGCTGGCCTTATCTCGGCTTGCACAGTATCTGTGAGATGCAATGTTCTCTAACCACAATCCCGTTGAAATCTGTTCTATCGCAAGTGTCCCGCTAGCCTCATCTCGGCTTGTATGGTGTCTGTGAGATACAATGTTCTCTAACTACAAACCCGTTGCGATCTGTTCTATCGCATGTGTCCCGCTAGCCTCATCTCGGCTTGTACGGTGTCAATGAGATGTAGTGTTCTCTAACTACAATCCCGTTACGATCTGTTCTATCGCATGTGTCTCGCTGACCTCATCTCGGCTTGCACGGTATCTATGAGATGCAGTGTTCTCTAACTACAATCCCATTACTATCTGTTCTATTGCATGTGTCCCGCTGGCCTCATCTCGGCTTGCACGGTGTCTGTGAGATGCAGTATTCTCTAACTACAATCCCGTTGTGATATGTTCTACCGGATGTGTCCCACTGGCCTCATCTAGGCTTGAACGGTGTCTGTGAGATGCAGTGTTCTCTAACTACAATCCTGTTGCGATCTATTCTATTGCATGTGTCCCGTTGGCCTCATCTCGGCTTGCATGGTGTCTGTGAGATGCAATGTTCTCTAACTACAATCCCGTTGCGATCTGTTCTATCACATGTGTCCCACTGGCCTCATCTCGGCTTGCACGGTGTCCTTGCTAACCCCCATCTGATCTGCAAGGCATGTCATTGAACGTTCTGTCTTGCTTGTCGCTTCCAGGCTTGCGCGGTATAATCTTGCTAACCCCCATTCGGTCTGCAAGACATGATTTTTGGATCTATCAACCTCCGTCCAGTCTGCTTGTTTTGTACCTGTTAACCACTATCTGAATGATGTAGTGGCTGATTTACTACCCACAATCCGGTTAGCCCATTGCCTGACTATGAACCATCCTTGGGTCGGCATGGCGACTCTTTCGTCATTGTCTTTACTGGCGCTTATCCTGAACCTCTTTTCCTATAAAAAAGGGGAAAACAAATGTGCGGAGTATATAAAAGAGATGCATACCTGTTGTAGTTCATACCTATTGGTGTCGATGTCAGACAGGTTCCCCCTGAAGGACAGTTGGTTGTTCCTTGGAGAAGGATTTGTGGAATATGTACATCTTCCTCTTGAATGCATCGAGTCATTTTCCAGACTTCCAAAGTTCGGATATCTTTGAATCTCACCGAGCTGTTATCTAGGCTACAAAGTGCGGATATTCTCTTGGATTGAAAGAATTTGGAATATTTAGAAAAACTTAATGCTCCTAGGGGATTGGGAATGTCTTGGAAGAAGGACTTAAGGGATAATGCTCCAAAGAGGCTGAGAATGCCTCAAAAAAAGGACTTGAAGATAATGCTCTGAAGAGACTGAGAATGCCTTGGAAAAAGGACTTAAAGATAACGCTCCGAAGAGGCTGAGAATGCCTATGAAAAAGGACTTAAAGATAGTGCTCCGAAGAGGCTGAGAACGCCTATGAAAAAGGACTTAAAGATAGTGCTCCAAAGAAGCTGAGAATGCCTTGGAAAAAGGACTTAAAGATAGTGCTCTGAAGAGGCTGAGAATGTCTGTGAAAAAGGACTTAAAGATAATGCTCTGAAGAGGCTGAGAACGCCTGTGAAAAAGGACTTAAAGATAATGCTACGAAGAGGCTGAGAATGCATATGAAAAGGGACTTAAAGATAATGCTCCGAAGAGGGTGAGAATGCTTGTGAAAAGGGACTTAAAGATAATGCTCCAAAGAGGCTGAGAATGCCTATGAAAAAGGACTTAAAGATAATGCTCTGAAGAGGCTGAGAATGCCTATGAAAAGGGACTAAAAGATAATGCCCTAAAAAGGCTAAGAATGCCTGTGAAAAGGGACTTAAAGATAATGCTCCGAAAAGGCTGAGAATGCCTTTGAAAAAGGACTTAAAAATAACACTGAGATTGCTCGAAAAAGACTTGAAATGCCTTGGGGAAAGGACTTAATTTTTTGAAAATTTTGAGAATGCTCAAAAGAGACTCAGAATACCTTGAGAGAAGTACTTAAAATGCCTTGATAAAGGACTTAACAAGATACCGCATGATTTCAACTTATGCATGCTTCTTCTTGACTTCATCTTGTCGAAACTAGCCCTCGGTTCGGTCTTTTCCTGTAAAATTATTGGCGCAAGAGTATGTACAAAAGATTGTGTGTGCATATGGAATTATGTGTCTGAAACATATATGCAAGGCTGTACATACGAAATATGCGCAAAGGATTAAATGCATACAATATGCGCTCGTGATACGCATGCTAAATATATGAAAAGAATTATGCGTTACATGTATACAAACATTATGTACATAGGATGTGCGCGAAGGATTGCATATGCAAGATATATACAAAGTTCATGCATTTGTGAATGCATGTTGGGCATCATGAAAGGCTATGCACGTGTAAAGTTGTGCAGGGAGATATGCAAAAGATTATAGATACGAGATGCATGTGAGATGCAAAAATGGATAGACCACATCCTAGGTGGTTAAGGGATTCGTTGAGGGTACTGCTTGACTGCTCACATTGTCTGATGCCCCCAAGGATCTAAAAAAGCTCTGTCTTGACTTTAGGGACTCTGACCCATAATCTTTCCAAAGAGAACTGACTTGTGTGCATTTTTGCTCCCCCGGTCAATGGGCATTTTGCCCCCAAAACTTTAACTCGTGTCCTGAATTATGCACTATATGCCTAAAGGGAAGTTATTCGAAGTAATGCTGCCTTATCGCTCCAAGCTTCAAAAGTCATTGTGTTAAATGTAGTGCATCCCTTGTGGATTTTTACACTAGCTTTTCTTAGCTGGAAATGCGTCCCTTTGGGGATTTTCACATAACCCTGTGCCTAATTTTTGCTTGGAATGGACCCAACCCACTCCAATGGCTTTTACTTATTTTTTTGTAGGACAGACTGCCTGTTTCCAGGTTTTTACCCTACCCTTTGGGCTAACGTTTGCTTAGAGAGCCAATTACAGTTTTCAACTCTAACGACCCCTTTTTTAATTTTTTTTATTTTTTAAGGGTATGGCTGCAAGAAAAGTTAAAGCTACTATCAAAGCCCCCTTCTAGAGTAATTGGCAGCTGTTCACTGAGGCATTTTCTCCCTAGGCATCGGTTGCATTCCTTTGCCTCTCTCGATGAATGTGTTGCTAGATCGGGTGAGGTGGCGGATGAGGATCGGGTTCTTTAGGGCTTCATGAGGCTGCCTTTTACATTACCACCCATTGTGCTCAATAGTTCAAAGGGAATAATGATATAGTGAGGCATCCCCTATCTTTCCAAGTTTTATCTTTATCATTGGCTTTTATCTCCAGATACCATAGCCTCTGGGTAAGCTGTCGGTGAAGACTATTATACCATCTTTCAGGGATTGTTCCTTTACTCCCACTAATGCATTTAAGAGGTAGGTATGTAGTCTCGCAGTTAATAATAAGAGCTCATCGACTTAGACATCTGGACGGTGAGAGCAGTAGCAGAGTGTACTCATTTAGATTTTATGCATTCAGGAATGAACGGTGTTTCTCTTTTTATAAACGAATTAGAAAATAATGAACACATATATTTGCAAAGATTGTGTACATTTAGATAAGATTTCTCTATACATGATCATTATCTAACATCGATTCAAAATGAAAAACTACATCTAATCTCAGAGTAGATCTTATAAGCATCAAACTCCTGTCTCCAATCAGCCCTCTCGGGTTTTCTTGATTAGACATTTTCTCTCGAACCTCAAATTTTATCCTAGGGTGCCTTTTTTCAATTTTCACCATGACGAGGTGCCCATTTTTAGCAAGGCCACCTTTTTCAGTTTTTGACCCGCGGGCTTTTATTCTCTTCTTTTGATTTTTATTCTTTAGCCATGGAGCTTTTTGGAGCTATCGATGTTGACCGATTCTTCATATTTGCTTCCATCGCTGTCTGTCGAAAATGCTGCTTCCTTAGACAATAACTTCTCAAGAACAAATGGGCCTTCCTGCATCGGTCTAAATTTGCCTCATTTGTCTGGAACATTCGGACTCATTTGCTTAAAGATTAAATCTCCCTCTTTCAATAGGTGCTTTCTGACTTCCTTCCCAAATGATAGAGTAGAGTATTTTTTGATAGATCTGATTGTGGCGGTAATCCCATAACATGTCCTCGTCTGACATGTTTAAAGGATGTTGCCGTTGCTATGCCCCGTTGGCTTCCAAAATATGGGCTTCCATGACTATCCTTAAATATTTGAGCTCTATTTCGACCGACCATACTGCTTTTGCTCCCATGTATCGAGGAATAAAAGGTGACTCTTGTAGAGGTTTTGATGGTGGTTCTCTAGCCTCGAAGTGCAAAAGGGCCATTTCTCTGCCCAATCCTTGTAGTTTTGAACCATCTTGACCAAGATCTTTTTGTTAGCAGCCTCTCCTACCCTATTGGTTTGAAGGCAATACAGAGAGGACTTGTGATCTTTAATGCCATACCTCTGGAGCAGATCCCTAGCCTTAGCCATAAATTGTCCTACCGTCCTTGAACCCTGCGTGGTGCAGGAGACCATATTGACATATCGGATTCTTTTAAATGATCTTGTCCATTGGTGGCCATAGGGTGCTGTGACGCGCGCCGAATCACCCCCCTTCAGGGCGATCGGGAGAGGTTCATAAAACTTGTAAGGAATTACAAGTGCATCTATGTTGGGCAACAAGGAGGTTTCTTAGAGTCGCCACCCAATAGAACATTGGAAAAGGTCGTCTAGCCTCAGTGAGCCTAAGATGGCGCATATATATTCATTTTGGGCAAGCCAAAGGGATCTTGGAGACCTCATCCCAATAGAACATTGGAATGATCCTCTAACCTCGTGAAGCCTAGGATTGTTCGTGTTGGGCCTTTTGGTGAGCAACAAGAGATATTTTGGAGGGCCCATCCCAATGAAACATTGAGATGGTCCTCTAACCTCGTTGAGCCTAAGACCAGAGTGGGTTCGGGACTTCTCATATATTCATACCTTGGTTAAGTTTATAATTGAGCTTTTAATTTAGAGTTTCATCCCATTTCTCATTAATTTTAATGCAGTTAATTAAAGCGTAGGTTATCCACTCAAGGAAAGCGGTAAGTAAAACATAATCAAAGTAAAGCACATGAAAGTAAATACAACAAAACTAGGGGCGGAATACAACCCCCATTATAAATAAAATATAAATCATGCATAAATCGAGATATTCATTAATGATGAGGATATTGGTCCTCGCATGCATATTTATTATGAAATAATTTTGATGTGATGGTTTTGTTTTGGAGAAAATTGAGACATTGGTCCCATTTTTATTAGGAAAGATTCCAAGTTAATTAATAAAAAAATGGTTTGGTGATTTTCTTTCTAGCGCCTAAAATAAACAATTTTATAGGAAAATTACATAGCAAAATAAATGGAAAAGCCAAATGAATAAAAGATTACAAATAAAGCAAAAAAAATATTTAACCCCAAACGAGCCTTCTGGATCTCCTCGCGTGCTCGTAAAAAATGCCCAAGAAGAAAAAATAGGATGTGAAATAAAAACACAACACAAATAAAATGATGTTAGTAATTGAATCAAAAATATAATAAAGTGATATCAAAATGACAAATGAATTAACATGTTAACAATTTAAAATAAATGAGAAAAATGTGTTATGAATGACAAATGGATTAAAAGATGTAATTGGAATAAAATATAACATATTAATGAATTAATATGTAAAAATATGAACATGATAATAACGAAAAATGAAAATGAATATATAAATAAACAATAATAAATAAATAATAATAACAATGATAAAAGAATGATAAAAATGAATAGGAGAACGGTAAAAATAATTAAATGAATGACATGATTAATTAAATATGTTCACAAATGATATAAACCATTTACATGGCCAAAAAGATCAATCGAAATGAATTAATTAATTACATGTTAAAAATAATGAGAAATTAAAGTAAAAATAGATTATTTACATGTTAGCAATAATAAGAAATCAATATTTATGTGAACAAGAAATAAAATAATATATGAACATATTAAATAAAACAAATACAAAATAAATAAAATACATAAATAAATGAAGATAATAAAAATATACATGAATAAATTAAATATGAACAAAAATAATAAAAAAGGGAAGATTGAGCCCAGAATGTTTACCCTCAAAGTTACGGATTCGATGAAGGTAAAAATGATATTGATTTCCTTATTCTTGATTTGCAAGATTAGAATTGAAATATGAAAATATTAGAATTTTATTCCACGAAAAAAGATTAAAAAAAATGATAAAAAACTCTTTAAGAACAAAAAATTAATTTCTTTGCCTAAAGAAATACTATTGATCAAAAAAAGATTTTTATTGATTAAAAAAAATAAAAAATGATACCAAGAACAATCAATTATTTGTTTATCTTAAGAAATAAAACATAAAAAAAATCTTATTTTTAGAAAATCAAATGAAAACTTTGATTTTGATAACAAATAATTATTTTGTTTGTCTCAAAATTAACTTTTCATCAAAAAGAGATTCAAAAGAAAATCAATGGAAAAAATTTTATTGAACACAAATAAAAGGTTAAAAAATAATTTTGAGAACAAATAATTGTTGTGTTTGTCTCAAAAATTTTATCAAACAACAAAACTCCTTCTAAATATATGTTTAGAAGAAATTATGTTGGAAAAAGAATGAAAGATGAACTTTTCTCTTTTGATTTTTGCTTGGGGAAAATCTGAAAATTTTATAAAGTTTCTTTTTTGTGAGGAAGATGAAGAGAAGAAGATAAAAGACCCTAGAAAAAAATCCCCCCCCCCCTTTTGTTTCATCCTTTTCCTTTTCATATGTTGAAATTAGGAAAAAAAAAATTCAAGGGATAAAGCCTAATAAAATCAGATATTATCTATTTTAAATTTTAAAAACTGAAAAAAACCTGAAAATCCCTTAAAAAGTGATAAAAAATCAAGTTTTGTGGAAAAAAATCGGAAAAAATTAGTTTTGGGAAGAAAATGAACATTTGCGGCGGAACAGGGGCGATCAACGGGCACCGGCGCTCACCCAGCGTGCGCGGTGGCAGGCAAGACGGGCGAGCAAGATCTCGTCTGCCGCGGCCGATGCTCGAAAATTTTTTTTATTAAAGATTAACTAAAAATACTACAATTTCTAAACCCCATTTTTCAAATCATTTTTTAGTATTTTTTACTTTTTCACTCTAAAATGCAAATTTAAATAGGAAATCACCACTTTCAACCTTTTTGCCTGTGAGAAGGCATCTTATCATCATTGGGTAACTCTGATTTGGGCTATCTCAAGACCCGGTGTCTGCAGTTGCCCCCTAATTTTGGGGAAACTAGTGCACTAGTGCCTAGATGAGCCAAAATTCAGAGAAGAAGGATAGAGATACGTACCTGAGGCAGCCCTTACCTTTTTGTCGTGTGGAATGTTGCGACTTGTTGCCGTTGAGCTGTAGTGCTGTCCCACTGTGGCTCATTTGCAATCTTTTCTATCGCATTGTCCTGCTCGCCTCCGGTCGGCTTGCACGGCGTCTGTGAGATGTGGTGTCCTCTAACCACAATCCCGTTGCGATCTGTTCTATCGCGTGTGCCCCGCTGTCCTCTTGTCGGCATGCACAGTGGTTGATCTGTCCCACTGGATTCATCTTAGCTTGCACGGTGTGAGGTGAAGTGTTGTCTAACTGCATCCTCTGTTACGATCTGTTCTATCGCTGGTCCCTCGCTAACCTCATCTCGGTCTGCACGGCAGCTGATCTGTCCCGCTAGCCTCATCTCGGCCTGCACGGTGTGAGGTGAAGTGTTGCCTAACTGCATCCTCTGTTGCGATATATTCTATCGCTGTCCCCCGCTAACCTCATCTCGGTCTGCACGGCGGCTGGTCTTTCCCGCTAGCCTCATCTCGGCCTACGCGGTGTGAGGTGAAGTGTTGTCTAACTGCATCCTCTGTTGCGATCTATTAGATCGCTGTTCCTTGCTAACCTCATCTCGGTCTGCACGGCGGCTGGTTTGTCTCGCTAGCCTCTTCTCGACCTGCATGGTGTGAGGTGAAGTGTTATCTAACTGCATCCTCTGTTGCGATCTGTTCTATCGCTGTCCCCTATTAACCTCATCTCGGTCTGCACGGCGGCTGGTCTGTCCCGCTAGCCTCATCTCGGCCTGCGCGGTGTGAGGTGAAGTGTTGTCTAACTGCATCCTCTATTGCGATCTGTTCTATCGCTGGTGTCCCGCTAGCCTCGTCCCGGCCTGCACGGTGTCTGTGAGATGCAGTACTTTCTGACTACAACCTCTGTTTGTGATATGTTCTACTGCTGGTGATTCGCTGGCCTCCTCCCGGCCTGCACGGTGTCTGTGAGATGCAGTACTCTCTGACTACAACCTCTGTTTGCGATCTGTTCTACCGCTGGTGATCCGCTAGCCTCGTCCCAGCCTGCACGGTGTCTGTGAGGTGCAGCACTCTCTGACTACAACTTCTGTTTGCGATCTGTTCTATCGCTTGTGTCCCGCCAGCCTCGTCCCGGCATGCACAGTGTCTGTGAGGTGCAGTACTCTCTGACTACAACCTCTGTTTGCGATCTGTTCTACCGTATGTGCTCTGCTGGCCTCATCTCGGCTCGCGCAGTATCTGTGTGATGCAGTGTTCTCTAACTACATTCCCGTTGTGATTTGTTCTACCGCATGTGCTCTGCTAGCCTCGTCTCAAATCGCGCAGTGTCTGTGAGATGTATTGTTCTCTAACTACAATCCCGGTTGCGATCTGTTCTACCGCATATGCTCTGCTGGGCTCGTCTCGGCTCGCGCAGTGTCTGTGAGATGTAGTGTTACCTAAACACAACATCTATTTGCGACCTATTCTATTGCATGTGTTCTGCTGGCCTTGTCTCGGCTCGTACAGCGTCTGTGAGATGTAGTGTTCTCTAACTATAATCCCAGTTGCGATCTTTTCTATCGCGTGTATTCTGCTGGCCTCATCTCGGCTCACACAGTGTCTGATCTGCTAACCCCCATCCGGCTAGTACAATATTCTTATCTGCTAGCCCCCATCCGGCCAGTACAATGTCTGATCTGCTAACCCCCATCAGGCTAGTACAATCTCTGATCTGCTACCCCCATCCGGCTAGTACAATATCTGATCTGCTAGCCCCCATCCGGCTAGTACAATGTCTGATCTGCTAACCCCCATCCGGCTAGTACAATGTCTGGTCTGCTAACCCCCATTCGGCTAGTAAAATATCTGGTCTGCTAACCCCCATCCGGCTAGTACAATATCTGCTAACCACTATGATGTTGTGTCTGATTTGCTAACCACCCTCCGGTTAACCCAAAGCCTGGCTGTTGACCATCCTTAGGTCGGTATGGTGACTCGTTCATCGTTTTCTTTACTGGCATTTATCCTGAGCCTCTTCTTTTTTTTTCTACAAAAAAGGGAAAAATAACTGTGCAAGGTATATAAAAGAGATGCTTACCTGTGGCAGTGCGTACATGTTGGGGTCGATGTCAAACAGGTGCCCCCCTGAAGGACGGTTGGTTTTTTCCCAAATATCGATTCCTCTATCATCTCCAACGTAGCCTCCCTATTAAAAAGACTTGCGTACTTCTCAAGAGGGTGACAGAATTTGATGTTGAGCCTCAAGAGAGCAAAATAGATTTGAGCCTCCTCAGAGGAAAATTGGATTGGAGGTTTTGCTTGCTTACCCGCAGGCGGATAGGTTTCCATGTCTTTGGCGACCTTTTAAAATGACCCTTGTTTTTGTTTTTGTTTTTGTTTTCATTGTTGTAAGTTTTTGGGATTCTTACATTTTGGATGTATTTGAATTTTTGCAGTATATTGGATTTTCAAGGCCTTGAAAATATCTTCTTCTTTTTGTTTTGTTGTTTTGTTTTGTTGTTTTGTTTGAGAATTTGTATTTTGTTGTTTTATGTTTTTTTTTGTTGGTTTGAAGAATTGTATTCTTTGTACGTTTGAATTTGGATTTTTTACACTTATTGTGTGATGTGTGTGAGCGTACATCTTATGATAGAGAAACTTACCTGATTGCCCCCGGCATGGTGTGCATGAATAGGCTTGTTCTTTTAAATGTTTTCTTGGGAGCAGGTCCGCAAGATTCCATTCTCGTGAGGGCTTCATCTTGATCTGATTGTTCGGCATGGATGAGCGCCGATGTAGAGCTGAAACTGTACCTCGGCCCACTTCTTCATCTGATTGCCTAAAGTATGTGTGGGTAGTCCAGCTTCTCAAGGGATCTTCTTTTCCATTGATTTGTGTGATTCTAGATTGCCCTTAGCATGGTGTGTCCGGATAGGCTTGCTCTTCTGGGCATTCCATCTTTGTACATATTCACCTGATTTTATGCTGGATACAATGGCCGATCATGTTAAGCTGAATCCGTCCCTCGGATCATCCTTGCTCATGAGGTCTATTCGGAACTTTCCCTCTGAGTCATGTGCACAGCAATATGTACAAAAGATTGTGTGTACGTATGGAACTATGTGTGGGAAATATATGCATAAAGCTATATACACGAAACATGAGCAAAGGATTAATGTACAAGAATTGTGCGTGCGTATCTATACGTGTAAAAGACTAAATGCACGTGACAAGCATGTGATATGCAAAAATGAATAGACCACATCCCAGGTGGTTAAGGGATTCGTTGAGGGAACTGCTCGGCTGCTCACATTCTCTGATGCTCCCAAGGATGTAGAAAAGCGTTGTCTTGGCTTTACGGACTCTGACCCCTAATCTTTTCAAGGAGAACTGACTCGTGCGCATCTTTGCCTGCCGGTCAATGAGCATTTTGCCCCCCCAGAACTCTGAACCAAATTCTACATTATACACCACCTTCCTAAAGGAAATTTATTTGGAGTAATGTTGTCTTATCGCTCCAGGCATCAAAGGTCATTGTTTTAAAGGTAGTGCGTCCCTTGTGTATTTTCACACTAGCTTTTCTTAGCGGGAATGCATCCCTTTAGGGATTTTCACATAACCCTGTGCCTAATTTTTGCCTGGAATGGACCCAACCCACTCCAGCTGCTTTTTTTTCATTCATTTTTTTGAAGGACAGACTGCCTGTTCCCAGGTTTTCACCCTACCCTTTGGCCTAACTTTTACTTAAAGAGCCAGTCTCCGTTTTCATCTCTAACGGCCCTTTTTTTTTTTAGACTCTCTTGCCTTTCAGGTACGGCTGCAAGAAAAGTTGAAGCTACTATCAAAGCCCCTTCCTAGGGTAATCAGCAGTTATTCTCTGAGGTATTTCCCTCTAGGCATCAGTTGCATTTCATGGCCTCCCTTAATGAATGTGTTGCTAGATTGGGTGAGGTAGCAGATGAGGATCGGGTTCCTTAAGGCTTCATGAGGCTGCCTTTTACATTGCCGCCCATCGTGCTCGATAGTTCAGAGGGATTAATAATACGGCGAGGCATCCCTATCTTTCCAAGATGGACCTTTATCTTCGGTTTTAACCTCCATATATCATGACCTCTAGGCAAGATGTCGGTGAAGCCTATTATGCCATCTGTCGGGGGTTGTTCTTTCACTCCCACTAATGCATTCAAGAGGTAGGTGCTTAGTCCCACAATCGATACTAGAACTCATCAACTTAGACATCCGGATGGTGAGAGCAGGAGAAGAGTGTGCTCATTTAGATTTCATGCATTCAGGAATGAACTATGTTTCTCTTTTTATAAATGAACTACAAAATAATGAACACATGTATTTGCAAAGATTGTGTACATTTCGGTATGATTTCTCTATACATGATCATTATCTAACATCGATTCAAAATGCATAACTACATCTAATCTCAGAGTATATCTTGTAAGCATCAAACTCTTGTCTCCAATCAGCCCTTTCAGGTTTTCTTGATTGGACATTTTCTCTCAAGCCTCTAATTTTTACCCAGGATGCCTTTTTTCGGTTTTCACCCTGACGAGGCGCCCATTTTTAGCAAGGCCGCCTTTTTTTGGTTTTCAACCCACAAGGCTTTTATTCTATTCTTTTGATTTTTAGTCTTTAGCCATGGACTTCTTGAGTCTGTCAACATGGATCGATTCTTGAAGCCATATTCATTGCTGCCTGTTGCTGCTGTCTTAGATACAATCTCTGAAGGACAAGGGGTCCTCTCACATTAGCCTAAACCTATCTCGTATGCCCGGAACACCTGGTCTCATTTGCTTGACAATTGAATCTCCCTCTTTCATCGGATATTTTCTGGCCGTCTTTCCAAATAATCAAGCAGAACATTTTCTGATAGATCTGACCATGGCGATAATCCCATGACCTATACTTGTCTAACTTGTTCAATTGCTGCTGCCGTTGCTGTGCCCTGTCGGCTTCTAAAATTTGGGCTTTTATGACTGTTCTTAAAGATTTGAGCTCTATTTTGATCGGCCATACTGTTTCTGCCCTATGTATTGAGAATTGGGCGGTGACTCTTGTAGTGGTTTCGATGGCGGTTTTCTAGCTTCAAAGTGTAGAAGGCCATTTCTCTGCATAGTCCTTGTTGTTTTGAACCATCTTGATCAAGATCTTCTTGTTAGCAGTCTCTCCTACCCCATCAGTTTGAGGGCAATACAGAGAGGACTTGTGGCCTTTAATGCCATACGTATGGAGCAACTCCATAGCCTTAACCATAAGGTGTCCTTCTGTCCTTGAACCCTGCGCGGTGCGGGAGACCATCTTGACATGTCGGATTCTTTTCAATGACCCTGTCTGTTGGAGACTATAGGATGCACCTCCCCTATGATGCTTATTCCCAAGCTTGAGCAACCCATATCTGTTGTAGGTCAATATAACCCTTTTGGTCCTTTTCAGAAGTAAAGAAAAATGGAAAAAATACGAGCATGTGTAGGTCAACGGGATTTGAACAAAGCTTGCCTCCCATGATGATTTTTCAATTTACATAGCGATTCTTTTCCCTCTCTCTTTTTCTTTTTGTATTTTATTCTTCTTTCTCTTTTTTTGTTCTTTGTTCTTTTGTACTTTTTTCTGTTCTTTTTGTCAAGGATAAGCTTTGTTCAAATCCTAATAGTTTACACATACACGCACTCCTCCTCTTCTCAATTTGGGACGATATTGACCAACTAAGTCTGGCGTTGAACTTCGAATAGAAATTTTGGCTTCATCTCAGCTTGTTGACTCCTCCTTTTGACCTTTTTCGCCCCTTTCGGCTTCAATCTTCTGAGCTTCTGCGTGATTGATCCATGATTGTGGTGTGTTTGAACGATGTGCCTAGTGATTCCACGATCAACTCTTAGCATGTGTTCATATGTCCAGGCAAAGAACTTTTTTATATTTTGTTGAATTTCTCTCAAGTTTTAATCTCTCTTCAGGAGTTACATTAGATGCTATCAAGATTTTCTTTGGACTCTCCAAATTTTCTGAGATTAAATAGAGTAGCATCAACTGAATCAATGTCAAATATGAATGAGTTATGATCATGATTATGCATAGTGAAATCATAAGAGACATAACACAAGTAAGCAAAAACGTTCATCTTATTAATGAAACTAAAATGTTACTATTAAACAGTTCAAAAATAAAAAGAACATTCTAAACAGCTAATCAACTTTCATTCTTGCCAAAACAGCTGTTGCAGTCGATGGTCCATTCTCATCCCTAAGAATCGTCCTGCCTTTTCACTTAGGCACTTAGTCCATCTTATTCTTTCCCTCTCGCTTTTCTAGGTCGGAGATCTGCTGGGAGTCAATCAGATCTTGAATAGCATGTCTCAAGGTCTTACAATTGTCTGTGGTATGCCCGGTGTGCTGGTGGAAGGTGCAATACTCATCCCCTTTGTGATCGGACTGTCCCTGGCTTCTAGCGGGCCTAGCAGGCAATGGCTGTAATATCCCCTCCTTTATCAGCCTCTTGAGGACCCAGGACAAAGATCTGCCCAAATTAGAAAAATGCCTTTGCTTCACCTCCGAGGTTGGCGCTTCTACAATCTTTTCCTTTTCTGGGCCTAGCATCAGTTCTTGAATGCGATCTCTCAAGGGACGACATAGTCCGTTCTATGCCCTGAATACTGGTGATACGCGTAGTACCAATCTGCTCTATGTCTAGGGCGTTCTTGACTTGGGGCAGGCCCGGCCGGTAAGGGTTGTAACTTTCCTTTCTTGACAAGACGGGTGAAGTGCCAGGATAATAGCCTACCCGAAATAGCGAGGTGGGATGGAACTGCTCTAGTGGCTGAGACTTCTGTAACCTTAACATTTGCCTCACTGATGCTATGGCTTCCTGAGCTTTCACCTTTTAAAATATGTGTGATCGCGAGGTCCTCTTCCTCTTTAGGCACAATGCTATATTCTAAAGTGGGCCTCCTATTTCCTCCTTGTTCAACTGGTGAATTAAATGGCCCCTTACCTCTGGTTTAAAAAAAAGGAGGTACTGTAGTTGTCGCTGTATGAGCCCTCTCGACCATGGCTGGCTTTACTTGGTTGAGAGCTGTTGCCATAAGCTGAGCTTGGAGAACTAGCGCCATGGCACCCATTCTTTCTTTGATCACAGCTAGCATCCTTTTTTCCAGCTTTTCAAACCTTTTATCTATCTCCTGGGCAATCAGGGTGTGAGTCTCTTCTGTCTATTGTGAAAAGCCAGCCATTTCTGTTACCTCCAGACGTTCTAGTAAGGATGCTAGACCTTTGTCAGCCAACTCAAACTCTGATCGCTCTTTAGATACCTATTAGGATCCCTAAACCACCCAAGCAAATGGTCTATAATGGTTGAAAAGCAAGGAGTTAGAATGATGCATGAATAAGGTGTAATGCATGATCGTGCTGTGCAACAAATAGTATACAGTGACTAAAAGAGATTACAAAGATACATGTGAAACATTTGAAAAACTATACATAGGATGATATGTACATGTAATAATTATATGCAAAGAATAGTATGTATACATAGGGAAGAAATAAAAATTTTATTTGTGCATAAATGACATGAATATGCAATGCATCATTCATAATCACATGCAAGCACATAGATCCTTCCAACCTTATCTCCCCCACACACGAGGTCATGCGATCTCTGTCCTAGGGGGGCTTTATCCATGGGTTAATAGGGAACCCGATGGACACGTATGGTGCACGGTGAAAACTCGGCAACATAACCTCTCTTAACTAATGCACAGGTGCATGGATTGTGATCATTGTGTATTTAGGCAGTCCGAATAAGTTGACATGGGCCTATCAGGGCATGAAATCGTTTGATTAGGTGACCAATCAAATTATTTGGGGTTGTCCAATACAAAATGATCCATATAGCAAGTAAGGTATTATGGTTCATATCACTTAGGGGAAGTATCTATTTCCATTACATGAGCTTTGGCCAAGGTGATGTTCCTTTAGGGCTACCCAAGTATGGTCCCTGCTAATGGGTCTAGCTCATCATGAGCGTAACGACCGATCGGGTCTCCATTTAATATACCATGATGGTACGAGGCTTGGGCTGGTGATTATGCTTAACACTTCCCTACATTGAGTGAAGGTAGGGTTGTGCTTCGGGAACGCAGCGGGGTTGAAAGAGGGACCAAACTAGCATAGATCTAAGGCTCTAATGAGATGCAATGCAATTTCAAAAAATGATAAAATTTTTAAATTAAAACTCAATTGTAAATTTTAACCAAGGTCCTTTCGAAGCGAAGTCTCGAGTATTTGTCCCCAGTGGAGTCGCCACTGTGACGCGCGCCGAACCCCGGGCGCCCCGATAGAACATTGGGAAAAGTCGTCTAGCCTCAGTGAGCTTAAGACGGCGCATATATATCCATTTTGGCCGAGCCTTCTGGATCTCCTCGCGTGCTCGTAAAAAATGCCCAAGAAGAAAAAATAGGATGTGAAATAAAAACACAACACAAATAAAATGATGTTAGTAATTGAATCAAAAATATAATCAAGTGATATCAAAATGACAAATGAATTAACATGTTAACAATTTAAAATAAATGAGAAATATGTGTTATGAATGACAAATGGATTAAAAGATGTAATTGGAATAAAATATAACATGTTAATGAATTAATATGTAAAAATATGAACATGATAATAACGAAAAATGAAAATGAATAAATACATAAACAATAATAAATAAATAATAATAACAATGATGAAAGAATGATAAAAATGAATAGGAGAACGATGAAAATAATTAAATGAATGACATGATTAATTAGATATGTTCACAAATGATATAAACCATTTACATGGCCAAAAAGATCAATCGAAATGAATTAATTAATTACATGTTTAAAATAATGAGAAATTAAAGCAAAAATAGATTATTTACATGTTAGCAATACTAAGAAATCAATATTTATGTGAACAAGAAATAAAATAATATATGAACATATTAAATAAAACAAATACAAAATAAATAAAATACATAAATAAATGAAGATAATAAAAATATACATGAATAAATTGAATATGAACAAAAATAATAAAAAAGGGAAGATTGAGCCCAGAATGTTTGCTCTCAGAGTTTCGGATTCGATGAACGTAAAAATGATATTGATTTCCTTATTCTTGATTTGTAAGATTAGAATTGAAATATGAAAATGTTGGAACTTTATTCCAAGAAAAAAGATTAAAACAAATGATCAAAAATTCTTTAAGGACAAAGAATTAATTTCTTTGTCTAAAGAAATACTATTGATGAAAAAAAGATTTTTATTGATTAAAAAAATAAAAAATGATCCCAAGAACAAACAATAATTTGTTTGTCTTAAGAAATGAAACATAAAAAAAAATCTTATTTTAGAAAATTAAATGAAAATTTAGATTTTGATAACAAACAATTATTTTGTTTGTCTCAAAATTAACTTTTTATCAAAAAGAGATTCAAAAGAAAATCAATGGAAAAAATTTTATTGAACACAAATAAAAGGTTAAAAAAGAATTTTGAGAACAAATAATTGCTGTGTTTGTCTCAAAAATTTAATCAAACAACAAAACTCTTTCTAAATATATGTTTAGAAGATATTATGTTGGAAAAAGAATGAAATATGAACTTTTCTCTTTCGATTTTTGCTTGGGGAAAATCTGAAAATTTTAGAGAGTTTCTTTTTTGAGAGGAAGATGAAGAGAAGAAGATGAAAAACCCTTGAAAAAATCCCTCCCTTTTTTGTTTCATCCTTTTCCTTTTCATATGTTGAAATTAGGAAAAAAAAAATAATTCAAGTGATAAAACCTAATAAAATTAGATATTATCTATTTTAAATTTTAAAAAGTGAAAAAAACCTGAAAATCCCTTAAAAAAGTGATAAAAAAACGAATTTTGTGGAAAAATATCGGAAAAAATCAGTTTTGTGGCGAAAATGGCCATTTGCGGCGGAAGAAGGGCGACCGACGGGCGTCGGTGAGCCTGACGGGCATCGACGCTCACCCAGCGCGCTGGCAGGTGAGACGGGCGAGTGAGAGTTCGTCCGTCACGCATGCTGCGTGTGGAGGGCCGCTCGATGGCGCTCTGCGCGCCGCACCGCCTCGCAGCGAGCAAAGGCGCTGAGCTTTGCACCGGTGCGCGCGCGCGCCTGCACACTGCCGCAAGGCGCCGCCGCGGCCGACTCTCGAAATTTTTTTTATTAAAGATTCGCTAAAAATACTACAATTTCTAAACCCCATTTTTCAAATCCAATTTTCAAAACATTTTTTATTATTTTTTACTTTTTCACTCTAAAATGTAAATTTAAATAGGAAATCACCACTTTCAACCGTTTTGCCTGTGACAAGGCATCTTATCATCATTGGGTAACTCTAATCTGGTCTGTCTCAAGACCCGGTGTCTACAGGCGCACCTCCCCTATGATGTCTATTCCCAAGCTCGAGCAACCTGTATCCATTATAAGTAAAATATAACCCTTTTGGTCCTTTTCGGAAGTCAAGAAAAATGGCAAAGTATGGGCATGTGTAAATCAATGGGATTTAAACAAAGCTTGCCCCCAAGATAACTTTCCAATCCATATATTGATTCTTTTCCTTTCCCTTTTTTTTTTGCATTATATATTTCTTTTTCTTGTACCCCTTTTTACTTTTTTCTTTTCTGTTCCTTTTTTTTATATTCTTCTTTTTTTTTCCTTTTTTTTTTGTGGACAAGCTTTGTTCAAATCCTGATAGCTCGTACTTTTTCGCTCTTCTTGACTATTGGGATGACACTGACCAACTAAGCCGGGTGTTGTATAAAAAATTTTGGCTTCATCTCTACTTGTGGATCCCTTTTTTTTTTAAACCTTATCTACCCATTTTGGCCTGGGTCTTCTGAGCTTCTGCTTGACTGGTCCATGATCGGGGTATGTTGGAATGGTGTGCTCGGCAATTCCATGATCAACTCTTAGCATGTCTTCATAGGTCCAGGCAAAGACTCTTTCATATTTTCTTGAATTTCTCTCAAGTTTTGACCTCTCTTCAGGTGTCACATTAGATGCTATCAAGATTTTCTTTGGGTTTTCCAAAGTTCTGAGATTAAACGGAGTAGCACCAATTGAATTAATGTCAAATATGAATGAGTCATGATCATGATTATGTATAGTGAAATCATAGAGATATCATACAAGTAAGTAAAAACATTCATCTTATTAATGAAATAAAATGTCATTATTAAACAGTTCAAAAATAAAAAGAAAATTCTAAATATGTAATCATTTTCCATTCTTGCCATCATAAATGTTACAGTCGATGATCCATTATCATCCTTAAGAACGTCCTCCCTTTCCCACTTAGGCACTTAATCTATTTTGTTCTTTATCCTTCGCTCTTTTGGGTCAGAGATCTGTTTGGAATCAATCAATTCTTGGATAGCATGTCTCAAGGCCTTGCAATTATCTGTGGTATGCCCGGTGTGTTGGTGGAAGGCACAATACTCATCCCCCTTGTGATTGGGTTGTCCCTGGTTTCTAGAGGGCCTAGCCAGCAACGGTTGTAGCATCCCCTCCTTCATTAGCCTCTTAAGGACCCAAGACAAGGATCTGCCAAAATTAGAATAATGCCTTCAATTCACTTTAGTGATTGGTGTTTTTCCTATCCTCTGGGCGCCACTGCTATTATCATAACAACCCACTCTTACAGTTGCGGGGCCAATAATAGTTTTATTGAGAGGCACTCGGGTAGTTGCAAGCTTTGACTTCATAAATTCTTCTTCAAGATCAGCTAGCCTTTTTTTCATGCTTGAGGACCTAGGGATGCCTATTGACTGTGAAGCCTCTGTTCCTTCTACCTTTCTTACCTGTTCTTGTAACTGTATCAAAGTTCCCTCCGATGTTTCACCTAAGTGTGGACGTGAGCCTAACCTTAAATTATATTTTGCCCTTGACGATTTACTATTCAGAGCTTCCATCACTGCTGAAATGTCTTCCTTTTCAGGAATATAGTCATATTCTAGAGCAGGCTTCTTGTCTCTTCCTTGCTTGACTGGCAAAATAAAAGGCACCTTGACTCTAGGTTCAAAAGCAAAAGGAGACATTGCGGTCGTCGTGGTATAGGCCTTCTTGACAATGGTTGACTCAACTTGGTTAAGAGCTATTGCCATAAGCTGAGGTTGAAGAACCAGTGTCATGGCATCCATTCTTTCTTTAATCATGGCCAACGTCCTTTTTTCAAGCTCTTCAAACCTTCTATCCATCTCTTGGGCAATTAGGGCACAAATCTCTTTAGTATGTTGTGAAGGGCCAACCATTTCTAATACCTTCAGACACTCTGGTAAGGATGCTAAATCTTTGTCTGCCAACTCAAACTCTGATCGCTCTTTAGACAACTATCGAGATCCCTAAACTACCCAAGCAAATGGTCTACAATGGCTTAAAAGCAAGGAGTTAGAATGATGTATGAATGACATGCTACGCATAGTTGTGTTGTGCAATAAATGGCATAAAATGGCTAAAAAGATCAAAGAGGTTAGAATGATGTATGCAATGAATGGAATAAATTTATGCATAGGGTGATATGTACATGTAAAGTTTATATGCGTAGAATAGAATGTACACACGAGAAATGTACTTATTTTTTTTTTGTATGAATGATATGTAATGCATGATCGTGCTATGCAAATGGTCATCGATGACTAGAAGATCTAGGGATTGCAATGATACATGTGATGGATGAAAAAGGAAATAAAAATTATACACATGATGATATGTACATGTGAAAAATGATATACAAACAAAAGGCTATACACACACACAAAGGAAATGTATATGTTTATTATTATTATTATTTAACATGCATGAATGACACACGATAAATGAACATGCTATGCAACATTCACAACTACATGCAAGCAAATAGATCCTTCCAACCTTATCTCTCACACACATGAGGTCATGCGGTCTCTTTCCTAGGTGGGCTTGATCCATGGGTTAATAGGGAACCCAATGGGCACGTATGGTGCACGGTGAAAAACCGGCAGCATAACCTCTCTTAGATAATGTGAATACATATGGGTTTTGATCATTGTGTACTTAGGCAGTCCGAATAATTTGACATGGGCCTATTGGGGTATGAAAGCATTTGATTAGGTGACCAATCAAATTATTTGGGTTTGTCAAATACATAATAATCCATATAGCAAGCAAGGTATTATGGTTCATACCACCTAGGGAAAGTATCTATTTCCATTATATGAGCTTTGGCTAGGGTGATGATACTTTAGGTCTAGACAAGTAAGGTCCCTGCCAACGGGTCTAGCTCATCATGAGTTTAACGACCGGTCAGGTGTCCATTTAATATACCAAACGGTATGAGGCTTGGGCTGGTGATTATCCTTAACACTTGCTTACATTGAGTGAACGTAGGGTCGTGCTTCGGGAATGCACCAGGGTTAAAAGAGAGACTAAACTAGCATAGATTTAAGGCACTAATGAGATGCAATGCAGTTTCGAAAAAGGATGAAATTTTTAAATTAAAACTCAATTGTAAGTTTTAACAAAGGTACTTTCGAAGCGAAGTCTCTTTTAAGTGTCGACAGTGGAGTCGCCATTGTGTCACGTGCCGAACCCTGTGAGTCCCCGAAGGCCCGCTTTTAGAGCGATCAAGAGAGGTTCATGAAAACTTTGTAAGAAATTACAAGTGCATCTATTTTGGGCAACAAGGGGGTTTCTTTGAGTCGCCACCCAATAGAACATTAGGAAATGTCATCTAGCCTCAGTGAGTCTAAGACAGCACATATGCATCCATTTTGGGCAAGACATAAATATTTTGGAGGCCCCACCCCAATAGAACATTGGGACGGTTGTAAGCACCGTGCCCTGAGGCAGTTCAGATCAGAGATTACTCGATGAAGAAATCAGTGTCCATTTCCGATTCAATGGATGAAATTCAAGAATTTTGGTCCTTCGAATTCACAAGGACCGGAGATTTTCATTTACAGTGGAAAGAATTAGAAAATTGGGAAGATTTAGCATAAAAGTATTTTTTTCCTCCACGGACGGCCTGCCCGTCGGTAGTCAGACGCCCATCGGTAGCCGAGATGATCCGTCCCTCGCCATGAGAGATGGGCCGTCGGTGAAGCGAATGACAGACACGTGTCCATAAACTGACGCCCGTCTGTTACCCCCGTGCCTCGTTCCGTCCATTGGCCAAATGACCGTGCGTGCCCTTTTTAATAGACGCCCGTCGGTGGGCTTCAGACGCCCGTCGGTCATTTGCCAAATCCTATTTGGAATAGGATTTCTCTTTCCTATTCCGAATAGGATTCTCTTTTCTATAAAAGGGGGATTTTTAATCAATTTAGGGGTTAGACAATTTGGATTAGGGGGTTTTATTTTCCTTTCTCAAGTAGAAAATATTGTCTAACATTTTTCTCTCAAAAATCATATTTTTACCAAAAGAAAGGAAAATATTTTCACCTTTTTAATTTTCCTTTCAAAATCGTATTTTTGTGAATCCAATTAAATTGAGGTAGCAAGATTAATTTGTTTCCGTCAATTTATCGATTCCAACATTTGAATCGTTGCTAATTTTTAAGGAAGAAATATAAATTTTCTTTTCTTGATTTTTATTCAATTTTCGTGAAGCGCGCGAGACCGAAAATTATCCTACATTCATCCAAAAAGGTATAATCCGAGGGCAAATATTATAGATCTGACATTTGGTTGATTGAATTTAATTATTTATGTTTCTTTTAAGTATTTCATCTAAAATAAATGATTTTTTGTGAAAAACCTGTTGTTTTGTCATTTTTTTGGGGATTAGGGGTGACCAACTGGCAGTGCGGTCGCCGACGCCCGTCCCTCGCTTGAGAGACGGGACGTATTTAGCGCACTTTACTGCCCGCCGGTCACATTTTCAACGCCCGTCGGTCATGTCTGAATGGCCGTCCTTGGGCTTTCCCTCACTGTTTTAATTTGTTTTCATTTATTTATGTTTTCTATTATTTGTTTTCTTTATTTTGTTTGCCCTCTTATTCAAAAACCCTTTTTTTTAGCTTATATTTTATCATTTTATTTCAGTTCTGAATTTTTGTACTAATGTGTTTGTTTATTTTTGTGAGATATCCTTTTTATTATTTTTTGGATGGGTTCAATTTGAGGATGATGATGGCCACCCAAATCTAAGGATTTATACTTGGTTTATTCCCTTTAACCCTCATCTTTATTATTATTATTATTATTATTATTATTTATTTAATATTGATTGTAGGTTTATTACTATTTTTTTCTGCTTATTATTATTATTATTGCTAGTCTTATTATTAGTTTTAATATTTTATTATTATATTAATTGCATGATTGTTGTTATTGTTATGATAATTTATTTATTTCCCTTTTGTAAAATAGTTTTTTTTGTCACGTTAATAAAAATGGCTAAGAGTTTTACAATAATCAATTTGGGAATTTTCGCAAAATCAAGGACCAAAGTCCTATTTTATCTAATAAAATCATCACATAAAAGATTGTTTTTTGATAATAAATATATCTAGGACCAATGCCCTCAATTTTTAATAAGTATCCCGTTTTATGCATGTTTTGTACCTTATTTACAATGGGGGTTGTATTCCGCCCCTAGTTTTATTGTAATTTACTTTCATATGCTTTATTTTAATGTCCTTTTATTTTCCATTTTTATGTGAATGATTGCGCCTTTTTAATTAATTGCATCATATGGAAAGATGGTGAAGTAATAAATTCAAAACCTAATTGTAAAATTAATCAAGGTATAAATAAATGAGAAGTCCCGAACCTACTCTGGTCTTCGGGCAAAATGAGGCGAGAGGCCCATTTCGATGTTTTATTGGAATGGGGTCTCCAAGCACCTCTTATGTCTCGTCAAAAGACTCAATTTACAATCCTAGGCTCCTTAGGATTAGAGGGTCATTCCAATGTTCTATTGGGGTGAATGCTTCCAAGACTCCGTTGGTTCGCCAAAAATGGATAATATACGCCGTCTTAGGCTCACTGAGGCGAGACGAACTTTCTCAATATTCTATTGGGTGGCGACTCCATGAAACCTCCTTGTTACCCAAAATAGACGCACTTGTAAATCCCTTACAAGTTCCAATGAACCTCTCTCGGAAGCCCTAAAGCGGGTCTTCAGGAAGCCCGAGGTTCGGCGCGCGTCACAGTGGCGAATCTGCTGGGGACACTATAGGAGACTTCGATTCGAAAGTACCTTGATTAAAAGTTACAATTAAGTTTTAGTTTAAAAATTTTGCTATCTTTCAAAGTTGCATTTCATGTCATTAAAGCCTTAGATTATGTTAGTTTGGTCCCTCTATCGACCCCGGTGCATTCCCCAAGCACAACCCTATGTTCACTTAATGTAGGGAAGTGTTAATGATAATCACCAGCCCAAGCCTCGTACCATTTGGTATATAAAATTGAGACCCAATCGGTCGCTACGCTCGTGATGAGCTAGACCCATTGGTAGGGACCATGCTTGGGTAGACCTAAAGTGACACCACCCATGACTAAAGCTCATGTAATGGATATAGATACTTTCCCTAGGTGGTATGAACCTTAATACTGTGCTTGTTGTATGGGTCCTTACGAATTGGGTGAACCCAAATGTCTTGATCGATCACCTAGCCAAAGGCTTTCATGCCCCGGTAGGACCGTGTCGATTCACTTGGATCACCTAAATACATAATGATCATGACTCATACGCTTGTTGCATTAGTTAGGAGAGTTATGCTACTGGTTTTTCGCCATTCACCATACGCGTCCATCGGGTCCCTATTGATCCATAGGCTAATCCCGCCTAGGAAAGAGACTATGGCCTCGTGTGTGGGAGTGATAAGGGTGGAAGGACCTATGTGCTTGCATGTGATTTGTGGGTGTTGCATAGCACGATCATGCATTTTGTCGCATTCGTGCATCATTCTAACTCTTTGTGTTTGCAGCCATTATAGATCTGCCTAGGTGGATGAGAGGACCTCAAGGGCGGTTGATTCGGAATTCTATCTTCGAGCTGCCAGAAAGAGCAGAATATTCGGATAATACTGCAGAAGCTAGTTATACTACTTCAGAAATGGCAAACTCGCCGAGGCGGACTGATGCCACTAGGGCTATAGTTACAGAGGAAGTGAGCCATAGACTTGAGGACTTTGAGAATCGTTTGATGAACATGTTAGCCACGATGGGCCGGCCGGCTACTCAGGAGAACCCGCCACCTCCTCCTGTGAGAAGCAATGAAATGGAAGAGGTCCGAGCAAACCCACTGGAAGAGAATCATCCACCACCGGTGCATTTTAGAGCAACTACTTCAGGGGTTCAGAGGGGAAAGTCCTGGGGTTAGACGATGATTCAGATAAAGATCACGAAGAACGCATGTCTCAGAGAGGGAAGGCACCCCAAACTGAGGAGGCTATTTGAAAGAAGATGGAAGAGAGGTTTGAAGCAATGACTAGGGCTTTGACGAAGGGTCAAGGGATGAATCCAGAAGATAGGGAGTTAGATGGAGAGGACCCTATCCCGATGAACTTTAAGATGCCAGATGTTCCAAAGTTCGACGGTACTTCTAACCCAATCGTACAAAATAAACAGTACTCATTGGTGATGAAGGGTACTACTCTGACGAGGAAGCAGAAGATTGCGTATTTTTGCTTAAGTTTGACTAGCCCAGCAATGGATTGGTATCATGGGTTGGATCACCGAACTAAAAAAGACTGGGATTTATTGACTGAGGAATTTCTTAGATAATATGACTGTAGTACGAGAATGAAAGTGATCCTGAAAGACCTGGAGCTACTACAGCAGAAGGGAGGCGAGTCCTTTCATGAGTATTTAACCTGATGGAGGAACCGGGTGATGGAAATGAGCCGAAAATCTGATACTCAACATCAAATACGGCTATTCATCAGAAATGCGAGCCCATATTTGAGAGAGGGTTTGAAGATGAAGGGATTGAGAGATTGGGAATCTCTGAAGGACATTGTAACGTGTGCCAGAACCCAGCAAGGGCCCTCATGGTGAATCCGCCTTCGGGATTCGAGGGGCTGGTTCGCGTCTTTTGATCTTAGGTGCCATAAGACATCATATATGTATTCCTCCAAATAGAACATTGGGGAGAACCACCTAGTCTAATGACGCCTAAAGGCACCTTTGAGGTATTTGGAATCACCACCCAATTTACGAGAAATTGGAAAAAAGTCTCTCACCTCTAACGGTCTAAACCAGAGATATGGTGTTCGGAACTTCACTCTTATTTATGCTTTGATTAATTATAAGTGAGCTTTTAACTTCTTAAAATTATATCTCTCACCTCACACAATTAATGCATTAAAAGTAAAAGTGCATCTCAAGCATCCAAAAGCGGTAAAGAAAGCAATAAATAAAGCGATAAATAAAACGATAAAAGAAAGCGATAAACACGCAAGCACGCAATTACAAGAGAAATAGGGGTGGAATACAACCCCAATAAAAGGGAGATTAAAAATGTAAGTGGGGACGGGATACAATCCCTAAAAAATAAATGAAGTTGCCCCAAAATTAATTACAAGGGCCCAAAAGGAAATGAACATAAACTTAAAACACTCACACAAGATCAAAATAAGAAAAGACATACATAAATCGGGGCATTGTTTTAGGAACATTGGTTCCTTCGCACTTGTTCAAAATTTAGGAACATTGGTTCCTTTGTGTTTATTCGAAGAGTAATTTTAATTGTTGAGTTGAAAACCGGGATGAGTGATCCCATTTTTAGAGAAAACTAACTCTTCGTTTTATTGTGATATTTTTTGTTATTGGCTAAAACAAGGGACATTGGTCCCGATTTTATTAGTAGAAATTCCGATTTAATTATAGAAATATTTTTGTGATTTTTTATCGCACTCGTGCATGAATAAAATAATTATTTACAAATAACACAACATAAAGAGAGAGTTGAGAAAGATCTCACTAAAACTGGTCTAATCCTCCATGCGTCGCGACCCATCCGGGGAGTCGCGGGGATACTCAAATAACTCGACTCAAGTTAAATCTTAGACAAAAATTAGCATCAAAAATATTAGTAATGGTTCTAAAAATTAATCAAGTAAAAACGAAATAAATATTGAATACAAATATACAATGCTAATAATAATAATAATAATAATAATAATAATAATAATAATAATAATAATAATAATAATAATAATAATAAGAAACAACAACAACAACAACAACAACAACAACATAATAATAATAATAATAATAATAATAATAATAATAATAATAATAATAATAATAATAATAATAAGAGTGAAATACTAACAGTAGCCAAAAGGAAGAAAAGCCAATAGTAAAGTCATAATGATAATAGTAATAACAAGAAGAAGAAAAAAAAGAAGAAGATTGACTAAGAAAATAATTATTAAGTTGAACCTACCAAAAATCAAATTAAAAACCACACAAAATTTTCAACAGTAGCAATAAAACTAAAAATGTTAGGAATAGACAATATACATAATAATAATTAAAAAATAACAAAATTAACAATAATAAATGACAAATAAAATTAAATGAGAACGGGTCCAAAGTGATTACCCTTAGAATTTTTAGATCGGAAATAGGATGTCTCAATCCGTTCCCCTTGTCGATTTTTGATGATAATAATATTCGAAAAAAGTATAAAAATCTGTGTTTTAAATAAATTAGTTCAAGAAAATATTTTTAGTGGGATGAATAAGCCAAGAAAATTAGTTTCTCTTACTCAAATCAAACCCAAGATTAAGTATTTTAGAGTAATAAAGACTAAAACTTGAGAAGAAAAAACTTAAAGATTTTTTAAGAAGAATTTTAGAAGAAGAAAAAGCTTCCTAGAGAGTGAAAAATGCTAGAGAGAAAAGCCAAAAAATTCCCTTGTAAATTGTTGCCGTCCTCTGTCAAATAGAGACCCCCTCCTATTTGATTTTTTGGTCTTGGCTCAAAATAGAAGGAGACAGTCTATCCTTTCATTTTAGTTAATCAAAACAAACATGAAAGTTTGAAAAACACTGAAGAAAATCAGACTGAAATCGCAGGAAAATGTAGCGAAAACGACGGGGCAAACAAGTGCTCGCGTGGAGAGGAGGGCACGTGCGCGCAAAAGGGAAAACCGCGCGTGCTGCCCTCATCGCGCGCGGTGTGCTGGCACCGCGCATGCAGCTCCGTGCGTGCTTAGCTCTTCACCTGGCGCGCTGGCACCGCACGCGTAGCTCCATGCGTGCTGCCCTCGGCACCTGGTGCTCTGGTACCGCGCGCGCAACTAGGCGCATGCTGCCCTCGGCAGCGCGCGCGGAGCCCTTCCCCGCGCGCGACGTTGCGCGCATGCACCGACTTGCCGTGAGCATTGCTGCGCGCCCAGCAGGACCCGCCTGCACGCGAAAAACACGAATACGAATAAAAATAAAATAAAATAAAAAAGGAATGAAATAATTAAAACTAAAAAATATGAGTCACATAGATAAAAAAAAAAAAGAAAATAAAAATAAAAATAAAACAAAGGGAGTTTTCGACAAGGGGAGCATTTCTCTGACACCTTCACTAGTAAGTATCGCCTTCATCATTGGGTAATTCGGATCTTGAACCGCTTCGGGACCCGGTGTCTACAGTTGCCCTCAATTTTGGGGAACTTAGAACCTAGGTGCCTAAGTGAGCCAAAATTCAGAAAAGAAAGGAAAGAAAAGCGTACCTGAGGCGGCTGTCTTCCCGGTAATGTTAATGAGGTCATCTCCTTAGGTCGCCTTGTAGACTGAGGGACGATTTTCATCTTTCTGGGTGAAGCGTCGAGTTTGCTCTAGACTTACAAAACGCGAGAGTTGCTCTTCTGAGCTGCACCGAGTCTGCTCTGGACTTACAAAGTGCGAAGTTGTGTGAGATTTGTCTCCACAGAGAACTTGGGGAATTGGCCTCCTCAAAGGACTTTGAGATTTTGCCTCCTTAGAGGACTTTGAGATTTTGCCTCCTCAGAGGACCTCGGGGTTTTCCCTCCTCAGAGGACTTTGAGATTTTTCCCCCTCAGAGGACTTTGAGAATTTTCCCCCTCAGAGGACTTTGATCTTTTGCCTCCTCAGAGGACTTTGAGGTTCCGCCTCCTCAGAGGACTTTGAGATTTTGCCTCCTCAGAGGACTTTGAGCTTTTGCCTCCTCAGAGGACTTTGATCTTTTGCCTCCTCAGAGGACTTTGAGGTTTTGGCTCCTCAGAGGACTTTGAGCTTTTGCCTCCTCAGAGGACTTTGATCTTTTGCCTCCTCAGAGCACTTTGAGATTTTGCCTCCTCAGAGGACTTTGAGGTTTTGGCTCCTCAGAGACTTTGAGCTTTTGCCTCCTCAGAGGACTTTGATCTTTTGCCTCCTCAGAGGACTTTGATCTTTTGCCTCCTCAGAGGACTTTGAGGTTCTGCCTCCTCAGAGGACTTTGAGATTTTGCCTCCTCAGAGGACTTTGAGCTTTTGCCTCCTCAGAGGACTTTGATCTTTTGCCTCCTCAGAGGACTTTGAGATTTTTCCCCCTCAGAGGACTTTGAGAATTTTCCCCCTCAGAGGACTTTGATCTTTTGCCTCCTCAGAGGACTTTGAGGTTCCGCCTCCTCAGAGGACTTTGAGATTTTGCCTCCTCAGAGGACTTTGAGCTTTTGCCTCCTCAGAGGACTTTGATCTTTTGCCTCCTCAGAGGACTTTGAGGTTTTGGCTCCTCAGAGACTTTGAGCTTTTGCCTCCTCAGAGGACTTTGATCTTTTGCCTCCTCAGAGGACTTTGATCTTTTGCCTCCTCAGAGGACTTTGAGGTTCTGCCTCCTCAGAGGACTTTGAGATTTTGCCTCCTCAGAGGACTTTGAGCTTTTGCCTCCTCAGAGGACTTTGATCTTTTGCCTCCTCAGAGGACTTTGAGGTTTTGGCTCCTCAGAGGACTTTGAGCTTTTGCCTCCTCAGAGGACTTTGATCTTTTACCTCCTCAGAGGACTTTGAGATTTTGCCTCCTCAGAGGACTTCGAGATTTTGCCTCCTCAGAGGACTTTGAGCTTTTGCCTCCTCAGAGGACTTTGAGATTTTGCCTCCTCAGAGGACTTTAAGCTTTTGCCTCCTCAGAGGACTTTGGGGTTTTGCCTCCTCAGAGGACTTTAAGGATTTGCCTCCTCAGAGGACTTTGAGGTTTTGATCTATGCCGATGTAATCTTAACTTGTTTGTCCGGTATGAGTGAGTGCTACTACTGAGCTAAGATGGTCCTGGCCTCGCTTTCGTGCGTGCGGTCTTCACTTGGACTTTTTTCTGCAAAACTGTGTGCGCAAGAATATATACAAGAGATTGTGCATGCATGTATAAGATGCCATATGCAGATATAAGATGTATGCAAAATGGGTAGACGACATCCTGGGTGCTGAAGGGTCCGTTCAGGGTACGGCTTGGCATTATCTGATGACCCCAAGGATCTAGAAAAGCGACTTCGTGGCTCAGGAATTCTGACCCATAACCCCCCTCAAGGGGAACCATTAGGTGGGCATCTTTGCCCTCGAAGATTCTGACTCATGTCCTGCATTATACCATCTGCTCTAGAGGATGTCATCTAAAAAACCACGGCCTTATCGCTCCAGGTGTTGGAAGTCATTGATTAAAGGTAGTGCGTCCCTTGTGGATTTTCACACTAGCTTTTCTTAGCGGGAAATGCGTCCTTGTCAGATTTTCGCATAACCCTATGCCTTATTTTTTGCCTGGAATGGACCCAACCCAATCTAGCGGCTTTTATTCATTTTATTTTTTTATAGGGCAGACCACCTGTTCCCAAGTTTTCACCCTGTCATTTGGCCTAACTTTTGCTTAGAGCACCAGTCACGGTTTTCATCTCTAACGGCCTTTTTTTTAGAGAAGTTAGAGTTGTTGCGAAAGATCTTTCGGGTATGATTGACATGTGCTTATGCCTCAGATTATGGTTGTATGAACTTGGTTCTTTATCGGGGAGGCGCCGTAGGATTGGCTTTACAGTGGGTAGTAAGATGAGTTGACTGAATTGCCTGAGTGGCGAGAGCATCGGAGGGTAGTCAGTAGCAATGTGCTGGTTTTATGCTGGACTCAGCCGATTTTGAGTGTGCAAAATGAACTATCCTGGTCGGAGACTACACCCTCGCCTCTATAAGTACATGTAAGAGAGGGGTACCCAGCCCCACGGTAAATAATAGGACCCATCAGTTTAGGCATCTGGTTGGTGAGAGCAGGAGCAGAGTATAGCCGTTTAGAGTTCACATGTTCAGTAATGGACGGTGTTTCTCTTTTTATAAAGGAACTAGGAAATGATGAGGTAAACTGCTTTTATTTTATGTATTTGCAAAGACTGTGTGCATTTTAGCATGATTTCTCAATACATAATCACCATTTAACACAGATTCAGAATGCAAAATTACATTTAATCTCAAAATGGATCTTGAAAGCATCAGACTCCTATTTCCAATCAGCCCTCTCGAGTTTTCTTGATTGGATATTTTCTCTCGAGCCTCTAATTTTTTACCAGAGTCCCTTTCTCGATTTTCACCCTGACAAGGCGCCCAATTTTAGCAAGGCCGCCTTTTTTGGTTTTCGACCTGCGGGGGATTTATTATCTTCTTTTGATTTTTAGTCTTTAGCCATGGACCTCCTCGAATCTGTTGATGTCGGTCTGGCTCTTTAAACTTGCTTCCCTCGCTGTCTGTTGGGGTGTTGCTTCCTTGAATAACAACTTTTCCAAGAACGAATGGGTCTTCATATGTTGGTTTGAATTCACCTCGTCCATCTGGAATGCCCGGAGCTATTTGCCCAAAGACCCAATCTTATTCTTCCGGCGGGTGCTCCCTGACTTTCCTCCAAAGTATTGGATAAGGTGCTTTCTGATAGGTCTGATAGCAATCCCGAAACCTATTTTCACTTGACGTGTTTAGTTGCTGTAGCTATTGCTTCCATGACTACCCCATAAGGATTTGACGTGCTTTAACGGGCAGTAATGTTTTCGCCTCATGAATCAAGGTATAAAGCGTGACTCTTGTAAAGGTTCTAATTGCAGACCCCATAATGGGTCTACTCCATGACCTTCTTGGTCTTCCTCTTATTCGTATGTCATCTGTATATCATCAACTCATCTCTCGTACAACACATCCTTTATACGTATGGACTGGGTGGATGGCTTATGGATTAGTCTTCAGGTCTTTTCAGTGGCAGGCATGAGCAGTAACAACACAAGAATATCCCTCGCATTGCCCATCCTCTATATTGATGAACTGATTGGGTGGCTTGTGGTTCGGTCTTTAGGTCATTTTCAGTGGCTAAGAAGAACGGCAAAACGCAGATACGTGTAGACTAACAGGATTTGAGCAAAGCTTGCCCCCAAACAGCATTCCCTTGCCCCCTGATCAATTCTCTCTTTTCTGCTCTCTTTTTTTTTATATAACCTAATTTTTTTTTTATTATTATTATTTTATTTTTTAATTTTATTTTTTGCTCTCGAATTTTCTTTTAGCAAGCTTCATTCGAATCCTAAAGTTTACACATACGCGCAGTTTTCTTTTTAACCCTTGGTACCATCGTTGTTCAATCTAGTTTGGTGTTGCATTTCAGTAAGGATTTTGGTTCTGGTTCTGGTTCTGCTTGCGGGTTCCCCTTTCAACCATTTCTGCCTATTTTAGCTTGAGTCTTTTGAGCTTCTGTGTCACTTGTCCATGATTAGGATATGTTTGGCCTAGCATGCTCGGCGGCTTCATGATCATCTTCTGGCATGTCTTCGTTGGTCCAGGCAAAGACCTTTATTTCATTTCATTTTTTTTATTTCTCTCTTTTACTCTCTCTTCAAGAGTCATAACAGATGCTATCAAGATTTTCTTCGGGTTCCCCAAAGTTCTGAGATTAGATGAAATGACATCATGTGAATGATTATTAAATGTGAATGTTTCATGATTATGTATAGTGAAATCACAGAAAAATATCGCACATATAAGTAAAACCATTCATCTCATTTAATAAAAAGCAGAATTAAAAACATCGCTATTAAATAGTTCAAAAATAAAAAGAACATCTATATAGCTATCCTCTTCCTGTTTCCACCAGCACAGACACTTCGGCCAATGGCTCATTATAATCTACGGGGACTGTCTCCCTCCATTTAAGTATTCAATTTGTCTTCCTCTCCTTCTTCCGCTCTTCTGGGTTGGAGATCTGCTTACTATCAATGAGGTTTTGAACCTGGTCCCTTAAAGTCCGACAATAGTCTGTCAAATATCCAGTGTGCTGATGGAAGGCACAATATTGATATGCTCTGTGGTTAGGCTGCCCCTGGCTTCTGGCGGGCTTAGGAGGCATTGGCTGTAACATCCCTCTTTTCATCAGCTTCTCAAAAACCCATGACAAGGATCTACCCAAATCAGAGTAACGCCTTTGATTCATTTTTGCGGCTGGCACTCCCGTCTCCTTAACATTGCCCTTGCTGTCGCTACAGATATTTGAGCTCTCATTTTTTAGGGCACGCATCCTCACTAGATCGCGCCCTTTGGGCGTGATGTCATGTTCCAGAATGGGCTTCTTATCTCCTCTTTATCCCACTGGTGACTCAAATGGTTCCTTGCCTTTGGGCTTAGAAGTACAAGGGGACGCTGTGGTTGTCATTGCATGGGCCATCTCGACAGTGGCCAACTCAACCCGGTTAAAGGTAGTCGCCATAAATCGAGCTTGCAGGACAAGCGCCATGGCATCTATTCTTTCCTTAATCATAGCTGACAACCCTTTTTCGAGTTCCTCAAACCTCCTATCCATCTCCCGGGCTATTAGGGCATGAGTCTCTTCGATCAGCTGCGAAAGGTTAGCCACTCTTACCACTTGATCGGCTCCCTCTGGTCTTCCTTCCTCATCTTCCTCCCCACTCTCGATGGTGGACCAATAATCTATCACCACCATAGAACCCCTTCTTCATTTGCTACAGGGTGAGTGATGGCGATGTGTCCATTACTAAACAAGATATGTAGTACATACCATTCAGGCAAGCTTGAACCAATTATGGGGCTATGGGCGGACTTCTTCTTACTTTCCCTCTTTTCAGGATCAGTGATCTGCCTGCTGTCGATCAAGTCCTGAATTTCATGCCTCAGTCTCGCGCATCGGTCCGTCATATGCCTTGTGTGTTGGTGAAAAGCACAATACTCATCGTCTTTATGATCCGGTTGTCCTTAGGTTTTGGCTGGCTTAAGTGGCAGGGGCTGCAGCTTTCCCTCTTTTTCTAGTCTTTTCAAAACCCACGATAAAGGTCAGCCAAAATTTGAAAAGCGCCTTGGGTTTGCCCCTACAGCTGTCACCTCCGCTGCCTTTTCAGTCCTATTGCTACTGCTGGAGCCTGCCCACTTATTCGTCCCCTGACTATTATAGCCCTTTTTTACAAACCCTTCACCACTCGCCTTCTTGGCCATGTGTTCACCCTTTGCCTCTATGGCGATGTCCTTTAAAGACTCCTAATCTTTTAACCCTTTCATCTTGAGCCCTTCTCTTAAGTATGGGCTTGCATTTCTAATGAACAGCCTGATCTGATCTGCCGTATCGGGCTTCCTCTTCATCTCCATCACTCGATTCCTCCATCGAGTGAGATAGTCATGGAAGGACTCACTAGGCTTCTAGTACAATAGTTCAAGGTCTTTCAAGGTAACCTCCATACGGGTACTACAGTCATATTGCTTAAGAAATTCTTCTGTCAATAAATCCCAATCTTCTCTTGCCTTTTTGTCTAGACTGTGGTACCAATCTACAGCAGGCCCCACTAGACTGAGACAGAAATATTCCACCTTCTGCTTTTTTGTAAGGCCCGTGCCTTTCATGATTAGCGCATATTGCTTAACGTGTGCCGAAGGGTCTGAGGTACCATCGAATTTTGGCAAATTTGGCATCTTGAACCTCCGGGGCAGTAGCTCTTCATCATCTAGATATATACCTTCGGGGTTGACCCCCTTTCTGGCTGATAGCAGGCGTGTGATTACCTCAATCTTTTCCTCCATCTTCTTCACCACATCATCCTCGACTTTGGGGACTCTTCCCCTTACAGTTTGAGGAATTAGTGGTTCATCCTATTCCTCATCTATAAGGTCATCTCTCGGGTCTAAAATGTTCACCCTTCTCTGCTCAACAGGTGCCGTTGCTCTAGGCTCAACAATTGGTGGTTGTATAGTAACGGCTGCTGTATGAGCCTCCTCTATAAAAGGTGGTTCACCTTGCTCAATGACAGGAGCCACAGATGGTTGCTCGGCACTTGGTGCCATCTAGGCGACGATGCTCCCCATCATAGTTAACATCTTCCTCTCAAAATCCTCAAATCTTTTATCCAAATCTTGCGTCATTGAAGCATCTATTTCTTGCGGTAGATCTACCATTACCAACCTTGAAATCTCTGCCACCCAATTCGAACTCTGCTTGCTCCTCAGGAACCCTCAGCGACCCCAAAACCCTGTAGGTGAATGGTCTATAGTGGCTAGAAAATCGAAGGGGTTAGAGTGATGCATGGATGAGATGTAATGCATGATCGTGCTATGTAGATAGTCCTCAATGGGTGAAAGATTAGTAGATCACAGTAATATGATGCGATGCATGAAAAAAATCGCACGTACGATGATATGTATACGTGGAAAAGATATGCAGACAAAAGGATATGCATATGCAAAAATGAAATGTATATGC
Source organism: Excoecaria cochinchinensis (assembly GCA_947683425.1). Taxonomy (NCBI): domain Eukaryota; kingdom Viridiplantae; phylum Streptophyta; class Magnoliopsida; order Malpighiales; family Euphorbiaceae; genus Excoecaria; species Excoecaria cochinchinensis. The sequence goes on from CANTUQ010000004.1 coordinate 5,494,811, forward strand.
ATTTATATATGCATTTTATTTTATTTTTAACATGCATGAATGACACGCGATGCATGAGCATGCTGTGCAGCATCAACAACCACATGCAAGCAAGTAGATCCTTCAAACCTTATCACTCCCACACACAAGGTCATGCGGTCTCTTTCCTAGGTGGGCTTTATTCGAGGGTTAACAGGGAACCCATCGGACACGTGTGGTGCACGGTGGAAAATCGGTAGCATAACAGTCTCATCTAATGTACACGCGTATGAGTTTTGGCCATTACGTATTTGGATAATTCAATCAAGTTAAGGTGGGCTTACCGGGGCATGAAAGCCTTTGAGAAAGACCACTTAATTTGCTTGATTTTGTTTAATACGCGATGGCCCACATCACAAGCATCGTATTAAGGAGCATACCACCTAGTGGAAGTTTCTATTTGTCATTACATGGGCTTTGGTCGATGGTGATTTTTTAGGCTACCCAAGCATGGTCCCTGCCAATAGGTCTAGCTCATCACGAGCATAGCAACCGATCGGGTCTCCATTTGATATACCAAAAGATACAAGGCTTGGGCTGGTGATTATCCTTAACACTTCCGTACAATGAGTGAAAGTAGGGTCGTGCTTTGGGAACGCAACGAGGTAAAGAGGGACCAACTATCGTACGTCTAAGGCTCTAAGATGCAATGCAATTTTTCAAAAAGAGATAGAATTTTAAGCTTTAAAAACCCAATTATATTTTAACTAAAGCATTTTTAAAACGAAGTCTCAAACAAGTCCCCAGTGGAGTCGCCACTATGACGTGCACCGGAACCCAGCAAGGGCCCTCGAGGTAAATCCGCCTTCGGGATTCGAGGGGCTGGTTCACATATTTTGATCATGGGCGCCATAAGACATCATAGATGTATTCCTCCCAATAGAACATTGGGGAGAACCACTTAGTATAATGACGCCTAAAGGAACCTTTGAGGTATTTGGAGTCGCCACCTAATTTGCGAGAAATTGGGAAAAAGTCTCTTACCTCTAACGGTCTAAACCAGAGATATGGTGTTCAGAACTTCACTCTTATTTATGCTTTGGTTAATTATAAGTGACCTCTTAACTTCTTAAAATTATATCTCTCCCCTCACACGATTAATGCATTAAAAGTAAAAGAGCATCTCAAGCATCCAAAAGCGGTAAAGAAAGCAATAAATAAAGTGATAAATAAAAAGATAAAAGAAAGCGATAAACACGCAAGCACGCAATTACAAGAGAAATAGGGGCGGAATACAACCCCAATAAAAGAGAGATTAAAAATGTAAGTGGGGACGGGATACAATTCCCAAAAAATAAATGAAGTTGCCCCAAAATTAATTACAAGGGCCCAAAAGGAAATGAACATAAACTTAAAACACTCACACAAGATCAAAATAAGAAAAGACATACATAAATCGTGGCATTATTTTAGGAACATTGGTTCCTTCACGCTTGTTCAAAATTTAGGAACATTGGTTCCTTCGTGTTTATTCGAAGAGTAATTTTGATTGTTGAGTTGAAAACCAGGATGAGTGATCCCATTTTTAGAGAAAACTAACTCTTCGTTTTATTGTAATATTTTTTGTTATTTGGCTAAAACAAGGGACATTGGTCCCGATTTTATTAGTAGAAATTTCGATTTAATTATAGAAATATTTTTATGATTTTTTATTGCACGCGTGCATGAATAAAATAATTATTTACAAATAACACAATAGAAAGAGAGAGTTGAAAAAGATCTCACCAAAACCGGTGTAATCCTCCATGCGTCGCGACCCATTCGGAGAGTCGCGGGGATGCTCAAATAACTCGACTCAAGTTAAATCTCAGACAAAAATTAGCATCAAAAATATTAGTAATGGTTCTAAAAATTAATCAAGTAAAAACGAAATAAATATTAAATAATAATAATAATAATAATAATAATAATAATAATAATAATAATAATAATAGTGAAACACTAACAATAGCCAAAAGGAAGAAAAGCCAATAGTAAAGTCATTATGATAATAGTAATAATAAGAAGAAGAAAAAAAGAAGAAGATTGACTACGAAAATAATTATCAAGTTGAACCCACCAAAAATCAAATTAAAAACCACACAAAATGTTCAACAGTAGAAACAAAACTAAAAATGTTAGGAATAGACAATATACATAATAATAATAACAAAAATAACAAAATTAACAATAATAAATGACAAATAAAATTAAATGAGAATGGGTCCAAAGTGTTTACCCTCAGAATTTTTAGATCGGAAATAGGATGTCTCAATCCGTTCCCCTTGTCGATTTTTGATGATAATAATATTCGAAAAAAGTATAAAAATCTGTGTTTTAAATAAATTAGTTCAAGAAAAAATTTTTGGTGGGATGAATAAGCTAAGAAAATTAGTTTCTCTTTCTCAAATCAAACCCGAGATTAAGTATTTTAGAGTAATAAAGACTAAAACTTGAGAAGAAAAAACTTAAAGATTTTTGAAGAAGAATTTTAGAAGAAGAAAATGCTTCCTGGAGAGAGAAAAATGCTAGAGAGAAAAGCCAAAAAATCCCCTTGTAAAATGTTGCCGTCCTCTGTCAAATGGAGACTCGCTCCTATTTGATTTTTGTGTCTTGGCTCAAAATAGAAAGAGACAGTCAATCCTTTCATTTTAGTTAATCAAAACAAGCATGAAAGTGTGAAAAACACTGAAGAAAATTGTAACACCCCCTTCCCATATGTAGGCGATCCCATCCGAGAAGGAGTGAGATGCCGTATGAGTAAAGGTGCCACCAAGCAAGTACAAAGTATAACATACAATCATTCATAACATACATTCAGAAAATACAGAATAATTAAAAACTTTATATAAAAAGAAAGCACAGGCTGATCATGCATTACTATAATTAAGCTATTACAATAATGTTCTAATCAGCAAGCTGATATCAAAAGAATATTACATAACCCAAAATATAGATACAAAAGCGGAAGCTGATACAGAGAGTTCTATACAAAAAGAATCAATAACTGATACAAAACTGAGCCCTACACTAATCCCTTCTGTGTTGGCTTGATGACGGCGACTCTCTCAAAGCAAAACGTCTTCCGCACCTGCACGGGTAAAAACACCGTGCTAAGCGATAAACGCTTAGTGGGGAAACACACATAAATTATGGACGGCCACTCACAGTGGTCGTCAAGGCATAACACAATCACAATGGCAGAATGCAAGGACTATTGCATAATTCATAAAAACATGCTCGTATTTAAAAGCCATACATTCAGTATCTCAATAACCATATACATTACAGAATAAACCAGCATGTATTTCATCATTTAACTCATTCAGATATTCCATTCAAAGCCAGATCAGTTCAGAATAATTCCATTAACATTTAAAGAACACCTGCTGACTCTAGACAGTGGATAACGAGTGCACAGACAGTACTTTCCGGGTACGAGCCGATTACAGACAGTACATTACGGGTACGAACCGATTAAACCATTTTACTTTTACTTTCACAGATATTTTCAAAGGGACCTTAAACAAGATCCAATACAGAAAAGGGTTCGCGAGGAACCAAACGGGGACCTGATCGGGGTCCAAACAGAACTATGGGCTGCAGCAACAGACTCTATTAGGCATGCCTAACTATCCACTTACTTGACTCTAGCAGGCTATGCGATATTCAAATCATATTACAGAATGTCATATACACATCATTTGGAATAATCATAGTATTACGCAAATCGAGACATATAAAATTATGACATGCATCACATAGTGATAAGATCCATTTGGAAGAAATATTAAATTCATTTTTGAGTTAAAAACTGAGAAATGTCGGAAAAACCAGCTGAACGGAGAATTGGGCGAGATTGGCTGGTCACAAGACGTGAATGGCCTTCTCAACAGGCAGGTCACGGCGTGACCTAGGGTCACGTCTCGTGACCTGCTTGTTTCTCGCCAAACGCATTGCATGATCCTCGCGGATCACGCAATGCGTATGCAGGTCACGGCGTGACCTATGGTCACGCGACGTGACGCTGCTTCTCCCACACAGATCACGTTGCGTGATCTTATCGATCACGCAGCGCCTCTTCTTCGCAGGTCGCACGACGTGACCGAAGATCACGTCGCGTGACTTGCTTGCTCTTCAGCTGGTCACGCGACTGGCTTCTCAGCAGGCAGGTCACGCCGTGACCGAGGGTCACGTGACGTGACTTGTCTTCCTTCGTAGCTAGTTGCGCAACAGAGATAATTTAAACAGTATTTCGATTTTCCAGAATTTCCATGATTTCCAGAAACCAAGAATTCAATCCCAATTTGATTTAAAACCATTCAAACCTGTATTTACCTTCCAGAAATCATCTCAAACAACCCATGCAACAATTAAATAAATCAATTCATCAACTAATTAACCCATTCAAATCAAGAACATAGGCATTCAAACTTACAAGAACATAAACCCTAGAATTTGACAGTAAGATCAAAATCACACAACTTCACAAATAAACATTCCCAAACCTGAATTCTGAGCCTCTATCACTTAGCTCCACTAGGACCAGCAACTTCTTTGCCCTTAGGTTCGCGAGGAGCTTCAACTAATCACAAATTCAACAAGAACATTCAACAAAACAAACCCTAAGTTAAACCTAACTCAAGGAAGAAGATGAAAATGAAATAAAGGGAAACCAAGATAAGAATTGCAGTGACTTACCAAGTTAGAAGCAAGAGTGACTAATTTCCACTACCACAATTTGATCTACAGCAAGTAGCAATTAGGAAAGGGAAAAGAAGAAGAAGATGGAGCTAGAAAGGGAAAAACGTGAATTGATCTTCCCCTCACTCATACTTCTTTTCTTTATTCATTTCCCTAACCTAATACACATGTCAATTTCTTGGTGGTGGAATTTAATCACTCATACCCTAACTCAACACATCACACACACCAAATGCAACCTCAATTAAATGTATTCTACAATGCTATAAGCAATTGCACGCAAATGATTCCCAACTAATAACACCCTAATATGGTATGCTCAAGTGTACACAAGTTATTCCTAATTAATTCACACACTAATGCCATATATGCACCCACATAATAATAAAACCCCAAAATCATGCATTTTACTGAAATACCCTTATGAAATACTGTACACATGCGAATGCTTACACATACAGACAGACAGATAGATAGACAGACAGGCTCATTCTACTAGGGGGCAAATGGGGTGTGACAACTCTCCCCTATTAATAAGAATTTCGTCCTCGAAATTCTCACCTGAACTGAATAACTGTGGATACTGAGCTCTCATCGACTCCTCTGGTTCCCAAGTCGCTTCTTCGACTCCATGATGGATCCACAACACTTTAACCAAAGGAATCTGCTTATTTCTCAACTGCCTAACCTCTCGGGCTAGAATAGCTCGCGGTTCCTCATCATAAGAGAAGTCTGGCTGAACCTGGATATCCTGAACTGACAGAACATGCGAAGGATCTGATCTGTACCGACGAAGCATCGAAACGTGGAACACATCATGCAACTTTGCTAACTCCATCGGTAACGCCAATCTGTAGGCTACAGGTCCTACCTTAGCCAAAATCTCATAAGGTCCAATGAAACGAGGACTCAGCTTACCTTTCTTTCCAAATCGAAGCACTCTCCTCCAAGGAGAAACTTTAAGGAAAACTTTGTCCCCGATCTCAAAATGCACATCTTTTCTTTTCAAATTGGCATAAGACTTCTGTCGATCTTTGGCCGCCTTCAAATTCCGCTGCACTACTCTGACCTTCTCTTCAGTATCCCTAACCAAGTCTGGTCCAATCATAGATCTCTCGGATAGCTCTGTCCAACAAATTGGAGTCCTACACTGACGACCATACAAAGCCTCATATGGTGCCATACCAATACTCGACTGGAAACTGTAACACCCCCATACCCCCGGTAAGGAATATCGGGGCGCTACGCGGGCACCTACGTGTATCTATACATGCATTAGCGGAAGCGGTAGTAATAAACAATTAGAAATAAGTTGGGCCCAAACAAAAATTACTTTTATTATACATATAAACTATACATATGCAAAAGTTTTATAGTTATTACATATTCATTTACGTTACATATACAAATACATTTAACGATTATATGACGAGACTAAACTCTCTATATACATAATGATGTTACTCAAAACATCACAAACTCTAATTCTATCTTATACAAAAAGGGTATATCAAAAAGCTCCTAGTGGCCCTCATTTGCAGATGAACGCTTTCACTGGTCCGTACCTGTCAACCTACACGGAAACAAACATCCGTGCTAAGCGATAACGCTTAGTGGGGATGAAAATAATGCAAGGGACTTCTTTCGAAGTCTCAAAATAAATTATCTATGCACTACATATATTAGTCAAAGCACACATGCATATATTTTCACACTCATGTAAATCCCGGATTCTAATTCATATAAACATGTGCTGGTATATATAACTATCATGTAGCATTCATCTCATATACTTTATGCATTTACTTATAACACCACATCTGATCATTTCATGTTCACTATACACTAGCATTAACAATAAGCCTGAATTCCTTTCATGGTGGATACGGGTAACTCTGGATACTGTTTACAGTATCTTACATGTGGAGAATTAACTCAAAACTCTATGGAATACACGAGGTATTCCGAACTCTGGGCACAATTAAGGCCAACTCTAGCAGCTGCACTCTAGCCCTTTATAAGCATGCTTATCTATCCACTATAACGGTAATCAGGCTCTAACAACTCATATATTGTGCACTGATATCAATTCATTTACTGTAATTCAAATACCTTTCATTTCATGTATAACTTTTACAAATCATATACATTTAATTACCACTAATCATGTAAGAGGTTTAAAAGATAATTTAAAACCAACTACAAACTAAATGATAACATACAAGACCCATTTAAACCTTTAACCATTCAAAACAGGAACAAGATGCCAAAACAAGACAAAACAGGCGGAAAAAGCTCACTGTCGCGATCGCGACTTGTGTCGCGCTCGCGACAGTAGCCTAAGGAAACAAGATCGTCGCGAGGCGCTCTCGCGATTGCGGCTCGCGACGATCTGCTTCTTTTCACGCCCACCTGGAAGAAAGGTCACGGCGTGACTACCCCTCACGCCTCGTGACCGAATCCTCACAGAGAGAGAGGGACATCACGTGGCGTGATGCCATCTCACGCCTCACCGAGGGAAGGGTCACGGCGTGACTGCTCGTCACGTGACGTGACTCTCTCCTCACAGAGAGAGGGACATCACATGGCGTGATGCCATCTCACGCCTCACCGAGGGAAGGGTCACGACGTGACTGCTCGTCACGTGACGTGACTCTCTCCTCACAACTCTGAAAATCAAATTTCCAACTCACTTCCCTCGCGCCTAGTGTCGCTCTCGCGACAGAAGCGTTTTCCCCAATTCCAACGGCAAAATTCACCCACACAATTCAACACAAACAAAACCCAAGCCACTCTTTTATTTCCACATGCAACCACTCCTCTTTTAACATGTAATTGCCCTATAAATCATACTCATAACTAGATTTACACTCAAATTACTTAGATTAATTTCAAATATTTATTCACTACAAGCAATTAGAATGATTTCACCCACTAGAAAACAATTGAGCTCATTTAAGCTCCATATACCTTTCTTTATACACTTAAGTCTCTATCAAAACATTCAAAATCACATCACATGCAAAATAATAAAACCGCACACGATCCCTACCTCTAGGATGTTGGACCGCACTCTCTACTCGGCTACGACCTTCTCTTTGCCTTTATTGGGCCTCTTGTCCGCAGCTTCCATGCACAAACCATTCAAAATACCAAGGTTACTCTTCTCTTTTACTTTAAATCAAAAACAGAAATAGAACAAAAGAAGAAGACCAATACTAACTAAATGGCATTACTTACCTTCCTAGGATGCCTAATCAAGCTCTACTAGCCCCCTTCTCAAAGTCAACACAAATGAATCACTCAAAACAGTGTAAAGAAGAAGAAGAAGAAACGAAAGAAAGAGCAGGGCAAAGGAAAAGAAAGAAACCAACGTGAAAAGAAGAAGGAAAAGAGCAGATAGTCTAAGTCAATCCAACAATTACCATGGTAATAAATGCCATCTACCCCAATTAATTACATAGTTATCTTCTTTTCCCTTTTTAAATAATCCTAATCTCCTCTCTTAACTCCTAATCTCTCTTAACATAAATTAATATATTGCCACTTGTCACTTCCTTACAAAGCCATGTGTCATTCCCCTACAAGCCACAATATAAAAATGCCAATTTACATACCCTAACACCGGAGTGGTTCTGTCGCGCCCACGACGCTTGCCGCGCTCGCGACAGAATTCACACGCACAACACTAGTCTTTCTTGAACCAAAATTCTATAATTCTTCTAGGGCTATTTCGGGGTGTTACAGGAAACTGTTGTTGTAGGCAAACTCCATCAACGATACATATCTGTCCCAACTACCCGGAAAATCCAAAGCACAAGCTCTCATCATATCCTCCAGAATCTGAATAACTCGCTCTGACTGACCATCGGTCTGAGGATGAAACGCTGTACTAAAGTTCAACCTAGTGCCCAAAGCCCTCTGTAACTCCTTCCAAAACTTGGAAGTAAACCTCGAATCCCGATCTGACACTATAGACAAAGGCACACCATGCAGTCGAACTATCTCATCTACATAGATACTGGCTAATCTGTCCATGGAGTAGTCCACTCTAACTGGCAAGAAGTGAGCTGACTTCGTAAGCCGATCCACGATAACCCAAACTGAATCATGCTTCCTCTGAGTCAAAGGCAAGCCAGAAACAAAGTCCATGGTGATATCATTCCATTTCCACTCAGGAATGGATAAAGGCATGAGCAAACCTGAAGGAACCTGATGCTCTGCCTTTACCTGCTGACAAGTCAAGCACTTGGAAACAAAATCCACAATATCACGCTTCATACCGAACCACCAATAGAATTGCTTCATGTCTTGATACATTTTCTCACTGCCTGGATGCATAGTAAAGACTGAACTATGCGCCTCACTCATGAGTTGTCTCCTCAAATCCTCAGACTCTGGCACACACAAGCGATCTCTGAACATAAGTATCTCATCCTGAACTGAGAACTCTGATGGCTTACCCGATCTAACCTCATGCACAATTCGCTGAAGCCTCTGGTCTTCTCTCTGAGCATCCACTATCCTCTGTCTCAAAGTAGGCTTCACACGCAACTGGGCAAGCAAAGCCCCATCTGAACCAAAACGCCATCTGAAACGCCTCAATAATAAGGCTGAAACTGACTTACGACTCAAAGCATCTGCAACTACATTGGCCTTACCAGGATGGTAATCCACAATGCAGTCGTAGTCCTTAAACAACTCAAGCCATCTGCGCTGTCTCATATTCAACTCTTTCTGAGAAAGGAAATACTTCAAGCTCTTGTGGTCCGAGAAGATCCTACACTTTTCCCCATACAAGTAGTGACGCCAAATCTTCAAAGCAAAGATTACAGCTGCCAACTCTAAATCATGCGTCGGATAGTTCTTCTCATGTGGCTTCAACTGACGAGAAGCATAAGCCACTACTTTTCCTTCCTGCATCAGCACACATCCAAGACCAACTCCAGAAGCATCACTATAAATGACAAACTCCTTACCCGAGATAGGCTGAGTAAGGATAGGAGCCTCAACAAGCAACTGCTTTAACCGATCAAAACAAGACTGACACCTGTCTGACCACTCAAATCTAACTCCTTTCCTCAACAATCTAGTCATAGGAGCAGCAATCACAGAAAATCCCTTAACGAACCGACGGTAGTAACCTGCTAAGCCGAGGAAACTCCTCACTTCCTGAACATTTCGAGGCGCTTTCCAATCAACTATCGCCTCAATCTTAGCTGGATCCACCTGGATACCTCTAGCTGAAATAATGTGACCCAGAAATGATACCTCTCGAAGCCAGAAGTCACACTTGCTAAGCTTAGCAAACAAATGATGCTCTCTCAACATCTGCAAAACCAATCTGAGATGCTCCTCATGCTCACTCTCATTCTTGGAATACACCAAGATGTCATCAATGAACACTACTACAAATCGATCTAAGTATGGCCTAAACACACGATTCATCAGATCCATAAAAGCCGCTGGAGCATTTGTCAAACCAAACGGCATCACAAGAAACTCATAGTGGCCATACCTAGTCCGAAATGCAGTCTTAACCACATCTGCATCCTGAACCCACAACTGATAGTACCCTGATCGAAGATCTATCTTGGAAAAGACACCTGCACCTCGAAGCTGATCAAATAAATCCTCAATCCTAGGCAAAGGATACTTGTTCTTCACTGTAACTTTATTAATCTGGCGGTAGTCAATACACATCCGCAGGGATCCATCTTTCTTCTTAACAAACAGCACTGGAGCTCCCCATGGAGATATACTAGGTCGAATAAACCCCTTATCCAATAACTCCTGTAGCTGAGATTTAAGTTCCCTCAACTCTACAGGAGCCATCCGATAAGGTGCTCTCGAAATAGGTGCTGTACCTGGCATAATCTCAATGGACAACTCAACCTCTCTCTCAGGAGGCAAACCAGGCAACTCGCTCGGGAACACATCACTAAACTACCGTACTACCGGAATATCCTCAATCTGAACCTGATCCCTCCTGGAATCTAACACAACTGCTAGAAAAGCCTCACAACCTTTCCTGATAAATCTCTTAGCTTGCATCGCAGAAATAACATTATTAACAGAACTAGCACCCAAACCTTTCAAAAACACAAGAGACTGACTTCTATCCCGAAGTACAACTGTCTTCCTATGGCAATCCACTACAGCCCGATGCTTTCCCAACCAGTCCATACCCAGAATCAAGTCAAACTCTCTGAAGGGTAACTCAATCAGATCCGCTGGAAGCACAGCTCCCTCAACAATCAGAGGACAACTCCTAAAAACTCTACTCACACTGACACTATGCCCTAATGGACTGGTCACACAAATCTCATAATCTAACTGATCAACTGAATGCAATTTATCAACAATTCTATCTGTGCACAAATATGAGTGTGTGGAACCAGGATCAATTAGAGCATATAACTCAGTGTCATGGAGTAGGAACTTACCAGCAATAACATCAGGCGCATCCTGCTCATCTCTAGCTCTCATGGCATAAGCTCTAATGGCAGCCTGAGGAGGACGCTCAACAGTCTCAGAAGCAGCTCCATCTCTATGCCGTCCACCTCGCCCTCTACCTCGACCTCTACCTCGGGTAGCCTGAGAAGCATTCGAACCAACCCTACTAGCTCCTCCCTGAGGTCCTGAATCCTCAATCGACTGGGGACAACCAGCCACACGGTGCTCAGTACTCCCACATCTGAAACATCCCCCAGTAAGCCACCTACACTCACCCCGGTGAGCCTTGCTGCAATTCTCACAAATAGGTACGGCATCAGATTTACCTCCTCTACCAGAACCTGCCACAGCTGCTGAACCCTGACGTCTACCTCTAGAAGCCGGACCAGATGCTGACTCATCCTGTGGGTTCCTAGATCTCTTACTCGAAGAATATCCTCCACGAGAAGAACTCCTCCTCTGAGCTCTCTCTCTCATCACAGTCTCATTCAACTCAGCTCTCACAGCAGCCTCAACAATCTGATAATAGCTAACCCCAGGAATACACATCAAAGCAATCAAAGCAATCTTCAATGACTCATTTAACCCAGCCTCGAAATGCTTGCATCTGAAGTCATCAGTCATAACTCCTCGAGGGGCATAGCGTGATAACCTATTGAACTCTTTCTCATAATCTGCTACAGACAAAGCCCTCTGCTTCAAACTCAAGAACTGCGCCCATCTCGAATCTCTATAAGTCTGAGTAATGTACTTCTTTATGAACTCACCCTCAAAGAACTCCCAGGTAATCGGATCCGGTAGCTGAGGATGCCTGCAAACCAACTCCCACCACTCAAAAGCAGACCCCTGAAGAAGAGCTAATGCACACTCTGCCTGCTGGTCGGGAGGACACCGAATCTCTCTCAAAGCACGCTTCACTTTGTCTAACCATCTCTCTGCAATCTCAGACTCATTCAAACCCGTACCATAGAAATCCTCAACTTCTGCCCTTCTCAAATTCTCCATAGGTGCTCTAGGAGCAGTCACTCTATCCAAAACCCTAGCCATGTCCTGATGCAGTCTAAACATAGCCTCAAAGGGCATGGCTGCGGCTTCGGGCTGAACCCTAGCATGCTGAGCCGACACAGTAACAGAAACAGACTGATCTACAGCGGGAGGATTCACACTCTCGGCGGATTCCTCACGCGCACCATGAGCAGAATTAGAAGCCATCTAAACAAATAAGAAACAACCGTATCAGCCAACACAGATCTAGACACATACACATCACAGAAACTCAGAACAATCACAACAATACCCAGAAACGCCTAAACCTATGCTCTGATACCACTAACTGTAACACCCCCTTCCCATACGTAGGCAATCCCATCCGAGAAGGAGTGAGATGCCGTATGAGTAAAGGTGCCACCAAGCAAGTACAAAGTATAACATACAATCATTCATAACATACATTCAGAAAATACAGAATAATTAAAAACTTTATATAAAAAGAAAGCACAGGCTGATCATGCATTACTATAATTAAGTTATTACAATAATGTTCTAATCAGCAAGCTGATATCAAAAGAATATTACATAACCCAAAATATAGATACAAAAGCGGAAGCTGATACAGAGAGTTCTATACAAAAAGAATCAATAACTGATACAAAACTGAGCCCTACACTAATCCCTTCTGTGTTGGCTTGATGACGGCGACTCTCTCAAAGCAAAACGTCTTCCGCACCTGCACGGGTAAAAACACCGTGCTAAGCGATAAACGCTTAGTGGGGAAACACACATAAATTATGGACGGCCACTCACAGTGGTCGTCAAGGCATAACACAATCACAATGGCAGAATGCAAGGACTATTGCATAATTCATAAAAACATGCTCGTATTTAAAAGCCATACATTCAGTATCTCAATAACCATATACATTACAGAATAAACCAGCATGTATTTCATCATTTAACTCATTCAGATATTCCATTCAAAGCCAGATCAGTTCAGAATAATTCCATTAACATTTAAAGAACACCTGCTGACTCTAGACAGTGGATAACGAGTGCACAGACAGTACTTTCCGGGTACGAGCCGATTACAGACAGTACATTACGGGTACGAACCGATTAAACCATTTTACTTTTACTTTCACAGATATTTTCAAAGGGACCTTAAACAAGATCCAATACAGAAAAGGGTTCGCGAGGAACCAAACGGGGACCTGATCGGGGTCCAAACAGAACTATGGGCTGCAGCAACAGACTCTATTAGGCATGCCTAACTATCCACTTACTTGACTCTAGCAGGCTATGCGATATTCAAATCATATTACAGAATGTCATATACACATCATTTGGAATAATCATAGTATTACGCAAATCGAGACATATAAAATTATGACATGCATCACATAGTGATAAGATCCATTTGGAAGAAATATTAAATTCATTTTTGAGTTAAAAACTGAGAAATGTCGGAAAAACCAGCTGAACGGAGAATTGGGCGAGATTGGCTGGTCACAAGACGTGAATGGCCTTCTCAACAGGCAGGTCACGGCGTGACCTAGGGTCACGTCTCGTGACCTGCTTGTTTCTCGCCAAACGCATTGCATGATCCTCGCGGATCACGCAATGCGTATGCAGGTCACGGCGTGACCTATGGTCATGCGACGTGACGCTGCTTCTCCCACACAGATCACGTTGCGTGATCTTACCGATCACGCAGCGCCTCTTCTTCGCAGGTCGCACGACGTGACCGAAGATCACGTCGCGTGACTTGCTTGCTCTTCAGCTGGTCACGCGACTGGCTTCTCAGCAGGCAGGTCACGCCGTGACCGAGGGTCACGTGACGTGACTTGTCTTCCTTCGTAGCTAGTCGCGCAACAGAGATAATTTAAACAGTATTTCGATTTTCCAGAATTTCCACGATTTCCAGAACCAAGAATTCAATCCCAATTTGATTTAAAACCATTCAAACCTGTATTTACCTTCCAGAAATCATCTCAAACAACCCATGCAACAATTAAATAACTCAATTGATCAACTAATTAACCCAATCAAATCAAGAACATAGGCATTCAAACTTACAAGAACATAAACCCTAGAATTTGACAGTAAGATCAAAATCACACAACTTCACAAATAAACATTCCCAAACCTGAATTCTAAGCCTCTATCACTTAGCTCCACTAGGACCAGCAACTTCTTTGCCCTTAGGTTCGCGAGGAGCTTCAACTAATCACAAATTCAACAAGAACATTCAACAAAACAAACCCTAAGTTAAACCTAACTCAAGGAAGAAGATGAAAATGAAATAAAGGGAAACCAAGATAAGAATTGCAGTGACTTACCAAGTTAGAAGCAAGAGTGACTAATTTCCACTACCACAATTTGATCTACAGCAAGTAGCAATTAGGAAAGGGAAAAGAAGAAGAAGATGGAGCTAGAAAGGGAAAAACGTGAATTGATCTTCCCCTCACTCATACTTCTTTTCTTTATTCATTTCCCTAACCTAATACACATGTCAATTTCTTGGTGGTGGAATTTAATCACTCATACCCTAACTCAACACATCACACACACCAAATGCAACCTCAATTAAATGTATTCTACAATGGTATAAGCAAATGCACGCAAATGATTCCCAACTAATAACACCCTAATATGGTATGCTCAAGTGTACACAAGTTATTCCTAATTAATTCACACACTAATGCCATATATGCACCCACATAATAATAAAACCCCAAACTCATGCATTTTACTGAAATACCCTTATGTAATACTGTACACATGCGAATGCTTACACATACAGACAGACAGATAGATAGACAGACAGGCTCATTCTACTAGGGGGCAAATGGGGTGTGACAAGCCTAATGGTAGTGGGATTCTAAGAATTTAAGGACTTATCCCCAGGTCCTTGGTTCGAATCCCACGAAAGGCAAAAATGCACAAGGGGAGTGTAAAGTTATGTGAGTAATGGCTGGGACCCTGTCTGTCCGTCCTCCTCCCGACGGGATGTGTTCCGGGGAGTTGAGTCTGTTCTGTGCGGGCCCGGTCGTTACAATAAAAGGCGCCTTTTATTGTAACGACCGGGCCCGCACAGAACAGACTCAACTCCCAGGAACACATCCCGTCGGGAGGAGGACGGACAGACAGGGTCCCAGCCATTAGCCTAATGGTAGTGGGATTCTAAGAATTTAAGGACTTATCCCCAGGTCCTTGGTTCGAATCCCACGAAAGGCAAAAATGCACAAGGGGAGTGTAAAGTTCTGTGAGTAATGGCTGGGACCCTGTCTGTCCGTCCTCCTCCCGACGGGATGTGTTTCGGGGAGTTGAGTCTGTTCTGTGTGGGCCCGGTCGTTACAAAAATTAGACTGAAATTGCAGGAAAACACAGCGAAAACGACGAGGCGAACAGGTGGTCGCATGGAGAGGAGGGCACGCGCGCATAAAGGGGAAAACCGCGAGCGCGCAGGTGCACGCAGTTTGCTTCCCTCGGCAGTACGAACGGAGCCCTTCCCCGCACGCAACGCTGCGAGCGCGGAAGCCTTCTTTGCGCGCGCAGCACAGTTGAGTGCCGCGCGCACCGACTTGCCGTGCACATTGCTGCACGCCCAGCGGGACCCGCCCGCATGCGAAAAACACAAATACGAATAAAAATAAAATAAAATAAAATAAAATGAAATAAAATAAAATAAAAAAGGAATGAAATAATTAAAACTAAAAAATATAAGTCACATAGATAAAAAAAGAAAATAAAAATAAAACAAAGGGAGTATTTGACAAGGGGAGCATTTCTCTGACACCTTCACTAGCAAGTATCGCCTTCATCATTGGGTAATTCTGATCTTGGACCGCCTCGGGACCCGGTGTCTACAGACATCACCATAGAAGCTGAGGGGGAGTACCTAACTAAGAAAGCGAGTGTTGAGAATTATCCTAGGAAGGGTGCTTGTAACACCCCAAAATGTACCCAAGAAGGATTTGTGCATTTCTAGGAATTTTGACGATTGAAATCGTGTGATGTGATGGTCGAAGTGATTAAGTAGTAGGAAAAGATATGATTAGAATCAAGAAAAAGAGAGCCAAGGGTATTTCATATATATATGGATTTAACTGAGTGAAATAAATAAATAAGAGGGCTGAATTTTGAGAATGGATCATTTATATGTCGAATGTATGTGAGTTGTGGCATTAGGTGTGTCAAAAGGATGAATTCGGTATTAACGTAAAAGTTTCGGCAACTGCGGCCAACTCTGGAAATTTAAAAGGTATTAATTTAGGACTTAATTGAAGGGAGTAAGATTTAATTGTGGGCCAATGTAAAGTTATATTTATGTATTATGTGAAGGAAGGATTACAAAGGAGTTAAGGGACCAAAAGGGAGAATTGTCATAAAAATCTTTGGAGGGCCAATGGGAAGTAGACATGTGGCATATGGGATAAGTTTGAGTTATTTTAGGAAAGGGATATCAGATTTCTACACTTACCCTCTCCTCCCTCACGTGAATTTCCTTCGGTCTTCTTCTCTCCCTCTTCTTCTTCATCTCACGCCAACCCTCCCTCTCTTCCCTCGCAAGCCCAAGCTATGAGTATTAGAAAGTGCAGCTCAAGTGTTTGAAGGAGAGATTTGAGTTAGAAGGGTAAGTAGGAATTCTCATCTCTAGAATTTCATCTTGGTTTCATTAAAAATATGGAGTGATATTCTATGTTTTTATGAGGAAATTGGAGGGACAAAAGTGAAGAGTGAGTACGAAAGCAAGAAGTGCCACCATTGAAGCTATTAGAGCAAAGGAGTTAAGGTTTGGGAAAATTTATATGCTTTGAAGTGATTCTTAATTATTGATTTGTGTATGAATGAGTTTCTGTTTTGAAGTGTATTTTATTTAAAATTTGATTGGTTGTGTTGATATGGTTGTGTGGATTGGCTTGGGTTTAGCGAATTTGAATTTTCTGGGGGTTACTGTCAAGATTCCACTGGACCTTTAGTGTTCGTTTTAGTTATAAGTCAAGCTATAGATGTCCAAATGAGATGATAATAGTTCCATTTGAAAGATAATTCATTTATCTAAAATTATCTCTGAAGGACCGGAACCTAATTCTGACTCTAGGACCCTTGAAAATTGTAAAAACCGGGGTGTTTGTACTTAAACGGGTTTATAGGAGCAGTGTAGGTTGTGTAGCTCATATCTGGCGTTTTAGATATCCAATTGATCTGAAACTTGTTCCATTTGAACGATAACATTATAGTGAACAATTCTTATGAAGAACACTTTGCCTAATAATGTGGTCTAGAGGGTGGTTTTGGCGATACAAGTTTAGGGTAAAAAGCAGTCTCGTGAGGCACCAGAGGCGAGCCTCTGTCGCGATCGCGACATAGGTCGCGACCTCGCGACAGAACAATGCATATAAGGCTTTTTCTTCTTCTTTTTGAGCTCCTAGTTGCCATGGGTCAACCCCTTACCCTTCCCCTTAGCTTATTATGCATGTTTGGGGTTAGCAAATGACTATAAAGTCGTTATCAACGGGGAAATGCATTTGAGTATGTTTAAGATTGGTAATTTAATTAATAAAGTAACAATGTATAAATGTATTAAGGATTGTAAGTGGTGTGTTAAAAATGTATGAACCTATGAGTGCATATATATGAGGATGTGATATAAGAGTTTATGCGTGGAATTTAAATGTTACATGCTTTTAGTTGTTGAACATGATTGATAAAGACTATATATGAATTAAAAGCCTCTGAAGTTGATGAGTGCACTTGAATTATAATCCATACTTGGTATCAAAGTAGAGTATAATTGAGTTGCGGTCTTTTGAGCCTAATTACCGTTATAGTGGATAGATAAGTAGTGTATAAATGTATTAAGGATTGTAAGTGGTGTGTTAAAAATGTATGAACCTATGAGTGCATATATATGAGGATGTGATATAAGAGTTTATGCGTGGAATTTAAATGTTACATGCTTTTAGTTGTTGAACATGATTGATAAAGACTATATATGAATTAAAAGCCTCTGAAGTTGATGAGTGCACTTGAATTATAATCCATACTTGGTATCAAAGTAGAGTATAATTGAGTTGCGGTCTTTTGAGCCTAATTACCGTTATAGTGGATAGATAAGCGTGCTTATAAAGGGTTAGAGTGCAGCTGCTAGAGTTAGCCTTAATTATGGCCCATTTGTATAAGACCGACAAAAGTCTGCGAGTCTTTAATGATTCAAGACTTGAGGAGATTTATTTATAGTTTAGAATTGATATGAGATGTTAAGAATGAAGTAAATGATGGAATTAAGTGTGTCGTAAACCAAAATTAAAATGAACCTTTCGTATCTCGACGACTTTTAATTTGACTATTTAGTTACGAAATGACTCTTAGGCAATTGAGTAGTTTGAGATATTTGTGTTGGAACTCTTGGATTCTATACACGAATTTAGGAAAATAATGTTTAAGAAAATTAGTTATGGACATGACAAAAATAAGTATGTTTCTATGTGAAGTGTATGCAAGTGAGAGAAGAAAGAAGGATGATGTTTAGCTCTGTCGCGAGCGCGACAGGTGTCGCGAGCGTGACAGAGATCATCTGGTTTTATCGTAGTCACGACTCAGGTCGCGAGCGCGATTCCTAGTGTTTGGTTGGGCTCTGTCGCGAGCGCGACAGAGGCCATTTAACTTTCTGTCGCGATCGCGACAAGGGTCGCGAGCGCGATTCCTTTCTATGCCATGAATAGATGATTGATTGAGCTATTTGACATGAGTTTTGGCTTGTGATTCACATGTGACATAGTGTGTAATTTAAGATGTGCGATACCATGCAAGTTATAGTTATAATAATTTGTGGAGCATGTACTAAAATTAAATGTGATTTTAATTAAAGGTTACAGATTGTTATAATTAAGTGAACCATTATTTTTATGAACAATTTAGGTATCGGATTATTATGCGATTATAATAAAAGTATGTACTTTTGAAAAAGATTTTATATTATGGCATGAGCATTTCTAAAAGAAATAAGTAAGTTTTAGCCTGCATTAGTCGAGTCGTGGATAATTAGGCATGCCTAATAGAATTATGTGTAGCTGCAGCCATGTGTACGATTTGGACCCTGATCAGGTCCCCCGATTGGATCTTCGTGATCTTTCTGTTGAATCTTACCTAAGATTCTATGTGAAAATACTTTGGAACAAGAATAAACAGATTGTTTTGATACCCTCGGGTATCTATGTGTTATGAGAATATTTTTGGTACCTCCAGGTATCTATGTGTTACTCGTTATCCACCCTTTTGACTTAGCAGGCATTAACGAGCATAATTATGTGAACTGAATGATACGTGTGAATTGATGTTAAGCTTTGTATAAATTTATGCACTCAATGAGAATGTGATCACCTTGTGCGATAAGACTTATATTGTGGCATGAGTTGCGCTTCGCGCATCTATGGTTTTGGGTCCAATGGGATCCCTATGCGTAAATGTGGTAATGTCTTTAATAGTTCATATGCTTCAGCTTTGATTATTTTCTTTGTATTATTAACATGAGTTAATGATACGATAGTAATGCATCAATTTGAAGGAAGTAATTAAATGAAAGTGATTATATATATATGAGATACATTTATATGCTTTAAACATGAAGTTAGATCATTAGCGGCTTAATCATGACCTCCTTGATATGTGAGAATTATTGTAATTAGAGATTTGAGTATAGGCAGAACAAAATGATGTGTATGACATGCGATATATGAGTAACAAAACATGAAAAGCATGTATCAAGCAAGACTGTCACCCTGTTTAATCTTATAAATGATTGTGATTCAAATATTCTAATTATGATTAATTATGTATATTTGTGTTAAATGACTTGATGTTGGTTATCTATTGTGTGTTGTGACTGACGACCGTTATGAATGGTCGCCCATACTATATGTTTTCCCCACTAAGCTTTGTGCTTAGCATGGGTTTTTATCCATGCAGGTTTGGAGTTAGTCGTGTCGCCGAGGATAATCCGCAACAGTCTGGCCATCCAGTCCGTAGTAATAGCTAGTGTTTAGGAATTATAGTCTACCTTTTTAATGTAATTCTTAATGAGCATTGTATTGAAGCGATTGGGATGTAATAAAATATTATGAACAATGTAATAATAAGTACATGAATGTCTTTTGTGTTTGTGGATGTTTGTATGTTTTGAGAAAATTTTTGATAGTTCTGCTTATATTACTGTTCCCGGCTTGCTTTGTCGTAGCATTCCTCACCCATCGTCACATACTGTCTATGTTTTCCATACAGTATGCTATACGTGGGTGAGGGATGTTACAGTGCTAGTGGAGCTGGCAAATCTGCAGGCCCTGAAAAGACCGCCGAAGTATCAACTACCAACTTTACTCCGAGACATTTTTCAAACCTTGAAAGGTCTTTGTCGCGGGTATTGAGAAGACTAATGAAGGAGGGGAAACTGTAGCCTTTACCTCCCCGACCATCTAGAACAGTGGGCCAACCAGGGCATAAGGATAATGAGTACTGTGCATATCATCAGCATACTGGGCACACCACTGATGATTGCAAAGCCTTGCGACATGTAATCCAGGATCTCATCGATTCAAAGCAGATCACAGACCCAAAAAAGAGAGGAGGTCAGAAGAAGACAGGATACAATAATGTGCCCCCACCGGTGAATGCGATCGGGTCAGGACTGTCTGAAGAATTTGTATTAAGGGAGCTATATGGCAATGATGTGCATGCTGTCGAGACAAGTAAAGAAGGGTTGCTAGTGTCTGTAATTGATTATTAGTCCACCGATGAAAGTGGAGAAGAGGATGAGGACGCTGAGCGGTTTGCCGACCTGTGGGGTTCGGAAGAGGATGAATGCGAAGGGAAGAAGAAGAATAAAGTGGGGGCTGTGACCCATAGCGGAAGGGTAGCTCCAGAAGTGGAGAAGCCTAAAGAACCAGAAGCAGGCCTAAAGGAGAAAGCGTCGGAAAAAGATTTGATTGTTAAGCAGCTGAAAAAGACGCTGGCTCAAATCTCTATATGGGATCTCTTGAGGCAATCTCCATCGCATAGGCAGAAAGTAGTGGAGGCTTTATACGAAGCAACTGTGGCAACAACTATCTCGCCTACCGAGCTTCTGGATGTCGTGAAAGGGGGAGCGGGGGAAAATGTCTTTTTTACCAATGCTGACTTGCCAACTGAAGGCCGCAACCATAATCACCCTTTGTACATAAGGGCGCAGATTAACCATAAGCACACTACCTGTGTAATGGTGGATGATGGCTCATCGATAAATGTGTGCCCCCAAGTGACAATGGTAGCTTTTGGAGTTACAGAAGACATGTTGGCCAAGTCCGATCTCACTATCACTGCGTATGACAACTCGCGCAGACATGCTTCGGGGACATTTTTAGCAGTAGTAAAAACAGGACCAGTAGAATCTGAAGTGGAGTTTGTGGTGCTACCTATACCTGCCAATTTTTCAGCTCTTTTGGGTAGGCCATGGTTTCACAAGTTGGGTGGAGTCCCTTCTACACTTCATCAAATGGTAAAGATACCCTATGAAGGTCAGGTCATAACCATAAGGGCTACACGTGAGAATCAGGTTTCAGTTTTAGAGATCGTAAGGTAGCCATTTAGTGGGTTTCATGTTGCTATGATAGGGGAGAAAGAATGGATGGAAGAAACTCCGCAAGTATTGAGCATGAAGAAGAAGATGTCGTTCCTCCCTGGCATAGGATTAGGGAAAGAGTCTCATGGGATGCAAACAGCCATTACTACCAGAGGTCAGAAGGACAGAAGGGGTTTAGGTTATACTGGTGCTGTGAAAAAGGGTGAAAAGTCAGAAATAGAAATTCCCCATATTCAGAAAAGTTTTGTGCCGGCAACCATAGTAAGCGCTTATGCAGGGGAGGCTGAACCGCAATGGGTAGATAGAAGAATAATGCCAGGATTCGAGATCTTTAATGATGTCTATGACTGGGACATTGGATTGATCAAGCTGGTAGAGGGCATTTGAGATGAAGAAATCATGACCAGTAAGACGATCTGGGTCCGTGACATGCCCGAAGAGGTGATCACTGAGGTAATGGTAAACACCCAGCTGAAGGGGAAAGCGAAAATTGAGGAAGCCATACAAGAGATGACTGAGGAGCCTCCAAGGAGCCAAAGCGATGCAGGACCGTCAACCGCAGCAGATGCACCAGCGGAGGAAGAAGAAGAAGCTAGTTTAGATTGTCTTTTCATTCCTGAACTTTTCAGTGATGTTAATGATAATTTCAATTTTATTAATAAAGTGAACAATTTTGCTTATTTGTGCGATGTTTTTGATGATTTCACCATGCATGATCATGATTATAATCCATTCATATTTGACATTGATTCAACTGATGCTACCTCATTTAATCTTGGAACCACGGAAAACCCAAAAGAAATTCTGATATCATCAAAAATAACTCCTGAAGAGCGAGAAAAATTTGAGAGAATATTAAAAAAATATGAAAAAGTCTTTGCCTGGACCTACGAAGACATGCCAGGAATTGATCGGGAAATCGCAGAACACGCTATTCCGACGTATCCAAATCATAAACCCGTAAAACAGAAGCTGAGAAGACTCGGGCCGAAATGGGCCGATAAGGTAAAGGAGGAAATTCGTCAACAAATCGAGGCCAAGTTCCTAGTTGAGGTGCAGTATCCAACTTAGTTGGCCAATGTCGTCCCTGTAGCCAAAAAGAACGGTAAAGTAAGGGTATCTGTGGATTACCGGGATCTGAATAAGGCCTGTTCGAAAGATGATTTTTCGTTACCTCATATGGATGTATTGATAGACAGCGCAGCTGCTTGTGAGATGTATAGCTTCGGAGATGGTTATGCGGGTTACAATCAGATTCTCAATAAAATAATTGACCGGATCAAGATGGCTTTTATCACAGAATGGGGGACGTATGCATACAGGGTGATGCCCTTTGGCTTAAAAAATGCGGGAGTTACTTATCAGAGGATGGCGACAAAAATCTTAAGTGATTTGATCCATAAAGAGGTGGAGGTGTATGTCGATGATATGATGATCAAGTCCGCCACTAGAGAAAGCCATTTTGAAGCCTTAGAAATGTTCTTCCAGAGAATAAATAAGTACAACCAGCGGTTAAACTAAGAAATGTATCTTTGGGGTTACGTCGGGGAAGTTGCTAGGACATGTGGTTAGCCAGAACGGAATTGAGATTGACCCAGACAAGGTTAAGGCTATCAGATAGATGCCGGAGCCTCAAAAGGAAAAGGATGTAAGGAGTTTCTTGGGTAAATTGTAATATGTCAGCAGATTCATCGCCAAATTAACTTTGATTTATGAGCCAATCTTTAAACTCCTCAGGAAGAATCAGCCTATAGTATGGAACGAGGATTGCCAAAACGCCTTCGATGCTATCAGGGAGTACTTGCTGAATCCACCTGTGTTGAGACCGCCACAGCCAAGTAAACCCTTGATTCTGTACCTAGCCATAGAGGATAGTTCTATAGGTGCCATGATGGCCCAAGAGGACGAGTTCGGGGTGGAATTCGCCGTTTACTACTTGAGCAAGAAATTCCTAGAGTATGAGATCAAGTATGCTGAAGTAGAGAAGATCTATCTTGCAGTAATCTGGGCCTCTAAGAAATTGAGACACTACTTCCACTCTTACAAGGTACAAGAAGTGGCAAAGCAAAATCCCTTAAGATACTTACAAGAAGCACCGTCCTTACTGGGGAAGATGGGCAGTTGGTTGTTACTGCTACAAGAGTTTGATGTAGATTATGTTACTCGAAAAACCATCAAGGGGCGTGCGATGGAAAAATTCCTAGTAGAGCACCCAATTCAAGGGGACTCCTACGAGTTCAACTTCCCAGATGAGGATATGGCAGCTATCGCAGTCCAAGGTTGGCAGTTGCACTTGGATGGGGCTGTGAACAACAAGGGGGCAGGAGTAGGAGTTATTCTGACAACCCCGAAAAGTGAGAAACTCCCTTTGGCGAAGAAGCTAAGGTTCAAAGCTACCAATAATGAGGCTGAGTATGAAGCATGCACTTTCGGGTTGGAGGCATTATTAGCCTTGGGGGCAAAGAGCGTTAAGGTATTCGGAGACTCATCCCTAGTGATCAATCAAATTCAAGGCGAATGGGCAGTTAAGGAAGAAAGGCTAATGCCATATGTTAAGGATTTGAAAGATCTGAGCGGTCAGTTTAAGGTGTGCACGTTCCATTTCATCCCAAGGGACGAGAACCAATTGGCCGACGCACTCGCCACTTTGGTGTCAATGTGGGACAATCCAGAAGGGGTAATCATGAGGCCGGTTTTGAGTTCTAGCTCTGATAAACCTAGTTTCGAATCACAGTTAGTAATAGAGATAGATGTAACAGATGGGAAGCCGTGGTATTACGACATTATGAACTATCTAGAGAATGCGACCTTTCTAGAGGAAGCTACCAAAAAAGATCAGAAAGTGATTCGCAAGCTGTCTACTTAGTTCATTTGTATAGATGACACGTTATACAAGCGACAGGCTGATGGTATCCAGTTGAGGTGTCTGGACGAGAAAGAGGCTAAGAGGGTAATGGAAGAAACTCATGCCGGTGTATGCGGGGCCCATATGAACGGTTTGACGTTGGCAAAAAAGATCATAAGGCAAGGGTTTTTCTGGCTTTCCATGGATAATGATTGCTCGAAGTATGTGAAGCAGTGTCAGTTATGCCAGCAGTATGCAGATCTAAGGCATTTGCCCATTTCAGAGTTGCACAGTCTTACGTCACCTTGGCCGTTCGCAGCTTTGGGAATTGATATTATTGGCGAAATTTGGCCTACGGCCTCCAATGGACACAGATACATCATTGTCGCCATTGACTACTTTACCAAGTGGGTAGAAGCTGAGTCCTTTAAAAAGATTGGGCCCCGTGATATGGCTAAGTTTATCGAGAAGAATCTGATTTGTAGGTATGGCCTTCCACAACACGTGCTATCTGACAACGGAGTCTAGTTCATGGCTAAAACAAAGAGACTATTCCAGAAGTACGGCATTGAGCACCACAAGTCATCTCCATATCGTCCTCAAGCCAACGGGGCAGTAGAAGCTGCTAACAAGAATATCAAGAAGATTCTGGCTAAGATGGTCCAGAACTATAAAGATTGGGTGGAGAAGTTGCCTTTCGCACTATGGGGGTATAGAACAACCATCAGAACGTCTATAGGGGCTACACCATATTCTTTGGTACATGGAACGGAGGCGGTGCTGCCGGTCGAAGTTGAACTAAAATCATTAAGAGTGGTTGCGAAAGCTCAGATTCCAGAAGCTGAATGGGCACAACAGAGGTTGCAACACCTGAACATGCTGGATGAAAATAGGTTGAAAGCTTACTACCACAACCAGATCTATCAGAAGAGACTCGCCCGGTCCTTTGGAAAGAAGGTCAAGAAGCACCCGTTGAAGGAAGGGGACATGGTGTTCAAGCACCAGGTGTGCCAGATATTAGAGGAAAGTTCAGACCATCCTGGGAAGGGCCATTTCTCCACAAGAAGCTGTTATCGAAAGGAGCTATAATTCTGTTGGATAGCGATGGCAATGAATTCAAGGAACCAATCAACATCGATAGACTCAAAAGGTTTCATGGCTAAAGCCTATAAAATAAAAAGAAGAGAATAAATGCCCCGCGGGTCGAAAATCGAAAAAAAGGCGGCATTGCTAAAATTGGGCACATCATCAGGGTGAAAACCAAAAAAAGGCATCCTAGGCAAAAGTTAGAGGCTTAAGAGAAAATATCCAATCAAGAAAATCCGAGAGGGCTGATTGGTAACACGAGTTTGATACTATCAAAATTTTGCCAAATTTGGTTCCATGAGCGAATGTGGTTTGCATAATTGAATTTGTGACAAATAGTGATCATGTATGTTGAAATCTTATGAAAATGTACACAACTCCGTGAAATGAAATAAAACTTGATTTGGTCATTTACATCGTTTTCTAGTTCTGTTTTGAAAAAAAAAAAAAGCATGATACTCAAAAAGTATACAAAACTAAGCTAAACTATGCTCTACTACTACCTTCGCTAGCAAAATGCCTAAGTCGTCGTGTCATGTTGTCAGATGCTGAACTAAGTACCCATCTCTTATACTCGCTGGTAGAAGTGACAGAGTGAGTACCGAAGCGAGGTATGACAGTCTTCACTGGAAGTCAGCTCTAGAGCTCATGATAACGAGAAGCAAAAGCTGAAGAAAGGACTCCTCCTCGGAAAGATAAGGGGACCTTCACCACATCCTGAGTCATCCCAAGCTGACGAGCACATCGGGCAATAATGTAAAAGGTGGCTTGACGAAGCCCACATAGGGGAACACACCCCGAAGATCCATCAATGACTGCATTAGACAAGGGAAGCCCAGTGCACATAAAGTCAATATCCCCGTCTAATACTTTGCCAAAACTGGGAATGCCCTCGTCAGGAGTCACAAATGAGTGCAGCCGTTGACGTGGGAGAAAATGCCTTGGAGAATATTGAGCAATGACTAGGGGTGGTGGTTCTGATAGCAACTTCAGTTTCTCTTGCAATCATATCTAAAAATAAAAATAAAAAAAAGAAGAAGAAAAAAGCCGCTGGGGTAAGTTGGGTTTACTTCAGGCAAAAATAAGGCATAGGGTTGTGTGAAAATCCAAAAGGATGCACTTCCCGCCAAGAGAAGCTAGTGTGAAAATCCACAAGGGACGCACTACCATTAAAATAATGTTGTACCTGGAGTAATAAGGGGCTTCCAGTGAATGAGGTAGTGGACTCGTAATGGACAGAGTCCAAGCCTAGGATAGTCTCAGCTAGAATAAGTGGGAAAGGGGTTAGCCCGTGGTCAAAATCCTCCAGAATCCCAAATAAGCGAGGATCGTCGGTCAACTCCTCTGGGGTTACGACCAAGTGCTTCATCATGCAGAATAGAAAAATGACACTTGCGCGATAGGTGAGAACATCAAAAAATCTGTCCAGTGCCTTAATCAGTGGATCCAAGGATAATGTGGAGCCCAGAGGAACTAAACGAGCAGCTTCAGAAGGGGGTATACCCAAGGATAGAGCAACATCCCGATTTTGAACCAGCCCACAACGGGGAACGCAAGGCAAAGCGTTAGGAGGATACCATATTCCGACAATAGTTGCAAGTTCCTCAGGCAGGGGGCACAAATCTGGATAAGAGAATTTGAAAACATGGAAGCGTGGATCCCAGAAGTGGGTTGCAGCTAGAAGGAGGTTGTAGTCTATTTTGGCCCTTCGTAAAAATTTTAGCCCAGAAAGTGGAATAAGAGTGCTATTTTCCCAAGTATGAGTGTCGTCTAAAATACGGTACATTTTCTGAAGAAGAGGAGAAGTCATTCTTTAAGAGTTAGAGTTTGAGGGAATAAGGCAAGGAAGGAAGGAAAAACTAGAGAAAAGAAGCTGCTACAAGGTAAAAATAAGAGAAAAGCACGGAGTCCGAGAAAAAGGTGAAATTTATAAAGTAGCCCCGCTGACGGCTTGCCCGTCCCTAATTTCAGACGGCCTGCCCGTCTGTCATTGTCCACCTGGCAGATTCATCATTGCATATCACGCACATTTATTGCATTTAATGAGGGGAATCTGGAGCGATAGACGGGCTGCCCGTCGGTCGCTCCTGGGGACGGTTAACCTGTCGGTGATTAAAATCTATAAAGGGTTGCAGCACTGACGGGCTGGCAGTTTCTCGTCCCTTCTCCTTTTCATTTTCTTTTGTTAACAGATGCCTCTATTCGGTTTTTTGCCCCTATTTTCTTTAATTTTAGTCCGTTTTCGACACTAATTGCATCGTTGCGTTCCTTTCGTAATCAGCAACGTCTGGAAGCAAATTTTGTATATTTTCACTGAGATTTACTTTTTTGCCAGTTTCAGGTCAGTAACTAACTTTTCCTCTTTTATTTTGTGTAAATAAAAATTGGGCCTCTTATACTCTGTTATTTTGCCTAAGTAAGTTAGTTTATTTTCTCTTCGCATGATTTTAACTAGTTATTCAAATGTTTTTTTTAGCTTTGTATGACACAAGTATTGTTTTATTAATTTATATTGCTTTGGCATGTTAGTTTAGATGAAGTTTTAAACTCTGTCTTGTAGATAATTTGATGATTTAATTGTTGTCTGATCCTAAAGTATATAAATTAGTTGCAGTACGAATAAGTTGGCTAAACACGTTTTCTATTCTGATGACAATGAATGTTTGGTACAAACTGATAACACATTTTCTTGCATTTTTTATTATCATTTCTTCAGTTGTGGAATCAATAAAGTTAAGAAACTATACATGAGCTGTTGCTTGGGGACCTGAGGCTTGTCATTTTGAGCTTTGTGCAGGAAGTTGGGCGCACCCTTGCCGGGATGCTGCCCAAATTTTCAAAATGTATTGTGTTGTTGTTGGGGCCTGAGGCCTCTTCTTTATTCTTGTCTTCTTATGCAGGAGGTCGGGCACATCCCTTGCCAGGATGCTGCCCAAATTTTTAATTTTTTCTGGCAGGGCACATCCTTACCGGGATGCTGCCCAATTTACTATTTATGGGATTAATCTCGTTTGCGACCATGAGTTTAAACTAATATTTTAATTTATTTTCAGGATGCCACTGCGACGACGTGTTCCGCGTGACCAGCCCGAGCCACAGACTCCCGACTGGATGACTCTCGAGGCTAGAGAGAGATACAAATTGTTGACCCGAGTGGAGTTCCGAGCTAGCCATTTTATTTCCAGGCCATTCCTCGAGGCCCTGGGAATGGCAGACGAGGTTGATGCCCTATTAGCGGGCGCTGGTTGGACCGAGTTCCTGACTCTAGCCTTTTCAACCTACTCAGAGATGGTGAGACAGTTTCTTGCTACCCTGTAGTATGCTGGGTTTCACAGGTCAAATACAGAGGAGGGAGTTATTCAGTTATGGATTGACCGCCACCACTATACCATCACACGCCAGCGTTTCGCATAGGCCATGGGGCTTCCTCATGAGCAGGGCGTCATGGTACCCCAGAGAGCAGTCCGACGCCATCATTGGGTGACCATTGCTCTACCAGGAGTGTCGTACGAGCACGATATGGCGAAGAGCACGATGCTTATATCGCAGGCCCTTCGATACCTCCACAGAGTCTTATCCAGCTCCTACCTGGGACGGGCTGGAAACCCTGGGTCCCTTAACGCTGCGGAGATATGGAGCTTATGGGCCATGGTGGCTGGTCGGCGGCTCAATATTAGCCATGAGATTTTGGCTAACCTAGTGAGGGTGTCTAGGGGGGCAGCCCCGGTAGTCTATATTGGCGGAGTGATCACTAGATTGTTATTTGGATTGGGCGTTCGTCCGGGGATCTTTGGGCAGGCTGTAGAGGAGAGCATGTATGTAGATGCTCCATTAGCTGTCATGATGGGCATGGTGGTACAGATACAGGGGCAGGCCGAGGCATACATACTCCTCATCATTCATGAGACCAGACGAGCATTCGGCCTTCCCTCATTAGAGCAGCCAGAGGAGCAGCCTGAGGTACAGCCTCCACGGCCACAGTACCGGGAGGACTAGTTACCCCAGTATCCAGTCTATTAGGAGGAGCAGCCTCCACAGCAGTAGCTTGAGGAGGAGCAACCTCGTACACCTTCTGATATATTGGTGGAGTTCATTATGGATGAGCTGTTCGCTACTCCTCCAGCACCGAGGGTACGGAGTCCTACCCCTCTGAGAGTGCAACAGACATCCCCTAGACCATCCGAGAGGTTTCATCCTTATGCCAGGGGGGACCCGGGGGCATCTACCTCTACAACTCCACCGCCAGAGCATACATCGGAGT
The DNA here is from genome assembly GCA_947683425.1 of Excoecaria cochinchinensis. NCBI lineage: Eukaryota > Viridiplantae > Streptophyta > Magnoliopsida > Malpighiales > Euphorbiaceae > Excoecaria > Excoecaria cochinchinensis. Next base: position 5,524,772 of record CANTUQ010000004.1, read on the forward strand.
CACCTCCACCTCCTGCAGCACAGCCAGATTTTATGACAGTTATCTCCTCCATGTTCACGTCCTTTGAGCATAAACAGGAGGAGAGGGACAAGATCCTTTTGGAGTAGCTCGGAGAGCAGGATAGGGCTATGATGGAGAGACTGGAGCAGAAGCAGGGTGTTATCCAGGAGCAGGCTAGGCTCATTGAGCAGCTGAGGCAGGAGGTGAGGGCATCCCAGGACGAGACGGCTCAGAGAGTAGACGCATCTCTGCAGATGGTAGATGAGACAGTGGACACTCTTAGGCTTGGAGTTTAGGGGCTGGAGGCTGAGATACCTCCCATCACTCGATCTATCAGAGAGTTTAGAGAGCATACTGCAGATAGATTGAGGGGTATGGAGGCCGCTGCTACAGATCGGACCCTTAGACAGGGCAATGCATTCAGGGAGTTAGGAGGGGTTATTTTGGACACACTACGATTCATGACAGTTTGTGCATAGCCCTTCCTAGATGGGTATGCTCAGGTGCAGTTCCAGCAACAGGATTCAGAGAGAGCATAGCCTCGGTCTGTACCGGTGGCCGTTCCTCCCAGGTTCCAGTCGCAGGTCAGAGTTTGGGCATCTCAGCAGCCTGGACCATCAGATCCTCCCGGCCAGCCATCTACGTCAAGAGCCGGACCTTCTGCCTCTTCATCTCCATCTCAGACAGTTCATATATCAGATGATGATGATGATCCAGAAGAGGAGCCCTCGGACTATCCACCTCTATAGCCATTCAGGGAGTCCTGATATCATTTTTTGTATTTTTCATTATCATCATTATGTTTATATTACATTGTACAAAATTGAATCTTTTAGTGGTAAAACATTTTGTTGCTAAATTTACATGTTATTTCCCTTATCTTTATCTTTAACTCATTTACACTAAAGAAGAATGATTATATGAGCATAACAAGAAAATAATAAATAACAATGGCAACATGAAATATTCATAAGCCTAACAATCAGATTATTTTGCACAAGAATTAACAAAAATCATTTACCATATAGGAACTTGGCTTCACATCAGTCCAGTGACCAATAATTAAAAAGGAGGATGAACAGAGCAAGCGCTATGTCCTTCAAGATTATATTCAACCAAAACTAACTTGCAGATCGAATGGGGGTTAGCAAGGAAGTTTCAGCAACTGAGACTGTAGTCAGAGAGTACTGCGTCTCACAAACTCATGGTGTAGTCAGAAAGTACTACGCACCTTGCAGATCGAATGGGGGTTAGCAAGGAAATTCCAACGAACCGGGATTGTAGTCAGAGAGTACTACATCTCTCAACCGGGATTGCAGTCAGAGAGTGCTGCATCTCACATTCCCCATGCAGGCCGAGACCAGGCTAGCGGAAGGCCATACAGACCAAGACCAGGTCAGTAGGGCATCAGTGATAGAATACATCGCGGCAAGACTGCAGTTAGATAACACCGCATCTTTCAACCGAGATTGCAGTCAGAGCGTGCTGCATCTCACATTCCCCGTGCAGGCCGAGACGAGGCTAGCGAAAGGCCATGCAGACCGAGACGAGGTCAGTAGGGCAAATGAGGTAGCAGAAAACACTGCGCTTCACACCTGGATCGTAGCTAGAGAACGCTACATCTCACCTTATAGGTCAAAACGAGACCATTAGGGACCCACACATCAGAACAAATCATGGCTAGACAATGCTATCATCCACGATATTCACCACCGAGCAGACCGAGATGAGGCCCACTAGGTGAACAACCAACCGCTCCCTTTCAGAAGGTAAGAACTGCCTCAGGTATGTGTTTCTTTCCTTCTTCTTCTCTGAATTTTGGCTCATCTAGGCACTAGTGCACTAGTTTCCCCAAAATTGGGGGCAACTGTAAGCACTATGCCCTGAGGCAGTTCAGATCAGAGATTACCCGATGAAGAAATCAGTGTCCATTTCCAATTCAATGGATGAAATTCGAGATTTTGGTCCTTCGGATTCACAAGGATCGGAGATTTTCATTCGCAGCAGAAAGAATTAGAAAATTGGGAAGATTTAGCATAAAAGTGTTTTTTTCCTCCATGGACGGCCTGCTCGTCGGTAGTCAGACGCCCGTCAGTAGCCGAGATGATCTGTCCCTCGCCATTAGAGATGGGCCGTCAGTGAAGCGAACGACAGACACGTGTCCATAAACCAATGCCCGTCTGTTAACCCCGTGCCTCGTTCCGTCCGTTGGCCAAATGACCGCGTGTGCCCTTTTTAATAGACGCCTGTCGGTGGGCTTCAGACGCCCGTCAGTCACTTGCCAAATCCTATTTGGAATAGGATTTCTCTTTCCTATTCCGAATAGGATTCTCATTTCTATAAAAGGGGGATTTTTAATCAATTTGGGGGTTGGACAATTTGGATTAGGGGGTTTTATTTTCCTTTCTCAAGTAGAAAATATTTTATAACATTTTTCTCTCAAAAATCATATTTTTACAAAACAAAAAGAAAATATTTTCATCTTTTTAATTTTCCTTTCAAAATCTTATTTTGGTGAATCCAATTAAATTTAGGTAGCAAGATTAATTTGTTTCCGTCAATTTATCGATTCCAACATTTGAATCGTTGCTAATTTTCAAGGAAGAAATATAAATTTTCTTTTCTTGATCTTTATTCGATTTTCGTGAAGCGCACGGGACCGAAAATTATCCTACATTCATCCAAAAAGGTATAATCCGAGGGTAAATATTATAGATCTGACATTTGGTTGATTTAATTTAATTATTTGTGTTTCTTTTAAGTATTTCATCTAAAATAAATTATTTTTTGTGAAAAACCTACTGTTTTGTCATTTTTTTGGGGACCAGGGGTGATCGACGGGCAGTGCGGTCACCGACGCCCGTCCCTCGCTTGAGAGACGGGACGTATTTAGCGCACTTTACTGCCCGCCGGTCACATTTTCGATACCTGTCGGTCACGTCTGAATGGTCGTCCCTGGGCTTTCCCTCACCGTTTTAATTTGTTTTCATTTATTTCTGTTTTCTATTATTTGTTTTCTTTATTTTGTTTGCCCTCTTATTCAAAAACCCTTTTTTTAGCTTTTATTTTATCATTTTATTTCAGTTCTGAATTTTTGTACTAATGTGTTTGTTTATTTTTGTGAGATATCCTTTTTATTATTTTTTGGATGGGTTCAATTTGAGGATGATGATGGCCACCCAAATCTAAGGATTTATACTCGGTTTATTCCCTTTAACCCTCATCTTTATTATTATTATTATTATTATTATTATTATTATTATTATTATTATTATTATTATTATTATTATTATTATTATTATTATTATTATTATTATTATTATTATTATTTATTTAATATTGATTGTAGGTTTATTACTATTTTTTCTGCTTATTATTATTTTTATTATTGCTAGTCTTATTATTAGTTTTAGTATTTTTATTATTATATTAATTGCATGATTGTTGTTATTGTTATGATAATTTATTTATTTCCCTTTTGTAAAATTGTTTTTTTGTCACATTAATAAAAATGGCTAAGAGTTTTATAATAATCAATTTGGCAATTTTCGCAAAATCAAGGACCAAAGTCCTATTTTATCCAATAAAATCATCACATAAAAGATTTTTTTTGATAATAAATACATCTAGGACCAATGTCCTCAATTTTTAATAAATATTCCGTTTTATGCATGTTTTGTACCTTATTTACAATGGAGGTTGTATTCCGCCCCTAGTTTTATTGTAATTTACTTTCATATGCTTTATTTTAATGTCCTTTTATTTTTCGTTTTTATGTGAATGATTACGCCTTTTTAATTAATTGCATCGTATGGAAAGATGGTGAAGTAATAAATTCAAAACCGAATTGTAAAATTAATGAAGGTATAAATAAATGAGAAGTCCGGAACCTACTCTGGTCTTCGGGCCCAACGAGGCGAGAGGCCCATTTCGATGTTTCATTGGCATGGGGTCTCCAAGACACCTCTTGTGTCCCATCAAAAGACTCAATTTACAATCCTAGGCTCCTTAGGGTTAGAGGGTCATTCTAATATTCTATTGGGGTGAATGCCTCCAAGACCCCTTTGGTTTTCCCAAAATAGATAATATACGCCGTCTTAGGCTCACTGGGGCGAGATGAATTTTCCTAATGTTCAATTTGGTGGCAACTCCATGAAACCTTCTTGTTGCCCAAAATAGACGCACTTGTAAATCCCTTACAAGTTCTAATGAACCTCTCTTGGAAGCCTTAAAGCGGGTCTTCGGGAAGCCCGAGGTTCGGCACACGTCACAACGGTCCTCTAACCTTGTGGAGCCTAGGACTATGCAAATTGGGCCTATTTTGGCAACAAGAGATATCTTGGAGAGCCCACCCCAATGGAACATTGAGATGGTCCTCTAACCTTCTTGAGCCTAAGACCAGAGATGTTTCGGGACTTCTCATTTATTCATACCTTGATTAAATTACGATTGAGTTTTGAATTTAAGATTTCGTCCCTTTTCTCATTCATTTAAATGCAGTACTTTAACGCGCATGTCAATCACATAATGAGAGCGGTAAATAAAACAAGATTAAAATAAAGTAAATAAGAGCACAATAAATTACAACAAAACTAGGGGCGGAATACAACCCTCATTGTAAATAAAATATAAATCATACATAAAACAGGCCATTTATTAAGGATGAGAACATTGGTCCTCGCATGCATGGTTAAATAAAAAAAATTTAATGTGACAATTTATTTTAGATGGAAAAAACTAGGACATTGGTCCCATCTTATTAGAAAAAAGTTCAAAGTTTAATTAATAGAATTATTTTTGTGATTTTCTTTTTAAACTTGCATAAAATAAACAATTTTATTAAGAATTATATTGCAAAATAAATAAAAAAGCCAAATAAATAAAATATTACAAATAATACAAATAAATAGTCAACTCAAACGAGCCTCCTGGATCTTCCCGTTTGCTCGCGAGAATACCCAAGCGAAGAAAACAAGTATTGGAATAAAAAAATAAATACAAATAAAATTATGTTAGTGATTAAATCAATTAAATCAGTTAAACATATAATAAATAATAAAGCAAAATAAAATAAGATGATATCAAAATGACAAATGAATTAAAATTCTAATAAATTAAAATAAATGAAAAAAGATGCATTATTAATGACAAAAGAATTAAATGATGTGATTGAAATAAATAAAATATGTTAATGAATTAATATATAAAAATATAAACATGATAATAATAACAATAATATTAATAATAATAATAATAATAATAATAATAACAACAACAACAACAACAACAATAATAATATATAAACATATTAAATAAAACAAATATACAAACAATAGAATAAATAAATAAATGAACACAATAAAAATTTACACGTTAATAAATTAAATATGAACAAAAATAAATAAAAGAAAATTAAAAAAAGAGATCAAGCCTAGAATGTTTACCCTCAGAGTTCAGATTCGATGAAGGGAAAAAAGTTAATTGATTTCCTTACTTTGTTTTGCAAAATTAGAATTAAAGATGATAAAAATTGGAATTTTGTTTCAAAAAAGTAAATTGCAAAAAAAATGAAATAAACTAAAAATTTTTAAGAACAAAAAATGAATTTTTTTGTCTAAATAAAGAATGATATTAATTGATTAAAAAATAAAAATAATCTCAAGAACGAAAAATTATTTTTTGTTTGTCTCAAGAAAAAAAATTAAAAATCTTGTTTTTTAGAAAATAAAATAAAAAATTGGATTTTAAGAACAAACAATTATTTTTTGTTTGCTCCAAAATTCATATTTTTATCAAAAAATGATTCAAATAATTTTTTTTGAGAAAACTCAAGTAAAAATAATTAAAAGAAAAAAGTAAGAAAATTGGATTTTTAAGAACAAACAATCATCTTATTTGTCTCAAAAAATCAATTTTTCATCAACAAAATTCGATTTAAAATATTTAGAAGGAATTCTATTGGAAAAGAAAAAGAAGAAGAAGAAGAATTGAACTTCTTAACTTTTTGCAATTTTTATAATTTTTTTGTGGGGAAAACCTAAGAAAAACATAGAGAGAATTTTGAAGAAGAAGAAGAGAAAAAATTAAAGAAGAAACCCTAAAAATGAATCCCTCCTTTTTTTGTTTCATCTTTTTCTATTTATATCAAGAAAAAAAAGGAAAAAATAATTAATTAATGAAAAACTAATTAATTAATTCAAATATTATTTATATATATTTAAAAATGGAAAAAATCATAAAAAAAAACCTTTGAAAATGGGATAGAAAATCAAATTTGGTGAAAAAATCAAATTTGGGCCAAAAATCAGCATTTTCGGCGAAACAGGGGCGCGCACGACGGGCGTCCGCACGCGCGCGGGCTCACCCAATGCACAGAAGTGTGCCGGGAGACGCCCCACCCGCAGGGCGCCGCCGCGGCCGACCTAGAAAATTTTTTTTTTTTTAGTTTTTTAATTTAACTAAAAACACTATAATTTTCAAACTCCATTTTTCAAATTTAATTTTTTATATATTTTTTTATTATTTTTTACCTTTTTACTCTAAAATGCAAATACGACAAGAAAATCATCACTTTCAACCTTTTTGCCTATGAGTAGGCATCTTATCATCATTGGGTAACTCTGATCTGTACTGTCTCAGGACCCGGTGTCTACACCAGCGAACCATTTTCCTGATTTCCTCAGGATTTTGTTTTGAAATTCATGCTGCATGTCCGTTTTTTAAGGAAAAAATGAATCTGATTTTGAAGGGGTAATCAAGGGTTTTAGAAAAAGGATACCTGGGAAAACCTAATTCTGGATGGGAATATAAAAGGAAAAATTAGAACATATAGGGGGAGAGGTTTTTTGGAACGGCGAAAAACCCAAAAATATAGAGAGAGAGAAGAAAGTTTTGAGAGCAAAAACGATTTTATTTCCCAAAATATTTTGAGATTGTTCTTGAATTCAGGAAATTAATTCTTGAGGTTTGGATTTCAATCGTTTTTCATTTGGTTTTCTTTAACAGCAAGGGCTTTTAGGAAACTTTCATCCAATGCTTTTCCTATTCTTATTTTAATCTTCTTTTCAAGCAAATCGACGAGGAAACCAGCACTTCTTCATTTGCAATCAAAAGTTTATCTGAGGGAAAATACTGGGACAAACTAGTTCTTTCTTTTCCTTTTTCTTTCTCTCTCGTTTTGCTTTGCCAGTTAGTTTTCTTCCATTGTATATACTTCTCGTTTGATTTTGTCAATCTGCATACTGTACATTCCTTGTTGTTTGTATATTTATTTCTTGTTGTTTGTTATATTTGACATAAACTTAAGTTTATTTATCATTTCTTGTTATTATGTTATATTTCTTGTTGTCTATTATGATTAACCAACATATTATTGTTGTATGGTTAATATATTTGATATGTATATTATGGTTATTAGTCCGTTTTTGTTCATTTGCTTGTTCTTCTAGTGTCCGAGTCGTGCATTTCTATCTTAGTCATGCACTTCTATCCTAGTCGTGCAGTGTTGTCCGAGTCGTGCACTTTTGTCTGAGTCATGTACTTCTGTCCTAGTCGTGCACTTCTGTCCGAGTCGTGCACTTCTGTCCTAGTCGTGTAATTCTGTCCGAGTCGTGCACTTCTGTCCTAGTCGTGCAACCTTTCACGACTCATGCACTTTTGTCTCACCTCTTCACGAGTCATTCTTTTCCTCTCGAATCGTGCATCTTTTCTTTTTTTTTTCACCCAAATTACCTATAATGCAAATATACACTAACTAGACCCATTAAGCAACTATCAGTTTGTTACTAAAATGCCTGTCATCTTTCTGTCATTTGATATTGGTTTATATTTACTTAATTTAATTGATTGTTTTTATTTAATTAGTTTAATTGATTGTTATTGTAGACACCGGGTCCTAAGACAGCACAGATCAGAGTTACCCAATGATGATAAGATGCCTACTCACAGGCGAAAAGGTTAAAAGTGATGATTTCCTGTCACACCCCGAACTGGGCCTAGTCGGAATATGCTGCTCAGTCGGAGTGAGTGAGGGTAATTTGGTAATTTGTACATGAGTGATATGGATACTAAGGATTTATTTGCTAAGAAATTAATTAAATAAGTTAAGTGAAGGAATTATTATGGTATGCTTGTAGGGTATGGTAGTAGGATGTATGTGGGTTAAGAGATTTTATTGGGTGGTTTATGAGCATGGTGCCTTGGATGAAAAGTGGGTTATAAGGAAATGTTAGGGTGTGACTTAGGTTTGGTACCATCAAGATATTATTGTGAGAGGTGCTTGTGTGTGTTTGATGTATGGTGCATGTATGAGAAAGTTATATGGGCTTATAATATTAGGACATGTGAGCCTATAGGAAGTGGACAAGTGGATTTGGTAGGTGGGCATTTAGTATGAAAGAAAGACTAATTGAAAGGGAAAGAAGTCCCCGTTTTTGCCCTCTCATTCTCCCTATTCTCCATTTTCTTTTCCTTTTCCTCCCTTTCCTTGCTCAATCTCTTGGTTTTGAGTGAATTAGAGTTGATTTGGTGGAGCTTGGGAAGTAAGATTAAAAAGGTAAGATTTAGCTTTTGTTATCATCTCTATCCTTCTTCTTTTATTTAAGAATTGAAAGTATGAGATGGAGTATGGTTTTAATGTAAATTTTGATGTGTTTTGGTTGAGGGACATCCGGCCCAAGAAAACAAGAAAGAAATAGGGAGTGAAGTAAAGGAAGTGATTGGGTGTCTTCAAGAGGTTTGGGAACTCTTTCATTATATATATGAATTTGTATATGTTTATGTGTTATATGAGGTATTTGAATGTTTTGATGGTGATATATGATGATGGTAGTGAGTGTTGGTTTAAATTGCTAAACCGTGCATGTGAATAGGATTTTGGGTGAAAACTGTGGTAGAATACACTTGACCCTTCTTCAGTTATTAGATTGTATTGTGAGTTTTAGAACTCCAATTGATACGGAATGAGTTCCTTTTGAAAGATAAGATATATTCCTACAAATGTGTTAGAAATAGGTTTGGGCTAATTTTAACTCTAAGTGTCCCAAAAGTGGTCAAAAAGTAGAGCTATCTTCTCTGGACGGGTTTAGGGGAGCACTATAGGTTGTTTAGATCATATCTGAATTTTTAGATATCCAATTGATCTGAAATTTGTTGCATTTGAAATTTAACATACTATAGAACATTTGTTAAGAAGGAAGTTTTGGCTAATAATGAGGTTTAGACGTTGTTTTAGGCTGTACAAAAACGTGTAGTGCAGCAGTCCTTAGTTTTGCCTTCTGTTTTGCAAATTTTTGGTATGTCACGGTCACAATGAATTTCATTACCACCGTGACATACCAAAATGCTAGGCAGAATGTTAATTTTTGGACCTCATGGTCACAATGAATTCATTACCACCGTGACCCCTTCTGTCTTGACCATTTTAGGTGTTTTTCTTCCCGAATTGAACCCGTATTGCACCAGAACTTTCTAGGATCCATCCGATGTATGTTTAGGACTATTAAATGAGTATAAAAATGGTTATCCCTTGGAAAATAAACATGATTAGGAGTAAGATTAATAGCAAACTAATGATGTAATAATGTGTAATTGTATGTATTAGAATCAAGTAAAGTTTAACGACATTATTGAACATTATAATACTTTAATCTATATAAACGTGTATGATATGAACAAATATGCATAGGTACGATGTAAGATCTAAGTTATAGACTCATGAAAGACGTCACATGAAATGAATTTGCTGAGTGATTATATATATATTGATAATGGTAAATGTGCTCTAATGCTTTTAGCTTATGAATTCCTCTTTTAATGGAGGCCATAATGCGGCAAACCGGGTAAGTAAGTATTTATATAAATGCTCCAATAGTTGGAATGAATGGTATGATAAAGTATTTGTGGAATAATATTCTGGGTTCTGGACATGTCACGGTGACAACCAATTTGGTTGTGACCGTGAGGTGTCCAGACTTTTGCTTCTGTTTGGTTTCTTTGGTATGTCACGGTGACAACCATTTTGGTTGTGACCGTGAGGTACTCAAAGTTTGCTTTCTGCTAAGAGTTTTGGTATGTCACGGTGACAACCAATCTGGTTGTGACCGTGACCTACTCTGTTTTTATAAAAAGTGGTTAGTTGTTAAAAGTATAATTTGAATGTTCAGTTAATGATTGGCATAATAATGTTTCTATATTGGATTCTGATTAGTTACGAACACAAGAATGTGATATCTGTATGAGTATGATTTTTGGGATATGCAAATGTGATTACAAGTCTCTGAACAGGCTAAAGGTAACTCTGACCTGCGTATTGTACTTTTGTTTTTATCTGTAAATGGTCTTGTTTATAGTATGTGTATATGAAGTCAGTGTGTCACATAATGTGGACACTACATTTCTGTATAGTAATGTGACAAATTAATATGTATATGAATACGAGTTTGAATTACTGAATGCTGCGGCTGAAGTATGTGTATATTAATGTGAATATGTCCATTGTACTCTGGATTAAATATGATGATATTTATATACTGTTTGATATGACACCTGATTTGAATGATGCATGACCTGCGAGAGTCAGTCTAGTGGATAGTTAGGCATGCCTAATAGAGTCTATGTATGTGTAGCTGCAGCGCCCTTTGAACGATTTGGACCCTGATCAGGTCCCCGAATGGTTCCTCGTGAACCCCTATTATGTGTATGTGTATGGATCTTGTTTTAAGGTCCTGTTCAGTGAAATGTTGGTTTTCGACTTGTACCTGTAAGGTACATTATACTATGTGTTCGATTCGTACCCGTAAGGTACCATTCAGTACTCGTTATCCACTATTGTGAGTCAGCAGGTGTATGATTTGTTATGTTATATTTATAAGCATACGATTCTGATCAGTTATGATTATAGTTATGTGAATTAATAAGTGCAGATTTATTGGCTCTCTGGAATACCGTGATTGGAATACAATTTTGTATAGTTGCTTATGTTAAAGATTATTGTTGTGCAGTGGAAGTGTGATGGTATTGTAATTATGTACCTATGCTCTCAGCTAGTATATATATGTATTGTAGTATGATTATAGTATGAGTAGACTCTAGAGAATTTTGCTCAGGAATTTGTGGGCACTATGGTGTGAACAGTTAGGGTACTAGTTCTCGGGACTGGGATACGGTTATTTTAGCGAGATAAGTGCATGATTAAGTTATTATATATCTATGCATGATGTACTTCCAAAAGCCTGACTTCCCAATGTGCTCGGTAAATGTATGAATATGAGGACCTATATTGGTATGACGATACAAGTATTAGCATATAAATATAATGTTACCGACATGTAATGTATAGGTAAATGCATGCATGTGAAGTTACATGTAGTTATGCATGAACATACTCACGTCCTGTATGGTGATGTTTAATTTGGTTAGTGTCACACATATAAGTACATGAATATGATTAGAAACATTTGAACGCATAATTATTATATGTAATTATATATATTTTTTTGGTAAGAACTAGGTGTGTATGATGTTGTGTGTGTTATGCCTTGACGACCATTGTGAATGGCCGTCCATACTATTATGTTTGTTCTCCCCACTAAGCGTTATCGCTTAGCACGGGTTCTTTTCCCCGTGCAGGTGGCAGGTTGCTTTTGATCGTGTAGCGCATCTGCAGAGTCGGCCACATAAGAGCTAGAAGTTTTGTATTCTTTTTAGTTTATGTAGCCTGGATTTTGTAATTCTGTATAAAATGTATATGTAATATCATGTAAAGAGAATGATGTAATATTTTAGGCGATGTAAATATTTTAATATTTATGTCAGTATGTCCTCCGTCCGATCTTTCGTCTGAGGCTCCTATTGTATGATTGTAAATTTGTTTATGTGTATGCTTTTGTTTAAAGTATACGCATTTGTGAATTTTGTATGTTCAGTTTTTACTCCTTAAAATTTTAAATTCTTCCGTATTTTTATTCGCTTTGTATCGCTTCTGTCCGGTAACACACCTACTCGTACGGCTTCCTACTCTCTCAGGGATGGGTTCGCCTACGTATCGGTTGGGGTGTTACATTTCCTGGTCAAATTTGCATTTTAGAGTGAAAAAATAAAAATAATAAAAAATATTTTGATTTAATTACTAACATTATTTCATTGGTGTTATATTTTTATTTCACAACTTATTTGCCCTTTTGGGCATTCTTGCAAGCACACGAGCACATCAAGAAGGCTCGTTTGGGATAAATATTTATTTGCTTTATTTGTAATATTTCATTTATTTGGTTTTTTCATTTATTTTGCTATATAATCTTTAATAAAATTATTTATGCACGTTAAAAAGAAAATCACAAAAACATTTATATTAATTAATTTGGTATTTTTTTCTAAATAAAAATGACCAATGTCCTAGTTTTTCATACCTAAATAAACCATCACCTTTAACACTTTTTTTAAAAGTATGCATGCGAGGACCAATGTCCTCATTCTTAACAAATAGCCCGTTTTATGTATGATTTGTATTTTATTTACAATGGGGGTTGTATTTCGCCCCTACTTTTATTGTAATTTATTTTCATCCACTTTACTTTAATTATATTTTATTTATTTATTGCTTTCCCTGAATGGACAATCTGCGCTTTAATTTAATTGCATTAAATTGAATGAGAAATGGGATGAAACGATAAATTCAAAACTCAACTATAAACCTAACCAAGGTATGAATAAATGGGAAGTCCCGAACCTTCTCTGGTCTTTGGGCTTAATGAGGCGAGAGGGCCATCTCAATGTTCTATTGGGATGGGGCCTCCAATACACCTCTTGTGTCCCGTAAAAGGCTCAAAATTGCACAGTCCTTGGCGCCATGAGGCGAGAGGGCCATCCTAATGTTCTATTAGGGTAGATGCCTCCAAAACACCTTTGGTTTGCCCAAGTGTGAGGCTAGAGGACCATCCTATCATTAGGGTGGAAGCCTCCAAGATACCTCCGGCTTGCCTATAATGGACATAGCAGCGCTGTCTTAGGCTCACTGAGGCTAGACGACCTTTCCCAATGTTCTATTGGGTGGTGACTCCAAAAAACCTCCTTGTTGCCCAAAATGGACACACTTGTAATTTCTTACAAGTTTTTATGAACCTCCTCCCGAAAGCCTTAAAAGCGAGCGGTTCGGGGCGCCCTGGGGTTTGGCGTGCATCACAGTGGCGACTCCACTAGGGACAATACTCGAGACTTCGATTCGAAAGTACCTTGGTTAAAATTTATAATTGAGTTTTAATTTAAAAATTTCATCCTTTTTGCAAACTGCATTGCATCTCATTAGAGCATTAGATTTATGCTAGTTTGGTCCCTCTATCAACCCCGGTGCATTCCCAAAGCACGACCCTACGTTCACTCAATGTAGGAAAGTGTTAAGGATAATCACCAGCCCAAGTCTCTTACCTTTATGGTATATTAAATGGAGACCCGATCGGTCATTATGCTTGTGATGAGCTAGACCTGTTAGCAGGGACTATGCTTAGTAGCCCTAAAGTAACATTACCTTGGCCAAAGCTCAAGTAATGAAAGTAGACACTCCTCCTAGGTGGTATGAACCTTAATACTATGCTTGCTGTATGGATCTTTATGTATTGGGCGGACCCAGATATTTTGATTGATCACCTAATCAAAGGCTTTCATGCCCCGATAGGCTCATGTCAATTTATTCGGACTGCCTAAATACGTAATAATCATAACCCATGTGCCTGTGCATTAGTTAGGAGAGGTTATGCTGCCGGTTTCCCACCATGCACCATACGTGCCCATCGGGTCCCCTGTTGACCCATGGGCCAATCCCACCTAGGAAAGAGACTATGACCTCGTGTGCGGGAGTAACAAGGTTGGAAGGACCTATGTGCTTGCATGTGATTTGTGGATGATGCATTGCATATTCATGTCATTCATGCACAAATAAATTTTTTTTTATTTCCTCCCTATGTATACATCCTATTTCCTGCATATAATTATTACATGTACACATCATCCTATGTATAGTTTTTCAAATGTTTTCACATGTATCATTGTAACCTCTTTTAGCCATTGTATACCATTTGTTGCATTACATATTATTCATGCATCATTCTAACTCTTTAATCTTTTAGCCATCAAAGACCACTTTCCTAGTTGGTTAGGGTTCCGACAGCCGCATTATCAGAGGGTTTTGATTGAGCAACCAGAATCAAAGTCAAAGAACAATTAACAGGCATTCAAAAAATCTTCAGAAATGGCCAATTCATCGAGAGAGGCAGCTACAACACCAGCCATGATTGCCGAAGAAGTGGGCAGATGGCTCGAAGAATTTGAGAACAGAATGATGGCCATGATGGCGACAATGGCCCAGCCTACTGTACAGAACCCGACTGCTCCTCCTATGAGACAAAATGAATAAGAGGAGTCTAGAGAAGACCCACTTGAGGAGATTCGCCCGCCATCGGTAAACTTAAGGGCTACCATACCGGGAGCTCAGAGAAGAGAGATAACCCATGGAGTAGAGGATGATTTGGGAGACGATGAATATGAAAAACCCCTATTGGTTAGAGGGAAAGTACCCCAAACAGAAAAAGCCATTTAGAGAAAAATGGAAGAGAAGTTCGAGGCGATGTCTCGGATGTTAATGATGGGAAAAGGGATGAACCCCGAGGATAAGGAGCTGGATGGGGAGGATCTAATCCCTCTGAATTTCAAAATGACTGATGTCCCGAAGTTTGATGGTACATCAGACCCCACAGCACATATTAAGCAATACTCCCTAGTGATGAAGGGGACGACGCTGACAAACAGGCATAAGATTGAATACTTCTGTTTGAGTTTGATAGGTCCTGCAGTGGACTGGTATCATAGGCTGGAATGAAAAATAAAGGAAGACTGGGACCTACTGACAGAGGAGTTTCTCCAGCAATACGACTGTAGTATAAGGATGGAGGTCACTCTGGAAGATCTAGAACTACTGCAACAAAAGCCAGATGAATCATTTCATGAGTACCTGACCCGATGGAGGAACCGGGTAATGGAGATGAAGAAGAAGCCGAATATTCCAAACCAGATCAAGCTGTTATTAGGAATGCCAGCCCATATTTGAAGGATGGGTTAAAGATGAAGGGGTTGAAGGACTGGGAGTCCCTGAAAGACATAGGCATCGAAGCTAAGGCTGAGCATCTGGATAAAATGGCTAAATTTGCAATCCTAGCCTTGGGTAAGAACAAGGGAAGCAGTAGTGGTAATGGCAGCAATACTGGGGCAGCAGAAGTCTCAACCACTGGAACGACTCCCAAATACCTCACTATCTCGGGCAAGCCATTATCTTGGCACTTCACCCGTCTCATCAAGGAAGGGAAGTTATAACCCTTGCCAGCTGGGCCTGCCCCAAGTCAAGGAAAGCCTAGGCACAGAACAGATTAGTATTGTGCGTATCACCAGTACACAGGGTATAGAATAGACTATTGTCGTCCTTTAATGGATCGCATTCAAGAATTGGTGCCTGGCCTGGAGGAAGAAAGAAAGAATTAGAGTTGTTACAATGCCTTTCTTTTTTTAAAAGTGTATTCCTGAACTATGCACTTGTTTCTCTTTTCTATTTTAATAATATAGGCTTTTCTTATATATGCATTGTTATATCTTATCGCATCGAGCATAAATGATAATCATGATTAAGGCATTGGGTTAAACACTATTTATTCAGTTTCAATAAATAGTAATCTTGGTTGCATCCAATTTGACTCTTGAAGTGAGATAAAATTTGAGAGAATAAAAAAAATAAAGGAAAAAAAAAGTATGAAGAAGTCTTTGCTTGGACCTATGAAGACGTGCCGGGAGATGATCATGAAGTCATCAAGCACACCATTCCAACATAGCCCGATCATAGACAAGTCAAGTAGAAGGTCAGAAAACCCAGGCCGGAAGGGGCAGAAAAGGTCAAAAGGAGGAATCCACAAGCTGAGATGAAGCCGAATTCTTTATACAACACCCGGCTTGGTTAGCGTCATCCTAATAGTCAAGAAGAGCGAAAAAGTACGAGCTATCAGGATTTGAACAAAGCTTATCCAAAAAAAAAGAGAGAGAGAAACAAAAAAGAAAAAAGAACAAAAGGAAAGAACAGGAAAAAGAACAAAAGAAAAAAGAACGCAAAAAAGAGAAAAATAAAATACAAAAAAAATAAAGAGAGAGAAGGAAGGCCATCCTGGGGGCAAGCTTTGTTCAAATCCCGTTGATCTACACATGCCCGTACCTTGCCATTCTTCTTGGCTACCAAAAAAGGACTAAAAGACTAATTAACAAATCGTCTAAGGGGTGTACTATACAAACGGCAAGTCGATGACATTCACTTGAGATGCGTGGACGAGAAAGGAGCTAAGAGGGTCATGGAAGAAATTCATGCCAGAATTTGTACAGGCTATATGAATGGTTTAATGCTGGCAGAAAAGATTAAGAGACAAGGATTGGGCAGAGAAATGACCCTTTTGCACTTCGAGGCTAGAGAACCACCGTTGGAACCTCTACAAGAGTCACCTATTATTCCTCAACACAAGGGGCAGAATGTAATGGCCCAAATACCGGTCTAGAAGTGTCCGAGTGTAATTCCAGTGTCATCATGATAATCACAGTATCGAACAGTGTAGGGAGTGAGTTTGCCAGTGTCAAACTTCAGTGTTAAGTGTGTTAAAAATATAGTGATTCCAGGACGGGTGACATCGGCGTGGCTATACAGAGGATTCGGCTGTCTGGCGCCCGAAAAATTTTAATTTCGTAAAAATGATCTGTGGGTCATAAGGAGTCTAGTAGTGAAATCGGAATTAAAAACGGAGCTAAAACGACCTCCGAAAATCATTCTGAAGTTGGCCTCCGGTTCGGTTCAATTTGAACCAGGATTTGATCGAAATTTGACCAAGGGGTTATGAGAGGCTTATGTGGCCTAATAGAATTTCAGTGTGTTAAATAATGTAATGGAAGTGATTTATGTGAATTTTGACAACTTTAGAGTTGTATTTTACGGCAGAAGGAAAATTGATCGAATATGACCGGTTTAAGTGCATCGGTGCACAAATGGACTCTGATTGAGCTAAAAATTTGTAGGTAGCCTATTTTCAATGCTTTGAGATCAATGGAATTGGTTAGAAGAGAAAATAATGAGAGAAACATATAGATGATTTGGAAAAGTATAAATGAACCGAAAAACTGAAATTTTGGTTTATTTTAGTTGGACCACTTTGGTTGGACCGGTTCAGTTCATAAGGGGGCTATATAAAGGGAGAAATGGCTGGGTTTATCTAGAGAAATCCAGAAAAAGTCGGGATCATCTTCCTCCCCCAAAACATAACCTCTTTTCTCTCTCTTTCTTCCATTTTCATCTCTTCTACTCCAATTTCTCTCCAAATCTTACCTCCCTAACTAAATTTCAGCTCCTCTACAATCCTATAGCAGTGTTTGGAGTTCATTTGGTGCACTGGAAGTGGGTGAAATCAAGAGATCAAAGGTTAGGGTGAGTTTTTGATTCAAGGGTTTATATTTTATTTTATTGGTCCCTATAAAGGGTTTTGGGGCTGTAGAACACGTTTATGATGTTAGATTTTACATTTGAGACTTGATTTTTAAGTTATGAGGATGTTTATATTCGGCCCATGTAGGAAATCAAGGTGAGGAGGAGATTTATCAAGCTAAAGGGAAGGAAAAAGCAACCCTAGAGTGCTCTAGAGCTTGGAAAAGAGGTTTGTGGTTACTAAATCTACCTATTTCCTAATGTATAAGTTGATTTTTAGGTTATGTTTAAGAGTAGGTATAAGATAAAGATGTGATTAATTAAATCTAACTTGATATTCATGCTTAGAAGACTTAAATTAGTGTATAAATATGATTAGATGAAATTAAAACAAAGTGCTATGAAAATCACTATAGAGGCCGAATGGTATACCTAAGATAAAATTAGATTTTAATGAGTTTTAAGGCATGAAATTAATGTTTACAACATGTATAATTAGTGTAATTCATGATAGAGTGAATAAAGAAATTAAAAGAAATCATAATGAAGGAATGATAGTGAGGCCGAATGGTATTAAGTGGATTATAATGGAATACATGATGATATATGGCATGAAAATGGTATACATGATGTGTATAACATGAAATAAGTGTAATTGAGTGATTAAGAGAAATTATAGTGCATGATATGGGATTTTAAACTCTTGGTCGAATGGTGCATGTGAGATTATATATGTGTATTTTCATTGTATATGTAATATAATGGCATATTATGACTATATGATGATAAATGAGTGTGCATGCAAAGTGGTAAGTCAAAATGAGATGTATGATAAATTTTGCATAATGACATAATGTGATAATAATATGAATTTTGAGAAATATTGCCCTTAGTAGTTGTCTGGTAGTAAAATCTAGTCCAGGATATAGATGGCTAGCCACAGGGATTTCACACCGCGGTATGAGTCATGGCGACTCATTATTGATAAGGCAATGAGAGCTTATCACATTGTACAGTGATATTTAGTGTATAGTGTAGTGCAGTGCAGTGAAATTGGTCCTGCTAGGACCATTTTATAGTGAAATGGGTTTGTGGGGCCCATATCCCGCATATTCGGTCTGTAGATTTTCTACCGGATCCATACTAGGGGCATATTGGTAAATATGCTGTAAAAATGATTAAAATAATGAAATTGGTGAAAATGAGTGAAAAGTGTAAAAGGAAGGGTAAAATGGTAATTTTGGTAAAATACGATGCTTAAATAGTGAAACAGTGAAAAAGTGATAAAACAGGGACTAAAATGTAATTTGGCTAAATTGTAAGTTAAAGAGATGAAAAATGAAGTAAAAAGGGTATAATTGAAATTAAATAAGTTAATTAAGGGTAAAAGTGGAAAATAAACATAAATGAAATTATTAGTGTAAATATTTAATAAATAAGGGTATTTTGGTAATTAAGTGTTAAATGAGGACATAAGTGTAATTAAAGTGGAAAATGGGATATAATGGGTATTAATGTAATTGTAAGGACATAATGGTAATTAATGAAAAAGAGAGGATATAGTAGGAATTAATGGAAATGTTAAGGACATAAGTGGAAATAAGAGAAAAAGATTAGTGATTAAAATGTAATTAATGGGAAATAAAGAATTAAGTGTGCTAATAAAATAAATAATGCAATTAAGTAAATAAAAGTGTAATTAAATGATTTAATCTATAGTTATGAGAATGATTAAGTGATTAAATAAATAATAATGTGATTAATTAAGTGAAATAAGAAGAAATAATAATAAGTGAAAATAATAAGTATATGTATTTATAATATGTTAATTAAATAAGATTAGTTAGGAAATTTTTATATTGGTAACCACCACTGGACATTCTAATGCTCAGCACGTAGTTGTTTTTGACTATGTGTAGGTACCCCATAGGACGGGAGCAGCATACCTCGGTATTTTGGTGGAGTAAGCTAAAGGAGGAGAAGTGGATTTTATTTTGTTTGTGTAATGGATAAATTGTGGCATGTATATACTTATCTAGTATTTGATTTTGGGCATGTAATGATGTTATATGTTATTTTGTCTGTGTGAATTATTTTGTGACTGTGTAACGAACAGCGGATGGGAAATGTGTGGATATAGTATGATATTGTTGTTGTGCCCTTGCCGGGACTGTAGAGATTTCAATTTGCAGGTTTGGGTAGTGCAATTTACAAGCCGTTATACTGCCGAATTTATACCAAATGAATAGTAAATAAGACAGTTATAGGTCATCGGTAACTAAGTAAATGTAAATGTAAATGTTAAAGGGTATGTAAAGTGAATAAGTGAATAAAGTATTAAGTGAACTTAGTGTTAATAAATATGAGTGTAGGAAAAAAAAAATTGACCCATAATTTCATAAGTGAATGACAGTTAACTGATCATGGTAATCGCACAGTATCGCTAAGTCGGCAGTATACGTATAGGGTATAAGAGTGTTACACAGAAGTAGTATGGCCGATAGATGTAAAGCTCAAATCTTTAAGTATGGTCATGGAAGCCCAAATTTCGAAATTCGACAGGACGCAGCAACGGCAGCAACAGTTAAGCAAGTCAGACAAGGACAGGTCATGAGATTACTGCCACAGTCAGATCCATCAGAAAATACTCTGCTCGATCATTCGAGAAGGAAGTCAGAAAGCATCCAATGAAAGAGGGAGATTCAGTCTTCAAGTACATACTTTTGTACATACTTTTGTACCACAGTCAGATCCATCAGAAAATACTCTGCTCGATCATTCGAGAAGGAAGTCAGAAAGCATCCAATGAAAGAGGGAGATTCAGTCTTCAAGCACACACAATCTTTTGTACATACTTTTGTACCAATAACTTTACAGGGAAAAGGCCGAACCAAAGGACAACTTCGGCAAGATGAATTCAAGATAAAGCCCACGCAAGTCGAAATCATGTAAGCCCATGAAGGGATTATCTTTAAGTCATTTTTTATGCATTCCTAGTCTCTTCGGAGCATTATCTTTAAGACCTTTTTTAAGGCATTATCAGTCTCTTCGGACCATTATCTTTAAGACCTTTTTTAGGCATTCCCAGTGTCTTCGGAGCATTATCTTTAAGACCTTTTTTAAGGCATTATCAGTCTCTTCGAAGCATTATCTTTAAGACCTTTTTTAAGGCATTATCAGTCTCTTCGGAGCATTATCGTTAAGACCTTTTATTAGGCATTTCCAGTCTCTTAGGAGCATTATCTTTAAGACCTTTTTTAAGACATTATCAGTCTCTTCGGAGCATTATCTTTAAGACCTTTTTTAAGGCATTATCAGTCTCTTCGGAGCATTATCTTTAAGACCTTTTTTAAGGCATTATCAGTCTCTCCGGAACATTATCTTTAAGACCTTTTTTAAGGCATTTTTAATCTCTTTGGAGCATTATCTTTAAAACCTTTTTTAAGGCATTCTCAGTCTCTTCGAAGCATTATCTTTAAGACATTTTTTAAGGCATTCTCAGTCTCTTCGGAGCATTATCTTTAAGACCTTTTTGAAGGCATTCTCAGTCTCTTAGGAGCATTATCTTTAGGTCCTTTTGTTAAGGCATTATTAGCCACTTTCGAGCATTATCTTTAATTCCTTTTCTTAAAGCATTTCAAATATTTTCCAAGACGTTCTCAGTCTCTTTAGAGCATTAAGTTATTTTCAAAAAAATGTCCCAAATCCCTTCAATCCAAGGTGATCCAAGAGATGGGTTTAGCTCAACATTGTTAGGCACTATCCAGAAAAGCAAGCCTATTCATGCATGCCATGGAGGAGGCAATCAAGTAAGTTTCTCTATCATAAGAGGCACGTTCACACACATCACACAAAGTGTACAAAATTAAAATTCAAATGTACAAAGAATGCAAATCTCAAATAAAAACAACAAAAAAAAACAAATCAAAAAACAAATGAGAAAAAAAAAGAGGAAGATATTTTAAAGGCCTTGAAAATCCAATATGCTGTAAAAATTCAAATACATTCAAAATGTAAAAATCCCAAAAATTTACAAGAAAGAAAAGACAAAAACAAAAACAAAAACCAAAAATAATGTGAAGAGATGCTAAAGACATTGAAACTTATCGACCTGCAGGTAAGCAACGAAACTTCCAATCTAATTTTACTCTGAGAAAGCTCAAATCTATTTTCCTCTTTAGAGGCTCAATATCAAATTCTCTCACCCTCTTGAGAAGTATGTAGGTCTTTTTAATAAGGAGGCTACGTTGGAAATGATAGAGGAATCGATATCTGGCATGTCACAGTCGGCAAGGGATATCTAAGAGGATGATATTCCACAAACTATTTTCTAGGGGAACAACTAACCATCCTTAGGGGGGGCACCCGTCTGATATTAGCCCCAACAGGTATGTGCTGCCATAGGTATGCATCTCTTTTATATACCCTGCACATTTGATTTTCTTTTTTTTTTTTTGCAAATAAAAAGAAGAGGTTCAGGATAGAACGCCAGCGGGACAAATCAGCCACCGTGCATGCCAAGATGAGGCTAGCGGGGCACACGCGATAGAATAGATCGCAACGAGGTTGTGGTTATAGAATACCGCATCCCAAAGACACCGTGCAAGCCGAGATGAGGCCAGCGGGAAAAATCAGCCACCGTGCATACCGAGATGAGGACAGTGGGGCACATGCGATAGAACAGATCGCAACGAGGTTGTGGTTAGAGAATACCGCATCCCACAGACACCGTGGAAGCCAAGATGAGGCCAGCAGGACACCTGCGATAGAACAGATCGCAATGGGATTGTAGTTGGATAACACTGCATCTCACAGACACCGTGTAAGCCGAGATGAGGCTAGCGGGACACCAGTGATAGAACATATCGCAACAGAGATTGTCGTTAGATAACACTACATCTCACAGACACTGTGCAAGCCGGGATGAGGCCAGTGAGACACCAGCGATAGAACAGACCGCAACAAAGATTGTGGTTGGATAACACTGCATCTCACAAACACCGTGCAAGCCGGGATGAGGCCAGCGAGACACTAGCGATAGAATAGATCGCAAGAACGGGATTGTAGTTGGATAACACTGCATCTCATAAACACCGTGCAAGCCGAGATGAGGCCAGCGGGACACCAGCGATAGAATAAATCGCAACAGAGATTGTGGTTAGATAACACTACATCTCACAGACACTGTGCAAGCCGGGATGAGGCCATCGGGGCACCTGTGATAGAACAGATCGCAACGGGAATGTGGTTAGATAACACTGCATCTCATAGACATCATACAAGCCGAGATGAGGCCAGCGGGATACCAGCGATAGAACAGAACGCAATAGAGATTGTGGTTAGATAGCACTGCATCTCATAGACACCGTGCAAGCCGAGATGAGGCCAGCGGGACACCTGCGATAGAACAGATCGCAACGGGATTGTGGTTAGATAACACTGCATCTCACAGACACTGTACAAGCTGGGATGAGGCCAGCGGGATACCAGCGATAGAACATATCGCAACAGAGGTTGTAGTTAGAAAACACTGCATCTCACAGACACCATGTAAGCCGAGATGAGGCCAGTGGGGTACACCTGATAGAACAGATCTCAACTGAGTTATAGTTAGAGAACACTACTCCTCACACCCTGCAAGCCGAGATGAGGCCAGTGGGACAAATCGCAATGGAGTTGCAGTTAGATAACACTGCACCTAGCACTGTGCAAGCCGAGCCGAGGCCAGCGGCACAATGCGAATGAGCCACAGTTGGATAACACTACAGGTCGACAAGCCGCAACCTTCTACACGGCAAAAAGGTAAGGGCTGCCTCAGGTACGCATCTCTTTCCTTCTTCTCTGAATTTTGGCTTATCTAGGCACTAGTGCACTAGTTGCCCTAAAATTGGGGGCAACTGTAGACACCGGGTCTTGAGACAGCCCAGATCAAAGTTACCCAATGATGATAAGATGCCTACTCACAGGCAAAAAGGCTAAAAGTGATGATTTTCTGGTCAAATTTGCATTTTAGAGTGAAAAAATAAAAATAATAAAAAATATTTTGACAATTAGATTTGAAAAATGGGGTTTAAAAATTATAGTATTTTTTAGTTAAATTTGAAAAAACAAAATCCGCGAATGTCAACGAGCATCGGTCGCCCCTGTTTCGCACATGCCGACGGGCATCGGTCGCCCCTGTTTCGCCGCAAATGGCCAAATTCGCCCGAAAATTATTTTTTTCCGATTTTTCACCCAAAAATCCATTTTTTATCCCATTTTTTTAGGGTTTTTAAAGGTTTTTCTTCCATTTTTAAAATTGAAAATAATTAATATCTGGTTTAATTGAGTTTTTTCCTTAATTAACTTTTTTTTCTTCATATAAAAAGAAAAAGATGAAGAAATGAGAGAGGGAGAGTTTTTTTAGGGTTTTTCTTCATCTTTTCTCTTGTTCTTCCTCTCAAAATTCTCTCTAACTTTGATTGAATTTTTCCCCAACAAAAAAATAAAAATAATTCAATTTTTCTTCCTTTTTCCAATTGAATTTCTTCTAAACATAATTTTAGAAGGAGTTTTGTTGATGAACTGGATTTTGAGACAAATCAAATAATTATTTGCTCTCAAAATTCATTTTTAACCTTTTATTTGTTTTCAATTAATTTTTTTTCAAGGTTTTTTTTATTATTTTGAATCTCTTTTTTATGAACAATGGATTTTGGGGCAAACAAAATAATTGTTTATTTGTAAAATCTAATTTTCGTTTGATTTTCTAAAAAAAGAAGTTTTTTTCCATAAATGATTTTTTTTCCCTTGAGATGAACAAAATAATTATTTGTTCTTGAGAACTTTTTTTGGTTTAATCAATAAAAATCATTATTTAGACAAAGAAATTAATTTTTTGTTCTTAAAGAATTGTTAATTTCCTTTTTATCATTTTTCTAGCATATTTATTTCTTGGAATAAAATTCTAATATTTTATCATATTCAACTCTAATCTTGCACATCACAAACAAGGAAATCAATCATCATTTTTACTTTTATCGAATCCGAAACTCTGAGGGTAAACATTCTGGGCTTGATCTTTTAATTTTTTATTATTTTGTTCATATTTAATTTATTAACATGTATATTATTATTATTTTTATTATTTTCATTTATTTATTTAATTGTTCTATTGCTTTTATATTTGTCTCATTTAATATGTTAATATATTATTTTTGTTCATGTAAATATTGATTTCTTATCATTTATAACATGTAAATATTGATTTCTTATTATCGCTAACATGTAAATAATTTATTTTTGCTTTGATTTCTCATTATTTTTAACATGTAATTAATTAATTCATTCATTTTGATTGATCTTTTTTGCCATGTAAATGTTTTATGTTAATTGTGATGACATTAATTAATCACGTCATTTATTTAATTATTTTCATCATTCTTTTATTCATTTTTTTTATCATTCTTTTTCATTGCTATTGTTATATATTTATTGTTTATTCATTTATTTGTTTATTTTCATTATTCATTATTATTATTATTATCATGTTCATATTTTTATGTATTAATTCATTAACATTTTTTATTTATTTCAATCACATCATTTAATTCATTTGTCATTCATAATATATTTTCTCATTTATTTTAAATTGTTAACATGGTAATTCATTTGTCGTTTTGATTTCATCTTATTTCATCTTATTTTATCTTATTTTATCATTTATTATATACTTAGTTGATTTAATTGATTTAATTACTAACATTATTTCATTGGTGTTTTATTTTTATTTCACAACTTATTTTCTCTTTTGGGCATTCTTGCAAGCACACGAGGAGATCCAGAAGGCTCGTTTAGGATAAATATTTATTTGCTTTATTTGTAATATTTCATTTATTTGGCTTCTTCATTTATTTTGCTATATAATCTTTAATAAAATTATTTATGCACGTTAAAAAGAAAATCACAAAAACATTTCTATTAATTAATTTGGTATTTTTTTCTAAATAAAAATGGGACCAATGTCCTAGTTTTTCATACCCAAATAAACCATAACCTTTAACACTTTTTTTAAAAGTATGCATGCGAGGACCAATGTCCTCATTCTTAACAAATAGCCCATTTTATGTATGATTTGTATTTTATTTACAATGGGGGTTGTATTCCGGTCCTAATTTTATTGTAATTTATTTTCATGCACTTTACTTTAATTATGCTTTATTTATTTATTGCTTTCCTTGAATGGACAATCTGCGCTTTAATTTAATTGCTTTAAATTGAATGAGAAATGGGATAAAACGATAAATTCAAAACTCAACTATAAACCTAACCAAGGTATGAATAAATGGGAAGTCCCGAACCTTCTCTGGTCTTTGGGCTCAACGAGGCGAGAGGGCCATCTCAATGTTCTATTGGGATGGGGCCTCCAAGATACCTCTTGTGTCCCATAAAAGGCTCAAAATTGCACAGTCCTAAGCGCCACGAGGCGTTAGGGCCATCCTAATATTCTATTAGGGTGGATGCCTCCAAGACACCTCTGGTTTTGTAACACCCCCTACGTCCCCGTTGGAAGGACGCGGGTGCGCTACCGACACTCACTCACACACATGCACACATACGCTAAGCGAAAACATACGTTCATGCAAAAACACGGGAAATTAAAAACTTATCTTGAGAAGCAAAACTGGACATACATTAACTCACACACTCGCAGGCACTAAGCCGAAACATATACACATGCATACATACGATCATTCAGCGGAATCATAAAGCAGAGAAAATAACTGAAACTTAATTACAATAAGATCCTTACATAATCAAAGGCTACAAATTACAGAAATCAAAATACAGAAGCTGAACAGAATAACGTAACACTTCTAACTCCTATGTGGCCGACCCTGCAGACGCACGACTCGAACCGAACCAAACCTGCCACCTGCACGGGAAAAGAGTCCGTGCTAAGCGATAAACGCTTAGTGGGGAGAACACACAAGCAAGATGGACGGCCATTCACAATGGTCGCCAGAACAAGTTACATACACAATTGGCATATGCAAATAATCACAACAGAT
Source organism: Excoecaria cochinchinensis (assembly GCA_947683425.1). Lineage (NCBI taxonomy): Eukaryota > Viridiplantae > Streptophyta > Magnoliopsida > Malpighiales > Euphorbiaceae > Excoecaria > Excoecaria cochinchinensis. The sequence goes on from CANTUQ010000004.1 coordinate 5,551,313, forward strand.
GGATAAACAAGCCTTCATAGGAAAGCCCTGCATTCAGAAGTTCATATACACATACTTGTACATATTACCTGAGTGCTTGCCTTAATATCATATTCGTCCGAATACTACACTCTTATATCATATTAAGCAAAGCCCCTAGCAGACAAGGGATCACAGTAGATACAAATATTCATGTAAAACTACATACAAACTCTCATGCATATAGTTACCAGGGCATCAAGTGTCAGTATCCTACCGTGCACAGTCACGAGCGATAATACACATACGACTATCATGCCAAGTACTCATGCATTTAACGGAAAACCCATTCACATGCAATACAATTATCAGGTAATACGCACCCAACTATCATGCCGAGAATGCTAGTTAACTAAACATACTTTTATCATGCCTTGAAATGTAAATACATGACCACACGCTGAAATCACTACAATAGGAAAACTAGAGAGAGGAGGCACGTAACATAACACAATATATATAACAATCCAAGGTCAAGAGCACATTCATTACGTATCTTGATTCACATAATTCACTATAACCGTCAAAAGTACAAAATCACGTTTATGCACATGCTTACTAATCATAGCATTCAAAACCTATTAATTCATATTCTTATAGACATACCTAATCGAATTCATGGCATTCAAAAGATTATGGTCACAGTCATGCACATCTTAATTCCCGTACCTATATTCATAACCGTTGGCATACAATACATTCACAATATGTTATGCATATACCCATATATGCAGATAAATATACCCAATACACATGTTTAGGTCACACTTAATCCATTCAGAGATTCATAATCACATTCTCTTGTTCATATTAGGCAAAACAGACAGAATACCTGCTGACTCAAAATAGTGGATAATAAGTATACAGACAGTACTTTACGGGGTACGAGCCGATACAGACAGTACTTTACGGGTACGAGCCGATACAGATAGTACTTTATGGGTACGAGCCGATACAGACAGTACTTTATGGGTACGAGCCAATACATATAGTACTTTACGGGTACGAGCCGATACAGACAGTACTTTACGGGTACGAGCCGATAAATCAAGATACTTTTAACTTTTACAAAACATTTTCAAAAGGGATCTTAAACAAGATCCGAACACATAAGGGTTCACAAGGAACCAAACGGGGACCTGATCAGGGTCCAAACGTAAATAGAAGCTGCAGCAGAAAGACTCTATTAGGCATGCCTAACTATCCACTGAACTGACTCTAGCAGGTTATGCATAATCCATTCAAGTCATTTCATATTATTCCAAAACACACACATATATATATATATGTCAGGTATATATACATACGTATAAGCATATTCATATCATGGATTCACATACATATAACTCATACATTGCCCATGCATAATACATCCACTTGTGTTAACATACTTCATAAAATAGTCCAAGCATAAACCTAAAGGTATCACAAATTTCAAAATTCACACATTGGCATCCCAAAAGAAAACTCAATTTGGAAAAACAGGGAGTGTCGCGATCGCGACGGATGTCGCGCTCGCGACAGAGGCTACTTGCCCATGTCGCGATCACGGCAACCTTTGCGATCTCGCGAGGGAACTAGGGCATCTCGCTGTCGCGCTCGCGACAGTGAACTGCCAATCCAAACAATTCGGTAACCGATCTCTCTGTCGCGCCCGCGGCATGTGTCGCGCTCGCGACAGAGGCTCTGCTGCATAGCTCGGTGGAGAGCCCGGACGCGTGCGAGGGCTGCTTTCACCGGGCTCTATCGCGACCTCGCGACGATGTCGCGCTCGCGACAGAGTCGGGAATTTCAACCCTTACACAAGAAATCTGCAGAAAATTCCCTCTTCACAACCCCCAAACTCAACCAATGTCGAAACATCAACTTACCTCATCTCCAGCAAGCCACACATCATTGACAACATAGACACAACATTCGTATCAAGAATTCCGATAAAACATGCCACAACAATATCCATTTACACAATCTATAATATCAACACTATTCGCCATTCATCACAAACGCACCCATGTTATGCATTCACATATACGGTACAACATGCCTCGGTTACTCATGAGATCGACACATATCCACACTCATCCATAAACCAACCTTCACGGAGTTATATCTATTATTATTCACTTGATAAATCCCCAATTCTTAATCATGCTCATAAGTTTTACCAAAGACAACTACTTATATAGTAATTTAATTACCCTAAAGATGCATAATAAGCCGAGGGGAAGGTACGGGATTGATCCGGGTCAAACCAGGACTCAAAAATGAAGAAATAAAGGCTTAAATCATGCTTTTCTGTCGCGAGGTCGCGACACTGTCGCGATCGCGACAGAGGCTCACCTCTGAAGCCAAACGAGATTGCTTAACGTCCCAAATTTGTATTGCCTAAACCGACCTCTAAACCTCATTTTTAGCCCATATGTCCTTCTTAAAAAATGTTCCCTAGGATGTTATCGTTCAAAGGCAATAAATTTCAGATCAAAAGAACATCTATAACGCCAGATATGATCTCCACAACCCAAACTGTTCAAATAACCCGACCCAAACAGAAACACTACGATTTTGGTCAATTTTCTGGGTCTTAGAGCAATAATTTGCCCAAGTCTATTTCTGAGACATTTAAATACATGGAAATCATGGTTCTAATGGCCTAAGAATCAGACGATTTAGAGCTCTATAACTGCAGATATGATAAAAACAATGCACGGAGGTCAAAAGAGAACTGAACAGGATTACTAAAATCACCATAAAACATCAAAATCAAAGAAATCCCCAAACTCATGCATTTCAATACCAACCCACATATACATTTATCTCAATCAAATACATGGATTACTAACACATTTACCCAAATTAGTTCATGCATAAACTCATATCAAACACTCAAATTTCCGGAAAGCAAACAACAATACAAACTCAAAACTCAAATGTAAAATCAAAGCTCCCTAACCTCAAATTTGCCGATGCAATCTTCAACCTCCAAGAGCCCACTTTCTCTTATCCTTTAATCTTACTCTTGATACCCAAAGCTCAAAATCCTTCACAACACAAACCCTAGCTTAAAGCTTGAGGAAAACCCACATGCAAATAGAGAGAGAGAGAGAGAGAGAGCAGAAAATAGAAAAGAAAATGAGAAAGAAGAACCAAAGAAGAGAGGAGAACGGGAAAGGCAAGGCAAAATCTGCCCTTTTTCCCTCTCTCTCCTCTATTTCCCTTTTTCCTCTTTCTTTTCATTTAATACACACACACCTACCAAGTCCACATGGCATCCTCCTAATGGACCAACAAAACCCACTTTGACTTATTCCTCCTTGCACCATACACCATCCACACATTAACAATCTCTTACACTAATATCTCTAAGGTACCATACTCTACTTACACTATAACTTTTCTTAAAAATCCACTTACATCCTACTCCCATACATTACAAGCACACACTAGATTAATCCCAAATAACATACCCTACATCCATACACCACCTACGCACCTTAATATTTCTCCTCTTAACATACTTAATTAATTTCCTTGCATAAAATCCTTAATATCTAAATTTTCCTCTTACATAAATTACGAAAATACCCTTACTAACCCGACTTATTGCGCAAAATTCTGACTAGGCTCTTTTTGGGGTGTTACAGGTTTGCCCAAGCGTGAGGCTAGAGGACCATCCTATCATTAGGATGGAAGCCTCTAATACACCTCCGGCTTGCCTATAATGGACATAGCAGCGCTGTCTTAGGCTCACTGAGGCTAGACGACCTTTCCCAATGTTCTATTGGGTGGCGACTCCAAGAAACCTCCTTATTGCCCAAAATGGACGAACTTGTAATTTCTTACAAGTTTTCATGAACCTCCTCCCGGGGTTCGACGCGCGTCACAGTTATATTATGATATTGGTTATATAATGCTTTATTAATTTGGGCTAATTTGCTAACATTCTTACTTGCTTTTATTGTCCATAAAATTTATTTATTTCACCATGACTAATATTTTTGAGCGAGCCAGAGGATCGGGAAATCAAAGACCTTCAGAATTTGGGTTTGCATTTTTAATTATTATATTTTCTTTATTATATTATTTTTATGTTGGATGTAAGATGTATTTTAAATTTGTCCATATTATAGAAAAACATGTTTTTTTATAATAATTAAAATCGAGATTTTTCGTAATAAAATGGACCAATGTCCTATTTTAGCCAGACAAAATATCACATTCAAAAGGAGAATTAATTTTCATAAAATGGGATCACTCATCCCGATTTTCACAATAAATGTCCAAAAATAAATTCTCCAATTTTTAAGTTAATAAAAAGGAACCAATGTTCCTAAGAATTCAATAAATCTCTCAATTTATGTATGATGTATTTTATTTTATTTATTTTTATATTTATTTATTTATTCATTTTGGGTCCTTGTAATTAATTTTGGGGCAAATTTATTCTTTTATTTATTTATACATTCTTATTTTGGGGGATTGTTCTGTCCCATTTTTTACATGTAATTTATTTACTGCTTTCTTTATCGCTTTATTTATTGATTTCCAATATGATTGAAATGCACTTTAAATTTTGTTGCATGATCGCATGAGATGAGAGATGAAATTTTGATTTCTTAAAAAATCATTTATAAATTTAATTTAAGGCATTAATAAGAGTGAAGTTCTGAACACCTTCTCTGGTTCAAGACCCCCAAGGTTAGATGATCTTTCGCAATTTCTTGTAAATTGGGTGGCGACTCCAAAATACCTCAAAGGTGCCTAAAAGGTGTCGTGAGGCTAGATGATCCTTCCAATGTTCTATTGGAAGGAGGTGTCCAAAATATCTCATGATGCCCAAGATCAAAAGATGCGAACCAATCCCTCGAGCTCTAAAAGTAGGTCTCATCACGAGGGCTTTTGATAGGTTCGGCGCCCGTCACAGTGGCAACTCCACTGGGGATGATTGAAACTTCGCTTTGAAAGTGAATTGAGTTAAAATTATAATTGAGTTTTTAAGAATTGAAAAATTCCATTTCTTTTCAAAACTTGCCTTGCATCTCATTAGAGCCTTAGATCTATGCTAGTTTGGTCCCTCTTTTAACCTCGGTGCATTCCCAAAGCATGACCCTACGTTCACTCAATATAGGAAAGTGTGAAGGATAATCACCAGCCCAAATCTCGTACCATCATGGTATATTAAATGGTGACCCGATCGGTCGTTACGCTCGTGATGAGCTAGACCCATTGGCAGGGACCATGCTTAGGTAGACCTAAAGTAATACCACCCTTGATCAAAGCTCATGTAATGGCAATAGAAACTTCCACTAGGTAATATGCTCCTTAATACAATGCTTGTTACGTGGCCCCTTATATATTGAATCAACTCAAACATATTAATTGGGCACTCATCAAAGGCTTTAATGCCCCGATGAGCCCATTTTTAGTCTATTTGAAAGGTCCAAATATATAAAGGCCAAAACCCATACGCATGTGCTTTAAATTAAGAGTGTTATGCTCCTGGTTTTTTACTATGCACCATATGCACCCATTGGGTTTCCTGCTAACCCATGGGTCAAGCCCACCTAGGAAAGAGACCGCACTACCTCATGTGTGGGAGTAACAAGGTTGGAAGGATCTACTTGCTCGTATGTGGTTGTCTATGTTGCATCGACACGACCATGCATCTTTAATGTCATTCACGCATCATGCTAACAAATTGAATCTTTCAGCCATCATAGGTACGAATCAGTGGTCTAGGGGTCCAGACAGCCAATTGGTAAGGAGAAACCCATTCTTTGAGTCATTAGAGCAAGTCTCGCATCAGGGTTCAGAATTACTTTTAGACAGCACCGAATCCCTACCTTCAGAATTATCACTGGACATGGCTATCCCAGAGTCGAATGCCACCCAAGAAATGGACCGGAGGGTCCAAGAAATGGAGCACAGATTTGAGGAGTTTGAACATAGAATGATGGCTATGATAGGCAACCTAACTGCTGCTCTAGTGCTGCCGGCAGGCCAACAACCTGCCACTCCTACTGGAGGATAGGCCGAACAGGTTTCGACTAGGGAGGCACCTTCGGTAGTAGCTATGGAACAACCTCCTACTGTTGAGCCTAGAAGAGTTGGGGAGTATAGGCCTGAAGAGGATTTTGTGGAGGATGAGCATGAGGAATCCATGTCAGTAAGAGCCAGATCTCCTAAAAAGGATGCTGCCCTAAAAAAGATAGAAGAGAGAGTCGAGGCGATGGCCCATTTATTGTCTATCGGGAAAGGGATAAGCCCTGATGATAGGGATTTGGATGACGAGGAGATGCTTCCTCAGAGGTTTAAGATGCCCGATTTGGCAAAATTTGATGGAATCTCAGATCCGTCGGCTCATATCAAGCATTACACGCTAGCACGACTCGTGATAACTCCCGCCCCTATTCCTGCCTTCCTCTGTTCTTTTGTTATGCTTTGATGGGTTTGCCTTCACGAGTCATGACAGTAGGCACGACTTGTGATCGCCTCCTAGGCCTCGTCTATCGCGAGGATCCAAACAGGGTCCTGATCAGGGTCTTGAACAGAACAAAGGGCTGTAGCATCAGAACTCTATAGGCATGCCTATCTATTGAAATGTTTCTTCTTTACATGGTTGGGTTTATCACTTGTATTATGCATCGATGACTTCAAATGTAAATTATTCAAATATTTCTGTACATGATAATAATTGAATTATGGGATTTTGCCTAATTCTATTATTTAGTGATTGTATGCGCGTAAGGTAATGCAAATTATTTATTAATCTAGATGAGTGCATGATGCCCAATAATATGGTTATGTACAGTATGTTCATATAAATATTTTATCCATGAAATAATATATGATTAGTTTTGAATATGATTAATGAAAAGTGTATATGTATATGAGAACGTGATGAATTCAATAATACTTTGGGAAAATTTAGCCTGCTTTAGTCGAGTCATGGATAGATAGGCATGCCTATAGAGTTTTGATGCTGTAGCCCTTTGTTCTGTTCAAGACCCTAATCAGGTCCCCGTTTAGATTCTCGCGATTCCCATTGTGTACGGATCTTGTTTAAGATCCACAATTCGAAAATGTTTTGAATGAGAAAAATATGATATTGCTTTTCGATTGTACCCACGGGTACCCCCAATGTGTTCTGTTACTCGTTTATCCACCCCTTTGACTTAGCAAGCAATTAAAAGAATAACAGAATGTGAATGAATTGATACGTTTTGTAATGATGTTCAAAGAGATTATGTGAACAAGTATATGATGCATTTGTGATAAATGCCATTTGACTTGTTCTCTATGCACTCCTATATTCTGGATCCTTTATGGACATTTGTGTGGAACGGTATGGTATTTTTGGGTACTCATGTGTTTTATTTAATAATGCGATATCTGTTCAATGAAAAGAGATATAACCAGTAATGTTTGTTCTAATAGCCATGTATGCATAGATCCTGATTACATAAGAGTTAGTATGTGGATAATGCATGTTATTAATCTGTTCAAAAGCTATAAGGATGATTGTCTTCAAGTCTTTGTAAAGAATTATTGAAAGATTTGATATGCATATTTGTTATGGTTGAATAATTAGTGAATGAATTCTATAAATATGTTCGTTTACATGTTTAATTGAGAATACAGGGATGCTATATTATTGCCTACTGGGCCGTAGACTGGATTGCTACTGTAAGTATATTGGTAAGGAATTGATGTGCATTATTATTAGTTTAACGAATACGGTAATTATGTATTAATTAGTAAGTATGGGATAATAAAGTGTTAAGCATGATATAGATAACTGAATGTAGGAAATAAGCTAGGAATAATTCTTGAACTTGTGTGTGTGTAAAGGTTTTCTGTAGAACTACGTGGTTCTGATCCCCAACCATAGGGATACATAGTAAGCTTGGAATATTTATTTCAAGCCTGAACCAAATCTGAATATTGAAATGTTTTAACTTAAGTATTGATATTGTAACCTGTATGATTTTTGAAATCTTAGTAATAATGAGAATGGGTAAGGCTTAATATGTTCTAACTAGCAAAAGTATTTTGGCAACCTGTGAGGTATAACTATTAATATGGTAATGCGGTGATTTAGACAAACGATGAGTATGTATAATGTATTTGTAGGTAAATAGGTAATAAAATACTTTCTATCTATAGTGAACGAGATGGATATGCATATGAAATTGCCCAAGTTTTCGTATGAGAATAAAGTTATGAATTGGTAATAATTTTAATGGGTATTCCTTTATGCTTTTGTAGGTGTATATATATATATATATATACTGCTTATGCATGTGCTTGTGTTAACAACCACTGTGAGTGGTTGGTTATTATTTATTTTGCCCCACTAAGCGTTATCGCTTAGCACAGGTGTTTCTCCGTGCAGGTTAAGAGATTAGAGTACGCAGTATTTCTCTGTGACTTTGACCAATGAGTCGGTAGAAGTTTTTATTGATTGTTGGTTTGTAATTAAGTTTATTTATTTAGCATTTGTAATAAGTTATAATATTCTATAGTGCGAATAATGGTGTGGTGATGATATAGGTTTAGGATGTGCATGTCTTGAGGTTATGTTTAGAGAAATTTTATTATTCTGCTTTTTCATTACTGCTAAGAGTGTTTGTCTGGTAGCACCCTCCACTCACCTTAGCTCTTTGTCCTTCGTTATGCTATGTGTGGGAGTTGGGGGTGTTACATTTAGTTGTATCAGAGCTCTGGTTTAGTCAGTTCTGGTTAACTAGGTATTTCAAAGTCTGTCTGTATAGTTTAGCATTGGCCAAAGCGGATGATTTTGTTTTTCAGGTATGTGTCGGGTAGGGCAACCTCCCGATTAGATAAAGTGTTTAGTTAAGTGTTGGCTCGGTAGATCATGATCTACCTATCCTGTACTGTTATTGGTGTATGTGTGTATTTGGGATGTGTTTGTTAGATGAGTTATCAGAGATTCTGTTAGGAATTTTGTTTCGATTCTAGGTGTTTAAAGCGAAGGTTTTGCAGAAGTTTTGAAGTGTATTGATATGTGGTTGCCTGGGTAAAATATCTGAATTTTTGTAAGGATGTGGTAATGCTCTGTATGCCTGTCAGCTATCTCTAGAAAAGTGTTTGAATAAGAGTATATTGAACCATGGGGATGGGAAAAGTGCATTATTATAGCATCAATCGCATTTTTGCATTATCTTGCATACATGAAACATCGCATCCTCATTGTATCATCATCCCTTTTATTACACATGAGAAACATTTTCATATACGTTGTGATGGATAAAAAGCTGACACGGTGTACATTGAGTGTTGATATTAAGATAAGATGTATAATTTAAGAGCATAGCAATTGTTAAGGAAAGTGTAACGTGTATATATTATCAGAAGTGAGTAGAAAAAGTATTTTGGAATCTTGCACCGATGAATGTGAAAGGATTTTTGGAGTAAGATACGAGTATCATTAGTAAGGAAAGTAGTACGTACGACAGATGTTTTTGAAGTATTAAGGAATTGTGTAGCAAATGTTGTAAATTAAATGGTTTATGCGTGAAGTGTATGTGCTTTAGTTTCTGATAGGCGATTAAGAAATGATTGCTCTGATTAATGTGATTGGTTTGAGCATAAGATCATGAAAGGAGAATCATGAGGGTTCATTAAGTCAATTTTATGAGTTTGGGTTTAGATATGTACAAGAGAAAGTTATGATTTGTGTATTCTTTTCGATTTTAAAGAAGTGATTTGAGATTATAGTGATGAGAATAAGTTATAGCAAGTAAGTATACTAAAAGTAAAGGTTTATTGGAATAAGTGAAATGTATGTATTATAAGTGTAGAACGTAAGTGTTATATGATTATACGGAAATGATCAGTGTAAATGATAGTGAATTGGAGTATAGTTCTAAATTTTTCTGATGTAAGTGAATTTTGAGGACGAAATTCTTTTAGGAGGGAAGAATTGTAACAACCTAAAAAGTACCCTAGAAGGATTCGTGCATATTGAGAATGAGTAGCGATCAAAGTTGTGCAAGTTGAAGTGTTTGGTATGCCATTTGGACAATTTAAGAATTTATGTAAAAGTTTCGGCAAGAGTGGCAAATGGTAAATTGTGAAATATGGAATTAGGACTTGATTGAAAAAATACGATTAATTAAGTGGGCCAATGTGAAGAATTATTAAGTTATGAATACCAATGTATGAGGTTATGAAAGTTGATGGACTAAATAGGAGAATTGACATAAATATCTATTTTGGGCCAATAGGATGGTGACAAGTGGCAAGAAGTGGGAAAGGGTATAAAAGAAGAGAGAATAGGAGAGAGAGAGCAGAAAAATTTGCTCTCCCCTCTCTTGTTCCTGTTCTTTTTTCTCGTTTCCCTTCTTCTTCTTCATTTCTTTTGTGCTCCAATGCCATCTGCTTCCCTTTAAATCTAAGCCCAAGATTTGAATGTTGGAGTTTGTTGGATCAAGTAAATCAAGTGAAGGTCTTGCTAGAAAGGTGAGTTAAGCTTTGATTTCTTTTGAGTGGTTTTTGAAACCCTAGATTTATGTTTTGCATTTGTGTGTGTATTGATAAGGATTTTGGAACAAGAAAGATCATCTAAGGAAGCTATTAGGAGCAATGGAGTTAAGGTTAGGGATTTTGTTATTTTGATGTATATTTTGATTTGGGGTTTTGATTTGATTTTTTGGAAATTTATGGAGTTAAAGTTGTTTAAATATGTTCAAATGTTATGGGTCTTGAGTAATTTGAGTTAAGATGCTTTGAATGTGAATTATTGAACCAAAGTATGTTTTGATTGAGAATTTGAAGTTATTTTTGCTGATTGTAAATTTAGAGATTTGATTATGTTAATTGATTGATTTAATTGTATTAATTTGCATGAAGGTTGGTTTTTATGTTGTTTATGATTAATTGGATGTTTAATATGAGTTGTGATGAGTTTTGGGTTTGATCGGAAGGTTTGGGTAAGTTTTTGAAAGGAAGAATTTCTGCAGTTCGCTGGAGATCTGAAAATGCGTCTCTGTCGCGAGCGCGACAAAGCTGGGTAATTCCAGCACCTCCCGAGCAGCTGAGCTATCAGCGGAGGAATGCATGAGTCGTGTCAAGCTTTACGACTCAGCATGAGATCCTGCTCCGCATGAGATTCCGTTCGGCATGGGGAGCACGACTCGTGCTGGGAAGCCCGTTCGGCATGAGAGTACATTCGGCATGAGAGCCCGTTCGACGTGGGGAGCATGACTTGTGCTGGGGCATGGGGAGCACGACTCGTGCTGGTCAGCACGACTTGTGCTGAGAGCCCATTCAGTGTAGGGAGTACAACTTGTGCTGGGAAGCACGACTTGTGCTGGTTAGCACCATTCGTGACAACTCCCGCCCCTATTCCTGCCTTCCTCTATTCTTTTGTTATGCTTTGATGGGTTTGCCTTCACGAGTCGTGACAGTGAGCACGACTCGTGATCCCCTCTTGGGCCTCGTCTGTCGCGAGCGCGACAGTCCTCTTTGCCTAAAAATGTTTTGAAATGTCTCTTCTTTACATGGTTGGGTTTATCACTTGTATTATGCATCAATGACTTCAAATGTAAATTATTCAAATGTTTCTATACATGATAATAATTGAATTATGGGATTTTGCCTAATTCTACTATTTAGTGATTGTATGCATGTAAGGTAATGCAAATTACTTGTTAATACTAGACGAGTGCATGATGCCCAATAATATGGTTATGTACAGTATGTTCATATTAATATTTTATCTATGAAATAATATATGATTAGTTTTGAGTATGATTAATGAAATGTGTATATGTATGTGAGAACGTGATGAATTCAATAATGCTTTGGGAAAATTTAGCCTGCTTTAGTCGAGCCGTGGATAGATAGGCATGCCTATAGAGTTCTGATGTTGCAGCCCTTTGTTCTGTTCTTGCCCCAGATCAGGTCCCCCTTTGGATCCTCGCGATCCCCAATGTGTACGGATCTTGTTTAAGATCCCCAATGTGAAAATATTTTGAATTAGAAAAATATGATGTTGCTTTTCGATTGTACCCACGGGTACCCCCAATGTGTTCTGTTACTTGTTTATCCACCCCTTTGACTTAGCAGGCAATTAAAAGAATAACAGAATGTGAACGAATTGATAAATTTTGTAATGATGTGCAAAGAGATTATGTGAATAAGTATCTGATGCATTTGTGATAAATGCCATTTGACTTGTGCTCTATGCACTCCTCTGTTCTGGATCCTTTATGGACATTTGTGTGGAAAGGTATGGTATTTTCGGGTACCCATGCATTTTATATAATAATGCGATATCTATTCAATGAAAAAAGATATAACTTGTAATGTTTGTTCTAATAGGCATGTATGCATAGATCCTGATTGCATAAGAGTTAGTATGTGGATAATGCATATTATTAATCTATTCAAAAGCTATGAGGATGATTGTCTGTATGAAGTCTTTGTAAAGAATTATTGAAAGATTTGATATGCATATTTGTTATGGTTGAATAATTAGTGAATGAATTCTATAACTATATTCGTTTACATGTTAAATTGAGAATACAGGGATATTATATTATTGCCTACTGGACCATAGGCTGGATTACTACTGTAAGTATATTGGTAAGGAATTGATGTGCATTATTGTTAGTTTAACGAATACGGTAATTATGTATCAATTGGTAAGTATGGGATAATAAAGTGTTAAGCATGATATAGATAACTGAATGTAGGAAATAAGTTAGGAGTAATTCTAGAACTTGTGTGTGTGTAAAGGTTTTCTGTAGAACTACGTGGGTCTGATTCCCCAACCATAGGGATACATAAGAAGCTTGGAATATTTATTTCAAGCCCGAACCAAATCTGAATATTGAAATGTTTTAACTTAAGTATTGATGTTGTAACCTGTATGATTTTGGAAATCTTAGTAATAATGAGAATGGGTAAGGCTTAATATGCTCTAACTAGCTAAAGTATTTTGGTAACCTGTGAGGTATAACTATTAATATGGGTAATGCGGTGATTTAGACAAACGACGAGTATGTATAATATATTTGTAGGTAAATAGGTAATAAAGTATTTTCTGTCTGTGGTGAACGAGATGGATATGCGTATGAAATTGCCCAGGTTTTCATATGAGAATAAAGTTTTGAATTGGTAATAATTTTAACGGGTATTCCTTTATGCTTTTGTAGGTATATATATATATATACTGCTTATTCATGTGCTTTTGTTAACAACCACTGTGAGTCGTTGGTTATTATTTATTTTGCCCCACTAAGAGTTATCGCTTAGCACGGGTGTTTCTCCATGCAGGTTAAGAGATCAGGGTAGCGCAGCGATTCTCTGTGACTTTGGCCAACGAGTCAGTAGAAGTTATAGAAAGTTTTTATTGATTGTTCATTTGTAATTAAGTTTATTTATTTAGCATTTGTAATAAGTTGTAATATTCTATCGTGCGAATAATGATGTAGTGATGATATAGGTTTAGGATGTGCATGTCTTGAGGTTCTATTTAGAGAAATTTTATTGTTCTGCTTTTTCGTTACGGCTAAGAGTGTTTGTCTGGAAGCACCCTCCGCTCACCATAGCTCTCTGTCCTTCGTTATGCAATGTGTGGGAGTTGGGGGTGTTACACAGCGTCACACCTATGAGGCCCATCTCACAATTGTGAGATGCGGCCTCACACTTGTGAGGCGCATTTTCACACCCCGTTTGTCCCCTAGAAGTTCGAGCCATGTTTGTGCATGTGCGTTTAGTGTGTATTTGCATGTCATAAGGGTATTTTGGGAATAATGCATGTTTGCGGCTTTTGCTAGTATGTGGGTGCATGTACGGTGCTAGGGTGTGAATTAGTTGGGTTTCATTTGGGTCTGTTTGCTGACTTGGTTGTAGGATGTAAGTGAGTAAGTTGGGCTGTAATAGTGTGTGCATGAGCATATCTTTGTAGGGTGTTATTAGTTGGGGTGACTTAGTGTGTGTGTAGTGCATTGTTGTTTGGTGTGTGTGGTTGACTTCCACCACTAAGGAGTGGACATATGGCTAGGTTAGGAAAATGAAAAGTAGAAGAAGAGAGAGAATTGGGAACTCAAAATTCTTCATCCCTCTTCTCTCTATCTTTCTTTTCCTTTGCTTTCCATTTATGTGCCCTAAGCTTGGATTCAAGCTCTTGGTGGTGGGAATTGATCACATCTTGCATGTATTTAGTAAGTTTTCTGCATTTTTCCATCTTGTTCTTCCTCTTCTTCATCATTTCTTCTTCTAGCTAGTTTGGCTTTTTAATTTAGGGTTGTGTTTTGTGTGTTCTTGTGGGTTGATCGTTAGTTGAGCCTCCTCGTGAGCCTAAAGGCAAGGAGAAGGCATCAGGAAGTGGAACTAAGTGAATAGGAGCTAAGGAGATTCTGGTTTAGGAGTTTGTGATTTATGCATTTTTGGTGATTTTATCCTTTGAATGAATTTCTGGAAAAATTTGGTGTTCTTGATGTTTTTACTGGTTATTATGTTATGGGTTTTGATTTTTATTGTTCATGAAACCTTGATTGTGAGTTATTGAACCAAAACGTGCAATTGATTGAGTTGTGGTATGAATAGTGATGAGATTGAATGTATAACTTGATGTTGTTTTGAGAAATCATGAGTAGGATCTTATATTGGTATGATTTGATGATGTTAGATGGTTTATTAATGTAGTATGAGTGAGGAGGAAATGGTTGGAGTGAGAAGTTTTGGTTTTGGCCTAAAAATGAGGTGAATTTGGCTCTATGGTATTGCATCTGGGCACGGGTCACGGTGGCAACCATTTTGGTTGTGACCGTGAGGTATGTACAAGATGCATTCTGCTGTGAGTTTGGACATGTCACGGTGGCAAACATTTTAGTTGTGATCGTGAGGTGTCCAGATTTTGCTTCTATTCTGGGTTCTGGACATGTCACGGTGGCAACAATTTTTGTTGTGACCGTGAGGTGTCCAGACTTTTGCTTCTGTTTGGTTTCTTTGGTATGTCACGGTGGCAACCATTTTGGTTGTGATCGTGAGGTACCCCAGACTTGCATTCTGCCGAGAGTTTTGGTATGTCACGGTGGCAACCAATTTGGTTGTGACCGTGACCTACCCTATTTTTGCAATAAAATCTTATTTGTTCAGGGTGATTAAAGGGTGTTAAATTATTGATTTAAGCACACACAATGACACTTAATAAGAGTTTTATACTAGTAAGATGGATGATGTTTATATGTACTGATTAACCAAAGTATGTGAATTCTTTGCTTGTTATAAAATAACTATGGACGTTAAATGTATAATTTTAGCCTGCGAATCAACTAAGTGGATAGTTAGGCATGCCTAATAGAGTCTTTTAGCTGTAGCCTCAGTTCCGTTTGGACCCCGATCAGGTCCCTGTCTAGTTCCTCATAAACCCTTATGAATTTTGGATCTTATTTAAGGTCCCTCTGAAAATGATTTTGAATGTGATAAAATAAATGGTTTCTCGATTCATACCCATAAGGTACTGTCTGTATACTCGTTATCCACTACTGTCAGTCCGCAGGTGTTTTGTTTCTTTGGTTTATGTCGATATGATTATTAGAATGTGATATCCGAATGAACATGATAAATTTGAGGATCAGTTTATATGTATGTGGATGTGGAAATAAGCTCCTGATTGTATGCCTTTATTCTGAAAGTATGGTTATATATCTGACATGATTATCCGCATATGTCATACCGTATGTGTTATGCCTTGACGACAATTGTGAATGGCCGTCCACTCTTTTGTTGTGTGTTTCCCTACTAAGCGTTTATCGCTTAGCACGGTTTTTATCCGTGCAGGTGCGGAAGGCGTTTTGCTTTAGGAGAGTTACCGCCAGTCAAGCAAACACATAAGGGTTTAGTGTTAGGACTACTTTTGTATTAGATTAATGATTCTCTTTGTAATAGAGCTCTCAATATATCGGTAATTTTGTAAGCTTCCGCTCTGTATATTTTGTAATATCAGTTTGATCAGAACATTATTGTAAGGGATGTTGTTATATTAATGCATGATCAAGTTGATGTTTCTCAAAAGTTTTAAATTTCCGTATGTTTTTAATGTATGAATGTATGCTTTGTATCGATCCGTTTGGTGTGACACCCTTGCTCCTACGGCATCTCACTCCTATCAGGATGGGTTCGCCTACGTATGGGTAGGGGGTGTTACAGTTTTTGGTATCAGAGCCATGATTTTGGCTTTTGCTATCGTTGTTGTGTATAGATGCGTATAAGTCTTGGATTGTGTTGGCTGATGCGGTTGTCTTTGTTTGTTTAGATGGATTCCGATTCTATTCGAGGGTCTCTTGAGGGGTCAGTTGAAAGCTTGAATCCTCAAACTATTGATCCTTCAATTTCTGTGTCGGCTCAACCTAATAGGGTACAGCCTGATGCCGTAGCCATGCCCTTCGAAGCTATGCTTATGCTATCCCAGGATATGGCTCGAGTCTTGGAGAGAGTGACTGCCCCTAAGGCCTCGACTGAGAGTTTGAGAAGAGCTATTGCTGAAGACTTTTATGGAATGGGTTTGGATGAGTCGAAAGCCGCTGAGAAGTGGATTGACAAAGTAAAGCGTGCGTTAAGAGAAGTTTGATGTCCTCCTGATCAGAAAGTAGAATGTGCAGTGGCTTTACTGCAAGGGTCTGCTTATGAATGGTGGGAATTGGTCTGTAGGCATCCTCGGTTGCCTGACCCGATTACTTTGGAATTTTTCTAAAGAGAGTTCACGAACAAGTATGTGATTCAGAAATATAAGGATGCAAGATGGGCTCAGTTCTTGAGTTTGAAACAGAGGGCGATGTCTGTGTCTGAGTTTGAGAAGGAGTTTAACAGGTTGGCTAAGTATGCACCGGAAGGTATTTTGATGGAGGAGTTCAGGTGTAGGCACTTTGAGACCGGATTGAATGAGTCGCTGCGGGCGATGTTGATTTCTCTTATGAGCACTCCGGGAGTGGGGTACTATCAGATTGTGCAAGCTACTGTTAGGGTTGAGAGGTCAGAATCAATACTGAGAGAGAGGGCTCAGAGGAGTAATCCTTCTCGTGGTGGTTCATCTTCTTCATCGTCGGGAAAGAGGTCAACGAATCCGCAAGATGAATCATCTACAGGCCCAGCTACGAGATGTAGAAGACAGGGTTCGGGATAGAGATCGGTCTTCTGTTATTGTTAAAGGTTTGGGTGCTAGTTCTTTGAGCAATGTGATTTTTGCAATGCGGGCTAAGAGGTTTATTAGAAAGGGTTGTGAGGCTTTTCTAGCTATTGTGTTGGGCAACAATGATTGTGTTATGCTGCATGAGATATGTATGTTAGAGAATTAATATAGATAAATTACAAATGAATAATGAGCAACAAATTAGATGTAAAGAGTATGAATAAACTGCTTGTGTGGTATGAAAAGAAAAGCAAGAAACTACTCTAAATGGCCCGATTTGGGCCTGCTATGAGTGTGTGACGCGCGCCGAACCCCGTGGCCTCCCGAAAGCCCGCTTTAGGGTGATCAGGAGAGGTTCATAAAACTTGTAAGGTATTTACAAGTGCGTCTATTTTGGGCAACAATGAGGTTTCTTGGAGTCGCCACCCAACAGAACATTGGGAAAGGTCGTCTAGCCTCAGCGAGCCTAAGACGGCGCATACATATCCATCTTGGGCTAGCCAGAGAGATCTTGGAGGCCTCAGCCTCTACCCCCTGGAGCCTAGGATTTTAAATTTAAGTCTTTTGGTGAGACTCAAGAGGTGTCTTGGAAGTCCTAGACCTCTCGCCTCATTGAGCCCCAAAGACAAGAGTGAGTTCGAGACTTCTCATATATTCATACCTTGGTTAAGTTTATAATTGAGTTTTGAATTTATTATTTCATCCCATTTCACATACATTTAATGCAATTAATTAAAGCACGCAACATACATTTAAGAAAAAGCTGTAAAAGCATAAGTAAAATAAAGCACAATTAAAAATATTGCAATAAAACTAGGGGCGGAATACAACCCCCATTGTAAATAAAATACAGATCATGCATAAATCGAGATATTCATTAATGGTGAGGACATTGGTCCTCGCATGCATATTATTATGAAACAATTTTTATGTGATGATTTTGGATGGAGAAAATTGAGACATTGGTCCCATTTTTATTTAGGAAAAAATACCAAGTTATTTAATCAAAATGGTTTAGTGACTTTCTTTCTAGCGGGCCTAAATAAATAATTTTACAAGAAAATTGTATGGCAAAAATAAATACGAAAAAGCAAAATAAGCAAATATTACAAATAAAGAAAAATAAATATTCCGAGCGAGCCTTTTGGATCTCCCCGTGTGCTCATGAAAACACCCAATCAAAAAATGAGTTTAGACATAAAAAATAAAATACAAATAAAATAATGTTAGTAATTAAATCAATTAAATCAATTAAACATACAAAATGATGAATAACAAAATAAAATAAAATAAGATGACATGAAAAGAATGATAATTGAATCAAAATGTTAACAAAACAAAATAAATGAGAAACATGCATTATATATGATAAATGATTAAATGATGTGATGAAAACAAAATAAAACATGTTAATTAATTAATTAATTCATGAAAATATATACATGATGAAAATAATGATGAAAAGTGAAAAATAATAAATGAATAAATAAACAAATAATAATAAATAAATCATGTAACAATGATAAAAAGAATAATAAACAAAGGAATGATGAAAATAATAATGCTATATGACAAGGTTAATTGGTGTATTCATAATTAAAACAAACTATGTACACGGCAAAAATTATTAACAAAAATTAATTATTTATTTGCATGTTAAAATAATGAGGAATCAAAATAAACTAAATTATTTACATGTTAGGAATTAAAAGAAAACAATATTCACATGAATAAAATCATATATGAACAATTAAATAGAACAAATATAAGATCAATACAACAAATGAATAAATGGAAACAATAAATAAATCAATAAAAACAATAAAATATACATGAATAAATTAAATAAAAATAAAAGAAAAGAAAATAGAAATTGAGCCTAGAATATTTACCCTCAAAATATTGGATTTGATGAAGGAAAAGTGATGATTTTCCGGAAAATTGCTTGAAAGAATAATTTAGCAAAAAAATTAATTCTCTTTGTTTATGGAGAAAACAAAGGAATTGATTTGTATGCTTAAAATTGAAAAGAAATTGATGTCAAAGTGATGATTAATTTCTTGTGTTTATGGAGGAAAAACAAAAAATTAATTGGAATAATTAAGAATTGAAAATTGATTTTTTCAATTTCAATTAAACCTTATTAATTAAAAGAGAAATCTAAAATTTTTTGAAGAGAAAATAGAAGAAGAAGAATTCTGGAAATTTCAGGTCTAAAAAAAATGTGGAGGCTTCCTTTGATTTTTCATCATAAACTATTTATAAGATAAAAAAAGTTTGCCCTAATTTAATTAAGGAAAACAAACCTATTTTAACACAAAATTCTTTTATTTTAAATGATAAAATCAAGTTTTATTAATTAATTATCTAAACAAATATTTTAGAATTTAATTTGAACTCAAAAACCTAAAAAAAATGGGATAAAAAACGGATTTTTGGGTGAAAAAATCGGAAAAAAGGGTGAAAAATCGGAAAAGAGGGTATCAGACCCTATAGCGACGGCCAGGGGAGGAGGGAAGCCCGTCGCTATAGGGTGACGGGCTTCCTGCAGCCAGCTCCGCCCGCAGAGGCGCGAAAATCGCGCGCTCCAGTGTGCAGTGCGGCACGCAGCGCGCACAACGCTTCGCGTCGCCTGGGCGCCTGCGCGCTGCCGCAGGTGGGCCACCGCGCCCGATACTCGCGATCCGAATTATTTTATTTTATTTTATTTTACAAAAATACTATAAATCTAAGTCCCATTTTTCAAATTTAATTTTTTAAATATTTTTTATTATTTTTCAATTTCTCACTCTAAAATGTAAATTTAAACAGAAAATCATCACTTTTAACCTTTTTTAGCCTGTTGAGGCAATTATCATCATTAGGTAACTTCGATTCAGGCTTACTCAGGACCCGGTGTCTACAGTTGCCCCTAGTTTAGGGGAATCTAGTACACTTGTGTCTAGGTGAGCCTAAACTCAAAGAAGAAATGGAAAGAGACGCGTACCTGAGGCAGCCCCTACCTTTCCGAAGCGGGAAAACCGTGGTGGTGGGCGTGTTATCGCCATCTTGTAGGCGTGTTATCGTTTGTTGAAGCGGTGCTATCTGTGAGCCATTCGGTTGATTGCCCTCTAAGAGGTATTTGTTTGATTGGAGCCCCCTGAGAGCTCTTCAGCTAATCGTTTGTCTGCCCCCTGAGAGGTCTTTGGATGGTTGATCCTCTGTCTGCCCCCTGAGGGGTCTTTGGATGATTGCCCCTGAGAGGTCTTCGATTTGCTGCTCCTTGAGAAGTCTTTGGTTGATTGCCCCCTGAGAGGTCTTCGGCTTGCTGCTCCCTGAGAAGTCTTTGGTTGATTGCCCCCTGAGAGGTCTTCGATTTCTTGCTCCTTGAGAAGTCTTTGGTTGATTGCCCCCAAAGAGGTCTTCGGCTTGCTGCTCCCTGAGAAGTCTTTGGTTGATTGCCCCCAGAGAGGACTTCGATTTGCTGCTCCCTGAGAAGTCTTTGGTTGATTGCCCCCTGGGAGGTCTTCGATTTGCTGCTCCCTGAGAAGTCTTTGGTTGATTGCCCCCTGAGAGGTCTTCGGTTCATTGCCCCCTGAGAGGTCTTCGATTTGCTGCTCCCTGAGAAGTCTTTGGTTGATTGCCCCCTGAGAGGTCTTTGATTGAGGTCTGCCCCTGGAGAGGTCTTTGGTTGATTGCTTGGACTGATGTCGTCACTCGGCTTTGGTCGGTGTCCGCATCAAATCTCTCTTTCTGCAAAATAGGGAAACTAAAATATGCAGGAAAAATAGTGAGCATGCAAGTGAAATGCATGAGTCATGCAGGAATGCAGGATAAAAATTCATCTATGTGGACTTGGAGATGATAGTCGGGCTAGCTGCAATTTGCAATAGGATCGATGCCTTTTAAGCTGCTTTTGAATTTCATGCCCTTCGGGATTGTGAGATTCTCATCCGGTACCTGTAGTCATTATTTGAAGGTAGTGCGTCCTTTGTGGATTTTCACACTAGCTTTTCTTAGTGGGAGATGCGTCCTTTGCGGATTTTCACATAACCCCGTGCCTTATTATTTTGCCTGGAATGGACCCAACCCAATCCAGCGGCTTTTTTTCTTTTTTTTTTTTAAGGACAGACTGCCTGTTTTCAGGTTTTCACCCTATCCTTTTGCCTAATTTTTGCTTGGAGCACCAGTTACGGTTTTCACTCTAAGGTTTTTTTATTTATTTTTTTTTTTTTTGCAACAACTTGAAAAATTAGAACTATTGTCAGGGTTTCCTCAGCATCTTGTCCTCGGCTTTCACTCTTGAGTACCACAGCCCCTGGACACAATTGCTTTCCCAAAATTGTTATATTGTGGGTCGGAGACTACATCCTTGCTTCCATAAGTGCCTGTTAAAACAAAGGATACTTAACCTTGCGGTAGATAATAAAACTCAACGACTTAGGCATCTGGTCGGCGAGAGTAGAAGCAAAGTATAGCCAATTAGATTTTATACACTCAATAATGAATGACATCTTTCTTTTTATAAAAGAACTAGGAAATGATGAGTTGAAACTACTTTTGCTTTATGCATTTGCAAAGATTGTGTGCATTTCAGTATGATTTCTCCGTACATGATCACCATTTAACATAGATTCGAAATGCAAAATTACGTTTAATCTCAGAATGGATCTTGAAAGCATCAGACTCCTATTTCCAATCAGCCCTCTCGACTTTTCTTGATTGGATATTTTCCCTCGAGCCTCTAATTTTTGACCAGAGTTCCTTTTTTCGGTTTTCACCCTCACGAGGAGCCCAATTTTAGCAAAGCCGCCTTTTTCTGGTTTTCGACCTGCGGGGCATTTATTCTCTTCTTTTGATTTTTAGTCTTTACCATGCACCTTCTCGGGTTTGTTGAGGCTGACTGCTTCATCGAACTTGTTTCCTTTACTATCTGCCAAAACGCTGTTCCCTGGGATAATGACTTTTCAAGAACAAACAAGTCTTCGTTTGCTGGCCTGAATTTACTCCGTTCGTCTGGAATACTTGGTCTTTCGTTTGTCTAGAATACTTGGTCTTATTTTCCTGAATACCAAATCTCACTCTTTTTAGTAGGTGCTTTCTGACTTTCTTCCCGAATGATTAAGTAAATTGTTTCCTGATCGGTATGATTGCAATAGTAATCCCATAACATGTTTTGGTCTGATGTGCTTAGCTGCTGCAAGACTGTTTCTATGACTGTCACAATATTGTCTGATGTGTTTGGCCGCTGTAGCGTCGTTCCCATGATTGCCCTTTAAAATTTAAGTGGTTCGACAGGTAGTGCTTTTACCCCATGCCTCGAGGAATAAAGTGTGACATGTGCAAAGGTTTTTGATTGCAGGCCCCCTGCATGGGTCTCCTTCATAATCTTCTTGGCCTTTTCCTATCTAGCATCTCAACTGCATGTCATTAGCTTTCCTCTCCTACTGCACATCCTTTACACAAATGAACTGGGTGGATAACTTGCGAATCAGTCTTCTGGTTCCTTTCAGTAGCCAAATAGAGTAACAAGGTGCAGGTATGTGTATACCCAAGGGATTTGAATAAAGCTTGCCCTCAAATAACATTCCCTTACCCCCTGATCAATTCCCTCTTTCCTTCTTTCTTTTCTACTTATTATTCTTTTCTTTTCTTTTTGCATTTAAATTTGTTTTTCCCAAATTTTCCTTCTTTTAACAAGCTTTGCTCAAATCCTGAAATTTACACATACACGCACTTTTCTTTTTAACCATCGGAATGCCATTGGCCAACCTAGTTTGGCGTTGTGTTTCAAAAAGAAATTAGGTCTTGTTCCTGCTTGCGGATCTCTCCTTTCAACCATTTCTACCCACCTGAGCTTGAGTCTTCTGAGCTTCTGTTGCACCTGTCCATGATTTTGGTATAGCATGCTCGGCGGCTTCATAATCATCTTCTGCCATGTCTTCACTGGTCCAGGCAAAGACTTTTTTATTTCATTTTTTTTCTCTCAAGTTTCAATCTCTCTTCAAGAGTCATAACAGATGCTATCAAGATTTTCTTTGGGTTCTCTAAAGTTCCGGGATTAAACGGAATAGCATTAATTGAATAAATGTCAAACATAAATGTGCCATGATTATGCATAGTGAAATCAAAAGAAGCATCACACAAATAAACAAAAACACAAAAGCATTCCTTTCATTTCATAAAAATTAGAGTTAAAACATCATCATTAGATAGTTCAAAAATAAATAGAGCATCTAAATAGCTAACATCTTTTCTTTCTCGCCAATATGGATGTTGTAGCCGACAGTCTATCACCCCCGGGAACCATTCTCTTGCCCCATCCTTTCTTTATCAATGAGACCTTGAATAAGCTTTTTTAGAATTCGGCATCTATTAGTCTTATGTCCAGTATGCTGATGGTAGGCACAATACAAATCCGCTCGGTGACTGGGGAATCCTTGGCTCTTGGTGGGTCTTGCAGGTTTTGCTTGTAGTTTCCCTTTATCGATGAAATAGAAAAGGAGCTCAGATAAAGGCTTTTCGCAAATGGTATAATGGCCTTGAGTAGTTCCTATGTTTGGAACCTTAGTAGTCCCAACACCCCCCACACTGTTATCATCGAGACTCGAGCTTTCCTGATTATCACCCTCAATGACGTTGCCCCCTCCTTCAAGGGCGACCGGTTGCTTGCCAATAACAAGATCCTGTACATGAAACTTTGGGGTTTGGCCATCACTCCTCAGATATCTAGCGTGCCGACGACATTTCCTATGCCCTCGATTTCTGGCTGGGTTAGCTAACCATGAGCGCAGGTCCCCCTCCCCTACTTGAGGGAAAGATTCGTCCATGCTAAGATGACCTTTCTAAATTGTTCTAACAGTTGATGTTTCCTTTATCCCTTGAGTACCGGCACAGATGTAGCACCTATCCAGTTGACTCCCATTCTTTAAGTCCATAAAGACTTTCTCCTGCACGGCCAAGGTAATCGCAAGTTTAGACTTTGAAATTTCTTCTTCAAGGACATCCATCCTTCTCTTCAGGCCCCGTGTCACTTCTAGAAGGCCATTCTCTGAAACATGCCCTTTGCCTTTTCGCTCGGGTGACATAGCAACGGGTGACTCTCCTTCAGGTCCATTTGGTGGTAGGTGCACTTCCTTAGGCGGATCATACTCTTTTTGCAATTTGGTAAAAGCAGCAGACTGTTGTCTAGTAGGTGGCACCACAACTAAATTCTCCATAATAGCCATGGTCTGAGTTTTACACTTTTCAACCCCTCGTTCTATCTCCTTCATGTACCATCCTCTCCCTCTTCCATGATATCACCCTTCACATCAAGGGTCTTCTTGTGCTCAACAAGTGTCGTTGCTCTGAGCTCAAAATCTGGTTGTTGTACTGTAGCAAATGCTATAGGAGTCTCTTCATTGACAGGCGATTCAAATGGTTTAACAGAAGGGGCTGTAGGCAGTTGCTTGAAATTTGATGCTACTTGAGAGGCGATATTTTCCATCATGGTTAACATCTTCCTCTCAAAATCGCCGAGCCTCTTATCTAGGTCCTTACTGTCAAAGCACCAGTCTCCCGTGGTAATTCTGCCATGGATAATTTTAGAGAGGATTCACGGGATGAGAGTAGCTCAGAATCCCCGTCAGACATAAATTCTAGCAACTCGAAGAGCAAATTTGTCCTTACTAGCCGACCGTCTGAACCTTTAGTCTACTTAGACGAATCTATGATGGCTGAAAAATTAGATTGTTAGAATGATGCATGAATTACATATACAATGCATGATAGTGAGTTATGCAACATTTACAATCACATGCAAGCAAGTAGATTCTTCCAACCTTATTACTCCCACACACGAGGTAATGTGGTCTCTTTCTTAGGTGGGCTTGATCCATGGGTTACCGGGGAACCCAATGGACGCGTATGGTGCTCGGTGGAAAATCTGCATCATAACATATCTTATATAATGCCCATACATATGGATTTTGGCCTTTATGCATTTAAACATTTCAACTAAATTAAGATGGGAACACCAGGGCATAAAAGCCTTTGATGAAAGCCCATTTAATTGGGTTGAATTTGTTCAATATATAATGGCCCACATAGCAAGCATTGTATTAAGGTACATGTCACCTAGGGGAAGTATCTATTGCCATTACATGAGCATTGGTCATGGGTGATGATATTTTAGGGTTACCCAAGCATGGTCCCTGCCGACGGGTCTAGCTCATCACGAGCGTAACGACCGATCGGGTCACCATTTGATATACCTTGATGGTACGGGGCTTGGGCTGGTGATTATCCTTAACACTTCCCTAAATTGAGTGAAAATAAGGTCGTGCTTCGGGAACGCACCGGGGCTAAAAGAGGGACCAAACTAGCATAGATCTAAGGCTCTAATGAGATGCAATGCAATTTTGAAAAAGTATGAAATGTTTAAATTAAAACTCAATTGTAAATTTTAACCAAGGTACTTTCGAATCGAAGTCTCGAGTATGTCCCCAGCGGAGTCGCCACTGTGACGCGCGCCGAACCCCGTGGCCTCCCGAAAGCCCGCTTTAGGGCGATCAGGAGAGGTTCATAAAACTTGTAAGGTATTTATAAGTGCGTCTATTTTGGGCAACAATGAGGTTTCTTGGTGTCACCACCCAACAGAACATTGGGAAAGGTCGTCTAACCTCAGCGAGCCTAAGACGGCGCATACATATCCATCTTGGGCTAGACAGAGAGATCTTGGAGGCCTCAGCCTCTACCCCCTGGAGCCTAGGATTGTAAATTTAAGTCTTTTGGTGAGACTCAAGAGGTTTCTTGGAAGTCCTAGACCTCTCGCCTCATTGAGCCCCAAAGACCAGAGTGACTTCGGGACTTCTCATTTATTCATACCTTGGTTAAGCTTATAATTGAGTTTTGAATTTATTATTTCATCCCATTTCACATACATTTAATGCAATTAATTAAAGCGCGCAACATACATTTAAGAAAAAGCGGTAAAAGCATAAGTAAAATAAAGCACATGTAAAAATATTACAATAAAACTAGGGGCGGAATACAACCCCCATTGTAAATAAAATATAGATCATGCATAAATCGAGATATTCATTAATGGTGAGGACATTGGTCCTCGCATGCATATTATTATGAAACAATTTTTATGTGATGATTTTGGATGGAGAAAATTGAGACATTGGTCCCATTTTTATTTAGGAAAAATATCGAGTTAATTAATAAAAATGGTTTAGTGACTTTCTTTCTAGTGGGCCTAAATAAACAATTTTACAAGAAAATTATATGGCAAAAATAAATAGGAAAAAGCCAAATAAACAAATATTACAAATAAAGAAAAATAAATATTCCGAGCGAGCTTTTTGGACCTCCCCGTGTGCTCGTGAAAACGGCCAATCAAAAAATGAGTTTAGACATAAAAAATAAAATACAAATAAAATAATGTTAGTAATTAAATCAATTAAATCAATTAAACATACAAAATGATGAATAACAAAATAAAATAAAATAAGATGACATGAAAAGATTGATAATTGAATCAAAATGTTAACAAAACAAAATAAATGAGAAACATGCATTATATATGATAAATGATGTGATGAAAACAAAATAAAACATGTTAATTAATTAATTAATTCATGAAAATATACACATGATGAAAATAATGATGAAAAGTGAAAAATAATAAATGAATAAATAAACAAATAATAATAAATAAATCATGTAACAATGATAAAAAGAATAATAAACAAAGGAATGATGAAAATAATAATGCTATATGACAAGGTTAATTGGTGTGTTCATAATTAAAACAAACTATGTACACGGCAAAAATTATTAACAAAAATTAATTATTTATTTGCATGTTAAAATAATGAGGAATCAAAATAAACTAAATTATTTACATGTTAGGAATTAAAAGAAAACAATATTCACATGAATAAAATCATATATGAACAATTAAATAGAACAAATATAAGATCAATACAACAAATGAATACATGGAAACAATAAATAAATCAATAAAAACAATAAAATATACATGAATAAATTAAATAAAAATAAAATAAAAGAAAATAGAAATTGAGCCTAGAATATTTACCCTCAGAGTATTGGATTTGATGAAGGAAAAGTGATGATTTTCCGGAAAATTGCTTGAAAGAATAATTTAGCAATAAAATTAATTCTCTTTGTTTATGGAGAAAACAAAGGAATTGATTTGTATGCTTAAAATTGAAAAGAAATTGATGTCAAAGTGATGATTAATTTCTTGTGTTTATGGAGGAAAAACAAAGAAATTAATTGGAATAATTAAGAATTGAAAATTGATTTTTTCAATTTCAATTAAACCTTATTAATTAAAAGAGAAATCTAAAATTTTTTGAAGAGAAAATAGAAGAAGAAGAATTCTGGAAATTTCAGGTCTAAAAAAAATGTGGAGGCTTCCTTTGATTTTTCATCATAAACTATTTATAAGATAAAAAAAGTTTGCCCTAATTTAATTAAGGAAAACAAACCTATTTTAACACAAAATTCTTTTATTTTTAATGATAAAATCAAGTTTTATTAATTAATTATCTAAAAAAATATTTTAAAATTTAATTTGAACTCAAAAACCCAAAAAACATGGGATAAAAAAATGGATTTTTAGGTGAAAAATCGGAAAAAATGGTGAAAAATCGGAAAAAAGGGTATCAGACCCTATACCGATGGCCAGGGGAGGAGGGAAGCCCGTCGCTATAGGGTGACGGGCTTCCCGCAGCCAGCTCCGCACGAAAACCGCGCGCAGAGGCTCGAAAATCGCGCGCTCCAGCGCGCGGTGCGGCGCGCAGCGCGTCGCCTCTTCGCACCCAGCGCGTTGGGCGCTCGCGAGCTGCCGCAGGCGCACCGCCGCGCCCGACACTCGCGATCCGAAATTATTTTTTTTTTAATTTACAAAAATACTATAAATCTAAGTCCCATTTTTCAAATTTAATTTTTTATAATATTTTTTATTATTTTTCAATTTCTCACTCTAAAATGTAAATTTAAACAGGAAATCATCACTTTTAACCTTTTTTAGCCTGTTAAGGCAATTATCATCATTGGGTAACTTCGATTCAGGCTGACTCAGGACCCAATGTCTACAGAGTGGTTATGGGTAAACTGGGTAACGATTGTAGATCTCCAAAAACACTTCATTTTGATATCTTACAGTCGTGCTAGCTCCAATCAAGTCAAAAGTTATGGTCCATCAAGTTTTTTGAACTTTTTGCAGGTCGGCCCGGTCCAGAAAATCTGCAGCGATCTACTCTACATCATACTACTTTTTTCTTATTATTATTCTTTGGATATTGATTCATTTGGGTTTGCTGTTATATATATTGCTGGTTTGCTTTTTTTTTTTTAAGGCCTCTATTCAAATGAGACTCAAACTTCCATCACTTAAGGTGATATGCAAAATCAGTCAGAGAGTAATCAAGCTACGAAATCTTAGGCAACATCTAAAAATTTAAAGAGGAAAGCAATTAGACCAAGATCGGACGACATTGAATGTATTATTAATCAGAATTTATGTTGTATTATTTTTAATGTATATTTTTTTAGTGTACTTTTTCTTAGCATTTATTAGGAACATAATATAAAAAATTTATCTATGTTATTTTTCTTTTACTTATTTTAAATGATTTTATTTTTGTGAATATAAGTTTGATTTTCGGTCTATTCGGTTCGGTCCAAAATCGAACCAAACCGACCATTTGCACACCCCTAATTAT
This sequence comes from Excoecaria cochinchinensis, assembly GCA_947683425.1. Lineage (NCBI taxonomy): Eukaryota > Viridiplantae > Streptophyta > Magnoliopsida > Malpighiales > Euphorbiaceae > Excoecaria > Excoecaria cochinchinensis. The sequence goes on from CANTUQ010000004.1 coordinate 5,580,215, forward strand.
ACAATTTAATATACTTCTATAATATTATATTTTTTAAATTACTAGTATTGTTAATAATATTACATAATTATCATTTACGTAAATTAAATTTTTGATGTAATAATAATAATAATAAATAAAATTGAAAATAAAAAGAAAAAAATTAATATTTTTAGCGACGATTTTTGCTGTCGCTATTTTTAGCAATGGTTTTATGTTTTAGTTGCAAAATTCCCTATGACGATTAGTCATTTTATTGCTAAAATTAATTAATGACGAAATTTGCCATATTAGCGATGGAAATTGCCATCTCTAATTCCCTTTTTTTTATAGTGACAAAATATGGACCAATAAGAGCTTGACATTTAAACATCTAGCATTTGCATGAAATTTCATGAAGTTATAAAGGAGAGTTGGCTTGCCATTTAAGAAGACAAAATAACAGATTTTTCTCACTTCCTTATCTTTCTAAATCACACAAATTCTAGTCCTAATGAAATTAAGAAAAGAGAAGGAAAGCATGTATATTTCAAGCAAAATTATGTTAATTTTATACAAGGTTTTCTACATATGAGGAGCTGGAATTTTGGCAAGTAAGTTGGAAATGATGTGGGTTTATGTCGTGCTTTAGTGGAAGAAGGCAATAAAAGTAAAGGGAAAGAGAAAAAAAGAAGATAGAGGAGCATTTTGGCTTCTTTAAGAGGTATGGGAAACATTTAATTTGTGTGTATGTGTTTGGCATGAATTGGATTGATATGTGTGTTGAAATGGATGCGAAATAGATGTTTATAATTTGATTTGAATTTAAATTGCTTGATTTAGCTTGACAAAGCCATAGGAAGTGGTTGAGGAAAATACTATCTTGGTGATAGATTTTGAAACTCTGAACAATTCTAATTGTTTTAGCCATATCTTGGGCTATAGACATTGCAATTGAGTTATTTTAATTGAATATGAAACCTAAGACATATACCTAAAACTTCCATGACAGACTAGAACCCATTTCTATCTCTAAAGTGTTTGAATTGGGGATTGAAGTTAGTGCCCCCCTATTTGGAGCAATCTGTATTGATTTGGTTATAACTTTTTTTTTGGAACTCCTCTAGAGGTGAATCGATTTTTTTTAGAAATTAGACTCATAATGGAGTAACTTTATAGAGAACTTATGACCTAGTTCTATCTTAAATGTTCCCAAAATATTTCCCAAGCTAAAGCATCAATTCTATCTTTGAACAGGGATCTAGGAACACTTGTGTAGTATTTTGAACATATCTCCTATTTTACGAGTAAAATTGTATAATTTATGATCCTTTAGGAACTTAAGACACAACAGAACAATTATTAAGAAGACATCATAGCCTAACTATGGCATTTACCATGTCAAAAATATAGATCAAATTGACCCATAGAACCTGCCTTGTATATGCCATTCAAAATTGAGTTACACTTATCTCTAATTTTCCCCAAGTTTATGACATAGGTCTAACACATGTCTAAGGGCAAAAAGATGACTAAATATGCATATAATATGTGGAAATACATTGAGATATTGATGCAAACAAAGTATATTCAAAGTGAATACATGCATATGATTAATTTTTATGCACTTACATTAACAATATGCATATGGTATGCACATATGAATATATATATTGATTAAATGATCATAATTGAGTATGTAACGACCCAAAAAGGGCCTAGTAGGAGTTCTCATGTTAAGTCAAAAATTTAAGGGTATTTTAGTAATTTGTGCATGTGGGAATTTGAATAATTAAGGACCTAATTGAAGAATTTTAAATAAAGTCTTAAAGTGAGAAGTTATCTAGTGGATTATGAGTTTGGAACCAAGGGAGAAGTGGTTTTATAGAGATATTATCTTGTGAGTTGTGTGTATGGTGCTTAGAAGAAGGAATAGTCAAGATTTGGACACTTGGGACTAGGGGAGGGTGACACTTGGCATGGTAGTTGGGGAAATTAAAGAGGAAAAGAAAAGCAAGTGAAAGGAAGAGAGAGGGAAGGCTGAAATGGGATAGCTTCCCGTGGAAGCTGCCTCTTTGCCTTTTACCTCACTCTTGCCCGTTCTCTCTTCTTTTTCCTTTCTTCATTTCTGCTCTCAACCCCTCCCTTGTGTGCTTTCTTGAGTTTTAAGGTTGGATTTCTGAAGTTTGGAGCTGGGTTTTGAAGAGGTAAGTCTTGTGGGTCTCGTGTCTTTTTCTTCTTCCCTTTTTTGTTTTCTTTGGCTGGGATTTCTGGGTTTGATTTTGTGTTTGTTTGGCTGGGTTTTTGCAAGTTATTAGTGGCAAGAAGAAGAGCAAAGGCAAGGAGAAGGTTCAAGGTTGAAGATCAGCTGGGTTTTGTACTACAAGAGGTTTGGGAGCTTTATCTGCTTGTTTTCTCTTTCGGATCATGTGTGCAAGTTGTGTTTCAGTTCATGGAAATTTTGTGTGCTCCATTTGAGTTTAAGTATGTGTTGGTTTGAGTATTTTGTTAGCAACGCATGCTAGCGATTGAGTAGTATGCATGTGAGTTTAGTGCTAAATTTCATGAGTAGTGTAAAACATGATTTGTTTGCCTTAGTGATTCAATTGTAAATTCTTATGCAAATTAGTGTGATTTGAGTGTATGTAGATGTTAAGCATGTCTTGGTATGCTTTGGATTGATGAGGTAAGTATTAGTGCAAGATTGAGTGGTTTTGGTGTCGGATGAGATAGAAGGAAGTGTAGTGAAGAACAATTCTTGGGCAATTCTGGGCTCTGTCGCGAGCGCGACAGAGTTCGAAATAGCTCTCTTGTTGCTAAGGAGCCCTCTGTTGCGAGCGCAATGCATATCATGAGCGCGTCAGAGAGCTCGATAGGCCGAGCTGTCGCGAGCCGAGCCCCAGCGCAAACGTGCCTGCGAGCGCGATCGCAAAGGGGAAGTGTCCGGTCTCTATCGGGGGCACGACAGAGCTCGGTATTGCAAGCGATTGTCGAGCGTGCTTTGTCGCGAGCGCGCCTTCAAGCACGAGCACGCGACGGGGTACCCTGCTCTCTTTCGCGAGCGCAACGCCCGTCGCGATTGCGGCAGATGCCCTTTCTGCCTGCCTTATTTTTTTGAAGTGATTCTTTTGCCCCACTTTGCACGGTTTCTCACTATTGCATGGATTATGTTTTGTGTCTTGTGTAGGTGTATGTTAATCGTGCTATTTCTGTGTATAACTATGATATAATAGTGTTTTCTTTCCTGATTCTTGTAGACCCTAAGTAGTGATTATTGCTATGATTAGTGTTTTCACTTGTGGGTTGGTCTTGTCAAGTGTTGTGTTGTGAGTGATTGAGTTGAGCCTGAAGTGTCATAGTAGTGGATAGATAAGCATGCTTATTTAGGGATATAAGAATACAGCTGTTTGTGTAGGCCCCATTTGGGTCGATCGGCCGACCTCCGAGATGGTCATTTTTCGTGCAGTGATAAAATGTCTTGAGGCTTCGGTCTCTGCAATAAAATGTTTTGAGACTTCGGTCTCCCGTGCAGTGTGTGATTCAGGCTTCGCTCTCTCACTTTGATACTGTTCGCAGTGTCCAGTAAAGCGCAGTGCTCCCGTATCCACAGCATATGAAATTCAGGCGATTATAGTTGTGTTATTTGCTTGTTCAGTGAAGTTTGGGTCTTTTGAGTGGCTTTTGTTGGTTTTGGAATTGTGTATAATGTTTGTTATTTTTAATTGCTTAAGTTCGATGATTCTGTGTTCTGTATTCTTATCTTTTGTTATTTGAAGATTCCAATCCGTTAATGTTTATTTATAAGTATTTTCTGCACGATATTATTGTACTGTGCTCTCTTTCTTTGTTCCTCCCCACTAAGCGTTATCGCTTAGCACGGGTTCTTTTCCCGTGTAGGTGGCAGGTTTTTGGTTCGGTTCGAGTCGCGCATCTGCAGGGTTGGCCACATAGGAGTTAGAAGTGTTTTTGTTATTTTTATTCTCCTCCTGTATTGCTTTTGTATATTATTTATGTAATATTCGGATAGTGTATTGTTTACATTTTATATATATATATATATTATGTTTTAGTTTGTTGATGTTTTATAGCTTAAGTGTATGCTTTCGCTGAGATGTATGCTTGTGTGTGAGGGAGCATCGTGGTAGCGCTCCAATATCTTTCCAACGGGAGTATCGGGGTGTTACAGAGTATATATTGACATGTCAAAAAATTGGAAGATGAAAAGAGGTTGTGAAAAGAGATATAATGACAGTTGCCTACTTATTTGTCTTGGTTGTGGATAGATAGGCATGCCTATTGGGTTACAGTGCAGCTGGTACATGTTTAACACCTATGATGCCCATATGTCGAGATTGAATTGCCTCTATACGTTCGATACTTTTCGGTATCTATATGTTCGATAGCTTTTAGTATGTATATGTTCGATACCTTTGGGCATCTATATGTTTGATACCTTCGAGTATCCATATGCGATACTTTTGGGTATCTAGAACACCCATTATCCACACCCATGGGAAAGTGTAGGCTTTATACAGAAAATAATTAAATGGCTATAAATGAAGGAAATAACATGGAAAACTGATAATTTGCATTATGTGATACTTGGGTATAAGTATATGGATTATACATTAGCTTGTATAAAATATGAACATTACATTTGAGACATGTTTACAAAGTTGCTCATACTTTGATTATGCATTGATATATGTAAAAATATATGATATTTGTACTTGCTGGATGACTACTATGAGTGTTTGTCAAAATTATGTGTTTGCCTATTAAGATCGTAAGCTTACATGGGTGTTTATTCGTGTAGGCCCAAGCGATAGAGTTTTTATATATGGATATGCTATGTGATCCAAGGCCAAATGAAGCAAAGTTTGCTATGTCTTAGGAGTACATCTTTTTAGTTGTAAAATTTGTATATGCAACTAATATTTTCATGTTAGTAAATAGTTTGTTATCTAAATGAAGATGTACATGTATTTATAATTTTAGAACTCCTATTTAAAGCAAAGAGAAATTTTGTGATATATATATGTATATGAATATGACATGTATATGATATGTAAATGCAAGTTGAATTGTGATACTTTGCCTAAGCCAACAGTCCTAGATGAGTATGATTTTGTGCCATTTATACATGTATGAGAATATATGCTATATGAATAAGGTAATATAGGCTTTATATAGGGGTGTTGCATTTGGTGGTATCAGAGTCTGGTTTAGGTGGTTATAGCCAACAAGAGATTAGTAAATTGTGCATATGTGATTGTGAACTATTATATGTTGGCCTAATGAAGATGTCCCTATTATTTTATAGATATTAGATTATCGAAGGATCCAATAAAGCTATTGAAGAAATAGCTGAGAGTGTTAATCTGATGGTGCAAGATCCATACATCTACTCTAGGTCCCTTTGTTTCATTAAGAGGTGATATACTAACAATACCCACTGAGACCTTGCTCAAGATCTCCCATGATATGGCACGGGTTTTTCATAGGCTCACTGCACCTAAGGCTCCTATAGATGCCCTGAGAAAGCATGAAGTAGAGGAATTTTTGGGTACGGCCCTAGAAGAGTCTGAACAAGTAGAGTTCTAGCTAGAAAAGACATAGAGGGTACTAGAAGAGATTAAATGTCCACTAGATCAGATGGCTACCTGTGTTGTCTCTCTCTTTCAATGAGCAGCCTATGACTAGTGGAAACTGGTGTTAAAGCATCCTCAACTGCCTAATCCTCTAACTTGGGGGTTCTTCATCCAAAAGTTTAAAAATAAATATATCACAGAAGATTACAAATAAGCTAGATGGAAGCAGTTTTTGAATTCGAGACAAGGAATATATCTATTGTTGAATATGAGAAAGAGCTCAGTCATCTCAGTAAATATGCCCTAGAACATTTTTATGTTGCAATTTAAGGATGGCTTAAATGACTCCATCAAAGAACATCTAGTGGCAATCACTTCTCTATAACAAGTGACCTACTATTAGCTAGTTCATGCCGCTATCTGTGTAGAGAAATTAGAGATGGCCAAAAGAAAAATAATTCCTATAGGGATGGTTAATCTTCAGGAAAAAGAGCTCATGATTTATAGGTGCATCCTTAGTGCAAGAGTCAGTAAATAGTCCAACCACTAGAGGAAGATGATAGAGGCCTTCATCAACATCCAGTACTGGCAGAGGCTTCTCAACTAGCTAAGGCGGGAGACCACCAGAGTGTTCATATTGTGCTAGGCGACATTGGGCCACATGTAAATTGCTGACTAAGGCCTAATTCAAATATGGGGGCACTGATCATTTGTTAGCAAGTTGTCCCTAGGGGCAAGGACAAAGTAAAGTACCATAGGGGAGCAGAAGAGCATATAATGCACCCACTATGCCTAGAGGATGAAGCAGAGAGCAAAGTGGGTCAGGCCAACCCAAGTGTAGTATCTAAGACTCTGGATAGTCATGTGGCACCAGCAGGTTTGGCATGAGCATATGCTATGAAAGCTCAGGAGGAATAGGATGCCTTAGAAGTTATAGTTGGCATATTTTCTCTCTATGATACTGATATACATATATTGATAGATCTTGGTTCTATTCACTCATACATAGGCACTGGGTGTTTGTCTGATAAAATGCCATCAATAGACCGGTTAGAATATGGCATACATTTGACTAGTCTTTTCGGCCATAGTGTATATGTGATTAAAGTATATAGAAATTTCCCAATTGTGATTTATGGGAAAGAATTTGCCACTGATTTGATATAATTGCCCTTCCGTGAGTTTGATTTGATTTTGGGAATGGACAACATCAGGCTATAGTTTACTGTGGTTTAAAGATAGTTGTTCTTAAAGGTTCTAATTATTTAGAAATAGTGGTGTATGGCATCCGTTCTTACCCTTTTACCAATGTGATAATAGACATGCAAGCAAGACGACTTCTTAGAATGGGTTATAAGGCACTCCTAGCATTAGTACCCTAAGAGAAGGTGAGTTTACAAGACATACGATTAGTGAATGAGTTTCCTAATGTGTTTACAGAAGAGTTACCAAGTCTTACTACAAAGAGGGAGGTAAAGATGTCAATTGAGGTTATGTGTTTATGTCTGGTGTGACCCGCGCCGGATCCCCGCGGCCGCCCATGGGACCGCCTGCTTGAGGGCGATCGGGGTATTTGTGGGTCCGTTGACAGCTTGCAATAAATCGCAAGTGCGTCTATGTTGGGCAACAAGGAGGTTTCATGGAGTCGCCACCCAATAGAACATTGGGAAAGTTTCTCTCGCCTCGGAGAGCCTAAGACTGTGCTTAGTATCCATTTTGGGCCAGCCAGAGGGGTCCTGGAAGGTAAATCTCTCGCCCTAAGGAGCCTAGGATTAGCGCTAAAGTCTCGTGGCACAAAAAGGTGTCTTGGAGGGTAGACCTCTAGCCTCTTTGAGCCCAAAGACCAGAGCTGGGTCCGGGATTTCTCATCTATTTCTACCTCGATTATTTTATGATCAAATTTTAATTATCATTAATTCGCTCTCTCTCCACACGATGCAATTAATCGAAGGCGCATTTATTCATATTTGGAAAGCCGTAAATGGACAAGTAAATATCAAAAGCAATAAATTACAATAATACAAGGAGCGGAATACAACTCCTTTTTGTACATGTGCGACACATACACGAATCGGGGCATTACTTATTTTGAGGACTTTGGTCCTCGCATGCATCATTATAAAAATTGTATGTTTTTATTTGTGATGATTTTTATTGGACAAAAATAGGGCATTGGACCCTTGCATTTATACAAACCTCATTTTTATTGAGTATAAAACATTGATCCATTTTTACAGTTAACGAGATATGAAAAGAGTATATCCATGTACATAAAATAATCAATGAATAACAAATGAAGGAAATAATCAAGAAGATTAGGAAACTAAACCGGACGAAATCCTCCGAATACGGTAGATAACCCCTCAAGCTCAGGATGGTCCCGGGAGATCAAAACATTGCTCACAGAAAGTTAAAGGGTGTCAATATAAAAAGAATCAACATGAATAAAGTCAAAAGGACTTGAAAGAGATAGAGAAGATTTGAAGATATGGAGATAGAACCCAGCGACTGCCTTTCTTAGGTGACCGACGGGCGTCTGTCAAATTGATCTACATGTCCGTTGGTCACTCAAGCGGAAGAGCGTCTGTGAGTGGGGTGACCGACGGGCGTCGGTAAAGAAGATGACCCGTCGGTCACCACTGTCTCTGAAAAAACAGCAGAAAGGACTCTTTTTTGAAAGTCCAAAAAAAGGTTTTAACGCAAAATGAGATAAAGAGAGTCAAAATAAAGAAGAATAATGACAAAATTGAAAGAATCAGCAAAATAAGAAGTAAATATGAAATGATATGGAGAAGGAATCCGGAATATTTACCCTCAGATAATCGCTTTGGGTGAGATTCTTGTCTTGATTAGAGCCCCGCGTGTTCCACGAAAAGCAAGATGAAGGATCAAGAGAAGGAAAATGAATTATTTCCTCTTTAACCCCCCAAGAGACTGATTTTTGGAATCAAAACCTAAAGAAAACTAATTAGTTTTTAGTTCCTTTTGATTGATTTGATCCTCCTTTAAAAGAGATCCTTTATGAATGTGTTTGCTGGAAGAGAGAGAAAATATGCTTGAATTTGGGCAGAGTTTCCCCTCTTGAAAATTTTTGGAACCTTTTTTAAGTGAAAATCCAGAGCTTTTATAAGCCAGACACGATCGACGGGCGTCGGTGTATGGAGGCGAGCGTCGGAAGAATCCTTCTGACACAACGATTCGTCCGACGGCCCTGCCACGTCCACCGACAGGCGTCGGAAAGGTTGCGTGCTTCGGGAAACCAAGCGGCGCTCTGACAGGGGCGGTGATTTTTCGACGGGCGTCGGAAAATACCACAGGCCGTCTGTGACCCTAAGCGACGGGCTGGCCTCACAGACGGGCTGGACGTCTGTGGAGGAAAAACATACCTTTTTGACTCGAAAATCCCCTGTTTTCTCCCCCTCTGCCTACGAAAGGTAAAAAGACTCACTTCTCGTGGAACGCGGGACTAAAACCTCCAAATCCAAACCATTTATGCAGGCTCGGATACTGATTTCATCATAGGGTAACCTCTGATCCGGACCGCTCCTGGACATGGTGCTTACAGTTGCCCCCAGTTTTGGGAAAACTAGTGCACAAGCGCCTAGATAAGCCAAAACTCAGAGAAAGGACAGAAAGAAAGAAGGCGTACCTGCGACGGTTCTTACCTTCCGTGCCTCTTGCCGGGTAGACCTCGTCTCGGTTTGTTCGGCAGTGTGAAGATACCCCTATCGGTCTCGTCTCGACCTATAGGTGTTGGTGAGACGTAGCATTCTCTAGCTACGAACTCGAAGTGAAGAGCAGTGTTTCTCTAACTGCAACTTCGATCTGAAGTTCCCTTGCTAACCCCCATCCGATCTGCAAGGTGCGTAGCGCTCTCTGGCTGCCGCGCGAACTGTGAGATGTAGCACTCTCTGGCTACGATCTCGGTCTCGTGAAGAGCAGTGTTTCTCTAACTGCAGCTTCGATCTGAAGTTTCCTTGCTAACCCCCATTCGATCTGCAAGGTGCGTAGCACTCTCTGGCTGCCGCATGAACTATGAGATGTAGCACTCTCTGGCTACGATCTCGGTCTGGTGAAGAGCAGTGTTTCTCTAACTGCAGCTTCGATCTGAAGTTCCCTTGCTAACCCCCATTTGATCTGCAAGGTACGTAGCACTCTCTGGCTGCCGCGTGAACTGTGAGATGTAGCACTCTCTAGCCACAATCCCGATGTGAAGAGCGGTGTTTTTCTAACCACAGCTTTGATTGTGAGATGCAGTGTTCTCTAACTACAGTCTCAAGGTGAAGAGTAGTATTTCTTTGTACCTGTGTGATAAAAGGTTTTGTTAGTTCATGTTTGAGTGGTCATCTTTTAACCTGTATATTGATGGCGTGATCTTGCTTTATTTGTTATGCCATGTTTCATTTATATTCTTTCTTATTGAGTTGTTATTCATCATTTTTCATCATTTTTGTTTTGGAATGTGAGTGAATATGGAGGCATATATTCATCTGCTATATGAATGAATCATAAATAACTGAATAAAGGCATAAATTTTGAAAACAAAAGTTTTTCACTAGAAATATCTATTTTGTACAATGTATATACAAAGTGTAAATGTACAAAAATATGACTCCCTGAATGTCATAGGGGTGTGTAGTCAGAGGGCTCATCGGGGTCCTCATCATCCGATATGTGCACTGTTCCTGGCGGAGGTGGTGGCGGAGCTGGCCGTGCAAGAGGTGGTGGCTGAGCCGTGGAGGGTCCTGCCTCAGCATCGTGGGTCCGCCTGAATCGAATCTGAGCATGGCCATCCAAGAAAGGCTGGGTGCAAGTCCTCATGAACTCCAACGTCTCTGATACTGTGCCTCCCAACTTCTTGAACGCCTGGCTCAACTGAGTGGTCTGCTCACTGGCGGCCCTCTTCACGTGCTCTAGGCGCTGCTCTGTCTGCTCCCTGAACTCCCTCATGGTCTAAGACAAGGGTGGAAGGATCCCCTTTATCGCCTGGACGTGGGATCTCAGAGAGTCGAGCGACTCGTTGATCATCTGTAGGGTCATGTCAACCCTCTGAGACGCCTGGTCCTGAGACGTCCTCAAATCATGAGCGAGCTGCTGCCTAAGCTCCCTCTAACCCTGGGCAACCTGCTTGATCAGCCTCGCCTCCTCACCTCTGAAGGCCTCTATGACCCGAGCTTGCTCATCCCTGAAAGCATCTATGATCCGAGCCTGCTCCTGTGTCATATGCTCGATGTAGCCGGCCTTCTCCTGAGCTAACCGCTCCACCGACTGGGACTGCTCCTGAATAGCAGCCTACTGGCAGTCCAACCTCTCGTGAATAGCTCTGTCCCTCTCATCCTGTCGTCGCTCTAAGGCTATGAACATGGAAGTGAGGAGCTGAGAGAACTCAGGCTGTGCTGGCTGCTGCTGTGGTGGCTCTGAAGGCGGTGCTGCAGAGGTAGATGCCCCTGGGTCGCCTCGAGAATACGGATGATACCTCTCGGGGGGCCCGTAGGTAGTCCTCTGCACCTTGACACTCGACGACGGGACAGGAGTCGGTGCTCGGGATGCTGGTGAGGTGGCAAAGAGCTCATCCATCGTGAACTCCATGTCGAAATCCGACGGGGTCCTAGGCTGCTCCTACTGCTGTGGCGGTGGCACAGTCTGAGGCTGAGGAGGCTGAGGAGGCTGGGGCTCTGGCTCTGAGTGTGGAGGCTGATGCTCTGGCTGAGGCTCGGGCTGAGGCTGAAGCTCTGGCTGTGGAGGTTGCTCCTCTGGGTGCTCCGGGTGGTCTGGATCTGGACCCAAGGGTGGAAGTGAGAACATCCGCCGGGTCTCGTGAATGGTTAGCACCCTGTAGGCCTCTGCCTGCCTTGATATCGGGGAGATCATCCCCATCTGTACTGCCGCTGCGGCATCCACATGGATCCCCTCCTCCAAGGGTCCTCTCAACCTGTCTGGGGTAACTCCCAACCTCAAAAGCAACCGGGTGATAACTCCTCCCACTATGACCACCGGTGTCAATCCTCTGCCGACTCTGGTCAAGTTGGCCAAGATCTCATGGCTAATGTTGAGACGCTGGCCTGCCACCATAGCCCAGAGGCTCCAGCTCTCGGCCGCGTTAAGCGACCTTGGATTACCAGCTCGACCAAGGTATGAACTGGATAGCACTCTGTGCAAATACCGGAGTGCCTGAGACACCAGTACGGTGCTCTTCGCTGTATCATGATCATACAACACTCTCGATAGGGCAATGGCCGTCCAATGGGCGCGTCTCACAGCTCGCCGTGGGATCTCGACCCCCTCCTCCGTAAGAAGCCCCATGGCCAGTGCGAATCTCTGCCTGGTAATACTGTAATGGTCGCCGTCGAACCAAAACTGGACCACCCTTGGCTTGGTATCTGAACTCTGAAAACCGGCATAGCGGAGAGTGGCTAGGACCTGGCGAGTTGCCTCTGAAAAAGTCTGGAAGGAGGGGTCAAGGAACTCTATCCAACAAGCACCCTCGACAAGCAAATCAAACTCTGGGGCCATCCCTAGGGCCTCTAGGAACGGCAGGGATACGAAACGGCTGGCCCGAAGCTCTACCTGAGCCAACGCTCTATACCTCTGAGCTGACTCAGCATCCATCCAACCTGGAACTATGACCTCGGGCTGGGCCTGCGGTGCTCTGCGTCTGGGAGGCATCCTGCCAAGGAGAAAAAATTAGACAGCAAAAATTTGACAAAAAAAATATTATTAGACTTATTTTCAAGGTGAAGGCCCATTTAGGCCTCACCAGGGCAATGGCGGCCCGAAAACGAGATAGAAAACTGATAACAAATGAAAAGGGCGAACGTCCTGTCAAAGGAAGTTGCCCAACAAGCCCCGCACATATCACAGCAAAAGCAACATGCAATTAGCATGGAAATAATTTAAAGTGAATAAAAATGGGCTTTCTAGGCCCCAAGGCATGCATTATACACAAAAATATTCAATTTTAGAATAGATAATAAAAATTTGGGCAGCACCCCGGCAAGGGTATGCCCAACCTCCTGCATTAAAAGGCATCAAATTAGGCCTCAGGCCTCAACAACAATATATGCATGTAAATGGGATGCACCCCGGCAAGAGTTGTCCCCAACAACACAAAAAAATAACGGCCTTAGGCCTCAAAAGCAATATATGCACAGAAAACTGTGCTAGAAAGTGTAATTCTAAAGCACCAAAGTTATAGAAGAATTCTACTTCTATGTGATCATGTAAAGGTTCAGATTTAATTGCATTAAAAAAATAATAAAGAAAATGGGCAGCATTCTCCCTAAATTTCTAAGGCATCTAAAGCATCCTAACCGTTTCTAAGGTTAAAGGAAGAAGAAATGAAGAAATAAATTGAATAAAATTCGAAAAAAGGTAGTTATTTACTCACTTGTAGTCGCGAGAAGTGTAGAAACTGAAGAAATATAAATATCCAAGCACCCGGTGAGTAGAGAATGCGAAAATATGAAGAAATCGTGAAAGAAGAAGAAGAAATGCTTGAAAAAAACACTAAAAAACGCTAAAAAAACCGTTTGAGAGAGAAAATGAAAGGGACAGCAGGCGCTGCACCGTCTGTCACTCGCCCTTATATAGAATTTCGTGACCAACGGGCTGGGCGTCTATAGGAGCGACCGACGGGCTGGCCGTCTGTCACTCAATAAATGCGAGTTAATGCGCGTGATGAATGCAATGCTGACGTATGCATCTGCTAGGTGGATCTCTACCGACGGGCAGGCCTTCTCTTAGGAGAGGCGGGTAGGCCGTCGGTGACACTTCCCTATAAATTCTTACAAAATTTTGCTCCTCTTATGTCTCTTCATTTTCGAACATCTTGAGCCTTTTATCTTTCTCAGCATGTCTTCTTCTCTAGCACAAAGGTTGCACCATATCTTAGATGACAAACACACTTGGGAAGAAGGCGCCCTTTCTTCTCTGTCGGGGCTGAAATACCTATGCCGGGTGAAAGTTGATCAGAACCTCCTTCTGGCGGCGACCCACTTCTGGAACCCCCGGTTTCACGTCTTCCGGTTCACCTACCAGGAACAGTGCCCTTTGCCTGAAGAGTTAGCTACCATTCTTGGAGCCTGGTTCCCTCCTAGCGCTCTGCCTTGCGTCCCCCGCTGCGGCCTATTCTAAACCCGGGACATAGCTATGGCTCTTGGCATACCTTCTTCTGAGGCCGTCCGGCTGATTCCTCCGGGCTCTTCCTTTGCTCTGGGGCCACTGATCGAGGCTCTGGATCAGTTCACTGACATCCCTACATACCGGGTAAGCATCATATTCTTGTTTTGCTTAGTGAACTTCCTCACTGTTGTTCCAGGGGGTTTGACAGGTGACTCCCGCCTGTTCGGAGTCCTGAGCGACTTTCATCTGGGATTATCACCCTTACCACTCATTCTGGCTGAAACCATTCTGGGCTTGGACGCTGTGAGCTCTGGATCCACTACAATCTTTACCGGCAGCCCCTTATTTCTACAGGTACGTCATTATTTCAAAGGTAGTGCGTCCCTTATGGATTTTCACACTAGCTTTTCTTAGCGGGAGGTGCGTCCTTTCGGATTTTCACACAACTCTGTGCCTTATTTTTGCCTAAAGTAAACCCTACTTACTCCAGCGGCTTTTTTTTTCTTCTTCTTTTTTTATTTTCTATTTATTATTATTTTTTTTATATTTTTATTTTTTTTTCAGATCTGGCTGCAAAAGAAACTGAGGATGCTGTCTGAGCCACCTCCTCGAGTTACCCCACAGTACTCGCCGAATCACTTTCTTCCGCGTCAACGATTGTATGGGTGTGCCACTGCTGGTGAAGGCATTGCCAGATTTGGCGAGCTGTCAGATGATGACATCAGTTTCATGTCTGCCTGGCTCCCACTGTCTCATGTGGTCATTGATGGGCCATCGGGGTGTGTTCCCATCTGTGGGTTCCGTCGAGCCACATTCTGCATCACTTCTCGATGCACGCGTCAGCTCAGGATGACCCAGGATGTAGTGAGGGTTCCCTTATCTTTCCGGGGAGGAGCTCTCTCGGTTGCGTTTGCTTCTCGGTATCACGAGCTATGGGCCAAACTACCAGTGAAGACTGTTATCCCGAGGTTCGGCAATCATTCTGTGTCTTCGACTAATGAGTGCAAGAAGTGGATCCTTAGTCCAGCATCTGGTAATAGGACTCGAGGGCTCAAGCATCTGGTCGGCGAGAGCAGCAGCAGGACTTAGCTTAGCTTACATATGTATTTCTTTTGGTGCTACATTTCTTTTTAATGCAGAACTAGGAAATGACAAAAATGAAAAGAATAATATTCATTTTATTTCACAAATTTGTGTACATTTTCACATGATTTCAGCATACATGATCAGTTTTGACATTTACTCAGCTGCTTACGCGCTACATGAAACTGAATTTTAACAGCATCAACTCCTGTTACCAATCGGCCCTCTCGGGTTTTCACGATCGGACATTTTCTCTCATGCCTCTAATTTTTGCACAGGATGCCTTTTTTAGGTTTTCACCCTGTCGAGGCGCCCAATTTTAGCATGGCCTCCTTTTTTCGGTTTTCGACTTGCAGGGCATTTTATTCTTTTCTTTTTATTTTGGGTCTTTAGCCATGGAACCTTTTGAGTCTGTCGACGTTGATCGGTTCTTTGAATTTGTTCCCATTACTATCCGACAAGATTGCAGCTCCTTTGGACAGCAGCTTTTTAAGGATATACGGCCCCTCCCAGGTAGGTCTGAATTTCCCTCTAATATCTGGTATGCCTAGCCTCATCTGCTTGAACACCAAGTCCCCTTCTTTTAGCGGATGCTTTCTCACCTTCTTTCCGAAAGTCCTTGCCAATCTCTTCTGGTAAATCTGGTTATGATAATAAGCTTTCAGCCTACTCTCATCTAATAAGTTCAAGTGTTGTAGCCTCTGCTGCGCCCATTCAGCCTCCGAAATTTGGGCTTCCATGACCACCCTCAGTGATTTCAGCTCTATCTCAACTGGCAATACTGCTTCCGTTCCATATACCAGGGAAAATGGTGTAGCGCCTGTAGACGTCCTTACCGTTGTTCTATATCCCCACAGGGCGAAGGGTAACTTTTCAGCCCAGTCTTTGTAGGTTTGGACCATCTTGGACAGGATCTTCTTCATATTCTTATTCGCGGCCTCTACTGCTCCATTCGCTTGTGGTCGGTAGGGAGAGGATTTATGATGTTCGACACCATACTTCTCGAGGAGTTTCCTGGTTTCCCCCATGAACTGCACCCCATTATCAGACACTACGTGATGGGGGAGGCCATATCTGCATATCAGATTCCTCTCTATGAACTTGGCCATATCCCTTGCATCAATCTTTTTGAAGGATTCCGCCTCTACCCATTTGGTAAAATAGTCAATCGCGACTATGACGTACCTGTTCCCATTGGATGCCGTAGGGCGAATCTCTCCAATGATATCTATCCCCCAAGCAGCGAAAGGCCAAGGTGATGTCAGGTTATGTAGCTCTGATACTGGCAGGTGTCTCAAGTCTGCGTATTATTAGCACAACTGGCATTGCTTGACATATTTTGAGCAGTCATTGTCTATCGTAAGCCAATAGAAGCCTTGTCTCATAATCTTCTTGGCCAAGGTCAAACCGTTCATGTGGGGCCCACAGACACCTGCATGGGTTTCCTCTATCACTTTGCGGGCTTCTTTTTCGTTCAAGCACCTGAGCTGAATCCCGTCTGACTGTCTTTTGTACAACACCCCTTCTAAGGATATGAACTGAGTAGATAACTTTCAGATCATCCTTTGGTCTTTCTCAGTAGCTTCTTTTGGAAATTTATTGTTTTCCAAGTAAATCATGATGTCAAAGTACCATGGTTTCCCATCCGCCACTTCTACTTCCATTACAGGCTTGATCTCAAAGCTGGGCTTCTCAGAACTCGAAATTAGTACTGGCTTCATAGCTACTCCTTCAGGATTATCCCATATTGACACTAAGGTTGCCAATGCATCAGCTAGACGATTCTCATCTCTCGGCACAAAGTGGAAAGTGCAAGTCTCAAACTGCCCACATGCCTCTCTCAAATATTCAACATAGGGTACCAGCCGTTCTTCTTTTACATCCCACTCACCTCGGATCTGGTTGATCACCAAGGATGAGTCACCAAAGACTTCTATATTCTTTGCCCCTAATGCAGCTAAAGCTTCTAACCCGAAAGTGCATGCTTCGTATTCGGCTTCATTGTTGGTTGCTTTGTACCTTAGCTTCTTGGCTAGGGGGAGTTTCTCATTATCTGGGGTTGTCAAGATGATTCCAACTCCGGCCCCTCTGTTATTCACTGCCCCGTCGAAGTGTAACTGCCATCCCTGAATAGAAATCGCGACTATGCTCTCATCAGGAAAGGTGAACTCGGGAGTGTCTCCTTGAATGGGATGCTCAGCAAGAAATTCGGCTACGGCTCGCCCCTTAATAGTTTTGTGAGTGATGTATTGCACATCGAACTCCTGTAGCAAGAGCAGCCACCTCCCCATTTTACCAAGCAAAGACGGTGCTTCCTGCAAATATCTTAACGGATTCTGCTTGGCCACTGCTTGAACTTTGTATGAGTGGAAGTAATGTCTCAGCTTCTTTGACGCCCAAATCACTGCAAGGCAGATCTTCTCTACTTCAGCATATTTTATCTCATAAGCCAGGAATTTCTTGCTGAGGTAATAAATTGCAAATTCCACCCCAAATTCATCTTTTTGAGCCATCATGGCGCCCACAGAACTGCCCTCTACTGCCAGATACAAGATAAGCGATTTGATCGGCTGCGGCGGCCTTAGCACTGGCGGATTCAATAGGTATTCCCTGATGCTGTCAAAGGCTTTCTGGCAGTCTTCGTTCCAGACCACAGGTTGATTCTTTCTAAACAGCTTAAAAACGGGCTCGCATATTGAAGTGAGCTTGGCAATAAATCGGCTGACATACTGCATCTTGCCCAGGAAACTCCTTACATCCTTCTCTTTTTGTGGCACAGGCATCTCTCTGATGGCCTTCACCTTGTCCGGGTCAATTTCTATTCCCCTCTGGCTGATGACATGTCCCAATAGTTTTCCTGAAGTCACTCCGAAAATGCACTTCTTGGGGTTAAGTCGCAGATTATACTTGTCAATCCTGGTGAAGAACTTTTCTAGAGCTTCAAAGTGTCCCTCTCGGGTGGCTGACTTGACCATCATGTCATCGACATACACCTCTACTTCTTTGTGGATCAGGTCGCTTAAGATCTTGGTCGCCATCCTCTGGTATGTGGCCCCTGCATTCTTCAGGCCGAAAGGCATGACTCGGTAGGCGTAGGTCCCCCATTCTGTGATGAAAGCAGTCTTAACCCGGTCAGCTATTTTGTTCAGGATCTGGTTGTAGCCCACATAACCATCTCCAAAGCTGTACATCGCGCAATTGGCGGCACTGTCTATCAACACGTCGATGTGGGGTAGTGGAAAATCATCTTTAGGGCAGGCCTTGTTCAGATCTCGATAATCCACACACACCCTGACCTTTCCATTCTTCTTCTCTACAGGGACCACATTCGCCAACCATGTAGGATGCTGAACCTCAACAAGAAACTTGGCTTCAATCTGCTGTCGAATTTCCTCCTTGACCTTGTCAGCCCATTCTGGCCTGAGCCTTCTCAACTTCTGTTTCACAGGCTTGTAGTCCGAATAAGTTGGGATAGCATGTTCTGCCATGTCTCGGTCAATTCCTGGCATGTCCTCATAGGTCCAGGCAAAGACTTTTTCATGTTTTCTTATTATTCTCTCAAAATTTTTTCTGTCCTCAGGAGTTATATTTGATGCTATTAGAATTTCTTTCGGATTTTTCGAGGTTCCAAGATTAAAAGGCGTTGTATCGGTGGAATCGATGTCAAAAATTGATGGAATATGATCATGTTCATGCATGTCGAAACCATTAAAAACATCTCACAAGTAAGAGAAATCGTTTGCCTTATTAATAATATTATAATTGTCATTTACATCATAAAAAAGTTTTGGAATAAAAAGACAGTCTAAGCTAGAGTCTTCTTCTGCCACTCTAGAGGTTGATGCTGTTGTAGCTTGCCAATTGGCTTCCTGATTCAGCAGAGGCCCCTCAGGCATGTCTGAGGAAATCTTCAAATCCCCTATTTTCAGTTCTAATTCTGCTATCTTCTCTTTCCCTTTCAGCCTGGCAGCTATCATCTTCTCGGTAATGACCTCTTCAGGCTCGCATCTGTCCCAAGTGATACCCTGAGTCATGACCTCCTCATCCCAGAAGTCCTTAGCGGTCTTGACAAACCCGATATGCCTGTCAAATACATCATTAAAGATCTCAAACCCAGGGACAATCCTCCCCTCCACCCATTGCGGCTCGTCTTCGCCAGTATAAGCACAAACTGAGGATGCTGGCACAAAGCTTTCTGAAATGTGAGGGATCTTATCCGCCACCTTCTTCTTGCCAAAGCCACCTCTGTACCCAAGACCTTTCCGGTTCTTCTGACCACGAGTGGTGATCGTAGTTTGCTATCCTTGAGAGTTTCTGCCCAAACCAGCCCCAGGGAGATAGTGCATCTTCTTCATCATATTAACCACAACTGGGTTATCCACTGACCCGTGCTCTTCACTTATCATGGACATGTGGAAGCCACTAAATGGCTGATTAGCTATTTCAAGCGCTGAGACCTGGTTCTCCCTGGCTGCCTTGATAGTTACCACCTCCCCTTCATGTGGGAACTTTATCATTTGATGCAGTGTGGATGGCACTCCTCCTAATTTGTGAAACCAGGGTCTCCCGAGCAGAGCTGAGAAGTTAGCAGGGATGGGTAGAACCACAAATTCTACTTCCACCTCAATGGGTCCTGTCTTGACCAGGGTCTTAAATGTCCCCAAGGCCGGCCTCCTTGAATTATCATAGGCTGTGATAGTCAGATCTGATCCACTGAGCATATCCTCGCTTAAACCAAAAGCCTGCAGAGCTATCAGAGGGCATACATTGATAGAAGACCCATCATCCACCATAACGCAAGCAGTGTGCTTATCGTTAATCTGTGCTTTGATGTACAGGGGTCGGTTATGATTGCGGCCTTCGACCGGTAGGTCGGCATCAGAAAAGACCAATCTCTCCTCGGATCCTCCCTTAACTAAGCCCAAAAGCTCTGATAGGGAAATCGTGGTGGCGACCATGGCCTCAACCAAAGCCTCTACTACCTTCTGCCTATGAGAGGGGGACTGTCTCAAGAGATCCCAGATGGATATTTGAGCCGCAGTTTTCTTCAATTGTTTAACAATCTGATTCTCCTTGGGCTCTTTCTCTACTGATGGCTGCACTGGCTCAGGTAGCCTCGTAATCTCGGGGACCACTCTTCCACTTCTCATTATAGCCCCTATCTCTTCTCTGTCTTCATCAGACCCCCACAAATCAAGGTTCATCTCTCCCTCCTCCTCGGCTTCTCCACCGCTCTCACTGCTAGACTAGCAATCAAGGGTCGCCACGACTGCTTCCTCCTTTCTATCCTCGGAATAATCAGCAGCAAAATTCTCGCTCCCATATAGATCTCGTAGCACGTACCACTCTGGCAAGCTAGATCCGATCATAAACACGGGTGGTGGTACGACATTATAACCGGGCCTCTTCTCAGGGTCAGAAATTTGCTTGCTATCAATCAAGTCTTGGATAGAGTGCCGCAGCGCTTTAAACTTATCTGTGATATGGCCTGAGTGCTGGTGAAACGCACAGAATTCATTGTCTTTGTGTTCAGGCTTCCCCTGTGTCATAGCAGGCCTAGGAACTAAGGGCTGCAATTTTCCCTCCTTCATTAACCTTCTCAAGACCCAAGATAATGGTCTCCCCAAGTTCGAAAACTTCCTCTGGGTGGTTACCTCAGTAGCAGACACCTCACTTGTTCTTCTGGTGCTACTACTGGGACCCGCTGGCCTACTGGTACCTTGGCCGGGGTTAGCCCTTTTGGCAAAATTATCATTGTTAGCTTTCCGAGCTAAGAGCTCTCCCTCTGCTTCGTTGGCAAAATTATCATTGTTAGCTTTCAGGGTCAGACACCCAGTCTTTCAACCCCTTCATCTTCAACCCATCTTTCAAGTATGGGCTTGCGTTCTTGATAAATAAACGAATCTGGTCCTGGGTGTCTGGCTTTCTCCTCATCTCCATTACTCGGTTCTGCCATCGGGTGAGCTAATCATGGAAAGATTCCCCGGCCTTCTGCTGGAGCAGTTCAAGATCTTTTAGAGTCACCTCCATTCTGGTGTTGCAGTCATACTGTCTTAAAAACTCCTCAGTGAGCAGATCCCAATCTTCTTTAGTGCGACGGTCGAGGCCATGATACCAGTCGATGGCATGAGCGGTCAGACTCAGACAAAAGTATTCTACTTTCTGCTTCTTAGACAACGTGGTCCCCTTCATTACCAGAGAATATTGCTTCACATGAGCAGTCGGGTCAGAAGTACCATCAAATTTTGGCACGTCTGGCATCTTGAAGTTATAAGGAATCGGGTCCTCTCCCTCCAGTTCCTTATCCTTTGGGTTCATCCCCTGACCCCGGCTCAGCATACGGGCCATAGCTTCGAACCTCTCTTCCATCTTCTTTAAAATGAAGTCATCAGTCTGAGGTGCCTTCCCCCTCTCAGATGCAATGCTCATCCTATCATCTTCGATATCTCTATCATCATCAATTCTCAGCACAGGCCTTCTTCTCTGCTCTCCCGAGGCTACTGACCTTAACTCTACTGGCGGCGGCCTAACATGCTCTTCTCGTCTTTCAGCCCTTTCTTCCCCTGGCTCATTCTGTCTCACGGGAGGAGGAGGAGGAGGATTCTGTGGAGCATTCTGCTGTGCCAGGGCGGTCAACATATTCATCATTCTGCCCTCGAATTCCTCAAATCGTCGGCCCACTTCTTCCGCGATCATGGCCCTGGTGGCGTCATCCCCTCTAGGCGAGTTTGCCATCTCAGATACAGTGCGACTGATTTCTGGTAAAATTTATGGCAGGCCTTCTCTATCTGACAGCTCGGAAGCAGGAACTCGGATCAGTCGTCCGGTTGGAAATCTATTCCACCTGGGCAGATCTATGATGGCTGCAGGGACAAGACGCTAGATATGATGCATGAAATGCAGGTGTAATGCATGGTCGTGATATGCGACATTCACAGAGCACAAGCAAGCAAGTAGGTCCTTCCACCCTTATTTCTCCCGCACACGTGGTCGTGCAGTCTTTTTCCTAGGTGGGATTAGCCCAAGGGTCAACGAGGGACCCAATGGACGCGAATGGGGCACGACAAAAAACCGGCAGCATGACACTCCCATGCTAATGTACAAGCGGATGGATAATGATCGTCACGTATTTGGACGTTCCACAAATTTCGACATGGCCCTACCGGGCATGATAGCCTTTGGCTAGGTTACCAAGCGAGACATCTGGACTCACCCAATACATGAGGATCCATACAGCAAGCATGGAATTAGGGCTCATTTCACCTGTGGAAAGTAACTACGGCCATTACATGAGCTTGGATAAGGGAGATGTTTCTTTAAGGCTACCCAAGCATGATCCCTGCCGACAGGTCTAGCTCATCACGAGTATAGACCAGAGCTGGGTGTGACGCGCGCCGGATCCCGAGCGCCGCCCTTTCGGACCGCCCGCACGTGGGCGATCGGGGTATTTGCGGGTCCGTTGACATCTTGCGATAAATCGCAAGTGCGTCTATGTTGAGCAACACGGAGGTTTCATGGAGTCGCCACCCAATAGAACATTGGGAAAGTTTCTCTCGCCTCGGAGAGCCTAAGACTGCGCTTTTTATCCATATTGAGCCGTGAGGCCTAGGATTAGCGCTAAAGCCTCGTGACTCAAGAAGTATCTTGAAGGATAACCTCTAACCTCTCGAGCCCAAAGACCAGAGCTGGGTCCGGGATTTCTCATCTATTTCTACCTCGATTAATTTATGATCAAATTTTAATTATCATTAATTCGCTCTCTCTCTCCACACGATGCAATTTTAATCTAAAAGCGCATTTATACATGTTAGGAAAAACCATAAATTAGCAAGTAAAGCAATGAATTACAATAATACAAGGAGCGGAATACAACTCCCTTTTAAAAGTGCAAACATGCATAAAACCGGGGAATTTATTAATCATGAGGACATTGGTCCCCGCATGCACAATTAAAGAAAATATTCTGGATGTGATGATCTTATTTGGGATGAAAACTGGGACATTGGTCCCGCTTTATTATGAAAAATCTAAATTAATTTAGTAAGAAATATTTTTATGATCTTTATTTAGGTGCGCATAGGAAAACATTTTATTCAATGAATATATACAAGGAAATTAAAAATATAAACGAAATGAGAATTAAAAATGTATAAAGGAAATACCAAACCCCGCAACTCCTCCTTCATGTGCATGGATGCTCAAATGAGGATAAAATAATGATTTGCAACCAAAAATAAAACAAAAGAAATTCATGTTAGTGATTAAACCAACAAAATAATATGACATAAAAAGATAATATGTACCATGAAAATATAATATGCATAAAATAATCATAATGTAATTTAACATGCATAGAATAGTTAAGATGCAATTTAACATGCATAGAATAATTAAGATGCAATTTAACATGCATAAGATGAGAAAGTATCATGGCATATGCAACTTATTAATATTAGTTATTAACATACATGGAAGATTAGTGACAATCAATTTTATTATAGTTAAGACATGAATAAATGTGTAACATGAGAATAATTCCACTTGACATGCATAACTAGCATAAAATAATGACTATAACACTCATACATGCAAAAGAAAGCATAATAATAAACATGATATAGCATTAAGAAATTAAAGGTATTTACAACCTAAACATGCATAATTACATGAACAAAGAATAATTTGACATGAAAAAGAGATAATAGAATTTAAAAAATTTATTTGTTATATGAATAATTGAAGATAAAAAAAATAAGAAGAAGAATATGGAGACTAAGAGAATTTACATGTTTAATATGTTAATTGGAAGCCAAGAATAATTACCCTCAAATTCAGTTTTGAAGAATTGAAGATAGAAGTGTTGAATTCCTTGTCTTCTCTTGTGAAAATCCTTAGAAAATAGCTTGAAAACTTGAAGAAAAGCTCTTGGAAACAAGTGTGTAAGATGGATTTTTTTCTCTCAACTCAAAGCTCCAAAATTCAGTTTTTTTTCTCCCAAATGTTCCTGGTTCGTTCTCCTTTTGTTCTGCATTTTTCTAGTGTTTTTAACCATCAAAAACTACCCAAAAACCACCAAAAACCGTCCAAAAACGGTTGAAAATCGAGTGGGGGTCGAAAAGTGGGCGAAATGGGGCGATTTCGGCGAGAGATCGTGCGCGTCGCGCACGTTTCTGCGCGATCTGCGCGGAGTTTCCGCGCACGACGTGCGCGGGGCGAGCGACGCCCTGCGCGTCGCTCGCGCGGAGCGCCCGACGCCAAGGGCGTCGGACGCGCGGAGCGCGCGCTCCGTGCGCGGAGCGCACGGAAATTCGCGACGGCCCGTGGCCGTCGCCTTTTCGTCGCGATTATTTTCCCCCATTTTCCATTTTTCCTACTTTCTTCATTTTTTCATCATTTTTCACCTTTTTTTTTTTTTTTTTTTTTTTTTTATATAAAATACCCTCAACTTAAAACACACTTTTTCTTCTTCAAAATAATTTAAAAAAATATTTTTAAAATATTTTTAAAATACCCTTTTTACTCACCGAAAAGATAAGGAAAATCACTTCTGAGCTCCAATCTTTTTGCCTATAAGCCGGCATAGCTAAATTTCATCATCGGGTAATCCTGATCAAGGCTACTCGGGACCCGGTGTCTACACTGGGTCCGGGATTTCTCATCTATTTCTACCTCGATTATTTTATGATCAAATTTTAATTATCATTAATTCGCTCTCTCTCCACACGATGCAATTAATCGAAGGCGCATTTATTCATATTTGGAAAGCCGTAAATGGACAAGTAAATATCAAAAGCAATAAATTACAATAATACAAGGAGCGGAATACAACTCCTTTTTGTAAATGTGCGACACATACACGAATCGGGGCATTACTTATTTTGAGGACTTTGGTCCTCGCATGCATCATTATTAAAATTAGATGTTTTTATTTGTGATGATTTTTATTGGACAAAAATAGGGCATTAGACCCTTGCATTTATACAAACCTCCTTTTTATTGAGTATAAAACATTGATCCATTTTTACACTTAATGAGATATGAAAAGAGTATATCCATGTACATAAAATAATCAATGAATAACAAATGAAGGAAATAATCAAGAAGGTTAGGAAACTAAACCAGACGAAATCCTCCGAATACGGTAGATAACCCCTCATGCTCAGGATGGTCCTGGGAGATCAAAACATTGCTCACAGAAAGTTAAAGGGTGTCAATATAAAAATAATCAACATGAATAAAGTCAAAAGGACTTGAAAGAGATAGAGAAGATTTGAAGATGTGGAGACAGAACCCAGCGACGGCCTTTCTTAGGTGACCGACGGGCGTCTGTCAAATTGATCGACATGTCCGTCGGTCACTCAAGCGGAAGAGCGTCTGTGAGTGGGGTGACCGACGGGCATCGGTAAAGAAGATGACCCGTCGGTCACCACTGTCTCCAAAAAAATAGCAAAAAGGACTCATTTTTGAAAGTCCAAAAAAAGGTTTTAACACAAAATGAGATAAACAGAGTCAAAATAAAGAAGAATAATGATAAAATTGAAAGAATCAACAAAATAAGAAGTAAATATGAAATGATATGGAGAAGGAATCCGGAATATTTACCCTCAGATAATCGCTTTGGGTGAGATTCTTGTCTTGATTAGAGCCCCGCGTGTTCCACGAAAAGCAAGATGAAGGATCAAGAGAAGGAAAATGAATTATTTCCTCTTTAACCCCTCAAGAGACTGATTTTTGGAATCAAAACCTAAAGAAAACTAATTAGTTTTTAGTTCCTTTTGATTGATTTGATCCTCCTTTAAAAGAGATCCTTTATGAATGTGTTTGTTGGAAGAGAGAGAAAATATGCTTGAATTTGGGCAGAGTTTCCCCTCTTGAAAATTTTTGGAACCTTTTTTAAGTGAAAATCCGGAGCTTTTATAAGCCAGACACGACCGATGGGCGTCGGTGTATGGAGGCGGGCATCGGAAGAATCCTTCTGACACAAGGATTCGTCCGACGGCCCTGCCACATCCACCGACGGGCGTCGGAAAGGTTGCGTGCTCCGGGAAACCAGGCGGCGCTCTAACAGGGGCGGTGATTTTCCGACAGGCATCGAAAAATACCACAGGCCGTCTGTGACCCTAAGCGACGGGCTGGCCTCACAGACAGGCTGGCCGTCTGTGGAGGAAAAACATACCTTTTTGACTCGAAAATCCCCTGTTTTCTCCCCCTCTGCCTACGAAAGGTAAAAAGACTCACTTCTCGTGGAACGCGGGACTAAAACCTCCAAATTCAAACCATTTATGCAGGCTCAGATACTGATTTCATCATAGGGTAACCTCTGATCCGGACCGCTCCGGGACACGGTGCTTACACCTGGTACAACTCCTATCTTTAAGGCATCCTACAGAATGGCTTCCATATAGTTAAAAGAATTAAAGATCTAGTATAGGAACTTTTGGATAGGAGTTTTATCCTACCTAGTGTGTCACCTTAGGGAACAGAAATCCTTTTGTCAAAAAGAAGGATGAGACCCTATGGATGTTCATTAATTATAGATAGATTAATAAAGTGACAATGAAGAATAAATATCCTTTGCTAAGAACTGAAGTCTTTTTTTATTAGTTGAAATGTGTAGGAGTATTCTCCAAAATTGATTTGCGATCACGGTATTATCAACTATGGGTAAAAGATATGGATGTTCTGAAAACTACATTCAGGACCCGATATGGTAATTATGAATAATTGGTAATGCCATTTAGGCTATCTGTAGACACCGGGTCCCGAGTCGGGTTTGATGTCAAAAAGTGATTTTGGGTCCTTAGTAATTCCCTCTGAAAAAATAAAAATATATAATATAGATTAGGTAGATAAAATTAGAAGTTAATTATTAATGTTGGGTTAATTTAATTTATTAATATTGTATGTTTAATTAGATAATTAAAGTGCATGTAAAATTAAAGTTTGAAGTGTATAATTAATTAGATAAAATATATATATATATATATGTGATAATTTAAATAGATTAAATGGTGTAATGTTTAATTAATTAGATAAATTATGTATTAAGTAGATTAATTATATCAATGTGTAATGTAATTAATATGTAATGTTTAAATTAATTAATGTGTGTTATTTAATTAAGTTAAAGTAATTAAAAAACTAAAAATGGAGGAAATTACCATTATGACCCAAGAACCAACCCTAGGGTATAAAAAGAAAAGAATGAAGAGTATTTTGGGGGGCTCTCTCTTTCGGCAACTAGGGAAAATTAGAAAGAAAAAAGAAAATTGAGAGGAGGGGGAGAGAGCTCTCTCGGCTGGGAAAAAACACAGACCAATAACAAAGAAAGTTAGAGCAAAAGAAAAGGAAAAGAAACAGAGAGAAAGCAAGGCAAAATAAGAAACAAAAAGAGAGAGCAGGGATTCAAAGACCAAAAAAAAAACAAAAGGGAAATCAAAGAGGAGATAAAAGAAGAAGTAAGAAAAGAGAGGAGCAGACCCAGACCCACGACGCCGGAAAAGGGAAAGAAAAAGGGGGAAGGAGGCGAGGCCTCCGCCGGCCAGCCACGGCGCCCAACCACCGGACGCGCCCCGCCGGAGTGAAGAGGAGACCCAGACGCACCGAACGGCAGCCTCCGATCAGCCATCGGCGCCGGCGTGTAGGAGATCGGAGGAATCGGAGCCGGACGCTTTTACGCGATTTCCGACCACAGGCCGCCTCCTTCCGGCGCGTGACCACCGGCGTTCGACTCCCGGCGCTTCGATCTACCATCCGGTGTTGGCGGTGTCTCCAACGGCCGCTCCGACGAGCCTCCGGCGAGGGAAATCCGGTGAGCCTATTTTATATTTATTTATTTTAATATATTATTAATTAATATTAATTAATATTATTAATTATTTATTTATAAATATTATTATTAATATTTATTTATAATTCTATTTTTATTATTTTTATTATTTTATTTAATATTTATTATTCTGTTTTTGTGATTATGTTAATTATTGTTATTATATTTGTTTATTTGTTATTTATTATTCTTTTATTAATTAATATTAATATTATTAATTATTATTATTATATATTTATTTATTTTCTGTTTATTAATATTATTTTATTATTATTATCCTTTTTTATTTATTTATTATTAGTATTGTTGAGTTATATTAATATTGTTGTTATTAATATTATTTATTTTATGTTTATCTATTATTATTATTATTATATTTATTTAATTTCTTTTATTATTATCGTTATTTTTATCTATTTAATTTCTGTTGTTATTATTATTATTATTATTTAATATTGTTATTAATTAATTGTTATATTTATTATTTATGTTATGTTCATTTATTTTATAATATTAGCATTATTATTATTATTTGCATTATTGCTATTATTATTATTATTATCATTATTTTATCCATTCATAATTACTATCATCATTTTATGTTTATTTATTATTCATTATTATTTTATGATATTATTATTAGCACTATTATTTTTATTGGCATTAATCATTTTAATTGTCATTTTTGCTTTTATATTCATTAACTCTCAATTTATTTCATTCAATTATTTATTTAATTATTTATTCATTTACTTATCATTTAATTTAATCCTTTATTCAATCATTCATTTGTTTATTTATTTATTCACGATTAACAAATATCATTTTTCTATTTTGACTGCAATGCGGGAGGCATGTGGTTTTTCTAAGAATTATGGGCGGAACAGGTAAATTAGGATGAATTTATTTATTTATTCGAAAAATATGTAATTATTATTTTATTTCATTTTATGTATTTGTGGTCTGTAATAATAAAATAATTTTCGACCGCTCTTAAAAAGAACCACCACACAAATGTTTTATACTAAATCGAATATTTGTTAACAAAACTGGACCAATGTCCTCGTTTTCATACCAAACTAAAAGATCTAAACCGATTTGAGAATTCTATACTTTTTTGTAAAATGAATATTTGGGAACCAACGTTCCCATCTAAATGAATAATCCGTTTTATGCATGTATTGCACTCTTTACAAAAGGGAGTTGTATTCCGCTCCTTGTATTATTGTAATTTATTGCTTTCACTATTTACTTGCTCATTTACGGCTTTCCAAATATGAATAAATGCGCCTTCGATTAATTGCATCGTGTGGAGAGAGAGCGAATTAATGATAATTAAAATTTGATCATAAAATAATCTAGGTAGAAATAGATGAGAAATTCCGGACCCAGCTCTGGTCTTTGGGCTCAAAGAGGCTAGAGGTCTACCCTCCAAGACACCTTTTTGTGCCACGAGACTTTAGCACTAATCCTAGGCTCCTTAGGGCGAGAGGTTTACCTTCCAAGACCCCTATGGCTGGGCCAAAATGGATACAATGCGCAGTCTTAGGCTCTCCGAGGCAAGAGAAACTTTCCCAATGTTCTATTGGGTGGCGACTCCATGAAACCTCCTTGTTGCCCAACATAGACGCACTTGCGATTTATTGCAAGCTGTCAACGGACCCACAAATGCCCGGATCGCCCTCAAGCGGGCGGTCCCATGGGCGGCCGCGGGGATCCGGCGCGCGTCACAGTGGCGACTCCACTGGGGACGTTTATGGTTCGAGATTTCGATTTGAAAATACCTCGTTTAACATTTATGATTAAAATTTAATTCATAAATTTGCTTTCTCTCAAATTTTGCGTTCGCATATCATTAGAGCCTTAGAATATGCTAGTTTGGTCCCTCTTTTAGCCCTAGTGCATTCTTGAAGCACGACCCCATTTTCACTCAATTTGGGGAAGTGTTAAGGATAATCACCAGCCCAAGTCTCGTGCCATCAAATGGTATATCAAATGGTGACCCGATCGGCCATTACGCTCGTGATGAGCTAGACCTGTCGGCAGGGACCATGCTTGGGTAGCCTTAAAATATCATCACCTTGGACCAAAGCCCATGTAATGGACATAGATATTTTCCCTAAGTGGTATGAACCATAATACCTTGCTTGTTATATGGATCAATATGTATTGGACAAATCCAGATAATTTGACTGATCACTTAATCAAAGGCTTTCATGCCCCGATAGGCCCATGTCAATTTATTCGGACTGCCTAAATACGTGATGATCATAATCCATGCGCTTGTGCATTACTTAATGGAGTTATACTGTCGGTTTTTTCACCGTGCACTATACACGCCTATTGGGTTCCCTGTTAACCCATGGGTCAGCCCCGCCTAGGAAAGAGACCGCACGACCTCGTGTGTGGGGGTAATAAGGTTGGAAGGTTCTACTTGCTTGCATGTGGTTGTTTATGCTCACGCATTGCATATTATCATCCATGCATTATTCCAACAATTTGAATATTTTTGCCATCAGTTGGGAAAGAAATCAATTCCGAGGACAGAGATTCAAGAAATGAGGAATTGATGCATCAGAGATTTAAAATGCCTGAGCTACCGAAGATGGATGGTACTTCAGACCCTTCTGCCCATATCAAGCAATAAACTTTAGTGACGAAGGACGCGGGGCCAAGTAGGAAGCAAAAAAGTGGAGTATTCTTACTTCAATTTAGTAGGTTCGGCGGTAGACAGGTATCATGGGCTGTATAGGAGAGTCAAGGAAGAGCGGAACCTTCTGACTGATGAGTTTATGAGCAATAATAATAAATAAAACACATGCATTTTGTCTCATGTGTAATTCTTTTTATAACCCGTGTACTCTGTATATAAAATTGCCTGTACCATAATTTGTGAATATAAATATAACACGTTTGTCATGCATGCACATAATAATGCTTGTTGCAATACATACATATTAACATTCTTTATGACATCCATTGTGCGCCATTATCTGTATATACAGCATACATCATTAGATGTACATATTAACATGCATTATAGCAAGTATAGACATACTGTCCCCGCGACACAAAAAAAGAAAAATGAAAAAAAAATCAAATCAAAAAAATGCATTCACCATGTGTCATAGCATGTACATATCCGTATGCTCACATTACACATGTACATTAACATTGTGCCCTGGAACATACATATACTGCTGCATGTCATAGTGTGCACACATTAGCATACTTCATTAGACTAGACATCACACACAGAAAATACCTTGCATTTTTCACATTGTACACCATATCATGAACATGTACTATCATACGTGAATTATGCCATGTACATATAATTTCTTCATCATGCATGTTAGTCATTGTATATACCAATGCATGTCTTGCATGCTCATACCATGTAAATACGCATACTTTGTGAACGCTATTTGTTTCGTGCAGACACTTTCATTGCATACCTCGTATTGCACGCATACTCAGCTCACTGTACACGATCATTCTCATGCTGTGTCCCCTCTCGTGCATTATTTGTAGATGTTCTGCACTTCTATATATGTGAGTTTTGCCACTCCTCGAACTCATTGGCGAACATTTTCGTGCCAGATCATCTTCATCCTACATCATGTCGTCATCTTGCGTACATATATCTATCATGTCTAAATCATTCCATGTTCACATGTACCATATATCATGAACATTCATCCTCATACTGTGCCGTAGGTTGTACTCATGCTTTCGTCGTATGCATGTACATTGCGAATTTATGCATGGACATCATTTATCATGCAGTGTTTACACACATATTTTTTCGCAGGTGTTTTACACACACACATCTTTGCACATATTTCATGTACGCATTTTTATACAAATATTTTTACACATGTTTCGCACATACAGTTCCTTACACGCATTGCTAATATACATGACGCTATTGCATATGCCATTCAATATACATGATTTTTAATGCATAGTTTGCACATATTTTTTTACAAAAAAAAAAGAAAAAACTCAAAAAAATTTTCTATTTGCTTAAACGATTTTTGTGTATATACATTTCGATAGAATCAAAATTTTTTGTGTTAAGCCATATCCTAAAACGCTGACATGTTTGCACCTCATTAAGGTACCTCTGATTCACGGTTCGACTCTGCCTAAGTAGTTCTCAACTATGAATGGATTTGATCTTAACTCTAGAAATCTGAGTTTCATTCCACTTTGAATTAAGTAAGAGGTATATATGTTTGGTCTTTAAGAGCTAGATCACGTGAAAATATTTGACTATACCATGTAATGTCTAAATTCCGAGCACTTTTGGCCCGTTTTGAAAACAAACTGAAAAATTTAGTTGCAATTAGGGGATTGGATGAAAACTCACTAAGAGCACTAGAACCTTTCCGATTACCCGTCAAAGCGACCCCTGGATAAAACTGAATCTAGAAAATGATTTAGGCACCATTTCTTTGTATAACTCTCTAAATGACCATTTCCTACCCTCATTTCAAAATCGCTTGATAGCCCGTTGAGCCTTTATTTTGCTATGCTAAATGCGTGCCAGTTTTGTTGTTACACACATTAAAACTACCTTTTGCCTAAAATGATTTTGGCTTCCCCTTAGAAGAATGGCCGCTCTAGTAAAGATGGATGCACATTACGATATTCTCTTGAGCTATAAAAAATTATCCTAGCAAAAGTGGGTTTACACTTCTGAAAGAGATTTTTAATCATTGATGATCTTTGAGGCTTGACCATTGGCAATCCTTTGGGCCATCAAAAATTCACCCTGATAAGAATGGGTCTGCACTTCGAGAAGAAAATTTCAATCATCGATAATTTTTTGGGGTTACCAAAAATTGCCCCGATGAAAATGGATTTGCACTTTGGGGAAAAGAGCCTCAATTTTTGACAATTGTTTGAGCTACCAATAATCACCCTAATAAGGATGGGTTTACCCCTTGAAAAATTTTCAATCATCGATAATCTTTGGGCTACACTTCTGGAAAGGGGTTTGATTCATCGATAAACTTTTTGTGTAGTTAGAGACATGAGCTTGCGAAGCAAAAAATGAAAAAAAAAGAGCGAAAAGAAAAAAAATCAAAATTGAAGAAAAAATAGAAAAAAAAAAAGAAGAAAAAAAAACCGAAATTGAAAAAAAAAACCGAAATTGAAAAAAAAAAGCGAAAAAAATCGAAAAACGAAAAAAAAGAAGAAAAACGAAAAAAAGAGAAGAAAATGGCAGGGCCCAAGATAATACCCCTTGATGAGTTTCAATAGCTATTTTTTTAGCTTAATTTTTATGTTGAGCTTGATGAGATCAAGTATTACCAAATTCCAATTCAAGAGTATCTAGATAGTATACAATTGGGGTTAGGAATGGTCCTTCCATCCGTCGAATGAACGCTGCGGCCATTTTTCTCTAGTGACCTGATCCTCCTTTGATAGCCAATTACCTGAGCCTAACGTTACAACCAAAGTAAGACCTATTGATTCTTGGTTTGGCCTTATCTAACTAGCGGAGATGACCTTTTAGTAAGGTTTGGTACGTAGGAAGAGGCGTATGGTGTCTCTTGAGCTTCAAGCGGGAAGCCACGAGTGCATTTTCATTCGAGTTGAGTCTTGTCCTCGACAATGCAACTAGAATTTGCTTTCCAGTGATGAAAAACTCTGTTTTGGCCTTTGTACATACACACAGAGATCGCATGGTATGCCTCGTATTCACATGCTGATTTAGTAAACATCGATACTTACGTGTTTACTTTCTTGCACTTCATTGGGAATGACTCCTGAATTCTTTTGATGAGATTGAATCAGTTGAGAATGTGGTTCATTCAGTATGCTCAAAGGTAGATAGAAACTCGAGTTTGAGGTACCTAATAGGTTGCACTCATTTTACAATCTTGGGGTATTTCTTATCACTACCCATGAAAATGATACTTTGCGTACACTCCCAACAATATTCTTTGTACATATGCCTTTTGCAAATGATTTTACACATAATTGTAGCAAATATTCTCAATAAATAGTTTTACATGTACAATTCTTGTTGCATGTCTTTTGGCATAAGAGCTTTAGCGAATACATTTCATAAGTGCTTTTGACGTATGTGGCTCTTTATGGGCATATCCTTTGCCAGCATCTTGCATCCACATTTTTCGCATGCATTCAATACACATATATGTGATTTTTCCTACATATGTTTCATACAAATAGTTGTATGTGCACACATCGCACACACCCAATTCCTTACATAGCTTTCTTGTATATAACATATCCCACCTGTCTTTGCATATGATTTTTTACATCTATGCCGATGAATGACTCTTTACCACATGCATGATCATTTGCATGCATGGTCATTTGTACATAGTTTGCATACATAATCCCCTTGTATATATTTATCATGCATGAACTTTTGCATGTCCTTCTCATTCATGATCATTTGCAAACATGTTAGAATAATGATTCTTAGCGCATGTTCCATAATCTTCCATATGGATATAAGCCATTGGCATATATGACATAAGCATAAGCATTTCAGGGTCATAGTCCTTTGCATGTCATTTCATAAATGCATAGCCTTTCACATGCATTCCATGCATACATGGTGTCCAACGCACACTAGATAGTATGCATCAGTGCCACGTAGATAAGCTTAAATCCTCTGAAAAGGCAATTCTCCAAAGCCTTCTCAAAAGGCAATTCTCAAGCCCTCTGAAAAAGCGATTCTTAATCAACCAAAATTCTCTCCGGGGGCAAGTCAACCTAAGTCCTCTCAAGAGGCAAAGCAAATCAACCAAAGTCCTCTCCAGGGCAATCAGTTCTCTAAGTCCTCTCAAGAGGCGATTCTTATCCCTCTGCATACATTTCTCATGCTTGAACATTTGCATGCATAGCTTTTCACATGCATTCCATGCATACATGGTGCTCGACACTCCTCTCAAAGTCCTCTGAAGAGGCATAAAAAGAAAAAGAATCCGTCAAGTCCTCTGAAGGGGCAAAATTTCTAAGTCCTCCGAGGGGGCGAGGCAAAATCTAAAAGTCCTCTGAGGAGGCACAATCTCTAAGTCCTTTGAGGAAGCAAAAATCTGAAAGTCCTCTGAGGAAGCAAAGATCTCAAAGTCCTCTGAGCAGGAAAGCAAGCCTATTCATGCATGCCATACCGGGGGCAAGCAGGTAAGTTTTTCTATCATAAGATGTACGATCACACACATCACACGAAAGTGTACAAAATTCGAATTCGAATGTATATATATATTTTGCACACATGCTCCCATACACATAATATTTTGTATATATTGCCACGTACGTGACTCAGGGGAAAGGTCCAAATAGAACCCATGCTTAAAGGTGATCCAAATGATGGGTTCAGCTCAATGTTGTCAGACACTACCCAGAAAAGCAAGCCTATCCACGCTGTGCCGGGGGGAAATTAGTGAGCATCAAAGCCTCTCGATCAAAGCCTCCCAATAAGCATCAAAGCCTCTCGGTGAGTATCAAAAGTTTTTCAGTGAGCATCAAAACCTCCCAGTGAGCATCCAAGTCTCCCAGTGAGCGTCAACTGACAACGACCCCAATAGGCAGGTACTGCCACAGGTACGTGTCTCTTTTATAATTTACCCTACAAATTTGTGTTTTCCTTTTTTTGCAGAAAAAAAGAACGTTCAAGAAAAACATCAGCGATAGAGCAGATCGCAACTTGGACTGCAGTTAGAGAACACTGCATCTCACAATGGAGATTGTAGCCAGAGAACACGACATCTCACAATCAAAGTTGTTGTTAGAAAAACACTGCTCTTCACATCGGGATTGTAACCAGAGAGTGCTGCATCCCACGGTTCACGCAGCAGCCAGAGAGTGCTACGCACCTTGCAGATCGGATGGGGGTTAGCAAGGGAACTTCAGATCGAAGCTGTGGTTGGAAAAACACCGCTCTTCACATCGGGATTATAGCCAGAGAGTGTTGCATCTCACAGTTCACGCGGCAGCCAGAGAGCGCTACGCACCTTGCAGATCAGATGGGGGTTAGCAGGGGAACTTTAGATCGAAGCTGTGGTTAGAAAAACACCGCTCTTCACACCGATATTATAGCCAGAGAGTGCTACATCTCACGGTTCACGCGGCAGCCAGAGAGTGCTTCGCACCTTGCAGATCGAATGGGGGTTAGCAAGGGAACTTCAGATCGAAGCTGTGGTTAGAGAAACACCACTCTTCACCAAATCGGGATTGTAGCCAGAGAGTACTGCATCTCACAGTTCACGCGGCAGCCAGAGAGTGCTACGCACCTTGCAGATCGAATGGGGGTTAGCAAGGGAACTTTAGATCGAAGCTGTGGTTAGAGAAACACCACTCTTCACCTAATCGGGATTATAGCCAGAGAGTGCTGCATCTCACAGTTCACGCGGCAGCCAGAGAGTGCTACGCACCTTGCTGATTGGATGGGGGTTAGCAAGGGAACTTCAGATCGAAGCTGTGGTTAGAAAAACACCGCTCTTCACATCGGGATTGTGGCCAGAGAGTGCTGCATCTCACAGTTCACGCGGCAGCCAGAGAGCGCTACGCACCTTGCAGATCGGATGGGGGTTAGCAAGGGAACTTCAGATCGAAGCTGTGGTTAGAAAAATATCGCTCTTCACATCGGGATTGTGGCCAGAGGGTGCTGCATCTCACAGTTCACGCAATAGTCAGAGACTGCTACGCACCTTGCAGCCGAATGGAGGTTAGCAGATCAGACTTTATACTAGCCGAATGAAGGTTAGCAGATCAGACTTTGTACTAGCCGAATGGAGGTTAGCAGATCAGACTTTATACTAGCCGGATGGGGGTTAGCCAGAGAATGCCAACAAGCAGAGACTGTGGTCAGAGAGTATCGCTTCTCAATAATCGAAGTTGTAGTTAGAGAATACTACTTTTCACCTCGAGACTGTGGTCAGAGAGTACCGCTTCTCACCAAGTCGAAGCTGCAGTTAGAGAAACACTGCTCTTCATATCGAGTTTGTAGCCAGAGAGCGCTACATCTCTTCAACCCTGCGCAAGCCGAGATGAGGCCAGCAGAAGCAAAAGCAGCAGTTAGAGAAACACTGCTCTTCACATAGAGTTTGTAGCCAGAGAGCACTACATTTCCTCAACCCTGCGCAAGCCGAGACGAGGCCAGCAGAAGCAGAAGCTGCAGTTAGAGAAACACTGCTCTTCACACCGAGTTTGTAGCCAGAGAGCGCTACATCTCCTCAACCCTACGCAAACCGAGACGAGGCCAGCAGAAGTAGAAGCTGCGGTTAGAAAAACACTGCTCTTCACACCAAGATTATAGTCAGAGAGTGCTGCATCTCACAAACTCCGTGCAGGCCGAGACCAGGCTAGCGGAACACTGGTGGTAGAACAGACCACAGATCGAGATTACAGTCAGAGAGTACTGCATCTCACAAACTCCGTGCAGGCCGAGACGAGGCTAGCGAAACACTGGTGGTAGAACAGACCACAGATCGAGATTACCGTCAGAGAGTACTACATCTCACAACAAGGGTTGTAGTCAGAGAGCACTACATCTCACCAAAGTTGCGTAACCCGAGACGAGGCCAGCAGAAACAGGTCGAAACGAGACCGGTAAGGACACATGTACCTACGCAACAAGGTGAGGTCCTGCATCCCCAGGTATGTAATTCTCTCTCTTCTTTCTTTGAATTTTGGCTCACCTAGGTGTCTACCACTAGCTTCTCCAAAATTGGGGGCAACTATAGACACCGGGTCCCGAGTCGGGTTTGATGTCAAAAAGTGATTTTGGGTCATTAGTAATTCCCTCCGAAAAAATAAAAATATATAATATAGATTAGGTAGATAAAATTAGAAGTTAATTATTAATGTTGGGTTAATTTAATTTATTACTATTGAATGTTTAATTAGATAATTAAAGTGCATGTAAAATTAAAGTTTAAAGTGTTTAATTAATTAGATAATATATATATATATATATATATATGTGATAATTTAAATAGATTAAATGGTGTAATGTTTAATTAATTAGATAAATTATGTATTAAGTAGATTAATTATATCAATGTGTAATGTAATTAATATGTAATGTTTAAATTAATTAATGTGTGTTATTTAATTAAGTTAAAGTAATTAAAAAACTAAAAATGGAGGAAATTACCATTATGACCCAAGAACCAACCCTAGGGTATAAAAAGAAAAGAATGAAGAGTATTTTGGGGGGCTCTCTCTTTCGGCAACTAGGGAAAATTAGAAAGAGAAAAGAAAATTGAGAGGAGGGGGAGAGAGCTCTCTCGGCTGGGAAAAAACACAGACCAAGAACAAAGAAAGTTAGAGCAAAAGAAAAGGAAAAGAAACAGAGAGAAAGCAAGGCAAAATAAGAAACAAAAAGAGAGAGCAGGGATTCAAAGACCAAAAAAAAACAAAAGGGAAATCAAAGAGGAGATAAAAGAAGAAGTAAGAAAAGAGAGGAGCAGACCCAGACCCACGACGCCGGAAAAGGGAAAGAAAAAGGGGGAAGGAGGCGAGGCCTCCGCCGGCCAGCCACGGCGCCGAACCACCGCACGCGCCCCGCCGGAGTGAAGAGGAGACCTAGACGCACCGAACGGCAGCCTCCGATCAGCCATCGGCGCTGGCGTGTAGGAGATCGGAGGAATCGGAACCGGACGCTTTTTCGCGTTTTCTGACCACAGGCCGCCTCCTTTCGGCGCGTGACCACCGGCGTTCGACTCCCGGCGCTCCGATCTACCATCCGGTGTTGGCGGTGTCTCCAACGGCCACTCCGACGAGCCTCTGGCGAGGGAAATCCGGTGAGCCTATTTTATATTTATTTATTTTAATATATTATTAATTAATATTAATTAATATTATTAATTATTTATTTATAAATATTATTATTAATATTTATTTATAATTCTGTTTTTATTATTTTTATTATTTTATTTAATATTTATTATTCTGTTTTTGTGATTATGTTAATTATTGTTATTATATTTGTTTATTTGTTATTTATTATTCTTTTATTAATTAATATTAATATTATTAATTATTATTATTATTTATTTATTTATTTTCTGTTTATTAATATTATATTATTATTATTATTCTTTTTTATTTATTTATTATTAGTATTGTTGAGTTATATTAATATTGTTGTTATTAATATTATTTATTTTATGTTTATCTATTATTATTATTATATTTATTTATTTTCTTTTATTATTATCATTATTTTTATCTATTTAATTTCTGTTGTTATTATTATTATTATTATTATTATTATTATTATTATTATTATTATTATTATTATTTAATATTGTTATTAATTAATTGTTATATTTATTATTTATGTTATGTTCATTTATTTTATAATATTAGCATTATTATTATTATTATTATTTGCATTATTGCTATTATTATTATTATTATTATTATTATTATTATTATCATTATTATATCCATTCATAATTACTATCATCATTTTATGTTTATTTATTATTCATTATTATTTTATGATATTATTATTTGCACTATTATTTTTATTGGCATTAATCATTTTAATTGTCATTTTTGCTTTTATATTCATTAACTCTCAATTTATTTCATTCAATTATTTATTTAATTATTTATTCATTTACTTATCATTTAATTTAATCCTTTATTCAATCATTCATTTGTTTATTTATTCACGATTAACAAATATCATTTTTCTATTTTGACTGCAATGCGGGAGGCATGTGGTTTTTCTAAGAAGTATGGGCGGAACAGATAAATTAGGATGAATTTATTTATTTATTCGAAAAATATGTAATTACTATTTTATTTCATTTTATGTATTTGCGGTCCGTAATAATAAAATGATTTTCGACCGCTCTTAAAAAGAACCACCACACAAATGTTTTATACTAAATCGAATATTTGTTAACAAAACTGGACCAATGTCCTCGTTTTCATACCAAACTAAAATATCTAAACCGATTTGAGAATTCTATACTTTTTTGTAAAATGAATATTTGGGAACCAACGTTCCCATCTAAATGAATAATCCGTTTTATGCATGTATTGCACTCTTTACAAAAGGGAGTTGTATTCCGCTCCTTGTATTATTGTAATTTATTGCTTTCACTATTTACTTGCTCATTTACGGCTTTCCAAATATGAATAAATGCGCCTTCGATTAATTGCATCGTGTGGAGAGAGAGCGAATTAATGATAATTAAAATTTGATTATAAAATAATCGAGGTAGAAATAGATGAGAAATCCCGGACCCAGCTCTGGTCTTTGGGCTCAAAGAGGCTAGAGGTTTACCCTCCAAGACACTTTTTTGTGCTACGAGACTTTAGCGCTAATCCTAGGCTCCTTAGGGCGAGAGGTTTACCTTCCAAGACCCCTCTGGCTGGCCCAAAATGGATACAAAGCGCAGTCTTAGGCTCTCCGAGGCGAGAGAAACTTTCCCAATGTTCTATTGGGTGGCGACTCCATGAAACCTCCTTATTGCCCAACATAGACGCACTTGCGATTTATTGCAAGCTGTCAACGGACCCACAAATGCCCCGATCGCCCTCAAGCGGGTGGTCCCATGCTCGGCCGCGGGGATCCGGCGCGTGTCACACTATCCAATATGTCAGTTTCTTTCATGGACCTGATGAACAGGGTGTTTGAACCCTACCTAGATACCAATTATATAATTGCCCGAACTATACCCTAGTAGTAATTTGGCTTAATTAAGGTAATTGAGTAATTTTGATTTGAGTTTGCTAATTTTGGACCTAAGAGTAATTGGAAATGAGGACCTAATTGCATAAAATAATTAAGTTAAATGGCTAATAAGTAATTGAGCATGATTAATTAGAAGTTGGATTAATTAAGTGATAATGGGAATTATTTAAGCTAATCAAGGTTAAGGATTGAAAGTGGAAATCCAGGTGTCATCATCTGCACATGCCACCTTACTTATGCCATGCAATATAAAGCTATTGAGGAGCACATAATTTTGCATGTCTTGACCGGCCTCTCTCTCTTGTTCTTCTTCTTCATCCATTCTCTTTATTCTTCAATTTCATTCAATTGAATTTCTATTGATTGGGTCAAGTGGTGTTTGTATTGTGTTGTGTTTCTATCTAGCCAAGGTAAGTGGTTAAGTTTAGATTGTTCTTCTTCTTCTTCCTTTCTTTTGGTTTGAATTAGAAGTGATTTTTTGTTCCAATTCTTGAAATTGGGTTGTGCTTGTAGTGGTTGAATAGAGAAAGGACAAGGGAAAGGAGAAAGTGGGAGAACTTAGTGACAAGTGAACTCATTGGAGCATAGGCGAAGAGGTTTGGGAAACTCTATTTTTGTGTGTTAAATTTAAAATTCATGTTGAATTGTGTATTCAGTTGAGGTGATAATATATATTTATGTTATGTGATAAGCTAAACTGATTTCCATGAGATTTTAGCGTAGGCATGTAACCCTATTTTGAAGAATTAAGGAATTGCTATGTAATTTGTGAGTGATTGGATACTTAAAGTAGTATTGATTATGCTGAGGTGTTTATATGTGTGTCAGTGTAGTTTTATGTGAGCTTGGAGTATTGGATATTCCAATTTGGTTGATTTCAAGCTTGGATAGCTTGACATGGTAAAACCAGTCTTGTAGGGTAATTTGACCTATTGGAATTGTCTATTTTATAACTTGAGTTATATGACTTTAAATTGAATGAGGTTAATAAGATTAGGTTTCCTAAGATATGTGCCCATAATTGTTATAGAAATGGTCATGTTGATTTGAGGGCTTTAAAGTCTTCAAAAGTGTGCACAAAAAATAGTTAAATCTTGTACAATGGCTTTTGGAGCAAGTGGTGTTCCATTGGCCATAACTCCTTAATCTTAAGTCCTATTATAATGAGATTTGTGTCATTGTAATGTTAACATGTATGTGAACACATGGTTAGAAGGTTATGATGGCATAAAATTATGTTAGGATGGGTTTTGAAAGACATTTGTGTGGCGGTTGCAAAATGTATGGAATAAAGGTTTGTGGAGTGGAGCTTTGAAGATGAAGTTCAGGCTCTGTTGCGAGCACGACAAGGGTCGCGGGAATGATAAAGTGCTCTCGCAGGCAAAATTGCCAGTCTGTGTTTTATTGTGAGCTCAGGCATTCTTGCGAGTGTGACAGAAGTCATTGGTTGGTTCTGTCTGTAAACACTGGGTCCTAAGGCAGTCCAGATCAGAGTTACCTGATATAAATACCGGAACCCGTTCCACGAGACAAGGAGAGAAGTTGTAAGCTGTCGCCCTTAGAATTCGCAAATTTTAGGGATATTGGTGACAAAAAACCCTTTCTTGTCGAAAAAGAGCTTTTTTAGTTTAAGAAAATTGAGATTTTGTTTTTCTGGGTTGATCGATGCTCGTCCGTCAACCAAGTTCTCTTCGCTCGTGTTCGAGCGACAGACGTCACCGGTGCGCGTAGGGCCCATCGCCTATGCAAGTGAGCGGTGTAACACCCCCATACCCCCGGTAAGGAATATCAGGGCGCTACGCGGACACTT
This sequence comes from Excoecaria cochinchinensis, assembly GCA_947683425.1. Taxonomy (NCBI): domain Eukaryota; kingdom Viridiplantae; phylum Streptophyta; class Magnoliopsida; order Malpighiales; family Euphorbiaceae; genus Excoecaria; species Excoecaria cochinchinensis. Next base: position 5,622,310 of record CANTUQ010000004.1, read on the forward strand.
ATGTATACATGTACATGCATTAGCGGAAGCGATAGCATAAACACATCCATTTAAAAGAAATTAAATACTACACTAGGGCCCACTTGCATGCTATATTAACTACATATACATTTGCATGTTCATATACATCTGTTTCCATTTAGCTTTACATATACATTTACATGTACCTTTACTTGTGATTTTTCTACTTATATTACATAATGATGTTACTCAAAATGTAAAAACTCTATCTCTAACTTATACAAAAAGGAGATCAAAATAAAACTCCTAGTGGCCTTGACCTGCAGATGTCCACTCACTGATCCGAACCTGTAACCTACACGGAAATAAACATCCGTGCTAAGCGATAATGCTTAGTGGGGATAAAATAATGCAAAGGACTTTACGAAGTCACAGATAAATCACACAATCATATATCTCATGCGTATAACTCTTATACGTCTATAGGTTGCATGCTTAAATATCAAATACTCTGAACTCACATATAAGTAACATCTACTCTTTCACTAATTCATGTACACTACATCTTGTACATTTCGTTTATTCAAATATACATTATCATGTAACCACATTCATGTCAATACACTCATGTAATCATGTACTTGTATACAGAACTGTAATGTACTTAAACATTACTTTCATGTACTATAGCTTTATTCGAAGCAACACTATAATCATCTCAAGTTCACTGCACAACATTTAACAAAACAAGCCTGAGTTCCTCTCATGGTGGATACGGGACGCTCTATAAAAAAACATTTTCGGTAGACCGAAGTCACAAAACATTTTCATATATCTCTATTAATGACCATTCTCAGAGGTCGACCCGCTTCGCCCAAACGGGGCGGAACATGGGCAGCTGCACTCGGTAATCCCTTTATAAGCATGCTTATCTATCCACTATAACGGTAATCAGGCTCAATACCAACTCACACACTATACACAGACATCAACTCATCAACTAAAATTCAAGTGCATTTATCAAATTCAGAGGCATGTAATTCATATACAATCTTGTTCAACAACTAAAAGCATGTAACACTTAAATTCATTACATAAACATATAAATCATGCAAAGCAAGACAGAAGAAAACACTCTCTTCAAAACAAATAAAACAGGATGCGAAGAGGTTCACTGTCGCGATCGCGACAAGAAGTCGCGTTCGCGACAGAAGCCAAGTTCATTGTCGCGATCGCGACAAGAGGTCGCGCTCGCGACAGAAGATAGATTACAAAAAGGCTCTATACTCTATACCAAATGCATTATGTAACAATTCCTAAGTTCATACATATTTATCATGTCATTTACTATACTTCCTACAACTATACATTGTTACTTTATTAGTTAAATTACCATCTTTAATCATACTCATATGTATTTTTCCATTAACAACTAATTTGTAATCATTTAGGAGCCCTAATCATGTATAAAACGTTAAGGGGAAAGGAAAGGGGTTGACCCATGCCAACCATGGGCTCAAAATGAAGAAAAAAAAGCTTAATATAGGGTGTTCTGTCGCGAGGTCGCGACCTGTGTCGCGCTCGCGACAGAGGCTCCGCTTTGGTGCCTCACGAGACTGCTTTTTACCCTAAACTTGTATCGTCTAAATAAACCTCTAAAAGTCTTTTTTAGGAAAATTGTTATTCCTAACAATTGTTCTCTAGGATATTAGCTTTCAAATGGGACAAGTTTCAGGTCGTTTGGACATCTATAACAAAAGATATGATCTAAACAACATATACTGTTCCAGTGAACCCGCCAGAACAGGGTCTCCTACGTTTTAATTACTTTTTGGGATACTTAGGGCAAGAATTAGATCAAGCACCCTCTTAGACATTTTTAGAAACTGATCTTATCTTTCATATGCAATTGGAATCAACCCAATTGGAGTCCTATAGCTCTACTTATCACAAATACAATACACAGAGGTCTGATGACAAATAAGCAGAATTTCGCAACATCAAACTCTATTATCAACACAAACACTCAAATGATCAGGTTACATACTTTAAACATATATACACTTGTCATGAGCACTGTAAGCAATCAAAATGAACATCTTGAGCTAATTAAAGCTCATCAAGCATCTCTTTATTTACACATGTCTTTGTTCAAGCATTTCTCATATAAACACATGCAAAGTTAACACAGTCACACTCGATCCCTACCTCTAGGAACTCGATCACAGCTCTCTACTAGTTCCGATCTTCTCTTTTCCTTTATCGACTCTCTTGCCTCCAGCTTGCATCAAAACCACACACAAAAACACTTGGGGGTTACTCTTCTTTTTACTTTAAATCAAAATAGAAACCAAGTAGTAGAAGAAGACTAATGCTACCATAATAGTGCTACTTACCTCTTCTCAAAATCCACTCTCTTCATCCCAACCCAAATGATTCTCTTTAGGAGCAAATGAAAAAGAGAAGAAAAGAGAGGAAAGTGGAGCACGGCAACTAAGAGCAAAGAAAACAAAAAGAGGAATTAAAAAGCCAAATGAAGAAATTGAAATGGGAGTAGGGAAAGTGGCCGGTCAACTAAATCCAAACCTTCTCACATAATGCTCACCAAACCAAATAAATGCCAACCATCTCATTTAATCCATCCATATCCTAAGCCAAGCCAAGCCAAATGTCTCTTTCCTACAATGACACTTGGCACACTCCTATAATGCCACTTGTCACTCTCATATGTCGCCACTTGTCACTCTTCTATGATGACACTTGTCACTCTCCTATGACACCATGTGTCAACTCCCTACAACTCCAAGTCTCTTAGTCTCACTTATGCACACATCTCGCGAGGGGGTTCTGTCGCGAGCGCGCTTGTCGCGCTCGCGACAGAACGCTCACGCCCGCACCAACCAGCTGAAGTTCGAAAACCGCTGGAGGGCTCTGTCGTGCCCGCGACACTTGTCGCGCTCGCGACAGAACTCTCGCACATAAACTTACCTTTTTCGAGCAAAACTCTGTAATTCTTCTAGGGCCACTTTGGGGTGTGACAAGCGGCGCCCGTCACTTAGCGCGACTGGGTGCCCATCGCTTGTGCGAGCGGGTGCCCGGCGCTCAAATAACCAGCGTGCCTCTTTGACCGATGCCCTTCGGTGGGCTAGGGCATGCCCGTCTGTCAGGCCCTGCAACATGTTTGTGGATAAAGCTTCATTTTCTTGTTATTTATCTTTAAAATGGATATCTAAGATTTGATTTTATCTTATAAAATTCGATTTGAATTCAAAAAGATTTGGTTTTATCTCCAAATCTAATTCGAATTCAAAAATATTTGATTTTATATCCTAAAATCTAATTTGAATTCAAAAATATTTAATTTTATCTTCTAAAATCTAGTTCGAATTCAAAGAGATTTGATATCTATCTTTAAAGATAATTTGAATTTTAAGAAGATTCGAATTTTTAATTTGAATTTTAAAAAGTTTTGACATTTTAATATGAATTTTAAAAAGATTTGAATTTCTTTTTCTTATCCTCAGTTAGCTTATAAATAGCAGGTTAAGGATCGAGGTTTAGGGTTGGCAACTTTGAGGTTAAATACTTTTCAAAAGCAAATGGTTTTCTTTCTAACGTTTCATTCAAAAACTCTTTGAAACGAATCAGGAAAACTCGAGAAAGCAAAAAATGATTTTCTTTTCTCAACTTATTCCTTCTCAGATTTGAAATGAACAAAAAGGACAAAGGAGAAATCGAAAAAAAGAAACAAATTCTTTTCTCTTGATTTGTTCATTTAAAATTCCAAATCACTTAACGAAACAGTTTTATCAAAGAAATTGTCCAAAAACATTGTTATTGGTCAACCGGTTCCTATAGAATTCAAGGAAATTTCACGCGACTTCTACCTTCTAAAAATCAACATTTCGAGGGTAAACATTCAGGATTAGCCCATTTTATTGATTGGTTTATTTTATTGACATTTTATTGCATAAAAGGTAAACTAAAATGTGAAAAATTGGATTTTACTTGATTTTTTTTCTCATTTTTTTGTAGTTTAGTGTCGACCGACCGGTTGAAGGTCCCCAACCACAGTCATCGCTCAAGAGAGCGACTGGCCATCACGGGAATTATTTCACGCCCATCGGTCGCTCCAGGGACAGCCGTCGCTCGGCCGTCCCTGGTCCTCCTTTCTTCCCTTTTGTCGATTCTTATTCCTCTTTCTTTAATTCTTTTGGTTTCTATGCACAAAAGACAATTTATTTCTGTTTTTTTCTTCATTATTCAGGCCATTTGTTCCTTTTTACTTCTATTAATTCTTTTCATAATTATTTTATTTTGTTATTTTTCTAACATGTTATTCGTTCTTTGTGAGTTTCTTTATTTTATTGAGCATTGGGTGCTGGAAAAAGGGAACTAATTAGAATGATGCAGAAACGACAATACGGTTCATTTCTTCTAGCCTGTTCTCTCTCGCTTATTTTTCTTGTCTTTATTTGTTGTAAATATTATTTCTGAGCTTGCTGATATAAAAGAGTGGCAATCAATTTCTACAAATAAATGAGGTTTTTCTTAAATAAAATGGGACCAATGTCCAAATTTTTTCCAAGTTGAATTGTCACCTTAATACTATTCTTTCTGAATATGCATGCGAGGATCAATGTTCTCAAACCTAATGAATACCCCATTGGATGATTGATTTCTTTTACTGCTCCTTTACAGTAGGGATTGTATTTTGCCCCTAGTTTTGTTATAATTTTTGGTATTTTTATTTACTCTACTTAACAATTGCTTTTATTTATGGCTTTCGTTATGTGATTGATCTATGCTTTAATTACTTGCATTAAACTGTATGAGAAAAGAGATGAAATTTTAACTTCAAAACTCACTTATAACCTTAACCGAGGTATGAATAAGAGTGGAGTCCCGAACTCTCTCTAGTCTTAGGTTTCACGAGGTTAGATGAACCTTTCCAATGTTCTATTTGCAAGGGAATTCCAAAATTTCTCCTACTGCCCAAAATAGACCTTTATGCTTTGTCTTAGGCTTCATAAGGTTAGATGAACCTTTGTGATGTCCTGTCAGAATGGGGATTCCAAAATACCTCTTGTTGTGTAAAATATACATGTACGCACTGTCTTAGGCTCAGTGAGGCTAGACGAACTTTCCCAATGTTTTATTGGGTGGCGACTCTAAAACACCTCTTGTTGCCGAAAATAGATGCCCCTGTAATCTTTATGGGTCTTATAAACCTCTCTCGAATACCCTAAAAGCGGGTCTTCAGGACCTCTAGGGTTCGGCGCACGGCATAGTGGTGACTCCATTGGGGAAACTTGAGAATTCACTTAGAAAGCATCTTGGTTAGAACATATAATTGAGTTTTAATTTAAAAATTTCATCCCTCTTCAAAATTTGCACAGCATATCAGTAGAGTGTAACATCCCAAATTAGGGCCTAGAAGGAATTTACTTGATAATTGGATAATTAAGGTTATTTTGGTAATTGTGCAAGTGGAATTGGATTTAATTGAGGACTGAATTGAAGTGAATTAAAGTTGAGTAAAGGAAAGAATTTATTTTATTGGGTGGTGTGTAATTGGCCAAGGACCAAAGTGTAAAGTCAAGACACTTGACTTAAGGGACCAATTGGAGATTGAAACTTGGCTTGGTGGGTGAAAGCAATTAATGTGAAGTGGGATGAGAGAGGGAGAAGAGGCAGAATTTTCTTGCTTCCCATGGAAGCTAACTCCTCCTCCTCTTTCTTACTCTTTCCTGTTCTCTCACTCTCTCTTTCTTCATTTTCCTGCTCTCTACCTCCTTTCTTTTGTTTATTCTTCAAAGTGTGAGCTTGGTTGCTTGAGTTTTAAGCTGGATTTTAAAAGGTAAGTGCTTGGGTTTTGATTTGGGGATTACTTCTTTCTTCTTCTTTATCTGTTTTCGGGTTATGGAGTTTTGGTTGCATGGATTGATTTAGTATTTCTTGTGGTTGGATTGTGTAAGAATATGAAGAGAGATGGAAGAGCAAAGGCAAAGAGAAGGGTGGGGTTTGATCAAGAGTTGTTAAAGCTTCTTTTTGAAGGTTTGAGAGTTGTCTTGCCTTTTCTCATTTCGGTTTGTTGTTGAGTGTTATGTATGTGTTTTTGCATGTGTTTGTTTGAGTAGTGATATTGGCATGAAATGCTAGAGTTGTAATGGTTTGTATGTTAAGTTTTGAAGAGTATGAGCATGAATTGAATGTAAAATTCCTGGGTTGTGTTTGATGGTATTAGTCTCAAGATATGTTATGTTTATGTGTATTATAAGTGTGTTTATTAATTTAGAATGATCATTAGCATGTTTTGAGGGCATTGGAGGTATGTTTTCATATGATTTTTGCATGATATATGGTTCTGGGTAAGTTTGGGTTTGATTTTGGAAGCTTTGAGTTTTTTGAGTTTGGCTGAGATTTGGAAAACATGATACTATCGTGAGCGCGATAGAATCAGGTGTTCCAGTTTCTCGCGATAGCTGGATTTCCGGTGTAGGGACAAATTGCTCAGAGTCGTGAATGCCAGCACGACTCGGCGAGGTGCTCGGCCCTTTCACCGGTCGTGAAGTCTTTCACGAGTTGTGAAAGTTATCAGCACAACTCGAATGGGAAGATCTGACATCAGTCATGCACAAGGACACGACTCATGATAGCTCCCTCCTGTAAGGCGAGCCTTTGGCTTTGACACGAGTCGTGACAGCATGCACGACTCGTGTCAGCCTTCTTTCTCGTAGTGTTTCTCTGGCTACTGTTGCGAGCGCAACCACCCATCACGAGCGCGACAGAGCCCTCCTGCCTGCCCTATTTTCTGGAATGATTTTCTTGTCTCACTCTATATGGTTTCTCACTAGTGCATCGTTCATGTTTTGCTTATGCCTTGTTAACGCTATTATTCTAGAATTGAGTAAGTGATTATTTCTATGCTAGTGTTTTGACTCTTGGTTTTGATATTGTCTAGTGTTATGTTTCGAGTGAGTGAGTTAAGCCTGAAGTGTCATAGTAGTGGATAGATAAGCATGCTTATAAAGGGATAGTGAGTGCAGCTGCCTATCTTGGTCCCGCTTGGGTCTTATGGCGATCTCCGTTATGGTCTTAGGGAAAAATGTTTTGAGACTTCGGTCTCCCTTGCTACCTTCGGGTATGAAAATATTTTTGAGGGTTCGGTTTCCCCTGTAGTGTTCCCGTATCCACCACCAGTGAAATTCAAGCTAGTGTATGAGATGCATGATTCTATGTTCAGTGAAGTGTTAAGTCTTTGTATGATTGACATTCGAATAGTGTTTATTTGTATTATGTTTATTGCTATATATGTTAATCATCCTGAGCTAGTAATTGCAAGTAGATATCTTCTGCTATTTCTATTAAATAGTTTCAGTATGTTATGGTTTGAAGTTGCATGATATGAATGGTATTTTGTATAGTGTTATTAATGTTATTTGTCTTTGTTCCTCCCCACTAAGCGTTATCGCTTAGCACGGGTGTTTTCCTGTCTAGGTGGCAAGTTCGGTTCGTGTCTCGCATCTGCAGGTCGGCCACTAGGAGTTAGAAATGTTATTTTTTTTTTGTATTTCAGCTCCTGTATTTTTTGTTTATGTTCTTAAGGATCCTTTTGTAATTATGTAAGTAATGTATATTTTTATATATTTATATCTATTCTTCTTATGCTTATTTTATGATTTAATTTATTTCCACTTTAGTGCTTCCACTTATATTTCTGTATGTAGTGTATGTGTGCGCGCGTGGCGCTCCGGTATCCTTCCAATGGGGGTATCGGGGTGTTACATAGAGCCTTAAATCTATGCTAGTTTGGTCCCTCTCTTAACCCCGGTGCATTCCCGAAGCATGACCCTACATTCACTCAATGTAGGGAAGTGTTAAGGATAATCTCTAGCCTAAGTCTAGTACTATTCGGTATATCAAATAATGACCCAATCGGTCGCTATGTTCATGACAAGCTAGACCCATTGGCAGGGATCATGCTTGGGTAGCCCAAAAGTCTCATCACCCTAACTAAAGCTCATGTAATGGAACTAGATACTTCCCCTAGGTGGCATAAACCATAATACCATGCTTGCTGTATGAATTTTTGTGTATTGGATAAACCCAGATAAATTGATTGGTCACCTAATCAAAGGCTTTCATACCCCAATAGGTCCATGTCAATTTATTTAGACTGCCTAAATACACAATGATCAAAAGCCATACGTATGCACATTAGATAAGAGATGTTATGCTGCTGGTTTTTTACCGTGCACTATATGTGTCCATTGGGTTCCCTGCCAATCCATGGATTAAACGCACCTAGGAAAGAGACTACATGACCTCGTGTGTAGGAGTAACAAGGTTGGAAGCATCTACCTGCTTGCATGTGGTTATGGATGCTGCATAGCACAACCATGCATCATATGTCATTCATGCATCATCCTGACCAAGTATATTTTGCAGCCATCATAGATCCACCCTGGTGGTCCTGGGGTCCCCATGGGCGACTAGCTAGAAATCTGATCTTTGAACTGCCAGAAAGGGTGGAATATTCAGAGTCACTCTTTGAGAGCAGCGAAGCTGCCTCCTCTCAGTTTTCAATAGACAGCAATATGGCCAACCCACCCAGAGAAGCAGATGCCACTCGTGCCATAGTTGTTGAGGAAGTAGGTAGGAGGCTGGAGGAATTTGAGAATAGGATTATGGCTATGATGGGGAACTTAACGACAACGATGTCTTTGCCTGCTGGACCAAACCCAATTGCCCCTCCTTGTGGTCAAAAAGAACAGGAGGCAGTTAGGGAGGACCCCCCGAAGGAGGTACGTCCCCCACCAATAGTTATCAAAGCTACCACATCTTCGGGCCAGAGAAAATGTGGAGCTCACAGGGTGGAGGACGACTATATAGAAGAAGAGTATGAAGACCCCATAGTGGTGAGAGGGAAGATGCCTCAGATAGAAGAGGCCATATGGAAAATAATGGAAGAGACGATCGAGGTGATGTCTCAGATGCTGACAATGGGAAAGGGGATGAACCCTAAAGATAAGGAGTTAGAGGGAGAGGATTTAATCCCTCTGAATTTCAAGATGCCGGATGTCTCAAAGTTTGATGGCACATCGAATCCCACTGCACATATTAAGTAGTACGCATTGGTAATGAAGGGTACTACTGTAACACCCCAAAATGGCCCTAGAAGAATTACAGAGTTATTGGTTCGAAAAAGGTAAATTTTATGTGCGAGAGTTCTGTCGCGAGCGCGATAAGTGTCGCGGGCGCGACAGAGCCCTCCAGCGGTTTTTGAACTTCAGCTGGTTGGTGAGGGTGTGAGCGTTCTGTCGCGAGCGCGACAGAACCCCCTAGCGAGATGTGTGCATAAGTGGGTGTTAAGAGACCTTGAGATGTGTATTGGACACGTGGCACCGTAGGAGAGTGACAAGTGGCAGCATATGAGAGTGACAAGTGGCATCATAGGGTGTTGACACATGGCAACTTGAGAGGGTGACACTTGGCTTGGCTTGGCTTAGTTTAGCTTGGCTTGGCTTGGTTTGGCTTGGCTTGGCTTGGCTTGGCTTGGGATAGGGATGCATTAAAGTAAGTGGTTGGCTTTTAATATGGTTAGTGGGAAATTAATTTGTTAATTTTCTTTAGTTGACCGGCCACTTACCTATTCCCATCTTATTTTCTTAGCTTTTGGCCCTTTTGCTTTTGGCTTTCATCCTTTTTCCTTTTTCCTTGGTTTTGCCGTGCTCCACCTTCCTCTCTTTTCCATTTGCTCCTAAAGAGACTCATTTAGGTTGGGATGAAGAGAGTAGATTTTTGAGAAGAGGTAAGTAGTGCTATTATTTAGTCTTCTTCTACTACTTGGTTTTTGTTTTGGATTTAAAGTAAAAAGAAGAGTAACCCCAAGTGTTTTGTGTGTGGTTTTGGTGCAAGTTGGAGGTAAGAGAGTCGATAAAGGAAAAGAGAAGATCGGAACGAGTAGAGAACTGTGATCGAGTTCCTAGAGGTAGGGATCGAGTGTGATCTTGTTAATTTTGCATGTGTTTAGACGAAAAATGTTTGAATAGAGACATGTTGAAATAAAGAGATGCTTGATGAGCTTTAATTAGCTCAAGATGTTCATTTTGATTGCTTACAGTGCTCATGACATGTGTATATATGTTTATAAGTATGTAACCTGATCATTTGAGTGTTTGTGTTGATAAAAGAATTTGATGTTGCGAAATTCTGCTTATTTGTCATTAGACCCCTGTGTATTGTATTTGTCATAAGTAGAGTTATAGGACTCCAATTGTGTTGCTTCCAATTTCATATGAAAGATAAGATTCGTGTCTAAAAATGTCTAACAGGGTGCTTGATCTAATTCTGGCCCTAAATATCCCAAAAAGTTATTAAAATGTAGGTGACCCTGTTCTAGCGGGTTCACTAGAACAGTATAGCTTGTATAGACCATATGTTTCGTTATAGATGTACAAACGACCTCAAACTTATCCCATTTGAAATTTGACATCCTAGAGAACAATTGTTAAGAAGAACGTTTTTCCTAAAAATGACGTTTAGAGGTTCATTTAGACGATACAAGTTTAGGGTAAAAAGCAGTCTTGTGAGGCACCAAAGCGGAGCCTCTGTCACGAGCGCGACACAGGTCGCGACCTCGCGACAGAACAACCTATATTAAGCTCTTTTTTCTTCATTTTGAGCCCATGGTTGGCATGGGTAAACCCCTTGCCTTTCCCTTTAACGTTTTATACATGATTAGGGCTTCTAAATGATTACAAATTAGTTGTTAATGGAAAAATACATGTAAGTATAATTAAAGATGGTAATTTAACTAATAAAGTAACAATGTATAGTTGTGTGAAGTATAGTAAATGTTATAATAAATATGTATGAACTTAGAAATTGTTATACAATGCATTTGGTATAGAGTATAGAGCCTTTTTGTAATCTGGCTTCTGTCGTGAGCGCGACATCTTATCGCGATCGCGACAGTGGACTTGGCTTCTGTCGTGAGCGCGACATCTTGTCGCGATCGCGACAATGAATTTGACTTCTGTCGCAAGCGCGACTTCCTGTCACGATCGCGACAGTGAACCTCTTCGCATCCTGTTTTATTTGTTTTGAAGAGAGTGCTTTCTTCTGTCTTGCTTTGCATGATTCATATGTTTATGTAATGAGTTGAACACATGTATATGATGATTATTAAAGATTGTACATCAATTAAATGTCTTTGAATTTGATAAATGCATTTGAATTTTAGTTGATGAGTTGATGTCCGTGTATAGTGTGTGAGTCGGTATTGAGCCTGATTACCGTTATAGTGGATAGATAAGCATGCTTATAAAGGGATTAGAGAGTGCAACTGCCTATGTTCCGCCCCGTTTGGGCGAAGCGGGTCGACCTCTGAGAACGGTCATTAATAGAGACAGATGAAAATGTTTTGTGACTTCGGTCCATCGAAAATGTTTTTTTATAGAGCGTCCCGTATCCACCATGAGAGGAACTCAGGCTTGTTTTGTTAAATGTTGTGCAGTGAACTTGAGATGATTATAGTGTTGCTTCGAATGAAGCCATAGTACATGAAAGTAATGTTTAAGTACATTACAATTCTGTATACAAGTACATGATTACATGAGTGTAGTGACATGAATTTGGTTACATGATAGCGTATATTTGAATAAACGAAATGTACAAGTTGTAGTGTATATGAATAAGTAAAAGAGTAGATGTTATATGCATGTGAACTCATAGTATTTGATATTTGAACATGAAACCTATACAAGCATCAGAGCTATATGCATGAACTACTTGATTTTTGTTATATGACATATGTGTGATCTATTTGTGACTTCGTAAAGAAGTCCTTTGCATTGTTTTCATCCCCACTAAGCGTTATCGCTTAGCACGGATGTTTATTTCCGTGTAGGTATACAGGTTCGAATCAGTGAGCGGACATCTGCGGGTCAAGGCCTCTAGGAGTTTTTGCTATACCTTTTTGTATAAGAAAGAGTTAGAGTTTTACATTTTGAATAACATCATTATGTAATATAAGAGTATAGTTGTTACATGTAAATGTATATGTAAAGCTAAATGGAAACAGATGTAATATGAACGTGTAAATGTATATGTAGTTAATATGAAACGCAAGTGGGCCCTAGTGTAGTATTTAATTACTTTAAATGGATGTGTTTATGCTATCGCTTCCGCTAATACAAGTACAAGTATATGTAAGTGTCCGCGTAGCGCCCCGATATTCCTTACCGGGGGTATGGGGGTGTTACAACTACTTTAACGAAGAGGCAGAAGATATAATACTTCTGCTTGAGCCTAACAAGTCGAACGGTGGATTAGTATCATGGGCTGGATCGAAGGACTAAAAAAGACTGGGACCTACTAAATAAAGAGTTCCTTAAGTAGTATGACTGCAACACAAGGATGGAGGTGACTCTGAAGGATTTAGAGCTGCTGCAGAAGAAGCCTGGGGAGTCATTCCACGAATACCTGACCCGATGGAGGAATCGGGTAATGGAAATAAAGAGGAAGCCGAATGTCACATCCCAAAAATGGCCTAGTAAAAATTATATGTTTAGTTGGACTTATTAAGGGTATTTCGGTAATTGTGCATTTGGGAGTTTGAGTAATTGAGGATTAAATTGCAAGAATTAAGTAAATATATAGTGAAGAGTTTATGTAGTGGATTGTATGTATGGTGCCAAGGAAGAGATAGTCAAAGTTGGGACTCTAGGCTTCAATAAGAGTTTGCCATGTGGATTAGGTATGTGAGCATTTAATGTAAAAGGAAGAGAGAAGGAGGGGAGGACAAAAAAAGGGGAAGCTTCCCGTAGAAGCTGAATTTCTTCCTCTTTCTTGCCCCATTCCCGTTCTCCTCCTCCCTTTTTTTACATTTTTTGATGCTCTCCATTTTTGTGGAGTATGTGCTTCAAGATTTGAGTGGATTTTACTGAGTTTGAGCTATATTGAAGAGGTAAGTGATTAGGTTTTGGTTATTTGTGCTTTGATCTTCATCTCCTTCTGATTTTCGGAAAGTTAGGGTTTTGGTGGGTTTGTTTGTGCGAGATTTGGGTGAATAGAAGAAGAACAAGGCTAGAAAAGATTGGGTCTTGAAGTTGGAAGGAGATCTTCATTAAGTTTGGGAGTTGTATTTGGTTGTGTATATATATATTTGAGAGTGGTTGTTCATTTCTCTTTGGATCTTAGGTTGATATGTGATTATTTGTTATTTGTGTGTTTTGTTACAAGTAAACGTGTGTGTTAATAGATTTGGGTATATGAGTTGAGATGATTGAGTTATAAGTGTTTGCATGTCTATTTCGAATGAACATATATGATTTTGAGATGAATTTCTGGGTTTATGCAACCTCAATATATGTTGATTTGATTTGTGTAATTGTTGTGTAATTTTATTTGTGTGATTGGAGGCCCTCGAGGTACGTTTTTATGTGATTTAGCATGTGATATAATTTTGGGAAAAATGGGTTTTGATTTTATTAAGTTCTGAGTTTCACGTTTTTGCTGGGAATTGGAAAAACATGATGTTGTCGCGATAGCGATAGAATCGCGAAGTTCATCCCCATGCGCAGCATGCTGGGAAGTATCATCCGAGTTGTGAGGAGGCATCACGACTCGACAGTGGTGCCAGACATCATCACGAGTTGTGAAGATGGCTCGCGACACGTGAAGTTGCCTAACGCCTCCTGCCTGTTTCCTGGTAGGCGTCACGAGTCGTGAGGGAGGATCACGACTCGTGACCACCCCTTTCCTGTAAAGAGTTGGCGTCACGAGTCGTGAGTGAAGATCACGACTCGTGACCATCCCTTCTGCAAGGCGTTAGCGTCATGAGTCGCGACTGCTTGTGCGACTCGTGAATGGCCCCTCTTCCTCTCACTGTCGCGAGCGCGACAGTGAGCCTTTCCTGCCCTATTTTGAAAATGAATTTCACAAGCTTCTTTTACATGAGTTTTATTACATGACATATAATTTATCTTTTTGGCCTATTAATTGATAAATTATATGTTCTTAATAAGATTTGTATACGATTTATAGGTCTTTAAAATTGATAAATAAATATGTATACATGAAATTATATAATTATACTTGATTTATTCTTTGTTATATGATAATAGCATTAGAATATGATTGAGTTGATATCTGAGCCTGATGGTCATAGTAGTGGATAGATAAGCTCTTATCAAGGTCAGGGTGTGAGTGTAGCTACCATACGTAGACCCCATTTGGGTCTTCCGGCCGACCTCTGAGATGGTCATTTGAGACTTCAGTCTCCGGTATACCTTCGGGTATACATGATTAGAAGATGTTTTAAGACCCATGTCTCCATATGCTTGAATATTGTATCCTATCAGTATCAAAATTGACCGTATCCACCTCTAATGTATACTCAGGCTATTTTTGTGTGGTTATTATGTGTATTCCTAATAATATGAATATGGATATATGTTATATGTATAAGTACATGCAATATGACATGATATGATGCGATACTTGTATTTGGACATGAATGGTTAGATGTTAATATTATGTAGATGTATAAGAATATTGGCTATTTGGATTTAAATGATTAATTCCTCTATCTTGTGAATATGCACTCGATGAATAATTATGGTTATATTCCGATATAAATGTGTGATGAATACTTGTTATAAGCATGAGTAGAATACGTTTATATGCTTTTGTTATTGTTAAGCTTTTATACTGTTGTTGTAATTATTTGTATATGCATATCTCCCCACTAAGCGTTATCGCTTAGCACGGGCTCTTTTCCTATGTAGGTGGCAGGTTTATTTTGGATTCGAACATCTGCAGGTCGGCCACTAGAAGTCTTTAATTGGAGTTATTTTGTCTTCCGCTGTATTTTGTATATGGAACTGATTTTGGAAATGTAATTTTGTAAAGGATGATTTTTTATATGTATATGTTTAATGTTTATAAATCCCTTTTTGTAAAACTATATGATTATTTATATAAGGATTTGTTATCTTTATAGTTATCTGTAATTGTTTCTAGCATGCTTGAGTATGTAAATGTATTTGTGAGCGTGGCGCTCCGGTATCCTTCCAACGGGGGTATCGGGGTGTTACACCGAACACTCCGGACCAGATCAGGCTGTTTATTAGGATTGCCAGTCCATATCTGAAAGATGGGTTAAAGATGAAGGGACTAAAGGACCGGGAGTCCCTGAAGGACATAGTCATTGAGGCCGAGAGTTAGTATCTGGCAAGGAGGGTGAGCAGCAAGACCTATGGCAAGAGAAGTAGTAGTAGCCAAGGAGCGAGCAGACTAGCAAACTTTAGCAGTGGTAATAGAAAGGGCAAAACAACTAAGTTCTCGACTACAGGTGCCAGTCCGAGGCACTTTTCGAACTTGGGGAGGTCTCTATCCTGGGTGCTAAAGAGGCTCATGAAGGAGGGGAAGTTACAACCTCTAGCACCTAGGCCTGCTGTGACGCGCGCGCGAGCCGGAATCCCGCGGCTGCCCCTCTGACCGCCCGCTTGAGGGCGATCGGGCAATTGAGGATCCGTTGGCAACTTGCAATAAATCGCAAGTGCGTCTATGTTTGGCAACAAGGAGGTTTCATGGAGTCGCCACCCAAAAGAACATTGGGAAAGTTTCTCTCGCCTCGGAGAGCCTAACACTGCGCTCAGTATCCATTTTGGGCCAACCAAAGGGGTCTTGGAGGGTGAACCTCTCGCCCTAAGGAGCCGAGGATTAACGCCAAAGTCTCGTGACACAAGAGGTGTCTTGGAGGGTAAACCTCTCGCCTCTTTGAGCCCAAAGAGCAGAGCTGGGTTCGTGACTTCTCATCTATTTCTATCTCGATTATTATATGATCAAATTTTAATTATCATTAATTCGCTCTCTCTCTACACGATGCAATTGATTAAAGGCGCATTTATTCACATTTGGAAAGCAGTAAATGAGCAAGTAAATAGTGAAAGTAATAAATTACAATAACACAAGGAGCGGAATACAACTCCCTTTTATAAATGTGCGATACATACACAAATCGGGGCATTGCTTATTTTGAGGACTTTGGTCCTCGCATGCATCATTATTAAAACTGGATATTTCTATTGTGAGGATTTTTAATGGATAAAAATAGGACATTGAGTCCTTATGTTTATGAAAACCTCTCTTTATTAAATATAAAACATTAACCAATTTTTATATTTAGCGGGATACAAAAAGGGTATACTCAGGTGCATAAAATAATTAATGAATAAACAAATACAGGAAATAACCAAGAAGGTTAGAAAACTAAACCGGACGAAATCCTTCGAGCATGGCAGATCGCCCCTCGAGCTCAGGATAGTCCAAGAAAATCAATATATGCTCACAAAAGGTTAATGGGTGTTAATATACAAAAGCACAATATAAATAAAGTTCTAAGACTTGAGAGAGATAGGAAAGATTTGGAAACGTGGAGACAGGACCCAGCGACGGCCTCTGTCGAGTGACCGACGGGCGTCAGTCAAAGTGACCAACATATCCCGTCGCTCACTCAAGAGAGGGGGCGTCTGTGAGTGAGGTGACCGACGGGCGTCGGTGAAATAAATGACCCATTGGTCACCACTGTCTCAAAAAATCTCTCTTTTTCAAAGCAAAAATGGGTTTTTATCACAAAATGAGATGAAAAGAATCAAAATAAAGAAAAATAAAAGCAAAAAGCCAAAAGAACAGCAAGAATAAAGAATAAAGATGAAATAATATGGAGAATAAGTCCGAAATATTTACCCTCAGATAATGTTTTAGTGAGATTCTTGGTGTCGATTAGAGTCCCGCACGCTCCACGAGAAACGAAATGAAAGATTAGGGAAGAGGAAAATAGACTGTTTCCTTCTTAACCCTTCAAAAAGATTGACTTTGGAATCAAAAACCCAAAGAAAACTAATTAGTTTTAGTTCCTTTTTAATGGTTTGATTCTCAAATTAAAAGAAATTTCTTGATGTATTTGTTCGCTGGAAGAGAGAGAAAATGCGCTTGAATTTTGGCAGAGTTTCCCCTTTTGAAAATTTTTGAAACCCTCTTTAGGATGAAATTCAAAGCTTTTATAGGCCAGGGCTGACCGACGGGCGTCGGATGTGGAGACGGGCATCGGAAGAATCCTTCTGACACAAGGATTCATCCGACGGCCCTAACATTTCCACCGACGGGCGTTGGAGAGGTTGCGTGCTCCGGGAAATCAGGTGGCATGCTCCAGAAGAAGCGGATCCGTCCGTCGGGCGTCGAAAAAAACCATAGGCCGTCTGTGACCTTAAGCGACGGGCTGGCCTCCCAAAGACGGGCTGGCCGTTTGTCGAGGAAAACATACTTTTTGACTCAAAAATTTCCCGTTTTCCCCCCTCTGCCTACGAAAGGTGAAAAGACTCATTTCTCGTGGAGCGTGGGACTAAAACCTCCGAATCCAAACCGTTTGTACAGGCTCGGATACTGATTTCATCATAGGGTAATCTCTGATCCGGACTGCTCCAGGACACGGTGACTACAGTTGCCCCCAGTTTTGGGGAAACTAGTGCACAAGCGCCTAGACGAGCCAAAACTCAGAGAAAGGACAGAAAGGAAGAAAGCGTACCTGTGGCAGTTCTCACCTTCCGTGCCTTTTGTCGGGTAGACCTCGTCTCAGTCTATTTGGCGTGTGAAGATATCCCTATCGATCTCATCTTGACCTGTAGGTGTTGGTGAGATGTAGCATTCTCTAGCCACGACCTCGATATGAAGAGCAGTGTTTCTTTAACCGCAACTTCTGCTTCTGCTGGCCTCGTCTCGGCCTGCACAGTGTTGAAGAGATGTAGCACTCTCTGACTACAAACTTGATGTGAAGAGCAGTGTTTCTCTAACTGCAGCTTCGATTGGTGTGAAGCGGTACTCTCTGACCACAGTCTCGAGGTGAAGAGTATTATTCTCTAACTACAACTTCGATTTGTCAGATGCGGTGTTCTCTAACCACAATCTCGGTGTGAAGAGCAGTGTTTCTCTAACCGCAGCTTCGATTGGTGAGAAGCGGTACTCTCTAACCACAGTCTCGAGGTGAAGAGTAGTATTCTCTAACTACAACTTCGATTGGTGAAGTTCCCTTGCTAACCCCCATCCGATCTGGAAGGTGCGTAGCACTCTCTGGCTGCCACGTGAACTGTGAGATGAGGTACTCTCTGACCGTAATCTCGATTTTGTAGAGGAGGAGACCTCGCTGGGTTCCCTATTCCAAGAAGACATGAATCTTAGGCGCCCTTGTTCGGACTTTTGATCGATGCTTGTGTTCGGATTGATGTTTCTCTGTACCATGTCATGTTTCATTTCATATTCCTTTTTCTTTTGCTTTGTTAAGTTGTCATTTTCCAAGTCTGGGTTATCTTTTGCTATTATTTCCCTTCATTTGTCATGTTGTTATTTTGACACATGAGAAAATGTGAAAACATACACTTATTTGTGATGTGAATGTATCGTAAATGAATGAATGAATGTACAAAACTAAAAACAAAAAGTTTTTCACTAGAAATATCCTCTTTTGTACAATGTATATACAAAGTAGAAATACAAAAATGACTCCCTGAACATTAGAGGGGCGGGTAGTCGTAGGGCTCCTCATCAGGATCCTCGTCATCTGATATGTGCACTGTCCCTAGCGGAGGTGGAGGTGGAGCTGGCTGTGCCGAAGGTGGAGGCTGAGCCGTGGAAGGTCCTGCCCCAGCACCGTGGGTCTGTCTGAACCTGATCTGAGCATAGCCATCCAAGAAGGTCTAGGTGCAAGTCCTCATGAACTCTAAAGTCTTCGAGACTGTGCCTCCTAACTTCTTGAATGCCTGGCTCATTTGAGTAGTCTGCTTGCCGGCGGCCCTCCTCATCTGTTCTAGGCGCTGCTCCGTCTGCTCCCTAAACTCCCTCATGGTCTGGGATAGGGGAGGAAGGATCCCCTCTATCGTCTGGACCCGGGATCTCAGGGAGTCGAGTGACTCATCGATCATCTGCAAAGTCATATCAACTCTCTGAGACGCCTGATCCTGGGACGTCCTCAGATCATGAGTGAGCTGCTGCCTAAGCTCTCTCTGGCCCTGGGCAATCTGCTCTACCAGCCTCGCCTGCTCGTCTCTGAAGGCCTCCATGACCTGAGCCTGCTCTCGTACCGTGTGCTCAATAAAGCCGGCCTGCTCCTGGGCCAACCGCTCTATTATCCTAGATTGCTCCTGAATAGCAGCCTGCTGACAGTCTAACCTCTAGTGAGGAGCTGGGAGAAATCAGGCTGTGCTGGCTGCTGCGGTGCTGGCTCTGGCGGCGGGGCCGTGGAGGAAGAAGCCCCTGGGTCGCCCCGGAAATATGGGTGATACCTCTTGGGGGGCCCGTGGGTAGACCTCTGTACCCTAATGCTCGGCAACAGAACAGGAGTCAGTGCTCTGGATGCCGATGAAGCGCCAAAAAGCTCGTCCATAGTGAACTCCATGTCGAAATCCAACGGAGTCCTGGGCCGCTCCTGCTGTGGTGGCGGTGGCACGGTCTGGGGCTGAGGCTGGGGAGGCTGAGGAGGCTGCTGCTCCGGCTTTGGCTGAGGAGGTTGCTGCTCTGGCTGAGGAGCCTGAGGAGGCTGCTGCTCTGGCTGCTCCGGGTGCTCCGGGTCTGGACCCAAAGGTGGAAGGGAGAAAACCCGCCTGGTCTCGTGGATGGACAGCAATCTGTAAGCCTCTGCCTGCCCTGACACCTATGAGATCATCCCCATCTGCACTGCTGCGGAGGCATCCACATGTATCCCCTCATCTAGGGGTCCTCTCAGCCTGTCCGGGGCGACTCCTAACCCCAAAAGCAACCGAGTGATGACTCCCCCTACTATCACCACTGGCGTCAGTCCTCTGCCGACTCTGATCAGGTTAGCCAAGATCTCATGGCTAACATTGAGGCGCTGGCCTGCCACCATAGCCCAGAGGCTCCAGATCTCGGCCGCATTAAGCGACCCTGGATTACCAGCTCGACCAAGGTACGAACTGGATAGCACTCTGTGCAGGTATCGGAGTGCCTGAGACACTAGTATGGTGCTCTTCGCTGTATCATGATCATGCAGCACTCCCTGTAAGGTAATAGCCTCCCAGTTGGCGCGTCTCACCGCTCGCCGTGGGATCTCGACCCCCTCCTCTGTGGGGAGCCCCATGGCCTCGGCAAACCTCTGCCTGGTAATGCTGAAATGCTGGCCATCGAACAAGAACTGGACCACCCTTGGCTCTGTATCTGATCTCTGAAAATCGCCATAACGTAGGGTGGCTATGACTTGTCGGGTAGCCTCTGGGAAGGTCTGGAAAGCATGCTCAAGGAACTCGGTCCATCTGGCGGCCTCAACAAGCATGTCGACCTCCGAGGCCATCCCTAGGGCCTCTAGGAACGGCCGGGACAAGAAGCGGCTAGCCCGAATCTCCACCTGAGCCAGCGCTCTGTATCTCTAAGCTGACTCACCATCCATCCAACCCGAAACCACAACCTCGGGCTGGGCCTGTAATGCTCTACGTCTAGGAGGCATCCTGCAAAAGAAATGTTAGATGGTGAAAATTTGACAAAACAGGCGTTATTAGGCTCATTTTTGAGGTGAAAGCCCATTTTGGCCTCACCCAGGCAATAGCGGCCCGAATACGAGGTAAAAAACAGATAATAAATGAAAAGGGGCGAACGTCTTGTCAAGGGATGTTGCCCAGCATGCTTCGCACATATCAAAAGCAGAAGAAACATGCAATCGGCATGGAAATATTTAAAGCAAATAAAAATGGGCTTTCCAGATCCCAAGGCATACATTACACCCGAAAATAATCAATTTCTAGAATTAAAAAAAAAAAAAGAAAGTTTGGGCAGCACCCCGGCAAGGATGTGCCCAACCTCCTGCATAAAAAAAGGTATCCCAAACAGGCCTCAGGCCCCAACAATGATATATGAATATACAAAAAAATGGGCCGCACCCCGGCAAGGGTGTGCCCCCAAATCATGCACAAGAGAAAGGCCTCAGGCCCCAATAATACAACATATGCTCTAAAAAGCCTATTTCTAAGGCGACAAAAGTATAGAAAAGTTCTATTTCTATGTGATCATGCAAAAGTTTAGATTAATTGCAGTACAAAATAATAAAGAAATAAAAAAAACGGGCAGCATTCTCCCTAGATTTTTAAGGCATCTAAAGCATTCTAACCATTTCTAAGGCTAAAGGAAGAAGAAGAAATGAAGAAATAAATTGAATTAATAAAAATAAGTAGTTATTTTACTTACTTGTAGTCGCGAAAAGTGTAAAAAAACTGAAGAAAAATGATCGCTCGAGCGTCCGGTGAGTGGAGAACGCGGAAAAAATAAAGAAATCGCAAAAAAAAAAGAAAAAAATGCTTAAAAATGCAAAAAAACGCAAAAGAAAACCGTTTGAGAAGGAGAGTGAAAGGGACAGCAGGCGCTGGTCCGTCTGTCACTCGCCCTTATATAGAGTTTCGTGACCGATGGGCTAGGCATCTGTAGGAGCGACCGATGGGCTACCCGTCTGTCGTTCCCCATTCCCCAATTAATGTGAAATTAATGCGCGTGATCAATGCTATGCTGACGTATGCATCTGCAAGGTGGATTTTTACCGACGGGCATGCCATCTCTTATGAGAGACGGGTAGGCCGTCAGTGACGCCTTTCTATAAATTCTTCCAAAAATTTTGCTCCTTTTGTGTCTCTTCATTTTCCCAACATCTTGAGCCCTTTATTCTTCTCAGGATGTCTTCCCCCCTTCTCCAATTAATGCACCGTATCTTAGATGACAAGCACACTTGGGAAAAAGGTGCCCTTTCTTCTTTGTCTGGGCTAAAATATCTGTGTCGGGTCAAAGTTGATCAGAACCTTCTTCTGGCGGTGACCCACTTCTGGAACCCCCGGTTTCACGTCTTCCGGTTCACTTACTAGGAGTTGTGCCCCCATGCCTGAGGAGTTAGCTGCCATTCTTGGAGCCTGGTTCCCTCCTAACGCTCTGCCCTGCATCTCCCGTTGCGGCCTACTTCAGACTCGGGATATAGCTATGGCTCTCGGCATACCCCCTTCTGAGGCCGTCCGGTTGGTTTCTTCCGGCTCTTTCTTTACTTTGGAGCCCTTGATCGATGCTCTAGATCGGTTCACTAATGTTCCCACATACCGGGTAAGCATCATATTTTTGTTTTGCATGATGAACTTTCTCACTGTTGTTCCAAGGGGTTTGACAGGTGACCCTCGCCTGTTCGGAGTTCTAAGCGACTTTCATTTGGGATTATCACCCTTACCACTTATTCTGGCTGAGACCATTCTGGGCTTAGACGCTGTGAGCTCTGGATCCACTACTACCTTTACCGGCAGCCCCTTATTGCTCCAGGTACGTCATTATTTTAAAGGTAGTACGTCTCTTATGGATTTTCACACTAGCTTTTCTTAGCGGGAGGTGCGTCCTTTCGGATTTTCACACAACCCTGTGCCTTATTTTTGCCTGAAGTAAACCCTACTTACTCCAGCGGCTTTTTTCTTTTCAGATCTGGCTGCAAGAGAAACTGAGGATGCTGTCTGAGCCACCTTCTCGAGTCATTCCACAGTACTTGCCGAGCCATTTTCTTCCGCGTCGATGGCTATATGAGTGTGCCACTGTTGGCTCCCACTGTCTCATGTGGTCATTGATGGGCCATCGGGGTGTATTCCCCTCTGTGGGCTCCGTCAAGCCACCTTCTGTATCACCTCTCGATGTGCGCGTCAGCTCGGGATGACCCAGGATGTGGTGAGGGTTCCCTTATCTTTTCGGGGAGGAGCTCTTTCGGCTGCATTTGCTTCTCGGTATTGTGAGCTGTGGAGCAAGCTACCTGTGAAAACTGTTATTCTGAGGTTCGGCGATCATTCTGTGGCCTCAACCAGCGAGTATAAGAAATGGGTCCTTAGCCCAGCATCTGATAATAGGACACGGGGGCTCAAGCTTTTGGTCGGCGAGAGCAGTAGCAGGACTTAGCTTAGCTTATATATGTATTTCTTTTGGTGTTACATTTCTTTTTAATGCAGAACCAGAAAATGACGAAAATGAAAAGGATAATATTTGTTCCATTTCACGAAATTGTGTACATTTCCATGTAATTTCAGCATACATGATCAGTTTTGACATTTAACTCTATCGTGTACGTGATGTTAATACATGAAACCAAATTTTAACAGCATCAACTCCTGTTACCAATCGGCCCTCTCGGGTTTTCACGATCGGATATTTTCTCTCGTGCCTCTAATTTTTGCACAGGATGCCTTTTTTTGATTTTCACCCTGTCAAGGCGCCCAATTTTAGCACGGCCGCCTTTTTCGGTTTTTGACCTGCAGGGCATTTTATTCTCTTCTTTTTATTTTGGTCTTTAGCCATGGAACCTTTTGAGCCTGTCGACGTTGATCGGTTCTTTGAATTCATTTCCATCGCTATCCGACAAGATTGCAGCTCCTTTGGACAACAGCTTTTTAAGGATATACGGCCCCTCCCAGGTCGGTCTAAATTTTCCTCTGATATCTGGTATACCTGGTCTCATATGCTTGAACACTAAGTCCCCTTCTTTCAGCGGATGCTTTCTCACCTACTTTCTGAATGTCCTGGCCAACCTCTTCTGGTAGATCTGATTATGATAATAAGCCTTCAGCCTACTCTTATCAGGTAAGTTTAAATGTTGTAGCCTCTGTCGTATCCATTCGGCCTCCGAAATTTGGGCTTCCAGGACTACTCTCAGTGATTTGAGCTCTATCTCAACTAGCAATACCACTTCCGTCCCGTATACCAGAGAAAATGGCGTAGCGCCCGTAGATGTTCTCGCCGTTGTCCTATATCGCCACAGTGCGAAGGGTAGCTTCTCGGCCCAGTCTTTATAGGTTTGGACCATCTTGGACAGGATCTTCTTCATATTTTTATTGGCGGCCTCTACTGCCCCATTAGCTTGTGGTCGATAAGGGGAAGATCTATGGTGCTTGATACCATACTTCTCAAGGAGCTTCCTGGTTTCCCTCATGAACTGTACCCAATTGTCAGACACTATGTGGTGAGGGAGGCCATATCTGCAGATCAGATTTCTCTCTATGAACTTGGCCATATCCCTTGAGTCAATCTTTTTGAAGGATTCTGCCTCTACCCATTTGGTAAAATAGTCAATCGCGACTATGACGTATCTGTGCCCATTGGATGCCGTGGGGCGAATCTCTCCAATGATATCTATCCCCCAAGCAGCGAAAGGCCAAGGCGATGTCAGGTTGTGTAGCTCTGATACTGGCAGGTGTCTTAAATCTGCGTACTGTTGGCATAACTGGCATTGCTTTACATACTTTGAGCAGTCATTGTCCATCGTAAGCCAATAGAAGCCTTGTCTCATGATCTTCTTTGCCAGAGTTAAACCATTCATGTGAGCCCCGCAGATGCCTGCATGGGTCTCGTCCATTACCTTGCGGGCTTCTTTTCCATTTAAGCACCTGAGCTGAATCCCATCTGCCTGTCTTTTGTACAACACTCCTTCCAAGGATATGAACTGAGTAGATAGCTTTCGGATCATTCTCTGGTCTTTCTCGGTAGCTTCTTCTGGAAACCTATTGTTTTCCAAATAATTCATAATGTCAAAGTACCATGGTTTTCCATCCGCCACTTCTACATCCATTACTGGCTTAATCTCAAAGCTGGGCTTCTCAGAACTCAAAATCAGCACTGGTTTCATAGCTACCCCTTCAGGATTATCCCACATCAACACTAGGGTTGCCAACGCATCAGCTAGACGGTTCTCGTCTCTTGGCACGAAGTGGAAAGTGCAGGTTTCAAACTGCCCACATATCTCCTTCAAATATTCAACGTAGGGTACCAGCCGCTCTTCTTTTATGGCCCATTCACCTCGGATTTGGTTAATCACCAAGGATGAGTCACCAAAGACTTCTATGTTCTTTACCCCCAAAGCAGCTAAAGCTTCTAACCCGAAAGTGCATGCTTCGTACTCGGCTTCATTGTTGGTCGCTTTGTACCTCAGTTTCTTGGCTAGGGGGAGTTTCTCATTATCTGGGGTTGTCAAAATAATTCCAACTCCAGCCACCTTGTTATTCACTGCCCCATCAAAGTGTAACTACCATCCTTGGACAGAAATCGCAACTATGCTCTCATCAGGAAAGGCGAACTCGGGGGTGTCCCCTTGAATAGGATGCTCGGCAAGAAATTCAGCTACGGCTTGCCCCTTAATAGTTTTGCGGGTGATGTATTCAACATCAAACTCCTGTAGCAAAAGCAACCACCTCCCCATCTTACCAAGCAAAGACGGCGCTTCTTGCAAATATCTCAACGGATTCTGCTTGGCTACTGCCTGAACTTTGTATGAATGGAAGTAATGTCTCAGTTTCTTTGATGCCCAAATCACTGCGAGGCAGATTTTCTCTACTTCAGCATATTTAATCTCATAAGCCAGGAACTTCTTGCTGAGGTAATAAACTATGAATTCCACTCCAAATTCATCATTTTGAGCCATCATGGCGCCCACAGAACTGCTTTCCACTGCCAGATACAGGATAAGCGGTTTGACTGGTTGCGGTGGCCTCAACACCGGTGGATTCAATAGATGTTCCCTGATGCTGTCAAATGCTTTCTGGCAGTCTTCGTTCCAGACCACAGGCTGATCCTTTATGAGCAGCTTAAAAACGGGCTCGCATATTGAAGTGAGCTTGGCAATGAATCGGCTGACGTACTGCAGCTTGCCTAGGAAGCTCCTGACATCCTTCTCCTTTTGCGGCACAGACATCTCTCTGATGGCCTTTACCTTGTCCGGGTCAACTTCTATTCCCCTCTGGCTGACGACATATCCCAACAGCTTCCCTGAAGTTACTCCAAAGATACACTTCTTGGGGTTGAGTCGCAGATTGTACTTATCAATCCTAGTGAAGAACCTCTCTAGAGCTTCAAAATGGCCCTCTCGGGAGGTTGACTTGACCATCATGTCATCGATATACACTTCCACCTCCTTGTGGATCAAGTCGCTTAGAATTTTGGTCGCCATTCTCTGGTATGTGGCCCCTGCATTTTTCAGGCCAAAAGGCATAACTCGGTAGGCATAGGTCCCCCATTCTGTGATGAAAGCGGTCTTAACCCGGTCAGCTATCTTGTTTAGGATCTGGTTGTGGCCCACATAACCGTCTCCAAAGCTGTACATCGCGTAGTTGGCGGCACTATCTATCAACACATCAATATGGGGTAGTGGAAAATCATCTTTAGGGCAGGCCTTGTTCAGATCTCGATAATCCACACATACCCTGACCTTTCCATTTTTCTTCGCTACAGGGACCACATTTGCCAACCATGTAGGATACTGCACTTCAACAAGGAACTTAGCCTCAATCTGCTGCCAAATCTCCACCTTGACGTTGTCTGCCCATTCTGGCCTGAGCCTTCTCAACTTCTGCTTCACAGGCTTATAGTCTGGATAAGTCGGGATAGCATGCTCTGCTACGTCTCAGTCGATCCCTGGCATGTCCTCATAGGTCCAAGCAAAGACTTTTTCATGTTTTCTTATTATTCTCTCAAATTTTTTTCTCTCATTAGGAGTTATATTTGATGCTATTAGAATTTCCTTCGGATTTTTCGAGGTTCCAAGATTAAAAGGCGTTGTATCAGTGGAATCAATATCAAAAATTGATGGAATATGATCATGTTCATGCATGTTAAAATCATTAGAAACATCGGACAAGTAAGAGAAATCATTTGCCTTATTAATAATATTATAATTGTCATTTACATCATAAAAAAGTTCTGGAATAAAAAGACAATCCAAGCTAGAGTCTTCTTCTGTACCCCTAGAGGTTGATGCTGAGGTAGCTTGCTCCTCGGCTTCTTGATTCAGCAGAGGCCCTTCAGGTATGCCTGAGGAAATTTTTAAATCCCTAATTCTCAATTCTGTTTCTGCCATCTTCTCTTTCCCCTTCAGCCTGGCAAACAACATCTTCTCGGTGATAACCTCCTCGGGCTCACATCTGTCCCAAGCAATGCACTGAGTCATGACCTCTTCATCCCAGAAGTTCTCACCGATCTTGATAACTCCGACCTCCCAGTTAAATACATCATTGAAGATCTCAAATCCAGGGACAATCCTCCCATTCACCCACTGCGGCTCATCTTCACCAGTATAAGCGCATACTGAGGATGCGGGCACAAAGCTTTCTGAAATGTGAGGGATCTTAATTGCCGTCTCCTTCTTGCCAAAACCACCTCTATATCCCAGACCCCTCCAGTTCTTCTGACCTCGAGTGGTGATCGCAGTTTGCAGCCCCTGAGAGTTTTTACCCAAACCAGCCCCAGGGAGATAGTGCATCTTTTTCGTCATGTTAACCACAGCTGGGTTATCCACTGACCCGTGCTCTTCTCTTATCATGGACACGTGGAAGCCACTAAATGGCTGATTAGTGATTTCAAGAGCTGATACCTGATTCTCCCTAGCCGCCTTAATAGTTACCACCTCCCCTTCATATGGGAACTTTATCATTTGATACAGCGTGGATGGTAATCCTCCTAATTTGTGAAACCAAGGCCTCCCAAGCAAGGCCGAGAAATTAGCTGGGATGCACAGAACCACAAACTCTACTTCCACCTCAATGGGTCCCGTCTTGACCAGGGTCTTGAATGTTCTCGAGGCTTGCCTTCTTGAATTATCATAGGCTGTAATCGTCAAGTCTAATTCACTGAGCATATCCTCACTTAATCCAAAAGCCTGAAGAGCTATTAGAGGGCAAACATTGATAGAAGATCCATCATCTACCATAACGCAAGCAGTGTGCTTGTTGATATATAGGGGTCGGTTATGATCGTGGCCTTCGACCGGCAGGTCGGCATCAGAAAAAACCAATCTCTCCCCCGATCCTCCTTTAACTAGACCCAGAAGTTCTGATGGGGAAATCGTGGTGGCAACAGTGGACTCAGTCAAGGCCTCTACTACTTTCTGCCTGTGAGAGGGGAACTGTCTTAAGAGATCCCAAATGGATATCTGAGCCGCTGTCTTCTTCAACTGTTCGACAATCGGGCTCTCCTCCGGCTCTTTTTTCGTCGACGTCTGCGCTGGTTCTGGTACCCTTATGATCTCGGGAACCACTCTCCCACTTCTTGTCACAGCCCCTATCTCTTCTTCATCCTCATCGGATCTCCATAAATCAGAGCTCACCTCTCCTTCCTCTTGGACCTCTTCACCGCTCTCGCTGCTTGACCAATAATCAAGGGTCGCTACAACTGCTCTTCCCTCTCCATCCTCAGAACAAACAACAGCAATACTCTCGCTCCCATATAAGTCCTGTAGTACATACCACTCTGGCAAATTGGATCCGACCATAAACACTGGTGGCGGCACGGCATTATAACCAGGCTTCTCCTTAGACTCCCTTTTCTCAGGGTCGGAAATTTGCTTGTCATCAATCAGATCTTGAATAGAGTGTCACAGCGCCTTACACTTGTCCGTTAGATGGCCTGTGTGCTGATGAAATGCACAGTATTCATTGTCTTTGTGACCCGGCTTCCCTTGCGTCATAGCAGGCCTAGGAGTCAAAGGTTTTAACTTTCCTTCTTTTATCATTCTTCTTAAGACCCAAGACAGTGGTCTTCCTAAGTTCGAAAACTTCCTCGGGGTAGTTGCGTCAGTAGCAGACACCTCAACCGTTCTTCTGGTGCTACCACTGGGACCAGTGGGCCTGCTAGTTCCCTGACCAGTATTAGCTCTCTTTGCAAAACTATCATTGCTGGCTTTCTGGGCCAAGAAATCTCCCTCTGCTTCAATGGCTATGTCTTTCAGAGACTCCCAATCCTTCAACCCTTTCATCTTCAAACCATCCTTCAAATACAGGCTTGCGTTCTTGATAAACAGGCGGATCTGGTCTTGGGTGTCTGGCTTTCTTCGCATTTCCATCACTCGGTTTTGCCAGCGGGTGAGATAATCGTGAAAAGATTCCCCGACCTTCTACTGGAGCAATTCATGATCCTTAAGAGTCACCTCCATCCTGGTGTTGCAATCATATTGCCTCAAGAACTCCTCCGTGAGTAGATCCCAATCTTCCTTAGTTCGATGATAGAGGCTATGGTACCAGTCGATGGCAGGGCCAATCAGACTCAAACAAAAGTACTCCACCTTCTGCTTTTTAGACAAAGTGGTCCCTTTCATGACCAGAGAGTATTGCTTCACATGGGCAGTCGGGTCAGAAGTACCGTCAAATTTTGGCACATCAGGCATCTTGAAATTGTAAGGAATCGGGTCTTCTCCCTCCAATTCTTTGTCCTCCGGGTTCATCCCCTGACCTCTGCTTAGCATATGGGCCATGGCTTCAAACCTCTCTTCCATCTTCTTCAGAATGAACTCATCAGCTTGAGGCGCCTTCCCTCTCTCAGATACAATGCTCATTTTGTCGTCTTCGATATCCCTATCATTATCTATCCTCAGCGCTGGTCTTCTCCTCTGACCTCCCAAAGCTACTGACCTCAGCTCTACTGGCGGCGGCCGAATAGGCTCTTGTTATCTCTCAGCCCTTTCTTCCTCTTGCTCATTTTGCCTCATGGGAGGAGGAGGCGGTGGATTCTGCGGAGCATTCTGTTGTGCCAAGACAGCTAGCATGTTCATCATTATGCCCTCAAACTCTTCAAATCATCGGCCCACCTCTTCTGCAATCATGGCCCTGGTGGCATCATCTCCCCTAGGTGAGTTTGCCATATCAGATACGGTACAGCTGACTTCCGATAAGATTTTTAGAAGGCCTCCTCTATCTAGCAGTTCAGATGCAGGAACTCGGATCAATCATCCGGCAGGCGCTCTAGTCCACCTAGGCAGATTTATGATGGCTACAGGGACAAGGCGTTAGATGTGATGCATAGAATGTAGATGCAATGCATGGTCGTGAGATGCAACATTCACAAAACACAAGCAAGCAGGTAGGTCCTTCCGCCCTTATTTCTCCCACACACGTGGTCGCGCGGTCTCTTTCCTAGGTGGGATTAGCCCAAGTCAATGAGGGACCCTATGGACATGCATGTTGCACGGCGAAAAACCGGCAGCATGACACTCCTATGCTAATGTTCAAGCGAATGGATAATGATTATCATGTATTTGGACATTCCAAAAAATTTCTACATGGCCCTACCGGGGCATGCAAGCCTTTGGCTAAGTTGCCAAGCAAGACATCTGGACTCACCCAATACATGAGGATCCATACAGCAAGCATGGAATTACGGTTCATATCACCTGTGGAAAGTAACTACGGCCGTTAAATGAGCTTTGGACAAGGGAGATGTTACTTTAGGGCTACCCAAGCATGATCCCTGCCGATAGGTCTAGCTCATCACGAGCATAATGACCGATCGGGTCATCATTTTGATATACCATTGAGGTACGAGGCTTGGGCTGGTGATTATCCTTAACACTTCCCTAAATTGAGTGAAAATAGGGTCGTGCTTCAGGAACGCACCGGGGCTAATAGAGGGACCAAACTAGCATATTCTAAAGCTCTAATGGGATGTAATGCAAATTTGAAAGAAAGCAAATTTATGAATTAAATTTTAACCATAAATGTTAAACGAGGTATTTTCAAATCGAAGTCTCAAACCATATGTCCCCAGTGGAGTCGCCACTGTGACGTGCGCGAGCCGAAATCCCGCGGTCGCCCCTCTGACCGCCCGCTTGAGGGCGATCGGGCAATTGAGGATCCGTTGGCAACTTGCAATAAATCGCAAGTGCATCTATGTTGGGCAACAAGGAGGTTTCATAGAGTCGCCACCCAATAGAACATTGGAAAAGTTTCTCTCGCCTCGGAGAGCCTAAGACTGCGCTCAATATCCATTTTGGGCCAACCAAAGGGGTCTTGGAGGGTGAACCTCTCACCCTAAGGAGCCTAGGATTAACGCCAAAGTCTCGTGACACAAGAGGTGTCTTGGAGGGTAAACCTGTCGCCTCTTTGACCCCAAAGACAAGAGCTGGGTTCGGGACTTCTCATCTATTTCTACCTCGATTATTCTATGTTAAAATTTTAATTATCATTAATTCGCTTTCTCTCCACACGATGCAATTGGTGCATTTATTCACATTTGGAAAGCAGTAAATGAGCAAGTAAATAGTGAAAGTAATAAATTATAATAACACAAGGAGCGGAATACAACTCCCTTTTATAAATGTGCGATACATACACAAATCGGGGCATTGCTTATTTTGAGGACTTTGGTCCTCGCATGCATCATTATTAAAACTGGATATTTCTATTGTGAGGATTTTTATTGGGTAAAAATAGGACATTGGGTCCTTATGTTTATGAAAACCTCTCTTTATTAAATATAAAACATTAACCAATTTTTATATTTAGCGGGATACAAAAAGGGTATACTCAGGTGCATAAAATAATTAATAAATAAACAAATACAGGAAATAACCAAGAAGGTTAGAAAACTAAACCAGAGGGAATCCTCCGAGCATGGTAGATCGCCCCTCGAGCTCAGGATAGTCCAAGAAAATCAATATATGCTCACAAAAGGTTAATGGGTGTTAATATACAAAAGCTAAATATAAATAAAGTTCTAAGACTTGAGAGAGATAGGAAAGATTTGGAAACATGGAGACAGGACCCAGCGACGGCCTCTGTCGAGTGACCGACGGGCGTCAGTCAAAGTGACCAACATATCCCGTCGCTCACTCAAGAGAGAGGGCATCTGTGAGTGAGGTGATCGACGGGCGTCGGTGAAATAGATGACCCGTCGGTCACCACTCTCTCCAAAAATAAACAGTAAAATCTCTCTTTTTCATAGCAAAAATGGGTTTTTATCACAAAATGAGATGAAAAGAATCAAAATAAAGAAAAATAAAAGCAAAAAGCCAAAAGAACAGCAAGAATAAAGAATAAAGATGAAATAATACGGAGAATAAGTCCGAAATATTTACCCTCAGATAATATTTTAGTGAGATTCTTTGTGTCGATTAGAGTCCCGCACACTCCATGAGAAACGAAATGAAAGATTAGGAAAGAGGAAAATAGACTGTTTCCTTATTAACCCTTCAAAAAGATTGACTTTGGAATCAAAAACCTAAAGAAAACTAATTAGTTTTAGTTCCTTTTTAATGGTTTGATTCTCAGATTAAAAGAAATTTCTTGATGTATGTGTTCGCTGGAAGAGAGAGAAAACACGCTTGAATTTTTGCAGAGTTTCCCCTTTTGAAAATTTTTGGAACCCTCTTTAGGAGGAAATTCAAAGCTTTTATAGGCCAGGGCTGACCGACGGGCGTCGGAAGAATCCTTCTGACACAAGGATTCATCCGACGGCCCTGCCATTTCCACCGACGGGCGTTGGAGAGGTTGCGTGCTCCGGAAGAAGCGGATCCTTCCGACGGGCATCGGAAAAAACCATAGGCCGTCTGTGACCCTAAGCGACGGACTGTCCTCCCACAGACGGGCTGGCCGTCTGTCTAGGAAAACATACTTTTTGACTCAAAAATTTCCCGTTTTCCCCCCTCTGCCTACGAAAGGTGAAAAGACTCATTTCTCGTGGAGCATGGGACTAAAACCTCCGCATCCAAACCGTTTGTACAGGCTCGGATACTGATTTCATCATAGGGTAATCTCTGATCCGGACCGCTCCGAGACACGGTGACTACACCTGCCCAAAGCTAAGTACAACCAGGGCACAGGGACGATGAATACTGCGCTTGCCATCAGCATACCGGGCATACTACTGATGGTTGCAAGGCATTGAGGCATGCCATCCAGGATCTAATTAACACCAAAAAAATTATAGATCTGGAGAAGAGAGGCAACAAGAAGAAGCCCGGATACAATAATGTGCCCCCACCTGTTTTCATGATCGAGTCAGGATTACCCGAGTGGTATGTATTGAGAGTGTTGTAGGGAGAAGAGGAAGACATTGCTATCGCCTACCCTGAGGGGGCAAGTGAAGAAGGGATTCTTGTGGCAACGATAGACAGTTGGTCCACTGATGGTAATAGAAATGAAGATAATAATGATGATGATGAATAATCTACAGACTCGTAGGGTTCATAAGATGAGGAGAAGGAGATCGAAGCAGTGACTTGGAGTGGAAGGGTAGTTTTGGAGGTAAAAAAGCCACAAGATCATGTGGTGTTGCAGAAAGAGAAGGAGCTGGAAGAGGATCAGATAATGAATAAGCTAAAAAGGACACCGTCTCAGATATCAATATGGAATCTACTGAGATAATCTCCTTCGCATAGGCAGAAGTTGGTGGAGGCCTTATACGAGTCTATAGTGGCGACTACCATATCCCCTACAGAGCTATTGGACATAGAGAAGGGAAGTGCTAGAGAGAATGTGGTGTTTTTGAGTGCAAATTTATCGGTAGAAGGCCATAACCATAACTGTCCTTTGTACATAAGGGCGCAAATCAATGAGAAGCACACTGCCTGCGTCATGGTGGATGATGGTTCTTCCATAAATGTTTGCCTTTTGGTGGCAATGGCAACTTTTGGGGTGTTAAAGGACATGTTGAGCAAGTCAAATCTTAAAATCACCGCCCACAATAACTCCCGGAGACAAGCATCGAGGACCTTCAAAGCAGTGGTCAAGACTAGGCCAATAGAGATGGAGGTGGAATTTGTGGTCCTCCCTATCCCAGCTAACTTCTCAGCACTTTTCGGCAGACCATGGTTCCACAAGTTAGGAGGGATGCCATCTACCTTGCATCATATGATAAAAATCCCACATGAGGGGTAGGTGGTGACGATCAGAGTGGCCAGAGAGAATCAGGTATCCATACTAGAGATTGCGAAGCAACCCTTTAACGGGTTTCATGTGGCTGTGATTGGTAAGGAGGAAGATATCGCTGGAAGCCCTCAAGTGGTGAACATGATGAAGAAGATGTCTTTCCTTCCTAGAGCCAGTTTGGGTAAGAATTCCCAGGGACCGCAAGCTACCTTTACTACGAGAGGTCAGAAGGATTGTAGGGGCCTCGGATATAAAGGCACAATGATGTTGAGTAAGAAAGCAGCTCGCAAGGTCCCACACATCATGGAAAGCTTTATACCGACTGCCTCGGTATGTGCCTATACGGGAGAAGTTGAGCCTCAGTCGGTGGACGGAAGGATCATACCAAGATTTGAAGTGTTCAATGACATCTTCAATTAGGACATTAGATTATCAAGCCAATAGAGGGCTTTTGGGACGAAGAAATCATGACCAAGGGGACTGTTTGGGACCGAGAAGCACCTGAAGAGATTATCACTGAGAGGCTAATGGCCACCCAACTGAAGGGAAAGGAGAAGATGAGAGATGAAGCTGCAGAGGAGCAAATGGAAGTTCCATAAAGGGTTGCTGAAGGGCCTCCAAAATGCCAGGACAACACTTAACTATAGGCTGCAACATCTGCGTCGGCAAAACAAGAAGACCACAATAATTTAGATATTCTTTTTAAGCCAAAACTTTTTGATAATATGTAGACACCAGGTCCCGAGGCGGTCGAAGATCAGTATTATCCGATGATGAAAATGATGCTTGCCACAAGCAAAGGTGTCGAAAATGATATTTTCCTTGTCGAGACCCTCATTATTTTTAAATAAAAAAAATAAAAAAACAAACAAATAAATATATCTAAAAAATTATTTTTTATTATAAAAAAATTAATTAAATTAAAAAAAATTATTAGGAAGTGTTATTTTTGATATTTTAAAAAGAGAATAAAATTAATTAATTAATTTAATTAAAAAAAATATTTAATATTAAGAAAAAAAATATTTAATTAGAAAAAAAAAAAAGAAAGGAAAGTTAGTTAAAAAAAATAAAAAACACATAAAAGCAAAAGTCCAAAACGTGAGGACAAATGCATTTATTTGGAAATGCCAAAGTAAAGTGGCCATGTTATAAGTGGCCGCATCTCACCTTTAGTGAGACGCGGCCATGTGGGGCGCGTCTCGCTGCGAGAGCGCGCCTATATGGGCGCGCGTTGCCAGCCTCCACACGCGGGCATTTTTCCTACCCGGTCATTTTTGCATGCGTTTTTTTGCATTCTCTGATCATTTGCAGTCCGATTTTTCCGTTTTCTTTCATGTCTTTATGCTTTTTTATCAATTAACTAAAAATGAAATAGGCTTTGTCTCTTTCCATTTTTGGACGGGGCAGAAATTAAAAGGAAAACTGGGTTTCATTTTCAAGGGGTGGCAACTTTTATTCAAAAGAAAATTGAGTTTTTCTCTCCAGCTTGAGACAGCTGAAGGATTTCAAGAAAAAAAAAATATTCAGATTTTTATCATCTAGCTCTTCTTCTTCCTCTTTTCTTAAAAATATTTTTTCCAGTCGGAGGGGTTCATTTTCAAACAAAGGAAAATTAATTTCCTTTGTTTTACACCATCTTTGCAAAAATACTCTCTTAAATTTTATCCATTTAAACTTGGATTTTTTTTTTTCAAACGTTTTTAGTTTTACTACCAAAAAACTGACAAGAAATACGGATCGAAACATCGCCTTCTCCAATCTATAATTTCTGAGGGTAAACACTTTGGACCCATTCATGTTTATTTTCATTAATGATTCATTGTTAAGATCTTCGTTTTCGCCATTGTTGCTCTATTTATTGTCTAATATCTTCAATGTTTTTGGCTACTGTATTTAGGCTTGCTCTTCTTGTGATTTTAATCTAACTTTTGTGATTTTACATATCTATTTGTTGTGGCCATCAATCTTCTTCTTCTTCATTATTCTTCTTCTTATTATTATTATTACTATCATATGTTGTTATCATTATTGTTATTTTATTAGTTGTTCACATTATCTTATATTTGTATTATTATTATTATTATTATTATTATTATTATTATTATTATTATTATTATTATTATTATCCACTGTTGTCTTCTATTATTATTATTATTATTATTATTATTATTATTATTATTATTATTATTATTATTATTATTATTATTTCATTTTTGCTATTGTCATTATTTTGTCATTATTTCCATTATTATTTTTATGTTTTTTTTTTGCATTACTTATTTTTAAGTTCCCGTCGCATGTAAATTGTCTGCATATTAAATTGACATGTCTAATTTAATCTATTTTATCTCATACACATTTGCTAATTATTTTTGCATGTCCTCTAGCTTTATATTTATTTGGTTAATTTTTTGAATTGTTACTAATATTTTAATTTCATTTTTTATTTGGAAATTTAAATGTGAACTTGCATTATGTGAGCATTCTCATGACCACGCGGAGGGGTCACTACACATAGAGGATCACGTCGGTTTGGTGAGACCTTTCTTATTTCCCTCCCTTTTGTTGCGTTTGTTTGCAAATAGTTATCTTTATGCACGCGTGAGATAAAAAGTCACAAAAATATTTTTATAATTAAATTGGATTTTTACTTATAAAATTGGGACCAATGTCCCTCATTTTAGCCAAGTAATGGAAAATACCACAATAAAACGAAGAGTTAAGTTTTCTCCAAAAATGGGATCACTCATCTCGATTTTTTAATCCAATGATCAAAATAATTCTTCGAACCCTCTTTAAATAAACACGAAGGAACCAATGTTCCTAAACCTTCAAATGAGCGCGAAGGAACTAATGTTCCTAAAATAAACGAATGCCCCAATTTATGTATATTTTTCTTATGATTTTGTTTGACTGTTTCAAATTTAAGTTCAAGTATTTTCCTTTGGGCCCTTGTAATTAATTTTGGGGAAATATTATTTAATTAGGGATTGTATTCCGTCCCAATTTACCCTTTTATTTTCTTTTAATAGGGTTGTATTCCGCCCCAATTTCCATGTAATTGTGTGCTTGCATGTTTATTGCTTTCCTTTATCGCTTTATTTAC
Source organism: Excoecaria cochinchinensis (assembly GCA_947683425.1). Classification (NCBI taxonomy): domain Eukaryota; kingdom Viridiplantae; phylum Streptophyta; class Magnoliopsida; order Malpighiales; family Euphorbiaceae; genus Excoecaria; species Excoecaria cochinchinensis. Next base: position 5,659,078 of record CANTUQ010000004.1, read on the forward strand.
CGCTTTTCTTTATACCTTTTATTTATTTATTTTGAATGTTTGCAATGCGCTTTCAATTAAATGCATCGATCGTGTGAGATAAGAGGTAAAATTTTAGGAAATTAAAGACTCATTTATAATTAACCAAAACATAAATAAGAGTGAAGTTCCGAACACCAATCTCTGGTCTAGACTAATAAGAGATTAGAGACCTTTCCCAATTTCTTATAAATTGGGTGGCGACTCTAAAATACCTCAAAGGTGCCTAAAGGCGTCGTGAGGCTAGACGATCCTTTCCAATGTCCTATTGGGAAGGAGACATCCAAGATGTCTCATGGCACCCAAGATCAAAAGACGGGAACCCATCCCTCGAATCCTAAAAGCGGGTTCAACGACGGCCTTTGCAAGGTTCAGAGTGCGTCACAGTGGCCACTCCACTGGGGACTTGTTTGAGACTTCGCTCTGAAAGTGTTTTGGTTAAAATGTATAATTGGGTTTTTAAAACTTAAAAATTCTATCTCTTTTTGAAATTGCATTGCATCATTTTAGGGCCTTAGAACTATGTTAGTTGGTCCCCTATCTACCCCGATGCATTCCCGAAGCACGACCCTACTTTCACTCATTGTAGGGAAGTGTCAAGGATAATCACCAACCCAAGCCTCGTACCATTAATGGTATATCAAATGGAGACCCGATCGGTCACTACACTCATGATTTGCTAGACCCATTGGCAGAACCATGCTTGGGTAGACCTAAAAAATCACCATCGACCAAAGCCCATGTAATGACAAATAGAAACTTCCACTTGGTGATATGCTCCTTAATGTGATGCTTGTGATGTGTGATGTCACGTATTAAATAAGATCAAGCAAATTAAGTGGTTCTTTATCAAAGGCTTTCATGCCCCGGTAAGCCCACCTTAACTTGATTGAATTGTTCGAATATGTGATGGCCAAAACTCATACGTATGTACGTTAGATAAGAGTGTTATGCTGCCGATTTTTCACCGCGCACCACACGTGTCCGATGGGTTCCCTATTAACCCTCGGATGAAGCCCGCCTAGGAAAGAGACCGCACGACCTCATGTGTGGGAGTGATAAGGTTGAAAAGATCTATCTACTTGAATGTGGTTGTGGATACTGCATAACATGCTCGTGCATCGCATGTCATTCATGCATATAAATAAAATAAATATGTGTCTATATAAATAATAATATATTTTCTCTCATGCTATGCGTGCATATATCTTTTTATCTGCATGTTATTTTTTTTTCACGTGTACATATCATCCTGCGAGTAATTTCTTCCATGCATGCCATCGTATTATGGTAATCCATTGATCTTGCACTCATCAAAGACCATTTGCATGGCACGATCATGCATTGTATATGTCATCCATGCATCATTCTAACAATTAAAGCTTTTCACCCATCATAGATTCATCCAAGTGGACTAGGGGTTCTGACGATCGACTAGTGAGGACAGAGTCGCCTTTTAGATTGCTAGAATTAGTGCCTGTTTGGGATTCTGAGTCACTCTCGACAACTAGTGAATAATCTTTGATGGCAGAACTACCAAGGGAGACTGGTGCTTTGACGGTACAAGACCTAGATAAGAGGCTTGGGGATTTTGAAAGGAGGATGTTGGCCATGATGGAAAATATCGCTGCTTAAGTGGCACCAAATGCTAGGCAACCGCCTATGGCCCCTACTGTTGAACAAGTTCAATTGCCTATTATGGAAGAGGCTCCTATAGTAGTCCCTACCGTACGATAACCAGATGTTGAGCCCCGAGCAATGACACCTCTTAAGCTAAAAAAAATTCTTGACCCGAAAGACGATCTCGTGGTGGAGGAAGAGGATGAGCGGGTAATTCCTCGAACTATGATGAATGAAGTCCCCAAGGGAGAGGATAATGCGGTAAAGGAGATAAAAGGTAGGGTTGAAAAGTTTGAAGCTCGAATAACGACTACTATGGGGAATTTAGTTGCTGTCGTGGAGCCACCTGCTGAACAATAGCCTACTGCTCCAACCATGTTACGAGAAGAGCATAATCCGACTAAGGAAGTATACCTACCACTAACTAGACTTAGAGGAGAGTCGCCTGTTGCTCTGTCACCTGAACGAAAAGGCATAGGGCATGTTTCAGAGAATGGGATTCTGGCAGTAACACGGGGCCTGAAAAGAAGGATGGATATCCTTGAAGAAGAGATTTCAAGGTCTAAACTTGCAATGACCCTGGCTGCTCACGAGAAAGTCTCTGTGAACCTAGAGAAGAAAGGTCGACCGTATAGGTGTGACAGCTATGCCGGCACTCGAGGGACAGGAGAAGCATTAATGGTTAAAATAGCCAAGAAGTGTTGTTTCTGACGAATTTTTGCCTCAAGCATGGGAGGGAGACCTGCGTTCATGGTTGGCTAACCCAGCCAGAAAGCGAGGGCATATGAACTGTCGTCGGCACGCTAGATATCTGAGGGATGATTACCAAACCCCGAAAGGTCAAGTGCAGGGTCCTATTAATGACAAATAGCTGATGGCCTTTGAAGGATGGGGCAATGTCATTGGGGGTGATAATCAGGAAAGCTCGAGTCTCGGTGATAACAGTGTGAGAGATGTTGGGGCCACCAAGTTTCCAAATATTGAAACTACTCAAGATCGCTATACCATTTGGGATAAGCCTTTATCTGAACACCTCTTTCATTTCATCAATAAGGGGAAGCTACAGCCGAAGCCTGCAAAACCCACGAAGAGCCAAGGGCGTCCCGATCACCGAGCAGATTGGTATTGTGCTTACCATCAGCATACTAGGCATGAGACTGATGGATGCCGAACTCTGGGAAAGCTTATTCGAGACCTCATTGATGAGGAGCTGAGAGGTGAGGAGAATGGTTCCCGAGGATGATAATAGACCGTCGACTATGACATCCGTGCTCGCAAGAAAGGAGAATGTTAGCTGCTTAGATGCTCTCTTATTTTTATTTTTGAACTACTGAATGATGATGTTTTAACTCTAATTTTTATGAAGTGGAGTGAATGTATTTATTTGTGTGATGTTTCTTATGATTTCATTATGCATAATCATGACACATTTATATTTGACATTGATTCAATTAATGCCATTCTATTTAATCTCGAAACTTTGGGGAACCCGAGGAAAATCTTGATAGCATCTGTTATGACTCCTGAAGAGAGATTAAAAAGAGAGAAAATAAAAAAAATGAAAATAAAAAGTCTTTGCCTGGACCTATGAAGACATGCCACGAGATGATTATGAAGCCGCTAAACACGCTATGCCAGTGTATCCCAATCATGAACCAGTCAAGCAGAAGCTCAGCCAGGAGTGACAGGAAAGGTTAAAAGGGAGAATTTGGAAGCAGAACCGGGGCTAAATTTTTTACTGAAACCCAATGCCCAACTAGGTAGATCAACGATAATCCCAATGGTTAAGGAGAGAAGTGTACGTATGTGTAAATTATCAGGATTTGGATGAAGCTTGTTGGGGAGAGAAAAAAAATGTACGCAAAAAAAAACAAATAAAAACAAATAAAAAAAAGAGAGAAAAAAAGAGAGAATTGATTATCAACGTAGGGCAAGGAAAATTTATCTAGGAGCAAGCTTTGTTCAAATCCCGTTGATCTACACATACCTGCATTTTGTTGTTCTTCTTAGATATTGAAAAGGACCTAAAGATTGATTCACAACCTGGCCACCCAGTTCATCAGTATAGAGGGTGTGCAGTACGACAGACATACCTATATTTTGCCATTCTTCTTGGATACTGAAAAAAACCTGAAGACTAATCCACAAGCTATCCAACAAGTTCATCTGTATGAAGGGTGCGCAGTACGAGAGGTATACTGATGACATGCAGCTGAGATGCCAGACAATAGGAAGGCCAAGAAGGTTGTGGAGGAAACCCATGCTGGGGTCTGCAGTCGGAACCCCTACAAGTGTCACGCTTTATTCCTCGATGCATGGGGCGAAACCACCACTGCCCGTTGAAGCACATCAAATCTTTAAGGGGCAGTCATGGAAGCAACGGCTACAGCAGTTATAGCATATTAAATGGAGATAGGTTTTGGGATTAATATCTCAATCAGATCTATCAGAAAACACCTTATTCAATCGTTTGGGGAGAAAGTCAGAAAGCACCTACTAAAAGAGTGAGATTTGGTCTTCAAGCCAATAGGTCCGAGTGTTCCAGACGGACGAGGTAAATTCAGGTCAACGTATGAAGACCTATTTATTCTTGAAAAGTTGTTACGCAAGGGAACAGCATTCCAATAGACAGCAAGGGAAGCAAGTTCAAAGGACCAGACAGCATGAAAAGACCCAAAAAGATCCATGGCTAAAGACTAAAAATCAAAAGAAGAGAATAAATGTCGCGCGGGTTGAAAACCGAAAAAAGGTGGCCTTGCTAAAATTGAGTGCCTCATCAGGATAAAAACCAAAAAAAGGCATCCTGGTCAAAAATTAGAGGCTTGAGAGAAAATATCCAATCAAGAAAACCCGAGAGGGCTGATTGGAAATAGGAGTTTGATGCTCACAAGATCCAATCTGAGATTAGATGTAATTTTTCATTCTGAATCCATGTTAAATGGTGATCATGTATGGAGAAAGCATACTCAAATGTACACAATTTTGCGGAAAAATAAAAGACAAAAGCAGTTTAACTCATCATTTCCTAGTTCTTTTATAAAAAGAGAAACATCATTCATTACTGAATATGTGAAACCTAAATGGCTATACTCTACTTCTGCTCTCACCAACCAGATGCCTAAGCCGATGGGTCCTATTATCTACTATGGGGCTAAGTACCCTTCTCTTACATGCACTTATGGAGGCAAGGGTGTAGTCTCCGATCAAATTAGTTCGTTTTGCATACTCAAAGTTGTTTAGTCCCAGTATAAAACTAGCACATTGTTACTATCTCCCCTCTACCATTCTTGCTACTCAGGCACTTCGGCCAACTCATCCTGCTATCAACTGTAAAGGCCAATTCTACAGCACCCTCATGATAGGAATCAAACTCATACAACCATAATCTAAGACATAAGTACATGCCAATCATACCTGAAAGATCTTTGGTAACAGCTTCATCCTATTCGAAAAAAAAAGCCATTAGAGATGAAAATTGTAATTGGTGCTCTAAGCAAAAATTAGGCCAAAGGGCAGGGTGAAAACCTGGGAACAGGCAGTCTGTCCTACAAAAATGAAATGAATAAAAGCCGCTGGTTTGGGTTGGGTCCATTCCAGGCAAAAAATAAGGCACAGGGTTATGTGATAATCCGAAAAGTACGCATTTTTCGCTATGAAAAGCTAGTGTGAATATCCACAAGGGACGCACTACCTTCAAATAATAACTACAGGTTTCAGATGAGAACCTCATAATCCCCCAGAGGCATAAAATTCAAAAGCAATTCTAAGGGGCACCCATCCTACTGTAACTTACGACCAAACCGGCTGTTATCTCCAAATCCACTCAGATGAATTGTTATCCTGCATTCCTTCATACATATGTATCTCACGTGCATGCTCACCATTTTTCCTGCATATTTGACTTTCTAAGTCTTGCAAAAAGAGAGAACCGACAAAAGGCGAGTGACGACATTAATCAAAACACTAATTAAATCCATCCAACTAACCGAAAACCTCTCAGGGGGCAGCCAACCATCAGAAGAGCTCTCAGGGGGCGATAAACCGAAGACCTCTCAGGGGGTAGCTAACCGAAGACCTCTCAGGGGGCGATCAACCGAAGACCTCTCAGGGGGCAGCTAATCGAAGACCTCTCAGGGGGCGATCAACCGAAGACCTCTCAGGGGGCACCCAATCGAAGACCTCCTAGGGGGCAACCAACAATCAAAAGACCTCTCAGGGGGCAGCCAACCATCAGAAGATCTCTCAGGGGGCGATCAACCGAAGACCTCTCAGGGGGCAGTCAACTGAAGACCTCTCAGGGGGCAGCTAATCGAAGACCTCTCAGGGGGCAGCTAATCGAAGACCTCCCAAGGGGCGATCAACCGAAGACCTCTCAGGGGGTAGCCAACCATCAGAAGACCTCTCAGGGGGTAGCGAACTGAAGACCTCTCAGGGGGTGGCAAACCGAAGACCTCTCAGGGGGCAATCAACCGAAGACCTCTCAAGGGGCAGTCAACCGAAGACCTCTCAAGGGGCAGCTAATCAAAGACCTCTCAGAGGGCAGTAAACTGAAGAACTCTCAGGGGGTAGTTAATAGAAGACCTCTCAGGGGGCGACCAACCGAAGACCTCTCAGGGGGCAGCTAATTGAAGTCCTCTCCGGGGGTGATCAACCTAAGACATCTCAGGGGGCAGCAAATCGAAGACCTCTCAGGGGGCGATCAACCGAAGACCTCTCAGGGGGTAACCTGCCAGCCAAAGACCTCTCATGGGGCACCACCTCAGAAAAGATAGCACGCAAATAATATCATCCAGTCTGAAAAAGCAACCGCCTCAAGTACGTGTCTCTTTCCTTCTTTTCTGAATTTTCGCTCACTGAGGCACCTGAGTTCTAGGTTTTCCAAAATTGAGAGCAACTGTAGACACCGGGTCCCGAGACAGTCCAAGATCAGGATTACCCAATGATGAAAATGATTCTTGCCATAAGCAAAAGTGTCGAAAATGATGTTTTCCTTGTTGAGACCCTCATTATTTTTAAATAAAAAAATAAAAAAAAAAAACAAACAAATAAATATATCTAAAAAATTATTTTTTATTATAAAAAAATTATTAGGAAGTGTTATTTTTGATATTTTAGAAAGAGAATAAAATTAATTAATTAATTTAATTGAAAAAAAAGATTTAATATCAAGAAAAAGAAAAAAATATTTAATTAGAAAAAAAAAGAAAGGAAAGTTAGTTAAAAAAAACACGTAAAAGCAAAAGTCCAAAATGTGAGGACAAATGCATTTATTTGGAAATGCAAAAGCAAAGTGGCCATGTTATCCTTTGGTGAGATGCGGCCACTTATATAAAGTGGCCGTGTCTCACCAAAGGTGAGACGCAGCCACATGGGGTAGAAATCTGTGAGTTGAACAGAATAGAGTGACCCCGAAGGAATCACTTTACAGTAACAGTAAACAGTACATCAGTAAACAGTATATCAGTCATCAGAATGGTAGTCCCTCATTGGCCTACCTAGTGGAGTCATCATGCTCCACAACAGTACAGTGCAGAATCCCTATGGCTAACCACTATATCCTGAACTAGATCACTACCAGACACTACTAAGGGCCATAACTTTCAAAATAGACTTTCCGATCCACTTTTCAGATTTTATCAGATTCACTTACATTCATAGTTCATTTTCATTTCATTTTATCATTTATACAACATACTCATCAATGTTGTACAATAAATGAATTATCTCATCAATTCAATGAAATTCATCTTATACTTATTTTACATAATAAGTAAACTTTGGGCATTAAATGGCCATGAAAGTACTCCAAAGCCACACATTCTTTCTTTTTAATTATGCTTCAATTATTCATTTAATCACAAACAATTCTCAATATACTTATAGATTCAATTACTTCAAACTTTTCACAGTATTTCCCACCGTGGACATAATGGAAAATTAACTTCAAATTATCCAATTTCATTCACTTAATTACAATTAAGTACTTATACTTCCAATTTATACTCATATTCATCTTATGATTTAATTATCATTAAGTACACTAATTTCATCTTTGGTTCATTATGTCAATTATTCAATTTTTCGTATCATTCTTTTCATTAAATCTTCTTTTCCATATCTAATTACTCATCTATTCATTTTATCACTCCATTATCAAATAAATATCATAAAATTATCCCTTTTTCCATACTAACCCATTCGGTCACCACTAAATTCTTACCTTAACATTTATTTTTCATGCATTTAACACTTAATTCACTAATTTGAACCTCAATTCACATTTATATGCCTTTTAATCACACTAATTTATTAGGTATATAAAAATTATACTTATACATACCATGATGTCTTATTAGCACCAAACCTACAATTACTTTTCTTCTAATTTAATCATTCCAGTACACTTACTCAACTTCTTCAACCTCAATTATCATCTCAATTTCAATTATACATACATTTACACAAAAATCATGATTCAACATAATATAAAACCCCAAATTTTCAAATGGAAATACTTGGATTTCGTAATCACAAACCTTAATTTCATGCTTAACTCTCCTCAAGCTTCCTGTTTCTTAGTTTTACCCTTGGAAAACTCCTTTTTCCTTTTGATTCTTCTCCATGGCCGAATATACCTCACAACAAAACATCCATCAATTTCTTTATTTTATCAAATCAAACCTCATAAACAAACTCTACACATCCTAGAGTACTCAAGGAAACAATTAAATCAAATTAAAACCATCAAATCCTCTTACCTCCTTTTGAAGACATAACCTCAAATCCATGATTTTCCTTTCTTTTAACCCAAAAATAAAACACTAGATGTTGCTATGATCACAAGGAGGGGCTGGATTCACTTTAAATTGCTTGAATCAAAGGAGAAATCAAGCAAATTATAAAGAAAATGAAAGAAAAAGAGAGAGGAAAAGAAGAACAAGGCCACGGTTTTGAAGAGCAAACAAAGAGGGAAGAGAAACGTGAACATCACTTGATTTTACAGATTTTGGGCATTTATGGGGTAGGTGAGAGTAGGTGCAAGTCATAAATTGATAATTATCCATTTCTTTGTGCCAACTTAAATCAATTCTCTCACTTCCTAACTCTAAAATCACTCAAATAAAATTCCATAATTCACATCACATCAAAACTAGGCTGTACACAAAATTTCACCTCAATCCGAGTTTGTTTACAGTCCGATTCAATCAAATTAATCCGGTCATTAAATTTCAAAGTCCTCAAAAAAAATTCTATTTTTACTATCAAAAACTCATAAATATTATCTAGAATGAATCTGGAAATTTTCATCAATTTTGGACATCATTTGCTATTTTCAAAGCCTCGGTCAAACCTCCGGTCAACTAAATACTATTTAAATCGAAATCATTTTTTTTTCTTGTTTATAAAGCTTAATTCCTCATACAAATTACTTCATAACACTCAAAATATATTCATTAGACTCCATGAATATTTTTGGCTCAATTGGAGGCTATTCTCCGGTCTGGTAATAATTTATTTGGCCGATAGCTAAATTCTCAAAGTCATCAAAACTCTAATTTCTTTATACCAATAGATTCTATTTATCAATACAAGTGTGGTCATATTTTTAAAATATTTTTCTGAAGCCTGTAGCTCAAGTTATAGTCCGGTCAAGTTTTTGGTCAAAATCGGTCGAACCGGGCTGATTTGACCCATCTGAACGCTCCACAGACGGGCTGGCCATCCCTCCAATGACGGGAAGCCTGTCGCTCAGTCCACTGACACCCGTTTATCACTACAGACACCCGTCTGTCCCACAAGATTCCAGAATTGCCCTTTTTCACTGTTTTGACCATTCCGGACTCGTTTGAACTCCGATTGACCTGAAATTTGCGCCTACGGACTCGTATTGACGAGCTCTATCCAATGATATAATATATATATATATATATATATATAATATATATATATATATATATATATATATATATATATTTATTCATTCCAAAAGTTACTATTCACCTTAAAATCACTATTCACTATCGAAAAGTATTATTTTCAACCAACCCGGTATTGGGGGTTATTACATGAAATACGTTGTACAACTTAGCTAACTCCAATGGCAAAGCTGGCCTTTGGGCAATTGGTCCGATCTTTTCCAAAATCTCATAAGGTCCTATGAATCTAGGACTTAATTTTCCTTTCCTATCAAAACGAAGAATCTTATGCCAAGGAGAAACCTTCAAAAACACTTTATCCCCAACTTGGTACTTCATATCTTTCCGCTTTAAATTGGCATAAGATCTCTATCTGTCCTTGGTTGTCTTTAAATTTTGTTGCACATCCTTAATCTTTTCTTTAGTATCTCTAACCAATTCTAGGCCAACAAAAGAATGTTCAGTCAGTTCAGTCTAACAAACTGGAGTCCTACACTTCCTACCATATAAAGCCTTATATGGAGCCATTCTTATGCTCATCTGATGACTGTTATTGTATGCGAACTCCATTAGAGAAACATATCTGTCCCAATAGCCAGAAAAATCCAAAGCATATCCTCAAAAATCTGAATCACCCTCTCTAACTGCCTGTCTGTTTGAGGATGCCAACCAGTACTAAAGTTCAATCGAGTACCCAAAGTAGCTTGCAACTCTTTCTAAAACTTTGACGTAAATCTCGGATCCCAGTCTGACACAATTGATAAAGGAATTCCATGCAATCTGACTACCTCATTAACATAAATTTCTACCAATCTATCCATCGGGTAATCGAGGCGGACCGATAAAAAGTGAGCCGACTTGGTGAGCCGATCAACTATAACCCAAACCGAGTCATGTTTCCTTTGAGTCAACAGCGAACTCGATACAAAATCAATAGTAACATCATCCCACTTCCACTGAGGAATGGGTAAAAGATTAAGCAACCCAGATGGAACTTGGTGCTCAGCCTTTACCTGACAAAATCTACAATATCTCTCTTCATTCCAGGCCACTAGTAACATTTTTTCAGATCTCTATACATCTTCTCACTTCCAGGGTGCATAGTAAAAACCGTAGTGTGTGCCTCTATCAAAAGCTTTTTCTTCAACTAATCATTATTGGGCACACACCAATAATTTCGATAACTTAGCACCCCATCCCTAACAGAAAAGTTAGTCTGAATACCACTCTGAACCACTTGCATCAATTTCTGCAATTTTGAATCATCTCTCTAAGTATCAATAATCCACTGCTTTAGGCCTAGCTTTCAGTTGGGCAATCAAAGCTCCCTCCGAATCAAACCTCCACTTAATGTGCTGCAATGCTAAAGTCGAAACTGACTTCCAATTCAAACCATCAGCGACTACATTCGCCTTTCCCAGATAATAGTCCAAAATACAATCATAATTCTTGAAAAGCTCTAACCACCGATATTGCCTTAAATTTAACTCTTTCTACATGAGGAGATACTTTAAACTCTTATGGTCAGTGAAAATCCTACACGTCTCCCCATACAGATAATGGCGCTAAATCTTAAGAGCAAAAACCACAGCAGCTAGTTCTAAATGATGCGTCGGATAATTCTGCTCATGGGGCTTCAAGTGATGGGAAGCATAGGCTATGACCTTAACATCTTCCATTAGAACACAGCCAAGTCCAACACCTAAAGCATCACTGTACATAATACCCGAGATGGGTTGAGTAAGTACAGGAGCCTTGACCAACAAACCCTTCAATTGCTCAAAACTCGCTTGACATTTGTAAGACCATTCAAATTTCACACCTTTCCGAAGAAGTCTAGTCATTGATGCAGCAATAACCAAAAATCCTTTCACAAACTGCCTGTAATATTCGGCTAAACCCAAAAAGCTCCTAACCTCAGGCACATTCTGAGGTGCTTTCCAATCCATAATAGCTTCAATCTTTGATGGATCCACTCGGATACCTTCTGAGGAAACAATATGTCCTAGAAAAGACACCTCTTTCAACCAGAAATCACATTTGCCAAGCTTAGCAAAAAGCTGGTGATCTCTCAATATTTGAAGCACCAAACGCAAATGTTCCTCATGCTCACTTTCATTCTTTGAGTATACCAAGATGTCATCAATGAATACCACAACAAATTGGTTGAGATATGGCCTAAATACCCTGTTTATTAAATCCATAAAAATCGCTGGTGCATTGGTCAACCCAAACGGCATCACTAAGAACTCATAATGGCCATATCATGTCCGAAAAGCAGTCTTAACAATATCCACATCCTTAACCCGAAGCTGATAGTAACCGGACCACAAATCAATCTTAGAAAAGATTCTAGCCCCTCTCAACTGATCAAATAAATCCTCTATGCTTGGCAACGAATACTTGTTCTTCACAATAACTTTATTAATCTAGCGGTAGTCAATACACATCCTTAGAGTCCCGTCTTTTTTCTTGACAAACAACACCGGAGCACCCTATGGAGATACACTGGGTCTGATAAAACCTTTATCTAATAGCTCCTGTAATTGAGTCTTAACTTCATTCAATTCTACAGGAGCAATTCAATAAGGTGCTTTAGAAATAGGAGCCATACTCGGCAAAATCTCCATGGATAGCTCTACTTCCCTCTCCGGAGTCAAACTAGGCAACTCTCCTGAAACACATGTTCAAACTCTCTAACCACTGGAATATCCTAAATCCTTACTTGACTAGGCCTAAAATCCAACACCACAGCAAAAAAATGGCTCACATCTTTTCCTCATAAAATGCCTAGCTTGCATAGCTTAAATTACATTACCCAAAGGACCAGAACCCAGACCTTTCACCACAACAGAAGATCGATCTCCACTTCGCAATACCACAGTCTTCCTAAAACAATCCACTATGGTCCGATGCTTAGAAAGCCAATCCATTCCCAAAATTAGATCAAACTCACGAAAAGGCAAATCAGTCAGATCAACCGGAAACTCTATACCTTGAACAATTAGGGGACAATTCTTATACACTCTACTCATATTGACACTATGCCCTAAGGGACTGGTCACACAAATCTCATAATCTAACTAATCAACATCATGAAAATTAGCATACAATTTATCAGAACACAAATATGAGTGTGTGGATCCAGGGTCCATTAGAGCATAAAACTCAGTGTCATAGAGTAGGAACTTACCAGCAATCACTTTGGACGCATCCTGCTCTTCCCGAGCTCTCATTTCATAGGCCGTCGCTGGTGCCATTTGAGGATGGTCCACTGACTCAGATGGAACTCCATCTCTAGGCCGACCACCTTGACCTCTTCCTCTACCTCTACCTCTACCTTTGCTAGCTTGAGGGGCATTAGACCCAGCTCTACTGGCCTTTTGCTGCTCCCGAGTGTTCTCACTCAACTTAGGCAATTGGCAAGAAAATGATATGTTCTTCCACATCGAAAACAACCTCCAGTCAACCAACGACACTCGCCCTTATGGCACTTACTACAGTGAGAACACTCCGGCACCACTTTGTCTTGACACCCGAACCACCTCTACCTGAACCTGACACATATGAAGATCCATGCCTTCTACCCCTCGTAGCAGGACTGTTGGAGGATTCATCTGCAGAATTTACTTGAGGATTCCTTGACCTCTTACCCAAGGATGAACCTCCATGAGGGGGATTCTGCTTTTGAGCTCTCTCTCTCAAAAGAGTCTCTAAGCATTCTGCTCTCAAGGCTGCTTGTACAATCTGGTAATAGCTGATTGTAGGCGCACTAATAAGAGATATCAACATCACCCTCAATGACTCATTCAGGCCAGCCTTAAAATGTTGACAACGAAAATCTTCAGTGAGGATACCCGGCGGAGCATACTTACTGAGCCTATTGAATTCCTTCTCTTACTGAGCCTATTGAATTCCTTCTTATACTGAGCCACCGGCAAGGCCCTCTGCTTGAGACTTAAAAACTGAGCCCACCTAACCTCCTTATAAGCCTTAGTGACATACTTCTTATTAAACTCCCTTTCAAAGAACTCCCACGTGACTGGGTCGAGCAACTGAGGATTTATGCATACTAACTTCCACCAGTTATAGGCAGAACCCTGTAAAAGGGAGACTACACACTCCACTTGCCTTTTCGGAGGACAGCGAATCTCTTCCAAAACCCTCACTACCTTCTCAATCCACTTCTCAGCTAACTCAGATTCATCCAAACTCATCCCATAGAAGTCTTCTGCCCCAGACTTCCTCATACTTTCTATCAGGGCTATCGGAGCGGTCACCCTCTCTAAGACCCTAGCCATGTCTTGAAAGATCTTAAGCATAGCCTCAAAAGGCACGGCTGGAGCCTCAGGTGGCACCCTAGCTGGCTGAGCAAAACCAGACACAGATGGATCATGCTCTAGGGGATTCACACTCTCTACTGACCCCTCGAGGGACCCACGTGCAGACTCCATCTAAAATAAAATATAAAACAAACCGCATTAGGCCAACATAGTCCCAAACACATATCTACATCCTGCGGTCGTCCAGAAATGCCTAAATCTAGGCTCTGATACTAAAAATTGTAACACCCCGTATCTATATGTAAGGGAGCTCATCCATAAGAGGAGTGAGACCCCGTATAGATAAGGGTGCCACCAAACCGAATCACAACCAAGCAAACAATTGATAAAATAAATAGAATAAATAAAAATTCTACAACTGATAACATACACAAAACTGCCAACAGAAATCTCAATATCTTCTTTCATAGATATAACAAAATATTCATTACAAGGAGAGGAGTACAATATCGTTCTTTTCCTCTTAAATATTTTGGTGTTTATCACTGCTCGACAAGGGAGACAAATTGAGACATCTTATTTGCATTCTAAAAATTCTGAGGGTAAACATTCTTGGACCCATTTTTACCACTCCGTTCCATTTTGTTTGTGTTTACTGTTAATATTAGTTTTGCTATTATTGCTCATTATTCTTGCTACTATCATCAATATTATCAGCATTACTTATTTTATTCTCGTTGTTATCTTTATTATTATTATTACTATTATTATTATTATTATTACTACTATTATTACTAGCGTTATTACATGTTAGTGTTCGTTTATTATTTTTGCTACTGGTGCCATTATTTTACTGTTGTTGTTGTTGTTGTTGTTGTTGTTGTTGTTATTATTATTATTATTATTATTCTCATTGTTATAGTTAATGTTATTATGTTTATTATTATATTGTTGGGTTGTTGTTATGATTATTATTATTTTGATTAATATTGTTTTCTACTGTTATCGTTGTTTTATTTTGATTATTAGCACTATTATTATTATTAGCAGTATTATTATTATCAACGTTATTATTTGTCTATGTTGGTCATTATTGTTATCATATTGTTAACATTATTATTATTATTATTATTATTATTATTATTATTATTATTATTATTATTATTGACCATTATTATTGTTACTATTGTTATGTTTTTTGCACTGCCTTTATATTTATGTGTTTAATTTTAGATTTATTACTACTATTTTTATTATTGTTCTTTTCGTGTTTGGGTAAAATGTGATGTCGCTCGCTTGAGCATCGCCGTGACCGAATGGGGGGTCATGACGCGTAGGAGACCACATCGTTTGGGTGAGACCTTTCCTATCCCCTACTTGTGTGATTGTATTTTATTTGTAAATAAAATGTAAGATAAAAAGTCGCAAGAATATTTTTATAACTAAATTGGGATTTTTACTAATAAAGTGGGACCAATGTCCTCGATTTTAGCCAAGGAATGTAAAATATCACAAGATAAAATGAAGAGTTAAGTTTTCTTAAAAATGGGATCACGCATCCCGGTTTTTAAGCTAATAGCCAAAATAACTCTTCGATCCCTCTTTAAGTGAGCATGAAGGAACCCGATGTCTACACTTATCGCCATGTAAAATGCACAAAAGAAACCCATTAAAACAGAATGAATTTACACGGCAGTATGACAAAAGCCTACCGCCGTGTGAACTCATGGATAAGCAAAACTCAAGCACAAAAATACGATCACACGGTGGTATAACCTTCCTTACCGCCGTATGGATCAACAAAAACCCAAAATTTTTGCCCAAACTCATGTAAAATCATACCCAAAATCGCTTTTACTTCCAAAATCACCAAACCCACTTAAATTCCACAATATACACTTCAATTAAACACACATATACACACTTTCACACTCAATTTCTAGAAATTAAACAATAAATCAGTAATAGATCAAAATTATACAATTACAAACAAATTTCCAAATCTCAAATCCTAAGCTCATTGAACATCAATTGGCTGTACTACTATCGACAATCTCCTTTCCTTTCGGATCCTTAGGAGGCAACTCTGATCAAACAAATCCAAAACACACAAAACTCAAAACCCTAAATACAAACACACACACACCAATGAGAAACACGAGGAAAGAAGAAGAAGAAGAAGAAGAAGAAGAAGAAGAAGAAACTTACTCAAATAGCTCTTGAATTTGTCAAACCCAACACAACCCACGAACTCAAGAAGATGCAAGTTAGCAAAGAGGAAGGAGAAAAGCAGAGAAGAAGAAGAAGAAGAAGAAGAAGAAACATGGAAGAGGAAATGGGAGAGGGGCAGATTTGCTCACTCTTTCATTTTCTCTCTCCTAGGCTTATATAGCCCCTCACTTGCCACATGTCATAAGGTTGTAGTGCATTTTACCAATTCCCAACTAATTCTTCTTATTCTTCTAACCACACAAACACACCACACAATAAAAAAATAACATGCAAATATGCACTAAAAACTTAATAAATCATGCAAAGACACTTTAACACACACACACACAAGCTCAAAACTACTAGGATGAGAATTGGGGTGTTACAACTCTCCCCTTCTCAAAAGAATTTTGTTCTCAAAATTCTCACCTGAACTGAACAAATGCGGATACTAAGATCTCATAGCTGACTCTGGTCCCCATGTAGCTTCTTCAACTCCATTATGTTGCCATAAAACCTTAACCAGAGGAATCTTTTTATTCCTAAGCTGTGTTATTTCCCGAGCTAGAATTGCCTTCAGTTCTTCATCATATGAATAATCTGACTGAATTCTCACATCTTGAACTAATAGTATATGAGATGCATCTGATCTATATCGCCGAAGCATAGATACGTGGAATATATCATGTAATTTGGCTAGTTCCAAAGGTAAAGCTAATTGGTAGGCAACTGGACCAACCTTTTCGAGAATTTCATAAGGCCCTATAAACTTTGGGCTCAATTTTCCTTTCTTGCCAAAACACAAAACCTTCCGCCACTGGGATACTTTCAAAAACACTTTATCTCCAACTTCAAACTTAATATCCTTCCATTTTTCATTGGCATAAGATCTCTGTCTATCCCTTGCCACTTTTAAATTCTGTTGCACTAGTCGGATCTTTTCTTCAGTGTCTCTAACTAACTCTAGACCCACAATAGAATGTTCTGACAACTCAGTCCAATAAATTGGAGTCCGACATCTCCTCCCATAGAGAGCCTCATATGGGCCCATACCAATGATCACTTGATGGGTATTGTTATATGCAAATTCCATTAATGCCACATATTTGTCCCAACTTCTCGAGAAATCTAATACACACCCTCGAAGCATACCCTTAAGATTCTGTATAACCCTTTCTAATTGACCATCAATCTGAGGATTAAATGCAGTACTAAAATTTAGATGAGTACCCAAAGCAGCCTGCAATACTTTCCAAAACATCGACGTAAATCTTGGATCTCAATCAGACACATTTGATAATGGAACTCCATACAATCGGACCACTTTCTTCACATAAATCTCGGCCAGACGATCCATTGGGTAATCAAGTCGAACTGGAAAAAAGTGAGCCGACTTGGTGAGCCGATAAACTATAACCCAAATCGTATCATGCTTTCTCTAAGTTAGAGGCAAACCTAACACAAAATTATCGTCAATGAACACAACTACAAATCAATCAAGATACAGCCTGAACACCTTATTCATTAAATCCATAAAAGCCGTAGGTGCATTAGTCAAACCAAATGGCATCACTAGGAACTCATAGTGGCCATATCGTGTCTAAAAAGCAGTCTTAGCTACATCCACGTCCTTAACCCGCAAGTGATAATATCCTAACCTCAAGTCAATCTTGGAGAATACTTTGGCTTCCCTGAGCTGATAAAATAAATCCTCTATCCTCGGCAACAGATACTTGTTATTTACAGTAACTTTATTGATCTGCCAGTAATCAATACACATCCTTAAAGTGCCATCCTTCTTCTTAACAAACAAAATCGGAGCACCCCATGGAGAAATGCTAGGCCGAATAAAGCCTTTATCCAATAGCTCCTGTAATTGAATTTTCAATTCTCTTAATTCCATAGGAGCCATTCGATAAGGCGCTTTAGAAATAGGAGTAGTGCCTGGCGTAATCTCTATGGATAGCTCTACCTCTCTCTCAGGAGGCAAACCCAATAACTCTTCAGGGAACACATCAGCAAACTCTCTTACAATAGGGATATCCTGAATCTTAACTTGACTTCGCTTAGAATCCAAAACCAATGCCAAAAATGCCTCACACCCCTTTCTCATCATGGCTGAGATCACACTGTTTAAAGAACTAGAATCCAAACCTCTTATAGCCACTGAAGACTAACCACTCTTGAGCACTACTATCTCTCTATGACAATCCACTACTGCTCGGTACTTGCACAACTAGTCCATACCCAAAATCATTTCAAACTCACGGAACGGCAGACTAATCAAATCCACAGGAAATTCTACACCTTGTACCATCAAAGGACAATCTCTAAACACTCTACTCACATTAACACTATGCCCTAAGGGGCTGGTCACACAAATCTCATAGTCTAATTGATCCACACTAGGCAACTTGGCACATAACTTATCCGAACACAAATATGAGTGTGTGGACCCAGGGTCTATTAAAGCATGCAATTCCCGTAACACCCCATCTCCCACCCTAGTAGTTTGAGCCATATTATATGTGAATGTGTATGTGTATTTTTGGCATGAGTATATTTTATTTTTGGTTATACGCATGTTTATTAGGTTTAGTTTGAGTGTAGTTGCATGTAGGGAGTTAGTGTATGTGTAAGTGGGCTTGGGTTTGGGTGTTGTGTAGAGTATGTTTGTAGGGTGTGAGTGGTCAAATTCCACCAATGGTAAGATGAAAAGTGGCAAGGGATTTAGAAGGGTTATAAATAGCAAAGAGAGAGCAGTATTTAGCTACCTTGCTCTCCCGTTCTCTTTCTCATGCCATATCTTCCCCTCTTCTTCTTCTTCCTCTTGTTTCATCTTGATCCATCTTCATTTGGCTAAGATTTTGGTGGAAATTGATCAACTCAAGTGTTATTGGTAAGGTTTTAGTTTAGTTTTGTTCTTCTTCTTCTTCTTCTTCTTCTTCCTCCTCTTTCTCCTTGATTTTGTTGGTAATTGATTTGAGCTAGGGTTTTTGTTTGTTATGTCATTTTGGGTGTTCTTGATCAGAGGTGCCCCCTAGAGATCCCAAGGGTAAAGAGAAGGCTAGTGGAAGTGGTGCTCTTTGATTTGGAGCAAAGGATTTCAAGGTTTGGAATTTTTGTGGTTTTGATGCATTTTTATGATTTTGTGTTTGATTTGATTTTTCTGGAAATTTATGGAGTTAAAGTGGCTTGGGTATGTTTAAATGTTATGGATTTTGACTAATGTGTGTTGAGATACTTTGAATGTGGTATATTAGATCAAAATATGCTTTGGATTGGAATTTTGAATTCAAATTGGCTAGTTGTTAAATTGGAGATTTTAATTATGTTATTTCTTGATTTAAGTGTGATTATTGGCATAAAAGTTGGATTTTGGATTGTTTATGATGATTGGAATGTTTGATTTGAGTTGTATTGAAGTTTTGTTTGATTTGGAAGGTTTGGGTGTGTTATGGAGATGCAGGTTTTCTGCAGAATTGCTGTAGTTCTGGAAAATGCGACTTTATCACGAGTCGGATGCATGTTGCAAGCGCGACATAAGCCGATCTATTCATTTGCACGCGAGCACGAGGCTAGTTGTGAGCCTGTCGCAAGCGCGACACCTCCTATTTTCAAAATGAGTTTTCGTTTGTGCTTTCTATATTTATTTTCCGAACTTGTGATGCTATTAGACTTATGCATTGATAATTTTATGAACAATATGAATATGATTAGATGACTTATGCATGGCCTGCAAGAGTCAAATTAGTGGATAGTTAGGCATGCCTAATAGAGTTCAGTAGCTGCAGTCCTAATGTGTTTTGGACCCTGATCAGGTCCCCATTTGGATCCTCGTGATCCTCAATGTGTATGGATCTTGTTTAAGATCCCCCAATGTGAAAATATTTTGAATGAGAAAATAATGATGTTGCTTTTCGATTGTACCCTCGGGTACCCCAAATGTGTTCACTCGTTATCCGCTATTGTGAGTCAGCAGGCATTTCGTTTCGTTTGTTTATTTTGTTATGACTATAAGCATATGAAATCAGCATGATTTATGAATTTAATTATGAGCTTTGAATACAATCGAATGTGAATAAGCTATGATTTTGTTACATGTGGTCATGAGCATGTACCATTTTGTATGTGTTTTGTCTTAACGACCATTGTGAATGGCCGTTCATATTATTTGTGTGTTTTCCCCACTAAGCGTTATTGCTTAGCACGGGTGTTTCATCCGTGCAGGTGCGAAAGGTTTTGAGCTTTTGGGAGAGTTACTGCAGGTCTAGCCAACACAGAAGGATTGAAGTGTTAGGACTTAGTGTTGTAATTAAGTTTTTTATGTAATCGTTTGGGCTCTCATTGTATTTATTCTTTTGTATTGCTTCTGCTATGTATTTTGGTAGATAGAACTTTTATAATATCAGTTAGGTTTAGAATATTTTTATAATGGCCTTTAATATCAATGAATAATCTTTAAGTTCTCTAGTTTTAAGTTTTAATTTCCACTGATTCGATATTTTGTGTATATGTATATTGTTCTGCTTTCCTTGGTGACACCCCTGTCCATACGGGTTCTCACTCCACTCGCAGGATGAGTTCTTCTACATATGGGTAGGGCGTATTATAGTTTTTGGTATCAGAGCATGGTTTAGGCATTTTTTGGGTGTTTGTAGAGTATAGATAGGTGTTTAGGAATGTGTTGGCTAATACGGATGTCTTTATATTTGTTATAGATGGATTCTGTGCATGGATCACTCGAGGGGTCAGCTGAGACTGCTCATCCCCAAGAGCAAGATCTGACAGTGTCTGGTCTACCTCAGTCAGCTAGGGTGCAACCTGAGGCTGCAGCCATGCCTTTTAACGCTATGTTGAAGATATCTCAAGACATGGCTCGGGACTTGGAAAGGGTGACTACTCCGAGAGCCCCGATTGAGAGCATGAGGAAAGCTAGGGCGGATGATTTCTATAGGATAAGTCTTGATGAGTCTGAATCGACTGAGAAATGGATTGAGAAAGTGAAGAGAGTTCTTGAGGAAATTTGTTGCCCTCCTGAGAGGCAGGTTGAGTGTGTTGTTGCTTTGCTCTAGGGATCAGCTTATGACTTGTGGAAGTTAGTTCGTAGGCATCCCCAGTTGCCAGATTCGGTCACATGGGAGTTCTTTAAACGGGAGTTCACGAGTAAGTATGTGACCAAGGCCTATAAGGAGGCTAAGTTGGCTCAATTTCTCAGTTTGAAGCAGAGGGCTATGTCAATTTCTTAGTATGAAAAAGAGTTTAATAGGCTTAGGAAGTATGCTCCTTCGGGTATTCTGACAGAGGAATTTAGGTGTCAGCATTTTGAGGCAGGATTAAATGAGTCTTTGAGAGCCATGCTTATATCTTTGTTGAGTACCCCTGCTATCAGCTACTACCAGATTGTTCAAGCAGCTGTACGGGCAGAGAGGTCTGAGTCTATTTTGAGGGAGAGAGCTCAGAGAAGGAATCCTCCTCGTGGAGGTTTATCCTCGGGTAAGAGGTCGAGGAATCCGCAAGATGAGTCTTCTTCAGGTCTTGCTTCAAGAGGTAGGAGGCAAGGATCTACAGTTTGTTCGAGTGCTGTAGAGGTAGTTCTGGTGGAAGCGGTAAAATGGTGCCCGAGTGTTCTCACTGCAGTAAGCGCCACAAGGGCGAGTGTAGATGGCTCACTCGAGGTTATTTTCGTTGTGGAAGTACCGATCATTTTCTAGAAAACTGTCAGAAATTAAGTGAGAATACTGGATATCAACGTGAAACTATCCAGTCAGGGTCTAATGCTCCTCAAGCTACTCGAGGTCGAGGCAAAGGTAGAGGTCGAGGTGGACGGCCTAGAGAGGGTTCTCCATCAGAGTCAGTAGATCGTCCTCAGATGGTACCAGCGAGGGCGTATGCTATGAGAACTCGGCATGAGCAGGATGCGCCAGATGTGATTGCAGGTAAGTTTCTACTCTGTGATATTGAGATATATGCTCTAATAGATCCTGGTTCCACACACTCATAGTTGTGTTTTGATATGTTATTTGATAAGTTGCATGATGTTGATCAGTTAGATTATGAGATTTGTGTGACCAATCCCTTAGGGCATAGTGTCAATGTGAGTAGAGTGTTTAGGAATTGTCCCCTGTTGGTCCAACGTATTGAGTTTCAAGCAGATTTGATAGATTTGCCTTTCCGAGAATTTGATTTGATTTTGGGAATGGATTGGTTAAGTAAGCACCGAGCAATAGTTGATTGTCATGGGAAGACGGTTGTGTTGCGGGATAGACATCATTCTCCGATTATGGTTAAAGGTTTAGGCTCAGGTTCTTTGGGGAATGTGATTTCTGCCATGCAAGCTAAGAGGTTCATGCGGAAGGGTTGTGAGGCATTCTTTGCTATAGTGTTAGATTCTAAGCGCTGTCAAGTTAAGATTGATGATATCCCAATGGTTAGGGAGTTTGAGGATGTGTTTCCTAGAGGATTGCCTGGGTTACCTCCGGAGAGAGAAGTGGAGTTGTCCATAGAGATAGTGTCGGGTACTACTCCTATTTCTAAAGCACCTTATCGAATGGCTCCTATAGAGTTGAGAGAACTTAAAACTCAATTATAAGAGCTATTGGATAAAGGCTTTATTAGACCTAGCATATCTCCATGGGGAGCCCCGGTATTGTTCGTAAAGAAGAAGGATGGTACGTTAAGGATGTGCATCGACTATCGGCAAATTAATAAAGTTACTGTGAAAAATAAGTATCCTTTACCTAGGATTGAGGATTTGTTCGACCAGCTCAGAGGTGCAAGAGTCTTTTCTAAGATTAACCTACGGTCCGGGGTATTATTAGCTTCGGGTTAGAGATGTGGATGTGGTTAAGACTGCATTTCGGACGCGCTATGGCCACTATGAGTTTCTTGTGATGCTGTTTGGTTTGACCAATGCACCTATGAATAAAGTGTTGAGGCCATATCTTGACCGATTCGTAGTCATATTTATTGATAACATTTTGGTATACTCGAAGAATGAGAGTGAGAATGAAGAGCATCTTCGGATAGTGCTTCAAGTTTTGAGGGAACACCATTTGTTTGCGAAGCTCAGCAAGTGTGATTTTTGGCTTAGAGAGGTGTCTTTCTTGGGTCATATTGTTTTGGCTAAAGGTATTCAAGTTGATCCGGCTAAGATTGAGGCGATTATGAATTGGAAGGCGCCTATGAATGTTCCGAAAGTGAGAAGTTTCCTAGGTTTAGCTGGGTATTATCGTTAATTTGTTAAGGGGTTTTCAATTATTGCTGCTCCTTTGACCAGACTAATGAGAAAAGGGGTCAGATTCGAGTGGTCAGACAAGTGCCAAGCATGTTTTGAGCAGTTGAAGAGGTTGTCAGTTGAAGCTCCTTTACTCACTCAACCCACTTCGGGTAAGGAGTTTGTGATGTATAGTGATGTTTCAGGTGTTGGACTTGGTTGTGTTTTGATGCAAGAGGGTAAGGTTGTGGCTTATGCGTCTCGTCAGTTGAAGCCTCATGAGAAGAATTATCCAGCGCATGATTTAGAGTTAGCAGCTATGATCTTTGCTTTGAAGATTTGGCAGCATTATCTGAATGGGGAGACGTGTAGGATCTTCACGGATCATAAGGGTTGAAGTATCTCC
The DNA here is from genome assembly GCA_947683425.1 of Excoecaria cochinchinensis. NCBI lineage: Eukaryota > Viridiplantae > Streptophyta > Magnoliopsida > Malpighiales > Euphorbiaceae > Excoecaria > Excoecaria cochinchinensis. The sequence goes on from CANTUQ010000004.1 coordinate 5,682,748, forward strand.
TCAAGCAGAAAGAATTGAATATGAGGCAGCGTCGTTGGTTAGAATTATTAAAAGATTATGATTGTATTTTGGAATACCATCCGGGCAAGGCTAATGTTGTAGCAGATACTTTGAGTAGGAAGTCAGTTTCGGCCTTATTTTTGTAGCGCTGCAAGTGGAGATTGGATTCGAAAGGGGCTTTGGTTGCCTAACTGAAAGTTAAGCCATCTTTGAGGCAATTGATCGTCGATGCCCAGAAAAAAGATGTGAGATTAGCACGAGTGTTGCAAGAGGTTCGGAATGGTAAGCAATTTGAGATTTCTATTTTGGATGTGGTGATTATGTATAGAAATCATTTGTGTGTGCCTGAGAATGATAAGTTAAAGAAAAAACTTTTGAGTGAGGCACACACTACGGTCTTTATTATGCATCCCGGTAGTGAGAAGATGTATCGAGATCTGAAGCAGTTCTATTGGTGGTTTGGGATGAAAAGAGACATTGTGGAGTTTGTGGCTAAGTGTTTAACTTGTCAGCAGGTAAAGGTCGAGCATCAAGTTCCTTCAAGATTGCTCAACCCTTTACCCATTCCTCAGTGGTAGTGGGATGACATCGCTATGGATTTTGTGTCAGGATTATTTATATGTCATGGTGACAACCAAATCATTGCCACCATGAAGAATGCTGAGAGAAGGCAGAATTGCTCATTTTTGGACCTCACAGTGACAACCAACTGATTGCCACCTTGAGGTATGCTCAAATTGCATTCTATTTTGGTATTTGGACATATCACGCTGACAACCAAATGGTTGCCAACCTGAGGTACCTTCTTTTGCATATTTCTTTGATGAAATTTATCAAGTGATATATAAGTATTTTAAATGGAATCTAAACAAGTTTCGTAACATTTATTGAGAATTATAATGTGTGTAATCTATGAACAAGTGTGGTATGAAAATGTATAATGGAATGTGATTCACGAATGGTTACTCGTGTAGTATTGATAAGTGTGTTTATCTACATGAGCGTTAATGGATCAATTGTTTAGCCTATAATCGAGTCGTAGATAGGTAGGCATGCCTATAAGGGTTAGTGTTTGCAGCTGCCAGTGTCAATACCTGATTAGTATCCAGTGATTTGAGATTTGCATATCTCTAGTATTAATACTATCTTCTACAGTATTTAGTGATCGGTATCCGAGTGGTATCCAGTGTTCCCACTATCCACTGCTGTTTTAATTTAGGCTATATTAAAGATTATTATTAAATATTGATGATTATAGTATTGTGTTATATTTCATAATTGCCATGATATAATAGCAATTCTGATAATGATGGTTACTAATGATTTAGTGTTGTAAAGCATAAAATATTGAATGTTTGACTTATTGTATATTATAGCATGTTATATTGTTACATGATTAATTGTAATTACTTATATTAGACCATTGTATGTTTTTATCCCCACTGAGCCGTATTTCAGCACGGGTATTTATCTCATGTGTAGGTTTATAGTTCAGAGCCCGCATTTTGTAGTGATCATCTGCTAGCCACTAGAAGGAGTCTTGAAATCTTCTAGATAGGTTCAACTTTTGCAATGTAGAGATATTGTTCCAACTTTAGTATAACTAGAATATGTAAATGTAACTTGTAATTTTGTATTGTAATGATGTAAACCCTAATTAGTATTATTGATAAGTATTGTTTAAAGGATTTACTCTTATTAGCAGGGATGCTTATTAGTTCATATGTATTGTATGTGTGTGTGTGCATAGCGACCTGATATCCTCCCAAGGGGTATTAGGGCGTTACATGTACAATCAATTATCATTATAAAGTCATTTCATGCTATTACACTTAGCAATTTATCAAAATACACTTAGATATTACATTGATTACCATTCAACCTAACCTTTAAATCTCCACTAAGATTATTTTCCATTTCATTAATCACTCAATTAACTAAATTACATGTTCTACACTTCAAATATACCATTTACATGCTTAAATTACCAAAGAAATTCAACATTTTCCTTAATGTTCAATTCGGCCAAAGTTAGGTTTCTTCATCAAGATTTTATTTTCTCATTTTAAACACATACATAACCATTTTTAACCCTCCCAATCATGCTTATATGGTTAGATTCAATTGTTCATGCACTTATCACATTTTCACACTAAAACATAACTTAAATCCAAACTAAATCAATGGAAATAATAGGATTTTGTAATCACAAACCTTAAATCCTTTCACTAGGCTTCTCAAACTTATTTTTCCGTGCCTTTAGCCCTTGAACCACTTCCCTCACCTTGATCACCTAAGCTAGGCCGAATACATCCATCAAGATTCCAGCAATTCCATGCTTTCTTTTTATAATATAATTACATAAATATGATCTACATACTCTAAATTACCTATTAGAACCCTTAAACCAAATTAAAACCATCAATTTCTCTTACCTCAAATTTGTGCCCTAACCTTGATCCTTGGAAAAATCCCACTTCTACTGCTCAAAAAAGACTCTAAAGGCATCTATAAGATGATAGGGGAGCTTGGAATTGGGGAGAAATTTGAAGGAAGAAGAAGAAAAATGGAGGAGGAGGAGGAAGAAGAAGTTCGGCCTTGATGGAGGAAGGAGAGCTGCTGGAGTTGTGAGGATTTCTCTAGAGAAAACTGTACATGGGGGTTTATATAAGGGGGTTATTGGGTTGGGCTTGATCCATTTGAGTTGGGCCAACCTAATCCAAGCCCATTTAGGTTTTATGCCATTATCCAACCCAAAAATGTTTTTATCACTTCCCAACATTTTTTTCTCCCAAAATTAGTTCCATATTCCATAAAATATATAAATTAGCCTCCACGTAAAATTTCAGCTCAATCGGAGTCTGTTTTCTGGTGTTCACTTTAACCGATCCGATTCAAGAGTCCATCCGTGTCTTCCAAATAATTTTTGGAGTCCGTTTGCTATTTTTACAAATTTAGTCAAACTTAATCAACTGTAGCCTAATTACAACGGGCCGGGACTTTTTCTTATTTTTGACTTTTGAGGACCTATTTGACTTCATTTTCACTCCAAATTTTATCATTGGACTCACTATAAGTTATATTACCCGATAGTTCAATCAAATATTTTTTTTGTTTCGGGGTCCCCTGAAGGTCACCCATCAGTGGCCTCCTTGGGCCCCGCAGAGTTAACCTTTTATTGTACTGTAGTTAGGGCACAATCACTGTTATTTTCACTCTATAATCATACTATAGACTCTACGCATTTCACTGATCACTATTAATCCAGTATTTAGGCCATTACACTCCAGGTTGATCTCGGTAAGTTCTCGAGAGGGAGAGGGGACCGGACCCATATCCTGCATGTCCTTCTCGGACACTAGCCCTTCGCTTAAATAGTCCAAAACTTAGGGATTCTTAATGGAATATCACCCTCCATACCTCTGAATTAAGATCTCTTTCAAAGAAAGAGATCCAACATCAATAGTTGGAACAGCAGCAGCAAGGGAGCTTGAAGGCTCCTCAGACACCATCTGATCATAAAAAACCTAGGAGAAGACCTCTTCAAGGGGCCCGCAGCACCCGCCCCAGCAAGTGTTGATGGATCAGCAGCTAGTCGGGTCAGAGGAGGAGGAGTAGCGGCTGATGCTAGAGGTTAATCAACCTCATAAATTACTGATGGCCCTAGCCTTGGGGTAAGCCTCAACCTCCAGAGCTTGACAGGTTGACCGGATGGATCCTTTGCATGGGTGGACTTCTTTCTCTTGCTCTATTTACGAGCCTTTCTCACCTCCTCGACCACCTCTCTTGCCATCTAAGGGTCTATAGAAACTAAGAAAAAAAAACAAAATAGTTAGAATCTAAAACTTCAAGAATTCCAAGACATGCATGAAGAAAAACATGAAAAAATTTAAGATCCTAAAGGCTCACGTTCTGCCCCTAAAGGCCTTAGCTCATCTTGAGAGGCCAGCAAGATCGAAGAATTGGTCGAATATTTATAACGTTCATGAACATAGTTCAAGAGCTTCTCTATGTCTGATCAAAATACAAGAAGCCTAGAGACTAGATCCTTAAGGTTGTTTGATTTGTCCGACCAAAACAAGGTCATGCCAAACCCTCATTTTTGCCCCATCGAGAAAAATTTCTCTTTAAAACCCTTTTTTCGAGGAAGGAAGTGAAAATGATTTTCTTTTATTACTCATATAGGTATTGTGCCAAAAATATATGAGTACTAGTTAAGTGATGCTAAGAGTAAATGAAAACTAATTGGTAAGGTATATACTCATATATTTATATAATCACATTAATTGGTAAAATTTAATTATATATAATTAAATTATTAATTTACAACTAAATTACTCATATAGTTATTGTGCCAAAATAGATAAGTACTAGTTGAGTGATACTACATGTAAATGAAATTAATTAGTAACATGATTATATATTCATATAATATAATCACATGAATTGGTAAATTTCATTATACATAATAATGGTATATAATTATATTATTATTTTACATGTTCAATTACTAATATAGGAATTGTGTCAAAAATAGATGAGTATTAGTTGAGTGATACTAAGAGTAAATGAAATTAATTGGTAAAATGATTATATACTAATATAATTACATTAATTGATAAAATTTCATTGATATAATAATTCTATATAATTACATTATTAAAATACATCCTCAATTACTCATATAGATATTGTGCTAAAAATATATGTGTACTGGTTGAGTGATATTAAAAATAAATGAAATTATTGGTAAGGTGATCAATGTTACATACTGATATATAAACATTAATTGGTAAAATTTCATTATAAATAATAACTATATATAAATATATTTTTAATTTACATACTTTTATAGGTAGTGTGACAAAAATATATGAATATTAGTTGAATGGTACTAAAAGTAAATGAAATTAATTGGTAAAATGATTATATAATAAATTGCTCAGTTTACATGCCTACACAAATTGTTTGAGTTGCATATTCATATGGATATAATAATTATTATAATAATTAAATTTATTTTTTTAATATATAAAATATTCATTTTAATTTATTAACTATTTATTATCTTAATTTCATGTATTAAAATATTTAATTCAAATAATTATGAAGTTAAATTCATATAATATATATAGAATAGAAACTATACATAATATTTATATATAAATTATTAGTATTATATATAATAATTAATTAATATCGGTTGTTTCGATCCAATTCGGTTCCAGAACAGTTCGGTACACTTTAATACGGTTTGCGGTTCGGTTCTAGATAAAATATTCAGATCCGTTCCAAATAAAATTAACGGTACAATTCGGTTTTGGATATTTTTCATTGGTATTTCGATTTGTAACAGAAAAATTTAGACCCCGTGTACACCCCTATTTAAAACCATGAGAGGAAAGCTTAATCAAAGGGTTATTTTATGAATGGAGAAGGATTTGAGAATTTTAAATAAGGAAAAACAATAAGAATTAGAAGGAGCATACTGATAGTAATTCATTAAACAAGGAAACAAGGCCATATCCATATGGCCAGTACACAAAATATGGTAGTAAATACAGACGAGTAGAATTAAAACATGTTAACTCCACTCTCACAAGACACCACAAATTATTTATGAGAATTACATTATTAGCAATCTCACACACATAACATTAACATTTATGAATTTTGACGAGTTTAGTGATCCCAAGTGCAGCTTGTGCAGCTGCAGTTGGCACCACACTTGCACTTCCCATCGTTCTCTCCTGCTGGAACCTCCATCGCCTCAGTGGAGACAAAGCTGCAATTTTATTTTATTTTTTTCAGAAAAATAAAAATTATTTGTACTTATGCAACAAAATTTTATTGCTTGATTTAATGATAATAATTTCTTATATAGCTATGGTAATTAATTTTGATAATGTGTTAATATTTCAGCCGGTTCATGTAAACTAGAAAATACAAGTACCTCTTCTCAGTCTCAACGATGTCAGCAGTGTAGCTGCTGCCCTTCTTCCTGCAAAATTTGAGAGTGCATATTCTCAATAATTAGTACACATACATGCATATCCTAGCTATAACTTTTTCATTTTTTATGCAACTTTTTAAAATGGTTAAGAAATGCCATTAATTTTTTTTTTAATTGTATTTGTCATTAAATTTAAGAAAATAATTTTCACTATTTTGTAAAAATTACCAAATTTTTGTTATTAAATTTATGGAAATGAAAATATTTCATTCACTTTTTATATGGCATGATATGATAAGTAGTTGCATGAAATAATTACAACTTTTTCGGTATTTATTTTGAAAATTAATAACAAAAACAATTAAAAATATTTGAATAACCTTTTTTTATTCATTAAAAAAATTCAAGTATATTCCATAAAAATATATTAAGATTGTAAAAAGCAAAATTTAAAAAAAAAAAAATTTACAAAGAAGAAATTCACATACACGCACTGGCTCTTGTCAGCGCAGTCGCAGTTACCGCACTTGTCCGACATGGTTATAAAGGTTAAGGAAGAAAATAACAAGCTTTTGTTACAACTTAGAAGAGTGTATGGCTATGGGTTGAAGCTGCTGAAGAATGGGGACGCATTTATAGAGGGAGAAGGAGACGGAATGGGGACCCATTTTTGAAAATTGGTTCTCATTGGGACCACACTTAGGCATGAGAGAAGCACACGCCTCTGAAGGAACAAACTATCCCAAAGGAATCTTTGATAATGGAGGGAGGCTATATTTCCTCCTCTCGTGTCTACTTCATTTATATTTTCTATCAAAATTTCCATTATTTTTCACAATATTATTCCTTATTTTTTCTATTATTCCTTATTTTTTCTTTTTTTTTAAAAAAAAAAAAAAGAAAACACATTTAAGAGAATTTTAACCTATCTTTAGGTCAATTTTCTATGTTTCTAAAAATTGATATTAGATTTTTTATATTTTTCAAATCACTCCTCCAATTTAGATGAGATGGATGAAATTAAAACATACACTTTATTAATTTTGAGTGAATTCAATTTACCAAAAGATCCATTAAGACATAAAAACTTAAAAATAGTCAACTCATTATATTATGCATGTCTGAAATGATTATATAATTTTTCAATTTTATATTTTGGTGGGTTCGGCAATCATTTTAAGTTGATCTTAGGTGAGATTAACAGACCGTATATTTCAATTTCGTCAGTTCCATTTAAATTGAACATACTGTAAATAATAGCAAAAGTCTAGGGATCCAATATAAACTTTTGAAAATACAAGAATCTAATATGAAAAAATAATAAAGCTATAAAAATGATTTTAATTCATTTTATAAAATTATAAACATTTTTTTTTCTTTATTTTCCTATATGATAATACTCAATATTATCATTCACTAAGCCAAGCCCAGTAAGATTAGACAAAGGTCGAAGCCCAGCATCTTCATGGCCCAATAACCTTTAGGGCCCAGCGTCTTAACAGACGCATATTGCGGGAATCAAGTAAGGTCAGCAAGACCCTTCAATGGTCCACTGGCACATGCCTCTACCTATCCTTCACTTGCTCAGTGTCCCGTCGCCACCACCTACTCTTACACCAAAAGTAATCCACTCAAGTGGATTCTCACGCCCATATAAATACAAAGGTCATTATGCACCCAGGTAACGCAACTCACTCAGCGATCTTATCTCTCCGCTTTTTTCCTCTAAAACACTACTTGTAACACCCGAATACCCCTCGAAAGGAATATCGGGTCGCTATGCACTCACATACGCATACATAAATTGTAACACCCCCTACCCACACATAGGCGATCCCATCCGATAAGGAGTGAGATGCCGTATGAGTCAAGGTGCCACCAAGCAACTATAATACAAATCATACATTCATTCATAACATACATACAGAAATACGAGATAAATAAAAACTTTAAAGCAAAAGAAGCATTAGCTGATAATACATTAATATAACAAAACCATTACAATAATGTTCTGATCAAACTAGTTGAAACAAAAGATATTACATAACCCAAAAGATAAGTACATATGCGGAAGCTATATAAAAACTAATACAAGAGAGTTCTATACAAAAAGAATCATTAAAGCTTACAAAAGCTAAGCCCTACACTAAAACCTTCTGTGTTGGCTTGACTGCGGCGACTCTCTCAAAGCAAAACTTCCTCCGCACCTACACGGGTAAAAACACCGTGCTAAGCGATAAACGCTTAGTGGGAAAACACACATACGATATGGACGGCCACTCACAATGGTCGTCAAGGAAAAACACATACGTAATGGCATAAGCAATAATTCATGACATAATATATATATAACATGCTCACAAATACATCCATACATTCTGCATCTCGCATTCATATCCATTTCCATATTAATTGAACATACATCTCATCATTATACTCATTCAAATATTGCATTCGTGATATCAATTCGGAGCAAAACGAAGTAACGGAACACATAAAAGAAAACCCTGCTGACTCATCATAGTGGATAATGAGTATACGGACAGTACCTTACGGGTACGAATCGAATACTGACAGTACCTTACGGGTACGAATCAAGAACCAATTCACTTTATCAATTACAAAACATTTTACTGAGGGAACTTAAACAAGCTCCAAATACTGAGGGGTTCGTGAGGAACCAAACGGGGACCTGATCGGGGTCCAAACAGAACTGAGGCTACAGCTAAAGACTGTATTAGGCATGCCTAACTATCCACTTACTTAACTCTAGCAGGTTATGCATCATTCAAATCATGTTTCCAAGAGTAATACATAATTATACTCACATTCATTATTAATGACTCATAATTAAAACATGCATAACCCAAGTTCTGATTCAAATCACAGTATATAATTTATCATACGTAATAAATACAATAACAGTCGTATACACAAGTTCGTATAACATACAGTATGGAAAAACCATGAAAACTACGAAAAAACCATGAAAAATACATTGAAATTCATTTTCGGAATTCTGGAGACAAAGAAGCAAGGGACACGAGTCGTGCTGAAGGATACAACTCGTGTCCATTCCTCCTAGACGTGCTTTAGAGCACGAGATGTAGGGGCTTCAGCACAGCACTAGTCGTGCTTGGCCAGCATGAATCGTGCTGGAGCTCCCCTTTTCCCTCCGTCTCGCACTCCACAACACGACTTGCACACTGAAGAGCACGAGTTGGACGAAGCAAAAATCATACTGGAAACGGGAATTCACCAAGATCGTGATTTTCCATTCTCAGAATTTGCAGAACTCCCAAAATCAATTCCAAAATGACCCAAAACCATACAAATCTCATCTTACCTTCCAGTAGATTTTCGCATACATCAAAATCGACATAAATACAACCTAATTCAGCAATCAACACAACCAAAAACATGCATAGATATATTCAAGTCTCTTAAGAACACAAACCCTAAAAGAATTACAGTAAGTTCAAATTCAAGCAATTTCTCAAACAAAATCCCAAGCCTGAAATTCTGAAGCTCTAATCACTTGATTCCACTACTCCCAGCTATTTCCTTGCCCTTGGGATTGCGAGGAGACTCAGCTAAGCACAACACATCAAAGAACACCCAAAATGCAAACCCTAAGTTAAATCTAAACCCAGAATTTCAAGAAGAAGAAGATGAACAAATGGAAAACAAGATGAGGAATGCAATAACTTACCAAAATAATGCAAGGAGATGATTAATCTTCCACCAACAAGACTTGAATCCACACTAGGGTTCTTGGAGAAAAGAAAAGGAAGAAGAAGATGAGGGAAGGGAAAAACGTGAAAGAAGAACACATTCTGCATTTTTCCCTTTTTCCTTCTTTTTCTTTTTCTTTTCTTTACCCTAGACATGTGTCACTTTCCTATTAGTGGAAACTAACCACTCACACCCAACAAGCATGCACTACACACACCCAATGCACTCCCAACTTAAAACACCCTACAATGGTATGAATACACACACATAAACATATCCCAACTAATGCACACTCTAATGCCATACATGCACCAATATGCTAACAAAACCCTTAAAACACATATTTTATCCAAATTACCCTTATGACATTCCAAACACATGCAAATGCATTCTCACACATATGGGCTTATACTACTAGGGGGCAAACGGGGTGTGACAACTCTCCCCTACTAACAAGAATTTCGTCCTCGAAATTCTCACCTGAACTGAGCAACTGCGGATACTGAGCTCTCATCGACTCTTTTGGTTCCCAAGTCGCTTCCTCGACTCCATGATGGTTCCATAACACTTTTACCAATGGGATCTGCTTACTTCTCAGCTGTCTCACCTCTCGAGCTAGAATGGCTTTAGGTTCCTCATCATAGGAAAAATCTGGCTGCACTTGTACATCCTGAACCGAAAGAACATGTGAAGGATCTGATCTGTACCGAAGAAGCATCGAAATATGGAACACATCGTGCAACTTCGCCAACTCCATCGGTAAAGCCAATCTATAGGCTACCGGACCAACCTTATCTTTCCTCTTCAGATTAGCGTAAGACTTTTGTCGATCCTTGGCCGCCTTCAAATTTCGCTGCATAACTCTGATCTTCTCCTCAGTATCCCTAACCAAGTCTGGCCTAATAACTGATCGCTCGGAAAGCTCGACCCAACAAACTGGAGTCCTACACTGCTGACCATACAAAGCCTCATATGGTGCCATACCGATGCTCGACTGATAGCTATTATTGTAGGCAAACTCCATAAGCGACACATATCTGTCCCAACTACCCGAAAAATCCAAAGCACAAACCCTCATCATATCCTCCAGAATCTGAATGATCCGCTCTGACTGACCATCTGTCTGAGGATGAAACGCTGTATTGAAGTTTAACTTAGTACCCAAAGCTCTCTGCAACTCTTTCCAAAACTTGAAAGTAAACCTCGGATCCCGATCTAACACTATGGATAATGGCACACCATGCAACCGAACTATCTCATCCACAAAGATACTGGCCAACCTATCCATCGAGTAGTCCACTCTAACTGGCAGAAAGTGAGCTGACTTCATAAGCCGATCCACTATTACCCAAACTGAGTCATGCTTCCTCTTAGTCAAAGGCAAACCAGATACAAAGTCCATTGCGATATCATCCCACTTCCACTCAAGAACGGATAAAGGCGTAAGCAATCCCGAAGGAACTTGATGCTCGGCCTTTACCTGCTGACATGTCAAGCACTTGGACACAAAATCCACGATGTCCCTCTTCATACCGGACCACCAGTAAAACTGCTTCATGTCCCGATACATCTTCTCACTGCCAGGATGCATGGTAAAAATTGTACTATGTGCCTCACTCAACAGCTGTTTCCTCAACTCCTCAATCTCAGGCACACACAAGCGGTTTCTGTACATAAGCACCTCATCCTGAACTGATAACTCTATCTGCTTACCCGATCTGACCTCTTATACAAACCGCTGTAGCCTCTCATCATCCCTCTGAGCATCCATAATCCTCTGTCTCAAGGTAGGCTTCACATGTAACTGAGCAATCAAAGCCCCATCTGAATCAAACCTCCATCTAAACCGTCTCAGGAACAAAACTGAAACCGACTTCCGACTTAAAGCATCAGCGACTATATTGGCCTTACCCGGATGGTAATCCACTATGCAGTCGTAGTCCTTAAACAACTCAAGCCAACGGCGCTGTCTCATGTTCAACTCTTTCTGTGTGAGGAAATACTTCAAACTCTTATGGTCCGTAAAGATCCTACATTTCTCCCCATACAGATAATGACGCCAAATCTTCAAAGCAAAGATCACAGCCGCCAACTCTAGGTCATGCGTCGAATAGTTCCTCTCATGTGGCTTCAATTGTCGAGAAGCATAAGCCACGACCTTACCTTCTTGCATCAAAACACAGTCAAGACCAACACCCGAAGCATCACTATATATGACAAACTCTTTACCCGAGATGGGTTGAGTAAGTATAGGAGCCTCAACTAGCAACTTCTTTAACTGCTCAAAACAAGCCTGGCATCTTTCTGACCACTCAAATCTGACCCCGTTCCTCAACAATCTAGTCATCGGAGCGACAAATATAGAAAAACCCTTAACAAACTGACGGTAGTAACCTGCCAAACCAAGAAAACTCCTCACTTCCTGAACATTCCTAGGTGCTTTCCAGTCAACTATCGCCTCAATCTTGGCCGGATCCACTTGAATACCCCTAGTTGAAACAATGTGACCCAAGAATGACACTTCTCGAAGCCAAAAATCAGACTTGCTAAGCTTGGCAAACAATCGATGCTCTCTCAACATTTGCAAAACCAATCTGAGATGCTCTTCATGCTCACTCTCATCCTTAGAATACACCAAGATGTCATCAATGAACACTACTACAAACCGGTCTAAGTATGGCCTAAACACTCGATTCATCAAATCCATAAAAGCCGCTGGAGCATTGGTCAAACCAAACGGCATCACAAGGAACTCATAATGGCCATACCGAGTCCGAAATGCAGTCTTAACCACATCCACATCCTGAACTCGAAGCTGATAATACCCTGACCGAAGATCTATCTTAGAGAAAACACCTGCACCCCGAAGCTGATTAAACAAATCCTCAATTCTAGGCAACGGATACTTATTTTTCACTGTGACCTTATTGATCTGCCTATAGTCGATACACATCCGCAAAGATCCATCTTTCTTCTTGACAAATAGAACTGGAGCTCCCCAAGGAGATATGCTAGGTCGAATAAACCCCTTATCCAATAGCTCTTGCAGTTGAGTCTTAAGTTCTCTCAACTCTACAGGAGCCATCTGATAAGGTGCTTTCGATATAGGTGTGGTACCCGGCATAATCTCTATGGACAACTCGACCTCTCTCTCAGGAGACAAACCAGGTAGCTCACTCGGGAACACATCACTAAACTCCCGCACAACAGGGATATCCTCAATCTGAACTTGATCTCTCTTGCAATCGAACACAACCGCTAGAAAAGCCTCACAACCTTTCCTGATAAACCTCTTGGCTTGCATTGCAGAAATCACATTATTCAAAGAACTAGCACCCAAACCTTTCATAAACACAGGAGACTGACCTCTATTCTGAAGCACAACGGTCTTCCTATGGCAATCAACTACAGTCCGATGCTTACCCAACCAGTCCATACCCAGAATCAGATCAAACTCTCTGAAAGGAAACTCAATCAAATCCGCTGGAAACACAACTCCCTCAACCAACAAAAGACAACTCCTAAAAACTCTACTCACACTGATACTATGCCCTAATGGACTGGTCACACATATCTCATAATCTAACTGATCAACCACATGCAACTTATCAACAATTTTATCTGTGCACAAGTATGAGTGTGTGGAACCAGGGTCAATTAGAGCATACAATTCAGTGTCATGGAGTAGGAACTTACCAGCAATGACATCAAGCGCCTCCTGCTCCTCTCTAGCTCTCACAGCATAGGCTCTAGCTGCAACTGGCAACTGATGCTCCACTGTCTCTGATGCAACACCCTCTCTAGGTCGACCACCTCGACCTCTACCTCGGCCTCTACCACGGGTAGCTTGAGTGGCATTCGAACCAACCCTACTGGCCTCTCTCTAGGAACCTGAATCCTCATGTAACCTCGGACAACTAGCCAGAAGATGCTCAGTGCTCCCACACTTGAAGCATCCACCAGTGAGCCACCTACACTCACCCCGATGAGCCTTACTGCAATTCGAACATATGGGAATAGGCTCAGATCTACCACCTCTACCAGAACCAGATACCGCTGCAGGACCCTGTCTTCTACCTCTAGTGGCCGGACTAAATGATGACTCATCCTGCGGGTTCCTAGATCTCTTACCCGAGGATGATGAAGATGAACCACCACGAGAAGGATTCCTCCTCTGAGCCCTCTCTCTCAACACCGACTCCGATCTCTCGGCTCTAATAGCAGCTTCCACAATCTGATAATAATTCACTCCTGGAGTGCTCATCAAGGAGATCAGCATAACCCTTAAGGACTCATTCAACACAGCCTCGAAATGCCGACATCTGAACTCATCGGTCATAATCCCCTCTGTAGCATACCAGACAACCAGTTAAACTCCTTCTCAAACTCTGAGACCGACATGGTTCTCTGTTTCAGGCTCAGAAATTGTGCCCATCTAGCATCCTTATAGGTCTGAGTTATGTACTTCTTCGTGAACTCTCTCTCTAAGAAATCCCAAGTAATAGGATCTGGCAGCTGAGGTTGCTTGCACACTAACTCCCACCATTCATAAGCCAAACCCTGAAGCAAAGCCACTGCACACTCTGCTCACTAATCAGGAGAACACCTAACCTCTCTCAAAGTACGCTTCACTTTATCCAACCATTTCTCAGCTAACTCTGACTCATCCAAACCTGTGCCATAAAAGTCTTCAGTACCAGCTCTTCTCACACTTTCTATAGGAGTTCTGGGGGCAGTCACCCTCTCCAAGACCCTAGCCATATCCTGTGATAATCTGAACATAGCCTCAAAAGGCATGGCTGCAGCCTCGGGCTGGACCCTAGCAGGTTGAGCTGACACAGAAACCGAAGGATCTACGGCTTGAGGGTTCACACTCTCGGCGGACTCCTCAAGTGATCCACGAGCAGAGTTAGAAGCCATCTAAAACAAATAAGAAGACAACCGCATCAGCCAACACAGATCTAGACACATACACATCTATACACCTCAACACATCAACAACACCCAGAAACGCCTAAACCTAAGCTCTGATACCAAAAACTGTAACACCCCCTACCCATACATAGGCGATCCCATCCGATAAGGAGTGAGATGCTGTATGAGTCAAGGTGCCACCAAGCAACTACAATGCAAATCATACATTCATTCATAACATACATACAAAAATACGAGATAAATAAAAACTTTAAGGCAAAAGAAGCATTAGCTAATCATACATTAATATAACAAAACCATTACAATAATGTTCTGATCAAACTAGCTGAAATAAAAGATATTACATAACCCAAAAGATAAGTACATATGCGAAAGCTATATAAAAACTAATACAAGAGAGTTCTATACAAAAAGAATCATTAAAGCTTACAAAAGCTAAGCCCAACACTAAAACCTTCTGTGTTGGCTTGACTACGGCAACTCTCTCAAAGTAAAACTTCCTCCGTACCTGCACGGGTAAAAATACTGTGCTAAGCGATAAACGCTTAGTGGGGAAACACACATACGATATGGACGGCCACTCACAATGGTCGTCAAGGCAAAACACATACGTAATGGCATAAGCAATAATTCATGACATACTATATATATAACATGCTCATAAATACAGCCATACATTCTGCATCTCGCATTCATATCCATTTCCATATTAATTGAACATACATCTCATCATTATACTCATTCAAATATTGCATTCGTGATATCAATTTGGAGCAAAACGAAGTAACGAAACACATAAAAGAAAACCCTGCTGACTCATAATAGTGGATAATGAGTATACGGACATTACCTTACGGGTACGAATTGAATACTGACAGTACCTTACGGGTACGAATCGAGAACCAATTCACTTTATCAATTACAAAACATTTTACTGAGGGAACTTAAACAAGCTCCAAATACTGAGGGGTTCGCGAGGAACCAAACGGGGACCTGATCGGGGTCCAAACAGAACTGAGGCTGCAGCTAAAGACTCTATTAGGCATGCCTAACTATCCACTTACTTGACTCTAGCAGGTTATGCATCATTCAAATCATGTTTCCAAGAGTAATACATAATTATACTCACATTCATTATTAATGAATCATAATTAAAACATGCATAACCCAAGTTCTGATTCAAATCACAGTATATAATATATCATACGTAATAAATACAATAACAGTCGTATACACAAGTTCGTATAACATACAGTGTGGAAAAACCATGAAAAATACGGAAAAACCATGAAAAATACATTGAAATTCATTTTCGGAATTCTGGAGACAAAGAAGCAAGGGACACGAGTCGTGCTGAAGGACACGACTCGTGTCCATTCCTCCTAGACGTGCTTTAGAGCACGAGATGTAGGGGCTTCAGCACAGCACGAGTCGTGCTTGGCCAGCACGAGTCATGCTGCTTGAGCACGAATCGTGCTGGAGCTTCCCTTTTCCCTCCATCTCGTGCTCCACAGCATGACTTGCACACTGATGAGCACGAGTCGGAGGATGGAGCACGAGTCAGACGAAGCACAAATCATACTAGAAACGGGAATTCACCTGGATCATGATTTTCCATTCCTAGAATTTGCAGAACTCCCAAAATCAATTCCAAAATGACCCAAAACCATACAAATCTCTTCTTACCTTCTAGTAGATTTTCCCATACATCAAAAACGACATAAATACAACCTAATTCAGCAATCAACACAACCAAAAACATGCATAGACATATTCAAGTCTCTCAAGAACACAAACCCTAAAAGAATTACAGTAAGTTCAAATTCAAGCAATTTCTAAAACAAAATCCCAAGCCTGAAATTCTAAAGCTCTAATCACTTGATTCCACTACTCCCAGCTATTTCCTTGCCCTTGGGATTGCGAGGAGACTCAGCTAAGCACAACACATCAAAGAACACCCAAAATGCAAACCCTAAGTTAAATCTAAACCCAGAATTTCAAGAAGAAGAAGATGAACAAATGGAAAACAAGATGAGGAATGCAATAACTTACCAAAATAATGCAAGGAGATGATTAATCTTCCACCAACAAGACTTGAATCCACACTAGGGTTCTTGGAGAAAAGAAAAGGAAGAAGAAGATGAGGGAAGGGAAAAACGTGAAAGAAGAACACATTCTGCATTTTTCCCTTTTTCCTTCTTTTTCTTTTTCTTTTCTTTGCCCTAGACATGTGTCACTTTCCTATTGGTAGAAACTAACCACTCACACCCAACAGGCATGCACTACACACACCCAATGCACTCCCAACTTAAAACACCCTACAATGGTATGAATACACACACACAAACATATCCCAACTAATGCACACTCTAATGCCATACATGCATCAATATGCTAACAAAACCCTTAAAACACATATTTTATCCAAAATACCCTTATGACATGCCGAACACATGCAAATGCATGCTCACACAGATGGGCTCATACTACTAGGGGGCAAACGGGGTGTGACATAAATAAACATTCATGCATATACTATAGCGGAAGCAACATATAAACAAAACATACTTGTATTAATAAATTCTTAAAATATTCACAATACAAAAATATTATCATTCTGACATTACAAGATCAAAGTCTTATAACATTTACACTATACAAAAATATTCTCTTATCATATACATTGTATGTTCATTACAAAAAGAATCATAAACAAAAGCAAAAACTCCACTTCAACTCCTAGTCGCCAGCAGATGGACGACTATCATAATCGAACCGAACCTGCATACTTACACGGAAAAATACTCGTGCTAAGCGATAACATTTAGTGGGGATATACAGATGCAAAGACTTCTCACGAAGTCACAATAATACATATATACATATCCAAGCATACACACTAGGAACATAAATCAATAAGCAGGGACATATACATCAGCATGAACATAAATAACAATTGCACATCTATATCATTTTCCTATACCTTTCATGCTCACAATTATCATGTTCATTTTCACAATACATAACACATGCCTTTCTCATATATATTCACTAAAACATATACATATCCTCTAGCTTTTACTTTTAGCTTACACAGTGAGTGATAACTTATCACAACATCTAACATAAATGCATAAACATGAATATTCATATACATATGATAGATCCCAACTTTACTTACTCGAACACAATCATACAATAGCTAAAACCAGAGCATAAACTCTCAATAATGGTTGATATTGGTGCACTAGATACTTACTAGCAGTATCAAACATTTAGAGACCGAAGTCTCAAATCACTAGTTATCCGAAAGTAACAAACACTAGACCCTTACAGGCCAATCACTAGCAGCTGCAAAACACTAGCCCTTTATAAGCATGCTTATCTATACACTACCATGACCCTTCATGCTTTACATACAACTATAGTCACTATATCATATACTTTGTATTCACTCATGTATCCAACAATGATTACATATCAATTCAATTTATATACAAACTAATCATCCCATCATGCATATAATTCATATATATATATAATAGAAATAATATAACACCCCTTACCTATATGTAAGGAAACTCGCCTCTCGAGAGGAAGGAAGTTTTCCCATAGATGAGGGTTGTCACTAAACAAAGCATACATCAACTAAAACATACATCAGGAACAAAATAAATTAAAAATTCTTATAAATAAATACATAACATCGATAGATAGGTGAAATCAGAAATATTAAAGCTTTCATTAATATAATATAGATATGTCTTACAAAGTTTAATTACAAACTATTCGATACAAAGCCAAAGATACATAACGGAAAAGGTATCTTAAGATACATAAATCGGGAGCTTTACATCAGAGAGCTAGACTACAGAATACGAAAATTTAAAACTACAAAACTCTCTCCCAATTGTGTTGGCCAGGCTGATGGCAGATTGATCTACCTAAAAACTTTGACCGCTTCCATACCTGCACAGATGAAACACCCATCCTAAGCGATAACGCTTAGTGGGAAAACAAAAAGAACTCAATATACATGGCATATACAGAAATAAAGCCTTTCAAAACAGATCATACAATACGCACATAGATTTAACAACTATAACTCTAGGACCTGTGGCACAACACTATTATCAAAAACTCATATTCTTTACTTAGTCATATAAGAATACGCATCATATCAAAGTTACAAATAAATACAGTAAACCTGCTCATTCAAAATAGCGGATAATGAGTAAACGCATAGATACCAGTTGGTACCAACATTTTCTTTCCGTACGCATGGATACCCAAAGGTATCGAAATCAATGTTTTCATTTTCTTTCAAAATATTTTTGCATGGGATCTTAAACAAGATCCAAATTCAAGGGATCACAAGGATCCAAATAGGGACCTGATCAGGGTCCAAAAATGCATGGCTGCAGCTAACTGAACTCTATAGGCATGCCTATCTATCCACTTATTTGACTATCGCATGTTAAGCATTAAACAATATCTCATACTTATTACATAAGAAAATTAAACATATCTCCAAGTAAATGCTTCAATTCAATATCTTTTATTAGATAATAACTCAAAGAAATAAAAACGAAAAGTGATAACGTATTCAGAATAAACATACAAGAAAACATTTAAAAATTTTTGTTTTCAAAATAGGGGGCTTTTACACGGCAGTATGATCAAAGCTTACCATCGTGTAAGGCCTTTCACACGGTGGTAAGGTAAAACCTTATTGCCGTGTAGCCTTCCGAGCAAAACCCCATCCGAAAAAGAATGCATTTACATGGTAGTATTACTAAACCTTACCGCCGTGTAAAAATGCACGACAGCAAATCTTAAAAATAGAATAGATTTACACAACGGTATGATCAATCCATACCCCCGTGTAAATCAACAGACAAGCAAATCTAAACCTAGAATTACGATCACATGGTGGTAAGACACTTCATACCGCCGTGTGACTCGTCAAAAACCCAGATAATTCATGTTATACACTCCCCAAACTTAAACCCAACTACACACCATACTCAAACTATGTTCACAAAACTCAACACTAGCAAATTAAAGCTCCTAATTAACATCTCAAGCAACTTAATTCATTAATTTAGCCAAAATCATACGAAAAATCACAAATTCCTCATATTATCACATTAACAACTTTCACTTCAATTCATCATCTTTCCATAATTCAATTCAAAATTCAACTCAAAGTTAACAATTCGCATGCAAATATACACATAGTCATGCTCAATTTTATCAATTACTAGAAATTCACATCCTAAATCAATATGATTTAAAACACAAAATTCCCAAACCTGATATGCTAAGCTTCACCACAATCACTTAGATGAACTCCCTCCAACCTTCTCTTTCCCTTTAGCTTCTTTAGCATGAACTTCTAAACACCAAATCAAACAAACCACAAAATCCCAACAACTCAGAATCCATATACGCAAGAGAAAAATGTGAAGAAGAAGAAATAAAGAAGAGAAGATAAGAGAATCGCTACTACAAAACCTGGAATTTTGCCAAAACCAACTGAAATCCACCAATTTGCACTAAGGAGAAGAGAAAAAGAAGAGGAAAAAGAGAAGACAGGGAGGAGGAGGCAGAAACGTGAGTTTCTGTCCCTCTCTCTCTCTCTTTCTTAATCCTTATCTACTCTTCCTTACTCTCTCTGCTACACTTGTCAAAATCTGATGGTGGTGTTGGCAAAATCCCATTCTAATCCTCCTTCTTTTCTTCCCACACACTTAAATCAACTAATTAAAAAAAACATGCAATTGACTCCTAAATTATCCTAACACACACAATAATATACACAAAATTGCTCAGAATACTAGGGGTGAGAAACAGGGTGTTACAAATCTCCCCTCCTTAAGGAATGTCATCCTCGAAATTCTCACCTGAGTAAAAAAACTGAGGATACTAGGATCTCAAAATCTCTTCCGGTTCCCAAGTTGCTTCCTCAACCCCGTGATGTTGCCATAAAACTTTAACCAAGGGAATCCGCTAATTCCAAAGTTGTCTCACCTCTCGAGCTACTATTTCCTTCGGTTCCTCAAAAAAAAAATCAGGCTAAACCCGCACATCTTGAACTGACAACACATGAGATGCGTCTGATCTACACCGGCAAAGCATTGAAATATGGAACACGTTGTGCAGCTTGGCTAATTCCATTGGTAAGGCTAGTCGGTAGGCAACTGGACCAATTCTCTCCATGATTTCTTAAGGTCCTATAAATCGCGGACTCAATTTTCCCTTCTTACCAAAATAGAGAACTTTACGCCAAAGCGATACTTTCAAGAACACCCTATCACCAACTTCATACTGGATATCCTTCCGCTTCAAATTGGCATAGGATCTCTGTCTATCTTTGGCTGCCTTTAAATTTTATTGTACTATTCTGATCTTCTCTTCAGTGTCTTTTACTAACTCAGGACCCACAATCGAACATCCGATAACTCAGTCCAATAAACTGGAGTTCTACATTTTCGCCCGTAGAGAGCTTCATAAGGAGCCATCCCGATACTCGCTTGATAACCATTATTGTACGCGAATTCCATTAAAGATACATACTTGTCCCAACTGCCAGACAACTCCAATACACACCCTCGAATCATATCCTCTAAAGTCTGAATAACTCTCTCTGACTGACCATCGATCTGGGGATGAAATGCGGTACTGAAATTCAGTCGGGTACCCAAAGTTGATTGTAATTTTTTCCAAAACTTGGATGTAAACCTTGGATCTCTATCAGACACAATAGATAATGGAACTCTATAAACCTAAACTATCTCATTCACATAAATCTATGCCAACTTATCCATAGAATAGTCTAGTCAGACCGGTAGGAAATGTGCTGACTTAGTAAGCTAGTCGACTATAACCCAAACTGAATCATGCTTTCGCTGAGTTAAGGGCAACCCAGATATAAAATCCATCGTAATATGATCACACTTCCACTGTGGAATGGGTAAGGGATTAAGCAAACCTGACGGAACTTAATGCTCAGCTTTAACCTGCTGACACGTTAAACATCTTGAAACAAACTCCACTATATCCTTTTTCATACCTGGCCACCAATAGAATTGCTTGAGATCTCTATACATTTTATCTCCTCCCAGATGCATAGTAAAAACCATAGAGTGTGCCTCTTGTAACAGTTTTCTTTTCAAATCATTGACATTAGGCACACACAAATGATTCCCACACCTTAGCACCCCTGCATCATCCATAGAGTACTCAGTCTGACTGCCACTGCTTACCACTTGAAAAGCATGTTGCAATATAGGATCACTCGTCTGAGCATTAATAATCTATTGCTTCAAACTTGGCCTAGCCTTAAGCTGGGCAAAAAGTGCTCCTTCCGAGTCAAACCTCCATCTACCTCTCTGTAAGGATAGGGCCAAAACTGACTTCCTACTTAAAGCATCTGCCACTATGTTTGCCTTACCCGGGTGATAGTCAATAATACAATCGTAGTCTTCGAACAACTCTAACCATCTTCGTTGTCTTAAGTTTAATTACTTTAGTGTAAGCAGATACTTTAAACTCTTGTGGTCCGTGAAAATTCTACAGGTTTCCCCATACAAGTAGTGTCGCCAAACCTTAAGAGCGAATATAACTGTTGCCAATTCCAAGTCATGTGTTGGGTAGTTTTGCTCATGGGGCTTCAATTGTCTAGATGCATAAGCTACTACCTTGTTGTCTTGCATCAATACACAATCGAGTCGAACACCTGAAGCATCACTGTACATCGTATACTCTTTACCCGAGGTGGGTTGAGTAAGTACAGGAGCATTAATCAACATACTCTTCAGTTGATCAAAACTCGATTAACACCTATTAGGCCATTCAAATTTTACCCCCTTTCTAAGAAGTATGGTTAGAGGCAAAGCAATTATCGAGAATCCTTTAACAAACGGTCTATAATACCCGGCTAAAACTAGAAAACTCCTTACTTCCGGTACATTCTTAGGTGGTGTCCAATTCATAATTGCTTTAACTTTTGATGGATCTACCCGAATACCCTTAGAAGAAATAATATGCCTAAGAAATGACACCTCTTTCAACCAAAAGTCACATTTGCTAAGCTTAGCAAAAAGCTGATGATCTCTTAAAACTTGCAACACTATCTGAAGGTGTTCCTCATGCTCACTATCATTCCTTGAGTAAACTAAAATATCATCTATGAACACAATAATGAATTGGTCGAGATATGGCCTGAACACCCTATTCATCAAGTCCATAAAAGCAGCAGGTGCATTGGTCAAACCAAATGGCATCACTAAGAACTCATAGTGGCCATATCGTGTCCTAAAAGCTATCTTGGCCACATCCGAATCCTTAACTCTAAACTGGTAATAACCTGATCTCAGATCTATCTTGGAGAACACTCCCGCACCTCTTAACTAATCAAAAAGGTCCTCGATCCTAGGCAACGGATACTTATTCTTTACCATGACCTTGTTGATTTATCAATAATCAATACACATTCTCAACGTACCATCCTTTTTCTTAACGAACAAAACCGGAGCACCCCACGGAGATACACTGGGTCTGATAAAATCTTTATCTAATAGCTCCTGTAATTGAGTCTTAAGCTCTCTCAATTCTACAGGAGCCATTCGATAAGGTGCTTTAGAAAGAGGGGTAGTACCCGGCATAATCTCTATCGATAGCTCCACTTCTCTTTCAGGAGGCAAACCCACTAACTCTTTCGGAAACACGTCCTCAAACTCTTTAACCATCGGAGTATCTTGAACTTTTACTTGATCACACCTAGAATCCAAGATCAAAGCTAAGAATGCTTCACATCCTTTCCTTAAAAATTGCCTTGCCTTCATAGCTGAAATCACATTATGCAAAGAATCTACACCCATACCTCTAATTACCACTGACAAATGATCACCATCTTTGAGCACTACTATTTTTCTGTGACAATCAACTACAGCCCAATGTTTACACAACCAATCCATACCCAAAATCAAGCAAAATCATGATAAGGCAGACTAATTAAATCCATTAGGAATTCTTTACCTTGCACCACTAAAGGACAGTTTCTAAACACCCTACTCACATTAACACTATGCCTTAATGGACTGGTCACACAAATCTCATAATCCAATCAATCATCACTTAACAATCTATTACTTAATTTATCAGAACATATATAAGAATGCGTAGAACCAGGATCTATTAGAGCATATAATTCGGTGTCAAGGAGTAGAAACTTATCGGTGATTACCTCAGGTGCATCTTGCTCATCCGAGCTCTCATAGCATAAGCTCTCGCTGGAGCTACTATGGGACGATCCACTATCTCAGAGGATACTCCTTCCCTAGGCTGTCCACCCCGACCTCATCCTCTTCCTTTATCACGAAAACCCTGAGGGACATTAGACCCCACTCGACTGGCTTATTGCTGTCCTAGGGTATTCTCATAAAAATTCGGGCAATTAGCCAAAAGATGATATGTACTTCCACATCTAAAACATCCCTCGGTCAACCAGTGACACTCGCCCCAATGACGCTTGCTCCAATGAGAACACTGTGGCACTACATCACCTCTACCACCCGATGCTCCTCGACCAGCACCAGATACATAAAAAGGACCCTGTCTTCTGCCTCTCATTGCAGGACTAACGGATTACTCACTTAGGAATTTCGTGATCTCTTCCCTGAAGATGAGCCTCCTTGAGTGGAATTTCTCCTTTGAGCTTTTTCCCTCAAAATGTTCTCAGAACGTTTCGTTCTTATAGCTGCCTGCACAATCTGATAATAATTAACATCCGGAGAAGACATCAAAGAAATTAGCATCACTTTAAGGGACTCATTCAAACCTGCTTCAAAATATTAACATCTAAACTCCTCAGAAAGAACTCCTGGCGGGGGCATATTTACTAAGTCTATTGAATTCCTTTTCATAATCAGCTACTGATAGGGCTCTCTACCTAAGACTCAAGAACTGCATCCATCTAGCTTCTTTATATGCTTTAGTCATATACTTATTGTTGAATTCTCTCTCAAAGAACTCCCAAGTCACTGGATCGGGACTCTAAGGATGCCTAAGTACCAATCTCCACCATTCATGAGCCAAACCCTGCAAAAACGACACCACACATTCTACTTCTCTATCCGGAGGACAATGGATCTCGCGCAAAACTCTGCCCACCTTTTCAATCCACATCTTAGCTTTATCCGACTCATCTAAACTCATTCTATAAGAGTCCTCTGCTCCAAACTTCATCATATTCTCAATCGGAGCTCTTGGCGCAGTAACTCTCTCAAGAACTTTAACCATATCCTGAGATATCTTAAGCATGGCTTCAAAAGGAACTGCTGGGGCCTCAGGTTGCACCCTAGCTAGTTGAACAGGACCAAAAACTGAAGGATCTTGATCTTGGGGATTCGTACACACGGCTGACCCCTCGAGGGATCCACGAGCTAACTCTATCTAATTACAAAACATACATAGAAATCCGCATCAGGCCAACACAACTCTAAACACAGACTCTATTCTACGCTCTCCTAGAAATGTCTAAACCTGGCTCTGATACAAAAATTGTAACACCCCTTACCTATACATAGGTGTGACGCGTGCAGAATCTAGCAAAAGCCCTCATTGAACCCGCTTTTAGGGCTCGAGGCATTGGTTCGCGTCTTTTTGATCTTGGGTACCATGAGACATTTTGGATGCCTCCTTCCCAATAGAATATTGGAAAGGATAATCTAACTTCACGGCGCCTTTAGGCACCTTTGAGGTATTTTGGAGTCGCCACCCAATTTACGAGAAATTAGGAAAGGTCTCTAGCCTCTATTGGTCTAAAAGCGGAGATGGTGTCCGGAACTTCACTCTTATTTGTGTTTTGGTTAATTATAAATGACTTTTTAAATTCGTAAAATTCTATCTCTCCTCTCAAAAAATTAATTCATTTAATTATAAATGCACTGCAAGCAAAAAGCAATAAATAAAAGCTGTAAAGAAAGTGGTAAATAAAGCAATAAAGAAAAGCAATAAACACGTCAAGCATACAATTACAAGAGAAATTGGGGCAGAATACAACCCCAAATGAAAGTTAAATAATATTGCCCCCCAAAAATAATTAATTACAAGGGCCCAAAAGGAAGTTCATGCATATGAATTTAAAACAAACAAGCAAAGTCAAACATAAAAAATGGCATACATAAATCAGGACATTCATTTGGCTTAGGGACATTGGTTCCTTCATGCTCATTTAAAGAGGGACCGAAGAGTTATTCGATTGTTGGTTTGAAAACCGGGATGAGTGATCCCATTTTTGAGAAAACTTTAACTCTTCGTTTTGATCGTGACATTTTATATTTCTTGGCTAAAACGAGGGACATTGATCCAAATTTTATTAATAAAATTCCAATTTGGTTATAAAATATTTTGGCGATTTTTTATCTCACATGCGCACAAAATGAAAATATTTTAATTATAAGAAACACAAACACACATAAATGGGGTAGGAAAGATCTCACCCAACAATATAGCCTCCTACACGTCGTGACCCCTCTGCATGGTCACGGGGACACCCATACAAGGTGAATCACATTTAAATTCCCCACCCAGAAAATGACATTAAACATGTCAGTAGCAATTCTAAAATCAACTAAATGAATATAAATACAAGATAAATGTAAGGCATATTAATTCGGAATACAAATAATTCACATGCAAAGGAAATAAAAATAAATCTTGCAAAAACCTAGGAATAATAATAATAAAAAACAATGTCAAAATAATAGCAATAATAACAATAAAACAACAACAACAACAACAACAACAACAATAATAATAATAATAATAAAAATAATAATAATAATAATATAAGATAAGCATAAAATAATAATACTAATAATAAATAAATAAGATAACAATAATGACAATAATATATCATAGTAATAATAATAATAATACAACAATGTAATGATAATAATAATAATAATAATAGTAGTAGTAGTAGTAGTAGTAGTAGTAGTAGTAGTAGTAGTAGTAGTAGTAGCAGGGGAGTGGTCCTTTAATAATAATAATAATAATAATAGTGGCAGGGGAGTGGTCCTTTAATAATAATAATAATAATAATAATAGTGATGGTAATCAAATTGACAGCAAACCTAAACATGTTAATAATGATAATAATAATAATAATAATAATAATAATAATAATAATAATAATAATAATAATAATAGGAAGAGTAACAGTAGAATGAACAAACAAGCAAATCTATTCACAATAATAATAATAATAATAATAATAATAGCGATGGTAATCAAATTGATAGCTAACGTAAACATGTTAATAATGATA
Organism: Excoecaria cochinchinensis; assembly: GCA_947683425.1. Classification (NCBI taxonomy): domain Eukaryota; kingdom Viridiplantae; phylum Streptophyta; class Magnoliopsida; order Malpighiales; family Euphorbiaceae; genus Excoecaria; species Excoecaria cochinchinensis. The sequence continues at coordinate 5,709,708 of CANTUQ010000004.1, forward strand.
ATAATAATAGGAAGAGTAACAGTAGAATGACCAAACAATCAAATCTATTCACAATAATAATAATAATAATAATAATAATAAAGGTAAAGGGAATGTGGACGTGCACAAGGGTGAAAGTATAATAAAAATGACAATAAGAGGGGGAAAGCTAACAATGAGTAATAATATTAAAAAATGCTAGAAATAAATGATAGATATAGTAATAATAACAAAAATAACAATATTGACAACAAATAAATGATGAACAAAATTAAACGAGGATGGGTCCAATAATGTTTACCCTCAGAGATTGTATGACGGAGAAACGGTGCCTTGATTCGTCCACCTTGTCGAAATTTGCGGTGATGAACACAAAAAAATATAAAAATCTACATTTTTAGACAAATAAACTTAAGAAAATATTTTTAAAGGGATGATCTAAGACAAAAGGAAATTGATTTTTCCTTGCTTAAATCAGTCCCTGAATGAAAAATATTTTAGAGAAAGAAAGAGAAGGAAAAAGCTAAAAACTTCATGATTCTAAAATTTTTCTTCAAAAAAAACCCTCGTCTGCCCTTTTGAAAACTCAGAGAAAACCCTTCTATCTTTTTTTTAAAAAAATGCGGCCCTCCCCGAAAAATAAGAGCCAAATCCCATTTAACTTCTCTATATTTCCAAAATGGAAAAAACCCAATTAACTTTCCAATTTTTGTTCTTTCAAAATCAGCCAAAAACATAAAAAAAACCTAACCCAAAATTAATTTCTTGTAGATGGAAAGGCATGCGGCAAGGAGGCCGCATGTGGAAAGCCTCCACCTACGGCCTCATGTGGAAATCCACATGTGGCCGCATGTGGAGAGCCCCCACATGCAGCCCCATGTGCAAATCCCACATGTGGTCGCATGTGGAAACCCCCCACATGGGCCACTAAAGGCCAAAAACCTTTTTTTTTTTAAATTTAATTTAACTTTTCTTTTTTTTAATTAATTAAATCTTTTTTTTTAAAATCAAATCTTTAATTAATTACTTTTAATTCCCTTTTTAAATATAAATATTTTTTTAATCAAAATTTTGATATATAAAAAATAACACTTCCTAATAATTTTAATTTAATTTTTTTTATAAAATGTTTTTATAATAATATATATTTATTTGTCTATTTTTTTTTAAAAAAAATGGTCTTGACAAGGGTAATATAATCTTCGACACCTTTGCCTGTGAGCAGGTATTTTTTTCATCATCGGGTAATTCTGATCTTGGACCGCCTCGGGACCCGGTGTCTACAGTTGCCCCCAATTTTGGGGAACCTAGAACTTAGGTCTCTGGGTGAGCCAAAATTCATAAAAGAAGGGAAGGGACGCTTATCTGAGGCGGTCGCTTTCCCAGACTGGATGATATTGTTGTAGTGGTTGTCGTCATGCTATTGGCGCGTTGCCATTGTTGAAATGGTAGTGCCGTGGTCGTGCTAACCTTCCATAGAATAGTAGTGCCGCCATGGTGCTAACCCTTCTAGGATTTGAAGCAATAGTGCCGTGATCGTGCAAACTTTCCGTGGAGTGGTAGTGCCGTCATCGTGCTAACCGTTCTGAAGTGGTAGTGCCGTGGTCGTGCTAACCTTCCGTAGAATGGTAGTTCCGCCATCGTGCTAACCCTTCTGAGATTTGAAGCGATAGTGCCGTGATCGTGCAAACCCCCCGTGGAGTGGTAGTGTCGTCATCGTTCAAACCCTTGTGAAGTGGTAGTGTCGTGGTCGGGCTAACCTTCTGTAGAATGGTAGTGCCACCATCATGCTAACCCTTCTGAGATTTGAATCAGTAGTGCCGTGATCGTGCAAACCCCCCGTGGAGTGGTAGTGCCGTCATCGTGCAAACCCTTGTGAAGTGGTAGTGCCGTGGTCGTGCTAACCTTCCGTAGAATGGTAGTGCCGCCATCGTGCTAACCCTTTTGGGATTTGAAGCAGTAGTGTCGTGATCGTGAGTGGTAGTGCTGTCATCGTGCAAACCGTTCTAAAGTGGTGCCCCCTAAGAGCCCTTTGGTTGATTGCCCCCTGAGAGGTCTTTGGCTGATTGTTTGGATTGATGTTTGGCTGATTATTTGGATTGATGTTTGGACTGATGTCGTCACTAGCCTTCCGTCAGTGTCCGCATCGAGTCTCTCTTTCTGTAAAACTTATAAGGCAAATATATAGGAAAAATAGTGAGCATGCACGTGAAATGCATGTGTCATGTAGCAATCTAGGACAATAGTCCATCTAAGTGGATTCGGAGGCGACAACAGGTCGGTTGTAATTTGCAGCAGGATTGGTGCGCCTCCTGGAATTGTTTTTGAATTTCGTACGTTTGGGGGTTATGAGATTCTCATCTGTAACCTGTAGTCATTCTTTTAAGGTGGCGCGTCCCTTGTGGATTTTCACACTAGCTTTTCTTAGCGGGAAATGCATCCTTTTCGAATTTTCACATAACCCCGTGCCTTATTTTTGCCTAGAATGGACCCAACAAAATCTAGCGGCTTTTATTAATTTTTTTTTTAGGATAGACTGCCTGCTTCCAGGTTTTCAGCCTGCTCTTTGTCCTAACTTTTGCTTAGAGCGCCAATTACGGTTTTCATCTCTAATGGCTTTTTTTTTTTCTTTTAGAGAGGCTGAAGTTGTTTCCAAAGATCTTTTAGGTGTAATTGGCATGTGCTTACGTCCCAAATCATGGTTGTATAAGCTTGATTCTCATCACAAAGGTGTTATAGAATTGGCTTCACAGTTGGTGGCAGGATGATTCGACTAAAGCGCTTGAGTGGCAAGAGTGGCAGAGGGTCGATAGTAACAATCTGCTGGTTTTACACTGGGACCGTATAACTTTGAGTAAGCAAAATGAACTACTTTGGTCACATCAATATCATTGCATAAATGCATATATTTCAACTTGATTTCATAACACATGATCACTATTTGGCATTAACTCGAAAAATATGAGATCCCATCTAATCTTGAAATAGATCCTAAAAGTATCAAATTCCTATTATCAATCTGCCCTCTCGGGTTTTCATGATTGAATATTTTCTCTCCTTCTATTTTTATTTTTTTTTTATTTTTTTTAGCCTTTGCCATGAACCCTCCTTCAGTCCGTCGGTGTTGGTTGAATTTGCTTTTATCTTCGTTAGCCGGGGAGGCTGCTCCTTCTGACGGTGTTCCTTCTTTGGCCTCAACGTCATTTCCTTGGCCCATGTGCAAACTGGCTAAGACGACGAGTTCCTTATTTGGGGCTTGAATGTGAAATCTCACACCTTACTTTTCTCGGCTTTGATGGTTCAATTTCTGAAGTGACTTTCAATGGTTAGGATTGGGGGACAGGTTAGGCTCATATGGTCTGGGGCAAAATTGTTATTTTTTTTTCTTTTTTCTTTCTTATTATTTTTTCTTTTTACTTTTTTTTTTGTTTTTGTTTTTTTTGGTTTTTTTTGGTTTTTTTTGTTTTTTTTTTGCACGTATGTTTTTTTTTTCATTGAAAGGTAAAGAGCTTTTGTAACACCCCAACTCATACGTAGGCGAACCCATCCGCAAGGGAGTAGGAAGCCGTACGAGTAGGTGTGTTACCGAACAGAAACGATACAAAGCGTATATAATTATGAAAGAATTAAAACTTTTAAGGAGCAAAAATCTGAACATACATATTCATAAACGCGCATATTTTAAACGAAAACATACACATCTACAATTTTACAATCATACAATAGGAGTCTGAAATATTACATCGTTCTCTTTACATATTATTACTTATACATATAACACAGATATACAAAAATTCTAAATTACAAAAGCTGAACAAGATACAAAACTTCTAGCTTCTATGTGGCCGACTCTGCAGATGCGCGACTCGAACAAAAGAAAACCTGCCACCTGCACGGGGAAAAGAGCCCGTGCTAAGCGATAACGCTTAGTGGGGAAAACAAACATAATAATATGGACGGCCATTCACAATGGTCGTCGAGGCATAACACATGCAAATCTCATACACACATAGTTCTTACCGAGAAATATATATATGCTTACATATAATAGCTATGCATTCAATTGTTTCTTGTCATATTCATATCCTTATGTGCGACACAAACCAAGTCAACATCATCATACAAAATGTAAGTATATTCATGCATAACTACATATAACTTCACATGCAAGCGCCTACCTATACATTACAGGTCAGTATTAATACACCTATATGCCAATACTTGTATCGTTATACCAGTACAGGTCCTCATTTGCATACCTTTACCGAACATGTTGGAAAATCAAGCTTTTGAAAGTACATCATACATAGTTACATAATCACAATACCATCACACTTCCGTTGCGCAACATTAATCTTTAACATAAACAACTATATGATATTGCATTCCAATCACGGTGTTTCAGAGAGCCAATAAATCTGCACTTATCAATTCACATATCTATAATCATAACTGATCAGAACCGCATGCTTATATACACAACATAACAAATCATACACCTGCTGACTCACAATAGTGGATAACGAGTACTGAGGGGGAGACCTCATGAGGGAACATATAGCCCGATCTCTGACCGGGTAAACCTCAGAGGGAACATATAATATAGTGTACCATACAGGTACAAGTCGAAAGGCAACATTTCATTGAACAGGACCTTAAACAAGATCCATACACATACACATAATAGGGGTTCGCGAGGAACCATTCGGGGACCTGATCAGGGTCCAAATCGTTCAAAGGGCGCTGCAGCTACAAATACGTAGACTCTATTAGGCATGCCTAACTATCCACTAGACTGACTCTCGCAGGTCATGCATAATACAAATCATATTTCAAATCACATACTTTATATCATTGTACATAATCAGCAATAGTTGAGACATATGAATAAGTTCATAAAGTCAAACATACATCATACAATTTACACTTTGAACATAACATGATAATCTTAGAAAAGATCATAAGTATAAATATACATAATACATTCAATTATATTAACATACTTCATAAAATAGTCAAAGAATAAACCTAAAGGCATCACAAGTTCGGAATTCAAACATTGGAATCACCAAAGAAAACTCATTCAACACAACACATCTGTCGCGCTCGCGATCCCTGTCGCGCTCGCGACAGAGACTATAGTCTCTTCGCTGCGCGCGCGCGACGGACTTCGCGATCGCGGGAAGGAGAGAAGGGCCCGGCTCTGTCGCGCTCGCGATATTGTCGCGGTCACGACAGAGGGCAAGTATTGCTATCGCGGGGTCGCGACAAGTCGCGTGCTCGCGATAGCACAAGCCAACAATGTGCTCTGTCGCGATTGCGACGGTTGTCGCGCTCGCGACAGAGAGCAGACAAGCTATTGCTATCGCGGGCTCGCGACAGCACAGCATCAAAATCACTGGTCTCTGTCGCGCTCGCGACAGTGTCGCGATCGCGACAGAGTCATGATTCCGAAAATCTGCAGAATTTTGCAAGATCTTTCCTTCCTCAAACTCACCCACAACACACGAAACACATCCAAAGGTCTCTTACCTCATCTCCAGCCAGTCACACATCATTGACAACATAAATCCAACATTCGTATCAAGTATTTCAGTAAAACATGCCATTACCAATATCCATATACACAATCTATAATAACAACATTATTCGTCAATCATTTCAATCGCACCCACATTAACTGCATTCATACATATGGTACATCATGTTAAGGTTACTCATGAGACCATCACATAATAGCACTCATCAATAAACAACCTTCATGGAGTTATATCTATTATTAATTACTAGTTAAATCATCAATCTTAAGCATACTCCTAAATTTTTCCCGACGATAATTACTTATATAGCCATTTCATTACCCTAAACATGCATAATAACTGATGGGAAAGGCACGGGATTGATCCGGGTCAATCCTAGACTCAAAAATAGAGAAGAAAAGGCTCAAAACATGTTTTTCTGTCGCGAGGTCGCGACCCATGTCGCGCTCGCGACAGAGACTCGCCTCAGCTACCTTAACAGACTGCTTTCTACCACCAATTAGTATCATAAAAACCGACCTCTAAACCTCATTTTTAGGAAAAGTGGTCTTCTTAACAAATTTTCTCCTACGTCTTAACTTTCAAAAGGGATAAGTTTCAGGTCAATTGGACATCTATAACTCAAGATATGACCTCCCCAACCTATACTGGTCACACAACCCGATATAAAAAGAGGCACTACGATGTTATCAAATATTCAGGGTCTTAGAGAAAGAATTGGCCCGAGGCTATTTCTAAGACATTTAAAGTAATGGAATTCATGGTTCTAATGGTTTAAGAATCGCATGATTTGGAGTTCTGAAACTCCCAATACAGCCTACTTACTGAAGAGAAGTCAAGTGCATTCCAACCCCGTTTCACCCAAAAACCTACTCACATGCACAATTGAGCAGTTTAAACCAACACTCACTACCATCATCATCTATCATCAACCACACAATCAAGAAACTTATATCATACATGAATATATATTTATATAAAAATTCATATATATAAAATAAAGTTTCCCAAACCTGGAAATCAAAGATCCAAAGTCACTCTCTAGCTTTTATCTACAATCTTTTCCTTGCCCTTGAGCTTCCTCTTGTTACCACCAACTTACACAAACCAAAAATCCAGAAATTACTTTTAATTCAAAACCCTAACTCACACAAAATCAAAAGAAATAAAAAGAGAGAAAGGAGAACCCAACCGTAGGAACCCTAAAACCCCAACTTACCTTAACAATCTTACTTCCCAAGCTCCACTAAATCACTTCCAATTCATTCAAAACCAAAAGATGGAACAAAGAAAGGGAAGAAAAGGAAAAGAAATGGAAAAATCGGGAAGAGGAAAAAAAGGCAAAAACGTGGACTCCTCTTACTCTCACTTTGTCTTTCTTTCACATTAAATGTACACCTACCCAATGCCACTTGTCCACTTCCTAAAGCTACATATGTCATAATCTTCAATCCCACTTTGACTTACTCCTACATGCACCATACACTAAACACACACAAATAATTCTTGAATAAATATCTTCAATACACCAAACACCACTCACACCATATCATTTCTTAACCCACTTACATCCTACTTCCATACACTTCAAGCACACTCTAACAATTCCTTATAAACCACTTGTCATCATCCTACAAACCCAAGTGTCACAATCTTATCCAATCACTTCCTACATACCATACACATGTTCCACTAGATGATTTCTCACTTAACATCTTATTAATTAATTATTTTCTTTGCACTTTAGTCCTAATTAACCAAACTTTCTCAAGCACAAATTACCGAAATACCCTTCACTTAACTGACTTAGCTTTCCGATTCCGACTAGGCCCGATTTGGGGTGTTACAACTTTCCTTCTAAGTTTAGCTATAAGGGTCCGGGATGGTTAAAGGTCAATCTTAATTGGTTTTGGGGTGCACATTTCAAATGGTTGGGAGGAAACGGGTCAAACGATTTAGTTCTAATGAGTTATATGTTTCTCGTGAAGGTCCTGAGTTTTATTCATCCAACTTCTGATGTAGCTCTTAGAGTTCGATTTTATTTGGCAGCACCATATGCAACCCAGATGTTGTGGATGCAAAGGAATAGCTTTCAAAATTCTATTTATCATCATGTTGGCACGTGGAAGTAGTATGGTCTCAAGAATGTCCTTGTCGATTTTTAGCTTGTCATCCCAGGTCCAAGCAAAGGCTCTCTCTTTTTCCCTTTTTTTTTAACATTATCTCTCAAAATTATCCTTTCTTCAAGAGTTATATCAGATGCTATCAAGATTTTGTTTAGATTCCCCAAAGTTTTGAGAGATTAGATGAAGCTGTATAAATTGGGTTAATATAAAAAATGAATGAATGCATCGTGATCATAGGAAATGAAATCATTAGAAACACCACACAAATAAGTAAAATTGTTCATCATATCAAAATAACCAAACTGTCATAAAGAGTTCTTAAAATAAAAAGAAATAAAGCATCTAAAAACATAGTCTTCTTCTCCACTCTCCTGATGAGTGACAGCGACGTATTCATCTCCATATAGCTCTTGCCAAATATGCCGGTCAGGTGGACCAGACCCGATCATATATCCGGTGGAGGGACTACATTATAGCCTGCCTTCTTCTTCTTCTCCTCTCTCTTCTAAGGATCAGTGATCTATTTGGTGTCAATAAGATATTGGATCTTATACCTCAAAGTTCGATAGTAATCCGTCAGGTGCCCAGTGTGTTGATGGTAGGCATAGTACTGGTCATCTCTGTGTCCTGGCTGTCCTTGATTCATGGCTCGCCTAGGCATCAAAGGTCGTAACTTGCCCTCCTTCTTCAGTCTCTCCAATACCCAGGATAGAGAGTGGCCTAAGTTAGAGTAGTACCTCTGACCCTATCTAATCTTAGTAGCTGCAACCTCGACCGTCTTTCCATTTCTATTACTGCTTCCAGCACCACCTGATATGTACCCTAACTGGTTCCTAAAGTTCTTTCCAACAAAGTTATTTTGGCTTACTTTCTTCGCCAGGTAAGCCCCCTCACCTCTACAGCAATATCTTTAAGTGACTCCCAATCTCTGAGCCCCTCAGGTAAGGGCAGGATTTCTTAATAACTTGCTTGATCTGGTCAGCAGTATCAGGCTTTCGCTTCATCTCCATGACCACTTAATTTACTTGATCTTGTCTAATACATAATGGCCCACATCACAAGCATCGTATTAAGGAACATGTCACGTAGTGGAAGTTTTTATTTACCATTACATGGGCTTCGGTCAAGGGTGATGTTACTTTAGGTCTACCCAAATATGGTCCTGCCAATGGGTCTAGCTCATCACGAGCATAGCGACCAATCGGATCTCCATTTGATATACCTTTAATAGGACGAGGCTTGGGCTAGTGACTATCCCTAACACTTCCCTACAATGAGTGAAAGTAGGGTCGTCCTTCGGGAATGCACCGGGGTAAGATAAGGGACCAACTAACATACTTCTAAGTCTCTAATGTATGCAATGCAAACTTTAAAAAGTGATAGAATTTTAAGTTTTAAAAACCCAATTATATATTTTAACCAAAACACTTTCAGAGCAAAGTCACAAAGTATCCCCAGTGAAGTCGCCACTGTGATGCGCGCCGAACCTAGCAAAGGCCCTCATTGAACCCGCTTTTAGGGCTCGAGGGATTGGTTCACGTCTTTTTGATCTTGGGAGCCATGAGACATGTTGGATGCCTCCTTCCCAATAGAACATTGGAAGGGATCATCTAGCCTCACAGCGCCTTTAGGCACCTTTGAGGTACTATAGAGTCGCCACCCAATTTACGAGAAATTGGGAAACGTCTCTAACCTCTATTGGTCTAAAAGCAGAGATGGTGTCTGGAACTTCACTCTTATTTGTGTTTTGGCTAATTATAAATGAGTTTTTAAATTCGTAAAATTCTATCTCTCCTCTTACACGACTAATGCATTTAATTAAAAGCGCATTGCAAGCAAAAAGTGATAAATAAAAGCTGTAAAGAAAGCGGTAAATAAAGCGATAAAGAAAAGCAATAAACACGTTAAGCACACAATTATAAGAGAAATTGAGACAGAATACAACCAAAAATCAAAGTTAAATAATATTGCCCCAAAAATAATTAATTACGAGGGCCCAAAAGAAAGTTCATGCATAGGAATTTAAAACAAACAAACAAAGTCAAACATAAAAAATGGCATACATAAATCGGGACATTCGTTTGGCTTAGGGACATTGGTTCCTTCAAGCTCATTTAAAGAGGGATCGAAGAGTTATTCGATTATTGGTTTGTAAACAAGGATGAGTGATCCCATTTTTTAGAAAACTTTAACTCTTCGTTTTCATCGTGACATTTTACATTTCTTGGCTAAAACGAGGGACACCCATATAAGGTGAATCACATTTAAATTCCCCACCCAAAAAATGACATTAAACATGTTAGTAGCAATTCTAAAATCAACCAAATGAATATAAATACAGGATAAATGTAAGGCATATCAATTCGGTATACAAATAATTGCAAAGGAAATAAAAATAAGTCATACAAAAGCCTAGGAATAATAACAATGAAAAACAATGTCAAAATAATAGCAATAATAAGAATAAAATAACAACGATAATAATAATAATAACAATAATAATTTAACAACACAACAAAAACAATAATAATAATAATAATAATAATAATAACACAAATAAAAATCATAATTATAATAATAATAAAATATGATAAGCATAAAATAATAATACTAATAATAAATAAAAAAGATAACAATAATGACAATAATACATCATCATCATAATAATAATAATAATAATAATAATAATAATAATAATAATAATAATAATAAAGGTAAAGGGAATGTGGACGTGCACAGGGGTGGAAGTATAATAAAAATGACAATAAGAGAGGGAAAGCTAACAATGAGTAATAATATTAAAAAATGCTAGAAATAAATGATAGACATAGTAATAATAATAAAAATAACAATATTGACAACAAACAAATGATGAACAAAATTAAACGAGGACGGATCCAATAATGTTTACCCTCAAAGATTGTAGGCTGGAGAAACGGTGCCTCGATTCGTCCCCCTTGTCGAAATTTGCAGTGATGAACACAAAAAAATATAAAAATCTACATTTTTAAACAAATAAACTCAAGAAACTATTTTTGAAGGTGTGATCTAAGACAAAAGGAAATTGATTTTTCCTTACTTAAATCAATCCCCGAATGAAAAATATTTTAGAGAAAAAAAGAGAAGGATAAAGCTAAAAACTTCAAGATTCTAAAATTTTTCTTTAAAAAAACCCTCGTCTGCCCTTTTGAAAACTCAAAGAAAACCCTTATATCTTTTTTTTTGAAAAATGCGGCCCTCCCTGAAAAATGAGAGCCAAATCCCATTTAACTTCACTGTATTTCCAAAATGGAAAAAACCCAATTAACTTTTCAATTTTTATTATTTCAAAATCGGCCAAAACGTGAAAAAAATCTGACCCAAAATTAATTTCTTGCAAATGGAAAGGCATGCGGCAAGGAGGCCGCATGTGGAAAGCCTCCACCTGCGGCCTCATGTGGAAATCCACATGTGGCCGCATGTGGATAGCCCCACATGCAGCCCCATGTGGAGATCCCACATGTGGCCTCATGTGGAAACCCCCCACATGCGGCCACTAAAGGCCAAAAACTTTTTTTTTAATTTAATCTAACTTTTCTTTTTTTTTTAAATGAAATCTTTAATTAATTACTTTTAATTCCCTTTTTAAATATAAATATTTTTTTATTCAAAATTTTGATATATAAAAAATAACACTTCCTAATAATTTTAATTTAATTTTTTTTTTATAAAATTTTTTTATAATAATATATATTTATTTGTCTATTTTTTTATTTTTTTTTCAAAAAAGGGCCTCGTCAAGGGAAATATAATCTTCGACACCTTTGCCTGTGAGCAGGTGTTATTTTCATAATCGTGTAATTCTGATTTTGGACTGCCTCGGGACCAGGTGTCTATAGTAGGGAAACTCATCTCTCGAGAGGAAGGAAGTTTCCCCATAGATGAGGGTTGTCACACCCAACATTAAACAAAGCATACATCAACTAAAACATACATCAGGAACAAAATAAATGAAAACTTCTTATAAATAAATACATAACATCGATAGATAGGCGAAATAAGAAATATTGAAGCTTTAATTAATATAATATAGATATGTCTTACAAAGTTTAATTACAAATTATTCGATATAAAACCAAAGATACATAACGGAAAAGGTATCTTAAGATACATAAATCGGTAGCTTTACATTAGAGAGCTAGACTACATAATACAAAACTTTAAAACTAGGCGGATTGATCTACCCAAAAACTTTGACCGTTTCTACACCTGGACGGATGAAACACTCATGCTAAGCGATAACGTTTAGTGGGGAAAACAAAAAGACCTCGACCACTCACAGGGGACGTCAAAATCAATTTGCATACACATGGCATATACAGAAATAAAGCCTTTCAAAACAGATCATACTATACGCACATAGATTTAACAACTAAGCATGCGATGGAAAATAATAGTATTTAGACGTGTAAAAGGGAAAAAAATATCACAAAAACCATATTAAAAAAAAAATAGTTTCAAACTCAGAAAAATAGGCATGCATTCATCAAGCCATTATTCATGCATTAATCAATACCGTGAAAAATAAAATAAAATGGACTGGAATAAAATGAGATAATAGGAAAATGAGTCCAAGAATCTTTACCCTCAGATTTGATGATATGAAAGCAAGATGTCTCAATCCAACTCCCCATGTCAATGTTCAAAACAGATTCGAAATAACTCAAAAACTCAAAAAAAAAACACTCAAACAAAACCAAATGATTTTTAATTTTTGTTTGATAATAAACCCAAGGTAAGGGAATTGATTTCCCTATCTCAAGCTAAGCTTAAACTCAAAACGTTTTTCTGGGTTCAAGAAAATCAAAGGAAGAAACTTCACTTTTAGAAAGATTTTTTTCTTTCAAGAACACTCTCTCGTTCTTTTCTTCTCCCTTCAAGCTCTTCCTTGTTTTCACAAACTCCCTCTTTCCCTTTATTTTCCCTCTTCTATTCTAAAGGGGAAAGGACAAAAACCCCTTTCTATTCCTCTTCCCCCAAAAACCCATGAAACATGAAAGAAAATCCCTTTTGACAGTTCCCAAAATCTGTCAAAAATAAGATTTTCGCAGGTGGGAAAGGGACAAGAGGGAGGCTGCCCGCGAGTGGGTGGCCGCGCCTCACGCGCCCAGGTGCAGGCATCGCTCGCTGGGCTTGCCACACACGCCCCAGGCACTCGCATTGCCTCGCTGGGCGTGCCTTGTGCGCCCCAAACGCGGGCATCACTCTCTAGGCATGCCTCGTGTGCCCCAGGCGCGGGCATCGCCCGCTGGGCGCACCTCACGCTCCTAGGCGCTAGTGTACGTCCGCATGCCGCACCCATGGGGCAGTCTCGCGCCGCACGAAAAGCTAAAAAAACAAAAGTCGTTCCTCCCAAAAATAAAATAAATAATAAAAATAAAAATAAATAAATAAATAAAAAGCAAAATGAAAAAAGTAAAATAAAAATAAATAAGAGAAAATAGATAATAAAAATAATAAACGCAACAAAAACCAAAATAAATATAAGTAAATAAAATTTAAGAGTATTTTGGTATAAAGAACTTGACAAGGAGAATGATCGATTCTCACTTTATTGCCGACAGATCGGTCCTTATTTTTATCATTGGGTAATCCTGATCTTGGACCGTCTCGAGACCCAGTGTCTACACCTACCAGTATAATTTCTCTTCAAGTGTTAATGTAATACAATGTGCAGATGCATTTTGTTAGTATAATTATTAATCTTGCTACCTATTCTGGGTAGCCTTTACTTCGCAACGATTGTTCTTTATTTTGATGACAACTTGTAGCTATTTTGCCTTGGCCTTTAAAATGGTTATATATTTATTGGTTGAAAATGCATTGTTTGGTTGCAATTGCTGTGTGATTCGTACTGTTAAAATTGTGCCTTTGAATTGGAGGGTTCCTTCTTGATCTGTTCCTTCAATTTGATTTCTATTTTCTCATCTCTAGCTACTAAAAGTGGGACTAGACATTGCTTCATTCTTGATTGTGTTCTTAAGTGATTTGTTTTGTACGCTGTGATCTCAACAAAAATGCCTAACAATGATTTATAACCTTTGAATTTTAATACAAAATGAACAATCTTTGAACTTGCCTTCAATTTTCTGTCCTTGAATTTTGATCATCATCATTATTATTTTGTCTCGAAATCATTTTTCGTGTCTAATTAGATGAAAGTTGCGTATTAGTTAGATCCAAAATTTAATTTTAATGTAAACTCATCATCGAATAACAACAACAACAACAACAACAACAACAATAATAATAATAATAATAATAATAATAATAATAATAATAATAATAATAATAATAATAATAATAATAATAATAATAATAATAATAATAATAAATGAATAAAACTTGAATTAAGTTGAAGCAAATTGGTAAAAATTGTTAAAAAATTGATAGTACGTCAACCATAAATTTATTAAATTATAAATTATGGTGCATAATATCATAGCTACAATGTCTTGAAGAGGATTGCTGACAATTTCAATTTACTTTCAATCTATATATGAATATAAAGCTAATTTGTTATGTTTGATTACTTGATATTTCAGGTCGATATTCGTCGTCATGGAAGTTGTTCAAGTGAAATTATTAATTGTCAACAAATGAATATTATTTTATAATTTTAATTGTATGGGATGTTTTTAATTTTCTAAGTACTTTTTAAATATTGTTTCAAGTTAATGTACTTTTATGATAATATATATTTTCAATTAAAAATATTGGAGAATTGTTATTTATATAAATTAAATTTTGGATGTTACAATAACAATAACAATAATAATAATAATAAATTAAATTGGAAATAGTAGTAGTAGTAGTAATAATAATAATAAAAAAAATTTAATTGGAAATAGTAATAATAATAATAATAATAATAATAATAATAAATTAAATTGCGGTGGATTTTGCACAATTATCGACGGAAATTTTTGTCACTAATTCTATTTTTATGTGGAATTTGAAAAATGTTATTTTGCGACGGAATTTAGCGACAAAAAATCTATCGCTAATAATTTTTTAAACTATCTGGCAACTAGTTTTAGGGGTTATTTAGCAACAGAATTTTTATTTTTAGCGACGGAATTTTCTGTTGTTATTTTTAGCAACGGTTTTACGTTTTGGTTGCAAAATTGCTTACGACGGTCGGAATAGCGACAGTTAGTAGTTTTGTCATTAAAAGTAATTAGCAATGGAATATTTCCATTTAGCGACGGAAATGGCTGTTTTTTGTAGTGTAAGAAAATCTGGATGCAAAAGGCTCTCCCCCCTTCTTTTTTTTTCTCTCTCTCTCTCTCTCTTTCTTTCTATATCCACATTCATGGAAAATCCCTTGATTCCCTAGGTTTTCCCTTTATTTTTAGGATAAAATCTGATCTCTAGGCTAAAATTCCTATTCTGAATTCAAAAAAAAAATAAAAAATAAAATTAAAATCCCATAAAATCAGCATTTTAAGATCAAATAAAATCCTTTTCCACGGTTTTTGTAGGCTAAAAACGAGGGAGACAGTGTTAGGTGGCGAGGGACAGTCGTCTCTCAGATGAGCGATGCCCGTTGTAGACACTGGGTCCCGAGTCGGGTTTAATGTCAAAAAGTGATTTTTGGTCCTTAGTAATTCCCTCCGAAAAAAATATATATATTGTTGTGTTGTTTGTGATTACTTATGCTTTATAGTTTTTGTATATATTTTTTGTATGTTAATTGCATGATTATTTGTGTGTCTTAGTTTTTCAATTAGGTTCTTAGTAAGCTTTATTAGTAAGTATTGTTCTTTTGGTATATTATATAGGTTGTTAAGTCAATTATTTTTTATGCTCATTTTTATCAGTTTTTCAAAATTTTTGGTATGTGTTTTAAGTTTTTCAAGTTATTTTCTTTTACTTCTTTCAACATTATGAATTATTTAGTTTTTTAACTACCCATGTTTGTAAAGTTAGAATTTGCTCATTTAGGTTAAAATTTTAAGTTTCTAGTTGCCTATGGAAACTATAGCCATAATACTTACCTTATTTCCTTTCAATAATGGATGAGGATTTGAAAAAAAAAAATCATAAGTGGGATGGAGCATAAAATGCACCCACCAAATTCAAAAATAAATAGCAAGATGTACATCCAAAATTGCAGAAATATGGGATAGAGCGTAAAACGCACCCATATTACCTTCTCTTGCTATGCATGGAATAAAATAAAAAAATATATATCTATATCTACCCATGTACAAAAAAAAAAGAAAAGGAAAAAAGAAAAAAACAAAGTCTAAAAATGCCATGAGATTAGATCAAGGGTAAGTGAGCTCACAAATGTCCTAAATGCAGCTAGCAATCTTAGAATTTTTAACTTTTATGATCAATTTTCTCTCTTTGATTCATGTTTAGTTTTTGAGACTTTATATTCTTTATGTTGGAAGTAGTAAACTTAGATGACTTGTTGAATTTCCAATACATACTTTGAATTTTGATTTACTGATATGTGTGATTGTTTGAGATAGTTGATTTTTGCAATTTTTGTATATATGCTGAATGGATAGTGCTATGTAATTATGTTTACTAGCTATTGAATTTTCTTATGTCTTTTCTCTTGCTTGGGGACAAGCAAGGGTTAAGTGTGGGGGAATTTGATAGGAATTTAATTGAGGTATAATTTAGTGTATGTTTTGTATGAGTTTATGGAATTAATCATGCAATTGTGTGTATATTTGATATCATATCTGTTAGTTTATGTTTATTTGTATTAGTTGAGTGTTTTTGTGTTTACTGGTGTTGTTTTAGGTGAAAAATGAAGAGAAGAAGCATAAATGTGGATAGGATCACGAGAGCAGAGAAGGGTCACGACTAGTGATGCTGTATCACGAGTCGTGACTTGTGAAGGAGAATGCAGAAGGAAGGAGGAAAAGAAGAAGAGGGGCTGAGGAAGTAGGGTCACGAGTCGTGAAAGACCATCACGACTCGTGACGACACAGAGAGGCCAGGAAAGAAAGGAAAGAAAAGAGAAAGGGAAGAGAAGGCGAGACGTGAGCACCAGTTACGACTCACACGCGAAGTCACAACACGTGATTGGAGGTCGCGACTCGTAAGTGGCCAGAGAGAAGAAGAGAAGCGAAAGAATAAAAGAGAGAAAGGAAAAGGGGAGCGCGTTCTATCGCGAGCGCGACAGAGACGACCGTTGGGACAGTTTTCTCTTGAAAAGTCACCTCCTCTCACCAACAATTACAACCATTCTCAAGAGACATCTCTAAGAGACACAAACTTCAAATTATCATCTATAAATACTTAGTTTAACTGTAATTTTAGATATATGGAATTTTAGTTAAGTAATTTTCTGTATTTTTTAAGACAGATTTATAGTTAAAGTTCTTAGTTAGTTTTCATGTTTTGAAGAAGAAGATCAAGGAGAAGAAAATCTATTTGAAGAGTTGAGAAAAGGGTTGAAGGACTTCTATCTTATTCTCTTATCTTTTATTTCTTCTCTGATCATTTAATGAATACTCATTTAATGAATTTGTTCATTATTAACATTCTTTAATTCCATCTATTTTAAAGAGTCTTTGATTGCAGATTTTCTATTAGTATATTTTGCATGATCTTTATAAGTTAAAGTAATTCGAAAGTTTGCTTTATCTGAAATCTAATAGAATTTCATTATTAAGGTATATTTGAGAGATCGGTATATTAAGATAATTGCTATAGGTTAGTGTTTATTCTTAAAATATGTAATTAGAAACCTCTAATTCATTAATGAAAATTGTGAGTTAGAATTTTAATTGTATGTTTTAGGCATTTTAATTCATGTCGAGAGAGTGAGTTAAAAATTTATTCTAACTTGGCTTGCATAAAAAGATGAAAGATGTTAATTAAAATGATGGAATCAAGTTCATTATCTTTAATTCTTCATGATTTATTTTATCTTCTTTTGACTATCATTAACTAGGTTTATTTAGTTTACATGTTAGATTAGTTTAAAATTAACTTTCACACTATTAGACCATTGTAAACAAGATTAAAATTGGGGAGTAATAGTGAGTAAAACGCGTTCCTCGTGGGATCGACATCTTAAGTACTATTGCGGTACACCGTATTTATGGAAGTATTTATGGATGACTTTTCTGTATATGGGGATTCATTTGAGCTTTGTTTACAAAATTTAGACAAAGTTTTCGCTAGATGTGAAGAAAATAATTTGGTTCTTAATTGGGAGAAATGCCATTTCATGGTTGATGAAGGGATAGTCTTAGGGCACAAAATTTCAAGTAGGGGGATTGAGGTAGATAGAGCAAAAACAGAATTAATTGAGAAGTTACCTCCACCCACTACACTTAAGGGGGTAAGATCTTTTCTTGGACATGCTAGTTTTTATAGAATATTTATAAAGGATTTTTCTTTAATTGCTAAACCTCTAACTAACTTGTTAGTTAAAGATGTTCCTTTTGAATTTTCTAAAGAATGTATGCATGCTTTTGATACTTTGAAGAAGGCCCTTACTAGTGCACCTATTATTGCTTCTCCTAATTGGGAATTACCATTTGAGATTATGTGTGATGCAAGTGATGTTGCTGTGGGTTGCGTTTTAGGTCAAAGACATGGTAAGAATTTGCATGTAATTTACTATGCTAGTCATACTTTGTCATCTACTCAAATTAATTACACAACTACTGAAAAAGAAATGTTAGTTGTAGTTTATGCATGTGACAAGTTTAGATCTTACTTGTTAGGGTCTAAAGTCATAATCTATACCGATCATGCGAGGTATTTATTTGCAAAGAAAGATGCTAAACCTAGGTTGATTCGTTGGGTTTTGTTATTGCAAGAGTTTGACCTTGTCATTAAAGATAAAAAGGGAAGTGAAAATTTAGTTACTGACCATTTATCAAGGTTAGAAAGCAATGACCAAACTTTAGGTGAAGGCATTGAAATTAATGAATCGTTTCCGGACGAAGCATTAATGTCAATTGAGAATATGCATGTACCTTGGTATGCTGACTTTGCTAACTATCTTGCTGCTGGAATTGTACCTGATAATTTGACATGGCAACAAAAGAAGAAATTCTTTAGTGAAGTTAAAAATTATCTTTGGGAGGAACCTTACTTATTTAAGATAGGTGGGGATGGTATAATTCATCGTTGTGTAAGTGAGGAGGATTATCAAAACATCTTGATGCATTGTCATGCTACATTGTATTCGGGTCATAATGGTGCTAATAAAACTGCTTCTAGAGTGCTTGGTATTATTTTTCTTTTTAATTAATTGTTATATTATATGTGTGATATTTGTATGTAATAATGTCATTCTTTTTGTTCCACAGATAATCCTAATTTGTAAGTTCATTTTATATGTCTAATTGTGAATTTTTTTAAAGGGAAGAAAATTTGATTTTTCAAATTCCTTTCTGTCGCGAGCGCGATAGAAAGGGGAAGGTGTTTTATAGATTTCATCGCGACGGCACGACGAAGGGTGTCCTCGCGACAGTTTCTTTTTGATTTTTCATTTTTCCTTTCTGTCACGAGGTCGCGATGGAGAGAGGGGTTTATTTGTCGCGATGCCGCGACGTATATCGCGATGCGCTAATTTTTCATTGTGCTTCTGTCGCGATCGCGACGATGTCACGACGTCGCGACAGAACGCGGGATTTGAATTTGTTGGTCAATCTAACCATTGGGAACTCATTTAATTCCTCAACTTCCCTCTTTTCTACCCTAATAACTTCTTCTTCTTTCAATTTCTTTTGCCTTTTCAGTTTTTTTCCAATTACTTTCTCTCTTTTCTCTCAATCCTTACTCAAAATTCTCTCTAAATTCCTCATGCTTTATCTTCCTTTTTCTTTTACTTCTGTTTTCTTATATTTCTTTTCACTTTGATTTATCTAGTTGTAAGCGATTTTACAATGGTGAGAACTAAGCACGTGGAAGACAAGAGTAAGGGGAAGAGGCCTATGGGGGAGTCAAGCAATCAGGGAGATGATTCTACTCCTGCTTCACTCGTTTTTCAAAATAGGTATGATTGTCCTTTTCCAATTTTTTCTGATGAGGAAGGGGAGAAATTTGAATATTCTGCCAATAAAAATTATGTTGGTATGTGGGCTTTGGACTCCGCTATTTTGAATACAATGGGATTAACTAATCAAATAAATCGTTTTCTTAAATATATGAAATGGGGAAAATTTATAACCTTATCTTTACCTGTGAGAAAAGACTGGGCTTTAGAGTTTTTTGTTACCTTGACTTATGTGGATAAACATAAGATTTCAATGAAATTTAGACATCAAGGAGCAGAGTATACTGATGATTTGAATACGTGGTTTGTTTTCCCTTTAAATGGAAAATGATTTGATTCCCATCTTTTTCAACCTTCCCCTGTTTGGACTAGATTGTCTGGCTTAGAGCACTTTAATAATAAGAATTCAACTAATAGGCAAATCAAGGATGATGCATTGATGCTTTTTAATAAGTTTCTTTGCCATGCTATGTTTAGGAGGGTTGAAAGTACAAAAGTTCAAACCAAGGATTTATTTGTGTTAGACCTTTTACAATCCCATAAAACCCCTGATTCAATCGATTTTATTTTAGATGGTTTGTACCATGCTTCTATTGCAAGAAGTAAATCTGTGGGGATGTGCCATCTTGTTACTGGTATTATTTTGGGATGTATGGGTGATTTAAACAATTTTGTCTTGGCTGACAATGAATCAATTCCATTTCTTGATGTTGTTTACTTGCGGCGCTCTAATATTTCAAAAACTTGTTAAGCATTTTCTACATATGCTATATACCGCAAGTATACGGTGTACCGCAATAGTACTTAAGATGTCGATCCCACGAGGAACGCGTTTTACTCACTATTACTCCCCAATTTTAATCTTGTTTACAATGGTCTAATAGTGTGAAAGTTAATTTTAAACTAATCTAACATGTAAACTAAATAAACCTAGTTAATGATAGTCAAAAGAAGATAAAATAAATCATGAAGAATTAAAGATAATGAACTTGATTCCATCATTTTAATTAACATCTTTCATCTTTTTATGCAAGCCAAGTTAGAATAAATTTTTAACTCACTCTCTCGACATGAATTAAAATGCCTAAAACATACAATTAAAATTCTAACTCACAATTTTCATTAATGAATTAGAGGTTTCTAATTACATATTTTAAGAATAAACACTAACCTATAGCAATTATCTTAATATACCGATCTCTCAAATATACCTTAATAATGAAATTCTATTAGATTTCAGATAAAGCAAACTTTCGAATTACTTTAACTTATAAAGATCATGCAAAATATACTAATAGAAAATCTGCAATCAAAGACTCTTTAAAATAGATGGAATTAAAGAATGTTAATAATGAACAAATTCATTAAATGAGTATTCATTAAATGATCAGAGAAGAAATAAAAGATAAGAGAATAAGATAGAAGTCCTTCAACCCTTTTCTCAACTCTTCAAATAGATTTTCTTCTCCTTGATCTTCTTCTTCAAAACATGAAAACTAACTAAGAACTTTAACTATAAATCTGTCTTAAAAAATACAGAAAATTACTTAACTAAAATTCCATATATCTAAAATTACAGTTAAACTAAGTATTTATAGATGATAATTTGAAGTTTGTGTCTCTTAGAGATGTCTCTTGAGAATGGTTGTAATTGTTGGTGAGAGGAGGTGACTTTTCAAGAGAAAACTGTCCCAACGGTCGTCTCTGTCGCGCTCCCCTTTTCCTTTCTCTCTTTTCTTCTTTCGCTTCTCTTCTTCTCTCTGGCCACTTACGAGTCGCGACCTCCAATCACGCGTCGTGACTTTGCGTGTGAGTCGTAACTGGTGCTCACGTCTCGCCTTCTCTTCCCTTTCTCTTTTCTTTCCTTTCTTTCCTGGCCTCTCTGTGTCGTCACGAGTCGTGATGGTCTTTCACGACTTGTGACCCTACTTCCTCAGCCCCTCTTCTTCTTTTCCTCCTTCCTTCTGCATTCTCCTTCACAAGTCACGACTCGTGATATAGCATCACTAGTCATGACCCTTCTCTGCTCTCGTGATCCTATCCACATTTATGCTTCTTCTCTTCATTTTTCACCTAAAACAACACCAGTAAACACAAAAACACTCAACTAATACAAATAAACATAAACTAACACATATGATATCAAATATACACACAATTGCATGATTAATTCCATAAACTCATACAAAACATACACTAAATTATACCTCAATTAAATTCCTATCATATATATATAATATAGATTAGGTAGGTAAAATTAGAAATTAATTATTAATGTTGGGTTAATTTAATTTATTAATATTGTAAGTTTAATTAGATAATTAAAATGCATGAAAGATTAAAGATTAATTAGTTAATATGTAAAGTGTTTAATTAATTAGATAAATTATATGATATATTAAATAGATTAATTATATTAAGATGTAAAATATGTAATGTTTAAATTAATTAATTTATGTTATTTGAATTAAGTTAAATTAATTAAGAAATTAAAATGGAGGAAATTATTAAATGACCCAAAAACCAACCCTAATTTTAGGGTATAAAAAGAAAAGAATGAAGGGAAATGAGGGAGCTCTCTCGGCAGATCAAGGCAAAAAAAGACCAAGAAAAAGAAAAGAAAAAGAAAGGGAGAGCTGAGAGCAGTGGTGGCCGGCCATAGGAGGAGAAGAAAAGAAATAGAAAAGAGAGTAGAAGACATAGCAAGAGAGAGCAAGGAAAAAGGGACCAAGAGCAAAGAGAAATAGGAGGAGAGTAGAGAGAAGAAAAGAGGGTGGAACAGGGGCCAACGGAGACCAACGGCGCCGGAGAGAAGAAGAGAAAGAAGAAAAGACGGGGGAAGGAGGCGTTGCCTCTGCCAGCCAGCCACGGCCGCCGATCGCCACACGCGCCCCGCCACCGTGAAGAGGTCTGGATGAAACCATCGGTGGTCGCCGTTCCTCCATCGGCCGCCGTAAGCCGGCGCGTGAGAGAAGAAGACTCGGACGCTTCAAGACGTTTTCTGGCGACGGCAGCGCTCGTTCCGGCGCGTGACCCACTCCGGCAGGATCCCGGCGGTCCGATCTCCCTTTCGGCAACGATGGTGTCGACCACCTTCCCTCCGGCGAGGCTCTGGTGAGGTAAACTCCACTTCACCCTATTTTATTTTAAATACAATATTATTATTATTATTATTGTTATTAATTAATATTATTATTATTATTATTATTATTATTTTGTTTATTTATTATTATTATTATTATTATTATTAATTAATTAATATTAATAATATTATTATTATTATTTTGGTTATTTATTATTATCATTATTATTATTATTATTATTCTGTTTTATTACAATTATTATTATTATTATATATTTATTTATGTTTATTGATGTTGTTGTTATTATTATTATTATTATTATTATTATTATTATTATTATTATTATTATTATTATTATTATTATTATTATTATTATTATTATTATTATATATTTATTTATGTTTATTGATGTTGTTGTTGTTATTATTATTATTATTATTATTATTATTATTATTATTATTATTATTATTATTATTATTATTATTATTATTATTATATATTTATTTATGTTTATTGATGTTATTATTATTATTATCTTTTATTATTATTATTATTTGCATTATTGCTATTATTATTATTATTATCAAATACTATTTGTTTTATTATTAATATTATTATTGTATGATATTATTGTTAGCATTTTTATTTTTGTTGGATTATTATAATTGTCATCATATTTTGCATCCATTAATTCTTCTAATTTAATTCATTTAATCGTTCATTTAGAATTTATTTATTTATTCGAAAAATATGTAAATACTATTTTATCTTATTTTATGTATTTGTGGTCTGTAATAATAAAACGATTTTCGACCGCTCTTAAAAAGAACCACCACACAAATATTTTCTACCAAATAAAATATTGGTTAATAAAACTGGACCAATGTCCTCATTTTCATCTCGAGCCAAAAAGTTTAACTTGATTTGAGAATTCTATAATTTTTTGTAAAATGAGTATTTGGGAACCAATGTTCCTGTCTAAATAAACATCCCGATTTATTCTTTTTTTGTACCTTATTTATAATGGGGGTTGTATTCCGCCCCTAATTTTATTGTAATTTACTTTTGAATGCTTTATTTTAGTTTCGCTTTTATTTTCTGCTTTTACGTGAATGATTGCGCCTTTTAATTAATTGCATCGTGTGGAAAGAGTGTGAAATAATAAATTCAAAACTTAATTGTAAAATTAATCAAGATGCGAATAAATGAGAAGTTCCGAACCCACCTCTGGTCTTTGGGCTCAAAGAGGTTAGAGGTCTATCCGATCATTCGTTGGAGCTAAGACTTCCAAGACACCTCTTGTGTTACGAGACTTAGACGTTAATCCTAGGCTCCTTTGGGAGAGAGGTTTACCCTCCAAGACCCCTTTGGTTGGCCCAAAATGGATAATAAGCGCAGTCTTAGGCTCTCCGAGGCGAGAGAAACTTTCCCAATGTTCTATTGGGTGGCTACTCCATGAAACCTCCTTGTTGCCCAAAATAGACGCACTCATAATTCATTGCAAGTTGCCAATGGACCCACAAATGCCCTGATCGCCCTCGAGCGGGCGGTCGTACGGGCGGCACGCGGGCCTCGGCGCGCGTCACAGTGGCGACTCCACTGGGGACATACTCAAGACTTCGATTCGAAAGTACCTTGATTAACATTTACAATTAGGTTTTAGTTTATAAATTTCACCTTCTTTCAAAGCTACATTGCATCACATTAGAGCCTTAGATCTATGTTAGTTTGGTCCTTCTATCACCCCGGTGCATTCCCGAAGCACGACCCTATGTTCACTCACTGTAGAGAAGTGTTAAGGATAATCACCAGCTCAAGCCTCGTGCCATCAAATGGTATATCAAATGATGACCCGACTGGTCGAGTTAGGCCCGTTGGCAGGGATCATGCTTGGGTAGCCCTAATATATCATCACCTTGGACCAAAGCCCATGTAATGGACCTAGATACTTCCACTAGGGGGCATGTGCCATAATACATTGCTTGTGTAGTGGGTTATTGTGTATTAAATAAATCCAAATAAATTTAGATGTTCACTCCTTAAAGGCTTTCATACCCGAGGGGTGTGTTTTGATTTATTCGGATTGTTTAAATACATGATAGCCAAAAATTCATCTCCATGCGCTTTTATTAATGAGAGTTCGTGCTTAGCAGCACGCTGCACGCGCTCATTGGGTTCCCCGTTAACCCATGGGTCAAGCCTACCTAGGGAAAGAGCCCGCACGACCCCCTGTGTGATAAAAATAAGGTTGGGAGGAACACTTTTCTTGTGTGTGTATTTGTGCTTGTACATTCTTTTATGAGTAATAATAGTAAATAAAACACATGCATTTTGTCTCATGTATAATTCTTTCCATACAATAATAGAACCTGTGCACTCTGTATATAAAATTGCCTGTATCATAATTTGTGAATATGAACACGATATGTATTTGTCCTGCATGTACATACATAGCAGCGCCTGTCACGACTCACACTAACATTATGACATCCATAACATCCATCATGCACCACAGCCAGTACATACGGCATGCGTCCCCGAAGGTACATATCGACATGCATCATAGCATGCACAGGCATATTACCACCGTGACATAAAAAAAATGAAAATGAAAACAAAAAATAATAAAAAATAATATATAGTCAAAATAATGCATTCACCATGTGTCATAGCATGTACATATCCGTATGCTCACATTACATACATATACTGCTGCATGTCATAGTGTGCACACATTAGCATACTTCATTAGACTAGACATTATACACATCATGACACTTTGCATCTCTCACATTGTATGCCATATCATGAACATGCATTATCATGCATGAATTATGCCATGTATATATTAATCCTGCATCGACTATGTTAGTCATTGTATATACCAATGTATGTCTGGCATTTGCATACCATGCAAGTATACATGCCTCGTAAATGTCATTCGTTTCTTGCAACCACTTTCATCTTATGTCTTGTGTCACACACATATGTCGCTCGCTGTACACAATCATTCTTATACTGTGCCCCATGCCATGTACATTATTTGTATATATGTTTTACATTTCTATATATGTGAGTTTTGCTATCCCTCCCGATTTATGTACACATTATCTTGGCCAATCGTTCTCATCTTACATCATATATCCTTATCATGCCTAAATCATGCCATGTGCACATACACCATGTATCATGAACATCCATCTCCATGTTGTGCCATATTTTACACTCATGCTTTCATCGTATACATGTGCACTGCAAATTTATGCATGCACGTTATTTATCATGCAGTGTTTACACACTCATATTTTTTCGCAGGTGTTTTACACACACATCTTTGCACATATTTTGTGTACATATTTTTGTACAATATGTTTTTACCCATGTGTACAATATGTTTTTATACAATATGTTTTTGCGCGTATAGTTTCTTACACGCATTGCTAATATGCACGACACTATTGCATACGTCTTTTCATGTTCATGATTTTTAACCAATAGTTTGTGCATATTCAAAAAAAAATAAAAAAAAATTCTTTGTGCCCACACCATTTTTGTGCATATAATTTTTGATGGAATAAAAATTTTTTTTATGTTAAGTTGTATCCTAAAACACTGACATGTTTGCACCTCATTAGGGTACCTCTGATTCAAAGTTCGACTCTGCTTAAGTAGTTCTCAACTATGAAGGGATTTGATCTTGACTCTAGAAATCTGAGTTTCATTCCACTTTGAATTAAGTAAGGGGTATATATGTTTGGTCTTTAAGAGCTAGATTACATGAAAATATTTGGCTATACCATGTCATTTCTAAGTTCATAGCACTTTTTGGCCCGTTTTGAAAATAAACTGAAAAACTAGTTGCAATTAGAGGATTGGATGAAAACTCACTAAGAGCACTAGAACCTTTCCGATTACCCGTCAAAGCGACCCCTGGATAA
This sequence comes from Excoecaria cochinchinensis, assembly GCA_947683425.1. Lineage (NCBI taxonomy): Eukaryota > Viridiplantae > Streptophyta > Magnoliopsida > Malpighiales > Euphorbiaceae > Excoecaria > Excoecaria cochinchinensis. The sequence goes on from CANTUQ010000004.1 coordinate 5,736,396, forward strand.
GGCTGGATCTAGAAAATTATTTAGGCAATCATTTCTTTGTATAGGCCTCTAAATGACCATTTCCTCCCTTTATTTTGCAACCGCTTGTTAGCCCCTTGAGCCTTTATTTCGGTATGCTAAATGCGTACCAGTTTTTATTGTTACACACGTTAAAACTACTCCATTCACTTAAAATGATTTTGGCTTCCCCTTAGAATAATGGCTGCTTTAATAAGGACGGATGGACATTATGATATTCTTTCGGACCATCAAAAGTCACCCCGATAAAAATGGATTTACACTTTGGGGAAAAGAGCCTCAATTTTTGACAATTCTTTGAGCTATCAATAATCACCCTGATAAGGATGGGTTTACCCCTTAAGAAAAATTTTCAATCATCGATAATTTTTGGGCTACACTTCTGGAAAGGGGTTTGAATCATCGATAAACTTTTCGTGTAATTAGAGACATGAGCTTGCGAAAAAAAAATGAAAGAAAAAAAAGAAAGCAAAAAAAAAAAATAGTAGGGCCCAAGATAATACCCCTTGATGAGTTTCAGTAGCTATCTTTTTAGCTAAATTGTTATGCTGAGCTTAATGAGTTCATGTATTACCAAATCCAAATTCAAGAGTATCTGGACAGTATACAATTGGGGTTGGGAATGGTCCTTGTTGTAACACCCCTTACCCGTACTTAGGCGATCCCATCCGATAAGGAGTGAGATGCCGTATGAGTAGAGGTGCCACCACACAGATACAGAATATACATACATAAACATACATACTGAAATATAGGGTAATTTAAAACTTTACAAAGCCATTCATGAAATAAGCTGATCATGCATTAATATAACGGAAATCATTACATTACTGATTGATCAACCCAAAGGTACAAAAGATAATTAAAATCCAAAATTATAGATATACATATGCGAAAGCTAATACAAAATTGACATCAGAGAGTTCTATACAAAAAGAATCGTCAAAATACAAAATTAGGCCCTACACTAAAGACCCAGCTGTGTTGGCTTCGATGGCTGCGACTCTCCCAAAGCAACTCCTTCCGCACCTGCACGGGTAAACACACCGTGCTAAGCGATAAACGCTTAGTGGGGAAACACACATATAGTATAAGGACAACCATTCACAACGGTCGTCAAGGCAAACACATACTGATGGCATAATCAGAAATACACATTAAACGAGAGTAGAAATATATGAACATGTAAATATATAGATTCATACATTTGATAAAGCACACTGCTTTCATAACATCATTAATAACATATTCGGATCACATAATCTCATACTTAGCAAAGCAATTCAAAATGATAAAGTGCCTGCTAACTCAAAGTAGTGGATAACGAGTGAACAAACAGTACTTTACGGGTACGAGCCGATTACAAACAGTACCTTACGGGTACGAATCGAGAAATTAATTTTTACTTTTAATTTCCACAAAACATTTTCAAAGGGGATCTTAAACAAGATCCGAACACAAAGGGGTTCGCGAGAAACCAAACGGGGACCTGATCGGGGTCCAAACTGAACAAAGGGCTGCAGCTAAGAGACTCTATTAGGCATGCCTAACTATCCACTAGACTGACTCTTACAGGCCATGTATTAAATATTCCATAATCGAAACATAATATTCAATATAATACGATGCAACACAAATAATTACAGTTAAATATAATTTAAAAACTGAGGTGACGTTAAATAACTATTAAAAACCAGAACATAAGTTAAAATGAACAAAGAACAAGAATTAAAACATCAAAATTCAAGACAGAAGACATTTAGAAACAGTTGCGGGAGAGGAGGCTGTCACGACTGGTGACAGATGTCACGACTAATGACAGGGGCTTACTGTCACGACTCGTGACAGATGTCACGACTAGTGACAGAGGTTTATCGTCACGACTCGTGACAATTGTTACGACTCGTGACGAAGCTGAAGCTGTCACGACTGGTGAAAGGGGCTTACTGTCATGACTGGTGACAGATGTCACGACTAGTGACAGGGCCACGGGATTTCCAGGAAAAAAATCCAACAACTTAAATTTTTGCTTCAAAAAATCATCAATCAAGCATCACAACTTAAATCAAACAAAACCCATAACATTTATTTTAACATGAACCTCTTTAAACATCACATTTTCAGAAATTCCATCTGTGACGCGCGCCGGATGTCCACTCGGCCGCCCCTATGACCGCCCACTTGAGGGCGATCCGGCAATTGAGTCCGCTAATAGCTTGCAATAAATCGCAAGTGCGTCTATGTTTGGCAACAAGGAGGTTTCATGGAGTCGCCACCCAATAGAACATTGGAAAAGTTTCTCTCGCCTCGGAGAGCCTAAGACTGAGCTTAGTATCCATTTTGGGCCAACCAAAGGGGTCTTGGAGGGTAAACCTCTCACCCTAAGGAGCCTAGGATTAACGCCAAAATCTCATGACACAAGAGGTGTCTTGGAGGGTAAACCTCTCGCCTCTTTGAGCCCAAAGATCAGAGCTGGGTTCAGGACTTCTCATTTATTTCTACCTCGATTATTTTATGATCAAATTTTAATTACCATTAATTCGCTCTCTCTCTACACGATGTAATTGATTAAAGGCGCATTTATTCACATTTGGAAAGCAGTAAATGAGCAAGTAATGAAAGCAATAAATTACAATAATACAAGGAGCGGAATACAACTCCCTTTTATAAAGTTGCGATACATACACGAATCGGGGCATTGCTTAATTTGAGGACTTTGGTCCTCGCATGCATCATTATCAAAATGGCTATTTTTATTGTGATGAGCTTTTATTGGATAAAAATAGGACATTGGGTCCTTGCGTTTATGAAAACCTCTTTTTATTGAATATAAAACATTAATCAATTTTTATATTTAACGGGATACAAAAAAAAGGGGCATACTCATGTACATAGAATAAATAATGAATAAACTAATAAAGGGAATAATCAAGAGGGTTAGAAAACTAAACCGGACAGAATAATCCGAGCATGGTAGATCGCCCCTCGAGCTCAGGATAGTCCAAGAAAATCAATATATGCTCACAGAAGGTTAAAAGATGTTAATATATGAAAGCTCAACATAAAATGGAGTCAAAAGACTTGAAAGAAATAGAAAAGATTTGGAAAAGTGGAGACAGGACCTAACGACGGCCTCTGTCGAGTGACCGACGGGCGTCGGTAGGTGACCAACATATCCCGTCACTCACTCAAGAGAGAGGGCGTCTGTAGGTGAGGTGACCGACGGGCATCGGTGAGATAGATGACCCGTCGGTCACCACTGCCTCCGAAAATAAACAGTGAAAAACTCTTTTTTCAAAGCAAAAATGGGTTTTTATCACAAAATGAGATGAAGAGAATCAAAATAAAGGAAAGTGAAAGCAAAAAGCCACAAGAACAGCAAAAATAAAGAATAAAGATGAAATAACTCGGAGAATAAGTCCGAAATATTTACCCTCAGATAATGCTTTAGTGATATTCTTGGTGTTGATTAGAGTCCTGCACGTTCCACGAGATACGAAATGAAGGATCAAAGAGAGGAAAATAGATTGTTTCCTTCTTAACCCCTCAAAAAGTTTGACTTTGGAATCAAAAACCCAAAGAAAACTAATTAGTTTTAGTTCCTTTTTGACGGTTTGATCCTCAAATTAAAAGAAAATTCTTGATGTGTGATTGCTGGAAGAGAGAGAAAATACGCTTGAAATTTGGCAGAGTTTCCCCTCTTGAAAATTTTTGGAACCCTTTTTAGGAAGAAATTCAAAGCTTTTATAGGCCAGGCACAATCGACGGGCGTCGGATGTGGAGACGAGCGTCGGAAGAATCCTTCTGACACAAGGATTCATCCGACGGCCCTGCCATTTCCACCGACGGGCGTCGGAGAGGTTGCGTGCTCCGGAAAACCAGCTGGCATGCTTCGAAAAAAGCGGGTCCGTCCGACGGGCGTCGAAAAAAACCACAGGCCGTCTGTGACCCTAACCGACGGGCTGGCCTCCCACAGACGGGCTGGCCGTCTGTAGGAGAAAATATATTTTTTTACTCGAAAACTCCCGTTCTTCCCCCCTCTGCCTACAAAAGGTGAAAAGACTCATTTCTCGTGGACTATGGGACTAAAATCTCCGAATCCAAACCGTTTGTAAAGGCTCGGATACTGATTTCATCATAGGGCAATCTCTGATCTGGACTGCTCCGGGACACGGTGCCTACACCATCAAAGATACCAAAAATCATGAAAATGCACAAAAATGGCACATAAATTCCCAAACCTCAAAATTAGAAGCTTTATCACTTGGTTCCACTAGATCCTGCAACTTCCTTGCCTTTAGGATCTCTTGGAGGCTCAACTAAGCATCAAACCATAAAATACACAAATACAACCCTAAGTTACAAATCCAAAACCAGGAAAAATAAGGAGAAGAAGAAGAAGATGAAGAAGAAGAAGATGATGATTACACAAAAGAGATGCATAAACTTACTGATTAATGCAAGGTGTGATCAATCCCCACCACCAAGAGCTTGAATCCAAGCTTAGAGCATACCAATGGAAAGCAAAGGAAAAGAAAGACAAAGAAGAGAGGGGAGAACGGGAATGAGGGATGAAAATTCAGATTTCCCAATTCTCTCTCTTCTTCTACCTTTCATTTCCTAACCTAACCATGTGTCCACTTCTTAGTGGTGGAAATCCATCACACACACCAAACAACCATACACCAAGAACACACAATGAACACCTTACTAAGACACACCCTACCATGGTATGAGCAAACACACACAAAAACACAGCCCTAACACACACTCTACAACCATCCGAATGAGCACACCCAAGTGCAACCCAACTAATTCACACCCTAACACCACACATGCACCCACATGCTAACAAAACTCTTAAAACATGCATTTCTACCCAAAATGCCCTTTACACAAGCCAAAACTCACACAATGAACATGCACAAACATGACTCATTCTACTAGGGGGCAAACAAGGTGTGACAACTCTCCCCTACTAATGAGAATTTCGTCGAAATTCTCACCTGAACTGAACAATTGCGGATACTGAGCTCTCATCGACTCCTCTGGTTCCCATGTCGCTTCTTCGACTCCGTGGTGATTCCAAAATACCTTCACCAACGGAATCTGCTTACTCCTTAACTGTCTCACTTCCCGAGCTAAGATAGCTCTTGGTTCTTCATCATAAGAGAAATCAGGCTGAACTTGTACATCTTGCACGGACAACATGTGCGACGGATCTGATCGGTATCGACGAAGCATCGAAACATGAAACACATCGTGCAACCTTGATAACTCTATCGGTAAAGCCAACCTATAGGCTACCGGACCAACTTTTGCCAACACCTCATACGGACCAATGAAACGAGGACTAAGCTTTCCTTTCTTTCCAAACCTAAGCACTTTCCTCCAAGGAGAAACTTTCAGGAAAACCTTATCTCCGACTTCAAACCGCACATCTTTCCTCTTCAGATTGGCATAAGACTTCTGTCGATCCTTGGCTGCCTTCAAATTCTGCTGCACAACTCTGATCTTCTTCTCTGTATCTCTAACTAGATCTAGCCCAATCACTGATCTCTCGGACAACCCTGTCCAACAAACTGGAGTCCTACACTGACGTCCATACAAAGCCTCATAAGGAGCCATACCGATACTGGACTGATAGCTATTGTTGTAGGCAAATTCCATAAGCGATACATACTTGTCCCAACTACCCGGAAAGTCCAAAACACAAGCCCTTAACATGTCCTCTAAGATCTGAATCACTCGCTCGGACTGACCGTCTGTCTAAGGATGAAACGCCGTGCTGAAGTTCAACTTGGTACCCAAAGCTCGCTGCAACTCTTTCCAAAACTTAGATGTGAACCTTAGGTCCCGGTCTGAAACTATGGACAAAGGCACTCCATGTAACCGAACTATCTCATCCACACAGATACTGGCCAATCTATCCATCTGGTAATCCATCCCAACCGGCAAGAAGTGAGTGGACTTTATGAGTCGATCCACAATAATCCAAACAGAATTATGCTTTTTCTGAGTCAAGGGCAAATCGGAAACAAAATCCATAGCAATGTCATCCCACTTCCACTCCGGAACAGATAAAGGCGTGAGCAATCCCGAATGAACTTGGTGCTCAGCCTTTACCTACTGACATGTCAGGCACTTGGACACAAAATCCACTATATCTTTCTTCATACCAGACCACCAATAAAACTGCTTCATATCCCGATACATCTTGTTACTCCCGGGATGCATGGTGAAAACCGTGCTATGCGCCTCACTCAGAAGCTGTTTCCTCAACTCCTCATCACCCGGAACACACAAACGGTTCCTATACAAAAGCGCTCCATCAAGAACCGAGAACTCTGACTGCTTGCCCAGACTAACCTCTTGCACAATCCTCTGAAGCTTCGCATCAATCTTCTGAGCATCAACTATCCGCTGTCTCAAGGTAGGCTTGACTCTCAACTGAGCAATCAAAGCCCCATCCGAACCAAACCTCCATCTGAACCATCTCAAAAATAAGGCAGAAACTGACTTCCGACTCAAAGCATCTGCAACTACATTGGCCTTACCCGGGTGGTAATCCACAATGCAATCATAATCTTTAAACAACTCAAGCCATCGACGCTGCCTCATATTCAATTCCTTTTGAGTCAGGAAATACTTTAAAGTTTTGTGGTCCGAAAAGATCCTGCACTTCTCCCCATAGAGATAATGGCGCCAAATCTTCAAAGCAAAAACGACCGCTGCTAACTCAAGATCATGCGTCAGATAATTCCTCTCATGTGGCTTTAACTGCCGAGATGCATAAGCCACCACCTTACCTTCCTGCATCAGAACACATCCCAGACCAACACCTGAAGCGTCACTATACATAACAAACTCCTTACCCGAGATGGGTTGAGTAAGTATAGGAGCTTCGACTAACAACTGCTTCAACCTCTCAAAGCAAGCCTGACACTTATCCGACCACTCGAACTTAACTCCCTTCCTCAACAACCTAGTCATCGGAGCAGTAATCATAGAGAAACTCTTAACAAACCGACGGTAGTACCCCGCTAAACCAAGGAAACTCCGCACTTCCTGAACATTCCTAGGTGCTTTCCAGTCAACTATCGCCTCTATCTTAGCTGAATCTACTTGGATACCCTTGGCTAAAACTACATGGCCCAAGAACGACACTTCCCGAAGCCAAAAATCACACTTACTCAACTTAGCAAACAACCGATGTTCCCTCAACACTTACAAAACCACTCGGAGATGTTCCTCATGCTCGGTCTCATCCTTGGAATACACCAAGATATCATCTATAAACACTACCACAAATCGGTCCAAGTATGGCCTAAACACTCTGTTCATCAAATCCATGAATGCCGCTGGAGCATTAGTCAAACCAAACGGCATCACAAGGAACTCATAATGGCCATACCAAGTCCGAAATGCGGTCTTAACCACATCTTCATCCTGAACCCGAAGCTGATAATACCCCGACCGAAGATCTATCTTGGAAAACACACCTGTACCCCGAAGCTGATCAAACAAATATTCAACTCTAAGCAACGTATACTTATTCTTCACTGTAACCTTATTAATTGCCTATAATCGATGCACATCCTCAAAGACCCATCCTTCTTCTTGACAAACAGAACCGGAGCTCCCCATGGAGATATACTGGGTCGAATAAACCCCTTATCCAATAGCTCTTGCAGTTGAGTTTTTAATTCTCTCAACTCTACAGGAGCCATCCGATAAGGTGCCTTCGATATAGGTGTGGTACCCGACATGATCTCTATGGCTAGTTCAACTTCCCTCTCTAGAGGCAAACCCGGCAAATCACTCGGGAAAACATCACTAAACTCCCGCACAACAGGGATATCCTTAATCCTTACTTGGTCCCTCTTGGAATCCAAAACTACCGCTAGAAAAGCCTCACAACCTTTCCTCAAAAACCTCTTGGCTTGAATTGCAGAAATCACGTTGTGCACAGAACTCTCACCCAAACCTCTTACAAACACTGGAACTCGGTTCCTATCCCAAAGCACAAAGGTCTTCCTATGACAATCAACCACAGCCCGATGCTTGCCCAACCAGTCCATACCCAAAATCAAGTCAAACTCTCGGAACGGTAGCTCTATCAAATCCACTGGGAACTCTACACCTTCCACAAATAGAGGACAATTCCTAAAAACTCTACTCACATTGACACTATGCCCTAATGGATTGGTCACACATATCTCATAATCTAATTGATCTACCACATGCAACTTATCAACAATCTTATGCGTGCACAAATATGAGTGTGTGGAACCAGGGTCTATTAGAGCATATAATTCGGTGTCATGGAGTAGGAACTTACCAGCAATCACATCAGGGACATCCTGCTCCTCTCTGGCTCTAACTGCATAAGCTCTAGCTGCAACAGGTGGAGGACGCTCAACAGTCTCAGAAACAGCTCCATCTTTTGGTCGACCGCCTCGACCTCTACCCCGGCCCCTACCACGAGTAGCCTGAGTAGCATTAGATCCAACTCCACTAGCCCCTCTCTGAGGACCCGAATCCTCGCTCATCTATGGACAATTAGCCAAACGGTGCTCGGTGCTCCCACACTTAAAATACCCACCAGTGAGCCACCTACACTCACCCCGGTGAGCCTTGCTACAATGTGCACAAACAGGTGTAGCATCCGATCTACCACCTCTGTCAGAACCAGCTACCGCTGTTGAACCTTGCCTTCTACCTCTAGTAACCGAACCAGCTGATAGCTCGTCTTGCGGGTTCCTAGATGTCTTACCTGAAGATGAGGAAGAACCACCCCGTGCAGAATTCCTTTGCTGAGCTCTCTCCCTAAGCAATGATTCCGTCTTCTCCGCTCTCATGGCAGCCTCTGCAATCTGATAATAACTTACCCCGGGCATACACATCAAAGAAATCAAAGCAATCTTCAAAGACTCGTTCAACCCCGCTTCAAAATGCTTGCATCTGAAATCATCTGTCATAACCCCACGCGGAGCATAGCGAGATAACCAATTAAACTCTTTCTCATAATCCGAAACTGACATGACCCTCTACTTCAAACTCAGAAACTGTGCCCATCTTGTGTCCCTATATGCCTGAGTCACATACTTCTTTGTGAACTCCTCTCCGAAGAAATCCCATGTAACTGGATCAGGCATCTGAGGTTGCCTACATACCAACTCCCACCAATCGTAAGCCAATCCTTGAAGCAATGCCACAGCACATTCAGCTTGCTGATCAGGAGGACATCTGACTTCCTTTAAAGCTCTTTTTACTTTATCAAGCCACTTTTCAGCTAACTCTGACTCATCAAGACCGGTCCCATAAAAATCCTCAACACCAGCTCTTCTTAAACTCTCTATCGGAGCTTTAGGGGTAGTCACCCTTTCCAAAACCCGAGCCATGCCCTAATGCAATCTGAACATCGCCTCAAAAGGCATGGCAGCGGCCTCGGGCTGGACCCTAGCACGTTGAGCCGATACAGAGACAGAAACAGACGGATCTATAGCTAGAGGATTCACACTTTCAGCGGATTCCTCAAGCGCACCACGAGCAGAATCAGAATCCATCTAACAAACAAGAGGACAACCGCATCAGCCAACACAGCCCTAGACATAGACGTATCCACACATAACATCACATAAACAATCACCCAGAAATGCCTAAACCTAGGCTCTGATACCACAACTTGTAACACCCCTTACCCGTACTTAGGCGATCCCATCCGATAAGGAGTGAGATGCCGTATCTGTAGAGGTGCCACCACACAGATACAGAATATACATACATAAACATACATACTGAAATACAGGGTAATTTAAAACTTTACAAAGCCATTCATGAAATAAGCTGATCATGCATTAATATAACGGAAATTATTACATTACTGATTGATCAACCCAAATGTACAAAAGATAATTACAAATCAAAAATTATAGATATACATATGCGAAAGCTAATACAAAATTGACATCAGAGAGTTCTATACAAAAAGAATCATCAAAATACAAAATTAGGCCCTACACTAAAGACCCAGCTGTGTTGGCTTCGATGGCTGCGACTCTCCCAAAGCAACTCCTTCCGCACCTGCACGGGTAAACACACCGTGCTAAGCGATAAACGCTTAGTGGGAAAACACACATATAGTATAAGGACAACCATTCACAACGGTCGTCAAGGCAAACACATACTGATGGCATAATCAAAAACACACATTAAACGAGAGTAGAAACATATGAACATGTAAATATATAGATTCATACATTTGATAAATCACACTGCCTTCATAACATCATTAATAACATATTCGGATCACATAATCTCATACTTAGCAAAGCAATTCAAAATGATAAAGTGCCTGCTGACTCAAAGTAGTGGATAACGAGTGAACAAATGGTACTTTACGGGTATGAGCCGATTACAAACAGTACCTTACGGGTACGAATCGAGAAATCAATTTTTACTTTAATTTCCACAAAACATTTTCAAAGGGGATCTTAAACAAGATCCGAACACAAAGGGGTTCGCGAGAAACCAAACGGGGACCTGATCGGGGTCCAAACTGAACAAAGGGCTGCAGCTAAGAGACTCTATTAGGCATGCCTAACTATCCACTAGACTGACTCTTACAGGCCATGTATAAAATATTCCATAATCGAAACATAATATTCAATATAATACGATGCAACACAAATAATTACAGTTAAATATAATTTAAAAACTGAGGTGACGTTAAATAACTATTAAAAACCAGAACATAAGTTAAAATGAACAAAGAACAAGAATTAAAACATCAAAATTCAAGACAGATGACATTTAGAAACAGCTGCCGGAGAGGAGGCTGTCACGACTGGTGACAGATGTCACGACTAGTGACAGGGGCTTACTGTCATGACTCGTGACAATTGTTACGACTCGTAACGAAGCCGAAGCTATCATGACTGGTGAAAGGGGCTTACTGTCACGACTGGTGACAGATGTTATGACTAGTGACAGGGCCACGGGATTTCCAGGAAAAAATCCAACAACTTAAATTTTTGCTTTCAAAAATCATCAATCAAGCATCAACCCTTAAATCAAACAAAACCCATAACATTTATACTAACATGAACCTCTTTAAACATCACATTTTCAGAAATTCCATCAAAGATACCAAAAATCATGAAAATGCACAAAAATGGCACATAAATTCCCAAACCTCAAAATTAGAAGCTCTATCACTTGGTTCCACTAGATCCTGCAACTTCCTTGCCTTTAGGATCTCTTGGAGGCTCAACTAAGCATCAAACCACAAAATACACAAATACAACCCTAAGTTACAAATCCAAAACCAGGAAAAATAAGGAGAAGAAGAAGAAGATGAAGAAGAAGAAGAAGATGATTACACAAAAGAGATGTATAAACTTACTGATTAATGCAAGGTGTGATCAATCCCCACCACCAAGAGCTTGAATCCAAGCTTAGAGCATACCAATGGAAAGCAAAGGAAAAGAAAGACAAAGAAGAGAGGGGAGAACGGGAATGAGGGATGAAAATTCAGATTTCCCAATTCTCTCTCTTCTTCTACCTTTCATTTCCTAACCTAACCATGTGTCCACTTCTTAGTGGTGGAAATCCATCACAGACACCAAACAACCATACACCAAGAACACACAATGAACACCTTACTAAGACACACCCTACCATGGTATGAGCAAACACACACAAAAACACAGCCCTAACACACACTCTACAACCATCCGAATGAGCACACCCAAGTGCAACCCAACTAATTCACACCCTAACACCACACATGCACCCACATGCTAACAAAACTCTTAAAACATGCATTTCTACCCAACATGCCCTTTACACAAGCCAAAACTCACACAATGCACATGCACAAACATGGCTCATTCTACTAGGGGGCAAACGGGGTGTGACACTTTCATCCATCGAATGAACGTTACGGCCATTTTTCTCTAGTGACCTGATCCTCCTTTGATAACCATCTACCTGAGCCTAACGTTACAACCAAAGTAAGACCTCTTGATTCTTGGTTTGGCCTTATCTAATTAGCGGAGATGACCTTCTAATAAGGTTTGGTACGTAGGAAGAGGCATATGGTGTTTCTTGAGCTTCAAGCGAGAAGCCATGAGTGCACTTATGCATTCAAGTTGAGTCTTGTCCTCGACATTGCATCTAGAATTTGATTTTGAAAAATGAAAAATCTTATTTTGGCCTTTTACGCATACACACAGAGGTTGCGTGGTATGCCTTGTATTTACATGTTGGTTTAGTAAACCTTGATGTTTACACATTTATCTTCTTGCCCTTCATTGGGAATGACTCTCGAATTCTTTTGTTGAGATTGAGTCAATTGAGAATGTGGTTCATTCAATATGCTCAAAGGCAGATAGAAACTCGGATTTAAGGTACCTAATAGGTTGCACTCATTTTACAATCTTGGGATATTTCTTATCACTACCCATGAAAATGATACTTCGCGTACACTCCCAACAATATTCTTTGTACATATGTTTTTTGCAAATGTTTTTATGCATAACTGTGGCAAACATTCTTATAAAATAGTTTTACAATAGAATTCTTGGTGCATGTTTTTTTGGCATAAGAATATATTTCATAAGTGCTTTTAACACACATGGCTCTTTATGGGCATATCCTTTGCCCGTATCTCACATCCACAATTTTCATCCACAATTTTTGCATGCATTCAGTACATACATGTATATAATTTTTTCTACACGTGTTCCATATACATAGTTGTAGGTGCATACACCGCACACACCCATTACTTTACATAGCCTTCGTGTATATAATGGCTTCTGCCTATCTTTGCATACGATTCTTTACATCTATGCCGATAAACGACTTTTTATCCTTGTCATGTGTATGATCATTTTCACATACTCTGCATACATAAACCCCTCGTATATATTTATCATGCTTGAACCTTTGAATGTTTTTCTTATTCATGATCTTTTGTAAATATGTTAGAATAACGATTCATGGCACATGTTCCATGATATAGTCCTTTGCATGTCATTTCATAAAAGCATAGCCTTTCACATGCATTTCATGCATACATGGTGTCTAACGCACACTAGATAGTATACATCAGTCCCACGTAGACAAGCTGACTTTTCCCAAAGTCCTCTGAGGAAGCAAAATCTTTAAAAGAGGCAATTCTCCAAGTCCTCTTAAGAGGCAATTCTCAAGTCCTCTGAAGAGGCAATTCTCAAGTCAACCCAAGTCCGGGGGCAAAGATGCACACGGGTCAGAAGATTGTGGGTCAGAGTCCATGAAGCAAGACGACGCTTTTCTAGATTTTTCTGGGAGCATCAAAGTCTCCCAGTAAGCATCAAAGCCTGAGCATCAAAACCTCTCGGTGAGCATCCAAGTCTCCCGGTGAGCATCCAAGTCTCCCGGTGAGCATCAACTGACAACGACCCCAACAGGCAGATGCTGCTACAGGTACGTATCTCTTTTATAATTTACCCTACAAATTTGTGTTTTCCTTTTTTTTGCAGAAAAAAGAAAATTCAATATAAACATCAGCGATAGAGCAGATCGTAACCGGGACTGCAGTTAGAGAACACTGCATCTCACAATCGAGGTTGTAGTCAGAGAGCACTACACCTCACAAGGCAGGACTGCAGTTAGAGAACACTGCATCTCACAACCGAGATTGTAGTCAGAGAGTGCTACATCTCACAGTTCACGCGGCAGCCAGAGAGTGCTACGCACCTTGCAGATCGGATGGGGGTTAGCAAGGGAACTTCACAATCGAAGTTGCAGTTAGAGAACACTGCTCTTCACACCGGGATTGTAGCCAGAGAGTGCTGCATCTCACAGTTCACGCGGCAGCCAGAGAGTGCTACGCTGTCACACCCCATTTGCCCCCTAGTAGGATGAGCCTGTCTGTCTGTCTAGCTGTCTGTCTGTATGTGTAAGCATTCGCATGTGTACAGCATTCATAAGGGCATTTCAATAAAATGTATGATTTTGGGGTTTAACTATTATGTGGGTGCATACATGGCATTAGGGTGTGAATTAATTGAGTTGCATTTGTGTGCATTTACATATACCATTGTAGGGTGTATTTAATTAGGAGTGCATTAGGTGTGTGTAATGTGTGGAGTTAGGGTATGAGTGAGCAAGTTTCACCACCCAAGGAATTGACATGTGTATTAGGTTTGGGAAAAAGAATAAAGAAGGAAAAGAAAGGTGAAACAAAAATCAGATTCACGTTTTCCTTTCAAACTTCACATTCTTCTTCTTCTTCTTTTTTTTTCCCTTTCCTAATTACTACTCTCTGATAATCAAGTGTGGATGTGGAAGTTGGTCACTCTTACTCCTAGCTTGGTAAGTGCATAATTTAGTCTTTGTCTTACTGTAAATTGCATCTTCATCTTCTTCCTTGAGCTTAGGTTTAATCTAGGGTTGAAATTACTGTGTTTGTGTTCTAGCTGAGGCTCCACGTGATCCAAAGGGGAAAGAGGTTGCTGGACCAAGTGGAGCTAAGTGATAGAAGTTAGAATCCAGGTTTGGGAATTTATGATTGTGATTTGTGCGATTTTGATGTTTTACTGTAAATTCTAGGGTTTATATGCTCTTGAAGAGTTTGAATCAATTAGTCTTGATTTGATTGTTTAAATGCTAAATTGAGTTGCATGTATATTGATTATGTGAATTGAGATGAGTTCTGGAAGGTAAGATCAGGTTTGTTTGGTTTTAAATCAATTTGGGGTTGAATTCTTGATTCTGGAAATTCTGGAAAATCTGGAAATTTAGGTACTGTTCTTCGTCGCGCGATTTGCTACGCAGGAAGGCAAGTCACGTCGCGTGACTCTCGGTCACGACGTGACATGCCTGCTGGGAAGCCAGTCGCGTGACTAGCTGAAGAACAAGCAAGTCACGCGACGTGATCTTCGGTCACGTCGTGTGACCTGCGAAGGAATAAGGCAGATCACGCAACGTGATCTGCGAGGGAGAAGCAGCGTCACGTCGCGTGACCCTAGGTCACGCCGTGACCTGCATAGGCATTGCGTGATCCGCGAGGATCACGCAACGCGATAGGCGGGAAACAAGCAGGTCACGAGACGTGACCCTAGGTCACGCCGTGACCTGCCTGTTGAGTCGCCATTTTCTCCGTTCAGCCCGTTTTTCCGAAATTTCGTGGTTTTTAACTCAGAACTGAATTTGTTATTTTCTTCAGAATGGACTTTACTGCTGTATGATGCATGTCTTACTGTTTGATACCTCGATATGCGTGATGGCATGATTTTCTGATGAATTATACGCCTTATCCTGAAATGTGATCAGTGTGACGCATAACCTGCTAGAGTCAAGTAAGTGGATAGTTAGGCATGCCTAATAGAGTCTTTAGTTGCAGCCCTCAGTTCAGTTGGGACCCCGATCAGGTCCCCGTTTGGTTCCTCGCGAACCCTTCAGTATAGAATCTTGTTTAAGATTCCCTCAGTATATAAATAACATGTTCTGATAAATGATATAATATTTGACTTGTACCTGTGAGGTACCCTCAGTATTCGATTCGTACCCGTAAGGTACCCTCAGTACACTCGTTATCCACTGTCTAGAGTCAGCAGGTGTTCTTAAATGTTAATGGAATTGTTCTGTTCTGATATGGCTATGAGATGGATTATCTGAATGAGTTTAATGATGAAATGCATGTTGGATTATTCTGTAATAGATATGATTATTGAGATACTGAATGTTTGGTTTTAAAATATGAACATGCTTATAGCAACTATGTTATAACCTTTGCATAATGCCATTGTGAATGTGATATGCCTTGGCGACCACTGTGAGTGGCCGTCCATAATTTATGTGTGTTTCCCCACTAAACGTTTTATCGCTTAGCACGGTGTTTTTACTCGTGCAGGTGCGAAAGACGTTTTGCTTTGAGAGAGTCGCCGTCATCAAGCCAACACAGAAGGGATTAGTGTAGGGCTCAATTTTGTATCAGTTATTGATTCTTTTTGTATAGAACTCTCTGTATCAGCTTCCGCTCTTGTATTTATATTTTGTATATGTAATATTATTTTGTTCAGCTAGTTGATTAGATCATTATTGTAATAGTTTAATTATAGTAATGCATGATCAGCTTTTGCTTTCTGTATGTAAAGTTTTTAATTATTCTGGATTTCTGAATGTATGTTATGAATGGATGTATATTTTGCTTTGCCTTTGTTTGGTGATACCTTGTCTCATACGGCATCTCACTCCTTCTCGGATGGGATCACCTACGTATGGGAAGGGGGTGTTACAGTTAGTGGTATCAGAGCATAGGTTTAGGCGTTTCTGGGTGTTGTTATGATTGTTCTGATTATCTTAGATGCGTATGTGTCTAGATCTGTGTTGGCTGATACGGTTGTTTCTTGTTTGTTTAGATGGCTTCTAATTCTGCTCATGGTGCGCGTGAGGAATCCGCCGAGAGTGTGAATCCTCCCGTTGTAGATCAGTCTGTTTCTGTTACTGGGTCGGCTCAGCATGCTAGGGTCCAGCCCGAGGCCGCAGCCATGCCCTTAGAGGCTATGTTTAGACTGCATCAGGACATGGCTAGGGTTTTGGTGAGAGTGACTGCTCCTAGAGCACCTATGGAGAATCTAAGGAGAGCAGGAGTTGAGGATTTCTATGGTACAGGGTTGAATGAGTCTGAGATTGCAGAGAGATGGTTAGACAAAGTGAAGCGTGCTTTGAGAGAGATTCGGTGTCCTCCCGACCAGCAGGCAGAGTGTGCTTTAGCTCTTCTACAGGGGTCTGCTTTTGAGTGGTGGGAGTTGGTTTGCAGGCATCCTCAGCTACCGGATCCGATTACCTGGGAGTTCTTTGAGGGTGAGTTCATAAAGAAGTACATCACTCAGACCTATAGAGATTCGAGATGGGCGCAGTTCTTGAGTTTGAGACAGAGGGCCATGTCTGTGGCTGAATATGAGAAAGAGTTCAACAGGTTATCTCGCTATGCCCCTCGAGGAGTTATGACTGATGACTTTAGATGCAAGCATTTCGAGGCAGGTTTAAATGAGTCTTTGAAGATTGCTTTGATTTCCCTGATGTGCATTCCTGGGGTCAGTTATTATCAGATTGTGGAGGCTGCAGTGAGAGCAGAGTTGTCTGAGACAGTGATGAGAGAGAGAGCTCAGAGGAGGAGTTCTTCTCGTGGAGGATCTTCTTCGAGTAAGAGATCGAGGGACCCACAGGATGAGTCAGCATCTGGTCCGGCTTCTAGAGGTAGACGTCAGGGTTCTACAGCTGTGTCAGGTTCTGGTAGGGGTGGTAGAGCTGAGACTACACCAGTTTGTCCTCATTGTAACAAGTCGCATCGTGGTGAGTGTAGGTGGCTCACTGGTGCATGCTTCAGGTGTGGGAGTTCTGAGCATCGGTTGGCCGGTTGTCCGAGAGTACAGGAGGATTCAGGTTCCCAGAGAGAGGGCAGTAGGGTCGGTTCGAATGCTTCTCAGGCTACCCGTGGCAGAGGCCGAGGTAGAGGTAGAGGTGGTCGGCATAGAGATGGTGCTGCTTCTGAGACTGTTGAGCATCCTCCTCAGGGTGCCATTAGAGCATATGCTATGAGAGCCAGAGATGAGCAGGACGCGCCCGATGTTATTGCTGGTAAGTTCCTACTCCATGACACTGAGTTGTATGCTCTAATTGATCCTGGTTCCACACACTCATATTTGTGCACAGATAGAGTTATTGATAAATTGCATTCAGTTGATCAGTTAGATTATGAGATTTGTGTGACCAGTCCATTAGGGCATAGTGTCAGTGTGAGTAGAGTTTTTTAGGAGTTGTCCTCTGATTGTTGAGGGAGTTGTGCTTCCAGCGGATCTGATTGAGTTACCCTTCAGAGAGTTTGACTTGATTTTGGGTATGGACTGGTTGGGTAAGTATCGGGCTGTGGTGGATTGCCATAGGAAGACAGTGGTACTTCGGGATAGAAGTCAGTCTCTTGTGTTTCTGAAAGGTTTGGGTGCTAGTTCGTTGAATAATGTTATTTCTATGTTGCAAGCTAAGAGATTCATCAGGAAGGGTTGTGAGGCTTTTCTAGCTGTTGTGTTAGATTCTAGGAGGGATCAGGTTCAGATTGAGGATATTCCTATAGTGCGAGAGTTTGGGGATGTGTTTCCGAGCGAGTTGCCTGGTTTGCCTCCTGAGAGAGAGGTTGAGTTGTCCATTGAGATCATGCCGGGTACTGCACCTATTTCGAGAGCACCTTATCGGATGGCTCCTGTAGAGTTGAGGGAACTTAAATCTCAGCTACAAGAGTTATTGGATAAGGGGTTTATTAGACCGAGCATATCTCCATGGGGAGCTCCAGTGCTGTTTGTCAAGAAGAAAGATGGATCCCTGCGGATGTGCATTGATTACCGCCAGATTAATAAAGTTACAGTGAAGAACAAGTATCCTTTGCCTAGGATTGAGGATTTATTTGATCAGCTTCGAGGTGCAGGTGTCTTTTCCAAGATAGATCTTCGATCAGGGTACTACCAGCTTCGTGTTCAGGATGCAGATGTGGTTAAGACTGCATTTCGGACTAGGTATGGCCACTATGAGTTTCTTGTGATGCCGTTTGGTTTGACTAATGCTCCAGCGGCTTTTATGGATCTGATGAACCGTGTGTTTAGACCATACTTAGATCGATTTGTAGTAGTGTTTATTGATGACATCTTGGTGTATTCCAGGGATGAAAGTGAGCATGAGGAGCATCTCAGATTGGTTTTGCAGATGTTGAGAGAGCATCATTTGTTTGCTAAGCTTAGCAAGTGTGATTTCTGGCTTCGAGAGTTATCATTCTTGGGTCACATCATTTCAGCTAGTGGTATCCAGGTGGATCCAGCTAAGATTGAGGCGATTGTTGATTGGAAAGCGCCTCGAAATGTTCAGGAAGTGAGGAGTTTCCTCGGTTTAGCAGGTTATTACCGTCGGTTCGTTAAGGGATTTTCTGTGATTGCTGCTCCTATGACTAGATTGTTGAGGAAAGGAGTTAGATTTGAGTGGTCTGACAGGTGTCAGTCTTGTTTTGATCGGTTAAAGCAGTTGCTTGTTGAGGCTCCTATCCTTACTCAACCCATCTCGGGTAAGGAGTTTGTCATTTACAGTGATGCTTCTGGAGTTGGTCTTGGATGTGTGTTGATGCAGGAAGGAAAAGTAGTGGCTTATGCTTCTCGTCAGTTAAAGCCACATGAGAAGAACTATCCGATACATGATTTAGAGTTGGCAGCTGTAATCTTTGCTTTGAAGATTTGGCGTCACTACTTGTATGGGGAAAAGTGTAGGATCTTCTCGGACCACAAGAGCTTGAAGTACTTCCTTTCACAGAAAGAATTGAACATGAGACAGCGCAGATGGCTTGAGTTGTTTAAGGACTACGACTGCATTGTGGATTACCATCCTGGTAAGGCCAATGTAGTTGCAGATGCTTTGAGTCGGAAATCAGTTTCAGCTTTGTTCTTGAGGCGATTCAGATGGCGATTTGGTCCTGATGGGGCTTTGATTGCTCAGTTGCGTGTGAGGCCTACCTTGAGACAGAGGATAGTGGATGCTCAGAGAGATGATCAGAGGCTTCAGCAGATTGTGCATGAGGTTAGATCGGGTAAGCAGTTAGAGTTCTCAGTTCAGGATGAGGTACTTATGTTCAGAGATCGTTTGTGCGTGCCAGAGTCTGAGGACTTGAGGAGACAGCTCATGAGTGAGGCGCATAGTTCAGTTTTCACTATGCATCCTGGCAGTATGAAGATGTATCAAGACATGAAGCAATTCTATTGGTGGTCCGGTATGAAGCGTGATATAGTGGATTTTGTTTCCAAGTGCTTGACTTGTCAGCAGGTAAAGGCCGAGCATCAGGTACCTTCGGGTTTGCTTACGCCTTTATCCATTCCTGAGTGGAAATGGAATGATATCGCTATGGACTTTGTTTCTGGCTTGCCTTTGACTCAGAGGAAGCATGATTCGGTTTGGGTTATTGTGGATCGGCTTACGAAGTCAGCTCACTTCTTGCCAGTTAGAGTCGACTACTCCATGGACAGATTAGCTAGTATCTATGTGGATGAGATAGTTCGGTTGCATGGTGTGCCTTTGTCCATAGTTTCAGATCGGGATCCGAGGTTTACTTCCAAGTTTTGGAAAGAGTTACAGAGAGCTTTGGGCACTAGGTTGAACTTCAGTACAGCGTTTCATCCTCAGACCGATGGTCAGTCAGAACGAGTTATTCAGATTCTGGAGGATATGATGAGAGCTTGTGCTTTAGACTTTCCGGGCAGCTGGGACAGATATGTGTCATTGATGGAGTTTGCCTACAACAACAGTTTCCAGTCGAGTATTGGTATGGCACCATATGAGGCTTTGTATGGTCGTCAGTGTAGGACTCCGATTTGTTGGACTGAGCTATCTGAGAGATCTATGATTGGACCAGACTTGGTCAGTGATACTGAAGATAAAATCAGAGTAGTGCAGCGGAATTTGAAGGCAGCCAAGGATCGACAGAAGTCTTATGCCAATCTGAAAAGGAAAGATGTGCATTTTGAGATCGGGGACAAGGTTTTCCTTAAAGTTTCTCCTTGGAGGAGAGTGCTTCGATTTGGAAAGAAGGGTAAGCTGAGTCCTCGTTTCATTGGACCTTATGAGATTTTGGCTAAGGTAGGACCTGTAGCCTACAGATTGGCGTTACCGATGGAGTTAGCAAAGTTGCACGATGTGTTCCATGTTTCGATGCTTCGTCGGTACAGTTCAGATCCTTCACATGTTCTGTCAGTTCAGGATATCCAGGTTCAGCCAGACTTCTCTTATGATGAGGAACCGCGAGCTATTCTTGCCCGAGAGGTGAGGCAGTTGAGGAATAAGCAGATTCCTTTGGTTAAAGTATTATGGATCCATCATGGAGTCGAAGAAGCGACTTGGGAACCAGAGGAGTCGATGAGAGCTTAGTATCCACAGTTATTCAGTTCAGGTGAGAATTTCGAGGACGAAATTCTTATTAGTAGGGGAGAGTTATAACACCCCATTTGCCCCCTAGTAGGATGAGCCTGTCTGTCTGTCTAGCTGTCTGTCTGTATGTGTAAGCATTCGCATGTGTACAGCATTCATAAGGGCATTTCAGTAAAATTTATGATTTTGGGGTTTAACTATTATGTGGGTGCATACATGGCATTAGGGTGTGAATTAATTGAGTTGCATTTGTGTGCATTTACATATACCATTGTAGGGTGTATTTAATTAGGAGTGCATTAGGTGTGTGTAATGTGTGGAGTTAGGGTATGAGTGAGCAAGTTTCACCACCCAAGGAATTGACATGTGTATTAGGTTTGGGAAAAAGAATAAAGAAGGAAAAGAAAGGTGAAACAAAAATCAGATTCACGTTTTCCTTTCAAACTTCACATTCTTCTTCTTCTTCTTTTTTTTTCCCTTTCCTAATTACTACTCTCTGATAATCAAGTGTGGTTGTGGAAGTTGGTCACTCTTACTCCTAGCTTGGTAAGTGCATAATTTAGTCTTTGTCTTACTGTAAATTGCATCTTCATCTTCTTCCTTGAGCTTAGGTTTAATCTAGGGTTGAAATTACTGTGTTTGTGTTCTAGCTGAGGCTCCACGTGATCCAAAGGGGAAAGAGGTTGCTGGACCAAGTGGAGCTAAGTGATAGAAGTTAGAATCCAGGTTTGGGAATTTATGATTGTGATTTGTGCGATTTTGATGTTTTACTGTAAATTCTAGGGTTTATATGCTCTTGAAGAGTTTGAATCAATTAGTCTTGATTTGATTGTTTAAATGCTAAATTGAGTTGCATGTATATTGATTATGTGAATTGAGATGAGTTCTGGAAGGTAAGATCAGGTTTGTTTGGTTTTAAATCAATTTGGGGTTGAATTCTTGATTCTGGAAATTCTGGAAAATCTGGAAATTTAGGTACTGTTCTTCGTCGCGCGATTTGCTACGCAGGAAGGCAAGTCACGTCGCGTGACTCTCGGTCACGACGTGACATGCCTGCTGGGAAGCCAGTCGCATGACTAGCTGAAGAACAAGCAAGTCACGCGACGTGATCTTCGGTCACGTCGTGTGACCTGCGAAGGAATAAGGCAGATCACGCAACGTGATCTGCGAGGGAGAAGCAGCGTCACGTCGCGTGACCCTAGGTCACGCCGTGACCTACATAGGCATTGCGTGATCCGCGAGGATCACGCAACGCGATAGGCGGGAAACAAGCAGGTCACGAGACGTGACCCTAGGTCACGCCGTGACCTGCCTGTTGAGTCGCCATTTTCTCCGTTCAGCCCGTTTTTCCGAAATTTCGTGGTTTTTAACTCAGAACTGAATTTGTTATTTTCTTCAGAATGGACTTTACTGCTGTATGATGCATGTCTTACTGTTTGATACCTCGATATGCGTGATGGCATGATTTTCTGATGAATTATACGCCTTATCCTGAAATGTGATCAGTGTGACGCATAACCTGCTAGAGTCAAGTAAGTGGATAGTTAGGCATGCCTAATAGAGTCTTTAGCTGCAGCCCTCAGTTCAGTTGGGACCCCGATCAGGTCCCCGTTTGGTTCCTCGCGAACCCTTCAGTATAGAATCTTGTTTAAGATTCCCTCAGTATATAAATAACATGTTCTGATAAATGATATAATATTTGACTTGTACCTGTGAGGTACCCTCAGTATTCGATTCGTACCCGTAAGGTACCCTCAGTACACTCGTTATCCACTGTCTAGAGTCAGCAGGTGTTCTTAAATGTTAATGGAATTGTTCTGTTCTGATCTGGCTATGAGATGGATTATCTGAATGAGTTTAATGATGAAATGCATGTTGGATTATTCTGTAATAGATATGATTATTGAGATACTGAATGTTTGGTTTTAAAATATGAACATGCTTATAGCAACTATGTTATAACCTTTGCATAATGCCATTGTGAATGTGATATGCCTTGGCGACCACTGTGAGCGGCCGTCCATAATTTATGTGTGTTTCCCCACTAAGCGTTTTATCGCTTAGCACGGTGTTTTTACCCGTGCAGGTGCGGAAGACGTTTTGCTTTGAGAGAGTCGCCGTCATCAAGCCAACACAGAAGGGATTAGTGTAGGGCTCAATTTTGTATCAGTTATTGATTCTTTTTGTATAGAACTCTCTGTATCAGCTTTCGCTCTTGTATTTATATTTTGTATATGTAATATTATTTTGTTCAGCTAGTTGATCAGATCATTATTGTAATAGTTTAATTATAGTAATGCATGATCAGCTTTTGCTTTCTGTATGTAAAGTTTTTAATTATTCTGGATTTCTGAATGTATGTTATGAATGGATGTATATTTTGCTTTGCCTTTGTTTGGTGATACCTTGTCTCATACGGCATCTCACTCCTTCTCGGATGGGATCGCCTACGTATGGGAAGGGGGTGTTACATACGCACCTTGCAGATCGGATGGGGGTTAGCAAGGGAACTTCACAAATCGAAGTTGCAGTTAGAGAACACTGCTCTTCACACCGGGATTGTAGCCAGAGAGTGCTGCATCTCACAAGTCGTAGTCAGAGAGTACTACGCACCTTGCAGATCGGATGGGGCTTAGCAAGGAAATTCCAACGAATCGGGATTGTAGTCAGAGAGTACTACATCTCACAACCAGGATTGCAGTCAGAGAGTGCTGCATCTCACAAACTCCGTGCAGGCCGAGACGAGGCTAGCGGAACACTCGTGGTAGAACAGGCCACAAATAGAGGTTGTAGTCAGAGAGCACTACATCTCACCAAAGCTGCGCGACCCGAGATGAGGCCAGCAGAAACAGGTCGAGACAAGACCAGCAAGGGCACATGTACCTACGCCAGCAAGGTAAGGTCTCTCTTCCATCTTTGAATTTTGGTCTTTCTTCTTTGAATTTTTGCTCACCTAGGTGTCTATCACTAGCTTCTCCAAAATTGGGGGCAATTGTAGACACTGGGTCCCGAGTCGGGTTTAATGTCAAAAAGTGATTTTGGGTCCTTAGTAATTCCCTCCGAAAAAAATATATATATATATAATATAGATTAGGTAGGTAAAATTAGAAATTAATTATTAATGTTGGGTTAATTTAATTTATTAATATTGTAAGTTTAATTAGATAATTAAAATGCATAAAAGATTAAAGATTAATTAGTTAATATGTAAAGTGTTTAATTAATTAGATAAATTATATGATATATTAAATAGATTAATTATATTAAGATGTAAAATATGTAATGTTTAATTAATATGTAATGTTTAAATTAATTAATGTATGTTATTTGAATTAAGTTAAATTAATTAAGAAATTAAAATGGAGGAAATTATTAAATGACCCAAAAACCAATCCTAATTTTAGGGTATAAAAAGAAAAGAATGAAGGAAAATGAGGGAGCTCTCTCGGCAGATCAAGGCAAAAAAAGACCAAGAAAAAGAAAAGAAAAAGAAAGGGAGAGCTGAGAGCAGTGGTGGCTGGCCATAGGAGGAGAAGAAAAGAAATAGAAAAGAGAGTAGAAGACATAGCAAGAGAGAGCAAGGAAAAAGGAACCAAGAGCAAAGAGAAATAGGAGGAGAGTAGAGAGAAGAAGGGAGGGTGGAACAGGGGCCAATGGAGACCAACGGCGCCGGAGATAAGAAGAGAAAGAAGAAAAGAGGGGGGAAAGAGGCGTTGCCTCCGCCGGCCAGCCACGGCCGCCGATCGCCACACGCGCCCCGCCACCATAGAGAGGAGGTCTGGACGAAACCATCGGTGGTCGCCGTTCCTCCATCGGCCGCCGGAAGCCGGCGCGTGAGAGAAGAAGACTCGGACGCTTCAAGACGTTTTCCGGCGACGGCAGCGCTCGTTCCGGCACGTGACCCACTCCGACGGGATCCCGGCGGTCCGATCTCCCTTCCGGCGACGGTGGTGTCGACCACCTTCCCTCTGGTGAGGTAAACTCCACTTCCCCCTATTTTATTTTAAATATATTATTATTATTATTATTATTATTATTATTATTATTATTATTATTATTATTATTATTATTATTATTAATATTAATATTATTATTTTTTTTTGTTATTTATTATTATTATTATTATTATTATTATTATTGTTAATTAATTAATATTAATATTATTATTATTTTGCTTATTTATTATTATCATTATTATTATTATTATTATTATTATTATTATTATTATTATTATTATTCTGTTTTATTATAATTATTATTATTATTATTATTATTATTATTATTATTATTATTATATATTTATTTATGTTTATTGATGTTGTTGTTGTTATTATTATTATTATTATTATTATTATTATTATAATTATTATATATTTATTTATGTGTATTGATGTTGTTGTTGTTGTTGTTATTATTATTATTATTATTATTATTATTATTATTATTATTATATATTTATTTATGTTTATTGATGTTATTATTATTATTATCTTTTATTATTTTTATTATTTGCATTATTGCTATTATTAATATTATTATCAAATACTATTTGTTTTATTATTAATATTATTATTGTATGATTTTATTGTTAGCATTTTTATTTTCGTTGGATTATTATAATTGTCATCATATTTTGCATCCATTAATTCTTCTAATTTAATTCATTTAATCGTTCATTTAGAATTTATTTATTTATTCAAAAAATATGTAATTACTATTTTATCTTATTTTATGTATTTGTGGTCTGTAATAATAAAACGATTTTCGACCGCTCTTAAAAAGAACCAATGTCCTCATTTTCATCTCGAGCCAAAAGGTTTAACTTGATTTGAGAATTCTATACTTTTTTGTAAAATGAGTATTTGGGAACCAATGTTCCCGTCTAAATGAACATCCCGATTTATGCTTGTTTTGTACCTTATTTATAATGGGAGTTGTATTTCGCCCCTAATTTTATTGTAATTTACTTTTGAATGCTTCATTTTAGTTTCGCTTTTATTTTCTGCTTTTACGTGAATGATTGCACCTTTTAATTAATTGCATCGTGTGGAAAGAGTGTGAAATAATAAATTCAAAACTTAATTGTAAAATTAATCAAGATGCGAATAAATGAGAAGTTCCGAACCTACCTCTGGTCTTTGGGCTCAAAGAGGCTAGAAGTCTATCTGATCATTCGTTGGAACTAAGACCTCCAAGACACCTCTTGTGTCACGAGACTTAGACGTTAATCCTAGGCTCCTTTGTGTTCTATTGGGTGGCGACTCCATAAAACCTCCTTGTTGTCCAAAATAGACGCACTCGCAATTCATTGCAAGTTGCCAACGGACCCACAAATGCCCCGATCGCCCTCGAGCGGGCGGTCGTAAGAGCGGCACGCGGGGCTCGGCGCGCGTCACACCCGTCCCATCACCAAGATGGGGAGGATATCCCTCCAGGCGCCCCTCGTTCGAGGGATGCCCATCCCATCGTTAAGATGGTACGCACCCCTCGCGCGAGGTGTCCTTCACAGCCGGCCCCTATGAGAGGCGGGTTGCGTGGCAAGGGACGCCCATCCTTACAAGGACAGCAAATGGTCGCCCTTTGCCTGAGGGACGGGCATGCGTCATCTGACCCCAACAAAATTACCCGAAATAACTTTTTTTTCGAAACACAATGCAAATAAAAGAGTTTTGGTCACAGAGAACTTTCAAAGTTTGCGAATTTGAGGACAGAAATCTCCACTTTCAATTTCCACCTGGAGAACAGGCATTATTATCATCATTGAGTAACCCTGATTTGGGATGCCTCGGGACCCAGTGTCTACACCAGCTTGTCTGATACTACCCTCATAACATAAGTAAGACATCCACATACCTTCATATGTGATAGACTAGGTTTTTAGTTAAACCATAACTCATATGGTGTAATATCAACCGATTTTGTTGGGACTCTTTTAATGCATAAACAACTGTTTCAGGTGCATATCCATAAAAGGACTTGGGCAAGTCTATAATACTCATCATAGATCGAACCACGTCTAATAGAGTTCAATTTCTCTTTTTAAATGTGCCATTATGTTGTGGTGTAAAAGAAAAAAGTCCATTGAGATAAAATCCTATTATCTGTAAGATAGTTCTAAAACTCTTGGCTTAAGTATTCTCCACCCCAATCTGATTTGAGTGTTTTAATACTTTGACCAAGCTACTTTTCTACTTCATTTCTACATTCTTTGAACTTTTCAAAGGCTTCAGATTTATACTTCATTAGATATACATATCCATATCTAGAGTAGTCATCTATAAAAGTAATGAAGTAAAGATATCCTTCTCTGGCGTGTGTGGTCATAAGACCACAAATATCTGAATGTATGAGTTCTAAGGCAACACTAGCTCTTGCACCTTTACCACTAAAGGGCACATTTGTCATTTTACCCATTAAATAAGATTCACATGCATCAAATGACACATAGTCAAATGATCCTAGGTCACCAGACTTATGTAACTTAGCCTTAAAACTCTCATTTATATGACCTAAACGACAATACCAAAGGAAAGACATTTTCTTATTATCTTTCCTTGCTCTCTTGGTATCTATGTTATGAATTTCTTTACTTAAATCAAGAATATATATTCCATATCTAATAAAAGTAGAATAGTAAAATTTATTATCCTTGAATATTGAACAACCATTATTCCTGGATAAAGAAACATTATATCCTTGTTCAAATAAACATGAAATAGAAATAATATTCTTGGACAAAGATGAAACATAATAATAATTATCTAATTCCAAAATAAGTCCACTAGATAGGCCAAGATGGTATGTCCCTACACGTAGTGCAGCCACCTTCTGTCCAATTGATGCTCAGAGATTAATCTCTCCCTTCAGCACCTTTTTACTGCTCAGTAGGCCATATAGATCATTGCAAAGGTGAGATCCACATCCGATATAACATAGCCAAATATGCCTATTTAAAATAGTATAAGTATTTATTTCTATTACATAAACACTTGGATTAGAAGTCAACACTTGCATATTCTCCTAAAAAGAATCAAGGTACCACCCTGCCACAATGAAAGCATGTCCTTTTGGGCTCATGCTCCTTTTGCACTTTGTCCTTCTTGGCAACCTTACCTAAAGGCTTCGCTTGTTTTTTCTTACTTTTGCCCCTTTTTCCCTTTAAATTGAGTAAAAAAAAACCATCACAGACTTCGGTCCTTTCCTGACCAAACCTTTAGTCTTCTTGAGCATATTAATAAGCTCAGGCAGTATGGTGGATATCCTATTCACATTGTAGTTAAGCAAGAAAGGTGCACAACTAGGAGATAGGAAATGTAGGATCATATCCATATAAAGATTATGACCCATCACACAACCTAACTTACCCAACTACTCAATGTACCCAAATATCTTCAACGTATGATCATAGGCTGAAGTACCCTCCTGTATCTTGTAGTTAAAGAAAGTAGTAGAGATCCCATATCTCTTGCTTCGAGATTGTACTTCTTATAGCTCCTTTAGCCTAAAGATAATGGTTTGAGCATCCATGCTCTCATGCTATTGCTATAGCTTTGCATTCATGCTAGCAAGCATAATGCATATAGTAATGTCATTGTCATTGGCATGCTTGTTCTAAGCTTCCAATTCAGCGAATGGGGCATCCTCAGATGGAGCGGATACTATAGGATCCCCTATCACATAGATAATCTTTTCATATTTAAGAATAATTCTCAAATTTCTATACCAATCCAAGTAGTTTGGACCAGTCAACTTGTTATTGTCTAGAATATAACGTAAATTGATACTTGAGGTGCCCATGATGTAGTGAACCTAGATGTGAAGAAAAAACATGTTAGATGTTGTTTATGTATATGAATACATTAGTTAAGTCTTTAATTAATCACATTTTACTTCAACTATTTTATTGCAAATCAATAACCCTCACTAGTGGTTCAAGAAAACATGATGGTTTTCCTAGTGGGTCAGTACCTAATCCCTAGTTAGAGTGTGACCTTGAGTATGCTCAACAATTCGAAACCATATACACTTGATTGGTAGACATCTCATGTTAGTTGCATAACATACAACTATTGAACCATTAGGTCATTAACTCTTAATGCATGTATATACTTTATATTCATTTCCCCAAACTTGACTCTATAACCATTAGCCTTGAGTATGCTCAATAAACTAATGGACTAGTTATAAAAAAGCATGTTAATAAGATTTAAACATATTCTATGAAGTATAGGCTTGAGTATGCTCAATAACCCATTATTACAAAGAATTTTGGTTCAATTCTAAATTAATTTTGTTGGAAAAAGCCAACTCTGTTAGCCTATGGATCTTAGTCTCTAATTCCTCATGGCCATGACTCTCTGTTTCCTTGTGGCAATGATATGTTTTGGAACTTTTTCGCTACTTAATGTCTCTTTGCTATTTCCAGCTTATTTTGCATTTTTCTATATAATTCTCTTCATTTCCTATGTTTTTCATTAATACTTATGTTGGTTATTGTGCAAAACTTCTTCATGAAGTTTTCTCGTGCGTTTAAGCTATTTTCAATTAATGGAAGTTTAACAGGTCCTAAGCAGATTTCTATAACTCTTTTTCTTCTCCTAATTATTTTTCATCTATTTTTCTATTGTATAAAATTCTATTATAGTTTTTTTTATTGAACTAGCTAAGTTAAGGTTAGAACATAACAAGGTATTTACAAGAGTGTTATGCTATAAGAATGTATTATTTTTCTTAAAAAGAAAAAAGAATAACATGCAGGGTTGTTATGCAATGTGAAGTTCTTATGTACTAGCTAACTTGCTTGATGTTATAAATCTGAAAATTATTATATAACACGTGTTAGTGTAACTAGAGTGTAACTAGCCCATTTACTTTATGCCTAAACTATATCACAGTAGAGAATAAATAGGTCCTATTGTATCTAGTCCTATTGACATTGAACTAATGTCTTCCATTGATACATGTAGTATCTCTGTACAGTTTAAGATATACATTGAAACTATAATGTCTCTCCTTATTTGTACTATGACTGTAATATCTCTCCTATTAAGATATTTATCAAGACCATACAGTGTCTCCTATTCGGTGCTGTACATTAATACCTCCTGATTCCATTATCCTCTCTTAATAAAATGTGTCACACTACAGAAAAAAATATGAATTAGCAACGAAAATTTTCGTCACTAATCCCTTAAATTCCGTCGCTAATTACAATTAGCGACAAAATGACTAACCATTGTAAATAGCTCTGTCACAAGTATTTTTACGACCAAAACACAAAACAGTTGCTAAAAATAGCGACGACAAAATCCGTCGCTAAAAACAAAAATTTCGTCGCTAATTAACCCTTAAAATTAGTCGCCGTAAATGTTAAAAAAATTTTAGTGACGAAAAATCCGTCGCTAAAAATATTAGATTTTTTATTATTATTTTCAATTTAATTTAATTATTATTGTTGCTATTATTATTATTATTACATCCAAAATTTAATTTCTGTAAATAATAATTATACAATATTATTAACAATAATATTAATTTAAAAAATATAATACCATAGACTCGAAATACCCGAATTTCTTTAATACAATAAAATTAAAAATTAATTTACATATAATTAAAACTACATTAAATAATGTAAACACTCATGTCCACCATCATAAATATTTTAAAATTATAACAAAAAAAATACTTTATAAAATCTGGAAATATCCACGGACCGCCACCATATGTGTAGGTGCCAAGTCCATCTACTTTTCCACCTTTCCCATTACCCTTCTCATCACTTGCACTTCGTACCTGGGATCAAACGTATTAAGTTTAGAAATTGAAAATACAAAATGAACATTTTTAACAATTTTCAGAATTGTTGACCAAAAAAAAATAAACAAATCAAATGGACACGAATAGTTATTTACTCTGTCCAAAAACAAATGGACATGAATAAGAATAGTATTATTGCAAATAGGCCTCGACATCTATTCATGTACTAGTCCGGCCCAATCCAATAGTATGAGCTGCAAAATCAGCTGCAGCATTAGTTGAGCATTTAGCATACAAAAAATGAGCATCAAAAGAGGTTGACAAAACAAAAATGAATTGGATCTCCCAAGGGGGTGCAGCAACCTCGTTAACAGCACAATGCATCCTTAATTGTCATATACAATTGTAATTATTAAAATATTTTAAATATTTAAAAAGACAATAAAAATAAATGATGAAATAAAAATTAGGAATAGAAAACTATCCCAAATGACATGTCTAGGACTTTGAGATAACACATAGGAATAACACCTATAGTATTTTCTTATACTTCAAGCATATGCTTAGTTACCAATAGTAATTGAGATTTTGATGTAGAACTATTTATTTTTCTTCACATTTTCCATGCTAATATCAATTAATTAAGTTGTAGTTTTGACTTTTAATTGAGCCAATAGATGCATACGGACTAAATCATATAGTTTGAATACGACTAGTTACCATAATATTTGGTTTCAATTGAATCTAAACTATCCATCTTAATTAATTAATTATACAAGTCATAAGAAGAATGAATTGAGTGTCGGTGGACATTATTGGATATGGGAAAATGAAAAGTATAGCCACAGTAGGGCATTGATAAATAAATGTGGGGAATGGGAATCTAAGAAACAGTAACTTTAAAGGAAAGAATGAACTAAAATGAAAGCCAAAAAGCAGCAATTTCATAATATCACTACTTGAAAATGACACATCTAAAGGGACTTCTATTCTATATGTTCACCCATAACATAGTTTATCAACGTGATGAACTGACAGATGCTTTGACTGACCAAATTTCATGGACTATTGTTAGATACTATAGTTCCTTTATGTATATATATAAAATATGGAAATAAATAAGCATCCAAAAGATGTTCACGCTGGACTCCTATATCACAATTGCAAAAAGGACAGCTGAACCAATAAAACCAACAACAACATAGCCAAATAATCCAGAATTACCAACTCATAAAAACAACTAAGAAGACCAAACCCATGAATAAAGAACAACACAGCTCCTCAATCATCAGGCAAGGTGACCAAACACCGAAAAACCAGCAAAGAAAATTATCATAGCCCCAAATTGAAAACAACACAGCTCCAAAAAACTCCTAACACTTTAGGAATTGATTGCTCATTATTTAACTTAACCTATTTTAACCAAATGCAAATGAACAATTTTTGGACTTTCAGTTTAGAGAAAATATGCTAAGAGTGACCATAAAAACAATGTGAACCAGTCCAGGAAGAAAGTCATATAAACAACAAATAACATAAAGAACGTGAAAATTTGTTGAGAAACAACAAAGCAGGATCCATAATTTCATCATTAATCTAACAAAACTAAAAAAATAATTCCATTTAAACGAACAATTAATGCCTAAAATGATGAATTTAACTTACCCAATTGTAGATACCGGGTCCTAAGACGGTCCAAGATCAGAATTACCCGATGATAAAAGTGATATCGACTTACAGGTGGAGGTGTTAAAAATGATGTTTCCCTTGTCAGACTCTCGTTATTTTTAAATAAAAAATAAACAAATAAATATATAAAAATATATTATCAAAAAAAAAGTTAATTAAGTTAATTTTTAAAATAATATTATTGGGAACTGTTATTTTTGATATTTAAAAAAAAAGAGAATTAAATTAGTTAATTAATTGAATTAAATTAAATTAATTAATTGATTTAATTGAAAGAGGAAATTGAATTAGTTAATTAATTTAATTTAATTGAATTGAATTAAATTAATTGATTGATTTAATGGGAAAAGAGGAATCAAATTGTTTAATTAATTTAATTTAAGAAAAGAAGAAATTCAAAAGTTTTTTTAAAAAAAAAAAAATTATTGTAAAACGTGGTAAAGTGGCCATAATGGCCACTTTACCTTGTGGCCGCGTGATGGCAATGTGGCCATCATGCGGCCACTTTTGGTTTTTGGCCAAAGTGGCCGCGTGGTGGCAACTTGACGCTGGGTGCGCGCGGTGACAGCCCACCGCGCGCGCTGCCCGGGTGGTACCCCTTGCGCCACGCGGCCACCTTTTTGGCCCGCCATTTTCGTTGTTTTCCTGCATTTTTTATTCTGTTTTTCATACCGCTTTTATCGGTCTTCTTTCACCATTTTTTGTCAATCTAGATTAACTAAAAATAAAGGATAGTCTGTCTTTCTCTATTTTGAGCCAATATCAAAAATAAAATGGGGATTCAATCTCCATTTTGGGGGGATGAAAACATTTTTTTCAAAGAGGGAGTTTTTTTGGCTTTTGGGTTTTTCTCTCTAGCTTTTCACTCTCCAAGAATTTGCTTTCCTCTTCAAAAAAAAAGTTCTTCAAAATATTCTCAAGTTCTTTTTTCTTTTTCTCAAGTTTTAACTTTTTCATTTTTCTTTAAAATTATATTTCATTTCTTGAGTGATTTGAGCTTGGAAAATTAATTTGTTTTGCTCAAATCATTTCCCAAAAATATTTTTTATCAAAATGTTCTCTTAATTTTATTTTAAAATATCAATTTTCACATTTTTTTCAAACATTTATCACCACAAATTCGACAAAGAAAATACATCGAGACACCGTTTCTTCGATCTAAAAAAATTCTGAGGGTAAATATTCTTGGATTTGTTCTCATTTATTTTTTTGTATATTATTTGTTATTGTTAATATTATTATCATGTCTATTATTTACTTTTAGCATTTTGATGTGTTAATATCACTATTAATATATTATTTATTTGCTTTAATTTGATTTTTATGTTCATTCACTACTACTACTATTATTATTATTATTATTATTATTATTATTATTATTATTATTATTATTATTATTATTGTTCTTATATTGTTACTATACTTGTGTTCATCTCTATTATAGTTATTAATACCATGTTATTAGGCCTGTCAAACTTGGCCCAGACCCAAAAACCCCACCCAACCCACCCAGAAAAAACTGACCCAAACCCAACCCAACTAAAATTCTACCCATCTAGACCCGCCCAAAACCAACTCACTACAATCTTGACCCGTTCGGGTTTGCCTTCAATGCCCAACGGGTCTGTAGAATTTGCCCAAAATTAGTATTTTGTTTCTGCCTCTCTCTCTCTCTCCGTCTCCATCCAGTCCTCCTTACTCCATCCACTCCTTTCGCCTCTCTCCCTCTCCACAATCCATCCCCTTCCAATTTGTATCCCTGTCTTTCAATATTCAATTTTCGAATCATAATCTGCAGAAGAGTTGGCAGAGTACATCACCGGCGGTGAAGATGAGGTTGGTAGAGACCGACCGGTGGAATATTTTTCGGAAAGAGTACAGTCTCTAATCTCTTCAAATCCCATGGAACCCTTGTTGTTGACGCCGATATTATCTCTTATGTATGCTCACTTTCCTATTTTTACCTGTATTTCCATATCTATCAAAGAATTAGCTTTGAAATTTTATAGCCACTGAAGGTTAGAAATTCTTTTTATCATTAGTATTTGATTTAGCGATTAGCTTAGTTAATAGAAATTTTAGAGTTTGGTTCAGATTTGAGCTTGAAAGTTGTGATTTTGTTTGAATTATATGTATTTCACATATTTTAGTTTGTCTTTTTTCTATTGATTCTGTTGATTTGGTATCTCCTTTTGGATTTCTGTTAGGGTACAACACTAGTTTCATCACCTGCTTCAAAACCAGTTGATTCATGCTTGTTATCTCTACAGTTTTTGACCATCTTTAACAATTGGGAGAATGACTTGATTTTTAATATGTAGTGAGCAGGCAGTGAGTTTGTTCTTGATCTTATGTCATATGGGTTCTATTTGGGATCTGGATACAGAGTTCAATCTTCCATTGATTGAATTAATTTAGAGTTCGGCCTTGGTCCTGCGCATGCATTCATCGATGAATGCAAGTATGGACGGGAGTCTAATTAAGAATAGCCTTCACTTTTCTTCTTGCATCGGCTCTGCTAATGAAAGTATGGACGGATAGATTAGAAATTTTCAAATAATGAACATGTTATGAAACTATTGCATCAGATTTGAGGAAAAAAAATGTCTAACTAGGCTCACTTTTTCCCATGGACTTTATGTAACTTCTATGGGAAGAAACACTGATTTTACTATGTTCTGTTCTTTATATAATTGCTTGCTTCCAATTATTCTTCATTAAGAGTATCGACTATGATTTGCCTTCTGTTGCAGAGAAGTTTGTTTCTTTTAAGTTGTATGTTTCTCATATCGCAATTGATTAATTAACTACCTAAACCTGCAACCATGCTGCAAAAGTTATATGGCATCCCTCTTGATTTAATTCTTTGAATTCATGATGTCATGTTTGGTTGGAGCTTATTCGATTGTGACTCTTTTTCCAACTGCAACAATTTTCAATGAAACCAAACTAATATGATGTTTTTGATCATTTTCTCTACCAGTTGGATATGCATGCAATTGATTTTCTATTTCTTTATTGTTAACAAAGTAATTTTTTTTATTGATAAATAAATGACACCTACCAATTATAAGTGTAGTGTTTTTTTGCAGTAATTAACTTAATTAGATAATCTTCATCCCCTTTCAAATGGGCTTCTGTGGTATAATTAGATTTAATTTCATTTTCTTTAATAGTATACTACAATATACTGTCATATATATATATATATATAGAGAGAGAGAGAGAGAGAGAGAGAAAGAGAGAGAGAGGGGACCCAGCCATTATTAAAATGACATGTTATGATTGTGAAGGCGTAGCTGTTGGTTGCGGATGGCAAAGCTTCGTGGCATGGGTAAATGTGGGATGCTATTATGTGGTTGGAATTCCATTGGGCTGTCTACTTGGCTTTAAGTTTGACCTTGGAGCAAAGGTACAATCATGTTAATCTGAACTTACCAAAATGATGGAGAAATCAGGAAGTGTATTATGATATATTTATTAAAGAATTAAATTAAGCCATGATTACTAAATTCAATTATATTTACCAACAATTTGTTTATGAATAAAAATTTTATTCTATTATCAATTAGTGATAATGTATATATAATAATTTCTATATATGTGTATACGTTTATGGCTTAAAATGTATTAAATGGGTCAAATCACATTTCGGCCCTTTTGGGCCTCAAGCAGCCCATTTGGGCCACCCAATCCATTTGGACCAAATTATTTTACATTAGTCACTTTAATATCATTTTATTATATCGAAAATGATTTTTCATTAAAAATGGATTAAATGGGTCAAATCACATTTCGGCCCGTTTAGGCCTCAAGCAGCCCATTTGGGCCACTCAATCCATTTGGGCCAAATTATTTTAAATTAGTCAATTTAATATCCCTTTATTATATAGAAAATTATTTTTTATTAAAAATGGATTAAAAATATCAAATTACATCTCGACCTGTTTGGGTCTCAAGCGGCCCATTTGGATCACTCAATCCGTTTACACCAAAATCAGTTCGTTTGGACCACCCGACTCATTTGCGTATTATTATAAATTTTTTGTATATTCAAAGAGTTTTTAGCCCATGAGTTGACCCAACCCGCCCAACCCATTTGGATATTTGGCCCATTTGTGACCCATACTTTTTGGCCCATTTGTGACCCGCCCATTAGTGACCCAACCCAAACCCGCCCAACCCGCCACCTCTACATGTTATCATTATTATTATTATTATTATTATTGTTGTTGTTGTTGTTGTTACTATTGTGCTATTATTATTATTATTATTATTATTATTATTATTATTATTATTATTATTATTATTATTATTATTATTATTATTTTATTGTTGTTACTATGCCATGATCATTTGCTGTTACCATCGCTATAATTTTATTGTTGTCATAATCTTGTATTTATTTGATTAATTTTTAGAACCATTACTAATATTTTTGATGTTAATTTTTGTCTGAGATTTAACTTGAGTCGGGTTATTTGAGCATACTCGCGACTCCCCGGATGGGTCGCGACGCATGGAGGATCACATTGGTTTTGGTGAGATCTTTCTTAGCCCTTTCTTTATGTTGTGTCATTTGTAAATAATTATTTTATTCATGCACGCGTGCGATAAAAAATTACAAAAATATTTCTATAATTAAATTGGGATTTCCACTAATAAAATTGGGACCAATGTCCCTTGTTTTAGCCTAACAATAAAACTATCACAATTAAAACGAAGAGTCAATTTTCTCCAAAAATGGGATCACTCATCCCCATTTTCATCAAACAACCAAAACGACTCTTCGAACCCTCTTTAAATAAATGCGAAGGAACCAATGTTCCTAAATTTCGACCAAGTGCGAAGGAACCAATATTCCCAAAATAATGCCCCGATTTATGTATGCCTTTTCTTATTTTGTGTGAGTGTTTTAAATTTAAGCTCATTTGTTTTTGGGCCCTTGTAATTAATTTTGGGGCAATTCTATTTAATTTTGGGGATTGTATCCCGTCCTACTTTATGTTTTTTAGCTTTCTTTTAATGGGGTTGTATTCTGCCCCTATTTCTCTTGTAATTTTGTGCTTACGTGTTTACCGCTTTCATTTATTGCTTTCTTTTACCGCTTTATTTATCGCTTTCATTTTATCGCTTTCTGAATGCTTTCAATGCGCTATTTAATTTAAACGCACTAATCGTGTGAGATGAGAGATATAATTTTAAGAAGTTAAAAATGCATTTATAATTAACCAAAGCATAAATAAGAGGAAAGTTCCGAACACCGAATCTCTGGTTTAGACCGTTAGAGGTGAGAGACTTTTCCCAATTTCTTGCAAATTGGGTGGCGACTCCAAATACCTCAAAGGTGCCTTTAGGCGTCCTTAGATTAGGTGGTTCTCCCCAATGTTCTATTGGGAGGGATACACCGATGATGTCTCATGGCGCCCATGATCAAAAGACGCAAACCAATACCTCGAATCCCGAAGGTGGATTCAATAGCGAGGGCCCTTGCTGGGTTCCGGCGCGCGTCACAGTGGCGACTCCACTGGGGATTTTGTGTTTGAGACTTTGCTCCGAAAGTGCTTTGGTTAAAAATATAATTGGGTTTTTAAAACTTAAAATCCTATCTCTTTTCGAATATTTGCATTGCATTTTAGAGCCTTAGAATTATGTTAGTTGGTCCCTTTTTACCTTTGTGCATTCCCAAAATAAGACCCTACTTTCACTCATTGTAGGAAAGTGTTAGGGATAATCACCAGCCCAAGCCTAGTGCCTTTTGGCATATCAAATGGAGATCCAATCGGTCGTCATGCTCACGACGAGCTAGACCCTTTGGTAGGGACCATGCTTGGGTAGCCCTAAAGCAACATCACCTTGACCAAAGCCCATATAATGGCAAGTAGAAACTTTCCCTAGGTAGCATGCTCCTTAATACAATGCTTGTGGTATGGGTCATCGCATATTAAACAAAATCAACCAATTTAAAATGGTCTTTTGTCAAAGGTTTTCATGCCTCGATGGGCCCATCTTATTGAGATTGAATTGTTCAAATACGTAATGACCAAAATTCATACGTATGTTCATTAGATTAAGAGTGTTATGCTGCCGATTTTTCACTGTGCACATCGCGCGTTCACTGGGTCCCCCGTTGACCCGTGGACTAAGCCCACTTAGGAAAGAGACCGCACGACCTCGCGAGTGGGAGTGATAAGGGTGGAAGGATCTGTTTGCTTGCATGTGGTTGTGGATGCTGCACATCATGCCCATGCATCATGCGTCATTCATGCATGTTAGTAAAAAAAAAATATGCATTTCATTTAGTGTGTGTGTATATCCATTTGTCCGTACATGTCATCCTACATATAATTTTTTCCATGCATCGCATCGTATTACCGTAATCTACCGATTTTTCACTCACCAAGGACTATCTGCATGCCATGATCATGCATTACATTCATGCATCATTCTAACAATCTGAATTTTTAGCCATCAAAGATTCATCCAAGTGGACTAAGGACTCCGACGGCCGACTAGTGAAAACATACTCGCCCTCTGGATTGCTAGAATTAGTGCCTATTTGGGATTCTGAGACACTCTCAATGACTGACAGATCATCTTCAATGGCAGAATTACTACAGGGGACTGGTGCTTTAACAGTGCAAGACCTGGACAAGAGGCTTGGAGAATTTGAAAGGAAAATGTTAGCCATGATGGAAAGTATCGCTGCTCAAATTGCACCAAATGCCATGCAATAGCCTGCGGCCCCTGTCATTGGACAAGTCGAGTCGCGTATTATGGAAGAAGCTCCTATAGCGGTCACTGCCGAATAACAACCTACTGCTCCTGCTATATCGCGAAGAGAGCATGATCCAGTCAATGAAGTACACTCGCTACCTACTGGACCTAGAGGGGGATCACCTGAGCAAAAAGGCAAAGGGCATGTTTCAGAAAGTGGGCTTCTGGCAGTGGTACGGGGCCTGAAGAGAAAGGTGGATATCCTCGAGGAAGAGATTAGAAAATCCAAGCTTGTGACTGCTCGGGCACCTCTCTGTAAGACTACTACTGGTACCACGAGCCTAGGGATTGGTCATTATGGTAACAAAGGCACGAAAAGGATGGGGAAAATGCCAATGGTTGAGACGACCCAGAGGCGCTACTCTGACTTGGATCGCTCTCTATCCTGGGTACTGGAAAGGTTGACCAAGGAAGGTAAGCTGAGGCCACTAACACCTAGGCCATCTGCGACTCAAGGACAGCCAGGACATAGGGATGACCAGTACTGTGCCTTCCATCAGCACACCGGGCACATAACGGATTACTGTCGAACTTTGAGAAACAGGATCCAAGATCTTATTGACACCAAGCAGATCACAGAAGAGAGAGACGAAGAAAAAAGCAGACTATAATGCAGTCCCTCCACCAGAGATGTGATCGGGCCAATCCACTTGAGCGGCATGTTCCCCCAAAGCCACAAGAAGAAGACTATGTTTTTTAGATGTCTTATTGCTTTTCAATTCCATAACTTTTTATGACAATTTGGTTGTTGTAATATGATGAACAATTTCTATTTGTTTATGTGATATTTCTATGATTTCATTTCCTATGATCACAATGCATTCATTCATTTTGACATTAATTCAATTAATATGGCTCTATCTAATCTCAAAACTTTGGGAAATCCAAATAAAATCTTGGTAGCATCCGATATAACCCCTGAAGTGAGGATAATTTTGAGAGATATAAATAAAAATGAAAAAAAGAGCCTTTGCCTGGACCTAGTATGACATGTCGAAGATTAACAAGGACGTTCGGAAGACCAGGCTACCTTCCCTTGCCAACGTGACGATAAACAGAATTTTGAAATCCATCCCTTTACATCCATAACATCCAAGTTACATATGGCGCTGCCAAATCTACATCAAAAGTCGAACGAACAAAACTCAGGGCCTCCATGAGAAGTATACAACCCATCAGAACCAAGCCATATGACCTCTTTCTCCCCGACCCCTCTGAGATGTGCACCATCAAAATCGATTATGATTGACCCTTAACCATCCAGAACCCTTATAACCAGATTCCTTACTAAAGCTTAATGCCCGACTAGATTGAACAACAATGGTCCCAGTGGATAAGAAGAAAAGTGCGCGCATATGTGAGCTTCAGGACTCGACCAAAGCTTGCTCAAAAATTTGGGGTGTAAAAAAAACATTTGAAAAAAAAAATTGGGATAAAAAAAAAAAAAATTGGGGTGTAAAGAAAAGAGAGAATTGATCAGGGGGCAAGGGAATGTTATTTAGGGGCAAGCTTTGTTCGAATCCCGTTGATCTACACATGCCTGCACCTTGCTATT
Organism: Excoecaria cochinchinensis; assembly: GCA_947683425.1. Taxonomy (NCBI): domain Eukaryota; kingdom Viridiplantae; phylum Streptophyta; class Magnoliopsida; order Malpighiales; family Euphorbiaceae; genus Excoecaria; species Excoecaria cochinchinensis. Next base: position 5,777,143 of record CANTUQ010000004.1, read on the forward strand.
CTCCTCCTTAGCTATTGAAAAGGACCTAAAAGGCCAAACCACGAACCACTACCTAAAAGGCTAAACCACGAACCATCCACCCAATCCTAGCCATAAAAAAAAAAAAAAAAAAAAAAAAAAAAAAAAACTATCTCGGAGCTTAAACCACCAAGGCCAATAAAAATACCCTAAGTCATCCAAGCCTAACTTGTCACCCCATCTCGACCATTGAAAAGCCACTTCAGAGTTTAAACCACCAAAGCCGACGAAGATGAGAGACTTCACATCCAAGCCCCAAACAAGAAACCTATCACCTCCGCCGGTCCGCATAAGGGTCAGGAACAAAACTTTGATACCGAATCAGCAACCTCTATCAGAAGGAGCAGCCTCCCCAGCTACCAAAGTTGAAAGCCAACTCAATCAGCACCAATGGTCTGAAGGAGGGTTCATGGCAAAGGCTAAAAAAAATGAAAAAAGAGAGAAAATATTCAATCAAGAAAACCCGCGAGGGCTGATTGATAACAGGAGTTTGATGCTCTCAAGATCTATCCCGAAATTAGTTGAGGTCTCATATTTTTTTGAGTCGATGCCAAATAATGATCATGTGTTATGAAATCATGTTGAAATATATACATTTATCCAATGATGTATTAATGTGGCCTAGATCGGTTCATCTTGCATACTCAAAGTTGTCTGGCCCTGATATGTAATCGGCACATTGGTACTGTCGAACCTCTGCCACTCAGGCACTTCAGTCAACTCATCTTGCTACCCACTATGAAGCCAACCCTACAGCACCTTCCCAATAAAGACCCAAGCTCATACAACCATAATCTGAGACATAAGCACATGCCAATCACACCTGAAAGGTCTTTCGCAACAACTCCAACTTCTCTCTCCCAAAAAAAAAGGGGGGGGGGGCGTTAGAGATGAAAACCGTAATTAGCACTCTAAGCAAAAATTAGGCCAAAGGGCAGGGTGAAAACCTGGGAACAGGCAGTCTGTCCTGTAAAAAAATAATAAAGAGAATAAAAGCCGCTGGATTGGGTTGGGTCCATTCCAGGCAAAAAATAAGGCACAGGGTTATGTGAAAATCCAACAAGGACGCATTTCCCGCTAAGAAAAGCTAGTGTGAAAATCCATGAGGGATGCACTACCTTCAAAGAATGACTATAGGTACCAGAGGAGAACCTCATAATCCCTTAAAGGCATAAAATTCAAAAGCAGTTTCAGAGGGCACCGATCCAACTGCAACTGACAACTAAACCGGCCTTCGCCTCCCAGATCCACTCAAATGAATCCTTATCCTGCATTACTGCATACATATGCATCCCATGGGCATGGCATTTGACGATGCCCAACATGCATTCACGCATGCATGAACTTTATATATATCTTGCATAAGCAATTCTTCGCACACATTTCGTGCACATGATCTCTGCGTACTTGCAACACATAATTCTTTGCACATGCCTTGTACAAGCACTTATCACGTGCATCTAATCTTCCCATTATCTTTAAGTCCTTTCTCAAGGCATTCTCAGTCTCTTCGGAGCATTATCTTTAAGTCCTTTCTCAAGGCCTTCTCAGTCTCTTCGGAGCATTATCTTTAAGTCCTTTTTTCGAGGATTTCTCAGTCTCTTCGGAGCATTATCTTTAAATCCTTTCTCAAGGCATTCTCAGTCTCTTCGGAGCATTATCTTTAAGTCCTTTCTCAAGGCATTCTCAGTCTCTTCGGAGCATTATCTTTAAGTCCTTTTTTAGAGGCATTCTCAGTCTCTTCGGAGCATTATCTTTAAGTCCTTTCTCAAGGCATTCCCAGTCTCTTCGGAGCATTATCTTTAAGTCCTTTCTCAAGGCATTCTCAGTCTCTTCGGAGCATTATCTTTAAGTCCTTTCTCAAGGTATTGTCAGTCTATTTAGAGCATTATCCTTAAGTCCTTCTTCAAGGCATTCTCAGTCTCTTCGGAGCACTATCTTTAAAGTCTTTTTTTTCTCAAGGCATTCTCAGTCTCTTCGGAGCATTATCCTTCGTAGCATTGAGCTTTTTCCAAAATATCCCAAATCCTTTCAATCCATGAGGATATCTACATCAATAGATTAGACACTGACGCGGCAAGGCTAGACACCGCATAGGTTAGATGCCAAAGCAACAAGGGTTAACACGTCGGCGAACAGACGGTAACTACCCGCAGCAGCTTCAGCCAGTTTGGGAAAGCGTCCGCCTCAGGTACGTGTCTCTTCCCTTCTTTTCTGAATTTTGGCTCATTTAGGCACCTAGGTTCTAAGTTTCCCAAAATTGGGGGCAACTGTAGATACCGGGTCCTGAGGCGGTACAAGATCAGAATTACCCGATGATGAAAGTGATATCGGCTTACAGGTGGAGGTGTTAAAAATGATGTTTCTCTTGTCGAGACTCTCGTTATTTTTAAATAAAAAATAAACAAATAAATATATAAAAATATATTATAAAAAAAAGTTAATAAAGTTAATTTTTAAAATAATATTATTGGGAATTATTATTTTTGATATTTAAAAAAAAGGGAGAATTAAATTAGTTAATTAATTGAATTAAATTAAATTAATTAATTGATTTAATTGAAAGAATAAATTGAATTAGTTAATTAATTGAATTGAATTAAATTAAATTAATTAATTGATTTAATGGGAAAAGAGGAATCAAATAATTTAATTAATTTAATTTAAAAAAAGAAGAAATTCAAAAGTTTTAAAAAAAAAAAATTATTGTAAAACGTGGTTAAGTGGCCATAATGGCCACTTTACCATGTGGCCGCGTGATGGCAATGTGGCTATCACGCGGCCACTTTTGGTTTTTGGCCAAAGTGGCCTCGTGGTGGCCACTTGGCCATCACACGGCCACTTGCCGCTGGGTGCGCGCATGCGCGCGGTGACAGCGCAGCGCGCGCGTCTCCACACGCTGCGTGAGGGCAGCACGCGCGGTGACAACCCACCGCGCGCACTGCCTGCGTGGTACCCCCTACGCCACGCGGCCACCTCTTTGGCCCGCCATTTTCATTGTTTTCCTGCATTTTTCAGTTTGTTTTTCAGACCGCTTTTACCGGTCTTCTTTCACCATTTTTTGTCAATCTAGATTAACTAAAAATAAAGGATAGTCTGTCTTTCTCTATTTTGAGCCAAGATCAAAAATAAAATGGGGATTCAATCTCCATTTTGGGGGCACGGAAACATTTTTTTCAAAGAGGGAGTTTTTTTGGCTTTTGGGTTTTTCTCTCTAGATTTTCACTCTCCAAGAATTTGCTTTCCTCTTCAAAAAAAAAGTTATTCAAAAAATTCTGAAGTTCTTTTTTTTTTTTCTCAAGTTTTAACTTATTCATTTTTCTTCAAAAATATATTTCATTTCTTGAGTGATTTGAGCTTGGAAAATTAATTTCCTTTGCTCAAATCATTTCCCAAAAATATTTTTTTATCAAAATGTTCACTTAATTTTATTTTAAAATATCAATTTTCACATTTTCTTCAAGCATTCATCAACACAAATTCGATAAGGAAAATACATCGAGACACCGTTTCTCCGATCTAAAAAAATTCTGAGGGTAAACATTCTTGGAGTTGTTCTCATTTATTTTTTTGTATATTATTTGTTATTGTTAATATTATTATCATGTCTATTATTTACTTTTAGCATTTTGATGTGTTAATATCACTATTAATATATTATTTATTTGCTTTAATTTGATTTTTATGTTCATTCACTATTATTATTATTATTATTATTATTATTATTATTATTATATTGTTACTATACTTGTGTTCATCTCCATTATTATTATTATTATTGTTATTATATTGTTACTATACTTGTGTTCATCTCTATTATAGTTATTAATACCATGTTATCATAATTATTATTATTATTATTATTATTATTATTATTATTATTATTATTATTATTATTATGCCATCTCATTATTATTATTATTATTATTATTATTATTATTATTATTATTATTATTATTATTTTATTGTTGTTACTATGCCATGATCATTTGCTGTTACCATCGCTATAATTTTATTGTTGTCATAATCTTGTCTTTATTTGATTAATTTTTAGAACCATTACTAATATTTTTGATGTTAATTTTTGTCTGAGATTTAACTTGAGTCGGGTTATTTGAGCATCCTCGTGATTCCCCGGATGGGTCGCGACACATGGAGGATCACATCGGTTTTGGTGAGATCTTTCTCAACCCTTTCTTTATGTTGTGTCATTTGTAAATAATTATTTTATTCATGCATGCGTGCGTGCGATAAAAAATCATAAAAATATTTCTATAATTAAATTGGGTTTTCCGCTAATAAAATTGGGACCAATGTCCCTTGTTTTAGCCTAACAATAAAACTATCACAATTAAAACGAAGAGTCAATTTTCTCCAAAAATGGGATCACTCATCCCCATTTTCATCAAACAACCAAAAAGACTTTTCGAACCCTCTTTAAATAAATGCGAAAGAACCAATGTTCCTAAATTTCGACCAAGTGCGAAGGAACCAATGTTCCCAAAATAATGCCCCGATTTATGTATGCCTTTTCTTATTTTGTGTGAGTGTTTTAAATTTAAGCTCATTTTTTTTTGGCCCCTTGTAATTAATTTTGGAGCAATTCTATTTAATTTTGGGGATTATATCCCGTCCCACTTTATGTTTTTTAGCTTTATTTTAATGGGGTTGTATTCTTCCCCTATTTCTCTTGTAATTGTGTGCTTGCGTGTTTACCGCTTTCATTTATTGTTTTCTTTTACCGCTTTCATTTTATCGCTTTCTGAATGCTTTCAATGCGCTATTTAATTTAAACGCACTAATCGTGTGAGATGAGAGATATAATTTTAAGAAGTTAAAAACGCATTTATAATTAACCAAAGCATAAATAAGAGGAAAGTTCTGAACACCGAATCTCTGGTTTAGACCGTTAGAGGTGAGAGACTTTTCCCAATTTCTTGCAAATTGGGTAGCGACTCCAAATACCTCAAAAGTGCCTTTAGGCATCCTTAGATTAGGTGGTTCTCCCCAATGTTTTATTGGGAGGGATACACCGATGATGTCTCATAGCGCCCATGATCAAAAGACGCAAACCAATACCTCGAATTCCGAAGGCGGATTCAATAGCGAGGGCCCTTGCTGGGTTCCGGCGCGCGTCACACCAATCTCTTAGCCTAAGAAAATTAAACTTAAAATCCCACATCCCTACTTTAGATAAATCTGCCACTCTCTCAAATCTCCCAAAAATTTCATATTAAAACTCGCCTTACAGCTGCCGTTTGAAGAGGAAAGGGCTGGTGGCGTGATCGATGGTTGACGGCAGCAAGAAGACGTCGGAATGGAGCTGCAAACCTAGAGAAAAATGCCTTAAATGGAGGGAAGAAAAGGGGATGTCGTCGCGTACAAAGAGGAAGAGAATGAGAGAAAGGCCGATGACAGCTACAGTGATCGGAGGGGAGGGCGAAGATGGTAGAGAAGGCAAGGGGAGATGGCAAGAACGACGGCAAGGGAAGGAGAGAAGCAGATAGGGGCGGTTGGAGAAAAAGGGAGAGATCGGGGCAGAGACCACGAAAGGGAAGAGAAGAAAAAGAAAATAAAATAAAAGAAACGGAAAAAGGAAAAAAGAAAATAAAAAGGCCAAAACGACGTAGTTTTGGGCTAGGTTAGGGTAGATTTTTTACAATTTAGCGACTAAATTAGTGACGACAAATTTGGTTGCTAAATTGTCGCAAACCAAGGTTTTAACTTTTGCCTCCAAATTTAGCGACCAAATTTTTCGTCGCTATTTAGTTGCTAAATTTTTAACAACTACTATACAGTCGTAAAATTATTGATAAATTGAATAGTTTTTAGCGACAAACAAAACAGTTGCTAATTCCGTCCCAAAAAAAGGGCGCCATTAATTGCAGCTAAAATTTAGCGACGGTTCGTTTTTCCCTCGCTAAACTCAACACCAAATTGAAAATATGCATTTTCACGACGGAATCAGAAAATGGTCGCTAATTAGCAACTGGAAGCATGCCGTCGCTAATTTTAGTCGCTAACTCGAGTTTTTTTTGTAGTGTCAGGCTATTAATGGGCCCTTAAAATAGTAATGACAATAATGGTATTTTAAAATTATTATTAAGCATCATATTTTTCATATGGCCTTAAGTTTGCTACCACTGTTGCTATTTCTTGTTTAATGATAAAATGTTTTGATGATAATCTATTGCTGCTTTAGTTAATATGTTGTACACATGTAATAGTGGTAACATTTCTTCATAGTGCAATTTTTATGAATTTCTTTCTTTTACGATTCTCTTTCTTTCATTTTATTTATGTTTAACTAACCTTAATATAAATGACTTATGTGATGCCGTTTGTATTAAGAATGCTTCCATTAAGCTTTATGCTTAGCACAACGATTTTTTGTCCTCATATAAATTCTTTGGATTAAGATTTAAAAAATAGTATCAATTTTTTTTGGGCTACATCAAACACTATTGTTTAAGGCAATCTCTATTTTATATATTTTGCATTTTTGGAACATTATATATATATATATATATATAAATATAGGTTGGCCCAAAGTCTTGTATGTGATTAGGTTATTACAAAATGATAGGGTTTATAAGAGGGTATTCTATATTCATGATTCGATCCATTCAAGTCATTTTCGAGTTAATCCATTTATTGAATTTGATTTTTAGTTTTTCAAATTGGATTTGAACAAGTATGTGCCTTTTTTCAATCAAAATTGAATTTGAATCACTTTTTTCAAATTAGATCGAATTGAATCCACATATTTAGAGTCAAATTAAAATTGACAAATATATGTACAAATAAAGAAAATCAACTAATTTTACATATCATTTCAGAAAAATCAAATTTTAATTAAAAATAGATTTTTAACTCATAAAAGCAATAGATATTAATCACCAGAGATAAAATACAATGCATATATTTCTAAACTGTTTGATTAAATAGATATGAATAATTCATGTGTGATGACAAATAGGTTCTTCGGGATGGCTTCGTAAACAAGTCACCTGAAAGCACAAGAAAAATTGACGAATTTTCGACAAGGGAGACTCCGACGATCAAGTCAGTAAATTGATTGAAGTGTGTTTTTCTGTTGTGAGAGTTTCGAGAGAGGAAAACATACCTGTTTTCTTCCTTTATATAGAGCTCTCCTTCTAGGCAAAATAGGAAGCAGGATCCTAAATAGGAGGAAATTACTCTGATCCCTTGATTGGTGCTTGATTCCATATTTACCAGGATTTAATGAGTGGTTTTAGATAACTTCCATTATTGTGAGATTAGGATTTGCTGCATATCTGGATGATTTTCGCGAATGATAACTTTTCATATGCTGATTCCAAGCTATTTAGGTAACCGAGCTACTGATATGGTGGATATCCGAGGGAGCCCAGTTACTGAACTCTTGGATTGGGAGTCCGATTGTCAATGGATATCCGAAGGAGCCAGTTACCGAACTCTTGGATATAGAGTCCAATTGCATAGCAATTGGATCGGCGAACTACTTTCCAAGCTTGAACCTGATCCCTAGGAAGAACTCCGGTGTTTAAATATTGATAAATTGGAAGTAGCCATCCCTCCATCAGTTCCTGCAAGTGAACCTTATAGGTTTTGTGGGTCAGAGCCAATAGGACTGATCCGATGATGTCTAAAGCAGATGTTTAGCTCTAGTTGAGAGAGGAGTGCAGCTATAAATTCTTTATATCTGATCATTGTCTGGTCCTTGGCTTCAAACTTCCCAAGCATCTGGCTAACAACCAGTTGTGAGTCAGAGAAAATAGTCAATGAGTCCGGTTTTACCTCAATGGCGAGCTATAAGCCGAAGCCGAGAGCTTCATACTTTGCAACATTGTTGGAAGCTTGAAATGCTATGTGAGCCATTCCTTAGATTGTTATCTTTCCAGGTTTGATAAGGATCACCCCAGCCCTGGCACCCATGGATGAAGATGCACCATATACCTCCCTGACTGACCTCGGGGGTTCCATCTCCAAAATAGCTTGGATTTTCACCGGGTTGGCCTCTATTCCCCTCTTCGAGATCATAAACCCTAAGAATTTACTGGACTGTACCTCGAAAGCACACTTCTTTGGGTTGAGCTTGAGACCGAACTTCCTCAAAATTGTGAAAGTCTCCGCCAGCTTGGTTGGTAAGCTCTCCGCTGTCTTGCTCTTGACAATCATTTCATCCATGTAGACTTCCACATTTCTCTTGAGCTAATCAACGAACATCTTGTTCATCGGTCTCTGATAAGTGGCACTGGCGTTCTTGAGCCTAAATAGCATGACTTGGTAATAATAAGTAGCCCGGTGTGTGACAAATGCAGTTTTTTCCTTATCGGCTTTATTCATAGGGATCTGGTGATATCCCGCAGAGGCATCTGAAAAGGCGTATTCTTCGAATCCCAAAGTGGAGTCAACCAGAAGATCTATATTGGGCAGCGGGTAACTATCCTTGTGGCAAGCCTTGTTAAGATCCGTGAAGTCGACACACATCTTCCACTTTCCATTGGATTTCCTAACCAGTACCACATTTGACAACCAGTCCGGATATAACACATCCCTTATAAACCCATTCTTCAACAGCGTGTCGATCTCCTCCGTCATTGCCAACTGCAGCTCGGGAGCATGGTTCCTCTTCTTTTGTTTAACAGGATTGCAGTTAGGTTGCACGTTAAGTGATTGGCACATTACCTGAGAAGATATACCTTTGATATTCGAAGGTTACCAGGCCAACACATCCGTGAACTCTGAGAGTACCGCTACTAGTGCCTCTTTTTCCTTTCTTATTTTGTTGGCAATGATTTTGACCACTTTTCTCGGTGAGAGCTCCACCTCTTGAAGTGAGTCTAAGGGATCAGCATTCCGAACTGTTGGGATATCAAGTGCATCCAATGGCAAAGCCTGATCAGCCTCCTTCAGCATTATGACATACGTCTCCTATGCTGTTTTCTAGTTTCCCTGGAGTACCGCTTCACTTCCTAAAACAAGGATCTTTATTAGCAGTTTGCGCATGGAAATGTACGCATCCACCCCCACCAAAAGAGGTCGCCCGAATATCACATTATATGCAAGAGGTATATCCACAACCATAAAATAGCTCTTGCAGTGCCAAACAGTCTCATCATCTTTGAGCTGCAGTACTAACGTGACCGATCCCTCTACCTTGACCAGTTGTCCTGATATCCCGATAAGTGGGGCCGACACGACTTCTAACATGTTGGTAGACATTCCCAGTACCTTGTATGCCTGAAGGGTAATGAGATTGACCTCGCTCCCCGTATCTACTAAAATTTTCTGAACCAAGTAATCCTGTATCAGAGCTTATACTACTAGAGAATCCGTGTGAGGTGTCTGGACATGTGCTCCATCTGTCTCAGAGAGCTTTACTTCATATCCTCCCGCTCTTGGACCAGCCCCCAAGGAAAATACTTCCTTTGCCTTTCGCTTTATAGAGTCCTTGAAGACATCATAATGTTTACCCCTTGCAATAACATGAATAACCCCAGCTAAAGCCTTCTTACTTAAACTAGCTCTGTTGTCTTGTCTCCGAGGTAATGGGGACCGATCTCTTCCATTCTTATCCTTGCCCTTCACAAACTGATCGAGCTTACCCTTCCGAAATAAAGATTCAATCTCCCTCTTTAGTTATCGATAGTCGTTTGTTTGATGGCCTTTGTCTTTGTGAAAAGTGCAATAAAGGCTTTGGTCCCTATTGGGATCCTCCCTCATGGGACGTGGTCAGTTAACCCGCTCATTTTCCTTCATTAAAGCTAAAATCTGAGACCTCGAGGCCGTCAAGGGTGTTAGTTTCTCATCTGGCTTATCGCTGAAGTGGGCCTTATAACAACATAAACTCGGTTCGAGCTGCCCGATCCCCTGTATCTAGAATCATCTCGCCCTCCATTATTCCTGTCCCAGCTCGCTTGAAACCCTTTATCTGATTCTTCGAGCTGAGAGCTGAATCGAAGCATGCACGCTTCGTCCATTCTGATATACTTATGAACCCGGGACATGAGCTCGGTAAAGTCGCTTGGTGGCTTTTTGCTCAGGGAGTCGCTGAAGTCCTGACATCTCGTATTGCGACTGAGGGTGTTTGCTACCTCCAAATTGAAATTCTGAATATCCATGGCTACCATATTGAATCGTTCCACATAGGCTCTAAGTGGCTCCCTCTTCTCCTGATGAACCAGAGTGAGATCGGTCGAAACCTTTGCTGGGCAAATTGCTGCTACAAACTTAGCAATGAACATATCGCTGAACTGCTTAAAGCTATAAATAGAGTGCTCAGGTAGATTGCGAAACCAGATTTGTGCGGACTCTATGAGATTCTGGGGAATATTTTGCACAAGGCAGCATCTTCTGTTATATGTACCAGCATTGTATGATGAAATTCATCCAAATGAGCCCAAGGATCAGTTCTACCATTATATTTGGGCAAATGCGGCAACCGTATCTGGGAGAATGGAGCAGCCAAAATATCCGTGGATAGCGGGGATCAGAAGTTTTCCTGATACTACAGGGTACTGCGATTTTGGTACTGTTGTATCATCTCCTCAAACTGCTCGGTTGCCATGGTTATTGTTGCTCAAGGGGCCTGTGCGCTCGACATGGGTGGTGGTGTTTGTGCGAAGATTTGAGCAGTTATGGGTGTCTGAATTGTGGGTGGTGCTAAAGGGATGGTTATAGGTGCTGCAGGTGGTGCTTGAGCTGCCAAAGCTGATAAGGCGGTTAGGAGTGTTTGGGCTATTTGGGGAGTTAGGCCTGAGATTGCTGGAATGGTGATGGATTGTGGTGTTACTAGTGTATGGATTTGTGTTTGTGGGAATAGCTGTCGTGATAGCAGTAGGGAGATTTGCTCTAATTGAGCTAGCTGTAAGTAATGGAGGGCCTGACCAAAGAGATTGATCGGAGGTTGAGCGACAGTATTGGGCTGGTTTGCTGATGGGGCAGCGGAGATAGGCAAGTCAGGGAAAAGGTCCATTGTCGACTGAAAATCTTTGGTAGTATTCCACACTCACCGCACCAAATGATGACAAACAGGTTTTTCGGGATGGCTCTGTGAACAAGTCACCTGAAAGTACAAGAAAAATCGACGGGTTTCCGACAAGGGAGACTCCAACGATTAAGTCAGTAAATTGATCAAAGTGTGTTTTTCTGTTGTGAGAGTTTCAAAAGAGGAAAACATACATGTTTTCTTCCTTTATATAGAGCTCTCCTTCTAGACAGAATAGGAAGTAGAATCCTAAATAGGAGAAAATTACTCTGATCCCTTGATTGGTACTTGATTGCATATTTACCAGAATTTAATAAGTGATTTTAGATAACTTACATTATTGTGAGATTATAATCTGCTAAATATCTAGACAATTTTCGCGAATAGTGATTTTTCATATGCTGATTCCTAACTGTTTAGGTAACCGACTTACTGATATTGTGGATATCCAATAGATTCTTGTTATTGAACTCTTAGATTGAGAGTTCGGTTATCAATGGATATCCAAAACAGCCGGTTACCGAAGGCTTGGATAGAGAGTGCGCTTATCAGTGTGCACTTAATAACTATTATCAATGATGAAATAGAAATAAATAAATAAATAAATAAATAAATAAATATCAGCAAAATGTAGAATGACAATAAAGAGAATAAAACAATAAAAAAAGACTAAATGATATCAGACAATATGACAATTTGACATATATCCCTTAGCCTTTAACTACTAATTTAGTAGGCGCCAACCCAAAACCCCCAAAATGCATCCATTCCCTTTCTCTCTCTTTATTTAACTAAACCAAACAACACTCAATCCAAGCCGCTAAGCCTGAGCCGATCTTTGCCTTCTCTTCTATCTTCAGTAGAGAGCCGATCCATCATCCATGGAGCCGCAGGCGCCGATGCCCTTTGCTAAGAACACTAAGTCAGTCTCCCCCCCACCTCCCTCTCTCTCTCCAAATTCACTCTTTTTTTTCCCTTTTTTTTTCTGCAGATAAATTTACTTCTTCTTAAACCTTCGTTTGAAAGTTTTCTCTTTGTTCAAGCAGGCGATTACTGATGGAGCCGGACGTGATCGAAATCTCTCCTCTGCCTTGTCGCGCTAAAAAACAGCCTAAACTCAAACAGGTCTCTGTTTCTTTAATTGGAAATAAAACAAAATTATTTTTTCTTCTGTGATGATCTATCATTTTGTTTTTTAACAAATGCCCTTTTTTTAATGGATTCTTCATGACAATGTTTTTTGTTTTGTTTTGAACAGTAAACGATTAGTGTAATTGAGTTTACCTGAAAAGACTCCCCCTTGGCTAATAATGGGTTTTGGTTTTTACTTAACAAGCATCGGTTTTAGGGATAGACAATTTCTTTCTTCGAATGACTTAATTTTTATTAGCAAGTTATTTTGGGGTTTTATTTTTGGGCGAAATTAGTTGGATTTTTTTTTATCAACTTGTGTTCTTTTTGATAGCTGTGCCATATTGTAAGTATCTCTATCTTAGTCAATTGATAGTGCTTTTGTAATCCCATAAGTTTGAGTATTTCAGTGTTTATTTGGATTTATCTGAGTTTATGGGGTTCTTTCTTATTGTATTGGGATAATTTTTGCATTGATCTTATATTTGATGCTGCCACCATGTTTGAAATTGCATTTTTTTCCCTGTTAGTGCTTGTTATTGGCACAGTCTCAATTGCATGTATGCATAATGGATATTATTAGGTTCAGGTGAGGGTGGCTGAGTTTGTTATTCAATCTCTTGATATAACAAAATTTGAACATTTTTCTTGACTTGCTCATTTTTACTAATAAAAAATGTGGAAGCAGCTGTAGTAAGCTGCATTCTTGGGCCCTGACTTCTATTTTAAGAATGACAAATAAACTGGAGCTTTTGGCAATCTCTATATTAGATGCCGTCTGTTTTGCTGTGATGGCAGAGCATGAATTGGCTTGCTTTGATGCTCTAACGAGCATGAATGGGGATGGTATCCTTATTCTATGATGGTAGAGCAGAGTTTGATGAATTTATCGAGCATAGGTTTGGTCAGACCCTTGGTTTATGGAGAAAGACGAAGAAATCCATGAGTTTTAAAGCAATTTGAATTTGGATATTGACTAGTTTAAGAGTTTTGAAGCAGTGAGCCAAGAATTGCCCATGCTAGTTACCCCATCTCTGTGGCAGAAAGAAAACTTTTTTCATCGCCTTTTCTGCATCTAGAATTTTCAAAATTAGATAATGGGTAAATAGATCTGATGGGTCGTTTATGATTTGCAGCTTTTTGCTTCCAGAGCTTTATCTAGAGAAAGTCATTTATGTGGGCAAGTGAGTACACCTTTTATAAGGAGTTAGACAGGTGTTGGCCCTGGGAAGCCTTGCAACTTAGGCACAATTTTAATATCTGTATCCTTGTCAGCAGATGCCATTTTGTCAATCAGATAGTATAACTTTAACTATTAACTCAGATAGTATAACTGTAAACAATTAACTTTTCGTAGGTTATACTTGGTGAAGTAATTGATGTTGACAATGGTGAAGATACTCCCGATGTCATGATCCTTGATGAGAAAGTTGACACAAAGAATAAAGGGAAAGCTGTAAAAGATAATTTTCATCTTTACAATCCAACCAAGGTATAATAAAAGATCCAAAAGTTTGATTCATTCTTTCAACTTTCTTCTGCTTTATTTTCATCTTAATTTTTTTATTATTATTATATAGGATGCTTTGGCCAGTTATATTTTCAATCCCTCTGAAAGCTATGCTCCAGGAACACATAAATCATTTATCGCAGGTGGTGTTGGTGGTGATTGTTTAAAAGGAAATGAGTTTATCGATATCACTTCTGATATCATGGACTTTGATGAGTACACATATTTACAAGCCCATTTCGATAATGTGGATATTCCTCCGGGTGTGGAGGCACCCATTCCGTGTTTGCTGGACTCAGTTGATAAAGCAAAGAAGACTCTTAGTGTAGGTGATTCATTGGATATGGGAAATCAAAAGAATTTGAATGCTATGGGTTCTTGGGCACTTGAAAATGCCGAGGGAAGCAAGCAGATGGCTTCCGTGAGTAGTTCAGGGTTTCAAATAGCTGTAGATTCTATGGGAAATACATCTGGAGCTGACTTATCATATCCTTGGTCACATCTGCAAACTGCCCAAAGTAAGAAGAAACCAACTACTTCACAACATGGAGTCAGCATTCCATATCCTGCAGATATTGTTAGAAAAAGGACACCAGTTACTTCAAGGAATTCAGCTAATCATAATTTTGTAAATCAATTAAACAAACAACCACTTATGAACAACAAAGCTGGTACGAATAATTTTTTTTTGCCAAGTTTTCCTAAGAAACTGGATACGGTAATGGGCTCATCTATTTCTCATTACTCATCTAAATTAAAAGCCTCGCATGTTGCTCCTATCCATGCAAGTTACTTTGAGTCCTATGATCCATTTCATATTGCAAACGATCTCTCTGAAGAATGTATAGCCAGAACTCCAAAAAATGTAAATGAAGAAGATATTCTGAGGAAATGCCAACTTTTTAAACAGTTTGATACTGTTGAAGATCATTCAGATCATCATTATGCTTCTAATGGTTCTTCATTGAGGCAGGTAAATAGGTTTAGGAGATGGAATTCATTTCTTTTGCTTTTGCTTCTTTTTCTTTTTCTTTTTCCTTTTTTTAAAAAAAAAAAATTTTTTTTTATGCTATTTGATATTCTGTTCCAATGTAATTTTATTTCTTTTTTTCTCCTCCTTTCCTAGCCTCCCAAGAATTGGGCAAAGAGAATTCAGGAGGAATGGAAAATCTTGGAGAATGATTTGCCAGGTAGTGCTTTGCTTTACGTTTTCACGTGCGAAATGGCAATTGCTTTGATGGATACTGATCATTATCTAAAGAAATATACTGATCATTAAAACATGTGAACATTGAAGTTGAGCAAAAGCAAAGTTTGTTAGTATTTGATAGTGTAACATGTTAAAGAAAAGGAAATAGGAATTTTAATCTTTTTCAGAACATACTAGCACTTTAGAACATGTTATCTGGCGGGCTTTTGATGGAATGGACTTTTATGTTTGGCATTTTAAAATTACTTGTTCATGTCCCCAGCTTCGGTGCAGATGGGATCTGGATATGATCTATATATTATAAAGAAGAAAGAAAAGGCTGTGTTGTAAATTATAAATAAGCAAAACTTATATCCACATATTTTTATGTCTACACAAGTTTACTATTGAATATAGCTATTTTTTTTTCTCTTTCGTCTTTCTTCATTTTCTTGTTATTGTTATTCTGAACTTCATGATTGGAATTTTAAATGGTATGCCAACGTCAGAAACTTCTTGTTGTAGAATAGTCTTTTACTCCATCTACTTAGCATCTGATAGTTTTACTCTTACTGGTGAAAGAAGCAACGGATTTATGGTTTTCATTTCATATAAGGTTTGTGAACTTAATGTCTTCCCAGCATCTTCTGTTCCATTATTTTGAATCATGTTGATGGGGAAGGAACCCAATAGTTGAACCATTTATAGTGGATATGTGTTAACTTTGTAGCCATAAATTATGCAGCGCTTCTTACTTTCCTCTGCATCTTTGTTAAAAACATAATTGTGAGCTACCATTAGTTGCCACTTAAAATACATTTTCTACTCAGTTCTTCCTTTGTTGCCTTCTTTACAGCACATGTAATTTTAGTTCAAGAGTATAACCTGGTCCTGACAAATGTTTGGGATTCCTAATTCGGTCAGCTGAAGCCTCCTTTTGCTATTTGGCAAGACCTTCAATGTGGAGCATATGACGGCAACTGTGTAATTATGTGTTCTGATTAACTACTTTTCTTGCTGGATTGCTTTTTTTTTTTTGTATAGATGTCGAATAATGGATGAAAAAGAAACTTTGGGTGTTGTTTGATGCAGAAATTATTGTCTATTGCACATTCATGGCAACTCTTTTGACCTTATCTTTTCCAATTTTGTTGTGTCAACAGACACTATATTTGTTCGGGTTTATGAATCAAGGATGGATCTATTGAGGGCTGTAATTATTGGAGCTGAGGGCACTCCCTACCATGATGGTCTCTTCTTCTTTGATGTTTTCTTCCCTAGCGGTTATCCCAATGTCCCACCGGTATGTGATGAACTTTGTGAATGATTCTGATTCACATCTTTTCTAGCAAAATTTTTAGTCTCACAATTTGGGAATCATCTGGTGCTAGAATGTCTACTATCATTCTGGTGGTCTTAGACTCAATCCCAACTTGTACGGCTGTGGGAAGGTATGCCTTAGCCTTCTTGGCACTTGGCATGGTAATGGAAACGAGAAGTGGCAACCAGGTGTGTCAACTGTGCTACAAGTACTTGTCTCCATACAAGCATTGATATTGAATCAGAAGCCCTTTTTTAATGAGCCCGGATATGAATATATGAGTGGTTCAGAAAACGGTGAAAAACAATCAGAGCATTACAATGAGCAGACCTTTATGTTATCATTGAAGACAATGGTTTATGCAATGAGGAGGCCACCAAAGGTAGCATTTCTTTAACCATTCTAATTTTTTAGCTGCCATGGTCACTGGCATTATGAGATGTATGTGACAGGAAACCTTAGTTGTTCTGGTAATATCTAAGAAAGCAGCACATTTTAAGTACATTGACATAGACTTCTACGAAGCTTAGGGAATATGAAAACATATCTGGAAGGTTCTGTAGTACGGAGGGAATATTTTTTTTCAGGTTCTAATTTTTATAAGATGCAAATGATAGGTGAAATTTTTGATATTTTCTTTTTCTTTTTCATTTTTGTTTTACTGGGAAATTGTGTCTTAGATTTGAGGATTTCTTATTTCTACCCTCAAAACTTAAAAATTTAGAGTTTCCACTGAATGCAGCATTTTGGGGACTTTGTTATTGGGCATTTCCACAAGTATGGTCATGATATTCTGGTGGCATGCAAGGCATATATGGATGGGGCTCAGGTGGGGTGTCTGGTCAGAGGTGGGGTTCAGGATGTTGATGAGGGTGATAGGAGCTGCTCTAAGGGTTTTAAGGACTCTTTACCGGCATGTATTGATATGATTTTGAAAGAGTTTTCACTCATCGGGGTCAAGAACTGTGAAGAATTCCAAATTTTGGCGAAAAGGGGTAGCAATAATCAATTGAGTAATATAGCGGTAGCCTCAATTGAATAAGTTCTTGATGAATGAGTAGTTTTGGGACTTTGACTAAAAGGGTCTTAACATCACTTATTTACCTTGAAAGGTTCAAAATTAAGCTATGGAGGTTCATATCTTTTATTTATTTATTTATATTTTTTTTGGTAGGACTTTGAAAATGCAATTCCAAATTGTACAGAAAGGTTGATAAAGGTGATAGGATGAAGCTATAAAATTTTCTCTAATTGTCAGTAAATAATCTACTTCATTGTTCAATTGGTTTTCCATGTTTTTTTTGGTTTCATCTGTATTTATGATGTTATATAGAAGGCTAAAGGGCAAATTTGTCTTCAAATTTTGTCAAAAAAGTGCAATATCATTATTGAAGTTTCAACCAGTAGAATGTTGTTCCTAAAATATCAAAATTAAAGCATTTTTTTCTCAGTAAACAGTTTGTTACCTTTGATGAATTATGTTCATTGATACGCTAATGTAAAGTAAAGAGTGACATGTATTGTCATGCTGTAATTATTAAGAGTAATTTTGGCTTTTAAGTTGTAAAATTAGAGTAAATTAGCTTTTGCTTATAGAGTTATTTAAATTTAAACATCTTTTATCTATTGTGCCGGCAATTGATATTAAATTGTATATACATTGAATACATGCTATCATGACGGACTCAAGTGACAATACTTGTAATTATAGTATAACAATATGTGTCAATCTTTAATCCACGTTAACCGGTCAATAAACGGAATTCAGCTAAAGATAACATACGGTAAAATTGCTTTGATTTTGATATTTTAAGAGAAACATTGCACTCGCTACAGCTTTAAGGATAGCATTGCAATTTTTATAAAACTTTAATGGTATATTTGCACCTTTTACCAATACAGAACCTTAAAATCTTGGGAGTCTTTAAATTTCATCATATGATTGCTGTGGACCTAATTTTACCATCATGCCAGAAGCCTCTTTCTTAAATATTTTGAGGCCAAATGATTCACTTTTTAGTTTTGCTTAAAAGAGTTATGTTGTCTCTCAAATTGCAAAATTCAAAATTGGTTCAAATTAGTCTCTAATTTAAATTTTACTATAGATTTAAATTATTTAATGTAAAGCTTCTTCGTAAAACTTCTAAAAAATTATTTACAAGAGAAAAAATACTAAAATGTTTTTATAGTTAATTTTAAAATAAAAATGCTTATGACATTAATAAAAAGATATTAAAATGCCCCGGCATCAAATTTTCGTCAACTCAGAGTTAATAGCACTGACGTGACATTGACACGTGACAAAATATGTTACGTTATGGACACGTCAGCATTACGTGTATTTTAAAATAAAAATGAAAAAATTTATTAAAATATTCCTGAAATTGTCTTTAGGGTACTAAAATGCCCCTATACTTAATTTTGAAACAAAAATGCCTCTAACATTAATAAACATGTACTAAAATACCTTAAATCAAACTTCCGTCAATTTTTATTTTTAGTATTTAAATCAATAAATAATTTTTGGATAGGTAAAATTAGAAAAAAATATAATCAGTGTAATTAATCTTTTTTTTTACAATGTAATTTTTTTTTTCTAAATTTACTCGGTTGCTAATAAATTTATTACATTCTGTAACTAAACTTTCAAATTTCAATATCATATTCATTAAGAAATATTAATTAATAAATATTCTTTGACTATATAATTTTTCTTAATGAATATGATATTGAAAATTAAAATTTTAGTTACAGTATATAATAAATTTATTAGCAACTAAGTCAACTTTTAAAAAAGCTAATTATGCTGTTTATATTTTTTTTATAATTTTACCTATTAAAAAATTATTTAATAATTTAATACTAAAAATAAAAACTGACAAAAGTTTGATTCAAGGGTATTTTAGTACCTTTTTATTAAAATTAGGGGTATTTTTATTCCAAAATTAACTATAGGGGCATTTTAGTATTCAGGAGATAACTTTAGGGGCATTTTAATACTTTTTTTTTTTATTTTGAATAAAAAATACACATAGTGCTGACGTGTCAATGACGTGGTATATTTTGCCACATGTTAGTGTCACATAAGCGCCATTAACTTAGAGTTGACGGAAGATTGATCCAAGGGCATTTTAGTACCTTTTTATTGATGTCAGGGACATTTTTGTTACAAAATTAAATATAAAGGCATTTTAGTACTGATAATACGCGAAATATTATCGTACTATTACGCCCGAGTTAAAGCTTGGCCCAAGGGCCCAATGTCTCTAAGGCTTGTCACATGGATAAGTAGACAAGCATGAGAACCAAGGGGATGAGGAGCCTGCAAAACGTTCGGTCGGATTGACAAGGCACAACCTTTAATAATCTACTGATACACGACTCCATCTCGTCTTTCACCTGTAGTGCATCACATTGCCACAAAATACTCTAACACCGAAGTAGACCACTCAAGTGGATTCTTACATTCATATAAATAATAGGTCACTTTGCACCAAGGTAACAACATAATTCGATTAGAGAACTCACTTTTCTCTATCTTCTTGCTCTATCACTTCTGACTTAAGTTTCGAAGTGCTAATACTTGGCAAAAGCCAAGCACACTCTATTGTATGAGCCCGATCATCCTTTACCCCAATTTTATTGATCCAGGCTTCTCTACCATACCAACTTTATGCTCTCTTATAATTTTCTTGAAATTATCATTTGGTACTTTCGTTGAGAGTCAATGGCAAGATCAAGAAGCTCTACGCAAGCTAAGTCAGAAAGGGCTAGTTCCCTTAACATGGATCGAAGTGAGCCAATTTCAGCAGATGGACGGGATGAACCTTAGGGAACCCTTATCACTATTAATTTAACTCATAAATTCGGCGAGGAATTTCTGGTACCATCGAATAATACTCTAATAACCATGAATGATGTCAAGGCTATTCTTAAAGACTCTAGCAAAAGTATCGTACAATTCATCTTGACAGTCCAACGGACTCGGAGTCTGAAAAAGAGTTACGAGGAAACTGCCAAAGAAGGCAAGAAGGACAGTCGAGCTCACGGTAATAGAGGAGGACTAATATCCACCAGTGAGCAGGATGATCGTCAAAGATCCCTCATTTGTAATTATTTTCCTCCCACACTCAAGAAGTTCGTGATGTAGCTAGATAATGCTCAAATCATCATTAAAGATTTGGAGGGAATCCTCGATGAGTTTGAAGAAAAACCGTGTAATTCGCCCTATAAGGCAAGCAACCTTAGACACCGACAAATATCTCAGAGGTTGATCACCAAAAAGGGAAAAGAAAGACGAGGACAGATGCCATGACAGAATCTGGCTTCTGTCCTGATGTCCTCAGAACAAATAAGAAAAAAAATAAGAAAAAAGGGTAACAATCCCAGCAGTAGAGGCGTAATCTTTTGTGCAAATGATCCCTCTTGTGCACCGAAGTGGTCCTTACCTTTTATCAAGTAGGAAAGGACCCACTAGACATATACCGAAGTGGTCCTTACCTTTTATCAAATAGGAAAGGACCCACTACACATATACGCCCCCCAATTAGAGGGTTATTGCTTGGTAGCATTTGCTCCGCTCCAAAAAGTGCGACGAAAGGAAAGAGTTTAAATAAAGAAGGCTTTAGTGCCACGATCACAATCCGGTCGAAGCCTGTATTACACTCAACTCTAACTAGCTCAGAAGGATCCATTCAATTTTCCTCCATAAGGGCAGACAGGTCAGACGTGTAATGGCCCAAATACCGGGTTAGTCGAGGATTGTACTTTTTTCGAGATGAGTCAGTGTACTCGGGATAGAAAGTACATCCGGAGGTAAAAAATATTTTATTAGACCATTAAAAAGAACAGGCTAGTAGGAGTACAACGATGAAATTTGAAGTGAAATCGAGGTCAAATAGGTTTCCAAAAATTATAAATAAGAAAAAGTCCATTTCGGTTTAAATAGTAATTGGGTTTGATCGAAGTTTGACCGGATTATTAAAAATAGCTATTGACCTCTATAAATTTATCTGAAGGCATAGATAGACTCTAAATGATATTTAGAATTTATTGGCAGTGAAAAAGTATTTTTAATGTAACATCGAAAATTGAGCTATCGGACTTATTTGAGTGAATCGGATCAGAAACGAACTCCGATTGGGCTGAAAATTTGTGTGTAGCCTATTAATATATTTTATGAATTATAAAATTGATTTTGGGAAAATTTAAGCTTATAAAGAGAGAGAATTAATTTAAGACTGCAAATTGGGCCATAAAAGTGGCTTGCGCTTCGGATTGGTTGGCCCAACTTGATTAGACCTTAAATCAACCCAAAAACCCACTATATAAGAGATATTTTTTGCCTCTTTATCCAGATTTTTGCAGCTGCCCTGTTCTCCTCTCTTCTCCCTCAAAATCGAAGCACTTTTCTCCCTCTCCAACGTGATTTCTTCACTTCTTCCATTTTTTCCTTTAATTCAGGTTTTGTTCTTGTGTTCAGCCCCTAATAAAGATTATTCCAACCCCTAAACTCTAAATTTGGTGAAGATTAGAGAGAAATCAAGAATTCTTGGTTTTGGGCAAAAGTTAAGGTAAGCATAAATTGATGATTTTAATTGATTTTTATGGTTCAAATAGTTAGATTGGGTTGTGTTGAGTATAATTATGTTGTTAGATTGAAATATTG
Organism: Excoecaria cochinchinensis; assembly: GCA_947683425.1. Lineage (NCBI taxonomy): Eukaryota > Viridiplantae > Streptophyta > Magnoliopsida > Malpighiales > Euphorbiaceae > Excoecaria > Excoecaria cochinchinensis. Next base: position 5,798,973 of record CANTUQ010000004.1, read on the forward strand.
AAGCGTATTTTTTATGGGTTTTTATTTGAGGATTTTCGACCAAGTATGGATTTTATGGAGGGTTTTGCTTCTTCAATGGAGATATGATTAGGAGAAGAAGATTTAAGTGTGAAAATCAAGGATTAAAGGTTAGTGGCTATAAAATTCTAACTTTTCTATGGATTTTGTGTAATTTCAGGTTATGTTTATAATGAAATTATGCGATAAATGCTTGAATAATTGAAATTGATGTTATAATTAAGAAATTGGAGGTTAGGAATAATAATTTGAGTGATTAAAATTGAATAAATAAATTTGAGTGAAGAAATAAAGCTTTGGCCGAATGCATTAAGTAAGCTTTTTAATGTATATTTTGTTAATTAAATGATTATAATGCTTAAAAATGAATGTAGAAATTAAATGGAGTGTATAATAATATTTTAAGAATTTTTGGAAAGAAATTGAATATAATCTTTGTTGGTTTTGTATTGTGTTTTAAAAGAAAATAATAGAACATGGTAAGTTTAAATGAAATAAGGGTATAATTCAAACTAAGAAAGTTAAGTAAGTGATTTATAATAGAAATTAGTGGAAAAAAAAGTAATTGAATAATTGGTATAGGTTGGCCATGTAGTATTTAAAGAATTGAAGTTGTGATTTTGAATGGTCAATGATGTATAATTGTGTAATTGTACTAATTGACATGTAAATTAATAAAATAAGTGATAAATGAAATAAAAATGTTTATGTGTAATTATAAAGGTGCATTTTGTGTTTAAATGGAATTTATATGTTATATACATATATTGATTGATGAGTAATTTAATCAATTATATGAATGAAGTGTGAAAAAAAAATGAATTATTGAGTAAGAATTGTATGATGGCCGAATTGAATGGGTAACACCTCGAAATGTACCCTAGAAGGATTTGTACATGTCTAGGGATATTGGTGATCGAAATTGTATGATTTGATGGTCAGAGTAAGTTGGGATTAAGAAAAAGGGAGGCAGGGGTAATTTGGTCATTTTGGTATACACGGATTTAATAGAATGGAATAGGTAACTTTGAGGGCTAATTTGTGACAATGGATTAGTACTATACCGAATGTATGTAAGATATGAATTTAGAACTTATTTGAAGGAGTAAGGATTTATTTATGGGCGGGCCAATGTAAGAATTATATTTATGTATTATGCTATTGTAATATTAAAGGAGAAGATGTGGACTAAAAGGGATAATTGGACATAAAAAAATCAAGTAAGGACCAATAGAAAAGGGACATGTGGCTTTAGAGATGGGATTGAAGTGGTTGGGGTATTTAAGAAGAGAGAGAATGTGAGAGAGAGCAGATTTCTGCTCATCCCTCTCTCATTCTTCACGATCTGCCTCTCCTTCTTCTTCCTCTTCTTCTTCTTCTTCTTCTTCTTCTCATGCCATCCTCTCTCTTTCTTTGCAAGCCCTAAGATGTTAATGATGGAATTTAGAAGCTCAAGTGCTCTTAGTGAGGAGTTTGAGTTGGAAAAGTAAGTTTTGAGCTTTTGTTCTCTTCAATTTCTTGTGGTATAGTTGGAAATCCAAATTAATTCTATGTGTGTATTTGATGAGGAATTAGAGGATTGTGCTTATGGAAGGGTATGTGAGCCAAGAAGTGTAGTCAATTGAGCCTATAAGAGCCAAGGAAGTCAGGTTTGGAAAATTTATATGCTTTAATGTATGTATATACATGTGTATGGATGAGTTGTTGTTTTGATATGTATTTTGTTAAATTTGGATTGCTTGTTTTAATTTGGTTGTGTGGATTTGCTTGAATTTTAAAGAGTTTGAATTTCTAGGGGAAACTCTGCCCAAATTTCACTAGACTTCTGGTGATTGTTTTAGCTATAAGTTGGGTTATAGATGTCCAAATATTATGAATCTAGTGCAGTTGGAAATCTAAGACACTTACCTAAAAATGTCACAGAAATAGCCATAAGCAAATTCTGGCTCTAAGATTCTAAAAAATGTCAAAAATTGAGATGGTTTTACTTAGACGGGTTCACTGGAGCAGTGTAGGTTGTGTAGATCCTATCTGAAGTTTTAGATGTCCAATTGATCTAAAATTTGTTCCATATGAAAGCTAACATCCTAAGGAAAAATTTTTAAGAGGAAGTTTTGCCTAAAAATGAGGTTTAGGTGTTGGTTTAGGCGATACAAATTTGAAGTGAAAAGCAGTCCTGTTAACTGTCTTTGCGAGAGTCCTGATGGAGGCTTCCATCGCGAGCGTGACAGAACCTACTTGATAAGGGTTTTTCTTCTTATTTTGAACCTTTTTGGTGGCAGGAATAAATGCCCACCTTTACCCTTCCCTAGTTTGTGTATTTTGGTATGTTTTTCCTTCCGAAATACACCCGAACTTCACCGAAACTTTTTAAGACGTATTCATCACATGTTTAGAGTTGTACAAGAGGTAATAAATGGCTGTCACTTAGGAATGCAAGTGACTAAGGTTATAAATAAGATTCTTGGCTAAGGTACTTAAAAGTTTAATGAGTCAACACTTTTGAATACATCCAGTATTGACATGATATAATATGTTACAGGATTTGAAGTGAAATTCTATAATTTGTATATTGAACCAGCAAAACTATGGGGTTCTGATTCCTAATTCTTGGGGTATGTAGGAAACTTGGAATACTCATCCAAGTCCGAATCAAATCTTGGAAACTGATTCAAGTATAAGAAATGACGTTTGACTAGAACTCTAAGAATGCCTTGGTACTTGTTTAAAGGAATGTAATATATGTGATGGTGTATAGAAAGTTTATAAGGTTATTAGTAATTCGGGCCTCGAGTAGGCTTAATTATGGCTTAAAACTATTATGCAATGTTAAGATTGAATTAAATGATTATGACGTGAACCGAGAAGAAAATAAATCTTTCATATGTAAAATGACTTTTGAAATGGCTATTTAATTATTGAATAATTCTTGGAAATTGAATAATCTGAGGTGTTTGGATATGTGTCGGGTGGGCAAAGAGTTAATTTGGTGTTTTGAGGAGATAGTGTCTGAAGAGAGATTTGCAGGGCTGTGATGGAACGTGACGCTCGTCTCTGTCGCGTGCTTAACTTATGTCGTGAGCGCGACAGAGAACCAGTGATTTGATCTTCCGTGGGACGCTCTCTGTCGCGAGCACGACCGTGTACAGGAGTGCAATGAGGCCGTCCAGCCCTCTGTCGCGGGCGGGACAGGTTGTCGCGAGTGCGACATATGGTGTAATTTGTCTCTGTCGCGAGCGCGACCCTCATTTGTACTATGAATGTTTATTTGTTTGGTATACTTTGCATGATTTTTTTACTTATGGATTATACGCGATTCAATGTATGAACTATAATATGTTATATCATATGGGTAAGTAAGCTGCTAAGTAATATAATATTGTTCATTGAAATTACCATGCTATGTTATGCGGATAATTGGACAAGTAATTTAGCCTGCAATAGTCGAGTCGTGGATAGATAGGTGTGCCTATAGAGTTCTGTTAGCTGCAGTCCCAATGTGTTCTGGACCCTGATTAGGTCACCATTTGGGTCGTCGCGATCCTTAATGTGTTCAGATCTTGTTTAAGATCCTCAATGTGAAAATGTTTTTGGGATGAAAATAAAGAAATTGCTTTTGCTTGTACCCACAGGTACCAATGTGTAACACCTCGATACCCCCTTCGGAGGGATACCAGAGCGCCACACACACAAGACACAACATACATGTGGAAGCGGAGGCAAAAATAATAAACATAAATGAATAAACTTAATTACATAAATAAAAAAAATATACATTATATACAAAATTGCAAAAGGATCCATAACAAATACATATGTAACAATTGTAATACCCCTATAGCCCTTGGGAGGATATCGAGGCGTCACACACTCAAACAAGATAAAAACATAATACATACTGAACGAAAGCGTATAACACTTACAATAAAAAGATCAACTAATCATATATATATATATATATATAAACCACACATTTTATAAAAAAAAATATCCTTATACAAATACATATACCATAACTTACACAAAAAAATATTCTATACAAAAACATATACAAAAAATACAGGAGCCAAGTAAAAAAGGAAAACAACTCTAACTCCTAGTGGCCGACCTACAGATGCTCCACACCGAATGAACCTGTCACCTACACGGAAAAACACCCGTGCTAAGCGATAAAGCTTAGTGGGGAGGAACAAAAACATATATATATACATAATAACATTCACTCATGAATACATGTAATAATAACGTGTGAAGTTTATATGCATCAACATACTTTAATCACTCCAATAATACATCAAGTAAGTTATAAACATATTCCTTAAAACAAAAAGATAAGCAGAGATAACGAGCAAAGGCAAAACTCTACAAAAAGACATTCTCATAAACATATGCACATCTCCGAAGATCAAACCAAGTACACTTTTAATACACTAGCCTGAACTTACATGGGTGGTGGATACGGGTACACTGGATACTACGAACAGTATCGAACACTAGAGACTGAAGTCTCAAAGCATTTTAAAACTTTTGAATACCCGAAGGTGTCAAACACTAGACCCATACAGGCCAACACTAGACCCAAACGGGGTCAAACACTAGCAGTTGCAATCATTGGCCCTTTATAAGCATGCTTATCTATCCACTGCTATGACCATCTAGGCTTACACAACACACTCCATCATAACACTCAAACTTTACAATATCGAAGAATTACATCACTAATCACAATTAAATATCACTATAAGTATGTATATAGCACAAACATTAGCTCATAATGACAATAATCATAAAATAAACATGAGTGAGAAATCATGCAAAGAATAATAAAATAAAACATTTTTGACACACAGGGGAGGGTCGTACTTGCGAAGTCCCGTCACGCCCGCGACAGAGTCGAGCTCCTCACCCCTGCTGCCGATCTACTCTCTTCTCCCTCAAACCACAACCATTCAAAACTCAAAACATCAAGCATACAACTCAATCCAAACATCAATTCCACTTCAAAGCATGCTTATTATCATATTCATAACAATTTACACTTACTAGAAACAATTAAATTGGCAAGAATTTGCAAGCAAGGCAAAAACCCAGAATTTAGTTCTAAACGCATACAAATCCTCTATTTAACTTTCATAAGCTAAAAATACATCTAACAAATCATACAAATAATAAAACTCAACTAAACACATACGTTTAAACATACTAGACAACTCAAATTTCCAGAAAAATTCAAAATAGAAACCAAGCACACCAAAACACATAAACTCCCAAACCTCTCAAGATGCTTAAAACTAACTCTTCTTCAAGACCCAGCCTTCTCTTTACCCTTGCTCTTCCTCTTATCTTTCGTTTCTTGCAATCAAACTAACCAAAACCACTTAAATTAAAAACCCATAAGCTCAAAACTCATATTAAACCGAAGGAAAGAAGCAGAAACCTTTTTAAACCAACTTACCTCTTCAAAACCTCCAATCCACTACAAAACCAGCTCAACTCAACATGATCACCAAAGGAAGAAGGGAAAAACAGAAAAAGAAGAAGAAGGAGGAGCTTCACACGGAAAAGAGGAAGAAATTCTGCTCATCTTTCCCTCTCTCGTCCTTTTCCTCTTCATTTAATGTTTCCCACCAACCATCCTAGGTGTCACAAGCCCATTGGCTCAACTATAAAAATCCTTGGTTTATATCTTTTAAGTCCTTGGCCACTTACCACTTAATCACTAAACAATTTCTTTCTTAACTAACTTTATTACCTCTTTCAATTTAGTCCTTAATTAACTTAATCTTACACTTGTCCAGTTACCAATATACCCTTAATTATCTAATTAACCATGCAAATCCTACTCGGCCCCTTTTTGGGTTGTTACAAATCTCTCCCCAACGTGAAAATTTCGTCCTCAAAATTTTCACGCTAAAACCATTCAACCTAAATACCAAATCCATAACTTAAACTAGAAACTTAGAGAATCACAACTTACCAGAAGGACATGCGGGCTCATCTGCATCTTCTCTAATCATCGTGTATACCCGTGCAAAGCCACCAGTAGCCGCTGGCTGCTCTACCATTTTTGATGGCTCCTGAGGAGCTCTACTCTTATCTCTACCACTTTTCGCTGCTCCAAATCTTTCTCCTCCCGCTCTACTTTCCTGCTGATCCTTTTTCTCTATCCGCTCTGGGCAGTTGGCAAGCATATGCTCCATGCTGCCACACTTGAAGCATGCTCTAGTAAGCTTTCGACAATCTCCCTAATGACGCTTCCAACAATGCTAACATTCGGGTATTTGACTTCCTTTGCTAGAAGGTGGTGCTACACTCCCGACCTTTGATTGCGCTTGAACCGACGCTCTAGCCACTTGCCCAGTAGGAACACCCCGAGTTCTCTTGCTATCGACAACTCCACTATCCAGTGTCTTCCTCTTCTGCTCTAACCTCTGCTTAACCAACTTTGACTCCTCTAGCTTCATTGCACCTGCAACTAACTGATAATAATGCACTGGATGCATAACCGCCATGGCCGACAATGGAGCTCTAATTACTTCCCTTAAACCATCTTTAAAATGCTGACACTTGAAATCCTCAGTTAATAACACATCCGGTATGTATTTACTCAACCGATTGAACTCTTTCTCATAATCACTGACCGGCATATTCCTCTGCCTCAAACTTATAAACTCCTTCCACTTTGCTTCTCAGTAAGCCTTGGTCACATATTTTTTTTAGAACTCTTGGACGAAAAACTCCCAAGATAGCTCGACTAGTCTCTAAGGATTATGAAGCATAAGCTTCCAGCAAACGTATGCCAACCCTTATAGTAAAGATACTGCATATACTTGTCACACCCCGAAATGTACCCTAGAAGGATTGGGCATATTGAGGATGAGTAGTGACCAAGGTTGTGCACATTGAGGTATTTGGTATACCAAGTGGACAAATCGAGAGTTAATGTAAAGGTTCCAATAAGTTTGGTTAATGGTAAAAATTGTGAAGTATGGAGTTGGGATTTAATTGAAAAAATTTAAGTTGAGAAAGGAAAATAATTTGTTTAGTTAGTAATTTGTATTTTGACAGGGACTAAGAAGAGTTAAGCCAAGGACCCAATTGGATATAAGACAAATATTTTTATTTTGGACCAATGGTAATGTGACAAGTGGCAAGGGATAAGAGGGAGTATGGAAGGAAGAGAGAGAGGGGAGAGGGCATATTTGGGGGACTCCCTTCCTCTCCTGTTTTCCCATTCCTCCTCTCCTTTTCTTCTTCTTTTCCTTCTTATTCCATATCATTCACTCTCCCTGAAGATCAAAGACTGAAATTTTAAAGATGAAGTGAGTAAATCAAGAGATATAAGAAAAGATTGTTAAGGTAAGGTGAGTTGTAAGCTTTGGGTCTCTTCTTCTCTCTTCTTGGTTAGGTTTTGACCTAGATTGTGTTTTGTGTTTGCATAATTGGTGAGAATTTTGGATGAGAAAGACCTTGGATGGGTTTGCAAGCAAGAAAGTTCAGTTAAGAGAGCTAATAGGAGCAAAGGAGTTAAGGTTTGGGAATTGGTGTTTAACTTGTATTTTGCTTAAATTATGAACTTCTTTTAAATGAATTGATGTTTGAGATGATGATTGTGTAAATTTGACTTAATTAGATGAGTTTTGAACATATGAAATATGTATTGATTGTGTGTATTGAATTGGTGTTTAATTTGGGGAAGAAAACCTTTGTTTTTTTGGAAATTTTGGGTTTTCGTCGGTTCACACGGCGGTAAGGGTATTTCATACCGCCGTGTGATCACATTCTGGTTTGCCTATTCATCCAGCCACACGGCGGTAAGCAAACTCTATACCACCGTATAACATCTACACGGCAGTAAGGCATTGCCATACTGCCGTGTAAATGCTTACTGATGTGGTCTCCGCATTGCTACACGGCGGTAAGGTTCTCCTTACTACCGTGTGGAATGCCTTACACGGCGGTAAGGATTTTCCATACCACCGTGTAACCTGTTTTCGTTTTGGATTGTTGGATTTTCGAACCCTTCTTCTCTTATTTTCTTTAGTTATGCATTAAAATGTGTTTCAATGTGTGGGTTATTTGATGGGGTACACATGTACGATTTTAATATAGTGTATAACATGTTTTATTATAGAATTAATATCCGAATTAAGGAGTTAGTTTGTTAAGACTGTTTTATGTATGTATATGAAGGAATGTAACTTGAATGGTAAGTTTAAATATGAGTAAGATATTGAATGTTATGAAGATTTTGATATGTCTACGTGACTGCATAGAAGTATGAAAGGTATATATTTGGTTCTTTTGTTTTGAATGTGATTTAATCGCTAAGTCTTAATGAATACATGATGCCCAATAAAATAGTTATGTTTAGCATGCTAAATTGGAATATGATAAGTTTAATATGTTCACATGAATACTTTAATCTATAAAGTCATGTGTGTTTAGTTTTGAATAGAATAAACATGAACTGTTCAAATGCCTTAATATAGGGTAATGATTGAAATCTAAGATCTTATTTGCCATTATTATTTTGTAAATGTGCATGGATAAGGAGAGGCAATTTATAGTTAAGTTTAAAAGAGTATGCGTTGTCCAATAAAATGGTTATGTTTAATATGCTCATGTAAATCGATTAACCATGAAAAGAATGTATGATTAGTTGAATTCGATAAATGAAACGAATACACATGATATGCAGATATATTAATGCATGTGTCTATGTGATTGTAAAAGAATGTTATGTGGATTTGATAAAATGTATATGTATGTGGAAATGTGATGAATCTAATAATGATATGGAAAAATTTAGCATGCATAGTCGAGTCGTGGATAGATAGGCATGCCTATAGAGTTCTGTTAGCTGCAGCCCTCTGTTCTATTTGGACCCTAATCAGGTCCCCGTTCGGATTCTTGCGATCCCCAATGTGTTTGGATCTTGTTTAAGATCCCCTCTGTAAAATGTTTTTGAATGAGAAAATGTGATGTTGCTTTTCGATTCGTACCCGTAAGGTACCGCCATGCATTCGATTCGTACCCGTCAGGTACCGCCATTTGTTCACTCGCTTATCCACCCCTATGACTTAGCAGGCAATTAAATGACTAAAAGAATATGAATGAATTGCTAAATTTTGTAATGATCATATGAATAAGCATTTGATGCATCTGTGATAAATACCATTTGATTGGTGCTCTATGCACCCCTCTGTTCTGGATTCTTTATGGACACTCATGTGGAAAGGTGTAATATCTTCCGATACCCAGGTGTTTTGTATTATAAGGCGACATCTGTTAAATGAAAAGAAAGGTATCAAGTAATGTTTGCTCTATTAAGCATGTATGTAAAGATCCTGATTGCATAAGAAATTATATTGGGATAATGCACGTTATTAATCTGTTCAAAAGTTATGAGTATGCTTGTCTATATGATGTCTTTGGAGAGAACTGTTGGAATACTTGATATGCATGATTGTTATAGTTGAAAAGCTTAGTAAATGTACTTTGTGAATGTATATATATATATATATGTGTGTGTGTGTGTGTGTGTGTGTGTGTGTGTGTGTTTATATGTTTAAATGAGAATATAGGTATATAATGTTCTATTTGCCTTCGGGACTTAGGCATGGGTAAGTGAATCAGTAAGAGATTTATGTGCGTTGTTTGATGACTATTAATGAATATATTGAGTTCTTATCGACTAGTAAGCATGAGATAGATAACCGAATTTAAGAAAGATATTAGGACTAATTCTGGAACTTGTGTGATTAAAGTTTTCTGTAGAACTACATGGTTCTGATTCCCCAACCATAGGGATATGTAGGAAGCTTGGAATATTATTTTGACCCCGAACCAAATCTGAAAATCTAAATGTTTTGTTAGTTTTGAATAAGTAATGATTTGAATAAAATGGAATGTTTGATTTAGTATTAATAACGTAATTCATATGATTTTAAAATATTTGTGAAAATGAAAGTTTCTGAATTATATATATATTGAACCTTAAAACGTATTTCGGAAAATTAAGTAGTATGACTATTTTTTTTAGAGCCTTTAAATGATTTAAAGTATACGATAAGTTTTTTCTTAAAATATATTTTGGCTAAAAAGTAAATAAGTATTTCTACTTATGGTTTGTAAGGCGTTAATGTATCAGATAATGATAATCTTTTTTAATAACTTTCGCTGGCATTCCTATATGCTTATGTATATATGTATATGTTGATTTGCATGTGTTTGTCCGGCAGCCATTGTGAGTGGTTGCCCATTATTTGTTTAGCCCGACTAGGCATTATCGCTTAGCACGGTTGGTTGTCCATGCAGGTTAGGAGATCAGAGTGGCGCAGCGGTCCACTGGGTTTTGGCCAACAAGTCGGTAGAATTTTAGAAAGTGTTGTTTAGATTTCGGGTTGTAATTAAGTTTTGTTTATTTGTTTTTGTATATAGATTGTAATATTTTATAGTGCGAACAATGGTATGTGGATGTCATAGATCTAGGATATGCATGTCTCGAGGTTGGTTTTGAAAAATTTTATTGTTCTGATTTCTGTGTTGCTGTGTATGCCTTTGTCTGGTAGCCCCCTCTACTCACCGTAGCTCTTCGTCCTACGATAGGCTATGTGTGGGGGTTGAGGGTGTTACAATGCTACTCTTTGATTCGGAGGACAACATATCTCTTGAAGTATCCTATCCGTTCTCTCTAACCAAAACTCAGCCAAATCTGACTGATCCAAAGAAGTTCCACTGAACTCTTCCGCTCCTTTCTTTCTTAACAAATCTGTCCGTCAGTCTATCCACCAACTGTAACAACCCTTGCACTAATGCTAGATTCTCATATACAGGACCAGGACCCTCTACTTGATGTCATTCAGGTGCAGGTCGCTCACCCCTCCTAGGATTAACACTACCGGTAGTCTCACCCACATCCTCACTCGGATCGAACTCCATCTAACTCTACACAAGACAACATCTGCATTAGGCCACGACTCTAGATAGACTCACATGCATATACTCTATACATTAACACCTTTAAGACTAGAATCGCCTAAACCTAGGCTTTGATACCACTAAATGTAATACCCCGATACCCCCTTTGGAGGGATACCGGAGCGCCACACACACAAGACACAACATACATGTGGAAGCGGAGGCAAAAATAATAAACATAATTCAATAAACTTAATTACATAAATAAAAAAATATGCATTATATACAAAATTCCAAAAGGATCCATAACAAATACAAATGTAACAATTGTAATACCCCCATACCCCTTGGGAGGATATCGAGGCGTCATGCACTCACACAAGATAAAAACATACATACATACTGAACGAAAGCGTATAACACATACAATAAAAAGATCAACTAATCATATATATATATATATAAACCACACATTTCATAAAAAAAATATCCTTATACAAATATATATACCATAACTTATACAAAAAAATATTCTATACAAAAACATATACAAAAAATAAAGGAGCCAAGTAAAAAAGGAAAATAGCTCTAACTCCTAGTGGCCGACCTGCAGATGCTCCACACCGAACGAACCTGCCACCTACATGGAAAAATACCCGTGCTAAGCGATAAAGCTTAATTGGGAGGAACAAAAACATATATATATATATATATATAATAACATTCACTTATGAATACATGTAATAATAACGTGTGAAGTTCATATGCATCAACATACTTTAATCACTCCAATAATACATCAAGTAAAGTTATAAACATATTCCTTAAAACAAAAAGATAAGCAGAGATAATGAGCAAAGGCAAAACTCTACAAAAAGACATTCTCATAAACATATGCACATCTCCGAATATCAAACCAAGTACACTTTCAATACACTAGCCTGAACTTACATGGGTGTTGGATACGGGTACACTAGATACTGCGAACAGTATCGAACGCTAGAGACTGAGTCTCAAAACATTTTAAAACTTTTGAATACCTGAAGGTATCAAACACTAGACCCATATAGGCCAACACTAGACCCAAAAATCACTGGCCCTTTATAAGCATGCTTATCTATCCACTGCTATGACCATCCAGGCTTACACAACACACTCCATCATAACACTCAAACTTTACAATATCGAAAAATTACATCAGTAATCACAATTAAATATCACTATAAGCATGTATACAGGACAAACATTAACTCATAATAATAATAATCATAAAATAAACATGAGTGAGAAATCATGCAAAGAATAATAAAATAAAACATTTTTGATACACAGGGGAGGGTCGTGCTCGCGACGTCCCGTTGTGTCCGTGAAAGAGTCAAAACTTGCCCTAAGTCACGTCCGCGACAAGCACTACGCTCGCGAAAGGTATAAAAGCAGGTCTCTGTTGTGCTCATGATCGAAGTCGTGCTCACCACAGAGCGCGGTAGGTCTCCCTCATGCTCACGCACTTAGGCATGCTAGTGAGGAAGCCCGACCAAGCAGGAGCTTGGCTATTGAGCTCTCTATCGCGTTCGCGATCGAAGTCATGCTCATGACAGAGAGCACTTTAGCAGGAGTTCGGATGACTGAGTTCTGTCGCGCTCACGACAGAGTCGAGCTCCTCACCCCTGCTGCCGATCTACTCTCTTCTCTCTTAAACCACAACCATTCAAAACTCAAAACATCAAGCATACAACTCAATCCAAACATCAATTCCACTTCAAAGCATGCTTATTATCATATTCATAACAATTTACACTTACTAGAAACAATTAAATTGGCAAGAATTCGCAAGCAAGGTAAAAACCTAGAATTTAGTTCTAAACTCATAAAAATCCTCTATTCAACTTTCATAAGCTAAAAATACATCTAACAAATCATAAAAATAACAAAACTCTACTAAATACATTCATTTAAACATACTAGACAACTCAAATTTCCAAAAAAATTCAAAATAGAAACCAAGCACACCAAAAGACATAAACTCCCAAACCTCTCAAGATGCTCAAAACCAACTTTTCTTTAAGACCAAACCTTCTCTTTACCCTTTCTCTTCCTCTTATCTTCCGATTCTTACAATCAAACCAACCAAAACCACTTGAATAGAAAACCCATAAACTCAAAACTCATATTAAATCGAAGGAAAGAAGCAGAAACCTTTTTAAACAAACTTACCTCTTCAAAATCTCTAATCCACTACAAAACCAGCTCAACTCAAGATGATCACCAAAGGAAGAAGGGAAAAACAGAAAAAGAAGAAGAAGAAGGAGGAACTTCACTCGGAAAAAGAGAGAAACGGGAAAGTGGAAGAAATTCTACTCATATTTCCCTCTCTTTTCCTTTTTCCTCTTCATTTAATATTTCCCACCAACCATCCTAGGTGTGACAAGCCCATTGGCTCAACTATAAAAATCCTTGGTTTATATCTCTTAAGTCCTTGGCCACTTACCACTTAATCACTAAATAATTTCTTTCTTAAATAACTTTATTACCTCTTTCAATTTAGTCCTTAATTAACTTAATCTAACACTTGTCCAGTTACAAATATACCCTTAATTATCCAATTAACCATGCAACTCCCACTAGGTCCCTTTTTGGGTTGTTACACAATGTGTTCACTCGTTATCCACCCCCTTTGACTTAGCAGGCAATAAATGAACAAAAGAATGTATATGGAATAATAAGTTATGAACTGATAAGTGTATGTGATGACTTGCAAGAAAGTATGTGATTAAGCTTTTGATATGAATGTGAACATATTGTCTATTGTGACTTATATGTTGTCTGAACTAGTGCTTCATGCACCTATGTGTTCTTGGATCTTGTACGGATCCCTATGCAAAAATGTGATAGCACCATTGAGTGCCTATGAGTTTCAATTTTCTTTCCCTTTGGAATACAAGCATGAGTGAATGACATGAGAGTAATGGATTAATTTGAAGTAAGTAGTTAAATAAATATAATTATATGTCAGGCATGAGAAATATGAGTAGTGAGTCTTGAAAAGTATGTATTAATTTAATTGTCACTCTATTTGACTAGGCTGATGAACTCAATAAATATGATTTGTTTATGATTAATTATATGCAATCATCGAATAAAACCATCCAGTGTGCTTAGAATAGGTATTTATATTTACATGATTTTATATTGGATATTTTAGTATTGTGTGTATTATTTGATGACTGCTGTGAGTAGTCGTCCATATTACGTGTTTTTCCCACTAAGCCTTTGTGCCTAGCATGGGTGTGTATCCATGCAGGTTGGGAGTCAAACGTGTCGCTGAGGACAATCCGCAGCAGTTTGGCCAACGAGTCTGTAGTAGTTTGTTGATTGGAGTTTATGGTTAATATTTGTAATGTAATTCATTATTGTTTTTGTATTAAGTGAACGGTATGTAATAAGATTTTAATGAAAAGTGTGATGCAAATTATATGTGATTGTTTTTCGTATTATGTGAGTATATATGAATTAAAAAAATTTTATAGTTCTGCCTCTGTTATTGTTCCCAACGTGTTTTCGCCTGTAGCATCCTTCACTCATCGTCGTATACTGCCTATGTTATCATACAATGTGCTATGTATGGGTAAGGGGTGTTACATTTAGTGGTATCACAGCATAGGTTTAGTCAGTTTTGGAAAACTAGGAGTTTAAAGTGTCTCTATATAGTTTGGTGTTGGCCAAAGCGGATGTCCTCATTCTATATTGGTGTTAGAAATTGCAAGTTTTGAATAAGTTAGGTGTATAGTTAGAAAGTGTAGAGCTGGTAAATCGTGATTTGTCTGTTTTGGGATTTTTCTGCAATTGAAAGACATGAAATGTGTGCGCCAGTAGTATTATAAGAGATTCAGTGAAGGAGTTTCTCTTAGTATGGTTTGAATTCTAAAAAGAATTTCCTATTTTCAAGGAATGCAGAGTGAGGGTGTAAATGGTTTTGACTTGAGAATATTAGTGGCAGTCTATTCGTCTATTAGCCATCTCAATTGAGTTTATTTGAACATAAGCATGTGTCAGCATGGGGATGGAAAAGTATAATGGCACTGCATAAATCGCTTCTGCATCATTTTGCATACATAAATCATTATACATTCATTTCATTCACATCCCTCATTTGTATGTGATAAGCATTTTAATTCGATTCAATTGAAAGGTGGCTGACAGGATTTGCATTGAGTGCGGTATGGTGAAGTGGACATATTAAGAAAATGTGAAGTGAATGCTACCATCAGTGTAAAAAGTAAATAGGTGATGCTAATATAAAAGGATTATTTTGAAGGATGAGATAAGAAGTGGTAACTAAGCGGGTTAATAGGCAATGTACATAATAGAGATAATAATCAGTGTATTTTAGAAATTTGAGGTGATAAGGAATTTAAATAATAAGACTCAGTATGTGTACGCAAATTGGTGAAATGTGAAGCTTATATGTTGGATCCCAACCCATGATATGACTAAAATTGTGATGCAGGTTAAGAATTGAGTAGTGAATTATTTAGATAAGGTTTACTCGATTTGATAAGATAGTTTTGATGAGTTCGAATTCGATTTTGGTTAAGAATATTTCATATTATAAGGATATTGAAATGTGATATGTGAATGGTGTAGAGTACGAGAATTGATAAGTATGTATAAAGTGTACTTGTTATATATTAGTGTAAAGTTAATGCATAAGTGTGGTAGTGATAAGGAATACGATATGTGGATAATTCGATGTTTGTGAATTTCGAGGATGAAATTCTTTAAGGAGGGAAGAATTATAACACCCCGAAATGTACCCTAGAAGGATTTTTACATGTCTAGGGATATTGGTGATCGAAACTGTATGATTTGATGATCGGAGTGATTAAGTTGGGAAAAAAAGAGAAGATATGATCGGGATTAAGAAAAAGGGAGGCAAGGGTAATTTGGTCATTTTGGTATACACGAATTTAATAGAATGGAAGAGGTAACTATGAGGGCTAATTTATGAGAATGGATTAGTACTGTACCGAATGTATGTAAGTTGTGGTGTCATGTGTGCCAAAAGGATGAATTCGGTATAAACGTAAAAGTTTCGGCAAGCGCGGCCAATTGTAAATTTATAAGATATAAATTTAGAACTTATTTGAAGGAGTAAGGATTTATTTATGTCCTAATGTAAGAATTATATTTATGTATTATGATATTGTAAGATTAAAGGAGAAGATGTGGACTAAAAGGATAATTGGACATAAAATAATCTAGTAAGGACCAATAGAAAAGGGACATGTGGCTTTAGAGATGGGATTGAAGTGGTTGCGGTATTTAAGGAGAGAGAGAATGTGAGAGAAAGCAGATTTCTGCTCATCCCTCTCTCATTCCTCACGATCTCCCTCTCCTTCTTCTCCCTCCCCTTCTTCTTCCTCTTCTTCTTCTTCTCACACCATCCTCTCTCTTTCTTTACAAGCCCTAAGATGTGAATGATGGAATTTACAAGATTAAGTGCTCTTAGTGAGGAGTTTGAGTTGCAAAGGTAAGTTATGAACTTTGTTCTCTTCAATTTCTTGTGGTATAGTTGGAAATCCAAATTAATTCTATGTGTGTATTTGTTGAGGAATTGGAGGATTGTGCTTATGGAAGGGTATGTGAGCCAAGAAGTGTAGTCAATTGAGCCTATAAGAGCCAAGGAAGTCAAGTTTGGGAAATTTATATGCTTTAATGTATGTATATACATGTGTATGGATGAGTTGTTGTTTTGATATGTATTGTGTTAAATTTGGATTGCTTGTGTTAATTTGGTTGTGTGGATTTGCTTGAATTTTAGAGAGTTTAAATTTCTAGGGGAAACTCTGCCATGATTTCACTGGACCTCTGGTGATTATTTTAGCTATAGATCGGGTTAGAGATATCCAAATATTATGACTCTAGTGCAGTTGGAAAGATAAGACACATACCTAAAAATGTTACAGAAATAGCCATAAGCAAATTCTGGCTCTAAGATTCTAAAAAATGTTAAAAATCGAGGTGCTTTTACTTAGACGGGTTCACTGGAGCAGTGTAGGTTGTGTAGATCATATCTGAAGTTTTTGATGTTCAATTGATCTGAAATTTGTTCCATATGAATGCTAACGTCCTAAGGAACAATTATTAAGAGGAATTTTGTCCTAAAATTGAGATTTAGGTGTTGGTTTAGGCGATGAAAATTTGAAGTGAAAAGCAGTCCTATTAACTGTCTTCGCGGGAGTCCTGATGGAGGCTTCCATCGCGAGTGCGACAAAACCTGCTTGATAAGTTCTCTTCTTATTTTTAACCTTTTGGTTGGTAGGAATAATTGCTATAACACCCCGATACCCCCGTTGGAAGGATACCGGGGTGCTACGCACGCAAACACAAATAAACATGCATATAACGAAAGCGAAAAACGTTTAAAATTATAAAGAGATTAAAACATCTAATAATATAAGAAAATGATACAAATATTATAAAAGATATTTGTAAACCTTTTTCATATACATATACTGAAATATTCAAAAGGTACATTGCCAAAACCAAAATTCAATGTTCAAAACATATATCTATATATAATTGTACAAAACATTAGCAAAAGCCAAATGGGACTCCATCTATGAACTTCTAGTGGCCGAAAAATGGCCTAGTTGATAATTTCATGTTTAATTGGACATTAAAGGGTAATTTGGTAATTGAGTAAGGACTTATAAGAGTTTTGTTAAGGACTAAAGGAGAAAGTCAAAGAAGTGGTGTAAGGGGTCTAATGAGAGATGGACATGTGGATGGGGAGTTGAGAGCATTTAATTGGATTTGAAAGGGAGTAGAGAGAGGGAGAGCAGAAAGGAGTTTGCTTCCCATGGAAGCCATCTTCTTCTCCTCTTTCTTGCACTCTTACGTTCTCTCACTCCCTCACTCCTCCATTTTCTGCTCTCAAGCTTTTGCATGTGTTATTCTTCAAGATTGAGTTATTTGAGATCAAGAATTGTTCCAAGAGGTAATTGGTTGGGTTTAGTGGCTTACTTCTTCTTCTTCTTCTTCTTCTTCTTCTTCTTCTTCTTCTATTTCCTCATCCGTATGGATTTATTATGGGTTATATGGTTTTATTCATTGGTCAATTGAATGTGTGTTTTGGTTGAATATATGCAAGAATCTAAAGAAAGGAGGAAAGATAAAGGAAAAAGGAAAAGTGGGATCTTGAAGATAGTGGATTTATTGGGCTCCATTTCAGGTTTGGGAGTTTGCTTTTTGGTTGTGTTTAGTTTGGGAGTGTTTTTGCCCTTCTCAGTTCGGATTAGTTATTGAGTTTTGATTTTACTGTTAATTGTGTGTTTTGATGCATGTAAACGCATGTGTTTAGTAGATTTGTGTAAATGATTTGAGATGATAGAGTTATAATTGTTTACATGTCAATTTTAAGTGAACGTACATGAATATGAGATGAATTTCTGGGTTTTTAATGAACTATTAGAACCTCTGTATATGTTATTTGGATGGGTATTACTATTGCGTGATTTCAGTTTCTTGCGAGCTCGCTCGACATGAGAGCTCCGCTCGGCAAGTGTACGACTCGACGAAAAGTGCACGACTCGGCAGGCTGTGCACGACTCGGCAGGATGTGCACGGCTCGGTGAGATGTGCCCGACTCGTGACATTGAGTCTTGGCTTGAGCACGAGTCATGATGCGATGCACAACTCGTGCTGGCCCTCTCTTCCGTAGTTTTCTTGCTCTATTTTAAAAATGAATTTCACATCTCTTTTTACATGGGTTTTTATTGTTACATGGTACATGATTTGTTTTAGGCTTGTCTTATATTATGATGCCTCTAAGTATAAGTTATATGTTCATGATTAATAATATTGTATGTGATTCAAATGTTCATGATTTATATGTATATGGGTAATTTAATTATGAGTTATATGTCCATAATAAAGCCAGTATATGATTTATGTGTCTCCAAAATTGGTCAATATACATGTATACATGAAATGATGTGATTATACTTGAATTATTCTATATTATATGATAGTAATAGTAGAGCATAGCTGAGTCGTTAGTTGAGCCTGATAGTCATAGTAGTGGATAGATAAGCGCTTATTAAGGGTTAGAGTGTGAGTGCAGCTGCTATATGTTACACGTTACATGTTGACCGCATTTGGGTCTATATGATAAGAGACTTTGGTCTCCAGTATACATGATTTGAGACTTCGGTCTTCGGTATACCTTTGGGTATACATGTTTACACATGATTCGAGACTCATGTCTCTATATGCTTGGATACTGTGTCCTATCAGTATCATTAGTACCCGTATCCACTAGTAGTGAGTAATCAGGCTACTACATGAGGCTTGTATATGCGGCTATACATGACTACGATATGTGTTCCCAATGATATGAAAATGGATATATGTTACATGTTTATATACATGCGATATGACAAGATATGATGTGATACTTGTAGTTGGATATGAATGGCTAATTGTTTATATTGTGAGGATGCATATGAAGAATGATTACTTGGATATAAATGATTAATTACTTTGTCTTGTGAATACACATATGATGAATAAGTGATGGCTACATACATACCCATATGCATGTGTGGATGAATACTTGATATAAGTATGAGTGGAATATGTTTACATGCTTTGTTGCTTTGATAAGCTTATAAATTGTTATTGCAATTATATGTATATGCATTTTTTGCTCCTCGCCACTAAGCGTTATCGCTTAGCACGGGTTGTTTTCCAGTGTAGGTGGCAGGTTCAGTTTGGAGTCGGACATCTGCAGGTCGGCCACTAGAAGTCTATAGTTAGAGTTCTTTTTGTCTTCCGCTATATTTTTTGTATTGATATAAGTTTTGTATATGGATTTTGGTTTTGGGCAGATGTAATTTGTAAAGGAACAATTTTGTTTATGTATATGTTAAATGTTTACAAATCCCTTTTGTAAAATGATATGATTATTTATATATGGATTTGGCATCTTTTCGATTAAATGTATTTGCTTTTATAACAACATTTAAGTATTTGCATATGCATTTGAGTTTGTATATGTATTTGTTTGTGTAGCGCTCTGGTATCCTTCCAAAGGGAGTATCAGGGGTGTTACAGGCCAACCTGCAGATGCTCGACTCCAAACCAAACCTCGTGCTAAGCGATAATGCTTAGTGGGGAGGAACAAAAATAAAAGACTTCCAAAGAAAACACACAAGAACATATATATATATATATATATAAACTGGCTACATAAGTACAATAACATAAATTACACTTTCAGGCATGCATAAGGTAACGTAAGCATCTCAATATAACATAATAAGTCTCATTATTACTTATGCAAAAACATATAAAAACGATGCATATACACTTATCAGTAAAATGAGCATCATAACCTTAATCACGAATTCAAGTACTAACTTATCATATAACTATATTACTGAACAACTTATTCATGAAAGACATGTACTAGCTTGAACATACACTAGAGGTGGATACGGGTATAATTGATACCCATTGGACATAGTATCGAAGCATATAGAGACATAGATCTCGAAAGATCTTATATAATTTTTGATACTGATAGAACACAGTATCCAAGCATATAGAGACACGAGTCTCGAACATCTTATATGACCAAAACGGGGCCGAATCAAAGACCCAAATGGGGCCCGTATATAATACGTAGCAGCTGCACTCACACTACCCTTGATAAGCGCTTATCTATCCACTACTATGACCATTCAGGCTCAAAATGACTCTTCTCAAGTCCTATAAACATCATCCATATACACATATACGTATATAAGCATCATATCTCAATACATGTAAGGTCAATCAACCGATCAAACATGTAGCATAACTCGCGTAATAGATCACATTGCAAGAATAGCAATACATTTCATATAAAAACTCATCGATTGAACAAGCATATAATTCATAAAATCCTTCAAATTATCATGAAATGATTTAACAATGCATGCTCAATCATAATTCATGGATGAAAAACCATTTAAAAGGGTCTCAAAATAACATTTTGGAAAAAATAGGGCTTACACGGCGGTATGGCAGATCCTTACCGCCGTGCAAGACATCTTACACGGTGGTCAAAGAAAGCCTAACCGCCGTGTAACATGCCAAGCTAGGAAGTGAACACGTCCAAAGAGTAGTTACACGGCGGTATGGACTATCCTTACCGCTGTGTGGCTCGACGGACCAGCACAATCACCAATCCAGAATGTGTTTAGATGGTAGTATGGGGATCCCTTACTACTGTGTAAATCATCGCAAACCCAGATTTCATGCAGGAAACATTCTAACTTCAAACCCAACCTCAACATATCTTACATATAACTTCTAAACACTAAACATATGCACTCTACTCAAGCTTATAATCATATATCTAGCAATTAACATATATCAGAAGCAATAATTCAATAAAATTACCCAATAAAAGCTTAAACTCAGAAATTACCCTAAATCATACCATACATTTCTCAATTCTTCAATTACCACACTTACAAACCACATATAGAACATATAATCAACACTCAACTCAAAACATGCATATAAAACACACTTAATCATTCAAATTTCTAGAATTTAGACAAAACCCACAAAAATACATCAAGAACATCTAAACTCCCAAACCTTCAAAATTGAGGCTTTAAACTACTTCTTCAAGATCCAACTTTATCCTTCCCCTTGCTCTTCCTTCTATCTTCTGATTCTTGCACAAAACCCAGCCAAACAAACACTTAATCAAACCATGCAATTCGAAATCCTCCGTCAAACCCAAACCAAAGCAAAAAGGAAGAAGAAGAACACACCCCTTAACAACCCAGCCACTTACCTTTGCAAATCCAAAAACCACATCAAAACACCAGCAAAGCTCCAAAAATCACCAAGGAAAGAAAAGAGGAACCAAAAGGAAGAAGAAGCAAATAAAAAAGAAGAGAAGGGGAGGGAACGGGAACTAATTATTTTAGAAAATTTTGACAAGTTGAATTTTCCTCTCTTCTCTTTTCTTCTAACATTAAATGCATCTCACCCACCAAGTCCACATGTCAATTTCCAATAGGTCCCATCTAAATATCTTGGTTTTTCTCTTTTTAATCCTTGCTCAAACTCCTTTTAATCACTTAATTAAATTTCTTTCTCTTAATTCCTTTATTCTTCTTTCAATTTAGTCCCTATTAATCCCCAATTCTCACTTTGACTATTACAATTATACCCTTTCCTCAAAACAAAATCTTGTAAGTTCTACTAGGGTCCTAATCAGGGTGTTACAATTGCCTA
The DNA here is from genome assembly GCA_947683425.1 of Excoecaria cochinchinensis. Taxonomy (NCBI): domain Eukaryota; kingdom Viridiplantae; phylum Streptophyta; class Magnoliopsida; order Malpighiales; family Euphorbiaceae; genus Excoecaria; species Excoecaria cochinchinensis. The sequence goes on from CANTUQ010000004.1 coordinate 5,821,215, forward strand.
CCTTTACCCTTCCTTAGTTTGTGTATTTTGGTATGTTTTTCCTTCCGAAATACACCCGAACTTCACCGAAACTTTTTAAGACGTATTCATCACATGTTTAGAGTTGTACAAGAGTGGATAAATGGCTATCACTTAGGAATGCAAGTGAATAAGGTTATAAATAAGATTATTGGCTAAGATACTTAAAAGTTTAATGAGTCAACACTTTTGAATACGTCCAGTATTGACATGATATAATATGTTAGGGGATTTGAAGTGAAATTCTATAATTTGTATATTGAACTAGTAGAACTACGGGGTTCTGATTCCCAATTCTTGGGGTATGTAGGAAGCTTGGAATACTCTTTCAAGTCTGAACCAAATCTTAGAAACTGATTCATGCATAAGAGATGACGTTTGACTAGAACTCTAAGAATACCTTGGTACTTGTTTAAAGAAATGTAATGTATTTGATGGTGTATAAAGTTTATAAGGCTATTAGTAATTTGGGCCTCGAGTAGGCTTAATTATGGCTTAAAACTGTTATGCAATGTTAAGATTGAATTAAATGATTATGACGTGAACCGAAAAGAAAATAAATCTTTCGTATGTAAAATGACTCTTGAAATGGCTGTTTAATTATTGAATAATTCTCGAAAATTGAATAATCTGAGGTGTTTGGATATGTGTCGCGTGGGCTAAGAGTTAATTTGGTGTTTTAAGGAGATAGTGTCTGAAGAGAGCTTTGTAGGGCTGTGACGGAACGTGATGCTCGTCGCGACAGAGAACCAGTGATACGATCTTCTATCGAATGCTCTCTGTCATGAGCATGATCGTGTATGCGAGCGCGATGGAGGCCGTCCAGCCCTCTGTCGCGGGCGTGACAGGTTGTCCTAAGCGCGACATATGGTGTAATTTGTCTCTGTTACGAGTGCGACCCTCCTTTGTACTATGAATGTTTATTTGTTTCATATACTTTGCATGATTTTTTACTTATGGATTATTCATGATTCAATGTATGAACTATAATATGTTATATCATATGGGTAAGTAAGCTGCTAAGTAATATAATATTATTCATTGTAATTACCATGCTATGTTATGCGGATAATTGGACAAGTAATTTAGCTTGCAATAGTCGAGTCATGGATAGATAGGCATTCCTATAGAGTTCTGTTAGCTGTAGCACCAATGTGGTCTAGACCTTGATCAGGTCACCATTTGGGTCCTTGCGATCCTTAATGTTTTTGGATCTTGTTTAAGATCCTCAATGTGAAAATATTTTTGGGATGAAAATAAAGAAATTGCTTTTGTAATGTGTTCACTCTTTATCCACCCCCTTTGACCTAGCATGCAATAAATGAAGAAAAGAATGTTAATATAACAAGTTATGAACTGATAAGTGTATGTGATGACTTGAAAGAAAGTATGTGATTAACCTTTTGATATGAATGTGAACATATTGTCTATTGTGACTTATATGTTGTTTGAACTAGTGCTTCATGTACCTATGTGTTCTTGGATCCCGTACAGATCCCTATGCAAAAATGTGATAGCACCATTGAGTACCTATGAGTTTCAATTTTCTTTCCCTTTAGAATACAAGCATGAGTGAATGACATGAAAGTAATGGATTAATTTGAAGTAAGTATTTAAATGAATATAATTATATGTCAAGCATGAGAAATATGAGTAATGAGTCTTGAAAAGTATGTATTAATTTAATTGTCACTCTATTTGACTAGGCTGATGAACTCAATAAATATGATTTGTTTATCATTAATTATATGCAATAATGGAATAAAATCATCAAGTGTGCTTAGAATAGGTATTTATATTTACAAGATTTTATATTGGATATTTTAGTATTGTGTGTATTGTTTGATGACTACTGTGAGTAGTCATCCATATTACGTGTTTTCCCCACTAAACCTTTGTGCTTAGCATGGGTGTGTATCCATGCAGGTTGGGAGTCAGTCGTGTCGCTGAGGACAATCCGCAGCAGTTTGGCCAACGAGTCTATAGTAGTTTGTTGATTAGAGTTTATAGTTAATATTTGTAATGTAATTCATTATTGTTTTTGTATTAAATGAACGGTATGTAATAAGATTTTAATAAAAAGTGTGATGCAAATTATATGTGATTGTTTTTCGTATTATGTGAGTATTTATGAATTAAAGAAATTTTATAGTATTGCTTATTTTGTTGTTCCCAGCGTGTTTTTGCCTGTAGCATCCTTCAATCGTATACTGCCTATGTTATCATACGGTGTACTATGTATGGGTAAGGGGTGTTACAGAATGTGCATGAATATTAATATGTATATTTGTTAATTGTTAAGTGTTAAGCTATAAAATGCACATGAACATGATTTCGGTGTATATAAATTAAAGGAGAATTATTCAAATCTATTTGGTTATTTTATAATGAATTAGTGCATTATGTCCATTACGGATATAGTATAATAATTGATGTTAAAATGAAAATAATAGTATATTTGATTTAAATTTGAATAAATAATGATTTGTAATTGGAATATTGTGGGAAAAGAATTAATGGAATGTTAAAATACCATGTTGGCCAATTGGTACCTTAAATGATATATGTCACACCCCGTTTTTCCCCTGGTAGTTTGAGCCATGTTTGCATATGTGTCTATGTATGTGTCAGCATGTGTTATGGTATTTTTGGAGTTTATGCTTGAATTGTGGGCTTTGATAGAGTGTGGGTGCATACATGCTAGTAGTGTGTGCATTAGTGAGAGTTGGTCTTGAGTGTAGTGCCATGCATGGGTGTTGGGTGTCAGTGGTCAAGTTCCACCAATCATAGGATGGCATGTGGTTAGGGTTTTAGGAAGTGGCTATAAATAGAAGGAGAGAGAAGAAAGGGCAGCCATTTTACTGCCTCATTGCCGTTCTCCTCCTCCTCTTTATCCCTTCTTCCTCTTTTCTCTTCAAGAAAGTGTGCCCTAGTGTGAATCCAAGTGGTTTTGGTGGAAATTGATCATCTCGCAAGTTTCATTTGGGTAAGTAGTTGAGTCTTCTTCTTCTTCCTCTTCCTCTCTTTCTCTTGGTCTGTTAGAATGTGTTCTAACTTAGGGCTTTTGTGCATTATGTGATTTCTTGGTTTTTCGATTTTGAAGTGCCCACTCGTGATCCCAAGGGGAAAGAGAAGGCCAGTGGGAGTGGAACGTGCAACTAGGAGCATAGGATTTGCAGGTTTGGGAATTTATGCATTTTCTTGTGTTTTGTTGTGGTTGAACGATGTGCTAGAAATCTGATGGTTTTGTGATGCATGTTGGAATAAATGTGATGAGTTTTGGTTGATTAAGTTATAATGCATGAATATTGAATTATGAGAACAGATTTGAGTTGGTTTAGTACTACTGTGATTTTCTGGGTTGCTACTATCGAAATTCTGAGTTTTAGTTGGTTCTTGAATTGATTATATTGAATGCTTAAAATTGTGTTTGTGCTGTTGGTTATGTTGAGGAATGCCCGATCTCAGGTAAGTTGTTATTGGAAATTGGTTTTTGAAGTTTTGGGCAAGTTTTGAAACTCAAGGAGTTCTGCAGATTTGGAACGCAGGATCAGTGTGTCCAAGTCCCGATCGAGCTACCATCTTCTGATCGGACATACCTAGAATACACAACGCTTGGCTATCGAGTGCAAGATGGGAAGTTCCCGATCGAGAAATGGAATGCACGATCGTGCCTTATTGGGAAGCTAGGTCACAAGATGTGCTGGAAAGCACGACTCGTGATATGGTGATAGGAACCTGCCCGAGTCGTGCTGATCAAGCGCGACTCGTGTCCTGCTCTTCGCTTTCCGATCGGACCTCAGCTCTCGGCACTCGGCTCTCGGTCGCTCGCGCGATACTTGGGTGCCGAATGGGAGATTCGATCAGAGAATGCCGAGGAAGAAGCGCGATCCATGCAAGCTAGAAGCAAGTCACGAGTCGTGCATGCAAGCACGACTCGCGACTGGCTTTGAAGCTTTCGCACAAGTTGTGCTGATCAAGCACGACTCGTGCTCCCCTCTGTTTTTTCCCGATCGGCCTTTCGACCAAGTTAGAACGTCGACACTAGTCATGTCGATCCTTCACGATTTGTGTCCTCACCCTTCCTCTTGTGATTGGCCTTTGGTCACTGTCGCGAGCGCGACTCTTATCGCGATCACGATAGTGAACCTCCACTCGGCCTGTTTCTTTTCGAAATTGCCCTGTTTTGTCTCAAATGAATTTCTTATCTCCTCTGCATGAATTTTTATTACTGTACGAAATATAAATATGCTTCTATATGAATAATGCTATGATTACTTCATGATAAATTATATGCTATATTTTGGAACATGACTTGCCTTATGCATGACCTGCGAGAGTCAATCTAGTGGATAGTTAGGCATGCCTAATAGAGTTCTTTAGCTGCAGCCCTCTATTCCGTTCGGACCCTGATCAGGTCCCCCATTTGGTTCCTTGTGAACCTCAATGTGTTTGGATCTTGTTTAAGATCCCCTTTGTAAAATGATTTTGAAAGGAAAATGTGATGTTGCTTTTTGATTAGTACCCGTAAGGTACTGCCATGTGTTCGATTCATACCCATAAGGTACAGCCATGTGTTCGCTCATTGTCCATTATTGTGAGTCAGCAGGTGTATTGTCTATTTTGTTATGATTATGAGAATGTGAACATCTGATCGGTTATGACTATCAGCATGTGAAGCAATATGTATATGAATGTGTTTATGGACTTACAAATACTAATAATGTGATTCTGGTATGATGATATTATATGATTATAAGCTTATGCCATATGTATGCATTTTGCTTTGACGACTACTATGAGTGGCCATCTATATTCTTGTTGTGTTTTCCCCACTAAGCGTTATCGGTTAGCACGGGTGTTTTATCCGTGCAGGTGCAGAAGGTGATTAGTTTTGGGAGAGTCGCCGCAACTTAAGCCAACACAGAGGTTGATGATAGGACTTATCATTTTATTTTATGATTATTTTTGGTTATAGTGAACTCTCTATTTATTTATTCTTTTGTTCAGCTTCCGCTTTGTAATTTTGAAAGATGTAATTAATTGGTAATATCAGAACATTTTTGTAATGAATATTATTATTATTATTACATTTATGCTTGAATGATCTAATGTTTAAAAGTTTTAATTCCGCTGTATTTTTGTATGCATGATATATGTTTATTGTTTGATCTGCTTGGTGACACCCTGACTCATACGGCTTCTCACTCCCTTGGGGATGGATTTGCCAACGTATTGGTAGGGGGTGTTACAATATAATTCTGTGAATTGAGTTCATATTATGTAGTTAACGGAATTGAATTGAGTGAATTTTATGGAAAAATAATTTAATATGGTAAAGTTACCTTGATGGTTGAATGGTAACTTTAATATGTTAATGTTGTGAATTAAATATATGTCATATATTTAATGAAAATTCAATGAAGTGGATATTTTAATTGCCTTTAGTAGTAGTTTGGTGGTTAAATCCAGCTCAAGTTATAATTGGCTAGCTATAGAGACACATACACCGCGGGGAAGTCATGGCGACTTGCTTTGCTTTGGTAGATTTGCGATGGTCTACCATAGTGATTCAATGCTTAAAATGCAGTGCTCAATGATAAAGTGATTGAAATGAAATGAAAATGCTTGAATGGTCCTTCGGGATTACTCTAAAATGTAATGAACCTATGGGGTCCACATCTCGAGTATTTGGTAAGAGATTTCTACTGGTTTTATACTAGGGGCAAAATTGAACAAAAGTGAATAAATGACAAAAGTGCTTTAAATGGTAAAGTCATTTTGATATGTGATTTTTGAGACTAAATTGTGAATTGCATGCCAATTAATAAAATAATGTGATTATAATGTTAGTGATGTCATTATTGAGATTATGTGAAGTGGGTGGCAATAATTTTTATTTGAGTGCAGGTTAGGGACTATTATGTACTTTGTTTATAATAGGGCTAATTAGAGGGTTAGTATGCAATTTGACTAGTAAAAGTGAACAAAGTGACAAAAGTATTTTAAAATGATAAAAGTAATTAAATATGTAATGTACAGATTGAATAAAGATTAAATTGTAATTGGCATGTTAATTATTGAAATTATTGTATTTATGTGAAGTGATTGAGATTTGTGTAATTAAGTGTAAATGGATGGTGAAAATTATAATTTAGTAATAGTTAAGTCTTAAAGTGTAAATTGACTATAGCAATATTAATTAAAGGACTAAAATGTGAAGATTATCTCATCATATCTTGTCATATCTCAAGAACTTAAACATGTAGCATATACCCATTTTCATATCATTGGAAACATATAATAGCCTGATTACTCACTAAACTAATGGATACGGGCACTATTGATACTGTTAGGACACAGTATCGGAAGCATATGGGGACATGAGTCTCAAATCATAAATATACCCGAAGGTAAGGGGAGACCGAAGTCTCAAATCATATGGACCCAAACTGGGTCAACTTATAAGACCAAAACGGGGTCAACATATAGCAGCTGCACTCACACTCTAACCTTAATAAGCATGCTTATCTATCCAATACGATGACCAATCAGGCTCAAAATAACTCTATTATTGTCATATAACATTACCAAACACACGTATACAAAAAAAGCCATCATAACTCAATTCATATAAGTCAAACAATTGACCAATTATATAGTTCATATATTCCCTGAAATTATCATGAATCGACTTAAAAGATGCATGCTCAGTCAAAATTCATGTGTGAGAAACCATGCAGAGCAAAAACGAAATAAGAATTTGATGCATAGGGGTGGGTCGCGCTCGCGACAGAGGAATAGCCCGCCCCTCATCATGCACGCGACATGCTGAACACTAGCAAAAGCAGGCAGAACGAGCCTCTGTCACGCTCACGACAAAGGGCGGGGTACCCCAGCGCTCGCTCGCGATGAAGCACAGCCCGGTAGACACTCGGCTTACTGAGCTCTGTTGTGCTCGCGACAAAGGTCACACTCGCGACAGAGGGCTCCTCAGCTCACCAATGACCATCCCGCACTCTATCGCGCTAGCAACAACTCATCGCGCTCGTGACAAAGCCCATAATTGCCTAGAAACTGCACTTCTGCACTTCTCTCCAACCCAACAAACTCAAAACCACTCAATCATGCAATGGCATGCTAATTAATCACTCCAATGCATTCAAAACATACTCATGACCATTTTAACTTAATTAACACACTAAAAACACACAAGAACATGAGATAATTCGAAATTAGCGCAATCAAACATAAACTAGAAATTATGCACTCAGTTCATGCTCATACACTTCAAAACTTAACATGCAAACCATCACAACTCTAGCATTTCATGCCATAATCACTACTCTACTAAACACATGCATTTACACATATCAAAACACTCAAATTTCCAAAAATTAACATAACACTTAATGATCCGAAGAGAAGATGAACAAACAACTCCCAAACCTTCAAAAATTGCAGCTTTAACAACTCTTGATCAAACCCCAACCTTCTCTTTTCCTTTACTCTTGCTTCTCTCTTCAGATTCTTGCATAACCCAACCAAAATAAGTATCAATTAACCCATGCAATAAAACTATATACCCCAAAACAAACTCGAATAGAAGAAGAAGCAACCCATTATAACCCAGCCACTTACCTCTTCAAACAAGCTCTTGACCTCTATAACTCTAACTCAAATTGAATAACAACACATACAAGAGTGAAGAGTAGAAAAATGAAAGAGAAAGAGAGAAGAGAACGGGAAGAGAGCAAGAAAGAGAAGCCAAACTTGGCTTCCATGGGAAGAAAGCATAATTTCTGCCCTTTCCTTTCTCTTTCTTTCAAATCCCATTAAATGCCCTCAACCACTCAAGCCACATGTCAATTCCTCATTGGTTCCTTTAGTCAATTATCTTGACTTACACTTTAATCCTTGGTAAATCTCACTTGGGTCCATAATAATTGCAAATTACTCACTAAACAAATATTTCCTTTGCTAAACTTTAATTCACTTTCAATTTAATCCTCAATTAAATCCAATTCCACTTGCATAAATTACCAAAGTACCCTTAATTATCCAATTAACCATGCAAATTCCTTTTAAGCCCTAATTTGGGATGTTACATTGGACGCCTCCCTAAGGAGACACCGGAGAAGGCCATAAAATCTTGGCCTCTTCAGAGCCTATAAGAGAAGAAGGTTGCATAGAGGAGCTTGATCTCCTCATAAGTCCTGTTTGTTGAAAGCACGTCCAAACAAAAGAAAACACTTGGAATCTTTCTCATTCCAAGCTAAAAAAAAAGTAACCTCGCTCATTGCAAGTTAAAAGGAATCAAATTGTGTTATGTGTTAATAGAGAACTCCCCGAGCAAAAACTCAAAAATGCCTAGAGAATCCATCTCTGTAATGGCCTAAAATTTCAATTTTCGTAAATAGTGACACCCAGGATGAATAGTACCACCCGAGGTCAAAACATATTTTATTTGACTATTGGAATGTACAAGTTATGAGGAGTCTGAGAATGTAATTTGAGGCAAAATTGAGTTCAAATAAGACCTCAAAAGTCAGAAACAAAAAAACGTTACGACTCGGTTTGAATAGTAACCCGATTTGACCTAACTTTGGTTGAGCCTGAAAATAATGCTAGAGACCCTTAAAAAAATTATGTGAACACATGGACTTACTCTAAATATTATGCAGGATTATCTAGAAGTGAAAAATTAATTTTATGGTGACACAGAAAAATGAGTTATCGGACTAGTAAAAATTTATCGTATCGGAAAACAATGTCCAATTTCTCGAAAAGATTCGTGTAGTCTAAGAAACATTTTTCGCTAATTATGGACATATTTTTATAAGAAGTGGTAAAAAATGGGCTAAAATATTCATGAATTTACTAGTGGGCCCAAACTGGTTCTACATGATTTGGCCCATTTAGGATGGGTATATAACGCTGAAAAACCAAAAATTTCTGGAAGCCACTCACGTTTTCCCCATTCCTCCAAATCGTTCATGTACTCTCTATTTCCCTCTCAAAATTTCTTCAATTTTCACTTAAAATTCCATCAATTCTCATCCTTTAAACAATTCCGAGGCCCTATATTCATTTTTAGCAGCCTTAAGAACCTATTTTTAAATGAAGGAAGTGGATAGAATTGTAAAGAAAAGGTTTGGAGAAAGAAATCAAGTAAGTGAATTTAATGATTATAATTGAGTTTTAGGTAGATTTTAAGATAGATGTAGACACCGGGTTCAGAGGCAGCCCAGACTAGGATTACCCAATGATGAAATTGATGACTATTCATAGAAAAAAATAGAATGAAGGTTTCCTCGTTTGATTAGCCAAAAAAAAAAAAAATTGAGTGGCGGTTTCCCCTCACGCAGCACTCGCCCCTCACAAGGGTGGGCTGCCTCAGAATAAATGTCAAAGTTAAGATAAATATATAAGATAAATAATAAGTATGAATGTAGGTGTAAAATAGGAAGATCAAGATTTAAAAGGGTGAATATGAGATAAAGGTATAAGTTAATGATTATTTAGTAATTATGTAAGAAAATAAGAATAAAAGGAATAAAACGGTACATGTGTAGGGAAATAAAAATAGAAGAGTAAATTGATAGCTTCAGGAAATAAGTTGGGCAATAAGAATTAAAGGACTAAATGGTAATTTAGTGATAAAAAGATAAAGACTATTGGTAAATTTGTAAATTTAAGTGATAAAAATAATAAATATGTAATAAGAATGAAAATCGGGGATAAAATGATAATTATACAAGGAAGTAAATATTTAAATGTAAATTAATAATAAAGGTGAAATTGGGAGGTATATCAATAAATATGTGATTCAAATAGAAAATGGAAAGGTAAATTGATAATTACGAGACAATATATGAATAATAAGGGTAGAGAGATAATACGTGGTAAAATGTGTATAAAAAGGGAATGGCTGTAATTAATTGGCAAATTAGGTAAAACAAGGGTAAAATCGTGATTTATGGTTAAGTAAGAAAATTAAAGTTAAATTGGTAAATATAAGCTAAATGTATAAAATTTAAGGACTAAAGGTGAATTTTTACATGGAATTCGGCCCTAGGGACTAAATGAATAAATTACATATAGAAAGGTGGCCTAAAGATGAAGAATGAAGTTTAATGGCAAAATAGTAAATTCAAGAAATTAAAAAATGATAATTTCAGAATAGGAATAAATTAAGAGGATCAAACAGAAGTTTTGATAAGAAGTGGAAGTAAAAGGATATAATGGTAAATTAGCCATAATAATAGAGATAATGGAAATATTTATAACTATGAAATAAAAAGATGGACATAAGGGTATAATAGTAAATCTAATAAGTAGGTAGCTAAATTAAGGAAATGTGTGTAGAGAAATTTACACTTGTAATAGACATTAAATTATTTATATGTGTTATGGACATTATATAAAAATGATGAGGTTAAATAGATGGGAAATAATTGTAAATAAAGTGATTATAGTAAATAGTAAGAATTCCAAAGTATGAAGTAAATGTGCATGCATGTGTGTGTATGTGTTTAATGGAAAATATTAGAATTGTATTCACCACTAGGCGTAGATCGCTTAGTGTGTGGTAGCTGCTACATGTAGGTTTAAGCCTAGCTAAAAATGGAATTGGAGCAAGGACATAAGGTGGAAGATAGATTAGATTGTTAATATGAATTATGTATAAGATTGTGGCATGGCATGTATATGTACACAGGTGAGTACAATAATTTATAATTATATGAAGTTATATATATGTATAAGTATGAATTGTAAATCAATGCAAAAAAAAAAAAATTATTTACCAGTCCAATGAGAAATGATTATTGTGTGGATTAAATGGGTTTGATAATGAAAGACTATAGTTAAGAAAACAAGAATGAAGTAGCTTGTGAAACCTGATACTCGTGTCATTACAGGTATAGGGTGTTATACTCTCGCTCGCAGTGGAAGCAACCCTCCAAGAGCAAAAGCACAAAGAAGAGCGCCAACACTGGACACCACCACATTAGTCAGACCCAGCAATGACATTATTCCAATGAGTGGATTGGTAGGACTCCCCTCAGGAGCGAAGCTAGAACAGAATGACCCCACAAAAACAAGAAGGACATCCCAAAGGGAGGAACGCTCCCGAATGGGTTAAGTTTGTTCCTAGGGGAAGCTTCCAAGGGAGAGAGAAATAAAGAGATACCCCTTGAGTTCCTTGCACGCAAGTCTTGGCGAACAACTCGAGAAAGGATGATACAAGCCTGATCAGGTCAACCCTTTAAATCAATTTCGCCTTACTCGATGCATGCTCAAAACATGATCTACTTTGAAAGAGCTAAAAGACTCCCGAATTACAGAATCTGAGAGAGATGGCGGATGATTGCAATTTGAAAAGCTATGGAAAATGGAAGCACCTAAAAGGTACTCAATGTAATATTATATTCTAATCAAATTGATTATTGAATATATGAATTACAAATTTTAAAGACATCAAGAAAACCTGATGTTGATTATTCATAGCAACAAAGTGTCTCTAGGGTTTGATGACCCTCAAAAGCGATATGAATTCTCTTTAGAGTGGCCCAAGGACCCCTAAGCAATCGATATAAGCCCACCTCAGAGTGGCCCATAAACCCGACAAGATCAGGTACATTTTGAAAAACCAAAAAAGACATGCTCTCCATGTGGAAACCTGCTTCAGAGAAGTCAACAAACTCCTCAAAGATAGAAATCACAATGAATAATCAAAACTTGAGAATTCTCAAGTTTTTCTCACGAAAATACAAATTGGAGGAATCACTCGTGACTTCCAATCAGAAATAACTCGCTTCGGAAGACAACCTCCCAAAAGACGAAAAATTCGATCCAAGAGATTTGCTTAGGTCGATAACTCTCGAAGGTCGAAATGTAACGCCCATCTCCGACTGCTCGCATAACTTTGCGTCACGACTCGCATCAACCATCACAATATCACATAGCACATGCACCTACAATAAAATCACATGCAAAATCCTGAACTAACAAATTCCATTCAAATGCAATGAAATCATTTCAAATGCATACTCTATACATATTTTGAACATGCATTATGCATCAGGTTCATCTGTTACATTATGTCTCATTACATGCCAAAACTATTAATTAAATTATACATATAACAATCTTTGAGCAATAAAAGATACATGCTTAATACGCATACCTCATCATATACATGCTTCATAAACATAACATTAAGCAGATTTCGATGTACATATAACATAATTAGAAAGTCATATTCAAATATCACAATATTGCATGACAATCTTATAACGCATCACATTCACATACTTTTATCGCATACTATTCACATTGCTCATTATTAATTACTCATTTATTAATTACCTTGCCTGCAATTCATAGACGCGGATAATGGGTATCTCATTTATACTCGTAAGTACCACATTTTGCATTTGGATCCAAAAATACACACTTACGCATTAGTACCCATAGGTACTAAAATAATCAATAAGATATAAATAATTATGTGAACCCAAGAAGGATTCTATACGCATTGGGGATTCCAAAAGGAATCTAATGCTTCGGCTGTAGCACTTTGACCCTATAGGCATGTGTAAGTGAACTAAGGTTGTATTTGTAAAGCAAAAGTGTAGTAAGACTAAAGATGTTATGTATGGACTTTTCAGTTGATAATTGAATGCTACTTTTGAAAGAAATTTGTTAATTCTAAACTTTGTATGGAATACTGATTTATGCGCATGTGATGTGTTGTGACACTCCATAGCCATCATAGTAAATCTCTACAGGTGGTTAGGGGGTGTTACAATAATTCAGAAAAAATAGAACATTTAAAGAACATCCCAAACTTGAGACTCTATTGCACTCGCGACAGACCTCGACAATCCCTGTTGTCGCGCTTGTGGCACAAGTAGCGCACGCTAGAGAACAAACCAATGACTTCTGTAGCGCTAGCGGCAATGCCCATGCTCGCGATAGAAAATAGACTGGAAATTTTGCCCGTCAGAGCACTCTGTCACACCTGTGACCCTTGTCGTGCTCACGACAGAGCCTGAACTTCATGCTCAAAGCTCCACTCTACAAACTTCTATTTCATGCACTTTGCAACCACCACATAAATGACTTCCGAAACCTATCCTAACATCATTTTCTGCCATCATGGCCTTCTAACCATATGTTCAACTACATGTTAATATTATAATGGTACAAATCTCATTATAATATGACTTACGATTAAGGAGTTATGGCCAATGGAACACTACTTGCTCCAAAAGCCCTCCTACAAGATTTAACTATTTTTGTGTACACTTTTGAAGACTTTAAAGTCCCCAATTCAATAGAGCTATCTCTAACACAATTTCAGGTATAGGTCTAAGGATTCCAATCCCATTACCCTCATTCATTCTAGAGTTATAGAACTCAAGTTGTGACACAACAATTCCAGTAGGTCAAAATACCCTACAAAACCAGTTTTACTATATCAAGCTGTTCAAGCTTGAAATCACAAAGTTGGAATATCCAATGCTCTAAACTCAGACCATAGTACCCTGACATATATGCAAGCCCTTCAGCACATTCATCTCCACATTAAATGTCCTTACACATACCAATTACATATCAATTTCTCAAGTTCCCTAAAAATAAGGTTATATGTTTAGGTCAACAAACTCATTGCAAACAATTCAAATCATCAAGCTCATTATTTCAATTCATCACATAATGTAAATACACATTCTCAGCTCAATAGAACACGTAATTCAAACATGCATTCCAGGGTTTTCAACTATTAATTTAACGCACAAAATAAGAGTTTCCCAAACCTCTTCGCCTATGCTCCAATGAGCGCACTTGGCACTAGGTTCTCCCACTTTCACCTTTCCCTTGTCCTTTCTCGGTTCAACCACTGCAAGCACAGTCCAATTTCCAGAATTGGAACCAAAGATCACTTCCAATTCAAATCAAAAGAAAGGATAAAGAAGAAGAATAATCTAAACTTAAGCACTTACCTTGACTAGATGGAAACACAGCACAATACATACACCCCTTGACCCAACTAGCAGAAATTCAAAGAATTAAACTAAAGAAGAGAGAAAACGGAAGAAGAAGAAGAACAAGGAAGATAGGATAGCCGATCAACATGTAGAAATGGGAGTATTTCTCTCTCCTCAAATTCTTGATATTGCATGTGGAGAGCTGAGGTGGTAAAGGCAGAATATGCCACTTGGATTCCACCACCACTCCCTCTTAATCTCAATTAGATTAAGCTAAACTCCATTATCACTTAATTAATCCTTCTTAAACTTAATCATCAACAATTACTCTTTAGCCACTTATTTATTTTATGCAATTAGGTCCTCACTTCCAATTACACTTTGGTCCAAAATTAATAAACTCAAATCAACTTTACCCAATTACCCTAATCAAGCCAAATTACTACTAGGGTATATTTTGGGCCATTATAACTCTTCCCTCCTAAAAATAATTTCATCCGCGAAAGTCATACCTGTACTGAATAGATGAAGAAACTGGGCTCGTATTGTTGCTTTCGATTCCCGTGTCGCTTCCTCTATCCCATGATGTTGCCAAAGCACTTTTACCAATAGAACTTGCTTATTCTGAAAATGCTTCACTTCTTGTGCTAATATTGCTTTAGGCTTCTCATCATAGGGCAAATCCGGTTGCACTTGCACATCTTATACAGACAGAATATGTGACTTATCTGAAGGATAACTTCGAAGCATAGACACATGGAAGACATCGTACAGCTTAGCCAAAGCCAGAGGTAAGGCTAACCAAAATGCCACTGACCCAACTCTTTCTAATATCTCATACGGTCCAATAAACCTCGGACTCAGTTTCCCCTTCTTTCCAAACCGTAGCACTTTTCTCCAAGGAGGCACTTTCAAAAAGACCTTGTCACCCACTTCAAACTCAATATCCTTTCTTTTCAAATTCGCATAGGACTTTTGTCTGTCATTTGCAGCTTTCAATCTCTGCTAAATAATCTTCGCTTTCTCTTCTGTATCTCTTACCAAATTAGAACCGATTATCTTATGCTCATTCAATTCTATTCAATATACAGGAGTTTGACATTTCCCTTCATAAAGGACTTTATAAGGTGCCATGCCAATACTCACCTGATAACTGTTATTGTAAGCAAATTCAATCAATGGAATGTACTTATCCCAACTCTTAGAGAAGTCCAATACACGAGCTCGAAGAAAATCTTCCAACACCTGAATTACCCTTTTTGATTGTCCATCAGTCTGTGGATGGAATGCTATGCTGAAATGCAACCTTGTACCAAGTGTAGATTGCAAACTTTTTTATAACTTAGAAGTAAATCATGGGTCTCGATCAGATACAATAGACAAAGGAATACCATGAAGTCGCACAATCTCATTCACATACAGTTTAGCTAATCAATCCATAGAGTATTCAAGTAAAATCGGTATAAAATGAGTCGACATAGAAAATCGATCAACTATTACCCACACAGAATTGTGCTGCTTCAATGTCATTAGAAGACCAGTGACGAAATCTGTGGTAATGTTGTCCTATTTCCACTGTGGAATTGGAATAGGATTCAACAAACCCAATGGAACTTGATGTTCCGCTTTCACTTGCTGACAAGTCAAACACTTAGAAACATACTCAACCATATCTCTCTTCATACCAGGCCACCAATAAAACTATTTCAAATCCTGATACATCTTATTGCAACCTGGATGCATAGTAAAGACTGTATTATGCGCTCCATGCAAAAGTTTTTTTCTCAATTCTCTATCACTGGCTACACATAACCAATCTCAGTAATACAGTACACCCTCTTCATCCACTCAATAGTCGGTCTTGTCACCATTCCTGACTGGTTGCAGAATTTGTTGCAACTTAGAATCATCTTTCTATGCATCCACTATCTCACACCTCAAATTAGGTCTTGCTCTCAACTGAGCCACTAAAGCCCCATCAGATGCAAATCTCCATTTGACTCGCTGTAATGTCAAAGCCGAAACTAAATTTCTACTCAGTGCATCAGCCACTACATTAGCTTTACCCCGATGATAATCCACAATTCAGTCATAATCCTTAAATAACTCAAGCCACCTTCTCTGCCTCAAATTCAACTCTTTCTGAGTGAGCAGATTGTTGGGTTTCATTGCAATAATTCAAATTAAATGCAGTGGAATATAAATCGAAATTGAAATAGGATCCATGTATTTTCAATTGATTCAAAATGAGGGATTAAGATTTACCGACCTTTTAATGAAGAAAAATCGAAATTAACTCCTTAATTTGGACTATAGACGCTGCTACAATCATGAACGCCCTCTACCGATATCCACACGCACGAACTGACGAACAGATTTTCGCAGGGGTGCTGGCTCCCTTCACGTGCGACTGGATTTTTCTGTGTTTTTCTTTCTAAAAGAAAATGGCAGCTAGGGTTTTTTCACGTGGCGGCTAGGGTTTCTCAAAATAATCTCTCTTAGGAGACGTAATTAGGAGAAAAACATGAATCCTTTTCCTTAAACATATATCTATTTATATATGTAAAACCTAG
Organism: Excoecaria cochinchinensis; assembly: GCA_947683425.1. NCBI lineage: Eukaryota > Viridiplantae > Streptophyta > Magnoliopsida > Malpighiales > Euphorbiaceae > Excoecaria > Excoecaria cochinchinensis. The sequence goes on from CANTUQ010000004.1 coordinate 5,837,803, forward strand.
AGAGATAAATTAGGGATATTATCTCTTATTCAAAATAAGATATATATATATATATATTTATTTATTTATTTCTTATTCAAAATAAGAAATATCATATGTAAATATATATTTATATATCATTACAAAATTTAAATATAAATACCCATATTTATATAATTTCATAATACCCTATTTAAAATCCAATTCATTCATTGTGGCCTTGGTGTGTGACCCAATAGGTTTATGTTAAGTGGGCAGTGGGCCCAATACCATAATAGGCCCACAAGTCATAATTGGTCTCTAGAAAGATATTATGACTACCCAAATAATATTTATATCGTTAGTCTGATTTTAACTTGACAATAGAACACGCTATTATCCTTTTGTCACACGACATCTTGTTTGAACATAAGTCATGGTCCATGTCAAACTTATATTGTTCAAACATATAATTTCCCGATCACTAAGTAGACTGATAAATTCAAATGACATTGATCCCACTATCAATTCATTCGAGCACGGCCATGCATTTTTTATAGTCCTACTTATCGAGGGGCCCAATAGATATCTCTCTCAAAAGAGAGGGACAAATTCCATCTTGATTATTCACTTTTCTCTGCATAATTCTCATCATGTTCGATCATTAACTTTATTATTATTCGATTAAAGATAATGTTTGATTATGTCAAAATATAATGTTCCTTATGTAGGAAACCGTGATAACCTAAGGTCAAAGGATTCAATAACATATCTATCATAAGATCACTTATGACACTATCTCATGTAGTGATCTCATAGTGGGTCTATCCAGTACTTTGTTCTCTAACAAGTACGTATAGATTTGATTTATATCATTATATATAATCATCCCATGATTATCAATGCAAATCTATACTAGTCTTAATTTATCTTTATGCCCTTTAGTGATAAATGACTACGGACAACATGAATAACATTGTTATTCATAAACATTACAATAATGTAACATGCCAATAATATTAACGTGATGAAAACCATCATAGAAATGAAAATGTAATGATTACATCAAGGTCCAAATATTTGGCCTAAGGCATAACCACTAACAATCTCCCACTTGCACTAGGCCGAATCGTACATATATCTAATACCCATTGACCTAGTATGTCTATCATGTTTGGCTTATGGGAGAGCCTTGGTAAGTGGGTCAGCAATGTTGTCATCAGTAGGTACTCTGCATATCTTGAAGTCTCCCCTCTCAATTATTTCTCTAATGAGATGAAAACGCCTGAGTATATGTTTTGATCACTAATGAGATCTAGGCTCCTTAGCCTGTGCAATAGCACTATTGTTGTCACAATAAAGATCCACAGGGTTGCTGATACTAGGTACTACTCCCAACTCAGCAATGAATTTCTTGATCCATGCTGCTTTTTTAGTTGTATCTGATGCTGCTATATACTTAGCTTCTATTGTAGAATCAGCGACAGTGCTTTGTTTAGAAATTTTTCAGCTTACAACACCTCCATTTAACACAAACACATATCCTGACTGCGATCTAAAGTCATCTTTGTCAGATTGGAAGCTTGCATCCGTATAACCATTTATTACTAGCTCATTTTTCAATCCCCCATATATTAAGAATGCATCCTTAGTTCTTCTCAAGTACTTAAGCATATTCTTAACAAATGTCTAGTGACTTTCACTGGGATTTGACTAGTATCTGCTTGTCATGCTCAAAGCATATAAAACCTCTGGTCGAGTGCATAACATGACATACATGATTGATCCTATAGCCGAAGCATAAGAAATCATACTCATGTGATCTCGCTCATCAGATGTCATTGGACATTGAGTCTTGCTAAGAGTAATACCATGCGACATTGGCAAAACTCCTCTTTTGGAATTTTGCATACTGAATCTATTTAACACCTTATCTATATAAGGGCTTTGACTCAGACCAATTATCCTTTTAGATCTATCCCTATAGATCTTAATCCCAAGGATATAAGCAGCTTCGCCCATTGAAAAAGATTTCCCTAACCATTCTTTTGTCTTTTGCATGATAGGGATGTAATTTCCAATGAGTAATATGTCATCGACATATACAAGAAACATCACAGCGCTCCCACTAATCTTCTTGTATACACAAGGTTCATCCTCATTTTTTATGAACCCAAACTCTTTGACTGTTTCATCAAAACGAAGATTCCAGCTCCGAGAAGCTTGCTTCAATCCATAAATGGATCTTTGCAGCTTAAATACCTTTCTAGAATTCTCAGAATGGATAAAACCCTTAGGTTGTGTCATGTACATATCCTCAAGTAAGTTTCCATTAAGAAACACTGTTTTTACATCCATTTGCCGTATCTCATAGTCATAATATGCAGCAATGGCAATAAGAATCCTTATTGATTTAAGCATTGTGACTGGTGAAAAGGTTTCATCATATTCAACACCATGAATTTGTTTGAACTCTTTTGCAACGAGCCTTGCTTTAAAGGTATTTACTTTGCCATCCATGTCAGTTTTCTTTTTGCACCCAATGGTTTTAGTTCCTTCAGGTGGATCAATCAAGTTCCAAACTTGATTATCATACATGGATTGCATCTCAGATTTCATGGCTTCTAGCCATTTCTCAGATTCTGGACCTGACACAACATCTTGATAGGTAGTAGGCTCATCTTGATCCATGAGCATTACTTCACGACTATCTATCACGAGAAATCCATATCTCTCGGGCTCATGTCATATCCTATCAGATCTACGTGGTACTTGTGTAACAGGTACAGGTTCCACAACAGTTTGTGAAACTTGTTGAGTTTCCATCGATGGTTCTATGTTTTCTCGCGGTTCTCGAATTTCTTCAAGTTGTACTTTACTCCCACTGGTTCTTTTAGAAATAAATTCCTTTTCTAAAAAGACACCATTTCAAGCAACAAACACTTTGTTCTCAGAAGGGTTATAAAAGTAATATCCTCTAGTTTCCTTAGGATATCCCACAAAAAGACATTTATCAGATTTTGGTGCTAATTTATCCGAGACTTGTCGTTTGACATAAACCTCACAGCCCCAAATCTTTAGAAAAGATAAACTAGGAGTTCTCTTAGTCCATATCTCATATGGTGTCTCTTCAACCGCTTTAGATGGAACTCAGTTCAAAGTGAATGCAGTTGTTTCTAATGCATAACCCCAAAAAGATAACGGAAGATCTGTTTGACTCATCATAGATTGAACCATATCTAATAAAGTTCGATTCCTCCTTTTAGATACACCATTCCATTGTGGTGTTCCTGACGGAGTTAATTGTGAAACAATTCCACAATTTCTTAGATGATTGTCAAACTCTTGGCTCAAATAGTCACCACCTCGATAAGATCGAAGTGCTTTAATAGTTTTACCAAGTTGATTTTGTACTTCATTTTGAAAGGTTCTGAACATTTCAAATGATTCATGTTTATGTTTCATTAAATAGAGATAGCCATATCTACTGAAATCATCAGTGAATGTAATGAAGTACTAAAATCCTCCCCTGGCATTTATGCTTAATGGGCCACATATATCAGAATGTACAAGGCATAATAAGTTAGTGGCCCTTTCACTATGTCCAGTGAATGGATCCTTTGCCATATTGCCTAATAAACAAGATTCGCAATTATCAAATGATTCAAAATCAAATGATTGCAAAAGTCCATCTTGATGGAGTTTAGATATGCATTTATCATTTATATGACCAAGGCAACAATGCCATAAATATGTTGTATTTAAATCATTTGGTTTGGATTTCTTTGTAGTTATGTTATAAATATCATGATTATTGGATTTTTCTAGATTTAGGACATAAAGCCCACAATATGAATCAGCAATATCATAAAGCATGTCGTCATAATAAATAGAACATTTCTTATTCTTAATAAGAAAAGAAAAACCTTCATCATCCAAACTTGAAACTGAAATAATATTCCTACTCAAACTAGGAACATAATAGCAATTGTTCAAAACTAACAAAAGCCCATTGGGCAAAGTCAATTCATAAGTGCCTACAGCTAGAGCAGCAACTTTTGCTCCATTTCCCACTCGTAGGTCCACTTCGCCCTTTTTCAGTTGCCTGCTCCTTTTGAGTCCCTGCACATTTGTACAAATGTGAGGTCCACAACCAATATCTAATACCCAAGAAGTAGAAGTAGATAAATTAATTTCTATAACATAAATACCTGAAGATGTAGTCTCACCACTCTTCTTCTTCTTCAATTCTTCTAAGTAGAGCTTGCAGTTCCTCTTCCAATGACCAGGTTCATTACAGTGGAAGCAAACTCCCTCCTTTGGAGCTTTAGCCTTGGGCTTGGGTTTTGGCTTAGGCTTACCACCAACGTTTGCCTTACCCTTGCCCTTACCCTTAACTTTCATGCCTTTCCCTTTGTTAACCATCAGAACATGGCCAGGCTTCTTATTGATGCTTTGCTAAGCTATTTTGAACATGGCATGTAGCTCGGCTATAGATTTCTCCATATTATTCATATTGTAGTTCATGACAAAATGGTCATAACTATCAGGCAATGAATTAAGGATCAAATCTATTGCCAGTTCTAAACTGAGGGGAAATCCAAGCCTCTCAAGGTGATCAATATAGCCCTTCATTTTCAAAACACGAGAGCTGACTGAAGCATCTTCAACCATCTTGCAAGAATGCAAAGCTTTGGTAGTCTCATACCTTTCTTGCCTTGCCTGCTGTTGGAAGGTTGCTTGAGATGAGTACTCAACTCATAAGCCGCCATATTTTCCAAATGCTTCTGAAGCTCTGGAGCCATGGTAGCTAACATAAGACAGTCAACATCCACAGAATCATCAATATGTTTCTTGTGTTTATCTTTGACTGCCCTTGTAGCATCAGCAGGTGGGTCATTGGGAATAGGCTCATCCAGCACATATAGCTTCCTTTCTTGCTTGAGAACCATTCTCAAGTTCTTGAACTAGTCAAGGAAGTTTGTGCCAGTTTCTTTAAGTTTGTCCTTCTCAAGAACTGATCGCAGTGACATAGTAGAAGTATTATTTGATGCCATTAATCTACAAACATGCAAGATAAATAATATTAGTACCAATTTCATTTTAGGTTTTCTTATAAACTCCCACTAAAATAATAACCCTCAATAATAATTACAACAATTATAATAATTTAGTGGGCTAAGATCCATATTTCACTCAACTCTAAGTTAGCTTTGGCATGACCTTATAGTTAAGTTATTTAGGTAGGTAGCTCATTTACCAGTTATATCTTATATAACTCTTAGATCATTTGTGGGATTTTGACATCATATGTCTCGGCATGTTTTAATCCCATCTTATGCCCTTAGGCCCAAAACCGTTTTGATAGCCTAATTAAGTCTAACCATTTTAAACATATGAGTGGTACCATTACCCATCCCGCCTTACTAGGATAACCTAATGTACTTCGCTTTAGCAGAACCCACATTTTGGTGATCTTAGTCTTCACAGGTGTTTTAATAATGGGTGGCATATGACTTAAAATTATGGTAAGGGATTTTAATTTTAACTTATGATGTCTAATTATTTATATAAATCATGCATCATTTCACACATGGCTTCGCATACACATATATAATCATTCATCGCATCATATACTAAGAAAATATGCATAATATATATAAAACCTTGTCATAGCATGGCCAAATCTATTTTGTTCCTCATAAGCCAATATGAAGATCAAAGGTCAATCCTAGGTGTAAATAAATGGACTTGATCAATAGCTTCCATCTTGCACCTCCATCGCCATGGACTTGGATTGATCTCCATTGTTGCTCTTCGTCTTCATTACAATAATGATACAAAGAAATTCTACTACAACTATTAAGTAAAATAAATATTACAACAAAATTAACGACACGCAGGTAGTATTTAAAATTACAAACCCTTAAAATAGATAAAACAAAACTCATCCACATGAGGTTCAATTGGCCATGCTATGCACCATGCAAAGACATCATACATACATAATATAAATCATGTTATTTCATATCATACATAATATACCTTTTTTCATAAAATTGATAAATTAAAATTAATGAACGTTAACTCCAGCGATATAAAAGACACTACGAAGAGGTAGCACGGCTGCCCCGCATGGCCAACGGCCAACACATTAGGCACCGTTGTATAAGTAGGTTATTTTGTAATAGTAAAAGATGTGTATTTATAGTTGGCATGTGTAAGTGAACTAAGGTTGTATTTGTAAAGCGAAAAGTTTAGTAAGACTAAATATGTTATGTATGGACTTTTCAGTTGATAATTGAATGTTGCTTTTAAAAGAAATTTATTAATTCTAAACTTTGTATGGAATACTGATTTATGCGCATGTGATGTGTTGTGACACTCCATAGCCATCATAGTAAAGCTCTACAGGTGGTTAGGGGGTGTTACAATAATTCATAAAAAATAGAACATTTAAAGAACATCCCAAACTTGAGACTCTATTGCGCTCGCGACAGACCTCGACAATCCCTGTTGTCACGCTTGTGGCACAAGTAGCGCATGCTAGACAACAAACCAATGACTTCTGTCGGGCTAGAGGCAATACCCATGCTCACGATAGAACATAGACTGGAAATTTTGCCCGTCAAAGCACTCTGTCGCACCTGTGACCCCCATCGTGCTCACGACAGAGCCTAAACTTCATGTTCAAAGCTCCACTCTACAAACTTCTATTTCATGCACTTTGCAACCACCACATAAATGACTTCCGAAACCTATACTTTCTGCCATCATGCCTTCTAACCATATGTTCAACTACATGATAATATTACAATGACACAAATCTCATTATAATATGACTTACGATTAAGGAGTTATGGCCAATGGAACACTACTTGCTCCAAAAGCCGTCCTACAGGATTTAACTATTTTTGTGTACACTTTTGAAGACTTTAAAGTCCCCAATTCAATAGAGCTATCTCTAACACAATTCAGGTATAGGTCTAAGGATTCCAATCCCATTACCCTCATTCATTCTAGAGTTATAGAACTCAAGTTGTGACACAACAATTCCAGTAGGTCAAAATACCCTACAAAACCTGTTTTACTATATCAAGCTGTTCAAGCTTGAAATCACAAAGTTGGAATATCCAATGCTTTAAACTCAAACCATAGTACCCTGACATTTACGCAAGCCCTTCAGCACATTGATCTCCACATTAAATGTCCTTACGCATACCAATTACATATCAATTTCTCAAGTTCCCTAAAAATAAGGTTATATGTTTAGGTCGACAAACTCATTGCAAACAATTCAACTCATCAAGCTCATTATTTCAATTCATTTCATCACATAATGTAAATACACATTCTCAGCTCAATAGAACACATAATTCAAACAAGCATTCTAGGGTTTTCAACTATTAATTTAACAAACAAAATCAGAGTTTCCCAAAGCTCTTCGCCTATGCTCTAATGAGCTCACTTGGCACTAGGTTCTCCCACTTTCTCCTTTCCCTTGTCCTTTCTCGGTTCAACCACTACAAGCACAATCCAATTTCCAGAATTGGAACCAAAGATCACTTCCAATTCAAATCAAAAGAAAGGAAGAAGAAGAAGAATAATCTAAACTTAAGCACTTACCTTGACTAGATGGAAACACAACACAATACATACACCACTTGACCCAACCAGCAGAAATTCAAAGAATTAAACTAAAAAAGAGAGAAAACGAAAGAAGAAGAAGAACAAGGAAGATAGGATAGCCGATCAACATGTAGAAATGGGAGTATTTCTCTCTCCTCAAATGCTTGGTATTGCATGTGGAGAGCCAAGGTGGCAAAGGCAGAATATGCCACTTGGATTCCACCACCACTCCCTCTTAATCGCAATTAGATTAAGCTAAACTCCATTACCACTTAATTAATCCTTCTTAAACTTAATCATAAGCAATTACTCTTTAGCCACTTAACTTATTTATTTTATTCAATTAGGTCCTCACTTCCAATTACACTTTGGTCCAAAATTAATAAACTCAAATCAACTTTACCTAATTACCCTAATTAAGCCAAATTACTACTAAACTCTTCCCTCCTAAAAACAATTTCATCTTTATGATTTATTTATTTATTCATCGCTTTCAACTTGCTTGCAAATGCGCTTTAAATTCAATGCATAATCGCGTGAGATGAGAGATGAAATTTTGATTTCTTAAAAACTCATTTATAGATTTAAGTCATTAATAAAAGTGAAGTTTCGAACACCTTCTTTGGTTTAGACCAATAGAGGTTAGAAACCTTTCCCAATTTCTTATAAATTTGGTGGCGACTACAAAATACCTCAAAGGTGCCTAAAGGCGTTGTGAGTCTAGATGATCCTTTCCAATGTTCTATTAGGAAGGAGGCATCCAAAATGACTCATGATGCCCAAGATCAAAAAGATGTGAACCAATCCCTCGAATCCCAGAAGGCGAATTCAGTGAGGGCCTTTGCTAGGTTCGGCGCGTGTCACAGTGGCGACTCCACTGGGGATGATCGAAACTTCGCTTCGAAAATGACTTAAGTTAAAATTATAATTGAGTTATTAAGCATCAAAAATTCCATCTCTAATCTAAATTGCATTGCATACCTTAGAGCCTTAGAATTATGTTAGTTGGTCCCATATCTACCTCGGTGCATTCTTAAAACTCAACCCTACTTTCACTCATTGTAGGGAAGTGCTCGAGATTATCACCAGCCCAAGCCTCATACCATCAAATGGTATATCAAAGAGAGACCCGATTGGTCGCTATGCTTGTGATGAGCTAGACCCATTGGCAGGGAGCATACTTAGGTAGACCTAAAGTAACACCACCTTTAACTGAAGCCCATGTAATAGCAATAGATACTCCCACTAGGTGAAATGTACCATAATACCATGCTTGCTATTTGGGCTGTCATATATTGAACAAAATCAATTAAATTAAATGGTTTCATCAAAGGCTTCCATGCCCCAGTGGGCCCATCTTAATTTAGTTGAATTGTTTAAATATATAAGGGCAAACACCCATACGAATGTACATTAGTTAAGAGTTATTATGCTGCAGGTTTTTTGCCATGCACTATACGTGTCCAATGGGTTCCCTGTTAACCCTTGGATAAAGCCCACCTAGGAAAGAGACTGCACTACCTCATGTGTGGGATAAATAAGGTCAGAAGGATCTATCTGCTTGCATGTGTTTGTCTCTGCTGCATCAGCACGACCATGCATTGCACTTTAAGTCATGCATCATCCTAACAAAGGTATGTTTTGCAGCCATCATAGATTCGTCCAGGTGGTTTAGAGGTTTTGACGGTCGGTTAAGAAAGATTTCACTCTTGGGATTATCAGAGCTGGTTTCAGATCAAGGTTCAGAGTCTCTCTCAGAAGGTAGTGAGATATTATCTTTTGAATCATCAGTAGAAACAAGCATGTCTAATCCAGCAAGTGGTTCTGATGCAACTAGGGCAATGATTATTGAGGAAGTGGGAGAAGAAGAAGAGGGCAGGGTATAATGTAGTCCCCCCACCATGAATATGATCGGAAGAGAAGAATATGTTTTTAGTTGCTTTTTATTCTAAGAACACTTTTTATGACAATATTTGCAATGTTGGTTATTTCAATAAAATGAACTATCTTGCGTATTTGTATAGTGTCTCTAATGATTTCATTTCCTATGATCATGATGCATTCATTTTTTGATATTAACTCAATTAATGCTACTGTATATAATCTCAGAACTTTGGAAAACCCAAAGAAATTCTTGATAGCATCTGATATAACTCCTGAAGAGAGGAAAATTCTAAGAGCTGAAAAAAAAAAAGAGAAAATAAAAAAGATAAAAGAAAGACTAGTTGCAATTAGGGGATTGGATGGAAACTCACTAAGAGCACTAGAACCTTTCTGATTACCCGTCAAAGCGATCCTTGGATAAGACGGGACCTAGAAAATGATTTAGGCAGCCCTTCTTTGTATAGCTCTCTAAATGACCATTTCCTACCCTCGTTTATTTATCGCTTGCTAGCCCGTTGAGCCTTTATGCTGGTATGCTAAATGCGTACCGATTTTATTGTTACACATGTTAAAACTACCCTTCGCTTAAAATGATTTTTATCTCCCCTTAGAAGAATGGCCACTCTAATAAGGACGGATATGCTTCATTGATAATCTTTTGGGCTATCAAAGCTCGCTCTAATAAGGACGGATGTACTTCATTGATAATCTTTTGGGCCATCAAAGCTCGCCCAAATAACGATGAGTTTACACATAGAAGAAGGTTTAGTATTCACAAACTCAGCATGGTCAGAGACATAAGAAAAAAAAGAAAAAAAAAAGAAAAAAAGAAAAAAAAAAGAAAAAGAAGAAAAAAGAAATAAAGCTCAAGATAGTAACCACTTGACGAGTTTCGATGATTATCTTTTTAATTGTTATTCCGATCTTGATGAGATAAATGTTTCTAAGCCCAAATTCAAGAATACCTTTATATATGCGACTGAGCTGAGAACGGTTCACTAATCAGTCGAGTAACTATTGCAGTCATTTTTCTCTAGCGACCTGATCCTTCTTTGACAGCCATCTACCTAAGTCTAACGTTGCAACCAAAGTAAGACCTTTAGATTCATGGTTCAGTCTTATCCAATCAGCGGAGATGACCTTCTAATAAGGTTTGGTACGTAAGAAGAGGCATATGGTGTTTCTTGAACTTCAAGTGGGGAGTCACGTGTGCGTTCATGCATTCGAGTTAAGCCTCATCCCCAACGTTGCACCTAAAATCCACGTTCAAAGAAAAAAAAATAAAATTAGAGCTGAGAGAAAATATTCAATCATGAAAATCAAAAAGGGCTGATTGATAACAGGAGTTTGATGCTTTCAAGATCCATCCCGAGATTAGATGAAGTTCTATATCTTTGATGTTAATGCCAAATAATGATCATGTGTAATGAAATTAAACTGAAACATGTGTATTTACGGCATAATATGACCAGAGCAGTTCATTTTGCATACTCAAAGTTGTCTAGCACATTGTTACTATCTATCCTCTGCCACTCTCATCGCTCGGGTCTTTCAGCCGACTCATCCTGTTGTCAGTGTAACACCCCTTACCCATACTCAGACGATCCCATCCGATGAGGAGTGAGATGTCGTAGGGGTAAAGGTGCCACCACGCAGATACATAACATACATACACAGATTCATAAACATACATAACAAAATACCAGGTAATTTAAAACTTTACAAAACCATTCATGAAAGCTGATCATGCATTAATATAATATAAGCATTACATTACTGTTCTGATCAACTGAGAGAAACAGTAGATAATTACAACCCCAAAAATACATATACAAAAGCGGAAGCTGTTACAGAATCATAAGAGAGTTCTTATACAAAAGAATCATAACGCTACAAAAATAAGCCCTATTCTAAGACCCTGCTGTGTTGGCTTTGATGGCGACGACTCTCCCAAAAGCAACTCCTTCCGCACCTGCACGGGTAAACACACCGTGCTAAGCGATAAACGCTTAGTGGGGAAAACACACATAGTATAAAGACAACCATTCACAACGGTCGTCAAGGCGATTCACATGCGTATATACATCTAGTCATTCATCAGAAGGTTCATATTAATAATCGTATTCTCATAACAGATTGTACTTTTCATCATTGAATCCAGAAAGATAACACATGCGTTTGCTCATATAACCAGTCATACAAGTACTTTAAACAATGAAAACCCTGCTGACTCAAGGTAGTGGATAACGAGTGAACAGAAAGTACTTTACGAGTACCAATCGAATACGAAAAACCATTTTAACTTTTCATTCACAAACAATTCCAGAAGGACCTTAAACAAGATCCAAATACATTACAGAAGTTCGCGAGGAACAAAACGGGGACCTGATCGGGGTCCAAACAGAAATAACAGAAGCTGCAGCAAAGACTCTATTAGGCATGCCTAACTATCCACTGACTAGACTCTAGCAGGTCATACATAAACCATTCAATCCATTTCATGATTCCAAAATAATCATCATCAAATAAGCATAATCACATCATAATTACACTTGCATATCATTTATAGGATATCAAGCATAAATCTCATAACTGCTAAAGTAAACTGAAGTTCAAGGAACACGCGAAGAAAGAAAACTTATTCAGCATACAAGGACTGTCGCGCTCGCGACGTCTGTCACGCTCGCGACAGAGACCAAAGTCTCTTCGCTGCGCGCGCGCGACAGATTTCGCGACCGCGGGGAGAACGGAAGATCCAGGCTCTGTCGCGCTCGCGACGGGTGTCGCGATCGCGACAGAAGGCAAAGGGTGCTGTCGCGATCTCGCGACGGATCGCGTGGTCGCGGTAACACCAGGCAACAATACTCTCTGTCGCGATCGCGACAGTTGTCGCGCTCGCGACAGAAGGTATACAACACTTCGGCTGTCGCGGGCTCGCGGCGGATGTCGCGTGCTCGCGACAGCGAAGCTCTCACTACCGTTCTCTGTCGCGATCTCGCGACAGTCGTCGCGATCGCGACAGAGTCGGGATTTTGAAAATCTGCAGAAATTCTGCAGATTTTCCTCTTCCATTTCCTCCTCCAACCACACAAATCTCAATCAAAGGTTACTTACCTCAAATCCAGCCATCCAAAAGCATAAACAACCATAATACAACATTTATTAACAATAAATGGCATGCTATCCATTAATTTACACATTCAATTCCAAGAATCAATCAAAAACCCCTTTTATGCACCAAACCACATTCATTCAAAAATTACCCTAATTAACTCATGCCTTTGCAAGATCCACACTTCAAAGCAATTACCCATATCATATACCTCAAGTTAAAGAGCACATAACAACCTAATTCCATGAACTCATCAAGAACACACACATGAACATTTTCACATAACAAAGGAAGAAATTCCCAAACCTCAAAATCCTTAGCTCCTAGTGTTTAGTTCCACTTGATCCAGCAACTTCCTTGCCTTTAGGATCCCGGGGAGGCTCAACTAGGAACCCAACCAAAAACAAGCAAACAAAACAAGAATCCCAACTTCAAACCCAATCCGAAAATAAGAAAGAGAAGAAGATGGAAAAACTTAAACAAGGGCAAAATGGATGCATATAACTTACCAAAGAACACTAAGAGATGATCAAACCCCACTAGCAAACCTTGAATCTCAACCAAAGTCCAAGAGAAGAAGGAAAGAAGAAGAAAAGAAGAGGGGCGGCGTGAGGAAACGGGAAGCACAAATGAAAAATCTGATCTTTTCCCCTTTCCTTTCTTTTCCTTTTCTTTTCTTAACCCTAGACAAGTGTCAAGTTCTTATTAGTGGGATTTGGCCACTCACACCCTACATGCTTATATCACACACACACACTAAACTCTCCCAACTAAAACATATCCTACACTTGTATGCACAACACACACAATGAAACTCTCATGAACACACACTACAATGGTGCATTTACACACACACAAAACCAACCCAACTAATACACACCATAGCACCATGCATGCACCCACATGCAAGCAAAACTCTTATAACATGCAAAAATTACCAAAATGCCCTTATAATCCAAAACTCATGCAATTTCATACACATACAAATATGGCTCATTCAACTAGGGGGCAAACGGGGTGTGACAACTCTCCCCTACTAACAAGAATTTCGTCCTCGAAATTCTTACCTGAACTGAACAATTGCGGATACTGCAATCTCATCGATTCCTCAGGTTCCCAAGTTGCTTCCTCAACCCCGTGGTGATTCCACAAAATCTTGACCAAAGGAATCTGCTTATTCCTCAGCTGTCTTACTTCCCGCTCTAGGATAGCTCTAGGCTCCTCGTCGTAGGAAAAATCTGACTGCACTTGAACATCTTGAATTGACAAAACATGGGAAGGATCCGATCTATACCGACGGAGCATCGAAACATGGAACACATCATGAAGCTTAGACAATTCCATCGGCAAAGCTAGTCTGTAAGCCACTGGACCCACTCTTGCTAACACCTCATACGGACCAATGAAGCGAGGACTAAGTTTCCCTTTCTTTCCAAATCGAAGTACTTTTCTCCAAGGAGACACTTTAAGAAAAACCTTGTCCCCGACTTCAAACTGTACATCCTTTCTCTTCAGGTTGGCATAAGACCTCTGTCGATCCTTGGCTACCTTCAAATTCCGCTGCACAACTCTGATCTTTTCCTCGGTATCTCTAACCAGATCTGGCCCAATCATTGACCTCTCAGATAACTCTGTCCAACAAACAGGAGTCCTACACTGACGCCCATACAGAGCCTCATAAGGCGACATACCAATACTCGACTGGAAACTGTTGTTGTAGGCAAACTCCATCAATGATACATACTTATCCCAGCTACCCGGAAAGTCCAAAACACAAGCTCTCATCATATCCTCTAAGATTTGAATCACACGCTCGGACTGACCATCTGTCTGCGGATGAAATGCTGTACTGAACTTCAGCTTGGTACCTAAAGCTCGCTGCAACTCTTTCTAAAACATAGATGTGAACCTTGGGTCTCTATCAGAAACTATGGACAAAGGCACTCCATGCAATCGCACTATCTCATCTACGTACACACTGGCTAATCTACTCATCGAGTAATCCATTCTAACCGGCAAAAAGTGAGCAGACTTTGTGAGTCGATCCACAACCACCCAAACAGAATCATGCTTCCTCTGTGTCAAAGGCAATCCGGAGACAAAATCCATGGCGATGTCATCCCACTTCCACTCGGGAACGGACAAAGGCGTGAGTAAACCAGAAGGAACCTGGTGCTCAGCCTTGACCTGCTGACAAGTCAGGCACCTAGATACAAAGTCCACTATTTCCCTCTTCATACCAGACCACCAAAAGAACTGCTTCAAAACCCGATACATCTTTACACTGCCAGGATGCATGGTGAAAATAGAACTATGTTCCTCATCCAAAATCTGTCTTCTTAACTCTGCACTATTCGGTACACACAAACGGTTTCCAAACAAGAGAACCCCATCCTGAACCGAAAACTCTGACTGCTTGCCTGAACTGACTTCTTGCACAATCCGCTGAAGCTTCTCATCAACTTTCTGAGCATCAACTATCTGCTGTCTCAAAGTAGGCTTGACCCTCAACTGAGCTATCAAAGCTCCATCGGAACCAAACCTCCATCTGAAGCGTCTCAAAAACAAGGCAGAAACTGACTTCCTACTCAACGCATCTGCGACTACATTGGCCTTACCCGGATGGTAATCCACAATGCAATCGTAGTCCTTAAACAGCTCAAGCCAACGACGTTGCCTCATATTCAATTCCTTCTGAGTCAGAAAATACTTCAAACTTTTGTGGTCCGTAAAGATCCTGCACTTCTCCCTATAGAGATAATGACGCCAAATCTTCAAAGCAAAGACAACTGCAGCTAACTCAAGATCATGCGTCGGATAATTTCTCTCGTGTGGCTTCAACTGTCGAGAAGCATAAGCCACAACCTTACCTTCCTGCATCAGGACACATCCCAACCCAACACCTGAAGCATCACTATACATAACAAACTCCTTACCCGAGGTGGGTTGAGTTAGTATAGGAGCTTCAACCAACAACTGCTTCAACCTCTCAAAACAAACTTGGCACTTATCCGACCATTCGAACTTAACTCCTTTCCTCAATAATCTGGTCATCGGAGCAGCAATCACTGAAAAACCCTTAACGAACCGACGGTAATAACCCGCTAGGCCAAGGAAACTCCTCACTTCCTGGACATTCCTAGGCGCTTTCCAATCCACTATCGCCTCAATCTTAGCTGGATCCACTTGGATACCCTTAGCTGAAACTATGTGACCCAAAAACGATACTTCCCGAAGCCAAAAATCACTCTTACTCAACTTAGCAAACAACCGATGCTCTCTCAACATCTGCAAAACTAACCGAAGATGCTCTTCATGCTCAGCCTCATCCTTGGAAAATATTAAAATATCATCTATAAAAACTACTACAAACCGGTCTAAGTATGGCCTGAACACTCTATTCATCAAATCCATGAATGCCGCTGGAGCATTAGTCAATCCAAATGGCATAACAAGGAACTCATAGTGGCCATACCGAGTCCGAAATGCAGTCTTAACCACATCCTCGTCCTTAACACGAAGCTGATAATACCCAGACCGAAGGTCAATCTTAGAAAACACACCGGCACCTCGCAGCTGATCAAACAAATCTTCAACCCTGGGCAACGGATACTTATTCTTCACTGTGACCTTATTAATCTGCCTGTAGTCTATACACATCCTTAAAGACCCATCCTTCTTCTTAACAAATAGAACCGGAGCTCCCCAAGGAGATATGCTGGGTCGAATGAACCCCTTATCCAACAGCTCTTGCAGTTGAGTTTTAAGTTCTCTCAACTCTACAGGAGCCATCCGATAAGGTGCCTTCGACACCGGTGTGGTACCCGGCATGATCTCTATGGCTAGCTCAACTTCCCTCTCCGGAGGCAAACCCGGCAAATCACTCGGAAAAACATCACTAAACTCTCGGACAACAGGGATGTCCTCAATCCTAACTTGATCCCTCTTGGAATCCAAAACCACAGCCAGAAAAGCCTCACAACCTTTTCTCATAAACCTCTTAGCTTGAATAGCAGAAATCACATTGTGCACGAAACTCGCACCCAAACCTCTGACAAACACTGGAACTCGGTTCCTATCACGAAGCACGAAAGTCTTCCTATGACAATCAACCACGGCTCTATGCTTACTCAACCAGTCCATACCCAAAATCAAATCATACTCTCTGAAGGGCAACTCTATCAAATCCACAGGAAACTCAACATTCTCAACCATCAACGGACAATTCCTATAAACTCTACTCACACTGACACTATGCCCTAACGGATTGGTCACACATATCTCATAGTCTAACTGTTCTACGACATGCAACTTATCAATAAACTTATGCGTGCACAAATATGAGTGTGTGGAACCAGGATCTATTAGAGCATATAATTCAGTGTCATGGAGTAGAAACTTACCAGCAATCACATCAGGCGCATCCTGCTCATCTCTGGCTCTCATGGCATAGGCTCTAACGGCACCCTGAGGAGGACGCTCAACTGTCTCAGAACCAGCTACATCTCTGGGTCGACCGCCTCGACCTCTTCCTCTACCTCTACCTCTAGTGGCCTGCGGAGCATTCGATCCAACTCTGCTAACTCCACCCTGAGGGCCCGAGTCTTCACTCATCTGAGGACAATTAGCCACACGGTGCTCAGTGCTCCCACACCTGAAACACCCACCAGTAAGCCACCTACACTCACCCCAGTGAGCCTTACTGCAGTTTGAACAAACGGGTGCAGCATCAGACCGGCCACCCCTACCAGAACCAGACACTGCAGCTGAACCTTGCCTTCTCCCTCTGGAAGCCGAACCAGCCGCAGGATCATCTTGCGGGTTTCTAGACCTCTTACCTGAAGATGAAGAAACACCACCTCTAGCAGAACTCCTGCGCTGAGCTCTCTCTCTAATCAAAGTTTCCGCTTTCTCTGCCCTCAAAGCAGCTTCAGCAATCTGATAATATTGTACCCCCGGCATGCACATCAAAGAAACTAAAGCAATCTTCAAAGAATCATTCAACCCGGCCTCAAAGTGCTTGCATCTGAAATCGTCCGTCATGACCCCACGTGGGGCATATCGGGACAACCGGTTAAACTCCTTCTCATAATCCGCAACCGATAAGGCCCTTTGCCTCAAACCCAGAAACTGCGCCCATCTTGCGTCCTTATACGCCTGAGTCACATACTTCTTAGAAAATTGCTCATCAAAGAAATCCCATGTCAAAGGGTCAGGCATTTGAGGTTGTCTACACACCAACTCCCACCATTCATATGCTGAACCTTGAAGTAAAGCTACCGCACACTCAGCTTGCTGATCAGGAGGGCACCTGATTTCCCTCAAAGCTCTCTTAACTTTATCCAGCCACTTCTCAGCTAACTCAGATTCATCAAGCCCAGTTCCATAGAAATCCTCGACACCCGCTCTTCTCAGACTCACTTTCGGGGCTTTCGGGGCAGTCACCCTATCCAAAACCCGAGCCATGTCTTGATGCAATCTAAGCATTGCCTCAAAAGGCATGGCAGCGGCCTCAGGCTGGACCCTAGCATGTTGAGCCGACACCGAAACAGAGACAGACGGATCTACCGCTGGAGGGTTCACACTTTCAGCGGACTCCTCGAGCGCACCGTGAGCAGAATCAGAATTCATCTAACAAACAAGAGGACAACCACATCAGCCAACACAGCCCTAGGCATAGACATATATACATAACATCACATAAGCAATCACCCAGAAACGCCTAAACCGGGGCTCTGATACCACAACTTGTAACACCCCTTACCCATACTCAGACGATCCCATCCGATGAGGAGTGAGATGTCGTAGGGGTAAAGGTGCCACCACGCAGATACATAACATACATACACAGATTCATAAACATACATAACAAAATACCAGGTAATTTAAAACTTTACAAAACCATTCATGAAAGCTGATCATGCATTAATATAATATAAGCATTACATTACTGTTCTGATCAACTGAGAGAAACAGTAGATAATTACAACCCCAAAAATACATATACAAAAGCGGAAGCTGTTACAGAATCATAAGAGAGTTCTTATACAAAAGAATCATAACGCTACAAAAATAAGCCCTATTCTAAGACCCTGCTGTGTTGGCTTTGATGGCGACGACTCTCCCAAAAGCAACTCCTTCCGCACCTGCACGGGTAAACACACCGTGCTAAGCGATAAACGCTTAGTGGGGAAAACACACATAGTATAAAGACAACCATTCACAACGGTCGTCAAGGCGATTCACATGCGTATATACATCTAGTCATTCATCAGAAGGTTCATATTAATAATCGTATTCTCATAACAGATTGTACTTTTCATCATTGAATCCAGAAAGATAACACATGCGTTTGCTCATATAACCAGTCATACAAGTACTTTAAACAATGAAAACCCTGCTGACTCAAGGTAGTGGATAACGAGTGAACAGAAAGTACTTTACGAGTACCAATCGAATACGAAAAACCATTTTAACTTTTCATTCACAAACAATTCCAGAAGGACCTTAAACAAGATCCAAATACATTACAGAAGTTCGCGAGGAACAAAACGGGGACCTGATCGGGGTCCAAACAGAAATAACAGAAGCTGCAGCAAAGACTCTATTAGGCATGCCTAACTATCCACTGACTAGACTCTAGCAGGTCATACATAAACCATTCAATCCATTTCATGATTCCAAAATAATCATCATCAAATAAGCATAATCACATCATAATTACACTTGCATATCATTTATAGGATATCAAGCATAAATCTCATAACTGCTAAAGTAAACTGAAGTTCAAGGAACACGCGAAGAAAGAAAACTTATTCAGCATACAAGGACTGTCGCGCTCGCGACGTCTGTCACGCTCGCGACAGAGACCAAAGTCTCTTCGCTGCGCGCGCGCGACAGATTTCGCGACCGCGGGGAGAACGGAAGATCCAGGCTCTGTCGCGCTCGCGACGGGTGTCGCGATCGCGACAGAAGGCAAAGGGTGCTGTCGCGATCTCGCGACGGATCGCGTGGTCGCGGTAACACCAGGCAACAATACTCTCTGTCGCGATCGCGACAGTTGTCGCGCTCGCGACAGAAGGTATACAACACTTCGGCTGTCGCGGGCTCGCGGCGGATGTCGCGTGCTCGCGACAGCGAAGCTCTCACTACCGTTCTCTGTCGCGATCTCGCGACAGTCGTCGCGATCGCGACAGAGTCGGGATTTTGAAAATCTGCAGAAATTCTGCAGATTTTCCTCTTCCATTTCCTCCTCCAACCACACAAATCTCAATCAAAGGTTACTTACCTCAAATCCAGCCATCCAAAAGCATAAACAACCATAATACAACATTTATTAACAATAAATGGCATGCTATCCATTAATTTACACATTCAATTCCAAGAATCAATCAAAAACCCCTTTTATGCACCAAACCACATTCATTCAAAAATTACCCTAATTAACTCATGCCTTTGCAAGATCCACACTTCAAAGCAATTACCCATATCATATACCTCAAGTTAAAGAGCACATAACAACCTAATTCCATGAACTCATCAAGAACACACACATGAACATTTTCACATAACAAAGGAAGAAATTCCCAAACCTCAAAATCCTTAGCTCCTAGTGTTTAGTTCCACTTGATCCAGCAACTTCCTTGCCTTTAGGATCCCGGGGAGGCTCAACTAGGAACCCAACCAAAAACAAGCAAACAAAACAAGAATCCCAACTTCAAACCCAATCCGAAAATAAGAAAGAGAAGAAGATGGAAAAACTTAAACAAGGGCAAAATGGATGCATATAACTTACCAAAGAACACTAAGAGATGATCAAACCCCACTAGCAAACCTTGAATCTCAACCAAAGTCCAAGAGAAGAAGGAAAGAAGAAGAAAAGAAGAGGGGCGGCGTGAGGAAACGGGAAGCACAAATGAAAAATCTGATCTTTTCCCCTTTCCTTTCTTTTCCTTTTCTTTTCTTAACCCTAGACAAGTGTCAAGTTCTTATTAGTGGGATTTGGCCACTCACACCCTACATGCTTATATCACACACACACACTAAACTCTCCCAACTAAAACATATCCTACACTTGTATGCACAACACACACAATGAAACTCTCATGAACACACACTACAATGGTGCATTTACACACACACAAAACCAACCCAACTAATACACACCATAGCACCATGCATGCACCCACATGCAAGCAAAACTCTTATAACATGCAAAAATTACCAAAATGCCCTTATAATCCAAAACTCATGCAATTTCATACACATACAAATATGGCTCATTCAACTAGGGGGCAAACGGGGTGTGACAGTCAGCTATGAAACCAATCCTACAGTACCTTCATGATAAGAGTTAAGCTGATACAACCAGGATCCAAGACATAAGTGCATGCCAATCGCACTTGAAAGATTTTGGTAACAGCTTTAACCTTCTTTAAAATCTGATAAAAGGACCGTTAGAGGTGAAAACCGTAATTGGCGCTCTAAGAAAAAGTTAGGCCAAAGGGCAAGGTGAAAACCTGGGAACAGGCAGTCTGTCCTACAAAAAAAACATGAAATGAATAAAAGCCGCTGGATTGGGTTGGGTCCATTCCAGGCAAAAAGAATAAGGCACAGGGTTATGTGAAAATTCCTAAGGGGACGCATTTCTCACCAAGAAAAGCTAGTGTGAAAATCTACAAGGAACGCACTACCTTCAAAAAATGACTACAGGTATCAGAAGAGAACCTCATGATCCCAAAGGCATGAAATGCAAAAGCAGCTTCAATAAGCATCGATCCTATCACAAATTGCAGCTAGCCCGGCTATCACCTCTAAATCCACTTAGATGAATTCTTACCCTGCATTTCAGCATGACACATACACGTGCATGCTCAACAATTTTCCTGCATATTTGGCTTTTTCAATTTTGCAATAAGAGGGATTCGATGTGGACACCGGCAGAAGGCGAGTGATGACATCAATCCATACATTAGTCAAAATACCAATTCAACGATTAGCTAAAGACCTCTCAGGGGGCAATCAATCAAAGGGCTCATAGAGGGCACCAACTCAAATCTCAGAAGGGTTAGCACGATGGCGGCACTACTATTCTACGGAGGGTTAGCACGACCACAGCACTGCCACTTCTTATCTCAGGAGGGTTAGCACGATGGCGGCACTACCATTCTACGGAAGGTTAGCACGACCACTTCATATCTCAGGAGGTTTAGCACGATGGCGGCACTACCATTCTACGGAATGTTAGCACGACCATGGCACTACCACTTCATATCTCAGGAGCGTTAGCACGATGGCGGCACTACCATTCTACAGAAGGTTAGCACGACCATGGCACTACCACTTCACAGCTCAGAGAGGAACCCCCGCACTTTGTAAGCCTAGAATGGGCTCGGTGCAGCTCAGAGAGCAACCCCTGCACTTTGTAAGCCTAGAACGGGCTCGGTGCAGCTCAACCGCTTTGTAAGCCTAGAACCGGCTCGGTGAAGTTCAGAAGAACAACCCTCGCACTTTGTAAGTCTGGAGCAGACTCAGTGCAGGTCAGAGAGCAACCCTCGCATTTTGTAAGTCTGGAACAGACTCAGTGTATCACCTAGTTCAAGAAGACGACTACCTCAGGTACGCATCTCTTCTCTCTTTCTTTGAGTTTTGGCTCACTTAAGCACCCAGGCACTGCGTTCCCCAAAATTAGGGGCAACTGTAGACACCGGGTCCTGAGGCAGCTCAAACCGAAGTTATCCTGTGATGAAAATGATGCCTGTTCACGGCCAAAAGATAGATAGAACTGATGGTTTCCTCGAAAAATATGTTTTTCGTTTTTATTTAAAAAAAAAGTAGTAGTTTGGGGGCCTATGGGGGTGAGGCCCATCTCACCCATGTGAGATGAAGCCTCATGTTGTGAGGCCCATCTCACGTTGGTGAGATGCAGCCTCACTATGTGAGACCCGTTTCACAGGTGAAATGAAAATCTCACCTGCCTCACGCACCCCATGCTTCCAGCACGTCCCTCTTCCGGTTTTTCAGCGGATTTGGTTTGAAAATGATGGTTTATGGCTGGGTTTGGGGGAAAGAAAAGATTTTAACCTTCTGTGAGATATAAAAAGAAAAGGGAAAAACTGAGAAATGGGGGGGATGATTTTTGGAAAAAAGCACCGAAAAACCCAGAGAGAAAGATTTTTTGAAAGGAAGAAAACGACTGGAAGTTTTATCAGTCTCTGTTTTTTGATCACTTTTGAAGTAAAATAAAAAAGAAAACCAGAACTTCATCATTAGCAATCTAACGTCTATATCTGAGGGTAAATATTGAATAGCCATCTCTCTTTTTCTTTATCTTATTTTTCTTTTTATTTCTTCTCTTCTTTTTATTTTACTCAGTGTTCTTCATTTGTACATACTCTGTTTATTTCTCATTTGATTTCATTGATCTGTGTATTGCATGTTTGTTTTTGTTTGTTATCAGACATAGATTGTAAGTAGCTATTATGATTAAATAAACATGTTTGTGGCTTTATAATGCATGTTTTGATGGCATATTATTATATTTGTTAATCTGTTAAAGATACTCTATTCGTCCTTGTTTTTACGTTCTTCTGATTATCTTTTCATTTTGTTCGAGTCGTGTCCCTGATACACGAGTCGCGCGTTTATTTCTCACTGTCTGTTGTCATGTTCCTCTGCTCTCTGTTCGAGTCGTGAAAGGTGTGCACGACTCGTGCACCTCTTGCACTAGTCGTGCTCTCCTTGCATGAGTCGTGCAAGGATGACAATGTTCTTTGATTAGTGTAATTAATATGAATTTAATTTAATCGGCTTTGTCTATTTATTTAATTCTCTATATTTAATTAGTTTAATTGATTATTATTTGATTGATCTATTAATTGTTTTAATTAATTATTTTATTCAATTAATTTATTTGTTCGTTAATTGCTTAATTTACTTTATTAACATTTATTTATTTTTATTGTCTCAAAATATTTTTTCCTTCGCGAGTTTCATTCCCGCTCGGGCCCTCAAGACTCATGCATTCACGCACGAATCGTGAAGGTGGTGCACGAGTCGTGCACCTCTTTGGCATTTCCCTTTTCCACTTTATCTCACTTGGTTAATGGCATTCACGAGGTTTTCTTCTTATACTTATAATTGGTTTTGAATGGTTTTGGGCCATAATGTTAGATTTTTCTATTTTAAATCTTTTCACTTCACTTTTCTTTATAGTTTACAAATCCTATTATTTTATGTTTATTATCTCTTATTATTATTATTATTATTATTATTAAATCATATTTATTGCATTGTCAATTGTTTATTTATAATTTATTTGTTTACTTTTAGTTTTTACTCTATTAATAATTGTTAATGCCATTGTTATATTATTTGTCATGGTTTAATATTTTTTATTGGCTTATTTAATTAGTTTATTTATTGGTTTTCATTTAATCATTGGTTCATATATTATTCATTTAATTTATTTTACTCACATTTTATTTTCTTGTGTTTTGTTGTCTCAAAATTGTTTATCTTTGCGAGTTATGCTCGCCTTCGGGTCAGAGGATCGGAGAATTAGAGACATTCAAATTTAGGGTTTGCACTTTAAATTCCGTATTTTCTTATTATATTATTTTTTTGTGTTATGTAAAATGTATTCTTTTTATTATCCGTATTATAGAAAATCACATTTTTTAATAACTAATAGCTTGAGACTTTTCTTAATAAATTGGACTAATGTCCTATTTTAGCCAATAAAAATTCACTTTCAAATGGAGAACTAAATTTTCAAAAAATGGGATCACTCATCCCGGTTTTCCCAATCAATACCCAAAACAATGGTTCTCTAATTTTAAATTAATAACAAAAGGAACCAATGTTTCTAAATGTAATAAATGACCTGATTTATGTATGATGCATTTTTAATTATTTATTTTGAATGTGTTTATGTATTCTTATTCTTTTCTTTTTGGGCCCTTATAATTAATTTTGGGGCAAGTTTTATTATTTATGCCTTCTTATTTCATTTTAGGGGATTGTTTTGTCCCATCTTTTATTCATTTTGGGGGATTGTTCTGTCCCATTTTTTATTCATTTTTTTTATCTTTATGATTTGCTTATTTATTCATCGCTTTATTTTATCGCTTTCAACATGCTTGCAAATACGCTTTAAATTCAGTGCACAATCGCGTGAGGTGAGAGGTACAATTTTGATTTTTTAAGAACTCATTTATAGATTTAAGTCATTAATAAAAGTGAAGTTCCAAACACCTTCTCTAGTTTAGACCAATAGAGGTTAGAGACCTTTCCCAATTTCTTGTAAATTGGGTGGCGACTCCAAAATACCTCAAAGGTGCCTAAAGGCGTTGTGAGTCTAGATGATCATTTCCAATGTTCTATTGGGAAGAAGGCATCCAAAATGACTCATGATGCCCAAGATCAAAAAGACGCGAACCAATCTCTCGAATCCCAAAAGGCGGATTCAGCGAGGGCCTTTGCTAGGTTCGGCGCGCGTCACAGCTACTGACATAGCTCTTTGCCTCAAGTTCAGAAATTGCTTCCAATTAGCTTCTCGATATGCCTTAGTAATGTACTTATGATGGAATTATTGAACAAATAACTCCTAAGTGATCCGATTCGGAAGCAATGGATGCCTTAGAATCAACTTCCACCAGTCATATGTAGATCCTTGCAGAAGCGACACCACACACTCCACTTTCTACTTAGGAGGGAATCTAATCTCATCAAGTACCCTCTGAACTTTCTCAATCCATAATTCAACCTTATAAGACTCATACAAACTAGTGCCATAGAATTCCTCCGCACCATGCTTTCTCAATGATTCTAACAGAGCTTTTGGTGCTGTCATACGATCCAACCTTGTAATATCTTGCGACATCTTAAGCTGAGCTTCCATTGGTTCCATTGGAATATCTCGCCCCACACCCTCTGGTACTATAGGACCAGACATAGAAACTTTTGGTTCTCTCAAATTTATGCTTTCCACAGTCTCTTCTCTAACATCATGAGAATGATCTATCGATCTAATATATATACAAGGACGTCCGCATTAGGTCAACACAACTATATGCATCCTATTTTGTACTATGACCAGAAACGACTAAACATATGCTCTGATACCACAACTTATAACGCCCATCCTCGATTGTTTGCATAACTTCGCTACGGCAGCCGAAGATGGTTGTCACAACATGCATCAACCGTCACAACATGCATCAACCATCACATAGCACATGCACCTACAATAAAATCGCATGCAAAATCCTGAACTAACAAATTCCATTCAAACACAAAGAAATCATTTCAAATGCATACTCTATATATATTTTCAAGTTGCATTACGTATTAGGTTCACCTGCTACATTATGTCTCATTACATGCCAAAACTATTAATTACATTACACATATAACAATCTTTGAGCAATAAAAGATACATGCTTAATACTCATACCTCTCATATACATGCTTTATAAAGATAGCATTAAGCAGATTTTGATGTACATATAACATCATTAGAAAGTCATATTCAAATATCACAATATTGCATGACAATCATATAACGCATCACATTCACATACTTTTATCGCATACTATTCACATTGCTCATTATTAATTACTCATTCATTAATTACCTTGCCTACAATTCATAGACGCGGATATCGGGTATCACATTTGTACTCGTAAGTACTACATTTTAAATTTGTATCAGAAGATACACACTTTTGTATTAGCATCCGTAAGTACCAAAATAATTAATAAGATATAAAAAATTATGTGAACTCAAGAAGGATTCTATATGCATTGGGGATTCCAAAAGGAATCTAATTCTTCGGCTGTAGCACTTTAACCCTATAGGTATGGCTATCTATACACTACTAGACTTGCAGGTTAAATTGTTAATCCAAGTTATTGATTACTTATTCACAATAGAATACATTCGCTTATTCGCATGAGACAATATAGTATCATTGATATCATCCACACCTAGATCAATGCATTTATAGATTCCATATGAATAATCATACATATGCCAATGTCATAATTCACACAAAATAGGACATTTAAAGAATGTCCCAAACTTGAGACTCTATTGTGCTCGCGACATACCTCAACAATCCCTTCTATCGTGCTGGCGGCACAAGCGCGCACACGACAGAACCAACTAATGACTTTTGTCTCGCTCGCGATAATGCCTGCGCTCACAACAGAACAGAGACTGGCAATTTTACCTGTCGGAGCACTCTGTCGCACCTGCAACCCCCTGTCACCCTCGCGACAGATCCTGAACTTCATGTTCAAAGCTCAACTCCACAAACTTCTAGTCATGCACTTTGCAACCACCACACAAATGACTTCCAAAACCTATCCTAACATCATTTTCTGCAATCATGGCACTCTAACCATATGTTCACCTACATGTTAACATTACAGTGACATAAATCTCATTATAATAGGACTTAAGATTAAGGAGTTATGGCCAATGGAACACCACTTGCTCCAAAAGCTCTCCTATAGGATTTAACTATTTTTGTGTACACTTTTGAAGACTTTAAAGTCCCCAATTCAACAGAGCTATCTCTAACACAATTTCAGGTATAGGTATTAGGATTCCAATCCCGTTACCTTCATTCATTCTAGAGTTATAGAACTCAAGTTATGACATAACAATTCCAGTAGGTAAAAATACCCTACAAAACCAGTTTCACTATATTAAGCTGTTCAAGCTTTGTAACACCCCCAACTCCCATGCTTAGCATATCAAAGAATGATGAGTTATGGTGAGCGGAGGGCGCTACCAGACAAAGACACACATGGCAATACAGAAATCAGAATAATAAAATTTCTAACACAAGACCTCAAGACATGCACATCCTAAACCTATGTCATCAACACACCAACTTATTACAAACGCTAATAATTAAAACTTAATTACATGCCAAAATAAAAAACTCTTCCTATACAGATCTATCGACTTGTTAGCCAAAGTTACAGCGGACTACTATGCTACTTTGATCTCCAAACCTACACGGAGAAACGACCGTGCTAAGCGATAACGCTTAGTCGGGCAAAACAAATAATGGGCAGCCACTCACAGTGGTTGCCGAGGCAAACACATGCAAATCAATATATATATATATATATATATATACACACACAGACATAAGCATAAAGGAAACTGGCTTCAGTTAACGTGACCTCATATTGTTACTTTTATACGAAAACTTAAACAATTTCATATACCATAACCAGAAAATGCTGTATTACATTTGATTCATAATTACATTAGACATACTTATTGTTTGCCTGACTCATTTATTATTTGCCTGACTCATTTCACAATAACCTCATGAAGTTCAAGAATACGGTTTGCAAATCGAAATGTAAAATCTGGAAATTCCCATTATGACTAACATTTTCAAAATCATGCAAAATTGCAGTATTAGCACTTACTTAAAACATTTCATTTAATCAAACTATTAATTGATCAAAACCAAACAAAACATTTAGACTTACAATTTTGGTTCGGGCTTCAAATAAATATTCCAAGCTTCCTACGTATCTCTATGGTAGGGAATCAGAACCACGTAGTTCTACAAAAACCTTTATACTTAAATAATCCAACAATTAATCTTAAATTATTTTCTAAATTCAGTTATCTATCTCATGCATAATGCTTATTATCTATCTTACTTACAAATCAATACATCATTCACCGTATTCATTAAAACCACAAACAAATACATATGAATTTCTTACCAATATACTTACTTAAATTGCACAGGCTAAAGTTTCGTAGGTAAACAACACATAACATACCTGTGTTCTCATTTAAACATATAACAAATATATACATATACATATAAAAAGTTTATTTACTGAATTTTCAACCATAGTAAACATGCATATCAAATATTTCAATAATTCTTTGCATAAATCTCATATAGACAAACATACTCGTAACTTTTGAACAGTTTCATAACATGCCTTATTCACATATGATTTCTTAGACAGTCAATATTCATTTGTACACATTCGTTAGAGCAAACGTTGATTGCTTTATCACTTCCCATTTCACAGATATCGGTTGATTATACAAAACACATAGGTATCCGGAGATACCGTACATTTTCACATAGGTGTCCATAAAGGATCCAGAACAAAAGAGTGCGTAGAACACAAGTCAAATGGCATTTATCACAAATGCATAAAATTCTTATTCACATTATCATTTGTAAATCATCACAGAGCTTATCAATTAATTCACATTATTTCACTCTTTTAATTGCCTGCTAAGTCAAAGGGATGGATAAGTAAGTGAACACATGGCGGTACCCATGGGTACGATTCGAAAAGCAACATCATATTTTTCTCATTCAAAACATTTTAATAGAGGGGATCTTAAACAAGATCCATACACATTAGGGATCTCGAGGATCCGAATGGCGACCTGATCAGGGTCCAAACAGAATAGAGGGCTGCAGCTAACAGAACTCTATAAGCATGCCTATCTATCCACGACTCGACTAACGTAGGCTAAATTCCCATATCATTATTAAATTCTTTCACATTTTACATAAATATACCCATTTCATCAATTACTAGCATCATTCTTTTATGATCACATAAACACATGTATAAATATATATATATGCCTATCATATGCATTAATTTCATTTATCATATTCAAAACTAGTCATCTGTAGTTTCATAGATTAAGATATTCACATGAACATATTAAATGTAATCATATTATTATTCATCATGCATTCACTTATTTGCATATTATATGTACTAATTACATTTATCATATCCATCTGAACATACTAAACATAACTATATTACTCACATCATGCACTCATATAGACTTAACAAATAAATTACAATCCTTTATGCACAAGCAGCCATTAAATAATAATAATGGTAGATAAAAGTTTCATAAATCAATTACTAATATGCATAAAAGCTTTTGAATAATTCACAGATTAAAGTACCCATTTTAATTTATAGAGACATAACACAAGTGAGAAACCATGTAGAGTAGAGGATTTTCAAAACATTTTTTTAGGACATAGAGGCGCGACAGGTGAGAAACAGGAGGCGATCATGAGTCATGCTCACTGTTGCGACTCGTGAAGGCAAACCCATCAGAGCATAACAAAAGAACAAAGAAAATCAGGAATAGGGGTGGGAGTTATCACAACTTATGCTTGCCAACACGAGTTGTGCTTCCCAGCACGAGTCGTGCTCTCGAGCACGAGACGTCCTCCCCCAAGCCGAATGGCTTTCATGCCGAACGAAATCCCTTGCCGAGCGAAATCACCAACACGGGTCATGCTCCACCAGCACGAGCCGTGCTCCTGAGCACAAGACGTGCACTCGTGCCAAATGGACTCCCAGCTGATCGGGCTTTCAACCGAGCGGGATCTCAGCACGAGTCGTGCTCCCCATGCCGAGACGTGCTCTCATTACGAGCGAAATCTCATGCCGAGAGGGATCCTCATGCCGAGTCGTGAAGCTTGACATGACTCGTACATTCCTCCACTAATAGCTTGGCCGATCGGGAGGTGCTGGAATCACTGGACTCTGTCGCGATCGCGACGAGCGTCACGCTCGCAATAGAGTTGTGATTTCCCAGTTCTCCGACCAAATCTGCAGAAATTCTTTTCTTTCAAACTCATACCCAAAATTTTCCCAAAACACAATACAAATTGCTCATTCAAAACCTCGTGATTAACGCAAAACCCATAACATTTGAACCAATCTAAACAACCTCAACTCCATAAATTTCCAGAAACTCAAATCAAAACCACAAGAACAAAATATGCATCAAAATACAAAATCCCTAACATTAACTCCTTTGCTCCTAATTTCTTTCCTTGGTTGATCTTTCTTGTTCCAAAACCCATCCAAAGTATTGCTCATCCAAAATCCTCAGCAATAACACACGTAAATACAAAATATAAATCTAGGGTTTTATCCAAATCAAAACAAACAGAAGGAATCAAAACTAAACCTTACCTCTCTAAACAACCTCTTTATTTGAATCACTTGATCTATCAAACTCCAGCATCAAATCTTGGGTTTTGATCTTAAAATTGAGTGGATGGCATGGAGACAAGAAGGAGAAGAAGAAAACAAAGAAGAAGAAGAAGAAGAAGAAGAAGAAGAAGAAGAAGAAGAAGAAGAGAAGAGGAAGATTGGGAGAATGGGAGGAGGAGGAGAGTTGATTGTCTGCCTCTCTCCTTTCTCTCTCTTCCTTTTTCCCTTTTCTTTCCCTTTCATTAAATGCCCACACCAACCAAGCCATGTGTCAAGCCCCTATTGGTCCTCAAATAAAAATCTTAACTTATTTCACTTTGATCCTTCTTGGTCCTAGACAATTTGCACTTGGTCACTAAATAAAATTATTTCTTTTTCCAACTTTAATTATCTTTGAATTAAATCCTAATTTCATATTCCACAATTTTACCATTGGCCACACTTATCGGAACTTTTTCATTAACTCTTAAATTGTCCAATTGGCATACCAAACACTCCAATTGTGCACAACTTTGGTCACTACCCATCCCCGATATGCTCAATCCTTCTAAGGTACTTTTCGGGGTGAGTCAACTCTTCCCTCCTAAAAGAATTTCGTCCTCGAAATTCACTTACATCGGAGAAATCCAAATGCTATATTCCAAATCACTATCATTCACACTGATCATTTTCGCATCATTATATAACACTTACGTTCTTCAGTTATAATGCATACAATTCACTTATCCCACTACACCTTCACTTTTGATATACTTACTTGCTATTACTTATTCCCATAACTATAATCTCAAACCACTTCCTTAAAAATCCGAATAGCTATACGAATCACAACTTTCTCTTGTACATATCTAAACCCAAACTCATAAAATCGATTTAAAGAAATTCCATAATTCCCTTTTCATTATCTTATGCTTAAATCGATCACATTTAGCAGAACAATCATTACTTAACCACCAATCGAAAACCAAAACACGTACACTTCACGCTAAACCATTTAATTCACAACATCGGCTACACAATTCCTTCATACTCCACAGTCTTTTCACATTCATTCATGCAAGGTTCCAAAATACTCTTTCTACTCAACTCTAACTATACACAAAGTACATTCTCCTTAACAATTGCTATGCTCATAAATCACATACTTAGTCTTAATATCAAATACTCAACGTACACCCTGCCAGCTTTCTCTCCATCTAACATATATGCAAAAGTTTCTCGCATGTGATCAAAGGGAGGATGGTGTGATGAGGATGCGATGGTTCATGTATGCAAGATGATGCAAAAATGCGATTGATGCAGTGATAATGCACTTTTCCCATCCCCATGGTTCATGATGCTTTTTATTTAAACACTTTTCTGGAGATAGCTGACAGGCATACAGAGCATTACCAAAACCTCATAAAATCCAGATACTCTACCATCTCAGAATACCAAAACATCTATTCTCCTAAGGCAACTACATATCAATACACTTCAAAACTTCTACAAAACTTTCTCTTTAAATACCTAATACCAAACAAAATTCCCAACGGAATCGCTAATAACTCACCTAACAAGCACATTCCACCCACACACATTACAATGCAGAGCAGGTAGATCGTGACCTACCGAGCCAACACTTAACCAGACACTACATCTAATCAGGAAAATCTTATTCCCAACTCAAACCTAAAAAACAGAATCATCCACTTTGGCCAACGCTAAACTACACAGACACATTTCGAAACACCTAATCAACTAGAACCGACTAAACCTAGGCGCTGATACAAAATTGTAACACCCCTAACTCCCACACGTAGCATATCGAAGAACGATGATTTATGGTGAGTGGAGGGTGCTACCAGAAAAGACACACATGGCAATACAGAAATCAGAATAATAAAATTTCTAACATAAGACCTCAAGACATGCACATCCTAAACCTATGTCATCAACACACCAGCATTCGCTCTATAAGATATTACAACTTATTACAAATGCTAATAATTAAAACTTAATTAATTGCCAAAATCAAAAACTCTTCCTATACAGATCCACCGACTTGTTGGCCAAAGTTACAGCGGACTGCTGTGCTACTCTAATCTCCAAACCTGCACGGAGAAACGACCATGCTAAGTGATAACGCTTAGTCGGGCAAAATAAATAATGGGAAGCCACTCACAGTGGTTGCCAAGGCAACCACATGCAAATCAATATATATATATATATATATATACACACACAGACATAAGCATAAAATAAACTAGTTTAAGTTAACGTGAACTCATATCGTTACTTTTATGTGAAAACTTAAACAGTTTCATATACCATAACCAGAAAATATTGCACTACATTTGATTCACAATTACATTAGACATACTTATTATTTGCCTGACTCATTTAATTAATCATATAAATAGTTATAGCTCATGAAGTTCAGGAATACGGTTTGCAAATCGAAATGTAAAATCTAGAAATTCCCATAATGACTAACATTTTTAAAATCATGCAAAATTGCAGTATTAGCACTTACTTAAAACATTTCATTTGTTCAAACTATTAATTGATCAAAACCAAAAAAATATTTAGACTTACAGATTTGGTTCGGGCTTGAAATAAATATTTCAAGCTTCCTACGTATCCCTATGGTACAGAATCAGAACCATGTAGTTCTACAAAAACCTTTATTCTTAAATAATCCAAGAATTAATCTTAAATCATTTTCTAAATTCAGTTATCTATCTTATGCGTAACGCTTATTATCTATCTTACTTACCAATCAATACATCATTCACCGTATTCATTGAAACCACAAACAAATACATATGAATTAATGTAAACACCGAGTCCTGAGGCAGGCCAGATCAGAGTTATCCAATGATGATAATTAGCTTTGTCACAGGCAAAAACGTTGAAAGTGGTGATTTTCTGTTTAAATTTGCATTTTAAAGTGAAAAAGTAAAAAATAATAAAAAATATTTTGAAAATTAGATTTGAAAAATGGGGTTTAGAAATTATAGTATTTTTAGTTAATCTTTAATAATAAAAAAAACAATTCTGAGCGTCGCCTTGGGCAGCGCGCAGTGCCTGTGCGCGCTGCGAGGCGCTGCGGCACGCGGATCGCCATCGGGCGGCACTGTAACACCCCGTTACCCCAGATAGAGGGATGCCGGAGCATCACGCGCACAACTCACATAAACGCATACATACTCAAGACACGTTAAGGAAATAAGTATATTTAATCCAAAAGATAATAAATTCATATATAGTAATCATATAGTTTTACAGAAAGAGATTGGTAAACATTAAACATATACATATACAAAATCCTCCTTTACAAAATTACATTTTTCAAAATCAATTCCCATATACAAAAATACAGCGGAAGACACAAAATACTCCAACCCAAATAAAGACTTCTAGTGGCCGACCTGCAGATGTCCGACTCCACGAAGAACCCGCCACCTACACTGGAAAAGAATCCGTGCTAAGCGATAACGCTTAGTGGGGAGAACAACACATATATGTACATATAGATGAAACAAACATATATATATAACAAGGCATATAAACACATACTACTCATGCTTATAACAAGTATTTCATTTTATCATGTCATAATGCTTATACATATACATGTAGCTTATATTCATTTCATATAACTATTAGCTTCATATAACCATCGCATGTAATAACTTCAAGTAATAGCCTGATTACTCGCTAACTAGTAGATACGGGTACTAATGATACTGATAGGACACAGTATCCCAAGCATATGGAGACATGGGTCTCAAAACATTTTATGATCATGTATACTCGAAAGTATACCGGAGACCGAGGCCTCAAAAATCTTATAAACGGGGCTTGCATTTAAGAAGATAACATATAACAGCTACACTCACACCTTGACCCTTGATAAGCGCTTATCTATCTACTAACTATGACTACCAGGCTCAAATGACAACTCAATCATGATTCAAATAATTATCATATAATAGAGGATAAATCAAGTATAATCATATTCTGTTATGAATACTTGTGCATTCAATCAAGATGAAGACATATAAATTATGTACAAATCTAATTAAGAACATATAATTATCAAATTAAATACATATTAAACCCAATCATATGTCATGTAATGAAAAATCCTATGTAAAAGAAGTTTAAAACTCATTTTAGAAGACAGGAGAGGCAACCAAACAGGGCTACTGTCGCGCTCGCGACAAGGAATCGCGATCGTGACAGTGGCTGAGGGAGCAGCGCAGGAGAGAGGCCCAGTACGAGTCGGACGCAACAGCACGACTCGTGCTCGGCTTCACTCATCAGGACACAAGTCGGAGGATTCCCTCCTACTCGTGTTCTGCGAACTTTTTGAGGACACGAGTCGGATGCCTCCCTCCGGCTCGTGTTCTCCCTCTCCAGGGGAGCACGAATAGTTCTCCCTCATCCAAGACGGCTGCCAGAGCACCAGGGGCACACTCGTACGGCCGAGTCATATTCACTTGTCCGACTCGTGCTCGGCCATCCGAGTCGTGTCCCTCAAGGCACAACCCGCAACCCAAGCGAAAGGGAGGAAAAAGCAGTCTCTGTCGCGCTCGCGATAGAGACGGTCTTCCTCAACCTCAGAAAAATGCAAAAAATGGGAACTGAAGGGAAAATTAAAACCCAACTTTACTAAATCCATTTTTCATGTTAAAACATATAAACGCTTACCTTTTTGGCCTGAAAACTCATTTTGGACTTTATTAACACAAATCACACATCATTTAACACAATTAATGGACATATCACCCATCAAAATAACGTTTACAGAGATTCAAAAACCCAGGAATTTCATCTCATATGTCTATATTCCTAACTCACATTTTAACATGCATATCATCATCATTTCACCACTAGAATCACATGTACACAAAATCTAATTAACTCATGCATTTCTAAATACAAACACACAATTAACTATAACATTCAACTCAAAACTCAAGATCCAAAAGAGATGGGACAGAACACTCCAATTAAACACCCAAATATATAACTAAGTAAGCTCCCAAACCTGGAATGGAGTCCAAAACTTCCTCTATCTTTAATTAACCACCTTCCCTTTCCCTTTATCTTTCCTCTTCTCTTCAGATTCTTGCAACCAATCAAACAAACAATTACATTAACTCATGAACATAGCCTTTAAAAACCCATCAAACCCGTAGAAGGAGAAGAAGAAAAAGAAAAACCCAAAGAACTTGCTGCCACTTACCTCTTAGAATCCTTCAAAGCTCAAACCCTAGTCTAAAAATTGAAGAACACCCACATGAAAGGAAGAGAGAGTAGAAATGGAGATGAGAGAGTGAGAGAGAGAACATGAGAAGGAAGAGGGCTAAATTAAGTGGCTTCCACGGGAAGCTACCACTTCTTCCTCCCCTCTCTCTTCTCCTATCAAATCTTCATTCAATGCTCCCAACAACCCATACACATGTCACTCTACCAATGGTCCTCTTACTCTCATCTTTGACTAATATCCAAGGCACCAACCTTGACTCACACCATATAATCTCTAAGAAATCACTTTTTAAATCCAAGTTACCATACAGAAATACTACTAGATTATACCACAACAAAAGTACCCTACATCCATACATCATATGTACACCATATAATTTCCTCCACTTTACTTAACTAATTAATTCCTTGTAATAAAGTCCTTATTATCCAAATTTTCTTTTGCTAAAATTACTGATATACTCTAAATATTTCGATATACCACATAGATTCCGACTAGGCCTGTTTTGGGTTGTTACAATCACTCCGCCTTAAGAAATTTCGTCCTCGTAATTTCCCCGCTAACCACTTATATCCAACAACCCAAAACTCAAAACCGAACTTGACAAAAGCTAATAGCACAACTTATCGGAAGGTCCTACAGCCTCTGGAGTATCCTCTCTGATCATTACATATACTCTAGCTGGAGCATACTCTCCCGTAGTCCTTGGCTGATGCACGGTTTCCGATGGCGCCTGTGGGGCTCTATTTCCATCTCGGTTGCCTCTGGTTGCATTCTATCTACCTCCACCCACTTTACCTTCTTGCTGGCTCTTGTTCTCTTGTCGATTGGGGCAATTAGAAAACCGATGCTCCATGCTTCAACACTTAAAGCATGCACCCGTGATCTTACGGTAAGTACCCCAATGGTGCCTTCGGCAATGCTCACACTCCGGTGCTCTATTTCCTCTACTCGTGGGCGGTGCTACACTTCCCACCTCAAAAGGCACTTGGGCAGTCCCTCTAGTTCCTTGGTCAACCGGAGCACCTTTAGACTTCTTACTACTAGTAACTCCACCATCAAATGCTCTTTTCTTCTGTTCTATTCTTTGCTTTGCCATTTCAGATTCTTCTAACTTTATCGCTGCAGCCACTAACTGATAGTATCCCACCGGATGCATAACCGCCATTGCTAACAATGGACCTCTAATGACTTCTCTTAATCCTCCCTGAAATGGCTGGCACTTAAAGTCTTCCGTCAACAGCGGTTGGGGCACATACTTGGTCAATCGGCTAAACTCTTTCTCATACTCGCTAACCGATAGGTTCCTCTGTTTCAAATTAATGAATTCATTCCACTTTGCCTGTCGGTACGCCTTGGTCACATACTTCTGCTCAAACTCTTTCACGAAGAACTCCCATGTCAACTCAGCTGGTCTCTGGGGATTGAGAAGCACAAGGTTCCACCAATCATATGTTGATCCTTGTAAAAGCGATACAGCACAAGTAACTCGTTGTTGCGGAGGGCAAGCTATCTCTTGTAGAATCCGATCCGTTCTCTTCAACCAAAATTCTGCCACATCCGATTCATCCAAAGAGGTTCCATGGAATTCTTCTGCTCCTCTTTTCCTTATAAGCTCAGAAGGGGCCTTAGGAGCCGTTAATCTGTCTACCACTTGTAGTAAACCTTGTACCAATGCTAGATCGAAACCCTGACCTTTTACTGGTGCACGCTCACGCGCAGGCCTATCTTGACCGACCGGATTACTTCTAACCAGATTCACACTTTCCATCGGGTTGCCTGTAAGCACCGTGTCCCGGAGCGGTCCGGATCAGAGGTTACCCTATGATGAAATCAGTATTCGAGCCTACATAAACGGTTTGGATTCGGGGGTTTTAGTCCCACGTTCCACGAGAAATGAATCTTTCCACCTTTCCTGGGCAGAGGGGAGAAAATGGGGTTATTTTTCGGATAAAAAATGTCTTTCTCTCTACGGACGGCCAGCCCATCGATGAGAGGCCGGCCCGTCGCTTGGTGTTACAGACGGCCTATGGTATTTTCCGACGCCCGTCAAAAAATCACCGCCTCTGTCAGAGCGCCGCCTGGTTTTCAGGAGCACGCAACCTTTTCGACGCCCGTCGGTGGATGTGGCAGGGCCATCGGACGAATCCTTGTGTCAGAAGGATTCTTCCGACGCCCGCCCCTATACACCGACGCCCGTCGGTCATGTCTGGCTATAAAAGCTCCGGATTTTCACTTGAAAAGGGTTGGAAAAATTTTCAAAGGAGGAAACTCTGCCCAATTTCAAGCAAATTTTCTCTCCCTTCCAACAAAACACATTTACTAAGGAAATCTATTTAATCAAGGATCAAATCAATCAAAAGGAACTAAGAACTAATTAGTTTTCTTTAGATTTTGACTCCAAAATCGATCTTTTGAGGGGTTGAAGAAGAAATAGCTCATTTTCTTTCTTTGATCCTTCATCTTTTGCTTCTCGTGGAACACGCGGGGCTTTAATCAACACAGGAATCTCACCCAAAGCGATTATCTGAGGGTAAATATTCCGGATTCCTTCTCCATATTATCTCATACTTATTTCTTATTTTGTGGAAATTTTGAATATCTGTCATTATTTTCTTTTGTTTTGACTCTCTTATCTCCTTTTGGGATAAAACCCACTTTTTTGACTTTGAAAGGTTTTTTTCTCCATTCTGTTTTTCGGAGACAGTTGTGACCGACGGGTCATCTTTATTACCGACGCCCGTCGGTCACCCACCTACAGACGCCCCTCCTTGAGTGATAAACGGACATCTCGGTTACCTTAACCGACGCCCATCGGTCAGCTAAGGAAGGACGTCGGTGGGTTCTGTCCCCATCTTTTTAAATCGTTTTTCATCTCTTTTAAGTCTTTTTGACTTCTTATATGTTAATTTTATGTATATTAACATCTCTTAACTTTCTATGAGTGTATATTGATTCTCTTGGATAATCCCGAGCTTGAGCGACTGTCTACCATATTTGGAGGACTTCATCCGGTTTAGTTTCCTAATCCTCTTAAGTATTTTCTTCATTTGTTATTCATTGATTATTTTATGTATATGGATATACTCCTTTCATATCCCGTTGATGTATAAAAATGACTCAATGTTTTATATTCAATAAAATGAGGTTTACACAAAAGCAAGGGTCCAATGGCCTATTTTTATCCAATAAAGATCATCACAAATAAAAATCCCCAATTTTAATAACGATGCATATGAGGACCAAAGTCCTCAAAATAAGCAATGCCCCGATTTATGCATGATCCGCATATTTACGAAAGGGAGTTGTATTCCGCTCCTTGTATTATTGTAATCTATTGCTTTCATTATCTATTTGATCATTTATCGCTTTCAAGATGTGAATAAGTGCGCCTTTTTAATCAATTGCATAGTGTGGAGCGAGAGCGAATCAATGATTTTAAAATTTGATCATAAAATAATTGAGGTAGAAATAGATGAGAAATCCCGAACCCAGCTCTGGTCTTTGGGCTCGAGAGGTTAGAGGTTATCCTCCAAAATACTTCTTGGGTCACGAGGCTTTAGCGCTAATCTTAGGCTCTTTAGGGAGAGAAGTTCACCTTCCATTACCCCTCTAGCTGGCCCAAAATGGATACCAAGCGCAGTCTTAGGCTCTCCGAGGCGAGAGAAACTTTCCCAATGTTCTATTGGGTGGCGACTCCATGAAACCTCCTTATTGCCCAACATAGACGCACTTGCGATTTATTGCAAGCTGTCAACGGACCCACAAATGCCCCGATCGCCCTAAAGCGGGCAGTCAGAAGGGCGGCCACTGGGATCCGGCGCCCGTCACAGTGGCAACTCCACTGGGGACGTTTATGGTTCAAGATTTCAATTTGAAAATACCTCTTTTAACATTTATGATTAAAATTTAATTCATAAATTCACTTTCTCTCAAATTTGCATTTGCATATCATTAGAGCCTTAGAATATGCTAGTTTGGTCCCTCTTTTAGCCCCGGTGCGTTCCTGAAGCACCTCCTCATTTTCACTCAATTTGGGGAAGTGTTAAGGATAATCACCAGCCCAAGCCACGTACCTTAATGGTATATCAAAATGATGACCCGATCGGTCGCTATGCTCGTGATGAGATAGACCTGTCGGCAGGGATCATGCTTGGGTAGCCTTAAAGAAACATCTCCCTTGTCCAAAGCTCATGTAATGGCTGTAGTTACTTTCCACAGGTGAAATGAACCCTAATTCCATGCTTGCTGTATGGATCCTCATGTATTGGGTGAGTCCAAATGTCTCGCTTGGTAACCTAGCCAAAGGCTATCATGCCCCGGTAGGGCCATGTCAAAATTTATGGAACGCCCAAATACGTGTCGATCATTATCCATCCGCTTGTACATTAGCATAGGAGTGTCATGCTGCCGGTTTTTCGCCACGCACCATGCGCGTCCATCGGGTCCCTCGTTGACCCTTGGGCTAATCCCACCTAGGAAAGAGACTGCACGACCACGTGTGTGGGAGAAATAAGGGCGAAAGGACCTTCTTGCTTGCTTGTGCTCTGTAAGTGTTGCATATCACGACCATGCATTATACCTGCATTTCATGCATCATGCCTAACTTTCTGTCCCTGCAGCCATCATAGATCTGCCCAGGTGGACTAGATCACCAACCGGACGACTGATCCGAGTTCCTACTCCCGAGCTGTCAGATAGAGAGGGTCTACCAAGAATCTTATCAGAAATCAGTGGTACAGTATCTCAGATGGTAAACTCGCCTAGGGGGGATGACGCCACCAGGGCCATGATCGAGGAAGAAGTGGGCCGTCGATTTGAGGAATTCGAGGGTAGGACGATGAATATGTTGACCGCCTTGGCACAGCAGAATGCTCCACAGAATCCTCCTCCTCCTCCTCCTCCTCCAGTGAGACAGAATGAGCCAGAAGAAGAAAGGGTTGTGTGACGCACGCCCGGACCAGCAAGGCCCTCTTTGAGCCCTCCTTTCGGGACTCGAGGGATCGGTCGCGTCTTTTCAGATC
This sequence comes from Excoecaria cochinchinensis, assembly GCA_947683425.1. Classification (NCBI taxonomy): domain Eukaryota; kingdom Viridiplantae; phylum Streptophyta; class Magnoliopsida; order Malpighiales; family Euphorbiaceae; genus Excoecaria; species Excoecaria cochinchinensis. The sequence continues at coordinate 5,878,715 of CANTUQ010000004.1, forward strand.
ATGGACACCACGAGACATCATCGATGCATCCCTCCCAATAGGACATTGGGGGGAACCACCTAGTCTAGTGACGCCTAAAGGCACCTTGAGGTGTATTGGAGTCGCCACCCAAAAATTTGGGAGAGGTCTCTAACCTCGATGGTCTTAAACCAAAGACGGTGTTCGGAACTTTACTTTTATTAATGAGTCAAGTTAAGTTTTATAAATGAGTTTTTAATGAAACGCGATTCCATTCCTCTCCTCACACGAACATGCATTGAATTTAAAGCACAACTCATCCACATTAGAAAGCGTCTAAATAAATAAATGAATGAATAAATTATATTAGAAGAATAGAATTTGCCCCAAATACTTAAATTACAAGGGCCCAACATAAATAAATGAACACTTTAAAATAAATCATACATAAATCGGGTCATTTATTGAATTTTAGGAACATTGGTTCCTTTTATTGAATTGAAAATTAGAGAACTATTTTTTAGGTATTTATTGTGAAAAATCGGGATGAGTGATCCCTATTTTATGAAAATTAGTTCTCTATTTTGATAGTGAGATTTTATTGGATAAAATAGGACATTGGTCCATTTTATTAGGAAAAACCCGAACTTATTAATAAAAATATTTTTATGATTTTAATTGATCGTGCATAAAAATAAATGATTTTACATAAAAAGATCCAAATGCGACAAATACGACAAATAAATCAAAATAAAGAAAAATGCGGAATTTAAATATGCAAACCAAAACGAGGCTCCCAATTCCTTGATTCTCCATTTTCGTCCATGGATAATGCTCAAATAAAAAGAACAAGTATTGTAACCAAAAAAAGAAAAGAAAATTAAGATTAGTAATTAAATCAAATCAAATAAATAAAACAAATAGATAAGTCAAATTAAATTAAATACATAAAATAAAATAATGAACCAAATTAAATTAAATACATACAACTAACAAATATATTAATTAAGTCTATCAAGTGAGTAAATCAAATAAATAAAGGGATAAAAACAAATGTAAGAATGAATGAACAGTGTGTGTGTGTGAACAAAATAAATTGGTCCCACGTGAATGCATGAATGGAAAGTAAGGGAAAAAAAGGAACAAAGATGGCCACTGTGTATAAATCAAGGAAAATGAAGGAATAAAAATGCAATTGATGAACAGTGGATGTTGGCCACGTGAACAGTACACATGCAAAATAATAGAAAGGCACTGTAACAATGGCTCAAGCCATGAAAATATACATGTAAAATGAAAATTAATAAATTACAATAATAATAATAATAATAATAATATTAATTTAAAATAACAATAATAATATATTATCTTGAAATAATAATAATAATAATAATAATAATAATAATAAAAAAAAAATAATAATCTCCACATAAATTTAACAAATTAATGAATAATTGAATAAACAAAGTAACAGATGCATTAGTAAGCATATATATATATATATATGTACATAAAACGTGGCCAAAAAGTAAACAAATAAATATATGAGGCCATGCAAAATAAACATGCAAAACTCAAATAGGTGAAGACAAATCATGCAAAAATGAAATTTAACAAACTAAAATAATAATAATAATAATAATAATAATAATAATAATAATAATGATAAAATAATAATAATAATAATAATGATAATTATAAAACAGAAAATTGAATAATAATAATAATAATAATGATAATAATAGTATATTAACTTTAAATAGTAATAATAGTTAAACTAAATAAAAAACAATAAATTAATAAAAGAGAATAAAAGAATGAAACAAAAGAGAATAAAATGTCTATAAATGAAGAAAATTAACATAAAAGTAAAATAAATGCAATAAAGAAATAATGCCAAACCAATTGAAATGAAAGCCATGCAAAACCACATGTAAATCACGTGATTGGCAAAGCAAAAAAAAAAGACAAATAAACAAATAAAACAAAAGAAGCACTGTAGATTGGCCCAAAGTTGAAGAAATGTAATGCAAAATGAAGAATATATTGACAGTATTCATCACGCAGGGATGGAAATGGATAGCAGCAAACACGAGAGGAAAGGAAGATGGCAACCGGAAGTGCGCGGGTGGACGGGGACCGACGGGCCAGGCTGGCAGGACGGGCAGCTTCTGATGGCCGCCGGCCACCATCTGTCCGCGGGTGGTGTCTGGAGACAGCTCCGCCACCAGCAAAGCAAAGAAGGAAAACAAAAAAGGAATTTCAGCAAAAAAGGCACTATATAAAAGCAAGAATCTTGCACAAAATCTCTTAAAAAAACTATTATCAAACAAAAGAACAAGATCAAATACAAAAACACAGAATCAAAAGAAAGAAGAATTGAAGAAACCGAAACTGAAGAAGATGAACAGTACTTTTCAATTTTGTTGTTTTTAATCTTTTAAGTCATGAAAATTATCACAAACCTTGAATAAATCAAAGATAAAATGGTATAAATGATTAACCCGTAATATCATCAATTGAAAAAAAAAAACAAAGCCAATGAAATCAGATATTAACAGACAACTATATGAAAAACAGAGGTTTATATATTCACACACAGGGGTTTACTGTCTGAGATCCAGAGGTTTATGTTACCTTCAGATTTATGGCTTCTAGATTGAGAATCCAAACACTTTTAGCTCTCTCTGGACTGGGTTTTGGTTTACTCTTTTGCTCTCTCGGTTTCGGTCCATTCTTGGTCTCTCTTCCTCTCGGGTTTGGTCTCTGTTCTTTCTTTGGGTCTTCTCTCTTTTTCTTTGTTTTTTTCTTTTTCTTTGATTTCTTGCTCTTCAGGTTTCTTTTCTCTTGGCAGCTCTCTCCTATTGTTTTTCCTTTTTCTTGTTTTTGTTTATCTGCCGCCCCCCCCCCCCCCCCCCCCCCCCCCCCCCCTTCTTAGGTCTAGGTTAGTTTGGTTTTATATCATAGGTTTTTAGCTAAGTTCTCCTAAATGCCCTCTTCTATTTTAAATTATTATGTACTCTAATTAATTAATCTCTCTACTTACCTTCTAATTTATTTTCTCTTTAATTTAATAATCATATAACTTCAATTAATTAAATTAACCTAACCTTAATTTTAATTTTAATTTTTAATTTTTATATTTTATATTTTTTTATATTTTATTTTATTATTTTTTTTATATTTTATTTATAAAAACTATTAAGATTTGCCTAAAATACCCTGCTGAAATCCCAGTCCATAGAGAGCCAAAGTGCTTTCATTCTCTGTCTATTTTTGAATAAATATTATCATCATTAGGTAACCTTGGTCTGAGCTGCCTCAGGACCCGGTGTCTACAGGTTGAAAGACGAGAAGAACCTATTCGGCCGCCTCCAGTAGAGTTAAGGTCAGTGGCCTCGGGAGAGCAGATAAGAAGGCCTGTGCTGAGAATTGATGACGATAGAGATATCGAGGATGATAGGATGAGCATTGCATCTGAGAAGGGGAAGGCGCCTCAAGCTGATGACCTTATTCAGAAAAAAATGGAGGAGAGGTTTGAAGCCATGGCCCGTATGATAGGCAGAGCTCATGGGATGAATCCGGAGGATAAGGAGTTGGACGGAGAGGACTTGATCCCTTATAACTTCAAAATGCCGGATATGCCGAAGTTCGATGGTACTTCTGAGCCGACCGCACACGTGAAACGGTATTCTCTGGTCATGAAGGGGACCACGTTGTCCAAGAAGCAGAAAGTAGAATACTTCTGTCTGAGTCTGACCTCTCATGCCATTGACTGGTATCATGGCCTTGACTGCCACACTAAAGAAGATTGGGATCTGCTCACTGAAGAGTTTTTGAAGCAGTATGACTGCAATACCAGAATGGAGGTGACTCTAAAAGATCTTGAGCTACTCCAGTAGAAGACCGGGGAATCTTTCCATGATTATCTCACCCGATGGCAGAACCGAGTAATGGAGATGCGCCGAAAGCCAGACACCCAGGATCAGATTCGTTTATTTATCAAGAATGCAAGCCCATACTTGAAAGAGGGGTTGAAGATGAAGGGGTTGAAGGACTGGGAATCTCTCAAAGATATAGCCATCGTAGCAGAGGGAGAATTCTTGACTCGAAAAGCTAACAATGACAATTTTGCCAAAAGGGCTAACCCCGGTCAAGGAACCAGCAGGCCGGCAGGTCCCAGTAACAGCACTAGAATAATGGGTGAAGTGTCTGCTACTGAGGTAACCACCCAGAGGAAGTTTTCGAACTTGGGGAGACCATTATCCTGGGTCTTGAGGAGGTTAATGAAGGAGGGAAAATTGCACCCTCTGGCTCCTAGGCCAGCTTTGATGCAAGGGAAACCTGGACATAAAGATAATGAATTCTGTGCGTTCCACCAGCACTCAGGCCATATCACAGATAAATGCAAAGCGCTCCGACACTCTATCCAAGACTTGATTGATAGCAAGCAGATTTCTGACCCTTAAAAGAGGGAAACTGAGAAGAAGCCCGGTTATAATATCGTACCACCACCCGTGTTTATGATCAGATCTAGCCTGCCAGAGTGGTACGTGCTACAAGATCTATATGGGAGAGAGAAGTTCGCTGCTGGTTATCCCGAGGATAGAGAGGAGAAGGCAGTTGTGGCGACCCTTGATTGTTGGTCTAGCAGTGAAATCGGTGGAGAAGCCGAGGATGAAGAAGGAATGAACCTTGATTTGTGGGGCTCCGATGGAGACGAAGGAGAGATAGGGGCTGTAACGAGGAGTGGAAGAGTGATCCCCGAGATTACGAGGCTACCTGAGCCAGTGCAGCCGTCAGCAGAGAAAGAGCCAGAGGAGAATCAGATTGTCAGACAGTTGAAGAAAACTGCAGCTCAAATATCCATCTGGGATCTGTTGAGGCAATGCCCCTCTCATAGGCAGAAGGTAGTAGAAGCTTTGGTTGAGGCCACGGTCGCCACCACTATTTCCCCGTCAGAACTTTTTGGTTTAATTAAGGGAGGATCCGAGGAGAGATTGGTCTTTTCTGACGCCGACCTACCTGTTGAAGGCCGCAACCACAACCGACCCTTGTACATCAAAGCACAAATTAACGATAAGCACACTGCTTGCATTATGGTAGACGACGGGTCTTCTATTAATGTGTGCCCTTTGATAGCTTTGCAAGCTTTTGGTTTAAACGAGGATATGCTCAGCGGATCGGATCTGACCATCACAGCCTATGACAACTCGAGGAGGCAAGCCTCAGGAACCTTTAAGTCCTTGGTCAAGACAGGACCTATTGAAGTGGAGGTTGAATTTGTAGTTCTGCCCATACCCGCTAACTTCTCAGCTTTGCTTGGGAGACCCTGGTTTCATAAATTAGGGGGAGTGCCATCCAAACTGTATCAGATGATAAAGTTCCCACACAAAGGGGAGGTGGTGACTATCAAAGCGGCCAGGGAGAACCAGGTCTCAGCGCTGGAAATAGCCAATCAGCCATTTAGCGGCTTCCACGTGTCCATAATAAGGGAAGAGTACGGGTCAGTGGATAGCCCAGTTGTGGTTAATATGATGAAGGAGATGCATTATCTTCCTGGGGCTGGTTTAGGCAGAAACTCCCAAGGATTGCAAACAGCGGTCACCACTCGAGGGCAAAAGAACCAGAAAGGTTTGGGGTATAGAGCTGGCTTCGGCAATAAGAAGGTAACGGATAAGATCCCCCACATAACAGAGAGCTTCGTACCAGCATCCTCAGTTTGTGCTTACACTGGCGAAGATGAGCCGCATTGGGTAGAGGGGAGGATTGTCCCTGGCTTCGAGATCTTTAACGATGTGTATGACTGGCATGTCGGTTTTGTCAAGACTGTCGAAGACTTCTGGGATGAGGAAGTTATGACTCAGGGTATCACTTGGGATAGATGCAAGCTTGAGGAGGTCGTTTCTGAGAAGATGATAGCTGCCAGGCTGAAAGGGAAAGGGAAGATAGCAGAATTAGAGCTGAAAATAGAGAATTTGAAATTTTCCTCCGACGAGCCTGAGGGGCCTCTGCTGAATCAGGAAGCCAGTGAGCAAGCTGCAACGGCATCAACCTCTGGAGTAGCAGAAGAAGACTCTAGTTTAGACTGTCTTTTTATTCCCAAACTCTTTTATGATGTAAATGATAACTATAATATTATTAATAAGACAAACAATTTCTCTTATTTGTGCGATGTTTCTAATGGTTTCGACATGCATGAACATGATCATACTCCATCAATTTTTGACATCGATTCCACTGATACAACGCCTTTTAATCTTGGAACCTCGGAAAATCCGAGAGAAATTCTAATAGCATCAAATATAACTCCTGAGGAGAGAAAAAATTTTGAGAGAATAATAAGAAAACATGAAAAAGTCTTTGCCTGGACCTATGAGGACATGCCGGGAATTGACCGAGATGTAGCAGAACATGCTATCCCAACTTATCCGGATTGCAAGCCAGTGAAACAGAAGTTGAGAAGGCTCAGACCAGAGTGGGCTGACAAGGTCAAGGAAGAAATTCGACAGCAGATTGAAGCCAAATTCCTTATTGAAGTGCAGTATCCCACATGGCTGGCAAATGTGGTCCCGGTAGCAAAGAAGAATGGGAAGGTCAGAGTATGTGTGGATTACCGAGATCTGAACAAGGCCTGCCCTAAAGATGATTTTCCATTGCCCCATATCGATGTGTTAATAGACAGCGCCGCCAATTGCGCGATGTATAGCTTTGGAGATGGATATGTGGGGTACAACCAAATCCTGAACAAGATAGCTGATCGAGTTAAAACCGCCTTTATCACAGAATGGGGAACCTATGCCTACCGAGTCATGCCTTTCGGCCTAAAGAACGCAGGGGCCACATACCAGAGAATGGCGACCAAGATTCTGAGCGACCTGATTCATAAGGAAGTAGAGGCATATGTCGATGACATGATGGTCAAGTCAGCCACTCGAGAGGGACACTTCTAAGCTCTAGAAAAATTCTTCATCAGGATTGATAAGTACAATCTGCGACTTAACCCCAAGAAGTGCATTTTCGTAGTGACTTCAGGAAAGCTATTGGGACATGTCGTCAGCCAGAGGGGAATAGAAATTAACCCGGACAAGGTGAAAGCCATCAGAGAGATGCATGTGCCGCAAAAAGAGAAGGATGTTAGGAGTTTCCTGGGCAAGCTGCAGTATGTCAGCCGATTCATTGTCAAGCTCACTTCAATATGCGAGCCCGTTTTTAAGCTGCTTAGAAAGAATCAGCCTGTGGTCTAAAACGAAGATTGCCAGAAAGCTTTTGACAGCATCAGGGAATACCTGTTGAATCCGCCAGTGCTAAGGCCGCCGCAGCCGATTAAACCGCTTATCCTGTACCTGGCAGTAGAAGGCAGTTCTGTGGGCGCCATGATGGCTCAAGAAGATGAATTTGGGGTGGAGTTTGCAATTTATTATCTTAGCAAGAAATTTTTGGCTTATGAGATAAAATATGTTGAAGTAGAGAAGATCTGCCTCGCAGTAATTTGGGCATCAAAGAAACTAAGGCATTACTTCCACTCATACAAAGTTCAAGCAGTGGCCAAGCAGAATCCGCTAAGATATTTGCAGGAAGCACCGTCTTTGCTTGGAAAGATGGGAAGGTGGCTGCTCTTGCTACAGGAGTTTGATGTGCAATACATCACCCGCAAGACTATTAAGGGGCGAGCCGTAGCCGAATTTCTTGCTGAGCATCCTATTCAAGGTGACACTCCCGAGTTCACCTTTCTTGATGAGAGCATAGTCACGATTTCTGTTCGGGGATGGCAGTTGCACTTTGACGAGGCAGTGAATAGCAGAGGGGTCAGAATCGGAATCGTCCTGACAACCCCAGATGATGAGAAACTTCCCCTAGCAAAGAAGCTGAGGTACAAAGCAACCAACAATGAGGCCGAATATGAAGCTTGCACTTTCGGGCTAGAAGCTTTAGCGGCATTGAGGGCAAGGAACATAGAAGTCTTTGGTGACTCATACTTGGTGATCAACCAGATCCGAGGTGAGTGGGCCATAAAAGAAGAACGGCTGATGCCCTATGTTGAGTATTTGAGAGGGATATGTGGGCAGTTTGAGACTTGCACTTTCCACTTCGTGCCCAGAGATGAGAATCGTCTAGCTGATGCGTTGGCAACCTTAGTGTCGATGTGGGATAATCCTGAGGGAGTAGCTATGAAACCAGTACTGATTTCAAGTTCTGATAAGCCCTGTTTTGAAACCGAGCCTGTAATGGAAGTGGAGGTGGCAGATGGGAAACCGTGGTACTTCGACATCATGAACTACTTGGAAAATAACAAATTTCCAGAAGAAGCCACTGAAAAAGACCAGAGGATGATCCGTAAACTATCTACTCAGTTTATATCCTTAGAAGGGGTGTTGTACAAAAGGCAGTCGGACGTGATTCAGCTCAGGTGCTTGAATGAAAAAGAAGCCCACAAAGTGATGGAGGAAACCCATGCAGGTGTCTGTGGGGCTCACATGAATGGTTTGACCTTGGCCAAGAAGATTATGAGACAAGGCTTTTATTGGCTTACAATAGACAATGACTGTTCGAAATATGTCAAACAATGCCAGTTGTGCTAACAGTACGAAGACTTGAGACACCTGCCAGTATCAGAGCTACATAACTTGACATCACCTTGGCCTTTCGCTGCTTGGGGGATAGATATCATTGGAGAAATTCGCCCTACGGCGTCAAATGGGCACCGATACATCATAGTCACAATTGACTATTTTACCAAATGGGTAGAGGCGGAATCCTTCAAGAAGATTGATGCGAGGGATATGGCAAAGTTCATAGAGAGAAATCTGATCTGCAAATATGGCCTCCCTCATCACAATGTGTCTGACAATGGGGTGCAGTTCATGGGAGAAACCAGGAAGCTCCTTGAGAAGTATGGTGTCGAGCATCATAAATCCTCTCCCTACCGACTGCAAGCGAATGGGGCAGTAGAGGCCGCAAATAAGAATATGAAGAAGATCCTGTCCAAAATGGTCCAAACCTACAAAGACTGGGCTGAAAAGTTACCCTTCGCCCTGTGGGGATATAGAATGGCGGTGAGGATGTCTACAGGCGCTACACCATTTTCCCCGGTATACGGAACGGAAGCAGTATTGCCAGTAGAGATAGAGCTTAAATCACTGAGGGTGGTCATGGAAGCCCAAGTCCCGGAGGCCGAATGGGAGCGGCAGAGGCTACAACACTTGAACTTATTAGACGAGAGTAGGCTGAAAGCTTATTATCATAATCAGATTTACCAAAAGAGATTGGCAAGAACTTTCGGAAAGAAGGTGAGAAAGCATCCGCTGAAAGAAGGGGACTTGGTGTTCAAGCAGATGAGGCCAGGCATACCAGACATCAGAGGGAAATTCAGACCTACCTGGGAAGGGCCGTATATCCTTAAGAAGCTGCTGTCCAAAGGAGCTGCAATCTTGTCGGATAGTGATGGGAACGAATTCAAAGAGCCGATCAACGCCGACAGACTCAAAAGGTTCCACGGCTAAAGACCAAAATAAAAAGAAGAGAATAAAATGCCCTGCAGGTCGAAAACCGAAAAAAGGCAGCTATGCTAAAATTGGGCGCCTCGACAGGGTGAAAACCGAAAAAAGGCATCCTATGCAAAAATTAGAGGCATGAGAGAAAATGTCCGATCGTTAAAACCCGAGAGGGCCGATCGGTAACAGGAGTTGATGCGGTTAAAATTCGGTTTCATCTATTAAACGGCGCGTAAGCGGCTGAATAAATGTCAAAACTGATCATGTATGTTGAAACTGTATGAAAACGTACACGAATTTGGGAAATAAAATGAATATTATTCTTCTCATTTTTGTCATTTTCTAGTTCTGCATTAAAAAGAAATGTAGCACCAAAAGAAGTACATATGAAAGCCAAACTAGGTCCTGCTGCTGCTCTCGCCAACCAGATGCTTGAGCCCTCGAGTCCTGTTATTAGATGCTGGACTAAGGATCCACTTCTTGTACTCATGGGTTGAAGACGCAAAATGATCGCCGAATCGCGGAATGACAGTCTTCACGGGTAGTCTACCCCACATCTCATGATACCGAGAGGCAAATGCAGCCGAGAGAGCTCCTCCTCGGAAAGACAAGGGAGCCCTCACTACATCCTGGGTCATCCCGAGCTGACGTGTACATCGAGAGGTTATGCAGAAGGTGGCTTGACGGAGACCACAGAGGGGGACGCACCCCGATGGCCCATCAATGACCACATGAGACAGTGGGAGCAAGGCAGACGTAAAGCTGATGTCGTCGTCTGACAGCTCGCCAAATCTGGTAATGCCTTCCCTAGTAGTGGCACACCCATGAAGTCGTCGACGCGGCAGAAAATGGCTCGGTGAGTACTGTGGAGTAACGCGAGGGGGTGGTTCGGACAGCATCTTCAGTTTTTCTTGCAGCCAGATCTAAAAAAAATTATAAAAATAAAATAAAAATAAAAATAGAAAAAATAATAATAAAAATAAAAAAAAAAGAAAAGAAAGAGAAAGAAGAGAAGAAAAAAAAAGAGAAAAAGCCGCTGGAGTAAGTAGGATTTACTTCAGGCAAAAATAAGGCACAGGGTTGTGTGAAAATCCGAAAGGACGCACCTCCCGCTAAGAAAAGCTAGTGTGAAAATCCATAAGGGACGCACTACCTTTAAAATAATGACATACCTGGAGCAATAAGGGACTGCCGGAAAAGGTTGTGGTGGATCCAGAGCTCACTGCGTCCAAGCCCATAATGGTTTCAGCCAGAATGAGTTGTAGGGGTGATAATCCCAGATGAAAGTCGCTCAGGACTCCGAACAGGCGGGGATCACCTGTCAAACCCCCTGGAACAATAGTAAGGAAGTTCCCCATGCAAAATAGGAATATGATGCGTACCCGATAGGTGGGGATGTCAGTGAACTGGTCCAGAGCCTCGATCAGTGGCCCCAGAGCAAAGAGAGAGCCCGAAGAAACCAGCCGGACGGCCTCAGAAGAAGGTATGCCTAGAGCCATGGCTACATCCCGGGTCTGGAATAGGCCGCAGCGGGGGACGCAAGGTAGAGTGCTAGGAGGGAACCAGGCTCCCAGAATGGCAGCTAGTTCTTCAGGCAGAGGACACAGTTCCTGGTAGGTAAACCGGAAGACGTGAAACCGGGGGTTCCAGAAGTGGGTCGCCGCCAGAAGGAGGTTCTGGTCAACTTTCACCCGGCACAGGTATTTTAGCCCAGACAGAGAGGAAAGGGCGCCTTCCTCCCAAGTGTGTTTGTCATCTAAGATACGGTGCATCCTTTGGGCTAGAGGAGAAGACATTTTGAGAAAGATGAAAGGCTAAAGATGTTGGAAAATGAAGAGACATAAGAAAGGCAAAATTTTGTAAGTTTTTATAGGAAAACATCACCGACGGCCTACCCGTCTCTCCATAGAGACGGCCTACCCATCGGAAGGAAATCCACCTGGCAGATGCATACGTCAGCATTGCATTCATCACGCGCATTAACTCGCATTTATTGCGCGACAGACGGCCAGCCCGTCGGTCGCTTGTACAGACGCCCTGCCCGTCGGTCACGAAATTCTATATAAGGGCGAGTGACAGACGGTGCAAACGCTGCTGTCCCTTTCATTTCTCCTCCCAAACCGTTTTTCTTTGCGTTTTTTTAGTGTTTTTTCAAGTATTCTTCATCTTTTTTCGCGATTTCTTCATATTTTCGCGTTCTATACTCACCGGGCGCTCGGATATTTATATTTTCTTCAGTTTCTACACTCTTCGCGATTCCAAGTAAGTAAATAACCACTTCTTTTGGATTTTATTTTATTTATTTCTTCATTTCTTCTCCTTTTAAACTTTAGGATTGATTAGAATGCTTTAGATGCCTTAAGAAATTAGGGGGAATGCTGCCCATTTTTCTTTTGAAATTGAACTTTTGCATGATCACATAGAAATAGAATTTTTCTATAATTTTGGTGCTTTAGAACTACATTTTTTAGCGCACCATTCTGTGCATATGTTGCTTTTGCGGCCTGAGGCCATTATTTTGTGTTGTTGGGGGCACACTCTTGCCAGGGTGCGTCCCATTTACATGCGTATATTATTGTTGAGGCCTGAGGCCTATGTTTTTGCCTTTTTTATGCAGGAGGTTGGGCATACCCCTGCCGGGGTGTTGCCCAAATTTTTATTATTTATTAAAATTGAGTGTTTTGTGTATAAATGCACGCCCTGGGACCTAGAAAGCCCATTCTTATTCACTTTAATTATTTCCATGCTGATTGCATGTTGCTTTTGCCATGATGCGTGCGAGGCACATTAGGCTACTCCCTTAGACAGGATGTTTGCTCTTTTCATTTTTTTTATCAATTCTCTATCTTGTTTTGGGCCGCTATTGCCCCGGTGAGGCCTAAATCGGCCTTCACCTTGGAAATAAGTTTAAAAATATTTGTTTTGCCAAATTTCCGATATTTAATCTCTTCCCTTTTGCAGGATGCCTCCTAGACGTAGAGCACCGCAGGCCCAGCCCGAGCTTGTAGCTCCGGATTGGATGGATGATGAGTCGGCTCAGAGGTATAGAGCGTTGGCTCAGGTAGAGTTTCGGGCCAGTCGTTTTGTGTCCCCCCCATTCCTAGAGGCCCTAGGGTTGGCCCCAGAGTTCGATCTACTTGCTGAGGGTGCTGGGTGGACAGAGTTCCTTGAGCCCTCCTTCCAGACGTTTCCAGAGGCTACTCGCCAGGTCTTGGCCACTCTCCGCTATGCCGGCTTTCAGAGCTCAGACACCCAGCCAGGGGTGATCCAGTTTTGGTTCGACGGCGACCACTTTAGTATCACCAGGCAGAGATTTGCACAGGCCATGGGGCTCCCTACAGAGGAGGGGGTCTAGATCCCGCGGTGAGACGCGCCCATTGGGCGGCCATTGCCATACCGGGAGTGCTGTACGATAACGATACAGCAAAGAGCACCGTACTGGTGTCTCAGGCACTCCGGTATTTGCACAGAGTGCTTTCCAGTTCATACCTCGGTCGAGCTGGTAATCCAGGGTCGCTTAATGCGGCCGAGATCTGGAGCCTCTGGGCTATGGTGGCAGGCCAGCGTCTCAACATTAGCCACGAGATCTTGGCCAACTTGACCAGAGTCGGCAGAGGGTTGACACCGGTGGTGATGGTAGGAGGAGTCATCACCCGGTTACTTTTGAGGTTGGGGGTTAACCCTGAGAGGTTGAGAGGACCCTTGCCGGAGGGGATCCATGTAGACGCCGCAGCGGCAGTACAGATGGGGATGATCTCCCAGATTTCAGGCCAGGCAGAGGCCTACAGGGTGCTGACCATTCATGAGACCCGGAAGCTGTTCTCGCTTCCACCCTTGGGTGCAGATCCAGACCACCCGGAGCACCCGGAGGAGCAGCCTCCATAGCCCGAGCCGCAGCCAGAGCCCCAGCCACAGCCAGAGCCTCAGCCTTAACCGGAGCATCAGCCTCCTCAGCCACAGACTGTGCCACAGCAGCAGGAGCAGCCTAGGACCCCCTCGGACTTCGACTTCGAGATCAGGATGGACAACCTCTTCGCCGCTTCACCGGCGTCTAGAGCGCCGACTCCAGTCCCATCACCGAGCACCAGGGTACAGAGGTCTGTCCATAGGCCCTCCAAGAGATACCATCCGTACTCCCGAGGTGACCCAGGGGCATCCACCTCCTCGGCACCACCGCCAGAGCCAGCACCGCAGCAGCCAGCACAGCCGGACTTCTCTCAGCTCCTCACCTCCATGTTTACAGCCTTAGAGCGGCGACAGGATGAGAGGGACAGGGCTATCCATGAGAGGTTGGATCGCCAGCAGGCTGCCATTCAGGAGCAGTCCCAGTCGGTGGAGCGCTTAGCTCGGGAGCAGGCCGGCTACATCGAGCACACGACTCGGGAGCAGACTCGGGCCATGGATGCTTTTAGGGGTGAGCAGGCTCGGGTCCTGGAGGCCTTCAGAGGGGAGCAGATGAGGCTGATCGAGCAGATTGCTCAGGGCCAGAGGGAGTTGAGGCAGCAGCTCGCTCATGATGTGAGGACATCACAGGACCAGGCGTCTCAGAGGGTCGATATAACCCTACAGATGATTGATGAGTCACTTGACTCTCTGAGATCACGCGTCCAGGCGATAGAGGGGATTCTCGCACCTCTTTCTCAGACCATGAGGGAGTTTAGAGAGCAGATAGAGTAGAGCCTGGAGCAAAGGAGAAAGGCCGCCAGCGAGCAGACCATTCAGTTGAGCCAAGCCTTCAAGAAGTTAGGAGACAAGGTTTCTGAGACCTTAGGGTTTATGAGTACCTGTACCCAGCCCTTCTTGGATGGCTATGCTCAGATCCGGTTCAGGCGGGCCCATGATCACGAGGCAGGACCCTCCACGGCTCAGCCAGCTCCACCTCCACCCCTGCCAGGGACCGTGCATATATCGGATGACGAGGATCCCGATGAGCCCTCCGACTACACACCTCTCTGATCTTCAGGGAGTTATTTTTGTATCTTTTGTACATTTTCATTTTGTATATGCACTGTACAAAAATGACGTTTCTAGTAAAAACTTTTGCTTCATTATTGCATGATCATTCGATTGTCGATTGTTTAATCACATCACAGAAAGTGTATGTTCTCATATTTACTTATATGTCAATAAAAATGACAATATAACGAAAACAAAAAAATGATCAATAATAGCCTAAAAAAATGAAGCATGGCATAGCAAATAAAGCAAGATCACGCCATCAATAGTCAGGTTAAAAGATGACCACTCAAACATGAACTAATAAAATCTCTTATCACACAGGTACAGAAAAATACCGATCTGAACATAGACATCGACTCAAAGAGATCCCTTTTGGGACAAGGAACCGGCGGGGTCTCCTCTTCACCAGATCGAGTTTGTAGCCAAAGCATGCCGCATCTCACCAGATCGAGTTTGTAGCCAAAGCATGCTGCATCTCACCAGATCGAGTTTGTAGCCAAAGCATGCTGCATCTCACCAGATCGAGTTTGTAGCCAAAGCATGCTGCATCTCACCAGATCGAGTTTGTAGCCAAAGCATGTTGCATCTCACCAGACCGAGGTTGTAGCCAGAGCATGCTGCATCTCACCAGATCGAAGCTGCGGTCAAAGCATACCACACTTCAAACCGGGGTTATAGCCAAAGCATGCTGCATCCCGCCGAGTACCTACAGGTCGAGATAAGACCGATGGAAGTATTTTTGCATCGCCGAGCAGATCGAGACAAGGTCCACCCGGCAAAAGGCACGGAGAGTGACAAGCCGTCATAGGTACGCTTCCTTTCTGACCTTTCTCTGAGTTTTGGCTTATCTAGGCACTTGTGCACTAGTTGCTCCAAAACTGGGGGCAACTGTAAGCACAGTGTCCCGGAGCGGTCCGGATCAGAGGTTACCCTATGATGAAATCAGTATTCGAGCCTACATAAATGGTTTGGATTCGGGGGTTTTAGTCCCATGTTCCACGAGAAATGAATCTTTCCACCTTTCCTAGGCAGAGGGGAGAAAACGGGGTTATTTTTCGGATAAAAAATGTCTTTCTCTCTACGGACGGCCAGCCCGTCGGTGAGAGGCCGGCCCGTCGCTTGGTGTCACAGACGGCCTATGGTATTTTCCGACGCCCGTCGAAAAATCACCGCCTCTGTCAGAGCGCCGCCTGGTTTTCCGGAGCATGCAACCTTTCCGACGCCCGTCGGTGGATGTGGCAGGGCCGTCGGACGAATCCTTGTGTCAGAAGGATTCTTTCGACGCCTGCCCCTATACACCGACGCCCATCGGTCATGTCTGGCTATAAAAGCTCCGGATTTTCACTTGAAAAGGGTTGGAAAAATTTTCAAAGGAGGAAACTCTGCCCAATTTCAAGCAAATTTTCTCTCTCTTCCAACAAAACAAATTTACTAAGGAAATCTATTTAATCAAGGATCAAATCAATCAAAAGGAACTAAGAACTAATTAGTTTTCTTTAGATTTTGACTCCAAAATCGATCTTTTGAGGGGTTGAAGAAGAAATAGCTCATTTTCTTTCTTTGATCCTTCATCTTTTGCTTCTCGTGGAAAGCGCAGGGCTTTAATCAACACAGGAATCTCACCCAAAACGATTATCTGAGGGTAAATATTCCGGATTCCTTCTCCATATTATCTCATATTTATTTCTTATTTTGTGGAAATTTTGAATATCTGTCATTATTTTCTTTTGTTTTGACTCTCTTATCTCCTTTTGGGATAAAATCCACTTTTTTGACTTTGAAAGGTTTTTTTCTCCATTCTGTTTTTCGGAGACAGTGGTGACCGACGGGTCATCTTTATCACCGACGCCCGTCGATCACCCACCTACAGACGCCCTTCCTTGAGTGACAAACGGACATCTCGGTTACCTTAACCGATGCCCGTCGGTCAGCTAAGGAAGGCCGTCGGTGGGTTCTGTCCCCATCTTTTTAAATCATTTTTCATCTCTTTTAAGTCTTTTTGACTTCTTATATGTTAATTTTATGTATATTATCATCTCTTAACTTTCTATGAGTGTATATTGATTCTCTTGGATAATCCCGAGCTTGAGCGGCTGTCTACCATATTTGGAGGACTTCATCCGGTTTAGTTTCCTAATCCTCTTAAGTATTTTCTTCATTTGTTATTCATTGATTATTTTATGTATATGGATATACTCCTTTCATATCCCGTTGATGTATAAAAATGACTCAATGTTTTATATTCAATAAAATGAGGTTTACACAAAAGCAAGGGTCCAATGCCCTATTTTTATCCAATAAAGATCATCACAAATAAAAATCCCCAATTTTAATAACGATGCATATGAGGACCAAAGTCCTCAGAATAAGCAATGCCCCGATTTATGCATGATCCGCATATTTACGAAAGGGAGTTGTATTCCGCTCCTTGTATTATTGTAATCTATTGCTTTCATTATCTATTTGATCATTTATCGCTTTCAAGATGTGAATAAGTGCGCCTTTTTAATCAATTGCATAGTGTGGAGAGAGAGCGAATCAATGATTTTAAAATTTGATCATAAAATAATTGAGGTAGAAATAGATGAGAAATTCCGGACCCAGCTCTGGTCTTTGGGTTCGAGAGGTTAGAGGTTATCCTCCAAAATACTTCTTGGGTCACGAGGCTTTAGCGCTAATCCTAAGCTCTTTAGGGAGAGAAGTTCACCTTCTATGACCCCTCTGGCTGGCCCAAAATGGATACCAAGCGCAGTCTTAGGCTCTCCGAGGCGAGAGAAACTTTCCCAATGTTCTATTGGGTGGCGACTCCATGAAACCTCCTTGTTGCCCAACATAGACGCACTTGCGATTTATTGCAAGCTGTCAACGGACCCACAAATGCCCCGATCGCCCTAAAGCGGGCGGTCAGAAGGGCGGCCGCTGGGATCCGGCGCGCGTCACATTGCCCATATACTCACTTGGATCCGACTCCATCTAGACACTACACAAACAACATCTACATTAGGCCACGACTCTAGACAGACTCTCATGTAAAGACTCTATACTCAACCAATCATATAGGACTAGAACCGACTAAACCGGTGCTCTGATACCACTAAATGTAACACCCCGTTACCCTCGATTGAGGGATGCCGGAGCGTCATGCTCATAACTCACATAAATGAATACATACTCAAGACACGTTAAGGAAATAAGTATATTTAATCCAAAAGATAATAAATTCATATATAATAATCATATAGTTTTACAAAAAGAGATTGGTAAACATTAAACATATACATATACATATACAAAATCCTCCTTTACAAAATTACATTTTTCAAAATCAATTCCCATATACAAAAATACAGCGGAAGACACAAAATACTCCAACCCAAATAAAGACTTCTCGTGGCCGACCTGCAGATGTCCGACTCCACGAAGAACCCGATTTTTTATCACTTTTTAAGGGATTTTCAGGTTTTTTTCACTTTTTAAAATTTAAAATAGACAAAATCTTATTTTATTTGGTTTTATCCCTTGAATTATTTTTATTTTCCTATTATCTTCATACAAAAAGAAAAAGGATGAAACTAAAGGGGGTGGGGGGGGGGGGGAATTTTTCTTAGGTCTTTTACATCTTTTTCTCTTCTTATTCCTTTCAAAACTCTCTCTAAAATTTTGAGATTTTCCCCACCAAAAAGAACAAAAAATTCATTTCATTTTTTCATCTTTTTTCCAATAGAATTTCTTCTAAACATATATTTAGAAGGAGTTTTGTTGGTTGATTAAATTTTTGAGACAAACACAACAATTATTTGTTCTCAAAATTCTTTTTTAACCTTTTATTTGTGTTTAATAGATTTTTTCCATTGATTTTCTTTAGAAAATCTCTTTTTGATGAAAAATTAATTTTGAGATAAAAAAAACAAATGTTTGTTATCAAAATCTAATTTTTTCATTTGATTTTCAAAAATAAGACTTTTAGTCATTTTTTTCCTTGAGACAAATAAAATGATTGTTTGTTCTTGAGATAATCTTTTAATTTTTTTAACCAATAAAAATCATTTTTTTTATCAATATTATTTCTTTAGGCAAAGAAATCAATTATTTGTTCTAAAAGAATTTGGATCATGTAACACCCCCTACCCGTACGTAGGCGAACCCATCCGCAAGGGAGTAGGCAGCCGTACGAGCAGGTGTGCTACCGGACAGAAGCATGCTTACATATAATAGCCAAGCATTCAAATGTACCTAACCACGTTCATATACTCATATGATTAACACACCCAATTATCATGCAAAATCACTATATATCCAAACATACTTTTGTTATGCCAAAGATATATACTAGCCGAAACCTAACAGACGACGTCAGAACACCACACTTCCACTGTGCAAGTCTATTACATAAATTGTCATGCCATGAAGTGTAAACACATATTAACATGCCAAATTACTACGATAGCTAAGACTAAGGAAAAATATAGCATTGTATTAAATTTGTTGCATTTGCTAGTTCAAGATCATATTTATAAGTATGCAAATCCGTATACTTAATCTTAATAACTAACAATACATAATCACATTAATATACATACACTTTAACCACAACATTCAGTAATTCACGTTCGCATTCATATACATATTAATTTAAAACATCACTACACAGAAATGTAGTATCCACATAATATGACACACACCGGCTTCACATATACATACTATAAAAAAAATCATTTACAGATAAAGACAAAGGTACAATATACAGGTCAGAGTTACATTTAGCCTATTCAGAGACTTGTAATCACATTTACATATCCCCAAATCTTACTCATACGGATATCACATTCTTATGTTCATAACTAATCAGATTCACATGCTTGTAAACACAAAATAATAAACAACACACCTGCTGACTCACAATAGTGGATATCGAGTGAACAAACTGTACCTTACGGGTACGAATCGAACGCATAAGGTACCTTACGGGTACCAATCGAAAAGCAACATTATTTTCCACTTTCAAAAGAATTTCACAAAAAGGATCTTAAACAAGATCCAAACACTAAAAGGGTTAGCGAGGAACTAGCCAAGGACCTGATCGGGGTCCATTCGTTCAAAGGGCGCTGCAGCTACACAAAACTCTATTAGGCATGCCTAACTATCCACTTACTTGACTCTAGCAGGTCATGCATCATTCAAATCATGTGTCAAATCAGACAGTATATAAATATCATCATACATAATCCAGAGTATAATAGACATATAAAGAAATTCATAACATCAGCCATTCATCATACTATTCATATTACGAAGCATACAATATAATTCCATCAACATACTTTAGCACAATTTAATGTTCTAAAACTTGTCAGAGTCAAATATGGAAACATTATCATGCCAATCATTAACTTAACATTCAAACTTTACTTTTAACAACTAACCACTCTTTACAAAAATAGGGTAGGTCACGGTCACAACCCGATTGGTTGTCACCGTGACATATCAAAACTCTCGGCAGAATGCAATCTTTGGGTACCTCACGGTGGTAACCCATTAGGTTGTCACCGTGACATACCCACACCCAAAAACAGAATGTGCTTTTGGGGCACCTCACGGTGGTAACCAAATAGGTTGTCACCGTGACATACCCACGGCCCAAAACAGATTGCTATCCCTCACACTTTATCATATCATTAATACAAATAATTTGTACATTTATATAAATACTTACTTACCCGGTTTGCCACATTATGGGTCTCCATTTAAAAGAGGAATCCATAAGCTAAAAGCATTAAATCACATTTATCATTATCATATTATATAATCACTCAAATATCCACATGAACCATAATAGCATCATAGATATCTTGCATACTAATACATTCTAATAACATTTATTATCAAGGCATGCATCATATAATATTGTTAGGCAATTACTTCAATCACACATTCATTACTCATATCCCATATATACATATTCCATTAAGCAAACTCATTTCATTTGATGTCCTTCATGTGCATATAACTTAAATCTCAATTCATAATTATGCCTACTTGTTCATATCATACATGCTTATATAGATTAAAGTATTATCATGCTCAATAACGTCATTATACTTAATTTGATTCTATTTCATACAGTTATGCATCATTACTTCATTAGTTTGCTATTAATCTTAATCCTATTCATGTATATTTTCCAAGGGATAACTATTCTTAGACTCATTTATAGTCCTAAATATGCATCGGATGGATCCTAGAAAGTTTCGGTGTAATGTGGGTTCAATTCGGGAAGAAAAACACATAAAATGGTCAAAACAGATGGGGTCACGGTGGTAATGACTTTTTTGTGACCATGAGGTCCAAAAATAAGCATTCTGTCTTCTCTGGGCATTGGTCACGGTTGTAACCATTTTGGTTGTCACCGTTACATACCTAGAAATAGCGAAATAGAAGCAAAAAGTCAGGTCTGCTTTCCACTTCAACATTTAACCGCTTAAACCGACCTCTAAACCTCATTTTTAGGCAAAATGTCTTTCCTAACAAATGACTCTTAGGATGTTGGATTTCATATAGAACAAATTTTAGGTCATTTGGACACCTACATCTCCTGATATGATCAAAACAACCTATACTACTCCCCTGAACCCGGCCAGAGAAGATAGCTCTACTTCATGACCACTTTTGGGACACTTAGAGTTAAAATTAGCTCAAACTTATTTCTAACACATTTGTATAAATATGTCTTAGATTTTAAACAGTACTCATTTTATACCATTTGGAGTTCTAAAATTCCCAATACAGCTTAATAACCGAAGAAACATCAAGTGCATTCTAACCCAGTTTCTCACCCAAAATCCTATTCACATGCACAAATGAACAATTTAAACCAACACTCACTACCATCATCATATATCATCATCAACACATTCAAGAAACTTATATCACACATGAATATACTAAAATTCATATATAACAGAGAGTTTCCCAAACCTCTATGAAGCACAACCCACTATCCTCCTCAAGCTTTAATCCTCAATCTTTTCCCTGCCCTTGAGCTTCCTCTTTCCATCCAAAGCTTGCACACACCAAAACCCAGAAAATTACTCTTAATCCACACGCTATATCCAAAATCAAAAGCAAACCTAGAAGGAGAAGAAGATCAAAGCATGAATAACCAAACCCTAACCACTTACCTCTTCAATTATGCTCCCCAAGCTCTACCAAATCAACTCTAACTCACTCAAAACCAAGATATTGAGCAAGAAACGGGAAAGAAAGGAAAAGAAAATGGAGAATGGGGAGGAAGAGAGGGTAGAAACGTGAACTTCTGCCCTACGTTCTCTCACTCTCTCTTTTTATTTCTTTCACACTAAATGCACACCTACCAAATCCACTTGTCCACTTCCTATAGGTCCACATATCATAATATTACAAGCCCACTTAGCACAATTTTATTGGCTCTCACTCATAAATATCTTGACTTTATACACTCAAACACCATACATATACATACACATTAGATAACCTCCTCACTTAACATCTTATTAATTTAATCTCTTCAATTAAGTCCTTAATAAATCCAATTTCACATGCACTAATTACCGAAATACCCTCACTCATCCCGACTTTGCATATACATTCCAACTAGGCCCGATTTGGGGTGTGACAAATGTTCCCTCCTAAAAGAATTTCGTCCTCGAAATTCACTTACATCGGAAAGAAATCCCAACACTACACTGCAAGCCACCATCAGACTCATACACTTCATTTTCAGACTACTCGCTTGCTTATACCTACTGCCATCGCTATACTCTTAAATCACTTTCTACTCAACTTTAACCAAACGCAGAACACTTTCCTTAACCATTGCTATGCTCGTCGTCTCCACCCTTAATCTTAATATCAATTAGTACATATACATCCTGTCAGCTTTCTCTCAATCAAAACATATATGCAAATGCTTATCATGTATGGTCAAAGGGATGATGATGTAATGAGAGCGTGATGGCTCATGTATGCAGAATGATGCTGAAGAAATGCAATTAATGCTATGATGATGCACTTTGTCCCATCCCCATGATTCAATATGCTTTCATTCAAACACTTTTCTGGAGATAGCTAACAGGCATATAGAGTACTACCAAAACTTTACAAGATCCAAATACTCATCCACTTCAGAATACTAAAAGAAAATTAAACTTACCGGAAGGCTCTACAGGTGCTATTACTCCACTACGGTGCGCAACAACTTCTGATGGCACCCGAGCAACTCGTAACAATTCCTCCATATCCTTCCTAGCTTGCCGAGCTAGATTCTCCCTAGTTTTAAGACAATCAGCAATTTGGTGTTCCATGCTGTCACATCTAAAAAAATCACCCGTGAGTTTTCGACACGGACCCCAATGTTGCTTCGGACAGTGCGGGCATATTAACGATTCCTTAACCTTTTTACACTTGTCCCAATGTTGCTTCTGACAATGTTGACGTATCGGAGGTTCTCGAATCCTCTTACTCACTGGCACCTCTTTACTCGACATTCTTCTCTTCTGAGGTACATTCCGAACAAAATCTTGAGGAACGCGAGGGGTAGTTAACCTATCCAAGATTCGAATCAACCCTTCCACTAGTGTCCTATCATCGGAAACGGGACCAGAATCTCCAACTAAAGGATGCTTGGAAACATTCTATTCAGCACTCACTGGGTTCACACTTCCTGTTGTCTCGCACACATTCCCACTCGGATCAGACTCCATCTAGACACAATACAAGACAAGACACATCTGCATTAGGCCACGACACAAAACTGACTTACATGCAAAGACATGACACATAACCGACTAGCATGTAAAGACTCGACACTTAACAAACAAGACAACCAGAACCGCTAAACTGGCGCTCTGATACCACTAAATGTAACACCCCCTACCCGTACATAGGCGAACCCATCCGCAAGGGAGTAGGCAGTCGTTCGAGCAGGTGTGCTACCGGACAGAAGCATGCTTGCATATAATAGACATGCATTCAAATGTTCCTAACCACGTTCATATACTCATATGATTAACACACCCAATTATCATGCAAAATCACTATATATCCAAACATACTTTTGTTATGCCAAAGATATATACTAGCCGAAACCTAACAGATGACGTAAGAACACCACACTTCCACTGCGCAAGTCTATTACATAAATTGTCATGCCATGAAGTGTAAACACATATTAACATGCAAAATTACTACGATAGCTAAGACCAAGGAAACATATAGCATTGTATTAAATTTGTTGCATTTGCTAGTTCAAGATCATATTTATAAGTATGCAAATCCGTATACTTAATCTTAATAACTAACAATACAAAATCACATTAATATACATACACTTCAACCACAGCATTCAGTAATTCAAGTTCGCATTCATATACATATTAATTTATCACATCACTATATAGAAATGTAGTATCCACATAATATGACACACACCGGCTTCACATATACATACTATAAACAAGATCATTAACAGATAAAGACAAAGGTACAATATACAGGTCAGAGTAACATTTAGCCTATTCAGAGAATTGTAATCACATTCACATATCCCAAAATCTTACTCATACCGATATCACATTCTTATGTTCATAACTAATCAGATTCACATGCTTGTAAACACAAAATAACAAATAACACACCGGCTGACTCACAATAGTGGATATCGAGTGAACAAATTGTACCTTATGGGTACGAATCGAACGCATAAGGTACCTTACGGGTACCAATCGAAAAGCAACATAATTTTTCACTTTAAAAAAAATTTCACAAAAAGGATCTTAAATAAGATCCAAACACTAAAAGGGTTCGCGAGGAACCAGCCAGGGACCTGATTGGGGTCCATTCGTTCAAAGGGCGCTGCAGCTACACAAAACTCTATTAGGCATGCCTAACTATCCACTTACTTGACTCTAGCAGGTCATGCATCATTCAAATCATGTGTCAAATCAGACAGTATATAAATATCATCATACATAATCCAAAGTATAATAGACATATAAAGAAATTCATAACATCAGCCATGCATCATACTATTCATATTACGAAGCATACAATATAATTCCATCAACATACTTTAGCACTATTCAATGTTCTAAAACTTATCACAGTAAAATATGGAAACATTATCATGCCAATCATTAACTTAACATTCAAACTTTACTTTTAACAACTAACCACTCTTTACAAAAATAGGGTAGGTCACGGTCACAACTCGATTGGTTATCACTGTGACATACCAAAACTCTCGGCAGAATGCAATCTTGGGGTACCTCACGGTGGTAACCCATTAGGTTGTCACCGTGACATACCCACACCCTAAAATAGAATGTGCTTTTGGGGTACCTCACGGTGGAAACCAAATAGGTTGTCACCGTGACATACCCACGGCCCAAAACAGATTGCTATCCCTCACATTTTTTCATATCATTCATACAAACAATTTGTACATTTATATAAATACTTACTTACCCAGTTTGCCACATTATGGGTCTCCATTTAAAAGAGGAATCTATAAGCTAAAAGCATTAAATCACATTTATCATTATCATATTATATAATCACTCAAATATCCACATGAACCATAATAGCATCATAGATATCTTGCATACTAATACATTCTAATAACATTTATTATCAAGGCATGCATCATATAATATTGTTAGGCCATTACTTCAATCACACATTCATTACTCATATCCCATATATACATATTCCATTAAGCAAACTCATTTCATTTGATGTCCTTCATGTGCATATAACTTAAATCTCAATTCATAATTATGCCTACTTGTTCATATCATACATGCTTATATAGATTAAAGTATTATCATGCTCAATAACGTCATTATACTTAATTTGATTCTATTTCATACAGTTATGCATCATTACTTCATTAGTTTGCTATTAATCTTAATCCTATTAATGTATATTTTCCAAGGGATAACTATTCTTAGACTCATTTATAGTCCTAAACATGCATCGGATGGATCTTAGAAAGTTTCGGTGTAATGCGGGTTCAATTCGGGAAGAAAAACACATAAAATGGTCAAAACAGAAGGGGTCACGGTGGTAATGACTTTGTTGTGACCTTGAGGTCCAAAAATAAGCATTTCGTCTTCTCTGGTCATTGGTCATGGTGGTAACCATTTTGGTTGTCACCGTGACATACCTAGAAATAGCAAAACAGAAGCAAAAAGCCAGGTCTTCTTTCCACTTCCAACTTTAACCGCTTAAACCGACCTCTAAACCTCATTTTTAGGCAAAATGTCCTTCTGAAAAAATGACTCTTAGGATGTTGGACTTCATATAGAAATAATTTCAGGTCATTTGGACACCTACATCTCCAGATATGATGAAAACAACCTATACTACTCCCCTGAACCCGGCCAGAGAAGATAGCTCTACTGCATGACCACTTTTGGGACAATTAGATTTAAAATTAGCTCAAACTTATTTCTAACACATTTGTATAAATATGTTTTAGCTTTCCAACGGTACTGGTTTCACACCATTTGGAGTTCTAAACTCCCAATATAGCTTAATAACCGATGAAAGGTCAAGTGCATTCTAACCCAGTTTCTCACCCAAAATCCTATTCACATGCACAAATGAACAATTTAAACCAACACTCACTACCATCATCATATATCATCATCAACACAATCAAGAAACTTATATCACACATGAATATACTAAAATTCATATATAATAGAGAGTTTCTCAAACCTCTATGAAACACAACCCACTATCCTCTTCAAGCTTTAATCCTCAATCTTTTCCTTGCCCTTGAGCTTCCTCTTGCCATCCAAAGCTTGCACACACCAAAACCCAGATAATTACTCTTAATCCACACCCTAGATACAAAATCAAAAGCAAACCTAGAAAGAGAAGAAGATCAAAGCATGAATAACCAAACCCTAACCACTTACCTCTTCAATCATGCTCCCCAAGCTCTACCAAATCAACTCTAACTCACTCAAAACCAAGAGATTGAGCAAGAAACGGGAAAGAAAGGAAAAAAAATGGAGAATGGGGAGGAAGAGAGGGCAGAAACGTGAACTTTCGCCCTACCTTCTCTCACTCTCTCTTTTGCTTTCTTTCACACTAAATGCATACCTACCAAATCCACTTGTCCACTTCCTATAGGTCCACATATCATAATATTACAAGCCCACTTAGCACAATTTTATTGGCTCTCACTCATAAATATCTTGACTTTATACACTCAAACACCATACATATACATACACACTAGATAACCTCCTCACTTAACATCTTATTAATTTAATCACTTCAATTAAGTCCTTAATAAATCCAATTTCACATGCACTAATTACCGAAATACCCTCACTCATCCTGACTTTGCATATATATTCCAACTATTCCCGATTTGGGGTGTGACAGATCATTTTTCAATATTTTCCGGAATAAAAGTCCAACATTATTATATTTAACTCTAATCTTGCACACTACAAACAAGGAAATCAATATCATTTTTACCTTCATCAAATCCGAAACTCTGAGGGTAAATATTCTTGGCTTGATATTTATTTTATTTTCTTTTATTTATTTTGTTTATATTTAATTTATTAACATGTATATTTTTATTATTATTCTCATTTATTTATTTATTCTATGTCTTGTAGGTTTATTCCATTTAATGTTTATATTATTATGTTTATATAATATTATTGCTATATTATTAGTTTATTTTCATTTTCTTTCATTATTATTTTCATTACTGTTGTTAATATTATAATATTATTTTATTTTTATTCTTGTAAATATTGATTGTTTATTATTTTTAACATGTAATTAATTTATTTCACTTTAATTCATCATTATTTTTAACATGTAATTAAATTAATTCATTTTGATTGATCTTTTTGCCATGTAAATGGTTTATATCATTTGTGAACATATTTAATTAATCATGTCATTCATTTAATTATTTTCATCATTCTCTTATTCATTTTTATCATTCTTTTATCATTGTTATTATTATTTATTTGTTATTGTTTATTTATTTATTCATTTTCATTTTTCATTATTATCATGTTCATATTTTTACATATTAATTCATTAACATGTTATTTTTTATTCCAATTACATCTTTTAATCCATTTGTCATTCATAACACATTTTTCTCATTTATTTTAAATTGTTAACATGTTAATTCATTTGTCATTTTGATATCACCTTATTTTATCATTTATTATATTTTTGATTCAATTGCTAACATCATTTTATTTGTGTTGTGTTTTTATTTCACATCCTATTTTTTTTTCTTCTTGGGCAATTTTTGCGAGCACGCGAGGAGATCCAGAAGGCTCGTTTGGGGTTAAATATTTATTTGCTTTATTTGTAATCTTTTATTCATTTGGCTTTTCCATTTATTTTGCTATGTAATTTTCCTATAAAATTGTTTATTTTAGGCACTAGAAAGAAAATCACGAAACTATTTTTTTTATTAATTAACTCAGAATCTTTCCTAATAAAAATGGGACCAATGTCTCAATTTTCTCCAAAATAAAACCATCACATCAAAATTATTTCATAATAAATATGCATGCGAGGACCAATGTCCTCATCATTAATAAATATCCCGATTTATTCATGATTTGTATTTTATTTACAATGGGGGTTGTATTCCGCCCCTAGTTTTGTTGTATTTACTTTCATGTGCTTTACTTTGATTATGTTTTATTTATCGCTTTTCCTTGAGTGGATAACCTGCGCTTTAATTAACTGCAATAAAATGAATGAGAAATGGGATGAAACTTTAAATTCAAAGCTCAATTATAAACTTCACTAAGGTATGAATAAATGGGAAGTCCCGAATGGGCTCAATGAGGCGAGAGAGCCACCTCGGCATTTTGTTGGGGTGGAAACACTACAAGAAAACTGACTTTTAATGACCAAAATTTAACGAAGGGATAAAAATCCGGTCGTTAAAATATACAAATAACGAAGGAAAATTAATCTGGTCGTTAGTTCTTAAATTTTATTGTTATATAACGAGGGGATTAAATCCGGTCGTTAAAACAATAAAAATCCGGTCATTAAAATATACAAATAACGAAGGGAAATTAATCCGGTCGTTAGTTCTTAAATTTTATTGTTATATAACGAGGGGATTAAATTCGGTCGTTAAAACAATAAAAATTCGGTCGTTAAAATATACAAATAACGAAGGAAAATTAATCCGATCGTTAGTTCTTAAATTATTATTATATAGCGAAGGGATTAAATTCGGTCATTAAAACAATAAAAATCCGATAGTTATTGGTGTAAAATAATTGGCGGGACTTCATCTTTACCTCCAAAATAAAACATAGAATTTGGTGAACTATAAGCTAAACCTAATAGAATTTCTCTCGATTTTCTATCTCCCAAACATAGAAGAAGATGAAGAAATACGCTTCATTTTCTTTCTGCAAAAAAATGCTAACCTAATTTTGTTTGGTCTGGAAAACCCAAACACAGTATGTAATGCTCTAAAATTTTCTGTATTTTTTATTTAATAACTTGACGCGCTAAAAATTCATTGGAGGTTAAATTTTGACGCATAAGAATAGAATTTTTCCTTAAAATTACATAATTTAATTATTCAAATAAAATTTAGACATATATATATGTATGTTTACATGTAAATGGATGATAAAATATCAAACAAAGCAATAATAAGTAAATAGACAAATAAAATAATTACATGTGACAATTTTATTAGGTCTAGAATTATCTAGACAATTGAGATTAAGCTAAAACTAGTGGGATTTATGAGAAGAAAAGAAAAATAGAAAGGGAGGGGCACAAACGGTGAGCAGAACAGTGGGAAAGAAAATCGAAGAAAGAGAGAGAGAGAGACGGCGGAGCACGGCGGAAGGGGCGAGCGGCTGGCGATGGTCGACGGCGAGGAACCGAACTCCTCGCCGTTGCCGATCGCGGTGTCTTCTTCCTTGTCGCGACGTCGTCGTTTCAAGGAGAACGGGAGGAGAACTACGAGTTTCTTCAGCATTTTTCGGTGAGCTCCGATGGCGAGAGACGACACGAGTGGCACCGGGGGACTCACGGCGGACAGACGAACCTTCTGGTGGCCGTGGATCCTCCTCACTCGTCGGAGATGAGCAGATCGGCGTGGAGAAGAACCGAAGCTGCCGGCGTCGATTCCGGCGAAACGAAGGGCAGTTACGGCGCATGGTCACCGGAAAAACAACCCCGACACTTCAAGCTCCCTCCTGGTGGTTTCGGTGCCTCCGGTGGAGTTCCGGCGAGTCTCCGGCGACGGTGGAGAGATCAAAAAAATGCAGAAAATAAGTAAGTGGCAACCAAATTTATTTTTCCTAGTGATTTATACATAAATTGAATTTGATAGGGTCTGTTTCAATAAAATTTCAATATGTGAGCATATGTTAGTTAAATTGACGTGTTTGTTGTGTTGTGTTGTGCTATGATCAGTATAATAACTGAGTTTTGTTGGCTATTGATTAATTTTAAGTAGAGTATGTTAATTTTATTGGTGGGTAATTAGGAATTTCTGAATATGGTTGCTCAATATGTTTAATTTAAGGGATTTAAAGTTACCATTCTAGTTTTAGGATTACGATATAGATATAATAATAATGTATTATAGGAGACAGATTTATAATATGAATGAAGGAAGAAAAAAGTTTTTTAAATAATCCTTTGGTCGATATATCTGAGATAGAAATATGCTTTGGTTACTTGTTCAAATTTGACAGTTAAACTATATCATAAGGTGACTTGGAGCTATAAAAACAGAACAAAACAATACATATTTTCTGCAGATTTTTGTATATTTTGTACTATTCGGTCGTCAATGAGTGCTGTTAGACGCCAATCTTGATTAGTAAATTTGTTTGACCAATTGCTATTGGTTTAGTATTGAACTTATAGGTTATGAACATTCTAGTTTTTGTTGAAGGATTAATTATTTTAATATTTCATATAAAGATATACATGTAGACATTATAATAAATCACTTTTTTATAAAATTCAATTTAGAATTGGATAAAAAGTAAAATTACATTTAAATTAATTGTAAAATGTGGCCTTGCACTGTATTCATCCAATTCGGATTTGGAATTTGAATGTGCCATCCCATATAAGAATGCAGAATCCAATTTAGAATTGGATATTAAAAATAATAATAAAATAAATATATGCATGGCAAACTTTTCCATTCCGTTTTGGAATGGAACACTGCTATGATATGATATAATAGATTTTTGGCAAAAAAAATATATATTTATTTTCTTATTGTTTTAATTTTTAGGCTGTGTGAATATGCATAAAATTTTTGTACCATTAAAAAAATTTTAAAACGAATATTAGCCTACAAACATGTTTCAAATTCGATTTTTAACATACAAATTAAATTTTAAATCCAAACATATCTGTATTTGGAGTATTTTTTTTATCTTTTACTGTGTGTGTAGACACCGGGTCCTGAGTAAGCCTAGATCGAAATTACCCAATGATGATAATTGCCTTCACAGGCTTAAAAGGTTAAAAGTGATGGTTTTCTCGTTAAATTTGCATTTTAGAGTGAAAAATTAAAAAATAATAAAAAATATTTAAAAAATTAATTTTGAAAAATGGGGGCTTAAAATTATGATGTTTTAAGTCAATTTAAAATTTAAAAAAAAAATAGAAAAAAAATAAAAAAAAAAATAAAAAAATTTTCGGACCGCGAGTGCTGGGCGCAATTTGGCGATGCTGCGCGCCGCTAAAGAGCGACGCGCAGCGTTGCGCGCCGCACCGTGCGCTGAGGCGCGCGATTTCCACGCCTCTGCGCGCGGATTTCGCGCGCCTCGCAGCGTGAGTCCCCGTCGCTCTATAGCAACGGGCAGTCCCTCTATAGCGACGGGCTTCCTGGCCGTCGGTACAGGGTCTGATGCCCTATTTCCCTCTTTTCAGCCTTTTTTCCGATTTTTTCACCCAAAAATCCGGTTTTTATCCCATTTTTTTGGGGTTTTTGACTTCAAATTAAATTCTAAAATATTTTTTTAGGTAACTAAATAATAAAACTTGATTTTATCATTAAAAATAAAATAATTTTGTGTTAAAAATAGGTTTTTTTTCCTTAATTAAATGAGGGCAACCTATTTTATTCTATAAAGAGTTTATGATGAAATCAAATGAGCCTCCTCCACATTTTTTAGACCTAATTTTCCAGAATTCTTCTTCTTCTATTTTCTCTTCAAAATTTCAGATTTCTCTTTTTAATTAATAAGGTTTAATTGAAATTGAAAGATCAATTTTCAATTGTTAATTATTCCAATTAATTTCTTTGTTTTTCCTCCATAAACACAAGAAATTAATCATCATTTTGACATCAATTTCTTTTTAATCTTAAGCATACAAATCAATTCCTTTGTTTTTCTCCATAAACAAAGAGAATTAATTTTATTGCTAAATTATTCTTTCAAGCAATTTTCCGGAAAATCATCACTTTTCCTTCATCAAATCCAATACTCTGAGGGTAAATATTCTAGGCTCAATTCCTATTCTATTTTATTTTTTTTTAATTTAATTTATTCATGTATATATTATATTGTTTTTATTGATTTATTTATTGTTTTCATCTATTCATTTGTTGTATTGATCTTATATTTGTTCTATTTAATTGTTTATATATGATTTGATTTTTATTCATGTGAATATTGTTTTCTTTTAATTCCTAACATGTAAATAATTTATTTTATTTTGATTCCTCATTATTTTTAACATGCAAATAATTAATTAATTTAAATTAATCTTTTTGCCATGTAAATAGTTTGTATTAATTATGAACACATCAATTAACCTTGTTATATATCATTATTATTTTCATCATTCCTTTGTTTACTAATTTTTATCATTGTTACATGATTTTATTATCATTTGTTTATTTATTCATTCATTATTTTTTACTTATCATCATTATTTTCATCATGTGTATATTTTCATGTACTAATTAATTAACATGTTTTATTTTATTTTCATCACATCATTTAATCATTTATCACATATAATCCATGTTTCTCATTTTATTTTGGTTTGTTAATATTTTTTATTCAATTATCATTCTTTTCATATCATCTTATTTTATTTTAATTTGTTATTCATTATTTTGTATGTTTAATTGATTTAATTACTAACATTATTTTATTTGTATTTTATTTTTATGTCTAAACTCATTTTTTTCGCTTGGGCGTTTTTGCGAGCACATCGGGAGGTCCAAAAAGGCTCATTTGGTTTGTAATATTTTATTTAATTTTTCCATATAATTTTCTTGTAAAATTATTTATTTAGGCTCGCTAGAAAGAAAATCACAAAAACGTTTCTATTAATTAACTTGACATTTTTTTTCTAAATAAAAGGGGACCAATGTCCCCAAATAAATCACCACATCAAAATTGTTTCATAATAAATATGCATGCGAGGACCAATGTTCTCACTATTAATGAATAACCCGTTTTATGCATGTATTTCACTTTTATAAATGGGAGTTGTATTCCGCTCCTAGTGTTATTGTAATTTGTTTTGAATGCTTTATTTTGGATTTTGCTTACATTTACCGCTTTTGATATGAATGATTGCGCCTTTAATTTTAAATTGCATTGTGTGGAAAGTTGATGAAACAATGTATTCAAAACTTAATTATAATATTAATCAAAGTATAAATAAATGAGAAGTCCCGAACCAGCTCTGGTCTTTGGGCTCAAGAGGCTAGAGGTTTACCCTCCAAGACACCTCTTGTGTCACGAGGCTTTAGCGTTAATCCTAGGCTCCTTAGGGCGAGAGGTTTACCTTCCAAGACCCCTTTGGCTGGCCCAAAATGGATACAAAGCGCAGTCTTAGGTTCTTCGAGGCGAGAGAAACTTTTTCAATGTTCTATTGGGTGGCGACTCCATGAAACCTCCTTGTTGCCCAACATAGACGCACTTGCGATTTATTGCAAGCTGTCAACGGACCCACAAATGCCCCGATCGCCCTCAAGCGGGGGGTTACATGGGCGACAGCAGGGATCCGGCGCGCGTCACAGTGGCGACTCCGCTGGGGACATACTCGAGACTTCGATTCGAAAGTACCTTGATTAAAAATCATAATTGAGTTTTAATTTAAAAATTTCATCTTCTTTCAAAACTGCATTGCATCTCATTAGAGCCTTAGATCTATGCTAGTTTGGTCCCTCTTTTAGCCCCGGTGCGTTCCCGAAGCACAACCCTATTTTCACTCAATTTAGGGAAGTGTTAAGGATAATCACCAGCCCAAGCCTCGTACCATCAAGGTATATCAAATGGTGACCCGATCGGTCGTTACGCTCGTGATGAGCTAGACCCGTCGGCAGGGATCATGCTTGGGTAGCCCTAAAGTAACACCACCCTTTGACCAAAGCTCATGTAATGGCAATAGATACTTCCCTTAGGTGATATGAACCGTAATACCTTGCTTGCTATATGGATCATTTTATATTGGACAAACCCAAATAATTTGATTGGTCACCTAATCAAAGGCTTTCATGCCCTGATAGGCCCATGTCAACTTGTTCGGGCTGCCTAAATACATAATGATCATAACCCATGTGCTTGCACATTAGATAAGAGATGCTATGATGACGGTTTTACACCGAGCACCATACGCATCCATTGGGTTCCCCGCTAACCCATGGATCAAGCCCACCTAGGAAAGAGACCGCATTACCTTGTGTGTGGGAGTAATAAGGTTGGAAGGATTTACTTGCTTGCATGTGATTGTAAATGTTGCATAGCTCACTATCATGCATTGTATATGTCATTCATGCATCATCCTAACAATCTAATTTTTTCAGCCATCATAGATTCATCTAAGTGGACTAGAGGTTCCGACGGTCGGCTAGTAAGGATAAATCTGCTTTTTAAGTTACCGGAACTAGTGAAGCCTCTGTAGAACCACCAATGGCAGAAGAAACCGGAGCACTGACCACTCAAGACCTAGCTAGGAGGCTAGAAGACTTCGAACGGAGAGTGCTAGACATGATGGGTTCCATGGCTGAAAGGATTGCCCATCCACCTGCTGCCTCACAGCCGCCTGCTACTCTACAGCCATAGGCAGCCCCTCCTCGGGGGCAAGCCGAACCACCTGCTGGTGGGGAGGCTCCCTTCGTTGGAGCTGCTGCTCGCCAACCCAACAATGAGCACAGAGCTGCTGCACCCATCGAGCCAAGAGGGGAAAGGATTCATAACCCCAACGATGATTTCTTGATGGAGGAAGAAGAAGAAGAGGTGCCGATAGTCCACCAAGCTGCAAGGCCCAGAGCACCCAGAGTAGAGGATGAAGCTTTAAGAGGTATGAGACAGCAGATCGAAGCTATCACCCGCATGCTCTCGGCTGGAAAGGGGGTCAACCCATAGGACAGAGATCTGGGGGATAAAGAGTTGCTGCCCCAAAGATTCAAGATGCCCAAGCTGCCGAAATTTGATGGCACCTCTGACCCATCCGCCCACATCAAGAGTACACCTTGGACATGAAAGGCATAGGGCTGAGCAAGAAGCAGAAGGTGGAATATTTCTGCCTTAGTCTGGTGGGCCCGGCAGTTGACTGGTACCACGGGTTGGATAGGAGGTCCAAAGAGGACTGGGACCTTTTGACCGAAGAATTCATGAAGCAGAGGATGGAGGTCACCTTAAAAGACCTCGAGCTTCTACAGCAGAAGAATGATGAGTCATTCCATGAGTACCTCACCAGATGGAGAAACAGGGTCATAGAGATGAAGAGGAAGCCTGACACTGCAGACCAGATCAGGCTATTTATCAGAAACTCATGCCCTTACTTAAGGGACTTGCTCAGTTTTAAGGGGCTCAAGGACTGGGAGTCGCTTAAGGATGTCGCTATAGAAGCTGAGGCGGCTTACCTGGCAAAGAAAGCAAGCCAAAATAACTTTGCTGGGAAAGGCTATGGGAACCAGTCGGGATTCAAATCAGGCGGAGCTGGAGGCAGCAACAGCAGAAACGGTAGGACGACAGAGGTCTCAGCTACTGGAGTTGGGCAGGGTCAAAGATATTACTCCAACTTAGGCCGCTCCCTATCTTGGGTACTGGAAAAACTAATGAAAGAAGGCAAGTTGCAACCATTGCCACCTAGACCAGCCTTGAGTCAGGGACAGCCAGGACATAGAGGTGATCAGTACTGCGCTTACCACCAGCACACCGGCCATTTGACTGACCATTGCCGTATTCTGAGAAACAAGATCCAGGATCTCATTGACACCAATCAGATCACAGATCCTGAGAAGAGAGAAAAGAAGAAAGCAGGTTATAACGCAGTCCCTCCACCGTGAACATGACCGTGTCTTGCAGTCCACTAGTGATATTGCTTTTAGATGCTGAAATTCTTTTTATTTCTAGAACATTTTATGTTACAATTTTCGGTTTGTAATGAAGAGAACAATTTTTGCTTATTTGAATAATGTTTCTATTGATTTCATTTCGCATGATCATAACAAATTAACTTTGGCATTAATTC
Source organism: Excoecaria cochinchinensis (assembly GCA_947683425.1). NCBI lineage: Eukaryota > Viridiplantae > Streptophyta > Magnoliopsida > Malpighiales > Euphorbiaceae > Excoecaria > Excoecaria cochinchinensis. Next base: position 5,914,666 of record CANTUQ010000004.1, read on the forward strand.
AAATAATATGACTGCAGTTAATCTCGAAAACTTTGGGGAACCCAAAGAAAATTTTGATAGCATCTAACATAGCTCCTGTAAAGAGAAAAAAAGAAAAAAGAAAAAAAACTAGTTGCAATTAGGGGACTAGAAAGAAACTCACTAAGAGCACTAGAACCTTTCTGATTACCCGTCAAAGCAATCCCTGGATAAGGCGGAACCTAGAAAATGATTTAGGCAACATTTTCTTTGTATAGCTCTCTAAATGACCATTTCCTACCCTTACTTCACAATCGCTTGCTAGCCCATTGAGCCTTTATGTGGGTATGCTAAATGCGTGCCAATTTTGTTGTTACACACATTAAAACTATCCCCTCGCCTAAAATGATTTTGGCTTCCCTTTAGAAGAGTGGCCTCTCTAGCAGGGATGGATGAACATTTTAACAATCAACAATTTCTTTGTGGGTTATCAAAATTGCCTTGGTAAGGATGAGTTTACACTTTGGGAAGAGGGTTTCAGTCATGCGCCAAAGACATGAGCTCCTTAAAAAAAAAAAAAAGAAAAAAGTAGAGCTCAAGAAATTAACCACTTGACGTGTTTTGATGATTACCTTTTTAACTGTCAATCTGATCTTAAATGAGCTAAAAAGTTATCAAATCCAAATTCAAGAATACCTTTGTATATACAACTGAGCTGAGAATGGTTCATCCACCAGTCGAGAAAATATTGCGGCCATCTTTCTCTAGCGACCTGATCCTCCTTTGATAGCCATCTACCTAAGCCTAACATTACAACCAAAGTAAGACCTTTTGATTCTTGGTTCAGTCTTATCCAATTAGCGAAGATGACCTTCTAATAAGGTTCGGTACGTAAGAAGAGGCATATGGTGTTTCTTGAGCTTAAAGCGAGGAGCCACGAGTGCATTCATGCATTCGAGTTAAGTCTCGTCCCCAAAGTTGCATCTAAAATTTGCATTCAAAGAAAAAGATTAAGAGATGAGAGAAAATCTTCAATCATAAAACCCGAGAGGGCTGATTGATAATAGGAGTTTGATGGTTTCAAGATCTATCTCGAGATTAGCTAAAGTCTTGTATTTTTTAAAATCAATGCCAAAATAATGATCATGTTTAATGAAATCAAATTGAAACACATGCATTTATGCAATGATGTGATCAGATTATTGTACCCTATGTGATCAAAGTCATGTATCTGCCTACCCTCTGCTACTCTCAGCACGCAAACGCTTCAGCCGATTCATCCTGTTATCAGATGTGCAAAGTCAAGCTCATGCAACCATGTCCTAAGACTCCCTAAAGATTCTTGCCAACAACTTTAGCAATCTTCAAAAAAAAAAAAAAAAAAGAGAAAAGAGCCGTTAGAGTGAAAACCGTAACTGGCGCTCTAAGCAAAAACTAGGCAAAAGGATAGGGTGAAAACCTAAAAACAGGCAGTCTGTCCTTCAAAAAAAAAAGAAGAAAGAGAAAAGCCGCTGGATTGGGTTGGGTCCATTCCAGGCAAAAAATAAGGCACAGGGTTATGTGAAAATCCACAAAGGACGCATCTCCCACTAAGAAAAGCTAGTGTGAAAATCCACAAGGGACGCACTACCTTCAAATAATGACTACAGGTACCGGATGAGAATCTCGCAATCCCGAAGGGCATGAAATTCAAAAGCAGCTTAAAAGGCATCGATCCTATTGCAAATTGCAGCTAGCCCCGCTATCATCTCCAAGTCCACATAGACAAATTTTTATCCTGCATTCCTGCATGACTCATGCATTTCACTTGCATGCTCACTATTTTTCCTGCATATTTTAGTTTCCCTATTTTGCAGAAAAAGAGATTTGATGCGGACACCGACCAAAGCCGAGTGACGACATCAGTCCAAGCAATCAACCAAAGACCTCTCTGGAGGCAGACCTCAATCGAAGACCTCTCAGGGGGCAATCAACCAAAGACTTCTCAGGGAGCAGCAAATTGAAGACCTCTCAGGGGGCAATCAACCAAAGACTTCTCAGGGAGCAGCAAATCAAAGACCTCTCAGGGGGCAATCAACTAAAGACTTCTCAGGAAGCAGCAAATTGAAGACCTTTCAGGGGGCAAACGATAAATAAACCAAAGACTTCTCAAGGAGCAAAAAACTGAAAACCTCTCAGGGGGCAAACGATAAATAAACCAAAGACTTCTCAGGGAGCAGCAAACTGAAGACCTCTCAGGGAGCACCGTACGCCTCTGGGCGCGGATTTCGCGCGCCTCGCAGCGTGAGTCCCCGTTGCTCTATAACGACGGGAAGTCCCTCTATAGCGACGGGCTTCCTGGCCGTCGGTACAGGGTCTGATGCCCTATTTCCCTCTTTTCAGCCTTTTTTCCGATTTTTTCACCCAAAAATCCGTTTTTTATCCCATTTTTTTGGGGTTTTTGACTTCAAATTAAATTCTAAAATATTTTTTTAGGTAATTAAATAATAAAACTTGATTTTATCATTAAAAATAAAATAATTTTGTGTTAAAAATAGGTTTTTTTTCCTTAATTAAATGAGGGCAACCTATTTTATTCTATAAAGAGTTTATGATGAAATCAAAGGAGCCTCCTCCACATTTTTTAGACCTAATTTTCCAGAATTCTTCTTCTTCTATTTTCTTTTCAAAATTTCAGATTTCTCTTTTTAATTAATAAGGTTTAATTGAAATTGAAAGATCAATTTTCAATTGTTAATTATTCCAATTAATTTCTTTGTTTTTCCTCCATAAACACAAGAAATTAATCATCATTTTGACATCAATTTCTTTTTAATCTTAAGCATACAAATCAATTCCTTTGTTTTTCTCCATAAACAAAGAGAATTAATTTTATTGCTAAATTATTCTTTCAAGCAATTTTCCGGAAAATCATCACTTTTCCTTCATCAAATCCAATACTCTGAGGGTAAATATTCTAGGCTCAATTCCTATTCTATTTTATTTTTTTTAATTTAATTTATTCATGTATATATTATATTGTTTTTATTGATTTATTTATTGTTTTCATCTATTCATTTGTTGTATTGATCTTATATTTGTTCTATTTAATTGTTTATATATGATTTGATTTTTATTCATGTGAATATTGTTTTCTTTTAATTCCTAACATGTAAATAATTTATTTTATTTTGATTCCTCATTATTTTTAACATGTAAATAATTAATTAATTTAAATTAATCTTTTTGCCATGTAAATAGTTTGTATTAATTATGAACACATCAATTAACCTTGTTATATATCATTATTATTTTCATCATTCCTTTGTTTACTAATTTTTATCATTGTTACATGATTTTATTATCATTTGTTTATTTATTCATTCATTATTTTTCACTTATCATCATTATTTTCATCATGTGTATATTTTCATGTACTAATTAATTAACATGTTTTATTTTATTTTCATCACATCATTTAATCATTTATCACATATAATCCATGTTTCTCATTTTATTTTGGTTTGTTAATATTTTTTATTCAATGATCATTCTTTTCATATCATCTTATTTTATTTTAATTTGTTATTCATTATTTTGTATGTTTAATTGATTTAATTACTAACATTATTTTATTTGTATTTTGTTTTTATGTCTAAACTCATTTTTTTCGCTTGGGCGTTTTTGCGAGCACATCGGGAGGTCCAAAAAGGCTCATTTGGTTTGTAATATTTTATTTAATTTTTCCATATAATTTTCTTGTAAAATTATTTATTTAGGCTCGCTAGAAAGAAAATCACAAAAACGTTTCTATTAATTAACTTGACATTTTTTTTCTAAATAAAAGGGGACCAATGTCCTAGTTTTTCATACCCAAATAAATCACCACATCAAAATTGTTTCATAATAAATATGCATGCGAGGACCAATGTTCTCACTATTAATGAATAACCCGTTTTATGCATGTATTTCACTTTTATAAATGGGAGTTGTATTCCGCTCCTAGTGTTATTGTAATTTGTTTTGAATGCTTTATTTTGGATTTTGCTTACATTTACCGCTTTTGATATGAATGATTGCGCCTTTAATTTTAAATTGCATTGTGTGGAAAGTTGATGAAACAATGTATTCAAAACTTAATTATAATATTAATCAAAGTATAAATAAATGAGAAGTCCCGAACCAGCTCTGGTCTTTGGGCTCAAGAGGCTAGAGGTTTACCCTCCAAGACACCTCTTGTGTCACGAGGCTTTAGCGTTAATCCTAGGCTCCTTAGGGCGAGAGGTTTACCTTCCAAGACCCCTCTGGCTAGCCCAAAATGGATACAAAGCGCAGTCTTAGGCTCTCCTAGGCGAGAGAAACTTTTCCAATGTTCTATTGGGTGGCGACTCCATGAAACCTCCTTGTTGTCCAACATAGACGCACTTGCGATTTATTGCAAGCTGTCAACGGACCCACAAATGCCCCGATCGCCCTCAAGCAGGCGGTTACATGGGCGACAGCGGGGATCCGGCGCGCGTCACAGTGTGTTAAGAACAAACTATAATCTTTGACTTACAAACAATTCTTTTCCGGAATATTTATACATAGTAATTCATTGGTCAAGTGACCATATAGATATATACACATTTTATAATTAATATAATTTGGAATGGGAAAATAGCAATTCAAGTCATTTTAAACAAAAGAATATAATTGCATTTCTATTAAGAATGTAGATATTTATATATACTGAGACATGCCAGTTTTTGGTATATATAAGGTTGAGACAGAAGTTGAAACGTTATAAGAATTCAAGTAATAAAGTTCCATCATTGGAAAATTATGCATAGTTTAAAGGAGTATTATTATATATAAGAAATAAGCCATCTCGCAAAAAGAAGCCATATTTTGTGGTGGTGAATATTTACCCAAACTTCACCCTAATATGCTATTTTCAATTGGTTGTAAATTGGTTAGTCCCATATACTTGTTTTATGGTATTGAAAATTTTAAATTGAACAGCTATGGAGATATGGATGTCAGTACATAAATAAATAGAATATTATTGTATCGAAAAGTTTGTAGTAAATAATTATTTATAGTTGATAGTTGATGTATTATCATAGTATCCTTGTATTTTTTATAACTAATGTAAGTATTGAGTGGATGATATTTGTAAATTATTATATGAGTGTGAATGAACCTAAATTGGAGGATGGGCAATCTTGTGTTGGAGTATGAATTGGAGAAGGGTGAATAAAGATATGCTTATTTGAAGTGTAAAGACTTTCTGTTTACAGGGGGATAGGCAATATTATAGAGGAAATTTTGCCGAAATTTCGGTAGAATTGAGTGGCATATTTGTGTTTTGAATAAATAAATCGTAAAGTTTAATAGTTGTAGGATAGTTGAAAAAAAACTTTACTCGGATTTTATCAATAATCTTAAGAGTAAGAGTAGTTTTAAGACAATCAAGTTATTGTACAGTGTCGTTGGAACAGTAGTGTGTGTATGTATAGTTTAAGGGTGTTGCAAATTTAGTATCTGTAATTGGATTCGAAGTCAAATTTTTTCCTCATACAGTTGTCTCCCCATTTTAATGTAAGTTGTATTCTATTTTTTTTTATTATTATTATAATGACATTATACTTATGATTATTTTTTATGTTTTTTTTTTTTGCAGCCCTTGTCATTTTTTGGACATTTTGAAGTGCATATACAATTACACTTGTTGGATTTTCGATATTTTGAAGTGTATATATAATTACACTTGTTGGGAGATTTTGAATATTTAAGGTAAATTATATTAAATGATTTGGCCTTTTGATTTATTGCTTTTATGCATGAATTTTAATTATAAATTTATGTTTTAAATTCTACAGGTTTTCAAAACAGTGGACAATGAAGATATAAGGTTCATTATTCATTCTTTTAGAATTTTTATATTCTAAGGTCAATAGAAAATGATATAGACAGGGGCTATTTTTATATTTTATAGTATATGATACAATTTCGAAATATTGATATATTTTGTATATGATATTTTGCAATCTATGACAAAACTATTTATTATAATTTTGGATTTATTTATATATGTGTGTAAATGATGTGTACAGGTAATAGTCAAATAAAATATTTTATTTATTTTGAAAATTATTAATTTCTGAATTTTCTTTGAATGATGAAAAATTCATGACTATCTTTAACTACCGAATATTTTTTCATTGACTATAGCAAAAATAAAAACTTGTCAGTAAAAAGTATCCTCAACGACAAAAAACTTCTTCATGGAAAGCGAATAAAATGAGCAAAGGGAAAATACAATTAGTAAAACAGTATTTGTAACGACATGAAAGGTTGAAAGTGAATATAATTAACGAATGAAAAATTCGGTCGCTAAAACGTATATTTCACGAACAAAAATCACTTCGTTGAAAGTGAATATAATTAACGAAAGGAAAATTCGGCTTAGCGAAAGAAAAATCCGATCGCTAAAAGACATTTTTAACGACCGAAAATTCCTTCATTGAAATTGAATACAAATAGCGAAGGGAAAATCCGGTCACTAAAAGGCATTTTTAACGACCGAAAATTCCTTCGTTGAAAGTGAATACAAATAGCGAAGGGAAAATCCGGTCGCTAAAAGGCATTTTTAACGACCGAAAATCCCTTCGTTGAAAGTGAATACATTTAGCGAAAGGAAAATCCAGTCGCTAAAAGGCATTTTTAACGACCGGAAATCCCTTTGTTGAAAGTGAAAACAATTAGCGAAGGGAAAATTCGGTCGTTAAAAATGACTTTTCAATGACCGGAACCATTCCGGTCATTAAAGATTTTAACGACCGAATTCAATATCCGGTCGTCTATACTTTTAAAGAAGGGGCTTTTACCGACCGAATTTTCCGGTCGTTAAAAATTTTTAACGACCGGATTTTAACTTTTAACGACCGGATTTCTCTTCGTTAAAGAGCATTTTTCTTGTAGTGAAACCTCCAAGACACCTCTTGTGGCCCATCAAAAAGGCTCAAACTTGCACAGTTCTAGGCGCCACAAGGCGAGAGGGCCATTTTAATGTTCAATTAAGGTGGATACCTCCAAGACACCTCTGGTTTGCCCAAGCGTGAGGTTAGAGGGCCGCTCTATCATTAGGGTGGAAACCTCCAAGACACCTCTGGCTTGCCTATGATGGATATAGCAGCGATGTCTTAGGCTCACTGAGGCTAGACGACCTTTCCCAATGTTCTATTGGGTGGCGACTCCAAGAAACCTCCTTGTTACCCAAAATAGACGCACTTGTAATTTCCTATAAGTTTTAATGAACCTCATCCCGAAGGCCCTGAAGTCGGGCGGTTCGGGGCACCTCGGGGTTAGGAGCGCATCACAGTGGTGACTCCGCTAGGGGCAATACTCGAGACTTCGCTTTGAAAGTGCCTTGGTTAAAATTTACAATTGAGTTTTAATTTAAAAATTTCATCCTTTTTTGAAACTACATTGCATCTCATTAGAGCCTTAGATCTATGCTAGTTTGGTCCCTCTTTCAACCCCGGTGCGTTCCCGAAGCACAACCCTACGTTCACTCAATGTAGGGAAGTGTTAAGGATAATTACCAGCCCAAGCCTCGTACCATCATGGTATATCAAATGGAGACCCGATCAGTCGTTACGCTCATGATGAGCTGGTCCCATTGGCAGGGACCATGCTTGGGTAGGCCTAAAGTATTATCACCCTGGCCAAAGCTCATGTAATGGCAATAGATACTTCCCCTAGGTGGTATGAACCATAATACCTTGCTTGATATATGGATCATTTTGTATTAGACAACCCCAAATAATTTGATTGGTCACCTAATCAAAGGCTTTCATGCCCCGATAGGCCCATGTCAACTTATTCGGACTGCCTAAATACACAATGATTATAACTCATACGCCTGTGCATTAGTTAAGAGAGGTTATGCTGTCGGTTTTCCATCGTGCACCATGCACGTCCATCGGGTTCCCTGCTAACCCATGGGCCAAGCCCACCTAGGACAGAGATTATACGACCTCGTGTGTGGGGGCAATAAGGTTGGAAGGATCTATCTGCTTGCATGTGGTTGTGGATGATGTATTGCATATTCATGTCATTCATGCACAAATAAAAATTTTTTATTTCTTCCCTATGTATACATCCTATTCTTTGCATATAATTATTACATGTACATATCATCCTGTGTATAGTTTTTCAAATGTTTCACATGTATCATTGTAATCTCTTTTAGTCACTGTATACTATTTATTGCACAGCACGACCATGCATTGCATATTATTCATGCATCATTCTAAGCCTTGCTTTTCAGCCATTATAGACCATTTGCTTAGATGGTTAGGGGATCCAAACAGTTGTCTAAGGAGCGATCAGAGTTCATGCGGGCTGACAAAGTTTTAGCGTTCTTACCAGAACATCTAAAGGTGTTAGAAATGGCTGGCCCTTCACAATTGACAGAAGAGACTCGTGCCCTAATTGCCCAGGAGTTGGATAGAAGGTTCGAAGAGCTGGAAAAAAGGATGTTGGCCATGGTCAAAGAAAGAATGGATGCCATGGCACTTGTTCTCCAAGCTCAGCTTATGGCAACAACTCATAACCAAGTAGAGCCGGCCATGGTCAAGAAGGCTTATACAGCGATAGCTGAAGTATCTCCTTTTCCCTTCGAGACCAAAGACAAGGGGCCATTTGACTTACCAAGTGAGCAAGGAGGAAATAGAAGGCCTACTCTAGAATATAGTATTGTGCCTGAAAAGAATGGGGACCCCGCAATCACGCATATTCTAAAAGGTGAAAGCTCAGGGAACCATAACATCAGTGAGGCAAATGTTAAGGTCACAGAAGCCTCAGCCACTATAGCAGTTCAGTCCCACCTCACTATTTCGGGTAGGCCATTATCCTGGCACTTCACCCGTCTTGTCAAGAAAGGGAAGTTACAACCCTTGCCGGTCGGGCCTGCCCCAAGTCAAGGACGCACTAGACATAGAGCAGATTGGTACTGCGCGTATCACCAGTATTCAGGGCATAGAATGGACTATTATCATCCCTTGAGAGATCGCATTCAAGAACTGATGCTAGGCACAGAAAAGGAAAAGATTTTAGAAGCGCCAACCACGGAGGTGAAGCAAAGGCATTATTCTAATCTGGGCAGATCTTTGTCATGGGTCCCCAAAAGGCTAATGAAGGAGGGTATATTACAGCCATTGCCGGCTAGGCCTGCTAGAAGCCAGGGATAGCTCGATCACAAAGGGGATGAGTATTGCGACATCCACCAGCACACCGGGCATACCACAGACGATTGCAAGACCTTGAGGCATGCTATTCAAGATCTAATTGACTCCCAGCGGATCTCCGACCCAAAAAAGTGAGAGGAAAAGAATAAGATGGACTAAGTGCCTAAGTGGAAAGGTAGGACGGTTCTTAGGGATGATAATGGACCATCGACTGCAATAGCTGTGTTGGCGAGAACGGAAGTTGATTAGCTGTTTAGAATGTTCTTTTTATTTTTGAACTGTTTTATAATGACATTTTAGTTTCATTAATAAGATGAACGTTTTTGCTCACTTGTGTTATGTCTCTTATGATTTCACTATGCATAATCATGATCATAACTTATTCATATTTGACATTGATTCAGTTGATGCTACTCTATTTAATCTCAGAAACTTTGGAGAACCCAAAGAAAATCTTGATAGCATCTGTTATAACTCCTGAGGAGAGATCAAAATTTGAGAGAATTAAAATAAAATATAAAAAAGGTCTTTGCCTGGACATATGAAGACACGCTAAGAGTTGATCGTCGAATCACTAGGCACATCGTTCAAACACATCACAATCATGAACCAGCCACGCAGAAGCTCAGAAAATTGAAGCCGGAAGGGGCAAAAAAGATCAAAAAGAGGAATCCACAAGCAGAAATGAAGCCAAAATTTCTAGTCGAAGTTCAATGCCAGTCTTGGTTGGTCAATGTTGTACCAAATCGAGAAGAGGGGGAGTGCGTGTATGTGTAAACTATTAGGATTTGAACAAAGCTTATCCTCAAAAGAACAAAAAGAAAAGAGAACAAAGGAAGAAAGAGAAAAATAAAATACAAAAAAGAGAGAAGGAAAAGAATCAATATGTAGATTGGAAAACCATCATGGGGGCAAGCTTTGTTCAAATCCCGCTGATCTACACGTGCCCGTACTTTGCCATTTTTCTTGACTTTCGAAAAGGACCACAAGAATTATTTCAACTTACAATGGATATAGGTTGCTCGAGCTTGGAAATAGACATCATAGGGGAGGTGCGCCCTATAGCCCCAGCGGACAGGGTCATGTCAAGATGGTCTCCCGCACCTTGCAAGGTTCAAGGACAGAAGGATGATTTATGGCTAAGGCTAGGAAGTTGCTACAGGGGTATGACATTAAAGACCACAAGTCTTCCCTGTATTGCCCTCAAACCAATAGGGCAGGAGAGACTGCTAACAAGAAGATCTTGATGGCTCGAAACTACAAGGATTGGGCATAGAAATGGCCTTTTGCACTTTGAGGCTGGAGAACCACCATCGGAACCTCTACAAGAATCACCTCCCAGTTCTCAATACATAGGGCAGAAACAGTATGGCCGATCAAACTAGAGCTCAAATCCTTAAGAACAGTCATGACAGCCCAAATTTGGGAAGCCCACAGGGCACAGCAACGGCAACAGTAATTGAACAAGTTAGACAAGGATAGGTCATGGGATTATCGCCACGGTCAGATCTATCAGAAAACGTTCTGTTTAATCATTTGGAAAGACGGCCAGAAAGCATCTGACGAAAGAGGGAGATTCAATTGTTAAGCAAATGAGACCAGGTGTTCCGAGCATACGGGATAGGTTTAGGCTAACATGAGAGGACCCCTTGTTCTTCAGAGATTGTATCTAAGATAGCAGCAACAAACAACAATAAAGATGGCTTCAAGAACCGATCAACATCGATGAACTCAAGAGGGTCCATGGCTAAAGACTTAAAAACCAAAAGAAGAGAATAAAAGCCCCGTGGGTTGAAAACCGAAAAAAGGCAGCCTTGCTAAAAATGGGCGCCTTGTCAGGGTAAAAACCGAAAAAAGGCATCCTGGGAAAAAATTAGAGGCTTGAGAGAAAATGTCCAATCAAGAAAACCCGAGAGGACTGATTGGAGATAGGAGTTTGATGCTTATAAGATATACTCTGAGATTAGATGTAGTTTTGCATTTTGAATCGATGCTAGATAATGATCATGTATAGAGAAATCATACCGAACTTTACACAATCTTTGCAAATACATGTGTTCATTATTTTCTAGTTCGTTTATAAAAAGAGAAACATCATTCATTCCTGAATGTATAAAATCTAAATGAGCACACTCTGCTCCTGCTCTCACCATCCGGATGTCTAAGTCGATGAGTTATAGTATCGATTGTGTAACACCCCCATACCCCCGGTAAGGAATATCGGGGCGCTACGCGGACACTTACATATACATGTACATGCATTAGCGGAAGCGGTAACAATAAATTAGAAATAAGTTGGGCCCAAACAAAATTACTTTTCCTATACATATAAACTGTACATATTACCAAAAGCTTTATACTTATACTTGTTCATTTTTTTTTCGATTCATGTACATATACTGTTAAAGATTACATAGAATAACTATACTTTTTATTACATAATGATGTTACTCAAAACATCGCCAATTCTACCCCTAATTTATACAAAAAGGTATATCAAAAAGCTCCTAGTGGCCCTCACTTGCAGATGAACGCTTTCACTGGTCCACACCTGTCAACCTACACGGAAACAAACATCCGTGCTAAGCGATAACGCTTAGTGGGGATGAAAACAATGCAAGGGACTTCTTTCGAAGTCTCAAAATAAATTATATATACGTCACATATATTAGCCAAAGCACACATGCATATATTTTCACACTCATGTAAATCATGGATTCTAATTCATATAAACATGTGCTGGTACATATAACTATCCTGTAGCATTCATCTCACATACTTTAAACATTTACTTATAACACTACATATGATCATTTCATGTTCACTATACACTAGCAATAACGAGGGTAAAACAATAAGCCTGAATTCCTTTCACGGTGGATACGGGTAACTCTGGATACTGTTTACAGTATCTTACATGTGGAGAATTAACTCAAAACTCTATGGAATACACGAGGTATTCCGAACTCTGGGCACAATTAAGGCCAACTCTAGCAGCTGCACTCTAGCCCTTTATAAGCATGCTTATCTATCCACTATAACGGTAATCAGGCTCTAACAACTCATATACTTTACACTGATATCAACTGATTTACTATAATTCAAATACATTTAATTTCTGTATAACTTTTAATAATCAAGCACATTTAAGGTTACTAATCATATAGGAAATTTAAAAGATGATTCAAACCAAACACAGACTAAATGATAACATGCAAGACTCTTTAGACCTTTAATCACTCAAAACAGGAGCAAAAGACAAAAAAACAAGACAAAACAGGCGGAAAACAACTCACTGTCGCGATCACGACTTGTGTCGCGCTCGCGACAGTAGCCTAAGGAAACAGGGCCGTCACGAGGCGCACACGCGATTGCGGCTCGTGACGATCTGCTTCGCTTCACGCCCGCCAGGAAGGAAGGGGTCACGAGTCGTGACTGCCCATCACGTCTCGTGACAGGATCCTCACAACAAAGAGAGGGCATCACGGGTCGTGATGCCATCTCACGCCTCGCCGGAGGAAGGTCACGCGGCTTGACTGCTCGTCGCGTCTCGTGACGGAACTCTCACGGCAACTGAGAGAGGCATTGCGAGACGTGATGCCATCTCACGCCTCACTACGAGGCTCGCCCAAGGGTCACGAGTCGTGACCTACCCTCACGTCTCGTGACTCTCTCCTCACAACTCTGAAAATTAAATTTCCAACTCGCTTCCTACGGAAATGAAAGACGCGGTTCTGTCACGATCGCTACTTGTGTCGCGCTCGCGACAAAAGCGTGTTCCCCAATTCCAAGGGCAAAAACCACATACAGTTAAACTCAAACAAAACCCAAACCAACTCTTTTATTTTCACATGCAACCACTCCTCTTTTAACATGTAATTACCCTATAAATCATGCTCATAACTAGGTTTTCACTCAAATCACACAATCACTTTAGACATTGAAACACTACAAGCAATCAAAAATAATTTCACACACTTAAAAAGCAATTGAGCTAATTAAAGCTCCAAGTACATTTCCTTATACAACTAAATCTCTATTAACACATTCAAGATCACAACACATGCAAAGTAGGAAAACCGCACACGATCCCTACCTCTAGGACATTGAACCGCGCTCTCTACTCGGCTCCGACCTTCTCTTTGCCTTTATTGGGCCTCTTGTCCACAGCTTCCATACACAAACCATTCAAAATACCAAAGTTACTCTTCTCTCTTACTTTAAATCAAAAACAGAAATAAAAATACAAGAAGAAGACCAATACTAACTAAAGAGCATTACTTACCTTCTTAGGAGACCTAATCAAGCTCTACTAGCCCCTCTCAAAGCCAACCCAAATGAATCACTCAAAACAGTGTAAAGAAGAAGAAGAAGGAATGAAAGAAAGAGCAGGGCAAAGGAAAAGAAAGAAACTCACGTGAAAGAAGAAGAAAGAAGCAGATAGTCTAAGTCAATCCAACAATTAACTATGGTAATAAATGCCATCTACCCAAATAATTACATCCTCATCCTCTTTTTAACTCTTAATCTCTCTTAACATAAGTTAATCTATTGCCACTTGTCAGTTCCCTACAAAGCCATGTGTCATTCTCCTACAAAGCTACAAATTAAAAAGGCTAATTTAAATACCCTATCACCGGAGTGGTTCTGTCGCGCCCACGACGCTTGTCGCGCTCGCGACAGAACTCAAACCCACAACACTAATCTTTCTTGAACCAAAATTCTATAATTCTTCTAGGGCTATTTCGGGGTGTTACAAATCTCTCCCCCTTAAGAAATTTCGTCCTCGAAATTTCCCACGCTACCGAACAACTAATTCAAACTATATACTGTATAAACTAATTAGAGGACTTACCAGAAGTTCCAATCAATGCCTCCACATCTTCAGCCGTCATGGCATATACACGTGGCTGATCCTCAGTAGGGAATGGCCTCTCAACTGTTTTCGATGGCGGTCTTTCAGCTCTACTTAGTCCTCTTCCACTTCTAACATTTCCAGAAGCATTGCATTTCTCTCTATTTACTTGTGAGGCCATATTCTCTCTTGTTTTAGGGCACTGTGCAAGGAAATGCTCTGTACTACCGCATTTGAAGCAAGCTCCAGTGAGCTTTCTACACTCGCCCCAGTTACGTCTATTACAGTGCTCACATTCTGGGGCCATACTCCCTCTACTAGCAGGCGGTCTCACACTTCCAACCGAAGTTGGTACTTGTACCGATGCTTGCTCATCCTTTCCTCTTTTTACTACTCTAGCTCCTCTACCAACATTCTCATCTTCTCTTGGAAATCTTCTTTTCTGCTCTCTCTTTTGCTTTATCAACTCAGATTCCTCCATTTTCATCGCTGCCAACACCAATGGATAATAACCCACCGGTTGTAAAGCAACCATGGTAGCTAACGGTCCTCTTATGCTCTCTCTCAATCCATCTTCGAACTGTCTGCACCTGAAGTCATCCGTTAACATCCCTTCCGGTACATATTTACTCAAACGAGTAAACTCTTTATCATATTCTGCAACAGTCATATTCCTCTGCTTAAAAGTTACAAATTCTTTCCACTTGCCATCTTTATACGCTTTGGTTACAAATTTCTCCTTGAACTCTCGAACAAAGAAATCCTAGGTTAACTCCATGGGTCTTTGAGAATTCTGCAACACCAACTTCCACCAGTCATATGTTGCACCCTGCAGCAATGACACGGCGCAAACTACTTTCTGGTTCTGAGGGCAACTGATCTCTTGCAAAATTCTTTCTATTTTCTCTAAACAGAATTCTGCTATCTCGGATTGATCCAGGGATGTTCCATGGAACTCTTCAGCTCCTCTCTTTCTTATCAAATCTGTTGGAGCTTTAGGAGCTGTCAGTCTATCTAGGATCTGTACCAACCCTTGCATTAACTCCGGGTTGTCCTGAACAACTCTTGCTCTATCTTCTCTATCTTGTGCTTGTACATGTGGATCCACTCGAACCGGATTCACACTGCCTGTAGTCTCTCCTACATGCTCACTCGGGTCGGACTCCATCTAGACCCTACAAAACTAGCATCTGCATTAGGCCACATTCTAGACAACTCAAACATATACACTAGTACTATACTCTATCATCTTATAGTCCTGAACCAGTTAACCTAGAGCTCTGATACCACTAAATGTAACACCCCCATACCCCCGGTAAGAAATATCGGGGCACTATGCGGACACTTATATATACATGTACATGCATTAGCGGAAGCGGTACCAATAAATTAGAAATAAGTTGGGCCCAAACAAAATTACTTTTACTATACATGTAAACTGTACATATTACCAAAAGCTTTATACTTATACTTGTTCATTTTTTTTCGATTCATATACATATACTGTTAAAGATTACATAGAATAACTATACTTTTTATTACATAATGATGTTACTCAAAACATCGCCAATTCTACCCTTAATTTATACAAAAAGGTATATCAAAAAGCTCCTAGTGGCCCTCACTTGCAGATGAACGCTTTCACTGGTCCACACCTGTCAACCTACACGGAAACAAACATCCGTGCTAAGCGATAACGCTTAGTGGGGATGAAAACAATGCAAGGGACTTCTTTCGAAGTCTCAAAATAAATTATATATACGTCACATATATTACCCAAAGCACACATGCATATATTTTCACACTCATGTAAATCATGGATTCTAATTCATATAAACATGTGCTGGTACATATAACTATCCTGTAGCATTCATCTCACATACTTTAAACATTTACTTATAACACTACATATGATCATTTCATGTTCACTATACACTAGCAATAACGAGGGTAAAACAATAAGCCTGAATTCCTTTCACGGTGGATACGGGTAACTCTGGATACTTGTGACGCGCGCCGAACCCGGCACAACCCAGCAAGGGCCCTCGCTTTGAATCCGCTTTAGGATTCGAGGTATGAAGGTTCGCGTCTTTTGATCATGGGTGCCATGAGATATCATCGGTGTATCCCTCCCAATAGCACATCGGGGAGAATAACCTAGCCTATTGACGCCTAAAGGCACCTTTGAGGTATTTGGAGTCGCCACCCAATTTGCAAGAAATTGGGAAAAGGTTTCTCACCTCTATTGGTCTAAACCAGAGATATGGTGTCCGGAACTTCCCTCTTATTTATGCTTTGGTTAATTATAAATGAGTTTTTAACTTCTTAAAATTATATCTCCCATCTCACACGAGCGATGCATTAAAAGTAAAAGCGCATTTTTCAAGCACGTAAAGGAAGTAAATAAAAGCGATAAAGCAATAGATAGGGAAAGCGATAAATGAAAGCGGTAAACACGCAAGCACGCAATTACAATAGAAATAGGGGCAGAATACAACCCCAATAAAAGGAGGTTAAAGATGTAAGTGGGACGGAATACAATCCCCAAAAGATAAATAAAGTTGCCCCAAAATTAATTACAAGGGCCCAAAAAAGAAATGAACTTGAATTTAAAACACTCACTTAAGATTAAAATAAAAGAACATACATAAATCGGGACATTATTTGAGGAACGTTGGTTCCTTCGCGCTCGTTCGAAATTTAGGAACATTGGTTCCTTCGTATTAATTTGAAGAGGGTTCGAAGAGTCATTTTTGATTGCTTGAATTGAAAAACCGGGATGAGTGATCCCATTTTTGTAGAAAAGTTGACTCTTCGTTTTAATCGTGACATTTTTATTGTCGGGCTAAAATAAGGGACATTGGTCCCGATTTTATTAGTGAAAATTCCAATTTAATTATAGAAATATTTTTGTGATTTTTTATCGCACGCGTGCACGAATAAAAATATATATTTACAAATAACACAACATAAAGAAAGGGTTAAGAAAGGTCTCACCGAACCGGAGTACCCGCCTACGCGTCGCGACCCATCCAGGGAGTCACGGGGCGTTCACGTGAACAACTCGACTCAAGTTAAATCTCAGACAGAAAATAACATCAAAAATATTAGTAATAACTCTAAAAATTAATTGAGTAAAGACGAAATAAATATTGGGCAAATTAATTTAATGAACCGGATAATTTACATGCAAGGTAAATTAAAATAAATCAAATTATCCACAGTAAATAACAATGCAACAATAAATAGGATGGATAGTAGACATAATAATCATAATAAAACCATATGAGAATGATAATGATAATAATAATGATAATAATAATAATAATAATAGGATGGTAATAATGCAAGTAATAATAATAATGAATGATGTGTAATATGAAAACAGGATATTCAATTAGAAATAATATTAACAATGGTAATAATAATAATAATAATATTAATGAACTTACATGGCAGCAACCTATAATAATAATAATGATAATAATAATAAAAACAATGGATGGACCAAATAGTGATGGTAATAGTGATAATGACAATATTGCTACATGAGGATAATATTAAATAACAAGGGAAATGATAACATAAATGGGGATTGGTGATCAACGGCAAAACAAATAGAAATTAAACTATAAAATCAAATCAAATTCACATATAGAAGTTGGACCAAAAGCAAGGCTAGGGGTGTCAACAGTAGCAAAATAAAAAAAACTATTAGCCGTGAATAAATATGATAATAGCGACAAAAATAATATTAACAACAATAAATAACATACAAAAAAGATAAATGAGGACGAGTTCAAGGATGTTTACCCTCAGAATTTTTTAGATTAGGGAAACGGTGTCCCGATCGATTTTCCTTGTCAGATTTGTGGTGATAAATATTTGAAGAAAATGTAGAAATTAATATCTTGAAATAAAACAAGAAAATACTTTGATGAAAAATATTTTTGGTGGATGATTTGGGCAAAAAGAAATTAATTTTCCAAGCCCAAATCACACAATAAAATGGATTATGTATTTTTGAAGAACAAATCAAGATTAAAACTTGAGGAAGAAAAGAAAAAAAAGAAACTAAAGAACCCCCTTTTGCTGGAGAGAAAACAATTGAAAGCCAAAACCTTTCTTTTAAAATTCTTCCGTCCTCTAAAAATGAGGGGCCAAAATCCCTCTTTAATCTTGCCTTGGCCAAAAATGGCAAGAGACAAGATATCTTTTATTTTTAGTTAATCAAAAATTTCATAAAACGGTGAAACATCGGAAATGTCAGACTGAAAAACAGCGAAAAAAATGGACAGGCGAAGACCAGGTCTCGCGGAGAGGGCAAGGGCGCGCGCGGCAGCAGCCTGCTGCGCGCGTGGTGCCCCCGCACCGCGCGCAGGGGCTGCGCGCGAGGCAGCCTGCCTCGCGCGCAGGGGGGGCGCGCGGCGCCCCCTGCCTCGCGCGCAGGGGAGTGCGCGCGAGGCCCCTGCCTCGCGCGCAGGGGGGGCGCGCTAGGCCCCCTGCCTCGCGCGCAGGGGGCTGCGCGCTAGGCCCCCTGCCTCGCGCGCAGGGGGGGCGCGCGGCGGCGCCCCCCGCCTCGCGCGCAGGGGGCCTGTGCGCGGGGCGCCTGCCTTGCGCGCAGGCGCCCCTGCGCGCTGGGGCAGCCCCGCGCTGCCGCAGGCGGCCTTCGCAATTTTTTTTTATTTTTTTTTAAATTTTGAATTTTGACACAAAATTAATATATTTTTTTTTCATCTTAATTTTAATTTCCCCAAAAATATATATTTTTAATTATTTTCCGAAAAACACACCTTTTGACAAGGAACGATCGATTCTCACCTTTCTTGCCGAAAATCGGTCTTCTATTTCATCATTGGGTAATCCTGATCTTGGACCGCCTCGGGACCCGGTGTCTACAATACTGTTTACAGTATCTTACATGTGGAGAATTAACTCAAAACTCTATGGAATACACGAGGTATTCCGAACTCTGGGCACAATTAAGGCCAACTCTAGCAGCTGCACTCTAGCCCTTTATAAGCATGCTTATCTATCCACTATAACGGTAATCAGGCTCTAACAACTCATATACTTTACACTGATATCAACTGATTTACTATAATTCAAATACATTTAATTTCTGTATAACTTTTAATAATCAAGCACATTTAAGGTTACTAATCATATAGGAAATTTAAAAGATGATTCAAACCAAACACAGACTAAATGATAACATGCAAGACTCTTTAGACCTTTAATCACTCAAAACAGGAGCAAAAGAAAAAAAAACAAGACAAAACAGGCGGAAAACAACTCACTGTCGCGATCACGACTTGTGTCGCGCTCGCGATAGTAGCCTAAGGAAACAGGGCCGTCACGAGGCGCACACGCGATTGCGGCTCGTGACGATCTGCTTCGCTTCACGCCCGCCAGGAAGGAAGGGGTCACGAGTCGTGACTGCCCATCACGTCTCGTGACAGGATCCTCACAACAGAGAGAGGGCATCACGGGTCGTGATGCCATCTCACGCCTCGCCGGAGGAAGGTCACGCGGCGTGACTGCTCGTCGCGTCTCGTGACTGAACTCTCACGGCAACTGAGAGAGGCATTGCGAGACGTGATGCCATCTCACGCCTCACTACGAGGCTCGCCCAAGGGTCACGAGTGGTGACCTACCCTCACGTCTCGTGACTCTCTCCTCACAACTCTGAAAATTAAATTTCCAACTCGCTTCCTACGGAAATGAAAGACGCGATTCTGTCGCGATCGCTACTTGTGTCGCGCTCGCGACAAAAGCGTGTTCCCCAATTCCAAGGGCAAAAACCACATACAGTTAAACTCAAACAAAACCCAAACCAACTCTTTTATTTTCACATGCAACCACTCCTCTTTTAACATGTAATTGCCCTATAAATCATGCTCATAACTAGGTTTTCACTCAAATCACACAATCACTTTAGACATTGAAACACTACAAGCAATCAAAAATAATTTCACACACTTAAAAAGCAATTGAGCTAATTAAAGCTCCAAGTACATTTCCTTATACAACTAAATCTCTATTAACACATTCAAGATCACAACGCATGCAAAGTAGGAAAACCGCACACGATCCCTACCTCTAGGACGTTGAACCGCGCTCTCTACTCGGCTCCGACCTTCTCTTTGCCTTTATTGGGCCTCTTGTCCACAGCTTC
This sequence comes from Excoecaria cochinchinensis, assembly GCA_947683425.1. Classification (NCBI taxonomy): domain Eukaryota; kingdom Viridiplantae; phylum Streptophyta; class Magnoliopsida; order Malpighiales; family Euphorbiaceae; genus Excoecaria; species Excoecaria cochinchinensis. Next base: position 5,934,872 of record CANTUQ010000004.1, read on the forward strand.
TATACACAAACCATTCAAAATACCAAAGTTACTCTTCTCTCTTACTTTAAATCAAAAACAGAAATAAAAATACAAGAAGAAGACCAATACTAACTAAAGAGCATTACTTACCTTCTTAGGAGACCTAATCAAGCTCTACTAGCCCCTCTCAAAGCCAACCCAAATGAATCACTCAAAACAGTGTAAAGAAGAAGAAGAAGGAATGAAAGAAAGAGCAGGGCAAAGGAAAAGAAAGAAACTCACGTGAAAGAAGAAGAAAGAAGCAGTTAGTCTAAGTCAATCCAACAATTAACTATGGTAATCAATGCCATCTACCCAAATAATTACATCCTCATCCTCTTTTTAACTCTTAATCTCTCTTAACATAAGTTAATCTATTGCCACTTGTCACTTCCCTACAAAGCCATGTGTCATTCTCCTACAAAGCTACAAATTAAAAAGGCTAATTTAAATACCCTATCACCGGAGTGGTTCTGTCGCGCCCACGACGCTTGTCGCGCTCGCGACAGAACTCAAACCCACAACACTAATCTTTCTTGAACCAAAATTCTATAATTCTTCTAGGGCTATTTCGGGGTGTTACAGATTACGGGACTAAGCACCTACCTCTTGAATGCATTAGTGGGAGTGAAAGAACAACCCCCGACAGATGGCATAATAGTGTTCACCGACAGCTTGCCTAGAGGCCATGATATATGGAGGTTAAAACCGAAGATAAAGGTCCATCTTGGAAAGATAGGGATGCCTCACCATATCATTAATCCCTCTGAACTATCGAGCACAATGGGCGGTAATGTAAAAGGCAGCCTCATGAAGGAACCCGATCCTCATCTGCTACCTCACCCAATCTAGCAACACATTCATCAAGGGAGGCCATGAAATGCAACTGATGCCTAGAGAGAAATACCTCAGAGAATAACTGCTGATTACCCTAGGAAGGGGCTTTGATAGTAGCTTCAACTTTTCTTGCAGTCATACCCAAAAGCAAGAGAGTCTAAAAAAAAAAAGGCCGTTAGAGATGAAAATCGTGACTGGCTCTCTAAGCAAAAGGGCAGGGTGAAAACTTGGGAACAAGCAATCTATTCTTCCATAAAAAATGAAGAAAAAAGCTGCTAGAGTGGATTGGGTCCATTCCAGGCAAATGTTAGGCACAGGGTCTTGTGAAAATCCCAAAAGGAACACATTTCCCGCTAAGAAAAGCTAGTGTGAAAATCCACAAGGGACGCACTACCTTTAAAACAATGACCTTTGAAGCCTGGAGCGATAAGATAGCGTTACTCTAAATAAATTTCCTTTAGGCAGGTGGTGCATAATGCAGAACTTGATTCAGAGTCATGGGGGCAAAATGATCGTTGACCAGGGGGCAAATATACGTATGGGTCAGTTCTCCTTGAAAAGATTATGGGTCAGAGACCGTAAAGTCAAGTCAACGCTTTTCTACATCCTTGGAAGCATCAGACAATATGAGTAGCCGAGCAGTACCCTCAACGAATCCCTTAACCACCTGGGATGTGGTCTATCCATTTTTGCATCTCACATGCATAAATTGTTTGCACATCCCCCTGCATATCACGTGCATTCAGTCCTTTACACTTATGGTTGTACACATAATTTTTGTACATTCATCCTTTGCACGTGTTTCTGTATATAGTTTTGTATGTATATTTCACACACATGATTCCATACGTGCACACAATCTTTTTTATATGTTGTTGTGTACATGACTTAGAGGAAAGGATCGAATAGACCTCATGAGCAAGGATGATCCAACGGATGGGTTCAGTTCAACATTATCAGCTGTTGTATCCAGCATAAAGTCAGGTGAATATATACAGAGGTGGAACACCCAGAAGAGCAAGCCTATCCGGACACACCATGCTAAGGGCAATCCGGAATCACACAAATCTACAGAAAAAAAGATCTCTTGAGAAGCCGGACTACCCGCATATACTTTAGGCAATTAGACGCAAAAGTGGGCCGAGATACAGTCCTAGCTCTACATCGGTGCTCATCCACACCGAACAATCCGATCAAGATGAAGTCCTCATGAGAATGGAACCTCGCGGACCTGCTTCCATGAAGACAGTCAAAAGAGTAAGCCTATTCATGCACGCTATGCCGGTGGCAATCAGGTAAGTTTCTCTATCAGAAGACGTACGTTCACACACATCACACAAAGTGTACAAAATCCAAATTCAAATGTACAAAGAATACAACTCTTCAAAAAAAAAAACAAACAACAAAAACAAACAAAACAAAACAACAAAACTAAAAGAAGAAGATATTTTCAAGGCCTTGAAAATCCAATATACTGTAAAAATTCAAATACATCCAAAATGTAAGAATCCTAAAAACTTACAAGAACGAAAACAAAAACAGAACAAAAACAAGGATCATTTTAAGAGTTGCCAAAGACATTGAAACCTATCCGCCTTCATTTAAACAACCAAAACCTCAAATCCAATTTCCTCTCTGGAGGCTCAAATATAATTTTCCTCTGAGGAGGCTTAAACATAATTTTCCTCTCTGGAGGCTCGAAATCAAAGTCTCTCAGTGAGCGTTAAAGTCTCTCAATGAACATCAAAGTCTCTCAGTGAGCATCAAAGACTCTCAGTGAGCACAGATTTTTAAAGTGTCCCTGCGATCAAAGAGCCCTCTCGAGAGTTATGCAGGTCTTTTCAATAAGGACGTTGGAGATGATAGAGGAATCTATATTTGGGGAAAAACTAATCGTCCTTCAGGGGGCACCCGTCTGACATCGGCCCCAACAGGTATGTATTGCCACAGGTAAGCTTCTCTTTTATTTACCTTGCACATTTGCTTTTCCCTTTTTTGTAGAAAAAAAGAAGAAGAGCCTCAGGATAAGCGCCAGCAGAGAAAACGACGAACGAGTCACCATACCGACCTAAGGATGGTCAATAGTTAGGCTTTGGGCTAACCGGAGGGTGGTTAGCAAATCAGACACCACATCACAGTGGTTAGCAGATTAGACATTGTAGTAGCCGGATGGGGGTTATCAAATCAAACATTGTACGAGCCGGATGGGGGTTAGCAGATCAGACATTGTACTAGCCAGATGGGGGCTAGCAGATCAGAATGTTGTACTAGCCGGATGGGGGTTAGCATATCAGAATATTGTACTAGCCGGATAGGGGTTAGCAGATCAGAGATTGTACTAGTCGGATGGGGGTTAGCAGATTAGACATTGTACTGGCCGGATGGGGGCTAGCAGATCAAAATATTGTACTAGCCGGATGGGGGTTAGCAGATCAGACACTGTGCGAGCCAAGACGAGGCCAGCAGAATACACGCTATAGAACAGGTCGCAAATAGAGGTTGTGGTTAGGCTCACTGAGGCTAGACGACCTTTTCCAATGTTCTATTGGGTGGCGACTCCAAGAAACCTCCTTGTTGCCCAAAATAGATGCACTTGTAATTTCCTACAAGTTTTAATGAACCTCTCTCAAAAGCCCTGAAAGCAGGTCTTCGGGGCACCTCGGGGTTCGGCACACGTCACAATTACTTACCAATATACTTACTAAAATTGGACAGGCTAAAGTTCCCTAGGTAAACAACACATAAATACATGTGTTCTCATTTAAACATATAAAAAATATATATATACATATACAAAGTTTATTTACTTAATGTTCAACCATAGTAAACATGCATATCAAATATTTCAATAATTCTTTACATAAACTTCATATAGACAAACATACTCGTAACTTTTGAACAGTTTCATAACATACCTTATTCACATACGATTTCTTAGACAGTCAATATTCATTTATACACATTCGTTAAAGCAAACGTTGATTTCTTTATCACTTTCCTTTTCACAGATATCGGTTGATTATATAAAACACATAGGTATCAGGAGATACCGGACATTTTCACATAGGTGTCCATAAAGGATCCAGAACAGAGGAGTGCGTAGAACACAAGTCAAATGGCATTTATCACAAATGCTTATTCACATAATCATTTATAAATCATCAAAGAGCTTATCAATTAATTCACATTATTTCACTCTTTTAATTGCCTGCTAAGTCAAAGGGGTGGATAAGCGAGTGAACACATGGCGGTACTCATGGGTACGATTCCAAAAGCAACATCATATTTTTCTCATTCAAAACATTTTAACAGAGGGGATCTTAAACAAGATCCATACACATTAGGGATCACGAGGATCCGAACGGGGACCTGATCAGGGTCCAAACAGAACAGAGGGTTGTAGCTAACAGAACTCTATAGGCATGCCTATCTATCCACGGCTCGACTAACACAAGCTAAATTCCCATATCATTATTAATTTTTTTCACATTTTACACAAATATACCCATTTCATCAATTACTAGCATCATTCTTTTATCATCACATAGACACATGTATAAATATCTATATATGCCTATCATATGCATTAATTTCATTTATCATATTCAAAACTAGTCATGTGTAGTTTCATAGATTAAGATATTCACATGAATATATTAAACGTAATCATATTATTATTCATCATGGATTCACTTATTTGCATATCATATGTACTAATTACATTTATCATATCCATCTGAACATACTAAACATAACTATATTACTCACATCATGCACTCATATAGACTTAATAAATAAATTACAATACTTTATGCACAAGCAGCCATTAAATAATAATAATGGTAGACAAAAGTCTCATAATTCAATTACTAACATGTATAGAAGCATTTGAATAATTCAAAGATTAAAGTACTCATTTTAATTTATAGAGATATAACACAAGTGAGAAACCATTCCCCCAAGCTGAACGGCTTTCACGCCGAATGAAATCCCTTACCGAGCGGAATCACCAGCACGAGTCATGCTCCACTAGCACGAGACCTGCTCCCGAGCACAAGACATGCTCTCGTGCCGAACGGACTCCCAGCTAACTAGGCTTTCAATCGAGCGGGATCTCAGCACGAGTCGTGCTCCCCATGCCGAGACGCACTCTCATTACGAGCAGAATCTCATGCCGAGCGGGATCCTCATGCTTAGTCGTGAAGCTTGACACGTCTCGTGCATTCCTCCGCTAATAGCTCGGCCGATCGGGAGGTGCTAGAATCACTGGACTCTGTCGTGATCACGATGAGCGTCACGCTCGTAATAGAGTCGTGATTTCCCAGTTCTCTGACCAAATCTGCAGAAATTCTTTTCTTTTAAACTCATACCCAAAATTTTCCCAAAACACAATACAAATTGCTCATTCAAAACCTCGCAATTAACACAAAACCCATAACATTTGAACCAATCTAAACAACCTCAACTCCATAAATTTCCAGAAACTCAAATCGAAACCCTAAGATCAGAATATGCATTAAAATATAAAATCTCTAACCTTAACTCCTTTGCTTCTAATTGCTTTCCTTGGTTGATCTTTCTTGTTCCAAAACCCATCCAAAGTCTTACTTATCCAAAATCCTCAGCAATAACACACGTAAATACAAAACAGAAATCCAGGGTTTTATCCAAATCAAAACAAACAGAAGGAATCAAAACTAAACATTACCTCTCTAAACAACCTCTTCATTTGAATCACTTGATCTATCAAACTCCAGCATCAAATCTTAGGCTTTGATATTAAAAGTGAGTGGATGGCATTGAGACAAGAAGGAGAAGAAGAAGAAGAAGAAGAGGAAGAAGAAGAAGAAGAAGAAGAAGAAGAAGAAGAAGAAGAAGAAGAAGAAGAAGAAGAAGAAGAAGAGAAGAGGAAGATTGGGAGAACGGGAGGAGGAGAGTAGATTGTCTGCCTCTCTCATTTCTCTCTCTTCCTTTTTCCCTTTTCTTTCCTTTTCATTAAATGCCCACACCAACCAAGCCACATGTCAAGCCCCTATTGGTCCTCAAATAAAAATCTTAACTTATTTTACTTTGATCCTTAGCAAAACTCTTCTTGGTCCTAGACAATTTCCACTCTGTCACTAAACAAAATTATTTCTTTTTCTAACTTTAATTATCTTTCAATTAAATCCTAATTTTATATTCCACAATTTTACCATTGGCCACACTTATCGGAACTTTTACATTAACTGTTAAATTGTTCAATTAGCATACCAAACACTCCAATTATGCACAACTTTGGTCACTACCCATCCCCGATATGCTCAATCCTTCTAGGGTACCTTTCGAGGTGTGACAGGCTTGAAATCACAAAGTTGAAATATCTAATACTCCAAACTCAGACCATAGTACCCTGATATATATCCAAACCCTTCGGCACATTCATCTCCACATTAAATGTCCTTGCACATACCAATTACATATCAATTTCTCAAGTCCCCTAAATACAAGGTTATATGTTTAGGTCAATAAACTCATTGCAAATAATTCAACTAATCAAGCTCATTATTTTAATTCATTTCATCACATAACGTAAATACACATTCTCAGCTCAATAGAACACATAATTCAAACATGTATTCCAGAGTTTTCAACTATTAATTTAACACACAAAATCAGAGTTTACCAAACCTCTTCGCCTATGCTCCAATGAGCTCACTTGGCACTATGTTCTCTCACTTTCTCCTTTCCCTTGTCCTTTCTCGATTCAACCACTACAAGCATAGTCCAATTTCTAGAATTGGAACCAAAGATCACTTCCAATTCAAATCAAAAGAAAGGAAGAAGAAGAAGAACAATCTAAACTTAACCACTTACCTTGACTAGATGGAAACACAACATAATACATACACCACTTGACCCAATCAGTAGAAATTCAAAGAACTAAACTAAAGAAGAGAGAAAACGGAAGAAGAAGAAGAACAAGGAAGAGAGGATAGCCGATTAACATGCAGAAATGGGAGTATTTCTCTCTCCTCAAATGCTTTATATTTCATGTGGAGAGCTGAGGTGGCAAAGGTTGATTATGCCACTTGGATTCCACCACCACTACCTCTTAAACTCAATTAGATTAAGCTAAACTCCATTATCACTTAATTAATCCTTCTTAAACTTAATCATGCACAATTACTCTTTAGCCACTTAACTTATTTATTTTATGCAATTAGGTCCTCACTTCTAATTACACTTAGGTCCAAAATTAACAAACTCAAATCAACTTTACCTAATTACCCTAATTAAGCCAAATTACTACTAGGGTATATTTCGGGCCATTACACGAAATGTCACACCCCGTTTGCCCCCTAGTTGAATGAGCCACTTGTGTATGTGTGTGCATTTGCATAAGTCTAGTATAATAAGGGCATTTTGGTAATATTGCATGATTTGGAGTTTTTCTGGTGCGTGTGTGCGTGTATAGCACTATAGTGTGAATTAGTTGGGTCAAATTTGTGTGTGCATGGGTGCACCATTGTAGTGTATGCATTGGAGTTGCATTGTGTGTGGTTGAATACACCATAGTAGGATGTGCACTAGTGGATTATTGTGGTGTGTGTTGCTCATACATGTGTAGGGTACATTATTAGGGTGTTCATTGTGTGCATGTGATACATTTAGTTAGGGTGTGAGTAAATGATCTCCTCAACTAGATGGTTGACATGTGTAAAGGGGAAAGAAAGATGGGGAAAGAGGAAATAAAAAAGGAAAATCTGATTTTTTGAAACCCATTCCCGTTTTCTCTTCTTCTTCTTCTTCTTCTTCTTCTTCTTCTTCTTCCTCCTTTGCACTCTCCTAAGTGTTCTACTTAGATTCAAGATCAGGTGGTGGAATTAATTACTCCCTTTCATCTTCCTTGGTAAGTTTATGCTTTTTCCTTTTGGCTATTCATGCATTTTCTTCTTCTTCTTCTTGGGTTTGATCTAAGCTAGGGTTTACATTCTTGGTGTTTGGGTGCTTGTTTGTGCTTAGTTGAGCCTCCTCGTTAGCCAAAGGGAAAGGAGAAGGCTGGACCTAGTGGATCCAAGCAATAGGAGCAAAGGATTTGAAGGTTTGGGAATTTTTTGCTTTTGTATGTAAATATGTTCATGTATGAGTTTTGATGATTTCTTAGAATTAGGTTGTTATGTGCTCTTTATTTTGATGTATATGCTATGGGTTGTTGATTTGGAGTGTGGATCTTGCAAGAGCATGAGTTGATTTTGGTAATTTGGGAATTGATGTGATTTTGGGCATAAATTGGGTTTTTGGTTGATTCTTGAAATTGGAAGTTTAAATTTATGTATTGTATGAAATTTCATGTTCATAATTGTTATATTATGGTTGTTGATGCAATTGGATGGCTGGGTTTGAGGTAAGAGGTTCATGGTTGAATTTTGTGTGTTGTTGGATGATTTTGGAAGGAGGAATTTCTGCAAAATTCTGCAGATTTTCGAAATCCCGACACTGTCGCGATCTCGGCGACTGTCATGAGCGTGACAGAGAGCGGTGATTGGGTCGCGAGCCCGCGACAGCCGAGGTGTTGAGCATCCTCTGTCGCGAGCGCGACAGAGCGCGATGTTGGCTGAGTGCTATCGCGAGCACGCGATTCGTCGCGAGCCCGCGACAGCGCCAATTGTTCTCTGTCGCGATCGCGACATCCGTCGCGAGCGCGACAGAGCCTGGCCCTTCCGTCCTCCTCTCAGTCGCGAAATCCATCGCGGGCGCGCAGCGAAGAGACTTCGGTCTCTGTCGCGAGCGCGACAGTCCCTGCATGCTGAATGAGTTTTTCCTTCGTTGCGTGTGGTTTTTGAATTCCAGATTCCTTTAGTGCTTATGAGATTTATGCTTTACATTTTATGAATTATATGAATGCGGATCCATAATACGATTATGAACATGTATGATAATGGTTTTCGAAATTAAGAAATGGATTGAATGGTTTATGCATGACCTGCTAGAGTCTAGTAAGTGGATAGTTAGGCATGCCTAATAGAGTCTTTGAGCTGCAGTGCCCTTTGAATGTTTGGACCCCGATCAGGTCCCCGTTTGGTTCCTCGCGAACCCTTATGTGCTAGGATCTTGTTTAAGATCCCATTTGAAAATGTTTTATGAAAGTTAAAAGGAAAAAGTAAAATTAGTTTTCTCGGCTCGTACCCGTAAAGTACTGTCCGTATACTCGTTATCCACTCCCTCGAGTCAGCAGGTGCCTTATATGGATTGTAATATGAGAAAATGTATGTGATATATGTATGGATTCAATGATGAAGAGTATAACCTGTTATGAGGATATGATTATTGTTATGAACTTTCTGATAGATGGCTTTATGTATGTGAGCATGAGTATATGTTATTGTTATGCCATGATTATTGTATTGCCTTGACGACCATTGTGAATGGTTGTCCTTATGCTATATGTGTGTTTCCCCACTAAGCGTTTATCACTTAGCACGGTGTGTTTACCCGTGCAGGTGCGGAAGGAGTTGCCTTGGGAGAGTCGTCGCAGTCTAAGCCAACGCAGCAGGGTTTAGAATAGAACTGAGTTTTGTATTTTGAGATTCTTTTTGTATAGAGCTCTCTTATATTGATTTTGTAATAGCTTCCGCTTTTGTTTATGAAATTCTGGGAATTGTAATTAGCTATTGTATCTCTTAGTTGATCAGAACAGTAATGTAATGCTTCTGTTATATTAATGCATGATCAGCTTTTCATGAATGGTGTTGTAAAGTTTTAAATTACCCTGTATTTTAGTATGCTTGGTTATGTATGAATGTATGTATATTCTGTATCTGTGTGGTGGCACCTTTACTCATACGGCATCTTACTCCTTATCGGATGGGATCGCCTAAGTACGGGTAAGGGGTGTTACAAGTTGTGGTATCAGAGCTCCGGTTTAGGCATTTCTGGGTGATTGTCTGTGTGATGCTATGCGTGGATATGTCTATGTCTAGGGCTGTGTTAGCTGATGCGGTTGTCCTCTTGTTTGTTAGATGAATTCTGATTCTGCTCATGGTGCGCTCGAGGAGTCCGCTGAAAGTGTGAATCCTCCAGCGGTAGATCCGTCTGTTTCTGTTTTGGTGTCGGCTCAACGTGCTAGGGTCCAGCCCGAGGCCGCTGCCATGCCTTTTGAGGCGATGTTCAGATTGCATCAGGACATGGCTCGGGTTTTGGAAAGGGTGACTGCCCCGAAGGCTCCGATAGAGAGTTTGAGAAGAGCTGGTGTTGAAGATTTTTATGGAACTGGGCTTGATGAATTAGAGATAGCTGAGAAGTGGCTTGATAAGGTAAAGAGAGCTTTGAGGGAAGTCAGGTGTCCTCCCGATCAGCAAGCTGAGTGTGCTGTGGCATTGCTCCAAGGGTCGGCTTACGAATGGTGGGAGTTGGTGAGTAGGCAACCTCAAATGCCTGATCCAGTTACTTGGGACTTCTTCAGTGAGGAGTTCACTAAGAAGTATGTGACTCAGGCTTATAAGGACGCAAGATGGGCGCAGTTTCTGAGTTTGAGGCAAAGAGCTTTGACAGTTTCGGACTATGAGAAAGAGTTTAACCAGTTGTCTCGCTATGCTCCGCGTGGGGTTATGACAGATGATTTCAGATGCAAGCATTTTGAAGCCGGGTTGAACGACTCTTTGAAGATTGCTTTGATTTCTTTGATGGTTACGCCAGGGGTAAGTTATTATCAGATTGCTGAGGCTGTTGTGAGGGCGGAGAAGACGGAATCTTTGATTAGAGAGAGAGCTCAGCGAAGGAGTTCTGCTAGAGGTGGTTTTTCTTCATCTTCGAGTAAGAGATCTAGGAACCCGCAAGATGAACCATCGGCTGGTTCGGCTACTAGAGGAAGAAGGCAAGGTTCAGCTACAATATCTGGTTCTGGTAGAGGTGGTAGGTCTGATGTTGTGCCTGTTTGTGAGAATTGTGGTAAGGCTCACCGGGGTGAGTGTAGGTGGCTCACTGGTGGGTGCTTTAAGTGTGGAAGCACCGAGCACCGTCTGGCTAATTGTCCACTGATGGGTGAGGATTCGGGACCTCAGGGAGGAGCTAGCAGAGTTGGATCGAATGCTTCCCAGGCTGCTAGAGGTAGAGGTAGAGGTAGAGGTCGAGGCGGTTGACCTAGAGATGGAGCTATTTCTGAAACTGTTGAGCGTCCTCCACCGGTTATAGCTAGAGCTTATGCAGTTAGAGCTAGAGAGGAGCAGGATGCCCATAATGTGATTGCTGGTAAGTTCCTACTCCATGACACTGAATTATATGCTCTAATAGATCCTGGTTCCACACACTCATATTTGTGCACGCATATGTTTGTTGATAAGTTGCATGTGGTATATCAGTTAGATTTTGAGATATGTGTGACCAATCCATTAGGGCATAGTGTCAGTGTGAGTAGAGTTTATAGGAGTTGTCCTTTGGTGGTTGAGGGTGTTGAGTTTCCTGCGGATTTGATAGAATTGCCCTTCAAAGAGTTTGATTTGATTTTGGGTATGGATTGGTTGGGCAAGCATCGAGCTGTGGTTGATTGTCATAGGAAGACCTTTGTGCTTCGAGATAGGAACCGAGCTCCAGTGTTTGTTAGAGGTTTGGGTGCTAGTTCTGTGAATAATGTGATTTCTGCGATTCAAGCCAAGAGGTTTATGAGAAAGGGTTGTGAGGCTTTTCTGGCTGTAGTTCTGGATTCCAAGAGGGATCGAGTTAAGATTAAGGACATCCCTGTTGTTCGAGAGTTCAGTGATGTTTTTCCAAGTGATTTTCCGGGTTTACCTCCAGAGAGAGAAGTTGAGCTAGCCATAGAGATTATACCGGGCACCACACCGGTATCGAAGGCACCTTATCGGATGGCTCCCGTAGAGTTGAGAGAACTCAAAACTCAGCTACAAGAGCTATTGGATAAGGGGTTTATTCGACCCAGCATATCTCCTTGGGGAGCTCCGGTTCTGTTTGTTAAGAAGAAGGATGGATCCTTGAGGATGTGTATCGACTACAGGCAGATCAATAAGGTTACAGTGAAGAATAAGTATCCGTTGCCTAGAGTTGAAGATTTGTTTGATCAGCTTCGGGGTGTAGGTGTGTTTTCCAAGATAGATCTTCGGTCTGGGTATTATCAGCTTCGTGTTAAGGATGAGGATGTGGTTAAGACTGCATTTCGGACTCGGTATGGCCACTATGAGTTCCTTGTTATGCCGTTTGGTTTGACTAATGCTCCAGCGGCATTCATGGATTTGATGAACAGAGTGTTTAGGCCATACTTAGACCGGTTTGTAGTATTGTTTATAGATGATATCTTGGTGTATTCCAAGGATGAGGCCGAGCATGAGGAGCATCTTCGGATAGTTTTGCAAGTTTTGAGAGAGCATCGGTTGTTTGCCAAGTTGAGTAAGTGTGATTTCTGGCTTTGAGAAGTGTCGTTTTTGGGCCATATAGTTTCAGCTAAGGGTATCCAAGTGGATCCAGCTAAAATTGAGGCGATAGTGGATTGGAAAGCTCCTGGGAATGTTCAGGAAGTGCGGAGTTTTCTTGGTCTAGTGGGTTACTACCGTCGGTTTGTTAAGGGTTTCTCAGTGATTGCTGCTCCGATGACCAGGTTGTTGAGGAAAGGAGTTAAGTTCGAATGGTTGGATAAGTGTTAAGCCTGCTTTGAGAGGTTGAAGCAATTGTTAGTCGAAGCTCCTATACTGACTCAACCCACCTCGGGTAAGGAGTTTGTTATGTATAGTGACGCTTCAGGTGTTGGTTTGGGCTGTGTTCTAATGCAGGAAGGTAAGGTTGTGGCTTATGCTTCTCGACAGTTGAAGCCATATGAGAAGAACTATCCGACGCATGACCTTGAGTTAGCAGCGGTTGTCTTTGCTTTGAAGATTTGGCGTCATTATCTCTACGGGGAGAAGTGCAGGATCTTTACGGACCACAAGAGTTTGAAGTATTTCCTGACTCAGAAGGAGTTGAATATGAGGCAGCGTCGATGGCTTGAGCTGTTTAAGGATTACGACTGCATTGTGGATTACCATCTGGGTAAGGTCAATGTGGTCGCGGATGCTTTGAGTAGGAAATCAGTTTTTGCCTTGTTTTTGAGATGGTTCAGATGGAGGTTTGGTTCAGATGGGGCTTTGATTGCTCGGTTGAGGGTCAAGCCTACCTTGAGACAGCGGATAGTTGATGCTTAGAGGGTTAATGAGAAGCTTCAGCGGATTGTGCAAGAAATCAGTTTGGGTAAGCAGTCAGAGTTTTCGGTTCAGGATGGGGTTCTTCTGTTTAGAAACCGTTTGTGTGTACCGGACAGTGAAGAGTTAAGAAGACAGCTTTTGGATGAGGCACATAGTACAGTTTTCACCATGCATCCTGGCAGTGTGAAGATGTATCGGGATATGAAGCAATTCTTTTGGTGGTCTGGTATGAAGAGGGACATAGTGGACTTTGTATCCAAGTGTCTGACTTGTCAGCAGGTTAAGGCTGAGCACCAAGTTCCTTCTGGATTGCTCACGCCTTTGTCCGTTCCGGAGTGGAAGTGGGATGATATCGCCATGGACTTTGTCTCCGGGTTGCCTTTGACTCAGAAGAAGCATGATTCTGTTTGGGTTATCGTGGATCGACTCACGAAGTCCGCTCACTTTTTGCCGGTTGTGATGGATTACCGGATGAGTAGATTGGCCAGTATTTATGTGGATGAGATAGTTCGGTTGCATGGAGTGCCTTTGTCCATAGTTTCAGACCGGGACCCAAGGTTCACGTCTAAGTTCTGGAAAGAGTTGCAGTGAGCTTTGGGTACCAAGCTGAACTTCAGTACAACGTTTCATCCTCAGACAGATGGTCAGTCCGAGCGAGTGATTCAGATTTTAGAAGATATGTTAAGGGCTTGTGTTCTGGACTTTCCGGGTAGTTGGGATAAGTATGTATCGCTAATGGAGTTTGCCTACAACAATAGTTTTCAGTCGAGTATTGGTATGTCACCGTATGAGGCGTTGTATGGACGACAGTGTAGGACCCCAGTTTGTTGGACAGAGTTGTCTGAGAGGTCAGTGATTGGGCCAGATTTGGTTAGAGATACAGAGGAGAAGATCAGAGTTGTGCAGCGGAATTTGAAAGCAGCTAAGGATCGACAGAAGTCTTATGCCAACCTAAAGAGAAAAGACGTGCAGTTTGAAGTTGGGGACAAAGTTTTTCTTAAAGTTTCTCCTTGGAGAAAAGTGCTTCGGTTTGGAAAGAAAGGAAAGCTTAGTCCTCGCTTCATTGGTCCGTATGAGGTGTTAGCAAGAGTTGGTCCCGTGGCTTACAGATTAGCATTGCCGATGGAATTATCGAAGCTTTATGATGTGTTTCACGTTTCGATGCTCCGTCGGTATAGATCGGATCCTTCCCATGTATTGTCGGTTCAAAAAGTTCAAGTGTAGTCCGATTTTTCCTAGGATGAAGAGCCTAGAGCTATCCTAGCTCGAGAAGTAAGACAGTTGAGGAATAAGCATATTCCTTTGGTCAAGGTTTGTGGAATCACCATGGGGTCGAGGAAGCAACATGGGAACCAGAGGAGTCGATGAGAATTCAGTACCCGCAGTTGTTCAGATCATGTGAGAATTTCGAGGACGAAATTCTTGTTAGTAGGGGAGAGTTGTCACACCCCGTTTGCCCCCTAGTTGAATGAGCCACTTGTGTATGTGTGTGCATTTGCATAAGTCTACTATAATAAGGGCTTTTTGATAATATTGCATGATTTGGAGTTTTTCTGGTGCGCATATGCGTGTATAGCACTATGGTGTGAATTAGTTGGGTCAAATTTGTGTGTGCATGGGTGCACCATTGTAGTGTATGCATTGGAGTTGCATTGTGTGTGGTTGAATGCACCATAGTAGGATGTGCACTAGTGGATTATTGTGGTGTGTGTTGCTCATACATGTGTAGGGTACATTATTAGGGTTCATTGTGTGCATGTGATACATTTAGTTAGGGTGTGAGTAAATGATCTCCTCAACTAGATGGTTGACATGTGTAAAGGGGAAAGAAAGATGGGGAAAGAGGAAATGAAAAAGGGAAATATGATTTTTTGAAACCCATTCCCGTTTTCTCTTCTTCTTCTTCTTCTTCTTCCTCCTTTGCACTCTCCTAAGTGTTCTACTTAGATTCAAGCTCAAGTGGTGGAATTAATTACTCCCTTTCATCTTCATTGGTAAGTTTATGCTTTTTCCTTTTGGTTATTCATGCATTTTCTTCTTCTTCTTCTTGGGTTTGATCTAAGCTAGGGTTTGTGTTCTTGGTGTTTGGGTGCTTGTTTGTGCTTAGTTGAGCCTCCTCGTGAGCCAAAGGGCAAAGAGAAGGCTGGACCTAGTGGATCCAAGCAATAGGAGCAAAGGATTTGAAGGTTTGGGAATTTCTTGCTTTTGCATGTAAATATGTTCATGTATGAGTTTTGATGATTTCTTAGAATTAGGTTGTTATGTGCTCTTTATTTTGATGTATATGCTATGGGTTGTTGATTTGGAGTGTGGATCTTGCAAGAGCATGAGTTGATTTTGGTAATTTGGGAATTGATGTGATTTTGGGCATAAATTGGGTTTTTGGTTAATTCTTGAATTTGGAAGTTTAAATTTATGTATTGTATGAAATTTCGTGTTAATAATTGTTATATTATGGTTGTTGATGCAATTGGATGGCTGGGTTGGAGGTAAGAGGTTCATGGTTGAATTTTGTGTGTTGTTGGATGATTTTGGAAGGAGGAATTTCTGCAAAATTCTGCAGATTTTTGAAATCCCGACACTATCGTGAGCACGACAGAGAGCGGCGATTGGAGCTTCGCAGTTGCAAGCATGCGATCCCGTCGCGAGCCCACGACAGCCGAGGTGTTGAGAATCCTTTGTCGCGAGCGCGATGCTGGCAGAGTGCTATCGCGAGCACGCGATTCGTCGCGAGCCAGCGACAGCGCCAATTGTTCTCTGCCGCAATCGCGACATCCGTCGCGAGCGCGACAGAGCCTGGCCCTTTCGTCCTCCTCGTGGTTGCAAAATCCATCGCGCGCGTGTAGCGAAGAGACATCAGTCTCTGTCGCGAGCGCTACAGACGTTGCGAGCGCGACAATCCCTGCATGCTGAATGAGTTTTTCCTTCGTTGCGTGTGGTTTTTGAATTCCAGTTTCCTTTAGTGCTTATGAGATTTATGCTTTACATTTTATGAGTTATATGAATGCGGATCCATGATACGATTATGAACATGTATGATAATGGTTTTGGAAATTATGAAATGGATTGAATGGTTTATGCATGACCTGCTAGAGTCTAGTAAGTGGATAGTTAGGCATGCCTAATAGAGTCTTTGAGCTGCAGTGCCCTTTGAATGTTTGGACCCCGATCAGGTCCGCGTTTGGTTCCTCGCGAACCCTTATGTGCTAGGATCTTGTTTAAGATCCCCTTTGAAAATGTTTTGTGAAAGTTAAAAGGAAAAAGTAAAATTGGTTTTCTCGGCTCGTGCCCGTAAAGTACTGTCCGTATCGGCTCGTACCCGTAAAGTATTGTCCGCATACTCGTTATCCACTCCCTCGAGTTAGCAGGTGCCTCGTATGGATTGTAATATGAGAAAATGTATGTGATATATGTATGGATTCAATGATGAAGAGTATAACCTGTTATGAGGATATGATTATTGTTATGAACTTTCTGATTGATGGCTTTATGTATGTGAGCATGAGTATATGTTATTGTTATGCCATGATTATTGTATTTATGTACTTGAGGTACGCATGTGTATTGCCTTGACGACCGTTGTGAATGGTTGTCCTTATGTTATATGTGTATTTCCCCACTAAGCGTTTATCACTTAGCACGGTGTGTTTACCCGTGTAGGTGCGAAAAAGTTGCCTTGGAGAGTCGCCGTAGTCTAAGCCAAGCAACACAGGGTTTAGAATAGAACTGAGTTTTGTATTTTGAGATTCTTTTTGTATAGAACTCTCTTATATTGATTTTGTAATAGCTTCCGCTTTTGTTTATGAAATTCTGGGAATTGTAATTAGCTATTGTATCTCTTAGTTGATCAGAACAGTAATGTAATGCTTCTGTTATATTAATGCATGATCAGCTTTTCATGAATGGTGTTGTAAAGTTTTAAATTACCATGTATTTTAGTATGCTTGGTTATGTATGAATGTATGTATATTCTGTATCTGTGTGGTGGCACCTTTACTCATACGGCATCTTACTCCTTATCGGATGGGATCGCCTAAGTACGGGTAAGGGGTGTTAGACGAAAAGTCTGAACATTTTTCTTCGGCTAATAATCTTCTCAAAACATAAATCTCAGAAAAGGACTTATGAGAATTCCAATGTTCTAAGCACTATATCAATGCGAAGTCATTTATCCGCATTTCGATCCAAGCGATCGAGTGATGCAAAGTCATTTATCCAAATTTCGATTGAAGCAATCAAGTGATGCGAAGTTACTTATCAATGCGAAGTCATTTATCGCATTCCGATCCAAGTGATCGAGTGATACGAACTCACTTATCAATGTAAAGTCATTTATCTGCATTCCGATCCAAGCGATCAAAAAATGCAAAGTCATTCTCTAAAATAGCATGAAGTCATTGAAACAATCAAGAAAGGCAGTAAAAACACAAGATGGATTTAGTTCTGATCATGTTATCTGATCAGTTTAACCAAGAAATTATTAAGCAATCAGGCATACATTCCCTGCGAATGAATTGCAATATGAAAAACTTTGAAAATACTCCATCCCGATACGAAGGATTGAAATGATAAGGTCATCTGCCACACTCCTATTTAAAGGCGAAGGAGAAGTCGACGATAGCAATGCGAACACACTCGCAAACTTTAACAAAGGAACTTGAAAGGCGGAAGTCATCCACCCGGTTACCATTATCCAATTGGAATGACTCAATTTTGAAATAAATTAGATCGATTATGACTGTTTGATCGATTTAATCAAGGAAACATCGCATACATCAAACCAAGACAAAGGAAAGCTAAGGAAAATTTTATTTCCTCAAATTCAAAGTACAATACAAGTAAGAAACAATCTTCTAATTTCTTAAAGGCGATGCCTTGCGATTGAAAGGATGAGAAGCACCAAACATTCTTGGCTAAGGCATGCACCGTTGAAGTTCCCAAGCGCTCATTATACAACTCCAAGATCCTCCTTCTCCTTTTTAGCTCTACACCATGATCTCTCTGAGCTTCGGAAGTGGTGCAAAATGGAAAGCAGATAAGGAAATAGCAAAAATGGAGAAGAAAGGGCGGACTCCATGACCAATTACCTATTTTCAATAGGAATGCCATAAGAAGGGAAATCACATTAAGGAAGTCATGTCCATTCATCTTCCTAAAATGGGAAAAGATGTGGAACCTTAAAGTTTTAAAGAGTTTGAGATGTTTAAACTCCATGATGAAGAAGTTTAGAAGAGAAATAAAGAAGAAGAAGTGAACACTTTAGAGAAAAAAAGGAAATAAGGACACCCATTTATAGGGAAACCTCTCCTGAAGGAGCTGAGGCAATATAGCCACACGGCATTTGAGATTGGAGCATTTGGGGAGGCAACCAGAAACGAGGAGTTGCCATAATGAACGCAGCTAACGAAGGATTAGCAGGGTAGCTGAATTGGAAAAAGGAGCGACGACAACGAAAAACAGCAGCGAGTTTGAAGAACCAACTTAAATGCATGAAGATGTAAACGCGCATGAAAGAAGAAGCAGTCCAAGTCAACATAATCTCCCCTCCTAGATCCGATCAGACGAATCAGGGGGGACAAATGATAATATTCAAGATATTATCTTACTATTAGGCTCGAGTTGAAGCTCGGCCCAAGGTCCAATTTCTCTAAGGCTTGGCACGTGGAAAAGCAGACAAGTGTGAGAACCAAGGAGATAAGGAGACCACAAGACGTCCGATCAGATTGACAAGGCACGTCATTCAGTAATCCACTGACACACGCCTCCATCTCGTCTTTCACCTATCCTGCGTCACATCGCCGCAACCTACTCTGACATCGGAGTAGACCACTCAAGTGGATATTTACACTCATATAAATACTAGGTCACTTTACACTAAGGTAACAACATAATTCGACTAGAGAACTCACTTTTTTTCTATCTTCTTGCTTTATCACTTTTGACTTAAGTTTCAGAGTGTTAATGCCTGGCAAAAGTCAGGCACACTCTTTTGCAGGAATTAAGCTATACAAGTCCGATCGTCCTTTATCTCGATTTGATCGATCCAGGCTTTTTTGCCATACCGATCTCATTCTCTCTTATAATTTCCTAGAAATTATCAACTATCTTGAATAGTGAATACAACTTTAGAAACATTTTAGTACATTTTTCCTTATTTACAATCATATATATTAGATAATTTAGATGCCCATAAATGTTTTAATAGAGGCGGGTTTGATTCAATTTTACAATTTTAGGAGTAATAATTGATCTATTAAAAATGACAAATTCCATCCACAAATTTCTCAATTTTAACTTGCTTTTTTCCTCATTGAATCCTCATGTTTCAAAAACTCTATATTAAATCCTTGTATTATAAATTTGGTTCACATAAAATTTCTGCATACAAAAATTACCGAATGTGCTTTCACTCTTCGTTAAAATCTAAAGAATGACGAATTCTTCAACTACAGGTAAAAATTAAAATCTACATTAGTGATAAAGTCACAAACGTCTTTATCTGTAGGAGATTAGGCGATCCGATCGGATGAGAATACCTACAATAAGAAGAGCCCGGTCGGACCAGGCGTGAGCACTCCGAAGCTTAAGTTAGTAGCTTAGAGAGAGAATGTGATTTTAGAGAGAGAGTGTCTTGGATTCAATACGTGGAGCCATTGTTGGATGAGCTATTTATATGAGATAGTTGAGGGACACTTGAGTGCCTGGGGTGTGATTACTGGCTGTCAGAGTAGGTATTCGGCGACATGACAAGGAGCAGGTCGTAGGCATGGGCGCTGCCTTGTGTCAGGCGGCTGATGGGACTGGCGGTCACATCAGCCGATCGGGCTTGTGCGCTGCCTAGGTGCTCGTGTCTGCTACCTTTGGTTGATAGGCCTTGGGTCTTGCAAGTTGAGTGGGCCGGCCGAATGGGACTTAAAGCAAATGGTATTTGCCGTGTTATCAATTAGGATAGAAAAAGTTAAAAAAAAAAAAGTTAATTGTTTGAAAACACAACGTTTTGCCTAATTAAATAACCCCAAAATTAAACCCTCGATTAATAATAAAAATATGCAAAACAACCTAACCGGCCATTCTTTGAACGATCGATTGAGTCAAAATAAAATTTGTATTTTCACTTCTCGCCACAAGAAGCTACATTTGTTGTCCTTCCAAATAATTAGAATTAGCTTTCGATTAAGATAAGGAGTATACGGGATTAAGTCAAAGTAGGCTTTGGAATGAAGCGGTGGAGAATGATCAATTTCTAAACTAGAAAGAGAGGAAAAATTGGGCTTTTCAATGTCATTTATTTCTTTCACTTTATATAAGAATTCTCTTTTCTAAAATTCTAAGTTCGACTGGTGGGATTCTTTATTATTTTTGTCTGCGCCACGTTGCCAAAAACTCTATGAGTTTCAGAATTCAATTTTTTCAGTTTATCCAATTGAGTTTTTAAATTAGTAAGCTTCAAATTGAAGATTTACAGATCACAGATTTTATAGGCAACTAAAGGTGCGTTCGGGGAGGTTTTTTTTTTCGGTTTTTTATTTTTTTTTTCCAAAAATAAAATGAAAACTCGTTCGGCAAACTTTTTTCGTTTCAGTTTTTGCAAAAATTAAAAGAAATGATTTTCACATCTAAAATAGAAACTAAAAATCTTCAAAATATAGTTTTTA
The DNA here is from genome assembly GCA_947683425.1 of Excoecaria cochinchinensis. NCBI lineage: Eukaryota > Viridiplantae > Streptophyta > Magnoliopsida > Malpighiales > Euphorbiaceae > Excoecaria > Excoecaria cochinchinensis. Next base: position 5,955,531 of record CANTUQ010000004.1, read on the forward strand.
GGATTTTGCTAGTTTATCCTTAAGATCGTCGCCACCGCCACCATCAGCACACCGCTACCATCATTGCCGCCTCTACTGCCACCCCCACGCCTCCGCCGCTGCCACCACGACGCCTCCGCCGCTGCCACCACATGCCGTTGCCGCCGCCCCCCGCCACCATCACCGCTGTTGCCACCACCACGCCTCCGCCATCGCCGCTACCACCACCATGCCTCCGCCACCACCATGCCACTACCGCTGCCGCCACCACCACGCCTCCGCCGCCGCCACTACCACGCCTCCGCCGCCACCGCGGCCACTGCCGCCGCCGCTGCTGTCACCACAACCACACCGTCTCCACCATCACAATCACACTGCTACCGCCGCCATCGCCTCCACTACAACCACACCACTATACCGCCGCCACCAGCACACCGCTGCCGTTTTCACCACCACCACGCAGCCACCACCGCCACCGCCACTATCACCACACTGCTGCTATCTCCACCACCACCGCCGCCATACTGCCGCCACTACCGCCACTACCACCACAACCACACCGCCGTTACCTCGACCGCTACCACACCACCGTCACCTTAACCACCACCACACTGCCTCTGCTGCCATTGCCACTACAGAAATTATCATTATAATATACATAAATAATTAAAAAATATATAAATAATTAAAAAATATGATAAAATTTTTAAATATATAAAACAGTTTCGAAAAAATAAATTACAAAAACTAAAAATAGTTGTTAGATTTTACAAATAAAAAGCTAAAAACTTGCAATTTTACCGAACACACCAATGATCAAACAGTTTGTTTTAAAGAAAGTAATTTTTAATTTCTTTTTCTTCATTTTTTTCATCTTTATATATATCCCAAATTTGCAAACGGTCTATTGACGCATGAAAACAACTTTCGTTACTCTTCCATTAGTTTTGGTATGTAGGGACTTTATATGAACCAAATTTATAGTAACCTAATGTATAGTGTTTGAAGTATAAAGATTTATTTAGGGACAATAATGATCTTTAAGATAAAATTAAGGGGCAAAGTTTCACTTTAGCTATATGCTTCAATTAATTCGGTTATTCATTAGCATTATGAAGCAAGATATTGATTTGCCTTTAACTTTATTATTGTTATTATATTACTACTTTTTCTGGTTGTCGTGTTCTGGGTAGGATAAAATAAAAGTACAAAGTGAAGCTACATATATATACCTTTTGCCAATACTACACCATTCATGATTACTTCCTTTAATAAATTAATTACTTTAATTTTCAAAAAAATAAATTAATTATTTTACTAGATGTCGACTTCCTAACTATTTTTTGAATGAAAGTTGGATTTCTCATCAACATTGATCTTATTTGCCTAAATTTTAAAGTCTGAACTTACAATGTTTTTAATGAGAAACTTCCATCTTACCTTATATATAAAATACCTCTTAATTAACTTTACTATTATGAAAGCTTGGCCGGCATTATTTGAATATTATAGACGATAAAATTTATGTAGCTTTGATAGTACAGTTTTTAACGGCTTATCTTTGATTTTTAAGGATGCCATTTTTCATTTTGTAATAGAATATTTTGCTGTAACGTACTAAGCATGAGGTAGTTTCTCTGCTACTCAATTACCAAATCGTCTCGTTACTAATTCATTTTCTATTTCTAGCTTATCCGAAAGATCATAATTTCTTGTTCTTGTTTGCAAAATGATGTATCCAATGATCATTCATTCTTTCAGACATTTCCTTCTCTTCTTCTCCTTGTTCTCTTTAAACTCTGCCACATCCTATGCAAGTGAAGTGTCATACTCTGAACATTGCTCTTTAATCGTCCCAGAATCTATTCCAAAGGAAAACACAAATCTCTTACTTCCACTGGGCCAATTCCACTCTGATTATGGAGGTGGTAGAGGAATTTTCAACCAAACCTTTTCCTATTTCTCAAAATCTTTTGTTTTCCGGACTCGCAATTCTTATTCTACTAACAATAATCATGTGTTCAAAGTTGAAGCAGATTTTCTGTTTCCAGTGCCATACATGTCTGATCTTGACAGAAACATCATGCCTGGAATGGGGAAAGACTTGATAAGGCTTTGGCTAGATGGGTTTTGGTCAGAATCTTCAGGTAAGCTTTGCATGATTGGATCAAGTAGATTGAAGGGCAGTGTTTTTCATAGTCTTAAGGCTGTTCTTAGGCTTGATAATATCAAGAATTCAAGTAATGTTTTGAGTCTTATTAATGGAACTTTAGAGTGCTTAGGTTCTAGTGATGGTGGGTCTTATTGTTTTGAACCAATATCAATCTTGATGCTTCCTCATATGAATTATGAGTATACTTTAGTTCCTAAACAATCTAATATTATGAATGATTTACATTTACCCTTAAGTTCATCAATGGCCGGACCGAGATTTTGTAATGAAGGTTGGTGGCCTCCAAATGGATTTAATTTGAAATATGAAGAATATTGTGATTCTGCCAATAGTTGCAGCCCTTTCGATGATTATGTGCCTCTTGCTTTATTCATCAGTGGATTTGACTGTTCATATAAAGAACAAAGGCTGCGAGTTTTGGTTGAATTTTCCAAGAAAAATTTTAGTGGTTTCTATGATCCTTTTTATCCCAACACAACGTTAGTTGGAGAAGGATGTTGGGACGAAAAGGAACTTTCAATTGTTGCTTGCAGATTGTTGAATGCTGCAGAATCTTTGGCTAATGCTCATATCGCTGATTGTTCAATAAGATTAAGCTTGAGCTTCTCTGATACATTGTCAATTAGAGAGACAAGTAATATAGTGGGGAAAATATGGACTAACAAGACACTGAAACATAATGGTTATTTTAGTAGAATCATGTTTTACAGTTCTGAGAATCGTATAGTAGGTGTTCCTGGTCTGAAGTATGAGTATACCGAAACTGGCAGAATGAAGAATTTATGCACGAAGACACTAACAAAAAAGCATAACGAAGAGAGATACACAAATGGGAACTCGATTCACATGCGATTTGACATGTTTGTGAGTAGTCCTAAAGGGAAAGTTGCGTGGGGTTATGCAATCCCATTCTCTGTTGGTGACCGATTTTACGAGAAACATTTAGTAGATGAAGCAAATTATGCGGTTGAAGCAATTGTCAATATGAGCTACAAGATAGAACTTACACTGCTGCCTGGTGCAAATCTTGGTGAAGGCATTTTTCATCTTACTAAATCTCCATTTCCTAATGAGGTAGAGATTTCTGCTGAAGGGATTTACTACGAAAAATCAGGAAGCTTGTGTATGGTAGGATGCATGACTTTCGAATGGGATAATCAGACAGATAGCTTGGATTGTGAAATTCTTCTAAAATTTCAGTTTCTTCCATTAAAGAAACATCGAAGTGAAGGTTACATTAAAGGAAGGATTGAAAGCTTGCGCATAATGTCCGATCCTCTTTACTTTGATCCTTTGGAGACATCTTCAGTTTTGTCACATTCGAACAATCTGATTTCGAAAAATCTGATTTGTCACATTGCTCTTATATCCAGTACATTTTCATGTCTTTTCGTAGGATTGCAATGCTTCCACGCGAAAATGCAACCCGAATCACTGCCTCTGATGTCAACTTTTATGCTTTCGATACTTACTCTAGGCCACCTAATTCCCTTTATGATAAACTTAGGCACGTTGTTCTTGAAAAATGCTGATCAACAGAAGCATTCTTTTCTTGGTATTGGAGAATGTCTCGAAGCAAACCATGTGATAATTGTATGCTTAGTAAAAATTATAGCTTTCTTCTTCCAGTTTCATCTTTTGAAGCTAAATTGGATTGCAAGATCTAGTGATGAAAGGCGTAAAGGGCTATGGGTTGCGGAGAAAAATACATTACTGGTTTGTATACCAATTTATGCTTCAATGGTGCTAATGAAGTGGGGCAAAGAGGGGTTGAACCTCAAGACTTGTGGAGAAATGGTGTTGATTGGCTTTCTTTTGCCTCAAATTGTGCTCAACATTTTAAGGCATTCTAAAGAGAATGTTCTTTCCTTTTCTTTCTACATTGGCACAACTTTCATCCAATTGCTACCCCATATATTTAATCTTTATAAAGCTTATGCTTTTGCTCTCCCATTTTCTATTTGGGAATTCATTTTCATATTGGAAGGTTTTGTATTTGGATCGGTAATTTATTTGCAGCAAAGTTTCATTCTTTAATAGAGTTCTACTAAAATAGAACTTTGTATTTTGTACTAAAAAATCAGTATAAAATATTGCAACTTCTCTCTCTCTCTCCCTCTTTCTTTCTTTCTTTCTTCTTTTCTTTTTTTTTTCTTCAGTAGCTTTAAACCATGTCATAAGTAAATTCATGCAATTCTGAAACTTTTTTTCTCCCATTTTCTATTTGGAAATTCATTTTCATAGATGAGGATTTTGTAATTGGTGCGCTAATTTAATTGCAGCAAAGTTTTTAATTCTTTAATAGAGTTCTACTCAAACAGAACTTTGTATTTTTACTAGAAAGTGAGTACAAAACATTGCAACTTCTCTCCTTTTTTCATTTGTTTTAAACCATGTCATAAGTAAATTCATGCAATTTTGAAATTTTATATGCCCCTAGTATCTAGTCTAATTATTTTAAGTCAGAGTCAGATATATGCTATCAGACCTATAATTAGAGATTGTCCTTTTAACGGCGTACACTCCATGCACGGGATAAGAATTAAATTTGAGATCTATTTTAAGGGAATCCGAACTCTACCATTCGAACTAACAACCCTTGCTAGATGTTTTGCAATGTTAAACTTGCTTAAAATTATGGAGAATATGAAACAAACATATGTTGAATGCAGGATAAAATCCAAAATGAAGGATGGTACCAAACTACACATGCTCAAAAGACAACAAATAATAAAAAATAGAATTATAAAATTTCTTTTACTACAAAATCATTTTGTATAATACATTAAACAAAGTTTTACAAAACTACTTTCACGATACTCATGAAAAAGAATTACAATATCACTATACATAAGTCCACTACAAGAAAAATGAAAAATAGAGACGGAAATAATTTTCCGTCTCTATTTAGAGACGGAAAAATTTTCGTCTCTATTTTTCGTCTCTATTTATGGCGGGATCGTTTCCCTCCAAAATTTGAGACCGAAAATAGAGACGGAAATTTTTTCCGTCTCTAAATAGAGACGGAAAAATTATTCCGTCTCTAAATAGAGACCGAAACAATTCCGTCTCTATTTAGAGACGGAAAAATATTTCGGTCTCTAAATTTAGAGACGGAAAGCAGTTTTCGTCTCTAAATTTAGAGACGGAAATTGCTTTCCGTCTCTAAATTTAGAGACCGAAATATTTTTCCGTCTCTAAATAGAGACGGAATTATTTCGGTCTCTATTTAGAGACGGAAATATATTTTCCGTCTCTATTTAGAGACGGTATAATCGTGCGGTCTCTAAATAGAGACGGAAAATTAATTTCCGTCTCTATTTTGGGGATATTAGAGAGAATTAAGCTAGAATTAAGCGAGGTATGAGTTGTAGAAGAATAATAAAATAGAAAGGAAAGGGTCTCACGGTGTGAACGGGGAAAGGGAGAACAGAAAACCGAAGAGAGAAAGAGAGGGAGAGGGGGCGGAGCACGGCGGGAGGGGGCAGAGCAGCTAGCGGTGGTCGACGGCGAGCAGCAGCTCCTCGCAACGCCGATCTCGGCGTCCTTTCCTCCCCCAATGCGACGTCGCCGTTTTAGGAGAGCGAAAGAAGCACCGCGAGCTTCTCTTGCGTTTTTCGGCGAGCTCCGACGGCGAGAGGCGACACGAGCGGTGCGAATGGACTCACGGTGGCAAGGCGAAGCTTCCGGTGGCCGTGGATCTCCCTCAATCGCCGGCGATGAGTAGATCGGAGGAGAAGAAAACAGAAGTTTTCGACGGCGATTCTGGCGAAACGACTGGCCTTCACGGCGCGTGACCACCGGAGAAGAAACCCCGAGGCTTCAAGCTCCCTACGGGTGGTTTCGGTGCCTCCGGTTGAGCTCCGGCGACACTCCGGCGAGGCTCCGACGACGCCATACTTCAGTTCATACTTCATTCTCGTCCATCTGCTATGGCATACATAGTTAAGATAACCCTCCCTCACAATAATTACACTTTATATATTACAAATTTTGATTTCCTGGCTGCATCTTCTTGTCTGCTCTTAAATTGAAAATTGATCTTTAAAATATAAATCATAATCTTCAATTTCTCTTCCTTTTAGTATAAAGATGTAGCAGGCCACTCCCTGCTTCTTTACTTTGCTTCTGCTCAGCGATGGAGTTCCTGAGCTTCTGTTTCTTTCTTGTTTGCGTATTTCAGGTTGTTTCTGCACAGCCCACCACTGATCCTAATGAAGGTTTTTTTTTTCTTTTATTTCTGAGTAAATTCATTCGATTTTATGCTTTGATTGGTATTTTAAATTTATTATTTGTTTTCTTGGTTATTCAGTGGATGCACTCAGTAAGATGATAGATTACTGGAAATTGAGAACCAAATTGAACATTACAACTGATCCCTGTGTTCAGAATGCACCTTGGGCCAATGAAATTGCAAATCCTAGAGTTGACTGTGACTGCAATGGGAACATTTGCCATATTACTCACCTGTCAGTTCAATTCTTGCTTAAACCGAATCCACATATACATTCATATTTCTAGTTAATGATACATACATGAATGAATTATATGTACTGAGCTAATAATGTACTGTCAATATATTTCTTGTCTAAATCATGTCCATGTATGGTTTCATGTACCGAACTAATGGATACATACATGAATGAATATACGGATCGAGTTAATAATAAACTTTCATATTATAAGAATTTTGTTTTTCATTGAATATGTTTCAGGAAAATTTATCCGTTAAATTTAGATGTTTGATGTGAATGGGTAAATTTCTTATTATAATGAGTTTGTTGTGGAGTTACGATTGGTTGATATTTTTCCGAAGTGTTAAAATTGCTGATGTTTGACAGGGGGATAGGGACCCGTATAGGGGGAACTCTGTCCGTTTTTTTACAAAATATTTATGATTTTAATTTAGGGAAATGAATCATTATGTAAAACTAATTAGGGATTAAAGCGAAATAGTAGGTTAGAGAATTGAGTTCAAATTAAATACTAACTTCGACCTTATGATTTTTTCTAAGCAGCTTAATATTAATGAGTAATATGGACAGAAGTTGGAAACGGTCGGCGTACTAATGAGGTCATTGAGTTACGCGGTACGGTCGGCGTACTAATGGACCATATCAATATGCTGGAGGACGTCATTAGCCGTAGATTACCTGTTGATCCGCAAGTACCGTCTGCTGGTCGTCCGCATTCTCCTCCATCTTAGTTATTATTTTTAGAATTTTTATCTTTTTTTTATTTGTAATCTCACTACACTTTTTATATATTAATACATTAAATAATACAATATTTTCATATTTATTTATTGTTTATTTAATTTTTTTCATTATATAAAATTAAGAATAATTTAAATTTAATATTATTTATTTTTAATATATAAAAAAATCAATAAATTAGAGACGAAAATTCATTATATAAAATTAAGGAATATTTAAATTTAATATTATTTATTTTAATATATTAAAAAAAATATAAAAAAAATAGAGACGGAATTCATTTTCCGTCTCTAAAAATAGAGACGGAAAAACTTATTCCGTCTCTATTTTTAGAGACGGAATTGAGTTTCCGTCTCTAAAAATAGAGACGGAATCATTCTTTCCGTCTCTATTTTTAGAGACCGAAATGCTCATTCCGTCTCTAAAAATAGAGACGGAAAGCACTATTCCGTCTCTATTTTTAGAGACGGAAACGTCCATTCCGTCTCTAAAAATAGAGACGGAACATTTTGGTCTCTAATTTTTAGAGACCGACGAAATAGAGACGGAAAATTTCCGTCTCTATTTCCGTCTCTATTTTCAATTAGAGACGGAATTCCGTCTCTAATTTCCGTCTCTATTTTTCATTTTTCTTGTAGTGGTCATTCATTTATATCACTAATTACATAATATAAAGATTGTTCATTAAGTCCTACAGACACGTTGGCCTTGTCGGGTGCGGGATGTCCTTGACGAAGTGACTCTCTTCGAAACCAATACGGATGAAATATCAGTGCTAAACTTATATCTTTGTGGGGAAAAATAATATGAAATGGACAACCACTCACAGTGGTTATCAACAAATACACACAAATGATTCAAGTTTATAAAAAAAAAAATCATAATCATAGTACATAACAGTGATGTGTATACATTTACAGTATATAGGTGTTTACTTATTTAAATGGTCGTACACTTATCCAGTCATGTCATCAATCATACTCTTTAAACATTTTTATAAATTACATCACATAATTTCATTTAACATATATCACGTACAACTAGTCTTTTATATATATATATATATATATATATATATATATATATATATATATATATATATATATATATATATATATTAATGTAAATTTCCTATTGCATACTTATTCGATTGATATTTTATCATACATAGAGTAATGAATACTTAACAATATTCATTTGTTCAAAATATTAATGTTATTAATCATATATATATGTGTACTTAATTCACCAAAACAATCTTAACATATTGAATACCATTATAAGAAATAACCATTACAATTATTTATATATAAAATGCTTATTTCTATATTAAATTTTAATAACACCAGTTATACATTCATCTAAGGTTTATACATGTATAACAACTTATTTAAACATTACTCATAAACATTCTCAACATATTAAACACAAATTATAGCAAATACCCAATTATATTACCTATAGATGAAATATTTGTTTCCATATTAACATTTCAAAACTTACAAGTTTATACAATCACTAATGCGTATAAATTGTGATTGTATACTGATATTAATCACACTAACATCAAGAGTATATTTCACATCTTACATAGTCATTTAGTATAGTTATACATATTTTATCATATGCCTAGAAAATTCGTGTTACTATCTCACAAGTTAACACATAACCTCACATAACCCATAAGTCTTGATGTATGAAGTACACACATATTTACCTTCATAATACTTAATGTATATCAATGCATTCACACACGATATAACATTTAACAGTGTAAAACAATTATTGTAACTATAACAACAAACATTTCCATGTGTGCTTTATATACTTAGCAAAATTTACACTATTAATTCTTGTACAATACATACAAATTATTGCTTTTAAGTCATCTATGATCATACAGTCCTCATGCAAAGTCAATATCATATGCAGGGTTATATACAATTATTATGATAATACTAGTGTCAAAATCCTCAATATGCTTACACTAATAGCATACCACTTTACCATATTAAATTAGCATTGATATCATTACACATTTTTAACATACCAATAATTATTCATACATAGTCAACATAACATGCTAAGTCGTTTCTAGCTATATTCGGTACTTTTCAATTAATTATACCATTAATTACTTTATTAATTACTTTTATTCGTCACTTTAATCACTTAGGTTTCCAATTAGTAACCACTTATATATTCACTACATAGTCCTAAATATGTGTTGGATAAGTTTCGAAAAGTTCTGGTAAAGTTCGGGTTCAATTCGGGAAGGAAAATGCATAATATAGGTAAAGAAGGGGGGGGGGGGGGGGGGGGGCACGGGTGGCATTGATTGGTGCCAGCCATGACCCATGCATTTTAAGCCAATTTTGAAAATAGAGGCATACCTCATGAGTGGCACTGATTGGTGCCAGCTGTGACCACTGTTTTATTTCTTTCCCAAAACAGAATAACATAGGTCAGTTCCTCAAATTTAAATTGTACCGCCAATACCAAGGGGTAAACCAAATTTTTAGGAAAAGTTGTCTTCTTAACAAATGTTCCCCAAGATATTAACTTCTTAATGACATAAATTTTAGGTAAATATAACTCCTTAAACTCGAGCTATGGCTCAAACAACCCAGACTGCTCCTATGACCTTGCCAAAGTAGAAATGCTTCTATTTTAGCCATTTTTGGGACACTTGCAGCTAGAATTAGCTCTGGATTACTTCTAGACATATTTAGGTATGGAAGTTACCTATCCAACCCAATTATAACCATACAATTTGGATCACTACAACTCTACTTATGACCAAAACAAAGCACAAAGATTAGATCGAAATTTTTTGGGCGGAGTTTCCCGTTAAAAATCAACATGCCCAATTTAGCCACTTCAACCTAATAATCACAACAATTCCAACCCAAATTAAATCAAACCAAATCAATCATACACATATAAAATTAACAATTTATCATTTTCCACACAAAAACATATAAATTCCCAAACCTTTCTCCTTGGCCTCTTTCTTGCCTTCAGGTATGCTTTCTTTCCTTTCTTCTATCCTCCTCTTCTTGCTGCCATTGATTCCCTTAGTAAATTCACATCAAAAACTCATGTTATTTATTCATACCAACTCATAAGTTTCCAGCCCTATAGAATTAAAGAAGAGAAGAGGAGATTAGATGAATTACTTACCTTAAACTCTTACACTAGAAATCCAAACTTCCTTTTAAAAGACATGAATATGAGAGAGATTAGGCAGAATTTTGAAGTGATTTTTAGAGAGGAAAATGGCTATCCTTTTCTCCTTAAATGGCCAGCCAACTTTGGCCTTAAAATGGCCAATTAATTCATATATATCTTTGTTAGTTAATGTCACATGTTCATTGATCCAATTTTAGATTTTTGTACAATTCTCCAATTTGATCCATTATCTTTTATTTCTTCTTACATTTGGCATATAATTAATTTACTCTCATACATTGGCGCACATGATTACATAATTCATTCAATTTAATCAATAGGTGTAAAATGACCAAATTGCCCTTGGCCTTTTTACTAAATACCGATTATGTCCTCCATTTCATTTTACTACTTTAATAATCCAATTTTACATTTTCCTTTTTAATTAACTTAATTCTATTCATATTCATATCAAGTAGCTCATTTCTTGCCCTTAAGTCCATAAATATCAAACTACTAATTTGTCCTCAACTTTAAATTAATACTGGATACGTCCTTTATTATACTTAACCGCTTTAATCATCCAATTATGCAATTTCGGTCACCATTATAACCTAGACATGTACGAATCAATCTATGTTATGTTTTGTGTCATTACAACTTTCTCTCCCTTAAAGAATTTCGTCTACAAAATTCACTCATGTTAGATTGTCCATATGGGTAACACCCCAACACCCCTCTAGAGGATATCGGGGCGCCACGCGAACTCTAACGCGTACATATACGTATACTAGCAGAAGCGATAGCAAAATACACATCAATACAAGATAAGAAAATCAAATAACACTTGGGCCCAACATGCATTTTAAAAATATTATACATATTACAAAACTATTGTCATTTTACTTTACATATTCGTTTCTATACATATATTACAATAAACATTTACATACAACGATTATACTGTTCTATTACATAATGATGTTACTCAAAACATCAAAAGCAAACTCTATCTTATACACAAGGATCCAAACAAAAACTCCTAGTGGCCATGACCTGCAGATGCAGTCAGACTGATCCAACCCTGCAAACCTACACGGAAACAAACATCCATGCTAAGCGATAACGCTTAGTGGAGATGAAAATTGAGCAAAGGACTTCTACCGAAGTCACACACATATCACATGCATCATTTATAAACATGCTCAACACAGAATCAATATTCACATAGTCTATACAATCTTGTGTTCACATGTATATAAGCTTATTCATTTACAGATTATTTTCACATGCATGTAAACTCGTATTCACATACAGGTCATATATACATAATCTTATATACCATAACAAAAGGCAGATATACAGAACGAAACTTATACATCAACTCTTATACACTTCAACACATAAAATAAGAATAGCCTGAAATCCTTTAGTTGTGGATACGGGCGCTATATAAACAGAAGACCAAAGTTTCAAAACATGTACTATATATGTATCTGTATGACCATCTCGGAGGTCGGCCGCTTCGCCCAAACGGGGGCGGTCGGTAGTAGCTGCACGGTAACCCTTTATAAGCATGTTTATCTATCCACTACTATGACTCTTCAGGCTGAACATATAAACTCTATATACTCTATCATATACATTCTATCTCTCAAACATTATAACATGATTCAAACATATATAATAAATATTACATTGCAAATCATGTTCAATAATTAAAAAGCATATAACATTTAATTCCATTCATAAACTCTTATATTATACCATTATTTGCATGTAATTTAATTAGAAAGACATTCATATACAAATTCAATAATGTTAGACACAAGTTGGACAAGTGATAATAACTTCGGGTAAAGTTCGGGTTCCATTGGGGAGGTAGAAAGTACCATATCGGGTGAAGGTTAAGGTCCCACGGTGGTAAGACATTCATTCCCACCGTATAGGATGCTAAAAATGGGTAAAAATGGGACATAATCATTTTACACGGCGGTAAGGAATTCCATACCGCCGTGTAAACCTATTCTGCTTCACAATGTGAGGCAGGCTCCAGATTGGCTTCAGGTCAAAATTTGTCACACATTTTACACATAGTTAGAGACATTTTTAGGCAAAACTTTCGCATAACAATTGTTCCTTAGGATATTAACTTTCAAATGGGATAAATTTAAGGTCAATTGGACATCTATAACTCCAGATATGAACTAAACAACCTATACTATTCCAGTAACCCGACCCAAACAGATACACTCCGGTTTTTAAATTTTCAAGGATCCTAGAGCCAGAATTAGTTTCTGGTTCTTCAGAGACAATTTTAGATCTATGTCTTATCTTTCTAATGGCAATGTAATCATCCAATTTGGAGTTCTAAAACTCTACTTATGACAAAAAAAATACACAAAGGTCTTATGAAAACTGAACAGAATTTTCCCAAAATCACACCTTACACATAAAAGTTATATGGAACCCATTTAACACATGCAAAAATCATGCAAAATCATCCAATACATAATCACAAACATATATACAAATATATATCATAAAACACTACAAGCAATCAAAATGAATAACATAAAATTCGCACACGGTCCCAACCTCTAGGAAGCTTGATCTTGTGCTCTCTACTCGATTCCGACCTTCTCTTTGCCCTTATCCAATTTCTTGATCATAGCTTAAACCAAAACCATACAAAGCACTTAAGTTAATCTGCTTTCTACTTTAAATCAAAAATAGGAATATGGGAAGAAAAAGGAGGTCAGCTCAAAAGACTAACTAAACTTACCTCTCAAGAACCCATTCAACCCTTCTCTTATTCTTCAAACCAATCCAAGAGAACCAACTTAAGGTAAACCAAAAGAGAAGAAAGAAAAGCAAAGGAAATGGGAAAGGAATGGAGCACGGCTGAAACCAATGGAAAAACAAGAATAATGATAGCCAAAAGCAAGAGTAACGTGGGACAAAAGGAAGAAAATGGAGTAGCTGGTCAATGCTCATCCAAAAATTAAATTCCCACTTTCCAAAATTAAATACATGTGTATCTCTTTAGCCACTTAATTATTTTAATTCATATGTATCTCTTTGACAAATACATGTATTTAAACAAACCAAGTGTCAATCTCCTACGATGACATGTGTCAAGAGCCCCATCAACCACACCCACAAAAAGACAGTTGCGTTCTACCCAAAAGCACAGCTGTGCTTTCATGCAAACTCACTCTTTTATACACACAAATCCTTGAATTTCCAAACAAAACTTTGCAATTCTTCCAGGGCCAATTCGGGTTGTTACAAATATCTCCCCCTTAAGAAATTTCGTCTTCAAAATTTCCCCGCTAATCAGTACAACTCAAATCAAATCGATAACTTAAATCAAAACATGAAGAATCACCACTTACTAGAGGGGCTTGTGAGCTTCTCTGCATCTCTGCGTGCTTGTAGTGCTATGTTCTCTCTTAATTTCGGACACTTAGCGAGCAAGTGATTCTTGCTACCACACTTAAAGCAAGCACCTGTGATCTTCCTGGATTCTCTCCAGTGTGGCCTCTGACATTGTTGACATTTCGGTGACTCACGGGTTCTCTTACTTGGTACCACATCCTTTCCAAGTATCTTTCTCTTCAGACCTCTATTCTTAACAAATTTCGTAGAAACTTGAGGGGCTGTCAATCTATCCAAAATTTGAATCAACCCATGTATAACTGCTGAATTATCAGGAGTAATACCAGAACTTATAGCTTCAAGAGCAGGTTGATCAACTCTAGCCCGATTCACATTACCCGTTGTCTCTTCTACGTTCTCATTCGTGTCGGACTCCATCTATACTCTACAAAACCAGCATCTACATTAGGCCACAACTCTAGACAAACTCAGACAACTAATTGATACTCTATATCACATAGTCCTGAACCATTTAACCTAAAGCTCTGATACCACTAAAATATAACACCCCAACACCCCTCGGGAGGATATCGGGGCGCCACGCGAACTCTAACGCGTACATATACGTATACTAGCGGAAGCGATAGCAAAATACACATCAATACAATATAAGAAAATCAAATAACACTTGGGCCCAACATGTATTTTACAAATATTATACATATCACAAAACTATTGTCATTTTACTTTACATATTCGTTTCTGAACATATATTACAATAAACATTTACATACAACGATTATACTATTTTATTACATAATGATGTTACTCAAAACATCAAAAGCAAACTCTATCTTGTACACAAGGATCAAAACAAAAACTCCTAGTGGCCATGACCTGCAGATGCAGTCAGACTGATCCAACCCTGCAAACCTACCTGGAAACAAACATCCCTGCCAAGCGATAACGCTTAGTGGGGATGAAAATAAAGCAAAGGACTTCTACCGAAGTCGCACACATATCACATGCATCATTTATAAACATGCTCAACACAGAATCAGTATTCACATAGTCTATACAATCTTGTGCTCACATGCATATAAGCTTATTCATTTATAGATTATTTTCACATGCATATAAACTCATATTCACATACAGGTCATGTATACGTAATCTCATATACCATAACAAAAGGCAGATATATAGAATGGAACTTATACATCAAATCTTATACACTTCAACACATAAAATAAGAATAGCCTGAAATCCTTTAGTTGTGGATACGGGCGCTATATAAACAGAAGACTGAAGTCTCAAATTATGTACTATATCTGTATCTGTATGACCATCTCGGAGGTCGGCTGCTTCGCCCAAACGCGGCGGTCGGTAGTAGCTGCGCGGTAACCCTTTATAAGTATGCTTATCTATCCACTACTATGACTTTTCAGGCTAAACATATAAACTCTATACACTCTATCATATACATTCTATCTCTCAAACATTATAACATAATTCAAACATATATAATCAATATCACATTGCAAATCATGTTCAATAATTAAAAAGCATATAACATTTAATTCCATTCATAAACTCTTATATCATACCATCATTTACATGTAATTTAATTTGAAAGACATTCATATACCAATTTAATAATGTTAGACACATGTTGGACAAGTGATAATAACTTCGGGTAAAGTTCTGGTTCGATTCGGGAGGTATAAAGTACCATTTCGGCTGAAGGTCAAGGTCCCACGGTGGCAAGACATTAATTCCCACCGTATAGGATGCTAAAAATGGCTAAAAATGGGACATAATCATTTTACATGGCGGAAAGGAATTCCATACCGCCGTGTAAACCTATTCTGCCTCACAATGTGAGGCAGGCTCCAGACCGGCTTTAGGTCTAAACTTGTCACGTATTTTACACATAGTTAGAAATATTTTTAGGAAAAACTTTCTTCATAACAATTGTTTCTTAGGATGTTAAATTTCTAATGGGATAAATTCCAGGTCAATTGGACCTCTATAACGCCAGATATGAACTAAACAACCTATATTGTTTTAGTAACCCGACCCAAACAGAGACACTTCGATTTTTAAATTTTTCAAGGATCTTAGAGCCAGAGTTGGCTTCCGGTTCTTCAGAGACAATTTTATATCTATGTCTTATCTTTCTATTGGCACTAGAATCATTCAATTTGGAAGTTTAAAACTCTACTTATGAAAAAAATTATACACAGACGTCTGATGGAAACTGAACAGAATTTCCCCAAAATCACACCATACACACAAAAGCTATATGGAACCCACCTAACACATCCAAAAATCATGCAAAATCATTCAATACATAATCAGAAACATATATACAAACACATATCATAAAACACTGCAAGCAATCAAAATGAATAATATAAAATTCGCACACGATCCCAACCGCTAGGAAGCTTGATGTTGTGCTCTCTACTCGATTCCGACCTTCTCTTTGCCCTTATCAAATTTCTTGGTCACAGCTTATACCAAAACTATACAAAGCACTTAAGTTAATCTTCTTTCTACTTTAAATCAAAAACAGGAATATGGGAAGAAAAAGGAGCTCAGCTCAAAAGACTAACTAAACTTGCCTCTCAAGAACCCATTCAACCCTTCTCTTATTCTTCAAACCAATCCAAGAGAACCAACTTAAGGTAAACAAAGAGAGAAGAAAGAAAAGCAAAGGAAATGGGAAAGGAATGGAGCACAGCTGAAACCAATGGAAAAACAAGAAGAATGATAGCCAAAAGCAAGTGTAACGTGGGACAAAAGGAAGAAAATGGAGTAGCTGGTCAATGCTCATCAAAAAATTAAATTCCCACTTTCCAAAATTAAATACATGTGTATCTCTTTAGCCACTTAATTCTTTTAATTCATATGTATCACTTTGATAAATACATTTATTTAAACAAACCAAGTGTCAATCTCCTACGATGCTATGTGTCCAGAGCCCCATCAACGACACCCACAAAAACACAGCTGTGTTCTACCCAAAAGCACAGCTGTGCTTTCATGCAATCTCACTCTTTTATACACACAAATCGTTGAATTTCCGAACAAAACTTTGTAATTCTTCTAGGGCCAAATCGGGTTGTTACAAATCTCTCCCCCTTAAGAAATTTCGTCATCGAAATTTCCCCGCTAATCAGTACAACTCAAATCAAATCGATAACTTAAATCAAAACATAAAGAATCACCACTTACCAGAGGGGCTTATGAGCTTCTCTGCATCTCTGCGTGCTTGTAGTGCTATGTTCTCTCTTAATTTCGGACACTTCGCGAGCAAGTGATTCTTGCTACCATACTTAAAGCAAGCTCCTGTGATCTTCCTGCATTCTCTCTAGTGTTGCCTCTGACAGTGTTGACATTTCAGTGACTCACGGGTTCTCTTACTTAGTACCACATCATTTCAAAGTATCTTTCTCTTTAGACCTCTATTCTTAACAAATTCCGTAGAAACTTGAGGGGCTATCAATCTATCCAAAATCCGAATCAACCCTAGTATAACTGCTGAATTATCAGGAGTAATACCAGAACTTGTAGCTTCAAGAGCAGGTTGATCAACTCTAGTCCGATTCACATTACCCGTTGTCTATTCTACGTTCTCATTCGTGTCGGACTCCATCTATACTCTACAAAACCAGCATCTACATTAGGCCACAACTCTAGACAAACTCAGCCAACTAACTGATACTCTATATTACTTAGTCCTGAACCATTTAACCTAAAGCTCTGATACCACTAAAATGTAACACCCCAACACCCCTCGGGAGGATATTGGGGTGCCACGCGAACTCTAACGCGTACATATACGTATAATAACAAAAGCGATAGCAAAATAGACATCAATACAATATGAGAAAATAAAATAACATTTGGGCCCAACATGCATTTTACAAATATTATACATATTACAAAACTATTGTCATTTTACTTTACATATTCGTTTCTGAACATATATTATAATAAACATTTACATACAATGATTATACTGTTCTATTACATAATGATGTTACTCAAAACATCAAAAGCAAACTCTATCTTGTACACAAGGATCAAAACAAAAACTCCTAGTGGCCATGACCTGCAGATGCAGTCAGACTGATCCAACCCTGCAAATCTACATGGAAACAAATATCTGTGCTAAGCGATAACGCTTAGTGGGGATGAAAATAAAGCAAAGGACTTCTACCGAAGTCACACACATATCACATGTATCATTTATAAACATGCTCAACACATAATCAATATTCACACAGTCTATATAATCTTGTGTTCACATTCATATAAGCTTATTCATTTACAGATTATTTTCACATGAATGTAAACTCGTATTCACATACAGGTCATATATACGTAATCTCATATACCATAACAAAAGGCAGATATACAGAATGAAACTTATACATCAAATCTTATACACTTCAACACATAAAATAAGAATAGCCTGAAATCCTTTAGTGTTGGATATGGGCGCTATATAAATAGAACACTGAAGTCTCAAAACATGTACTATATCTGTATTTGTATGACCATCTCGGAGGTCGGCCACTTCGCCTAAACGCGGCGGTCGGTAACAGCTGCATGGTAACCTTTTATAAGCATGCTTATCTATCCACTGCTATGACTCTTCAGGCTGAACATATAAACTCTATACACTCTATCATATACATTCTATCTCTCAAACATTATAACATGATTCAAACATATATAATCAATATCACATTGCAAATCATGTTCAATAATCAAAAAGCATATAACATTTAATTCCTTTCATAAACTCTTATATCATACCATCATTTACATGTAATTTAATTAGAAAGACATTCATATACAAATTTAATAATGTTAGACACAAGTTGGACAAGTGATAATAACTTCGGGTAAAGTTCTGGTTCGATTTGGGAGGTAAAAAGTACCATTTCGGGTGAAGGTTAAGCTCCACGGTGGTAAGCCATTCATTCCCACCGTATAGGATGTTAAAAATGGCTAAAAATGGGACAGAATCGTTTTACATGGTGGTAAGGAATTCCATACCGCCGTGTAAACCTATTTTGCCTCACAATGTGAGGCAGGTTCCAGACTGACTTAAGGTCAAAACTTGTCACGCATTTTACACATAGTTAGAAATATTTTTAGGCAAAACTTTCTTCATAACAATTGTTTCTTAGGATGTTAAATTTCAAATGGAATAAATTTCAGGTCAATTGGACCTCTATAACTCTAGATATGAACTAAACAACCTGTACTATTTTAGTAACCCGACCCAAACAGAGACACTTCAGTTTTTAAATTTTTCAAGGATCTTAGAACCAGAGCTAGCTTCCGGTTCTTCAGAAACAATTTTATATCTATGTCTTATCTTTCTATTGGTACTAGAATCATTCAATTTTGAAGTCTAAAACTCTACTTATGACAAAAATAATACACAGGGGTCTGATGGAAACTGAACAGAATTTCCCCAAAATCACACCTTACACACAAAAGCTATATGGAACCCATCTAACACATCCAAAAATCTTGCAAAATCATCCAATACATAATCACAAACATATATTCAAACATATATCATAAAAAACTGCAAGCAATCAAAATGAATAACATAAAATTCACACACGATCCCAAGCTCTAGGAAGCTTGATCTTGTGCTCTCTACTCGATTCCGACCTTCTCGTTGCCCTTATCCAATTTCTTGGTCACAACTTAAACCAAAACCGTACAAAGCACTTAAGTTAATCTTCTTTCTACTTTAAATCAATATCAGGAATATGGGAAGAAAAAGGAGGTCAGCTCAAAAGACTAACTAAACTTACCTCTCAAAAACCCATTCAACCCTTCTCTTATTCTTCAAACCAATCCAAGAGAACCAACTTAAGGTAAACCAAAAGACAAGAAAGAAAAGCAAAGGAAATGGGAAAGGAATGGAGCACGTCTGAAACCAATGGAAAAACAAGAATAATGATAGCCAAAAGCAAGAGTAACATGGGACAAAAGGAAGAAAATGGAGTAGCTGGTCAATGCTCATCCAAAAATTAAATTCCCACTTTCCAAAATTAAATACATGTGTATCTCTTTAGCCACTTAATTCTTTTAATTCATATGTATCTCTTTGACAAATACATGTATTTAAACAAACCAAGTGTCAATCTCCTACGATGCCATGTGTCAAGAGCCCCATCAACCACACCCACAAAAACACAATTGTGTTCTTCCCAAAAGCACAGCTGTGCTTTCATGCAAACTCACTCTTTTATACACACAAATCCTTGAATTTCCGAACAAAACTTTGCAATTTTTCCAAGGCCAAATCGGGTTGTTACATGTTATCTCCATATAATCATATAACTTATACATTTCACATATTTACTAACCCTTGTTCACTTTACTTTTCACATAACACATTTCAATATTTCTTTTTATATTTCCATTCTTGTCTTTCATTTCTATATACTTTAAATCTTTTAGCTTTAGAATTGTTTAGCTTGATGTCCCTTTGAACAAATTTAGTCAATCAAGATAACTATAGGATCCACACTACAATTCATATTCAAAATCGGATTCAATTCTATGAGGAAACAATTTTACCAAATTGAGCGTAGCTCTCTCTTTCTTTACTTAATCACTTTCAAAATATTTGTAGCCATTACTATAATATCACTATTCAGGAATCAAACATATACACTTCATATATAAACCGACTTATACTCATTATCTTATTAAACCATTTTTTAGCACCTCAAACTTTCAAAATACACTTATTATTGTCTTTATTTCATATTACTCATCATCCAGTTGAAATCTTAACAATATATTCTTTTCATCTTAACTTTGCCTATTCATTCACAATACCCTCTTTTAACACACATCTTACTTTTTCTCTTAACAGTTCTAATTCTTATCATTATTCCTTAATATATCCATTTTAACTCCAAAGCACTCGATCTACATTCCTGTCAGCTTCCTTTCCAATTGAATCACGTGTACAAATGTTTACCATATATGAATAAAGGATGTAAATAAAATGAATGTAAAATGACTTATGTATGCAGAATGATGTAAAGCAATTTATGCAGTGACAATGCACATTTCCCATCCCCATGTTATAATATGCTCGTGTTTAAATGTTTCCAATTGAGGTAGCTGATAGGTGTAGACTACCATATTCTCTTATACCCCATATTGCTTTCAATTCAAAACCATCCGTATCCTTATTTTATATTTCCCTTGGAACAGTAAGCCTATTCAAAATCCATGCCATGCTAAGGAAAATTCCTAGCATAATCTCTTATAGCACAACTGGTGTAAACACTTCAAATCGCATAAATAAGAAAGGGCTCAGAGTGAACAGATCAGGATCTATCGGTTTAACACTCTTTAACTATTCATCTAGCTCTTTCGGAAAACTTTGGTTTTCGCCATCTATAGAAAGAACAAAGACATCTGCTTTGGCCAACACAAAAATATAAGACACAATTCTAAACTCCAAGTTGTCCAGACCCGGCTAAACCTATGCTCTGATACCACTAAATGTAACACCCTTTACTTATAGTAGGAAACTGTAGCATAACATGGGCAGTTCACCACATCGAATGAAGGATGCTACCAAACTACACATGCTCAAAAGATAACAAATAATAAAAGACAGAATTATAAAATTTCTTTCACTACAAAATCATTTTGTATAATACATTAAGCAAAGTTTTACAAAACTACTTTCACGATACTCATGAAACAGAATTACAATATCACTATACATAAGTCGTTCATTTATATCACCACTTACATAATACAAAGACTGTTCAATCCTACAGACACGTTGGCCTTATCGAGTGTGGGACATCCTTGATGAAGCAACTCTCTTCGAAACCTACACGAACGAAACACTCCAGCTAAGCTTATAGCTTAGTGGAGAAAAATAATATGAAATGCACGACCACTCATAGCGGTCAACAACAAATACACACAAATGATTGTAGTTTATAAAAAGAAATCATAATCATAGTACTTAATAGTGATGTGTATACATTTACAACATATAGGTGTTTACTTATTTAAATGGCCGTACACTTATCCCAGTCGTGTCATCAATCATACTCTTTAAACATTTTTATAAATTGCATCACATAATTTCATTTAACATATATCAGGTACAGTTAGTCTTTTATATATATTGATTAATGTAAATTTCATATTACATACTTATTCGATTGATATTTTTATCATATACAGCTTAATGAATACTTAACAATATTCATTTGTTCATAATATTAAAGTTATTAATCATATATATATTTGTACTTAATTCACCAAAACAATCTTAACATATTAAAAACAACTATAACAAATACCCATTACAATTATTTATATATGAAATGCTTATTTCTATATTAACTTTTAACAACACTAGTTATACGTTCATCTAAGATTTATACATGCGTAACAACTTATTTAAACATTACTCATAAACATTCTGAACATATTAAATACAAATTATAGCAAATATCCAATTATATTACCTAGATATGAAATATTTGTTTCCATAATAACATTTCAAAACTTACAAGTTTATACAATCACTCATGTGTATAAATTGCATTAGCATTTATCATAATATACATTCAAAGTCTACATGTCACACCCCAAATCGGGCCTAGTCGGAATCGGCGAGCTAAGTCGAGAATTTAAGGGTATTTCGGTAATTTGTGCATGAGGAATTTGGATGATAAGGATTTAAAGTAATTAATTTATTAAATAAGTTAAATGTGGGAAATTATTTGGTGTGCATGTGGTGTATGGATGTAGGGGTGTTTTGTTGTGGCATTTATCTAGTGAAGTGTGTGTATTGTACCCAAGGATGTAAAGTGTTTTTGAGCAATTATTTGGTGTGTGCTGTGTTTTGGTACCAAATATTTCAAAGCATTGATTTAAGGGATCATTTAGTGTGTGAGTGGTGTATGGCACATTGGGGCATGAAATTCAAAGTGGGTTTGTTGGGTCCAATGCATGGTTGCCAAGTGGATTTGGTGGGTGAGTGCATTAATGGCATTTGAAGGGAATTGGAGAGAGGAAAGGCAGATTTTCTTTAGCTTTCCTTAGAAGCCATCAGCTCTTGCCCTCCTTCCCTCACTCTCACGTTCTCTTCTCCTTTCCATTTCTGCTCTCCCTTGCTTTGCATGTGCTATTCTTCAATCTAAGAGCTAGGGTTGAGATTTGAGTTGCTACAAAGAGGTAAGTTTGTTAGGATTTCTCCTTCTTCTCCTTCTTATGGGATTGATGGGTTTTGTGGGTGTTTTGCTTGGGTTAATAGAGTTATTATTTTGATTTTTTGCAAGTGATTGAAGTGAGAAAGAAGGACCAAGGAAAAGATTGAGGATTATAGCTTGAAGAGGATAATGGGTTGTACTTCATAGAGGTTTGGGAAAAATTTCTATTGTATATGTGAATTTTAGTATATTCATGTATGATATAAGTTTCTTGAATGTTTGTTGATGATATATGATGATGGTAGTGAGTGTTGGTTTAAATTGTTCATTTGTGCATGTGAATAGGATTTTGGGTGAAAAACTGGGTTAGAATGCACCTGACCTTCCTTCGGTTATTAAGATTTATTGGGAGTTGTAGAACCCTAAATGGTATGAAACTAGTTCCGTTGGAAAGCTAAGACATATTCTAAAAATGTGTTAGAAATAAGTTTGAGCTAATTTTAACTCTAAGTGTCCCAAAAGTGGTCAAGAAGTAAAGCTATCTTCTCTGGTCGGGTTCAGGGGAGCACTATAGGTTGTTTAGATCATATCTGAAGTTATAGATGTCCAATTGATCTTAAATTTGTTGCATTTGAAAGTTAACATCTTAGGGAACAAATTTTAAGAGGAATATTTGCCTAAAAATGTCGTTTAGATGTCCGTTTAGGCTGAATAAAAATGAGTTGTGAAGCAGTCCTGAATCCTAGCTTCTGTTTTGCAAACTTTTGGTAGGTCACGGTGGTAACCAAATTCATTACCACCGTGACATATGAAAATTCTAGGCAGAATGCTTAGTTTGGACCTCATGGTGGTAACCAAATTCATTACCACCGTGACCCCTTCTGTTTTGACCATTTTATGTGTTTTTCTTCCCGAATTGAACCTGTATTGCACCAGAACTTTCTAGGATCCATCCGATGTATATTTAGGACTATTAAATGAGTATAAGAATAGTTATCACTTGGAAAATAAATATGAATAGGATTAAGATTAATAGCAAACTAATGAAGTAATGATGCGTAATTGTATGTATTAGAATCAAGTCAAGTTAAATGACATTATTGAGCATTATAATACTTTAATCCAGATAAACGTGTATGATATGAACAAGTATGCATAGTTATGAATTAAGATTTAAGTTATATACACATGAAGACATCACATGAAATGAGTTTGCTTAATATATATATATATATATATATATGAGCAGCGAATGTGTGATTGAAGTAATTGCCTAACAATATTATATAATACATGCATTGATAATAAATGTTATTAGAATGTATTAATATGCAAGATATCTATGATGCTATTATGGTTCATGTGGATATTTGAGTGATTATATGATATGATAATGATAAATGTGATTTAATGCTTTTAGCTTATGAATTCCTCTTTTAAATAGAGACTCATAATATGGCAAACCGGGTAAGTAAGTATTTATATAAATGTACAAATAATTGGTATGAATGATACGATAAAGTGTGAGGAATAACATTCTGTTTTGGGCAGTGGGTATGTCACGGTGACAACGTAATGGGTTACCACCATGAGGTACCCTAGAAGTGCATTCTGTTTTGAGGTGTGGGTATGTCACGGTGACAACCTAATCGGTTACCACCGTGAGGTACCCCAAGATCGCATTCTGTCGAGAGTTTTGGCTATGTCACGGTGATAACCAATCTGGTTGTGACCGTGACCTACCCTATTTTTATAAAAAAATGGTTAGTTGTTAAAAGTAAAGTTTGAATGTTAAGTTAATGATTGACCTGATAATGTTCCATATTTGACTCTGATAATTTTTAGAATATTGAATAGTGCTAAAGCATGCTGAATGTGAAAATGAAATTGATATTCGATTCGCACCCGTAAGGTGATGTCTGTATTCGATTCGCACCCGTAAGGTGATGTCTGTATTCGATTCGTACCCATAAGGTACTGTCAGTTCACTCGTTATCCACGATTTTGAGTCAACAGTATTTTAATTATTTTGTGTGATATGAGTAAATGAATGTGATATCCGAATGAGCATTATTTCGGACATGTGGAACAATTATGAATCTGAATGAGATTATGAATCTCTAAATGGGTTGAATATAAGCTTGAATTATTAAGTGCTTGGGCTAATTAGTATGTACATGAATGTGATTTTTGTACTTTTAACCACTATGGTGAATTATGTGAATTAGTATAAGTATGAGTGCATTATGGACTATGGATTGTTATATATAATGAGTAATGTTAATTGTTTTCTTTAGTTTTGCTATGGTTGTAGTCTCGGCATGTTGGCATGCGTTTCATCTCATTATTTAATTATATATGTATTATTGTGTTGCTAGGTATGTGGATCAGCTTTCGATAAGTGCATGTGCCATAAAGGAATGTTATATTATATGTCTCTTTGGTCTCAGTTATCATAGCATCTTCAGTATGTTGTCATGTGTCGCATTCCATGGTATGATACTTTATGTATTAGAGTTACACAGTGGAAGAGTAGTGTTTAGACGATGTCCCTTAGTTCTCGGCTAGTGTGGGTGTATTATGGTATGATATGGACATGTTGAGATTTCTATGAATTTGCATGCTAAATGTATATATACTAGTTGCAATTCATGTGAATTGGCTTTTTTTGAGTACTAGATATTCTAGTATGATAATTGCATGTTTAAAGGTTTGTGTTTATATATGACGCAATTCTGATATCTGATATCTCGGTAAGTATATGCATATGGGATGGTAAGTATTTCTGCATGATAATATCTGTATCTTAAATGATATCCCGTCTGCTTGATTTGCTTAATATGATTATAATTGTGGTAACCGTATGTATATATTTACGCATGTGGATGTGAGTTTCTGAGTTCATGGTTTCATATACAAGCATGTATATCTATCTGCTATGATTATTTACTTATGCCATTTGTGTATGTGACTTGACTTGGCGACCATTGTAAATTGCCGTCAATTTTGCTTGTGTGTTCTCCCCACTAAGCGTTATTGCTTAGCACGGATTCTTTTCCCGTGCAGGTGGTAGGTGTGGTCCGGTTCGAGTCGCATCTGCAAGGTCGGCCACATAGGAGTTAGGAGTTTTGTATTTTGCTCAACCTCTGTATTTTGGCTTTTGTTTTTCTCTAGTCCTATGTATATGTAATTATATATAAGGATCTTATTGTAATTGAAGTTTCAATTATTCTTTCATTTTATCTTTCGCCTTCTGCTTCCGCTAAATGATTGTGTGTATGTATGTGAGTATTGTATGCTCAGCTACTGTTTCATTAAAATTTTAATTTCCGTGGTATATCCGGTTGTTTTTATATATGGATGAATACTTCCGCTTAGTGCATTTAGCTTTCATTTAAGATTGTATTATGTCCCAATTTTCATTTTAATTTCATTTGGCTTTCTTTCATTTGGGATTGTATTCTGTCCCAATTTTCATTTTAATTTAATTTGGCTTTCTTTCATTTGGGATTGTATTCTATCTCAATTTCTCTTGTAATTGTGTGCTTGGCGTGTTTACTGCTTTTTTTTATCACTTTATTTACCGCTTTCTTTACAGCTTTTATTTATTGCTTTCAAATGCATGCAATGCACTTTTAAATTAAAATGCATTAATCGTGTGAGATGAGAAATAGAATTTTCTGAATGTAAAATCTCATTTATAATTAATCAAGACATAAATAAGAGTGAAGTTCTGAACACCATCTCTGGTTTAGACTAATAGAGGTTAGATGACCTTTCCCAATTTCTCGTAAATTGGGTAACGACTCCAAAATACCTCAAAGGTGCCAAAAGACTTCATGAGATTAGATGATCCTTCCCATGGTTTATTGGAAGGAAGTGTCCAAAATATCTCATGTTGCCCAAGATCAAAAGACGCGAACCAATCCCTCGAGCCCTAAAAACGAGTCTTGTCAAAGAGGGCCTTTCATAGGTTTGGCGCGCGTCACAATTACATAGTCCTATCCATGTGTCAGATAAGTTATAAAATTTTTTGGTAAAGTTTGGATTCAATTCGGGAAGGAAAATGCATAATATAGGTCAAAAATAGGGGGGTTGTGATGCGCGCGAATCCCGCTCGGCATTCAAGTCTCTTTCGGAAGTCCGCTTTTAGGACTCGAAACTAGATGGAGATTCAATAAAACTCGTGAAAGCTAGTCGATTCGCAATGGACATGGATTCATCCTCATTCAATTATTGGCAATCGACCTACGAGGGTGTCTGTTGGGTATCACAAGATAGGTATTATGGAGTCGTCACTCAATAAAATATTGAAAAATAAATTTTAACCTTGTGAGGCCAAAACCAGAGAGAGTTCGGGACCTCACTCTTATTTGTACCTTTGGTTAATGTCATGTGACTGAGTTTTTAGAGTCAATTATTTTATCTCTCCTCTCACACGATCATGCACTAAAATTAAAGTGCATTTCAAGCATTTTTGGGAAGCAGTAAAGAAAGCAATAAATAAATTACAAGTGAAAAATGGGACAGAACAATCCCACAAATAAAAAAGCATAAATAAACAAATGAATAAAATTACCTCAAAAATAATTACAAGGGCCCAAAATAAATAATAAACAAAAAAGAATAAAATAAAATACATAATACATAAATCAGGACATTTATCAGATTTTTGAAACATTGGTTCCCTTGTATTAACTTAAAAAATCTTAGAGTTATTTTTGGGCGATAAAAATAGGAGCAATTGGATTCCATTTTATGAAAATTAACTCCCTTTTGAAAATAATAGTTTATTGGCTAAAATCAGGACATTAGTCCTATTTTATTAATAAAAATCCAAAGTTTTATCATTGTAAAAAATATGAGTTTCTTTAAAATAAACGCATCTAAATACTATTTTGTATAAAACATAAAAATAATAAAATAAGGAAAATATAGAAATTAAAATGCAAACAAAACTTTGACGGCTCCTAATCTCTTGATTCTCCAGCTTGCCCAGGAATATTACTCAAAGAGAAATAAATAAGTTTGATGGACAACAAAAACAAGAATAAAAAAAAACAATATTAGTAAATTAAATCAAATGTACAAAATATGATATAATAGAAATAAGCAATTAAATGAAGGAAATACAATAAATAATTCTAATTGAGAAAAATATTTACAATTACTACAGAAAAATAATGGTTGTAAGCACCGTGTCCTGGAGCGGTCCGGATCAGAGGGTACCCTATGATGAAATCAGTGTCCGAGCCTGTATAAAGGGATGGATTTGGAGGTTTTAGTCCCACGTTCCACGAGAAATGAGGCTTTTTACCATTCCTGGGCAGAGGGGGAGAAAACAGAGGTTTTTTTTCGAGTCAAAAGGCTTTTTTGTCCTCCACAGACGGCCAGCCCGTCTGTGAAGTCAGCCCGTCGCTTTGAGTCACCGACGGCTTATGGTATTTTTTGACGCCCGTCGGAAAGTCACCGCCCCTGTCAGAACGCCGCCTGGTTTCCCGGAGCACGCAACCCTTCCGACGCCCGTCGGTGGATGTGGCAGGGCCGTCGAACGAATCCTTGTGTCAGAAGGATTCTTTCGACGCCCGTCGGTCGTGTCTGGCTATAAAAGCTCCGGATTTTCATTTGAAAAGGGTTGGAAAAATTTTCAAAGGAGGAAACTCTGCCCAATTTCAAGCAAATTTTCTCTCTCTTCCAACAAAACACATTTTCTAAGGAAATCTATTTAGTCAAGGATCAAATCAATTAAAAGGAACTAAAACTAATTAGTTTTCTTTAGATTTTGACTCCAAAATCGATCTTTTGAGGGGTTGAAGAAGAAATAGCTCATTTTCTTTCTTTGATCCTTCATCTTTCACTTCTCGTAGAACGCGCGGGGCTCTAATCAACGCAAGAATCTCACCCAAAGCGATTATCTGAGGGTAAATATTCCAGATTCCTTCTGCATATTATCTCATATTTATTTCTTATTTTGTGGAATTTTTGAATATCTGTCATTATTTTCTTTTATTTTGACTCTCTTATCTCCTTTTGGGATAAAACCCACTTTTTTGACTTTGAAAAGGTTTTTCCTCCATTCTGTTTTTTTCGAAGACAGTGGTGACCGACGGGTCATCTTTATCACCGACGCCCGTCGGTCACCCACCTACAGACGCCCCTCCTTGAGTGACAAACGGACATCTCGGTTACCTTAACCGACGCCCGTCGGTCAGCTAAGGAAGGCCGTCGGTGGGTTCTGTCTCCATCCTTTTAAATCGTTTTTCATCTCTTTCAAGTCTTTTTGACTTCTTATATCTTAATTTTATGTATATTAACATCTCTTAACTTTCTATGAGTGTATATTGATCCTCTTGGATAATCTCGAGCTTGAGCGGCTGTCTACAGTGTTCGGAGGATTTCGTCCGGTTTAGTTTCCTAACCCTCTCGATTATTTCCTTCATTCTGTTATTCATTGATTATTTCATGTATACGGATGTATTCCTTTCATATCCCGTTGATGTATAAAAATGACTCAATGTTTTATATTCAATAAATTGAGGTTTACACAAAAGCAAGGGTCCAATGCCCTATTTTTATCCAATAAAGATCATCACAAATGAAAATCCCTAATTTTAATAAACGATGCATGTGAGGACCAAAGTCCTCAAAATAAGCAATGCCCCGATTTATGTATGATCCGCATATTTACGAAAGGGAGTTGTATTCCGCTCCTTGTATTATTGTAATCTATTACTTTCATTATCTATTTGATCATTTATCGCTTTCAAGATGTGAATAAATGCGCCTTTTAATCAATTGCATAGTGTGGAGAGAGAGCGAATTAATGATATTAAAATTTGATCATAAAATAATTGAGGTAGAAATAGATGAGAAATCCCGGACCCAGCTCTGGTCTTTGGGCTCGAGAGGTTAGAGGTTATCCTCCAAAATACTTCTTGGGTCACGAGGCTTTAGCGCTAATCCTAGGCTCCTTAGGGAGAGAGGTTTACCTTCCAAGACCCCTCTAGCTGGCCCAAAATGGATACCAAGCGCAGTCTTAGGCTCTCCGACATAAGAGTAACTTTTCCAATGTTCTATTGGGTGGTGACTCCATGATACCTCCTTGTTGCCCAACATAGACGCACTTGCGATTCATCGCAAGCTGTCAACGGTCCCATAAATGCCCCGATCGCGGGGATCCGGCATGCGTCACAGTGGCAACTCCGCTGGGGATCCGGCGCGCGTCACAGTGGCGACTCCACTGGGGACGTATATGGTTCGAGATTTCGATTTGAAAATGCCTCTTTGAACATTTATGATTAAAATTTAATTCATAAATTCACTTTCTCTCAAATTTGCATTTACATATCATTAGAGACTTAGAATACGCTAGTTTGGTCCCTCTTTTAGCCCCGGTGCGTTCCTGAAGCACCTCCTCATTTTCACTCAATTTGGGGAAGTGTTAAGGATAATCACCAGCCCAAGCCACGTACCTTAATGGTATATCAAAATGATGACCCGATCGGTCGCTATGCTCATGATGAGATAGACCTGTCGGCAGGGATCATGTTTGGGTAGCCTTAAAGAAACATCTCCCTTGTCCAAAGCTCATGTAATGGCTGTAGTTACTTTCCACAGGTGAAATGAACCCTAATTCCATGCTTGCTGTATGGATCCTCATGTATTGGGTGAGTCCAAATGTCTCGCTTAGTAACCTAGCCAAAGGCTATCATGCCCCGGTAGGGCAATGTCGAAATTTATGGAACGTCCAAATACGTGACGGTCATTATCCATCCGCTTGTACATTAGCATAGGAGTGTCATGCTGCTGGTTTTTCGCCGCGCACCATGCGCGTCCATCGGGTCCCTCGTTGACCCTTGGGCTAATCCCTCCTAGGAAAGAGACTGCACGACCACGTGTGTGGGAGAAATAAGGGAGGAAGGACCTACTTGCTTGCTTGTGCTCTGTAAGTGTTGCATATCACGACCATGCATTATACCTACTTTTCATGCATCATGCCTAACTTTTTTGTCCATGCAGCCATCATAGATCTGCCCAGGTGGACTAGATCACCAACCGGACGACTGATCCGAGTTCCTACTCCCGAGCTGGCAGATAGAGAGGGTCTACCAGGAATCTCATCAGAAATCAGTGGTACAGTATCTCGAATGGCAAACTCGCCTAGGGGGGATGACGCCACCAGGGCCATGATTGTGAAAGAAGTGGGCCGTGGGTTTGAGGAATTCGAGGGTAGGATGATGAATATGCTGACCGCCCTGGCATAGCAGAATGCTCCGCAGAATCCTCCTCCTCCTCCTCCAGTGAGACAGAATGAGCCAAAAGAAGAAAGGGGTGAAAGACGAGAAGAACCTATTTGGCCGCCTCCAGTAGAGTTAAGGTCAGTAGCCTCGAGAGAGCAGAGAAGAAGGCCTGTGCTGAGGGTTGATGACGATAGAGATATCGAGGATGATAGGATGAGCATTGCATCTGAGAAGGGGAAGGCGCCTCAAGCTGATGACTTTATTCTGAAAAATATGGAAGAGAGGTTTGAAGCCATGGCCCGTATGATAGGCAGAGCTCATGGGATGAATCCGGAGGATAAGGAGTTGGACGGAGAGGACCCGATCCCTTATAACTTCAAAATGCCGGATGTGCCGATGTTTGATGGTACTTCTGACCCGACCGCACATGTGAAGCAATATTCTCTGGTCATGAAGGGGACCACGTTGTCCAAGAAGCAGAAAGTAGAATACTTTTGTCTGAGTCTGACCTCTCATGCCATTGACTGGTATCATGGCCTCGACCGCCGCACTAAAGAAGATTGGGATCTGCTCACTGAAGAGTTTTTGAAGCAGTATGACTGTAACACCAGAATGGAGGTGACTCTAAAAGATCTTGAGCTACTCTAGCAAAAGACCGGGGAATCTTTCCATGATTATCTCACCCAATGGCGGAATCGAGTAATGGAGATGCTCCGAAAGCCGGACACCCAGGATCAGATTCGTTTATTTATCAAGAACGCAAGCCCATACTTGAAAGAGGGGTTGAAGATGAAGGGGTTGAAGGACTGGGAATCTCTCAAAGATATAGTCATCAAAGCAGAGGGAGAATTCTTTGCTCGAAAAGCTAACAATGACAATTTCGTCAAAAGGGCTAACCCTGGTCAAGGAACCAGCAGTCCGGTAGGTCCCAGTAACAGCAATAGAAGAACGGGTGAAGTGTCTGCTACTGAGGCAACCACCCAGAGGAAGTTTTCGAACTTGGGGAGACCATTATCCTGGGTTTTGAGGAGGTTAATGAAGGAGGGAAAATTGCACCCTCTGGCTCCTAGGCCAGCTTTGACGCAAGGGAAACCTAGACACAAAGATAATGAATTCTGTGCGTTCCACCAGCACTCAGGCCATATCACAGATAAATGCAAAGCGCTCCGACACTCTATCCCAGACTTGATTGATAGCAAGCAGATTTCTGACCCTGAAAAGAGGGAAACTGAGAAGAAGCCTGGTTATAATGCCGTACCACCACCCGTGTTTATGATCGGATCTAGCCTGCTAGAATGGTACATGCTACAAGATCTATATGGGAGCGAGAATGCTGCTGCTGGTTATCCCGAGGATAGAGAGGAGAAGGCAGTTGTGGTGACCCTTGATTGCTGGTCTAGCAGTGAAAGCGGTGGAGAAGCCGAGGATGAAGAAGGAATGAACCTTGATTTGTGGGGCTCTGATGGAGACGAAGGAGAGATAAGGGCTGTAATGAGGAGTGGAAGAGTGATCCCCGAGATTACGAGGTTACCGGAGCCAGTGCAACCATCAGCAGAGAAAGAGCCAGAGGAGAATCAGATTGTCAGACAGTTGAAGAAAACTGCAGCTCAAATATCCATCTGGGATCTGTTGAGGCAATCCCCCTCTCATAGGCAGAAGGTAGTAGAAGCTTTGGTTGAGGCCACGGTCGCCACCACTATTTCCCCGTCAGAACTTTTGGGTTTAATTAAGGGAGGATCCGAGGAGAGATTGGTCTTTTCGGACGCTGACCTACCTGTTGAAGGCCGCAACCACAACCGACCCTTGTACATCAAAGCACAAATTAATGATAAGCACACTGTTTGCGTTATGGTAGACGACGGGTCTTCTATTAATGTATGCCCTTTGATAGCTCTGCAAGCTTTTGGTTTAAGCGAGGATATGCTCAGCGGATCGGATCTGACTATCATAGCCTATGACAACTCGAGGAGGAAAGCCTCAGGAACCTTTAAGACCTTGGTCAAGACAGGACCTATTGAAGTGGAGGTTGAATTTGTAGTTCTGCCCATACCCGCTAACTTCTCAGCTTTGCTTGGGAGACCCTAGTTTCATAAATTAGGGGGAGTGCCATCTACACTGCATCAGATGATAAAGTTCCCACACGAGGGGGAGGTGGTGACTATCAGAGCGGCCAGGGAGAACCAGGTCTCAGCGCTGGAAATAGCCAATCAGCCATTTAGCGGCTTCCACGTGTCCATGATAAGGGAAGAGTATGGGTCAGTGGATAGCCCAGCTGTGGTTAATATGATGAAGAAGATGCATTATCTTCCTGGGGCTGGTTTAGGCAGAAACTCCCAAGGACTGCAGACCACGATCACCACTCGAGGGCAAAAGAGCCGGAAAGGTCTGGGGTATAGAGGTAGCTTTGGCAAGAAGAAGGTAATGGATAAGATCCCCCGCATAACAGAGAGCTTCGTACCAGCATCCTCAGTTTGTGCATACACTGGCGAAGACGAGCCGCATTGGGTAGAGGGGAGGATTGTCCCCGGCTTTGAGATCTTTAACGATGTGTATGATTGGCATGTCGGGTTTGTCAAGACTGTTGAAGATTTCTGGGATGAAGAGGTCATGACTCAGGGTATCACTTGGGATAGATACAAGCCTGAAGAGGTTGTTACCGAAAAGATGATAGCTGCCAAGTTGAAAGGGAAAGGGAAGATAGCAGAATTAGAGTTGGAAATGGAGAATTTGAAATTTTCCTCCGATGAGCCTGAGGGGCCTCTCCTGAATTAGGAAGCCAGTGAGCGAGCTGCAACGGCATCAACCTCTGGAGTAGCAGAAGAAGACTCTAGTTTGGACAGTCTTTTTATTCCTGAACTCTTTTATGATGTAAATGATAACTATAATATTATCAATAAGACAAACAATTTCTCTTATTTGTGCGATGTTTCTAATGGTTTCGACATGCATGAACATGATCATACTCCATCAATTTTTGACATCGATTCCACTGATACAACGCCTTTTAATCTTGGAACCACGGAAAATCCGAGAGAAATTCTAATAGCATCAAATATAACTCCTGAGGAGAGAAAAAATTTTCAGAGAATAATAAGAAAATATGAAAAGTCTTTGCCTGGACCTATGAGGACATGCCGGGAATTGACTGAGATGTGGCAGAACATGCTATCCCAACTTATCCGGATTACAAGCCTATGAAACAGAAGTTGAGAAGGCTCAGGCCAGAATGGGCAGACAAGGTCAAGGAGGAAATTCGACAGCAGATCGAAGCCAAGTTCCTCATGGAAGTGCAGTATCCCACATGGCTGGCAAATGTGGTCCCTGTAGCAAAGAAGAACGAAAAGGTCAGGGTGTGCGTGGATTATCGAGATCTGAACAAGGCCTGCCCTAAAGATGATTTTCCATTACCCCGTATTGATGTGTTAATAGACAGCGCTGCCAATTGCGCGATGTATAGCTTTGGAGATGGATATGTGGGGTACAACAAAATCCTGAACAAGATAGCTGATCGGGTTAAAACCGCCTTTATCACAGAATGGGGGACCTATGACTACCGGGTCATGCCTTTCGGCCTAAAGAACGCAGGGGCCACATACCAGAGAATGGCAACCTAGATCTTAAGTGACCTGATCCATAAAGAAGTAGAAGTATATGTCGATGACATGATGGTCAAGTCGGCCACCCGAGAGGGACACTTTGAAGCTCTAGAGAAGTTCTTCACCAGGATTGACAAGTATAATCTGCGACTTAACCCCAAGAAGTGCATTTTCGGAGTGACTTCAGGAAAGCTATTGGGACATGTCGTCAGCCAGAGGGGAATAGAAATTGACCCGGACAAGGTGAAAGCCATCAGAGAGATGCCTGTGCCGCAAAAAGAGAAGGATGTTAGGAGTTTCCTGGGCAAGCTGTAGTATGTCAGCCGATTCATTGCCAAGCTCACTTCAATATGCGAGCCCGTTTTTAAGCTGCTTAGAAAGAATCAGCCTGTGGTCTGGAACGAAGATTGCCAGAAAGCTTTTGATAGCATCAGGGAATACCTGTTGAATCCGCCAGTGCTAAGGCCGCCGCAGCCGATTAAACTGCTTATCCTGTATTTGGCAGTAGAAGGCAGTTCTGTGGGCGCCATGATGGCTCAAGAAAATGAATTTGGGGTGGAGTTTGCAATTTATTACCTCAGTAAGAAGTTCTTGGCATATGAGATAAAATATGCTGAAGTAGAAAAGATCTGCCTCGCAGTAATTTGGGCGTCAAAGAAACTGAGACATTACTTCCACTCATACAAGGTTCAAGCAGTGGCCAAGCAGAATCCGTTAAGATATTGACAGGAAGCACCGTCTTTGCTTGGAAAGATGGGGAGGTGGCTGCTCTTGCTACAGGAGTTTGATGTGCAATACATCACTCGTAAGACTATTAAGGGACGAGCCGTAGCCGAATTTCTTGCTGAGCATCCTATTCAAGGAGACACTCCCGAGTTTACCTTTCCTGATGAAAGCATAGTCGCGATTTCTGTTCAGGGATGGCAGTTGCACTTCGACGGGGCAGTAAATAACAGGGGAGCCGGAGTTGGAATCATCTTGACAACCCTAGATAATGAGAAACTTCCCCTTGCTAAGAAGCTGAGATACAAAGCAACCAACCGAATACGAAGCATGCACCTTCGGAGTAGAAGCTTTAGCTGCATTGGGGGCAAGGAACATAGAAGTCTTCATTGACTCATCCTTGGTGATCAACCAGATCCGAGGTGAGTGGGCCGTAAAAGAAGAACGGCTGATGCCCTATGTTGAGTATTTGAGAGGGATATGCGGGCAGTTTGAGACTTGCACTTTCCACTTCATGCCCAGAGATGAGAATCGTCTAGCTAATGCATTGGCAACCTTGGTGTCGATGTGGGATAATCCTGAGGGAGTAGCTATGAAACCGGTACTGATTTCAAGTTCTGAGAAGCCCAGTTTCGAAACTGAGCCTGTAATGGAGGTAGAAGTGGCAGATGGGAAACCATGGTACTTCGATATCATGAACTACTTGGAAAATAATAAATTTCCAAAAGAAGCTACTGAAAAAGACTAGAGGATGATCCGTAAGCTATCTACTCAGTTCATATCCTTAGAAGGGGTGTTATACAAAAGGCAGTCGAACGGGATTAGCTCAGGTGCTTGAACGGAAAAGAAGCCCGCAAAGTGATGGAGGAAACCCATGCAGGTGTCTGTGGGGCTCACATGAATGGTTTGACCTTGGCCAAGAAGATTATGAGGCAAGGCTTTTATTGGCTTACAATAGACAATGACTGCTCGAAATATGTCAAATAATGCCAGTTGTGCCAACAGTACGCAGACTTGAGACACCTGCCAGTATCAGAATTACATAACCTGACATCACCTTGGCCTTTCGCTGCTTGGGGGATAGATATCATTGGAGAGATTTGCCCTATGGCGTCCAATGGGCACAGATACAACATAGTCGCAATTGACTATTATACCAAATGGGTAGAGGCGAAATCCTTCAAGAAGATTGACGCGAGGGATATGGCAAAGTTCATAGAGAGGAATCTGATCTGTAGATATGGTCTTCCTCATCACATAGTGTCTGACAATGGGGTGCGGTTCATGGAAGAAACCAGGAAGCTCCTTGAGAAGTATGGTGTCAAGCATCATAAATCCTCTCCCTACCGACCGCAAGCGAATGGGGCAGTAGAGGCCGCAAATAAGAATATGAAGAAGATCCTGTCCAAAATGGTCCAAACCTACAAAGACTGGGCTGAAAAGTTACCCTTCGCCCTGTGGGGATATAGAACAACGGTGAGGACGTCTACGGGTGCTACACCATTTTCCCTGGTATACGGAATAGAAGCAGTGTTGCCAGTAGAGATAGAGCTTAAATCACTGAGGGTGGTCATGGAAGCCCAAGTTCGAGAGGCCGAATGGGCGCGGCAGAGGCTACAACACTTGATCTTATTAGATGAGAGTAGGCTGAAAGCCTATTATCATAATCAGATTTACCAAAAGAGATTGGCAAGAACTTTCGGAAAGAAGGTGAGAAAGCATCCGCTGAAAGAAGGGGACTTGGTGTTCAAGCAGATAAGGCCAGGCATACCAAACATCAGAGGGAAATTCAGACCTACCTGGGAAGGGCCGTATATCCTTAAGAAGTTGCTGTCCAAAGGAGCTGCAATCTTGTCGGATAGTGATGGGAACGAATTCAAAGAGCCGATCAACGTCGACAGACTCAAAAGGTTCCATGGCTAAAGACCTAAAAATAAAAAGAAGAGAATAAAATGCCTTGCAGGTCGAAAACCGAAAAAAGGCGGCTGTGCTAAAATTGGGTGCCTCGATAGGGTGAAAATCGAAAAAGGTATCCTGTGCAAAAATTAGAGGCATGAGAGAAAATGTCCGATCGTGAAAACCCGAGAGGGCCGATTGGTAACAGGAGTTGATGCTGTTAAAATTTGGTTTCATGTATTAACAGTGCAAAAACATCTGAATAAATGTTAAAACTGATAATGTATGTTGAAAATGTATGAAAACGTACACGAATTTGGGAAATAAAAGGAATATTATTCTTCTCATTTTTGTCATTTTCTAGTTCTGCATTAAAAAGAAATGTAGCACCAAAAGAAGTACATATGAAAGCCAAACTAGGTCCTGCTACTGCTCTCGCCAACTAGATGCTTAAGCCCTCGAGTCCTATTATCAGACGCTGGACTAAGGATCCACTTCTTGTACTCACTAGTCGAAGACACAGAATGATTGCCGAACCTCGGGATAACAGTCTTCACAGGTAGTCTGCCCCACAGCTCATGATATCGAGAAGCGAACACAACCGAGAGGGCTCCTCCCCGGAAAGATAAGGGAATCCTCACTACATCCTGGGTCGTCCCGAGCTGATGTGAACATCGAAAAGTCATGCAGAAGGTGGCCCGATGGAGCCCACAGAGGGGAACACACCCCGATGGCCCGTCAATGACTACATGAGACAGTGGGAGCCAGGCGGACGTGAAGCTGATGTCATCATCTGACAGCTCGCCAAATCGGGCAATGCCTTCACCAGTAGTGGCACACCCGTACAATCGTCGACGCGGAAGAAAGTGGCTCGGCGAGTACTGTGGAGTAATGCGAGGGGGTGGTTCAGATAGCATCTTCAGTTTTTCTTGCAGCCAGATCTGAAAAAAAAAAGAAAGAAAAAGAAAGAAAAAGAAAAAAAGAAAGAAAAAGAAAGAAGAGAAGAAAAAGAAAAAAAGGGGAAAAAAGCCGCTGGAGTAAGTAGGGTTTACTTCACGCAAAAATAAGGCACAGGGTTGTGTGAAAATCCGAAAGGATGCACCTCCCGCTAAGAAAAGCTAGTGTGAAAATCCATAAGGGACGCACTACCTTTAAAATAATGACATACCTGGAGCAATAAGGGGCTGCCGGTAAAGGTTATAGTGGATCCAGAGCTCACAGCGTCCAAGCCCAGAATGGTTTCAGCCAGAATGAGTGGTAAAGGTGATAACCCCGAGTGAAAGTTGCTCAGGACTCCGAACAGGCGAGGATCACCTGTCAAACCCCCTGGAACAACAGTAACGAAGTTTACCATGCAATACAAGAATGTGATGCTTACCCGGTAGGTGGGGATATCAGTGAACTGATCCAGAGCCTCGATCAGTGGCCCCAGAGCAAAGAGAGAGCTCGGAGAAACCAGCCGGACAGCCTCGGAGGAAGGTATGCCGAGCGCCATAGCTATGTCCCGGATCTGGGATAGGCCGCAGTGGGGGACGCAGGGCAGAGCGCTGGGAGGAAACCAGGCTCCAAGAATGGTAGCTAGTTCTTCAGGCAGAGGGCACAGTTCCTGATAGGTAAACTGGAAGACGTGAAATCGGGGGTTCCAGAAGTGGGTCGCCGCCAGAAGGAGGTTCTGGTCAACTTTCACCCAGCACAGGTATTTCAGCCCAGACAGAGAGGAGAGGGCGCCTTCCTCCCAAGTGTGTTTGTCATCTAAGATACAGTGCATCCTTTGGGCTATAGGAGAAGACATTTTGAGAAAAACGAAAGGCTCAAGATATTGGAAAATGAAGAGACATAAGAGAAACAAAATTTTGTAAG
Organism: Excoecaria cochinchinensis; assembly: GCA_947683425.1. Classification (NCBI taxonomy): domain Eukaryota; kingdom Viridiplantae; phylum Streptophyta; class Magnoliopsida; order Malpighiales; family Euphorbiaceae; genus Excoecaria; species Excoecaria cochinchinensis. The sequence continues at coordinate 5,995,005 of CANTUQ010000004.1, forward strand.
TTTTTATAGGAAAGCGTCACCGACGGCCTACCCGTCTCTCCAGAGAGACGGCCTGCCCGTTGGAAGGAAATCCACCTAGATGATGCATACGTCAGCATTGCATTCATCACGCGCATTAACTCGCATTTATTGCACGACAGACGGCCAGCCCGTCGGTCGCTTGTACAGACACCCTGCTCGTCGGTCACGAAATTCTATATAAGGGCGAGTGACAGACGGTGCAAACGCTGCTGTCCCTTTCTTCTTCCTCTCCCAAACCCTTTTTTTAGCCTTTTTTTAGTGTTTTTTCAAGCATTCTTCATTTTTCTTCGCGATTTCTTCATATTTTCGCATTTTCTACTCACCGGGAGCTCGGATATTTATATTTTCTTCAGTTTCTACACTGTTCGCGATTCCAAGATGCCTCCTAGATGTAGAGCACCGCATGCCCAGCCCGAGCTTGTGGCTCCGGATTGGATGGATGATGAGTCGGCTCAGAGGTATAGAGCGTTGGCTCAGGTAGAGTTTCGGGCCAGTCGTTTTGTGTCCCGCCCATTTCTAGAGTTGGCCCCAAAGTTCGATCTACTTGTCGAGGGTGCTAGATGGACAGAGTTCCTTGAGCCCTCCTTCCAGACGTTTTCAGAGGCTACCTGCCAGGTCCTGGCCACTCTCCGCTATGCCGGCTTTCAGAGCTCAGACACCCAGCCAGGGGTGATCCAGTTTTGGTTTGACGGCAACCACTTCAGTATCACCAGGTAGAGATTTGCACAGGCCATGGGGCTCCCTACAGAGGAGGGGGTCGAGATCCTGCGGCGAGCGGTGAGACGCGCCCATTGGGCGGCCATTGCTATACCGGAGTGCTGTACGATCACGATACAGTGAAGAGCACCGTACTGGTGTCTCAGGCACTCCTGTATTTGCACAGAGTGCTTTCCAATTCGTACCTCGGTCGAGCTGGTAATCCAGGGTCGCTTAACGCAGCCGAGATCTGGAGCCTCTGGGTTATGGTGGCAGGCCAGCGTCTCAACATTAGCCATGAGATCTTGGCCAACTTGACCAGAGTCGGCAGAGGGTTGACACCGGTGGTGATGGTAGGAGGAGTCATCACCCGGTTACTTTTAAGGTTAGGGGTTAACCTTGAGAGGTTGAGAGGACCCTTGCCGGAGGGGATCCATGTAGACGCCGCAGCGGCAGTACAGATGGGGATGATCTCCCAGATTTCAGGCTAGGTAGAGGCCTACTGGGTGTTGACCATTCATGAGACCCGGCAGCTGTTCTCGCTCCCACCCTTGGGTGCAGATCCAGACCACCCGGAGCACTCGGAGGAGCAGCCTCCACAGCCCGAGCCTCAGCCAGAGCCCCAGCCTCAGCCAGAACATCAACCCCCTCCGCCTCCTAAGCCACAGACTGTGCCACCACCACAGCAGCAGGAGCAGCCTACGACCCCCTCGGACTTCGATTTCGAGATCACGATGGACGACCTCTTCGCCGCTTCACCGGCATCTAGAGCGCTGACTCCAGTCCCATCACCGAGAGCCAGGGTACAGAGGTTTGTCCATGGGCCCTCCGAGAGATACCACCCGTACTCCCGAGGCGACCCAGGGGCATCCACCTCCTCGGCACCACCGCCAGAGCCAGTACCGCGGCAGCCTGCACTGCCTGACTTTTCTCAGCTCCTCACGTCTATGTTTACAGCTTTAGAGCGGCGGAAGGATGAGAGAGACAGGGCAATTCATGAGAGGTTGGATTGCCAGCAGGCTGCCATTCAGGAGCAGTCCTAGTCGATGGAGCGCTTAGCCCGAGAGCAGGCCGGCTACATTGAGCGTACGACTCGGGAGCAGGCTCGGGCCTTGGATGTTGTCAGGGATGAGCAGGCTCGGGTCCTGGAGGCCTTCAGAGGGGAACAGATGAGGCTGGTTGAGCAGATTGCTCAGGGGCAGAGGGAGTTTAGGCAGCAACTCGCTCATGATGTGAGGACGTCACAAGACCAGGCGTCTCAGAGGGTCGATATGACCCTACAGATGATTGATGAGTCACTCGACTCTCTGAGATCCTGCGTCCAGGTGATAGAGGGGATTCTCCCACCTCTTTCTCAAACCATGAGGGAGTTTAGAGAGCAGATAGAGCAGAGCCTGGAGCAGAGGAGAAAGGCCGCCAGCGAGCAGACCATTCAGTTGAGCCAAGCCTTCAAGAAGTTAGGAGATAAGGTTTCTGAGACCTTAGGGTTTATGAGTACCTGTACCCAGCCCTTCTTGGATGGCTACGCTTAGATCCGGTTCAGGCGGGCCTATGATCATGAGGCAAGACCCTCCACAGCTCCGCCGCCACCTCCGGCACATCCAGCTCCACCTCCACCTCCGCCAGGGACCGTGCATATATCGGATGATGAGGATCCCGATGAGCCCTCCGACTACACACGTCTCTGATCTTCAGGGAGTTATTTTTGTATCTTTTGTACATTTATATTTTGTATATGCACTGTACAAAAATGACGTTTCTAGGGAAAACTTTTGCTTCATTATTGCATGATCATTCGATTGTTAATTGTTTAATCACATCACAGAAAGTGTATGTTCTCATATTTACTTATATGTCAATAAAAATGACAATATAACAAAAACAAAAAAAATGATCAATAACAGCTCAATAAGAAAAAAATGAATGAAAAATGAAACATGGCATAGCAAATAAAGCAAGATCACGCCATCAATAGGCAGGTTAAAAGATGACCACTCAAACATAAACTAACAAAATCTTTCATCATGCAGGTATAGAGAAATACCGATCTGAACATAGACATCGATTAAAAAGATCCCTTTTGGGACAAGGAACCCGGCGGGGTCTCCTCTTCTTCAAACCGAGACTGTAGCCAAAGCATGCTGCATCTCACAGATCGAAGTTGTGGTCAGAGCATACCACACTTCACCAGATCTAGATTATAGCCAAAGCATGCTGTATCTAAAAGATCGAAGTTGTGTCAGAGCATACCACACTTCACCAGATCGAAGCTGCGGTCAAAGCATGCTGCACTTCACCAGATCGAGATTGTAGCCAAAGCATGCTACATCTCACAGATCGAAGTTGGGTCAGAGCATACCACACTTCACCAGATCGAAGCTGCGGTCAGAGCATACCACACTTCACCAGATCGAGGTTGTAGCCAAAGCATGCTGCATCTCACCAGATCGAGATTGTAGCCAGAGCATGCTGCATCTCACCAAACCGGGGTTGTAGCCAAAGCATGCTGCATCCCGCCAAAGACCGATGGAAGTATCTTCGCATCGCCGAGCGGATCGAGACAAGGTCCACCCAGCAAAAGGCACGGAGAGTGAAAAGCCGTCACAGGTACGCTTCCTTTCTGACCTTTCTCTGAGTTTTGGCTTATCTAGGCGCTTGTGCACTAGTTGCTCCAAAACTGGGGGCAACTGTAAGCACCGTGTCCCGGAGCGGTCCGGATCAGAGGTTACCCTATGATGAAATCAGTGTCCGAGCCTGTATAAAGGGCTGGATTTGGAGGTTTTAGTCCCACGTTCCACGAGAAATGAGGCTTTTTACCATTCTTGGGCAGAGGGGGAGAAAACAGAGGTTTTTTTTCGAGGCAAAAGGCTTTTTTGTCCTCCACAGACGGCCAACCCATCTGTGAAGTCAGCCCGTCGCTTCGAGTCACCGACGACTTATGGTATTTTCCGACGCCCGTCGAAAAGTCACCGCCCCTGTCAGAATGCCGCCTGGTTTCCCGGAGCACGCAACCCTTCCGACGCCCGTTGGTGGATGTGGTAGGGCCATCGGACGAATCCTTGTGTCAGAAGGATTCTTCCGACGCCCGCCCCTATACACCGACTCCCGTCGGTCGTGTCTGGCTATAAAACCTCCGGATTTTCATTTGAAAAGGGTTGGAAAAAATTTCAAAGGAGGAAACTCTACCCAATTTCAAGCAAATTTTCTCTCTCTTCCAACAAAACACATTTTCTAAGGAAATCTATTTAGTCAAGGATCAAATCAATCAAAAGGAACTAAAACTAATTAGTTTTCTTTAGATTTTGACTCCAAAATCGATCTTTTGAGGGGTTGAAGAAGAAATAGCTCATTTTCTTTCTTTGATCCTTCATCTTTCGCTTCTCGTAGAACGCGCGGGGCTCTAATCAACGTAAGAATCTCACCCAAAGCGATTATCTGAGGGTAAATATTCCAGATTCCTTCTCCATATTATCTCATATTTATTTCTTATTTTGTGGAATTTTTGAATATCTGTCATTATTTTCTTTTATTTTGATTCTCTTATCTCCTTTTGGGATAAAGCCCACTTTTTTGACTTTGAAAAGGTTTTTCCTCCATTCTGTTTTTTTCGGAGACAGTGGTGATCGATGGGTCATCTTTATCACCGACGCCCGTCGGTCACCCACCTACAGATGCCCCTCCTTGAGTGACAAACGGACATCTCGATTACCTTAATCGATGCCCGTCGGTCAGCTAAGGAAGGCCGTCGGTGGGTTCTGTCTCCATCCTTTTAAATCGTTTTTCATCTCTTTCAAGTCTTTTTGACTTCTTATATGTTAATTTTATGTATATTAACATCTCTTAACTTTCTATGAGTGTATATTGATCCTCTTGGATAATCCCGAGCTTGAGCGGCTGTCTACAGTGTTCGGAGGATTTCGTCCGGTTTAGTTTCCTAACCCTCTCGATTATTTCCTTCATTTTGTTATTCATTGATTATTTCATGTATACGGATGTATTCCTTTCATATCCCGTTGATGTATAAAAATGACTCAATGTTTTATATTCAATAAATTGAGGTTTACACAAAAACAAGGGTCCAATGCCCTATTTTTATCCAATAAAGATCATCACAAATGAAAATCCCCAATTTTAATAAACGATGCATGTGAGGACCAAAGTCCTCAAAATAAGCAATGCCCCGATTTATGTATGATCCGCATATTTATGAAAGGGAGTTGTATTTCGCTCCTTGTATTATTGTAATCTATTACTTTCATTATCTATTTGATCATTTATCGCTTTCAAGATGTGAATAAATGCGCCTTTTAATCAATTGCATAGTGTGGAGAGAGAGCGAATTAATGATATTAAAATTTGATCATAAAATAATTGAGATAGAAATAGATGAGAAATCCCGGACCCAGCTCTGGTCTTTGGGCTCGAGATGTTAGAGGTTATCCTCCAAAATACTTCTTGGGTCACGAGGCTTTAGCGTTAATCCTAGGCTCCTTAGGGCGAGAGGTTTACCTTCCAAGACCCCTCTGGCTGGCTCAAAATGGATACGAAGCGCAGTCTTAGGCTCTCCTAGGCGAGAGTAACTTTCCCAATGTTCTATTGGGTGGCGACTCCATGATACCTCCTTGTTGCCCAACATAGACGCACTTGCGATTCATCGCAAGCTGTCAACGGACCCACAAATACCCCGATCGCCCTCGAGCGGGCGGTCCCACGGGCGGCCGCGGGGATCCGGCGCGCGTCACAATGGTTGAATAAGAAAAGACTAGAAATTAACAAAGTGGATTAATGATCAAAAGTAGAATCAAACGAAAAACAAAATTAATGCTAGATATTCTACAGATTCAACTTACATTCCATGCATTATATCAGTAAATTGATTGGATTAATCTAATTAAGTTTATGTTGATTATAACAAACAATAACAAATAAATTAATAGTAATTTACAGTAATTACAATGGAGAAAACAAATGAATGAAACAAAGCAAGGAAAGAGAAAGAATTAGCTCAAACCCGTAAATTTACCCTTAGAGGTTTGATTTTAGCTGCAAAAAAAAAAAGAAATGATTGATTTCCTCGTCAATTGCTTGAAAAAAAATAAAGAAAGAAAGGTTGGATCAAAGCTTCCTCTCACTAAAATTGAAGTTCAAAACTCTTATTTTTAAAAATAACAGATGATGAGAATTGAACCTTAAACACAAAGAATTAATTTCTTTGGCTCAAGAACAATTCTAGAATTTTCGTAAAACCTTCTTAGCTCTCAAAACTCTTATTTTTAAGAATTTTTGTTGCCGTTCTAATGCTTCTTCACCTTTCTTTCTGTGTCCTAACTTTTCCTTTTATATGATCTCCCAAAAGTTAGGTTTTAGGAGCTTTTATATCCCATTAAAATTCTCAAATTATCCTTTAAAAATCAAGTCTTGTCCCTTTGAAAATAGGAAAAAAGAGTTTGAGTTTAATTCAAATTTTAATTCGAAACCCCAGAAATCCAGGAAAAATGAACTCGAAGTCCCTGCGAGGTAGGAGATGTGCGAGGTGTGGCCTTCGCTGGGAGGCCGTGCCTCACAGACGGGAGGTGCGGGCGCACCCCGTATGCGCGAGGTGAGGCCTAGGGCTGGGAAAGGAAAGGTCTCGTGCAGGAGGCCGTACGCTGCACAAGGCAAGGCCTTAAGTGCTGCCAGGGTGAGCCGTACTTCGCGCGCGGCATCAGGCTACCGAAAATTGAAAAAAATATATTTTTTTAATTTTTTTTAAAAAAAGTGTTTCAATAAGAAAATCATCACTTCTAACCTTTTTGCCTATGAATGAGCATCATTTTCATCACTAGGTAATCTTGGTCTGGGCTGTCTCAGGACCCGGTGTCTATAGTTGCCCCCAATTTTGGGGAATGTAGTGCATGGGTTCCAAGGTGAGCCAAAACTCAAAGAAAGAAGGAAGAGACACGTACCTGAGGTAGCTATCTTTTCGGTATGAATGAAGTTATTGGGGGTAGTTATCATCAATTTGTTGACGTGTTAACCCTTGTCATTTTTGCATTGAACCTGTGCGGTGTCTAGCTTTTGCCATTATTGTCTATAACCGACTTTGATGCAGTGTCTAACCTCTATCGTTGTGGCATCTAACCTGTGCGGTGTATAGCCCTAGCCGTGTTGGTATCTAACCTATTTATGTGATGTCTAACCTCCTTCGTTGTGGAATCTAACATGTGCTGTGTATAGCCCCAGCTATGTCGGTATCTAACCTATTTATGCAATGTCGAACCACCTTCGTTGCTACATCTAACTTGTGTGGTGTATAGCCCTAGCTGTGTCTCTATCTAACTTATTTATGTGGTAGTGTCGTGGTCATACTAACCTTTCATGGAATGGTAGTGCCGCCATCATGCTAACCCTTCTGAGAAGTGGTACTACCGTGGTCGTGCTAACCTTCCGTGGGATGGTAGTGCCGCTATCGTGCTAACCCTTCTGAAAAGTGGTACTGCTGTGGTCTTGCTAACCTTCCGTGGGATGGTAGTGCTGTCATCATGCTAACCCTTCTGAGAAGTGGTACTGCTGTGGTCGTGCTAACCATTCGTGGAGTCTTTCGTTGATTGCCCCCTCAGATGTCTTCGGTTGATTTTTTTGGATTAGTGCCTCTCAGAGGACTTTGGTGATTTTCCTCTTAAGAGGACTTGGAGAATTTGCCTCTTAAGGGGACTTGGAGAATTTACCTCTTAAGAGGACTTTGAAGGATTTGCCTCTTAAGAGGACTTGGGGATTTGCCTCTTAAGAGGACTTAGAGATTTGAACTTGTGTAGACTTCATCTTAGTTTGATTGTCTAGCATGGGTGAGTGCCTATGTTGTGTTAAAGGTGTCCTCGACACGCTTTTATGCGTGTGGTCTTTATTTGGACTTTCTTATAAGGTTGTGTGGATAGGAATATGTACAAAAGATTGTGTGTGCATGTGAAAATTTATATGCAAATGTTTGCAAAAGAATTGTATGACATGAAATGCATGCAAAAATGAATAGATCATATCTTGATTGGTTAACGGTCCGTCGAGGGTATAGCTTGGCCGCTCAACATTGTTTGATGCCCCCCCAAAGAGCTAGAAGAGTATTGTCTTGGCTTAAGAACTCGGACCCATAATCTTTTCAAAGAGAACTGACCAGTGCACATCTTTGCCCCCTGGTCAATGAGCATTTTGCCCTTAAGACTTTAACTTGCATCCTAAATTATGCATTATCTACTTGAAGGGAGACTATTTGGGCCGCCTTATTGCTCCATGTACTATTGGTCATTTATTAAAGGTAGTGCGTCCCTTGTGGATTTTCACACTAGCTTTTCTTTATGGAAAATGCATCCCTTTGGGGATTTTCACATAACCCTATGCCTAACTTTTGCTTGGAATGGACCCAACCCACTCCAGTGGCTTTTATTCATTTTAAATATTTTTTGTAGGATAGACTACCTGTTTTTAGGTTTTCACCCTGCCCTTTGGCCTAAATTTTGCTTAGAGAGCTAGTTACGGTTGTCATCTCTAACGGCCTCCTTAATTTTTTTTTACGTGGTTGTATGGATTTCGATTTTCCTCATGAAGGTGCTGTATGATTAGCTCAAGGTAATGATGGGCAAGTCAGCTAAAATGTCAAGATGATCATAGCAATGGAGGCCGCATGAGAAAAGAGAAACAATGTGCTACTTTTTATGCTGGAACTTAAACAACTTTGAGTTTGCGAGATAAGGTGCTCTGTTTATATTAATATATTATGGCATAAATGAGTATGTTCCAGTCTGATTTCATCACACATTATCATCATTTGGCATTAATCTTAAAAACACAAAACCCTGTCTAATCTCGAGATGGATCCCAAAACATCAAACTTCTATTATCAATCAGCCCTCTCGGGTTTTCATGATTGAATATTTTCTCTTTGCCCCTAAATTTTGCCCAAGATGCCTTGTAACACCCCCTAACCACCTGTAGAGATTTACTATGGTGACTATGGAGTGTTACAACATAAACACATACGCATCAAATAGTTTTACAAACAAAGTTCAGGATTAATAAAATTTCTTTAACATGCAATGCTAGATTACATTTCGAAAATCCATACATTACATTTCATAACATTCATAGTCTTACATCAGTTGTCACTTTACAAAATACAACATCTTTGTTAGAAACACTTTAGTTCTTATGCACATATCGACTATATTTACACATCTTATACTATTACAAAATAACCTACTATTGCAGCGATTCCTAATGTGTTGGCCGTTGGCGATGCAGGACTATCTTCGAAAATGTTAACTTCAGATACCTACATGGATAAAACATCCATGCTAAGCGATAACGCTTAGTGGGGAACAATAAAATAAGGATGAACACTCACAGTGATCATCAATACAATTCACATGCTCAGGTAACATACACGTATACAATTCAATTTCACATCAGTATTAATTGCTATCATCATCACTATATCACAAATAACAATCCATATCACCAAAACTACTTATAGTTCCTTATATTTAATCCTCAATTCAAATATATTATTCTATTAATCACATTATCTTTCAATTCATCCAATGCAAATCTATAGATCTCATCATTCACATACATCATATAAATATATTTACCTATGGTAAAGTAATCATTAACACTTGCATATGCATAAACTCCCTTATTAATTATATATACAAATCTGAACTATGCATACTTTTGTTCAATACCAAACAATACCTCATACCCACCAATTCATATGTAGTTTGCAAACATTTACTTATTAGCTATTTCTTAACTTGCCTGCACTTCTATAGTAATGGATAACGGGTTATCACTCTGATATCCGTAGATACCTTTAAGCTAGTATCTGCAGATACTGAAATAATCAATTGCATTAGTACCCATAGGTACAGAAATAATCAATAGCATTAGTACCCATAGGTACAGAAATAATCAATCGCATTAGTATTGTTAGATACCTTATTATCGCATTAGTATTTGTAGATACCTTATTATCGCATTAGTATCCGTAGATACCTTATTATCAAATACACAATCACTCACTTTTGGGGAACCTATTCCAGGATTACCCTTGACCCAAATGAGGCTGATTAATAGAAATCACTCGCTTTTGGCTGCAGCACTTTAGACCCTATAGGCATGCCTATCTATCCACTATTTGACTCGCAGGCTTACATTATTAATTCCGGTTAACATTTATTCATTCATTTGCATAATAGAATCTAGACATAGTTTTGTAGTAATTGTCACAATATAATCGATCATGCATAGATGCACACAGAGTTTCCATCATGCTCATAAGTTCCTATTAAATTCACTTACACATACTCATAGTATATAGAGCAAGTCCATGTTCATTAGCCACATCATACTATCACATTAATTCATCATGTTATTCCATAACATTAGACATGTAATAATCCTTATTGGATGACATTAGACTTAATTGAAATAATATGCATGACATAAGTGATTATTAAAGCAAAACAGGGTATCTCACGGTCACAACCATTTTGTTTGTCACCGTGACATACCTAACATAGCCAAGCAGAAAATAATCCATGGTATCTCATGGTCATAACCATCTTTATTGTCACCGTGATATGCCAAACTCATCCAGCAGAATGCAATCCTTGCATACCTCACGGTGGCAATCAATTTGGTTGTCACCGTGACCTATGCAAAAATTCCAAAACACAGCAGTGCAACTACTCAATTTTGAAATCAAATTCGAAGCTTCGACTCCCTATTCCATTTAACACACTTAATCACTTTATCATCCTACGTATGATCATTAGCTTGTTAGCTTAAAAACTTATACAATTTTTATTACATTCAACTCAACTTCAAGGTGTTATAGATTAAAGTACCCATTATTCTCTATAAGCCTTAATGCAACGTTAATTTTTAGCTAGAGGTCCCTTCTTAGAAATCATTGTCAAAGTTCAAGTAATTAAACTAACCACTTAAAGTTCATGTAATCATACCATATACTCTTTCTCTAAAGCACATGCAACTAGCTACAAATTGCCTAACAATTCCAATATACAAAAAGATAGAGTTCAACCATGACCAATACATTACATACAATGCTCAATCTATGGGCATAACAGTCACTAAAGGTCAAGAGAGAGACTTACACAAAAAACTTACCCTACAAGCACACTTTTCCTACTTCATGCATATGACTTCTAAATTCAACTTTAATGACATTTTTAACCAACATGCTCGCCTAATCATTTATTCATATACATGTTAACTTGCATGATGAACAATTCTCATCACAAAATACAAATTACACATTCTAATCACATACACAACCAATTAACACACACAAATTAGTTTGCTCCCGAACCTCTTCTCCTTAGCTCCTCTTGCTCACTTGATGCTAGGCTTACCCATCTTTGCTTTTCCTTTCTGTCTCCTTGCTTCTTCTACCGTAGCTATCACTAAATCAAGATTTGGAGCTAAGGGTTATTATCCCATTCAATTTCAAAATCAAAGGAAGAGGAGAAGTAGAAGAACCGAAACTCTTACCTCACTAGATCAAATCTCACTCTACTAACAATCACAATCAACAAAAATTATAAACTCATAGCTTGAAGGAATTAAAACACCAATGGAAGAAGGAAAATGGAGAACAAAATCATGAAGGGAAACCAACTGAAGAACACTTGCAAATGGCGCCCTTTTTTTTCTCTGTCCAATTCCTTTTATTGCATGAATTGAAGGTGGTGGCAAGTCCACAAGAGGACACCCGGATCCCACTAAGCATATCCATAATCATACTTATCTTAATCCAACCTCATTAAGTTAATTAACCTTCCACTTAGTCTTAATCATGCACAGTTCCACTTTAGCCACTTAAAGTTATTTATTTATTCAATTGGGTCCTCATTACACTTACACTTAAGTCCTCAATTAAGCACACTTAAAAATAACTTTACCCAATTGCCACAATTTAACCAACATACTACTAGGGTGTAATTCAGGCTGTTACATGCCTTTTTGGTTTTGACCTTGACGGGGTGTCCAATTCTAGCGAGATCACCTTTTTTTAGGTTTTCGACCTGCAGGGTGTTTATTATTTTTTCCTCTTTTTTCCATTTTTTTTAGAATTTGCCATGGAAGCTTGCTTAGTCTGTCAGCATCTATTGGCTTTTTTGAACTTACTTCCATCATCGTTAGTCGAGAAGGCTGCTTCTTCTAACAGTGCCTCTTTTTAGCATCAAAGGCTTCATCTTGACCCTCGTGCAAACTGGCTGAAATGGTGAATTTTTCGTTTAGAACTTGAATATGAAATCCTACATCTTGTTTTTGTCGGCTTTGGTGGCTCAATTTCTAAAGTAGCCTTTAATGGTTTTGATTGAGTTATACGTTAGCCTTAGATGGTTTAGGACAAAACTATTTTTTTTCTTTGCTTTTTGTTTTGCTTTTTTTCTTTTTTTCTTCTTTCTTTCTTTTTCTTTTGTTCTTCTTTTTTTTAAAGGTAATGAGCTCTCCTTCTAAGTTTAGCTATAAGTGTCCACGCCTTATTCATCTTGGTCCCAGATGGTTAAAGGTCAATCTTGATTGGCTTTGTAGTAAATCTCTTAAATGGTTGGGGGGAAAGGAATTCTGAGGCTTAGTTCTAATGAGCTATTTCTTATGAAGGCCTAGAGTTTCATTTGTTTAAGCCCTTTAATGATCGGAGTTTGACTTTGTTAGGCTGTATTGTATGCATCCTAGACTTTGAGGAAGCAAAGGAATGGCTTTTGAAATTTTGCTCGTCGTCATGTTGGCTGGCTTTTGAAATTTTGCTCGTCGGCATGTTGGCATATTGAAGCAGCGCTATCCCAACAATTCCCTTGTCAATTTTTAGCATGTTATTCCAGGTCCATGCAAAGGTCGTTTATGTTTTTCTTCTTTCTTTTTATCATTATTATCTCTCAGAACTTTCCTCTCTTTAAGAGTGATATCAAATGCCAACGAGATCTCGAGATTGAATAAGGCTGTATTCATTAAGTTAATATCAAATGTAAATGACTTGTGGTTGCGATCATGCATAGTGAAATCATGAGAGACATAAGCAAGAAGTCACTAATATAATTAATGTGAACAACACTGCATACATGAAGAGTGAAAAGTTCAACAATAACATGAAAAGCACATATAATAGAAAGTCTTCTCTCCTACTTCTTACTGTGCAGTAGCCACCTTCTAGGACTCTTTATTAGTGTCTTGAAATCCCTTTATGCCTTCTTCTTCTTTTCTCTCTTCTTAGGGTCAGTGATCTCCTTAGAGTCAATAAGATCTTGGATCTTGTTCCTCAAAGTTCGGCAACAATCTGTCAAGTGCCCATTGTGCTAATGGTAGGCGTAATACTGATCATCTCTATGCCCTGGCTGTCCCTGACTCATGGCTGGCCTGGGTGGTAATGGTCTCAGCTTGCCCTCCTTTGTCAATCTCTCTAATACCCAGGACAAAGAGTAGCCTAAATTAGAATAGTATCTCTGACCTTATCTAACCTCGGTAGTTAAAACCTCGGCCGTCTTTCCATCCCTGTTATTACTGCTTCCAGCACTACCCGACTTGTATCCTGATTGGTTCGCAAAACCTTTCCCAGCAAAGTTACTTTGGCTTGTTTTCTTCGCTATGTACTCACCTTCTTCTTCGATGGCTATATCCTTTAGAGACTCCGAATCTTTGAGCCCCTTCATCTTTAGCCCCTCATTGAGATATGAACTCGCATTTAGGATGAACAACTAAATTTTGATCTAGAGTATACGACTTCCTTTTCATCTCTATTACCCAATTTCTCCACCGAGTAAGATACTCGTGGAATGACTCATTAGATTTATATTGAAGCAGCTCCAAATACTTTAAAGTAACCTCTATTCAGGTGCTACAGTCATACTATTTGAGGAACCTTTCAGTTAATAGGTCCCAATCTTCTCTTGCTCTGATATCCAAATCGTGGTACCAATCTACAGCAGGCCAAGTCAAGTGAGGTAGAAATATTCCACCTTCTGTCTCTTGGTAAGCATAGTCCCTTTCATCACAAGTGTGTACTACTTAATATGAGCAGATGGATCTGAGGTACCTTCAAACTTGGAAAGATTGGGCATTTTAAACTTCTGAGGAAGCATCTCCTCATCATCCAAATCCCTATCCTCGGGGCTTATCCCCTTTTCGAAAGATAATAGGCGGGCCATCGCCTCAACTCTCTCTTCTATCTTCTTTAAGGCTGTATCCTCTTTAGGAGGCTTAGCTCTCACTACCCCGGGCTCCTCCTGCTCATCTTCTACAAAATCCTCTTCAGTTCTATATCGCCCAACTCTTCTAGGCTTAACTTATACAAGAGCTCTAGGCTCAGTAACAAGGGGTGGTTCTACAACTACTATCGGGGGTACCTCCTTGATCGGAATCTGTTCGGCCAATCCCACGGTAGGAGCGGTAGGTTATTTGCCAGTTGGGGGTGCTAGAGTGGCAGCTAAGTTGCCCATCATTGCCAGTATTCTATGTTTAAATTCCTCAAATCTGCGCTCCATTTCTTGGGCCCTTCGGTCCATCTCTTTGGTGACAATAGCCTGGGTGGTACTTGAGTCTTAGTTGGCCATTTCTAGTGATAATTCTGATGAAAGGGTTTCGGTGCTATCTGAAAGTGACTCTGAATCCCAATCCGACACTCGCTCTGGTAACTTAAAGAATGGGTTTCTCTTTATTAATCAGCCGTTAGGACCCCTAGACCACTTATTCAAACCTATGATGGCTGAAAGACTCAAATTGTTAGCATGATGCATGAGTGACATTAAAGATACATGGTCGTGTTGATGCAGTATAGGCAACCACATACGAGCGGGTAGGTCCTTCCAACCTTATTACTCCCACACAAGAGGCCGTGCAGTATCTTTCCTAGGTGGGCTTGACCCATGCGTCAGCGGGGAACCCAATGGGCGTGTATGGTGCATGGTGAGAAACCAGCAGCATAACACTCTTAATTTAAAGCACATGCGTATGGGTTTTGGCCATTATGTATTTGGACCTTTCAAATAGACTAAAAATGGGCCCACCGGGGCATAAAAGCCTTTGATCAATGTCCTATTAATATGTTTGAATTTGTTCAATATATAAGGGCCCATGTAGCAAGCACATTGTTAGGGTACGTATCACTTAATGAAAGTTTCTATTGCCATTACATAGATACCGAGTCCTGAGCCAGCTCAGACCAAGGTTACCCAATGATGAAAATAATACTTGTTTGCGAGTAAAATGATTAGAAGTGACATTTTCCTTGTCGAGGTCTTTTTTTTAAAAAAAAGTATATATATATATTTTTTTTATTTTTTATTTTTTTCTTCTTATTTATTTCTTATTTATTTTTTATTTTTATTATTTTTGTTTTTTTTGATTTTTTGTCGCGCGATCTGCGCGGCATGTGAAATGGCTCCTACCGGCAGCACATGGGTGGGCCATGCCCGTGAGCTGCGGCACCTGCGCTAGGCATGGTGCCCACGCAGCGTGCGGCCCTCAAGTGCGGCATGCCGCGCGACGCGTGGCTCCCCCGAGGGGGGGGGCATGTGGCGCAAACGACAAGTGGCCCTCCTGCACAGGGCTGCATGTGGCACGGGTGACATGCGGTCCTAGCGCAGGCGTAGGCCGCAAGTCGCCATCTTTGCCAGCGCCCCTATTTTTTCCGATTGTCTCAAGTTTTCGGTTCAAAATTCAGGCTACTTTTTCGATTTTTTAAGGGGTAATTAGGGGTTTTTTAATAGGAAAAAAAGGGGTTTGAGAAACCTAATTTTTCAAGAGGGTGTAAAAAGAAAAATTAAAATAGATCAGGGACAGGGTTTTTTGGGAGAACGTCGAGGAAAAACCCAGAAATTAAAAGAGAGTTCTTGAGAGCAAAGCAATTTTTCTTTTCTAAAAAATATTCTAAGATTGTTCTTGAGCCAAGTAAATCGATTATTTGTGCTTAAAGCTCAATTCTCACAATCAGATTTTCTACAAATAATTTTCAAACAATGATCTTAATTTTTTTTAAGCAAATCGACAGGGAAATCAACTTTTCTTCATTTGCAATTAAAAGTCATAACTGAGGGTAAATATTGGACTAAATTTGTTCTTTCTCTTTCCGTTTCCTTCTTATTTTTGCTTTGCTGATCAGTTTTCATCCATTGTATATATTGTATATATTGTTGTTTGATTTTGTTAATCTAGATACTGTATATATTATTGCTTGATTTTGTTCCCTCCATTGTATATAATGTATACATTTCTTGTTGTTCTTTATTACTTCATTTTGTCTGTTGTTATCACTTATTTATTATTAGATGTATTTGATGTTTTGACATGATAAATCATTTATTATTAGTTGTTTATCATTAACATTTATTATTAATCTGTTTATCTTTTATTATTCTTTCATTATTGTTTACTATTAATCTTGCTATTAATGTTGATAAAGCTATTCACTGTTGTTGTTATTATTATTCTGTTCACCAATTTGTTCCTTAATATTTCTACTGTTCATTGGTTACTTGTGTGTTACGATTTATTATTAATAGTTAGCTTAATAATTAATCTAGTTATTAAGTTATTTATTATTTGCTTGTTGTGATTAATCTATGGGTTGCCATTATTTATTTATGTGTATATTAATTTTTTTTGTCATGAATAACATTAACTCAAATTAATTTATCTCCATGATGTATGAACATGGTTTATAAACTGATTAATAATAAATTTTTTGGTTTCTATTTGATTCTGACTTATTATTAATTATTTGATTAATTTTCAATGCTTATTCAACCTGTATTCTTAATGCAACTATTGATTATTTCTATTCAATTGATTGCTTATAATCAACTGATTTAATTGATTGTATATATTTAATTAGTTTAATTGATTGTTATATTTTTCAATTGATTGTTTAATTGATCGTTTGAATCGATTAATATATTCAATTAATTGATTGTTTATACTATATTATTTA
This sequence comes from Excoecaria cochinchinensis, assembly GCA_947683425.1. Classification (NCBI taxonomy): domain Eukaryota; kingdom Viridiplantae; phylum Streptophyta; class Magnoliopsida; order Malpighiales; family Euphorbiaceae; genus Excoecaria; species Excoecaria cochinchinensis. The sequence goes on from CANTUQ010000004.1 coordinate 6,011,704, forward strand.
TTTGATTTAATTTACTGACATTTTATTTTATTCTTTTCTTATTGCCTCAAAATTTATTTGCTTTCACCGTGAGTAACATTTCTGAGTGAGCCGGGGGTCAGGAAAATCAAAGACTTCCGGTATTTGGCTTTGCATTTCTAATTATTGTATTTTCTTTATTTTATCATTTTTTTATGTTGTATGAAAAATGTGTTTTACATTTCATCTGTACTATAGAAAATCATATTTTTTATAATAATTAAAATTGGGGTTTTTACTAATGAAATGGACCAACGTCCTATTTTAACCAATAAAATCTCACTTTAAAATGGAGAATTAATTTTCATAAAATGGGATCACTCATCCCGATTTTCTCAATAAATACCCAAAAAATAGTTCTCCTATTTTCTAAGTCAATAAAGGGAGCCAATGTTCCTAATCCCAATAAATGTCCCGATTTATGTATAATATATTTTATGTTATTTATTCTTTTTGTAGTATTCATTTATTTATTTTGGGCCCTTGTAATTTATTTTGGGTCAAATTTTATTCTTTTATGCCTTTTTATTTTTGGGATTGTTCTGTCCCCTATTTTTCATATGCAATTCATTTTTTTGATTTCTTTATCGTTTTCTTTACCGCTTTCCTATATGATTGCAATGCGCTTTAAATTTATTGCACGGTCGCGTGAGATGAGAGGTGGAATTTTGATTTCTTAAAAACTCATTTATAAACTTAAGGCATTAATAAGAGTGAAGTTCCAAACACCTTCTCTAGTTTAAGACCCCTGAGGTTAGATGACCTTTCCTAATTTCTCATAAATTGGGTGGCGAATCCAAAATACCTCAAAGGTGCCTAAAAGGTGTTGTGAGGCTAGATGATCCTTCCAATGTTCTATTGGAAGGAGGTGTCCAAAATGTCTCATGATGCCCAAGATCAAAAGATGTGAACAAATCCCTCGAGCCCTAAAAGTAGGTCTCATCACGAGGGCCTTTGCTAGGTTTGACGCGCATCACAGTGATGACTCCACTGGGGAATGATCGAAACTTCGCTTCAAAAGTGAATTAAGTTAGAATTATAATTGTGTTGTTAAGAATCAAAAATTGCATTTTTACTCGAAAATTGCATTGCATCCACTAGAGCCTTAGAACTATGCTAGTTGGTCCCCCATTTTACCCCGGTGTATTCCTAAAACACGACACTACTTTCACTCATTGTAGGGGAGTGCTAGGGATAATCACTAGCCCAAGCCTTGTGCCATGAAATGGTATATCAAATGGAGAACCGATTAGTCGCTATGGTCGAGATGAGCTAGACCCATTGGCAGGGACTATGCTTGGGTAGATCTAAAGTAACACCACCCTTGACCAAGGCTCATGTAATGGCAATAGAAACTTCCACAAGGTAATATACTCCTTAATATGATGCTTGCTACATGGGCCCTTATATATTTAACCAATTCAAACATATTAACTGGACACTCATGAAAGGCTTTCATGCCCCGGTTAGCCCATTTTTAGTCTGTTTGAAAGGTCCAAATATATAATGGCCAAAACCCACACGCATGTGTTTTTTAAATTAAGAGTGTTATGCTACTGGTTTCTTAACACTCACCATACACGCCCATTGGGTTCACCGCTAACCCATGGGTCAAGCCCACCTAGGAAAGAGACCGTACTACCTCGTGTGTGGGAGTAACAAGGTTGGAAGGATCTATTTGCTTGCATGTGGTTGTCTATGCTACATCAACACGACTATGCATTTTTAATGTCATTCATGTATCATGCTAACAATCTGAATCTTTCAGCCATCATAGGTACGAATCAGTGGTCTAGGGGTTGTGACGCGCGCCGAAACCAACAAGGCCCTCATTGAGCCCGCCTTTTGGGGCTCGAGGGATTGGTTTGCATCATTTTTATCTGGGGCATCATGAGTCATCTTGGATGCTTCCTTCCCAATAGAACATTGGAAAGGATCATCTAAACCCACGATGCCTTAAGGCACCTTCGAGGTATTTTGGAGTCGCTACCCAATTTACCAGAAATTGGGAAAGGGTCTCTAACCTCTATTGGTCTAAACCAGAGATGGTGTTCGGAACTTCACTCTTATTAATGACTTAAGTTTATAAGTGAGTTTTTAAGAAATCAAAATTCCATCTCTCATCTCACGTGATAATGCATTAAATCTGAAGCGCATTCGCAAGCATATTAGAAAGCATTAAATAAAGCAGTAAATAAATATATTACAAAAATAAAAATTGGGACAGAATAATTCCCCAAAATGAATAAAAATAAACAAAAGAAAATGGGACAGAACAATCCCCCAAATAAGAAAATATAAATAAACAAAATTGGCTTAAAATAAATAAACACGTATAAGAAATTAAAATGCAACATACATAAATCGGGTTATTCATTAAATTTTAGGAACATTGGTTCCTTTTTTATTTATTAGAAAACTTGGAGAACCATCTTTAGGGCATTGATTGGAAAAAAAATGGGATGAGTGATCCCATTTTATGAAAATTAGCTCTCCATTTGAAGGCGAGGTTTTATTGGGTTAAAATAGGACATTGGTCCATTGTTTATTAACTTAAAAAGCCCCAATTTATTATGTATAAAAGCGTGATTTTCTATAGCGTGGATAATTAAGAATATATTTTTACATATAACACATAGAAATAATATAATAAAAATAACACAACTATTAAAATGCAAACCCATAAATTGGATGGTCCCTAATTCCTCGGCTCTCCAACCCGTGTGAATATGACTCGCGAAGGCAAATAATTTTCAAACAATAAAAGATAAAAATGAAATAAAATGTTAGTAAAGTAAATTACTAATTAACATGAACAAATAAATTAATTAAATAAAATAATTAATTAAAATGATTAATAGATCAATCAAATAAATAATCAATTAATACAAATGAATCATCAACCAACCATAACATTAACAATTATTAATAGAGATTAATTAGGCAAAAATAAGTAAATTGAAACAACCATATACAAGGGAAATATGACAAAATTATACTACCCCACATGCATTTATTTACAGACATTTGGGTAAACCAGAGAAGAACAGGCGAAACAAACAAAGAGGAAGCAAGGAGGCGCACGACTCGTGAATGCCATTCACGACTCGTGAATGCATTCCTTGAGTCGTGAAATGCACTCACGACTCGTGCAATCCGAACAGGAGGTGGAGGTTTTCAGACGTGTTTGATCGGGAGAGGGGATTCAACGGCTCAATCCGATCGGGAAACATAAAATCCGACCGGAGAAACATGATTCAAGCAAAAAACAAAGACAAAATCCGATCGACAACCAAAAGCAAGCAAAACAAAATCACTGACTCAAAGAAATGGAAAAATAGAGGTGAACTGAGGAATAAGGACAGGCTATCAGATATGACAAAATAAGATCGAAACATGAAAAATACTACAACTAGCATGCTAATATATTCATAATAACCACAAACACACAATCGACGGGTTGATAAGATCAAGCAATAATATATACAATATATATAACCAACAAAGCTTACTAGCTCAGCAAAACAAAGAAAAGAAACAAAAAGAAAAAAAGGAGAAGAGAAAGAAAATAAATAGGAGAGGCGGTTATTCAGTATTTACCCTCAGATTTTTGATCTTTGATCGGCAAATGACGTTTCTGATTTCCTCTTTGCTTTCCTTGGGATGGAAGTTAAAAACAGAGACTTGAAAGCTCCAGTAGAAAATACATTTTAGAAAAAACCAACACCAAAAGTGATGAATTTTTAATGTTAGAAACTCTTTTCTTCTTTTTTGATCTCAAAATAATCTCAGAATCACTCCTTAGTCGTTCTTTTTTTTCCTTTTTTTTCTCAGTCGTTCTTTCTTTTTCTCTCTAAGTTCTTCTTTTTTCTCAGTTCTTCCTCCTCTATGTTTTTTTTTGTTCTCCTCTCACTGGTCTCTAATCATTCCCCTTTTTCCGCTATGTTTTTCAACTCTTTTAAATGTTATTTGACAGGATTAGTTCATTTTCTTACCAAAACACTCATAAAACCTCTTTTTCAAACCAATTCCCCAAAGAAAACGGAAAAGAGAAGCTGGGCACGTGAGGCAAAGAGGGACCAGTGAGCCTCCTCACTAATGTGACGCCCCCATCTCACGCTAGTGAGATGGGTCTCACTGCCCAGGCCCGAAAACCCTTCTTTTGCTTTTTTTTTTTAAAAATAAAATTAAGAAAAATGAAAAATATATTTTTTCTCGAGGAAACCGTCACTTCTATTTGTCTATAGCCTGCAAAGAGGTATCATTTTCATCATTGGGTAACTTTGGGCTGGACTGTCTTAGGAGCCGGTGTCTACAGTTGCCCCGCGTTTTGGGGAACGTAGTGCCTAGGTGCCTAGGTGAGCTAAAACACAAAGAAAGAAAGAAGAGACGCATACCTGAGGCAGCTGTCTTTCCAAACTGAGCGATGTTGTGGTGGTGGTTGTTGCCATGTTATCGGCGTGTTGTTTTTTTTGTTGAAGCGGTAGTGTCGTTATCGTGCAAACCCTCCGTGGAGTGATAGTGCCGCCATTGTGCAAACCCTTCTTTGGTTGATTTTGCCCCCTGAGAGGTCTTGGGTTGAATGTTTGGATTTGATGTCATCATTTGCCTTTAGTCGGTGTCCGCATCAAATATTTCTTACTTCAAAAGTGGAAAACCAAATATGCAGGAAAAAACTGGTGAGTATGCAAGTGAAATGCATGGGTTATGCAGGATAAGAATTCGTCTAAGTGGATTTGGATGCGACAGTCGGTTTGGTCACAAATTGCAGTAGGATTGTAACACCCCCATCGCCGTCCCCGTTGGAAGGACACCGACGGACGCGCTACCGACGCTCATACACACAGATATACACATGCACAATGCGGAAGCATACATTCATACATAACATACATACAGAAATACGGGTTAATTAAAAACTTACCTTACCTTACGTTGCGGTACAGACTGAACATGCAATAACTCACGCACACGCAGGCACTAAGCAAAAGCATACACAGAAGCATACATATAACCATTCAACGGAAACATAATCGAAATAATAAAACAAAGGAATAACTAAACATAAAACATACTAACTATTACATTCCCACAAGAAAACTCAAGATTAAAACATAATTAATTACATATACAATACTACAGAATTACAAAAGCTGAAATACAGAAGCTGAACAAAAATACAGAACTTCTAACTCCTACGTGGCCGACCTTACAGAAGCGACTCGAACAGAACCAAACCTGCCACCTGCACGGAAAGGAAATCCGTGCTAAGCGACAAACGCTTAGTGGGGAGAACACACAAGAATATGGACGGCCATTCACAATGGTCGCTGAGGCATAACACATTCAAATGACAAATGCGGATATTCATAACAAATTTGATCATGCTAGCATAGTAAAGGCATTCATTCGATAAATCACAACCATAACATATACTCATGTCCAGAATAGGCCAAATCAAACATAAAACAATACACGATACAAGAATCATCATGCAGAACTACATACTATATCACATGCATAAACCTACATGGGTAGCAAATATCAACACCTTACCGTGCGGAGTCACATGAGCTTTACACATGCGATTGACATAACTAAGCACCCATGCATGAACCGACAACCCGTTCATCATGTTAAGAATGCTAGCTAAACAACATACTTTGATATACTAAACACACACACTAGTCAAGAATCCAAGGTACAACATTTAGAGTATCACAATACCGCTGCGCAACTCTAATATATTAAGTATCATGCAAAACACTCTGATAGCGGAGACTGAAAGCATAACCATATAACATTACATTCATATCATCATCATGCAGGAAGTACAGTTAATCATTACATACTTACCATCACAACTGCTTCGGTTCACATGCTAATATATATAACAAAATTATGCTTAAGTCATATACTTAAATACATCAATCGAATTGTTTCAAAGCATTCAGAAACTTATAACAAATCACATGACAAGTACGGATAATCATGTTAGATAGTAAATCATACTTCCTTAAAACAGACATACATTCTGAAGCCCATAGACACATCCATATACATATAAACTGATTCCTGAAATCCTTATCGTGCTCAAACGGATATCACATTCTGATGGTTGTTTCAAAATAACAAGGACAATATGCAAAGGCTAAAACATAATCCATATAAACATACTCATATAATAAAGCCATACAATCAGTATTTCATAATCATATTCTTTCAGAAATAATCCGATATACATTACATCGATATACTCATTCAGATAATCCATTTATAGCCAAATCAGATCAGAGCAATTCAAATAAACATTCAAAGAACACCTGCTGACTCTAGGTAGTGGATAACGAGTGTACAGACAGTACTTTCCGGGTACGAGCCAATTACAGACAGTACGTTACGGGTACGAATCAATTAAACCATTATACTTTAACTTTCATAGATATTTTCAAAAGGGACCTTAAACAAGATCCAATACAGAAAAGGGTTCGCGAGGAACCAAACGGGGACCTGATCAGGGTCCAAATCATTCAAAGGCCGCTGCAGCTACAGAAGACTCTATTAGGCATGCCTAACTATCCACTAGACTGACTCTCGCAGGTCATGCGTAAAACAATTCACATTTCGAATCGCACAATGCATATATAAACAGCATGCATAAACAGAGAACGAAAGACATTTAAATATTCTCATAAAGTTGGTCACAAATCATACAATTCTCATTGCAAAACATAATACAGTCAATACACTTTAACATTAAACAATGTTCTAAAGCATGCCAAGAATCAGGTATAGAATCACTACCATGCCAATGATTATCAATACAAAATCCTAATCATGCGTTGGGTGAGAATAACTAAGTATAAAGCATGCATAATTCAACTTACATTTAGACATAACTCATTGAATTCAAAGGCTAAAGCATAACAATGCATTCAGACATCAACCGTATTATTCCACTAAATATAGTATAGCATACTATCAACCATACCTCCTACAAGTCATATTCAAAAGCATGCAATACTTCAATCAATAACATTCTAGCACTAGTCATCATAGTAAAGTATGTCAGGAACACATGAGGAATCATATTATGCCAATGACTAAAATACATTGTCTACATCATGAAATAATACAATATACTCTTAAGCATGGCATGTTATTCTTAGAGGAGAAACAGACTAAAGCTATGATAACATGACTTACATTAAGATAAAACATGTTTGGGACTAAACAATCAGAAAGTTAGCATTCATAAATCCTTCGTATTCTACAGTCATTTAACAGTATCACTATAATCCAAAACCTATTCCAAAATACCACAGTAACTTATCATAGATAACATGTTATTAATACCAACTAAATTGGAATAATCAATCATACCATCAAGATAATATAACACACAGTAGAGGAAAATACCATGAAAAGCTTTTGGAAACCATTTTATAAAAACTGGTCGCTTGGGGAAAGAAAAACAGAAGCAAAACAGAAGAGCCAGAAGACCTGAGCAACCATCACGTAACGTGAAGGTTGCTCACGTCGCGTGAGCATTGCTCACGTAACGTGAGCAATCTGCTCACGTTGCGTGAGCATTGCTCACGTCGCGTGAGCAATATGCTCACGTAACGTGAGCAATTTGCGTGAGCATGGCTCACGTCGCGTGAGCCACTCTCCTCGCCCTCTTCTTCTTCCCCGATCTCGAACTTGCAGATTCCAATGTTTTCCAGAAATTCTTTCAAAAACCACTCAGAACTCATTCAATCATTAAATGGACATAAAACCCGCTTAATCTAACAATTACAACAATCAAAAGTATGCATAAACACATTTAATTCATTCAAGATCATAAACCCTAAAAATCATAGTAAGTTAAAAACCAATCTCAGTAACTTTTAATCCAAACCTATACATGCAGTATTAACCTATCTAATCACATAAATCATACGTATACACATGCTTAAACATATCAAATTCTAGAGGTTAAACAAAACATACATTTACATCCTACGTGAGAATAGTGCAGAGACATTCATCAAATACACAAACTGGGATTGAAGAACAGAGAGCTCCAAATATTGCATGCAATCAAAACACTCCCAAACCTGGAAATGACGATCCAAAAATCACGCTTCCAGCTTCAAGATCACTGCTCAATCCTTTCCTTGCCTTTGCTTAGCTTCTTCTTACAATCCAAAACTTGCACAAACAAGAAACCCACAAATCCTTAGCCAAACCCTAACTTAACCAAAACCAGGAAAAAGAAGAAGAAGAAGAACAGTACGTTAACTCCAACTTACCTCTTCAAAGCTAACCCAAAACTCAACCAAGCCAAACACAACTCCAAGCCCAGGGGAAACGAAAGGAAAAGCAGAGAAGGGAGAAGAGAAGAAGAAGAAACGTGAGAGGAGGGGACGAACGGGAATGCAATCTCTGTGTTCCCTCTCTCTTCCTCTTTCTTTTCTTCTTTTCCCCATTCAATGCCCACCTAACACCCACATGGCAGCTCCCAATAGGACGACACAATCCACTCAACTTTTCCAAACCAAAAATGCTCTTAAGTCCTTAGACAAATAACACTTCACTCACTTACACATTTCTTTCCTTACAAACTTAATTATCTTTTCAATTAGGTCCTTAACACTCCAACTTTCTCAAGCACAAATTACCGAAATACCCTTCCGATCCCGACTTAGCATGCACAATCCGACTAGGGCTATTTTGGGTGTGACAACTCTTCCCTCCTAAAAGAATTTCGTCCTCGAAATTCACAGTGAAACACTTACATTCACACAATCCAAACAAACAAAACTTACTTAAACTAGAGCTTGCAATGTAACTTACCAGAAGAAACTGCGGTCTCCTTCGAATCCTTGCTAGATGCTACAAATTCTGTAGGCACTCGCGAAGATCTAAACAAATCCTCCACTTCCTTTCTAGCTTGCCCAGCTAGACTCTCACTCATCTTCTTAGGACAATCGGCAATCCGGTGTTCCATACTGCCACACCTGAAACAAGCACCTGAAAGCTTCCGACATGGACCCCGATGTCGCTTCTGACAGTACTGACATACTGACGGTACCCACTTCTTACACTTGCTCCCATGTTGCTTCTGACATTGTTGATACAATGAAGGTTCTCGAACCCTCTTCCCTGCTGACACTTCACTAACCGATCCTTTTCTCTTCTGAGGTGCATACTGAACAAATTCTCGAGAAGCCCGAGTAGCAGTCAATCTGTCCAAAATCCGAATCAACCCTTGCACTAAAGCCCTATCATCAGAAACACAACCAGAATCTTCAACTGGAAGACGCTCGGAAATATTCTGATCAGCACTAACTCGATTCACATATTCTGTTGTCTCGCCCACATTCTCACTCGGATCAGACTCCATCTAGACACGACAAAAAACAAGACACATCTGCATTAGGCCACGACACAAAACTGACTCTCATGCAAAGACTCTACACATAACATACAACACACCCAGAACCATCAAACCTGGGCTCTGATACCACTAACTGTAACACCCCCATCGCCGTCCCCGTTGGAAGGACGCCGACGGACGCGCTACCGACGCTCACACACACAGATATACACATGCACAATGCGGAAGCATACATTCATACATAACATACATACATAAATACGGGTTAATTAAAAACTTACCTTACCTTACCTTGCGGTACAGACTGAACATGCAATAACTCACGCACACGCAGGCACTAAGCAAAAGCATACACAGAAGCATACATATAACCATTCAGCGGAAACATAATCGAAATAATAAAACAAAGGAATAACTAAACATAAAACATACTAACTATTACATTCCCACAAGAAAACTCAAGATTAAAACATAATTAATTACATATACAATACTACAGAATTACAAAAGCTGAAATACAGAAGCTGAACAAAAATACAGAACTTCTAACTCCTACGTGGCCGACCTTGCAGAAGCGACTCGAACAGAACCAAACCTGCCACCTGCACGGAAAGGAAATCCGTGCTAAGCGATAAACGCTTAGTGGGGAGAACACACAAGAATATGGACGACCATTCACAATGGTCGCTGAGGCATAACACATTCAAATGACAAATGCGGATATTCATAACAAATTTGATCATGCTAGTATAGTAAAGGCATTCATTCGATAAATCACAACCATAACATATACTCATGTCCAGAATAGGCCAAATCAAACATAAAACAATACACGATACAAGAATCATCATGCAGAACTACATACTATATCACATGCATAAACCTACATGGGTAGCAAATATCAACACCTTACCGTGCGGAGTCACATGAGCTTTACACATGCGATTGACATAACTAAGCACCCATGCATGAACCAACAACCCGTTCATCATGTTAAGAATGCTAGCTAAACAACATACTTTGATATACTAAACACACACACTAGTCAAGAATCCAAGGTACAACATTTAGAGTATCACAATACCGCTGCGCAACTCTAATATATTAAGTATCATGCAAAACACTCTGATAGCGGAGACTGAAAGCATAACCATATAACATTACATTCATATCATCATCATGCAGGAAGTACAGTTAATCATTACATACTTACCATCACAACTGCTTCGGTTCACATGCTAATATATATAACAAAATTATGCTTAAGTCATATACTTAAATACATCAATCGAATTGCTTCAAAGCATTCAGAAACTTATAACAAATCACATGACAAGTACGGATAATCATGTTAGATAGTAAATCATACTTCCTTAAAACAGACATACATTCTGAAGCCCATAGACACATCCATATACATATAAACTGATTCCTGAAATCCTTATCATGCTCAAACGGATATCACATTCTGATGGTTGTTTCAAAATAACAAGGACAATATGCAAAGGCTAAAACATAATCCATATAAACATACTCATATAATAAAGCCATACAATCAGTATTTCATAATCATATTCTTTCAGAAATAATCCGATATACATTACATCGATATACTCATTCAGATAATCCATTTATAGCCAAATCAGATCAGAGCAATTCAAATAAACATTCAAAGAACACCTGCTGACTCTAGGTAGTGGATAACGAGTGTACAGACAGTACTTTCCGGGTACGAGCCGATTACAGAGAGTACGTTACGGGTACGAATCGATTAAACCATTATACTTTAACTTTCACAGATATTTTCAAAAGGGACCTTAAACAAGATCCAATACAGAAAAGGGTTCGCGAGGAACCAAACGGGGACCTGATCAGGGTCCAAATCATTCAAAGGGCGCTGCAGCTACAGAAGACTCTATTAGGCATGCCTAACTATCCACTAGACTGACTCTCGCAGGTCATGCGTAAAACAATTCACATTTCGAATCGCACAATGCATATATAAACAGCATGCATAAACAGAGAACGAAAGACATTTAAATATTCTCATAAAGTTGGTCACAAATCATACAATTCTCATTGCAAAACATAATACAGTCAATACACTTTAACATTAAACAATGTTCTAAAGCATGCCAAGAATCAGGTATAGAATCACTACCATGCCAATGATTATCAATACAAAATCCTAATCATGCGTTGGGTGAGAATAACTAAGTATAAAGCATGCATAATTCAACTTACATTTAGACATAACTCATTGAATTCAAAGGCTAAAGCATAACAATGCATTCAGACATCAACCGTATTATTCCACTAAATATAGTATAGCATACTATTAACCATACCTCCTACAAGTCATATTCAAAAGCATGCAATACTTCAATCAATAACATTCTAGCACTACTCATCATAGTAAAGTATGTCAGGAACACATGAGGAATCATATTATGCCAATGACTAAAATACATTGTCTACATCGTGAAATAATACAATATACTCTTAAGCATGGCATGTTATTCTTAGAGGAGAAACAGACTAAAGCTATGATAACATGACTTACATTAAGATAAAACATGTTTGGGACTAAACAATCAGAAAGTTAGCATTCATAAATCCTTCGTATTCTACAGTCATTTAACAGTATCACTATAATCCAAAACCTATTCCAAAATACCACAGTAACTTATCATAGATAACATGTTATTAATACCAACTAAATTGGAATAATCAATCATACCATCAAGATAATATAACACATAGTAGAGGAAAATACCATGAAAAGCTTTTGGAAACCATTTTATAAAAACTGGTCGCTTGGGGAAAGAAAAACAGAAGCAAAACAGAAGAGCCAGAAGACCTGAGCAACCATCACGTAACGTGAAGGTTGCTCACGTCACGTGAGCAAAGCTCACGTCTCATGAGCATTGCTCACGTCGCGTGAGCATTGCTCACGTAACGTGAGCAATCTGCTCACGTTGCGTGAGCATTGCTCACGTCGCGTGAGCAATCTGCTCACGTAACGTGAGCAATTTGCGTGAGCATGGCTCACGTCGCGTGAGCCACTCTCCTCGCCCTCTTCTTCTTCCCCGATCTCGAACTTGCAGATTCCAATGATTTCCAGAAATTCTTTCAAAAACCACTCAGAACTCATTCAATCATTAAATGGACATAAAACCCGCTTAATCTAACAATTACAACAATCAAAAGTATGCATAAACACATTTAATTCATTCAAGATCATAAACCCTAAAAATCACAGTAAGTTAAAAACCAATCTCAGTAACTTTTAATCCAAACCTATACATGCAGTATTAACCTATCTAATCACATAAATCATACGTATACACATGCTTAAACATATCAAATTCTAGAGGTTAAACAAAACATACATTTACATCCTACGTGAGAATAGGGCAGAGACATTCATCAAATACACAAACTGGGATTGAAGAACAGAGAGCTCCAAACATTGCATGCAATCAAAACACTCCCAAACCTGGAAATGACGATCCAAAAATCACGCTTCCAGCTTCAAGATCACTGCTCAATCCTTTCCTTGCCTTTGCTTAGCTTCTTCTTACAATCCAAAACTTGCACAAACAAGAAACCCACAAATCCTTAGCCAAACCCTAACTTAACCAAATCCAGGAAAAAGAAGAAGAAGAAGAACAGTACGTTAACTCCAACTTACCTCTTCAATGCTAACCCAAAACTCAACCAAGCCAAACACAACTCCAAGCCCAGGGGAAACGAAAGGAAAAGCAGAGAAGGGAGAAGAGAAGAAGAAGAAACGTGAGAGGAGGGGACGAACGGGAATGCAATCTCTGTGTTCCCTCTCTCTTCCTCTTTCTTTTCTTCTTTTCCCCATTCAATGCCCACCTAACACCCACATGGCAGCTCCCAATAGGACCACACAATCCACTCAACTTTTCCAAACCAAAAATGCTCTTAAGTCCTTAGACAAATAACACTTCACTCACTTACACATTTCTTTCCTTACAAACTTAATTATCTTTTCAATTAGGTCCTTAACACTCCAACTTTCTCAAGCACAAATTACCGAAATACCCTTTCGATCCCGACTTAGCATGCACAATCCGACTAGGGCTATTTTGGGTGTGACAACTCTTCCCTCCTAAAAGAATTTCGTCCTCGAAATTCACAGCGAAACACTTACATTCACACAACCCAAACAAACAAAACTTACTTAAACTAGAGCTTGCAATGTAACTTACCAGAAGAAACTGCGGTCTCCTTCGAATCCTTGCTAGACGCTACAAATTCTGTAGGCACTCGCGAAGATCTAAACAAATCCTCCACTTCCTTTCTAGCTTGCCCAGCTAGACTCTCACTCATATTCTTAGGACAATCGGCAATCCGGTGTTCCATACTGCCACACCTGAAACAAGCACCTGAAAGCTTCCGACATGGACCCCGATGTCGCTTCTGACAGTACTGACATACTGACGGTACCCATTTCTTACACTTGCTCCCATGTTGCTTCTGACATTGTTGATACAATGAAGGTTCTCGAACCCTCTTCCCTGCTGACACTTCACTAACCGATCCTTTTCTCTTCTGAGGTGCATACTGAACAAATTCTCGAGAAGCCCGAGTAGCAGTCAATCTGTCCAAAATCCGAATCAACCCTTGCACTAAAGCCCTATCATCAGAAACACAACCAGAATCTTCAACTGGAAGACGCTCGGAAATATTCTGATCAGCACTAACTCGATTCACATATTCTGTTGTCTCGCCCACATTCTCACTCGGATCAGACTCCATCTAGACACGACAAAAAACAAGACACATCTGCATTAGGCCACGACACAAAACTGACTCTCATGCAAAGACTCTACACATAACATACAACACACCCAGAACCATCAAACCTGGGCTCTGATACCACTAACTGTAACACCCCCATCGCCGTCCCCGTTGGAAGGACGCCGACGGACGCGCTACCGACGCTCACACACACAGATATACACATGCACAATGCGGAAGCATACATTCATACATAACATACATACATAAATACGGGTTAATTAAAAACTTACCTTACCTTGCGGTACAGACTGAACATGCAATAACTCACGCACACGCAGGCACTAAGCAAAAGCATACACAGAAGCATACATATAACCATTCAGCGGAAACATAATCGAAATAATAAAACAAAGGAATAACTAAACATAAAACATACTAACTATTACATTCCCACAAGAAAACTCAAGATTAAAACATAATTAATTACATATACAATACTACAGAATTACAAAAGCTGAAATACAGAAGCTGAACAAAAATACAGAACTTCTAACTCCTACGTGGCCGACCTTGCAGAAGCGACTCGAACAGAACCGAACCTGCCACCTGCACGGAAAGGAAATCCGTGCTAAGCGATAAACGCTTAGTGGGGAGAACACACAAGAATATGGACGACCATTCACAATGGTCGCTGAGGCATAACACATTCAAATGACAAATGCGGATATTCATAACAAATTTGATCATGCTAGCATAGTAAAGGCATTCATTCGATAAATCACAACCATAACATATACTCATGTCCAGAATAGGCCAAATCAAACATAAAACAATACATGATACAAGAATCATCATGCAGAACTACATACTATATCACATGCATAAACCTACATGGGTAGCAAATATCAACACCTTACCGTGCGGAGTCACATGAGCTTTACACATGCGATTGACATAACTAAGCACCCATGCATGAACCAACAACCCGTTCATCATGTTAAGAATGCTAGCTAAACAACATACTTTGATATACTAAACACACACACTAGTCAAGAATCCAAGGTACAACATTTAGAGTATCACAATACCGCTGCGCAACTCTAATATATTAAGTATCATGCAAAACACTCTGATAGCGGAGACTGAAAGCATAACCATATAACATTACATTCATATCATCATCATGCAGGAAGTACAGTTAATCATTACATACTTACCATCACAACTGCTTCGGTTCACATGCGAATATATATAACAAAATTATGCTTAAGTCATATACTTAAATACATCAATCGAATTGTTTCAAAGCATTCAGAAACTTATAACAAATCACATGACAAGTACGGATAATCATGTTAGATAGTAAATCATACTTCCTTAAAACAGACATACATTCTGAAGCCCATAGACACATCCATATACATATAAACTGATTCCTGAAATCCTTATCATGCTCAAACGGATATCACATTCTGATGGTTGTTTCAAAATAACAAGGACAATATGCAAAGGCTAAAACATAATCCATATAAACATACTCATATAATAAAGCCATACAATCAGTATTTCATAATCATATTCTTTCAGAAATAATCCGATATACATTACATCGATATACTCATTCAGATAATCCATTTATAGCCAAATCAGATCAGAGCAATTCAAATAAACATTCAAAGAACACCTGCTGACTCTAGGTAGTGGATAACGAGTGTACAGACAGTACTTTCCGGGTACGAGCCGATTACAGAGAGTACGTTACGGGTACGAATCGATTAAACCATTATACTTTAACTTTCACAGATATTTTCAAAAGGGACCTTAAACAAGATCCAATACAGAAAAGGGTTCGCGAGGAACCAAACGGGGACCTGATCAGGGTCCAAATCATTCAAAGGGCGCTGCAGCTACAGAAGACTCTATTAGGCATGCCTAACTATCCACTAGACTGACTCTCGCAGGTCATGCGTAAAACAATTCACATTTCGAATCGCACAATGCATATATAAACAGCATGCATAAATAGAGAACGAAAGACATTTAAATATTCTCATAAAGTTGGTCACAAATCATACAATTCTCATTGCAAAACATAATACAGTCAATACACTTTAACATTAAACAATGTTCTAAAGCATGCCAAGAATCAGGTATAGAATCACTACCATGCCAATGATTATCAATACAAAATCCTAATCATGCGTTGGGTGAGAATAACTAAGTATAAAGCATGCATAATTCAACTTACATTTAGACATAACTCATTGAATTCAAAGGCTAAAGCATAACAATGCATTCAGACATCAACCGTATTATTCCACTAAATATAGTATAGCATACTATCAACCATACCTCCTACAAGTCATATTCAAAAGCATGCAATACTTCAATCAATAACATTCTAGCACTACTCATCATAGTAAAGTATGTCAGGAACACATGAGGAATCATATTATGCCAATGACTAAAATACATTGTCTACATCGTGAAATAATACAATATACTCTTAAGCATGGCATGTTATTCTTAGAGGAGAAACAGACTAAAGCTATGATAACATGACTTACATTAAGATAAAACATGTTTGGGACTAAACAATCAGAAAGTTAGCATTCATAAATCCTTCGTATTCTACAGTCATTTAACAGTATCACTATAATCCAAAACCTATTCCAAAATACCACAGTAACTTATCATAGATAACATGTTATTAATACCAACTAAATTGGAATAATCAATCATACCATCAAGATAATATAACACACAGTAGAGGAAAATACCATGAAAAGCTTTTGGAAACCATTTTATAAAAACTGGTCGCTTGGGGAAAGAAAAACAGAAGCAAAACAGAAGAGCCAGAAGACCTGAGCAACCATCACGTAACGTGAAGGTTGCTCACGTCACGTGAGCAAAGCTCACGTCTCATGAGCATTGCTCACGTCGCGTGAGCATTGTTCACGTAACGTGAGCAATCTGCTCACGTTGCGTGAGCATTGCTCACGTCGCGTGAGCAATCTGCTCACGTAACGTGAGCAATTTGCGTGAGCATGGCTCACGTCGCGTGAGCCACTCTCCTCGCCCTCTTCTTCTTCCCCGATCTCGAACTTGCAGATTCCAATGATTTCCAGAAATTCTTTCAAAAACCACTCAGAACTCATTCAATCATTAAATGGACATAAAACCCGCTAAATCTAACAATTACAACAATCAAAAGTATGCATAAACACATTTAATTCATTCAAGATCATAAACCCTAAAAATCACAGTAAGTTAAAAACCAATCTCAGTAACTTTTAATCCAAACCTATACATGCAGTATTAACCTATCTAATCACATAAATCATACGTATACACATGCTTAAACATATCAAATTCTAGAGGTTAAACAAAACATACATTTACATCCTACGTGAGAATAGGGCAGAGACATTCATCAAATACACAAACTGGGATTGAAGAACAGAGAGCTCCAAACATTGCATGCAATCAAAACACTCCCAAACCTGGAAATGACGATCCAAAAATCACGCTTCCAGCTTCAAGATCACTGCTCAATCCTTTCCTTGCCTTTGCTTAGCTTCTTCTTACAATCCAAAACTTGCACAAACAAGAAACCCACAAATCCTTAGCCAAACCCTAACTTAACCAAAACCAGGAAAAAGTAGAAGAAGAAGAACAGTACGTTAACTCCAACTTACCTCTTCAATGCTAACCCAAAACTCAACCAAGCCAAACACAACTCCAAGCCCAGGGGAAACGAAAGGAAAAGCAGAGAAGGGAGAAGAGAAGAAGAAGAAACGTGAGAGGAGGGGACGAACGGGAATGCAATCTCTGTGTTCCCTCTCTCTTCCTCTTTCTTTTCTTCTTTTCCCCATTCAATGCCCACCTAACACCCACATGGCAGCTCCCAATAGGACCACACAATCCACTCAACTTTTCCAAACCAAAAATGCTCTTAAGTCATTAGACAAATAACACTTCACTCACTTACACATTTCTTTCCTTACAAACTTAATTATCTTTTCAATTAGGTCCTTAACACTCCAACTTTCTCAAGCACAAATTACCGAAATACCCTTCCGATCCCGACTTAGCATGCACAATCCGACTAGGGCTATTTTGGGTGTGACAACTCTTCCCTCCTAAAAGAATTTCGTCCTCGAAATTCACAGCGAAACACTTACATTCACACAACCCAAACAAACAAAACTTACTTAAACTAGAGCTTGCAATGTAACTTACCAGAAGAAACTGCGGTCTCCTTCGAATCCTTGCTAGACGCTACAAATTCTGTAGGCACTCGCGAAGATCTAAACAAATCCTCCACTTCCTTTCTAGCTTGCCCAGCTAGACTCTCACTCATCTTCTTAGGACAATCGGCAATCCGGTGTTCCATACTGCCACACCTGAAACAAGCACCTGAAAGCTTCCGACATGGACCCCGATGTCGCTTCTGACAGTACTGACATACTGACGGTACCCACTTCTTACACTTGCTCCCATGTTGCTTCTGACATTGTTGATACAATGAAGGTTCTCGAACCCTCTTCCCTGCTGACACTTCACTAACCGATCCTTTTCTCTTCTGAGGTGCATACTGAACAAATTCTCGAGAAGCTCGAGTAGCAGTCAATCTGTCCAAAATCCGAATCAACCCTTGCACTAAAGCCCTATCATCAGAAACACAACCAGAATCTTCAACTGGAAGACGCTCGGAAATATTCTGATCAGCACTAACTCGATTCACATATTCTGTTGTCTCGCCCACATTCTCACTCGGATCAGACTCCATCTAGACACGACAAAAAACAAGACACATCTGCATTAGGCCACGACACAAAACTGACTCTCATGCAAAGACTCTACACATAACATACAACACACCCAGAACCATCAAACCTGGGCTCTGATACCACTAACTGTAACACCCCCATCGCCGTCCCCGTTGGAAGGACGCCGACGGACGCGCTACCGACGCTCACACACACAGATATACACATGCACAATGCGGAAGCATACATTCATACATAACATACATACATAAATACGGGTTAATTAAAAACTTACCTTACCTTACCTTGCGGTACAGACTGAACATGCAATAACTCACGCACACGCAGGCACTAAGCAAAAGCATACACAGAAGCATACATATAACCATTCAGCAGAAACATAATCGAAATAATAAAACAAAGGAATAACTAAACATAAAACATACTAACTATTACATTCCCACAAGAAAACTCAAGATTAAAACATAATTAATTACATATACAATACTATAGAATTACAAAAGCTGAAATACAGAAGCTGAACAAAAATACAGAACTTCTAACTCCTACGTGGCCGACCTTGCAGAAGCGACTCGAACAGAACCAAACCTGCCACCTGCACAGAAAGGAAATCTGTGCTAAGCGATAAACGCTTAGTGGGGAGAACACACAAGAATATGGACGGCCATTCACAATGGTCGCTGAGGCATAACACATTCAAATGACAAATGCGAATATTCATAACAAATTTGATCATGCTAGCATAGTAAAGGCATTCATTCGATAAATCACAACCATAACATATACTCATGTCCAGAATAGGCCAAATCAAACATAAAATAATACACGATACAAGAATCATCATGCAGAACTACAAACTATATCACATGCATAAACCTACATGGGTAGCAAATATCAACACCTTACCGTGCGGAGTCACATGAGCTTTACACATGCGATTGACATAACTAAGCACCCATGCATGAACCGACAACCCGTTCATCATGTTAAGAATGCTAGCTAAACAACATACTTTGATATACTAAACACACACACTAGTCAAGAATCCAAGGTACAACATTTAGAGTATCACAATACCGCTGCGCAACTCTAATATATTAAGTATCATGCAAAACACTCTGATAGCGGAGACTGAAAGCATAACCATATAACATTACATTTATATCATCATCATGCAGGAAGTACAGTTAATCATTACATACTTACCATCACAACTGCTTCGGTTCACATGCTAATATATATAACAAAATTATGCTTAAGTCATATACTTAAATACATCAATCGAATTGTTTCAAAGCATTCAGAAACTTATAACAAATCACATGACAAGTACGGATAATCATGTTAGATAGTAAATCATACTTCCTTAAAACAGACATACATTCTGAAGCCCATAGACACATCCATATACATATAAACTGATTCCTGAAATCCTTATCGTGCTCAAACGGATATCACATTCTGATGGTTATTTCAAAATAACAAGGACAATATGCAAAGGCTAAAACATAATCCATATAAACATACTCATATAATAAAGCCATATAATCAGTATTTCATAATCATATTCTTTCAGAAATAATCCGATATACATTACATCGATATACTCATTCAGATAATCCATTTATAGCCAAATCAGATCAGAGCAATTCAAATAAACATTCAAAGAACACCTGCTGACTCTAGGTAGTGGATAACGAGTGTACAGACAGTACTTTCCGGGTACGAGCCGATTACAGACAGTACGTTACGGGTATGAATCTATTAAACCATTATACTTTAACTTTCACAGATATTTTCAAAAGGGACCTTAAACAAGATCCAATACAGAAAAGGGTTCGCGAGGAACCAAACGGGGACCTGATCAGGGTCCAAATCATTCAAAGGGCGCTGCAGCTACAGAAGACTCTATTAGGCATGCCTAGCTATCCACTAGACTGACTCTCGCAGGTCATGCGTAAAACAATTCACATTTCGAATCGCACAATGCATATATAAACAGCATGCATAAAAAGAAAACGAAAGACATTTAAATATTCTCATAAAGTTGGTCACAAATCATACAATTCTCATTGCAAAACATAATACAGTCAATACACTTTAACATTAAACAATGTTCTAAAGCATGCCAAGAATCAGGTATAGAATCACTACCATGCCAATGATTATCAATACAAAATCCTAATCATGCGTTGGGTGAGAATAACTAAGTATAAAGCATGCATAATTCAACTTACATTTAGACATAACTCATTGAATTCAAAGGCTAAAGCATAACAATGCATTCAGACATCAACCGTATTATTCCACTAAATATAGTATAGCATACTATCAACCATACCTCCTACAAGTCATATTCAAAAGCATGCAATACTTCAATCAATAACATTCTAGCACTACTCGTCATAGTAAAGTATGTCAGGAACACATGAGGAATCATATTATGCCAATGACTAAAATACATTGTCTACATCGTGAAATAATACAATATACTCTTAAGCATGGCATGTTATTCTTAGAGGAGAAACAGACTAAAGCTATGATAACATGATTTACATTAAGATAAAACATGTTTGGGACTA
Organism: Excoecaria cochinchinensis; assembly: GCA_947683425.1. NCBI lineage: Eukaryota > Viridiplantae > Streptophyta > Magnoliopsida > Malpighiales > Euphorbiaceae > Excoecaria > Excoecaria cochinchinensis. The sequence continues at coordinate 6,033,255 of CANTUQ010000004.1, forward strand.
AACAATCAGAAAGTTAGCATTCATAAATCCTTCGTATTCTACAGTCATTTAACAGTATCACTATAATCCAAAACCTATTCCAAAATACCACAGTAACTTATCATAGATAACATGTTATTAATACCAACTAAATTGAATAATCAATCATACCATCAAGATAATATAACACACAGTAGAGGAAAATACCATGAAAAGCTTTTGGAAACCATTTTATAAAAACTGGTCGCTTGGGGAAAGAAAAACAGAAGCAAAACAGAAGAGCCAGAAGACCTGAGCAACCATCACGTAACGTGAAGGTTGCTCACGTCGCGTGAGCATTGCTCACGTCGCGTGAGCATTGCTCACATCGCGTGAGCATTGCTCACGTAACGTGAGCAATCTGCTCACGTTGTGTGAGCATTGCTCACGTCGCGTGAGCAATCTGCTCACGTAACGTGAGCAATTTGCGTGAGCATGGCTCACGTCGCGTGAGCCACTCTCCTCGCCCTCTTCTTCTTCCCGATCTCGAACTTGCAGATTCCAATGTTTTCCAGAAATTCTTTCAAAAACCAGTCAGAACTCATTCAATCATTAAATGGACACAAAACCCGCTTAATCTAACAATTACAACAATCAAAAGTATGCATAAACACATTTAATTCATTCAAGATCATAAACCCTAAAAATCACAGTAAGTTAAAAACCAATCTCAGTAACTTTTAATCTAAACCTATACATGCAGTATTAACCTATCTAATCACATAAATCATACGTATACACATGCTTAAACATATCAAATTCTAGAGGTTAAACAAAACATACATTTACATCCTACGTGAGAATAGGGCAGAGACATTCATCAAATACACAAACTGGGATTGAAGAACAGAGAGCTCCAAACATTGCATGCAATCAAAACACTCCCAAACCTGGAAATGACGATCCAAAAATCACGCTTCCAGCTTCAAGATCACTGCTCAATCCTTTCCTTGCCTTTGCTTAGCTTCTTCTTACAATCCAAAACTTGCACAAACAAGAAACCCATAAATCCTTAGCCAAACCCTAACTTAACCAAAACCAGGAAAAAGAAGAAGAAGAAGAACAGTACGTTAACTCCAACTTACCTCTTCAAAGCTAACCCAAAACTCAACCAAGCCAAACAAAACTACAAGCCCAGGGGAAACGAAAGGAAAAGCAGAGAAGGGAGAAGAGAAGAAGAAGAAACGTGAGAGGAGGGGACGAACGGTAATGCAATCTCTGTGTTCCCTCTCTCTTCCTCTTTCTTTTCTTCTTTTCCCCATTCAATGCCCACCTAACACCCACATGGCAGCTCCCAATAGGACCACACAATCCACTCAACTTTTCCAAACCAAAAATGCTCTTAAGTCCTTAGACAAATAACACTTCACTCACTTACACATTTCTTTCCTTACAAACTTAATTATCTTTTCAATTAGGTCCTTAACACTCCAACTTTCTCAAGCATAAATTACCGAAATACCCTTCCGATCCCGACTTAGCATGCACAATCCGACTAGGGCTATTTTGGGGTGTGACAAGGATCGATGCCCTCTGGAATTGCTTTTGAATTTCATGCCTTTGGGGATTACGAGGTTCTCCTCTAATACCTGTAGTCATTCTTTTAAGGTAGTGCGTCCCTTGTGGATTTTCACACTAGCTTTTCTTAGCGGAAAATGCGTATTTTGTGAATTTTCACATAACCATGTGCCTTATTTTTGCCTGGAATGGACCCAATCCAATCCAGTGGCTTTTATTTATTTCATTTTTTTGTAGGACAGACTGCCTGTTCCTAGGTTTTCACCCTGCCCTTTGGCCCAACTTTTGCTTAGAGCACCAATTATGATTTTTTTATTAAGAGAATGAGTTGATTGAAGTGTTTGAGTGGATAGAGCATCGGGGAGCAGATAGTACCAATGCACTGATTCTACGCTGGACCCAGACAACTTTGAGTATGCAAGATGAACTGCTGTGGTCACATCAATATATCATTGCATAAATGCATGTATTTCAACTTGATTTCATAACACATGATCAGTATTTGGCATTAACTCGAAAAATATGAGACCTCATCTAATCTCGGAATATATCCTAAAAGTATCAAACTCCTGTTATCAATCAGCCCTCTTGAATTTTCATGATTCAATATTTTCTCCTTCTTTTCTTTTCTTTTTTTTTTGTTTTTTTTTGTTTTATTTTATTTTTTTTTTGTTTTTGTTTTGTTTTTGTTTCTTGTAGCCTTTGCCATGAACCCTCCTTCAGTCCGTCAGTGTTAATTAAATTTGCCTTCGTCTTCGATAACAAGGGAGGCTGCTCCTTCTGAGAGTGGTTCTTTCTTTGGTCTCAAAATCTTTTCCTTGTCCCTTGTACAAACTAGCCGAGATAACAGTTTCCTTATTTGGGGCTTGAATGTGAAATTCCACACCTTACTTTTGTCGGCTTTGGCGGTTTAATTTCTGAAGTGACTTTCAGTGGTTGAGATTGGATCACAAGTTAGGCTTAGATGGCTTGGAGGCAAAATTGTGATTTTGTTTGTTTGTTTTTGCTTTTTCTTTTCTTTCTCTTTTTTTTTCGATTTTTTTTTGCCTAGAGGTAATGGGCCCTCCTTTTGAATTTGGCTACGAGTGTCCTAGATGGTTAATTGGTTTTGGGGTGCACATGTCGAATGGTTGGGAGAAAAGGGGTCATACTGTTGAGTTAGATATTTCTCAATAGAACACCCTGAGTTTTATTCATCCAACTTCTGATGTAGCTCTTGAAATTTGATCTTATTTGGCAGTACCATATGCAACCCAAATTTGTGGATACACAGGAATGGCTTTCAAAATTCTGTTTGTCGTCATGTAAAAGCAATGTTATCTCAACAATGTCCTTGTTAATTATTAGCATGTCATATCTGGTCCAGGCAAAGGCTCTCTTTTTCTCTTTTTTTTCTATTTTTTTCCTATATTTATTTTTTCTTGAAATTATCCTCTCTTCACGAGCTATATCAGATTCTATCAAAATTTTGTTTGGATTTCCAAAAGTTCCAAGATTAAATAAAGCAGTATTAATTGGGTTAATGTCAAAATGAATGAATGCATCGCGATCATGAGAAATGAAATCAGTAGAAACACCATACAAATAAGCAAAAATTATTCATCATATTAAACTGTCACAAGGAGTTCTTAAAGTAAAAAGCATAAAAAAACATAGTTGCTCTTGCAAAATGTGCCACTCAGGTGGACCAGACCCGATCACATATTTGGTGGAGGGACGGCATTATAACCTGTCTTCTTCTTATTCTCTCTCTTCTCAAGATCCGTGATCTGTTTGGTGTCAATAAGATCTTTGATCTTATTCCTTAAAGTTTGGCAGTAATCCATCAAATGCCCAGTGTATTGATGGTAGGATCAGTACTGGTCATCTCTATGTCCCGGCTGTCCTTGGTTCACGGCTGGCCTAGGTGTCAAGGGTCGTAGCTTGCGCTCCTTTATTAGTCTCTCCAATACCTAGGATAGAGAATGGGCCAAGTTAGAGTAGTACCTCTGACCCTGTCTGACCTCTGTAGCTGCTACCTCGGCTACCTTTCCATTTCTGTTACTGCTTCCAGAACCACCTGATCTGTATCCTGACCGGTTCCCAAAGTTCTTCCTAGGAAAGATATTCTGACTCGCTTTCTTTGCCAGGTAGCCCCCCTCAGCTTCTACAGCAATATCTTTAAGTGACTCCCAATCTCTGAGCCCCTTGAAGCTAAGCAAATCTCTCAGGTAAGGGCAAGAGTTTCTGATAAATAACCTGATCTGGTCAGTAGTGTCAGGCTTTTGCTTCATCTCCATTGCCCTGTTCCTCCACCTGGTGAGGTATTCATGGAATGACTCGTCGCTCCTTTGGTGTAAAAGTTCGAGGTTCTTCAAGGTGACCTCCATTCTGGTGCTGCACTTGTACTGCTTCATGAATTCATCAGTCAAGAGGTCCCAGTCCTCTTTGGATCTCCTATCCAGCCCGTGATACCAATCTACCGCCAGACCCACTAGACTGAGGCAGAAATATTCCACCTTTTGCCTCTTAGTCAGCCCTGTGCCCTTCATCACTAGGGTGTATTGGTTGATGTGCACAGACAGGTCTAAAGTACCATTGAACTTCGGTAGCTCAGGCATCTTAAATCTCTGGGGCAATAGCTCTTCATCTCCCAAATCTCTATCCTTAGGGTTGATCCCCTTTCCAGCTGACAACATGCGGGTGATAGCTTCAATCTGCTATCTTATTCCTGTTATGGCCTCATCCTCAACTTTAGGTACCCTACCTCTCACAGCTTGGTGGGCTACTAACTCCTCAGCCTCATCTTCCACCACAAAATCCTCATCGGGATTAGGGACCCTTGCCCTTCTTGGTTCAATAGGCATAACAGCTTCATTTTCATTAACGGGTGGATGGGCAGCAGCTCCGGCGAGGGGACCCTCCCCACCAGCAGGAGGTTCGACTTGCCCCCGAGGAGGGACTACCGGCACTTGTGGAGCGACAGGTGGCTGTTGAGCAATAGGTGCTTGTGAAATAAGGGGATGAGCAATCCTTTCGGCCATTGCGCCCATCATATCCAACATTCTTCGCTTAAAGTCCTATAGCCTCCTAGCAAGATCATGAGTGGTTAGAGCCCCAATGTCACACCCCAAAATGGCCCTGGTCGGATTATGCATGCTAAGTCGGGATCGGAAGGGTATTTCAGTAAATTTGTGTTTGAGAAATTTGGAGTGTTAAGGACCTAATTGATAAGTTAATTAAGTTTGTAAGAAAGAATTGTGTAAGTGAGTGAAGTGTAATTTGTCTAAGGACTTTAGAGCATTAAGACAAGATATTTATTAAGGCAATGTTTGGGTATGACTCTAGTATTGTGCCTTGGTTTGAAATGCTAAGTGGAGTTTGGGGTCCAATAGGATGTTGCCAAGTGGACTGTTAGGTGGGCAGTGAATGGGGAAAAGAAGAAAAGAAAGTGGAAGAGAGAGGGAACACAGATTTCATTTCCGTCCCCCCCTCCTCTCACGTTCTTCTTTTTCTTCTCTTCTCCCTTCCTCTGCTTTTCCTTTCTTTTTCCTTGGCTTGGAGTGGTGGTTGGCTTGGGTTGTGCTTTGCTTTGAAGAGGTAAGTTGGATTTACGTTCTGTTCTTCTTCTTCATCTTCTTCTCCTGGTTTTGGTTTTTATTGAGTTAGGGTTTGAAGAATAATTGTGGGTTTTGTTTGTGCAAGCTTGGGATTGTAAGAAAGAGCAAAGTATAGGCAAGGATTGAGCAGTGATCTTGAAGCTGATTTTGGATCGTTCGTTATTTCCAGGTTTGGGAGCATTTGAATGCATGCAATGTTTGAGCTTCTGTGTTCTTCAATTTCAGCATGTCTCTACCCTATTTTCTCACTAGGCTTATAAATGGGTTTACATGGTTTAATTTCTGGAAATTGATGTATTTTGGGATGTGTCATGCATGATTTAAGTGAATAGATGTGTTAGTAATGCATGATAGGAATTGAATTGAAGTTACTGAGCTTTGGGTTTTAAACTTATTGTATCTTTTTAGGGTTTATGCTCTAGAATGGATTAAATGTGTTTAAGCATGGTTTTAATGATTTGATTGTTGAATTAAGTTGCAATTGTATTGCTTATGCTGTTTGGGACATCGATTGAAAGGTAAGATGAGCTTGGATGTGTTATGAATTAGATTGAAAATGATTTTATCGGGTTCTTCGAATTCTGGGTAACCTGGAAATGGAAAATCGCGTCTCTATAGAATTTCCAGTTCCTGTGAGAAGCGAGTCACGTCGCGTGACTTAGAGTCACGACGTGACTCATGTGAAGGGCAGCGTGACTCCCAGTTGCGAAGCGTGACTCTTCTCTCTGTGAGAGGAAAGTCACGTCTCGTGACTTAGGGTCACGACGTGACCCTTGTGAATGGCGAAGCGTGACTTCAGTTGCGAAGCGTGACTCTTCTCTCTGTGAGAGGAAAGTCACGTCTCGTGACTTAGAGTCACGGCGTGACTCTGGTAAGGGCAATGCGTGACTCCTCTCTCTGTGAGAGGGAAGTCACGTCACGTGACATAGAGTCATGGCGTGACTCTTGTGAGGCAGGCGTGACATAGAGTCACGTCCCGTGACTCTCTAGCAGATCACGAGACGTGACACTGGGTCATGCCGTGACCCTCCTGTGAGGTCAGTCATGAGTCATGACACGACTTGTGACCGACCCCTCTTCAGCTCCTTTTTCCGATTTCGCCCAGTTTTAACCAAAAATGAATTTCCTATCTTTTATGTATGGGTCTTCACTGCTGTATAAACTATGTCATGCTGTTATATGCTCCTGTATAGCTTTTCTGTTTGGATTTGTGCCCCGTGGCTAGTTTGTTATGAAATGACTTTCAAATGCTTTTATGACTCTTTTCTCTACTGTGTGCTATCTTATCTGATTGGTTAGCCTATTTTAGTTGTATTTAGCATTATGTTATGCCTGTCCTTGGTCGGGTTCTTATCTAGAATAACATGCCATGTTTAAGAGCATTGTATCATTTCCTGATTTAGATTATGTGTTTTTGATCATCGGCATAATATGATTACATATGTGTTCTTGATATACTCTAGTAATTGGAGTAGTGATAAAATGTGATTGATTGACCTATTGCATGCTTCAGAATATGACTTGAATGAGGTATGATTGATATTATGCTATGCTATATTTAGTTGAATATTATGATTAATGTCTGAATGCATTGTTATGCTTTAGCCTTGGAGCTCATTGTGTTATGTTAATTGTAATTTGGACTATGCATGGTTTATGCTTAGTATCTTCACCTAATCCAAGTTTAGGATTATGTTTTGATAACCATTGGCATGGTAGTACCTCTTTACCTGATTCTTGGCATGCTTTAGAATATTGTTTAATGTTAAAATGTATGGACTGTAATATGTTTTGCAATGCGAATTGCATGATGTACGACCGACCTTATGAGCATATTTATATGTCTATTGTATTCTGGTTTATGCATGATGTATATATATAATTATGCGTTATGCGATGCGAAGTGTGAATTGTTTTATGCATGACCTGCGAGAGTCAGTCTAGTGGATAGTTAGGCATGCCTAATAGAGTCTTTCAGTAGCTGCAGCGCCCTTTGAACGTATTGGACCCTGATCAGGTCCCCCGTATGGTTCCTCGCGAACCCCCCCTCAGTACGGATCTTCGTGATCCTTTTTAATGAATTTGGATCGGGTTAAGATCCCCCATCAGTAAAATGCTTTTGTGATAAATAAAATGGTTTTCGACTTGTACCCGTAAGGTACTAATCAGTTCAGTACACTCGTTATCCACTATTGTGAGTCAGCAGGTGCTTTATTGGTTGGTATTATTCTGAAATAACTATATGAATGTGATATCCGTTTGATTATGATAAAGATCTCAGGAATCAGTTTATATGTATATGAATGTGACTATGGGCTTCAGAATGTATGTCTGTTTTAAATAAGCATGACTTCATATCTAACGTGATTATCAGTACTTGTCATGTGATTTGTTATAAGTTTCTGAATGCTTTGATTATGATGCGACTAGAGAATTTATGTATGTGACTTAAACATGTTTTGTTAATATATTAGCTTGTGAACCGAAGCAGCTGTGATGGTAAGTATGTGATGATTACTGTACTCTCTGCATGATGATAATATGAATGTAATACTAAGTGGTTATGCCTTCAGTCTCCGTTATCAGAATGTTTCTGCTTGATGCTTAATATATTTTAGAGTTGCGCAGCGGTATTGTGATGCTCTAAATGTTATCCTTTGGATATTTGACTAGTGTGTATGCTTAACATGATTATTAGGTTGTCAGTTCAGGCGTGGGTACTTAGTGATATTTATTGCATGTGTAAAGCTCTTGTGACTCCGCATGGTAAGATGCTATCATTTGATACCCATGTAGGTTTATGCATGAGTTATAGTATGTAGTTCGGCATGATGATATTTGTATCGTATATTGTATTATGTCTGTTTTGGTATATCCTGGACATGGGTTTATGGTCTGTTTGTGAGTTATCGATTGAATGCCTTTATTGTGCAGCCTGATTATTGATATGCTATGAATATCTGCATTTGCCATTTGAATGCGTTTTGCCTTGACGACCATTGTGAATGGCCGTCCATATTCTTGTGTGTTCTCCCCACTAAGCGTTATCGCTTAGCACGGATTTCCTTTCCGTGCAGGTGGCAGGTTTGGTTCTGATCGAGTCGCGCTTCTGCAAGGTCGGCCACGTAGGAGTTAGAAGTTCTATATTTTGTTCAGCTTCTGTATTTCAGCTTTTGTATTCGGTAGTATTGTATATGTAATTATTATGTTTAGTTCTTGAGTTTTCTTTTGGGAATGTAATAGTTAGTATGTCCTTGTGTTTAGTTATTCCTTTGTTTTATTATTTCGATTATGCTTCCGTTGAATGGTCATATGTATGCCTTTGTGTATGCTTTTGCTTAGTGCCTGCGTGTGCGTGAGTTATTGCATGTTCAGTCTGTGCCGCAAGGTAAGTCAAAGTAAGTTTTTAATTAATCCGTATTTCTGTATGCATGTTAAGTATGAAAGTATGCTTCCGCATTGTGCATGTGTATATCTGTATATGTGAGCGTCGTGTAGTGCGTCCGTCGGCGTCCTTCCAACGGGGACGGTGATGGGGGTGTTACAGTTAGTGGTATCAGAGCCCAGGTTTGATGGTTCTGGGTATGTTGTTTGTTTTGTGTTGAGTCTTTGCATGAGAGTCGGTTTTGTGTCGTGGCCTAATGCAGATGCGTCTTGTTTTGTGTCATGTCTAGATGGAGTCTGATCCTAGTGAGAATGTGGGCGAGACTATAGAAAGTGTGAACCGAGTTAGTGCTGATTAGGATGTTTTAGAGCATCTTTCAGTTGAAGATTCTGGTCGGGTTTCTGAGGATAGGGCTCTTGTACAAGGGTTGATTCGGATTTTGGATAGATTGACTGCTCCTCAGGCTTCTCAAGATTTTGTTCAGCATGTTCCTCAGAAGAGAAAAGGATCGGTTAGTTAAGTGCCAGCAGGGAAAAGGGTTCGAGAACCTTCAGTGTATCAACCATTTCAGAAGCAACATGGGAATAAGTGTAAGAAGTGGATACCGTCAGTATGTCAGCATTGCCAGAAGCGACATCGTGGTCCATGTCGGAAGCTTTCAGGTGCTTGTTTCAGGTGTGGCAGTATGGAACACCGGATTGCAGATTGTCCTAATAAGAGGAATGAGAGTCTAGCTGGGCAAGCTAGAAAGGATGTGGAGGATTTGCTCAGATCTTCTCGAGTGTCTTCAGAGTTTGTAACATCTAGCAAGGATTCGAAGGAGACCGCAGGTTCTTCTGGTAAGTTATATTGCAAGCTTTTGTTTAAGTAAGTTTTGTTTGCTTGGGTTATTCGGATGTAAGTGTTTCGCTGTGAATTTCGAGGACGAAATTCTTTTAGGAGGGAAGAGTTGTCACACCCCAAAATGGCCTTGGTCGGATTATGCATGCTAAGTCGGGATCGGAAGGGTATTTCAGTAAATTTGTGTTTGAGAAATTTGGAGTGTTAAGGACCTAATTGATAAGTTAATTAAGTTTGTAAGAAAGAATTGTGTAAGTGAGTGAAGTGTAATTTGTCTAAGGACTTTAGAGCATTAAGACAAGATATTTATTAAGGCAATGTTTGGGTATGACTCTAGTATTGTGCCTTGGTTTGAAATGCTAAGTGGAGTTTGGGGTCCAATAGGATGTTGCCAAGTGGACTGTTAGGTGGGCAGTGAATGAGGAAAAGAAGAAAAGAAAGTGGAAGAGAGAGGGAACACAGATTTCATTTCCGTCCCCCCCTCCTCTCACGTTCTTCTTCTTCTTCTCTTCTCCCTTCCTCTGCTTTTCCTTTCTTTTTCCTTGGCTTGGAGTGGTGGTTGGCTTGGGTTGTGCTTTGCTTTGAAGAGGTAAGTTGGATTTACGTTCTGTTCTTCTTCTTCATCTTCTTCTCCTGGTTTTGGTTTTTATTGAGTTAGGGTTTGAAGAATAATTGTGGGTTTTGTTTGTGCAAGCTTGGGATTGTAAGAAAGAGCAAAGTAAAGGCAAGGATTGAGCAGTGATCTTGAAGCTGATTTTGGATCGTTCGTTATTTCCAGGTTTGGGAGCATTTGAATGCATGCAATGTTTGAGCTTCTGTGTTCTTCAATTTCAGCATGTCTCTACCCTATTTTCTCACTAGGCTTATAAATGGGTTTACATGGTTTAATTTCTGGAAATTGATGTGTTTTGGGATGTGTCATGCATGATTTAAGTGAATAGATGTGTTAGTAATGCATGATAGGAATTGAATTGAAGTTACTGAGCTTTGGGTTTTAAACTTATTGTATCTTTTTAGGGTTTATGCTCTAGAATGGATTAAATGTGTTTAAGCATGGTTTTAATGATTTGATTGTTGAATTAAGTTGCAATTGTATTGCTTATGCTGTTTGGGACATCGATTGAAAGGTAAGATGAGCTTGGATGTGTTATGAATTAGATTGAAAATGATTTTATCGGGTTCTTCGAATTCTGGGTAACCTGGAAATGGAAAATCGCGTCTCTGTAGAATTTCCAGTTCCTGTGAGAAGCGAGTCACGTCGCATGACTTAGAGTCACGACGTGACTCATGTGAAGGGCAGCGTGACTCCCAGTTGCGAAGCGTGACTCTTCTCTCTGTGAGAGGAAAGTCACGTCTCGTGACTTAGGGTCACGACGTGACCCTTGTGAATGGCGAAGCGTGACTTCAGTTGCGAAGCGTGACTCTTCTCTCTGTGAGAGGAAAGTCACGTCTCGTGACTTAGAGTCACGGCGTGACTCTGGTAAGGGCAATGCGTGACTCCTCTCTCTGTGAGAGGGAAGTCACGTCACGTGACATAGAGTCATGGCGTGACTCTTGTGAGGCAGGCGTGACATAGAGTCACGTCCCGTGACTCTCTAGCAGATCACGAGACGTGACACTGGGTCACGCCGTGACCCTCCTGTGAGGTCAGTCATGAGTCATGACACGACTTGTGACCGACCCCTCTTCAGCTCCTTTTTCCGATTTCGCCCAGTTTTAACCAAAAATGAATTTCCTATCTTTTATGTATGGGTCTTCACTGCTGTATAAACTATGTCATACTGTTATATGCTCCTGTATAGCTTTTCTGTTTGGATTTGTGCCCCGTGGCTAGTTTGTTATGAAATGACTTTCAAATGCTTTTATGACTCTTTTCTCTACTGTGTGCTATCTTATCTGATTGGTTAGCCTATTTTAGTTGTATTTAGCATTATGTTATGCCTGTCCTTGGTCGGGTTCTTATCTAGAATAACATGCCATGTTTAAGAGCATTGTATCATTTCCTGATTTAGATTATGTGTTTTTGATCATCGGCATAATATGATTACATATGTGTTCTTGATATACTCTAGTAATTGGAGTAGTGATAAAATGTGATTGATTGACCTATTGCATGCTTCAGAATATGACTTGAATGAGGTATGATTGATATTATGCTATGCTATATTTAGTTGAATATTATGATTAATGTCTGAATGCATTGTTATGCTTTAGCCTTGGAGCTCATTGTGTTATGTTAATTGTAATTTGGACTATGCATGGTTTATGCTTAGTATCTTCACCTAATCCAAGTTTAGGATTATGTTTTGATAACCATTGGCATGGTAGTACCTCTTTACCTGATTCTTGGCATGCTTTAGAATATTGTTTAATGTTAAAATGTATGGACTGTAATATGTTTTGCAATGCGAATTGCATGATGTACGACCGACCTTATGAGCATATTTATATGTCTATTGTATTCTGGTTTATGCATGATGTATATATATAATTATGCGTTATGCGATGCGAAGTGTGAATTGTTTTATGCATGACCTGCGAGAGTCAGTCTAGTGGATAGTTAGGCATGCCTAATAGAGTCTTTCAGTAGCTGCAGCGCCCTTTGAACGTATTGGACCCTGATCAGGTCCCCCGTATGGTTCCTCGCGAACCCCCCCTCAGTACGGATCTTCGTGATCCTTTTTAATGAATTTGGATCGGGTTAAGATCCCCCATCAGTAAAATGCTTTTGTGATAAATAAAATGGTTTTCGACTTGTACCCGTAAGGTACTAATCAGTTCAGTACACTCGTTATCCACTATTGTGAGTCAGCAGGTGCTTTATTGGTTGGTATTATTCTGAAATAACTATATGAATGTGATATCCGTTTGATTATGATAAAGATCTCAGGAATCAGTTTATATGTATATGAATGTGACTATGGGCTTCAGAATGTATGTCTGTTTTAAATAAGCATGACTTCATATCTAACGTGATTATCAGTACTTGTCATGTGATTTGTTATAAGTTTCTGAATGCTTTGATTATGATGCGACTAGAGAATTTATGTATGTGACTTAAACATGTTTTGTTAATATATTAGCTTGTGAACCGAAGCAGCTGTGATGGTAAGTATGTGATGATTACTGTACTCTCTGCATGATGATAATATGAATGTAATACTAAGTGGTTATGCCTTTAGTCTCCGTTATCAGAATGTTTCTGCTTGATGCTTAATATATTTTAGAGTTGCGCAGCGGTATTGTGATGCTCTAAATGTTATCCTTTGGATATTTGACTAGTGTGTATGCTTAACATGATTATTAGGTTGTCAGTTCAGGCGTGGGTACTTAATGATATTTATTGCATGTGTAAAGCTCTTGTGACTCCGCATGGTAAGATGCTATCATTTGATACCCATGTAGGTTTATGCATGAGTTATAGTATGTAGTTCGGCATGATGATATTTGTATCGTATATTGTATTATGTCTGTTTTGGTATATCCTGGACATGGGTTTATGGTCTGTTTGTGAGTTATCGATTGAATGCCTTTATTGTGCAGCCTGATTATTGATATGCTATGAATATCTGCATTTGCCATTTGAATGCGTTTTGCCTTGACGACCATTGTGAATGGCCGTCCATATTCTTGTGTGTTCTCCCCACTAAGCGTTATCGCTTAGCACGGATTTCCTTTCCGTGCAGGTGGCAGGTTTGGTTCTGATCGAGTCGCGCTTCTGCAAGGTCGGCCACGTAGGAGTTAGAAGTTCTGTATTTTGTTCAGCTTCTGTATTTCAGCTTTTGTATTCGGTAGTATTGTATATGTAATTATTATGTTTAGTTCTTGAGTTTTCTTTTGGGAATGTAATAGTTAGTATGTCCTTGTGTTTAGTTATTCCTTTGTTTTATTATTTCGATTATGCTTCCGTTGAATGGTCATATGTATGCCTTTGTGTATGCTTTTGCTTAGTGCCTGCGTGTGCGTGAGTTATTGCATGTTCAGTCTGTGCCGCAAGGTAAGTCAAAGTAAGTTTTTAATTAATCCGTATTTCTGTATGCATGTTAAGTATGAAAGTATGCTTCCGCATTGTGCATGTGTATATCTGTATATGTGAGCGTCGTGTAGTGCGTCCGTCGGCGTCCTTCCAACGGGGACGGTGATGGGGGTGTTACACCCAATCTCTTCTGCCATCGAGGATGATGCACTAGATGTTGAGAGTGACTCAGAATCACAAACAAGCACTAATTCTAGCAATCCAAAGGGCGAGTCTGTTCTAACCAGTCGACCATCAGGACCTCTAATCCACTTGGATGAATCTTTGATGGCTGAAAGATTTAGATTATTAGAATGATGCATGGTTGAAATGCAATGCATGGTCGTGCTATGCAGATGGTCCTCGATGAGTGAAAGATCAATAGATTATAATGTGATGCATGGAAGAAATTATATGCAGGATGATATGTACATGTGAAAAATAATATGCAGATGAAAGGATATGTACACATGCAATATGAGAGAACATATATTATTATTCATATATATAAATTTGTTTATTTTATTTTTCGACATGCATGAATGACATGTGATGCGCAAGCATGCTGTGCAGCATCCATAACCACATGCAAGCAAATAGATCCTTTCGACCTTATTTCTCCCACATACGTGGTCATGCGGTCTCTTTCCTAGGTGGGCTTTATCCAAGGGTTAACAGGGAACCCATTGGACACATATAGTGCACGGCAAAAACCGGCAGCATGACATCTCTTGATTTAAAGCACATGCACATGGGTGTTTGGCCATTATGTATTCAAACAATTCAACTAAATTAAGATGGGCCCACCGGGGCATGAAATCCTTTAATAAAGACCATTTAATTTGATTGATTTTGTTCAATATATGACGGCCCAAATAGCAAGCACGGTATTATGGTACATTTCACCTAGTGGAAGTATCTATTGCCATTACATGAGATTTGGTCGAAGGTGGTGCTACTTTAGGGCTACCTAAGCATGGTCCCTACCAACGGGTCTAGCTTATCACGAGCATAGCGACCAATCTAGTCTCCTTTTAATATACCATAAATGGTACAAGGCTTGGGCTGGTGATTATCCCGAGTACTTCCCTACAATGAATGAAAGTAGGGTCGTACTTTGGAAACGCACAGGGGTAAAATGGGGACCAACTAACATAATTCTAAGGCTCTAGTGGAAGCAATGCAATTTTGATTTGAAATGGAATTTTTTGATTCTTAACAACCCAATTATTATTTTAACTTAAGTACTTTCGAAGCAAACTTTCGATCACCATCCCCAGTGAGTCACCATTGTGACGAGCGCCGGAACCAGCAAGGCCCTCATTGAGCCCGCCTTTTGGGGCTCAAAAGATTAGTTTGCGTCTTTTTAATTTTAGGCATCATGAGTCATCTTGGATGCTTCCTTCCCAATAGAATATTGGAAAGGATCATCTAGACCCACGATGCCTTTAGGCACCTTCGAGGTATTTTGGAGTTGCCACCCAATTTATAAGAAATTGGAAAGGGTCTCTAACCTCTATTCGTCTAAACCAGAGATGGTGTTCGAAACTTCACTCTTATTAATGACTTTAGTTTATAAGTGAGTTTTTAAGAAATCAAAATTCCATCTCTCATCTCACGCGATAATGCGTTAAATCTAAAGCGCATTCGCAAGCATATTAGAAAGCATTAAATAAAGCAGTAAATAAATAAATTACAAAAATAAAAATCGAGACAGAACAATCCCCCAAAATGAATAAAAATAAACAAAAGAAAATGGAACAGAACAATCCCCCAAATAAGAAAATATAAATAAACAAAATTGGCTTAAAATAAATAAACACATATAAGAAATTAAAATGCAACATACATAAATCGGGTTATTCATTAAATTTTAGGAACATTGGTTCCTTTTTTATTTATTAGAAAACTTGGAGAACTATTTTTAGGGCATTGATTGGAAAAGACCGGGACGAGTGATCCCATTTTATGAAAATTAGTTATCCATTTGAAGGTGAGGTTTTATTGGGTTAAAATAGGACATTGGTAAATTTTTTATTAACTTAAAAAGCCCTAATTTATTATGTATAAAAGCGTGATTTTCTATAGCGCGGATAATTAAGAATATATTTTTGCATACAACACATAGAAATAATATAATAAAAATAACACAACCATTAAAATGCAAACCCTTAAATTGGATGGTCCCTAATTCCTCGGCTCTCCAACCCGTTCGTGAATATGACTCGCAAAGGCAAATAATTTTGAAACAATAAAAGATAAAAATGAAATAAAATGTTAGTAAAGTAAATTATTAATTAACATGAACAAATAAATTAATTGAATAAAATAATTAATTAAAATGATTAATAGATCAATCAAATAAATAATCAATTAAGCTAATCAAAGAACAGTAAATAAATATACAAATAAATCATCAACCAACCATAATGTTAACAATTATTAATAAAGATTAATTAGGCCAAAAAAAAGTAAATTGGGACAGCCATATACAAGGGAAATATGAAAAAATTATACTACCCCATATGCATTTATTTACAGACATTTGGGTAAACCAGAGAAGAACATGCGAAACAAACAAAGAGGAAGCAAGGAGGCGCACGACTCGTGAATGCCATTCACGACTCGTGAAAGGCATTCACGACTCGTGAATGCATTTCACGAGTCGTGAAATGCACTCAGGACTCGTGCAATCTGAACAGGAGGCGGAGGTTTTCTGATGTGTCCGATCGGGAGAAGGGACTCAACGGCTCAATCCGATTGGGAAACATAAAATCCGACCGGAGAAACACGATTCAAGCAAAAAACAAAGACAAAATCCGATCGGTAAGCAAAATAAAATCACTGACTCAAAGAAATGGAAAAATAGAGGTGAACAGAGGAAGAAGGACAGGCTATCAGATATGATAAAATAAGATCGAAACATGCAAAATACTATAACAAGCATCCTAATATATTCATAATAACGACAAACACACAATCGACGGGTTGATAAGATCAAGCAATAACATATACAATATATACAACCAACAGAGCTTACTAGCTCAGCAAAACAAAGAAAAAAAACAAAAGAAAAAAAGAAGAGAAAGAAAATAAACAGGAGAGGCGGTTATTTAGTATTTACCCTCAGATTTTTTATCTTTGATCGGCAAATGAAGTTTCTGATTTCCTCTTTGCTTTCCTTGGGATGGAAGTTAAAAACAGAGACTTGAATGCTCCAGTAGAAAATACGTTTTAGAAAAAACCAACACCAAAAATGATGGATTTTCAATGTTATAAACTCTTTTCTTCTTTTTTGCTCTCAAAATAATCTCAGAATCACTCCTTAGTCGTTCTTTTTTTCCTTTTTTTTCTCAGTTGTTCTTTCTTTTTCTCTCTAAGTTCTTCTTTTTTCTTTTTTCTCCATTCTTCCACCTCTGTGTTTTTTTTTTGTTCTCCTCTCACTGCTCTCTAATCATTCCCCTTTTTTTCTCTATGTTTTTCAACTCTTTTAAATGTTATTTGATAGGATTAGTTCATTTTCTTACCAAAACACTCATAAAACCTCTTTTTCTAACCAACTCCACGAAGAAAATAGAAAAGAGAAGCTAGGCACAGAAAAGAGAAGCTGGGCACGTGAGGCAAAGAGGGGCCAGTGACCCTCCTCACTAACGTGAGGCCGGACCTCACGTTAGTGAGATGCGCCTCACTAATGTGAGGCCCCCATCTCATGCTAGTGAGATGGGTCTCACTGCCCAGGCCCAAAAACCATTATTTTCCCTTTTTTTGTTTAAATAAAGTTAAGAAAAATTAAAAATATATTTTTTCTCGAGGAAATCATCACTTCCATTTGTCTATTGCCTGCGAACAGGTAAAATTTTCATCATTGGGTAACTTTGGCCTGGACTGCCTCAGCACCCGGTGTCTAAAGGGGTCCAGACGGCCGACTAGTAAGGAGTAACCCATTCTTCGAGGCAGTAAAGCGAGTCGCGTATTAGGGGAGAGTCACTTTTCGATAGCACCGAGTCCTTGTCTTCAAAATTATCACTGGATATGGCTAACTCAGAGTCGAATGCCACCTAAGAGATGGACCGAAGGGTCCAAAAAATAGATCACAGTTTTGAGGAGTTTGAACGTAGAATGATGGCTATAATGGGCAACCTAACTGCTGCTCTACTACTCCCAGCAGGCCAACAACCTGCCGCTCCTGCCGGAGGACAAGCCGAACAGGTTTTGATTAAGGAGGCACCTCCGATGGCAGTTATCGAACCACCTCCTTCTGTTGAGCCTAGAACATTTCCGAATATTGAGACTAAGAGAATTGGGGAGCATAGGCCTGAAGAGGATTTTGTAGAAGATGAGCATGAGGAATCCATATCAGTAAGAGCCAGATCACCTAAAGAGGATGTTTCCCTAAAAAAGATAGAAGAGAGAGTCAAGGTGATGGCCCGTTAGTTGTCTGTTGGGAGGGGGAAAAGCCCCAAAGATAGGGATTTGGATGACGAGGAGATGGTTCCTCAGATGTTTAAGATGCTCGATCTGCCCAAATTCAATGGTACCTTAGATCTGTCTGCTCATATTAAGCAGTACACACTCATGATGAAAGGGACTATGCTCACCAAGAGATAGAAGGTCGAATACTTCTGCCTTAGCTTGACGGGGCCTACCATAGACTGGTATCATGGTTTAGATAGGAGGGCGAGAGAAGATTGGGACCTGTTAAGTTAAGAGTTCCTTAAGCAGTAAGACTGTAGCACCCGAATGGAGGTTACGTTGAAAGATTTGGAGTTACATCAAGAGAAGACTAATGAGTCATTCCACGAGTATCTTACTCGATGGAGAAATCGGGTAATGGAAATGAGGAGGAAGCCGGACACCCCAGATTAGATTCGATTATTCATCCGAAATGCGAGTCCATACCTAAGAGAGGGGTTAAAGATGAAGGGGCTCCGAGATTGGGAATCCTTAAAGGATATAGCTATCAAAGCAAAAGGGGAGTATTTAGCGAAGAAGGCAAGCCAAGAAAGCTTTGTTAGGAAGAATTTTGGGAATCAATCGGGGAATAGATCAGCTGGCGTTGGAAGTAGTCACGTTAATAAGAGTGGCAGTGGCAGAATAGTTGAGGTCTCGGTCACATAATCCAACTAGGGCCAGAGGTATTACTCAAATTTAGGCCAACCCCTATCTCGGGTTTTGGAGAGGTTAACGAAAGAAGGGCAGCTAAGACCTTTAAAACCAAGGCCAACTAGAAACCAGGGTCAACCAAGACACAGGAGTGATCAGTTTTGTGCTTATCATCAACACACAGGGCATCTGTCCGACTTCTGTAGAACTTTGAGAAATAAAATCCAGGATCTCATTGACAATAAGCAAATTACGGATTCGAGAAAGAGGGAGAAGAAAAATAAGCCTGGTAACTATGCAGCGGTTCCCCCACCAGTGTACACGATCGGGTCTAGCTTGCCTGAATGGTATGTGTTGCTAGATCTTTATGGTAATGAGTATGTCACTTTCACCCGTAGAACGAGTGAACAGGGGGTTCCCGTAGCGGCAATAGACTGTTGGTCCACTAGTGAGAGTGGAGATGAAAATGAAGATTGTGAAGAACTAGCAAATCCTTGGGATTCGGAGGACGAGGAAAAGAAAAAGGTTGGAGCTGTGACCCGAAGTGGTAGGGTAGTTCCAAAAGTAGAGAGGCCTCAAGATCCAGCGCCTATACTCTCAGAAAAGGAGCTCGAGGAGGATGGGTTGATGAAACAGTTGAAGAAAACCACAGCTAAGATATTCATTTGGGATTTATTGAAGCAATCCCCATCACACAGGCAGAAGTTGGTAGAAGCCTTATGTGAGTCCACTATTGCCACCACTATCTCACCATCTGAGTTACTAGAGTTAGTTAAAGGGAGCTCAGGGGAGAATTTGGTTTACTCTGATGCAGATTTGCCAGCTGAGGGCCCACAAAGACAATCGCCCATTATACATCAATGTACAAATCAATGCAAGCATACTGCCTGTGTAATGGTTGATGATGGCTCCTCTATAAATGTATGCCCCTTTGTTGCACTTCCAGCTTTTGGGGTGGATGAAAACATGCTAAGTGGGTCTGACCTAACTATTACAGCTTATGATAATTCCCGAAGACAGGCCTCAGGGACTTTTAAGGCGATGGTCAAAGCTGGACCCATCGAGACAGAAGCAGAGTTCGTATCGATCCCGGCTAATTTTTCAGCTTTACATGGAAGACCTTGGTTTCATAAGCTAGGGGGAGTGCCATCTACCCTGCATCAGATGGTTAAAATAATGCATGAGGGCGAGGTAATAACTTTCAAGGCTGCGAGGGAAAATCAAGTTTCTGAACTAGAAATCTCCAAACAGCCTTTTAGTGGTTTCCATGTGTCGGTGATCGATGAAGAAGGGAATTTAAAGGGTAGCTACTAAGCGGTAAACATGATGAAGCAAATGCATTTTCTTCTAGGAGCTGGTCTGGGCAGAAATTTGTAGGGGCCGTAGTCACCTATCATAATGAGGGGTCAGAAGGACCAAAGATGTAACACCCCTTACCCATACGTAGTAAACCATACCGTGAACCGGTGGTTCACGACGACGGTCAAGGGCATTACTGAACAACATGTAAAACTTATAAACATTTAAGCTAAAATCTAAGTTATAAAATTTCTTTCATTTTCAAAAACACATTATAATTAACTATAAATTCATTATACATTCACATTATAAAGTAAACTTCTTCAGGATTTACTATAGATAGATCTTTTACATAACCAATATCACTTTTACAAAACTTACAATTTAAAATTACAAGTCTTGCATACATTCTGAAGATTATACAAATCCTACTCTAATATCTCTTCATAAGCTTGCATTGGCCTGGGCTGCTGCGGAAAGACTCTCGAAAGACCCGATCAATAGTACCTACACGGATTAAAAGAAAATTCGTGCTAATCATAAAGCTTAGTGGGAAACACATAAATATAGACGACCATTAAGAATGGACGTCAAATGAGTTCAAAGGAAAGCATAATATAGAAAATATATTATCAATTATAACAAAATAGATACTTTCAAGGAGGTCATCAATTAAACACTTACTTTGCATATCAACGTTAACAAATCACTTATATTTTATTACATTTTCCTTACATCATATACATGTCACTTTGCTTACTTATTCACATTCCTTTCGGTTTCCAAAATTCATTTCACACATCTTTCTTAGCAAATGCTTTATCATGTAATTTATCCAATCAACAAGGCATTTAGATTTGCAATAACAAAATACATAATTTCATACAAGTCTTCACATATTTTCATCAATTCATAACTTATTGTTTGATTCACATACTCTTGTTCATTTAATGCCTGCTAAGTCAAAAGGGTGGATAAGCGAGTAACACATAGATACCCGAGGGTATCAACAATTCTTTCATAACGCATAGATATCCGAAGGTATCAAAATCATTCTTTTCTTTTTGTTTCAAAAACATTTTCACATGGGATCTTAAACAAGATCCAAGACAGAGGGATCACGAAGATCCAATCGGGGGACCTGATTAGGGTCCAAATCGCATACGGATGGCTGCAGCAAACAGAACTCTATAGGCATGCCTATCTATCCACTACTCGACTCGCAGGCTAAAGTTATTAATTTCCCAATTGGTATTCATTCATTCAATTACATAATAGAATAAACACATGGTTTCGTGGCAATTATCGTAGTATATATATATACCATCACGCATATATGTTCTTGCTAAAATTCACTACCACAATTTCATATCATGTATAGCAAGTTCTTATTCACCAACCGTATCATGCTATCCCATTAATTTATAAAATGGAATTGTCTATTATATAGCTTATGAATGAATTCATAATTATTAATCATAATTATTCCTCACGTTAATCCATAGCATTATTCATACAATACTCCTCCTCAAATGAGGTTAAACTAGATTGAAATACTGATCATACATGTGCATTACATATGTCATTGATTAGAGTTGACAAGGCAAAGCAAGGGTACCTCACAGTCACAACTGATTTGGTTGTCACCGTGACATACGAATGGTACACAACAGAATGTAAGCTGAGGTACCTCACGGTCACAACCGATTTGGTTGTCACCGTGACATACTTCACACTACCATGAAGAATGTAATCCACGGTATTTCACACTTCATCATGTAATTTATAAGCTAAAAGCATTAAATCACATTTATCATAATTTATGATCACTTCAAATATCCACATAAATTATTATAACATCATTAGATATCTAGCATAACAATACATTATAGTAACAAATATATCCATTTATGCATCATAATAATACTGTTAGATAAATTCTTCGATCCCATATCCATTGAACGTTTCGCACTTATACATAATTACTACAGACCTATCATTATACTCTTACACATCTCATTCATTTCAGTCATACTCATCTTTTCTTTGATAACTTTCACATGTGCATAACTTAATTTGAACTCATAACTATGTATACTTGTTCATATTATACATGCACATATAGATTAAGGTATTATAATTCTCAATGTCAATTAACTTGACTGAGTTATATTTCATCCAAATTTACATTCACAATTCATTAGTTTACTATTAATCTTAATCATATTCGGGTGTAATATCCAAGTGATAACTATTTTTGTACTCATTTAATAACCCTAAACATGCATCGGATAGATCCTAGAAAGTTTCGGTGTAATACGGGTTCAATTCGGGAAGAAAAACACATAAAATGGTCAAAACAGAAGGGGTCACGGTGGTAATGAATTTGTTGTGGCCGTGAGGTCCAAAAATAAGCATTCTGTCTTCTCTGGGCATTGGTCACGGTGGTAATCTTTTTGGTTGTCACCGTGACATACCAAAAAATAGCAAAACAGAAGCAAAAAGTCAGGATTGCTTTCCACTTTAAACTTCAACCGCTTAAACTGACCTCTAAACCTCATTTTTAGGCAAATTGTCCTTCTTAACAAATGATCCTTAGGATGTTATCGTTCATATAGAACAAATCTCAAGACATTTGGGCACTTAAATCATTAGATATGACCAACACAACCTATACTGCTCCCCTGGCCAGAGAAGATACCTCTTATTCAAGGCCACTTTTAGGCCACTTAGAGCTAAAATTAGTTCAAGACTATTTCTAAGATATTTGTAGGAATAGGTCTTAGCTTTCTACCGGAGCTAGTTTCAAACCATTTGGATTTCGAAAACTCCAGATACGTCCTAATAACTGAGGAGGGTTCAAGTGTCCCAACACAGTTTTCACCCCAAATCCTATTCACATGCACAATTTTAACAAATTAAAGCCAACACTCACTACCATCATTATAGATCCATATAACCACATTCGAATCAACTCAAATTAAACATCCAAATCTCATTTTACATTTATTTACAAAATTATGTTTCCTAACCTCTCGGAGACACTCCTTCGAGTCTTCTCGCTTCCCTTTCATTACTTTTCCTTAGCTCACTCCACTTGACCGGATTTTCCCTCACCATAATCATCACAAACTCATGTCAAAATTAAACTTAACTACACATAATCAACTTTTAAACCCAAAAGGGAAAGATGCTTAATAAAAGAACTAAGATCTTACCTTTTCCCTTCCAAAACCACATCAACTTGTCTTAAATACCATCTCCTCTAATAACCATCTTAAGCATGAGTTGAGAGAAGAAAGAGTGGAGAAAAGATGAATTTTCTTAAGCCAAAAAGGAGTGGCCGGCTGCTCTCCCTCTTTCTTAATGCATATCATGCATACTTGGCCCTAAAGGAGATTCATGTCTCACTCCTATTGATTACTCTTTGATATTTATGGCATACTTCACTTTGATCCTTTATCTATTCTTACTTCATTAATTTGGAAAATAACTATCTCCAATTAAAACATTGGCATACAAATCTTCTTAATTATTTTATTAAAGTCACAATTTGGCAAATTACCAAAATGCCCTTAACTTTTCACTTAATACCGATTACATCCTTTATTACAATTAATCGCTTCCATCATCCAATTACACATTTTTAATTACCAAAATAATTCTTTTCATGTCGTTTAAGGCACGATGATATAACTGTCCAATTTACCGAAACTTGCCGAAACTTTCGTATTAATGACGGTTGTATCCTTTTTAACACTTCTGTCCCTATTTCAACCACATCCGATTTCCGTTACACTGTAAGCTTATCCTAATCCGACTAGGGTGTATTCGGGGTGTTACAAATCTTCCCCTCTTAAAAGAATTTCATCTTCGAAATTCACTTATATCTGATTTTCTGAATATCAAAATTTTATCACTAACATTCACACACACTTACATTGTACCATCATATAATATGTACACTTTGCTTCTCACATACCCCATCTTATTACTTCCTGTCATATAGTATAATTTATAAATCTTTTCAGTGCTTACATAAACTTCTAATTTTTTCTCGTTCCTAATTGTCATTATTTAGAAACAATAGTAATCTGCTTGGAAAATCATCGACGTTGCTATTCAACTAGCAAATCGTCTTATTAAAATCAGTATCAACTGTCATTATCACGATATGCCACATTACATAATCATCATATAATCCAAGTCATTCTTACTAGTATCATTACATATATCAGAAAATCTTTCTTACAGAATAAACATCTCTAAAATTTTAAGTTACATATCATTTGCATTCTATCACTATCATGTCTCGAATGTCATTCTCAATCCACTTTATCAAATCATATGTACATATAACCCTTTTCATCGAATTATTCCTTACTCAATTTCAATATAATCATGACATACACATATTCTCAATATTCAATTCATCATATATCTTTACATATACCCTTATCCTATCACTATCATGTCAATCTTTTAACTTAACTCCTTCCTCATAAAACATCTCGTCTTTTAAATACAGAATCACTCACACATTCACTACACTCTTCTCTTGATCAAAATAACTATAACATTTCCCTCCTAGATTACCAGTATCACTAGTCACAATTTGTCTATCACTTCTGAAACATCACATATATCTTACAGTATCTATTATTTAACCATCCTGTACAAAAGTTCACAATTTTATTCACTCTTATAAGCAAGTTCAAAACTATAGCCAATAAATTAATCTAATCAGAGACAATTCCATTCCTTTCCAAAATCTATAGAAATCTTATCTTATTTTATACCTTAATTCATTAACAAAGAAGGGTCAAACCCACCAATCCTATAGACACAAATCTCCTACTTATACTTATACACATTCAATGATCCTTAATTTTTTTTTTCAATTTCTAGTTTGAATAACTAATTCTTTATTACACTTACTCAACTTTGTTACACTCAATGTACATTCTGTCCGCTTCCTGTGACTTGAGGCAAATTCACATGTCTGATGTTCATTAAGAAGGAACAACAGAAGTAAATGTAATGGATGTTGAATGATTTATGTATGCAGAATGATGCAATGTATTAATGCAGTTCAGATAATGGCAATGCAAGTTGCCCAACCACCATTATGTATCACATTCAAATAATTGCTCTCTTCAGTAAAGTAGCTGACAGATGTACAGAGTGTCACAATCCTCGATATACTTCTAATTATTGAAAATCCAGTAATATCTAATCCTTTATTCCAAATTCACCCTCAGAAAATTTATACATAACTTATGTTGTACTACAGACAATCTCTAACTAGAATCTCTATAGCTATATACAAAACCTTAATAATAGGAAATAAATTCATAATAAACTGATCACGACTTATCACATATCACACTTAACTGTCTCGTTAATGATATTGTCAACATCTAAATATAACACCCCTTACCCGTACGTAGTAAACCATACAGTGAACCGGTGGTTCACGACGACGGTCAAGGGCATTACCGAACAAACACGTAAAACTTATAAACCTTTAAGCTAAAATCTGAGTTATAAAATTTCTTTCATTTTCAAAAACACATTATAGTTAACTATAAAATCATTATACATTCACATTATAAAGTAAACTTCTTCAGGATTTACTATAGATAGATCTTTTACATAACCAATATCACTTTTACAAAACTTACAATTTAAAATTACAAATCTTGCATACATTCTGAAGATTATACAAATCCTACTCTAATATCTGTATGCACCGTGTCTCGGAGCGGTCCAGATTAGAGATTACCCCATGATGAAATCAGTATCCAAGCCTGTATAAATGGTTTGGATTTGTAGGTTTTAGTCCAATGCTCCACGAGAAATGACTCTTTTCACCTTTCATAGGCAGAGGGGGAGAAAACAGGGAATTTTTGAGTCAAAAAGGTATATTTTCCTCCACAGACGGCCAGACCGTCTGTGAGGGCTAGCCCGTCGCTTAGGGTCATAGACGGCCTGGGGTATTTTTCGACCCCCGTCGGAAGGCACTGCCTCTGCTACAGCACCGCCTGATTTTTCGGAGCACGCAACCTTTCCGACGCCCGTCGGTGGATATGGCAGGGCCGTCAGATGAATCCTTGTGTCAGAAGGATTCTTTCGATGCCCGCCTCCATACACCGACGCCCATCGGTCATGCCTGGCCTATAAAAGCTTTGGATTTTCTCTTACAAATGGTTCCAAAAATTTTCAAGAGGGGAAACTCTGCCAAAATTCAAGCACATTTTCTCTCTCTTTTAGCAAACACACTCATCAAAGAATTTCTTTTAATTAGAGGATCAAATCATTAAAAAGGAACTAAAACTAATTAGTTTTCTTTGAATTTTTATTTCAAAGTCGATCTTTTGAGGGGTTGAGGAGGAAATAATCTATTTTCCTTTTTTCGATCCTTCACTTTGCTTCTCGTGGAATGCGTGGGGCTCTAATCAACATCAAGAGTATCATTAAAGGATTATCTGAGGGTAAGTATTTCGGACTCATTCTCCATATCATTTCATCTTTACTCTTTATTTTGTTGTTCTTTCAACTTTTTGCTATTATCTTCCTCTATTTTCACTCTTTTCATCTCATTTTTTGGTAAAAACCCATTTTTGCTCCAAAAGAGAGTTTTTCACTGTTTATTTTCGGAGACAGTGGTGACTGACGGGTCATCTTCTTGACCGACGCCCATCGGTCACGCCACTCACAGACGTCCTCTCTCTTGAATGAGCGACGGACATGTAGGTCATTTTGACTGGCGCCCGTCGGTCACCCAACAGAGGCCGTTGCTGGGTCTTGTCTCCACGTTTTTTAATCTTTTTTCTATTCTTTTTAAGATTTTTGCCTCTTTTTAGGTTGAGTTTTCATATATTTAGATCATTTAACTTTCTGTGAGCACATACTAATTCTCTTGGATTATCCTGAGCTTGAGGGGCTATCTACCATATTCCGAGGATTTCGTCCGGTTTAGTTTCCTAACTTTCCTTATCATTTTCTTTATTCGTTTATCCATTAATTGTTTGTATGTACATGGGTATACCCTTTTTGTATCTCGTTAAGTATAAAAATTGACAAACGTTTTATATTCAATAAAATGGGGTTTTCATAAATGTAAGGACCCAATGTCCTATCTTCATCCAATAAAAATCATCATAATAAAAACATCCAATTTTAATAATGATGCATACGAGGAGCAAAGTCCTCAAAATAAATAATATCTCGATTGGTGTATGTATCGCACATTTACAAAAGGAAGCTGTATTCCGCTCCTTGTATTATTGTAATTTATTTCTTTCACTATTTAATTGCTCATTTACGGTTTTCCAAATATGAATAAATGCGCCTTCAATCAAATGCATCGTGTGGAGAGAGAGCGAATTAATGATAATTAAAATTTGATCATAAAATAATCGAGGTAGAAATAGATGAGAAATCCCGAACCCAGCTCTGGTCTTTGGGCTCAAAGAGGCTAGAGGTCTACCCTCCAAGACACCTCTTGTGTCACGAGACTTTAGCTTTAATCCTAGGCTCCTTAGGGCGAGAGGTTTACCTTCCATGACCCCTCTGGTTGGCCCAAAATGGATACTAAGTGCAGTCTTAGGCTCTCCGAGGCGAGAGAAACTTTCCTAATGTTCTATTGGGTGGCGACTCCATGAAACCTCCTTGTTGCCCAACATAGACGCACTTGCGATTTATTGCAAGCTGTCAACGGACCCACAAATGCCCCGATCGCACTCAAGCGGGTGGTCCCCTGGGCGGCCGCGGGGATCCGGTGCGCATCACAGTGGCGACTCCACTAGTGACTATATGGTTCGAGATTTCAATTTGAAAATACCTCGTTTAACATTTATGATTAAAATTTCATTCATAAATTTGCTTTCTCTCAAATTTGCATTAGCATCTCATTAGAGCCTTAGAATATGCTAGTTTGGTCCCTCTTTTAGCCCCGGTGCGTTCCTGAAGCACGACCCCATTTTCACTCAATTTGGGGAAGTGTTAAGGATAATCACCAGCCCAAGCCTCGTACCTCAATGGTATATCAAAATGATGACCCGATCGGTCGTTATGCTCGTGATGAGCTAGACCTGTCGGCAGGGATCATGCTTGGGTAACCTTAAAGTAACATCTCCCTTGTCCAAAGCTCATGGAATGGCCATAGTTACTTCCCACAGGTGATATGAACCATAATTCCATGCTTGCTGTATGGATCCTCATATATTGGGTGAGTCCAGATGTCTCGCTTGGTAACATAGCCAAAGGCTTTCATGCCCCGGTAGGGCCATGTCGAAATTTATGGAACGTCTAAACACATGACGATCACTATCCATCTGCTTGTACATTAGCATAGGAGTGTCATGCTGCCGGTTTCACCATGCACCATGCGTGTCCATTGGGTCCCTCGTTGACCCTTGGGCTAATCCCGCCTAGGAAAGAGACTGCACGACCACGTGTGTGGGAGAAATAAGGGTGGAAGGACCTACTTGCTTGCTTGTGTATTGTGAATGTTGCATACCACGACCATGCATTACACCTGCATTCCATGCATCATATCTAAATGCCTTGTCCCTGCAGCCATCATAGATCTACCCAGGTGGACCAGATCACCTACCGGACGATTGATCCGAGTTCCTGCTTCTGAACTGTCAGATAGAGAGGGCCTACCAGAAATTTTACCAGAAGTCAGCTGTATCGTATCTGAGACGGCAAACTCACCCAGGGGGGATGACGCCACTAGGGCCATAATTGCAGAAGAGGTGGGGCGATGATTTGAGGAATTCGAGGGCAGAATGATGAATATATTAACTTCTCTGGCACAATAGAATGCTCCGCAAAATCCTCCTCCTCCTATGAGACAGAATGAGCCAGAGGAAGAAAGAGCTAAGAGACGAGAAGAGCCCGTTCGGCCGCTGCCAGTAGAGCTGAGGTCGGTAGCTTCGAGAGAGCAGAGAAGAAGGCCTGTAATGAGGATTGATGATGATAGGGATATCGAAGATGACAGGGTGAGTATTGCATCTGAGAAAGGGAAGGCACTTCAGACTGATGATTTTATTTTAAAAAAAGATGGAAGAGAAGTTTGAAGCCATGGCCCGTATGCTGAGCAGGGGTCAGGGGATGAACCCAGAGGATAAGGAATTGGACGGAGAGGACCCGATTCCTTACAACTTCAAGATGCTAGACGTGCCGAAATTTGATGGTACTTCTGACCGGACTGCTCATGTGAAGCAATACTCTCTGGTCATGAAGGGGACCATGCTATCTAAAAAGCAGAAAGTGGAATACTTCTGTCTGAGTCTAACTGCTCATGCCATCAACTGGTATCATAGTCTCGATCGTCGCACTAAAGAAGATTGGGATCTGCTCACAGAGGAGTTTTTGAGATAATATGATTGCAACACCAAGATGGAGGTGAATCTTAAAGATCTTGAACTACTCTAGCAGAAGGCCGGGGAATCTTTCCATGATTATCTCACCCGCTGGCAAAATCGAGTAATGGAAATGCGGAGGAAGCCAGACACCCAAGACCAGATCCGTTTGTTTATCAAGAATGCGAGCCCGTACTTGAAGGATGGTTTGAAGATGAAAGGGTTGAAGGACTGGGAGTCTCTCAAGGATATAGCCATTGAAGTGGAAGGAGAGTTATTGGCTCGGAAAGCTAATAATGATAATTTTGCAAAAAGGGCCAACCCCGGTCAAGGAACCAGTAGGCCAGCGGGTCCCAATAGTAGCACCAGAAGAACAGTTGAGGTGTCTGCTACTGAAGCAACTACCCAGAGGAAGTTTTCGAACTTAGGAAGACCAATATCTTGGGTCTTGAGAAGGTTGATGAAGGAAGGGAAATTGCAGCCCTTAGCTCCTAAGCCTGCTATAACGCAAGGGAAGCCTGGGCACAAGGATAATGAATTCTGTGCGTTTCATCAACACTTAAGCCATCTGACAGACAAGTGTAAAGCGCTGCGGCACTCTATCCAAGACTTGATTGATAGCAAGCAAATTTCTGACCCTGGGAAGAGGGAATCTGAGAAGAAGCCCGGTTATAATGTCGTGCCACCACCAGTGTTCATGATCGAATCCAGCTTGCCAGAGTGGTATGTACTACAAGATTTATATGAGAGCGAGAATATTGCTATTGATTGTTCCGAGGATAGAAAGGAAAGAGCAATCGTGGCGACCCTTGATTGTTGGTCAAGCAGCGAGAGCGGTGGAGAGGCCGAAGAGGAGGGAGAGATGAACCTTGATTTGTGGAGGTCTGATGAGGACGAAGAAGAGATAGGGGCTATAACGAGAAGTGGAAGAGTGGTCCCTGAAATTACAAGGCTACCTGAGCCGGTGCAGCCATCAGTAGAGAAAGAGCCAGAGGAGAACCTGGTTGTCAAGCAGTTGAAGAAAACTGCAGCTCAAATATCCATCTGGGATCTTTTGAGGCAGTCCCCTTCTCATAGGCAGAAGGTAGTAGAGGCTTTGGTTGAGACCACTGTGGCCGCCACAATTTCCCCATCAGAGCTTTTAGGCTTAGTTAAAGGAGGATCGGAGGAGAGATTGGTTTTTTCTAATGCCGACCTACAGGTCGAAGGCCGCAATCATAACCGACCCCTGTACATCAAAGCACAGATTAACAATAAGCACACCGCTTGCGTTATGGTGGACGATGGGTCTTCTATCAATGTGTGCCCTCTGACTGCAGGCTTTTGGTTTAAATGAGGATATGCTCAGTGGATCAGATCTGACTATCACAGCCTATGATAATTCAAGAAGGCAAGCCTCGGGAACATTCAAGACCCTGGTCAAGACAGGACCCATTGAGGTGGAAGTAGAATTTGCGGTTCTGCCCATTCCAACTAACTTCTCAGCCCTGCTCGGGAGACCCTGGCTTCATAGGTTAGGAGGAGTGCCATCCACGCTGCATCAAATGATAAAGTTCCCACATGAAGGGGAGGTGGTGACTATTAGGGCAGCCAGGGAGAATCAGGTTTCAGCGCTTAAAATTGCAAATCAGCCATTTAGTGGCTTCCACGTGTCCATGATAAGAGAAGAACGTGGGTCAGTGGATAACCCAGCTGTGGTTAATATGATGAAAAAGATGCACTATCTCCCTGGGGCTGGTTTGGGCAGAAACTCTCAAGGACTGCAGACTGCGATCACCACTCGAGGTCAAAAGAACCGGAAGGGTCTGGGATACAGAGGCGGTTTTGGCAAGAAGAAGACGATGGATAAGATTCCTCATATTTCAGAAAGCTTTGTACCAGCATCCTCAGTATGCGCTTTTGTTGGCGAAGATGAGCCGCAATGGGTGAAGGGGAGGATTGTCCCTGGATTCGAGATCTTTAGCGATGTATTTGACTGGCATGTTGGGTTTATCAAGACCGCCGAGAACTTCTGGGATGAAGAGGTCATGACTCAGTGTATTACTTGGGACAAATGCGAGCCTAAAGAGGTTGTCACCGAGAATATGTTAGCTGCCAGGTTGAAAGGGAAAGAGAAGATGGCAGAAATAGAACTGAAGATAGGGGATTTAAAGAATTCCTCGGACATGCCTGAAAGGCCTCTGCTGAATCAGGAAGCTAATGAACAAGTTGCGGCAGCATCAACCTCTAGAGAGGCAGAAGAAGACTCTAGCTTAGATTGCCTTTTTATTCCATAACTTTTTTATGATGTAAATGACAATTATAATATTATTAACAAGGCGAATGATTTCTCTTACTTGTACGATGTTTCCAATGATTTCAACATGCATGAACATGATCATATTCCATCAATTTTTGACATTGATTCCACTGATACAACGCCTTTTAATCTTGGAACTTCGAAAAATCCAAAAGAAATTCTAATAGCATCAAATATACCTCTTGATGAGAGAAAAAAATTTTGAGAGAATAATAAGAAAACATGAAAAAGTCATTGCCTGGACCTATGAGGACATGTCAGGAATCAACCGAGACGTAGCAGAACATGCTATCCCGACTTATCCAGACTGTAAGCCTGTGAAACAGAAGTTAAGAAGGCTCAGGCCAGAATGGGCAGACAAGGTCAAGGAGGAAATTCGACAGGAGATTGAGGCCAAGTTCCTTGTTAAAGTGCAGTATCCTACATGGTTGGCAAATGTGGTCCCTGTAGCAAAGAAGAATGGGAAGGTCAGGGTATGCGTGGATTATCGAGATCTGAACAAGGCCTGCCCTAAAGATGATTTTCCACTACCCCATATTGATGTGTTGATAGACAGTGCCGCCAACTGTGCGATGTACAGCTTTGGAGATGGTTATGTGGGCTACAATAAGATCTTGAACAAAATAGCTGACCGGGTTAAGACCGCTTTCATCACAGAATGGGGGACCTACGCCTACCGGGTTATGCCTTTCGGCTTGAAAAATGCAGGGGCCACATACCAGAGGATGGCGACCAAGATTCTAAGCGACCTGATGCACAAAGAGGTAGAGGTGTATGTCGATGACATGATGGTCAAATCAGCCACTCGAGAGGGCCACTTCGAAGCTCTAGAGAAGTTCTTCACCAGGATTGATAAGTGCAATCTGCGGCTTAATCCTAAGAAGTGCATTTTCGGAGTGACTTCAGGAAAACTATTGGGACACGTAGTCAGCCAGAGGGGGATAGAAATTGACCCGGACAAGGTAAAGGCCATCAGAGAGATGCCTGTGCCGCAAAAAGTGAAGGATGTAAGGAGTTTCCTGGGCAAGCTGCAGTACGTTAGCCGATTTATTGCCAAGCTCACTTCAATATGCGAGCCTGTTTTTAAGCTGTTTAGAAAGAATCAACCTGTGGTCTGGAACGAAGACTGCCAGAAAGCCTTTGACAGCATCAGGGAATATCTGTTGAATCCGCCAGTGCTAAGGCCGCCGCAACCGATCAAACCGCTTATTCTGTATCTGGCGGTAGAGGGCAGTTATGTGGGCGCCATGATGGCTCAAGAGGATGAATTTGGGGTGGAATTCACAATTTATTACCTCAGCAAGAAGTTCCTGGCTTATGAGATTAAATATGCTGAAGTAGAGAAAATCTGCCTCGCAGTGATTTGGGCATCAAAGAAACTGAGACATTACTTCCACTCATACAAAGTTCAGGCAGTAGCCAAGCAGAACCCGTTGAGATATTTGCAAGAGGTGCCGTCTTTGCTTGGTAAGATGGGGAGGTGGCTGCTCTTGCTACAGGAGTTCAATGTGCAATACATCACTCGCAAAACTATTAAGGGGCGAGCCGTAGCCGAATTTCTTGCTGAGCACCCTATTCAAGGAGACACTCTTGAGTTCACCTTTCCGGATGAGAGCATAGTCGCGATTTCTGTTCAAGGATGGCAGTTACACTTCGACGGGGCAGTGAATAACAGAGGGGCCAGAGTTAGAATCATTTTGACAACCCCAGATAATGAGAAACTCCCCCTAGCCAAGAAGCTGAGGTACAAGGCAACCAACAATGTAGCCGAATATGAAGCATGCACTTTCGGGTTGGAAGCTTTAGCTGCATTGGGGGCAAAGACTGTAGAAGTCTTTGGTGACTCATCCTTGGTGATTAATCAGATCCGAGGTGAGTGGGCTGTAAAAGAAGAGCGACTGGTACCCTACGTTGAATATTTGAAAGAGGTATGTGGGAAGTTTGAGACTTGCACTTTCCACTTCGTGCCGAGAGATGAGAATCGTTTAGCTGATGCATTGGCAACCTTAGTATCGATGTGGGATAATCCTGAAGGAGTAGCTATGAAGCCAGTACTAATTTCGAGTTCTGAGAAGCCCAGCTTTGAGATCAAGCCTGTAATGGAAGTAGAAGTGGCGAATGGGAAACCATGGTACTTTGACATCATGAATTACTTGGAAAATAATAAGTTTCCAGAGGAAGCTACTGAGAAAGACCAGAGGATGATCCGGAAGCTATCCACTCAGTTCATATCCTTGGAAGGGGTGCTGTACAAAAGACAGTCAGATGGGATTCAGCTCAGGTGCTTAAATGAAAAAGAAGCCCGTAAGGTGATGGAGGAGACCCATGCAGGCGTCTGTGGGGCTCACCTGAATGGTTTGACCTTGGCTAAGAAGATTATGAGACAAGGCTTCTATTGGCTTACGATAGACAATGATTGCTCGAAATATGTCAAACAATGCCAGTTGTGCCAATAATACGCAGACTTGAGACACCTACCAGTATCAGAACTACACAACTTGACATCACCTTGGCCTTTCGCTGCTTGGGGGATAGATATCATTGGAGAGATTCGCCCTACGGCATCCAATGGGCACAGGTACATCATAGTCGCAATTGACTATTTTACCAAATGGGTAGAGGCGGAATCCTTCAAAAAGATTGACGCAAGGGATATGGCCAAGTTCATAGAGAGGAATCTGATCTGCAGATATGGCCTCCCTCACCACATAGTGTCTGACAATGGGGTGCAATTCATGGGGGAAACCAGGAAGCTCCTCGAGAAGTATGGCATCGAACATCATAAATCCTCTCCCTACCTACCACAAGCAAATGGAGCAGTAGAGGCCGCTAATAAGAATATGAAAAAGATCCTATCCAAGATGGTCCAAACCTACAAAGACTTGGCTGAAAAGCTACCCTTCGCACTGTGGGGATATAGGACGACGGTAAGGATGTCTACAGGCGCTACGCTATTTTCTCTGGTATATGGAACGAAAGCAGTATTGCCAATTGAGATAGAGCTCAAGTCGCTGAGAGTGGTCATGGAACCCCAAATTTCGGAGGACGAATGGGCACGACAGAGGCTACAACACTTAAATTTATTAGATGGGAGTAGGCTGAAAGCTTATTATCATAATCAGATTTACCAGAAGAGATTGGCCAGGACATTCGAAAAAAAGGTGAGAAAGCATCTGCTGAAAGAAGGGGACTTGGTGTTCAAGCAGATGAGGCCAGGCATACCAGATATCAGAGGTAAATTCAGACCAACCTGGGAGGGGCCATATATCCTTAAAAAGCTGTTGTCCAAAGGAGCTGCAATCTTATCTGATAGTGATGGAAACGAATTCAAAGAACCGATCAATGTCGACAGACTCAAAAGGTTCCATGGCTAAAGACCAAAATAAAAAGAAGAGAATAAAATGCCCCGCAGGTCAAAAACCGAAAAAGGCGGCCGTGCTAAAATTGGGCGCCTCGACAGGGTGAAAACCGAGAAAAGGCATCCTGTGCAAAAATTAGAGGCACGAGAGAAAATGTTCGATCATGAAAACCCAAGAGGGCCGATCGGTAATAGGAGTTGATGCTGTTAAAATTTGGCATCATGTATTAATAGGGCGTACGCGGTTGAGTGAATGCCAAAACCGATCATGTATGCTGAAATTATATGGAAATGTACACAAATTTGTGAAATAGAGTGAATATTATTCTTTTCATTTTTGTCATTTTCTAGTTCTGCATTAAAAGGAAATGTAACACTAAAAGAAATACATGTGTAAGCTAAGCTAAGTCCTGCTGCTGCTCTCGCCGACCAGATGCTTGAGCCCTCGTGTCCTGTTATCAGATGCTGGACTAAGGATCCACTTCTTGTATTCGCTAGTTGAAGACACAGAACGATTGCCGAACCTCGGGATAACAGTCTTCACTGGTAGTTTGCCCCACAGCTTATGATACCTTAAGGCGAACGCAGCCGAAAGGGCTCCTCCCCGGAAAGATAAGGGAACCCTCACCACATCCTGGGTCATCCCGAGCTGACGCGTACATCGAGAAGTGATGCAGAAGGTGGCTCGACGGAGCCCACAGAGGGGAACACACCCCGATGGCACATCAATGACTACATGAGACAGTGGGAGCCAGGCAGACGTAAAACTGATATCGTCATCTGACAGCTCGCCAAATCTGGTAATGCCTTCACCAGCAGTGGCACACTCGTACAATCGTCGATTCGGAAGGAAATGGCTCGGCGAGTACTGTGGAATAACCCGAGGAGGTGGCTCAGACAGCGTCCTAAGTTTTTCTTGCAGCCAGAAAAGAAAAAAAAAGAAAAAGAAAAAGAAAAAAAGAAAAAAAAAAGAAAAAAAAGAAGAAAAGAAAAAAGCCGCTGGAGTAAGTAGGGTTTACTTCAGGCAAAAATAAGGCACAGGGTTGTGTGAAAATCCGAAAGGACGCACCTCCCGCTAAGAAAAGCTAGTGTGAAAATCCATAAGGGACGCACTACCTTTAAAATAATGACGTACCTGGAGCAATAAGGGGCTGCCGGTAAAAGTGGTAGTGGATCCAGAGCTCACAGCATCCAAGCCTAGAATGGTCTCAGCCAGAATAAGTGGTAAGGGTGATAATCCCAGATGAAAGTCGCTCAGAACTCCGAACAAGCGAGGATCACCTGTCAAGCCCCCTGGAACAACGGTGAGGAAGTTCACCATGCAAAACAGAAATACGGTGCTTACCCGGTAGGTGGGGATGTCAGTAAACTGATCCAGAGCCTCGATTAATGGCCCTAGAGCAAAGGAAGAGCCCGGAGAAATCAGCCGGACGGCCTCAGAAGAAGGTACGCCCAGGGCCATAGCTATGTCCCGAGTCTGGAGTAGGCCGCAGCGGGGGACGCAAGGCAGGGCACTAGGAGGGAACCAAGCTCCGAGAATGGCTGCTAACTCTTCAGCCAAAGGGCACAATTCCTGATAGGAGAACCGGAAGACGTGGAACCGGGGGTTCCAGAAGTGGGTCGCCGCCAGAAGGAGGTTCTGATTGACTTTGACCCGGCACAGGTATTTCAGTCCAGACAGAGAGGAAAGGGCGCCTTCTTCCCAAGTGTGCTTGTCATCTAAGATACGGTGCATTCTTTGGGCTAGAGAGGAAGACATGCTAAGAAAAGTAAAAGGCTCAAGATGTTGGAAAATGGAGAGACACAAAAAGAGCAAAATTTTGTAAGAATTTATAGGGAGGTGTCACCGACGGCCTACCCGCCTCTCCTAAGAGACGGGCCGCTCGTCGGTAAAGATCCACCTGGCAGATGCATACGTCAGCATTGCATTCATCACATGCATTAACTCACATTTATTGAGAGACAGACGGCCAGCCCGTCGGTCGCTCCTACAGGCGCCCAGCCCGTCGGTCACGAAACTCTATATAAGGGAGAGTGACAGACGGATTAACGACGCTGTCACTTTCACTTCCCCTCTCCAAAACGGTTTCTTCTTCGTTTTTTCTGCATTTTCAAGCTTTCTTTCTCATTTTTTTTCTTGCGATTTCTTCATCTTTTTGCGTTCTCCACTCACCGGACGCTCAGACGTTCATTTTCTTCAGTTTTCTACACTTCTCGCGACTGCAAGTAAGTAAAATAACTACTTTCCTTGATTAATTCAATTTATTTCTTCATTTTTTTTCTTCCTTTAACCTTAGAAATGGTTAGGATGCTTTAGTTGCCTTAACAATTTAGGGAGAATGCTGCCCGTTTTCTTTATTTATTCATTTATTATTTTTGTAATGCAATTAATCTGAATTTTTGCATGATCACATAGGAATAGAATTTTTCTATAACTTCATTGCTTTAGAATA
Organism: Excoecaria cochinchinensis; assembly: GCA_947683425.1. Classification (NCBI taxonomy): domain Eukaryota; kingdom Viridiplantae; phylum Streptophyta; class Magnoliopsida; order Malpighiales; family Euphorbiaceae; genus Excoecaria; species Excoecaria cochinchinensis. The sequence continues at coordinate 6,070,516 of CANTUQ010000004.1, forward strand.
TGCTTTCTAAGCGCATTATTATGTATTGTTGAGGCCTGAGGCCATTATCTTGTGTTGTTAGGGACACACTCTTGCCGGGGTGCATCCCACTTATGTACATATATTGTTGTTGAGGCCTGAGGCCTAGTTTGATGCCTTTTTATGCAGGAGGTGGGGCACACCCTTGCCAGGGTGCTGTCCAAATTTTTATCCTTTTATTATTTAGTCTAAATTGAATATCTTTGTGTATAATGCATGCCTTGGGGCCTGGGAAGCCCACTTTTATTCACTTTAAATATTTCCATGCTAATTGCATGTTTCTTTTGTTTTGATATGTGCAAAGCATGTTGGGCAACTTCCTTTGATAGGACGTTCGCCCCTTTTTATTTATTATCAGTTTTTTTATCTCGTGTTCGGGCCGCCTTTGCCCTAGTGAGGCCTGAATGGGCTTTTACCTTGAGGATAAGCCTAATAATGCTTGTTTTGTTAAATTTTCGCTATCTAATTTTCTCCTTTGCAGGATGCCTCCTAGACGTAGAGCATCGCAAGCCCAGCTCGAGGTCGTAGTTCCGGGTTGGATGGACGATGAATCAGCTCAGAGGTATAGAGCATTGGCTCAGGTAGAGATTCGAGCTAGTCGCTTCGTGTCCCGGCCATTCCTAGAGGCCCTAGGGATGGCCCCAGAGTTTGATATGCTTATCGAGGGTGCTGGGTGGACAGAGTTCCTTGACCCCTCTTTCCAGACTTTTTCAGAGGCTACTCGCCACGTCCTAGCCACCCTCCGCTGTGGCGGTTTTCAGAGGTCAGATACCGAGCCAGGGGTGGTCCAGTTCTGGTTCGACGGTAACCATTACAGTATTACCAGGCAGAGATTCGCACAGGCCATGCAGCTCCCTATAGAGGAGGGGGTCGAAATCCCACGGCAAGCGGTGAGACGCGCCCACTGGGCGGCCATTGCCCTACCGGGAGTGCTGTATGATCATGATACAGTGAAGAGCACCGTACTGGTGTCTCAGGCACTCCGGCATTTGCACAGAGTGCTATCCAGTTCATACCTTGGTCGAGCTGGTAATCTAGGGTCGCTTAATGCGGCCGAGATCTGGAGCCTCTAGGCTATGGTGGCAGGCTAGCGCCTCAACATTAGCCATGAGATCTTGGCCAACCTAACTAGAGTCGGCAGAGGATTGACACCGGTGGTGATAGTGGGAGGAGTCATCACTAGGTTGCTTTTGATGTTGGGAGTTGCCCCAAACAGGCTGAGAGGCCCCCTGGATGAGGGGATACACGTAGATGCCGCGGCGGCAGTGCAGATGGGGATGATCTCGCTGATATCAGGGCAGGCAGAGGCCTACAGGGTGATGTCCATTCACGAGACCCGGCGGATGTTCTCACTTCCACTTTTGGGTCCAGATCCAGACCACTCAGAGCAGCCAGAGCAGCAGCCTCCTCAGCCAGAGCATCAGCCTCCACAGCCCGAGCCTCAGCCGGAGTAGTAGCCTCCGCAGCTTTCCCAGCCTCAGCCTCAGACAGCGCCACCGCCACCGCAGCAGGAGCAGCCCAGGACTCCGTCGGATTTCGACATTGAGTTCACTATGGATGAGCTCTTTGCAGCCTCACCGACATCGAGAGCACCGACTCCTATCCCATCGTCGAGTGTTAGGGTACAGAGGACTACCCACGGGCCCCCAGAGAGATATCATCCTTATTTTTGAGGCGACCCAGGGGCATCCACCTCCGCAGCACCGCCGCCAGAGCCACCACAGCAGCAGCCAGCACAGCCTGACTTCTCTCAGCTCCTCATTTCCATGTTCACAGCCTTAGAGCGACGACAGGATGAGAGGGATAGAGCTATACACGAGAGGTTGGACCGCCAGCAGGCTGCTATTCAGGAGCAGTCCCAGTCTGTAGAGCGGCTAGCCCAGGAGCAGGCCGGTTACATCGAGCACACTGCACGGGAGCAGGCTCGGGTCATAGAGGCCTTCAGAGATGAGCAGGCTCGGGCCATAGAGGCCTTCAGAGTTGAGCAGGCGAGGCTGATCGAACAGGTCGCCCAGGGTCAGAGGGAGCTTAGGCAGCAGCTCGCTCATGATTTGAGGGCGTCTCAGGACCAGGCGTCTCAGAGGGTTGATATGACCCTACAGATGATCTGTAACACCCCAACTCATACGTGGACGAACCCCTCCGCAATGGAGTAGGAGGTCGTACGAGTAGGTGTGTTACCGGACTGAAGCGAGACAAAGCATACTAAAATACGGAAGAATTTAAATCTTGAGGAGTAGATTTGGACATGCATATTTTGCAAATGCGCATACACTAAGCAACAGCATACAGTTGTGAAAACTTACAAGCATACAATAGAAGTTATTCTCCAAACTTCGCTATACAAACATTTACATGGCCCAGAATATTATATAAGTATCTTTACATATTATTACATATACATATTCATCAGAATTACAAAATCCAGGCTACAGAAATTAAACAAAATACATCACTTCTAACTCCTATGTGGCCGACTCTGCAGATGCGCGACTCGAACAGAAGCAAACCTGCCACCTGCACGGGGAAAAGAACCCGTGCTAAGCGATAACGCTTAGTGGGGAAAACAAACATAATAATATGGACGGCCATTCACAATGGTCGTCAAGGCAAAATACATTCAAATGGCAATTGCGAATATTCAAAACATATATCTAAACAGACTTGCATAATAAAGGCATTCATTCGAAAACTCACACATATAATCATATACATATATCAGGAATGGGCCAAAACAGTCATAACCCAAAACACGACACCAGTGTTATCATGCTGAGCCACATACCCAAGAAAATCATCCAAAACACCACACTTCTGTTGCACAACTCTAATACATAGCATATCATGCTGTACACACTCCCATAACGGAGACTGAAGGCATAATCACATCACTTCACATTCATATCAAAACCATGCAGAAAGTACGATTACATCTTATATACTTACCCTCACAACCAATCTGATTCACATGCTTATACACAATAAAACTATGCTTAACTCATATACATAAATACATCAATCGAATCATTTCCAAGCATTCAGAAATTAATAACACATCACATGCCAAGTACGGATAATCATGTTAACTGAAAAGTCATGTTTACTAAATACAGATTTACTTTCTGAAGACCGTAGTCATATTCATATACATATAAACTGATTCTTGCTCATTCAGATATCACATTCTGATGGCTATTTCAAAACAGAATAAAACAAACCATCAAAGTACCTGCTGACTCATAATAGTGGATAACGAGTACTGAGGAGGAGACCTCATGAGGGAACATATAGCCCGATCTCTGACCGGGTAAACCTCAGAGGGAACATATAATATAATGTACCATACAGGTACTAGTCGAAAAGCAACATCATCTTTTTCCACATTCCAAAAACATTTCATATCAAAGGGTTCGCGAGGAACCAGTCGTGGGACCTGATCAGGGTCCAAATCATTCAAAGGGCGCTGCAGCTACAAAGACTCTATTAGGCATGCCTAACTATCCACTAGACTGACTCTCGCAGGTCATGCATCATTCAAATCAGATGTCATATCAGACAGTATATAAATATCATCATCAACACATTCAAATTACCTAAACAACTCATAAATATAATCAAAATCATACATAAATAAAAAGTTCCCAAACCTTAAACTCCTTTGCTCCAATAGCTTCAATAGTGGCACTTCTTGCTTCCATACTCCCTCTTTAGTTTTATCACTCCAATTTCCTCATCAAAACATAGAATACTACTTAAGATTTCTAATTTAACAAAGAGGAATTGCAGAAATCAAAATTTATAACTTACCCTTCTATCTCTACTCTCTTAAAAGAACACTTGAGCTTGTAAATTCCACTATCTACAACTGAGGCTTGCTAAGAAAGAAAGAGAATGGCGTGAGATGAAGAAGAGGAAGGTGAGAAGAAGAGAAAGGGGGAACAACGTGAGGGAGGAGAGGGGAAAGTGCAGAAATCTGCTCTCTCTCTTCCTTAATAAAGTTAAACTTATCTCAATGCCACATGTCCTTTCTTATTAGCCCTCACTAGATTTTTATAACAATTATTCTTTTGGTCCTTTAGCTCTTCTTTAATCTTTCCTTGGCCCACTACATAGATGTCATTCCTACATTGACCCACAATTAAATCTTACTCCCTTCAATTAAATCCTAAATTAATACCTTACAAATTTACAATTGGCCGCACTTGCCGAAACTTTTGCACTAATAATGAATTCGTCCTTTCGGCACAGCTGACACCCCATTTCACATATATTCTGTCTAATATTACTCAATTTTCATAAATTAGCCCTCGTAGTTATTTATTCGATTCAATCAAATCCATATTTGCAAAAATGACCAAAATACCCTTGACTCACTTTTTCTTGATTCTAATTACATCTTTTCCTCCTACTTAATCACTCCGACCATCTAATCATACTGTTTCGACTACCAAAATCCGTAGAGTTATACAAATCCTTCTAGGGTACATTTTGGGGTGTTACATGATCGACGAGTCACTCGACTCTCTGAGATCCCGGGTCCAGGCGATAGAGGGGATCCTCCCACCATTGTCTCAGACCATGAGGGTGTTCAGAGAGCAGACAGAGCATCGCTTAGAGCAGATGAGGAGGGCCGCCAGCGAGCAGACCATCCAGATGAGCCAGGAATTCAAGAAGTTGGGAGGTACAGTATCAGAGGCTTTAGGGTTCATGAGGACTTGCACCCAGCCCTTCTTGGATGGCTATGCTCAGATCCATTTCAGGCAGACCCACGATGCTGTGGCAGGACCCTCCACGGCTCAGCCTCCACCTCCGGCACGGCCAGCTCCGCCTCCACCTCCGCCAGGGACAGTGCACATATCAGATGATGAGGATCCCGATGAGCTCTCTGACTACACACCCCTCTGATATTCAGGGAGTCATATTTTTGTACATTTTCACTTTGTATATACATTGTACGAAATAGACATTGCTAGTGAAAAACTTTTGTTTTCAGATTTATGCATTTATGCAGGTATTTATGATTCATTCTTAACACAGATAAATGTATGCTTCCACATTTACTCATATTCCGAAACAAGGAAAACCAAAAAATGGTGAAAGATGATGAATAACGACTCAATAAAAAAGAATATAAATGAAACATGGCATAACAGATAAAGCAAAATCACGCCATTAATAGACAACTCAAACATGAACTAACAAAACCTTTTATCACACAGGTACAGAGAAACATCGATCCGAGCACAAGCATCGATTAAAAGTCCGAACAAGGGCGCCTAATATTCATTATTTTTTTTGGAATGAGGAACTCGGTGAGGTCCCCTCCTCTTCACACCGAGTTTGTAGCTAGAGAGCGCTACATCTCCTCAACCCTGTGCAAGCCGAGACGAGGCCAGCAGAAGTCGAAGCTGCAGTTAGAGAAACACTGCTCTTCACATCGAGTTTGTAGTCAAAGAGTGCTACATCTCACAGTTCACGCGACAGCCAGAGAGTGCTACGCACCTTGCAGACCGGATGGGGGTTAGCAGGGAACTTCAGATCGAAGCTGCAGTTAGAGAAACACTGCTCTTCACAGACCGAGATTGTAGTCAGAGAGTACTATGTCTCACAGTTCACGCGACAGCCAGAGAGTGCTACGCACCTTGCACACCGGATGGGGGTTAGCAGGGGAACTTCAGATCGAAGTTGCAGTTAGAGAAACACTGCTCTTAACAGACCGAGATTGTAGTCAGAGAGTACTACGTCTCACAGTTCGCGCGACAGCCAGAGAGCGCTACGCACCTTGCGGATCGGATGGGGGTTAGCAAGGAAACTTCAGATCGAAGTGGCGGTTGAAGAAACATCGCTCTTCATATCGAGATAGTTGCTAGAGAATGCTACGTGTCACCAATACCTACAGGTTGAGACGAGACCGATAGGGGTATCTTCGCATCGCCGAACAGACCGAGACGAGGTCTACCCAGCAAGAGGCACGAAAGGTAAGAGCCACCGCAGGTATGCCTTCTTTCTTTCTGTCCTTTCTCTGAGTTTTGGCTTATCTAGGCGCTTGTGCACTAGTTTCCCCAAAACTGGGGGCAACTGTAAGCACCGTGTCCCGGAGCGGTCCGGATCAGAGATTACCCCGTGATGAAATCAACATCCAAGCCTGTATAAAATGGTTTGGATTTGTAGGTTTTAGTCCCATGCTCCACGAGAAATGAGTCTCTTCACCTTTCATAGGCAGAGGGGGAGAAAACAGGGAATTTTGGAGTCAAAAAGGTATATTTTCCTCCACAGACGGCCAGACAGTCTGTGAGGGCCAGCCCGTCGCTTAGGGTCACAGACGGCCTGGGGTATTTTCCGACGCCCGTCGGAAGGCACCGCCTCTGCCAGAGCGCTGCCTGATTTCCCGGAGCACGCAACCTTTCCGACGCCCGTCGGTGGATGTGGCAGGGCCGTCAGATGAATCCTTGTATCAGAAGGATTCTTCCGACGCCCGCCTCCATACACCGACGCCCGTCAGTCGTGCCTGGCCTATAAAAGCTTCGGATTTTCTCTTAAAAAGGGTTCCAAAAATTTTCAAGAGGGGAAACTCTGCCAAAATTCAAGCACATTTTCTCTCTCTTCCAGCAAACACACTCATCAAAGAATTTCTTTTAATTAGAGGATCAAATCATTAAAAAAGAACTAAAACTAATTAGTTTTCTTTGAATTTTGATTCCAAAGTCGATCTTTTGAGGGGTTGAGGAGGAAATAATCTATTTTCCTTTTTTCGATCCTTCACTTTGCTTCTCGTGGAACGTGTAGGGCTCTAATCAACATCAAGAGTATCATTAAAGGATTATCTGAGGGTAAGTATTCCGGACTCATTCTCCATATGATTTCATCTTTACTCCTTGTTTTGTTGTTCTTTCAACTTTTTGCTATTATCTTCCTCTATTTTCACTCTTTTCATCACATTTTTTGGTAAAAACCCGTTTTTGCTCCAAAAGAGAGTCTTTCACTGTTTATTTTCGGAGACAGTGGTGACCGACGGGTCATCTTCTTGACCGACGCCCGTCGGTCACCCCACTCACAGACGCCCTCTCTCTTGAGTGAGCGACGAAAATGTAGGTCATTTTGACTGGCGCCCGTCGGTCACCCAATAGAGGCCGTCGCTGGGTCCTGTCTCCATGTTTTTGAATCTTTTTTCTATTCTTTTTACGATTTTTGCCTCTATTTAGGTTGAGTTTTCATATATTGACATCATTTAACTTTCTGTGAGCACATACTGATTCTCTTGGATTATCCTGAGCTTGAGGGGCTATCTACCATATTCGGAGGATTTCGTCCGGTTTAGTTTCCTAACTTTCTTTGTCATTTTCTTTATTCGTTTATCCATTAATTGTTTGTATGTACATGGGTATACCCATTTTTTATCTCGTTAAGTATAAAAATTGACAAATGTTTTATATTCAATAAAATGGGGTTTTCATAAACGTAAGGACCCAATGTCTTATCATCATCCAATAAAAATCATCACAATAAAAACATCCAATTTTAATAATAATGCATGTAAGGACCAAAGTCCTCAAAATAAATAATATCCCGATTCATGTATGTATCGCACATTTACAAAAGGGAGTTGTATTCCGCTCCTTGTATTATTGTAATTTATTGCTTTCACTATTTAATTGCTCATTTACGGTTTTCCAAATATGAATAAATTTGCCTTCAATCAAATGCATCGTGTGGAGAGAGAGCGAATTAATGATAATTAAAATTTGATCATAAAATAATCGAGGTAGAAATAGATGAGAAATCCCAAACCCAGCTCTTGTCTTTGGGCTCAAAGAGGCTAGAGGTCTACCCTCCAAGACACCTCTTGTGTCACGAGACTTTAGCGTTAATCCTAGGCTCCTTAGGGCGAGAGGTTTACCTTCCAAGACCCCTCTGGTTGGCCCAAAATGGATACTAAGCGCAGTCTTAGGCTCTCCGAGGCGAGAGAAACTTTCCCAATGTTCTATTGGGTGGCGACTCCATGAAACCTCCTTGTTGCCCAATATAGACGCACTTGCGATTTATTGCAAGCTGTCAATGGACCCACAAATGCCCCGATCGCCCTCAAGCGGGCGGTCCCCTGGGCGGCCGCGGGGATCCGGCGCGCGTCACAATATCTCTTCATAAGCTTGCATTGGCCTGGGCTGCTGCTACTGCGGAAAGACTCTCGAAAGACCCGATCAATAGTACCTACACAGATTAAAAGAAAATCCGTGCTAAGTATAAAGCTTAGTGGGAAACACATAAATATACACTACCATTAAGAATGGATGTCAAATGAGTTCAAAGGAAAGCATAATATAGAAAATATATTATCAATTATAACAAAATAGATACTTTCAAGGAGGTCATCAATCAACCACTTACAACCACCATTATGTATCACATTCAAATAATTGCTCTCATCAGTAAAGTAGCTGACAGATGTACAGAGTGTCACAATCCTCGATAGACTTCCAATTGTTGAAAATCAAGTAATATCTAATCCTTTATTCCAGATTCCACCTCAGAAAAGTTATACATAACTTATGTTGTACTACAGACAATTTCTAACTAGAATCTCTATAGCTATATACAAAATCTTAATAACAGGAAATAGATTCATAATAAACTGATCACGACTTATCACATATCACACTTAACTGTCTCGTTAATGATATTGTCAACATCTATTCATTTCCTACTGCACTACTTATACAAGACTAGGACCTCTGCATTGGCCAATGCAAAAGACTATACAGACTAAACTCTAAACTCTAGTTATCCAGAACCGACTAAACCTATGCTCTGATACCACTAAATGTAACACCCCTTACCCGTACGTAGTAAACCATACCGTGAACCGATGGTTCACAACGACGGTCAAGGGCATTACCGAACAAACATATAAAACTTATAAACCTTTAAGCTAAAATCTGAGTTATAAAATTTCTTTTATTTTCAAAAACACATTATAGTTAGCTATAAATTCATTATACATTCACATTATAAAGTAAACTTCTTCAGGATTTACTATAGATAGATCTTTTACATAACCAATATCACTTTTGCAAAACTTACAATTTAAAATTACAAATCTTGCATACATTCTGAAGATTATATAAATCCTACTCTAATATCTCTTCATAAGCTTACATTGGCCTAAGCTGCCACGAAAAGATTCTCGAAAGACCCGATCAATAGTACCTACACGGATTAAAAGAAAATCCATGCTAAGCATAAAGCTTTGTGGGAAACACATAAATATAGACGACCATTAAGAATGGACGTCAAATGAGTTCAAAGGAAAGCATAATATAGAAAATATATTATCAATTATAACAAAATAGATACTTTTAAGGAGGTCATCAATTAACCACTTACTTTGCATATCAACGTTAACAAATCACTTATATTTTATTACATTTTCCTTACATCATATACATGTCACTTTGCTTACTTATTCACATTCCTTTCGTTTTCCAAAATTCATTTCACACATCTTGCTTAGCAAATGCTTTATCATGTAATTTATCCAATCAACAAGGCATTTAGATTTGCAATAACAAAATACATAATTTCATACAAGTCTTCACATATTTAATCAATTCATAACTTATTGTTTGATTCACATACTCTTGTTCATTTAATGCCTGCTAAGTTAAAAGGGTGGATAAGCGAGTAACACATAGATACCCGAGGGTATCAACAATTCTTTCATAACGTATGGATACCCGAAGGTATCAAAATCATTCTTTTCTTTTTGTTTCAAAAACATTTTCACATGGGATCTTAAACAAAATCCAAGACAGAGGGATCACGAAGATCCAATCGGGGGACCTGATCAGGGTCCAAATCGCATACGCATGGCTGCAGCAAACAGAACTCTATAGGTATGCCTATCTATCCACTAGTCGACTCGCAAGCTAAGTTATTAATTTCCCAATTGGTATTCATTCATTCAATTACATAATAGAATAAACACATGGTTTCATGGCAATTATCATAGTATATATATCACTACAAGAAATTACACCTTTTATGACACAAAAAATTGTCATAAAAAATTCATTTTTCATCGCTGAAAAGATAAAGTGATGAATTTTTATCGTCATAGAGAACGTAACGGTAGGCGTGTAACATAAAAGTTAACGTGACAATTTACATTCTTGTCACTGTAAGTATCATTTTTTATGACGAAAATGATTATCGTCATCTTTAGTTCTTACTTTTCATGACAAAAATTATGTCATAAATAAAATTATATTTCGTCACATTATATTATTTATCGTCACAAAAGATTGATATTTTTTATGACAAATTTAAAATTCGTCGCAAAATTAAATATTTTTAATGTCGAAACTCTGCTTCTAGTTAAAACCATTAAGTATTTATTACGTAATTATCGTCACAAATAAATATATTTTTCGTCATAAAATATTTAATGTCGTCGTTAAATTTAATACTTTAAGTGATGAAAAATAATTTCGTCATTAAATTAATGTATATTAATGATGAATATAAATCGTCATATTACTTTACAAATTAGTGACATAAATACAGACAAAAATAATTGTCACAAAAAATAGTTTTAGTGACAATTTTTTATTGTCATTAAATTATATTTTTTTATTACAATATTAATATTGTAATTGTAAACATTATATCATCATTTATGAACTAACAAGTCGACAAATTATGACAAATATACTTGTCATATATGCGTTGTATTAAAAATGACACATTTTAAATTTAATGTCATACAATCAATTAAATTTCTAAAGAAAATCTAATATAATGTATTTATTCAAATAAAAGGTTAATTAAATAAAAACATACTACCTAATGCAAAAAATTAAATTTGCATCCTAGTCCAAAAATAAAATTTGTTGAAACTTCAAAATTTGCATCCTGTTCCTAAAAAAAAATTGATATATTAGATTAAAAAAAAACCCAATCATGTAACACCCTTAATCTATACACACACTACGGTTCCAACCATACTGCACGATTACTTGATTGTCTTAAACTACTCTTAAAATTGTTCTCGGATTATTTTTTTTATCCTTTCACTATACCCATCTACCCTATATATAGCTATTTAGTTTTACTATTCATTCAATCAAAATACAAATATGTCACTTAATTCTACTGAAATTTCGGCAAAATTTTCTCTATAATATTCCCTATCCCCCTGTAAACAATAAAATCTTTACACTTCAAATAATCATATATTCATTCACCCCGCTTCAATTCAAACTCCAACACAAGTTTTGCCCATCCTCCAATTTAGGTCCAATCTCACACACACCATATATTATAATATACTTATATCATCCACTTTCAAATATTTTTAACTATTTTCATGTCATTGAACATAGCAAAAATAAATGCACAAGTATATAAAACTTACATTGGAGAATTCAATCGACATTCATCCCGTTTGCTTTTAAAATGTCAAGCAGTTTATGGATAGTGGAATTCAACTCGCTTACTTTTGTCTCATAATCTGTTTCCAGAATCAAAATGTAGAAAATAAAAATCACATGTCAAATAACTTATACAAGATGGATTAATGACTTGTCCATGACGACAAAATGTCACTGCTAATGCTAATGTTAGGATTCAACAGTTGTCTCTTGTCAATTAATATGTAAGAATGAATTTTTAACAAGTTAGAACTCACCAATTCAAGACACTTAAAATTACTAAATGCAAAATAACCTAGTATGGAATCCAAAATCAGTAAAGTGATACTTAGGCAAATGTTGGGCAGTTAACCAAATATGCTTCAATAATGCAAACTTTGATGGCCAACTAACCAAATATGTGTCAACAATGCAAACTTTGACAGTGTTGGAACACAAACTAGGATTTTGGTAACATAAGCAAGAAGAAACAATTGACAAACAAACTATAAAATGAAACAAACTAGTAAATGCCAATAAGAAATTTAAATGAAGTCACGTGTAAGGAAAAAAAAGGAGCAACAAGTGTGACCATTGCAAGTAAAGCAAATCAAAAGTGATACAGCACACTTAATATCTTCAACAATGATTTGGACAGAAACATCGTACAACCATAAAAAGACTATTAGAAAATCTAGGATGAACACAAGTTAATTTTGCAATTGTCCACTCACATCAGCTTGAGACCATAACGTTATAATGCTACTGTCTTAAAAAAATATTTTTTAACAATAATAATAATCTCAAAATAATAATAATAGTAATAAATCTCTTTAAAATTTTTACTATTTTTAAATACTTTTAAAAGGATTTTTTTAAGGTGCCTATTAAAAAAAATACAAAAAGAAAAAAAATAAAAAAGAGGAAATTAAGGAAAAAAATTTACAAAGTACCGCTTCTACCTTTTATTTAAAAGTATTTTTAAAAAGAATTTAAAAAAGAGTAATTTAGACAAATATGTTTTAATTTTGTTTCAGAAAATAAATTATTATAAACTAAAAACACAAACAATACCGAACAACATTGAAATCTAAGGTATATTAATTTGCGGATTGAATTTTGATAATTTTTTGGGCAAGTTGAATTGGAAAAATAAGAAAAATGGCAAGTAAACTAATGAGTGTGACAGTCATATAACAACTAACAACATTAATAATAAAATAAAAATATGAAAATAGCTTATTTTAATACATGTTTACTGATGGCCCTAACAAAAGTATTAACCTCAATTCCTATAGTTTCAATTACATTTGCATATGACCATGTTGAAATGTATATTTTAATTGAATGTCGTGTTTGATAAATGATAAGCTCCAAGAAACAAGCACATGAATACATAGTTGTCACCAAAAGAAAGACAAATGAAGTGCATGCGTGACACATGGAATATAATTAGCCTATTTTTGGGGAACAATTGGCGATTGCTTCATGATTTATACACTATTTTCTAACTCATAACTTACTCATTGACTCTACAAACAAAGAGATGCAAGCAGCTAAGTAGAAAATCAGCGACATGGCCAGCTCTGCCAAGGAGCACTTAACCATCTACAAAGCTAAACTTGAAGAGAAGGTGTTTCTTAATCTCTTCTTTTTTTGCACATTCAATTTATGATGTGTGTGTTTAAGGATACTAAAATTTTGCAGGTGGAGAAGGCATCAGCAAGGACAGTGGAAGTGAAAAAGTTTGCAAAGGAGCGTAGAAAGGCAAAAGAAACAAAGGCAAAGATGGAGTTGTTTCAGTCTAAAGCTAAGCATGCTGCTCATAAATTGACTTCAAATCACCCACCAATACCAGTAGCACCCTATCCCACAACCCACCACCATCCTCTAGGAATCACCGCAACCATGGCCAAAACCACTGCTCCTACTTACCCTCTAGGAGGCCATCCTCCTGCTTACAACTATTAAATTCTCACTTGTTTTCACTCTATTGTATACATTGTATGTAAAGGCTTAATTTCTGGCTTTTATTATCATTTAAGAGCATAATCTTATGTCAATCATCTGTGTATAAATAATCTAACACCATTTCCTCTATGTCCAGCAACACAACATTGGAAGAGCTGACTCCTCACATGTGGATCTATTAATGCATAATTTTCCTAGAATAATATCTGAAAAGTCAAAATCAAAATCTTTTAAGTTGGAAAAAAAGCCTTATGACAAATAAATTAATACAAATTGGGAACTTGCAGGGTTGTATAACACAAGCCAAAATGAAAATCCACAAATCTATTCTAAAAGAATTAGTTTTAAGGTGCTGTACGAGGTACAGACTCAACAACTAAGCCCAATTCAGCAGAGAATCCAAATTTTTGGCTTATTCAAACAGACATTTAAGAATTTTTATCTCCATTGTTCCAAATCTTCAAATCATTAACACACTGAGAAGAATTTCTTCTCAAAAGAAAAATGAAAAAAAAAACAGAAATTATGCAGTGAAGAATTTATTCTCATAAGAAAAACGAAAAAAAACAGAAAGAAGTTCCTGTCAAAAAATAGCAAGACATAAAAGAATTAAATTTGAAGAAATGAATTAACTTAAAAGAATTAACATTGAAGAATTTGCACCTGTATTTGCCTATGTTGCTCACCTTACAGTCTACCAATTGTGCTCAATAATTCCCCTATTGCAGATTCAACACGTTCGTCCTGAGTGTATCTGACTCTAATTTCGACAAAAAATCCAAAGTTAGCTAATATTCAAATACAGAGTAAAAAAACGACAATTAGAACAAAAAACACAACTTTGAAAACTATCTCGGAACTCAATCTTAAATTTATCAAATCTGTGTGTTTAAAATAAAAGAAATCAAATTAATCTTGCAAAGACACCAGAACTGAAACCCAACTGTGAGAATAAAATCGAAAAGAATAAACTTACCTTTAACACAGAAGAACTTTAATTTCCTCAAATTCTTTAGGGTTGTAGAATTACAGTGAGAAAATTTGGGTAAGGGATGCGATAAGGGATGTGATAAGCGATTGAGAGATTGGGTAAGGGAATGAAACCAAAAATTTGCGCCAAAAAATATCCGTTCCCACCATTTTCTTCCATGATTTTCGGAATTTTTTGTCACCAAAATGTCTTTGTTTTCCTTTGTTTCCTTTCAATTTTTTCACGCTGATTTCTTCAGTTTTCTATTCTCACGCTGATATGGGGAGAAAGCAATGTTAAAACGCTGTCGTTTATTTATATAATTTACATTAAAATATTATTTTAATAAATAATTTATTTTATTCTAAATTATTATTATATTATTGATTAATTAACTTTTATATATAATTTAGTTATTTTTGTCAAAATATAGAAGACAAAGTAATTTTGGTAATTAAAAATAAAATAAACCGAAAATTACGATAAATCCTGAACAAAAAACTTTAAACGGTCCGAAACAGCAGAAGATGATTTAATTTAGGTTCGCTACAAGCGAGTACGGGTTTCACCTTGTAACGACTGTAGATCACACAAATCACTTTGCTTTAACATGTAATGGCTCCCGTAACTGCGACAAGAGGGTCATCTCAATGTTTTATCGGGATGGGGCCTCCAAGACACCTCTTGTGTCCCGTAAAAGGATCAAAATTGCACAGTCCTAGGCGCCACGAGGTGAGAGGGCCATCCTAATGTTCTATTAGGGTGGATGCCTCCAAGACACCTCTGGTTTGCCCAAGCGTGAGTCTAGAGGACCACCTTATTATGAGGGTGGAAGCCTCCAGAACACCTCCAACTTGCCTATAATGGACATAGCAGCACTGTCTTAGGCTCACTGAGGCTAGACGACCTTTCCCAATATTCTATTGGGTGGCGACTCCAAGAAACCTCCTTGTTACCTAAAATGGACGCACTTATAATTCCTTACAAGTTCTTATGAACCTCTTCCTGATCGCCCTAAAAGCGGGCAGTTCGGAGCGCCCCGGGGTTCAACTCTCATCACAGTGGCGACTCCACTGGGGACAATACTCGAGACTTCGCTTCAAAAATACCTTGGTTAAAATTTACAATTGAGTTTTAATTTAAAATTTTCATCCCTTTTTCGAAACTGCATTGCATCTCATTAGATCCTTAGATCTATGCTAGTTTTGTCCCTCTTTCAACCGTGGTGCATTCCCGAAGCACAACCCTACATTCACTCAATGTAGGGAAGTGTTAAGGATAATCATCAGCCCCAGCCTCATACAATTATGGTATATTAAATGGAGACCCGACCGGTCATTACGCTCGTCATTAGGTAGACCTGTTGGCAGAGACCATGCTTGAGTAGCCCTAAAGTATCATCACCTTGACTAAAGCTCATGTAATAGAAATAGTTACTTCCCCTGAGTGGTATGAACCTTAATACTATGCTTGTTGTATGGATCATTATGTATTGTACCAACCTAGATAATTTGATTGGTCACCTAATCAAAGGCTTTCATGCCCTGATAGGCCCATGTTAACTTATTCGGACTGCCTAAATACATAGCGATAATAACCCATGGGCCTGTGCATTAGTTAGGAGAGTTTATGCTGCCGGTTTTCCACCATGCACTATACACGTCCATCGGATCCCCTATTGACCCATGGGCCAATCCCACTTAGGAAAGAGACTATTACCTCGTGTGCATGAGTAATAAGGTTGGAAGGACCTATGTGCTTGCATGTGATTTGTGGATGTTGCATAGCAGATCATGCATTATATGTCATTCATTCATCATCCTAACGGGTATGTTTTGCAGCCATCATAGATCTGCCCAGGTGGTCCAAAGGTTTTGACAGGCAACTAATCAGTGAACTTCTTTTCCTTATCTTTACGAGGAGAATAGGTCAGTATACGTAGGATCAGAGTTAACCTCAGAAAGCAGTGAGTCATTCCCCTTCACAGAGGTGACATGGAAAACCCATCAAGAAGACCCGACGTAGCTCAGGCACTCATTATCGATGAAATGGATAGGAAGGCATGGGAAATAGAGAAGAAGCTAGAAGAGTTTGAAGTTAGGATGAAAACTATAAAGTAAATTTTGCTGCCACAATGACGCCTTTCACCAAGGCACAACACACTATTTTTACCATGCCACGAGACAAACACGGCCCGGCCATGATAATCAAGTCTAGAGGGAAGATGCCTTTTGCTCCGCTATCGGGGCGAAAAAGCAAGGGACATGCTTTTAATGATTAGTTTAGGATAATGACAAGTGGCCCGAAGAGAAGAGTAGATGTTCTCGAGGAAGAAATCCTACGGTTTAAGCGTGCTACTACCGAAGCCACCTATAAAAGATTCACGTTTGGTTTCGCGAATTTAGTGGAGGAAAATGGCTTATGTGGATGTGACAGTTGTATCAACAGTCGGGAAGTGGAAAAAGTGTCGATGGCCGGAATAAATCGGAAATATCGCTTCGGCATAGACGAATCTTTCCCTCAGATATTGGAGAAGAACCCACCAAGGTGGTCGACTAAGCCAACTCTAGGTCGTTGGCTAATGAGTCACCGTCAGCATGCCAAAGACCTTGTTGATGTCTGCCAAGCTCCGAGGGGGCAAGTTTGGGATCTTGAAGGTGGATGTGAGGGAAGCTCGAACCATGGCGACAGTAGTAGAATAAGTTTTGGGGATAGAAAGGTTCCAGCTATAAGCGTAACCCAAAATGACTGTACCATCTTAGGGAAGCGTTTATCTGAACAGTTCGCTTATTTTGTTAAGCAGGGAAAGTTACGATCGAAGCCAGTTAAACTTGCCTGGAGTCGAGGGCGTCTAGGTCATCGAGCTGTTCAGTATTGCGTCTATCATCAGCAGATTGGGCATAACACTAAGGAATGTCGAACTTTGAAGAAGCGAGTTCAAAACCTCATTGACAAGGAGCTAAAAAGGGGGACAGAAGGGCCCGAAGGACAGACCATTGGCAAGAGCATTTGCGTCGGCAGAGAGTAGGAAGAGATGATAGTTTAGGTTTTATTTTCTTTTTAATTCCGAACATTTTCAATAATGCCAATGACATTCTTAGTTTTATTAATAAAGTAAACAATTTCCTTTACTTGTGTGATGTTTCTGATGATCTCATTATGCACGATCATGATCATAATATATTTGACATTGACTTAATTGATTCTAATCCATTTAATCTTGGAATTTTGGAAAATCCAAAAGAAATCTTGATGGCATATGACATAACTCCTGAATTGTGAGTGTAGACACCGGGTCTTGAGGCGGTCCAGGTCAGAGTTACCCGATGAAGAGATCAACATAGGTTTTCGAATAAATGGGTGGAATTTGGAGGTTTTCGTCTTTTAGTTTCATAAGGATCAAAATCTTTTTCTCTATAGCGTGAGGTTTTGAAAGAGTTTGGGAAATTTAGCTTGAAAAGTGAGATTTTTCTCCTCAGACGGGATGCACGTCTGGGACACCCGTCGCTATTTCGTGTTCCCCGTCTCTAACTTGGAGAGACCGGCCGTCGCTTGTATAGACGGGCCGTCTCTTATATTATAGAGACGGCCGTCTGTAGCACGAGAGACGGACATGTGTCCGCATAGAGACGGCCGTGTCCGTCTGTTTGTCCAGATTACCACGCGTAACCTTACAATCGACGCCCGTCGGTAGTTATAAGGACGGCCATCGGTAGTGCATCTGATCAGATAACACCGGGTTTGATAAAACATAATCCGATAAGCTTGATATCTTTCAAATTTGGATGAGATTTGGGGAGATATTTAGTTAAAATTGAATTTTAAAATCCTTTTCAAAATTCAAACTTTAAATTGATGTTTATCCTAATTATCTCATAAAAACTCTATAAATAGTGGATTAAATTTCATTAGAAGGGGTTACAAAAATTAACAAATTTTTGGGGAGAAAGGTTAGCCAATTTTAAGAGTGGTTAGCAAATTTTAAAAAGGAAAATTATTTTTATGAAAAAATTTTACCAAAAATCAAAATTTAATAGTTTTGTTTGTCAAGAAATTTTTTAGTTGGTTTTTATTCTATGAAAAATTCTTTCAACCTATCTATTCTTTTCTCAATTTCCATTTGTGAATTAAGCTAATTTGAGGTAACGAAATTCATTCGTTTCCATCTACCCGGCTAATTCCAATATTTGAATTGTTGTAAATTTTCAAGAAAGAAAAACATAAATTTTCTTTTCTTGATCCATTTTCATTCGATCCTTGTGAAGCGTACGGGACCGAAGTCATTCGATATGCACCCAAAAGGTAAGATCCGAGGGTAAACATTCTGGATTAATATTTGTGTAATTTAATTAACTTATATTAATTGTTTTGATCTTTGATTTTTTTTTTTTCATTTTATTTATTTGATAAAGAATTTCAAGTCAATTTTCATAGTTTTATTTTCTAAAATCGGGGGTGACTGACGGGCAGAGTGGTCACCTACGCCTGTCCCTAATTTAAGAGACAGGACGTAGATGATGCACCACTCCGTCCGCAGGCCACACTAGGGACACTATTGGTAATATGCATAAGGCTGTCCCTGGGCAAATTCTCATGTTTTTTTACTTATATCTTTTAACTAATTTTCTTTAAAATCTCTTGTGAGTTTGTTTTTCTTTACTTTATTTTATTTTAATTTTGACGCTGACATGTTCATTTTTTGGTGAGTTATTATCTGACTATTTCGGATAAATTGGAGTTGTTAATGATGGTGGTTGCGCTGATCTGAGGATTTCCATCTGGGTTCTTTCTTTACCCTTATTTTGTTTATTTTATTTTATTATTCACTTTATCATAAAAATTGTTTAATCCCATTAAAGTAAAATGGCCAAATGTTTTATAGTAATTAATTTGGGATTTTCCGCAAAGTCAGGGGACCAAAGTCCTTTTATTAGCAAATAAAATCGACACTTCTTAGAAATCGATTTGTGATAAATGTACATGGCAGGACCAATGTCCTCATTTCAATTAATATCCCGATTTTTGTATAATTTACGTGTTGTTTTATAATGGGGGTTGTATTCCACCCCTAGTTTTATTGTAATTTATTTTTGCGTATTTTACTTTATGTCAATTTACTGCCTTATCTATGTGAATGGATTGCGCTTTAATTAATTGCATCGTATGGAAATTTGATGAAACAATGAAATTAAAACTTAATTATAATATTAATCAAGGTACGAATAAATGAGAAGTCCCGAACCCACTCTGGTCTTGGGCTCAATGAGGTTAGAGATCTATCTCAGTGTTTCATTGGGGTGGAATCTCCAAAATATCTCTTGTTTCCCACCAAAAGGCCTAATCAATATAATCACAGGCTCCAGGAGGTTAGATGACCCTACCCAATGTTCTATTGGGTGATGAATCCAAGATTCCTCTGGTTTTCCCAAAATGGATACTTACGCACTGTGTAATCCTAGGTTCCATGAGGTTAGACGACCCTTCCCAATGTTCTATTGGGTGGTGACTCCAAGATTCCTCTGTTTTACCCAAAATGGATATGTACGCGCCGTCTTAGGCTCGCTGAGGCTAGACAACCCTTCCCAATGTTCTATTGGGTGGTGACTCCAAGACACCTCCTTGTTGCCCAATATAGACGCACTTGTAAATACCTTACAAGTTTTAATGAACCTCCACTCGATCGCCCTAAAAGCGGGCCTTCGGGGCGCCCCGGGGTTCGGCGTGCGTCACAGTGGCGACTCCACTGGGGAGAACTAAACTCGAGACTTCAACTCGAAAGTACCTTGGTTAAAGATGATTCAAGAGATGAGTTCAGCCTAATATTGTCAGACTCATGCATGCCGGGCCGAAAGCCACCAGGTCTTTTTAACAAGAAGGCTACATTGGAGATGATAGAGGAATTGATATCTGGCATGTCACAGTTAGTGCAATCAAGAAAATGGGGAACAACCAACCGTCCTTCGGGGGTGCACTCTAACATTGGCCCAAACAGGTATGTACTGCCACAAGTATGCATCTCTTTTATATGGCCTATACATTCTCTTTTTCATTATTGTAATAAAAAAGGAAGAGGTCCAGGATAAGCGCCAATAAAGAAAGCGACGAACGAGTCACCATGTCAACCCAAGGATGGTCAATGGTCAGGCACTGGCTTAACCAGATGGTGGTCGGCAAATATAGCATTCAGATAATGGTTAATAGGTAGACACCAAGTAGACTAGATGGGGGTCAAAAAGTTAAAAAGCAGACATTACACTAGCCGGATGGGGGTTAGCAGATCACACATTGCACTGGCCGGATGGGGGTTAGCAGATTAGACATTGCACTAGACGGATGTAGGTTAGCAGATCAGACATTGCACTAGCCGGATGGGGGTTAGCAGATCAGACATTACATTAGCCGGATGTAGGTTAGCAGATCAGACATTGCACTGGCCGGATGGGGGTTAGCAGATCAGACATTGAAATAGCCGAGACGAGGCCAGCAGAATACATGCGATAGAACAAATCGCAAATAGAGGTTATAGTCAGAGAGTAATGCATCTCACAGACACCGTGCAGCCCGGGACGAGGCTAGCGGATCACCAGCGGTAGAACAGATCACAAACAGAGGTTGTAGTCAGAGAGTACTGTATCTCACAGACACCGTTCAGGCCGAGACGAGGCTAACGGATCACCAGCAGTAGAACAGATCGCAAACAGAGGTTGTAGTCAGAGAGTACTGCATCCCACAGACACCGTACAGGTGGGGACAAGGCTAACGGATCACCAGCGGTAGAACAGATCGCAAACAGAGGTTGTAGTCAGAGAGTACTGCATCTCAAAGACACCGTGTAGGCCGGGACGAGGCTAGCAGATCACCAGCGGTAGAACAAATCACAAACAGAGCTTATAGTCAGAGAGTACTGCATCTTACAGACACCGTACAGGCCGAGATGAGGCTAACAGGACAGATCAGCTACCGTGCAAACTGAGATGAGGTTAGCAGGGGACAGCAATAGAACAGATCGCAACAGAGGATGCAGTTAAACAACAATTCACCTCACACCGCGCATGTCACACCCCGTTTGCCCCCTAGTCGAGCGAGCAATATGTATGTGTGTGCATTTGCATGGTTTTGGCATATCATAGGGGTATTTGGTATATATGCATATTTTGTGGGTTTGTTTCTGTGTGGTGGTGCATATAGAAATAAGGTGTCCATAAGTGGAGTTAGGATCACATGCATGTGAGCATATTATTATGTGTGAGTATTAGATGAGATTGCATTGTGTGTGTTGCTCATACATGTGTAAGGTGCATTATTGGAGTGTTTCATTGCGTGTGTGTGTGACATGTGCATCTAGTGTGTGAGTGATTAATGCCCTCCACTAAGATGTTGACAAGTGTAAAGGGGGAGAAGGAAGGAAAGAGAAAGAAGAAAAGGGGAAATTCAGATTTCAAACCCCATTTTCCCGTTCTCCCTTCTCCTTCCCTCTTCTTCTTCCTCTTTGCACTTCTCTAAGTGATTTGCTTGGATTCAAGTTGGTGTGGTGGGAATTAATTGCTCCTTGTGTTTGATTGGTAAGCTTTATGCTTTTGGTTTTGCTGTTGTTCAAGTTCTTCTTCTTCTCTTCCTATTTTCTGGTTTAAGGTTTTAAATTAGGGTTTTGAGTTTGTGTATTTTTGTGGTTTGGTGTTTAGCTGAGCCTCCTCGTGAGCCAAAGGGCAAAGAGAAGGTTGGGACTAGTGGAGCTCATTGATTTGGAGCTAAGGATTGCAAGGTTTGGGAATTTGTGCTATTTGAATAGTTGGCATGTTAAATTGAATGAAACTCTAGAAATTGTGATGTTCTTGATGTTTTTACTAGTTATTATGTTTTGGGTTTTGGTTCTCTTTGTCTATTAAACCTTGATTGTGTGTTTTGGGAACCAATGTGAGTTTGATGGAATTGTGGTATGAATAGTGATTGAATGGATTATGTAAATTAATATTGTTCTTTGAATTCATGAGTAGGATTTGTTAATGGCATGATTCAATGATGTTGATTTGGTTTATTATTATTATTATAGTGTGGATATGTGGTTTGAGGTGAGAGTTTGGGATTTTTGGCCTGAATGACATGGAAATCGCTCTTAGGAATCGCATCTAGGCATGGGTCACGGTGGCAACCAGTTTGGTTACCACCGTGAGGCACGAACCAGATGCATTCTGCCGTGAGGTTGAATATGTCACAGTGGCAACCAATCTAGTTACCACCGTGAGGTGTTCAGACTTTAGATTCTGTTCTGGGCTATGGGTATGTCACAGTGGCAACCTATTTAGTTACCACCGTGAGGTACCCCAGAGTTGCATTCTGTTTTGAGGTCTGGGTATGTCACGGTGACAACCAAATGGGTTACCACCGTGAGGTACCCCAGACTTGCATTCTGTTGAAATCCTTGGTATGTCACGGTGGCAACCAATTTGATTACTACCGTGACCTACCCTGTTTTTGCAATAAAATCCTATTTAGTTCGCATGGCTTAGGGAAGTTTAATTACGGATTTTTGCACTCTTTGTCACATAATATGAACTGTATACTGGTAAGATGGTTGATGTTTACATGTACGGGCTAATCAAGGTATGTGAATTCGATGTTATTATAATTGAACTGTGGACGTTAATTGCATGACTTTAGCCTGTAAGAGTCAGTCGAGTGGATAGTTAGGCATGCCTTATAGAGTCTTATAGCTGCAACATCTGTTCAGTTTGGACCCCGATCAGGTCCCGTTTGGTTCCTCGCGAACCCTTTAATGTGTATAGATCTTGTTTAAGGTCCCTTTTGAAAATGTTTTGTGAAAGTTAAAAGTAAAATTGGTTTCTCGATTCGTACCCATAAGGTACTGTCTGTAATCGGCTCGTACCCGTAAAGTACTGTCTGTTCACTCGTTATCCACTACCTTGAGTCGGCAGGTGCTTATTGTTTGTTTTGCTTTGATATGTCTGAGAATGTATTATCCGAATATGTTTATTAATGAGATGTTATGAAGGCAGTTATATTTTACCGAAGGTATGACTTTATATGTTTACATGTTTACATGTTCATTCTCTTATCTAATGTGTATTTTTGATTATGCTATCTGTATGTGTTTGCCTTGACGACCGTTGTGAATGGTTATCCTCATGCTATATGTGTGTTTCCCCACTAAGCGTTATCGCTTAGCACGGTGTGTTACCCGTGCAGGTGCGGAAGGAGTTTGCTTTGGGAGAGTCTCAGCCATCGAAGCCAACACGGTAGGGTATTAGTGTAGGGCTTTATTTTTGTATTTTGAGGATTCTTTTTGTATAGAACTCTCTTACATCAGTTTTGTAATAGCGTCGGTTTATGTACATGTATTTTGGGATTTGTAATTATTTGTTGGATCTCTTGGTTGATCTAACAGTAATGTAATGCTTCCATTATATTAATGCATGATCAGCCTTAATTCTTATGTTTCGCAAAAGTTTTTAATTGCCCCGTATTTATGTATGTTTCTCTCTGATTGAAATTATATATATTTATGCTTTGTGCGTTTGCACCTTGACTCGTACGGCATCTTACTCCTCATGGGATGGGATCGCCTAAGTACGGGTAAGGGGTGTTACAACTTGTGGTATCAGAGCCTAGGTTTAGGCATTTCTGGGTGATCATTTACGTGATGCTATGTGTGGATACGTCTATGTCTAGGGCTGTGTTGGCTGATGTGGCTGTCATCTTGTTTGTTAAATGGATTCTGATTCTGCTCATTGTGCGCTTGAAGCATCCGCTGAAAGTCTGAATCCTCCAGCTGTAGATCCATCTGTTTCTATTTCTGTGTCAGCTCAACGTGCTAGGGTCCAGCCTGAGCCTGCTGCCATTCCTTTTGAGGCTATGTTCAGATTGCATCAAGACATGGCTCGGGTTTTGGAAAGGGTAACTGCCCCTAAAGCTTCGATAGAGAGTTTAAGAAGAGCTGGTGTTGAGGATTTTTATGGGACCGGGCTAGATGAGTCAGAGCTAGCTGAAAAGTGGCTTGATAAAGTAAAGAGAGCTTTAAAGGAAGTCAGGTGTCCTCCTGATCAGCAAGCTGAATGTGCTGTGGCATTACTTCAAGGGTCGGCTGACGAATGGTGGGAGTTGGTATGTAGGCAACCTCAAATGCCTGATCCGGTTACATGGGAATTCTTTGGGGAGGAGTTCACAAAGAAGTATGTGACTCAGGCATATAGGGACGCAAGATGGGCGCAGTTTCAGAGTTTGAAGTAGAGGGCTTTGTCGGTTTCGGATTATGAGAAGGAATTTAATCGGTTGTCCCGTTATGCTCCACGAGGGGTTATGACAGATGATTTCAGATGCAAGCATTTTGAAGCTGGGTTGAATGAGTCCTTGAAGATTGCTTTGATTTCTTTGATGTGTATGCCAAGGGTAAGTTATTATCAGATTGCTGAGGCTGCCATGAGGGCAGAGAAGACGAAATTATTGCTTAGGGAGAGAGCTCAGCGAAGGAATTCTGCACGGGGTGGTTTTTCCTCATTTTCAGGTAAGAGATCTAGGAACCCGCAAGATGAGCCATCAGCTGGTTCGGCTACTAGAGGTAGAAGGCCAGGTTCAACAGCAGTATCTGGTTCTGGCAGAGGTGGTAGATCTGATGCTATACCTGTTTGTGCACATTGCAGCAAGGCTCACCGGGGTGAGTGTAGGTGGCTCACTAGTGGGTGCTTTAAGTGTGGGAGCACCGAGCACCGTCTGGCTAGTTGCCCCCAGTTGAATGAGGATTCAGGTCCACAGGGAGGAGCTAGCAGAGTTGGATCGAATGTTCCTCTGGCTACTAGAGGTAGAGGTCGAGGTCGAGGCGGTCGACCTAGAGATGGAGCTGTTTTTGAGACGGTTGAGCGTCCTCCACCTGTTGCAGCTAGAGCCAGAGAGGAGCAGGATGCCCCTGATGTGATTGCTGGTAAGTTCCTACTCCATGACACTGAATTATATGCGCTAATAGATCCTGGTTCCACACACTCATATTTGTGCACGCATAAGATTGTTGATAAGTTGCATGTGGTAGATCAGTTAGACTATGAGATATGTGTGACCAATCCATTAGGGCATAGTGTCAGGGTGAGTAGAGTTTTTAGGAGTTGTCCTTTGATGATTGAGGGTGTTGAGTTCCCTGCGGATTTGATAGAGTTACCTTTCAGAGAATATGACCTGATTTTGGGTATGGACTGGTTGGGCAAGTATCGGGCTGTGGTTGATTGTCATAGGAAGACATTTGTGGTTCGAGATAGGAATCGAGCTCCAGTGTATGTAAGAGGTTTTGGTGCGAGTTCTGTGAACAACGTGATTTCTGCAATTCAAGCCAAGAGGTTTTTGAGAAAAGGTTGTGAGGCTTTCCTAGCTGTGGTTTTGGATTCCAAGAGGGATCAAGTGAGGATTGAGGACATCCCTGTTGTTCGGGAGTTTAGTGATGTTTTCCCAAGTGATTTTCCGGGTTTGCCTCTAGAGAGGGAAGTTGAGCTAGCCATAGAGATCATGCCGGGTACCACACCTGTATCGAAGGCACCTTATCGGATGGCTCCTGTAGAGTTGAGAGAACTTAAAACTCAACTGCAAGAGCTATTGGATAAGGGATTTATTCAACCCAGCATATCTCCATGGGGAGCTCCGGTTCTGTTTGTCAAGAAGAAGGATAGGTCTTTAAGGATGTGTATCGATTATAGGCAGATTAACAAGATCACAGTGAAGAACAAGTATCCGTTGCCGAAAGTAGAAGATTTTTTTGATCAGCTTCGAGGTGCAGGAGTCTTTTCCAAGATAGATCTTCAGTCTGGGTATTATCAGCTTCGGGTTAAGGATGAGGATGTGGTTAAGACTGCATTTCGGACTCGGTATGGTCACTATGAGTTCCTTGTTATGCCGTTTGGTTTGACCAATGCTCCCGCGGCATTCATGGATTTGATGAAGAGAGTGTTTAGGCCATACTTGGACCGATTTGTAGTAGTGTTTATAGATGACATTTTGGTGTATTCCAAGGATGAGACCGAGCATGAGGAATATCTCCGATTGGTTTTGCAAGTGTTGAGGGAACATCGGTTGTTTGCTAAGTTGAGTAAGTGTGATTTCTGGCTTCGGGAAGTGTCGTTTTTGGGCCACATAGTTTCAGCCAAGGGTATCCAAGTAGATCCAGCTAAGATTGAGGTGATAGTCGATTGGAAAGCGCCTAGGAATGTTCAAGAAGTGAGGAGTTTCCTTGGTCTGGCGGGTTACTACCGTCGGTTTGTTAAGAGTTTCTCTGTGATTGCCGCTCCGATGACTAGGTTGTTAAGGAAAGGAGTTAAGTTCGAGTGGTCGGATAAGTGTCAAGCTTACTTTGAGACGTTGAAGCAGTTGTTAGTCGAAGCTCCTATACTTACTCAACCCATCTCGGGTAAGGAGTTTGTTATGTATAGTGATGCTTCAGGTGTTGGTCTGGGATGTGTTCTGATGCAGGAAGGTAGGGTTGTGGTTTATGCTTCTCGACAGTTAAAGCCACACGAGAGGAACTATTCGACGCATGATCTTAAGTTAGCAGCGGTCGTTTTTGCTTTGAAGATTTAGCGCTATTATCTCTACGGGGAGAAGTGCAGGATCTTTACGGACCACAAGAGTTTGAAGTATTTCCTGACTCAGAAGGAACTTAATATGAGACAGCATCGATGGCTTGAGTTGTTTAAAGATTACGATTGCATTGTGGATTACCATCCGGGTAAGGCCAATATAGTCGCATATGCTTTGAGTCGGAAGTCAGTTTTTGCCTTATTTTTGAGACGGTTCAGATGGAGATGGGGCTTTGATAGCTCAGTTGAGAGTCAAGCCTACTTTGAGACAGCGGATAGTTGATGCTCAGAAGGTTGATGAGAGGCTTCAGCAAATTGTGCAAGAGGTTAGTCTGGGCAAGCAGTCAGAGTTCTCGGTTCTTGCTGGAGCGCTTTTGTATGGGAACCATTTGTGTGTTCCGAATGATGAGGAATTGAGGAAACAACTTTTGAGCGAGGCACACAGTACAATTTTCACCATGCATCCTGGTAGTGGGAAGATGTATCAGGATATGAAGCAGTTTTATTGGTGGTTTGGTATGAAGAGGGACATAGTAGACTTTGTATCCAAGTGCTTGACATGTCAGCAGGTAAAGGCTGAGCACCAAGTTCCTTCTGGATTGCTCACACCTTTGTCCGTTCCCGAGTGGAAGTGGGATGATATTAGCATGGATTTTGTTTTTGGGTTGCCCTTGACTCAGAAAAAGCATGATTCTGTTTGGGTTATTGTGGATCGACTCACAAAGTCCGCTCACTTCTTGCCGATCAGGATGGATTACCAGATGGATAGATTGGCCAGTATTTATGTAAATGAGATAGTTCGATTGCATGGAGTGCCTTTGTCCATAGTTTCAAACCGGGACCCAAGGTTCATAGCTAAGTTTTGGAAAGAGTTGCAGCGAACTTTGGGTACCAAGTTTAACTTCAGTACGGCATTTCATCCTCAGACAGACGGTCAGTCCAAGCGAGTGATTCAGATCTTAGAGGACATGTTAAGGGCTTGTGTTTTGGACTTTCCGGGTAGCTGGGGCAAGTATGTATCGCTTATGGAATTTGCATACAACAATAGCTATCAGTCCAGTATCGGTATGGCTCCTTATGAGGCTTTGTATGGACGTCAGTGTAGGACTCCAGTTTGTTGGATAGAGTTATCTGAACGATCAATGATTGGGCCAGAATTGGTAAGGGATACAGAGGAAAAGATCAGAGTTGTGCAGTGGAATTTGAAGGCGGCCAAGGATCGACAGAGATCTTATGCCAACTTGAAGAGAAAGGATGTGCAGTTTGAAGTCGGAGACAAGGTTTTCCTGAAAGTTTCTCCTTGGAGAAAAGTGCTTAGGATTGGAAATAAAGGAAAGCTTAGTCTTCGCTTCATTGGTCCGTATGAGGTGTTGGCAAGAGTTGTTCCGGTGGCCTATAGACTGGCTTTACCGATAGAGTTGTCCAAGTTGCATGATGTGTTCCACGTTTCTATGCTTCGTCAGTACCGGTCGGATCCGTCACATGTTTTGTCAGTGCAAGAAGTACAAGTTCAGCCTGATTTTTTGTATGATGAGGAACCAAGAGCTATCCTAGCTCGGGAAGTGAGGTAGTTAAGAAGAAAGCAGATTCCTTTGGTAAAGGTTTTGTGGAATCACCATGGAGTCGAGGAAGCAACATGGGAACCGGAGGAGTCGATGAAAGCTCAGTACCCGCAATTGTTCAGTTAAGGTGAGAATTTCGAGGACGAAATTCTTGTTAGTAGGTGTAACACCCCCATATCCCCGGTAAGGAATATCGGGGCGTCACGCGGCACATATGAATACACATACATAAACATACATTAGCGGAAGTGGTAATAACAAATAATTAGAAATAAGTTGGGCCCAAACAAAATTACTTTTACTATACGCGTAAACTGTACATATTACCAATAACTTTATACTTATACATGTTCATTTTTCGATTCATATACATATACTTTTAACGATTACATGTAACAACTATACTCTTTATTACATAATGATGTTACTCAAAACATCACCAACTCTACCTCTAATTTATACAAAAAGATATAGCAAAACTTCCTAGTGGCCCTTGACCTGCAGATGCACGTTCTCTGATTCAAACCTGTAACCTACACGGAAACAAACATTCGTGCTAAGCGATAACGCTTAGTGGGGATGAAAACAATGCAAGGGACTTCTTTCGAAGTCTCAAAATAAATTATATATACACCACATATATTAGTCAAAGCACACATGCATATATTTTCACACTCATGTAAATCATGTATTCCAATTCATATAAACATATACTTGTATACACAACTATCACGTTTCATTATTCTCATATACTTTAACTTTTATTCGTAACACTACATACAATCATTTCATGTTCACTATACACTAGCAATAACAATAAGCCTGAATTCCTTTCATGGTGGATACGGGTAACTCTGGATACTATTTATAGTATCTTACATATGGAGAATTAACTCAAAACTCTATGGAATACAAAAGGTATTCCGAACTCTGGGCACAATTAAGGCCAATTCTAGCAGCTGCACTCTAGCCCTTTATAAGCATGCTTATCTATCCACTATAACGGTAATCAGGCTCAATAACAACTCAATTATACGCTACTCTAATGCCAAAGCATAGATTATAACTCAAGTGCACTCATCAACTTCAGAGGCATTTAATTCATATACAGTCTTTATTAATTATATTTAACAATTAAAAACATGTAACATTCAAATTTCAATACATATACCTCATGCAAAGCAAGACAAAAGGAAACACTCTTCAAAGCAAGTAGAACAAGATGAGAAGGGATTCTCTATCGCGATCGCGACAGAAGACAGATTGCATAAGGGTTCTATACTCTATACCAAATGCATTATGTAACAATTCATATCACATGGCATAACATGGTCAATGCTAACTCTTATGCCATAGCATTGGTTACATAGATAACTAATCCTATAATCATTTGATAACCCTAAACATGTACGGTATAAATCACGGAAACATTCCGGGATACTACGGGTTCATTCCGGGGAGTAAAACATCAATAAAATATACCATTTAGTTAAGGGGAAAGGCGAGGGGTTGACCCATACCAACTATGAGCTCAAAATGAAGGAGAAAAAGCTTAAAATGAGTTGTTCCATCGAGAGGTCACGACATGTGTCGCGCTCGCGACAGAAGACTCGCCTTTGGTGCCTCACAACACCACTTTTTACCCTAAACTTGAATCGCAAAAACCACCATCTATACCACATTTTTAGGAAAACTGGTCTTCATAAGAATTGTTCAATATGATGTTAGATTTCAAATGGGACAATTTTCAGGTCATTTGGACATCTAAAACTTAATATATGACCTAAATAACCTCTACTATTCTAGTGAACCCGCTAGAACAGGGTCACCTATGTTTTAACTACTTTTTGGGATACGTAGAGTCAGAATTAGCTCAAGCACCTTCTTGGACATTTTTAGCTACGGATCTTATGTTTCAGATGCAATTTGAATCAACTCAATTAAAGCCTTGTAACGCTACTTATGTCAAATACAATACACAGAGGTCTGATAACATTCTGAACAGAATTCACCCACAACCACACTTTACACATGAAAGTTGTATGTAAACCATTTAACACACATATAATCACAACATAGCCATATACATACACCATAAAACCCTACAAGCAATCAAAATGAACAATAAAGATCACACGCGATCCCAACCTCTAGGACGTTGAACCGCGCTCTCTACTCGGCTCCGACCTTCTCTTTGCCTTTATTGGGCCTCTTGTCCACAGCTTTCATACACAAACCATTCAAAATACCAAAGTTACTCTTCTCTCTTACTTTAAATCAAAAACAGAAATAAGATAAAAGGAGAAGACCAATACTAACTAAATAGCATTACTTACCTTCTTAGGAGACCTAATCAAGCTCTACTAACCCCTCTCAAAGCTAATTCAAATGAATCACTCAAAACATGTAAAGAAGAAGAAGAAGGAATGAAAGAAATAGCAGAATAATGGAAAAGAAAGAAAACTCACGTGAAAGGAGAAGAAAGAAATAGCTAAGTCCAAAACTCACGTGAAAGGAGAAGAAAGAAATAGCTAAGTCCAAGTCAATTCAAATATTAACTAAGGTAATAAATGCCATCTACCACTTAAATGCATATTTATCTTCTTATTACTTTTTAATTAATCCTAATCTCCTCTAACTTAATAGAATCCTAATTAAGCTCTTGCCACATGTCACCTCCCTACACCGCCATGTGTCGCTCTCCTACAAAGTTACAAATTAAAAAGGCCAATTTAAATACCCTATCACCAGAGTGGTTCTGTCGCACCCGCGACGCTTGTTGCGCTCGCGACAGGACTCACACACACAACACTAATCTTTCCTGAACAAAAATTCTGTCATTCTTCTAAGGCTATTTCGGGGTGTTACAGTAGGGGAGAGTTGTCACACCCCGTTTGCCCCCTAGTCAAGCGAGCAATATGTATGTGTGTGCATTTGCATGGTTTTGGCATATCATAGGGGTATTTGGTATATATGCATATTTTGTTGGTTTGTTGCTGTGTGGTGGCGCATATAGAAATAAGGTGTCCATAGGTGGAGTTAGGATCACATGCATGTGAGCATATTATTATGTGTGAGTATTAGATGAAATTGCATTGTGTGTGTTGCTCATACATGTGTAGGGTGCATTATTAGAGTGTTTCATTGCGTGTGTGTGTGACATGTGCATCTAGTGTGTGAGTGATTAATGCCCTCCACTAAGATGTTGACAAGTGAAAAGGAGGAGAAAAGAAAGGAAAGAGAAAGAGGAAAAGGGGAAATTCAGATTTCAAACCCCATTTTCCCCGTTCTCCCTTCTCCTTCCCTCTTTTTCTTCCTCTTTGCTCTTCTCTAAGTGATTTGCTTGGATTC
Source organism: Excoecaria cochinchinensis (assembly GCA_947683425.1). Classification (NCBI taxonomy): domain Eukaryota; kingdom Viridiplantae; phylum Streptophyta; class Magnoliopsida; order Malpighiales; family Euphorbiaceae; genus Excoecaria; species Excoecaria cochinchinensis. The sequence goes on from CANTUQ010000004.1 coordinate 6,102,362, forward strand.
AAGTTCGCGTGGTGGGAATTAATTGCTCCTTGTGTTTGATTGGTAAGCTTTATGCTTTTGGTTTTGTTGTTGTTCAAGTTCTTCTTTTTCTCTTCCTATTTTATGGTTTAAGGTTTTAAATTAGGGTTTTGAGTTTGTGTATTTTTGTGGTTTGGTGTTTAGCTGAGCCTCCTCATGAGCCAAAGGGCAAAGAGAAGGTTGGGACTAGTGGAGCTCATTGATTTGGAGCTAAGGATTGCAAGGTTTGGGAATTTGTGCTATTTGAATAGTTGGCATGTTAAATTGAATGAAATTCTGGAAATTGTGATGTTCTTGATGTTTTTACTAGTTATTATGTTTTGGGTTTTGGTTCTCTTTGTCTATTAAACCTTGATTGTGTATTTTGGCAACCAATATGAGTTTGATGGAATTGTGGTATGAATAGTGATTGAATGGATTATGTAAATTGATATTGTTCTTTGAATTCATGAGTAGGATTTGTTAATGGCATGATTTAATGATGTTGATTTGGTTTATTATTATTATTAGAGTGTGGATATGTGGTATGAGGCTAGAGTTTGGGATTTTTGGCCTGAATGACCTGGAAATCGCTCTTAGGAATTGCATCTGGGCATGGGTCACGGTGGCAACCAGTTTGGTTACCACCATGAGGCACGAACCAGATGCATTCTGCCGTGAGGTTGAATATGTCATGGTGGCAACCAATCTTGTTACCACCGTGAGGTGTTCAGACTTTAGATTCTGTTCTGGGCTGTAGGTGTGTCACGGTGGCAACCTATTTAGTTACCACCGTGAGGTACCCCAGAGTTGCATTCTGTTTTGAGGTCTGGGTATGTCACGATGACAACCAGATGGGTTACCACCGTGAGGTACCCCAGACTTGCATTCTGCCGAAATCCTTGGTATGTCACGTTGGCAACCAATTTGATTACTACCGTGACCTACCATGTTTTTGCAATAAAATATTGTTTAGTTCACATGACTTAGGGAAGTTTAATTATGGATTTTTGCAGTCTTTGTCACTTAATATGAGCTGTATACTAGTAAGATGGTTGATGTTTACATGTACGGGTTAATCAAGGTATGTGAATTCGATGTTATTATAATTGAACTGTGGACGTTAATTGTATGACTTTAGCCTGCAAGAGTCAGTCTAGTGGATAGTTAGGCATGCCTAATAGAGTCTTATAGTTGTAGCCTCTGTTCAGCTTGGACCCCGATCAGGTCCTGTTTCGTTCCTCTCGAACCCTTTAATGTGTATGGATCTTGTTTAAGGTCTCTTTCAAAAATGTTTTGTGAAAGTTAAAAGTAAAATTGGTTTCTCGATTCATACCCGTAAGGTACTGTCTGTAATTGGCTCGTACCCGTAAAGTACTGTCTGTTCACTCGTTATCCACTACCTTGAGTCGGCAGGTGCTTATTGTTAGTTTTTCTTTGATATGTCTGAGAATGTATTATTCGAATATGTTTATTAATGTGATGTTATGAAGGCAGTTATATTTTAACGAAGGTATGACTTTATATGTTTACATGTTCATATGTTCATTCTCTTATCTAATGTGTATTTCTGATTATGCTATCTGTATGTGTTTGCCTTGACGACTGTTGTGAATGGTTGTCCTTATGCTATATGTGTGTTTCCCCACTAAGCATTATCGCTTAGCACAGTGTGTTACCCGTGCAGGTGCGGAAGGAGTTTGCTTTGGGAGAGTCGCAGCCATCAAAGCCAACATAGTAAGGTATTAGTGTAGGGCTTTATTTTTGTATTTTGAGGATTCTTTTTGTATAGAACTCTCTTACATCAGTTTTGTAATAGCGTCCGTTTATGTACATGTATTTTGGGATTTGTAATTATTTGTTATATCTCTTAGTTGATCTAACAGTAATGTAATGCTTCCATTATATTAATGCATGATCAGCCTTAATTCTTATGTTTCGCAAAAGTTTTTAATTGCCCAGTATTTATGTATGTTTATCTCTGATTGAAATTATATATATTTATGCTTTGTGCGTTTGCACCCTGACTCATATGGTATCTTGCTCCTCATGGGATGGGATCGCCTAAGTACGGGTAAGGAGTGTTACAAGTTGTATGATCAGCCTTAATTCTTATGTTTCGCAAAAGTTTTTAATTGCCCCATATTTATGTATGTTTATCTCTGATTGAAATTATATATATTTATGCTTTGTGCGTTTGTACCCTGACTCGTACGACATCTTACTCCTCATGGGATGGGATCGCCTATGTACGGGTAAGGGGAGTTACAACGCAGGCCGAGATGAGGCTAGCGGGACAGACCAGCCGCCGTGCAGACCGAGATGAGGTTAGCGGGGGATAGCGATAGAACAGATCGCAATAGAGGATGCAGTTAGACAACACTTCACCTCACACCGCATAAGCCGAGATGAGGCTAGCAGGACAGACTAGTCGCCATGCAAACCGAGATGAGGTTAGCAGGGGACAGCAATAGAACAGATCGCAACAGAAGATGCAGTTAGACAACACCTCACATCACGCCGTGTAAGCCGAACGAAGGTGAGCGGGACAATGCGACATAAAATATTGCAAACGAGCCACAGTTTGATAGCGATACAGCTCAACAGCAACAGGTGGCAACATTCCACATAGCAAAAAGGTAAGGGCTGCCTCAGGTACGCATCTCTTTCCTTCTTCTCTGAGTTTTGGCTCATCTAAGCACTAGTGCGCTAGTTTCCCCAAAATTGGGTGCAACTGTAGACACCGGGTCTAGAGGCTGTCCAGGTCAGAGTTACCCGATGAAGAGATCAATGTCGGTTTTCAGATAAATGGGTGGAATTCGGAGGTTTTCGTCTTTTGGTTTCATAAGGATTAAAATCTTTTTCTCTATAGCGTGAGGTTTTGAAAGAGTTTGGGAAATTTAGCTTGAAAAGTGAGATTTTGCTCCTCAGACAGGATGCCCATCGGAGTTGGGACGCCCGTCGCTATTTCGTGTTCCCCGTCTCTAACATGGTGAGACGGGCCGTCACTTGTATAGACGGGCCATCTCTTATATTGTAGAGACGGCCGTCTGTACCACGAGAGACGGACACGTGTCCGCATAGAGACGACCGTCCCTAGCCTCGAGCCCCTGTCCGTCTGTTTGTCCAGATTACCACGCATACCCGTACTACCGATGCTCGTCGGTAGTTATAGGGACGACCGTCGATAGTGCATCTGATCAAAGAATGCCGAGTTTGATAAAATTTAATCCGATAAGCTTGATATCTTTCAAATTTGGATGAGATTTGGGGAGATATTTGGTTAAAATTGAATTTTAAAATCCTTTTCAAAATTCAAACTTTAAATTGATGTTTATCCTAACTATCTCGTAAAAACTCTATAAATAGTGGATTAAATTTCATTAGAAGGGGTTACAAAAATTAACAAATTTTTGGGGAGAAAGGTTAGCCAATTTTAAGAGTGGTTAGCAAATTTTAAAAAGGAAAATCTTTTTATGAAACAATTTTACCAAAAATCCAAATTGAATAGTTTTGTTTCTCAAGAAATTTTTTAGTTAGTTTTTATTCTATGAAAAATTCTTTCAACCTCTCTATTCTTTTCTTAATTTTCATTTGTGAATTAAGCTAATTTGAGGTAACGAAATTCATTCGTTTCCATCTACCCGGCTAATTCCAATATTTGAATTAATGTCAAATTTTCAAGAAAGTAAAACATAAATTTTCTTTTCTTGATCCATTTTCATTCGATCCTTGTGAAGCGTACGGGACCGAAGTCATTCGATATTCACCCAAAAGGTAAGATCCGAGGGTAAACATTCTGGATTAATATTTGTGTAATTTAATTAACTTATATTAATTGTTTTGATCTTTGATTTTTTTTTCATTTTATTTATTTGACAAAGAATTTCAATTGAATTTTTGTAGTTTTATTTTCTGAAATCGGGGGTGACCGAAGGGCAGAGTGGTCACCTACGCCCGTCCCTAATTCAAGAGACGAGACGTAGATGATGTACCACTCCGTCCCCCGGTCACACTAGGGACACCGTTGGTAATATGCATAAGGCTGTCCCTGGGCAAATTCTCATGTTTGTTTACTTATATCTTTTAACTCATTTTCTTTAAAATCTCTTGTGAGTTTGTTTTTCTTTACTTTATTTTATTTTAATTTTGACGCTGACATATTTGTTTTTTGGTGAGTTATTTTGGATAAATTGGAGTTGTTAATGATGGTGGTTGCGCTGATCTGAGAATTTCCATCCGGGTTCTTTCTTTACCCTTATTTTGTTTGTTTTATTTTATTATTCACTTTATCATAAAAATTGTTTAATCCCATTAAAGTGAAATGGCCAAATGTTTTATAGTAATTAATTTGGGATTTTCTGAAAGTTAAGGGACCAAAGTCATTTTTTTAGCCAATAAAATCGACACTTCTCAGAAATCGATTTGTGATAAATGTACATGGCAGGACCAATGTCCTCATTTCAATGAATATCCCGATTTTTGTATGATTTACGTGTTGTTTTATAATGGGGGTTGTATTCCGCCCCTAGTTTTATTGTAATTTATTTTTGCGTATTTTACTTTATGTAAATTTACCGCTTTATCTATGTGAATGGATTGCGCTTTAATTAATTGCATCGTATGGAAATTTGATGAAACAATGAAATTAAAACATAATTATAATATTAACCAAGGGATGAATAAATGAGAAGTCCCGAACCCACTCTGGTCTTGGGCTCAATAAGGTTAGAGGTCCATCTCAGTGTTTTATTGGGGTGGAATCTCCAAAATATCTCTTGTTTCCCACCAAAAGGCCTAATCAATATAATCCTAGGCTCCAGGAGGTTAGATGACCCTCCCCAATGTTCTATTGGGTGGTGAATCCAAGATTCCTCTGGTTTGCCCAAAATGGATACTTACGCGTTGTGTAATCCTAGGTTCCACGAGGTTAGACGACCCTTCCCAATGTTCTATTGGGTTGTGACTCCAAGATTCCTCTGTTTTACCCAAAATGGATATGCACGCGCCGTCTTAGGCCCGCTGAGGCTAGACGACCCTTCCCAATGTTCTATTGGGTGGCGACTCCAAGACACCTCATTGTTGCCCAATATAGACGCACTTGTAAATACCTTACAAGTTTTAATGAACCTCCACCCGATTGCCCTAAAAGCGGGCCTTCGGGGCGTCCTGGGGTTCGGCGTGCATCACAGCTAGGAAATCTTGAGAGAATACAAAAAAAAAAATTAAAAAAAAGCTTTTGCCTGGACCTAGGAAGGCACGCCGACAGTAGATGGTTAAATTGCGGAACCTACTCAGTCAAGCAAAAGATCAAAGGACTCAAGCTAGATAGGACATAAAGGGTCAAAGGAAGAAATCCACAAATAGAAGTAGTACCCAATTTTCTTATGAAAGCACAATACTTGACTTCGTTGGGTAATGATATCCTAACACTAAGAAGATGGAGAGTGCGCGTATGGTTAGATCATCAGGGATTTGAACGAAGCTTATCCATGAAGAAAAAAAAAGAAATAAGAAAGCAAGAAAGCAGAAAAAGAAAAGAAAAAAAAAAGAGAAAAAAAGAGAAATAATTAAAGACAAAATATGAAAAAAGAGGAAAATAATCAATATGCAGATCCAGCCAAAACTGTTGATATGCAAGGCAAGAGAAGGTCCTCCTGGGGGCAAGCTTTGTTTGAATCCTATTGACCTAAACATACGCGCACTTTCCCATTCTTCTTGACTTCCGAGGAGGACCCAAAGGTTACTATTGACTTACAACAGTTATGGGATGCTCGAGCTTGGAAAAGGACATCATAAGGGAGGTACACCCTTTGGCCTCCAATAGATAGGGTAATCGTGATTTCCCACACCGTGCAAGGTTAAAGAGCAGAGGGACGGTTTATGGCTAAGGCTAGATAGTTGCTCTAGAGGTATGGCATTGAAAGACCATGAATCCTTTTCGTATTGCCCTCAAATCAGTGGAGCAAGAGAGGCTGCTAATAGGAAGATCTTAGTTAAGATGGTTTGAAACTACAAGGATTGGGCAGAGAAATGCCCCTTTTGCACTTCAAGGCCAGAAAAATCACTATTGGAACCCTCTATAGAAGTCACATGGGGCAAAAGGCATATGGTGGGTCAGAGTAGAGCTCAAATCCTTAAGGAAGCAATGATTCTGGGAGACAGCAAGGAGCAACAATGACAACAGCAGCGAAACACGTCAGATGAAAGCATGGCACGAGATTATCGCCACAGTTAGATCTATCAAAAGACACTCTATTCGATCATCCTGGAAGGAATCAGAGAGCAATCGCCAGACAAGAAAGATTTAATCCTGAATGTTCCAGATGAATGAGGCGAATTCAGACCAGTGTCAAAAGCCCTTTTATTTTTCAAAGGTTATTATTCAAGAGAGCAGCAACAGGTAGCGATGAAGATGACTTTAAAGGAGCCGATCAACATTGATAGACTCAAGAGGTTCCGTGGCTAAAGGCAATAAAAAATCAAAAGAAGAGAATAATAGCCCCGCGGATCAAAAACTGAAAAAAGGCGATCTTGCTAAAATTGGGCGACTCGTCAGGGTGAAAACCGAAAAAAGGCTTCCTGATCAAAAATTAGAGGCTTGAGTGAAAATGTCCAATCAAGAAAACCCGAGAGGGCTGATTGGTAACAGGAGTTGATGCTATCAAGATTTGGCTCCTTGAATAAATGTATTTTTGCATTTTTGAATTAATGTTGAATAACGATCATGTGTATTGAAATCATACTGAGATGTACACAATTTTGTGAAATGAAATAAAACTGAATTCATTCATTCATGTTATTTTTTAAGTTCTATTTTAAAAAGAAACTTATTGCTCAAAATGCATACAAATCTGAACTAAACTCTACTACTACTCTCACTGACCAAATGTCTAAGTCGACGAGTCCTGTTGTCAACGGTAGGGCTGAGCACCCATCTCTTGTATGCGCTAGTAGAAACAACAAATTGATGACCAAAAGAGGGAATGATAGTCTTCACTGGTAGTCCAACCCAGAGTTCCTGATGGCAGGAAGCAAAAGCTGCAGATAATATTCCGCCTCGGAAAGATAGAGGGACTCTCACCACGTCTTGAGTCATTCCAAACTGTCAAGCGCATCGGGCCGTGATGTAAAAGGTAGCCTCACGTAGCCCACATAAGGGAACACATCTTGAAGAACCAACAACTATCGTAGCGAAAAGGGGGAGCCAAGGGCTCATGAAGGTAATGTCCTCATCGGCAACCTCGCTAAACCTGGTGATGCCTTCTTTGGGGGTCGTAAATTAGTACAGTCGCTGGCGAGGAAGAAAATGCCTTGGATAATATTGACTAATGACCCTGGGAGGCGGTTTTGACAGTAGCTTCAACTTCTCTTACAGCCATATCTAAAAAGGGAAACAAGAAGAAAATAAAAGCCAAAGATAATAAAGAAAAAAGGCAAAGAAAAATAAAAAGCCGCTATAGTGAGTTAGGTTCACTTCAGGCAAAAATTAGGCACAGGGCTGTGTGAAAATCCGAAAAGGACGCACTTCCCACTAAGAAAAGTTAGTGTGAAAATCCACAAGGGATGCACTACCTTTTAACACGATGACGTACCTGGAGTTATAAGGGGCTCCCAGAGAAAGTAGTAGAAGACCCAGCACGGACAGTATTAAGACCTATGATAGTCTCAGCAAGGATCAGTGGAAAGGGGGTCAACCCGCGTTGAAAATCATCCAGAATCCTAAACAGTCGAGAGTTGCCGATCAGATCCTTTGAACTCACAATCAGATACATCATCAGGCAGAAAAGGAAGATGACACCCACGCGATATGGGGGAGCATCGGGAACTCATCCAGTACCTCAATCAGTGGATTTAAGGCAAATGTGGGGCCCTAAGGAACCAGACGGGCAGCGTCAGAAGGGGCAACACTTAAGGCCAGTGCTACATCTCGAGTCTGAACCAAACCACAGCGGGAAATGCAAGGCAGGGTGCTGGGTGGATACCAGGTCCCAACAATAGCGGCAAGCTCTTCAGGTAAGGGGCACAGTTCATGGTAGGTGAACCTGAAGACATGAAATCGTGGGTCCCTGAAATGAGCCACAGCCAAAAGAAGATCATAGTCTACTTTGACCCTTCTCAGGAATTTCAGACCGAAAAATGGAGCCAGGGTAGAGTTTTCCCAAGTTTATTGATTATCCAGAATTCGGTACATCCTAGCAGTAGTGGTAGAAGACATTTCTCAAGTCCTATGGTTGAAAAGTTAAGAGTGGCCAAGGAAATAAGCAAGGAAAAAGGAGAAAAAACCTAAGAAAAAGGCTTGGATTTAGGCTCAAAATATAAAAGGACACAAAACTCAAGGAAAAAGGGGTGATTTAAAAGGAAGGGACGACCGATGGGGTGCCCGTCTGTCACCCAACCGACGGCCAGCCCACGGTAAAGCCGGCTAACCAACGGGCAGATTTATTTCTTGCATGCATGCATGACACGTGCATAAAATAATATTTGCATATTTCTATTGACTTTGAAATTTTTCCGGCAAGTCCAGATGCGGAGGTTAAAAAAAAAGGCATTTAATGAGCTAATTAATGGAGATTTGATTAGGATTTAATTAGGGCATTAATTAGCATTCAAAGTCGGAATCCAGAGCGACCGACGGGCTGCCCGTCGCTCGCTCTTTAGATGGGTTGCCTGTCGGTAAATAAAATCTATAAAAGGCACGAGTCACCGATGCCCATCACTTATTTTTCCTTCTTCCTTTTCACTCTCCCTCACTAATTGATGCCTAGAGTCATTTTTTGGCCATATCTCACTCATTTTTCGCCCGTTTCGCGCGTCGTTTGCGCCAAAATGACCCTCACACAGTCACGCACACTTAGAAGAACTTTTTACATGCTTTAATCAAATTTATTTTCAGCACAGTCTCGTCGACATATAGGTCAGTTATTCATTTTTTCTACTTTTTATTTAATTTCAATATTTTTCATGAGAAATGCATGTTGGCATAATTTAATGTTAATTCCTACCTTTTTTCTACTCAATTTCTTTGAACTATATGAGGAACATGATGCATAAAAGGACAACATAAAAAAAAAATGAAAATAAAAAGAACAAGATGACAAGAGAACGAAAGTTATCTATAGAAAAATTGGATTTACCACTGTTGGACTTAGTTCTAGGACCAACCCGAACTGGATAAGACATGAATAATTTAAATGTTGCTTGGGGCCTGAGGCCTGTCCTTTTTTTTTTTTTATGCAGGAGGTTGGGCACATCCTTGCCAAGATGCTGTCCAAATTTTTGTAAATTTTTCTAGTTTGGCACATCCTTGTAGGGATGCTGCCCAACTTTTTTTATAGGGCACACCCTTGCCGGGATGCCACCCAAATTTTTTATTTTATTTTGTATAAATATACCCCCATGAGAATGATGCTAAAATTATTGCATTTTGGCCCGGGATGCCATCAAAATTTACAGAGTCATAATCTTTTGTTTAGCCGCTATTTATCGCGATGAGGCTAAACTAATTTCTTACTTTTTCTTTTCAGGATGCCTCCTAGATGTCAGGTTGTGCATGGTCAGCCAGAGCCCAAGCCTCTTGCCTAGATGAGCGATGAGGCGAGGGAGAGGTTCAGACTGCTAGCTCAAGTTCAGTTTCGGGCCAGCCGTTTTATCTCCAGACTCTTCCTACAGGCCATGGCCATGCTTATGGAGGTCGACGCGCTAGTAGTAGCCATAGGATGGACAGAGTTTTTGTGGCCTGCCTTCCACACTCACTTGGGGGTTGTCCGGGAATTTCTCGCTACTTTGCATTACGGGGGATTCCAGAGGTCAGACACAGAGGAGGGAGCCATTTAGTTCTGGGTCGATGGATATCACTACAGTATCACCCGCCAGCGGTTCGCAGAGGCTATGGGGTTACCATTCGAATACGATGTCATAGTGCCTCAAAGGGCTGTTAGGCGCTAGCATTGGGATGTCATAGCTCTGCCGGGAGTGCCATATGACCATGATACGATAAAGAGTATGGTGCTCTCGTCGCAGGCCCTCCGGTACATTCATAAGGTTATCTCTAGCTCCTACCTGGGACGGGCTGGTAACCCAGGCTCGCTTAACGCTGTAGAGATCTGGAGTCTATGGGCCACGGTAGCAGGGCGTCATCTCAACATTAGCAAGGAGATCATGGCTAACTTGGTCAGAGTGTCTAGGGGGCAGCCCCTATAGTATATGTGGGAGGAGTAATCACTAGATTATTGCTAGAGCTAGGAGCTTGTCCAGACCGCCTCGGACCCGCACTGGAGGAGAGTATATATATAGATGCGTCATCAGCTCTCACCATGGGGATGATAGTTCAGTTGCAGGGCTGGGCCGAGGCGCATAGATTGCACACGATCCATGAGACCAGACATGCTCTAGGCCTGCCATCACTTCAGTCGGCAGAGGAGCCCCAGATGGAGGAGCAGCCTCCCCAGCAGCCTGGGTTTTAGGAGGGGCAACCTCCCCAACAGTCTGAGTTTTAGGAGGGGCAACCTCCCCAGCAGCCTGAGTTTCAAGAGGGCCAACCTCCCCAGCAGCCTGAGTTTCAGGAGGGACCGCCTCCACAGCAGTCGCCATTAGAGGAGGGACAGCCGCAGACTCCAGTCGATATGGGGATAGAGTTCACCATGGATGAGTTATTTGCCACTCCCCCAGTATAGAGGGTACAGAGTCCTCCTTCGTCTTTGGCACAGGTATAGAGGTCGATGCCTCAGGATATAGCCAGGTTTCACCCTTACAGCCGAGTAGGGCACCCGGGGGCATCTACCTACACCGCACCACCTCCAAACTATCCGACGGAATCAGCACCAGCACCACAGCCAGTCCAGCCTGACCTATTGATGGCCGTGACATCCATTCTTGCTGCCATGGATTGCAGGCAGGAGGAGAGTGACAGGGCCCTTCTCGAGCGGATGGGGCAGCAGGAGGAGAGGGACAAGGCCTTCCTTGAGCGGATGGGGCAGTATGAGGAGCGTGATCGATCTATGTTAGAGAGGTTGGCCCAATAGGAGAGGGTCATCCATGATCAGGCTAGGCTCATTAAGGAGTTATAGCGGGATTTGATAGCTTCCCATGGTGCTGCAGCTGACAGGGTGGATATAGCTGTCTAGATGGTGGACGAGTCCGTTACTTCCCTCGGTTTCAGATTAGGAGTGCTGGAGGGTGCCATTCCACCTATCGCCCAGTTTATCAGGGAATTTAGGCAGCAGACAGAGTCTACACTTGGGGGCATCAGGAGTGCAACCCGAGATCAAACCTTGACGCTGTCCAGTAGATTCCAGGAGTTGGGACAGGTAGTCAGGGACACCTTGGAGTTTATGGGAGTGTGCGCCAAGCCTTTCCTGGATGGCTACGCACGGGTACAGTTCCAACAGGCAGACCCTGCGAGAGCACAGCCTGTGGCAGCACCGATCGTAGCCCCTCCTCGCGCCCAAACTAGGTTCAGACCCCCAGCGCTAGCACTGCCTAGCCGACCCTCCATGTTTAGGGCCCAGCCATCTGCGTCCACATCACGAAGCCAGCCAGTGCATGTGTCGGAAGATGAGGAGGACCCGGATGAGCCCTTAGACTACCACCCCCTTTAGACCGTTCAGGGAGCCTATTCTTATTGCATTTTTTTTTACTTGTATATTTTTTGTACAAAATATGTTGTCATTTAGTGGAACATCTATGTTTATGTTTTGACTAACTTATGCTTATATTTTGTCAAATCATATTTCAACCTGTATATTTGCCATTTTACTTATGATTTCCTAATGTTCGATAACACAGTAAACGAAAGAAAAAACAAACAAGATAATAATGATGCAAAAATCGATTAAAAGCTAAACAAGCAAATCAACTCGCAACGAACTGATCAAATCTTTTGTAACACAGGAGCATGAGTTCACACTGACCCAAAGATGGTCAACGATGAAATGATTCAACTTCCACGCAGACCGAGATGAGGTTAGTGGGGCACATGCGATAGAACAAAATTGCAAACAAAGGATGCAGTTAGACAACACTTCACCTCACACCGCACAGGCCGAGATGAGGCTAGCGGAACAGATCAGCCGCCATGTAGATCGAGATGAGATTAGTGGGGCAAGCACGATAGAACAGATTGCAACAGAGATGGGGTTAGATAACACTGCACCTCACAGACACCATGCAAGCCGAGACGAGGCTAGCAGTATACCTGCAATAGAACAAATTCCAAATGGGTTGCAGTTGGATAACACTGCCTCCCGTGACTCGCATTTATCGGGCAGGCCGAGACAAGGCTCACCGGATGGAAATAAGAAACCACTTGCTTCCACGCAACGTCGGGAGGGTAAGGACTACCTCAGGTACGTGTTTCTTCCCTTCTCCTCTGAATTTTGGCTCATCTAGGCACTAGTGTACTAGTTTCCCAAAAATTGGGGGCAACTGTAGACACCGGGTCCTGATGTAGTCCAGATCAGAGTTACCCGATGACGAAACTAACATCGGTTTTCGGGCGAGGGACGAAAGTTGTGGTTGTCCGTCCACCAGTTTTATAAGGATCGGAGGTGTTCTAGGTAAATGGGGGATTTCGGACAGTCGAAAAGAGTTCTAATTTGAAAATGGGCTTTTGAATCCACTGACGGGCAACCCGTCGTTAGAGAATAGCCTGTCGCTCACGCGAGAGACCCGTCTCTCATGTCGAGTACTGGCCATCGTTTAGGGAAGGGAGCCCGTCGTTCGAATGAGAGACGCCCGTCGCTCGGGAATGCGGCCGTTACTCGTTTGAGTGGCACCCGTCGCTCGACTGAGCGACACCCGCTCCTCGTGGGAGAAGGCCGCCTCTCATCTCCGTGCCATGTGTAGAGCCCGCCAGTTAAATGACCGCTGGTACCCCTTGCGACCGACGCCCGTCAGTAATCCACGGGCAGCCCGTCGGTCGGTGATTTGGTTGTTTTAACCGCCGGATTCTACAGAATTTAAGGGATTTTACAAAATATTTTTAAATCTTTTTGAATTTCCCAAATCTTTTCAAATATTTTTGAATATTAGATTGGATTTTAGGAATATTCTGAAAATCGTTCGTTTTGATTTAATTTCAAAAAATCCTCTTCAAATCTAAATTTAAAATTTAAATTTATTTGAAATTTCCTCCTAAACCTATAAGTAGGGGAAGAGGATTCAGTTTTAAGGGTTGGAATTTGGCTGAGAAATTATTGATTAGAAAACTTTTTATTAGAAAACTAAAGCTTAGTGTAGACACCGGGTCTTGAGACAGCTCAGATCAGAGTTACCCGATGATGATAAGATGCCTTGTCACAGGCAAAAAAGTTGAAAGTTGTGATTTCCTGTTTAAATTTGCATTTTAGAGTGAAAAGATAAAAAAAAATTTTAAAATTAGTTTTGAAAAATGTGGGCTTGAAATTACAATATTTTTAGTTAAATTAGAAAATTAAAAAATTAAAAAAATAAAATAAAATCGGAGCGTCGGCCCCGCCTGTGGCAGGACACAGGCGCGCCTGGCACGCTACGGACGCCCGTCAGGCGCATCGACGGGCGTTCGTAGCCCCTGTTCCGCCGCAAATTGCCATTTTCGACCCAAAATTGATTTTTTCCGATTTTTTTCCACCAAATTCGATTTTTTATTACTTTTTTAAGGGATTTTCAGGTTTTTTTCAATTTTTAAAATTTAAAATTGTTAATATCTGATTTTATTAAATTTTATCCCTTTAATTAATATTATTTTCCTATTTTTTTTTCATATAAAAAGAATAAGAAGAAAACCTAAAGGGAGGGATTTTTCTAAGGTTTTTTTTTTATATTTTCTCTTCTTCTTCTTCCTCTCAATTTCTCTATCAAAAAAATTTCAAATTTTTCCCCAAGTAAAAATTAAAAGAGAAAAGTTCATCTTTCATTTTTTTCAAACATAATTTCTTCTAAACATATATTTGGAAGGAGTTTTGTTGTTTGAGTCAATTTTGAGACAAATACAACAATTATTTGCTCTCAAAATTCCTTTTTTTTCTTTTTTATTTGTGTTTAATTAAACTTTTTTCATTGATTTTATTTTGAAACTCTTTTTGATGGAAAATTAATTTTGATACAAACAAAATAAGTGTTTGTTATCAAAATCTAATTTTTTCATTTGATTTTCTAAAAATATTTTATTTTGATAAACGAAATCATTGTTTGTTTTTAAAATCATTTTTTTTTCAATAAAAATCATTCTTTAGGCAAAAAAATTAATTCTTTGTTCTTAAAGAATTGTTAATTTTCTTTCTTCATTTTTTTCAAGCCTATTTTTCTTGGAATAAAATTCCAACATTTTAATATCTCAATTCTAATCTTGCAAACCAAAATAAGGAAATCAATCATCCTTTTTACCTTCATCGAATCCGAAACTCTGAGGGTAAACACTCCGGGCTTGTTCTTCTTATTCTTTTTGTTCATATTTAATTTATTCATGTTTATTTTTATTATTTTCAGTTATTTATTTATTTCATTGTTTATATTTATTTTATTTATTTTGTTTATATATGATTTTATTCTTATTCATGTATATTTTATTGTTTTCATTAATTTATTTATTGTTCTCATTTATTTATTTATTCTATTGTGGTTATATTTGTTTTGTTATATTTATATATTATTAAATTTTTTTATTCATGTGAATATTGATTTCTTTTAATTCCTAACATGTAAATAATTTATTTTGCTTTGATTTCTCATTATTTTTAACATGTAATTAATAAATTCATTTTAATTGATATTTTTACCATGTAAAGGTTTTATATTAATTGTGATACATCAATTAACCATGTAATTTATTTAATCATTTTTTTATTCTTTTCCATTGTCATTATCATAAATTTAATATTATGTTCACATATTTATTTTCATTATTATCATGTTCATATTTTTACATATTAATTAATTAACATGTTGTATTTTATTCCAATTACATCTTCTAATCCATTTGTTATTCATAACACATTTTTCTCATTTCTTTTAAATTGTAAACATGTTAATTCAATTGTTATTTTGATATCATTTCATTTTATCTCATTTTATTTGATTTTATCATTTATTTTATATTTAATTGATTCAATTACTAACATTATTTTATTTGTGTTTTATTTTTATTTCACATCTCATTTTCCCTCTTGGGCATTTTTGCGAGCACACGGGGAGATCCAGAAGGCTCGTTTGGATTATATATTTATTTTGATTATTTGTAATATTTATTTATTTGTCTTTTCATTTTATTTTGCTATTTATTTTTCTTATAAAATTGTTTATTTAGGCACGTTAGAAAGAAAATCACAAAACTATTTTTTTATTAATTAACTTGGAATCTTTTCTAATAAAAATAGGACCAATGTCTCAATTTTCTCCATCCAAAACCATCACATCAAAATTATTTCATAATAAATATGCATGGCAGGACCAATGTCCTCATTTCAATGAATATCTTAATTTCTGTATGATTTACATATCGTTTTATAGTGGGGGTTGTATTCCGCCCCTAGTTTTATTGTAATTTATTTTTATGTATTTTATTTTGTGTCAATTTACTGCTTTATCTATGTGAATGGATTGCGCTTTAATTAATTGCATCGTATGGAAATTTGATGAAACAATGAAATTAAAACTTAATTATAAAATTAACCAAGGTATGAATAAATGGGAAGTCCCGAACTCACTCTGGTCTTGGGCTCAATGAGGTTAGAGGTCCATCTCAATGTTTCATTGTGATGGAATTTCCAAAATATCTCTTGTTTCCCACCAAAAGGCCTAATCAACATAATCCTAGGCTCCAGGAGGTTAAACGACCATTCCCAATGTTCTATTGGGTGGCGACTCCAAGATCCCTCTGGTTTGCCTAAAATGGATATTTATGTGTTGTGTAATCCTAGGTTCTACGAGGTTAGAGGGTCATCCTAATGTTCTATTGGGCTGGCATCTCCAAGATCCTTTCGGCTTACCCAAAATGGATATATATGCGCCTTCTTAAGCTCGCTGAGGCTAGATGTCCCAACGTTCTATTGGGTGGCGACTCCAAGAAACCTCCTTGTTGCCCAATATAGATGCACTTATAATTCGTTACAAGTTTTAATGAACCTCTCTCGAAAGACCTAAAAGTGAGCTTTCGGGGCGCCCCGGGGTTCGGCGCTCGTCACAATGGCGACTCCGCTGGGGACAATACTCGAGACTTCGCTTCGAAAGTGCCTTGATTAAAATTTACAATTGAGTTTTAATTTAAAAATTTCACCCTTTTTCAAAACTGCATTGCATCTCATTAAAGCCTTAGATCTATGCTAGTTTGGTCCCTCTTTCAACCCCGGTGCATTCCCGAAGCACAACACTACGTTCACTCAATGTAGGAAAGTGTTAAGGATAATCACCAGCCCAAGCCTCGTACCATCATGGTATTTTAAATGGAGACCCGATCGGTCGTTACGCTTGTAATGAGCTAGACCCGTTGGCAGGGACCATGCTTGGGTGGCCCTAAAGTAACATCACCTTTGACCAAAGCTCATGTAATGGCAATAGACACTTCCCCTAGGTGGTATGAACCATAATACCTTGCTTGCTATATGGATCATTTTGTATTGGACAAACTAAAATAATTTCATTGGTCACCAAATCAAAGGCTTTCATGCCCCGATAGGCCCATGTCAATTTATTCGGACTGCCTAAACACACAATGATTAAAACCCATGCGTATGCACATTAGCTAAGAGAGGTTATGTTGCCAGTTTTTCACCATGCACCAAACGTGTCCATCGGGTTCCCGGTTGACCCATGGGCTAATCCCACCTAGGACAGAGACTGCACGACCTCGTGTGTGGGAGTAACAAGGTTGGAAGGACCTATGTGCTTGCATGTGATTTGTGGATGTTACATAGCACGATCATGCATCTTATACGTCATTCATGCATCATCCTAACAGGTATTTTTTGCAGCCATCATAGATCTGTCCAGGTGGTCTGAAGGTCCTAACAGGTGACTAATCAGCAATTTATTTGTCTTTTCTTTCTGAGGAGCAGAATACGTGGGCTCAGAGAACGGTAAGTCATCCCCTTTTACAATATTTGATAGAAAGTAACATGGCTAATCCATTAGGAAGACCGGGTGCAACCCATGCCCTCATTATTGATGAAATGGATAGGAAAGCACGGGACTTAGAGAGTAGGCTAAAAGAATTTGAAGCCAAGATAAAGACTATGAAGGAAGACTTTACTGCCACGATGACACCGTCTACCAAGGCACAACATACTGGTTTTGCCATGCCACAGAGCAAATAGGGCTTAGCTGCAATGCCGAGAATCGGGTCCAGAGGAAAGATGCCTTGTGTTATGTAGTCAAGGTAAAAAGGCAAAGGGCATGTTTGTAATGAGGGGTTTAAGATGACGACGATGGGTGGCCCCAAGAGAAAAATGGACATCCTCGAGGAGGTAATTCAGTGATCTAAACGTGCTACTGCCCAAGCCGCCAAACAAGAGGCTCGCCTTTGCTACCACGGACTTGGAGAGAAAAAGTGGGCTATGCAGAGGCGACAGTTTCGTCGGCATTCAGAAGATCAAAAAAGTGCCGGTGGCTGGAGTGGCTCGGAAATATTGCTTTGGTTTAGGCGAGTCTTTCCTTCAGATCAGGTCAACTAAGCCAACTGTGGGTTATGGGATAATGGATCCTCATCAGTATGCCACAGGTATATTTGATGACTGGAAAATCCCGAGGAAGCAAGTTCAAAATCTTGAGCCGTCTAGAATTACTAAAGGGTGCCCAAGTCATAGCAATAGCAGCAGAATAAGTGGTGGAGACATGAAGATGTCGGCTACGGAGGTGACCCGAAATGACCGCATCATCTTAGAAAAGCCTCTGTCGAAGCATTTTGCCTATTTGTTTAAGAAAGGGAAGTTGCAATCAAAATGAGCTAGAACCTCTAAAAGCCAAGGGCATCCGAGACATCAAGTAGATCAATATTGCGTCTATCATCAACAGGTTGGATATGACACTAATGAATGCCGAGCTTTGAGGGAACAGGTTTAAGGCCTCATTGACAAGGAGCTCAAAGGAAGGAAGGATGGGCCCTGAAGTTGATTATGGACCGTCGGCAACAACACCTGCATCGGCAGAGAGAGGAAGATGATAGTTTAGACTTTCCTTCTTAGTTCTAAACTTTTTTTAATAATGATTAATGACGTTTTTTAGTTTTATTAACAAATTGAACAATTTCCTTCACTTGTGTGATGTTTTTTTTTATGCGTGATCATAATCCATTTATATTTGACATTATCTCGATTGATGCTACTTTGTTTATTCTTGGAACCTTGAAAATCTTTATGGCATCTGACATAACTCTTGAAGAGTGAGAAAATTTGAGAGAATTAAAACAAAATACGAAAAGGTCTTTGCCTGGACCTACGAAGATATGCCAGGAATCGATCAGGAAGTCGCAGAGCACGCTATTACTACATATCTAGACCATAAACATGTTAAACAGAAACTGAGAAGGCTTAGGCCAGAATGGGCAGATAAGGCAAAAGAGGAGATTCGCCAGCAAATCAAAGCCAAATTTCTAGGTGAGGTGCAATATCCAACTTGGTTGGCCAATGTTGTCCCCGTAGCCAAAAAGAATGGCAAGGTAAGGGTATGCGTAGATTATCGGGACATGAATAAGGCTTATCCGAAAGATAACTTTCCACTGCCCCATATAGATGTGTTCATAGACAGCGCCGCTACTTGCGAGATGTATAGCTTTGGAGATGGTTATGCGGGCTATAATTAAATTCTCAATAAAAGAATTGATCTAATTAAGACGGCTTTCATCATAGAATGGGGGACGTATGCTTACTAGGTAATGCCTTTTGGCCTAGAAAATGCAGGAGCCACTTATCAGAGGATGGCAATAAAAATCTTAAATGACTTGACCCATAAAGAAGTGGAGGTATATGTGGATGACATGATGATCAAGTTGGCCACTAGAGAAGGTCATTTCAAAGCCCTGGAAAAGTTTTTCCAGAGGATAAATACGTACAATATTCGATTAAATCCTAAGAAGTGTATCTTTGGAGTCATGTCAGGGAAGCTGCTAGGATATGTGGTTAGCCAAAGGGGCATCGAGATCAACCTAGACAAGGTTAAAGCCATCAGAGAAATGCCAGTGCCTCAGAAGGAAAAAGACGTAAGGAGCTTCTTGGGCAGATTGCAGTATGTCAGCAAATTCAGTACCAAACTAACTTCGATTTATGAGCCAATCTTCAAACTACTCAGAAAAGACCTACCAGTAGTATGGAACGAAAATTGTCAGAAGGATTTCGATACTATCAGAGAATATTTGCTAAATCTATTGATTTTGAGACCGCCGCAGCCAGTCAAACCACTGATTTTGTATTTAGCAATAGAATATAGTTTTGTAGGTGCCATGATGGCCTAGGAAGATGAATTCAGAGTAGAATTTGTTGTTTACTACCTTAGCAAGAAGTTCCTGGCTTATGAGGTTAAGTATGCAGAAGTAGAAAAGATCTATCTTGCGGTAATTTAGGCCTCTAAGAAGTTGAGACACTACTTTCACTCCTACAAGATACAGGTGGTAGCAAAGCAGAATCCCTTGAGATACTTGCAAGAGGCTCCATCCTTACTTGGAAAAATGGGTAGGTGGTTATTGCTGCTACAAGAGTTTGATATAGAGTACGTTACTCAAAAAACTATCAAAGGGTGTGCAGTGGTAGAATTCCTAGCAGAACACCCAATTCAAGGAGACTCATACAAGTTCAACTTTTCAGATGAGGATGTGATAGTCATCGGAGTTCAGGGATGGCAACTATACTTTGATGGGGTTGTGACCAATAAGGGGGCAGGAGTAGGAGTCATTCTGACCACCCCGAAGAATGAGAAACTCCCTTTGGCAAAGAAACTGAGGTTCAAAGCTACCAATAATGAAGCCGAGTATGAAGTATGTACTTTTGGGTTGGAAGCATTAATAGCCTTGGGGGCAAAGAAAGTGGAAGTGTTTGGTGATTCATCCCTGGTGATCAATCAAATTCGGGGCGAATGCGTTATTAAAGAAGAAAGGCTAATGCTGTACAATAAGCACTTGAGAGACATGAATAGTCAGTTTGAAGTGTGTACATTCCATTTCATTCCAAGGGACGAAAATCAGTTGGCGGACGCGCTTGCCACTTTAGTGTTAATGTGGGACAATCCAGAAGGGGTAGTTATGAGGCCGGTTTTGATTTCTAGCTCTGAGAGACCTAGCTTCAAATCTAAATCAGTCATGAAAACAGAAGTAGCGGATGGGAAGCCATGGTATTATGACATTATGAACTATCTAAAAAAAATGACTTTTCCAGAGGAAGCTACTGAGAAAGATTAGAGAATGATTCGCAAATTGTCTACCTAGTTCATTTGCAAAAATGGTGGCAGGCTGATGGTATCCGATTGAGATGTTTGGATGAGAAAGAGGCCAAAAGGGTAATGGAATAAACTCATGCTGGCATATTCGGAGCCCATATGAACGGGCTGACATTGGCAAAGAAGATTATGAGGCAAGGGTTCTTCTGGCTCACCATGGATAATGACTGCTCAAAGTATGTAAAGCAGTGTTAGTTGTGCCAACAGTACGCAGATTTAAGGCACTTGCCTGTCTCAGAATTGCATATTTTGACATCGCCTTGGCCGTTCGTAGCCTGGGGGATTGATATTATTGGGCAAATTCGTCCTACGGCTTCCAATGGACACAGATACATCATCATCGCCATTGATTATTTTACCAAATGGGTAGAAACTGAGTCTTTCAAAAAAAGTTGATGCTAGGGATATGGCGAAATTCATTGAGAAAATTTTGATATGTAGGTACGGCCTCCCACATCACGTGGGATCTGACAACAGGGTCCAGTTTATGGCCGAGACGAAGAAATTGTTCTAGAAGTATGGTATTGAGCATCATAAGTCGTCCCCATACCGGCCTCAAGCCAATGGGGTAGTAGAAGCCGCCAACAAAAGTATCAAGAGGATTCTAGCCAAGATGGTTCAGAATTATAAAGATTGGGCAAAAAAGCTGCCTTTTGCACTTTGGGGTTACAGAACGACCACCAGAACATCTACAGGAGCCACAATGTACTCTTTGGTGTATGGAACGGAGGCAGTATTGCCAGTCGAAGTTGAACTCAAGTCACTAAGAGTGGTCATGGAAGCTGAGATCCCAGAAGCTGAATGGGCACAACAACGGTTACAGCACTTAAACATGTTGGATGAGAACAGATTGAGAGCCTATTACCATAACCAAATTTATCAGAAGAGGCTCGCTAGATCCTTTGGAAAGAAAGTCAAGAAGCATCCCCTGAAGGAAGGGGACTTGGTGTTCAAGCAGATGAGACCAGGTGCACCTGGTATCAGAGGAAAGTTCAGATCAACGTGGGAAGGACCATTTGTCCTCAAGAAGCTGTTACCAAAAGGAGCTGCGATTTTGTTAGATAGCAATGGTAACGAATTCAAAGAACCGATCATTATTGATAGACTCAAAAGGTTCCATGGCTAAAGACAAAAAAATCAAAAGAAGAGAATAAAAGCCCCGCGGATCGAAAACCGAAAAAAGGCAACCTTGCTAAAATTGGGTGCCTCGTCAGGGTGAAAACCGAAAAAAGGCATCCTGGGTAAAAATTAGAGGCATGAGAGAAAATATCCAATCAAGAAAACCCGAGAGGGCTGATTGGTAACAGGAGTTGATGCTATCAAGATTTGGCTCTGTGAATGAATGTAGTTTGCCATTTTTGAATTAGTGTTAAATGGTGATCATGTATATTGAAATCATACCGAAACGGGCACAATGTTGTGAAATGAAATAAAACTAAATTCATTCATTGATATTATTTCCTAGTTCTATTCTAAAAAGGAACATATTGCTTAAAATCCATACAAATATGAACTAGACCTTACTACCGCTCTCGCCGGCCTGGTGCCTTAGTGGCCAGGTCCTGTTATCAACTGCGGGGCTAGGTGTCCACCCTCTATATGCGCTGGTAGAAGTTGCAGAATGATTCCCAGAAAAGGGTATAGTAGTTTTCTCTGGTAGTTCAATCCAAAGATCATGATACTGAGAAGCAAAGGCTGAAGACAAGACCCCGCCTCAAAAGGATAGGGAATGTCTCACTACATCATTAATCCCTCTGAATTATCAAGCACAATAGGTGGTAGTGTAAAAGGCAGTCTCATGAGGCCTTCAAGAATAAGATCCTCATATGCTACCTCACCCAATCTAGCAACACATTCATCAAGGGAGGCCATGAAATGCAACTGATGCCTAGAGAGAAATACCTCAGAGAATAACTGCTGATTACCCTAGGAAGGGGCTTTGATAATAGCTTCAACTTTTCTTGCAACCACAATGGAAAGACAGGAGAGTCTAAAAAAAAAAACCGAAAAGAGAGGCGATTAGAAATGAAAACTGTGACTCGCTAGCAAAAGTTAGGCCAAAGGGCAGGGTGAAAACCTAGGAACAGGCAGTCTGTCCTTCAAAAAATAAAAATGAATAAAAGCCGCTGGATTGGGTTGGGTTCATTCCAGTCAAAAATTAGGCATAGGGTCTTGTGAAAATCCCTAAAGGGATGCATTTCCCTCTAAGAAAAGCTAGTGTGAAAATCCACAAGGGACGCACTACCTTTAAAACAATGACCTTTGAAGCCTGGAGCGATAAGGCAGTGTTACTCCGAATAAATTCCCTTTAGGCAGGTGGTGCATAATGCAGAACTTGATTCAGAGTCCTGGAGGCAAAATGCTCATTGACAGGGGGGCAAAGATGCGCACGAGTCAGTTCTCCTTGAAAAGATTATGGGTCAGAGTCCGTAAAGCCAAGACAATGCTTTTCTAGATCCTTGGGAGCATCAGACAATGTGGGCAGCCGAGCAATACCCTCAATGAATCCCTTAACCACCTGGGATGTGGTCTATTCATTTTTGCATATCACATGCATGTCACATGCATTCAGTCTTTTACACGTATAGATATGCACACACAATTCTTGTACATTAATCCTTTGCATGTGTTTCTTATATATAGTTTTGTATGTATATTTCACACCAATGATTCCATACACACACACAGTCTGTTGTATATGTTATTATGTACATGATTCAAAAGGAAAGGTCCGAGTAGACCTCCTGAGCAAGGATGGTCCAAAGGACGGATTCATATCAACATTATCGGCCATAGTATCCGGCATAAAATCAAGTGTATATGTACAGAGGTGGAATGCCCAGAAGAACAAACCTATTCATGACACGCCATGCTAAGGGTAATTCAAAATCCCGCAAATCCATAGAAAAGAAGATCCTTTGAGAAGCCGAACTATCCACCCATACTTTAGTCGAAGGCAATCAAATGTAGAAATGGGATGAGGTACAATTTCAGCTCTACATTGGCGTTCATCCATACCAGACAATCAAGTCAAGATGAAGTCCTCACTAGAATGGAATCTCAAGGACCTGCTCCTAGAAAGACATTTAAGAGAGCAAGCCGACTCATACACACCATGTCAGGAGCAACAAGGTAAGTTTCTCTACCGTAAGATGTATGCTTGTACACATCACACAATAGTCAAGATGAAGTCCTCACGAGAGAAGAATCTCAAGGACCTGCTCCCAAGAGGGTAAAGAATAAGCCTTTCCATGCACACCAAGCCGGGAGCAAACAGGTAAGTTTCTCTGTCATAAGATGTATGCTAACATACCTCCCACAATTCGGATTCAAATGTATGTATATTGCATACACGTAATTCCACATACGTGCATAGTGTTTTGTATATGTACATGGCTCAGATGAGGGGTCCGAATAGACATCATGCTTAGAGATGATCCAAGATATGAGTTCAGCCTAACATTGTCAGACTCATGCATGCCATGCCGGAAGCCACTAGGTTAGTTTCTCTCTCATAAGATGTACGCTCACACATATCACATAGTAAGTGTATCCAAGCCAAATTCAAATGTACAAATTCTCAAACAAAATAAATGTACAAGAATACAAACTCTCAAAACAACAACAAAAATAACTTCTCAAACCAAAACAACAAAAACAACAAACAAAACAAAAAGAAGAAGAAATTTTCAAGGCCTTGAAAATCCAATATACTATAAACACATTCAAAATGTAAAGTTCAAATGCGTCCAAAAATGTGAAAACACAAAAGAAACAAAAAAAGGAAAAAACAGAAATAAAAACGAAAATAAAATAGAAAAATCACCCGCCTGCAGGCAAACAACAAAATTTCCAATCTAATTTTTTATTTGAGAAAGCTCAAATCTTTTTTCTGCCCCGGAGGCTCAACATCAAATTCTCTCACCCTCTTGAGAAGTATACAGGTCTTTTCAACAAAGAGGTTGCATTGGAGATGATAGAGGAATCGATATCTGGCATGTCACAGTAAGTGCAATCAAGAAAATGGGGAACAACCAACCATCCTTCGGGGGCACACTCTGACATCGGCCCCAACAGGTATGTACTGCCATAGGTATGCGCCTTTTATATACCCTACACATTTGCTTTTAAAAAAGAAGAGGTTCAGGATAAGCACCAGTAAAGAAAGCAACGAGTCACCATGTCAACCCAAGGATGGTCAACGGTCTGGCACTGGGTTAACCAGATGGTGGTCGGCAAATACATCATTCAGATAATGGTTAATAGGTAGACACCAAGTAGACTGGATGGGGTCAAAAAGTTAAAAAGAACACATATTACTAGCCGAATGTAGGTTAGCAGATCACACATTGCACTAGCCGGATGTAGGTTAGTAGATTAGACATTGCGCTAGCCGGATGTAGGTTAACAGATCAGACGTTGAACTAGCAGGATGGGGGTTAGCAAATCAGACGTTGCATAAGCCGGATGGAGGTTAGCAGATCAGACATTGCACTAACTGGATAGAGGTTAGTAGATCAGACATTGCACTAGCCGGATGAGTGTTAGCTGATCAAATAATGTACTAGCTGAATGGGGGTTAGTAGATCACACATTATACTAGCCGAATGGGGGTTAACAGATCAGACATTGCACTAGGCGGATGGAGGTTAGCAGATCAAACACTGTGCGAGCCGAGATGAGGCCAGCAGAATACATGCGATAGAACAGATCGCAAACAGAGGTTGTAGTCAGAGAGTACTGCATCTCATAGACATCGTGCAGGCCGGGACGAGGCTAGCGGATCACCAGCGGTAGAACAGATCGCAAATAGAGGTTGTAATCAGAGAATACTGCATCTCAAAGACATCGTGCAGGCCGGGACGAGGCTAGTGGATCACCTGCGGTAGAACAGATCGCAAACAGAGGTTGTGGTCAGAAAGTACTACATCTCACAGACACCGCGCAGGATGGGATGAGCCTAGCGGATCACCAGCGGTAGAACAGATCGCAAACATAGTTTGTAGTCAGAGAGTACTGCATCTCCCAGACACTGTGCAGGCCGGGACGAGGCTAGCAGATCACCAGCGATAGAAGAGATCGCAAACAAAGGTTGTAATCAGAGAATACTGCATCTCACAGACATCGTGCAGGTCGGGACGAGGCTAGTGGATCACCTGCGGTAGAACAGATCGCAAACAGAGGTTGTAGTTAGAGAGTAATGTATCTCACAGACACCGTGCAGGCCAAAATGAAGCTAGCGGATCACTAGCGGTAGAACATATCGCAAACAGAGGTTATAGTCAGAGATTATTTATTCTTCTTGATACATTTGCTATTTATTTTCTTTGTAAGTAGACAGTAAAAAAATGAATAAATAATAAAAAAAATTGATGAGAAATGCTTACCTTGTTCCTTGTGCGAACTAGTGTGAGGAAAAGGGAAAAATGCAGTAGAAATAATGTGTAAATGAGGAATGCGTAGAAACTGGATATTTATATGATTTTTTTAGATCCTATTGTTATGTTTATTTTTATTAATTTTTTTAGTTAATATGTTAAATGTAAATAAGTAAAGGTAATGCTAGTTAAAAGTGCAAACGAGTAGAAAATAAAAATTGCTGCTTTGAGTTATTTGCAAAAAAAAATTAATAATAATAATAATAATAATAATAATAATAATAATAATAATAATAATAATAATAATAATAATAATAAGACATAATTTGGCCATTGAAATTGGTTGTACAAGATTAGAACAATGTTTAAATATTTGGTATACGTACAGAAAATTTGCTGCATTTCAGTTAAAGAGTTGCTGAAATTTAGTTAGAATGTTGTTCTTCCTTAGTTAAAATGCTGTCTGTATTTAGCTGAGATACTGTCTGAATTCAGTTAAAATATCGCCTAAATAATCGATAAAATAATACTGATTAATTCATCTTGCATAAACTAATTGTCTGTTTTTTTTAGGATGCCTCGACAACGTAGAGTATGTCAGAGATTGGATGTACCTCCGTCTCTAGAGAAGATGTCAGACGTGTAGAGGCAGCATTACGAGACCTTGTATCAGATGAGGATTTTGCCTTGCAGATTTGTGTGTAGACCGTTCTTGGAGCGAATAGGCATGTGGGCCGAGGTGAGTGCCCTGATAGCATCAGCCGGCTGGACCGAGTTTTTGAGATTGGCTTACACTACGTATCCAGAGGTCACTAGAGAGGTGTTGGCCACCCTACAATATAAGGGGTATCAGAGGCCAAACATGGAGCTTGGGACTATATCTTTCTGGTCTGGAGGCCGTTATCATGAGATGAGCTGTTTGGATTTCTCTCTGGCGATGTAGCTCTCGATAGGGGAGCAGGTCATGGTACCAGATAGGACCGTCCCTATGCATTGCTAGGAGCGGGTCACTGCACCAGGTGTCCCTTACCGCTCTAATAAGGCGAAGAGCACTTTATTGCGTTCACATGCTCTGAGGTACATTTAGAAGGTGTTGGCTAGCAGTTACCTCGGCTAGATTGGGAGTCAGGGTTCCATAACTACTACAGAGATCTGGAGTTTGTGGGCCATGATGACTGGCAAATAGATGAACATTGCTCATGAGATTTTATCTGCGTTTGTCAAAGCTGGACGGGGGAACACTGGGTATATATGTGTCGGAGGAGTGGTGACTAGGTTTCTCCTTTATTTGAGACGTGACCACAACACCTTCGGGCCGCACTTGGTGGGAGATATATCTGTTGACCTCGCCGTCACCGGAGCTATGGGTATGTTAGAGCCAGTATCTGAGGATTTAGATGAGTACAAGCTACTCAGTATAGCAGAGACCAGGATTCTCTATAATTTACCTCCACTCCCAGATGTACCTTGCACTTTAGGAGGGACTCACATGTAGCCAGATAATGAGGAGCCATATATACCACAACATGAGGAGGGTGCATATGATTTGGACATCACACATCTTATCGGCACTCCCCCTTCATAGCGGATCCTGCATGAGAGCGGAGCCCGTACTGGTCCTTCACCACAAATGTATTACAGTCAGCCGGGCCATTCGGGAGCATCCTCCTCCGCAGTCTCGTTGCCACCTGAGTACAGGGCAAAGCAGAGTCAACCCACTCCAGAGATGTCATTCCAGTCCATGTACCAGGTTATGATGTCTGCATTCGCCACTCTGGGGCAGCGCCAGGATGAGAGGTTCACCCTATTTGGCCAGCAGATGGCATAGGGATTCGGAGAGATTGGTAGCCATTTGGATAGGATAGAGGGGTCTTTGACTATGTCACTAGCTTTGACGACATGGAGGTTTAATGAGTCCTTTCAGGCGATGGACAAGTCATTGGCTGCCACCCGACACCGAATGGATATCTTGGAGTAAACTTTCGCAGGGGAATCCCAGGGCATGAGAGATCTGCTTGAGGATTTAGGGAGAGACTTGCCCATCATCCAAGAGGATTTGGGGCTTCACATTGATGGATACACATTTGCTGTATATAGCCTAGCCTCCTGTTTTTAGGAGCTGTCTCACACTATTGCGAGCATGGCTAGCCCTTTCCTCGACAGACAAGTAGAGGTTAGATTTTGGGTATCTCATTCATCATCATCGAGGCCACCGCCTGAGGATGTCACACATCAGCTGGCACCTCATCCAGCTCAGCCGGACGATCCAGACATGCCCACGGACTATCGTTATCTTCGCCAGTGCGCCTGGTTTTTCTGATTTTCTCGGGTTTTTAGTTCAAAATTCAGGCTACTTTTTCAATTTTTTAAGGGGTAATTAGGGGTTTTTTAACAGGAAAAAAGGGGTTTGAGAAACCTAATTTTTAGGAGGGTATAAAAAGAAAAATTAAAACAGATCAGGGAGAGGGTTTTTTTTGGAGAACGCCGAGGAAAAACCCTGAAATTAAAAGAGAGTTCTTCAGAGCAAAGCAATTTTTCTTTTCTAAAAAATATTCTGAGATTGTTCTTGAGCCAAGTAAATCGATTATTTGTGCTTAAAGCTCAATTCTCACAACCAGGTTTTCTACAAATAATTTTGAAATAATGATCTTAATTTTTTTCAAGCAAAACGGCAGGGAAATCAACTTTTCTTCATTTGCAATTAAAAGTCATATCTGAGGGTAAATATTGGACTAAATCAGTTCTTTCTCTTTCCCTTTCCTTCTTATTTCTGCTTCGCTAATCAGTTTTCATCCATTGTATATATTGTATATACTGTTGTTTGATTTTGTTAATTTATATACTGTATATATTGTTGCTTGATTTTGTTCACTCCGTTGTATATACTATATACATTTCTTGTTGTTCTTTATTACTTCATTTTGTCTGTTGTTATCACTTATTTATTATTGGATGTATTTGACGTTTTGACATGATAAATCATTTGTTATTGGTTGTTTATCATTAACATTTGTTATTAATCTGTTTATCTTTTATTATTCTTTCATTATTGTTTACTGTTAATCTTGCTATTGATATTGATAAAGCTATTCACTGTTGTTGTTATTATTATTCTGTTCACCAATTTGTTCCTTAATATTACTACTATTCATTGGTTACTTATGTGTTACGATTTATTATTAATAGTTAGCTTAATAATTAATCTAGTTATTAAGTTATTTATTATTTGCTTGTTGTGATTAATCTGTGGGTTGCCATTATTTATTTATGTGTATATTAATGTGTTTGTCATGAATAACATTAACTCAAATTAATTTATCTCCATGATGTATGAACATGGTTTATAAACTGATTAATAATATTTTTTTTTGGTTTCTATTTTATTCTGACTTATTATTATTTATTTGATTAATTTTCAATGCTTATTCAACCTGTATTCTTAATTCAATTATTGATTATTTCTATTCAATTGATTGCTTATACTCAACTGATTTAATTGATTGTATATATTTAATTAGTTTAATTGATTGTTATATTTTTCTATTGATGGTTTAATTGATCGTTTTAATCGATTAATTTATTCAATTAATTGCTTGTTTATACTATATTATTTATTTGATTCAATTTACTGACATTTTATTTTATTTCTTTCTTATTGCCTCAAAATTTATTTGCTTTCACCGTGAGTAACATTTCTGAGCGAGCTGGGGGTCAGGAAAATCAAAGACTTCCGAAATTTTGCATTTCTAATTGTCGTATTTTCTTTATTTTATCATTTTTTTATGTTGTATGAAAAATGTGTTTTATATTTCATCTGTATTATAGAAAATCATATTTTTTACAATAATTAAAATTGGGGTTTTTATTGATAAAATGGACCAATATCCTATTTTAACCAATAAAATCTCACTTTCAAATGGAGAATTAATTTTCATAAAATGAGATCACTCATCCAGATATTCTCAATAAACATCCAAAAAATAGTTCTCCAATTTTCTAAGTCAATAAAGGGAGCCAATGTTCCTAATCCCAATAAATGTCCCGATTTATGTATGATATATTTTATGTTATTTATTCATTTTATAGTATTCATTTATTTATTTTGGGAAAAATTTTATTCTTTTATGCCTTTTTATTTTAGGGATTGTTCTGTCCCCTATTTTTCATATGCAATTCATTTTTTGCTTTCTTTATCGTTTTCTTTACCGCTTTCCAATATGATTGCAATGTGCTTTAAATTTATTGCACGGTCGCATGAGATGAGAGGTGGAATTTTGATTTCTTAAAAACTCATTTATAAACTTAACTTAAGGCATTAATAAGAGTGAAGCTCCGAACACCTTCTCTGGTTTAAGACCCCCAACGTTGGATGACCTTTCCCAATTTCTCGTAAATTGGGTGGCGACTCCAAAATACATCAAAGGTGCCTAAAAGGTGTCATGAGGCTAGATGATCCTTCCAATGTTCTATTAGAAGGAGGTGTCCAAAATGTCTCAGAATGCGCAAGATCAAAAGATGCAAAACCAATCCCTCGAGCCCTAAAAGCAGGTCTCATCACGAGGGCCTTTGCTAGGTTCAGTGCGCGTCACACATTACATGAGCTTTGGTTAAGGGTGGTGTTACTTTAGGTCTACCCAAGCATGGCTCCTGCCAATGGGTCCAGCTCATCGCGAGCATAGTGACCGATCGGGTCTCCATTTGATATACCATTGATAGTACAAGGCATGGGCTGGTGATTATCCTGAGCACTTTCCTACAATGAATGAAAGTAGGGTTGTATTTTAGGAATGCACCGGGGTAAAATAAGGGACCAACTAGAATAGTTCTAAGGCTCTAATGAATGCAATGCAATTTTTTTCGAAAAGAGATAAAATTTCTTAACCCTAAACCCATTTATATTAGATTAGCCGAAGTTACTTTTAGAGCAAAATCTCATGATTGTGAATGCACGCGAACCTTGTTCGGCATTCGGGTCACTTTTGGAAGTCTGCCTTTAGGACCCCAAGACCAGATGGAGGTTCAATAAAACTCATGAAAGCTCGTCACTTTGCAATGGATAGGGATTCACCCCCATTCCATTATTGGTAATCAATCTACGAGGGCATATGTTGGGTATCATAAGGTAGGTATCATGGAGTTGCCACCCAATAAAACATTGGGAAATAAATTCTAACCTTCTGAGGCCAAAACCAGAGAGAGTTCGAGACCTCACTCTTATTTATACGTTTTGTAACAACTCATTTTGGAACTAGTAGTTTTGGTAAAATTTTATCGGGATAAGTTAAGTTTAAAGGTGCAATAAGATGTGATTGTATGAATTTGTAAGTGTTTTAGGGTATAAAGTTTTGAGGGTGCATGTGTGGTTTGAGAAGAAGAGTGATTGTTGTGAATGAGAGTTCTGCCGCGAGCGCGACAGAACACTTCAACGAATTCCAGCTTAAAGTTATGTTTTGAGGGAGTGTGTATTGGGGTTTTAACACATGGCAGCTTGGGAATTGGACACATGTATTTTATACATGTGTCTAGTGAAGAATTTAGTGAGGTGAGATGTATTAAATGAAGTGGTTTGTTGTTAATTGGGTTTAGGTGGCATTAATTTGGGTTGGTTGGCTTGGATGACGGTTGACCGGCTGCCCTTTGTTCCTCTTTAATTTTGTTTTACTTTTGGCTTTTGTTCTTCTTTCTATTCCTTTAGTTTCTACCGTGTTCCCTTGCTTTCCCATCTCTTTTTCCTTTTCTTCTTCAAGTGGTTTGCTCCTTAAGTGAATTACTTGGATTGGTTTGAAGTGAGTGTTGTGGAAACTGAGTTGGATTCTTTGATAGCTTTTGACAAGAGTTAGAAAAAAGCAAGGAGAAGGTCGGGATTGAGTAGAGAGCAGTGATTGAGCTACCTAAAGGTTGGGATCGTGTGTGTTTTCAGTATTTTGCATGTGTTTTAGTAATTTGTGTTTGAATAGAAATGTGGATGAGTAGTGATACATGTTGTGTTTTGACTAGTTCAATTGCTCTTTTAGTATGTATTCATTTTGATTACTTGCAATGTCCTAATGGTTGTAGATGATTAGTATGTACTTTTGAAGTAACTGAGTATGTATCATGGATAACTTTCTGGGTATGTGTGTGGTTGTGTTAATCTCGAGATGTTAAATATAGTTGTGTAATTTGAGTTGTTATTATTATAAGCCTATTTTCATTACCTCGGAGGTAAGTTTTGTATGATTTTACATGTCATATGATATTGGGTAAAGATTGATTTGATTTTGGAAAGCTCTATTTTTTGGCGTTTTCCCGAAAATTGGAAATCACGATTCTGTCGCGAGCGCGATAGAATCAGGTCTTCCATTTTCTTTTTTTTTTCTTTCGGCAAGCTGGTTGGCATTTTGCACGACACGTGAACCTTTTCACGACTCGTGAATCGTGAAGCTCTTCACGAGTCGTGAAGATTGGTCAGCACGAATAGGAGAAGGATGTGTTGTTGTGCATGAACCGTGCATTAGATGCACGAGTCGTGCTCCAGAGCACGAGTCATGCGCATGAGCACGAGTTGTGTGGATGAGCACGAGATGTGCATCTTGCTTTTCCTGCTGAGTGAATGTGGCTTCTGTCACAAGCGCGACTTCTTGCCGTGATTGCGATAGTGAACCTCTTTCCTATCCTGCTTTGCTTTCGAAAATGATTTCTTCTTGTCTTGCTGTGCCTGTTTTCTCCCTAGAGCATGGTTTATGGTTGCTTATACCTTGTTTATAGTATAATTAGTGTTTTGGTATTGATAATTTTAGATGTGTGAACGTTTCGATTTGCGTTACCAGTAGTGCCAAGTGCTATGTTTTGAGTGAGTGAGTCGAGCCTGAAGTGTCATAGTAGTGGATATATAAGCATGCTTATAAAGGGATAGAGTGTGGCTGCTACAGTGACCTTAATTGTGTCTACTGGTGAATACCTAGTGTATTCAATTTTGAGTTAGGTCTCTAAAATTTAATACTGTTTAACAGTATTTAAAGTAAAGTACCCATATCCACCATTGTTGAGAATTCAGGCTACTGTATGGTTTTTAGTGTACAAGAAGTGTAGTAAAAACTTGCATATGTATATGAACGTAGTATGTCATGATATCGATATTGTTTGCCATATTTGGATGTTTGCTCGTGGAACTGGTTAGAGTGTAACGTTACTTGTTTACAAGGCTGTGTATATGGTTATTTGTAAGTGACATGGCTATTAATATGCATTTGATATATTTGTGACTTCATTAGAAGTCTATTGCTTTTGTTTATCCCCACTAAGCATTATCGCTTATGACGGGTGGTTTTTTTCCCGTGTAGGTTTGCAGGATGGTATCAGAGAGTTTGCATATGCAGGTCATGGCCACTAGGAGCTTATATATGATATTTTTGTATAAGATAGAGTTTCTTATGTTTTGAGTAACATCACTATGTATATAAAAGTATAGTATTGAAGTGTAAATGTTAATTGTATTATGTATGTATGGAAGAGGAATATGTATTAAGTATATAAAACTATTATAATATGTACAGTTTATATATATTTATACGAGTAGTATGTTTGGCCCAAGATATCCTAATTATTTTTTTTTTGTTATTACTTCCGCTTTTGAGTTTGAATATGTTTGCGTTTGTGTTTGCGTGGCGCCCCGATATTCCTTCCCAGGGGTATCGGTGTGTTACACCTTTGGTTAATGTTATATGACTGAGTTTTTAGAGTCAATTATTTTATCTCTCCTCTCATAGGATCATACAATAAAATTAAGTGCATTTCAAGTATTTTTAGAAAGCATTAAAGAAAGCAATAAATAAATTACAAGTGAAAAATGGGACAGAACAATCCCCCAAATAAAAAAGCATAAATAAACAAATGAATAAAATTGCCCAAAAATTAATTAGAAGGGCCCAAAATAAATAATACACAAAAAAGAATAAAATAAAATAGATAATACATAAATCGGGACATTTATCTGATTTTAGGAACATTGGTTCCCTTGTGCTAACTTAAAAAATCTGAGAGTTATTTTTGGGCGATAAAAATAGGGATAATTGGATCTCGTTTTATGAAAATTAACTCCCTTTTGAAAATGAAAGTTTATTAGCTAAAATTAGGATATTGATCCTATTTTATTAATAAAAATCCCAATTTTTATCATTGTAAAAAACATGAGTTTCTCTAAAATAAACACATCTAAATACTATTTTGCATAAAACATACAAAATAATAAAATAAGGGAAATATATAAATTAAAATGTAAACCAAACTTTGAAGGCTCCTAATCTCTTGATTCTCCAGCTTGCCCAGGAATATTACTCAAAGGGAAATAAATAAGTTTGATAGACAACAAAAACAAGAATAAAAAAAACAATATTAGTAAATTAAATAAAATATACAGAATATGATATAATAGAAATAAGCAATTAAATGAAGCAAATACAATAAATAATTCTAATTGAGAAAAATATTTACGATTACTACAGAAAAATAATGGTTGAAAAAGAAAACAAAGTAACAAAGTAGATTAATGATCAAAAGTAGAATCAAACGAAAAACAAAATTAATGCTAGATATTCTTCAGATTCAACTTACATTCCATGCATCATATCAGTAAATTGATTAGATTAATCTAATTGAGTTTATGTTGATTATAACAAACAACAACAAATAAATTAATAGTAATTTACAGTAATTACAATGGAGAAAACAAATGAACGACACAAAGTAAGGAAAGAGAAAGGATTGGCTTAAACCCGTAAATTTACCCTCAGAGGTTTGATTTTAGCTAAAAAAAAATGATTGATTTCCTCGTCGATTGCTTGAAAAAAAATAAAGAAAGCTTGGATCAAAGCTTCCTCTCACTAAAACTGAAGTTCAAAGCTCTTATTTTTAAAAATAACAGATAATGAGAACTGGACCTTAAACACAAAGAATTAATTTTTTTTTCTCAAGAACAATTCTAGAATTTTTGAAAAACCTTCTTAGCTCTCAAAACTCTTATTTTTAAGAATTTTTGTTGCCGTTCTAATGCTTCTCCACCTTTCTTTCTGTATTCTAACTTTTCCTTTTATATGATATTCCAAAAATTAGGTTTTGGGAGCTTTTAAATCCCATTAAAACTCTTTTAAAATCAAGTTTTACCCTTTGAAAATAGGGATAAAGAGTTTGAGTTTAGTTCAAATTTTAATTCAAAACCCCAGAAATCCTGGAAAAATGAAAAAACCAAAGTCCCTGCGAAGTAGGAGATGCGCGAGGTGCGGCCCTCGTACTGGAGGCCATGCCTCGCAGGCGCGAGGTGCGGCCTCATGCTGGGAGGCTGCGCCTTATATGCACGAGGTGCGGCCTCGCATAGGAGGCTGCGCCTTATATGCATAAGGTGCGGCCTCGCGCAGGATGCCGCGTGCTGCCCAAGGTAAGGTCTCATGCAAAAGGCCTTGCGCGCTGCCAGCAGGAACTGTGCGATGCGTACGCTGCTAGTAGGCACTGTGTCACACCCCAAAATAGCACTGGTCGGATTGTGCATGCTAAGTTGGGATCGGAAGGGTATTTCGGTAATTTGTGCTTGAGAAAGTTGGAATGTTAAGGACCTAATTGATAAGATAATTAAGTTTATAAGGAAAGAATTGTGTAAGTGAGTGAAGTGTAATTTGTCTAAGGACTAAAGAGCAATAATGGAATTTGGAATAGTTAAGTGGAGTTTGTGGTCTAATTAGGATCTGCCATGTGGACTGTTAGGTGAGCATTGAAAGAAGAAAAAGAAGAAGAGAGAAGAGGGAACACAGATTTTTGGTTTGGCTTTCCCGTGTCCCTCATCTCACGCTCCTTCTTCTTCTTCTCTCCTCCTTTCTCTTTGTTTTTCCTTTCATTCCCGTTGGCTTGGGTTGTGGTTGGCTTGGTGGAGTTTGTACTTTGCTTGAAGAGGTAAGTTGGAGTTTAACGTACTGTTCTTCTTCTTCATCTTCCTGGTTTTACTTCAGTTAGGGTTTGAACTAAGGATTTGTGGGTTTCTTGTTTGTGCAAGTTTTGGATTGTAAGAAGAAGCAAAGCAAAGGCAAGGAAAGGATTGAGGACTGATCTTGAAGCTTAAAGTGTGATTTTGGATC
Organism: Excoecaria cochinchinensis; assembly: GCA_947683425.1. Classification (NCBI taxonomy): domain Eukaryota; kingdom Viridiplantae; phylum Streptophyta; class Magnoliopsida; order Malpighiales; family Euphorbiaceae; genus Excoecaria; species Excoecaria cochinchinensis. The sequence goes on from CANTUQ010000004.1 coordinate 6,138,237, forward strand.
TTCGATTCCAGGTTTGGGAGTGTTTGAATGCATGCAACGTTTTGAACTTCTCTGTTCTTTAATCTCAGTTGATTGTCTCTGCCCTTCTTCTCACTAGGCTTATAAATGAGTTTGCTCTACTTAATTTCTGGAAATGGGTGTGTTTTGGTATGTGTATATTCATGATTATGTGAATAAATGTGTTACTAATGCATGATAGGAATTGAATTGAAGTTCTGAGTTTAGGTTTTGAACTTACTGTTATTTGTTAGGGTTTATGTTCTTAAAGGAATTAAATATGTCTATACATGATTTTGATTGTTTGATTGTGGAATTAATTGCAATTATATTGTTTATGATGTTTGGAAGATCGACTGTAAGGTAAGATGAGTTTGGATGTGTTTTGAATCAGATTAAAAATGATTTTTATCGGGTTCTTTGAATTCTGGGTTGCTGGGAACAGGAAATCGCAATTCTGTGGAATTCCCTTTTCCAGTGTGTCGTGACTTCCCTGTGAGAGACAAGTCACGAGACGTGACTCCCAGTCACGCCACGTGACTCTGTCTCCCAGTCACAACGCGTGACTTCTCGGCGGGCTGGACGTAGCGAGGCGTGACCTTTAGTCGCGAAGCGTGACTGTCTCTCTCTGTGAGAGGAAAGTCACGTCTCGTGACTTAGAGTCACGACGTGACTCTGGTAAAGGCAAGGCGTGACTCCAGTCACGAAGCGTGACTCCTCTCTCTGTGAGAGGGAAGTCACGTCTCGTGACTTAGAGTCACGGCGTGACTCTTGTGAAGCCAGGCGTGACATAGAGTCACGTCCCGTGACTCTCTAGCAGGTCACGAGACGTGACACTAGGTCACGTCTCGTGACCTTTCTGAGGTCAGTCACGAGTCATGACACGGCTCGTGACCGACCCCTCTTCAGCTCCTCTTTTCGATTTTGCCCAGTTTTAACCAAAATGAATTTCCTATCTCTTCTGTATGGGTCTTCACTGCTGTATAAATTATGTCATACTGTTATATGCTCCTGTATAGCTTTTCTGTTTTGATTTGTGCCCCCGTGGCTAGTTTATTATAAAATGACTTTCAAATGCTTTTATGACTCTTTTCTCTACTGTGTGCTATCTTATCTGATTGGTTAGCCTATTTTAGTTGTGTTTAGCATTATGTTATGCCTGTCCTTGATCGGGTTCTTATCTAGAATAACATGCCATGTTTAAGAGCATTGTATCATTTCCTGATTTAGATTATGTGTTTTTATTCATTGGCATAATATGATTCCACATGTGTTCCTGACATGCTTTAATTTGATTAGTATTGCTAAAATGTGATTAAGGGAATTATTGCATGCTTCAGAATATGACTTGAATGAGGTATGATTGATATTATGCTATGCTATATTTATATGAATAATATGGTAAATGTCTGAATGCATGGTTATGCTTTAGCCTTGGAACTCAATGTGTTATGTTTAGATGTAATTTGGACTATGCATGATTTATGCTTGGTATCTGCACCTAATGTATGATTAAGATTTTGTATTGATAATTATTGGTATGGTAGTGCTTCTTTACCTGATTCTTGGCATGTTTTAGAATATTATTTAATGCTAAAGTGTATGGACTGTAATATGTTTTGCAATGCGGAATTGTATGAGATATGATCAACTTTATGAGCATATTTATATGTCTATTGTACTCCGGTTTATGCATGATATTTACATATTTATGCATTATGCGATTCGAAACGTGAATTGTTTTATGCATGACCTGCGAGAGTCAGTCTAGTGGATAGTTAGGCATGCCTAATAGAGCCTTCAGTAGCTGCAGCACCCTTTGAACGTTTGGACCCTGATCAGGTCCTCCGTATGGTTCCTCGCGAACCCCCCCTCAGTACGGATCCTCGTGATCCTTTTTAATGTATTTGGATCGGGTTAAGATCCCCCATCAGTAAAATGCTTTTGTGATAAAATAAATGGTTTTCGATTCGTACCCGTAAGGTACCCTTTGGCCGACTTGTACCCGTAAGGTACTAATCAGTTCAGTACACTCGTTATCCACTATTGTGAGTCAGCAGGTGCTTTACTGCTTTGTGTTACTTTGAAATGACTATCATAATGTGATATCCGTTTGAGCATGATAAAGATTTCAGGAATCAGTTTATGTGTATATAAATGTGACTATGGGTTTCAGGATGTATGTCTATTTTAAATAAGCATGACTTTATATCTATCATGATAATCCATACTTGTCATGTGATTTGTTATAAGTTTCTGAATGCTTTGATTATGATGCGACTAGAGTATTTATGTATGTGACTTAAACATGTTTTGTTAATTATTATCACGTGAACCGAAGCAGTGGTGATGGTAAGTATGTGATGTTTAACTGTACTTTCTGCATGATGATATGAATGTAATACTAATTGATTATGCCTTCAATCTCCGCTATCAGAGTGTTTTTGCATGATGCTTAATATATTAGAGTTGCGCAGCGGTATTGTGATGCTCTAAATGTTATCCTTTGGATATTTGATTAGTGTATGTGTTTGGCATGTCTAAGGATGTTCAATAGCTAGCACTCTCAACATGATGATTGGGTTGTCAGTTCCTGCATAGGTATTTAGCTATGTCAATTGCTTGTGTAAAGCTCTTGTGGCGCCGCACGGTAAGATGTTGTTATTTGATACCCATGTAGGTTTATGCATGTGATATAATATGTAGTTCAGCATGATGATGCTTGTGACGTATACTGTAGTATGTCTGTAATGGTCTATCCTGGACATGAGGTTATGGTTTGATTGTGAGTTATCGAATGAATGCCTTTACTATGCCAGCATGATCATATTTGTTATGAATATCTGCATTTGTCATCTGAATGTGTTTTGCCTTGACGACCATTGTGAATGGCCGTCCATATTCTTGTGTGTTCTCCCCACTAAGCGTTATCGCTTAGCACGGATTTCCTTTCCGTGCAGGTGGCAGGTTTGGTTCTGTTCGAGTCGCGCTTCTGCAAGGTTGGCCACGTAGGAGTTAAAAGTTCTGTATTTTGTTCAGCTTCTGTATTTCAGCTTTTGTAATTCTGTAGTATTGTATATGTAATTATTATGTTTCGTTCTTGAGTTTTATTTTGGGAATGTAATAGTTAGTATGTCCTTATGTTTAGTTATTCCTTTGTTTTATTATTTCGATTATGCTTCCGTTGAATGGTCATATGTATGCCTTTGTGTATGCTTTTGCTTAGTGCCTGCGTGTGCATGAGTTATTGCATGTTCAGTCTGTACCGCAAGGTAAGTCAAGGTAAGTTTTTAATTAAACCGTATTTTCGTATGTATGTTATGTATGAATGTATGCTTCCGCATTGTGCATGTGTATATCTGTATATGTGAGCGTCGTGTAGCGCGTCCGTCGGTGTCCTTCCAACGGGGACGGCGATGGGGGTGTTACACACTGTGCATCACGTACACTGCCAGCAGACACTATGCCTCATGCGTACTACCAGCAGGAGATGTACTTTGTGCGCATAGCGCAGGCCATGAGGCGGTAGGCAACCGAAAATTGAAAAAAAAAAATTTTTTTATTTATTTTTAAAAAAAAGGTTTTAACAAAGAAATCATCACTTTTGACATTTTCGCTTGTGAAAAAGCATCATTTTCATCATTGGATAAGCTTGGTCTGGGCTGTCTCAGGACTCGGTGTCTATAGGGGTCATGGGTGGCAGTAATTGGTTCCAGCCATAACACCTGTTTTATTTCTTTCCCAAAATAGAACAACATAGGTATATTCCTCAACTCCAATTTGTACCATAAATACAAATGGGTAAACCACATTTTTAGGAAAAGTTTTCTTCTGAAGAAATGTTTTGCATGATGTTAAATTTCTAATTAAAAAATTTTTAGGTAAATTGGACATCTACAACTCAATATATTGCTCAAACAACCCAAACTGCTCCTATGTGTAACACCCCCATCGCCGTCCCCGTTGGAAGGACGCCGACGGACGCGCTACACGACGCTCACAGATACAGATATACACATGCACAATGCGGAAGCATACATTCATACATAACATACATACGAAAATACGGTTTAATTAAAAACTTACCTTGACTTACCTTGCGGTACAGACTGAACATGCAATAACTCACGCACACGCAGGCACTAAGCAAAAGCACACACAAAGGCATACATATGACCATTCAACGGAAGCATAATCGACATAATAAAACAAAGGAATAACTAAACATAAGGACATACTAACTATTACATTCCCAAAAGAAAACTCAAGAACGAAACATAAATTACATATACAATACTACAGAATACAAAAGCTGAAATACAGAAGCTGAACAAAATACAGAACTTCTAACTCCTACGTGGCCGACCTTGCAGAAGCGCGACTCGAACAGAACCAAACCTGCCACCTGCATGGAAAGGAAATCCGTGCTAAGCGATATACGCTTAGTGGGGAGAACACACAAGAATATGGATGGCCATTCACAATGGTCGCCAAGGCATAACACATTCAAATGGCAAATGCGGATATTCATAGCATATGAATAATCAGGCTGCATAATAAAGGCACTCAATCGATAACTCATAAACAGACCATAAACTCATGTCCAGGATATACCAATACAGACATGATACAATATACGATACAAATATCATCATGCCGAACTACATACTATAACTCATGCATAAACCTACATGGGTATCAAATGATAGCATCTTACCATGCGGAGTCACAAGAGCTATACACATGCATTAAATATCACTAAGTACCCACGCCTGAACTGACAACCCAATCATCATGTTAAGCATACACACTAGTCAAATATCCAAAGGATAACATTTAGAGCATCACAATACCGCTGCGCAACTCTAATATATATTAAGCATCATGCAGAAACATTCTGATAACGGAGACTGAAGGCATAACCACTTAGTATTACATTCATATCATCATCATGCAGAAAGTACAGTTAATCATCACATACTTACCATCACCACTGCTTCGGTTCACGTGCTAATCATTAACAAAACATGTTTAAGTCACATACATAAATACTCTAATCGCATCATAATCAAAGCATTCAGAAACTTATAACAAATCACATGACAAGTATGGATTATCATGATAGATATAAAGTCATGCTCATTTAAAACAGACATACATTCTGAAACCCATAGTCACATTCATATACATATAAACTGATTCCTGAGATCTTTATCATAATCAAACGGATATCACATTCTGATAGCTATTTCAAAGCAATACAAACCAGTAAAGCACCTGCTGACTCACAATAGTGGATAACGAGTGTACTGAACTGATTAGTACCTTACGGGTACAAGTCGAAAACCATTTTATTTATCACAAAAGCATTTTACTGATGGGGGATCTTAACCCGATCCAAATTCATTAAAAAGGATCACGAAGATCCGTACTGAGGGGGGGTTCGCGAGGAACCATACGGGGGACCTGATCAGGGTCCAATACGTTCAAAGGGCGCTGCAGCTACTGAAAGACTCTATTAGGCATGCCTAACTATCCACTAGACTGACTCTCGCAGGTCATGCATAAGACAATACACATTTCGAATCGCACAACGCATAAATATATATATAAAAATATACATCATGCATAAATCAGAGTACAGTAGACATATAAATATGCTCATAAGGTTGGTTATATCTCATACATTCCCATTGCAAAACATAAGACAGTCAATATACTTAACATTTAAACACTGTTCTAAAACATGCCAAGAATCAGGTATAGAAACACTATCATACCAATGATTATCAAAACATAATCTTAAACATGCATTAGGTGAAGATACTAAGCATAAACCATGCATAGTCCAAATTACATTTAACATAATACAATGAGCTCCAAGGCTAAAGCATAATTATGCATTCAGACATTAATCAAAATATTCAACTAAATATAGCATAGCATAATATCAAGCATACCTCATTCAAGTCATATTCTGAAGCATGCAATAATTCCCTTAATCACATTTTATCACTACTCAAATTACTCGAGTATATCAAGAACACATGTGTAATCATATTATGCCGATGATCAAAAACACATAATCTAAATCAGGAAATGATACAATGCTCTTAAACATGGCATGTTATTCTAGATAAAAACCCGACCAAGGACAGGCATAACATAATGCTAAACACAACTAAAATAGGCTAACCAATCAGATAAGATAGCACACAGTAGAGAAAAGAGTCATAAAAGCATTTGAAAGTCATTTCAAGAAAACTAGTCATGTGGGGAAACAAAGTAAAACAGAAAAGCCATACAGGAGCGTATAACAGTCTGACATAAATTATACAGAAGTAAAGACCCATACAGAAGAAATAGGAAATCCATTTTGGTTTAAAACTGGGCGAAATCGGAAAAAGGAGCTGAAGAGGAGTCGGTCACAAGTCGTGTCACGACTTGTGACTGACCTCACAGGAGGGTCACGGCGTGACCTAGTGTCACGTCTCGTGACCTGCTAGAGAGTCACGGGACGTGACTCTATGTCACGCCTGTCCTCACAAGAGTCACGCCATGACTCTAAGTCACGAGACGTGACTTCCCTCTCACAGAGAGAGGAGTCACGCTTCGTGTCTTGGAGTCACGCCTTGCCTTTCACAGGAGTCACGTCGTGACTCTAAGTCACGAGACGTGACTTCCCTCTCACAGAGAGAGACAGTCACGCTTCGCGACTAAGGGTCACGCTTCGCCTTTACCAGAGTCACGTCGTGACTCTAAGTCACGAGACGTGACTCGCCTCTCACAAGGCAGTCACGCTTCGCAACTGGGAGTCACGCTATGCCTTTACCAGAGTCACGTCGTGACTCTAAGTCACGAGACGTGACTTTTCTCTCACTCAGGGAAGTCACAACACACTGGAAATGGAAAATTACTCAGAAACGCGATTTCCCATTTCCAGGTTACCCAGAATTCAAAGAACCCGATAAAATCATTTTCAATCTGATTCAAAACACATCCAAGCTCATCTTACCTTTCAATCAATCATCCGAACATCAAACTGACATAAAACCAGCTTAATCCATCAATTAAAACAATCAAAACCATGCATAAACACAGTAAATCCATTTAAGAACATAAACCCTAAAAATACAGTAAGTTCAAAACCCAAAGCTCAGTAACTTCAATTCAATTCCTATCATGCATTACTAACACATCTATTCACTTAATCATGCATGTACACACTCCAAACCACATCAAATTCCAGAAATTAGACCACGCAAACACAATCATAAGCCTAGAGAGAAATAGGGCAGAGACATGCTAAAATTGAAGAACACAGAAGCTTCCTAACATTGCATGCATTCAAATGCTCCCAAACCTGGAAATCACGAACGATCCAAAATCACGCTTCGAAATCAGTCCTCAATCCTTGCCTTGCCTTTACTTTGCTTCTTCTTACAATCCCAAGCTTGCACAAACAAAACGCACAATTACTCTTCAAAACCCTAACTCAACCAAAACAGGAGAAAGAAGAAGAAGAAGAACAGAAGAAGAACAGCACGTTAAACTCCCACTTACCTCTTCAAAACAAAGCACAACCCAAGCCAAACACAACTCCAAGCCAAGGAAAATGAAAGGAAAAGCAAAGAAAGGAGAAGAGAAGAAGAAGGAGGAGCGTGAGAGAGGGACGAACGGGAAATGCAACCTGTGTTTCCTCTCTTCCTCTTTCCTTTCTTTTTCTTCTTTCAATGCTCACCTAACACCCACTTGGCAACATCCTATTGGACCCCAAACTCCACTTAAACTTTTCCAAATTCCATTATTGCTCTTTAGTCCTTAGACAAATACAATTCACTCACTTAAACAATTCCTTCTTTACCAACTTAATTATCTTAGCAATTAGGTCCTTAACACTCCAAATTCTCAAACACAATTTACTGAAATACCCTTCCGATCCCGACTTAGCATGCATAATCCGACCAGGGCTATTTTGGGGTGTGACACTATGACCCGACCAAAGTGGAAATGCTTTTGTTTTGGCCATTTTTGGGACACTTATAGCTAGAATTAGCTTTGGGTTTCTTCTAAAAAATTTTAGGTATGGAAGTTTTATTTCCAATGCAGCTAGAACCATAAAATTTTGATCACTATAACTCTACTAATAACAAAAAAATTGTACAATGGTCAGACTGAAATTTTCGCAAAGGTTCCCCTTAAAACTCACAATGCCCAATTTAGCCAATTTAACTTGATAATCACAACAATTCCAACCCAAATCAAACCAAATCAATCATACACACATCAAATATAGCAATTTATCATTTTCCACCGAAAAACATATAAATTCCCAAACCTTTCTCGTTGGCCACTTTCTTGCCTTTCTTGCTCCCATTAATTCCCTTAGTAAATTCACATCATAAACTCATGTTATTTATTCATACTAACTCATAAATTTCTCGTCATATAGAATTAAAGAAGAGAAGAGGAGATTAGTTCAATTACTTACCTTAAACTCTTACACTAGAAATCCAAACTTCTTTTTGAAAGACATGAGTACGAGAGAGATTGGGCAGAATTTTGAAGTGATTTTTAGAGAGGAAAATGGCTATCCTTTTTTCTCAAATGGCAGGCCAACTTTGGTCTTAAAATGGCCAATTAATTCATTTATATCTTGGTTGCTTAATGTCATATGTTCGTTGGTCCAATTTTAGATTTTTGTACAATTCTCCAATTTGATCCTTCATCTTTTATTTCTTTTTACATTGGGCATATAATTAATTTACTCTCATACATTGGTCCACATGATTATTTAGTTCATTAGATTTTATCCACATGTGTAAAATGACAAAATTGCCCTTGGCCTTTTACTAAATGCCGATTATATCCTCCACTTCATTTTACTAATTTAATAATCCAATTTTACATTTTCCTTTTTATTTTACTTAATTCTATTCATTTTCATATCAAGTAGCTCATTTCTTGCCTTTAAGTCCATAAATATCAAATTACTAGTTTATCTTTAACTTTCAATTCATACTGAATACACCATTTATTACACTTAACAGCTTTAATCATCCAACTATGCAATTTCGGTCACCATTATTCCCTAGACATGTACGAATCCATCTAGGGTATATTTTGGGTTATTACAATAATAAATTTTTTGGTGACGTAATAGGGGCATTTTAGCCTATTATGCATTTTTAATGGGAAAAAAAGATACTGAAAAGTTAAGTAAGGAGGCAAAAAAAACCCATCAAATTATGGGAACAAACTAAAAATTTCCCATGTATTTTTTGTACTACCCCCCTCTAAATTCGCCCATGGTTGAATGAAATGCAAAAGTCAACAAAAAAGATGGGTGATATTGGTGTTCTCAAGTATATGTCTTTCTAGTAGTATTAAAAAAAATAATACATTTTCTTTTTGAAATATTACAATCTTGCATTTTATTGTATTTTTTTTAAATTGAACCAAATTTCTTATAATGATTTATTATAAATTTTAATAAAGTTTATATTATTGCTAATTTATTTTAAATTTCTCACAAATTATTATTATTAAATTTCAAATGTTCATAAAAGACAAAATCATTATTAGATCCTTCAATTTTTAAACTTTTTTACATCGAATTTGTTTAAAAAAAATTTTTTGATTAATTTTTTATACTTTAATTTGAGATAAGATGAAATAAGGCCATGCATTGGTCGATTCAGTCCAATAATCGAATTAACATAAAACCAATTTAACGAAAAAATGGCAGACTGAAGTCAAATCAAAATAGTATAATAACTGAACCGAAGAAAAAAAAATCAGTTAGTTCAGTTCATTTAACAAAATTTACTGAATTATTGGTTTTATCATTAAAAAAGACTTTAAAATGTCTATAAAAATTGTACAAGCCACAGGTCTAAACCAAAAGGTCTAAAATGTCTAATATTATGTTTGGATGGTTATGTTGCATGTTTTTATAATGTATTGTATGGTAATGTATTTAATTATGCTGCATGATTTTATAATGTAGTGTTGATATCATATTTGAGATGATTGTATGGTTTTATAATGTTTTTTACTGCATAGTGTTATATAATAAAAGTAACAATTTATCTAAATATTCTTATTTTTATAACTTGAACGTTTATTTTCATAATTTACCAGCTGATATTTTTAAAATAAATAAATTAATAATAAAAATAGTAAATTTAAATAAATATAAGATACATATTAGTATTAGAATGTAATACCCTATACACGGTCAATTTAGGATCCAAATATCGGATGTCACATTTAGTGGTATCAGCGTTCGGTTTAGGTGATTTTGGATTTATGATTAAGTAAATAAAGGAAAAGGAATTTGTGTACATGTCAGATAAAGGTTATATGAGAATATAATGTGGCTCTAATGTGGATCCACTATTTTATGTCTGTTATAGATTGAAGGTTGGAACCAAGTTCAAGAGGAGCTATCAAAGAAGAGGTAGAAAGTCATGCCCCGGTTAGTGATATGGATTAGGGTGAGAGGGGGCAGCCAGTACAGCTGGTACCACCACTTCCCATTCATCCAATGCCTAATCCAGCAAAGTTTTTCACAACTATGATGGATAACATGAGACAATAGATGGTTGCTGCACCTACTCCACAGCCACAGCTGCCTTATCCACCATAGAGACTTGCACTAGAGGAAGCTAAGAAGCTAGGAGCAGAGAATTTTATGGTAGTGTGACACGCGCCGAACCCCATGTTGCCCCGAACGCTCGCTTTTATGGTGATCGAGAGAGGTTCAAAAAACTTGTAAGAAATTACAAGTGCATCAATTTTGGGCAACAAGGAGGTTTCTTGTAGTCGCCAGACAATAGAACATTGGAAAAGGTCGTCTTCCCTCAGTGAGCCTAAGACAGTGCTGCTATGTCCATTTTGGGCAAGCCAGAGGGGTCTTGGAGAGGCCCCATCCTAATAGAACATTAGGTTGGCCCTCTCGCCTCGTGGAGCCTAGGACTATGCAAGTTGGGCCTTTTTTGGGACACAAGAGGTGTTTTGGAGGCCCCACCCCAATAGAACATTGAGGTGGCCCTCTCACCTCATTGAGTCCAAAGACCAGATAAGGTTCGGGACTTTCCATTTATTCATACCATGGTTAAGTTTATAATTGAGTTTTGAATTTAGCGTTTCATCCCATTTCTCATTCAATTCCGCGCAATTTAATTAAAGCGCATGGTTGGTCATTCAAGGAAAGCGATAAATAAAAGCATAATTAAAATGAAGCATATAAAAATAAATTACAACAAAATTAGGGGCGGAATACAACCCCCATTGTAAAAAAATACAAATCATACATAAAGCGGGTTATTTATTAAGGATGAGGACATTGGTCCTCGCATGCATACTTTAAAAAAAAGGGTGCTAAAGGTGATGGTTTATTTTGGTATGTAAAAAAAAATAGGACATTGGTCCCATCTTTATTTAGAAGAAAAATCAAATTAATTAATATAAATATTTTTGTGATTTTCTTTTTAAACGTGCATAAATAAATTTATTAAAAATTACAGGATAAAATAAATAAACCGAAAATAATGAAAAACTAAACAATGAAAAATCCCACCAAGATGGTGTCTTCAAATCTCTATGGGCTCCCACTTGCCATTGGAAAAAACTCACACATGAAAAATAAGTATTGGAATAAAAACACAAATGAAAGTGATGTTAGTAACAAAAAACAAATTAAACATGTAACATATGAAAATGAATTAAAATAAATAAAATGGATCATGCATGAAAAATCAATTAAATGACATAATAAAATAAACAACTTAACATATTAACATTTAACATGCATAAAAAGAATAAATGATAAAAGTAACAAGAAGAATGAAATTTAACATGCATGAAAATATAAAAATAATAAAAATGATAATGATAATGATAACAATAACAAATTATAATAATAAACAAGACTAACAAAAATAATAATAGTAGTAATAATAGATAATAATAATAATAATAGTAGTAGTAGTAGTAGTAGTAGTAGTAGTAGTAGTAGTCACCATAATAATAATAATACCAATGATGGTAATAATAATAATAATAATAATAATAATAATAATAACACAATAACATCAAAGAAGATGAACAATCAAATTAAAATAAAAAAAGTCAATCATGCTAAAACATGTTAAATGATAATACTAATAATAATATATGAACAAAAGTAATGATAATAATAATAACATGAACACTTAAATAAAAAATAAGAATAAGAAATAATAATATGAACAATTAAATAAAAAAAATAAGAATAAAAAATAATAATATGAACAATTAAATAAACATGTAAGAAATAAGAAGTAAAATAAATAATAGATCTAAGAGAATTTAGATGATAGTTAACTAATTGTAAATAAAAATTAAATTAAAAGTTAAGCCAAGAATGCTTACCCTCAAAATTTGATGTGATGAATGAAGGTAAGTGATTAATCTCCTTGTCTTGATTTGTAAGAACGATATTAGAAAAAATAAAATATTGAAGAGAAAATTCATCTCAAGAACAAATAATTAATTTATTTGTCTCAAGGTAAAAATTGTTAAATAAAAAGGAAGAAAATTTTCAACAACAAAAATTGTTCTTTTTGTCTTAAGAATTAACTTAGGAAAATCCTTTAGAAAATTGAGAGAATTTGCTCTTGAAGAAAAAGAAGAAGAAAATATTTTTTTTAAAGAAAATCTCCCCTAATTCTCTCTCTAAAAAACAATTTATACCCCCTAAAAAAATCAGATTTTTAATGAAGAAATTAAATTTATTTAATTTTATAACCACAAAAAAACTGATGAATTTGAAGGGTTGGAAAATAAAAGGTTTTACAATAAAATTCCACAAAAAAAAAATCAAAGAAAAACCCTTAAAATACAAGAAAAACGGCCAAAATACTTGTCGTGGGTGAATAAGCGTGCATAGGGGCGCGTTGGCGCGCACGACGGGCATCGCTACACGCAGCGGGCGTGATGCGCAGGCCGTCGCTCGCACGCGCAGGCGATAGCTAGCGCATCGCTCGTACAAAGCACACGCGCTGGGCGCTGCGCGTTGCTAAGCGATCGGTCGAGCGCGCTGCCGCACCCCCAACACTCGCAAAAAAAAATTTTTAATTTTTTTTTTATTTTTCTAAAAAACTATAATTTCAAAACACACCCTTTTTGTTTCAAAATAATTTTTTAAAATATTTTTAAAATATTTTTGAAATACATTTTTATTTATTTCTAATTAATCATTTTGACAAGGAAATCATCACTTCCAACTTTCATTTTTGCCTATAAACAGACACACTTAATTTCATCATTGGGTAATCTTGATCTAGGCTGCTCTGGGACCCGGTGTCTACAGTTGCCCCCAATTTTGGGGAGGTTAGTGCATGGGTACCTAGGTGAGCCAAAATCAGAAAAGGGAAAGAAGCGCGTACCTGAGGCTGTCTCCATCTTGCTGCCGCAAGAATCATCTCTTTAAGTTACCATCTAGACTGTGGAGCGATTGCCATCCTTCTGGGTTGCATCGAACCTGCTACAGACTTACGAAGTGCTTGGGTGCCACCCTCCGATGGCGATGCATTGAGTCTGCTACAAACTTAGAAAATGCGAGAAATGTCCTCCTCAAAGGACTGCACCGAGTCTGCTCCAGACTACTAAAAGTCCAAGTGCCATCCGCAAATGATGATGCGCCGAGTCGCTGACAAGACGACAAAATGCAGGAAATGTCCTCCTCAGAGGACTGCACCGAGTCTGCTCCAGACTACTAAAAGTGCAGGTGCCATCCGCAGATGGCGATGCGTCGAGTCGCTGACAAGACTACAAAATGCAGAAAATGTCCTCCTCAGAGGACTGCACCGAGTCTGCTCCAGACTACTAAAAGTGCAGGTGCCATCCACAGATGGCGATGCATCGAGTCGCTGACAAGACTACAAAATGTAGGAAATGTCCTCCTCAGAGGACTGCACCGAGTCTGCTCTAGACTACTAAAAGTGTAGGTGGCATCCGCAGATGGCGATGCCTCGACTCGCTAACAAGACTACAAAACGCAGAAAATGTCCTCCTCAGAGGACTGCACCAAGTCTGCTCTAGACTACTAAAGGCGCAGGTAATAGATATCACCGAGCTGTTATATAGGCTGTAAAGCGATTGCACCGAGTCGCTGACAAGACTACAAAAAGTGTAGGCATCCTCATGGATTTAAAGAATTTGGAAAATTTTGGAAGAAGTTTAATGCTTTGAAGGATAACGCTCCAAGAGACTGAGACTACCTTAGAAGAAGTACTTAAAGATAATGGTCCGAAAAGACTAAAAAATGCCTTGGAAAAAGGACTTATAGATAATGCCTCTAAGGGCTCACATGATTTCAACTTGTGGGGTCTTCATCTCTACTTCATCTTGCCGAAGTTGTCCCTTGGTTCGGCCTTTTCCTGCAAAGTCATTGGCACAAATGTATATAAAAAAGATTGTGTATGCAAGTATAAATTGTCTTATGCAGATGCTTGCTAAAGAATGGTATGGAATGCATGCAAAAATAGATAGACCACGTCCTAACTTTTGCTTAGAGAGCCAGTTACGGTTTTCAACTCTAACAGCCTCTTTTTTTTTCGGTGCGGCGATAAGAGAAGTGAAGGCTATTATTAGAACCTCCCTTAAAGATGACCAGCATAATTTGCTTAGACATCTTCTGACGAAAAACAATTAGAGAATAGTTCAGATGGAATTCAAGATGCTGTGAGGCCCCTCCCATCCTTTCCAGATGGCATCTTATCTTCGACTTTCACCTCCAAGTACTATGGCCTCTAGACCCAACCGCCTGTGAAAGTTGTTATACGACTAATCGGTGGTTGCCCCCATTGCTTCTACTAGTGCATGCAAGATACGGGTGCCCAGTCCAGCGGTTGATAATAGGACCCATCAGCTTAAGCGCTTGGCCGGCAAGAGCAGAGTATAGTTATTTAGATTAGATGCATTCAATATTGAATGATGTTTTTCTTTTAATAAAAGAACTAGAAGATAATGAACGCATGAGTCTAATTGCCTTTATTCATATCTTTCTTGCAAAATTGTGTACATTTCAGTATGATTTCTCTATACATGTTCATTATCTAACATAGATTCAAAATGCAAAACTACATCTAATCTTAGAATGGATCTTGGAAGTATCAAAACTCCTATTTCCAATCAGCCCTCTAGGGTTTTCTTGATTGGACATTTTCTCTCAAGCCTCTAATTTTTGCCCAGGATGCCTTTTTTTTTTTTCATCCTGACGAGGTATCCAATTTTAGCAAGGCTGCCTTTTTCTGGTTTTCAACTCGCGGGGCTTTTATTCGCTTCTTTTGATTTTTAGTCTTTAGCCACGGAACCTTTTGCATCTTTCGGTGCTGACTGGTTTTTCATATTTGCTTCCATTACTGTCAGTCAAAAATGCTGCTGCTTTGGATAATAACTTCTCAAGAACAAATGGCCCTTCCTACACTGGTCTGTATTTGCCTCATTCGTCTGGAACATTTGGACTCATTTGCTTAAAGATTAAATCTTCCTCTTTCAATAGGTGCTTTCTGACTTCCTTCTCAAATGATCGAATAGAGTTTTTATGATAGATCTGACTATGATAGTAATCCCACAATCTGTCCTTGTCTGACGTGTTTAACTGCTGCAACCGTTGCCGCACCCATTCGGCTTTCGAAATCTAGGCTTCCATGACTGTCCTTAAAGATTTGAGCTCTACTTCGACTTACCGTACTGTTTTTGACCCATGTATTGAGGAATAAAAGGTGACTCTTGTAGAGGTTCTGTCGGTGGTTCTCTAGCCCTGAAATGTAAAAGGCCATTCTCTGCCCATTCCTTGTAATTTCGAACCATCTTGACCAATATCTTCTTGTTAGCAGCCTCTCATGCCCTATTGGTTTGAGGGTAATACAGAGAGGACTTTTGGTCTTTAATGTCATGCCTCTGGAGCAACTCCCTAGCCTTAGCCATAAACTGCCCTTCCATCCTTGGACATAATGTGGTGTGGGGGACCGTATTGACACACCAGATTCTGTTAGATGAACTTATCCATATCATGAGCGTCAACTTTCCTGATGGACCCGGCTTGCACCCACTCGGTGAAGTAGGTGATAGCAATTATAGTGGACCTATGTCCATAAGAAGCCGTAGGTCACACTTCCCCTAAGATATCTATTCTCCAAGCTCGAGCAATCTGTACCCATTATAGGTCAATAGAAGAAGAATGGTAGAGTACGGGTATGTGTGAATTAACAGGATTCGAACAAAGCTTATCCCAAAGATGGCTTTTCTTCCTTTCCTTTTTTTTTTTGTTGTTTCCTTTTTTTTTCTTGCTTTTTTTCTATTTTTTTTTTATTGTTTCCTTTTTTGTTGTTGTTTTTTTTTTAACAAGCCTGGTTCAAATCCTGATAGTTCACACATGCACGCACCTCCTTTCTTAACAATTGGGATAACGTTAGCCAACCAAGTCGGGTGTCTCCTATAAAAATTTAGCCTCGCTTCTGCTTGTGGATTTCTTCTTTTAATCTTTTCTAACCATTCTAGCTTGAGTTTTCTAAGCTTTTGTTTGAATCCATGATTGGAATATATTGGCATTGTGTGTTTGGGGACTTTATGATCATCTCCCGGCCTATCTTCATAGGTCGAGGTAAAGACTTTTTCATATATTTTTTTTATATTATCTCTTTTAATCTCTCTTCAGGAGTCCATTAGGTGCTATCAAGATTTTCTTTGGGTTTCCAAAGTTCCGAGATTAAATGGAATGGCATCATTTGAATTATTATTAAATATGAATGTGTCATGATCATGCATAGTGAAATCACAAGAAAATATCACACAGATAAGTGAAATCATTCGTTTCATTTCATAAAAGCTAGAATTAAAAAATGTTATTATCATATAGTTCAAAAATAAAAAGGAACATCTAAATAGCTATCTTTTTCCTTTCTTGCCAACACAGATGCTGTAGTCAACGGTCTACTGTCATCCCCGGGAGCCATCTTCCTCACCTCTCAGCTCCTCATCAATTAAGTATAGAACTTATCTTCTCAGAGTTTGGCACCCATTAGTCTCATGCCCAGTATGCTGATGGTAGGCATA
This sequence comes from Excoecaria cochinchinensis, assembly GCA_947683425.1. Taxonomy (NCBI): domain Eukaryota; kingdom Viridiplantae; phylum Streptophyta; class Magnoliopsida; order Malpighiales; family Euphorbiaceae; genus Excoecaria; species Excoecaria cochinchinensis. The sequence continues at coordinate 6,155,340 of CANTUQ010000004.1, forward strand.
ATATTGATCCGCTCGATGATCGGGTCATCCCTGGCTTCTAGCAAGTTTGGTCGACATTGGCTGTATTTTCCCCTTGTTAATAAAATGAATGAGGTGCTTAGACAAAGGCTTTTCTAGTATGGCATAGCAGCTTTGAGCCATTCTGAAGGTTGAAGCCTTTATGGCCCCGAAATCTTTCCCATTGCTACCCATGAAACTTGAGCTCCCATGTTTACCCCTTCGGCGTTCTAGATCCGTGATCTGTTTATTATCAATCAGATCTTGAACCTCATGCCTTAGCCTTGTACAATTGTCCGTCACATGCCCAGTGTGCGGGTGAAAGGCACAATACTGATCGGCCTTATGATTGGATTGTCCATGGTTTTTGGCGGGCTTAGCAGGCAGTGGTTGTACCTTACCTTCCTTCATCAACCTGTTAAGTACTTGTGATGCACGCCGAACCTAGCAAAGGCCCTCGTTGAACCTGCTTTTAGGATTCGAGAGATTGGTTCGCGTCTTTTGATCATGGGCGCCATGAGACATCTTGGATGCCTCCTTCCCAATAGAACATTGGTAAGGATCATCTAGCCTCACGGCACCTTTAGGCACCTTTGAGGTATTATGGAGTCGCCACCCAATTTACAAGAAATTGGGAAAGGTCATCTAACCTCTATGGTCTAAACTAGAGATGGTGTTCAGGACTTCACTCTTATTTATGCTTTGGTTAATTATAAATGAGTTTTTAACTTACTAAAATTCTATCTCTCCTCTCACATGATCGATGCATTTAATTGAAAGTGCATTGCAAGCATTCAAAATCAATAAAGGAAAGCGATAAAGAAAGTGATAAATAAAAGCAATAAACATGCCAAGCACACAATTACATGAGAAATAGGGGCGAAATACAACCGCTAATGAAAGAAGGCAAAAAAAGTGAATTGCGATGGAATGCAATCCAAAAATTAGGTAATGTTGCCCCAAAATTAATTACAAGGGCCCAAAAGAAAATGAACGCAAATTCTAAATCAAACAAAATCAAATATAAGAAAAACATACATAAATCGAGGCATTCGTTTGTTTTAGGAATATTGGTTCCTTCGCGCTCGTCTGAAGGTTTAGGAACATTGCTTCCTTCGTGTTTATTTAAAGAGGGTTTGAAGAGTCATTTTGATTGTTTGGGTTGAAAACCGAGATGAGTGATCCCACTTTAGGAGAAAACTAACTCTTCATTTTATTATGGTATTTTACATTGTTTGGCTAAAATAAGGGACATTGGTCCCAATTTTATTAGTAAAAATTTCAATTTAATTATAAAATATTTTTGTGATTTTTTACCCCACGCGTACATAAATAAAACAAATATTTACAAACAAACACAAAACACATGAAAGGGGGTTGAAAAGATCTCACCAAACCGAAGTGTTCGTCTACGTGTCGTCACCCATCAGGGGAGTCACGGGCTATAAACGCGAAGCGACTCAAATTTTAATCCTCAGACAGCAAATAATATAAAAAATATTAGTAATAATTCTAAAAATTAATCAAATAAAGACAAAATAAAGACAACAATAAAATTATGGTCATGATAACGATAAATGATCATGGCATGGTAACAACAATAAAATAATAATGATAATAACAATAATAATAGTAATAATAATAATAATAATAACATGATAATAATAATATTATAAACAGGAAATAATAGCATTAATAATAACACCAGACAATAATAATAATAATAATAATATTAATAATAATAATAATAATAATAATAATAATAATAATAATAATGATGATAATGATAATGATAATGATAATGATAATGATAATGATAATAATAATAATAATAATAATAATAATAATAATAATAATAATAATAATAATAATAATAATAATAGTGACAGCAATGGCAAAATATAACATAATAATAATAATAATAATAATAATAATAATAATAATAATAATAATAATAATAATAATAATAATAATAATAATAGTAAAACTAATGGTGACAGTAACATAAAGCAATAATAATAGCTATAATAATAGTGATAAGAATAGTAGGAATAATGATAAAGAGAAACAAGCAAACCAATAGGTGCCAACAATAAACACAAATAACCATGGTATGGTGGACGACAAAACAAACAAAAATAGGAAAAAAAGAAACTACAAAAGTCATGTAAAACAACCACAAGCGGATTAAACCAACATACCAAACTTAAAAGGCCAACAGTAATAATCACATTAGAATGCTAGAAATAAATTGTGAATATAGCAATAATAACAGAAAATAATAATATTAATAACAATAAATAATATACAAAAATTAAATGAGGATGGGTCCAAGAATATTTACCCTCATAATTTATAGATCGAAAAATAGGATGTCTCGATCCGTCCTCCTTGTCGATTTTATAGTAATAAACACAAAAGTATTTGAGGAAAAAATCAAGTTTTAAGCAAATAAAACTCAAGAAACTGTTTTTTGGAGAGATAATACAAAGCAAAGGAAATTGATTTTCCTTGCTTGAAATAAATCTCCGAATGGAAATATTTTGAAGAAGAAAGAAGAAGAAAAACAAGAAGCTAGACTTAAGAAAAAACTAAATATATTTTTTGGGTTTTTTGAAAATCTTCGGCTGCTCCAAGCTTAAGAGAAAACACGAGCTTTTTCCTTTGTAAAAATTGCAACCCCAAAAAATGAAGACCGATCTTCATTTTGTTGCCTAGTTTTGTCCCCAAATGGGAAAAGACAAATGCACTTTTATTTTTTGGTTGCCCGAAAATTACACAAAATGGTGAAAGAAACGAGCAAAAAATCAGACTGGAAAAAATCAAAAAACAAGGAGAGGAAAACGGCCGCGGCCAGTGTGGGGGGCGAAAGCGTGCCGCAGGGGGCGCACGTGCTCCTGGCAACTGGGGCTCGCGCCCGCAGTTCCCACGCAGGCGCGACCCGCTCACGGCACGCGAACAAAATAAAATAAAATAAAATAAAATAAAATAAAATAAAAAGGAATAAAAATAAGAGTAAAAATGCAAAATTTTTGAATTAAAATTTTTAGAGGAACCAAGGAGATTTTCGATAAGGAAAACATCATTATTGACACCTGTACTTGTGGCAAGTATCACTACTTTCATCATCGGGTAATTTTGATTTTGGACCGCCCCGGGACCTGGTGTCTACAGTTGCCCCCCAATTTTGGGGAACTTAGAACTTAGGTGCCTGAGTGAGCCAAAATTCAGAAAAGAAGGGAAGAGACACGTGCCTGAGGCGGTCGCTTTCCCAGACTAGATGGTATTGTTGTAGTGGTTGTTGCCATGTTGTCGGCATATTGTCTTTTGTTGGAGCGGTTATGTCGTGACCGTGCTAACCCTCTATGGAGTGGTAGTGCCGTCATCGTGCTAACCTTTGTAACGTAGTAGTGCCGTGGTCGTGCTAACCTCCTGTAGGATGGTAGTGCCGCCATCGTGCTAACCGTTCTGAAGTGGTAGTGCCGTGGTTGTGCAAACCTTCTGTAGAATGGTAGTGCCGTCATCGTGCAAACCTTTGTAACGTGGTAGTGCCGTGATCGTGCAAACCATCCGTGGAGCGATAGTTCCGTCATTGTGCAAACCGTTCTGAAGTGGTAGTGTCATAGTCGTGCAAACCTTATGAGATTTGAAGCAGTAGTGCTGTGATCGTGCAAACACTCCGTGAAGCGTTAGTGTGCAAACCCTTCTGAGATTTGAAGCAGTAGTGCTGTGATCGTGCAAACACTCCGTGAAGCGTTAGTGTCGTCATCGTGCAAACCGTTCTGAAGTGGTAGTACCGTAGTCGTGCAAACCTTCTGTAGAATGGTAGTTTTGCCATCATGCAAACCCTTCTGAGATTTGAAGCACTAGTGCCGTGATCGTGCAAACCCTCAGTGGAGCAGTAGTGTCGTCGTCTTGCAAACCATTCTGAAGTGGTAGTGCCGTAGTCGTGCAAACCTTCTGTAGAATGGTAGTGCCGCCATCGTGCAAACCCTTTTGAGATTTGAAGCAGTAGTGCCGTGATCGTTTAAACCCTCAGTGGAGCGGTAGTGCAGTCATTGTGCAAACCGTTCTGAAGTAGTAGTGCCGTAGTCATGCAAACCTTCTGTAGAATGGTAGTGCCACCATCGTGCAAACCCTTCTGAAGTGATAGTGCCGTAGTTGTGCAGACTTATGTAGAATGGTAGTGCCGCCATCGTGCAAACCCTTCTGAGATTTGAAGCAGTGCCCCCTGGGAGGTCTTTGGTTAATTGTTTATTTTGATGTCGCCACTTGGCTTTTTCCGGCATTCGCATCGGTTCTTTCTTTCTACGAGACTTAGAAAGCCAAATATCCATGACAAATAGTAAGCATGCACATGAAATACATGTGTCATGCAGCAATGCAGGATAAGAGTTTATCCTAGTGGACTCGGGGGTGATAGCTGGACTGCTCGTAATTTGCAGTAGGATCCGTGCCTCCTGGGATTGCTTTTGAATTTCATGCCTTTGGGGATTATGAGGTTCTCTTCCGGTACCTGTAGTCATTTTTTAAGGTAGTGCGTCCCATGTGGATTTTCACAATAGCTTTTTTTAGCGGGAAATGCATCCTTTTTGGATTTTCACATAACCCTGTGCCTTATTTTTTGCCTGGAATGGACCTAACCCACTCATGCGGCTTTTATTCCTTTTAGTTTTTGTAGGATAGACTGGCTGTTCACAGGTTTTGACCCTGCCCTTTGGCCTAATTTTTGCTTAAAGCGCCAATTACGGTTTTTATCTCTAACACCATTTTTTTTTAGGAGATGCTGAAGTTGTTACCAAAGATCCTTCGGATATGATCGACATGTACTTATGGCTCAGATTGTGGTTGTATGAGTTTGATTCCTATCATGAGGGTGCTCTAGAATTGGCTTCACAGTTGATAGCAGGATGAGTTGACTGAAGTGCCTGAGTGGCGAGAGTGGCAGAGGGTAGGTAGTAAATGCATATATTTCAATCTGATTTCATAACACATGATCACTAATTGGCATTAACTCAAAAAATATGAGACCTCATCTAATCTCGGGATAGATATTGAGAGTATCAAACTCCTGTTATCAATCAGCCCTCGTGGGTTTTCTTGATTGAATATTTTCTCTCATTTTTATTATTATTATTATTATTTTATTTTTAGCCTTTGCCATGAACCCTCCTTCAGTCCGTCGCTGTTGGTTGAATTTGCTTTCATCTTCGTTAGCCGGAGAAGCTGTTCCTTCTGAGAGTGGTTCCTCTTGGTATTAAAGTCTTGTTCTTGACCCTTGTGTAGACTGGTCGAGATAATGGGTTCCTTATTTGGGGCTTGGATATGAAATCTCATACTTTATTTTTATTGGTTTTGGTGGTTCAAATTCCGAAATAGTTTTCAACGGTTGAGATTGGGGATAGGTTAGGCTTGGCGATTGGGGGCAGGTTAGGCTTGGATGATCTGGGGCAAAGATTGTGGTTTTTTTTTTTCTCTCTCTCTCTTTTCTCTCTTTTTTTTTGTTTTTTGTTTTTTTGTTTTGTTCTTGTTTTTGTTTTTTGTTTTTGCACGTACGTTTTGCTCTCTTCTTTTTTTTTTCTCTTTTTTTTTTTTTCTTTTTTTTTTCTCTTTTTTTTTTGCTCTCTTTTTTTGTTTGTTTTTGTGTTAAATGGTAAAAAGCTGTCCTTTTAAGTTTGGCTATAAGGTTTCGGATAGTTAAATATCAATCTTAATTGGTTTTGGGTGACACATTTCAAATGGTTGGGAGGAAAGGGGTCACATTATTCGGTACATCCTTCTCGTGAAGGTCCTGGGTTTTATTCGTCCAACTTATGATGTAGATTTTGGAGTTTAATTTTATTTGACAGCACCATATGCATCCCAGATGTTATGGATGCAATGGAATGGCTTTCAAAATTCGGTTCGCCGTCATGCTGGCACGTGGGAGTAGCATGGTCTCGAGAATGTCCTTGTAAATTTTCAGCACATCGTACCGAGTCCAGGCAAAGGCTCTTTTTCGTCTCTCAAAATTATCCTCTCTTCAAGAGTCATAACAGATGCTATCAAGATTTTCTTTGGGTTTTCCAAAGTTTCGAGATTAGATGGGGTCGTATCAATTGGGTTAATGTTAAAATGGATGAATGCATCATGATCATAGGAAATGAAATCATTAGAAATATTATAAAAATAAGCAAAAATTGTTCATCACATTGAAATAACTAACATTGTCATAGGAGTTCTAAAAAATAAATAGAAATAAAGCATCTAAAGAAACATAGTATCTCCATGCGGTTCTCGCGAGATGTGCCACTCAGGTGGGCCAGACTTGATCATATATCCGAAGGAGGGACTACATTACAGTCTGTCTATCTTCTTCTTCTCTCTCTTCTCGAGATCCGTGATCTGCTTAGTGTTGATAAGATCTTGGATCTTATTCCTCAAAGTTCGGCAGTAATCCGTCAGGTGCCCAATGTGCTGATGGCAGTCACAGTACTGGTCATCCCTATGCCCCGGCTGTCCTTGATTCGCAGCTAGTCTAGTTGTTAGTGGTCTCAGCTTACCTTCCTTAGTCAACCTCTCTAGTACCCAGGATAGAGAGCGGCCTAAGATAGAGTAGTACCTCTGACATTGTACCACTCCGGTGGCTGAAACCTCAGCTGTCTTACCATTTTTGCCATTACTGCTCCCAGCCCTACCTGATTTATACCCTGACTGGTTCCCAAAGCCTCTCCCAACAAAGTTACTCTGGCTTGCTTTCTTTGCCAGGTAAGTCGCCTCGGCCTCTACAGCATTGTCTTTGAGTGACTCCCAATCTCTGAGTCCCTTGAAGCTGAGCAGGTCCCTCAAGTAAGGGCAGGAGTTCCTAATGAATAACCTAATTTGATCAGCAGTGTCAGGTATCCGCTTCATTTCCATGACCCTGTTTATTTACTTTGTGAGGTATTCGTGGAATGACTCGTCATTCTTTTGCTGTAGGAGCTCGAGGTCCTTCAGGGTGACCTCTATTCTAGTGCTATAGTCGTACTGCCTCATGAATTCATCAGTCAGAAGGTCCCAGTCCTCTTTGGATCTCCTATCCAGCCCATAATACCAGTCCACTGCCGGACCCGCTAAATTGAGACAGAAATAATCCACTTTTTGCCTCTTAGTCAGCCATGTACCCTTTATCACCAGGGTGTATTGCTTGATGTGTGCAGACAGGTCCGATGTTCCATCAAACTTCGACAGCTCGGGCATCCTAAACCTTTGGGGAAGCAGCTCCTCATCCCCCAAATCTCTGTCCTCGGGGTTAATTGCTTTACCAGCTGATAGTAGGCGAGTGATTGCCTCAATTTGCTGTCTCATTCCTCTTATAGCCTCATCTTCTACCCTGGGTGCTCTACCCCTCACAGCTTGATGTGCTGCTACCTCCTCAACCTCCTCTTCCATCATAAAATCCTCATTGGGATCAGGGACCCTTGCCCTTCTTGGCTCAGTGGGCATAGCAGCAGCTTTAGGCTCATCTATAGGTTGATGGGCAGCAACTCCAACGAGAGGCTACCGGCAGTTGTTGAACCACAGGTGTTTGTGGAGCAGGAGGCTAAGCAATCCTTTCAGCCATTGCTCCCATCATTTCTAGCATTCTCCGCTCAAAATGCTCTAATGTCTTAGCAAGGTCCTGAGTAGTTAAGTTTCCAATTTCTTCTGCCATTGAGGATGATTCACTGGTCATTGAGAGTGACTCAGAATCCCAAATAGGCACTAGTTCTAGCAATCTGAAGGGCGAGTCTATTCTCACCAGCCGGCTGTCAGAACCTCTTGTCCACCTGGATGAATCTATGATGCCTGAAAGATTCAGATTGTTAGAATGATGCATGGATGAAATGTACAATGCATGATCGTGAGTTATGCACCATTTCGCACCCATATACGAACAAGTAGATCCTTCCAACCTTATAACTCCCGTACACGAGGTCGAATAGTCTCTTTCTAGGTGGGCTTAGTCCATGGATCAGTAGGGGATCCCATGAACGAGCGTAGTGCGCAGTGAAGAACCAGCAGCATAACACTCTTGCCTAATGAACATACGTATAGGTGTTTAGCCATTATGCATTTAAACAATTCGACTAGATTAAGATGGGCCCACCGGGCATAAAAGCCTTTGATGAAGACCATTTAATTCAATTAATTTTGCTCAGTACATGATGGCCCAAATAGCAAGCACGGTATTACGGTACATTTTACCTAAGGGAAGTTTCTATTGCCATTACATGAGCTTTGGTCAAGGTGGTGATACTCTAAGTCTACCAAAGCATGGTCCCTGCTAATGGGACTAAATCATCACGAGCATAGCGACCGATCGGGTCTTCATTTGATATACCATTAATGGTACGAGGCTTGGGCTAGTGATTATCCTTAACACTTCCCTACAATGAGTGAAAGTAGGGTCGCATTTTAGGAATGCACCGAGGTAGATAGGGGACCAACTAACATAATTCTAAGGCCCTAAAATGATGTAATGTAATTTCAAAAAGAGATATAATTTTAAGATTTAAAAACCATTTTAACCAAAATACTTTCAGAGCGAAGTCTCAAACAGTCCTCAGTGGAGTCACCACTGTGGCGTGCGTCTAGCCTAGCAAAGGCCCTCGTTGAACTCGCTTTTAGGATTCGAGGGATTGGTTCTCGTCTTTTGATCATGGGCGCCATGAGACATCTTGGATGACTCCTTCCCAATAGAATATTGGTAAGGATCATCTAGCTTCACAGCACCTTTGAGGTATTTTGGAGACGCCACCCAATTTACGAGAAATTGGGAAAGGTCATCTAACCTCTATGGTCTAAACCAGAGATGGTGCTCGGGACTTCACTCTTATTTATATTTTGGTTAATTATAAATGAGTTTTTAACTTTCTAAAATTCTATCTCTCCTCTCACACGATCGATGCATTTAATTGAAAGTGCATTGCAAGCATTCAAAATCAATAAAGGAAAGCAATAAAGAAAGCGGTAAATAAAAGCAATAAAAGAAAGCAATAAAGACGCCAAGCACACAATTACATGAGAAATAGGGGCGGAATACAACCCCCAATGAAAGAAGGCCAAAAAAGTGAATTGGGACGGAAGACAATCCCAAAATTAGGTAATGTTGCCCCAAAATTAATTACAAGGGCCCAAAAGAAAATGAACGCAAATTCTAAATCAAACAAAATCAAATATAAGAAAAACATACATAAATCGGGGCATTCGTTTGTTTTAGGAACATTGGTTCCTTCATGCTCGTCTGAAGGTTTAGGAACATTGGTTCCTTCGTGTTTATTTAAAGAGGGTTCGAAGAGTCGTTTTGATTGTTTGGGTTGAAAATCGGGATGAGTGATCCCACTTTTGGAGAAAACTAACTCTTCATTGTATTGTGATATTTTTCATTGTTTGGTTAAAATGAGGGACATTGGTCGCAATTTTATTAGTAAAAATTCCAATTTAATTAAAGAAATATTTTTATGATTTTTTATCCCTCTCATGCATGAATACAAATATTTACAAACAAACACAATACACATGAAAGGGGGTTGAAAAGATCTCAGCAAATGGAAGTGTTCATTTATGTGTCGTGACCCATCCGAGGAGTCACGGGCTATACACGCGAAACGACTCAAATTTTAATCCTCAGACAGCAAATAATATCAAAAATATTAGTAATAATTCTAAAACTTAATCAAATAAAGACAAGATAACGACAACAATAAAATTATGGTGACGATAACGATAAATGATCATGGCATGGTAACAACAATAAAATAATAATGATAATAACAATAATAACAGTAATAATAATAATAACAATAACATGATAATAATAATATTATAAACAGGAAATAATAGCATTAATAATAACACCAGACAATAATAATAATAATAATAATAATAATAATAATAATAATAATAATAATAATAATAATAATAATAATAATAATAATAATAATAATAATAATAATAATAGTAATAGTAAAACTAATGGTGACAATAACATAAAGCAATAATAATAGCTATAATAATAGTGATAAGAATAGTAGGAATAATGATAAAGAGAAACAAGCAAACCAACAGGTACCAACAATAAACACAAATAACCATGGTATGGTGGACGGTAAAACCAACAAAAATAGGAAAAAAAGAAACTGCAAAAGTCATGTAAAAGAACCACAAGGGGATTAAACCAACATACCAAACTTAAAAGGCCAACAGTAATAATCACATTAGAATGCTAGAAATAAATTGTGAATATAGCAATAATAACAGAAAATAATAATATTAATAATAATAAATAATATACAAAAATTAAATGAGGACGGGTCCAAGACTGTTTACCCTCAGAATTTAGAGATCGAAAAATAGGATGCCTTGATCCGTCCTCCTTGTCGATTTTATAGTAATAAACACAAAACTATTTGAGGAAAAAATCAAGTTTTAAGCAAATAAAACTCAAGAAACTATTTTTTGGAGAGATAATACCAAGCAAAGGAAATAGATTTTCCTTGCTTGAAATAAATCTCCGAATGGAAAATATTTTGAAGAAGAAAGAAGAAGAAAAACAAGAAGCTAGACTTAAGAAAAAACTGAATATATTTTTTGGGTTTTTTGAAAATCTTCGGCTGCTCCAAGCTTGAGAGAAAACACGAGCTTTTTCCTTTGTAAAAATTGCAGCCCCAGAAAATGAGGACCGATCTTCATTTTGTTGCCTGGTTTTATTCCAAAATGGGAAAAGACAAATGCACTTTTATTTTTTGGTTGCCCGAAAATTACACAAAATGGTGAAAGAAACGGGCACAAAAACAGACTGGAAAAGATCAAAAAATGCAGAGAGGAAAACGACTGCGGCCAAAAATGGCCGCCTGTGGGGTCAGGCGAGGTGCAGCCCAGGGGGGCGTGGGCCTCGCTGGCGAAGCGCGCCCCAGGGGGCGCGCACGCTCCTGGCAACGCGCGCCGTAGTGGGGCGCGCGCTTCCTCCTCAGTTCGTGCGCGCCCGCAGCTCCTGCGCAGGCGTGACCCGCCCGCGGTACGCGAACAAAACATAATTTAAAAAAATAAAAATAAAAATAAAAAAGAATAAAAATAAGAGTAAAAATGCAAAATTTTTGAATTAAAATTTTTAGAGGAACCAAGGAGATTTTCGACAAGGAAAACATCATTATTGACATCTCTACTTGTGGCAAGTATCACTTTCATCATCGGGTAATTCTGATCTTGGAGCGCCTCGGGACCCGGTGTCTACAGTATCCAAGACAAGGATCTACCTAAATTAGAGTAGTGCCTTTGATCTGCTTTAATTGTTGACACTTTCCTTGCCGTTTGGGTACCACTGCTATTATCATAGTAACCAACTCCTGGACTTGTGGGGACCAGCAATAGTCTTATTGAGAGGTGCCCGGGTAGTTGCAAGCTTGGACTTCACAATCTCTTCCTCAAGATCAATTAGCTTCCTAACGGTGTTCGAGGGACTGAGGAGGCCCATTGACTGTAAAGGCTCTAGTCCCTTTGCTCTTCCCAATAGCTTGATTGGTGAGTCGAGTGGTGCCTTGCGCCTAAGCTCGGGAGTGGATGGAGACATTACAGCCGTCGTTGCATAATCCTTTTTGACCGTGGCTAGCCCAACCTGGTTAAGGGTAGTCGCCATAAGTTGAGCTTGAAGAACTAGCGCCATGGCATCCATCCTTTCCTTAATCGTGGCCAATAACCCCTTTCCAAGCTCCTCGAACCTTCTATCCATCTCCTGGGTTATTAAGGCATGAGTCTCTTCAATCTGTCGTGAAGGATCAGCCATTTCTAATACCTGTTGATATTTTGATAAAGACACTAGATTTGTGCCAACCAATTTGAACTCCGTTTGCTCCTCGAGCAACTACGGGGACCCTAAAACCTCCCAGGTAAATGGTCTATAGTGGCTGAAAAAACCAAGGGGTTAGAATGATGCATGAAAGGCATGTAATATATGATTGTGCTATCCAAATGGCCCTCGATGAGTGAAAGATCAATAGTTTATAATGATACGATGCGATGCATGGAAAAGATTGTACGTAGGATGATATGTACATGTGAAAAATAATATGCAGACAAACGGATATAAACACACAAAAATGAAATGCATATGTTTTTTTAAACATGCATGAATAACACGCAATGCATGAGCATGCTGTGCCGCATCCACAACCACATGCAAGCAGATAGATCCTTCCAACCTTATCACTATCACACACGAGGTCGTGCGGTCTCTTTCTTAGGTGGGCTTGATTCATGGATTAACAGGGAACCCAATGGACGCATATGGTGCACGGTCGAAAATCGGCAGCATAACATCTCTTGCCTAATGTACATACGTATGGGTGTTTGGCCATTATGTATTTAAACAATTCAACTAAATTAAAATGGGCCCACCAGGGCATGAAAGCCTTTGATGAAGGCCATTTAATTTAGCTGATTTTGTTCAATATATGATGGCCCACATAGCGAGCACGGTATCACAGTACATTTCACCTAGTGGAAGTATCTATTGCCATTTCATGAGCTTTGGTCAAAGGTAGTGATACTTTAGGGCTACCCAAGCATGGTCCCTGCCAACGGGTCTAGCTCATCACGAGCATAACGACCATTTCGGTCTCCATTTGATATACCATTAAGGTACGAGGCTTGGGCTGGTGATTATTCTTAACACTTCCCCACATTGAATGAACGTAGGGTCGTGCTTTGGGAATGTACCGGGGCTAGAAAAGGGACCAAACTAGCATAATCTAAGGCTCCAGTATGGATGCAATGCAAGTTTCAAAAAAGAATGAAAATTTTTAAACTAAAACTCAAATGTAAGTTTTAACCAAGGTACTTCGAAGCGAAGTCTCGAGTATTGTCCACAGTGGAGTCGCCACTGTGACGCGCGTCGAACCTCGGGTTGCCCCGAACGCCCGCTTTTAGGCGATCGAGAGAAGTTCATAAAACTTGTAAGAAATTACAAGTGCGTCTATTTTGGGCAACAAGGAGGTTTCTTGGAGTAGCCACCCAATAGAACATTGGGAAAGGTTATCTAGCCTCAGTGAGCCTAAGACAGCGCTGCTATGTCCATTTTGGGCAAGCCATAGGGGTCTTGGAGGCCCCATCCTAATAGAAAATTAGGATGGCCTTCTCGCCTCGTAGAGCCTAGGACTATGCAAGTTGGGCCTTTTTCGGGACACAAGAGGTGTCTTGGAGGCCCCATCCCAATAGAGCATTAAGGTGGCCCTCTCGCCTCATTAAGCCCAAAGACCAGAGAAGGTTCGGGACTTCCCATTTATTCATACCTTGGTTAAGTTTATAATTGAGTTTTAAATTTAGCGTTTCATCCCATTTCGCATTCAATTCAGTGCAATTTAATTAAAGCGCATGGTTGGTCATTCAAGGAAAGCGATAAATAAAAGCATAATTAAAATGAAGCGTATGAAAATAAATTACAACAAAACTAGGGGTGAAATACAACCCCCATTGTAAATAAAATACAAATCATACATAAAGCGGGTTGTTTATTAAGGATGAGGACATTAGTCCTCGCATGCATACTTTAAAAAAAGGGTGCTAAAGGTGATGGTTTATTTGGGTATGAAAAAAGAAAACTAGGACATTGGTCCCATCTTTATTTAGAAGAAAAAACTAAATTAATTAATATAAATATTTTTGTGATTTTCTTTTTAAACGTGCATAAATAAATTTATTAAAAATTACAGCATAAAATAAAAAGCCCAAAATAATGAAAAACTAAACCATGACAAATCCCACCAAGATGGTGTCTTCAAATCTCCATGGGCTCCCACTTGCCATTGGAAAAAACTCACACATGAAAAATAAGTATTGAAATAAAAATACAAATGAAAGTGATATTCATAACAAAAAATAAATTAAACATGTAACATATAAAAATGAATTAAAATAAATAAAATGTATCATGCATGACAAATCAATTAAATGACATAATAAAATAAACAACTTAATATATTAACATTTAACAAGCATAAAAAGCATAAATGATAAAAATAACGACAAGAATAAAATTTAACATGCATGAAAACATAATAAAAATAAAAATAATAATGATAATGATAACAATAACAAATAATAATAATAATAATAATAATAATAATAATAATAATAATAATAATAATAATAATAATAATAATAATAATAATAATAATAAGAATACTAGTAGTAGTAGTCACCATAATAATAATAATACCAACGATGGTAATAATAATAATAATAATAATAATAATAATAATAATAATAATAATAATAATAATAATAATAATAATAATAACATCAAAGAAGATGAACAATCAAATTAAATATTCAAGAAGAAAATGAAAATAAAATATGCCAATCATACTAAAACATGTTAAATGATAATACTAATAATACTATATGAACAAAAGTAATGATAATAATAATAACATGAACAATTAAATAAAAAATAAGAATAACAAATAATAATATGAACAATTAAATAAAAAATAAGAATAAGAAATAATAATATGAACAATTAAATAAACATGCAAGAAATAAGAAGTAAAATAAATAATAGATTTAAGAGAATTTACATGATAGCTAACTAATTATAAATAAAAATTAAATTAAAAATTAAATTAAAAGTTGAGCTAAGATGCTTACCCTCAAAATTTAATGTGATGAATGAAAGTACGTGATTAATCTGCTTGTCTTGATTTGTAAGAGTGATATTAGAAAAATAAAATATTGAAGAGAAATTTTATCTCAAAAATAACTAATTAATTTATTTGTCTCAAGGTAAAAATTGTTGAATAAAAAGGAAGAAAATTTTCAAGAACGAAAATTGTTCTTTTTGCCTTAAGAATTAACTTAGGAAAATCGTTTAGAATATTGAGAGAATTTGCTCTTGAAGAGAAAGAAGAAGAAAATATTTTTTCTAAAGAAAATTCCCCCCTAATTCTCTCTCTAAAAAATAATTTATACCCCCTAAAAAAATCAGATTTTTAATGAAGAAATTGAATTTATTTAATTTTATAACCACAAAAAACTGATGAATTTGAAGGGTTGGAAAATAAAAGGTTTTAGAATTAAATTCCACAAAAAAAATCAAAGAAAAACGGCCAAAATGCCCGTATGGATAAGGGTATCACCAAAAAATCCACAACCGAGAATGGACAAAAATATATTAATATATAGCAGAGGAAATTAAAACTTAAATCTCAATGATTCATTCATTGATATAATAATTCTATTACAAAAATATAACTGTACATAAGATATCTTTACAAAAATTGCCAGTTTAAAAAAAAAATACATTGCTGAAGGATTACAATAAGACAGGTACAAAATAAAACCAAAAGATTACAAAAAGGTATATATATATACACAAAATCTAAGCTTCCCAAATTTGCACTCCTACTGCGTTGGCCTGGCCTGCGGGGACACTCCCAAAAACTCCACTACTTCCGCACCTGCACGGATGA
This sequence comes from Excoecaria cochinchinensis, assembly GCA_947683425.1. Lineage (NCBI taxonomy): Eukaryota > Viridiplantae > Streptophyta > Magnoliopsida > Malpighiales > Euphorbiaceae > Excoecaria > Excoecaria cochinchinensis. Next base: position 6,170,801 of record CANTUQ010000004.1, read on the forward strand.
AGCACCCGTGCTAAGCGATAATGTTTAGTTGGGAAAAACAAAAATATGAATGCCCATTCACAATGGTCGTCAAAGCAAAACACATGCATATGTCACAAGCAATCATACCATACCATAAGCATAACAAGTTACATCATAAATGTAACAAGCCGATTTGGCCCTAGTAGAATTTCGGAATTTGGTTCGGGAATTCTAGAGTTTGTGTGTATAAGAGAGTGTATTTGAGTAAGTGGCTTGTGTGTGGGTTCTGTCGCGAGCGCGACAGTGTCGCAGGCGCGACAGAATGCTTCATGTGAAGCCTATTTGAGTTGGATTATTTGATGTGTATTGGACACGTGGCGGCATAGGGGAGTGACAAGTGGCATTGTAGGGAAATGACACTTGGCAAGAGACTTATTGGTTTTGTTTTATCTAAATACATGTATTTATTAAAGAGATATACATGTATTTAGTGAGGTTGGTTGGCCTTTAATGAGGTAAGTGGGAAATTATGGAAGTCTATGGCTTGGATTTGGTTTGACCGGCCACTTTCCTACTCTCATTTCAATTTCTGCATTTGGCCTTTTATTCTCCTTTTGTTTTCTTTGCTCTTAGTTGCCGTGTCCCTTCTTTTTGCCATTTCTTTGCTTTTTTTCTTCATTTGCTTGGTTCTTTGGGAAGAACCACTTAGATTGGTTAAAGAAAGTGTAGAAGGGCTTGATTAGGTCTCTTCAAGAAGGTAAGTTGGATTTGTTCTTCGATATGACCTCTTTTTTCTTCTGTTTCTAATTTAAAGTAAAGAGAAGAGTAACCCTAGTGTTTTGAATAGTTTGTGCATGGAAGCTGTGAACAAGAAGTTGGATAAAGGCAAAGAGAAGGTTGGAATTGAGTAAACAATTGAGATTGAGCTTCCTAGAGGTTGGGATCGAGTGTGATTTTATTATTTTTGCATGTGTTTACATGAATATGTTTGAATAGAGATGTGTTTGAATAGAGAGATGCTTGATGAACTTTAATTAGCTCCACTGCTCTTTTATAGTATATTTGTTAGGTATGTATGTAAATATGTTTATGAGTATGCAATTTGATCATTTGTATGTGTATTGATGATGTTAGATGGGTTACTATATAGTTGTGATGATAAAGTATGTGTTTTGGCAAATTCTGCTCATTTTTCATCTGACCTCTGTGTAATATTTTTGCCATAAGTAGAGTTTTAGATGTCTAAATGGAGTGATTCTTGATCCATTAGAACCATGACTTCTATGGCTACAAAGTTCCATGAGCAAATTCTTGCTCTAAGATCCTGAAAATTGGCCAAAACCGTAGCATCCCTGTTTGGGTCGGGTTACTGGAACAGTATAGCTTGTTTAAGTCATATCTAAAGTTGTAAATGTCAGAACGATCTGAAATTTATCCCATTTAAAATTTAACATCCTAGGGAACAATTGTTAAGAAGGAAGTGTTGCCTGAAAATGATGTTTAGAGGTCGGATTAGACGATACAAGTTTGAGGTGATTGTTTTGAGGAGAAATACGAGTCTGTCGCGAGTGCGACGCTTGCCGCGATCGCGACAGAGATGGACTTCTCCAATTTGTTTCAACATGAGCATGAGTCACACACATGAGCACGAGTCACATGCATGAGCACAAGTCAAGCTGATGAGCACGAGTCAAGCTGATGAGCTCGAGTCGTGCTCACAGAGAGAGGGAAGTGAGAGCATGAAACGTGCTCCAGTTGAATGAGGGAGTGAGCACGAGTCGTGCTCATGCCCTCTCCTTCTTTGTTGCTTCTGTTTTGATCTATTGCTTCTATTTTTAGCTGATATATGTCTATGTGAAGTTTGTATACCACCATTTGGTCCGTGTTTGGTTTAAAATTTATCTTTTAAACCTCTTGCATGGTTAATACTAGTTAAATGAACATGATTAATAAAGAGTGTACATGAATTGAATGCACTTAAATGATAAGTGATTAAAGCTATGGCATAAGAGTTAAATAATGAAATTAAATGTATATATGCTTTCAAATTATTGAACATGATATGCATGTGATATTGATCATGTATGATTGAATCATAATGTGTGAAGTCTATGAACATGTAAAATGAATTGTGTATTTGATTAATTAGTAATGTGTAGTGCAAAGATTCATTGATATGGTATTGCTACATGTGAACATATGCATGGTTTGCTCAGTTAATATGTAAATAGTGTATAGTGTTGTTGAATGAACAGTAGAGTACATGCAATGTATATGATTTAGTTGTAGAGTTCTTGTTCGAGCCTGAATGGTCATAGTAGTGGATAGATAAGCATGCTTATAAAGGGTTAGAGTGCAGCTGCTACAGTGACCTTAATTGGTCTACCGATGAATACCCAGTGTGACACCCCTTACCCGTACTTAGGCAATCCCATCCCTGAGGAGTAAGATGCCGTACGAGTCAGGGTGCAACCAAACAACACAAAGAACAATGCATATATAGACATACATAAAAGCGGAACAATTAAAAACTTTTGCGAAGTATAAGAAAGCGAAAGCTGATCATGCATTAATATAACGGAGACATTACATTACTGTTCTGATCAACTAGGAGATACAACAATTAATTACAATTCCCAAATTACATAACAAAAGCGGAAGCTATTACAAAACCACCATGATAAAGTTCTATACAAAAAAGAATCTCAAAATACAAAACTCAGTCCTATTCTAAACCCTGCTGTATTGGCTTGGATTGCGGCGACTCTCCCAAAGCAACTCCTTCCGCACCTGCACGGGTAAGCACACTGTGCTAAGCGATAAACGCTTAGTGGGGAAACACACATATAGCATAAGGACAATGTAGACACCGGGTCCTGAGTCAGCCTAGATCGAAGTTACCCAATGATGATAATTGCCTTCACAGGCTTAAAAGGTTAAAGGTGATGATTTTCTCGTCAAATTTGCATTTTAGAGTGAAAATTAGAAAATAATAAAAAAAAGATTTAAAAAATAAATTTTGAAAAACGGGGACTTAAAATTATGGTGTTTTTAGTCAATTTAAAATTTAAAAAAATAGAAAAAAAATAAAAAAAAATAAAAAAATTTTTCGGACCGCGAGTGTCGGGCGCGGCAGCGCGCCTGCGGCAGCGCGCAGGCGCGCGGGCGCCCAGCTCGCAGGCGCCAGGCGCCCAGCACGCCGACGCCCAGGCGCCCAGCGCGCTGGGCGCGATTTAGCGACGCGTGGCGTCGCTAAAAAGCGACGCGCAGCGTTGCGCGCTGCGCGCCGCACCGCTCGCCTCTTCGCGCGATTCCCGCGCGAAGCTCGGGCGGGAATCGCGCGCCTCGCCGCGTGAGTGCCCGTCGCTCTATAGCGACGGGCGGTGCCCTCTGTGGCGACGGCCTCCTGGCCGTCGGTACAGGGTCTGATACCCTTTTCCTCTTTTTCAGCCTTTTTTCCGATTTTTTCACCCAAAAATCCGTTTTTTATCCCATTTTTTTGGGGTTTTTGACTTCAAATTAAATTCTAAAATATTTTTTTTAGGTAATTAAATAATAAAACTTGATTTTATCATTAAAAATAAAATAATTTTGGCTTAAAATAGGTTTTTTTCCTTAATTAAATTAGGGCAACCTATTTTATCCTATAAATAGTTTATGATGAAATCAAAGTAGCCTCTCTTCTCTCCTCCTCTCCACATTTTTTAGACCTAAAAATTCCAGATTTCTTCTTCTTCTTCCACCAAAAATTCCAGATTTTTTCCCCAACCAAAAATCAAAAAGAAAAATCAAATGTTCATTCTTTTTCCAACATAATTTCTTCTAAACATATTTTTAGAGGAAGTTTTGTTGTTTGATTTAATTTTTGAGACAAATAGAATAATTATTTGTTCTCCAAATTGTTTTTTTAATCTTTTATTTTGTGTTCAATAAAACTTTTTTCATTGATTTTGTTTTGAATCTCTTTTTGATAAAAAATTGATTTTGAGACAAATAAAATAATTGTTTGTCATCAAAATCTAATTTTTTATTTGATAAAACTTCAATCATTTTTTTTGTTATGAACAAAGTGATTGATTGTTCTTGAAATCATTTTTCTTTATTTTAATCAATAAAAGCTTTTCTTTTTTTGATCAAAATCATTTCTTTAGGCAAAGGTATCAATTCTTTGTTCTTAAAGAATTTTTGATCATTTTTATTTCATGTTTCTTGGAATAAAATTCCAACATTTTCATAATATTTCACTCTAATATTGTGAATCATCAAACAAAGAAATCAATCATCACTTTTCCTTCATCAAATCCAATATTCTGAGGGTAAATATTCTTGGCTCCATTTCAATTTCTATTTTATTTAATTTATTCATGTATATTTTATTGTTTTTATTGATTTATTTATTGTTTTAATTTATTCATTTGTTGTATTGATTTTATATTTGTTCCATTTAATTGTTTATACATGATATGATTTTTATTCATATAAATATTGATTGTTTATTAATTTTTAACATGTAATTAATTTATTTCACTTTAATTCATCATTATTTTTAACATGTAATTAATAAATTCATTTTAATTGATCTTTTTGCCATGAAAATGGTTTATATCATTTGTGAACATATTTAATTAATCATATTGTTTAGTTAATTGTTTTCATCATTCTTTAATTGTTTTAATCTATTATTCTTTTCTTTATCATTTTATATATTCTTTGATTCATTTATCTTCATCATCATTGTTATCATGTTCATATTGTCATGTACTAATTAATTAACATGTTTGATTTTATTTTCATCACATCATTCAACCATTTATCACATATAATCCATGTTTCTCATTTTATTTTGGTTTGTTAATATTTTTGATTCCATCATCATTCTTTTCATATCATCTTATTTTATTTTAATTTGTTATTCATTATTTTGTATGTTTAATTGATTTAATCACTAACATTATTTTATTTGTATTTTTTTTTATGTCTAAACTCATTTTTTCGCTTGGGCGTTTTTGCGAGCACATCGGGGAGGTCCAAAAGAGGCTTGTTTGGTTCATATATTTATTTTCTTTATTTGTAATATTTTATTTAATTTTGCCATATAATTTTTCTTGTAAAATTCTTTATTTAGGCTCGCTAAAAAGAAAATCACAAAAACGTTTCTATTAATTAACTTGGTTTCTTTTTCTAAATAAAAGGGGACCAATGTCCTAGTTTTTCATACCCAAATAAATCATCACATAAAAATTGTTTCATAATAAATATGCATGCGAGGACCAATGTTCTCACTATCAATGAATAACCCGTTTTATGCATGTATTTCACTTTTATAAATGGGAGTTGTATTCCGCTCCTAGTGTTATTGTAATTTATTTTTAAATGCTTTATTTTGGATTTTGCTTACATTTACCGCTTTTGATATGAATGATTGCGCCTTTAATTTAAATTGCATTGTGTGGAAAGTTGATGAAACAATGAATTCAAAACTTAATTATGATATTAATCAAGGTACGAATAAATGAGAAGTCCCGAATCCTGCTCTGGTCTTTGGGCTCAAGAGGCTAGAGGTTATCCTCCAAGACACCTTCTTGTGTCACGAGACTTAGACGTTAATCCTAGGCCTCATGGCCCAATATGGATAAAATGCGCAAGTCTTAGGCTCTCCGAGGCGAGAGAAACTTTCCCAATGTTCTATTGGGTGGCGACTCCATGAAACCTCCTTGTTGCCCAACATAGACGCACTTGCAATTTATCGCAAGCTGTTGACGGACCCACAATTGCCCCGATCGCCCACGTGCGGGCGGTCAGAACGGGCGGGCACGGGGATCCGGCGCGCGTCACAGTGGCGACTCCACTGGGGACGTACTCGAGACTTCGATTCGAAAGTACCTTGATTAAAAATCATAATTGAGTTTTAATTTAAAAATTTCATCTTCTTTCAAAACTGCATAGCATCTCATTAGAGCCTTAGAAATATGCTAGTTTGGTCCCTCTTTTAGCCCCGGTGCGTTCCCGAAGCACGACCCTATTTTCACTCAATTTGGGGAAGTGTTAAGGATAATCACCAGCCCAAGCCTCGTACCTTAATGGTATATCAAAATGGTGACCCGATCGGTCGTTACGCTCGTGATGAGTTAGACCCGTCGGCAGGGATCATGCTTGGGTAGCCCTAAAGTAACACCACCCTTTGACCAAAGCTCATGTAATGGAAATAGATTCTTCCCTTAGGTGGTATGAACCGTAATACCTTGCTTGCTATATGGATCATTATGTATTGGACAAACCCAAATAATCTGATTGGTCACCTAATCAAAGGCTTTCATGCCCCGATAGGCCCATGTCAACTTGTTCGGGCTGCCTAAATACATAACGATCATAACCCATGTGCTCGCACATTAGATAAGAGATGTTATGATGCCGGTTCTTCACCGAGCACCATACGCATCCATTGGGTTCCCCGCTAACCCATGGATCAAGCCCACCTAGGAAAGAGACCGCATTACCTCGTGTGTGGGAGTAATAAGGTTGGAAGGATCTACTTGCTTGCATGTGATTGTAAATGTTGCATAGCTCACTATCATGCATTGTATATGTCATTCATGCATCATCCTAACAATCTAATTTTTTTCAGCCATCATAGATTCATCTAAGTGGACTAGAGGTTCCGACGGTCGGTTAATAAGGACAAATCTGCTCTTTGAGTTGCCGAAACTAGTGCCTGACTGGGATTCTGAGTCATTCCCATCAATCAGTGAAGCCTCTGTAGAATCATCAATGGCAGAAGAACCTGGAGTTTTGACCACTCAAGACCTAGCTAGGAGGCTAGAGGATTTTGAACGGAGAGTGCTAGACATGATGGGTGCCATGACTGAAAGGATTGCCCATCCACCTGCTGCTCTACAGCCACAAGCAGCCCTTCCTCGGGGGCAAGCCGAACCACCTGCTGGTGGGGAGGCTCCCTTCGTTGGAGCTGCTGCTCGCCAACCCAACAATGAGTATAGAGCTGCCGCACCCATCGAGCCAAGAGGGGAAAGGATTCACAATCCCAATGATGATTTCCTAATGGAGGAGGAAGAAGAAGTGGTGCCGATAGTCCACCAAGCTGCAAGGCCCAGAGCACCCAGAGTAGAGGATGAAGCTCTAAGAGGTATGAGACAACAGATCGAAGCTATCACCCGCATGCTGTCAGCAGGCAAGGGGATCAACCCAGAAGATAGAGATCTGGGGGATGAAGAGCTGCTACCCCAAAGATTCAAGATGCCCGAGTTTCCGAAGTTTGATGGCACCTCGGACCCATCAGCCCACATCAAGCAGTACACCTTGGTCATGAAAGGCACAGGGCTGAGCAAGAAGCAGAAGGTGGAATATTTCTGCCTTAGTCTGGTGGGCCCGGCAGTTGACTGGTACCGTGGGTTGGATAGGAGGTCCAAAGAGGATTGGGACCTTTTGACCGAAGAATTCATGAAGCAGTACGACTGCAGCACCAGGATGGAGGTCACCCTAAAAGACCTCGAGCTTCTACAGCAGAAGAATGATGAGTCATTCCATGAGTACCTTACAAGATGGAGAAACAGGGTCATGGAGATGAAGAGGAAGCCTGACACCGCAGACCAGATCAGGCTATTTATCAGAAACTCATGCCCTTACTTAAGGGACTTGCTCAGTTTTAAGGGGCTCAAGAACTGGGAGTCGCTTAAGGATATCGCTATAGAAGCTGAGGCGGCTTACCTGGCAAAGAAAGCAAGCCAAAATAACTTTGCTGGGAAAGGCTATGGGAACCAGTCGGGATTCAAATCAGGAAGTGTCGGGGGCAGCAACAGCAGAAACAGTAGGACGGCAGAGGTCTCAGCTACTGGAGTTGGGCAGGGTCAGAGATACTACTCCAACTTAGGCCGCTCTCTATCCTGGGTACTGGAGAAACTAATGAAAGAAGGCAAGTTGCAACCTTTGCCACCAAGACCAGCCTTGAGTCAGGGACAGCCGGGACATAGAGGTGATCAGTACTGCGCTTACCACCAACACACCGGCCATTTGACTGACTATTGCCGTATTCTGAGAAACAAGATCCAGGATCTCATTGACACCAATCAGATCACAGATCCTGAGAAGAGAGAAAAGAAGAAAAAGGCAGGCTACAACGCAGTCCCTCCACCGCGAACATGATCGTGTCCTGTGGCCCACTAGTGATATTGCTTTTAGATGCTGGAATCTTTTCATTTCTGGAACTTTTTATATTACAATTTTCTATTTGTAATAAAGAGAACAATTTTGCTTATTTGTATGACATTTCTATTGATTTCATTTCGCATGATCATAACACATTTACTTTGGCATTAATTCAAATAATATGGCTGCATTTAATCTCGGAACTTTGGGAAATCCCAAAGAAAATCTTGATAGCATCTGATATAACTCCTGAAGAGAGAGAGAGAGAGAGTCAGACAAAAAATGAAAATAAGAGAGAAAAACTAGTTGCAATTAGGAGATTGGATGAAAACTCACTAAGAGCACTAGAACCTTTCTGATTACCCGTCAAAGCGACCTCTGGATAAGACGAAACCTAGAAAATGATTTAGGCAACATTTTCTTTGTATAGCTCTCTAAATGACCATTTCCTACCCTTACTTCACAATCGCTTGCTAGCCCATTGAGCCTTTATGCAGGTATGCTGAATGCGTACCAATTTTGTTGTTACACACATTAAAACTACCCCCTCGCCTAAAATGATTTTGGCTTCCCCTTAGAAGAGTGGCCGCTCTAAAACTGATGGATGTACATTTGAACAATTCTTTGGACTATTAAAAAAAAATTTTTTTGCCTTAATAACAGCAAGTTCAGACTTTGAAAAGAGGGATTAGTCATGCATGAAAGGCATGAGCTCAAAAAAAAAAAAAGAAGCGAAAGCAAAAAGAAGAAAAAGAAAAATGAAAAATTCAAAAAGAAAAAAAAGAAAAAAAAAAAAGAAAGAAAAAAAAAAGCAAAGAAAACGAAAATAAAAAAAAGAAGAATAAAAAAGAGAGCTCAAAATGGTGACCAATTAACTAGTTTCAATGATTGACCTTCTGATCTCAAGGTGCTAAAATGTTATCGAGTCCAAATTCAAGAATACTTTTGAGCCGAGAACGGTTCATCCATGAGTCGAGAAAATATCGCGGCCATTTTTCTCTAGCGACCTGATCTTTCTTTGACAACCATCTACCCAAACCTGACATTACAACCAAAGTAAGACCTTTTGATTCTGGGTTCAGTCTTATCCAATTAGCGGAGATGACCTTCTAAGAAGGTTTGGTACGTAAGAAGAGGCCTATGGTGTTTCTTGAGCTTCAAGCGAGAAGCCATGAGTGCATTCATGCATTCGAGTTAAGTCTCGTCTCCGACGTTACTTCTAGAATTTGCATTCAAAAGATTAAATGAGAGCAGAGAGAAAATATTCAATCATGAGAATAAAAAAGAGAGCAGATTGATAACAGGAGTTTGATGCTTTCAAGATCCATCCCGAGATTGGATAAGGTTTTGTATCTTGAGATTCATGTCAAATAATGATCATATATTATGAAATCAAATTGAAATATGTGCATTTATGCAATGGTATCGATGTAACCAGAATAGTTCATTTGATGTACAAAAGAAAAAAAAAGAGAAGAAAAAAAAAGAGAGAAGAAAAACAAATAAGAAAAAAAAAAGAAAAAAGAAAAAAGGCCGTTAGAGATGAAAACCGTAATTGGCGCTCTAAGCAAAAACTAGGCAAAAGGATAGGGTGAAAACCTGAAAACAGGCAGTCTGTCCTTCAAAAAAAGAAGAAAGAGAAAAGCCGCTGGATTGGATTGGGTCCATTCCAGGCAAAAAAATAAGGCACAGGGTTATGTGAAAATCCACAAAGGACACATCTCCCACTAAGAAAAGCTAGTGTGAAAATCCACAAGGGACACACTACCTTCAAATAATGACTACAGGTACCAGGTGAGAATCTCGCAATCCCAAAGGGCATGAAATTCAAAAACAGCTCAAAAGGCATCAATTATATCGCAAATCGCAGCTAGCCCGGCATCATCTTCGAGTTCACATAGATGAATTTTTATCCTGCATTCCTGCATTACTCATGCATTTCACTTGCATGCTCACCATTTTTGCATAGTTTAGTTTCCTTATTTTGTAGAAAGAGAGACTTGAGGCGGACACCGGAAAAAGCCGAGTGATGACATTGGTCAAATCATCAATCAAAACCTCAACTCATTCATCAATCCAGACATTGATCAAATCATCAATCCACATACCAGCTTAATCATCAATCCAAGCACCATCCAAAGACCTCTCAGGGGGCAATCAACCAAAGACTTCTCAGGGAGCAGCAAACCGAAGACTTCTTAGGGAGCAGAAAATCAAAGACTTCTCAGGGAGCAGCAAACCGAAGACTTCTCAGGGAGCAGAAAACCGAAGACTTCTCAGGGAGCAGAAAATCGAAGACCTCTCAGGGGGCAAACGATCAATAAACCGAAGACTTCTCAGGGAGCAGCTAACTGAAGACCTCTCAGGGGGCAAACAATCAATGAACTGAAGACCTCTCGGGGGGCAAACGATAGATGAACCGAAGACCTCTCAGGGGGCAATCAACCGAAGGGCTCACAGATAGCACCACTTCAACAAACGAAAACATACCACCATCTCAGAATTCTCCAGTTCGGAAAGACGGCCGACTCAGGTACGCGTCTCTTTCCTTTTCTTCTTTGAGTTTAGGCTCACCTAGACACTAGTGTACTAGATTCCCCTAAACTGGGGGCAACTGTAGACACCGGGTCCTGAGTCAGCCTAGATCGAAGTTACCCAATGATGATAATTGCCTTCACAGGCTTAAAAGGTTAAAGGTGATGATTTTCTCGTCAAATTTGCATTTTAGAGTGAAAATTAGAAAATAATAAAAAAAAGATTTAAAAAATAAATTTTGAAAAATGGGGACTTAAAATTATGGTGTTTTTAGTCAATTTAAAATTTAAAAAAATAGAAAAAAAATAAAAAAAAAATAAAAAAAATTTTCGGACCGCGAGTGTCGGGCGCGGCAGCGCGCCTGCGGCAGCGCGCAGGCGCGCGGGCGCCCAGCTCGCAGGCGCCAGGCGCCCAGCACGCCGACGCCCAGGCGCCCAGCGCGCTGGGCGCGATTTAGCGACGCGTGGCGTCGCCAATACTGCGCGTCGCTAAAAAGCGACGCGCAGCGTTGCGCGCTGCGCGCCGCACCGCTCGCCTCTTCGCGCGATTCCCGCGCGAAGCTCGGGCGGGAATCGCGCGCCTCGCCGCGTGAGTGCCCGTCGCTCTATAGCGACGGGCGGTGCCCTCTGTGGCGACGGCCTCCTGGCCGTCGGTACAGGGTCTGATACCCTTTTCCTCTTTTTCAGCCTTTTTTCCGATTTTTTCACCCAAAAATCCGTTTTTTATCCCATTTTTTTGGGGTTTTTGACTTCAAATTAAATTCTAAAATATTTTTTTTAGGTAATTAAATAATAAAACTTGATTTTATCATTAAAAATAAAATAATTTTGGCTTAAAATAGGTTTTTTTCCTTAATTAAATTAGGGCAACCTATTTTATCCTATAAATAGTTTATGATGAAATCAAAGTAGCCTCTCTTCTCTCCTCCTCTCCACATTTTTTAGACCTAAAAATTCCAGATTTCTTCTTCTTCTTCCACCAAAAATTCCAGATTTTTTCCCCAACCAAAAATCAAAAAGAAAAATCAAATGTTCATTCTTTTTCCAACATAATTTCTTCTAAACATATTTTTAGAGGAAGTTTTGTTGTTTGATTTAATTTTTGAGACAAATAGAATAATTATTTGTTCTCCAAATTGTTTTTTTAATCTTTTATTTTGTGTTCAATAAAACTTTTTTCATTGATTTTGTTTTGAATCTCTTTTTGATAAAAAATTGATTTTGAGACAAATAAAATAATTGTTTGTCATCAAAATCTAATTTTTTATTTGATAAAACTTCAATCATTTTTTTTGTTATGAACAAAGTGATTGATTGTTCTTGAAATCATTTTTCTTTATTTTAATCAATAAAAGCTTTTCTTTTTTTGATCAAAATCATTTCTTTAGGCAAAGGTATCAATTCTTTGTTCTTAAAGAATTTTTGATCATTTTTATTTCATGTTTCTTGGAATAAAATTCCAACATTTTCATAATATTTCACTCTAATATTGTGAATCATCAAACAAAGAAATCAATCATCACTTTTCCTTCATCAAATCCAATATTCTGAGGGTAAATATTCTTGGCTCCATTTCAATTTCTATTTTATTTAATTTATTCATGTATATTTTATTGTTTTTATTGATTTATTTATTGTTTTAATTTATTCATTTGTTGTATTGATTTTATATTTGTTCCATTTAATTGTTTATACATGATATGATTTTTATTCATATAAATATTGATTGTTTATTAATTTTTAACATGTAATTAATTTATTTCACTTTAATTCATCATTATTTTTAACATGTAATTAATAAATTCATTTTAATTGATCTTTTTGCCATGAAAATGGTTTATATCATTTGTGAACATATTTAATTAATCATATTGTTTAGTTAATTGTTTTCATCATTCTTTAATTGTTTTAATCTATTATTCTTTTCTTTATCATTTTATATATTCTTTGATTCATTTATCTTCATCATCATTGTTATCATGTTCATATTGTCATGTACTAATTAATTAACATGTTTGATTTTATTTTCATCACATCATTCAACCATTTATCACATATAATCCATGTTTCTCATTTTATTTTGGTTTGTTAATATTTTTGATTCCATCATCATTCTTTTCATATCATCTTATTTTATTTTAATTTGTTATTCATTATTTTGTATGTTTAATTGATTTAATCACTAACATTATTTTATTTGTATTTTTTTTATGTCTAAACTCATTTTTTCGCTTGGGCGTTTTTGCGAGCACATCGGGGAGGTCCAAAAGAGGCTTGTTTGGTTCATATATTTATTTTCTTTATTTGTAATATTTTATTTAATTTTGCCATATAATTTTTCTTGTAAAATTCTTTATTTAGGCTCGCTAAAAAGAAAATCACAAAAACGTTTCTATTAATTAACTTGGTTTCTTTTTCTAAATAAAAGGGGACCAATGTCCTAGTTTTTCATACCCAAATAAATCATCACATAAAAATTGTTTCATAATAAATATGCATGCGAGGACCAATGTTCTCACTATCAATGAATAACCCGTTTTATGCATGTATTTCACTTTTATAAATGGGAGTTGTATTCCGCTCCTAGTGTTATTGTAATTTATTTTTAAATGCTTTATTTTGGATTTTGCTTACATTTACCGCTTTTGATATGAATGATTGCGCCTTTAATTTAAATTGCATTGTGTGGAAAGTTGATGAAACAATGAATTCAAAACTTAATTATGATATTAATCAAGGTACGAATAAATGAGAAGTCCCGAATCCTGCTCTGGTCTTTGGGCTCAAGAGGCTAGAGGTTATCCTCCAAGACACCTTCTTGTGTCACGAGACTTAGACGTTAATCCTAGGCCTCATGGCCCAATATGGATAAAATGCGCAAGTCTTAGGCTCTCCGAGGCGAGAGAAACTTTCCCAATGTTCTATTGGGTGGCGACTCCATGAAACCTCCTTGTTGCCCAACATAGACGCACTTGCGATTTATCGCAAGCTGTTGACGGACCCACAATTGCCCCGATCGCCCACGTGCGGGCGGTCAGAACGGGCGGCCGCGGGGATCCGGCGCGCGTCACAGACAACCATTCACAACGGTCGTCAAGGCACACACATACAGATGGCATAATCAGATTACGCATTTCACAAGAGTAAGAATATATGACATGCAAGCATATATAGTCATACCTTATATAGAGTCCACTGTCTTCATAACATCTCAACATAAGCATATTCGGATAATACAGTTTCATACTTATCAAAGCAACTCAAAGAAAAACATAGTGCCTGCCGACTCAAATTAGTGGATAACGAGTGAACAAATAGTACTTTACGGGTACGAGCCGATCACAAATGGTACCTTACGGGTACGAATCGAGAAAACCAATTTTTACTTTTATTTGCACAAAACATTTTCAAAGGGGATCTTGAACAAGATCCTAACACATAGGGGTTCGCGAGGAACCAAATGGGGACCTGATCGGGGTCCAAACTTATCCAAGGGCTGCAGCTTAGAGACTCGATGAGGCATGCCTAACTATCCACTAGACTGACTCTTGCAGGCTAAATTATACAATTTAACAACCACATTTTAATTACAACAAATAAAGAATTCAGATACTGTAAACAGATCAGTTCATGCATGAATATAGCTTGCAAGAAGTGATAAAGAATGCCAAAAACAATAGTGTAACATTTCTAAAACGTGGGACGAATCAGAAATTTTAATGCAAAAACAGGGTAGGTCACGGTGGTAATCAGATTGGTTGCCACCGTGACATACCAAAGATTTTTGGCAGAATGCTAGTCTGGGGTACCTCACGGTGGTGACTAAACTAGGTTGCCACCGTGACATACCTAGACCCAAAACAGAAAGCTTCATTGGGGTACCTCACGGTGGTGACTAAACTAGGTTACCACCGTGACATACCCACTACCCAGACAGAAGCTAAAGTCTGGACACCTCACGGTGGTGACCAGGTTGGTTGCCACCGTGATATGTTCAAACTCTGGGCAGAATGCATTTGGTTCATGGCTCACGGTGGTAACTAAATAGGTTGCCACCGTGACCCACACCCAGATGCGATTCCTGAAGGCAATTTTCCAGATTTCACGCTAAAAATCCCACCATTCACACATCAAAAGCATATCCTCACCTCAATAACAAAATTAAACCATTCAAATATCATTAAATCATGCCATAACCGAATCTTATTCATGAATCCAAAGAACAACATCAATTTACCAAAATCAAAAGCATCAATATTCACATCACATATCTATCAACCCTAAATTGATTCTAAACTTCACAATCAAGGTTAACTAAACAAAGAGAACCAAAGCCCATAACATAAGAATCATCAAAAGCATTCAAATTTCCAGAATTTGCTCAATAAACACATGCCATCAAAACATAACACAAATTTCCCAAACCTCAAAGTTAGGAGCTCAATCACTTGGTTCCACTAGATCCAGCAACTTCTTTGCCTTTAGGATCTCTTGGAGGCTCAACTAAGCGACAAAGCACAAAAAAAAATACACAAACTCAAAACCCAAAACCAGAAAAATGCAAGGGAAGAAGATGAAGTTGAACAAAAACAAAACCAAAAGCATAAAGCTTACCAATCAAACACAAGGAGCAATTAATTCCCACCACACCAACTTGAATCCAAGCAATTTACTTAGAGAAGAGTAAAGAGGAAGAAGAAGAGGGAAGGAGAAGGGGAACGGGAAAATGGGTTAGAAAAATCTGAGTTTTTCCCTTTTCCTCTTTCCCTTTCCTTTCTTTTCTCCCCTTTACACTTGTCAACATCTTAGTGGAGGGCATTAATCACTCACACCCTAGATGCACATGCATCACATACACACAATGAAGCACTCTATTAATGCACCCTACACATGTATGAGCAACACATACAATATTAACCCACTAGTGCACATCCTACCATGATATGCTCAACCACACATAATACAACTCCCATGAACACACCCTACAATGGTGCACTCATGTACACACGCACGCACTAGAAAACCCCAAATTATGCAATATTCCCCAAAATGCCCTTATGATCATGCCAAAACACATACAAATACATACACACACACATGGCTCATTCTACTAGGGGGAAAACGTGGTGTGACACCTAGAGTATTCATTTTGAGTTAAGTCTCTAGAGTTTGATACTGTTTATCAGTACCACAGTAAAGTACTCGTATCCACAATTGTTGAAAGTTAAGGCTAAAGTGTATTTCGTAGTGTACAAGAGGTATATTGGAGATATGTATATGTATATGAATATTGTGTGACATGATATTGGTATTGTTTGCCTTATTTGGATTTCTGCACAAGAATGGATTAAAGCATGATAATATTTTACTTAGAAGATACGGAATATGATTATGTGTATATGACATGACTATTGATATGCATGTGATATATCTGCGAGTTTATTCGAAGTCTATTATGTCTGTTTATCCCCACTAATCGTTATCGCTTAGCACGGATGTTTATTTCCGTGTAGGTTTACAGGTTCGGATCAGTGAGTGGGCATCTGCGGGTCAAGGCCACTAGGGGTTTTATTTTGATCTCTTTTTGTATAAGATAGAAATAGTTTGTGATGTTTTGAGTAACATCATTATGTGATAAAAGAGTATAGTTGTTACATGTAAAGTTTATTGTAATATATGTATTGAAACGAATATGTAAAGTAAAACGTCAATAGTTTTGTAATATGTATAATATGTGTAAAATGCATGTTGGGCCCAAGCGTTATTTTATTTTTATTATTGTGTATTTTGCTATTGCTTCTGCTGGTATACGTATATACATGCATAAGTATTCTCGTGGCACCCCGATATCCTCCCGAGGAGTGTTGGGGTGTTACAATAAAAGCATTCAATGGAGTTCCACACTATATATCACTTATTAATACAATCAATTCATTAACAATTAAGAATGACATAGATGCTAGTGAACTCATAGTAGCGGATAGCGAGTGAACACATTAGTACTCGTGGGTACGGTCAAAAGCAATTTCTTCAGTTTCATCCAAAAACATTTTCACATTGAGGATCTTAAACAAGATCCAAACACATTAAGGATCGCGAGGACCTAAACGGGGACCTGATCAGGGTCCGGACCACATTGGGGCTACAGCTAATAGAACTCTTTAGGAATGCCTAATTATCCACTAACTTGGCATTTGCAGGCTATGCATAAAACATTTCATAGCCGAAGTATAAAATCAACATATTTTGATGAAGCAAAAATTACAATTCAATATCATTCGCTAGATAGGATGCCCCTAGGTAAGATTATAAGTAAAAATGAGTTCAAAATGGACGAAAAAGATAGAAATCAAAAGCTCAATAATCCAAAATAGGGAGCATTTACACGGTGGTATGACAAAACCTTACTGCCGTGTAAGACATTCCACAAGATGGTAAAGAAAACCTTACCGTCGCATGGCCTTCCGAGCCAAAACTCCCCAGAAGATAGAATGCATTTACACGGCAGTATGACCAAGCCTTACCACCGTGTAAAATGCACAAAAGCCACTACTCAAAACAGAATGACTTTACACGGCGGTATGGCAAACCCTTACCACAGTGTAAAATCACGGATACAAGAAAACTTAAACACAAAATACGATCACATGGTGGTATACCTTTTGATACCGCCGTGTAGATCATCCAAAACCTAGAAATTCTATCAAAAACATACCCAAACCTCACCTTACTACCAATTCAACAAGACACTTCAACAACTCAACTCCTAATACCCCTAAGTACATACCCAATTATATTTATACAATCAATTTCTAACAAACAAGCATAATTTCTCAAATCAAAGAAAATGCACAAATTGAAAACATTCCCAAACCTTGATTTTCTTAGCTCTACAATATCAAGGGGTTGCACTACCACTTGCCACCTCTTTCCCTGCTCTCTAGCAGGTATCTCTGAACCATCAACCCAAAACACAGAAAAGTTATAACTCAACAATCACACCCACTCAACCAATGGAAAACACAGAAAAAGAAGAGGAGGAAGAAGAACAAGCACATATACTTACTAGCACTTGAATTGTCAATACCCAGCACAACTTATAGCAAAAGAGGGAAAAGGAGAAGCAAGAAGGAGAAGAAGAAGGGTTTGGAGTAAAGAAAGAGAAATGGGAAAGCAAAATGGGGCAGCTGCCCTATCGTTCTCTCTCAATTTCTCTTAAGAGAAAGTCAACTCTACTCCAACTCCTCTTTCTTCCACTAGTCACCATCTTGTGGTGAGTCTAGACAATACACACACTAGGTCTTCTCTTCCTAAAAACACCCAAGCAAAACTCATACTAACATGCTAATACACCTTAATAACTTGTTACATCATGCAACAAGCTCCTCACAACTATCATTAAAGCTAAGCACATGCACTCACTAATAAACGAAGGCTCAAAACTACTAGGATGGGAAACGAGGTGTTCTAACTTTGTTGTGCAATAATACATGTATTTACATACATATATGTCAAAGTATTACATGTTATATCTCTTAATGCAATTCAAAAAATATTACAACAAACTATTACAAAACCTAAAACTTAAGGACCCATATAAAAGCTTGTCTTATTGTGTTGGCTCTTGAGGCTGCGAATTTGTCATTCCAGAATCTCCTACTTCTATACCTGTACGGATGAAACACCCAGGCTAAATGCAATGGCTTAGTGGGTAAAAATATGTAATGAACAACCAATCACATTGGTTATCAATTCAAATCACATATACATGTGACATGTATACATAATATCATAACTCATTACATACAGTAAAACAAATAAAGCAGAAGATATCATGTGTGCACATAAATATTCCATACATTAAATTTTATGCATCAACTTGTGCATGCATATTGTTTTATTTCTTACTTATACACACAATTATTCCTGCATATTCAATGTGGTTGATAATGGTGAGAACAGATAATTACCAATAGGTACAAAAATCATTTTTCTTTTTCTTTTAAAAAATGCATAGGGATCTTAAGCAAGATCCAAACACATAGGGATTTAAAGGAATCCAAATGCGTAGGGACTTGATCGAAGTCCAAAACGCATAGTGATCTGATCAGGATCCAGAAAATGCATAGGCTGCAGCAACAGAACCCTATAGGCATGCCTACCTATCCATAACTCGACTATGGCACGCTAATTACATATTAATCCTTTTATTCACATAATAAAGCAAAGAGCATTTAATAAGAATCGAACTTATTATCTTAACCCATTAATAGTAATACATGTAATTCAATATATCTCATATGAAACTTTACATTTTAGACATCTTTCGCTATGTATCAGTCATATTATTTCATTGTTAGGGCAATGCTGAACTAGTACAAAGGCAATTATTTCACCAATCAAACTTGGAAAATAGAGGTTACATGGCGGTCAAGAAAACCCTGCTCGCCGTGTCAAAAGTTGAAAACATAACATTACCAAATAGAAGGCATGTACATAGCGGTAAGAACAATCTCGATCATCATGTAAAACATGCCACATGACGGTAAGAATAAACCTGACCACCGTATGAAATGCCGAAGTCTGGAACCTAGCAAACAGAATTCATTTACACGGCAGTAAGAATATTCCTGACCACCATGTAAAATGTAGGAATTCCAGAATTACAAAATAGAATATAGTCACACGGTGGTAGGAGAAATCTAGACTGCCGTGTAAAAGAATGAATTTCTAGAATGCTAGGCAAATGCATTTACATGGTGGTAAGTGAACTCCTACCCACCGTGTAGGCTGTCACACAGGGGGTAAGGAAACCCTTACCACTGTGTGATCTACCGGACAGACCAAATTCATCAACCAAAACACGATCATAAGGAGGTATGGAATTTCCTGACTACCGTGTAAATCAACAAAAATCTACACTAACACTAGAACACATCTATGTTTTTCATGGCACAACTGTGCTTTTTTAGAAAACTCAGCCATGCTCTTTTATCCACTTTCTAACCCAATTTCATTCCACAACTTCAAATCACAATTCAAATACACTTCAATCAATTCTATCAATCTCAATATCAAACATAAACGTCCTTAAGACAATAATTCATCAATTACAAAATTTCATTCAAAATTTCAAATTCCCAAACCTTATCTTCCTTTGCTCCTAATTGTTCAATTGGCTGCACTTCCACTAGCTTTCTCCTTTCCTTTGGCTTCTCTTGATTTCTCTAATATAAATCAAACCAAAAATCAGAATTTAACTTAAAACTGCATTCACCCCAAATCACGGGAAGGAGAAGGGGAGAAGAAGAAGAAGAAGAACTATTCACAACCTTGAATGCCCTTAACCAAATGAGGAGTAACAAGTGGATTGAATGGATCTTAGGACAAAGAGAGGGAAAAGAGGGTGAGAATGGGAGAGAGAGGAGGGACATATTTCTGTTCCATTTCTCACGTACTTCACATGGCTTTTAAGCCATGCTTACCCACTTCTTCTCTCTCCAAATCCTCACCATCCATTTGTCATTCATCCAATGGTTACTTTAACCAATTTTTCTTCTAGTCATTCTTTTCTTCCTAAAACATACATTAACCAATCAATTAATTAAATCCATACATTAACCCATCTAACTTCTCCAATCATGCATTTAAGTCCATAGGGGTTAAATGATAATTTTAACCCTAGCTTTCCAATTAATACCAGTTATGTTCAAAAAATATTTACTTAGTCAATTACACATCTTAGGCCACTGTCGTACACCAATGGTGTTTAAAAACTACTAGGGTGTAAGTCGGGGCCTTATCGAAAAGGTTAATATAGAGCAACAACAATGGAAGAATAGAGGGCAACAAAAAAGGAGTGAGGGACAAGCTGGTTCGTCTTGTTCAACCAATAGGAACCAAAGAGGCTCAGGATTTCAGGCCATTTTAGTCATATATATCTTCTCATCGGACAGGATAGAGTCAGAAATCATTTGTTAGGTCGGGACAGTCATCCTCATTTATGGCTAGTATAGCAGGAGGTTCTGGTCGGGGAGAGATTACTCTATGCGAGCACTGTTTTGAAGAAACATGAAGCACAGTGTTGGAGAAAGATTGGAGCGTGTCTACGATGTGGGTCTATGGAGCATTTTTAACGAAATTGCCCTGGTAGATAGTATTTGATTATCGGTCAGGCAGAGAGACCGATTTCTTCAGCTTCTAGGGGAAGAGATAATGGTAGAGGAGCTAGTTCTGGTGCTGGTGGTTAGAGGATCACATCAGAAATAGTTGGGAGGCCTGATACTTGCATTCCAGCTCGTTCATATGCTATGAGGGCCCGTGAAGATCAGGATCCCCCAGATGTGATTGCAGGTACTTTTACTATCTTTGATATCACTGTTTGTGCATTAGTAGACCCAAGGTCTACACATTCATATATATGCATACCATTGCCTGAGGATAAGAGGTTACATATTGATACTCTTAAGTATGATATTATATTTACAAATCCCTTGGGTCATAGTGTAGTTGTCAATAAGGTCTACAAGAAATGTCCCTTAAAAATACAAGGTTATGAATTTTCTGGTGATCTGATTGAATTACCTTTCCATGAATTTGATGTGATTCTTGGTATGGATTGGTTGGCTAGACTTTATGTAATAGTGAATTGTCATCTTTAAAGAATTACTCTTGGGACAGTTGATAATGGGGAAATCACGGTTGTTGGCGAAAGGTAAAATTTTCTCTCAAATAATATATCAGCTAGAGCAGTAAAAAGATATATTAGAAAAGGGTGTATAGCCTATTTGGCTTGTGTTCTTGAAGATAGGAAGAATAATCCTAAAGTTTAAGATATACCAACGGTACGTGATTTTCAGGATGTCTTCTTGAGGAGTTGCCAAGGTTACCACTAGAAAGAGAAGTGGAATTCTACATTGACGTGTTGCCTGGTACAGCACTAGTTTCCATCGCACCATATCAGATGACACCTACAGAACTTAAAGAATTAAAAATCTAGTTGCAAGAACTTTCAGAGAAAGGTTTCATACTCCCTAGTGTATCTCCTTGGGGCACACCGGTGTTGTTTATTAAGAAAAAAGATTGGTCTCTCAAGCTATGTGTTGATTACAGGCAAATGAATAAAGTGGCCGTGAAAATAAATATCCATTACCTAAAATAGATGATCCGTTTAATTAGCTTAAGGGTGCAGGTGTTTTCTCTAAGATTGACTTGAAGTAAGGGTATTACCAGTTGAGGGTAAAGGAAGTAGATATCCCAAAGACAACTTTTAGAATGAGATATAGGCAATATGGATTTGTGATAATGCATTTTGGACTTACAAATACCTCGGCAGCATTTATGGATCTTATGAATTGTATTTTCTATCATCACTCGGATCAATTTGTAGTAGTCTTCATTGATAATATTTTGACTTATTCTAAGAATCTAAATGAGCATAATGAGCATTTGAAGATTGTTTTATATATATTGAGAGAGAAGTAGCTTTATGCCAAATTCAATAAATGTGAATTCTATATTGATAAAGTCTCTTTTCTTGGTCATGTTATAGCGGCAGATGGAATTGGAATAGATCCTAAGAAGATTGAAGCTATTTTGGAATGGAAGCCACCCAGGAATGTTACAAAAATTAGAAGTTTCTTAGGTTTGGCAGGATACTATAGAAAATTTGTTGTCAGACCCCGAAATGTACCCTAGAAGGATTGGGGCATATTGTGGATTAGTAGTGATCAAAGTTGTGTAATTTGACGGGTTAGGTATTACCAAATGGATAAATTAAGGATTTAAGTAAAAGTTTCGGCAAGTGCGGCAAATGGTAAAATTGTAAAATATGGAAGTAGGACTTAATTTAAGGAATAAAATTAGTGAAGTCGTTCAATGTGAGGAATTATTGAGTTAAGAATATCAATGTATGAGGTTATGAGAAGTTAGAGGATCAAAAAGGAGAATTTGACATAAAAATATAATTTGGGCCAATGGGAATGATACATGTGGCAAGAGGTGAGAAGGGGGTATATAGGAAGAGAGAGAAGGAGAGAAAGGGTAAAAATTTCTGCTCTCCCCTCTCGTTCTCCCCGTTCCTCTTCCCTTCCTCTTCCTCTTTTCCTTCTTGTTCCACGTTAATTGTTTTCCCTCAAATGAAATACCAAGATTTAATGGATGAAGTTGTTTAGCTCAAGAGAGTTAAGTGAAGATGTTGTTAAGAGGTAAGTTTAAGTTTTGATTTCCTTGATTTCTTTTTATTAGCTTTAAAACCCTAGATTTATGTTTTGTATATTTGTGTGTGTTTTTATGAAGATTTTGGATGAGCTTGGGAGCGAGAGAGATCATCTAAAGAAGCTATTAGGAGCAAAGGAGTTGAGGTTAGGAATTTTGTGAATTATTGGATCAAAATTGAATTTGTATGAATTTAGGGTAAAATTTATGTGTCTGAAAAATTCTGATTTTTGATTGTTTTAATTAGATGTTTTAATTGTAATAATGGATAAAAAGTTGGGTTTTGTGTTGTTTTTGATGATTTGTATGTGTAAACTGAGTGGTGTTGAAATGTGATTGATGTTGGAGGTTTGGATGAACTTTGGAAAAACTAGGTTTTTCGTGTGTCGCTGGAGATCTGTAGAACGCGACTCTGTCGCGTGCGCGATGCTTGTTGCGATCGTGATAGAGCCGGGAAATTCATAATCTCACGAACGCTGTGAGGAGGATTTCACAAATCGTTCAAGTGAGCACGAGTCGTGCAAGCCAGCACGAGACGTGCACACTTGCACGAGACATGCAAGCTAGCACAAGTCATGCAAGCTCTGGCCCTTTGCCTCATTTCATGCTGTCCTTCTGTTTTGCTTTGATGTTATGCCTTTACGAGTCGTGGCAGAGAGCATGACTCGTGATCGCCTCCTGGGCCGTCTGTCGCGAGCGCGACAGACCCCTCTACCTCAAAGCGTATGAAAGGTCTTCTTCTTTGCATGGCCTCTCAATTATGTTATGCATCTGTGATTTAAAATGTGAATTATTTTATATATTCCCCATGCATAGTAATTACTGAAATGTAAGAATTTGATCTACAATTATTGTGTTGTAAATGTATACGTGTAATGAAGTGTAAACTTATCCGTTAAGTTTAAATGAAGGCATGATGGTTAATGACATGATTATGTTTAATATGTTCATATGAGTACTTTAATCTATGGATTAAAATATGAATTATTCAAATATTTCTATGCATATTTATTTGTTAAGTCTAAATGAGTGCATGATGTCAATAATATAGTCATGTTCAGTATGTTCACATGAATATTTTATCCATGAGTTAATATATGATCAGCTTTGAATATGATAAATGTAATTAGCACGTATGATATGCAAATATATAAATGCATGTGGCTATGTAATCATAAAAGAGTGTTACAATGTACTTAATGAATTCAATAATGGTTTGGGAAATTTAGCTTGCGTTAGTCGAGTCATGGATAGATAGGCATGCTTATAGAGTTCTATTAGTTGCAGCCCTCTATTCTGTTTGGACCCTGATCAGGTCCCCGTTTGGTTCCTCGCGAAGCTCAATGTGTATGGATCTTGTTTAAGATCCCTAATATGAAAATGTTTTGAGTGAGAAAAATATGATGTTGCTTTTCGAATCGTACCCATGGGTACCGCCATGTGTTCACTCGCTTATCCACCTGTGACGCGCGCCGAACCTAGCAAAGGCCCTCACTAGCGAGACCCACTTTTAGGCCTCGAGGGAATGGTTCGCGTCTTTTTGATCTTGGGCATCATGAGACATTATGGATGCCTCCTTCCCAATAGAACATTGGAAAGGATCATCTAGCCTCACGAAGCCTTTAGGTACCTTGAAGGTATTTTGGAGTCGCCACCCAATTTGAAAGAAATTGAGAAAGGTCTAAAACCTCGGGGGTCCAAAACTAGAGAAGGTGTTCTGAACTTCACTTTTATTAATGCCTTAAGTTAAATTTATAAATGAGTTTTTAAGAAATTGAAATTCCATCTCTCATCCCACACGATTATGCATTGAATTTATAGCGCATTGCAAACATATTGGAAAGCATTAAATAAAGCAATAAATAAATAAATAAATCACAAGAACAAAATTTGGCCCAAAAATTAATTACAAGGGCCCGAAATAAATAAGCAAATAATATACTTCACAAAATAGAATAAAATATATCATACATAAATCGGAGAATTTATTGGATTTTTAGGAACATTGGTTCCTTTTTATTAATTTAAGAAAATTGGAGAATTATTTTTGGGCATTGATTGAGAAAAAAGGGATGAGAGATCCCATTTTATAAAAATTAATTCTCCATTTGAAAGTGAGGTTTTATTGGTTAAAATGGGACATTGGTCCATTTTTTAGGAAAAGTACCAATTTATTAATAAAAATATTATTTGTGATTTTTATTCAAGCGTGCATAAAAAATGATCAATTTCACATGTAATACACAAATACGATAAATAAATCAAAGGAAAGGAAATGCGGAATTTAAATATGCAAACCAATGTTCTGAAGGTATTGGATTTCTCAGCCCTTCGACTCACATAGAAGTATCACTCAAGGTGAAATAAACAAATTTTGGGGCAATAAAAAAGAATAAAATAAAATGTTAGTAAATTAAATCAATATAATAAAGCATGATATAACCAGAAAAATAATAACAATATATGACATTCAATTAAATTAATTAGATATAAATAATCAATTAAATACAAATGATCAATTAAATTAATTAAATGTAAATAATTAATTAAATTAGTTAAAATAAATGATCAATTAAATTAACTAAATATAAATAATTAATTAAATCAATTAAAAATAAATAATCAATTAAATTAATTAAAATATAAACCAATGTCAATAGTTGCATTAATAGGAGATAAAATGAATAAAAATAAAAGAAAAAAAATAAAGGATAAAAGTAACCAAAAACCAATATTTATATTAATTATTAACGGAATATACATGCAAAACTAATAAACTGAGAATGGTGGATGTAAGAAAATGCAATATGTATATTCTAAAGAAAAAGGAAGAAATGCATGAAAGAAAGGAAATTGGTGGCCCACGTGCATGCATGCCACAACAAAATAAAAGAATAGAAAAGATGTAGTAGGCTTAAATGAAAGAAAATGGAGGAATAAAATTAAAATGCACGAACATTGGCCCACATGAATAGTATACATGCAAATAGGGCTGTGCAAAACCGAACCAAAACCGAAAATCAAATGTATTTTGGTCAATTTGGTTTAGTTTCTTCTGTTTTTGGTTCGTTCGATTATAAACTGAAATTAAATTTTGGTTATTTCGGTTCGGTTCTTAAAATTGTAAAATCGAAAGAACCGAACCGACCGAAGTTTTTTAAACTCACCATTTTGCTTATATATATATCCTAAATCTAAATATACACTATAGTTATATTTATTTACATATATGTTTTTTTAATTGAAGTACATTAAATATATTATTAATAAGAACTTATATTGTATTTATTTTTAATGTATTTATTTAGTGTAATTTTGTTAATTTATTAAGAAAATAATATGAAAAATTTATGTATAATTTTTTAGTAATTTTAAATGGTTTTACTTTATTGAATAAAAGTTAATTTAATTTATGAATCCATATAAGTTAAAATTTTTTTAAAAAAAATCTATATTTGTGAAGAACCGATTGGACAGAACCTAACCGACCAAAATTATTTCGGTTTATTCGGTTTTGGTTCTAAAAATTTCGGTCCGCGGTTCAGTTCTAAAAATTCCTCAAATTTGATTTTCGGTTTGTTCGGTTCGGTCCAAAACTGAACCGAATCGACCATTTGCACACCCCTACATGCAAAGTAATAAAAAGGCACTATAGCAATGGCTCGAGCCATGAAAATATACATGCAAAATGAAAATTAACAAATGAAAATAATAAGAATAATAGTAATAATTAAATAATAATAATAATAATAATAATAAATAATAATAATAATAAGAAAGATGACAACGATACTAAGAAATATATTAATAAGATAATAATAATAATAATCTTTGAAAACATATTAATATGAAATAATAATAATAATTAGGCTAAATAAAGATAAGAATAATAATAAAATGAAATAAAATAAAATAATCAATCAAAAGAGAAAAGAATACCTATAAATGATGAAAACTAAAATAAAAATAAACTAAGTGAAGTGAACAAACAGTGGCCCAAGCAATTCAAATGAAATCATGCAAAAAACAATATGTAAATCACGTGGAAGGCAAAGCTAAAAGACAAGAATCAATGTAGATTGGCCCAAAATATAGAAAATACAATGTAAAGAAAGAAAACATGCAAAGATGGAAATGGGAAGCGCACGACTCGTGCATCCTCGCACGAGTCGTGCAAGGCAAGCACGACTCGTCAAGGGATGCACGAGTTGTGAAGGCTACCGTCTGTGGGGATGCGAGTCATGCTAAATGCACGACCCGAACGGACAGGGCGATTGGGGAGCATGACACGTGAAGAAGGAACATGACACGAACGAAAAATCACTACTCATGCAAAAAACCAAAGACACGACTCAGACAAAGAGCACGACCCGAACGGAAAATCACGACTCGATCGGATAACAAAGGTAAGACCCAGTCAGACGATCACATCTTGGAAAAAACAAACACAGGCATATCCCAGACAAACACAAAAATTGGGACGAACAGAGCAACGTTGATAGACTAGTACACACGATAACATACCATCAAAACATGCATAATAGAACAACAAACATGTCGATTAATCACAATAAATATTTAAGGTCCATGTCTGACAACAAACAACAACATACATGCAATACATAGATTAATGAAATCAAATAACCAGTATATACAGTATGTAGATCATAGGAAACTCAGTAAAGAAAAAGAAGAAATAAAAAAGAAGAATGAAAAAAGAGGAGGTTTATCCCAGTATTTACCCTCAGATATGGCGTTCGATTTGCAAAAAGAAGAACTACTGGTTTCCTCTTTGATTTTGTTTGAAAAAAAAAGATAAAAAATAGTGACTAAGAAAAACTTTAAAATGAATGTTACGTTAAAGAAAAAAACAAAAGACGTTTCAATCTCAAACGATAGGAATTAATTTCCTGGATTCAAGAAACAATCTTAGAATGCTTTGAGAACAAAAATCATTTTCTCGCTCTCAAAACTTTTCTCTCTGTATTTTTCTTTCTTCCGGCGTTTTCAAAAAAATCCCTCCCAGTTTCTTAACTTTTTCCCTTTATATTGCAGTGAAGAGTTAGGGTTTCCCTAGGTATATCCGTTCTCCAAGAACCCTTGATTCCCTTTTCCAAATTAGGTTTTTTTCTTTTTAGAATTAGACATGGACCCTACATTTGCCAACAAAATCCCGGGAAAAACAGAAAAGGTGGCACTGGAGGCAGTGTGGCATGCGTGAGGCACACACCTCACCTGTGAGATACACCTCACTAATGCGAGGCTGCATCTCACCATGGTGAGATGGGCCTCACTAATGTGAGGCCGTATCTCACATTGATGAGATGGGCCTCACACCATAAGCCCAAAAAAAAATTTTAATTAATTAATTTTTTTTTCTTTAAAAAAATGAAAAGCATTTTTCCAGTAAATCAATCACTTCCATTTGCCTTTTTCCTGTGAACAGGTATCATTTTCATCATTGTGTAACTTCAGTCTGGGCTGACACAGGACCCGATGTCTATGGTTGCCTGTAGTTTTGGGGAACATAGTGCCTGGGTGCCTGGGTGAACCAAAACTCAAAGAAAGAAAGAAGAGATGGTAACCTAAGGCAGCCGTCGTCCTATTCTGAATGGAGTTTGCTCAGGGTAGTTATCGTCTGCTTGTCGACGTGTTAACCCTTATTGCTATGGCATCTAACTTGTGCGGTGTTTAGCCTCAGCCATTTTGGTATCTGGCCTATTGGGTTGGCTCCTAAGAGGACATTGGAGATTTGCCTCCTCAGAGGACTTGGAAGTTTGCCTCCTCATAGGACTTGAAAGTTTGCCTCCTCAGTGGACTTTGGGATTTTGCCTCCTCAGAGGACTTGGAGATTTTGCCTCCTCAGAGGACTTCGAGATTTTGCCTCCTCAGAGGACTTTCAGAATTTGCCTCCTCAGAGGACTTTCAGAATTTGCCTCCTCAGAGGACTTTGATATTTTGCCTCCTCAAAGAACTTTCAGAATTTGCCTCCTCAGAGGACTTAGGGATTTTGCCTCCTCCGAGGACTTAGAGATTTTGCCTGCTCAGAGGACTTTCAGAATTTGTCTCATCAGAGGACTTTAGGGATTTTGCCTCCTTAGTGGACTTTGAGATTTTTCCTCCTCAGAGGACTTTAAGATTTTGGACCTGTGTAAACGTCATCTTGACTTTGTCATCGAGCACAAATGAGTGCTACTGTTGAGCTGAAATTGTCCCGAACCCGCTCTTGTGCGTACGGTCTTTGTTTGGACTTTTTCTGTGAAGCTGTATGTGCAGGAATATATACAAGAGATTGTGCATGCATGTATAAAATGCCATATGCAGACATGAGGTGTATGCAAAAATGGATGGACCACGTCTTGGGTTGTCGAGAGTCTATTCATGGTGCGGCTTGGCATTGTCTAATGCCCCCAATGATCTAGAAAAGCGTCTTTGCGGCTCGGGAATTCTGACCATAACCCCTTCAAGGAGAATCATTCAGTGTGCATCTTTGCCCCTAGGATTCTGACTCATGTCCTGCACTATGCATCACCTACTCGAGAGGGGGTCATCTGAAGAGCCACAGCCTTATCGCTCCAGCACCTGAAGTCATTGATTAAAGGTAGTGCGTCCCTTGTGAATTTTCGCACTAGCTTTTCTTAGCGGGAAATGCGTCCTTTTCGGATTTTCACACAACCCTGTGCATAAGTTTTGCCTAAAAAGGACCCAACCCAATCTAGTGGCTTTTATTAATTTTATTTTTTTGTAGGACAGATTGCCTGTTTCCAGGTTTTCACCCTGCCTTTTGGCCTAACTTTTGCTTATAGAGTCAGTTACGGTTTTATCTCTAACGGCCTTTTTTCTTTTTTTTTTCTTTTTCTTCTTTTCCTTTTCTTTTTTTCTTGAGTACCATGACCTCTGGACCCGACTGCTTGTAAGGGTCATTATACCACTGATCAAAGATTTTCCCTTTTGCTTCTACACGTGCATACAAGGGGATGGTGCTTAGCCCGGCTGTCAATAATGGGACTCGTCAGCTTACGTATCCAGCCAATGGGGGCAGGGAAGAGTATAGGCATTTAGATTTCATGCATTCAACACTAAACATTATCCCTCTTTTTTATAAAAGAACTAAGAAATGATGAGTGCATGAGTTGAACTGCTTTTATTTTATGTATTTGCAAAGATTGTGTGCATTTCAATATGATTTCTCCATACATGATCACCATTTAACATATATTCAGAATGCAAAATTACATCTAACCTTAGAGTGGATCTTGTAAGCATCGGACTCCTATTTCCAATCATCCCTCTCGGGCTTTCTTGATTGGACATTTTCTATCAAGCCTCTAATTTTTTTCCAAAGTTCCTTTTTTTCAGTTTTCACCCTGACGAGGTGCCCAATTTTAGCAAGGCCGCCTTTTTTCGGTTTTCAACCCGTGGGGCATTTATTCTCTTCTTTTGATTTTTTTTTTTAGTCTTTAGCCATGGAACCTCTCAAGTCTGTCGATGCTGACTGGTTCTTCGAACTCATTTCCATCATTATCTATTGGAACACTACTCCCTTGGATAACAACTTTACAAGAACATAGGAGTCTTCATACGCTGGTCTGAATTTACCTTGTCTGTCTGGAACACTCTCACCCTTTCAATGGGTGCTTTCTGACCTTCTTCCCAAACAATCGAGCAGAGTATTTTTTGATAGATCTGACTGTGATAGTAATGCCACAACCTGTTTTGGTTTGACATGCTTAGCCACCGTAGCTACTGCTTCCATGACTGTCCTTAAAGATTTAATGTATTTTAACTAGCAGTAGTGCTTCTGCCCCATGCATCGAGGAATAAAGCGTGACTCTTGTAGGGGTTCCAACTATAGGCCCCAGCATGGGTCTCCTCCATAACATTATTGGCATTCTTCTCGTCTAAGCATCTCAACCGTATGTCATTAGTTTACCTCTCGTACTGCACACCTTCCATACTGATGAACTGGGTGGATAGCTTGTGAATCAGTCTTTTGGTCCTTTTCAGTAGCCAAGAAGAACGGCAAAATATAGGTATGCGTACATCAACGGTATTTGAACAAAGCTTGCCTCCAGTTAACTTTCCCTTACCCCATGTTGATGGTCGATTTTTTTTGTTTTGTTTTTTTTTTGCTTCTCTTTTATTATTTTTTTGCATATATTTTGTTTTTGTTTGTTTGTTTTTTTTTATGCTGGACTAACTTTGTTCAAATCCTGATAGCTCACACATGCATGCCTTACTAAGATCACATTGACCACCCAAGTCGGGTGTTATACTTCGATAAAAGACTTAGTCTTGCTTCCGCTTGCGGATTTCTTCTTCTAACCTTTCCTGTCCACTCTAGCTTGAGCCTTCTTGATTGATCCATGATCAGGATATGTTCGGAAACTTCACGATCATCTCCCGGCATGTCTTCGTAGGTTTAGGCAAAAACTCTTTCACGTTTTTCTCTTTATTTTTTCTCTCTTTTAATCTTTCTTCAGGAGTCATATTAGATGCAATCAAGATTTTCGTTGGGTTTCCAAAGTTCTGAGATTAAATGAAATGGCATCATTTGAATCATTATTAAATATGAATGTATCATGATTATGCATATTAAAATCACAAGAAAATATCACACAGATGAGTGAAATCAATCATTTCATTTAATAAAAACCAGAATTAAAAACATCGTCATTAAATAGTTCAAAAATAAAAAGAACATCTAAATAGCTATCCTCTTCCTATTTCCACCAACACAGATACTTTGGCCAATGGTTTATCATAATCTGCGATAACCATCTTCCTTCCCCATCTGGGCACTCAACCTGTCTCTTGCATCGTCTTTTGCTTTTCTGGATCAGAGATCTGCTTGCTATCAATGAGGTCTTGAACCTAGTCCCTTAAAGTCCGACAATAGTCTGTTAAATGTTCAGTGTGCTGGTAGAAGGCACAATATTGATTTGCTCTGTGGTTGGGCTGCCCTTAGCTTCTTGCGGGCTTAGGAGGTACTAGCTGCAACATCCCCCTTTTCATCATCTTCTTAAAAACCAATGACAAGGATCTACCTAAGTCAGAATAGTGCCTTTGATTCATTTTCGTGGTTGGCACTCCTATCCTCTTAGCATTGCCCTTACTGTCGTTGCGGATACTCGAGTTTTCATTTTTCAGAGCACGCATCCTCACTGGATCTCTACCCCCTTTAGGGACGGTGTTATGTTCCAGAGTAGGCCTCTTACTTTCTCCCTGTCTGACTGGTGAACAAAGTGGCTCCTTGCCTCTGGACTTAGAAGTACAAGGAGATGAGGTGGTCGTCACTATATGGGCCTTCTCGATAATGGCTGGCTCAACTCGGTTAAAGGTAGTCACCATAAGCTGAGCTTGAATAACTAGCACAATGGCATCTATTCTTTGCTTAATCATGGCCGACAACCTTCTTTCGAGCTCCTCGAACCTTCTATCCGTCTCTTGGGCCGCCAAGGCATGAGTCTCTTCAATATGTCGCGAAGGATCAGCCATCTTCAATGCCTGGTTAAACACCTCTGGTTTTCCTTCCTCATCTTCCTCCCCATTCTCACTGGTAGACCAATAATCTGTCACCTCTACAAAAACCCCTTCTTCATCAGCCGCAGGGTGAGTGATAGTGATGTGTCCATTATAAAACAAGTCTTCTAGTACATACCATTCAGGCAGGCTTGAACCAATCATGCAGACCGGTGGTGGCACGATATCACGAGCAGGCTTCTTCTTACTTTCCCTTTGTTCAGGATTAGTGATCTGCTTGCTGTCAATCAAGTCCTAAATTTCATCCCTTAGCCTCGCACAGCGGTCTGTCATATGCCCCGTGTGCTGGTGGAAAGCACAACACTCGTCATCTTTATGACCCGGCTTTCCTTAGGTTTTGGCTAGCTTAGGCAGCAGGGGCTGCAGCTTTCCCTCTTTTACCAGTCTCTTTAACACTTAGGATAAAGATCGGCCAAAATTTGAAAAGTGCCTTTGGTTCACCCCTACAGCCGATACCTCTACCGTCTTTTTAGTCATGTTGGCGCCACTGGAGCCTGACCACTTATTTGCCCCATGACTGTTATAGCCCTTCTTAGAAAACCCTTCACCACTCACCTTCTTAGCCATGCGTTCACTCTCTGCCTCTATGGCGATGTCCTTTAAAGACTCCTATTCTTTTAACCATTTCATCTTAAGCCCTTCCCTCAAGGACGGGCTTAAATTCCTAATGAATAGCCTAATCTGATCCGCCGTATAAGGCTTTCTCTTCATTTCCATCACCCGATTCCTCCACCGAATGAGATAGTCATGGAAGGACTCGCCAAGCTTTTGGTATGATAGTTCAAGGTCTTTCAATGTTATCTCTATTCTGGTGCTACAATTATATTGCTTAAGGAATTCTTCTGTCAATAAATCCCAATCTCCCCTAAATCTCCTATCCAGCCTTTGGTACCAGTCAATTATTGGCCCCATCAGACTTAGGCAGAAGTACTCCACCTTTTTCTTCTTTGTAAGCACCGTGCCCTTCATGATCAGGACATACTGCTTGATGTGTGCCGAAGGGTCCGAGGTACCATCGAACTTTGGCAAATCTGGCATCTTGAACCTCTGGGGTAGCAGCTCCTCCTCTCTCAGATCTATGTCTTTGGGGATGACCCCCTTTCTGGCTGACAGTAGATGGGACATAACCTTAATCTTTTCCTCCATCTTCTTTACCACATCATCCTCCACTTTGGGGAATCTTCCCCTCATAGCTTGAGAAATTATCGGCTAATCCTCCTCCTCCTCTACGAAGTCATCTATCGGGTCTAAAATGTTCACCCTTCTCGGCTCAGCAGGTGTCGTTGCTCTAGGCTCAACAATTGGTGGTTGTATAGTAGCGCTGCTATATGAGCCTCCTCCGTAATAGGTGGTTCACCTTGCTCCACGACAGGAGCCACAGATGGTTGCCCGGCACTTAGTACCATCCAGGCGACGATGCTCCCCATCATAGCTAACATCTTCTTCTCAAAATCCTCAATCCTAGGTCCTGTACCTTCATAGCACCCATTTCTTACGGTAGATCTGCTATTATCAACCCAGAGGATTGTTCTGAAGTAGAATATAAATTTCTGTCCAAATCTAAACTCGATATGGACGATAACCTCGGCAGCTTAGTTACTAGATTTCTGATCAGTCTCTTCCACTAGGATCCCTAGACCACCCGAATGAATCTATGATTGCTAAAAATCTCAAATTGTTAGCATGATGAATGGATGAAATTAAAGATGCATGGTCGTGCTAATGCATCATAGACAACCACATGCAAGCAGATAGCTCCTTCCAACCTTATCACTCCCACACACGAGGTAGTGTGGTCTCTTTCCTAGGCAGGCTTAGTTGATGGGTCAACAGGGGACCCTATGAACCTGTGAACTGCACAGCAAAAAATTGACAGTATAACATCTCTTATCTAATGTGCATACGCATGAGTTTTGGCCTTTATATATTTGGACCTTTCCAAGAGACTAAAAATGGGCCCACCAGGGCATGAAAGCCTTTGATGAGCTCCTAATTAATATGTTTGAATTAGTTTCATATATAAGGGCCCACGTAACAAGCAACGTATTAAGGAGCATATTACCTAATAGAAGTTTCTATTGCCATTACATGAGCTTTGGTCAAAGGCGGTGTTACTTTAGGTCTACCCAAGCATGGTCCCTGCCAATGGGTCTAGCTCATCACGAGCATAGCGACCAATCGGGTCTCCATTTGATATACCATGATGGCACGAGGCTTGGGCTGGTGATTATCCTTAGTACTTCCCTACATTGAGTGAACATAGGGGATGTGTTTTAGGAACGCACCGGGGTAAAAAAGGGACCAACTAGCATAATTCTAAGGCTCTAGTGAATGCAATGCAATTTTGATTAGAAATGGAATTTTTAATTCTTAACAACTCAATTATAATTTTAAATTAAGTCACTTTCGAAGTGAAGTTTCGATCATCCCCAGCGGAGTCGCCACTGTGACGCGTGCCGAACCTAGTAAATGCCCTCATAGCGAGACCCACTTTTAGGGCTCTAGGGATTCGTTCGCTTCTTTTTTATCTTGGGCATCATGAGACATTATGGATGCCTCTTTCCCAATAGGACATTGGAAAGGATCATCTAGCCTCACGACGCCTTGGGGCACTTTTGAGGTATTTTGGAGTCGCCACCCAATTTACAAGAAATTAGGAAAGGTGTCTAACCTCGGGGGTCTTAAACAAGAGAAGGTGTTTGGAACTTCACTTTTATTAATGCCTTAAGTTAAATTTATAAATGAGTTTTTAAGAAATCGAAATTCCATCTCTCATCCCACACGATTATGCATTGAATGTCAAGCGCATTGCAAACATATTGGAAAGCATTAAATAAAGCGATAAATAAATAAATAAATCACAAGAATAAAATTTGCCCCAAAAATTAATTACAAGGGCCCGAAATAAATAAGCAAATAATATACTTCACAAAAAGAGAATAAAATATATCATACATAAATCGGGAAATTTATTGGATTTTTAGGAACATTGGTTCCTTTTTATTAATTTAAGAAGATTGGAGAATTATTTTTCAGCATTGATTGAGAAAACAGGGATGAGTGATCCCATTTTATGAAAATTAATTCTCCATTTGAAAGTGAGATTTTATTGGTTAAAATGGGATATTGGTCCATATTTTAGGAAAAGTACCAATTTATTAATAAAAATATTGTTGGTGATTTTTATTCAAGCGTGCATAAAAAATGATCAATTTCACATGTAATACACAAATACGATAAATAAATCAAAGGAAAGGAAATGCGGAATTTAAATATGCAAACCAAGGTTCTGAAGGTATTGGATTTCTCGGCCCTCTGGCTCGCCCAGAAGTATCATTCAAGGTGAAATAAACAAATTTTCGGGCAATAAAAAAGAATAAAATAAAATATTAGTAAATTAAATCAATATAATAAAGCGTGATATAACCAGACAACTAATAACATTATATGACATTCAATTAAATTAATTAGATATAAATAATAAATTAAATACAAATGATCAATTAAATTAATTAAATGTAAACAATTAATTAAATTAGTTAAAAATAAATGATCAATTAAATTAATTAAATATAAACAATCAATTAAATTAATTAAAAATAAATAATAAATTAAATTAATTAAAATATAAACCAATGTCAATAGTTGCATTAATAGGAGATAAAATGAATAAAAATAAAAGAAAATAAATAAAGGATAAAAGTAACCAAAAACCAATATTTATATTTATTATTAACGGAATATACATGCAAAATGAATAAACTGAGAATGGCTAATGTAAGAAAATGCAATATGTATATTCTAAAGAAAAAGGAAGAAATGCATGAAAGAAAGGAAATTAGTGGCACACGTGCATGCATCCAACAACAAAATAAAAGAATAGAAAAGATGCTGTAGGCTTAAATGAAAGAAAATGTAAAATTGAAATGCATGAACAGTGAATGTTGGCCTGCATGAACAGTATACATGCAAAGTAATAAAAAGGCTAAATAGCAATGGCTCAAGCCATGAAGATATACATGCAAAATGAAAATTAACAAATTAAAATAATAAGATTAATAATAATAATAATAATCATAATAATAATAAATAATAATAATAATAATAAGAAAGATGACAACGATACTAAGAAATATATTAATAAGATAATAATAATAATAATAATCTTTGAAAACATATTAATATAAAATAATAATAATAATTAGGCTAAATAAAGATAACAATAATAATAAAATGAAATAAAATAAAATAATCATCAAAAGAGAAAAGAATGCCCAAAAATGATGAAAACTAAAATAAAAATAAACTAAGTAAAGTGAACAAACAGTGGCCCAAACAATTCAAATAAAATCATGCAAAAAATAATATGTAAATCATGTGGAAGCCAAAGCTAAAAGACAAGAATCAATGTAGGTTGGCCCAAAATATAGAAAATACAATGTAAAGAAAGAAAACATGCAAAGATGGAAATGGGAATCACACGACTTATGCATCCTTGCACGAGTCATGCAAGGCGAGCACGACTCGTGAAGGGATGTATGAGTCGTGCAAGGCCTTCACGACTCGTGCAGGAATGTACGAGTCGTGAAGGCTACCGTCTGTGGGGAGCCCGCTCTTAGGGCCTTCGGGATGAGATTCATGAAAACTTGCAAGAAATTACAAGTGCGTCCATTTTGGGCAACAAGGAGGTTTCTTGGAGTCGCCACCCAATAGAACATTGGGAAAGGTCATCTAAACTCAGTGAGCCTAAGACAGCGCTGCTATGTCCATTATAGGCAAGCCGGAGATGTCTTGGAGGCTTCCACCCTAATGATAGGATGGTCCTCTAGCCTCACTCTTGGGCAAACCAGAGGTGTCTTGGAAGTATCCACCTTTATAGAACATTAAGATGGCCCTCTCGCCTCGTGGCACCTAGGACTGTGCAATTTTGATCCTTTTGCGGGACACAAGAGGTGTCTTGGAGGCCCCATCCCAATAGAACATTGAGATGGCCCTCTCGCCTCGTTGAGCCCAAAGACCAGAGAAGGTTCGGGACTTCCCATTTATTCATACCTTGGTTAGGTTTATAGTTGAGTTTTAAATTTATCGTTTCATCCCATTTCTCATTCAATTTAAAGCAGTTAAATTAAAGCTCAGACTGTCCATTCAGGGGAGGCAGTAAATAAAGTATAATTAAAATAAAGTGCACAAAGTAAATTACAACAATACTAGGGGCGGAATACAACCCCCATTGTAAATAAAATACAAATCATACATAAAACGGGATATACATTAAAGATGAGGACATTGGTCCTCGCACGCATATTTATTACAAAATGGTTTTGAGGCGTCAATTTTTATTTGTTAGAAAAATAGGACATTGGTCCTCAATTTGTAAGGAAAATCCCAATTTAATTAATAAAAAATATTTGACCATTTTTACATCAGCGGGAAAGTATAAAAAAACAAACATTATTCACAATAACAATATAATAAAGAAGATAACGTCGAGAGAATGAACCCGGGAGAAGACCCTTAAGTCTTTGCAATAACTTTTACACCAAATGGCTCCAAATCCACCCAACAAATCAAAATAACAACTCACAAAATGAAGAACTCGTTAGTGTAAATTTAAAGAAAAAATAAGTGTGAAATTAAATAATAAGGAAGAAAAATGGAAGAAATTGAATAAAAAAACCATTTAAAATGAAAGAGGAGAAGAAAAGAAATTAAGTGGGAAAAGAGGCCCAGGGACGGCCCAAGACATGTGACCGACAGGCGTCCCTGGGAGCGACAGACAGGCGTAAGGGTGACCCGCGACATCCCGTCACTTGATCGAGCGACGGCCGTCGGTGGTCCTTATGCCTGTCGGACGACTCTATTTCCGAACAGTAAACCAAAAAATTAAGTTTTTGTTTTAATTTGAATAAAAGGGTTTTTTATGTAATAAATTAATGAAAATAATTGAATTCAAAGTAACAGGTCCAGAATATTTACCCTCAGATTTTTATCTCGTGAAGGTGAACGTTGCAAGATGTTGACTCCTCGAGTTCTACAAGGATCGGATTGTGATCACGCGATAGGAAGAGATTTCTGATTGCAAAAACCTCACTTTGAAAAATAAACCAAGAGAAGGAAATTGTTTTTTCTTTCTTGGAATTTGGACAGCAATAAATATCTGAATTAGCTAGATGGATGAAAACGAATGGATCTCGCTTCCTCGGATTAGCATAATTCGAGAATAAAAGAAAAGAAATTTTGAAAAAAAAATTCTTTTTGTAGAAATAAAAAGAAATCTTCTATGGAGAATTTTAATTTTCTAATAAAAAGTTTTTCTAAACAATAATTTCTCAGTAAAATTTTCCAACCCTGAAAGCTAAATCCCCTTCCCCTATTTATAGATTTAGGAGGAAATTTAAAATAAATTTAAATTTTAAATTCAGATTTGAAGAGGAATTTCCGAAATCAAATCAAAACCGAACGATTTTTAGAATATTCCTAAAATCAAATCTAATATTAAAAAATATTTGAAAAGATTTGGCAAATTCAAAAAGATTTAAAAATATTTTGTAAAATCTCCCAAATTTTGTAAAATCCGGCGGTTAAAACAACCTGATCACCGATAGACGGGTTGCCCATGTATTACCGACGGGCATCTGTCGCAAGGGGCACCAGTGGTCATTTGACTGGCAAGCCCTACACGTGGCATGGAGATGAGAGATGGCCGTCGCCCTCGAGGAGCGGGCATCGCTCAGTCAAGGGACGGGCACCGCTCAAACCAGCGATGGCCCCATTCTCGAGGGACGGGTATCTCTCATTTGAGCGATGGGCTCCCATCCCCGAGTGACGGCCTGTCGATCGACGTGAGAGACGGGCCTCTTGCATGAGCGATGGGCTGTACTCCATAGACGGGCTGCCCGTTTGTGGGTTCAAATGCAAATTCTCAAAGTTGAACTCTTTTCGACTGTCCAAAATCCCTCGTTTACCCAGAACCTTTTCGATCCTTATAAAACTGGCGGACGAACATCCACAACTTATGTCCCTCGTCCAAAAACCGACGTTAGTTTCTTCATCGGGTAACTCTGTTTTGCACTACCTTAGGACCCGGTGTCTACAGCGAGTCGTGCTAAAAGCACGACTCGGATAGACAGGGTGATCGGGGAGCACGATACGTGAAACAGGAACACGACACGAATGAAAAATCACGACTCGTGCAAAAAACCAAAGACACGACTCAGACGAAGAGCACGACCCGAATGAAAAATTACGACTCGATCGAAAAACAAAGGTAAGACTCGGTCGGACGATCACGTCTCGGACAAAACAAACACAGGCACGACCCGGACAAACAAAAAAATAGGGACAAATAGAGCAACATTGATAGACTAGTAAACACGATAACATACCATCAAAACATGCATAATAGAACAACAAATATGTCAATTAATCACAATAAATATTTAAGGTCCATGTTTGACAACAAACAACAACATACATGTAATACATATATTAATGAAGTCAAATAACCAGTATATATAGTATGTACATCATAGGAAACTCAGTAAAGAAAAACAAGAAATAAAAAAGAAGAACTGCTGCTTTCCTCTTTGATTTTGTTTGAAAAAAAAGATAAAAAATAGAGACTGATAAAAACTTTAAAATGAAGGTTACGTTAAAAAAAAAAAACTAGACACGATTGAATCTTAAATGATAGGAATTAATTTCCTGGGTTCAAGAAACAATCTCAGAATGCTTTGAAAACAAAAATTGTTTTCTTGCTCTCAAAACTTTTATCTCTGTGTTTTTCTTTCTTTCGGTATTTTCAAAAAAATCCCTCCTAGTTTCTTAACTTTTTCCTTTTATATCTCAGTGAAGAGTTAGGGTTTCCCTAGGTATATCCATTAT
Organism: Excoecaria cochinchinensis; assembly: GCA_947683425.1. NCBI lineage: Eukaryota > Viridiplantae > Streptophyta > Magnoliopsida > Malpighiales > Euphorbiaceae > Excoecaria > Excoecaria cochinchinensis. The sequence continues at coordinate 6,211,099 of CANTUQ010000004.1, forward strand.
TCAAAAACCCTTGATTCCCTTTTCCAAATCAGGTTTTTTTCTTTTTAGAATCAGACATGGACCCTGCATTTCCCAACAAAATCCCGGGAAAAATGGAAAAGAAGGCGCTGGAGATAGTGTGGCATGCGTGAGGCACACACCTCACCTGTGAGATGCGCCTCACTAACGCCGGGCTGTATCTCACAATGGTGAGATGGGCCTCACTAATGTGAGGCCGTATCTCACAATGGTGAGATGGGCCTCACTAATGTGAGGCCGTATCTCACAATGGTGAGATGGGCCTCACATGATAGGCCAAAAAAAAAATTTAATTAATTAATTTTTTTTTCTTTAAAAAAATGGAAAGCATTTTTCCAGTAAATCAATCACTTCCATTTGCCTTTTGCCTGTGAACAGGTATCATTTTCATCATTGGGTAACTTCGGACTGGGCTGACTCAAGACCTGGTGTCTACACCACCCCTTTGACTTAGTAGGCAATTAAAAGAGTGAAATAATGTGAATTAATTGATAAGCTCTGTGCTGATTTACAAATGATTATGTGAATAAGCATTTGATGCATTTGTGATAAATGCCATTTGACTTGTGCTCTACGCACTCCTCTGTTTTGGATCCTTTATGGACACCTATGTGGAAATGTGCAGTATCTCCAGATACCTATGTGTTTTGTATAATCAACCGATATCTGTGAAATAAAAAGTGATAAAGCAATCAATATTTGCTCTAACGAATATGTATAAATGAATATTGATTGTCTAAGAAATTGTATGTGAATAAGGCATGTTATAAAATTGTTAAAAAGTTACGAGTATGTTTGTCTATATGAAGTTTATGTAAAGAATTATTAAAATATTTGATATGCATGTTTTCTATGGTTGAACATTCAGTAAATAAACTTCGTATGTGTGTTTGTCTATATATATATATATATATTTGTTATATGTTTAAATGAGAACACATGTATGCTATGTATTGTTTACCTACGGAACTTTAGCCTGTGCAATTTCAGTAAGTAAACTGATAAGAAATTCATATGTATTTGTTTGTGGTTTTTTTGAATACGGTGAATGATTTATTGATTGGTAGGTAAGATAGATAATAAACGTTACGCATGAGATAGATAGCTGAATTTAGGAAAATGACTTAAGGTTAATTCTTTGATTACTTAAGTGTAAAGGTTTTTGTAGAACTATGTGGTTCTGATTCCCTACCATAGGGATACATAGGATGCTCGGAATATTTATTTCAAGCCCGAACCAAATCTGAAAATCTAAATGTTTTATTTATCTTTGAACAATAAATGGTTTGAACAAATGAAACGTTCTAATGTAAGTACTAATACTGTCATCTGCATGATTTTGGAAATGTTAGTAATACATGTAATCGATATGACTTAATTAGTGCTGCTAGCATATGTATCTTTAGTAACCTATGAGGTATAACTATTCACATTGTTAATTAAATGAATTAAGCAAATAATAAGTATGCATAATTTTATTGTAAATCACTAAGGTAAAAATGTAATTTCTGGCTATGGTATGTAAACGAATGTATATAGGATTTTGTTTAAATTTCGTATGAGAAAAAGAATATGAATTTATGATAGCTTTAACCGGTGTACATTATGTTTATGTATATATATATATTGATTTATATGTGTTTGCCTCAGCAACCACTATGAGTGGCGGCCCATTATTTATTTCGCCTGACTAAGCGTTATCGCTTAGCACGGTTGTTTGTCCGTGCAGGTTAGGAGATCAGAGTAGCGCAACAGTTCTCTATGACTTTGGCCAACGAGTCAGTAGAAGTTATAGAATGTTTTTATTGATTGTCGGTATGTAATTAAGTTTTTTTATTTAGCATTTGTAATGAGATGTAATAATCTTTAGTGCGAATAATGGTGTGTGTGAGATAAGTTTAGGATGTGTATGTGGTTGAGGTTCTAGATGTTAGAAATTTTATTACTCTGATTTTTGTATTGCCATGTGTGTCTTTGTCTGGTAGCACCCTCCGCTCACTGTAGCTCTTCATCCTTCGATATGCTACGTGCGAGAGTTGGGGGTGTTACAATTTTGTATCAGAGCCTGGTTTAGTCGATTCTGGTTAACTAGGTGTTTCGAAGTGTGTCCGTATAGTTTAGCGTTGGCCAAAGCGGATGATTTCATTTTTCAGGTATGTGTTGGGAATAGGCACTTCCCGATTAGATAAAGTGTTTTGTTAAGTGTTGGCTCAGTAGGTCACGATCTACCTATCTTGAACTGTTATGTGTGTGCGCAATTTAGAATGCTTTTGTTAGATGAGTATCAGAGGTTCTGTTAGAATTTTGTTTTGATATTATGTGGTTTAGGAGAAGGTCTTGTTGAAGTTTTTGAAGTGTATTGATATGTGGTTGCCTTAGGAGAATAGATGTTTTGGCATTTTGGAGATGAAGGTGTATCTGAATCTTATGAGATCATGGCGTTGCTCTGTATGCCTGTCAGCTTTCTCCAGAAAATTGTTTGAATATAAGCATATTGAACCACGGGGATGGGAAAAGTACATCATTATAACATCAATTGCATTTCTGCATCATATTGCATACATGAACCATCACATCCTCATTGCATCATCATCCTTTGATCACACATGGGAAGCATTTGTGTATGTGTTTTGATGGAGAGAAAGCTGGTGTACAATGAGTATTTGATATTAAGATAAATGTGTATAATTTAAGAGCATAACAACTGTTAAGGAAAGTGTAACGTGTATATAGTCAGAGGTGAGTAGAAAGAGTATTTTTGAATCTTGTACATATGAAGGTAAAAAGATTTTAGAGCAAGACACGAGTGTTATTAGTAAAGAAAGTAGCATATGTGTCCGATGCTTTTGAAGTATTAAGGAATTGTGTAGCAAGATATTCTAAGTTAAATGGTTTATATATGAGGTGTATGTGCTTTAATTTTCGATTATTGAGAAAAGTAATAATTGTTCTGATGAATATGATTGATTTGGGTGTAAGACAATGAAAGAAGATTTATGAGGTTTAATTAAGTCATATTTATGAGTTTAAGTGTAGTTATGGATAAGAAAAAAAAGTTATGATTTGTATAGTTATTCCGATTAAAAAGAATTAGTTTAAGAGTATAGCGATGAGGATAAGTATAAGCAAGTGAGTATGTTATATTGAAGTGTATGAGAATGATAGTGAACTGGAGTGTAGTGTTTGGATTTTTTGGATGTTAGTGAATTTTGAGGACGAAATTCTTTTAGGAGGGAAGAATTATCACACCCCGAAATGTAACTTAGAAGGATTTGGGCATATTGTGGATGAGTAGTGATCAAAGTTGTTTAATTTGACGGGTTAGGTATTGCCAAATGAATAAATTAAGGATTTAAGTAAAAGTTTCTGCAAGTGCGACAAATGGTAAAATTGTAAAATATGGAAGTAGGACTTGATTTAATGAATAAAATTAGTTAAGTGGTTCAATGTGAAGAATTATTGAGTTAAGAATATTAATGTATGAGGTTATAAGAAGTTAGAGGATCAAAAAGGAGAATTTCACATAAAAATCTAATTTGGGCCAATGGGAATGTGACATGTGGCAAGAGGTGAGAAAGGGGTATATAAGAAGAGAAAGAAGGAGAGAAAGGGAAGAAATTTCTGCTCTCCCCTCTCGTTCTCCAGTTCCTCTTCCCTTCCTCTTCCTCTTTTCCTTCTTGTTCCACGTTAATTGTTTTCCCTCAAATGAAATACCAAGATTTAATGGATGAAGTTGTTTAGCTCAAGAGAGTTAAGTGAAGATGTTGTTAAGAGGTAAGTTTAATTTTTAATTTCCTTGATTTCTTTTGATTAGCTTTAAAACCCTAGATTTATATTTTGTGTATTTGTGTGTGTTTTGATGAGGATTTTGGATGAGCTTGGGAGTTAGAAAGATCATCTAAAGAAGCTATTAGGAGCAAAGGAGTTGAGGTTAGGAATTTTGTGAATTATTAGATCAAAATTGAATTTGTATGAATTTAGGGTAAAATTTCTAGGTTTGAAGAATTCTGATTTTTGATTGTTTTAATTAGATGTTTTAATTGTAATAATAGATATAAAAGTTGTGTTTTGTGTTATTTTTGATGATTTGAATGTGTAAACTGAGTGGTGTTGAAATTTGATTGATTTTGGAGGTTTGGATGAACTTTGGAAAAATTGGGTTTTTCGTGTGTTGCTGGAGATCTGCAGAACACGACTCTATCGTGATTGCAACAGAGCCGAGAAATTCAAAATCTCCCGCGCGTTTTGAGGAGAATTACACGAATCATGCAAGGGAGCACGAGTCGTACTAGCAAGCACGAGTCGTGCAAGCCAGACAAGACGTGCACACTTGCACGAGTCATGCAAGCTCTGGCACTTTACCTCTTTTCACGCTGTTGTTCTGTTTTGCTTTGATGTCATGCCTTCATGAGTCGCGATAGAGAGCATGACTCGTGATCACCTCCTAGGCCTCGTCTGTCGCGCTCTGCCTCAAGGCATTTGAAAGGTCTTCTTCTTTGCATGGCCTCTCAATTATGTTATGCATCTGTGATTTAAAATGTGAATTATTTAATGTATTCCCCATGCATAGTAATTATTGAAATGTAAGAATTTGATCTACCAATATTGTGTTGTAAATGTATACTGTAATGAAGTGTAAACTTATCTATTAAGTTTAAATGAAGGCATGATGATTAATGACATGATTATGTTTAATATGTTCATATGAGTACTTTAATCTATGGATTAAAATATGAATTATTCAAATACTTCTATGCATATTAATAATTAGATTATGAGAGTTTTGATTACCATTATTATTTAATGGTTGTATGTGCATAAAGTAATGTAATTTATTTGTTAAGTCTAAATGAGTGCATGATGTCAATAATATAGTCATGTTCAGTATGTTCACATGAATATTTTATCCATGAGATAATATATGATTAGCTTTGAATATGATAAATGTAATTAGCACGTATGATATGCAAATATATGAATGCATGTGGCTATGTAATCATAAAAGAGTGTTACAATGTACTTAATGAAACGTGTATATGTATATGAGAACGTGATGAATGCAATAACGGTTTTGGAAATTTAGCCTGCATTAGTCGAGTCATGGATAGATAGGCATACCTATAGAGTTCTGTTAGCTGCAGCCCTCTGTTCTGTTTGGACCCTGATTAGGTCCCCGTTTGGTTCCTCGCGAACCTCAATGTGTATGGATCTTGTTTATGATCCCCAATGTGAAAATGTTTTGAATGAGAAAAATATGATGTTGCTTTTTGAATTGTACCCACGGATACCGCCAAGTGTTCACTTGCTTATCCACCCCTTTGACTTAGTAAGCAATTAAAAGAGTGAAATAATGTGAATTAATTGATAAGCTCTATGTTGATTTACAAACGATTATGTGAATAAGCATTTGATGCTTTTGTGATAATGCCATTTGACTTGTGCTCTACACACTCCTCTGTTCTGGATCCTTTATGGACACCTATGTGGAAATGTGCGGTATCTCTGGATACCTATGTGTTTTGTATAATCAACCGATATTTGTGAAATGGAAAGTGACACTACAAGAAAAATGGCCTTTAACGAAGGGAAATCCGGTCGTTAAAAGTCGAAATTCGGTCGTTAAAAACTAATAACGACCGGAAAATCCGGTCGGTAAAAGCCCCTTCGTTAAAGGTATAGACGACCGGATTTTGAATCCGGTCGTTAATACCTTTCACGACCGGAACGTTTCCGGTCGTTGAATACTGATTTTTAACGATCGGATTTTCCCTTCGTTGATTGTATTTACTTTCAACGAAGGGAATTCCGGTCGTTGAAGATACCTTTTAACGACCGAATTTTCCCTTCGTTGATTGTGTGTGCTTTCGGTATCTTCAACGACCGGATTTTCCCTTCGTTGATTGTGTGTGCTTTCAACGAAAGAAATTCCGGTCGTTAAAGATTCCTTTTAGCGACCGGATTTTCCCATTGTGTTCACTTTTAACAAACAGAATTTCGGTCGTTAAATATTTCTTTTAGCGATCGGATTTTTCCTTCGCTAAAAGTGTTCACCGCTAACAATTACTAATATACTCTGCCTTCTGATTTATCATAATACACCAGACATGAATACCGAAAAGGTATTTTAAAATATAAACTATTTTATAATATTACATGTAGGTACATATCATTCACATATATTTTATACAAAAATACAATAAACTATTTTCATATATTAAAAAAGAAAAATTACAAAGTATAGTCAAATTTACAAATTAAATAGCATTCTATTTGTCACAACTCCAAACAAAATAAAAACTATCAATGACATGTAAGTTCAAGAAAACAACTCTCTATACTAATTTCTATTCAAAAGATTTTTGAAAAAAATATGAAAAATAAACCTCCTAACTTCGCTGTCCAAAATTTCGAAGACCTGCAAAATGTATAACAAAAGCTAAAATTAATATTCACAATCACAAACAAAAATATCAGATAAAAATATAAATAATAAAAAGTATGGGCAAATAATGGCCTCCCAGGAGCAATGAGAAGTTATTGCTGTCATTAGGCTGACCACTTGCAGAGCTTGAAAAGTATAACTACCGATACTATGGATCCCAAGGACTTCGTTGGGGCAGTTTTATACAAAGGAAGAGGGTATTTATCTATACTCAAAACCTAAAGTTCTATGAGATCCAAGAGGAAAGCAACTACCTTTCTTCTTTCCGCAGTCAATTGAGGAACTGTCAACCGGATTACTTCTCCATCATTATTTGGAGTCGAACCAAGATCAGAGCTGACAATAGCCTTCTCTATAGCCTTTAGGCTGCAATGTGAGGTAACAGAAATAAGCAAAGGGAAGAAAATAAATATAAATAACTTTTGGAGCTGCACTTGAAAATATTAATTCATATTTAGTCAAAAGAGAACAAGAACACTTTCTCTAATTTGGGAACCCCTTGAGAATACAGAATTAGATAGTCAGCAAAGACTTAATACCCACCATGATTTTACTACATATTTTGAGCTTTTAGGAAATGAAAATTTAATGAAAAGTGTTAGTCCCTGATCTCCTCTACCTAGTTTACTCCCAAGAGGAGAGCTATGCTTAGAGTATTTATCCTTTGTCTACAGTAAGATTTGCAATAGATAATTTTAGCAATACCTAGATTTGTCATATGGCTGTACTAGTAGAGAACTTGCATCAGGAGTATTGATTTGAGCTATGCTCTTCAAGCTGACTGGACTTCCATAATATTCTACTTGTATACACATTATAGTTTTTCCAAATTGAAAGATTTTTACAAAACAAAAGAAAACTAGTAGACCTTCCATAACTAATGTCGCACAAAGGACCATGGTAGCTAACATAGAAAATGAGCAGAGTTTAACAAAGAATCAATCCAAACTAAAATGTGAACATATACATCAACAAAAAGAGCAGCAAGAATCTAATGAAATTTACTACCAAATGCATAACAATGACGAAAACAAGAACTAGATCAAAAATCAATTGCAATTTGCAATTACAAAACTAGTCAAGAATAGCAACATAAATCAGATTAGAATGAACTTTTCAGCTTCTCTTAATTTAAAAATATCAGATGAAATTATATTCTGCTGCAGATATGCATCATTAAGCAACAAAGAATAGCAAATATCCAAACAGAGCAGGTTATTTGTTTGCTCATAAAATGGAAAAGCTTCTACATTCTACCAAGGGATCAAAAGAAACCAATATATGTTCTTTAATTCTTCCAAACCAAATTAGAGAAGACTGTTGGAGCCTACACCAAGGCATATCACATTCTAATTTCTAGTATAATATTCACAAAACTCACAATATTATTATTTGTAGCTACTCCAATTAACAATTTAAATCAAAAAAATAATAATAATGTAAAGAGAATGTCATACTTCATGATAAAGCCATCTATCAAGCATGTAGTGAAGATGCTTTCCCATATGTTGTTTTTTATCCTCATAAGTTTAGACTGCCAAAGCAAACAAGATTGTTAAATCATTCTACTCTTCGGGGAATTTTCTACTTCATATACTAGTTATACATTCTGAAATATACCTTTCCCAAAGTATCAAATGACAAGCATAGGAATTTAGTCGACACATGATATGCTACGCGTTTCTACCACTTCTTTGAGATAAATGTAAATATATGTATGGATGTATGTATATTTAGATGTTACGAATTAGTTTTAAATTCATATGGTGTCAAAGCTTACTTACTTTTGTTTCTCGCAAGCAAGTACGATTGTGTTCCAAAGCTGGCACCTACAATAACAATTTTGCATTTCCATTAGAATATTCAAAATACTTCATAACATCAAAAAGAGGACCTTATTGGCAGATGAAACTCTCTGCATACCCAGCAGGCCTACTTTGAAGGTTTAGAGGAACTAGCTTAATTTGATCCTGTAATCCCTAAAACATAGAAAATTAATTCATAATTAAAAAACAAAAGTCTAAAATTAAAGAAAAAATAATGGAAAGAATTAGGTTAAGTTACCTTACAGTTCCTTGTGATCCACACTCGCTGCGCAAATGGACATAAGAGGGCAAAATACAGCCTTCAAGGTTCCATCGAAGAGTGTAGGTTGCTCAGAAGTGGCATCCAACGGTGAGGGCAATATCTCTGGAATGCTTTTATCCAAACTTAATTTAAAAAATTCAAAAAGAAAGAAATAAATGAATGATTTTAGAGAGATACAAAGAATGAGAAAATATATAGAGATTCTTACGCAGTAGCAGCCATTGATCAATGCTTATGCTTGTTTGTTTAACATTCAGAATTACTATGTTCATTTATATACAGTTTATGAGACTGAAAGTGCACATGCACTTCATTATTTTAATTCTTTTTCACTATTCAATTTGCCTTTTCTAAATTCAAGTAATGGTCATGATTCAATAGAAAAATGGTTAGAAAGCAGGAAAAAAATAAAACAAAACAACCTCAGACTTCAATCATAGGATAGGATCCTCTATTTGCCTACTTAATAACAATCCTAGAATGCTATAAATTGAAATAATCACTACTAAAAATGAGAACAGGAAATCTGAATAAAGATTAAATATTAATAAAAAAATAGGAACCCAGAAAAGCAAGACGTACAGTGGAACAGATGCTTCGCAAGGGTGTCATTTGGCGTGTACTCTGCAACCAGAAGCCTTTCTTCGCCATTGCAGCAGTATCCAATTAAATTAGCTAGCCTTTTGTGCCTCAACTTGCCAACACCCCACACCTCATCCTTCAATAAGTTATTTACCAGAGAGATGAACACTAATGAAAATCGATAAAAAGAAAACCTAACAAACGGAGAAATGTTTTATCTTAAGAAAAAAAAACGAAGAAAAATCCCAAAGTAGATGATTACAGCGAACTGTTTAGGATCGGGCCAAGCAACCCTAGAAAATATCTTGACAGTGATCTAAGTGCGATCCAAGTGATTTACCTGTTGAGGCAAGACGGCGGCGATTCTGGAGTGGCGACGCCCACTGTGAGGAATGAGTGGCGACCGAAGAGCCTGGAGCGATGAGCGGCGGCGAGAGCAGCAGCAGCAGCGGGGAAGGTTAAAGCGCGAGGGAGGCGGATCAAACCCAACACGAGAGAGAAAGAGGGGGAGAAAGGTGACCGGCGAGGCTGGAGTGGCGAGCGGCAGTGGCAGAGGGGGAGGCTAGAGAGCGAAGGAGGCAGAACAGATCTGTTGCGAGAGAGAGAGAGAGAGAGAGGGGGAGAAGGAAAGGAGAGGGAGGAAGAGAGATAAAATTTTGGAGGTAAATGGTTTGGAAGTACCGCCTTTTGTCAAGGCAATAACGACCGGAATTTGAGCTTTTCAACGAAGGGAATTAAACCACTCGTTAAATAATAATGAAATTTGAATTTTAACGACCGAATTAAATGCCGTTCGTTGTTTGTATTTTTTTACGACCGGATTTTTATCCCTTCGTTAAATTTTGGTCGTTAAAATTCAGTTTTCTTGTAGTGGCAATCAACGTTTGCTCTAACGAATATGTACAAATGAATATTAACTGTCTAAGAAATTGTATGTGAATAAGGCATGTTATGAAATTGTTCAAAAGTTACGAGTATGTTTGTCTATATGAAGTTTATGTAAAGAATTATTGAAATACTTGATATGCATGTTTTCTATGGTTGAACATTCAGTAAATAAACTTTATATATATATATTTGTTATATGTTTAAATGAGAACACAGGTATGTTATGTGTTGTTTAACTACGAAACTTTAGCCTGTGCAATATCAATAAGTATACTGGTAAGAAATTCATATGTATTTGTTTGTGGTTTAAATGAATACGGTGAATGATCTATTGATTGGTAAGTAAGATAGATAATAAGCGTTACGCATGAGATAGATAACTGAATTTAGGAAAATGACTTAAGATTAATTCTTGGATTACTTAAGTATAAAGGTTTTTGTAGAACTACGTGGTTCTGATTCCCTACCATAGGGATACGTAGGAAGCTTGGAATATTTATTTCAAGCCCGAACCAAATCTGAAAATCTAAATGTTTTGTTTAGCTTTGAACAATAAATGGTTTGAACAAATGAAATGTTCTAACGTAAATACTAATACTATAATCTGCATGATTTTGGAAATGTTGGTAATAATGGTAATCGGTATGACTTAATTTGCGCCACTAGCAAATGTATCTTTGGTAACCTAGGAGGTAAAACTATTCACATAGTTAATTAAATGAATTAATCAAACAATAAGTATGCATAATGTCATTGTAAATTACTAAGGTAATAATGTAAATTCTGGCTATGGTATGTAAACGAATGTATATAGGAAATTGTTTAAATTTCATATGAGAAAAAGAATATGAATTTATGATAGCTTTAACCGGTGTACTTTATATTTATGTATATGTATATATATTGATTTACATGTGTTTGCCTCGTTGTTTCGCCCGACTAAGCATTATTGCTTAGCACGGTTGTTTGTCCATGCAGGTTAGGAGATGAGAGTAGCACAACGGTTCTCTATGACTTTGGCCAACGAGTCGGTAGAAGTTATAGAATGTTTTTATTGATTGTCGGTTTGTAATTAAGTTTATTTATTTAGCATTTGTAATGAGATGTAATAATCTTTAGTGCGAATGATGGTGTGTGAGAGATAAGTTTAGGATGTGTATGTGGTTGAGGTTCTAAATGTTAGAAATTTTGTTACTTTGATTTCTGTATTGCCATGTGTGTCTTTGTCTGGTAGCACCCTCCGCTCATTGTAACTGTTCATCCTTCGATATACTACGAGTGGGAGTTGGGGGTGTTACATCTGTTAAGGGATTTTTTTATGATTGTAGCACCCATGACCAAGTTTGTAAGGCCCCAACTTATGCCCTAGTCATTTGAACACCATTGGGGTACAAAAGTGGCTTATGTTGTGTTTTTGGTCAAGTGTGTGTGTTAGGGACATAACTGGTATTAATTGAAAAGTCAAGGTTAAAATTGTCATTTAACCCCTATGGAATTAATTTAATTAAGTAGCTAATGCATGATTTATGAGTAGTCAAAGGACTAAAAGGAGGACCAATCACAAGTTGACAATTGGGTGGTTTAGGTTAAAAGAAAAAAACGAAGGAGATTTCATGGCTTTATAAACCATGAAGTTTGTGGAAATTGAGAGAAAAAATCTACCCCTCTTTCCTTCCCGTTTCAACCATTCCTTTCCCTTCAAAACCCATTCAAACCTCTATTTATTTGTTACTCTATTGCCACTCAAGTTAGCTAAGTTAAATTCAAGTGTGTGTGCAAGCTTAAAGAGGTAAGCTAGTGACTATCTTCTTCTCCTCTTCTTCTACCATGGGTCTAGGGGTTGTAATTTGTGAACTTGGTGTTATTGTTGATCCATGGTGTATTTTTTAGTGTAGATTAGTGGGGCAAAAGGAAAGGAGAAGATTGGTGAATGAGGAGATAATTAAAGCTAAAGAAGAACAAAGGAGAAAGGTTTGGGAAATTGATATGTTTTGTGTGTATATTAATAAATTTCTATAATTGAAGTATGCATGATTGATTTGAATCGAATTGAATTGAGTTGATATTGTTGTGATTATAATACTGACTTGGCTAATTTGGGCATGTGGAGTTTCAAGGGCAAACTCTGCTCAAATTCCAGCGTCACCTTTGTTGCTTATTTTGGGCATAAATGAAGTTTTAAAGCTCCAAATCATGTGATTACAGTTGGGTTAGAAAGCTAAGACATATATCTAGATATTTTTAGAAGAAATCTAGATCTAATTATACCTTTAATATTATTAAAAATAGCCAAAACAGAAGGGTATTTATTTTATCTGGCTAATAGGAGCAGTTTGGGTTGTTTGAGATATATCTGGAGTTTTAGATGTCTAAATGACCTGAAATTTGTTCTATTAGAAATTTAACATCTAGGTGAATATTTGTTGAGAAGATTAATTGGGGAGAAAATTCCATTTACTAGCTTAGTGTGGACATAAAATGTTGGGGTTGAAGTCTACCCAAATGCAGACTTCGTGATGAGTCGGCACAACTGTGCCGACTGGGCATCAAAGGCCATTGTGATGACTCGGCACAGCTGTGTTGACTCCACACAGCATGTCTCTGTCATGATTCAGCACATAAGTGATGACTCATGATAGCCCTTCAACCCCCTTCTTTTGTTTCCTTTGATTTGTATGCCACTTTTATTCAATTGTTCAATTGTGCATTTCCAATGCACAAATAAGACAAAGGAAATTTATATATGACATATATATATATATATATATATATATATATATATATATATATATATATATATATATATATATATATATATATATATATATATATATATACATATACATACATATACATATATATATATATATATACATCTACATACATATACATATATATATACATATATATGTATATACATATATATATATATACATATATATGTATATGTATATGTATGTATATGTATATATATATATATATATGTATATGTATGTATAATAATTGTTGTGATTTAATTAAATTGTATAATTCCAATGTTATGCATAATTATTGTATGAGTTTGCCACATGATTTTAATTATAAATTTAAGGTTAAATTATTTGTATAAACTAAAAATATTCGTGGGATTATATTATGAATTTATATATGCAATTTTATTGGATATGATGGAAATTGAATGGTTTATTACGATTGGTTCTTAAATTATAACAATTTTTTGTGACCGAATACTCTTTGTTTTGCAATTTGACCAAATTGATTTAAACGAACAATAGCCTACAAATATCAAGTCGTGGACAGATAGGCATGTAACACTCTTATACCGTACGTTCATTGACACTTACATTAAGCTTTCTACCTGATTACCATGATTGTTTGGAAATCCATATCTTATTTTAACACTGCAGAGACGGGTATATTTTCTTTTTCTAGTTACCTACACCAATTTATTTGGTGCCTAAACTATCAACCATTTCAAGCTAACCTACAATATGTTAACTTATCAGATCTACCTTAACATTAACTTTCCAATTGACCCATAAATGTCTTAAATTACTATTCATGCAGATTATTTAGATTTTTGATTCAATAAAGGAATATCAGATATACCAACATGCCACAAGCTTAAACAGTCTAAATAATATAGTACCCTTGTAACACCCCTAACGCCCCCGTTGGAAGGATGCCGGTGCGCTACCACACACTCACTCGGAGACACGCATACATATCATAGCGGAAGCGTACATTAATAATAACAAAACTCATAATATCCATATGCTTAACATTAAATTAAAATATAATAAATACATCATTCAGAATTACAAAGGATCCTTAATAAAATTACATATGCCTTAATACAAAAGTATTACATACACAAAAAGAAATACAGGAGGAGACAAAATAAGTAACTCTACTCCTATGCGGCTGACCTGCAGATGCGTGACTCGAGTGGAAACCCAAAATCCTGCCACCTACACGGGAAAAGAACTCGTGCTAAGCGATAACACTTAGTGGGGAGGAACAAGAACAACAGAACACTATACAATAGTATCATATAACAACTCATAAATTAAGCATCACACTTAATTCACTAAGTAGAGGGAAACAGGGATGCACAATTCAATTCACTATATGAAATCAGAACTTATTAACAGAAGGTAATAAACCATTACACTAACTGGAAATACATATATTCAAAAGACTTCACTACGCAAAAACCAAACACTTCAAATAATAGCATGAATTTCACTGGTGGAGGATACGGGAACACTACACGAGTGACCGAAGCCTCAAATACTTTTTATACCCGAAGGTAGCATGGGAGACCGATGTCTCAAAACATTTTCACTAAGACCTTAACGGAGGTCAACCGTAATCACTTGACCCATAGCAGGGTCAACACGGCAACTGCACTCACTAACCCTTCTTAAACATGCTTAATTATCCACTATCTTGACACTTCAGGCTCTTCACACACTATAAAACATATAACACTATGCAAAATCACTAGCTCAGGTATACATATTATCAAACCATTGCTTAAATATATAAATCATGCATAAACCTTACATATATCACGGCACATAACTTGTATAAGAATGTAAAGATTAAACAAATGCATATTCACAAAATTGAAGTAAAATAAATCATGCAAGACCCATGCAAGAATGAGACACGATGCAAAAGGGTTTTCAAGATGCATTTTAGGAAAAACACGGCTTTTAGGGTAGTATGCAAATCCCCCCAAAATCAATTCCATATAAAAGAACTAAATTTCAAAACAGGAGAGGGTTACACCGCTGTATGGGGATACCTTACCGCCGTGTAAGATACCCCACACGGTGGTATGGAACTAGCCATACTGCCTTGTATAAGGATCAAGAAATAAGGGAAGCAGAGGCAGTTTACACGGCGGTATGCACTCTCCTTACCGCCGTGGAACCTGTTACACGGTGGTAGGGAACTCCCTTACCGCCGTGTAAAAAGAGACGACATGGAACAACACAAAGATAGAATAGGTTTACATGGCGGTATACCCTCCCTTACCTCCATGTAAAACGCCCAGAACCCAGATATTGAAGAAAAACACAGTTGTTTTCACTCAAACTTAACTCTCAACTCAAAACCACTTTAACCTACCGCCGTGTAAAAAGAGACGACATGGAACAACACAAAGATAGAATAGGTTTACATGGCGGTATACCCTCCCTTACCGCCATGTAAAACACCCAGAACCCAGATATTGAAGAAAAACATAGTTGTTTTCACGCAAACTTAACTCTCAACTCAAAACCACTTTAACCCAACATGCATATACTCTTCAAATTGCTAAACACATTCAAGCTAGCATGCTCATAATCATATGCAAGCATAATTTACATAAATTATAGAATGCTAAACAAGACATTATAGAATTTAACACAATCTAACATAACTTAGAAATTCATGCATAATCCATGGTTATTCACTTTAATAACTCAAACTCATTATCATGATGACACTGAGCATCTCACTCAATAATCACTACTCACTAGGCACATACTTTTACACATACAAGCACTCAAATTTCCAGAATTAAAACACAACATACAAATGATCCAAAGAGAAAAGCAAGACAACAACTTCCAAATAATACACACTCAAGATAGAGCTCCCAAACCTCAAAAGTGACGCTTCACTCTTACTCTTCACCTTCAAGCTCAAGCCTTTTCTTTCCCCCTGTACAACCTCTTATCCGGAACTTGCAAACAAATAAACCACTTGAATCAAAAACTAGAAAATCCAACCAACCCAATAGAAAAACGGGAAGAACAAGAAGGAGGGGAAAATCCAAGCACTTACCTTTCAAACTAGCTTCAACCATAGAAAATCCAACCCAAACCTTGAATATTCACGTTGGCAAAGTAAGAGAGAGCAAGAAAGAAATTAAGAAGGAGAAGGAGAAGAAGAAGAAACATAAGCAAGAAGAGAAATTCTGCTCTTTCCTTGCTTTCCTCTCTCCATCACTCACTTCACATTAATTGCTCTCACCAACTAAACCACATGGCATAATCCTATTGGTCCCAAAGTTCCCACCTAGACTTTCATGCCCTAGGCACCATACATGTAACACCCCTTCCCACACATAGCATACTGTATGATAACATTGATAGTATACGATGCTGAGTGAGGAGTTCTATAGGTGAAAACACGCAGGGAACAATATATAAGCATAGCTACATAATTTTTTTTTCTAATACACAGACATTTGCATAATAGACAAGACATTCATGTAAATGGCATTACACTATTCATTAACATCTTATTACATACCAATCACTTAATACAACATTGATAGAGAATTACATTATAGCAATTGTCTAAAACCACTAAACAATAACTACTACTATGGACTTGTTGGCCAGACTGCTGCGGATTGTCCCCAGTGACACGACTAACTCCAAACCTGCATGGATACACACCCATGCTAAGTACAAAAGCTTAGTGGGGAAAAACACGTAGTATGGACGACCATTCACAATTGTCGTCAGTCACAACACACAATAAATATCCAAAATAACATCATTTGAATATAAATACATGTTTCAATCAGACTTAAACATCTCATTTAATAAAGACATAAAATTAATCATAAACGAAATATCTTAATTATAATCATTGACAAGGTCAAATAGGATTACAATATTAATTAATACCTGCTTTTCAGGTTTTATTATTTATATATCTCATGTCACACATATAATTACATTCAGCCTATAATCAATTCTCAAAATAAAATAGTTCCCATACATCAAAGAGTCATGAGTACACAGCTAATAATCTACTTCATGTCCTAGTATATAAATGCATGTCATACACACATAGTTACTTTCATTTAATCACTTACTTGCAATCGTCTCATTACTTTCGTGATATTAACTCACGTTAATATTTCAAAAAGGAAATAACCAAAGCGGGACCATGTAAGCTTTCAAAGATGTTACCACATTTTCGCATAAGGATCCTACCGGATCCAAAACACATAGGTGTGCAAAGTGCAAACTCATGCCACATATAAGTCACAGCAGACAATGTGATCACATTCTTATTAAGTACATAATCTCAAACTTTCATACAAGTCTTTATATATATTTATCAATACACAACTTATTATTCAATTCACATTTCTTGTTCATTTATTGCCTACTAAGTCAAGAGAAGTGGATAATGAGTATACAGTGACGGTACCTTATAGGTATGAATCGAAAAGCAACATCACATTTTCTCATTCAAAAATATTTTACAGAGGGGATCTTAAGCAAGATCCAAACACATTAGGGATCACAAGGATCCAAACGGGGACCTGATCAGGGTCCAAATAGAACAGAGGGTTGTAGCTAACAGAACTCTATAGGCATGCCTATCTATCCATGACTTGACTAACACAGGCCAACACATACTTGTTTCCTTTAATGATGTACATGTTATTTTTAATACTATTTTCGAGTTTCATACTTATTGTAGTCACATAATAATCATATGCATAATTCATTTATAATGAAAGCCGTGGCTCATACAAATTTTTAACTATAAATAAGTCTACTTGAGACTTGAATCATTAATGGTTCAATAAACTTTAACAAATCTGTGCATGCATGCCACATTTATTCTTAACAAATATCAAGGCATTACTAGAGCTCAATTGTTACATTGTCTTTCATTTCCGAAATAGTTTCTATACTTTGGTTTGGACTTGGAAGAGTGTTCTAAAATTCCTATGTATCCGAAGAGTTGGGAATCCAAACCCTGAAATTCTACTAATTAAAAATGCAAGCTATAGAATTTCACTTCAAATCGCCTAACATAATATAAATCCAGTCAATATTGGACATACTCGAAAATGTTCGACTCATTAAACTTTTAAGTAACTAAGTCAATATTCTTATTTATAACCTCAAACACTTGTATTCCTAAGTAATAGCCATTTATTTACTCATTTCCAAACTCTAAACATATGATGAATATGTCTCAAGAGGTTCTGAGGAAGTTTAGGTGTATTTCAGAAGGAAAAACATTACAAAATACACAACCTAGAGAAGGGTGAAGAGGGGCAAGGGTTCATACTAACCATAAGGCTCAAAATAAGAGAAAACACTTTCAACAAGCAGGTTCTGTCGCGCTCGTGACAGAACCCTCCGCCAATAGCTCTACGAAAACAGACTAAGATGACTGCTTCTCGCCCCCGAATTTGTGCCGCCTAAACCAACTTCTAAAACTAATTTTTAGCCAAAAATTCCTCTTAAAAAATTTTCCTTAGGATGTTAACTTTCAAATGCAAAAAATTTCAGATCAATTGGACATCGAGAACTCCATATATTAGCTACACAACCTACACTGCTCCCGTGAACCCGTCTTAGTACAGACACCCCGGTTTTTACAATTTTCAAGGATCTTAGAGCCAGAATTGGCTTTTATTCCTTAAGAGACAATTTTAGATATTTGAATTATATTTCCAATGACACTGATCTCACACAATTTGGACATCAATAACTCAACTTATGGCTAAAACAAGTACTAAAGGTCCAGTAAAATCTGGACAGAGTTTCCCCTGGAAAGTCAACCTCACCAAAACTTAGCAAACCCACACAACAAAAATAACACAAACAACTCAATTTGACAAATAAATATCAAAAAATCAAAATATCAAATCACACATGCACACATATATACATATACCAAAAGTTAGATTTCCCAAACCTGAACATCCTATGCTCCAATTAGCTTAATGGTTGCAATTCCTGCTCCCATACTCTTTCTATAGATTTATCCCTCCAATTTCCTCCTCAAGAAAATACATAACATCACTTAGGGTTAATTAACCAAAGAGGAATTATAGAAATTAAAAGTTATAACTTACCCTTCCATCTAAAATCTCTCATTAAAAGCACTCGAGCTTCAATTTCCATTACTCACATCATGGGCTTGCAAGGAAAAGGGAGAGAGGCTGGCATGAGATAAAGAAGAAGAGGAAGAGAAGCAGAGAAAGGGAGAACGTGAGGGAGGAGAGAGGGATGAGCAGAAATTAGCTCTTTCTCACATTCTCTCTCTCTTTAATTAGCCCAACCACCACCATCTTATCTCTAATGCCACATGTCCTTTTCCTATTGGCCCTCACTAGATTTTTATGTCCAAATTTCCCTTTTAGTCCACATCCTCTCCTTTAGTCTTACAATGGCCTAATACATAAATATAATGCTTACATTGCCCATAATTAAATCCTTACCCCCTTCAATTAAGTCCCAAATTAATACTTTACAATTTTAGAATTGGCCGCACTTACCGAAACTTTTGCGTTAATACCGAATTCATCCTTTCGGCACACCTGACACAACAACTCCCATACATTCTTCCTAATACTACTCCATTCTCATAAATTAGCACTCGTGGTTATTTATTCAATCCAATTTAATCCATATATGCAAAATGACCAAATTACCCTTGTCTTCCTTTTTCTTAATTCTAATCATATCTTTTCTCCTACTTACTCACTCCGATAATCAAATCATAAAGTTTTGACCATTAAAATCCCTAGAAATATTCAAATCCTTCTAAGGTACATTTCGGGGTGTTACAAATCTTCCCTCCTTAAAGAATTTTGTCCTCGAAATTCACAATGATCGGAGTATTCCCATATCGAATTCTTTGTCACTACCACACTTAGGCGTTAACATTCAACTATTAAATAACTTATACACTTTAGTCATAACTTATCACTTCTTATTTACTACATCATTCACGTATCACATCTCAATATCTTTATGACGAGAAATATTCTTAAACAAAGTCAAACTCGAACTCATCAGAACTATCTTACCAAATCGAGTAAACTTCAATAAGTCACTACTCAATTTCTAATATGTATCACAATTATAATCACATCATTGGTTGGGATCCAACATATAGGCTTCTTAATTAGCATACTTACATATACATGTAGAGTCTTATCGCTATATTGTCTAATACCTCAAATTGCCAAACTACACTAATGGTAGCCTACACTTTACATCGTCTCAACATCTCCACTAAACGATCTTGTACTCAAAGCATAGCCTATCAGCCACTTTTAATTGAGTTAAATCCAAGTGCTTATCATATATGAATGAGGGATGTGAGTGAAATGAATGTATAATAATTTATGCATGCAAATGATGCAGATGAGATTTATGTAGTGGTAATATACCTTCCTATCCCCATGCTGACACATGCTTATGTTCAAATAATCTCAATTAAAATGGCTGACAGATGCACAGAGTGTAACCAATAATCCCAAATCAAAATCATTCACATCCTTACTCCACATTCCCTTAAAAATAAGAAATTCCTTTCAGAATTCCAGCCATACTAAGATAAACTCCTTAATAAGATTGCTAATAATACTATTAATGCACAACTTTCATATCATCCAACTACAAACAATCCAAAACAGATAAAATGCGATCTATCAGCTCTATTCTTTCTAACTTTACACCTAATTTGTACAAAACTTGCAATTTCTAAAACCAATACAGAACGAGGACATCCGCTTTGGTCAACACAAAAGATATAGACACACTTTAAACTCCTAGTTGTCCAGAACTGACTAAACCTAGGCTCTGATACCACTAAATATAACACCCCTTACCCACATGTAGCATACTGTATGATAACATTCATAGTATATGACGCTGAGTGAGGAGTGCTACAGGCGAAAACACGTAGGGAACAATATATAAGCATAGCTACATAATTTGTTTTTTCTAATACGCAAACATTTGCATAATAGACAAGACATTCATATAAATGGCATTACACTCTTCATTAACATCTTATTACATACCAATCACTTAATACAACATTGATAGAGAATTACATTACAACAATTGTCTAAAACCTCTAAGCAATAACTACTACTACGGACTTATTGGCCAAACTGTTGCGGATTGTCCCCGGCGACATGACTAACTCCAAATCAGCATGGATACACGCCCATGCTAAGCACAAAAGCTTAGTGGGGAAAAACACGTAGTATAGACGACCATTCACAATGGTCGTCAGTCACAACACACAATAAATATCCAAAATAACATCATTTGAATATAAATACATGTTTCAATCAAAGTTAAACATCTCATTTAATAAACACATAAAATTAATCATAAACGAAATATCTTAATCATAATCATTAATAAGGTCAAACAGGATGAAAATCTTAATTAATACATGCTTTTCAGGTTTTATTATTCATATATCTCATGTCACACATATCATTACATTCAGCCTATAATCAATTCTCAAAATAAAATAGTTCCCATACATCAAAGAGTCATGAGTACACAACTAATAATCTACTTCATGGCTGAATTGGTGAAACCGTGCATAGGTTACGGTGCCAACAAAAATGGTTGTGACCGTGAGGTATGCTTGGGTTCAATTCTGCCTAACTGAAATTGGGTATATCACGGTGGCAACCAAAATGGTTATGACCGTGAGGTACCCAAGATAGCATTCTGTTTTGTAGGGCATGGATATGTCACGGTGGCAAACAAAATGGTTGTGACTGTGACATACCCTCAAGTTGCATTCTGCCGAGAGTGGGGAACATGTCACGGTGGCAACCAAAATGTTTGTGACCCTGACCTGCCCCCAATTTGTATTCTGTTTTAGACTTCAATATGTCACGGTGGCAACCAAACTGGTTATGACCGTGACCTACCCTGTTTTGGCAATATAACCCTAATGTGTTTGGGCTTTCAAATAGTAAGGCTTTAAGCTTAAGTGAAAGGCACTAAGGGTAAGCATTATGTCATGGCCAGACTTGTACCCTAAAAGAATTAACTTAAATTGGCATATGTGTGTGAATTGAATGTGAGTTTTGGACTAGATTGAAATGAAGGCAGGACTTAATTGAAAGAAAGAAGAATAGTTAAGGGATTAAATGGTAATTATATATGGTTGTAATAAGCATGAGTTAAAGGCTAATTAATTAGTTTAATGGAGGGTTAATTAAGAATAAAATAAAGTAAGAAAATAGTTGGTGGAGGCAGATTTTCTGAAGTGGGTTCCGTGTGGCTCATTGTGAGGATGCCACCTCCACTTATGCATGCAAATGTTTAGGGGGTTGAGAGGTGAGTGTGGTTCAGTTCCTCTCCCTCTCTTTCTGTACTTTGAATATGTTCTTTCTTCTTCTTTTCGTGAGTGCAGAGGAGAGTTGGTGAGTGAGTGTGTGTGCTTGTTGTATTGAAGTGAGAATTAAGGGCAAACTCAAAGGTAAGTGGTTATGCATGCATATTCTCATCTTCTACTCTTTCTTCTTGGTTGAGTTAGCTTGGATGGGATGTTGTTGGATTGAGTTTGAGCTTGAGCATTTGTATTGTATTGATAGCCGAAGAAGTGAAGAGCGATAAGGGGAAAGCTGTAATCGGAGAGCCGAGCGTCCGTCGAGATTAAGAGCTAAGGCGATAAGGTTTGGGAATGAACCCTAATTGTATAACTGCATGGTTTGTGTTTATTGGATAGAGATTTGGAATGAATTATATGTGTATGTGCAATTGAGGTTTAAGCATGAATTATGTGATGCTAGGTTATATGATTGTTGTAGTAGCATGCTTCGTGATAAAGTTGCTTGAGAATAATCATGATTTGTGCTATTATTGAATGCCAAAATAAGAAGGGAAAATCAGGTATGTGCTAAATGAGTAAGTGATTGATGTTTTTGGGTTGATTGCCAAACGTCAGAATGAGATTTGAAGTCTTAATGAGAAGGAAGAATTGGACTGGAAAGCACAGCTGTGCTAGTGACAAAACACAGCTGTGTTATGGTGTTTTTGCATAGGTCACTGTGCCAATCAAATTGATTGTGACCATGAGGTGTGCTTGAGTTCAATTCTGCCTAATGGATTTTATATATCATGGTGACAATAAAATTCATTGTGACAGTGACATACCCTCAAGTTGCATTCTGCCGAGAGTTGGGAACATGTCACGGTGACAATGAAATTGATTGTGACCGTGACCTGCCCCCAGTTTGTATTCTGTTTTGAACTTCAACATGTCACGGTGACAATGAAATTCATTGTGATCGTGACCTACCCTGTTTTGGCGATATAATCCTAATTTGTTTGGTTTTACAAATGGTAAGGCTATGAACTGAGTTGAAGGACATTATGAGTAAGTATTATGTGTGTACTGGGTAATGTACAATTGCATAGTACATGATGATTCCTGAATGCAATCAAATATGTGATTATTAACTATGAAGAATGAATTTAGAAGCATATTGAGTATGCAAGTGTAATGTTTAGCTATGTGCTAATGCGAATGTGTAAAGTAAATGTGATATTAGCTATCAACATATGTGATGTAAAAAGTGATCAATGTGAACTGAATAATATGTTTAACAACTTAAGCCTGCGAGTCAAGTAGTGGATAGTTAGGCATGCCTAAAGGGTTAAAGTGCTGCAGCCCAATGCGTTAAATGTGGCTGATTCCATGGGAATCACAATGCGAATAATCCTTGCTGGATTTTATTATATGTGGAATGATGTTAAGTACCTGAGGGTACCAATGCATAAAAAGTAATCTCGATGAGATTCTAGTACCTGAATGGTACCAATGCGATACCCGTTATCCGCGTCATTGAATTGCAGGCAAACCAATTAATTATTAAATGGAAATGATTGGGATATAATATACTATGTAATGTGAATGTATGAATAAGTGACTGACACTTTATGATTGAATATAGTGTTAAATGTTGCTATGCTCTGAATGATAACAAAGTATTAACAAATGCTTTGCATGACCTTTGGCATGAGATATATATACATAATGACATTAAATGTATATGTTGCTTGTATATTTGTGTTCCCCACTAAGCGTTATCGCTTAGCATGGATTTACTCTGATCCGTGCAGGTACGGATGAGAGGTGATCGGAGGACGCCCCCGCATTTTTTACTGTCAACAGTAGGAAGTAGGAAGTGTAGGTTCTGGGTTTGATATTTTGAGATTTTTTTTGTATAAGCTCTTTTTATAATCGAAATGTGTATCAGGTATGTAAAGGCATGTAATAATCTGATAACTATGAATGTTAACCTAAGAGTACATATATATATATGTATGTGCAATGGATGTGTGGCTATGGAGAATGCACTATAAGTAGTTATCATGTGATGCGTGAGTTATGCTTGTAGATGATGAAATTTTATTGCTCAGAATTAATGTGTGTTATGTTGTGTGTGTGCGGCCTTCTCTAACTAAGATTAGCTGAGCTAGTCTGATGTTAGGGAATGGGCGTCACAAGTTGTGGTATCAGAGCTTAGGTTGAGTCTTTTCTGGGAATTGGGTAGATAAGATGTGCATAGTTTGTTGACCTAATGCGGAAGTCCTTGTTTAATCTGTGTAGTAAAGATGGGTTCTGGAAGGTATACCGGAGAAGAATCTGCCGAAAGTGTGAATCCTTGTGAAGCTGAGGTGACGGGGTCTTGACAGTCTAGATCGGTTGGTTACGGGAATGAGATTCCGTTTGGACCTATGGAAGCCATGATGAAAATGACACAAGATATGGCGAGAGTGATGGAACATATGATGGTGCCTAGAGCCCCAATAGAATCTTTGAGAAATCATGGTTTGGAGGAATTTCATGGAACAAGGTTAGATGAGTCAGAAAAAGCAGAGTACAGGATTGAGAAGGTGGAAAGGATTCTTAAGGAGATACGGTGTCCTCCAGACCAGTGGGTTGAATGTGTGGAGTCATTACTCCAAGGCCCTACATATGATTGGTGGAAGTTGGTCCTGTAGAATCCGATGCTTCCTGAACCATTAAACTGGGAATTCTTTGACAAGGAATTCAAGAACAAGTTTATTACTAAAGCACATCGAAAGGCAAACTGGAAAAAGTTTCTGAGTTTGAGATAGAGAACCATGATGGTGGTGGAATATGAAGCGGAATTTTGTCGCTTAAGCAAGTATGCGCCAAAAGGTGTTTTGACCGATGTGTTGCGATGTCAACAGTTTGAGGAAGGGTTGATTGAGGAGATTAAAGCATTGCTGATTTCTCTAACAACGGAGCAGAATGTAAGTTATTATCGAATTATTCAAGCAGCTTTGAGAGCAGAAAGGACTTTGGGAGCTCCAAGAGAATGGAGACAAAGGAGGAGTGCAAGTAGAGGTGGTTCTCAGGCGGGGAAAAGATCAAGAGATTCTCATATGGCACCACCTGCAGAATTAGTGTTCAGTTCTGCAGCGAGAGGTAAGAAGCATAGCGCTCCCTCTGCATCTGGCGTTGGGAAAGGAACATCTAGTAACAGAAGTGAGGTACATGAGTGTCCTCACTATGGTAAGAGGCATCGAGGTGAATGCTGGAGAGTGACGGGTGCTTGTTTTAGATGTGGAAGCACTGAGCATTTCCTTGCTAACTGTCCCAATGCCTATGAAACGGTAGGAAATCAGCAAGAGCAGAGTAGGGGTGGTTCAAATTTACCTTCTGTTAATAGAGGAAGAGGAAGAGGACGTGGCAGAGGTAGCCAGTCCAGGGGTGTAGTTGATTCTGAGATTGTGGATAGGCCTAATGCGGCACCAGGGCGGGCTTATGCAATGAAGGCGCGAGAGGATCAGGATGCGCCTGAGGTGATAGCAGGTACTATTCTACTTTATGGTGTGGAAATGTTTACACTTATCGATCCGGGCTCAACTCATTCATATGTGTGTGATAAAAAGATATGCGAAGAGATGCCTAAAGTTGAATGTTTAAAATATGATATATGTGTGTCTAGCCCTTTAGGGGGTAATGTTAATGTGAACAGAGTGTATAGAAACTGTGCATTAGAAGTTCAGGGTAGTGTGTTTCCAGCGGATTTGATTGAACTACCATTTGATGAGTTTGATTTGATCTTGGGTATGGATTGGTTAACTAAATATGATGCGGATGTTAAGTGTAAGAAGAGGATGGTTATACTCAATAATGGTGAGAGGAACAGAGTGACAGTGAGAGGGGTGTGTACTAATCCTCTTGTAAATGTGATATCTGCTATGCAAGCCTGTCGGTATATGAGAAAAGGATGTGGAGTTTATCTAGCTTTGGTGTTAGACAGTAAGAGAGAACATGTGAATATGCAAGAGATACCGGTAATCAGAGAGTTTCCTGACGTATATCCTGAAGAATTGAGCGGTGTACCACCAATAAGAGAGGCTGAGTTATCGATTGATGTGATGCCAGGAACAGTACCTGTATCTAAGGCACCGTACAGAATGGCTCCAACTGAGTTGAAGGAATTGAAAGAACAGCTGCAAGAATTGCTGAACAGGGGTTTTATTAGACCTAGTGTTTCTCCTTGGGGAGCACCGGTGCTATTTGTTAAGAAGAAAGATGGTACAATGAGAATGTGCATTGATTATCGGCAGTTGAATAAAGTGACAGTAAAGAATCGATACCTTTTACCTCGGATTGAAGACTTGTTTGATCAGTTAAGAGGAGCAGGTGTATTCTCAAAAATTGATTTGCGTTCGGGGTATTATCAGTTGCAAGTGAAGAAAGAAGATATACCTAAGACTGCATTTAGAACTCGATGCGGGCATTATGAGTTCCTGGTGATGCCATTCGGGTTAACCAATGCGCCAGCTGCGTTTATGGATTTAATGAATCGGGTGTTCAGACCGTATCTGGATCAATTTGTGGTAGTGTTCATAGACGATATTCTGGTTTACTCAAGGGATGAGAAGGAACATGAACAACATTTAAGAGTTATGCTTCGGACACTACGGGAGCATCAGCTGTATGCCAAACTAAGTAAGTGTGAGTTCTGGCTCAAAGAGGTGTCATTTTTGGGTCATGTGATCTCGTCTGAAGGGATTAAAGTAGGTCCAACTCAGATAGAAGCAATTGTGAAGTGGAAACCGCCTAAGAATGTACTGGAGGTTCGCAGTTTCTTAGGGTTGGCTGGACATTACAGAAGATTTGTGAAAGGATTTTCAGTAATAGCTTCAACGTTGACAAGATTGCTACGAAAAGGAGTGAAATATGAGTGGTCTGAAAGATGTCATGCGAGTTTCGATCAGTTGAAGAAGATGTTAGTAGAAGCACCGATTCTTACACAGCCTATGACTGGTAAAGAGTATGTGTTGTACACCGATGCTTCAGGTATAGGGTTGGGTTGTGTATTGATGCAAGATGGAAAGGTGATAGCGTATGCGTCAAGGCAATTGAAACCGCACAAACAAAATTATCCGACTCATGATTTGGAATTGGCAGCAGTAGTGTTTGCTTTAAAGATTTGGCAACATTACTTGTATGGTGAGAAGTGTAGAATTTACACCGATCACAAGAGTTTGAAATATCTGCTTACACAGAAGGAATTGAATCTGAGACAGCGAAGATGGCTCGAGTTGTTTAAGGACTACGATTGTATTGTGGATTATCACCCGGGAAAAGCTAATGTAGTGGCTGATGCTTTCAGCAGGAAATCAATTTCAGCATTACAGTTAAAGCAGATTAAGTGGAGGTTTTCTGCGGACGGAGCTTTATTGGCATAGTTGAAAGCGAGACCGGTCTTGAAAGACGAGTTAATAGCTGCTCAGAGAAATGATGCGAGGCTGCAACAAGTTCTGCAGTCAGTCAGTGATATGGACAAGACTGACTATTCGGTGAATGAAGATGGAGTACTGCTGTATAAGAATAGAATGTGTGTGGCAAATGATAAAGAATTAAAGAAGAGATTGATGCATGAGGCTCATAATACAATTTTCACTATGCATCCAGGTGAAAACAAGATGTATCAAGATATGAAATAGTTGTTCTGGTGGCCTGGGATGAAGAAGGATGTAGTGCAATATGTGTCTAAGTGCCTTGTCTGTCAACAAGTTAAAGTGGAGCATCAAGTGCCTCAGGGGATGTTGCATCCACTCCCTATTCCACAATGGAAATGGGATAATATTACGATGGATTTTGTGATTGGATTGCCTCTGACCTCAAGGCAGCAAGACGCAGTATGGGTTATCGTGGACAGGTTCTCGAAATCAGTTCACTTTATACCAGTTCGGATGGATTATTCTATGGAAAAGTTGGCTGAGTTGTATGTAAGAGAAATTGTTCGATTGCATGGGATACCCTTGTCTATTGTTTCTGATAGGGATCCCAGATTCACTTCTAAGTTTTGGAGGAGCTTAGAAGCGGCTTTGGGTACGAAATTGAATTTTAGTACTGCTTTTCATCCGTAAACCGATGGATAATCAGAAAGAATCATTCAGGTTTTGGAAGATTTGATGCGAGCTTGTGTTTTGGATTTCTCTAAGAGTTGGGGTAAGTATCTTCCACTTATGGAATTTGCTTATAACAATAGTTATCAGACCAGTATTGGTATGGCACCGTATGAAGTCTTGTACGGAAGGAAATATCGTTCACCGATTTGCTGGACAGAATCGAATGAAAGCAGAATCATTGAACCTGAACTAGTGAGGGATACAGAAGAGAAAGCTAAGATCATACAGCAAAGATTGAAAGCAGCAAGTGACAGGCAGAAGTCGTATGCTGATTTAAAGAGAAGGGACATTGAGTTCAGTGTGGGCGATAAAGTATTTCTGAAAGTGTCTCCTTGGAGGAAGGTGCTCAGATTCGGTAAGAAAGGAAAACTGAGTCCGAGGTTTATTGGGCCATACGAAGTGCTTGAAAGAGTAGGTTCAGTAGCTTATCGGTTGACCTTGCCCCCAGCCTTGGCTAAGCTGCATGATGTATTCCATGTATCCATGTTAAGAAGATATAGGTCAGATGATTCCCATGTGCTACCTGTACAGGAAGTGGAAGTGCAGTCATATTTCACCTATGATGAGAAATCGAAAGTGATTTTAGCAAGAGAAGTGAGGCAACTTCGGAACAAGCAAATACCACTTGTAAAAGCGCTCTGGCAGCATCATGGTGTTGAGGAAGCAACTTGGGAACCAGAAGCGGCTATGCGAGAGCAGCATCCACAGCTGTTTCACTCAGGTATGAATTTCGAGGATGAAATTCTCTAAGGAGGGGAGAGTTGTCATGGCCGGACTTGTACCCTAAAAGAATTAACTTAAATTGGCATGTGTGTGTGAATTGAATGTGAGTTTTGGACTAGATTGAAATGAAGGCAGGACTTAATTGAAAGAAAGAAGAATAGTTAAGGGATTAAATGGTAATTATATATGGTTGTAATAAGCATGAGTTAAAGGCTGATTAATTAGTTTAATGGAGGGTTAATTAAGAATAAAATAAAGTAAGAAAATAGTTGGTGGAGGCAGATTTTCTGAAGTGGGTTCCGTGTGGCTCATTGTGAGGATGCCACCTCCACTTATGCATCCAAATATTTAGGGGGTTGAGAGGTGAGTGTGGTTCAGTTCCTCTCTCTCTCTTTCTGTACTTTGAATATGTTCTTTCTTCTTCTTTCCGTGAGTGAAGAGGAGAGTTGGTGAGTGAGTGTGTGTGCTTGTTGTATTGAAGTGAGAATTAAGGGCAAACTCAAAGGTAAGTGGTTATGCATGCATATTCTCATCTTCTACTCTTTCTTCTTGGTTGAGTTGGCTTGGATGGGATATTGTTGGATTGAGTTTGAGCTTGAGCATTTGTGTTGTTTTGATAGCCGAAGAAGTGAAGAGAGATAAGGGGAAAGCTGTAATTGGAGAGCCTAGCGTTCGTCGAGATTAGGAGCTAAGGCGATAAGGTTTGGGAACGAACCCTAATTGTATAACTGCGTGATTTGTGTTGGTTGGATAGAGATTTGGAATGAATTATATGTGTATGTGCAATTGAGGTTTAAGCATGAATTATGTGATGCTAGGTTATATGATTGTTGTAGTAGCATGCTTTGTGATAAACTTGCTTGAGTATAATCATGATTTGTGCTATTATTGAATGCCAAAACAAGAAGGGAAAATCAGGTATGTGCTAAATGAGTAAGTGGTTGATGTTTTTAGGTTGATTGCCAAACGTGAGAATGAGATTTGAAGTCTTAATGAGAAGGAAGAATTGGATTGGAAAGCACAGCTATGCTAGTGACAAAACACAGCCGTGTTATGGTGTTTTTGCATAGGTCACGGTGACAATCAAATTGATTGTGACCTTGAGGTGTGCTTGAGTTCAATTCTGCCGAATGGATTTTGTATGTCATGGTGACAATGAAATTCATTGTGATCGTGAGATACTCAGGAGAGCATTCTGTTTTGCAAAGTGAGGATATGTCACTATGACAATGAAATTCATTGTGACCGCGACATACCGTCAAGTTGCATTCTGCCGAGAGTTGGGAACATGTCACGGTGACAATGAAATTGATTGTGACTGTGACCTGCCCCCAGTTTGTATTCTGTTTTTAACTTCAACATGTCACGGTGACAATGAAATTCATTGTGACCGTGACCTACCCTGTTTTGGCAATATAATCCTAATGTGTTTGGCCTTACAAATGGTAAGGCTATGAACTTAGTTGAAGGACATTATGAGTAAGTATTATGTGTGCACTGGGTAATGTACAATTGCATACTACATGATGATTCCTGAATGCGATCAAATATGTGATTGTTAACTATGAAGAATGAATTTAGAAGCATATTGAGTATGCAAGTGTAATGTTTAGCTATGTGCTAATGCGAATGTGTAAAGTAAATGTGATATTAGCTATCAACATATGTGATGTGAAAAGTGATCAATGTGAATTGAATAATATGTCTAACAATTTAAGCCTGCGAGTCAAGTAGTGGATAGTTAGGCATGCCTAAAGGGTCAAAGTGTTGCAGCCCAATGCATTAAATGTGCCTGATTCCATGGGAATCACAATGCGAATAATCCTTGCTGGATTTTATTATATGTGGAATGATGTTAAGTACCTGAGGGTACCAATGCGTAAAAGTAATCTCGATGAGATTCTAGTACCTGAGTGGTACCAATGCGATACCCGTTATCCGTGTCATTGAATTGCAGGCAAACCAATTAATTATTAAATGGAAATGATTGGGATATAATATAGTATGTAATGTGAATGTATGAATAAGTGACTGACACTTTATGATTGAATATAGTGTTAAATGTTGCTATGCTCTGAATGATAACAAAGTATTAACAAATGCTTTGCATGACCTTTGGCATGAGATATATATACATAATGACATTAAATGTATATGTTGCTTGTATATTTGTGTTCCCCACTAAGCGTTATCGCTTAGCATGGATTTACTCTGATCCGTGCAGGTACGGACGAGAGGTGACCGGTGGACGCCCCCGTATTTTGTACGGTCAACAGTAGGAAGTAGGAAGTGTAGGTTATGGGTTTGATATTTTGAGATTTTTTTTATATAAGCTTTTTGTATAATTGAAATGTGTATCGGGTATGTAAAGGCATGTAATAATCTGATAACTATGAATGTTAACCTAAGAGTACATATATATATATGTATGTGCAATGGATGTGTGGCTATGGAGAATGCACTATAAGTTGTTAGCATGTGATGCGTGAGTTATGCTTGTAGATGAAGAAATTTTATTGTTCAGAATTAACGTGTGTTCTGTTGTGTGTGTGTGGCCTTCTCTAACTAAGATTAGCTGAGCTAGTCTGACGTTAAGGAATGGGCGTCACACATTAGGTGTGTATTATGAAATGTATATTTGCATACGAACATGATGATTCTTGAATGTAATCAAGTATCTGATTATTGACTATGGGAGAATGAGCTTAGGAACACAATGAGTATGCAAACGAAGTGAATAGTTGTGTGTTAATGAGTATGTGTAAAGAGAATGTGATGATGGCAAACGACATGTGTGATGTGAAAGTGTTCAAAGTGAAATGGATAACATGTTTAAGAACTTAAGCCTGCAAGTCAAATAGTGGATAGATAGGCATGCCTATAGGGTCAAAGTGTTGCAGCCCAATGCGTTAAATGTGTCTGATTCCTCGGGAATCACAATGTGAAAATAATGCGTATAATCCCTATTGTATTTTATTACATGTGGATTGATATTATGTACCTGAGGGTACCACTGCGTAAATGAGATTTAAATACGATTCTAGTACCTTGGTGGTACCAATACGATACCCGTTATCTGCGTCTCTGAATTGCAGGCTAACTAAATGATAAATGGAAGTGATTGTGATATGTGAATTTGTGGATAAAGTGGTTGATGCTTTATGATTGAATATAGTAACGGATTATGCTATGTTGGAATGGTATTTGATATGGTAATATTTATTCAAGAATGACTACTAGTATGTAATGTATGGTATCCCTATTAGCGTGTTAAATTACTTGTTATATATGTGTTCCCCACTAAGCTTTATCGCTTAGCAATGGTTTACTCTAATCTATGCAGGTTCGTACGAGAGGTGACCGAAGGATGCACCCGCATAACAACGGTCAACGATAGGAAGCCGTTAGTGTAGGTTGTGGGAATTTTGTATAAGCTTCTTGTATAATTAATATGTGTATCAAGTATGTAAAGGCATGTAATAGTGTGTTAACTTAGTAAGTTAACCTACAGGCTATATAAGTATGCATGACAAGTAGGTTGTTATAGTGAATGAACTATAAGTAGTTGGCATGAGATGCATAACGAAATTTTATTATACAGGTTCCCTATTAATGTGCATGTGCTCCGTTGTGTGTGTACTGCCATTTCCTATAAGATTAGCTGAGCTAGTCTATCGTTAGGGAATTGGGTGTCACAAGTTGTGGTATCAGAGCTTAGGTTCAGTCTTTTCTGGGAAATTGGGTAGCTAGGTTGTGTTAGTCATGTTGACCTGATGCGGAGTCCTTATTTTATCTGTGTAGTTTAACGATGGATCCTGATCGCAATACTAGAGAAGAAACTACCGAAAGTGTTAACCCGCGAGAAGTAGAAGCAACGGGGTCTGGTCAGTCTCGACCAGTTAGTTTTGGAAATGAAATTCCAGTGGGTCCAATGGAAGCCTTATTGAAAATGTCACAAGATATGGCAAAGGTTATGGAACGAATGACTGCACCACAGGCTCCATTAGAAACCTTGAGAAAACATGGGGCTGAAGAATTCCATAGTACCAGTTTGGATGAGTCTGAAAAGGCAGAGTATTGGCTGGAAAAGGTATAGAGGATTCTGGGGGAGATTAAGTGTCCATTAGAGCAACAAGTGGAATGCGTGGTGTCGCTGCTTTAGGGTGCAGCATATGACTGGTGGAAGCTGGTTTTGCAGAATCCAATGCTTCCTAATCCAATCACCTGGGAGTTCTTTGAAAAGGAGTTTAGAGGTAAGTTTGTAACAAAAGCTTACAGAGAGGCTAACTGGAAGCAGTTCTTGAACTTAAGACAGAGAGCTATGACAGTGGTGGAATATGAGAAAGAATTCTGTCGTTTGACCAAGTATGCACCGAAAGATGTTCTGATCGTGGAGTTGCGGTGTCAGCAGTTTGAAGAAGGATTGAATAAGGAAATCAAGGCATTATTAATTTCACTGACTACTGAGCAGAATATGAATTATTATCGGATAGTTCAGGCAGCGATGAGAGCTGAGAGAACTCTGGGAGCTCAGTGAGACAGATTGTAAAGAAGAAATGCTAATAGAGGTGGATTTAATATGGGTAAAAGATCAAGAGATTCTCCTATGGCACCACCTGCAGAATCAGTGTTCAGTTCTGCAGCAAGAGGTAAGAAGCGTGGGGCTCCTTCAGCATCTGGCTCTGGGAGAGGAGCATCTGGTAACAGAAGTGAGGTACATGAGTGTCCTTACTGTGGGAAAAGACACAGAGGAGAGTGCTGGAGAGTGACAGGAGCTTGTTTCAGATGTGGAAGCACTGAGCATTTCCTTGCTAACTGCCCCAAAGCATATGAGACGACGGAGAATCAGCAGGAGCAAAGTAGGGGTGGTTCAAATTTACATTCTGTTAATAGAGGAAGAGGAAGAGGACGTGGCTGAGGTAGTCAGTCCAGAGGTGCAGCTGATTCTGAGATTGTGGATAGGCCTAATGCAGTACCAGTGCGGGCATATGCAATGAAGGCACGAGAAGATCAGGATGCGCCTGAGGTGATAGCAGGTACTTTTCTACTTTATGATGTAGAAATGTTTGCACTTATTGACCCTGGCTCAACTCATTCATACGTGTGTGCTAAAAAGATATGTGAAAAGATGACTAAAGCTTAATGTTTAAAATATGATATATGTGTGTCTAGTCCTTTGGGAAATAATGTGAATGTGAACAAGGTGTCTAGAGATTGTGCATTAGAGGTTCAAGGTAGTATGTTCCCAGTGGATTTAATTGAGCTGCCATTTGATGAGTTCGATTTGATTTTGGGTATGGATTGGCTGACTAAGTACAATGCAGTGGTTAAGTGTAAAAGAAAGATTGTGGTACTCAGTGATGGTAAGGGTAATAAAGTAATAGTAAGAGGAGTCTGTGCAAATCCCCTAGTGAATATGGTTTCAGCGATGCAAGCGTATCGTTGCATGAGGAAGGGGTGTAAAGCGTACTTGGCTTTGGTGTTGAATAGTAAGAGGGAACATGTGAAACTACAGGATATACTTGTGGCAAGAGAGTTCTCTGATGTGTTTCCAGAGGAATTGAGTGGTGTACCACAAGTAAGAGAAGTTGAACTGTCCATTGATGTAGCACCTGGAACAGTGCCGGTGTCTAAAGTGCCCTACAGGATGGCTTCGACTGAATTGAAGGAGTTGAAGACACAGTTGCAAGAATTGCTAGACCGAAATTTCATTAGGCCTAGTGTCTCTCCTTGGGGAGCACCAGTTCTATTTGTTAAAAAGAAAGATGGTACCATAAGAATGTGTATAGATTATCGGCAACTGAATAAAGTGACAGTAAAGAACCGGTATCCTCTACCGCGAATTGAGGATTTGTTTGATAAGTTAAGAGGAGCAGGTGTGTTCTTAAAAATTGATTTGCGTTCTGGGTATTATCAGTTGCAAGTAAAGAAAGAGGATATACCCAAAACTGCATTTAGAACTCGATATGGGCATTATTAGTTCCTGGTAATGCCATTTGGGTTAACTAATGTGCCTGCTGCATTTATGGATCTAATGAACCGGGTGTTTAGACCGTATGTGGATCAATTTGAGGTAGTGTTCGTAGATGACATTCTGGTTTATTCAAGGAACGAGAAGGAACTTGTGCAGCATTTGAGTATGGTACTTCAGACATTGCGGGAACATCAGCTGTATGCTAAATTGAGTAAATACGAGTTCTGGTTGCGAGAGGTATCTTTTCTGGGTCATGTTATATCTTCTGAAGGTATTAAAGTGGATCCAGTCAAAATAGAAGCGATTGTGAATTGGAAGCCACCTAAGAACGTGCTTGAAATTCGCAGTTTCTTAGGGTTGGCTGGATATTATCGGAGGTTTGTGAAAGGGTTTTCAGTAATAGCTTCTTTATTGACGAGAATGCTGCGAAAAGGAGTTAAATATGAATGGACAGAGAAGTGTAAGCAGAGTTTTGATCAGTTAAAGGGAATGCTAGTTGAGCACCGATTCTTACACAGCCTATGATTGGTAAAGAGTATGTTCTGTACACCGATGCCTTAGGAATAGGATTGGGTTGCGTATTGATGCAAGATGGAAGAGTGGTAGCTTATGTGTTAAGGCAGTTGAAACCACATGAACAAAATTACCCGACCCATGATTTGGAATTGGCAGCGGTTGTGTTCACTTTAAAGATTTGGCGACATTACTTGTATGGTGAGAAGTGTAGAATTTACACTGATCACAGGAGTCTGAAATATCTGCTTAATCAAAAAGAATTGAATTTAAGACAGCGAAGATGGCTTGGACTGTTTAAAGACTATGACTGTATTGTTGATTACCACCCGGGAAAGCCAATGTGGTGGTGGATGCATTGAGCAGGAAATCAATTTCAGTATTACAGTTAAAGCATATTATGTGGAGCTTTTCTGTGGATGGAGCTTTGCTAGCACATTTGAAAGCGAGACCGGTTTTGAGAGATGAATTATTAGTTGCACAAAGGAATGATGCAAGGTTGCAACAGATACTGCAATCAGTCGGCAATGGGGACAAGACTGATTATTCAGTGAACGAGAATGGAGTATTTCTATACAAGAATAGAATGTGTGTGGCAAATGATAAAGAATTAAAGAGGAGATTGATGCATGAGGCTCATAATACAGTATTCACTATGCACCTAGGCGGGAACAAGATGTATCAAGATCTGAAACCACTGTATTGGTGGCAAGGTATGAAGAGAGATGTAGTGGAATATCTTTCCAAGTGTTTGGTATGTCAATAAGTTAAGGCGAAACACCAAGTTCCACAAGGAATGTTGAACCCACTCCCTATTCCACAATGGAAATGGGACAATATCACAATGGATTTTGTTTCTGGTCTGCCTTTGACTTTAAGGCAGCAAGATGCAGTGTGGGTTATAGTGGATAGATTCTCCAAGTCAGCTCATTTTATACCAGTTCGGATGGATTACTCTCTGGAAAGGATGGCAGAACTGTATGTTAGAGAGATTGTTCGACTGCATGGGGTACCCTTATCTATTGTCTCTGATAGGGATCCCAGGTTTACTTCTAAGTTTTGGAAGAGTTTGCAAGTTGCATTGGGTACGAAGTTGAACTTCAGTACTGCTTTCCATCCACAAACCGATGGACAATCAGAAAGAATTATTCAGGTTTTGGAAGATTTGATGGGAGCATGTGTTTTGGATTTCTCTAAGAGTTGGGATAAGTATCTTCCACTTATGGAATTTGCTTATAACAACAGTTATCAGACTAGTATTGGCATGGCACCGTATGAAGTTTTGTATGGAAGGAAATGTCGTACACCGGTTTGTTGGACAGAATTGAATGAGTACAGAATTGTAGGGCCAGATTTGGTTCACGATACAGAAGAGAAGGCAAGACTTATTCAACAAAGATTAAAGGCCGCTAGTGACAGACAGAAGTCATATGCGAATCTAAAGCGAAGAGATATTGAATTTGAGGTAGGTGACAAAGTATTTCTGAAGGTATCTCCTTGGAGAAAGGTGCTGAGATTTGGCAAGAAAAGAAAATTGAGTCCTAAGTTTATCGGGCCATATGAAGTTCTGGAAAGAGTGGGCCCTGTGGCATACCGATTGGCGTTGCCTCCAGCATTAGCCAAGCTTCACGATGTGTTTCATGTATCCATGTTGAGAAGGTATAGATCAGATGAATCTCATTTTTACTTGTGCAATAAGTGGAAGTACATCCAGACTTCACCTATGATGAGAAACAGAAAGCAATATTAGCAAGGGAAGTGAGGCAGCTTCGAAATAAGCAGATATCGCTTGTGAAAGTGCTCTAGCAACATCATGGTGTTGAAGAAGCAACATGGGAGCCGGAAGCCGCTATGCGGGAGCAGCATCCACAGTTGTTTAACACAGGTATGAATTTCGAGGACGAAATTCTTTAAGGAGGGGAGAGTTGTCATGGCCAGAAATGTACCCTAATAGTATTGACTTAATTTGGCATGTGT
This sequence comes from Excoecaria cochinchinensis, assembly GCA_947683425.1. Classification (NCBI taxonomy): domain Eukaryota; kingdom Viridiplantae; phylum Streptophyta; class Magnoliopsida; order Malpighiales; family Euphorbiaceae; genus Excoecaria; species Excoecaria cochinchinensis. Next base: position 6,248,576 of record CANTUQ010000004.1, read on the forward strand.
GAGAATTGAATGTGTAGTTGGGACTCAATTGAAATGAAGGTAGGACTTGATTGAAAGCTGAGTGAATAGTTTAGTGGCCAATTGGTATATATATGAGATTAAGTTGGGAATGGATTAGTGGTTGATTAGTTTATCTAATGATGGATTAATTAGGAATAACATAATGTAAGAAATCAGTTAGTGGGAGGCAGAAATTGAAGTGGAATCCGTGTGGCTCCTTGTTAGCATGCCACCTCCACCTTATGCATGCATGTGTCCCTTTGAGGATGAAAAATGACCCATTTGTGAGGATTGAGTCATTTTCTGTGTTTCTACCTCCTCTTGCCGTGTGAGTAGTTCTTTTAGTCTCTAAATCAAATTGCATAATTGTTAAGAAGGTAAAGTTGTTAAGTTGCTCAAGTGTTAAGTTGTTGAACTTAAGAGGTAAGTTATTATGAATGCATATTCTCATCTTTTACTCTTTCATCTTGGTTTGAATTGGTTTGGATGGGATATTGTTGGATTGAGTTTAAGCCTGTGCATTGGTATTGTATTGGTAGCTAAGGAATCGAAGAGGGATAAAGGAAAAGCCGTAATCGGAGAGCCGAGCGTTCAACGAAATTAGGAGCTAAGGCGACAAGGTTTGGGAACAAACCCTAGTTCTATAAACTGTGTGATTTGTGTTGGTCAAATAGAGATTTGGTATGAATTGTGTGTGTATGTGAAATAATGGCCTTGAGTATGAAATTGTATTGCTAGGTTAAATATTGGTTGTGGAGATATGCTATGTGAAAGTGTTGCTTGAGAATATGTATGCCATGTGTGTATTGGGAATGATTGTAGCTTGTGCTATAAATGAATGCCAATGTCAAGATGGGAAATTAGGTATGTGCTAATTGAGTATGTGGTTGATAGTTGGTTTATTTGCTAAAAGAAAAATGGGTTTAAAGTCCTTGAAAGGAAATGAGAAATGTAGGCTGAATTGGTGAAACCTTGCATAGGTCACGGTGCTAACCAAAATGGTTGTGACAGTGAGGTATGCTTGGGTTCAATTCTGCCTAACTGAAATTGGGTATGTCACGATGGCAACAAAAATGGTTGTGATCGTGAGGTACCCAAGAGAGCATTCTATTTTGCAGGGCATGGATATGTCACGGTGGCAACCAAAATGGTTGTGACCGTGACCTGCCCCCAATTTGCATTCTGTTTTGGACTTCAACATGTCACGGTGGCAACCAAACTGGTTGTGACCGTGACCTACCCTATTTTGGCAATATAACCCTAATGTGTTTGGGCTTTCAAATAGTAAGGCTTTAAGCTTAAGTGAAAGGCATTAAGGGTAAGCATTAGGTGTGTATTAAGAAATGTATATTTGCATACGAACAAGATGATTCTTGAATGTAATCAAGTATGTGATTATTGACTACGGGAGAATGAGCTTGGGAACACAATGAGTATGCAAACGAAGTGAATAGTTATGTGTTAATGCGTATGTGTAAAGAGAATGTGATGATGGCAAACGACATGTGTGATGTGAAAGTGTTCAAAGTGAAATGGATAACATGTTTAACAACTTAAGCCTGCAAGTCAAATAGTGGATAGATAGGCATGCCTATAGGGTCAAAGTGCTACAGCCCAATGCGTTAAATGTGTCTGATTCCTTGGGAATCACAATGCGTATAATCCTTGTTGGATTTTATTACATGTGGATTGATATTATGTACCTGAGGGTACCAATGCGTAAATGAGATTTCAATGCGATTCTAGTACCTTGGTGGTACCAATGCCATACCCGTTATCCGCGTCTCTGAATTGCAAGATAACTAAATGATAAATGGAAGTGATTGTGATATGTGAATTTGTGGGTAAAGTGGTTGATGCTTTATGATTGAATATAGTAACGGATTATGCTATGTTGGAATGGTATTTAATATGGTAATATTTATTCAAGCATGACTACTAGTATGTAATGTATGGTATCCCTATTGGCGTGTTAAATTACTTATTATTTATGTGTTCCCCACTAAGCGTTATCGCTTAGCACGGGTTTACTCTAATCCGTGCAGGTTCGTACGAGAGGTGACCGAAGGATGCACCCGCATAATAACGGTCAAGGATAGGAAGCTGTTAGTGTAGGTTGTGGGAATTTTGTATAAGCTTCTTGTATAATTAATATGTGTATCAAGTATGTAAAGGCATGTAATAGTGTGTTAACTTAGTAAGTTAACCTAAAGGCTATATAAGTATGCATGACAAGTACGTGGTTATAGTGAATAAACTATAAGTAGTTGGCATGAGATGCATAACGAAATTTTATTATACAGGTTCTCTATTAATGTGCATGTGTTCCGTTGTGTGTGTACTCCTATAAGATTAGCTGAGCTAGTCTGTCGTTATGGAATTGGGCGTCACAGTAAATGCATGTCATACACACATAGTTACTTTCATTTAATCACTTACTTCCAATCGCCTCATTACTTTCGTGACATTAACTCATGTTAATATTTAAAAAAGGAAATAACCAAAGCGGGAACATGTAAGCTTTCAAAGATGTTACTACATTTTCGCATAAGGATCCTACCGGATCCAAAATACATAGGTGCGCAAAGCGCAAACTCATGCCACATATAAGTCACAGCAAACAATGTGATCACATTCTTATTAAGTACATAATCTCACACTTTCATACAAGTCTTTACATATATTTATGAATTCACAACTTATCATTCAATTGACATATTCTTATTCATTTAATGCCTGCTAAGTCAAGAGGAGTGGATAATGAGTATACAGTGACGGTACCTTACGGGTACGAATCGAACAGTGATGGTACCTTAAGGGTACGAATCGAGAAGCAACATCACATTTTCTCATTCAAAAACATTTTATAGAGGGGATCTTAAGCAAGATCCAAACACATTAGGGATCGCGAGGATCCGAACGGGGACCTAATCAGGGTCCAAACAGAACAGAGGGCTGCAGCTAACAGAACTCTATAGGCATGCCTACCTATCCACGACTTGACTAACGCAGGCCAACACATACTTTTTTCCTTTAATGATGTACATGTTATTTTTAATACTATTTTCGAGGTGCATACTTATCGTAGTCACATAATAATCATATGCATAATTCATTTATAATGAAAGCCGTGGCTCATACAAATTATAACAATCATAACCTTTCATTTCAAGCACATCTTAGTTTTAATACATGCTTAAAAAAATTTCGATTCAATTATAACTTTCATGGTATAACACATCCTAGTTTACACCATAGGTCATAAGTAAATCATAAATAAAAACCCATGCCAAAAAGCTTAACAACATACCTTCATAGCATACGCACTCGCGACAGAAGACTAGATAGCCTCTATCGCGCTTGCAACACCATTCATGCTCGCGACAAAGCCAAACATGATGCTCCGCCAAACCAATCAAGTCTCGATGGACCATCAAATTGGATCACACTCATATCAATTCTCACTTAAATATAACTTCACATATAAACTTATTTTTTCTTATAATGTCAATAAATACTTTCATAAACATTACTTTCCCCAAATTCATGCATTAAACTCAAGAACTTCAACACAAGTATCTTAAACTATTCAATTTATTAAGAATCATTCCATAACTAGACGGTCATATAAAGACCATTTGAGATACGAAAGGTTCATTTCAATTTCAGCTTATGACACGCTTAAAGCAATCATTTAATTCATTATTAATATCCCATACAAATTCTAACTATAAATAAGTCTACTTGAGACTTGAATCATTAATGGTTCAACAAATTTTAACAAATCTGTGCATACATGCCGCATTTATTCTTAACAAATATCAAGGCATTACTAGAGCTCAATTGGTACATTATCTTTCATGTCCGAAATAGATTCTATACTTGGAAGAGTGTTCTAAACTTCCTATGTATCCGAAGAGTTGGGAATCCAAACCCCAAAATTCCTTAGGATGTTAAATTTCAAATGCAACACATTTCAAATCAATTGGACATCTAGAACTCCAGATATCAGCTACACAACCTACACTGCTCCCATGAACCCGTCTAAGTACAGAGACCCCGGGTTTTACCATTTTCAAGGATCTTATAGCCAGAATTGGCTTCCATTCCTTCTGAGACAATTTTAGATATTTGAATTATGTTTCCAATGACACTAGTGTCACACAATTTGGACATCTATAACTCAACTTATAGCTAAAACAAGCACTAAAGGTACAGTAAAATCTGGAAAGAGTTTCCCCTGGAAACTCAACCTCATCAAAACTTAGCAGACCCACACAACAAAAATAACACAAACAACCCAATTTGACAAATAAATATCAAAACATCAAAATATCAAATCATCCATACACACATATATACATATACCAAAAGTTAGATTTCCTAAACCTGAACATCCTATGCTCCAATTAGCTTAATGGTTGCAATTCCTTCTCCCATACTCTTTCTATAGCTATATCCCTCCAATTTCCTCATCAAGAAAATACACAACATCACTTAGGTTTAATTAACCAAAGAGGAATTGCAAAAATTAAAAGTTATAACTTACCCTTTTATCTCAAATCTCTCATTAAAAGCACTTGAGCTGCAATTTCCATTACTCACATCTTGGGCTTGCAAGGAAAAGGGAGAGAGGCTGGCGTGAGATGAAGAAGAAGAAGAGGAAGAGAAGAAAAGAAAGGGAGAACGTGAGGGAGGAGAGAGGGATGAGTAGAAATCTGCTCTTTCTCACATTCTCTCTCTCTTTAATTAGCCCAACCACCACCATCTTATCTCTAATGCCACATGTCCTTTTCCTATTGGCACTCACTAGATATGTATATCCAAATTTCCCTTTTAGTCCACATCCTCTCCTTTAATCTTACAATGACTAATACATAAATATAATGCTTACATTGGCCTATAATTAAATCCTTACCCCGTTCAATTAAGTCCCAAATTAATACTTTACAATTTTAGAATTGGCCGCACTTGTCGAAACTTTTGCATTAATACCGAATTCATCCTTTCGGCACACCTGACACCACAACTCCCATACATTCTGCTTAATATTACTCCATTCTCATAAATTAGCACTCGTGGTTATTTATTCGATCCAATTTAATCCATATTTGCAAAATGACCAAATTACCCTTGTCTTCCTTTTTCTTAATTCTAATCATATCTTTTCTCCTACTTACTCACTCCGACAATCAAATGATACAGTTTCGACCATTAAAATCCCTAGAAATATTCAAATCCTTCTAGGGTACATTTCAGGGTGTTACAATACACCACATACACAAGATAATTGCTACTTAATGCTTTAGATCCTTGGTACAATACACACACTTCTAAAACACGCTCCAGAGGCTCTCCTACACTCGCCCCAATGGCGTTTCTGACAGTGCTCGCATTCCGGGATCACACTTCCCCTACTAGAGGGTGGCGCTATACTCCCGACTTCTGAATGCACTGGAATCGAATCCTTCAATCCTTGACCACTTGGAACACCTCTCGACTTCTTAGCACTTTATTGTCCACTATCCGGTGCCTTCCTCTTTTGCTCAATCTTATGCTTAATCAACTCAGATTCCTCTAACTTGATTGCTGCTGTCACTAGCTGATAATACCCAACCGGTTGCATAACCGCCATCGCCGAAAAGGGACCTCGAATCACTTCTCTCAACCCGTCTTGGAAATGCTAACACTTAAACTCTTCCATTAACAACGGTTCGGGCACATACTTGCTCAATCGGCTAAACTCCTTCTCGTACTCACTCACTGACATACCCCGCTGCTTCAAACTAATGAACTCTTTCCACTTAGCTTCCCGGTATGCCTTTATCATATACTTTTGTTCAAATTCTTGCTTGAAAAATCCCATGTCAACTCAGCCGGTCGTTGAGGGTTGTGAAGCACAAGCTTCGACCAATCATATACTGACCCTTGAAGTAGCGACACTGCACAAGATGCCCTTTAATTTGCGGGACAATTAAGCTATAGCAAAATCCGATCCACTCTCTCTATCCAGAACTCGGCCACATCCGATTGATCCAATGCAGTTCCATAAAAATCTTCGACTCCTCTCTTTCTCAATAATTCAGTAGGAGCCTTAGGAGCCGTCAACCTCTCCACTAACTGATGCTCATCCCGCTGATGCTGCGAAGCAGATTCCTCGACTCTAACCGCATTCACACTGCCCGTGGTCTCACCCACATTCTCACTTGGATCAGACTCCATCTAGACACTACACAGGACAAGACACATATGCATTAGGCCACGACACAAAATCGACTCGCATGCAAAGACTCGACATTAAACAATCAAAGACAACCAGAACCTCCTAAACCGGTGCTCTGATAACAAACTTGTAAAACCCCCGATCCCCCCGTTTGAAGGACACCGGTGTGCTACCACACACTCACTCAGAGACACGCATACATATCAAAGCAGAAGTGTACATTAACAATAACAAAACTCATAATATCCATATGCTTAACATTAAATTAAAATATAATAAATACATCATTCAGAATTACAAAGGATCCCTAATAAAATTACATATGCCTTAATACCAAAGTATTACATACACAAAAAGAAATACAGGAGGAGACAAAATAAGTAACTCTACTCTTATGTGGCCGACATGCAGATGCGTGACTCGAGTGGAAACCCAAAATCCTGGCACCTACACAGAAAAGAACCCGTGCTAAGTGATAACGCTTAGTGGGGAGGAACAAGAACAATAGAACACTATACAATAGTATCATACAACAACTCATAAATTAAGCATCACACTGAATTCACTAAGTAGAGGGAAATAGGGATGCACAATTCAATTCACTATATGAAATCAGAACTTATTAATAGAAGGCAATAAACCATTACACTAACTGGAAATACATATATTCAAAAGACTTCACTACGCAAAAAGCAAACACTTCAAATAATAACCTGTATTTCACTAGTGGAGGATACGGGAACACTACATGGGAGACCGGAGCCTCAAATACTTTTTATACCCGAAGGTAGCACGGGAGACCGAAGTCTCAAAACATTTTCACTAAGACCTTAACGGAGGTCAACCGTAATCACTTGACCCATAGCGGGGTCAACACGACAGCTACACTCACTAACCCTTCTTAAGCATGCTTAGTTATCCACTACCTTGACACTTCAGGCTCTTCACACACTATCAAAAATATAACACTATGCAAAATCACTAGCTCAGGTATACATATTATCAAACCATTGCTTAAATATACATATATCACGGCACATAACTTGTATAAGCATGTAAAGATTAAACAAATTCATATTCACAAGATTGAAGTAAAATAAATCATGCAAGACCCATGCAAGAATGAGACACGATGCAAAAGGGTTTTTAAGATGCATTTTAGGAAAAACACGGCTTTTAGGGTAGTATGCAAATCCCCCCAAAATCAAATACCATATAAAAGAACTAAATTTCAAAACAAGAGAGGGTTACACGGCGGTGTGGGGATACCTTACCGCCGTGTAAGATACCCCACACGGTGATATGGAACTAGCCATACTATCGTGTAGAAGGATCAAGAAATAAGGGAAACAGACGCAATTTACACGGCGGTATGCACTCTCCTTACCGCCGTGGAACCTGTTTCACGGTGGTAAGGAACTCCCTTACCACCGTGTAAAAAGAGACAACATGGAACAAGACCAAGATAGAATAGGTTTACACGGCGGTATACCCTCCCTTACCGCCGTGTAAAAGGCCTAGAACCTAGATATTGAAGAAAAACACACTTATTTTCACTCAAACTTAACTCTCAACTCAAAACCACTTTAACCCAACATGCATACACTCTTCAAATTGCTAAACACATTCAAACTAGCATGCTTATAATCATATGCAAGCATAATTTACATAAATTATAGGATGCTAAACAAGACATTCAAGAATTTAACACAATCTAACATAACTCAAAAATTCATGCATAACCCATGGTTATTCACTTCAATAACTCAAACCCATTTTCATAATGACACTTAGCATCTCACTCAATAATCACTACTCACTAGACACATACTTTTACACATACAAGCACTCAAATTTCAAGAATTAAAACACAACATACAAATGATCCAAAGAGAAAAGCTAGATAACAACTTCCAAACAATATACACTCAAGATAGAGCTCCCAAACCTCAAAAGTGAAGCTTCACTCTTACTCTTCACCTTAAAGCTCAAGCCTTTTCTTTCCCCTTGTCCAACCTCTTTTCCGGAACTTGCAAACAAATAAACCACTTGAATCAAAAACAAGAAATCCAACCAACCCAGAAGAAAAACGAGAAGAACAAGAAGGAGGGGAAAACCCAAGCACTTACCTTTCAAACCAGCTTCAACCACAGAAAATCCAACCCAAACCTTGAAGATTCACGTTGGCAAAGTAAGAGAGAGCAAGAAAGAAATTAAGAAGGAGGAGGAAAAGAAGAAGAAACGTAAGCAAGAAGAGAAATTCTGCTCTTTCCTTGCTTTCCTCTCTCCTTCACTCACTTAACATTAATTGCTCTCACCAACTAAACCACATGGCATAATCCTATTGGTCCCAAAGTTCCCACTTAGACTTTCATGCCCTAGGCACCATATACCACATACACATGATAATTGCTACTCAATGCTTTAGATTCTTGGTACAATACACACACTTCACTAGATAATGGCTTCACTTAACAATACTTAATTAAAATTTTGCAATTAAATCCTTAATGTCCAAATTTACTCATGCACAAATTACTAAAATACCTTTAATTTCCGACTTAACTCACGAATTCCGACTAGGCCCTTTTTGGGTTGTTACAAGCCTACCATGCATCACAGACCCATAACAGACTATAAATGTTTAATACATGCCAGTACCCAAAACTATAATATTTTAAGTTCATATAAATGCCAGTTTCTTAACATACATAATATTTTCCAAAATATCTTTCTTTGGTTCAGCTTCCAAAATTTGTGAGATATGCTTGGCTCCGCACCCTATGGAGTACTTACACGCAGTCAAATAAAACTATGTGCTGAGCATTAAATATGCCAAATGGTGATTGCCATTCCAAGAATTTCTACTAAGTTCACATGCATACTTCATGAATATAAATAATATAAATAGAATATAAATAATATCAAATAAACCAATATTTGCCACATTTAATTGCTATGCATGCAAAATATTCATTGTTGCATTTAAATCCTTCAATTAGTGATAACTATTCAAATAGTACTCATAAAAATCCTTAATTATATTTTAGTCCTTTATTATGGCAAAATTACAATTTGTTCCTCAAACTTTTTTAAAATTACAAAAATGCCATCAATTCATCTTACTTACCTTTTCAATCATTATTTAGCATGTAAATTACAATTTAGTCCCTAGACTACCATTTTCATGCCAAATTATGTTTTGGTCCTCAAAAAATCACTTATTTACATAAACATTTATTTAATTACCCTTTTACCCTTAGCAATTATTATTAGTCCATTTATGGTCAAATTACCATTATACCCTTAAACTTTTTATTTATTACATTTAGGTCCTTTTTCACCCAAATTCTCATATTAACTCCATTTCAGTCATAGTAACCTCATTTTCACCATTTTGCCCCTCGTATAAAGATGGCAAAAATCTATGGACTTGATACTCGAGACATGAACCTGATAGGTTCAATACAAAGTAGAGGGACCCCGAAGGACCACCCCTACGGTACAAATAACAGATAAATAGATTAATATAGATCAATATCGATTAATAGGACCATCATTGGCCTGCAGTAAGTGAGATGTCATGCTCACACCCGTGATTTGGTGTCCCTATGGGTAGCCACTATATCCTGAGCTAGATTTTACTACTAGACTACGATATAGGGCAATAATTATTCCATTTTACATATAAGATTTTCATTATACACAGTCCATGGAATTTCATCATACCATTCCATTCTTTTTTAGTCTAAATCATTCATTATACATTTAATTTTCATACTTATGTCATTTTATACCATTAAAATCATCATACCATCATAGTGTACCATGTTATACTCACGCAATCCATTCAGCCATCATGTTACAGATCCACCATAAATTCCTTTCATCACCTTTATCATTCATTTAGCTAATTTACATGCCCATTAACGTAGCCATGCCATTAAACCACATCAAAACCCATCAAAACCATATTTTTACATACTTATACCATTCGGTCTATGTGTTCAACATCCAACATGGTTATTTCTCTTTCTCTTATCCAATCTATTAACTAAATCTCATGTCAAACATCATGTACACATCATTAAAATGATATAAACATAAAAAAAATACCATAAAAAATATGCATATACCATTCGACAACATTACACCATCATCATCCAAGTATTATCTTTTCATTTTAACCCTTCAAAACATCATTTGTAACCTTCCTAAGCATGATTATAATGTTAGATCCAATTAAACATGGATATATCACATACTTAGTTCTTAGACATAACCTAAATCCAAACTTTAAACATGGAAATAGTTACAATTTGCAATCAAAAACCTTACATTCTTGCTTAAAACCCCTAAATTCTCCTTTTCCTTGGGCACATTTGACACTTTCGGATCTTCCTTTTTAGCTTCCAATGCATAACACAAATAAACTACACATCCTTCCTTATAAGCCTCTTCGCAGAAGCAGCTGAAATCACATCAGAAAGGAAATCTGTTCTTACACCAACAAAACTTATCTCCTGACCCTCTGGAGTCTTAAGGGTCAAGCTCTTTCTTTTACAGTCAACTATGGCATGGTCATCAAACTCTCGAAGGGGAAGTGCTATCAGATTAGCCAGAAACATACAACTCTGGGAACTAATAGGACAATCTCTATATACTTTGTTCACCACAACACTGTGTCCTAAAGGATTACTCACTAAAATATCTTGATCTAACTGTGAATCATTCAACCATTTTCCTCGTGCAATATCAGTGCTAATATAGGAATGTATAGAACCAGGATCAATCAATGCATACACAAAATGAAGGAATAAGAAGAATTTATCGACTATCATATCTGGTGCATCCTCTTGATCTCCAGCTCTAACTGCATATGTGCTACCGGTGGCATGACCACATCACTGAGGAGGCTAGACTGAAGGGCCTAGAGCTACCTGATGAGAAACTGCTCCTCTACCTCGACCTCTGGGTGGAGCGAATCCCGATCTAAGGGCTGGTGAAGCGACTAATGAAGGCTATAGTTCTGGATAATCTCTTACCTGATGATCTTTGGACCCACATTTGAAGCAAGTTCTGGTCAGAAGTCTATATTCACCAGGATAAAATTTATTGCGATGTACAATGTGACGCGTGTCCAACCTCAGGAGCCATGAATACACACACTACTCCCCTATGAGCATGCACACAAACTAACAAGACCGATACACATACATCCTAATATCAAACATGCGCCCACACTCTAATAAAGCCCACAAAGCATGCATAAAACCCAAAATACCATTAACACATGCCAAAACACGCACACGTGCACACATACACATGGCTCAAACTACTAGGGGAAAAATGGGGTGTGGCAACTCTCCCCTACTAACAAGAATTTCATCCTCGAAATTCTTACCTAAACTGAACAACTGTGATACTGAATCCTCATAGTAGCCACTGGTTCTCAAGTCGCTTACTTAACTCCATGATGCTGCCAAAGAACCTTAACTAGAGGAACTTGCTTACTTCTCAACTGCCTCACTTCCCGAGCTATAATAGCCTTCGGTTCCTCATCATATGAATGATCCGACTGAATCCGAACGTCTTAAACCGATAACACAAGCGATGGATCCGATCGGTACCGTCGAAGCATGGAGACATAGAAAAAAATCATGCATCCTAGCCAACTCTATCGGTAAAGCCAACCTATAGGCTATCTAACCAACTCTCTCCAAAACATCGAAAGGCCCAATGAACTGAGGACTAAGTTTACCTTTCTTGCCAAACCGTAATACTTTCCTCTAAGGCAACACCTAAAGGAAAAATTTGTCCCCGACCTCAAACCGAATATCCTTTCTCTTCAAATTGGCATAAGATCTCTGTCTATCTTTAGCCACTTTCAGATTCCACTGCACAACTCTGATCTTCTCCTCTATATCTCTAATCATCTCTGGCCCAACAAAAGATCGCTCGGTCAACTCTGTCCAACAAATTGGAGTCCTACACGATTGACCATACAAAGCTTCAAACGGTGACATCCCAATGCTCGACTGATAGTTATTATTATAGGCAAACTCCATAAGCTGCACATACTTGTCCTAACTGGCAGAAAAATCCAAAACATAAGCCCGAAACATATCTTCCAAAATCTTGATAACTTGCTCGAACTGACAATCTGTCTGAGGATGAAATGCCATGCTAAAATTTAACTTAGAACCCAAAGCTCTTTGCAATTCCTTCCAGAACTTAGATGTAAACCTTGGATCCCGATCTGATACTATTGACAACGGCACACCATGCAGTCATACCACCTCATCCACATAAATACTGGCCAACTTATCCGTCGAGTAGTCCACTCTGATAGGCAGAAAATGAGTTGACTTGGTGAGCCGATCCACAACCACCCAAACCGAATCATGCTTTCGCTGAGTCACCCAAACCGAAATCCATGGAGATATCATCCAATTTGCACATAGGAACGGATAAACGAGTGAGCAATCCCGAAGGAACTTGATGCTCAGCCTTTACCTGCTGACACATTAGACACTTCGCTTCGAATTCCACAATGTCTCTCTTCATCCCAGACCACCAGTAGAATTGCTTTATATCCCGATACATCTTCTCACTACTTAGATGCATAGTAAAGATCGTAGTATGTGCCTCACTCAAAAGCTTCTTCCTTAACTCATCACTCTCGGGCACACACAAACGATTCCTATACACAAGCACCCCATCCAAAACTGAAAACTCAGACTGCATACCTGATCGGACCTCTTGTAAAACCCGCTGCAATCTAACATTATCCTTCTAAGCATCCACAATCAACTATCTCAAGGTCGGTTTCACTCTCAATTGGGCAACTAAAGCCCCATCTGAATCAAATCTCCACTTAAATCGTTGTAAAAACAAAGCAGAAACCGACTTCCTACTCAAAGCATCCGCAACCACATTGGCTTTACCTGGGTGATAATCTACAATGCCGTCATAATCCTTAAACAACTCCAACCATCGGCGCTGTCTCATGTTCAACTCCTTCTGCGTGAGTAGATACTTCAAACTTTTATGATCCATAAAAATCCCACACCTCTCCCCATACAGATAATGCCACCAAATCTTCAAAGCAAAGATCACAACTGCCAATTCCAAATTATGCGTCGGATAGTTCTTCTCATGAGGCTTCAATTGATGAGACACATAAGCCACAACTTTACCCTCTTGCATCAACACACATCCGAGTCCAACTCCTGAAGCATCACTGTACATTACAAACTCTTTACCCAAGATGGGCTGAGTAAGTGTAGGAGCTTCAACTAACAATCTCTTCAACTACTCAAAACATGCTTGACACTTATCCGACCACTCAAATCTGACTCCTTTCCTCAACAATCTGGTCATAAGAGCAGCAATGACTGAAAAACCCTTCACAAACCGATGATAATAGCCTGCCAAACCAAGAAAACTTCTCACCTCAGGAATATTCTTAGGCGCTTTCCAATTCACAATCGCCTCAATCTTGGCCGGATCAACTTGAATACCTTTAGCTGATACAATGTCACCTAAGAATGACACTTCTCAAAGCCAAAAGTCACACTTACTAAGCTTCACAAATAAACGGTTCTCCCTCAAAACTTGCAACACTAACCGAAGATGCTCTTCATGCTCACTCTCATCCTTTGAGTAAACCAAAATATCATCAATAAACACTACTACAAATCGGTCAACATATGGCCTAAACTCTCAGTTAATCAAAACCATAAAAGCCGCATGTGCATTGGTCAAACCAAACGACATCACAAGGAACTCATAGTGGCCATATCGTGTCCGAAATGCGGTCTTAACTACATTTGCGTCCTTAGCTCGAAGCTGATAATAACCGGACCGAAGATCAATCTTCGAGAAAACACCCGCACCTCTGAGCTGATCAAACAAATCCTCGACTCTAGGTAAAGGATACTTGTTCTTCACTATGACCTTATTAATCTGCCAATAGTCAATGCACATTCTCAAGGAACCATCCTTCTTCTTAACAAACAACACCGGAGCTCCCCATGGAGATATGCTGGGTCTAATAAATCCCTTATCCAATAACTCTGATAGCTGAATCTTAAGTTCCCTCAACTTTACAGGAGCCATCTGATAAGGTGCTTTCGAATGGGCGAAGTACCCAACACTATCTCTATGGACAATTCCACTTTCCTCTCCGAAAGCAACCCATGCAACTCACTTGGAAACATATCTCTAAACTCCCTAACAACTGGAATATCCTAAATCTTAACCTGATCATGCTTAGAATCCAATACCACTGCTAGAAATGCCTCACATCCTATCCTCATAAATCTCTTAGCTTGCATAGCGAAAATCACGTTACTCAAGGAACTAAAATCCAAACCTTTAACCACAACAGAAGACTGATCTCTATCTCGCAACACAACTACTTTCCTATAACAATCCACCACAGCCCGATGCTTACTCAACCAATCCATATTCAAGATCAGATCAAACACATGAAACGGCAACTCAATCAAATCCGCAGAAAACTCAACACCTTAAACCAAAGAGGACAATTCCTATACACTCCACTCACATTGACACTATGCCCTAAGGGACTGGTCACACAAACCTCATAATCTAACTAATCAACATCATACAACTTATCAAATAACTTACTCGTGCACAAATTTGAGTGTGTGGAACCAGGGTCAATTAGATCATATAACTCAGTGTCAAAGAGTAGGAACTTACCAGCAATCACATCCGGAGCATCCTAGCTCTCATAGTATATGCTCTAGCTGGAACCGTTAAGGGATGATCAACCGACTCTAATGGAGCTCCCCCTTTAGGCCGACCAGCTCGACCTCTACCTCGGCCTCTTCCATGACTGGCTTGCGATGCATTCGAACCCACTCTACTAGCCTCACGCTGATCACCAGAAGTCTCACTCAATTTCGGACAGTTAGCCAAATAGTGATCAGTGCTCCCACATCGAAAATAACCACCCGTGAGCCACCTACACCCACCCCGATGGCGCCTGCTGTAGTGAGAACACTCAGGCAATGCCTCAGTCCTATTACCAAAACCACCTCTGCCCATACTAGAACCCATGGCAGAACCTTGCCTCCTACCTCTCGAAGCAGGACCTGAGGAAGACTCATCGTACGGGTTCCTAGACTTCTTACCCGAAGATGATGATGAACCTCCATGAGGGGGATTCCTCCTCTGAGCTCTCTCCCTCATAACTGACTCGGATCTTTCGACCCGAACTGCTGCTTGCACTATCTAGTAGTAACCAATGCTCGGAGTACTCATCAAAGAAATAAGCATAGCCCGCAAGGACTCATTCCAACCAGCCTCAAAGTACCTACACCTAAACTCCTCTGTCAGAACACCCTCTGGAGCATACTTAGAAAGACGGTTGAACTCTTTCTCAAACTCTGAAACAGTCATAGCCCTCTGCTTCAAACTTAAGAACTGTCCCCACTTAGAATCCTTATAGGCCTGAGTCACATACTTACTAGTAAACTCCCTCTCAAAGATCACATTTTCTCATTCAAAAACATTTTTCAGAGGGGATCTTAAACAAGATACAAACACATTGAGGTTCGCGAGGAACCAAATGGGGACCTGATCAGGGTCCAGAACAGAACTGAGGGCTGCAGCTACTAAACTCTATTAGGCATGTATAACTATCCATTAAACTGTCTCTTGCAGGTCATGCATAATCCATCATATCACATTCATATAATTCATAAAATTGTCCAAGAATAAACCTAAAAGCATCACAAGTTTGGAAATTAAACATCAAAAATCACAAAAGAAAATGAAAATTAAAGTCAGGGGTGTCACACTCGCGACGTTTGTCCCGCTGACGACAGAGGTGAAACTTGCCCCAGTTCGCGATCGAGGTAGTCTTCGTGCTTGCGGGGAGACAGAAGCACATCTCACTACCGCGCTCGCAACAGTGAGCGGCCAACAAAAGCAATTGCACTCACGCACAGGCGCACACTCACGACAGGGGACTGCCCAATTCTGCTCGGTAGCCGAGCGCTTTGTCGCGCTCGTGACAGAGAGCTCTCGCTGCGGCGGCTCGGCAGCCCAAATTTGCTCGGCCCCACACAAGGGCTGAATTCATCGAGCTCTGTTGCGATCTCGTGATAGTGTCGCGCTCGCTATAGAGTCGTGATTTCTAGCTCTTACGCGAAAATCTACAGAAAATCACACTCCCAAATCACCCAAACCTCCAATATCAAACACAAATCAACCTAAACTTCGTCTTACCTCAAATCAACCTTCCCATCATCATAAATAACATAAAACACAACTTTTACAACAATTAACACAATCAAAATCATGAAAGAAAATAATCAAACTTCTCAAAAGTGACTAACCCGAAAAATTGCAATAAAGTTCATCAAACATAAAATTTTCTCCAATAATTCATCATTCATGCATCATAACTAAAATTAAACCAAAACCCATAACATTTGCACTAACATGAGCCTTATCAAACCTCAAATTTCCAAAAAAATCATTCAACATACCAAAACACAAAAATGCACAAATTCAAATAAATTCCAAAACCTGTAAATTCCTATGCTCCTAGTTGCAAGCTCCGCTCCCACTCGCCTTCTCTTTCCCCTTAGGATCACGAGTAGGCGCTTCTAAACTCGAAAACCCAAGAACCAAACAAATACAAATATTCTAGATTAAGAACACATCTAACAAAATAAGAGAAAAGATGAAGAAGAAGAGAAAACCCACTAACTTACCAATAAAGCTCTTGAGAATTACCAAGATCCACCAACAAGGCAACCAAGAAAAGAAAGAATCAATGTGCAGCAAGAGGAAGAGGAAGAAAGAAGAAGCAAAGGAGGGAAGGAGGAAGAAAACAGGAGAGCTAGGGCAGAATTCTGCTCTCTCTTTCTCTCTCCTCTCTTTATATTCCCCTTCTTAATTTCCCTTGCCACATGTCACCTTGAGATTGGTGGGTTTTAATAATTTACACCCTATAACAAAGAAAGACACTACACACTAGACTAACCCTCACTAATACACACTCTACTCCCCTATGAGCATGCACACACACACTAAGAAGACCCATACACACACATCCTAATATCAAACATGCATCCATACTCTAATAAAGCCCACAAAACATGCATAAAACCCAAAATACCATTAAGACATGCGAAAACACTCACACATGCACACATACACATGGCTCAAATTACTAAGGGGGAAACAGGGTGTGATGGCATACCCTTGGTAACCCCCATCCGGTCTGCAAGGCATCTGATTTGTTCTCATTTTTGTTGGTGCTCATCCTAAACCTCTTTTCCTACGAAGAAAGGCAAAACAAATATGCAAGGTATAGGAAAGAAATGCCTACATGTGGCAGTATGTACCTATTGGGGTTGATGTCAGACGAGTGCCCCCAGAAGGGTGGTTGGTTATTCCCTGCAGAATAGTTTGTAGAATATCATCCTCTTGGATTTTACTGAGTCTTTTCTAGACTTCCAAAGTGTGGGACACCATTCTCTTGATTGCACCGACTGTCATATAACAGATACCGATCTCCAATCGGAGCCTCCTTGTGGAAAAAACCTGAATGCCTCTTGAGAGGGTTCTGTGCTTGCAGGGAGGCTTTAGAAACTTATTCTTACTGAGAGGCTTAAATTCTCACTGAGAGACTTAGATTGCTTACTGAGAGTCTTAGATGCTCACTGAGAGACTTAGATTGCTCGCTGAGAGGCTTAGATGCTCACTGAGAGGCTTTGCTGCTCACAGAGAGACTTTATTTTTGAGCCTCCTGAGAGCAAATTACATTTGAGCCTCCTCAGAAGAAAATTATATCTGGGCCTCCTGAGAGGAAATTATATTTGATCCTCCAGAGAGGAAAATTATATTTGAGCTTCCTCAGAGGAAAATTATATTTGAGCCTTTAGAGAGAAAATTGGATTTGAGCCTCCTCAGAGGAAAATTATATTCGAACCTCCTCAAAGGGAATTAGATTTGATGTTGGCCCATAAGCGAATGGGTTTCAATGTCTTTGGTGTCTATTAAAATGACTTTTTTTTTTGTAAATTTTTTGGATTTTCACATTTTGAATGTATTTGAATTTTTGCAGTATGTTGGATTTTCAAGGCCTTGAAAATATCTTCTTCTTTTTTGTTTAGTTTAGTTTTGTTTTTGTTTTATTTGTGTTTTTTTTTTTTGGCTTAAGAACTTGTATTCTTTATACATTTGAATTAGGATTTTTGTACACTTATTGTGTGGTGTGTGTAAGCATACATCTTATGATAGAGAAACTTACTCGATTGACCCCGGCATGGTGTGCATGAATAGACTTGCTCTTTTGAATGTCCTCTATGGCGCAGGTCTGCGGGATTCCTTTTTCGTGAGGACTTCTTCTTGATTTGATTATCCAGCATGGATGAGCACCGATATTGAGCGAAAATTGTATTTAGCCCGCTTTTGCGTCTGATTGCATCCAACTAAAGTTCGTGTGGGTAGTCCAACTTTCCAAAGGATCTTCTTTTTTGTAGTTTTGCGTGATTCTTGATTGCCCTCAGCAAAGTGCGCCTAAAAAGGCTTGTTCTTCTAGGTGTTCCCCCTCTGTACAGGCTCACATGATTTTATACTAGATATAGTGGCTGATAATGTTGAGCTGAATCTATCTCTGGGATCATCTTTACGCATGAGTCTACTTAGACCTTTCGCTCAGAGTTATGTACACAACAATATATACAAAAGATTGTGTGTGAGTATGGAATTATGTGTGTGAAATATATACACAAAGCTATATACATACAACACATTCCAAGGATTAATGTACAAAAATTATGTGTACACAATTATACGTGTAAAGGATTGAATGCATGTGATACGTTCTTGTGATATGCATGCTAAACATGTACATAGAATTATGCATTACATGTATGCTAAAATTATGTGCACAAAATGTGCTCGAAGAATTACATATGCAAGATATATACAAAGTTCATGCATATGTGAATACACGTTGGGCATCATGAAATGCTATGCACGTGTAAAGTTATGCAAAGAGATATGCGAAAGATTATACATTCGAGATGCACGTGAGATGCAAAAATGGATAGACCACATCCTAGGTGGTTAAGGGATTCGTTGAGGGTATTGCTCATACTGTCTAATGCACCCAGTGATCTAGAAGAGTATCATCTTGGCTTAGGAGTTCTGACCTAAGACCTTTTCAGAGAGAATCGTCTAGTGTGCATCTATGCCCCCCTGTGCAACGTTTTGCCCCCGGAACTCTGACCCTTATCTTGCATTCTATACTATTTGCTTGAAGGGAGGTTATCCAAAGTTGTGCCGCCTTATCGCTCTAGACAGCAGAAGTAATTGTTTTAAAGGTAGTGCGTCCCTTGTGGATTTTGACACTAGCTTTTCTTAGAGAGAAATACCTCCTTTTGGGGATTTTCACATAACCCCGTGCCTAACTTTTTCCTAGAATGGACCTAACCCATTTCAGAAGATTTTATTCATTTTATTTTTTGTAGGACAGACTACCTGTTTTCAAGTTTTCACCTTGTCCTTTGGCCTAACTTTTGCTTAGAGAGCTAGTTACGATTTTCATCTCTAACGGCCTCTCTTTTTTTTCATTTTTTTTTTACTTTTTTTTCCTCACGTCTTTTAGGTGTGACTATAAGAAAAGCTGAAGCTACTATCAAAGCCATCTCCTAGGGTGATCAATATTTGTTAAGGCAATTTTTTCCCAGGCAGCGACTATATTCGTTTGCATCTCTCGACAAAGGTGCTGTTAGAATGGGCGAGGTTGCAGATGAGGATATCAGCTTCATGTGCCCCTAGCTCCCCCTTTCTGCCGTAACTCTAGATGGTTCTTCAAGATGTATCCCATTGTGTGGGCTCCATGAGGCTACCTTCTACATTACTGCTTGTTGTGCTCGATAATTCAGAGGGATTCAAGATGTAGTGAGGCATCCCTTAACTGTCCAAGGTGGCACCTTATTTTCGGCCTTCTCCTCCAGGTACCGAAGCCTCTGGACAGAGCTACCAATAAAGACTGTTACACCACTGATTGGAGATTACACCTTTGCTTCTTATGAGGGCCCACAAGAGGTGGGTGCTTAGTCCCTCAGTTGATAACAGAACCCATCGACGTAGACATCTAGCCGGTGAGAGTAATAATAGAGTGTAGTCATTTAGATTTCATACATTCAATGAAGAATTGTAACACCCCAATACCCCTTGGGAGGATATCGGAGTTTTACACCCTAACAACTGTATACCCCAAGACATATAATCAAACTCTATAGCAGAAAAAGAAAAGTCAAACCTGATATACTTGCATATAGAAATATATATTGAGACTGTACATATTACAAAACATCTTTGTTCATAATTACATGATCATACTTCTATACATGTACATTACACATCTAATACAAAATCTATATAATGCTCACTATAAAAATATCCAACTACAAAAATTTCCAACTACAAAAATAAAAAGACTTCATCAAGCTCCTAGTGGCCAGCAGATGAGCACTCTCTAATCTTATCCTGCAACCCTACACGGGAAAACACCCTTGCTAAGCGATAACGCTTAGTGGGGATAAACAAATCCATAGACTTCTATCGAAGTCACAAGTAAAACACACACTGTATATCAATAGTCATGCACATCTCATGCCAATATGAATTCTTTCATGCATATCATCTCTTTCTTAGATCATTACCATAACCATATCATACTCATGCAATAGCAACATGTGTGATGGATAAATCATTCACTCTAACTTGTAATTATGCACAGATACAAATATCATATGACTTGCATTTCATGTAAGACAAATGTATAACAATGTCCTCTACATCTTATATACACCACTAAACATTCAATAGCCAGAAATCAATTAATGGTGGATACGGGTACTCTAAATACTGAATCTCAGTATCAACATGTAGAGACCTAACTCAAATATGAATATGCAGGGTATTCAACAAATATGCATAACAGTGCCACGGTAGCAGCTGCACTCTAACTCTTTATAAGCATGCTTATCTATCCACCACTATGACTCTTTAAGCTTGACAATTAACTTAATACACTGAACTATATACTTAAGTATCCCTATAAGTCATTATACATCATCTTAAATCATGTATTAACCAAATAAAGCATAATCACACTCATACATACTTAATTATGTTGCCACATTCATCTACTTTCCATGCTCATACAACATATAATGCAATACTATACACTCGCGGGAGTGTCATACTTGCGATAGAATGCCCATTTGGCTTCTGTCACGACCGTGACGAGGCTCGCGCTCGCGGCAAGGCATGGCAAGGCGAACACTTGCCTTTGGAGTGTTCTGTCAAGCTCGCAACAGAACCCTGACTCCGTGCCAAAAATCTCAAACACACACACTTACATGCACAACTGTACACACATCAACCCAATCTCACACCCATGCCTTCCAATCTAATTACATCCAAAACCCAGCCAAAAAGGCCTAAAACATAAATTATTCTTATGCAAAAAAACTCTTCAAATGTCACTAATATTCTTATATTTAAAGAACACTACAAGCAATCAAAATGGACATGTACTCATTTTTTTGCTAAAAGCTAAATCAGAACGGACATGTACTCTTTTTTTAGCTAAAAGCTAAATCAAAACTTTCTAATTCCTAGTCATATAACATGCATTTAGCAAACAATCAAGTATAAAATAACTCAATAACATGTATCCATCAAAACACACACGATCCAAACCTCAAGAGTAGCTTGATCTCTTCTCTTCCTTGAGTCACACCATCTCCTTGCCTTTGCCTTGACTTTTGTCTACAGCTTCCATGCATAAATTCACCCAAACAAACACTTAATCCTAGCTTATATACTTAGAATCAAAAATAAAACCAAGCAGAATAAGAAGATCAATAATCCAAAAGTCAAATCACTTAACTTGAAATTTCTTACAAAACCTGTAGTCTTTATAAACTCTTCAAACTAATCCAAGCACACAACTCATGGTAAGCAAATGGAAAGGAGAAGAACATGGTATAAAGAGCACGAGAGAGAGAAACAAGGAAGAGGGGAAAAGCCCAAAAGAAGCAAAATATAAAAATTACAACAAAAGAAAGAGGAAGAGCCAAACCAACCATCCAATTAAGGCCAACTACCCTCACTTAAGTTCAACTACTCATACTTAATGCCACTAACCCTATTAAAGTCATCAAATCCACTTTAATCAATCTCTACACACACTATAAACTGAACCAAGTGCCACTCCCCTAAGCTACCATGTGTCATCCTCTAAACCAAAAACCCACAAAAAAATCCAACTCAAGAAGGATCGCCCAAGAGAGTGTTTTGTAGCGCTCATGACCTTTGCCGCACTCGTGACAGAACCCTCATTTTTGAGCAACCAACTAACTTCACATGCTAAACTTCCTCAACAAAAATTTTACCTTTAGTAACTAGAATACCGTTTCGGATATAACCCTTTTTTTCTCAAAATTCCTAAAACTACTCAATAATAGCACAACAAATCCTACTATGGTCCAAAACGTGGTGTTACAATTCTCTCCCCCTTAAGAAATTTTGACCCCTAAATTTTCCTCTGCTATACACATGGCCAAACTATACTTTGCAAATAACTTTAAATACAAAACTCAAACAAATAAGGAACTCACTAGACGATCTGGCAGGCTCCTCCACTGCCTCTCTGATCATAGCATCTACTCTAGCTGGACCACCGGAAGGAATCGGCTTCTCAACCGTCTCTAATGGTGCTCTAGCAGTTCTACCTCTCCCTCTACCGTTTCTAGCAACTCCAGACCCATCCACATTGTCCTTGCTCACTTGCGAGGCTAGGTTCTCTCTCGACTTCAGACAATTGGCAAGCATGTGTTCCATGCTGCCACATTTAAAACATGCTCCTGTGGGCTTCCCACACTCACTCCAATGGTGCCTCTGATAGTGATCACATTGCGGTCCTACTACCTTTACTGGGAGGTGGCATAACACTTCCAACTGAAGTAGGCGCTTGAGCCACCTCTCTAATAGCTTATCCACGAATAGCTTCCCTCTCCCTCTTGGGTCCACTCATACCTCCACTTGTTGCCTTTCTCTTCTGATCCCTCTTATGTTTCAATAGTTCCAATTCCTCTAACTTTATGGCCGCTAACACCAACTTGTAATAATTGACTGATTACAAAGCAGCTGTGACGCGCACCGAACCCTAGGGGCCCCAAAAACTCGCTTTTAGGGCATTAAAGAGAGGTTCATAGAACTTGTAAGAAATTATAAGTGCATCTATTTTGGACACCAAGAATGTTTCTCAGCATGAGAGACAGTCTTCCTCACGCAAGCGACGGTCAGCGCTCGCCACAAGAGACGGGCCTCTCACACGAGCGACGGGCATCGCTCCCATAAGAGACAAGCCCATAACGAGAGTGACAAGCATCACTCCTGTGAGAGACGAGCCTATCCCTCACGAGCAACAGGCGCTATTCGTGCGAGGGAGGGTGTCCATCGAAACGAACGATGGGCGTCCCTCCCGATAGATGGGCACCCCATCGGTGGAGAAAAGACAAGATTTTCTAAAGACAAACTCCTCTTGATGCCATGAAATCTCCTGTCATCAAGAAAAAACCTCAATCCTAGTAAATTCTAAGAGCAAAAACTCAAAGCTTTCATCAATTTGCCAGGAAATAGGCATTGATATCTTCATCGCATAACTCTGATCTGGACTACCTCAGGACCCGGTGTCTACAGTTGCTGCCAATTTTGGCGAAACTATTACACTAGTATCTAGATGAGCCAAAATTCAGAGAAGAAGGAAAGAGATGCGTACCTGAGGCAGTCCCTTACTTTCCAAGGTGTGTTTAAGCTGATGACCCTTTGTTGCCCAGCTGTAGTGTATTTTACTGCAACCCTTTGACGATTCATTTTGCCACCTTCATTTTACTAGCCTCCTCTCGGCCTGCACGATATCTGACTATCGTGAGATGTAGTGTTGTCCAACTGCAACCCAGTTGCAATTTTTTCTATTGCATATGCTACGCTGGCCTTGTCTCGGCTTGCACGGTGTTTGAATATCATGAGAAGTAGTGTTCTCTAACTATAACCCAATTGCAATTTGTTCTATCACGTGTGTCCCGCTGACCTCATCTCCGCTTGCACGGTATCTGATTGTTGCGAGATGTAGTGTTATCTAACTACAACTCAGTTGCGATTTGTTCTATCATGTGTGTCCCACTGGCCTCGTCTTGGCTTGCACGGTGTCCTTGCTAACCCCCATCCGAACTGCAAGGCGTGTGATTGAGTATTCTTTCTTACTAGCTGCTTTTGGGCGTATATGGCATGATCTTACTAACCCCCATCCGGTCTGCAAGATATGATTTTTGATTTGCTGACCCCCATCCAGTCTACATGTTAACTATTATCTGAATGATGTAGTGTCTGATTTGCTAACCACCATCCAGTTAGCCTAGTGCTTAATTGCTAACCATCTTTGGGGTCGGCATGGCATCATGTTCATGTGGTTATAAAAGACTTTATTAATTCGTTGTGGATTAATTCGTAATTTCATAAAGATTTTTTATGTTATCAAACATTTTGAAAGTGCAAGTAAGACATTAGCAATAATGTAAATATACAACATGAAACCTAAATTTAACAAAATGTAAGTTTCACTAACAAAATACAAATTTTTTACGATAAATATACAAGTATAATGATATAAACTCCCTGAATACACTACCGGGGAAAATGAAGATGCAGATGGCCCGGCTCTGGAGGTGGGAGGCCGACTGCGAGGTGCTGAGGGCTCGGCCCCTAGATCTAAATGCGGAGGGATGGTGATTGGTGCGGATACTGGCTGTCCCGTCGCGGGGGTAGCCTGCTGGAACTGAATCTAAACATACCTATCAAAGAAAGGCTGAGCACAAACCCCGATGAACTTCGTGTCTCTGACCACACCACCCAGCTCCATAAAGGCCCTCGATAGTCTCATGGTCTGGTCTCTAGCTGCATCCCTGATGTCTGTGAGCCTGGTCTCTGTTTGCTCCCTGAACTCCCTGATGGATGCAGATATGGGCAGTATGGCACCCTCCAACCTCTTTACCAAAAATCTGAGGGCAGTGACGGACTTATCAATCACCTGGACCACCTCATCCACCCTCTGGGCTGCCGCATCATGGGAGGCACCCAAACTATGCCTCAAGTCCTCAATGAGCCTCCCCTGCTCCTCTATAAGCCTCTCCTGCTGGCCCAGACGCTCAAGCATAACCCAACCTCTCTCCTCATATCGGTCGAGGTGCTCAAGGAGGGCTCGGTCTCTCTCCTCCTGTCGATGCTCCACGGCAGTGAGAAGGGCACTCATAGTAGCAATAACATCAGGCTGGGTAGGCTGTGGAGGTGATGACGGAGTAGGTCATGCCAGCTCTGCTCTGTACTCTAGGGGAGGTGTTGTGGAGGTAGATCCCCCCGGGTGTCCCGGCCTGCTATAAGGGTGGAACCTCACGGTTTCCCAGAGTACGGAACGCTGAACTCGCGATGGTGGTGGTGGAGTAGGACTCTGTACCCTCTGTGCCGGTGGGGTAACTATCAGCTCATCAATACTGAATAAGATAACCATATCGAATGGAGTTTGAGGCTGCTGCTCCTCTGGCTGAGGCTGCTATGGGGGCATCTGGCGTGCTGTGGCCCCTAAGACTCGGGCTGCTGTGGAGGCTGCTCTACATCTGGGGCTCCTCCTCTACTGGCTGAAGTGGAGGAAGACCGAACATACGCCTGGTCTCTAGTATTAAAGGCAACCGGTACTCCTTTGGCCGATCAGTCACATGTGTAATCATCCCTATAGTCAGAGCCGCTTACGCATCCACATAGACACTCTCATCCAGTGGAGGCCCGAAACTGTCTGGGTCAACTCCCAAATGTAGCAGCAGTCTGGTAAACACTCCTCCGGCCCATACTACAGGGGCTGCTTCCCTATAATTCTGACCAAGTTAGCCACAATTTCATGGCTAATGTTGATGTAACACCCCTTACCTGTACGGCCCTCCACACGGTAATATTGTTGGAGCACAACGACAAGTAAAGGATGCTACCGGATGGGAATGCTTAATAAGTAAAATAGAAAATAGGATAATAGAATTCCTAAGATCAGAACCTTAGCAACATACACAACCTAAACATATATCACCAGCCCACTTTAATTCGCGCTAAAATATTACATCTCAACACCAAAAGCCACAAAAATAAAACTTAATTACATTCCAATAATCAATACAAACTTCCGAAAAAAGTTCTACCGACTCATTGGCAAAAGTCACAGTGGACCGCTCGAACTAAACTTCAGTCTCCTAACCTGGACGGATAAATAACCGTGCTAAGTGCTAGTGCTTAGTGGGTATAAACAAATGTTAGACAACCACTCACAGTGGTTGTCGATACAAACACATGCATAAGCAATATATATAAATGCATAAGCATAATGAATACCGGCTAAAGTTATCAAAAATTCATATCGTTATTTTCATCTGAAAACTTAAGCAATTCAATACACGTATACATCTCGTTCACCACAGACAGAAATTACTTTATTACTTTTAACCACAAATACATTAAGCTACCCATCGTTTATCTTATTCACTTAATTAACCATATAATTAGTTATACCTCATAGGTTACCAAAATACATTTTGATAGTCGAAACATAAAGTCTTAGAAATCCCCAATTTTACGAATATTTCCAAAATCATGCAAATTATTGTATTGATACTTAAGTCAAAACATTTCATTCGTTCAAACTAAAAAAAAAAAAAAAACCTCAATTTTCAGATTTGGTTCGGGCTTGAAATAATTATCCCAAGCTTCCTGTGTATCCCTATTGTTAGGAATCAGAACCACGTAGTTCTACATAAAACCTTTATACACACATATTCCAAAATTAATATTAACTCATTCCCTAAGTCCAGTTATCTATATCATGCTTACTACTTCATTTCCCTTAACTAATATATGCACATCATTATCGTACTCATAGGGCACCAACAAACAACGCACATAAATTCCTTACCAATATACTTACAGTAGATATCTAGGCTACGGTCCAGTAGGCAAATAACATACAACATACCTATATTCTCATTTCAAACAAATAAATGAATATACATATATGTATATACATAAAGTTCATTTACTGAATAGTCAATTATATCAATTACGCATATCAATTACTTTAACAACTCTCTACAAAGAATTCATATAGACAACGAATACTCATAACTTTTAAACAGATTAGTGACAGGCATTTCCACATACGAATGCTTATATAGTCAATATTCATTCATACACACCTATTAGAACAACCATTATCTGTTACATCTCTTTTTATTTTACTGACATTAGATTTAGTTACAAAATCATTCAGGTACCTGAAGATACCACACAATTCCACATGGTGTCCATAAAGGATCCAGAACATATGAGTGCGTAAAGTATAAGCTCAGATGATATATATATATATATATATATATATATATATATATATATATATCAACAAACACATTCAATGCTTATTAACATATCTTTTTGCCAAACATCAAAGAACTTATCGATTCCTTCACATTGTTTTATTCCTTTAATTGCATGCTAAGTCAAAGGGGTGGATAAGTGAGTGAACATAACAGATTGGGGTACCCGTGGGTACAATCGAAAAGCAACTTCTTTATTTTCTCATGAAAACATTTTCACATTGGGGGATCTTAAATAAGATCCGAACACATTGAGGGGTCTTAAACAAGATCCGAACACATTGAGGATTGCGAGGACCCAAATGGGGGCCTGATCAGGGTCCAGAACAAAGGGGTTGCAGCTAACAGAACTCTATAGGCATGCCTATCTATCCACGACTTGACCGACACAGGCGATACACATATGTTTCATTTCAATACATAAAACATTCTTTTATAATCACATAGGCACCTGCATTCATATACTTGCACATCATTTGCACTAATTACATTTATCATATTCATATGAACATATTAGACATAACCATATTATTGGGTATCATACACTCATTTAGACTTACAAATAAATTGCATTTCCTTACACATATACATATATTCATAAAATAATAATGGTAGATAAAATTCTCATCTTTTAATTCTTACCATGCGTAGGAACATTTGAATAATTCATGTTTTAAATCATATATGCATAACACAAGTGAGAAACCGTGCAAATAGCAATTTAACAAAAATGTTTTAATACAAAAAGGTCTGTCGCACTTGCCACAGATGAATCCCAGAAAGCTATCACGAGTCGTGTTCAATGTCATGACTCGTGAAGGTAAAACGCATCGACATATCCAAAGAATAAAAGGAAAAGCAAATGAAGGGATGAGGGCTGTCATGAGTCGTGCTCAATGTCATGACTTGTGGCAGAGGCGTACTATCATGACTCATGATAAAGCTAATCCTCCAGCCGAGTCGTGATGCTTGTCATGACTCGTGAAGGCCACACCCATCCTACCGAGTCATGATGCTTGTCACGACTCATGCAGAAGCCCACATGCCAAGAAGAAAAACTTCAAACAAACAGAATGCATTTACACGGCGTTATGGAGAATCCTTACCCCTGTGCAAAATGCACAACACAGAAATCATTCAAAGCAGAATGACTTTACATGACGGTATGCAAAGTCCTTACCATCGTGTAAAATCACAGACAAGGAAACTGAAGAAAAGAATACGATCACACGGTGGTATGCCCTTTTCATACCGCCGTGTGGATCATCCCCAACTTAAAAATCAAAGGAAATTAACCCAAATTCACCACCAAACTTCAACATAACTCAAATCCAACATTCAATACACTTTATACCACATAAAACCCATGTTTAAAACCAATTATCACAATTAAAACATCTAATTGAAGCAATAAAAAACCATAGCTCTTCAAATCCAGAATTTTACCCTCAATTCATATAAATTCAAATTTTTGATCCAATAATTCACAACCATAGCATCTCTATTTAAAATTACTCCAACCCACCACATTTACACAAACTTAACCAAATTTAAACTCATAATCTCCAGGAAAATCAAATCTTAATACGAGCTCATAACATGCATCAAAATCACAAAATCCCAAACCTCAACTCCTTTGCTCCTAGAAGCTTCCTTAGCTGATCTTTCTTGCTCCCAAACCCATCCAAGGTCTTTCTCATCCAAAATCTCATCAAACACATACAAATACACAAAACATAAATTTAAGGTTTTGCTAATCAAAGGAATAAAGAAAATGAAAACTTAAAACTCACCTTTCCTTAACAAACTCTGCACTTAAATCTCTTGAACTAACAAACTTCATCATCTAAATCTTAGGCTTTGATCTAAGAGAGAGAAAATTGCTTGGAAGCAAGAAAGGAAAGAAGAAGAGGATGACGGCCATAATGTGGAGAACGGGAGAGGGGAGAGCAGATTTTTTGCCCTCTCTCTCCTCTCTCTTCTTTTATACCTCCTCTAATCTCCTTGCCACATGTCACCATGCCATTGGTCCAACCTTGATATTTTTGTCAAATTATCTTTCCAATCCCTCAATACTCATATCCTTATACATTGAGACTTATAAATTACTAATCCTTCATGAGCAGACTCCATCTAACTACAAAACATACACAATAATTCGCATCAGGCCAACACAACACTAAACGTACACTCTATCTTACACTTGCCTAGAAACGCCTAAACCTATGCTCTGATACCACAAAATGTAACACCCCTTACCTATACGTAGGGAGTTTCATCCCTCGAGGAGGAAGAAGGACCCCGATAGATGAGGGTTGACACGCAAGACTCAAACAAAGTAAACAAAGTTACGAATCATTCATTAAAATAGGGTAATATAAAATTTCTTAAAATAGCAAGAGACAGCGGCTAAAAATAAAAGCGCGGTATTCTATTAATTTACATTATAGTCTTTACATATCAAAAATACAAAAGTGCCTCAGCATAGAAAAACATATACATATCTGATATCAAAACCAAACTACAATAATAGAGCTTACATCAGGTGCCATCTTTACAAAATGTCTAAACTAATACATATAAAAAAAGTACAATCTTATACTACAAAATCTCTCTCTCTTAGTTGTGTTGGCCCTGTTGAAGTGGATCACCATGCCCAAAATCTCCAACAACTTCCACACCTGCACGGATGAAACACCCGTGCAAAGCGAATACGCTTAGTGGGGAAAACACAATGAAAACGACCGCTCACAATGGACGTCAGAAACAAATCACATACACATGGCACATACTGACAATCAATTCTTAATAAACAATTCATCATAATCGTGATGTCAACATCATTAATCACATAAGCATTCTTGCTGAACTGAATTATAACACATGAATACAGTAAACCTGCTTATTCAAAATAGTGAATAGCAAGTAATGCATAGATACATGGAGGTACCAATAATTCATTCAAAATGCATGGATACCTGAGGGTATCAAATTCATTCTTTTCTTTTTATTTCAAAACAATTTCGCATGGAATCTTAAATAAGATTCAAGTTCAAAAGGGATCGTGAGGATCCAAACGGGGACCTGATCAGGGTCCAAAACGCATACGCATGGCTGCAACTAACTGAATTCTATAGGCATGCCTATTTATCCACTTATTGACTCTCGCAGGTATGCATAATACAAATCATATTCATATAATTCATAAAATTGTCCATGCATAATTCTAAAAGCATCACAAGTTCCGAAACTAAACATCGAAAGCATAAAAGAAAACTCAAGTTGAAGCCAGGAGGTGTCGCGCTCGCAAAGTCTATAACGCTCGCGATAGAGGCACAACTTGCCACAGGTCGCGATTGCGGCAGTCCTCACGCTCGCACGAAGACAAAAGCACATCTCACTGTTGCGCTTGCGACGAGCATCACGCTCACGACAGTGACCAGCCAGCCAAAGCTATCGCGCTCGCGTACAGACACGCGCTCGCGATAGAGGACTGCCCAAGTTTACTCGGTAGGTGAGCGCTCTGTCGCGCTCGCAATATGCGTTGCACTTGCAACAGAGTGCTCTCGCTGCGGCGACTCGGCAACCCAATGCTCGACCACGTGCATAGGCTGAATTCATCGAGCTCAGTCGCGCTCGCGATAGAGTCGTGATTTCCAGCTCTTACGCGAAAATCTGCAGAAAATCACACTCCTAAAATCACCCAAACCTCCAATTGACTACAAAACTCAACCCCACACAAATTGATCATTCAAGTCATCTTAATTACCCTAAAAGCCAACTTTTAAACCAAAATCAATAATTTAATTACACAAATACCATAATCAAAATCCTCACTTTAGAAAACCAGAAATTTCTCTCTAAGTTCAACCACAAATTCATATCTTGGTTCAATTACTCATAATCCAAGCATCTCGACCCAAAATAATTATTACCCACATCATTTAGATACAAATACACATACTATATCTCATCAATTACCAACAATTCCACAAGGAACACAAAATCACATAAAATGCACAAAGAATACACAAAGAGCAAGAGTTCCCAAACCTTAGACTCTTAAGCTCCAATCAAGGGGCTTCACTTCCACTTGCTATCTCCTTGCCCTTTGGCTCTCTAGGAGGGATTTCTGAGCCAAAACACCCATCAAAACATAATTTAAAACTCTAACCCCAAAACACCAAAGTAACAAAATTCAAAAGAAAGAAGAAGATAAGGAAGAACAAGTAGCTATAACTTACCAAACCAGCTTAGAGCTACCCAAAACTCAAAACTAAATGGGAAATTAAGTGGAAACAAAAAGGGAAAAGGAAGAAGAAGAAAGAAGCAGCATGAAGAGGAGAAAGAAGAAAGGGAACGGGATAAGAACAAAGAAAAACTAGTTGTCCCTACAAAGAAAAACCAGTTGTCCCTCTCTCTCTCTCTTCACAATAAAAACCCCTCCCCCTCTCATGCCACATGGCAACACCTGTAACACCCCCACCGTCGCCCCCGTTGGAAGGGCGTCGGCGGGCGCGCTACACAACGCTCACTCACATACATGCACACATATACTAAGCGGAAGCATACATTCAAACATAAGGGCATATGAAAATACCGCATAAATTAAAACCTTAAAGAAACAATAGCTGAACATATATTAACTCACATACATACAAACAATCATTTAGCGGAAGCATAAGGTGAAAGATAAAACGAAGGAATAACTTAAAACTTAACTACAATAAGTTCCTTACATAATAAAATACATAAGCAAAAAGCTATAAAATTACAAAATTCGAAATACAGGAGTTGGAAACAGGATAACAAAACACTTCTAACTCCTACGTGGTCGACCTTTTAGATGCTCAAGTTCAACCGAACCAAAGCTTGCCACCTACACGGGAAAAGAACCCGTGCTAAGCAATAACGCTTAGTGGGGAGGGACAAAGACAACTAAAACCAAACAAACGAAAAAAAATCATCATCATGGAGAAATACATATAAACTCCTATGCACACTTACCGGTTCCACCGAAGTCTCAGATATCAGGAGGCGGGTCAAACAAAGACACAAATTATATAAACATGCAGATGTCATACCAAAATACCCATATACCAAAAAAAAGCTGATTCATACACAATGCAACTATCAGGCAGAGATACACAAACACATTTACTGATACCCGAATTACGAGGTTGATGCACTATACTACCATACAATGATGCACACAAATATCATGCAATGTTACTAGAGGTCTAAACATACAACTAACATGCCATAATACATGCACCCTAGCCGAAAATCAACTGACAAGTTCAAAGCACAACACTTCCTTTGCGCCACTACGATATATATAATATCATGCCGAAGGCACTCCAAAAGCAGAGACCAAAATAACAACATAACATCACATCATCATGCGAAAATACAAATAAATCTTACATACACTTAGTGAGATCCATTAAGTATCATTGCATAATCTCTAACTATCTAAACATGCATAAGACCATCACCCAATGATGCTCATTCACTAGCTAAATCCACTTATAAAGCTAATACACCGTGCCCTCATATTACTACATCAATACACGTAGTAGCATCCAGAGAAACATAGACACCTAACAACATGCTGAAATTACTACAACAGCAGAGATCGGCATAACATATACATAGCAATACTCCATAACACTAGACAATACATATGTTATCACACCATGCAATGTAAACGCATGTCAACATACCGAAATCACTATGATGGCATAAACCAAGGAAACATATATCATGGCTCTACCTTCACAGCATTCAAGGGGGTCAAGTTCACAATCCTAAACATATTAATTCAGATACTCCTAGCCATAACTGATCCGATTCACGTGCTTACATACAATGAAAACATGCTTTAGTCACATACGTATATACATAATATTCGAATCACATCCATAGCATTCTAAAACTTATAACACATCATATGACAAATGCGGATAATCGTGTTAGATATAAAATCATGCTTGCCTAATAAAGACATACATTTTGAAGCTCATATTCACGTTCATATACATATAAACTGATTCTTCAAATCATTATCATGCTCATTCGGATATCACATTCTTATAGTTATTTCAAAGCAAAACAAAACAACAAAGCACCTGCTGACTCACAATAGTGGATAACAAGTATACGGACAGTATCTTACGGGTACGAATCGGCCAAAGGGTACCTTACGGGTACGAATCGAAAACTATTTAATTTTATCACAATTTAAACATTTTACTGAGGGGGATCTTAAATAAGATCCAAACACATTAAAAAGGATCGCGAGGATCCGAACACATTAAAAAGGGTTCGCGAGGAACCAAACGGGGACCTGATCAGGGTCCAAACGTCCAAAGGTGCTGCAGCTAAAGAGACTCTATCAGGCATGCCTAACTATCCACTAGACTGACTCCGCAGGTCATGCATAACTCTCATCACACTTAAGCATAACACATTATTCACAGCAAGGATCACAAATCTTAGGTTTGCATAATAAATCAAACTCATTTCATAATACTTACCAAATTGCTCATGTATCATTCCTTGGTTCATAAACGTATAGGTGATCATATTAATCATGCATAAATGGGAATAAATAAGCATACACCATGCACTAAGAAGAAACATGCATCATACAGTTCATGTTGCCAAGCATACAATATAATTCAGTCAACACACTATATGAATAATCACCGTTATCAAGCATACCAGAGTTAGATATAAAAACACCATTACACTAAAGCTCATCAACCCAAAACCCTAATCATACAATAGTGCGGCTCATGTTAACTATAACATATTATTCTTAGGGAAGAATTGTGAATTAAGATATACAAAACACATTTCACATTTTAGTAGAACATGTTCATAATGAAGAACCATGACATTAGACATTCATAGATCACTTGTATTTCAAAATGCAATATGCGATACAATTTGCAATATTTAACATTGATAAACCAAATTATACAATTTAATGCAAATAATAATCTAACAGAAATCACCATTGCCAAGCATATTGAAATCAATTATTGACATACTATCATTTTATAATCACACACTTCAAAATAAGCATACTAACATTAATTAGGCAAAAACATGTCCCAGGCAACAATGAGAAACAATGCAAAGTGAAAGAAAAAGATTATTTTCGAAAACCAGGTAGAAAAACAGGACGGGCAGAACAAGGGGGATGCTAAGCAGAACGAAGCACGACTCTTTCACATGAGCACGACTCGTGCTCATGTGTACGAGTTGTGCTTGAAGAGCACAACTCATGCTCTTATGTACGAGTTGTGCTCTTGAGCATGACTCGTGCTCTTCGAGCGCGTCTCATGCTCTTTGCTGCTAGCCTGCAAGGCTGAGGGAAGAAGGAGAAACAGCGCGAGGCACAGGGGAGCACGACTCGTGTCTCAAGAGCATGACTCATGCTCTTGAGTGCGAGTCGTGTTCATAGAGCACTTCTCGTGCTCTTCCTCTGAGAGAAATCAAAGCGGGCTGAAGGGGAGGAGCACGACTCGTGCTCTTCCTCTCACCTGGGCATATTGCGATAAACACGATAAAAGCAGAAACTTCATCTGTTTTCCAAAAATCCTTTTAAAATCCACACAATCACACACAAACTCTTACCTTATCACTCAAATGCATAACACAACATGCTCATGATCAAAATACACTCAAAATTCTAGAAATTAAACAATCCAAACACAAATACAATCTAAATGAGAATTAGGGCAGAGGCATTCTATTAACTCCCAAACTAAAATTGAAAAACACAGAGCTCCCAAACCTGGTAATGATAACCCAAAATCACTCTTCTAGATTCAATCTCCAGTCCTTTCCTTGCCTTTAAGTTTCTTCTTGTCACCCAGAGCTTGCACAAACCAAAACCCATAATATCACTTAATCTAAACCCTAACTCAACAAAACCAGAAGAAGAAGAAGAACTTGCAGGAAACCCTAATCCCCAACTTACCTCTTCAAAGCAGTCTCTAACACTTCCCAATCAACTCCAGCTCACACACAATACTAGGGGATGAAGAGCAAGAAGAGAGAAGAAAGAAGAAGGAGAACGTGAAGGGGAGAAGGAGAGGGCAGAACGTGATCTGCCTCCTTCTCTCTTTCTTT
This sequence comes from Excoecaria cochinchinensis, assembly GCA_947683425.1. Taxonomy (NCBI): domain Eukaryota; kingdom Viridiplantae; phylum Streptophyta; class Magnoliopsida; order Malpighiales; family Euphorbiaceae; genus Excoecaria; species Excoecaria cochinchinensis. The sequence goes on from CANTUQ010000004.1 coordinate 6,284,480, forward strand.
TTCCTTTTTCTTCTCTCCTCACTAATTGCACACACCCACTAGCCACATGGCAGCCTCCTATTGGACCAATAATTCCTTCTTTGACTTACCAATCCTTGACACCATACTCCTACCTCACTAGATAATTCTTAAGTAGATATTTTCAATCCTTAGTACCATACACACAATCCACTAGATAAAACCACAACAAATACCCTACATCCATACACCACATGCATACCAAATAATTTCTCCCACTTAACTTATTTAATTAATTACTTTGCAATTAAATCCTTATTATCCAATTCCGTCATGCACAAATTACTGAAATAGCCTTAAATTCCCGACTTAGCATGCAAATTCCGACTAGGGCCATTTTGGGTTGTTACAATCTCTCCCCCTTAAAAAATTTTGTCCTCGAAATTTCCTCGCTAAACACTTACATCCAAACAACCCAAACAAACAAAACCAACTTAGACAAAAGCTTGCAATGCAACTTACCAAAAGAACCTGCGGTCTCAATTGCATCCTTGCCCAATGCTATAAACTTCGCGGGCGCTCAAGAAGCTCTGAGCAAATCCTCTACATCCTTTCTAGCCTGTTGAGCTAGATTCTCACTCATCTTCTTAGGACAATCGACTATTTGATGTTCTAAGCTGCCACATCTAAAACAAGCTCCAGTCATCAGCCGACACAAACCCCGATGTCGCTTCTGACAGTTCTGACATATCGGCGGCACCCACTTCTTCTTACACTTGTCCTAATGTTGCTTCTAACAATGTTGACACATCGATGCTTCCCGAATCTTCTTTCTTGCTGACACTACTCTACCCGATCCTTTTCTCTTTTGAGGTACATCCCGAACAAATTATTGGGAAACTTGAGGAGCAGTCAATCTATCTAAAATTCGAATCAACCCTTGCACTGAGGTCCTATCATCAGGAACAGGGCCAGAATCTTCAACTGGAGGACGCTCGGAAACATTCTAATCAGCTCTAACCGGGTTCACACTATCCATTGTCTCACCCACATTCTCACTCGGATCAGACCCCATCTAGACACGACACAATACACATCTGCATTAGGCCACGATACAAAATCGACTTGCATGCAAGGACTCGACACTCAGACAAACAAAGGCAACCAGAACCACCAAACCGGCACTCTGATACCACTAAATGTAACACCCCCACCGTCGCCCCCGTTGGAAGGGTGCCGGCGGGTGCGCTACATGATGCTCACTCACATATATGCACACATACACTAAGCGGAAGCATACATTCATACATAAGGGTATACGAAAATACCGCGTAAATTAAAACCTTAAAGAAATAATAGCTGAACATACATTAACTCACATACATACAAATAATCATTTAGCGGAAGCATAATGTGAAAGATAAAACGAAGGAATAACTTCAAACTTAACAACAATAAGTTCCTTACATAATAAAATACATAAGCAAAAAGCTATAAAATTACAGAATTCGAAATACAAGAGCTAGAAACAGGATAACAAAAAACTTCTAACTCCTACGTGGCCGACCTTGCAGATGCTCAACTTGAACCGAACCAAAGCTTGCCACTTACACGGGAAAAGAACCCGTGCTAAGCAATAATGCTTAGTGGGGAGGGACAAAGACAACCAACACTAACCAAATGAACATATATCATCATCATGCAGAAATACATATAAACTCATATGCACACTTACCGGTTCCACCGAAGTCTCAGATATGAGGAGGCGGGTCAAACAAAGACACAAATTATATAAACATGCAGATGTCATAACAAAATACCCATATACCAACCAAAAGTTGATTAATACACAATGCAACTATCATGCAGAGATACACAAACACATTAACTGATACCCGAATTATGAGGTTGATGCACTATACTACTATACAATGATGCACACAAATATCATGCAATGTTCCTAGAGGTCTAAACATACAACTAACATGCCATAATACACGCACCCTAGCCGAGAACCGACTGACAAGTTCAAAGCACAACACTTCCGCTGCGCCACTCCGATATATATAATATCATGCCGAATACACTCCAAAAGCAGAGACAAAAATAATAACATCACATCACATCATCATGCGAAAATACAAATAAATCTTACATACACTTACTGAGATCCATTAAGTATCATTGCATAATCTCTAACTATCTAAACATGCATAAGACCATCACCCAACGATGCTCATTCACTAGCTGAATCCACTTACAAAGCTAATACACCATACCCTCACATTACTACATTAATACACGTAGCAGCATACAGAGAATCATAGACACCTAACAACATGCTGAAATTACTACGACAGTAGAGATCGGCATAACATATACACAGCAATACTCCATAACACTAGACAATACATATGTTATCACACCATGCAATGTAAACGCATGTCAACATACCGAAATCACTATGATGGCATAAACTAAGTGTGACGCGTGCCGGATCCCGAGCGCCGCCCCTAAGACCGCCCGCTTGAGGGCGATCGGGCATTTGCGGGTCCGTTGGCATCTTGCAATAAATCGTAAGTGCGTCTATGTTGAGCAACACAGAGGTATCATGGAGTCGCCACCTAATAGAACATTGGGAAAGTTACTCTTGCCTCGGAGAGCCTAAGACTGCGCTTAGTATCCATGTTGGGCCATGAGGCCTAGGATTAGCGCTAAAGTCTCGTGACCCAAGAAGTATATTGGAGGATAACCTCTAACCTCTCGAGCCCAAAGACCAGAGCTGAGTCCGGGATTTCTCATCTATTTCTACCTCAATTAGTTTATGATCAAATTTTAATATCATTGATTCGCTCTCTCTCCACACTATGCAGTTGATTAAAAGGCGCAATTATTCACATTTTGAAAGCAATAAATGAGCAAAATAAATGTCAAAGCGATAAATTACAATAATACAAGGAGCGGAATACAACTCCCATTTAAAAGTGCAAACATACATAAAACCGGGGAATTTATTAACTATGAGGACTTTGGTCCCCGCATGCTCAATTAAAGAAAATATTTTGGATGTGGTAATTTTATTTGGGATGAAAACTAGGACATTGGTCCCATTTTATTATGAAAAATCTAAACTAATTTAGTAAAACTATTTTTGTGATTTTTATTTAGGCGCGCATAGGAAAACATTTTATTCAATGAATATATACAAGGAAATTAAAAATATAAACGAAATGAGAATTAAAAAATGTATAAAGGAAATACCAAACCCCGCAACTCCTCCTTCGTGTGCATGGATGCTCAATTGAAAGTAAAAACAATGATGTGCAACCAAAAATAAAACAAGAGAAATTCATGTTAGTGATTAAGCCAACAAAATAATATGACATAAAAAGATAATATGTACCATGAAAATATAATATGCATAAATTAATCATGATGTAATTTAACATGCACAGAATAATTAAGATGCAATTTAACATGCATAGAATAATTAAGATGCAATTTAACATGCATAATGTGAGAAAGTATCATGGTACATGCAACTTATTAATATTAGTAATTAACGTGCATGGAAAATTAGTGACAATCAATTTTACTATAGTTAAGACATGAATTAAAAATGTAACATGAGAATAACACAACTTAACATGCATGACTAGCATAGAATAATGATTATAACACTCATACATGCAAAAGAAAGCATAATAATAAACATGATATAGCATTAAGAACTTAAAGGTATTTACAACCTAAAACATGCATAATTACATGAACAAAGAATAATTTGACATGAAAAAAAGATTAATAGAATTTAAAAAAAACTTATTTGTTATATGAATAATTGAAGATAAAAAAAATAAGAAGAAGAATATGGAGATTAAGAGAATTTACATGTTTGATATGTTAATTGGAAGCCAAAATAAATGAAATTAACAAGAGAATTAATGAGCAAAGCCAAGAATAATTACCCTCAAATTCAGTTTTGAAGAATTGAAGATAGAAGTGTTGAATTCCTTGTCTTCTCTTGTGAAAATCCTTAGAAAATAGCTTGAAAACTTGAAGAAAAGCTCTTGGAAACAAGTGTGTAAGATGGATTTTTTTCTCTCAACTCAAAGCTCCAAAATTCAGTTTTTTTTTCTCCAAAATGTTCCTGACTCGTCCTCCCCCCGTTTTTGAATTTTTCTAGTGTTTTTAACCATCAAAAACTACCCAAAAACCACCAAAAACCGTCCAAAAACGGTTGAAAATCGAGTGGGGGTCGAAAAGTGGGCGAAATGGGCGAAGTGGGGCGATTTCGGCGATTTCCGCGCGCCTCGCGCACGTCTCCGCGCGGAACTTCCGCGCACGTCGTGCGCGGAGCGAGCGACGCCCAAGGCGTCGCTCGCGCAAAACGACCGACGCCAAGGGCGTCGGTCGCGCGGAGCGCGCGCTCCGCGCACGTAAATTGGCGACGGCTTCGGCCGTCGCCCTTCCGTCGCTAACTTTTTCCCCTATTTTCCACTTTTTAACATTTTTCCATCATTTTTCACCTTTTTTTTTTTTTTTTTTTTTTAAATACCACCAATCTAAAACACACTTTTTCTTCTTCAAAATAATTTAAAAAATATTTTTAAGATATTTTTAAAATACCCTTTTTACTCACCGAAAAGACAAGGAAAATCATTTCTGAGCTCCAATCTTTTTGCCTATAAGCCGGCATAGCTAAATTTCATCATTGGGTAATCCTGATAAGGCTACTCGGGACCTGGTGTCTACAGTTGCCCCCAATTTTGGGGAGGCTAGTGCATGGGTGCCTAGGTGAGCCAAAATTCAGGAAAAGGAAAGAAACGCGTACTTGAAGCGGCGATCTTCCTGCTTGATGGAGTTATGATGATAGCTGCTGCTGTCTTTTGGTTGTAGCTGGTAATACCGTAGGTGCGCTAACCTCTTGTGGGTGGCGCCGCTATCGTGCTAAACATTGTGAGTTGGTAATGCCGTGGTCGTGCTAACCTCTTGTGGGTAGTGCCGCCATCGTGCTAACCGCTGTGAATTGGTAGTGCCGTGGTCGTGCTAACCTCTTGTGGGTAGTGCCGCCATCGTGCTAACCGCTGTGAATTGGTAGTGCCGTGGTCGTGCTAACCTCTTGTGAGTAGTGCCGCCATCGTGCTAACCGCTGTGAATTGGTAGTGCCGTGGTCGTGCTAACCTCTTGTGGGTAGTGTCGCCATCGTGCTAACCGCTGTGAATTTTTTTTATTTTTTATTTTTTATTTTTTTGCTCCTTTAGATGTTTGGACTAGTGTCATCACTTGGCTTTTGTGGGTGTTTCCCGCCGATTTCTCCTGCAAGATTGTATGCATAGGAATATACAAGAAATCATGTGTGTATGTTATGGAATGCAAATGCTTGCAAAAATGTATAGATCGCTCCCTAGGTGATCCATGGTTTGCTGAACTTATAGCTTGTCTGCTGTACCATGCCCCCTGAATCCTGAGGATCGTCGACAAGCTTTCTGAAAGAGACGTCCGGTGTATATCCCTTGCCCCCTGGTCAATGATCATTTACCTGGGATTCTATTTCATGTTCTGTGTTGTGTGTTGTCTGACTGACGGAAGATCATCTTGAAATAATGCCGCCTTATCGCTCCAGGCATTGAATGTCATTGTTTTAAAGGTAGTGCGTCCCTTGTGGATTTTCACACTAGCTTTTCTTTGCGGGAAATGCGTCCCATATGAGATTTTCACACAACCCTTTGCCTAACTTTTGCCTGGAATGGACCCAACCCAATCCAGCGGCTTTTGTTTATTTTATATTTATATTTTATTTTTATTTTTATTTTTATTTTTATTATTTTTTTTGTAGGGCAGACTGCCTGTTTCCAGGTTTTCACCTTGCCCTTTGGCCTAACTTTTGCTTAGAGAGCCAGTTACGGTTTTCATCTCTAACGGCCTTCTTTGTTTTGTTTTTTTTTTTTTTTTTTTTTTTTTTTTTTTTTTTATCACCAAAGCTTCTGTTAAGAGCAAATAGCACATATCCGATGAAGGGACTGAGCAATAATCATTAGATGAACAATTGGTATATTTCTTTTTAAGACAGAACTGAAAGATCAATGAAAATGTATTCTTTTATTCATAGCAAAATTGTGTACATTTCTATATGATTTCATCATACATGATTTTCATTTGACAAGAACTCAAAAGCATATGACTACACCTAATCTCGGAGTGGGTTTTGTCAGCATCAAACTCCTGTTATCAATCGGCCCTCTCGGGTTTTCTCGATTGAATATTTTCTCTTGGCCCTTAATTTTTGCCCAGGATGCCTTTTTTCGGTTTTCACCCTGACAGGGCGCCCAATTTTAGCAAGGCCGCCTTTTTTCGGTTTTCGACCCGCGGGGCATTTATTCTCTTCTTTTTATTTTTGGTCTTTAGCCATGGAACCTTTTAAGTCTATCGACATTGACCGGGTCCTTGAACTCATTCCCATCGCTGTCTGCTAAAATCGCTGCTCCTTTTGTTAGCAACTTTTTCAAAATGAAAGGTCCTTCCCAGGTTGGTCTGAATTTTCCTTGTATGTCTGGAACCCCTGGCCTCATCATCTTAAAGACCAAATCCCCTTCTTTCAACGGGTGCTTTCGTACCTTCTTGCCAAAGGACCGAGCTAGTCTCTTCTGATAAACCTGATTGTGGTAATAGGCTCTCAACCTATCTTCATCCAATAGATTCAACTGCAACAATCGCTGTTGTGCCCATTCTGTCTCCAAAATCTCGGCTTCCAGGACTACCCTTAATGATTTCAGCTCGATTTCAACCGGCAGGACTGCTTCAGTTCCATACACCAGAGAGAATGGTGTTGCCCCCGTAGAGGTTCTGATTGTTGTTCTATATCCCCAAAGTGCGAAGGGTAACTTTTCTGCCCAATCCTTGTAGTTCTGAACCATCTTGGCTAAAATTCTCTTCACATTCTTATTCGCCGCTTCAACTGCACCATTCGCTTGAGGACGGTAAAGAGAAGACTTATGATGTTGGATCCCATATTTCTGGAGCATCTGTTTAGTCTCTGCTAGGAATTGTACCCCATTATCAGACACAATGTGATGTGGGAGACCATATCTGCATATCAAATTCCGCTCGATGAATTTAGCCATATCCCTTGCATCAACCTTCTTGAAAGATTCAGCCTCAACCCACTTAGTGAAGTAGTCAATGGCAACTATGATGAATCTATGCCCATTAGAAGCAGTAGGATGGATTTCGCCTATGATGTCTATTCCCCATGCTGCAAATGGCCATGGAGATGTTAAGTTATGTAACTCTGAAACTGGCACATGCCTCAAATTCGCGTACTGTTGGCATAACTGACATTGCTTCACAAATTTTGAACAATCTGTATCCATTGTGAGCCAATAAAACCCTTGGCGCATGATCTTCTTTGCTAAGGCTAAGCCATTCATGTGAGCTCCACAAACCCCGGCATGAACGTCTTCCATAACTCTTTTAGCTTCTTTCTCTACCAGACATCTTAACTGGATACCATCAGCTTGCCTTTTGTATAAAGTGCCATTAACACTGATGAATTGAGTGGATAACTTCCTGATCATTTTTTGGTCCTTCTCAGTGGCTTCCTCTGGAAAGACTGATCTCTCTAAATAATTCTGAATGTCATAATACCATGGATTTCCATCAGTGGCCTCAATGTCCATCACCTGTTCCGCTTCAAAACAAGGTCTTTCCGAGCTATAAATCAGCACGGGTTTCATTGCAACTCCTGTTGGGTTATCCCACATAGACACTAATGTTGCTAGAGCATCAGCTAATTGATTTTCGTCTCTGGGGATAAAATGAAAAGTGCAAAACTCAAACTGGCTGCTCAACGTTCTCAAGTGCTTTACATAAGGCAGCAGCCTTTCTTCCTTGACTGACCACTCTCCTTTAATTTGATGAATTACCAAGGAGGAATCCCCAAATACTTCTGCGGTCTTTGCCCCCAGAGCAAGCAATGCTTCCAATCCAAAGATGCAAGCTTCGTATTCTGCTTCATTATTGGTAGCCTTATACCTCAGCTTCTTAGCCAATGGTAACCTTTCACCATCTGGGGTCGTAAGAATAACTCCCACGCCTGCTCCCTTATTATTGACTGCTCCATCAAAGAATAATTGCCACCCTTGTACTGCTATGGCCGTGACATCTTCATCTGGGAAGTTGTATTCAAACTGATCTCCCTCAATAGGATGCTCGGCTAAGAACTCCGCTACAGCTCTTCCCTTAATGGTTTTCCTGGTTATGTACTCAATGTCAAATTCCTGCAACAGCAGTAACCATCTTCCCATTTTCCCTAGTAAAGAGGGTGCTTCTTGGAGGTATCTAAGCGGATTATGTTTGGCAACCGTTTGTATCTTGAAGGAATGAAAGTAGTGTCGCAACTTTTTAGAAGCCCAGATAACTGCTAAACAAATCTTTTCTACCTCCACATATTTGGCTTCGTAAGGCAGGAATTTCTTGCTAAGATAGTAAATGGCAAACTCTACACCAAAATCATCTTCCTGAGACATCATAGCACCCACTGAGTTATCTTCCACAGCTAGGTACAGGATTAGTGGTTTGGCATGGCGTGGTGGTCTTAACACCGGAGGATTTAACAAATACTCCTTAATGGTGTCAAAGGCCAATTGACAGTCATTGTTCCATATCACCGGCTGATTCTTCCTAAGAAGCTTGAAAATAGGCTCACATACCGAAGCTAGCTTGGCAATAAATCGGCTGATGTACTGAAGCTTTCCTAGGAAACTTCTAACGTCCTTCTCCTTCTGGGGCACTGGCATCTCTCTTATGGCTTTGACCTTATCGGGATCTACCTCGATTCCCCTCTGGCTTACCACATGGCCTAACAACTTTCCTGATGTAACTCCAAAAATGCACTTCTTGGGATTGAGTCGCAGATCATATGTCACACCCCACAAGTGGCTTATTTGGAAATTAGAATTTTTAATTGAACAATTAAGGGCAATTTGGTATTTTATTTAAGGTAAGAGGACTAAATAGCAAGAATTTAGGTTAATGGATGGCAGATTTTTAATATACGAGTAAAAAGAATTTAATAAGAGCCTATCTACAGATCTTTGAGCTAAGGGTAGGAGAGTAACTTGTGGATATGTGTAATTGTGCATGTGTGCCAGGTGGAGAACAGTGTGTGTGCACGTGGTGAGGGAAAAGAAAAGGCTGTGAAAATTAGTTAGTTTGAAAAAAAAAAAGACTGAAAGTTCTCTCTTCTTGGTTTTTCCCTCTCACGTAAACCTCACTGTGTTCTTTTTCTCCATCTGCTGTTCTTTTCCTTTTTGCATGTGTGTTTTCCTATTGAGGAACTCAGGTCTGGTTGTGTTAGAAGCTTCAGAAGGTAAGTGGCAAGAGTTCTATAGGATTTTTACGATTGAATTTTCTTTCCTCTCGTCTTTGGGTTTGTAGAGAATCTGTTATGGGTTTTTGATTGTGATTTTACTTATTTGCAAGTTCCTGAGGATAAAAGAAAGGAGAAGGGAAAAGATAAGGTGGTTGATTGAAGAAGGAATACAGTGGTTGTTGTTTTGAGCTTCATACAGGTTTGGGAGTGTTTCTGTCCATCCTCATTTTGGGTCCTGTTTTGATGTTTAAGGTTGTTGTTAAATTATGTTTTTGATATATAGAGTAATGCATGAGTAAAGTAGAGTTGTGTATTTGATTTGTAGCAGTAAGTGACGATGATATGTATGTGAAATTTGAGATATTTGCATGAACGTAAGAGAGGAAACTTCTGGGTTTAAGTCTCTATAAATGCAATTCTGATTGTTTATCAATGTGAATGATTTGAGTGATTGTTGCTGTAAATATGCTCTGGAGGCCTGAAGGTACGTGGTTGCATGATTATCGCATGAAAACTGGTTTTAGGCAAGAAAGGAATTTGGATTTTTAATTGCACTCTGTTTTTCATAGTTTTTCTGGATTCTTTTTACGATTTCTGGAAAATTGGAAATTTGGAGAAGATGAATGGAGAAGATGAAGGAGTGTGAGAAGAAGGTCACGAGACGTGACTAGTGGTCACGCCGTGACCCCCTTCTCGGTTGAAGATCACGAGGCGCGAAGCAGCTTCACGCCGTGACTCCTTCTTTGCTGAAGGTCACGTGGCGTGAAAGGGCATCACGCCGTGACTTTCGCCCTTTTCCTGCGCGACTTCTCCCTCTTCTCTCACAGGCGTCACGCGACGCGACTGGTGGTCACGCCGTGACTGCCTGCTGTTCTCGCTCAGCGCTCGCGTGAAGCCTGCGTCATGGGATTGTCTGGCGCTCGCGTGAAGCTGGAGTCACGGCGTGACTGGAGGTCACGACGTGACCAGCCTCTACCTATGCCCAGTTTTTCTAAAGTAAAGTGTTAACTTCTGATTTCATGGATTTTTGCATTACATGATAAATATTTGACTTAAAATCTGTATTGTGTTCTAATAATTGCTTAATATTGGGTTTTGTATACATAATTAATAATTAATATACATGATTTACATGTTTATAGTTTATTTAACAGGGACTTTTTCAATATGAGCTATTTGTTCTTATTACCTCCTGTAGTTAATAATTATATGTTTAAATGTTTCTGAATTTGATTATTATACAAGTATACATGATTTATAAGCTAGTATTTAATGAAATCCTCATGATTTGATACATGAATTATTGAGTGGTGTCATATAAGCCTGTATAAGTCATAGTAGTGGATAAGTAAGCGCTTACTTAGGTCAGGGTGTGTGTGCAGCTGCTATATGATAAAAATGCTATATGCGGGTTCTTTTGGATCCTTGTTTCGATCCTGTTAGGATCTATATGGAAATAAAGCGAGACCTCGGTCTCTATATGAAAAATACATGTTTGAGACTCATGTCTCTATATGCTTGGGATACTGTGTTCTATCAGTATCCAAATGACCGTATCCACTTCTTAGGTTTATACCAGACTAATCAGGCTACGTGTTTATATGTGTATATGTATTGCATAGGTTGAGATGTTTATTAACAAGATTAAATGGATATGATGCATATGAATTCCTGTATAACTTGATGATATGCACCTTGTATATTGATTATAGTATTGTTGCACAAATGTTATATGTATATTGTTATTTTGTTTTGTTCCTCCCCACTAAGCGTTATCGCTTAGCATGGGCTCTTTTCCCGTGCAGGTGGCGAGTGCAGTTCAGAGTCGGATATCTGCAGGTCGGCCACTAGGAGTCTTTTTGGATGAAGTTGTTTTATTTTTGAAGTCTTCCGCTGTAATTACTTTTGTATATGACTTGTAATTAGCAAAATGAATCTTTTGTAAAGGAACCAGTATTCTTTTTGTATATGTAATTGCTTACGAGCCCTTTTTGTAAACGATAGTGATATGTATATGTATATGTTAAAGGTTTTTCTATAAACAATTTAAAAGTTCTTTACATATTATCTTTTGTTTTATTTTATTATCATGTATTTGGATTTGTTTATATGTTTGCCTGCGTGGCATTCCGGTATCCTTCCAACGGGGATGGCGGGGTGTTACAGCTTGGTATCAGAGCCCAGGTTTGGTGGTTCTGGGTTATGTTGTGATTGTTTGGGTATAGAGTCGAGTCTATGCATGAGAGTCAGTTTTGTATAGTGGCCTAATGCAGATGTCTTGTGTTTTGTAGAGTTTATATGGAGTCGGATCCAAGTGAGTATATGGGCGACACTATGAGTAGTTATAATGTGGGTCCTAGAGAGAATCCAGCTAGAAGAGATGATCCAGTTAGACCGGATAGACATGAGCGGGAACCTGCACCAGCTGAGGGTGCAAATAGAGGTATTGCTTTTGATCCAGCATTAGTTCAGGGGTTATTACAAGTGGTTGATAGGTTGACTGCACCTAAGGCTCCAACTGAGTTGTTAAGAAAAAGAGGAGCAGAGGATTTTCATGGGACTGCTTTAGATGAGTCCGATGTGGCTGAGTTTTGGTTGAAGAGAGTGGACAGGATTTTACAAGAGATTAGATGTCCTGCTGATCAGAGAGCTTCTTGTGCAATATCGTTGCTTCAGGGATCAGCATATGATTGGTGGGAACTTGTGATGAGGAATCCTCAGCGACCAGCTGAACTGACTTGGGAATACTTCAAGAAAGAGTTTGAGCAAAAGTATATAACAAAGGCATACCAAGAAGCGAAGTGGAGAGAGTTCATTAGCTTGAAGCAAAGGGGAATGACTGTGAGTGAGTATGACAAGGAGTTCAACCGGTTAAGCAAGTATGTGCCTGAGCAGTTGTTGACAGATGAGTTCAGATGTAGGCACTTTTTAGAGGGATTGCGTGAGGTATTCAGAGGCCCCTTGTCTGCGATGATTGTCTTGCAGCCAGTTGGGTATTATCAGATTGTGGCTGCAGCAATGAGGTTAGAGGAATCTGAAGAGATCAAGCAGAAGATGGCACAGAAAAGGAGAGCACCAGAAGGGGGAAATGTGAGTGCTAAGAAAGCAAAGGGTACACCAGTTGAGCAAGGATCTAGAGGGAGTGTTCAGATGCCTTCACAGGTTGAGAGTGTAGCCCCACATGGTAATAAAGGAAATCGAGCACCAGAATGCGAGCACTGTCATAGGTACCATTGGGGTACGTGTCGCAAGATTACCGGTGCTTGTTTCAAGTGTGGAAGCATGGAACATCGATTTGCCTTTTGCCCTAGTCGACAAGAGAACCAAAATCAACAAGAAAGCCGAAAATCCAATGTTATCCAAAGCAATCGTGAAGGAAGTCGAGCTCCGAGAGCACCATCAGAAACAGTGCAGCGACCTGGTGCTACTGAGGATCATAATCAGTATAGAGGTTATGCTATGATTGCTAGAGATGCGACGGGTGTAGCGGGTCCTTCGGGTAAGTGTTTACATGTTCAGTTTTGTCTCGTTTCGGTTTTGATATTTGAGTTGTATTCGGTAAGCAAGGAAATTTCGAGGACGAAATTTTCTTAAGGAGGGGTGAGTTGTCACACCCCACAAGTGGCTTATTTGGAAATTAGAATTTTTAATTGAACAATTAAGGGCAATTTGGTATTTTATTTAAGGTAAGAGGACTAAATAGCAAAAATTTAGGTTAATGGATGGCAGATTTTTAATATATGAGTAAAAAGAATTTAATAAGAGCCTATCTACAGATCTTTGAGCTAAGGGTAGGAGAGTAACTTGTGGATATGTGTAATTGTGCATGTGTGCCAGGTGGAGAACAGTGTGTGTGCACGTGGTGAGGGAAAAGAAAAGGCTGTGAAAATTAGTTAGTTTGAAAAAAAAAAGACTGAAAGTTCTCTCTTCTTGGTTTTTCCCTCTCACGTAAACCTCACTGTGTTCTTTTTCTCCATCTGCTGTTCTTTTCCTTTTTGCATGTGTGTTTTCCTATTGAGGAACTCAAGTCTGGTTGTGTTAGAAGCTTCAGAAGGTAAGTGGCAAGAGTTCTATAGGATTTTTACGATTGAATTTTCTTTCCTCTCGTCTTTGGGTTTGTAGAGAATCTGTTATGGGTTTTTGATTGTGATTTTACTTATTTGCAAGTTCCTGAGGATAAAAGAAAGGAGAAGGGAAAAGATAAGGTGGTTGATTGAAGAAGGAATACAGTGGTTGTTGTTTTGAGCTTCATACAGGTTTGGGAGTGTTTCTGTCCATCCTCATTTTGGGTCCTGTTTTGATGTTTAAGGTTGTTGTTAAATTATGTTTTTGATATATAGAGTAATGCATGAGTAAAGTAGAGTTGTGTATTTGATTTGTAGCAGTAAGTGACGATGATATGTATGTGAAATTTGAGATATTTGCATGAACGTAAGAGAGGAAACTTCTGGGTTTAAGTCTCTGTAAATGCAATTCTGATTGTTTATCAATGTGAATGATTTGAGTGATTGTTGCTGTAAATATGCTCTGGAGGCCTGAAGGTACGTGGTTGCATGATTATCGCATGAAAACTGGTTTTAGGCAAGAAAGGAATTTGGATTTTTAATTGCACTCTGTTTTTCATAGTTTTTCTGGATTCTTTTTACGATTTCTGGGAAATTGGAAATTTGGAGAAGATGAATGGAGAAGATGAAGGAGTGTGAGAAGAAGGTCACGAGACGTGACTAGTGGTCACGCCGTGACCCCCTTCTCGGTTGAAGATCACGAGGCGCGAAGCAGCTTCACGCCGTGACTCCTTCTTTGCTGAAGGTCACGTGGCGTGAAGCGGCATCACGCCGTGACTTTCGCCCTTTTCCTGCGCGACTTCTCCCTCTTCTCTCGCAGGCATCACGCGACGCGACTGGTGGTCACGCCGTGACTGCCTGCTGTTCTCGCTTGGCGCTCGTGTGAAGCCTGCGTCACGGGATTGTCTGGCGCTCGCGTGAAGCTGGAGTCACGGCGTGACTGGAGGTCACGACGTGACCAGCCTCTACCTATGCCCAGTTTTTCTAAAGTAAAGTGTTAACTTCTGATTTCATGGATTTTTGCATTACATGATAAATATTTGACTTAAAATCTGTATTGTGTTCTAATAATTGCTTAATATTGGGTTTTGTATACATAATTAATAATTAATATACATGATTTACATGTTTATAGTTTATTTAACAGGGACTTTTTCAATATGAGCTATTTGTTCTTATTACCTCCTGTAGTTAATAATTATATGTTTAAATGTTTCTGAATTTGATTATTATACAAGTATACATGATTTATAAGCTAGTATTTAATGAAATCCTCATGATTTGATACATGAATTATTGAGTGGTGTCATATAAGCCTGTATAAGTCATAGTAGTGGATAAGTAAGCGCTTACTTGGGTCAGGGTGTGTGTGCAGCTGCTATATGATAAAAATGCTATATGCGGGTCCGTTTGGATCCTTGTTTCGATCCTGTTAGGATCTATATGGAAATAAAGCGAGACCTCGGTCTCTATATGAAAAATACATGTTTGAGACTCATGTCTCTATATGCTTGGGATACTGTGTTCTATCAGTATCCAAATGACCGTATCCACTTCTTAGGTTTATACCAGACTAATCAGGCTACGTGTTTATATGTGTATATGTATTGCATAGGTTGAGATGTTTATTAACAAGATTAAATGGATATGATGCATATGAATTCCTGTATAACTTGATGATATGCACCTTGTATATTGATTATAGTATTGTTGCACAAATGTTATATGTATATTGTTATTTTGTTTTGTTCCTCCCCACTAAGCGTTATCGCTTAGCACGGGCTCTTTTCCCGTGCAGGTGGCGAGTGCAGTTCAGAGTCGGATATCTGCAGGTCGGCCACTAGGAGTCTTTTTAGATGAAGTTGTTTTATTTTTGAAGTCTTCCGCTGTAATTACTTTTGTATATGACTTGTAATTAGCAAAATGAATCTTTTGTAAAGGAACCAGTATTCTTTTTGTATATGTAATTGCTTACGAGCCCTTTTTGTAAACGATAGTGATATGTATATGTATATGTTAAAGGTTTTTCTATAAACAATTTAAAAGTTCTTTACATATTATCTTTTGTTTTATTTTATTATCATGTATTTGGATTTGTTTATATGTTTGCCCGCGTGGCATTCCGGTATCCTTCCAACGGGGATGGCGGGGTGTTACATCATACTTGCTAATCCTTTGAAAGAACTTTTCTAATGCCTCAAAGTGACCTTCCCTGGTAGCCGACTTAATCATCATGTCATCGACGTACACCTCCACTTCTTTGTGGATTAAGTCATTGAGAACCTTGGTCGCCATCCTCTGATAGGTTGCTCCTGCATTCTTCAACCCAAAAGGCATAACCCGATAGGCATATGTCCCCCACTCGGTGATAAAGGCTGTCTTGATCCGGTCCACTATCTTGTTAAGAATTTGATTGTACCCTGCGTATCCATCCACAAAGCTATACATCATACAAGCAGCAGCACTATCTACTAGCACATCAATATGAGGCAGTGGGAAATCATCTTTAGGGCAAGCTTTGTTCAGGTCTCGATAGTCGACGCATACTCGAACCTTACCGTCTTTCTTAGCTACAGGAACCACATTAGCTAACCATGTTGGGTATTGAACCTCTATCAGGAACTTGGCCTCAATCTGCTTATGGATCTCCTCTTTCACTTTCTGTGCCCATTCTGGCCTAAGTCTCCGGAGTTTTTGCTTGACGGGTTTAAACTCTGGGTAAGTTGGGATGGCGTGTTCGGCAACATCTCGATCTATTCCTGGCATATCCTCATAGGTCCAGGCAAAGACTTTTTTATATTTTTTTAATATTCTCTCAAATTTTATTCTCTCTTCAGGAGTTATGTCTGACGCTAGCAAAATTTCCTTTGGATTTTCCAAAGTTCCGAGATTAAATGCAGTTGTGCCAGTTGAATTAATATCAAAAATGAATGCATCATGCTTATGATCATGTGAAATGAAATCATCAGAAACATCACACAAGTAAGCAAAGTTGTTCATCTCATTAACATAATCAGAAACATTAACATTGTTCTCAAAGAGTTCTGGTATAAAAAGAGAATCTAAATGACTATCAACTTTAGTCGACGCTGATGCTGCAGATGACTGTGCTTTGGCTTCTTGATTTGGTGAAATCCTGAGATCTTCTATCTTCGGTTCTGGTTCCACTATCTTCTCCTTCCCCTTGAGCTTAGTGGCTAACAGCTTATCAGTTACAATCTCTTCGGGCTCATCTCTGTCCCAGATGCTGCATTGGGTCATAATCTCCTCATCCCAAAAGTTCTCTACAGCTTTAACAACTCCGATCTCCCAATCAAAGACATCGTTAAAAATTTCAAATCCAGGGATAATCTTCCCATCTACCCACTGCGGTTCTTCTTCTCCGGTGTAAGCACAAACCGATGATGATGGCACAAAGCTCTCCGAAATATGGGGAATCTTCCCTGACCCTTTCTTCTTACCATATTCTCCTTTGTAGCCCAACCCCTTTCGATCTTTTTGACCACGTGTAGTGATAGCATTCTGCAGCCCTTGTGACTCTTTTCCCAAACCAGCCCCTGGGAGGAAGTGCATCTTCTTCAGCATATTCACCACTTGAGGGCTACCTTCTAGGTTTTGCTCTTCTCCGATCATCGATACATGAAAGCCACTGAATGGCTGATTAGAGATCTCCAAGGCAGACACTTGGTTCTCTCTTGCTGCTTTAATGGTCACTACTTCTCCTTCATGGGGTATTTTAATTATCTGGTGTAATGTGGATGGTACTCCCCCTAACTTGTGGAACCACGATCTACCAAGCAGAGCTGAGAAGTTTGCTGGAATCGGCAAGACCACAAAATCTGTTTCTGTCTCAATGGGCCCTGTCTTTACCAAAGCTTTGAAAATTCTCGATGCTTGCCTCCTGGAGTTGTCGTAGGCAGTGATGGTCAGGTCAGATTTGCTTAACATACTCTCATCCATCCCAAAGGCCTGAAGTGCCACCAAAGGGCAGACATTTATCGATGACCCGTCATCAACCATGACACAAGCGGTGTGTTTACCATTGATCTGTGCCTTGATGTACAAAGGTCGGTTGTGGTTGCGACCCTCTGTTGGTAGGTCTGCATCAGAAAAAACCAACTTCTCCCCGGATCCCCCCTTTACAAGGTCTAAAAGCTCGGATGGAGAGATTGTAGTTGCTACGGTGGATACGCTCAATGCTTCGACTAACTTCTGTCGGTGCGAGGGGGACTGTCTCAAGAGGTCCCAAATAGATATCTGAGCCGTGGTCTTTTTCAGTTGCTTTACTATTGAATTTTCTTCCGGCTCTTTCTCTGCGATTGCTTGTGTTGGGTCCTGCTGCTTCTCGGCTTCTGGAATGACCCTCCCACTTCCTGTTACTGCTTCTACTCTTTCTTCTTCCTCTGAATCCCACGGATCCGTAAACTCTCCATTTTTCTCATCTTCGTCATCTCCACTCTCACTAGTGGACCAACAATCTATCGCTGCCACGGAAACCCCTTTTTCATCCACTGCAGGGCGAGTAATAGCGACATACTCATTTCCATATAGATCTTGCATTACGTACCACTCTGGTAGGCTCGATCCGATCATAAAGACTGGAGGTGGCACTGTGTTATAACCAGACTTCTTCTTGCTTTCTCTCTTCTCAGGATCGGTGATCTGCTTGTTGTCAATTAGATCTTGGACCCGATGTCTTAGCGTTATACACTTATCCGTCAAATGCCCGGTATGTTGGTGGAATGCACAGTATTCATTCTCTTTGTGCCCTGGCTGTCCTTGGGCCTTGGCCGGCTTAGGTGATAGGGGCCGCAGTTTTCCTTCTTTTATTAGCCTCTTCAGCACCCATGATAAAGGCTTACCCAAGTTGGAGAAATACCTCTGACTTACGCCGGTTGCAGACACCTCGGCAGTCTTCCCAACTCTGTTACCACTGCTTGAACCTACTGGTTTGGCCGTCCCCTGATTGCTGTATCCCCTCCGGGCATAGGACTCACTATTTGCCCTCTTGGATAAATATTCTCCTTCCGCTTCTATGGCAATGTCCTTCAAAGACTCCCAATCCTTGAGTCCCTTCATTTTCAGTCCCTCTCTCAAGTAAGGACTGGCATTTCGAATGAATAGCCGAATCTGATCAGAAGTGTCCGGTTTGCGTTTCATCTCCATAACCCGGTTTCTCCACCGAGTAAGGTACTCGTGGAAGGACTCCCCAGCCTTCTGCTGTAACAACTCGAGATCTTTCAAAGTGACCTCCATCCGGGTACTGCAATCGTACTGCTTAAGGAACTCTTCGGTCAACAAGTCCCAGTCCTCCTTGGATCTCCTGTCAAGCCCATGGTACCAATCAATAGCAGCTCCTGTGAGACTCAAGCAGAAATATTCTATCTTCTGCTTTCTTGTTAAGGTCGTTCCCTTCATGACCAGCGAGTATTGCTTGATGTGTGCGGCAGGGTCAGAGGTTCCATCAAATTTGGGAATGTCCGGCATCTTAAAATTCTGGGGAATTAGGTCATCCCCATCCAGCTCTCGGTCTTCCGGGTTCATTCCTTTTCCCACGGTCATCATCCTTGCCATGACCTCAAATCTCTCTTCCATTTTCCTCCATATTGCCTCATCTAGTTTTGGCGACTTCTCTTTAGCTACTTTATGCTCCTCTAGCTCATCTTCCCCAAATTCAGCTTCAGACCTGGGGCCCTCTCTGCGCTCAATAGGTGCAGGCACTCTTTGCTCGACAACAGGTGGGTCAACCACTGGTTGGTTAATTGCAACAGGACGTTCTTCTCTTACAAACTCTTGTTCAACTGGTACTCGGATAGGGGCAGCAGCAGCTTGTTGACCAGCTATGGTGGTGGCAAGATTGCCCATCATTGCAATCATTCGGGCTTCAAATTCCTCCATTCTCTTTCCTACCTCCTCGGTGATTATTGCCCGAGTTGCATCAGACTCATTTGATGGATTAGCCATACTTACTTCTGTTGATGATTCGGAAGAAAACCCCACACTTCCTTCAAGACTGAATCTGAACTCTGATCTGACACTAACTCTGTTAACCCCAAAAGCGGCATCCTTCTTAACCGTCCGTCGGGACCTCTAGACCACCCAGGAGAATCTATGATGGCTGAAGTTCAAAAATTGTTAAGATGATGCATGATTAAAATGCAATGCATGCTCGTGCTGATGCAACATAGACAAACACATACAAGCAGATAGATCCTTCCAACTTGTATCTCCCACACACGTGGTAATGCGGTCTCTTTCCTAGGTGGGCTTAATCCATGGATTAACGTGGAACCCGATGGACACGTATGGTGCGCGGTGAAAAACCGGCAGCATAACAGCTCCTATCTAATGTACATACGTATGGATGTTTGGCAATTATGTATTTAAACAATTCAACTTAACTAAAATGGGCCCACCGGGGCATGAAAGCCTTTGATGAAGACCATTTAATTAAATTGATTTCGTTTAATATATGATGGCCCATATAGCAAGCATAGTATTACGGTACATTTCACCTAGTGGAAGTATCTATTGCCATTACATGAGCTTTGGACAAAGGAGATGTTACTTTAAGGCTACCCAAGCATGATCCCTGCCGACGGGTCTAGCTCATCACAAGCATAGCGACCGATCGGGTCGTCATTTTGATATACCATTGAGGTACGTGGCTTGGGCTGGTGATTATCCTTAACACTTCCCCAAATTGAGTGAAAATGAGGTCGTGCTTCGGGAACGCACCGGGGCTTGAAAAGGGACCAAACTAACTTAATCTAAAGCTCTAATGAGATGATATGTAATTTTGAGATAAAGCGAATTTATGAATTAAATTTTAACCATAAATGTTAAACGAGGTATTTTCAAATTGAAATCTTGAACCATATCGTCCCCAGTGCAGTCGCCACTGTGACGCGCGCCGGATCCCGAGCGCCGCCCCTAAGACCGCCCGCTTGAGGGCGATCGGGCATTTGCGGGTCCGTTGGCATCTTGCAATAAATCGCAAGTGCGTCTATATTGAGCAACACAGAGGTATCATGGAGTCGCCACCCAATAGAACATTGGGAAAGTTACTCTCGCCTCGGAGAGCCTAAGACTGCGCTTAGTATCCATGTTGGGCCATGAGGCCTAGGATTAGCGCTAAAGTCTCGTGACCCAAGAAGTATATTGGAGGATAACCTCTAACCTCTCGAGCCCAAAGACCAGAGCTGGGTCCGGGATTTCTCATCTATTTCTACCTCAATTAGTTTATGATCAAATTTTAATATCATTGATTCGCTCTCTCTCCACACTATGCAGTTGATTAAAAGGCGCAATTATTCACATTTTGAAAGCAATAAATGAGCAAAATAAATGTCAAAGCGATAAATTACAATAATACAAGGAGCGGAATACAACTCCCATTTAAAAGTGCAAACATACATAAAACCGGGGAATTTATTAACTATGAGGACTTTGGTCCCCGCATGCTCAATTAAAGAAAATATTTTGGATGTGGTAATTTTATTTGGGATGAAAACTAGGACATTGGTCCCATTTTATTATGAAAAATCTAAACTAATTTAGTAAAACTATTTTTGTGATTTTTATTTAGGTGCGCATAGGAAAACATTTTATTCAATGAATATATACAAGGAAATTAAAAATATAAACGAAATGAGAATTAAAAAATGTATAAAGGAAATACCAAACCCCGCAACTCCTCCTTCGTGTGCATGGATGCTCAATTGAAAGTAAAAACAATGATGTGCAACCAAAAATAAAACAAGAGAAATTCATGTTAGTGATTAAGCCAACAAAATAATATGACATAAAAAGATAATATGTACCATGAAAATATAATATGCATAAATTAATCATGATGTAATTTAACATGCACAGAATAATTAAGATGCAATTTAACATGCATAGAATAATTAAGATGCAATTTAACATGCATAATGTGAGAAAGTATCATGGTACATGCAACTTATTAATATTAGTAATTAACGTGCATGGAAAATTAGTGACAATCAATTTTACTATAGTTAAGACATGAATTAAAAATGTAACATGAGAATAACACAACTTAACATGCATGACTAGCATAGAATAATGATTATAACACTCATACATGCAAAAGAAAGCATAATAATAAACATGATATAGCATTAAGAACTTAAAGGTATTTACAACCTAAAACATGCATAATTACATGAACAAAGAATAATTTGACATGAAAAAAAGATTAATAGAATTTAAAAAAAAAACTTATTTGTTATATGAATAATTGAAGATAAAAAAAATAAGAAGAAGAATATGGAGATTAAGAGAATTTACATGTTTGATATGTTAATTGGAAGCCAAAATAAATGAAATTAACAAGAGAATTAATGAGCAAAGCCAAGAATAATTACCCTCAAATTCAGTTTTGAAGAATTGAAGATAGAAGTGTTGAATTCCTTGTCTTCTCTTGTGAAAATCCTTAGAAAATAGCTTGAAAACTTGAAGAAAAGCTCTTGGAAACAAGTGTGTAAGATGGATTTTTTTCTCTAAACTCAAAGCTCCAAAATTCAGTTTTTTTTCTCCAAAATGTTCCTGACTCGTCCTCCCCCCGTTTTTGAATTTTTCTAGTGTTTTTAACCATCAAAAACTACCCAAAAACCACCAAAAACCGTCCAAAAACGGTTGAAAATCGAGTGGGGGTCGAAAAGTGGGCGAAATGGGCGAAGTGGGGCGATTTCGGCGATTTCGGCGCGCCTCGCGCACGTCTCCGCATGGAGTTGCGCGGAACTTCCGCGCACGTCGTGCGCGGAGCGAGCGATGCCCTTCCGTCGCCCTTCCGTCGCTAACTTTTTCCCCTATTTTCCACTTTTCAACATTTTTCCATCATTTTTCACCTTTTTTTTTTTTAAATACCACCAATCTAAAACACACTTTTTCTTCTTCAAAATAATTTAAAAAATATTTTTAAGATATTTTTAAAATACCCTTTTTAGTCACCGAAAAGACAAGGAAAATCACTTCTGAGCTCCAATCTTTTTGCCTATAAGCCGGCATAGCTAAATTTCATCATCGGGTAATCCTGATCAAGGCTACTCGGGACCCGGTGTCTATACTAAGGAAACATATATCATGGCTCTACCTTCATAGCATTCAAGGGGTCAAGTTCACAATCTTAAACATATTAATTCAGATACTCCTAGCCATAACTGATCCGATTCACGTGCTTATATACAATGAAAACATGCTTGAGTCACATATGTATATACATAATACTCGAATCACATCCATAGCATTCTGAAACTTATAACACATCATATGACAAATGTGGATAATCGTGTTAGATATAAAATCATGCTTGCCTAATAAAGACATACATTCCGAAGCTCATATTCACGTTCATATACATATAAAATGATTCTTGAAATCATTATCATGCTCATTCGGATATCACATTCTTATAGTTATTTCAAAGCAAAACAAAACAACAAAGCACCTGCTGACTCACAATAGTGGATAACGAATCGGCCAAAGGGTACCTTACGGGTACGAATCGAAAACCATTTAATTTTATCACATTTAAAACATTTTAATGAGGGGAATCTTAAACAAGATCCAAACACATTAAAAGGATCGCGAGGATCCGAACACATTAAAAAGGGTTCGCAAGGAACCAAACGGGGACCTGATCAGGGTCCAAACGTCCAAAGGTGCTGCAGCTAAAGAGACTCTATCAGGCATGCCTAACTATCCACTAGACTGACTCTGTAAGTCATGCATAACTCTCATCACACTTAAGCATAACACATTATTCACAGCAAGGATCACAAATCTTAGGTTTGCATAATAAATCAAACTCATTTCATGATACTTATCAATTTGCTCATGTATCATTCCTTGGTTCATAAACGTATCGGTCATTATATTAATCATGCATAAATTGGAATAAATAAGCATACACCATGCACTAAGAAGAAACATGCATCATACCGTTCATGTTGCCAAGCATACAATATAATTCAGTCAACACACTATATGAATAATCACCGTTATCAAGCATACTAGAGTTAGATATAAAAACACCATTACACTAAAGCTCATCAACACAAAACCCTAATCATACAATAGTGCGGCTCATGTTAACTATAACATATTATTCTTAGGGAAGAATTGTGAATTAAGATATGCAAAACACATTTCACATTTTAGTAGAACATGTTCATAATGAAGAACCATGACATTAGACATTCATAGATCATTTGTATTTCAAAATGCAATATGTGATACAATTTGCAATATTTAACATTGATAAACCAAATTATACAATTTAAAACAAATAATAATCTAACAGAAATCACCATTGCCAAGCATATTGAAATCAATTATTAACATACTATAATTTTATAATCACACACTTCAAAATAAGCATACTAACATTAATTAGGCAAAAACATGTCCCAGGCAATAATGAGAAATGATGCAAAGTGAAAGAAGAAGATCATTTTCGAAAACCGGGTAGAAAAACAGGACAGGCAAAACAAGGGGGATACTGAGCAGAACGAAATGACTCGTGCACATGAGCACAACTCGTGATCATATGTACGAGTTGTGCTTGAAGAGCACGACGTGCTCTTGTGTACAAGTTGTGCTTGAAGAGCACGACTCGTGCTCTTGAGCACGAGTGGTGTTCTTCGTGCACATTTCGTGCTCTTTACAGCTAGCGTGCAAGGCTGAGGGAAGAAGGAGAAACAGCGCGAGGCACAGGGGAGCACGACTTGTGTCTCAAGGGCACGACTCATGCTCTTGAGTGCGAGTCGTGTTCATAGAGCACTTCTCGTGCTCTTCCTCCAAGAGAAATCAAAGTGGGCTGAAGGGGAGGAGCACGACTCGTGCTCTTCCTCTCACCTGGGCATATCGCAATGAACACGATAATAGCAGAAACTTCATCTGTTTTCCAAAAATCCTTTTAAAATCCACACAATCACACACAAGCTCTTACCTTATCACTCAAATGCATAACACAACATGCTCATGATCAAAATACACTCAAAATTCCAGAAATTAAACAATACAAACACAAATACCATCTAAATGAGAATTAGGGCAGAGACATTCAATTAACTCCCAAACTAAAATTGAAGAACACAGAGCTACCAAACCTGGTAATGATGACCCAAAATCACTCTTCTAGGTTCAATCTCCAGTCCTTTCCTTGCCTTTAAGTTTCTTCTTGTCACCCAAAGCTTGCACAAACCAAAACCCAGAATATCACTTAATCTAAACCCTAACTCAACAAAACCAGAAGAAGAAGAAGAAGAAGAAGAACTTGCAGGAAACCCTAATCCCCAACTTACCTCTTCAAAGCAGCCTCTAGCACTTCCCAATCAACTCCAGCTCACACACAAGACTAGGGGATGACTGAAATACCCTTAAATTCTCCCACTTAACTTATTTAATTAATTACTTTGCAATTAAGTCCTTATTATCCAATTCTCTCATGCACAAATTACTGAAATACCCTTAAATTCCCGACTTAGCATGCAAATTCCGACTAGGGCCATTTTGGGTTGTTACAGCACCTCATAGGAGAACTTTCTCATCATACACCCAACTATCATACTCTCACATACACCCAAAGCCAACCTTACTAAAACACATCGTAATCCCATACACACACTCACACCCAAGCAAAACCCCAAACTACAAAATAAACATAACTTAAACCATAACACATGCTCAAAAATAACACAGGCCAAAATTATACATACAAAATCACACACACACAAGGCTCAAACTACTAGGGTAGGAATGGGGCGTTACACCTGTGGACTCTATGAATGTCCTGTGCGTGATGCTGTGATGCCGACCTCTAACCCAGAACTGAATAACACCCTCCTCGGTGTTCAACCTCTAGAATCCCCCGTAGTGCAGAGTGGCCAAGAACTCCCTGATGATCTTGGGTTGAATCTGGAATGAAGGCCACAGGAACTCTATCCATCCTACTGCTACTGCTAAGGCATCAACCTGCTCGAGCATCCCCATGCTCTACAGGAACAGTATGGAGATAAAATGACTAGCTCTAAACTGCACATGTGCCAATGCTCAGAATCTCGTCCTGGCCTCATCGCTCATCCATATGGGAGCCTGAGGCTCGGCCTGGTGGTGAGGGATGTTACGTCGCGGAGGCATCCTGAAAAGAAAGAAAAAATAAAAAAAAAGAAAAAAAATAAAGTTAGCTTTGCATCACAAGTGAGTTAAACATCGGATTAAAAATTTTATAAGTTTCGGCAGCATTTCGACTGAAATGTGCCTACCAAAAAAAAATTCGGCAGCATCTTGACAAGGATGTGCCTAACCAGAAAATTTTAAAAAATTTGGGCAGCATCCTGGCAAGGATGTGCCCAACCCCCTGCAGTAAAAATGCAAAATAATAGGATAGGCCTCAGGCCCCAAGCAACAATTTCATTATTGCATGCTATTTACGCATTTCATTTAGTCCAATTTGGTTCTAAAATTCAGTTAGATGGGGGCAAGTTCACAAGTCCATAGTTCTTTTTCTTTTCATTATTTGTTCATCAATATTCTTATTTTTGTGGTTTATGCTTCATATATAGTCCAAAAACATCCAAACTAAAATGGCAAAGTTTGGTCCAACATTTTGACAATATACACTAGTCATGCATTTTACATGCAAATTACTTAAAAAGAAATAGAAATGAGTAGAAAAAGATGACAAACTAACCTGGTAGTCGACAAACTGCATTGAAAAAAAATATGACAAAATTGCAAAAAAGTCGGTCCTAAATGTGTGTGATGGTGCAAGGATCTCTTTAGCGCAAGTGGTGCATAAAACAGATCAAAAATGAGTGAGAAATGGGAAAGAAATCGAACTGGGGCATCGGTTTTCAAAGGAGAAGGAAAGAAAGAAGAGAAGAAGAACTGAAAGAGCGTCGCTGGGCGCTCCTTCTATAGTTTTTCATGACCGACAGGATGCCAGTCTGAACACCGAGTGACAGGAACCCGGTCGGTCGTTAAAAATTCCATCTTTGCTTCTTCTTTTCTGCCCTTCATTAATTAATTAATTAATTAACTAACTAATTAGCCCTTTTTTTTACTCTCTAAATATCTTGCTCCGATTTTCGTGTCCGGTGCCTGTCTCTGTCAAATTGCAAGGATGATAGAAATATGCAAAAATTATTTTATGCGTGTGACATGCATGAAATATGCAGGAAAATAGATCTCCCAAGGGTCAACCAAGTTGACTAACGGGCTCCCCGTCGGAGCACTGACAGACGGGCAACCCGTAGCTCGCGTTTTGCTTTAAATTCTTCTCCTTTCTTTGGGATTTGTTAACTCTCAACACTTTAAACCTCAGCCAGAGCTTCCTTTCCAAGTTTTCTCTCTTTTCTTTGTACTTTTCCTTGTTAATTTTAATTTTTAGCCGTAATACTTAGAAAATGTCTTCCTCTGTCTTCACCAAAATGTACCGAGTTCTAGATAACCCCAATAGTTGGGAAAACACCTCCTTTTCCCCACTTTCTGGCCTAAAATTTATGAGAATGGTAAGGATAGATCACAACCTTCTTTTGGCTGTGGCTTGCTTCTGGGACCCACATTTTCACGTCTTTCGATTTACTTATCAGGAACTATGCCCCCTGCCTGAAGAGTTTGCTGCTATCATTGGGTCATGGTATCCTCTCAGTGCCTTACCCTATATTCCACGCTGTGGTCTAATTCATAATAGGGATATTACATTGGCCTTGAGCATCCCTCCTTCTAATGCTGCCCAGTTGGTACCTCAGGGGTTCTACTATTGCCTTAGGGCCACTAATTGAGGCATTGGAGGACTTTTTCGATGTTCCCCCATACTGTATGAGTGTTATTTTCCTATTTTATCTCATGAGGTATTTACCATGACCTCAGAGGAGCTAACTGGTGATCTTCATCTATTCGGGATTGTGGATGACTTTTATCATGGACTATCCCCTTTTCCATTGATCCTCGCCGAGACCATCCTGGGTTTGGATTATGTTCGTGTTGATTCCTCTATCGACCTTTCTAAGAGCCCCTTATTGCTCTTGGTATGTCATTATTTTGA
The DNA here is from genome assembly GCA_947683425.1 of Excoecaria cochinchinensis. Classification (NCBI taxonomy): domain Eukaryota; kingdom Viridiplantae; phylum Streptophyta; class Magnoliopsida; order Malpighiales; family Euphorbiaceae; genus Excoecaria; species Excoecaria cochinchinensis. The sequence continues at coordinate 6,311,949 of CANTUQ010000004.1, forward strand.
AAGGTAGTGTGTCCCTTGTGGATTTTTACACTAGCTTTTCTTAGTGGGAAATGCATCCTTTTCGGATTTTCACATAGCCCTATGCCTTACTTTTGCCTGGGGTGAACCCAACTCACTCCAGAGGCTTTTACACTTAATATGTCTTTTTTTTCAGATATGGCTACAAGAGAAGCGGAGACTGCTGCCAGAACCTTCTCCTACGGTTATTAGCCAATATTCCTTGAGGCACTTCCTCCCCCATCAGCGACTATACTCATTCGCAACTCTTGACGAGGCCATTATAGACTTGGCGAGGTAATAGACGAGGATATCAGTTTCACGAATGCTTGGCTTCCTCTTTTTACCGCGATAGTCGGGGTGTGTTCCCTTGTACGGGCTTCGCAAAGCCACTTTTTATATCACGGCCTGCTGTGCTCGACAGCTCGGGATGACCCAAGATGTGGTGAGACTCCCTCTATCTTTTCGAGGTGGAGTTCTGTCTTCAGTTTGCGCTTCCAGATATCATGATCTTTGGGCAAGGCTATCAGTGAAGACTGTCATACCCTCCTTCGGGGATCGCTCTGTCACTTCTGCCAGTGCATATAAGAGATGGGTACCTAGCCCCGCAGTTAATAACAGGACTCATCGACTTAGGCATCTGATTAGCAAGAGTAGTAATAGAGCATAGCTCAGATTTGCACGTATGTTGATCGATGTGTTTCTTTTTAAAAGAGAACTAGAGAATAATTTAAATGAATAAATTCAGTTTTATTTCCTTTTGCAAAATTGTATACATTTCACTATGATTTCACTATACATGATCATAATTTAGCTTCAATCCAAAATGCAAAACTACATTCATTCTTAGAACAGATCATGATAGCATTAAACTCCTATTACCATTTAACCCCCTGGGGTTTTCTTGATTGGAAATTTTCTCTCCAGCCTCTAATTTTTGCCCAATGTGCCTTTTTTTCGATTTTCACCCTGATGAGGCGCCCAATTTTAGAAAGGCCACCTTTTTTCGGTTTTCAACCCGCAGGGTTTTTATTCTATTCTTTTGATTTTTGGCCTTTAGCCATGGAACCTTTTGAGTCTATCTATATTGATCGGCTCCTTGAACTCATTACCATCGCTATCTGCCAGGATTGCTGCTCCTTTTGATAATAGCTTTTTGAGGATGAAAGGACCTTCCCACGTCGGCCTAAACTTACCCCGTATATCCGGCGCCCCTAGTCTCATTTGTTTGAAGACAAAATCTCCCTCCTTCAGTGGATGTCTCTTGACGTTTTTTTCTGAATGACCTGGCAAGCCTTTTCTAATAAATCTGATTGTGATAATAGGCTCTCAACCTACTCTCATCTAGCATATTTAGATGTTGCAATTACTGTTGTGTCCATTCAGCTTCCAGAATTAGAGCCTCCATAACTACCCTCAATGACTTGAGCTCTATTTTAACTGGCAACACTGCTTTCGTCCTATACACTAAAGAATACAGAGAGGCTCTTGTAGAAGTCCTTACTATAGTTCTATAACCCCAAAGTGTAAAAGGCAACTTTTTTGCTCAATTTTTATAGTTCTAATCCATTTTGGCCAGGATTTTCTTGACATTCTTATTGGTAGCTTCTACCGCCCTATTGGCTTATGAGCGATACGGAGAGGATTTGTGATGCTCGATACCATATTTCTGAAGTAGTTTCTTAGTCTCAGCCATGAACTGGAGCCCATTATCGAACACAACATGATATGGGAGACCGTATCTGCATATTAAATTCTTTTCAATTAACATGGCCATATCAAGGGCGTTGACCTTCTTAAAAGACTCAGCCTCCACCCATTTGGTAAAATAGTCGATAGTGACTATGATGAATCTATGTCCATTAGAAGCCGTAGGGCGTATCTCTCTGATTTTGTCTATCCCCCAAGCTGCCAACGGCCAAGGCGACGTCAAACTGCGTAATTTCGAAACTGGCAAGTGCCTCAAATCTGCATACTGCTGACACAACTGACATTGTCTCAAATACTTGGAACAAGCTGTATCCATGGTAAGCCAGTGAAAACCTTGTCTCATGATTTTCTTAGCCAGCATCAAACCATTCATGTGGGCCCCACAAACTCCAGTATGAGTTTCATCTATTACTTTTTCGGCCTCTTTCTCATTCAGACACCTTAATTGAACACCATGGACTTGTTGTTTATACAACACCCCATCTATGCAGATGAACTGAGTAGATAACTTGCAGATCAACCTCTGGTCTTTTTCGATAGCCTCTTCAGGGAACATTGTGTTCTCTAAGTAATTCTTGATATCGTGATACCATGGTTTTCCGTCCATAACTTCCATTTCCATGACAGGATTGGACTCAAAACTAGGCCTCTCAGAACTAGAAATCAACACCGGCTTCATAACTATCCCCTCCGTGTTATCCCATATCGATACTAGAGTTACAAGCGCATCAGCCCATTGATTTTCATCTCTTGGAACAAAGTGGAAGGTGTATACTTCAAATTGATTGCTCAAATCCCTTAAGTGATTGACTTATGGTATTAGTCGTTCTTCCTTAATAGCCCACTCGCCTCGAATCTGATTGATTACCAGCGATGATGTAACATCCCAAGAATGGCCTAGTTGAAATTGCATGTTTAGTTGGACATTTAATTTGGTAATTGTGTAAATGAATTAGGAGTTTAATTAAGGATTTATAAGAGTTTTATTTAGTATAAAAGAAAAGGAAAAAAGTCAAAGAAGTGGAATATAAGGTCTAATGAGAGATGGACATATGGCTTGGTAGGTGAGTGCATTAATGGAGATTTGAAAGGGTGAAGAGAGAGGGAGAGCAAAAGAGAGTTGCTTCCTGTGGAAGCCATAGTTGCCCTCTTTCTTGCCTTTCCCGTTCTCTCACTCCCTCATCTCTCTCATTTTTTTGCACTTTACTCTTTCCTACATTGTTCTTCACGTTTTGAGCTAGGGTTTGTGATCAAGAGTGGTTTTTCCAATAAGTAAGTGCTGGGTATACTGAATTGCTTCTTCATCTTCATCCTTTTGGGTTGATATGGGTTATATGGTTTGTTCATGGGTTAACTGAGCTATTATTTTGGTTGAATTATATGCAAGAATCTGAAGAGAGAAGAAAAAGCAAAGGAAAGGGAAAAGTGATATCTTGAAGATAGTGAATTGAGCTCCATTTCCAAGTTTGGGAGCTTTGTGTTTGGCTGTGTACGTTTGAGACTGTTTGTCCACTTCTCTTTAGATCATGGTTTGTTATGTGAATATCTGTCATTTGTGTGTTTTGGTACATGAAAATGCATAGGTATGATAGATTTGTGTATAAGATTTGAAATGTTAGAGTTATCATGCTTTGCATGTCAATTTTGAAGAGTATGTACATAAACATGAGATGGATTTCTGGGTTTTTGCAATCTCTGTATATGTTAATTTGATGTGTATTAATATTATATAAATGAGTTGTTATGGTTATAAGCATGTTTTGAGGGCACTGGAGGTAAGATTTTACATGATGTTGCATGACATTTGGTTATGGGGAAAGATTGGGTTTTTGTTTTCAAGATCGGTTTTTCCAGCATTTTACTGAGGAAAGGAAGATATGCTTCTGTCATAAGCATGACAAAAGTGAGTCTTCCCTACCCTCACGGTTATCCGATCAACTGGCAATCCTTCGCGACAAGTGAAGTTCTTCACGAGTCGTGAAGAATAGCTCGCTCGTCAAGGGGTTCTTCACGACACGTGAAGTCCTTCATGAGTTATGAAGAACAAGAGACTGGTCGTTATAGGCCCGCTCGACATAGCCCATTCGGTGTGGGAGTCTTCAAGACACGTGAAGTTCTTCATGAGTCATGAAGATAGCCCGTTCGGAAAGGCTGCTCGGTAGGAAGTGCCCCGCTCAACCGATCGTGCACAACACGGAGGGAGGTGCACGACTCGGTAGAGTGTGCACGTCTTGACTGTGCATGGCTCGGCAGGTGGGAGCACGACTCATGCTTCCTTGGCCACTGTCGCGATCTCGACAGTGACCCATATGCTCGCCTACCTGTTTTCCCAAAAATGATTTTACAAGTTTATTTCTACATGGGTTTTATTACATGGTACATGATTTGTTTTATATGTGGATTATTAACTGATAAGATTTGTAAATGACTTATATGTATATGGATTATGTGATTATTAGTTACATGTTTATGATAAAGCCTATATATATATATATATATGTATGATTTATATGTCTCTGAAATTGAGCAATATACATGTATACATGAAATTATATGATGATACTTGATTTATTCTCTGTTATATGATAATAATACTATAACATGATTGAGTTGTTATATGAGCCTGATAGTCATAGTAGTGGATAGATAAGTGCTTATCAAGGGTTAGAGTGTAAGTGCAGCTACTATATGTTACAAGTTATATGTTGACCCCGTTTGGGTTATATGAATTGAGACTTCGGTCTCCGGTATACTTTCGGGTATACATGTTTACACATGATTCGAGACTCTTGTCTCTATATGCTTGGATATTGTGTCCTATCAGTATCATTTGTACTCGTATCCACTAGTTAGTGAGTAATCAGGCTACTACATGAGGCTATTACATGAGATTTGTATATGAGACCATTATATATATGATTATGATATGTGTTCCCAATGATACGAAAATGGATGTATGTTACATGTATATGTACATGCGATATGACAAGATGGAATGTAATACTTGTAGTTGGACATGAATGGATAAATGTTTATATTGTGAAGATGCATATGAAGATTGATTACTTTGATATAAATGGTTAATTACTCTATCTTGTGGATATGCATATGATGATTAAGTACTGATTATATCCCTATATTCATGGGTGTGAGGAATACTTGTTATACGCATGAGTAGTATACGTTTATATGCTCTATTTCTTATTAAGCTCATGTATTGTTATTGCAAGTATATGTACATGCATGCTTTGTTTGTCCCCACTAAGCGTTATCGCTTAGCACGGGTTATTTTCCCGTGTAGGTGGTAGGTTCATTTTTGAGTCGGACATCTATAGGTCGGCCACTTGAAGTCTATAGTTGGAGTTTATTTTTGTCTTTCGCTTATTTTGTATAGAGTTTGATCTTAGAAATGTAATTTTGTAAAGGATTGATTTTGTATATGTATATGTTAATTATTTACAAATCCCTTTTGTAAAACGATATGGTTATTTATATATATGGTTTTGGCATCTTTATGATTATATGTATTTGCTTTTAGCATGTTTGAGTATATGTATATGTATTTGTGCATGTAGCGCTCCGGTATCCTTCCAAGGGGGATATCGGGGTGTTACAGATGAATTTACAAATACCTCTACGCTCTTTTTCCCCAAGGCTATCAAGGCATCTAACCCAAAAGTGCAGTCTTCATACTCGGCTTTATTGTTAGTCACCTTATATCTCAATTTCTTAGCCAGCGGGAGTTTTTCATCATCCGGGGTTGTTAGAATAATTCCTACTCCTACCCCTTTGTTGTTTACAACCCCGTCAAAGTGTAATTATAACACCCCAAAATGACCCTAAAAGATTTTAAGAGTTTTGATGTGGCATTTTGACACGTGGCATTGTAGGAGGGTGACATGTGGCATGGGATGTTATATGATTTTTGTCAAAATACATGTATGTATTTATTAAGAATATATATATATATATATAATTAAGTTAATAAGTGATATTTATGAGTTGTTTTGACATTTATGAGAACAGTAAATATTGGATTAGCATTGACCATCTTCCCATTTCCCTTCACACGTTGGATTGCTTGTGGCCTTTTAACTTTTCTTTCTTTTCCTTTGGTCTGCCATTTGCCACTGTTTTGCCTTTCTTATTGCTTTTGTTCCTTCTCTACTTCATTTTAAATTGCTCCTTAAGAGAATTCCTTGGATTGGTTTGAAGAGAGTGGGTTAGGAAGTGAGCTTGGTCTCCTAAGAAGGTAAGTAACGTGATTTTTATAGTATTGGTCTTCTTCTTCTACTTGGTTCCTATTTTTGATTTAAAGTAAAGAGAAGAGTAACTCAAGTGTTTTGCCTGGTTTTCGTTCAAGCTATGACCAAGAGAGTAGATAAAGGCAAAGAAAAAGTTGGAGCTGAATAGAGCATAGAGTTCAAGCTTCCTAGAGGTAGGGATCGTGTGTGATATTAACTTTTATTTATTTTGGTTGCTTACGGTGTTTTCATGATATATGTGTTTATATGTTATGATACATGTGTATATATGTTTAAGAGCATGTGACTTGATCATTTGAGTGGGTGTTCATGTTGTTAGATGGGTTACCAAATAGTTGTGATAGTAAAGTTTAATTTTCGCAAATTCTGTTTGATTTTCATCTGACCTCCATGTAATGTTTTTACCATAAGTAGAGTTTTAGACTCCTAAATTGAGTGATTCTTGAGTCATTAGAACCATAACTTCCATGCTTATAAAAGTTGTGGAAATGACCTTGAGCAAATTCTTGCTCTAAGACCCTGGAAATTTCCTAAAACCGTAGTGCCCTTGTTTAGGTGGGTTCCCTAGAATAGTATGGGGTTTTTAGGTCATATATTCTGATATAGATATGCCAAAGACCTGAAATTTGTCCCTTTTGAAAGCTAACATCCGAAGTAACAATTGTTAAGAAGGATGTTCTGTCTTAAAATGTCGCTAAATATGTGTAAAATGTGTTGTAAGTATAGACCTGTAGTCTGTCCTAAATCTGTCTCACATTTTGAAATAGAATAGGTTTACTCGGGGGTAAGGAATTCCTTACCACCATGTAAACCATTCTGTCCCTTTTATACCCAATTTTCATGTCCCATACGGCAGCATGGAATGCCTTACCACCGTATAACCTCATTTTTCAGCCTAAGATGTACTTTTTCCTTCCCGAATCGAACCCGAACTTCACCGGAAGTTCTTATCACTTGTCCCACTTACATTTAACATTATAAAATGTGTATATGAGTGTTTTTCCAATTGATTTATATGTAAATGATGCTATGGCATGAGAGTTTAATAATGGAATCAAATGTATTCATACTTTTTAATTGTTGAACATGACCTGCCATGTGATATTAATTATATACTCTTGAATCATGATATAATATTTGAGTAATTGTAATGTACATGATGGAGTGTATAGAGTCTTTATGTTAAGCCTGAATGGTCATAGTAGTGGATAGATAAGCATGCTTATAAAGGGTTAGACTGCAGCTGCTAGAGTTGGCCTTAATTGTGCCCAGAGTTTTGAATACCTTGTGTATTCAGTAAAGTTTGAGTTAATTCTCCACATGTAAGATATTGTAAACAGTATCCACAGTTACCCGTATCCACCATGAAAGGAATTCAGGCTTATTAATATTGTATAATAAACATAGAAAGATTAAAAGTATTGCTCTGAATAAATGTACAACACATGAGAATAATGTTTTAAGTACATGACAGTTTTGTATACAAGTATATGTTTACAGGAATGTGGACACGTGATTATTGTTATGTGAAATGTGTGATTTATTTGTGACTTCGAAAAGAAGTCCTTTGCATTATTTTTCATCCCCACTAAGCGTTATCGCTTAGCACGGATGCTTATTTCCGTGTAGGTACAGGTTCGGACCAGTGAGAGCGTGCATCTGCAGGTCAGGGCCACTAGGAAGTTTTGTTCATCTTTTTGTATAAGATAGGGAAGGAGTTTGTGATGTTTTGAGTAACATCATTATGTATAAAAGAGTTTAGTCATCACGTGTAAAGTTTATTGTAGTATATGTACAGAATCGAATCTGTAAAGCTAAATGACAACAGTTTTGTAATATGTTTATATATGTGTTTAATATTGATATAAATGCATGTTGGGCCCGAGTGATAGTGTTATTTTTTTATTTTATTATTTCTGTATAGTTATGTATTTTTTATTATTGCTTCCGCGAGTGTATGTATTTGTAACACCCCAAAACAGGCCTAGTCGGAATGCGCATGTTAAGTTAGGACATATGAGGGTATTTTGGTAATTATTGTTTACGAAATTGGGTGTAGTAAGGACTTAATTGAAGGAATTAAATTAATAAAATGGTAAATGAGGAGATTAACTAGTGTGTATGTATGTGTATGGTGAGTGTGTAAATGTAGTCAAAGATATTTTGTGTGAGCCAATTAGAGGATGCTAAGTGGGCTAGTAATATGAGGACATTTGGGCCTATGGGAAGTAAACAAGTGGACTAAGCAATTAAGAGGAGATAAGATTAAGGAAAGAGAGAGGGAGTGAGAAGGCAGATTACGTTTTGCTCTTCTCCTCCTCCTTCTTCTTTCTTTTCTTTTCCTTGGATCGTGTTCTTCTCGGTGGCTAGGCATGGGTTGATGTCTTGGTGGAGCTTAAGAGTCTTTTATGGAGGTATGTGTATGTTTTTGGTTGCTAGGGTTTCCTAAGAAAGATTATGTTTCCCTTCTTCTCCTTGTTTTATTTGAGTTAGGGTTTTTGGGTTAAGAGTAATTTTTGGGTTTTTGATTTGTGTAAGCTTTGGCTAACAAGAGGAAGTATAAGGGCAAGAAAAGGTTTGAGGATCAAGATAGAAGAAGAGTGGTTTTTGCTTCAATGAGGTTTGGGAGCTATTTGAGTTATTTTATCCAAGTTCTTCACTTAATTTGCATGTATACTTTGATTTGTTTAAATTCTGGAAAATAGATGATGAGTATTAGGTTGGAATGAATGTTTATTGTATGGGTTTTTAATTGTGAGGAAAGGATATGCATGATTATAGAATTAATAAACTGATTGTGAGAATTGGTTGAATGTACTGTCAAGTTTGTGATTTTCTACATTTTGAGGTTTCAATACGTGAATAGATTATATGATTGGAAGTAATTGTTGAAATCTTGTGCTTTATATTGGTTAAGATGTTTGAGAAGTTCTATTTTGAGGTAAGATTGAATTCAAGTTTGGTTTGAGTGAAAATGGTTTTGATTTGGATGTTTGGATTTTTCCTGTGCTTTTGCTGAGAACTGAAGATCACGACGCTGTCGCGAGCGCGACAATGTCGCGAGTACGACAGAGACGTGAAATCCAGCTCTGCGTGTTGAGGGCAAGTTCACAGATCGTGAACTGTGAAGAGACGTGAGCAGTGCTCACGGCGTGAGCAAGGCTCACGCAACGTGAGAATTGCTCACGACGTGAGCAAAGCTCACGTGGCGTGAGGGATGCTCACGCGACGTGAGCATCTTGGGCAGTGCTCACGCGTCGTGAGCAACCTTCACGTCGCGTGAAGGTTGCTCAGGACCCGTGTCTCGCGCGTTCTGTCGCGAGCGCGACAAAGTCGCGATCGCGACAGAACCTCCATTTTGCCCTGTTTTTCTCTTATGTGCTCTGTGTTCCGAAAATGAGTTTTAAATGTTTTTGTCATTGTTTTTCTTTCCCGTATGCTATGTGAACTTGGTTATATGCCTATTATTATACGGATTATGCTTAATAAATTATACGTTATAGTTTGAAACATAACTTGGATTATTTTCTAAAGTGAGAGTAATGAAATGATAATATGTTCACACTTGCTTATGATATGAGTAGTAAGAGGAATTCCTGGTAATCTAATATCTGATTGAAGTTGTGTAATCTGGTTTATGAATACTAAGTAATGTAAAGTATAACGCATGCTGTATTTTGATATACAATTAATCTTTGAATAACTAATATCATGGGTAAAATTTCATGTTATTCTTGGTTGAATGCTCTTGGGTTATGGATATAATATTTAATGATGATGGTGATCTGCATTACATGCCGTGTTTAGAAAATGAAGAAATTATGAAAGTTAAGTTCATAATTGGTTACTCCCGAATAGGTTATATTGAAATATAAAATATGTCATGCCTATCTTTAGTCAGATCCTGCTCTTAGGATAACATGCTGTGCTTAGATGTATATTGTATAATTTCCTGATTAGGATTATGCGCTGTGAATTATTGGCATATTATAATTCTATCTTTAATTCGGATATGTTGTAGAATCTTGGATGTGTTAAAATGTGTTGGTTGAGTTATATTACACGCTTTATAATATGAATAGTATGGGGTATGATTGATATTATATACTTATGTATTTGGATATTAGACTCTAGATCATGCATAATAACATGTATATATATATATGCAGTGTAAATAGACACATGATTTACATGATACATGAGGGTAGTGTGAACTTATTGATATGCCTATTTATATGCAGTATTGTGTATGATGAACTTTGTCGTGTGACTTGAACATGATTTGTATTAAGCATGACTGATATTATGAATTTCTTTATATGTCTACTATACTCTGGATTAAGTATGATGATATTTATATATTGTCTGATGTGACACATGATTTAAATGATGCATGACCTGCGAGAGTCAGTCTAGTGGATAGTTAGGCATGCCTAATAGAGTCTTTGTAGCTGCAGCGCCCTTTGAACGATTTGGACCCTGATCAGGTCCCACGACTGGTTCCTCGCGAACCCTTTGATATGAAATGTTTTGGAATGTGGAAAAAGATGATGTTGCTTTTCGACTAGTACCTGTATGGTACATTATATTATATGTGTTCCCTCTGAGGTTTACCCGGTCAGAGATCGGGCTATATGTTCCCTCATGAGGTCTCCTCCTCAGTACTCGTTATCCACTATTATGAGTCAGCAGGTACTTTGATGATTTGTTTTATTCTGTTTGAAATAGCCATCAGAATGTGATATCTGAATGAGCAAGAATCAGTTTATATGTATATGAATATGACTACGGCCTTCAGAAGGTAAATCTGTATTTAGTAAACATGACTTTTCAGTTAACATGCTTATCCGTACTTGGCATGTGATTTATTATTAGTTTCTGAATGCTTTGAAATGATTCGATCGATGTATTTATGTATATGAGTTAAGCATGGTTTTATTGTATACAAGTATGTGAATCAGATCGGTTGTGAGGGTAAGTATATAAGATGTAATCGTACTTTCTGCATGGTTTTGATATGAATGTGAAATGATGTGATTATGCCTTCAGTCTCCGTTATGGGAGTGTGTACAGCATGATATGCTATGTATTAGAGTTGTGCAGCAGAAGTGTGGTGTTTTGGATGATTTTCTTGGGTATGTGGCTCAGCATGATAATACTGGTGTCGTGTTTTGGGTTATGACTGTTTTGGCCCATTCCTGATATATGTATATGATCATATGTGTGAGTTTTCGAATGAATGCCTTTATTATGCAAATCTGTTTAGATATATGTTTTGAATATCCGCAATTGCCATTTGAATGTATTTTGCCTTGACGACCATTGTGAATGGCCGTCCATATTATTATGTTTGTTTTCCCCACTAAGCGTTATCGCTTAGCACGGGTTCTTTTCCCCGTGCAGGTGGCAGGTTTGTTCTGTTCGAGTCGCGCATCTGCAGAGTCGGCCATGTAGGAGCTAGAAGTCTTGTATCTTGTTCATCTTCTGTACCTCAGCTTTTGTATTTCTGTAGTATTGTTTGTGTAATTAATTATGTATTTATCTTGAGCTTTCTTTTGGAAATGTAATAGTTAGTATGTCTTTATGTTAAGTTATTCCTTTATTTTATTTAGTTCGCTTATGCTTCTGTTGAATGGTCGTATTTATGCTTCTGTGCATGCTTCTGCTTAGTGCTTGCGCATATGTGAGTTATTGCATGATCAGTCTGCGACCGCAAGTCAAAGTAAGTTTTTAATTAACCCATATTTTCATATGTGTGTTATGTATAGTTGTATACTTCCACATGGTGCTTATGCTTATCTGTGTAGGTGAGCGTCGGGTAACACGTCCGCCGGCGTCCTACCAACGGGGGCGGCGATGGGGGTGTTATAGTATTTATATCAGTATTTGAGTGCATGGAGCCCCCATATCCTCCCAGGGGATGTAGGGGTGTTACATTTTAGTGGTATCAGAGCTCTAGGTTAAATGGTTCGGGACTATAAGGTGATAGAGTATGGCATGTGTGTTTGATCTTATCTAGAGTGTGGCCTAATGCAGATGCTATTTTATAGGTTTTAGATGGAGTCCGACCCAAGTGAGAACGTTGGAGAGACTATGGGTAGTGTGAATCTGATTCATGTGGATCCACATGTACTGGCACAAGATAGAGAGGAAAGAGCTGGAGCTGTTCAGGACCACCCGGAGCTGATTCAAGGGTTGGTACAGATTCTGGATAGGTTGACAGCTCCAAAGACACAATCGAATTTGATAAGAAAGAGAGGAGCTGAAGAGTTCCATGGGACATCCTTGGATCAATCTGAGATAGCAGAGTTTTGGTTGGAGAGAATAAGAAGAATTTTACAAGAAATTAGTTGCCCACAGAATCAGAAAGTAGCTTGCGCCATGTCATTGCTGCAAGGTGCAGCATATGACAGGTAGAAGTTAATGTTGAGCAATCCTCAGAGGCCGATGGAATTAACATGGGATTTCTTTGTCCATGAGTTCAAAGAAAAATTTGTAACCAAAGCTTACCAAGATGCCAAATGGAAAGAATTTGTGACTTTTAAGCAAAAGAATATGACTGTTGGGGAATATGAAAAAGAGTTTACTCGTTTGAGTAAATATGTACCGGAAGGTATGTTAACTGAGGATTTTAGGTGTCGCCAGTTTGAAGATGGATTGAGAGAGAGCCTTCGGGGACCCCTGTCTGCCATGGTTGCTTTGTAACCAGTGGATTATTATCAATTGGTGTTAGCGGCGATAAAATTAGAGGAATCTGAATTGTTAAAACAGAAAACAGAGCAAAAGATAAGGTTTCCAAGAGAAGAAGAGAGTACGGGTAAAAGAGCTAGAGGGGTTAGAAGAGGGAAAGATGAACAAGATTCAGCATTTGTGCCAACTTCGGTTTGGAGTGTAAGGCCACCAGTTAGTAGAGAAAGTGTAGCATCGGAGTGTGTACACTGTGGAAGGCATCATTGGGGTGAGTGTAGGAAACTCACTGGAGCTTGCTTTAGATGTGGTAGTGCAGAGCATTGATAGGAATTTAATTGAGGTATAATTTAGTGTATGTTTTGTATGAGTTTATGGAAATAATCATGCAATTGTGTGTATATTTGATATCATATGTGTTAGTTTATGTTTATTTGTATTAGTTGAGTGTTTTTGTGTTTACTGGTGCTGTTTTTGGTGAAAAATGAAGAGAAGAAGCATAAATGTGGATAGGATCACGAGAGCTCAGAAGGGTCACGACTAGTGATGCTATATCACGAGTCGTGACTTATGAAGGAGAATGCAGAAGGAAGGAGGAAAAGAAGAAGAGGGGCTGAGGAAGTAGGGTCACGAGTCGTGAAAGACCATCACGACTCGTAACGACACAGAGAGGCCAGGAAAGAAAGGAAAGAAAAGAGAAAGGGAAGAGAAGGCGAGACGTGAGCACCAGTTACGACTCGTGAGTGGCCAGAGAGAAGAAGAGAAGCAAAAGAAGAAAAGAGAGAAAGGAAAAGGGGAGCGCATTCTGTCGCAAGCACGACAACGTTGCCAGTGCGCCAGAGACGACCGTTGGGGCAGTTTTCTGCCAAAACTCACTTGAAAAGTCACTTCCTTTCACCAACAATTACAACCATTCTCAAGGGGTATCTCTAAGAGACACAAACTTTAATCTATCATCTATAAATATGTAGTTTAACTGTAATTTTAGGGGGATGATTATTAAGTAATGAATATTGGATTGATTTTCGTTTGGATGATAAAGCACACACTCTGACTTATTTTATGATGAATCGTATGTTTGGATTTTCACAAACTGGTTTGTTTGACCCACCTAAATCTTTTAAACCTAATAAATTTTGGACCTTTTTAATTGATTTGCAAACACCATATAAAGCTAGAGATGCTAAATCAATGTTTATTAAAGATTTGAAATATTGGATTTTGCATAAAATATTTGCTTCTTTAATTTTCAATAGGTCTGAATTTAATCGCGTTTCTTTACATGAACTCTTTTTGATGTGGTGTGTACCTAAAAGGAAGGATGTGTGTTGGTCTTATTGGGTTGTAAGTCAGTTGTTGAATTGTGTTGATAGACATGAATCACCTATAACACATGGGCATATTATTACTGTTCTTGCAAGAAATTTAGATGTTTATTTTCGTTGTTATCATAGACATCGTCCTTGTATTTATTTTACTAAACATCTTTTTGTACGTGGAGAGGTTGTTAGTGCAAATTTTCAGGAAATACCATCACATTCGAGGTCTTGTTGGAGGGACATTGCTGGATCCTCTGCGCCACAAGTAGAGGAACACGAAGAAGAGGGTAGTGATGAGGGGGCAAGTGAAGATGAAATTCTGCCTGATGTTTCAGCAGATGTGGCTGCTGCCCCTGATGTTGGCTCATCTAGCCATAACATACCAATGATGTTATCTCATATGCAAGATCAGCTTTCTTCTATAGCGTGAAGGCAAAGGCGGTTGGAGTACAAGTTTGATAACTTCATCACACAAGCTGGATTTGTGATTCCATCACCTCCACCTTCACCATGATAGGGGAGTATTTCTGTTCTTTATTTTAATTGTTTTCTTTCTTTTAATTATTTATTTTGTTTCATTTCTTCACATTGAGGACAATGTTGGTTCTAAGTGTGGGGGAGTGAGTGTGTTGTGTTGTTTGTGATTACTTATGCTTTATAGTTTTTGTATATATTTTGTATGTTAATTGCATGATTATTTGTGTGTCTTAGTTTTTCAATTAGGTTTTTAGTAAGCTTTATTATAAAGTATTGTTCTTTTGGTATATTATATAGGTTGTTAAGTCAATTATTTTTTATGCTCATTTTTATCAGTTTTTCTAAATTTTTGGTATGTGTTTTAAGTTTTTCAAGTTATTTTCTTTTACTTCTTTCAACATTATGAATTATTTAGTTTTTTAACTAACCATATTTGTAAAGTTAGAATTTGCTCATTTAGTTTAAAATTTTAAGCTTCTAGCTGCCTATGGAAACTATAGCCATAATACTTACCTTATTCCCTTTCAATAATGGATGAGGACTTGAAAAAATTAAAAAAAAATATCATAAGTGGGATGGAGCATAAAACGCACCCACCAAATTAAAAAAAAAATAGCAAGATGTACATCCAAAATTGCAAAAATATGGGATGGAGCGTAAAACGCACCCATATTACCTTCTCTTGCTATGCATGGGATAAAATAAAAAAAATATATATCTATATAGACCCATGTACAACAAAAAGAAAATAAAAAAAAAAAAAGAAAAAAACAAAGTCTAAAAATGCCATGAGATTGGATTAAGGGTAAGTGAGCTTGAACTGTCCTAAATGCAGCTAGCAATCTTAGAATTTTTAACTTTTATGATCAATTTTCTCTCTTTGATTCATGTTTAGTTTTTGAGACTTTATATTCTTTATGTTGGAAGTAGTAAAGTTAGATGATTTGTCGAATTTCCAATAAATACTTAGAACTTTGATTTACTAATATGTGTGAGTGTTTGAGATAGTTGATCTTTGCAATTTTAGTATATATATGCTGAATGGACAGTGTTATATAATGATTTTTACTAACTGTTAAATTTTCTTATTTCTTTTCTCTTACTTGGGGACAAGCAAGGGTTAAGTGTGGGGGAATTTGATAGGAATTTAATTGAGGTATAATTTAGTGTATGTTTTGTATGAGTTTATGGAAATAATCATGCAATTGTGTGTATATTTGATATCATATGTGTTAGTTTATGTTTATTTGTATTAGTTGAGTGTTTTTGTGTTTAATGGTGTTGTTTTAGGTGAAAAATGAAGAGAAGAAGCATAAATGTGGATAGGATCACGAGAGCACAGAAGGGTCACGAGTAGTGATGCTATATCACGAGTCGTGACTTGTGAAGGAGAATGCAGAAGGAAGGAGGAAAAGAAGAAGAGGGGCTAAGGAAGTAGGGTCACGAGTCGTGAAAGACCATCACGACTCGTGACGACACAGAGAGGCCAGGAAAGAAAGGAAAGAAAAGAGAAAGGGAAGAGAAGGCGAGACGTGAGCACCGGTTACGACTCACACGCGAAGTCACGACGCGTAATTGCAGGTCGCGACTCGTGAGTGGCCAGAGAGAAGAAGAGAAGCGAAAGAAGAAAAGAGAGAAAGGAAAAGGGGAGCACATTCTGTCGCAAGCATGACAACGTTGCGAGCGCGACAGAGACAACCGTTGGGGCAGTTTTCTACCAAAACTCACTTGAAAAGTCACTTTCTTTCACCAACAATTACAACCATTCTCAAGGGGTATCTCTAAGAGACACAAACTTTAATCTATCATCTATAAATATGTAGTTTAACTGTAATTTTACGGGGATGATTATTAAGTAATTTTTTGTATTTTAGTTAAACAGTTTTCTTTTCACTAGTTAATTTTCTTAATTAGTTTTCATATTTTGAAGAAGAAGATCAAGGAGAAGAAAATTTATTTGAAGAATTGAGAAAAGGGTGGAAGGACTTTTATCTTAATCTCTTATCTTTTATTTCTTCTCTGTTACTTAATGAATACTAATTTAATGAATTTGTTCATTATTAACATTCTTTAATTCTATCTATTTTAAAGAGTCTTTGATTGCAGATTTTCTATTAGTATATTTTGCATGATCTTTATAAGTTAAAGTAATTCGAAAGTTTGCTTTATCTGAAATCTAATAGAATTTCATTATTAAGGTATATTTGAGAGATCGGTATATTAAGATAATTGCTATAGGTTAGTGTTTATTCTTAAAATATGTAATTAGAAACCTCTAATTCATTAATGAAAATTGTGAGTTAGAATTTTAATTGTATATTTTAGGCATTTTAATTCATGTCGAGAGAGTGAGTTAAAAATTTATTCTAACTTGGCTTGCATAAAAAGATGAAAGATGTTAATTAAAATGATGGAATCAAGTTCATTATCTTTAATTCTTCATGATTTATTTTATCTTCTTTTGACTATCATTAACTAGGTTTATTTAGTTTACATGTTAGATTAGTTTAAAATTAACTTTCACAGTATTAGACCATTGTAAAAATGATTAAAATTGGGGAGTAATAGTGAGTAAAACGTGTTCCTCGTGGGATCGACATCTTAAGTACTATGCGGTACACCATATACTTGCATTATATAGCATATATAGAAAATGCTTAACAAGCATCTCCTTGCCCAGTGTCCAAAGTTAAAGGAAAATTTAGCATCACAAGCAAGCAAAGATAAAGGAAATGTTTCTGGAAATGTTAGAAGTGGGAGACGAAGAAGTAGAGCTGAAAGACCACCATCGGAAACGGTTGAGAGGCCATTTTCCACCGATGATCAGCCATGTGTATATGCGAGGACTGCTGAAGCTATAAAGACACCGGCCGGATCTTCTGGTAAGTCCTTTTATCGATTAATGAAATATAGTTTCAGTTAATTGTCTGATATCGGGGAAATTTTGAGGACAAAATTTCTTAAAGGGGAGATATTTGTAACACCCCAAAATGACCCTAAAAGATTTTAAGAGTTTTGATGTGGCATTTTGACACGTGGCGTTGTAGGAGGGTGACATGTGGCATGGGATGTTATGTGATTTTTTTCAAAATACATGTAACACCCCCATCGCCGTCCCCGTTGGAAGGACGCCGACGGACGTGCTACACGACGCTCACATATACCGTTATACACATGCACAATGCGGAATCATACATTCATACATAACATGCATACAGAAATATGGGTTAATTAAAAACTTACATTGACTTACCTTGCGGTACAGACTGAATATGCAATAACTCACGCACACGCAGGCACTAAGCTGAAGCATACACAGAAGCATACATATGACCATTCAACGGAAGAAGGACATACTAACTATTACATTCCCAAAAGAAAACTCAAGATTAAAACATAATTAAATACATATACAATACTACAAAATTACAAAAGCTGAAATACAGAAGCTGAACCAGATACAGAACTCCTAACTCCCACGTGGCCGACCATGCAGAAGCGCGACTCGAACAGAACCAAACCTGCCACCTGCACGGAAAGGAAATCCGTGCTAAGCGATAAACGCTTAGTGGGGAGAACACACCAGAATATGGACGGCCATTCACAATGGTCGCCAAGGCATAACACATTCAAATGGCAAATGCGGATATTCATAACATATAAATAATCAGACTTGCATATTAAAGGCATTCATTTCAATACTCACAATCGAACCATAACTTCATGTTCAGGATAGACTAAAACAAACATAATACAATACACATTACAAGCATCATCATGCTGAACCACATACTATATCTCATGTATAAACCTACATGGGTAGCAAATATCAACATCTTACTGTGCAGAGTCACAAGAGCTTTACTCATGCAATTGACATAACTAAATACCCATGCATGAACTGACAACCAAACCATCATGTTAAGAATGCTAGCCATTTAACATACTTAGACATGCCAAACACATACACTAGTCAAATATCCAAAGGATAACATTTAGAGCTTCACAATACCGCTGCGCAACTCTAATATATATTAAGCATCATGCAAAAACACTCTGATAGCGGAGACTGAAGACGTAACCACTTAGTATTACATTCATATCATTATCATGCAGAAAGTACAATAATCATCACATACTTACCATCACAGCTGCTTCGGTTCACATGCTAATATATATAACAAAACTATGCTGAAGTCATATACTTAAATACATCAATCAAATCATTTCAAAGCAATCAGAAACTTATAACAAATCACATGACAAGTACGGATAATCATGTTAAATGTAAAGTCATGCTTACTTTAAACAGACATACATTCTGAAGCCCATAGTCACATTCATATGCATATAAACTGATTTCTGAAATCCTTATCAAGCTCAAATGGATATCACATTCGAAGGCTAAAACATAATCTATATAAGCGTGCTCATATAATAAAGCCATACAATCAGTATTTCCTAATCATATTCATTCAGAAAAATCCGATATACATTACATTAATATACTCATTCAGATAATCCATTTATAGCCAAATCAGATCAGAGCAGTTCAGATAAACATTCAAAGAACACCTGCTGACTCTAGGTAGTGGATAACGAGTGTACAGACAGTACTTTCCGGGTACGAGCCGATTACAGACAGTACGTTACGGGTACGAACCGATTAAACCATTATACTTTAACTTTCACAGATATTTTCACAAGGGACCTTAAACAAGATCCAATACAGAAAAGGGTTCGCAAGGAACCAAACGGGGACCTGATCAGGGTCCAAATCGTTCAAAGGGCGCTGCAGCTACAGAAGACTCTATTAGGCATGCCTAACTATCCACTTACTTGACTCTAGCAGGTTATGCGTAACCCAATTTACATTTCGAATCGCACAATGCATATATAATCAGCATGCATAAACAGAGAACGACAGACATTTAAATATTTTCATAAAGTTGGTCACAAATCATACAATTCGCATTGCAAAACATATTACAGTCCATACATTTTAACATTAAACAATGTTCTAAAGCATGCCAAGAATCAGGTTAAGAAGCACTACCATGCCAATGGTTATCAATACAAAATCCTAATCATGCATTAGGTGAAGATACTAAGCATAAACCATGCACAGTCCAAATTGCATTTAACATAACACAATGAGCTCCAAGGCTAAAGCATAACAATGTATTCCGACATCAGCCATAATATTCAAATAAGTCTGGCATAGCAGGATGCCAATCATACTTCATACAAGTCAAATACTAGAGCATGCAATAACTCAATTGATAACATCAGCACTATTCATCATTCTAAAGCATAACAGGAACACATGTTGAATCATATTATGCTAAAGACCAAGGACGCATCATCATAATCGAGGAAAGTTACAGCATAAACTTAAGCATAGCAAATTATCTTTAAAGAAGAAACAGACTAAAATATGCATAGCATAATTCACATTAAGACAGAGCATGTTTGGGACTTAAACAATCGGAAAGTTAGTATTCATAATTCCTTCGCATTCAGAATATGACGTGAAAAACATATCATAATAATAAGCATATTAAAGTCCAAACCATACTGTTAAAATCCCACAATCATACAACAGGATTACTATAATCCAAAACTGATTCCAAAATACTACATATAACTTATCTTAGATAACATATTATTAATACCAAATTAATTGGAATAATCAGTCATGTCATCAAGATAATATAAAACACAGTAGAGGAAAATACCCTGAAAAGCTTTTGAAAACCATTTTATAAAAACTGGTCGCTTGGGGAAAGAAAAACAGAAGTAAAACAGAAGAGTCGGAAGACCTGAGCAACCTTCACGTCACGTGAAGGTTGCTCACGTCGCGTGAGCATAGCTCACGCCTAGTGAGCAAATGCTCACGTCGTGAGCATTGCTCACGTCGCGTGAGCATAGCTCACGCCTAGTGAGCAATTGCTCACGTCGTGAGCATAGCTCACGTAGCGTGAGCTTTGCTCACCTAGCGTGAGCATGGCTCACATCACGTGAGCATAGCTCACGTAGCGTGAGCCGCTTGCTTCTTCTTCCCCCTAATCGCAAACTGCAGAATTCCTTCGTTTTCCAGAAATTCAATAGAAATCATTTCCAATCTAATTCACAACACCAACAAAACTCATATTACCTTTCAATCGATGTCCCAAACAGCATAAACAAGATCATTGCAACTTAATTCAACAATTACATCAACCAAAATCATGCATAGACACATTTAATTCCTTCAAGAACATAAACCCTAACAAATAACAGTAACTTCAAAACCCAAACACAGTACTTCCAATTTAATCCTACTCATGCGTTACTAACACATTTACTCACATACTCATGCATGTACACATTTCAAACATAACAAATTCCAAAAAATTAGATAGTGTAAACACATTTACAAGCTTAGTGAGAAGTAGGGCAGAGATAGGAACACAGAAACTCTTTAAACCTTGCATGCAATCAAAATACTCCCAAACCTGGAATGAAGATCCAAAAATCAAGCTTCAAAATCAATCCTCAATCCTTTCCTTGCCTTTACTTGCTTCTTCTTAACAATCCAAAACTTGCACAACAAAACCCACAATTACTCTTCATAACCCTAATTGAAGATAAAACCAGGAAGATGAAGAAGAACAGGAACACAAGGAAACCTTAAACCAACTTACCTTTTCAAACAAAGAATAATCCAAGCCAAATTCAACTCCAAGCCAAACGTGAAAGAAAGGAGAAGCAAAGAAAGGAGAAGAGAAGAGAAGAGAAAGCGTGAGATGAGGGAGACGGGAAAGCCAAACCAAAAATCTGTGTTTTTCCCTCTCTCTTCCTCTTACTTCTTCTTCTATTCTTCATTCAATGCCCACCTAATAATCCACTTGGCAGCTCCCTGATGGACCACAAAATCCATTTACACTTTCCAAACCAAAGCACCTTACCCTCACATGCACCCAAACCTTTCCTTAATAAATATCTTGTCTTAATGCTCTTTAGTCCTTAGACAATTACACTTCACTCACTTACACAATTCTTTCCGTACAAACTTAATTATCTCTTCAATTAGGTCCTTAACACTCCAAATTTCTCAAACACAAAATTACCGAAATACCCCTTTCGATCCCGACTTAGCATGCACAATCCGACCAGGGCTATTTTGGGGTGTGAAAACTCTTCCCTCCTAAAAGAATTTCGTCCTCGAAATTCACAGTGAAACACTTACATCCACACAACCCAAACAAACAAAACTTACTTAGACAAAAGCTTGCAACGTAACTTACCAGAAGAACCTGCAGTCTCCTTCGAATCCTTGCTAGACACTACAAACTATGTAGGCACTCGAGAAGATCTGAGCAGATCCTCCACTTCCTTTCTAGCTTGCCCAGCTAGACTCTCACTCATCTTTTTAGGGCAACCGGCAATCTGGTGTTCCATACTGCCACACCTAAAATAAGCACCTGAGAGCTTCCAACATGGGCCCCGATGTCGCTTCTGACAGTGCTGACATAAAAGTGATACCCACTTCCTACACTTGATCCCATGTTGCTTCCGACATTGTTGATACACTGAAGGTTCTCGAACCCTCTTCCCTGCTGACACTTCACTAACCGATCCTTTTCTCTTCTGAGGAACATGCCGCAAAACTTCTTGAGAAGCACGAGGAGCAGTCAATCTATCCAAAATCCGAATCAATCCTTGTACTATTGTCCTATCATCAGAAACACGACCAGAATCTTCAACTGGAAGACGCTCGGAAACATCCAGATCAGCACTAATTCGATTCACACTTTCCGTTGTCTCGCCCACATTCTCACTAGGATCAGACTCCATCTAGACATGACACAAAACAAGACGCATCTGCAGTAGGCCACGACACAAAACCGACTCTCATGCAAAGACTCAACACAAAACAAACAACATACCCAGAACCATCAAACCTGGGCTCTGATACCACTAACTGTAACACCCCCATCGCCGTCCCCGTTGGAAGGACGCCGAGGACGTGCTACACGACGCTCACATATACCGTTATACACATGCACAATGCGGAATCATACATTCATACATAACATGCATACAGAAATATGGGTTAATTAAAAACTTACATTGACTTACCTTGCGGTACAGACTGAATATGCAATAACTCACGCACACGCAGGCACTAAGCTGAAGCATACACGGAAGCATACATATGACCATTCAACGGAAGAAGGACATACTAACTATTACATTCCCAAAAGAAAACTCAAGATTAAAATATAATTAAATACATATACAATACTACAAAATTACAAAAGCTGAAATACAGAAGCTGAACCAGATACAGAACTCCTAACTCCCACGTGGCCGACCATGCAGAAGCGCGACTCGAACAGAACCAAACCTGCCACCTGCACGGAAAGGAAATCCGTGCTAAGCGATAAACGCTTAGTGGGGAGAACACACCAGAATATGGACGGCCATTCACAATGGTCGCCAAGGCATAACACATTCAAATGGCAAATGCGGATATTCATAACATATAAATAATCAGACTTGCATATTAAAGGCATTCATTTCAATACTCACAATCGAACCATAACTTCATGTTCAGGATAGACTAAAACAAACATAATACAATACACATTACAAGCATCATCATGCTGAACCACATACTATATCTCATGTATAAACCTACATGGGTAGCAAATATCAACATCTTACTGTGCAGAGTCACAAGAGCTTTACTCATGCAATTGACATAACTAAATACCCATGCATGAACTGACAACCAAACCATCATGTTAAGAATGCTAGCCATTTAACATACTTAGACATGCCAAACACATACACTAGTCAAATATCCAAAGGATAACATTTAGAGCTTCACAATACCGCTGCGCAACTCTAATATATATTAAGCATCATGCAAAAACACTCTGATAGCGGAGACTGAAGACGTAACCACTTAGTATTACATTCATATCATTATCATGCAGAAAGTACAATAATCATCACATACTTACCATCACAGCTGCTTCGGTTCACATCCTAATATATATAACAAAACTATGCTGAAGTCATATACTTAAATACATCAATCAAATCATTTCAAAGCAATCAGAAACTTATAACAAATCACATGACAAGTACGGATAATCATGTTAAATGTAAAGTCATGCTTACTTAAAACAGACATACATTCTGAAGCCCATAGTCACATTCATATGCATATAAACTGATTTCTGAAATCCTTATCAAGCTCAAACGGATATCACATTCGAAGGCTAAAACATAATCTATATAAGCGTGCTCATATAATAAAGCCATACAATCAGTATTTCCTAATCATATTCATTCAGAAAAATCCGATATACATTACATTAATATACTCATTCAGATAATCCATTTATAGCCAAATCAGATCAGAGCAGTTCAGATAAACATTCAAAGAACACCTGCTGACTCTAGGTAGTGGATAACGAGTGTACAGACAGTACTTTCCGGGTACGAGCCGATTACAGACAGTACGTTACGGGTACGAACCGATTAAACCATTATACTTTAACTTTCACAGATATTTTCACAAGGGACCTTAAACAAGATCCAATACAGAAAAGGGTTCGCAAGGAACCAAACGGGGACCTGATCAGGGTCCAAATCGTTCAAAGGGCGCTGCAGCTACATAAGACTCTATTAGGCATGCCTAACTATCCACTTACTTGACTCTAGCAAGTTATGCGTAACCCAATTTACATTTCGAATCGCACAATGCATATATAATCAGCATGCATAAACAGAGAACGACAGACATTTAAATATTTTCATAAAGTTGGTCACAAATCATACAATTCGCATTGCAAAACATATTACAGTCCATACATTTTAACATTAAACAATG
Organism: Excoecaria cochinchinensis; assembly: GCA_947683425.1. Lineage (NCBI taxonomy): Eukaryota > Viridiplantae > Streptophyta > Magnoliopsida > Malpighiales > Euphorbiaceae > Excoecaria > Excoecaria cochinchinensis. The sequence goes on from CANTUQ010000004.1 coordinate 6,336,293, forward strand.
TTCTAAAGCATGCCAAGAATCAGGTTAAGAAGCACTACCATGCCAATGGTTATCAATACAAAATTCTAATCATGCATTAGGTGAAGATACTAAGCATAAACCATGCACAGTCCAAATTGCATTTAACATAACACAATGAGCTCCAAGGCTAAAGCATAACAATGTATTCCGACATCAGCCATAATATTCAAATAAGTCTGGCATAGCAGGATGCCAATCATACTTCATACAAGTCAAATACTGGAGCATGCAATAACTCAATTGATAACATCAGCACTATTCATCATTCTAAAGCATAACAGGAACACATGTTGAATCATATTATGCTAAAGACCAAGGACGCATCATCATAATCGAGGAAAGTTACAGCATAAACTTAAGCATAGCAAATTATCTTTAAAGAAGAAACAGACTAAAATATGCATAGCATAATTCACATTAAGACAGAGCATGTTTGGGACTTAAACAATCGGAAAGTCAGTATTCATAATTCCTTCGCATTCAGAATATGACGTGAAATACATATCACAATAATAAGCATATTAAAGTCCAAACCATACTGTTAAAATCCCACAATCATACAACAGGATTACTATAATCCAAAACTGATTCCAAAATACTACATATAACTTATCTTAGATAACATATTATTAATACCAAATAAATTGGAATAATCAGTCATGTCATCAAGATAATATAAAACACAGTAGAGGAAAATACCCTGAAAAGCTTTTGAAAACAATTTTATAAAAACTGGTCGCTTGGGGAAAGAAAAACAGAAGTAAAACAGAAGAGTCGGAAGACCTGAGCAACCTTCACGTCACGTGAAGGTTGCTCACGTCGCGTGAGCATAGCTCACGCCTAGTGAGCAAATGCTCACGTCGTGAGCATTGCTCACGTCGCGTGAGCATAGCTCACGCCTAGTGAGCAATTGCTCACGTCGTGAGCATAGCTCACGTAGCGTGAGCTTTGCTCACCTAGCGTGAGCATGGCTCACGTCACGTGAGCATGGCTCACGTCACGTGAGCATAGCTCACGTAGCGTGAGCCGCTTGCTTCTTCTTCCCCCTAATCGCAAACTGCAGAATTCCTTCGTTTTCCAGAAATTCAATAGAAATCATTTCCAATCTAATTCACAACACCAACAAAACTCATATTACCTTTCAATCGATGTCCCAAACAGCATAAACAAGATCATTGCAACTTAATTCAACAATTACATCAACCAAAATCATGCATAGACACATTTAATTCCTTCAAGAACATAAACCCTAACAAATAACAGTAACTTCAAAACCCAAACATAGTACTTCCAATTTAATCCTACTCATGCGTTACTAACACATTTACTCACATACTCATGCATGTACACATTTCAAACATAACAAATTCCAAAAAATTAGATAGTGTAAACACATTTACAAGCTTAGTGAGAAGTAGGGCAGAGATAGGAACACAGAAACTCTTTAAACCTTGCATGCAATCAAAATACTCCCAAACCTGGAATGAAGATCCAAAAATCAAGCTTCAAAATCAATCCTCAATCCTTTCCTTGCCTTTACTTGCTTCTTCTTAACAATCCAAAACTTGCACAACAAAACCCACAATTACTCTTCATAACCCTAATTGAAGATAAAACCAGGAAGATGAAGAAGAACAGGAACACAAGGAAACCTTAAACCAACTTACCTTTTCAAACAAAGAACAATCCAAGCCAAATTCAACTCCAAGCCAAACGTGAAAGAAAGGAGAAGCAAAGAAAGGAGAAGAGAAGAGAAGAGAAAGCGTGAGATGAGGGAGACGGGAAAGCCAAACCAAAAATCTGTGTTTTTCCCTCTCTCTTCCTCTTACTTCTTCTTCTATTCTTCATTCAATGCCCACCTAATAATCCACTTGGCAGCTCCCTGATGGACCACAAAATCCATTTACACTTTCCAAACCAAAGCACCATACCCTCACATGCACCCAAACCTTTTATTAATAAATATCTTGTCTTAATGCTCTTTAGTCCTTAGACAATTACACTTCACTCACTTACACAATTCTTTCCGTACAAACTTAATTATCTCTTCAATTAGGTCCTTAACACTCCAAATTTCTCAAACACAAAATTACCGAAATACCCCTTTCGATCCCGACTTAGCATGCACAATCCGACCAGGGCTATTTTGGGGTGTGAAAACTCTTCCCTCCTAAAAGAATTTCGTCCTCGAAATTCACAGTGAAACACTTACATCCACACAACCCAAACAAACAAAACTTACTTAGACAAAAGCTTGCAACGTAACTTACTAGAAGAACCTGCAGTCTCCTTCGAATCCTTGCTAGACACTACAAACTATGTAGGCACTCGAGAAGATCTGAGCAGATCCTCCACTTCCTTTCTAGCTTGCCCAGCTAGACTCTCACTCATCTTTTTAGGGCAACCGGCAATCTGGTGTTCCATACTGCCACACCTAAAATAAGCACCTGAGAGCTTCCAACATGGGCCCCGATGTCGCTTCTGACAGTGCTGACATAAAAGTGATACCCACTTCCTACACTTGATCCCATGTTGCTTCTGACATTGTTGATACACTGAAGGTTCTCGAACCCTCTTCCCTGCTGACACTTCACTAACCGATCCTTTTCTCTTCTGAGGAACATGCCGCAAAACTTCTTGAGAAGCACGAGGAGCAGTCAATCTATCCAAAATCCGAATCAATCCTTGTACTATTGTCCTATCATCAGAAACACGACCAGAATCTTCAACTGGAAAACGCTCGGAAACATCCAGATCAGCACTAATTCGATTCATACTTTCCGTTGTCTCGGCCACATTCTCACTAGGATCAGACTCCATCTAGACATGACACAAAACAAGACGCATCTGCAGTAGGCCACGACACAAAACCGACTCTCATGCAAAGACTCAACACAAAACAAACAACATACCCATAACCATCAAACCTGGGCTCTGATACCACTAACTGTAACACCCCCATCGCCGTCCCCATTGGAAGGACGCCGACGGACGTGCTACACGACGCTCACATATACCGTTATACACATGCACAATGCGGAATCATACATTCATACATAACATGCATACAGAAATATGGGTTAATTAAAAACTTACATTGACTTACCTTGCGGTACAGACTGAATATGCAATAACTCACGCACACGCAGGCACTAAGCTGAAGCATACACGGAAGCATACATATGACCATTCAACGGAAGAAGGACATACTAACTATTACATTCCCAAAAGAAAACTCAAGATTAAAACATAATTAAATACATATACAATACTACAAAATTACAAAAGCTGAAATACAGAAGCTGAACCAGATACAGAACTCCTAACTCCCACGTGGCCGACCATGCAGAAGCGCGACTCGAACAGAACCAAACCTGCCACCTGCACGGAAAGGAAATCCGTGCTAAGCGATAAACGCTTAGTGGGGAGAACACACCAGAATATGGACGGCCATTCACAATGGTCGCCAAGGCATAACACATTCAAATGGCAAATGCGGATATTCATAACATATAAATAATCAGACTTGCATATTAAAGGCATTCATTTCAATACTCACAATCGAACCATAACTTCATGTTCAGGATAGACTAAAACAGACATAATACAATACACATTACAAGCATCATCATGCTGAACCACATACTATATCTCATGTATAAACCTACATGGGTAGCAAATATCAACATCTTACTGTGCAGAGTCACAAGAGCTTTACTCATGCAATTGACATAACTAAATACCCATGCATGAACTGACAACCAAACCATCATGTTAAGAATGCTAGCCATTTAACATACTTAGACATGCCAAACACATACACTAGTCAAATATCCAAAGGATAACATTTAGAGCTTCACAATACCGCTGCGCAACTCTAATATATATTAAGCATCATGCAAAAACACTCTGATAGCGGAGACTGAAGACGTAACCACTTAGTATTACATTCAATATCATTATCATGCAGAAAGTACAATAATCATCACATACTTACCATCACAGCTGCTTCGGTTCACATGCTAATATATATAACAAAACTATGCTGAAGTCATATACTTAAATACATCAATCAAATCATTTCAAAGCAAGCAGAAACTTATAACAAATCACATGACAAGTACGGATAATCATGTTAAATGTAAAGTCATGCTTACTTAAAACAGACATACATTCTGAAGCCCATAGTCACATTCATATGCATATAAACTGATTTCTGAAATCCTTATCAAGCTCAAACGGATATCACATTCGAAGGCTAAAACATAATCTATATAAGCGTGCTCATATAATAAAGCCATACAATCAGTATTTCCTAATCATATTCATTCAGAAAAATCCGATATACATTACATTAATATACTCATTCAGATAATCCATTTATAGCCAAATCAGATCAGAGCAGTTCAGATAAACATTCAAAGAACACCTGCTGACTCTAGGTAGTGGATAACGAGTGTACAGACAGTACTTTCCGGGTACGAGCCGATTACAGACAGTACGTTACGGGTACGAACCGATTAAACCATTATACTTTAACTTTCACAGATATTTTCACAAGGGACCTTAAACAAGATCCAATACAGAAAAGGGTTCGCAAGGAACCAAACGGGGACCTGATCAGGGTCCAAATCGTTCAAAGGGCGCTGCAGCTACAGAAGACTCTATTAGGCATGCCTAACTATCCACTTACTTGACTCTAGCAGGTTATGCGTAACCCAATTTACATTTCGAATCGCACAATGCATATATAATCAGCATGCATAAACAGAGAACGACAGACATTTAAATATTTTCATAAAGTTGGTCACAAATCATACAATTCGCATTGCAAAACATATTACAGTCCATACATTTTAACATTAAACAATGTTCTAAAGCATGCCAAGAATCAGGTTAAGAAGCACTACCATGCCAATGGTTATCAATACAAAATCCTAATCATGCATTAGGTGAAGATACTAAGCATAAACCATGCACAGTCCAAATTGCATTTAACATAACACAATGAGCTCCAAGGCTAAAGCATAACAATGTATTCCGACATCAGCCATAATATTCAAATAAGTCTGGCATAGCAGGATGCCAATCATACTTCATACAAGTCAAATACTGGAGCATGCAATAACTCAATTGATAACATCAGCACTATTCATCATTCTAAAGCATAACAGGAACACATGTTGAATCATATTATGCTAAAGACCAAGGACGCATCATCATAATCGAGGAAAGTTACAGCATAAACTTAAGCATAGCAAATTATCTTTAAAGAAGAAACATACTAAAATATGCATAGCATAATTCACATTAAGACAGAGCATGTTTGGGACTTAAACAATCGGAAAGTCAGTATTCATAATTCCTTCGCATTCAGAATATGACGTGAAATACATATCACAATAATAAGCATATTAAAGTCCAAACCATACTGTTAAAATCCCACAATCATACAACAGGATTACTATAATCCAAAACTGATTCCAAAATACTACATATAACTTATCTTAGATAACATATTATTAATACCAAATAAATTGGAATAATCAGTCATGTCATCAAGATAATATAAAACACAGTAGAGGAAAATACCCTGAAAAGCTTTTGAAAACCATTTTATAAAAACTGGTCGCTTGGGGAAAGAAAAACAGAAGTAAAACAGAAGAGTCGGAAGACCTGAGCAACCTTCACGTCACGTGAAGGTTGCTCACGTCGCGTGAGCATAGCTCACGCCTAGTGAGCAAATGCTCACGTCGTGAGCATAGCTCACGCCGCGTGAGCATAGCTCACGCCTAGTGAGCAAATGCTCACGTCGTGAGCATAGCTCACGCCTAGTGAGCAAATGCTCACGTCGTGAGCATAGCTCACGCCTAGTGAGCAAATGCTCACGTCGTGAGCATTGCTCACGTCGCGTGAGCATAGCTCACGCCTAGTGAGCAATTGCTCACGTCGTGAGCATAGCTCACGTAGCGTGAGCTTTGCTCACCTAGCGTGAGCATGGCTCACGTCACGTGAGCATAGCTCACGTAGCGTGAGCCGCTTGCTTCTTCTTCCCCCCAATCGCAAACTGCAGAATTCCTTCGTTTTCCAGAAATTCAATAGAAATCATTTCCAATCTAATTCACAACACCAACAAAACTCATATTACCTTTCAATCGATGTCCCAAACAGCATAAACAAGATCATTGCAACTTAATTCAACAATTACATCAACCAAAATCATGCATAGACACATTTAATTCCTTCAAGAACATAAACCCTAACAAATAACAGTAACTTCAAAACCCAAACACAGTACTTCCAATTTAATCCTACTCATGTGTTACTAACACATTTACTCACATACTCATGCATGTACACATTTCAAACATAACAAATTCCAAAAAATTAGATAGTGTAAACACATTTACAAGCTTAGTGAGAAGTAGGGCAGAGATAGGAACACAGAAACTCTTTAAACCTTGCATGCAATCAAAATACTCCCAAACCTGGAATGAAGATCCAAAAATCAAGCTTCAAAATCAATCCTCAATCCTTTCCTTGCCTTTACTTGCTTCTTCTTAACAATCCAAAACTTGCACAACAAAACCCACAATTACTCTTCATAACCCTAATTGAAGATAAAACCAGGAAGATGAAGAAGAACAGGAACACAAGGAAACCTTAACCCAACTTACCTTTTCAAACAAAGAACAATCCAAACCAAATTCAACTCCAAGCCAAACGTGAAAGAAAGGAGAAGCAAAGAAAGGAGAAGAGAAGAGAAGAGAAAGCGTGAGATGAGGGAGACGGGAAAGCCAAACAAAAAATCTGTGTTTTTCCCTCTCTCTTCCTCTTACTTCTTCTTCTATTCTTCATTCAATGCCCACCTAATAATCCACTTGGCAGCTCCCTGATGGACCACAAAATCCATTTACACTTTCCAAACCAAAGCACCATACCCTCACATGCACCCAAACCTTTCCTTAATAAATATCTTGTCTTAATGCTCTTTAGTCCTTAGACAATTACACTTCACTCACTTACACAATTCTTTCCGTAGAAACTTAATTATCTCTTCAATTAGGTCCTTAACACTCCAAATTTCTCAAACACAAAATTACCAAAATACCCCTTTCGATCCCGACTTAGCATGCACAATCCGACCAGGGCTATTTTGGGGTGTGACAATACATGTATGTATTTATTAAGAAAAGATATATATATATATATATATATATATATATATATAAGTTAATAAGTGATATTTATGAGTTGGTTTGACATTTATGAGAATAGTAAATATTGGATTAGCATTGACCATCTTCCCATTTCCCTTCTCACGTTGGATTGCTTGTGGCCTTTTGACTTTTCTTTCTTTTCCTTTGGTTTGCCATTTGCCATTGTTTTGCCTTTCTTCTTACTTTTGTTCCTTCTCTTCTTCATTTTAAATTGCTCCTTAAGATAATTCGATGGATTGGTTTGAAGAGAGCGGGTTAGGAAGTGAGCTTGGTCTCCTAAGAAGGTAAGTAACGTGATTTTTATAGTATTGGTCTTCTTCTTCTACTTGGTTCCAGTTTTTTATTTAATTTAAAGAGAAGAGTAACTCAAGTGTTTTGCCTGGTTTTGGTTCAAGCTGTAGCTAAGAGAGTAGATAAAGGCAAAGAAAAAGTTGGAGCTGAATAGAGCATAGAGTTCAAGCTTCCTAGAGGTAGGGATCGTGTGTGATATTAACTTTAATTCATTTTGGTTACTTGCGGTGTTTTCATAATATATATGTTTATATGTTATGATACATGTGTATATATGTTTAAGAGCATGTGACTTGATCATTTGAGTGGGTGTTGATGTTGTTAGAAGGGTTACCATATAGTTGTGATAGTAGAGTTTAATTTTGACAAATTTTGTTTGATTTTCATCTGACCTCCGTGTAATGTTTTTGCCATAAGTAGAGTTTTCGACTTCTACATTGAGTGATTCTTGAACCATTAGAACCATGACTTCCATGCTTATAAAAGTTGTAGAAATGATCTTGAGAAAATTCTTGTTCTAAGACCTTGGAAATTTGCTACAACCGTAATGCCCCTGTTTAGGTGGGTTCCCTGGAATAGTATGGCGTTTTTAGGTCACATCTTCTGATATAGATATCCAAACGACCTGAAATTTATACCGTTTGAAAGACAGCATCCGAAGAAACAATTGTTAAGAAGGATGTTTTGTTTGAAAATGTCGCTAAATATGTGTAAAATGTGTTTCAATTATAGACCTGTAGTCTGTCCTGACTCTATCTCAAATTTTGAGACAGAATAGGTTTACACGGGGGTAAGGAATTCCTTACCGCCGTGTAAAACCATTTTGCCCCTTTTATACCCAATTTTCATGTCCCACATAGCGGTATGAAATGCCTTACCACCGTGTAACCTCATTTTTCAGCCTAAGATGTACTTCTTCCTTCCCGAATCGAACCCGAACTTCACCGGAAGTTCTTACCACTTGTCCCACTTACATTTAACATTATAAAAAGAGTATATGAGTGTTTTTCCAATTGATTTATATGTAAATGATACTATGGCATGAGAGTTTAATAATGGAATCAAATGTATTCATGCTTTTTAATTGTTGAACATGACCTGCCATGTGCTATTAATTATATACGCTTGAATCATGATATAATATTTGAGTAATTATAATGTACTTGATGGAGTTTATAGAGTCTTTATGTTAAGCCTGAATGGTCATAGTAGTGGATAGATAAGCATGCTTATAAAGGGTTAGAGTGCAGCTGCTAGAGTTGGCCTTAATTGTGCCCAGAGTTTTGAATACCTTGTGTATTCAGTGAAGTTTGAGTTAATTCTCCACATGTAAGATACTGTAAACAGTATCCAGAGTTACCCATATCCACCATGAAAGGAATGCAGGCTTATTAATATTGTATAGTAAACATGGAAAGATTAAAAGTATTGCTCTGAATAAATGTACAGCACATGAGAATAATGTTTCAAGTACATGACAGTTCTGTATACAAGTATATGTTTACAAGAATGTGGACACGTGATTATTGTTATGTGAAATGTGTGATTTATTTGTGACTTCAAAAAGAAGTCCTTTACATTATTTTTCATCCCCACTAAGCGTTATCGCTTAGCACGGATGCTTATTTTCGTGTAGGTACAGGTTCGGACCAGTGAGAGCGTGCATCTGCAAGTCAGAGCCACTAGGAAGTTTTATTCATCTTTTTGTATAAGATAGGGATGGAGTTTATGATGTTTTGAGTAACATCATTATGTATAGAAGAGTTTAGTCATCACGTGTAAAGTTTATTGTAGTATATGTACAGAATCGAATATGTAAAGCTAAATGACAATAGTTTTGTAATATGTTTATATATGTGTTTAATATTGATATAAATGCATGTTGGGCCCGAGTGATAGTGTTATTTTTTTATTTTATTATTTCTGTATAGTTATGTATTTTTTATTATTGCTTCCGCGAGTGTATGTATTTGTATCAGTACTTGAGTGCGTGGCGCCCCCATATCCTCCCAGGGGATGTAGGGGTGTTACAGTAATCGCAAACCCTGTACTGTGATAGCTGCCAAATCAAAGTCTGGGAAGTTAAACTCGTACGAATCTCCTTAAATAGGGTGCTCAGCTAGTAACTCTGCTACTACTCACCCTTTAATAGTCTTCCGAGTGATGTATTCAACATTGAATTCTTGTAATAACAACAACCATCTCCCCATTTTCTCTAACAAACATGGAGCCTCCTATAGGTATCTAAGAGTTTGTTTCGCTACTGCTTGCACCTTGTAAGAGTGGAAATAATGTCTCAACTTCTTGGATGACCTGATTACCGCAAGGCAAACCTTTTCTCCTTCTGCATATTTGACCTCATAGCAAAGGAACTTCTTACTGAGGTAATAGACTGCAAACCTGTTGCGGTGGTCTCAGAATTGTGGGATTCAATAGATATTCCCTAATAGTATCAAAAGCTTTCTGGAAATATTCATTCCATACTACAGGTTGGTCTTTTCTGAGCAACTTGACGATTGGCTCGCAAATTGAAGCAAGCTTGGCGATAAACCTGCTGACATACTGCAACTTACCAAAAAACTTCTGAGGTCCTCTTCTTTCTGAGGTACCGGCATTTTTCTGATGGCCTTAACCTTGTCTGCATTGATCTCAATCCCTCTCTGGCTGACTATATGTCCTAACAATTTCCCTGAAGTTACACCAAAAATGCATTTTTGGGGGTTCAATCGTATATTATACATACTGATCCTCTGAAAGAACTTCTCTAAAGCCTTAAAGTGACTCTCTCTTGTGGGTGACTTGATCATCATGTCATCCACGTATACTTTCACCTCCTTGTGGATCAAGTCATCTAGGATCCTCGTTGCCATTCTCTAATACATTGTGCCTGCATTCTTCAAGCCAAATGACATCACCCTACAAGCAAAGATCCCCCATTCAGTGATAAAGGCTGCTTTGATCCGATTTGCTATTCTGTTAAGAATCTGATTGTAGCCTGCATAACCATCTACGAAGCTATACATCATGCAAGTAGCTGCACTGTCTACTAACACATCGATGTGAGGTAGCAAAAAGTCATCTTTCGGACAAGCTTTGTTCAGATCTCAATAGTCCACACACACACGTACCTTGCCATTCTTTTTAGCCACTAGGACTACATTGGCCAACCAGGTTTGTTATTGTATTTCAATCTAGAACTTTGCCTCAATCTGTTTATGAATTTCTTCTTTCACTTTATCTGCCCATTCCGGCCTGAGCCTCCTAAGCTTTTGCTTGACTGGCTTATGGTCTGGGTATATTGGTGAAAACACCGGGTCCTGAGGCAATTCAGACCAAAGTTACCCGATGATGAAAATGATCCCTGTTTACAGGTGAAAGGGCAATCGGAAGTGACAGTTTCCTCGAAAAAAAATAATAATAAATATAATAATAATAATTTTAATATTTCTTTTTACATATATTATTTTTGTTCTTTAAATTTTTTTATTATTTTGTTTTGTTTTCCATTTTCTTTATTTAGAAAAAATAATATTATTTTCTTTATCTAAAAAAAATAATATATATATTATTTTCTTTGTTCTTAAAAATGGGAAATATATATATATATATATATATTTAAAATAAAAAAGAATTGTTTTTGGGTTTTTGGGGGCCCTAGGGCATCAAGGCCCATCTCACTCTTGTGAGATGGGGCCTCATAAGACTCAAATGAGTGAGAGGCAGCCTTGCTGCCTAAGACCCACGTTGTGGGTGAGTTTCCCACGTGTCATCTCTCCCACAGTGCCTCTCTCTTCCTCTTTTCCAAGGGGGTTGGTTTGAAAAACCAGGATTTGGTAGGAAATAATGTAATCATGTCAAATTGAATTTAAGGAGTTGAAAAAGGAGAACAAGGGGAGGGGCATTATTGGAGTTAACAAAAGAAGAAAAAAAAAAAGAAAAAAAGAAAAAAGAAAAAAGAACACAAAAAAAAGATCGAGAGAAAATAGGGAGAAAGAAGAGAAAAACTGAAGAAATACATACTGTGAGCTTGATCTGGAGAGCAAAAAGAGGAAAAAAGAGTGAAGGATACATCACCTTTTAAGTGTTGGTTTTTGTTTTTAAACATGTTATTCCACTGGAACTTTTAAAAGTTCTGTTTTTAACTTTCAATCTAAGAAAAGCAACGAGGAAATCACATACTGCCTTTGCAAATCAAAGATCAAGAATTTGAGGGTAAACACTTACTAATCATCTCATTTCTATTTTCTTTTCATTTTCTTTCTTTTGTTTATTTTTATTATTGTTCTTTGTTAAACCAGTAGGCTTACACTTTGTATATATTATATGTATTGTATATTACACTTTGTATATTATATATGTATTGTATATTATATTACACTTTGTATATATTATATGTATTGTATATATTATTTATTTGTTTCTTTATCTTGTTGATCACGTGTTTATGCTTGATGTGAACAATGAGTATGGGTGTAGTTTTATCATGCATATTTTGGGGGTTTATCGACACATGCCTGAGCTGTTAGAATCCCTCTGTTTGCCCCTGTTCTTTTTTTTCCTTTTCTTTTACTTTTATGTTTCATGCATTTTAAGCTCCATTTTTGTTCTAAATATTTTTGTTTCATGATATTTTCTGATATATATGTTGGTTGAGGCTTGTTATTTGTTGTTGTGGCTTTTAAAAATCAAAATCAGTGTTTTGCGTTAAAACAGGGCTGATTTACGTAACAGAACAAAAGCGTAGCTGTGTTTTATAAGAAACACAGTTGTGTTTCTGCATAGCGCGCAATTTATTTAAAAAGCACAGCTATGCTTTCGAAAAACACAGTTGTGCTTTTCGTGCAGCTTGGCTCCTGCACGTCCCTTCGTTCTTGGTGACGCTTATCTTTGCGTCGTGAAAACACAGCCGTGCTTCATGAGAAAGCACAGCTGTGCTTTCTCTTTCTCTCGCCTTTCTTTCTTTCGTTTTTCGCCGCTTGTTGTCCCATTGTGAAAAACACAACCATTTTTTTGGTGAAAACACGGCTGTGTTTTCTTCTCTTCTCCTTTTTTATTTATTTTTTTGTTTCTATATACATTATATTTATTCCATTTATTTTCTTCCTTTAATTAATGCATCCATTTTATAGTTGATTCATTCCATTAAATTAATTATTCATAATTAATTGATTTATTTAATTATTATTTACTTGATTTATTATTTTTTTTAATTATTTATCTTATTCAATTAACTTCAGTTAATTAATTTATTTGTTCATTTTAATTACTTAACTTGTTTCACTAACATTATATTCTATTTTGTTTTTTTATTTTGCCTCCAAAAATCATTTATTTGTGCGAGTTACACACTTGAGCTCGGGTTGGAGGTTCGGGAGATTAGAGGCCATCCATTCTAGAGTTTGTCCTTTTAATTTTTTTATTTATTATTTATTTTATTATTTTTAGGTGTTGCACGTGAAAAATATTTTATTAATTGCTCGAATCATAGAAAATCACATTTTTTTATATAACTAATAACTTGTGAATTTTTATTAATAAAATGGACCAATGTCCTATTTTAGCCAATAAAACCTCACTTTCAAATGGAGAACTTAGTTTTCTTAAAATGGGATACTCATCCCGGTTTTCTCAATAAATATCCTAAAAATAGTTGTTCAATTTTTTTTCTAATAAATAAAAAGGAACCAATGTTCCTAAAATTCATGACCTTATTTATGTGTGTTGCATTTTAATTTCTTTCATGTGTTTATTTGCTTGTTTATTTTTTATTTATTTACTTTTATTTGGGGGATTGTTTTGTCCCAACTTTTATTTATTTTCACTATTTATTTGGGGGATTGTTCTGTCCCACTTTATTTATTTTTGTAATTTATTTATTTATTTACTGCTTTATTTACCGCTTTCCAATGTGAATGGATGCGCTTTTAAAATTTACTGCACAATCGCGTGAGATAAGAGATAGAATTTAGATTTCTTAATAACTCATTTATAAAACCTAAGTCATTAATAAGAGTGAAGTTCCGAACACCTTCTCTGGTTTAGACCAATAGAGGTCAGAGACCTCTCCCAATTTCTTGTAAATTGGGTGGCGACTCCAAAATACCTCAAAAGGTGCCTAAAAGCGTTATGGGTCTAGATCCTCCTTTCTAATGTTCTATTGGGAAGGAGGCATCCAAGATGGCTCATGATGCCCAAGATCATAAAGACGCGAACCGATTCCTCGAGCCCCAAAAGGCGGGCTCAAAGAGGGCCTTGCTGGTTTCAGCGCGTGTCACAGTGGCGACTCCACTTGGGATGATCAAAACTTCACTTCAAAAGTAATTTAAGTTAAAATTATAATTGAGTTAGTAAGAATCAAAAATTCCAGTTCTAATCAAAATTGCATTACATACATTAGAGCCTTAGAATATGTTAGTTGGTCCCTTATCTACCCCGGTGCGTTCCTAAAACACGACCCTACTTTCACTCATTGTAGGGAAGTGTTTGGGATAATCACCAGCCCAAGCCTTGTACCATCAAATGGTATATCAAATGGAGACCCGATTGGTCGCTATGCTCGTGATGAGCTAGACCCGTTGGCAAGGACCATGCTTGGGTAGACCTAAAGAAATACTACCTTCGACCAAAGCACATATAATGGCAATAGATACTCTCACTAGGTAAAATGTACCATAATATCGTGCTTGCTATTCGGGCCGTCATATATTAAATAAATTCAATTAAATTAAATGGCCTTTCACTAAAGGCTTTCATGCCCCGGTGGGCCCATCTTAATTTGGTTGAATTGTTTAAATACATAATGGCCAAACACTCATACGAATGCACATTAGGCTAGAGTTGTTATGTTGCCGGTTTTTACCGTGCATTATACGTGTCCAATGGGTTCCCTGTTAACCCTTGGATAAAGCCCACCTAGGAGAGAGACTGCACGAGCCCGTGTGTGGGAGAAATAAGGTCAGAAGAATCTATATGCTTGCATGTGTTTGTCTATGCTGTACCAGCACGACCATGCATTGCACTTTAAGTCATGCATCATCCTAACAGAGGTATGTTTTGCAGCCATCATAGATTCACCCAGGTGGTTTAGAGGTCCCGACGGTCGATTGAAAAAGGTTTCACTTTTGGGGCTATCAGAGTTGGTTTCAGATCAGAGTTCGGATTCCTTTTCAGAGGGTAGTGAGATTTTGTCTTCTGAGTCATCAGCTGAAGCAAGTATGTCTAACCCAGTGAGTGGTTTTGATGTAACCAGGGCAATGATTACCGAGGAAGTAGGGAAGAGAATGGAGGAATTTGAGGCCCGTATGATGACGATGATGGGCAACCTTGCCACTACCTTAGCCCCACTGGCTGGGCAATAGGCTGCTGCTCCAGCTAGGGAGCAAGAAGAACAAGGGGTTGCTAGAGAGGATCCCCCAGCTACAGTTGATCCACCTGTAGTTGAGCCAAGAGCGCCAGTCCCTGTTGAGCAGAGGGAAGGCCCGAGATCTGTGGTTGACCTATGGGATGAGCAGGAAGAACAGACGGTAGTGAAGGGAAAATCGCCCAAGTTAGAAGATGCAATGTGGAGGAAAATGGAGGAAAGATTTGAAGCTATGATAAGAATGTTGAAGGTAGGAGGAGGGATGAACCCCAAGGATCGAGAACTGGATAGTGATGATCTAATACCTCAGAACTTCAAAATGCCTGATATTTCTAAATTCGATGGCACTTCTGATCCCACCGCGCACATAAAGCAGTACTCGTTGGTGATGAAGGGTACTACATTAACTAAGAGACAAAAGATTGAGTATTTTTGTATGAGCTTAACCGGCCCGGCGGTGGATTTGTACCATAGGCTAGATCGAAGGACAAAAAAGGATTGGGATTTATTGACAGAGGAGTTCCTCAGACAATACGATTGTAGTACGAGAATAGAGGTAACTCTAAAGGATTTGGAGCTATTGCAGCAAAGGGAGAGGGAGTCTTTTCATGAATACGTCAATGTGAGGCAGCGAAAAGTCATCTTTCAGACAAGCTTTGTTCAGATCTCTATAGTCCATAAACACGCGTACCTTGCCATTCTTCTTAGCCACTGGGACGACATTGGCCAACCAGGTTGGATATTATACTTCAATCAGGAACTTGGCCTCAATCTGTTTATAAAATTCTTCTTTCACTTTCTCTGCCCATTCTGGCCTGAGCCTTCTAAGCTTCTGCTTGACCGATATATTGGGATGGCATGTTTCGCAATTTCACGATCTACTCTTAGCATATCATCATAGGTCCAGGCAAAGAATTTTTCATGTTTTCTTAAAATTCTCTCAAATTTTTCTCTCTTAAGGAGTCACGTTAGATGCTATCAATATTTATTTTGGGTTTTTTGAAGTTTCAAGATTAAATGGGGTAGCATCAGTTGAATAAATGTAATGGCCCAAATACCGATCTAGAACTATCAGTGAAAAATTTTAGTGTTATCATGATGATCGCAGCGTTGAACAGTGTAGGGAGTGAGTTTGCCGGTGTCAATGTTTAATGATAAGTGTGCCGAAAGTATAGTGATTTCGAGATGGGTAACCCAGGGTTGGCTATACAGCAAACCCGGTTGTCCAGCATCAGAAAAATTTTAATTTCGCAAAAATGATCTGTGGGTCGTTAGGAGTCTATTGGTGAAATTTGAGATGAAAACGGAGTTAAATTGACCTCTATAAGTCATTCTGAAGTTGGCCTCCTATTCAGTTCAATTTGAACCGAGGTTTGACTGAGGGGTTATATATAGTAAATAAGGCCTAATGGGTGTTGAGTGTGTGGAATAAGACAATAGAAATGTTATCTGTGAATTTTAACAGCATTAGAGTTGTATTTTACGGTAGAAGAAAAATTGATCGAATCGGACCAATTTAAGTGAACTGAGGTTCAAATGCACTCCGATTGAGCTAAAATTTGCAGAGGGCGTATTTTTGATGTTTTAAGATCAATAGAGTTGCTTATAAGTGAAAATAATGAGAGGAACATATAGATACTTTGGAAAAGTGCAATTGAACCGAAAAATTGAAATTTTAGTTTAAATTGGTTGGACAATCTTGGTTGGACCAATTCGGTTCATTATAGGGCTATCTAAGAAGAGAGAAGGCTAGATTTCTCTAGAGCAATCCAAAAAAATTTGACCTTCTTCTTCTTCTTCAAAATCAAATGGTTTTTCTTCACTTCTCCTCCATTTTTCTTCTTTATTTCTCCAATTTTTCCCAAAATTAAACCTCCTATACAAATTTCAGCTGCTTTAAAATTATATAGAATTTATGGGACTCCATTTGGAGCACTGAAAGTTGAGAAAATCAAGTGTGCAAAGTTTATATCAAGATTTAAGGTATGTGATTTAAGGGTTTTTAATTTAGTTTATTGGTCCCTATGGGGCTTTTTGAGGGTGTAGAACACATTCATGATGTTAGATTTCGTATTGGAAGTTTGCTTTTAAAGTTATGTGGATTTTTGAATTCAGCCACCTTAGGGAATAAAAGGGAATGATGGAGTTTTAAGGAGTTATGGCATGGGAAGCATGTTTATGATGTGGAGAACAAGAATCTAAGGTGAGTGGATACATTATCATTCATTTTCCATTGACTATGTGTGAATTTTAGGTTATGTTTAAGTGTGAAAATGAGATTTAGGCATGTTTAATTAAATCTAATGTGATATTCATAATCTATAGACTTAATATAGTATATAAATATGATTAGATGAAATTAAAACATATTGGAATGAAAACTCTAATGTAGGCCAAATGGTTATTAAAGGATTTCCTCAAGATCTAATGATGATTATGGTATGTAAATGATGGATATAATGTATATAATATGTTTAAAGCATAATAGAGTGATTAAAGGAATCAAAAGAAATTATAATGAAATGGTAAGGTAGTGGCAGAATGGTATATAAGGGGTTTAATTAAGATATATGATGAATTGTGCCATATAAATAATATTTATAGCATGTTTAATATGTAAAGTGTATGAATGAGTGATTAAATGAAATTAAAGTGCATGATGTGAAAAAGTGATTCATTGGCCGAATGGTATTTATAAGGAATAAAGTGTGTATTTTGATAATTAATGTAATGTAATAGCATAATATGATTAAGTGCTTATTAATGAGTGTGCATGTAAAGTGGTAAGTGAAAATGAAGTGTATGAAAAAATAAGTGTGATGGTACAATGTGATATTTATATGAATAATGATGAAATATTGCCCTTAGTAGTTGTCTGGCAGTGAAATTTAGTCCAGAATATAATTGGCTAGCCATAGGAATTCCACACCGCGGTACGAGTCATGGTGACTCTATATTGATAGGCCAGTGACGGCTTATCTCAGTTTCAGTGTAAATCAGTGTTTAGTGTAGTGCATTGCAATAAAAATGGTCCTACTTGGATCATTTTATAGTGTAATGGGTCTGTGGGGCCCATATCCCGCATATCCGGTTACTAGATTTTTTACCGGGTCCATAGTAGGGGCATAATGGTAAATATGTGATAAGAATAATTGAAATGGTGATAAAAAGTGAAAATGAGTGAAAACAGGACTAAAATGAAGCAAATAGAAAGTTTAAGGTAAAACAGTAATTTTACAAAAAGTTGGTAAAAAGTGAGCAAGTTAGGTAAAAAGTGTAAGTGTAAGGATAAAATTGTAATTTTGGCAAAATATGAGGTTAAAATAGTAAATTAGTGAAAAAGTGATAAAATAAAGATCTAATTGTAATTTAGTGAAATATATAAGGTTAAAAGTGGTAATTAAGTGTAAAAAGGGTAAAATAGTAATTAAATAAGTAAATAAGGGTATAAGTGTAAAATGGATTGTAAATAAGGCTAAAAGGGTAATTATTGAATAATTGAGGGCAAAATGGTAATTAAGTGGAAAATGAGGACATAAAGGGAATTAGTGAAAAAGAAAGGACGTGGATGGCATTATGGTAAAAGTAAGGACATGAATGTAATTAATGTAAAAGATGGGACATAGATGTAATTAATGGAAAAGCTAGGGACGTATATGGAATTAAGTGAAAAGATTAAGGACTTAAGTGTAGCTAATTATAATTGGTGAAGTAAGTATGGAATATGTATATATATAATGTAATTAAAGTGATTTAATAAATAATATGATTAAGATGGGATTAATTAATGAATGAGTAATAGAATATGTTAATTGACAAAATAGTAACATAGTTAATTAATTAATGAATTTAAGTGGATTATTACATTGAGAAAATAGTGAGTAAAATATTATATTTAATTAATTATATTGTAGTTAGTGAAAATTTATGCATAAGTGAATGAATGATTTAAATGAGTGATTTAAGGATTAAAATGTGATTTGTGAGTTAATAATAAAATTAATAGTGAGAATAATTATAACTGGTGGTATGATTGTAATTATAGTGAATTTAAGTGGTAATATTGAAATTAATGAATAATGCGGGGACTAAAGTGTAATGTGAGGAAAATATTATGGTATTGACTAGGTGGAAATTGGTATGCTAAATAATAAAATAATGTAATAATAAAATTAAGTAGTGCCAATTTTGTAAATATAAAATAATTAAAGGCTAAATTCTAATTTAGCTTAAAGTAAGGGACTAAGTTGCAAATTGACGATAATAAGGCTAAGGAAGGAATTAAAATGTAATTACGCAATAAGAGAGATAATAATTGTGCGTATCTGATAATTAGTGAACGAACAATTAAGAAATATAGAATTACATTGTTTGATTAATTATTAAACGTGTATTGAATTTAATTGATTTGTGTATACAATGGCTAGTTATGAGTATGTGATTTAAATAAATTAAAATAAATTAATGATTGAATTAATATGCTAGTGGCAATGAAAGATAAATAGGCACATTAGTGGCATTATTGTAAATAAGTGAAATTTATTGGATTTAAACATAATTGATTATAACAATGCTGTTAATAATATTTAAGTGTAAATGGAAGAGAAATAGACTACTAAGTAAATGAATAAATTGGTTTTATGTATGTGTAAATTAAGAGATGATATTTGGAAATAAATAAATAATAAGGTAGATAATAATGACAATATAAGTCAAGTTAAATGGAAAGATGGTGTTTTAAATTGTAAGAAACATAGAGAGATTAAATTGTAAAGTTAATTATTAAGAGGCTACAGTGAATAAAAGTACAGTGTAAATTAATTGAATAAAGGTAATAAGTAGGATTGGCAAATTAAGTGTAGCCAAAATAATTAGAATATTAGAAGTGCCTAATTGAGTATATTGGGAAATAAAGATTTTCATAGTAAAAGTGTTAAAGGATAGAGCGATTAATAAATAGTGTCAAGATAAAAAGAAAATAGACGGGCCATTAATGTGAATAATAATATAAGTGACCAAAGTCGAATAAGAAAGAACATATTAGTAACGAAATTTATAATGACGTATATGTGAACCAAATGAATAGTAAAATATAGACAGGTATAGGTCAATCGATAGCTAAGTGATAAGCGAAAATTGTTAAGCAAAACGAGTGTTTAAGTGAAATGAAATTGATAAGTGATATTGTAAAGTAAAATTGTTGATAAGTGTATAATCGAAATTAATTTAAGTAAATGACTTAACGGAAGATTTAACATAGTAAATGATATTAACGTAAGAGAGTTAGTGTAGTGTAAAAGAGTAAAGGAAATGTTAGAAACGCAAAGAAAACAATAGTATTGGATCAGTGTTACTAGTAGTGAAATAATGATAAATTATAAAGTAAGTTGATAAACAATTTAGTGTCTGAAATTAAATTATAATTGAGCATCCAAATTAAGGAAAGAATCTAATAGGTTATTTACAAAGATAAAAGAATTAAAAGGAGATACATATGAAATTGATCGTAAATGGCAAACTGAACAAGGTGTTAAGCGACAAGAGTCATTAGTGCACATGATAAAGTCAGTGATAATAGTAATGAAAAGAATAGAACAAATAAATAAGGTAAAGCACCGAAATTGACAAATAATAGTAAAATTGACAACATTAAAGATTAATAGTGTAAATGATAGTGAAATCGATAAGTGTAATGGTTAAGAGTGTAAGTGATAGTGAAATTGTTAATGGTATGTTAGCGAATAACGAATTACAGAGTATTGTTAAGGTAAAGACATTGATTAGTGATAATAGTGACAGTGATAAAGATAAAAATAGTATGTTATAAACTATTTAAAAGATTTAGAAATAATCGTCTCCAAAATCTAAATACAGTAAAACAATTAAGTGAACAAGTATGTAGGATTAGTATGGAAAACTTAGGATAAGTATCCACCACTGGGCATTTTAATGCTCAGCGCGTAGTGTGTTAAATGCGCGCAGGTTATAATAGTTAGATGTGGCCGAAGACGTAGAAGAAATTGAAGATTGAGCAACAGCAAGAACCGAAGGATTTGCATGGCATGTATACGAGCGCAGTTGGAGAAAGCTATGGTATGGGTAGGTAATTTATGTGTTAATATATTGTTATGTTATTGTGTATGTATTGTTATGTTTGTTAAAAAAAAAATTAGAGCTTTCAAGTGTATCATCAGTGATTGGTAATGCAGTGCAGTGTTGTGACATCCGGTATCCGCATCATTTACGGGTATAAGGGTGTTACAATAAATGTCAAATATAAACTAATCATGATCATGATTATGCATAATGAAATCATCTGAAACATCACACAAGTAAGCAAAATTGTTCATATTATTAATAGAACTAGAAATGTCATCAACATTATTGAAAAGTTCAGGTGCAAAAAGAAAATCTAAACTATCTTCTTCTTTTTTTCTGCCAATGCAGATGTTGCAGCCGATGGCTCTGAATCAAACATGCATTTTGGAGGCACTGCAGCAACCCCCTACATGGCTTCACTCAGTTTCTCTGTAGCTTTATCTTCCATCCTTGCTTTCCCTTTCATTTGGGCAGCCATCAATTTCTCAGTAATGATATCCTCGGGTGCTTCGCGGTCCCAAACTGTCTCCTTGGTCATGATTTCTTCATCCCAAAAACCCTCTGCTGGCTTGATCAATCCAATGTCCCAATCAAAGACATCATTAAAGACCTCAAAACTCGGCACAATTCTTCCATCGACCCACTACGGTTCTGCTTCCCCCGTGTAGGCACATGCTAAAGCTGCTGGAACAAAACTTGCCTTGATGTGGGGGATCTCATCTACTGACTCATGCCCTTCTTCACAACTCCTTTATATCCCAAGCACCCTTCTGGCCTCTAGTAGCAATGGCTGACGGCAGTCCCTGCGAGTTCTGGCCCAAACCTGCACCAGGGAGGAAAGACATTCTCTACATCATGTTCAACACTTGGGGGCTCCCTTCGATGTGTTCCTCCCCGTCTATCATGGCAACATGAAACTTGTTGAAGGGTTGCCTTGCAATTTCGAGCACTGAGACCTGATTCTCCCTCGCGTCTCTTATCATCACCACTTGTCCCTCATGGGGAATCTTAACCATCTGGTGCAAAGTGGAGGGCACCCCTCCTAGCTTGTGGAATCAGGGCCTGCCTAAGAGTGTTGAGAAATTGGCAGGAATATGGAGGACCACAAATTCCACTTCAGTTTTAACTAGCCCCGTCTTGACCACTGTCTTGAATGTCGTAGATGCCTGCCTTCGAGAATTGTCATAAGCCGTGATTGTCAGATCAGACTTAGTCAACATATCTTTTTTTACTCCGAAAGCTGCCATCGCCACCAATGGGCATACATTGATTGATGAACCATAATCCACCATGACACACGCTGTGTATTTCTTATAAATCCGAGCTGTTATGTATAGGGGGCAATTATAATTGCGGCCTTCTGCCGGCAAGTTAGAACTTAAAAACACTACATTTTCTCTAGCACCCCCCTTGACTACGTCTAGCAACTCTATAGGTGAGATGGTTGTGGCTACTATGGTCTCACATACAGTGTAACATCCCGTTTGCCCCCTAAAAGTTGGAGCCATTTGAGCATGTGTGCATTGGGTGTGTTTTGGTATGCGATAAGGGCATTTTGTGTAAAATGCATATTTTGGGGGTTTATTATAGTGTAAATGCATGTAGAGTTGTAGGATGTGAGTGTGTGGGTGGCATTAGTGTGTGCATGCTCACATGTTTGTAGAGTGTGCATTAGTGAGGATGGCATTGTGTGTGTGTAGTGCATGTTTGTTGGGTATGAATGGTCAATCTCCACCAATGAGGAAATGACACATGGCTAGGGTAAGGTAAGAGGGGTAATTAGAAGAAAGAAAATTAGGGAAAGCAGATTTTCCTATCTCATTCCCATTTTTCTCTTCTTCCTACTTCTCTTCTTCCTTTTTCTCACCATTTGAGTGACCTAGCTTGGATCCAAGAGTGTGTTAGTGGGATTTGATCATCTCTTGACCCTCACTTGGTAAGTGTTGTTGCATTTCTTCTTTTTCATCTCTTCTTCTTAATTTTCTGGTTAAAGGTTTTGATTTGGGTTCGTTGTGTTTGTATGATATTGGGTATGTTTATTAGTTGAGCCTCCTCGCGATCCCAAGGGGAAGGAGAAGGCTGGTGGAAGTGGTACCAAGTAATTGGAGCTAAGGAATTCAGGTTTGGGATTTGTTTGGGATTATGTGCATTTTGATGATTATGGTGTTCTTGTGAATTTCTGGAATTTTGCTTGATTGATGATGTTATAATGGTGTTAATGTCATGAATTTTGAGCATATTGAGATAATAACTTAAGTTGTGATTTTATTCGAGTATACATGCAATGGATTAAGTTTTTGGATTATGAGTTGTTGGTTTTGGTTTGGATGAATTACTTATGTTAATGCATGTTCTTTTGAATGGTTAGGAAATGGTGGACTTTAAGTTGATTTTGATGAGTATATAGTTTGATTTTGAGTTATGTTAGAATTCAATTTTAAGTTGTGTGTTTTTGTGAGTTGATTTTGGGCTTATTGCTGGTGAAATTCTGGGTTCTGGTGATCCACACGGCGGTATGGATAGTCATGCCCCCGTGTGAATCGTGAGATTTCCCCAGAATTTGAAGGCCCGGATTTTACACGGCGGTAAGGTTGTTCCACACCCCCGTGTAAAGTCATTATGCCTTGTGAAAAATACTAAGCCGTGATTTTGCACGGCGGTAAGGACATTCCATACCACCGTGTAAAGTCATTCTGCCTTAGTAGTTTTCAGAGCTGTGTGCTTTACACAGCGGTATGGTTTTGCTATACCCCCATGTAAAGTGGATAACATGGCGGTAAGGAAATGTCATATCGCCGTGTAAACCGCTACTGCCCCAGTTTTTGGTAAAATGCTCAATTGTGCTGTTTTTGCTCCTTTTTCTTCTAATTTGGGTTTTCAACCTTTATTTGTGTATTGTTAATAAGTAAATGACATTAATTGGAATTTCAATTTAGCTAAATGATAATTATGGTAAATTGTATCGCATGTTTCATGTTGATTATAATTGGATATTTAAAGGAGATTTCTTTGTGCATGACCTGCAAGAGTCAGTCTAGTGGATAGTTAGGCATGCCTAAAAGAGTCCTTTTGCTGCAGCCTTTGTACTATTATGGACCCTGATCTGGTCCCTGTTTAGTTCCTCACGAACTTCTACATGTTTGAATCTTGTTTAAGATTCCTCTGTAAAAATGTTTTGAAAGAGATAAAGTGATACTATTTTTCGATTCGTACCCGTAAGGTACCATACTGCTATGTGACGATTCGTACCCATAAGGTACTCTACGCGTTTACTGGTTATCCACTACTTTGAGTTAGCAGGTGTTATGGTTTGTTCTGATTTGATCAAAAGTATGCGAATCCGAATGAGTATGACTATGGGCATCTGAATTTGAATGACTCTTCTATGAGCTTATGAATCTATTGGCATATGAATGTGTTTATTGAACCGTTGAATGACATGAATGGAATTATATTGTGGTTATGTATTGTGATCATGAGTATGCCATTATGTATGCGGTTTGCCTTGACGACCATTGCGAATGGCCATCCATATATTATTGTTTGTTCCCCACTAAGCGTTATCGCTTAGCACGGTGTTTTCACCCGTGCAGGTGTGGAAGGTGTATAGCTTTCGAGAGAGTCGCTGCCAGTAAAGCCAAAATAAAGGGATTAGTGTTAGGGTATTATTTTTGTAGTATGATTCTTTTGTAATAGAACACTCTTTGTATTTTGTATTTTGTTAAAGCTTCCGCTATGTATCTCTGACAGTTGTATTTAATTTGTATCGGCTATTGATTAGAACATTACTGTAATAAATTTTGGCTATATTAATGCATGATCATTCTGATTTTTCCTAAGTTTTTTTTAATTTTTGCAAATTGTATGTATGTTTATATTATGTGATTGGTTGTTTGTATACCGTTCTATGTGGTGGCACCCTTACTCATACGAGTTCTCACTCCCTTGTGGATGGGTTCTCCTACGTATGGGAAGGGGGTGTTACAATTTTTGGTATTAGAGCCAGGTTTAGGCGTTTCTGGGTGTTGTTGTGTATTGACATATGTTTGGGACTATGTTGGTTGATGCGGTTGTCTTTGTCTTTCTTTTAGATGGATTCTGATTCTTCTCGAAGGTCGCTTGAGGGTTCCGCTGAAAGTGTGAATCCCCAAGCTGTAGATCCTTCTGTGTCTGTGTTAGCTCAACCTGCTAGGGTGCAACCTGAGGCTGCAGCCATGCCCTTTGAGGTTATATTGAAGATTTCGCAGGACATGGCTAGGGTCATTGAGAGTGTGACCGCTCCTAAAGAGTCCCTACTGAGAATTTGAGGAAAGTGGGTGCAGAGGACTTTTATGGGACTGGTTTGGACGAATCAGAGTATGCTGAGAAGTGGTTAGAGAAGGTAGAGCGAGCCTTGGATGAGATTCGATGTCCTCAAGAGAGGCGAGTAGAGTGTGTTGTAGCCCTGTTGCAAGGATCCGCCTACGACTGGTGGAAGTTGGTCCGTAGGCATCCTCAATTATTTGACCCAGTTACTTGGGAGTTCTTCAATAGGGAATTTACAAGAAAGTATGTGACTCGGGAGTACTAGGATGCCAAGTGGGAACAGTTTTTGAGTCTGAAGCAGAGGGCGTTATCGGTTTCAGACTTTGAGAAGGAATTTAACAGATTGGCCAATTATGCTCCGGAAGGTGTTCTAACCGAGGAGTTTCGATGTAGGCATTTTGAGACTGGGTTGAATTAGTCTTTAAGGGTTATGCTGATCTCGCTGATGAGTACTCCGGGTGTTGGGTATTATCAGATAGTGCAAGCTGCAGTGCGAGCTGAGAGGTCAGAGCTGGTGCTCAGAGAGAGAGCTCAGAGGAGGAATCCCCCTCGTGGTGGATCTGGATCATCATTATCCTCATGTAAGAGGTCTAGGAACCCGCAAGATGAGTCTTCATCAGGCCTTGCTTCGAGAGGTAGGAGGCAAGGTTCTGCTAAGGGTTTTGGTTCTGGCAGTGGTGGTTCTGGTTCGAGAACTAATGTGTTACCTGAGTGTTCTCATTGCAGTAAGCGCCCTTGGGGTGAGTGTAGGTGGCTCACGGGTGGTTGCTTCAGGTGTGGTAGCACTGATCATTTTTTTGCTAACTGTCCGCAGTTAAGTGAGCCTTCTAGTGATCAGAGAGAGACTAGTAGAGTGGGATCGAATGCTCAGCAGGCTAGTCATGGTAGAGGCCAAGGTAGAGGTCAAGGCGATCGACCTAGAGATGGAGTTGCATATGCATTTGAGTCAGTTGAGCGTCCCGTGGCAGTGCCAGCTAGAGCTTATGCTATGAGAGTTCAGGAAGAGCAGGAAGCTCTAGATGTGATTGCAGGTAAGTTCATACTCTTTGACACTGAGTTATATGCTCTAATTGACCCTAGCTCCGCACACTCATATTTTTGCACAAGTATATTGTTTGATAAGATGCATGATGTTGACCAGTTAGATTATGAGCTTTGTGTGACCAGTCCTTTAGGGTATAGTGTCATTGTGAGTAGAGTGCATAGGAATTGTCCCCTTTTGGTTTAGGGTGTTGAGTTTCCTGCTGATTTGATTGAATTGCCTTTCCGGGAATTTGATCTGATTTTGGGTATGGATTGGCTTAGTAAGGATCGGGCAATTGTAGATTGTCATAGGAAGGTAGTTGTGCTTTAGGATAGAGATCAGTCTTCTATTGTTATCAAGGGTTTGGGTTCGAGTTCCTTGAGTGATGTGATATCCGCCATGCAAGCTAAGAGATTCATTAGGAAGGGTTGTGAGGCTTTTCTAGAAGTGGTATTGGATTCTAAGCGGGATCAGGTTAGTATCGAGGATATCCCAATTGTTCGAGATTTTAGAGATGTTTTTTCGAGCGAGTTGCCTGGTTTGCCTCCAGAGAGAGAGGTGGAGTTGTCCATAGAGATTATGCCGGGTACTTTGCCCATTTCTAAAGCACCTTATCGGATGGCACCTGTAGAGTTGAGAGAACTCAAAATTCAGCTACAAGAGTTATTGGATAAGGGATTTATTAGACCCAGAATATCTCCATGGGGAGCCCCGGTTTTGTTTATTAAGAAGAAAGATGGTTCCTTGAGGATGTGTATCGACTATAGGCAAATTAATAAAGTCACAGTGAAGAACAAGTATCCCTTGCCTAGAGTCGAGGATTTGTTTGATCAGCTTAGAGGTGCGGGAGTCTTTCGAAGATTGACCTTCGGTCGGGTTATTACCAGCTTCGAGTTCAGGATACGGATGTGGTTAAGACTGCATTTCGGACTCGGTATGGCCATTATGAGTTTCTAGTGATGCCGTTTGGTTTGACCAATGCACCTGCGGCTTTCATGGATTTGAAGAACCAAGTGTTTAGGCCATATCTTGGCCAATTTGCAGTGGTGTTCATAGATGATATCTTGGTCTATTTGAAGGATGAGAGTGAGCATGAGGAACATCTCCGGCTGGTTTTGCAAGTGTTGAGGGAGGATCAGTTGTTTGCAAAGCTTAGCAAGTGTGAGTTCTGGCTTCGGGAAGTGTCTTTCTTGGGGCATATTGTTTCAGCTCAGGGTATCCAAGTTGATCCGTCTAAGATTGAAGCGATTATGGATTGGAAAACGCCTAGGAATGTTCAGGAAGTGAGAAGCTTCCTTGGTTTGGCAGGCTACTATCGTCGGTTTGTGTTTTCTGTTATTGCTGCTCCGATGACTAGATTGTTGAGGAAAGGAGTTAGATTTGAATGGTCGGATAAGTGCCAACTGTGCTTTGAGAGGTTGAAGAGTTTGTTAATTGAAGCTCTTGTATTGACTCAACCCACTTTGGGTGAATAGTTTGTTATGTACAGTGATGCTTCGGGTATTAGACCCGGATGTGTGTTGATGCAAGAGGGTAAAGTTGTAGCTTATGCGTCTTGTCAGTTGAAGCCACATGAGAAGAACTATCCGACGCATGATTTGGAATTGGCGATTGTGATCTTTGCTTTGAAGATTTGACGGCATTATCTGTATGGGGAGAAGTGTAGGATCTTTACGGATTATAAGAGTTTGAAGTACCTCCTCACGCCGAAGGAGTTGAATATGAGATAGAGCCGATGGCTAGAGTTGTTCAAGGATTATGACTGCATTGTGGATTACCATCCTGGTAAGGCCAATGTCGTGGCAGATGCTTTGAGTAGGAAGTAGGTTTCGGCTTTGTTTTTGAGGCAGTTCAGGTGGAGATTTGATTCAGATGGTGCTTTGGTTACCCAATTGAGAGTGCAGCCTACTTTGAGGCAGTCTATAGTGGATGCTCAGATGGATGATGTGATATTGCAGCGGACTTTGCTAGAGGTTTAGCAGGGTAACCAGTTTGAGTTTTTGATTTTGGATGGGGTGCTTATGTATAGGAATAGTTTATGTGTGCCCGAGAACGATGAGTTAAGGAAGCAACTTTTGAGTAAAGCACACACTACTGTCTTTACTATGCATCCCGGTAGTGAGAAGATGTATCGGGATATGAAGCAGTTCTACTGGTGGTCTGGGATGAAGAGAGCTATCGTGAAATTCGTGGCAAAGTGTATGACTTGTCAATAGGCAAAGGCTGAGCATCAAGTCCCTTCGGGATTGCTCACACCTTTATCCGTTCCTGAGTGGAAATGGGATGATATCGCCATGGATTTTGTATCAGTTTGCCATTAATTCAGAGGAAGCATGATTCGATTTGGGTGATTGTGGATCGGTTTACGAAGTTAGCTCATTTTCTGCCTGTTAGAGTGGATTATTCGATGGTTAAGCTAGCCAATATTTATGTGGATGAGGCAGTCAGATTGCATGGAGTGCAGTTATCTATAGTGTCAGATCAGGATCCAAGGTTCACATCTAAGTTTTGGAAAGAACTGCAGAGAGATTTGGGAACCAAGTTGAATTTCAGTACGGCATTTCATCCTCAGATAGATGGGCAGTCAGAGAGGGTCATTCAGATTTTGGAGGATATGTTGCAGGCTTATGCTTTGGACTTTTCTGGTAGTTGGGATCGATATGTGAGGCTTATAGAGTTTGCCTACAATTACAGTTATCAGTCGAGCATCGGTATGTCACTATATGAGGCTTTGTATGGTCGGCCATGTAGGACTCCAGTTTGTTGGACAGAGTTGACCGAGAGATCTTTTATTGGACCAAAGATGATTAGAGATACTGAAGAGAAGATCAGAGTTGTGCAGCAAAATCTGAAAGTGGCTAAGGATAGGCAGAAGTCTTATACTAACCTGAAGAGGAAAGATATTCGGTTTGAGGTCGGGGACAAAGTTTTCCTTAAGGTTTCACCTTAGAGGAAAGTGTTGAGATTCGGTAAGAATGGCAAGCTTAGTCCTAGGTTTATTGGACCTTATGAGGTATTAGCAAAGGTTGGTCCGATAGCCTATAGGTTGGCTTTACTGATGGAGTTGGCGAAGTCGATGTATTTCATATTTCCATGCTTCATCAGTATAGATCAGATCCTTCGCATGTGTTGTCGGTTCAAGATGTGCAAGTGCAACCAGATTATTCTTATGATGAGGAACCGAAGGCCATTTTAGCTCAGGAAGGGAGACAGTTAAGGAATAAGCAAATCCCTTTAGTCAAAGTACTTTGGCATAACCATGGAGTTGAGGAAGCAACTTGGGAACCAGAGGCAACGATGAGAGCTTAGTATCCACAGTTATTCAATTTAGTTGAGAATTTCGAGGACGAAATTCTTGTTAGTAGGGGAGAGTTGTAACACCCTGTTTGCCCCCTAGAAGTTGGAGCCATTTGAGCATGTGTGCATTGGGTGTGTTTTGGTATACGATAAGGGCATTTTGGGTAAAATGCATATTTTGTGGGTTTATTATAGTGTGAATGCATGTAGAGTTGTAGGATGTGAGTTGTGGGTGGCATTAGTGTGTGCATGCTCACATGTTTATAGGGTGTGCATTAGTGAGGATGGCATTGTGTGTGTGTAATGCATGTTTGTTGGATATGAATGATTAATCTCCACCAATGAGGAAATGACACTTGGCTAGGGTAAGGAAAGAGGGGTAATTAGAAGAAAGAAAATTAGGGAAAGCAGATTTTCCTATATCATTCCCGTTTTTCTCTTCTTCCTTTTTCTCACCATTTGAGTGCCCTAGCTTGGATCCAAGAGTGTGTTGGTGGGATTTGATCATCTCTTAACCCTCACTTGGTAAGTGTTGTTGCATTTTCTTCTTTTTCATCTCTTCTTCTTAATTTTCTGGTTCAAGGTTTTGATTTGGGTTCGTTGTGTTTGTATGATCTTGGGTATGTTTATTAGTTGAGCCTCCTTGCGATTCCAAGGGGAAGGAGAAGGCCGGTGGAAGTGGTACCAAGTAATTGGAGCTAAGAAATTCAAGTTTGGGATTTGTTTGGGATTATGTGCATTTTGATGATTATGGTGTTCTTGTGAATTTCTGGAATTTTGCTTGATTGATGATGTTATAATGGTGTTGATGTCATGAATTTTGAGCATGTTGAGTTAATAACTTAACTTGTGATTTTATTGGAGTGTACATGCAATGGATTAAGTTTTTGGATTATGAGTTGTTGGTTTTGCTTTGGATGAATTACTTATGTTAATGCATATTCTTTTGAATGGTAACGAAATGGTGGACTTTAAGTTGATTTTGATGAGTATATAGTTTGATTTTGAGTTATAGTAGAATTGGATTTTAAGTTGTGTGTTTTAGTGAGTTGATTTTGGGCTGATTGTTGGTGAAATTCTTGGTTTCTGGCAATACACATAACGGTATGGATAGTCATACCCTCATGTGAATCGTGAGATTTCCCAAGAATTTGAAAGCCCAGATTTTACACGGCGGTAAGGTTGTTCCATACCCCCGTGTAAAGTCATTCTGCCTTGTGAAAATTCCTAAGCCGTGATTTTGCATGGCGGTAAGGGCATTCCGTACCGCCGTGTAAAGTCATTCTGCCTTAGCAGTTTTCAGAGCTGTGTGCTTTACACGACGGTATGGTTTTGCCATACCCCCGTGTAAAGTGGATTACACGGCGGTAAGGAAATGTCATACCGCCGTGTAAACCGCCACTGCCCCAGTTTTTGGTAAAATGCTCAATTGTGCTGTTTTTGCTCCTTTTTCTTCTAATTTGGGTTTTCAACCTTTATTTGTTTATTGTTAATAAGTAAATGACATTATTTGGCATTTCAATTTAGCTAAATGATAATTATGGTAAATAGTATCGCATGTTTCGTGTTGATTATAATTGGATATTTAAAGGTGATTTCTTTGTGCATGAGCTACAAGAGTCAGTCTAGTGGACAGTTAGGCATGCCTAAAGAGTCCTTTTGCTGCAGCCTCTGTACTGTTCTGGACCCTGATTAGGTCCCTGTTTAGTTCCTCGCGAACTTCTACGTGTTTGAATCTTGTTTAAGATTCCTCTGTAAAAATGTTTCGAAAGAGATAAAGTGATACTATTTTCCGATTCGTACCCGTATGGTACCATACTGCTATGTGATGATTCGTACCCGTAAGGTACTCTACGCATTTACTGGTTATCCACTACTTTGAGTCAACAAGTGTTATGGTTTGTTCTGATTTGATCAAAAGTATGCGAATCCGAATGAGTATGACTATGGGCATCTGAATTTGAATGACTCTTCTATGAGCTTATGAATCTATTGGCATATAAATGTGTTTATTGAACTGTTGAATGACGATGAATGGAATTATATTGTGGTTATGTATTGTGATCATGAGTATGCCATTATGTATGCGATTTGCCATGATGACCATTGTGAGTGGCGGTCAATATATTATTATTTGTTCTCCACTAAGCGTTATCACTTAGCACAGTGTTTTCACCCGTGCAGGTGTGGAAGGTGTATAGCTTTCGGGAGAGTCACCGCCAGTAAAACCAGCACAGAGGGATTAGGACAGAGGGATTAGTGTTAGGGCATTATTTTTGTAGTATGATTCTTTTGTAATAAAACTCTCTTTGTATTTTGTATTTTGTTAAAGCTTCTGCTATGTATCTCTAACAGTTGTATTTAATTTGTATCGGCTATTGATTAAACATTATTGTAACGAATTTTTGTTATATTAATGCATGATCATTCTGATGTTTCCTAAGTTTTTTTTTTTAATTTTTGCTAATTGTATGTATGTTTATATTATGTGATTGGTTGTTTGTTTACCGTTCTATGTGGTGGCACCCTTACTCATACGAGTTCTCACTCCCTTGTGAATGGGTTCTCCTACGTATGGGAAGGGGTTTTACATACAGCCTCCACCAACTTCTGCCTATGTGAGGGAGACTGTCTTAACAAATCCCAGATAGAAATTTGAGCCGGCATCTTTTTTAGCTGATTTATTATCAGATCCTACTCCGGCTCTTTTCCCTTTTGACTTACCACGGGATCTTGTGGCCTTTCAACTTTCGGAACTATCCTTCCACTTCGGGTCACAGCTCTGACCTTCCTCTTCCCTTTCTTCTCCTCTTCCTCATCCGAACCCAACGGATCATGAAATCTTTCGACCCCAGAATTTTGATTTTCATCTCCACTTTCATTAATGGACCAGCAATCGATCATTGCCATGGGACTCCCTTTTTCACTTGCTTCATGATGCCATGTGATAGCAATGTTGGCATCGACGCCGTGCAGATCTTTTAACACAAACCACTCGTCCAAAATGGACCCAATCATGAACACTGGCGTGGCCACATTATTATACCCGAGCTTCTTCTGGTTCCCTCTTTACTCCGGATCTGTGATCTACTTGGAGTCGATCAGATCCTAGATTGCATGCCTTAGTGCCTTGCAATCATCAGCCAGATGCCCGGTGTGCTAGTGATATGTGCAGTACTCATTATCCTTGTGCCGTGGTTGCCCTTGTATCCTGGTTGGTCGGGGTGGTAAAGGCTGCAGCTTCCCCTCCTTCATCAACCTCCTAAGCACCCATGAGAGAGACCTCCCTAGATTAGAGAAATGCCTTAGAGCAGTATTTGTAGCTGAAACCTTAGCTGTCTTTCTTGTGCCACTACTGGATCTTATTGACCGACTTGCCCCCTGGCTGTTTCCACCTTCTTGGCATAATGTAGACACCGGGTCCCGAGTCGGGTTTAATGTCAAAAAGTGATTTTGGGTCCTTAGTAATTTCCTCCGAAAAAAAATAATATATATATATATATATATATATATATATAATATAGATTAGGTAGGTAAAATTAGAAATTAATTATTAATGTTGGGTTAATTTCATTTATTAATATTGTAAGTTTAATTAGATAATTAAAATGCATGAAAGATTAAAGATTAATTAGTTAATATGTAAAGTGTTTAATTAATTAGATAAATTATATGATATATTAAATATATTAATTATATTAAGATGTAAAATATAAAATGTAATTAATATGTAATGTTTAAATTAATTAATGTGTGTTATTTGAATTAAGTTAAATTAATTAAGAAATTAAAAAGGAGGAAATTACCATTGTGCACCTAATTAACCCTAATTTGAGGGTATAAAAAGAAGAAGATGAAGAAAGAAACAGGGCTTGACAGATCAAGAAAGAAAAAGAAAGAAAAAGGAAAAGAGATAGAAAGAAAAAGAAAGAGGAAGAGAGCAAGAAGGGAGAGCAAGAACAGGGAACCCGAGACCCAGAAAATCAAAGAAATAAAAAGGAAAAGAAAATAAAATAAAAGGGAAATAGAAAGAATAGGAGAGAAGAGAGGAGCAGCCACGGGAACCGAAGACACCGAAGAGAAGAGAAAAAAGAAGAAAAGAGAGAGGAAGGAGGCGAGGCCTCCGCCGGCCAGCCACGGCGCCGAACCGCCGCACGCGCCCCGCCGGAGTGAAGAGGAGACCCAGACAAAGCTGATGGTGGTCGCCGATCAGCCGCAGTCGCCGGCGTGGAGGAAATCAGCGAGAGAAGAGAGCACGCTACCGACGCGACTTCCGGCCTATTTCGGCGACCTTACGGCGCGTGACCGGCGGTGATGGACTCCCGGCGTTCCGATCTACCTCGAGGCAGTGGAGGTGTCGACCACCGATGGCCTCCGACGGCTCCGGCGAGGGAAATCCGGTGAGTCCTATTTATATTTATTTATTTTAAATATATTATTATTATTATTATTAATTAATATTATTATTATTATTATTGTTATTTATTATTATTGTGATTATTCTATTTATTTATTATTATCATTATTATATATTTATTTAATTGCTTTTATTATTATCATTATTTTATCTATTTAATTTCTGTTACTATTATTATTAGTAGTATTATTACTATTTGCATTATTGCTATTATTATCATTATTATCAAATACTATTTGTTTTATTATTAATATTATTATTGTATGATATTATTGTTAGCATTTTTGTTTTCGTTGGATTATTATAATTGTAATCATATTTTGCATCCATCAATTCTTCTAATTTAATTCATTTAATCGCTCATTTAGAATTTATTTATTTATTCGAAAAATATGTAATTACTATTTTATTTTATTTTATTTTATGTATTTGTGGTCTGTAATAATAAAATGATTTTCGACCGCTCTTAAAAAGAACCACCACACAAATGTTTTCTACCAAATAAAATATTGGTTAATAAAACTGGACCAATGTCTTCATTTTCATCTCGAGCCAAAAGGTTTAACTTGATTTGAGAATTCTATACTTTTTTTGTAAAATGAGTGCTTGGGAACCAATGTTCCCGTCTAAATGAACATCCCGATTTATGCTTGTTTTGTACCTTATTTACAATGGAAATTGTATTTCGCCCCTATTTTTGTTATAACTTGATTTTGGATATTTTATTTTAATAATGCTTTATTTATTAACGCCTTTGACATGAATGATTGCGCCTTTTAATTGACTGCATCATATGGAAAGATGGTGAAATAATAAATTCAAAACTTAATTATAAAATTAATCAAAGTACGAATAAATGAGAAGTCCCAAACCTATCTCTGGTCTTTGGGCTCAACGAGGCGAGAGACCCGTTTCGATGGGATCTCCAAGACACCTCTTGTGTACCATCAAAAGACTTAATCAATGAATCCTAGGCTCCTTAGGGCGAGAGGTTTACCCTCCAAGACCCCTTTGGTTGGCCCAAAATGGATACTAAGCGCAGTCTTAGGCTCTCTGAGACGAGAGAAACTTTCCCAATGTTCTATTGGGTGACGACTCCATGAAACCTCCTAGTTGCCCAAAATAGACGCACTTGTAAATATCTTTACAAGTTGCCATCGAATCCTCAATTGCCCGATCGCCCTCAAGAGGGCGGTCAGAGGGGCGGCCGCGTGGTTCGGCGAGCGTCACAGTGGCGACTCCACTGGGGACAATACTCGAGACTTCGATTCGAAAGTACGTTGATTAAAATTTATAATTAAGTTTTAGTTTAAAAATTTCGCCTTCTTTCAAAACTGCATTGCATCTCATTAGAGCCTTAGATTTATACTAGTTTGGTCCCCTATCAGCCCCGGTACGTTCCCGAAGCATGACCCTACGTTCACTCAATATAGGGAAGTGTTAAGGATAATCACTATCTCAAGTCTCGTACCATCAAGGTATATCAAATGGTGACCCGATCGGTCGTTACGCTCGTGATGAGCTAGGCCTGTTGGCAGGGACCATGCTTGGGTAGCCCTAAAATATCATCACCTTGGACTAAAGCCCATGTAATGGACATAGATACTTCCACTAGGGGGCATGCGCCATAATACGTTGCTTGTGTAGTGGGTTACTGTGTATTGAATAAATCCAAATAAATTTAGATGTTCGCTCCTTAAAGGTTTTCATACCCCTAGGGGCGTGTTTTGGTTTATTCGGATTGTTTAAATACATGATAGCCGAAAATTCATTTGCATGCGCATTTAGCAATGAGAGTTCGTGCTTCACAGCACGCTGTACGTGCTCATTGCGTTCCCCATTAACCCATGGGTCAAGCCTACCTAGGGAAAGAGCCCGTACGACCCCCTGTGTGATAAAAATAAGGTGGGGAGGAACTCTTTTCTTGTGTGTGTATTTGTGCTTGTACATTCTTTTATGAGTAATAATAGTAAATAAAACACATGCATTTTGTCTCATGTATAGTTCTTTCCATACAATAATAGAACCTGTGCATTCTGTATATAAAATTGCTTATATCATAATTTGTGAATATGAACATAACATGTATTTGTCTTGCATATACATACATAGCAGTGCTTGTCACAACTCACACTAATATTATGACATCCATAACATCCATCATGCACCATAGCCAGTACATACGGTATACGTCCCTGAAGGTACATATCGACATGCATCATAGCACACACAGGCATACTACCACCATGACATGCATAAATAAAAAAATAAAAAAAAATCAAATCAAAATAATGCTTTCATAATGTATCATAGGATGTACATATCAACATAATCACATTGCATATGTGCATAAACATTGTGTGTTAGGGCACACACATACCGCTGCATATCATAGAGTACACATATTAGCATATATCATTAGGCCGGTCATTATACATATCATGCACTACAGATATCTTGCATCTTTCACATTGTGTGCCATATTATGAACGTGCATTATCATGCATTCATTATGCCATGCACATATGAATCTTGCATCATGCATGTTAGTCACTGTATATACCATACCATGTTTTTGTAGGCATACCATGTAAATACACATGTTTTGTAAACCTATTCATTTCTTGCAACCACTTTTGTCCCATCTCATGTGCATTATTTGTATATATTTTGCACTTTTATGTATGTGAGTTTTGCCATTTCTCGCGACTCATTGGTGCACATTACCATGCTAGGTCGTCTTCACCTTACATCATGTATTCGTATCTTGTCTAAATCATGCCATGTTCACATGTACCATATATCATGAACATTCATCCCCATACTGTGCCATAGGTTGTACTCATGCTTTCATCGTATACATGTACATTGCAAATTTATGCATGCACGTCATTTGTCATGCATTGTTTACACATTCACACTCACTTATAATTTTTCGTTAATATTTTACACTCACACATCTTTGCACATATTTCATGTACGCATTTTTATACAAAATGTTTTTACACATGTTTCGCACATATAATTCCTTACACGCATACACGATAGTATTGCATATGCCATTCCACATACATGATTTCTAACGCATAGTTTGCACATATTTTTTTTACAAAAAAAAAAGAAAAAAATGACAAAAAAATTTTCTATTTGCTTAAACGATTTTTGTGTATATACATTTCGATAGAATCAAAATTTTTGTGTTAAGCCATACCCTAAAACGCTGGCATGTTTGCACCTTATTGAGGTACCTTTGATTCAAGGTTTGACTCTGCCTAATTAGTTCTCAACTATGAATGGATTTGATCTTAACTCTAGAAATCTGAGTTTCATTCCACTTTGAATTAAGTAAGGGGTATATATGTTTGGTCTTTAAGAGCTAAATCACGTGAAAATACTTGGCCATACCATGTAATGTCTAAATTTCGAGCACTTTTTGGCCCGTTTTGAAACAAAACTGAAAAACTAGTTACAATTAGGGGATTGGATGAAAACTCACTAAGAGCACTAGAACCTTTCTGATTATCCGTCAAAGCGACTCCTAGATAAGGCTGAATCTAGAAAATGATTTAGGCACCATTTCTTTGTTTAGCTCTCTAAATGACCATTTCCTACCCTCATTTCAAAATCGCTTACTAGCTCGTTGAGCCTTTATTTTGGTATGCTAAATGCGTACCGATTTTATTGTTACACACGTTAAAACTACCCTTCGCCTAAAATGATTTTGGCTTCCCCTTAGAAGAATGGCCGCTCTAGTAAGGATGGATGTACATTATGACATTTCTTTGAGCTATCAAAACTTGCTCCGATAAAAGGGGGTTTACACTTCGAGAAGAAAATTTCAATCATCGATAATTTTTTGGGGTTACCAAAAATTGCCCCGATGAAAATGGATTTACACTTTGGGGAAAAGAGCCTCAATTTTTGACAATTCTTTGAGCTACCAATAATCACCCTGATAAGGATGGGTTTACCCCTTGAGAAAAATTTTCAATTATCGATAAATTTTGGGCTACACTTCTGGAAAGGGGTTTGAATCATCGATAAACTTTTTGTGTAATTAGAGACATGAGCTTGCGAAAAGAAAAAAGAAAAGAAAAAAAAAACGTAGAGCTCATGGTAGTACCCCTTGATGAGTTTCAGTAGCTATCTTTTTAGCTTAATTTTTATGTTGAGCTTGATGAGATCAAGTATTACCAAATTCAAATCCAAGAATATCTAGACAGTATACAATTGGGGTTGGGAATGGTCCTTTCATCCGTCGAATGAACGTTGCGGCCGTTTTTCTCTAGCGACTTGATCCTCCTTTGATAGCCAATTACCTAAGCCTAACGTTACAACCAAAGTAAGTCCTCTTGTTTCTTGGTTTGGCCTTATCTAATTAGCGGAGATGACCTTCTGATAAGGTTTGGTACGTAGAAAGAGGCATATGGTGTTTCTTGAGCTTCAAGCGAGAAGCCATGAGTGCATTTATGCATTCGAGTTGAGTCTTGTCCTCGACATTGCATCTAGAATTTACTTTTGAAAAATGAAAAATCTTGTTTTGGCCTTTTGCACATACACACAGAGATTGCGTGGTATGTCTCGTATTTACATGTTGGTTGAGTAAACCTTGATGTCTACACATTTATCTTCTTGCCCTTCATTGGGAATGACTCCCGAATTCTTTTGCTGAGATTGAATCAGTTGAGAATGTGGTTCATTCAGTATGCTCAAAGGCAGATAGAAACTCGAGTTTGAGGTACCTAATAGGTTGCACTCATTTTACAATCTTGGGGTATTTCTTATCACTACCCATGAAAATGATACTTCGCGTACACTCTCAGCAACATCCCTTGTACATATGCTTTTTGCAAATGTTTTTACACATAATTGTAGGAAATATTCTCAATAAATAGTTTTCCATGTACAATTCTTGGTGCATGTCTTTTGGCATAAGAGCTTTAGCGAATACATTTCGTAAGTGCTTTTGACGCATGTGGCTCTTTATGGGCGTATCCTTTGCCAGCATCTTGCATCCACATTTTTCGCATGCATTCAATATACATATATATGATTTTTCCTACATATGTTTCATACACATAGTTGTATGTGCACACATCGTACACACCCAATTCCTTACATAGCTTTCATGTATATAACATATCCCACCTATCTTTGCATATGATTTTTTACATCTATGCCGATGAATGACTCTTTACCACATGCATGATCATTTGCATGCATGGTCATTTGCACATAGTTTGCATACATAATCCCCTTGTATATATTTACCATGCATGAACTTTTGCATGTCTTTCTCATTCATGATCATTTACAAACATGTTAGAATAACGATTCTTAGCACATGTTCCATAATCTTCGACATGGATATAAGCCATTGGCATATATAACACACGCATAAGCGTTTCAGGATCATAGTCCTTTGCATGTCATTTCATAAATGCATAGCCTTTCACATGCATTCCATGCATACATGGTGTCCAACGCATACTAGATAGTATACATCAGTCCCACATAGACAAGCTGACTTTTCCCAAAATCCTCTGAGGAGGCAAAATCTTTAAGTCCTCCGAGGAATCAAACTTTCCAAATCCTCTTAAGAGGTAATTCTCAAGTCCTCCGAAGAGGCAATTCTCAAGTCAACCCAAGTCCGGGGGCAAAGATGCACACGGGTTAGAAGATTGTGGGTCAGAGTCCATGAAGCAAGATGACACTTTTTTAGATTTTTCACGGAGCATCAAAGTCTCCCAGTAAGCATCAAAGCCTGAGCATCAAAACCTCCCAGTGAGTATTAAAGCCTCTCGGTGAGCATCCAAGTCTCCCAGTGAGCGTCAACTGACAATGACCCCAATAGGCAGGTACTGCCACAGGTATGTGTCTCTTTTATAATTTACCCTACAAATTTGTGTTTTCCTTTTTTCGTAGAAAAAAAGAAAGTTCAAGATAAACATCAGCGATAGAGCACTGCACCTCACAAGGCGGGACTGCAGTTGGAGAACACTGCATCTCACAATCGAAGTTGCAGTTAGAGAACACTGCTCTTCACACTGGGATTGTAGCCAGAGAGTGCTACATCTCACAGTTCATGCAATAGTCAGAGAGTGCTACGCACCTTGCAGATCGGATGGGGGTTAGCAGGGGAACTGCACAATCGAAGTTGCAGTTAGAGAACACTGCTCTTCACACCGCAGCTCTTCACCTCGAGACTGTGGTTAGAAAACACCGCTTCTCACAATCGGAGTTGCAGTTAGAGAACACAACTCTTCACCTCGAGATTGTGGCTAGAAAACACCGCTTCTCACAATCGGAGTTGCAGTTCGAGAACACTGATCTTCACCTCGAGACTGTGGTTAGAAAACACCGCTTCTCACCAACCGAAG
Source organism: Excoecaria cochinchinensis (assembly GCA_947683425.1). NCBI lineage: Eukaryota > Viridiplantae > Streptophyta > Magnoliopsida > Malpighiales > Euphorbiaceae > Excoecaria > Excoecaria cochinchinensis. Next base: position 6,376,707 of record CANTUQ010000004.1, read on the forward strand.
TTGCAGTTAGAGAACACTGCTCTTCACCTCAAGGCTGTGGTTAGAAAACACTGCTTTTCACCAACCGAAGTTGCAGTTAGAGAACACTGCTCTTCACCTGTGGTTAGAAAACACCGCTTCTCACCACTTTGAGGCTGTAGTCAGAGAGCACTACATCTCACAAACTCCGTGCAGGCCGAGACGAGGCTAGCGGAACACTCATGGTGGAACAGGCCACAAACAGAGGTTGTAGTTAGAGAGCACTACATCTCACCAAAGCTGCGCGAGCCGAGACGAGGCCAGCAGAAACAGGTCGAGACGAGACCAGCAAGGGCACATGTACCTACGACAGCAAGGTAAGGTCCGGCATCCCCAGGTATGTAATTCTCTCTCTTCCTTCTTTGAATTTTGGCTCACCTAGGTGTCTATACACTAGCTTCTCCAAAATTGGGGGCAACTGTAGAAACCGGGTCCCGAGTCAGGTTTAATGTCAAAAAGTGATTTTGGGTCCTTAGTAATTCCCTCCGAAAAAAAATAATATATATATATATATAATATAGATTAGGTAGGTAAAATTAGAAATTAATTATTAATGTTGGGTTAATTTAATTTATTAATATTGTAAGTTTAAATAGATAATTAAAATGCATGAAAGATTAAAGATTAATTAGTTAATATGTAAAGTGTTTAATTAATTAGATAAATTATATGATATATTAAATAGATTAATTATATTAAGATGTAAAATATAAAATGTAATTAATATGTAATGTTTAAATTAATTAATGTGTGTTATTTGAATTAAGTTAAATTAATTAAGAAATTAAAATGGAGGAAATTTCCATTGTGCACCTAATTAACCCTAATTTGAGGGCATAAAAAGAAGAAGATGAAGAAAGAAAGGGGGCTCGGCAGATCAAGAAAGAAAAAGAAAGAAAAAGGAAAAGAGATAGAAAGAAAAAGAAAGAGGAAGAGAGCAAGAACAGGGAACCCGAGACCCAGAAAATCAAAGAAATAAAAAGGAAAAGAAAAGAAAATAAAAGGGAAATAGAAAGAATAGGAGAGAAGAGAGGAGCAGCCATGGGAATCGAAGACGCTGGAGAGAAGAGAAAAAAGAAGGAAAGAGAGAGGAAGGAGGCGAGGCCTCCGCCGGCTAGCCACGGTGCCGATCCGCCGCACGCGCCCTGCCGGAGTGAAGAGGAGACCCGGACGAAGCTGATGGTGGTCGCCGATCAGCCGCAGTCGCCGGCGTGGAGGAGATCGGCGAGAGAAGGGAGGATGCTGCCGACGCGACTTCCGGCCTATTCCGGCGACCTTACGGTGCGTGACCGGCGACGATGGACTCTCGGCGTTCCGATCTACCTCGCGGCGGTGGAGGTGTCGACCACCGACGGCCTCTGGCGGCTCCGGCGAGGGAAATCCGGTGAGTCCTATTTATATTTATTTATTTTAAATATATTATTATTATTATGATTATTCTAATTATTTATTATTATCATTATTATATATTTATTTAATTTCTTTTATTATTATCATTATTTTATCTATTTAATTTCTGTTACTATTATTATTGTTAGTATTATTATTATTTGCATTATTGCTATTATTATCATTATTATCAAATACTATTTGTTTTATTATTAATATTATTATTGTATGATATTATTGTTAGCATTTTTGTTTTCGTTAGATTATTATAATTGTCATCATATTTTGCATCCATCAATTCTTCTAATTTAATTCATTTAATCGTTCATTTAGAATTTATTTATTTATTCGAAAAATATGTAATTACTATTTTATTTTATTTTATGTATTTGTGGTCTGTAATAATAAAAAGATTTTCGACCGCTCTTAAAAAGAACCACCACACAAATGTTTTCTACAAAATAAAATATTGGTTAATAAAACTGGACCAATGTCCTCAGTTTCATCTCGAGCCAAAAGGTTTAACTTGATTTGAGAATTCTATACTTTTTTTGTAAAATGAGTATTTGGGAACCAATGTTCCCGTCTAAATGAACATCCCGATTTATGCTTGTTTTGTACCTTATTTACAATGGGGATTGTATTCCGCCCCTATTTTTGTTATAACTTGATTTTGGATATTTTATTTTAATAATGCTTTATTTATTAACGCTTTTGACATGAATGATTGCGCCTTTTAATTGACTGCATCGTATGGAAAGATGGTGAAATAATAAATTCACAACTTAATTGTAAAATTAATCAAAGTACGAATAAATGAGAAGTCCCAAACCTATCTCTGGTCTTTGGGCTCAACGAGGCGAGAGACCCATTTCGATGGGATCTCCAAAATACCTCTTGTGTCCCATCAAAAGACTTAATCAATGAATCCTAGGCTCCTTAGGGCGAGAGGTTTACCCTCCAAGACCCCTTTGGTTGGCCCAAAATGGATACTAAGCGCAGTCTTAGGCTCTCCGAGGCGAGAGAAACTTTCCCAATGTTCTATTGGGTGGCGACTCCATGAAACCTCCTAGTTGCCCAAAATAGACGCACTTGTAAATATCTTTACAAGTTGCCAACGGATCCTCAATTGTCCGATCGCCCTCAAGCGGGCGGTCAGAGGGGCGGCCGCGGGGTCCGGCGAGCATCACACATATCCCTCATTATTTGCCCTTCTCACGAGGTACTCTCCCTCAGCCTCAATGGCGATATCCTTCAATGATTCCCAATCCTTCAGACCTTTCATCTTCAGCCCATCCTTCAGATACAGGCTAGTATTTTTGATGAAAAGTCGGATCTGAACCTGAGTATCTACCTTTCTTTTCATTTCCATCACTCGGTTTCTCCATCAAGTTAGATACTCATGAAAGGACTGACCAGATTTCTGTTGCAGTAACTCTAAATCATTCAATGTCACCTCCATCCTAGTGCTGGAGTCATATTGCCGGAGAAATTCTTCCATTAACAGGTCCCAATCCTCTTTAGTTCTTCGGTCTAAACCGTGGTACCAATCCACCACTAGGCCAGTTAAGCTCAAGCAGAAGTACTCTGTCTTCTGCCTCCTTGTCAAAGTAGTACCATTCATTACCAACGAGTACTGCTTTATGTGGGCGGTGGGATCAGAAGTTTCGTAGAACTTCGAAACATCTGCCATTTTGAAGTTCATAGGGATTAGATCCTCTCCCTCCAAGCCCTTGTCCGCAGGGTTCGTCACTCGTCCCCAAGTCAACATCCTAGACATTGCCTTGAATTTCTCCTCCATCTTCTTCCAGATGGCCTCTTCAGCCTGAGGTGCCTTTGCCCTTACTAATGTTGGCTCCTCATATTCATCCTCTTTCCAAACCTCATCCATCCTACGGGCAAGCCCTCTTCTCTGTCCTGCCAACATATTGGCCCTGAAGTCCACTAGTGGTGGACGAACCTCTTCTTGTGGGTCCTCTCTGACCTCCTCCTGCTCATTTTGTCTGATAGGAGGAGGAGGTTCTGTGGTGCGGCAGGCTGGGCCATTGTTGCCATCATGGCCATCATTCGATTCTCGAACTCCTCAAACCGTCTACCCACTTCTTCGGCTATCATGGCCCTGGTGGCGTCTGCCCCTCTCGGTGAGTTAATAACACCCTTATACCCTGTACGTATACTACCAACTTAGCGATACTGTGCGATTACCATGATCGGTTAAAAGTTACTTATGAAATTTCGGGTCAAATTTTTTTTCTACACTTGTTATTAATTCACTATGTCAATTATCTTCTAAACACTTATTCACTTTACATATCACTTAAACAATTACACTAAACTTCTTAGCTACCGATTGACCTATATCTGTCTTAATTACTATTCATTTGGTATAAATTTCGGCAGTATAACGGCTTGTAATTTGCACTACCCAAACCTGCACTTTTGAAAATCCACAGCCCCGGCAAGGGCACAACAATAATAATAATTCACATCCACTCATATCACCTTCACATTCCATCACACAGTCATAATAATTCACATAAACCATATAAGATACTATACTATTACATAAGCCAAATTCAAATACTAAGTGAAGTATTTACATGCCATATCCAAAACATACACTAAAAATAAAATCAACTTCTTCTCCTTCTGCTTGTTCCACAAAACTGAGGTATGGTGCTCCACCTAACGCGTACCCACACGCAGTCAAAAACAACTACGTGCTGAGCATTAGAATGCCCAGTGGTGGTTATCAATCTATAAATTTCCTAACTAATTCTATTAAATTAACTTAATATAAATACTTCTTTTTTCAAAAAAAAAAAAACTTAATATAAATACTTCTTATTATTATTTACACTTACTATTATTTATTTCTATTTCACTTGATAAATCACTTAATTACCCATGTTATTATTTATTCAATCAGTTAATTAAACTATATATTTAATTCTCTCACTAAATTCTTTAATTTCCCTTAATTACACTTTAATCACTAATCTTTTCATTTAATTTCATTTATGTCCTTAACTTTTCTATTAATTACCTTTATGTCCTCACAATTACATAAATACCTACTATGTCCCATCTTTTACCTTAATTACACTTATGCCCTCATTTTACACATAATTACCAAAATACCCTTATTTGTTCAATATTTATACTATTTATCTCATTTATGCCCTTTTCCACTTTTACCCTTATTTAGCTCATCTAATTATAATTTCACTCTTTTTACATTATTTTTTCACTTTATAACTCACAATTTAGCCAAATTACAATTTAGTCCCTAAATCGTAAATTTTTCACTGTTTCACTGTTTTAACACTATATTTTACCAAAATTACCATTTTACCCTTTCCACTTACACTTTTAACTTTTTTTCATCAATTTTTACCAACTTTTAATAAAATTACCGTTTTACCCCTAAACTTTCTATTTACTTTAATTTAGTCATGTTTTCAACTCAAATTTCACCAATAGACTCCTAACAACCCACAGATCATTTTTGCAAAATTAAAATTTTTCAGGCGTCGGATAGCCGGCTTTACTGTATAGCCACCCCGGTGTCACCCATCCCGGAATCACTATACTTTTAACACACTTATCACTAAACTTTAACACTGGAAAACTCACTCCTTACACTGTTCGACGCTGCGATTATCATGGTAATACTGAAATTATAGAATGACACTTCTAGACCTGTATTTGGGCCATTACAGAGTTAGTCATTTCACTATGCAAAGAGAACTGAGAGGAGGTAGTGTGAATGCTTTTTGAATGTGTGTCCGAGTACTCTACCCTTTCTGGTAGTTCAAAGAACGGATTTCTACGTAGCCGCCCTCGGGGACCTCTTGACCACCTGGGTAAATTTATGATGATTACAAAACACACCAGGTTAGGATGATGCATGAATGCTATAAGATGCATGATCGTGCTATGCAGCATCCATAAATCACATGCAAGCATATAGATCCCTCCAACCTTATCACTCTCGCATACGAGATCATAGTCTCTTGCCTAGGTGGGTTTAGTCCACAGGTTAATAGGGTACCCGATAGACGTGCATGATGCACGGTGGAAAACGGGCAGCACAACCTCTCTTAACTAATGTGCATACGTATGGTCTTGATCATTGTGTATTTTGGCAGTCCGAATGAATTGACATGGGCCTATCGGGGAATAAAAGCCTTTAATTAAGTGACCAATCAAGTCATCTGGGTTTGACCAATATAAGTTAATCCATACAACAAGTATAGTATTAAGGTTCATACCATCTAGGAGAAGTATCCACTTTCATTACATAAGCTTTGGCTAGGGTGATGATACTTTAGGTCTACCCAAGCATGGTCCCTGCCAACGGATCTAGCTCATCACAAGCGTAATCATCGGTCGGGTCTCTATTTAATATACCAAATGGTATGAGGCTTGGGCTGGTAATTATCCTTAACACTTCCATACATTGAGTGAATATAAGGTCATATTTCGGGAACGCACCGGGGTTAAAAGAGGGACCAAACTAGCATAGATCTAATGCTCTAATGATATGTAATGCAATTTGGGAAAGGGATAAAATTTTGAAATTAAAACTAAACTATAAGCTTCAACCAAGGTATTTTCGAAGCGAAGTCTCTTAAGTCCCCAATGGAGTCGCCACTGTGATGCGCGCCGAACCCCAGGGGCCCCGAAAACCCATTTTTAGGGCATTCGAGAGAGGTTCATGGAACTTGTAAGAAATTACAAGTGCGTCTATTTTGGGCAATAAGGAGGTTTCTTGGAGTCGCCACCCAATAGAACATTGGAAAAGGTCGTCTAGCCTCAGTTAGCCTAAGACAACATTTACGTCCATTTTGGGCAAGCCAAAGATATTTTGGAGTCCCCACCCCAATAGAATATTGGGATAGTACTCTAACCTCATAGAGCCTAAGACAATGCAAGTTGGGCCTATTTTGGGCAACAAGAGATAATTTGGAGACCCCACCCCAATAAGACATTGAGATGGTCCTCTAACCTTGTTAAGCCTAAGACCAGAGATGGTTCGGGACTTTCCATTTATTCATACCTTGATTAAATTATAATTGAGTTTTGAATTTAATATTTCCTTCCTTTTTTCATTCAATTTAATGCATTATTTAAAGCACAATTGAATCACATAACGAAAGCGGTAAATAAAAAGCAAGATTAAGACAAGATAAACGAAAAAACCCAATAAATTACAACAAAGCTGGGGGTAGAATACAATTGTAAATAACATGTAATCATACAGAAAACGGGGCATTTATTAGGGATGAGGACATTAGTCCTCGCATGCATACTTACAAAATATAACTTTAAAGTGACAATTTTATTTTGATAGGAAAAATTAGGACATTGGTCCCATTTATTAGAAAAGCTCCAACTTAATTAATACAAATATTTAGCCATTTTTCATGTTAGCAGAGTAAAATAATATTTACAATAAATGGTATATGGAAAGTGAAATAAGAGGAAATAGGATAGAGAAATAATCCCGAATAATGTCCTCAAATCATCGCGGAGTCCTCCATTTTTAATACCCCAAATCCCATAAAAAATAATAAAACTCACAAAAAAATCATGTTAATGTGGTAACTAATAATAAAATAAACATGAAAAATAAATAAAGACAAAGAATCAATGAAAAATTATCACGAAAATAAGGAAAAGAAAAAATAAGAATAAAGGATAGAAGAAGGAAAAGAAGAAGATGAAGAAGGAAGGCTCAGGATTAGCTCATGGTGTGCGAGCGACTGCAGTCCCTAGGCCGACCGACGGGTGGAGTCAAAACTCCTTGACGACCCATCGCTCATATGAGCGACGGCCGTCGGTGGAGCCTCGGCCCGTCAGTCATCCCAGATCCGGAAAAAATGAAGAAAATTAACTAAAAACTTGTTTTATTTTTGAATAAAATGGAATTTTATGTGTAAAATCAATATGAAAGGATAAGATGCAAAAGTGGTTGATCTAGAATGTTTAACCTCAGAATATTACCTTCGAAGGTGAATGTCATGTGATTTCTGCCACTTGGATTTTACAAGGATTGATCCGTAATGTGTAATTTTATTAGATTTTTGACTGCAAAATCGTCATTTTTGAAAACAGATCAAGAAAAGAAAATTATAGTTTTCCTTCTTGATATTTTGATAGCAATTATGAGTGCTAAAAATGGCAAGAGTGGATAGAAACGAATTAATCTCATTCACTCAGATTCTCCTTGATTTGAAGAATGTTTGATAAAAAATTTAATGAAAAGTAAAAGCAATAACTTTTTCTGAGAAAACTCTCTATTTCCTAAAAATTGCTAACCTCGAATAATGAGCCTCAATCTCCTATTTATAGGTTAAGGAAAATCATTCAAATAAATTCAAATTAAGAATTTAAATTTGAAAAAGATTTTTGAATCAGAATTAAATTGGAATTATTTGCAAAATATTCTCCAAATCAAATTAGAGATTTGAAAATATTTGAAGAGATTTGGAAAATATAGGAAATCTTGAAAATATATTTGAAAATATTTTGAAAATATTGGAAAATCTTTGAAATATATTTGAAAACATATGAAATTCTTGGAAATATATTTGAAAAGATATGAAAAATCTGAAAAAATCCCGTCCAATCTTGCAGCAGATTAACAATCGACGGGCGTCTGTGGAGTACCGACGAGCATTGGTCACGAGGGCACTCTCGGTCTTTTGAGCGGTTGACCACTCTATGAGAGGCGGGTGCCGAGAGATAGCCATCGCTCGTGTGAGGCAAGCCTCTCTCGCATGAGCGATGGGCATCTCTCAATGCGAGAGACGGTCTCCCCCATGCGAGCGATGGTCGGCGCTCGCCGTGAGAGAAAGGCCTCTCACGCGAGCGATGGGAGTCACTCACGCAAGAGATGAGCCCCTAACGCGAGCAAAGGGCATCACTCCCATAAGAGATGAGCCCGTCTCACACGAGTGACAGGTGCTGCTGGTGTGAGGGATGCCGTCCTTCGGAACGAACGACAATCGTCCCTCCCGACAGACGAGGACCCCGTCGGTGGACCCAAGATATGATTTTTTAAAGACAAAATCCTCTCGATACTTGAAAATCTCCTATCATCAAGAAAAAACCTCAATCCTTGTAAATCCAAAGAGCGAAAACTCATAACTTTCATCCATTTGCCCGGAAATAGGCATTGATATCTTCATCGAGTAACTCTGATCTGGACTGCCTCAGGACCCGATGTCTATAGCAGCCATTACTGATAATAACCCTCTAATTCTCTCTCTCAATCCATCTTGAAATTGCCGACACTTAAAACCTTCTGTGAGCAGAACATCAGGCACATACTTACTCAACCTAGTAAACTCTTTCTCATATTCACCAATTGTCATGTTCCTTTGCTTTAGGCTCACAAACTCTTTCCACTTCGCCTCTCTATAGGCCTTAGTCACATACTTCTCCTTGAACTCATGGACAAAGAATTCCCATGACAGCTCAACTGGTCGCTGAGGGTTCCTCATCACTAACTTCCACCAGTCATATGCTGTACCCTGCAGCAATGACACAGCACAATCTACTCTCTGGTTCTGTGGACAATTGATCCCTTGTAAAATTCTTCCTATCCTCTCTAGCCAAAACTCGGCTATATCTGACTCATCAAAGGAAGTGCCACTAAATTCCTCCGCTCTTCTCTTTCTTATAAGATCAGTTGCAGCCTTAGTAGCCATTAGCCTATCTATCAGATGCATCAGCCCTTGCACCAATACTGGGTTATCCTGAGCAAGACCTAATCCTTCAGCTCGAGGTTGCTCAGGCGCAGGCTAATTACCCCTCGCTAGATTCACACTACCCGTAGTCTCACCTATAGCCTCACTCGAATTCAACTCCATCCATACTCTACAAAAACAACATCTGCATTAGGCCACAATGCTAAAGAACTCACACATCTATACATCTTATAGTCCTGGACCTTCTAAACCAGGCTCTGATACCAATGAAATATAACACGCCAATACCACTTGGGAGGATATCGGAGTATTACACCATAACAAGTGCACACCCAAAGACATATAATCAAACTCTATAGTGGAAATGAAAAGTCAAACCCGATATACTTGCATATATAAATATATATTGAGACTGTACATATTACAAAACATCTTTGTTCATAATTACATGATCATACTTTTATACATGTACATTACACTTCTAATACAAAATCTATATATTGCTCACTACAAAAATATCTAACTACAAAAAGACTTCATCAAGCTCCTAGTGGCCATCAGATGAGCACTCTCTAATCCAATCCTGCAACCCTACACGGGAAAACACCTGTTCTAAGCGATAACGCTTAGTGGGGATAAACAATGCCATACACTTCTATCGAAGTCACAAGTAAAACACACATTGTATATCAATAGTCATGCATATCTCACGCCAATATGAATTCTTTCATGCATATCATCCCTTGCTCTGATCATTACCATAACCATATCATACTCATGCAACAGCAACATGTACGAGGGATAAATCATTACACTAACTTGTAATTATGCACAGATACATATATCATATGACTTGCATTTCATGTAAGACAAATGTATAACAATGTCCGATACATCTCATATACACCACTAAACATTCAATAGCCTGAAATCCATTAATAGTGGATACAGGTACTCGAAATACTGAATCTCAGTATCAACATGTAGAGACCTAACTCAAATATGAATGCGCAGGGTATTCAACAAATAGGCACAATAGTGCCACGCTAGCAGCTGCACTCTAATCCTTTATAAGCATACTTATCTATCCACTACTATGACTCTTTAAGCTTGACAATTAACTTAATACACTAAACTATATACTCAAGTATCCCTATAAGTCATTATACATCATCTTAAATCATGTATTAACCAAATAAACAATAATCACACTCATACATACTTAATCATGTTTCCATATTCATCTACTTTACTTGCTTATACAACATACAATGCAATACTATACATATAAATAGGGAAAAAACTTTACATACAAAAATCATGAGCAGTGTCGCACTTGCGACATTCGTCGTGCCTGTGATAGAGTCAAAAAGTCTCAATCTACCATGCTTGTGGGAGTTTCATACTCGTGACAGAATGCCCATTTGGCTTCGGTTGCGACCGCGACGAGGCTTGCGCTCGGGACTAGGCATGGCAAGGTGAACACTTGCCTTCAGAGCGTTCTGTTGCGCTCGCGACTCTTGTCACGCTCGCGTTAGAACCCTGATTTCGTGACAAAAATCTCAAACACACACACACACTCACTTGCACAACTACACACACATCAACCCAATCTCACACCCATGCCTTCCAATCTAATTACACACAAAACCCAGCCAAAAAGGACAGAAACATAAATTATTCTTATTCAAGAAACTCTTCAAATGTCACTAATACTCTTATATTCAAAGAATACTACAAGCAATCAAAATGGACATGTACTCATTTTTCAACTAAAACCTAAATCACAACTCTCTAATACCTAGTCATATAACATGCATTTAGCAAATAATCAAGTATAAAACAACTCAATAACATGTATCCATCAAAACACACACAATCCCAACCTCAAGAGTAGCTTGATCTCTTCTCTTCCTTGAGTCACACCTTCTCCTTGCCTTTGCCTTGACTTTTGTCCACAGCTTTCATGCACAAATTCACCCAAACAAAGACATAATCCTAGCGCATATACTTAGAATCAAAAACAAAAACCAAGCAAAAGAAGAAGATCATAAATCTAAAAGTCAAATCAATTACCTTTAAAATTTCTTACAAAACCTCTAATCTCTATAAACTCTTCAAAATTTCTCTCAAGCCTCTAATTTTTGCCTAGGGTGCCTTTTTCGATTTTTTCCATGGTGAGGCGCCCATTTTTAGTAAGGCCGCCTTTTTTTGGTTTTCGACCTATAGGGCTTTTATTTTATTATTTTGATTTTTAGTCTTTAGCCATGGAACTTCTTCAGTCTCTCGATGTTGATCGGTTCTTTAAAGTCATCTTCGTCACTGTCTGTTGCTGTTCCCTTGGATAACAATCTCTTAAGAACAAAAGGACCTTCCCATATTAGCTTGAATTTATTCCGTATGTCTAAAATACCCGATCTCATTTACTTGAAGACTGAATCTCCCTCTTTCAGTAGATGCTTTCTGACCTTCTTTCCAAATGATCGAGCATGTCTTTTTTGATAGATCTGTTTACGATAATAACCCTTTAACCTATTCTGGTCTGACATGTTCAACTGTTGTAATAACTGTTGTGCCCAATCAGCTTCTGGAATCTGAGCTTTCATGACTACCCTTAAAGACTTGAGCTCCACTTCAATCGGCAACATCGCTTCTGTCCCACACACCAAATAATAAGGCGTGGCTCCTGTATAGGTTCTGACGATGGTTCTCTATCCCCAAAGTGCATAAGGCAACTTCTCTACCCAATCCTTATAGCTCTGCATCATTTTTGCCAGGATCTTGTTGAAAATTTTTTTATAGCTGCTTTGACTGCCCCATCAGCTTACGGGCGATATGAAGAAGACTTGTGATGCTCAAAGCCATACTGCTGGAGTAGCTTCTTGGTTTCAGCCATGAATTGCCCCCCGTTATTAGACACAATGTGATATGGGATATCATATCAAATTCTTCTCAAAGAACTTGGCCATATCTACATATCAATTTGTTCCTTCTTTTTTTTTGGATTATTTTTTTTTTGACAAGCTTTGTTCAAATCCGGATACTTTACAAATACATGCAATTCTCTTCTTGACTATTAGGACAGCGTTGACCAACCAAGTCAGGTGTTGTACTTCGATAACAAATTTGGCCTCGTTTCTACTTGTAGATCTTTTCTTTAACCTTTTTTTGCCCATTCTGGACTGAGTCTTTTGAGGTTCTTCTTGATTGGTTTATGATCGGGATAGTGTGTTTGGCAACTTCATGATCATCTCTTGGCATGTCTTCATAGGTCCAAGCAAAGACTTTTTCATTTTTTTTATTCTCTCAAATTTTACTCTCTCATCGGTAGTTACATTAGATGCTATCAAGATTTTCTTTGGGTTTTTCAAAGTTCTGAGATTAAATGGAATGGCATTAGTTGGATGAATGTCAAATTCGAATGAGTCATGATCATGATTATGCATAATAAAATCATAAGAAATATCACAAAAGTAAGCAAAAATGTTCATCTTGCTAATGAAACCAGAATTAAAAATGTCATTATTAAATAGTTCAAAAATAAAAGGAATATCTAAATAGCTAACATCTTCCTCTCCCACCAACACAAACGTTGCAGTTAATGGCTCATGTCATCCTTAGGCACTGTCTTCTTTTTCAACTTAGGCACTTAATCTGTCTTACTCTTTCCCTTTTGCTTTTCTGGGTCAAAGATCTGTTTAGAACCAATCAGATCTTGAATAGCATGTCTTAAGGCCTTACATTTGTCTGTGGTATGCCCTATGTGCTGATGGAAAGCACAATACTGATCTGCCTTGTGATTGGGCTGTCCTTGGTTTCTAGTAGGTGTAGACACCGGGTCCCGAGTAGCCTTGATCAGGATTACCCGATGATGAAATTTAGCTATGCCGGCTTATAGGCAAAAAGATTGGAGCTCAGAAGTGAGTTTCCTTGTCTTTTCAGTGAGTAAAAAGGGTATTTTAAAAATATTTTAAAAATATTTTTTTTAAATTATTTTGAAGAAGAAAAAGTGTGTTGAGGGTATTTTATATAAAAAAAAATTAAAAAAAAAAAAAAAGGTGAAAAATGATGGAAAAATGTTGAAAATAAAATAGGGGAAATAATCGCGACGAAAAGGCGACGGCCAAGGGCCGTCGCGAATTTCTGTGCGCTCCGCGCACGAAGCGCGCGCTCCGCGCGTCCGACGCCCTTGGCGTCGGGCGTCGCTCGCCCCGCGCACGTCGTGCGCAGAAACTCCGCGCAGATCGCACGGAAACGTGCGCGACGCGCACGATCTCTCGCCGAAATCGCCCCACTTCGCCCATTTCGCCCACTTTTCGACCCCCACTCGATTTTCAACCGTTTTTGGACGGTTTTTGGTGGTTTTTGGGTAGTTTTTGATGGTTAAAAACAGTGGAAAAATTCAGAAACAGGAGAGGACGAATGAGGAACATTTTGGAGAAAAAAAACTGAATTTTGGAGCTTTGAGTTGAAAGAAAAAAATCCATCTTACACACTTGTTTCCAAGAGCTTTTCTTCAAGTTTTCAAGCTATTTTCTAAGGATTTTCACAAGAGAAGACAAGGAATTCAACACTTCTATCTTCAATTCTTCAAAACTGAATTTGAGGGTAATTATTCTTGGTTTTACTCATTAATTATCTTGTTAATTTCATTTATTTTTGCTTCCAATTAACATATTAAACATGTAAATTCTCTTAGTCTCCATATTCTTCTTCTTATTTTTTTTATCTTCAATTATTCATATAACAAATAAGCTTTTTAAATTCTATTAATTTTTTTTTTCATGTCAAATTATTCTTTGTTCATGTAATTATGCATGTTTTAGGTTGTAAATACCTTTAATTTCTTAATGCTATATCATGTTTATTATTATGCTTTCTTTTGCATGTATGAGTGTTATAGTCATTATTTTATGCTAGTTATGCATGTCAAGTGGAATTATTCTCATGTTACACATTTATTCATGTCTTAACTATAATAAAATTGATTGCCATTAATCTTCCATGTATGTTAATAACTATTATTAATAAGTTGCATATGCCATGATACTTCATCACCTTATGCATGTTAAATTGCATCTTAATCACTTTATGCATGTTAAATGGCATCATAATTATTTTTTATGCATGTTATAGTATCTTATGCATGTTATATGGTCATTGTACATATTACCTTTTATGTTGTATTATTTCATTGGCCTAATCACTAACATGAATTTCTTTTTGATTTTTGGTTGCAAATCATTGTTTTATTCTCATTTGAGCATCCATGCACATGAAGGAGGAGTTGCGGGGTTTGGTATTTCCTTTATACATTTTTAATTCTCATTTCGTTTATATTTTTAATTTCCTTGTATATATTCATTGAATAAAATGTTTTCCTATGCGCACCTAAATAAAGATCATAAAAATATTTCTTACTAAATTAATTTAGATTTTTCATAATAAAATGGGACCAATGTCCTAATTTTCATCCCAAATAAAATCATCACATCCAGAATATTTTCTTTAATTGTGCATGCGGGGACCAAAGTCCTCATAATTAATAAATTCCCCGGTTTTATGTATGTTTGCACTTTTAAATGGGAGTTGTATTCCGCTCCTTGTATTATTGTAATTCATTGCTTTACTTGCTAATTTATGGTTTTCCTAACATGAGTAAATGCGCCTTAAATTAATTGCATTGTGTGGAGAGAGAGCGAATTAATGACAATTAAAATTCAATCATAAATTAATCGAGGTAGAAATAGATGAGAAATCCCGGACCCAGCTCTGGTCTTTGGGCTCGAGAGGTTAGAGGTTATCCTCCAATATACTTCTTGGGTCACGAGACTTTAGCGCTAATCCTAGGCCTCATGGCCCAACATGGATACTAAGCGCAGTCTTAGGCTCTCCGAGGCGAGAGTAACTTTCCCAATGTTCTATTGGGTGGCGACTCCATGATACCTCTGTGTTGCTCAACATAGACGCACTTGCGATTTATTGCAAGATGCCAACGGACCCGCAAATGCCCGATCGCCCTCAAGCGGGCGGTCATAGGGGCGGCGCTCGGGATCCGGCGCGCGTCACAGTGGCGACTCCACTGGGGACGATATGGTTCGAGATTTCAATTTGAAAATACCTCGTTTAACATTTATGGTTAAAATTTAAGTCATAAATTCGCTTTATCTCAAAATTGCATATCATCTCATTAGAGCTTTAGATTACGCTAGTTTGGTCCCTCTTTTAGCCCCGGTGCGTTCCTGAAGCACCTCCTCATTTTCACTCAATTTGGGGAAGTGTTAAGGATAATCACCAGCCCAAGCCACGTACCTTAATGGTATATCAAAATGACGACCCGACCGGTCGCTATGCTTATGATGAGCTAGACCCGTCGGCAGGGATCATGCTTGGGTAGCCTTAAAGTAACATCTCCCTTGTCCAAAGCTCATGTAATGGCAATAGATACTTCCACTAGGTGAAATGTACTGTAATACTATGCTTGCTATATGGGCCATCATATATTAAACGAAATCAATTTAATTAAATGGTCTTCATCAAAGGCTTTCATGCCCCGGTGGGCCCATCTTAGTTAAGTTGAATTGTTTAAATACATAATTGCCAAACACCCATACGTATGTACATTAGATAGGAGCTGTTATGCTGCCGGTTTTTCACCGCGCACCATACGTGTCCATTGGGTTCCACGTTAATCCATGGATCAAGCCCACCTAGGAAAGAGACCGCACTACCATGTGTGTGGGAGATACAAGGTTGGAAAGATCTATCTGCTTGCATGTGTTTGTCTATGTTGCATCAGCACGAGCATACATTGCATTTTAATCATGCATCATCTTAACAATCTTTGCATTTCAGCCATCATAGATTCTCCTGGGTGGTCTAGAGGTCCCGACGGACGGTTAAGAAGGGCGCCGCTTTTGGGGTTAACTGAGTTAGTGTCAGATCAGAGTTCAGAGTCAGTCTTAGAAGGAAGTGTGGGGTTTTCTTCCGAATCATCAACAGAAGTAAGTATGGCTAATCCATCAAATGAGTCTGATGCAACTCGGGCAATAATCATCGAGGAGGTAGGAAAGAGAATGGAGGAATTTGAAGCCCGAATGATCGCAATGATGGGCAATCTTGCCACCACCATAGCTGGTCAACAAGCTGCTGCTGCCCCTATCCGAGTACCAACTGAACAAGAGGTTGTAAGAGAAGAACGTCCTGTTGTAATTAACCAACCAGTGGTTGACCCACCTGTTGTCAAGCAAAGAGTGCCTGCACCTATTGAGCGCAGAGAGGGCCCCAGGTCTGAAGCTGAATTTGGGGAAGATGAGCTAGAGGAGCATAAAGCAGCTAAAGAGAAGTCACCAAAACTAGATGAGGCAATATGGAGGAAAATGGAAGAGAGATTTGAGGTCATGGCAAGGATGATGACCGTGGGAAAAGGAATGAACCCGGAAGACCGAGAGCTGGATGGGGATGACCTAATTCCCCAGAATTTTAAGATGCCGGACATTCCCAAATTTGATGGAACCTCTGACCCTGCTGCACACATCAAGCAATACTCGCTAGTCATGAAGGGAACGACCTTAACAAGAAAGCAGAAGATAGAATATTTCTGCTTGAGTCTCACAGGAGCTGCTATTGATTGGTACCATGGGCTTGACAGGAGATCCAAGGAGGACTGGGACTTGTTGACTGAAGAGTTCCTTAAGCAGTACGATTGCAGTACCCGGATGGAGGTTACTTTGAAAGATCTCGAGTTGTTACAGCAGAAGGCTGGGGAGTCCTTCCACGAGTACCTTACTCGGTGGAGAAACCGGGTTATGGAGATGAAATGCAAACCGGACACTTCTGATCAGATCCGGCTATTCATTCGAAATGCCAGTCCTTACTTGAGAGAGGGACTGAAAATGAAGGGACTCAAGGATTGGGAATCTTTAAAGGACATTGCCATAGAAGCGGAAGGAGAATATTTATCCAAGAGGGCAAATAGTGAGTCCTATGCCCGGAGGGGATACAGCAATCAGGGGACGGCCAAACCAGTAGGTTCAAGCAGTGGTAACAGAATTGGGAAGACTTCCGAGGTGTCTGCAACCGGTGTAAGTCAGAGGTATTTCTCCAACTTGGGTAAGCCTTTATCATGGGTGCTGAAGAGGCTAATAAAAGAAGGAAAACTGCGGCCCCTATCACCTAAATCGGCCAAGGCCCAAGGGCAGCCAGGGCACAAAGAGAATGAATAATGCGCATTCCACCAACATACCGGGCATTTGACGGATGAGTGTATAACGCTAAGACATCAGGTCCAAGATCTAATTGACAACAAGCAGATCACCGATCCTGAGCAGAGAGAAAGCAAGAAGAAGTCGGGTTATAACACAGTGCCACCTCCAGTCTTTATGATCGGATCGAGCCTACCAGAGTGGTACGTAATGCAAGATCTATATGGAAATGAGTATGTCGCTATTACTCGCCCTGCAGTGGATGAAAAAGGGGTTTCCGTGGCAGCGATAGACTGTTGGTCCACTAGTGAGAGTGGAGATGACGAAGATGAGAAAAATGGAGAGTTTACGGATCCGTGGGATTCAGAGGAAGAAGAAAGAGTAGAAGCAGTAACAAGAAGTGGGAGGGTTATTCCAGAAGCTGAGAAGCAGCAGGACCCAGCACAAGCAATCGCAGAGAAAGAGCCGGAAGAAAATTCAATAGTGAAACAACTGAAAAAGACCACGGCTCAGATATCTATTTGGGACCTTTTGAGACAGTCCCCCTCGCACTGACAGAAGTTAGTCGAAGCATTGAGCGTATCCACCGTAGCAACTACAATCTCTCCATCCGAGCTTTTAGACCTTGTAAAGGGGGGATCCGGGGAGAAGTTGGTATTTTCTGATGCGGACCTACCAACAGAGGGTCGCAACCACAACCGACCATTGTACATCAAGGCACAGATCAATGGTAAACACACCGCTTGTGTCATGATTGATGACGGGTCATCGATAAATGTCTGCCCTTTGGTGGCACTTCAGGCCTTTGGGATGGATGAGAGTATGTTAAGCAAATCTGACCTGACCATCACTGCCTACGACAACTCCAGGAGGCAAGCATCGGGAATTTTCAAAGCTTTGGTAAAGACAGGGCCCATTGAGGCAGAAACAGATTTTGTGGTCTTGCCGATTCTAGCAAACTTCTCAGCTCTGCTTGGTAGATCGTGGTTCCACAAGTTAGGGGGAGTACCATCCACATTACACCAGATAATTAAAATACCCCATGAAGGAGAAGTAGTGACCATTAAAGCAGCAAGAGAGAACCAAGTGTCTGCCTTGGAGATCTCTAATCAGCCATTCAGTGGCTTTCATGTATCGATGATCGGAGAAGAGCAAAACCTAGAAGGTAGCCCTCAAGTGGTGAATATGCTGAAGAAGATGCACTTCCTCCCAGGGGCTGGTTTGGGAAAAGAGTCACAAGGGCTACAGAATGCTATCACTACACGTGGTCAAAAAGATCGAAAGGGGTTGGGCTACAAAGGAGAATATGGTAAGAAGAAAGGGTCAGGGAAGATTCCCCATATTTCGGAGAGCTTTGTGCCATCATCATCGGTTTGTGCTTACACCGGAGAAGAAGAACCACAATGGGTAGATGGGAAGATTATCCCTGGATTTGAAATTTTTAATGATGTCTTTGATTGGGAGATCGGAGTTGTTAAAGCTGTAGAGAACTTTTGGGATGAGGAGATTATGACCCAATGCAGCATATGGGACAGGGATGAGCCTGAAGAGATCGTCACTGATAAGCTATTAGCCACTAAGCTCAAAGGGAAGGAGAAGATAGTGGAACCAGAGCCGAAGATTGAGGATCTCAAGATTTCACCAAATTAAGAAGCCAAAGCACAGTCATCTGCAGCATCAGCATCGGCTGAAGTTGATAGTCATTTAGATTCTCTTTTTATACCAGAACTCTTTGAGAACAATGTTAATGTTTCTGATTATGTTAATGAGATGAACAACTTTGCTTACTTGTGTGATGTTTCTGATGATTTCATTTCGCATGATCATAAGCATGATGCATTCATTTTTGATATTAATTCAACTGGCACAACTGCATTTAATCTCGGAACTTTGGAAAATCCAAAGGAAATTTTGCTAGCATCAGACATAACTCCTGAAGAGAGAATAAAATTTGAGAGAATATTAAAAAAATATGAAAAAGTCTTTGCCTGGACCTACGAGGATATGTCGGGAATAGATCGAGATGTTGCCGAACATGCCATCCCAACTTACCCAGAGTTTAAACCCGTCAAGCAAAAGCTTCGGAGGCTTAGGCCAGAATGGGCACAGAAAGTGAAAGAGGAGATCCATAAGCAGATTGAGGCTAAGTTCCTGATAGAGGTTCAATACCTAACATGGTTAGCTAATGTGGTTCCTGTAGCTAAGAAAGACGGTAAGGTTCGAGTATGCGTCGACTATCGAGACCTGAACAAAGCTTGCCCTAAAGATGATTTCCCACTGCCTCATATTGATGTGCTAGTAGATAGTGCTGCTGCTTGTATGATGTATAGCTTTGTGGATGGATACGCAGGGTACAATCAAATTCTTAACAAGATAGTGGACCGGATCAAGACAGCCTTTATCACCGAGTGGGGGACATATGCCTATCGGGTTATGCCTTTTGGGTTGAAGAATGCAGGAGCAACCTATCAGAGGATGGCAACCAAGGTTCTCAATGACTTAATCCACAAAGTTGTGGAGGTGTACGTCGATGACATGATGATTAAGTCGGCTACCAGGGAAGGTCACTTTGAGGCATTAGAAAAGTTCTTTCAAAGGATTAGCAAGTATGATATGCGACTCAATCCCAAGAAGTGCATTTTTGGAGTTACATCAGGAAAGTTGTTAGGCCATGTGGTAAGCCAGAGGGGAATCGAGGTAGATCCCGATAAAGTCAAAGCCATAAGAGAGATGCCAGTGCCCCAGAAGGAGAAGGACGTTAGAAGTTTCCTAGGAAAGCTTCAGTACATCAGCCGATTTATTGCCAAGCTAGCTTCGGTATGTGAACCTATTTTCAAGCTTCTTAGGAAGAATCAGCCGGTGCTATGGAACGATGACTGTCAACTGGCCTTTGACACCATTAAGGACTATCTGCTAAATCCTCCAGTGTTAAGACCACCACGCCATGCCAAACCACTAATCCTGTACCTAGCTGTGGAAGATAACTCAGTGGGTGCTATGATGTCTCAGGAAGACGATTTTGGTGTAGAGTTTGCCGTTTATTATCTTAGCAAGAAATTCCTGCCGTACGAAGCCAAATATGTGGAGGTAGAAAAGATTTGTTTAGCAGTTATCTGGGCTTCTAAGAAGTTGCGACACTACTTTCATTCCTTCAAGGTACAAACGGTTGCTAAACATAATCCGCTCAGATACCTCCAAGAAGCACCCTCTTTACTAGGGAAGATGGGAAGGTGGTTACTGCTGTTGCAGGAATTTGATATTGAGTACATAACCAGGAAAACCATTAAGGGAAGAGCTGTAGCGGAGTTCTTAGCCGAGCATCCTATTGAGGGAGATCAGTTTGAATACAACTTCCCAGATGAAGATGTCACGGCCATAGCAGTACAAGGGTGGCAATTATTCTTTGATGGAGCAGTCAATAATAAGGGAGCAGGCGGGAGTTATTCTTACGACCCCAGATGGTGAAAGGTTACCATTGGCTAAGAAGCTGAGGTATAAGGCTACCAATAATGAAGCAGAATACGAAGCTTGCATCTTTGGATTGGAAGCATTGCTTGCTCTGGGGGCAAAGACCGCAGAAGTATTCGGAGATTCTTCCTTGGTAATTCATCAAATTAAAGGAGAGTGGTCAGTCAAGGAAGAAAGGCTGCTGCCTTATGTAAAGCACTTGAGAACGTTGAGCAGCCAATTTGAGATTTGCACTTTTCACTTCATCCCCAGAGACGAAAATCAGTTAGCTGATGCTCTAGCAACATTAGTGTCTATGTGGGATAACCCAACAGGAGTTGCGATGAAACCCGTGCTGATATATAGTTCGGAAAGACCTGGTTTTGAAGCTGAACAGGTGATGGACATTGAGGCCACTGATGGAAATCCATGGTATTATGACATTCATAATTATTTAGAGAGATCAGTCTTTCCAGAGGAAGCCACTGAGAAGGACCAAAAAATGATCAGGAAGTTATCCACTCAATTCATCAGTGTTAATGGCACTTTATACAAAAGGCAAGCTGATGGTATCCAGTTAAGATGTCTGGCAGAGAAAGAAGCTAAAAGAGTTATGGAAGACGTTCATGCCGGGGTTTGTAGAGCTCACATGAATGGCTTAGCCTTAGCAAAGAAGATCATGCGCCAAGGGTTTTATTGACTCACAATGGATACAGATTGTTCAAAATTTGTGAAGCAATGCCAGTTATGCCAACAGTACGCGAATTTGAGGCATGTGCCAGTTTCAGAGTTACATAACTTAACATCTCCATGGCCATTTGCAGCATGGGGAATAGACATCATAGGCGAAATCCATCCTACTGCTTCTAATGGGCATAGATTCATCATAGTTGCCATTGACTACTTCACTAAGTGGGTTGAGGCTGAATCTTTCAAGAAGGTTGATGCAAGGGATATGGCTAAATTCATCGAGCGGAATTTGATATGCAGATATGGTCTCCAACATCACATTGTGTCTGATAATGGGGTACAATTCCTAGCAGAGACTAAACAGATGCTCCAGAAATATGGGATCCAACATCATAAGTCTTCTCCTTACCGTCCTCAAGCGAATGGTGCAGTTGAAGCGGCGAATAAGAATGTGAAGAGAATTTTAGCAAAGATGGTTCAGAACTACAAGGATTGGGCAGAAAAGTTACCCTTCGCACTTTGGGGATATAGAACAACAATCAGAACCTCTACGGGGGCAACACCATTCTCTCTGGTGTATGGAACTGAAGCAGTCCTGCCGGTTGAAATCGAGCTGAAATCATTAAGGGTAGTCCTGGAAGCCGAGATTCCGGAGACAGAATGGGCACAACAGCGATTGTTGCAGTTGAATCTATTGGATGAAGATAGGTTGAGAGCCTATTACCACAATCAGGTTTATCAGAAGAGACTAGCTCGGTCCTTTGGCAAGAAGGTACGAAAGCACCCGTTGAAAGAAGGGGATTTGGTCTTTAAGATGATGAGGCCGGGAGTTCCAGACATACGAAAGGACCTTTCATTTTGAAAAAGTTGCTAACAAAAGGAGCAGCAATTTTAGCAGACAGTGATGGGAATGAGTTCAAGGACCCGGTCAATGTCGATAGACTTAAAAGGTTCCATGGCTAAAGACCAAAAATAAAAAGAAGAGAATAAAATGCCCTGCAAGTCGAAAACCGAAAAAAGGCGGCTGTGCTAAAATTGGGCGCCTCGACAGGGTGAAAACCGAAAAAAAAGGCATCTTGTGCAAAAATTAGAGGCATCAGAGAAAATATTCAATCGAGAAAACCCGAGAGGCCCGATTGATAACAGGAGTTTGATGCTGACAAAACCCACTCCGAGATTAGGTGTAGTCATATGCTTTTGAATTCTTGACAAATGAAAATCATGTATGATGAAATCATATAGAAATGTACACAATTTTGCAATGAATAAAAGAATACATTTTCATTGATCTTTCAGTTCTGTCTTAAAAAGAAATATACCAATTGTTCATCTAATGATTATTGCTCAGTCCCTTCATCGGATATGTGCTATTTGCTCTTAACAGAAGCTTTGGTGATAAAAAAAAAAAAAAAAAAAAAAAAAAAGAAGGCCGTTAGAGATGAAAACCGTAACTGGCTCTCTAAGCAAAAGTTAGGCCAAAGGGCAGGGTGAAAACCTGGAAACAGGCAGTCTGCCCTAAAAAAAAAAATAAAAATAAAAATAAAAATAAAATATAAATATAAAATAAACAAAAGCCGCTGGATTGGGTTGGGTCCATTCCAGGCAAAAGTTAGGCAAAGGGTTGTGTGAAAATCCCATAAGGGACGCATTTCCCGCAAAGAAAAGCTAGTGCGAAAATCCACAAGGGACGCACTACCTTTAAAACAATGACATTCAATGCCTGGAGTGATAAGGCGGCATTATTTCAAGATGATCTTTCGTCAGTCAGACAACACACAACACAGAACATGAAATAGAATCCCAAGTAAATGATCATTGACCAGGGGGCAAGGGATATACACCGGACGTCTTTTTCAGAAAGCTTGTCGACGATCCTCAGGATTCAGGGGGCATGGTACAGCAGATAAGCTATAAGTTCAGCAAACCATGGATCACCTAGGGAGCGATCTATACATTTTTGCAAGCATTTGCATTCCATAACATACACACATGATTTCTTGTATATTCCTATGCATACAATCTTGCAGGAGAAATCGGCGGGAAACACCCACAAAAGCCAAGTGATGACACTAGTCCAAACATCTAAAGGAGCAAAAAAATAAAAGATAAAAAATAAAAAACCAATTCACAGCGGTTAGCACGATGGCGGCACTACCAATTCACAGAGGTTAGCACGACCACGGCACTACCAATTCACAGCGGTTAGCACGATGGCGGCACTACCCACAAGAGGTTAGCACGACCACGGCACTACCAATTCACAGCGGTTAGCACGATGGCGGCACTACCCACAAGAGGTTAGCACGACCACGACACTACCAATTCACAGCGGTTAGCACGATGGCGGCACTACCCACAAGAGGTTAGCACGACCACGGCACTACCAATTCACAGCGGTTAGCACGATGGCGGCATTACCCACAAGAGGTTAGCACGACCACGGCATTACCAACTCACAATGTTTAGCACAATAGCGGCGCCACCCACAAGAGGTTAGCGCACCTACGGTATTACCAGCTACAACCAAAAGACAGCAGTAGCTATCATCATAACTCCATCAAGCAGGAAGATCGCCGCTTCAGGTACGCGTTTCTTTCCTTTTCCTGAATTTTGGCTCACCTAGGCACCCATGCACTAGTCTCTTCAAAATTGGGGGCAACTGTAGACACCGGGTCCCGAGTAGCCTTGATCAGGATTACCCGATGATGAAATTTAGCTATGCCGGCTTATAGGCAAAAAGATTGGAGCTCAGAAGTGAGTTTCCTTGCCTTTTCGGTGAGTAAAAAGGGTATTTTAAAAATATTTTTTTAAATTATTTTGAAGAAGAAAAAGTGTGTTGAGGGTATTTTATATAAAAAAAAAATTAAAAAAAAAAAAAAAAAAGGTGAAAAATGATGGAAAAATGTTGAAAATAAAATAGGGGAAATAATCGCGACGAAAAGGCGACGGCCAAGGGCCGTCGCGAATTTCCGTGCGCTCCGCGCACGGAGCGCGCGCTCCGCGCGTCCGACGCCCTTGGCGTCGGGCGCTCCGCGCGAGCGACGCGCAGGGCGTCGCTCGCCCCGCGCACGTCGTGCGCGGAAACTCCGCGCAGATCGCACGGAAACGTGCGCGACGCGCACGATCTCTCGCCGAAATCGCCCCACTTCGCCCATTTCGCCCACTTTTCGACCCCCACTCGATTTTCAACCGTTTTTGGACGGTTTTTGGTGGTTTTTGGGTAGTTTTTGATGGTTAAAAACAGTGGAAAATTTCAGAAACAGGAGAGGACGAATGAGGAACATTTTGGAGAAAAAAAACTGAATTTTGGAGCTTTGAGTGGAAAGAAAAAAATCCATCTTACACACTTGTTTCCAAGAGCTTTTCTTCAAGTTTTCAAGCTATTTTCTAAGGATTTTCACAAGAGAAGACAAGGAATTCAACACTTCTATCTTCAATTCTTCAAAACTGAATTTGAGGGTAATTATTCTTGGTTTTACTCATTAATTATCTTGTTAATTTCATTTATTTTTGCTTCCAATTAACATATTAAACATGTAAATTCTCTTAGTCTCCATATTCTTCTTCTTATTTTTTTTATCTTCAATTATTCATATAACAAATAAGCTTTTTAAATTCTATTAATTTTTTTTTTCATGTCAAATTATTCTTTGTTCATGTAATTATGCATGTTTTAGGTTGTAAATACCTTTAATTTCTTAATGCTATATCATGTTTATTATTATGCTTTCTTTTGCATGTATGAGTGTTATAGTCATTATTTTATGCTAGTTATGCATGTCAAGTGGAATTATTCTCATGTTACACATTTATTCATGTCTTAACTATAATAAAATTGATTGCCATTAATCTTCCATGTATGTTAATAACTATTATTAATAAGTTGCATATGCCATGATACTTCATCACCTTATGCATGTTAAATTGCATCTTAATCACTTTATGCATGTTAAATGGCATCATAATTATTTTTTATGCATGTTATAGTATCTTATGCATGTTATATGGTCATTGTACATATTACCTTTTATGTTGTATTATTTCATTGGCCTAATCACTAACATGAATTTCTTTTTGATTTTTGGTTGCAAATCATTGTTTTATTCTCATTTGAGCATCCATGCACATGAAGGAGGAGTTGCGGGGTTTGGTATTTCCTTTATACATTTTTAATTCTCATTTCGTTTATATTTTTAATTTCCTTGTATATATTCATTGAATAAAATGTTTTTCTATGCGCACCTAAATAAAGATCATAAAAATATTTCTTACTAAATTAATTTAGATTTTTCATAATAAAATGGGACCAATGTCCTAATTTTCATCCCAAATAAAATCATCACATCCAGAATATTTTCTTTAATTGTGCATGCGGGGACCAAAGTCCTCATAATTAATAAATTCCCCGGTTTTATGTATGTTTGCACTTTTAAATGGGAGTTGTATTCCGCTCCTTGTATTATTGTAATTCATTGCTTTACTTGCTAATTTATGGTTTTCCTAACATGAGTAAATGCGCCTTAAATTAATTGCATTGTGTGGAGAGAGAGCGAATTAATGACAATTAAAATTCAATCATAAATTAATCGAGGTAGAAATAGATGAGAAATCCCGGACCCAGCTCTGGTCTTTGGGCTCGAGAGGTTAGAGGTTATCCTCCAATATACTTCTTGGGTCACGAGACTTTAGCG
Organism: Excoecaria cochinchinensis; assembly: GCA_947683425.1. Classification (NCBI taxonomy): domain Eukaryota; kingdom Viridiplantae; phylum Streptophyta; class Magnoliopsida; order Malpighiales; family Euphorbiaceae; genus Excoecaria; species Excoecaria cochinchinensis. Next base: position 6,402,864 of record CANTUQ010000004.1, read on the forward strand.
CTAATCCTAGGCCTCATGGCCCAACATGGATACTAAGCGCAGTCTTAGGCTCTCCGAGGCGAGAGTAACTTTCCCAATGTTCTATTGGGTGGCGACTCCATGATACCTCTGTGTTGCTCAACATAGACGCACTTGCGATTTATTGCAAGATGCCAACGGACCCGCAAATGCCCGATCGCCCTCAAGCGGGCGGTCATAGGGGCGGCGCTCGGGATCCGGCGCGCGTCACAGTAGGCCTAACCGGCAATGGCTATAACATCCTCTCCTTCATTAGCCTCTTAAATACCAAAGACAAGTATCTGCCAAAAATAGAATAGTGCCTTTGATTCGCTTCAATTGCTGACACTTTCATTATCTTTCGGGTACCACTGCTATTATCATAATAATCCACTCTTAAACTTGCGGGGCCAGCAATAGTCTTGTTGAGAGGCACCCAGGTAGTTGTAAGGTTGGACTTCATAATTTCTTCTTCAAGATCAGCTAGCTCCTTTTTCATGCTTGAGGAGCTAGGAATGCCCATTGACTGTGAAAGCTCTGATCCTTCTGCCTTTCTTACTTTCTCTTATAACTGCATCCAAAATTCGTCCGATGTTTCACCTAAGCGTGAACCTAAACCTGACCTTGAATCATATTCTGCCCTTGACGTTTTACTATTCAGAGCTTGTATCACTGCTAAAATGTCTTCCTTTCTAGGAATAAAGTCATACTCTAGAGCAGGCTTCTTGCCTCTTACTTGCTTAACTGGCAAAATAAAGAGTACCTTGACTCTAGGCTCGGAAGCAAAAGGAGACACTGTAGTCATCGTTGTATAGTCCTTCTTGACAGTGGTCGGCTCAACTTGGTTAAGGGTTGTCGGTGCCATAAGTTGAGCTCGAAGAACGAGCGCCATGGAATCCATTGTTTCCTTAATCATGGCCAACATCCTTTTTTCAAGCTCTTCGAGCCTTCTATCTATCTTTTGGGCAATTAGGGATTGAGTCTCTTCAATCTATTGCGAGGGTTCAGCCATTTTTAATGCATGCGAATGTCATGGTAATGAAGCTAGATCTCTGTCCACCAACCCAAACTCTGATTTGCTCTTTAAACAACTATTAGGATCCCTAAACCACCCAAGCAAATGGTCTACAGTGGCTGAAAATCAAGGAGTTAGAATGATGTATGAATGCAATGCTATGCATGGTCGTGTTGTGCAACAAATAGTATACAATGGCTGAAAAAAATCAAAGAGGTTAGAATGATGTATGCAATGTATGGAATAAATTTATGCACAGGATGATATGTACATGTAAAGATTATATGCACAAAATATAATGTACACACACGAAATGAAATGTACATGTTTTCTTCTTTTTCTTTCGTGCATGAATGACACACAATACATGAGCATGTTGTGCAACGTCCACAACCACATACAAGCAAGTAAATCCTTCCAACCTTATCACTCCCACACAGGAGGTCATGCGGTCTCTTTCTTAGGCGGGCTTGATCCATGGGCTAACAGGGAACCCAATGGACGCGTATGGTGCATGGTGAAAAATCGGCAGCATAACCTCTCTTATCTAATGTACATACGTATGGGTTTTGATCATTGTATATTTAGGCAGTCCGAATAAATCCACATGGGCCTATCGTGGCATGAAAGCCTTTGATTAGGTGGCCAACCAATCTATTTGGGTTCGGCCAATACATAATGATCCATACATCCAGCATAATATTATGGTTCATACCACCTAGGGAAAGTATCTATTTCCATTACATGAGCTTTGGCCAGGGTGATGATACTTTGGTATACCCAAGCATGGTCCCTGACAATAAGTTTATCGCATCACGAGCATAACAACCAATTGGGTCTCCATTTAATATGCCAAGATGGTACGAGGTTTCAGCTGGTGATTATCCTTAACACTTTCCCACATTGAGTGAACCTAGGGTCGTGCTTTAGGAACACACTGAGGCTAAGAGAGGGTGCAAACTAGCGTAGATCTAAGGCTCTAGTGATATGCAATGCAATTTCGGAAAGAGATGAAAATTTTAAACTAAAGCTCAACCATAGGGTTTAATCAAGGTACTTTCGAAGTGAAGTCTCAAAGAATGTCCCTAGTAGAGTCGCCACTGTGATGCATGCCGAACCCTAGAAGCCCTGAATTGACCTGCTTTTAGGATATTCGAGAGAGGTTCATAAGACTTGTAAAAAATTACAAGGGCGTCTAGTTTGGGCAACAAGGAGGTGTTTTGGAGTTGCCACCCAATAAAACATTGGGAAAGGTCGTTTAGCCTCAATAAGCCTAAGACAGCGTATGTGTGTCTATTTTGGGCAATCAGAGATATTTTGGAATCCTCCTTCCAATAGAACATTAGAAAGATTCATCTAATCTCATAAAGCCTAAGACGATACATATTTGTCTATTTTGGGTAAGCTAGAGATATTTTAGAGTCCCCACCCTAATAGAACATTGGGATGGTTCGTCTAACCTCATAGAGCCTAAGACAATGCAACTTGGGCCTATTTTGGGTAATAAGAGATATTTTTGAATTCCCTTTCCAATAAAACATTGAAAAGGTTCATCTAACCTCGTTGAGCCTAAGAACAGAGATGGTTCGGGATTTTTCATTTATTCATACCTTGATTAAGTTATAATTGAGTTTTGAATTTAAACTTTCATTCCTTTTCACATTCGATTAAATACCGTCATTAGAGCGCATATTGATCATGTAATATAAGCGATAAATAAAAGTAAGATTAAAATAAGGTAAATAAAAATACAATAAATTACAACAAAACTAGGGGCGGAATACAACCCCCAATATAAAATAAATGCGAATCATGCATAAAACGGAATATTTATTAAGGATGAGGACATTGGTCCTCGCATGCATACTTACATAAAAGAATTTTAAAGTTATAATTTTATTTGAAGGGAAGAAACTAAGACATTGGTCCCATTTTATTAGAAAAACTTTCAAATTAATTAATATGAATATTTTTGTGATTTTTTTTTAATGTGCATAAAATAAATAATTTTTATTAGAAATTACATGGTAAAGTAAATAAAAAGCAAACAAAATAAAATAATACGAATAATAAATAAATGGTCAAACCAAAATGAGTCTCCTTGATCCCCCATTTGCTCGCGAGAAAGCCCACACAAAGAAAACAAATATTAGAATAAAAAACCAACACAAATAAAATTAATGTTAGTGATTAAATCACAAAAATCAATTAAATACATAAGATAATAAATAATAAATAAAAATAAAATAAAATAAGATGACATAAAAATGACAAATGAATTAAAATGTTAATAAATTAAATCAAATGAAAAAATGCATTATGAATGACAAATAAATTTAATGACATTATTGAAACAAATAAATCAACATATTAATAGATTAATATATAAAAACATGAAATAATAATAATAATAATAATAATAATAATAATAATAATAATAATAATAATAATAATAATAAATAAATAAATAAATAAAATATATAATCAATTGAATAAATAAATAAATGAAAACAATAAAAATCTACATGTTAATCAATTAATTTTAAACAAGAGATAAAAAAAATGCAATAAAAAATAAACAAATAAAACTATGAGATCGGACCCAGAATGTTTACCTTCAGAATTCGAATTTGATGGAGGGAAAAATGATGATTGATTTCCTAATTTTTGATCCACAAATTAGAAATAAAAAATAGAAAAAGTTGGAATTTTATTTCAAGAAAGAAAATTTGCTAAAAACAAATAATGGAAGAAATTAAAAATTCTCAAGAACAAAAAATTATTTTATTTGTCTCAAGAATAAAAAAAATGGAAGAAAAATAAAAATAAAAAATTAAAGCTATTCTCTTTAGAAAAATAATTGTAAAAATCTTGTTTTTTAGAAAATCAAATGAAAAATTGGATTTTAAGAACAAAGAATTATTTTCTTTGTTCCAAAATCAAATTTTCATCAAAAAAAGATTCAATGTAAAATTTTTGAAGAAGTTTAAGTGAAAAAATAATAAAAAGGTGAGAAAATTGAATTTTAAAAGCAAACAATTATTTCATTTGTCTCAAAATCAAATTTCCATCAATAAAATTCCATCTAAAAATCCTTAGAAGAAATTTTATTAAAGCCAAAAGAAGAAGAAGAAAAATTGAAGGAGAAGAGAATTTTTTTGGAAGAAGAATAAATAAAAATTTGAATTTTTTGGTTTCATCCCCTTTTTCTTTCTTTAATTTTCTTTTTATTTGCCTTAATAAAAAATACCCTAGTTGATTAATTTAAATTAGATTATTTGTAATCTTAAATTTAAAAACTGAAAAAAAACCTGAAAATCCAAAAAAATAGGATAAAAAATCAATTTTGGGGAAAAAATCCCAAGAAAAGGCCAAAAATCACGTTTTCGACGAAAATCGGCGGATTTGGGCAGACAGGGGCGAGCATCGGGCATCAGTAGGAGTGCGGGCTCCGCGCCGCCAACGGCCTAATTTTTTTTTAAAAAAAAAAAATTTAAATGAAACCTTGACAAAAACACTATAATTTCTAACCTCCTTTTTTATTTATTTTTTAAATTTTTTATTTTTTATCTCTAAAAAGCAAATTTTGACAAGGAAATTATCACTTCCAACCCTTTTGCCTATGAATAGGTGTCTAATCATCATTGGGTAATCTTGATCTAGGCTGCCTCAAGACCCCGTGTCTACACATACACTACTGAAGAGTACCACGGTCTCTGCCTTTTGGAGTACTGCCAACTGATGTAGATGGAGCACTACCTGCTGGATTCTGCTGAGGGCAGGCAAGTGCTGTAAAAGTGCGACCCTGTGCATGAGGAGGTCCTCTGAATTTCTTTCCCTGACTAGTGGCACCAGAAGACTGACCAGGCTTCCTTTTCTGTCTGAATTGGAACTGCCAATCAGCTTCCTATGTCTGGATGGCCTCAACCTTAACAGCTGCCTCAATCAAAGATCTCATATGTAACACCCTATTCCCATCCACTCGCACAGCTTCGTTGCGGCAGTCGGGAATGGTTGTCACGACACACATCACATGCACATCTCATACAAATTCCATCGACATAAAAAAAAATCCTATACCAATTAATTTCATTATCTTGCAATAGAAGACTTTTAATACGCATACATATACACATACTTCAGCATTATATATATTACATCATGCTCCATAATTATATTGTGCTTAATTACATACCTAAAAGATATTAATTACATATTCAGAATACAAAAGGCAAAACCTACACTATGTAAATATGTCCTTGTGTGTTGACCAACTGCAATGCGAGAACGTCCTTCGAATCACTTCGCTACAAAACCTACATGGATTGAAAACCCGTGCTAAGCGATAACGCTTAGTGGGGAAACCACAAACAATGTACATATGTATATAATAACAAGCATATAATAAGTAATATCAAATACATGCCCTATTTCCATGCTTCATTTCTAACATGCTTCATAATCATTTTATTAAGTACACTATCATTAATCGTAAGACATACCAAAAAATCATATTCAAATGCCATATTATTACATATCAATTTATAACACATCTGTAGACACCGAGTCCTAAAGCAGCTGAAATCGAAGTTACCTAAAGATGAAAACGATGCCTATTCACGGGCAAGAGGACAAATGGAAGTGATGGTTTACTCGAAAATGCTTTTCGTTTTTTAAAAAAAACAGAAAAAAAAATGGTTTGGGGGCTTGCTGGGGGCCTGTGGGGGTGAGGCCCACCTCACCCATGTGAGATGAAGCCTCACGTTGTGAGGCCCATCTCACGTTGGTGTGAGATGTAGCCTCACAATGTGAGCCCATTTCACAGGTGAGATGAAAATCTCACCTGCCTCACTTGCCCCATACTGCTCCAGCATGTCCCTTCTCCGTGACTTCGAGAGGATTTGGTTTGAAAGTATGGTTTATGCTTGAATAGGTGAAAAAGAAACTAATCCTATCTGAGATATTAAAAGAGGCTTTGAAAAATGGAAAGGGGAGAGAATTATGGGAGAGCTGAACTGAAAAGAGAGAAAACACAGAGAGAAAAGCTTAGAGAGGAAGAAAGGAACGGAAAAGAAAAAAAGAAAAAAAACTTTCTGAGATTTGTTTTGAGAAAAAGAAACAAGTTCTTAACGTTTGAAAAGTCCATCGTTTTGGTTCTTTTTCATCAACGTGATTTTCGTTAAAAAGTTTTTGAGTCTCTGTTTTAACCACCATTTCAAGAAGAGCAAAGAGGAAAACTAGAAATCTTTCATTTGCAGATAAAAGATCAATATCTGAGGGTAAATACTGAATAGCCATCTCTCTATTCCTTTTCTTTCTTCCTTATTCTTTCTTTTTATTTTTTTTTCTTCGTTTTGCTGTGCTAGTTAACTCTGTTCATTGTACATATTGTATATATATTTCTTATTTGATGTTATTAACTTGTTTATCGCATGTTTGTCGCTATTATGATTAAATAAGCATGTTTTGTTGTATTGTTATGTATGTTTTGGTGGTATCTTATTGTGTTTGTTAGCTTGTTATTAGTCCTCTGTTCGTCCCTATTTTTAAGTTTGTCTGAGTTGAGCCTTTGTTTGTCCTTGTCGTGACTTCCCTGATCGAATCGTGCTCTTGCTTTCTTTTCCTTTCCTTTCCAATTGGACCATTTTCTATTCTTTTTCTCTATTTCCCGATCAGATCCTAACCTCCTGATTGGATCGTATTGTTGGTTTGGTTTCCCGATCAGATAGTTCCTTTGTCTTTTGCCATTTCTTTCGCATCGCCATCCCTCTATTTCCCTATCGGATTGCATGATCTGTATAGTGATTGCACGAGTCGTGCGCTCATCGTACGACTCGTGCAGTGCATGTGCATGCACTACACGATTCGTGCAGTGCCCGATCTTTTCCCGCTTTTGTTTTTTTTGCTCCCCTGTTTTGTCTGACCGTCTGAGCGTAATGTATATAACATAATATGATTTGATTTGTTTTTATCTTGTATTTTTTAGTCGCGGTTTGCTTTGTTAATCTATGGTTTTTTTCGCTCAATTAATCTCCTCGGATTGTATTCTGGTCAACATTTAATCTTTCCTTTTAGTTTATTTAATTCTTTCTCTTTACTAGTGTCTATTCAAATGTTTGTTCGTGTTGTGTTCATTTAATTTAATTAGTAAATGCATGCCATTTGGCCTAGTTTTTTTGATTGTAGTGTTTTAAAATTAAAACCCATGTTTTTTTGTTGGAACGAATCTATTTTTGCGTGACCGAGCAAAAACACAGCTGTGTTCTGCAAGAAACACAGCTTTGTTTTTCACTCTGTTCCGTTCTTTTGCTTTTCTTCAATTTCTTATATGCAATTGTTTTATATTTAATTATTTCTATTTAATTAAGTGTTTATATTTGATTAGTTTAATTGGTTATTACTTGATTGATCTATTAATAATTTTAATTAATTATTTTATTCAATTAATTTATTTGTTCATATTACATTAGTTATTCAGTTTATTTTACTAACATTTTATTTTCTTTTTGTTTTATTTGCCTCAAAATTGTTTATCTATGTGAGTCATGTTTGAGCACGGGTTGGAGGTTCCGAGAATTAAAGACCATCAAATTGAGGGTTTGCATTTTAATTGTTGTAGTTCTTTTTATTATTATTATTTTTTATGTGTTATATGTAAAAATGTATTATACTCGTTCGTATTATAGAAAATAACATTTTTTTTACAATAATTAATAACTTGGAATTTTTCTTAATAAAATGGACTAATGTCCTATTTTAACAAATAAAATCTCACCTTTAAAATGGAGAACTAACTTTCATAAAATGGGATCACTCATCCCGATTTTTCTCAATCAATACCCAAAAAATAGTTCTCTATTCTTTTAAAGTTAACAAAAAGGAACCAATGTTCCTAAAATGTAATAAATGACCCGATTTATGTATGATGCCCTTTTTTTAATTATTTATTTTGAATGTGTTTACTTATTCTTTTGGGCCCTTGTATTTAATTTTGGGGCAAGTTTTGTTATGCTTTCTTATTTTATTTTTAGAGATTGTTCTGTCCTATTTTTTGTTTTGTAATTTATTTTTGGGGGATTCTTCTATCCCAATTTTCATTCGTAATTTATTTATGTACTTACCACTTTATTTGTCGCTTTCAATATGCTTGCAAATGCGCTTTAAATTCAATGCACAATCGCGTGAGATGAGAGATGGAATTTTGATTTCTTAAAAACTCATTTATAGACTTAAGTCATTAATAAGAGTAAAGTTTTGAATACCTTCTCTAGTTTAGACCAATAAAGGTTAGAGACCTTTCCCAATTTCTTGTAAATTGGGTGGCGACTCCAAAATACCTCAAAGGTACCCAAAGGCGTCGTGAGGCTAGATGATCCTTTCCAACATTCTATTGGGAAGGAGGCCTCCAAAATGACTCATGATGCCCAAGATCAAAAAGACATGAAGGGCTTTACTAATCAGGGGGCAACAAAGCTAGCAAGCTCCAGTAATGGCAATCGAAGTGGGAAGACAGCTGAGGTATTGGCAACAGGTGTGAGTCAGAGGTACTTCTCGAATTTGGGTCGGCCTTTGTCATGGGTATTGAAAAGATTGATGAAGGAGGGGAAGCTATAGCCCCTACCACCCAAGCCAACTAGGAACCAAGGACAGCCAGGGCATAAAGAGAATGAATATTGTGCCTATCACCAGCATACTGGGCATTTGATAGAAAATTGTATAACACTGAGGTACCAGATTCAGGATCTGATCGACACTAAGCAGATCACTGACCCAGAATGGAGAGAAAGTAAGAAGAAGTCCAACTATAATGCTGTGCCACCGCATGTTTTCATGATTGGGTCAAGTTTACCCGAGTGGTATGTCTTGCAGGATTTATATGGGAATGAATATATTGCTGTCACTCGCCCTGGAGTTGATGAAGAAGGGATGTCCGTGGGGGCAATAGATTGTTGGTCCACCAGTGAGAATGGCGAAGAAGACGAAGATGAAGAGAGGGAAGAAAAGTCTATGGATCTATGGGAGTCAGATGGAGAAGGGAAAGAAGTAAGGGCTGTGACAAGAAGTGGTAGAGTGGTCCCAAAAGTGGAGAAGTCGCAGGAACCAGTGCAAGCACAAGCAGAAAGATAGCCGGGAGAGAATCAAATAGTAAAGCAGATGAAGAAGACGACGGCTCAGATATCCATAAAGGACCTTTTAAGACAGTCTTCTTCACACAGACAAAGGTTGGTTGAGGCTTTGAGTGAGTCTACTATGGCCACAACAATTTCTCCATCAGAATTGCTAGATCTTGTCAAAGGGAGATCAGGAGATAGATTGGTTTATTCTGATGCTGACCTACTAGTTGAGGGCCGCAATCACAATCGGTCGCTGTACATCAAGGCATAAATTCATGGTAAGCACACCTCTTGTATTATGGTTGATGATGGCTCATCCATAAATGTCTGCCCTTTGGTGGCACTTCAGGCTTTTGGGCTAGATGAAAGCAAGCTTAGTAAGTCTGATTTAACCATCACAGCCTATGATAATTCTAAAAGTCAAGCCTCAGGAACATTTAGAGCTCTGGTTAAGACTGGACCTATTGAGACGGAAGCAAAATTTGTGGTTTTGCCTATCCCAGCCAATTTCTCAGCTTTACTTGGAAGGCCGTGGTTCCATAAGTTAGGAGGAGTGCCGTCTACCCTACACCAAATGATCAAGATACCACATGAAGTGGAGGTGGTGACTATTAAAGTGGCAAGAGAAAACCAAGTGTCTGCCGTGGGGATTTCTAACTAGCCATTTAGTGGCTTTCCCATGTCTGTGATAGGAAAAGAACAAGGTTCAGTGGATAGCCCTCAGGTGGTAAATATGATGAAGAAGATGCACCCAGGAGCTGGTTTGGGTAAAAATTCACAAGGGCTGCAGTCTGCTATCACTACTCAAGGCCAGAAAGATCGAAAGGGTTTGGGATATAAAGGTGAACGTGGCGAGAAGAAGATGTCAGAAAATATCCCCCATGTTTCATAAACTTTTGTTCCCGCATCCTCAGTATGTTCTTACACCGGAGAAGAAGAGCCTCAGTGGGTGAATGGAAAGATCATTCCAGGATTTGAGATCTTTAATGATGTATTTTACTAGGATGTTGGAGTAATCAAGTCTGCAGAGGACTTTTGGGACGAGGAGATTATGACGCAATGCAATGTCTGGGACAGAGATGGGCCCGAGGAGAATGTCACTGAGAAGCTGTTATCCACACAGCTGAAGGAGAAAGAGAAGATGGCAGAGCCAAATTTAAAGATTGAAAATCTGAGGATTTTACCAGAGGTAGTTGAAAAGCCTTCACCAAGCCAAGAGGCCAAAGCACAGTCTGCTGCAGCATCAGCATCCACAGAAGATGAAGACAATAGTTATCTAGATAGTCTTTTAATGCCATAACTTTTCAATGAAGACAATGTTAATGTTTCTGGTGATATTAATGAGATGAACAACTTTGCTTATTTGTGTGATGTTTCTGATGATTTCATTTCTTATGATCATAAACATGATGCAGTCATTTTTTATATTAATTCAACTAGCACAACTGCATTTAATGATGTATTTTACTGGGATGTTGGAGTAATCAAGTCTGCAGAGGACTTTTGGGACGAGGAGATTATGACGCAGTGCAATGTCTGGGACAGAGATGGGCCCGAGGAGAATGTCACTAAGAAGCTGTTATCCACCCAGCTGAAGGAGAAAGAGAAGATTGCAGAGCCAAATTTAAAGATTGAAAATCTGAGGATTTCACCAGAGGTAGTTGAAAAGCCTTCACCAAGCCAAGAGGCCAAAGCACAGTCTGCTGCAGCATCAGCATCCACAGAAGATGAAGACAATAGTTATCTAGATAGTCTTTTTATGCCATAACTTTTCAATGAAGACAATGTTAATGTTTCTGGTGATATTAATGAGATGAACAACTTTGCTTATTTGTGTGATGTTTCTGATGATTTCATTTCTCATGATCATAAACATGATACATTCATTTTTGATATTAATTCAACTAGCACAACTGCATTTAATGATGTATTTTACTGGGATGTTGGAGTAATCAAGTCTGCAGAGGACTTTTGGGACGAGGAGATTATGACGCAGTGCAATGTCTGGGACAGAGATGGGCCCGAGGAGAATGTCACTGAGAAGCTGTTATCCACCCAGCTGAAGGAGAAAGAGAAGATGGCAGAGCCAAATTTAAAGATTGAAAATCTGAGGATTTCACCAGAGGTAGTTGAAAAGCCTTCACCAAGCCAATAGGCCAAAGCACAGTCTGCTGCAACATCAGCATCCACAAAAGATGAAGACAATAGTTATCTAGATAGTCTTTTTATGCCATAACTTTTCAATGAAGACAATGTTAATGTTTCTGGTGATATTAATGAGATGAACAACTTTGCTTATTTGTGTGATGTTTCTGATGATTTCATTTCTCATGATCATAAACATGATGCATTCATTTTTGATATTAATTCAACTAGCACAACTGCATTTAATCTCGGAACTTTTGAAAACCCAAAGGAAATTTTGATAGCATCAGACATAACTCCTGAGGAGAGAATAAAATTTGAGAGAATTTTAAGAAAATATGAAAAAGTCTTTGCCTGGACTTATGAGGACATGTCGGGAATTGATCGAGAGCTCGCCGAACATGCTATTCCAACTTACCCCGAGTCTAAACCTGTCAAGCAGAAACTCAGAAGACTTAAGCCAGAATGGGCATAAAAGGTGAAAGAAGAGATTCATAAGCAGATTGAGGATAAGTTTCTAGTAGAAGTTAAATACCCGACTTGGTTAGCTAATGTAGTTCCTGTGGCTAAGAAGGATGGAAAGGTCCGCGTATGTGTGGATTATCAGGACTTGAATAAAGCCTGTCCGAAGGACGATTTCCCTTTGCCTCACATTGATGTGCTGGTAGATAGTGCATCTGCCTGTATGATGTACAGCTTTGTAGATGGTTATGCTGGGTACAATCAAATCCTTAACAAGATTGTGGATCGAATCAAGATAGCTTTCATCACAGAATGGGGGACATTTGCCAATCGGGTTTTGCCTTTCGGATTAAAGAATGTGGGTGCAACCTATCAAAGAATGGCAACAAGAATCCTAGATGACTTGATACACAAGGAAGTAGAGGTATATGTAGATGACATGATGATTAAGTCAGCCACCAGAGAAGGACACTTTGAAGCTCTGGAAAAGTTCTTTCAAAGGATCAGTAAGTACAACCTACGCCTTAACCCCAAGAAGTGTATTTTTGGAGTTACCTCAGGTAAGCTATTGGGCCATGTGGTAAGTCAAAGAGGAATAGAAGTAGATCCTGATAAGGTCAGGGCCATTAGAGAGATGCCAGTGCCCCAGAAAGAGAAGGAAGTTAGGAGTTTCCTGGGAAAACTTCAGTACATCAATCGGTTTATCGCCAAGCTAGCTTCTGCATGTGAACCCATCTTTAAGCTTCTCAGGAAGAATCAACCGGTGGTGTGGAATGATGATTGCCAATTGGCTTTTGATACTATTAAGAACTAGCTCCTAAATCCACCAGTCTTAAGACCACCACATCAGGCCAAGTCACTAATCCTATATTTAGGGTAGAAGACAGCTCAGTGGGCCTAGGAGGATGAGTTTGGGGTGGAGTTTGCGGTTTATTTGTAATACCCCAAAGTGTACCCTAGAAGGATTAGTGGTGTCAATTGCATAATAGGGTACAAATGTGAGTGGAATTGTATGAGATTAAGTATGCAAGGGTATAATTGAAAGTGGGAAAGTTGTAATTAAAGGACAAAATATAAGTGAGGGATTAAATGGAGAATCACCAAGGATTGAGGTGGGAATTTCGTGGAAGAGGTGAGTGGATTCCACGTGTGGAATCCACCTCTTGCCAACCATTCCCCTCCATGCAACATATAGTGGGTTAAGAGGCAGAAGTGGGAGAGTGAACCGGCCATTCTTCTTTTCCCTATTTCTGTGTTTCTTCTTCATCTTATGAGATTAAGCTTCATTTCTTTCTAATTGAATTCTGAAGCTTTGAATTGGATTGGTTTGAAGAAGTGAGTTGAGGTGGTAAATAAGAGTTGCTAGTTGTGTATATCTCCTTCTTCTTCATTTCTGTTTTGGATTTTGATTGGTTTGATAAACGGATTAAGAGTATGTGTTTGATTGATTGTGCAAGAATTGGACAAGAGAAGAGCTAAAGGAAAGGAGAAGATATAGATAGAGATAGAGTATCCAGCAGCCTATTTTTGAGGTTTGGGATACATATGTTTATGTGTTAACTTTGCTTAAGTGCATGTGTTGACTAGGTTGAATTAAATGTGTCCTTGATGTGTGAATATGTGGTTTGAGAAATTGTATATGTGTTTATGTGATAATTGATAGTTAATATAGTTGTAATGTTAATTAAATTGCAAAGACTATGGCACTGTGATCAACCTTGAACCCTAATTTGGGTATGAAAGTGTTGGATGTGTGATTTCTAGTTAATGGCTTAAATTATGAAATTGATTATTCCATGATGATCATATATGTGTATAAGGACTATATTTTGAATTTGGTATCTTGGTTTTGGCAAATTGGCTGATTTGAAGCTTGACAAGTTTGATGGTGTCAAAACTGTCTTTGAGGTCTATATTGACCCACGTGAACTTTTTATGGTGTAAAACGAGTTTTACAACTCCAAAATGGATGATACTAATTGGGTTAGAACCAAAAGATATGTGAAAATAAATGTTATAGAAATAGCTCTGTTGATTTGAGGAATTTAAGGTCTTCAAAATTAACCATAAGTGTAGTTAAAATTCTGTAGGAGGGCTTCTGGAACCAGTTGTGTTTATTTGGCCATAACTCCTTAATTTTGAATTCAAATGACGTGAAACTTGTCTCATTTGAAAGCTAACATTCAAAGGAACAAATGTTAATAGGGATTTTTTTCCTAAAATTGAGTTTTAGATGTCGGTCTGGGCTGTCTAAAATAGAGCAGTAAAGCAGTCCTACAGTTTAGCTTCTGTTTTGCTTATTTTGGCATGTCACGGTCACAACCAAAATGGTTGCCACCATGACCAATGCCTGAAGAAGGCAGAATTGCCTATTTTTTGACCTCATGGTCACAACCAAAAGGTTACCACCGTGAGGTACCTTCAACTTGAATAATTCTTTGTTAAACATCATCAAATGTTACATATGTATGCCAAATGGAATCTAAACTAGTTTAAATACATTATTTGAGAATTCTAATGTGTTTAACATATGAATATGTATGTATATGTGATGTGGAAATGAATAATGGATTGTGTATTTGTATGTTGAACTATATGAACATGGTTATAGTTATGTAAAGTTTGTATATGTATTTATAGAGTTGTATGAGCAATAGTATAACATGGTAGTTGAATATAAGTAATGTATATGGACAAATGTATAGAGTATTTATTCAAAGCCTGAGTTGCTCATAGAAGTGGATAGATGGGCATGCTTATAAAGGGTTAGATGTTTTGCAGCTGCTAGATATTTAGCATCGATGGATGTCTATATGTTTGGCATCGACGGATGTCTAGATGTTGATACTTACTAGTATCTAGATGAATTGAGACTTCGGTCTCCAGATGATTTGAGACTTTTGTCTCTAGATGTTTTGGTTCCGTTACTTGGTATCTATATGTACCCGTATCCACTTACGTTATGAGTCAGGCTATTAATTGTTGCTATATGTATATAAGAGGTTATATGTAAATGAATTACAGGAAATGCTAATAGAAGTACATACTATTGTACCAAAGATGCTTATACGAGTTTACAAGAGCACGTGAAAAGCTAGTAGTTGTACATGAATATGCTTTAAGTATGCTTTTACGCTTATATGTATATAAATGGGCATAATATGCAATGACATGATGTTATATGTTATATGAGCTGATAGTTAGAGTTAGAAGAATATGAGCATGATATAGGTTACATGAGTTTAGTAGATATGTTATAAAGCATGTTGATAAAATGTTTGGTATGTTACAAGTATGGTAAATGCTTATTACTTTATATGCTCTTAATTGATGGGTATATCAAATATTGATATGCTTGATGATTATGCTTGTGACTTCGTTAGAAGTCTATTACTTGTGTTATCCCCACTAAGCGTTATCTCTTAGCACGGGTGTTTTCCCGTGTAGGTTTATAGGTTTAGTGAGGGTTGCACATCTACAGGTCATGACCACTAGGAGTATAAATTGAAGCATTTTTGTATATGGCATGTAAATGATAAAATGAAGGTTGTTTCTTTTGTAGATGATATGTAAAGGGTTATGTAAAGAGAAGGTTTTGTAATGTAAATGATCATAAGATTTTGTTTAAGGCTTATTTAGTAACTTGTGCTTTAGAATGATATTCCACTGCGTGTGTATCATGGATGTTTACTATTTTCGCTTTCGCATGACTGCTTGTATGTGTTTGAGTGCGTTGGCATGATCTAAGCAAGTGTACTGAATCGGCAAGTAATACAGTGGGGTATATTTAGGACCCTGAATTATTGTACCCAAGGGACTGTGTGTGCAAGCAATGAAAATCAAGTGTATGCTAAAGAATTCCCAATTGTTTGAATTGATTGAGTTAACTATTGATTAAAAACAAAGAATTTAAGTAACCAAAATAAGCAAACAGAATTAACCAAATTAAATTGACAGCAATAATTGCAAGAAATAAAATGATGGAAAAATAACAATATAAGAATTCAAAATAGACAAGCGTTGTTCAGGTTCACTCATTCACCCCATACTACAAATATGAATCAAAACACATAAAGGAAACATATATGAACGAAATCGGGATAACCCTCTTAACCCAAGCGTCCCATTCCGGAGCAAGCTACTCTAATTACATGATGTCCCATTCCGGAGCAAGCCATACAACTAGCCTAAGCACGGGTCTAAAATCCTAAGATTGGTTTGCTTTCCCATTCCGGGGCCAAACAACCCAAAACCTAATTATTTCACTCCTCACTCCAATCTTAAACCATGAAAACCTGCACATCTATATTCCCATTCCAGAGCAGTCCAAATGATACAGCAAACATGACAGAAAATATGAAGATAATTGATCATGACATTCAATCATACAATTCAATAACCAATTAAGATACATGAATTAAATCATTCATCAAAACAGGAAATTAATTTGAAAATATACATCTCATGATTTGACAATAAGAACCAGTGAAATAAACCCTTCATTCATATATCGAATATCAAAATATGTTCAGAATTCACATCAAGGATAGGGGATTTAGAGATCCCCCAAACAACTAAAAGACTACTCACAATCCATTACAAAATCATAAGAATAAAGGAAAGAATAAACCCAGAAATTCATTGAGGTAGAAATCCCGGTTGAATCCCACGTTCTTCGATCTTCTTCTTTGGATCTTCAATGGAGAATTAAATTAAAATTCTGGAAACCCAAAATAAAACTCTGTTGAAATTAAACTCTGTGAATCTAATGAAATATTCTTGATTTCTAATTCAAAACTAAAGACAAAGGTTCAAAAATTAAGATTTAGAACAGAAGAAAAACTTAGAAAATTGTCAATCGTAAAACTGATATGAAAGCAAAACTCAAAAATTCGGAACCCTAGCCAAATAGAAAAATGCGTTTTTATAGTCTCAGAGTGGTCACGGTGACAATGAAATTCATTGTCACCGTGAGGTGTCAAAATCATTAATTTGCCTTTGAGCACAGGAGAGGGGTCACGGTGACAATGAGTTTCATTGTCATCGTGAGGTCTTCAATTTTTGCTTCTGTCCAGGAAAAAATTATGTCACGGTGACAATGAACTTTGTTGCCACCGTGAGGTACGTGCTGCTCTGATTCTGCCTTAATGATTTTCATGTCACGGTGACAATGAAATAGATTGCCACCGTGACATGCTTCATACTTGCATTCTGTCCAAAGGTTCGCTATGTCACGGTCACAATGAAATTCATTATGACCGTGACCCCTCTAAGTCTATTCCTATCTTCAATTTCTGTTTATGTCACGGTCACAATGAGTCTCATTGTGACCGTGAGGTACCTAGAACCACACCTGCAAAGACAAATCAAAACTCCATCAAAAACTATCTATAATGCATCAAAATTCCAATTTGACTAAGATTAGCAAAATTAACCTAAAGGAAACACAATACGACCAGAAACACAATACGACCAAAAACACAACTAAACACCCAAAAATCATAAGAAAACACTATCAAAACTAAGAACTATATTGAAGTTATCAAAATACCCCACACTTAGACTTTGCTCGTCCTCGAGTAAATGAATTATCCACATTCCTAAAATTTCAAACTCTAACTCGGAATACAAAAACTTAACAACAGTCTTAGCACCAAGCAGAAGGGCCTTAGTTACAAATTCTCAAATCAATTTATATCAAGTAATTTCACGTGTGTGTGTGCTAGGCTCAAAACAAATTTTCTCTTTTCAAAACAAAACAGCCAATGCATTCCAGCAATTGAGCAAAGAAAATGAATATGCAAGTAAATCTTGCATACAGGTTTCGCACTTACAACTCAGGATAACCATAAGCCTCTCCTTTAGCACCGGAACCACAAGGGTCATCTCCACTAAACAACTCAAATCAAGAACAGGATCAAAAGGACTTATTCCATGGTTGTATTGTTGGGTTAGGTAATTGGCTAACAAGAATAGTAAAGGAAATCAAATAAAGAGTCAGCCACTCTACCTATAATTCCACTATCCAAACTGAACAAAAATTTCCATGACTTACCTTCAATTTACTCATAGTTGCCAAAGGTCGTCTAACTTCCCCAAACATGAAATGCATTAAACCTCAAGAAAATAAAGTGATGAGCTTTCTTAATGAATTTCTCTTTCAAACCTGAATATCCATGAATATGAATACGTCTTCTTCTAATTAAGGGTACCCCACACTCGAATTTATCTATAATCAACTAACTCCAAGATTAACAATAATCAATCAACTTCTTTTCCTTTTCTTTTCTCTTTTTCTTTTTCTTTTTCGTCTTTTCTTTTTTATATTTTATATTTTATATTTTATATTTTATATTTTTTATTTTTATGATGAGATACCCAAAACCTCTATTTTCCTACCACAAATTTCATTCCATTAAAGGGAACTTAAATGATATACTAGAAAAAATCCCAAAGTTTCACAATTCTTCTCATTCCCACACTATTTTCACAATAAATACCCTAATTCAACTTTCAATGTTATCCCAACCCAATCCTAGAGTGGCCAATTCTTAGAAAGGATAGTCAAAGGCATTTAGGTTAAATGGTAAAATAATAGTGTAACAAAGAAAAATGCATAGTACGCTTTTAGCATACTAAATCAGCTCAACGGGGCTAGCAATGGAAATAAAGTAAATAGGTAGGTTAAAGGCTATTTAAAATGGTTATCAAAGAAAGAAATTGCCTAGATCATGTCCTAAACTTGCTTGAGTTGTTATGATGTTTCGAAGGGTGATGAGGAAGGTTCTAACTATCCTAAAATTCCTTCACTCAAAAACTTTTACGCACTGGATTTTTTCAATTTTCACAAACAAGCCTATAGTGCAGAAAAGATTGGAAATTACAAGATATATGACTAATTCCGATTAATTTGCTTCTAAAACTTCCAACTACTCATTTGCTATGATCAATTGTTAAGTTAAACCATTCTCAAATTAAAGTTCAAACCATTCACAACAGGAATAACTAAGAGCCAACCAAGCTAAGATAGGGATATTCAGGCAATAACAAAAAGTACACAAAAGCTATAACAAAGATAAACAAACATCAAATAAAAATAAACAACCATCACAAGCCGTTAGTTACATATAAAAAGTTAGAGAAAAATAAAATTGTTAGTTACATATAAAAAGTTAAAGGTACTCCCCTACCCCACACACAAGAACTTGCTGTCCCCAGCCAGTCTCAATATTACAAAACAAAATGAAAAAGTAAAACAAAGAAAAAAAAACAAAAACATAACAAAAGGTAGTAAAGCTCCCTGGTCAGTCCTCAGGCGGTGGTGGCGGCGGTGGAAAATGGGCATCAAACTGCGCAGACCAGGCGGAAAATCCCTGGATTAGCTGGTCCATCTAGGACTGAATGTCTGCCTGAGACGCTGAGATGGTGTCCACAGAAGCAGCTATGGTGTCCATCCGCTCCATAATCACGTCATACTGCGAGAAAGAAAACTGCTGGTGCTCAGGGGCTGCGGGAGCTGGTTCCTCAGGATCCTCCTCATTGTCGCGTGGCAAGTGTCACACCCCAAATCGGGCCTAGTCAGATTTGACTAGCTAAGTCGGATAAGTGAAGGCCATTTTGGTAATTTTGTTCATGAGGAAATTGGATAATAAGGACTTAATTGCAAAGTAATTAATTAATTATGTTAAGAAGGGAAAATATTAAGGTGTGCAGGTGATGTATGGATGTAGGGTATGTTATTTGGGATTAATCTAGTGTGTGCTTGTAGTGTATGGGAGTAGGATGTAAGTGGGTTTTTAAGAAAAGTTATAGTGTGAGTTGAGTATGGTACCTTGGAGATATTATTATAAGAGATTGTTAATGTGTGGATGGTGTATGGTGCAAGGAGGAATAAGTCAAAAGTGGGAATTGTGGTCCAATAGGAGCTTGCCATGTGGCATTGGTTGGTGGGCATTGATGAGTAAGTAAGAAAAGAAGGGAAAGAGAGAGAGAGAACATAGAAATTTACAATTCCCGTTGCCCTCCCTCTCTCATTTTCCTTTTCTTCTCTTTTGGCTTGGATTGTGCTTTGCTTAAGGTGATTTTGTTTGGGTTTGGAGCTAAATTGAAGAGGTAAGTTAGGGTTCTTGTATTTGGATTTTTGTTTCTTCTTCTTCTTCTTCTTTGGTTTGATTTTGTGTTTTGGCTGGGCTTTGTACAAGAATTGGAGGAAGGAAGAAAGAGAGAAGGGCAAAGAGAAGGTGATTATGGGGTTTTTGAAGCTTCGGAGAAATCAGGTTTGGGAGCTATGTGTTATATGATTTTGATGTAATAATGATGCATGATTATGTATTGGATGATTGTGCATGAATTTTGGATGTGTTAGACTATTCATATAACTTTTGGTGTGTAAAGTATGATTTTGGGGAAATCCTGTTTAGTTTTTGCCAGACCTTTGTGTATTTATTTTGTCATAGATCGAGTTATAGACCTCCAAATTGAGTAATTCCAGTTCCAATTGAAAGCTAAGATATAGATCTAAAATTGTCTTTGAAGGACCAGGAGCCAGTTCTGGCTCTAAGACCCTTGAATAAGTTAAAATCTGAAGTGTTTCTGGTTGGGTCGGGTTACTGGAACAGTGTTGATGTTTTAGCTCATATCTGGAGTTTTAGATGTTACAATTACCTGAAATTTGTCCCATTATAAACTTAACATCCTAAGAAATAAATGTTAAGAAGGAATGTTTGCCTAAAAATGTCATTTAGATGTCCGTTTAGGCTGAACAAAAATGAGTTGTGAAGCAGTCCTGAATCGTAGCTTCTGTTTTGCAAGTTTTTGGTAGGTCACGGTGGTAACCAAATTCATTACCACCGTGACATATGTAAATCCTGGACATAATGCTTAGTTTGGGACCTCACGGTCGTAACCAAATTCATTACCACCGTGACCCCTTCTGTCTTGACCATTTTATGTGTTTTTCTTCCCGAATTGAACCCGTTTTGCACCGGAACTTCCTAGGATCCATCCAATGCATGTTTAGGACTATTAAATGAGTATAAGAATAGTTCTCACTTGGAAAATAAACATGGATAGGATTAAGATTAATACAAACTAATAAAATAATTAGGTGTAATTGTATGATTAGAATCTAGTCAAGTTAAATGACACTTAAGGGTTGTAATACCGTAATCTGTATGAGCATGTGATATTGAATGTGAAATGTTTTATGCATATCTGTACTTATGATCCTTCTCTAAGAATATTATGCTATGCTTAAGTGTAAATTGTACCGTTGCATGACTAAGACTCTGCATTGTTAAGTGTTAGCATGAATTGATGTAATGTGATGTTATTCTTCGAATTCATGTGTAAGACTTATTAATGGCATGATTCAATGATGTTTGATTTGGGTTTTTATTGCTATTGGAATGGGGATATGTTGTTTAAAATGAGAACTTTGGGATAGTTGGTTTGAATAACCTGGAAATCGCCCTCAGGAATCGCATCTGGGCATAGGTCACGGTGGCAACAAATTCGGTTACCACCGTGAGGCACGAACCAGATGCATTTCTGCCGTGAGTTTGAATAGGTCACGGTGGCAACCAATTTGGTTACCACCGTGAGGTGTTCAGACCTTAGATTCTGTTCTGGGTTATGGGTATGTCATGGTAGCAACCTATTTAGTTACCACCGTGAGGTACCCTAGACTTGCATTCTGCTGAAGATCCTTGGTATGTCACGGTGGCAACCAGTTTGATTACCACCGTGACCTACCCTGTTTTTGCACTAAAATCCTTTTATTTCCGCATGTTTTAGGAATGTTTAATTATGGATTTTAGCACGCGATACCATGTATTTTGAGCTATAATTATATATGTTCTGATTATCATAGAATGTGAATTCTTTGCTTGTCGTAATTAAACTACGGCCATTAATTGTGTAACTTTTCGCCTGCAAAAGTCAGTCTAGTGGATAGTTAGGCATGCCTAATAGAGTCTTTGCTGCAGCTTCCATTTCCGTTTGGACCCCGATCAGGTCCCCGTTTGGTTCCTCGCGAACCTTCTGTAATGTGGTTGGATCTTGTTTAAGATCCTCCATAAAAATGTTTGTGAATGAAAAGTAAAATAGTTTGCGATTTGTACCCGTAAGGTACTTTCTGTAATCGGCTTGTACCCGTAAAGTACTTTCTGTATACTCGTTATCCACTATTTTGAGTCAGCAGGTATTCTGTTTGTTTTGCCTAATATGAACAAGAGAATGTGATATTCGATTAAGCATGATTCTGGACATGTGAATCAGTTATGTATCCGAATGTGATTATGAATCTCTGAATGGGTTAAGTGTGACCTAAACATGTGTATTAGACATATTTATCTGCATATATGGGTATTTACATTTTAAGTCATGATATTGTATGGATTAGAGTGGCACAGTGGAAGTGTGGTGGTTTGATGTTATACTCTGAGTTCCAGTTAGCGTATGTGTCTTGGGGCATGATAAAGTATGTTTAGTTAACTAGCATTCTCGGCATGATAGTTGGGTGCACATTGCCTGATAATTGTATTGCATGTGAATGGGTTTTCCGTTAATGCATGAGTACTTGGCATGATAGTCATATGTGTATTATCTCTTGTGACTGTGCACGGTAGGGTACTGACACTTGATGCCCCGGTAACTATATGCATAAGAGTCTGTATGTATTCTTACATGAATATTTGTATGTACTGTGATCCCTTGTCTGTTTGGGCTTTGCTTAATATGATATAAGAATGTGGTATTCGGACGAATATGATATTGAAACGAGCACTCAGGTAATATGTACAAGTATGTGTATATGAACTTCCGAATGCATGGCTTTCCTAAGCAAGCTTTTTATCCATCTGTTGTGATTATTGGTATACGCCATTTGTGTATGTAATTTGTTCTGGCGACCATTGTGAATGGCCATCCATCTTGCTTTTGTGTTCTCCCCACTAAGCGTTTATCGCTTAGCACGGGCTCTTTTCCCGTGCAGGTGGCAGGTTTGGTTCGGTTCGAGTCGCGCGTCTGCAGGGTCGGCCACATAGGAGTTAGAAGTGTTATGTTATTCGGTTCAGCTTCGGTATTTTGATTTTTGTACTTTTGTAGCCTTTTGATTATGTAAGGATCTTATTGTAATTAAGTTTCAGTTATTTCTCCGCTTTATGCTTCCGCTGAATGATCATATGTATGTATGTGTATATGTTGTGGCTTAGTGCCTGCGTGTGTGTGAGTTAATGTATGTCCAGTTTTGCTTCTCAAGATAAGTTTTTAATTTTCCGTGTTTTTGCAGGAACGTATGCTTTCGCTTAGTGTATGTGTGCATGTATGTGAGTGAGTGTCAGTTGCACACCCGCATCCTTCCAACGGGGACGTAGGGGGTGTTACAGCAAGCCTCCCAGACCGCACTTGATGCCGTGCAAATACTCATCACGAGTGGACAACCGAAAGCCGTCAGCCGTTGTCACATCCTTCACTATGACCTTCATATTTGTGAGCATCTTCCGATCAATTGTAGCAATGGAAGGCAATGATTTGTACTTTTTCAATGGGTGGCGGACACGCTTAGCTATGGCTATGACAAATCCCCCAAGTGCAATTTTGGTCACCTTCTTCGGCTTCCATTGTATCTCCTCCAATTTGTGCCAGAAATGCGTGGCGCCATTAATGCAGACACCCTGCACCATGCATGCGAGAAACAGGGCTTCAGGCAGGTTGACTTGGCCCGCTGAATCTGCATGGCTTAACATAGACAATGAGAAAAAGTGACGGAGGATGCGCAGGATGTGGCTGTCTAAATGATGCGCCTTCGTTTTGCCCGAGACATATTGAGTGGAAGTCATAGTGTCGCGGATGATCGCCCAAGCACCGTCTTTAGAGTAATCATCATAACAATCCGGTACCAGGTGTGGAAAACCAAGATACTCTGAAAATTCATGGAAAGTGAGGTTATACTCTATAGTGTCCAAGAAAAATGAAACAAAACCTGGATCGGTGATGAGGTCTCAGCCTGGTCGACAGGTGATAGTCGACACAAAATCTCTTGTCAAAGTAGGATAGACTTTCTCATTAAGCATGAAACCCACTCCCAGCCAATATTGGCGATAAGCTGTTGGACTTCATTTTTTATGCCAAGTTTCTCCAGCAATCCAAAATCCAAATAGCTCGTTGGGATGTACGAGCATTTGGTGAATCGAGCATAAGGAACCTTTTTAGCACCTGGAACCCAGGCTGGCACCTTAGAAATGTCCACTGAATCTGCGCTGGGGGGTTGGCTGGCAGAGCTAGAAGCTAGAGCAAAGCTTTTTCTTTTTGGAGCCACTACATGAAAGCAATCAGCCAATGTCAATAGCAATGTAAGTTTAAACAATAAAGGCTACTACTCTACTCAGCAATAAACAATCCATTCTACCCAAACCTATGCATCCTCCAAATGAGCTTGATTTTAACAAAGTGATATTAACTCATAAAGAGGTTAAGAGCGAGCAATAACAACCTTAAAGCACAATTAAACATGATGGTAAATAAAACTCTGCATTTCAAAATGTTAAAAATTGCAAAATCTATAAAATCAGTTCATAGAAACATTTTATCAAGCACTTGGTAAGCAAGTATTGAAATGCACTAGAATTGAAAACTAACAGCACTAACAACCCCCCAAATTGGCAATTAACAACAATACAATGCGTAACAAATAGTTTAAGATCAATAAAATTCAAGTCCAATCCAAAATTTGAGTAAAATCATCAACCCAAGTTGTGCACCATTTATGCCCTAAATTCCTACTTCCCAATCATTCACGTTCAGAAGTAAGGATAAAAATTAAGAAGGAAAGTAAGAATTAAGAGGATTCACATCAAGATTTCAAAGCAATAACTGAGAATAGCACGAAATTTTCGGACAAAGCAACCAAGAAATGCATAGCAAGGGAGAACGAATAAGAACAGGGAACGAGAGGAGGAGAAAAACAAAATTAAAATTAAAGTAAAAGAAAGAGAAAATTACTTACTTATTGTAGATTATCCGGAATGGTAGCCTAAAAGAGAGAAAAGAACACAGAGAAGGCAGAGAAGAACAAATAATGCACGGTGAGAGTGAATGAGTTGTGGGAAAGTGAGAAATAACGAATGGAAAACTGGGATTTTAAAAGATGTTTTCGTGGGGTCACGGTCACAATGAATTTCATTGTCACCGTGACATACCCAAAAACTTCAATCCAGAATTGAATCGCCATAAGGTCATGGTGACAATGAGTTTCATTGTCACCGTGACATAACCTATGTTGAGAACAGAATTGAATGTGCATTATGTCACGGTCACAATGAGTTTCATTGTCACCGTGACATAAACCATTTTGAAAACAGAAATGAATGCGCCTCATGTCACGGTCACAATGAATTTCATTGTCACCGTGACATAACCCAATTTGTAAACAGAATGTAACTCACCTGACCTCACGGTGACAATGAATTTCATTGTCACCGTGACATGTGCACACCTCAAAACAGTATGTTACTTACCCAATGGTCACGGTCATAATGAAGTCATTGTCACCGTGACATATGCACCAACCAGAATCCAGAATGCAACTTCCTTTTGGTCACGGTCACATTGAATTTCATTGTGACCGTGACCACCTGCACACTTGCAAAAATGTCATCAATCTCTCTAAATTTCTAGCTACTACTACTTTGAAAACTCTCCAACAAAACATAGTTTCACGAATAAATACAAATATGTCAAATCTAAACAAAACTAACTACCTACAAAGTTAAGAAGAAGTTCTGCATTTAACAAGTCTGCAGCTAGACTTTTAAATACCGTCAAGGGTCTGCAAGAGTGACAATCGCGGAAGCACTACCAAATGTAGACTCAAAGTAAGGCTTCACGCGATGTCCATTCACCTTGAATTCATTCTCAAACCTCGGGTGCCTCAATGTCACCACTCCAAACTTGTCAACTGCCACAACCTCATAGGGCCCCTTCCATCGCGATTTCAACTTTCCAGGAAATAATCGCAACCTGCTATCATAAAGGAGTACTATCATTCCAGGTACAAGTTCTTTCCTTACCAGCTTTCGATGATGCCACTTCTTGGTATTGTCTTTGTATTTCATGGCATGATCATATGCCCAATATCGGTGCTCCTCTAACTCAGTCAGCTGCAAGGCCTTGCACTTTCCTGCATTCTCGAGGTCAAAATTTAAAAATTTGGTAGCCCAATAAGCCTTATGCTCTAATTCCACTGGGAGGTGACAGGACTTCCCATAAACCAACCTAAAAGGGGACATCCCTATCGGTGTCTTAAATGCTATCCTATAAGCCCATAGAGCGTCATCCAACTTAAGGTACCAATCTTTTCTAGATGCATTGACCGTTTTTTCTAAAATGGCCTTTAACTCCCGGTTTGACACTTCAACCTGACCATTAGCTTGAGCATGATAAGGGGTCGTGACCTTATGCCTAACTCCAAATTTTTTCAATAAAGCCTTAAATTGGTGGTTAACGAAATGCTTACCACCATCGCTAATAATGGCTCTAGGGGCTCCATACCGAGTGAATATATTTTTTCTCAAAAATTCTAAAACAACCTTTGCATCACAAGTTTTAGTGGCCACAGCTTCTACCCATTTACTCACATAATCAACAGCCACTAGAATATATTCAAACCCGTATGATACCGGAAAAAGTCCCATAAAGTCTATTCCCCACACATCGAACAGTTCTACCTCTAGCATATTAGTCAAGGGCATCTCATCTCTCTTAGAAATATTTCCTACCCTTTGGCATCTATCACACTTTTCACAAAGAATTGCACATCTTTAAACATAGTAGGCCAATAAAAACCAGATGATAGAATTTTCGATACCGTTCTATTTGGCGCATGGTGTCCACCAGCTTCTCCGCTGTGACAAGCTGTGATAATCTCTCCCTTCTCCTCATCTGAGATGCATCTCCTTAGAACTTGATCTGCACACAAGCGGAATAGGTACGGGTCATCCCAAATGTAATGGTTGGCATCGGCTCGCAGCTTCTTCCTTTGCTGCCATGTAAAATCCTTCGGCATAAACCCTCCTGCAAGAAAATTCGCCACATTAGCAAACCAAGGGATAGAACTTTCACATGCAAATAAAGCACAAATCTGCTCATCAGGGAATAAATCGAGAATTTCCCCTTTCTCAATATGATCATTATCTAATCTTGACAAATGATCTGCCACAAAATTTTCTGCCCCCTTTTTGTCCTTGATTTCCAAATCAAATTCTTACAATAGAAGCACCCATCTAATCAGCCTCGGCTTGGATTCCTTCTTGGCAAACAAATGCCTCAAAGCTGCATGGTCTGACCACACCACAATTTTTGCACCCAGCAAATACGGCCTGAACTTCTCAAAAGCATAAACAATCGCGAGAAGCTCTTTCTCAGTGGTGGTATAATTAACCTGTGCTCTTGTCAAAGTATGACTGGCATAATAAACTGCACAAAATATTTTATCCCGCCGCTGTCCAAGCACTGCTCCAACTGCATAATCACTAGCATCACACATTAATTCAAACGGCAGATTCCAATCCGGAGATATAATCACCGGGGCTGAAATGAGCCGTTGCTTTAAAGTCTCAAAAGCTAGCATTCACTATCAAAATTAAAAGGAGCATCTTTCATAAGCAAATTGGATAAGGGTTTAGCAATTTTTGAAAAATTTTTGATAAAACGGCGGTAAAAACCTGCATGTCCGAGGAAACTCTTAATGCCCTTCACACTAGTCGGGGGTGGCAACTTTTCTATTACCTCCACCTTGGCCTTATCGACCTCTATCCCTTGTTCAGAAATTTTGTGCCCAAGCACAATGCCCTCTCTCACCATAAAGTGGCATTTTTCCCAATTTAAAACTAGGTTGGTTTTTTCACACCTCCCTAACACTAAATCAAGATGCTATAAATAGCTCTCAAAGTCAGCCCCATAAATAGTGAAGTCATCCATGAATACCTCCATAAATTTCTCTATGAAGTCATGGAAAATAGCCATCATACACCGCTAAAACGTAGCCGGTGCATTACATAATCCGAAAGGCATTCTCCTGTAGGCGAATGTGCCATAAGGGCAGGTAAAAGTTGTTTTCTCTTGATCTTCAGAGGCTATAGGGATTTGCAAATATCCCGAGTACCCATCTAAAAAACAGTAAAACCTATTGCCTACTAACCTTTCTAACATTTGGTCAATGAATGGCAAGGGGAAATGGTCTTTTCTAGTGGCATTGTTTAGCCTTCTAAAATCAATACAGACTCTCCAACCCATAACAGTACGAGTTGGAATCAATTCATTTAGCTCATTTTTTACCACCGTCATTCCCCCCCCCCCCCCCCTTCTTAGGCACACACTGCACTGGACTAACCCATTTACTGTTAGAGATAGGGTAGATAATACCTGAGTCAAGGAGTTTAAGTACCTCCTTCTTTACCACCTCTTGCATTGCTGGATTGAGTCGCCTTTGAGGCTGAGCTACCGACTTGCATTCCTCCTCCATCGGAATTCGGTGTGTGCAGTAACTAGGGTCAATTCCCTTCAAATCTGAGGTCTCCCATCCAATGGCACCCCTGTGCCTTTTCAGCACCTCAAGCAACATCTTCTCTTCAACATCTGTCAACAAAGAAGAGATAATTACTGGTTTTTTCTCAGTTTCTAAAACACATATTTCAAATGAGAAGGGAGAGGTTTAAGTTCTGAATTTGAATCCCCCTTTTTCGGATTAAGCTCTTCCTGCTGTAATTCCTCTTCTTCTTCTTCTATTTCCACGGCTGCTATCGATTTTCCCTTCATCTCTTCTTCCATCTCTCCATCCTCCAATGAATATATCAAACTCACATTCACTGGATTAGCTCCCCACAATTTTTCCTGCACCTCCTCTACACACTCCTCGATTTCATCCACAAAATAAACAGACTCCTCCATATCACCAGATGGATACTTTTGACCCTTGTTCATGTCTGCCACCAACTCCTCATCATTGAACCTTAGGGTTACCGTTTGACCATGTACATCTATCAATGCCTTGGCTGTATTTCAAAATGGCCTACCCACAATGAGTGGTACCTTGCGGTCCTCTTCCATCTCCATCACTACAAAATCCACTGGGAAAATAAATTTCCCCACCTTCACTAACAAATCCTCAATCACTCCTTTGGGTCTCCTCACTGACCTATCTATAAGTTAGCGTCTCATTACCGTCTCCTTGAGCTCCCCAAGATTAAGCTTCCTACAAATAGAATAAGGCATCAAATTTATGCTAGCACCCAAATCACACAAAGCATTTCCATAAAAATCCTCACCAATTTCACAGGGTAAAGTAAAGCTACCTGGATCTTCTAATTTTTCAGGGATCTTGTTCATGATTATAGCACTGCAATTTTCTATGAGCTGCACAGTTCCATGCCCTTCTAATTTATTTTTATTAGAACATAATTCTTTCATGAATTTAGCATAGTTAGGCATGTGAGCTAAAGCTTCAGCAAATGGTAAATTTATGTGCAGTTTCTTAAATATCTCTAGAAACCTAGCCTTGTGCTCATTTTTCTTTTCCTGTCTAGCCACAGCAGGAAATGGCAGTCAATTAATATCAAGATCCTCTATTTTAGGATTCACTAGACCCTTACCCTTATCATTTTTAGGAGCTTTCTCATTAACCTCTACCCTAGAATTAGAGTTACTTACCGTCCGTGTCGGCTCCTCCTTTTCTGATGATGAAGAATTTTTTCCTTGGTCCTCTCTCGGTACCACTTCCTTGCCACTTCTCAGTGTGATTGCTTTCGCTTCTTCCTTTGGATTCCAGTCCACATTTGAGGGAAACGTTCCCGGTTGCCTGTGAGACATAGAATTTGCAAGTTGTCCCACCTGAGTTTCTAAATTTCTCATGGAAGCATCTTGGTTCCGATTCCACTGCTCTTGAGATTTTCACCTTGTTTCTTGATTGGCCATAAATTGTTGCTGGCTATTCACAAACTGCTATTGACTGTTTATGAAAGTCGCCAACATATCTTCAAGGTTTGGTTTCTTTTCTTGCACAGGTGGCCTCGGTTGGTATCCCGGTGGGTGGTATGGTTGAGCTTGTGATTGGTTAAAACCTTGTCCTTGGTTGTGATGGGGAGGATATGGTGTTTGATACTGAGTGGATATTGGAGGTTGGTATAACTGCCCTTGGTTATGATGAGTGTTTTGGTTGAAGGGAGCTCTTACCTGTGAATTAGAGGATGAAGCATTTTGATTTCCATCCTTCCAAGAGAAGTTTGGATGATTTCTCCAACCCGGATTATATGTATTACTGTAGGGGTCATTTCTTCTGTAATCTCCTACAGCATTTACATCTCCCATTGCTTCATTCTCTTGACCATATTGCCCATTTTCGTACCATCCACTCTCTTGAGCAATAGAAGCTACATTTTGCACCTTCAGACCACTCATCTCCTTCCGCATTTACTCAATTTGTGCCTTCAGCATTGACACCTCATCTACATTATGTATTCCTTGCCTCTTCAGAACCGATCTAGGATTAGCCCATTGAGCATCATTTACTGCCATTTTATCCATCAAATGGAAAGCTTCCTCTGGTAACCTATTCATGAATGAACCTCCTGATGATGCATCCAAAAGAGATTTCGTCTGTGGTGTAACCCCAGAATAGAATATGGTCATTAGATGGTAGATTGCTATCTCATGATGTGGACAGCTTCTCAATAATCTCCTAAATCTTTCCCAAGCCTCATGAAAAGGCTCCTCAACCATCTGACTAAAACCCAGAATACTGTTGCGGATGTTCGCAGTCTTTGTAGGAGGGAAGAATCTCATCAAAAACCTCTCTTGTAACTGGTCCCATGATCTGATTGACTGTCTCGGTAACATTTGCAGCCATTCTCTTGCTTTTCCAATCAAAGTGAAAGGAAACAACTTTAATCTTACCGAATCAGATGTCACTCCAGGAATCTGGACCGTATCACTAACCTCCAACAATATATCCAAGTGCTGTGCAGGATCTTCCACTTCTGAACCCGAAAACTGGTTCCTCTGTAACATATTAATGGTCGCTGGCTTAAGTTCAAACTGTATATTCCCGGATTCTCTTGCTGTGCCCTCGGCACTTGTTCGTTGTCCGGAGGAAATTCACCAACAAGAGGAGGATTATTTTCCATATTGTTATCTCTGTTGGCTCTCCTTCGCAGATGTAAAGTCCTCTCGATTTCAGGGTTCTTGTCTCAATCTGCTCAAGCACCACGACTACCTGCAAAGAATAAAAATAAAATAAAATAAATAAGCAAAAGAAAAACACATACAAATAAAAATCAAAACTCACAAACAACGCCAATCCCCGGCAACGGCACCAAAAACTTGGCACGACCTCAGCAAGTGTACTGAATCGGCAAGTAATACAGTGGGGTATATTTAGGACCCTGAATTATCGTACCCAAGGGACTGTGTGTGCAAGCAATGAAAATCAAGTGTATGCTAAAGAATTCCCAATTGTTTGAATTGATTGAGTTAACTATTGATTAAAAACAAAGAATTTAAGTAACCAAAATAAACAAACAGAATTAACCAAATTAAATTGACAGCAATAATTGCAAGAAATAAAATGATGGAAAAATAACAATATAAGAATTCAAAATAGACAAGTGTTGCTCAGGTTCACTCATCCACCCTATACTACAAATATGAATCCCCTATACTACAAATATGAATCAAAACACATAAAGGAAACATATATGAACGAAATCGGGATAACCCTCTTAACCCAAGCGTCCCATTTCGGAGCAAGCTACTCTAATTACAAGACGTCTCATTCCGGAGCAAGCCATACAACTAGCCTAAGCACGGGTCTAAAATCCTAAGCTTGGTTTGCTTTCCCATTCCGGAGCCAAACAACCCAAAACCTAATTATTTCACTCCTCACTCCAATCTTAAACCATGAAAATCTGCACATCTAGATTCCCATTCCAGAGCAGTCCAAATGATACAACAAACATGATAGAAAATCTGAAGATAATTGATCATGACATTCAATCATACAATTCAATAACCAATTAAGATACATGAATTAAATCATTCATCAAAATAGGAAATTAATTTGAAAATATACATCTCATGATTTGACAATAAGAACCAGTGAAATAAACCCTTCATTCATATATCGAATATCAAAATATGTTCAGAATTCACATCAAGGATAGGGGATTTAGAGATCCCCCAAACAACTAAAAGACTACTCACAATCCATTACAAAATCATAAGAATAAAGGAAAGAATAAACCCAGAAATTCATTGAGGTAAAAATCCCGATTGAATCCCACGTTCTTCGATCTTCTTCTTTGGATCTTCAATGGAGAATTAAATTAAAATTCTGGAAACCCAAAATAAAAACTCTGCTGAAATTAAACTCTGTGAATCTAATGAAATATTCTTGATTTCTAATTCAAAACTAAAGACAAAGGTTCGAAAATTAAGATTTAGAACAAAAGAAAAACTTAGAAAATTGTCAATCGCAAAACTGATATGAAAGCACAACTTAGAAATTCAGAACCCTAGCCAAACAGAAAAATGCGTTTTTATAGTCTCAGAGTGGTCACGGTGACAATGAAATTCATTGTCACCGTGAGGTGTCGAAATCGTTAATTTGCCTTTATGCACAGGAGAGGGGTCACGGTGACAATGAGTTTCATTGTCACCGTGAGGTCTTCAATTTTTGCTTCTGTCCAGGAAAAAATTATGTCACGGTGACAATGAACTTTGTTTCCACCGTGAGGTACGTGCTGCTCTGATTCTGCCTTAATGATTTTCATGTCACGGTGACAATGAAATAGATTGCCACTGTGACATGCTTCATACTGGCATTCTGTCCAAAGGTTCGCTATGTCACGGTCACAATGAAATTCATTGTGACTGTGACCCCTCTAAGTCTGCTCCTGTCTTCAATTTCTCTTTATGTCACGGTCACAATGAGTTTCATTGTGACCGTGAGGTACCTAGAACCACACCTGCAAAGACAAATCAAAACTCCATCAAAAACTATCTATAATGCATCAAAATTCAAATTTGACTAAGATTAGCAAAATTAACCTAAAGGAAACACAATACGACCAAAAACACAAATAAATACCCAAAAATCATAAGAAAACACTATCAAAACTAAGTACTATATTGAAGTTATCATGCGTGGCGACCTAATATCCTCCCAAGTGGTATTGGGGCGGTACATTATTACCTTAGCAAGAAATTCCTTCCATATGAAGCCAAATATGTTGAAGTGGAAAACATTTGCTTAGCCGTAATTTGGGCTTCTAAAAAGCTGCGACACTACTTTCACTCTTTCAGCATGCAAGCGATTGCTAAGCATAACCCCCTCAGGTACCTTCAACAGGCACCCTCTCTGCTAGGAAAGATGGGAAGATGGTTATTAGTGTTGCAGGAGTTTGATATTGAATACATTTCTAGGAAAACCATTAAGGGAAGAGTTGTAGCTGAATTCTTGGTTGAACACCCTATTGAGGGAGACCAGTTCGAATACAATTTCCCAGATGAAGATACTGCAACCATAATAGTACAAGGGTGGCAGATGTTTTTTGATGGGGCAGTTAACAGAAAGGGGGCAGGAGCACTGATTATTCTTATAACCCCGGATGGTGAAAAGCTACCATTAGCCAAGAAGTTGAGATACAAGGCGACCAATAATGAAGCGGAATATGAAGCTTGCATCTTCGGATTGGAAGCATTGCTTGCTCTGGAGGCAAAGACTGCTATAGACACAGGGTCCCAAGGCGGTCAAAGATCAGAATTACCCGATGATGAAATCAATACTTGCCAGTAAAGGTGTCAAAAATGATGTTCCCCTTGTCGAAAATTCTTTTCGTTCCTCCAAAAGTTTCAGTGCGAAAATTTGCTTTTTTATTTTATTTTTATTTTTATTTATTTTCACTTTTATTTTTGTTTTTTTTCCTTTTCACGTGCCGCGCCCGCCGCGGAGGCTGCACCCGGCAGGGGGCTGTGTGCGCGCTGCCGCGCGCTCAGCAGATGCTGCGTGCACATAGCTGCACACGCAGGAGATGCTGCGCGCACGTCACCCCCCTTCACCCGCGGCCATTTTGGCCCTTCTGCGCTTTATTTCCTGTGTTTTTTTCAGTCAAATTTCAGTCCGTTTTTACTGCTATTTTGACATTTCTGTGTAATTATCTGGACGAAAAAATTGAAAGAACAATTTGTCCCTCTCCAATTTGGGACAATCCAGCTGATCAATGGGAGCAGACCTTTCATTTTTTCAGGGTATCGAAAATTATTATAAAAAAAAGGTGACTTTGGTTTTCTCTCAAAAAAAAAAAGAAGAACAACAAAGCTTCTTCAAAAGAGAAAGGCTTTCAAGTTTTTAAAGTTGAGACTTTTATTCTTCTTCTTAGTTTTTCAAAAGATTTTCAGTCGGGGCTTTCTATTAAGCAAAGGAAAATCAATACCTTTTGCTTTGTATTATCCCCGTGGAAATTTTTTATCAAATTTCATCTGTTTCTTTAGCTTATTTTCTTGCTTAAATATTTGCATTTTATCACCTAAAAATTGACAAGGGAACAGATCGACACACCCTTTCCCGTATCTACAACTTCTGAGGGTAAACACTTTGGATTCATCCTAATTTTTCTATTTACTTACCATTTGTGGTCATTAAATTTGTTATTTTTACCATGTTTATTTTCTAGTATTTCTAATATTTTGCTACTGTTGGCATCTTAAGTTTAGTTTTTGGTTTTATTTCTTTGTAGTTTTTTTATATGACTTTTGTACTCTTATTTCTTATCTCTTATTTGCTGTTGCCGTTAATCATGCTATTGCCATTTGTTTTTATTGTTGCCATTTGCTAGTCATTTGATACTCTTACTTATTATTATTCTTGTTATTCTCATTTCTATTATTATTACAATTATTATTGTTGCCTTGTGTTACTGTTGCCACTATCTCTTTCCACCATTATTATTATTATTATTATTATTATTATTATTATTATTATTATTATTATTATTATTATTATTATTATTACGTTACAATAATATTACTATTATTATTACTATTAATATCAATAGTATACATTGTCATTATTATGTTGCTGCATCATCATCATCATCATCATCATCATCATTATTATTATTATTATTATTATTATTATTATTATTATTATTATTATTATTATTATTATTATTACAGTATTTTGTTGTTGTTGTTATTATTATTATTATTATTATTATTATTATTATTATTATTATTATTATTATTATTACTGTTACTATTTTGTGGCATTAATATTGTTAGTACCATTGTTTTATGCTTATTATTGTTTATTATTATTATTATTATTATTATTATTGTATCTTGCATTTGTCCGATTAATTTGTTTGGGATTGTCACTAATGTTTTTAATATTATTTTCTGTCCAAAATTAAATTTTGAGTCGCATTATGTGGGCATTCCTGTGACCTCCCAGATGGGTCACCACGCGTAGGGAACCCGCATCGCTTGGGTGAGATCTTTCCCATCCTTTTGTGTGTTTATGTTTGCTTGTAAAATAAATATTTTATTTATGCACGCGTGAGATAAAAAATCACAATAATACTTTTACAATTAAATTGGAATTATTACTAATAAAATTGGGACCAATGTCCCTCGTTTTAGCTAAGGAATGAAAAATATCACGAATAAAACAAAGAGTTAATTTTCTCAAAAAATGGGATCACTCACCCCAGTTTTCAATCCAAATAATCAAGTAACTCTTCGATCCCTTTTAAATAAATGCGAGGGAACCAATGTTCCTAAAACTTTCAAACGAGCGTGAAGGAACCAATGTTCCTAAAACTAACGAATGCCCCGATTTATGTATGTTTTCTTATATTTAATTTTGTTTGATTGTTCTAGAATTTATGTTCATTTTCTTTTGGGCCATTGTAATTAATTTTGGGGCAACATTATTCATTTTTGGGATTGTATCCCGTCCCAATTTATATTTTTAATCTTCTTTCAATGGGGTTGTATTCCGCCCCAACTTCTCGTGTAATTGTGTGTTTGCGTGTTTACTGCTTTCCTTTATTACTTTATTTACCGTTTTCTTTATCGCTTTTCTTTATTTTCTTTACGTGCTTGTGATGCGCCTTTAATTTAAATGCATAAATTCTATGAGATAAGAGATAGGATTTTAGGAAGTTAAAAACTCATTTATAATTAATCAAAACATAAATAAGAGTGAAGTTCCGAACACCAATATCTGGTCTAGACTAATAAGAGGTTAGAGACTTTTTCCAATTTCTTGTAAATTGGGTGGCGACTCCATGATACCTCAAAGGTGCCTAAAGGCGTCATGGGGGTAGATGTTCCTTCTTAATGTTCTATTGGGAAGGAAGCATCCAAGATGTCTCATAGTGCCCATGATCAAAAAGACGCAGACCAATCCCTCAAATCCTAAAAGTGGGTTCAGCGAGGGCTTTTGCTAGGTTTGGCACACATCACAACCGCAGAAGTTTTCAGAGATTCTTCCTTAGTAATTCATCAGATCAGAGAGGAATGGTCAGTCAAGGAAGAGAGGCTGTTGCCTTATGTGAAGCACTTGAAAATGTTGAGTAGCTAGTTTGAGACCTGCACCTTTCACTTCGTCCCCAGGGATGAAAATCAGTTAGCTGATGCTCTTGCGACATTAGTGTCTATGTGGGATAATCCAACGGGGGTTGCTATGAGACTTGTGCTGATCTCTAGTGCAAATAAGCCTTATTTTAAAACTGAGCAGATAATGGATGTTGATGTCGCTGATGGGAAACCTTGGTATTATGATATTCAAAACTACTTAGAAACTTCAGTTTTTCCAGAAGAAGCCACTGAGAAAGACCAGAGAATGATTAGAAAGTTATCCTCTCAGTTCATCAGTGTAGACAAAACTTTGTACAAGAAGCAAGCAGATGGTATCCAATTAAGATGTTTGGTGGAGAAAGAACCTGAAAGGGTTATAAAAGAGATTCATGCCGGTGTTTGTGGAACTCACATGAATGGTTTGGCCTTAGCAAAGAAGATCATGCGCCAGGGATTTTATTGGCTCACAATGGATACGGATTATTCAAGGTATATGAAGCAATGCCAGTTATGCCAGCAACACGCGAACTTGAGGCATGTGCCAGTTTCGGAGCTACATAATTTGACATCTCCATGGCCATTCACAACTTGGGGAATAGATATCATAGGCAAGATATGCTCTACAGCTTCCAACGGGCATAGGTTCATCATAGTCGCCATTGATTACTTCACTAAATGGGTTGAAGCTGAGTCTTTCAAAAAGGTTGATGCTAGGGACATGGCTAAGTTCATCGAGCAGAATTTGATATGTAGATATGGCCTCCCGCACCACATTGTGTCTGATAATGGGGTATAATTTTTAGCAGAAACTAATCAGATGCTCCACAAATATGGAATTCAGCATCACAAGTCTCCTCCTTACCGACCCCAAGCTAATGGCGCGGTTGAAGCGGCAAACAAGAACATTATAAGAATATTAGCCAAGATGGTTCAGAGATATAAAAACTAGGCAGAAAAGCTACCTTTTACACTCTAGGGTTACAGAACCTCTACGGGAGCGATGCCTTTCTCTCTGGTATGTGGAACTGAAGCAGTGTTGCCAGTTAAAATTGAGCTGAAATCTTTAAGGGTAGTCATAGAAGCTGAGATTCTGGAGACAGAATGGGCACAGCAGTGACTATTGCAGTTGAATCTGTTAGATGAAGACAGGTTACGGGCATATTATCATAATCAGGTCTATTAGAAAAGGCTAGCTCGGTCCTTTGGCAAGAAGGTATTAAAGCACCCATTAAAGGAAGGGGATTTGGTCTTTAAGATGATGAGGCCTGGAGCACCAGATATGCGTTGAAAATTCAGGCCAACCTTGGAAGGTCCATTTGTACTGAAGAAGTTACTAACAAAGGAAGCAGCAATTTTAGCAGACAGTGATGGGAATGAATTCAAAGAACCGGTCAATATCGACAGATTAAAAAGGTTCCATGCCTAAAGGTTAAAATAAAATGAAGAGAATAAATGTCCCGCGGGTTAAAAATTAAAAAAAGACGGCCTTGCTAAAATTGGGCACCCTGTCAAGGTGAAAACCGAAAAAAGGCATCCTGGGCAAAAATTAAGGGCCGAGAGAAAATATTCAATCGAGAAAATTCGAGAGGGCCGATTGATAACAAGAGTTTGTTGCTTACGAGATCTATTCCGAGATTAGGTGTAGTCTTGTGCTTTTGAATTCTTGTCAAAAGAAGATCATGTATGATGAAATCATATAGAACTGTACACAATTTCGTAATGAATAAAAGAATTCTGTTCGCATTTTCATTGGTTTCTTAATTCTATCCTCAAAGAATATATCTTTGATCTATCTAATGACTATTGTTTGAGAATCCTTCTCTTGTAAAAAAAAATGACCGTTAGAGATGAAAACCGTAATTGGTGCTTTAAGCAAAAGTTAGGCCAAAGGGCAGGGTGAAAATCTGGAAACAGGCAGTCTATCCTATAAAAAATAAAATAAAATAAAAGACGCTAGATTGGATTGGATCCATTCCAGGCAAAATTTAGGCAAAGGGTCGTGTGAAAATCCCTCAAGGGACGCATTTTCCATAGAGAAAAGCTAGTGTGAAAATCCACAAGGAACGTACTACCTTTAAAATAATGACTTTTAATGCCCAGAGCGATAAGGAGGCATTACTTTGGAGGTAGGGACATGAGTCAGAACCTCGGGTATATGATCGTCGACGGAGGGAAGATGCACGCCTAACGAATCTTTCAGAAGATTTTAGGTCAAAGTCCCTGAAGCCAAGATGACACACTTGTGGATCCTTGGGGGCATGATGGAGCAGCCAAGCTGTATCCCGAATGGACCCTTGACCATCTAGGACATAGTCCATTCATTTTTACAAGCATTCGCATACCATGTCATACACATGATTTCTTATATATACTCCTGTGCAGGTAATTTTGCAAGAAATATCTAAATGAGAACCATCAACTCAGAAGAGCACCTATTGCACTTTGTAAACCTAGAATGGGCTCGGTGCAGTTCAGAAGAACAACCCCGCACTTTATAAGCCTAGAACGGGCTCGGTGCAGCTCAGAAGAGCACCTCTCGCACTTTGTAAGCCTAGAACGGGCTCGGTGTAGTTCATAAGAACAACCCTGCACTTTGTAAGCCTAGAACGGGCTCGGTGCAGCTCAGAAGAGCAACCCTGCACTTTGTAAGTCTGGAGCAGACTCGGTGCAGCTCAGAAGAGCAACCCTCGCATTTTGTAAGTCTGGAGCAGACTCGGCGCATCATCTTGTCCAAGAAGATAGCTGCCTCAGGTACGCATTTCTTCTTTTTTTCTTTGAGTTTTGGCTCACTTAGGAACCCAGGCACTACGTTCCCCAAAACTGGGGGCAACTATAGAGACCGGGTCCTGAGGCAGCTCAGACCGAAGTTATCCAATGACGAAAAAAGAAAAAAAAATGGTTTGGAGGCTTGCTGGGGGCCTGTGGGGGTGAGGCCCATCTCATGTTGGTGAGATGTAGCCTCACAACGTGAGCCCATTTCACAGGTGAGATGAAAATCTCACCTGTCTCTTGCGCCCCATACTGCTCCAGCACGTCCCTTCTCCGTGTCTTCAGGAGGATTTGGATTGAAAGTATGGTTTATGCTTGATTGGGTGAAAAAAAAACTAATCCTGTCTGAGATATTAAAAGAGGATTTGAAAAATGGAAAGGGGAGAGAATTATGGGAGAGAGATGAACTGAAAAGAGAGAAAACATAGAGAGAAAAGCTTAGAGAGGAAGAAAGGAATGAAAAAGAAAAAAAACATTCTGAGATTTGTTTTGAGAAAAAGAAACAAGTTCTTAACGATTGAAAAGTCCATCGTTTTGGTTCTTTTTCATCAACATGATTTTCGTTAAAAAGTTTTTGAGTCTCTGTTTTAACCACCATTTTAAGAAGAGCAAAGAGGGAAACTAGAAATCTTTCATTTGCAGATCAAAGATCAATATCTAAGGGTAAATACTGAATAGCCATCTCTCTATTCCTTTTCTTTCTTCCTTCTGCTTTTCTTTTTATTTCTTTTCTTCGTTTTGCTGTGCCAGATAACTTTGTTCATTGTACATATTGTATATATATTTCTTATTTGATCTTATTAACTTGTTTATCGCATGTTTGTTGTTGTTATGATTAAATATGCATGTTTTGTTGTATTATCTATGTTTTGGTGGTATCTTGTTGTGTTTGTTAGCATGTTATTAGTCCACTGTTCGTCCCTGTTTTTAAGTTTGTCTGAGTTCAGCCTTTGTTTGTCCGTGTCGTGACTTCCCTGATCGAGTCATGCTCGTACTTTCTTTTCCTTTCCTTTCCGATCGGGCCATTTTCTGTTCTTTTTCTTTATTTCCTGATCGGATCCTAACCTCCCGATTGGATCGTATTATTGGTTTGGTTTCCCGATCAGATAGTTCCTTTGTCTTTTGTCCGTTCTTTTGCATCGTCGTCCCTCTATTTCTCGATCGAATTGCACGATCTGTGCAATGATTGCACGAGTCGTGCGATGTGCAACGCATGCACGAGACGTGCATGCACTGCACGACTCGTGCAGTGCCCGATCTTTTCCCCCTTTCATTTTTTTTGCTCCCCTGTTTTGTCCGACCGTCTGAGCGTAATGTATATAACATAATATGATTTGATTGGTTTTTATCTTGTATGTTTCAGTCTCGGTTCGCTTTGTTAATCTATGGTTTTTTTCGCTCAATTAATCTCCTCAGATTATTCTGGTCATCATTTAATCTTTCCTTTTAGTTTATTTCTCTTTATTTAATTCTTTCTCTTTCGCTCAATTAACCCACGTTTTTCTGTTGGAATGAAGATGTTTTTACGTGACTGAGCAAAAACACAGCTGTGTTCTACAAGAAACACAGCTGTGTTTTTCACTCTGTTCCGTTCTTTTGCTTTTCTTCAATATTTTGCATGCAATTGTTTTATATTTAATTATTTCTATTTAATTAAGTGTTTATATCTAATTAGTTTAATTGATTATTACTTGATTGATCTATTAATTGTTTTAATTAATTATTTTATTCAATTAATTTGTTTGTTCATATTACATTAGTTATTCAGTTTATTTTACTAACATTTTATTTTATTTTTGTTTTGTTTGCCTCAAAAAATTTTATGCGAGTCATGTTTGTGCACGGGTTGGAGGTTCGGAGAATTAAAGACCATCAAATTGAGGGTTTGCATTTTAATTGTTGTAGTTCTTTTCATCATTATTATTTTTTATGTGTTGTATGTAAAAATGTATTTTATGCCCGTTCGTATTATAGAAAATCACGTTTTTTTTACAATAATTAATAACTTGGAATTTTTCTTAATAAAATGAACTAATATCCTATTTTAACCAATAAAATCTCACCTTCAAAATGGAGAACTAACTTTCATAAAATGGGATCACTCATCCCGGTTTTTCTCAATCAATACCCAAAAAATAGTTCTCTATTCTTTTAAAGTTAACAAAAAGGAACCAATGTTCCTAAAATGTAATAAATGACCTAATTTATGTATGATGCCCTTTTTTTAATTATTTATTTTGAATGTGTTTACTTATTCTTTTTGGCCCTTTTATTTAATTTTGGGACAAGTTTTGTTATGCTTTCTTATTTTATTTTGGGGGATTGTTCTGTCCCATTTTATGTTTTGTAATTTATTTTTGGGGGATTGTTTTGTCCCAATTTTCGTTCGTAATTTATTTATTTACTTACCGCTTTATATATCGCTTTTAATATGCTTGCAAATGCGCTTTAAATTCAATGCACAATCGCGTGAGATGAGAGATGGAATTTTGATTTCTTAAAAACTCATTTATAGACTTAAGTCATTAATAAGAGTGAAGTTCCGAACACCTTTTCTGGTTTAAACCTATAGAAATTAGAAACCTTTTCCAATGTCTTGTAAATTGAGTGGCGACTCCAAAATATTTCAAAGGTGCCCAAAGGCGTCGTGAGGCTAGATGATCCTTTCCAACGTTCTATTGGGAAGGAGGCATCCAAAATGACTCATGATACTCAAGATCAAAAAGACGCAAACCAATCTGTCGAGCCCTAAAAGCGGGCTCAATGAGGACCTTTGCTAGGTTCGGCGCGCTTCACAACATCGCATTCACAATTTCATATCGCATGACATACACTTTGAACATTATAGCTATTTTCATTATTAATAGCTTGCCTACAATTCAAAGATGCGGATAATGAGTATCGCATCAGTACCCAAAAGTACAGTAATCACATTTGTATCCGAAGATACACACTTTCGCATCAGTACCCATAGGTACAGAAATAATCAATGAGAGATTATAGATACTTTAAGAATCCATGAAGGATTCAATATGCATTGGGATTCCAGAGGAATCGAGTACTTTGGCTGCAACACTTATACCTGCAGCAACAATTTTAAAAAGAATGCTAGAAAATGGCAACTAAAGTTGCCGTTTTTCATACAAAAATAGACCTCTGTTGGGTGGGTCTCACCTGTCAGAAAATGGCAACTTGGTTGCCGTTTTTCGACACCCTATTTCCCTAATTATTTTTACTGTTGCACTATGCTTCCAATTTTAAACAAAAAATACCTCAAAAATAAAAAATAAAAAACCCATATAATTAACACTTACCAGGATGATTGCCTTGATGTTTTTAATTGTTAAAGGGACTTCAAGATCTTGCTCATCTTGAAGATTCAAAAGAACATCAACAAGATCAGGTTCA
This sequence comes from Excoecaria cochinchinensis, assembly GCA_947683425.1. Lineage (NCBI taxonomy): Eukaryota > Viridiplantae > Streptophyta > Magnoliopsida > Malpighiales > Euphorbiaceae > Excoecaria > Excoecaria cochinchinensis. The sequence goes on from CANTUQ010000004.1 coordinate 6,445,407, forward strand.
CTCTCAATAAAAAACCCGTAGCCTTTCTAGTTTCGCTTTCATGCCGTTGATCGCGGACAACAATTTAATGGAAGCAAAAGATTTGCGATACTAAAACCTGCAGCAACTTCTATAGTTTCTTTTGCATATGGAACAAATGCTTCTTGCTCTTTTGTTATCTTACCAAAAGCAGTCCTTCAAATTACAGAATTCTTACTCTTACTGAAATTTGTCACAAATCCTTTACTATCTGAAATCAATCTCAAAATCTTCAAACTCTTTTAGCACTCAATAGCTCCAATACTCAAACTTTCCTCAATTGTCTCCAAAGATCTCCACAAGGTACAAATACAATGTTGGCAGATCCATAAGAAAGGATGTCTGCTGCAAGACTATAAGGTCGATTCGCGAAATTATGTCGTGAGTTTTTAGAACTTGTGTAGCAATTTCAGGAGAAGAAATGACGATTGTGGTGACTTCACCAAGCTAGAGAAGCAAAGAAGAGCCAAGCAAGTTATGTATGCTTCCTATTTACCCAGTAGAGCACTCTATCGTGCTTGTGCTGAACTTTGTGTTCAAAGCTCCTTTGCTTATGCACTTTGCCACACTCACATATAAGACTCTCAAAACCCATCCTAACTTTGTTATTTGCCAACATGGTCTTCTAACACATAGTTGTCCACGTGTTAAGGTATTTATGGAACTGTTCTCATTATTTTTAGTCTTATATTTGAGGAGTTATTGTAACACCCTATGCCTGTAAGTAGTACGGATATCGAATATTACATCACTACACTGAAATACATTGTAATGCACTCAATAAATTCAGTAGATTTTTTTTTCCAGCAATAACAATCACAACATACATATGCTAAGAAACTTAATAGTACACTAACATACAATTCATATACTTAAACCATACATCATTGCTTTTCTCTACTGCGATCGTATACATGCAATGGCAATCCTTCCATCCTTGCTATCGAATAGCTCTTTTGGTATTCCCTACATCTTCGGCCACATCAAAATCTACCACAACCTGTAACACCCTTACACTACACGCATACTACGGTTCCAATGTTACTGTACGATTACTGAATTATCTTAAAACTACTCTTAAGATTATTACGAAATCCAGGTAAATTTCTTTTTTTTTTCACTATGCCAACTATCCTATAACTATTTGGTTTTACTATTCATTCAATTCAAAATACAAATATACCATTTAATTCTACCGAAATTTCGGCAAAATTTCCTCTATAATATTGCCTATCCCCCTGTAAACAAAAAGTCCTTACACTTCAAATAATTACATATACTCATTCACCCTGCTTCAATTCAAACTCCAACACAAGTTTGTCCATCCTCCAATCTAGATCCAATCTCACACACCATAAATTATAATATACTTATAACATCCACTTTCAATACTCAATTCAAATATACAAAATACAAAGATACAATATTAATACATTAAAACTATCAGCTATAAATAATTGTTTGATACAAAATCTTCGATACAATAATATTCCAATTATCTATGGAGTATGCATGCCAACTAGTAATGGGATTCAAGTAATCAATTTCCAAGAATCTTATTCTTAACGCCTCCTTGCCATGGTTTCCATCCCACGTTACTCCTTTGGAACAGTGCTATAAATCCCTTGATTACTATCTTTAACCTGCACAAGGGTAAACCACGCGCTAAGCTTTACGTTTAGTGGTCACTACCAAATTTACTTATCCAAGACATAAAAAAAAATATCAAGTATACATATACAATTTAAATATACATACATTGATGTTTTTACATTGAGGTCGCAAATTACTTTCTCCTTTCATAAATAAATAACAATTTACAGTTAATATACCAATTATTATTTAAACATGCATTATTTATTTAACTCCGAATTAAATATGAATGATTTGTAAGGTAAAACAATATTATGCAATACATTTAATATTCTTCTAAATAGCTGAAATTTCATAAAACATTTATAATCAAGTTTCCAAGTCAATAACTGAATTTCCTAGCATTTTGATAAAGTGCATAACATGCTTATCATGCATCACTAATATAATTCCATGGATTGTTAAACAGTCAATATGCTCATAACATAACAACTAATATTTCGTTCCTACATTAACAATTATTCTAGCTTTCATCTAATACAATAATCCCTGCCAATATATATATATATATATATATATATATATATATATATATATATGTGTGTGTGTGTGTGTGTGTGTGTGTGTGTGTGTGTGTGTGTGTGTGTGTGTGTGTATGAAGTACACACTGGTGAGTATGAAGATCATATATATACATATAGCTACTTCATCAAATCACTAATTTCATAGGATCATTTACTAATACCATTTATTTAATTAATATCTCTTTCTTAGTTTTACTGATTTATCATTCAACTTTACTTCTGTCATCAAGTCATTTAATAGTTTCATAATCCATTTACTTCCTTACTTATCATCTAACTTCTTAGGTTATACATTTAATATGGATTACAAAATTTATTATTTAAATTCACTAATTTACCCTACTCTAATTATTCATCATTTAATTCTTTGATTCACACATTTATTTTTACATTCACCAATTCACTTTTAATTTATTATTTTGCCCCCAGTACTAATCCGGTAGAAATCTTCGAATCGGATACACGGGACCAATACACTATAGAGTGATCTCCAAGAATCACTTGCATATTTACGAATCACTTCACTTTGCACTTTAACACTTTATCACTTTTGCAATGAACAATACACTTTAAACATTTAATCACTAAGGTAGACCATCGCAAATCTACCAAAACAAAGCAAGTCACCATGACTTGCACCGCGGTATAGACATCCCTATAGCTAGCCAACTATATCCTGAACTAGACTTCACTACCAGACTACTAAGGGCAAAATCGTTGAATATTATTTCAGTAAATCAAAACTTTAATCTTTACGTAAAATAAGTTCAATATACATTTCAATCCAAAAATGTCATAAGTGATCCCAATAACACAAATTATCATTATCTCATACCACTCCATTTGCTTACCACATTTCACTAATTTATCTTCACAACATGTCATTAATCATATATATATATATATATATATATATATATATATATATACACACACAATTAAAATACCTTAACAATCATAATATACTCCAAATATACAAGTATACATTCAACCACCACTCTTTCTTTCCATTCCCATTCACTTTCATTTTTATTTCATCAAATTAAGTTTATTTCATATCATACCAATTATATATTATTGTTTATATAAGTATTCACTTCATTTCACTAGTCCAATTCTATTTATAAATTTCCTCATTTAAACGAGTATAACCCAATTAATCTGTTTAAGACCAGAAACTCTGATTTTCTTAGCAATTTAATTAATTACTATATGCCTATTCAAATTACCCTTTTTGTCCTTTATTTAACTATAATATGGTTAATTTATATTTTATTCTCTATAATTCTTATTAAATTATGATTTTACCTTCTATTAGTCCTTACTTATAAATTTTTATATTAAATTACACCTTTAATCATTAAATTGTTTATTTTCTACTATTATTCCTTTTACTTGTTATTCCCCATACTTTTATAAATACCATAGACTCCTACGATTGGGTCCCCATTTACTTTATATTTTCTTAACAACTCTCATTCACTTATTTTGATTCATTTTTTTCATGTTAAATTCTATCCTAGTTTTATAGATTTACACTTAATTTCATTTTATTAAAATGACACATATTATAAGTCCTCAACTCTACCACATTACTCGTAACATTTAATAAAAATTCTACTTAACAATTTGCATAACTCAATACACACACAGAGATTAAAATTAGTTACAGTAGCGATTCATTACAATATGTATATTACCCATTCTTAGTTCATAAATTCGAAAGCACAACTCAAGTAAAATTTCATGTTGCAACCGAAAACAGAACTCCACCATTTACCATTCCCTACTTGCTTCTATTTAAGTAATTTAGCTCAATTCATCAGTTTAACTTAATTTGCTCCATTTATTAAAGCCTTAACTCACAGTTCACAATAAGTAACTAAACTAAATCAAATTCACCAAACAGTCTAAAACTTATAACATGACTTACTATTGTTTTTATGTTATTTCACACTTATATATGTGTAAGTACACATGTACCTCTAATTTAATCCTAACAGTAATTTGACTACATGAATAATGGCTTCAAACATTTACCTACTATTCTAAATCATGATCAAACCAGATTTTAATAAAATCACATCACATACCTTCAACCCAATTTAATGAGCTATCCTTAATTCAAACTTTTAATAAGCATAATTGGATTTCCCACTTAACATTTAAATTTTCCGCCAATTCTTCAAGTATTACCAATTACACTACCATTACCTAAATATACATATTATGATACCCATTTATATATTAAGATTTAATTATCGTTAAGTTATTCGTAAAATTTAATTACTAATCTGACTTATGTGTCATAATTTATCTATTACCAAAATTATATACAATTTAAATCCTATCTTACAATTTAACCTATAATTTTTCAATTTATAATTACTGTTCTACTTCCCAAATACGGACAATTTCCAATTCTTTTCATTCAATTCAAAATCGGCAAATCTTAATTTAACTTCTATTCAGATAAGCTAATACTCATGACAACACTGCCAGCGAATCAATGAAAGCAACAAACATATTGTTCACATACCGTATTTAGTAAAATCACTCTTAATAAATTTTAATCTATGTAAAAATCACTTAGAAAAGTAGATTTTGTAGCCACATACCTATTTTCTGCATATTTTTGTCTCTTCAACGTCGCCGGAGTCTCGCCGGAGCTCCACCGGAGACACCGAAACCACCCGGAGGGAGCTTGAAGCGCTGGGGTTGCTTTTTCGGTGATCACGCGCCGATCCGTCTCACCATCTAGTCGAAATCGTCGCCGGCATCTTCGGTTCTCTTCTCCTCCGATCTGTTCATCCCCGGCGATTGAGGAAGATCCACGGCCACCGGGAGGTTCGTCTGTCCGCCGTGAGTCCCCCGGTGCCACTCGTGTCGTCCCTCGCCGTCGGAACTTGCCGAAAAATGTTGAAGAAACTCGCAGTTCTCCTCCCGCTCCTGGAACGACGATGCCGCGAATCAGAGGAAGAGAAGATGCCACGGGAACGGCGCTGCCGTGTGCGTCGGCCGTCGGTCCGATCGCTACCCCGATCATCGTCGATGGTCGCCGGCAGTGCCTTCCGCCGCTTTCTCTCTCCCTCTTTCGGTTTCTCTGTTTTTCCTTTCCCGTTTCCCTGTTTGTGCCTCTCCTCTTTCCATTTTCATTTTCTTCTCATAATCCCACTAATTCTAGCTTAATCTCAATTGTCTAGACAATTCTAGACCTAATAAAATTGTCCCATATTTTAATTATTTTATTTGTCTATTTACTTATTATTTCTTTGTTTAATATTTTTTTTGTTTCCAATTACATGTAACATACCTCTATATATATATATATATATATATGTCAAAAATTCATTTGAATAATTAAATTGAGCAGCTTAAAGGAAAATTTCACCTCTTATATGTAAAAAATTAACCTTCGATAATTTTTTAGCGTGTCACATTATTAATAAAAATTCTAAAAATTTTGGGGGCGTTACAAATACTCTACGCGCTGAGCATTAAAAATATCCAGTGGTGGATACATATCCTAAATTTTCCATAACTATACCTACAAGCATTCTTATATAAGAAAATATTTTCCTTCTATGTTATTTAAATCATACTATCCGAATATTAAGTCCTTTTTCTCTAATCACTTATTACTATATCTTTGATCTTGTTTCTTTAATTACTCTCAAGTACTTCCATTTGTGTTATCACTATTGTCACTAAATCACTTTTAACATCATACATTATCACTAATATTAGCGGTATTAATTTAATACTATTACCGTCTTTATGTCTCTAACACTTCCTTTATTATTCTTTAATTACACTATCTCTTTACACTTTATTTTTGCATATGCATATATATATATATATGTATGTATGTATGTATGTATATATATATTCATATATTACTACATTTAATCATTCAATACATCACTTAAATTCAATCAGTTGCAATTCATATAGTACATCTTAAATTGTTATCACTAGAATCCACTCAATTGACTTGTCTGTACACTTATTAATTCTATTGTTACTCTCTTATTTTCTTTTGATCCAATTCTGTTACTATCACTAATGTCATTACCATTACTTTAACACTTACACTGATAACATTTAATTCAATCCATACATCAATATAATTTTTACATTAATTGTCACCTTCATTACTCATTATTTTATACAGAAATCTCCACTTAATTACATTCAAGTATATACTTAACATAAAACATGTTCTACTATTATTATCTACTTATCTTATTATTTATATTTTCATTCACACTCCACTCAGATCTCTATTACCGCGTTATTAACATTCCTATTATTATCATCACTTTTATTAGAATTATTTTTTATCTTTTTTTTATCCCTTTGCCGGCTCCATTACACGCTATGTTATTATTTTCATTCCATATGAATCTTGTTGATAACACTACTACAGTCTATTTACAATTTCGTTACTTCCAATTATTCTAGTTTTACGATATTACTTTACACTTTCCCGCAATTAACATTAAGTTCACAATTATCATTTACTTATATATTAGCAATAGTATCACTAAACAATTGCATTTAAAATCTTTAATTTATATTTCTGTTAAAATTTTACAGTTTAGTCCCTAAATTTTCGTTTACTTACACATTATCCTTCCTTTACATTTATTCACAACAATACCATTATTTACACTCAACTTCACATTTAATTCATTAATTGATATATTAATTGCCACTTAAATCCTTAAAGCATTTTCTCAATATCTAATTACACTTAAGTATTTATTAATCATTTATCGTCTTTATTTCTTATTCTTTTGAATCTTTACATTTAGACTCATTTTGTTCAATTATCATTTCACTTTTTTACTCCTCATTTTACTTCATTACTGCTCATTTTATTTCTTTTCACAGTGATTAATTACACTACATTAGGAAATAACATAATATACACTTTACATTAGTTCTATACCTTTTTATAAATTTAATTACCATTTATATCATCACTATTTATTTATTTTCCTCATCTTCTAGTTTCTATATATATATATATATATATAGTAATTTACAATTAGTATTCTTTTTACTAACTAATCGCAATTGAATCCATAGCACTACGCTATTTAAGTCATTTTATGATTTGCCCCTAAACATTCACTAGATTACAATACTGGCCTTCAATTTTAACTTATTTACTAAAATGCCATTATTTACACCTTTTTCATTATTGATTCAATATTTGTTTATAAAATCACCATTTAATCCCTACATTTAATTTCGTACATAAATTTACATTCAGTCTTTATTTAATTATCCAATTTATTTACTAACTTTTAATTTCTTTGTCTAATTATTTTTTTCCTTTTTCTTCTTTAATTTGCGCAATTACCATCTTGCCCTTTTTCATCTTTAAACTCTCTTTTTAATCACTCCGTCAACTTATTACTTATATAAATCCATAATTACATTTAAGTCCTTTAGTTTAACATACTTTTATCAAAATTACATTTAAGTCCTTGAACTTTTATCAAAATTACGATTTCGTTCTTAATCTTCACTTTTTTACTATACTGCCATTGTTTTCACTTATTTTACATTTATTTCATTATTTAACTTACAAATTACATTTTAGCCCTTTAATCATTACTTTCAAACCAAATTATATTTTAGTCCCTAAAATTTACTTTATTTGCACTATTATCAATTTAATATCAGTTTTTTACTTAAATATCACTTATTAATTCTATTTATGAAAAATTATCATTTTACCCCTAAACTTTTTATTTCTTTCAATTTAGCCCCTTTTCACATTAACTCACATATTTCACTATTTAATCACTTTAATTGCAATTTTTACCATAATGCCCCTAGTATAAACCTGGTAGAAATTTTTTGAATCGGATATGCAGGACATGGATCCCACAGATCCACTACATTATAGAATGATCCCAAAAAAACCATTCAAAAGTAGCACTACACTTCACTTAACACTTTATACACTATAAACTGCATTGAGGTAGACCGTCATTGGCCTATCGATAGCGTGTCGTCATGACTCGAACAGCGGTGTGGAATCCCTATGGCTAGCCAATTATATCCTGAGCTAGATGTACTACCAGAATATTACTAAGGGCAATAAAATAATATTCATTCATTATGCAATATAAAATATTATCACTTTTAAATTAATCATCACTTGTCATGCACTTATAAAAATTCCATTTCATACCCAATCACTTTTATTTCTTTTACTTAGCCTTATTAATACAATTTGTCACATTATACACTAATTTCTTTACATAATTCAATATAATCACTTAGTACATAATAGATTATCATAACATATTATATTCAATTAAATTCCATTTCACTTATAATCACTTCCATTTCACTTATTCAACCATTTAATACTAATTACAACATAATACACTATTTTCTCTATACATATCAATATTTTCACTTAATACATAATAGTTTATCACACATTTTATTTTCATTTTATTTCTAATGATCTCAATTAAGCCAATACATACTTAACTATCATCATAATTTCATTTCATGCCATTACACTTGTTTAACCATCAAAGTACATCAAATAAATTTAATATATACCATTCGGCCAAGACTTGAACACCATACTAACTTTATTTTCTTGTTGATTTAATCATTCAATTAGTTAGATTACACCTTAAACTAGATGTTTTTAACACTATATTCAATTAATTTACAAAATATACCCATGGTATACTTAGGTATACCATTCGGCCTACACTTAGGTTCATCATATAAATTTTCTTTACATTAATTAAGCATTCAATTCTTCATTTTACACATCCCTAAGCATGTCTATAAGGTTTTATTCAATTAATCATGCATTTATTTTATACTTGTCTTTAAACATAACCTAAAAATCATCTATTTTAAATGGAAAAAGAAGGATATTGTATCCACTAATCTTAGATTCATAATCTCCACTCTTAGATCTTCATTTCCTTCTTCTTTCACCTTTGAATCACTTTGTCATCATGGAAAAACCATTATGGCCAAAGGTAGACACAGGATCCCGAGTAGCCTAAATCAGGATTACCCAATGATCAAATTAATTGTGCCGATTTATAGGCAAAAATAAAAGTTGGAAGTGACGATTTCCTTGTCGGTTTGATTTATTAGAAATAAATAAAAAATATATTTTAAAAATATTTTAAAAATTATTTTGAGACAAAAAGGATATATTTTGAAATTATAGTTTTTTTAAAAATTTTAAAAAAAAAAGTTTGCGGGTGTCGGGGGTGCGGCAGCGCCCCAGCGCGCGCTGGGCGATGAACAACGCCCAGCACGCGCGCGCTGTGTGCGAGCAACGGGCGTCGCTCGCCCCCGACAGCATTTTTGGCCATTTTGGGCCCTTTTTTCTTCATTTTTAATGCTTTTTCTTCATTTTTAATGCTTTTTCTTCATTTTTTTCATAGAATTTAATTCTAAAACCTTTTATTTTCTAACCTTTCAAATTTATCAGTTTTTTGTGGTTATGAAAATCAAATTGATTTTAATTTTTTCATTAAAAAATATGATTTTTTGGAGAGGTATAAAATGTTTTTTTGGAGAGAGAATTGGGGGGATTTTTCTTTAGAAAATTATTTTCTTCTTCTTTCTTCTCTCAAAAACAAATTCTCTCAAGTTTCTAAAGGATTTTTCCAAAATAATTCTTAAGTCAAAAAGAATAATTTTTGTTCTTGGGAATTTTTTTCTTTTCATTTAACAATTTTTTACTTTGAGACAAATAAATCAATTATTTGTTCTTGAGTAAAAATTCATTTTCAATATTTTATTTTTCTAATATATTCTTACACTCAAGACAAGGAATTGGATCTTACCTTCATTTCATCAAGCAAAATTTTGAGGGTAAGCATTCTTGGCTCAATTCATAATTTAATTTTTGATTTAATTTTTTTGTTTCCAATTAATTAACTATCATATAAATTCTTTTAAATCTATTATTTTTTTTACTTCTCATTTCTTGTGTTCTTATTTAGTTGTTCATATTATAGATCTATTATTTTTTTTACTTCTCATTTCTTGTGTTCTTATTTAATTGTTCATATTATTATTATTATTATTATTATTATTATTATTATTATTATTATTATTATTATTATTATTATTATTATTATTATTATTATTATTATTATTATTATTATTATTATTATTATTATTATTATTATTATTATTATTATTATTATTATTATTATTATTATTATTATACTTTTGCTCTTTATTTGATTATTCATCTTTTGTTTCTATTTTTATGATTATCATTATCCTCATTGTTGTTCATATATTATTATTGTTTTTTTTATTGGTATTATTATTTATCATGTTTTAACATGTTATATTTATTTTATTTCTTATTATTCTTACATGTTTATTTGATTGTTCATATTTCTTGGTTGTTATTGTGCGTTATTATTATTATTATTGTAATTACTACCATCATTAGTATTAGTATTATTTTTATTACTCTTGTTTATTATTTTTATTCATTATTATTCATATCTTCACACATGTTGAATTTTATTATTATGATTTATGTTTCATGCATGCTAAATTTTATATTTATTTTTATTTATATTCTTATGTATGTTAAATTTTGTTATTATTTTAGGCCTTTTTATGCATGCTAAGTTCTATTGTTATTATTTTATGTTTTTTTATGCATGTTGAATTATTGAATTGTTAATTGGGTAATTTGCATATTTTTATTATGTCATTCAATTGATTTGCCATACATGATGCATGTTAACATGTTTTTTTTATTTTAATTAACTTTATTACATGTTTAAATTAATTTTTTACTAACTTCACTTTTATTTGTTTTCCTTTTATTTTTAATACTTATTTTTATGTGAGTATTTTCCATACCAAGTGGGAGACCATGAAGATTTGAAGATCCATTTGGGAGTTGCTTTGTTATTTTTTTTTATTTTCATTACTTAGCTTTCATTATTTTATTTCTAATATGTAATTTGTAATAAATTATTTTTTATGCACGTTAATTAAAAAATCACAAAAATATTTCTATTAATTAATTTGATTTTTTTCTAAATAAAAAGGGGACCAATGTCCTAGCTTTTTCATCCAAAATAAATTGTCACTTTAAAATTTTTTTCTTTAATTATGCATGAGATGACCAATGTCCTCATTTTTAATAAATAGCCCGATTTATGTATGAATTGTATTTTATTTACCAATGGGGGTTGTATTCCGCCCCTAGTTTTGTTATAATTTATATTCATACGCTTTGGTTTACTTTATCTACCGCTTTCTTTATGTGATTGACATGAGTTTTAATAAAATTGCATTAAAATTGAATGAGAAATGGGATGAAATGCTAAATTCAAAACTCAATTATAAACTTAATCAAGGAATGAATAAATGGAAAGTCCCGAACCATCTCTGGTCTTTGGGCTCAACGAGGCGAGAGGACCATTTCAATGTTCCATTGGAATGGAACTTCCAAGACACCTCTTGTGTCCCGTAAAAAAGGTTTTAACTTGCATAGTCCTAGGCTCCATGAGGCGAGAGGGCCATCCTAATGTTCTATAAGGATAGGGCCTCTAAGACCCCTCTGGCTTGTCCAAAATGGATATAGCAGCGCTGTATTAGGTTCACTGAGGCTAGACGACCTTTTTCAATATTTTATTGGGTTGCGACTCCAAGAAACCTCCTTGTTGCCCAAAATGGACGCACTTGTAATTTCTTACAAGTTTTATGAACCTCATCCCGAAAGCCCTAAAAGTGGGCTGTCGGGGCAAGCCAGGGTTCGGCGCGCGTCATAGTGGCGACTCCAATGGGGATCATAAGAGACTTCCTTTCGAAAGTACCTTGGCTAAAATTTACAATTGAGTTTTAATTTAAAAATTTAATACCTTTTCGAACTTACATTGCATCCATACTAGAGCCTTAGATTAACTAGTTTGGTCCCTTTTCTAGCCCCGGTGCATTCCCAAAGCATGACCTTACGTTCACTCAATGTTGGGAAGTATTAAGGATAATCACCAGCCTAAGCCTCGTATCTTATGGTATATCAAATGAAAACCCAATCGGTCATTATGCTCGTGATGAGTTAGACCTGTTGGTAAGGACCATGCTTGGGTAGCCCTAAAATTTTATCACCTTTGACCAAAGCTCATATACTTGCAATAGATACTTCCACTAGGTGAAATGTACCATAGTACCGTGCTTGCTATGTGGGCCGTTACATATTGAACAAGATCAGTTAAATTAAATGGTCTTCATCAAAGGCTTTCATGCCCCGGTGGGCCCATCTTGATTTAATTGAGGTGTTTAAATGCATAATGGCCAAAAACCTATACGTATGTACATTAGATAAGAGTGTTTTGCTGTCGGTTTTCCACCGTGCACTACACGCATCTAATGGGTTCCCTGGTAACCCTTGGATAAAGCTCACCTAGGAAAGAGGCTACACTACCTCGTGTGTGGGAGAGATAAGGTTGGAAGGATCTATCTGCTTGCATGTGTTTGTCTATGGTGCATCAGCACGACCATGCATTGCATTTCAATCAAGCATCATCCTAACAAGGTGTATTCTACAGCCATCATAGATTCATCCAAGTGGTTTAGAGGTCCTGACGGTCGACAAAGAAGGATTCCACTCTTTGGATTACCAGAGCTAGTGTCAGATTAGAGTTCAGATTCTCTTTCAGAAGGTAGTGATATATTGTCTTTCGAGTCATCAGCTGAGACAAGTATGACTAACCAATCAAGTGGGTCTGATGCAACCCGAGCAATGATAGCTGAAGAGGTAGGGAGGAAAATGGAAGAGTTTGAGGCCAGAATGATGGCAATGATGGGCAACCTTGCCATTACCCTAGCTCTACTTGCGGGGCAACAGCCTGCTCCTCCAATTAGGGGGCAAGATGAATAAGGAGCTGTCAGGGAGGATCCCCCTGTTGTAGCTGACCCATCTGCTATTGAGCCAAGAGCGCCAACACCTATTGAGCGCAGAGAAGGCCCTAAATCTGAGGTTGACTTATGGGAGGAGCAAAAGGAATAGATGGTAGCAAAGGGAAAGTTGCCCAAGCTAGAGGAGGCGATGTGGAAAAAGATGGAGGAGAAATTTGAGCCCATGATAAGGATGATGACGGTAGGAAGGGGAATGAACCCGAGGATCGGGAGCTGGATGGGGATGATCTGATCCCCCAGAACTTCAAAATACCTAATATTCCCAAGTTTGACGTTACTTCTGACCCTGCTGCACATATCAAGCAGTATTCACTGGTCATGAAGGGAACGACTCTGACAAGAAAATAGAAGATAGAATACTTTAGCCTAAGTCTCAAGGGGGCTGCCATTGACTGGTACCATGGGTTAGACAGGAGGTCCAAAGAAGACTGGGATTTATTAACTGAGGAGTTCCTAAAGCAATATGATTGCAGTACTCGGATGGAAGTCACGTTGAAAGATCTAGAGTTGCTGAAGCAGAAGGCTGGGGAGTCCTTCCATGAGTACCTCACCCGGTGGAGGAATCGAGTTATGGAGATAAAGCGCAAGCCTGACACTCCTGATCAAATTCGATTATTCATACGAAATGCCAACACATACTTAAGAGAAGGACTGAAAATGAAGGGGCTGAAAGATTGGGAGTCCTTGAAGGACATTGCTTTAGAGGTAGAGGGAGAATATACGGCTAGGAGGGTAAGCAGTGAGACTTATGCCAAGAAGGGCTACAACAATCAAGGTGCAACCAAGTCAGCTAGTGCCAGCAGTGGTAATAGAAGTGGGAAGACAGCTGAGGTGTTGATGACAGGCGTGAATCAGAGGTATTTCTCGAATTTAGGTAGGCCTTTGTCATGGGTATTGAAGAGGTTGATAAAGGAGGGGAAGCTACAACCCCTGCCAGCTAGGGCAGCTAGGACCCAAGGGCAGCCGGGGCATAAAGAGAACGAATACTATGCCTTTCACCAACATACTGGGCATCTGACAGACAATTGCTTCAGGCTGAGGCACCAAATTCAAGATCTGATCAATAGTAAGCAGATCACCGATCCTGAAAAGAGGGAGAGCAAGAAGAAGTCTAATTTCAATGCTGTGCCACCGCCTGTCTTTACGATTGGGTCGAGCCTACCCGAATGGTATGTATTACAGGATTTGTATGGTAATGAATACGTCGCTATCACTCACCCTGATCCAAGTGAAGAAGGGATTCTCGTGGCGGCGATAGACTGTTGGTCCATTAGTGAGAGTGGAGAGGAATATGAAGAGGAGAAAGATGGACAGTTCACGGATCCGTGGGATTCAGAGGAGGAGGAGAGAGTTGGGGCTGTAACAAAAAGTGGGAGAGTGGTCCTAGAAGTTGAGAAGCCGTAGGACTCAGTACAAGCACCTGTAGAAAAGGAACCGGAAGAAAAGACCATAGTAAAGCAGCTGAAAAAGACCACGGCTCAGATATCAATTTGGGACCTTTTAAGACAGTCCCCCTCTAACAGGCAGAAGTTGGTTGAGACTTTAAGTGAGTCCATTGTAGCCACCACAATGTCTCCATCTGAGCTACTAGATCTTGTTAATGGGGGATCAGGGGAGAGACTGGTGTTTTCTGATGCAGATTTACCAGTTGAGGGCCATAATCATAACAGGCCACTATACATCAAGGCGCAAATTAATGACAAGCACACCACTTGTGTTATGGTTGATGATGGATCATCCATAAATGTCTGCCCTTTAGTGGCACTGTAGGCTTTTGGGCTAAATGAAAACATGTTAGCTTATGACAACTCTCGGAGACAAGCATCGGGAACATTCAAAGCTCTGGTCAGGACTGGGCCAATCGAGACAGAGACAGAATTTATGGTCTTGCCTGTCCCAACGAATTTCTCAGCTCTACTAGGGAGGTCGTTGTTCCATAA
Organism: Excoecaria cochinchinensis; assembly: GCA_947683425.1. NCBI lineage: Eukaryota > Viridiplantae > Streptophyta > Magnoliopsida > Malpighiales > Euphorbiaceae > Excoecaria > Excoecaria cochinchinensis. The sequence goes on from CANTUQ010000004.1 coordinate 6,460,504, forward strand.
ATTGGGAGGAGTGGCATCTACCCTACACCAGATGATCAAGATACCTCATGAAGGAGAGGTGGTGACTATTAAAGCAACAAGAGAAAACCAAGTGTCTGCCTTGGGGATTTCTAACCAGCCATTTAGTGGCTTTCACATATCAATGATTGGAAAGGAGCAGGGTTTAACAGATAGCCCTCAAGTGGTAAATATGATGAAAAAGATGCACTTCCTTCCAAGTGCTGGTTTGGGAAAAAACTCACAAGGGCTACAGTCTGCTATCACAACACAAGGCCAGAAAGATCGGAAGGGTCTGGGCTACAAAGGAGAGCATGGCAAGAAGAAAGTGCCAAAGAAGATCCCCCACATTTCAGAGAGTTTTGTTCCCTCATCTTCGGTCTATGCTTACACTGGTGAAGAAGAGCCTCAGTGGCTGGATGGAAAGATCATTCCAGGGTTTGAAATATTTAATGATGTCTTCGACTGGGAGGTTGGAGTCGTCAAGTCCGCAGAGAACTTCTGGGATGAGGAGATCATGACTCAGTGCAATGTCTGGGACAGGGATGGGCTTGAGGAGATTGTCACTGATAAGCTGTTAGTTACCAGGTTGAAGGGAAAGGAAAAGATGGTAGAGCCAGAGCTGAAGTTTGAAGATTTAAAGGTTTCATCGGAGGTAGTTGAAAAACCTCCACCAAGCCAAGATGTCAAAGCCCAGTCGGCCACAACATCGGCGTCGATAGAGAATGAAGACAATAGTTATTTAGATATTGTTTTTATGCCATAACTTTTTAATGACAATGTTAATGTTTTTAATTATATTAATGAGATGAATAACTTTGCATACTTGTGTGATGTTTCTCATGATTTCATTTCTCATGATCATAAACATAATGCATTCATTTTTTACATTAACTCAACTAGCACAACTGCATTTAATCTCGGAACTTTGGAAAATCCAAAGGAAATTTTGATAACATCAAACATAACTCCTGAAGAGAGGTTAAAATTTGAGAGAATTTTAAAAAAATATGAAAAAGTCTTTGCCTAGACCTACGAGGACATGCCGGGGATTGATCGAGATATCGCTGAACATACCATCCCAACCTACCCAGGGAGTAAACCAGTCAAGCAAAAACTCAGAAAACTTAGACCAGAATGGGCACAAAAGATGAAAAAAGAGATCCATAAGCAGATTGAGGCTAAGTTCCTAATAGAGGTTCAATACCCGACCTGGTTAGCTAATGTAGTTCCTGTGGCTAAAAAGGATGGAAAGGTTCGAGTATGTGTGGACTATCGGGACCTGAACAAAGCCTGTCCGAAGGACGATTTTCCTCTGCCTCATATTGATGTGCTGGTAGATAGTGCCGCTGCTTGTATGATGTACAGCTTTGCAGATGGGTACGTAGGGTACAATCAAATCCTCAATAGGATCATGGATCGAATCAAGACAGCTTTCATGACTGATGGGGTACATTTACTTATCGAGTTATGCCTTTCGGATTAAAGAATGCAGGAGCAACCTATCAGAGAATGGCCACTGTAGTTCTCAATAATTTGATCCACAAAGAAGTGGAGGTGTATGTTGATGACATGATGATCAAGTCAGCTACCAGAGAAGGTCACTTTAAGGCTTTAGAAAAGTTCTTTCAAAGGATCAATAAGTATAATCTGCGCCATAATCCCAAGAAGTGCATCTTTAGGGTTACCTCGGGTAAGCTATTGGGCCATGTGGTAAGCCAGAGAGGAATTGAAGTATATCCTGATAAGGTCAGAGCCATTAGAGAAATGCCAGTGCCCCAGAAAGAGAAGGAAGTTAAAAGTTTCCTAGGAAAACTTCAGTACATCAGCCGGTTTATCGCCAAGCTAGCTTTAGTATGTGAGCCCATCTTCAAGCTTCTTAGGAAGAATCAGCCGGTGGTGTGGAATAACGATTGTCAATTGGCCTTTGACACTATTAAGGATTATCTCCTAAATCCTCCAGTCTTAAGACCACCACGACGTGCCAAGCCATTAATCCTGTATTTTGTGGTAGAAGACAATTCAGTGGGTGCTATGATAGCTCAGAAGGATGAATTTGGAGTGGAGTTTGCTGTTTATTACCTTAGTAAGAAATTCCTGACATATGAAGCCAAATATGTGGAAGTGGAAAAGATTTGCTTGGTAGTAATTTGGGCCTCTAAAAAGTTGCGACACTACTTTCACTTCTTCAGTGTACAAGCGGTTGCTAAGCATAACCCGCTCAGGTACCTTCAAGAAGCACCCTCTTTATTAGGAAAAATGGGAAGATGGTTATTACTGTTGCAGGAGTTTGATATCGAATACATCATTAGGAAAACCATTAAGGGAAGAGCTGTAGTTGAGTTCTTGACTGAACATCCTATTGAGGGAGACCAGTTCGAGTATAATTTCCTAGATGAAGATGTCATGGCCATAGCAGTACAAGGGTGGCAGATGTTCTTCGATGGGGCAGTTAACAGTAAAGGGGCAGGAGCAGGGATTATTCTTACGACCCCGGATGGTGAAAAGCTACCATTAGCCAAAAAGTTGAGGTACAAGGCAACCAATAATGAAGCGAAATATGAAGCTTGCATCTTCGGGTTAGAAGCACTGCTTTCTCTGGGGGCAGAGACCACAGGAGTCTTTGGAGATTCGTCCTTAGTAATCCATCAGATCAAAGGGGAATGGTCAGTTAAGGAAGAGAGGCTGTTGCCTTACATGAAGCACTTGAGAATGTTGAGTAGCCAGTTTGAGACTTGCACTTTTCACTTCGTCCCCAGGGATGAAAATCAATTGGCTGATGCTCTCGCGACTTTAGTGTCCATGTTGGATAATCGAACAGGGGTTGCTATAAGACCCGTGCTGATCTTTAGCTCGAAAAAGCCTTATTTTGAAGCTGAGCAGGTGATGGATGCTAAGGTCGCCGATGGAAACCCTTGGTACTACGACATTCAGAATTACTTGGAACGGTCAGTTTTTCCAAAAGAAGCCACTGAGAAAGACCAAAGAATGATTAAAAATTTATCCACATAATTCATTAGTGTAAATGGCACTTTGTATAAGAGACAAGCTGATGGTATCTAATTAAGATGTTTGGCAGAGAAAGAAGCAGAAAGAGCTATGGAAGAGGTTCATGCCGGAGTCTGTGGAGCTCACATGAATGGCTTAGCCTTAGCAAAGAAGATCATGCACTAAGGATTCTATTGGCTCATAATGGATACGGATTGTTCAAAATATGTGAAGCAATGCCAGTTATGCCAGCAATACGCGAATTTGAGGCATGTACCAGTTTCAGAACTACATAGTTTGACATCTCCATTGCCATTTACAGCTTGGGGAATAGATATCATAGGCGAGATACGTCCTAATGGGCACATGTTCATTATAGTCGCCATTGATTACTTCACTAAGTGGGTCGAAGCTGAATCTTTCAAGAAGGTTGATGCTAGGGACATGGCTAAGTTTATCGAGCGGAATTTGATATGCAGATATGGCCTCCCACATCACATTGTGTCTGATAATGGGGTGCAATTCTTAGCAAAAACTAAACAGATGCTTCAAAAGTATGGAATTCAGCATCATAAGTCTTCTCCTTACCGACCTCAGGCTAATGGCGCGGTTGAAGTAGCAAACAAGAATGTTAAAAGAATATTGGCCAAAATGGTTCAGAGCTATAAAGATTTGGCAGAAAAACTACCCTATGCACTTTGGGGTTATAGAACCACAATCAGAACCTCTACGGGAGCGACGCCTTTCTCTTTGGTATATGGAACCGATGAAATTGAGCTGAAATCCTTAAGGGTAGTTATGAAAGGTGAGATTCTAGAAGCGAAATGGGCACAACAGTGATTATTGCAGTTGAATCTATTGGATGAAGATAGGTTATGAGCCTATTATCACAATCAGGTCTATCAGAAGAGACTAGCTTGGTCCTTTGGCAAGAAGGTACGAAAGCACCCATTGAAAGAAGGGGATTTGGTCTTTAAGATGATGAGACCGGGAGTGCCAGACATAAGGGGAAAATTCAGGCCAACCTGGGAAGGTCCGTTCGTCTTGAAAAAGTTACTAACGAAAGGGGTAGTGATTTTAGCGGACAGCGATGGGAATGAGTTTAAAAACCCGGTCAATGTCGACAGACTAAAAAGGTTCCATGGCTAAAGACAAAAAAAAAAATCAAAAGAAGAGAATGAATGTCCTGTGGGTCGAAAATCGAAAAAAGGCGGCCTTGCTAAAATTGAGCGCCCTGTCAGGGTGAAAACCGAAAAAAGGCATCCTCCGCAAAAGTTAAGGGCCAAGAGAAAATATTCAATCGAGAAAACCCGAGAGGGCCGATTGATAACAGGAGTTTGTTCCTTACAAGATCTATTCCGAGATTAGGTGTAGTCTTGTGCTTTTGAATTCTTGTCAAATGAGGATTATGTATGATGAAATCATATAAAGATGTACACAATTTTGCAATGAATAAAAGAATACAGTTTACATTTTCATTGGCTTTTAGTTCTGCCTTAAAAATATATCATTTATTTATTTAACGACTACTGTCTGATTGATTTTGTCGGGAGGTGTCTAAGCGGATGTATGCTAGTCACCCTTAGGGTAGGTTCTGATAATAACCTTCTCTTGTAGTTCCTTAAAAAAAAGGCCTTTAGAGATGAAAACTGTAACTGGCTCTCTAAGCAAAAGTTAGGCCAAAGGGCAGGATAAAAACCTGGAGACAGGCAGTCTGCCCTACAAAAAATGAAATAAATAAAAGCGGCTAGATTGGGTGGGGTCCATTCCAGGCAAAAATTAGGCAAAGGGTTATGTGAAAATCCCTAAAGGGACACATTTTCCATGAAAAAAAAGCTAGTGTGAAAATCCACAAGGGACGCACTACGTTTAAAGAAATGACGTTCGATGCCTAGAGCGATAAGGCGGCATTACTTCAGATGATCATCCTTCAGTCAGATAATGCATGAGTCAGAATCCTGGTGTAGAGGTCCTAAGTCAGGTTTTGAAAAATGACAATGGCAATTTTGGGTACTTGGTAAATTCCTCCAAACAAAAAAATATATATATAAAAAAATGATGAAATGAGATTAGGTAAACTTAGATAAATTAAAAATTAGGTTAATTTAATTAGTTAGTATTGCAATTAGTCAGTAAATATTATTGAATAATTAAAACGTATTTAAGTTTTAAAGTTAAGATTAGTTAATTAGTTAATATTTTAGATTAGTTAAAATTGAAAAAAAGAAAATAGATATAGGGTTTAATTAAATAAATTAGATTGATAATTTAAGTAGATTGATTAAATTAAATAGGTATAAAATATAGAGTATTTAATTCATAGAGGGTTTAATTAATTAATGTGTAGTAATTTGAGTAAATTAATTAAAATAACAAAAATCAAAAAATTAAAAATGGAGGAAATAATTAGGGTAACAAAACTTAACCTAATTTAGGGATATAAATAGAAAATGATAAGCAAAAATGGGGGGCTCTTGGCAGATACAGGAAAAAAGACCAAGAAAAAGAAAAAGAAAAGGGAAAAAAGAAAAAGAGAGAGCAAGAGGGAGAACCCAGAAAACCAAAAAGAGAAAGAGAGAGCAAGAGGAGCTCGGCTAAATAAGAAAGGAAAAAAGAAGAACTGAGAGCAAGGAGATAGCACAGTGAGAGCAAAAGAAAAAAGTGAAACAAAATTTAAGAGAGAGCATAGAAGAAAAGAAGGGAAATCAAAGAAGGAATAAGAAGAATTAAAAAGAAAAGAAGAAACAAAGAGAAGGAGGCAGAGACCCAGGCCAAACGCAGACGCCGGACCGGGAAAAAGAAAGAAAAAAGGGGGAGGAAACGGTGGCCTCCGCCAGCCACCCACGGCGCCTCTGATACTCACTGAGAGACTTTGATTGCTTACTGAGAGACTTTGATGCTCACTGGGAGGCTTTGATTGCTCACTGAGAGACTTTGATGCTCACTGAGAGACTTTGATTGCTTATTGAGAGATTTTGATTACTCACTGGGAGACTTTAATGCTCATTGGGAGACTTTGATTGCTCACTGAGAGACTTTGATTGCTCACTGGGAGGCTTTGATTGCTCACTGGGAGACTTTCATTGCTCACTAAGAGGCTTTGATTGCTCACTGGGAGACTTTGGTTTTGAGCCTCCTGAGAGGAAATTAGATTTGAGCCTCCTGAGAGAAAATGAGATTTGAGCCTCCAGAGAGGAAAAGAGATTTAGATGATGGCCCGTAGGCAAATAGATCTCAATGTCTCTGGTGTCTCTTAAAATTATTTTTTTTTTCTTTCTCTCGACGGGGTCTTTGTATTTGTTTTGATTTGATTTTTTTTTTGTAAATTTTTGGAATTTTCACATTTTGAATGTGTTTGAATTTTAATAGTACGTTGGATTTTCAAGGCCTTGAAAATATCTTCTTCTTTTTGTTTTATTTTGTTTTTGAATTTGTGTTTTGTTTCATTAAGAATTTGTGTTTTTTGTACATTTGAATTTGGATTTTTGTACACTTATTGTGAGGTGTGTGTGAGTGTACATCATGTGATAGAGAGACTTACCTGATTTCCCCCAGCAGGTGTGCATGGATAGGCTTGCTCTTTTAAAATGTCCTCTTTGGCATGGGTCCGTGGGATTCCTCTTCCGTGAGGACTTCATCTTGATCTGATTGTCCAATATGGATGAGCGCCGATATTGAGCTGTAATTGTACCTCAGCCCGCTTTTCCATCTGATTGCCTCTAACTAAAGCACGTGTGGGTAGTCTAGCTTCCCCAAGGATCTTCTTTTTCGTAGATTTGTGTGATTCTGGATTGCTCTCAGCATGGTGTGCCCGGGTAGGCTTGTTCTTCTGGGTGTTCCCCCTCTATATAGACTCACCTGATTTTATGCCGGATGCAGTGGCTGACATTGTTGAGTTGAACCCATCTCTCAGATCATCTTTGTGCATGAGGTCTATTCGGATATTTCCCTGCGAGTTATGTACACAACAATATATACAAAATATTGTGTGTGCATATGGAATTATGTGTGTGAAATATATACACAATGCTATATACATACAACACATGCCAAGGATTAATGTACAAAAATTATGTATACACAACTATACGTATAAAGGATTAAATGTACGTAATATGCGCTTGTGATATGTATGCTAGACATGTGAAAAGAATTATGCATTGTATGTATAAAAACATTATGAACATGGGTGTTCGTAAAGAATTGCACATGCAAGACATATACAAAGTTCATACATGTGTGAATGTATGTTGGGCATCGTGAATGGCTATGCACGTGTAAAGTTATGGAAGGAGATATGCAAAATAGTGTACACACAGGATGCACGTGATATGCAAAAATGGGTAGACCACATCGTAGGTGGTTAAGGGACTCGTTGAGGGTACTGCTTATACTATCTGATGCCCTCAATGATCTAGAAAAGTATCATCTTAGCTTAGGAATTCTAACCCATAATTCCTCTTAGAGAAAACATTAAGAGACAAGCTGATGGTATCTAATTAAGATGTTTGGCAGAGAAAGAAGCAGAAAGAGCTATGGAAGAGGTTCATGCCGGAGTCTGTGGAGCTCACATGAATGGCTTAGCCTTAGCAAAGAAGATCATGCACTAAGGATTCTATTGGCTCATAATGGATACGGATTGTTCAAAATATGTGAAGCAATGCCAGTTATGCCAGCAATACGCGAATTTGAGGCATGTACCAGTTTCAGAACTACATAGTTTGACATCTCCATTGCCATTTACAGCTTGGGGATTACATATCATAGGCGAGATACGTCCTACAGCTTCTAATGGGCACAGGTTCATTATAGTCGCCATTGATTACTTCACTAAGTGGGTCGAAGCTGAATCTTTCAAGAAGGTTGATGCTAGGGACATGGCTAAGTTTATCGAGCGGAATTTGATATGCAGATATGGCCTCCCACATCACATTGTGTCTGATAATGGGGTGCAATTCTTAGCAAAAACTAAACAGATGCTTCAAAAGTATGGAATTCAGCATCATAAGTCTTCTCCTTACCGACCTCAGGCTAATGGCGCGGTTGAAGTAGCAAACAAGAATGTTAAAAGAATATTGGCCAAAATGGTTCAGAGCTATAAAGATTTGGCAGAAAAACTACCCTATGCACTTTGGGGTTATAGAACCACAATCAGAACCTCTACGGGAGCGACGCCTTTCTCTTTGGTATATGGAACCGATGAAATTGAGCTGAAATCCTTAAGGGTAGTTATGAAAGGTGAGATTCTAGAAGCGAAATGGGCACAACAGTGATTATTGCAGTTGAATCTATTGGATGAAGATAGGTTATGAGCCTATTATCACAATCAGGTCTATCAGAAGAGACTAGCTTGGTCCTTTGGCAAGAAGGTATGAAAGCACCCATTGAAAGAAGGGGATTTGGTCTTTAAGATGATGAGACCGGGAGTGCCAGACATAAGGGGAAAATTCAGGCCAACCTGGGAAGGTCCGTTCGTCTTAAAAAAGTTACTAACGAAAGGGGTAGTGATTTTAGCGGACAGCAATGGAAATGAGTTTAAAATCCCGGTCAATGTCGACAGACTAAAACGGTTTCATGGCTAAAGACAAAAAAAAAAATCAAAAGAAGAGAATGAATGTCCTGTGGGTCGAAAATCGAAGAAAGGCGGCCTTGCTAAAATTGAGCGCCCTGTCAGGGTGAAAACCGAAAAAAGGCATCCTCGGCAAAAGTTAAGGGCCAAGAGAAAATATTCAATCGAGAAAACCCGAGAGGGCCGATTGATAACAGGAGTTTGTTCCTTACAAGATCTATTCCGAGATTAGGTGTAGTCTTGTGCTTTTGAATTCTTGTCAAATGAGGATCATGTATGATGAAATCATATAAAGATGTACACAATTTTGCAATGAATAAAAGAATACAGTTTACATTTTCATTGGCTTTTAGTTCTGCCTTAAAAATATATCATTTATTTATTTAACGACTACTGTCTGATTGATTTTGTCGGGAGGTGTCTAAGCGGATGTATGCTAGTCACCCTTAGGGTAGGTTCTGATAATAACCTTCTCTTATAGTTCCTTAAAAAAAAGGCCTTTAGAGATGAAAACCGTAACTGGCTCTCTAAGCAAAAGTTAGGCCAAAGGGCAGGATAAAAACCTGGAGACAGGCAGTCTGCCCTACAAAAAATGAAATAAATAAAAGCGGCTAGATTGGGTGGGGTCCATTCCAGGCAAAAATTAGGCAAAGGGTTATGTGAAAATCCCTAAAGGGACACATTTTCCATGAAAAAAAAAGCTAGTGTGAAAATCCACAAGGGACGCACTACGTTTAAAGAAATGACGTTCGATGCCTAGAGCGATAAGGCGGCATTACTTCAGTTGATCATCCTTCAGTCAGATAATGCATGAGTCAGAATCCTGGTGTAGAGGTCCTGAGTCAGGTTTTGAAAAATGACAATGGCAATTTTGGGTACTTGGTAAATTCCTCCAAACAAAAAAATATATATATATATAAAATGATGAAATGAGATTAGGTAAACTTAGATAAATTAAAAATTAGGTTAATTTAATTAGTTAGTATTGCAATTAGTCAGTAAATATTATTGAATAATTAAACGTATTTAAGTTTTAAAGTTAAGATTAGTTAATTAGTTAATATTTTAGATTAGTTAAAATTGAAAAAAAGAAAATAGATATAGGGTTTAATTAAATAAATTAGATTGATAATTTAAGTAGATTGATTAAATTAAATAGGTATAAAATATAGAGTATTTAATTCATAGAGGGTTTAATTAATTAATGTGTAGTAATTTGAGTAAATTAATTAAAATAACAAAAATCAAAAAATTAAAAATGGAGGAAATAATTAGGGTAACCAAACTTAACCTAATTTAGGGATATAAATAGAAAATGATAAGCAAAAAGGGGGGGCTCTTGGCAGATCCAGGAAAAAAGACCAAGAAAAAGAAAAAGAAAAGGGAAAAAAGAAAAAGAGAGAGCAAGAGGGAGAACCCAGAAAACCAAAAAGAGAAAGAGAGAGCAAGAGGAGCTCGGCTAAATAAGAAAGGAAAAAAGAAGAACTGAGAGCAAGGAGAGAGCACAGTGAGAGCAAAAGAAAAAAGTGAAACAAAATCAAAGAGAGAGCATAGAAGAAAAGAAGGGAAATCAAAGAAGGAATAAGAGGAATTAAAAAGAAAAGAAGAAACAAAGAGAAGGAGGCAGAGACCCAGGCCAAACGCAAACGCCGGACCGGGAAAAAGAAACAAAAAAGGGGGAGGAAACGGTGGCCTCCGCCAGCCACCCACGGCGCCTCTGATACTCACTGAGAGACTTTGATTGCTTACTGAGAGACTTTGATGCTCACTGGGAGGCTTTGATTGCTCACTGAGAGACTTTGATGCTCACTGAGAGACTTTGATTGCTTATTGAGAGATTTTGATTACTCACTGGGAGACTTTAATGCTCATTGGGAGACTTTGATTGCTCACTGAGAGACTTTGATTGCTCACTGGGAGGCTTTGATTGCTCACTGGGAGACTTTCATTGCTCACTAAGAGGCTTTGATTGCTCACTGGGAGACTTTGGTTTTGAGCCTCCTGAGAGGAAATTAGATTTGAGCCTCCTGAGAGAAAATGAGATTTGAGCCTCCAGAGAGGAAAAGAGATTTAGATGATGGCCCGTAGGCAAATAGATCTCAATGTCTCTGGTGTCTCTTAAAATTATTTTTTTTTCTTTCTCTCGACGGGGTCTTTGTATTTGTTTTGATTTGATTTTGTTTTTGTAAATTTTTGGAATTTTCACATTTTGAATGTGTTTGAATTTTAATAGTACGTTGGATTTTCAAGGCCTTGAAAATATCTTCTTCTTTTTGTTTTATTTTGTTTTTGAATTTGTGTTTTGTTTCATTAAGAATTTGTGTTTTTTGTACATTTGAATTTGGATTTTTGTACACTTATTGTGAGGTGTGTGTGAGTGTACATCATGTGATAGAGAGACTTACCTGATTTCCCCCAGCAGGTGTGCATGAATAGGCTTGCTCTTTTAAAATGTCCTCTTTGGCATGGGTCCGTGGGATTCCTCTTCCGTGAGGACTTCATCTTGATCTGATTGTCCAATATGGATGAGCGCCGATATTGAGCTGTAATTGTACCTCAGCCCGCTTTTCCATCTGATTGCCTCTAACTAAAGCACGTGTGGGTAGTCTAGCTTCCCCAAGGATCTTCTTTTTCGTAGATTTGTGTGATTCTGGATTGCTCTCAGCATGGTGTGCCCGGGTAGGCTTGTTCTTCTGGCTGTTCCCCCTCTGTATAGACTCACCTGATTTTATGCCAGATGCAGTGGCTGACATTGTTGAGCTGAACCCATCTCTCAGATCATCTTTGTGCATGAGGTCTATTCGGATATTTCCCTGCGAGTTATGTACACAACAATATATACAAAATATTGTGTGTGCATATGGAATTATGTGTGTGAAATATATACACAATGCTATATACATACAACACATGCCAAGGATTAATGTACAAAAATTATGTATACACAACTATACGTATAAAGGATTAAATGTACGTAATATGCGCTTGTGATATGTATGCTAGACATGTGAAAAGAATTATGCATTGTATGTATAAAAACATTATGAACATGGGTGTTCGTAAAGAATTGCATATGCAAGACATATACAAAGTTCATACATGTGTGAATGTATGTTGGGCATCATGAATGGCTATGCACGTGTAAAGTTATGGGAGGAGATATGCAAAATAGTGTACACACAGGATGCACGTGATATGCAAAAATGGGTAGAGCACATCGTAGGTGGTTAAGGGACTCGTTGAGGGTACTGTTTATACTATCTGATGCCCTCAATGATCTAGAAAAGTATCATCTTAGCTTAGGAATTCTGACCCATAATTCCTCTTAGAGAAAACTGTCCCGTGTGCATCTTTACCCCGCCCCCCGATCAACAAGCATATGCATTTTGCCATGAGCTATTACCCCCAGGACTCTAACTCGCGTCCTGAATTAAGCACTATCTACCTAAAGGCAAGTTATTCGAATTAATGCTGCCTTATTGCTCCAGACATCGAAATTCATTATTTGAAGGTAGTGCGTCCCTTGTGGATTTTCACACTAGCTTTTTTTCGTAAGAAATGCGTCCCTTTCGAGATTTTCACAAGACCCTGTGCCTAATTTTTGCCTAAAATGGACCCAACCCACTCCAGCAGCTTTTATTCATTTATTTTTTATAGGGCAGACTGCCTGTTTCCAGGTTTTCACCCTGCACTTTGGCCTAATTTTTGCTTAGAGAGCCAGTTACTGTTTTCATCTCTAACGGCCCTTTTTTTCCTTTTTTTTAAGGGTATGGCTGCAAAAAATGTTGAAGCTACTATCAGAGCCCACTTCTAGAGTGATCAGTAGTTATTCTTTGAGGCACTTTCTTTTCCGACAGTGGTTGTATTCATTTGCATCTCTCGACGAAGGTGCTGTTAGATAGGGTGAGGTGTCAGATGCGGATATCAGCTTCATGTGCCCCTGGCTCTCCCTTTCTGCTGTGACTTTGGATGGTTCTTTAGGATGTGTCCCACTGTGTGGGCTTCATCAGGCTACCTTTTATATTATCGCCTGTTGTGCTCAAAAGTTCAGGGAGTCAAGATGTAGTGAGGCATCCTTTATCTTTCCAAGGTGGCACCTTATCCTCGGCCTTCACCACTAGGTACCATAGCCTCTAAACATAGCTTCCCGTAAAGACTGTTACACCATAGATTGGAGATCACGCCTTTGCTTCTCACGAGGGCCCACAATAGGTGATTGCTTAGTCCCACAGTTGATAACAAGACCCATCGACTTAGACATCTGGCCGATGAGAATAATAGCAAAGCGTAGCTGTTAGATTTCATACATTTAATGAAGAATAATGTTCCCCTTTTTATAAAAGAACTGGGAAACAATGATCATACGAGTTGAATTGTTATCGTTTCATGTATTTGCAAAAATTGTGTACATTTTAGTATAATTTCTCTATATATGATCATTATCTAATATTGATTCAAAATGCAAAACTACATCTAATCTCAGAGTAAATCTTGTAAGCATCAAACTCCTGTCTCTAATCAGCCTTCTCGGGTTTTCTTGATTGGACATTTTCTCTTGAGTCTCTAATTTTTTGCCTAGGGTGCCTTTTTTCGGTTTTCACCCGGACAAGGCACTCATTTTTAGCAAGACTGCCTTTTTTTGGTTTTCAACCCGCAGGGCTTTTATTCTCTTCTTTTGATTTTTAGTCTTTAGCCATAGACCCTCTTGAGTCTGTCGATGTTGACCAGTTCTTAAAGTCATCTTCGTCACTATCTATTGCTGCTCCCTTGGATAACAATCTCTTAATAACAAAAGGACCTTCCCATGTTGGCTTGAATTTACTCCGTATGTCCAGAATACATGGTCTCATTTGTATGAAGACTAAATCTCCCTCTTTCACTGGATGCTTTCTGACCTTCTGTTTAAATGATTGAGCAAGTCTTTTATGATAGATCTATTTGCGATAATAAGCATGTAACCTGTTCTAGTCTGAGGTGTTCAACTGCCACAATTGCTGCTGCACCCAATTATTTGTTTAGAATTTGGGCTTCCATGACTACCCTTAAAGACTTGAGCTCCATTTTAACAGGAAATACTACTTCCATCCTATACACTAAAGAATAAGGGGTAGCTTTTATAGAAATTCTGACAGTGGTTCTATAGCCCCACAACGCGAAAGGCAACTTCTCTACCCAATCCCTGTAGTTCTGAACGATCTTGGACAGGATCTTCTTGACGTTGTTGCTAACTGCCTTAACTGCCCCATTAGCTTGCGGGCGATATGAAGAAGACTTGTGATGCTCAAAGCCATACTTCTGTAGTATATTCCTGGTTTAAGCCATAAATTGCACCCCATTATCAGACACAACGTGGTGCAGAAGACCGTATCAAATTCTTCTCAGTGAACTTGGCCATATCTACATTTCAATTTCTTCCTTTCTTTTTTTTCAATTTTTTTTTTATATTTAGACAAGCTTTGTTCAAATCCTAGTACTTTATAGATACACTCACTTCTCTTCTTGACTATTGGGACAATGCTGACCAATTTAGTCGAGTGTTGTACTTTGATAAGAAATTTGGCTTTGTTTCTGCTTGTGGATCCCTTCTTTAACCTTTTCTGCCCATTATGGCCTGAGTCTTCTGAGCTTCTGCTTGACTATTCTATGATCGGGCTACATTCGAATGGCATGTTCGGCGATTTCACAATCATCTCCTGGCATGTCTTCATAGGTCCAAGCAAAGACTTTTTCATTTTTTTTATTCTCTCAAATTTTAATCTCTTTTCAAGAGTTACATCAGATGCTATCAAGATTTCCTTTGGGTTTTCCAAAGTTCCAAGATTAAATGGAATGGCATTAGTTGAATCAATGTCAAATTCGAATGAGTCATGATCATGATTATGCATAATGAAATCACAATAAATATCACACAAGTGAGCAAAAATGTTCATCTTATTAATGCAACCAAAATTAAAATGTCATTATTTAAATAGTTCAAAAATAAAAAGAACATCTAAATAGCTAACATCTTCCTCTTTCGCTAACACAAACGTTGTAATTGAGGGTTCATCATCATCCTTAGGAACCATCCTCCCCACCTCTCAGCTCCTCATCAATGAGATCTTGAACTTGTCTCCTCAGAGTTCTGCACCATCAGTCTCATGCCCAGTATACTGATGGTAGGCACAATACCGAGCCGCTCAATGACTGGGATACCCTTGGCTTTTGGCGAGTTTTGTAGGCTTCGACTGTAACTTCCTGTTGTTAATGAAATGAAAGAGGTGCTTAGATAAAGGCTTATCCAAGATGGTATAACAGCCTTGAGTAGTTCCAATGGTTGAAACCTTGGTGGCTCCAGCATCTCTCACACTGTTACCACCGAGACTCAAGCTCCCATGATTAACTCTTCCTATGACACTGCTCCTTCCTTTAAGGATTACTAGCTTCTCATTATTAATAGGATCATGGACTTGACCTTTCAGGGTTTGGCAGTCATCCATCAGATATCTAGCGCGTTGTTAACACTTCAATTGCCCTTGATCTCTAGCAGGCCCAGCCGACCATGCTCGCAGGTTCCCTTCCAATGCTTGAGGCAAGGATCTGTTTGTGCTGAAATAATATTTCTAAGCTAATTTAGTCACTGATACTTCTTTCGTCCTCCGAGTGCCAATACAACTGTCACACCTATACGGTCGACTTCTCATTTTTAAGTCCATGGCGACCTTCTTGCGTGCAGCTAGGGTAATTCCAAGTTTGAACTTTGTAATTTCTTCTTCGAAGACGTCCATCCTTCTTTTCAGGCCTCGTGTCACTGCCAGAAACCCATCCTCTGAAACCTACCCCTTGCCTTTTCGCTCAAATGATGGAGCAAAAGGTGACTCTCCTCTAAACTCAGTTGGTGGTGGGCATACCTCCTTAGTTGGATCATGCTCTTTTGCAACATGGTAGGCTGATGCGCGCCAAACCCCGGGGGGCCCTGAAGACCCGCTTTTAGGGTATTCAAGAGAGGTTCATATATAACACCCCCTACCCATACGTAGGCAAACCCATCTGGATAGGAGTGAGATGACGTAGGAGCAGGGGTGTCGCGCCAACAGATCGATACAAAGCATACATTCACACATCACCAATATACGGAAATACAGCGAAAATTAAAACTTTAGAGAAACATCATCATGATCATGCATTAATATAACAACATTCATTACAATAATGTTTTGATCAAACTGATATTACAAAATAATTACATATCCAGAATATATAGAGCGGAAGCTATACAAAAATACTGATACAATGAGAGTTCTAATACAAAAAGAATCATCATAAAATACTACAAAAATAAGACCTAACACTAATCCCTCTGTGTTGGCTTGACTGGCGGCGACTCTTCCAAAGCAAAATGCCTTCCACACCTGCACGGGTAAAACACTATGCTAAGCGATAACGCTTAGTGGGGAAACACACAACAGAAGAGTGGACGACCATTCACAATGGTTGTCAAAGCATAACACATACATGGTATGACATATGCAGATAATCATATCAAATATATAATCATGCTTGCAGAATAAAGACATACATTCAGAAGCTCATATCCACATTCATATACATATAGACTGATTTCTCATACTTATCATTATGCGCATCTGAAAATCATATTCTTGCAATCATATCGAAGCAAACTAAGCAAACAGAACACCTATTGACTCATAGTAGTGGATAACGAGTATACAGACAGTACCTTACGGGTACGAATTGAATACAGACAGTACCTTACGGGTACGAATCGAAAACCATTTATTTTATCACATTCTAAACAATTTTTTGGAGGGACCTTAAACAAGATCCAAAGTTCATAAGGGTTCGCGAGGAACTAGACGGGGACCTGATCGGGGTCCAAATGAAACTGATGCTACAGCTAAAAGACTCTATTAAGCATGCCTAACTATCCACTAAACTGACTCTTGCAGGTCATGTAATACAATTCAGGTTCCAAATCATAGCATATCATTTATCATGAAGGATTCATAATATTGCACATATAAACAAGCATATTATATAACATACAGAGGAAAAAATTCATGAAGAAACCATTTGAAATTAATTTTAGAAGAGAAGGGAAAATCGGAAAAATAGGGCATGAAGAGGTCACTGTTGCGCTCGCGACAGAGGCGAACTTGCCCCAGGTCGCGATCACAACAATCTTCGCAGTGAAGGATAAAATACAACTCACTGTCACGCTCGTGATTGGCATCGTGCTCGCGACAGTGAGCTGCCAGCCCGATCCGTCGCGCTCGCGATAGAGGATCGCCCAAAATAGCTCGACAGCCGAGCGCTCTATCGCGATCGTGACACACGTCGCGCTCGCGATAGAGGCTTTGCTGCTCGCTCGGTATGGAGCTCGAACGCGTGCGAGAGCTGCTTTCACTGGGCTCTATCGCAACAATGTCGCGCTCGCGACAAAGTCGTGATTTCCAGCCCTTACACGGGAAATTTGCAGAAAATTCACCTCCACAACACCCAAACCATAAATCTCAACTCAAACATCAACTTACCTCAAATACAACAACCCAAACATCATAAACAACATAAAATACAACATTTATACCAAGAATTTCAATTAAATCATGCTAAAAACAATATCAATTTACAAAATCCAAATGTCAGCACTATTCATTCCACAACTCAATCAAATGCACATTTGGGTTCAATAACTCACAAACAAGGCTTCATGAATCATCTAAACCAAAACCCATAACATATAAACCATTATAAACACCAAATTTTCCAGAAATTCATCCAAAGAGCAAAACTCACAAAAATGCATAAATCACAAAAACTCCCAACCCGAATCTCCTTAGCTCCTAATCACTTAGTGCCACTTCCCGATGCCTTCTCCCTTCCTTTGGGATCACGAGGAGGCTCAACTAACAACAACCCAACAAGGGCACACAAACAAAAACCCTAGATCAAAACCTTAAACCCAGAAAATGAGAAGAAGAAGATGAACAAGATGAAAATGCAGAAAATTCACTAATAAGAATGCTAGGAGATGATCAATTCCCACCAACTATGACTTGAATCCAAGCTAGGGCACAAAATGGGAGGAGAAGAGGAAGAAGAGAAATGAAGAGAAGAGAGAAACGGGATTGAGGGAGCAGAATTTCTGCTTCCCTTTCTCTTTCCTCTTCTAAATCCCCTCTCTCCTAACCCTAGCCATGTGTCCTCTCCCTAGTGGTGGAAATTAACCACTCACACCCAACAACAATACACTACACACCCCTAATTACAACCCAACTAATAACACCCTACAAATGTGTGAGCACAACACAAAACACAACTCACTCACTTACATCCTACAAACATGTGAGCAACACACCCAAATACAACCCAACTAATTCACTCCCTAATATCAAATATGCACCCACACACTAGCAAAACCCCAAAACATGCATTTTACCCAAAATACTCCCATCACAAGCCAAGCACACACAATGAATGCACACACACAAATGGCTCATACTATTAGGGAGCAAATGGGGTGTGACAACTCTCCCCTACTAATAAGAATTTTGTCCTTGAAATTCTCACCTGAACTGAACAAATGCAAATACTGAGCCCTTATGGACGCCTCTGGTTCCCAAGTAACTTCTTCAACTCCGTGGTAATTCCATAATACTTTGACCAATGGGACTTGCTTGCTCCTCAACAGTCTCACTTCTCGCGCTAGGATGGCTTTCGGTTCCTCATCATAAGAAAAGTCTGGCTGCTCTTGCACATCCTGAACCGACAATACATGCGAAGGATCCCATCTATACTGACCTAGCATCGGAACATGGAAAACATCATGTAACTTCGCTAATTCCATCGGTAAAGCCAACCTATAGGCTACCGGACCAACCTTAGCTAACACCTCATACTATCCAATAAACAGAGGACTAAGCTTACCCTTCTTACCAAACCGTAGCACTTTTCTCCAAGGAGAAACCTTAAGAAAAACTTTATCTCCGACCTTAAACTGAACACCCTTTCTCTTCAGGTTAGCATAGAATTTCTGCCGATCCTTAGCCGCCTTCAAATTCCGCTGCACAACTCTGATCTTCTCCTCGGAATCCCTAACCAACTCTGGCCCAACAATCACACTCTCTGATAACTCAGTCCAACAAACTGGAGTCCTACACTGCCGACCATACAAAGCCTCATATGGTGACATACCAATGCTCGACTGATAACTGTTGTTGTAGGCAAACTCCATCAATTGCACATATCTGTCCCAACTACCTGGAAAATCCAATGCACAAGCCCGCAACATATCATCTAAAATCTGAATCACTCGCTGTAGACACCGGGTCCTGAGTCAGCCTAGATCGGAGTTACCCAATGATGATAAACCGCCCTCGCGGGCAAAAATAGTTGAAAGTGATGATTTCCTTGTCAAAATTTCATTTTAAGAATAAGAAAATAAATAATAAAAAATAATAAAAATATTTTAAAAATTAGTTTTTGAGAATGAATTTATTGTTCTTTTAGTCGTATTTAAAAAAAAAAGATGCTGCCTGAAAAGCACGGCTGTGCTTTTGCGCAGTATGCGTTGCACGCTGTGCCTACAGCCGCTTGAAATCACTAGTTTTGACTTTTTTTCACCCTTATTCCGATTTTCTCACCCAAAAATCTGTTTTTTATCCCATTTTTTAGGGTTTTTGAGTCCAAATTAAATTCTAAAATATTTTTTTAGATAATTAATTAATAAAACTTGATTTTATCATTAAAAATAAAAGAATTTTGTGTTAAAATAGGTTTGTTTTCCTTAATTAAATTAGGGCAACCTTTTTTATTTTGTAAAGACTTCATGATGAAAAATCAAGGGGGCCTCCACATTTTTTAGACCTGAAATTTCCAGAATTCTTCTTTTTCTATTTTCTCTTCAAAATTTTAGATTTTTCTTTTAATTAAAAAGGTTTAATTGAAATTGAAAGGTCAACTTTCAATTTTTAATTATTCCAATTAATTTCTTTGTTTTTCCCCCATAAACACAAGAAATTAATCATCACTTTGACATCAATTTCTTTTCAATCTTAAGCATACAAATCAATTCCTTTGTTTTCTCCATAAACAAAGAGAATTAATTTTATTGCTAAATTATTCTTTCAAGCAATTTTCCGGAAATTAATCACTTTTCCTTCATTAAATCCAATACTCTGAGGGTAAATATTCTAGGCTCAATTTCTATTCTATTTTATTTTTATTTAATTTATTCATGTATATTTTATTGTTTTTATTGATTTATTTATTGTTTTCTTCTATTCATTTGTTGTATTGATTTTAGATTTGTTCCATTTAATTGTTTATATATGATTTGATTTTTATTCATGTGAATATTATTTTCTTTTAATTCCTAACATGTAAATAATTTATTTTATTGTGATTCCTAATTATTTTTAACATGCAAATAATTAACTTAAATTAATCTTTTTGCCATGTAAATAGTTTATATTAATTATGAACACATCAATTAACCTTGTTATATATCATTATTATTTTCATCATTCTTTTGTTTACTAATTTTTATTATTCTTTTTATCATTGTTACATGATTTGATTATTATTTATTTATTTATTCATTTATTATTTTCCACTTATCATCATTATTTTCATCATGTGTATATTTTCATGTACTAATTAATTAATATATTTTATTTTATTTTCATCACATCATTTAATCATTTATCACATATAATGCATGTTTCTCATTTTATTTTCGTTTGTTAACATTTTGATTCAATTATCATTCTTTTCATGTCATCTTATTATATTTTATTTTGCTATTCATTATTTTGTATGTTTAATTGATTTAATTACTAACATTATTTTATTTGTATTTTGTTTTTTTATGTCTAAACTCATTTTTTGATTGGGCGTTTTCGCGAGCACACGGGGTGGTCCAAAAGGCTCGCTCGGAATATTTATTTTTCTTTATTTGTAATATTTTGTTTATTTGGCTTTTTCCTATTTATTTTTGCCATATAATTTTCTTGTAAAATTGTTTATTTAGGACCGCTAGAAATAAAGTCACTAAACTATTTTTATTAATTAACTTGGTATTTTTTCTAAATAAAAATGGGACCAATGTCTCAATTTTCTCCATCCAAAATCATCACATAAAAATTGTTTCATAATAATATGCATGCGAGGACCAATGTCCTCACCATTAATGAATATCTCGATTTATGCATAATCTGTATTTTATTTACAATGGGGGTTGTATTCCGCCCTTAGTTTTATTGTAATATTTTTACATGTGCTTTATTTTACTTATGCTTTTACCGCTTTTTCTTAAATGTATGTTTTGCGCTTTAATTAATTGCATTAAATGTATGTGAAATGGGATGAAATAATAAATTTAAAACTCAATTATAAACTTAACCAAGGTATGAATAAATGAGAAGTCCCGAACTCACTCTGGTCATTGGGCTCAAAGAGGCGAGAGGTTTACCCTCCAAGACACATCTTGTGTCACGAGACTTTAATGTTAATCCTAGGCTTCTTAGGGCGAGGAGTTTACCTTCCAAGACCCCTTTTGCTGGCCCAAAATGGATACTAAGCACAGTCTTAGGCTCTCCGAGGCGAGAGAAATTTTCCCAATGTTCTATTGGGTGGCGACTCCATGAAACCTCCTTGTTGCCCAACATAGACGCACTTGCGATTTATTGCAAGCTGTCAGCGGACCCACAAATGCCCCGATTGCCCTCAAGCGAGCGGTCCCAAGGGCGGCCGCGGGGATCCGGCGCGCGTCACAGTGGCGACTCCGCTGGGGACATACTCAAGACTTCGATTCGAAAGTACCTTGGTTAAAATTTACAATTGAGTTTTAATTTAAATATTTCATCCTTTTTCAAAACTGCATTGCATCTCATTAGAGACTTAGATCTACGCTAGTTTGGTCCCTCTTTTAGCCTCGGTGCGTTCCCGAAGCACGACCCTATTTTCACTCAATTTAGGGAAGTGTTAAGGATAATCACAAGCCCAAGCCTCGTACCATCATGGTATATCAAATGGTGATCCGATCGGACGTTACGCTCGTAATGAGCTAGGCCCGTCGGTAGGGACCATGCTTGGGTAACCCTAAAATATCATCACCCATAACCAAATCTCATGTAATGGCAATAGATACTTCCCCTAGGTGACATGTACCTTAATACAATGCTTGCTATGTGGGCCATTATATACTGAACAAATTCAACTCAATTAAATGGGCTTTTATAAAAGGCTTTAATGCCCCGGTGGGCCCATCTTAATTTAGTTGAAATGTTTAAATACATAAAGGCCAAAATTCATATGTATGCGTATTAGATAAGAGATATTATGATGTCGGTTTTCCACCGAGCACCATACGCATCCATTGGGTTCCCTCGCTAACCCATGGATTAAGCCCATCTAGGAAAGAGACCGCATTACCTCGTGTGTGGGAGTAATAAGGTTGGAAGGATTTACTTGCTTGCATGTGATTGTAAATGTTGCATAGCTCACTATCATGCATTGTTTATGTCATTTATGCATCATCCTAACAATCTAATTTTTTCAGCCATCATAGATTCATCTAAGTGGACTAGAGGTTCCGACGGTCGGCTAGTAAAGACAAATCTGCTCTTTGAGTTGCCGAAACTAGTGTCTGACTTGGATTCTGAGTCATCCTCATCAATCAGTGAAGCCTCTGTAGAACCACCAATGGCAGAAGAAACCGGAGGACTGACCACTCAAGACCTAGCTAGGAGGCTAGAGGATTTCGAACGGAGAGTGCTAGACATGATGGGTGCCATGGCTGAAAGGATTGCCCATCCACCTGCTGCCCCACAGCCGCCTATTGCTCTACAGCCACAGGCAGCCCCTCCTTGGGGGCAAGCCAAACCACCTGCTTGTGGGGAGGCTCCCTTCGTTGGAGCTGCTGCTCGCCAACCTAACAATGAGCACAGATCTGCCGCACCCATCGAGCCAAGAGGGGAAAGGATTCATAACCCCAACGATGATTTCCTGATGGAGGAAGAAGAAGAAGAGGTGCCGATAGTCCACCAAGCTGCAAGGCCCAGAGCACCCAGAGTAAAGGATGAAGCTTTAAGAGGTATGAGACAGCAGATCAAAGCTATCACCCGCATGCTCTCAGCTGGAAAGGGGCTCAACCCAGAGGACAGAGATCTGGGGGATGAAGAGCTGCTGCCCCAAAGATTCAAGATGCCCCAGCTTCCGAAGTTTGATGGCACCTCGGACCCATCTGCCCACATCAAGCAGTACACCTTGGTCATGAAAGGCACAGGGCTGAGCAAAAAGCAGAAGGTGGAATATTTCTGCCTTAGTCTGGTGGGCCCGACAGTTGACTGGTACCACGGGTTGGATAGGAGGTCCAAGGAGGACAGGGACCTTTTGACCGAAGAATTCATGAAGTAGTATGACTGTAGCACCAGGATGGAGGTCACCCTAAAAGACCTCGAGCTTCTACAGCAGAAGAATGATGAGTCATTCCATGAGTACCTCACCAGATGGAGGAACAGAGTCATGGAGATGAAGAGGAAGGCTAACACTGCAGACCAGATCAAGCTGTTTATCAGAAACTCATGCCCTTACTTGAGGGACTTACTCAGTTTTAAGGGACTCAAGGACTGGGAGTCGCTTAAGGATATCGCTATAGAAGCTGAGGCGGCTTACCTAGCAAAGAAAGCAAGCAAAAATAACTTTGCTGGGAAAGGCTATGGGAACCAGTCGGGATTCAAATCGGGAGGTGCTGGAGGCAGCAACAGCAGAAACGGTAGGATGGCAGAGGTCTCAGCTACTGGAGTTGGGTAGGGTCAAAGATACTACTCCAACTTAGGCCGCTCTCTATCTTGGGTGCTGGAGAGACTAATGACAGCCATTGCCACCCAGACCAGCCTTGAGTCAGGGACAGCCGGGACATAGAGGTGATCAGTCCTGCGCTTACCACCAGCACACCTGCTATTTGACTGACCATTACCGTATTCTGAGAAACAAGATCCAGGATCTCATTGACACCAATCAGATCACAGATCCTGAGAGGAGAGAAAATAAGAAAAAGGCAGGCTACAACGCAGCCCCTCCACCATGATTATGATCGGGTCCTCTTAATCCACCAGTGAGAGTGAAAATGAAGATTATGTTCTTTCTTTTTTATTATTTTGAGAACAATTTTTTATGATAATGTTTGGTTATTTCAATAGAACAATTTTTGCTTATTTGTATGATATTTCTATTTGAATTCATTTAACATGATCACACTGCATTTACTTTGGCATTAATTCAAATAATATGACTGCAGTTAATCTCGGAAACTTTGGGGAACCCAAAGAAAATTTTGATAGCATCTGATACAGCTCCTGTAGAGAGGAAAATTCAAAAAAAATGAGAAAAAAAACAAAAAAAAGAGAAAAAAAACTAGTTGCAATTAGGGGACTGGATGGAAACTCACTAAGAGCACTAGAACCTTTCTGATTACCTGTCAAAGCGATCCCTGGATAAGACAGAACCTGAAAAATGATTTAGGCATCATTCTTTGCATAGCTCTCTAAATGACTATTTCCTACCCTTATTCTGCAATCACTTGCTAGCCCGTTGAGCCTTTATGCAGGTATGCTGAATGCGTACCAATTTTTTTGTTACACACATTAAAACTACCCCCTCGCCTAAAATGATTTTGGCTTCCCCTTAGAAGAGTGGCCGCTCTAAAACTGATGGATGTACCTTTGAACAATTCTTTGGACTATTAAAAAATTGCCTTGATAAGAGAAAGTTCAGACTTTGGAAAGAGGGTTTAGTCATGCATGAAAGGCATGAGCTCAAAAAAAAAGAGAAGCGAAAGCAAAAAGAAGAAAAAGAAAAAGAAAAATGAAAAATCCAAAAAGAAAAAATGAATGAAAAATGAAAGGAAAAGAAGCAAAGAAAAGGAAAAAAGAAGAATCAAAAAGAGAGCTCAAAATTGTGACCAATTGACTAGTTTCAATGATTGCCCTACTGATCTCAAGGAGCTAGAATGTTATCGAGCCCAAATTCAAGAATACCTTTGTATATGCAACTGAGCTGAGAATGGTTCATCCATCAGTCGAGTCAATATTACGGCCATTTTTCTCTAGCAACCTGATCCTCCTTTGATAGCCATCTACCCAAGCCTAACATTACAACCAAAGTAAGACCTTTTGATTCTGGGTTCAGTCTTATCCAATTAGCGGAGATGACCTTTTAATAAGGTTTGGTACGTAAGAAGAGGCCTATGGTGTTTCTTGAGCCTCAAGCGAGAAGCCATGAGTGCATTCATGCATTCGAGTTAAGTCTCGTCTCCAACATTGCTTCTAGAATTTGCATTCAAAAGATTAAATGGGAGCAGAGAGAAAATATTCGATCATGAGAATCAAAAAGAGAGCTGATTGATAACAGGAGTTTGATGCTTTCAAGATCTATCCCGATGTTAGCTGAGGTCTTGTATTTTTTTAAACTAATGACAAATAATGATCATGCTTAATGAAATCAAATTGAAACACATGCATTTCTGCAATGATGTGATCAGAGCAGTTCACTTTGTGTGACCAAAGTCGCCTATTGTCCACCGCTCAAGCGCTTCAGCCGATTCATCCTGCTATCAAATGAGAAGAATCAAGCTCATGCAACCATGTCCTAAGACTCCCGAAAGATTCTTACCAACAACTGCAGCAATCTTTAAAAAAAAAAAAGAGCCGTTAGAGTGAAAACTGTAACTGGCGATCTAAGCAAAAACTAGGTAAAAGGATAGGGTGAAAACCTGAAAACAGACAGTCTGTCCTTAAAAAAAAAAGAAGAGAGAGAAAAGCCGCTGGATTGGGCTAGGTCCATTCCAGGCAAAAAAATAAGGCACAGGATTATGTGAAAATCCACAAAGGATGCATCTCCCACTAAGAAAAGCTAGTATGAAAATCCACAAGGGACGCACTACCTTCAAATAATGACTACAGGTACCGGATAAAAATCTCGCAATCCCGAAGGGCATGAAATTCAAAAGCAGCTTAAAAGGCATCGATCCTATTGCAAATTGCAGGTAGCCCGGCTATTATCCCCAAGTCCACATAGATGAATTTTTATCCTGCATTCCTGCATGACTCATGCATTTCACTTGCATGCTCACTATTTTTCCTGCATATTTTAGTTTCCCTATTTTGCAGAAAGAGAGATTTGATGCGGACACCGACCAAAGCCGAGTGACAACATCAGTCCAAGCAATCAACCAAAGACTTCTCAGGGAGCAGCAAATTGAAGACCTCTCAGGGGGCAATCGACCAAAGACTTCTCAGGGAGCAGCAAATCGAAGACCTCTCAGTGGGCAATGAACCGAAGACCTCTCAGTGGGCAAACGATCAATGAACCGAAGACCTCTCAGGGGGCAATCAACTAAAGACTTCTCAGGGAGCAGCAAATCGAAGACCTCTCAGGGGGCAATGAACTAAAGACCTCTCAGGGGGCAAACGATCGATGAACCGAAGACCTCTCAGGGGGCAATCAACCGAAGGGTTCACAGATAGCACCCCTTCAACAAACGAAAACACACCATGATAATAACCACCATCTCAGAATTCTCCAGTTCGGAAAGACGGCTGACTCAGGTACTTGTCTCTTTCCTTTTCTTCTTTGAGTTTAGGCTCACCTAGACACTAGTGTACTAGAATCCCCTAAACTGGGGGCAACTGTAGACACCGGGTCCTGAGTCAGCCTAGATCGGAGTTACCCAATGATGATAAACCGCCCTCGCGGGCAAATATAGTTGAAAGTGATGATTTCCTTGTCAAAATTTCATTTTAAGAATAAGAAAATAAATAATAAAAAATAATAAAAATATTTTAAAAATTAGTTTTTGAGAATGAATTTATTGTTCTTTTAGTCGTATTTAAAAAAAAAAAAGATGCTGCCTGAAAGCACGGCTGTGCTTTTGAAAACACAGTTGTGCTTTTGCGCACTTTTGCGTTTGCATGCAGTGCGCGCAAAAGCACAGCTGTGCTTTTGCCACAGCCGCCCGAAATCACCTGTTTTGACTTTTTTTTCACCCTTTTTCCGATTTTTTCACCCAAAAATCCATTTTTTATCCCATTTTTTTAGGGTTTTTGAGTCCAAATTAAATTCTAAAATATTTTTTTTAGATAATTAATTAATAAAACTTGATTTTATAATTAAAAATAAAAGAATTTTGTGTTAAAATAGGTTTGTTTTCCTTAATTAAATTAGGGCAACCTTTTTTATTTTATAAAGACTTTATGACCCTATTTTATAAGCACGACCCTATTTTCACTCAATTTAGGGAAGTGTTAAGGATAATCACCAGCCCAAGCCTCGTACCATCAAGGTATATCAAATGGTGACCCGATCGGTCGTTATGCTCGTGATGAGCTAGGCCCGTCGGCAGGGACCCTGCTTGGGTAACCCTAAAATATCATCACCCATGACCAAAGCTCATGTAATGGCAATAGATACTTCCCCTAGGTGACATGTACCCTAATACAATGCTTGCTATGTGGGCCATTATATACTGAACAAATTCAACTCAATTAAATGGGCTTTTATCAAAGGCGTTCATGCCCCGGTGGGCCCATCTTAATTTAGTTGAAATGTTTAAATACATAAAGGCCAAAATTCATATGTATGCGCATTAGATAAGAGTTATTATGATGTTGGTTTTCCATCGAGCACCATACGCATCCATTGGGTTCCCCCGCTAGTCATGGATTAAGCCCACCTAGGAAAGAGACCGCATTACCTCGTGTGTGGGAGTAATAAGGTTGGAAGGATTTACTTGCTTGCATGTGATTATAAATGTTGCATAGCTCACTATCATGCATTGTACATGTCATTCATGCATCATCCTAACAATCTAATTTTTTCAGCCATCATAGATTCATCTAAGTCGACTAGAGGTTCTAACGGTCGGCTAGTAAGGACAAATCTGTTCTTTGAGTTGCCGAAACTAGTGTCTGACTGGGATTCTGAGTCATCCTCGTCAATCAGTGAAGCCTCTATAGAACCACTAATGGCAGAAGAAACCGGAGCACTGACCACTCAAGACCTAGCTAGGAGGCTAGAGGACTTCGAACGGAGAGTGCTAGACATGATGGGTGCCATGGCTGAAAGGATTGCCCATCCACCTGCTGCCCCACAGCCGCCTGCTGCTCTACAGCCACAGGCAGCCCCTCCTCGGGGGCAAGCCGAACCACCTACTGGTGGGGAGGCTCCCTTCGTTGGAGCTGCTGCTCGCCAACCCAATAATGAGCACAGAGCTGCCGCACCCATAGAGCCAAGAGGGGAAAGGATTCATAACCCCAACGATGATTTCCTGATGGAGGAAGAAGAAGAAGAGGTGCCGATAGTCCACCAAGCTGCAAGGCCCAGAGCACTCAGAGTAGAGGATGAAGCTTTAAGAGGTATGAGACAGCAGATCGAAGCTATAACCCGCATGCTCTCAGCTGGAAAGGGGGTCAACCCAGAGGATAGAGATCTGGGGGATGAAGAGCTGCTGCCCCAGAGATTCAAGATGCCCGAGCTTCCGAAGTTTGATGGCACCTCGGACCCATCTGCCTACATCAAGCAGTACACCTTGGTCATGAAAGGCACAGGGCTGAGCAAGAAGCAGAAGGTGGAATATTTCTGCCTTAGTCTGGTGGGCCCGGCAGTTGACTGGTACCTCGGGTTGGATAGGAGGTCCAAGGAGGATTGGGACCTTTTGACCGAAGAATTCATGAAGCAGTACGACTGTAGCACCAGGATGGAGGTCACCCTAAAAGACCTCGAGCTTCTACAGCAGAAGAACGATGAGTCATTCCATGAGTACCTCACCAGATGGAGGAACAGAGTCATGGAGATGAAAAGGAAGGCTGATACTGCAGACCAGATCGGGCTGTTTATCAAAAACTCATGCCCTTACTTGAGGGACTTACTCAGTTTTAAGGGGCTTAAGGACTGGGAGTTGCTTAAGAATATCGCTATAGAAGTTGAGGCGGCTTACCTATCAAAGAAAGCAAGCCAAAATAACTTTGCTGGGAAAGGCTATGGGAACCAGTCGGGATTCAAATCGGGAGGTGTCAGGGGCAGCAACAGCAGAAACGGTAGGACGGCAGAGGTCTCAGCTACTAGAGTTGGGCAGGGTCAAAGATACTACTCCAACTTAGGCCGCTCTCTATCTTGGGTACTGGAGAGACTAATGACAGCCATTGCCACCCAGACCAGCCTTGAGTCAGGGACAGCTGGGACATAGAGGTGATTAGTACTGCGCTTACCACCAGCACACCTGCTATTTGACTGACCATTACCGTATTCTGAGAAACAAGATCCAGGATCTCATTGACACCAATCAGATCACAGATCCTGAGAAGAGAGAAAAGAAGAAAAAGGCAGGCTACAACGCAGCCCCTCCACCATGATTATGATCGGGTCCTCTTAATCCACCAGTGAGAGTGAAAATGAAGATTATGTTCTTTCTTTTTTATTATTTTGAGAACAATTTTTTATGATAATGTTTGGTTATTTCAATAGAACAATTTTTGCTTATTTGTATGATATTTCTATTTGAATTCATTTAACATGATCACACTGCATTTACTTTGGCATTAATTCAAATAATATGACTGCAGTTAATCTCAAAAACTTTGGGGAACCCAAAGAAAATTTTGATAGCATCTGATACAGCTCATGTAGAGAGGAAAATTCAAAAAAAAGGAGAAAAAAAAACAAAAAAAGAGAAAAAAACTAGTTGCAATTAGGGGACTGGATGGAAACTCACTAAGAGCACTAGAACCTTTCTGATTACCTGTCAAAGCGATCCCTGGATAAGACAGAACCTGGAAAATGATTTAGGCATCATTCTTTGCATAGCTCTTTAAATGACTATTTCCTACCCTTATTCTGCAATCGCTTGCTAGCCCGTTGAGCCTTTATGCAGGTATGCTGAATGCGTTCCAATTTTGTTGTTACACACATTAAAACTACTCCCTCGCCTAAAATGATTTTGGCTTCCCCTTAGAAGAGTGCCCGCTCTAAAACTGATGGATGTACATTTGAACAATTCTTTGGACTATTAAAAAATTGCCTTGATAAGAGCAAGTTCAGACTTTGGAAAGAGGGTTTAGTCATGCATGAAAGGCATGAGCTCAAAAAAAAAGAGAAGCGAAAGCAAAAAGAAGAAAAAGAAAAAGAAAAATGAAAAATCCAAAAAGAAAAAATGAATGAAAAATGAAAGGAAAAGAAGCAAAGAAAAGAAAAAAAAAAAAGAAGAATCAAAAAGAGAGCTCAAAATGGTGACCAATTGACTAGTTTCAATGATTGCCCTTTTGATCTCAAGGAGCTAGAATGTTATCGAGCCCAAATTCAAGAATACCTTTGTATATGCAACTGAGCTGAGAATGGTTCATCCATCAGTCGAGTCAATATTACGGCCATTTTTCTCTAGCAACCTAATCCTCCTTTGATAGCTATCTACCCAAGCCTAACATTACAACCAAAGTAAGACCTTTTGATTCTGGGTTCAGTCTTATCCAATTAGCGGAGATGACCTTTTAATAAGGTTTGGTACGTAAGAAGAGGCCTATGGTGTTTCTTGAGCCTCAAGCGAGAAGCCATGAGTGCATTCATGCATTCGAGTTAAGTCTTGTCTCCAACATTGCTTCTAGAATTTGCATTCAAAAGATTAAATGGGAGCAGAGAGAAAATATTCGATCATGAGAATCAAAAAGAGAGCTGATTGATAACAGGAGTTTGATGCTTTCAAGATCTATCCCGAGGTTAGCTGAGGTCTTGTATTTTTTGAAACTAATGATAAATAATGATCATGCTTAATGAAATCAAATTGAAACACATACATTTCTGCAATGATGTGATCAGAGCAGTTCACTTTGTGTGACCAAAGTCACCTATTGTCCACCGTTCAAGCGCTTTAGCCGATTCATCCTGCTATCAAATGAGAAGAATCAAGCTCATGCAACCATGTCCTAAGACTCCCGAAATATTCTTGCCAACAACTGCAGCAATCTTCAAAAAAAAAAAAGTGCCGTTAGAGTGAAAACCGTAACTGGCGCTCTAAGCAAAAACTGGGCAAAAGGATAGGGTGAAAACCTGAAAACAGGCAGTCTGTCCTTCAAAAAAAAAGAAGAAAGAGAAAAGCCACTGGATTGGGCTAGGTCCATTCCAGGCAAAAAAATAAGGCACAGGATTATGTGAAAATCCACAAAGGACGCATCTCCCACTAAGAAAAGCTAGTATGAAAATCCACAAGGGACGCACTACCTTCAAATAATGACTACAGGTACCGGATGAAAATCTCGCAATCCCGAAGGGCATGAAATTCAAAAGCAGCTTAAAAGGCATCGATCCTATTGCAAAATTGCAGCTAGCCCGGCTATTATCTCCAAGTCCATATAGATGAATTTTTATCCTGCATTCCTGCATGACTCATGCATTTCACTTGCATGCTCACTATTTTTTCTGCATATTTTAGTTTCTCTATTTTACAAAAAGAGAGATTTGATGCGGACACCGACCAAAGCCGAGTGACGACATCAGTCCAAGCAATCAACCAAAGACTTCTCAGGGAGCAGCAAATTGAAGACCTCTCAGGGGGCAATCAACCAAAGACTTCTCAGGGAGCAGCAAATCGAAGACCTCTCAGTGGGAAATGAACCGAAGACCTCTCAGGGGGCAAATGATCAATGAACCGAAGACCTCTCAGGGGGCAATCAACTAAAGACTTCTCAGGGAGCAGCAAATCGAAGACCTCTCAGGGGGCAATGAACTGAAGACCTCTCAGGGGGCAATGAACAGAAGACCTCTCAGGGGGCAAACAATCGATGAGCCGAAGACCTCTCAGGGGGCAATCAACCGAAGGGCTCACAGATAGCACCGCTTCAACAAACGAAAACACACCATAATAATAACCACCATCTCAGAATTTTCTAGTTCGAAAAGACGGCTGACTCAGGTACTTGTCTCTTTCCTTTTCATCTTTGAGTTTAGGCTCACCTAGACACTAGTGTACTAGAATCCCCTAAACTGGGGGCAACTGTAGACACCGGGTCCTGAGTCAGCCTATATCGGAGTTATCCAATGATGATAAACCGCCCACGCGAGCAAAAATAGTTGAAAGTGATGATTTCCTTGTCAAAATTTCATTTTAAGAATAAGAAAATAAATAATAAAAAATAATAAAAATATTTTAAAAATTAGTTTTTGAGAATGAATTTATTGTTCTTTTAGTCGTATTTAAAAAAAAAAAAGATGCTGCCTGTAAAGCACGGCTGTGCTTTTGCGCAGTATGCATTGCACGCAGTGCGCGCAAAAGCAGCTGTGCTTTTGCCACAGCCGCCCGAAATCACCAGTTTTAACTTTTTTTCACCCTTTTTCCGATTTTCTCACCCAAAAATTCGTTTTTTATCCCATTTTTTTAGGGTTTTTGAGTCCAAATTAAATTCTAAAATATTTTTTTTAGATAATTAATTAATAAAACTTAATTTTATCATTAAAAATAAAAGAATTTTGTGTTAAAATAGGTTTGTTTTCCTTAATTAAATTAGGGCAACCTTTTTTATTTTATAAAGACTTCATGATGAAAAATCAAGGGGGCCTCCACATTTTTTAGACCTGAAATTTCCAGAATTCTTCTTCTTCTATTTTCTCTTCAAAAATTTCAGATTTTTCTTTTAATTAAAAAGGTTTAATTGAAATTGAAAGATCAATTTTCAATTCTTAATTATTACAATTAATTTCTTTGTTTTTCCCCCGTAAACACAAGAAATTAATCATCACTTTGACATCAATTTCTTTTCAATCTTAAGCATACAAATCAATTCATTTGTTTTCTCTATAAACAAAGAGAATTAATTTTATTGCTAAATTATTCTTTCAAGCAATTTTCCGGAAATTAATCACTTTTCCTTCATCAAATCCAATACTCTGAGAGTAAATATTCTAGGCTCAATTTCTATTCTATTTTATTTTTATTTAATTTATTCATGTATATTTTATTGTTTTTATTGATTTATTTATTGTTTTCATCTATTCATTTGTTGTATTGATTTTAGATTTGTTCCATTTAATTGCTTATATATGATTTGATTTTTATTCATGTAAATATTGTTTTCTTTTAATTCATAACATGTAAATAATTTATTTTATTGTGATTCCTAATTATTTTTAACATGCAAATAATTAACTTAAATTAATCTTTTTGCCATGTAAATAGTTTATATTAATTATGAACACATCAATTAACCTTGTTATATATCATTATTATTTTTATCATTCTTTTGTTTACTAATTTTTATTATTGTTTTTATCATTGTTACATAATTTGATTATTATTTATTTATTTATTCATTTATTATTTTCCACTTATCATCATTATTTTCATCATGTGTATATTTTCATGTACTAATTAATTAACATATTATATTTTATTTTCATCACATCATTTAATCATTTATCACATATAATGCATTTTTCTCATTTTATTTTTGTTTGTTAACATTTTGATTCAATTATCATTCTTTTCATGTCATCTTATTATATTTTATTTTGTTATTCATTATTTTGTATGTTTAATTCATTTAATTGATTTAATTACTAACATTATTTTATTTCTATTTTTTTTTATGTCTAAACTCATTTTTTGATTGGCCGTTTTCGCGAGCACACGGGGAGGTCCAAAAGGTTCGCTCGGAATATTTATTTTTCTTTATTTGTAATATTTGTTTTATTTGGCTTTTTCCTATTTATTTTTGCCATATAATTTTCTTGTAAAATTGTTTATTTAGGCCCGCTAGAAATAAAGTCACTAAACCATTTTTATTAATTAACTTGGTATTTTTTCTAAATAAAAATGGGACCAATGTCTCAATTTTCTCCATCCAAAATCATCACATAAAAATTGTTTCATAATAATATGCATGCGAGGACCAATGTCCTCACCATTAATGAATATCTCGATTTATGCATGATCTGTATTTTATTTACAATGGGGGTTGTATTCCACCCTTAGTTTTATTGTAATATTTTTACATGTGCTTTATTTTACTTATGCTTTTACCGCTTTTTCTTAAATGTATGTTGTGCGCTTTAATTAATTGCATTAAATGTATGTGAAATGGGATGAAATAATAAATTCAAAACTCAATTATAAACTTAACCAAGGTATGAATAAATGAGAAGTCCCGAACTCACTCTGGTCTTTGGGCTCAAAGAGGCGAGAGGTTTACCCTCCAAGACACCTCTAGTGTCACGAGACTTTGACGTTAATCCTAGGCTTCTTAGGGCGAGTAGTTTACCTTCCAAGACCCCTTTGGCTGGCCCAAAATGGATACTAAGCGCAGTCTTAGGCTCTCCGAGGCGAGAGAAACTTTTCCAATGTTCTATTGGGTGGCGACTCCATGAAACCTCCTTGTTGCCCAACATAGACGCACTTGCGATTTATTGCAAGCTATCAACGGACCCACAAATGCCCCGATTGCCCTCAAGCGAGCGGTCCCATGGGCGGCCGCGGGGATCCGGCGCGCATCACAGTGGCAACTCCGCTGGGGACATACTCGAGACTTCGATTCGAAAGTACCTTGGTTAAAATTTACAATTGAGTTTTAATTTAAATATTTCATCCTTTTTCAAAACTGCATTGCATCTCATTAGAGCCTTAGATCTACGCTAGTTTGGTCCCTCTTTTAGCCCCGGTGCGTTCCCAAAGCACGATCCTATTTTCACTCAATTTAGGGAAGTGTTAAGGATAATCACTAGCCCAAGCCTCGTACCATCAAGGTATATCAAATGGTGACCCGATCGGTCGTTACGCTCGTGATGAGCTAGGCCCATCGGCAGGGACCATGCTTGGGTAACCCTAAAATATCATCACCCATGACCAAAGCTCATGTAATGGCAATAGATACTTCCCCTAGGTAACATGTACCTTAATACAATGCTTGCTATGTGGGCCATTATATACTGAAAAAATTCAACTCAATTAAATGGGCTTTTATCAAAGGCTTTCATGCCCCGATGGGCCCATCTTAATTTAGTTGAAATGTTTAAATACATAAAGGCTAAAATTCATATGTATGCGCATTAGATAAGAGATATTATGATGCCGGTTTTCCACCAAGCACCATACGCTTCCATTGGGTTCCCCCACTAGCCCATGGATTAAGCACACCTAGGAAAGAGACCGCATTACCTCGTGTGTGAGAGTAATAAGTTTGGAAGGATTTACTTGCTTGCATGTGATTGTAAATGTTGCATAGCTCACTATCATGCATTGTATATGTCATTCATGCATCATCCTAACAATCTAATTTTTTCAGCCATCATAGATTCATCTAAGTGGACTAGAGATTCCGACGGTCGGCTAGTAAGGACAAATCTGCTCTTTGAGTTGCCGGAACTAGTGTCTGACTGGGATTCTGAGTCATCCTCATCAATCAGTGCAGCCTCTGTAGAACCACCAATGGCAGAAGAAACCGAAGCATTGACCACTCAAGACCTAGCTAGGAGGCTAGAGGACTTCGAATGGAGAGTGCTAAACATGATGGGTGCCATGGCTGAAAGGATTGCCCATCCACCTGCTGCCCACTACCACCTGCTGCTCTACAGCCACAGGCAGCCCCTCCTCGGGGGCAAGCCGAACCACCTGCTGGTGGGGAGGCTCCCTTCGTTGGAGCTGCTGCTCGCCAACTCAACAATGAGCACAGAGCTGCCGCACCCATCGAGCCAAGAGGGGAAAGGATTCATAACCCCAACAATGATTTCCTGATGGAGGAAGAAGAAGAAGAGGTGCCGATAGTCCACCAAGCTGCAAGGCCCAGAGCACCCAGAGTAGAGGATGAAGCTTTAAGAGGTATGAGACAGCAGATCGAAGCTATCACCCGCATGCTCTCAGCTGGAAAGGGGGTCAACCCAGAGGATAGAGATCTGGGGGATGAAGAGCTGCTAAGATGCCCGAGCTTCCGAAGTTTGATGGCACCTCGGACCCATCCGCCCACATCAAGCAGTACACCTTGGTCATGAAAGGCACAGGGCTGAGCAAGAAGTAGAAGGTGGAATATTTCTGCCTTAGTCTGGTGGGCCCAGCAGTTGACTGGTACCACGAGTTGGATAGGAGGTCCAAGGAGGACTGGGACCTTTTGACCGAAGAATTCATGAAGCGGTACGATTGTAGCACCAGGATGGAGGTCACCCTAAAAGACCTCGAGCTTCTACAGCAGAAGAATGATGAGTCATTCCGTGAGTACCTCACCAGATGGAGGAACAGAGTCATGGAGATGAAGAGGAAGCCTGACACTGCAGACCAGATCAGGTTGTTTATCAAAAATTCATGCCCTTACTTGAGGGACTTACTCAGTTTTAAGGGGCTCAAGGACTGGGAGTCGCTTAAGGATATCGCTATAGAAGCTGAGGCGGCTTACCTAGCAAAGAAAGCAAGCCAAAATAACTTTGTTGTGAAAGGCTATGGGAACCAGCCGGGATTCAAATCGAGAGGTGCCGGGGGCAGCAACAGCAGAAACGGTAGGACGACAGAGGTCTCAGCTACTGGAGTTGGGCAGGGTCAAAGATACTACTCCAACTTAGGCCGCTCTTTATCTTGGGTGCTGGAGAGACTAATGAAAGAAGGCAAGCTGCAACCATTACCACCCAGACCAGCCTTGAGTCAGGGACAGCCGGGACATAGAGGTGATCAGTACGGCGCTTACCACCAGCACACCGGCCATTTGACTGACCATTGCCGTATTCTGAGAAACAAGATCCAGGATCTCATTGACACCAATCAGATCACAGATCCTGAGAAGAGAGAAAAGAAGAAAAAGGCAGGCTACAACGCAGCCCCTCCACCATGATTATGATCGGGTCCTCTTAATCCACCAGTGAGAGTGGAAATGAAGATTATGTTCTTTCTTTTTTATTATTTTGAGAACAATTTTTTATGATAATGTTTGGTTATTTCAATAGAACAATTTTTGCTTATTTGTATGATATTTCTATTTGAATTCATTTAACATGATCACACTGCATTTACTTTGGCATTAATTTAAATAATATGACTACAGTTATTCTCAAAAACTTTGGGGAACCCAAAGAAAATTTTGATAGCATCTAATACAACTCCTGTAGAGAGGAAAATTCAAAAAAAAAGAGAAAAAAAATAAAAAAAGAGAAAAAAACTAGTTGCAATTAGGGGACTGGATGGAAACTCACTAAGAGCACTAGAAGCTTTCTGATTACCTGTCAAAGCGATCCCTGGATAAGACAGAACCTGGAAAATGATTTAGGCATCATTCTTTGCATAGCTCTCTAAATGACTATTTCCTACCCTTATTCTGCAATCCCTTGCTAGCCCGTTGAGCCTTTATGCAGGTATGCTGAATGCGTACCAATTTTGTTGTTATACACATTAAAACTACCCGCTCGCCTAAAATGATTTTGGCTTCCCCTTAGAAGAGTGCCCGCTCTAAAACTGATGGATGTAGATTTGAACAATTCTTTGGACTATTAAAAAATTGCCTTGATAAGAGCAAGTTCAGAATTCTGAAAGAGGGTTTTGTCATGCATGAAAGGCATGAGCTCAAAAAAAAAAGAGAAGCGAAAGCAAAAAGAAGAAAAAGAAAAAGAAAAATGAAAAATCCAAAAAGAAAAAATGAATGAAAAATGAAAGGAAAAGAAGCAAAGAAAAGAAAAAAAGAAGAATCAAAAAGAGAGCTCAAAATGGTGACCAATTGACTAGTTTCAATGATTGCCCTTCTGATCTCAAGGAGCTAGAATGTTATCGAGCCCAAATTCAAGAATACCTTTGTATATGCAACTGAGCTGAGAATGGTTCATCCATCAGTCGAGTCAATATTACGGCCATATTTCTCTAGTAACCTGATCCTCCTTTGATAGCCATCTACCCAAGCCTAACATTACAACCAAAGTAAGACCTTTTGATTATGGGTTCAGTCTTATCCAATTAGCGGAGATGACCTTTTAATAAGGTTTGGTATGTAAGAAGAGGACTATGGTGTTTCTTGAGCCTCAAGCGAGAAGCCATGAGTGCATTCATGCATTCGAGTTAAGTCTCGTCTCTAACATTGCTTCTAGAATTTGCATTCAAAAGATTAAATGGGAGCAGAGAGAAAATATTCGATCATGAGAATCAAAAAGAGAGCAGATTGATAACAGGAGTTTAATGCTTTCAAGATCTATCCCGAGGTTAGCTGAGGTCTTGTATTTTTTGAAATTAATGACAAATAATGATCATACTTAATGAAATCAAATTGAAACGCATGCATTTCTGCAATGATGTGATCAGAGCAGTTCACTTTGTGTGACCAAAGTCGCCTATTGTCCACCGCTCAAGCGCTTCAGCCGATTCATCCTGCTATCAAATGAGAATAATCAAGCTCATGCAACCATGTCCTAAGACTCCTGAAAGATTCTTGCCAACAACTGCAGCAATCTTCAAAAAAAAAAAAAAATAGCCATTAGAGTTCAAACCGTAACTGGCGCTCTAAGCAAAAACTAGGCAAAAGGATAGGGTGAAAACCTGAAAACAGGCAGTCTGTCCTTCAAAAAAAAAGAAGAAAGAGAAAAGCCGCTGGATTGGGTTGGGTCCATTCCAGGCAAAAAAATAAGGCTCAGGATTATGTGACAATCCACAAAGGACGCATCTTCCACTAAGAAAAGCTAGTATGAAAATCCACAAGGGACGCACTACCTTCAAATAATGACTACCGGTACCAGATGAAAATCTCGCAATCCCGAAGTGCATGAAATTCAAAAGCAACTTAAAAGGCATCGATCCTATTGCAAATTGCAGCTAGCCCGGCTATCATCTCCAAGTCCACATAGATGAATTTTTATCCTGCATTCCTGCATGACTCATGCATTTCACTTGCATGCTCACTATTTTTTCTGCATATTTTAGTTTCCCTATTTTGCAAAAAGAGAGATTTGATGCGGACACTGACCAAAGCCGAGTGACGACATCAGTCCAAGCAATCAACCAAAGACTTCTCAGGGAGCAGCAAATTGAAGACCTCTCAGGGGGCAATCAGCCAAAGACTTCTCAGGGAGCAGCAAATCGAAGACCTCTCAGTGGGCAATGAACCGAAGACCTCTCAGGGGGCAAACGATCAATGAACCGAAGACCTCTCAGGGGGCAATCAACTAAAGACTTCTCAGGGAGCAGCAAATCGAAGACCTCTCAGGGGGCAATGAACTAAAGACCTCTCAGTGGGCAAACGATCAATGAACCGAAGACCTCTCAGGGGGCAATCAACCGAAGGGCTCACAGATAGCACCGCTTCAACAAACGAAAACACACCATGATAATAACCACCATCTCAGAATTCTCCAGTTCGGAAAGACTGCTGACTCAGGTACTTGTCTCTTTCCTTTTCTTCTTTGAGTTTAGGCTCACCTAGATACTAGTGTACTAGAATCCCCTAAACTGGGGGCAACTGTAGACACCGGGTCCTGAGTCAGCCTAGATCGGAGTTACCCAATGATGATAAACCGCCCTCACGGGCAAAAATAGTTGAAAGTGATGATTTCCTTGTCAAAATTTCATTTTAAGAATAAGAAAATAAATAATAAAAAATAATAAAAATATTTTAAAAATTAGTTTTTGAGAATGAATTTATTGTTCTTTTAGTCGTATTTAAAAAAAAATAAAAGATGCTGCCTGAAAAGCATGGCTGATGTGCTTTTAAAAGCACGGTTGTGCTTTGAAAGCACGGCTGTGCTTTTGCGCAGTATGCGTTGCACGCAGTGTGCGCAAAAGCACAGCTGTGCTTTTCCGAAAGCACAGCTGTGCTTTTGCCACAGCCGCCCGAAATCACCAGTTTTGACTTTTTTTTCACCCTTTTTCCGATTTTCTCACTCAAAAATCCATTTTTTATCCCATTTTTTTAGGTTTTTTGAGTCCAAATTAAATTCTAAAATATTTTTTTAGATAATTAATTAATAAAACTTGATTTTATCATTAAAAATAAAAGAATTTTGTGTTAAAATAGGTTTGTTTTCCTTAATTAAATTAGGGCAACCTTTTTTATTTTATAAAGACTTCATGATGAAAAATCAAGGGGGCCTCCACATTTTTTAGACCTGAAATTTCCAGAATTCTTTTTCTTCTATTTTCTCTTCAAAAATTTCAGATTTTTCTTTTAATTAAAAAGGTTTAATTGAAATTGAAAGATCAATTTTAAATTCTTAATTATTCCAATTAATTTCTTTGTTTTCCCCCCATAAACACAAGAAATTAATCATCACTTTGACATCAATTTCTTTTCAATCTTAAGCATACAAATCAATTCCTTTGTTTTCTCCATAAACAAAGAGAATTAATTTTATTGCTAAATTATTCTTTCAAGCAATTTTCCGGAAATTAATCACTTTTCCTTCATCAAATCCAATACTCCGAGGGTAAATATTCTAGGCTAAATTTCTATTCTATTTTATTTTTATTTAATTTATTCATGTATATTTTATTGTTTTTATTGATTTATTTATTGTTTTCATCTATTCATTTGTTGTATTGATTTTAGATTTGTTCCATTTAATTGTTTATATATGATTTGATTTTTATTCATGTAAATATTGTTTTCTTTTAATTCCTAACATGTAAATAATTTATTTTATTGTGATTCCTAATTATTTTTAACATGCAAATAATTAACTTAAATTAATCTTTTTGCCATGTAAATAGTTTATATTAATTATGAACACATCAATTAACCTTGTTATATATCATTATTATTTTCATCATTCTTTTGTTTACTAATTTTTATTATTCTTTTTATCATTGTTACATAATTTGATTATTTATTTATTTATTTATTCATTTATTATTTTCCACTTATCATCATTATTTTCATCATGTGTATATTTTCATGTACTAATTAATTAACATATTATATTTTATTTTCATCACATCATTTAATCATTTATCACATATAATGCATGTTTCTCATTTTATTTTGGTTTGTTAACATTTTGATTCAATTATCATTCTTTTCATGTCATCTTATTATATTTTATTTTGTTATTCATTATTTTGTATGTTTAATTGATTTAATTGATTTAATTACTAACATTATTTTATTTCTATTTTTTTTTATGTCTAAACTCATTTTTTGATTGGCCGTTTTCGCGAGCACACGGGAAGGTCCAAAAGGTTCGCTCGGAATATTTATTTTTCTTTATTTGTAATATTTGTTTTATTTGGCTTTTTCCTATTTATTTTTGCCATATAATTTTCTTGTAAAATTGTTTATTTAGGCCCGCTAGAAATAAAGTCACTAAACCATTTTTATTAATTAACTTGGTATTTTTTCTAAATAAAAATGGGACCAATG
Organism: Excoecaria cochinchinensis; assembly: GCA_947683425.1. Lineage (NCBI taxonomy): Eukaryota > Viridiplantae > Streptophyta > Magnoliopsida > Malpighiales > Euphorbiaceae > Excoecaria > Excoecaria cochinchinensis. The sequence goes on from CANTUQ010000004.1 coordinate 6,501,406, forward strand.
TCTCAATTTTCTCCATCCAAAATCATCACATAAAAATTGTTTCATAATAATATGCATGCGAGGACCAATGTCCTCACCATTAATGAATATCTCGATTTATGCATGATCTGTATTTTATTTACAATGGGGGTTGTATTCCGCCCTTAGTTTTATTGTAATATTTTTACATGTGCTTTATTTTACTTATGCTTTTACCGCTTTTTCTTAAATGTATGTTGTGCGCTTTAATTAATTGCATTAAATGTATGTGAAATGGGATGAAATAATAAATTCAAAACTCAATTATAAACTTAACCAAGGTATGAATAAATGAGAAGTCCCGAACTCACTCTCGTCTTTGGGCTCAAAGAGGCGAGAGGTTTACCCTCCAAGACACCTCTTTTGTCACGAGACTTTGACGTTAATCTTAGGCTTTTTAGGGCGAGAAGTTTACCTTTCAAGACCCCTTTGGCTGGCCCAAAATGGATACTAAGCGCAGTCTTAGGCTCTCCGAGACGAGAGAAACTTTCCCAATGTTCTATTGGGTGGCGACTCCATGAAACCTCCTTGTTGCCCAACATAGACACACTTGCGATTTATTGCAAGCTGTCAACGGACCCACAAATGCCCCGATCGCCCTCAAGCGGGTGGTCCCATGGGCGGCTGCGGGGATCCGGCGCGCGTAACACTTGCTCTGACTGACCATCTGTCTAAGGATGAAATGTCGTACTGAAATTCAACTTGGTACCCAAAGTTCTCTGTAGTTCCTTCCAAAACTTAGACGTAAACCATTGGTCCCGATCGGATACTATGGACAATGGCACTCCATGCAATCTGACTACCTCATCCACATAGATACTGGCTAACTTATCTATCGGATAATCCACTCTAACTGGTAGAAAATGAGCTGACTTTGTAAGCCGATCCACTATTACCCATACTGATTCATGCTTCTTTTGAGTCAAAGGCAAACCAGATAAAAAGTCCATGGCGATATCATTCCACTTCCACTCGAGAACGGATAAATGTGTGAGCAATCCCAAAGGAACTTGATGCTCAGCCTTTACCTGCTGACATGTTAAGCACTTAGACACAAAATCTAGAATATCCCTCTTCATATCGAACCACTAATAAAATTGCTTCATGTCCTGGTAGATCTTGTCACTACCGGGATGCATAGTGAAAATCGTAGTTCCTGCCTCACTTAAAAGCTGTTTCCTTAACTACTCATTCTCAGGTACACACAAATGATTTCTATACAGAAGCACCCCATCCAAAACTGAGAACTCTGACTGCTTACCAGAACTAACCTCTTGCACAATCCGTTGCAACCTCTCATCATCCTTCTGAGCGTCCACAATCCTCTGTCTCAATGTAGGCTTCACTCTCACCTGAGCAACCAAAGCCCCATCCGACTCAAACCTCCACCTGAAATGCTTTAAGAACAAAGCAAAAACCGACTTCCGACCTAAAGCATCCGCAACCACTTTGGCCTTACCCGAGTGGTAATCCAATATGCAGTCGTAGTCCTTGAACAACTCTAGCCAACGGCGCTGCCTCATGTTTAACTCCTTCTGCGTGAGGAGATACTTTAGGCTCTTATGGTCCGTAAAAATCCTACACTTCTCCCCATACAGATAATGCCTCCAAATCATCAAAGCAAAGATCACAGCTGCCAACTCTAAATCATGCGTCGGATAGTTCCTCTCATGTGGCTTTAACTGACGGGAAGCATAAGCCACAACCTTTCCCTCTTGCATCAAAACACAACCAAGACCGACACCCGAAGCGTCACTATACATTACAAACTCCTTACCCGAGATGGGTTGAGTAAGTATAGGAGCTTCGACTAGCAAATCCTTCAACTACTCAAAATAAGCCTGACACTTATCCGACGACTCAAATCTAACCCCTTTCCTCCTAATCCTCATCATCGGAGCAACAATAACTGAGAAACCCTTCACAAACCGATGGTAGTAATCCTCTAAACCAAGAAAACTCCTCACTTCCGGAACATTCATAGGCGCTTTCTAATCAACAATTGCCTCAATCTTGGCTGGATCAACTTGAATACCCTTAGCCGACACAATATGACCCAAGAATGACACTTCCCGAAGCCAAAAATCGCACTTACTAAGCTTGGTAAACAACCGATGCTCTCTCAAAACTTGCAGAACCAACCAAAGATACTCCTCATGCTCACTCTTATCCTTGAAATAAACCAAGATATCATCTATGAACACTACTACAAATCGATCAAGATATGGCCTGAACACTCGGTTCATCAAATCCATTAAAGCCGCATGGGCATTGGTCAAACCAAACGGCATCACTAAAAACTCATAGTGGCCATACCTAGTCCGAAATGCAGTCTTAACCACATTAGCATCTTGAACTCGCAACTGATAATAATTCGACTGGAGATCAATCTTCGAAATGACACCCGCACCTCTGAGCTGATCAAACAAATCCTCGACTCTAGGAAACAGATACTTGTTCTTCATTATGACCTTGTTGATTTGCCTATAGTTGAAACACATTGTCATAGAACTATCCTTTTTCTTAACAAACAACACTGGAGCTCCCCATGGAGATATGCTGGGTTGAATAAACCCCTTATCTAATAGCTCTTGTAGCTGAATTTTGAGTTCTCTCAACTCTACAGGAGCTATCCAATAAGGTGCTTTCGATATAGGCAAAGTACCCGACACTATCTCTATGGATAACTCCACCTCTCTCTCCGGAGGCAAACCAGGCAGGTCGCTCGGAAACACATCCCCAAACTCTCAAACAACCGAGATATCTTCAATCCTAACTTGATCCAGCTTAGAATCTAGAACCACTACTAGAAAAGCCTCATAACCCTTCCTAATAAATCTCTTAGCTTGCATTATGACAATAACATTACTCAAAGAACTAGCACCCAAACCTTTAACAAACACAGATGACCGATCTCTATCCTGAAGCACAACCGTCTTCCTATGGCAATCGACCACTGCCCGGTGCGTACCCAACCAATCCATACCCAAAATCATATCAAACTCTCTGAAAGGTAACTCAATCAAATCTGTTGGGAACTCAACTCTCTCAATCAACAGGGGATAATCCCTATACATTCTACTCACATTGACACTATACCCTAAAGGACTGGTCACATAGATCTCATAATCTAACTGGTCTACATCATGCAACTTATCACTTGACTTATCAGTGCACAAATATGAGTGTGTGGAACCAGGGTCAATTAGAGCATATAATTCGGTGTCATGGAGTAGAAACTTACCAGCAATCACATCAGGTGCATCCTGCTCCTCCCTGGCTCTCACAGGATAAGCTATGGCTGGAGCAGATAACGGACGCTCAACTGACTCAGATGCAGCTCCCTCTCTAGGTCGACCGCCTCGACCTCTACCTCTGCCTCTACCACGACCAGCTTACATGGCATTCAAACTAACTCTGCTGGCCTCTCTCTGAGCACCCGAATCCTCATTTGACCTTGGACAGTTGGCCAAAAAGTGTTTAGTGCTCCCACATCTGAAATAACCACCTGTGAGCCACCTACACTCACCCCGATGAGGCTTACTGAAACTAGAGCACACAGGCATCGACTCAATCCTACCACCAGCACTGCCTCTACCAGAACCAGATACCGCTGCTGAACCCTGTTTTCTACCTCTAGTAGCCAAGCCTACAGATGATTCATCCTGTGTTCCTTGACCTCTTACCCGAGGATGAAGAAGATGAACCTCCATGAGAGGGGTTCCTCCTCTGAGCCTTCTCTCTCAAAACAAAATTTGACCTCTCAGCCCTAACAGCATCTTGCACAATCTGGTAATACCCTACTCCCAAAGTACCCATCAAAGAAATCAACATCGCCCGCAGCGACTCATTCAAACCGGCCTCAAAATGCCTACACCTAAACTCCTCTGTCAAAATACCTTTCGATACATACTTAGCCAACCGGTTAAACTCCTTCTCAAACTCAGACACAGATATCGCCCGCTGTTTCAAACTCAAGAACTAAGCCCACCTTGCATCCTTGTATGTCTGAGTCACATACTTGTTCGTGAACTCTCTTTCGAAAAACTCCCAAGAAATCAGGTCAGGCAACTGAGGATGTCTATAAACCAACTCCAACCATTCATATGCAGACCCTTGCAGCAAAGCCACTGCACACTCTACTTTCTGATCGGGAGGACACCGAACTTCTCTCAAAGCACGCTTTACCTTATCAATCCACTTCTCAGCGACTTTCAACTCATCCAAACCCATTCCATAAAAGTCTTCAGTACCAGCTCTTCTCATACTCTCAGTCGGGGCCTTAGGGGCTGTCACTCTCTCTAAGACTCGAGCCATGTCCTGAGATAGCTTAAGCATCGCCTCGAAGGGCATGGCTGCAGCCTCGGGCTGTACCCTAGCAGGTTGAGCCGACACAGAAATTGAAGGATCAACAGCTTGGGGATTCACGCTCTCGACTGATCCCTCAAGGGACCCTCAAATAAAATCAAAATTCATCTAAAATAAGTAAAGACAACCGCATCAGCCAACACAGTCCTAGACATATGTCTATACATAACAACACCCAGAAACGCCTAAACCTGGCTCTGATACCAAAAACTATAACACCCCCTACCCATACGTAGGCGAACCCATCCGGATAGGAATGAGATGCCGTAGGAGCAGGGGTGTCATGCCAATAGATCGATACAAAACATACATTCACACATCACTAACATACGAAAATACAGCAAAAATTAAAACTTTAGAGAAACATCATCATGATCATGCATTAATATAACAACATTCATTACAATAATGTTTTGATCAAACTGATATTACAAAATAATTACATATCCAGAATATACAGAGCGGAAGCTATACAAAAATACTGATACAATGAGAGTTCTAATACAAAAAAAAATCATCATAAAATACTACAAAAATAAGCCCTAACACTAATCCCTCTGTGTTGGCTTGACTGGCGGTGACTCTCCCTGTGACGCGCGCCGAACGCCGGGGCGCCCGAATCGCCCGCTTTCAAGGCCTTCGGGATGAGGTTCATAAAACTCGTAAGAATTTACAAGTGCATCTATGTTGGGCAATAAGGAGGTTTCTTGGAGTCGCCACCCATTAGAACATTGGGAAAGGTCATCTAGCCTCAGTGAGCCTAAGACGGCGCATATGCATCCATTTTGGGCAAGCTAGAGATATCTTGGAGGCTTCATACCAATAGAACATTGGGATGACCCTCTAACCCCGTGGAGCCTCGGATTATGCAAATTAGGCCTTTTGATAGGCAACAAGAGATATTTTGGAGACCCCTCCCCAATGAAATATTAAGATGGACATCTAACCTCATTAAGCCTAAGATCAGAGAAGGTTCGGGACTTCCCATTTATTCATACCTTGATTAATGTTATAATTGAGTTTTGAATTTAGCATTTTATCCCATTTCTCGTTCAATTCGGTGCAATTTAATAAAAACGCAGGTTGTCCATTAAGGGAAAGCGGTAAATAAAGCATAATCAAAGTAAAGCACATGGAAATAAATACAACAAAACTAGGGGCGGAATACAACCCCCATTGTAAATAAAATACAAATCATACATAAAACAGGATATACATTAAAGATGAGGACATTGGTCCTAGCATGCATATTTATTATAAAACAATTTTGATGTGATAATTTCTATTTTGGATGGAGAAAATTGAGACATTGGTCCCATTTTTATTAGGAAAGATTCCAAGTTAATTAATAAAAAATGGTTTAGCGATTTTCTTTCTAGCGTGCCTAAATAAACAATTTTATTAAAGATTACATGGCAAAATAAATGAAAAAGCCAAATAAATAAAATATACAAATAAAGAAATTAAATATTTAACCCAAACGAGCCTTCGGAATCTCCTCGTGTGCTCGCAAAAATACCCAAAAGGGAAAATAAAATGTGAAATAAAAACAAACACAAATGAAATAATGTTAGTAATTAAATCAATTAAATAATAATAAATGAATGACAAATTAAAATAAAACAAGGTGATGTGAAAGAATCATAATTGAATTAAAATGTTAACAAATCAAAATAAATGAAAATATACATTAAATGATAAAAGAATTAAATGATTTAACTGGAATAAATAAAACATGTTAATGAGTTAATATGTAAAAATATGAACATGATAATAATAATGATGAATAATGAAAATAAATAAATGAATGAATAAACAGCAATAACAATGATAAAAGAATGATAAAAAATGAATAACAAAATAATGATAGCAATTAGATGAATGACATGGTTAATCGATATAATCACAATTAATATAAAACATTTACATGGTAAAAATATCAATTAAAATGAATTTATTTAATTACATGTTAAAAATAATGATGAATTAAAGTAAAATAAATTAATTACATGTTAGGAATTAAAAGAAATTAATATTCACATGAACGAGAATAAAATGATATATAAACATATTAAATAAAACAAATAAAATAAATAAATGAATGAAAATAACAAAAATATACATGAATAAATTAAATATGAACAGAAATAAAATAAAACAAAAGCGTCAAGCCCGGAATGTTTACCCTCAGAGTTTCGGATTCGATGAAGGTAAAAATGATATTGATTTCCTTGTTTGTGGTGTGCAATATTAGAGTGAAATATGATAATGTTGGAATTTTATTCCGGAAAAGATTGAAAAATGATCAAAAATTCTTTAAGGGCAAAGAATTAATTTCTTTGCCTAAAGAATAATATTGATAAAAAAAATGATTTTTATTGATTAGAAAAATGAAAAGATTATCTTAAGAACAAACAATCATTTTGTTTGTCTCAAAGAAAAAAAATGATTAAAAGTCTTATTTTAAAAAATCAAATGAAAAAATTAAATTTTGATAACAAACAATTGTTTTGTTTGTCTCAAAATTAATTTTTCATCAAAAAAAGATTCAAAAAAAAATCAATGGAAAAAGTTTTATTGAACACAAATAAAAGGTAAAAAAAAGAATTTTGAGAATAAATAATTGTTGTATTTGTCTCAAAAATTAAATCAACCAACAAAGCTCCTTCGAAATATATGTTTAGAATAAATTCTATTGGAAAAAAGTGAAAAAGATAAATTGAATTTTTGTTCTTTTTGGTGAGAAAAATCTGGAAATTATTGAGAGAGTTTGAAAGGAAGAAGAATAGAAAAAGATGAAAAAGACCTAATTAAAATTCCCCCTCTTTCTCTTTCCATCTTTTTCTTTTTATATGAAGAAAATAGGAAAATAAAAATAATTAAAGGGGTAAGACCTAATTAAATCAGATATTAACAATTTTAAATTTTAAAAATTGAAAAAAACCTGAAAATCCCTTAAAAAAGTGATAAAAAATAGAATTTTGTGGAAAAAAAATCGGAAAAATTGATTTTTGGGGCGAAAATGGCCATTTTGCGGCGGACAGGGGCTAACGACGCCCGTCGGCGCGCCCGACGGGCGTCCGTAGCGCACGCTAGGCGAGAGCGCTCGCCCAGCGTGGCGCGCGTGGACAATCGCGCCGAGCGATGGCTCTCCGCGCTGCCGCAAGGCGCCGTCGCGGCCGACGCTCGGAAATTTTTTATTTTTTTTAATTGTTAAAGATTAACTAAAAATACTACAATTTCTAAACCCCATTTTTTAAATCTAATTTTTAAAATATTTTTTATTATTTTTTTTACTTTTTCACTCTAAAATGCAAATTTAAACAGGAAATCACCACTTTCAACATTTTTGCCTGTGACAAGGCATCTTATCATCATTGGGTAACTCTGATATGGGCTGCCTCAAGACCCGGTGTCTACACTCCCAAAGGAAAACGCCTTCCGCATCTGCACGGGTAAAATACCGTGCTAAGCCATAACGCTTAGTGGGGAAACACACAATAGCAGAGTGGACGGCCATTCACAATGGTCGTCAAAGCATAACACATACACAGTATGACATATGCGGATAATCATATCAGATATATAATCATGCTTGCAGAATAAAGACATACATTCAGAAGCTCATATCCACATTCATATACATATAGACTAATTTCTCATACTTATCATTATGCGCATCCGAAAATCATATTCTTGTAATCATATCGAAGCAAACCAAAGCAAATAGAACACCTGCTGACTCATAGTAGTGGATAACGAGTATACAGACAGTATTTTATGGGTACGGATCGAATACAGCCAGTACCTTACGGGTATGAATCAAAAACCATTTATTTTATCACATTCAAAACAATTTTTCGGAGGGACCTTAAACAAGATCTAAAGTTCATAAGGGTTCGCGAGGAACCAGACGGGGACCTGATCGGGGTCCAAACGGAACTGAGGCTGCAGCTAAAAGACTCTATTAGGCATACCTAACTGTCCACTAGACTGACTCTTGCAGGTTATGTAATACAATTCAGGTTCCAAATCATAGCATATCATATATCATGAAGGATTCATAAAATTGCACATATAAACAAGCATATTATATAACATACTGAGGCAAAAATTCATGAAGAAACCATTTGAAATTCATTTTAGAAGAGAAGGTGAAACCGGAAAAACAGGGCATGAAGAGGTCACTGTCGCGCTCGCCCCAGGTCGCGATCACGGCAATCTTCGCAATCTCGTAGAGGATCAAATACAATTCACTGTCGCACTCACGACAGGCATCGTGCTTGCGACAGTGAGCTACCAGCCCGATCCGTCGCGCTCGCGCTCGAGAGCGCGCTCACGATAGAGGATCACCCAAAATAGCTCGGTAGTCGAGCTCTCTGTCACGCTCACGACAGAGGCTCTGCTGCTTCACTCGGCAGGGAGCTCGGACGTGTGCGAGATCTGCTTTCACCGGGCTCTGTTGCGAGGTCGCGACAGAGTCATGATTTCCAGCCCTTACACGGGAAATCTGTAGAAAATTCACCTCCACAACACCCAAACCACAAATCTCAACTCAAACATCAACTTACCTAAAATCCAGCAACCCAAACATCATAAACAACATAAAATACAACATTTATACCAAGAATTTCAATTAAATCATGCTAAAAACAATATCAATTTACAAAATCCAAATCACATCACTATTCATTCCACCACTCAATCAAATGCACATTTGGGTTCAATAACTCACAACCAAGGTTTCATGAATCATCTAAACCAAAACACATAACATATAAACCATTACAAACACCAAGAATACCAAATTTTCCATTAATTCATCCAAAGAGCAAAAATCACAAAAATGCATAAATCACAAAAACTCCCAAACCTGAATCTCCTTAGCTCCTAATCACTTAGTGCCACTTCCCGATGCCTTCTCCTTCCTTTTGGGATCACGAGGAGGCTTAACTAACAACAACCCAACAAGGGCACACAAACAAAAACCCTAGATCAAAACCTTAAACCCAAAAAATGAGAAAAAGAAGATGAACAAGATGAAAATGTAGAAAACTCACCAATAAGAATGCTTGGAGATGATCAATTCCCACCAACTATGACTTGCATCCAAGCTAGGGCACAAAATGGGAAGAGAAGAGGAAGAAGAGAAATGAAGAGAAGAGAGAAACGGGATTGAGGGAGCAGAATTTATGCTTCCTTTTCTCTTCCCTCTTCTAAATCCCCTCTCTCCTAACCCTAGCCATGTGTGCTCTCCCTAGTGGTGGAAATTAACCACTCACACCCAACAAAAATACACTACACGCACCCAATAACAACCCAACTAATAACACCCTACAAATGTGTGAGCACAACACACAAACACAACTCACTCACTCACATCCTACAAACATGTGAGCAACACACCCAAATACAACCCAACTAATTCACACCTTAATATCAAATATGCACCCAGAGACTAGCAAAACCCCAAAACATGCATTTTACCCAAAATACTCGCATCACAAGCCAAGCACATACAATGAATGCACACACACAAATGGCTCATACTACTAGGGGGCAAATGGGGTGTGACAACTCTCCCCTACTAATAAGAATTTCGTCCTCGAAATTCTCACCTGAACTGAACAAATGCGGATACTGAGCCCTTATGGATGCCTCTGGTTCCCAAGTCGCTTCTTCGACTCCGTGGTGATTCCGTAATACTTTGACCAACTGGACTTGCTTGCTCCTCAACTGTCTCACTTCTCGCGCTAGGATGGCTTTTGGTTCCTGATCATAAGAAAAGTCTGGTTACACTTGCACATCTTGAATCGATAATACATGCGAAGGATCCGATCTATACCGACGTAGCATCGAAACATGGAAAACATCATGTAACTTCGCTAACTCCATCGGTAAAGCCAACCTATAGGCTACCGGACCAACCTTAGCTAACACCTCATATGATTCAATAATCCGAGGACTAAGCTTACCCTTCTTAACAAACCGTAGCACTTTTCTCCAATGAGAACTTTAAGAAAAACTTTATCCCCGACCTCAAACTAAACATCCTTTCTCTTCAGGTTAGCACAGGATTTCTGCCGATCCTTAGCCACCTTCAAATTTTGCTGCACAACTCTGATCTTCTCCTCGGAATCCCTAACCAACTCTAGCCCAATAATCGCACGCTTTGATAACTCAATCCAATAAACTGGAGTCCTACACTGCCGACCATACAAAGCCTCGTATGGTGACATACCAATGCTCGACTGATAACTGTTGTTATAGGCAAACTCCATCAACTGCACATATCTGTCCCAACTACCCGAAAAATCCAATTCACAAGCCCGCAACATATCCTCTAAAATCTTAATCACTCGCTCTGACTGACCATCTGTCTGAGGATAAAATGCCGTACTTAAATTCAACTTGGTACCCAAAGATCTCTGTAGTTCCTTCCAAAACTTAGACGTAAACCTTGGGTCTCGATCGGATACTATAGACAACGGCACTCCATGCAATCTAACTACCTCATCCACATAGATACTGGCTAACTTATCCATCGGATATTCCACTCTAACTGGCAGAAAATGAGTTGACTTCGTAAGTTGATCCACTATTACCCATACTGAGTCATGCTTCTTCTAAGTCAAAGGCAAACTAGATACAAAGTCCATGGCGATATCATCCCACTTCCACTCGGGAACGGATAAAGGTGTGACCAATCCCGAAGGAACTTGATGCTCAGCCTTTACCTGCTGATATGTTAAGGACTTAGACACCAAATCCACAATATCCCTCTTCATACCGGACCACAAATAAAACTACTTCATGTCTCGGTACATCTTGTCACCACCGGGATGTATACTGAAAACCGTAGTGTGTTCCTCACTCGAAAGCTGGTTCCTTAACTCCTCATTCTCAGGTACACACAAACAATTTCCATACATAAGCACCCCATCCAAAACCGAGAACTCTGACTGGTTACCAGAACTAACCTCTTGCACAATCCGTTGCAACCTCTCATCATCCTTCTGAGCTTCCACAATCCTCTATCTCAAGGTAGGCTTCACTCTCAATTGAGCAACCAAAGCCCCATCCGAATCAAACCTCCACCTGAAATGCTTCAAGAACAAAGCAGAAATCGACTTCCGACTCAAAGCATCCACGACCACATTGGCCTTACCCCGGTGGTAATCCAATATGCAGTCGTAGTCCTTGAACAACTCTAGCCAATGGCGCTGCCTCATGTTCAACTCCTTCTGCGTGAGGAGATACTTCAGGCTCTTATTGTCCGTAAAAATCCTACACTTCTCCCAATACAGATAATACCGCCAAATCTTCAAAGCAAAGATCACTGCCGCCAACTCCAAATCGTGCGTCGGATAGTTCCTCTCATGTGGCTTTAACTGACGGGAAGCATAAGCCACAACCTTTCCCTCTTGCATCAAAACACAACCAAGACCGACATCCGAAGAGTCACTATACATTATAAACTCCTTATGCGAGATGGGTTGAGTAAGTATAGGAGCTTCGACTAGCAAACCCTTCAACTGCTCAAAACAAGCCTGACACTTATCCGACCACTCAAATCTAACCCCTTTCCTCAACAACCTCATCATCGGAGCAGCAATAACCGAGAAACCCTCCACAAACCGACGGTAGTAACCCACCAAACCAAGAAATATGACCCAATCTTGGCCGGATCAACTTGAATACCCTTACCCGACACAATATGACCCAAGAATGACACTTCCCAAAGCCAAAAATTGCACTTACTAAGCTTGGCAAACACGATGCTCTCTCAGAACTTGTAGAACCAACCGAAGATACTCCTCATGCTCACTCTTATCCTTAGAATAAACCAAGATATCATCTATGAATACTACTATAAATCGATCAAGATATGGCCTGAACACTCGGTTCATCAAATCCATGAAAGCCGCAGGGGCATTGGTCAAACCAAATGGCATCACTAAAAACTCATAGTGGCCATACCTAGTCCGAAATGCAATCTTAACCACATCAGCATCCTTAACTCGCAACTGATAATAACCCGACCGGAGATCAATCTTCAAAAAGACACTTGCACCTCAGAGCTAATCAAACAAATCTTCGACTCTAGGCAGTGGATACTTGCTCTTCACTGTGACCTTGTTGATTTGCCTATAGTCGATACACATTCTCATAGAACCATCCTTTTTCTTAACAAATAACACTGGAGCTCCCCATGGAGATATGCTGGGTCGAATAAACCCCTTATCCAATAGCTCTTGTAGCTGAGTTTTGAGTTTTCTCAACTCTACAGGAGCCATCCGATACGGTGCTTTCGATATAGGAAAAGTACCCAGCATTATCTCTATAGATAACTCCACCTCTCTCTCCACAGGCAAATCAAGCAGTTCGCTCGGAAACACATCCCCAAACTCTCAAACAACCAGGATATCCTCAATCCTAACATGATCCCGCTTAGAATCCAGTACCACTGCTAGAAAAGCCTCACAACCATTCCTAATAAATCTCTTAGCTTGCATTGTGAAAATAACATTACTCAAAGAACTAGCACCCAAACCTTTAACACAGACGATCGATCTCTATCCTGAAGCACAACCGTCTTCCTATGGCAATCGACCACTGCCCGGTGCTTACCCAATCAATCCATACCCAAAATTAGATCAAACTCTCTGAAAGGCAACTCAATCAAATCTGCTGGAAACTCAACTCCCTCAACCAATAGGGGTCAATTCCTATACATTCTACTCACATTGACACTATGCCCTAAAGGACTGGTCACACAGATCTCATAATCTAACCGGTCTACATCATGCAACTTATCACTTAACTTATCAGTGCACAAATATGAGTATGTGGAACCAGGGTCAATTAGAACACATAATTCGGTGTCATGGAGTAGAAACTTACCAGCACTCACATCAGACGCATCCTGCTCCTCCCTGGCTCTCACAGCATAAGCTCTGGCTGGAACAGATAACGGACGCTCAACTGTCTCAGATGTAGCTCGCTCTCTAGGTCGACCGCCTCGACCTCTATCCCTGCCTCTACCATGGGCAGCTTGCGTGGCATTTATTCATACATTGATTAAAGTTATGATTGAGTTTTTACTTTAAGATTTCATTTCTTTTCTCATACAATTTAATGCATTAATTAAAGTGAAAATCAATCAACTTGTGAAAACGGTAAATAAAAGTAAATTAAACATAAAGTAAATGAAGGCACAATAAAATACAACAAAACTAGGGTCGGAATACAACCCCCATTGTAAATGAAATGGAAATCATACATAAAATAGGGTATTTATTATAGATGAGGACATTGGTCCTCGCATGCATACTTTAAGAGAAAAGTGTAAAATGCGACGGTTTATTTAGATGAAAAACTAGGGCATTGGTCCCATTTTTATTAGAAATATTCCAAATTAATTAATATAAATATTTTTGTGATTTTCTTTTAAACGTGCATAAAATAAATAATTTTATTAAAAATTACATGGAAAAATAAATGAAAAAGCCAAATAAAGAAAATAATACAAATAATAAAGAATAAAAGGTCAAACCAAGCGAGCCTCCTAGATCTCTCCATTTACTCGCGAGAATGCCCAAGCAAAGAAAATAAGTGTTGGAATCAAAAACAAAGACAAGTAATGTAACACCCCGAAATGTACCCTAGAAGGATTTGTGTATTTTCGGGGATTTTGATAATCGAAATCGTGTGATGTGATGGTCGGAGTGATTAAGTAGTAGGAAAAGATATGATCAGAATTAAGAAAAAGAAAGCCAAGGGTATTTCGGTAATTTTACATATAGGGATTTAATTGAGTGGAATAAATAAATATGAGGGCTAAATTTTGAGAATGGATCATTTATATGCCGAATGTATGTAAGTTGTGGTTTTAGGTGTGTCGAAAGGACGAATTCGGCATTAGTGCAAAAGTTTCGGCAAGTGCGGCCAATTGCAAATTTGTAAGGTATTAATTTAGGACTTAATTGAAGGGGATAAGATTTAATTGTGGGCCAATGTAAAATTATATTTATGTATTATGTGAAGGAAGGATTAAAAAGGAATTAAGGGACCAAAAAGGGGAAATATCATAAAAAATCTATTGAGGGCCAATAGGAGGAGGACATGTGGCATTTGAGATAAGTTTAACTTAATTAGGAGAGAGTGAGAGCAGATTTCTGCTCATTTCCCCTCTCCTTCACGTTTTGCCTTCTCCTTTTCCCTTCCTCTTCTTCTTCATCCCACGCCAGCCCCTCTCTCTCTTCTTGCAAGCCCAAGTTGTGTATAATGGATTGTAGCTCAAGTGCGTTTATGAGAGATTAGAGATAGAAGGGTAAGTTATAACTTTCGATTTCTGCAATTCCTCTTTGGTTAATTAGAAACCCTAAGTAATGTTATGTATTTTCTTGATGAGGAAATTGAAGTGGTGAATCTATGGAAGAGTATATGAGCAAGGAAGTACTACCATTTAAGCTAGTGGAGCAAAGGAGTTAAGGTTTGGGAACTTTCTTTTATCTGTATATGAATTTTTGGTATATTCATGTATGATACAAGCTTCTTGAGTGTATTGTGATGATTTGTGATGATGGTAGTGAGTGTTGGCTCAAATGACTCATTGTTGCATGTGAATAGGTTTTTGGGTGAAAAACTGGATTAGAATACACTGGACCTTTCTTCGGTTATTACACTGTTTTGGGAGTTTTAGAACTCCAAATAATATGAAATCAGTACCTTTAGAAAGCTAAGACATATTTCTACAAATGTGTTAGAAATAGGTTTGAGCTAATTGCAACTCTAAGTGTCCCAAAAGTGGTCAAGAAGTAGAGTCATCTTCTTTGGACGGGTTCAGGGAAGCACTGTGGGTTGTTTAGATCATATCTAAATCTATAGATGTCCAATTGACCTGTAATTTGTTGCATTTGGAAGTTAACATCCTATATAACATTTGTTAAGAAGGAAGTTGTGGCTAAAAATGAGTTCTAGACTTTTATATAGGCTGTACAAAACTGTGGTGTGAACCAGTCCCGAAATTTTGCTTCTGTTTTGCAATATTTTGGTATGTCACGGTGGCAACCAAAATGGTTACCACCGTGACCTATAAAAATGCAGGGCATAATGCTCATTTTTGGACCTCACGGTGACAACCAATTGGTTACCACCGTGACCACCTCCTAATATGCATAATTTGAGTGTTTTTCTTCCCGAAACGTACCTGAACTTCATGGTAAGTTCCTATAGCATGTCTAACTCATTTCTAACCTTAGGAAATGAGTATGTGGGTGGTCGTTAATCCAAATTGTAAGTGATTAAAACTATAGCATAAGAGTTTAATAATGAAATTAAATGTATATATATATGCTTTTAATTATCGAACAAGATATGCCTGTGGTACTGATCGTGTATGATATGAACAAGTATGCATAATCATGAATTGAGTTTGTTTAATGGAAAAATGTATATAGGGGATACGGGCAATGAATGCGTGATGAAAGTAATTGCCTAACAATATTATACGATGCATGCATTGGTAATAGATGTTATTAGAATATGTTAATATGCAAGGTATTTATGATATTTTAACGGTTCATGTGGATACTTGAGTGCCTATATAATATGATAATGATTAAGGTGATTTAATGCTTTTAGATTATGAATTTCTCTTTTAAACAGAGACCTGTAATGTGGCAAACCGGGTAAGTAAGTGTTTATGTAAATGTATAAATAGTTTGTATGAATGATATGATTAAGTGAGAAGAATAGCATTCTGTTTTGAGGTTTTTGGTATGTCACGGTGGCAATGAATGTGGTTACCACCGTGACCTACCCCAGATTTGCATTCTGTTTTGAGGGTTTGGTATGTCACGGTGGCAATGAATGTGGTTACCACCGTGACCACCTGCAGATTTGCATTCTGTTTTGGGTTCATGGTATGTCACGGTGACAACCAACCTGGTTGTGACCGTGACCTACCCTGTTTTTGTAAAAAGTGTTTAATTGTTAAAAGCAAAGTTTGAGTGTTAAGTTA
Source organism: Excoecaria cochinchinensis (assembly GCA_947683425.1). Classification (NCBI taxonomy): domain Eukaryota; kingdom Viridiplantae; phylum Streptophyta; class Magnoliopsida; order Malpighiales; family Euphorbiaceae; genus Excoecaria; species Excoecaria cochinchinensis. The sequence continues at coordinate 6,517,817 of CANTUQ010000004.1, forward strand.
ACGAGTGGCATGATAATATTTCCATATTTGACTCTGATAAATCTTAGAACCTTGAATAGTGCTAAAGTATGTTGATGGAACTATATCATATGCTTTGTAAAATGAATAGTATGATGATGGTTATATATTGTCTGATGTGACACATGATTTGAATGATGCATGACCTGCGAGAGTCAGTCTAGTGGATAGTTAGGCATGCCTAATAGAGTCTATGTATGTGTAGCTGCAGCGCCCTTTGAACGATTTGGACCCTGATCAGGTCCCCGAATGGTTCCTCGCGAACCCCTATTATGTGTATGTGTATGTGTATGGATCTTGTTTAAGATCCTGTGCAATGAAATGTTGCTTTCCGACTTGTGCCTGTAAGGTACATTATATTATGTGTTCGATTCGTACCCGTAAGGTACCATTCAGTACTCGTTATCCACTATTTTGAGTCAGCAGGTATTTCATTTGCTCTATCTGATATGAATATGAGAATATGATATCCGAATGTGAAAGATTTCGGTCATGTGAACCAGTTGTGAATTCGAATGTGATTATAAATCTCTGATTGGGTTAAGTGTAACTCTGATCTGTATATTGCACCTTTGTGGTTATCTGTAAATGGTCTTGTGTATAGTATGTGTATGTGAAGTCGGTGTATCACATAATATGGATACTACACTTTTGTATAGTAATGAGATAAATTAATATGTATGTGAATGCGAATCTGAATTACTGAATACTATGGTTGAAGTCTATATATATATAAACGTGAATATGTATTGTTAATTACTAAGATTAAGTATACTGATTTGTATACTTATAAATGTGATCTTGAACCAACATATGTAACAAATTTAATACGATGCTATATAGCTCCTTATTGTTAGCTATTGTAGTAATTACAGTATGTTAATATATGTTTACGTTTCATGACATGATAATTTGTAATAGGCTTACGCAGTGGAAGTGTGGTGTTTTGACATCGTCTCTTGGGTTTGGGCTGGATTATAACTTTTGGCATATCAAAAATATGTTTGAATAAATATAATGATTTTGGCATAATAATTGGGTGTGTTAATAATATGAGTATATGGGCGTGGTTAAGAACATTTGAGTGCAAGGCTATATTAAACAAGCATGTATATTTATCTGTCAGGATTTTATGTATTCACCTTCGTGTATGTGGTATGCCTTGGCGACCGTTGTGAATGGCCGTCTATATTTCGTACTTTTTCCCCACTAAGCGTTATCGCTTAGCACGGGTTCTTTTCCCCGTGCAGGTGGCAGGTTTGCTTCTGTTCGAGTCGCGCATCTGCAGAGTCAGCCACATAGGAGCTAGGAGTTTTGGTTTTTGTCCAGCTTCTTTATTTTGCATTTTGTAATTTTGTAAAATATGTATATGTAATAATATGTAAAGATACTTATATTATATTCTGGGCCATGTAAATATTTGTATAGCGATGTTTTGAGAATAACTTCTATTGTATGCTTGTAAGCTTTCACAACTGTATGCTTTTGCTTAGTGTATGCGCATTTGCGAAATATGCATTTTAAATTCTTCCGTATTTTAGTATGCTTTGTCTCGCTTCAGTCCGGTAACACACCTACTCGTACGGCTTCCTACTCCCTTGCGGATGGGTTCGTCCACGTATGAGTTGGGGTGTTACAAGTAAAATTAATGTTAGTGATTTAATCAAGAAAATCAATTAAACACATGAAATAATAAGTAATAAATTAAAACAAATGAAAAAGAATACTTTATTAAAGTCAAATAGATTAAATGACATGATTGAAATAAATAAAATAACATATTAATATATTAATACATAAAAGCATGAAATAATAATAATGATGATAATAAACAAGCACAAATGAGATCATTGTTAGTAATTAAATCAAGAAAAATTAATTAAATACATATAAAAAGATGAATAAAATTAAATGTAATAAAATACATCATAAATAACAAATAAAATTAAATGAAATGATGGAATAAATAAAACAACACATTAATGAATTAATACATAAAAACATAAAATAATAATAATAATAACAACAACAACAACAACAACAACAACAACAGTAAGTAAATAAGTAAATAAGTAATAACAAATAAATAACAATAATAATGAAAAAGAATGTTAAAAATAATAATGATAAATAAAAGAATGATGAATAAATAAATAAATAAAAAAGAACAAAGAAAAATGTAAAAGTGTTAAATTTATATATAAGATAACATAAAATAAATAAACAATAAATATAATGACTTACATGATTATTAATTAAATACGAATAAATAAATAAATAAATAAATGAAAGAAAATAAAAATGAGTAATCAAGCGTAGAATGTTTACCTTCAGAATTCGAATTCAATAGAGGGAAAAAATGCAATTTATTTCCTTATTTTGTTTTGAAAAAATAGAATTAAAGATAATAAAATTAGAATTTCATTCAAAAAAATAAATTTGCTTAAAAATGATGAAAAAAAAATTCTAAGAATGAATTTGTTTGTTTAAAGAATGATTATAGATTAAAAAATTGATTTTTATTTGAAGAAGAAACAAAAATAATGAAAAAAAAAATGAAAATTCTCAAGAACAAAAAATGATTTTCTTTGTCTTAAGAAAAATAATTGATTAAAAAAATAAATAAAAAAAATCTCAAGAACAAAAAATCATTTTTATTTGTCTCAAGAAAAATTATTCATTAAGAATGGAAATTTTTTACCTTAAAAAATTTTTATTTGGAGGAGAAAACCCAATAAAAAGGTAGAGAGAATTTTCTTGAAGAAAAGAAGAAGAGAAATAGAAGAAATTAACATAAAAGAATTCTCCTCCCCCTTCTCTTTCTAAATTTTCCTATTTATATGATTACAAATAGAAAACCTAATTAATTTAGGAAAAAAACCCTTAATTAATTCAAATATTATTTTTCTATATTTTAAAAATGGAAAAAATCATGAAAATTGACAAAAAATGGGGTAAAAATCAATTTTGGGGCAAAAATCCTGAATAAAGGCCAAAAATATGATTTTAGGCGATTTTGGGCGGATTCGGCGACCGATGGGCGTCGGTGGGCGCGCGCGCCTGTGAGCTGCCGCGGAGTACTGCCGAAGCTCGAATTTTTTTTTTTCTTTAATTTTTCAAATTTCAGATTTGACTAAAATACTATAATTTCAAACTCCCTTTATTTATTTTTATTTTTATCTGTTTTTCGGTTCTAAAAAGCAATTTTGACAAGGAAATCGTTACTTCCAACCTTTTTACCCGTGAACAGGCATCTAATTATAATTGGGTAACCCTGATTTAGGCTGACTCAAGACCTGGTGTCTACACTAATAGAAAATTCTACAAACAAGATTACTAAATTAATATGAACAATTAAATATAAAATTTAATATTCAAGTTCTTAAAACATCATTAAATAATTACAAAGAAGAAGATTAGAAATAACAAGAAAGAGATCTCTCAACCCTTTTTCCTTTCACAAAGTATGTTCTTCATCTTTGTTTGTTGTCTTCTCCTCAAAACATTAAAACTTACAGAAATTCTTAAGTTAATTCTCTCTTTTTCTCATTACAACTGAATTTTCTATTTATAATGTTCCAAAACTCATGTCCCTTGATATTCCCCTTCAAAGAGTTGTAAAAGTTGATGGAAAGTCTTGACTATTCATGTGACTCTTCAAAATAACTGCTCCAATGGCTCTTTCTGTCGCACTCATGAAAGAACACGGATTTCTCATCCTTAACTTTCTTCAACTGCATTAACTCCCTTCTTCCTCCCTGTAATGTCGCGCTCGCAACAGTGCACGGCATCTCCTTTTGCTCAACTTCTTTTCTTCTTTTCTTCCTTCTTCTTAGGCGCCTTAGGTCACGCTCGCAGCTATCATCGTGCCTGGGGCAGAGAGTAAATTTCTTTGCTTAGTTTGCTCCTTTTTCCAATTTTTCTCCATTTCCTTCTACGCTCACAAAACATAAAACATACCTAATTCTAACATAATTAGCCACAACTAAACATGATTTCAATCACAAAACATTAGCTTAATATGAGCTATTTAGGCTCATATTAGATATCCGTACTACTTACGGGTGTAGGGTGTTACATGTAAGATTTATTAACTGTATTGAATGGTCACAGATTGTAATCTATGTAGGTACAAAGTAGAAGTTGTTCCGAAGGATCGTCTGCTAATGGCTAGGCTAACACAAGGATAGGATAGAGTTTGTTTTCTGTAGAGTCAAATGAAAATTATGTCAGTGCTAGTAATTGTACTGGATGTCTATTTTAGTCTATAAATTGTAAGTTTGACATAGTGAAGCAATGAAAAAGAAAAAAAAATTATAATTCTGATTGGTAAGTTTCAAGTTTTGTTGTGTGACACACTCTTATCCTCTTAGAGAGTATAAGGGGTGTTACATCCCTTACCTCAAGCGGTCAGGTCTTCTTCCCATCCGTCAAGTCCATAGAGCAAAAAACCTAATTTCAACCATTTTTAACCAAACCAAGCTTGTTTTATGCACTTCTTTGCATATTTTTAGCCCATTTTTCACACAGTCAGGTCTAAAACAACCTATACAAGAGATCTAACACAAAAACTAACAAAAGTTAAGGAAAGTAATTAATTAATTTATTAAAACCAAGAAATATATTTCATACCATGTATTTCGATTTAAAGCATAAATGATAAACTTTGGGCCCAGAATATTACCCTCAGTGTTTTGATCTCTGAAAAACAAGAAGTTGCTTAACGTCCTCCTTTGAATTCCACAAAGAAATTGAAAATAAGTGAATCTTTCACTTCCTCTTTCTAATCTCTCTCTTTAAACTCTTTAAAAAAAATGAGAAAATACAAGAGAAGGATCAAGAAAAGAGAATCAATTTCTCTTCCTCAATGAATCTCTTAGTTTTAGAAATCAAAGTTTTTGAAAACCAGTTTCAAAGAAAACTCTTTTTCCAGAATTCCTTTCACCCAAAAATCTCCTCCTCTCTTTTTGTGTCTTCACTTGGCTTTTTATACTATGAAAAAATCATTGATTTTCTAAGTTTTAACTTACTTTTAGGAAATAGAAATCAAGATTTTAATTTTTACAACCCTAAAATCCAACTAGAAAATCAGGTTTTTGATTTAAAAAATATTTCCCAGATTTCCCATTGAAGGAAATCTGAGAAACTGGTATCAGATCTTGACCAACGGGCATCTCTTGCCTGAGGGACGGCCGTCCCTTACAAAAAGGCAGAAATTGTAGTATTGCCATTTGTGGCCCAGCCCATCGGAGGACTGGCACACCTAGTAACCCGACAGACAGGCATCCCTCGTGTGAGGGACGAGCATCCATCACCAAAAATTTCAACCGCGCTACAAGGCCCATCCCAGTAGAGGGCGAACGCACATCACGTTCAACGGACGGGCTCATCACTAAAAATAATGCAATTTTTGGAATTAAACCCTTTTTTCAAATCTAGTGAAGACACAAAAGAATCTTGGTCATAGAAACTTCAAAATTTATGAAATTCAAAGGTGAAAGCCAGCAGTTTCAGCTCTCCGCCTGTGAAATAGGTATTAGTGTCCTCATCGGGTAACTCTGATCTGGGCTGCCTCGGGACCCGGTGTCTACACATAATACTCACGTTACCAAAGTTTAGATTTCTTTACATGCCAAAGATTTCCTAACATATATATGATCCATATTACAAAATCAAAATACTCATACATTACAAATATTACATATACTATGTTATTACATATTGCAAAACCTACATGAAGAGCTTCTAAGGTTGTGTCAGCCTTTGAAGATGCAGGATGTCCTTGATGTTAGTCCTATCTTTAATACCTACACAGATGGAACACCGTTGCTAAGTACAAAGGCTTAGTAAGAAACAAGCATGAAATGGATGACCACTCACAGCGGTCACTGATGCATAGGTGCACACATATGAAAAATATATATAATAATATGATATAAGGGCCTAATCAACAACCCAAATGGGGCCATGTGATGCGCGCCGAACCCCGTAGGACGCCCCGAGGGCCCGCTCTTAGGGCTTTTGGGAGAGGTTCATGAAAACTTGTAAGGTATTTACAAGTGCGTCTATTTTGGGCAACAAGGAGGTTTCTTGGAGTCGCCAGCCAATAAAATATTGAAAAAGTTCATCTCGCCTCAGTGAGCCTAAGGCGGCGCATAATATCCATTTTGGGCAAACCAAAGGGGTCTTGGAGGCATTCACCCCAATAGAACATTGGAATGACCCTCTAACCCTATGGAGCCTTGGATTGTAAATTGAGCCTTTTGGTGGGACACAAGAGGTGTCTTGGAGATCCAATTCCAAGATGGTTCGGGACTTCTCATTTATTCATACCTTGGTTATTTTATAATTAAGTTTTGAATTTAAGTTTTCATCCCTTTTCTCATACATTTCGATGTAATAATTAGAGCGCAAGTTTGATCATTCAAGGAAAGCGATAAATAAAAGGGTAAATAAAATGAAGTACATGAAAATAAAATACAACAAAACTAGGAGCGGAATACAACCCCCACTGTAAATGAAATAAAAATCATACATAAAATGGGGTATTTATTGAGAATGAGGACATTGGTCCTCTCATGCATAATTACTATAAAACAATTTTTATGTGATTATTTTGGATGGAGAAAATTGAGACATTGGTCCCATTTTTATTTAGGAAAAATACCAATTTAATTAATAAAAAATATTTGTGATTTTCTTTCTAGCGGATCTAAATAAACAATTTTACAAGAAAATTATACGACAAAAATAAAAAAGGCCAAATAAATAAAATATTACAAATAAAGAAAATAAATATATAATCCAAACGAGCCATTTTGGATCCCCCGTGTGCTCGCAAAAAATGCCCAAGCAAAAAATGAGTTTTGACATAAAAACAAAACATAAACAAAATAATGTTAGTAATTAAAACAATTAAATCAATAATAAAAGATAAAATGAAATAAAATAAGATAAAATAGCATGATATCAAAATGACAATTGAATTAATATGTTAACAATTAAAATAAATGTGAAAAATGCATTTTTATGACAAATTAAATAAATGATTTGATTAAAATAAAATATAACATGTTAATAAATTAATACATGAAAATTATGAACATGATGAAAAATAATGAAAATAAACAATAAATTGAATAAACAATAAATATAACATGTAACAATGATAAAAGATAATGAATAAAAGAATGATAAAAATAATTAAAACAATGACATAATTAATTATTATTATTATCACAATTAACATAAACCATTTATATGGCAAAAATATTAATCAAAATTAATTAATTAATTACATGCTGAAAAATAATGATGAATCAAAATAAAATAAATTATTTACATGTTAGGAATTAATAGGAAATCAAAATTTACATGAATAAAAACAAAATCATATATAAACATATTAAATAAAACAAACATAACAATAATAGAATAAACAAATAAATGGAAACAATAAGTAAATTAATAAAAATAATAAAATATACATGAATAAATTAAATATAAAATAAATAAAAGCAAATAAAAATCAAGCCCATAATATTTACCCTCAAAGTCAGATTCGATGAAGGTAAAAGATGATTTGATTTCCTTTGCTTGTGACTTTCAAAAATTTAGAGTTGAATATGATAAATGTTGGAATTTTATTCTAATAAAAATAGGCTTGAAAAAAATAATTTAGCAACAAAATTAAATTGCTTTTATTTATAGAGAAAACAAAAGAATTAACTTGAATGCTTAAGAATAAAAAAAAAATTGATTTTGAAAGTGAAAATTAATCTCTTACGTTTATGGAGAAAACAAAGAAATTAATTTGGAATAATTAAGAATTGAAAATCAATTTTTTAATCTCCATTAATCCTTGTTAATTGAAAGAAGAAATCTGAAATTTTTGGAAGAAACCTCAAAGAAGAAGAGAGGAAAATCTGAAATTCTGGTGAAAACAATAATTATGGAGGCTCCCCTTTTAGGTTTTCATCCTAAAATATTTATAAGTTATCAAAAATGTTGCCCTAACTTAATTAAAGAAAAGAATATTATTTTAACACAAATTCCTTTATTTTTAATGATAAAATCGAGTTTTATTAATTAATTACATAAACAAATGTTTTAGAATTTAATTTGGACTAAAAAACCTTCATTTAGGGTGAAAAATGAGTTTTTGGAGTGAAAAAATCGGAAAAAAGGTGAAAAATTAGAAAAGAGCACATAAGACCCTTTAGCGACGGCCAGGAAAGGAGGGATGCCCGTCGCTATTGAGTGACGGGCGTCACGTACGACGCTGCGTGCGAATGTACACAGCACGCGCGGAAGTTCACTCGCGTCGTGCTCAAGCGTCGCCTCGCACGCGACGCGCTACGCGCAGCAGCGCGCTGGAGCCCGACACTTGCCAATTTTTTTTTTCTTTCTAATTTAACTAAAAATATTGTAATTTCAAGCCCCCATTTTTCAAAACTAATTTTTAAAATATTTTTTATTATTTTTCAATTTTTCACTCTAAAATGCAAATTTGACGAGAAAATCATCACTTTTAACCTTTTTAGCCTATGAAGGCAATTGTCATCATCGGGTAACTTCGATCTAAACTGACTCGAGACCCGGTGTCTACGGGCCATCATAATAGAACAGTGGGCTACAGCATTAAAGGTCCCTATAGCATGTCTATCTATCCACGACTCGGTTATAGCAGGCTAACCATTAAATTAGAACCATCTTATTCACATTGTAGTTCAAATAATATTTACCAATCTATAACCATCATTTCAGAATAAATATTAACAATTAAGGTCTTACTAACACATGTATGTCAATGTTAATATGTTAATTCACATTATCACTTCATGTATTCTTAATTCATTTCACAATAATACCTTTAATATGTTAATATATTCCACGTAAGATTATTGCCCTCTAGTCATGATTTAAGTATTTAACATGTTACTAAAGATCCATATCAAAAATCATTTCAAATTAGAGAAGAAAACTGCAATTACTAAAGTAGTTCAAAGGGGTACACGGCAAGCAAGGATTCCTGGTCGCTCTATAAGGCAAAATATATAGAATTTGTCAAAATCGAATCCATTTACACGGCAGATAAATAATTTTACATAATGGGTAGACTAGGTTACATGGCAGGTAAGTTTCTTGACCGCCATGTGAATTGAAGAATCTAAAAGATTCCCAAAAGATGCTTTCTAGAACCATTTTACACGATGGGGAGAAAATCCCACACTGTGGTAAGACATGGTTACACGATGGTCGGGCTTTCTTAACCATCGTGTGATCCAAAGAATCTAAAAGATTCCAAAAAGATGCTTTTCATAACCGTTTTACGCAGTGGGGAGAAAATCGCAGATGATGGTCACAGGTCATTACATGATGTTCAGGATTTCTTGACCGCCTTGTAACTCGATTTTCAGGCAAAAAATGGCAATTCATAAGCATTTATACGGTGGTCAGGAATTCTTGACCCTCCGTGTCACCCTATTACATTGCCTACGAAAATAAGGTATAACAAGGCAGCTTCCAACTCCTAACTTGTCTTACCATTTGGAGTTTCTAAACATCATTTTTAAGCAAAATGGTCTCTTAATTATTGATCCTTAAGATCTTAGCTTTCTAATGACACTAATTGCACATCAATTAGATCATTACAACTTTATATACGATCTAAACAAGCAAACCTGCTCCCTTTGAGGGAATAGATTCACTACCTTGGGTTTAAGCTCAATTTTGGCTACCTTAGAGCAAGATTTAGCTCACAGTTTCTTCTAAGAATACCTAGTTAACTTTCTTTAGCAATTGGAATTTTACAAGTTGGAGTTCTATAACCCAACTTATAAACAAAACAATTAGCCATGGTCTGGTGGAACTTAGACAGAGTTTCCCCTTATAACTTCACATGCCAATTTCATCAATTGAATCAACTCAATCACCACAAACACATTCAATTCAACATTGCACATTCATATATATATAAAACCAACACAAATCATCATCAAACACACATAAGCAAGAAAGGTTCCTAAACCTCAATTCTTCTTTCTTCTTCTTGCTGCACTTGGCCTTTCACTCTCCTTCCTTTAGCTCCAACCACTTCTTCTTTTACAAATTATCATGAATTTATCAATTATTCAACAAACCATAATTCCACCCTTCAAGAATCATGTGTAGAAGAAAAAAAAGAAATCTAACAAATTCTGTTACCTTATGAGCTTACAATAATACTAGAATTTATTTGCCTTACTTAAAGATCACCTTGAACAGATTTTTAGAGAGATTTGAGAGAGAAGGATTTGCTGTAAATGAAGAAGAAATGGGAGGGTTTCTAACCTCTTAGGCAGTGGGCCTTCATGGCTTTTATAAGCCACGAAGAGATGCCTCCATTCTTCCTCATTTTTCTAGACACATATGTTATCAACATGTGATTGGTTGCTTTACACTTTCTCATTTTCAATCCTTTTACTTCTTCTTAATCTTACCTTCACCTTTTAATTAAGTTATTTTCATATATTAACATACCAAATTACTTAATTTATGCAATTTAGTCCATATGTATTAAATTACCAATTTAACCTCTACTTTTCAATTAATACCTGTTATATTCCCAATGCATATACTTGACTAATTACACACATTCAGCCAGTCTCATACCCTAAATGTGTCCAAAGATGACTGGGGTACAAGTTGGGGCCTTACAAAGTAACACAAGTCTGGTGACTTAGGATCATTTGATTATGAATCATAAGATGTATATGAACCTTGTTTATTGGGAAAAATGACAAATGTGCCATTTAGTGGTAAAGGTGCACGATCTAGTGTAGCATTAGAACTTATACATTCAAATGTATGTGGTCCTATGTCTATACATGTCACAGGAGGTTACCTCTACTTCATTACTTTCATGGATACTTCTCAAGATATGGGTATGTCTATCTTATGAGGTATAAATCTAAAGCTTTTGAAAATTTCAAAGAATTCGGAAATGAAGTAAAGAAACAACTTCATAAAAGTATCAAAACACTTAGATAGATAAAGTTTGTAATGGCTCGAAAGTCGGGTTAGTCATAAACAACATTTTTTAAGGTCAACTAGTGGACCCAGAGTGAAAAATTCATCAATGGGTGAAAAATATTTTATTTGATCATTAGAAAATATTGGTTATGATGAGTCCATGGGAGAAAAATTTGAGGTCAAATGGGTCCAAAAAGTGCAAAATAGTGAAAAAAGGGCATTTGGGTCGTCTGTCCAAGACAAACGACCATCTGTGGGCGATAGACAGCCACGCTATCGGTGGTGAGGGACAACCAAGCCGTATGTGGCTTCAAACGGGCGTCTGAAGTCTTTCTCCAGTTCGGTTTGACCAATTTTGAGCTGAGATTGACCAGACCATATCTTGAGCTATGGACCTCAGAAAAATATTTTGAAAATATGGGCGCGCTTGTAATAATGAGTAGAATCTATTGGTATAAATAAATTAATATTTTAATGATAATGAAAAGTCAGCTATCGGACAGGATAAATAATTATCGGACCGAGAAACGATCTCCGATTAAGGTAAAATTTTATGTGTAAGCTATTTAAAATATTTTATGAATTATAGAATTTAAATTGAGTGAAATTGAGGTTGGGAAGTGGGAGAATTAATTTGTGATTACGTAAAGGGTTTAATAACTTAATTTGGGCTTATCTATTGTTGGGCCAAAGTGAGGGAAGCAAGCCTAACCTACTCTTACCCCTATAAATAGCTGTAAAGTGCAAGTACACTTGAAGTTTCCACCATTTTCTCCTCTCTTCTTTGTTCTTCTTCAAGGATGAATGCTCTTCTTCTTCTTCCTCTCAAATTTTCTTCAACTTTCTCCATTGATTTTTCAAATCCAAGCCCCTCTACCATAGTTTAACCCTTTTTTTAGTAATTGGTGAGTTCTAATCTTCTTTTGGCGAAGAAAGAGTTAAGGAAATTAAAGATTTCAAGTGAGGGGTATAAATTGAGGTAAGTGAAATTGATGGAATTAAATTATTTTAATGGTTCAATTAAGTTGTTTGGGGCGTATATAGTAGAGTTATACAGTTAGATTTAATTATTGCAGCAATTTTGATGGGTTTTCTTTGATGGGAATTTCGGCCTCATGTAGAAGAAAAAGGAGGGGAAGGTTGTTCAAAAGGAAAAGGCAACAAGAATGAGGTATTGGAGGCCTAAAGCAAGTGTATGAGGTTTGTGGTTACTAAATTAAACTTTTTCCTTTGAAAATTGCATGGTTTTAGGTTATGTTTTGAGTGAAGTGTGTGAATTGTGTATGTTAAATTGAAAATAACTTCATAATTATGCTTTAGTAGGTTGAAAATGAATTTTAGGAAGCTTAAATTAGAACAAAAAATAATTTGTAGGTGTAATGGCTTGAAACTGGTAGATAAATGATCAGTTAATTCTGTAGAGTCAGTAGTGCAATTTTGGTGTGAAAACAACAGTTCTAATACCTTGAATTATAGAGGAGTTAAAAGGTTAAACATGCTAGATGTAACACCCCAAATCGGGCCTAGTTGGAATCGGCAAACTAAGTCGGTTAAGTGAAGGGTATTTCGGTAATTTATGCATGAGTAATATGGATAATAAGGATTTATTTGCTAAGAAATTAATTAAATAAATTAAGTGAAGGAATTATTATGGTGTGCTTGTAGTGTATGGTAGTAAGATGTTTGTGGGCTAAGAGATTTTATTGGGTGGTTTATGAGCATGGTACCTTGGAGATATTTGCATAAAAGAAATAATTATCAAGTGGATTATGGGTATGGAACTAAAGATGTAGGATATTTTTTATGAGAAGTGATTTAGTGTGTGTATGTGTATGGTGACTTGAATTAAGAAGTCAAAGTGAATCATGTGGACCTATAGGAAGTGGACAAGTGGAATTGGTAGGTGTGCATTAAGTGTGAAAAGAAAGGCAAAGTGAAAGTAAGAGGAGTCCACGTTTTTGCCCTTTCATCTTCCCGATTCTCCATTTCTTTTCCTTTTCTTCCCTTTCTTTGCTTAATCTCTTGGTTTTGAGTGAATTAGAAGTGATTTGGTGGAGCTTGGGAAGTAAGATTGAAGAGTAATTGGTGATAAGAAGAAGCAAAGTAAAGGAAAAGAGAAGATTAAAGCTTGAAGAGAGAGCAGCTATTGTGCAACAAGAGGTTTGGGAGTTTGATTCCTACCTTTGAGTTTTAATTTGTCTATGCCCTAAATTCTTCTTGGATTATGAATATACATTTGTATATGATTTCCAGTAAATTGAGTGTTTTGATATGAGTCTCATGCATGTATTTGTTTGGATAAATTTATTAGTAATGCATGATGTTGATTAAATTGAAGGTGTGTGAGAATTGGAAGTGAAATGCATGACTGGGTAAACTCTGTTCAATTCTCATCTGACCCTTGTGCAATGTTTTTTTCTTAAGTAGAGTTTTAGAACTCCAAACCATGTGATTCTTGAGCCATTAGAACCATTACTTCAATTCCTTTAAAAGTCTTAGAAATAGCCTTGGGAAAATTCTTGCTCCAAGACCCTGAATTTTGGATAACACCGTAGTGTCTCTTTTTGTGTCGGGTTGTTTGACCAGTATAGGTTGTGGAATTCATATCTAGAGTTCTAGATGTCCAATTGACCTGAAAATTGTTCCGTTTGAAAGTTACGACGTAGGGTAACATTTGGTAAGAAGACCACTTTTCCTATAAATGAGGTTTAGAGGTAGGTTTTCACGACACTAATTTGTAGTAAAAAGCAGTCTGTTAAGGTAGCTGAGGCGAGCCTCTGTCGCGAGCGCGACAAGGGTCGCGACCTCGCAACAGAAAAACATGTTTTGAGCCTTTTCTTCTCTATTTTTGAGTCTAGGGTTGACCCGAATCAATCTCGTACCTTTCCCATCAGTTATTATGCATGTTTAGGGTAATTAAATGGCTATATAAGTAATTATCGTTGGGAAAAACTTAGGAGTATGATTAAGATTGGTGATTTAGCTAGTAAATAATAATAGATATAACTTTGTGAAGGATGAGGATTAATATGTGTTGATCTCATGAGTAACCTAAGCATGATATATCATATGTTTGAATGCATTTAACATGGGTGCGATTGAGATGAATGACGAGTAATGTTGTTATTATAGATTGTGTAAATGGATATTGTTAGTGGTATGTTTTATCGGAACTCTTGATACGGATGTGGTGTTTATGTTGTCAATGACGTGTGGCTTGCTGGAGATGAGGTAAGTCGACATTTTGATGCTTGGTTTAAGAATTGGGTGTTGTGAAGAGGGAATTTTCTGCAGAATTCTTGTAAGGGTTGGAATTCCTGACTCTATCGCGAGCGCGACAGAGCCCGGTGAAAGCAGCCCTTGCACGCGTCTGAATGCTCCGCCGAGCCTCTGTCGCGAGCGCGACAGAGAGCTCGATTGCCGAATTGTTGGGTTGGCAGCTCACTATCGCGAGCGCGATAGCGAGATGCCCTAACTCCCTCGCGAGATCGCGAAGGTTGCCGTGATCGCGACTTGGGCCAGGTTGCCTCTGTCGCGATCACGACATCCGTCGCGATCGCGACACTCCTGGTTTCCAAATTGAGTTTTCGTTTGTGATGCCAATGTGTGAATTCCGAACTTGTGATGCCTTTAGGTTTATTCTTTGAATATTTTATGAAGTATGTTAATATAATTGAATGTATTATGCATATCTATACTTATGATCTCTCTCTAAGATTATTATGTTATGCTTAAGTGTAAATTGTATGATGCATGATTGACTTTATGAACTTATTCATATGTCTCACTTATTGCTGATTATGTACAATGATATAAATTATGTGATTTGAAATATGATTTGTATGATGCATGACCTGCGAGAGTCAGTCTAGTGGATAGTTAGGCATGCCTAATAGAGTCTGTATGTGTAGTTGCAGCGCTCCTTTGAATGATTTGGACCCTGATCAGGTCCCCGAATGGTTCCTCGCGAACCCTATTATGTGTATGTGTATGGATCTTGTTTAAGGTCCTGTTTTGGGAAATGCTTTTGAAATATGGAAAGTGACAGTACTTTGCGATTTGTACCCGTAAGGTACAGTTTGTTACTCGTTATCCACTATTTTGAGTCAGCAGGTATTTCATTTGCTTTATCTGATATGAATATGAGAATATGATATCCGAATGTGTAAGATTTCGGTCATATGAACCAGTTATGAATATAAGAATGTGATATCAGTATGAATATGATATTGGGATATGTGAATGTGCTTACAAATCTCCGAGTAGGCTTAATGTAACTCTAACCTGCATAATGTACCTTTGTCCTTATCTGTAAATGATCTTGTATATAGTATGTGTGATTGAAGTCGGTGTGGCATATAATGTTGACACTACATTTCTGTATAGTAATGTGATAAATTAACATGTATACGAATGCGAGTTTGAATTACTGAATACGACGGTTGAAGTAGATGTATATTAATGTGAATATGTATTGTTAGTTATTAAGACTAAGTATACCGATTCACATACTTATGAATGTGATCTTGAACTAGCATACGTGACAAATTTTATACGATGCTATATAGTTCCTTATTGTTAGCTATCGTAGTAATTTCGTTATATTAGAATGTGTTTACGTTCTTGGCATGATAATTGGGTATGTTAATCAAATGAGTATATGACCGCAGTTAGGAACATTTGGAATGCGTGGCTATTGTATAAAGCATGTATAGTTATCTGTTAGGACTTTATGCGTTCGTTGTTGTGTATGTGTTATACTTTGGCGACCGTTGTGAATGGCCGTCTATATTTTTATATATTCTCCTCACTAAGCGTTATCGCTTAGCACGGGCTCTTTTCCCCGTGCAGGTGGCAGGTTTGCTTTTGTTCGAGTCGCGCATCTGCAGAGTCGGCCACATAGAAGCTAGAAGTTTTGTATCTTGTTCAGCTTTTATAATTTGGGATTTTTGTATATCTGCGTAATATGTATATGTAATAATAGGTAAAGATTCTGATGTAATATTTTAAGCTATGTAAATATTTACACATTTATGTATCTTTCTTATTAGGTTTCTGTTGTATGATTATAAGTATGCATGTGTGTATGTTTTCTCTTAGTGTATGCGCCTTGGCATAATATGTACGTTCAGCTTCCTCTCTTTAAATTTGAAATTCTTCTGTATTTTTATATGCTTTGTATTGCTTCTGTTCGGTAACACACCTACTCGTACGGCTTCCTACTCCCTTGCGGGTGGGTTCGCCTACGTATGGGTTGAGGTGTTATACTAGAGGTAGAGAAATCCTAGGATGGGTGGCCCCCTGAGAAGTTCTCTAGCTGAA
Source organism: Excoecaria cochinchinensis (assembly GCA_947683425.1). NCBI lineage: Eukaryota > Viridiplantae > Streptophyta > Magnoliopsida > Malpighiales > Euphorbiaceae > Excoecaria > Excoecaria cochinchinensis. The sequence goes on from CANTUQ010000004.1 coordinate 6,534,170, forward strand.
AATGATAGCAGGTAGCTAAAAGTATTTTGTTCTACCATTGAAAAGTACAAGTTATAAGGAGTCTGCTTGTATAATTTGGAGGGAAAATGAGGTCAAATTGGTCCCCGAAAGTCAAACTAAAGAAAGCCTTTGGTTCGGTTCAATAGTAACCAAGTTTGACTATACTTTGACCGAATTTTTAAAAATAGCAAATGGATTCAAAAATATATTTTGAAGGTATAGAATGATTCAAAGTAATATATAGAAATTTTTGATAGTGAAAAATTGATGTTTATGGTAGTATTGAAAAAGTGTCAAATCAGACCAGTTTAAGTGAACCAGGCCTCAAACGGACTCCGATTGAGCTAAAATTTTGTATGGAGGCTATATTCTATATTATAATAATGATGGAATATTTTGAGAGAAAATTAATGGAGTAAATGATAAAAATCATTTTGGGTTAGAAAATGGCTTTAAAACCAAAAATTGGTTCAAACCGGTTCAACTACTTTGGTTGGACTTGGTTAGATTCAATTATGCACCTATATAAAATTGTAGGCACCGGGTCCTAAGTCATCCTAAATCGAAGTTACCGGATGTTGACAATTGCCTTCATAGGCTAAAAAGGTTAAAAGTTATGATTTTCTCGTCAAATTTACATTTTAGAGTGAAAAATTGAAAAATAATAAAAAATATTTTAAAAATTAGTTTTGAAAAATGGGGGCTTGAAATTACAATATTTTTAGTTAAATTAGAAAAAAAAAAATTCGGCGAGTGTCGGGCGCCGGCGTCACGCGCGACGCCTGTCACTCAATAGCGACGGGCGTCCCTCCTTTCCTAGTCGTCGCTGAAGGGTCTGATGTGCTCTTTTCCGATTTTTGACCCCAAAAATGCATTTTTTTCACCCTAAATAAAGGTTTTTGAGTCCAAATTAAATTCTAAAACAATTTTTTTAGGTAATTAATTAATAAAACTTTATTTTATCATTAAAAATAAAGGAATTTGTGTTAAAATAAAATTCTTTTCCTTAATTAAATTAGGGCAACATTTTTGATACCATATAAATATTTTAGGATGAAAACCTAAAAGGGGGAGCCTCCATCATTTTTTTTCACACCAGAATTTCAGATTTTCCTCTCTTCTTCTTTGATTTTTCTTCAAAAAATTTCAGATTTCTTCTTTCAATTAACAAAGATTAATAAAGATTGAAAAATTGATTTTCAATTCTTGATTATTCCAAATTAATTTCTTTGTTTTCTCCATAAACATAAGAGATTAATTTTCACTTTCAAAATCAGTTTTTTTATTCTTAAGCATTCAAGTTAATTCTTTTGTTTTCTCTATAAACAAAAGAAATTAATTTTGTTTCTAAATTATTTTTTTTTCAAGCCTATTTTTATTAGAATAAAATTCCAACATTTATCATATTCAACTCTAAATTTTTGAAAGTCACAAACAAAGGAAATCAAATCATCTTTTACCTTAATCGAATCAGACTCTGAGGATGAATATTCTGGGCTTGATTTTTATTTTATTTTATTTTGTTTATATTTAATTTATTCATATATGTTTTATTGTTTTCATTAATTTACTTATTGTTTCCATTTATTTGTTTGTTCTATTATTGTTATGTTTGTTTTATTTAATATGTTTATATATGATTTTGTTTTTATTCATGTAAATTTTGATTTCCTATTAATTCCTAACGTGTAAATAATTTATTTTATTTTGATTTATCATTATTTTTCAGCATGTAATTAATTAATTAATTTTGATTAATCTTTTTGCCATATAAATGGTTTAAGTTAATTGTGATAATAGCTATTAATCATGTCATTGTTTTAATTATTTTTATCATTCTTTTATTCATTATCTTTTATCATTCTTTTATCATTGTTACATGTTATATTTTCATTCAATTATTTGTTTATTTTCATTATTTTCATCATGTTCATAATTTTCATGTATTAATTCATTAACATGTTATATTTTATTCTAATCACATCATTTATTTAATTCGTCATAAAAATGCATTTTTCACATTTATTTTAATTGTTAAACATATTAATTCAATTGTCATTTTGATATCATGCTATTTTATCTTATTTTATTCCATTTTATCTTTTATTATTGATTTAATTGTTTTAATCACTAACGTTATTTTGTTTATATTTTGTTTTTATGTCAAAACTCATTTTTTGCTTGGGCATTTTTTGCGAGCACACGGGGGATCCAGAATGGCTCATTTGGATTATATGTTTATTTTCTTTATTTGTAATATTTTATTTATTTGGCTTTCTATTTATTTTTCCATATAATTTTCTTGTAAAATTATTTATTTAGATCCGCTAGAAAGAAAATCACAAACGTTTTTTATTAATTAAATTGATATTTTTCCTAAAAATAGTGGGACCAATGTCTCAATTTTCTCCATCCAAAATCATCACATAAAATTTTTTTATAATAAATACGCATGCGAGGACCAATATCCTCACCATAATGAATACCCCAATTTATGTATGATTTTTATTTCATTTACAATGGGGGTTGTATTCCACTCCTAGTTTTGTTGTATTTTATTTTCATGTACTTTATTTTATTTACCCTTTTATTTATCGCTTTCCTTGAATGATCAAACTTGCGCTCTAATTATTGCATCGAGATATATGAGAAAAGGGATGAAAACGTAAATTCAAAACTTAATTATAAAATAACCAAGGTATGAATAAATGAGAAGTCCCGAACCATCTCTGGTCTTTTAGCTCAACGAGGCGAGAGGACCATTCCGATGTTTCATGGGAATGGGATCTCCAAGGCACCTCTTGTGTCCTACCAAAAGACTCAATTTATAATCCTAGGCTCCATAGGGTTTGAGGGTCATTTCAATGTTCTATTGGGGTGAATGCCTCCAAGACCCATTTGGTTTACCCAAAATGGATAAGATGCGCCGTCTTAGGCTCACTGAGGCGAGACGAACTTTCCAAATGTTTTATTGGGTAGTGACTCCATGAAACCTCCTTGTTGCCCAAAATAGACGCACTTGTGAATCCCTTATAAGTTTCCAATGAACCTCTCTCGAAAGCCCTAAAGGCGGGCCTTCGGGGCATCCTACGGGGTTTGACGCGCGTCACAGTGGCGACTCCATTGGGGACCTCTAAGTGGCTTCGATTCGAAAGTACCTTGGTTAAAATTTATAATTGAGTTTTAATTTAAAATTTTTATCCCTTTTCGAAATTGCATATCATATCATTAGAGCCTTAGAATTATGCCAGTTTGGTCCTCTATTAGCCCCGGTGCGTTCCCGAAGCACAACCCTACATTCACTCAATGTAGGAAAGTGTTAAGGATAATCACCAGCCCAAGCCTCGTACCATCAAGGTATATCAAATGGTGACCCGATCGGTCGTTACGCTCGTGATGAGCTAGACCCGTTAATAGGGACCATGCTTGGGTAACCCTAAAATATAATCACCCATGACCAAAGCTCATGTAATGGCAATAGATACTTCCCCTAGGTGACATGTATCTTAATACAATGCTTGCTATGTGGGCCATTATATATTGAACAAAATCAACCAAATTAAATGGTCTTTTATCAAAGACTTTCATGCCCCGATGGGCCCATCTTAATTTAGTTGAAATGTTTAAATACATAAAGGCCAAAATTCATATGTATGCGCATTAGATAAGAGATGTTATGATGCCGATTTTCCACCGAGCACCATACGCATCCATTGGGTTCCCCGCTAACCCATGGATCAAGCCCACCTAGGAAAGAGACAACATTACCTCGTGTGTGGGAGTAATAAGGTTAGAAGGATCTACTTGCTTGCATGTGATTGTAAATATTGCATAACACACTATCATGCATTGTATATGTTATTCATGCATCATTCTAACAATTTAAATTTTTTAGCCATCATAGATTCATTTAGGTGGACTAGAGGTTTCAACTATCGGCTAGTAAGGACAAATTTGCTCTTTGAGTTGCCAGAATTTATGTCTAACAGGGATTCTGAGTTACTCTCATCCATCAGTGAACCCTCTCTAGAATCATCAATGGCAGAAGAGACTGGAACTTTGACCACTCAGGACCTAGCTAGGAGGCTAGAAGATTTTGAGCATAGAATGATGGATGTGATGGGCACCATGGCTAAAAGGATTGCCCATCCACCTGCTGCCCCACAACCGCCTGTTGCTCTACAGCCACAGGCAGCCCCTCCTCGAGGGCAAGCCGAACCACCTGCTGGTGGGGAGGCTCCCTTCGTTGGAGTTGCTACTCGCCAACCCAATAATGATCACAGAGCTGCCACACCCATCGAGCCAAGAGGGGAAAGGATTCATAATCCCAATGATGATTTCCTAATGGAGGAGGAAGACGAAGAGCCAATAGTCCACCATGATGTGAGGCCCAGGGCACCCAGGGGGGAAGACGAAGCCTTAAGGGGGATGAGGCAACAGATTAAGGCAATCACACGTATGCTGTCAGCTGGAAAGGGGGTCAACCCAGAAGATAGAGATCTGGGGGATGAAGAGCTGCTGCCCCAAAGATTCAAAATGCCCGAGCTGCCAAAATTTGATGGCACCTCTGACCCATCCGCCCACGTCAAGCAGTACACTTTGGTCATAAAAGGCATAGGGTTGAGTAAAAAGCAGAAGGTGGAATATTTCTGCCTTAGTCTGGTGGGCCCGGCAGTTGACTGATACCACGAGTTGGATAGGAGGTCCAAGGAGGACTGGGACCTTTTGACCGAAGAGTTCATGAAGCAGTATGACTGCAGCACCAGGATGGAGGTCACCCTAAAAGACCTTGAGCTCTTACAGCAATGGAGCGACGAATCATTCCATGAGTACCTCACCAGATGGAGGAACAGGGTCTGGAGATGAAGGGAAGCCTGACACTGCTGACCAGATCAGGTTATTCATCAGAAACTCCTGCCCTTATTTGAGGGATTTGCTAAGCTTTAAGGGGCTCAGGGATTGGGAGTCGCTTAAGGATATCACTGTAGAAGCTAAGGCGGCTTACCTAGCAAAGAAAGCAAGCCAAAATAACTTTGCTGGGAAAGGCTATGGGAACCAGTCGGGATTCAAATCAGGAGGTGCCGGGGGCAGCAATAACAGAAATGGCAAGACAGCCGAAGTGTCAGCCACTGGAGTTGGGAAGTGCCAGAGATACTACTCGAACTTAGGTCGCTCTCTATCCTGGGTGCTGGAGAGGCTGATAAAAAAGGGCAAGTTGCAGCCTTTGGCGCCTAGACCAGCTATGAATCAAAGGCAGCAAGGGCACAGAGAAGACCAGTACTGCGCCTACCACCAGCACACCGGCCACCTGACGGATTACTGCCGAACATTGAGAAACAAGATCTAGGATCTCATTGACACCAATTAGATCACGGATCCTGAGAAGAGAGAAAAGAAGAAAAAGGCAGGTTATAATGCGGTCCCTCCACCATGATTATGATCGGATCCTCTTAATCCACTAGTGAGAGTGGAAATGAAGATTATGTTCTTTCTTTTTCAATCTTTGTTATTATTTCAAGAACAAATTTTTATGGCAATGTTTGGTTATTTCAAAAGAATAATTTTTGCTTATTTGTATGGTGTTTCTAATGATTTTATTTAACATGATCATAATGCATTTACTTTGACATTAATTCAAATAATATGACTGCAGTTAACCTCGGAACTTTGGGGAACCCAAAGAAAATCTTGATGGCATCTGATATAACTCCTGCAAAGAGGGAAATTCAGAAAAAAAATAATAAAGAAAAACTAGTTGCAATTAGGGGATTGGATGGAAACTCACTAAGAGTACTAGAACCTGTCTGATTACCCATCAGAGTGATCCCTAGATAAGACGGAACCTAGATAATGATTTAGGCAACATTTTCTTTGTATAGCTCTCTAAATGACTATTTCCTACCCTTATTCTGCAATTGCTTGCTAGCCCATTGAGCTTTATGTAGGTATGCTAAATGCGTGCCAGTTTTGTTGTTACATATGTTAAAACTATCCCTCGCCTAAAATGATTTTTGCCTCCCCTTAGAAGAGTGGCCGCTCTAGAAGGGATGGATGTACGTTTTAATAATTTTTTGGGTTATCAAAAATCGCCCTAGTAAGGATGAGTTTACACTTTGGGAAAAGGGTTTCAGTCATGCGCAAAGGACATGAGCTAAAAAAAAAATAGCTCAGGATAATAACCACTTGACGAGTTTCAATGATTACCTTTTTAACTATTATTCTGATCTTAATGAGCTAAAATGTTACCGAACCCAAGTTCAAGAATACCTTGTATATGCAACTAAGATGAGAATGTTTCATCCATCAGTCGAGTAAATATTGCGGCCATATTAGCGACCGGATCTTCCTTTGACAGCCATCTACCCAAGCCTAACATTACAACCAAAGTAAGACCTCTTGATTCTTGGTTCAGTCTTATCCAATTAGCAGAGATGACCTTCTAATAAGGTTTGGTACGTAAGAAGAGGCATATGGTGTTTCTTGAGCTTAAAGCGAGGAGCCGCGAATGCATTCATGCATTCGAGTTAAGTCTCATCCGCAAAGTTGCATCTAGAATTCGCGTTCAAAGAAAAAATTAAGAGATAAGAGAAAATATTCAATCATAAAACCCGAGAGGGCTGATTGATAACGGGAGTTTGATGCTTTCAAGATCCATCCTGAGATTAGGTGAGGTTCTATATTTTTAGATATTAATGCCAAACAATGATCATGCTTAATGAAATCAAATTGAAAGACATGCATTTATGCGATGATGTGATCAGAGTATTGTACCCTGTGTGATCAAAGTCATGTATCTGCCTACCCTCTGCTACTCTCAGCACGCAAATGCTTTAGCCGACTCATCCTGCTATCAAATGTGCAAAATCAAGCTCATACAACCATGTCCAAAGGCTCCTGAAAGATCCTTGCTAATAGCTTCAACAATCAGCAAAAAAAAAAAAGAGGAAAGCCGTTAGAGTGAAAATCGTAACTGGCGCTCTAAGCAAAAATTAGACAAAAGGATAGGGTGAAAACCTGGAAATAGGTAGTCTGTCCTTCAAAAAAAAAAGAAAAAAAAAAAAAGAAAAAGCCTCTGGATTGGGTTGGGTCCACTTCAGGCAAAAATAAGGCATAGGGTTATGTGAAAATCCGTAAAGGACGCATCTCCTGCTAAGAAAAGCTAGTGTGAAAATCCATAAGGGGCGCACTACCTTCAAATAATGACTATAGGTATCAGATGAGAATCTCGCAATCCCAAAGGGCATGAAATTCAAAAGCAGCTTAAAAGGCATCGATCCTATTGCAAATTGCAGCTAACTGCATCATCTCCAAGTCCACATAGATGAATTCTTATACTGCATTTCTGCATGACTCATGCATTTCACTTGCATGCTCACTATTTTTTCTGCATATTTTAGTTTCCCTATTTTGCAGAAGGAGAGATTTGATGCGGACACCGACCAAAGCCGAGTAACGACATCAGTCCAAACAATCAACCAAAGACCTCTCCGGGGGCAGACCTCAACCAAAGACCTCTCAGGGGGCAACCAATCAATCAAAATATCAATCCAAACAATCAACCAAAGACCTCTCCAGGAGCGGATCTCAACCAAAGACCTCTTAGGGGGCAACCAATCAATCAAAATATCAATCCAAATAGCCAGCCAAAACAACAATCCAAACATCATCTCAAACACTAATCAAGATCTCAACCAAAGACCTCTCCGGGGGCAGATCTCAACCCAAGACCTCTCCGGGGGCAAATCTCAACCCAAGACCTCTCAAGGGGCAACCATCACAGAAGGGTTAGCACGATTGCGGCACTACTACTCTACGGAGGGTTAGCACGACCACGGCACTACCACTTCATCAAATCGAAGGGTTAGCACGATGGTGGCACTACCACTCTACAGAGGGTTAGCACGATCACGGCACTACCACTTCAACAAATCAAAAGGTTAGCACGATGGCGGCACTACCACTCTACGGAGGGTTAGCACGACCACGGCACTACCACTTCATCAAATCGAAGGGTTAACACGATGGCAGCAGTACTACTCTACGGAGGGTTAGCACAACCACGGCACTAACACTTCATTAAATCGAAGGGTTAGGACGATGACTGCACTACCACTCTATGGAGGGTTAGCACGACCACGACACTACCACTTCATCAAATTGAAGGGTTAGCACGATGGAGGCACTACGACTCTACAGAGGGTTAGCACGACCACGGCAACACTACTTTAGCAAATCGAAGGGTTAGCACGATGGCGGCACTACTACTCTATGGAGTGTTAACACGACCACGACACTACCACTTCATCAAATCGAAGGGTTAGCACGATGGCAGCACTACCACTCTATAGAGGGTTAGCACGACCACGACACTACCACTTCATCAAATCGAAGGGTTAGTACGATGGCGGCACTATTACTCTACGGAGGGTTAGCACAACCACGGCACTACCACTTCATCAAATTGAAGGGTTAGCACGATGGAGGCACTACGACTCTACAGAGGGTTAGCACGACCATGACACCACCACTTTAGCAAATCGAAGGGTTAGCACGATGGCAGCACTACTACTCTATGGAGGGTTAAAACGACCACGACACTACCACTTTATCAAATCGAAGGGTTAGCACGATGGCGGCACTACTACTCTATGGAGGGTTAACACGACCACGACACTACCACTTCATCAAATCGAAGGGTTAGCACGATGGCGGCACTACCACTCTACGGAGGGTTAGCACGACCACAACACTACCACTTCATCAAATCGAAGGGTTAGCACGATGGCGACACTACCACTCTACAGAGGGTTAGCACGACCACGGCACTACCACTTCATCAAATCGAAGGGTTAGCACGATGGCGGCACTACCACTCTACGGAGGGTTAGCACGACCACGGCACCACCACTTTTGCAAATCAAAGGGTTAGCACGATGGCGGCACTACTACTCTACGGAGGGTTAGCACGACCACGACACTACTACTTCATCAAATCGAAGGGTTAGCATGATGGCGGCACTATCACTCTATGGAGGGTTATCATGACCACAATACTACCACTTCAGCAAATCGAAGCGTTAGCACGATGGCGGAACTACCACTCGACGGAGGGTTAGCACGACCATGGCACTACCACTTTAGCAAATCGAAGGGTTAGCAAGATGGCGGCACTACCACTCGACGGAGGGTTAGCACGACCATGACACTACCACTTCATCAAATGGAAGGGTTAGCACGATGGCGGCACTGCCACTCTACGGAGGGTTAGCACGACCACGGCACTACCAATTCATCAAATTGAAGGGTTAGCACGATGGCGGCACTGCCACTCTACGGAGGGTTAGCATGACCACGGCACTACCACTTCATCAAAATCGAAGGGTTAGCACGATGGCGGCACTACTACTCTACGGAGGGTTAGCACGACCACAACACTACCACTTCATCAAATCGAAGGGTTAGCACGATGACTGCACTACCACTCTATGGAGGGTTAGCACGACCACAACACTACCACTGCATCAAATTGAAGGGTTAGCACGATGGCGGCACTACCACTGTACAGAGGGTTAGCACAACCACGGCACCACCACTTTAGCAAATCGAAGGGTTAGCAAGATGGCGGCACTACCACTCGACGGAGGGTTAGCACGACCATGACACTACCACTTCATCAAATCGAAGGGTTAGCACGATGGCGGCACTACCACTCTACGGAGGGTTAGCACGACCACGGCACTACCACTTCATCAAATCGAAGGGTTAGCACGATGGCGGCACTACCACTCTACGGAGGGTTAGCACGACCACGGCACTACCACTTCATCAAATCGAAGGGTTAGCACGATGGCGGCACTACCACTCTACGGAGGGTTAGCACGACCACGACACCAGCACTTTAGCAAATCGAAGGGTTAGCACGATGGCGGCACTACTACTCTACGGAGGGTTAGCACGACTACGACACTACCACTTCATCAAATCGAAGGGTTAGCACGATGGCGGCACTACCACTCTACGGAGGGTTAGCACGACCACGGTAATACCACTTCAGCAAATCGAAGCGTTAGCACGATGGCGGAACTACCACTCTACGGAGGGTTAGCACGACCACGGCACTACCACTTCATCAAATCGAAGGGTTAGCACGATGGCGGCACTACCACTCTACGGAGGGCAAGCACGACCACGGCACTTGCACTTCATCAAATCGAAGGGTTAGCACGATGGCGACACTACCACTCTACGGAGGGTTAGCATGACCACGGCACTACCACTTCATCAAAATCGAAGGGTTAGCACGATGGGGGCACTACTACTCTACGGAGGGTTAGCACGACCACGGCACTACCACTTCATCAAATCGAAGGGTTAGCACGATGGCGGCACTACTACTCTACGGAGGGTTAGCACGACCACGACACTACCACTTCATCAAATCGAAGGGTTAGCACGATGGCGGCACTACCACTCTACGGAGGGTTAGCACGACCACGGTACTACTGCTTCAACAAGCAATAGCACGCCTATAACATGGCAACAATCACCACCACAGACTCCCTACATCGGAAAGACAGCTACCTCAGGTACGTGTCTCTTTCCTTTTCTTCTTTGAGTTTAGGCTCACCTAGACACTAGTGTACTAGATTCCCCTAAACTGGGGGCAACTGTAGACACCGGGTCCTGAATCAGCCTAAATCGAAGTTACCCGATGATGACAATTGCCTTCATAGGTTAAAAAGGTTAAAAGTGATGATTTCCTCGTCAAATTTGCATTTTATAGTGAAAAATTGAAAAATAATAAAAAATTAATTTTGAAAAATGGGGGCTTGAAAATACAATATTTTTAGTTAAATTAGAAAAAAAAATAAATTCAGCGAGTGTCAGGCGTGGCAGCGCGCCTGCGCCAGCGCCCAGGCTCGCGCGCGATGCCCCTCACTCAATAGCAACGGGTGTCCCTCCTTTCCTGGCCGTCGCTGAAGGGTCTGATGTGCTCTTTTTCGATTTTTCACCATTTTTCCGATTTTTCACCCCAAAAACGCATTTTTTCACCCTAAATGAAGGTTTTTGAGTCTAAATTAAATTCTAAAACATTTTTTTAGGTAATTAATTAATAAAATTTTATTTTATCATTAAAAATAAAGGAATTTGTGTTAAAATAAAATTCTTTTCCTTAATTAAATTAGGGCAACATTTTTTATACCTTATAAATATTTTAAGATGAAAACCTAAAAGGGGGAGCCTCCATCATTTTTTTTCACACCATAATTTTAGATTTTCCTCTCTTCTTCTTTGATTTTTCTTCAAAAAATTTCAGATTTCTTCTTTCAATTAACAAGAATTAATGAAGATTGAAAACTTGATTTTCAATTCTTGATTATTCCAAATTAATTTATTTGTTTTCTCCATAAACATAAGAGATTAATTTTTACTTTCAAAATCAGTTGTTTTATTCTTAAGCATTCAAGTTAATTCTTTTGTTTTCTCTATAAACAAAAGCAATTGCTTTTGTTGCTAAATTATTTTTTTTTTCAAGCCTATTTTTATTAGAATAAAATTCCAACATTTATCATATTCAACTCTAAATTTTTGAAAAGGAAATCAAATCATGTTTTACCTTCATCGAATCCGACTCTGAGGGTAAATATTCTGGACTTGATTTTTATTTTCTTTTATTTTGTTTGTATTTAATTTATTCATGTATATTTTATTGTTTTCATGAATTTACTTATTGTTTCCATTTATTTGTTTGTTCTATTATTGTTTTGTTTGTTTTATTTAATATGTTTATATATGATTTTGTTTTTATTCATGTAAATTTTGATTTCCTATTAATTCCTAACGTGTAAATAATTTATTTTATTTTGATTTATCATTATTTTTCAGCATGTAATTAATTAATTAATTTTGATTAATCTTTTTGCCATATAAATGGTTTAAGTTAATTGTGATAATAGCTATTAATCATGTCATTGTTTTAATTATTTTTATCATTCTCTTATTCATTATCTTTTATCATTCTTTTATCATTGTTACATGTTATATTTTCATTCAATTATTTGTTTATTTTCATTATTTTCATCATGTTCATAATTTTCATGTATTAATTCATTAACATGTTATATTTTATTCTAATCATATCATTTATTTAATTTGTCATAAAAAGGCATTTTTCACATTTATTTTAATTGTTAAACATATTAATTCAATTGTCATTTTGATATCATGCTATTTTATCTTATTTTATTCCATTTTATTCTTTATTATTGATTTAATTGTTTTAATTACTAACGTTATTTTGTTTATATTTTGTTTTTATGTCAAAACTCATTTTTTGCTTGGCCATTTTTTGCGAGCACACGGGGGATCCAGAATGACTCGTTTGGATTATATGTTTATTTTCTTTATTTGTAATATTTTATTTATTTGGCTTTCCATTTATTTTGCCATATAATTTTCTTGTAAAATTGTTTATTTAGATCCGCTAGAAAGAAAATCACAAACATTTTTTATTAATTAAATTGATATTTTTCCTAAATAAAAGTGTGACCAATGTCTCAATTTTCTCCATCCAAAATCATCACATAAAAATTGTTTTCTAATAAATACGCATGCGAGGACCTATATCCTCACCATAACGAATACCCCAATTTATGTATGATTTTTATTTCATTTACAATGGGGGTTGTATTTCGCTCCTAGTTTTGTTGTATTTTATTTTATTTACCCTTTTATTTATCGCTTTCCTTGAATGATCAAACTTGCGCTCTAATTATTGCATCGAGATATATGAGAAAAGGGATGAAAACGTAAATTCAAAACTTAATTATAAAATAACCAAGGTGTGAAAAAATGAGAAGTGCCGAACCATCTCTGGTCTTTGGGCTTAAGGAGGCGAGAGGACCATTCCGATGTTTCATTGGAATTGGATCTCCATGACTCCTCTTGTGTCCCACCAAAAGACTCAATTTACAATTCTAGGCTCCGTAGGGTTAGAGGGTCATTCCAATGTTCTATTGGGGTGAATACCTCCAAAACCCCTTTGGTTTGCCCAAAATGGATAAGATGCATCGTCTTAGGCTCACTGAGGTGAGATGAACTTTACCAATGTTTTATTGGGTGGCGACTCCATGAAACCTCCTTGTTGCCCAAAATAGACGCACTTGTGAATCCCTTACAAGTTTCCAATGAACCTCTCTTCAAAGCCCTAAAGGCGGGCCTTCGGGGCATCCTACGGGGTTCGGCGTGCGTCACAAAAACCCCTAAACTAGATTTCTCTAAAGAAATCCTTAGAATTCATCCGCCCTCCTCCTCCTCCCTTTAACTCCGAATTGTATTCATGATTCTTCCTCCATTTTTCTCCATTTCTCTCTTTGTCTCTCCCCAAATCCAAGCCTCCTAAGAAAATTTTAGCCTCTCTTGAATCTGATCGTGCTGATTATAGTTCATTTGAAGAGGAAGAAGTGGAAGAAAATAAGTGGAAAAATTTATGTGCCAAATTGAGGTATGTAAAGTTGATATTTTTCAATTAGTTCAAAGGTTCAAATCGGTATTTTAGGATGTCTAGAGTATATTTATGTAATTATATTATAAAAAGGAAGTAAATTTAAGGTTGTTTCTTTGATGTTTATATTCGGCCACATGGAGAAATCAAGGAAAAGAAAGTGCTTTAATGGTGGGAAATGAAGGAAATGAAGTTCCAAGTGTGAAAATCATTAATATAAGGTTAGTGGATACAACATCCTCCTTTTTTTCATGTTAAAAGTATGATTTTTAGTTATGTTTAAACATAAAGTATGTGAAATATGCATGTTAAATTGAATCAAACCATATAGTCATGCTTAGAAAGGTTAAAATGAGATTTTAAATGATTAAAATGAAAAGATAAAACTTTGATGATGTGGGTATAGGTTGGTCGAATGGTAAGTCCATGGTTTTCCATTGTATATCATGATGTTTATGGAATTTTAATGATGTATAAGGAATGTTTGGCATGAGATCTAGTTAGTTGAAGGGATAAAGGAAAGAAAAATAAACATAATGGATGATGTATGTTTATGCCAAATGGTATATATAGTGAAAAATGTGATTTTGATGTGATTTGATGTGATTTAATGGTATAACTAAGTTAACTAACATATAATCTAGCTAAAGGAATGATAAATAAGATAAAAATAATTTATGGTGAATGTATGTCTTCATGACCTGTAACGCCCCAATACCTCTTGGGAGGATATCAGGCCGTCACACACACATACACATACGAAATAATCACGCGGAAGCCAAAACCATAAACATACATGAAACTTATGCAGCGGAATATCATCTTTAAATACAAACTACAAAACATGCTTAAAAACAAATCTCTTATAGCCATTTACATTACATAATATTGTTGTTCTTTATACATTACAAAAACATTCTCTCTACTGTAACATTTACATATGCTGAACTATACAAAAGTACCACATCTCTTATACAAAAAGACTTCAACTTATAGTCCTAGTGGCCATGACCCGCAGAAGTCCACCTCCTCACTGAACCTGTAAACCTACACGGGAAAACACCCGTGCTAAGCGATAACGCTTAGTGGGGATAATACAAGTAATAGACTTCTTATGAAGTCACAAGCATCAATCATCAAACATATCAATAGTTGATATTCTATTCATTTATGGGCATATAAAAGAAATAAGCATTTATCATACTTATAACATGATAGGCATACTATCAAACATTCTTTGAACATATCTACAATTTCATGTAACATATATCATGTTCATAATCTTCTAACTCTAACTATCAGCTCAAATAACAATAATACCATATCATTGCATATCATGTCCATTTATATACCTATGAGCATAATAACATATGTCTAGCATATTCATCTACAACTAATAGCTTATCATATGCACTTGTAAACTCATATAAACATCTTTGATACAATATTCATATACTTCTATTAGCATTTCCTGTAAATCATTTACATATAGTAACATCTCGTATATTCGTTGCAATAACTAAAAACCTGACTGATAACGTAAGTGGATACGGGTAAACATATAGATACTGGTAAACAGTATCAAACATCTGGAGACAGAAGTCTCAAATCATCTAAATACCAAAGGTATCAAACATCTAGACACTCGTCGATGCCATACATCTAGCATCTGCGATACATCTAACCCTTTATAGGCATAACCATCTATCTACTTTTATGAACATCTCAGTCTTATAACCGTTATTCATGTCAAAACATATGCATATTCTCATTTATTTTCTTATTCCATGTACACATGTATCTTATAGCTCAATACAACATAAAATTCATATATTTTATCCACTATACATTACTAGGGCATACACATCACCTACACATGTTCATATGTATTGCTTACACATGTTTATTCACATAAGCAAACATGATTCATCATGCTTAACATACTCAATTAGAAGTGTTAAACTAAATAAGAATCCCATTAACCATCATGATTAACATTTGATAAGGGTAAATAAAGAAAATCATATGTTGGAAATACCGCACGATGACAACCAATTGGTTGTGACCGTGACATATACCGAGTTACCAAAACATAATAGAATTCAAGAGTACCTCATGATGATAACCCATTTATTTTGACTGTGACATACCACCAGAATCCAAGCAGAATGCAAATCAGGGTATCTCACGGTGGCAACAGAAATGCTTGGCACCGTGACATACCAACTTCATCCGGGCAGAATGTAATCCTTGCATATCTCACGGTGGTAACCAGAATGCTTGGCACCGAGACATACCAACTTCATCCGGACAGAATGCAATCCTTGCATATCTCACGGTGGCAACCAAATTACTTGTCACCGTGACCTATACAAAAATGCCAATACACAGCTTTGTTTTGCCAAAACACAGCTGTGCTCAACAGCACACTTATAATTCTCTCTATACATATCATGAACATGCCTTTCAATTTGACACCAACACAATAACACAAACCACATACACTTACAACTATACAATATACATTTAGTTCATATGTCTATATGTAATCAACATGCCAATAATCACACTAATTATCATACACATCTTCTAAATTAGAGTTCATGCTTGTTCACTTACTATGCTTAAGGCTATTGTTCAATATTCAATAACTCATCACCCTTCAATTGCACACTTCAATTACACTTTCCATCAAATAATAAATAATCGCACTCAATTTCTCAAACCACACATTCATACATCATTTATACACTTTAATTCCAAACTAAGTAACACATACACATCATTTAAGCAAGGTTAACACATAAGACATGGGGCGCCCCGAACTACCCGCCTTCAGGGCGATCGAGAGAGGTTCATGAAAACTTGTAAGAAATTACAAGTGCGTCCATTTTGGGCAATAAGGAGGTTTCTTGGAGTCGCCACCCAATAGAACATTGGGAAAGGTTATCTAGCCTTAGTGAGCCTAAGACAGCGCTGCCATGTCCATTATAGGCAAGCCGAAGGTGTCTTGGAGGCTTCCACCCTAACGATAGGATGATCCTCTAGCCTCACGCTTGGGCAAACCAGAGGTGTCTTGGAGGCATCAACCCTAATAGAACATTAGGATGGCCCTCTCGCCTTGTGGCGCCTAGGACTGTGCAATTTTTAGCATTTTACGGGACATAAGAGGTGTCTTGGAGGCCCCATCCCAATAGAACATTGAGATGGCCCTCTCGCTTCGTTGAGCCCAAAGACCAGAGAAGGTTCGGGACTTCCCATTTATTCATACCTTGGTTAGGTTTATAGTTGAGTTTTGAATTTATCGTTTCATCCCATTTCTCATTCAATTTAATGCAGTCAAATTAAAGTGCAGATTGCCCATTCAGGGAAAGCGATAAATAAATAAAGCATAACTAAAGTAAAGTGCATGAAGATAAATTACAATAAAACTAGGGACGGGATACAACCCCCATTGTAAATAAAATACAAATCATATATAAAACGGGATATACATTAAAGATGAGGACATTGGTCCTCGCATGCATATTTATTATAAAACAATTTTGATGTGATAATTTTTATTTTGGATGGAGAAAATTGGGACATTGGTCCCATTTTTATTAGGAAAGGTTCAAGTTAATTAATAAAAATATTTTTGTGATTTTCTTTTTAGCGTGCCTAAAATAAACAATTTTATAAGAAAATTACATGGCAAAATAAATGAAAAAGCCACATAAATGAAATATTACAAATAAAGCAATTACATATTTAACCCAAACGAACCTTCTGGATCTCCTCGTGTGCTCGCAAAAACGCCCAAGTAAAGAAAATGAGTTTTTGGAACAAAGATAAATGCAAATGAAATAATGTTAGTATTTAAATCAATAAAATCAATTAAACATATAAAATAATGAATAACAAATTAAGATAAAATAAGATGACATGAAGGATGATAAATGAATTAACATGTTAACAAATCAAAATAAATAAAAATATGCATTAAATGGTAAAAGAATTAAATGATGTGATTGAAATAAAATAAAACATGTTAATAAATTAATACATAAAAATATGAACATGATAATAATAATAACGAATAATGAAAATAAACAAATAAGTGAATAAACAATAACTATATAACAATAACCATGAAAAAGAATGAAAAAAATGAATAAAAGAATGATGAAAATAATTAAATGAGTGACATGATTAATTGTAGAGGTGGCAAATGGGTGGGTTGGGCAGGTTTGAGTTGGGTCATAAATGGGTTGGGTTATAAATGGGTGGGTCATAAATGGGTCAAAAATATATGGGTCATAAATGGGTCAATACCCAAATGGGTTGAGTGGGTTTGGGTCGACCCATTTGATATTTTTTTAATGAAAAATAATTATCAATATAATAACGAAATACTAAAAAAAATTATTATAAAAATGTTGACCCAAATGGGTCGGTAGAGATCCAAACGGATCGGTATATCGGTTGACTTATAACTGTCCAATTTACTATTCATTTGGTTAAAATTTTGGCAGTATAACGACTATATATATAACATACCCTTCCTGCAATTCAAATAATCCACAGTCACACAAAGAAGCACAACAACACAATAATTCATAAAACAAGTGGCCATTTTTCCATTTTTAAACCAATTATTTAATTCTAAATTATTTCACTCATTTTCTAAACTCAATTTCTTCCAAAATTAATTTTATAATTCTTAAAATAAATAAATTAGTCTCCCTGCAAAATTTCAGCTCAAACAGAGTCCGTTTCTCGATTTGGTACATTTAAATCAGTACGTTTTGACAATTTTCAGTGTTACCAAAAAACTAATTTTTCGCTGTCAAAAATTTTTAAATATTAATTTAAGTTTATATATACCATTAAAATAATTTTTAGAGGTCATTTGCTATTTTTAGAGATTTAGTCAATTTGGTCAAATCATGTAACCTTTAAAACGAGCCAGGCCTTTTTTTTATTTTTGACTTTTGGAGATCTATTTGAGCTCATTTTTTCTCTACATTTTACCCTCGGACTCCTTGTTATTAGTATTTTTCGATGGTCAAATAAAATATTTTTTTACCTCCGGATGTAATTTTTGTCCTCATAGCACTATTTATCGTCGAAAAATACTAACCCGATAACTCGGTCATTACAAATTTAACCAACAAAATACAAATATACATTATACAATAATAATACAACGGGACAGTCTAAGCAAAAAATCTTGTTCATTAAGATAAAAATTTTTAATATTAAAGAAATAATGAAACAAAAAAAAAAAGAAAACAACAAACACCCATTGGGTCAAGGAAGAATGATTCAAATGGGTTGTATTTTATGTGGGTAGATTTTGAGTGGGTTTAAATGGGTCAAGTTTTTAGTTGGGTTGGGTTTGGGTCAATTTTTTTTTTGGTGGGTTTGGATAAATTGTTGGGTTTGAGTTAATTTTGACATGTCTAATTAATTGATCTTATCCCAATTAACATAGAACATTTACATGGCAAAAAGATCAATCAAAATGAATTAATTAATTACATGTTAAAAATAATGAGGAATCAAAGCAAAATAAATTAATTACATGTTAGAAATAATAAGAAATCAAAGCAAAAATAAATTAATTACATGTTAGAAAAATAAGAAATCAAAGCAAAAATAAATTAATTACATGTTAGAAAAATAATATATAAGCATATTAAATAAGACAAATATACAAACAATAGAATAAATAAACAAAAAAACAATAAAAATAAACATGTTAATCAATTAAATATGAACAAAAATGAATAGAAAAAAAAAGAGATCAGACCCAGAATATTTACCCTCAGAGTTCGAATTCAATGAGAGAAAAAAGTTGATTGATTTTCTTGTTTTTAATTTGCAAAATTAGAATTAAAGATGATAAATAGAAAAAATTGGAATTTTATTCCAAGAAATAAATTTGATAAAAAATGATGAAGAAAAAAATTAAAAAAAAAAAGGTTCTCAAGAACAAAGAATGAATTTCTTTGTCTCAAGAAACATGATTAAAGAAATAAAAATATTCTAAAGAACAAACAATTATTTTGTTTGTCTCAAAAAATTATTCATGAAAAATTTTATTTTTATAAAATCAAATAAAAAATTAGATTTCAAGAACAAACAATTATTTTGTTTGTCCCAAAATCCATTTTTCATCAAAAAACTCAATATCAAAATCTTTAAAAAACTTAATTGAAAAAATATATAACAAAAAAAGAGAAAGAAAATTGAATTTTGAGAACAAATAATCACTTTATTTGTCTCAAAATTAATTTTTCAACAACAAAACTCCTAAAAAATGTTTTAGAAGAAATTCCATTGAAAAAAAGAAGTAGAAGAACTGAAATTTTTATTTTATTTGAGGGGAAAATCTGAAAATCTATAGAGAAAAATTGAAGAAGAAGAAGAGAAAACTTAAGAAAACCTAAAAGAAATCCCCTAAAAAATTCCCCCCTCTTCTCTTTCCATCATTTTCTTTTTATATTAAGAAAAAATGGAAAAATAAAATTAATTAAGGGAAAAACTAATTAATAATTAATAATATAATTTATCTAAGTTAAAAAATAGAAAAAAAACCTGAAAATCCCTTAAAAAGGGATAAAAAATCGAATTTTGTGGAAAAAAATTGGAAAAAATGATTTTTGGGCCGAAATGGGCATTTTGCGGCGGAAAAGGGGTGACCGACGCCCGTCGATGCGCGAGATGGGCGTCGGTCGCTTGCCCACCGCATGGACGCGCGCTGGGTGTCACTCGAGTGGGCGACGCGCGCTAGAGCTCCGCGCGGGGCGCTGCCCAGGTGCGCTGCCACGCATCGACATTCGCGGAATTGTTTTTTTAAATTTAACTAAAAAAAACTATAATTTCTATATCCCATTTTTCAAATCTAATTTTAAAAATATTTTTTATTATTTTTTTATTTTTTCACTGTAAAATGCAAATTTGACAAATAAATCATCACTTTTAACCTTTTTGCCTGTGACAAGGTATCTTATCATCATTGGGTAACTCTGATTTGGGCTGGCTCAGACCTGGTGTCTACACACATAATCCCAAACCTCTCAAAATGCAGCTTGCTGAACCCTCACACTAGCTATACCTTTTCCTTGCCTTTAGCCTTCCTCTTGTCTAATTCTTCTTGCACAATCAATCAAAACACACTCTTAGTCCATTACTCAAACCACTCAAATCCAAAACAGAAATTGAGAAAAGAGAGATATTCACTTCCAACCACACTTACCTTCTTAGCTTACTTCTTCAAACCAATCCAAATCAAATTCCCGAATTCAATTGAAAAGAAAAGAGGCTCAATTCCATGAAATGAAGAAGAAAGAAATACAGAAATAGGAAAGGAAATGGCCGGACTCAAATGAACCACCAATACCCATTTCTGCCTCTTTTTCCATCTATATATTGCATGAAGGAGACTTGTTGGAAAGAGGTGCATTCCACACGTGGAATGCACTCACCTCTTCACCAAACATCCACCTCAATCCTTGGTAATTAACCTCTTAGTCCTTCACTTATAGTTTTGTCCTTTAATTCCCAACTTTTCTTTCAATTACATCCTTCTATACACTTAATCTTATACTTATTTAAATCACTCTTGTACCCTCATCATACAATTGACACCACTAATCCTTCTAAGGTGCAATTCGGGCCGTTACAATTCTCTCCTCCTTAAGAAATTTCGTCCATGAAATTTCCACACTAATAATAGAAAATCATTCCAGTCAATACACAAATGTAAAACTTACCAGATGGACCGGTTGGATCATCTAGCTCTTCTCCGATCATAACAAAGACTTGACCTGAACCGCCAGGAGCAACTGGCTTCTCTATTGTCTCCGACATTACTTGAGCCGGTCCACCTCTTTTGATTGATCCAGACACATTCACATTTCCTTTTCTCACTTGCAAACCCGAATTCTCTTTAATCTTCGGACAGTTGGCAAACATGTGGTCCATACCGCCAAACATGCTCCCGTGAGCTTCTTACATGTACCCCAATGATGACAATGTTGACACTTAGGTATTGTGCTACCTCTACTGGAAGGTGGCAAAACACTTCCCATCGATGCAGGCTCTTGAATCAAACCTCTAGTATCCTGTCCACTTACAACTCCTCGTGTCCTCTTACTACTAACTCTATAATTTTCTGGTACTTTCCTCTTCTGCTCTTTCCTTTGCTTTACTAATTCAGCTTCTTCCAATTTCATGGCAGCTAAGACTAACTGATAATAATTTGCTGACTACATAACAGCCATCACTGATAGAGGTCCTCTAATAGACTCTCTCAATCCGTCCTCAAACTGTCGACTTCTGAAGTCTTCTGTTAGCAGTGCATTTGGCACATACTTACTCAGTCGACTGCATTCCTTCTCATATTCTCCTATTGTCATACTCCTTTGTTTCAGACTTACAAACTCCTTCCATTTCGCTTCTCTATAGGCTTTAGTGACATACTTCTTCTCAAATTTTTGGGCAAAGAAGTTCCACGTCAACTCATCTGATCGCTGGGGATTATAAAGCACCAATTTCCACTAGTCATAGGCTAGACCTTGCAGTAATGACACTGTACAAGTCACTTGCTGATTCTGAGGACAATTACTTTTTTATAGTATCCTTGCCGTCTTTTCCAACTAAAACTCAGCCACATCCGACTGATCCAAAGTAGTCCCACAAAACTCCTCTGCTCCTCTCTTCCTAACAAGGTCCGAAGGAGCTTTAGGAGCTGTCAATCTGTATATAAACTGGATCAACCCTTGCACTAACATCGGATAGTCCTGAGCTGGACCCGGACCCTCAGCTGGAGGTCGCTCATGTGCAGGCTGATTAACTCTCACTGGATTTACACTTCCCGTCGTCTCTCCTATGTTATCGCTCGGATCCGATTCCATCTACTCTCTACACAAAACAACATCTGCATTAGGCCATAACTCTAGACAGAATAACATACATCTAATTAATACTCTAACATCTTATTGTCCTAAACCATCTACCTATGCTCTGATACTACAATCTGTAATGCCCCAATATCCCTTGGGAGTATATCGGGTCATCACACACACACATACACGTACGAAACAATCATGCGGAAGCCGAAACTATAAACATACATGAAACTTACGCAGCGGAATATCATCTTTAAATACAAACTACAAAACATGCTTAAAAACAAATCTCTTATAGCCATTTACATTACATAATATTACTGTTCCTTATACATTACAAAAACATTCTCTCTACTTTAACATTTACATATGCTGAACTATACAAAAGTACCACATCTCTTATACAAAAAGACTTCAACTTATACTCCTAGTGGCCAAGACCTGTAGATGTCCACCTCCACACTGAACCTATAAACCTACACGGGAAAACACTCGTGCTAAGCGAGAACGCTTATGTCACACCCCAACCTATAACATGGAGACTTCTCCTCGGATTAGAGGGAGAAGGACCCGATAGGTAGGAGTGTCACATCCCACTAGTACAAATCAGGAAGATATCACATACAGGAATGATATATCAGAGATAAATAAAACTTTAAAAGAAAGAAGAACGATACAGAGCAAAATGGATACTTTTATTAATATACAAAATTAGGTCTTTACATCTTACATCAGGTTACAAAAAGAAGAACGAATATACAAAAGCCCAAGTTACATTGTTCCAAAGGGCTAACAAAACATTACATCTATTACAAAAGAAAGGAAAGCCTATACTATAAAAATTCCGATCTCTAGTTGCCTTGGCCTTCCCGATGCGACACGCCCAACCCATGGTAATCAAAACCTTCCACACCTGCACGGATAAACACCCGTGCTAAGCGAAATTGCTTAGTGGGGAAACACACAATGCATGACCGCCACTAACAGTGACGGTAAAAGAAAACACATGATAACAATACAATATAGACATATAACCATACATAGTTAATTCAAATATTTACATCTTCGTCCGAAGATCCTTGTACAAAAACACAATGACACCTGCTTAATCATAATGAGTGGATAACGAGTACACATAGATACTTGAGAGTATCAATATCATGTTATGGACACATAGATACCCGAAGGTATCGAATCATTCTTTTTATTTTGTTTCCAAATTGTTTTCACATAGAATCTTAAGAAAGATTCAAACTGAAGGATCGCGAGGATCAAATCGGGGGACCTGATCAGGGTCCAAAGTCGTACACATAGCTGCAGCGGCACATAACTCTATTAGGCATGCCTAACTATCCACTTATCCGACATTAGCAGGTTATGCAAAATCTTATCACGTTTACATATATATTATTCATGCAAATAGATAGTCAAAGCTTAATGAAAACTGCATGCAAAAGAAATTAAGTCATTAAGCAAAAAGGAAAAGAAATCAAGTTTGGAAGCTGCGTCTGTCGCGCTCGCGACAGAGACCAAAACACAACTCCCTGCCAAGTCTCGCGGTCGCGAGAGAGTCTCGCGCTCGCGAGAGGGCGAAGGCGCCACTCTCTGTCGCGCTCGTGATAGAAGGCAACCTTCCAAGTCCATCGCGCTCGCGACCACCGCGCGCTCGCAACAGAGGGGAGTCCTGCATACGCTCGGAGGTTGAGCGCTCTGTCGCGCTCGCGACGTAGAGTTCCCTGTAGAGCTCTCAGCGTGACACTTCTCGCGCCGGCGCGAGGGCTGAAACCTCTGCGCTCTGTCGCGCTCGCGACAGTGTCGCGATCGCGACAGACACGGGTTTTTCAGCTCTTACGCCCAAAATCTGCAGAAAACCTATACAAATCACATCCAAACTTCCAAAATTGATTCCAAACCTCAAAATTCAGCAATCCAAGCATCCACAACTCATAACATAAATAAAAACCCAGCTTTATCACCATTTATCTCAATTAAATCAAGTCAATTACATGTCCAATTCTAAGGATTTCCAAAACAGCAATTTTAACAACAATTACAACTATTCACATAATTTCCCATAAATCCTTCAACAATATTCATTCTCTAGTATTTCATAATATGCTTAATGTAATTTAAACTACAATAGCCAACTTATAACCCCAATCCAAAACAAAAGCACATTTATTAAACTCAAATCGCAAAGATGCACAAAAAGATGAACAATCCCAAACCTCTTTCCTTAGCTCCTATTCGCGAGCTCCGCTCCCGCTAGCGATTTCTTTCCCTTTCGCCGGTCTAGGAGCCTCCTCTGAATCACAAACCCACAATAAACAGGATCAATTCCACAATAACCCATATGTACACATATACAACTACCTAAAACCTAGAGAAGAGGAAGAAGAAAATCTAAGACATCCCTAACCCTTACTCACCTTTGAGCTTCAAAAATCACAAGCTACTCAACTTAATTCACTCAAGGAAAAGGAGAGGGAGCAAGGTCGGGCAAAGAAAAAGGAAAGAACAAGAAGAAAGAAGAAGAAAAGAGGAAGATGGCGTGAAGAAGAGAGGGAGAACGGGAAAACAAAAAGGAAAAATGGCTACATTTTCTCTCTCTCACTCACCAACCCATTAAATGCCCACTTATCCCTTTTGCCACATGTCACTCTCTCCTTAAGACACATGTCCCCTAACACATCCTACTCCCATACATTATCATACACATTAAGCTATCCCTTATTACACTATATTTCCATACTTCCACTCATACCCTACACTAGCCTATTTCCTCTTCTCAACTAATACACACAATTTAAATAAATAAACCAATTTAACACACACATGCAACACATAAAAATACACACATACAGATACGGACAGGCTCAAACTACTGGGGTGGTTTTGGGGTGTTACAGCTTAGTAGGAATAACATAAGTAATAAGTAGGGATAACACAAGTAATAAACTTCTGACGAAGCCACAAGCATCAATCATCAAACATATCAATAGTTAATATGCTATTCATTTATGGGCATATAAAAGAAATAAGCATTTATCATACTTATAACATGATAGGCATACTATCAAACATGCTTTGAACATATCTACAATTTCATGTAACATATATCATGTTCATAATCTTCTAACTCTAAATATCAGCTCAAATATGTAATACCATATCATTGCATATCATGTCCATTTATATACGTATGAGCATAATAGCATATGTCTAGCATATTCATGTATAACTATTAGCTTCTCATATGCACTTGTAAACTCATATAAACATCTTTGGTACAATATTCATGTACTTCTATTAGCATTTCCTGTAAATCATTTATATATAGTAACATCTCATATATTCATTGCAATAACTAAAAACCTGACTCATAACGTAAGTGGATACGGGTAAACATCTAGATATTGGTAAACAGTATCAAACATCTGGAGACAGAAGTCTCAAATCATCTGGAGATCGAAGTCTCAATTCATCTAGATACCAAAAGTATCAAACATCTAGACACCCGTCGGTGCCAAACATCTAGCAGCCGCGATACATCTAACCTTTTATAAGCATGCCCATCAATCCACTTTTATGAACATCTCAGGCTTATAACCGTTATTCATGTCAAAATATATGTATATTATCATTTATTTTCTCATTCCATGTACACATGTATCTTATAGCTCAATACAACATAAAATTCATATATTCTATCCACTATACATTACTAGGGCGTACACATCACCTACGCATGTTCATATATATTGCTTACACATGTTTATTCATATAAGAACACATGATTCATCATGCTTAATATACTCAATTAGAAGTGTTAAACTAAATAAGAATCCCATTAACCATCATGATTAACATTTGATAAGGCCAAATAAAGAAAATCACATGTTTGAAATACCTCACGGTGACACCCAATTGGTTGTGACCGTGAAATATACTGAGTTACCAAAACAGAATACAATTCAAGAGTACCTCAAGGTGACAACCCATTTGTTATGACCGTGACATGCCACCAGAATCCAGGCAGAATGCAAATCAGGGTATCTCACGGTGGCAACCAAAATGCTTGGCACCGTGACATACCAACTTCATCCGGACAGAATGCAATCCATGCATATCTCACGGTGGTAACCAGAACGCTTGGCACCGTGACATACCAACTTCATCCGGACAGAATGCAATCCTTGCATATCTCACAGTGGCAACCAAATTGCTTGTCACCATGACCTATGCAAAAATGCCAATACACAGCTGTGTTTTGCCAAAACACAACTGTGCTCAACAACACACTTACAATCCTCTCTAGACATATCAGGAACATGCCTTTCAATTTAACACCAACACAATAACATAATCCACATACACTTATAACTATATAATATACATTTAGTTCATATGTCTATATGCAATCAACATGCCAATAATCACACTAATTATCATACACATCTTCTAAATTAGAGTTCATGCTTGTTCACTTACTATGCTCAAAGCTATTGTTCAATATTCAATAACTCATCACCCATCAATTGCACACTTCAATTACACTTTCCATCAAATAACACATAATCACACTCAATTTCTCAAACCACACATTCATACATCAATTATACACTTTAATTTAAAACTAAGCAACACATACATATCACTTAAGCAAGGTTAACACATAACACATATAATCCAAACCTCTTAAAATGTAGCTTGCTGAACCCTCTCACTAGCTAGACCTTTTCCTTGCCTTTAGCCTTCCTCTTGTCCAATTCTTCTTGGACAATCAATCAAAACACACTCTTAATCCATTACTCAAACCACTCAAATTCAAAACAGAAATTGAGAAGAAAGACATATTCACTTCCAACCACACTTACCATCTTAGCTTACTTCTTCAAACCAATCCAAATCAAATTACCAAATTCAATTAAAAAGAAAAGAAGCTCAATTCCATGAATTGAAGAAGAAAGAATTACAGAAATGAGAAAGGAAATGGCCGAACTCAAATGAACCACCTATACCCATTTCTGTTTCTTTTTCCATCTATATATTGCATGAAGGAGAGTTATTGGCAAGAGGTACATTCCACACATGGAATGCACTCACCTCTTCACCAAACATCCACCTTAATCCTTAGTAATTAGCCACTTAGTCCTTCACTTATAGTTATGTCCTTTAATTCCTAACTTTTCTTTCAATTACATTCTTTTATACACTTAATCTTATACTTATTTTAATCACTCTTGTACCCTCATCAAACAATTGACACCACTAATTTTTCTAGGGTACAATTCGGGCCGTTACATGATCGAATGGTATGTATGGTGTTATACGTGAATATGTTATGATACTATGTCATATAAAGGCATAACTAGATTAATTAACATGAAATCTAATCAAATGTATGGAAAATGATATGAAAATAATTCATGGTAAAATAATGGTATCTTGGCCGAATAATATATATGGAAATTTCAATAGGTAGTTTGATGGTTTAATGAATTTATTGGCATAAAATGGTAATGGAATGGAAATAAAGTGTATAATGATTGATTGAGACTGAAAGGAATGGAATGGTATGGTGAGATTTCATTAATTGTGTATATGGTAACTTAAAATGTATAAATGGAATGATTGATGCCCTTAGTAGTAGTATAGTGGTCAAATCTAGCTCAGGATATAGTTGGCTAGCAATAGGGACATTGTACCGCAGTGGTGAGCATGACGACTCACCTATTATAGGGCAATAACGCTCCTACTAAACTATATTGAACAAAAATGTAGGGGTGGTCCTTCTGGGTCCTTCTAAACTGTATTGAACTAAAGTGTAGGGGTGATCCTTCGGGGTCTCACTAAACTGTACTAAAATGGAATGTAGGGGTGGTCCTTCGGGGTCCCTCTAAAATGTATTGAACCTATAGGGTTCACGTCTTGTGTATCTAGTCCGAAGATTTCTGCCAGAATTGCACTAGGGGAAATATGGTACAAATGGAGTTAAAGTGATTAATTTAGAGTTCAAATGGAAATTGAAGTGAAAAATGACTTAAAGGAAAGAAATGTAAAGTTTGAGGACAAAATGGTAATTTAGTTCTTAAGTTAATAAAAAAGGGTAATAATGGAAAAAATGATAATTAAATGGTTATATAGGTAAATAAGGATAAGATAAGATAAAATGAGTATTAAGATAAGATAAGATAAGGAAAAGTTAGGGATTAAATAAGATATGGATGAGATAAGATAATATAAGATAGGATGAAGATAGAAGTGAAATTTGACTGGAAAATAGTAGTATTTTAAAGACTAATCGGTAATTATATGAAATATTGAGACAATATAATAAAAATGGTAATGTAGTGCATAAATGAATTGAATACAGGTTAATAATGTAATTTAGTCATGTTTAAGGATTAAAATATAATTTGGCATGAAAATGATATTTCAAGGATTAAATGGTAATTTGGATGTTAAATAAGGAGTTAAATAAGTTAATAAGACAAATGGGCATAATTGTAAATAAGAAAAAGCCAGGGGTAAAATCATAATTTAACAATAGTTGAAGGACCTAAATGTAAATATGACATAGTTGAAGGACCTAGATATAAATATGGCATAGTTAGAGGACTTAAATGCAAATGTGACATAATATGAGGACCTAATTAGAATTATACCATAGTTAAGGTGTCACATCCCAAATATGGCCTAGTTGGAAATAGCAAGATTAATTGGACAGTAAGGATATTTTGGTAATTTATACAAGAAAATTAAGGGCTTAATTGAAAAGTTAATTAAAGTTTTGAGAGAAGAATTTTTATTAGTAACCATTTGGTAATTAAGTGA
Source organism: Excoecaria cochinchinensis (assembly GCA_947683425.1). NCBI lineage: Eukaryota > Viridiplantae > Streptophyta > Magnoliopsida > Malpighiales > Euphorbiaceae > Excoecaria > Excoecaria cochinchinensis. The sequence goes on from CANTUQ010000004.1 coordinate 6,563,408, forward strand.
GGACTTAAAGAGTTATGCAAGGAGCTGTTGGTAAAAGTGTTGTTAGTGGAATAAGGGGTCCAATGCATGAGTGCCAAGTGGATAAGTGAGTGTGTGCATGTTGAGAAGTAGAGAGAGAAGATGCAGGAATTTTTAGCTTCCTGTAGAAGCTATCAAATTTTGCCCTCTCCCTTCTGTCTCTCACGTTCTCTTGCTCTCTTTCTCATCTCCATTTTTTGCTCTCAAAGTTTTGTTTTTGTTGTTCTTCAACCTAAGAGCTAGGGTTTGAGATTTGAGTAGCTGCAAAGAGGTAAATGGCTGAAAGTTTTCTTTTGGTTTTCTTCTTCTTCTCCTCTCACGGTTTGGTTTGGATTTTATAAGGTTTTGGTTTTGGTTTATATGGTTATGATCATAAGTCATCTAAGCTTTTGTTTTGGCTGGTTGCTTGCAAGAATCTGAAGAGAGGAGGGAAGATAAAGGAAAAGGAAAGGTTATAGCTTGAAGTCAGTGGATTTTTGAGCTCCAATCCAGGTTTGGGAGTGTTTTACATCATCACTTGGATCATGTTTTTGAGTCAAATGTTGATGTTGTTTGTGAGTTTTTGGAACATGAAAAGTACATGAGTATAATTGATTTGTGTACATGTTTTGTGATGAGATAGTTACAGTGGTTTGCATGTTGATTTAGAGTGTATATGCAGGAATATATGATGAATTTCTGGGTTTGTGCAACCTTAATATATGTTGTTTTAATTTGTGTAATTGAGTTATATTGTTATAAGCATTATAAGTGTAGTAGGGATATGAGTTCATTATGGTATATGCTAAGGATATGGTTAAGGGAATGAATGTTTAAGTATGATTATATAGGGTTGTGATGGTTTGGGAAGGCTTGAATATATGTTTGGGTGCTGTGAAATTGGAACTTTACATAGGTCACGGTGACAACCAGTTTTGTTGCCACCGCGAGGTATGTTAGGATTGCATTATGCTCGCGTGTAGTTGGTATGTCACGGTGACAACCACATTGATTGCCACTGTGAGGTACCCAGTTTTGTTTTCAGTTTTGAGTTCTGAGGTATGTCACGGTGACAACCACTTTGATTGCCACCGTGAGGTACCTCAGTCTTGCGTTCTGTTTTGTTTGATATGCATGTCACGGTCACAACCATTTGGTTGCCACCGTGAGGTATCTTCAACTTGTAATTTTCTCCTTTTTGGATTCTCAAATGTTAATCATGAGGATTATTGCCTTTCATAATAGGTTTAACATATCTAAACAAGTTTTCATAGCATGATAAATAGTATATGTATATTAGTTATTGTGATGAGTTGTATATATATTCATATACTGTAGTATGAATGTAATTTGAGCCTGATTAGTCATAGTTAGTGGATTGGATAAGTGCTTATCTAGGGTATACGTATATGTGTGAGTGCAGCTGCTACATGACGATCCCGTTTGGGTTCCTACATGATTTGAGATACCTTCGGGTATACATGATTACATGATTTGAGACTTATGTCTCTACAAGTTGGATATTGCGTCCTATCAGTATCAAATTCCCGTGTCCACTAGTTATGGAATATCAGGCTACTGTTGTGTTTATATGTTGAAATGATTATACGTGTCTATATTGCGTGGCTATTTCTTGAGTTTATTACATGAGATTGATTTATGAAGCTATTAGTTATATGAAATGAATATATGTTACATGTATATGTATATGCGTTACGACATGATGAGACGAAATACTTGTATTCGTATATCAATGGTTATTTTGCTATATATTTGTGATGAGCATGAGTAGTATATATGTTTATCAGCTTTTGTTATTATTAAGCTTACATATCTGTTTATTGCAATTATATGTACATGTATGTGTTATTCCTCCCCACTAAGCGTTATCGCTTAGCACGGGCTCTTTTCCCGTGTAGGTGGCGGGTTCTTCTTGGAGTCGGACATCTGCAGGTCAGCCACTAGAAGTCTTTAGTTGGAGTTAATTTGTCTTCCGCTGTATTTTGTGTTTTTGTATATGGAGAATGATTTTGTATATGTAAATTTTTACCTTTTACAAATCCCTTTTGTAAACCATATGGTTATATTTATATATATGGATTTGTTATATTTTGATTAAATGTACTTCTTTTCTTAACTTATTCGAGTATATGTTCATGTGTTTGAGTTGTATATGAGTTTGTGCGCATGGCGCTCCGGTATCCCTCCACGGGGGTAAGGGGTGTTGCAGCTTGGTATCAAAGCCCCAGTTTAGTAGGTTCGGGTTCTATGTGATGGGTTGAGTGTAGAGTCTTTACATGAGAGTCTGCCTAGTGTTGTGGCCTAATGCAGATGTTGTCTGTGTAGTGTCTAGATGGAGTCGGGTCCAAGTGAGTATATGGGCGACACGATGGAAAGTGTGAATCTAGTTTGAAGTAATCCGGTCGATCAGGATAGGCCTGCACGTGAGCGTGCAACAGTAGAAGGTCTGGGTTTTGATCCAGCATTAGTGCAAGATTTACTGCAAGTGGTAGACAGATTGACTGCTCCTAAGGCTCCATCTGAGCTTATAAGGAAAAGAGGAGCGAAAGAATTTCATGGAACCTCTTTGGACGAATCGGATGTGGCAAAATTCTAGTTGAAGAGAACGGATCGGATTCTACAAGAGATAGCTTGCCCTCCGCATCAACGAGTTACTTGTGCTATATATCTTTTGCAAGGATCAGCATATGATTGGTGGAACCTTGTGCTTCTCAATCCCCAAAGACCAGCTGAATTGACATGGGAGTTCTTTGAGAAAGAGTTTGAGCATAAATATGTGACCAAGGCCTACCAAGAAGCAAAAGTGGAATGAATTTATCAATTTGAAACAGAGGAACTTATCGGTCAGCGACTACGAGAAAGAGTTTAGTCGATTGACCAAGTATGTGCCCCAACCGCTGTTGACGGAAGACTTTAAGTGCCAACATTTTTAGGGTGGATTAAGAGAAGTCATTAGAGGTCCATTGTCAGCTATGGCAGTTATGCATCCAGTTGGATACTATCAGTTAGTGGCTGCAGCGATAAAGTTGGAAGAATCCGAGATGGTGAAGCAAAGAATAAAACTGAAGAGGAGAGCACCGGATGGTGGAGTTACCTGTAACAAGAAGTCTAAAGGTACTCCGATAGGACAAGGAACTAGAGGGATTGCTCAAGTGCCTTCTGAGGTAGGAAGTGTAGCACCGCCCATGAGTAAAGGGAATAGAGCACTAGAGTGTGAGCTTTGCCAAAGGTACAATTGGGGTACATACCGTAAGATCACGGGTGCATGCTTCAAGTGCGGAAGTATGAAGCATCGGTTTGCTAGTTGCCCCTTAGGCACCATCAGAAATGGTGCAATGACCTGGTACTACAGGAGGGTTTGCTCCGGCCAGAGTTTATGTGATGATTAGAGAAGATACTCCAGAGGCTGCAGGTCCTTCCGATATGTGTTTAATTGGTTAAGTTTCTATTTCAGTTCGGTTTTGGTATTTGGGATGTAAGTGGTTAGCGGGAAAATTTTGAGGACGAAATTTCTTAAGGAGGAGAGAGTTGTCACATCCCAAATATGGCCTAGTTGGAAATAGCAAGATTAATTGGACAGTAAGGGTATTTTGGTAATTTATGCAAGAGAATTAAGGGCTTAATTGAAAAGTTAATTAAAGTTTTGAGAGAAAAATTTTTATTAGTGAGCATTTGGTAATTAAGTGAGGACTTAAAGAGTTATGCAAGGAGCTGTTGGTTAAAGTGTTGTTAGTGGAATAAGGGGTCCAATGCATGAGTGCCAAGTGGATAAGTGAGTGTGTGCATGTTGAGGAGTAGAGAGAGAAGATGCAAGAATTTTTAGCTCCCTATAGAAGCTATCAGATTTTGTCCTCTCCCTTCTCTCTCTCACGTTCTCTTGCTCTCTTTCTCATCTCCATTTTCTGCTCTCAAAGTTTTGTTTTTGTTGTTCTTCAACCTAAGAGCTAGGATTTGAGATTTGAGTAGCTGCAAAGAGGTAAATGGCTGAAAGTTTTCTTTGGGTTTTCTTCTTCTTCTTCTACTCTCACGGTTTGCTTTGGATTTTATAAGGTTTTGGTTCTGGGTTATATGGTTATGATTATAAGTCATCTAAGCTTTTGTTTTTGCTGGTTGCTTGCAAGAATATGAAGAGAGGAGGGTGGATAAAAAAAAAGGAAAGGATATAGCTTGAAGTCGGTGGATTTTTGAGCTCCAATCCAGGTTTGGGAGTGTTTTACATCATCACTTTGGATCATGTTTTTGAGTCAAATGATGATGTTGTTTGTGAGTTTTTGCTACATGAAAAGTACATGAGTATGATTGACTTGTGTACATGTTTTGTGATGAGATAGTTACAGTGAATTGCATGTTGATTTAGAGTGTATATGCATGAATTTACGATGAATTTCTGGGTTTGCGCAACCATAATATATGTTGTTTTGATTTGTGTAATTGTTGTGTAATTGAGTTATATTGTTATAAGCATTATAAGTGTAGTAGGGATATGAGTTCATTATGGTATATGCTATGGATATGATCAAGGGAATGAATGTTTAAGTATGATTATTTAGGGTTGTGATGGTTTGGGAAGGCTTGAATATATGTTTGGGTGCTGTGAAATTGGAATTTTACATAGGTCACGGTGACAACCAGTTTTGTTGCCACCGTGAGGTATGTTAGGATTGCATTCTACCCGCGTGTAGTTGCTATGTCACGGTGACAACCACATTGATTGCCACCGTGAGTTACCTAGCTTTGCTTTCTGTTTTGAGTTCTGAGGTATGTCACGGTGACAACCAATTTGATTGCCACCATGAGGTACCTCAGTCTTGCATTCTGTTTAATTTTATATGCTTTTCACGGTCACAACCATTTGGTTGCCACCGTGAGGTTTCTTCAACATGTAATTTTCTCCTTTTTGCATTCTCAAATGTTAATCATGAGGATTATTGGCTTTTATAATAGGTTTAACATATCTAAACAAGTTTTCATGGCATGATAAATAGTATATGTATATTAGTTATTGTGATGAGGTGTATATATATTCATATACTGTAGTATGAATGTAATTTGAGCCTGATTTGTCATAGTTAGTGGATTAGATAAGCGCTTATCTAGGGTATACGTATAGGTGTGAGTGCAGCTACTACATGACGATCCCGTTTGGGTTCCTACATGATTTGAGATACCTTCGGGTATACATGATTACATGATTTGAAACTTAAGCCTCTGCAAGTTGGATATTGTGTCCTATCAGTATCACATCCCCGTGTCCACTAGTTATGGAATATCAGGCTATTGTTTGTGTTTATATGTTGAAATGATTATACGTGTCTATATTGCGTGGCTATTGCTTGAGTTTATTACATGAGATTGATTTATGAAGCTATTAGTTATATGAAATGAATATATGTTACATGTATATGTATATGTGTTATGACATGATGAGACGAAATACTTGTATTCGTATATAAATGGTTATTTTGCGATATATTTGAAATAAGCATGAGTAGTATATATGTTTATCTGCTTTTATTATTATTAAGCTTACATATATGTTTATTGCAATTATATGTACATGTATGTGTTTTTCCTCCCCACTAAGCATTATCGCTTAGCACGGGCTCTTTTCCCGTGTAGGTGGCGGGTTCTTCTTGGAGTCGGACATCTGCAGGTCGGCCACTAGAAGTCTTTAGTTGGAGTTAATTTGTTTTTTGCTGTATTTTATGTTTTTGTATATGGAGAATGATTTTGTATATGTAAATGTTTATCTTTTACAAATCCCTTTTGTAAACCATATGGTTATATTATATATATGGATTTGTTATATTTTGATTAAATGTATTTGTTTTCTTAACTTATTCGAGTATATGTTCATGTGTTTGAGTTGTATATGAGTTTGTGCGCGTGGCGCTCCGTTATCCCTCCAACGGAGGTAACGGGGTGTTGCAGCTTAGTATCAGAGCCCCGGTTTATTCGGTTTTGGTTCTATGTGCTGGGTTGAGTGTAGAGTCTTTACATGAGAGACTGCCTAGTGTTGTGGCCTAATGCAGATATTGTCTGTGTAGTGTCTAGATGGAGTCGGATCCAAGTGAGTATATGGGCAACACGATGGAAAGTGTGAATCCAGTTGGAAGTAATCCGCTCGGTCAGGATAGGCCTGCACGTGAGCGTGCAGCAGTAGAAGGTCTGGGTTTTGATCCAGCATTAGTGCAAGATTTACTGCAAGTGGTAGACAGATTGATTGCTCCTAAGGCTCCATCTGAGCTTATAAGGAAAAGAGGAGCGAAAGAATTTCATGGAACCTCTTTGGACGAATCGGATGTGGCGGAATTCTGGTTGAAGAGAACGGATCGAATTCTACAAGAGATAGCTTGCCCTCCACATCAACGAGTTACTTGTGCTGTATCGCTTTTGCAAGGATCAGCATATGATTGGTGGAACCTTGTGCTTCTCAATCCCTAGAGACCAGTTGAATTGACATGGGAGTTCTTTATGAAAGAGTTTGAGCAGAAATATGTGACCAAGGCCTACCGAGAGGTAAAGTGGAATGAATATATCAATTTGAAACAGAGGAACTTATCGGTCAGCGACTACGAGAAAGAGTTTAGTCGATTGACCAAGTATGTGCCCCAACCGCAATTGACGGAAAACTTTAAGTGCCAATATTTTCAGGGTGGATTAAGAGAATTCATTAGAGGTCCATTGTCACCTATGGCAGTTATGCATCCAGTTGGATACTATCAGTTAGTGGCTGCAGCGATAAAGTTGGAAGAATCCGAGATGGTGAAGCAAAAAATAGAACAGAAGAGGAGAGCACCGGATGGTGGAGTTGCTAGTAACAAGAAGTCTAAAGGTACTCCGATAGGACAAGGAACGAGAGGGATTGCTCAAGTGCCTTCTGAGGTGGGAAGTGTAGAACCGCCCATGAGTAGAGGTAATAGAGCACCTGAGTGTGAGCATTGCCAAAGGTACCATTGGGGTACATGCCGTAAGATCACGGGTGCATGCTTTAAGTGCGGAAGTATGGAGCATCAGTTTGCTAGTTGCCCCGATAGACAAGAGAACAAGAGCCAACAAGAGAGTAAAGCGGGTGGAGGTAAATCAAATGCAACCCGAAGCAACTGGGACAGAAGTAGAGCTCTTCAGGCGCCATCAGAAACGGTGCAATAACCTTGTACTACGGGAGGGTATGCTCCGGCCAGAGTTTATGCGATAATTAGAGAAGATATTCCAGAGGCTGTAGGTCCTTCTGGTAAGTGTTTCATTGGTTAAATTTCTATTTGAGTTCGGTTTTTGTATTTGGGATGTAAGTGGTTAGCAGGAAAATTTCGAGGACGAAATTTCTTAAGGAGGAGAGAGTTGTCACATCCCAAACATGACCTTGTTGGAAATAGCAAGATTAATTGGACAGTAACGGTATTTTGGTAATTTATGCAAGAGAATTAAGGGCTTAATTGAAAAGTTGATTAAAGTTTTGAGAGAAGAATTTTTATTAGTGACCATTTGGTAATTAAGTGAGGACTTAAAGAGTTATGCAAGGAGCTATTGGTTAAAGTGTTGTTAGTGGAATAAGGGGTCCAATACATGAGTGCCAAGTGGATAAGTGAGTGTGTGCATGTTGAGGAGTAGAGTGAGAAGATGCAGGAATTTTTAGCTTCCTGTAGAAGCTATCAGATTTTGCCCTCTTCCATCTCTCTCTCACATTCTCTTGCTCTCTTTCTCATCTCCATTTTCTGCTCTCAAAGTTTTGTTTTTGTTGTTCTTCAACCTAAGAGCTAGGGTTTGAGATTTGAGTAGCTGCAAAGAGGTAAATGGCTGAAAGTTTTCTTTAGGTTTTCTTCTTCTTCTCCTCTCACGGTTTGGTTTGGATTTTATAAGGTTTTGGTTTTGGGTTATATGGTTATGATTATAAGTCATCTAGCTTTTGTTTTGGCTGGTTGCTTGCAAGAATCTGAAGAGAGGAGGGCGGATAAAGGAAAAGGAAAGGTTATAACTTGAAGTCAGTGGATTTTGGAGCTCCAATCCAGGTTTGGGAGTGTTTTGCATCATCACTTTGCATTATGTTTTGAGTCAAATTTTGATGTTGTTTATGAGTTTTTAGTACATGAAAAGTACATGAGTATAATTGATTTGTGCACATGTTTTGTGATGAGATAGTTACAGTGGTTTGCATGTTGATTTAGAGTGTATATGCAGGAATATACGATGAATTTCTGGGTTTGTGCAACCTTAATATATGTTGTTTTAATTTGTGTAATTGTTGTGTAATTGAGTTATATTGTTATAAGAATTATAAGTGTAGTAGGGATATGAGTTCATTATGGTATATGCTAAGGATATGATCAAGGGAATGAATGTTCAAGTATGATTATTTAGGGTTGTGATGGTTTGGGAAGGCTTGAATATATGTTTAGGTGCTGTGAAATTGGAATTTTACATAGGTCTCGGTGACAACCAGTTTTGTTGCCACCGTGAGGTATGTTAGGATTGCATTCTGCCTGCGTGTAGTTGCTATGTCACGGTGACAACCACATTGATTGCCACCGTGAGGTACCCAGTTTTGCTTTCTGTTTTGAGTTCTGAGGTATGTCACGGTGACAACCACTTTGATTGCCACCGTGAGGTACCTTAGTCTTGCATTTTGTTTTGTTTGATATGCATGTCACGGTCACAACCATTTGGTTGCCACCGTGAGGTATCTTCAACATGTAATTTTCTCCTTTTTGCATTCTCAAATGTTAATCATGAGGTTTATTGGCTTTCATAATAGGTTTAACAAATCTAAACAAGTTTTCATAGCATGATAAATAGTATATGTATATTAGTTATTGTGATGAGTTGTATATATATGCATATACTGCAGTATGAATGTAACTTGAGCCTGATTAGTCATAGTTAGTGGATTGGATAAGCCCTTATCTAAGGTATAAGTATACGTGTGAGTGCAGCTGCTACATGACGATCCCGTTTGGGTTCCTATATGATTTGAGATACCTTCGGGTATATTTGATTACATGATTTTAGACTTATGTCTCTACAAGTTGGATATTGTGTCCTATCAGTATCAAATTCATGTGTCCACTAGTTATGGAATATCAGGCTACTGCTTGTGTTTATATGTTGAAATGATTATACGTGTCTATATTGCGTGGCTATTGCTTGAGTTTATTACATGAGATTGATTTATGAAGCTATTAGTTATATAAAATGAATATATGTTACATGTATATGTATATGCGTTACGACATGATGAGATGAAATACTTGTATTCGTATATGAATGATTATTTTGCGATATATTTGTGATAAGCATGAGTAGTATATATGTTTGTCTGCTTTTGTTATTATTAAGCTTACATTTATGTTTATTGCTATTATATCTACATGTATGTGTTGTTCCTCTCACTAAGCGTTATCGCTTAGCACGGGCTCTTTTCCCGTGTAGGTGGCGGGTTCTTCTTGGAGTCGGACATCTGCAGGTCGGCCACTAGAAGTCTTTAGTTGGAGTTAATTTGTCTTCCGCTGTATTTTGTGTTTTTATATATGGAGAATGATTTTGTATATGTAAATATTTATCTTTTTCAAATCCCTTTTTTAAACCATATGGTTATATTTATATATATGGATTTGTTATATTTTGATTAAATGTATTTGTTTTCTTAACTTATTCGAGTATATGTTCATGTGTTTGAGTTGTATATGAGTTTGTGCGCATGGCGCTCCGGTATCCCTCCAACGGGGGTAACGGGGTGTTGCATAAGGGACTTAAATGCAAATATAAAATTTTATGTGTATTAATTATATATATGTCCTTAAATGAGTGATTTAATTGAAATTAAGAATATTATTGCATGTAAATAATTAAATGTAATAAATAGCCGTGTAAGGGAAAAATTATAATTCTAGTAATTTTTTAAGGGCGTAACTGTAAATTGGTATAACAATAATATTCTTAGGACTAAATGGTAAATCGCATATTAGATAAGGAAATAAGTATAATAGTGAGTTAATTATGGCATTAATGTAAATAAGTAAAAATTGAAGGGCAAAACTATCAATTAGTGAAAGTTTACGGATTTAAATGGAATCTGTTAATTGTAATGTAGAATAAAGGATTTAACAGATAAGTGACAAGTAATATGGATGCAAATTGTATAATTAATTGGCAATGGAGGAATGAATAATGTTACCTTAATAGAATAAAGTTAATATTATGTTAATATTATTGTTATTGTCCAAGAGATTGATAAAGTAGTGTTAATGTAAATGTTAGTGTCACTGAAAATGGCAATAATATTAAATGTAAGAAAAATCTTACGTCATGTAAAATGATTTAGACATTTAAAGTTATAAATTAAAATATTAAAATAAAGTTTAACAAGTGTATAAAAGGACGAAATTGAAAGATAAAACAATGTAATTAGGATAAATAACAATGTGTCGGGTAAATTTAATTTAATACTATGGATTTTATAATCGAAATATAAGTTACGATAAATGCAGAGTGTGTAATAGAGTATCTAAAGGACATTGTTATAGAACTGATCTAAGTATATTAAATTCGGTTAATTATCTAAAGTGTATATTATGAGATGTAACTGATCAAAATTAAGTAGGAAAAATTGTGTAAATGTATTATGCTTATAGTTCTAAAAATGGTACTATAAAAGAAATATCAAGGATATAAAGGAAAAAATAACCATTAATTAGTACTGTTAATTACAACGATGATGATTGCTCAATAGATGTTTTAGTAATTGATACTGTACCCAAGTGTAAAATGTAACTGTAATTGTAACTATTGTAAATAAGTTATAAACAAATAAAGAAAAATAAATTAATACGTTAATAAGATATTTACAAAGATTGTTAATATAACTGATCATTAAATTAAGCGAATATAATAGTATTAATGTTAAAGTTAATAGTATAAGCGATAATGACACTTATGATAGAAATAGTAATGTTAAATATGGTTACTGAAATAATAATAAAGGTACAAGATAAATGATTAAGGCAAAAGATTTATTAGGACGGTAAAAGTATGACATAAGCTATTTAAAAGTCTCAAGAAATAATGTTCATATAATGGGAATAAAGATATATGCTTATGTGTGCATGCATCTAGTAATAGTATGAAAAATTTAGGATATGTATCCACCACTGGGCATTTTAATGCTCAGTGCGTAGTATTGTTGCTGAGCGCAGGTTATGAAGATAGGAAGTTTTTAAGTGGCCGGATTTTCTATGACAGTCGAGAAGAGGAGCGAATGCAAAGATGAAAGGACAGGTATGGCATGTATACGATTGAGGTGGACTATACGGTTTATGATTTAGGCATATGTTATGTATGGATTTTTCAGATAGTACTATGTATGAATTGTTATATTATTGTTGTTTACATACAAGTATCATTGAGGTTGGAATGCGAAAAATTTTTACTGAACTGTTTATGTAGCATGAGATTGTAACTTTAGTATTAATGGGATAACTGAGATACCCGGTTACCGTACGTATAGTATATAAGGTTAAGGGTTATAGTGTTATTGGTATCAGAGCACGGTTTAGGCAATCCTAAGATCGGAGACAGTGTAATGAGAATGAAGTGATATGTATACATGCCATGAATAGGTATTGATGACAGAAATGAGTAAAGGTATTTGAGGGAATATTAGGATAGCTTAAGTTTACTGAATTGTAAAGGATTCTAAGGTATGATGACAGATGGAAAATAAATGGATCTCTACTGAACTCAATGTACATGCATTCACAGCAGAGTGGTTGTGATATATGATTATCGTACATAAGGAAAAAATTTTGAGGATGAAATTTTTATAAGAGGGGGAGAATTGTAATGGCCTGAAACTAGTATAAAAATGATCAGTGAATTCTGTAGAGTCTGTAGTGTAATTTTGGCATGAAAACAATAGTTCTAGTACCTTGAATTACATAGGAGTTAAAAGGTTGAACGTGCTAGAAAGCCACGGTGAAGTTCTCTAGCTGAAAATGACAGTAGGTAGCTAAAATTATTTTATTGTACCATTGAAAAGTACAAGTTATAAGCAGTTTGGTGGTATAATTTGGAGGGAAAATGAGGTCAAATAGGTCCCCGAAAGTCAAACTGAAGAAAGCATTTAGTTTGGTTCAAATACTAACCAAGTTTGACAAAACTTTGTCCGAATTTTTAAAAAATACAAAATGGATTCAAAATGATATTTTGAAGGTATAGAATGATTCTAAGTAATATTTAGAATTTTTTTATAGTGAAAAATTAATTTTTACGGCAGTTTTGAAAAAGTGTCAAATCGGACCGATGTAAGTGAACCAGACCTCAAACGGACTCCGATTGAGCTGAAATTTTGTATAGAGGCTATATTTTATATTATAAGAATTATGGAATTGTTTTAGGAGAAAATTAATTGAGGAAATGATAAAAATCATTTTGGGTTGGAAAATGGCTTATCGGTTCAACCACTTTGGTTGGACCTAGTCCGATTCAATTAACCACCTATATAAACCCCCTAAACCAGATTTCTCTAGAGAAATCTTTAGAATTCAGCCGCCCTCCTCCTCCTCCCTTTAAGGCTGAATTGTATTCATGATTCTTCCTCCATTTTCTTCATTTCTCTCTTCATCTCTCCCCAAATCTAAGCCTCCTAAGCAAATTTTAGCATCTCTAGAATCTGATGGTGGTGATTAGAGTTCATTTGAAGTGGATGAAGTGGAATAAAATAAGTAGAAAAGTTTATGTGTCAAATTGAGGTATGTAAAGTTGATATTTTTAAATTGGTTTAAAGGTTCAAATAGGTATTTTAGGATGTCTAGAGTATGTTTATGTAATTATATTGCAAAAAGGAAGTAAATTTATAGTTGTTCATTTGATGTTTATATTCGGCCACATGGAGAAATCAAGGAAAGGAAAGTGCTTTAATGGTGAGAAATGAACGAAATGAAGATCTAAGTGTGAAGATCATGAATATAAGGTTAGTGGATACAATGTCCTCCTTTTCCATGTTAAAAGTATGATTTTTAGTTTTGTTTAAACATAAAGTATGTGAAATATGCATGTTAATTTGAATCAAACCATATAGTCATGCTTAAAAAGGTTAAAAATGTGATTTTATGATGTGGGTATAGTTTGGCCGAATGGTATGTCCATGCTTTTCCATGGTATATTATGATGTTTATGGAATTTTAATGATGTATAAGGAATGTAGTTAGTTGAATGGATAAAGGAATGAAAACTAAACATAATGGATGATGTATGTTTAGGCCAAATTGTATACATAGTGAAAAATGTGATTTTGATGTGTTTTGATGTGATTTAATGGTATAATTGTAACAACCCAAAGAGTAACCTAGTAGGAATTAAAGTGCTTATTGTTGTGTATTTTTGAGTTATGGTAATTAGCAAGGGTGAAATTGAAAAGAGAATTTTAGTAAATTTAGGAAAGAATTGTTTTGAGGGACTTAAGGGGAATTGAGAAAAGGAGTAAATGTTGTAAATTGCTTGAGTGGGACACTTGTCAAGAGGAGCTTATGTGGCAAGTGAGGAGAGTGCCACCTAGTGGAGTACATGCAATATAAAGGGGTTTAGTGGGAAAATTCTGCCCTATTCTTGCATGTTGGTCCGATTTTTCCTCTCTCTCTTGTTCCCGTTTCTGCATTTTCATTTCCTCTTGTTTCTTCAATTCCTTCATTTGTCTACTTAAGGTTTGAATTTTGGGTTGGTATTGAAGTGATTTCTGTGTGAAGCTAAGAAGCTAAGTGTGGTTAAGAACTTGTTATAATCTTCTTCTACTCATTTCTGTTCTTGAGTTTGAGTTGGTTGGCTTGATGGACTAAGAGTATACGTGCGTTTTATTTGGTTGTGCATAAAGCATTAGATAAGAGGAGAGAGAATGTAACATCCCAAAAATGGCCTAGTCGGAAATTGCATGTTAATTGGATTTATTAAGGGTATTTTGTATTTTGTAAGTAGAATTGGATATGAATTAAGGACTAAATTGAATGGGATTTGAAGTATTTAATAAAAGAATTGTTGTTAGTGAGTGATATGTATTTTGCTAAGGATTTATAAGGGGAAAAGCCAAGGACTAAAAGTAAAAGTCAAGGAAACTATCTAAGGGGTCCAATAAGATATGGACATTGGATGGTAGGTGAGAACAATTAATGAGATTTGAAAGGGAGAAGAGAGAGGGAAGGCAGAAAGTTTTGCTTCCCGTGGAAGCCACAATTTCCTCTTCTTTCTTGCTTTGCCGTTCTCTCACTCCCTCATCTCTCTCATTTTCTGCTCTCTACTCTTTCATACATTGTTCTTCACATTTGAGCTAGGGTTTTGTGATCAAGAGTGGTTTTTCCAAGAGGTAAGTGGTTGGGTTTACTGGTTTGCTTCTTCTTCTTCTTCTTTTTGGGTTGATATGGGTATATGGTTTTGATTGAGTGGGTATCTGAACATTTTTTTCGGTTATATGCAAGAATCTGAACAGAGGAAAAAAGACAAAGGAAAAGGAAAAGTGGTATCTTGAAGATAGAAGATTGAGCTCTATTTCAGGTTTGGGAGCTTTGTGTGTGAATATGTTTGTTTGGGAGCTTTGTGTGTGAATATGTTTGTTTGGGAGCTTTGTGTGTGAATTTCTCTTTAGATCAATTTGTGAGATGTAAATATCTGTCATTTGTGTGGTTTGATACATGTAAATGCATGAGTTTAGTGGATTAGTGTACATGGGTTGAGATGTTAGAGTTATAATGCTTTGTATGTCAACTTTTAAGTGTATGAATATGCAAATGAGATGGATTTCTGGGTTTTGCAACCTCTGTATATGTTGTTTAGATGTGTGTTAATATTGTGTAATTTGAGTTGTTATGGTTATAAGCACGTTTTAAAGGCATTGGAGGTAAGTTTTAAATGATTTTTGCATGATATGTGGTTATGGGTAAAGATTGGGTTTGGTTTTCCAGCTCTGTTTTCCTGCATTTTGCTGTGAGATAGGAAAACACGATCCTATCATAAGCGCGATAGAATCGAGTCATCCTTTCTCTCGCGGTAGAGCCGATAGGCACGTTACTCTTCACGAGTCGTGAAGATTATCCCGTTCGGATGAGACTCTTCATGACACGTGAAGCTCTTAACGAGTCGTGAAGAGTAGTCGTTTGGCATGGGAGGCCACTCGGACAGAGGCCGCTCGGCATGAGAGCCCGTTCGGCAAGAGGGCTCTGCTCGGTATATCATGCGCGTCTCGTCGAGATGTGCCGACTCGTGATCTGGGATGTGGCCGAGCACGAGTGGTGATGCTATGCATGACTCGTGTAGGCTATGCACGACTCCTGCAGGCCCTTTTCTCCCTCAGTGAATCTTTGGTTACTATCGCGAGCGCGACAGCAACCCATTTGCCTGCCTACCCTATTTTTCGGAAATGGTTTTCAAGCTTCTTTTTACATGGGCTTTACTACTACATGATACATGATTGGCTTAGGCTTGTCTTATAGTGTGGTGTTTTTAAATTATAAGTTATATGTTCATGATTAATATTATTGTATGCGAGTTATATGTTCATGATTTATATGTATATGGATAATTTAATTAGGAGTTATATGTCTATAATAAAGCCAGTATATGATTTATGTGTCTCCAAAATTGGTCAACATACAATTAACAACCCAAAATGGGCCTAGTCAGAATTTACATGTTAAGTCAGGAATTAAGGGTAATTTGGTATTTATGCACATGGGATTTGTGTAATTGAGGACCCAATTGTAAGATTTAATTAATGTTTTAAGAGAAGATTTGTATTAGTGAGTGAAGTGTAATTGGCCAAGGATTAAAAGAGAAGTTTTATGGAGTGAGTGGTAAAGTCAAGATTTTTGACTCTTTGGTCCAATAAGGGTGTGCCACAGAGGATGCGTAGGTTAGAGCAATAATGAGAAGTGAGGGAAGGAGAGAGGGAAAGGAAAAAGCAGAATTTCTACTTGTTGTTCACGTTTCCCTCCCCTTCTTCTTCTCTTTTCTCTCTTTTCCGCTCTCCCTTGTTGCCCTAATGTGAGTTCTTCAAGATTTGAAGTTAGATTTTCTAAGTTTGAGCTGAGTTTTGAAGAAGTAAGTGCTTGAGTTTTGCCTTGGGTTTCTCCTTCATCTACTTCTCTATTTTCTGGGTTTAAAAGAGGGTTATTGTTTGGTTTAATTAAGTGAGTTTTTGGCTAGGTTTTGTGCAAGAATCGGCGGAGCGTAGAAAGAGCAAAGGGAAAGAGAAAGTGGGACTTTGAAGGAAGATTGAAGCTGCATCATTGTCAGGTTTTGGAGTTTGTCTGCCTTGTTCTCATTTGGTTGTATTTGTATGTCGTGTTGTTATTTATGGAATTTTTGAGTGTTGTGTTTGAGTAAATGCATGTGTCTATTTGAGTAGTGATGAGGATGTGAAATGCTAGTGTTATAGTGATGATTTGTATGTGATGTTAAAGTGATTTGAACTTGGCTTTGTGCATGAAGGATTGATTTAAGTTAATTGGTGTAATATATGTGTAATACCCCAAAGTGTACCCTAGTTGGATTATAGTGTTAGTTGCATGTTAGGGTGTTAATGAGATTGGATTAAGTGAGTAATTAATGGGTCAAGGGTGTAATTGAAAAAGGAAAGTTGCCATTAAAGGACAGAATATATGAGAGGGACTGAATGGTTATTTGCCAAAGATCATTTGCTGGATTTTGGTAAGGCTGAGGAGTGGAATCCACGTGTGGCTTCTCCCATGAGACAGCCAACCCTTTTTGCATGCAATTTAAGAATATGAAGAGGCTGAATTGGTAGTGGAATTTGACAGCATTTCCCATTCTTTGCTTTCCTCAAAATTCTGTATTCCTTCATCTCTTGAGTTTGAGTTTCTATTTCTTCTCAATTAAATCTGGAATTTGATTGCATGTGGATTGGTTTGAAGAGTTAAACCAAAAAGGTAAGTAAGCTAATGTTTATATGAGTATCCTTTCTTCTACTCCCTTTCTTTGAGTTGGATTTGGATTGAATCTTGAGTATGGACTAAGAAAGATATTATGTTTGTATTTTGTGTAAGATTTGGACAAGAGGAAAGCTAAGGGAAAGGAGAAGGTATAGCTGGAGATTGAGAGTGTCCAGCAACCCATTTTGAGGTTTGGGATATATGTGTTCTTATGTGTTCTTATGTTAATTTTATTTGAGTATATGTGATGGATAGATGACTTTGATGTGTAATTGATGCATGATTATGTGTTAATTGATAGAGGTGTACTTGAAGTGTACACATGATGTGTGATGAGTATTGAACAAAATCCATAAGCATACTAAGTGAATAAGCATGAAAAGTATGAACCCTAGTGTTAGGGAAAATTCTGCTTATAGCTTACTAGACCTCCATATAGTATTTCGGGCATAACTAGAGTTTCAGAACTCTAAATTGAGTTTTTATTGCTTCATTTTAACCATGACTTCTATACCTATAAATTTGTCATAAATGACTTTGATCTAATTCTGGCTCTAAGACCCCTAAAAATAGCACAAACAGACGTGTCTCTGCCTTGTAGGGTTCACTGGAACAGTCTATATTGTTTATTTCATATCTGATGTTTCACAAATCCAATTTCCCTGAAACTTGTCCCATTTTAAAAATAAGACATAGAGGAAGAAATGTTATGAAGGGACCTTTGCCAAAAATTGAGTGTAAGACTTCGTTTTGGGCTGTACAAAGTTGTGGTGCGAAGCAGTCCTGAAGTTTAGCTTCTGTTTTGCTTATTTTGGTATGTCACGGTCACAATGAAATTCATTGCCACCGTGACATATGTTTTTAGCAGGAAGAATGCCTATTTATGGACCTCACGGTCACAACAAGGTCATTACCACCGTGACCCCTCCCTGTTTTGTCTTTTTAGGGTGTTTTTCTTCCCGGAATACACTCGAACTTCACCACGAGTTCCCATGACTTGTCCGATACATATTTATCATTATAAAATGAGTATCCTAAGTATGATAAATTATGCATACTAATATATATATGAGCTATAAGTGTTCTAAGTATGATGAATTAAGTATGTGAATGCGAATATGATAAATCATGAATGCGAATGCTATAGTTTTGAATGCGAATATGTATAGTCTTGAATATGGATGCGTACAACAGGAATGTGAAGGTGAATAAGTGTAAATGTGAATGCGTATAACCATGAACGTGCTAATGCATATGTATGAGTATATCCATGTGTAAATTAAGTACGATAAATCATGAATGATGATGCGTATTAACAAGCATATATTTAAAATATCTTGAGCATGGTGAACCATGTATGCAATGATATGCATATAGAGTTACATGTGAATGAGTTTAGAATGACATGTATGTATGTATAGTAAGATATAAAGTAGATTACATGACTAGCATGGGTTTAAGTAAATGTATATGAATGACCATACATGTTTTGATATGGGATAATGGTTATAAGCCTTAGATGCTCATACAAGTGGATAGATAGGCATGCCTATAAAGGGTTAGATGATTTGCAGCTGCTAGATGTTGGCACTGGCGGGTGTCTATATGTTTGGCATCGACGGATGTCTAGATGTTGATACTTAAAGTATCTAGATGTTTGGGACTACGGTCTCTAGATGGCTTGAGACTATGGTCTCTAGATGTTTTGGTACCATTACTTGGTATCTACATGTACCCGTATCCACTTATGTTATGACAATAGGCTAAATGTAAAATGTAAAAGTATATGAATTGATGTTAAATGTACAAGAGATGATATTGTTATATGTATAAGAAATGATGTCCATATGTATAAGAGATGTATAAATGTTAAAGAGCTATAGTACATGGCTAGAGAAGTATATGGCTATCGTATATCTGAAATGTTTATATGAGCTTACATGTATATGAGAAGTTACTATTTGTACAAGATATGCTATAAGTATGCTTTTATGCTTATATGTAAATAAATGGACATGATATGCAATGACATGATATTATATGTTACATGAGCTGATAATTAGACTTAGAAGAACATGAACATGATATAGGTTACATGAGATTAGTAGATATGTTGTATAGCAGAATGACTATATGTTTGGTATGTTACAAGTATGATAAATGCTTATATCCTTATATGCTTATAGATGATTGGCATATCGTCTAATGATATGCTTGATGATTATGCTTGTGACTTCGTTAGAAGTCTTTTATATGTGATATCCCCACTAAGCGTTATCGCTTAGCACGGGTGTTTTCCCGTGTAGGTTTACAGGTTCGGAGGGTTGCACATCTGCAAGGTCATGGCCACTAGGGGTATATTAAAGTCTTTTTGTATATGGCATAGTTTTGTATACATGTTCTAGCGTTTTGTATAGCTTGGGCATATGTAAATGTAAAGCGTCTTTTGTACAGGACATGTATTTGGCAAAGCAATTTTGTATAAGGTATAAGATATGTAAATGAAACATAAATGTAAAGTAAATGTTATAATGTAAAAGAATAGTTTCATTTTGAATATATGAGTTTGCTTTTTGGCATGTTTTTATTATATTAAAGACCATTGTTCCGCTGCATGTGATTGTATGATTTTATCTTCGCTTCCGCATGAGTGTTCTGTATGTGCATGCGTTGTAGCAACTCCGATATCCTCCCAAGGGGTATTGGGGCGCCACAATATGTTTATAAATGATCGTGACCATATTTAGATTTCTTATGTTAGAGATTTAAGGAGTGTATATAAGAAGGTTTAAAGTGGTTTTGAGTTTGGAGTAAAGTTTGCATGTAAACAAGTGTGATTTTCTGCAAAATTTGGGTTTTGGGCGGTTTACATGGCGGTAAGGTAGGGCATACCGCCGTGTAATCCTATTCTGTCCTTGTGTTTTTGGCTTGCCATCTTTTTACACAGCGGTAAGAGAGTTTCATACCACCGTGTAACATGTTACACGGCGGTAAGGAGAGTGCATACCGCCGTGTAACTTGCCTCTGTTTCCCTTATTTGTTGATCCTTCTACACGGCAGTTAGGGCTCTCTCTGTACCACCGTGTGGGGTATCCTACACTGTGGTCAGGTATCCCCATACCGCCATGTAACCCTCTCCAATTTTTGAAATTTTGTTTGTAAAATGGTGTTTGATTTTGGGGGATTTGCATACTACCTTAAAAGCCATGTTTTTCCTAAAATTCATCTTAAAAAATCCTTTACATCGTTTCTCTGTAACACCCCCTTCCCATACGTAGGCGATCCCATCCGAAAAGGAGTGAAATGCCGTATGAGTAAAGGTGCCACCAAGCAAGTACAAAGTATAACATACAATCATTCATAACATACCTTCAGAAAATACAGAATAATTAAAAACTTTACATGCAGAAAGCAAAAGCTGATCATGCATTACTATAATTAAACTATTACAATAATATACTGATCAACTAGCTGAAACGAAATAATATTACATATCCAAAATATAGTTACAAAAGCGGAAGCTGATACAAAACTGATACATGAGAGTTCTATACAAAAAGAATCATCACTGATACAAAAATAGCCCTACACTAAAAACTCTTCTGTGTTGGCTTGATGACGGCGACTCTCTCAAGGCAAAACGTCTTCCGCACCTGCACGGGTAAAAACACCGTGCTAAGCGATATACGCTTAGTGGGGAAACACACATAAATTATGGACGGCCATTCACAATGGTCGTCAAAGCAGATCACATTCACAATGGCATTATGCAAAGGTTATAACATAGTTGCTATAAGCATGTTCATATATTTAAAACCAAACATTCAGTATCTCAATAACCATATCCATTACAGAATAATCCAACATGCATTCCATCATTAAACTCATTCAGATAATCCATTTCATAGCCAGATCAGATCAGAACAATTCCATTAACATTTAAAGAACACCTGCTGACTCTAGACAGTGGATAACGAGTGTACTGAGGGTACCTTACGGGTACGAATCGAATACTGAGGGTACCTCACAGGTACAAGTCAAATATTATATCATTTATCAAAACATGTTATTTATATACTGAGGGAATCTTAAACAAGATTCTATACTGAAGGGTTCGCGAGGAACCAACCGGGGACCTGATCGGGGTCCAAACTGAACTGAGGGCTGCAGCTAAAGACTCTATTAGGCATGCCTAACTATCCACTTACTTGACTTTAGCAGGTTATACGTCAAACTGATCACATTTCAGGATATAGAGTATAATTCATCAGAAAATCATGCTATCACGCATATCGAAGCATCAAACAGTAAGACATGCATCATACAACAGTAAAGTCCATTCTGAAGAAATACCAAATTCAGTTCTGAGTTAAAAACCAGGAAATTTCGGAAAAACGAGCTGAGCGGAGAAACGGGCGAGATCGGCTGGTCACTGGGCGTGACTGGCCTTCTCAACAGGCAGGTCACGGCGTGACCGAAGGTCACGCGACGTGACTTGCTTGTTCCTCGCCGGTCCCGTTGCGTGATCGCCACAAATCACGCAATGCTCTCGCAGGTCACGGCGTGACTGGACGTCACGACTCGTGACGTGCTTCTCCCTTTCACAGATCACGTCGCGTGATCTTACAGATCACGCAACGCCTCTTCTTCGCAGGTCGCACGACGTGACCGAAGATCACGTCGCGTGACTTGCTTGTTCTTCAGCTGGTCACGCGACTGGCTTCTCAGCAGGCAGGTCACGGCGTGACCGAGGGTCACGTCTCGTGACTTGCCTTCTTCCGTAGCGAGTCACGCGACCTGAAGAAATTCAACAGTACTTCGACTTTTCCAGAATTTCCAGAATTCTCAGAATAACAATTTCAATCCCAATTTGATTTTAAACCATACAAACCTGTCTTTACCTTCCAGAAATCATCTCAATTCACATAATCAATATACATGCAACTCAATTTAGCATTTAAACAACCAAATCAAGACTAATTGATTCAAGCTCTTCAAGAACATATAAACCCTAGAATTCACAGTAAACATCAAAATCGCGCAAATCACAATCAAATATTCCCAAACCTGAATTCTAAGCCTCTATCACTTAGCTCCACTAGGACCAGCAACTTCTTTGCCCTTAGGTTCGCGAGGAGCTTCAACTAATCACAAATTCAACAAGAACATTCAACAAAACAAACCCTAAGTTAAACCTAACTCAAAGAAGAAGATGAAAATGAAATAAAGGGAAACTAAGATGAGAATTGCAGTGACTTACCAAGTTAGAAGCAAGAGTGACTAATTTCCACTACCACAATTTGATCTACAGCAAGTAGCAATTAGGAAAGGGAAAAGAAGAAGAAGATGGAGCTAGAAAGGGAAAAACGTGAATTGATCTTCCCCTCACTCATACTTCTTTTCTTTATTCCTTTCCCTAACCTAATACACATGTCAATTTCTTGGTGGTGGAATTTAATCACTCACACCCTAACTCAACACATCACACACACCAAATGCAACCTCAATTAAATGCACCCTACAATGGTATATGTAAGTGCACACAAATGCAACTCAATTAATTCTCACCTTAATACCATGTATGCACCCACATAATAATAAAACCCCCAAAATCATATATTTTACTAAAATACCCTTATGAAATGCTGAACACATGCGAATGCTTACACCTACAGACAGACAGACGGACAGACAGGCTCATTCTACTAGGGGGCAAATGGGGTGTGACATTCTCACTCTTATATGGGTCAAGTTTTGCTTTTCATTGTTAATATTAGTGCCCTAGAATTGTGTAATGCCTATGCTATGTTAGTGTTTGATTTTGATTCTGGCATACTTTGATGAGTGATTATTGCTCTACTAGTGTTTGACTTAGTTTTTGCGTATTTGTCCAATGTTGGGTTTCGTGTGTGTGAGTTAAGCCTGAAGTGTCATGTTAGTGGATAGATAAGCATGCTTATAAAGGGTTAGTGAGTGCAGCTGCAGTGTTGGCCCCGTTTGGGTCTTACGGCCGACCTCCGAGATGGTCTTTTTGATAGTGAAAATATTTTGAGATTTCGGTCTCCCTTGCTACCTTCGGGCATAAATGTTTTGAGGCTTCGGTCTCCCGTGTAGTGTTCCCGTATCCACCACCTGTGAAATTCAGGCTATTGTTTGAAATGTTTGGCATTTGCTTAGTGAAGTGCATGATTATTGGAGTGATTCCAGTTAGTGTAATTACTTATTGTCTTCTGTTAGTAAGTTTTGATTTCATTTAGTGATTATTGACTTATACACATCTCTATTCTCTGATACTCAGTGAATTCAGTATGTTGATGCATATTTACTATTGCATGATATTATTGTATAGTGTTCTGTTGTTCTTGTTCCTCCCCACTAAGTGTTATCGCTTAGCACGGGCTATTTTCCCGTGTAGGTGGCAGGTTTTGTTCGGTTCATCGCGCATCTGCAGGGTTGGCCACTGGGAGTAGAGTCTTGTTTTATTTTATACTCCTCCTGTATATTCTTTTTATATTTGTACTCATTTGATTAGTGGTATATGTAATTTTTGTTAAGGATCCTTATGTAATTCTGAATGATGTATTTAATATATATTTTAATTTAATGTTAAGATTATGAGTTTTGCTTTAATTGTTATTGTTGTTGGACGCTTCGGCTGAGTAGTATGCATGTTTCTGAGTGAGCGTCGGGTAGCATCCCGTAGTCCTTCCAACGGGGGCATCGGGGGTGTTACAAGTTTTGGTATCAGAGCGTCGATTTAGGCGTTCTGGTTGTCTTTGATTGTTAAGTGTCGAGTCTTTGCATGCGAGTCAGTTTTATGTCATGGCCTAATGCAGACGTGACTTATCTTGTGTAGTGTCTAGATGGAGTCTGATCCAAGTGATAATATGGGCGAGACAACGGGCAATGTTAATGCGGTTAGAGTTGAGGAGTCTGCTTCCCAGCATCAGCGTGATGAGCGTCAGGATATACCTAATATGGGATTTGGGAATCCGGCTTTAGTGCAAGGGTTACTTCAGTTAGTGGAAAAGTTGACTACTCCTAAGGCTCCTACTGAGTTATTAAGGAAAAGAGGAGCCGAAGATTTTCATGGGACTTCTTTAGACCAATCGGATATGGCCGAGTTCTAGATTGAGAGAGTGGATCGGATCTTGCAGGAAATTAGTTGTCCTACTAATTAGACGGTATCATGTGCAGTGTCATTACTTCAAGGACCGGTGTATGATTGGTGGAAGTTTATGCTCCGCAACCCTCAACAACCAGTTGAGTTGACATGGGACTTCTTCAAGCAACAGTTTAAACAGAAGTATGTAATGAAGGCATACCGTGAGGCTAAGTGGAAAGAGTTCATCAGTTTGCAACCACGAGGTATGTCAGTGAGTGAGTACGAGAAGGAGTTTAGTCGGTTGAGCAAGCATGCACCGGAGTTGCTTTTGATAAAAGAGTTTAAGTGTAGGCAGTTTGAGGATGGGTTGAGGGAAGTGATTCGAGGACCGTTGTCGGCCATGGCGATCATGCAATAGGTCGGGTACTATCAGTTAGTTGCAGCAGCGATCAAGTTAGAGGAATCAGTGTATGATTGGTGGAAGTTTATGCTCCGCAACCCTCAACGACCAGTTGAGTTGACATGGGACTTCTTCAAGCAACAGTTTGAACAGAAGTATGTAATGAAGGCATACCGTGAGGCTAAGTGGAAAGAGTTCATCAGTTTGCAACCACGAGGTATGTCAGTGAGTGAGTACGAGAAGGAGTTTAGTCGGTTGAGCAAGCATGCACCGGAGTTGCTTTTGATAGAAGAGTTTAAGTGTAGGCAGTTTGAGGATGGGTTGAGGGAAGTGATTCGAGGACCGTTGTCGGCTATGGCGATCATGCAATAGGTCGGGTACTATCAGTTAGTTGCAGCAGCGATCAAGTTAGAGGAATCGGAGTTGATCAAGCAGAAAACTGAGCAAAAGAGGAAGGCACCGAATAGTGGACATGGAAATGCTAAGAAGTCGAGAGGAGTTTTGGGTGGCCAAGGAACGAAGGGTCCAGTTCGAGTGCATATGGAAGTTGGGAGTGTAGCGCCACCCTCTAGCAGGGGAAGTGTGATTCCAGAATGCGAGCACTTTCAGAAATGCCATTAGGGCGAGTGTAAGAGAGTCTCTGGAGCGTGCTTTAGATGTGGAAGCGAAGAGCATACGGTGGCCAGTTGTCCAGAACGAAGAGAGCTTCAGGACAAACTCGAAAGTAGAGTGAGTGGACATAGATCGAGAGGAAATTGAAGTGGCAGAGGTAGTGGAAGACCTTCTCAGGCGCCGTCGGAATCAGTGCAAAAGCCGCCAACTGAAGAAGTGTATGTGCGCCCGTGAGTATATGCTATGCTTGGATAGGATGCAGTTGACCGAGCAGGACCTTTCGGTAAATTATGTTATTAGATTTTGATGTGATCGGTTTGTATTTGGGTTGTTGAATTTGCGGTTAGCGGGGAAATTTTGAGGACAAAATTTCTTAAGGGGGAGTGATTGTAACAACCCAAGATGGGCCCAGTCGGAATTTGCTTGTTAAGTCAGGAATTAAGGGTAATTTGGTATTTATGCACGTGGGATTTGTGTAATTGAGGACCCAATTGCAAGATTTAATTAAAGTTTTAAGAGAAGATTTGTGTTAGTGAGTGAAGTGTAATTAGCCAAGGATTAAAAGAGAAGTTTTAGGGAGTGAGTGGTAAAATCAAGATTTTTGACTCTTTGGTCCAATAAGGGTGTGCCACATAGGATGGGTAGGTTAGAGCATTAATGAGAAGTGAGGGAAGGAGAGAGGGAAAGGAAAAAGTAGAATTTCTGCTTGTTATTCACGTTCCCCTCCCCTTCTTCTTCTCTTTTATTTCTTTTATGCTCTCCCTTGTTGCCCTAACGTGAGTTCTTCAAGATTTGAAGTTAGATTTTCTGAGTTTGAGCTGAGTTTTGAAGAGGTAAGTTCTTGAGTTTTGCCTTGGGTTTCTCCTTCATCTACTTCTCTGTTTTTTGGGTTTAAAATAGGGCTATTGTTTGGTTTAATTAAGTGAGTTTTTGGCTGGGTTTTGTGCAAGAATCGGAGGAGCGTAGAAAGAGCAAAGGGAAAGAGAAAGTGGGACTTTGAAGGAAGATTGAAGCTGCATCATTGTCAGGTTTGGGAGTTTGTCTGCCTTGTTCTCATTTGGTTGTGTTTGTATGTGGTGTTGTTATTTCTGGAATTTTTGAGTGTTGTGTTTGAGTAAATGCATGTGTCTATTTGAGTAGTTGTAACACCCCAGAACAACCCTAGAAGAATTACAGAGTTTTTATTCGAAAAAGGTAAGTTTTATGTGCGAGAGTTCTGTCGCGAGCGCGAACAGTGTCGCGGGCCCGACAGAACACTCCAGTGGTTTCTCAACTACAGCTAGTTGGTGTGGATGTGAGCATTCTGTCGCGAGCGCGACAGAACCCCCTCGCGAGATGTGTGCATAAGTGGGTGTTAAGAGACCTTGAGATGTGTATTGGACACATGGCATCGTAGGAGAGTGACTCGTGGCGGCGTAGGAGCATAACAAGTGGCTACAAGAGAGAGTGACATGTGGCATGGGACTTTTAAATTGATATGGATTAATGAAGGGTAAGTGACATTAAGTGAGATTTGTTGGCATTTATAATGGTAATTGAATTTGGATGAGGGTTGACTAGTTGTTTTGGTTCTTATTCCCGTTGATTTCCTTGTGGCCTTGGGTTTTTGCTTTTCTTTTCTTTTTCTTTGGTCTTTTGCCGTCCTCTCTCTCTCTTATTTTGCTTTTGCTCCTTTCCTTCTCCAATTGCCTTGCTCTTTGAGTGAGCCTCTTGGATTAGTTAAAGAGAGAATTGAGAAAACTAGAGTTGATCATTGAAAAGGGTAAGTTTAGTTAGTTTTCCGATCTAACTTCCTTTTTCTTTCTGTTTTTAATTTAAAGTGAGAAAAAAAGTCTAACTCAAAATGTTTTCTATGTGATTTGTGGAAGCTATGAACAAGAAATGGGACAAAGTAAAGGAAAGGGGTTGGAGCTGAATAGAGAGCTTAGTTCGAGCTTCCTAGAGGTAGGGATCGAGTGTGATTGTGTTAATTTTGCATGAGTTTACACAAAAAATGCTTGAACAAAGACATGTGGAAATAAAGAGATGCTTGTTAAGCTTTAATTAGCTCAATATGTTCATTTTGATTTCTTGTAGTGCTCATGACATGTGTATATATGTTTATAAGTATGTAACTTGATCATTTGAGTGTTTGTGTTGATGATAGAGCTTGATTTTGCGAAATTCTGCTTATTTGTCATCAGACCTCTGTGTATTGTATTTGTGATAATTAGAGCTATAGGACTCCAATTGTGTTGATTCCAATTTCATTTGAAAGATAAGATCCGTATCTAAAAATATCTAAGAGGGTACTTGATCTAATTCAGGCCCTAAGTATACCAAAAAGTAATTAGAACATAGGTGACCCTGTTCTGGCGGGTTCACTGGAATAGTATATGTTGTTTAGATCATATCTTTTGTTATAGATGTCTAAACAACCTAAAACTTATCCCATTTAAAATATAACATCATATAAAACAATTGTTAAGAAGAATGTTTTGCCTAAAAATGACGTTTAGAGGTTCATTTAGATGATACAAGTTTAGGGTAAAAAGTGGTGCCGTGAGGCACCAAAGGCGAGTCTTTTGTCGCGAGCGCGACACATGTCACGACCTCACGATAGAACAACTCATTTTAAGCTTTTTATTCTTCTTTTTGAGCTCCTAGTTGCCATGGGCCAACCCCTTATCCTTCCCCTTAGCTTATTATGCATGTTTAGGGTTAGTAAATGACTATAAAGTAGTTATCAACGGGGAAATGCACATGAGTATGATTAAATTGGTAATTTAACTAATAAAGTAACAATGTATAATGGTATTAAGGATTGTAAATGGTGTGATAAAAAAATGTATGAACCTATGAGTGCATATATATGATGATGTGATATAAGAGTTTATGCATGGAATGTAAATGTTACATGCTTTTAGTTGTTGAACAAGATTGTATATGAATTACATGCTTCTGAATTTGATAAATGCACTTGAATTTTAGTTGATGAGTTGATGTCTGTGTATAGTGTGTGAGTTGGTATTGAGCCTGATTACCATTATAGTGGATAGATAAGCATGCTTATAAAGGGATTACCGAGTGCAGCTGCCAATGTTCCGCCCCGTTTAGGCGAAGCGGGTCGACCTCTGAGAATGGTCATTAATAGAGATATATGAAAAATGTTTTGTGACTTCGGTCTACCGAAAATGTTTTTTTTATAGAGCGTCCCGTATCCACCATGAGAGGAACTCAGGCTTGTTTTGTTAAATGTTGTGCAGTGAACTTGAGATGATTATAGTGTTGCTTCGAATAAAGCTATAGTACATGAAAGTAATGTTTAAGTACATTACAGTTCTGTATACAAGTACATGATTACATGAGTGTATTGACATGAACGTGGTTACATGATAATGTATATTTGAATAAACGAAATGTACAAGATGTAGTGTACATGAATTAGTGAAAGAGTAGATGTTACTTATATGTGAGTTCAGAGTATTTGATAACTGAGCATGCAACCTGTATATATGTATAAGAGCTATATGCATGAGCTAGCTGATCCTGTTACATGAGATCCTATATGCATGAGATATATGATTGTGTAATTTATCTGTGACTTCGTAAAGAAGTCCTTTGCATTATTTCATCCCCACTAAGCGTTATCGCTTAGCACAGATATTTATTTCCGTGTAGGTTACAAGTTCGGATCAGTGAGCGGTCATCTGCAGGTCAAGGCCACTAGGAGTTTTATTTTGATCTCCTTTTTGTATAAGTTAGAATAGATTTTTACATGTTGAGTAACATCATTATGTAATAAAAGTTAAAGAATCACATGTAAATGTATATGTAAAGCTAAATGGAAACAGAGTGTAATATGAACATGTATAAAGAGAAAGAAGTACATATGTATAGTTGATATGAAATGCATGTTGGGCCCTAGTGTAGTATTTAATTACTTTTAAAAGGATGTGTTTATGCTATCGCTTCCGCTAATGCATGTACATGTATACGTAAGTGTCCGCGTAGCGCCCCGATATTCCTTACCGGGGGTATGGGGGTGTTACATTTAGTGGTATCAGAGCTCTAGGTTAAATGATTTCGGACTATAAGGTGATAGAGTATAGTGCATATGTTTGAGTTTGTCTAGAGTATGGCCTAATGCAGATGTCGTTTGTGTAAAGTATAGATGGAGTCTGACTCACGTGAGAGTGTAGACGAGGCAGCGGCAGATGTGAATGGGTAAGAGTTTGAGGTGACACTCTGTATTCCTGTCAGCTATCTCCGTGTACCGTGTGAACATAAGCATAGTGCAACATGGGGATGGGAAAAGTGCATTACAGTAGCTTACATTGCATTTTCGCATCATTTTGCATACATAAATCATTACATGACCATTTCATCCGCATCCCTCATTTGTATGTGAAAAAGTATCATTGCATGTGTTTCATTAAGAAAAGCTGACAGGATATACATCTAGTGCCCGATGTTTAGAAGAAGTGTATAGAGTAGAGTGCAGTGCATTAAAAGAAAGTGTGAAGAGCATATGATTTGATAGCTGTATGGTATAAGTGATAGTGATTTGGAGATCTGTTTAAAGATTTACCTACGAGTGATTAGCGGGGAAATTTCGAGGACGAAATTTCTTAAAGGGGAGAGATTTGTAACACCCCAGAACGACCCTAAAAGAATTACAGAGTTTTTATTCGAAAAAGGTAAGTTTTATGTGCGAGAGTTCTGTCGCGAGCGCGAACAGTGTCGCGGGCACGACGGAACACTCCAGTGGTTTCTCAACTACAGCTGGTTGGTGTGGATGTGAGCATTCTGTTGCGAGCGCGACAGAACCCCCTCGCGAGATGTGTGCATAAGTGGGAGTTAAGAGACCTTGAGATGTGTATCGGACACATGGCATCGTAGGAGAGTGACACGTGGCGGCGTAGGAGCATAACAAGTGGCTACAAGAGAGAGTGACATGTGGCATGGGACTTTTAGATTGAGATGGATTAATGAAAGGTAAGTGACATTAAGTGAGATTTGTTGGCATTTATAATGGTAATTGAATTTGGATGAGGGTTGACTAGTTGTTTTGGTTCTTATTCCCGTTGATTTCCTTGTGGCCTTGGGTTTTTGCTTTTCTTTTCTTTTTCTTTGGTCTTTTGCCGTCCTCTCTCTCTCTTATTTTGCTTTTGCTCCTTTCCTTCTCCAATTGCCTTGCTCTTTGAGTGAGCCTCTTGGATTAGTTGAAGAGATAATTGAGAAAACTAGAGTTGATCATTGAAAAGGGTAAGTTTAGTTAGTTTTCCGATCTAACTTCCTTTTTCTTTCTGTTTTTAATTTAAAGTGAGAAAAAAAGTCTAACTCAAAATGTTTTCTATGTGATTTGTGGAAGCTATGAACAAGAAATGGGACAAAGTAAAGGAAAGGGGTTGGAGCTGAATAGAGAGCTTAGTTCGAGCTTCCTAGAGGTAGGGATCGAGTGTGATTGTGTTAATTTTGCATGTGTTTACACGAAAAATGCTTGAACAAAGACATGTGGAAATAAAGAGATGCTTGTTGAGCTTTAATTAGCTCAAAATGTTCATTTTGATTTCTTGTAGTGCTCATGACATGTGTATATATGTTTATAAGTATGTAACTTGATCATTTGAGTGTTTGTGTTGATGATAGAGCTTGATTTTGCGAAATTCTGCTTATTTGTCATCAGACCTCTGTGTATTGTATTTGTGATAATTAGAGCTATAGGACTCCAATTGTGTTGATTCTAATAGCATTTGAAAGATAAGATCCGTATCTAAAAATGTCTAAGAGGGTGCTTGATCTAATTCAGGCCCTAAGTATCCCAAAAAGTAATTAGAACATAGGTGACCCTGTTCTGGCGGGTTCACTGGAAGAGTATATGTTGTTTAGATCATATCTTTTGTTATAGATGTCTAAACGACCTGAAACTTGTCCCATTTGAAAGCTAGCATCCTATAGAACAATTGTTAAGAAGAATGTTTTGCCTAAAAATGACGTTTAGAGGTTTATTTAGACGATACAATTTTAGGGTAAAAAGTGGTGCCGTGAGGCACCAAAGGCGAGTCTTCTGTCGCGAGCGCGACACATGTCGCGACCTCGCAATAGAACAACTCATTTTAAGCTTTTTCTTCTTCTTTTTGAGCTCCTAGTTGCCATGGGTCAACCCCTTATCCTTCCCCTTAGCTTATTATGCATGTTTAGGGTTAGTAAATGACTATAAAGTAGTTATCAACGGGGAAATGCACATGAGTATGATTAAATTGGTAATTTAACTAATAAAGTAACAATGTATAATGGTATTAAGGATTGTAAATGGTGTGATAAAAAAAATGTATGAACCTATGAGTCCATATATATGATGATGTGATATAAGAGTTTATGCATGGAATGTAAATGTTACATGCTTTTAGTTGTTGAACAAGATTGTATATGAATTACATGCTTCTGAATTTGATAAATGCACTTGAATTTTAGTTGATGAGTTGATGTCTGTGTATAGTGTGTGAGTTGGTATTGAGCCTGATTACCGTTATAGTGGATAGATAAGCATGCTTATAAAGGGATTACCGAGTGCAGTTGCCAATGTTTCGCCCCGTTTGGGCGAAGCGGGTCGACCTCTGAGAATGGTCATTAATAGAGATATATGAAAAATGTTTTGTGACTTCGGTCTACCGAAAATGTTTTTTTTATAGAGCGTCCCGTATCCACCATGAGAGGAACTCAGGCTTGTTTTGTTAAATGTTGTGCAGTGAACTTGAGATGATTATAGTGTTGCTTCGAATAAAGATATAGTACATGAAAGTAATGTTTAAGTACATTACAGTTCTGTATACAAGTACATGATTACATGAGTGTATTGACATGAACGTGGTTACATGATAATGTATATTTGAATAAACGAAATGTACAAGATGTAGTGTACATGAATTAGTGAAAGAGTAGATGTTACTTATATGTGAGTTCCGAGTATTTGATAACTGAGCATGCAACCTGTATATATGTATAAGAGCTATATGCATGAGCTAGCTGATCCTGTTAGATGAGATCCTATATGCATGAGATATATGATTGTGTAATTTATCTGTGACTTCGTAAAGAAGTCCTTTGCATTATTTCATCCCCACTAAGCATTATCGCTTAGCACGGATGTTTATTTTCATGTAGGTTACAGGTTCGGATCAGTGAGCGGACATCTGCAGGTCAAGGCCACTAGGAGTTTTATTTTGATCTCCTTTTTGTATAAAGCTGACAGGATATACATCCAGTGCCCGATGTTTAGAAGAAGTGTATAGAGTAGAGTGCAGTGCATTAAAAGAAAGTGTGAAGAGTATATGATTTGATAGCTGTATGGTATAAGTGATAGTGATTTGGAGATCTGTTTAAAGATTTACCTACGAGTGATTAGCGGAGAAATTTCGAGGACGAAATTTCTTAAAGGGGAGAGATTTGTAACACCCCAGAACGACCCTAAAAGAATTACAGAGTTTTTATTCGAAAAAGGTAAGTTTTATGTGCGAGAGTTCTGTCGCAAGCGCGAACAGTGTCGCGGGCGCGACGGAACACTCCAGTGGTTTCTCAACTACAGCTGGTTGGTGTGGATGTGAGCGTTCTGTTGCGAGCGCGACAGAACCCCCTCGCGAGATGTGTGCATAAGTGGGAGTTAAGAGACCTTGAGATGTGTATCGGACACATGGCATCGTAGGAGAGTGACACGTGGCGGCGTAGGAGCATAACAAGTGGCTACAAGAGAGAGTGACATGTGGCATGGGACTTTTAGATTGAGATGGATTAATGAAAGGTAAGTGACATTAAGTGAGATTTGTTGGCATTTATAATGGTAATTGAATTTGGATGAGGGTTGACTAGTTGTTTTGGTTCTTATTCCCGTTGATTTCCTTTTGGCCTTGGGTTTTTGCTTTTCTTTTCTTTTTCTTTGGTCTTTTGCCGTCCTCTCTCTCTCTTATTTTGCTTTTGCTCCTTTCCTTCTCCAATTGCCTTGCTCTTTGAGTGAGCCTCTTGGATTAGTTGAAGAGATAATTGAGAAAACTAGAGTTGATCATTGAAAAGGGTAAGTTTAGTTAGTTTTCCGATCTAACTTCCTTTTTCTTTCTGTTTTTAATTTAAAGTGAGAAAAAAAGTCTAACTCAAAATGTTTTCTATGTGATTTGTGGAAGCTATGAACAAGAAATGGGACAAAGTAAAGGAAAGGGGTTGGAGCTGAATAGAGAGCTTAGTTCGAGCTTCCTAGAGGTAGGGATCGAGTGTGATTGTGTTAATTTTGCATGTGTTTACACGAAAAATGCTTGAACAAAGACATGTGGAAATAAAGAGATGCTTGTTGAGCTTTAATTAGCTCAAAATGTTCATTTTGATTTCTTGTAGTGCTCATGACATGCGTATATATGTTTATAAGTATGTAACTTGATCATTTGAGTGTTTGTGTTGATGATAGAGCTTGATTTTGCGAAATTCTGCTTATTTGTCATCAGACCTCTGTGTATTGTATTTGTGATAATTAGAGCTATAGGACTCCAATTGTGTTGATTCTAATAGCATTTGAAAGATAAGATCCGTATCTAAAAATGTCTAAGAGGGTGCTTGATCTAATTCAGGCCCTAAGTATCCCAAAAAGTAATTAGAACATAGGTGACCCTGTTCTGGCGGGTTCACTGGAATAGTATATGTTGTTTAGATCATATCTTTTGTTATAGATGTCTAAACGACCTGAAACTTGTCCCATTTGAAAGCTAGCATCCTATAGAACAATTGTTAAGAAGAATGTTTTGCCTAAAAATGACGTTTAGAGGTTTATTTAGACGATACAAGTTTAGGGTAAAAAGTGGTGCCGTGAGGCACCAAAGGCGAGTCTTCTGTCGCGAGCGCGACACATGTCGCGACCTCGCAATAGAACAACTCATTTTAAGCTTTTTCTTCTTCTTTTTAAGCTCCTAGTTGCCATGGGTCAACCCCTTATCCTTCCCCTTAGCTTATTATGCATGTTTAGGGTTAGTAAATGACTATAAAGTAGTTATCAACGGGGAAATGCACATGAGTATGATTAAATTGGTAATTTAACTAATAAAGTAACAATGTATAATGGTATTAAGGATTGTAAATGGTGTGATAAAAAAAATGTATGAACCTATGAGTGCATATATATGATGATGTGATATAAGAGTTTATGCATGGAATGTAAATGTTACATGCTTTTAGTTGTTGAACAAGATTGTATATGAATTACATGCTTCTGAATTTGATAAATGCACTTGAATTTTAGTTGATGAGTTGATGTCTGTGTATAGTGTGTGAGTTAGTATTGAGCCTGATTACCGTTATAGTGGATAGATAAGCATGCTTATAAAGGGATTACCGAGTGCAGTTGCCAATGTTTCGCCCCGTTTGGGCGAAGCGGGTCGACCTCTGAGAATGGTCATTAATAGAGATATATGAAAAATGTTTTGTGACTTCGGTCTACCGAAAATGTTTCTTTTATAGAGCGTCCCGTATCCACCATGAGAGGAACTCAGGCTTGTTTTGTTAAATGTTGTGCAGTGAACTTGAGATGATTATAGTGTTGCTTCGAATAAAGCTATAGTACATGAAAGTAATGTTTAAGTACATTACAGTTCTGTATACAAGTACATGATTACATGAGTGTATTGACATGAACGTGGTTACATGATAATGTATATTTGAATAAACGAAATGTACAAGATGTAGTGTACATGAATTAGTGAAAGAGTAGATGTTACTTATATGTGAGTTCCGAGTATTTGATAATTGAGCATGCAACCTGTATATATGTATAAGAGCTATATGCATGAGCTAGCTGATCCTGTTATATGAGATCCTATATGCATGAGATATATGATTGTGTAATTTATCTGTGACTTCGTAAAGAAGTCCTTTGCATTATTTCATCCCCACTAAGCGTTATCGCTTAGCACGGATGTTTATTTTCGTGTAGGTTACAGGTTCGGATCAGTGAGCGGACATCTGCAGGTCAAGGCCACTAGGAGTTTTATTTTGATCTCCTTTTTGTATAAGTTAGAATAGAGTTTTACATGTTGAGTAACATCATTATGTAATAAAAGTTAAAGAATCACATGTAAATGTATATGTAAAGCTAAATGGAAACAGAGTGTAATATGAACATGTATAAAGAGAAAGAAGTACATATGTATAGTTGATATGAAATGCATGTTGGGCCCTAGTGTAGTATTTAATTACTTTTAAAAGGATGTGTTTATGCTACCACTTCCGCTAATGCATGTACATGTATACGTAAGTGTCCGCGTAGCGCCCCGATATTCCTTACTGGAGGTATGGGGGTGTTACAGTAGTGATGAGGATGTGAAATGCTAGTGTTATAGTGATGATTTGTACGTGATGTTAAAGTGATTCGAACTTGGCTTTGTGCATGAAGGATTGATTTAAGTTAATTGGTGTAATATATGTTTATAATTGATCATGAGCATATTTAGATTTCTTATGTTAGAGATTTAAGGAGTGTATACAAGAAGGTTTAAAGTGGTTTTGAGTTGGAAGTAAAGTTTGCATGTATGTGATTTTCTGCAAAATCTGGTTTCTGGGCGGTTTACACAGCAGTAAGGTAGGGCATACCGCCGCGTAATCCTATTCTGTCGTTGTGTTTTTAGCTTGTCGTCATTTTACACGGCGGTAAGAGAGTTCCATACCACCGTGTGATACATAGTAGTTGATAGATAAGCATGCTTATAAAGGGCTAGAGTTTGCAGCTGCTAGAGTTGGCCCGTAAGGGTCTAGACTTTGTTGCCTTTGGCTAACTAGAGATTTGAGACTTTAGTCTTTAGAGATTCGATACTGCTAGTCAGTATCTAGTGCACCCGTATCCACTATTAATGGGATTCTTGCTATGATTATTATATGTTTCTTATGGCTATGTTCTTCCTTATATATATAAATATGTACATGTATATGATTAAGTGCGAGAAGTAGTGACTTGTTATTTCATTCTCGATATGATAAATGTTATGATAGAGTATATGTACATGTAGATGTAATTAATGATAAAGGCATGTTAGTATATTAAATGTGCACGTATTTGGTGCTATATATGAAGAAGCATGATTGAGATGTTAATTATTACATATGATAAGTTATATATATTTGAGTTGTGCTTTTTTGTTGTGACTTCGTATGAAGTCCTTTGTTTCTGTATATCCCCACTAAGCGTTATCGCTTAGCACGGGTTTTTTCTCGTGTAGGTATATAGGATCGGTTCGATTTTTGGGAGTCGGTCATCTACAGGCCACTAGGAGTATAATGGATTTATGCTTTTATATATGTTATACTTTTTTTAATGCAGAGGATAGTTATTTGTAAAGAATGTTTTGTATAGTGTTATATGTTAGAAGCTTGACCTTATAATGTATTAAGGATGATATTTTGTAACTTGTATATATATATATATATATCTTTAACTATATTCTTTTCTTTTTCTTTTCTATTAGTGTACTGGGTCGAGTTTTGGAATAGTTTAACAGATAGATCCAATCATATTTGAATCATATATATATATATATATATATATATAAACTCATTTAATAATGAGAGCTATTCATGTTATAGCATACCTTAAATTAAAGCTAGGAGGCGACTTTTGGGTGAAGGATAACTGACAAGAATGACATCGGAGCTAAGAGGCCACCGGCAACATAGATAAATTGAGATAAAGAGGATGGCGTATGAGGGAAATGAGCAACAAAGAAGAAAAGATAAAGTCAAAATATTAGGGGGTTGTTTAGTTCTAGAAAATATTTTCCATTTTTCTTTTCAAGTTTTCATTTTCATTTCTTAGTTTTCTATTTTTTAAAATGGAAAACAGAAAATTGGAGAATGAAAATCATGTTTGTATCTTTTCTTATATCAGTGTTTTCATTCGTCATCTCATTTACAATTTTTTTTATATCCAATATATTCTATTAATATAATTACAACAATTATTGTTTATATTAATAATATTTTTCTTTTCCAATTTTCATTTTAATTTTTTTATAAAATTATTTTACATATTTAAAATTTTTATCAATATTCATGTACATTTTTTAATTATTGATGTACATTATAATAATAATTTTGGAGGTGGCGGTGGCGGCGGGGTGGTGGTGGTGGAGACAGCAGCGGTAGTGGTGACGGCGGCAGTGTAGTAGTAGTGATGATGGCGACGGCCGCGGCTTGGTGGTGGAGGCGGCGGCAGAGTGGTGGTGGTAAGGGTAGCAATGGTAGCATTGTGGTTGTGGTGGGGGCGACGGTGTGGTTGTGGTGGCAACGGCGACGGCGACGGCGATGTAAAGATAGTGGCAGTGGAGGCGGCAGCGGTAGCAGTGTGGTGGCGGCGATGATGGTGGAGGTGGCGACGATGTGGTGGTGGAGTTAGCGGAGGCAGCAGTTGTGGTGGCGGCGGCAGTGTGGTTGTGGTGGCGGCGGCGGCATTGGTGTGGTGGCGGCGGCGGTGTGGTGGCAGTTGGTGAAAACCCGTATTTTCTATTTTGAAAAATACACTCATTTAATAAAGGAAAAATGAGAAAACATATTTTTTATATTTTCTATACAATAGTTTAATTTTTGGAAAGCCTGAAAATAGATTCCTAGTTTTCTAAATTAGAAAATATTGCAACTAAACAGCTAGTTTCACTTTCTAGTTTTCTTAAAGTAATTTTCTGAAAAACTGCTTTATTTTCTAGAACTAAACAGATATTTAAGATTTTGGCAATGCGTTTATATATATATATATATATATATATATATATATAGTAACCAAAATAACATTGTATTGAATTTTTGTCAATTTCCGTTTCACTTTTTTGCTTTTTCCTCTCCCTCCTCCCCCCTCATAATATTAAATTATAATTTATAAATAAATATAAAGTAAAATAATTGAAAAAAATTAGATCATGGGTTCGAATCGGATCACACTTCAAGTATTTTTAAGCAGATTTTTTGAATTTTGAATTCGCATTGGATTTAATCTTAGTTTTTATGGATCCTTGGGGTTCACTTCACAATTTTATGCGTAATTTGGATTGGATAAAAAATTGTCAGGTTATTTGTATTACTCCGTCCGTTTCTTAATAACTGTCATTTTTTGAAGAATTTTATATTTCATTTTAGATGTCATTTTTAAACTTTTAAAGCAATATTAATATATTTTTTCAATTTTCAATACGATATTAATTTCATATTATATTTTTAATTTTATTCAACTAATTAGATTTAAGTTACAATTTTTGAAATAATAAAAATAAGGGTGATTTAGTTATTATTTATTATATTTAATTCTAAATTTAGGTCTAATTAATATTTTTTAATTTTAACGAAAATAGTAAAAATGACAGAAATTGTGAAACGGATGGAGTATTGTATAAGTTTTCAATGAACTAGAACTATACATAAAAAATAGACAAAAAGATAAATAGCGACACTAATGTTGATTGATTTAAGTGGTAAAACATTTACTTTCTTTTAAATAATATTTCCATTTTAAATTTTA
This sequence comes from Excoecaria cochinchinensis, assembly GCA_947683425.1. Classification (NCBI taxonomy): domain Eukaryota; kingdom Viridiplantae; phylum Streptophyta; class Magnoliopsida; order Malpighiales; family Euphorbiaceae; genus Excoecaria; species Excoecaria cochinchinensis. The sequence continues at coordinate 6,601,984 of CANTUQ010000004.1, forward strand.
TACATAAAAAATAATTAATATTAAAAAAAATTAACCTATAATGGCATAGTTGGACTCGAACCATCTGATGTTTCTGAATCCCGGTGATCATAAAATCTTTGATGGGCAAGCTTATGACATGAGGAAAGCACTTGCTATGTTTCCCAAGGCGCCAACATCTAAAATAAAATTGAGTAAAAATTAAAAATTAAGCATAGCTTTATGAAGAAAGGTGGGGCACATGATGGATCACATCATATGAATAAGTAATATGTAAAGTAACACATGGCACAATTAAAATCTCTCAGTATACTTACCAGTAATCACGGCGACCACTCTAATTAATAGACTCAACTAATTAACAAAGTTATGCCGCATCCGGCTAGTTCGGACCACTCATTCTTTATTAATTTCTTCTTTTTCTTTTTTCTTCAGATTGACACACGAATTTCAAGATATTTTATGAATTGAAAGCGAAATTACCCAATAAAATTCCGCCATATATGCTCAATTTGCTTAAAGAAAATTCCACATGTTCAGCTGTTCACATGATTTTAATTACTCCATCCGTCCTACTTTAAAAAATTATTATCCTTTTTTCACGGTAATTAAGAAAATAATTAAAATACATCAATTTTATAAAAAAATAATATAAAATGACAAAAATGTCCTTATTTATTACATTGAAAAAAGAAAAAGTAAGTGATATATATTTAATAAATTATATAATAAATAAGGATAAATACGTAAATTTCTTTCTTAAATTGCGAAAATAACATTTGGAGTGGGACAAATAAAAAATGGAAAACAGCCTTTTAAAGTAGGACGGAGGGAGTAGCATTTATTTGTCCGTTTCTTTTTCTAGTTTTTCATAATATCATGTCATATACAGTCAAAAATTTTATATTTTAATAACAAATTAATAAAAAAAATTATTTTATAAAAATATATTAATTTATTAAATATCATAATTAATATTATTTTGATAATCTTAAAATATTTACATGACATGTTCGAAATATTTTAAATCGTATTTAATGAAATATTCTAAATTAATATGATTTGCTATGTAAATATTTCAGTACTGAATTTATAATTTTTTGAGTAAAGTGAATATAAAAGTAATACTTTAAAAATTAAAATATTTTTTGAAATAATTTTTTTTTTAATGTTCAATGATTTTTTCTTAATCATTTTATCTTTTAGGCGTATGCCGTTATCTGCGATGAGCAGACGGTTTTTTTTTTTTTAAGTAAAAGGCCACAGAATATTTGGCTCTGAGCTTACTGTGCGGCTGCGTTCTTAATTATTTTTATAGCATAAAGTGATTGATTGATATGTAGAACTGCGTGCCAAATACAATTACGCAAGCTACTTTATTCAATTCATTAATTTAGATATTTATCATCTGCTAATAATTAACACAGTTATAAATTATGATATATTTAAATCTAGGCTTTTTTTTTTTTTGGGCAACTTGAATCTAGACATTAATAAATCATTTTAAACTGAAAATTCATTAGCTAGTGAAGATTGATATCAGTAAATTGTAATATACTTTGAAATACAATGAATTTCCTAACACATTGGAAATATATTTTTGAACATATAAAATCGCTATTAATGCAAATTATTCAATTAAATTATATATATATATATATATATATATATATATATATATTAGTAATTAGTTATTTTTGTTATGGTTTTTGTCTCGTGACATGAGCAAGATTAAAGTTAACCAAAAAAAAATTAAGAATAAAAATTATATTTGATTCAATATTAATTTAAACTAATCAAATTCTTGAACAATATATTGTCGAAGTTTTTCTACTATGCATCTGAGATCTCAAATTGGAGTTTATTCATTAAAGCAAACTAAATAGCAATGTTATTAAAATTGAACCTGATAAAAAATTGAAGAGACAAAAAGGTTGTGATTTGATCAGTCTGATTGAGATTTTTTAATTTTTTAAATAATATTATTGTTTAATCTAGATTTAGAATTTTATTATTATGGATTGGCTTGATTTTATTAGAGTTTTTAATTGGCTCCACTTTAGACAACGGATCCGAAACAGTTCAGATCAAAATTTACCCAATAATGATATTGATACTTGTATCACAAATGGAAGAGCGGAAGTGTTGATCCTCATCTTTGATTTTCACATTTTTGATAGTTTTCCTCTCTTTTAGTCTTTTCCACTTTGCCGGAGTTAAAATGATAGCATTAAATGCAAAATTTTGATTTTTTGTCGACAGATGGGCATCTCTCACTGAGTGACGCCCGTCTGTCACCTTTTTCCTCATGGCCTGCCTATCGCTAGCACCTTGCGCCCGTCCGTGGATGCTTGTGACTCGCTAGTTGACGCCCGTGACTCACCGAGTCACGAGCACAACTAGTTAAGTCACGACTCAATGGTATTTTTGTGATTTTCTATCGCGCCTCTGAGAGCCGCCCGTCTATGAGCGACAGGCACCCATCTTTCGTCTTTTTGCATAGAACTATAGAACCATGCTCTGCGCAGCAAAAAAGGGGAATTTTATTGGGATTTCACCTGATCCTTGGGAATTAGGTTTAAAAAATATGGTTTTTTTTTTGGTATAAATAGAAAGAGATAAGAAAGAGAAAGGGGCTGGAGCAACTTTAGAGAGAAGAAAAGGCAGAAGCAGAAAATAAAGAAAGAAAGAAAAGAAGAGAAGAAAGGAAAAAAAAAGAAGAGAAAGAGGGAAAAATCTGGGTTTTTGTAGAGAAAACTTAAAAGATTTTCTTTAGAAAACGTTTTTCATCATCTTCCTTAAGCTTTGATCTTCTATTAGAGTCTAAATCTCTCTTATAAGTCAACAGAAAGAGAAGAACATTTTCTAGAGAGAAAGAGATTTCCCTCTAAATTTGAAATCTGTTTTTTTTTTTGAAAATTCAAGGAAGGAATGAGCTCAATTCCATTCTCCATACATCACACAATCTCAGGGTAAATATTATGGGCCCAAATAGTTACTATTTCATGTTTAAATTCAAGGAGATAATATGTGATATGTTCTTAATTTCAAATATGTGATTTTGTGTTTTATATAGTTTTTTTCGATTTAAATCAGTTTCTAAGCCTCTATAAGTATTTATGTTGCATTCTTAGGTTTTAATGTGCATGTTTGAGGCCTTTTAGGTATGAGTTTTGAGGTGGAAAATGCTTTAATGGAGGTTTAACTCGTTTTTCTGCATTCTGGGCTCGACCGACGGGAAGAGGAGTTTAAGGACAACCATCGCTCATAGTGAGTGACGGGACGTAACGCGACTCTTTTGTCCCTTCAGTTGCTCCTTCGGTTGCCCGTCTATGCCTCATGGGCCTATCTGTGGGCATTGTTTGGCCCTCTTTTGCTCATTTTCATATATTTTCTCTTTGTCTTTTAATGTTATATTATACATGTTATTTTAATTCCCTTTTTGTTGAGCATGTGACATTATTTTCTTCTTTTCATGTTATTTTTATTGCCTTTATTTTCTTATAATTCTAGAATAGTTATTTATTCAAACTTTTTTATCACTTTACTAACGAGTTATTTCTCCTTATTTTGTTTACCTAAAATCTTCTTTTAGTGAGCGTTCTCCGCCGAAATGGAGACTTGGAGGTTGAAGTATTCGAGTCACACTAAGGCTGATTATGTCTCTCTTAAGCATTTTATTATTTTTTGTTTTATTTGTTTTCCTTTATTCTAACTTGGACTTATGATAATAAAAGATTTTCCTCCACGTTAACATAAAAACCCCATTAAAGGATTTTATTAACTAATCGGGACTTTTTTAATAAAATAGGACCAATCTTCTAATTTTCATCCAAGAAAATATCACTTCCAAATAAGGGTTCCTATTTATCAAAATGGAATCAGTCATCCTGATTTTCTAAAACTGCCCAAGGAACTCTTCTGTTTTGTAAATATGCATGCAGAAACCAATATTCCTATCCAAATGAATGCCCTAATTTATGTCACACCCCGATTTCTCCCTAGTAGTTTGAGCCATGTGTATGTGTGCATGTGTGGGTGTGTTGGCATGTGTTAAGGGTATTCATGGGTAATATGCATGTTTTGTGGGCTTCATTAGAGTGTGGGTGCATGTATGTTACTAGTGTGTGCATTAGTGGGGTCATGTGGCTTAGTGTGTGCATTAGTGTGTGCATTAGTCTTGTGTGTGGTGTCAGTCTTGTGTGTGGTGTCATGCATGTTAGTTGGGTGTGAGTGCTCAAGTTCCACCAATCTTAGGGTGACATGTGGCTAGGGTTTTAGGAAATGGGAATAAAGTGAAGGAGAGAAAAGATAGCAGCCATTTTGTAACATCCCAAAAATGGCCTAGTTGAAATTACATGTTTAATTGGACATTTAAAGGATAACTTGGTAATTGTGTAAGTGAATTAAAGACTAAAGATCACTGTCGTGGTCACAACAAGAGTCGCATTTGCAACAGTGACCAGAAGGCCAAGCGCAAAAACAAATACTCAACTCTCTGCTGCGCTCCCGATTGGCTACTCACTTGGGGCTTTTCGTTCGGAAATGCCTAGCTGCCATTCGGGCATGCAACGGAGTGCTTGTGTCACTACTGATCGGTAGATAACAGCTCGGATAGAACTACCTATCTCCCGTTCAGCAGCAGAGCGCTCGGTCGGGACCTAGAATCACGAATCCCCATTACGCTTGTGCCGATCGGCACGCTCGTAACAGAGTTGCGTTCCAAGTCCGCAGAAATTCTGCAAGACACTTTGAAACCCAGAATCATGCCTAGAAATCCAACCAAAACCAGCTTACCTTGGAGCGAGCATTCTCATCGCAACAAGCATCACAACACAGTTTAGTCCACCAAAACTCATAGCTTTTACTCACATAAACCTCATTGACAAGAAATTCCTAGAAAATTAACTAAAGACACGAAACCAAGAGAAATGCATCCGCAACACATAAATTCCCAAACATGCAAAAATCCTATGCTGTTAGTTGCGATCTCCACTCCCGCTCACGCGGAGGCTCTTCTAAATTAGGAAACCCAGAAATCAAACAAATGCAAAACCTTAGATCAAGAACACATCCAACAAGATTGAGAGAAAAGAAGAAGAAGAAGAAGAAATCCCTACAGATCTTACCAAAATAACTCTTGAGCTGATCAATTTCCACCAAAAGCTCTGCCAAAGGAAGAGATCACAAGATGGAGAAAGGAAAAAGAAGAAATAAAGGAGAAAGAGGCGGTGGCAAGGAAAAGAGAACAGAAGAGTTATGGCAAAATGCTGCTCTTCTTTTCCATTCCCTTGCATTGCCTTTATATACCCCTTTCTAACCCTTGCCACTTGTCCTCTTATGATTTGGTGGAACTTGACCACTCACACCCTACACCCACACATAACACTGCCACCTTAGCCCATAACTCATGCCATATGGCCCAAATTAAGACTTCACATGCCAGAACACTCACCAACACACAGATAAATATGGTTCAAACTACCAGGGGGAAAAACGGGGTGTGACAGAGTGGGTATCTGAACATCTGTTTCGGTTATATACAATAATCTAAAAAGAGGAGAAAGAGTAAAGGAAAGGAAAAGATTGGGTCTTGAAGATAGAGATTGAAGCTCCAATTCCAAGTTTGGGAGTTTGTATTTTGGTTTGAGAGTGTTTTTGCCCTTCTCAGTTTGGATCAGATATTGAGTTTGATTGTACTGGAATTTGCATGTTTTGATACATGAAAATGCATGTGTTTGATAGATTTGTGAATATGATTTGAGATATAAGAGTTATAATGCTTTGCATGTCAATTTTAAAGAGCATGTACATGAATATGAGATGGATTCCAGGGTGTTGTAACCCCTATTTATGTTGTTTAGATGCGTGTTAAAATTGAGTAAATGAGTTGTTATTATTATAAGCATGTTCTGGAGGTACTGGAGGTAAGATTTTATATGATTTTGCATGATTTTTGGTTCTGGGTAAAGATTGTGTTTGGTTTTTAAGATCTGTTTTCCAGCATTTTGTTGAGGAAAGGAAAACATGCTCCTGTCGCTAGTGCGATAAAAGCGTGCTATCCTTTCTCTCACGGTAGATCCGATCGGCTTGCAATTCTTCACGACACATGAAGTTCTTCACGAGTCGTGAAGAATAGCCCGCTCGGCAAGAGGTTCTTCACGACACGTGAAGTCCTTCACGGGTTGTGAAAAAGAGACTGCTCGGTATAGGCCCACTCGACATAAGCCCCGTTCGGCATAAGATTCTTCACGATACGTGAAGTTCTTCATGAGTCGTGAAGATAGCCTGTTCAGAATGAGAGCTGCTCGGCGTGGGAGCCCGTTCGGCAGGAAGTGCCCGCTCGGCTGATTGTGCATGTCTCGGTTGATTGTGAATGACTCGGCAGAGGGAGCACGACTCGTGCTTCCTTGGCTACTGTCGCGAGTGCGACATTGACCCATATGCCCGCCTACCCTATTTTCTGAAATTGGTTTTCAAGTCTCTTTTTACATGGATTTTCCTACTATTTGGTAAATGATTTGGTTTAGACTTGTCTTATATTATTACGATGTCTTTAATCATAAATTATGTTCACAGTAGTAATATTGAAGATGATTTAAAAGTAGATGATTTATTTGTATATGGATTACTTAATTATGACTTATATATTCATAATAAAGCCAGTATATGATTTATATGTCTTCTTAATTGGTTAATATACATGTATACATGAAATGATGTGATTATACTTGATTTATTCTTTATTATATGATAATTATACTAAAGCATAACTGAGCCGGTATTTGAGCCTAATAGTCATAGTAGTGGATAGATAAGCGCTTATCAAGGGTTAGAGTGTGACTGCAGCTGCTATATGTTACATGTTGACCCCGTTTGGGTTTATATGATTTGAGACTTTGGTCTCCGGTATACCTTCGGGTATACATGTTTACACATGATTTGAGACCCTTGTCTCTATATGCTTGGATACTGTGTCCTATCAGTATCATTAGTACCCGTATCCACTAGTTAGTGAGTAATCAGGCTACTACATGAGGCTATTGCATGAAACTTTCACAAGAGGCTTTTATATGTGGTTATTATATATGACTAGGATATGTGTTCCTAATGATATGGAAATGGATATATGTTACATGGTTATATACATGCAATAGGACAGGATAAAATGTGATACTTGTAGTTGGATATGAATAGCTAAATGTTTATATTGTGAAGATGCATATGAAGATTGATTACTAGGATATAAATATTAATTCCTCTATCTTGTGAATACACATATGATGAATAAGCAATGGTTACATTCCTATATACATATGTGTGATGAATACTTGTTATAAGCATGAGTAGTACACGTTTATATGCTTTGTTTCTTGTTAAGCCCATATGTTTATATACATGTTTTGTTCCTCCCCACTAAGCATTATTGCTTAGCACGGGTTATTTTCTCGTGTAGGTGGCAGGTTCAGTTTGGAGTTGAACATCTGCAGGTTGGCCACTAGAAGTCTTTAGTTGGAGTTCTTTTTGTCTTTCGCATATTTTTGTTTATGGATCATGATTTTGGAAATGTTATTTTTGTAAAGGAAAGATTTTGTATATGTTAAATGTTTACGAATCTTTTGTAATATATTTATTTATTTATATGGATTTGATATCTTTTCAAGTATATGTTTATGTATTTGAGTTTGTATATGTATATGATTATATGATTGGCTTGCGTAGCTCTCCGGTATCCTTCCAAAGGGGATGTTGGGGTGTTATAGTTTGGTATCAGAGCGCTGGTTTAGTCGGTTATGGTTTATATGATGCTTGAGTATAGAGTACTTGTATGAGAGTCTGTCTAGAGTCGTGGCCTAATGAAGATGTTATTTTGTGTAGTGTCTAGATGGAGTCGGATCCGAGTGAGTATATGGGTGACACGATGGAAAGTGTTAATCCGATCTGACAGGATAGACCTGCACGTGAGCATGCACCAACAGAAGGTTCGAGTTTTGGGTTTGAGAATCCGGCATTGGTACAAGGGCTATTGCAACTAGTGGATAGACTAACTGCTCCCAAGGCTCCATCTGAGCTTATGAGGAAAAGGGGAGCGGAGGAGTTCCATAGAACCTCTTTGGTCCGATCGGATGTGGCAGAATTCTGGTTAGAGAGAATTGATCGGATTCTACAAGAGATAGCTTGCCCTCCACATCAACGAGTTGTTTGTGCCGTATCACTTTTGCAAGGATCGGTATATGATTGGTGGAAGCTTGTGCTTCTCAATCCAGAGAGACCAGCTGAGTTGACATGTGAGTTTTTCGTGCAAGAATTTGAGCAAAAGTATGTTACTAAGGCTTATCGAGAGGCAAAGTGGAAGGAATTTATAAGTCTGTTACAAAGGAACATGTCAGCGACTACGAGAAAGAGTTCAGCCGCTTGAGTAAGTATGTGCCTACAACTTTCTTGACTGAGAATTTTAAGTGTCAGCACTTTCAAGACGGGTTAAGATAAGTGATTAGAGGTCCGTTGTTGGCTATGGCGGTTATGCAACTAGTTGGGTATTATTAGTTAGTGCCAACGACGATCAAGTTAGAAGAATCTAAGATGATAAAATAGAAAATAGAATAGAAGAGGAGAGCTTCAGATAGTGGCGTTGTCAGTAATAAGAAGGCCAAAGGTATTCCGATCGGACAAGTGACAAAAGGGACTGCTCAAGTGCCTTCGAAAATAGGAAGTGTAGCACCGCTTGCTAGTAGGGGATGTAGAGCACCGAAATGTGAATATTGCCAAAGACACCATTAGGGTATATGCCATAAGATCATAGGAGTGTGCTTTAAGTGCGGAAGTATGGAGCATCGGTTTCCTAATTGTCCCGATCAGAGGGAGAATAAGAGCTAACAAGAGAGTAAAGCTGGTATCGGTAAATCAAATGCAACAAGAAACAATCGGGATAGAAGTAGAGCTCCTCAGGCGCCATCGGAAACCATACATCAGATCCCGACTGAAGGAGATCATGTTCGGCGAAGGGTCTACGCGATGATCAGAAAGGATACTCCAGAGCCCGCAGGTCCTTCCTGTAAGTGTTAATTTGTTAAGTTTTCATATGAGTTTGGTTTTGGTACTTGGAATGTAAATGGTTAGCGGGGAAATTTCGAGGACGAAATTTCTTAAGGAGGAGAGAATTGTAACATCCCAAAAATGGCCTAGTTGAAATTACATGTTTAATTGGACATTTAAAGGATAACTTGGTAAATGTTTAAGTGAATTAAGGACTAAATTGAATGGGATTTGAAGTATTTAATAAAAGAATTCCTGTAAGTGAGTGATACGTATTTTGCCAAGGATTTATAAGGGGAAAAGCCAAGGACAAAAAGGTAAAGTCAAGGAAACTATCTAAGGGGTCCAATAAGAGATGGACATGTGGATGGTTGGTGAGAGTATTAAATGGGATTTGAAAGAGAGAGAGACGGAGAGCAGGAAATATTTTGCTTCCCATTGAAGCCACCCTCACCTCCTCTTTCTTGCTCTTTTCATTCTCTCACTTTCTCATTTCTCAAGTTTTTTGCTCTCTACTCCTTCCTGTATTCTTCAAGATTGAGTTAGGGTTTGTGATCAAGAGTGGTTTTTCCAAGAGGTAAGTGGCTGGGTTTACTGGTTTGCTTCTTCTTCTTCTTCTTCTTCTTCTTCTTCTTCCTTTTAGGAGAGTAACCGCAAGTCAAGCCAAGACAGAGGGAATTGATGTTAGGACTTAGCCTTTTATTAAATGACTCTTTTTGTAATAATGAACTCTCATTGTATTTATTCTTTTATTCCGCTTCCGCATTGTAATTTTGAAAGATGTAATTATTTTGGTAATAACAGAACAATTATGTAATGAATATTATTATTGTATCTATGAATGAATGATCAGTTTGGTTTTAAAGTTTTAAATTCTGCTGTATATATGTATGTTTATTATATCGTTTTGCTTAGTGACACCCTTGCTCATATGGGTTCTCAATCCATTGCGGATGGGTTCTCCTACATATGGGTAGGGGGTGTTACAATTTTTGGTATCAGAGCCTAGGTTTAGGCATTTTCTGTGTGTTGTTGTGTATAGATATATGTCTAGGACTGTGTTGGCTGATGCGGTTGTTTTTGTGTTTGTTTTAGATGTCTTTTGATTCGGTGCGTGGGTCGCTTGAGGGGTCCGCGGTGAGTGTGAATCCTCAAGCAGTAGATCCCTTTGTGTCTGTTTTGGCCCAACTACCTAGGGTTCAGCTTGAGGCCACAACCATGCGCTTTGAGGCCATGTTAAAGATTTCTCGGGACATGGCTCGAGTCTTAGAGAGAGTGACAACTCTGAGAGCCCCTATTGAGAGTATGAGGAAAGCTGGGGCAGAGGATTTCTATGGGACTAGTTTCGATGAGTCTGAGTATGCTAAGAAGTTGATTGAGAAGGTAGAGCATTTTCTTGATGAGATTCGGTGCCCTCCTGATAGGCAGGTAGAGTGTGTAGTGGCTTTGTTGCAGGGATCCGCCTACGATTAGTGAAAGTTGGTCTGTAGGCATCCCTAGTTTCCTGACTCGGTTACTTGGGAGTTCTTCGAGAGGGAGTTTACTAGTAAGTATGTGACTCAAGCTTATAAGGATGCGAAGTGGGCATAGTTTCTTAGTTTGAAACAGAGAGCCATGTCAGTTTCTAAGTTTGAGAAAGAGTTCAACCGTCTTACAAAGTATGCTCCAGAGGGTGTTCTAACAGAAGAGTTTCGGTGTAGGCACTTTGAGGCTAGTTTGAATGAGTCCTTGCGGGTTATGCTTGTTTTATTGATGAGTACTCTGGGTATTGGTTATTATCAGATTGTTTAGGCAGCAGTGTGGGCTGAGAGATCAGAGTCAGTTCTTAGGGAGAGAGCTCAGAGGAGGAATCCCCCTCATGGAGGATCATCATCATCTTCGGGTAAGAGGTCTAGGAACCCGCTGGATGAGTCTTCTTCAGGTCCGGCTTCGAGAGGCATTAAGTATGGTTCTGGTAGAGGAGGTTTGGGTAATAGGACTGAGGCGTTGCCCGAGTGTTCTCATTGTAGCAAGCGCCATCTGGGTGAGTGTAGGTGGCTCATAGATGTCTGTTTCCGATGTGGGAGCACTGATCACTATTTGGCTAGCTGTCCTAAGTTGAGTGAGGCTTCTAGCGATCAGTGTGAGGCTAGCAGAGTTGGATTTAATGCACCGCAATCCGGTCGGACTAGAAGCAGAGGTAGAGGTCGAGGCGGTCGACTTAGAGAGGGAGCTCCATTGAAATTTATCGAGAGGCCCTTGGTAGTTCCGGCTAGAGCATATGCTATGAGAGCTCAGGATGAGCATAATGCTCCGGATGTGATTGCAGGTAAGTTTCTACTCTTTGACATTGAGTTGTATGCTCTAATTGACCCTGGTTCTACACACTCAGATTTGTGCACGGATAAGTTATTTGATAAATTGCATGTTGTGGATCAATTAGATTATGAGGTTTGTGTGACCAGTCCCTTAGGGCATAGTGTCAATGTGAGTAAAGTGTATAGGAATTGTCCTCTTTTGGTTCAAGGGGTTGAGTTTTATGCGGATTTGATTGATTTGCTGTTTTGAGAGTTTGATCTGATCTTGGGTATGGATTGGTTGAGTAAGCATCGGGCTGTGGTTAATTGTCATAGGAAAGTGGTTGTGTTAAGAGATAGAGATCACTCTTCTATTGTGGTTAAAGGTTTGGGTTCGAGTTCCTTGAGTAATGTGATTTCTGCTATGCAAGCTAAGAGGTTCATGAGGATGGGTTGTGAAGCGTTTCTAACAGTGGTGTTGGATTCTAAGCATGATCAGGTTAAGATTGAGGATATCCCAGTGGTTAGAGAGTTTGGAGATGTGTTTCCAAGTGAATTGCCTTGGTTACCTCTGGAGAGGGAGGTGGAGTTGTCCATAGAGATAGTGCCGGGTACTTCACCCATTTCGAAAGCACCTTATCAGGTGTCTCCTGTAGAGTTGAGGGAACTTAAAACTCAATTACAAGAGTTATTGGATAAGGGGTTTATTAGACCCAGTGTATCTCCATGGGGAGCTCCAGTATTGTTTGTTAAGAAGAAGGATGGTACTCTGAGGATGTGCATCGACTATAGGCAGATTAATAAGGTCACAGTGAGGAATAAGTATCCTTTGCCTAGAGTCGAGGATTTGTTTGATTAGCTTAGAGGTGCGGGTGTTTTCTCCAAGATTGATCTCCGATCGGGTTACTATCAACTTCGGGTGAAAGATGTGGATGTGGCTAAGGCTGCCTTTCGGATGCAGAATGGCCACTATGAGTTCCTTGTGATGCCGTTCGGGTTGACCAATGCACCTGCGGCTTTTATGGATTTGATGAACTGAGTGTTCAGGCCATATCTCGACCGATTTGTAGTAGTGTTTATTAACGATAATTTTGTCTATTCGAAGGATGAGAGTGAGCATGAAAAATATCTTCGGTTAGCGTTGTAATTGTTGAGGGAGCACCGTTTGTTTGCGAAGCTTAGTAAGTGTGACTTCTAGCTTCAAGAGGTGTCTTTTTTGGGACATATTGTGTTAGCTATGGGTATTCAAGTGGATCCGACCAAGATTGAGGCGATTGTGAATTAGAAGGCGCCTAAGAATGTTCTAGAGGTAAGAAGTTTCCTCGGTTTGGCAGGGTATTATCGTCCGTTTGTGAAGGGTTTCTCAGTTATTGCTGCTCCTATGATGAGATTGTTGAGGAAAGGAGTCAATTTTTAGTGGTCGAATAAGTGTCAAGCATGTTTTGAGATGTTGAAGAGATTGTTAGTTGAAGCTCCTGTACTTACTCAACCCATCTCGGGTAAGGAGTTTGTAATGTATAGCTATGCTTTAGGTGTTGGGCTCGGATGTGTGTTGATACAAGAAGGTAAAGTTGTGGCTTATGAGTCTCATCAGTTGAAACCTCATGAGAAGAACTATCCGACGCATAATTTGGAATTGGCGACTGTGATCTTAGCTTCGAAGATTTGGCGGCATTATCTGTATGGGGAGAAGTGTAGGATTTTCATGGATGCTAAGAGTTTGAAGTATCTCCTCACGCAAAAAGAGTTGAATATGAGACAGCATCGAGGTTAGAGTTGTTCAAGGATTATGACTGCATTGTAGATTATCATCCAGGTAAAGCCAACGTGGTCGCGGTGCTTTGAGTAAGAAGACGGTTTCGACTTTGTTCTTGAGGCAGTTCAGATGGAGATTTGATTCAAATGGGGCTTTGATTGCCCAATTGAGTGTGAAGCCGACCTTGAGACAGTCGATTATTGATGCTCAGAAGCATGATTTGAGATTGCAGCAGGTTTTGCCCGAGTGGGTAAGCAGTCCGAGTTTTCTGTTTTGCATGGGGTGTTTATGTATAAAAACCGTTTGTGTGTGTCCGAGAGTGATAAGTTAAGGAACAAGCTTTTGAGTGGGGCACATACTACGGTCTTCACTATGCATCCAGATAGTGAGAAGATGTATCGGGATATGAAGCAGCTCTTTTGGTGGTCTGGGATGAAGAGAGACATTGTGGAATTCGTGGCAAAGTGCTTGACTTTTCAGCAGGTAAAAGTTGAGCATCAAGTCCCTTTGGGATTGCTCACTCCTTTATCCATTCCTCTATGGAAATGGGATGACATTGCCATGGATTTCGTATCTGGTTTGCCAGTGACTCAGAAGAAGCATGATTTAGTTTGGGTTATTGTGGATCGGCTTACCAATTCAGCTCATTTTGTGCCGGTTAGAGTGGATTACTCGATGGATAAGTTGGCCAACTTTTATATGGATGAGGTGGTCAGACTGCATGGTGTGCTGTTGTCTATAGTGTCCGATCAGGATCCAAGGTTCACATCGAAGTTTTGGAAGGAATTGTAGAGAGCTTTGGGTACTAAGTTGAATTTCAGCATGGCATTTCATCCTCAGACAGATGGTCAGTCCGAGCGGGTTATCCAGATTTTGGAGAATATGCTTCGAGCTTATGCTTTGGATTTTTCTAGCAGTTGGGACAAGTATGTGCAGCTTATGGAGTTTTCCTGTAATAATAGCTATCAATCGAGCATTGGGATGTCACCGTTTGAGGCTTTGTATGGTCGACCGTGTAGGACTCCGGTTTGTTGGACAGCGTTGACCGAGCGATCTTTTGTTGGGCCAGAGATGATTAGGGATACCGAGGAGAAGATCAGAGTTGTGTAGTAGAATCTGAAGGTGGCTAAGGATAGACAGAGGTCTTATGCTAATTTGAAGATAAAGGATATTCGGTTTGAGGTTGGGGACAAAGTATTCCTTAAGGTGTCGCCTTGGAGGAAGGTGTTGAGATTTGGCAAGAAAGGTAAACTTAGTCCTCGGTTCATTGGGCCTTTCAAGATTTTGGAGAAAGTTAGTCCGGTAGCCTATAGGTTGGCTTTACCGATGGAGTTGGCGAAGATGCATGAGGTCTTCCATGTCTCCATGCTTCGACGGTACCGATCGGATTCGTTGCATGTGTTGTCAGTTCAGGACGTTCGGATTCAGTCGGATTATTCTTATGATGAGGAGCCGAAGGCTATTATAGCTCGGGAAGTAAGACAATTAAGGAATAAGCAAGTTCCTCTGGTTAAGGTTCTTGGGCAGCATCATGGGGTTGAGGAAGCAACTTAGGAACCAGAGGCGACTATGAGGATTCAGTACCCGCAGTTGTTCAGTTCAGGTGAGAATTTCGAGGACAAAATTCTTGATAGTAGGGGAGAGTTGTCACACGCTTATTTCTCCCTAGAAGTTTGAGCCATGTGTAGGTGTGTTGGCATGTGTTAAGGGTATTCATGGGTAATATGCATGTTTTGTGGGCTTTATTAGAGTGTGGGTGCATGTATGTTAGTAGTGTGTGCATTAGTGGGGTTAGTCTTGTGTGTGGTGTCATGCATGTTAGTTGGGTGTGAGTGGTCAAGTTCCACCAATCTTAGGGGACAGTGGGGCGCGTGAGGCTGCCTCTCACCCGAGAGATGGGCTCCATGCAGTGAGGCTCCATCTCATATGGGTGAGATGGGCCTCACCCCATAGGCCCCCTGTAACACCCCGCCATCCCCGTTGGAAGGATACCGGAGTGCCACGCGGGCAAACACATATAAACATATACATTTACACATGTATAAATAAACAAAAGAAAACCAAATGAGATTTCAAGAAACTTTTAATCATTTTCTGATCAAATGATTAAAAGTTTCTTGAAATCTCATTTGGTTTTCTTTTGTTTATTTATATATGTGTAAATGTATATGTTTATATGTGTTTGCCCGCGTGGCACTCCGGTATGATACCAAGCTGTAACACCCCGCCATCCCCGTTGGAAGGATACCGGAGTGCCACGCGGGCAAACATATAAACAACTCCGAATACATGCTAATAAAATAAAACAAAAGATAATATGTAAAGAAACTTTTAAATCATTTATAGAAAAACCTTTAACATATACATATACATATCACTATCGTTTTACAAAAAGAGGCTCGTATGCAATTACATGTACAAAAAGAATACTTGTTTCTTTACAAAAGATTCACTTTGCTATACACAAGCCATGTACAAAAATAATTACAGCGGAAGAGTTCAAAAATAAAACAACTTCATCCAAAAAGACTCCTAGTGGCCGACCTGCAGATCTCTGACTCTCAACTGAACTCGCCACCTGCACGGGAAAAGAGCCCGTGCTAAGCGATAACGCTTAGTGGGGAGGAACAAAACAAAATAACAATATACATACAACATATATGCAACAATACTGAAGTCAATATACAAGGTACATATCACCAAGTTATACAAGAATTCATGTGCAACCTATTCATTTAATCTTGTTAATAAACATCTCAACATATGAAACACATTTAAACATTTAGCCTGACTAGTCAAAAATACTCTCTAGAAGTGGATGCGGTCAATTGGATACTGATAGAACACAGTATCCCAAGCATATAGAGACATGAGTCCCAAACATGTATTTTTCATATAGAGACCAAGGTCTCGCTTTATTCCCATATAGACCAAACATGGTCGAAACAAGGATCCAAACGGACCCGCATATATCATTTTATCATATAGCAGCTGCACACACACTCTGACCTAAGTAAGCGCTTACTTATCCACTACTATGACTATTCAGGCTCAATTGATACAACTCAACAATTCATATATCAAATCATGAGAATTTCATTAAATACTAGCTTATAAATCATGTACACTTATATAATAATCAAATTCAGAAACATTTAAACATATAAATATTAACTACAGGAGGTAATAAGAACAAATAGCTCATATTGAAAAGTCCCTGTTAAATAAACTATAAACATGTATATTATGTATATTAATTATTAATCATGTATACAAAACCCAATATTAAGCAATTATTAAAACACAATATAGATTTTAATTCAAATATTTATCATGTAATGCAAAAATTCTTGAGATCAGAAGTTAAAACTTCAATTTTGGAAAACAGGGCAGCAGAGGAAGGCTGGTCACGCCATGACCATTCATCACGTCGCGTGACACAGGCTTCACGCGAGCGCCAGGCAAAACGCAAGGCAGTCACGGCGTGACCACCAGTCATGTCACGTGACGCCTGTGAGGAGAGGGGAAGAAGTCACGGAGTGAAATCTCGTGACACGCAGGAAAAGAAGAAGGTCACGGCGTGATTCAGCATCACGTCTCGTGACCCTCTTCAGAGAAGAGGTCACGGCGTGAAGCTGAATCACGCCGTGACCTACTTCTTTTCCTGCGTGTCACGAGATTTCACTCCGTGACTTCTTCCCCTCTCCTCACAGGCGTCACGTGACGTGACTGGTGGTCACGCCGTGACTGCCTTGCGTTTTGCCTGGCGCTCGCGTGAAGCCTGTGTCACGCGACGTGATGAATGGTCACGGCGTGACCAGCCTTCCTCTGCTGCCCTGTTTTCCAAAATTGAAGTTTTAACTTCTGATCTCAAGAATTTTTGCATTACATGATAAATATTTGAATTAAAATCTATATTGTGTTTTAATAATTGCTTAATATTGGGTTTTGTATACATGATTAATAATTAATATACATAATATACATGTTTATAGTTTATTTAACAGGGACTTTTCAATATGAGCTATTTGTTCTTATTACCTCCTGTAGTTAATATTTATATGTTTAAATGTTTCTGAATTTGATTATTATATAAGTGTACATGATTTATAAGCTAGTATTTAATGAAATTCTCATGATTTGATATATGAATTGTTGAGTTGTATCAATTGAGCCTGAATAGTCATAGTAGTGGATAAGTAAGCGCTTACTTAGGTCAGAGTGTGTGTGCAGCTGCTATATGATAAAATGATATATGCGGGTCCGTTTGGATCCTTGTTTCGACCATGTTTGGTCTATATGGGAATAAAGCGAGACCTTGGTCTCTATATGAAAAATACATGTTTGGGACTCATGTCTCTATATGCTTGGGATACTGTGTTCTATCAGTATCCAATTGACCGCATCCACTTCTAGAGAGTATTTTTGACTAGTCAGGCTAAATGTTTAAATGTGTTTCATATGTTGAGATGTTTATTAACAAGATTAAATGAATAGGTTGCACATGAATTCTTGTATAACTTGGTGATATGTACCTTGTATATTGACTTCAGTATTGTTGCATATATGTTATATGTATATTGTTATTTTGTTTTGTTCCTCCCCACTAAGCGTTATCGCTTAGCACGGGCTCTTTTCCCGTGCAGGTGGCGAGTTCAGTTGAGAGTCAGAGATCTGCAGGTCGGCCACTAGGAGTCTTTTTGGATGAAGTTGTTTTATTTTTGAAGTCTTCCGCTGTAATTATTTTTGTACATGGCTTGTGTATAGCAAAGTGAATCTTTTGTAAAGAAACAAGTATTCTTTTTGTACATGTAATTGCATACGAGCCTCTTTTTGTAAAACGATAGTGATATGTATATGTATATGTTAAAGGTTTTTCTATAAATGATTTAAAAGTTTCTTTACATATTATCTTTTGTTTTATTTTATTAGCATGTATTCGGAGTTGTTTATATGTTTGCCCGCGTGGCACTCCGGTATCCTTCCAACGGGGATGGCGGGGTGTTACACCCCCAGGAAACGGCCTACAATCCATTTTTTTTTATATTTTTTTAAAACGAAAAGCATTTCCGAGTTAACCATCACTTTCATTTGTCCTCTTGCCCGTAAACAAGCATCCTTTTCGTCATTGGGTAACTTCGGTCTGAGCTGTCTCAGGACCCGGGGTCTACACCTACTTCTCGAACGTCATACTCAATACCTATGCACAGTCAAATAAACTACGTGCTGAGCATTAAATATGTTCAGTGGTGGTTATGAATCTCAAAATTTCCAACTCTAACTTAGGCACACGCATACGTGCACACACTTTAGTCCTCACTTTTTGGCTTAACAATGCCACATTACTATTTAGTCCTTTATTTTTCTTAAATTCCCAAATTTATCCTTCATTTTACTTTAATTACGATTTCACACTATTTTTCTATTTTTCACTCTTAACCCATTTTCTTACTTGTAAAATATCCACTTTGCCCCTTTTTTATCTTACTCTTTGATTTATTACTCCTTTAGTCCTTATTTTAACATTTTTCACTTATCTTGTCATCTAACTTGTGACGCCCGTTAGCACAACTTGTGACGCCCGTTCCCTAACGACAAACTAGCTCAGCTAATCTTAGTTAGAGAAGGTCGCACACACACCCAGAACACATGCGGAAACTGAATAATAAAATTTCATCACACACTATTTTAATTCATGCATCACATGCCAACTACTATTAGTCACACGCCTTAGCTATTCACATGACACACATACATGTGGGAGGTTACATCCGTGATTACTACATTATTACATGCCTTTACATATTCAAAATACATATTAACCATATAAAACTTATACAAAAGTCCCAAATAACAAGCCCCCAAACCTACACTATATACTTCCTATTGTTGACCGTACCAAAATGCGGGGGACGTCCTTCAGTCACCTCTCGTCCGTACCTGCACGGATTAGAGTAAATCCATGCTAAGCGATAACGCTTAGTGGGGAACTCATACATATAGCATATAATTTATCACACATCAGAATCATCATACATAACATGCTAATAATCATGCCAGATTAACCATTACTATATTCAATCATAAGGCATCAATTACTTATTCACATTTCCATACTTCCTTGTATCACAATCACTTCTGTTTATATTTAATTAACTTTTAGCCGATTAACCAATTAGCCTTTCTGCCACTTTGCCTGCAATTCAATGACGCGGATAACGGGTATCGCATCGGTATCTCTCAGATACCAGTAATCTCATCGAGACTACTTTTTCACATTAGCACCTTCTGGTGCTTCTTATCACATTAGTACCTTCTGGTACCTTTCATCATTCCACATATAACACAATCCAGTAAGGATATTCGCATTGTGATTCCCATGGAATCAGACACATTTAACGCATGGGGCTGCAGCACTTGACCCTATAGGCATGCCTAACTATCCACTACTTGACTCGCAGGCTTAAGTTGTTAAACACGTTATTCGGTTCACTTTTCACTTTACACATTTGTATTAGCACACAGCCATACATTTCATTTGCATATTCAATATACTTTCAAATTCAGTCTTCACATTTAATATTCACATAACTTATCCCATTCAGAAGTCATCATAGTTGTATGCATTTGTAGATCACTTAACACATATACATTACTTACTCATGCTGTCCTTCATTTCAGCTTAAAGCCATGCCATTTGAATGACCAAACACATTAGGATTATATTGCCAAAACAGGGTGGGTCACGGTCACAATGGATTTCATTGTCACCGTGACATATTGAAGTCCAAAACAGAATGCAAATTGGGGACATGTCACGGTCACAACCAATTTCATTGTCACCATGATGTGTTCCCAACTCTCGGCAGAATGCAACCTGAGGGTATGTCACGGTCACAATGAATCTCATTGTCACCGTGACATATTCTCATTTGCAAAACAGAATGCCTTCCTGGGTAGGTCCCGGTCACAATGGATTCCATTGTCACCGTGACATACCAAATTCCTCTAGGCAGAATTGAACTCAGCATATGTCACGGTCACAATCAATTTCATTGTTACCGTGACCTATGCAAAAATACCAAAACACAGCTGTGTTTATCACTAGCACGACTGTGCTTTTTCAGTCCACTTCTCCTTTTACGCCTAGACCTCAAATCTCATTCTTATTTGTTTGGCAATCAATCCAAATACAACAACCACACAATCAATAACACATACCTGATTTTCCCTTCTTGTTTGGCATTCAATAATAGTACAAATCATAATCACTTTCAAGCACTTTATCACAATCATATTGCTACTATAATCATACAATTTAGCATCACATAATTCATGCTCAACCTTCAATTTCACATATCATGCAATTCAGTTCAAAACCCTATTCAACCAACACTAATCACATATTCATACAATTAGGGTTTGTTCCCAAACCTCGTCGCCTTAGCTCCTAATTACGACGGACGCTCGGTTCGCCGATTACAGCCTTTCCCTTATCTCTCTTCACTTCTTCAGCTAGCAAAACCAGTTCAAATTCCAGAATTGAGCACAATCCATTAATCCTCATTCCAAACTAAATCAAAACCAAGAAGAAGAGTAGAAGATGAGAATATGCACACAAAACCACTTACCTTAAGGTCTTAACACTTAATTCTTGTTCCAATTAGCTACATGCACACATCCACTTAAACCACTCTCATCCTTACTCACGGAAACAAGAAGAAAGCCAAAGCCAAATGCAGAAAATGAAGAATGAGGCCAACACACACTCACCTCTCACTTCACTAGGCAAATGCATGCAAAGAAGGAGGTGGCAAAACCTTACAAAGCCACACGGAATCCACTTCAGAAAACCTGCCTCCACTTACCAATTTCTTACTTTATTTTATTCCTAATTAACCCTCCATTAACTAGTTAATCAGCCTTTAACTCATGCTTAGCACAAACATTCATAATTACCATTTAACCCCTTAACTATACTGCTTTCTTTCAATTAAGTCCAATCCTACACATTCAATCTACTCACTCACATGCCAAATTAGGTTAATTCTCTTAGGGTACAAATCCGGCCATGACATAACTTCTCTTCTTTTTACTTATGCTCTAACCCTATTTCTTATAAAATAACCATTTTACTTCTTTAACTTTTAAATTTCTACGTTTTATACCTTTCGCTATTTTCTATCCCTCATTCCTTCAGTAACAATTTCAATTCAGTTTAGTTCAGTTCATATCAACCTCACATGTGATAACATTTCCATATCACATTTGACACAATTTCCATATCAATTAAATATTTAGACGTTTTTCAATAAATTATCTTGCTTTATTTGATTTAACTTTAAATCTTCATTTGCTATTACATTTACACTATTTAATTTTAATCGGTGACAATTTACATTTTTGTCCCTAAGATAACTTAATTATCAATTAATCCTTTAAAGTCCATTACATTATAATTATTCCCTTTACTTTCAATTATTTACCAAAAATGCCATTACTTATTCAATTAATGCCATTAATTCAATATTCACTTATAAAGTTATCTTTTGATCCTCATTTTTCAATAAATTTACTAAAATACCCTTTTGTTCATTTTATTTGTGAATTTGCCACTAGTTATACACTTTGCACTACTAAATTCACTATTCCTTTGAAAAATTACGGTTTAGTCCCCAATTTCTTACGTTCATGTCTATTTTACATGTTAGTTCATATTAAGCTTTTACATTACAATTAAACCAATTAATCATTCATTTGGATTACAAATTACATATTAGTCCTTAAATTAACATTCTCACATTAAATTACATTTTAGTCCCTAAACTTTACATTCTTTACATAACTATCATTTTAATTTCATTTTTCTCTTAAATATCACTTTTTAACTTACTTTCACAAACAATTACTATTTTGCTCCTAAACTTTTATCAAATTACAACATTGCCCTTCCTTTAACGTTTATTTACAATTTTGCCATTCATTTACTAAATTTCCACATTTATTCACTTCTTAACTTATGATTTATAATTAGTCTCCCAACTAATCATTTTTATAGTAAATTATGCTTTAGTCCTTAAACTTTTTATCTTCTTCTATGCAAGCGCTTCTTCATTCAAATTCTCATTTTCACCTTACTTTTTACATTTTCATGTCATTTTACCATTATTACCCGTTTGACTCATAATTTAGGTAAATGACCTTTTTCACCCTAAACTTTTTATTTTCTTTCATTTAAGTCATTTTTCATTCAAATTTTCATTTTCCACTTTGCATTTTACATTTTCATGTCATTGTACCATTATGTTATGCCCCTAGAACAATCCCTGCAGAAAATCTGTAGACCTAATATACAGGACGTGGACCCCACAAGTCCACTGCACTGCACTGAGGAATGACCTCGAAGGATCACTCTATCACTTTCACTGAGCATATAACGTATAACGTATAACATGTAACATATCAATGCACTATGGGAGACCATCACGAATCTGCCATAGAAAAGCAAGTCGCCATGACTTGCAACGCGGTATGGGTGTCCCTATGGCTAGCCAAACATATCCTAAACTAGATTTAGACCGTCAGACAACTACTAAGGGCAGTACTTTCTTAATTATATTTTAAATTCAATTTTTTTCACATTTTAACACTTTCACTTATGTTTACATTTCATTCATTTCATATTCATTTCAATGTACTAGTTAGTCAACATTCTCAACATTTATGCACATTCCATTAATTATCTCATCATAATTCATCATTTGCACATTAAGTATAATGTAACATTGTACTTACAAATATTCATAGATATTCCATAAATTCCAAATAAATTGATTGACACTCCTTTTTATGTCTAAATTCATTTTAGGCCATTAACCTTCAATTATACACAAATATACCCTAGTATACACTAAGGTAAAATTCGGCTAAAGTAGGCACTTCACCTTAAAAATTATTTTAATTTCATTTTAGCATTCTAAATGTCAATTTAAAGGCCCTTAATTACTTTTCTAAGCTTATATTCAATTAAGTATGCATTTAACACAAGTTCACTTAAGTCAATCATTCTATTTTCATGTATTTCCTTTCATTAAAATCTTTCTTTCACTTCTAAGTCATTCATTTATCCAATTTATCTCTTACATATCATGTATACCATATAACCTACCATATTTTCTTCCTTAATCCATTCGGCCACCTTTAGGTTTTTACTCTACCATTTTATTTTTCATCCATTTATTACTTATTCCACAAAATTAAACCCAAATTCACGTGTATATACCCTTTAATTACACTTATTCATAAGGTATACTAGGAATATACCTAAATATACTATTATGTTTCATTATGACCAAAACTTGCAATTGGTTTTCTTTCACTTTAATCATTCTAATTAGCATATTTAACCTCCTTAAATTCATTTATCACCTCAATTTCAATTATACATGCATTTCACACACATTTACTATCCAAACATAATGTAAAACCATAATTTTTAAATGAAAATACTTAAATTATGTAACCACAAACCTCATATCATTGCTTTAACCTTCACAACCTCCTTAATACTTGTCCTTAGCCTTTGAAAAGCCTTTTTCCCTTGATTTCTCCTTAATGGCCAAAAACACAAAGTAACAAATCATCCATTAATTTCCTTCTTTTATCAAATACAACTTCATAAACACACTTAACACATCCTAATCTATCATCTAAAACCAACAAATCTATTGAAAATAACTTATTCCTCTTACCTCAATTTCGAGACATAACCTTAGATCCTTGCTTTTTCTTACTTTTAATCCACCAAATGCATATTAGGGGTTGCTATAATCTCATAGAGGGGCTGAATTACACTTTGGGAGCTTGAATTTAGAAAGAAATAAGCAAGATTTGATGAAATTTGAGAGAAGAGAGAAGGAGGAGGTTTCGACCAAGCTAAGGGAGAGAAGAGGCTAAAGAGATAAGGATCATTCACCTATAAATCTACCACCTTATTGCTTTTATAGTGAACCAAAATGGTTGAGCCTTGGTCCAGCCAATGGTCCATCCTATAAAGCCCAATTAGCCATTTTAAGCCCAATGCAATTTCTCTATGGTTTTCTGACTTTCCAAATCCAATTCATCTCGAATTTGATTCCATAATTCATAACATATGAAATCTAGACTATACAAAAAATTTTAACTCAATCAGAATCCATTTTCTGTCTGGTTCAATCAAACCGGTTTGATTAGCAAATTTTCGGTGTTCTCAAAAAATTTCCTTTTCACTGCCAAAAAATTATAAGTATTATTTAGAGTCCATCTGGAATTTTTAATCAATTTTGGAAACTATTCACAATTTTTAAAGCCTCGGTAGCCAACTCAAGTACTATTTAAACCGAAATCGTAACTTTTCCTTTCTTTCTTAGTTTAATTCCTCATAAAAATGATTCCATAATTCTTAAAATATATTCATTAAACTCCAAGAATATTTTTGGGGCAATCGGAAACCATTCCTCGGTTCGATAATTATTTATCAGTTCGATAATCCAATTTTTCAGTGTCACCATAAAATTAATCTTTTATTACCATATGGTTCTACTCATCAATACAAGTAAGTCTATATTTTCGGATTATTTTTCCAAGGTCCGTAGCATCTTCTATGGTCCGGTCAAACTCTCAGTCAACCTAATTACTATATACACCGAAGTCGTGACTTTTTCTTATTTTTGACTTTTGGAGGCATATTTGACCTCAAATCCACTCCAAATTTTAACTCCGGACTCACCGTGAGTTATATTTTCCAACAGTCAAATAAAATATATTTCATCTCTGGGTGTACTTTTCGCCGTAGAAGCACTATTCACTATCAAAAATTACTATTTACGGCTAACCCGGTATTGAATCCATTACATAAATGCTATGTGTTAAATTGATTACTTGTGTATCTGAAATGTGTAATTATGTTGTGTGTTGAAATGAATTGAAGAGATGAGCTTGATGAGCTAAATTGATTGCTAAGAAGTTCATTGACCTAAGCATACAACCCTAATTTTTGGAGACTTGAGAAATTACTATGTAATTGTCAATTAATGAATACCTAATGTAAAATTGAATGTGTTAAAACGTTCATGCATGTGTATAGGTGGTTTAGATTGAGTTTGGAGAATTGGCTATGCCAATTTAGTTGATTTCAAGCTTGATGATCTTGATAGGGTAAAACTGGTTTTGAAGTGCATTTTGACCTATTTGGATCGTTTATGTCATAAATTGAGCTTTACCACTATAAAATGAATGAGGTCAATTAGATTGAAATCATAATGTCTATGTTTATAATGCTATAGAAATAGTTCTTTTGTTTTGAGGACTCTAAGGTCTTCAAAATTGTCCATAAGTGTAGCTAAATTTTCTGTAGGAGGGCCTTTGGAACAAGTTGTGTTCCCTTGGCCATAACTCCTTGATTTTGGGCCCAAATATGTTGTGATTTGTGCTATTGTGAAGTTAACATGTAGGTGAACATTTGGTTAGAAGATTATGTTGGCTAAAAGTGGCATTTTGGTTGGTTTTAAAAATCATATATATATGGTAGTAGAAAAGGGTTTGAAAGAGGTAGGTTAAATGCTTTTGTTTTCCATTCTGCCTCAGTTAATGCACATGTCACGGTCACAACTATTTGGTTGTCACCGCGAGGTATGCCTATTTTCTATTATGTCTTGAATTGTGCCTATGTCATGGTCACAACCATTTGGTTGTCACCATGATGTACTTCCATTTTGCATTCTATTTGAGTTTTGCATATGTCCCGGTCATAACCATTTGGTTGTCACCGCGAGGTACCTGAATTTTAGGTAATTCTTTATGAAACACCATCTATTGTTGTCTAAGTGTATAAAATGAAATTCAATTAAGTTTAGCAACATTTAATAGAAACTATAATGTGTTAATCCATGTGAAAATGTATAATGAAGTGAGGGCATGTTTGTTAAGCCATGTGTGTATGTAAGATATCTAGCAATATTATATTGTTTCATACGGATATATGGAAATTATCAATGTGGCAATTCAGGTGAGTATATGTTTATATATCTTGTTTGTATGAATTAAATAATGAGTGGGAGATTGATAATAAGTTATATGCGTATGGAAATGAATAGTGTATGACTTATTCGATAATTGTTTAACGCATCCTTGTGGATGTTATATAACACGTTAATGCAAACAAATAATTAGGTTAATAATTTAGCCTACAAGTCGAGTCGTGGATAGATAGGCATGCTTAGAGGGTCAAGTGCTGCAGCCGAAGTGTTTGATTCTCGTTTGGAATCCGCAATGTGTATAGAATCTCGTTTGGATTCACAAAAGTGTGTATCTTCGGATACTAATGTGTAAAGTGGCACTTTTACATACTAATGTGATATCTCATTATCCACAGCTATGAGTATGCAGGCAAGGTAAGAAATGTCCAGTGAAATGCCAAGCTAATAATGTGAATTTGATGTGTTATGAGAACGGTACGCGATATCAGGCAAAGTAATAAGGATGATGAATTGTCAACAAAGTGATGTGAACTTTATGTGTCATGAGAACAATTAAATGAGTACTGAAATGATAATAAAGCAATGTGAACTTATGCATGACGTGGCTGATATGCGATATCAAAATGTGAGCATATGTTAATATATGTATGTATAGCTATCATAATTGATATACCATGTGAGTACATTTCTATGAAGCATATACATGATGATGTTCTATGCCAGATGTGGATATTACTGAGAAGTATGTGTATAATGACGATATTCAATGTTTGATATGAATGGATATTGTATGTTGTTTCCCCACTATGCGTTATCGCTTAGCTCGGGTATTAATCCATGTAGGTTCCGAAGTGAAGTGCATTTGAAGGACGGCTCTGCATCTTCTCTGGTTAACACACTAGGGTCCATTATTTTGTGTAGGTCTTTCGTAATATGTATAATGTTTATCAGTTTTGGCATGTAAAGAGAAGTGATGTAATAACTGAATCTTATATATAATACAAGTTGACATTATGTATAAAGTATGAGTTTTGGAAATGTATTCCACTACATTTGAAAGAAATTTGTAAATTCATGATTTTGTATTTAACTCAGTTGTATGTGTAACACCCCCTACCCATATGTAGGAGACCCATCCTCTAGGGAGTGAGAACCCGTACGAGCAGGGGTGTCACCAAACAAATAGAACAATATACAAATACACAACATACAGAAAATAGCGAAAATAAAAACTTAAAATTCATTCATTGATATCCAAAGGGGTTCATTACAAAAATATAGTCAGTACATAACTGATATTACAAAATTAAATTCTTCCAAAAATATACATAGCGGAAGCAATACAAAGGAATAATACAATGAGAGCCCAAAATATTACAAAAAGAATCTGAGTACAAAACTAAGTCCTAATACTTCAAAACTTTTGTGTTGGCTGGACCTGCGGAGACTCTCCCAAATGCTCAAAACCTTCCACACCTGCACGGATGAAACACCCGTGCTAAGCGATAACACTTAGTGGGGGAAAACACAGAATAAATGAACGGCCATTCACAATGGTCGTTGGGGAAAAACACATTCAAAATGATACATGGTTATAATCACATATGTATATATATAAATCATAGCTTAATCGCATTCAGTTGTATTCACAAACTCATAATCAATTAATATATCACTTGGTTTCACATGCTCATATTCACAACAAGACAAACAAGCGAAACCCCTACTGACACACAATAGCGGATAACGAGTGAACACATTAGGGATACCCGATGGTACAATCGAAAAGCAATATCAACATTTTCTCGTTCAAAACATTTTCACATTGAGGGATGTTAAACAAGATCCATACACATTGAGGATCGCGAGGATCCAAACGGGGACCTGATCAAGGTCCGAAACACATTGGGGGCTGTAGCTACTGAACTCTATTAGGCATGCGTAACTATCCACTAAATTGACTCTTGCAGGCCATGCATAATTCATCAATTCATATCCATATTGCTTATAAAATCATCCATGTATAAATCTAAAAGCATCACAAGTTCGAAAAATAAATATTGGAGATGCAAAAGAAATCCCATTCTAAACACAGAGACTATCACACTCAAGACGTCTGTCGCTCTCGCGATAGGGGCAAAGCTCCCTGAGCGCCGCTCGTGACAGGCCTCGCGTTCGCGAGAAGAAGAAGCAGATTGGCCTCTGTCGCACTCGCGACAGAGCGCGCCTGGCATCGCTATCGCGATCGTGCGCTGGCGTTCGCACTCGTGACAGCGCTGCCCAGCAAGCTCGGCCCTTCGCGCTCTGTTGCGCTCACGATAGCATGTGAGGTGCTGCGCCATGGCAGGACAAAGCTTGACTGTTGGGAGAGGTAGAATTACCCGGCTCTGTCGCGCTCGTGACAGACTCACGTTTTCCAGATCTGCAGAAATTCTATAGAATTCCTCCATCTTCCAAAACACACCCAAACCTCCATTTCAAACCGAACGTCAATATAACTCAAATTAAACCTTCCAATCATCATCAAAAACATAAAACTCGACTTTTATGCCAATAATCCCAAGAGAATCATACAATTAAAATAATCAAAATCTCTAATTTAGTAAAACAAGAAATTTCCTACATAAACTCATTCAACCAACAATTTTACTTCAAGAGTTCATCAACAAAACATCTTGACTCAATTCCAACAAAACCCATAACATTTAGACCAAAATAAACATCATTAACCACATGGTTTTTCAAAAAATCAAATCAAAACCCCAAAATCACAAAATTTATCAAATACACAAAAATCCCAAACCTTCAAATCCTTAGCTCCTAATCACAAGCTCCACCCCCACAAGCCTTCTCTTTGCCTTTGGGGTCTCTAGGAAGCACCTCTGATCAAAACACCCAAAAATCACATAGAACAACAAAACTCTAACTCAAATCATACTCAAGCTACAATCAAAGGAAGAAGAAGAACTCAAACAAAACTTACTAACAACACTTGAGTTGATCAATTCCACCAAAAACTCAGCCAAAGAAGATGGTTCAAGAGGGAACAAAGAGGAAGAAAAGAAGAAGAGGAGAAGAAGTGGCATGAGGAGGAAGAGAATAGGAGATGGGCAAGACAGCTGCCTCCTTTTCTCTCTCTCCTTGCTATTTATACCCCTCCTAATTTCTTTGCCACATGTGAAACTGAGATTGGTGGGATTGATCACTCACATCCTACAACCACACTCTACACCACGCTAAAGCCTAATCTCACTAATACATATATTAACTCCCTACAAACATCCACATCCTAACAAAACCCAAACACATACACACACTACCACTATACATGCAACAACACTCTACCACAACCCATAAATCATGCAATTAACCCAAATTAAAATATAACACATGCCAAACACAGACACACACGCACTAGCATACAATATGGCTCAAACTACTAGGGGGAAAAACGGGTTGTTACAACTCTCCCCTACTAACAAGAATTTCATCCTCAAAATTCTCATCTGAGCTGAACAACTGAGAGTACTGCGACCTCATCACTGCATCTGGTTCCCAAGTTGCTTTCTCAACTCCATGATGCTGCCATAACACTTTAACCAAGGGAACTTGCTTGCTTCTCAACTGTCATACTTCTCTGGCTAAAATGGCATTCGGTTCGTCATCGTATGAATAATCTGGCTGAACCCTTATGTCCTCAATTGACAACACATGTCACACCCCATCCTATACCAAGGAGACTTCCATACAGATTGGAGGAGAGGCCTCCCCGGAATAGATAGGAGTGTCACACCCCACTAGTACAAACATGCAAACATTACATATATAGAGCGACATATCGGAAATAATTAAAAACTTCAATACAGAGAAGAGTGATTTTGAACAAAATGTACACTTTATTAATATACCAAAAGATGGTCCTTACATATTACATCAGATTACAAAAAGAAACAATTTACAAAAGCCCAATATATATACTGTTTAGAAGGGCTAACAAAACATTACATCTATTACAAAATAGAGGAAAGCCTATACTATAACACTTCAGAACTCTAATTGCGTTGGCCTTCCCGATGCGACACGCCCAACCCGAGGCAATCGAAAACCTTCCACACCTGCACGGATAAACACCCGTGCTAAGCGAAATCGCTTAGTGGGGAAACACACAATGCATGACCGTCACTCACAGTGACGGTAACAGAAAACGCATGAAAACAATACAATTATGCGCATATAATCATACATAGTTAATTCAGATATTAGCATTCTCATCCAAAGATTCTTGTACAAAATACAATGACACCTGCTTAATCACAATGAGTGGATAACGAGTACATATAGATACTTGAGAGTATCGGTATCGTCACATATACATATAGATACCCGAAGGCATCAAATCATTCTTTTTATTTTGTTTTCAAATCGTTTTTACGTGGAATCTTAAGAAAGATTCAGACAGAGGGATCACGAGGATCCATTCGTGGGACCTGATCAGGGTCCAAATCGTACATATAGCTGCAGCGGCACATAACTCTATTAGGCATGCCTAACTATCCACTTACTCGACATTAGCAGGTTATACCAAGTTTTGTCAAATTAACATACATATTATTCATTTAAATAGATATTCAAGGCTTTACATCACAGAGCACATGCAAAAGAAACCAAGTCTTTAAGCAAAATGGAGAAGAAATCAGATTTGGAAGTCACGTCTGTCGCGCTCGCGACGACTGTCGCGCTCGCGACAGAAGCCAAGCTACACTTCCCTGCCTCGTCTCGCGATCGCGAGAGATCTCGTGGTCGCGAGAGGACGTAGGGATTTCTCTTCTGTCGCGCTCGCGAAGCTTGTCGCGCTCGCGACAGAAGAGAACCTCGCACAAGCTCGGAGCTCGAGCACTCTGTCGCGCTCGCGACAATGGTCGTGCTCGCGACAGAGAGCTCCCTCGAGTTCTTTGGCGCGACACTTCTCGCGCCGGCGCGAGGGCCGAAACCTCCGCGCTCTGTCGCGCTCGCGACAGTGTCGCGATCGCGACAGACACGGGTTTTCCAGCTCTTACGCCCAAATTCTGCAGAATTCTCACACAATTCACATCCAAACTTCCAAAATTGATTCCAAATCTCAAAATTCAGCAACACAAGCATCCACAACTCATAACATATTTAAAACCCAGCTTTATCACCAATTATCGCAATTAAATCAAATCCATTATATGTCTAATTGCAAGAAATCCCAAAACAGCACATTTAATACCAATTACATCTATTCACTTACTTTCTCGCAAATCCTATAACAATACTCATTCTCTAGCATCTCATATCATGTCTAATTCAAATTCAATCATATATACACAACTTATAATTCTAATCCAAGCAATAACACAATTATTCAATTCAAACTACAAATATGTGCACAAAGACAAAATTCACAAACCTTCTCTCCTTAGCTCCTAATCGCGAGCTCCGCTTTCGCTTGCGATTCCTTTTCTTTTATCAGGTCTAGGAGCCTCCTCTGAACCACAAACCCATAGCAATCAAAATCAATTCTAAAACAACCCATAAACAAAATACATATAACTAAAACCTAGAGAAGAGGAGGAAGAAGAAAATCTAAAACCCCAACTCACCTAGAAACTTCAAGATCAGCAAGCCAACCAACTTTAATCACTCAAGGGAAAGGAGAGGGAGCAAGATCGGTCAAGAAAAGAGAAGAACAAAGAAAGAAGAAAAAGAAATGGAAGAGGGTGGCGTGAAGGAGGAAGAAGAACGGGAAAACCAAAAGGAAAAGCTGAAATCTCTCTCACCACCAACCTCATTAAATGCCCACATATCCTCTTAGCCACATGTCACACTCTCCTTAAGCCACATGCCATCTACACATCCTACTCCCATACTTGCCTATACACACCAAGCTAACTCCTATTCATACCTTTACTTCTATACACTCATATGTACACTAAGCTTTCCTTATTCACACTTAAATTCTATACATCCACTTATACTAGATCCTAACTCCTCTTCTCAAATTAATATACATAAATTAAATAAATAAACCAATTTGACACACACAAGCGACACATAAACATACTCATACAGACACAGCCAGGCTCAAACTACTGGGGTGGTTTTGGGGTGTTACAATACTCCCCCACTTAACAGAATTTCGTCCTCGAAATTCATACCTGTTCCGAATAACTGAGGGTATTGTAATCTCATAGCTTCCTCTGGTTCCCATGTAGCTTCTTCAATACCGTGATGCTGCCACAGAACTTTGACTAACGGTATCTGCTTATTCCGAAGCTGTCTGATTTCTCTATCCAAAATCCTCTTCGGTTCTTCATCAAAAGAAAAGTCTGACTGAATCCGAACATCTTGCACTGGTAACACATGCGAAGGATCCGACCGATATCTCCGAAGCATAGACACATGGAAAACATCATGTAGTCTAGCTAACTCCAAAGGCAAAGCTAACTGATACGCTACTGGACCCACTTTCCTTAGAATTTCATACGGTCCAATAAAACGTGGACTTAGTTTGCCTTTCTTGCCAAAACGGAGAACCTTTCGCCACGGTGACACTTTCAAGAAAACCTTATCACCCACTTCATACTGAATATCTCTACGCTTCAAATTTGCATAGGAACGTTGTCGGTCTTTAGCTGCTTTCAAGTTCTGTTGCACAACTCTCACTTTCGCTTCGGTATCCCGCACTATATCTGGACCAATCATAGCCTTTTCTGACAGTTCAGTCCAACACACTGGTGTTCTACATTTCCGTCCATACAGTGCTTCATAAGGGGCCATACCAATGCTCACTTGGTAGCTGTTATTATACGCGAATTCCATCAAAGATACATACCGGTCCCAACTTCCTGAGAACTCTAAAGCACACCCTCGAAGCATATCTTCTAAAATCTGAATAACCCTCTCTGACTGACCATCGGTCTGTGGATGGAAAGCAGTACTGAAATTTAACCGTGTTCCCAAAGCTATCTGAAGTTCTTTCCAAAACTTGGATGTAAAACGAGGATCTCGGTCTGATACAATGGATAATGGAATCCCATGCAATCGGACTATCTCATCCACATACAGTTCCGCCAACTTGTCCATCGAATAATCCACTCGTACTGGTAGAAAATGTGCAGACTTCGACAATCGATCTACTATGACCCATACAGAATCATGCTTACGCTGCGTCATAGGGAGACCAGATACAAAATCCATTGTGATGTCATCCCACTTCCATTGAGGAATGGGTAAGGGATGAAGCAATCCCGATGGCACTTGATGCTCGGTTTTCACTTGCTGACAAGTAAGACACCTTGAAACAAATTCTGTTATCTCTCTTTTCATTCCTGGCCACCAATAGTATTGCTTTAAGTCTTGATACATCTTGTCTCCACCAGGATGCATAGTGAAGACTGAGGAATGAGCTTCCTGCAACAGTTTCTTTCTTAATTCACCCACATTAGGTACACATAACCGATTACCGTGCCTCAACACTCCTTCACTGTCTAATAAGTACTCAGACTGCTTGCCCTCTTTCACTGCTTGAGAAACACGCTGAAGCACATGATCATTTAACTGAGCCTTTGCAATTTCTGATCTCAAACTTGGCTTAACTTTAAGTTGAGCAATTAGAGCTCCTTCAGAATCAAATCTCCATCTGCCTCGACTAGTCAGTAGCGCAGACAAAGACTTCCTACTAAGAGCATCCGCTACCACGTTAGCTTTACCCGGATGATAGTCAATGATACAATCATAATCCTTAAAGAGTTCTAACCATCTCCGCTGTCTCAAATTCAACTCCTTCTG
This sequence comes from Excoecaria cochinchinensis, assembly GCA_947683425.1. Lineage (NCBI taxonomy): Eukaryota > Viridiplantae > Streptophyta > Magnoliopsida > Malpighiales > Euphorbiaceae > Excoecaria > Excoecaria cochinchinensis. Next base: position 6,635,859 of record CANTUQ010000004.1, read on the forward strand.
AGTTAACAAATACTTGAGACTCTTGTGATCGGTGAAAATTCTGCACGTCTCTCCATACAAGTAGTGTCGCCAAACCTTAAGCGCAAACACTACCGCTGCCAACTCCAGATCGTGAGTCGGGTAGTTCCGCTCATGAGGCTTCAACTGTCTCGATGCATAAGCTACTACTTTATTCCCTTGCATCAAAACACAACCTAACCCAATTCCCGAAGCATCACTAAAAATTCATAATGACCATAACGTGTCCGAAAAGCCGTCTTAGCCACATCTGCTTCCTTAACCCCTAACTGGTAATAACCTGACCTCAAATCTATCTTAGAAAATACCCCAGATCCTCTCAACTGATCAAAAAGATCTTCAATCCTTGGCAATGGGTACTTATTCTTAATAGTCACTTTATTAAGCTGTCGATAGTCAATGCACATCCGAAGGGTTCCATCTTTCTTCTTAACAAACAGCACTGGAGCGCCCCACGGTGACACACTTGGCCGAATAAATCCTTTATCCAACAACTCTTGCAACTGACTCTTCAATTCCTTCAATTCCACTGGGGCCATTCTGTAAGGAGCCTTAGAAATCGGAGCGGTACCTGGAACAATCTCTACTGACAATTCAACTTCTCTCTCGGGAGGTAACCCCGGTAACTCTTCCGGAAAAACATCTACAAAATCTCTTACAATCGGAATATCTTGAATCTTAACTTGACTTCTCCGAGAGTCTAAAACCACAGCCAAAAACGCTTCACATCCCTTCCTGATAAATCTTCTGGCTTTCATAGCTGAAACCACATTATGCAAAGAATTGCTTCCAATTCCCTTCACAATAACAGGCAACTGATCTTTATCTCTCAAAACCATTACTTTCCTATGACAATCTACCACTGCACGATGCTTTTCTAACCAATCCATTCCCAGAATAATATCAAACTCATGGAATGGCAAACAAATCAGATCTACTACAAACTCGGTACCCTGAATCTTTAAAGGACACTTCCGACATACACGATTAACCATAACACTCAGACCCAACGGACTGGATACACAAATCTCCTATTCCATCTTCTCCTCACTACCCAAACTATCCCACAACTTACCAGAACACACATAAGAATGGGTAGAGCCCGGGTCAATCAAAACATAAACTTCAGAATCAAGCAAAGAGAACTTACCGGCAATCACTTCAGGAGCATTCTGTTCCTCTCGGGCCTTCATAGCATAAGCCCTACCAGATGATGGCACAGGGCGATCAACTGATTCCGAGACTTCTCTATCTCGAGGCCGTCCACCTCGACCCCTTCCTCTACCCCTATTACGACTCCCTTGGGGTACATTAGATCCAGCTCGGCTCCCTTCTTATTGTCCCGAAGGATCTCCAAGTCGATTCGGACAATTTACAAGTAAATGGTCCGTAGAGCCACATTTAAAACAGCCTCCTGTTAACCACCGACATTCACCCCAATGTTGTCTATTACAATGAGAACATCGGGGAGGGCCATCTCCTCTACCTGAGCCCGCTCCCCTAGAAGAACCCTGTTTTCTCCCTCTAGGGGCCGGATTAGCTGTAGATTCATCAGCAAAGTTTCCTTGCGATTCCCTCGCTCTCTTGCCTGAAGAAGAACCACCTCTTGCAGACTTTCTTCTTTGAGCCTTTTCTCTTAATATATTTTCAGAACGCTCCGCCCTCAAGGCTGCTTGAACTAACTGATAATACCTCACATTAGGAGCCGACATCAATGATATTAGCATCACCTTCAACGACTCATTCAAGCCTGCTTCAAAATGCTGACATCGAAACTCTTCTGTAAGGACCCTTGGCGGCGCATACTTACTGAGCTTATTGAACTCATCCTCATACTCAGCCACAGACATTGTTCTTTGCTTAAGAGTGAGAAACTGTGCCCACTTAGCATCCTTATAAGCTTTGGTCACATACTGGTTCTGAAATTCATCCTCAAAGAACTCCCATGTTATCGGTTCAGGAACTTGCGGTTGACTAGCCACCAACTTCCACCAATCATAAGCTGAACCTTGTAATAAAGACAAGGCACACTCCACTTCTTGCTCCGGCGGGCATCTTATCTCCTTAAGTACTCTGGCTGTCTTTTCTAACCACATCTCTGCTTTGTTAGATTCATCTATACCAGTACCAAAGAAATCCTCTGCACCATGCTTTCTTAGCCTTTCAATAGGTGCACTAGGCGCTGTTACCCTTTCAAGTACTCTTGTCATACTCTGGAGCATTGCTTCCATTGGTCCCAAAGGCACCTCAGGATATCCCCTAGGAGGTTGAGCCGGACTAGAAACTGAGGGATCCTGCTCTTGGGGATTCGCACTTTCCGCTGACCCCTCAAGCGATCCACGGGCGGACTCCATAACTTACAAAACATAAATGCAGTGCGCATCAGGCCAACACAACTCCAACAACTAACTAACATACTGAAACCCAGTAACATCTAAACCTATTGCTCTGATACCACCTAATGTCACACCCCATCCTATACCAAGGAGACTTCCATACAGATTGGAGGAGAGGCCTCCCCGGAATAGATAGGAGTGTCACACCCCACTAGTACAAACATGCAAACATTACATATATAGAGCGACATATCGGAAATAATTAAAAACTTCAATACAGAGAAGAGTGATTTTGAACAAAATGTACACTTTATTAATATACCAAAAGATGGTCCTTACATATTACATCAGATTACAAAAAGAAACAATTTACAAAAGCCCAATATATATACTGTTTAGAAGGGCTAACAAAACATTACATCTATTACAAAATAGAGGAAAGCCTATACTATAACACTTCAGAACTCTAATTGCGTTGGCCTTCCCGATGCGACACGCCCAACCCGAGGCAATCGAAAACCTTCCACACCTGCACGGATAAACACCCGTGCTAAGCGAAATCGCTTAGTGGGGAAACACACAATGCATGACCGTCACTCACAGTGACGGTAATAGAAAACGCATGAAAACAATACAATTATGCGCATATAATCATACATAGTTAATTCAGATATTAGCATTCTCATCCAAAGATTCTTGTACAAAATACAATGACACCTGCTTAATCACAATGAGTGGATAACGAGTACATATAGATACTTGAGAGTATCGGTATCGTCACATATACATATAGATACCCGAAGGCATCAAATCATTCTTTTTATTTTGTTTTCAAATCGTTTTTACGTGGAATCTTAAGAAAGATTAAGACAGAGGGATCACGAGGATCCATTCGTGGGACCTGATCAGGGTCCAAATCGTACATATAGCTGCAGCGGCACATAACTCTATTAGGCATGCCTAACTATCCACTTACTCGACATTAGCAGGTTATACCAAGTTTTGTCAAATTAACATACATATTATTCATTTAAATAGATATTCAAGGCTTTACATCACAGAGCACATGCAAAAGAAACCAAGTCTTTAAGCAAAATGGAGAAGAAATCAGATTTGGAAGTCACGTCTGTCGCGCTCGCGACGACTGTCGCGCTCGCGACAGAAGCCAAGCTACACTTCCCCGCCTCGTCTCGCGATCGCGAGAGATCTCGTGGTCGCGAGAGGACGTAGGGATTTCTCTTCTGTCGCGCTCGCGAAGCTTGTCGCGCTCGCGACAGAAGAGAACCTCGCACAAGCTCGGAGCTCGAGCACTCTGTCGCGCTCGCGATAATGGTCGCGCTCGCGACAGAGAGCTCCCTCGAGTTCTTTGGCGCGACACTTCTCGCGCCGGCGCGAGGGCCGAAACCTCCGCGCTCTGTCGCGCTCGCGACAGTGTCGCGATCGCGACAGACACGGGTTTTCCAGCTCTTACGCCCAAATTCTGCAGAATTCTCACACAATTCACATCCAAACTTCCAAAATTGATTCCAAATCTCAAAATTCAGCAACACAAGCATCCACAACTCATAACATATTTAAAACCCAGCTTTATCACCAATTATCGCAATTAAATCAAATCCATTATATGTCTAATTGCAAGAAATCCCAAAACAGCACATTTAATACCAATTACATCTATTCACATACTTTCTCGCAAATCCTATAACAATACTCATTCTCTAGCATCTCATATCATGTCTAATTCAAATTCAATCATATATACACAACTTATAATTCTAATCCAAGCAATAACACAATTATTCAATTCAAACTACAAATATGTGTACAAAGACAAAATTCCCAAACCTTCTCTCCTTAGCTCCTAATCGCGAGCTCCGCTTCCGCTTGCGATTCCTTTTCCTTTATCAGGTCTAGGAGCCTCCTCTGAACCACAAACCCATAGCAATCAAAATCAATTCTAAAACAACCCATAAACAAAATACATATAACTAAAACCTAGAGAAGAGGAAGAAGAAGAAAATCTAAAACCCCAACTCACCTAGAAACTTCAAGATCAGCAAGCCAACCAACTTTAATCACTCAAGGGAAAGGAGAGGGAGCAAGATCGGTCAAGAAAAGAGAAGAACAAAGAAAGAAGAAAAAGAAATGGAAGAGGGTGGCGTGAAGGAGGAAGAAGAACGGGAAAACCAAAAGGAAAAGCTGAAATCTCTCTCACCACCAACCTCATTAAATGCCCACATATCCTCTTAGCCACATGTCACACTCTCCTTAAGCCACATGCCATCTACACATCCTACTCCCATACTTGCCTATACACACCAAGCTAACTCCTATTCATACCTTTACTTCTATACACTCATATGTACACTAAGCTTTCCTTATTCACACTTAAATTCTATACATCCACTTATACTAGATCCTAACTCCTCTTCTCAAATTATTATACATAAATTAAATAAATAAACCAATTTGACACGCACAAGCGACACATAAACATACACATACAGACACAGCCAGGCTCAAACTACTGGGGTGGTTTTGGGGTGTTACAACACATGCAATGGATCCGATCTGTACCGGCGGAGCATCGACACATGGAAAACATCGTGCAACCTTGCCAAATCCAAAGGCAAAGCTAATCTGTAAGCAACGGGTCCAATCTTTTCCAAAACCTCGAAAGGTCGAATAAATCGAGGACTAAGCTTACCCTTCTTACAAAAACGTAACACTTTCCTCCATGGCGATACCTTAAGGAACACATTGTCTCTAATTTCAAACTGAATGTCTTTTTTCTTCAAATTAGCATAAGACCTCTGTCTATCCTTGGCTATCTTCAGATTCAACTAAACCACTTGAATCTTCTCTTCAGTATCTCTAACCATCTCTGGCCCAATAAAGGAACGCTCAATCAATTCTGTCCAACAAACCGGAGTCCTACACTGTCGACCATAAAGAGCTTCAAACGGTGACATCCTAATGCTCGACTGATAACTATTGTCGTAGGCGAACTCCATGAGTCGCACATACTTGTCCAAACTACCTGAAAATTCCAAAGCACAACCCCGAAGCATATCTTCCAAAATCTGGATAACCCACTCTGATTGACCATCTGTCTGAGGATGAAATGCCGTGCTGAAATTCAACCGAGTACCCAAAGCCACTTGCAACTCTTTCCAAAACTTTGATGTGAACCTCGGATCTCGATCTGATACTATCGACAACGGAATACCATGCAATCTAACCACCTCATCCACATAGATACTTGCCAACTTATCCATCGAATAGTCAACTCGGACTGGCAGAAAATGCGCTGACTTGGTGAGTCGGTCTATGATCACCCAAGCTGAATCATATTTTCTCTGAGTCAAAGGCAAACCTGACACAAAATCCATGGCGATGTCATCCCATTTCCACTAGGGAATGGGTAAAGGGTTGAGCAATCCCGAAGGAACTTGAAGCTCAGCCTTTACCTGTTGATAAGTCAAACACTTAGCCATAAACTCCACAATGTCTCTCTTGATCCCAGACCACCAATAGAATTGCTTCAGATCTCGATACATCTTCTCACTACCAGGATGCATAGTAAATACTGTAGTGTGTGCCTCACTCAAAAGCTTCCTCCTTAACTCATCATCCTTTGGCACACACAAACAATTCCTATACATAAGCACCCCTTTAAAAACTGAAAACTCATTTTGCTTACCATTCTGAACCTCTTGCAACACTCATTGCAATTTCACATCATCTTAATTTCACATCATCTTTCTGGGCATCAACAATCGACTGCATCAAAGACGGCTTAGCTTTTAATTGGGCAACCAAAGCCCCGTCTGAATCCAATCTCCACTTGAAGCGCTGCAAAAACAATGCTGACAATGACTTCCTACTCAAAGCATCCGCTACAACATTGGCCTTGCCCGGATGATACTCCAAAATACAATCATAGTCCTTAAACAACTCCAGCCATCGACGCTGTCTCATATTCAACTCTTTCTAGGTGAGGAGGTACTTCAAACTCTTATGATCCGTGAAAATCATACACGTCTCCCAATACAGATAATGTTGCCAAATCTTCAAAGCAAAGATCACAGCTGCTAACTCTAAATTATGCGTTGGATAATTCTTCTCATGAGGCTTCAACTGGCGAGACGCATAAGCCCCAACCTTACCCTCTTGCAACAAAACACATCCAAGCCCAACTCCTGAAGCATTACTGTACATCACAAACTCTTTACCCGAAATGGGTTGAGTAAGTATAGGAGCTTCAACCAACAACCTCTTCAACTGTTCAAAATATGCCTGACACTTATCCGACCACTCAAATTTGACCCCTTTCCTCAGAAGTCGAGTCATAGGAGCAGCAATAACTGAAAACCCCTTAATAAACTGATGATAATACCCAGCCAAGCCTAGAAAACTTCTCATTTCCAGAACATTCCTAGGCACTTTCCAATTCACAATCACCTCAATCTTGGCCGGATCCACTTGAATACCTTTAGCTGAAATAATATGACCCAAGAAAGACACCTCTCTAAGCAAAAAATCACACTTGCTGAGCTTCACAAATAGATGGTTGTCCCTCAAAACCTGAAGCACTATCCGAAGATGCTCTTCATGCTCACCCTCATTCTTCGAGTATACCAAAATGTCATCAATAAATACCACAACAAATCAGTCGAGATATGGCCTAAACACTCTGTTCATCAAATCCATAAAAGCCGCAGGTGCATTGGTCAAACCAAACGGCATCACAAGAAATTCATAATGGCCATATCGCATCCGAAATGCAGTCTTAACCACATCCGCATCTCTAACCCGAAGCTGATAATACCCAGACTGCAGATCAATCCTAGAAAAGACTCCTACACCTCTAAGCTGGTCAAACAAATCCTCATTAAAGGCAAAGGATACTTATTCTTCACGGTAACCTTATTAATTTGCCGATAGTCGATGCACATCCTTAACGTAACATCCTTTTTCTTAACAAACAACACTGGAGCTCCCCATGGAGATATGCTGGGTCTAATAAAGCCTTTATCCAATAGCTCTTGTAATTGAGTTTTAAGTTCTCTCAATTCTATAGGAGCCATTCGATAAGGTGTTTTAGAGATGGGAATAGTACCCGGTACTATCTCTATGGACAACTCCACTTCTCTTTCCGGGGGTAACCCAGGCAACTCACTTGGAAAAACGTCCTCAAACTCCTTAACCACTAGAATATCCTCAATCTCAACTTGACTGAGCTTAGAGTCCAACACGACTGCCAAAAATGCATCACAACCCTTCCTTATAAATCTCTTAGCTTGCATGGCAGAAATCACATTCCCTAAAGAACCCGAGCCTAAACCTTTAACCACAACCGGAGACTGATCTCTATCCCGCAACACAACAGTCTTCCTATGACAATCTACCACTACCCGATGCTTACTTAACTAGTCCATACCCAAAATCAAATCAAATTCCCAAAATGGCAAATCTATCAAGTCTACTGGAAACTCAATTCCTTGGACCAACAGGGGACAATTCCTAAACACTCTACTCACATTAACACTATGCCCTAAGGGACTGGTCACACAAACCTCATAACCTAACTGATCAACATCATGCAACTTATCAAATAACTTATCAAAGCATAAATATGAGTGTATGGAACCAGGATCTATTAGAGCATACATCTCAGTGTCATAGAGTAGAAACTTACCTGCAATCACATCGGGCGCATCTTGCTCATCCTGAGCTCTCATAGCATACGTCCTCACGGGCACCATCTGAGGACGATCTATCGACTCCGATGGAGCACCTTCTCTAGGCCGACCACCTTGACCTCTACCTCTACATCTACCTCAGCTAGCTTGAGAAGCATTAGACCCCGTTCGGCTAGCCTCATGCTGATCTCCAGCATTCTCACTTAACTTTCGGCAATTGGCCAAAAAATGCTTGGTGCTTCAATAAAGAAAACAACCACCAGTGAGCCACCTACACTCGCCCTTGCGGCGCCTACTGCAGTGAGAACACTCAGGTACAACTTCACCTTTACCTCCAGAGCGGCCTATACTGGCACTCGACCCAACTGTTGATCCTTGCCTCCTACCCCTCGAAGCAGGACCCGAATAGGACTCATCTTGCGGATTCCTTGATCTCTTACCCGAGGACGAACCTCCACGAGGGTGATTCCTTCTCGGAGCTCTTTCCCTCAAAATGTTAGCATATTTCAACATGCTAATTCCGCAAGTATACGGTGTACCAATTATAGTACAAAAAATGTCGATCCCACGAGGAATGTGATTAATTTTGCACACTATTACTACTCAATTTTAATCTTGTTTTCAATGATCATTAAATTGTAATTTGATTCTAAAACACTTTATCATGCAAATTAATTTAACTTAGTTATTGATAATCAAAGAAGACAATATATGTTATGAAGAATTAAAAATTATGAAACTTGATTCCATCATTATAATATAAATTTAATCTCTTAAGGAAGCCAAGTTGAAATATAGATCTAATCCACTCTCTCGACATGAATTAGAATGCCTAAAATATACAATTAAAATTCTAACTCACAATTCTAATTAATGAATTAGAGGGTTCCAATTACATATTCTAAGAATAATCACCAACCTATAGCAACTATCTCAACATGCGATCTCTCAAACTATGCCTTGATAATGAATTTCTTTTAGATTTCAGTTAAAGCGGTCTCTCGAATCTTACTTTAGCTTAGAAAGATCATGCAAATATACTAGTAGAGAATTTTGCATTCAAAGACCAATAATATAGATGGAAATAGAAGTAAAGTTAATATCATTAAAGTTCCTAAAAAACATTCATTTAATAATTACAAAGAATAAGTAAAGATTTGAAATAGAAGAAGGGGATCTCTCAACCCTTTTTCCCTTCACCAATTATAGTCTTCTTCCTTGTAATTGCCTTCCTTTTAAAACATAAATCTAACTTAGAACTTTAACTCTAAAAACTGTTCTCTTAAAACTTACAGAAAATAATTCAGTACAATTCCATCACCTTAAATTTACAATTGAAATTATATTTTGTACTATTCTAAAAGTTGTGTCCCTCCAGAGATCTTTTCAAATAGTTGCAAAGGCTGGGAGAAAATCATGTCTCTTCAGGTGACTCTTCAAGGAAAATTGCCCAATGGATACTTCTGTAGCGCTCGCGATCACTGTTGCACTCACATCAGAAGACGAGGCTCATTCCTTTCCTTCTTCTCTTGTGCTTTTCCTCTCTGCTTTCTCTCTGCATTTTCACGACTCGTGCTCTCCTTTCACAAGTCATGCACCGCTTGCGTGTGTCGTGCTCTGGCTCACATCTCGTGCTTTGCTCCTCCTTTTCTTCTTCTCTTTTCTTTTTCTTCCTCGTGCTTCTCTCTGGCCCTTTTTGACTCGTGATCCCTTTTCACGAGTCGTGCTCCTCTTTCTCCTCTTCTCTTGTTCAACTCGTGCACATATGTTTCTTCGTTCACGAGTCAGGCTATCCTTTATGAGTCGTGCATCTTCATTTAATCTTCACCCTTTTCTTCATGACTCGTGTCCCCATTCACTAGCCTTGTATATCCTCTTGGTCTGTTCACGTGTCGTGCTCTTTTCTTCACCAATTATGGTATTTTCTTCCTTTTTCACCTAAATCACCCTACACACATAACAACAAGTAAACTAACATAAATAACATGAAAGATACATATATTTACATACTTTACTTCTTAAATTTACACAAAACATACACTAAATACTGCATCAATTAGGCACCTATCAAATTCCCCAACACTTGAACCTTGCTTGTCCTCAAGCAAAATAACAGAATGAGAAAATTTAATAACAGTATACTTTACTATACAGCATTGTTCATTAGGCATATACGATAGAATTGAAAAGATCAAATATCTTAAAAACTCAAAAATATTAGTAAATCAAATTTTAAAGTATGTAATGAAAATTTAACAAGTAACCTAAATTTAAATTTACTAATTCCAACATTAAGAGTATAAAGTCTCAAAAAAACTAAACATGCTTTAAAGAGAAGAATATTGATCATAATTAAGGTTGCTAGCTGTAATGCCCCCAACACCCCCATTGGAAGGATGCCATTTGCGCTACGCGCACAAATACATATACAAACTCAAACATGCTGAAATCAAATATGTATAATCATAAAGATAACAAATCCATATATATAACCATATAGTTTTACAAAAGGGATTTGTAAACATTAAACATATACATATACAAAATCATCCTTTACAAAATTACATTTCCAAAATCAAACTCAATAAACAAAAATACAGCGGAAGACAAAATAACTCCAACTATAGACTTCTAGTGGCCGACCTACAGATGTCCGACTCCAAAATAAACCTGCCACCTATACGGGAAAAGAGCCCATGCTAAGCGATAACGCTCAGTGGGGAGGAACAACACATGCATGTACATATAATCACAACAAACATATAATTAAGCTTGACAATAACAAAAGCATATAAACATATACTACTCAGACCTATAACAAATATTCATCATACACATGTATACCGAAAATTAACCATTCATATCCAAGCAATCATTATTCATATACATCTACACAATACAACAATTAACCATTCATGTCCGAATACAAGTATTATATTTCATTGTGTTATAATGCATATACATATAAATGTAACAAAACAGATAAATAACAAATAATCACATATCAACCCAAGATCCAAAGAGAAATGGACAACCACTCTCAAGTATACACAGCCAAATACAAACTCCCAAACCTGGAAATGGAGCTCAACCCGCTAGCTTCAAAATCCTATCTTTTCCTTTCCTTTACTCCTTCTCCTTTCTTCAGATTCTTGCACAAATCCAACCAAAATAAAACCCAATTAACCCATGCAAAACAACCATATAACCCATTATAAATCCAAACGGAAGGAGAAGAAGAATAAGAGAATCCAAGCTACTAAACCAGCCACTTACCTCTTGAAAGACTTGTGATCCCAAAACCCTAATCCAAATGTGAAGAACAACTCATGCAAGAGCTTGAGAGCAGAAAATGGAGATGCAAAGGAGTAGGAGAACGTGAGAGTGCAAGAGAGAACAAATGCAATATGGCTTCCACGGGAAACTTCACTTCCTATTTTCCCTCTCTCTAATCCCTTCAAATCACATTCAATGCTCTCAACAACTCATACACATGTTAAGTTCTCATTGGACCCCTTATTCCACTACCTTGACTTTTCTCTTAGTCCTTGGCTTATCCCTTTATAAATCCTTGGCAAATTACACATCACTTACTAATAACAATTCTTTCATTAATTACTTTAAATAACTCTCCAATTAAGTCCTTAATTCACTTACATAAATTACCACTATACCCTTAATGTTTAATTAATCCTGCTATTTCCAACTAGGCCATATTTGGGATGTGATAACTCTCTCCCCCTTAAGAAATTTCATCCTCGAAATTTCCTCGCTAACCACTTACATCCCAATTACCAAAACAAAATTCAAATAGAAGCTTAACCAATTAACACTTACTAGAAGGACCTGTAGCCTCTGGAGTATCCTCTCTAATCATCACATAGACTCTAACCGGAGCATACTCTACCGTAGTCCCTGGCCGTTGCATGGTTTTCAACGGTGCCTGAGGAGCTCTACTTCTATCCCGGTTGCTTCTTGTTGCATTTGATTTACCTCTACCCACTTTAATCTCTTGTTGGCTCTTGTTCTCTTGCCGATCGGGGCAATTAGCAAACCGATGCTCTATACTTCCGTACTTGAAGCACGCTCCAGTGATCTTGCGGTATGCACCCCAATGGTACCTTTGGCAATGTTCACACTCCGGGGCTCTACTTCCTCTACTCGTGGGCGGTGCTACACTTCCCACCTCAGAAGGCACTTGAGCAGTCCCTTTAGTCAATTGTCCGATCTGAGCACCTTTGGACTTCTTGTTACTGACAATGCCACTATCCGAAACTCGCCTCTTCTGTTCTATTCTTTGCTTTATCATCTCAGATTCTTCTAACTTTATCGCTGCTGCCATTAACTGATAGTATCCTACCGGATGCATAACTGCCATGGCCGACAACGGACCTCTTATTACTTCTCTTAACCCATCTTGAAAGTGTTGACACTTGAAATTCTCTGTCAACAAAGCAGTAGGCACATATTTGCTCAAACGACCGAACTCTTTCTCATAGTGACTAACCGACAAGTTCCTTTGCTTCAAACTTATAAATTCCTTCCATTTTGCCTCTCGATAGGCCTTAGTAAAAATCTTTTGCTCAAATTCTTTCACAAAAAATTCCCATGTCAATTCAGCCGATCTCTGTGGATTGAGAAGCACAAGCTTCCACCAATCATATGCCGATCCTAAAGGAGTGATACGACATAAACAACTCACTGATGCAGAGGGCAAGATATCTCTTGTAGAATCCGATCAATCCTCTCTAACCAGAAGTCTGCCATATCTGATTGATCTAAAGAGGTTCCATGAAACTCCTCTGCTCCCCTTTTCCTCAAAAGCTCAAAAGGAGCCTTGGGAGCAGTCAATCTATCTACCACTTCAAGCAAACCCTGTACCAATGCCGGATCAAAACCCAAACCATACCCTTTTGCTGGTGCATGCTCACGTGCAGGCCTATCTTGTCTAACCGGATTACTTCCGATCAGATTAACACTTTCCATCATGTCACCCATATACTCACTCGGATCTGACTCCATCTAGACACTACACAAAACAACATCTGTATTAGGCCACAATTCTAGACAAACTCTCATGCATAGACTCTATACTCAAACAATCACATAGAACCAGAACCGACTAAATCGGTACTCTGATAACAAATCCATATATATAACCATATAGTTTTACATATACAAACTCAAACATGCTAAAATCAAATACGTATAATCATAAAGATAACAAATCCATATATATAACCATACAGTTTTACAAAAGGGATTTGTAAACATTAAACACATACATATACAAAATCATCCTTTACAAAATTACATTTCAAAAATCAAAGTTCATAAACAAAAATACAGCGGAAGACAAAATAACTCCAACTATAGACTTCTAGTGGCCAACCTGCAGATGTCCGACTCCAAAATGAACCTGCAACCTAAACGGGAAAAGAGCTCGTTGTGACGCACACCGGACCCCGGGGGCGCCCATCAACCACCCGCTTGAGGGCGATCGGGCAAAATAAGGGTCCGTTGATAACTTGCAACAAATTATAAGTGCGTCTATTTTGGGCAACAAGGAGGTTTCATGGAGTCGCTACCCAATAAAACATTGGGAAAGTTCCTCTCACCTCGAAGAGCCTAAGACAGCGCATATTTCCATTTTGGGCAAGCCAAAGGGGTCTTGGAGGCAATCACCCCAATAGAACATTGGGAATGACCCTCTAACCCTATGGAGCCTAGGATTTGTTAAGTCATTTGACACAAGAGATGTCTTGGAGGTCTCGTTCCAATGCGTGATCGGACAGACGTCTCGCCTCGTTGAGCCCAAAGACCAGAGCTGGGTTCGGGACTTCTCATCTATTTCTACCTTGATTAATTTTACAATTAAATTCTGAGTTTATTAGTTTGCTCTCTCCCCACAAGATGCAATATAATTAAAGGCGCACTTACTCATATCAAAAGCATAATAAATAAATAAAATGTAACAAAAAAGGACTATAAAGATAAATACAATAACACTAGGAGCGGAATACAACTCCCATTTGTAAAAGTGCGGTACATACATAAAATGGGAAATTCATTTATTTTGAGGACTATCGTCCTCACATGCACTTATTATAAAAATGATCTTTTATTGTGAAGGTTTTTTATTGGATGAAAAAATAGGACATTGGATCCTCGAGTTTGTGAAAATCCCAATTTTATTTACTATAAAATATTTATCCATTTTTACATTAATGAGAAATAAAACAATTTATCGCATGCATAAAATAATTAATAAATAAATGAACGAATGAAATAAATAAATAAATAAGAGATGAGGGATTAAACTAAACGGAGTCCTCCAAGCATGGCAAATCTCCCCTCAAGTTCAAAGCATCTAAGGAAGAAACAAAATCTCACAACATGAATAAATATAATGTAAATAAATATTACAACTCAAAAACTAAAATAAATAAATAAAGAAATAAAGAACGATTCAGTAGAAAAGGGAAAGAAAGATTTGAAAATCGAAGGAAAATAAATAACAGAAAATGAATAAATAAAAAAAATAAAAGGAATTTGAAAAGCTAAAAATAAAACACGGGGACGGCCACTAATGAATGACCGACGGGCGTCGGTGAACTTATTGCCCGTCGGTCACTACTGTTCTTAAATATAAACAGTAAAAACCAACCATTTTCAAACAAAGTAATTTTTCTACCGCAAAATTTAGAATAAATGCAAATAATAAAAATAAACTAAATGAAATAGGTGTCCAGAATATTTACCCTCGGATTTTACCTTTTTAGGTTGGATTTTTGGTGATTTGAATCTCGCACGCTTCACGAAAAATGTGTAAAAATCAAGAAAAGAAGAATTTGGATTTTTCTTTCTTTGTTTTCACGAAAAATGCACAAATGTTGGAATCAAAATTATTAGAAACTAATCAATTTTAGCTCCTTTGAATTAATTTTGATTCACAAAAATCAAAGTAGAATGGAGAAATCTTGGGATGAAAAAGAATGCTGGAAAATGGGTTTTTTAGGTAGAAAAGTATGCAAATTCGTCCAACCCCAAAAATAGGTGAAAAAAGGCTTCTTATAGTTTTTGAATGACCGACGGCCGTTAGAAGTCTACCGACGGGCGCCAGTTGAATCCTATTTCCTATTGGAAACAGGATTCAACCGACGGGCGTCTGAAGCCCATAGACGGGCGTCGGGGCTCCCCATCGAGCGACTTGCATAGTGTAACAGACGGGCCGGCTGCCTGTGGAGGTAAACTTCTTTTTTTTACCCTAAAATTCCCAATTTTCTTTTTCTCTTTGTTGCGAATAAATAAAACATATTTCTCGTGAATCTAGAGGGCCAAAATCTCTGAATCTCAACTGTTTGTTCGGACTCGGGCATCGATTTCTTCATCGGGTAATCTCTGATCTGGACTACCTCGGGACATGGTGCTTACAGTTGCCCCCAATTTTGGGGAAAGTAGTGCACAAGTGCCTAGATGAGCATAAATTTAGAGAAAGAAAGAAAACAAAAGGAAGAATAGCGTACCTGTAGCAATCCTTACCTTCCGCGTTCTTAGCTGGGTAGACCTCATCTCTATCCGCTCAGCAGAGAGTGAGTTTGATATAGGTACCCCTACCGGTCTCGTCTCGACCTATAAGGTGTTGGTGAGATGCACTATTCTCTAGCTACAACCTTGCTGTGAAGAGCAGTGTTTGCTAAATGCAGCTTCGATTGGTGAGAAGCGGTGTTTGTCAACCAAAGTCTCGATGTGAAGAGCAGTGTTTGCTAACTGCAGCTTCGATTGGTGAGAAGCGGTGTTTTTCAACCAGAGTCTCGATGTGAAGGGCAGTGTTTGCCAACTGCAGCTTCGATTGGTGAGAAGCGGTGTTTGTCAACCAAAGTCTCGATGTGAAGAGCAGTGTCTGCCAACTGCAGCTTCGATTGGTGAGAAGTGGTGTTTGTCAACCAGAGGCTCGATGTGAAGAGCAGTGTTTGCCAACTGCAGCTTCGATTAGTGAGAAGCGGTGTTTGTCAACCAGAGTCTCGATGTGAAGGGCAGTGTTTGCCAACTGCAGCTTTGATTGGTGAGAAGCGGTGTTTATCAACCAGAGTCTGGATGTGAAGAGCAGTGTTTTCCAACTGCAGCTTCGATTGGTGAGAAGAGGTGTTTGTTAACCAGAGTCTCGATGTGAAGAGCAGTGTTTGCTAACTGTAGCTTCGATTGGTGAGAAGCTCCGCTGCTAACCCCCATCCGATCTGCAAGGCATGTCTGGTTGAGTATGATTTTAAAGGACATAATGCTTGGTCTGTCCATCCTTCAATGTGATTGATGTCCATCCTTGGATCGATGTTAAATAATATTCCTGTGTGTCAAAGAATTTTTGTTAATTCCTACGAAAGCTATCCCTGTTTAATAGGCTCATAAACGGTTTTGTATTACCATTTATTGTTTATTGTTATTTTCGGTGCATCATCATTTTTTATTATTATATAGTCATTTAGTTTTAATGTAAATAAAGAGAAAGTACTAAGCTATCTTCAATATAAGTAAAGCACATATAAAGATAGAAAGAGATAAAAAAAAAACGTGTAAATCTGATAGCAAATGTTTTTCACTAAAACTCAATTTTGTACAACGTATATACAACTGTGATAATAATAAACAAAATATATAAACAAAATGTCGTCCAAACTCCCTGAATGACTACAATGGCAGATAATCTGTAAGCTCCTCCTCAGGGTCATCATCATCATCAGACAGATGTATTGGCTGAGGCTGAGGCTGAGACGGAGGCTGAGAGGTAAAAGGTCCGGCCCCAGAAGCGAAAGGCTAGCTAGAAGGACCTGCTGGGTCTGGCTGCTGAGAGTTCCATACTCTAACCATGGGCCAGAACCTAGGAGGAACTGCCACTGGCACAGATCAAGTCTGTGGTCTCTCAGAACTCTACTGCTGAAACTGTACCGGAGCGTATCCGTCTAGGAAGGGCTGCGCGCACACTGTCATGAAGCGCAGGGTATATGTGATCATCCCCGCTAGCTCCTTGAAGGCTCTGCTCAACTGGTCGGTCTGCTCAATAGAAGCGGTCCCCATACGATCTAGCCTCTGCTTTGTATGTTGCCGAAACCCTCAAATAGACTGGGCAAGGGGAGAGACGACCCCCTCCAATCCCTGGACTCTGGACCTGAGAGAGTCGAGTGACTCATCTATCATCTGAAGAGTCACGTCGATCCCCTGAGCTGCCTGGTCCTGGGATGTCCTCAACTCCTATCTGAGCTGATCTCTGGACCCCTCCTGCTCCCGCGCGATATGCTCTATGAGTCTGGCCTGCTCCTGCCCCATGCTCTCTATAAGTCTGGCCTGCTCTCGGACCATGTGGTCAATGAGCCCGGCCTACTCCTGGCCCAAGCACTCAATGATCCTCGCCTGCTCCTGGATGATGGCCTGCTGCTGGTCTAGCCTCTCCTGGGTAAGTCCGTCTCTCTCTACTCTGCTAATGTAGGACCCTATCCCTCTCCTCCTGCCTACACTCAAATGCTGCAAACATGGAGACCATGAGTTGGGAGATGCCTGGCTGTGATGCCTAAGGCTGAACTGGCTCCAGAGTCTGCTCTGGTGGCGGAGCTGTGGAGGTAGATGCCCCCGGGTCGCCTCTGGAGTAGGGGTGGAACCTCTCTGATGGCCTGAGTATGGTTCGCTGTACCCTCGTAGCTAGAGGAGGAGTGGAGGTCTGCACCCTCGGTGTCGTAGGAGTGCCAAATAGGTCATCTATAGTGAACTCCACCTCAAAGTCTAATGGAGTCCTGGGCTGCTCCTGCTCTGGCTACTCCTCCTGATAGCCCTAGTGCTGGGGAGGCTGCTCCTCTGGATACTTTGGATATAGGGGTTGCTGCTCCTGTGGTTGTGGCGGTGCCTGCTCCTGTGCTGGTGCCTGCTCTGGCTGCTCCTGCGCTGGTGCTAGCGGAGGAAGTGCAAAGGCCCGCTGAGTCTCGTGTACGGTAAGGAGTCTGAATGTCTTAGGCTGCCCTGTTAGCTACAACACCATCCCCATCTGTACAGCGGCTGGTGCATCTACGTATATCCCCTCATCCAAGGCATCCCCAAGTCTGTCCGGGGCGACTCCCAACCCCAAGAGTAATCTAGTAACGACTTCGTCGATAATCACAACTGGGGCTATCCCCCTGGAAACCCTGACCATGTTAGCCAATATCTCATGGCTAACATTGAGACGCTGGCCTGCCACCATGGCCCAGAGGCTCCAGATCTCTGCCTCATTAAGCGACCCTGGGTTACCAGCCCGTCCGAGGTACGAGCTGGAGAGCACTCTGTGCAAGTACCGGAGTGCCTGTGAAACCAACACAATACTCTTTGTTGTATCGTGGTCATACAGCACTCTGGGTAGGGCTATGGCCGCCCAATGGGTGCGTCTCACTGCTCGCTGGGGCACCATCACTCCGTCGCCCCAAGGGAGTCCCATGGCCTCCGCAAAATGCTGACGCGTGATACTGACCTGCTGACCATCAAACCAGAACTAAACTACCCCAGGCTCCGTATCAAACCTTTGGTATCCTCCGTAGCATATTGTGGCCAGAACCTGTCGCACCGCCTTGGGATGTGTCTAGAAGGCGGGTGTCAAAAACTCCGTCCAGCCTGTGCCTTCCAAGAGTGCGTCGATCTCCTCGGCCATCCCTAAGGCCTCTAGGAATGGCCTAGAAATAAAGCGACTGGCTCGAAACTCTACCGGAGGCAGTGCTCTATATCTCTGTGCGGACTCACGGTCCATCTAATCCATAGCCTGTGGCTCGGGCTGGCCCTGTGGAACGCATCATCGTGGAGGCATCCTGCAAGAGAAGAGTTATGCAATCAATTTAATATAATGGCCATAAATAGCCTTGATTTCTGAGATAGGGCAAATAGGGCATCATCCAGATAATGATGGTCTGGCTCGAGAAGAAACACGACAAAAATAAAGATAATAATAAAAAAAATGAATGGGTAGCATCAGGGATGTGCCCTACTTTTTACATAAAAAAAAGGCAACAAAAATTCACACAGCAGTGGACAGGCCTCAGGCCCCAATAATCAAACATCATAATAAATTACAAATTTGGGCAGCACCCTGGCAAGGGCGTGCCCAACCCCCTGCAGTAAAAACAAGAAAACAGCAGCACAATATTTATTTGTTTCACAACTAGCGCATGCATAAGAATTTCTCATTTCTAAGCAAGCATGCTTTATTAGGCAACCAAAAAATATTCATGCAAAGTTGGTTAACAATCCAAATAATAAAAAAAAAAATGCCAGAATGATATTAAAGCTAATCATTAAACAACGTCTAATATTAACTACTAAGGCAAAAAAAAAGAACTATACTAACAGTAACTCAGAAAGTTAAGCTTTATTTATTTCAAGATTAAGAAAGAAAAAAGGAAGTAGTTGCTAACCTGTAATTCGCAGAAATTTGGTGAAAAAGTATAAAATATACTTCACTGGGCGCCCGGTCACGTGAGGAGTGTAAAAATGCAGGTAACCAGTTGAAAAGATGAAGAAGAATGAAGAAAATATGCAAAAAACTCAGTGAGGGACGGTTTGAAGTGAAAAACAAAGAGAGAAAATTCTGAAAACTGTTTGTCCGTCGGTCTCTGCACATATTTATAGTTTTCATGACCGACGGGCTAGGCGTCTCCAGGAGTGACCGACGAGCTGCCCGTCTGTCGTTCTATATTTTCCCATTAAATGCGTAATAAATGCGCGTGATAAATGTAATGATGACGCATGTATCTGCCAGGTGGATGACTTTCGATGTTCAGGCCGTCGCTACTGAGGCACGGGTAGGCCGTCTGTGAAGCTTTGCTATAAATTTTGTCATTTTTCCTTGGAATTCGTGCCTTTTCTCTTATTTTAACCCTTTTCTATCCTGAATCTTTGATTTTTAAAGGATGACTTCTCCTTTTATTCAAAAGATGTACCGCATCTTAGATGACACCCACACCTGGGAAAATAACACTCTCACCACTCTGTCCGAGCTGAAACACTTACGCAGAGCCAAAATAGACCACAACCTACTCTTAACTGCAACCTATTTTTGGAATCCCCGCTTCCATGTTTTCAAGTTTACTCATCAGGAGTTGTGCCTCCTGCCCGAGGAGTTAGCTGCTATTACCAGAGCAAGGTATACTCCTAATGCTCTTGCCTGCGTCCCCCGCTATGGTCTAATTCAGACTAGGGATATCGCTCTGTCTCTGGGCATAGCTCCTTCCGAGCCTGCACGGTTGGTTCCACAGAGTCCTACCTTTTCCTTGGAGCCACTGGTCGAGGCTCTGGATAGATTTTCTGATGTCCCTACATACCGGGCAAGCAATGTGTTCTTATTCTGTATGATGAGCCTCTTGACCGTAGCTCCAGGGGACTTGGTTAGCGACCTTCGCCTATTTGGGGTTCTAGATGACTTTCACCGCGAATTATCTCCCTTTCCCCTTATTCTGGTTGAGACCATTCTAGGCTTGGATGTTGTACGCTCTGGATCCACCACCTCGTTCACCGGAAGCCCCTTATTACTCCAGATACGTCATTATTTTAAAAGGTAGTGCGTCCCTTGTGGATTTCACACTAGTTTTTCTTAGCGGGAAGTGCATCCTTTCGGATTTTCACACAACCCTATGCCTAATTTTTGCCTCAAGTAAACCCAACTTACTCCAGTGGCTTTTTCTTTCTTTCTATTTTTTTTTAAAGATATGGCTACAGGAGAAGCTGAGGATGCTGTCAGAGCCACCTCCCCGAGTCGTCGCACAATACTCGCTGAGACACTTCCTCCCGCATCGACGATTGTATTCATTCGCAACTCGTGATGAAGGCATCGCTCGATTTGGCGAGCTATCAGATGATGACATCAGCTTCATGTCTGCCTGGCTTCCTCTGTCCCATGCAGTCATTGACGGATCATCAGGGTGTGTTCCCCTATGCGGGCTTCGTCAAGCCACTTTCTGCATTACAGCCCGATGTGCTCGTCAGCTTGGGATGACCCAGGACATAGTGAGAGTTCCGTTATCCTTTCGGGAGGAGCTTTTTCTGCTGCTTTTGCTTCTCGCTATCATGAGTTGTGGAGCCAACTTCCAGTTAAGACCGTCATACCTCGATTCGGAGCTCATTCTGTGGCCTCCACCAGTGAATATAAGAGATGGGTCCTCAGCCCGACGTCTGACAACAGGACGCGAGGGCTCAAACATCTGGCCGGCGAGAGTAGCGGTAGGACCTAGTTTAGCTTATACATGTACACCCTTTGTGTATTATATTTCTTTTCAAAACAGAAGTAAAAAAAATGATTGAAATGAAAATAATAATTCTTATTTTATTTCACAAAATTGTGTACATTTCCACATAATTTCAGTATACATGATCAATTTTCGACGTTAACTCGACTGTGTACGCCCTATTAATTCATGAAACCAAATTTTGATAGCATCAACTCCTGTTACCATTCAGTTTTCGACTCGCAGGGCATTTTAGTCTCTTCTTTTTATTTTATTTTTAGCCTTTAGCCGTGGAACCTTTTGAGTCTGTCTATATTAATCAGTTCCTTAAATTCATTGCCATCGCTATCCGATAGAATTGCAGCTTCTTGAGGATGAACGGCCCTTCCCAGGTTGGTCTAAACTTCCCTCGGATGTTCGGCGCACCTGATCTCATCTGCTTAAACACCAAGTCTCCCTCCTTCAGTGGATGCTTCTTAACCTTCTTCCCAAAGGACTGAGCTAGTCTCTTATGATAGATCTGGTTATGGTAGTAGGCTTTCAATCTGCTCTCATCCAACGGTTTAGATGTTGTAACCTTTGCCGTGCCCATTCAGCTTATGGAATCTGAGCCTCCATGACTACACTTAATGACTTGAGTTCTACCTCAACTGGCAGCACTGCTTCTGTCCCATATACCAGAGAATACGGCGTAGCATCCGTATATGTTCTAACCGTTGTCTTGTAACCCCACGGCGCGAAAGGTAGCTTTTCTGCCCAATCTTTGTAGGTCTGGACCATTTTGGCTAGAATCTTCTTGACGTTCTTATTAGCGGCGTCTACTGCTCCATTGGCTTGTGGTCGGTATGGAGAAGACTTGTGGTGCTCAATCCCATACTTTTCAAGTAGCTTCCTTATTTCTCCCATAAATTGGACTCCGTTATCAGACACAATATGATGCGGAAGACCGTATCTACAAATCAAATTCTCCTCAATAAACTTTGCCATATCCCGTGCATCAATCTTCTTAAAGGACTCCGCCTCTACCCATTTAGTGAAGTAGTCAATGGCGACTATGATATATCTGTGTCCGTTAGATGCTGTAGGATGAATCTCCCCAATAATATCTATTCCCCAGGCTGCAAACGGCCAAGGCGATGTTAAGCTATGTAGTTCTGACACAGGCAGGTGCCTCAAGTCCGCATATTGCTGGCACAGCTTTACATATTTCAAGCAATCATTATCCATGGTGAGCCAGTAAAATCCTTGCCTCATGATTTTTTTGGCCAACGTCAACCCATTCATATGAGCTCCACACACACCTGCATGAGTTTCTTCCATCACCTTCCGGGCCTCCCTTTCATCCAGGCACCTGAGCTGAATACCGTCGGCCTGTCTCTTGTACAATGCTCCGTTTATGCATATGAACTGAGTGGACAGCTTGCGGATCATTCTTTGGTCTTTTTTAGTAGCTTCTTCCGGAAATTTCGCGCTTTCCAAATAATTCATGATATCAAAATACCACGGCTTTTCATCCGCTACCTCTATTTCCATTATCGGTTTGACCTCAAAGCTAGGCCTCTCAGAACTCGAGATTAGAACTGGCTTCATGGCTACTCCTTCCGGATTATCCCACATTGACACTAGGGTTACCAGTGCATCAGGCAACCGATTTTCATCCCTTGGCACGAAATGGAACGTACAAGTCTCAAACCGACTACATAGCTCCCTCATATATTCAACATACGGCACTAATCGCTCTTCCTTGATAGCCCACTCTCCCCAAATCTGGTTGATTACTAGGGATGAGTCTCCAAACACTTCCACATCCTTTGCCCCCAAGGCAATTAAGACTTCTAATCCGAAAGTACATGCCTCATACTCAGCTTTGTTGTTAGTGGCCCTGTATCTCAACTTTTTGGCCAACGGGAATTTTTCGTCATCTGGGGTTGTCAAAATGATTCCTACTCTTGCCCCCTTATTGTTAACATCCCCGTCAAAGTGCAGTTGGCAACCTTGAACAGAGATTGCGGCTATGTTTTCATCAGGAAAAATGAATTCAAGTGAATCTCCCTCAATGGGATGATCGGCCAGAAACTCGGCTACTGCCCGCCCTTTGATAGTTTTTCGAGTGATATACTCGATATCGAATTCTTGTAGCAACAGCAACCACCTTCCCATTTTCCCAAGCAAAGACGGTGCCTCCTGCAAATACCTCAGAGGGTTCTGCTTCGGCACTGCCTGTACTTTGTATGAATGGAAATAGTGTCTCAGCTTCTTGGACGCCTAAATCACGGCGAGGCGGATCTTTTCTACTTCTGCATATTTTACCTCGTAAGCGAGCGAGAAACTTCTTGCTGAGATAATAGACTGCAAATTCCATTCCGAACTCATCTTCCTGAGCCATCATGGCACCTACAGAGCCATCTTGCACTGCCAAATACAAAATGAGCGGCTTGACTGGTTGTGGTGGCCTCAATACTGGTTGGTTCAGCAAATACTCTCTGATACTGTCGAAGGCCTTTTGGCAGTCCTCGTTCCATACCATGGGCTGATTCTTTCTGAGTAACTTGAAGATTGGCTTGCATATCGAGGTGAGCTTTGCAATGAACCGGCTAACATATTGTAACTTGCCTAGGAAACTTCTCACATCCTTTTCCTTTTGCGGCACTGGCATTTCCCTGATTGCTTTCACCTTATCCAGGTCAATTTCAATCCCTCTTTGGCTGACCACATGTCCTAGCAGCTTTCCTGAAGTTACTCCAAAGATACACTTTTTGGGATTTAGCCGCAAGTTGTACTTATCTATTATGGTGAAAAACTTCTCTAATGCTTCGAAGTGGCCCTCTCTGGTAGCTGACTTGACCATCATGTCATCTACATATACTTCCACCTCTTTATGGATCAAGTCACTCAAGATCTTCATTGCCATTCTCTGGTAAGTAGGCCCTGCATTTTTCAAACCGAAAGGCATCACTCTGTAAGCATATATTCCCCACTCCGTGATGAAAGCCGTTTTGATCCGATCAATTATCCTATTGAGGATCTGATTGTAGCCCGCATAATCGTCCCCAAAGCTATACATCGCACAATTGGTGGCACTGTCTATCAATACATCAATATGGGGTAGCGGAAAATCATCCTTAGGACAAGCCTTGTTCAAATCTCGATAGTCCACACATACGCACTTTTCCATTCTTTTTGGCCACAGCGACTACATTGGCCAACCACGTGGGGTACTGTACTTCCACCAGAAACTTAGCTTCAATCCGTTGCCAAATTTCTTCTTTCACCTTGTCTGCCCATTCCGGCCTGAGCCTTCTTAGCTTCTGTTTCACAGGCTTGTGGTATGGAAAAGTTGGGATAGCGTGCTTTGCGACATTCCGATCAATTCCCGGCATGTCCTCATAGGTCCAGGCAAAGACTTTTTCATACTTTTTTATTATTCTCTCAAATCTTTCTCTTTCATCAGGAGTTATGTTTGATGCTATCAAGATTTCTTTCGGATTTTTCGAGGTTCCAAGATTAAATGGGGTAGCATCAGTAGAATCAATATCAAATATGGATGGAATGTGATCATGATCATGCATATTGAAATTATCAGAAACATCGCACAAGTAAGCAAAATCGTTCATTCTATTAATAAAATTATAATTGTCATTTACATCACTAAAAAGTTCAGGAATGAAAAGACAATCTAAATCGGTTTCTTCCTCATCTCCCGCTGGATTTGCTAATGCCGACGGTCCTGCATCATCAGGGTTGATCAGAGGCTCTTCATCCACCTCTTGAGCAGCTTCTTCCATCTTAGCCTTCCCTTTGACATGAGCGGCCACCATAGCTTCGGTCACCACTTCCTCAGGCTCTTCCCTGTCCCAGATTGCTCTGTTGGTCAAGACCTCTTCATCCCAAAAGTCATCAACTGGCTTGACCACCCCAATATCCCAGTCATAAACATCGCTGAATACCTCATTTCCCGGTACAATCCTTCCATCGACCAGCTGAGGCTCGGCTTCCCCGGTATAAGCACAAATTGCTGATGCTGGTACAAAACTTTCCCAAATGTGGGGGATCTCCTTCATCGGCTTCAGCCCTCTCTGCACTCCTCCTTTGTAGCCCAGGCACTTTCTGTCTTTTTAACCCCTAGTAGCGATGACCTCTGGCATCCCCTGGGAATTCTTACCCAATCCAACACCCGGAAGAAATGACATCCTCTTCATCATAGCTAGCACTTGAGGGCTTCCTTTCATTGCCTCTTCCTCATTGATCATGGCCACATGGAATCCACTAAAAGGCTACCTCGCTATCTTGAGTATTGACACTTGATTCTCTCTCGCAGCCTTGATGGTCACCATTTGCCCTTCATGTGGTATCTTGACCATCTGGTGAAGCGTAGAGGGAACACCTCCCAGCTTGTGAAACCACGGTCTCCCTAGCAATGCTGAAAAATTGGCAATAATGGGCAGGACTACAAATTCGACCTCAGTTTCCACTGGCCCGATTTTGACCACCATCTTGAAAGTCCCTGAAGCATACCGACGAGAGTTGTCATAAGCTGTGATCATCAAATCTGACTTGGCTAGCATATCTTCCGTCACTCCAAAGGCGGCCATGGCTACTTGTGGGCATACGTTGATTGATGACCCATCATCCACCATTACACAAGAAGTGTGCTTTTGATTGATCTGAGCCCGAATGTATAGAGGGCGGTTGTGGTTACGGCCTTCCGCAGGTAAATCTCCAGCCCCTCCTTTCACCACTTCCAGCAGCTCAGTGGGCGAAATCATTGTAGCCACAGTCGTCGCGCATAGAGCCTCTACCAATCTCTGCCTATGAGAGGGGGATTTCCTCAGTAGATCCGAAATGGAAATTTGAGCCGGCATTTTCTGCAACTGTTTGACTATTTGATCTCCTTCTGGCTCTTATCCTTCTCTTTCTGACCTTTCACTGGCTCCTGAGGCGCTGCCACTTCCGGCACTACTCTCCCACTGCGGGTCACTGCCCCTACCTTCATTTTTCCTTTCTGCTCTTCCGTTTCCTCCTCCTCTGAACTCCATGGGTCAGGAAACTCAATAGCTTCATCATCATCACTTCCACTCTCACTAGGGGACCAACAATCGATCACTGCAGCGGGCATTCCTTTTTCACTTACCTCATAGAGGCTCGTGATAGCAGTGTTCACATCGACGCCGTATAACTCATTCAAGATAAATTCTTCTGATAAACTGGATCCAATCATGAACACGGGTGGGGGCACCTTATTATACCCAGCTTTCTTCTGGCCTTCCCTCTTCTCGGGGTATGTAATCTGCTTTGAATCAATCAGGTCTTGAATTGCATGCCTCAAAGCTTTGCACCCATCTGTTAAATGACCCGTGTGCTGATGGAAGGAACAGTATTCGTTATCCTTGTGACCCGGCATCCCTTGTGTCCTGGCAGGTTTAAAAGGCAATGCCTGTAACTTCCCTTCCTTCATCAGCCTTCTCAGAACCCACGATAAGGACCTCCCCAAGTTTGAAAAATGTCTTGTGGTTGCATCAGCAGCAGACACCTCAACCGTTCTTCTGGTGCTACCCCTGGGACCTGTTGGCCTGCTTGCCCCCTGACTGGTGCTCCCCCTCTTGGCATAGTTATCACTATTTGCTTTCCGAGCCAGGTACTCTCCCTCCGCTTCAATGGCTATATCCTTCAAGGACTCCCAGTCTTTTAATCCCTTCATCTTCATCCCTTCTCCCAAATATGGGCTTGCGTTCTTGATGAATAATCTAATCTGGTCCTGAGTTTTTGGCTTCCTTCTCATTTCCATCACTTTGTTCCTCCAGCGAGTTAAGTACTCATGGAAAGATTCTCCAGCCTTTTGTTGCAGCAATTCTAGATCTTTGAGGGTCACCTCCATCCTCGTGTTACAATCATACTGCCTCAAAAATTCTTCCGTGAGCAAATCCCAGTCTTCTTTGGTTCTGCAGTCAAGGCTGTGATACCAATCTATAGCCGGGCCAGTCAGACTTAAGCAAAAGTACTCCACCTTTTATCTCTTCATCAAGGTGGTCCCCTTCATGATCAATGAATGTTGCTTCACATGGGCAGTTGGGTGGGAGGTGCCATCGAATTTGGGAACATCTGGCATTTTGAAATTGTATGGGATCGGATCCACTCCTTCCAGCTCCTTATCTTCAGGATTCATTCCTTGACCCCTACTCAACATTCGAGCCATTGCCTCAAACTTCTCCTCCATTTTCTTTCACATGGTCTCCTCTGACTGGGGTGCCTTTCCCCTTTTTGACACAATACTTTCTTCATAATCTTCATCTTCAAAGTCATCTTCTAACCTCTGAACCTGTTTTCTTCTCTGAACCCCTACTGCCACTGACCTTAAGTCTACCGGCGGTGGTCGGATCTCTTCTTGCCTCTCTTCTCTATCCTCCCCCCTTTCATTTTATCTGATAGGAGGAGGAGGGGGGCTCTGCAGAGCAGTGTGCCGGGCCATCGCGACCATCATGTTCATCATTTGGCCCTCAAACTCCTCAAACCTTCGGCTAACCTCTTCTGCAATCAAAGCCCTGGTGGCATTATTCTCTCTTGGTGTGTTAGCCATATTTGATATGGCACAGCTGGTCTCTGAATGGGTTTCTGAGGAGCTCTCCCTTTCTGTCAGCTCAGACACAGGATTTCGGATCAAATGTCCTGCAGGTCCTCTCGTCCACCTGGGCAGATCTATGATGGTTGCAGAGACAAGGAGTCAGAATGATGCATGAATGCAATAAAATGCATGATCGTGATATGCAACACCCACAAATCACATGCAAGAAGATAGGTCCTTCCACCCTTATTGCTCCCACACACGCGGTCATAGTCTTTTTCCTAGGCGGGATTAGTCCATGGGTCAACAGGGAACCCGATGGACACGCATGGTGCGCGGCGAAAAATCGGCAGCATAACACTCCTATACTAATGCACAAGCGCATGGATAATGATCCTCACATATTTAGGTAAATCCAAATATATCGACATGACCCTACCGGGGCATGAAACCCTTTGGCTAGGTAACCAAGCAAGACATTTGGACTCACCCAATACATAAGGACCCATACAGCATGCACGGTATTACGGTTCATATCACCTAGGGGAAGTATCTATGGCCATTACATGAGGTTTAGTCAAGGGTGGTGTCACTTTAGGTCTACCCAAGCATGGTCCCTGCCAATGGGTCTAGCTCGTCGTGAACGACCGATCGGGTCTCCATTTTATATACCAAATGGTACGAGGCTTGGGCTGGTGATTATCCTTAACACTTCCCTACATTGAGTGAACGTAGGGTTGTGCTTCGGGAATGCACCAAGGTTTAGAAAGGACCAATCTAGCGTAATCTAAGGCTCTAATGGGATGTAATGCAAATTTGAGAAAAAGCGAATTTATAAACTAAAACTTAATTGTAAATTTTAATCAAGGTATTTTCAAATCAAAGTCTCGAACCAGTAGCCAGCGGAGTCACCACTGTGACGCACGCCGGACCCCGAGGGCGCCCATTGACCACCCGCTTGAGGGCTATCGGGCAAAATGACGGTCCATTAACAACTTGCAACAAATTATAAGTGCGTCTATTTTGGGCAACAAGGAGGTTTCATGGAGTCGCCACCCAATAAAACATTGGGAAAGTTCCTCTCGCCTTGGAGAGCCTAAGACAGCGCATATTTCCATTTTAGGCAAGCCAAGGGGGTCTTTGAGGCAATCACCCCAATAGAACATTGGGAATGACCCTCTAACCATATGGAGCCTAGGATTTGTTAAGCCATTTGACACAAGAGGTGTCTTGGAGGTCTCGTTCCAATGAGTGATCGGATAGACCTCTCGCCTCGTTGAGCCCAAAGACCAGAGCTGGGTTCGGGACTTCTCATCTATTTCTACCTTGATTAATTTTACAATTAAATTCTGAGTTTATTAGTTCGCTCTCTCCCCACACGATGCAATATAATTAAAGGCGCACTTACTCATATCAAAAGCATAATAAATAAATAAAATGTAACAAAAAAGGACTATAAAGATAAATACAATAACACTAGGAGCGGAATATAACTCCCATTTGTAAAAGTACGGTACATACATAAAACGGGAAATTCATTTATTTTGAGGACTTTCGTCCTCACAAGCACTTATTATAAAAATGATCTTTTATTGTGATGGTTTTTTATTGGATGAAAAAAATAGGACATTGGATCCTCGAGTTTGTGAAAATCCCAATTTTATTTACTATAAAACATTTATCCATTTTTACATTAATGAGAAATAAAACAATTGTGACCGTGACCATCGGGTAAGTAACATTCTGTTTTGAGGTGTGCACATGTCACGGTGACAATGAAATTCATTGTCACCGTGAGGTCAGGTGAGTTACATTCTGTTTTCAAATTGGGTTATGTCACGGTGACAATGAAATTCATTGTGACCGTGACATGAGGCACATTCATTTCTATTTTTAAAATGGTTTATGTCACGGTGACAATGAAACTCATTGTGACCGTGACATAATGCACATTCAATTCTGTTTTCAACATAGGTTATGTCACGGTGACAATGAAACTCATTGTTACCGTGACCTCATGGCGGTTCAATTCTGGATTGAATTTTTTGGGTATGTCACGGTGATAATGAAATTCATTGTGACAGTGACCCCACAAAAATATCTTTTAAAATCCCAGTTTTCCATTCGTTATTTCTCACTTTCCCACAACTCATTCACTCTCACCGTGCATTATTTGTTCTTCTCTGCCTTCTCTGTGTTCTTTTCTCTCTTTTAGGCTACCATTAGGGATAATCTACAACAAGTAAGTAATTTTCTCTTTCCTTTACTTTAATTTTAATTTTGTTTTTCTCCTCCTCTCGTTCCTTGTTATTATTCGTTATCCCTTGTTATGCGTTTCTTGGTTGCTTTGTCCAAAAATTTCGTGTTGGTCTCTGTTATTGCTTTGAAATCTTGATGTGAATCCTCTTAATTCTTACTGTTCATTTTAATTTTGATCCTTACTTCTGAACGTGACTGAGTGGGAAATAGGAATTTAGGGCGTAAATGGTGCACAACTTGGGTTGATGATTTTACTCAAATTTTGGATTGGACTTGAATTTTATTGATCTTAAACTATTTGTTATGCATTGTATTGTTGTTAATTTCCAATTTTGGGGGTTGTTAGTGCCGTTGGTTTTCAATTCTAGTGCGTTTAAATGCTTGCTCACCGAGTGCTTAATAAAATGTCTCTATGAACTGATTTTCCAGATTCTGCAATTTTTAACATTTTGAAATGCAGAGTTTTATTTACCCTGATGTTTAATTGTGCTTTAAGGTTGTCATTGCATGCTCTTAGCCTCTTTATGAGTTAATATAACTTTGTTAAAATCAAGCTCATTTGGAGGATGCATAGGTTTGGGTAGGATGGATTGGTTATTGATGAGTGAAGTTGTAGCCATTGTTTATTTAAACTTACATTGTTATTGAAATTGGCTGATTGCTTTCGTACAGTGGCTCCAAAAAGAAAAAGCTCTGCTCTAGCTTCTAGCTCTGCCAGCCAACCCCCCAGCGCAGATTCAATGGACATTTCTAAGGTGCCAGCCTGGGTTCCAGGTGCTAAAAAGGTTCCTTATGCTCAATTCACCAAATGCTCGTACATCCCAAAGAGCTATTTTTATTTTGGTTTGCTGGAGAAACTTGGCATAAAAAATGAACTCCAGCAGCTTATCGCCAACATTGGCTGGGAGCGGGTTTTCATGCTTAATGAGAAAGTCTATCCTACTTTGATAAGAGATTTTATGTCGACTATCACCTGTCGACCAGGCCGAGACCTTATCACCGATCCAGGTTCTGTTTCATTTTTCTTGGACACTATAGAGTATAACCTCACTTTTCATGAATTTTCAGAGTATCTTGGTTTTCCTCACCTGGTGCCGGATTGTTATGATGATCACACTAAAGACAGTGCTTAGGAGATCATCCGCGACACTATAACTGCCACTCAATATGTCTCGGGCAAAACAAAGGCACATTATTTAGACAGCCACATCCTGCGCATCCTCCATCGCTTTTTCTCATTATCTATGTTAAGCCATGCAGATTCAGCGGGCCAAGTCAACCTACCTGAAGCCCTGTTTCTCGCATGCATGGTGCAGGGTGTCCGCATTAATGGCGCCATGCATTTCTGGCACAAATTTGAGGAGATGCAATGGAAGTCGAAAAAGGTGACCAAAATTGCACTTGGGGGATTTGTCACCGCCATAGCTAAGTGTGTCAGTCACCCCTTGAAGAAGTACAAATCCTTGCCTTCCATTGCTACAATTGATCAGAAGATGCTCACAAATATGAAGGTTATAGTGAAGGATGTGACAACGGCTGACGGCTTTCGGTTGTCCACTCATGATGAGTATTTGTACGGCGTCGAGCTTGGTCTGGGAGGCTTGCCACATGACAATGAGGAGGATCCTGAGGCACCAGCTCCCCCAGCCTCTGAACAGCAGCAGTTTTCTTCCGCGCAGTATGACGCGATTATGGAGCGGATGGACACCATAGCTGCATCTGTGGACACCATCTCAGTGTCTCAGGCGGACATTTAGTCCCAGATGGACCAGCTGATCCAGGGATTTTCCGCCTGGTCTGCGCAGTTTGATGCCCATTTTCCACCACCGCTACCACCGCCTGAGGACTGACTAGGGAGCTTTACTACCTTTTGTTATGTTTTTGTTTTTTGTTTTTTTTCTTTGTTTTACTTTTTCATTTTGTTTTGTAATATTTAGACTTGCTGGGGATAGCAAGTTCTTGTCTGTGGGGTAGGGGAGTACCTTTAACTTCTTATATGTAACTAACAATTTTATTTTTCTCTAACTTCTTATATGTAATTTACGGCTTGTGATGTTTGTTTATTTTTGTTTGATGTTTGTTTATCTTTGTTATAGCTTTTGTGTACTTTTTGTTGTTGCCTGAATATCCCTATCTTAGCTTGGTTGGCTCTTAGTTATTCCTGTTGTGAATGGTTTGAACTTCAATTTGAGAATGGTTTATCTTAACAATTGATCATAGTAAATGAGTAGTTAGAAGTTTTAGAAGCAAATTAATCAGAATTAGTCATATATCTTGTAATTTCCAATCTTTTCTGCACTATAGGCTTGTTTGTGAAAACTTAAAAAAATCCAGTGCATAAAAGTTTTTGAGTGAAGGAATTTTAGGATAGTTAGAACCTTCCTTATCACCCTTCAAAACATCATAACAACTCAAGCAAGTTTAGGACATGATCTAGGCAATTTCTTTCTTTGATAACCATTTTAAATAGCCTTTAAGCTACCTGTTTACTTTATTTCCATTGCTAGCCCCGTTGAGCTGATTTAGTATGCTAAAAGCGTACTATGCATTTTTCTTTGTTACACTATTATTTTACCATTTAACCTAAATGCCTTTAACTATCCTTTCTAAGAATTGGCCGCTCTAGGATTGGGTTGGGATAACATTGAAAGTTGAATTAGGGTATTTATTGTGAAAATAGTGTGGGAATGAGAAGAATTGTGAAACTTTGGGGTGTTGTCTAGTGTATCGTTTAAGTTCCCTTTAATGGAATCAAAGTTGTGGTAGGAAAATAGAGGTTTTGGGTATCTCATCATAAAAATAAAAAAAAAAGAAGAAGAAAAAAAAAAGAGAAAAGGAAAGGAAAAGAAGTTGATTGATTATTGTTAATCTTGGAGTTAGTTGATTTTAGAAAAATTCGAGTGTGGGGTACCCTTAATTAGAAGAAGACGTATTCAGATTCATGGATACTTGGGTTTTAAAGGGAAATTCATTAAGAAAGCTCATCACTTTGTTTTCTTGAGGTTTAATGCATTTCATGTTTGGGGAAGTTAGACGACCTTTGGCAACTATGAGTAAATTGAAGGTAACTCATGGAAATTTTTGTTCAGTTTGGATAGTGGAATTATAGGTAGAGTGGCTGACTCTTTATTTGATTTTCCTTACTTTTCTTGTTAGCCAATACCCTAACCCAACATTACAACCTTGGGATAAGTCCTAATGATTCTGCTCTTAGCTTGAGTTGTTTAGTGGAGATGACCCTTGTGGTTCTGGTGCTAAAGGAGAGGCTTATAGTTATCCTGAGTTTTAAGTGCGAAACCTGTATGCAAATTTACTTGCATATTCTTTTTCTTTGCTAAATTGCAGGAATGCATTGGTTGTTTTGTTTTGAAAGAGAAAATTTGTTTTGAGCCTAGCACACACACACGTGAAATTACTTGATATAAATTGATTTGAGAATTTGTAACTAAGGCCCCTCTGCTTGGTGCTAAGACTATTGTTAAGTTTTTGTATTCCGAGTTAGAGTTGGAAATTTCAGTAATGTGGATAATTCATTTACTCGAGGACGAGCAAAGTCTAAGTGTGGGGTATTTTGATAACTTCAATATAGTACTTAGTTTTGATGGTGTT
The DNA here is from genome assembly GCA_947683425.1 of Excoecaria cochinchinensis. NCBI lineage: Eukaryota > Viridiplantae > Streptophyta > Magnoliopsida > Malpighiales > Euphorbiaceae > Excoecaria > Excoecaria cochinchinensis. The sequence goes on from CANTUQ010000004.1 coordinate 6,669,574, forward strand.
TTCATATGATTTTTGGGTGTTGTGTTTTTGTGTCATGTTTTGTTTCCTTTAGGTTAATTTTTCTAATCTTAGTCAAATTGGAATTTTGATGCATTATAGATAGTTTTTTATGGAATTTGATTTGTCTTTGCAAGTGTGGTTCTAGGTACCTCACGGTCACAATGAAACTCATTGTGACCGTGATATAAAGAGAAATTGAAGACAGGAGCAGACTTAGAGGGGTCACGGTCACAATGAATTTCATTGTGACCCTGACATAGCAAACCTTTGGACAGAATGCAAGTATGAAGCATGTCACGGTGGCAATCTATTTCATTGTCACCGTGACATGAAAATCTTTATGGCAGAATCAGAGCAGCACGTACCTCACGGTGGCAACAAAGTTCATTGTCACCGTGATATAATTTTTTCCTGGACAGAAGCAAAAATTGAAGACCTCATGGTGACAATGAAATTCATTGTCATCATGACCCCTCTCCTGTGCGCAAAGGCAAATTAACGATCTCGACACCTCACGGTGATAATGAATTTCATTGTCACCGTGACCACTCTGAGACTATTTAAACGCAATTTTCTGTTTGGTTAGGGTTCCGAATTTTTCAGTTGTGCTTTCATATCAGTTTTGCGATTGACAATTTTCTAAGTTTTTCTTCTATTCTAAATCTTAATTTTCGAACCTTTGTCTTTAGTTTTGAATTAGAAATCAAATATATTTCATTAGATTCATAGAGTTTAATTTCAATAGAGTTTTTATTTTGGGTTTCCAGAATTTTAGTTTAATTCTCCATTGAAGATCCAAAGAAGAAGATCGAAGAACGTGGGATTCAACCGGGATTTCTACCTCAATGAATTTCTGGGTTTATTCTTTCCTTTATTCTTTTGATTTTGTAATAGATCGTGAGTAGTCTTTTAGTGGGGATCTCTAAATCCCCTATCCTTGATGTGAATTCTGAACATATTTTGATATTTGATATATGAATGAAGGGTTTATTTCACTGGTTCTTATTGTCAAATCATGAGATGTATATTTTCAAGTTAATTTCCTATTTTGATGAATGATTTAATTCATGTATCTTAATTGGTTATTGAATTGTATGATTGAATGTCATGATCAATTATCTTCATATTTTCTGTCATGTTTGCTGTATCATTTGGACTACTCCGGAATAGGAATCTAGATGTGCAGGTTTTCATGGTTTAAGATTGGAGTGAGGAGTAAAATAATTAGGTTTTGGGCTGTTTGGCTCCGGAATGGGAAAGCAAACCAATTTTAGGATTTTAGACCCGTGCTTAGGCTAGTTGTATGGCTTGCTTCGGAATGGGACGTCATGTAATTAGAGTAGCTTGCTCTGGAATGGGACGCTTAGGTTAAGAGGGTTATCCCAATTTCGTTCATATATGGTTTCTTTATGTGTTTTGATTCATATTCGGGTATGGGGTGGATAAGTGAACCTGAGCAACGTTTGTCTATTTTGAATTCTTATATTGTTATTTTTTCCATCATTTTATTTCTTGGAATTATTGCTGTCAATTTAATTTGATTAATTCTGTTTGTTTATTTTGGTTACTTAAATTCTTTATTTTTAATCAATAGTTAACTCAATCAATTTAAACAATTGGGAATTCTTTAGCATACGCTTGATTTTCATTGCTTGCACGCACAGTCCCTTGGGTACAATAATTTGGGGTCCTAAATATACTCCACTGTATTACTTGCCGATTCAGTACACTTGCTGAGGTCATGTCAAGTTTTTGGCGCCGTTGCCGGGGACTGGTGTTGTTTGTGAGTTTTTATTTTTATTTCTATGTTCTTTTCTTTTGCTTATTTATTTTATTTTATTTTTATTCTTTGCAGGTAGTCGTGGTGCATGAGCAGATTGAGACAAGAACAAATAGTACCATACGACCTGAAATCGAGAGGACTTTACATCAGCGAAGGAGAGCAAACAGAGATAACAATATGGAAAACAATCCTCCTATTGATGAATTTCCTCCCGAGAATGAACAAGTGCCGAGGGCATAGTAAGAGAATCCGGGAATATATAGAGAAGAGGCCCCTAGGCAGAGAACGATAACGGACTATGCTGTACCGAGATGGAATGAGGATCATCGGACAATTGTACCGCCACAGGGAGTACAGTTTGAACTTAAGCCAGCAACCATCAATATGGTACAGAGGAACCAGTTTTCGAGTTCAGAAGTGGAAGATCATGCGTAGCACTTGGATATATTTTTGGAGGTTAGTGATACGGTCCAGATTCCAGGAGTGACATCTGATTCGGTAAGATTAAAGTTGTTTCCTTTCACTTTGATTGGAAAAGCAAGAGAATGGCTGCAAATGTTACCGAGACAGTCAATCAGATCATGGGATCAGTTACAAGAGAGGTTTTTGATGAGATTCTTCCCTCCTACAAAGACTGCGAACATCCACAACAGTATTCTGGGTTTTAGTCAGATGGTTGAGGAGCCTTTTCATGAGGCTTGGGAAAGATTTAGGAGATTGTTGAGAAGCTGTCTGCACCATGAGATAGCAATCTACCATCTGATGATGCAATTCTATAGGGGAGTTACAACACAGACAAGATCCCTTTTGGATGTATCATCAGGAGGTTCATTCATAAATAGGATGCCAGAGGAAGCTTTCCATGTGTTGGATGAAATGGCAGCGAATGATGCTCAATGGGCTAATCCTAGATCAGTCCCGAAGAGACGAGGAATACATAATGTGGATGAGGTGTCTATGTTGAAGGCACAGATCAAATCAATGAAAAAAGAGATGAGTGGATTAAAAGTGCAAAATGTAGCTTCTGTCGCTCAAGAGAGTGGATGGTACGAAAGTGGGCAATCTAGTCAAGAGAATGGAGCAATGGGAGATGTAAATGCTTTAGGAGATTACCAAAGGAATGACCCTTACAGTAACACATATAATCCGGGTTGGAGAAATCATACCAACTTCTCTTGGAAGGATGGAAATCAGAATGCTTCATCGTCCTATTCACAAGCAAGAGCTCCCTTTAACCAAAACACTCAATACCAACCACCATATCCATCCCATCAAAACCAAGGTCAAGGTTTTAATCAGTCACAGGGTCAATCATACCACCCACCGGGATATCAACCTAGGCCACCTGTTCAAGAGAAAAAGCCAAACCTTGAAGATATTTTAGCTAGCTTCATGAACAGTCAACAGCAGTTTGTGAATAGCTAGCAACAATTTATGGCTAACCAAGAAGCAAGGTGGAAATCTCAAGAACAATGGAATCGAAATCAAGACACTTCCATGAGAAATTTAGAAACTCAAGTGGGACAGCTTGCTAATTCGATGTCTCAAAGGCAACCGGGGACTTTTCCTTCGAATGTGGTCCGGAATCCCAAGGAAGAAGCAAAAGCAATCACACTGAGAAGTGGCAAGGAGGTGGTACAGAGAAAAAGCCAAGGTAAAAATTCTTCACCATCATCTGATATGGAGGAGCCGACACGGAAGGTAAGCAACCCTAACTCTAGGGTGGAAGTTAAAGAAAATGCTCCTAAAAATGATAAGGGTAAAAGTCTAGTGAATCCTAGAGAAGAGGATCTTGATATTAATAGACTGTCATTTCCTGCAGTGGCTAGGAAGGAAAAGAAAAATGAGCAACTAGCTAGGTTTCTAGAAATGTTTAAGAAACTGCACATAAATTTACCATTTGCTGAAGCTTTAGCTCACATGCCTAACTATGCTAAATTCATGAAAGAATTATGTTCTAATAAAAAGAAATTAGAAGGGCATGGAACTGTGCAGCTCACAGAAAATTGCAGTGCTATAATCATGAACAAGATCCCTGAAAAACTGGAGGATCCAGGTAGTTTCACTTTACCTTGTGAAATTGGTGAAGGTTTTAATGGAAATTCTTTATGTGATTTGGGTGCGAGCATAAATTTGATGCCTTATTCTATTTGCAGGAAGCTTAATCTTGGGGAGCTCAAGGAGACGGGAATGATACTCCAACTTGCAGATAGGTCAGTGAGGAGACCCAAAGGAGTGATTGAGGATTTGTTAGTGAAGGTGGGGAAATTTATTTTCCCAGTGGATTTTGTAGTGATGGAGATGGAAGAGGACCGAAAGGTACCACTCATTATGGGGAGGCTATTTTTGAACACAGCAAAAGCATTGATAGATGTACATGGTCAAACGGTAACCCTAAGGTTCAATGATGAGGAGTTGGTGGTAGACATGAACAAGGCTCAAAAGTATCCATCTGGTGATATGGAGGAGTCTGTTTATTTTGTGCATGAAATAGAGGAGTGTGTAGAGGAGGTGCAGGAAAAATTATGGGGAGCTGATCCAGTGAATGTGAGTTTGATACATTTATTGGAGGATGGAGATATGGAAGGAGAGATGAAGGCAAAATCGATAGCAGCCGTGGAAGTAGAAGAAGAAGAAGAGGAATTACAGTAAGAAGAGCTTAATCCGAAAAAGGGGGATTTAAATTCTGAACTTAAACCTCTTCCTTCTCATTTGAAATATGTATTTTTAGAAACTGAGAAAAAGCCAGTAATTATCTCTTCTTTGTTAACAGATGTTGAAGAGAAGATGTTGCTTGAGGTGCTGAAAAGGCACAAGGGTGCCATTGGATGGGAGACCTCAGATTTGAAGGGAATTGACCCTAGTTACTGCCCACACCGAATTCCGATGGAGGAGGAATGCAAGCCGGTAGCTCAGCCTCAAAGGCGACTCAATCCGGCAATGCAAGAGGTGGTAAAGAAGGAGGTACTTAAACTCCTTGACTCAGGTATTATCTACCCTATCTCTGACAGTAAATGGGTTAGTCCAGTGCAGTGTGTGCCTAAGAAGGGGGGAATGATGGTGGTAAAAAATGAGCTGAATGAATTGATTCCAACTCATACTGTTACGGGTTGGAGAGTCTGTATTGATTTTAGAAGGCTAAACAATGCTACTAGAAAGGACCATTTCCCCTTGCCATTTATTGACCAAATGTTAGAAAGGTTAGCAGGCAATAGGTTTTACTGTTTTTTAGATGGGTACTCGGGATATTTGCAAATCCCTATAGCCCCTGAAGATCAAGAGAAAACAACTTTTACCTGCCCTTATGGCACATTCGCCTATAGGAGAATGCCTTTCGGATTATGTAATGCACCGGCTACGTTTCAGCGGTGTATGATGGCTATATTCCATGACTTCATAGAGAAATTTATGGAGGTATTCATGGACGATTTCACTATATATGGGGCTGATTTTGAGAGTTGTTTAGAGCATCTCGATTTAGTATTAGGGAGGTGTGAAAAAGCCAACCTAGTTTTAAATTGGGAAAAATGCCACTTTATGGTGAGAGAAGGCATTGTGCTTGGGCACAAAATTTCTGAGAGTGGGATAGAGGTCGATAAGGCCAAGGTAGAGGTAATAGAAAAGTTGCCACCCCCGACTAGTGTTAAGGGCATTAGGAGTTTTTTGGGACATGCAGGGTTTTATCGCCGATTTATCAAAGACTTTTCAAAAATTGCTAAACCCTTGTCCAATTTGCTTATGAAATATGCTCCTTTTAATTTTGATAGTGAATGCATGCTATCTTTTGAGACTTTGAAGCAACGGCTCATTTCAGCCTCGGTGATTATATCTCCGGATTGGAATCTGCCGTTTGAACTAATGTGTGATGCTAATGATTATGCAGTTAGAGCAGTGCTTGGACAGCGGTGGGATAAAATATTTTGTGCAGTTTATTATGCCAGTCATACTTTGACAGGAGCACAGGTTAATTATACCACCACTGAGAAAGAGCTTCTCGCGATTGTTTATGCTTTTGAGAAGTTCAGGCCGTATTTGCTGGGTACAAAAATCGTGGTGTGGTCAGACCATGCAGCTTTGAGGCATTTGTTTGCCAAGAAGGAATCCAAGCCGAGGATGATTAGATGGGTGCTTCTATTGCAAGAATTTGATTTGGAGATCAAGGACAAAAAGGGGGCAGAAAATTTTGTGGCAGATCATTTGTCAAGATTAGAGAATGATCATATTGAGAAAGGGGAAATTCTAGATTTATTCCCTGATGAGCATATTTGTGCTTTATTTGCATGTGAAAGTTCTATCCCTTGGTTTGCTAATGTGGCGAATTTTCTTGCAGGATTTTTTATGCCGAAGGATTTTACATGGCAGCAAAGGAAGAAGCTGCGAGCTGATGCGAAACATTACATTTGGGATGACCCGTACCTATTCCGCTTGTGTGCAGATCAAGTTCTAAGGAGATGCATCTCAGACGAGGAGAAGGGAGAGATTATCACAGCTTGTCACAACGGAGAAACTGGTGGACATCATGAGCCAAATAGAATGGTATCAAAAATTTTATCTTCTAGTTTTTATTGGCCTACTATGTTTAAGGATGTCCAATTTTTTTATGAAAACGTGTGATAGATGCCAAAGGGTAGGAAATATTTCTAAGAGAGATGAGATGCCCTTGACTAATATGCTAGAGGTAGAACTGTTCGATGTGTGGGGAATAGACTTTATGGGACCTTTTCCGGTATCATACGGGTTTGAATATATTCTAGTGGCAGTTGATTATGTGAGTAAATGGGTAGAAGCTGTCGCCACTAGAACTTGTGATGCAAAGGTTGTTTTAGAATTTTTGAGAAAAAATATATTCACTCGGTATGGAGCCCCTAGAGCCATTATTAGCGATGGTGGTAAGCATTTTGTTAACCACCAATTTAAGGTTTTATTGAAAAAATTTGGAGTTAGGCATAAGGTCACGACCCCTTATCATGCTCAAGCTAATGGTCAGGTTGAAGTGTCAAACCGGGAGTTAAAGGCCATTTTAGAAAAGACGGTCAATGCATCTAGAAAAGATTGGTACCTTAAGTTGGATGACGCTCTATGTGCTTATAGGACAGCATTTAAGACACCAATAGGGATGTCCCCTTTTAGGTTGGTTTATGGGAAGTCCTGTCACCTCCCAGTGGAATTAGTGCATAAGGCTTATTGGGCTACCAAATTTTTAAATTTTGACCTTGAGAATGCAGGAAAGTGCAGGGCCTTACAGTTGACTGAGTTAGAGGAGCACCGATATTGGGCATATGATCATGCCATGAAATACAAAGACAATACTAAGAAGTGGTATGATCGAAAGCTGGTAAGGAAAGAACTTGTACCTGGAATAAGAGTACTCCTTTATGATAGTAGGTTGCGGTTATTTCCCAAAAAGCTGAAATCGCGATGGAAGGGGCCTTATGAGGTTGTGGCAGTTGATAAGTTTGGAGTGGTGACATTGAGGCACCCGAGGTTTGAGAATGAATTCAAGGTGAATGGACATCGTGTGAAGCCTTACTTTGAGTCTACATTTGATAGTGCTTCCGCGATTGTCAATCTTGCAGATCCTTGACGGTATTTAAAAGTCCAGCTGCGAACTTGTTAAATGCAGAACTTCTTCTTAACTTTGTAGGTAGTTAGTTTTGTTTAGTTTTGACATATTTGTGTTTATTCGTGAAACTATGTTTTGTTGGAGAGTTTTCAAAGTAGTAGTAGCTAGAAATTTAGAGAGATTGATGACATTTTTTGCAAGTATGCAGGTGGTCATGGTGACAATTAAATTCATTGTGACCGTGACCAAAGGAAGTTGCATTCTGGATTCTAGTGGGTGCAGATGTCACGGTGAAAATGACTTCATTGTGACCGTGACCATCGGGTAAGTAACATTCTGTTTTGAGGTGTGCACATGTCACGGTGACAATGAAATTCATTGTCACTATGAGGTCAGGTGAGTTACATTTTGTTTTCAAATTGGGTTATGTCACGGTGACAATGAAATTCATTGTGACCATGACATGAGGCACATTCATTTCTGTTTTCAAAATGGTTTATGTCACGGTGACAATGAAACTCATTGTGACCGTGGCATAATGCACATTCAATTCTGTTTTCAACATAGGTTATGTCACGGTCACAATGAAACTCATTATCACCGTGACCTCATGGTGGTTCAATTCTGGATTGAAGTTTTTGGGTATGTCACGGTGACAATGAACTTCATTGTGACAGTGACCCCACAAAAACATCTTTTAAAGTCCCAGTTTTCCATTCGTTATTTCTCACTTTCCCACAACTCATTCACTCTCACCGTGCATTATTTGTTCTTCTCTGCCTTGTCTGTGTTCTTTTCTCTCTTTTAGGCTACCATTAGGGATAATCTAATATAAGTAAGTAATTTTCTCTTTCCTTTACTTTAATTTTAATTTTCTTTTTCTCCTCCTCTCATCCCCTGTTATTATTCGTTATCCCTTGCTATGCATTTCTTGGTTGCTTTGTCCGAAAATTTCATGTTGGTCTCTGTTATTGCTTTGAAATCTTGATGTGAATCCTCTTAATTCTTACTGTTCGTTTTAATTTTGATCCGTACTTCTGAACGTGAATGAGTGGGAAATAGGAATTTAGGGCGATGGTGCACAACTTGGGTTGATGATTTTACTCAAATTTTGGATTGGACTTGAATTTTATTGATCTTAAACTATTTATTATGCATTGTATTGTTGTTAATTGCCAATTTGGGGGGTTGTTAGTTCCGTTGGTTTTCAATTCTAGTGCGTTTAAATGCTTGCTCACCGAATGCTTGATAAAATGTCTCTATGAACTGATTTTCCAGATTCTGCAATTTTTAACATTTTGAAATGCAGAGTTTTATTTACCCTGATGTTTAATTGTGCTTTAAGGTTGTCATTGCACACTCTTAAACTCTTTATGAGTTAATATCACTTTGTTAAAATCAAGCTCAGTTGGAGGATGCATAGGTTTGGGTAGGATGGATTGGTTATTGATGAGTGAAGTTGTAGCCATTGTTTGTTTAAACTTACATTGTTATTGAAATTGGCTGATTGCTTACGTGCAGTGGCTCCAAAAAGAAAAAGCTCTGCTCTAGCTTCTAGCTCTGCCAGCCAACCCCCCAGTGCAGATTCAGTGGACATTTCTAAGGTGCCAGCCTGGGTTCCAGGCGCTAAAATGGTTCCTTATGCTCGATTCACCAAATGCTCATACATCTCAACGAGCTATTTGGATTTTGGTTTGCTGGAGAAACTTGGCATAAAAAATGAAGTCCAACAGCTTATTGCCAACATTGGCTGGGAGCGGGTTTTCATGCTTAAAGAGCAAGTCTATCCTACTTTGACAAGAGATTTTGTGTCGACTATCACCTGTCGACCAGGCCGAGACCTTATCACCGATCCAAGTTTTGTTTCATTTTTCTTGGACACAATACAGTATAACCTCACTTTTCATGAATTTTCAGAGTATCTTGGTTTTCCTCACCTAGTGCCGGATTGTTATGATGATTACACTAAAGACGGTGCTTGGGCGATCATCCGCGACACTATGACTGCCACTCAATATGTCTCGGGCAAAACGAAGGCGCAACATTTAGACAGCCACATCCTGCGCATCCTCCATCGCTTTTTCTCATTATCTATGTTAAGCCATGCAGATTCAGCTGGCCAAGTAAACCTACCTGAAGCCCTATTTCTCGCATTCATGGTGCAGGGTGACCGCATTAATGGCGCCATGCATTTCTGGCACAAATTGGAGGAGATTCAATGGAAGCCGAAAAAGGTGACCAAAATTGCACTTGGGGGATTTGTCACCGCCATAGCTAAGCGTGTCCGTCACCCCTTGAAGAAGTACAAATCCTTGCCTTCCATTGCTACAATTGATCAGAAGATGCTCACAAAAATAAAGGTCATAGTGAAGGATATGACAACGGCTTACGGCTTTCGGTTGTCCACTCGTGATGAGTATTTGTACGGCATCGAGCGCAGTCTGGGAGGCTTGCCATGCGACAATAAGGAGGATCCTGAGGCACCAGCTCCCCCAGCCCCTGTGTACCAGCAGTTTTCTTCCGCGCAGTATGACGCGATTATGGAGTGGATGGACACCATAGCTGCATCTGTGGACACCATCTCAGTGTCTCAGGCGGACATTTAGTCCCAGATGTACCAGCTGATCTAGGGATTTTCCGCCTGGTCTGTGCAGTTTGATGCCCATTTTCCACCACCGCCTGAGGACTGACTAGGGAGCTTTACTACCTTCTGTTATGTTTTTGTTTTTTTTCTTTGTTTTACTTTTTCATTTTGTTTTGTAATATTGAGACTTGCTGGGGACAGCAAGTTCTTGTGTGTGGGGTAGCGGAGTACCTTTAACTTCTTATATGTAACTAACAATTTTATTTTTCTCTAACTTCTTATATGTAACTAACGGCTTGTGATGTTTGTTTATTTTTGTTTGATGTTTGTTTCTCTTTGTTATAGCTTTTGTGTACTTTTTGTTGTTGCCTGAATATCCCTATCTTAGCTTGGTTGGCTCTTAGTTATTCCTGTTGTGAATGGTTTGAACTTTATTTGAGAATGGTTTATCTTAACAATTGATCATAGTAAATGAGTAGTTGGAAGTTTTAGAAGCAAATTAATCGGAATTAGTCATATATCTTGAAATTTCCAATCTTTTCTTCACTATAGGCTTGTTTGTGAAAATTTAAAAAAATCCAGTGCGTAAGAATTTTTGAGTGAAGGAATTTTAGGATAGTTAGAACCTTCCTCATCACCCTTCGAAACATCATAACAACTCAAGCAAGTTTAGGACATGATCTAGGCAATTTCTTTCTTTGATAACCATTTTAAAGAGCCTTTAACCTACCTATTTACTTTATTTCCATTGCTAGCCGCGTTGAGCTGATTTAGTATGCTAAAAGTGTACTATGCATTTTTCTTTGTTACACTATTATTTTACCATTTAACTTAAATGCCTTTGACTATCCTTTCTAAGAATTGGCAGCTCTAGGATTGGGTTGGGATAACATTGAAAGTTGAATTAGGGTTTTTATTGTGAAAATAGTGTGGGAATGAGAAGAATTGTGAAACTTTAGGGTGTTGTCTAGTGTATCGTTTAAGTTCCCTTTAATGGAATCAAAGTTGTGGTAGGAAAATAGAGGTTTTGGGTATTTCATCATAAAAATAAAAAAAAAAAAAGAAGAAGAAAAAAAAAAGAGAAAAGGAAAGGAAAAGAAGTTGATTGATTATTGTTAATCTTTGAGTTAGTTGATTATAGAAAAATTCGAGTGTGGGGTACCCTTAATTAGAAGAAGACGTATTCATATTCATGGATACTTGGGTTTGAAAGGGAAATTCATTAAGAAAGCTCATCACTTTGTTTTCTTGAGGTTTAATGCATTTCATGTTTGGGGAAGTTAGACGACCTTTGGCAACTATGAGTAAATTGAAGGTAACTCATGGAAATTTTTTTTCAGTTTGGATAGTGGAATTATAGGTAGAGTGGCTGACTCTTTATTTGATTTCCCTTACTTTTCTTGTTAGCCACTACCCTAACCCAACATTACAACCTTGGGATAAGTCCTAATGATTCTGGTCTTAGCTTGAGTTGATTAGTGGAGATGACCCTTGTGGTTCCGGTGCTAAAGGAGACTTATGTTTATCCTGAATTTTAAGTGCGAAACCTGTATGCAAATTTACTTGCATATTCTTTTTCTTTGCTAAATTGCTGGAATGCATTGATTGTTTTGTTTTGAAAGAGAAAATTTGTTTTGAGTCTAGCACACACACACGTGAAATTACTTGATATAAATTGATTTGAGAATTTGTAACTAAGGCCCCTCTGCTTGGTGCTAAGACTATTGTTAAGTTTTCGTATTCCGAGTTAGAGTTTGAAATTTCAGGAATGTGGATAATTCATTTACTCGAGGACGAGTAAAGTCTAAGTGTGGGGTATTTTGATAACTTCAATATAGTACTTAGTTTTGATGGTGTTTTCATATGATTTTTGGGTGTTTAGTTGTGTTTTTGTGTCATGTTTTTTTTCCTTTAGGTTAATTTTACTAATCTTATTCAAATTGGAATTTTGATGCATTATAGATAGTTTTTGATGGAATTTTATTTGTCTTTGCAGGTGTGGTTCTAGGTACCTCACGGTCATAATGAAACTCATTGTGACCGTGACATAAAGAGAAATTGAAGACAGGAGCAGACTTAGAGGGGTCACGGTCACAATGAATTTCATTGTGACAGTGACATAGCAAACCTTTGGACAGAATGCAAGTATGAAGCATGTCACGGTGGCAATCTATTTCATTGTCACCGTGACATGAAAATCATTATGGCAGAATCAGAGCAGCACGTACCTCATGGTGGCAATAAAGTTCATTGTCACCGTGACATAATTGTTTCCTGGACAGAAGCAAAAATTGAAGACCTCATGGTGACAATGAAATTCATTGTCACCGTGACCCCTCTCCTGTGCGCAAAGGCAAATTAACGATCTCGACACCTCATGGTGACAATGAATTTCATTGTCACCGTTACCACTCTGAGACTATTTAAACGCAATTTTCTGTTTGGTTAGGGTTCCGAATTTTTCAGTTGTGCTTTCATATCAGTTTTGCGATTGACAATTTTCTAAGTTTTTCTTCTGTTCTAAATCTTAATTTTCGAACCTTTGTCTTTAGTTTTTAATTAGAAATCAAATATATTTCATTAGATTCATAGAGTTTAATTTTAATAGAGTTTTTATTTTGGGTTTCCAGAATTTTAGTTTAATTCTCCATTGAATATCCAAAGAAGAAGATTAAAGAACGTGGGATTCAACCGGGATTTCTACCTCAATGAATTTCTGTGTTTATTCTTTCCTTTATTCTTTTGATTTTGTAATGGATCGTGAGTAGTCTTTTAGTTGTTTGGGGGATCTCTAAATCCCCTATCCTTTATGTGAATTCTGAACATATTTTGATATTCGATATATGCATGAAGGGTTTATTTCACTGGTTCTTATTGTCAAATCATGAGATGTATATTTTCAAGTTAATTTCCTGTTTTGATGAATGATTTAATTCATTTATCTTAATTGGTTATTGAATTATATGATTGAATGTCATGATCAATTATCTTCAGATTTTCTGTCATGTTTGCTGTATCATTTGGACTGCTCCGGAATGGGAATCTAGATGTGCAGGTTTTCATGGTTTAAGATTGGAGTGAGAAGTGAAATAATTAGGTTTTGGGTTGTTTGGCTCCGGAATGGGAAAGCAAACCAATCTTAGGATTTTAGACCCATGCTTAGGCTAGTTGTATGGCTTGCTCCGGAATGGGACGTCATGTAATTAGAGTAGCTTGCTCTGGAATGGGACGCTTGGGTTAAGAGGGTTATCCCAATTTCGTTCATATATAGTTTCTTTATGTGTTTTGATTCATATTCGGGTATGGGGTGGATGAGTGAACCTGAGCAACGTTTGTCTATTTTGAATTCTTATATTGTTATTTTTTCCATCATTTTACTTCTTGCAATTATTGCTGTCAATTTAATTTGATTAATTCTATTTGTTTATTTTGGTTACTTAAATTCTTTGTTTTTAATCAATAGTTAACTCAATCAATTCAAACAATTTGGAATTCTTTAGCATACGCTTGATTTTCATTGCTTGCACACACAGTCCCTTGGGTACAATAATTCGGGGTCCTAAATATACCCCACTGTATTACTTGCCGATTCAGTACACTTGCTGAGGTTGTGTCAATCACATATCAACCTAAGATCCAAAGAGAAATGGACAACCACTCTCAAGTATACACAGCCAAATACAAACTCCCAAACCTGGAAATGGAGCTCAACCCGCTAGCTTCAAAATCCTATCTTTTCCTTTCCTTTACTCCTTCTCCTTTCTTCAGATTCTTGCACAAATCCAACCAAAATAAAACCCAATTAACCCATGCAAAACAACCATATAACCCATTACAAATCCAAACGGAAGGAGAAGAAGAAGAGAATCCAAGCTATTAAACCAGCCACTTACCCCTTGAAACACTTGTGATCTCCAAACCCTAATCCAAACGTGAAGAACAACTCATGCAAGAGCTTGAGAGAAGAAAATGGAGATGTGAAGGAGTAGGAGAACGTGAGAGTGTAAGAGAGAACAAATGCAAAATGGCTTCCACAGGAAGCTTCACTTCCTGTTTTCCCTATCTCTACTCCCTTCAAATCACATTCAATGCTCTCAACAACTCATACACATGTCAAGTTCTCATTGGACCCCTTATTCCACTACCTTGACTTTTCTCTTATTCCTTTGCTTATCCCTTTATAAGTCCTTGGCAAATTACACATCACTCACTAACAACAATTCTTTCATTAATTACTTTAAATAACTCTCCAATTAAGTCCTTAATTCACTTGCATAAATTACCACTATACCCTTAATGTCCAATTAATCCTACTATTTCCAACTAGGCCATATTTGGGATGTGACACTATCTGCCTTTTTAGGACAATTCATAAGTACACATACCCTTAATCCAATCTCATGGCATTTTTAGACTTTTCTTTTCTTTTCTTTTGACTCTTCTTTTTGTTTTGAACATGGGTATACTTTTAATTTTCATCCCATGAATAGCAAGAGAATGTAGTATGGATGCGTTTTACGCTCCATCCCATACTTTTTTAATTTTGGATATACATCTTGCTTTTTTTTTCTTTTTAAGAACATTATGGGTGCATTTTATACTCCATCCCACTTATTGTTTCTTTTATTTTTTTTTCTAAGTCCTCATCCATTATTGAAAGAAACTAAGGGTAAGTATTATGGCTATAGTTGCCAAAGGCAACTAGAACCCTAAAATCTTAAACTAAATGAGCAATTTCTAGCTTTAAAACATGGTTAGTAAAAAGACTAAATAATCTATAATGTTGAAAGAAGTAAAACAAGATAACTTGAAAAACTTAAAACACATACTAAAAATTTTGAAAAACTAGTAAAATGAGCATAAAAGATAAATAACTTAACAATCTATATAATATATAAATTGAACAATGCCTTATAATAAAACTTACTAAAAAGCCTAATTAAAAAAAATAAAGACATACAAACATTCATGCAACTTATATATAGAACGCTCATACAAGAATTCATAAAACACAAACAAACATACAAACATACTCATTCCCCCACACTTAGAACCAACATTGTCCTCAATGTGAAGAAATGAAAAAAAAATGAAAAAGTAAAAGAAAGAAATAAAACAAAGGTAAGAAAAACTCCCTGCTCATGGTGAAGGTGGAGGTGATAATACTACATAACCAACTTGAGCAATGAATGTGTCCACCTTATGCTCAAGTCAAAGATGACGTCTAGATAAGGAAGTTAATTAATCTTGCATGGTGGACTGATTTTGCAAGATTTATTCAAGCATAGCTGGTATGTTGTGGCTGGAGGACCCAACAGTAGGAGGTTCAGCCACATCTTGCATAGCTGCATCCCCACTGCCCTCATCATCACTTGCTTCCTCTTATTGAGTAGAGGACCCTGCAAGATCCCTACAACAAGACCTTGAGTTTGGTGGGATTTCCTGAAATGAACTATTGACAATCTCCCCACGCACAAATAGATGTTTAGTAAAATAAACACAAGGACGGTCTCTATGATATGCACAAAGATCAATATCTAAATTTCTTGCAATAATAGAAATGATGTGCCCATGTGTGATAGGTGAATCATGTTTACCAACACACTACAACAATTGATTAAAAATCCAATAAGACCAACATACATCCTTACCTCTATGCACACACCACATCAAGAATAATTCCTGAGCAGAAACTCTATTAAACTCAAACCGATTAAAAACTAAAGAAGCAAAAATCTTATGCACACACCACATCAAGAATAATTTCTGAGCAGAAACTCTATTAAACTCAGACCGATTAAAAACCAAAGAAGCAAAAATCTTATGCAAAATCCAGTATTTTAAATCTTTTATGAACATATATTTAGCATCTCTAGATCTATAGGGTGTTTGCAAACCAGTTAAAAATGACCAAAATTCATTAGGTTTAAATGATTTTGGTGGGTCAAATAAACCAGTCTGTGAAGACCCAAACATTCTATTCATCATAAAATAGGTTAAAGTATGTGCCTTTCCATTCAATCTAAAATCTAACTAGTGTTCATTCTCCTCATTCTTTTGCAAAGTGGTGTAAAATTCTAACATTAAGTCAGGATAAATATTTTCATGCATGTTTGCAAACCTCAGGAAGCCACAATTGGACAACATCTCATTAATAGAATTTGACATTCCTACATGCTCAAGAAGAGAGATAGGAAAATACTTACATTGCAAAAAGGTTCTGTCATGAAGAGTAAGAAATTCGGTACCTTTATCCACAGAAAAGATAGGAAAACTGGCACCAAAAGTGGAAGATATATCTCCCTGTTCAGCCTCCAGTCTCGCTTGATCTATTGTTGAAGAGGAGGGATTCTTTGTTCTTACCATTTTATGTGAAAGAAAGAAAAAAAAATAGAGTACTGGCTATGAAATGAACTGACTACGAAGAGAAATATGAAATGCTAAACACATGAATTAAAGATAAGGAGAAGGAAGAGTAATGCATAAAAGAGAACTCATGAAAGAAAAAGAACAAAAGAAGATGAAGAGGTAGAAGGTGGTGTAGTCTAACACGATAAGGGGAAGAATAAAAAGAAGAGGGTTGGAAAACAAAGGGTCATGTCGATTTAAGGAATTAGGGTTTTAAAATAAAATTCCCTGTTTAATTTTTTTCTTTTTGTGTTTTTCCTCTCTTTTGTTTTCCTTTTTAACTTAGGTTAATTTAAATTGAGCCAAATACAAATAAGAAAAGATTTAAATTAGTAGAGAAAGAAGAGGAAATAAAAATAATTAGAAAAAATTACTTACAGTGACTCGTGATCCACCACCTTCACGCTGCACAAGTCGGATGCACCTGCACGACTCGTACAGAGGTCACTTACCTGCAGGACTCGTGAATCGCCAGCATGAGTCGAATGTCCTATGAAGTAATGCCTTCTATTGTGATCGCGATGTGTTTCATTCTTGCGACAAAAGCATCCTCTTCTGCAGGGAACACGAGTCAGACAACTTGCACGACTCGAAGGACTTCTCGTTTACTCCTTCAGTCAACTTCTGTCACGATCACGAGGCTTCTCGTGCTCGCGACAGAAGCATCGTTTTCAGCAAATGACACGAGTCAGACGAAAGCTCATGACTCATGTCCTTTGAATGCGACTCGTGCTGAATTTCAAGGTTATGCATTCTATAGCCTTCTGTCGCGATCGGGATACAGGTCGCGCTCGCGACAGAATCATCATATCTTGAAAAATGTTATTTTTTCTAATTTTTCTTGTATTAATAATAAATAAAACAACACCTAATCTTACTATTTTGACCTATGGCACAAAAACAAAACAAAGTGTGTTAGTAATAAAAAAACCAAAATAAAAATTAATTAACTAACTTGCATAAAATAAATTATAACAACAATAAGAACATATAGAAAGAAAATCTAATGCAGCAACCTAAATAACAGACTAGAAAATTCTATGGTGTCATGTGCTCTCTAGGATTTTCCTCCGTATTGCTTGGAAGACACTCCATACTTCTTGATGGTAATGAACTTGCAAGGTGACCCAATTGAACCTTAAGATTATGAATGGATGAAGCATGATTTTTAGTAATTTGATCAATTTTTTGCCTCAAGCTTCTTTTAATTCTCATTTTGAGAACTAATTTTGAAATTAATCTCCTCAATAAATTTGTCAATTTTCCCTTCAAATGCTCCAAACCTATCTTGTGGTTGTTGGAAACCTACACCTCTATTTTGATTATTGCTACTATTTCCCCACAAAATATTTGGATAATTACGCCAACCAGGGTTATAAGTGTTTGAATAAGGGTTACCACGCCCTTAGCCTTGGATAAAGCTCACTTGTTCCACCTTATTAGTCAGTCCTAAATTGCAATTCTCACTAATATGACCTTGTTGACCACACATAGTGCATCCATTTGGTGGACTTCCCGCCATTCCTAGGCTATTAACCTTATGTGTCAATGCCTCAACTTGGGCTTGCAAAGCTGCTATAGAATCTATTGAATGTACCCCCCTAGCATTAGAATTATTAGACTCCCTTGCTCTTTCGGTGGAACACATACAATTATTCATAGACATCTCTTCTAGCAACTTAAAGGCAGCTTTTGTTGTTTTCCTCATCAAAGAGCCACCAGCTGCAGCATCTATAGTCCCTCTAGTGGTATGATTCACTCCATTGTAAAAAGTCTGCATAAGTAGCTCTCTTGGAAGGTTGTAGTGAGGACACATTCTCTATAATTCCTTAAACCTCTCACAAGCTTCATACAAAGATTCATTATCATGTTGCACAAAGGTGGTGATATCTTTTATAATTTTTGCAGTTTTGGCTAGAGGAAAGTATTTAGATAAAAATGCTTGGGCCAATTGGTCCCAAGTGGTAATAGATTAGTTAGGGAGTTCAACCAAGCTTTAGCCTTATCTTTCAAAGTGAAAGGAAAAAGCCTTAACTTAATTGCATCCACTGAAACTCCATTTATTTTAAAATTATCACAAATTTCCAAGAAATTTGCCAAATGAGCATTGGGATCCTCATTTGCCAAACCATAAAATTGAATGCTATTTTGAATGATTTGTAAAAGAGATGATTTTATTTCAAATTAGTTAGCATTTACCGTAGGCCTTACCACACCTTGTTGAGCACCACTCAATGCAAGTGTAGCAAAATCCATCAACCTTGGTGGATTTTTCTCTTCAGCCATAATAGATCTCTTATTCTTATTCTTATTTTTGTTGGATTTTCGGTTACTTGACAAAAATCTCTCTATTTTAGGATTCAAAGGTGCAAGCTCTCCGTGAGAACTCCTTGTACTAGGCATAGACTTTAACTACCAAATCCTGTAAAAATAACACAAAATAAAAACTAATTAAATATTGTAATCCAAAATCATAAATCAAGATTCATAATGGCAATAAATAATCATTCATTCCCTGGCAACGACGCCAAAAACTTGTTAGCGTATTTCTACATGCTACTTCTGCAAGTATACGGTGTATCAATTATAATACAAAAGATGTCGACCCCACGAGGAATGTGATTAATATTGCACACCATTACTACTCAATTTTAATCATGTTTACAATGATCATTAAATTGTAATTTGATTCTAAAACACTTTATCATGAAAATTAATTTAACTTAGTTATTGATAATCAAAGAAGACAATATATGTAATGAAGAATTAACAATTATGAAACTTGATTCCATCATTATAATATAAATTTAATCTCTTAAGCAAGCCAAGTTGGAATATAGTTCTAATCCACTCTCTCGACATGAATTAGAATGCCTAGAACATGCAATTAAAATTTTAACTCACAATTCTCATTAATGAATTAGAGGGTTCCAATTACATATTCTAAGAATAATCACCAACCTATAGCAACTATCTCAACATGCGATCTCTCAAACTATGCCTTGATAATGAATTTTTATTAGATTTCAGTTAAAGTGGTCTCTCGAATCTTACATTAACTTATAAAGATCATGCAAATATACTAATAGAGAATTCTGCATTCAAAGACCAATAATATAGATGGAAATAGAAATAAAGTTAATATCATTCAAGTTCCTAAAAAAACATTCACTTAATAATTACAAAGAAGAAGTAAAGATTAGAAATAGAAGAAGGGGATCTCTCAACCCTTTTTCCCTTCACCAATTATAGCCTTCTTCCTTGCAATTGCCTTCCTTTCAAAACATCAATCTAACTTAGAACTTTAACTCTAAAAACTATTCTCTCAAAACTTACAGAAAATAATTCAGTAAAATTCCATCACCTTAAATTTATAATTGAAATTATATTTATACTATTCTAAAAGTTGTGTCCCTTCAAATGTCTGTTCAAATAGTTGAAAAGGCTGGGAGAAAATCATGTCTCTTCAGGTGACTTTTCAAGGAAAACTGGCCAATGGATACTTTTATCGCGCTCGCGACAGAACACAGGGTTCGTTCCTTTCTTCTTCTCTTTTGCTTTTCCTCTCTGCTTTCTCTCTGCACTTTCACGGCTCGTGCTCTCCTTTCACGAGTTATGCACCGCTTGCGTGAGTCATGCTCTGGTTCACATCTCGTGCTCTGCTCTTCCTTTTCTTCTTCTCTTTTCTTTTTCTTCCGCGTGCTTCTCTTTGGCCCTTCATGACTCGTGATCCCTTTTCAAAGTCGTGCTCTTTTTTCTCCTCTTCTCTTGTTCAACTCGTGCACATATGTTTCTTCCTTCACGAGTCAGGCTATCCTTTATGAGTCGTGCATCTTCATTTGATCTTCACTCTTTTCTTCACGACTCGTGTCCCCATTCACTAGTCTTGCATATCCTCTTGGTCTGTTCACGTGTCGTGCTCTTTTCTTCACCAGTTATGTTCTTTTCTTCCTTTTTCACCTAAATCACCCTACACACATAACAACAAGTAAACCAACACAAATAACATGATAGATACATATATTTACATACTTTACTCCTTAAATTCACATAAAACATACTCTAAATACTGCATCAATTAGGCACCTATCACAAAACCGACTCGGACCTCTCTGCCTGCACAGCTGCCTGAACAATCTGATAGTAACTGATTGCAGGGGTACTCATCAAAGATATAAGCATTTCCCTCAAAGACTCATTCAACCCGGCCTTAAAATGCTAACACCAAAATTCCTCTGTCAGAATACCCGGAGGAGCATACTTTCCAAGCCTATTAAAGTCTTTTTTGTACTAAAAAACTGACATAGACCTCAGCTTCAAACTCAAAAATTGAGCGCACTTAGCTTCCTTATAGGCCTTGGTCACATACTTACTCGTGAACTCCCACTCAAAGAATTCCCATGTGACCGGATCAGGAAACTGGGGATTCCTACAAACAAACTTCCACTAGTCATAGGCCGATCCCTGAAGCAAGGCAACAACACATTCAACTTGCCTTTCAGGAGGGCAACGAATCTCCTCCAGAACTCGCTCGACTTTATCAATCCATTTCTCGGCCAATTCCAACTCATCAAGACTTATCCCGTAGAAATCCTCTGCCCCAGCTTTCCTCATTCTCTCAATAGGGGCTCTCAGAGCAGTCACCCTTTCTAAGACCTGAGCCATGTCCTGAGAGATCTTCAACATATCCTCAAAAGGCATGGTTGTGACCTCAGGGTGCAACCTAGCAGGTTGAGCTGGACCAGACACAGTCGGATCTTGCTCTTGGGGATAAGCACTCTCGGCTGACCCCTCGAGTGATCCGCGCATGAAATCCATCTATAATAATCATAAAGACATCCGTATTAGACAACACAGTCCTAAACGTACATCTATACACAACAAACACCCAAAAAATGCCTAAACCGGAGCTCTGATACCAAAACTTGTAACACCCCCTACCCATACGTAGGAGAACCCATCCTCTAAGGAGTGAGAACCTATACGAGCAGGGGTGTCACCAAGCAAAAAGAACAATATACAAATACATAACATAAAGAAAACAACAAAAATAAAAACTTAATATTCATTCAATGATATCCAAAGGGGTTTATTACAAAAATATAGTCAGTACATAACTGATATTATAAAATTACATTCTTTCAAAAGAATACATAGCGAAAGCAGTACAAAGGAATAATACAATGAGAGCCCAAAATATTACAAAAAGAATCTAAGTACAAAACTAAGTCCTAATACTTTAAAACTTCTGTGTTGGTTGGACCTGCGGAGACTCTCCCAAAAGCTCAAAACCTTCCGCACCTGCACGGATGAAACACCCGTGCTAAGCGATAATGCTTAGTGGAGAAAACACACAATAAATGAATGGCCACACATAATGATCGTTGGGGCAAAACACATTCAAAATGATACATGCTTATAATCACATATGTATATATATAAATCATAGCTTAATCGCATTCAGTTGCATTCACAAACTCATAGTCAATTCATATATCACTTGGTTTCACATGCTCATATTCACAACAAGACAAACAAATGAAATGCCTACTAACTCACAATAGTGGATAACGAGTGAACACATTAGGGGTGCTCGAGGGTACAATCGAAAAGCAACATCATCATTTTCTCACACACAACAACAAAACCCTAACTGAAATCATACTCTAGCTAAAATCAAAGGAAGAAGAAGAACTCAACCAAAACTTACCAACAACACTTGAGTTAATCAATTCCACCAAAAACTCAGCCAAAGAAGATGGATGAAGAGGGAACAAAGAGGAAAAGAAGAAGAGGAGGAGAAGAAGTGGCGTAAGGAGGAAGAGAACGGGAGAGGGGAAAGACAGCTGCCTCCCTTTCTCTCTCTCCTTGCTATTTATACCCCTCCTAATTTCTTTGCCACATGTCAAACTGAGATTGGTGGGATTGAGCACTCACACCCTACAACCACACTCTACACCACACCCAAGCCTAATCTCACTAATACATACATTAACTCCCTACAAACATCCACATCCTAACAAAACCCAAACACACACACCCCACTACTATACATGCAACCACACTCTACCACAAACCATAAATCATGCAATTAACCCAAATTAAAATATAACAAATGCCAAAACACACACACACACACTAGCATACAATATAGCTCAAACTACTAAGGGGAAAATGGGGTGTTACAGTATGTGCATGTGCTATGGGTGTGTGGCGATGCTCTTTGTGTAATGGCCCGATATATACCCTAGTACTAAATTGTCCTAATTATGTTAATTGGGTAAGGTTAATTTGAAGATTGTATAGTTAAGGACTTAAAAGAAATGAAACCTGGACTTGATTGCATAAAGTATATAAGTTAAGGGACTAATGGTTGGATGTGCATGAGTGTAATTAATTGAGGTTAATGAGTGGTAATAATGCAGATTTTTACTAAGTGGGATTAAGGAAACCTTAGTGGAATCCGAGTGTCCATTTGTGGACTTGCCACCTTGTATAATTCATGCAATATATAGTGCTTAGGAGAGAGAAGTTCCATTTTCTGCATATGACCTTCTTCTTCTTCTTTGGCTGAGCTTTGTCTTCATCCTCTCATGTTTTTAAATTTTACCTTTAGACATACATTCATAGAGATCCTATTAGCAAGATGGATAGTTGATTTATTGAGCTGAATTTATTATTAAGCAAGGTAAGTAATTTGGTTCTTCTTCTTCTTTTTCTTTGAATTTGAGGTTGAGTTGAGATAGTGATTCTTGGTTCTAATTTTTGGAAATTTGATGTTGTTGTAGCCATTGAACCTAGAAATTTCAAGGGGAAGGAGAAAGTTGTTGAATCAAGTGCAAAGTGAACGTTAGGAGCTTAGGCAAAGTGGTTTGGGAAACTTGTTTCATTTTTTGTTTGTATTGTAATTGATTAAGTTCTAAATATTTATTGATGTTATGTGTGATTTGGAACTTGAAATGTGAATTGGATGGGTTAAAAAGTGTTAATTGTGCTTGAACCTTAAATTCGGATATAAGTGTTTATATACACAAAAAATATGAGAAAATGGATTATGTGAGTCTAATTGATATGTGATTTTTGAATTGAAATTGATGTTTTAATTTGATAAAGAAATAGATTGTGTTTGAAAGAGGTAAGGCTTTAAAAGGGGTTTAAATATGGTAATTAAAATGTGTATAAGAGTCAATTGAAGCATGTTGTGATCTTATTGTTATAACTTCTTGAATTGAAGTCCAATTGCGTTGAAATTAATAATGCTGGAAGTTAATGAGTAGGAAAACTTATTGTTAAAAGGAAGAATTAGCTAAGAATTACATTTGAATAGGGTTTAGAAGCTTTGAAATTGGTATGAAGAATGAGGTTGGTTTGCATAGCTGTGCTTGGGCAAAACACAGCCGTGTTTTGGCATTTTTTCATATGTCACGGTGACCAGTTTTTTGGTCATCACCGTGAGGTAGGTAAATTTTGCATTATGTTTTGGTAGTAACCGTGAGGTATGCAAATTCTGCATTTTATTTTGTATGTCACGGTGACCAGCTTTTTGGTAGTAACCTTGAGGTATACAAATTATGCATTCTGTTTTGTATGTCACGGTGACCAGCTTTTTGGTAGTCACCGTGAGGTATGCAAAACTTGCATTCTATTTTGGTAGTCATCATGAGCTACCTTACGTTGCTTTCTGTTTTGTATGTCGCGGTGACCAGCATTTTGGTTGTTACTGTGAGGTACCCTGTTTTGCATGCTCAATTTTAAATCATTTCCAATTGTTATGCAACTGTTTAAGCAACTATTAATCAAGCTTAACATTATCCAATGAGGACTTATATGTGTTGAATGCTATGATTAAATATGATGATTGAATTTGATTATTGAATGTGAATTTGTTCAATAACTCATAAATATGCATAAGTGAGGAATTATGCTATTTTAATCATGTGTGCAATTATGATTACTATGATGTGAGATCAATAGAATAAATAATTAGATTTAATAATTGAAAGCCTGCGAGTCAATTAATGGATAAATAGGCATTCCTATAGGGTCTAAGTGCTGCAGCCATATGCATCCGATTCCTCTAGAATCACCAATGTGTATTGAATCCCTATTGCGAATTACTGATATATATTATTGACTATTTTGGTACCTACGGGTGCTAATTCAAATGTGTGGTATCCACGGATACGAATGCGATTACTGTACCTGAGGGTACTGATACGATACCCGTTATCCGTATCTTTGAGTTGCAGGCAAGGCTTTAATAATTGTTTTAATAACAAGATAAAGTGAATCTTATGTTACATACTTATGAATATAAAGGTGATATGCATGCAAAGAATATGAGATATGGTGAAATGGATGTGATTATTCTGAGATGCCATGTTCATTGAATATATGCTTATGTTGAATATGAGGCATGATAGTTGATGTATAACTCTTATTGTTTATATTATGATATGTATATATATATATATATATATGTGTGTGTGTATCTGTTATTATATACTGTGTATTGTTTCCCCACTAAGTGTTATCGCTTAGTACGGGTTTTCTAATCCGTGTAGGTTCTGAAGTGAAGTGATCCGAAGCAAGGCCCTCGTCGGGAATCCACTTTAGGATTCGAGGGATTGGTTCGCGTCTTTTTCGATCTTAAGTGTTATGAGATATTTTTCGGCACCTCCTTTCACAATAGAACATTGAAAAGGACCATCCATCGCCATAACACCTTTAGGCACTTTTGAGGTATTTTGGAGTCGCCACCCAATTTATGAGAAATTGGGAAAATTTAACCTCTTATCTGTCTAAACCAGAGATGGTGTTCGGAACTTCACACTTATTTATGTCTTGATTAATTATAAATGAGCTTTTAAATTACGAAATTTTATCCCTCATCTCACACGATTAATGCATTGAATTTAAAGCGCACATCAATCACATATGAAATGATAAATAAAAATAAAAATAATGACAAAATTAAATTACAACAAAACTAGGGGCGGAATACAGCCCCCATTGTAAATAAAATATAAATTATGCATAAAACGGGGTATTTATTAATTATGAGGACGTTGGTCCTCTCATGCACAATTAAAGAAAATCATTTTAAAGTGACAATTTATTTTGGATGGAAAACTAGGACGTTGGTCCCATTTTATTAGAAAATCCAATTTTATTTGTAGAAATATTTTTGTGTGATTTTTGATTAAGCGTGCATAAAATAAATGGTTTAATTAATTATTACATGCCAAATAACTCAATAAAACAAACAAAAAAATAACAAGTACAATAAAAATAATAATAATTCTCCGGTCTCCTCTTCCATTCGCACGGACGCTCAAACAGGGGAACACAAGAATTTGACACAAGGAAAAACAAACAAAGGTAAAATTGATGTTAGTGTCCAAACAAAATTCAATTAAACAAAAAATAATGAACTAGGTAAAATATGCATATTGAGTGACTAGTAAATTAGATGATACATGAAGCTAAGTTGACATATTAAAATATTACGTTAAATGGTTAAAAAAATAACAATAATAGCAATAATAATAACAATAATATTAAATAAATAGTGATAATGACGACAAAGACGACAAGAATAATAATAATAATGATGATAATAATGATAATGTGTAATGATAAATAATGACAATAGTAATATTAATGAAAATAACAATAATAATAGTAATGATGATAATAATAATAATGACGAACGATGAAATGAAACGATGGAAAAAATAATATTAGAAACCTTAGATCTATGTAAGAAAACGCAGAAAATAATTAAAAACCAAACAAATGCAAAGGTCCACATGGTTAACAATTAATTAGCAAGGGTTATGTTAAAAACGTATATAATGATGATGATAAAAATAAATATTAATTCTTATGATAATAAGAACGATAATAAAAATAATAAGCCAATGAAATCAAGTGAATAAATAAAAGGAAAAACATGCATCACGCGGTAATAACATTTAAGCATACAAAAATTATAAAAGGGTGATAATAAAAGAGAAAATCATACAAATCCCGTTTTTAGCATTATATAGATCTATCCATTTTTATGCCAGCGACAAAATGAGAAGATGAATATTCATGCTAAAAAGATAGATCTCAAATCAAAAAAACACATACATGTATTAATTCACAAAAATAACAACATAACATAACTTAAGATAATTAACATGAATAAATTGAAGTAAAAATGAGATGAAAAATAGGTCCAAGAATCTTTACCCTCAGAGTTAAATGATATTGAAGAAAGATAGTCCGATCTAATCTCTTGTCAAGATCCGAAAATTAACTCGAAAATGTGTTCAAGTAAATCTTGAGTTTATGTCTAAAAAAACTCAAGAACACCAACAAGAAAAATGATTTGATTTTTTTTTTTGTTTGATATGTGATCTGAAAATTCAAGTCAAGGATTTGATTTTCCTTTCTCAAAGGTTTCAAGATCAATCAAAATTTTTAGAGATAAAAAACTAGAGTGAAATTTAAGATGAAAACTTGTAGAGTAAAAGAAAAGAATTAAGAGAATTGAAGAAATAATTTTTGTTTTGGAGAATAATAAAAGATGAAATCCAAGAACCTTAAACCCTTTTGTTTTTTCCATCAAAATCCACTAGCTCCCCTTAAGAAGCTCTCTCTCAAATGACTTAGGAAAAAATCTTTTTTAGAGAGAATTTTTCTTACTCTTTCAAGACCAATCTTTTTCCTTTTCTTTTCAAAATGAAATCTCACCCCTGTAAAATCCTACCATCCTCTGCCCTCTCCAGCTCCCCTCAGATTTCCCAAGATTCCCCCTCACAAATTGTCAACAAAAAACACTCAAAAATCAAAAATTAAATCCCTAAAGTCAAATTTGCACAATTAACATTTTTATTTATTTTTAATTATTTTTGTCATTTTTTGAATTTTAATTCCCACCCAATTTGACCAATATTTATTAAATTTGAGTAAAACCTGAAAAAATCACAAGGAAAAATTATTTTTTTAGCCCAAAAAGTGAAAAATATGAATTTCGGCGGAAATGGGCGGTTGCGGCGGGGACTGGGCAGGATCGGCGAGATTTCTCGCCGATCCTGGGCGAGCTGGCGCGCAGCGTGCGCATCTCGCTGTGCGCTGCGCGCAGCAGGGGCTTTAGCGACGCGCAACGGCACGTCGCTCTTTCTCGCGCAGGGGCCGCTCGCCCAGCGCCAGTGCGCTGCCGCAAACGCGCCGACGCGCCCGACGTTCGCGATTTTTTTTTTTTCAAATTAAATTTTTTTTTTCAGAAAATATAATAAAATGAAATACAAAAACATGAAAAAAATAAAAATACAAATAAAAATAAATAAAAATAAAAATAAAAATAAAAATAAGAATGAACACTTTAAAAGAATTTTGAAGAAAATAAAAGAACTTGACAAAGAAATGACCGATTCCTATTTTCTTGCTCATGAATTGGTCTTTATTTTCATCATTGGGTAATCCTAATCTTGGACCGACTCGGGACCTGGTGTCTACAGTTGCCCCCAATTTTAGGGAAACTAGCATATAGGTGCCTAGTTGAGCCAAAATTCAGGAAAGAGGAAAGAAGTGCATACCTAAGGCGACGACCTTCCTGTTGCTATGAAATGTAAATCATTTTTCCCGAACTGCAAACCTATTTCAGACTCGCGAAATGCGGATGATGATGCGCCAAGTCTGCTCCAGACTTACAAAACGCGAGGGTTGCTCTCCTGAGCTGCACCGAGTCTGCTACAGACTTACAAAGTGCGGATGATGGTGCGTCGAGTCTGCTCCAGACTTACAAAGCGCGAGGGTTGCTCTCCTTAGCTGCACCGAGTCTGCTCCAGACTTACAAAGTGCGGATGATGATGCGCCGAGTCTGCTCCAGACTTACAAAACGCGAGGGTTGTTCTCCTGAACTGCACCGAGTCTGCTCCAGACTTACAAAGTGCGGATGATGATGCGCCGAGTCTGCTCCAGACTTACAAAACGCGAGGGTTGCTCTCCTGAGCTGCACCGAGTCTGCTCCAGACTTACAAAGTGCGGATGATGATGCGCCGAGTCTGCTCCAGACTTACAAAACGCGAGGGTTGCTCTCCTGAGCTGCACCGAGTCTACTCTAGACTTACAAAGTGCGGATGATGATGCGCCGAGTCTGCTCCAGACTTACAAAACGCGAGGGTTGCTCTCTTGAGCTGCACCGAGTCTGCTCCAGACTTACAAAGTGCGGATGATAATGCGCCAAGTCTGCTCCAGACTTACAAAACGCGAGGGTTTCTCTCCTGAGCTGCACCGAGTCTGCTCCAGACTTACAAAGTGCGGATGATGATGCGCCGAGTCTGCTCCAGACTTACAAAACGCGAAAAGTGCTTTCCAGCATAACTTCGGTTGTCTCCTGAATAAAATAAACTCCGATTAGATCAATGTATCATTGTGATCATTTTTAACTTCTGTGAAGGTTCAATTGTTATGATTTTACCAATTTTGTGATTTATCATATGATTTCCATGCTTGTCAAAAAAGATTTCTTATTTAAAGGGTATCCAAACATGCAAAGTGCAACAAAGGTCATCTATATAAATGTTATTTTCGTACATGAATTACATCAAAAATCATAAATCTCCCTGAACATTGATTAAAAGATCATGGTTGGTGTGCGTCGCTTGATCCTTTATGGCTCATAGGTGTGTAGGAGGCTCTTGTGGGCTCCTCGGGTCTGTCTTGGTGTTGTCGTGTCTCCTTCACGCACCGCCCTATGCTTTGCAATCTCTTGTCTATGGTTTGTAGTCTTTCATCCCTGCGCTGATTCATACGCTGCTCTACAGCCATTAATCTCTCATTCATTCGTTGTTCTACCGCCATAAGCCTCTCACCCATACGCTGCTCCATAGCCATCAGTCTCTCACTCATTCGTTGTTCCACAGCCATCAGCCTTTCGTCAAAGCATTGGGATCTGGCCTCCACTACTGCTATAATCTCCCTCTGCATGGTTTGGATGAGGTCCTCCATACCTATCTGGCTTTGCTCCATCCCGGGTCTAGGTGGTGGTGGAGGAGCTGCTGAAGTAAATGGCCCCAGAGATTCTAGACGATCATAGGGGTGATACCTCCTATATGTCTGGGGATCTACCTCCGAAGCATGCATGGAAGGAGGAGGGTGTATATGACCTTCTGGAGGAACTGGCTGCGATAATGAAGCATGAAAAAGACCACTCAAGTTAATGTCAAAGTCATCCAAATTGATGTCCATATCCGTATAGTCTGGCGACGAGTGAGGCCTTTCTTCTTCTGGATGTGGATGATAATATTCCCCGTCTGTCTGAGGGTGTGAAGGTTCTCCTTCCACTGATTGCGGATGGTAGCACTCCTCATCTGTCCGAGGTTGTAGAGGCTCCTCCGCCACTAGTTGCGGATGATAATATTCCTCACCTGTCTGGGGTTGTGGAGGCTCTTCTTCCACTGGTTGCGGGGAATAGTACTCCTCATCTGTCTGAGGTTGTGGAAGATCTCCCTCATCCTGAAAATGATCTTCGAACGGTGTGGCAACCGTGAGTGGAGGCAAATGGTACATCCGTCGAGTTTCTGCCATAGTAAGAAGTCTATACTCTCCTGCTTGTCCAGGCAACTTCTCAACCATACCCATACATTTGGCAAGGGCCCAATCGACATAAATTTCTTTGTCCACAGGCTGGCCAAACGTGTTGGGGTCGTGCCCTAGTCGTAGTAGCAACCTGGTGACTACCCCGCCAATACATATCTGCGCCGTAGCTCTCCAAGTCTGTCTAACCATGCCGGCTATGATCTCGTGACTAATATTGAGTGGGGGTCGCTATTGCCATAGCCCATAGATTCCAAATCTCTGCTGTGCTTATGGCGCTAGGACTACCAGTTCTGCCCAAGTAGCTGCTGGCTAAAACCCTCTGAACATACCTGTATACCTGCGAGGTCAGTAAAGTGCTCTTCGCCGTGTTGCGGTCATAATGGGCCCCTGATGCCGCGATCATTTCCCATTGATGTGCCAAAACAACTCTGTCTGGTACTTGTACCTGATTTCCCTTCGGAAGACCCATGATCTGTGCAAAATCCTGGCGACTCATCGTATGCTCCGTATCTTGGACCCGAAAATATATAGCCTCAGGGTCAGTGTTTGATCTTGAAAGCCCCCCATACTTAAGCGTAGCTGTAAGCACCGTGTCCCGGAGCGGTCCGGATCAGAGGTTACCCTATGATGAAATCAGTGTCCAAGCCTGAATGGTAGGTTGGATTTAAAGGTTTTAGCCCCGCGTTCCATGAGAAGTGAGGTTTTTATCATTCCTGGGCCGAAGGAGAGAAAAACAGAGGTATTTTTCGAGTCAAAGGGCTTTTTATCCTCCACAGACGGCCCGCCCGTCTGTCGAGCCAGCCCGTCGCTCCGAGTCACCGATGGCTATGGGTATTTTCCGACGCCCGTCGAAAAATCACCGCCCCTGTCAGATTGCCGCCTGGTTTCCCGGAGCACGCAACCCTTCCGACGCCCGTCGGTGGATGTGGCAGGGCCGTCGGACTAATCCTTGTGTCAGAAGGATTCTTCCGACGCCCGCCTCTATACACCGACGCCCGTCGGTCGTGTCTGGCTATAAAAGCTCCGGATTTTCATTTGAAAAGGGGTTGGAAAAATTTTCAGAAGAGGAAACTCTGCCCAATTTCAAGCACATTTTCCCTCTCTTCCAAAAACATTTTTTCTAAAAGAACTCTATTGGATCAAGGATCAAATCAATAAAAGGGAACTAAAAGCTAATTAGTTTTCTTTAGATTTTGACTCCAAAATCGATTTTCTAAAGGATTGAAGGTGAAATATCTCATTTTCTCTCTTTAACCCTTCATCTTTTGCTTCTCGTGGAACGCGCGGGGCTCCAACCAATACAAGAATCTTACCTAAAGCAATTATCTGAGGGTAAATATTTCGGATTCCCTCTTCATATTATCTCATATTTATTCCCTATTTTGTGAAACTTGTGAATATTTGTCATTATTTCTTTTACTTTGACTCTCTTTTCTCCTTTTTGAGATAAAACACATTTTGACCTTGAAAAGTTATTTATTTCTCTCTCTATCTTTTCTGTTTTTCTCGAGAACAGTGGTGACCGACGGGTCATCTTTATCACCGACGCCCGTCGGTCACCCACCTACAGACGCCCTTCCTTGAGTGACAAACGGACACCTCGGTTATCTTAACCGACGCCCGTCGGTCAGCTAAGGAAGGCCGTCGGTGGGTTCTGTCTCCACCTTTTAATTTATCTTTTTATCCATTTCAAATCTTTTTGACTTCGTGTATGTTAATTTTATGTATATTAACATCTTTTAACTTTCTATGAGTGTATATTGAATCTCTTGGATAATCCCGAGCTTGAGCGGCTGTCTACCATGTGTGGAGGATTTCGTCCGGTTTAGTTTTTCTTAACCCTTTTGATTTATTTCTCTCGCCTATTTATTCATTAATTATTTTATGCATATGAATAAGCTCTTTTTATCTCGTTGAATGTAAAAATAGATCAACGATTTGTACTCAAATACAAGTGAGTTTCGTAAAATGCAAAAGGGTCCAATGCCCTATTTTTATCCAATAAAGATCATCACAAATAAAATATCCCATTTCTGATAATGATGCATGCGAGGACCAAAGTCCTCAAAAATAAGCAATGCCCCGATTTATGTATGCCTCGCACATTTACAAAAGGGAGTTGTATTCTGCTCCTTGTATTATTGTAATTTATCGCTTTTGATATTTATGTTGCTCATTTACCGCTTTCAAAATGTGAATAAATGTGCCTTTTAATTAACCGCATAGTGTGGAGAGAGAGCGAACAAATGATATTAAAATTTGATCATAGCTTAATTGAGGTAGAAATAGATGAGAAATTCCGGACCCAGCTCTGGTCTTTGGGCTCAAGAGGTTAGAGGTTATCCTCCAATATACTTCTTGGGTCACAAGGCTTTAGCGCTAACCCTAGGCTCCTTGGGGTGAGAGGTTTACCTTCTATGATCCCTCTGGTTGGCCCAAAATGGGTACCAAGCGCAGTCTTAGGCTCTCCGAGGCGAGAGTAACTTTCCCAATGTTCTATTGGGTGACGACTCCATGATACCTCCTTGTTTCCCAACATAGACGCACTTGCGATTCATCGCGAGATGTCAACGGACCCGCAAATGCCCTGATCGCCCACGTGCGGGCGGTCCGAAAGGGCGGCGCTCGGGATCCGGCGCGCGTCACAGTAGCCAGGAACTCCCAAGTAACCCCTGGGTAAGTGAGGAAAGCTGGTGTGAGGAAATCCGTCCAACCCATGGCTGCTAACAGCCTGCTAACTTCTTCCCACATGCCCATTTGCTCTAAGAATGTTTGGGACATAAATTTACTATACAAGAATCCCGAATCACCTAATGATCTAAACTTCCGCCTTTGTGTAGCATCCATCCACGTTGGAGGTGGGGCACTGGCTGGTCCTCTAGATGGGGCACGTCGTGGAGGCATCCTGAAAAGAGGAAAATTTACACAATTATTCATCCCTATACAATCCTTCTGCATACCCCCTGAATTGTTGAGGTGTGCTTCCAGACAAGTTCCACTGTCTAATGCCTCCTGCAAAATGAAAACCAATATCCAAGGCAAATTATGCATGTGAACGTGCACATGCTTATGCAAAATGTGCGCGATGAATTCATCCGAGTGGCCTGGGTATCGAGGCTTTGAGTCGTAATGCTTCTTGGCTGAGGGATTCTGATTCATAATTTTCTCAGAGTGAATGGTCAAGCGCGTATTTTTGCCCCCGGTCAGTGGGCACATGGCTTGAATTTTGAATTATATCTTGAGTTAGGCTTCGTCCTGTCTCAAGCAGAGTCATCAGAGTTCATGCTACCTTATCCCTCCTTGCAACAAAAGTCATTATTTTAAAGGTAGTGCGCCCCTTGTGGGTTTTCACACTAGCTTTTCTTTGTGAGGAATGCGTCCTTTCGAGGATTTTCACATAACCCTATGCCTTATTTTTGCCTAGGATGGACCCAACCCATCCTAGCGGTTATTATTATTATTTTTTTTTTTTTAAGGACAGACTGCCTATATCCAGGTTTTCACCCTGCCCCTTGGCCTAACTTTTGCTTAGAGAGCCAGTTACGGTTTTCATCTCTAACGGCTTTTTTTTTTTTTTTTGGCTTTTTTAGCTAAACCCTTTGCTGGCAAAATAATGGCGGACAATCGCACACATCTAAAAATAATGTATTACTTCTCCAGAAAGGAAGATAATGGCATCACGCAAAATGAGCGCACATTCGCATACATGTAAATGTCTCCACGTGATTTCATTATACATGACCATTATTTAACATTAGGCTCAAAATACGAAACCGCATCTAATCTCGAGATGGATCCTGAAAGCATCAAACTCCTGTTATCAATCAGCCCTCTCGGGTTTTCATGATTGACCATTTTCTCTCAGCCTTTAACTTTTTGCCCAAGATGCCTTTTTTCGGTTTTCACCTTGACAAGGCGCCCGATTTTAATAAGGCCGCTTTTCTTTTGGTTTTCAACCCGTGGGGCATTTATTCTCTTTATTTTTATTTTAGTCTTTAGCCATGGAACCTCTTTAATCTGTCGACGTTGACTGATTCCTTGAACTCATTTCCGTCACTGTTCGTCAAGATTGCAGCCCCTCTGGATAATATCTTCATCAGAACAAAAGGTCCTTCCCAAGTCGTTCTGAATTTACCACGAAAGTCCGGAACCCCCGGCCTCATTTGCTTGAAGACCAAATCTCCTTCTCCTAAGGGGTGCTTTTTGACTTTCTTCCCAAAAGATTGAGCCAATCTCTTCTGGTAAACCTGATTGTGATAATAGGCCTGCATCCTATCCTCATCTAGCAAGTTCAGTTGTAGCAACCGCTGCTGCGTCCATTCTGTTTCTGGTAGCTGGGCCTATGATATTACTCTCAATGATTTGAGCTCGATTTCTACTGGTAAAACTGCCTCTGTCCCATAGACTAGGGAGAAGGGGGTGGCTCCTGTCGAAGTTCTGATACTGGTCCTGTAGCCCTAAAGTGCGAAAGGCAACTTTTCTGCCCAATCCTTATAAGTCTGTACCATCTTGGCCAATATTCTTTTGACATTCTTATTTGCTGCCTCAACTGCTCCATTAGCCTGCGGTCGGTATGGAGAGGATTTGTGATGTTGGATTCCATACTTTTGGAGCATCCGCTTGGTTTCCGCCAAGAATTATACCCCGTTATCCGACACGACGTGGTGTGGGAGGCCATATCTGCATATCAAATTTCGCTCGATGAACTTGGCCATATCCCTAGCGTCCACCTTTCTGAAGGATTCAGCTTCGACCCACTTAGAGAAATAATCAATAGCGACAACAATAAACCTGTGCCCGTTAGATGCTGTAGGATGTATCTCCCCTATTATATCTATTCCCCAAGCTGCAAATGGCCATGGAGACGTCAAATTGTGTAATTCTGAAACTGGCACGTGCCTCATGTCTGCGTATTGTTGGCATAACTGGCATTGCTTCACATACTTTGAACAATCAGCGTCTATTGTAATCCAATAAAATCCTTGATGCATGATTTTCTTTGCCAAGGCTAAACCGTTCATGTGGGCTCCGCAAACACCGGCATGAATTTCTTCCATAATCCTTTCAGCTTCTTTCTCTGCTAAACACCTCAATTGAATACCATCCACTTGTCTTTTGTACAGTGCCCCATCCACGCTAATGAATTGAGAGGACAACTTTTTAATCATTCTTTGATCCTTCTCAGTGGCCTCTTCCGGGAAAACCGACCTCTCTAAATAATTCTGGATATCGTAATACCAAGGTTTTCCATCACCAACCCCAAAATCCATCACCCTTTCAGCTTCAAAGCATGGCCTATCCGAACTAAAGACCAACACCGGCTTCATAACCACTCCTTCTGGGTTATCCCATATAGATACAAGGGTGGCTAGGGCATCAGCTAATTAGTTCTCATCTCGAGGCACATGGCTAAAAGTGCAGACTTCAAATTGACTACTTAGTCCCGTCAAACACTCCACATACGGTAGCAACCGTTCTTCCTTGATGGACCATTCACCCCTGACCTGATGGACCACTAAGGATGAGTCTCAAAAAACCTCCGCTACTTTCTCCCCCACAGCTGAGAGTGCTTCTAACTTGAAGATGCAGGCTTCATACTCAGCTTCATTATTGGTGGCTCCATATCTTAACTTTTTAGCTAAAGGGAGTTTTTCACCCTCTGGGGTCACCAAAATTACTCCTACTCCAGCTCCCTTACTATTCACTGCCCCATCGAAGTACATCTGCCACTTCTGTGCTGTGATGGCCAATACATCTTCATCAAGAAATTCGTATTCCAATTGGTCACCTTCAATCGGGTGGTTGGCTAAGAACTCCGCAACTGCCCGGCCCTTAATGGTCTTTCTGGTGATATACTCCACATCAAACTCCTGCAGCAATAACAACCATCTTCCCATTTTTTCTAGCAGAGAGGGTGCCTCCTGAAGGTATCGGAGAGGATTTTGCTTTGCGACCGCCTGCACCTTGTAAGAATGGAAATAGTGCCTTAGTTTCTTTGAAGCCCAAATTACTGCTAAACAAATCTTTTCCACCTCGACATATTTGGCTTCATAAGGAAGGAATTTCTTGCTAAGGTAGTAAACTGCAAACTCAACCCCGAACTCATCTTCTTGGGCCATCATGGCGCCTACAGAATTTTCTTCTATTGCTAGATAAAGGATTAATGGCCTGGCCGGCTGCGGAGGCCGCAGAACTGGTGGCTGTAAAAGATATTCCTTGATAATATCAAAAGCTTTCTAGTAGTCTTCGTTCTACCTAACTGGCTGATTCTTCCTAAGGAGCTTAAAAATCGGTTCGTATACCGAAGCAAGCTTGGAAATGAACCTGCTAATATATTGCAATTTGCCTAAAAAACTCCTAACTTCTTTTTCCTTCCGAGGCGTTGGCATCTCCCTGATTGCTTTAACCTTATCTGGGTCTACTTCAATTCCCCTTTGACTCACCACATGGCCTAACAGTTTACCCGAGGTCACCCCGAAGATGCATTTCTTAGAGTTAAGACGAAGGTTGTACTTGTCAATCCTCTGAAAGAACTTTTCCAAGGCCTCAAAATGCCCCTCTCGAGCGGCCGACTTGATCATCATGTCATCGACATACACTTCCACTTCTTTGTGGATCAAGTCATCCAAGATCTTGGTGGCCATTCTTTGGTATGTTGCTCCTGCATTCTTTAGTCCGAATGGCATAACCCGGTAGGCAAATGTGCCCCACTCAGTGATGAAGGCCGTCTTAATCCAATCCGCGATCTTATTGAGGATTTGGTTGTATCCCGCATATCCATCCACGAAATTGTACATCGTGCAAGCTGCAGCACTATCGACCAGCACATCAATGTGGGGCAATGGAAAATCATCCTTCGGACATGCTTTGTTCAAATCTCGGTAGTCCACACATACCCTAACCTTTCCATCCTTTTTAGCTACAGGGACGACGTTAGCCAACCATGTTGGGTACTGAACCTCTATTAGAAACTTTGCTTCAATCTGTTTATGCACCTCTTCTTTTACTTTTTCGGCCCATTCTGGTCTGAGCCTCCTAAGCTTCTGTTTAACTGGCTTACATTCTGGATAGGTCGGAATGGCATGTTTAGCTACTTTTTGATCAATTCCTGGCATATCTTCATAGGTCCAGGCAAAGACTTTTTCATATTTTTTTAATATTCTCTCAAAATTTTCACTTTCTTCAGGAGTCACATCAGATGCTATCAGGATTTCTTTTGGGTTTTCCAAAGTCTCGAGATTAAATGAGGTGGTATTAGTTGAGTTAATGTCAAATATGAATGATTCATGTTCGTGATCGTGCATAATGAAATCATGAGAAACATCACACAAGTAAGCAAAGTCATTCATCTTATTAAAACACTCGAAATTACAAGCATGATTGTCAAACAGTTCAGGAGTAAAAAGTACATCAGAAAAGCTATCATCAGCGTCCTCTGCTGATACCGATGTTGAAGTTGATGGCCCAATGCCTTGGTTGTCCGCAATCTCCAGGTCCTCCAATTCTGGCATTACCACCTTCGCCTCCATTTTTCCTTTACCTTTCACCCGCATGGCTAGCAGGCTGTCAGTAACGACCTCTTCAGGAACTTCTCGATCCCATACCAAACTTTGATTGAAAATCTCCTCATCCCAAAAACCTTCTACTGACTTGACCATTCCTTCGGACAAGTCAAAAACATCATTGAAAATCTCAAAACCTGGAGTGATCTTGCCACCAATCCACTGTGGCTCAGCCTCCCCACAATAGGCACATGCTGATGCTGCTGGCATGAAACTTTCTAAGATATGCGGGATCTCTACAGGCTTCTTCACAAGCTTATTTTTCTTAGTTTCAGTGGTATAACCCAACCCTCTTCTATCCTTTTGCCCTCTCGTAGTGACAGGTGCCTGGAGCCCTTGCGAGTTTTTGCCTAAACCGGCACCCGGGAGGAAGTTCATCTTTTTCATTATACCGGCGACCTGAGCGGTCCCCTCTAGACCATCTTCTTCATCCACCACGGCCACATGGAACCCACTGAAGGGTTGATTGGAAATCTCGAGGACTGACACTTGATTATTATTGGCTGCTTTGACTGTCACGACCTGGCCTTCATAAGGGATTTTGATCATTTGGTGGAGGGTGGACGGAACCCCTCCTAGTTTGTGAAACCAAGGCCTTCCTAGTAGTACTGCGAAGTTGGCTGGGATAAGCAGGACGACAAATTCAGTTTCTGTCTCAACTGGCCCAGTTTTTACTTGTGCCTTGAAAGTCCCAGCAACTTGTCTTCTTGAATTGTCATAGGCAGTAATGGTCAGGTCAGATTTACTCAATAGGCTCTCATTCATCCCAAAAGCAGATAATGCCACTAGTGGACATACGTTGATGGAAGATCCGTCGTCCACCATGACGCAAGCCGTATGCTTCCCATTAATCTGGGCTCTGATGTACAGGGGGCGATTGTGATTGCGACCCTCAATTGGTAAGTCAGCATCGGTGTAGACTACATTTTCTCCAAATCCCCCTTTCACCATGTCCAATAACTCGGTGGGTGAAATGGTGGTAGCAACTGTTGATTCACACAAGGCTTCCACTAGCTTTTGTCTGTGACTCGGAGACTGTCTCAGCAGGTCCCACACCGATATCTGAGCCGATGTCTTCTTCAGCTGTCTCATTATCCCATCCTCCTCGAGTTCCTTTTCTGCAGGCGCAGGCACTAGGTCTTGAGGCCTCTCCACGTCTGGAATCACTCTACCACTTCGGGTCACAGCTTGTACCTCTTGCACCTTCTCTTCACCCTCGGAATTCCACGCGTCCTCTAGCTCGTCAACTTTTCCATCCTCGCTTTCGCTGGTCAAGTCCCAATATTCTATCATGCCAACCTGAAGCTTCTCTTCATTAACCCCCTGCTTGGGACGAACAATGGCCACATAATCATTACCATAAAGGTCTCTTAACACATACCCTTCCGGCAGGCTTGAACCTATCATAAAAACAGGTGGGGGAACAGCATTATACCCAGCCGTCTTTTCCTTTTCCCTCTTCTCAGGATCAAAAATCTGTTTACTGTCAATCAAATCTTGAATATGGTGCCTCAGCCTCGCACAGTTGTCTGTCAGATGCCCAGTGTGTTGGTGGAATTCACAATATTCATTGTCTCTGTGCCCCGGCTGCCCTTGGATTCTACATGGCCTAGGTGGCAACGGTTGTAGTTTTCCCAATTTCATTAATCGCTTCAATACCCAAGATAAAGGTCGACCTAAGTTTGAGAAGTGCCGTTGGTTCACTCCTGTGGTTGAAACCTCGGCCGTCCTTATGATTTTATTACCATTGCTAGAACTTGCCAACTTGCTTGCCCCCAGATTACTGTAGCTCTTTCTAGCATAGGCCTCATTGCTTGTCCTCCTCGCCATGTACTCACTCTCTGCTTCTATGGCAATGTCTTTTAAAGACTCCCAATCTCTCAACCCTTTCATTTTCAATCCATCCCTTAGATATGGGCTGGCATTCTTGACAAACAATCGAATCTGGTCAGGAGTATTTGGTTTACGCTTCATTTCCATAACCCGATTCCTCCATCGAGTGAGGTACTCGTGAAAAGATTCCCCCGGCTTTTACTGCAGCAGCTCTAAATCTTTCAGCGTGATCTCCATCCTAGTACTGCAATCATACTGCTTTAAGAATTCTTCAGTCAATAAGTCCCAATCTTCTTTGGATCTTCTGTCTAACCCATGATACCAGCCGATTGCAGGCCCCGTAAGGCTCAAGCAGAAGTACTCAATTTTTTGCTTCCTGGTTAGAGTTGTCCCCTTCATTACTAATGAATACTGCTTGATGTGAGCCATGGGATCAGAAGTACCATCAAACTTAAGGGGAATTAGGTCATCACTATCCAACTCCCGGTCTTCAGGGTTCATTCCTCTTCCCACAGTCAGCATCCTTGTCATAGCTTCGAACCTCTCTTCCATTTTTTTCCACATTGCTTCCTCGACTTTAGGTGCCTTACCCTTCATTGGGACTGGGACCTCCATATCATCTTCAAAGGAATCATTATCAAGGTCTACAACCCTTTTTGGTTCGAGTGCACCCCTAGGTTCAATCACTGGCGAGCGTAAAATCACCGGAGGATCCTCCTTGCCCAAATCTTGCCTCTCTTGTCCCACCACAGGAGCAACTGGTGGCTGCCCAATAGGTTGGGTCATTATGGGAGCATTTGATGGTTGCCCCGCAGACTGTGTCATCATAGTTGTCAAATTTCCCATCAATGTCAACATTCTATTTTCAAATTCTTCCAATCTCTTACCAACTTCCTCAGCAACCAATGCACGAGTAGCCTCTAATTCTCTGGGAATTTCAGCCATACTGGATGTCACTGAAGATGAAGTCTTACTACTTTCTGTATCTGACTCCTGAACTGATACCCCTCCAGGCGATCCGAAGATAGGATTCCTGATCAGCCGTCCACTAGGATCTCTAGACCACCCGAATGAATCTATGATGGCT
The DNA here is from genome assembly GCA_947683425.1 of Excoecaria cochinchinensis. Classification (NCBI taxonomy): domain Eukaryota; kingdom Viridiplantae; phylum Streptophyta; class Magnoliopsida; order Malpighiales; family Euphorbiaceae; genus Excoecaria; species Excoecaria cochinchinensis. The sequence continues at coordinate 6,709,987 of CANTUQ010000004.1, forward strand.
ACATAACTCACTTTGTTAGAATGATGCGTGAATGATGTGCATGGTGCATGATCGTGAGCTATGCAATACGTCACAACCACATACAAGCAAGTAGATCCTTCCAACCTTATTGCCCCCACACACGAGGTCGTACGGTCTCTGTCCTAGGTTGGTTTAATCCGTGGGTCAATGGGGGACCCAAGGAGCGCGTGGGTGCCGAGTAGCACAGTATCTCTCAAGACATGCATATGTATGATTTTTGGCCATTACGTATTCAAATAATTCAACCAAATCAAAATGGGCCCATAAGAGCATGAAAGCCTTTCATGAAGATCATTTGATTGGATTGACTTTATTTAATACATGATGGTCCAAATAGCAAGCATAGTATTAGGGTACATACCACCTAGGGGAAGTGTCTATTGCCATTACATGAGCTTTGGTCGAAGGCAGTGTTACTTTAGGGCTACCCAAGCATGGTCCCTGCACGACGGGTCTATGTCATCAAGAGCATAACGACCGATCGGATCACCATTTGATATACCATTTGATGCCACGAGGCTTGGGCTGGTGATTATCCTTAACACTTCCCCAAATTGAGTGAAAATGAGGTCGTGCTTCAGGAACGCACCGGGGCTAATAGAGGGACCAAACTAGCATAATTCTAAGGCTCTAGCATGGATGCAATGAAATTTAGATGAGAGATGAAATTTTTGTTTTAAAAACCCAATTATACATTTTAACCAAGACATTTTCAGAGCAAAGTCACAAACATTCCCCAACGGAGTCGCCACTGTGACGCGCGCCGAACCCAGCAAGGCCCTCGTCAGGAATCCACTTTAGGATTCGAGGGATTGGTTCGCGTCTTTTCCGATCTTAAGTGTTATGAGATATTTTTCGACACCTCCTTTCACAATAGAACATTGAAAAGGACCATCCATCGCCATAACACCTTTAGGCACTTTTGAGGTATTTTGGAGTCGCCACCCAATTTACGAGAAATTGGGAAAATTTAACCTCTTATCGGTCTAAACCAGAGATGGTGTTCGGAACTTCACACTTATTTATGTCTTGATTAATTATAAATGAGCTTTTAAATTACAAAATTTTATCCCTCATCTCACACGATTAATGCATTGAATTTAAAGCGCATATCAATCACATATGAAATGATAAATAAAAATAAAAATAATGACAAAATTAAATTACAACAAAACTAGGGGCGAAATACAACCCCCATTGTAAATAAAATATAAATCATGCATAAAACGGGGTATTTATTAATGTTGAGGACGTTGGTCCTCTCATGCACAATTAAAGAAAATCATTTTAAAGTGATAATTTATTTTGGATGGAAAACTAGGACGTTGGTCCCATTTTATTAGAAAATCCAATTTTATTTGTAGAAATATTTTTGTGTGATTTTTTATTAAGCGTGCATAAAATAAATGGTTTAATTAATTATTACATGCCAAATAACTCAGTAAAACAAACAAAAAAATAACAAGTACAATAAAAATAATAATAATTCTCCGGTCTCCTCTTCCATTCGCACGGACGCTCAAATAGGGGAACACAAGAATTTGACACAAGGAAAAACAAACACAGGTAAAATTGATGTTAGTGTCCAAACAAAATTCAATTAAACAAAAAATAATGAACTAGGTAAAATATGCATATTGAGTGACTAGTAAATTAGATGATACATGAAGCTAAGTTGACATATTAAAATATTACGTTAAATGGTAAAAAAAATAACAATAATAGCAATAATAATAACAATAATATTAAATAAATAGTGATAATGACGACAAAGACGACAAGAATAATAATAATAATGATGATAATAATGATAATGTGTAATGATAAATAATGACAATAGTAATATTAATGAAAATAACAATAATAATATTAATGATGATAATAATAATAATGACGAACGATGAAATGAAACGATGGAAAAAATAATATTAGAAACCTTAGATCTATGTAAGAAAACACAGAAAATAATAAAAACCAAACAAATGCAAAGGTTCACATGGTTAACAATTAATTAGCAAGGGTTATGTTAAAAACGTATATAATGATGATGATAAAAATAAATATTAATTCTTATGATAATAAGAACGATAATAAAAATAATAAGCCAATGAAATCAAGTGAATAAATAAAAGGAAAAACATGCATCACGCGGTAATAACATTTAAGCATACAAAAATTATAAAAGGGTGATAATAAAAGAAAAAATCATACAAATCCCGTTTTTAGCATTATATAGATCTATCCATTTTTATGCCAGCGACAAAATGAGAAGATGAATATTCATGCTAAAAAGATAGATCTCAAATCAAAAAAACACATACATGTATTAATTCACAAAAATAACAACATAACATAACTTAAGATAAATTAACATGAATAAATTGAAGTAAAAATGAGATGAAAAATAGGTCCAAGAATCTTTACCCTCAGAGTTAAATGATATTGAAGAAAGATAGTCCGATCTAATCTCTTGTCAAGATCCGAAAATTAACTCGAAAATGTGTTCAAGTAAATCTTGAGTTTATGTCTAAAAAAACTCAAGAACACCAACAAGAAAAATGATTTGATTTTTTTTTTGTTTGATATGTGATCTGAAAATTCAAGTTAAGGAATTGATTTTCCTTTCTCAAAGGTTTCAAGATCAATCAAAATTTTTAGAGATAAAAAACTAGAGTGAAATTTAAGATGAAAACTTGTAGAGTAAAAGAAAAGAATTAAGAGAATTGAAGAAATAATTTTTGTTTTGGAGAATAATAAAAGATGAAATCCAAGAACCTTGAACCCTTTTGTTTTTTCCAGCAAAATCCACTAACTCCCCTCAAGAAGCTCTCTCTCAAATGACTTAGGAAAAAATCTTTTTTAGAGAGAATTTTTCTTACTCTTTCAAGACCAATCTTTTTCCTTTTCTTTTCAAAATGAAATCTCACCCCCGTAAAATCCTACCATCCTCTGCCCTCTCCAGCTCCCCTCAGATTTCCCAAGATTTCCCCTCACAAATTTTCAACAAAAAACACTGAAAAATCTAAAATTAAATCCCTAAAGTCAAATTTGGACAATTAACATTTTTATTTATTTTTAATTATTTTTGTCATTTTTTGAATTTTAATTCCCACCCAATTTGACCAATATTTATTAAATTTGAGTAAAACCTGAAAAAATCACAAGGAAAAATTATTTTTTTAGCCCAAAAAGTGAAAAATATGAATTTCGGCGAAAATGGGCGGTTGCGGTAGGGACTGGGCAGGATCGGCGAGATTTCTCACCGATCCTGGGCGAGCTAGCGCGCAGCGTGCACTGCGCGCTGCGTGCAGCAGGGGCTTTAGCAACGCGCAACGGTGCGTCGCTCTTTCTCGCGCAGGGGCCGCTGCGCAGGGCGCTGCCGCAAATGCGCCGACGCGACCGACGTTCGCGATTTTTTTTTTTCAAATTAAATTTTTTTTTCAGAAAATATAATAAAATGAAATACAAAAACATGAATAAAAATAAAAATACAAATAAAAAAATAAAAATAAAAATAAGAATGAACACTTTAAAAGAATTTTGAGGAAAATAAAAGAACTTGACAAAGAAATGACCGATTCCTATTTTCTTGCTCATGAATTGGTCTTTATTTTCATCGTCTGGTAATCCTAATCTTGGACCGACTCGGGACCTGGTGTCTACAATTGGCAAAGGTCAACACTAGGATTGCTAATAGTGAAGGTTTTTGGTGATTTTGTATAATGTAATGTGGCCATGTAAATATTCATTTTCGAAATACATAATATATGTGATGTAATAATAAATTAATAGATATGTAAGTATGTATGTGTGTGCTCAGGCATATGATTTGTATAAGTAATCCGATGCATGAGAATGGATTGTAAGAAAGAAATTTATTTGTACAGGTTTTTAGCATGTGTATAGGCATTGTAAGTGCATGTGGTTGTTTATGTGACGACCGTTCTCCACTGCTTTAGCTGGTCGAGAAGGGGCATTACAAGTTGTGGTATCAGAGTCTAAGTTTATTCTTTTCTGGGAAATTGGGTAGACTAAGATGTGTATAGTTGTGTTGAACTAATGCGGACATCCTTGTTTTATTTCTCAGAATGATGGATTCTTCACATAATTCATGAGAAGAGACGGCAGAGAGTGTGAATCCTCATGAATCAGAAGTATCTAGGTCTGGTTAGTCTAGGCCAACTAGTGTGGGTCACGAAGTGCCAGTGGTACAAGTGTAAGTGTAACACCCCTCACCTATACGTAGGGAGCCTCATCCCTCAAGGAGGGAGAAGAACCCTGATAGATGAGAGTTGTTACGCAAGACCTCAAATGAAGCAGTAATGATCACAAGCATTCATCCAAAATGGGGTAGAATCGAAATTAAAATAACACAATTCAAGAAAACAGAATGCTGAGGCTGAACACTAATGTACAATATTTTAATAGTTACAAACAGTCTTTACATATGAAGGTACAAAAGTGCAAAAGCACAGATGATCATATACATATCCGATAGCAGAGTCCTACTACAAAAGTAGAGTTTACATTCAGGAGTTATCAGTACAAAATACTAATTATTACATAAGCAAAAGTACAACCCTCTACTCCAAAATTCTCTGCTAAATGTGTTGGCTCTGCTGAAACGGATCACCTCGCTCCCAAAACTTTGACATCTTCCACACCAGCACCGATGAAACACCAGTGCTAAGCGAATACGCTTAGTGGGGAAATACACATGGAAACGGCCACTCACAGTGGCGTCAACAAGTCACAGGCACATGGCATAGTCAAAGAATAGAATCTTATAAATGAATTATTACATCAACCATAGCAGTACCATCTTTGCATTCATTCATATACTTTATTTCAATTGTGACACTAAACAAACTTTGAGGAAACACCGAGCAGTCATAACAATATTACTAATACTGATAATATTAATAACCTGCTTATCCAAAACAGTGGATAACGAGTACACATGGATACTCGAAAGTATCAAAGACACTCCCATAACTCATGGATACCCAAATGTATCAAAATCATTCTTTTCATTTTATTCAAAACATTTTTGCATGGGTTCTTAAATAAGATCCAATACAGAAGGATCACGAAGATCTAATCGGGGGACCTGATCAGGGTCCAAAGTCATAGAAGGCTGCAGCTACAGAAACTCTATTAGGCATGCCTAACTATCCACTTATTCGACTAAAGCAGGCTATATAAATTTCCAAATGCACATTCATATATTCATATTAGACTATGCATAATTCTAAGAGTAATACAAATTTGGAAGTTAAGTATTGTAATTATAAAAGAGAAATCTAAAGAAAAACCAGAGGGTGTCGTGCTTGAGACAGAGGCGAAGTTGGCCTCCTTTCGCGTTCGTGCCCACGCGGAGACAAAATGGATCTCACTGTCGCGCTCGCGACAGTGAGCTCCAACTAGAGCCATCGCGGGGTCGCATTTAAGCATGCGCTTGCGACAAAAGCTTGGCAAAATGCTGAGCTCTCTGTCGTGATCGCGACGTATGTCGCGCTCGCGACAATGAGTTCCTGCTGCGCACGCCCGATAGCTCGCAGCTCGGCGTGCGCGATGAGGCGGAGATCATCGAGCTCTGTCGTGGCCTTGCGACACTGTCGCGCTCGCGACAGAGTCGGGATTTCCACTCCCAATGCAAAAATCTGCAGAAAATCATTCTCCACTTTCACCCACTTAAACATTTGGTTTCAAAATTAAGTTCTAAGCAAAATCCTTTTTTCAAACCATCTTATACAACATAAAACATAACCTTTGAACTCGTAATTATCACCAAATCAAGCAACTAACAAGATAAAAATCTAAGAATTCTCAAACTAGCAATTTCCATGAAAACATGCAAAATTTCACATTATGACTCCATCCTTCACAACCCGTGCTTCTTAACTCAAATTAAACAATACCCATAACTCATAGAAGCCAAAATACACAATTAATATCATCATTTCTAACCATAACATAGAAATCACCAAAATACACAAAATAACCAAACATTCCCAAACCTCAAAATATGGCGTTTCAATCTTGAGCTCCACTACCACTCGCGATATCCTTGCCTTTCGTCTCCTTGGGCAGAATTTTTGAGCCACAAAACCCAGCAAAACCAGAATTCAAACTCAACCACACACATATTGATATAAAACCTACTCAAGAAGAAGAAGAAGGGACACTAAATTACAAACTTACCAACCAACTTAAGCTATTCCCAACTCACCACAACTCACCAGATCTTCAACAAAAGAAGAATTAAAGAAAGAAACAAAGAGAAAGAAGAAGAGAATGAAGAAGGAACGGAAAGAGAAGAAAAAGAAGAAGAAAACGGGATAAGAACAAGGGGAAGAACAGCTGTCCCTTTTCTTCTCTCCCTCATGCCACATGGCAACTCCCCATAGGGCCACATACTAACCACACCTAACTCCCATCCTTCAAGCTATACCCAAGACTAATCTTACCTAGCACACCCTACTCCCAAAACTCACCTATACACCCAAACATACCTCATAAAAATACATCTTAACCCCCTACACTCACTCATACTCAATTAAAACCCCCAAATAGTGAATATTAGCAAATTTAATTCAACAAACCACACATGCTCAAAATTAAATACACACAATTCACACACATACAGGCTCAATCTACTAGGGTGGATACGGGGTGTTATAACACTCCCCTCCTTAACAGAATTTGGTCCTCGAAATTCTACCTGATCCAAATAACTTACGATGCTGAGCTCTCATAGCTTCCTCCGGTTCCCAAGTTGCCTCCTCTATATGCCGCCAAAGCACTTTAACCAAAGAAATTTGCTTGTTACGAAGTTGCCTGATTTCTTTAGCTAAAATGCCTTTCGGTTCCTTGTCATACGAAAGATCTGGCTGAACTCAAATATCTTGCACTGTCAATACATGGGATGGGTCCGATCGGTAATGATGGAGCATGGACACATGAAAGACATCATGCAATTTGGCTAGCTCCGTTGGCAGGGCTAACCGATAAGCCACCGGACCGATCCTTTCCAATATCTCATAGGGCCCAAAAAAACGGGGACTTAATTTTCCCTTCTTTCCAAAACGAAGAATCTTTCGCCACGGTGATACTTTCAAAAATACCTTGTCTCCGATCTCATACCGAATATCCCTTCGTTTCAAATTGTCATACGATCGCTGCTTGTCTTTAACTGATTTCAAATTCTGCTGCACCATTCTAACTTTCTCTTTAGTGTCTCTCACTATATCTGGACCCACCATGGCCCGTTCCGATAACTCTGTCCAGCACACCGGAGTTCTACATCTCCGACCATAGAGAGCTTCATAGGGGGCCATTCTGATACTTGCTTGGTAACTATTGTTATATGCGAATTCCATTAAAGGCAAATACTTATCCCAACTTCCTGAAAATTCTAACGCACATCCCCTAAGCATGTCTTCAACTATCTGAATGACCCTCTCAGATTGACCATCGGTCTGAGGATGAAACGCAGTGATGAAGTTTAACCAAGTACCCAAAGCTGCCTGTAAATCTTTCCAAAACTTGGATGTAAATCTCGGGTCTCGATTAGATACAATGGATAGTGGAATTCCATGAAGCCTTATTATTTCTCTTACATATATCTCTGCCAACTTGTCCATGGAGTAGTCTAGTCTAATTGGTAAGAAATGCGCTAACTTTGACAATCGGTCAACTATGACCCAAACAGAATCATGCTTACGTTGTGTTACTGGTAAACCAGATACAAAGTCCATCGCAACATCATCCCATTTCCATTGAGGGATGGGTAAGGGGTTAAGCAAACCCGATGGAACTTGATGCTCGATCTTCACTTGCTGACATACTAAACACTTTGAAACAAACTCTACGATGTCTTTCTTCATAACCGGCCGCCAATAGAACTATCGAAGATCTCGGTACATCTTATCCCCTCCTGGATGCATGGTGAAGACTGACGAATGAGCTTCTTGCATAAGTCTTTTCTTTATATCATTCAACCCCGGCACACATAGACGATTACCACATCTGAGCACTCCTTCATTATCAACTGAAAAGTCTGTCCGTTTACCATTTTTAACCATAAACAAAACACGCTGTAACACAGGATCACTCATCTATGCATCTACTATTAACTGTCTCAAGTTCGGTCTCAACTTCAATCAAGCCACTAAGGCACCTTCTGAATCTGACCTCCACCTTACTTTATTCAAAGACAAAGCTGCTACTAATTTCCTACTCAACGCATCTGCTACTACATTTGCCTCGCCTGGATGGTAATCAATAATACAGTCATAATCTTTAAACAATTCTAACCATCTCCGCTGTCTCAAATTTAGTTCCTTCTGAGTAAGCAAGTACTTTAAACTCTTGTGGTCTGTGAAGATTCTACAAGTCTCTCTATATAAATAGTGCCGCCATACCTTAAGAGCAAACACTACCGCCGCTAATTCTAAATCATGCGTCGGGTAGTGTTGTTCATGTGGCTTTAATTGCCTGGAAGCATAGGCGATCACTTTGCCGTCCTGCATCAATACACAACCCAGACCTGTCCCTGAAGCATCACTATACATCATATATTCTTTTCTCGATACCGGCTGAGTAAGCACAGGGGCTTCAATCGACCTACTCTTCAATTGCTCAAAACTCACTTGGCATTTATCAGACCAAACAAATTTCACCTCCTTCCGAAGAAGCCACGTTAAAGGTGTAGCTATCACTGAAAATCCTTTAATAAACTGCCTGTAGTACCCAGCTAAACCCAGAAAACTTCTCACCTCTGGCACATTCCGCGGTGGTAACCAATTCACAATAGCTTATATTTTAAAAGGATCCACTCGAATACCTTCTGCCGACACTACATGCCCAAGGAAAGTTATTTCTTTTAACCAAAAATCACACTTACTGAGTTTGGCATACAGCTGATAATCTCTCAATACTTGCAACACTAATCGTAAATGCTCCTCATGCTCCTTCTTATTCCTCGAGTAGACCAGGATATCATCTATAAACACAACAACAAAACGATCAAGGTATGGTCTGAACACCCTATTCATTAAATCCATGAAAGCTGCAGGCGGCGCGTTGGTCAAACCAAATGGCATCACTAAGAATTCGTAATGACCATAACGCATCCGGATAGCCGTCTTTGCCACATCTGCATCCTTTAACCTTAACTGATAATAACCCGACCGTAAATCTATCTTAGAGAACACTCCTGCTCCCCTCAACTGATAAAAAAGATCCTCGATCCGAGGAAATGGATACTTATTCTTAACTATGATCTTGTCGATCTGCCTGTAGTCAATACACATTCATAAAGTACCATCCTTTTTCTTAACAAATAAAACCAGAGCACCCCACGGTGACACACTAGGCCGAATGAAACCTTTATCTAAAAGTTCCTATAACTGACTCTTCAACTCTTTTAATTCCACTGGAGCCATCCGATACGGAGCTTTAGAAATCGAAGTTGCCCCCAGCACAATGTCTATCGACAAATCCACTTCTCTATCAGGTGGTAAACCCGGTAACTCCTCTGAAAATACATCCACAAACTCTCTTACTACTGGTATATTTTGAATCTCTACCTTTCCCCGCTGAGAATCCAGAACTAAAGCGAGATACGCTTCACATCCGTTTCTCAAGAATCGTCTTGCCTTCATAGCTGAAAATACATTATGTAGCGAACTACTACCCATACCTTTCACCACGATGGGCAACTGATTCCTATCTTTGAGTATCACAACTTTCCTATGGCAATCGACTACAGCTTGATGCTTGGACAACCAATCCATTCCCAAGATAAGATCGAACTCATGAAATGGCAAACTGATCAAATCAACTTCAAATTCTTTATCTTGCACCATCAAAGAACAATCCTGATATACCCGATTTACTTTAACACACTGACCCAAAGGACCAGATACACAAATATCATAGTCTAATATATCCTCAACAGGCAGACTATCACATGGCTTATCGAAACACAAATAAGAATGAGTAGATCCTGGATCTACTAGAGCATACATTTTAGTACCAAATAATGAGAACTTACCGGTAATAACTTCCGGTGCGTCCTGCTCTTCTCTGGCTCTCATGGCATAAGCTCTACCTGTTATTGCGACTGGGCGATCAACCATTTCGGAGGACTCTCTATCTCGAGGCTGTCCACCACGAACCCATCCTCTACCCCTGCCATGACTGCCCTGAGGGGCATTAGACCCTGCTAAACTAGCTTCCTGCTGACCTTGGAGATTCTCACGCAAATCTAGGCAGTTGGCTAGGAAGTGGTCTACACTACTACACCTAAAACACCCGCCTGTCAACCATCGACATTTGGCCCAATGTCGCTTGCTACAATGAGAGCACTAAGGCACTCCATCACCTCTACCACCCGCACTACCTCTACCAGATCCAGATCCTCTAGAAGATTCCTGTCTTCTCCCTCTAGTAGCCGGATTGGCATGGGACTCACTAGAAGGATTTGCTTGAGGTTCTCTTGTTCTCTTTCCAGAAGAAGAGCTCCCTCGAGAGGTCTTCCTCCTCAGAGTCTTCTCTCTCAAAACATTCTCAGAATGCTCCGCTCTTAAGGCCGCCTGAACTAACTGATAATAACTGACTCCTGGGGCGGACATCAATGAGACTAACATTCAAACCTGCTTCGAAATGTTGGCATTTGAACTCATCGGTGAGAATTCCTGGTGGTGCATACTTACTAAGTAGGTTAAATTCTTTCTCATAATCTGCCACAGTTAATACTCTTTGCTTGAGACTCAGAAACTGTGCCCATCTGGCATCCTTAAAAGCCTTTGTTACATACTTACTTCATAATTCTTTCTCGAAGAACACCCACGTCACTGGCTCGGGAAGCTGGGGTTGACTTAACACTAACCTCCACCAGTCATAAGCAGAACCCTGTAATAAAGACTCCACACACTCCACTGCCCTTTTCGGAGGACACTGGATCTCTCGAAGCACCTTACTAACCTTCTCAATCCACAATTCAGCTTTATCCGACTCATCTAAACCGGTCCCATAAAAATCTTCTTCTCTAGCCTTCCTCATGCTTTCAATCGGAGCCCTCGGTGCCGTAACTCTCTGCTAGACTCTGGCCATATCCTGAGATATTTTAAGCGTCGCTTCAAAAGGGACCGCAGGAACCTCACCCTAGGTGGTTGAGCCGGACCAGAGACAGACGGATCTTGCTCTCGGGGATTCGTACTCTCAGCTGACCCCTCAAGCGATCCACGAGCGGACTCCATTAACTACAAAACACATACAATGATTCGCATCAGGCCAACACACCACAAGGCATAAACTCCACCTTACACTAGCCCAAAAATGTCTAAACCTATGGCTCTGATACCACAAAATGTAACACCCCTCACCTATACGTAGGGAGCCTTATCCCTCAAGGAGGGAAAAGAACCCTGATAGATGAGAGTTGTTATGCAAGTGTAGACACCGGGTCTCGAGTAGCCTTGATCAGGATTACCCGATGATGAAATTTAGCTATGCCGGCTTATAGGCAAAAAGATTGGAGCTCAGAAGTGATTTTCCTTGTCTTTTCGATGAGTAAAAAGGGTATTTTAAAAATATTTTAAAAATATTTTTTAAATTATTTTGAAGAAGAAAAAGTGTGTTGTAGGTTGAGGGTATTTTATAAAAAAAAAAAAAAAAAAAAAAAAAAAAAAAGGTGAAAAATGATGGAAAAATGTTGAAAAGTGGAAAATAGGGGAAAAAGTTAGCGACGGAAGGGCGACGGCTTCGTGCGCGGAGCGCTGCGGAGCGTGCGCTCCGCGCGACCGACGCCCTTGGCGTCGGTCGTTTTGCGCGAGCGACGCCTTGGGCGTCGCTCACTCCGCGCACGACGTGCGCGGAAGTTCCGCGCAACTCCGCGCGGAGACGTGCGCGAGGAGCGCGGAAATCGCCGAAATCGCCCCACTCGCCCATTTCGCCCACTTTTCGACCCCCACTCGATTTTCAACCGTTTTTGGACGGTTTTTGGTGGTTTTTGGGTAGTTTTTGATGGTTAAAAACACTAGAAAAATTCAGAACAGGGGGAGGACGAATCAGAAACATTTTGGAGAAAAAAAACTGAATTTTGGAGCTTTGAGTTGAGAGAAAAAAATCCATCTTACACACTTGTTTCCAATAGCTTTTCTTCAAGTTTTCAAGCTATTTTATAAGGATTTTCACAAGAGAAGACAAGGAATTCAACACTTCTATCTTCAATTCTTCAAAACTGAATTTGAGGGTAATTATTCTTGGCTTTACTCATTAATTCTCTTGTTAATTTCATTTATTTTGGCTTCCAATTAACATATCAAACATGTAAATTCTCTTAGTCTCCATATTCTTCTTCTTATTTTTTTTATCTTCAATTATTCATATAACAAATAAGTTTTTTTTTAAATTCTATTAATCTTTTATTTTCATGTCAAATTATTCTTTGTTCATGTAATTATCTATGTTTTAGGTTGTAAATACCTTTAATTTCTTAATGCTATATCATGTTTATTATTATGCTTTCTTTTGCATGTATGAGTGTTATAGTCATTATTTTATGCTAGTTATGCATGTCAAGTGGAATTATTCTCATGTTACACATTTATTCATGTCTTAACTATAATAAAATTGATTGTCACTAATCTCCCATGTATGTTAATAACTATTATTAATAAGTTGCATATGCCATGATACTTCATCACCTTATGCATGTTAAATTGCATCTTAATCACTTTATGCATGTTAAATTGCATCATAATTATTTTTTTATGCATGTTATAGTATCTTATGCATGTTATATGGTCATTGTACATATTACCTTTTATGTTGTATTATTTCATTGGCCTAATCACTAACATGAATTTCTTTTTGATTTTTGGTTGCAAATCATTGTTTTATTCTCATTTGAGCATCCATGCACATGAAGGAGGAGTTGCGGGGTTTGGTATTTCCTTTATACATTTTTAATTCTCATTTCGTTTATATTTTTAATTTCCTTGTATATATTCATTGAATAAAATGTTTTTCTATGCGCACCTAAATAAAGATCATAACAATATTTCTTACTAAATTAATTTAGATTTTTCATAATAAAATGGGACCAATGTCCTAATTTTCATCCCAAATAAAATCATCATATCCAGAACATTTTCTTTAATTGTGCATGCGGGGACCAAAGTCCTCATAATTAATAAATTCCCCGGTTTTATGTATGTTTGCATTTTTAAATGGGAGTTGTATTCCGCTCCTTGTATTATTGTAATTCATTGCTTTACTTGCTAATTTATGGTTTTCCTAACATGAGTAAATGCGCCCTAAATTAACTGCATTGTGTGGAGAGAGAGCGAATTAATGACAATTAAAATTCAATCATAAATTAATCGAGGTAGAAATAGATGAGAAATCCCGGACCCAGCTCTGGTCTTTGGGCTCAAGAGGTTAGAGGTTATCCTCCAACATACTTCTTGGGTCACGAGACTTTAGCGCTAATCCTAGGCCTCATGGCCCAACATGGATACTAAGCGCAGTCTTAGGCTCTCCGAGGCGAGAGTAACTTTCCCAATGTCCTATTGGGTGGCGACTCCATGATACCTGTTTGTTGCCCAACATAGACGCACTTGCGATTTATTGTAAGATGCCAACGGACCCGCAAATGCCCGATCGCCCTCAAGCGGGCGGTCATAGGGGCGGCGCTCGGGATCCGGCGCGCGTCACAGTGGCAACTCCACTGGGGACGATATGGTTCGAGATTTCAATTTGAAAATACCTCGTTTAACATTTATGGTTAAAATTTAATTCATAAATTCGCTTTATCTCAAAATTACATATCATCTCATTAGAGCTTTAGATTAAGTTAGTTTGGTCCCTTTTCAAGCCCCGGTGCGTTCCCGAAGCACGACCTCATTTTCACTCAATTTGGGGAAGTGTTAAGGATAATCACCAGCCCAGGCCACGTACCTCAATGGTATATCAAAATGACGACCCGATCGGTCGCTATGCTTGTGATGAGCTAGACCCGTCGGCAGGGATCATGCTTGGGTAGCCTTAAAGTAACACCTCCCTTGTCCAAAGCTCATGTAATGGCAATAGATACTTCCACTAGGTGAAATGTACCGTAATACTATGCTTGCTATATGGGCCATCATATATTAAACGAAATCAATTTAATTAAATGGTCTTCATCAAAGGCTTTTATGCCCCGGTGGGCCCATCTTAGTTAAGTTGAATTGTTTAAATACATAATTGCCAAAACACCCATACGTATGTACATTAGATAGGAGCTGTTATGCTGCCGGTTTTTCACCGCGCACCATACGTGTCCATCGGGTTCCACGTTAATCCATGGATTAAGCCCACCTAGGAAAGAGACCGCATTACCACGTGTGTGGGAGATACAAGGTTGGAAAGATCTATCTGCTTGCATGTGTTTGTCTATGTTGCATCAGCACGAGCATACATTGCATTTTAATCATGCATCATCTTAACAATTTTTGAACTTCAGCCATCATAGATTCTCCTGGGTGGTCTAGAGGTCCCGACGGACGGTTAAGAAGGACGCCACCTTTGGGATTAACAGAGTTAGTGTCGGATCAGAGTTCAGAGTCAGTCTTAGAAGGAAGTGTGGGGTTTTCTTCCAAATCATCAACAGAAGTAAGTATGGCTAATCCATCAAATGAGTCTGATGCAACTCGGGCAATAATCACCGAGGAGGTAGGAAAGAGAATGGAGGAATTTGAAGCCCGAATGATTGCAATGATGGGCAATCTTGCCACCACCATAGCTGGGCAACAAGCTGTTGCTGCCCCTATCCGAGTACCAGCTGAACAAGAGGTTGTAAGAGAAGAACGTCCTGTTGCAATTAACCAACCAGTGGTTGACCCACCTGTTGTCGAGCAAAGAGTGCCTGCACCTATTGAGCGCAGAGAGGGCCCCAGGTCTGAAGCTGAATTTGGGGAAGATGAGCATGAGGAGCATGCAGTAGCTAAAGAAAAGTTGCCAAAACTGGATGAGGCAATGTGGAGGAAAATGGAAGAGAGATTTGAGGTCATGGCAAGGATGATGACCGTGGGAAAAGGAATGAACCCGGAAGACCGAGAGCTGGATGGGGATGACCTAATTCCCCAGAATTTTAATATGCCGGACATTCCCAAATTTGATGGCACCTCTGACCCTGCCGCACACATCAAGCAATACTCGCTGGTCATGAAGGGAACGACCTTAACAAGAAAGCAGAAGATAGAATATTTCTGCTTGAGTCTCACAGGAGCTGCTATTGATTGGTACCATGGGCTTGACAGGAGATCCAAGGAGGACTGGGACTTGTTGACTGAAGAGTTCCTTAAGCAGTACGATTGCAGTACCCGGATGGAGGTCACTTTGAAAGATCTCGAGTTGTTACAGCAGAAGGCTGGGAAGTCCTTCCACGAGTACCTTACTCGGTGGAGAAACCGGGTTATGGAGATGAAACGCAAACCGAACACTTCTGATCAGATCCGGCTATTCATTTGAAATGCCAGCCCTTATTTAAGAGAGGGACTGAAAATGAAGGGACTCAAGGATTGGGAGTCTTGAAGGACATTGCCATAGAAGCAGAAGGAGAATATTTATCCAAGAGGGCAAATAGTGAGTCCTATGCCTGGAGGGGATACAGCAATCAGGGGACGGCCAAACCAGTAGGTTCAAGCAGTGGTAACAGAGTTGGGTAGACTGCCGAGGTGTCTGCAACCGGCGTAAGTCAGAGGTATTTCTCCAACTTGGGTAAGCCTTTATCATGGGTGCTGAAGAGGCTAATAAAAGAAGGAAAACTGCGGCCCCTATCACCTGAACCGGCCAAGGCCCAAGGGCAGCCAGGGCACAAAGAGAATGAATACTGCGCATTCCACCAACATACCGGGCATTTGACGGATGAGTGTATAACACTAAGACATCGGGTCCAAGATCTAATTGACAACAAGCAGATCACCGATCCTGAGCAGAGAGAAAGCAAGAAGAAGTCGGGTTATAACACAGTGCCACCTCCAGTCTTTATGATCGGATCGAGCCTACCAGAGTGGTACGTAATGCAAGATCTATATGGAAATGAGTATGTCGCTATTACTCGCCCTGCAGTGGATGAAAAAGGGGTTTCCGTGGCAGCGATAGACTGTTGGTCCACTAGTGAGAGTGGAGATGACGAAGATGAGAAAAATGGAGAGTTTACGGATCCGTGGGATTCAGAGGAAGAAGAAAGAGTAGAAGCAGTAACAAGAAGTGGGAGGGTCATTCCAGAAGCTGAGAAGCAGTAGGACCCAGCACAAGCAATCGCAGAGAAAGAGCCGGAAGAAAATTCAATAGTGAAGCAACTGAAAAAGACCACGGCTCAGATAACTATTTGGGACCTCTTGAGACAGTCCCCCTCGCACCGACAGAAGTTAGTCGAAGCATTGAGCGTATCCACCGTAGCAACTACAATCTCTCCATCCGAGCTTTTAGACCCTGTAAAGGGGGGATCCGGGGAGAAGTTGGTTTTTTCTGACGCAGACCTACCAACAGAGGGTCGCAACCACAACCGACCTTTGTACATCAAGGCACAGATCAATGGTAAACACACCGCTTGTGTCATGGTTGATGACGGGTCATCGATAAATGTCTGTCCTTTGGTGGCACTTCAGGCCTTTGGGATGGATGAGAGTATGTTAAGCAAATCTGACCTAACGATCACTGCCTACGACAACTCCAGGAGGCAAGCATCGGGAATTTTCAAAGCTTTGGTAAAGACAGGGCCCATTGAGACAGAAACAGATTTTGTGGTCTTGCCGATTCCAGCAAACTTCTCAGCTCTGCTTGGTAGATCGTGGTTCCACAAGTTAGGGGGAGTACCATCCACATTACACCAGATAATTAAAATACCCCATGAAGGAGAAGTAGTGACCATTAAAGTAGCAAGAGAGAACCAAGTGTCTGCCTTGGAGATCTCTAATCAGCCATTCAGTGGCTTTCATGTATCGATGATCGGAGAAGAGCAAAACCTAGAAGGTAGCCCTCAAGTGGTGAATATGCTGAAGAAGATGCACTTCCTCCCAGGGGCTGGTTTGGGAAAAGAGTCACAAGGGCTGCAGAATGCTATCACTACACGTGGTCAAAAAGATCGAAAGGGGGGGTTGGGCTACAAAGGAGAATATGGTAAGAAGAAAGGGTCAGGGAAGATTCCCCATATTTCGGAGAGCTTTGTGCCATCATCATCGGTTTGTTCCTACACTGGAGAAGAAGAACCGCAGTGGGTAGATGGGAAGATTATCCCTGGATTTGAAATTTTTAACGATGTCTTTGATTGGGAGATCGGAGTTGTTAAAGCTGTAGAGAACTTTTGGGATGAGGAGATTATGACCCAATGCAGCATATGGGACAGAGATGAGCCCGAAGAGATTGTAACTGATAAGCTGTTAGCCACTAAGCTCAAAGGGAAGGAGAAGATAGTGGAGCCAGAGCCGAAGATTGAGGATCTCAAGATTTCACCAAATCAAGAAGCCAAAGCACAGTCGGCTGCAGCATCAGCGTCGACTAAAGTTGATAGTCATTTAGATTCTCTCTTTATACCAGAACTCTTTGAGAACAATGTTAATTTTTCTGATTATGTTAATGAGATGAACAACTTTGCTTACTTGTGTGATGTGTCTGATGATTTCATTTCGCATGATCATAAGCATGATGCATTCATTTTTGATATTAATTCAACTGGCACAACTGCATTTAATCTCGGAACTTTGGAAAATCCAAAGGAAATTTTGCTAGCGTCAGACATAACTCCTGAAGAGAGAATAAAATTTGAGAGAATATTAAAAAAATATGAAAAAGTCTTTGCCTGGACCTATGAGGATATGCCGGGAATAGATCGAGATGTTGCCGAACACGCCATCCCAACTTACCCAGAGTTTAAACCAGTCAAGCAAAAGCTTCGGAGGCTTAGGCCAGAATGGGCACAGAAAGTGAAAGAGGAGATCCATAAGCAGATTGAGGCCAAGTTCCTGATAGAGGTTCAATACCCAACGTGGTTAGCTAATGTGGTTCCTGTAGCTAAGAAAGACGGTAAGGTTCGAGTATGCGTCGACTATCGAGACCTGAACAAAGCTTGCCCTAAAGATGATTTCCCACTGCCTCATATTGATGTGCTAGTAGATAGTGCTGCTGCTTGCATGATGTACAGCTTTGTGGATGGATACGCAGGGTACAATCAAATTCTTAACAAGATAGTGGACCGGATCAAGACAGCCTTTATCACCGAGTGGGGGACATATGCCTATCGGGTTATGCCTTTTGGGTTGAAGAATGCAGGAGCAACCTATCAGAGGATGGCAACCAAGGTTCTCAATGACTTAATCCACAAAGAAGTGGAGGTGTACGTCGATGACATGATGATTAAGTCGGCTACCAGGGAAGGTCACTTTGAGGCATTAGAAAAGTTCTTTCAAAGGATTAGCAAGTATGATCTGCGACTCAATCCCAAGAAGTGCATTTTTGGAGTTACATCAGGAAAGTTGTTAGGCCATGTGGTAAGCCAGAGGGGAATCGAGGTAGATCCCGATAAAGTCAAAGCCATAAGAGAGATGCCAGTGCCCCAGAAGGAGAAGGACGTCAGAAGTTTCCTAGGAAAGCTTCAGTACATCAGTCGATTTATTGCCAAGCTAGCTTCGGTATGTGAGCCTATTTTCAAGCTTCTTAGGAAGAATCAGCCGGTGCTATGGAACGATGACTGTCAACTGGCCTTTGACACCATTAAGGACTATCTGCTAAATCCTCCGGTGTTAAGACCACCACGCCGTGCCAAACCATTAATCCTGTACCTGGCTGTGGAAGATAACTCAGTGGGTGCTATGATGTCTCAGGAAGACGATTTTGGTGTAGAGTTTGCCGTTTATTATCTTAGCAAGAAATTCCTGCCGTACGAAGCCAAATATGTGGAGGTAGAAAAGATTTGTTTAGCAGTTATCTGGGCTTCTAAGAAGTTGCGACACTACTTTCATTCCTTCAAGGTACAAACGGTTGCCAAACATAATCCGCTTAGATACCTCCAAGAAGCACCCTCTTTACTAGGGAAGATGGGAAGATGGTTACTGCTGTTGCAGGAATTTGACATTGAGTACATAACCAGGAAAACCATTAAGGGAAGAGCTGTAGCGGAGTTCTTGGTCGAGCATCCTATTGAGGGAGATCAGTTTGAATACAACTTCCCAGATGAAGATGTCACGGCCATAGCAGTACAAGGGTGCCAATTATTCTTTGATGGAGCAGTCAATAATAGGGGGGCAGGCGTAGGAGTTATTCTTACGACCCCATATGGTGAAAGGTTACCATTGGCTAAGAAGCTGAGGTATAAGGCTACCAATAATGAAGCAGAATACGAAGCTTGCATCTTTGGATTGGAAGCATTGCTTGCTCTGGGGGCAAAGACCGCATAAGTATTTGGGGATTCCTCCTTGGTAATTCATCAAATTAAAGGAGAGTGGTCAGTCAAGGAAGAAAGGCTGTTGCCTTATGTAAAGCACTTGAGAGCGTTGAGCAGCCAATTTGAGATTTGCACTTTTCACTTCATCCCCAGAGACGAAAATCAGTTAGCTGATGCTCTAGCAACTTTAGTGTCTATGTGGGACAACCCAACAGGAGTTGCAATGAAACCCGTGCTGATTTATAGCTCGGAAAGACCTTGCTTTGAAGCTGAACAGGTGATGGACATTGAGGCCACTGATGGAAATCCATGGTATTATGACATTCAGAATTATTTAGAGAGATCAGTCTTTCCAGAGGAAGCCACTGAGAAGGACCAAAAAATGATCAGGAAGTTATCCACTCAATTCATCAGTGTTAATGGCACTTTATACAAAAGGCAAGCTGATGGTATCCAGTTAAGATGTCTGGCAGAGAAAGAAGCTAAAAGAGTTATGGAAGACGTTCATGCCGGGGTTTGTGGAGCTCACATGAATGGCTTAGCCTTAGCAAAGAAGATCATGCGCCAAGGATTTTATTGGCTCACAATGGATACAGATTGTTCAGCTTCAAAGCAAGGTCTTTCCGAGCTATAAATCAGCACGGGTTTCATTGCAACTCCTGTTGGGTTGTCCCACATAGACACTAAAGTTGCTAGAGCATCAGCTAACTGATTTTCGTCTCTGGGGATGAAGTGAAAAGTGCAAATCTCAAATTGGCTGCTCAACGCTCTCAAGTGCTTTACATAAGGCAACAGCCTTTCTTCCTTGACTGACCACTCTCCTTTAATTTGATGAATTACTAAGGAGGAATCCCCAAATACTTCTGCGGTCTTTGCCCCCAGAGCAAGCAATGCTTCCAATCCAAAGATGCAAGCTTCGTATTCTGCTTCATTATTGGTAGCCTTATACCTCAGCTTCTTAGCCAATGGTAACCTTTCACCATATGGGGTCGTAAGAATAACTCCTACGCCTGCCCCCCTATTATTGACTGCTCCATCAAAGAATAATTGCCACCCTTGTACTGCTATGGCCGTGACATCTTCATCTGGGAAGTTGTATTCAAACTGATCTCCCTCAATAGGATGCTCGGCCAAGAACTCCGCTACAGCTCTTCCCTTAATGGTTTTCCTGTTTATGTACTCAATGTCAAATTCCTGCAACAGCAGTAACCATCTTCCCATCTTCCCTAGTAAAGAGGGTGCTTCTTGGAGGTATCTAAGCGGATTATGTTTGGCAACCGTTTGTACCTTGAAGGAATGAAAGTAGTGTCGCAACTTCTTAGAAGCCCAGATAACTGCTAAACAAATCTTTTCTACCTCCACATATTTGGCTTCGTACGGCAGGAATTTCTTGCTAAGATAATAAACGGCAAACTCTACACCAAAATCGTCTTCCTGAGACATCATAGCACCCACTGAGTTATCTTCCACAGCCAGGTACAGGATTAATGGTTTGGCACGGCGTGGTGGTCTTAACACCGGAGGATTTAGCAGATAGTCCTTAATGGTGTCAAAGGCCAGTTGACAGTCATCGTTCCATAGCACCGGCTGATTCTTCCTAAGAAGCTTGAAAATAGGCTCACATACCGAAGCTAGCTTGGCAATAAATCGACTGATGTACTGAAGCTTTCCTAGGAAACTTCTGACGTCCTTCTCCTTCTGGGGCACTGGCATCTCTCTTATGGCTTTGACTTTATCGGGATCTACCTCGATTCCCCTCTGGCTTACCACATGGCCTAACAACTTTCCTGATGTAACTCCAAAAATGCACTTCTTGGGATTGAGTCGCAGATCATACTTGCTAATCCTTTGAAAGAACTTTTCTAATGCCTCAAAGTGACCTTCCCTGGTAGCCGACTTAATCATCATGTCATCGACGTACACCTCCACTTCTTTGTGGATTAAGTCATTGAGAACCTTGGTTGCCATCCTCTGATAGGTTGCTCCTGCATTCTTCAACCCAAAAGGCATAACCCGATAGGCATATGTCCCCCACTCGGTGATAAAGGCTGTCTTGATCCGGTCCACTATCTTGTTAAGAATTTGATTGTACCCTGCGTATCCATCCACAAAGCTGTACATCATGCAAGCAGCAGCACTATCTACTAGCACATCAATATGAGGCAGTGGGAAATCATCTTTAGGGCAAGCTTTGTTCAGGTCTCGATAGTCGACGCATACTCGAACCTTACCGTCTTTCTTAGCTACAGGAACCACATTAGCTAACCATGTTGGGTATTGAACCTCTATCAGGAACTTGGCCTCAATCTGCTTATGGATCTCCTCTTTCACTTTCTGTGCCCATTCTGGCCTAAGCCTCCGAAGCTTTTGCTTGACTGGTTTAAACTCTGGGTAAGTTGGGATGGCGTGTTCGGCAACATCTCGATCTATTCCCGGCATATCCTCATAGGTCCAGGCAAAGACTTTTTCATATTTTTTTAATATTCTCTCAAATTTTATTCTCTCTTCAGGAGTTATGTCTGACGCTAGCAAAATTTCCTTTGGATTTTCCAAAGTTCCGAGATTAAATGCAGTTGTGCCAGTTGAATTAATATCAAAAATGAATGCATCATGCTTATGATCATGCGAAATGAAATCATCAGACACATCACACAAGTAAGCAAAGTTGTTCATCTCATTAACATAATCAGAAACATTAACATTGTTCTCAAAGAGTTCTGGTATAAAAAGAGAATCTAAATGACTATCAACTTTAGTCGACGCTGATGCTGCAGCCGACTGTGCTTTGGCTTCTTGATTTGGTGAAATCTTGAGATCCTCAATCTTCGGCTCTGGCTCCACTATCTTCTCCTTCCCTTTGAGCTTAGTGGCTAACAGCTTATCAGTTACAATCTCTTCGGGCTCATCTCTGTCCCATATGCTGCATTGGGTCATAATCTCCTCATCCCAAAAGTTCTCTACAGCTTTAACAACTCCGATCTCCCAATCAAAGACATCGTTAAAAATTTCAAATCCAGGGATAATCTTCCCATCTACCCACTGTGGTTCTTCTTCTCCAGTGTAGGCACAAACCGATGATGATGGCACAAAGCTCTCCGAAATATGGGGAATCTTCCCTGACCCTTTCTTCTTACCATATTCTCCTTTGTAGCCCAACCCCTTTCGATCTTTTTGACCACGTGTAGTGATAGCATTCTGCAGCCCTTGTGACTCTTTTCCCAAACCAGCCCCTGGGAGGAAGTGCATCTTCTTCAGCATATTCACCACTTGAGGGCTACCTTCTAGGTTTTGCTCTTCTCCGATCATCGATACATGAAAGCCACTGAATGGCTGATTAGAGATCTCCAAGGCAGACACTTGGTTCTCTCTTGCTGCTTTAATGGTCACTACTTCTCCTTCATGGGGTATTTTAATTATCTGGTGTAATGTGGATGGTACTCCCCCTAACTTGTGGAACCACGATCTACCAAGCAGAGCTGAGAAGTTTGCTGGAATCGGCAAGACCACAAAATCTGTTTCTGTCTCAATGGGCCCTGTCTTTACCAAAGCTTTGAAAATTCCCGATGCTTGCCTCCTGGAGTTGTCGTAGGCAGTGATGGTCAGGTCAGATTTGCTTAACATACTCTCATCCATCCCAAAGGCCTGAAGTGCCACCAAAGGGCAGACATTTATCGATGACTCGTCATCAACCATGACACAAGCGGTGTGTTTACCATTGATCTGTGCCTTGATGTACAAAGGTCGGTTGTGGTTGCGACCCTCTGTTGGTAGGTCTGCGTCAGAAAAAACCAACTTCTCCCCGGATCCCCCCTTTACAAGGTCTAAAAGCTCGGATGGAGAGATTGTAGTTGCTACGGTGGATACGCTCAATGCTTCGACTAACTTCTGTCGGTGCGAGGGGGACTGTCTCAAGAGGTCCCAAATAGTTATCTGAGCCGTGGTCTTTTTCAGTTGCTTCACTATTGAATTTTCTTCCGGCTCTTTCTCTGCGATTGCTTGTGCTGGGTCCTGCTGCTTCTCAGCTTCTGAAATGACCCTCCCACTTCTTGTTACTGCTTCTACTCTTTCTTCTTCCTCTGAATCCCACGGATCCGTAAACTCTCCATTTTTCTCATCTTCGTCATCTCCACTCTCACTAGTGGACCAACAGTCTATCGCTGCCACGGAAACCCCTTTTTCATCCACTGCAGGGCGAGTAATAGCGACATACTCATTTCCATATAGATCTTGCATTACGTACCACTCTGGTAGGCTCGATCCGATCATAAAGACTGGAGGTGGCACTGTGTTATAACCCGACTTCTTCTTGCTTTCTCTCTGCTCAGGATCGGTGATCTGCTTGTTGTCAATTAGATCTTGGACCCGATGTCTTAGCGTTATACACTTATCCGTCAAATGCCCGGTATGTTGGTGGAATGCGCAGTATTCATTCTCTTTGTGCCCTGGCTGCCCTTGGGCCTTGGCCGGTTTAGGTGATAGGGGCCGCAGTTTTCCTTCTTTTATTAGCCTCTTCAGCACCCATGATAAAGGCTTACCCAAGTTGGAGAAATACCTCTGACTTACGCCGGTTGCAGACACCTCGGTTCATGCCGGGGTTTGTGGAGCTCACATGAATGGCTTAGCCTTAGCAAAGAAGATCATGCGCCAAGGATTTTATTGGCTCACAATGGATACAGATTGTTCAAAATTTGTGAAGCAATGCCAGTTATGCCAACAGTACGCAAATTTGAGGCATGTGCCAGTTTCAGAGTTACATAACTTAACATCTCCATGGCCATTTGCAACATGGGGAATAGACATCATAGGCGAAATCCATCCTACTGCTTCTAATGGGCATAGATTCATCATAGTTTCCATTGACTACTTCACTAAGTGGGTTGAGGCTGAATCTTTCAAGAAGGTTGATGCAAGGGATATGGCTAAATTCATCGGGCGGAATTTGATATGCAGATATGGTCTCCCACATCACATTGTGTCTGATAATGGGGTACAATTCCTAGCAGAGACTAAACAGATGCTCCAGAAATATGGGATCCAACATCATAAGTCTTCTCCTTACCGTCCTCAGGCGAATGGTGCAGTTGAAGCGGCGAATAAGAATGTGAAGAGAATTTTAGCCAAGATGGTTCAGAACTACAAGGATTGGGCAGAAAAGTTACCCTTCGCACTTTGGGGATATAGAACAACAATCAGAACCTCTACGGGGGCAACACCATTCTCTCTGGTGTATGGAACTGAAGCAGTACTGCCGGTTGAAATTGAGCTGAAATCATTAAGGGTAGTCCTGGAAGCCGAGATTCCGGAGACAGAATGGGCACAACAGCGATTGTTGCAGTTGAATCTATTGGATAAAGATAGGTTGAGAGCCTATTACCACAATCAGGTTTATCAGAAGAGACTAGCTCGGTCCTTTGGCAAGAAAGTACGAAAGCACCCGTTGAAAGAAGGGGATTTGGTCTTTAAGATGATGAGGCCAGGAGTTCCAGACATACGAGGAAAATTCAGACCAACCTGGGAAGGACCTTTCATTTTGAAAAAGTTGCTAACAAAAGGAGCAGCAATTTTAGCAGACAGCGATGGGAATGAGTTCAAGGACCCGGTCAATGTCGATAGACTTAAAAGGTTCCATGGCTAAAGACCAAAAATAAAAAGAAGAGAATAAATGCCCCGCGGGTCGAAAACCGAAAAAAGGCGGCCTTGCTAAAATTGGGCGCCCTGTCAGGGTGAAAACCGGAAAAAGGCATCCTGGGCAAAAATTAAGGGCCAAGAGAAAATATTCAATCGAGAAAACCCGAGAGGGCCGATTGATAACAGGAGTTTGATGCTGACAAAACCCACTCCGAGATTAGGTGTAGTCATATGCTTTTGAATTCTTGTCAAATGAAAATCATGTATGTTGAAATCATATAGAAATGTACACAATTTTGCAATGAATAAAAGAATAAATTTTCATTGATCTTTCAGTTCTGTCTTAAAAAGAAATATACCAATTATTCATCTAATGATTATTGCTCAGTCCCTTCATCGGATATGTGCTATTTGCTCTTAACAGAAGCTTTGGTGAAAAAAAAAATAAAATAAAATAAAATAAAATAAAATAAAATAAAATAAAATAAACAAAAGCCGCTGGATTGGGTTGGGTCCATTCCAGGCAAAAGTTAGGCAAAGGGTTGTGTGAAAATCCCATAAGGGACGCATTTCCCGCAAAGAAAAGCTAGTGCGAAAATCCACAAGGGACGCACTACCTTTAAAACAATGACATTCAATGCCTGGAGCGATAAGGCGGCATTATTTCAAGATGATCTTCCGTCAGTCAGACAACACACAACACAGAACATGGAATAAAATCCCAAGTAAATGATCATTGACCAGGGGGCAAGGGATATACACCGGACGTCTCTTTCAGAAAGCTTGTCGACGATCCTCAGGATTCAGGGGGCATGGTACAGCAGACAAGCTATAAGTTCAGCAAACCATGGATCACCTAGGGCGCGATCTATACATTTTTGCAAGCATTTGCATTCCATAACATACACACATGATTTCTTGTATAGTCCTATGCATACAATCTTGCAGGAGAAATCGGCGGGAAACACCCACAAAAGCCAAGTGATGACACTAGTCCAAACATCTAAAGGAGCAAAAAAAAAAAATAAATAATAATAATAATAAAAAATAAAAAAATAAAAAATAAATCCACAGCGGTTAGCACGATGGCGGCACTACCCACAAGAGGTTAGCACGACCACGGCACTACCAATTCACAACGGTTAGCACGATGGCGGCACTACCCACAAGAGGTTAGCACGACCACGGCACTACCAATTCACAGCGGTTAGCACGATGGCGGCACTACCCACAAGAGGTTAGCACGACCACGGCACTATCAATTCACAGCGGTTAGCACGATGGCGGCACAACCCACAAGAGGTTAGCACGACCACGGCACTACCTATTCACAGCGGTTAGCACGATGGCGGCACTACCCACAAGAGGTTAGCACGACCACGGCATTACCAACTCACAATGTTTAGCACGATAGTGGCGCCACCCACAAGAGGTTAGCGCACCTACGGTATTACCAGCTACAACCAAAAGACAGCAGCAGCTATCATCATAACTCCATGAAGCAGGAAGATCGCCGCTTCAGGTACGCGTTTCTTTCCTTTTCCTGAATTTTGGCTCACCAAGGCACCCATGCACTAGTCTCTTCAAAATTGGGGGCAACTGTAGACACCGGGTCCCGAGTAGCCTTGATCAGGATTACCCGATGATGAAATTTAGCTATGCCGGCTTATAGGCAAAAAGATTGGAGCTCAGAAGTGATTTTCCTTGTCTTTTCGATGAGTAAAAAGGGTATTTTAAAAATATTTTAAAAATATTTTTTAAATTATTTTGAAGAAGAAAAAGTGTGTTGTAGGTTGAGGGTATTTTATAAAAAAAAAAAAAAAAAAAAAAAAAAAAAGGTGAAAAATGATGGAAAAATGTTGAAAAGTGGAAAATAGGGGAAAGAGTTAGCGACGGAAGGGCGACGGCCGAAGCCGTCGCCAATTTACGTGCGCGGAGCGCAGCGGAGCGCGCGCTCCGCGCGACCGACGCCCTTGGCGTCGGTCGTTTTGCGCGAGCGACGCCTTGGGCGTCGCTCGCTCCGCGCGCAACTCCGCGCGGAGACGTGCGCGAGGCGCGCGGAAATCGCCGAAATCGCCCCACTTCGCCCATTTCGCCCACTTTTCGACCCCCACTCGATTTTCAACCGTTTTTGGACGGTTTTTGGTGGTTTTTGGGTAGTTTTTGATGGTTAAAAACACTAGAAAAATTCAGAACAGGGGGAGGACGAATCAGAAACATTTTGGAGAAAAAAAACTGAATTTTGGAGCTTTGAGTTGAGAGAAAAAAATTCATCTTACACACTTGTTTCCAAGAGCTTTTCTTCAAGTTTTCAAGCTATTTTCTAAGGATTTTCACAAGAGAAGACAAGGAATTCAACACTTCTATCTTCAATTCTTCAAAACTGAATTTTAGGGTAATTATTCTAGGCTTTACTCATTAATTCTCTTGTTAATTTCATTTATTTTGGCTTCCAATTAACATATCAAACATGTAAATTCTCTTAGTCTCCATATTCTTCTTCTTATTTTTTTTATCTTCAATTATTCATATAACAAATAAGTTTTTTTTAAATTCTATTAATCTTTTATTTTCATGTCAAATTATTCTTTGTTCATGTAATTATCTATGTTTTAGGTTGTAAATACCTTTAATTTCTTAATGCTATATCATGTTTATTATTATGCTTTCTTTTGCATGTATGAGTGTTATAGTCATTATTTTATGCTAGTTATGCATGTCAAGTGGAATTATTCTCATGTTACACATTTATTCATGTCTTAACTATAATAAAATTGATTGTCACTAATCTCCCATGTATGTTAATAACTATTATTAATAAGTTGCATATGCCATGATACTTCATCACCTTATGCATGTTAAATTGCATCTTAATCACTTTATGCATGTTAAATTGCATCATAATTATTTTTTTATGCATGTTATAGTATCTTATGCATGTTATATGGTCATTGTACATATTACCTTTTATGTTGTATTATTTCATTGGCCTAATCACTAACATGAATTTCTTTTTGATTTTTGGTTGCAAATCATTGTTTTATTCTCATTTGAGCATCCATGCACATGAAGGAGGAGTTGCGGGGTTTGGTATTTCCTTTATACATTTTTAATTCTCATTTCGTTTATATTTTTAATTTCCTTGTATATATTCATTGAATAAAATGTTTTTCTATGCGCACCTAAATAAAGATCATAAAAATATTTCTTACTAAATTAATTTAGATTTTTCATAATAAAATGAGACCAATGTCCTAATTTTCATCCCAAATAAAATCATCATATCCAGAACATTTTCTTTAATTGTGCATGCGGGGACCAAAGTCCTCATAATTAATAAATTCCCCGGTTTTATGTATGTTTGCATTTTTAAATGGGAGTTGTATTCCGCTCCTTGTATTATTGTAATTCATTGCTTTACTTGCTAATTTATGGTTTTCCTAACATGAGTAAATGCGCCCTAAATTAACTGCATTGTGTGGAGAGAGAGCGAATTAATGACAATTAAAATTCAATCATAAATTAATCGAGGTAGAAATAGATGAGAAATCCCGGACCCAGCTCTGGTCTTTGGGCTCAAGAGGTTAGAGGTTATCCTCCAACATACTTCTTGGGTCACGAGACTTTAGCGCTAATCCTAGGCCTCATGGCCCAACATGGATACTAAGCGCAGTCTTAGGCTCTCCGAGGCGAGAGTAACTTTCCCAATGTCCTATTGGGTGGCGACTCCATGATACCTCTTTGTTGCCCAACATAGACGCACTTGCGATTTATTGCAAGATGCCAACGGACCCGCAAATGCCCGATCGCCCTCAAGCGGGCGGTCATAGGGGCGGCGCTCGGGATCCGGCGCGCGTCACAGCAAGACCTTAAATGAAGCAGTAATGATCACAAGCATTCATCCAAAATGGGGTAGAATCGAAATTAAAATAACACAATTTAAGAAAATAGAATGCTGAGGATGAACACTAATGTACAATATTTTATTAGTTACAAACAGTCTTTACATATGAAGGTATAAAAGTGCAAAAGCACAGATGATCATATACATATCCGATAGTAGAGTCCTACTACAAAAGTAGAGTTTACATTCAGGAGTTATCAGTACAAAATAATAATTATTACATAAACAAAAGTACAACCCTCTACTCAAAAATTCTCTCCTAGATGTGTTGGCTCTGCTGAAATGGATCACCTCGCTCCCAAAACTTCGACATCTTCCACACCTGTACGGATGAAACACCCGTGCTAAGCGAATACGCTTAGTGGGGAAATACACATGGAAATGACCACTCACAGTGGCGTCAACAAGTCACAGGCATATGGCACAGTCAAAGAATAGAATCTTATAAATGAATTATTACATCAACCATAGCAGTACCATCTTTGTATTCATTCATATACTTTATTTCAATTGTGACACTAAACAAACTTTGAGGAAACACCCAGCAGTCATAGCAATATTACTAATACTGATAATATTAATAACCTGCTTATCCAAAACAGTGGATAACGAGTACACATAGATACCCGAAAGTATCAAAGACAATCCCACAACTCATGGATACCCAAAGGTATCAAAATCATTCTTTTCATTTTATTCAAAACATTTTTGCATGGGATCTTAAACAAGATCCAGTACAGAAGGATCACGAAGATCCAATCGGGGGACCTGATCAGGGTCCAATGTCACAGAAGGCTGCAGCTACAGAAACTCTATTAAGCATGCCTAACTATCCACTTATTCGACTAAAGCAGGCTATATAAATTTCCAAATGCACATTCATATATTCATATTAGACTATACATAATTCTAAGAGTAAAACAAATTTGGAAGTTAAGTATTGTAATTATAAAAGAGAAATCAAAAGAAAAACCAGAGGGTGTCGCGCTCGCGATAGAGGCGAAGTTGGCCTCCTATCGCGCTCGCAATGAGCCTTGCGCCTACGCGGAGACAAAAAGGATATCACTATCGCGCAAGCGACAATCATCTAGCTTGTGACAGTGAGCTCCAACAAGAGCCGTCGCGGGATCGCGTCCAAGCACGAGCTCGCGAAAGAAGCTTGGCCAAACGCTGAGGTCTCTGTCGCGATCGCGACGTATATCGCGCTTGCGACAGTGAGTTCCTGCTGCGCACGCCCGGCAGCTCGCAGCTCGGCGCGCGCGATGAGGCACAAATCACCAAGCTCTGTCGCGACCTCACGACACTGTCGCGCTCGCGACAGAGTCGAGATTTCCACTCCCAATGCCAAAATGTTTAGAAATTCATTCTCCACTTTCACCCACTCAAACATTTGGTTTCAAAACTAAGTTCTAAGCAAAATCCTTTATTCAAACCATCTTATACAACATAAAATATAACCTTTGAACTCATAATTGTCACCAAATCAAGCAACTAACAAGATCAAAATCTAAGAATTCTCAAACTAGCAATTTCCATGAAAACATGAAAAATTTCACATTATGACTCCATCCTTCACAACCCATTCTTCTCAACTCAAATTAGACAATACCCATAACTCATAGAAGCCAAAATACACAATTAATATCATTATTTCTAACCATAACACAGAAATCTCCAAAATACACAAAATAACCAAACATTCCCAAACCTCAAAATATGGCGTTTCAATCTCGAGCTCCACTACCCCTCGCAATATCCTTGCCTTTCGTCACCTTGGGCGGAATTTATGAGCCACAAAACCCAGCAAAACCAGAATTCAAACTCAACCACACACATATAGATATAAAACCTACTCAAGAAGAAGAAGAAGGGACACTAAATTACAAACTTATCAACCAACTTAAGCTATTCCCAACTCACCAGATCTTCAACAAAAGAAGAATTAAAGAAAGAAACAAAGAGAAAGAAGAAGAGAATGAAGAAGGAACAGAAAGAGAAGAAAAAAAAGAAGAAAACGGGATAAGAACAAGGGGAAGAACAGCTGTCCCTTTTCTTCTCTCCCTCATGCCACATGGCAACTCCCCATAGGGCCACATACTAACCACACCTAACTCCCATCCTTCAAGCTATACCCAAGACTAATCTTACCTAGCACACCCTACTCCCAAAACTCACCTATACACCCAAACATACCTCATAAAAATACATCTTAACCCCCTACACTCACTCATACTCAATTAAAACCCCCAAATAGTGAATATTAGCAAATTTAATTCAATAAACCACACATGCTCAAAATTAAATACACACAATTCACACACATACAGGCTCAATCTACTAGGGCGGATACGGAGTGTTACAGTAAGCCTTACTCAAAATGTCTCAGGACATGGCGAGGGTGTTAAATTGAATGACAACACTAAAGGCTCCACTAGAATCTATGAGAAAGTATGGAGCTGAGAAATTTTGTGGAACTAGACTTGATGAGTCGGATAAGGTAGAGTATTGGATTTAGAAGGTTCAGAGGGTGCTTGGAGAGATAAGGTACCCTCCTGACCAGCAAGGGGAATGGGTTGTGTCATTGCTTCAGGGTTCTACTTATGATTTGTTGAAGCTAGTCTTGAGGCATCTAACACTGCCAACCACTGTTATGTGGGAATTCTTCGAGCGGGAGTTCTATAACAAATATGTGACTAAGGCATATAAAGAGGCAAATTGGAAACAATTCTTGAATTTGAGGCAGAGAACCATGTCAGTGGCTGAATACGAGAAGTAATTCTATAAACTGAGTAAGTATGCACTGCCTAGTGTAGTAACTGAGGAATTTAGATGTTAGCAATATAAAGAGGGACTAAATGATCAGATTAAGGCATTATTGATTTCAATGACCACATCACAAACTGTAAGTTAGTACTAGATTGTGCAAGCTTTTATGAGAGCTGAAAGATCAATAGAAATTCAGAAAGAGAGAATGTAGAAAAGGAATCCTAACTGAGGTGGGTCACATTCAGGCAAAAGATCAAAGGATTCCCACATAGCTCCTCCAATAGAGTT
Source organism: Excoecaria cochinchinensis (assembly GCA_947683425.1). Taxonomy (NCBI): domain Eukaryota; kingdom Viridiplantae; phylum Streptophyta; class Magnoliopsida; order Malpighiales; family Euphorbiaceae; genus Excoecaria; species Excoecaria cochinchinensis. Next base: position 6,742,029 of record CANTUQ010000004.1, read on the forward strand.
AGTTAATAGTCTAGTTACCAGAGGTAGGAAACAAGGGTCATCTTTCGCATCTGGTACTGGTAGGGATATAACTGGTAACCGAAGTGAAGTGCCAGAGTATCCAAATTGTCGTAAGCGACACAGAGGTAAATGCTGGAAATTGGCTGGTGCATATTTTAGATGTGGGAGCACTGAACATTTTCTAGCTAATTGTCCAAAAGCATATGAAGTAGCTGGGAATCAGCGAGAGACTAGTTGAGGTGGATCTAATTTACCTCCAGTTAACAGAGGAAGAGGGAGAGGACGTGGCAGAGGTGGTTAGTCTAGAGGAGGAATGGTTTCGGAATCAGTGGATAGACCTCCAACTGCACTAGAAAGAGCTTATGCCATGAGGGCTCGAGAGGAGCATGATACGCCAGAGGTCATTGCAAGTACATTTCTACTTTATAATAGAGAAATGTTTGTATTGATTGACCCTGGGACTACGCACTCTTATGTTTGTTCTAAGAAATTATGTGATGAGATGTGTGTTGTTGATTGTTTAAATTATGACATATGTGTTACTAGCCCATTGTGGAGTAGTGTGAATGTGAATAAAGTGCATAGAGATTGCCCTTTAATGGTCCAAGGTTATGTGTTTCCTATAGACTTGATAGAATTGCCATTTGATGAGTCTGATTTAATTCTGGGTATGGATTGGCTGAGTAACCATCAAGCCAAAGTTGACTGTAGGAAGAAAATAGTCGTGCTTAGTAATGCAAAAGGGTTTGAAGTGACTGTGAGGGGTGTATGTTCTAACCCCTTAGTCAATTTGGTGTCAGCAATTCAAGCTTATCGTTGTCTAAGAAAAGGATGTTTCTTAGCCTTTGTGTTGGAATCAAAAAGAGAGCAAGTGAGAATTCGGGACATACCAGTGGTGAGGGAATTTCCTAATGTGTTCCTACAAGAATTGGCTGGTGTACCACCAATTAGGGAAGTGGAGTTGTCGATTGACATTGTGCCAGGTACAACACTGTATCTAAGTTGCCCTATCGAATGGCTCTTACTGAATTGAAAGAATTAAGACTCAGTTACAAGAATTATTAGATAGGGGTTTCATAAGGCCAAGTGTGTCCCCTTGGGGAGCACCAGTATTATTTGTAAAGAAGAAAGACGGAATGATGAGAATGTGTATTGATTATAGAGAATTAAACAAAGTGACAGTGAAGAACCGGTAACCTTTACCAAGTATTGAGGATCTATTTGATCAGTTGAGAGGAGCAGGTGTGTTTTAAAAAATAGATGTGAGATCTGGGTATTATCAGTTGCAAGTGAAGAAGGAGGATGTACCTAAGATTGCGTTTAGGACTCGATATGGACATTACGAATTCCTAGTAATTCCATTCAAGTTGACTAACGCACCTACAACATTCATGGATTTGATGAATAAAGTGTTTAGGTCATATTTGGACCAGTTTATAGTAATGTTTACCGATGATATTCTAGTTTATTCAAAGAATGAGAAAGAGCATGAGCAGTGTCTGAGAACTGTGCTTTAGACTTTAAGGGAGCATCAGTTATATGCTAAGCTTAGTAAGTGTGAATTTTGATTACAGAAAGTGTCTTTTCTGGGGCATATTGTGTCTTCTTAGTGTGTAAAGGTTGATCAGGCTAAAATTGAAGCGATTGTGAACTGGAAACCGCCAAGAAATGTGTTTGAGATTTGAAGTTTCTTGGGATTGGCTTGATATTATAGGCGATTTGTGAAAGGGTTTTTAGTGATTGCCTCTCCGTTGACTAGATTGCTTCGTAAAGGAGTCAAGTTTGAATGGTCAGATAAGTGTCAGGCAAGTTTCGAACAGTTGAAGAGAATATTAGTTAAGGCACCAATCTTAACTCAACCTGTTTTAGGTAAGGAATATGTCTTACACAGTGATGCTTCTAGTATAGGATTGGGTTGTGTATTGATGCAAGATGGAAAGGTAGTGGCTTATGCATCAACGCAATTGAAGCCACATGAGCAGAATTACTCGACTCATGATTTGGAGCTAACTGCAGTGGTGTTTGCATTAAAGATTTGGCGACACTACTTGTATGGTAAGAAGTGTAAAATCTTCACTAATCACAAGAGTTTCAAATATTTGCTCACTCAGAAAGAGTTGAATCTGAGACAGCGTAGGTGGCTAGAATTGTTCAAAGATTATTACTGTATTGTGGATTACCATCCGGGTAAAGCCAATGTAGTGGCTGATGCGTTGAGCAGGAAGTCAGTTTCGGCTTTGTTATTACAGCAAGTGAAGTGGAGGTTGACTTCAGATGGAGCTTTGTTAGCTCAGTTAAAAGCAAGGCCTATGTTGAGAGATGAGTTAGTAAGTGCATAGGAAAATGATTCTAAATTGCAGCAAATTCTATAATAAGTCAGAAATGGTGACAAGATTGACTATTCAGTGAATGGAGAAGGTGTACTATTTTATAAGAATTGGTTGTGTGTTGCAAGTAATAAAGGATTGAGGAAAAGGCTTTTATATGAAGCGCACAATATAGTTTTCACCATGCATCCAAGTGGGAACAAGATGTATCAGAATCTAAAGCAGTTTTACTGGTGGCCTGATATGAAAAGCGATGTTATGGACTATGTTTCAAAGTGTTTGACTTGTCAACAAGTGAAGGCGAAACATCAGGTTCCACATGGGTTGTTAAATCCTCTTTCCATTCCATAGTGGAAATGGGACAATATTACCATGAATTTTGTTTCTGGATTACCTTTGATGTCGATGCAACATGATTCAGTTTAGGTAGTGGTGGATCGATTTTCTAAGCCAACTCATTTTATACCGATTTGGTTGGATTATTCCATGGATCGGTTGGCTGAATTATATGTGAAAGAGATTGTCCGACTCATGGTATTCCTTCGTCTATTGTATCATATAGAGATCTAAGATTTACTTTTAATTTTTAGAAGGGTTTACAAGTGGCATTGGGGATAAGATTGAATTTTAGTATAGCTTTCCACCCTCAGACTGATGGACAGTCAGAAAGAGTTATTCAGGTATTGGAGTATTTGCTTCGAGCTTGTGTTCTGGATTTCTCTAAGAGTTGGGATAAGTACATTCCATTGATGGAATTTGCTTATAACAATAGTTATCAAGCAAGCATTGGAATGGCACCATATGAGGTGTTATATGGTAGGAAGTGGCACCGGATTTGGTCAGAGATACTGAAGAGAAAGCAAAGATAGTGCAACAACGATTGAAAGTTGCTAGTGACAGACAGAAATCTTATGCTGACCTAAAAAGAATAGATATCAAATTTAAAGTAAGTGATAAATTGTTCTTGAAAGTGTCTCATTGGAGAAAGGTACTGCATTTGGTAAGGAAGGGAAGTTGAGTCCGAGGTTCATTGGACCATATGAGGTGCTGGAAAGAGTGGGATCTGTAGCATACCAGTTGGCTTTGCCTCCTGCTTTAGACAAGCTTCACGATGTCTTCCATGTGTCAATGCTAAGAAGATATTATTCAGATGAGTCCCACATCATACAAGTACAGGATGTGCAAGTGCAAGCAGACTTTTCATATGATGAAAAGCCAAAAATAATATTAGCAAGAGAAGTAAGGTAGCTTCGCAGCAAACAAATTCGATTGGCGAAGGTGCTTTGGCAGCATCATGGAATAGAAGAGGCAACATGGGAACCGGAAGCTGCTATGCGAGAGCAATATCCCCACCTATTTAATTCAGGTATGAATTTTGCGGACAACATTATTTTTAGGAGGGGAGGGTTGTAATGGCCCGATATATACCCTAGTAGTAAATTTGTCTAATTGTATTAATTAGGTAAGGTTAATTTGAAGATTGTTTAGTTAAGAACTTAAAAGAAATGAAAGCTGGACTTGATTGCATAAAGTATATAAGTTGAGGGACTAATGGGTGGATGTGCATGAGTGTAATTAATTAAAGTTAATTATTAGTAATAATGCAGATTTTTACTAAGTGGGATTAAGGAAACCTTAGTGGAATCCGAGTGTCCATTTGTGGACTTGCCACCTTGTATAATTCATCAAATATATAGTGCTTAGGAGAGAGAAGTTCCATTTCTGCATATCTTTTTCTGCTGAACCTCTTCTTCATCCTCTTATGTTTTTAAATTTCATCTTTAGACATGCATTCATAGAGATCTGATTAGCAAGATGGATAGTTGATTTATTGAGCTGAATTTGTTATTAAGCAAGGTAAGTAATTTGGTTCTTCTTCCTCTTTTTCTTTGAATTTGAGGTTGAGTTGAGATAGCGATTCTTGGTTCTAAATTCTGGAAATTGGATGTTGTTGTAGCTATTGAACATAGAAGTAGCAAGGGGAAGGAGAAAGTTGTTGAATCAAGTGCAAAGTGAACGTTAGGAGCTTAGGCGAAGAGTTTTGCGAAACTTGTTTAATTTTGTGTTTGTATTATTAATTGATTGAGTTTTGAATATTTATTGATGATATGTGTGATTTGGAACTTTAAATGTGAATTGGATTGGTTAGAAAGTGTTAATTGTGCTTGAACCGTAAATTCTGATATAAGTGTTTAAATACACAAAAACTATGAGAAAATGGGTTATGTGAGTCTAATTGATATGTGATTTTTGAATTGATCTTAATGTGATAAAGAAATAGATTGTGTTTGAATGAGGTAAGATTTTAAAAGGGGTTTAAATAGGGTAATTAAAATGTGTATCATAGTCAATTGAAGCATGTTGTGATCTTATGGTTATAACTTCTTGAATTGAAGTCTAATTGTATTGAAATTAATAATGCTGGAAGTTAATGAGTAGGACAACTTATTCTTAGAAGGAATAATTGGATAAGAATGACATTTGAATAGGGTTTAGAAGCTTCGAAATTGGTATGAAGAATGAGGTTAGTTTGCACAGCTGTGCTTGGGCAAAACACAGCTGTGTTTTGGAATTTTTGCATATGTCACGGTGACCAACTTTTTGGTCGTCACCGTAATCTAAGCAAAATTTGCATTATATTTTGGTAGTCACCGTGAGGTATGCAAATTTGCATAATTCTCATCATGTTCAAGCATAACCTTTATGATTATCCGATTAAAGACAACGTTTGATTATATCAAAACATGATGTTCCTTATGTAGGAAACCATGATAACCTCAGGTCAAAGGATTTAATAACATATCTATTATAAGATCACTTATGACACTATCCCATGAAATGATCTCATAGTGGGTCTATCCAGTACCTTGTTCTCTAACAAGTACCTACAGATTTGATTTGTATCTCCATATATAATCATCTCATGATTATCGATCAAATCTATACTAGGCTTAATTTATCTTTGTGCCCTTTAGTGATAAATGGCTAGGGATGGCATGAATAACATGGTTATTCATAAACATTACAATAATGTGACATGCCAATAATATTAATGTGAAGAAAACATTATATAAATGAAAATGTAATCATTACATTAAGGTCCAAATAGTTGGCCTAGGGCATAACCACTAACAATCTCCCACTTGTACTAGGCCCAATCATACACGTATCTAATACCTATTGACCTAGTATGTCCATCATATTTGGCTTGTGGGAGAGACTTGGTAAGTGGATCAGCAATGTTGTCATCTATTGGTACTCTGCATATCTTAACGTCTCCTCTCTCAATTATTTCTCGAATGAGATGAAAATGCCTGAGTATATGTTTTGATCTCTGATGAGATGTAGGCTCTTTTGCCTGTGCAATAGCACCATTATTGTCACAGAAAAGATCCACAGGATTTGTGATACTCGAAACTACTCCCAGTTCAGCAATAAATTTCTTTATCCATATTGCTTCCTTAGCTGCATCTGATGTAGCTATATATGATAGGTGCCAAATTGATGCAATATTTAGTATATATTTTATGTGAGTTTAAGAAGTTAATTATGTAAATATATGTATTTTTCATGTTATTTGTTTAGTTTACTTGTTTTGTGATTTGTAGGCTGATTGGAGTAAAGAAGATGAAAAGAGGCACGAATCCTAAATTACTATCCGACTCGTGAAGATTGGGGAGCAAGTTCACGAGTCATGAATAAATGTCCAACTCATGAAGGAGAGAAACTGGGCAAGCACGAGTCGAGAAAAGAAGAGCAGAAGAGCACGAGTCATAAAAGAGGAACACGACTCGTGAATGTGTGCAATGTGAAGATGCTGAAAGAAGGAAGAGCGTCCGAAGGAAAGGAGTAGGAGCACAAGTAGTGAAAAGGGATCACAACTCGTGAAGATACAGAGAAACCAGTGAAAAAAGAAAGAGCGAGAGAAGGAAGGGAGGCAGAGCACGAGACGTGAGCCAAACACACGACTCACACAAGCGTTCACGACTCGTGAAAGGGGATCACGAGTCGTGAATGGCAAGAGAGTAGGAAGAGAAAATAGGAAAGAAACAAAAGAAAGAAAAGGCAAGCCGTGTTCTGTTGTGAGCGCGATGTGATCGCGAGCGCAACAGAACTATCCGTTGGGACAGTTTTTCTTCAAAAGTCATCAGAAAGGGCATATCTCTTCACCAATATTTGCAACTATTTGAAGGAGGGAACACAACTTTTGGAATTCTATAAATTTGTATCTCAACTGTAATTTTAGAGAAGAGGATTTATTACAAGTTAAATATTGTTTATTTTCTGTAAGCTCGGTAGTTAAAAGTTCTTAGTTTGTTTTCATGTTTTAAAGAAGAAGACCAAGGAGAAAAAGAATTTTTACAAGGGTTTGAGAAAAGGGTTGAAAGATTTCTTTCTCATTACTCTTATCTATTATTTCTTCTCTATCATTAAATGAATTTTATTTAATGAAGCTTGAATCATACTTCTGTTATTTTCTATTTCCATTTATGCTAGTAGTCTTTTAATGTATAATTTTCTATTAGTATTTGATGCATGATCATTATCAGTAAGAGTTTAGTTGAAAAAAGAATTCTTACTTACATCTAATAGAAGTTCATCATTGAAGCATTATTTGAGAGATCGTAATGTTAGATGGTTGTTATAGGTTGTTTATTGTTCCTGAAATTTTCATGTACAACCCTCTAATTCATTAATGAAAATTGTGAGTTAGAATTATAAATGCATGTTTTAGGCACTCTAATTTATGTCAAGAGAGTAAATTGGAACTATATTCCAACTTGGCTTGCTTAAGAGATTAAATTTATATCATAATGATGGAATCAAGTTTTATAATTGTTAATTCTTCATTATATGTTTTGTCTTCTTTGATTAACATGAACTAGGTTTAATTAGTTTATATGATAGAGTAGTTTAGATTTAACTCACAATTTAATGATCATTGTAAACAAGATTAAAATTGAGTAGTAATAGTGTGTGATATTAATCACATTCCTCATGGGATCGACATCTTTTATACTATAACGTGCATCGTATACTTGCAGAATTAGCACTTAGAAACAAGCTAACAAGTTTTTGGCGTAGATTTCGGGGAATGAATGATTATTTATTGCCATTATGAATCTTGATTTATGATTTTTGATTACAATATTTACTTAGTTTTGTTTTGTGTTGTTTTTACAGGATTTTGACAATTTATGCCTTGTACAAGGAGTTCTCAAGAAGAGCTTGAACCTTTAAATCCTGAAATGGAGAGATTTTTGTCAAGTAACCGAAAATCCAACAAAAAGAAGAATAAGAATAAGAGACCTATCATGGCTGAAGAGGAAAATCCACCAAGGTTGATGGATTTTGCTACACCCGTATTGAGTGGTGCTCGACAAGGTGTGGTAAGGCCTACTGTAAACGCTAACCAATTTGAAATAAAACCATCTCTTTTGCAAATGATTCAAAATAGCATTCAGTTTTATGGTTTGGCAAATGAGGATCCTAATGCTCATTTGGCAAATTTCTTGGAAATATGTGATACTTTTAAAATTAATGGAGTTTCGGCTGATGCAATTAAGCTTAGGCTTTTTAATTTCACTTTGAAGGATAAAGCCAAGGCTTGGTTGAATTCACTAACTAGAGGATCAATAACTACTTGGGACCAATTGGCCCAAGCATTTTTATCTAAATACTTTCCTCTAGCCAAAACTGCAAAAATTATAAAAGATATCACAACTTTTGTGCAACATGACAATGAATCTTTGTATGAAGCTTGGGAGAGGTTTAAAGAATTGCAGAGAATGTGTCCTCACCATAACCTTCCAAGGGAGTTGCTTATGCAAACTTTCTATAATGGAGTGAACCCTACAACTAGGGGTACCATAGATGCTGCAGCTGGTGGCTCTCTTGTGAGGAAAACAACAGAAGCTGCCTTTGAATTATTAGAAGAGATGGCCATGAACAATTGTATGTGGCCAACCGAAAGAGTAAGGGAGTCTAATAATTCTAATGCTAGGGGGATACATGCAATAGATTATGTTGTAGCTTTATAAGCCCAAATTGAGGCTTTAACTCAAAAGGTTAATAGTCTAGCAATGGGGGGAAGTTCACAAAATGCATGCACTCTATGTGGTCAACAAGGTCATATTAGTGAAAATTGCAATTTAGGATTGGCTAGTAAAGCGGAACAAGTGAATTTTATTCAAGGCCAAGGACGTGGTAATCAATATTCAAATACTTATAATCCTGGTTGGAAAAGCCATCCTAATCTTTCATGGGGAAATAATAGTAATAACCAAAATAGAAGTGTAGGTTTCCAACAACCACAAGATAGATTTGGAGTATTTGAAGGGAAAATTGATAAATTTATTGAGGAGATTAATTTTAAGATTATCTCTCAAGATGAGAACCAAAAGAAGCTTGAGGCAAAAATTGATCAAATTACTAAAAATCATGCTTCATCCATTCATAATCTTGAGGTTCAATTGGGACAAATAGCAAGTTCATTACGATCAAGAAGTTTAGGTTGTCTTCCAAGTAATATAGAAGAAAATCCTAGGGAGCACATGAAATCCTAGTATTTTAAGGTCTTTTATTTAGGTTGCTTAAATAGATTTTCTTTCTATATGTGTTTTATGTTATTTTAAGTTATTGTATGTCAATTTGTTAATTAAATTTTATATTGTGGATTTTTATATTACTAACAAACTTTATTTTTATTCCACAGGTGAAAATAGTAAGATTAGGTGTTGTGTTATTTATTAAAAAAAATGTATGTCAAATAGGATGCCGCTGTCGCTAGCGCGACAAACATCATGATTGCGACAGCAGGCAATGCTTAACGAGGGAACGATGAGATGCATTCTATCACGATCATGGGAAGTGTCGTGATCGTGACAGAAGGTATTATTTCCCCATTTCGCACGACTAGTGATGAAGTTCACGAGTCGTGCAGATTTGGCTTGGTAAGCAGGGCAGCTTCACTAGTCGTGAAGATGATTCACGACTCGTGTAGCATGAAGCGGGGGAGTTTGAGTCGATTTTGTGGTAAGATAATTTTTTTTTATTTACTTTTAATTTGATTAATTTTCCTTCTCCTCATATTAATATGCCTTAATTTCAATTAACTTAATTTAGATTAACCCTAACCCCAAAAAACACAAAATCAGAAATTAAAAGAGGGATAATTTTATTTCAAAACCGTAAAAGTCGTGACCTTTCGTATTCTTCCCTCTTCTTTTTATTTCACTTAACTTTACACATTTCCCCCTTCTTTTTATTCTTCATATATCGTGTTACATTTTACGAGTCGCACAATTGTAGTTCGTCTTTTTCCCAACTCTCCTTTGCGTATTTCTTTCATTTTCATTTCTTTCGACGTTCTCAGTTCATTCGCATTCTTAATTTCTTCTTCCTCTGCTTTCATTCCTCTTTCTTCTTTCTATTCGGTTTTACTCCTGTTTCTTTCTCAATCTCAGTCTTTAACACACAAAATGGTAAGAACCAAGAATCCATCGTCTTCAAGAATTGAACAAGCACGATAGGAGGCTGAAGAGGGAGATATATCTTCCACCTTTGGTGCCAGTTTTCCCATCTTTTCTGTGGATGTAGGTAGTAGATTTCTTGCCCTTCATGATCGCACATTTTTGCAATGTAAGTTTTTCGCCACAACTCTACTAGAACAGGTAGGCATGCTAGATACTGTAAATGAGATGTTGTCAAATTGTGGCTTTCTTAGGTTTGCAAATATGCATGACAATATTTATCCTGATTTAATGTTAGAGTTTTATACTACTTTGCAACAAAATGAGGATAATGAACACTGGTTAGATTTTAGATTGGATGGAAAGGCACACACTTTGACATATTTTATGATGAATCGAATATTTGGATTTTCACAAACTGGTTTATTTGACCCACCTAAATCCTTTAAACCTAATGCATTTTGGTCATTTTTAACTAGTTTACAAATACCATATAGAGCTAGAGATGCTAAATCCATGTTTATCAAGGATTTAAAATATTGGATTTTGCATAAGATGTTTGCTTCTTTAGTTTTTAATAGATCTGAATTTAATAGAGTTTCTTTTCATGAATTATTTTTGATGTTGTGTGTGCATAGACATAAGGATGTATGTTGGTCTTATTGGGTTGTTAATCAATTGTTGAACTGTGCTAATAAATATGATTCACCTCTGACACATGGGCACATAATTTCTATTATTGCAAGAAATTTAGATATTTGATCATAGTGCCTATCATAGAGATCGTCCTTGTGTTTATTTTACTAAACATTTATTTGTGCGTGGAGAGGTTGTAAATAGTAATTTTCAGGAAATCCCACCACAATTAAGGTCTTGTTGGAGGGATCTTGCAGGATCCTCTGCTCCTTAAGCGAAAGCCAGTGATGATGGGGGTAGTGGAGATGAAGCTATGCCAGATGTGCCTGCTGCACCTGCTATGGGGTCTTCTTCCTCTAATGTGCCAGCAATGCTTGAGCAGATTTTACAGAACCACTCCTCTATGCCAGATCAACTTTCTTCTATGGCTAGACAACAAAGGAGGTTTGAGCATAAGGTGCATACATTCATTTCTCAAGCTGGTTATTTGGTTCTTTTTCCTCCACCTTCACCATAATTAGGGGAGTTTTTCTTTATTTTTCTTGCTTTTATTTTATCTTTGTTTTTCTTATTTACTTTTATCTCATTTCTTCACATTGAGGACAATGTTGGTTCTAAGTGTGGGGGAGTGAGTATGTTTATAAGTTTGTTTGTGTTTGATGAGTTTTTGTTAGTATGCTTTATATGTTAGTTGTTTGTGTGATTTAATTTTTCAAGTGAGTTTTATTATAAGGCATTGTTAAAATGGTATATTATATAGGTTGTTAAGTCATTTATCTTTTATACTCAATTTATTAGTCTTTCAAAATTTTTAGCATGTGTTTTAAGTTTTTCAAGTTATTTTCTTTTAGTTCTTGCAACATTTTAGATTATTTAGTTTCTTTACTAACTATGTTTTACTAACTATGTTTTAAAGTTAGAATTTGCTCATTTAGTTTAAAATTTTTAGGTTCTAATTGCCTAAGGAAACTATAGCCATAATACTTCCCGTATTTCTTTTCAATAATGGATGAGGACTTAGAAAAAATAAAAGAAAAAAATAAGTGGGATGGAGCATTAAATGCACCCACTAAATTCATAAAAATAAAAAGAGCAAGATGTATATCCAAAATTGCAAAAAAGTATGGGATGGAGCGTAAAATGCCCCCATACTACATTCTCTTGCTATTCATGGGATAAAAATGAAAAATATATCCATGATTCAAAATAAAAAGAAGAATCAAAAGAAAAAAAAAAGTCCAAAAATGCCATGAGATTGGATTAAGGGTAAGTGTGCTTACAAATTGTCCTAAAAGGCAGCTAGTAACTTTAGAATTTTAAAGTTTATGATCAATATTCTCTTCTTGAGGCATGTTTAGTTTTGGGACTCTATAATCTTGATGTTGGAATGAGTAAAGTTTGGTGACTTGTTAAATGTTCAATACATGTTTTAAAATTTGATTAACTGATATTTTGAGTATGTGAGGTATTTGATTTCTTTTGTGATATGCCTTATGAACAATGCTGTATAATAAGATTTACTTAGTGTATGTTGATATTAAGTTTTTCTTACTCTTTTATCTTGCTTGAGGACAAGCAAGATTTAAGTGTGGGGGAATTTGATAGGTGTCAAATTGATGCATTATTTAGTATATATTTTATGTGAGTTTAAGAAGTTAATTATGTAAATATATGTATTTTTCATGTTATTTGTGTAGTTTACTTATTTTTGTGCTTTATAGGCTGATTGGAGTAAAGAAGATGAAAAGAGGCACGAATCCTGAATTACTGTCCGACTCATGAAGATTAGGCAGCAAGTTCACGAGTCGTGAATAAATGTCCGATTCGTGAAGGAGAGAAACTGGGCAAGCACGAGTTGTGATGCCCCAATGCCCCCTAGAAGGACAAGGGAGCGCTACAGAACACTAAGTATGCAATTATCTTTCTAATCTCACTTTTGCTTTTAACATTCACTAACACTTATGATTCATGCATTCCACTGCACTATGCTTTTTCACTAGCTCTTCACTATTCACTATTACAAGTTATAAGCTTCACTACAATAAGTTACATATAACACTATACATATACAAAAAGAATAGCTATTACAAAAATGGAGCTCTACTTTACAAAACTTTACAAAACATTACACTTAAGAGGACACTTCCTGCTCCTATGGTGGCCTGCAAAACTCCTTCAAAAATTCAGCTCCAAACCACAACCTACATGGGAGACAAGCACCCGTGCTAAGCGATAACGCTTAGTGGGAATTTAAACACAAGCACTAACACAACATTCACAAAGCGCTATACGATAAAGAACATGCTTATCACTTACAGCATATCATGTACACTCACTGGATCAATATTACACTAGCATGCCAATATACAATAGTCCGTAATAGTTACAAAATCATACATTAAGTCACTATTCAATTACCAAGTTCAATATTTACTTCACTATGTCGATGAAGAACAATTAGTCACTATCAATCAATAATCATATACACTGCTCATTAGTCACTACACTAAGCCAATTGTAGGCTCACTGCACTATCACTAATTCAATAGCATGGCATAAATATCACACTATCGTTAAGAACAATAATACCAATACATATTTATCACGAATACATCCAATATCTTTATCGTTCATTAATAGCCTGTATAGTCTTAGAGATGGATACGGGTACACTAATCAATAACACTAGAGACAGAAGTCTCGAACACTATATCACTAGATACTCGTCGGTATCAATCACTAGACACATGTCGATGCCAATCACTAGCAGCCGCAAGTCACTAGCCCTTCATAAGTATGCTTATTTATCCACGACCCAACTACAGGCTTATAGGTTCATTTGTTTATTCACTACACATACATATTCATGGCATCACTCATTCACATGTCATTGTTCACTCTCATATTATTACTCATTCACGTGCACAAATCCAAGCACATAAGTTATTCATCGCATATGTAATTATTTTGCATATAATGCAATCAAGCTTAGTTAGGCTCATCATGCATATCTAATTCGCATAATCACATGTTCGCATGATGATGCATTCAAGCTTAGTTAGGCTATCATGCATCTCTAATTCGCATAATCACATGTTCGCATGATGATGCATTCAAGCTTAGTTAGGCTATCATGCATCTCTAATTCACATAGTCATATACTTACATACTGACATATTCACATTTTCATCTTACTTGTATGCTTATAAACCTCATTTAACACTTATGTAATGCTCATACAATAAGGTTCTCAATCATAGATCAAATTGCACAATTTACACATTCATATACAATAGGGTTGCATTGATAAGATAGAGGCACGGTCACAACCAATGTGGTTGTCACCATGACATACTGGATTCCCAAAACAAAATGTAGTTTGTGATAGGTCACGGTCACAACCACTTTGGTTGCCACCGTGACATATCACCAACCCACGGACAGAATGCATTTCCAGTGTAGGTCATGGTCACAACCAATCTAGTTGCCACCGTGATACACACTCAACACAGAATAGAATGCTCATTTTGACACCTCACGGTCACAACCAGTCTGGTTGTCACCGTGTCCCATGCCAAATTTCTATTGCACAGCTGTGTTTTACCAAGACATAGTTGTGCTTTTTCTCACACTTTGCATTTTTGCATTCTCATGCTTGGCAACCCTTCCACTATTCAAGCATACCTTACCTCTTCATTTACATGCCTTGATACACAATTAAATCTTGCATACTTCATTCCATACTCACTATTCACTTAGTCACACAACCATTCAAGACACTATAATCACGCTGACTAACTTGAGCATGCTAATAGATTCCACAAATCACTATATGCCATTAACACTAATTTCACTTCAATAATCACTTTACACTAGTTCACTATCCAATTCAATAGCAATAGCAAAATCAATATCACATATCATTTACAATAACTTCAAACACACTAACACATCAAAACACAACAAATCACTAACCTATTGAAGCACTCCTTCTAACTCTTCTATATCACTTTCTCCTTTCCCTTGGCTGGTCTACTTAGCTCTTCAACTCATAACACATGCATAATTTACATTCAAAATACAATTAACACTTTAATCAAACTCAAAGAAGGAGTAGAAGAAAGATGGTCAAGTAAGTAAACCCTACCTTGCTAGCTACTTCCTTTCACTAACCAAATGATTTCCAAACTCAACATGCAATTAGAAAAGGTTACTTTGAAGTAGAACGGAGAGATGAAGAAACTGAAAAACAATGAAAGGATAGAGAGTGGGCAAAATAGCCGGATGAATGAAACTAAATGAAGATTAATCCCACTAACCACCTCATACTTGCATGTAAGTGTGAGGTGTCAAGCTTTGGTGAGTTTAAGTTAGGTGGCCGGCTCCCTTCAATCCACATGGATTCCACTATTGTTTGATTAGGCTTAATTAAGTTTACTTAATTAACCCAGTCCACTACTTAACACTAATCTTGCAAATTACAATTCAGCCACTATAATACTTTACTTTTCTTCAATTAAGTCCCTCATTTCACTTTTTCAATTATGTCCAATGCTGTAAACCCTAGTTATCATGCACATTATTACACTAATGCCACTCAATCTTCTAGGGTGATTCTCGGGGCGTTACACGAGTCGTGAAAGAGGAACACGACTCATGAATGTGTGCAACGTGAAGACGCTAAAAAAAGGAAGAGCTTCTGAAGGAAAGGCATAGGAGCACGAGTCGTGAAAAGGGATCATAACTCATGAAGATGCAGAGAAACCAGCGAGAAAAGAAAGAGCGAGAGAAGGAAGGGAGGCAGAGCACGAGACGTAAGACAAACGCACGACTCACGCAAGCGTTCACGACTCATGAAAGGGGATCACGAGTTGTGAATAGCCAGAGAGTAGGAAGAGAAAAGAAGAAAGAAAGAAAATAAAGAAAAGGCAAGCTGTGTTCTATCACGAGCGCGACAGAACTATACGTTGGGACAATTTTTCTTCAAAAGTCATCAAAAAGGGCATATCTCTTCACCAATATTTACAACTATTTGAAGGAGGGAACACAACTTTTGGAATTCTATAAATTTATATCTCAATTATAATTTTAGAGAAGAGGATTTATTACAAGTTAAATATTGTTTATTTTTTGTAAGCTCTATAGTTAAAAGTTCTTAGTTTGTTTTCATGTTTTGAAGAAGAAGACCAAGGAGAAGAAGAATTTTTACAAGGGTTTGAGAAAAGGGTTGAAAGATTTCTTTCTCATTACTCTTATCAATTATTTCTTCTCTATCATTAAATGAATTTTATTTAATGAAGCTTGAATCATACTTCTGTTATTTTATATTTCCATCTATGCTAGTAGTCTTTTAATGTAGAATTTTCTATTAGTATTTGATGCATGATCATTATAAGTAAGAGTTTAGTTGAAAAATGAATTCTTACTTACATCTAATAGAAGTTCATCATTGAAGCATTATTTGAGACATCGTAATGTTAGATGGTTGTTATAGGTTATTTATTATTCCTGAAATTTGCATATATAACTCTCTAATTCATTAATGAAAATTGTGAGTTATAATTATAAATGCATGTTTTAGGCACTCTAATTTATGTCGAGAGAGTAAATTGGAACTATATTCCATCTTGGCTTGCTTAAGATATTAAATTTATATCATAATAATGGAATCAAGTTTTATAATTGTTAATTCTTCATTATATGTTTTGTCTTCTTTGATTAATATGAACTAGGTTTAGTTAGTTTATATGATAGAGTAGTTTAGATTTAACTCACAATTTAATGATCATTGTAAACAAGATTAAAATTGAGTAGTAATAGTGTGTGATATTAATCACATTCCTTGTGGGATCGACATCTTTGTACTATAACCGGTACACCGTACACTTGCGAAATTAGCACTTAGAAACATGCTAACAATATACTCAGCTTCTGTTGTAGAATCAGCAATAGTGCTTTGTTTAGAACTTTTCTAGCTTACAACACCTCCATTTAACACAAACACATATCCTGACTGCGATCTAAAGTCATCTTTGTCTGATTGGAAGCTAGCATTAGTGTAACCATTTACTAGTAGCTCATCTCCCAATCTTCCATACACTAAGAATGCATCCTTAGTTCTTCTTAAGTACTTAAGGATGTTCTTAACAGCTATGCAGTGACTTTTGCCGAGATCTGACTAGTATCTGCTCGTCATGCTCAATGCATATGAAACATCTGGTCGAGTACAACCTGGCATACATGATTGATCCTATAGCCGAAGCATAAGGAATCATACTTATGCGATCATGCTCATAATAGGTCATGGGACATTGAGTCTTGCTAAGATAAATGCCATGAGACATTATCAAAAATCCTCTTTTGGAATTTTGCATGTTAAATCTATTTAGTACCTTATCTATATAAGTGCTTTGACTCAGACCAATTATCCTTTTAGATCTATCCCTATAGATTTTAATCCCAAGGATATAAGCAGCTTCACCCAAATCTTTTGTTGAAAAGATTTCCCTAACCATTCTTTTGTCTTTTGCATGATAGGGATGTCATTTCCAATGAGTAATATGTCATCAACATATAATACAAGAAACATTACAGCGCTCCCACTAACCTTCTTGTATACACAAAGTTCATCCTCATTTTTTATGAACCCAAACTCTTTGACTGTTTCATCAAAATGAAGATTCCAGTTCCAAGAACCTTACTTCAATCCATAAATGGATCTTTGCAGCTTACATACCTTTCTAGAATTCTCAGGATGGACAAAACCCTCAGGTTGTGTCATGTACACATCCTCAAGTAAGTTTCCATTAAGAAACGTTGTTTTGACATCCATTTGCCATATCTCATAGTTAAAATATGCAACAATGGCAATAAGAATCCTTATTGATTTAAGCATTGCAACTAATGAAAAGGTTTCATCATAGTCAATACCATGAGTTTGTTTGAACCTTTTTGCAATGAGCCGTGCTTTAAAGGTATTTACTTTACCATCCATGTTAGTTTTCCTTTTGAAAACCCATTTGAATCCAATGGTTTTAATTCCTTCAAGTGGATCAATCAAGTTCCAAACTTTATTATCATACATGGATTAGATCTCATATTTCATGGCTTCTAGCCATTTCTCAGATTCTGGACCTAACACGGCATCTCGATTGGTAGTAGGCTCATCTTGATCCATGAGCATTACTTCACGACTATCCATCATAAGAAATCCATATCTCTCGGGCTCGTGTCATATCCTATGAAATATACGTGGTACTTGTGTAACAGGTATAGGTTCCACAACAGTTTGTGAAACTTGTTGAGTTTCCATCGATGGTTCTATGTTACCTTGTGGTTCTCAAATTTCTTCAAGTTGTACTTTTTCCCACTAGTTCTTTTAGAAATAAATTCCTTTTCTAGAAAGACACCATTTTGAGCAACAAATACTTTATTCTCAGAAGGATTATAAAAGTAATATTCTTTAGTTTCCTTAGGATATCCCACACAAAGAGATTTATCAAATTTTAGCACTAATTTATTTGAGACTTGTCATTTGACATAAGCCTCATAGGCCCAAATCTTTAGAAAAGATAATCTAGGAGTTCTTCCGGTCCATATCCCTTATGCTATCTTTTTAACTGCTTTAGATGGAACTCGATTCAAAGTGAATGCGGTTGTTTCTAATGCATAACCCCAAAAGGATAACGGAAGATCTGTTTGACTCATCATAGATCAAACCATATCTAATAAAGTTTGATTCCTCCTTTCAGATACACCATTCCATTGTGGTGTTCCTGGTGGAGTTAATTGTAAAACAATTCCATAATTTCTTAGATAATTGTCAAACTCTTGGCTCAAATATTCACCACCTCGATCCGATCAAAGTGCTTTAATAGTTTTACCAAGATGATTTTGTACTTCATTTTGAAAGGTTTTGAACATTTCAAATGATTCATGTTTATGTTTCATTAGATAGACATAGCCATATCTACTGAAATCATCAGTGAATGTAATGAAGTACTGAAATCCTCCCCTAGCATTTATGCTTAATGGGCCACATACATCAGAATGTACAAGGCCTAATAAGTCAGTGGCCTTTTCATTGGTCCGTATGAGGTGTTGGCAAGAGTTGGTCCGGTGGCCTATAAATTGGCTTTACAGATAGAGTTGTCCAAGTTGCATGATGTGTTCCACGTTTCTATGCTTCATCGGTATAGGTCAGGTCCTTCTCATGTTTTGTCGGTTCAAGAGGTTCAAGTGCAGTCTGATTTCTCCTACGATGAGAAACCAAAAGCTATCCTAGCTCGGGAAGTGACGCAGTTAAGAAGTAAGCAGATTCCATTGGTAAAGGTGTTATGGAATCACCACGGAATCCAAGAGGCGATATGGGAACCGGAAAAGTCAATGAGAGCTCAGTATCCGCAGTTGTTCAGTTCAGGTGAGAATTTCGAGGACGCATTCTTCTTAGTAGGGGAGAGTTATCACACCCCGTTTGCCCCCTAGTAGAATGAGCCATATATGTGAGTATGTATTTGTATGTGTTTGGCATACCATAAGTGCATTTTGAGAATATTGCATGTTTTGTGGGTTTATTCCGGTGTGGGTGTGCATATAGAAATAAGGTGGGTATAAGTGGAGTTGTGATTATATACATGTGAGCATATTATAGTGTGTGTATTAGATGAGATTGCATTGGGTGTGTTGCTCATACATGTGTAGGGTGCATTATTAGAGTGTTTCATTGTGTGTGTGTGACATGTGCATCTAGTGTGTGAGTGATTAATGCCCTCCACTAAGATGTTGACAAGTGTAAAGGGGGAGAAAAGAAAGGAAAGAGAAAGAGGAAAAGGGGAAAATTCAGATTTCCAAACCCATTTTCCCGTTCTCCCTTCTCCTTCCCTCTTCTTCTTCCTCTTTGCTCTTCTCTAAGTGATTTGCTTGGATTCAAGTTGGTGTGGTGGGAATTAATTACTCCTTGTGTTTGATTGGTAAGCTTTATGCTTTTGGTTTTGCTTTTGTTCAAGTTCTTCTTCTTCCCTTGCATTTTTCTGGTTTTGGGTTTTAAGTTAGGGTTTTGAGTTTGTGCATTTTTGTGGTTTGTTGCTTAGCTGAGCCTCCAAGAGATCCTAAAGGCAAGGAAGTTGCTGGATCTAGTGGAACCAAGTGATAGAGCTTCTAATTTTGAGGTTTGGGAATTTGTGTTTTATGTATTGTTGGCATGATATTATTTGATTGAAACTCTAGAAATTGTTGATGTTCTTGATGTTGTTCTTTGAATTTATGAGTGGGTTTTGTTATGGCATGATTTTGATGATGGATTCGGTTGAATTTAAAGTTTGAGTCATTATATCATGGTTTGAGTGAGAAATTTTAGTGTTGGGTTGAAAAATCTGGTGTTTTGGCTCGGCAGCGTGGAATCTGGGCATGGGTCACGGTGACAACCATTTTGGTTGTGACCGTGAGGTGCCCAGATTTCGCTTCTGTTCTGGGTTTTGGGTACATCACGGTGACAACCATTTTGGTTGTGAGCGTGAGGTACCCAAACTTTTGCTTCTGTTTGGCTTCTTTGGTACTTCACGGTGACAACCATTTTGGTTGTGACCGTGAGGTACCCAAAACTTCAATTCTGTTTTGGGTTGGGGACATGTCACGGTGACAACCATTTTGGTTGTGACCGTGAGATGTCCAGCTTTTGGGTTCTGTTGATTTTCTTGGTACGTCATGGTGACAACCATTTTGGTTGTGACCGTGAGGTACCCCTTATCAGCATTCTGCTAAGAGCTTTGGTATGTCACGGTGACAACCAATTTGGTTGTGACCGTGACCTACCCTGTTTTGCAATAAAATCCTGTTTTCTTCCCACATTTTAGAAATGTTATAGTATGGATTTTAGCATTCAATATCACTTAAAATGAGCCATAATTGTGCATGTACTAATCTATTTAAAGTATATGAATTCTTTATTTGTTATAATTAAAATGTGGACGTTAATTGTATGATTTTAGCCTGCAAGAGTCAGTCTAATGGATAGTTAGGCATGCCTAATAGAGTCTCTTATTGCAGCCCTTTGTTCAGTTTGGACCCCGATCAGGTCCCTGCTTAGTTCCTCGCGAACCCCTTTGTGTTCGGATCTTGTTTAAGGTCCCTATTGAAAATGTTTTGTGGAAATTAAAAGTAAAAATTGGTTTCTCGATTCGTACCCGTAAGGTACTGTTTGTAATCAGCTCGTACCCGTAAAGTACTGTTTGTTCACTCATTATCCACTACTTTGAGTCAGCAGGCACTTTGTCTTTTTTAATTTCTTTGTTAAGTATGAAATTGTATTATCCGAATATGTTTATTAATGAGATGTTTTGAAGGCAGTAGTACTTTATCGAAGGTATGACTCTATATGTTTACACGTTCATATGTTCACACTCCTGTTTAATGCGTATCTCTGATTATGCCATCTGTGTGTGTTTGCTTTGATGACCGTTGTGAATGGTTGTCCTTAGGCTATATGTGTGTTTCCCCACTAAGCGTTTATCGCTTAGCACGGTGTGTTTACCCGTGCAGGTGCGAAAGGAGTTCGTTTGGGTGAGTCGCAGCCATCGAAGTCAACACAACTGGGTCTTTAGTGTAGGGCCTAATTTTGTATCTCGATGATTCTTTTTGTAAAGAACTCTCTTACATCAATTTTTGTAATAGCTTCCGCATATGTATATGTATAATTTTGGATATGTAATTATCTTTTGTACCTCTGGGTTGATCAAACAGTAATGTAATGTTTTTCGTTATTTTAATACATGATTAGCTTATTTCACGAATGGCTTTGTAAAGTTTTAAATTACCCTGTATTTTGGTATGAATGTTTATGTATGGATGTATGTATATTCTGTATCTGTGTGGTGGCACCTCTACTCATACGGTATCTCACTCCTTATCGGATGGGATCGCCTAAGTACGGGTAAGGGGTGTTATATATAAACACACAACTTATTCGTTCATTTATTTTCTATAAAATCTCTTATTATTCATGACGTAGTAGAACTGAAAACTAATAAGATCAACTAAAAATGAAACTTTGAAAGTTTTTGAAGACTTCATATTAACAAATATGTTCTTAAATAAATCATTTGCTAAATCAGCAATCATATTTTTTTTTAACATTAATCAGACAAACACGTTATAATGAACGAATTTTCTTTTTATTTTATGTCTACAATACACCTATCTTTTTCCCAAAATATCAACAAATACAATTTGTTTGACTTTTCCTTCAATAACATTTGAACTTTTAGGCTTGACTCTCTCCCTTCTCTAGTCCAGTTAATATTCTAAGGTCTAAAAGCAATTATGTAGATCTCTGCTATATCCTTTACCATCCAAACCAAGGACTACAGGCATCATTATCCCACAACTCTATGTGAAAAAGATAAAATACTACTCTAAATTAAGAAATTTGTTAAACAAGACTGAGAAGTTCATGAAAAACCCATATGCCAACATCAATTAAAATAGCTGATGAATGCATGCTTACATGAATATGCAATCTTATCTTATGATTAGAATGGAAAAAGGATCTTATTACAGCCAATGAAAACATACCTTATAATAGCTCCATTCAGTCTGACCACCAGATTTATATGAAAGGGGATTGTCACTAGAAAATGCAAGCTTTGCTGTAGATACATATAACACACCCATAACTGGACCAGTGGATGTGGATAAGTAACATGCAAATGAATTTTGGAGTTGCTCCTCAGGAACTGCTTCAAATGTCTATTGAAAGATTTTTTTCATAACCACCTTCTGCTAGAACTTTTGTTCCTTGAGCAATTCTACCCAAGGCAGCATCTGTGAAGCTAGGAGCCATTTTCACTGATTCAAACCAAAAGATTGAAAAAATAAATAAAAAAAAAAACAAAAAAATAGTGACTTAGAGTAATTGACAGTCATAGAAAAAAGGGTAAACAATTAAAAAAAATAATAAAAGGGAGAATTTGAATCTGAAAATTTTATTAAATAAAGGTATACCTATGTTTTCTAATAGTCCCCCAAAACTGACTTGATTATCATATATTATAAACCTTTTAATGTCAAGAATATATGGTTGTCAGAAATTAGTCCAAAATTCATGTATATATAAGATAAGAGGCAAAAACTATAGCCACTAGTTATATTTCAACCCAGAATCAAATGCAAAAGAAAAAAAAATCATAGAGGTGAACTCCAAATTCCATCCTTAAAATTCTTGTAGAAAACTATAAGTACAATCCTTGTTAACATCAAGTCAAGACCTTCCTAAAATTAAAATCTACCATAAGGAATGTCAGACTGTGTTAGATAGAAATCAAGATGATAAAAATATGATACATAGAAGAAGTGACGTGGAATTGCCTCTATCCAGACCATCAAATCAACATGGGGAAAAAGGCAACTTTCTTTGAGGATTAAACCACCAGAGCTTACTGTGCAATTTACCTTCTAAAACAAAAATAAATCTACTAGAACTCATTTGATTGACACAAAAATAATACTATTTAATAATCAAAATCAAATCACTAGCATAAGCTAAAACCGTCCAGCAATACAACTAGAATCCATCCCCGAGCAGTTACACCTAAACCCATGCAACAAAACTCTTGCTCATCCTGAAGAATGAGCCTAGATTCCTAGGCACTTTCCCATGGTAACTCTGAAATAGGGCCCAGGTGCAACATGCACCAAGGCCCACCTTTGACAAGTACAAATAGATTTTAAAGTTTAATAATAGCAACAACCTTGAAATTATGAGTATCACATGATCTTAATACAAAATCCAAAAATATTTTCCTGAGAAAAAACCATCAAATGATTATCTTTTCTAGATATATGCAAAATTTTCCTCAATAAGAATCCATTTACTACATAAGTTTTAAATGCTGTTCTGTATTCACATAATCATTATACTACAGTCATTTGGATGCTGCTAAAAATACTTCAGTCACTTAGCATTGTCATGATGTTACTATAATTTCAATCAAAGTTTTTATGATACAGTACTCTTTATTATTACCATGAGATCCTAGTAAAAATAAACTAGAAAAAGAAAATGTAAGAAGAGGAATACTTTTTGGGTCGTAAGTAAGATATTGCTCCTTAAAATCTATGTATAAGTTTTTCATCTTTCTCTGGCATCTATTTCTTTTTCAACTAAAATGTCAATTCAAGTATGAGAACACTAGCTTTGCCTCTCCCATACTTGCATCAAAACCTAACTGAAATATCACAACATTTCCATTAATTACCCTCAAATTATCCTCATTAGGCTAGAATTTTTGAAATAACTCCAACTTAAAGAATAGCAAACTAAAGCATATGTTCCTTCAGCAATGACCAAAAATAAAGATTAATGAATCCATACCACACTGTAACACAAAGTACCTATGATCAAAATTATAGAATCAAACTCAAACTTCAATCAGGATCCACTTCTAATCATGGAAAATTTTCATTAAAAACTCTTACATAGAATGCATGCAATGGTGGTCAATTGCCACAACCCATATCCATTTGAAATGAACATAATTTCACAATATCATTTCCCACTGACTAATAATATTATATGAATGGAATCAGCCTTCAATTACATATAAAGAAAAAGGGACTTACAATGCTGCCATGTGTTTTCTGCAAGATCTTCAGCCTTCTTAGTAGCTTCTCCAACCCTTTTTCCCCATCTCCCGAGCGCATCCCGCACTATAAACACAGCGTCTACTCCAAGCACACACACAAGACATTCCTAAAAAGAAAGAAACAAACATCCACACATATGTTTACCTATTTACAAATTCAGCAAAATAACATTACCTTTGAATGAAAATGAAGAGTATTGAACAGGAGATGAAGAAATTTAAGGATTGGATCCGTTAAAGAAGATGTTATTACTCTCATTAGCCATGTTATGAGAAGCGTGAGATTCAGTCACCAATTCAGGGCTCCAATGAACCAACTTTCTCGCGGACATGATTCAATTTTGACTTTGTAACTTATCGTCCTGAGCCACCGCGTGAGACTCCGATCCAAGTAAGAGTTGGTGAGAAGAAAACGAACCAAGAACATGGATCTTAGAGTTGAGTTGGTCAAGTTTGGATCTTCAAAGCAGGGGTTTATCAAACACAGAGTCGATAAACACAGTGTCACACCCCATTTGCCCTTTAGTTATCACACCCCGTTTGCCCCCTAGTAGTATGAGCCCAATTGTGTGTGCATGCATGGTATGTGTTTGGCATGTCATAGGGGCATTTTGGATAAAAATGCATGTTTGTGGGTTTTATTAGTATAAGGGTGCATGTATGTTATTAGGGTGTGAATTAGTTGGGATATGTTTGTGTGTACATGAGCATACCATTATAGAGTGTGAGTAATGGTGTGGTGGTTGTGTGCTTTACTCACACACTATTAGGGTGTTTTAAGTTGGGATTGTATAGTGTACAATGTATGCATGTCTTTTAGGTGTGAGTGATTAATCTCCACCAATAGGGAGATGACACTTGTCTAGGGTTAGGAAAAGAAAAAGAAAAAGAAAGAGCAAAGGGAAAGAGGCAGAACTGCTCTTCATTCTCGTTATCCCTCTTTCCCACTCTCCTTCTTCCTTTTCTCTTCTTTAGAAACCCTAACTTAGATTCAAGTCTTGTTGGTGCAAGATTAATCATTTCCTTGCATTCTTTTGGTAAGATATTGCATTCTTCATCTTGTTTTCCATTTGTTCATCTTCTTCTTCTTTTCTGGATTTGGATTTAATTAGGGTTGTGTATGGTGTGTTCCTTTGTGTGTTGTGCTTAGCTGAGTCTCCTCGCAATCCCAAGGGCAATGAAACAGCCGGGAGTAGTGGATCTAAGTGATTTGAAGTAAAGAATTTCAGGTTTGGGATTTTGTTTGAGAAATTTGCTTGAATTTGAACTTACTATAATTCTTTTAGGGTTTGTGTTCTTGAGAGACTTGAATATGTTTATGCATGATTTTAGTTGTGTTGATTGCTGAATTAAGTTGTAATTATGTCATTTACAATGTATGAAAGATCTACTGGAAGGTAAGATGAGATTGGTATGGTTTTGGGTCAATTTAGAATTGATTTTAGGAGTTCTGCAAATTCTGGGAATGGAAAATCACGATCCCGGTGAATTCCCATTTCTAGTATGTGCTTCGTCCGACTCGTGCTCTATCCTCCGACTCGTGCTCCTTTAGTGTGCGAATCGTGCTGTGGAGCACGAGACGGAGGAAAAAGGGGAGCTTCAGCGAGACGTGCTGGCACAACACGACTCGTGCTCCACAGCACGATTCGAGGTGCGGGTGTCTTTTTGAAGATTGATCTTCGGTCGGATTACTATCAGTTGCGAATTAAGGATGAGGATGTGGTTAAGACTGCATTCCGGACTCGGTATGGCCACTATGAGTTCCTTGTGATGCCGTTTTGTTTGACCAATGCTCCAGCGTCATTCATGGATTTGATGAACAGAGTGTTTAGGCCATACTTAGATCGGTTTGAAGTGGTGTTTATAGATGACATCTTGGTGTATTCTAAGAATGAGAGTGAGCATGAGGAACATCTTTGGTTGGTTTTGCAAGTTTTGAGGGAGCATCGGTTGTTTGCCAAGCTTAGTAAGTGCGACTTTTGGCTTCGAAAAGTGTCATTTTTGGGTCATATTGTATCGGCTAAGGGTATTCAAGTTGATCCGGCTAAGATTGAGGCGATAGTTGATTGGAAAGCGCCTAGGAATGTTCAGGAAGTGAGGAGTTTCCTTGGTTTGGCGGGATACTACCGTCGATTTGTTAAGGGCTTTTCAGTTATTGCTGCTCCGATGATGAGGTTGTTAAGAAAAGGCGTCAGGTTTGAGTGGTCGGATAAGTGTCAGGCTTGTTTTGAGCGGCTGAAGAAGTTGCTAGTCGAGGCTCCTATACTTACTCAACCCATATCGGGTAAGGAGTTTGTCATGTATAGTGATGCTTCGGGTGTCGGTCTTGGCTGTGTTTTGATGCAAGAAGGTAAGGTTATGGCTTATGCTTCTCGTCAGTTAAAGCCACATGAGAGGAATTATCCGACACATGATTTGGAATTGGCAGCTGTGATCTTTGCTTTGAAAATTTGGGGCCATTATCTGTATGGAGAGAAGTGTAGGATCTTTACGGACCATAAGAGTTTGAAGTATTTCCTCACGCAGAAGGAGTTGAACATGAGACAGCGTCGTTGGCTTGAGTTGTTTAAGGACTTCGACTACATATTAGATTACCATCCGGGTAAGGCCAATGTAGTCGCTGATGCTTTGAGTCGAAAGTCAGTTTCAGCTTTGTTCCTGAGACGGTTTAGATGGAGGTTTGATTCAGATGGAGCTTTGATTGCTCAGTTGAGAGTGAAGCCTACCTTGAGACAGAGGATTGTGGATGCTCAGAGGGATGATGAGAGGCTACAGCGAATTATGCAAGAGGTCAGATCGGGCAAGCAGTCAGATTTCTCAATTCTAGATGGAGTGTTGATGTATAGAAATCACTTGTGTGTGCCTGAGGATGAGGAGTTGAGGAAACAGCTTTTGAGTGAGGCACATAGTATGGTTTTTACTATGCATCCTGGCAGTGAGAAGATGTACCGGGACATGAAGCAATTTTATTGGTGGTCCGGTATGAAGAGGGGTATTGTGGATTTTGTGTCCAGGTGCTTGACATGTCAACAGGTAAAGGCCGAGCATCAAGTTCCTTCGGGATTGCTTACGCCTTTATCCATTCCCGAGTGGAAGTGGGATGATATAGCCATGGACTTTGTATCTGGTTTGCCTTTGACTCAGAAGAAGCATGACTCAGTTTGGGTGATAGTGGATCGGCTTACGAAGTCAGCACATTTCTTACCAGTGAGAGTGGACTATCCGATGGATAGGTTGGCCAATATATATGTGGATGAAATAGTTCGATTGCATGGAGTGCCGTTGTCCATAGTTTCATATCAGGACCCAAGGTTCACTTCGAAGTTTTGGAAAGAGTTGTAGAGAGCTTTGGGTACCAAGTTAAACTTCAGTACGATATTCCATCCTCAGACAGATGGTCAGTCAGAATAGGTCATTCAGATTCTTGAGGATATGTTGAGGGCATGTGCTTTGGATTTTTCGGGTAGTTGGGACAGATATGTGTCGCTTATGGAGTTTGCCTGCAATAATAGTTATCAGTCGAGCATCGGTATGTCACCGTATGAGGCTTTGTACGGTCGGCAATGTAGGACTCTGGTTTGTTGGACTGAGCTATCCGAGCGTTCAGTGATTGGACCAGAGTTGGTTAGGGATACCGAGGAGAAGATCAGAGTTGTGCAGCGGAATTTGAAAGCGGCTAAGGATAGACAAAAGTCTTATGCCAACTTGAAGAGGAAAGATGTGCAGTTTGAGGTCGGGGACAAGGTTTTCCTTAAAGTTTTGCCTTGGAGGAAAGTGCTTCGGTTTGGTAAGAAAGGCAAGCTTAGCCCTCGCTTCATTGGTCCTTATGAGATTTTGGCTAAGGTTGGTCCGGTAGCCTATAGATTGGCTTTACCGATAAAGTTGGCGAAGTTGCACGATGTTTTCCATGTTTCGATGCTTCGTCGGTACAGATCAGATCCTTCACATGTTCTTTCGGTTCAAGATGTACAAGTGCAGCCAGATTTTTCTTATAATGAGGAACCGAGAGCCATCCTAGCTAGAGAAGTGAGAAAATTGAGGAGTAAGCAAATTCCATTGCTAAAAGTGTTATGGAACCATCATGGAGTAGAGGAAGCGACTTGGGAACCAGAAGAGTCGATGAGAGCTTAGTATCCGCATTTGTTAAGTTCAGGTGAGAATTTCGAGGACGAAATTCTTGTTAGTAGGGGAGAGTTGTCACACCCCGTTTGCCCCCTAGTAGTATGAGCCCAATTGTGTGTGCATGCATGGTATGTGTTTGGCATGTCATAGGGGCATTTTGGGTATAAATGCATGTTTGTGGGTTTTGTTAGTATAAGGGTGCATATATGTTATTAGAGTGTGAATTAGTTGGGATATGTTTGTGTGTACATGAGCATACCATTGTAGAGTGTGAGTAGTGGTGTGGTGGTTGTGTGCTTTACTCACACACTATTAGGGTGTTTTAAGTTGGGATTGTATAGTGTGCAATGTATGCATGTCTTTTACGTGTGAGTGATTAATCTCCACCAATAGGGAGATGACATTTGTCTAGGGTTAGGAAAAGAAAAAGAAAAAGAAAGAGCAAAGGGAAAGAGGCAGAACTGCTCTTTATTCCCGTTATCCCTCTTTCCCACTCTCCTTCTTCCTTTTCTCTTCTTTAGAAACCCTAGCTTAGATTCAAGTCTTGTTGGTGGAAGATTAATCATCTCCTTGCATTCTTCATCTTGTTTTCCATTTGTTCATCTTCTTCTTCTTTTCTGGATTTAGATTTAATTAGGGTTGTGTATGGTGTGTTCCTTTGTGTGTTGTGCTTAGCTGAGTCTCCTCGCAATCCCAAGGGCAAGGAAATAGCCGGGAGTAGTAGATCTAAGTGATTTGAAGCAAAGAATTTCAGGTTTGGGATTTTGTTTGAGAAATTTGCTTGAATTTGAACTTACTGTAATTCTTTTAGGGTTTGTGTTCTTGAGAGACTTGAATATGTCTATGCATGATTTTGGTTGTGTTGATTGCTGAATTAAGTTGTAATTATCTTATTTACAATGTATGAAAGATCTACTAGAAGGTAAGATGAGATTGGTATGGTTTTGGGTCAATTTGGAATTGATTTTGGGAGTTCTGCAAATTCTGGGAATGGAAAATCACGATCCCGGTGAATTCCCATTTCCAGTATGTGCTTCGTCCGACTCGTGCTCAATCCTCTGACTCGTGCTCCTTCAGTGTGCGAATCGTGCTGTGGAGCGCGAGACGGAGGAAAAAGGGGAGCTTCAGCGAGACGTGCTGGCCAAGAAGCCCCTGCATCTCGTGCTTCAAAGCACGTCTAGGAGGAATGGACACAAGTCGTGTCCCTCAGCACGACTCGTGTCCCTTGCTTCCTTGTCTCCATAATTCCAAAAATGAGTTTCAATGTATTTTTCTTGGTTTTTCCGTACTGTATGTTATACGAACTTGTGTATACGACCGTTATTGTATTTATTACGTATGATAAATTATATACTGTGATTTGAAACATAACTTGGGTTATGCATGTTTTATTTATAATCCTTTGATACGAATGTGAGTATTATTATGTGATTACTCTTGGGAGCATGATTGGTTTATGCATAACCTGCTAGAGTCAAGTAAGTGGATAGTTAGGCATGCCTAATAGAGTCTTAAGCTGCAACCTTCGTTCCTTTTGGACCCCGATCAGGTCCCCGTTTGGTTCCTCGCGAACCCCTCAGTATTTGGATCTTGTTTAAGGTCCCCTCAGTAAAATATTTTGTAATTGATAAAATAAAATGGTTTTCGATTCGTACCCGTATGGTACTGTCAGTATTCGATTCGTACCCGTAAGGTACTGTCTGTATACTCATTATTCACTATTGTGAGTCAGCAGGTGCTCTGTTTGTTTTGTTCTGCTTTGATATGATTACAAGAATATGGTATTTGGATGCGTATAATGATAAGTATGAGAAATAAATTAAAGTGTAAATAAATGTGGATGTGAACTTCTGAACGCATGTCTTCATTATGCAAGTATGATTATATAGTTGATATCATTATCCGCATTTGTCATATTGTATGTGTATTGCATTGACGACCATTGTGAATGGTCGTCCACTCTTTTATTGTGTGTTCCCCACTAAGCGTTTATCGCTTAGCACGGTGTTTTATCCGTGCAGGTGTGGAGGATGGTGTTCTTTTGGAAGAGTCGTCGCCAGTCAAGCCAACACAAAGGGATTAGTGTTAGGGCTTATTTTTGATAGCATGTTGATTCTTTTGTTTCGGAACTCTCTTTATACCATTATTTTGTAAAGCTTCCGCAATTATATACTTTTGGAATATGTAATTATCTTATTCTGACTTTTGATTAGAACATTATT
Organism: Excoecaria cochinchinensis; assembly: GCA_947683425.1. Classification (NCBI taxonomy): domain Eukaryota; kingdom Viridiplantae; phylum Streptophyta; class Magnoliopsida; order Malpighiales; family Euphorbiaceae; genus Excoecaria; species Excoecaria cochinchinensis. The sequence continues at coordinate 6,772,445 of CANTUQ010000004.1, forward strand.
GCAACGAATTTTGCTATTGTAATGATGGATTATTCTGATGCTTATGAAGGTTTTAATTTCCCCGTAATGATGTATGGTTATTATGTATGAACGTATGCTTTGTATCTTTATTTGCTTTGTGACACACCCGCCTCATACGGCTTCTCACTCTTTAAGGATGAGTACACCTACGTATGGGTAGGGGGTGTTACACAAGTAGTATGAGCCATTTGTGTGTTTGCATTCATTGTGTGTGCTTGGCTTGTGATGGGAATATTTTGGGTAAAATGCACGTTTTGGGGTTTTGCTAGTATGTGGGTACATGTACGGTATTAGGGTGTGAATTGGTTGGGTTGCATTTGGGTGTGTTGCTCACATATTTGTAGGATGTGAGTGGGTTGTGTTTGTGTGTTTTGCTCACACCTTGGTAGGGTGTGCCTAAGTTGGGAGAGTCTTGTGTGTGTTTGATATGTGCTTATAGGGTGTGAGTTATTAAGACCCACCAATAGTAGTGTGCCATATGGAAAGGGGAAGGTGTATTATTGAGGAAAGAGAAAGAGGAGAGCAGAAATCTGCTCTCTCGTTCCCGTTCTCCCCTTCTACTTCCTCTTCCTCTTCCTCACCTTGGCTCACTCCTTTTGGGTTGGATTATTGGTGGATCTTGATAATTCTAAGAGGTTTATTGGTAAGTTTTGCTGCATTTTGTTCTTGTTCTTCTTCTTTCTTCTTTATCTTCATCTTTTCCACGTTTTTGGGTTAGGGTTTAATTTAGAGTTTGCTGCTTGTTGCATTGTTGGGTTTGGTTGTTAGTTGAGCCTCCTCGTGATCCCAAAGGGAAGGAGAAGGCATCGGGAAGTGGCACTAAGTGATTAGGAGCTAAGGAGATTCAGGTTTGGGAGTTTTTGTAATTTATTCATTTTTGTGATTTTTGCTCTTTGGATGAATTTCTGGAAATTTGAGGTTTCTTGATGTTTATAGTAGTTATATGGTATGGTTTTTGCTTTAGATGGGTTAAGGAACCTTGAATGTGAGTTTTTGAACCCAATTGTGCATTTGATTGAGTTGTGGAATGAATAGTGCTGAGATTTGAATTGTGTAAATTGATGTTGTTATTGGCATGATTTAATTGGAATTCTTGGTATAAATGTTGTGTTTTATGTTGCTAATGATGTGTGGGTTGCTGGAGATGAGATAAGTTGATGTTTGGGTTGAGATTTGAGGTTTGGGTGTTGTGGAGGTGAATTTTCTGCAGATTTTCCGTGTTAGAGCTCGAAGTCACGACTCTGTCGCGAGCGCGACATTGTCGCGACCTCGCAACAGAGCCTCATAAAAGCAGCTCTCGCACGCGATCGAGCTCCTTGCCAAGCGTAGCAGTAAAGTCTCTGTTGCAAGCGCGATAGAGCGCTCGGCTACCGAGCTATTTTGGGCGATCCTCTGTCGAGAGTGTGTTCTCGAGCGCAAGCGCAACGGATCGGGCTGGCAGCTCACTGTCGCGAGCGACGCCTGTCGTGAGCATGATAGTGAGTTGTATTTGATCCTCCACGCGATCGCGAAGATTGCCATGATCACAACCTGGGGCAAGTTCGCCTCTGTCGTGAGCGCGGCAGTTATCGCGAGTGCGACAGTGACCCTCTTCATGCCCTGTTTTTTCGATTTTTCCTTCACTTCTAAAATGAATTTCAAATGGTTTCTTCATGAATTTTTGCCTCTGTATGCTATATAATATGCTTGTTTATATGTGCAATATTATGAATCCTTCATTATAAATGATATGCTATGATTTGGAACCTGAATTGTATTACATGACTTGCAAGAGTCAGTCTAGTGGATAGTTAGGCATGCCTAATAGAGTCTTTTAGCTGCAGCCTTAGTTCATTTTGGACCCCGATCTGGTCCCCATCTGGTTCCTTGCGAACCCTTATGAATTTTGGATCTTGTTTAAGGTCCCTCCGAAAAATTGTTTTGAATGTGATAAAATAAATGGTTTTCGATTCGTACCCGTAAGGTACTATCTGTATTCGATTCGTACCCGTAAGGTACTGTCTGTATACTCGTTATCCACTACTGTGAGTCAGCAGGTGTTCTGTTTGCTTTGGTTTGCTTCGATATGATTACAAGAATATGATTTTCGAATGCGCATAATGATAAGTATGAGAAATCAGTCAATATGTATATGAATGTGGATATGAGCTTCTGAATGTATGTCTTTATTCTGCAAGCATGATTATATATCTGATATGATTATCTGCATATGTCATATCGTGTATGTGATTTGCTTTGACTACCATTGTGAATGGCCATCCACTCTTCTGTTGTGTGTTTCCCCATTAAGCGTTATCGCTTAGCACGGTGTTTTACCCGTGCAAGTGCGGAAGGTGTTTTTGCTTTGGGAGAGTCGCCGCCAGTCAAGCAAACATAGAGGGATTAGTGTTAGAGCTTATTTTTGTAGTATTTTATGATGATTCTTTTTGTATTAGAACTCTCATTGTATCAGTATTTTTGTATAGCTTTCGCTCTGTATATTTTTGATATGTAATTACTTTGTAATATCAGTTTGATCAAAACATTATTGTAATGAATGTTGTTATATTAATGCACGATCATGATGATGTGTCATAACTCCACCTCTCTCTCCGGAGGCAAACCAAGCAGTTCACTTGGAAATACATCCCCAAACTCTCAAACAACCGGGATATCCTCAATCCTAACTTGATCCCACTTAGAATCCAGCACCACTGCTAGAAAAGCCTCACAACCCTTCCTAATAAATCTCTTAGCTTGCATTGCGGAAATAACATTACTCAAAGAACTAGAACCCAAACCTTTAACAAACACAGATGACCGATCTCTATCCTAAAGCACAACCGTCTTCCTATGGCAATCGACCACTGCCCGCTGCTTACCCAACCAATCCATACCCAAAATCATATCAAACTCTCTAAAAGGCAACTCAATCAAATCTGCTAGAAACTCAACTCCCTCAACTAGCAGGGGACAATTCCTATACATTCTACTCACATTGACACTATGCCCTAAAGGACTGGTCACACAGATCTCACAATCTAACTGGTCTACATCATGCAACTTATCACTTAACTTATCAGTGCACAAATATGAGTGTGTGGAACCAGGGTCAATTAGAGCATATAATTCGGTGTCATGGAGTAGAAAATTTCCAGCAATCACACCAGGCGCATCCTGCTCCTCCCTGGCTCTCACAGCATAAGCTCTGGCTGGAATAGGTAACGGACGCTCAACTGACTCAGATGCAGCTCCCTCTCTAGCGATCGCCTCGACCTCTACCTCTGCCTCTACCACGGGCATCTTGCGTGGCATTCGAACCAACTCTCCTGGCCTCTCTCTGAGCACCCGAATCCTCATTCAACCTTGGAAAGTTGGCCAAAAAGTGTTTAGTGCTCCCATATCTAAAACACCCACCTGTGAGCCACCTACACTCACCCCGATAAGGCTTACTGCAATGAGAGCATACAGGCATCGACTCAGTCCTACCACCAGCACTGCCTCTACCAGAACCAGGCACCGCTGCTGAACCCTGTCTTCTACCTCTAGTAGCCGAGCCTGCAGATGATTCATCCTGCGGGTTCCTTGACCTCTTACCCAAGGATGAAGAAGATGAACCTCCACGAGAGGGGTTCCTCCTCTGAGCCCTCTCTCTCAAAACAGATTCTGACCTCTCAACCCTAACAGCAGCTTGCATAATCTGGTAATACCCCACTCCCGAAGTACCAATCAAAGAAATCAACATCGCCCACAGTGACTCATTCAAACTGGCTTCAAAATGCCTACACCTGAACTCCTCTATCAAAATACCTTCCAGTGCATACTTAGCCAACCAGTTAAACTCCTTCTCAAACTCAGACACAGACATCGCACGCTATTTCAAACTCAAGAACTGAGCCCACCTTGCATCCTTGTATGTCTGAGTCACATACTTGTTCATGAACTCTCTTTCGAAAAAACTCCCAAGAAATCGGGTCAGGAAAATGAGGATGTCTACACACCAACTCCCACCATTCATATGCAGACCCTTGCAGTAAAGCCACTGCACACTCTACTTTCTGATCGGGAGGACACCAGACTTCTCTCAAAGCACGCTTTACCTTATCAATCCACTTCTCAGTGACTTTCGACTCATCCAAACCCGTTCCATAAAAGTCTTCAGCACCAGCTCTTCTCATACTCTCAGTCGGGGCCTTAGGGGCTGTCACTCTCTCCAAGACTCGAGCCATGTCTTGAGATAGCTTAAGCATCGCCTCGAAGGGCATGGCTGCGGCCTCGGGTTGTACCCTAGCAGGTTGAGCTGATACAGAAATAGAAGGATCAATAGCTTGGGGATTCACGCTCTCAGCTGATCCCTCAAGAGACCCTTGAATAGAATCAAAATCCATCTAAAACAAGTAAAGACAACCGCATCAGCCAATACAGTCCTAGATATATGTACACATCTATGCACAACAACACCCAGAAATGCCTAAACCTAGGCTCTGATACCAAAAACTGTAACACCCCCTACCCATACGTAGGCGAACCCATCCGGATAGGAGTGATGGGTACTACTCCCATATCGAAAGCACCTTATCAGATGGTTCCTGTAGAGTTGAGAGAACTCAAAACTCAGCTACAAGAGCTATTGGATAAGGGTTTTATTCGACGCAGCATATCTCCATGGGGAGCTCCGGTTCTATTTGTTAAGAAAAAGGATGGTTCTATGAGAATGTGTACCGACTATAGGTAAATTAATAAGGTCACAGTGAAGAACAAGTATCCGTTGCCTAGAGTCGAGGATTTATTTGATCAGCTCCGAGGTGTGGGTGTCTTTTCGAAGATTGATCTCCGATCGGGTTATTATCAGTTGCGAGTTCAGGATGCTGATGTGGTTAAGACTGCATTTCAGACTAGGTATGGCCACTATGAGTTTTTAGTGATGCCGTTTGGTTTGACCAATGCACCTGCGGCATTCATGGATTTGATGAACCGACTGTTCAGGCCATATCTTGATCGATTTGTAGTAGTGTTCATAGATGATATCTTGGTTTATTCTAAGGACGAGAGTGAGCATGAGGAGCATCTTCAGTTGGTTCTGCAAGTGTTGAGAGAGCATCGGTTGTTTGCGAAGCTTTGTAAGTGTGACTTCTGGCTTCGGGAAGTGTCACTCTTGGGTCATATTGTGTTGGCTAAGGGAATTCAAGTTGATTCGGCTAAGATTGAGGCGATTGTTGGTTGGAAAGTGCCTAGGAATTTTCTAGAAGTGAGGAGTTTTCTTGGTTTGGCGGGTTACTATCGTCTGTTTGTGAAGGGTTTCTCAGTTATTACTGCTCCGATTACGATGTTGTTGAGGAAAGGAGTTAAGTTTAAGTGGTCGGATAAATGTCAGGCTTATTTTGAGCAGTTGAAGAAGTTGTTAGTCGAAGCTCCCATACTTACTCAACCCATCTCGGGTAAGGAGTTTGTAATGTATAGTGACGCTTCGGGTGTCAGTCTTGGTTGTGTTTTGATGTAAGAGGGAAATGTTGTGGCTTATGCTTCCGTCAGTTAAAGCCACATTAGAGGAACTATCCGACGCACGATTTAGAGTTGGCAGCTGTGATCTTTGCTTTGAAGATTTGGCGGCATTATCTGTATGGGGAGAAGTGTAGGATTTTTATGGACCATAAGAGCCTGAAGTATCTCCTCACACAGAAGGAGTTAAACATGAGGCAGCGCCGTTGGCTAGAGTTGTTCAAGGACTATGACTGCATATTGGATTACCACCCGGGTAAGGCCAATGTGGTCGCGGATGCTTTGAGTCAGAAGTCGGTTTTTGCTTTGTTCTTGAAGCGTTTCAGGTAGAGGTTTGATTCGGATGGTGCTTTGGTTGCTCAGTTGAGAGTGAAGCCTACCTTGAGACAGAGGATTGTGGATGCTCAGAAGGATGATGAGAGGCTACAGCGGGTTTTGTATGAGGTCAGTTCTGGTAAGCAGTCAGAGTTCTCAGTTTTGGATGGGGTGCTTAGATATATAAATCATTTGTGTGTACCTGAGAATGAGGAGTTAAGGAAATAGCTTTTGAGTGAGGCACACACTATGGTTTTCACTATGCATCCCAGTAGTGATAAGATGTATCGGGACATGAAGCAGTTTTATTGGTGGTCCAGTATGAAGAGGGATATTGTGGATTTTGTGTCTAAGTGCTTGACATGTCAGCATGTAAAGGCTGAGCATCAAGTTCCTTCGAGATTGCTCACACCTTTATCTGTTCCCGAGTGGAAGTGGGATGATATCGCCATGGACTTTGTATTTGGTTTGCCTTTGACTCAGAAGAAGCATGACTCAGTATGGGTAATAGTGGATTGGCTTACGAAGTCAGCTCATTTTCTGCCAGTTAGAGTGGATTATCCAATGGATAAGTTAGCCAGTATCTATGTGGATGAGGTAGTCAGATTGCATGGAGTGCCGTTGTCAATAGTATCCGATCGGGACCCAACGTTTACGTCTAAGTTTTGGAAGGAACTACAGAGAGATTTGGGTACCAAGTTGAATTTCAGTACTGCATTTCATCCTCAAACAGATGGTCAGTCAGAGCGAGTGATTCAGATTTTAGAGGATATGTTGCGGGCTTGTGCATTGGATTTTTCGGGTAGTTGGGATAGATATGTGCAGTTGATAGAGTTTGCCTACAATAACAGTTATTAGGCGAGCATCGGTATGTCACCGTATGAGGCTTTGTATAGTCGTCAGTGTAGGACTCCAGTTTGTTGGACTGAGTTATCCGAGCATTCAGTTATTGGGCCAGAGTTAGTTAGGGATTCCGAGGAGAAGATCAGAGTTGTGCAGCGAAATTTGAAAGCGACTAAGGATCGGCAGAAATCCTATGCTAACCTGAAGAGAAATGATGTTCAATTTGAGATCGGGGACAAAGTTTTTCTTAAGGTTTCTCCTTGGAGAAAAGTGCTACGGTTTGGTAAGAAGGGTAAGCTTAGTCCTCAGTTTATTGGACCGTATGAAGTGTTAGCTAAAGTTGGTCCGGTAGCCTATAGGTTGGCGTAACCAATAGAGTTGGCAAAGTTGCACGATATTTTCCATGTTTCGATGCTACATCGGTATAGATCGGATCCTTCACATGTATTATCGGTTCAGGATGTGCAAGTGCAGCCAGACTTTTCTTATGATGTGGAACCGAAAGCCATCCTAGCGCGAGAAGTGAAATAGTTGAGGACCAAGCAAGTCCCGTTAGTCAAAGTATTATGGAATCACCACGGAGTCAAAGAAGCTACTTGGGAACCAGAGGCGTCCATGAGGACTCAGTATCCGCATTTGTTCAGTTCGGGTAAAACTTTTGAGGACGAAATTCTTGTTAGTAGGGGAGAGTTGTCACACCCCATTTGCCCCCTAGTAGTATGAGCCATTTGTGTGTGTGCATTCATTGTGTATTCTTGGCTTGTGATGGGAGTATTTTGGGTAAAATGCATGTTTTGGGGTTTTGCTAGTATGTGGGTGCATGTACGGTATAAGGGTGTGAATTAGTTGGGTTGCATTTAGGTGTGTTGCTCACATGTTTGTAGGATGTGAGTGGGTTGTGTTTGTGTGTTTTGCTCACACCTTGGTAGGGTGTGCCTAAGTTGGGAGAGTCTTGTGTGTGTTTGATGTGTGCTTGTAGGGTGTGAGTTATTAAGACCCACCAATAGTATTGTGCCATGTGGAAAGGGGAAGGTGTATTATTGAGGAAAGAGAAAGAGAAGAGCAAAAATCTGCTCTCTCATTCCCGTTCTCCCCTTCTCTTCTCTTTTGCTTTCCCTTCTACTTCCTCTTCCTCTTCCTCTTCCTCACCTTGGCTCACTCCTTTTGGGTTGGATTATTGGTGGATCTTGATAATTCTAAGAGGTTTATTGGTAAGTTGTACTACATTTTGTTCTTGTTCTTCTTCTTTCTTCTTCATCTTCATCTTTTCCACGTTTTTGGGTTAGGGTTGAACTTAGAGTTTGCTGCTTGTTGCATTGTTGGGTCTGGTTGTTAGTTGAGCCTCCTCGTGATCCCAAAGGGAAGGAGAAGGCATCAAGAAGTGGCACTAAGTGATTAGGAGCTAAGGAGATTCAGGTTTGGGAGTTTTTGTGATTTATTCATTTTTGTGATTTTTGCTCTTTGGATGAATTTTTGGAAATTTGAGGTTTCTTGATGTTTATAGTAGTTATATGGTATGGGTTTTGCTTTAGATGGGTTAAGGAACCTTGAATGTGAGTTTTTGAACCCAATTGTGCATTTGATTGAGTTGTGGAATGAATAGTACTGAGATTTGAATTGTGTAAATTGATGTTGTTATTGGCATGATTTAATTGGAATTCTTGGTATAAATGTTGTGTTTTATATTGCTAATGATGTGTGGGTTGCTGGAGATGAGGTAAGTTGATGTTTGGGTTGAGATTTGAGGTTTGGGTGTTGTGGATGTGAATTTTCTGCAGATTTCCCGTGTTAGAGCTAGAAATCACGACTCTGTCGTGAGCGCGACATTGTCGCGACCTTATGATAGAGCCTCGTGAAAGCATCTCTCGCACGCGATCGAGCTCCCTGCCGAGCGAAGCAGTAGAGCCTCTATCGCGAGCACGACAGAGCGCTCGGTTGCCGAGCTGTTTTGGGCGATCCTCTGTCGCGAGAGCGACAAATCGGGCTGGCACCTCACTGTCGCAAGCACGATGCCTGTCGCGAGCGTGATAGTGAGTTGTATTTGATCCTCCGTGAGATCGCAAAGATTGCCGTGATCGTGACCTGGGGCAAGTTCGCCTCTGTCGCGAGCGCGATAATTATCGCGAGCGCGATAGTGACCCTCTTCATGCCCTGTTTTTTCGATTTTGCCTTCTCTTCTAAAATGAATTTCAAATGGTTTCTTCATGAATTTTTGCCTCCGTATGCTATATAATATGCTTGTTTATATGTGCAATATTATGAATCCTTCATGATAAATGATATGCTATGATTTGGAACCTGAATTGTATTACATGACCTGTAAGAGTAAGTCTAGTGGATAGTTAGGCATTCCTAATAGAGTCTTTTAGCTGCAGCCTCAGTTCTGTTTGGACCCCGATCTGGTCCCCGTCTGGTTCCTCGCGAACCCTTATGAATTTTGGATCTTGTTTAAGGTCCCTTTGAAAAAATTATTTTGAATGTGATAAAATAAATGGTTTTCGATTCGTACCCGTAAGGTACTGTCTGTATACTCATTATCCATTATTGTGAGTCAGCAAGTGTTATGTTTGCTTTGGTTTGCTTTGATATGATTACAAGAATATGATTTTCAAATGCGCATAATGATAAGTATGAGAAATCAGTCAATATGTATATGAATGTGGATATGAGCTTCTGAATGTATGTCTTTATTCTGCAAGCATGATTATATATCTGATATGATTATCTGCATATGTCATATCGTGTATGTGATTTGCTTTGACGACCATTGTGAATGGCCATCCACTCTTCTGTTGTGTGTTTCCCCACTAAGCGTTATCGCTTAGTACGGTGTTTTACCTGTGCAGGTGCGGAAGGCATTTTTACTTTGGGAGAGTCGCCTCCAGTCAAGCCAACATAGAGGGATTAGTGTTAGGGCTTATTTTTGTAGTATTTTATGATGATTCTTTTTGTATTAGAACTCTCATTGTATCAGTGTTTTTGTATAGCTTCCGCTCTGTAAATTTTGGATATGTAATTATTTTGTAATATCAGTTTGATAAGAACATTATTGTAATGAATGTTGTTATATTAAGGCATGATCATGATGATGCTTCTCTGAAGTTTTAATTTTCGCTGTATTTTCATATGTTATTGTGGATGAATACAAGCTTTATATCGATCTGTTGGCGCGACACCCCTGCTCCTACGGCATCTCACTCCTATCCGGATGGATTCGCCTACGTATGGGTAGGGTGTGTTACACACAAAGTCCATTCCGTGTCTATCAAATAGAGGGAAAGACAAAACTACAAAGAAACATGCATGTTTATAAGTAGATATTTATTATAATATGAGGATGGCAACAGCTGATTACATTAGTTGAATGGGTCTAAAAATATTAATAAATTGAGATTAGATATTTAACATGAAATTTACATGACAGTCAACCTGCAAAATAATTGCCTAAAATCGATTATTTCTCTAATAATGCAAATTATTCAGTTGAAATTGACACTTGTCATTTCTGTTACAATGAAAAAAAAAGAATCACTTCCGTGATGAGATTAAAAAAAATGTATGCAAATTAGGAAAGATTTCTAAAGCATGAGATAAAAAAATTCAGTAGAGATATTTAAATCAATAAGATGATTAACTTAAAAAAAATACAAAGCAAGCAGAAAAAGAGAGTGCAAACCTGTATCTCTGTTAAATTGGACAGAATTGTACAGGTCGATACCCTATGTGAACTATGGAGTAGATCTGGACAAATGAAAATGGGGTAAGAGTATAGAACAGAGGCAAAGAGTAAAAAAAAATAAAAAAGAAGACTAAAATTTATTTCTTAGTGCAGTATAGAATAGGGTCCAAGAGAGGAGGAGGATACTTAAACTACATCGCATTTTCACGTTCATGGGGATTGAAATCCGAATAAATTAATCATAAAAGAAATGGAAATCAAAACAAAAATAAGATCAGTGATGAAGTCGTACCTTGTTTGAGCATTGAAGTAAGTTTCTTCAATTGGGTAATGAAGCTAGAAGAGAATCAGAGGGTTTGAGAATTATTTAATGGTGAAGTAAAGAAAAAGGTAGAAGAAGTAAAAAGAAAAGAAAATGAGGCAGGAGGAGGAGGATGTAGAGCTCCATCACGACATGGAATCTTGTTTTCTGCTACTGGAGAGAAAGATTTAGGGTTTCTTTTAAGTAAATAAATTTCAAAAAATTAATTTTTAAGTGTTTTTACGAGGTGGTTCTAAAGGGCAAAAGAAAAAGCGAGATATGTTCCCGTGCATAGCTTTACAATTAGGGACCGGATTTTTCAGTTTTAGCGACCGTAAATTTTTACCTTCGCTATTTATTGGCCCAAAAATGAGAGTGGATGAAGGGGAAAAATTTCGGTCCCTATTATTATATGTTTAGGGACCAAAAATATTTACCTTCGTTAATTTTGGTCACTAATACCCCTTTTTCTTGTAGTGTTCCCAATAGAATATTGGAAAAGATCATCTAGTCTCATGACACCTTTAGGCACCTTTGAAGTATTTTGGAGTCACCGCCCAATTTACGAGAAATTAGAAAAGGTCATCTAACCTCTATTGGTCTAAACCAGAGAAAGTGTTCAAAACTTCACACTTATTAATGCCTTAAGTTAAGTTTATAAATGAGTTTTTAAAAAATCAAAATTTCATCTCTCATCTCACGCGATCATGCATTGAATTTAAAGCGAATCTCAACCACATTGGAAAGCAATAAATAAAGCGATAAAAAAACAATAAATAAATTACATAAAAAAGTGGGACAGAACAATCCCCTAAAATAAGAAAGCATAAGAAATAAAATTTGCCCCAAAATTAATTACAAGGGCCCAAAACGAATAAATAAATACATAAAATAATTAAAATGCATCATACATAAATCGGGAGATTTATTGAGTTTTAGGAACATTGGTTCCTTTTTATTAACTTAAAAACTTGGAGAACTATTTTTGGGCAATGATGGAGAAAACCGGGATGAGTGATCCCATTTTATGAAAATTAGTTCCCCATTTCGAAAGTGCGATTTTATTAGTTAAAATAGGATATTGGTCCATTTTATTAGGAAAATTTCCAAATTATTAATTATTGTAAAAAATATGATTTTCTATAATGCGGACGAATCTAAAATACAATTTTACACACAACATAAAAAAAATATGATAAAGGAAATACAACAATTAAAAATGCAAACCCTAAATTCGAAGACCTTTGATCTCCCGATCCTCCATCTCGTGCACAAATATAACTTGCATAAATAAATAAATTTTGAGGCAACAAAACAAAAAAAATAAAATAAAATGTTAGTAAAGTAAATTAAATGAATAATATATAAAAAAATTAATCAATAAATAAAATAAATAAGTCAATAAACATAATTAAACAATGACAAATAATACAACAACAATAGGAGATAAAATGGAGCATATTATATGATATTTCATGCACTTTTGGCCTGTTCATACGTTCGGGTATTCGGGTAAAATAGGAAGGAAAACATTCGGGCACTTGGGTAAAATAGGAAGGAAAACATTCGGGTACAGGATAAAATAGGAAGGAAAAGCTGAAGAAGGGGTGAGGACAGAAGCAAGACTCTTGAGCACGACTCATGCAGGGATGCACGAGTCGTGCAAGGCCTTCACGACTCGTGCAAGAATGCACGAATCGTGAAGGCTGCCATAAGGGACGCGAGTCGTGCAAAAATTCACGACCCGAACGGGCAATCGTGGAGCACGACACGTGAAGCAGGAACATAACTCGGACGAAAAAATCACGACTCATGCAAAAAAACAAAGGCACAACTCGGACGCAGAACACAACCCAGTCGGACAATCACGATACAAACGGAAAACCAAAGGCACGACTTAGACGAACAGAGAACAGAGACGAACAGAGGAACACCAACAAACTAATAAATACGATAATATACCATCAAATACATGCATAATAGAATGACAAAAATGCCGATTAGTCACAATAAATACTTGAGGTTCGTGTCTGATAACGAACAACAACAAACATACGATATATAAATTAATAAAATAAAACAATAAGTATATACAGTATATACATCGAAGAAAAACTTAGTAAAAGCAAAATAAGAAATAGAAAGAAGAAGGAAATAAATAGGAGGTTTATCCCAGTATTTACCCTCAGATATGACTTTAGATTGCAAGTGAAGAAGTGCTGGCTTCCTTGTTGATTTGCTTGAAAAGAAGATTCAAACAGAGACTGAGAAAAACTTTAAATGAAAGTTACGTTGAAGGAAAGATGAAAGACGATTGAATCTCAAACGTCAGGAATTAATTTCCTAGATTCAAGAACAATCTCCGAATGCTTTGAAAACAAAAATCGTTTTCTTGCTCTCAAAACTTTTTTCTCTCTTTTTCTGGTTCTTTTGGCGTTTTCAAAATAACCTCCTCCCCCAGTTCTTTTACTTTTTCCTTTTTATATTTCCCCTCAAAAACTAGGGTTTCCTAGGTATATCCGTTTTAAAACCCTTGATCCCCTTTTTTTCCAAATCAGGTTTTTCCTCTTCAGAATCAGACCACCACCTATGTTTCCCAACAAAATCCCGAAAAAATAGGAAAAAGAGGCGCAGGGGACAGTCGCGCATGTGAGGCAGGTGAGATACGCCTCACTAACATGAGGCTGCCTCTCACCAAGGTGAGATGGGCCTCACACCACAGGCCCCCAGAATTTTAAAATATATATATATATATATATATATATATTTAAAAAAAAAAACGAAAAGTAATTTTTTTTTATTTTTTTTATTTAGGAAATCATCACTTCTATTTGTCTTTTGCCTGTGAACAGGCATCATTCTCATCATTGAGTAACTTCGGTCTGAGCTGCCTCAGTACCCGATGTCTACAATGCCCATTTTATCAGTTTACAATATTTGGGGGCGTTACTCCCGCAGATGATAATGCGATGGATCCTCTCACAAATGCATTATCCCAAAGCAAGTATGATCATTATGTAAATACTATGGGCTTAAGACACATGAATGATTGGCTCTAATGCAAGTGGGAGATTGTTTTTAGTATGTCCTAAAGCCTATGTAGAATAGGAAATTATATCATGTATATGAACTCTTTCTAATTTATGAGAAGGAAATATGCATTTATTGATGCTATGTTACGACTACCTATGGCTTGATATTATATCTTAAATTAATAAATGTAGTCTTTGGAATTATAAACACAATGCAAAGGCAATCATGAAAGAGTTCATGATGTGAGATGCCTATTACATGCAAATGTATTAATACCTAAATATCTCTAATCATAGTATTAACAAGATAGGACATTGTTAATACGGATAGACTAGCACGCGTTATGATTTTTGAAAAGTTCAAACAGATGTTCTCATAACTATGATCATGGAGATGATCAAAGCTAACATATGGATGATTATTAAAAGAACAAGTACATTGAAGACCTGTCATGAGAATCCTCATAGGGTTATTAAATCTATGTTAATAAGGAATCTCTACATAGCAGTGGTGCAAGTATCCTCAGACTTGAGATCACCAAAGTTATCTCAAGTAGTGACTGATATATTTTGACTTCATAACTACTTGCCTCCATCAAAGAGTAAACATAGTTAGGAGTTTGGGTATATCATGATCTATTTAAAGATAGTTGAGTGATCAATAAAGGATTCACTATCCTAGATTTATTATAGAAGTTATCTCACAAGTTCAATAATACCCTTGTTTAGAGAACCTCTGTCTAGAGTAAAATGCCAAGGTGGACGAGATCCACAATGGGAATTTTGGAAACAATGATTAAATTATTAGAATAACTATATTTAGGTTTATGTGAGTTGGCATTCTGTGACGTGCGTCGAACCCACTATATTTCCCGGAGGGCTCGCTTTTAGGGTCCAAGTTTAGATTTTGGGCAACATGAGATATTATGAAATCCATACCCAATAGAACATTGAAAAAGTTCATCTAATCCCATGAAGACTTTAGGCACTTTTGAAGTATTTTGGAGTCGCCACCCAATTTATAAGAAATTAAAAAAGTTCATCTAATCTCGAGGGTCTAAACCAGAGAGTAGTTCGAAACTTCACTTTTATTAATGTTTTGGTTAATTATAAATGAGTTTTTAATATTAAATTTCCATATCTCTCTCACATGATCTTGCATTAGAATTTAAAGCGCACATCAAATATCATAGAAAAGCCATAAAGAAAAGCGATAAATAAAGTAACTAAAATACAAAAAAAATTACAAAATGAAATTGGGACAAAAAAATACAATCCCCCAAAATATAAAATTAAAATAAGCAAATAAATAAATAATAATTATATATAAAACGGGGTATTTATTTGGAATAAAAATATTAGTTCCTTCATACTCACTTAAAAAAATCGAAGAGTTATTTTTGGGTGAATATTGAGAAAACCGAGATGGGTAATCCCATTTTGAGAAAATTAACTCTTCTTTAAAAGTGAACTTTCTTTATTGGTTGAAATGATGATATTGGTCATATTTTATAGAAAAATACCCAATTTATTAATAAAAATATTTTGTGTGATTTTCTTTTGAACGTGCATAAAATAAATAATTTTATTACAAATTACATGACAAAATAACTACAAAGCAAAATAACTAAAACTAGCAAAATAACAAAAATGATAAATCAAACAAAAAAGAAGCCTCCTCGATCTCCCCACTTGCTCGTAACAATGCTTAAACAAGGAAAAAATAAGGATTGTAGACAAAATAAAATTAATGTTGGTAAAATAAATCTAAAAATCAATTAAATAAAATAAAGCAATAAAAATAAATACTATCACATAAAATAATAAAAATAAATATTACATGATAAGAAAAATAATATTAAAATCAAGCAAAAATAACATCGTGCGAATATGGATTGAAAAACATCGAAAACGGGACAAAATAGGTCAAAAAGTACAAAAGGACAAAAAAGGGGTTGAGGGGTGGCCACCCCACGAGGGGCGGGTAAGCTGCCTCTCACCTCCTTCCCGCCCCTCAAGGGGAGAAAAAATACAAGAACGAAAAAAAAACTTTTCTTCTCAAATTCAATACAAAACATGCAATTTTATGTGATTTTACATAATTTTATGCCACAATGATACGAAAAACACTTAAAACAACTTAAATCATGAGCAAGAAATAGAGAAAATTAATGAAACAGAGAAAAAATTAATGAAATAATACAATTGGGCCCAGAAATTTACCCTCAGATTGATTAATTATCGGAATGATGAAGTGTAAATCGTTCCCTTGTCGAGATTCACAAAAATCAAATAGAAAAAACCTGAAAAGTTTGAGTCCTCTCTCTCTAAAAACTTGTTAAACGGCCAAAAGAATTCTCTATCTCAAGAAAAGGGAATCAATTTTCCTATCTCAAGCACAGTTTTTAGATCAAAATCTTGAACTCTGATCAAAAGAAAAAAAAGAAAAACCGTTGAAACTTTTCTCCAGAAAAAATCCCGAATTCTCAGAAGTCCTCATCTTTTTTCCTCCCAAAAAACTCTTTTTCATCTCTCTCCCCAAAAAAACCCATTTTAGGAAGATAATAATGTCAATTAAATCCAAAAAAAATATTTTGAAATGTAAAAACCGAAATTAACTCTCAAGAATCCCGAAAATTAGCGTTGGAATTCAATTCAAAATTAAATTCCATGATTTTTGGGGAGCAAAACGCCAGAAGAGGAAGAAGACGATGAAAGGCGGCCTCATCATGCGCGAGGGGCAGCCTCGCGTCGGGCACGCTCGATGGACAGCCTCACGCAGCGCGCGGGGAACGGCGGGCACAAGTACGAGGGGCAGCCCCCCAAGCCCGCCCCTGCGAGGAGCAGGGCACGAGGGGCGGCCTGCCACGTCAGCACACAATTTTTTTTTTTCAAAAGGAGTTTGACAAGAAAATATCACTTTCCACATTTTTACCTGTAAACAGGCACTAATTTCATCACTGGATAATCTTGATCTATACTGTCTCGAGACCCGGTGTCTACACATTCCATATTCAAAACCTAAATGAGATAAAGTAAGGTGAAAGAAGTAATTACATAGTAATTGTTTTATAAAAGGGTTCAATCAAACTTTTTGACTTTTCTATCACTTAACTAATCATGATGCTTGGCTAGAAGCCTATCATGATTTATACATAAATATAAATATAAATATTAATTAGAGAATTAACATATTGATTTAAAGGTTTTACACCTATAGAGAAAATGCATCTCAATAAAAATGACAGAAATAATAATATTTGATATTATTATGGAATGGGATAATGAAGAAGAAAATAATTGATCAAAGAAGTTTAATTAATTAAACATACAGAGAAAATTTCGTAGAATTTTCTGCACATGATCTATAATAATGGAATAGATTAATCCATTATTATCCAAAAAAAATTATTTGACTATAAGTGTTATAGGACAAAATTAATATTTTTGGATCACATGGAGAATTAATTTCAGGCCCATAAGAGAATTGTTCTACACTAAAGCACTATAGGAGTGGCTTCTGTGCAGGGTCCCTGTAGAAGGCATTAATGGCCTAATTTTTAGGGCAAGTCAAATTAAATATAATTTATAAGTGTTATAGACCTATCTTATTTAATTTAAAATTAATTTGGGTAATTAAATCCAAGTTCACACAGGGAAGCCCGGTCTGTGGGTTTATGTGCGTAAGCCTTGTGGAGTAAGCCTGGAGTTGATTTAATTAGACCAAATTAATTAAATAATTAATATAAAATCTGAAATTAATCTCCAAAATGTTTAAGAGTCCTAATCCCATTAGACATAGGATTTTAACCTAGGTATAAAAGCCTAATTATAATGAGATTTAACCTAATCCTTTTCTTCCTCCCTCTAGCCGAAATTTTCCTCTCTAGCCACAAGAAAATTTGGCAGCCCCTTTGTCATCCGATATTGGTTCTTTTTGCCTCTTCTCTGGTGTGGACAATTATTGGAGGTATTCTAAAGTTGATGCTACGATTTGCAACAATCTGGTGCGAAAGAAAATTAACTGATCAACAAAAATCAACAGATAATTTTCCAACTTTTAGTTAGATAATATAATTTCATGTCAAAAATCTAAGTTAGTTTGATTACAAATTTTAAATCCACTATTATGTATGTGATGCATGTAACCAATTAAAGTTTAACAAAACTTTTGATGCTTCTGAATTATTTTCAGTGCGTAGTGGACAATTTTGTAGGTTTTGCAACTGAGTAGAAGAGGGATTATCTGGTGTACTGTTTTGCTGAAAATTTGCAAACTGATTATGGTCATCTTTCCTCTTTCCTTCCAAAACAAAGTCCTATGCTTCACCAATGCGTGTACAAAGATCAGCTTCTACATCCATTAAATTACTACTAAAGTTACCATGCCTAGCCTCTAATTGATTACAGTAATTGTGTTCGTTTTCTTTCTCTGTTACTGGCGTCTAAACATCAATAGAAGGCTTATAACCAATCCCTAAATGATAGTCCATTTCATTAAATTCATCATCATTAGAATAGTTAGAATCAGAGTTCAATTCAGCTTTCACACTTTGGTTCTCACCCTCCAAGTGCCAATTTTTATCATTGATTCCATAATTAAGTCTAAGGTATTCAAATTATGCTAAAGTTGCTTTAGGTTTCCAAATACATTTTCTTGAAATGTCTTCTTTTGCCTCCTAGTTCTGTCAGATCATCTGCATGCATTTTTGAATTTTGAGATGCCGATCACGAGTTATTACATACTTCATGTGTTATATACTCCTAATTTACGGGTTAATTTCACTCACGGTCACTCAACTTATCACTTATCGCGCAAAAGTAACCAACTTTTTTTTCTGACTTAAATGTTACTGAACTTCTAACATTTTTATAAAAATGACATGTACACCAGAATCCGGCGAGAACCCTTGCCGGATTGATGAGATGGCATGCCATTTCAAAAACTACGTGTCATTTAACAGTATCTCCAATAAATGCTACATCTGAGTCAATTTCACTTACGGTCACTCAACTTATCACTTATCGCGTAAAAGTTACCAACTTTTTTTTTTCGACTTAAATGTTACTGAACTTCTAACATTTTTGCAAAAAAATCATGTACCGACTATTCGTCGTCACGTGCCATATGCCATGTCATCAATCCGGTAAGAGTTCTCGCCGGATTTCGGTGTAAATGACATTTTTGTAAAAATATTAGAAGTTCAATGACATTTAAGTCAGTAAAAAAAAAGTCGGTTATTTTTGCGCGATAAGTGATAAGTTGAGTGACCGTAAGTGAAATTGACCCCCTAATTTACCGAAGACCGTAATTGCATGTTATATTTTTTTGACAAATGGATCTGTTTGATGCTAAGGAAGAGAATTTTTGTTGCTTTTTATATATGTGTAGCTCAATGCTTTTAATTCATAATAAAACTAATTTATGTTCTTCTTTTATCTTGCAGCCCCTCTCATATATGCTGACTTTTTGAAGTGTATATAGTTACGCTTGTTAGAATTACAAGTTTTTTGAGGTTCATATGTTGACTTTTTGAAGTGTATATAGTTACACTTGATGGAATTAATATTTTTTGAGGTCTGTTCTTAAATCACTTGTTGATTCAATCATTTTTGTTTGCTTATACTTTTTGTAGTTTTTAGTATGAAAAAAAATATTGAAGTACAGAAATTGACTATGAAGATTTGAAAGAACATGGAAGCTTTGGCTAGAATTTATGGTTATGAAATTTTAGAGATATGTATTATCTTATTTTGTTAGATATTATTTTATTTTTTTTTTTTTTTGAAAGGGGCTGTATAAACAATACATTGCTTTTTTGGATGTTGATTCTATTTGTAATGAATTACAAAATATATATAAAAGTATGATATTATTAATTGTGCATCCATATACTATATGGTTTATATAAATTGTATAAATCATATTTAAAAATACAGGATTAAAAATATAGGGAAAAAATATGGTCCCTAATAAAAGTCTAGTCACTATTAATTTTTAGAGATCGGATTTATGATCTTTATTATATAAATTGCAACATGATAACTCCATTTAAGGATCATATTTTTTGTCCTTTTTATAATTTTATGGACCGGTTTTATGGTCATTATATATTTTGGTCAAATACTAATTTCTTTTAGGGACCATATATCTGGTCCTTATTTTGCTTTCAGGGACTGATTTCATGATCCTTCATATAATGTCACATGATGATTATTTTTAAGGACGAGATTTTCCATACATATTATGATTTTAGCGACTGCATTTAATCTGGTACTTAAAAGTTTATGGTCTTTAATAACCATTTAAAGATCAAAATTTTGGTCTTTAATAACCTAATTGATCACCTGATCTACATTATTAAAGATAAAAAATTCAGTCCTTAATACTTTTTAGGGACCAAAGTTTGTCATCAGAAGTTTTAAGGATAGGTTAACCCACCCGTCCTTATTGGTCATTAGCAGCTGAGCCTCTTGGAATGGGATGGTGACCAGATTTTTCCATCTTTATTGACTTTTAGGAACCAAACTGGCACTTTTAGGAACCGAATTTTCCATACTTATAAGTCTTTTTTTTCTTATAGTGTAACTTAATAATTGAGTATTAATTTTATTAATTGAGGAGTTATTTGACCTAATTTAAGTTTTTAAAAAATAAAATTAGTCTAATAAAATTATGAAAGGTCTCGACTATAACTTAACTAAAAATTGGTAAATTCTTAACAAAAAATTTGATTTTATTTTTCTTTTTTTTTTTTTTTGTTGTTTGCGCTTTCAAAAGAGTGTTATTTTGGTGTGCATGCGTGCACGTGTACATACTGAATCACCCCTTTCACATGAATCTTGACTAATTAGAGAGCTTAAATAAAAATTAATTATTATTATTATTATTTAAGCAATCAATACTTTGATTGATAACAACATACGTAAAATCACTTCCATCAAGATGTATATGCTTTAAATTGGGCATCTGGATCGGCTTCGTCTCCCCAGATATTTCAAACTAATTATAATTAAACTCATCCTTATATGTATACATTTTAGTTAATATAATTTCTTTTCTGTTCTTTTTTTTTTTACTTTCTTCTGATATAAATTAGTAACTATATATATATGATATGTATAATTACCACATGATCAACATCTCCAATCCAGCCTGACCTCACTGAGTCCATACACATGATGATGATCCGGCTTCCTAAATGATAAAATGTGGCTGCTCACCATGAATGCAGTTACACGTTCCGAAACCCTAATATCCTCCATCTTCAACTCCTGTAGTCGCCGGACATATTCTGGTACATGTACAATGTCCCAAACAACTCCGATTCCGCTAGGCTTCAAAACCCTAACCATCTCACCCAATACTCTCATTCTCTCAGCCGCTGCCTCCACCGTCCGATAACCATACTCTTTCCCTACCGTGTGTACAAACACACCAGATACCACCACATCAAAATAGTTATCCCCGAATGGCAAGCTCCGGACATCACCTTCTCTACATGTCACATACTCTCCCACTCCTGTATACATTAACTCATAGTTAGTCCACACTTATATAATCAACTAAAAAAGAAATTAATTAGGAAAATTTTACCCTTAAATAATACTCTTTCCGTTCCATAATATATGTCAATTTTTAGAAAAATTCAAATTCCATTTATCTGTCACTTTTAGATTTTCAATGCAATTTAATTTTTTTTTAATGCAAATTGATCAATTAGATTTAAATTTATATATTGAAATACTCAATATGCATTGAATCACTCAATTTTTTTTCTAAATTCAAGTCTAATTAATATTTCTTAATTCTAATGAAAACAACAAAAGAGACACCTATTAACGAACGGATGGAGTAGTATTTTTATTGATTTGACAATACAATGAATTAGAAAAATTAAGCTCCACTAGGTTTAAATTTAGTCAAATTGAAGTTAATATAAAATATTGTGAAGATATAGATAGACAGTACATGTCTATTGGTCAAATTTGGTTCTATTCAACCAAGAATTATTTAAAAGAATAATGTAAATTAAAGATTATTGATAAAGCCATTTCTGACCTTATCGGGAGGTACGCCGGGCACTGTACAATATTGTCCGCTTTGGGCCGGAGCCCTCACGGCTTTGTTTCTGGGGCTTTGCCCCAAAAGGCCTTGTACAGGTGAAGGGTGTCCATGGCCTTTATATGGCCTACTTCAACCACTTCAACAGCCGATGTGGGATTCATGATAGCATTGCTATCACTATTCCCCCTCCCGAGAGAGGGCTCGGCGCTGGCCGCTTACGGGACTGGCCGCTTGTCGGGACTGGCCGCTTTGGGCGCTGCCGATTGGGCGCTGCCGCTCGGGCGCTGGCCTCGGTTCTCAACGAAAGCACCAAATGATAAAGCCATTTCTGACCTTATCGGGAGGTACGCCGGGCACTGTACAATATTGTCCGCTTTGGGCCGGAGCCCTCACGGCTTTGTTTCTGGGGCTTTGCCCCAAAAGGCCTTGTACAGGTGAAGGGTGTCCATGGCCTTTATATGGCCTACTTCAACCACTTCAACAGCCGATGGCCTTTATAGCGGCCAGCGCCGAGCCCTCTCTCGGGAGGGGGAATAGTGATAGCAATGCTATCATGAATCCCACATCGGCTGTTGAAGTGGTTGAAGTAGGCCATATAAAGGCCATGGACACCCTTCACCTGTACAAGGCCTTTTGGGGCAAAGCCCCAGAAACAAAGCCGTGAGGGCTCCGGCCCAAAGCGGACAATATTGTACAGTGCCCGGCGTACCTCCCGATAAGGTCAGAAATGGCTTTATCAATTATTATGCAACTTGATTTGGGGATGTCAAACAAATTTTTAATTCCCACTAGCTGGAAGACAGTAGTGCAAATTTTTCAAACGCTGACTTATTATAAATTTATGATCAATAAATCCAATAATAGGAATCGTTTTTTTTTTGTTTATTAAGGAAAAACATTTTCAAACGGGTAAGAAAATCTGAACAATCTTGGTTTCCAAAAAAGAAAAAATCTCAACAATCTTACCATATTTAGAGCAAGCCATAGGTCCTCCAAGAAGGAGCATAGCCCTTTGTTTTTAATTGTTAGATCATTTACTACTACATGATCTAAGGGTCGAAGACTCATGTTTACGGTCCTCCATGGAGAACCGTAGCTTCTATCCATATTTAGCCGTAAATTCAGTGAAACGTTTCTGAAAATCAATTAATGAATATGATCATATTCTGAATTAAAATTAAAAGAAATTACTAATGTTGGACGAATTCAAACAATTTTCAGATTAACATTCTTATAATAGAAAAAAGAAATATATTCCATTAGCGCGTTAAAGTTGTCACATTGTACTAACTAATTGCAGTTTGTGAAAAAAATACACCTACCTTCCACGTTGGCAGTTCGGAGCGTAGATAAAGTGGTCCGTTTAGACCGGTCCAACCCGACAACCCGACCTGAACTACCTGTTTTCTTGAGCTGAGTAGCCACCGCATTCAGCAAAATCCCACGGCCACACCCAATATCCAGAGCCATCTTAACTGAAGACCAATCATTGACATAGTTCACCATCCTCTGCGCCATATCATGATGCAAAGGCACCGAGCTGTAAAAGAAATTCCCGGCGGCAAAGAACAGGCAAATAGCGGACAGTGCCGTAACGCAGCCGATGAATCCAGCGGCGAAGCGGGCGGCGCTAGTGGCGCTGGTGCTGGTGGCGAAAAGAAGAACAGCAGTCTCTAGGATTTTGCAGAGTGGATCGAAGTAGAAGAGGAAAAGGATGGATAGAATTGAGAAGAAAATGGCGTGGAACAAAATGAAGAGTAAGGTTTGCCACTGGTCCATGCCGTAAATTGCATAGATCTGAGTCCAGTCTCTGTTCGTTGATGTGGATTTCCCTATTTTGCTCCGGTGATTGTGGATATGTGGTTTTACAGTGAGCGACATTGTGCTGCTAGTTCTTTAGCTCAATTGATCCTGCAAAAACAGTGAGCTATAGCAAAGAGAAAGATCTTGGGAAAAGAATTGTAGAGTTTAATAGGTAAGGAATCAGCAGAAATGGTAAGACTAAATCACGAGATTTAATTTAATGTTTTTAGAAAACAGATATTTTGAAGGAGTCAGTCAAGGAGCACAATACATGATTAGAAAAACCATTAATTCGAAATAATCAAGATCGGTTGTCAAAGGAAAGAATTGAAAAACAAGCTAATTAATGCTAAAAGGAAACGCATTCAAGAAATGTTCAAAGCAATCAACTCACCAAAAGCATAAACAAAGAGCAACAAGTCCTCTTTCCAACGAAGCCTTTTTTTTTTCCTTCAATTTTCTGAGCAACCCAGCAGATCCCACTAACAGTAACAAAACATCAGTACCGCAGGCGAATCTATCAGATCCATTGATCAAAGGGACAGAATTTTATGTTTATCGCATAAACAACAAAAGAGAAAGAGAAGACTACAGAAAACAGAGCTTCAGTACCAGAAATTCCCCTGCTCTGTTTTCAAGTCAAAATAGAAGAGAGAGAATCAGAGTAATGAATCTGAAAGTGTCAGGTTTGTTCATGAAGATAACAAGGATTTCAACTTCTGCACTGCCACTTCTAGCATTGAACGCGTTTTTTGATTGTCGTTTTCTGTTTTTCTTCGGTTTTCCAGTTTCAAAAGCGAAAAGGGGACTTCAAATTTGGGCTTCTTTTTTTCTTTTCCTTCAAAAATTCTCACTGGTTTCAGTGGGGTGGAGGTGTACGGACTTTATGAGATAAAAGCGGGCAATACTATAGAATGATTGGGTTGGGCAAACGGGCAGTCATAGCATGTATATGTAATGGTAAGGGCAAAATTGGTAAGTTATTTAACTTGAGATATGCTACCTAAAAAAATTCCAATTTTTTGATTTTGCACCGGCTGGGATTTATGTAATTGGCTGGTAAATTGACTTTCTTGCAGTAGAAAAGTCGGCAGTTTAGACAATATAACATTTTAATAGTAAATATAAATACTGATCCGAATTTAAATTTTCACTCTACAATCAAAAATAAAGAAAAGAAAAGTCCGGAACATTTTTATATTTAGGATGTTTTAAAAAATTAATTGAAATTTTGGGGTGTTTTAAATTTTATTTGAGAAAATGGGATACTTTACCCATTTCCGCAACAAAGAGTTGCGGAAATGGGTAAAGTAATTTTTTTTTTATTTTGTTCAGCAGCTTTTCCCATGGAAAATGGGAAAAGCTGCCCTTTTATTTTTTTTTTTAAAAAAAAATAATCCAAAATTAAAAAAAAATAAAAAAAAAATATTTTTGTTTAATTTTTTTTAATTTTGGAGGTTTTTTTAATTTTTTATGTTAATATTTGTTTTATTTTATTTTTATTTTGGATGAAAAAACCTTAATTTATTTATACAACCAAAACATATTTTTTTACTCAATTTGATAAAATGTTAGCCTATTTATTAATACATAAAAATGTTTTCATTTTACTCAATTTAATTAATAAAATAAAAAAATTGTAGATTAATAACAATTTATTAAAATATAAAATTAATAATATTTCGTGCAATCAAAATAATTTAAAATAAAAATAATACATTCATTATATATTAATAGAATACGACATGATTTTTTATACTTAGTGTGAATATACATTTTTAAAAAGATAGACAATTATTTAGGAATATAAGTAAGGGAGGGAAATGAGAATTAGGGTCCGGATCTTTCCAAACTTGAAAAATTACACATGTAATATATATGTTACAATTTCAATGAAATTAAAGTATATTTTCAATTTGGCTCTCATATAGATAAATAGAGTATATATTGAAATTTATAACTTTAAAATTAAAATTATACTCTTATTTTGGCTCATATATGCTTAAATTTTACTAATTTTAATTTTTTTTATCTTATAAAAACCAGTTAAAGATTTAACTTGGGCCTCAATTCGGTGATTCCCGTGGTATTAATTTGGGGTTAGTGATTCCTGTGGTATGAATTTAGAATTTAGAATTTAGAATAACAAATAGATGAAAACCAACCAGATGATTTTGCAATCAGAAGCAAAACTTGGTTACTATAAATAAGCAAAATAAAATTTAAATTTAAGAAAAAAAAATCTTTCCGCTCTTATTAGACAAATAGAGTTTTTTTTTTTCAGTAGAGGAAATAAAATGGAGGTAAAATCTAAAATTTAATAAAATTTGTAACGGGATTTAAAAATAAATTTTGTTTGTAATTTTTTTAACTGGTTTTATTTAGATAAAAAAAATTAAAATTAGTAAAATTTAAGCATATATGAGCCAAAATAAAAATATAATTTTAATTTTTAGAGTTATAAATTTTAATATATACTCTATTTATCTATATGAGACCAAATTGAAAATATACTTTTAATTCATTGAAATTGTAACATATATATTACATGTGTAATTTTTTAAGTTTGGAAAGATCCGGACCTCAATCCTCATTTTCCTCCCTTACTTATATTCCTAAATAATTATCTATCTTTTTAAAAATGTATATTCACACTAAGTATAAAAAATCATGTCGTATTCTATTAATATATAATGAATGTATTATTTTTATTTTAAATTATTTTGATTACATGACATAGTATTAATTTTATATTTTAATGAATTGTTATTAATCTACAAATTTTTTATTTTATTGATTAAATTGAGTAAAATGAAAACATTTTTATGTATTAATAAATAGGCTAACATTTTATCAAATTGAGTAAAAATATATATTTTTGTTGTATAAATAAATTAAGGTTTTTTCATCCAAAATTTAAAAAAAAATAAAACAAATATTAACATAAAAAATTATTTTTTTTTTAAAAAAAATAAAAGGCCAGCTTTTCCCATTTTCCATGGGAAAAGCTGCTCAACAAAATAAAAAAAAATTTACTTTACCCATTTCCGCAAACTTTTGTTGCGGAAATGGGTAAACTACCCTATTTTTTCAAATAAAATTTAAAACACCCCAAAATTCTAATTATTTTTTTAAAATACCATAAATATAAAAAAAGTCCGCGGCTTAAAAATATTTTACTTGCTTTAGAATTTTCACATTTTAATTTTACCGGGTGCATTTACTGTGAAGTTTAAATAGGAAATACAATTACTATGTCGCGGTAAATACAAAGCATATGGCTTTGTGATTTTTCTAAAGTGTTTCTGCACATAAATTTATGGTGAATTTTCATAAACAAATAGTATCTGTTTTATGATATGACTACTTATTTTCGGATTTTGATAGTTTTGAAATTGGGAAAAATTAAGGAATTGGTTATGATAATTTCTAACAAACTTTTTCTATAAGGAGATAATTAATATTCTAAATAGGAAACAATAATAGACTTTACATCATATAAATAGAAAATTCCATTTACAGTCAAATATAATATGTTCGTGACATTAAGCAAGTAATAACTTATGAGTGTTTATTTTAGCTTTTGAAGAGAGTTTGTAGCTATTTTATTTGAAAAAGTTAATTAAAAGTTGTTTGGTAGATCTGTCAAATTTAGCTCAGTCCAAAAAATCCGTCCAAATCCGCTCAATAAAATAGACTCAAACCAACCCAAGAAATACCCAGTTGAGCCAACCCAAAATTAACCCAACTAAATTTCAACACATTTCTCTTGCATCATTTCTCATAAAAATGTATCCATAATTATCGAAAAATATTTTTTAGACTGCACGAATATTTTCGGGTTAATCGAATATCGTTTTTCAGTACAGTAAATTTTTACCAATCCAAAAACTCATTTTTTTGTGTCACTATAAAATTAATTTTTCACCACCAAATAATCCTTCTTAATATTTGGAGTGAGTCCATGTGTTTGGATAATTTTTCGGAAGTCTCTAGTACTCAATTTCCCCTCAAATTACATCCTTAAACTCCTCAGAACTTATACTTTTCAACGGTCAAATAAAATATTTTTCGACCCCGAGTGTCACTATTCACGGCCCAAAAAGTACTATTCATGAAAATTAAAATTTTGGACCATTATAACTCTCCCTCACTAATAAAAATTTCGTTCTCAAAATTTGCTCATACACCATAGCCGTGGATACTATTATTATATGCCTCTTTTTAAGCCTGAATTTGTGAGTCACTTCATGAGTGTGTTTAATTCATGTGACACAACTAATTCACAGCCCATTGGTTTATATATATCATGATCCTTTATAATCCAATAAACTTCAAATTCCTCATATCCCCTTATTAAACCTTAAAATTTCCTTTATGTTCTCATGTTTCCCCTAACATCATGATTTTAACTTCCATTACACATCCTGTACACCCTATTTATTACACCCCGAAATGTACCCTAAAAGAATTTGGGCATATTGTGGATGAGTAGTGATCAAAGTTGTGTAATTTGACGGGTTAGTTATTGCCAAATGGATAAATTAAGGATTTAAGTAAAAGTTTCGACAAGTGCGGAAAATGGTAAAATTGTAAAATATGAAAGTAGGACTTGATTTAATGAATAAAATTAGTTAAGTGGTTCAATGTGAGGAATTATTGAGTTAAGAATATCAATGTATGAGGTTATGATAAGTTGGAGGATCAAAAAGGAGAATTTGACATAAAAGTTTAATTTGGGCCAATGGGAATGTGACATGTGGCAAGAGGTGAGAAAGGGTATATAAGAAGAGAGAGAAGGAGAGAAAGGGCAGAAATTTCTGCTCTCCCCTCTCGTTCTCCTGTTGGGAGGACATATATGTATACTAGCGGAACCGATAACAAAATACACATCAATACAAAATAAGAAAATCAAATAACACTTGGGCCCAACATGCATTTTACAAATATTATACATATTACAAAACTATTGTCATTTTACTTTACATATTCGTTTTTGTACATATATTACAATAAACATTGACATACAACGATTATACTGTTCTATTACATAATGATGTTACTCAAAATATCAAAAGCAAACTTTATCTTATACACAAGGATCAAAACAAAAACTCCTAGCGGCCATGACCTGCAGATGCACTCAAACTGATCCAATCCTGCAAACCTACACGGAAACAAACATCCGTGCTAAGCGATAATGCTTAGTGGGGATGAAAATAAAGCAAAGGACTTCTACCGAAGTCACACACATATCACATGCATCATTTATAAACATGCTCAACACAAAATCAGTATTCACATAGTCTATACAATCTTGTGTTCACATGCATATAAGCTTATTCATTTACAGATTATTTTCACATGCATATAAACTCGTATTCACATACAGGTCATATATACATAATCTCATACACCATAACAAAAGGGCAGATATACAGAACGAAACTTATACATCAACTCTTATACACTTCAACACATAAAATAAGAATAGCCTGAAATCCTTTAGTTATGGATACGGGCGCTATATAAACAGAGGACCGAAGTTTCAGAATATGTACTATATCTGTATCGGTATGACCATCTCGGAGGTCGGCCGCTTTGCCCAAACGGGGCGGTCGGCAGCAGCTGCACGGTAACTCTTTATAAGCATGCTTATCTATCCACCGCTATGACTCTGCAGGCTGAACATATAAACTCTATACACTCAATCATATACATTCTATCTCTCAAACATTATAACATGATTCAAGCATATATAATCAATATCACATTGCAAAACATGTTCAATAATTTAAAAGCATATAACATTTAATTCCATTCATAAACTCTTATATCATACAATCATTTACATGTAATTTAATTAGAAAGACATTCATATACTAATTTAATAATGTTAGACACAAGTTGGACAAGTGATAATAACTTTGGGTAAAGTTCGGGTTCGATTCGAGAGGTAAAAGTACCATTTCGGGTGAAGGTTAAGGTCCTACGGTGGTAAGACATTCATTCCCACCATGTAGGACGCTAAAAATGGGACATAATTGTTTTACACGGCGGTAAGGAATTCCATACCGCCGGGTAAACCTATTCTGCGTCACAATGTGAGGCAGGCTCCAGACTGGCTTCAGGTCTAAACTTGTCACACATTTTACACATAGTTAGAGACATATTTAGGCAAAAATTTCTCATAAAAATTGTTACTTAGGATGTTAAATTTCAAATGGGACAAATTTCAGGTCAATTGGACATCTATAACTCCAGATATGAACAAAACAACCTATACTGTTCCAGTAACTCGACCTAAATAGAGACACTTCGGTTTTTAAATTTTTCAAGGATTTTAGAGCCAGAATTGGCTTTCAGTTATTCAGAGACAATTTTAGATATATGTCTTATCTTTCTAATGGCACTGGAATAATCCAATTTGGAGGTCTAAAACTCTACTTATGACAAAAATAATACACAGAGGTCTGATGAAAACTGAACAGAATTTCCCCAAAATAACACCTTACACACAAAAGCAATATGGAACCCATCTAACACATCCAAAAATCATGCAAAATCATCCAATACATAATCACAAATATATATACAAACATATATCATAAAACACTGCAAGCAATCAAAATGAATAATATAAAATTCGCACACGATCCCAACCTCTAGGAAGCTTGATCTTGTGCTCTCTACTCGATTCCGACCTTCTCTTTGCCGTTATCCAATTTCTTGATCACAGCTTAAACCAAAACCATACAAAGCACTTAAGTTAATCTTCTTTCTACTTTAAATCAAAAACAGGAATATGGGAAGAAAAAGGAGGTCAGCTCAAAAGACTAACTAAACTTACCTCTCAAGAACCCATTCAACCCTTCTCTTATTCTTCAAACCAATCCAAGAGAACCAACTTAAGGTAAACCAAAAGAGAAGAAAGAAAAGCAAAGGAAATGGGAAAGGAATGGAGCACGGCTAAAACCAATGAAAAAACAAGAAGAATGAAAGCCAAAAGCAAGAGTAACGTGGGACAAAAGGAAGAAAATGGAGCAGCTGGTCAATGCTCATCCAAAAATTAAATTCCCACTTTCCAAAATTAAATACATGTATATCTCTTTAGCCACTTAATTCTTTTAATTCATATGTATCTCTTTGACAAATACATATATTTAAACAAACCAAGTGTCAATCTCCTACGATGCCATGTGTCAAGAGCCCCATCAACCACACCCACAAAAACACAGCTATGTTCTACCCAAAAGCACATCTGTGCTTTCACGCAAACTCACTCTTTTATACACACAAATCCTTGAATTTTTTAACAAAACTTTGCAATTCTTCCAGGGCCAAATCGAGTTGTTACACCCGTTCCTCTTCCCTTCCTCTTCCTCTTTTCCTTCTTGTTCCACGTTAATTGTTTTCCCTCAAATGAAATACCAAGATTTAATGGATGAAGTTGTTTAGCTCAAGAGAGTTAAGTGAAGATGTTGTTAAGAGGTAAGTTTAAGTTTTAATTTCCTTGATTTCTTTTGATTAGCTTTAAAACCCTAGATTTATATTTTGTGTATTTGTGTGTGTTTTAATGAGGATTTTGGATGAACTTGGGAGCTAGAGAGATCATCTAAAGAAGCTGTTAGGAGCAAAGGAATTGAGGTTAGGAATTTTGTGAATTATCGGATAAAAATTGAATTTGTATGAATTTAGGGTAAAATTTCTGGGTTTGAAGAATTCTGATTTTTTATTGTTTTAATTAGATGTTTTAATTGTAATAATTGATATAAAAGTTGGGTTTTGTGTTGTTTTTGATGATTTGAATGTGTAAACTGAGTGGTGTTGAAATTTGATTGATTTTGGAGGTTTGGATGAACTTTGGAAAAACTGGGTTTTTCGTGTGTCGCTGGAGATCTGCAGAACGCGACTCTATCGCGAGTGCAATACTTGTCGCGATCGTGACAGAGCTGAGAAATTCAGAATCTCGCGCACGTTGTGAGGAGGATTGCACGAATCGTGCAAGCGAGCACGAGTCGTGCACACTTGCACGAAACGTGCAAGTTCTAGCTCTTTACCTCTTTTCACGTTGTCCTTCTACTTTGCTTTGATGTCATGCCTTCAGAGTCGCGACAGAGAGCACGACTCGTGATCGTCTCTTGGGCCTCGTCTGTCGCGAGCGCGACAGACCCCTTGCCTCAAAGCGTTTGAAAGGTCTTCTTCTTTGCATGGCCTCTCAATTATGTTATGCATCTGTGATTTAAAATGTGAATTATTTAATATATTTTCCCATGCATAGTAATTATTAAAATGTAAAAATTTGATCTACCAATATTGTGTTGTAAATGTATACGTGTAATGAAGTGTAAACTTATCTGTTAAGTTTAAATGAAGGCATGATGATTAATGACATAATTATGTTTAATATGTTCATATGAGTACTTTAATCTATGGATTAAAATATGAATTATTCAAATACTTCTATGCATATTAATAATTAGATTATGAGACTTTTGACTACCATTATTATTTAATGGTTATATGTGCGTAAAGTAATGTAATTTATTTGTTAAGTCTAAATGAGTGCATGACATTAATAATATAGTCATGGTCAGTATGTTCACAAGAATATTTTATCCATGAGATAATATATGATTAGCTTTGAATATGATAAATGTAATTAGCACGTATGATATGCAAATATATGAATGCATGTGACTATGTAATCCTAAAAGA
This sequence comes from Excoecaria cochinchinensis, assembly GCA_947683425.1. Classification (NCBI taxonomy): domain Eukaryota; kingdom Viridiplantae; phylum Streptophyta; class Magnoliopsida; order Malpighiales; family Euphorbiaceae; genus Excoecaria; species Excoecaria cochinchinensis. The sequence continues at coordinate 6,804,703 of CANTUQ010000004.1, forward strand.
GTGTTACAATGTACTTAATGAAATGTGTATATGTATATGAGAAGTGATGAATTCAATAATGGTTTGGGAAATTTAGCCTGCGTTAATCGAGTCGTGGATAGATAGGCATACATATAGAGTTCTGTTAGCTGTAGCCCTCTGTTCTGTTTGGACCCTGATCAGGTCCCCGTTTGGTTTCTCGCGAACCTCAATGTGTATGGATCTTGTTTAAGATTCCCAATGTGAAAATGTTTTGAATGAGAAAAATATGATGTTACTTTTCGAATCGTACCCATAGGTACCGCCATGTGTTCGCTCGTTTATCCACCCCTTTGACTTAGCAGGCAATTAAAAGAGTGAAATAATGTGAATTAATTGATAAGCTCTGTGATCATTTACAAATGATTATGTGAATAAGCATTTGATGCATTTGTGATAAATGCCATTTGATTTGTGCTCTACACACTCCTCTATTATGGATCCTTTATGGACACCTATGTAAAAATGTACGGTATCTCCGGATACCTACATGTTTTGTATAGTCAACCGATATCTATGAAATGGAAAGTGATAAAGCAATCAATGTTTGCTCTAACGAGTGTGTATAAATGAATATTGACTATCTAAGAAATTGTATGTGAATAAGGTATGTTATGAAATTGTTCAAAAGTTACGAGTATGTTTGTCTATATGAAGTTTATGTGAAGAATTATTGAAATATTTGATATGCATGTTTTCTATGATTGAACATTCAGTAAATAAACTTTATGTGTGTGTGTGTATATATATATATATATATATATATATACATATATATATATATATATATATATATATATATATATATATATATATATATATATATATATTTGTTATATGTTTAAATGAGAACACAGGTATGTTATGTGCTGTTTACCTACGGAACTTTAGCCTGTGCAATTTCAGTAAGTATATTGGTAAGAAATTCATATGTATTTGTTTGTGGTTTTAATGAATATGGTGAATGATGTATTGATTGGTGAGTAAGATAGATAACAAGCGTTACGCATGAGATAGATAACTGAATTTAGGAAAATGACTTAAGATTAATTCTTGGATTATTTAAGTATAAAGATTTTTGTAGAACTACGTGGTTCTGATTCCCTACCATAGGGATACGTAGGAAGCTTGAAATATTTATTTCAAGCCCGAACCAAATCTGAAAATCTAAATGTTTTGTTTAGCTTTGAACAATAAATGGTTTGAACAAATGAAATGTTCTAACGTAAGTACTAATATTATAATCTGCATGATTTTGGAAATGTTAGTAATAATGGAAATCGGTATGACTTAATTTGCCCCACTAGCAAATGTATCTTTGGTAACCTAGGAGGTATAACTATTCACATAGTTAATTAAATGAATTAAGCAAACAATAAGTATGCATAATGTCATTGTAAATTACTAAGGTAATAATGTAAATTCTGGCTATGGTATGTAAACGAATGTATATAGGAAATTGTTTAAGTTTCGTATGAGAAAAAGAATATGAATTTATGATAGCTTTAACCGGTGTACTTTATGTTTATTTATATATATATATTGATTTACATGTGTTTGCCTCGGCAACCACTGTGAGTGGCTACCCATTATTTGTTTTGCCCGACTAAGTATTATCGCTTAGCACGGTTGTTTGTCCGTGTAGGTTCGGAGATCAGAGTAGCGCAGCAGTTCTCTGTGACTTTGGCCAACGAGTCGGTAGAAGTTATAGAATATTTTTATTGATTGTCGGTTTGTAATTAAGTTTATTTATTTAGCATTTGTAAGGAGATGTAATAATCTTTAGTGTGAATGATGGTGTGTGTGAGATAAGTTTAGGATGTGTATGTGGTTGAGGTTCTAGATGTTAAAAATTTTATTACTCTGATTTCTGTATTGCCATGTGTGTCTTTGTCTGGTAGCACCCTCAGCTCACTGTAACTCTTCATCCTTTGATATGCTACGTGTGGGAGTTGGGGGTGTTATACTATTGACTTTTGTTCTAGTGGCATTTATGTGAATAATTGCCATGTATCATGTAGGAATATGTGAGTTGATGCCATGTATGTGTTGTGTTTAATGCACTAATGATGATGCAATTATGTATGTGTCAATGCATGCCATTCAACCTATATAAAAATGTGTCTACTAATAACCCCAACTAGTCGAGAGTACATAACGGGTGCACAAGGTGCTTCTTCCTCTATCTTATTCTCATACCACCTTAGTCACTTATACCTATTCATGGCATGTATATGTATTACTTCTTCCTTGTCATACTATCTCCAATTTTAGAACTATTCCAAACCTTATTTTGATACTACTAAATATGTAACATCCTAATGCCGTAATACGTTGCGTGTAATAATCATTATAAATCGGTTTCATGATCATGGTAAACATTTTTGCTTTATCCTGATCAATATGATACATAATATGGTGTATTTTTTTTTTTAAAAAAAAAAGTCTAATTCACTATTTACTCTACTCATACAAATATATAGTGTTTATATACAAATATAATTCACTACATTAACTTTACATATACATGCCATGCCATGCCTTAACTCTATACGAACCAAGCAATTTATTCCGTCTTCCACATTACTCCTCAATCTTCGCTTACTCTAATTACCTGCTCACCATTTATAACCTACGCGCAATGAGCAACTATGCGCTAAGTAATCTAGTGCTTAGTGGTGGATACACTACTAACATTTTCACATTATACATACTTATTTATATACATACTTGTATACACCGGGTCCTGAGGCGGTCCAAGATCAGAATTACCCGATGATGAAAGTGATATCGGCTTACAGGTGGAGGTGTTAAAAATGATGTTTCTCTTGTCGAGACTCTCGTTATTTTTAAATAAAAAATAAACAAATAAATATATAAAAATATATTATAAAAAAAAGTTAATTAAGTTAATTTTTAAAATAATATTATTGGGAAGTGTTATTTTTGATATTAAAAAAAGCGGAATTAAATTAGTTAATTAATTGAATTAAATTAAATTAATTAATTGATTTAATTGAAAGAGGAAATTGAATTAGTTAATTAATTGAATTGAATTAAATTAAATTAATTGATTTAATGGGAAAAGAGAAATCAAATTGTTTAATTAATTTAATTTAACAAAAGAAGAAATTCAAAAGTTTTTTTAAAAAAAAAAATTATTGTAAAACGTTACCTTGTGGCCGCGTGATGGCAATGTGGCCATCACGCGGCCACTTTTGGTTTTTGGCCAAAGTGGCCGCGTGGTGGCCATATTGCCATCACGCGGCCACTTGCCACTGGGTGCGCGCGGTGACAGCGCAACCCGAGCTGCGCGAGGGCAGCACGCGCGGTGACAGCCCACCGCGCGCGCTGCTCGGGTGGTACCCCTTGCGTCACGCGGCCACCTCTTTGCCCCGCCATTTTTGTTGTTTTCCTGCATTTTTTAGTCTGTTTTTCAGACCTGTTTTACCGGTCTTCTTTCACCATTTTTTGTCAATCTAGATTAACTAAAAATAAAGGATAGTCTGTCTTTCTCTATTTTGAGCCAAGACCAAAAATAAAATGGGGATTCAATCTCCATTTTGGGAGGACGGAAACATTTTTTTCAAAGAGGGAGTTTTTTTGGCTTTTGGGTTTTTCTCTCTAGCTTTTCACTCTCCAGGAATTTGCTTTCCTCTTCAAAAAAAAAAAAAGTTCTTCAAAAGATTCTTAAGTTCTTTTTTCTTTTTCTTCAAAAATATATTTCATTTCTTGAGTGATTTGAGCTTGGAAAATTAATTTTTTTTGCTCAAATCATTTCCCAAAAATATTTTTTATCAAAATGTTCTCTTAATTTTATTTTAAAATATCAATCTCCACATTTTTTTCAAACGTTCATCACCACAAATTCGACAAGAAAAATACATCGATACACCGTTTCTCCGATCTAAAAAAATTATGAGGGTAAATATTCTTGGACTTGTTCTCATTTATTTTTTTGTATATTATTTGTTATTGTTAATATTATTATCATGTCTATTATTTACTTTTAGCATTTTGATGTGTTAATATCACTATTAATATATTATTTATTTGCTTTAATTTGATTTTTATATTCATTCACTATTATTATTATTATTATTATTATTATTATTATTATTATTGTTACCATACTTGTGTTAATCTCTATTATAGTTATTAATATCATGTTGTTATTATTATTATTGTTATTATATTGTTACTATAGTTGTGTTTATCTCTATTATAGTTATTAATACCATGTTATCATTATTATCATCATCATCATTATTATTATTATTATTATTATTATTATTATTATTATTATTATTATTATTATTATTATTATGCCATCTCATTATTATTATTATTATTATTTTTATCATCATTTTTATTGTTACTATTGTGCTATTATTATTATTGTCATTATTATTATTATTATTATTATTATTATTATTATTATTATTATTATTACTATTTTATTGTTGTTACTATGCCATGATCATTTGCTGTTACCATCGCTATAATTTTATTGTTGTCATAATCTTGTCTTTATTTGATTAATTTTTAGAACTATTACTAATATTTTTGATGTTAATTTTTGTCTGAGATTTAACTTGAGTCGGGTTATTTGAGCATCCTCGCGACTCCCCAGATGGGTCGCGATGCATGGAGGATCACATCGATTTTGGTGAGATCTTTCTCAACCCCTTTTTTATGTTGTGTCATTTATAAATAATTATTTTATTTATGCACGCGTGATATAAAAAGTCACAAAAATATTTTTACAATTAAATTAAATTTTTACTAATAAAATTGGGACCAATGTCCCTTATTTTAGCCAAACAATAAAAAATATCGCAATTAAAATAAAGAATCGATTTTCTCCAAAAATGGGATCACTCATCCCGGTTTTCACTCAACAATCAAAATTACTCTTGGAACCCTCTTTAAATAAATGCGAAGGAACCAATGTTCCTAAGTTTTGACCAAGTACGAAGGAACCAATGTTCCCAAAATAATGCCCCGATTTATGTATGCCTTTTCTTATTTTGTGTGAGTGTTTTAAATTTATGCTCATTTTTTTTGGGCCCTTGTAATTAATTTTGGGGCAACCTTATTTATTTTTGGGGGATTGTATTCCGTCCCCATTCACATCCTTTTTTATTGGGGTTGTATTCCGTCCCCACTTCTCCTGTAATTGTGTGCTTGCGTGTTTACCGCTTTCTCTTTATCGCTTTCCTTTTATCGTTTTCGTATGCTTGGAATGCGCTATTTAATTTAAATGCATCAATCGCGTGAGATGAGAGATATAATTTTAAGAGGTTAAAAATCCATTTATAATTAACCAAAGTATAAATAAGAGGGAAGTTCCGGACACCATATCTCTGGTTTAGACCGTTAGAGGTGAGAAACTTTTTTCCAATTTCTTGCAAATTGGGTGGCGACTCCAAATGCCTCAAAGGTGCCTTTAGGTGTCATTAGACTAGGTTGTTCTCCCCAATGTTCTATTGGGAGGAATACACCGATAATATCTCATGGCGCCCATGATCAAAAGACGCAAACCAATTTCTTGAATCCCAGAGGCAGATTCAAAGCGAGGGCCCTTGCTAGGCACCGACGCGCGTCACAGTGGCGACTCCACTGGGGACTTTGTGTTTGAGACTTTGCTCCGAAAGTGCTTTGGTTAAAATGTATAATTGGGTTTTTAAGACTTAAAATTCTATCTCTTTTCAAAAATTTGGATTGCATCTTAGAGCCTTACAATTACGCTAGTTGGTCCCTTCTTACCTCGGTGCGTTCCCAAAGCACGACCCTACTTTCACTCATTATAGGGAAGTGTAAGGGATAATCACCAGCCCAAGCCTAGTGCCTTTTGGCATATCAAATAGAGACCCAATCAGTCGTCATGCTCACGATGAGCTAGACCCGTTGGCAGGGACCATGCTCGGGTAGCCCTAAAATTTCATCACCTTAACCAAAGCCCATGTAATGACAAGTAGAAAATTCCACTAGGCAGTATGCTCCTTAATACGATGCTTATGATGTGGGCCATCACGTATTAAATAAGATCAAGAAAATTAAGTGGTCCTTTATCAAAGGCTTTCATGCCCCAATAAGCCCATCTTAACTTGATTGAATTGTCAAAATACATAATGGCCAAAACCCATACGAATGCGCATTAGATTAAGACTGTTATGCTGCCGGTTTTCCACTGTGCACCATACGTGTCTGATGGGTTCCCTGTTAACCCTTGGATGAAGCCTGCCTAGGAAAGAGACCTCATGACCTCGTGTGTGGGAGTGATAAGGTTGGAAGGATCTATCTGCTTGCATGTGGTTGTGGATGCTGCACAGCATGCTCGTGCATCGCATGCCATTCATGCATGTCAATAAAATAAATATGTGTGTATATAAATAATGATAAATTTTCTCTCATGCTATACGTGTATATACCTTTTCGTCTGCATATTATTTTTTTCAAGTGTGCATATCATCCTGCGTGTAATTTCTTCCATGCATCCCATCATATCGCGGTAATCCATTAATCCCGCACCCATCAAAGACCATTTGTATGGCACGATCATGCATTGTATTTGTCATCCATGCATCATTCTAACAATCTTGATCTTTCAGCCACCATAGATTCATCTAAGTGGACTAGAGGTTCTAACGATCGACTAGTGAGGACAGACTCGCCCTTTGGATTGCTAGAATTAGTGCCTGTTTGGAATTTTGAGTCACTCTCAACGACTAGTGAATCATCTTCCATGGCAGAAGAAACCGGAGCTTTGACTACTCCAGACCTTGTTAGGAGACTAGAGGAATTTGAATGAAAGATGCTGGACATGATGGGCGCCATGGCTGAAAGGATTGCTCAGCCCCCTGCTCCAAAAGCACCAATAGCTCCGCAGCCACCTGTAGCCCCTCCTCGGCAGCTGAACTGCCTGCTGGTGGGGAGGCTCCCCTCGCTGGAGTCGCTGCTCATCAACCTGTAAATGAGCCTAAAGCTACTGTTGTGCCAGTTAAACCAGGAAGAGCAAGGATCCCAAACCCTATTGAGGATTTCATAATGGAAGAAGAGGCTAAGGAGATAGCAGCCCATCAAGCCATGAGGAGTAGAGCACCCAGGGTAGAAGACGAGGCTATGAGGGGTATGAGACAGCAAATTGAGATAATCACCCGCATGTTGATAGCTGGCAAGGGCGTCAGCCCTGAAGATGTGGATTTGGATAATGGAGAGCTGTTGCCCCAGAGGTTTAAGATGCTAGACCTACCAAAATTTGACGGTACATCGGACCCTTCTACACATGTTAAGCAATACACCCTGATCATGAAGGGTACAGAGTTGACTAAGAGGCAAAAAGTGGGCTATTTTTATCTCAGTCTAGTGGGTTCGGCAGTGGACTCGTATCATCGTTTGGATCGAAGAACGAGGGAAGATTGGGACTTGTTGATAGAAGAATTCCTTAGCCAGTATGATTACAGTACCAGGATGGAGGTCATATTGAAAGATCTAGAATTGCTGCAGCAGAAGCCAGGGGAATCATTCCATGAGTACCTGACCCGATGGAGAAATCGGGTCATGAAAATGAAGAGAAAACCTGATACTTCTGACCAGATAAGGTTGTTCATCAGGAATGCTAGCCTGTACCTAAGAGAGGCACTAAAGATGAAGGGACTCAAAGACTGGGAGTCGCTTAAAGATATAGCCATCGAAGCTGAGGCCGAACATCTGAACAAGATGGCTAAGACTGCAAACTTGGCCTTGGGCAAGGATGAGGGAAGCAGCAGTGATAACGGGGGCAATGATAGAGTAGCAGAAGTCTCAATCACTGGAATGGCTCCTAAACACCTCACTATCTTAGGTAGACCATTATCTTGGCACTTCACCCGTCTCATCAAGAAAGGAAAGTTGTAACCCTTGCCAGCTGGGCCTGCCCCAAGCCAAGGACAGTCTAGACACAGAACAGACTGGTATTGTGCATATCACCAGTATACAGGGTACAGAATAGACTATTATCATCCTCTGAGAGATCGAATTCAAGCATTAACGTCTGATCCAGAAGAGCGAAAGGAATAGAGGAAGACAAATTGAGTACCTAAGTGGAGGATGAAGGTGGTTCCCGCGGATGGTGATGAACCGTTGGCCGAAACAGCTCTGCCAATGGAAACCGGAAGAAGATAGCTATTCAGATGTCCTTCTTATCCCAGAACTACTAGATGATGACATTTTTAATTCTGGTTTTTGTTAAATGAAATGCATGCTTTTTGCTTATTTGTATGATATTTCTAATAATTTCATTCCTTATGATCACGATGCATCCATTCATTTTGACATTAACCCAATTAATACGACTCCATCTAGTCTCAGAACTTTGCGGAATCCAAATAAAATCTTGATAGCATCTTATATAACTCTTGAAGAGAGGATAATTTTCAGAAAAAAAAAGCCTTTGCCTGGACCTGGTGTGACATGCTAAAAATTGACAAGGATATTCTTGAGACCACGCTACTTCCACGTGCCAAAGTGACGACAAGCCAAATTTTGAAAACCATTCCTTTGCACCCCAAACATCTGGGATGCACATGGTGCTGCCAAATAAAATCAAACTTCAAGAGCTATATCGGGAGTTAGACGAATAAAGTTCAAGACCTTCACGAGAAAAACATAACTCATCAGAACCGAACAACGTGAACCCTTTCCTCTCAACCATTTGAAATGTATACCCCAAAACCAATTATGATCGACTCTTAACCATCCAGAACCCTTATAGCCAAAATTCTTGCTAAAGCTCAATGCCCGACTAGATTGAGCAACAATGGTCCTAATGGTTAAGAAAAAAGGTGCGCGTATATGTAAACTTTAGGATTTGAGCAAAACTTGTTAAGAGCAAGAAAATTGGGGATAAAAAAAAATCAATCAAAAACAAAAATTTATATAAAAAAAAACAAATATATATATATATATATATATATATATATATATATATATATAATTAAAAAAAAAAAGAGAGAAGAAAAGAGAGAATTGATCAGGGCGCAAGGGAATGCTATTTGAAGAAAAGCTTCGCTCAAATCCTGTTGATCTACACATACCTGCACATTGCCATCCTTCTTAGCTACTGAAAAGGACCTAAAAGGCTAATTCATAAACCAGCCATCCAATCCCGGCCGTTGAAAGGCCATTCCAGGGTTTGAACCACCAAAACAGATAAAAGTACCCCAGATCATCCAAGCCCAACCTGTCACCCTATCTTAGCCATTGAAAGGCCATTCCAGGGTTTAAACCACCAAAGCCAATAAAAGCCAAGCGTGAGATTTCACATTTAAGCCCCAAATAAGAAACCCATCACCTCAACCAGTCTGCACAAGGGCTAAGACCATGACTTTGATACCAAGAGGAACCGCTCTCAGAAGCAGCAGTCTCCCCGGCTAACGATGACGAAAGCAAATTCAATCTACACCGAAAGACTGAAAAAGGGTCCATGGCAAAGGCTAAATAAAGAATAAAAAAGGAGAGAAAATATTCAATCAAGAAAACCCGCGAGGGCTGATTGATGATGCTCTCAAGATCTATCCCTAGATTAGATGAGGTCTCGTATTTATCGAGTTAATGCCAAATAGTGATCATGACTTATGAAATCAGATTGAAATATATGCATTTATGCAAAGATGTATTGGTATGACCAGAGCAGTTCATCTTGCACACTCAAAGTTACCCGGGTCCGGCATAAAACCAGCACATTGTTACCAAATACCCTCTGCCACTCTCGCCACTCAGGCACTTCATTTAACTCATCTTGCTACCCACTGTAAAGCCAATCCTACAGCACCTTCCCGATAAAGAACCAGGCTCATACAACAAATATCTGAGACGTAAGCACATCTAATCATACCCGAAAGAACTTTCGCAATAACTCCAACTTCTCTCGCAAAAAAAAAAAGCCATTAGAGATGAAAACCGTGACTGGCGCTCTAAGCAAAAGTTAAGCCAATGGGCAGGATGAAAACCTGGCGACAATCAGTCTGCCCTACAAAAAATGAAATAAATAAAAGCCGCTGGATTGGGTTGGGTCCATTGCAGGCAAAAAATAAGGCACAGGGTTATGTGAAAATCGGACAAGGACGCATCTCCCGCTAAGAAAAGCTAGTGTGAAAATCCATGAGGGACGCACTACCTTCAAATAATGACTACGGGTGTCGGGGAAGAGCCTCATAATCCCCTAAAAGTACGAAATTCGGAAGCAATTTCAGAGGGCACCAATCCAACCTCAACTGACAACTAAACCGGCCTTCGCCTCCCAGATCCACTCAGATGAATCCTTATCCTGCATTACTGCATACGTATGCATCTCACGGGCATGGCATTTGACGATGCCCAACGTGCATTCACGCATGCATGAACTTTATGTATATCTTGCATAAGCAATTCTTCGCACACATTTTGTGCACATAATCTCTGAGTACTTGCAGCACATAATCCTTTGCACATGCCTAGCACAAGCACTTATCACATGCATTTAATCTTTTACACGTATAATCGTGTACACATAATTTTCACACATTTATCCTTAGCATGATTTGTGCGCACAGCCTTGCACATACATCTTACATCCCAATCATTATCTTTAAGTCCTTTTTCAAGGGATTCTCAGTCTCTTCGGAGCATTATCTTTAAGTCCTTTCTCAAGGCATTCTCAGTCTCTTCGGAGAATTATCTTTAAATCCTTTCTCAAGGCATTCTCAGTCTCTTCGGAGCATTATTTTTAAGTCCTTTCTCAAGGCATTCTCAGTCTATTCGGAGCATTATCTTTAAGTCCTTTGTCAAGGCATTCTCAATCTCTTCGGAGTATTATCTTTAAGTCCTTTGTCAAGGCATTCTCAGTCTCTTCGGAGCATTATCTTTAAGTCCTTTGTCAAGGCATTCTCAGTCTCTTCGGAGCATTATCTTTAAGTCCTTTCTCAAGGCATTCTCAGTCTCTTCGGAGCGTTATCTTTAAGTCCTTTCTCAAGGCATTCTCAGTCTCTTCGGAGCGTTATCTTTAAGTCCTTTCTCAAGGCATTCTCAGTCTCTTCGGAGCGTTATCTTTAAGTCCTTTCTCAAGGCATTCTCAGTCTCTTCGGAGCGTTATCTTTAAGTCCTTTCTCAAGGCATTCTCAGTCTCTTCGGAGCGTTATCTTTAAGTCCTTTCTTAAGGCATTCTCAGTCTCTTCGGAGCTTTATCTTTAAGTCATTTCTCAAGGCATTCTCAGTTTCTTTGGAGCATTATCTTTAAGTCCTTTCTCAAGGCATTCTCAGTCTCTTCGGAGCATTATCTTTAAGTCCTTTCTCAAGGCATTCTCAGTCTCTTCGGAGCATTACATTCTCAGTCTCTTCGGAGCATTATCTTTAAGTCCTTTCTTAAGGCATTCCCAGTCTCTTCGGAGCATTATCTTTAAGTCCTTTTTCAAGGCTTTCTCAGTCTCTTCGGAGCATTATCTTTAAGTCCTTTCTCAAGGCATTCTCAGTCTCTTCGGAGCATTATCTTTAAGTCCTTTCTCAAGGCATTCCCAGTCTCTTCGGAGCATTATCTTTAAGTCCTTTTTCAAGGCATTCCCAGTCTCTTTGGAACATTATCTTTAAGTCCTTTCTCAAGGCATTCCCAGTCACTTCGGAGCCTTATCTTTAAGTCCTTCTTCAAGGCATTCTCAGTCTCTTCGGGGCATTAACTTTAAGTCCTTTTTCAAGGCATTCTCAGTCTCTTCGGAGCATTATCTTTAAGTCCTTCTTCAAGGCATTCTTAGTCTCTTCGGAGCATTGTCTTTAAGTCCTTTTTCAAGGCATTCTCAGTCTCTTCGGAGCATTATCTTTGAGTCCTTTGTCAAGGCATTTTTAGTTTTTTCGGAGCATTATCCTTCGTAGCATTGAGTTTTTTTCCTAAATATCCCAAATCCTTTCGATCCGTGAGGATACTGCATCAATAGGTTAGATACCGATACGGCTGGGGCTATACACCGCACATGTTAGATGCCACAACGGAAGAGGTTAGACACCGCATTAATCTCAATTACAGACCACATTAACAAGGCTAGACACCACATAGGTTAGATACCAAAGCAATAGGGGTTGACACGTCGACGAACAGACGGTAACTACCCGCAGCAACTTCAGCCAGTTTGGGAAGATAGCCGCCTCAGGTACGCGCTTCTTTCCTTTCTTTTCTGAATTTTGGCTCACTTAGGCACCTAGGTTCTAAGTTCCCCAAAATTGGGGGCAACTGTAGACACCGGGTCCTGAGGCGGACCAAAATCATAATTACTCGATGATGAAAGTGATATCGGCTTACAGGTGGAGGTGTTAAAAATGATATTTCCCTTGTCGAGACTCTCGTTATTTTTAAATAAAAAATAAACAAATAAATATATGAAAATATATTATCAAAAAAAAGTTAATTAAGTTAATTTTTAAAATAATATTATTGGAAAATGTTATTTTTGATATTTAAAAAAAAAAGAGAATTAAATTAGTTAATTAATTGAATTAAATTAAATTAATTAATTGATTTAATTGAAAGAGGAAATTGTATTAGTTAATTAATTTAATTGAATTAAATTAAATTAATTAATTGATTTAATGGGAAAAGAGGAATCAAATTATTTAATTAATTTAATTTAAGAAAAGAAGAAATTCAAAAGTTTTAAAAAAAAAAAAAATTTATTGTAAAACGTGGTATGTGGCCGCGTGATGGCAATGTGGCCATCACGCGGCCACTTTTGGTTTTTGGCCAAAGTGGCCGTGTGGTGGCCACTTGGCCATCACGCGGCCACTTGCCACTGGGTGCGCGCGGTGACAGCGCAACTCGCGCGTCTCCGCGCGCTGCGCGAGGGCAGCACGCGCGGTGACAGCCCACCGCGCTCGCTGCCCGCGTGGTACCCCTTGCGCCATGTGGCCACCTCTTTGCCCGCCATTTTGGTTGTTTTCCTGCATTTTTTAGTATCTTTTTCAAACCGCTTTTACCGGTCTTCGTTCACCATTTTTTGTCAATCTAGATTAACTAAAAATAAAGGATAGCCTGTCTTTCTCTATTTTGAACCAAGACCAAAAATAAAATGGGGATTCAATCTCCATTTTGGGAGGACAGAAACATTTTTTTTCAAAGAGGGAGTTTTTTTGGCTTTTGGGTTTTTCTCTCTAGCTTTTAACTCTCCAGGAATTTGCTTTCCTCTTCAAAAAAAAAAGTTGTTCAAAAAATTCTCATGTTATTTTTTCTTTTTCTCAAGTTTTAACTTTTTCATTTTTCTTCAAAAATATATTTCATTTCTTGAGTGATTTGAACTTGAAAAATTAATTTATTTTACTCAAATCATTTCCCAAAAATATTTTTTTATCAAAATGTTCTCTTAATTTTATTTTAAAATATCAATTTCCACATTTTCTTCAAACATTTATCATCACAAATTCGACAAGGAAAATACATCGAGACACCGTTTTTTCGATCTAAAAAAATTCTGAGGGTAAACATTCTTGGACTTGTTCTTATTTATTTTTTTTGTATATTATTTGTTATTGTTAATATTATTATCATGTCTATTATTTACTTTTAGCATTTTGATGTGTTAATATCACTATTAATATATTATTTATTTGCTTTAATTTGATTTTTATGTTCATTCACTATTATTATTAGTATTATTATTATTATTATTATTGTTATTATATTGTTACTATACTTGTGTTCATCTCTATTATAGTTATTAATATCATGTTATTATTATTATTATTATTATTATTATTATTATTATTATTATTATTATTATTATTATTTTTATTATTATTATTGTTATTATATTGTTACTATACTTGTGTTCATCTCTATTATAGTTATTAGTAACATGTTATCATTATTATTATTATTATTATTATTATTATTATTATTATTATTATTATTATTATTATTATTATTATTATTATTATTATTATTATTATCATTTTTATTGTTACTATTGTGCTATTATTATTATTATTATTATTATTATTATTATTATTATTATTATTATTATTATTATTATTATTATTATTATTATTGTAACACCCCGAAATAGCCCTAGAAGAATGACAGAATTTTTGTTCAAGAAAGGTTAGTGTTGTGTGTGTGAGTCCTGTCGCAAGCGCGACAAGCGTCGCGGGCGCGACAGAACCACTCCGGTGTTAGGGTATTTAAATTGGCATTTTTAATTATGGCTTTGTAGGGAAGTGACAAGTGGCTATAGATTAACCCATGGTAAGAGTGATTAAGAGTTAAAGAAAGGAGATTAGGATTAATTAAAAGGGAATAAGAAGATAAATATGCATTTAAGTGGTAGATGGCATTTATTACCATAGTTAATTGTGGGTTTGACTTAGACTATCTGCTTCTTTCTTCTTCTTTCACGTGAGTTTCTTTCTTTTCCTTTGCCCTGTTCTTTCTTTCGTTCATTCTTTTGTTTCTTTACACTGTTTTGAGTGATTCATTTGGATTAGCTTTGAGAGGGGTTAGTAGAGCTTGATTAGGTCTCCTAAGAAGGTAAGTAATGCTCTTTAGTTAGTATTGGTCTTTTTCTTGTATTTTATTTCTGTTTTTGATTTAAAGTAAGAGAGAAGAGTAACCCTAAGTGTTTTTGTGTGTGGTTTTGGTGGAAGCTGGAGGCAAGAGAGTCGATAAAGGCAAAGAGAAGGTCGGAGCCGAGTAGAGAATGCGGTTCAATGTCCTAGAGGTAGGGATCGTGTGCGGTTTTCCTATTTGTGCATGTGTTATGACTTTGAATGTGTTAAAAGAGATTTAGTTGTATAAAGAAATGTACTTGGAGCTTAAATTAGCTCAATTGTTTTTTTTTAAGTGTGTGAAATTATTGTGATTGTTTATAGTGTCTTAATGTCTAAAGTGATTGTGTAATTTGAGTGAAAAACCTAGTTAAGAGTATGATTTATAGGGCAATTACATGTTAAAAGAGAAGTGGTTGCATGTGAAAATAAAAGAGTTGGTTTGGGTTTTGTTTGAGTTTAACTGTGTGTGGTTTTTGCCTTTGGAATTGGGGAATACGCTTCTGTCGCAAGCGCGACACAAGTAGCGATCGCGACAGAATCGCTTCTTTCATTTCCGTAGGAAACGAGTTGGAAATTTGATTTTTAGAGTTGTGAGGAGAGAGTCACGAGACGTGAGGGTAGGTCACGACTCCTGACCCTTGGGCAAGCCTTGTTGCGAGGCGTGAGATGGCATCACGTCTCGCAATGCTTCTCTGTTGTTGTGAGAGTTCTGTCACGAGACGTGACGAGCAGTCACGCCGCGTGACCTTCCACCGGCGAGGCGTGAGATGGCATCACGTCTCGCAATGCTTCTCTGTTGTTGTGAGAGTTCTGTCATGAGACGTGACGAGCAGTCACGCCGCGTGACCTTCCACCGGCGAGGCGTGAGATGGCATCACGACCCGTGATGTCCTCTCTCTATTGTGAGGATCCTGTCACGAGACGTGATGGGCAGTCACGACTCGTGACCCCTTTCCTTCCTGGTGGGCATGAAGCGAAGAAGATCGTCACGAGCCGCAATTGCGTGTGCGCCTCGTGACGGCCCTGTTTCCTTAGGCTAGTGTCGCGAGCGCGACACAAGTCGCGATCGCGACAGTGAGCCTTTTTCCGCCTATTTTGTCTTGTTTTCGTCTTTTGTTCCTGTTTTAAGTTATTAAAAGTCTAAATGAGTCTTGCATGTTATCATTTAGCCTGTGTTTGGTTTAAATCATCTTTTAAATCTCTTATATGATTAATAACCTTAAATATGCTTGATTATTAAAAGCTATACAGAAATTAAATGTATTTGAATTATAGTAAATGAGTTGATATCAGTGTATAGTATATGAGTTGTTATAGCCTGATTACCGTTATAGTGGATAGATAAGCATGCTTATAAAGGGCTAGAGTGCAGCTGCTAGAGTTGGCCTTAATTGTGCCCAGAGTTCGGAATAAATCGTGTATTCCATAGAGTTTGAGTTAATTCTCCACATGTAAGATACTGTAAACAGTATCCAAAGTTACCCGTATCCACCGTGAAAGGAATTCAGGCTTATTGTTTTATCCCCGTTATTGTTAGTGTATAGTGAACATGAAATGATCATATGTAGTGTTATAAGTAAATGTTTAAAGTATATGAGATGAATACTACAGGATAGTTATGTATACCAGCACATGTTTATATAAATTAGAATCCATGATTAATATGATTGTGAAAATATATGCATGAGTTGTTTGAGCAGCGCATGGAACATGTATATTTTATTGCTGACTTCGAAAGAAGTCCATTGTATTATTTTCATCCCCACTAAGCGTTATCGCTTAGCACGGATGTTTGTTTCCGTGTAGGTTGACAGGTGCGGAACCGTGAAAGCGTTCATCTGCAAGTGAGGGCCACTAGGAGCTTTTTGATATACCCTTTTTGTATAAATCAGGGGTAGAGTTGGTGATGTTTTGAGTAACATCATTATGTAATAAAAAGTATAGTTGTTACATGTAATCGTTAAAAGTATATGTATATGAATCGAAAAATGAACAAGTATAAGTATAAAGCTTTTGTATAATGTATAGTTTATATATATGTTATAAGAGCTCTTTTTGTTTGGGCCCCACTTATTTCTAATTTATTGTCACCGCTTCCGCTAATGCATGTATATGTACACGTATGTGTCCGCGTGGCGCCCCGATATCCCTTACCGGGGGTATGGGGGTGTTACAATTATTATTATTATTATTATTATTATTATTTTTATTATTATTATTATTATTATTATTATTATTATTATTATTATTATTATTTTATTGTTGTTACTATGCCATGATCATTTGCTGTTACCATCGCTATAATTTTATTGTTGTCATAATCTTGTCTTTATTTGATTAATTTTTAGAACCATTACTAA
Source organism: Excoecaria cochinchinensis (assembly GCA_947683425.1). Classification (NCBI taxonomy): domain Eukaryota; kingdom Viridiplantae; phylum Streptophyta; class Magnoliopsida; order Malpighiales; family Euphorbiaceae; genus Excoecaria; species Excoecaria cochinchinensis. The sequence continues at coordinate 6,821,625 of CANTUQ010000004.1, forward strand.
TATTTTTGATGTTAATTTTTGTCTGAGATTTAACTTGAGTCGGGTTATTTGAGCATCCTCACGACTCCCCGGATGGGTCGCGACGCATGGAGGATCACATCGATTTTGGTGAGATCTTTCTCAACCCCTTTTTTATGTTGTGTCATTTGTAAATAATTATTTTATTTATGCACGCGTGAGATAAAAGTCAAAAAAATATTTTTACAATTAAATTAAATTTTTACTAATAAAATTGGGACCAATGTCCCTTATTTTAGCCAAACAATAAAAAATATCGCAATTAAAACGAAGAGTCGATTTTCTCCAAAAATGGGATCACTCATCCCGGTTTTCACTCAACAATCAAAATGACTCTTCGAACCCTCTTTAAATAAATGCGAAGGAACCAATGTTCTTAAGTTTCGACCAAGTGCGAAGGAACCAATGTTCCTAAAATAATGCCCCAATTTATGTATGCCTTTTCTTATTTTGTGTGAGTGTTTTAAATTTAAGCTCATTTCTTTTTGGGCCCTTGTAATTAATTTTGGGGCAACCTTATTTATTTTTGGGGGATTGTATTCTGTCCCCATTCACATCCTTTTTTATTGGGGTTGTATTCCGCCCCCACTTCTCCTGTAATTGTGTGCTTGCGTGTTTACCGCTTTCTCTTTATCGCTTTATCTATCACTTTCCTTTTATCGCTTTCGTATGCTTGGAATGCGCTATTTAATTTAAATGCATCAATCGCGTGAGATGAGAGATATAATTTTAAGAGGTTAAAAACCCATTTATAATTAACCAAAGCATAAATAAGAGGAAAGTTGCGGACACCATATCTCTGGTTTAGACCGTTAGAGGTGAGAGACTTTTTTTCCAATTTCTTGCAAATTGGGTGGCGACTCCAAATGCCTCAAAGGTGCCTTTAGGTGTCATTAGATTAGGTTGTTCTCCCTAATGTTCTATTAGGAGAAATACACCGATGATGTCTCATGGCACCCATAATCAAAAGACGCAAACCAATTCCTCGAATCCCGAAGGCGGATTCAAAGCGAGGGCCCTTGCTGGGCACCGACGCATGTGTCACACACATATTTATATTTAACTCCTTGTTCTTAATTTCCGTAGCATTTCATCTTAATTATTTATAATTTATGTATATTTATTTCACATTTCTTCATTTTTACTTTTCTTATGTAATTTTCCCAACATGTACATAATTAATTGGCTTAGAACTTAGGTGTTATTACTTTCTCTGCATATATTCCTTTCATCTCTTCTTGAATTTCTTCTTTAGCTCCCATTAACCTATTAAATTACATTTCAATCCTTACATTTAATATTACTTACTTATTAAAATACTATTGTATTAATTTCTTTTTTATTCAAATTTACTATTTTGCCGCTACACTTTATTTTTCATCCTTAAGCTACCTTTTTTTTTTTATCTAAATTATCTATTTAGTCCTCGTAAGCCAAATTCTATGTATAATTCATTTTTAAATTCTTAAATTTAATATTTTAACTTAAGTTTACTAATCTATTATTCATTTAATCCTTTTTACTCTTTTTATCCCTAGTTCTTGTACAATTACCTTTTTTCTCCTTTTTATTCTTAATTCTTTACATTATTATCATTTTACCTCTTTTCCCCTGCGTTTGTTCATTATTCAATATTTACTTGTCCAATCTTATTTTCCCATTTTTGTCATAAATATTTATCTTACCCATTACATTCTAAAGTTAGTCATATATTACTTTTTTTTTCTAATTAAATTTACTCTTTTATCTCATATTTGCATTTGTACCACTATTGTCCTTATTTAATCATAAATTTACAATTTTATTTTTTCTTCCCATATTTTATTACATAATTACTATTCGCTAGAGGTGCATTTTTTCCCCCATCGTTTGTCAAAATGGGCAAATTTGCCCCCCAACGTTTATTTTGGAGCAAATTTGCTCCTAACGTTTATAAAATGAGATATTTTTGCCCCTGCCATCAATTGCCGCTAACTTTGACCGTTAATACGTTAGTTGATCACTAGTGGGACACGTGTCATGCATCCATTGAACATGTGAATCAAACGTTTGGGTGCCAAATGTGCATTTTTGCCCCTAACATTTTTTCAAACGTGCAAATTTGCCCCTAACGTTTGTAAAATGGGAGATTTTTGCCCTTACTGTCAATTACCGGTAACTTTAACCGTAAATACGTTAGTTGACCGCTGACTGCGAGGGCAAAAATCTCTCATTTTACAAACGTTAGGGGCAAATTTACCTCAAAATAAATGTTAAGGGTAAATTTGCCTATTTTGGCAAACGACAGGGGCAAAAACGCACCTTTGGCCATTACTATTTGACATTTAACTTTACTTTTATTACTATATTACTACTATATCTTTTTAATTTACACCTTTGCTACATATTTTTAATCATGTCTCTTAAATTACCATGTTATCATTAATGATTCATCTTTAGCCTTATTTAAAGGTTTCTACTAGCTTTTCCATTTTTATCACTTATTTACCAATTTGTTCCTTATTTTATCATCTTACTACATAATTTTCATTTTATCACTTAATTTGCAACTTTGCTTGTAACAACCCAATTTGGCCCTAGAAGTTTTGGCAATGTTTTTGCAGATTTTGTTAAGTAAAAGAGTGAATCTAGATGTGAATATGCAGGTTTGCAAGTTATTAAAATTATAAAGTTTTGATTATACTAATATGATTCGAAAAGAAGAGGATGTGACTCTAGTGTGGGTTCTGTCACGAGCGCGACAGTGTCGCGGGCGCGACAGAATGCCTCACAGGAAGCCTATTGGAGTTGGAATATTTGATGTGTATCGGACACATGGCGGCATACGAGGTTGACAAGTGGCATTGTAGAGAGTGGACATGTGGCATGAGTTTTGTTTTTAAGTTAATAAATATAATTATGATGGTAAGTGGCATTAAAGGTTTGTTGGTGGGCTTTTAATGTGAGGATTGGCTTTGAGAGGTTTGACCGGCAACTCTTTCCCTCAATTTCCTTTTCAATTTATGCTTTTGGCATTTTATTCTTCATTTTCTTTCTTTGCTCTTGGACTTTGCCGTGCTCCCTCTCTTGTTTCTTCTTTTGTTTCTTTTCTTCCTCTTTTAGTTTGTTCTTCAAGTGAGTTACTTGGGTTAGTTGAAGAGAGTGTGTTAAGGGTAAGTTTAGTTGGATTTTCGATCTGACCTCCTTTTTCTTTCTGTTTTTGATTTAAAGTGAAAAACAAGGTTTAATTCTTGGATTGTCTTTGTATGATTCTGTTGTAGCTGTGGACAAGAAACTGGACAAAGGCAAAGAGAAGATCGGAACGAGTTGAGAGCTGTGATCAAGCTCCTAGAGGTCGGGATCGTGTGCGGATTTAACTTTTGTTCATTTTGATTACTAGCGGTGTTTTCTTGATATATGTGTGTATATGTTTATGATTTATGGGTATATATGTTTTGAGTAGGTGAATTGATCACTTGAGTGTGTATGTTAATGATAAAGTCGATTTGGCAAGTTTTATTTATTTTGCATCTGACCACTGTGAAGTTTTTTAATCATACGTAGAGTTATAGACTTCTGAATTGAGTGATTATTGAACCATTAGAACCATGACTTAAATACCTATTAAAGTCTCAGAAATGACCGTGGGCCAATTTTGGCTCTAGGACCCTGTAAATTGCCAAAAATAGAGGTGTCTTTACTTTGGCCGGTTCAATTGAGCAGTTCATCTTGTTTAGGTCATATCTTAAGTTTTAGATGTCAAATTGACCTAAAAATTGTTTCATTGGAAATTTAACTTCCTAGGCAATAATTGTTAAGAAGGATATTTTGCCTAAAAATGACTTTTAGAGGTTGTTTTAGATGATACAAGTTGAAGGTGAGAAGCAGTCTTGTGAAGGTTCCTGACAGAGCCTTCTGTAGCGAGCGCGACAGAGAGGATTATAAGAGTGATTTTCTTCTTGAATTTGAGCCCATGGTTGACATGAATCAATTCCCCACCTTTACCCTCAACTAATTTGTATATTTTGACGTGTTTTCCTTCCCGAGTTGAACCCGTTTTGCACCGAAACAATTTCGGAGTTTATGTCATGAATGTTTAGGTGTATCAAATGGTTATAGAATTAGTTATTTGGGTAAATAATGCTATGGCATGAGAGTTAGTGTTGAACACGACATGTCATGTGATATGAATTGTTATATAATGCATTTTGTATAGTGTATAAAGCTTGAGTTGGTGTAATGTATTTGGGTATAGTACATAGAGTCTTTTGGAATCTGGCTTCTGTCGCGATCGCGACAGTGAACCTAGCTTCTATCGCAAGCGCGAATTCTTGTCGCGATCGCGACAGTGAACCCCTTTCTGCCTTGTTCTATTTTTGGAAAATGTTTTCTTTTGTCTTGCTTTGCATATTCCCTAGTGCATAGTGTATGCTTATTTGTTCTTTCCTTACATTATAATTAGAGCTCCGTATTGGAAAAATATATTGACATGATAGTATTTTGAATTATGATCCTTGTAGTATTAAGTACTCTATTTTGAGTTATTGAGTCAAGCCTGAATGGTCAGAATAGTGGATAGATAAGCATGCTTATAAAGGGTTAGAGTGCGGCTGCCATAGTGACCTTAGTTGGTTTAAAGACGAATACCAGAGTATTCATTTTGAGTTAGGTCTCTAGAGTTTGATATTATTTATCAGTATTTAAAGTAAAGTACCCGTATCCACAATTATTGGAAGTTCAAGCTAACGTATATTTCGTAGAGTACAAGAGAAGACGTAGAGACTTGTAAATGCATCTGATTATAATATGACATGTTGTTAATATCGTTTGCCATATATGGATTTCTGCATTATGAATAAGTTAAAGCATGTTGGTATTTGCTTAGAAGATTGTGTACATGATTATTTATATATGACATAACTATCAATATGCATGTGATATATTTTGTGACTTCGTTAGAAGTCTTTTGCTTCTTTTTGTCCCCACTAAGCGTTATCGCTTAGCACATGTATTTATCCGTGTAGGTTTTAAAGTTTGGATCAGAGGCTGCACATCTGCAGGTCAAGGCCACTAGGAGCTAGCTTAAGAACTTTTTGTTCTAGATAGAGTTTTTGCATTTTGAGTAACATCATTATGTATATAAGAAGTATAGTATCGACATGTAAATGTTAAATGTATTTGTATATGTATCGTAAATGAACATGAAATAAATATAAAGCTTTTGTATTATGTACAGTATATATATATGTCATAAGAACTTTTTGTTTGGCCCAAAGTATTCTTATCTTTTAATGTTAATGCTTCCGCTACGGTACATGTGTGTGTGTGTTAGAGTCCGCTTAGTGCCCCGATATTCCTTGCCGGCTCCAATTATTATCCTTGCAAATATCTACCCTTTTATTCCTTAGTTTACATATTTATTCTATATTTATTATCTTACCACTTGGATTTACCATTTTTACCCTTTTTCTTTTATTTCCTCATATAATTACCATTTTACTACTTTTAATCCTATTTTCTTACTTAATTGTTATTTAATCCTTTAAATTCACACATTTATTTTACATTAACCAATTGCTTCCTAATTTACCATTTTTTTCTTTTAATCCTATTTCTTGCATAATTACCATTTAATCCTTTTTTATTTCTAATTCTTTACATGTTTACCATTTCATTTATTTTACTCTACATTTATTCCATTTTTACTTATTTAATCTTATTTTCCCATTTTGCCCCTAGTAATATTTGGTAGAAATTTTTGAATCGAACACATGGGACGATTCATTCCCGTATACATATTCATTCGGTCATGATCTAGTTTGCCTTCAAATTCATTTTTCTTCCACTTAATTTAGTTACAAGCCATTTATCATTTATTCTTTACCTAATTGTACCGTTATTCCATTTAGAGCATATATACGAGACTTTTATTAATACATAATGTATACATGAACTATAATATATTCAATTTATTCTAAAAAATTTTCATTAAATTTTTACAAACCTAGTTTTAATTCTATTTTGAAAAATTAAAAGCAAAAGAGATAAATCCAAGGATGAAGAAGTTGAACATCCTATGGATACTTTTGACTATAATCTAAAACATAAGAAGGTTAGCAATGTTCAAGTTCTTACTCCCTCAATTTCATTATATATGACTTTTTCATTATTTTTACTAGAATTAAGTAGTTATTAATCAGGCTTAAATTTATGATAAAATTGAGTGATTTAATGCGCAAACTTAAATCTAATTGATTCTAAACAAATCAACTTCTATTGGAAAAGAAAATTAAATTGGAAAAAAATTAAATTACATTAGAAGTTTAAAACTGAGAGATAAATGGAATTTGAATTTTGCTAAAAAATATGATTTATAGTGAATGGACGGGGTATTAATTTGGTAGATGAAAAACTTGAAGAGGTTGATGACGTGCTTTGCCATTGCAATAGCCAGAAGAAGATGATGAATAGGACAAAGAAGAAGAAGAAACAAAGAGTTGTTTCTCCATATTTTAAAAAAGTAGAAGGTTTTAAGGATGAGGAAGTTGAAAACTATTTAGCCATGGATGCTTTTGATAGTAAGCAGGAACAAAAAAAAGTTAACAATGTTTATGTTACTACTAATTTGGTTGCGGAGAAAGAGAATGGGATTGCCAATGTGCTTTGCCAAGGAGATGGGCAGAAGAAGATAACAAAGAGGACTAAGAAGAGGAATAGGATCAATAATATTATAGAGCCTGGCGAGATAAAGGATTCAAGGAAGGAAACACTACCTAGTTTCTCCTTTGATGTAGCAGTAACAAATAAAGAGAAGCAAACACAACAAAATCTTTCCCTTCAAGTTGATGGGCTTATGGTTACTAATGTTATTTCTTTTGCTAAGCTTATGTTAAGTGAAAGAACAGCTGCTCCAAATGGAAAGATGCTTTCCAAATATGCATATAAAAGTGATGGTGAGCTTATGGACTTTAAGCACAAGAAAAATTCACAACAAAGAGTTTGCTCTCCTTATTTTGAAAAAGCCATATATAATGGGGAGAGAAAAGAAGAAGTTGAGAATAAGATGACAAAGGAATATCTAGGTGTTTATGGACAAATTAAGAACAAGGGTGCCCTTTTGCCAGCAATAAATCATGGAAACATAGAAGAACAAAAGTTAGAAATTGGGATTATTTCCCCTATTAGGAATACGGATAATGAAAAACCACATATTAAAGCTGGCACAAAAGTCTTAAGGTTTCACTTGATTTTCATGCTTCAATTGGGCAACATGTGAGAATAAATGAAAGAGAGCTCATGAAAGTCAAAGTGTTGAAACCATGTGAACGAGATGGTCTTAAAGTTCATAAAGTCTCTATTAGGCGTGGGTTCCTCCAACATGTGGGGCTCACATCATTGAAAAAAAAAAAGAGGAAAAGGTTGGCAAGAAATAGGAAAAGTCAAAATTCTCGCCAGGAAAGAAAGAATTCTTTTTTTCAAATTGGTAGGTGGACAGCTTATTGAAAGCTGTCTAAAACGCGTAATTAACGCGTATAGAGTCGCCTATAAATAGGCCTTATTTTATTTCAGTTTATCATCTCAAACTTTCATAAGTTTGTGAGAGAGAGAAGAAAAAGAAAAATATTTGGAATATTTTTCTAAAAGGGGAGTGACAAAATAGTGAGTTTGGGAAACACTTGTGTGTTACTATTTTGAGTTTATCTCAAAATTATTGTATTGCCTTTCTCTCTTGTACCTATTAATTTTATTAGTGGAAGAAATCTTTTTCGGAGTTTGTCCCGTGGATGTAACCCAAATTAAAGGGTGAACCACGTTAAATTGCTGGTGTCGATATTTTTACTTTGCTAATTTATTTTAATTTATCTATTGTGCCCAACAACTGGTATCAGAGCCAAGGTTATTTCTTAGTATGCTCTGTGGTTGCAGCGTAGACTGATCTTCTACATCAGAAAAGATTTTTTCTTGGATACTATTTACGTATATGGCACTATTCATATATACGATATTGTTCACATATACGGTACTGTTCATCTATACATATACTATTCATTATCAGAAAATTTTTTAGATCAAAGAAGTCCATTGAATTCTGATCTAAATGGAGGCAAAAATTAGCAAAATGATCTACTTAAATGGCTCAAACTACCACATCTAGAGTAAAAATATGAAAGATCTTCTAGTTGTGACGAAGATGCATTTGCCGGTGTTTGCCGCAGCTAAACCCGAAGGTAAAACCGATGTGGAGTGGAAGTTTGACCATGAGCAGGTGTGCAGTTTTATCCGACAATTTGTCGAAGACAATGTGTTCAATCACATCTATAATGAGATAGATGCCAGAATACTGTGGAATAAGCTGGAGACGTTGTATTCTTCAAAGACGAAAAATAATAAATTATTTTACTTGACCAAGTTGGTGCAAGTAAGATATAAAGCAGGAACTTCCTTGCCAGACCACTTGAGTGAGATGGAAGGGATCCAGGATTAGCTAAACAGAATGGGAGTAAAACTGGATGATGAAGTGTTTACTTTATTGGTGTTAGTCTCTCTGCCACAATCTTGGGAGACTTTGAAGATCTCCATCACCAACACTGCACCCAATGGTATGGTCAATATGGAGATTGTAAAAAGTAGTATCTTGAATGAAGAAATGAGAAGGAGATCACAGACCTCATCTTTTTCATCACAATCAGATGTTCTAGTTACAGAATCTAGAGGAAGGAGACAGTCTAGGGAACACAACCCTAGAGGCAAAAGTAGAGAAAAGTCAAACAAATAAGTCAATGTTGAATGCCATCACTGTAAAAAGAAGGGCCACATTAAAAAGTTCTGTAGAAAGTTCAAAAAGGAACAAAAGAACCGAAGTAGAGCTGTGAAGAAAGACGACAGCAGTGATGATGAGCAGACTAATATCGTAGATGAATTCAATATCATTTATGATGAAGATATTGTTAATCTTGTATCTCAGGAGTCCAGTTGGGTGCTTGATAGTGGTGCTACCATTCATGCTATATCCTTGCAGAGAATTTTTCTCATCATACATACCTGGAGATTTTGGTGTTGTTAGAATGGGAAATGAAGGCCTGTCAAAGGTTGTTGGCAGAGGAGATATTTGCTTGGAAATAGATAATGGTGCCAGACTAATTCTGAAGGATGTCAGGCATATTCCAGACATGTGCCTGAATTTGATCTCTATACACAAACTTGGAAATGAGGGATATTGCAGCTCCTTCATTTATAATAAATGGAAACTTACAAAAGGATCCTTAGTAGTGGCTAGGGGTGAAAATCATACAACTATATATGTCATGGAAACAAAGCTCTCTACAGACATAGTAGCTGCCGTGGAGAAAGATAGTGCAATTGAACGATGGCAGGAGACATGGCCACATGGCTAAAAAAGCAATGAAAAGTTTAGCGAAAAAGAAAATATTGCCCGGTATGGATGAAGTACACTTAGACAAATGTATTGATTGTCTATTTGAAAAGCAAAACAGAGTTGCTTTTAAAAGTTCCCTTCCTTCTAGAATGAAAAATGTGTTAGATCTGATTCACTCAGATTTGAGTGGACCAATGCCAAAGTTACTTGGTGGTGCTCAGTATTTTGTGACTTTCATTGATGATCATTCGAGGAAGACATGGGTATATCTTTTGAAGATAAAAGATCAGGTGCTAGATATCTTCAAAGAATTTAATGCCTCAATTGAGAGACATACTGGGAAGAAGTTGAAAAACATTCGGACGGACAATGGTAGAGAATACAGTGGACCATTTTATGTTTACTGCATAGAGCATGGTATCCGGCATCAGATGACACCTCTAAAGACACTGCAGTTGAATGGCTTAGCTGAAAGGATGGACAGAACTTTGATGGAGAGAGTTAGATGTATACTCTCACATGCAAAGTTGGCTAAGATTTTTTGGGGTGAAGCTATACTCACAGTTGCACATGTGTTGAATCTTTCACCTTGTACTCCTCTCAAGATAGATGTTTCAGAAAGAGTATGGTCAGGAAAAGATGTTTCCTATGATCATCTGCGGGTGTTTGGCTGTAAAGCATTTGTTCATATCCCCAAGGATGAGAGGTCTAAACTTGATGCCAAGACAAAACAGTATATTTTTATTGGCTATGGTAAAGATAAATTTGGCTATAGATTTTATGATCCTATTGAGAAGAAACTTATCAGGAGTCGTGATACTGTATTTGTTGAAGATATTGACAAAATGAAAAAGGATGTCCTTGATTCCAATGGCGACTTATCAGATTTGAAATTAATTCCTCCAACACTGGTGCCAAGAGAGGTTAGAGATGAAGACCAGGTTTATCCACCTGACGATGATGATGCTCCTATAGAACTTGGTTCTGAAGATGACGACGACGATGATGATGATCACTACAAGAAAAAGGGACATTAGTGACCAAAATTAACGAAGGTAAAAATTTTCGGTCCCTAAACATATAATAATAAGGACCGGAATTTTTGCCCTTCATCCACTTTCATTTTTGGGTCAATAAACAGTGAAAGTAAAAATTTACGGTCATTAAAAATGAAAAATCCGGTCTTTAATTGTGAAGCTACACGCGGGAACATATCCCGCTTTTTCTTTTGCCCTTTAGAGCCAACTCATAAAAACAATTAAAAACTAATTTGTTGAAATTTATTTACTTAAAAGAAACCCTAAATCCTTCTCTCCAAGAGCAGAAAATGAGATTTCAGGTCGTGATAGAGCTTTGTATCCTCTTCCTCCTGCCTCATTTTCTTTTCTTTTGGCTTCTTCTATCTTTTTCTTTACTTCACCATTAAATAATCCTCAAACCTTCTGATTCTCTTCTAGCGTCATTACCCAATTGAAGAAACTTACTTCAGTGCTCAAACAAGGTACAAATTCATCACTGATCTTAGTTTCGTTTTGATTGATTTAGTCGGATTACAATCCTCATGAACGTGAAAATGCGATGTAGTTTAAGTATCCTCCTCCTCTCTTGGACCCTGTTCTATACTGCACTAAGAAACAAATTTTAGTCTTATTTTTTAGTTTTTTTTTACTCTTTGCCTCTGTTCGATACTCTTTGCCTCTGTTCTATACTCTTACCCCATTTTTTGTTTGTCCATATCTACTCCATGGTTCATATAGGGTATCGAGCTGTGCAATTCTGTCCAATTCTACCCAATTTCACAGAGATACAGGTTTGCGTTCTCTTTTTCTGCTTGCTTTGTATTTTTTTCAGTTAATCATCTTCTTGATTTAAATATCTCTACTGAATTTTTTATCTCATGCTTTAGAAATCTTTCATAATTTGCATTAATTTTTTTAATCTCATCACGGAAGAGATTCTTTTTTTTTTCTTTGTAACAGAAATGACAAGTGTAAATTTCAGCTGAATAATTTGCATCATTAGAGAAATAATCGATTTTAGGCAATTATCTTGCAGGTTAATCAACTGTCATGTAAATTTCATGTTAAATATCTATTATCAGTTTATTAATATTTTTAGACCGATTCCAGTAATGTAATTAGTTGTTGCCATCCTCATCATATAATAAATATCTGCTTATAAACATACAAGTTTCTTTGTAGTTGTCTTTCCCTTTATTTGATAGACATAGAATGGACTCTGTGTTTATGGACTCTGTGTTTGATAAACCCTTGCTTAACATTTGTGGTTTCCTTTGGAATTTATTTCTGTTCTATAATTAGATTTATCTATTTCATTAGGAGAATAAAGTAGTTTAAGAAATTATATATCTAATCTTAATTAGTTTAGTGAACAATCTGTGGGCTGTGTAAACTCTAAAACCATGTGCAAATTCACTGCTTTTGCTGTGTATTTGCCATTTTGAATCTTTTCCCACAACTCTTAATTTGTACCTTATATATATATATATAATGATTTAACGTGATTAGAATTGAAGAAATGTGTGTTCGTTTGATGCTTCCTGAAGAGATAGCTCTTGTCACTTGCCCTCCTGATTATGCATATGACAAGTTCCAAAGATTGCTTTTCAGAATATTTTCAGAGTATTTATAGCAAACTTACCTGTGCAGGTAACTGAGTATATGCAGTTGCTCTTTTTTGAGTTTTTTAGTCGTACTTATTCTCAACCTCTTGTATTTACTATTGTAGTTAGTTGAAGCGTTTCATGCAACCTTGGAAGAAGTAGTGGAAGCTGACCTTCTTGTGGTGGGTGAGCCCTTGCCCTTTTATTGCAAAGTCTATGGTCTTTCTTTTAGTGGTAGGGCCCCATTTCGATTGTTTCTTCTTCCTGTTTTCAACTAGTTTGGTTGAAGAGCTTGTGACTCCAACCATTGTCAAGGTCTTAAAAGAGACACAGAAACCAAAGAAAGTATAACAAAGTATTAAGGAAGAAAAAGAGAAGAAACAAAAATAAGTTGAATGATAACATATTAAATAATTCATTATCAATTAAGTAATGTGTTTCATCTTCACTTTCTTTTCAAGCCAGGGTAGCCGGCATCAAGAAATTAATATCTCGAGTAATATTTTTCTTCTACAATTTGCTTCCAAATAGCAAACATGTGATGAAAGAAGAAGTATTCCTAGAAGTAGTCTTTCCATGCCAAGTTATGTCAATTTTTTTTTCTTTTTGGATGAATTGGCTCAAGTTTAATGCTGCTGCTATTTATTTTGTTTTGATCTTGTTCTACTTAAATTTGAAAATTGAGAACTGTCTTTCATTGAAACAATCTTATATGCTTCCCCAATATGGGAGAGTTTACTCGATTTATTCATCTAATATGTTGGCTAATATTGTCCCAGCATGTAATAGACTATACTGCTCCTAATCTTGATGAACATCACACAACTGTGTTGCAAGTTCTGCAGCAAATAGGACTCATAAGAGAAGCTCAACAGAATGATTGAAGTCTGGAATAAGGTGCTTGTGACGCGCGCCGGAACCCGGTCAACCCAGCAAGGGCCCTCGCTTTGAATCCGCTTTAGGATTCGAGGTATGAAAGTTCGCGTCTTTTGATCATGGGCGCCATGAGACATCATCGGTGTATCCCTCCCAATAGAACATTGGGGAGAATAACCTAGCCTATTGACGTCTAAAGGCACCTTTGAGGTGCCACCCAATTTGCAAGAAATTGGGAAAGGGTTTCTCACCTCTAACGGTCTAAACCAGAGATATGGTGTCCGGAACATCCCTCTTATTTATGCTTTGATTAATTATAAATGGGTTTTTAAATTCTTAAAATTATATCTCTCATCTCACACGAGCGATGCATTAAAAGTAAAAGCGCATTTTCAAGCACGTAAAGGAAGTAAATAAAAGCGATAAAGCAATAGATAGAGAAAGCGATAAATGAAAGCGGTAAACACGCAAGCACACAATTACAAAAGAAATAGGGGCAGAATACAACCCCAATAAGAGGAGGTTAAAGATGTAGGTGGGACAGAATACAATCCCCAAAAGATAAATAAAGTTGCCCCAAAATTAATTACAAGGGCCCAAATAAAAATGAACTTGAATTTAAAACACTCACTCAAGATTAAAATAAAAGAACATACATAAATCGGGGCATTATTTAAGGAACGTTGGTTCCTTCGCACTTGATCGAGATTTAGGAACATTGGTTCCTTCGTATTAATTTGAAGAGGGTTCGAAGAGTCATTTTTTATTGCTCGAATTAAAAAAACCGGGATGAGTGATCCCATTTTATTGAAAAGTTGACTCTTCGTTTTAATTGTGGCATTTTTATTGTCGGGCTAAAATAAGGGACATTGGTCCCAATTTTATTAGTGAAAATTCCAATTTAATTATAGAAATATTTTTGTGATTTTTTTATCGCACGCGTGCACGAATAAAAATATATGTTTATAAATAACACGACATAAAGAAAGGGTTAAGAAAGATCTCACCGAATCGGAGTATCCGCCTACGCGTCGCGACCCATCCGAGGAGTCACGGGGCGCTCACATAGCCCGACTCAAATTAAAACCCATACAAAAATTAGCATTAAAAATATATTAGTAACAACTCCAAAAATTAATCAAATGAAGACAATATAATGACAATAATAGAATCATAACAAATAATCATGGTATGGCGACAACAACAAAAATAATAATAATAATAATAATAATAATAATAATAATAATAATATTAATAATAATAATAATAATAATAATAATAATAGTAATAATAATAATAATGGACAATGATAATAAATAATAAATGTAAAAACAGAAAATAAGTTGATAATAATAATAATAATAATAATAATAATAATAATAATAATAATAATAATAATAATAATAATAATAATAATAATAATAATAATAATAATAATAATAATAAGATAGTTGAAGCAGAATGTTAATAAATAATAATAATAATAAATGTATAAACAGAAAATAAGTTCTTAATAATAATAATAATAATAATAATAATAACAACAATGAAAACAGAATATCAAATGAACACCAAATCAATAATAATAAAAATAATAATAATAATAATAATAATAATAATAATAATAATAATAATAATAATAATAATAATAATAAGGAGGAGAAAAAAGGTGGCGGCAAACTTAATCAAAAGGAAACCACACAAAACAAATTGATGATTAAATGGAAATATTAACAGTGGCCACACGAGGGAAATACTAGAAGAAGAACATAAAATTAATTATGAAAGGCAAGAAAAATTAACAACAAATAATATACAGATGAAGATTAACAAGTAAAAAAATGTCCAAGTGTTTACCCTCAGAATTTTTAGATTGGGGAAACGGTGTCCCGATCGATTTTCCTTGTCGGATTTGTGGTGATAAATACTTGAAGAAAATGTAGAAATTAATATTTTGAAATAAAATCAAGAAAATATTTTGATGAAAATATTTTGGAGGATGATTTGAGCAAAAGGAAATTAATTTTCCCAGCCCAAATCACTCAAGAAATAGATTATGTATTTTTGAAGAGCAATTCAATGTTAAAACTTGAGAAAAAAGAAGAAAAAGAGAAGCTAAAGAACTCTGCTGGAGAGAAAAAGCCATTTGAAAAATAATTGCCGTCCTCCTCTAAAAAATGAGGGCAAATTCCTCATTTAAGCTTGTCTTGGCCAAAAATGGCAAGGGACAAAAGAGACTTTATTTTTAGTTAATCCAAAATAGCATAAAATGGTGAAACATCGGAAATGTCAGACTGAAAAAAAATAGACTGAAAAAAACAGCGAAAAAAATGGACAGGCGAAGACCAGGTCGCGCGGAGAGGGCAAGGGCGCGCGCGGCAGCAGCTTGCTGCGCGCGTGGTGCCCCCGCACCGCGCGCGAGGCAGCCTGCCTCGCGCGCAGGGGCTGCGCGCGAGGCCCCCTGCCTCGCGCGCAGGGGGGCTGCGCGCGAGGCCCCCTGCCTCGCACGCAGGGGGGCTGCATGCGAGGCCCCCTGCCTCGCGCGCAGGGGGGGCGCCGCCTCGCGCGCAGGGGGCTGCGCGCGAGGTCCCCTGCCTCGCGCGCAGGGGGGGCGCGCGGCGCCCCCTGCCTCGCGCGCAGGGGCTGCGCGCGAGGCGCCTGCCTTTATGCGCAGGCGCCCCTGCGCGCTTGGGCTGGCTGCGCGCTGCCGCAGGCGGCCTTCGCGACTTTTTTTTTTTATTATTTTTTATTTTAAATTTTGACACAAAATTAATATATTTTTTACTCCATTTTAATTTTAATTTCCCCAAAAATATATATTTTAATTATTTTTCGAAAAACACATCTTTTGACAAGGAACGATCGATTCTCACCTTTCTTGCCGAAAATCGGTCTTCTATTTCATCATCGGGTAATTCTTATCTTGGACCGCCTCGGGACCCGGTGTCTACAGTTGCCCCCAATTTTGGGGAACTTAGAACACAGGTGCCTAAGTGAGCCAAAATTCAGAAAAGAAAGGAAAGAGGCGCGTACCTGAGGTGGCTGTCTTCCCGAACTGGCTGAAGAAGTCGTCCCCTTCGGTTGCCGTGTATACTGAATGACAATTTTTATCCTTTTGGGCGGTGCGTTGAGTCTGCTCCAGACTTACCAAATGCGAGGGTGCGTGAGATTTGTCTCCTCAAAGAACTTGGGGAATTGGCCTCCTCAGAGGACCGAGTGATTTTGCCTCCTCAGAGGACTTTGGGATTTTGCCTCCTCAGAGGACTTGAAGATTTTGCCTCCTCAGAGGACTTGAAAATTTTGCCTCCTCAGAGGACTTGAAAATTTTGCCTCCTCAGAGGACTTTGGAATTTTGCCTCCTCAGAGGACTTTGAGATTTTGCCTCCTCAGAGGACTTTAAGATTTTGCCTCCTCAGAGGACTTTGGAATTTTGCCTCCTCAGAGGACTTTGAGATTTTGCCTCCTCAGAGGACTTTGGAATTTTGCCTCCTCAGAGGACTTTGGAATTTTGCCTGCTCAGAGGACTTTGAGATTTTGCCTCCTCATAGGACTTTAAGATTTTGCCTCCTCAGAGGACTTTGGAATTTTGCCTCCTCAGAGGACTTTGAGATTTTGCCTCCTCAGAGGACTTTGGAATTTTGCCTCCTCAGAGGACTTTGAGATTTTGCCTCCTCAGAGGACTTTGAGATTTTGCCTCCTCAGAGGATTTTGAGATTTTGCCTCCTCAGAGGACTTTAAGATTTTGCCTCCTCAGAGGACTTTGGAATTTTGCCTCCTCAGAGGACTTTGGCATTTTGCCTCCTCAGAGGACTTTGAGATTTTGCCTCCTCAGAGGACTTTGGAATTTTGCCTCCTCAGAGGACTTTGAGATTTTGCCTCCTCAGAGGACTTTGAGATTTTGCCTCCTCAGAGGACTTTGAGATTTTTCCTCCTCAGAGGACTTTGAGATTTTTGATCTACACCGATGTCATCTTGACTTGTTTGTCGGGCACGAGTGAGTGTTACCGCTAAGATGGTCCGGGCCCCGCTTTCGTGCGTGCGGTCTTCATTTGGACTTTATTTTTTCCTGCAAAACTTGGCGCGCAAGAATATATACAAGAGATTGTGCATGCATGTATAAGATGCCATATGCAGATATAAGATGTATGCAAAATGGGTAGACCACGTCCTGGGTGGTGAAGGGTCCGTTCAGGGTACGTTTCGGCATTATCTGATATCCCCAAGGATCTAGAAATGCATCTTCGCGGCTCAGGAATTCTGACCTATGTCTTGCATTATACCATCTGCTCGAGAGGATGTCATCTGAAAAACCACGACCTTATCGCTCCAGGCATTGAAAGTCATTGATTAAAGGTAGTGCGTCCCTCGTGGATTTTCACACTAGCTTTTCTTAGCGGGAGATGCGTCCTTGTCGGATTTTCACATAACCCTGTACCTTATTTTTTGCCTGGAATGGACCCAACCCAATCCAGCGGCTTTTATTCATTTTATTTTTTCCGCCTGTTCCCAGGTTTTCACCCTGCCCTTTTGCCTAACTTTTGCTTAGAGCGCCAGTCACGGTTTTCATCTCTAACGGCCTTTTTTTTTTTTTTTTTTTTTTTTTTTTTGAGAAGAGGGGGTTGTTACGAAAGATTTTTCGGGTATGATTGACACGTGCTTATGTCGCAGATTCTGGTTGTATGAGCTTGGTCCTTTATTGGGAAGGTGCTGTAGAATTGGCTTCACAGTGGGTAGCAAGATGAGTTGGCTGAAGTGCCTGAGTAGCGAGAATGGTAGAGGGTAGATAGTTGCAGTGTGTTGGTTTTATGTCTGACTGAGATGACTTTGAGGGTGCAAGATGAATTGCTCTAGTTATATCAATACATCTTTGCATAAATGCATATATTTCAATCTGATTTCATAACGTATGATCACTATTTGGCATCAACTCAAAAAATATGGAAATCATCTAATCTCGGGATAGATCTTGAGAGCATCAAACTCCTGTTATCAATTAGCCCTCGCGGGTTTTCTTGATTGAATATTTTCTCTTTTTTTTTTTTTTTAGCCTTTGCCATGGACCCTCTTTCAGTTCATCAATACTGGTTGAATTTGCTTTCATCTTTGTTAGCCGGAGAGACTGCTGCTTCCGGGAGTGGTTCCTTTTGATATCAAAGTTTTGGTCTTAGCTCTCGCGTAGACTGGTTGAGGTGATGGGTTCCTTATTTGGGAGTTGAATGCGAAGTTTCATGTTTGGCCTTTATTGCTTTAGTGGTTCAACCCTGGAATGGCCTTTCAATGGCTGAGACAGGGTGACAGGTTGGGCTTGGATGATTTGGGGTACTTTTATTGGCCTTGGTAGTTCAAGCTTTCGAAATGGTTTTCGTCGGCTGGGATTGGATGGATGGCTCGGGGGTTAGCCCTTTTAGTCCTCTTCAGTAGCTAAAAAGAATGGCGATATGCAGGCATGTGTAGATCAACGGGATTTGAACAAAGCTTGCCCCCCAAATAGCATTCTCTTGCCCCCTGATCGATTCTCTCTTTTCTTTACACCCCAATTTTTCAATTTTTTTTTGCTCTAATTTTATTTTATTTTATTTTATTTTTTTTATTTTTTATTTTTTTTTACAAGCTTTGCTCAAGTCCTGAAGTTTACACATACGTGCACTTTTCATCTTAACCACTGGGACCATTGTTGTTCAATTCGGTCGGGCGTTAAATTTTGGTAAGAAATTTGGTTATGAGGGTTTTGGATGGTTAAGGGTCAGTCATAATCGGTTTTGGGGTACACATTCCGAATGGGTAGAGAGAAAAAGGTCATATGGCTTGGTTCTGATGGGTTGTATATTTCTCGTGGCGGTTTTGAGTTTTATTTGTCCGACTTTTGATGTAACTTTCGAAGTTCAATTTTATTCGGCGACACCATATGTAGCTCAGGTGTTGTGGATGTGAAGAAGTGCCTTTCAAAATTTGGTTCGTCGTCATGTTGGTAGGCGAAAGTAGTACTGATCTCAAGAACTTCCTTATCAATTTTCAGCATGTCATACCAGATCCGGGCAAAGGCTTTTTTTTTTTTTCTCAAATTTTTATCTCACTTCAGGAGTCATAACAGATGCCATCAAGATTTTATTTCGATTCCCCAAAGTTCCGAGACTAGATGGAGTCGTATTAATTGGGTTAATGTCAAAATGAATGGATGCATCGTGATCATGAGAAATGAATCAAGAAAATATTGCATAAACAAAACAGAAATTGTTCAACATGTTACAATAACCAGATTGTCCTAAAAGAGTTCTGGAATTGAAAAGCAGTAAGCATTAAAAACATGATCTTCTGCTTGTGGCTTTGGAGGAACATGCCGATGAAGTGGATTGGCCCGATCACATCTATGGTGGAAGGATTGCATTGCAGTCTACTCCCTTCTTCTTCTCTCTTTTCTCGGGATCCACGATTTGCCCGCTGTCGATCAAGTCTTGAATTTCATGCCTTAATCTTGCGCATCGGTCTGTCATATGCCCCGTATGTTGGTGAAAATGACAATACTCATCATCTTTATGACCCGGCCGTCCTTGGGTTTTGGCTGGCTTAGGTGGCAGGGGCTGCAGCTTTCCCTCCTTTTCCAGTTTCTTTAACACCCATGATAAAGGCCGACCCAAATTCGAGAAGCGCCTTTGGTTCACCCTTATAGTCGATGCCTCAGCCGCCTTTTCAGTCCTATCGCCGCTGCTGGAGCCTGCCCACTCATTTGCCCCCTGACTGTTATAGCCCTTCTTAACAAACCCTTCACCACTCGCCTTCTGGGCCATGCGTTCACTCTCTGCCTCTATGGCGATGTCTTTTAAAGACTCCCAATCTTTTAACCCTTTCATCTTGAGCCCTTCTCTTAAGTACGGGCTTGCATTTCTAATGAACAGCCTGATCTGATCTACCGTATCAGGCTTTCTCTTCATCTCCATCACCCGATTCCTCCACCGAGTGAGATAGTCATGGAAGGACTCACCAGGCTTCTGGTACAATAGCTCAAGGTCTTTCAAGGTAACCTCCATTCAGGTACTACAGTCATATTGCTTAAGGAATTCTTCTATCAGTAAATCCCAATCTTCTCTAGACCTTTTATCCAACCCGTGGTACCAATCGATCGTCGGCCCCGTTAGACTAAGACAGAAATACTCCACCTTCTGCCTTTTCGTCAGCCCTGTGCCTTTCATGATAAGGGCGTACTGCTTAACGTGTGCAGAAGGGTCTGAGGTACCATCGAACTTCGGCAAATCCAGCATCTTGAACCCCTGGGGCAGCAGCTCTTCACCCTCCAGATCTACACCTTCGGGATTGACCCCCTTTTCGGCTGACAGCAGGCGTGTGATCGCCTCAATCTTTTCTTCCATCTTTTTCACCACATCATCCTCCACTTTGGGGACTCTTCCCTTCACAGTTTGAGGAATTACTGGTTCATCCTCCTCCTCCTCTATAAGGTCATCTCTCGGGTCTGAAATGCCCACCCTTCTCTGCTCACTAGGTGTCATTGCTCTAAGCTCAACAATCGGCGGTTGTGTAGTAGCGGCCGCTGTATGAGCCCCCTCCATAACGGGTGGTTCACCTTGCTCTACGACAGGAGCCACAAATGGTTGCCCTGCACTTGGTGCCATCTGGGCGACGATGCTCCCCATCATAGCTAACATCTTCCTCTCAAAATCCTCGAATCTCTTATCCAAATCTTGTGTCACCGAAGCACCCATTTCTTGCGGTAGATCTGCCATTACTGACCTTGAAATCTCCGCCAACCAATCCAAATTTTGCTTGTTCGTCAGGCACCCTCGGGGACCCCAAAACCTCCCAGGTGAGTGGCCTATAGTGGCTGAAAATTCCAAGGGGTTAGAATGATGCATGGATGAGATGTAATGCATGATCGTGATATGCAGATGGTCCTCGATGAGTGAACAAAAAATGATATGTACATGTGAAGAAAAATAATATGCAGACAAAAGGATATACACACACAAAAATAAAATGCATATGTGTTTATATATATATTTTATTTTATTTTAACATGCATGGATGACGCGTGATGCATGAGCATGACGTGCAACATTTACAACCACATGCAGACAGGTAGATCCTTCCAACCTTATCACTCCCACACACGGGGTTGTGCGGTCTCTTTCCTAGGTGGGCTTCATCCGAGGGTTAACAGGGAACCCATCAGACACGTATAGTGCACGGTGGAAAACCGGTAGCATAACAGTCTTAATCTAATGCGCATTCGTATGGGTTTTGGCCATTACGTATTTGGGCAATCCAATTAAACCAAAGTGGGCCCAACGGGGCATAAAAGCCTTTGATGAAGACCATTTGATTTGGTTGATTTTGCTTAATACGTGATAACCCACATCACAAGCATTGTATTAAGGAACATACCGCCTAGGGGAAGTTTCTACTTGCCAGTACATGAGCTTTGGTCAAGGTGATGAATTCTTGGTTACCCAAGCATGATCCCTGCCGACGGGTCTAACTTGTCATGAGTATAGCGACCGATCGGGTTATCATTTGATATACCAAAAGGTACAAGGCTTGGGCTGGTGATTATCCCTAACACTTCCCTACAATGAGTGAAAGTAGGGTCGTGCTTCGGGAACGCACCGAGGTAAGAAGGGACCAACTAGCGTAAGTCTAAGGCTCTAAAATGATATGATGCAATTTTCGAAAAGAGATAGAATTTTAAGTTTCAAAAACCCAATTATAAATTTTAACCAAAGCACTTTCGGAGTGAAGTCTCAAACACAAAGTCCCCAGTGGAGTCACCACTGTGACGCGCGCCGGAACCCGGTCAACCCAGCAAGGGCCCTCGCTTTGAATCCGCTTTAGGATTCGAGGTATGAAGGTTCGCGTCTTTTGATCATGGGCGCCATGAGACATCATCGGTGTATCCCTCCCAATAGAACATTGGGGAGAATAACCTAGCCTATTGACGCCTAAAGGCACCTTTGAGGTATTTGGAGTCACCACCCAATTTGCAAGAAATTGGGAAAGGGTTTCTCACCTCTAACGGTCTAAACCAGAGATATGGTGTCCGGAACTTCCCTCTTATTTATGCTTTGATTAATTATAAATGGGTTTTTAAATTCTTAAAATTATATCTCTCATCTCACACGAGCGATGCATTAAAAGTAAAAGCGCATTTTCAAGCACGTAAAGGAAGTAAATAAAAGCGATAAAGCAATAGATAGAGAAAGCGATAAATGAAAGCGGTAAACACGCAAGCACACAATTACAAAAGAAATAGGGGCAGAATACACCCCAATAAGAGGAGGTTAAAGATGTAGGTGGGACAGAATACAATCCCCAAAAGATAAATAAAGTTGCCCCAAAATTAATTACAAGGGCCCAAATAAAAATGAACTTGAATTTAAAACACTCACTCAAGATTAAAATAAAAGAACATACATAAATCGGGGCATTATTTAAGGAACGTTGGTTCCTTCGCACTTGATCGAGATTTAGGAACATTGGTTCCTTCGTATTAATTTGAAGAGGGTTCGAAGAGTCATTTTTGATTGCTCGAATTAAAAAAGCCGGGATGAGTGATCCTATTTTATTGAAAAGTTGACTCTTCGTTTTAATTGTGGCATTTTTATTGTCGGGCTAAAATAAGGGACATTGGTCCCGATTTTATTAGTGAAAATTCCAATTTAATTATAGAAATATTTTTGTGATTTTTTTATCGCACGCGTGCACGAATAAAAATATATGTTTACAAATAACACGACATAAAGAAAGGGTTAAGAAAGATCTCACCGAACCGGAGTATCCGCCTACGCGTCGCGACCCATCCGGGGAGTCACGAGGCGCTCACATAGCCCGACTCAAATTAAAACTCATACAAAAATTAGCATTAAAAATATATTAGTAACAACTCCAAAAATTAATCAAATGAAGACAATATAATGACAATAATAGAATCATAACAAATAATCATGGTATGGCGACAACAACAAAAATAATAATAATAATAATAATAATAATAATAATAATAATAATAATAATAATAATAATAATAATAATAATAATAATAATAATAATAATAATAATAATGGACAATGATAATAAATAATAAATGTAAAAACAGAAAATAAGTTGATAATAATAATAATAATAATAATAATAATAATAATAATAATAATAATAATAATAATAAGATAGTTGAAGCAGAATGTTAATAAATAATAAAAATAATAAATGTAAAAACAGAAAATAAGTTATTAATAATAATAATAATAATAATAACAACAATGAAAACAGAATATCAAATGAACACCAAATCAATAATAATAATAATAATAATAATAATAATAATAATAATAATAATAATAATAATAATAATATAAAGGAGGAGAAAAAAGGTGGCGGCAAACTTAATCAAAAGGAAACCACACAAAACAAATTGATGATTAAATGGAAATATTAACAGTGGCCACACGAGGGAAATACTAGAAGAAGAACATAAAATTAATTATGAAAGGCAAGAAAAATTAACAACAAATAATATACAGATGAAGATTAACAAGTAAAAAAATGTCCAAGTGTTTACCCTCAGAATTTTTAGATTGGGGAAACGGTGTCCCGATCGATTTTCCTTGTCGGATTTGTGGTGATAAATACTTGAAGAAAATGTAGAAATTAATATTTTGAAATAAAATCAAGAAAATATTTTGATGAAAATATTTTGGAGGATGATTTGAGCAAAAGGAAATTAATTTTCCCAGCCCAAATCACTCAAGAAATAGATTATGTATTTTTGAAGAGCAATTCAATGTTAAAACTTGAGAAAAAAGAAGAAAAAGAGAAGCTAAAGAACTCTGCTGGAGAGAAAAAGCCCTTTGAAAAATAATTGCCGTCCTCCTCTAAAAAATGAGGGCAAATTCCTCATTTAAGCTTGTCTTGGCCAAAAATGGCAAGGGACAAAAGAGACTTTATTTTTAGTTAATCCAAAATAGCATAAAATGGTGAAACATCGGAAATGTCAGACTGAAAAAAAACAGGCTGAAAAAAATAGCGAAAAAAATGGACAGGCGAAGACCAGGTCGCGCGGAGAGGGCAAGGGCGCGCGCGGCAGCAGCCTGCCGCGCGCGTGGTGCCCCCGCACTGCGCGCGGCAGGCAGCTGCCTCGCGCGCAGGGGGGGCGCGCGGCACCCCCTGCCTCGCGAGCAGGGGGCTGCGCGCGAGGCCCCCTGCCTCGCGCGAAGGGGGGGCGCGCGGCGCCCCCTGACTCGCGCGTAGGGGGGCTGCGCGCGAGGCCCCCTGCCTCGCGCGCAGGGGGGGTGCGCGGCGCCCCCCGCCTCGCATGCAGGGGGCTATGCGCGAGGCCCCCCGCCTCGCGCGCAGGGGCTGCGCGCGAGGCGCCTGCCTTGCGCGCTGGGCGGCCTGCTGCGCAGGCGCCCCTGCGCGCTGGGGCAGCCTGCTGCGCAGGCAGCCCCGCGCTGCCGCAGGCGGCCTTCGCGACTTTTTTTTTTATTTATTATTTTTTATTTTAAATTTTGACACAAAATTAATATATTTTTTTACTCCATTTTAATTTTAATTTCCCCAAAAATATATATTTTAATTATTTTCCGAAAAATACATCTTTTGACAAGGAACGATCGATTCTCACCTTTCTTGCCGAAAATCGGTCTTCTATTTCATCATCGGGTAATTTTGATCTTGGACCGCCTCGGGACCCGGTGTCTACAGTGCTATAATGAACTCCTCCTCCTCTACTTGCTATAATGAACTCCTCCTCCTCTACTATCTTCAAAACTTATCTTGAAATATCATGTAGCAGCAGCTGATCTGCTGTATTTTGTAATGTTGTTCATTGTTTAGATTGATTATGAAGAGGAAGAAATGGGTGCCGGTGAATCTGTAGATAGTGGTGATACTGGCTGCTAGTCTTTTTTCGAAGATGATGATATAGCTGCTGGAAAAGATTCATTGGTTTTTCTATCTGGTATTTATTTATTGATCATTCTTTAGAAATTGGTAATATAAATTGCTGTTACAAGTAGTTTTTTACTGACACAGTTAAAGTATATAATTTTATCCAAAATTCCAAAAGTTCCTTTTAAAGAATTTATATGAAAGAAATTAAAGAAATTAATAAAATTACGAAAGTGCTTCTAAACTTCGAACTAATTAGGAATGTACGTTTTAGTGAATGTTTTTTTTCTTATATTATATGATATGTAGAATGGCTAACATGAATACCTATTGAAGGATTGGACTGGTATGGATTTTCCAACTATAATGGGTGAAGTAGAGAAAGTTATGAACACAGTATATAGTATTGCTTTATCTACATTTGCCTATGCTCCATGTCTGCTATTTTTTGATTATTGTTACAAACTTGGCACCATGATTGTTATTGTTATGTAGGGAAACAGGCTTTTCAAAGATGGAAACTTTGAACCCTGTTATATTATTTTGCTTTCTGCACTTTTTGTATTTCTAATTTTCTCTTTCATTTCTGGTTCATGTCAGGGGATTTGAGCTTTGAGCTGGTTGCTTTTTTTTGGCTTGTTTGTGCATTGGACGTGTAGCAGATTTTGCAGTTTATGTTACTGCTTTTTGACTCCGCTAATCTATGAAATGAACTTCTTAATACTTTTGGCTATTTTTTTTATTCTATCATCTAATTTTAGCAAAACTGGTTGGATGAATCTTATTTCCAGAAGCATAATAAACATAATTTTGCCAGCTAACAGGGTTGGGACAGAGTAGTTTGATAATCTTCTAATTAATGATTATATTTCTAAACATAGAAAATTTATAAATTAATTGAGTTCAATAACAAGCTGTTTGAAAAATTCCAGTTCTACATAGACTTTGAATGTAGAGGACAAGTACTTTTGTGACAAGTGCTGCAGGTACTGATTTTTTGGGTATATAGTTAAGTCTCTACTAGTTAGATTAAATTAATTTTTCTATTATTTTGTAATAGTTTGTTTTGTTCCTAATATGAGTTCATGTTAAATAAATTATTAGTTTGATGTTTGCTGGTAGAGAACTATTTTGGCACTTCTAAAAACTCATTTCTATGATTTTTGGGTTAAATTTGCTTTCAAACTTTTACTGGTTCGATTAGAAATGCAAAGATATGTTCATGACAAAACTAATAACTAGCTAGCATTTGTTGTGGGTCCCAAGCTGATTGGGTAATATTGTGGTATGCAGATCCCAAGCTGAATGTACTAGTTCAAAGGTTATAGCTAAAGATGTTTTTGCATCATGGTGTTGTCTATTTTACTGCGCTAACTTTTGTGGTCTTCTGTACCTTTGGACAACCAAGACAAAGATAACAGCTCTATGAATTCTATGCTTGCTGTTGAAAAAAGTTCTATTTTAAAAACTGATTGTTGTGACTTTAATTACAGATGTAATGATGGTTAATGTTCAGTCTTCCTTTTGTTTGGAGACATGAGAATCATTTTTCTGAGAATTATAGACTCTATATCATATCTCCATATCCTGTACATATGAAATATATGCATTTACATGCATTCTTTTTGGTTGAAGTTGTTTCTTTGGTCCATTCCTAAAGCTTGTTTGTCTATCATGCTTTTTTTTTCCTTACCTCATTTCTTTTCCAATTGAT
This sequence comes from Excoecaria cochinchinensis, assembly GCA_947683425.1. NCBI lineage: Eukaryota > Viridiplantae > Streptophyta > Magnoliopsida > Malpighiales > Euphorbiaceae > Excoecaria > Excoecaria cochinchinensis. The sequence continues at coordinate 6,848,103 of CANTUQ010000004.1, forward strand.
CAGATTGGAAGAATTTTTGGACCTGACTATCTATTGAAGTTGTATCTAGCTGGTGCAATTGGTGGTTCATTGTTCTACTTAGCATACCATGCCTTTTTGGCTTGTCGACAAGGAACCCTTCAAGAATTCCAGGATTGGTATGGTTCTCGAAGCTGTTTATGACTAGCTCATTTTCTCTTCTTTCCCTTTACTAATCTTACTAGCAAGTTTGATGTACTCTGAGGTCTGTTCCATGATCTGATATATAAGGAATATGCCCCTGATGATTTTGACCTTGAAAGTGATAAGTAAATGAAAATGCATTGATCATGAAAAGTAAGGACTAATGCCAACCTAAATTACTAATGTGAATATGGAACCTTATTAAGATCTATCTACTTGAATAACAAATTACCTGGGGCGATATTTGATCAGCTTTCAATTTTAGCTTGCTATACTATAGCTTATGAGTGTGCTTGTATTTATTAGGGGGCTAGTGGGGCGGTCAATGCTATCATGCTGCTTGATATATTCCTAAACCCAAGAGCTACTCTGATGTTAGATTTTATTTTACCAGTTCCTGCAATCTTACTGGTAAGCTCGCATCCCCGAACTGTTGAGGTGTGCACCCACGGTTGCAACCCTCAGTTCACAACTATAGATGGCATGTTCACATAGGAAATTCTTGGCAAAATGTTATTACTTTGCAAAGGTCCAATGCAAGTCTACACTTGAAAGGTTTCTCCATCTTGATCAAGTAATTTATTCAGTTGAGAAAAATAATATAATTTTTCTAACATCTTTTGTCCAGCAGGTATGCACATATTCAAAATTAGATCCAGAAACAAAATTTAATTATCTCCTTTATGCCAACTGTGAGTTAGCCTTTTCTTTCTAAGTGTATGCACCATAAAGGCAATCTGTGTGATCTCTGTCAAGTATCTAGTTTTGATAAACTCAAAAATAAATATATAGATTGCTTGTGTAAAAGGCATAAAATCCTTGGCAGAGATATGATGTAAACTAACAATGAATGTAAATTCTTGAATTAGCTCGCAGTCACAGGTGCCCCATATTCTTTATAGTTAATTAGATTGTTCAAAAGGTAATTAATTTTTTTATATATAGAATTCCTTAAAACTAATTTATGTTCTTGTATCTTGCAGCCCCTATCATATATGCTGACTTTTTGAAGTGTATATGACTACACTTGGTGGAATTACAATTTACAATTTTTTTGAGGTTGATATGCTGAGTTTTTGAAGTCTATATAATTAAACTTGATGGAATTAGAATTTTTTTAAGGTATGTCCTTAAATCACTTGTAGTTTTAATCAATTATTTATAGCATATCTATATATTTTTCTGACATAACCATTTTTATTTATTTATATTTTTTGCAGTTTTTAGTATGAACAAAATATTGAAGTACAAACATTGACTGTGAAGACTTGAAGAAACATTGAAATATTGGCCAGATAGAGATTTTTTGTTTTTTTCTGGAAAGGGACTGTATAAACAATACATATTTTTTTTGAATGCTAATTCTATATTTGTAATGAATTACAAATTATCTATAAAAGTATGATATTATTTATTTTGTATTAATTTATTGTATGTTTAAAAATACAGGGTAAAACTATGGTCTAATTATTCTTAGGGACCATATTAATTTTTCCTTTTGTATTATATTTTCAGGAATTTATTTTATGATTCTTAATATAATATATATTCAAATGATTATTATTTTTAAGGATGAGATTTTTTTCACCATTATTATGATTTTAAAATTATTAAGGGTGGGAATTCTGGTCTTTAATACTTTTTAGGAACAGTTTTTTTTTTTGTCATTAAAAGTTTTCAAGGACCAAATTTTCGGTCCCTAATAACTTGGTTAACCAATTGTCATATTTTATTAAGGATGAAAAAACCGGTCCTTAATATTTTTTAGGGACCAGTTTTTGGTCGGTCCTTAAAAGCTTTTTAATGACCGTATGATAGCTTTTAAGGACCAAAATTTTGGTCATTAGCATATATTATCAAGGACGGAAAATATGGTCCTTAATTGTTTTTGGGGACCGTATTTACTACCGGTCGCTAAAAACTTTTAACGACCAGCTGTTGTCCAGTCCTCTTTGGTCATTAGCGGCGGAGCCTGTAGCAACCGTATGGCGACCGGATTTTCCGATCTCTATTGACTTTTAGGGACTGGATTGATACTTTTAGGGACCGGATTTCCCCTCCTTATAGGCCTTTTTTCTTGTAGTGGATCACGATTATTTTGCAGTACCAACACCTATGGCTTCTCCGGTTCCACTGAGAAGAGGAACACCACTTCCACAAAGGAGAAGTAAAAGAACAAAATGGCCATCTTCTAGATATCCTCGTGACCAGTATGTGACTATTACTAAAGAGGGAGAACTTGAGAGTTATCAAGAAGCCATAGATGATGAATCCAAGCAAAAATGGATTGAGGCCATGCAAGATGAGATGAAGTCCCTACATGAAAACAAAACTTTTGAAGTGGTGAAGTTGCCCAAAGGCAAAAAGGCCTTGAAAAACAAATGGGTGTTCAGGATAAAGCATAAAGAACACAGTTCTAGTCCACGTTACAAAGTCAGACTAGTTGTCAAGGTATTCAGTCAAAGAAAAGGAGTTGACTTTGATGAGATTTTCTCACCGATTGTAAAAATGTCATCCATTCGAACTGTGCTGGGATTAACAGCAAGTCTTGACTTAGAGGTTGAACAAATGGATGTCAAAACTGCCTTCGTGCATGGTGATTTGGAAGAAGAGATATACATAAAACAGCCAGAGGGGTTCAAAGAAAGAGGAAAAGAGAATTATGTCTGCAAGTTGAAGAAAAGGCTCTACGGCTTAAAACAGGCACCGAGACAATTGTATAAGAAGTTTGAGTTTGTTATGGGGGAGCAAAGCTACAAAAAGACTACTTCAGACCATTGTGTTTTTGTGCAAAAATTCTCTGATGATGATTTCATTATCCTTTTGCTTGATGTGGATGATATGTTGATTGTTGGCCAGAATATTTCTAGAATTAACAATTTGAAAAAGCAGTTGAGTAAGTCTTTTGCTATCAAAGACTTGGGGCTAGCAAAACAGATTCTTGGCATGAATATTTTCAGAGACAGAGGCGCTAAAAAATTATGGCTGTCACATGAGAGATACATTGAGAAAGTACTTCAGAGATTTAATATGGACAAGGCTAAAGCGGTTAGTTGTCCTCTTGCTAATCACTTTAAGCTGAGTTCCAAACAAAGCCCTTCTACAGATAAAAAGAAGGAAGAGATGGATAAAGTTCCATCAGTTAGAAGTTTAATGTATGCTATGGTGTGCACACCTCTAGTTATCGTTCATGCAGTTGGAGTTGTGAGTAGATTCCTTTCAAATCCTGGAAAGGAACATTGGGCTGCAGTAAAATGGATTTTCAGGTATCTTCGAGGAACTTCCAAAATATATCTATATTTTGGAAATGAAAAAAACGTGTTAGCTGGATACATAAATGCAGATATGGGTGGCGATGTGGATTTCAGAAAATCCACTTCTGGTTACCTGATTACTTTTGCAGGGGGAGTTGTGTCATACCAGTCAAAGTTACAGAAGTGTGTTGCACTTTCTACTGCTGAAGTAGAGTTTATAGCAGCAACGAAAGCTTGTAAATAGTTGCTATGGATAAAGAAGTTGCACTTTCTACTACTGAAGTAGAGTTTATAGCAGCAACGAAAGCTTGTAAAGAGTTGCTATGGATGAAGAAGTTCTTGAAAGAACTTGGTTTGCAGCAAGAAAAATATCAGCTATTCTGTCATAGTTAGAGTGCTATTCATTTTGGAAAGAATGTTTTCTTCCATTCGAGATCAAAACATATTGACGTGAGATATTACTGGATAAGGGATGTGAAAGAGAAGAAGCTACTACAACTTTAGAAGATCCATATGGAGGAAAATAGGTTGGACATGTTGACAAAAATTGGAAAAGAAATCAACCAATAGACGAATGGTAGTGAGAAAAAGTGTTATTCTTACTGCGGCCCAAACTGAGAAAAACTCCAGAAAACACATGGAAGCCACCTCAATCTGAATATAGACTTCTGCAAGAGCATTATGCTGTTGAGAGTGTTGGTGATATGCATGCTCCGTAATGTCACAACTGCCAAATAGGTATTTTCTTGGTCTTTTCATACAGAATTACAATGCATGTCTTGCTCATATGTGTGGTGCCAGTTGACCTGCTGGAAGTAAGCATTATAAGCTGGTAAAGTTTGTGTGCCAATGCTAAACAAGTAATCATTTAGACACTAGGAGACCAAATTCTTGAGCAGTACATCTTTTTTATATATGTATACCCATATATATATAATATACATATAGCAAAAATGTCAAATATATGTAGCCATGATAGAAATCATTAATTGGTTTCAAGAACATTGTATCCATATATATCCACAGCTTGAATGTTTGTGGTCACAGTTTTGTGCTTTGGGCATTGACTCTAGCTTCTGCCATTGTTTTTATAAAATTTCAATGACCTACTAATTTTTCTTGGTTGTTCACCTGTAAATATGATCCATCACTGGCTGAAGAAACCTAATTGTTCCTTCAGATCTATGAATTGTTTACAAGATATTAACATGATTTGTGTAAGCAAATTGCAATAGATGTTAGCTTTATCTGTTTTTTTGCTTGGTGCTTTTCTATTTATATACAACTAGGAGATAAAGGGTTAATATGAAAATAATTGGAGATAAAAGAATTATCTTCTAAGTGCTCGTTAACATGAAAATAATTGGAGATAAAGAGTTATCTTCTAATTGCATGAGCATTTTGTTTGTTATTTGCCTACTTAAGTCATTATAGACAACCACATAAATGTCCATGAAGAAAGAAAGCCCCTTCATACAGCCACTGCGCATATACATATCTGAAGTTTTCTTTATCTTCTTCCTCCTCGTTCCAAAACGTTTGCATATTCACATCCCATATATTGTAGATAACTCTACTTTTTATTTGTCCCAGCAAATTATTTATTCATTGAATTGCTACACTTCAAGTTTTGTTAACTATAAGAGTTTAGGTTGTGTAAATGCACTCTTTATAGGAACTATGCGTTATTATTATTATTTAAATGAGGATAAGTGTGAGAAGGTATCTTATGGTATTTTATTTTTTATGCTTCGGATAACGTGATTCTTTTTGCAGCACTTCATGTCCTATTTTTGTTTTTTAAATTAGCCGTTTGGTTGTTTTTAGCCAATACATATTGTTAATCTTCTCCCAATTTAATTTTGATATATGATGCAACCAATGATGCAATATCTTTCTATTATTGGGACCACTATATTATTAAAATTAATATATAAAAATTGTTTTTTTATTTTCACTAAAAATAAATTAAATGAACCGTATACATTTTTAAACTGTCGAGATTTAAAAAAAAAAAAAAGGAAACTTGTAGTATTTAAAATAAAAAAGTACAATTTGTAATTTGTAATGCATCAGTTTATTGTGAATATATCTTATTTATTTCTTTGATACTTCTGAATATTAAATAGTTTTATTTGTTCAAAATGAGTAAACTTTATTTTTCTCCTTCTCAAAACTCTTTTCTGATAGGTTGTTTAGAATAAACATTAATTTTAGTGTAGATATAAATTATTTGTTTTTTTGTTTTAATTTCGAGTAGTTGGCTAAAATATTTAGATAATCTGTCAAAATCGGGCACAAATAGGTGTGAAGAGGCCGATATAAGCAGTTGAACTTTTAAGGTGTAGCACGAAAGTACAAGAAACAAAAAGATTTGGATTACCATCATAGAGCATAATCTTTAATTGCTATTGAGACTTGATAGGACTTAGTCCCACTGCTATTTGTTGTCCTAGTCTCCAATAATTTGGTATTGATAGGTGTTTTTTTGTGCTAATTTGTCCTTTTGATTCACTGACATCCATAAAATGTTTTCTTTGTGTAATTTGAGCTTAGCTTGGAGATATTGCACGCTTAAATTTTAGGTCCGAAGAGTTGTAAAAGATCTGTTTGCATTGTGTCCTGATGCAAAGGCTGCCTCTGAGATTGAAGCAAAGGAGATTGAGAAGATAATAAAACCTTTAGGTTTATATCAGAAGAGGTCAAAGGCGATAACACTTATGTCTAAGGCGTATTTGGGTGACGGGTCGAAACCTGTCAGTGACCTACCTGGTGTTGGAAAGTAAGATATTTATTTTCTTTATTTCAAAAAATATTAACATTGTGGATCTCATTTCCAATTATTGTTCAGGCATGCAGCTGATGCATATGCCATATTCTGTACGGGGAAGTGGGATCAGGTCGTTCCTAATTAATGATCACATGCTAAATTATTATTGGGAATTCCTATCTTCATAGATGCTGTTAAGAGGATAGGTATATATAGATACTCATTCTTGGAGGAAAGAAATTCAGAGGTTTTTGCTTTCATTGCTTTTGCTATTTTGGACTAAAGATTTTATATATATATATATATATATATATATATATATATATATATATATATATATATATATGATGCTTATAAGTTAATTTTGATATATGTTGCTATTCAATATATAGTTTAATTTTTATGCTATCAAAATCTGCTTAGTTGCTTAAATCTGGAATCCAAAAATGTTTAATTATATATCATTGGATTTGGATGGATGAATCCTGCTATAATCACTTAGGACTATTGATCTGATTGGCATTTTGGGGCATGATTATTAATTTCTGATATTAAGATTTATCTAAAAATTAAAAAGATAAAACATTTTCTAGTCCTTGTGTGTGTGTGTCTATATATATATATATATATATATATATATATATATATATATATAAAACTAATAGTTAAATCTTATAAGGTGATAAATTTATTTACTTATTCATTAATGGCATCTGCAGATTTGTCAATGATTTCATAGGCAACATGATAGCTAATTAAAAATATAGAATTTTAGGTTCTTCAGAAATTCTATTTTTGACAAAAAATATAATTTTATTAGTATTTAAAGTATTGTTAAATATACTTGTATATATATCAATATTCCAAACACTGGAATGCTTCGTATTTATCATAAATTATTCAACACATTTGATTGTAGTCTTATTGGTGTGCAATTCTCATTGCCATGTACCACGCCCTCCAACAATATGGATCTCCAAATACTACCTTTGACCATAATTCCAATGACGCACACATATGCTCGAACTGGCCATCAATTTGCCATGATTGATCAATATTTAGGTCAATTTCACTCACACTCACTCAATTTATTATTTATCGCATAAAAATAACCGACTTTTTTTTTGACTTAAATGTCACTGAACTTCTAAAATTTTTGCAAAAAAGTCATGTAAACCGGAATCCGGCGAGAACCCTTGCCGGATTGATGACATGACATATGATACGTGGCGACGAATAGTCGGTACATGATTTTTTTGTAAAAATATTAGAAATTCAGTAACATTTAAATTGAAAAAAAAATGAAGGGAAAATTATACGCATATAATTAAATGCGGAGGTAACATTAAATAAATGTACCTACCTCTTGTAGCGCAGAATCTCATTGCGGAAGCGTCTACAAGGATCTCATTTGTTTTTGGTCACCGGTCTGGCTTTTACCCACTCGGGATAAGAGCAACTTGTTCACAATCTAAATGCCCCTGAAAGATAAGACAGAAAACTGTGAGTGAGAACGAGCAGCCTTGCGGCATGTACGTTTTCTCGTTACCAAATTATGAGGACCTCACCTCTATTTATAGAGGTCCTAAAAGCTAGAGTCCTAACTCTAGTTTGACTCAGACTCTTTCTGAGATAATATTTGGTAATTTTAATTAGATTAAATTACTCAATTTAATCTGGATTGGACCTTTATCCATATTAGAGTCATGAGCGAACCCAAACTCTATCATCTCCCACTCGCACATGACGGAACGCATTCCAGTCTTAATCTTCAGTTATACTGGCAAATAGATTGTGTGACCAGCATACCTCGAGAGCACTAGTGCTATACACCTGTTAGGGATATATAGCGTCTCGTAAAAACAAGATCCTCTTCTTCACGTATGCCTAACCCTAGATTGCCTTCTCACATTCATTGTTTTAACTTATGATCTCATAAAACAATTTTCGTGTTCACTATTATGTTTCTACTCATAGAAACTTTAATAGGCATGCCGGTGAACCACGAAACATTATGAAAGTGATCCAAAGGCTATCTTCCCCTCTTACTATATGCCATCCATCATAATTCAACTCGCTTTTCTAGTTAGATCCGCCAGGCCTAAATTTTTCCCGGACCTCTTGGAAACTAACTAAGCTAGCCACATTGAACCATACTTCAGGGATAAGTTAAGGGTTCTAAGGGTCGAAATATATATATTTATATAGGGTCTCACAATAGGGAAAGTTGAGATCATTAATAACATTAAATTCCCATCCCTGTGGTCACTAAAGCACACACAGTATGAAACATGTGTTATGGTGTTCTTTCTTTCCCTTAAAGGAGCGCATGTCTCACATTTTGATAATGTGTATATTAAACACCATACAGAAGCGTAAGGTTGCGATGCACCGAAACACCCAACTTTAGTCCGCTTACTTAAGGACTACTTCTGGCTTTTCAGACAGAACATGGTAGTTACAAATAACTAACCATCGGATTTCATACAATCCTTATTTTGGATCTCAATCCAAAGCATACAACTTTATGTATGTCTTTATCTCGCACCTTAACAAGACTTATCTTGTAATTTCTGCAAGACGGCACTTTTATTTTGAACAGGCTCTCGAGCAATCTCATATGTTCAAAAATCGCCTCATCTTAGTCTTTGCCAACTTATTGACAAAACTAAGGTAAACACCCTTGTGAGTGGGCTACTTCTCTGTCCGACATGCTCAAACTCATATCAATAACAGTAAATGTTTACACATAAACATTCACACTCATGTATTGCCAACAATGAACTTTAGTTATTATTCGCAAATAATAACGTTAAGGGATAATAAAAAGATATAACAGTACCAATTAAATTCTACGCAAACCTCGAGATCTAATGTATTTCTCAAAACACATCTCTCGTTATAGGTTTACTCAACGGATCTGCATGCGTAGAAACGTACTGTAAGTTCACATCTCTCCTTGTGCAACAATATCTCTCGTGTATTAATACTTAATGTTGATATGCTTAGCTCCACTATAAGCTATCAACGACTAACTGTCACTAAAGACTGTCATTAATACCTCTAAGACAGTTACTCTTAAATGGCTCACAAACCATTTCAGCCAAACTGTCTCCTTTACTGCAATTGAGAAAGTGTCAAATTCAACTTCCACTATTGATAGGGCTACACGGGTTTAATTCTTGTTACTCCTCGAGATGGCACTCTTGCCAATCAAGAATATAAACTTAAGGCGGATTTCCTCTCATCCTTACCTCCTACCCAATCAACATCTCTGTATTCTCTCAATGCAGATCATTTTCTTAATAATTGAGAGAATAGGTTGCAGTACCTCTAAGGTATATAAGTATCCTTTCAATTGCTTCCAATGTGCTTTGTCTGGGTTAGATTGATATCTATTTACCATGCCCACTGCATTGCATATATCATGTCTTGTATACAACACTGCATACATAAGACTACCCATGGCACTGTCATATATAGAACGTTCCTCATACGTTCAATTTTCTGACCTCATAGGACACACATCTTTGCTAAGAAACTGATTCTTGGCAATAGAGTAATCTATGAGTTTGCAGTTTTGCATATTAAATCGCTCAAGGTCTTTGTTGATATATTTCTCTCAAGAAATAGACAACAATTTTCTCGAATGATCTCTTGAAATCTTAACTTCAAGAATGTAATATGCATGACTCATATCCTTTGTCTCAAAGTTGGACGATAACCAATCTTTGATTTCATTTACGTACCATTTATCATGTTCAGCTTTAAGTATGTCGTATACATACAATGCCAAAATAATAAATTCATTTTTAGAGCTTTTACTATAAACACAATGATCTTCATCAATCATGTTGAACACATTCGACATGATTATATGATGAAGTCTTAAGTACCATTGTGTTGAAGACTGTCTAAGGCAATAGATTGAACACATCAATCAGCAAACCTTATGTTTGCTGCCTTATTCTGATAAAACCTAAAGGTTGGTCCATCCATTTCTCCATTGAGAAAAGCAGTCTTTTCATCCTTTTGATGAAGCTCTTCATTCAAGCTCACCACTATGGCTAGAATGAATCTTATGGACGTAAATTTTACAACAAATGAGAAAGTCTACTCATAGTCAATCTCTTTCTATTGTATGAACCCCTTAGCGACTAGCCGAGTCTTATATCTTTCGATACCTCTATCAGCCTTTCGCTTTACTTTGAGAATACATTTATTCTCAATTTGTGTCCTTCCAATAGATCAACTAGTTCTCAAACATGATTTGATCTCATGGATGCCATTTCTTTTTCCACTGCTTTAGTCCATTTTTCTCTTATATGGGCATGAAAAAGCTTTTTGAATATTATTATGCTCTTTCTTGTCATGTGGGATAACTAAAAGGGTTTCATTCCAGCTTTCGATTTTAAATCATCGGCATGAAACACTTATCCTTTTAGATTTTTACAGTTCTGAATCTTGATGAACATGTCTCATATATTCATCGTGATTCATAATGCTCCCACTGGGACTATGTTCCATACTCCCACTGGAGTCAGGAATACCGTATTTTTTCCTCCCACTGGAGTCAAGAATACTCCCATTCATATCAGGTCTCGAACATCCGGATCGTTTGGAGGATGAAGGTCTTAACCTTTTTCCTCTAACTCCCTCCCACTCGGATGGAGTGATCCTGATGGTCTCTTCCTGAAATATAAAGTGAAATCTTAATTCACTTCGCCCAACTTTAGAAATTCATTCTCTTAAGAATATGACGTCTAGTGATCCAAATTCCGTCACTGTGCCATTTTCTTACTCACCCATGAAAATGTATCCTTTTGATACTTCAAAATATCTGACATAGATACTCTTCTGCTTCTTGGTCTCAAATTTACCAAATTGAGGTATCATGGACGTAAGGATTATAACCCAAAAGTTATAAATGGCTTAGGTCAACTTGTCGACCAGTTCACAACTCATAAGTTGTGGTAATGACAAATTTAGAGGGCATATAGTTCAGAACATATGTGACAGTCAATAAAACATCTCCCCAGTAGGAGATAGGCAATTTGCCTCTGTCATCATAGATCTAACTATTTATAGGAGAGTCTTATTTCTCCTTTCCTCAACACCGTTTTGTTGTGGATTTATAGGAATGAACAACTAATGTTCAATCCTTTTTATCACATGAAGCTTTAAATTTATCTGTAAGATATTACTGACCTTTGTCAGTTATTAAAGCTTTGATTTTTTTTATCTAATTGATTCTCAGCTATACTCATATAAGTCGTGAAGCAACTCAATGCTTCTGACTTGTGAGAATTCAAATAGACATGACTATACTTAGTACAGTCATATATAAATGTGATGAAATAGTAGGCCTCATGTCTTGCCCTCACTTTCATTTGACCACATGCGTCAGAATGGACTATTGTAATGGAAATTAGGCTTTAGCACCTTTTTCAAATGATTTTCTAACTAGTTTTTCCTTTTTAGGCAATACTTACATGTAGGCAATTCAAACTTATTTAAATCACCTATTAAACCTTCTTTGACTAACCGACTCATTCAGTTTTGTCCAATATGGTTTAATATAGTAAGCCATAATTTCACATTAAGGAAAATAGTCATGGTCCACATCCATAACCAGAATAAAAATCATTTAAGCATAAGCGTGCACTGTTATCTTCAAAAATAAATTGAAAACAAATTTCAATAAATCAAGAACAGAACCTAAATTTCATAACAAAGGTATCTCGATCCCTCGTTATATGGTCCATTGGTTCTGAATTTATCACCCACAAAGAATGAAATTCAGAACTAGATACATAAATTTTTGCTCACTCTTTGAGTCAAAATAGTGTATCTTTAAAGACACAATGCAGTCTCTTTGCATAGTATCCTTTTAGGCAATTGAAACGTTTCACTCTTGAATTGTTTACCACCCATTTGCCTTTGGACCTTTCATGATTCTATTCCTTTTACTTTTCAGGCTCTCAAGCCTTTTCTTTATCCCTATTGATGAAGCTTATTATCTTGTTCTAATGAGAACTCATTCTATTAGAACAGGACTTTGCCATATGACATTGACCTTAATCATTGTCAGACGGCCTCTTTCAAGCTTCAATTAACAAGTGACATCCTCAAATATCTTTTTGCTTATCTATGTGAGTTAGTTGCATTCTCACATGCTACCAACTCTTGGGTAAAGAATGGATAACGGTTTGGAGCTACTGTTCATCAGTCACTTATGACTAGGTTCACTAAGCTCACTTTTTCTTTCCATCTCTCTTAGATATTTTCGCATCGAATAATCAGACTTTTCTGATATGTATCAAATTTGGTCGTCAATGATCGGAGCTTATTCAGAGTCACATCTCTGAATTTCTCCTGCAAAGCGATCCACAGATCCATTGCATTTTGATACTTGCGAAATTGTTTAGTGATGTGATGCCACATAGGCATCCTGGTCCTGCTTATGCTGGGATATAGTGTCATCCTCAAATTCAGCAATAACTGAATTTTAGGATTTAAGAGCCTCTTGCTCTATAAGCACATTCTAGATCTTTGTATTCCAGATTTCATAATTATTACTTGGAAGCAGCATCCACTAAGATCCTCTGATCTCAAATGGAACAATATTGCACATTATTAGTGGGAGATTAGGCAATACATGCAATTTACTATACACCTGAAATAATAACCTAATAAAGTTTTCTATTAGACTTAAATTCGAAAAGTATACTTAGAGTACCAATTACCTTCTAAGTTCTAATGTCCAACTTTATAGGTTAAGATTTCATGCATAGTAAATCAAAATTATTGGATTATGAAGTTCTTAAACTTATGAGGGATATCTTATTGGTTTTATTTTATTAAGTCTCTACTTAATAAACATGCAAACATTTTACTCATAAAACATCGCAGGGCAATTAACATTTTAAAATAAACACATTTATTAAAAAATAATCAAATGCCATAAGAATAAACTCATTCATTCAACCAATAAACAAATCCAATAATCCTCAAATAAGACACACATGTCAAATAATAATAATAGGAAACATAAATCCTATAAAATCAAACGCTAACTATAATTGACACTCATGTCAACTAATCTAGAAAACTAGATCTCCTCAAGACCTTTACTGACACTGGGACTGATTCTTTGACCAACTTCATCAATTCATAAGGGAACTCATAAGTTCGCTAATGAAGCCATGGACGATGCACTTTACGTCCACTTCTTAATTTCATCACAGATTGAATGTTGCTCCTCAACACTCCTCTTTTGGCAACTCTAGCCAAAAAATTGATGATAGAATTCTTATAAACTCTATCTCCTATGTACCAAGTGGTTTCCAAAAGCTCTCTTAGGACTGGATGATATGCAAAAGATTTAACCAACGCTTTGATTTTATCTCTGTCATCCCTTCCTTAGCTTAAGCCTCCTATCCAAAAGCACTACTGCATTTGATAATGCATAGTCAATATATGACGCACAATAGCATCAATATCATCAGCTCGATAAGTCCTCCGCATTCTTATTTTGCTTAATGAATGCACTCTTGCATTTCTCAAAGCAATCCCATGCGGGGTTTTCGGAATCATAGGTGTCCTTAACATCATTTCTGAAACACATTACAGAAATTTTAAATGGTTAATACACTCATGTATAAACTCATATGATTAAAACACATTCCAATCAACAAATAAGGACAAAAAATCATATAAAATTTTTTTCAAAATATTTAAAAATAGAAAACACATTTTCCATAAATATTTTATAATATTTATTTTCAAAAATAAACAAAAATATTCTATGGTCGTCAAAAAATTTTAAAACATAGACCAATAAATCAGAAATATTTTGAAAAATATTTTCGCAAAAAAATGGAGCTGATTTGGAGGTCGGAAATGCCTCCACGCGCCGACACGCGCCGACGAGAGGGAGGGGGACGCGCTCACGCTCCCCCACGCGCCACACGCGCGTCCTCAACTGGCCGAACACGTGTCAACACCACAGTGTGACACGTGTCCAACTATTACTGATCCACGTGTTGCCCACGTGGCAACATGTGGACACGTGGCAGCCACGTGTCATGCCACGTGGCAGTGACGTGGCTTGACACGTGGCGGACTCTGATTGGTACACGTGGGTCCCCCTGACACGTCATCATGACACGTGGCAGGTCCCGGCCTTGCCACGTGTCGTCCCCCTATTGGTCCACCTGGCGCCCACGTGGCACCAAGGGACACGTCGGATCCACGTGGCATGACCTCAGTCTGCCACGTGGCTAACGATGATTGGGCCACGTGTCAAGGACGCGTCATTCCTTGACACGTGTTTGCGCGCGTGTGGGCCACCGCCCATGCGCACGCGCCCAACGTGTGGTGGCGCGTGCAAGCCACGCGCCACCTTCCCGGCTGATTCAGCTCTTCGGATTTCGGCCGGCCGGGGGTTTTCGGGGTCTGTGAACACAGTGGAATGGTTAAAACAAAAAATCCCAATTTCTAGACTAGCGTTTCGAATATTCAATTTTATCCCTCGGGTTTCGGTGTACACATACACGAAATTGAGCCAAAATATACACGCATATATATTTTTCACACAAAAAACAAAATTTTGTTGCGTTTCATGCTTCCTTAATCTTTAAATTTTACTCATAAAATTTTAGATTGATTTTAAAGTCGTATGCCAGGACGCAATAAAACGATGGCTCTGATACCAACGATAGGAAAATTATACGCATATAATTAAATGCGGAGGTAACATTAAATAAATGTACCTACCTCTTGTAGCGCAGAATATCATTGCGGAAGCGTCTACAAGGATCTCATTTGTTTTTGGTCACCGGTCTGGCTTTTACCCACTCGGGATAAGAGCAACTTGTTCACAATCTAAATGCCCCTGAAAGATAAGACAGAAAACTGTGAGTGGGAACGAGCAGCCTTGCGGCATGTACGTTTTCTCGTTACCAAATTATGAGGACCTCACCTCTATTTATAGAGGTCCTAAAAGCTAGAGTCCTAACTCTAGTTTGACTCAGACTCTTTCTGAGATAATATTTGGTAATTTTAATTAGATTAAATTACTCAATTTAATCTAGATTGGACCTTTATCCATATTAGAGTCATGGGCGAACCCAAACTCTATCAAAAAAGTTTGTTACTTTTTCGCGATAAATGATAAGTTGAGTGATTGTAAGTGAAATTGACAAAAATGTAGCATTTGTCGGAGATTCTGTTAAACGAAACGTAGTTTTTGACATTGTATGACATGTCATCAATCCGATAAGGATTCTCGCCGGATTCCGGTTTACATGACTTTTTTGCAAAAATATTAGAAGTTCAGTGACATTTAAGTCAGAAAAAAAAAGTCGGTTACTTTTACGCGATAAATAATGATTTGAGTGACCATGCATGAAATTAACCCTCAATATTTTCAATTTTTATTTTTTATTGGATAATATAATTTAGGCCTGACTTTTGACTTGTATTACAAATTATGTCAATGGTTCAAAACCTTGCAAAATGGCATCTAACATTTAAAAGGCATTGCAAAAACGGAACTTCGTTTGGTCTTGTGTTGGGTTCTAATGGAATGAACCATAGGCGGAATTAGAAAATCTTATTCGGGGGAAAAAATAATACATTTAAAAAATCTCCATTTTATAATAAAAATTCTTAATATTAGTGTTCACAAGTTATAATAAGAAAGATAATAAAAATAAAAAATGAAGTTTTCTTCCTCATTATTTAAGTTGTGCCCACAACTATTACAATTCATGATCAATAGCAGAAGTGAATATATCTGCTCGATAATGATGCTCTACTTACGCACTATTTATTTATTTTTGTTTTTATTTTTTATTTTTGTAGCGAGATTGGATTTTGTCAAAGAAGCATGCCTTCAATTAAGAATGTCTATTCCTTGTCGCTTACAAAATGATATCACATTCTCTAACATAACTTCTGAACCTATATCTCTTAATCTTTGGATCAATAACTTCGTACTTTTGATTTGATTAGATGCATGGCATTTAAATGTCTTGAGTTTTTTGTTGCGAAGTTTGATAACTTATATTCGTGATTCCCATAATCTAATAGCAATCAAAGGAATCAACAACTTAATTGCAAAAGCAGCATCACCTTTTGGAGAGTATGTGGATCCATCAATAGTTGTACTTTGAAGAATAGAGCAAGTTCCACTTAACATTTTTAGTAGAGTATAAATAGAATTAAAATTAGAATCCCACTTAATATCTCCAAATCGCTGTAAAGATCTAATTTGATTATTTCCTCTTATGATATCGAGCTTTTCACTTGTAATTAAATGTGGAATTTCAGCTGCTTGTTTAGCTTGCAACTCATCATTGCATTTACAAGAAGCACTAACAATATTGATGATAAACATCAATTTTTTTTTAAAAAATTCATGAACAATTGCCACTTCTCCAGCCCCTAAAAGAAGTTCTAGCATTTCGAAAATTACCTTGATTTTTTGAATCAGGATGCTTATCATTATTGAGATATTCTAGAGTGATGGAGTTGGGATACGCCCATTACTCTATAAAGGATTGAGTTCCTATCAAGATTAAATTGAGTTATTTAATCTAAATTAAATTACCAAATATTATCTCAGAAAGAGTCTGAGTTAAACTAGAGTTAGGTCTCTAGCCATTAGGCCCTCTATAAATAGAGGTGAGGTCCTCATAATTTGGTAACGAGAAAACGTATACGCCGCAAGGCTGCTCGTTCCCACTCACAGTTTTTTGTCTTATTTTCAGGGGCATTTAGATTGTGATCTAGCTGCTCTTACCCCGAGTGGGTAAAAGCCAGACCAGTGACCAAAAACAAACGGGATCTTGGTAGACGCTCCCGCAACGAGTTTCTGCGCTACAAGAGGTAGGTACATTTATTTAATGTTACCTCCATTTAATTATATGCGTATAATTTCCCATTATTGGTATCAGAGCCGTTGTTTTTGCGTCCTGGCATGTGGCAAATGAGATCTAAAATTTTATATGTAAAATTATTAGATCTGAGATGCAATAAACACAACAAAAAAATTTATTTTTTGTGTGAAAAATATATATGCGTGTATATTTCGGCTCGATTTCATGTATGTGTACACCGAAACCCAAGGGGACGAACATGAGTGTTCTAAACGGCTAACTAGAAGTCGGGATTTTTAATTTTTGACCTCACCATTGAATTCACAGACCCTGAAAACCCCCCACCGGCCGGAATTGGAGCGTCAGACTAGGCAGGGAAGGCGGCGCGTGGACCACACGCGCCACATACATTCGGCGCGTGCGCGTGGGCGGTGGCCCACATGCGCGTTGCCACGTGTCAGCTGTGATGCGTCACGCTGACACATGGCCCAATTGATGAACGCCACGTGGATGGCTGAGGCCATGCCACGTGGCAGAGAAAAATGGGGTGGACATGTGGACCAACCAGAGGGTGACACGTGGAAGACTGTGGTCATGCCACGTGTCCCAATCAGATGGTGCCACGTGGCCCAATCAGGGACTGCCATGTGTCAGACAGGGTCTGCCACATGGCAATGCTGAAGTGTCATGAGTGACACGTGGTCCAATGAGACACTGCCACGTGGATGACACGTGCCATGCCATGTGGCGATGACGTGTACCCTGTTGCCACGTGGGCGCCAGGTGGACCAGTAGGAATCGGACACGTGGCGCGATGTGGTGTTGACACGTGTCTGGTCGAGTGGGAGGCCGCGCGTGTGGCGCGTGAAGGCGCGTGAGTGCGCCTTTTACTCCCTCGTCGGCGCGTGCGGCGTTCTCCGGCCACCATTTCAGCTCCGTTTTTTGTCAAATTGATTTTTCAAATTATTTCTGATTTTTTAGTCATGTTTTTAAAATTTTTTAATGATCAGAAAATATATTTTGTAATTTTTGATATTTAAATGTGTTTAATTTCAAAATAAAATATTAAATATTGTAGAAAATGTGTTTTCTGCATTCGATTAATTTTTTAAAATATTTTGAAAAATTTTTGAGGTTCTTTCCTTATTTATTGATTGAAATACGTTTCAATTATTTGTATTTATACATGAGTGTATAAATTTTTCTGTAATATGTTATAGAAATTTTAAATAAGGACACAGGTTCTTCCTTAAGATACGCATAGGTTGCTTTAAGAAATGCAAGAGTGCAATCAATAAGCAACATGAGAATGCGAAGGAAGATTTGAGCTGATGATATTGATGCTATAGTGTATCATAAAGTAAATGTGTGAGAACAAATGCAAGAGTGCATTTGGATTGGTGGTTCGAGTATGAAAATAAAACTTTGGTCGAGTTGCCAAAAAGCAAGTGTTGAGAAGCAACACCTAAAATCAGTGATGGTATTGAGAAATGGACGGAGCGTGAATCGTCCATGGCTTCATCAATTGACTTATGAGTTGTTTGATGAATTGATGAAGTTGGTCAAAGAATTAATCCCAACATCAAGAAAGATTTTATGAAATCTGAACTTCTATAATAATTGACATAAGTGTCAATTTGAGTTGGCGTTTATTATTATTAAAATAGGATTTATGTTTCCTATTAATATTTGACATGAGTGTCTTGTTTTGGGATTATTGGATTTTTGGTTAAATAAATGTGTTTATTTACTTATCATGATGGCATTTAACTTTATAATAAATGAGTTTATTTTAATTGTTAATTGCCTTGCGATATTTTATGAGTAAAATGATTGCATGCTTGTTAAGTAAAGGCTTAATAAAGATCCCCTCATAAGTTTGAGAACTTGATAATCCAATAATTCAGATTTATTATGTATGAAATTTTAACCTATAAGGTTGGAAATTAGGACGTAGAGGGTAATTGGATACTATAAGTACCCTTTTCGAATTTGAGCCTAATAGAAAATTTTATTAGGTTATTATTTCAGGTGTATAATAAATTGCATGTGTTGCCTAATCTCCCTTAAATATGTGCAATATTGTTCCATTTGAGATCAGAGGATCCTAATGGATGCTGTTTCCAAGTTATAATTATGAAAACTGGAATACAAAGATCCAGTATGTGCTTAAAGAGCAAGAGGCTCTTGAACCCTCAAGTTCGGTTATGGCTGAACCTGAGGATGACAATATAACCCAGCATAAGCAGGACCGGGATGCCTATGTTGCATCACATCACTAAGCAATTTCGCAAGTATCAAAATGCAATAGATCTGTGGATCGGTTTGCAGGAGAAATTCAGAGATGTGACTCTGAATAAGCTTCGATCATTGACGATCAAATTTGATATATATCAGAAAAGTCTGATTATTTGATGCGAAGACATCTAAGAGAGATGAAAAAGAAAAGTGAGCAAAGTGAGCTTAGTAGTCATAAGTGACTGATAAGTAGAAGGTCCAAACTGTTATCCGTTCTTTACCCAAGAGTTGGTAGCATGTGAGGATGCAACTAACTCACATAGATAAGCAAAAAGACATTTGAGGATGTCGCTTGTCATTTGAAGCTTAGAAGGGACTGTCTGACAATGATTAAGGTCAATGTCATAGTGCATATGGCACAGTCCTGTTCTAATAGAATGAGTTCTCATTAGAACAATAAAATAAGCTTCAACAATAGAGGTAAGAAAAAGGCTTGAGAGCCTGAAAAACAAAAGGAATAGAATCACAAAAGGTCCAAAGGCAAATGGGTGGTAAACAATTCAAGAGTGAAATGTTTCAATTGCCTAAAAGGATACTATGCAAAGAGACTGCATTGTGTCTTTAAAGATACACTATTCTGACTCAAGAGTGAGTGGAATTTATGTATCTAGTTCTAAATTTCATCCTTTGTGGGTGATAGATTTAGAGCCAATGGATTATATAACAAGGGATCGAGATACCTTTGTTATGAAATTTAGGTTCTGTTCTTGATTTATTGAAATTTGTTTTCAATTTATTTTTGAGGATAACAGTGTATACTTATTCTTGAATGATTTTATTGTTATGGATGTAGACCATAACTATTTAAGTAAAACTAATTTTTCCTTTAATTGATTCATACTCTTCACATAGTTATGAGGACAATGTGAAATTATGGCATGCTAAATTAAACCATATTGGACAAAACCGAATGAGTCGGTTAGTCAAAAAAGGTTTAGTAGGCGATTTAAATAAGGTTGAATTACCTACATGTAAGCATTGCCTAAAAGGAAAAACTAGTTAGAAAATCATTCGAATAAGGAACTAAAGCGAATTTCCATTGCAGTTAGTCCATTCTGACGAATGTGGTCAAATGAATGTGAGGGTAAGGCGTGGGGTTACTATTTCATCACATTAATATGTGACTATACTAGGTATAGTCATGTCTATTTGAATTCTCACAAGTCAGAAGCATTGAGTTGCTTCAAGACTTATATGAGTATAGCTGAGAATCAATTAGACAAAAAGATCAAAGCTTTAAGAACTGACAGAGGTCAGTAATATCTTACAGATAAACTTAAAGTTTCATGTGATGAAAATGGATTGAATATCAGTTGTTCATTCCTTGAAATCCACAACAAAACGGTGTTGAGGAAAGGAGAAATAAGACTCTCCTATATATATATGGTTAGATCTATGATGGCAGAGGCAAATTTGCCTATCTCCTATTGGGGAGATGCTTTGTTGACTGCCGCATATGTTCTGAACTGTATGCCCTCCAAATCTGTCATTACCACAACTTATGAGTTGTGAAATGGTCGACAAGTTGACCTAAGCCATTTATAACTTTTGGGTTATAATGCTTACGTCCATGATACCTCAATTTGGTAAATTTGAGACCAAGAGGCAGAAGAGTATCTATGTGAGATATTCTGAAGTATAAAAATGATACATTTTCATGGGTCAGTAAGAAAATGGCATAATGATAAAATTTGAGTCACTAGACGTCACATTCTTAAGAGAATAAATTTTCTAAGTTGGGTGAAGTGAATTGAGATTTCACTTCCTATTAATCTCAAGTAGAGGAACTATCAGGATCACTCCATCCGAGTGGGAGGGAGTTAGAGGAAGAAGGTTAATACCTTCATCCTCCAAACGATCCGGATGTTCGAGACCTGATTCGAGTGGGAGCATTCTTAACTCCAGTGGGAGTCAAAGAATATAGTATTCCTAACTCCAGTGAGAGTATGGAACATGATCCCAGTGGGAGCATTGTGAATCACGATAAATATATGAGACATGTTTATCAAGATTCAGAACTGCAAAAATCTAAAAGGATAAGTGTTTCATGCCGACAATTTAAAATTGAAGGCCTGAACGAAGCCCTTTTGGTTATCCCACAAGACTAGAAAGAGCATAAAACCTATTCAAAAGGCTCTTTCATGCCCATTTAAGAGAAAAATGGACTAAAGCAATGGAAAAGGAAATTGGCATCCATGAGATCAAACCATGTTTGAGAACTAGTTGATCTACTGGAAGGACACAAATTGAGAATAAATGTATTCTCAAAGTAAAGTGAAAGGCTGAAAGAGGTATCGAAAGATATAAGGCTCGGCTAGTCGCTAAGGGGTTCATACAATAGAAAGAGATTGACTATGAGTAGACTTTCTCATCTATTGTAAAATTTACGTCCATAAGGTTCATTCTAGCCACAGTGGCGAGTTTGAATGTAGAGCTTCATCAAGTGGATGAATAGACTGCTTTTCTCAATGGAGAAATGGATGAAACAATCTACACGTTTCATCGGAAAAGGCAGCAAACATAAGGTTTGCTGATTGATGTGTTCAATCTATTGCCTTAAACAGTCTTCAACACAATAGTGCTTGAGACTTCATCATATAATCATGTCGAATGTGTTCAACATGATTGATGAAGATCATTGTGTTTATAGTAAAAGCTCTGAAAATGAATTCATCATTTTGGCATTGTATGTAGACGACATAGTTAAAGCTGAAAATGATAAATGGTACGTAAATAAAATCAAAGATTGGTTATCGTCCAACTTTGAGACAAAGAATATGAGTTGTGCATATTACATTCTTGAAGTTAAGATTTCAAGAGATCATTCAAGAAGATTGTTGTCTATTTCTTGAGAGAAATATATCAACAAAGACCTTGAGTGATTTAATATGCAATACTGCAAACTCATAGATTACCCCATTGCCAAGAATCAGTTTCTTAGCAAAGATGTGTGTCCTATGAGGTCAGAAAAATTGAACGTATGAGGAGCGTTCAATATATATGACAGTGTCATGGGTAGTGTTATGTATGCAGTGTTGTATACAAGACATGATATATGTTATGCAGTGGGCATGGTAAATAGATATCAATCTAACCCAGGCAAAGCACATTGGAAGCAATTGAATGGATACTTATATACCTTAGAGGTACTGAAGCCTATTCTCTCTATTATTAAGAAAATGATCTGCATTGAGAGAATACAGAGACGTTGATTGGGCAGGAGATGTGGATGAGAAGGCATCCACCTCAGGTTTAAATTCTTGTTTGGCAAGAGTGCCATCTCGAGGAGTAACAAGAATTAAACCCGTGTAGCCCTATCAATAGTGGAAGTTGAATTTGTCACTTCCTCAATTGCAGTACAGGAGACAGTTTGGCTGAAATGGTTTATGAGCCATTTAAGAGTAATTGTCTTAAAGGTATTAATGACAGTCTTTAGTGACAGTCAGTCGTTGATAGCTTATAGCGGAGCTAAGCGTATCGGCATTAAGTATCAATACGCGAGAGATATTGTTGCACAAGGAGAGATGTGAACTTACAGTACGTTTCTACGCATGCAGATCCGTTGAGTAAACCTATGACGAGAGATGTGTTTTGAGAGACACATTAGATCTCGAGGTTTGCGTAGAATTTAATTGGTATTGTTATACTTTATATAATCCCTTAACGTTATTATTTGCGAATAATAACTAAAGTTCATTGTTGGCAATACATGAGTGTGAATGTTTATGTGTAGACATTTACTGTTATTGATATGAGATTGAGCATGTCGGACAGAGAAGTAGCCCACTCACAAGGGTGTTTACCTTAGTTTTGTCAATGAGTTGGCAAAGACTAAGATGAGGCGCTTTTTGAACATATGAGAAAGCTCGAGAGCCTGTTCAAAAATAAAAGTGCCGTCTTGCAGAAATTACAAAATGAGTCTTGTTAAGGTGCGAGATAAAGACATACATAAAGTTGTATGCTTTGGATTGAGATCCAAAATAAGGATTGTATGAAATCCGATGGTCAGTTATATGTAACTACCATGTTCTGTCTGAAAAGCCAGAAGTAGTCCTTAAGTAAGCGGACTAAAGTTGGGTGCTTCGGTGCATCGCAACCTTACGCTTCTGTATGGTGTTTAATATACACATTATCAAAATGTGAGACATGCGCTCCTTTAAGGGAAGGAAAGAACACCATAACACATGTTTTATACCGTGTGTGCTTATGTGACCACAGGGATGGGAATTTAATAACATTACTGATCTCAACTTTCACTATTGTGAGACCCTATATATATTTATATTTCGACCCTCAGAACCCTTAACTTATCCCTGAAGTATGGTTCAATGTGGCTAGCTTAGTTAGTTTCCAAGAGGTCCGGGAAAAATTTAGGCCTGGCGGATCTAACTAGAAAAGTGAGTTGAATCATGATGGATGGCATACAGTAAGAGGGGAAGATAGCCTTCTGATCACTTTCATAAGGTTTCGTGGTTCACTGACCGGTCTATTATAGTTTCTATGGTAGAAATATAATAGTGAACACGAAAATTATTTTATGAGATCATGAGTTAAAACAGTGAATGTGAGAAGGCAATCTAGGGTTAGGCATACATGAAGAAGAGGATCTTGTTTTCTGAGACGCTATATATCCCTAACAGGTGTATAGCACTAGTGCTCTCGAGGTATGCTGGTCACACAATCTATCTGCCAGTATAACTGAAGATTAAGACTGGAATGTGTTCCGTCATGTGCGAGTGGGAGATGATAGAGTTGGGATACGCCCATGACTCTATAAAGGATTGAGTTCCTATCAAGATTAAATTGAGTTATTTAATCTAAATTAAATTACCAAATATTATCTCAGAAAGAGTCCGAGTTAAACTAGAGTTAGGTCTCTAGCCATTAGGGCCTCTATAAATAGAGGTGAGGTCCTCATAATTTGGTAACGAGAAAACGTATACGCCGCAAGGCTGCTCGTTCCCACTCACAGTTTTTTGTCTTATTTTCAGGGGCATTTAGATTGTGATCTAGCTGCTCTTACCCCGAGTGGGTAAAAGCCAGACCAGTGACCAAAAACAAACGGGGTCTTGGTAGACGCTTCCGCAACGAGTTTCTGCGCTACAAGAGGTAGGTACATTTATTTAATGTTACCTCCATTTAATTATATGCGTATAATTTCCCATCATAGAGAATAACAACAACAACAACAACAACAATAATAATAATAATAATAATAATAATAATAATAATAATAATAATAATAATAATAATAATAATAATAATAATAATAATAATAATAATATTATTATTATTATTATTATTATTATTATTATTATTATTATTATTATTATTATTATTATTATTATTCACAGTGCCATGTTAAATTTTATATTCATCTCGTTAAATATTGACTGATGATATCTTTGTTCATTGGGATATTCGTGTTCTTAGATGATACACATCATGCTTATGATAAAAAATTATCCATTAAAGGTTGCATATTTTCCAATTGGAAGGTAATTAAACTTGAATGACATTGTAATCCATTACTCACTTTTTAGACATCTCTTAGCTGCTGAATAAGGATCTTGCACCATATGAAGTAGGGTGCTAACTCTCAATGGCCTATGGCAATTGGAGTACTTGTTATTCAAGAAGACCTCCAATATTACATACTGCCTCAACACTTATTTGTCCCCCTTAGTTACATTACCATCCTTAGCAGCTTGGGAAATGGTTTCCTCAAAATTGATTATGTCATTGACTAGCTATTTCTGTTTTTATCATTTTCGCTACTTAGAGATTTATTCCAAAGCCAATTTATGCTGAAATGCTTTGTGTGAAAAAGATAGTAGACAAATCACAAGTTTATGATGAAATATGTAAAGAAAGAGAATTGGAATGATATTTTTCTATATATTTTCCAAGTATGAAAGAACAAATTTATACAGAGCTGCTGATAAACAAAATAGGAAAAACACTATAACTTAGGCCAACTTTTTGTTTCCTATACAAGAATTACATTACACCTAATTTTATACAAATATAGGAAACAGAACAGCTCATGCCAACACTCCCCCTCAAGTTGGTGTGAAAATGTCTTTGATTCCCAACTTGTCTAGTGAGATGTGAAAACTTTTGCTTGAGATTGCTTTTGTTAGCATATTTGCAAGTTGGTCTTTTGATCTAACAAACGGAAACTTAATAATTTTCTCTTCAAGATTTTGCTTAATGAAATGCCTATCCACCGCAATATGCTTGGTACGATCATGCTGAACCAGATTTTGAGCAATTGCAATCGCTGCTTTGTTATCACAGAATAACTTCATCTCTGAGGTAGGACCAAAACCAATTTCAGTTAACAACTTCTTGAGCCACAAAAGCTCACATAATCCTTTCGACATTCCTCGAAATTCTGCCTCAGCACTAGACAATGCTACCACTCTTTGTTTCTTGCTTCTCCAAGTAACTAGATTCCCACCCACAAATGTAAAGTATCCAAATGTAGACTTCCGGTCTGTTATGCTGCTAGCCCAATCTGCGTCGATGTAACCATCAATATTAAGATGGCTGTTCTTCGAAAGCAGAAGTCCTCAACCTGGGTTAGATTTTAGGTAGCAAAGAATCCGAATCACAACCCCCATATGTTCTTCACTAGGATTGTGCATGAATTGACTTAGTATGCTGACTGTGTATGCTTTGTCTGGTCGCGTATGATATAAATAAATAAGATTTCCTACCAGTCGCTGATATCTCTCTTTATTAGTAGGTGCCTGGTTTGGATACTCTCCAAGTTTGAGATTCTGAACCATTGGTGTGTTAACTGGTTTGCAATCCAGCATCCCCACCTCAGCCAATAAATCTAGCACATACTTTCTTTGAGAAAGAAATATTCCTCGTCTTGATCTGGCTATTTCTATCCCCAGAAAATATTTCAAACCTCCCAGATTCTTAATTTCGAATTCAGTGCTCAACTGCTTTTGAAGCCTACTGATTTCTTCTGTATCATCTCCAGTAAGGATCATGTCATCCACGTAAATTATAAGAGCAGTTACCTTTCCCTCCCGTTGCTTCAAAAACAGAGTATGGTCGGAGTTGCTTTGATGGAATCCATACTTTTTCATTGCTAGACTAAACCGACCGAACCATGCACAAGGCGATTGTTTTAGTCCATACAGTGCTCGTTTTAATTTGCACACAACTTCTATATGTGAGGATGTAGTATAACCGGGTGGAATGTCCATGTAAGCCTCCTCCTCAAGATCTCTATGGAGGAAGGCATTTTTTACATCAAATTGGTGTAGGGGCCAGTCAAGATTTGCAGCTAGAGATATTAGTACCCTGACTGTATTGGGTTTTGCTACCGGAGAAAAAGTCTCTTGATAGTCGATGCCATATGTCTGCGTGTATCCCTTTGCTACCAATCTTGCCTTATATCTCTCAATTGATCCATCACCTTATGCTTGATTGAGAACACCCATTTACATTCGACTGCTTTCTTTCCCTTTGGTAGTTGTACAAGATCCCATGTCTAGTTTTTGTCCAATGCTTCTGTGACACGCGCCGGACCCCGGGGGCGCCCCTTGACTGCCCTAGGGCGATCGGGCAAATTGAGGGTCCGTTGACAACTTGCAATGAATTACAAGTGCGTCTATTTTGGGCAACAAGGAGGTTTCATGGAGTCGCCACCCAATAGAACATTGGGAAAGTTCGTCTCGCCTCAGTGAGCCTAAGACGGCGCATATATCCATTTTGGGCAAGCTAAACGGGTCTTGGAGGCGAAAACCCCAATAAAACATTAGGAATGACCCTCTCACCCTATGGAGCCTATGATTATTAATTAAGTCTTTGAAAGGGACACAAGAGGTGTCTTGGAGGTTCCAATGAGTGATCGGATAGACCTCTCGCCTCGTTGAGCCCAAAGACCAGAGCTGGGTTCGGGACTTCTCATCTATTTCTACCTTGATTTAACTTTACATTTAAGTTTTGAATTTATTAGTTCGCTTTCTCTCTCCACACGATGCAAATTTCAATTAAAAAAGCACAAATATTCACATTAAAAACGGTAAATATACTTAAATAAAAATAAATAAAATAAATGTTCGAAATTAAATTACAATAAAACTAGGAGCGGAATACAACTCCCATTTTAAAGGTACGATATATATATACATACAAAAAATGGGAAATTCATTTTTTTTGAGGGCTTCGGCCCTCACATGCATTTATTATGAAAAAACTAATTTTATGTGATTTTTATGGGCTAAAACAGGACATTGGGTCCCTTAATTTTATGAAATAATCCCAATTTTAATTATTATAAAACAAGTATCCATTCTTAATTTATGCGGAATAAAATAAAATAAAAAAAATTACATAAACAAAATAAGGAATAAGGAAAAGAAATAAATAAATAAAAAGGGATAGGAAAACTAAACCAAAGATAGGCTTCCATGATGGCATGATGGTTTTTTCCCCCAAAGCTCAATCCATCCAAGAAAAGGAAAATACAATACTCACAAAATAAAAGAAATATTAATATTTACAAATTAAAGCGATACACATGCAAGTAGAGAGTAAAATAAAATAAAATAAAATAAGAAATAAAATTGTTAAAAAAAACATTTTGAAAATAAAAAAGAATTAAATTGAGGAAGAAATAATAAAAGAAAAAAAAGGAAAAAAGGGAAATAAAGACGAGAGACGGGCTTAGTGGCCGACCGACGGCCGTCCCTCACATAACCGACGGGCAATGGGCCTCACACGCTGTCGCTCGAACGATAGACGGGTTTATCGTCCATCGCTCCAGCGACAGACAGGCGTCGGTGAAGCTACTGCCCATCGATCGCCTCTGGTTTCCGAATAAATAAGCAAAACAAATTTCTTTTTCTCTTCTTTTCTTAAATAAAACAACTTTCAAACAAAATAAAGGCAAATAAAAGCTGAATAAAAGGTAAAAAAATGCAATAAATGTGGAAATAAATGGAATAGATTAATAAAGCAAGTGTCCAGAATATTTACCCTCAGATTGTACCTTTTTGGAGTAAAACTTCGGTTGACTCGAACCTTGTGCGTCTCACGGGAAGAAAGCAAAAACCAAGAAAGAAAAATGACTATACTTTTCCCTTGATTTTTACTAAATTTTCGAAATGTTTGAATCCACAAAATGGACGAAAACTAATGGATTTAGCTTCCTCCAAGTAAATTAGATCCACTTAAAAGCGAAATAAAGCGAGAGAAAGAGTAGGAAAATATGGGAATTTAAACAAATAAAGAAAAGAAAAACTTGAGAAGAAGAAAATTTGCCTTTTTAATTTTGCAAGAGTTTTCCCAATCCAAGTAGTTTTTTTTTCCTTTTTGTAACCTTTTTTTAGCTTGTTTTTAGTGACTTTTTTTAAAAAAATTCGAACCCTTTTCAATGGAAAAGATTTACTATTTATAAGCATGACCGACGAGCAGGCCTTGACTCACCGACAGGCGTCCCTGAACCACCGACGGGACACGTGTCCGTCTCAGCAGCCGACGGGACACGTGTTTCCGGGAAAAAATGGTGGCCGCCTCAACGAACGACGGGCATATGAGTCACCGACGGATTGTCCATCCCTGAGAGAGGCGGTGACCGCCTCGACGACCGACAGGATGCTAACCACAGACGGGCAGGCCGTCCGTGGAGCAAAAACTCAAATTTCAAGTTAAATTCTCAGTTTTTCAAATTCTTTATTTCTATAAAATAAAACCTTTTACTTCTCGTGAACCCATAGAATCAAAATTTCCGAGTTCCATCCACTCATTCGGGACTAGGCATAGGTTTTCTTCATTGGATAATCTCTGATCTGGACCGCCCCAGGACACGGTGCTTACAGTTGCCCCCAATTTTGGAAAGGCTAGTGCACAAGTGCCTAGGTGAGCCAAAATTCAGAGAGAGAAAGGAAGAAAAGCGTACCTGGGCGATCCTTTTCCTTATGCGCT
This sequence comes from Excoecaria cochinchinensis, assembly GCA_947683425.1. Taxonomy (NCBI): domain Eukaryota; kingdom Viridiplantae; phylum Streptophyta; class Magnoliopsida; order Malpighiales; family Euphorbiaceae; genus Excoecaria; species Excoecaria cochinchinensis. The sequence goes on from CANTUQ010000004.1 coordinate 6,877,421, forward strand.
GTTTGCTGGGTGGACCTTGTCTCAGTCCACTCAACGGTGGATGTATTCGATGCATATGTCCCTACTGGTTTCACTTTGACTAGTAAGGCGTTAGTGTAAATTCTCTTCTAATCCCTATACGATCTGCAAGGTAGAGAGCAATGTTATCTAATCGCAACCCCGGCTGTGAAGAATTCCTTGCTAATCCCTATACGATCTGCAAGGTGGAGAGCAGTGCTATCTAACTGCAACCCCGGCTGTGAAGATTTCCTTGCCAACCCCTATACGATCTTCAAGGTGGAGAGCAGTGCTATCTAACTGCAACCCCGGCTGTGAAGATTTCCTTGCTAACCCCTATACGATCTGCAAGGTGGAGAGCAGTGGTATTTAACTGCAATCCCGGCTGTGAAGATTTCCTTGCCAACCCCTATACAATCTGCAAGGTGGAGAGCAGTGCTATCTAACTGCAACCCCGGCTGTGAAGATTTCCTTGATAACCCCTATACGATCTGCAAGGTGGAGAGCAGTGGTATCTAACTACAACCCCGGCTGTGAAGATTTCCTTGCTAACCCCTATACGATCTGCAAGGTGGAGAGCAGTGCTATCTAACTGCAACCCCTACTGTGAAGATTTCCTTGCTAACCCCTACACGATCTGCAAGGTGGAGAGCAGTGCTATCTAACTGCAACCCCGGCTGTGAAGATTTCCTTGCCAACCCCTATACGATCTGCAAGGTGGAGAGCAGTGCTATCTAACTGCAACCCCGGCTGTGAAGATTTCCTTGCTAACCCCTATACAATCTGCAAGGTAAACATCCCTGATGTGATTCTTCTGATATGATTGATATCCATATTTGGACTAAGATTAAGCAGATGTTCCTGCATATCAAAGAACTTCTTATTACTCTTATGTGAATTGCTCTTGTTTACAAGGTTCGTAAACAAGTTTGTTTCATTATTCATAGTTTTGTTATTATATTCCTGATTTTTATGATTATAAATATTTTAGGCGTAAATAAAGGTGCACATTCAATCATCATTAATGTAAGCATAGCGTGTAAGGATAAGGAAAAGTAAACATACGTACGATTTTCCACTATAAAACAATTTTGTACAAGATATATACAAAAATAAGAAAATACAAGAAGAAAAAAAAACTAAATAGACAAATATAACAAAATGTCATCCACACTCCCTGAATGGCTAGAAAGGTGGATAATCTCCAATCTCCTCATCAGGGTCCTCATCGTCAAATATGTGGACGGGTTGAGGTGGTGACTGAGGCGGAGGTGGCAGCTGTGGCTGGGTCGGTGGTCGAGGCCGAGGCTGAGGCCTGGAGGTAGAGGGTCCAGCTCCAGAGGTGGACGGGCAAGTAGAAGGACCTGCCGCTCCTGGATGCTGAGATGCCCATATGTCCACCATCGGCTCAAGCCTGGGGGGAATTGCCACTGGCACAAACGATGGCTGCGGTCTCCCTGGACCCTGCTGCTGGAATTGCACCTGGGCGTATCCATCAAAGAAGGGCTAGGCACATTCCATCATGAAGCGTAAGGTGTTCGTGATCATCCCTCCTAGCTCTCTGAAGGCCCTACTCAACTGGCGAGTCTGATCTGCGGAAGCAGTACTCATACTCCCCAACCTCTGCTCAGTCCGCTAGCGAAAATCCCGGACATACTGAGTCATAGGGTGGACAGCCCCATATATCGCCTGCACTGTCGAACGGAGAGCATCCATCGACTCCTGTATCATCTGGAGGGTCATGTCTACCCCCTGAGCTGCCTCGTCCTGTGAGGTCCTCACCTCCTGTCTTAGCTGGTGTACCATCCTCTCCTGCTGCTCCGCCATCTGCCTAAGGAGCTCAGCATGCTCCTGCCTCAACTGACCAATGGCCCTAGCCTGCTCCTGGATCAGTCCCTGCTGCTGCTCTAGCCTCTCTGTCAGATCCCTATCTCTCTCCTCAATCCGAGCAAGGAGGGCCCTATGCCTCGCCTCCTATTTGCGCTCGAAAGCTGCAAGCGTAGAAACTATAAGCTCTGAGATGTCCAGCTGTGGCACTACTGGAGGTGGAACCGGCTCTGATGACTGTCCCGGAGGTGGAGCTATGGATGTGGATGCCCCCGAATCTCCTCTAGTGTAGGGGTGAAATCTGGATGAAGGCCGGAGAGAAGTCCTCTGAATCCTCGAAGCCGGAGAAGGAGTGAGACTCTGTGCCCCCGATGTCGGATGTGCCCCCGATGTCGGAGAAGCACCGAACAACTCCTCTATAGTGAACTCCATCCCCATGTCAGAAGGAGTCCGAAGCTGCTCCTAATACTGCTATGGGTGTGGAGGCTAGACCTCCTGAGAAATCTCAAACTGGGGAGGTTGAACCTCCTGATGCGGTAGTTGCGGAGGCTGGCCCTCCTGATACCGCTAAAACTGAGGAGGCTGGCCCTCCTGATGCTGTGGCTACGGAGGCTGGCCCTCCTGATACTGCTCAAACTAAGGAGGCTAGCCCTCCTAATGCTGTGGCTGCTCCTTAGGCTGTGGTGGTACTGGCACCTCCCCCTCAGGCTGCTCCTGAGCCGGGGTTAAGGATGGAAGATCGAAGGCCCGCCGTGTCTCATGTATAGCAAGGAGCCTGAAAGCCTCACCCTATCTTGGGATCTGCAGCACCATCCCCATCTGTACTGCAGCAGGGGCGTCCACATAGATGCTCTCGTCCAAAGTGCCCTGAAGCCTATTTGGAGCCACTCCCAATCCTAGCAACAGGCGAGTGATGACCCCTCCAACTAACACTGATGGGGCTGTCCCCCTAGAAACTCTGGCCATGTTGGCCAGTATCTCATGGCTAATGCTGAGGCGCTGACCCATCATCACAGCCCAAAGGCTCCAAATCTCAGCCGCATTAAGCGACCCCGGGTTGCTAGCCCGTTCGAGATACGAACTGGAAAGCACCCTGTGTAGATACCGAAGCGCTTGTGATATCAAGACTGTGCTCTTCGCCATATCATGGTCATACGGCACTCCGGGCAGAGCGATAGCAGTCCAATGGTCCCGTCTGACTACTCTCTGAGGTACCATAACATCCTGACCGTGCGGCAAACTCATGGCCCGCGCGAACCTCTGCCGCGTGATGCTGAAATGATCACCATCGAACCAAAATTGGACCACTCCGGGCTCTGTATCGGATCTCTAGAACCCCCTATAGTGGAAAGTGGCCAACACCCGTCGCACTGCCTCGGGATATATGGGGAATGCTGGCGCCATAAACTCGGTCCAACCCGCTCCTATGACCAGAATATCCACCTCATCTGCCATCCCTAAAGCCTCCAGGAATGGTCTAAAAACGAAACGGCTGGCTCGGAACTCTACTCGAGCCAATGCTGCATATCTCTGTCGAGCCTCCGGAGTCATCCACTCGGGAGCCTGGGGCCTATCCTATCCATGGGGGACGCGTCTGCGTGGTGACATCCTGTAAAACAACAGACAATTTAGTAATAGTAAATGACAAAAAGCCGACAACATCTCAGTAGAGATGCGTCTTAACCATCTTGAGTAAGGAGGCTAGAGGGAAAAAACTGGATAAACTTTGCATCCCAAGAAACAAAAGAAATTATCGATAATTAAAAGACAAAATAAAGTACAAATAAAAAATTAGGCAGCACCCCGGCAAGGGTGTGCCCCACTTCCTGCGCAAAACAACACAACAAGCCTCAGGCCTTCAACCAGCATAGAAAATATTGACGAAAAAAAAGGAATTTCTCACAACTAGGGATAGGCCTTAGGCCTCAACAACCAAGCATGCATAAATTAACAATATAGTGCAACAAAAATAAGTGTAATAAAAAAATGGGCAATAAATCTTACTCTAAATATACTAAAATAATTACCCAAGGCACTGTATCGGTCTAATCTAAAAGGTAAAGGTTTTAATCAAACTGAATGAACTAAATAACTAAAAACAGGAAAGCTAAATATTCGCGCGAAAAATAAATATTTACTAGGCAAACGGGCAGCGTTTCAGCACTAACTTATACTAATATTACTAGAAAGAATAAAAATAGAGATAAAAATAAAGAAAGAAAATAGAGAAAGCACTAAAACTGAACTTACTTAAAGAAAGGAAAATAAATTATTTACTAACCTATAATTGTAGAAAATCGAAGAAGAGGACTGGAAATGTAGAAAAACAGGTCCCGGTTGATACACAACAATACAAGAATCACAAGAATGTGCTAAAAATGCAAAAATATGAAGTAAAGGGGAAGAAAATGACAAAAAACCGTCAAAGGCGTCGGTTATGGGAAGAGGAAAAGAGAAAAAACTGTTGCCCCGTCGGCCACTGGTCACATATATATATTTCGCGACCGATGGGCTGCCCGTCTCCAGGATCTACCGACGGCTTGACCATCTGTCGTTCTGAATTCCCGCTTTTAATGCAAAATTAAATGCGCGTGATGACGTATGAAGATGCATGCATATTGATAGGTGAACAACGACCGACGGGCAGACCGCCCATTCTGAGGCGCGGGCAAGCCGTCGGTGGAGCTTTTCTACAAATTTCAAGATTTTTCTGAACTTTTCAACTTCTTCTGCCTCTCATCCATTGTTTTTAACTTTAGACTTGGCAAAATGTCTTCTCCTTCTATTCAAAAGATGTACCAAATTCTGGATAATTCCCACACTTGGGAAAGCAATATGCTCAGCCCCCTGTCTGGCCTAAAATTTCTATGCCGGGTTAAAATAGACCACAACCTCCTGTTAGCTGCAACCCAATTCTGGAACCCTCGATTTCACGTTTTCAAATTCACCTACCAGGAACTTTGCCCCCTACCTGAAGAGCTAGCTGCCATCGCCGGAGCATGGTATCCTGTCAATACTCACCCTTGCATTCCCTTTTGCGACCTAATCCAGTCCCGAGACATCGCCCTTTCTTTGGGCTTACCTCCTTCTGAAGCCGCTTGATTGGTCCCTCAGGGCTCTACATTTTCTATGGAACCGCTGATCGAGGTGCTGGACAGATTCTTTGATGTCCCAACCTACCAAGTAAGCATTATTTTCTTATTTTGTATGGTGAGATTCCTGGCTGTGAGCTCAAAGGATTTGGTTGGTGGTCCATGTTTATTTGGAATTCTGGATGGTTTTCACCGTGGGCTAACCCCCTTTCCCTTCATTCTGGCCGAGACTATCCTAGGCTTGGATTCGGTCCATTCTAGATCTTCTTCCACATTCACCGGGAGCCCTCTCTTACTTCAGGTATGTCATTGTTTTAAAAGTAGTGCGTCCCTTGTGGATTTTCACACTAGCTTTTCTTAGCGGGAAGTGCGCCCTTTCGGGTTTTCACACAACCCTTTGCCTGAAGTAAATCCTACTTACCCCAGTTGCTTTTTTTCTCTTTTTTTTTTCTTTTTTTTTTTCTAGATCTGGCTGCAAGAGAAGCTGAAGATGTTATCAGAGCCACCTCTCCGAGTCATTGCATAGTACTCGCCGAGGCACTTTCTCCCGTGCCAACAACTGTACACACTTTCATCTCCTGATGAGGGCATCGCCAGATTTAGCAAGATATTAGATGACGACATCCGCTTTATGGCTGCTTGGCTTCCTCTGTCCCATGTAGTCATTGACGGGTCTTCGGGGTGTATTTCCCTCTGTGGGCTTCGTCAGGCCACTTTCTATATTACGGCCCGGTGCGCTCGTCATCTTGGGATAACCCAAGACGTGGTGAGAGTCCCACTGTCTTTTCGGGGAGGAACCTTTTCCATTGCTTTTGCCTCTCGCTACCATGAGCTATGGAGCCGATTTCCTATAAAGACAATTATACCCCGATTTGGAGCTCATTCCGCGGCTTCCACCAACGAGTACAAGCGATGGGCTGTTAGTCCAGCTTCTGATAATAAGACACAAGGGCTTAAACATCTGGCTGGCGAGAGTAGCGGTAGTGCTTAGCTTAGATTAAATATGTATATCTTTAAAATGTTATTTCTTTTCAAAACAGAACTAAAGAATGATAAAAATGAAAAGAATAATTCTCATTTTATTTCACAGAATTGTGTACATTTCCATAAAATTTCTATATACATGATCAGTATTTGCTATGAATTCAACTATGCAAACTATATTAATACATGAAATAGAATTTTGCGAGCATCAGAACTCCTGTTACCAATTAGCCCTCTCCGATTTTTTCGATTGGACATTTTCTCTCATGCCTCTCATTTTTGCACAGGATGCCTTTTTTCGATTTTCACCCTGTCGAGGCGCCCAATTTTAGCAAGGCCGCCTTTTTCGATTTTCGACCCGCGAGGCATTTTATTCTCTTCTTTTTCTCTTATTGTCTTTAGCCATGGAACCTTTTGAGTCTGTCTATGTTCACTGGTTCCTTGAATTCATTGCCGTCGCTATCTGATAAAATTACGGCACCTTTTGACAGTAGCTTCTTGAGAATGAAGGGCCCTTCCTAGGTAGGTCTGAATTTTCCCCGGATGTCTGGTGCTCCCGGTCTCATTTGCTTAAACACCAAGTCCCCCTCCTTCAAAGGATGTTTCTTGACTTTCTTTCCGAAGGTTTGAGCCAGCCTCTTCTGATAGACTTGGTTGTGGTAGTAGGCTCTTAATCTGCTCTCATCCAGCATTGCAGCCTTTGCTGTGCCCATTCAGTCTCGGGGATCTGAGCTTCCATGACTACTCTTAACGATCTGAGCTCTATCTCAACCGGCAGCACCGCCTCTGTCCCGTAGACCAGAGAATATGGCGTGGCTCCTGTAGATGTTCTCATCGTTGTCCAATAGCCCCAGAGTGCGAAAGGCAGCTTCTCCGCCCAATCTTTGTAGGTTTGGACCATTTTGGCCAATATTTTCTTAACGTTCTTATTAGCAGCCTCCACAGCTCTGTTGGCCTATGGACGATATGGAGAAGACTTATGGTGTTCAATCCCATATTTCTCCAATAGCTTCCTAGTTTCTCCCATAAACTGTACCCCATTATCTGATACCACATGGTGTGGAAGGCCATATCTACAGATCAGATTCTTCTCAATAAACTTGGCCATGTCTCTCACGTCAATCTTCTTGAAAGATTCTGCCTCTACCCATTTAGTAAAGTAATCGATGGCGACTATGATGTATCTATGTCCAGTGGAGGCTGTGGCTCGGATCTCCCTGATGATATCTATACCCCAGGCGGCAAACGACCAAGGTGACGTTAGGCTATGCAGTTCTGACACATGCAAATGCCTTAAGTCTGCGTATTGTTGGCACAACTGGCATTGCTTTACGTACTTTGAACAGTTATTATCCATCGTGAGCCAGTAAAACCCTTGTCTCATGATTTTCTTTGCCAGTGTCATCCCATTCATGTGAGCTCCGCACACGCCTGCGTGAGTTTCCTCCATCACCCTCCGGGCTTCTTTCTCATTCAAGCATCTCAATTGAATGCCATCGGCCTACCTTTTATACAACACCCCATCTATGCATATAAACTGAGTGGACAGTTTGCGAATTAACCTCTGGTCTTTCTCTGTAGCTTCCTCTGAAAAAGCTGCATTCTCTAAATAGTTCATAATATCATGGTACCATGGCTTCCTATCTGCTATATCGACTTTCGCTACTGACTGTGATTGGAAACTGGGCCTATCTGAGCAGGAAATCAATACGGGTCTCATAATCACTCCTTTCGGATTGTCCCACATTGATACCAAAGTAGCGAGGGCATCAGCTAATTGATTCTCCTCTCTTGGAATGAAACAAAACGCGCATACCTCATATTGTCTACTTAGACCTTTCAAGTGCTGGATGTAGGGCATCAATCTTTCTTCTTTAACTGCCCATTCACCTCGGATCTGGTTGATTACGAGGGAAGAGTATCCGAACACCTCAACAGTCTTCGCCCCCAAGGCTAACAAAGCTTCCAATCCAAAAATACATGCTTCGTATTCAGCCTCGTTGTTGGTAGCTTTAAACCTTAGTTTTTTGGCCAAAGGGAGCTTCTCATTTTCCGGGGTTGTCAAGATAACTCCTACTCCTGCCCCTTTATTATTCGCGGCCCAATCAAAATGCAATTGCCATCCCTGAATTGCAATAGCCGCTACATCCTCATCTGGAAAATTGAATTCGTAGGTGTCTCCTTGAATCGGGTGATCGACCAGGAACTCAGCTACTGCTCGCCCCTTGATAGTTTTCCTAGTGACATATTCCACGTCAAATTCCTGTAGCAACAATAACCATCTGCCCATCTTTCCTAGCAAGGATGCCGCTTCCTGTAAATATCTCAAAGGATTCTGCTTTGCTACCTCCTGCACCTTGTATGAGTGGAAGTAATGCCTTAGCTTCTTTGAAGCCCAGATAACGGCAAGACAAATCTTTTCTACCTCTGCATACTTGATTTCATACTCCAAGAACTTCTTGCTGAGATAGTAAATGGAAAACTCTGTCCCGAACTCATCCTCTTGGGCCATCATGGCAGCCACAGAGTTGTCTTCTATGGCCAAGTACAGAATCAGAGGCCTGCTTGGCTGCGGCGGCCTCAACACAGGTGGATGCAACAGGTATTCTCGGATGGCGTCGAAGGCCTTTTGACAATCCTCATTCCACATCACTGGTTGATTCTTCCTTAGAAGCTTGAAAATCGGTTCGCAGATTGAAGTCAGTTTGGCGATGAACCTGCTGATATATTATAACTTGCCTAGGAAGCTTCTTACGTCCTTTTCCTTTTGAGGCACCGGCATCTCCCTGATAGCTTTAACCTTGTCCGGGTCAATTTCGATACCTCGCTGATTGACCACATGCCCCAATAACTTCCCTGAGGTCACCCCGAAAATACATTTCTTCGGATTCAGTCGCAAGTCATACTTCTCTATTCTTGTGAAGAACTTCTCCAATGCTTCGAAATGGCCCTCTCTGGTGGTAGACTTAATCATCATGTCGTCTACGTACACTTCCACTTCCTTATGGATCAAGTTGCTCAGAATCTTTGTCGCCATTCTCTGGTATGTTGCCCCTGCATTCTTCAGACCAAAAGGCATCACTCGATAGGCATATGTCCCCCATTCAGTAATGAAAGCCGTCTTGATTCTGTCGATTATTTTGTTCAGAATCTGATTATATCCCGCATAGCCATCCACGAAGCTGTACATTGCAGAGACAGCGGCACTGTCTATTAGCATGTCTATATGCGGCAGCGAAAAATCATCCTTTGGATAGGCTTTATTCAAATCTCGGTAGTCAACGCATACTCTTACTTTCCCGTTCTTCTTGGCCACGGGGACTACATTAGCCAACCATGTGGGATATTGGACCTCTACCAAGAACTTGGCTTCGATCTGCTGCCGGATTTCTTCCTTTACCTTATCCGCCCACTCCGGTCTAAGCCTTCTCAGCTTTTGCTTCACAGGCTTGTAACCCGGATATGTAGGGATAGCGTGCTCTGCGACATTTCGATTGATGCCCGACATATCTTCATAGGTCCAGGCAAAGAGTTTTTCATGTTTTTTGAGTATTCTCTCAAATTTTTTCCTTTCCTCAGGAGTTATATCCGATGCTATCAAAATTTCTTTCGGGTTTTTCGAGGTTCCAAGATTAAATGGAGTTGCATCAGAGGAATCAATATCAAATATGAATGGAGTGTGATCATGATCATACATATGGAAATTATCAAAAACATCACACAAGTAAGCGAAATCATTCATGTCATTAACAAAATTATGATTGTCATTTACATCATTAAATAGTTCAGGAACGAAAAGACATTATAAGCTAGTCTCCTCCTCCTGTGGACGATCCTGCGTCATCTGGATTCTTCAGGGGCTCTATCTCTTGAGCTACTTTCTCCAGCTTCTCCTTCCCCTTAATATGAGTGCTTATCATGGCTTCATTTACCACTTCCTCAGGCTCTTGTCCGTCCCAAACAATCCGGTTGGTTAAGACTTCTTCATCCCAAAAGTCTTTCACTAGCTTGACCATACCCATCTCCCGATCATATACATCGTTGAAAAGCTCAAAGCCCGGCACTATCCTACCTCCAGCCCACTGAGGCTCAACTTCCCCAGCATAGGCACAAACTGATGATGCTGGCACAAAGCTCTCACGGATGTGAGGGATTTTCTGTATCGTCTTCTTCTTACTATGCTCTCCTTTGTACCCCAAGCCCTTTCGATCTTTCTGGCCTCGAGTGGCAATAGCAGACTGCAGCCCCTATGAGTTCTTACCCAGACCAGCCCCAGGAAGGTAATGCATTTTCCTCATCATGTTCACTACTGGAGGACTATCACCTGAACTCGATTCTTCTCCTATTACCGACACATGAAAGCCACTAAACGGCTGATTGACAATCCCTAGAGCTGACACTTGATTCTCCCTGGCCGCCTTAATGGTTATCACTTCCCCTTCATGTGGGATCTTTATCATCTGGTGTAGCGTGGATGGTACCTGTAGACACCGGATCCCGAGTAGCCTTGATCAGGATTACCCAATGATGAAATTAAGTGTGCCGATTTATAGGCAAAAGGAATGAAAGTTGGAAGTGATAATTTCCTTGTCGTTTTGATTTGTTAGGAATGAAGAAAAATGTATTTTAAAAATATTTTAAAAATGTTTTAAAAATTATTTTGCGATAAAAAGTTAGTTGTTAAATTATTGTGTTTTTATAGAATTTTATTTAAAAAAAAAAAATTTCGAGCTAGTGTCGGGCTGCGGCAGCGCTGGGCGCGCGCCGTAGTGCCTGGCGCGCAGGTGGGACGCGCTCGCCCGGGCGCTGCGCGGCTCGCGCGGGAAGCCCGTCGGGCGCTCCGACGGGCCGCCCCGCGCCCCTGTTCGCCCGTTTTGCCTTTTTTGGCCTTTTTGGCCATAAATTCTTCATTTTAAATGCTTTGTAACTCATTTTTTTTGCAAAATTTAATTCAAAAAGCCTTTTATCTTCCAACCCAATAAATTCAGTGGTTTTTTGTAGTTATGGGAACTAAATTAATTTAATTTCTTAATTAAAAAATCTAAATTTTGAGAGGAAGAAAAAGGGTTTTTTTAGTGAGAATTGAGGGGGATTTTCTTTAGAAAATATTTTTCTTCTTCTTTTTTCTTTCAAGAACAAATTCTCTCAATTTTTAAAGGAATTTTCAGCAATTCTTGAGACAAAAAATGACAATTTTTGTTCTTGAAAATTTTCTTATTTTCAATTGACAATTTTTACTTTAAGACAAATAAATTAATTGTTTGTTCTTGAGTAAAATTAATCTTTCAATATTTTATTTTTCTAATCATATTCTTCAAATCAAGACAAGGAATTGGATCATCTACCTTCATTTCTTCAAGATAAATTTGAGGGTAATTATTCTTGGCTCAATTTCTTAATTTAATCTTAATTTCATTTTTTTTTTGTTTCTAATTAATTAATTAACATGTAAATTCTTTTAGTTCAATCATTTTCTTCTTATTTTCTTATTCTTTGATTTTGTTTAACTAATTATCATGTAAATTCTTTTAGATTTATTATTTAATTATTCATATTATTATTTCTTATTCTTATTTCTTATTTAATTGTTCATGTTCATATCATTGTCATCATTTTTGTTCATATATATTATTAGTATTATCATTTAACATGTTTTAACATAATTGACTTATTTTATTTTTTATTATTATTAACATGTACTTATGTGATTGTCCATATTATTATGGGTAAACATGCCATGTTGATTTTATTTCTTATTGTTCTTGTATGTTTATATGATTATTCATCCTCTTTATTATTATTATTATTATTATTGTTATTATTATTATTATATTTGATTGTTCATATTTTTTGTTATTATTGTATTATTATTATTGTAGTTATTACCATCATTAGTATTATTATTATTATTATTATTATTATTATTATACCTGTCAAAATACACCCATAACCCAACAATTCACCCAAACCCACCCAACAAAAATTAACCCAAACCCAACCCAACTAAAAAATAACCCATTAAAACCCACCTAAAATCTACCCACTAATAATCCCACCCGTTTGGTTCTATTTCCCTATACCCAACGGGTCAGTTCCCAAATCTTTATTTCCCCTGCCCTTTGCTACGTTGCCTTTCTTCTCTATCTCTCTCTCGATCTCTCAAAATCGGCAGTTCATCAGCTCGTCAGCCGGCAGCCGCCTGTCGCCGGCCATCTCGCCAGCAGCCTGACGTCGGCCATCTCGCCATCTCTCATCTCTCTCGGTCTCGATCAGGTATTTTACTTTCAATTTTACTTTCAATAAATCTCAGCAAGTTTCTGCAAGTTTTCCATTTGATATATTTATATTACTTTCTTTCCATTTTTGGCCTCTCTTTTTCTCTGTGCTTTCTTACTAGATTATATTAACTTGACAAGTACATGATAGTTCATGAGTTATTGTTGCAATTCTGCTGTAATTTATGGAGTCAATCGAATTATGGGATGAGTCTGGAGTTGCTCCATGGGGAAGGGATCAGGTCGTTGTTTTTTAGAGTTTATTTTCTTTCTTTTTTTTTTTGGTCCCGTTTAGATTACCACTGTCCTCTCTCAAATGGGTGGGTTCCTCGAGCTGTGATTCTTTTTTTGTGAAATGGGATTGGTTCTGTTCGAATAATTTAGAACTTTGTTATTTCTTTTGCTTCCCTGTAGTATTCTCAAGATTGCTACAGGCGTTTACATTATTCAGCTTAGATGTTGATTGCTGGTGTCCGAATTTCAATCCCGAGAATATATATATAGATAAACACTCTGTCTTTTAACTTAGTTTAATAAGCTCATTACTGGATTTGAATGCTTTGTTCGGGAATAACTTTTTATCTTTAGATTGATGGAAGTTGCAGACTCCTAATCAATTGGCGCTACAAAAAGAAAGAGAGAGATAGAAAAACCGCAAAGAGCTCCAAAAACGTTTCGTGCGGATCCAAAGCAAATTCTAAGTCTCCATACGTGAGTTTATGCTTCTTATATAAAAATACGCTCTCTCCATTCATTTTGGGTTCTTGCTTCTTATCCATTAAATATGCTTCCTCCAGTTCATTTTCTTTAATTCAGAAAAAAGCAAATGTTCATTTTCTGCATGGAGAATTTGCAGCTAATAGTGAAGTATTAAATGTATTACAAGGGTTTTATTTGTTTATATGTATCTTGATTTGTGGGCACAGTGGATTATTTGATGGAAGGCTTAGTGCATTCACGAATAACAGTGTCAGAGAATAAAAGAGAGGCTCATGCATAGGCCTAAAACTCTGTTAGCCTTTCTACAAATACATACAGAGAGCCCTTATTCAAGTTCAAAGGACAAGTGGGTTCTTGCTCCCAAATTGACGAGATAGATATAGATATGTAAATTCTCAAAGCTGATGATCTCAAGTTTTGTTTTATGGATGCTTGTTTGATTGACTGTATGTTTTTTGTTTGTTGAAATGATCTAAAATTTTGAGCTTATAAGTAGTGCGCAAAATTATTTTGATTGTTCATATCGCTATACGGAAATTATTTATAGATCTAATGAAGAGTAATGCATGACTTGATGCTGATAGTATGAATGAAAAACATGATATGGTTCTGTGTTTATGAGTCATTGCGTTCTATAATTATTTTATTAGGAAACTGTGGATGCTGTGTTTCATATGGAAAGGGAGAAGCTTTGATATGTGATTTTAAGCGGATGGTGTTTCCTATAAGAACTTAGTTTAAAGTCTATGCCATGTGATTGTTTTGTAAATTATAAATCTTTTATTTCATTTTAGTTACTGATTCTTTTCCAAGTATTTGGGATCTTTTAGCTTGATATATAGATTTGTCACATAGACTGATTCTGGTTTTAGTACTTTTCAAATTACTTGTCCAGTTTGCTTCTTATGAAAATAACTACTTCATGCATAATAGTAGCCCTCATTCATTAGAAATTGAAGATTGATTTGAGATTCTATGGTCAAGATTTTGCAATTATATTCTGTTTCATTTTGTTAGAGAGAAGTAGGTGGAAGTTAGAAGTTAGAATTATTTTTTAAATTTTTTTTAGTATTTCGTTATTGGGAATTATTTTTTGATAAACAAAATAGATCAAATGGGTCGATTCACATTTCGGTCCATATAGGGCTTTATCGACTCATTTGGGTCAAAATGGGTCGACCCAAACCCACCCAACCCATGTGGGTAATTGACCCATTTACGACCCAACTATTTTTTACCCATTTCCGACCCACCCATTTCCGACCCACCCATTTATGACCCAACCCAAACCCACCCAACCCGCCCATTTGCCACCTCTAATTATTATTATTATTATTATTATTATTATTATTATTATTATTATTATTATTATTATTATTATTATTATTATTATTATTATTATTATTATTATTATTATTATTATCCTTATTCTTGTTTAATTTTATTATTACTATTATTATTTATTTCTTATGCATGCTGATTTTTATTATTACCTTTGCTTTTTATACATGTTGGATATTGTTGTTATTATTTTATGCTTTTACACATGCTGAATTTTATGTTTGTATTTTCTATTCATGTTTTTTTGCATGTTGAGTTTTATAATTATTATTTTATGTTTGCTTATGAATGTTGGCTTTTATCAATATTATTAATATGTTTTATGCATGCTGATTTTTATTATTTCTTTTGCTTTTTATGCATGATTGGATGTTATTGATGTTGTTTTGTGTTTTTATGCATGTTAAATTCTATCATCATTATTTTATGCTTTTTATGCATGTTAAATTTTATTAACACTATTTTATGTTTTTTTAGCATGTTGTTTTTATTAATTTGTTAAATTGCATATTTTTTTTATGTCATTTTAATTGGCTTGTCATACATGATGCAATTTTGTTTGCATTAATTTAATTATTTTCATGTTATATGTTTAATTCATTTTTTATTACTAACTTCATTTTCATTTGTTTTTATTTTCAATACTCATTTTTTATGTGTGAGTTTTTGCCAAGTGGGAGCCCATGAAGATTTGAAGATCCATTTGGGAGTTGATTTGTTAATTTTTATTATTTTATTTTTTAATATGTAATTTGTAATAAATTATTTTTATGCACGTTAATTAAAAAAATTACAAAAATATTTCTATTAAACTTGGATTTTTCTAAATAAAAATGGGACCAATGTCCTAGTTTTTCTCATCCAAAATAAATTATCACTTTAAAATTATTTTCTTTAATTATGCATGAGAGGACCAATGTCCTCATTTTTAATAAATAGCCCGATTTATGTATGATTTGTATTTTATTTACAAATGGGGGTTGTATTCCGCTCCTAGTTTTGTTGTAATTTATTTCGCTTTCATTTATTTTATTTACCGCTTTATTTATATGATTGATATGCGTTTAGTTAAATTGCATTAAAATTGAATGAGAAAAGGCATAAAATACTAAATTCAAAACTCAATTATAAACTTAACCAAATGTATGAATAAATGGGGAGTCCTGAACCTGTCTCTGGTCTTTGGGCTCAATGAGGCGAGAGACCCATTTCAATGGGATCTCCAAGACACCTCTTGTGTCCCGTAAAAAGTCTTTAACTTGCATAGTCCTAGGCTCCAAGAGGCGAGAGGGCGCTCCTAATGTTCTATTAGGATGGAACCTCCAAGACCCCTCTGGCTTGCCCAAAATGGACATAGCAACGCCGTCTTGGGCTCACTGAGGCGAGACGAACTTTTCCAATGTTTTATTGGGTGGCGACTCCATGAAATCTCCTTGTTGCCCGAAATAGACGCACTTGTAAATACCTTACAAGTTTTATGAACCTCTCTTGATAGCCCTAAAGCGGGCCTTCAGGAAGCCATGGGGTGGTTCGGCGTGCGTCACAGTGGCGACTCCACTGGGGACCTACAAGAGACTTCCCTTCGAAAGTACCTTGGTTAAAATTTACAATTGAGTTTTAATTTAGAAATTTCATCCCTTTTTGAAATTGCATAGCATATCATTAGAGCCTTAGATTATGCTAGTTTGGTCCCTATCTTAACCCCGGTGCGTGTTAGTGGTTATGCCCTAGGCCAAGCATTTGGACCTTGATGTAATCATTACTTTTTCATTTATATAATGGTTTTCTTCGTATTGATATTATTGGCATGTTACATTATTGTAATGTTTATGAATAACAACGTTATTCATGTTGTCCCTAGTCATTTATCAATAAAGGGCATAAAGATAAATTAAGACTAGTATAGATTTGCATTGATAATCATGGGATGATTATATATGTTGATATAAATCAAATCTATATGTACTTGCTAGAGAACAAAGTACTGGATAGACCCACTATAAGATCACTTCATGGGTTAATGTCATAAGTGATCTTATAATAGATATATTATTGAATCCTTTGACCTGAGATTATCATAGTTTCCTACATAAGGATCATTATGTTTTGACATAATCAAACGTTATCTTTAATCGGATAATTATAAAGTTTATGATCGGACATAGTGAGAATTATGCGGAGGAAAGTGAATAATCAAGATGGAATTTGTCCCTCTCTAATGAGAGAGATATCTATTGGGCCCCTCGATAAGTAGGACTGTAAAATGCATGGCCGTGCTCGAATGAATTGATAGTGTCATCAATATCATTTGAATTTATCAGTCTACTTGGTGATCGAGAAATTATATGTTTGAACAATTTAAGTTTGACATGGACCATGACTTATGTTCAAACAAGATATCGTGTGACAAAAGGATAATAACATGTTCTATTGCAAGGTTAAAATCGGACTAACGATACTTATATTATTTGGGTAGTCATAATGTCTTGCTAGAGACCAATTATGACTTGTGGGCTTATTATGGGATAAGGCCCACTGCCAACATAATATAAACCTATTGGGTCACACACCAAGACCAAAATGAACAATATGGATTTTATTGGGCTATTGGGCTATTATCTCTTGTTATTAACTCTTATCAAAACTCAATTTCCGTTTTTCATAAGGAATGAGAGTTTTAAGGTGGTTAAAAACATTGGATACCAACATTGGATACCAACATTGGATACCAACATAGGATACCAACATTGGATACCCTAGCTAGCATATCTTCTTATTGAGAAGAAGAAAAGAAAAACTTAAGCTAATTTTCTGTAAAGAAAAAAAAATACAGCCACCATTGTTCTTCCTTGAGAAGGAAAGAAAATCGTAAAATCCATTCGCATCTAAAGGGAACTAGCAACCCTGCGACTTCGGTTCATTTTGTTCGTGCGTGTGGATACCAGTAGAGGACGTTCGTGTTAAAGGCAGCGTCTTCAGTTCGATTTAAAGGTGTTTAATCCGAATTCCCACACTGAAAAGGTTAGTAAATCTTATCACTTCCATTTGAATCAATCGAAATACATGGATCCTGTTTTTTGGGTTTTATTTTCCGCTGCGTTTAATGTTGATTTAATCCGTTGAAACCCAACAGTGCGTTCCCGAAGCACGACCCTAGGTTCACTCAATGTGCGAAAGTGTTAAGGATAATCACTAGCCCAAGCCTCGTACCTTATGGTATATCAAATGGTGACCCAATCGGTCGTTATGCTCGTGATGAGTTAGACCCGTTGGCAGGGACCATGCTTGGGTAGCCCTAAAGTATCACTACCTTTTGACCAAAGCTCATGTATTGGCAACAGATACTTCCACTAGGTGAAATGTACCATAATACCGTGCTTGCTACGTGGACCATCATATATTGAACAAGGTCAGTTAAATTAAATGGTCTCCATCAAAGGCTTTCATGCCCCGATAGGCCCATCTTAATTTAGTTGAAGTGTTTAAATGCATAATGGCCAAACACCTATATGTATGTACATTAGATAAGAGATGTTATGCTGCCGATTTCCCACCGTGCACCACACGCGTCCAATGGGTTCCCTGATAACCATTGGATAAATCCCACCTAGGAAAGAGACCAATCGACCTCATGTGTGGGGGCAATAAGGTAGGAAGGATCCACTTACTTGCATGTGGTTGTGGATGATGCATTGCATATTCATGTCATTCATGCACAAATAAAATTTTTATTTCTTCCCTATGTATACATCCTCTTCTTTACATATAATTATTACATGGACATATCATCCTGTGTATAGTTTTTCAAACGTTTCACATGTATCATTGTAATCTCTTTTAGTCACTGCATACCATTTGTTGCACAGCACAACCATGCATTGCATATAATTCATGCATCATTCTAACTCCTTGCTTTTCAGCCATTGTAGACCATTTGCTTGGGTGGTTTAGGGATCCCGATAGTTGTCTAAAGAGTGATTAGAGTTCAAGTTGGTTGACAAAGATTTAGCATCCTTGCTAGAACGTCCGAAGATATTAGAAATGGCTGGTCCATCACAACAAATTGAAGAGATCCGTGCCCTAATGGCCCAAGAGATAGATGAGAGATTTGAAGAGCTAGAAAAAAAGTTGTTGGCCATGATTAAGGAGAGGATGGATGCCATGGCACTTATTCTTTAAGCCCAATTCATGATGATTCTATTAGCCAGGTTAACTCGACCCCGACTCAGAAGGCTCATGCAACGACGGCTGTAATGTTCCCGTCCACTCTCGAGCCTAGGCACAAGGCACCATTCGACTCACCAATCAAGCTACTGGGAAGAGCAAAGGGACTAGAGCCTTTACAGTTAATTGGCCTTCTCAGTCCCTCAAACACTAAAAGGAAGCTAACTGATCTTGAAGAAGAGATTGTGAAGTCCAAGCTTGTAACTACTCGGGCACCTCTCAATAAGACTATTGCTGGCCCCGCAGGTCCAGGAGTTGGTTACTATGATAATAGCAGTAATACCCAAAGGGTAAGAAAAGTGTCAGCAATTAAAGCGGATTAGAGGCATTACTCTAATTTGGGCAGATTCTTGTCTTGGGTACTCAACAGATTGATGAAGGAAGGTAAGCTACTGCCACTACCTGCTAAGCCCGCCAGAAACCAGGGACAACCCAATCACAAAGCCGATCAGTATTGTGCCTTCCACTAGCACACTGGGCATATGACGGACAATTGTGTGAGGCTAAGGCATGAGATTCAAGATCTGATCGATAATAAATAGATTACTGATCCAGAGCGCCGCAAGAAATAGGGGAGGAAACCTTATAGTAGATATGCTTTTCATATTTGAACTTTTTTCAGTGTCGATGTATGCGGTACTATTTACATTAACTATATTAATGGCTTTTTGTTTATGTTCTCATGATTTCATTATGCATGATCACAATCACAAGTCATTTACATTTGATATTAACTTAATGAATACTCCTTCATGTAATCTCGAGATCTTGTAGCATCTCATATAACTCCTGAAGAGAGGAAAATCCTGAGAGATAAAAATAAAAATAGAAAATAGTGGAAAGGAAAAACTAGATGCAATTAGGGGATTGGATGAAAACTCACTAAGAGCACTAGAACCTTTCTGATTACCCGTCAAAGCGACTCCTGGATAAGGCTGGATCTAGAAAATGATTTAAGCACTATTTCTTTGTATAGCTCTCTAAATGACCATTTCCTACCCTCATTTCAAAATCGCTTGCTAGCCCGTTGAGCCTTTATTTTGGTATGCTAAATGCGTACCAATTTTATTGTTACACACATTAAAACTACCTTTCGCCTAAAATAATTTTGGCTTCCCCTTAGAAGAATGGCCGCTATAGTAAGGATGGATGTACATTACGATATCCGCTTGAGCTATCCAAAAATTGCCCTAGTGAAAGTGGGTTTACACTTCTGAAAGAGATTTTTAATCATTAATGATCTTTGAGGCTTGACCATTGGCAATCCTTTAGGCCATCAAAAATTTGCCTCGATGGAAATGGGTCTACATTTTGAGAAGGGAATTTCAACCATTGATAATTTTGGGTTACCAGAAAAATCACCCTGATAAGGATGGGTCTACCCTTTAGAAAATGAATTTGCGATCATCGATAATTTTTGGGCTACACTTTAGGAAAGGGGTTTTAAATCACCAATAAATCTTTTGGGTAATTAGAGACATAAATTTATGAAGAAAAAAAGAGGAAGAAAAGAAAAAGAAAGAAGAAAAAAGAAGGAAAATAGTAGGGCCCAAGATAATACCCCTTAATGAGTTCAGTAGCTATCTTTCTTAGCTTAATTGTTACGTTGAGTTTGATAAGTCAGAGCATTACCGAGTCCAAATTCAAGAATTTCTGGACAACATGTAATTAGTTTTAAAATAATTCCATCATCCAAATGAACGTTGCGGCCATTTTTTCTCTAGAAACCTGATCCTCCTTTGATAGTCATCTACCTAAGCCTAACATTACAACCAAAGTAAGACCTTTTGATTCTTAGTTCAGTCTTATCCAATTAGCGGAGATGACCTTTTAATAAGGTTTGGTACGTAGGAAGGAGCATATGGTGTTTCTTGAGCTTTAAGCGGGGAGCCACGAATGCATTTATGCATTTGAGTTGATTCTCGTCCCTAACGTGCTTAGAGAAACAAAAAAGAAAAGAGTATTCGGGCAAAAATTAAGAGCAGAGAGAAAATTTTCAACCATGAAAATCCAAGAGAGCTGGTTGATAACAGGAGTTTGATGATTTCAAGATCCATCTCGAGATGAGATAAGGTCATGTATTTTCTCTGATTAATGCCAAATGGTGATCATGTGTGATGAAATCAGACTGGAACATATGCACATATACAATAATATTTTAATGTAAGCAAAGCACTTTATCTTGCATACTCAAAATGGTTTAAGTTCCAGTATAAAAAGTAGCGCATTGTTTTTTCTTCACATATGTGCAATTTACTATAAGTGGTCCTCATTGCCATCTTCATCTTGATGCTTCAACAGACTTGCCCCGACATCGGCTTCGAACTATTTGTCAGCACAAAATCCATATGACCATTATTCAAGAATTGAAAAGGATTTTAGTCCTTAAAAAAATAAAAATAAAAAAAGAAGAAGAAAGGGCCGTTAGAGATGAAAACCGTAACTGGCTCTCTAAACAAAAGTTAGGCCAAAAGGGCAGGGTGAAAACCTGGAGACAAGCAGTCTGCTCTACAAAAAAAGAGAAAAGCTGCTGGATTGGGTTGGGTCCATTCCAGGCAAAAATTAGGCATAGGGTTATGTGAAAATCCCTAAAGGGACGCATTTCCCATGAAGAAAAGCTAGTGTGAAAATCCACAAGGGACGCACTACCTTTAAAACAATGACTTCCGATGCCTGGAGCAATAAGGCATCATACTTCGGATGATCTTCCTTTTAGCCAGATAAGACATAATTCAGGACATGAGTCAGAATCCCGGGCATTTGCTCATTGACCGGGGGGCAAAGATGCACCTGACGGTTCTCTTTAAAGAGTTTACGGGTCAGGGTCCCTAAGCAAAGATGCCCTTTCTAGTTCCTCAGGGGGCATGGTGGAGCGGCCAAGCCATATCCTCAATGGACCTTTAACTACTTAGCATAGTGGAGCGGCCAAACCATATCCTCAACGGATCTTTAACCACTCAGGACATGGTCTATTCATTTTTGCATGCATTTCATACCATTCTTTAGCAAATATCTGCATATGGCCATTTACACTTGCATGCACAATCTCTTGCATATATTCCTGTGCACACAACTTTGCAGGAAAGTCCAAATGAAAGCCACTTGCATAAAAGCTAGTCAGGGACGGCAACGTTAACACTCACCCTTGCTGGACAATCAGGTCAAGATAGAATCTACGCCGGCAGGTCTCCGAGACCTCTTAAGAGGCAATTCTCCGAGGTTTTTTAGGAGACAAATCTCTTTTTCTCTTGCACTTTTGGTAGTCTATAGCAGACTCGGTGCAGTCATCTAAGAGGACATCTCTTGCACTTTTGGTAGTCTGTAGCAGACTCGATGCAGTCCTCTAAGAGGGCATCTCTTGCACTTTTGGTAGTCTATAGCAGACTCGGTGCAGTCCTCTAAGAGGGCATCTCTTGCACTTTGGTAGTTTGTAGCAGACTCGGTGCAGTCCTCTAAGAGGGCATCTCTTGCATTTTTGGTAGTCTGTAGCAGACTAGGTGCAATCCTCTAAGAGGGCATCTCTTGCAGTTTTGGTAGTCTGTAGCAGACTCGGTACAGTCCTCTAAGAGGGCATCTCTTGCAGTTTTGGTAGTCTGTAGCAGACTCGGTGCAGTCCTCTAAGAGGGCATCTCTTGCATTTTTGGTAGTCTATAGCGGACTCGGTGCAGTCCTCTAAGAGGGCATCCCCTGCACTTTTAGTAGTCTGTAGCAGACTCGGTGCAATCCTCCTTTTGCATTTTTTGTAGCCTGTAGCAGGCTCGGCGCATCGTCATCTGAGGATGACACCTCTGCACTTTTAGTAGTCTGTAGCAGACTCGGTGCAACCCTCTTCTTGCACTTTTAGTAGTCTGTAGCAGACTCGGTGCAATCCTCTGAGGAGGGTATCTCCTACGTTTTGTAGTCTTATCAGCGACTCGATGCATCGTCATCTACGGATGGCAGCTGCACTTTTAGTAGTCTGTAGCAGACTCAGTGTAGTCCTCTTTTTGCACTTTTTGTTGTCTGTAGCAGACTCGGTGCAATCCCCCTTTTGCGTTTTTTATAGCCTGTAGCAGGCTCGACGCATCGCCATTTTTGGATGGTTCCTGCACTTTTTGTAGTTTGTAGCAGACTCGGTGCAGTCCTCTGAGGAGGGCCTTTCTCGCGTTTTGTAAGTCTGTAGCAGACCCGGCGCATCACCGTCTTAGGATGGTTCCCTGGCACTTGGTTGTCTTCTCAGTGACTCAGTGCAACTCAAGAGAATGAATCACAATACTGTTCTCGAGGGAGCAGCTGGAAGGAGGTAGTCTCAGGTACGCGCTTCTTTCCTTTTCCTGAATTTTGCCTCACCTAGGCACCCACACATTAGCCTCCCCAAAATTGGGGGCAACTGTAGACACCGGGTCTCGAGTAGCCTTGATCAGGATTACCCAATGATGAAATTAAGTGTGCCGATTTATAGGCAAAAGGAATGAAAGTTGGAAGTGATAATTTTCTTATCGTTTTGATTTGTTAGGAATGAAGAAAAATGTATTTTAAAAATATTTTAAAAATGTTTTAAAAATTATTTTGGGATAAAAAGTTAGTTGTTAAATTATTGTGTTTTTATAGAATTTTATTTAAAAAAAAATTCGCGTGAGTGTCGGGCTGCGGCAGCGTTGGGCAGCTCCCAGCGCTCGCCCGGGCGCTGCGCGGACCTGCGCGCGGGAAGCCCATCGGGCGCTCCGACGGGGCGCCCTGCGCCCCTGTTCGCCCGTTTTGCCTTTTTTGGCCTTTTTGGCCATAAATTCTTCATTTTAAATGCTTTTTAACTCATTTGTTTTGCAAAATTTAATTCAAAAAGTCTTTTATCTTCCAACCCAATAAATTCAGTGGTTTTTTTGTAGTTATGGGAATTAAATTAATTTAATTTCTTAATTAAAAAATCTGAATTTTGAGGGAAAGAAAAAGGGTTTTTTAGTGAGAATTGAGGGGGGATTTTCTTTAGAAAATATTTTTCTTCTTCTTTTTTCTTTCAAGAACAAATTCTTACAATTTCTAAAGGAATTTCGAGCAATTCTTGAGACAAAAAATGTCAATTTTTGTTGTTGAAAATTTTCTTATTTTCAATTGACAATTTTTACTTTAAGACAAATAAATTAATTGTTTGTTCTTGAGTAAAATTAATCTTTCAATATTTTATTTTTCTAATCATATTCTTCAAATCAAGACAAGGAATTGGATCATCTACCTTCATTTCTTCAAGATAAATTTGAGGGTAATTATTCTTGGCTCAATTTCTTAATTTAATCTTAATTTCAATTTTTTTTTTGTTTCCAATTAATTAATTAACATGTAAATTCTTTTAGTTCAATCATTTTCTTCTTATTTTCTTATTCTTTGATTTTGTTTAACTAATTATCATGTAAATTCTTTTAGATCTATTATTTAATTGCTCATATTATTATTTCTTATTTAATTGTTCATGTTCATATCATTGTCATCATTCTTGTTCATATATATTATTAGTATTATCATTTAACATGTTTTAACATAATTGACTTATTTTATTTTTTTATTATTATTACCATGTGCTTATGTGATTGTCCATATTATTATGGGTAAACATGCCATGTTGATTTTATTTCTTATTGTTCTTGTATGTTTATATGATTGTTCATCCTCTTTATTATTATTATTATTATTATTATTATTATTATTATTATTATTATTATTATTATTATTATTATTATTATTATTATTATTATATTTGATTGTTCATATTCTTTGTTATTATTGTATTATTATTATTGTAGTTATTACCATCATTAGTATTATTATTATTATACTTATTCTTGTTTAATTTTATTATTACTATTATTATTTATTTCTTATGCATGCTGATTTTTATTATTACCTTTGCTTTTTATACATGTTGGATATTGTTGTTATTATTTTATGGTTTTACACATGCTGAATTTTATGTTTGTATTTTCTATTCATGTTTTTTTGCATGTTGAGTTTTATAATTATTATTTTATGTTTGCTTATGCATGTTGGCTTTTATCAATATTATTAATATGTTTTATGCATGCTGTTTTTTATTATTTCTTTTGCTTTTTATGCATGATTGGATGTTATTGATGTTATTTTGTGTTTTTTGCATGTTAAATTCTATCATCATTATTTTATGCTTTTTATGCATGTTAAATTTTATTAACACTATTTAATGTTTTTTTTAGCATGTTGTTTTTATTAATTTGTTAAATTGCATATTTTTATTATATCATTTTAATTGGCTTGTCATACATGATGCAATTTTGTTTGCATTAATTTAATTATTTTCATGTTATATGTTTAATTCATTTTTTATTACTAACTTCATTTTCATTTGTTTTTATTTTCAATACTCATTTTTTATGTGTGAGGTTTTGCCAAGTGGGAGCCCATGAAAATTTGAAGATCCATTTGGGAGTTTATTTGTTAATTTTTATTATTTTTATTATTTTATTTTTTAATATGTAATTTGTAATAAATTATTTTTATGCACGTTAATTAAAAAAATCACAAAAATATTTCTATTAAACTTGGGTTTTTCTAAATAAAAATAGGACCAATGTCCTAGTTTTTCTCATCCAAAATAAATTGTCACTTTAAAATTATTTTTTTTAATTATGCATGAGAGGACCAATGTCCTCATTTTTAATAAATAGCCCGATTTATGTATGATTTGTATTTTATTTACAAATGGGGGTTGTATTCCGCTCCTAGTTTTGTTGTAATTTATTTCGCTTTCATTTATTTTATTTACCGCTTTATTTATATGATTGATATGCGTTTAGTTAAATTGCATTAAAATTGAATGAGAAAAGGCATGAAATACCAAATTCAAAACTCAATTATAAACTTAACCAAAGGTATGAATAAATAGGGAGTCTCGAACCTGTCTCTGGTCCTTAGGCTCAATGAGGCGAGAGACCCATTTCAATGGGATCTCCAAGACACCTCTTGTGTCCCGTAAAAAGGCTTTAACTTGCATAGTCCTAGGCTCCACGAGGCGAGAGGGCCCTCCTAATGTTCTATTAGGATGGAACCTCCAAGACCCCTCTGGCTTCCCCAAAATGGATATAGCAGCGCCGTCTTAGGCTCACTAAGGCGAGACGAACTTTCCCAATATTTTATTGGGTGGCGACTCCATGAAATCTCCTTGTTGCCCGAAATAGACGCACTTGTAAATACCTTACAAGTTTTATGAACCTCTCCTGATAGCCCTAAAGCGGGCCTTCGGGAAGCCATGGGGTTCGGCACGCGTTACAGTACCCCTCCTAGCTTATGGAACCAGGGCCTTCCGAGCAAAGCCGAGAAATTGGCCGGAATAGGTAGGACCACAAATTCTGCTTCCGTTTCAATGGGTCCAGTTTTGACCAGGGCTTTAAATGTCCCCGAGGCTTGTCTTCTGGAATTATCATAAGCCGTGATGGTTAAGTCTTACTTGCTAAGCATACTCTCATCTAGTCCGTAAGCTTGAAGCGCGACCAAAGGTGTCACACCCCGTTTGCCCCCTAGTTGAATGAGCCATATATGTATGTGTGTGCAATTGCATGAGTTTTGTATCATGAGGGCATTTTGGTATTCTTGCATGTTTTAAGAGTTTTGCTAGCATGTGGGTGCATGCATGGTGCCATGGTGTGAGTTAGTTGGGTTAGTTTTGTGTGTGCTCAAGCGCACCATTGTAGTGTGTGTTCTTGAGAGTTTCATCATGTGTGGTTGAGTGCACCATAGTAGGATATGCGCTAGTGGGATTGATTTAGTGTGTGGACATGCATATGGTTGTAGGGTGTGTTTAGGGAGTTGCACTTGTGTGTGTTGCTCACACATAAGTAGGGTATGCTTTAGTTGAGAGAATCTTGTGTGTGTATAACTTAAGCATCTAGGGTGTGAGTGGCCAAATCCCACTAATTGGAGATTGACACTTGTCTTAGGTTAAGAAAAGAAAAAGGAAAAGAAAGGAAAAGGGGATTTCAGATTTTCATTTTGTGTTTCCCGTTCATCACCGCCCCTCTCTTCTCTTCTTCTCCTTCTTCTTCTCTTTTGGACCTTAGTTGAGATTCAAGGGTTACTAGTGGGGTTTGATCATCTCTTAGTATTCATTGGTAAGTTTTATGCATTCATTTTGCTTTTGTTTCAGTTTTTCCCATCTTCTATTCTCTAGTTTGGATTTGGAGTTAGGGTTGATCTGGATTTTGTTTTGTTTGTATGTTTTGGTTGGGTTTCCTAGTTGAGCCTCCCCGGGATCCTAAAGGCAAGGAAGTTGCTAGATCTAGTGGAACTAAGCACTAGGAGCTAAGGATTTTGAAGGTTTGGGAACTTTCTTACTTTTGCATGAGAAATGTTCATGTATGTGTTTTGATTTGTTCTTGGAATTTGATGGTTAAATGTTCTCTATCTTGATGTATATGATATGGGTATTTGCTTTGAAGTGTGAATCTTGCAAAGGCATGAGTTAATTATGGTAATTTTGGAATTGATGTGGTTTGATGCATAAATTGGGTTTTTGATTGATTCTTGAAATTGAATGTGTAAATTAATGGATTGGATGAAGTTTATTGTGAATAAATGTTGCATTATGGTTGTTGATGTTAATGGATGACTGGATTTGAGGTAAGTAACCTTGGAATGAGTTTTGTGTGGTTGGATGAGGATTTGGAGGAGGAAAATCTGCAGAATTTCTGCAGATTTTCAAAGGCCCGACGCTGTCTCGAACGCGACGACTGTCGCGATCGCGATAGAGAGGGATATTGGGAGCTTCATTGTCGCGAGCACGCGACGCCGTCGCGAGCCCGTGACACCCGAAGTGTTGTGTGCCCTCTGTCGCGATCGCGACAGAGCATATTGTTGGCCGAGTGCTATCGCGAGCACGCGATCTGTCGTGAGCCCGCGACAGCACTAATTTCCCTTGGTCGCTATCGCGACATACGTCGCGAGCGCGACAGAGCCCGGCCCTTCCGTCCTCCTCGCGGTCGCGAAGTCCGTCGCGCGTACGCAGCGAAGAGACTTTGGTCTCTGTCGCGAGCGCGACAGTCCCTGGTATGCTAATTGAGTTCTCTTCTTTGCATGAGGTTTTGAACTTCCGTTTCTTTTGACAGTTATGAGAATTATGCTTAGTATTTTATGAACATGGAACATGATATGATTGTGCCCATATATGATGATAATTTTGGAAGTTGAGAAATTGATTGATTGGGTTATGTATGACCTGCTAGAGTCTAGTAAGTGGATAGTTAGGCATGCCTAATAGAGTCTTTGCTGCAGCTTCTGTTTTTCCGTTTGGACCCCGATCAGGTCCCTGTCCGGTTCCTCGCGGACTTCTGTAACATGTTTGGATCTTGTTTAAGGTCCTTTTGAAAGTGTTTGTGAATGAATATTTAAATGGTTTTCGATTCGTAATCGGTTTGTACCCGTAAAGTACTTTATGTTCACTCGTTATCCACTACCTTGAGTCAGCAGGTGTTTCAATGGTTAAAGTGTTTGTATGAATTGTTATATGAGAAAACATATGTTTTATCCTTATGGATTCAATGATGAAAAGTATAATCTGCTTTGAGAATATGATTATTGTTATGAACCTTCTGATGAATGGCTATATGTATGTACGCATGTGAACTGCCTTGACGACCGTTGTGAATGGTTGTCCTTATACTATTTGTGTGTTTCCCCACTAAGAGTTTATCGCTTAGCACGGTGTGTTTACCCGTGCAGGTGCGGAAGGAATCGCTTTTGGGACAGTCATCGCCATCAAAGCCAACACAGCAGGGTCTTAGTGCAGGGCTTATTTTTGTACCTTTTGAGGATTCTTTTTGTATAGAACTCTCATATGATTTTGTAATAGTTTCCGCTTTTGTATATGTAATTGTGGGAGTTGTAATTATCTTTTATATCTCTCAGTTGATCAGAACAGTAATGTAATGCTTCTATTATATTAATGCATGATCAGCTTTCATGAATGATCTTGTAAAGTTTTGATTTACCCTGTATTGTGGTATGTATATTTACGTATGAATGTATGTATATTTCTGTATCTGTGTGGTGGCACCTTTACTCCTACGGCATCTCACTCCATTTTGGATGGGATCGCCTATGTATGGGTAAGGGGTGTTACAAGTTGTGGTATCAGAGCCCCGGTTTAGGCATTTCTGGGTGATTGTTTATATGATGCTATGTGTGCATATGTCTATGTCTAGGGCTGTGTTGGCTGATGTGGTTGTCTTCTTATTTGTTAGATGAATTCTGATTCTGCTCACGGTGCGCTCGAGGAGTCCGCTGAAAGTGTGAACCCTCCAGCGATAGATCCGTCTGTCTCTGTTTCGGTATCGGCTCAACGTGCTAGGGTTCAGCCCGAGGCCACTGCCATGCCTTTTGAGGCGATGCTCAGATTGCATCAGGACATGGCTCAGGTTTTAGAAAGGGTGACTGCCCTGAAAGCTCCAATAGTGAGTCTGAGAAGAGCTGGTGTGGAAGATTTTTATGGGACCGGACTTGATGAATCTGAGTTAGCCGAGAAGTGGCTGGATAAGGTTAAGAGAGCTCTAAGGGAAGTCAGGTGTCCTCCCGATCAGCAAGCTGAGTGTGCTGTGGCTTTGCTTCAAGGTCCAGCATACGAATGGTGGGAGTTGGTGAGTAGGCAACCTCAGATGCCTGATCCTTTGACATGGGATTTCTTTGATGAGCAGTTTACTAGGAAGTATGTGACTCAAGCTTATAAGGACGCAAGGTGGGCGCAGTTTCTGAGTTTGAAGCAAAGGGCCTTGTCGATTGCGGATTATGAGAAGGAGTTTAACTGGTTATCTCGTTATGCTCCGCGTGGGGTTATGACGGATGATTTCAGATGCAAGCACTTTGAAGCCGGGTTGAATGATTCTTTGAAGATTGCCTTAGTTTCTTTGATATGTATGCCAGGAGTACATTATTATCAGATTGTTGAGGCTGCTGTGAGGGCAGAGAAGGCGGAATCTTTGATTAGAGAGAGAGCTCAGCGCAGGAATTCTGCTAGGGGTGGCATTTCCTCATCTTCGGGTAAGAGGTCTAGGAACCCACAAGATGATCCTGCAGCTGGTTCGGCTGCCAGAGGGAGAAGGCAAGGGTCAACTGCAGTATCTGGTTCTGGTAGAGGTGGCCGGTCTGATGCTACACCCGTTTGTTCGAACTGCAGTAAAGCTCACTGGGGTGAGTGTAGGTGGCTTACTGGTGGGTGTTTCAGGTGTGGGAGCACCGAGCACCGAGTGGCTAATTGTCCTCAAATGGGTGAAGATTCGGGCCCTCAGGGAGGAGTTAGTAGGGTTGGATCGAATGCTTCTCAGGTTGTGAGAGGTAGAGGTAGAGGTAGAGGTCGAGGCGGTCGACCTAGAGATGGAGTTGGTTCTGAGACAGTTGAGCGTCCTTCCCCAATGGCCGCTAGAGCATATGCAGTTAGAGCCAGAGAGGAGCAGGATGCCCCTGATGTGATTGCCGGTAAGTTCTTACTCCATGACACTGAATTATATGCTCTAATAGATCCTGGTTCCACACACTCATATTTGTGCACGCATAAGATTATTGATAAGTTGCATGTGGTAGAACAGTTAGACTATGAGATTTGTGTGACCAATCCATTAGGGCATAGTGTCAGTGTGAGTAGAGTTTATAGGAATTGTCCGTTGATGGTTGAAGGTGTTGAGTTCCCTGTGGATTTGATAGAGTTGCCCTTCAGAGAGTATGATTTGATTTTGGGTATGGATTGGTTGAGCAAGCATAGAGCTATGGTAGATTATCATAGGAAGACTTTTGTGCTTCGGGATAGGAACCGAGTTCCAGTGTTTGTTAGAGGTTTGGGTGCGAGTTCTGTGCACAATATGATTTCTGCTATTCAAGCCAAGAGGTTTTTGAGAAAAGGTTGTGAGGCTTTTCTGGCTGTGGTTTTGGATTCCAGGAGGGATCAAGTTAGGATTGAGGACATTCCTGTTGTCCGAGGGTTCAGTGATGTCTTCCCGAGCGATTTGCCTGGTTTGCCTCCGGAGAGGGAAGTTGAGCTAGCCATAGAGATTATGCCGGGTACCACACCGGTATCAAAAGCACCTTATCGGATGGCTCTTGTGGAGTTGAGAGAACTTAAAACTCAACTACAAGAGCTATTGGATAAGGGGTTCATTCGACCCAGCATATCTCCTTGGGGAGCTCCAGTTCTGTTTGTTAAGAAAAAGGATGGGTCCTTGAAGATGTGTATCGACTACAGGCAGATCAATAAGGTCACAGTGAAGAATAAGTATCCGTTGCCTAGGGTTGAAGATTTGTTTGATCAGCTGTGAGGTGCAGGTGTGTTTTCCAAGATTGATCTTCGGTTTGGGTATTATCAGCTTCGTGTTAAGGATGAAGATGTGGTTAAGACTGCATTCCGTACTCGGTATGGCCACTATGAATTCCTTGTTATGCCGTTTGGGTTAACTAATGCTCCAGCGGCATTCATAGATTTGATGAATAGAGTGTTTAGGCCATACTTAGACCGGTTTGTAGTGGTGTTTATAAACGATATTTTGGTATTTTCCAAGAATGAAGCCGAGCATGAAGAGCATCTTCGGTTAGTTTTACAAATTTTGAGAGAGCGTCGGTTGTTTGCTAAGTTGAGTAAGAGTGATTTTTGGCTTCGGGAAGTGTCGTTTTTGGGCCATATAGTTTTAGCTAAGGGTATCCAAATGGATCCAGCCAAGATTGAGGTGATAGTGGATTGGAAAGCGCCTAGGAATGTCCAGGAAGTGAGGAGTTTCCTTGGTCTGGCGGGTTATTACCGTCGGTTCGTTAAGAGTTTTTCTGTGATTGCTGCTCCGATGACCAGGTTATTGAGGAAAGGAGTTAAGTTCGAATGGTCGGATAAGTGTTAAGCCTGCTTTGAGAGGTTGAAGCAGTTGTTAGTTGAAGCTCCTATACTAACTCAACCCACCTCGGGTAAGGAGTTTGTTATGTATAGTGATGCTTCAGGTGTTGGTTTGGGATGTGTTCTGATGCAGGAAGGTAAGGTTGTGGCTTATGCTTCTCGTCAGTTGAAGCCGCATGAAAGGAACTATCCGACGCATGATCTTGAGTTAGCAGCGGTTGTCTTCGCTTTGAAGATTTGGCGTCATTATCTCTACGGAGAGAAGTGCAGGATCTTTACGGACCACAAGAGTTTAAAGTATTTTATGACGCAGAAGGAACTAAATATGAGGCAACATCGGTGGCTTGAGCTGTTTAAGGACTACGATTGCATTGTGGATTACCATCCGGGTAAGGCCAATGTAGTCGCAGATGCATTGAGTAGGAAGTCAGTTTCTGCCTTGTTTTTGAGGCGGTTCAGATGGAGGTTTGGTTCGGATGGAGCTTTGATAGCTCAGTTGAAGGCAAGCCTACTTTAAGACAGCGGATAGTTGATGCTCAGAAGGTTGATAAGAAGCTTCAGCGGATTGTGCAAGAAGTCAGTTTGGGCAAGCAGTCAGAGTTTCTGGTTCAGCATGGGGTTCTCCTGTTTGGAAACCGTTTGGTTGTACCGGATAGCGAAGAGTTAAGAAGACAGATTTTGGAGGAGGCACATAGTTTAGTGTTCACCATGCACCCTGGCAGTGTAAAGACGTATCGGGATTTGAAGCAGTTCTTTTGGTGGTCTGGTATGAAGAGGGATATAGTGGACTTCGTATCTAAGTGCTTGACTTGTCAGCAGGTCAAGGCTAAGCACCAGGTTCCCTCTGGATTGCTTACGCCTTTGTCCATTCCTGAGTGGAAATGGGATGACACCGCCATGGATTTTGTTTTCGAATTGCCTTTGACTCAGAGGAAGCATGATTCTGTTTGGGTTGTTGTGGATCGACTTACGAAGTCTGCTCACTTTTTGCCGGTTAGGATGGATTATCCGATGCATAGATTGGCCAATACTTATGTGGATGAGATAGTTCGGTTACATGGGGTGCCTTTGTCTATAGTTTCGGATAGGGACCCAAGGTTCACATCCAAGTTCTGGAAAGAATTACAGCGAGCTTTGGGTACCAAGCTGAAGTTCAGCACAACATTTTATCCTCAGACAGATGGTCAGTCCGAGCATGTGATTCAGATCTTAGAGGATATGATGAGGGCGTGTGTTTTAGACTTTCCGGGTAGTTGGGACAAGTATGTGTCATTGATGGAGTTTGCCTACAACAACAGTTTCCAGTCGAGCATTGGTATGTCACCGTATGAGGCTCTATATGGACGTCAGTGTAGGACCCCTGTTTGTTGGACAGAGTTATCTGAGAGGTCAGTGATTGGGCCAGATTTGGTTAGAGATACAGAAGAAAAGATTAGAGTTGTGCAGCGGAATCTGAAGGTGGCCAAGGATCGACAGAAGTCTTATGCCAATCTGAAGAGAAAAGATGTGCAGTTTGAAGTTGGGGACAAGGTTTTTCTTAAAGTGTCTCCTTGGAGAAAAGTACTTCGCTTTGGAAAGAAGGGAAAGCTTAGTCTTTGCTTCATTGGTCCGTATGAGGTTTTGGCAAGAGTTGGTCCAGTGGCTTACAGATTAGCTTTGCCATTGGAATTGTCGAAGCTTCATGATGTGTTTTACATTTCGATGCTCCGTCGGTATAGATCGGATCCTTCCCATGTGTTGTCGGTTCAAGAAGTTCAGGTGCAGTCAGATTTTTCCTACGATGAGGAGCCTAGAGCTATCTTAGCGCGGGAAGTGAGACAGTTAAGGAATAAGCAGATTCCTTTGGTCAAGGTTTTGTGGAATCACCATGGGGTTGAGGGAGCAACTTGGGAGCCGGAGGAGTCGATGAGATTGCAGTACCCGCAATTGTTCAGTTCAGGTGAGAATTTCGAGGACGAAATTCCTGTTAGTAGGGGAGAGTTGTCACACCCCGTTTGCCCCCTAGTTGAATGAGCCATATATGTATGTGTGTACAATTGCATGAGTTTTGTATCATGAGGGCATTTTGGTAATCTTGCATGTTTTAAGAGTTTTGCTAGCATGTGGGTGCAGCATGGTGCCATGGTGTGAGTTAGTTGGGTTAGTTTTGTGTGTGCTCAAGCGCACCATTGTAGTGTGTGTTCTTGAGAGTTTCATCATGTGTGGTTGAGTGCACCATAGTAGGATATGCACTAGTGGGATTGATTTAGTGTGTGGACATGCATATGGTTGTAGGGTGTGTTTAGGGAGTTGCACTTGTGTGTGTTGCTCACACATAAGTAGGGTATGCTTTAGTTGAGAGAATCTTGTGTGTGTATAACTTAAGCATCTAGGGTGTGAGTGGCCAAATCCCACTAATTGGAGATTGACACTTGTCTTAGGTTAAGAAAAGAAAAAGGAAAAGAAAGGAAAAGGGGATTTCAGATTTTCATTTTGTGTTTCCCGTTCATCACCGCCCCTCTCTTCCCTTCTTCTCCTTCTTCTTCTCTTTTGGACCTTAGTTGAGATTCAAGGGTTACTAGTGGGGTTTGATCATCTCTTAGTATTCATTGGTAAGTTTTATGCATTCATTTTGCTTTTGTTTCAGTTTTTCCCATCTTCTATTCTCTAGTTTGGATTTGGAGTTAGGGTTGATCTAGATTTTGTTTTGTTTGTATGTTTTGGTTGGGTTTCCTAGTTGAGCCTCCCCGGGATCCTAAAGGCAAGGAAGTTGCTGGATCTAGTGGAACTAAGCACTAGGAGCTAAGGATTTTGAAGGTTTGGGAACTTTCTTACTTTTGCATGAGAAATGTTCATGTATGTTTTTTGATTTGTTCTTGGAATTTGATGGTTAAATGTTCTCTATCTTGATGTATATGATATGGGTATTTGCTTTGAAGTGTGAATCTTGCAAAGGCATGAGTTAATTATGGTAATTTTGGAATTGATGTGGTTTGATGTATAAATTGGGTTTTTGATTGATTCTTGAAATTGAATGTGTAAATTAATGGATTGGATGAAGTTTATTGTGAATAAATGTTGTATTATGGTTGTTGACGTTAATGGATGACTGGATTTGAGGTAAGTAACCTTGGAATGAGTTTTGTGTGGTTGGATGAGGATTTAGAGGAGGAAAATCTGCAGAATTTCTGCAGATTTTCAAAGTCCCGACGCTGTCGCGATCGCGATAGAGAGCGATGTTGGGAGCTTCGTTGTCGCGAGCACGCGACGCTGTCGCGAGCCCGCGACAGCCGAAGTGTTGTATGCCCTCTGTCGCGATCGCGACAACAGTCGCGATCGCGACAGAGCGTATTGTTGGCCGAGTGCAGATCGCGACCGCGACAACACTAATTGCCCTTTATCGCGATCACGACATACGTCGCGAGCGCGACAGAGCCCGGCCCTTCTGTCCTCTTCGCGGTCGCGAATTCCGTCGCGCGTACGCAGCGAAGAGACTTTGGTCTCTGTCGCGAGCGCGACAGTCCCTGGTATGCTAATTGAGTTCTCTTCTTTGCATGAGGTTTTGAACTTCCGTTTCTTTTGACAGTTATGAGAATTATGCTTAGTATTTTATGAACATGGAACATGATATGATTGTGCCCATATATGATGATAATTTTGGAAGTTGAGAAATTGATTGATTGGGTTATGTATGACCTGCTAGAGTCTAGTAAGTGGATAGTTAGGCATGCCTAATAGAGTCTTTGCTGCAGCTTCTGTTTTTCCGTTTGGACCCCGATCAGGTCCCTATCCGGTTCCTCGCGGACTTCTGTAATATGTTTGGATCTTGTTTAAGGTCCTTCTGAAAGTGTTTGTGAATGAATATTTAAATGGTTTTCGATTCGTAATCGGTTGGTACCCGTAAAGTACTTTATGTTCACTCGTTATCCACTACCTTGAGTCAGTAGGTGTTTCAATGGTTAAAGTGTTTGTATGAATTGTTATACGAGAAAACATATGTTTTATCCTTATGGATTCAATGATGAAAAGTATAATCTGCTATGAGAATATGATTATTGTTATGAACCTTCTGATGAATGGCTATATGTATATACGCATGTGAACTGCCTTGACGACCGTTGTGAATGGTTGTCCTTATACTATTTGTGTGTTTCCCCACTAAGCGTTTATCGCTTAGCACGGTGTGTTTACCCGTGCAGGTGCGGAAGGAATCGCTTTTGGGAGAGTCGTCGCCATCAAAGCCAACACAGCAGGGTCTTAGTGTAGGGCTTATTTTTGTACCTTTTGAGGATTGTTTTTGTATAGAACTCTCATATGATTTTGTAATAGTTTCCGCTTTTGTATATGTAATTGTGGGAGTTGTAATTATCTTTTATATCTCTCAGTTGATCAGAACAGTAATGTAATGCTTCTATTATATTAATGCATGATCAGCTTTCATGAATGATCTTGTAAAGTTTTGATTTACCTTGTATTGTGGTATGTATATTTACGTATGAATGTATGTATATTTCTGTATCTGTGTGGTGGCACCTTTACTCCTACGGCATCTCACTCCATTTTGGATGGGATCGCCTATGTATGGATAAACAGTCAAATCTGGTTTGGGGTATCTGGCTTTCGCTTCATTTCCATTACTCTATTTCTCCAACGGGTGAGGTACTCATGAAAAGATTCTCCCGCCTTTTGCTACAAAAGCTTCAAGTCCTTCAGAGTTATTTCCATCCTTGTACTACAATTGTACTGTCTGAGAAATTCTTCGGTCAACAACTCCCAGTCTTCTTTTGTCCTTCAGTCTAAACCTTGGTACCATTCTATTGCCAGGTCAGTTAAACTTAGGCAAAAGTACTCGATTTTCTTCCTCTTCGTTAGGGTGGTGCCCTTTATCACCAGGGAATATTGTTTTATATGAGCAGTGGGGTCTGAAGTACTGTCAAACTTAGGAATGTCGGGCATTTTGAAGTTCTGGGGTACCAAATCATCTCCTTCCAGCTCTCTATCCTCGGGATTCATTCCTCCCCCTATCTTTAGCATTTTTGTCCTGACTTTAAACCTTTCTTCCATCTTTTTCCACACCTCGTCTTCTACCCTAGGTGATTTTCCCTTGGCTATAATCTGTTCTTCTAGTTCATCCCATGGGTCAACCTCGGATCTAGGGCCTTCTTTATGCTCAACCGGCGTTGGGAATCTCGGCTCTACTATAGGTGGATCAACTGCTACTAAGGGCTTCGGTCTACTCTCCTCTTTTTCCTCCTGCAATCCAGCTGAGGCACTAGCCTGTTGCCCTGCTTGTGGTGCCAAAGTGGCAGCGAGATTTCCCATCATGGCTATCATTCGGGCCTTGAATTCCTTGATTCTCTTTCCCACTTCCTCAACAACTATTGCCCTAGTGGTATCAGTTCCTTTCGGTGAGTTCAACATCTTCGAAGTGGTGTGACTGGCTTCAAAACAAGATTCTGAAAAACTTCCTTCTTCTGACAGCTCAAACTCTGGGATCCTGATCAACCTACCCGTCGGTCCTCTTATCCACCTAGGCAGATCTATGATAGCTGCACAGACAAAGAGTCAGAATGAAGCATGGATGCGATGGAATGTATGCTCGTGATATGCAACATCCACAGAACACATACAAGCAGATAGGTCACCTCCACCCTTATAACTCACACACACGTGGTCACAGTCTCTTTCCTAGGCGGGATTAGCCCATGGGTTAACCGGGGATCCAATGAGTGCGTATGATGCACGGCAAAAATTCGGCAGCATATCACTCCTCAACTAATGTACAGGCGCATGGGTGATGATCATTACATATTTAAATAGTCCGAACATATCGACATGGCCCTACCGGGGCATGAAAACCTTTGGCTAGGTAACCAAACAAAACATTTGGACATTACTAATATGTAAGGATCCAAACAACAAGCACAGAATTATGGTTCATATTACCTAGGGGAAGTATCTACGGCCACTACTTGAGCTTTTTGGTCACGGGTGGTGTTACTTTAGGGCTACCCAAGCATGGTCCCTGCCGACGGGTCTAGATCATCACGAGCATAACGGCCGATCGGGTCACCATTTGATATACCATATGGTACGAGACTTGGGCTGGTGGTTATCCTTAACACTTCCCTACATTGAGTGAACATAGTGTCGTGCTTCGGGAATGCACCGGGGTTTAAGAAGGGACCAAACTAACGTATTCTAAGGCTCTAATGGGATGTATATGCAATTTTGAAAGAAAGCAAATTTATAAACTAAAACTTTAAGTGTAAATGTTAGTCAAGGTATTTTCAAATTGAAGTCTCGAACCAAACGTCCCCAGTGGAGTCGCCACTGTGACATGCGCCGGACCTCGGGGGCGCCCCTTGACTGTCCTGCATTAGGGCGATCGGGCAAATTGAGGGTCCGTTGATAACTTGCAATGAATTACAAGTGCGTCTATTTTGGGCAACAAGGAGGTTTCATGGAGTCGCCACCCAATAGAACATTGGGAAAGTTTGTCTCGCCTCAGTGAGCCTAAGACGGCGCATATATCCATTTTGGGCAAGCCAAAGGGGTCTTGGAGGCAAACACCCCAATAGAACGTTGGGAATGACCCTCTCACCCTATAGAGCCTAGGATTATTAATTAAGTCTTTGAAAGGGACACAAAGGTGTCTTGGAGTTTCCAATGAGTGATCGGATAGACCTCTCGCCTCGTTAAACCCAAAGACTAGAGCTGGGTTCGGGACTTCTCATTTATTTCTACCTTGATTTAACTTTACATTTAAGTTTTGAATTTATTAGTTCGCTTTCTCTCTCCACACGATGCAAATTTCAATAAAAAAAGCACAAATATTCACATTAAAAACGGTAAATATACTTAAATAAGAATAAATGAAATAAATGTTCGAAATTAAATTACAATAAAACTAGGAGCGGAATACAACTCCCATTTTAAAGGTACGATATATATATACATACAAAAAATGGAAAATTCATTTATTTTGAGGGTTTCGGCCCTCACATGCATTTATTATGAAAAAACTAATTTTATGTGATTTTTATGGGCTAAAACAGGACATTGGGTCCCTTAATTTTATGAAATAATCCCAATTTT
The DNA here is from genome assembly GCA_947683425.1 of Excoecaria cochinchinensis. Lineage (NCBI taxonomy): Eukaryota > Viridiplantae > Streptophyta > Magnoliopsida > Malpighiales > Euphorbiaceae > Excoecaria > Excoecaria cochinchinensis. The sequence goes on from CANTUQ010000004.1 coordinate 6,915,820, forward strand.
AATTATTATAAAACAAGTATCCATTCTTAATTTATGCGGAATAAAATAAAATAAAAAAAATTACATAAACAAAATAAGGAATAAGGAAAAGAAATAAATAAATAAAAAGGGATAGGAAAACTAAACCAAAGATAGGCTTCCATGATGGCATGATGGTTTTTTCCCCCACAGCTCAATCCATCCAAGAAAAGAAAATACAATACTCACAAAATAAAAGAAATATTAATATTTACAAATTAAAGCGATACACATGTAAGTAGAGAGTAAAATAAAATAAAATAAAATGAAAATAAGAAATAAAATACATAAAAAATAAAATTGTTAAAAAAAACATTTTAAAAATAAAAAAGAATTAAATTGAGGAAGAAATAATAAAAGAAAAAAAAGGGAAACAAAGATGAGAGACGGGCTTAGTGGCCGACCGACGGCCGTCCCTCACGTGACCGACGGGCAATGGGCCTCACACGCCGTCGCTCGAACGATAGACGGGTTTATCGCCCGTCGCTTGTGCGACAGACGGGCGTCGATGAAGCTACTGCCCGTCGGTCGCCTTTGGTTTCCGAATAAATAAGCAAAAAAAACTTCTTTTTCTCTTCTCTTCTTAAATAAAACAACTTTCAAACAAAATAAAGGCAAATAAAAGCTGAATAAAAGGTAAATAAATGCAATAAATGTGGAAATAAATGTAATAGATTAATAAATCAAGTGTCCAGAATATTTACCCTTAGATTGTACCTTTTTGGAGTGAAACTTCGGTTGACTCGAACCTTGTGCGTCTCACGAGAAGAAAGCAAAAACCAAGAAAGAAAAATGACTATACTTTTCCCTTGATTTTTACCAAATTTTCGAAATGTTTGAATCCACAAAATGGATGAAAACTAATGGATTTAGCTTCCTCCAAGTAAATTAGATCCACTTAAAAGCGAAAAAAAACGAGAGAAAGAGTAGGAAAAAATGGGAATTTAAATAAATAAAGAAAAGAAAAACTTGAGAACAAGAAAATTTGCCTTTTTAATTTTGCAAGAGTTTTCCCAATCCAAGTAGTTTTTTTTCCTTTTTGTAACCTTTTTTTAGCTTGTTTTTAGTGACTTTTTTTAAGAAAATTCGAACCCTTTTCAATGGGAAAGATTTACTATTTATAGGCATGACCGACGGGCAGGCCTTGACTCACCGACGGGACACGTGTCCGTCTCAACGACCGACGGGACACGTGTTCCTGGGAAAAAATGGTGGCCGCCTCAACGACCAACGGGCATGTGAGTCACCGACGGGTTGTCCATCCCTGAGAGAGGTGGTGACCGCTTCGACGACCGACGGGATGCCAACCACAGACGGGCAGGCCGTCCGTGGAGCAAAAGCTCAAATTTCAAGTTAAACTCCCAGTTTTTCAAATTCTTCTTTCTATAAAATAAAACCTTTTACTTCTCATGAGCCCATAGAATCAAAATTTCCGAGTTCCATCCACTCATTCGGGACAAGGCATCGGTTTTCTTCATTGGGTAATCTCTGATCTGGATCACCCCGGGACACGGTGCTTACAGCTTCCATCTCAACATGGATTGCTTGAAGCCATTTTGGGTCACTTAATGCCTCATGGATCCTGCACGGAATATGCTGACATGATAAACTGTGTACAAATCTTCTAAGAGATTCCGGTAGCCTTTCAGTTGTAACATGATTTGCAATAGGGTACTTTGATTTCTTCCCTTCAACATATGGAGAATACCGATATGGGGGTTTACCCCTATTATGCCTGAAAGGTAAGTGGTAACTAGTGGGAGTATCTGAAATAGCACTAGAGTGAGAGCTTACCTCATGAATATTCTCAGAAGAAGTGTCATTGTCGAGTATAAGAGGAAGAGGGGTTCTTGATTCAGATTCGTGCTCTGTAATTTCTTGAACATCAGACCCTTGTTCTGATGGTACAGGAGGTCGAACAATTTCTGATGGTACAGGAGGAACAGTTTCTTCAATTTCTTGGCTAGCCAAACCAAAACCCGTGTTTTCCCAGTTTGGACATTTCCACCAGTTTTGTTCTTCCCATATCTCCCCCTGAAGATGAGAATTTGATACTGCAGAGGAGTAAAAATTCTCAGGTTCCACAAAAGTGACATCCATCGTAATATAGGTGCGCTGTGCACTACAAGAAAAAGGGGTATTAGTGACCAAAATTAACGAAGGTAAAAATTTTCGGTCCCTAAACATATAATAATAGGGACCGAAATTTTTTCCCTTCATCCACTCTCATTTTTGGGCCAACAAACAGCGAAGGTAAAAATTTACGGTTGCTAAAACTGAAAAATTCGATCCCTAATTATGAAGCTACGCGTGGGAACATATCCCGCTTTTTCTTTTTCCCTTTAGAACCACCTCATAAAAACACTTAAAAAATAATTTGCTGAAATTTATTTACTTGAAAAGAAACTCTAAATCTTTCTCTCTAACAGTAGAAAACGAGATTCCAGATCGTGATAGAGCTCTGCATCCTCCTCCTGCCTCATTTTCTTTTCTTTTGACTTCTTCTGCCTTTTTCTTTACTTCACCATAAAATAATGCTCAAACCTTCTGATTCTCTTCTAGCTTCATTACCCAATTGAAGAAACTTACTTCAATGCTCAAACAAGATACAGCTTGATCACTGATCTTATTTTTGTTTCAATTTTCATTTATTTTATGATTAATGTATTCGGATTTCAATCCTCATGAATGTGAAAATGCGATGTAGTTTAAGTATCCTCCTCCTTGGACCCTATTCTATACTGCACTAAGAAACAAATTTTAGTTTTCTTTTTTAATTTTTTTTACTCTTTGCCTCTGTTCTATACTCTTACCCCATTTTTTGTGTGTCCAAATCTACTCCATAGTTTATATAGGGTATTGACCTGTGCAATTCTGTCAAATTTCATAGAGATACAGGTTTGCACTCTCTTTTTCTGCTTGTTTTGTATTTTATTTAGTTAATCATCTTCTTGATTTAAATAGCTCTACTAAAAGTTTTTTATCTCATGCTTTAGAAATCTTTCCTAATTTGCATACATTTTTTTTAATCTCATTACGGAAGTGCTTCTTTTTCTTTCTTTGTAACAGAAACGACAAGTGTAAATTTCAGCTGTATAATTTGCATCATGAGAGAAATAATTGATTTTAGGCAATTATTTTGCAGGTTGACTGTTATGTAATTTTCATGTTAAATATCTAATCTCAATTTAGTAATATTTTTAGACCAATTCAAGTAATGTAATCAGCTATTGCCATCCTCATCTTATAATAAATATCTGCTTATAAACATGCAGGTTTCTTTGTACTTTTGTCTTTCCCTTTATTTGATAGATATGGAATAGACTCTGTCTTTATGGACTCTGTGTTTGATAAACCCCTGCTTTGAAGAACCAAACTTGACCAACTCAACTCTAAGATCCATGTTCTTCGTTCGTTTTCTTCTCATAACTCATCCGCATCAATTTTCAATCTTTTTCCCACAACTATTAATTTGTACCTTAATTATGCTTCCATTTCAGACATTTGCTGTTGTAGTTAGGTACTTTTCCATCCATATATATATATATATATATATATATATATATATATATATATATATATGATTTAAAGTGATTAGAATTGGGGAAATGTGTGTTTGTTTGATGCTTCCTAAAGAGATAGCTCTTATCACTTGCCCTCCTGATTATGCATATGACAAGTTCCAAAGGTTGCTTTTCAGAATATTTTTAGCTACTGCCATCATTCTTACTTTATTATGTTCTTGAAATAAATTCCCCAATTCTTATGGTCACTCCATTTTATTAGTCTAGCTAATGTTCCTGAAGGTGTTCATATTCAATGGGAAATTGAGCTACTACTTAGTTTTGAGATGCTGAAGGTAACTGATAGTTATTTCTTAGTAATTTAGTGAATTGCTAGGTCTTTTATTTTAGAATCTTAATTAACTTTCTCTTTATCATTTATGAGTAGTACTCCCATAAATGGCTTGTTAGTAAAATTTGCTTTTGACTCATTGGTTTTTCTATCTAGTATTTATTTAGTGATACATTCTCTAGAAATTGGTAATTGAAATTGCTATTGTAAGTACAGTCTTTTACTCAATTTAGCATTGAGTAACTGGAAATCCTAATTAGGAATGTACCTTTTAGTGAATGATTTTTTTCTTATATCATGATATGTAGAATGGCTAACATGAATACCTATTGCAGGATTGGACTGGTATGGATTTTCCAACTATAATGGGTGAAGTAGAGAAAATTAGAAACACAATATGTACCATTCCTATCTTTGGTAGCATGTAGTACTGCTTTATCTACATTTGTATATGCTCTATATCTGCTATTTTTAGATTACTGTTACAAACTTGGCTCTTCTAGCAGATGAAATGGGACTGGGAAAGACTTTACAAGTAATTTATAATTTACTTTCCTTTTGCTACCTAATATCTTATGCGGAAAGATAAATTAAAGTAATTATCTTGATAATAACTTTATCCAAGATGGCTGCTTGCTAGGTTGCTGGCGTTGTATGATGATTTTGGTGGTGTTGATTTTTGACTCCTAGTGCCCTAATATAAGTCCTTGTTTTCTCATATATATTGACAAAGCACTACAATAGTCAGCTTTGAACTTTTGTCTGCCTATAATCCTTTCCATAAAATAGTTACACAGCATTTGAGGATTTTGTAAAGCATTCAAACTCTATGTTGATTTTGTTTTCTACATTTTATATTCCATTTGTGCTTATATTAGAGTTAAATAGCAGGTTAAGCAGTTTTACCTCTTAGCTTTTAAGGATGAGATTTTTTTACCATTATTATGATTTTAATATTATTAAGGATGGGAATTCTGGTCCTTAAAAGTTTTAAGGACCGATTAATACACCATTTAAAGACCAAAATTTTAGTCCTTAATAACTTGGTTAGCCAGTTGACATACTTTATTAAGGACGAAAAATCGGTCCTTAATATTTTTTAGGGACCAGTTTTTTGTCGGTCCTTAAAATTTTTAACGACCGTAATACACCTTTTAAGGACCAAGTTTTTTTGTCATCAATGACTTGATTGGCTGCCTAGAATATATTATTAAAGATGGGAAATCCGGTCCTTAATTCTTTTTAGGGACCGTATTTCTTATCGGTCGCTAAAAACTTTTAACGACCGGCTGGTAACCAGTCCTTTTTGGTCATTAGCGACGGAGCCTATAACGACCGGATGGTGACCGGATTTTTCGGTCCCTATTGACTTTTAGGGGCCGGATTGATACTTTTAGCGACTGGATTTCCCCTCCTTATAGGCATTTTTTCTTGTAGTGGTGTAGTGGGATCATAACAGTGGTAGCCCTTTTTTGTCATAGCATATCCCAAAAAAACACACCGAACAGCACAAGGATCAAGTTTTAACCTTTGATCTCTATGTAAATAAACAAACGCAACACATCCAAATGCTCGTGGGGGGATAAGCAATATAGATGGTAAATCCACATGGTTAGACAAACTCTGTAAAGGAGTATGAAATTCTAACACCTTCGAAGGCATCTGGTTTAGTAAATAAACTGCAATAACAACAACATCATCCTAGTGTCGAGTCGGTAAGTTTTATCCAATTAGAAGTGCTCATGCAGTTTCTAGAATATGTCTATTTTTTCGCTCAGCAACTCCATTTTGCTGTGGAGTACGAGCACAAGAGGTCTCGTGAAGAAGTCCATGTAATCGAAAAAAAAGTGTGAAACTCTTGATTTATATATTCCCCACCATTATCCGATCTTAGAATCTGAACTTTTGCTGCAAATTGATTATGGATCGTTGCATGAAATGATTTAAACATGCCAAAGACCTCATCTTTGTGTTTTAACAAATATAACCAAGTCATTCTTGTGCAATCATCAACAAAAGTTACAAACCAGCGCATACCCAAACCAGAAGTAATAAGAGAGGGTCCCCATACATCAGAGTGAATTAAAGCAAAAGGGATATTACTTTTATGTGGATTGCTAGGAAACGACACACGATGACTTTTAGCAAAAATGCAAGTATCACATTTAAATTCTTAATAATTCAAATCAGAAAACAACTGAGGAAATAGGTGTTTCATATAATCAAATGATGGATGTCCTAACCATTGATACCATAGCCAAACTTTTTTTCCTTCACGCTGGAAGAGTGACTCACATTATTGACTTTACCCAAGATGAAATCATCCATATAATATAACCCCTCTCTCTTAGTACCATGCCCAATGATCTTCTTCATGAGAATATCTGAAAAAGGTAAAAAGTGGGATACATTAGAGCTACACAATTCAGTTCTTCTGTTGCTTGCCCTACAGATAACAATTTATTCGAAAGAGAAGGCACGAGTAATGTATTAAACAAAGAGAGAGATGGTGTTAAGGCAACTCTTCCAATTCCAGTAACTGGGTATGTAACCCCATTAGCATTGATTATATCAGTTCGTTGTGGTCTGGTATTCTCAATAAAATCACCTTGGCTAAAGGTCATATGGTCTCTAGCACCTGAATCCACTATCTAGCCACCACGGTCATGTTTATCTTGTATAAGAAAAGCATTACCTGGTTTACAAGTACTGGTTGAATTGTTAAATTCACTCTGTAGTATGAGAGAGAGTTGTAGTTCAGCATTCACCATAGCTACTCGTCCTGTTCCGCTAGTAGATGCCCTTTGTTTCTTTGCTTTGAGCTCATTCCACCATTTCGGGTACCCATGTAACTTGAAATGGGTGTCACGAGTGTGTTTCACATTCCCGCAATGAGAGCAGCCTTCAACTCCTTCCGTTTGTCCTCTAGTCTTTGTCCCATTTGAGGAGGTTAATCCTGGTTTTTCCATATGCAGTTTAGGTGGTTGCTGACCCGTTCTTACACCTTCAGATGCCATAACTGCAGCTGTAGTAGTGTCTGCTCCTGTTAACATTACGGATTGCCTTATATCCTCCCTTAGAACATGACCATAAGCTTGTTCAACAGTGGGAAAGGGTTGCATTTGTAATACATCACTTCGAACCTTGTCAAGTCTGTCATCCAAACCATCTAAAAAAATATAAACTCTATCTTCCTGAATAAGAGCATTATATTTTTCTATATCTCTTGCACATTGCATCGGATTTGGATGACGGAAATTAATCTCTCTCCATAGACCTTGGAGAGTATTTTAGTATTTTTTAATGGATCCCTTATCTTGTTTTACCCGAGACACACGTCTCTCCAAATCATAAACTTGAGAGGCATCAGTTCCATCAAAATAAGTGGCAACAATTGAATCCCATACCTGTTTGGCAGTTGAAAATCGTATAAAATTGCTGATTAATGATGGGTCCATAGAATTGATCAGCCATCCTTTTAGAATAACATTCTCTATTTGCCACTTTTTAAAGGTTGGATTGGTAAATTCAGGTTGTGGAAGATCACCATTTATGTAACCCAGTGTGTCCTTTCCTGTAATATACATCTCAGCCAACTGAGACCATAATGCATAATTCCTTCCATCGAGTTTGATTCCAATCTGTGCAGTAGCAGTGTCATACACTACTCCATGGGTCTAGTGTTAGTTCTGGACCAAGATTTAATTCATTCTGGTTGTTAAATCTTCGATGATAGTTGATGTAGAATTCTTGCCAGTCTGCTACTCTTCCACCAAGTCATTTGATGTGTTCATCTTGTCTTGATATGTTTTATGGAGTCTGTAGGTTATTATTTAGGTAAACAAAGACCATGTATAATTCTTAGATCTTGGCTCTAATACCATGATGAAATATGTAAAGAAAAAGAATTGGAATGATATATATTTTTCTATATATTTTCCAAGTATGAAGAACAAATTTATACAGAGCAGCTGATAAACAAAATAGGAAAAACACTATAACTTAGGCTAACTTTTTGCTTTCTATACAAGAATTACATTACAGCTAATTTTATACAAATATAGGAAACAGAACAGCTCACGCCAATAGTTTATACACAACATGCTTACATGAGACCTATGATTAAATAGTTCAGGTTGATTATTATACTTCTTTTTAAGAGTTATGATTTATGTCAGTAGAATGAGTTGAGATTTTATTTTTCAAATGATTCGGTTGAAGTTTTTAATTGCATTATATCAGCTTCCATACAAATTGTTTCGATTATAAATGTTGCAGTTTTGCAGATAAAACCTTTTTTCTGATAAACATGTTGTATACAAATTATTGCAAGAAAAAAGGCTGCATTTTTACATTCATGATCTATTTTGAGCTGCAAATATTTATGTTGATGCATGCACATCCACCTTGCTGCTAAATATTAAAGACATTTTATGCTAAAATGCTTTGTGTGAAAAAGATAGTGGATAAATCACAAGTTTATACACAACATGCTTACATGAGACCTATGATTAAATAGTGTAGGTTGATTATTATACATTTTTTTAAGAGTTATGATTTATGTCGTAGAATAAATTGAGATTTTCTTTTTCAAATGATTCGGTTGAAGTTTTTAATTGCATTATATCAGCTTCCATACAAATTGTTTCAATTATAAATGTTGCAGTTTTGCAGATAAAACCTTTTTCTGATAAACATGTTGTATACAAATTAATGCAACAAAAAAGACTGCATTTTTACATTCACGATCTCTTTTGAACTGTAAATCTTTATGTTGATGCATGCACATCCACCTTGCTGCTAAATATTATCAAAAAACGCAATCAAAAGATTGTGACTTTCCCTTTTCTTTCCCGTCATTTGGTGCCATTAAACTGGTAATGAGTAAAGCTGTAAGTTGTAAAGGAGTGGTGATGATCTTTAATGAGTAAAGTGCAAATGGGAGATTGAAAATGGATTCGTTTGGAGAGTTTGAAATGCTTAACGAGTAGGAGAGAGTGAAAATGGGTTTTGGTGGAAAATGAATTCGTATTTTGGTTTTTAGTATTTGGTTTAGGAAATTCAACTTTGAGTTTGCAAGGGCTATTTTTGAGACAGTTATGGCATGCTATTTCATACGGGAACAATTTTTTATGCTTTCAAATAATATGTTTTATGTTTAATGAGAAAACCTGTAAAAGAGAGTGAAAATGGATTCGTTTGGAGAGTTCGAAATGCGTGGTGACTAGAGAAAGTGAAATCCATTTTCAGGGTGGAAAAGAAATTCGCATTTTGGTTTTTAATATTTGGGTAAAGAAATGTAGTTTTGAGTTTTTTGTGGCTGGCATGCTTATTTGTATACGGGAATAAAGTTTTTATGATTTCAAATAATATATTTTAGTTGGGGTGCTTCCCATTGGTCTTCATTCACGAGAGCGTTAGCCTTATCGGAGAGCCGACTTCTAATTAGCTTACTCGTTTGTGTTAAGGTATGATTACCATAAAATGAACGATTTTTTTTTCTAATTAATCCTGAAAATTGATTGTAATTTTCTATTGTAATGGGTTTAGTTTTGTTTCTGGAAAAATAGAATATGCTTTTAAGGCTGTTAATTAAGGAAGCTAGGATTACATCAATTGGTGTTCGCGGAAAGGATTTTGTCTTTTTTTGACTCAAAAGAAAGTCCCTATAAGTTTTTGCTTATTAGTGTTAGAAGATAAACTTGAATTAAATAATTATTAATGGTGTGATTAAACATAGTATGTGAAAGGTTGTTTTCAGTTTAATATTTTTAGTATCTCTGAGAGTTAATTTTAAGTTTTCTATTTAGCTGTATATATTCAAGTTTGCTATCAATAAGATATGCAGAGGAATTTCCAGCACTTTATTCAATTTGTATCCTTTCAATTTCCTCTTCTTCTTTCCAACAAATTAGTATCAGAGCACTAAATATATATATATATATGATGAGTGGAAGCATGTTTCCCTTTCAATTTCCCAAGCTCACTAAAGAAAACTATGATAACTGGTGTATTCGGATGAAAGCCTTGCTAGGATCGCAAGATGTATGGGAAATTGTAGAGAAAGGATATGCTCAGCCAGCCAATGAAGAAGACATGAAAGCTATGACTCAAGCCCAGAAGAATGCATTTCGGAAGGCCAGAAGGCAAGATCATCAAGCTCTAATATTGATTCATATGTGCCTGGACGAAACTATGTTTGAAAAAGTTTTTTGTGCAACCGGTGCCAAGCAAGCATGGGAAATACTGACAAATTCCTTTAAAGGAGTTGATCAGGTGATAAAAGTTCGTCTTCAGACCTTGAGGGTAGAATTTGAAGCACTAAAGATGAAAAGTTCAGAATCAATTTCAGATTATTTTTCTAGAGTGCAGGCTATTGTCAATCAAATAAGCAGATGTGGAGAAAAGCTTGAAGAGGTTCAGGTAATTGAAAAAATTTTGCATTCTCTTGATCCTAATTCAATTATATTGTTGTGGCTATTAAAGAATCAAAAGATCTAAACTAAATGACGATTGATCAACTCATGGGTTCCCTACAAGCCCGAGAAGAAAGGATGAATGAGAAGGAGCCACAAGAACAAGTTCTTTTCTCAAAGCTATCCTTGAAAGGCAAAGTGAAAGTTGATAGCAATGAAGAATTTTAGTTTGGAAGAGGAAGAGGTAGTGGTGCTAGAAGAGGACGTGGAGATTATTATGGCAGAGGAAGAGGAGGCAGATTTGGTCGAAACTTCAACAACTCAAACGATTTAAATCTGAAACAGGTTTCAAGAGGTCGTGGCAGAGGAACCTGGCATAGAGGAAGTAGACGAAAGGCTGATGTGCAGTGTTACAATTGTGAAAAATATGGCCATTTTGCTTCAGAATGCAGAAAAGCTGAAGTTAAAAAAGATCAGGCTCATTGTGCATAAGAGGAAGGAGAAGAATCAGTTTTGTTTTTGATAAGCCATGAAGAAAAAGATCAAGAAGCTTGGTTTTTGGATATCGGAGGAAGCAACCACATGACAGGCAAGAAATCTTTATTTGTTTCTTTGAATGAGACTTTTAAAAAAAGTATTTCATTTGGAGATGGAAGGAAGGTGACTGTTGAAGGAATTGGGGATATTCTAGTTCTGGCTAAAGATGGTTCTCATCAATTTATTTCTCAAGTATATTATTTGCCTGCACTTAAATCAAATATTTTGAGTTTAGGCCAACTTTTGGAGAAAGGATATGATATTCGACTGAAAGATGGTGGTTTGACAATCAGAGATTCCAAAGATAAACTTATTGCGAAGGTGAAGATGTCAAAGAATTGAATGTTCTCTCTTCTGCTGCAATTTGATAGTGCCAAGTGTTTGAAGACTGTTGCATTAAGTTCTTCTTGGCTATGGCATCAATGTATAGGTCATCTAAATTTCGAAAGTCTAAAGCAATTGGTGACAGAAAGTATGGTACATGGTCTGCCATATATTGATTATCCAGACCAGATCTGTGAAGGATGCATCTATGGCAAACATTTTAGAAATAGTTTTCCAAAGGAGTCTCTATCAAGATCAACCAAACCACTTCAACTTGTGCATGTTGATATTTGTGGTCCTATTAATCCACACTCTCTTGGTAAGAACAAATATTTCTTATTATTTATTGACGATTTCAGCTGCAAAACTTGGGTTTATTTTTTGTAGGAAAAGTCTGAAGCTTTGGATGTGTTTAAGAAGTTCAAAGTGCTCGTAGAAAATGCAAGTGATTTTTTTATTAAAGCCTTGCAAACTGATAGAGGTGGAGAATTCACTTCTAAACGATTTGATGATTTTTGTGAGGCTAATTGCATTCGAAGATTTCTGACTATTCCAAGATCACCGCAGTAAAATGGCATTGTTGAACGAAAGAATAGAAGCATTCTTGATATGACTAGAAGCCTATTGAAGAGCAAAAGCATTCCGAAAGAGTTTTGGGCAGAAGCTATTGCATGTTCTATTTATTTGTCTAATAGGTGTCCTACCAAAAGCTTACAAAAGTTAACACCTCAAGAAGCCTGTAGTGGAAGAAAGCGAACTCTTTCACATTTAAGAGTGTTTGGCTGTGTAGCTTACAATCATATTTCTGATGAATCAAGAGTTAAGTTGGATGATAAAAGTGAGAAGCTTGTGTTTATTGGCTATGATGCAAAATCTAAAGGCTACAGACTCTACAATCCAAAAAGTAAGAAGATTATTGTTAGCCGAGATGTCAGATTTGATAAAGACGAATGTTGGAATTGGGAGCACCAAGAAGAGGATTATAATTTTCTTCTAGTTTTTGAAGAAAATTCAGATCAGGCTAGAGTTGATGATCAGCAACTTACTCCACCTACAAGTCCAGCTCCTGTTCATGGTGATGTGAGTCCTTCAAGCTCATCTGAAAGGCCAAAAAAGATGCAAAATTTAGCAGATATTTATGTTGATGCTGAAGATGTCAGCAATGTCTCTTTTTATTGTCTCATTGCAGGATCAGAACCAATATTTTTTAAAGAGGCAGTTCATGATGAGAGATGGAGAGTTGCGATGGATGAAGAAATAAAATCCATTCATAAAAATGATACATAGGAATTGGTGACACTTCCTAAAGATAAGAAAGCTGTTGGCGTCAAATGGATTTTCAAGATTAAGAAGAATAAAAAAGGGGAAATTGAGAAGTTCAAAGCTCGGCTAGTTGCCAAGGGATTTAGCCAACAATATGGTATTGATTATGAAGAAGTTTTTGCTCCTGTTGCTCGGCTAGAAACCATTAGATCGATCATTGCATTGGCTGCTCAAAATAAATGGAGAATTTATCAAATGGATGTGAAGTCAGCATTCTTAAATGGAAATTTAGAAGAGGAAGTTTATATAGAACAACCTCCTGGTTATGTAATCAAAGGCAATGAAGATAAGGTGCTAAAATTGAAGAAAGCCTTGTATGGTTTAAAGCAAGCACCAAGAGTGTGGTATAGTCACATTGATGGATATTTCATGCAGAAAAAAATTTGTTAAATGTCTACATGAATATGGGCTATATGTGAGAAGATGGAGAATGGTGACCTGATAATTGTTTGTTTGTATGTTGATGATTTGATATTCATAAGCAACAATTTAGATGTGGTTGATAAGTTCAAAAGAGAGATGGCTGCTAAATTTAAGATGACTGATATTGGGCTTATGTCTTACTATCTTGTCATGGAAGTGAAAAAATCAGATGAAGGGATTTTTGTGTCTCAAAATAATTATGCTGCAAAGGTTTTGAAGGAGTTTAATATGGAAAATTGTCAACCAGTCTCTACACCAGTTGAATGTGGAATAGAGTTATCAAGATTTGATGATGCTGAAAAGGTGAATCCCACTCTGTTTAGAAAGCTGGTTAGAAACTTGAGATTTTTGATATGTTCCGGACCTGATATTCTTTATGGAGTTGGAATTATTAGTAGATTTATGGAGTCTCCAACTTCATCTCACATGAAAGCTGCAAAAAGAATTTTGAGATATATCAAAGGTACTCTAGATTATGGACTGTTGTATTCATCCTCCAACAATTTTAATCTAGTTGGTTACAGTGACAGTGACTGGGGAGGAGATATGGATGATAAAAAGAGTACTACAGGTTTTATATTCAGTTTTGGCGATGCTGTATTCACCTGGTGTTCAAAGAAGCAACCAATAGTTACTCTCTCAACTTGTGAAGCAGAATATGTGGTTGCTGCTTCTTGTGTTTGTCATGCTATTTGGCTAAGAAAGGTGTTAAAGCTGCTGCAGCTATCTCAAGATGATGCTACTAAGATTTTTGTTGACAACAAATCAGCCATTGCATTGGGAAAGAATCCTATTTTTCATGATAGGAGCAAACACATTGATACAAGGTTTCATTTTATTAGAGAAAATTTTGGCAAGAAAGAGGTGCAACTTAAATATGTGAAATCTCAAGACCAGATTGCTGATATGTTTACCAAACCACTGAAGTATGAAGATTTTGCAAGACTAAGAGCAAGACTTGGCTTAACTAGAATTCAAGTTTAAGGGGGGATGTTAGAAGATAAACTTGAATTAAATAATTATTAATGGTGTGATTAAACATAGTATGTGAAAGGTTGTTTTTAGTTTAATATTTTTAGTATCTCTAAGAGTCATCTATTTAATTTTAAGTTTTCTATTTAGTTGTATATATTCAAGTTTGCTATCAATTAGATATGCAGAGGAATTTCCAACACTTTATTCTTTTTGTGTCCTTTCAATTTCCTCTTCTTCTTCCGAACAATTAGTAATGCTAAAAATTCACAAATGCCATGTTACATTTTATATTCTTTTAGTTAAATATTGTCAGATGATATCTTTTTATTCATTGTGATGTTCATGTTCTTAGATGATACACGTCATGCTTGTGATAGAAATTGTCCATTAAAGGTTACGTATTTTCCAAATGGAAGGTACTTCAACTTGAATGGTATTGTAATACATTACTCACTTTTTAGGCAACTGTTAGCTGCTGAATAAGGATTGTGCATCATATGAAGTAGGGTGCTAACTCTCGGTGGCCTATGGCAATTGGAATATTTGTTATTCAATGAGACCTCCAATATTACATACTGCCTTAGCACTTGTCCCCCTAAGTTATATTACCATCCTTAGCAGCTTGTAAAATGGTTTCCTCAAAATTTATTATGTCCCTGACTAGGCTGTTTTTGCTTTTATCATTTTTGCAACTTAGAGTTATTTTGAAGCCACTGAAATGCTTTGTGTGAATATGATAGCACACAAATTACATGTTTATACACAACATGCTTATATGAGACCTATGAGGAAATAGTGCAGGTTGATTATTTCACTTTTTTATTTTTAAGAGTTATGATTTATGTTGTAGAATGAGCTGAGATTTTCACATTCTAATGATTGTGTTGAAGTTTTTAATTGATTAAATTAGCTTCCATACAAATTGCTTTAAGTATAAATGCTGTAGTTTTTCAGATAAAATATTTTAATGATAAACCTATTGTATACAAATTATTGCAACAAATAAGGTTGCATTTTTCCATTCACAATCTCTTTTGAGCTATAACTCTTTATAATGATGCATGCGCATCCACCTTGTTGCTAAATACTATCAACAAAGATAGTAAAAAGAGTACGACTTCCCCTTTTCCTTCCCCTCATTTGATGCCATTAAACTAGCAATGAGTAAAGCTATAAGTTGTAAAGGAGTGGTGATGAGGTTTAATGAGTAATAACTGGACACTTTATCCATGAGTCTGGTAACCAAGTTCATCTGAATATTCTCCACATCAATAGCTCGGTTTATCTCAACAGCTTGGAATCAGAATTTGGAAAGTTATTATTTGCAGAGATCTTTCGAATATTCAGAAAATTCTAATCTCATGATAATGGAAGTTATCTATAGCTATTTAATCAGATCCATGTAAATCAGGAATCAAGCATAAATCAAGGATTTAGAAGAGCTCTCTCCTATTTAGAATTTATTTCCTATTCCGATATGGGAAAAATATACTATAAAAGGAGCAATCAAGGTATATTGAATCTCTCTGAAATTTTCTCAATATATCACATATACTTTCCCATTCTTGTCAATTTTTCTGACTTGACTGTTAAAGTCACCCTTGTCAAAAACTCGCTAGATTTCGTATTTTTCAAGTGACTTACTCTGGTTAATAACTCAAAAATTTGGACAATCATCATTTTGTCGAGTAAGCATGGAACCTGAGATTTTCTCGCAACTATGGATCTCTTCCTCGACTTACCTATTTTCACTGCCCCACCAGCGAATCAACCTGAAACTATCCGCCAACCCCCAATCCATCTTATTTGCCAGATATTCCATCACTTAGTGTGAACTTAACCAAAACAAATATCACCACTACAAGTGCGACAACTTTTCCCACAAACACAAAATCATACTCCAGTAACTCCCCAAACTACCACCATCCCAGCAATCCTCGGTCTCACTCCTCAAGCCGTCCAAACTCTCTTGTTGGCCCTATCAGTTATGGCTGCTCAGGCACCAAGTGCAGCCCCTACACCCATTCCTCCAGCACCCCCCATAATCCAAACACTAGTCACTGCTCGAATCCCTACACAAACACCACCAGCCTTGCCAAATACACTGGCCCTCGGAACAACTATAACCCTAACAATCGAATAGTTTGAAAGGCTCTTTGAAGAGAGGATGCAAAAATATTATAATTGTAATACCTTGTAATACCAAGGCAGTTTCAGGTCGCCCCTATCTCGGGATATTTTAGCCACTCCTTTTCCTCAAACACGGTTACCGAACTTACCAAAATGCAGTAGCAGTACCGACCCCCGAGCTCATCTAGATGAATTCCATCATACCATGTTGGTGCACACAACCGAAGATGTAGCCTTATGCAAAATCTTCCCTCAAACTCTCACGTAGTCCGCATAGATATGGTTTCGCAATCTGCCCAGGCATTCTATTCATATCGTTAAGCAGTTCAGTGACATGTTCATTGCTAAGTTCGTTGCGGCTATTCGTCCAATAAAGGTATCAGCAGACCTCAACTTAGTTTAACAGGAGAAAGGCAAGCTGCTGAGAGCCTTTGTGGAGCGGTTTAATATGGTGGCTATGGATATTTAGAATCTGAATTTGAAAGTAGTCATTAATGCCCTCATTCATAATACCTAGTGCCAAGATTTTAGCGACTCTCTGAGTAAAAAACCACCAAGTGACTTTGCTGATCTCATGTCCCGGGCTCATAAGTATATCAAAATGGATGAAGCTCTTAGGCTTCGATATAACACTTAGTTTAGAGAGTCAGTGAAAAATGTGAGGCCAACCCAAGAGAGAAGTAATAAAGGTCGAGATGATTCTAGAAATAGAGGTTCATGTGGCTCGAATCGAACTTATGTAGTCACTAAACTATGCTTTAGTGATCAACAGGAAGAGAGGCTGATGCTTTTAACAGCCTTGAGGTCCCAAATCTTGGCATGGATGAAAGAGAATGAGCGGGTTAACTGGTCATGTCCCATGAGGAAAGATCCTAATAGGGATCAAAGACTTTACTGCTCCTTTCACAGAGACAAGGGACATGAGACAAATGACTGCCGACAGCTCAAGTGGGAAATCGAGGTCTTAGTTCGAAAGGGAAAGCTCACCCAATTTGTAAAGGGTAGAGATAAAAATGGCAAAGATCGGTCTCTATCATCTCGGAAACAAGACAACAGAGCTAGTACAAGTAAGAAAGCTTCAGCTGGGATTATTCATGTCATCGCGGAGGACAAACATTATGATGTTTTTGATGACTCCAGGAAACGGAAAACTAAAGAAGTATTCTTCTTGGGAGATGGTTCTAGAACAGGGGGCTATAAAGTAAAGTTCTTGGATGTTGACGGAGCTCATGTCTAGACACCTCATACAGACTCTTTGGTGGTTGAAGCTCTGATACAAGACTACTTAGTTCAGAGGATTTTGTTAGATACAGGCAGTGCAGTCAATCTTCTCACCCTTCAGGCATACAGAGCACTGGGAATGTCTACTAATATGTTAGAGACCGTATTAGCCCCACTTATTGGAATATCAAGATAGCAAGTGAAGGTAAAAGGGTCGTTCACGTTAAATCTTCAGCTCAGAGATGATGAAATTATTTGCAACTGTAAGAGTTGTTTCATGGTAGTAGATATATCCCTTGCCTACAATGTAATCTTTGGCCGACCTCTTTTGGTGGGAGTGGAGGCATACTATGATGCGCACCGGATCCCCGCAGCCGCCCGCTCGGCCGCCCGCACGTGGGCGACCGGGGCATTTGTGGGTCCATTGACAGCTTGCAATAAATCGCAAGTGCGTCTATGTTGGGCAACAAGGAGGTTTCATGGAGTCGCCACCCAATAGAACATTGGGAAAGTTACTCTCACCTCGGAGAGCCTAAGACTGCGCTTGGTATCCATTTTGGGCCAGCCAGAGGGGTCCTTGAAGGTAAACTTCTCGCTCTAAGGAGCCTAGGATTAGCGCTAAAGTCTCGTGGCACAAAAAGGTGTCTTGGAGGGTAAACCTCTAGCCTCTTTGAGCCTAAAGACCAGAGCTGGGTCGGGGATTTCTCATCTATTTCTACCTCGATTACTTTATAATTAAATTTTAAATTATCATTGATTCGCTCTCCCTCCACATGATGCAATTTATTAAAGGCACATTTATTCATGTTTGGAAAGCCATAAATGAGCAAGTAAATATCAAAAGACGATAAATTACAATAATACAAGGAGCAGAATACAACTCCCTTTATAAAGGTGCGATACGTACACAAATCGGGGCATCGTTTGTTTTGAGGACTTTGGTCCTCGGATGCATCATTATCAAAATTGGATATTTTTGTTCGTAATGATTTTTATTGGATAAAAATAGGGCGTTGGACCCCAATGCCTTTGTGTAAACCTCATTTTATTGAATATAAAACATTGAGTCATTTTTATACATTAACGAGATATGAAAAGAGTACATCCATGTACATAGAATAATCAATGAATAACAAATGAAGGAAATAATCAAAAGAGTTAGGAAACTAAACCGGACGAAAATCCTCCGAATGTAACAGGTAGCCACTCAAGCTCGGGATAGTCCAAGAGAATCAATATACACTCATAGAAAGTTAAAAGATGTCAATATACATACAATCAATATGTGGGACTCCAAAGGGACTTGGAAAAAATAGAAAATCGTTTGAAAGGGAAGAGACAGACCCACCAACGGCCTCTTTTAGGTGACCGACGGGCGTCAGTCAAGATGACCGACATGTCCGTCTGTCACTCGAAAGGAGGGCGTCTGTAGATGAGGTAACCGACGGGTGTCGGTGATAGAGATGACCCGTCGGTCACCACTGTCTTCGAAAAAATAGAAAGAGAAAAATCCCTTTAAAGCCAAAAAGAGATTTTACAATAAAATCAAGTAATGAGAGTCAAAATAAAGAAAAATAATGACAAAATTGGAAGAATTAACAAATAAAGAATAAATATGAAATGATATGGAGAAGGAATCCGGAATATTTACCCTCAGATAATCGTTTTGGGTGAAATTCTTGTGTTGATTAGAGCCCCGCGTGTTCCACGAAAAGCAAGATGAAGGATTGAAAAGAGGAAATCAGATTACTTCCTTCTCAAACCTTCAAAGTATTGTTTTTGGAATCAAAATCTAAAGGAAAACTAATTGGTTTTTAGTCCCTTTGGATAGATTTGATCCTCTTTTGAAATAAATTTCTTTATGAAATGTGTTTGCTGGAAGAGAGAGAAAATATGCTTAAATTTTGGCAGAGTTTCCCCTCTTGAAAATTTTTGGAACCCCTTTTGTATTGAAAATCCGGAGCTTTTATAAGCCAGACACGACCGACCGGCGTCGGTGCATGGGGGCGAGAGTCGGAAGAATCCTTCTGACACAAGGATTCATCCGACGGCCCTGCCACATCCACCGACGGGCGTCGGAAGGGTTGCGTGCTCCGGGAAACCAGGTGGCGTTCTGACAGGGGCGGTGACTTTCCGACGGGCGTCGGAAAATACCACAAGCTATCAATGACCCCAAGCGACGGGCTGACTTCACAGACGGGCTGGCCGTCTGTGGAGAAAAAAAAGCCTTTTGACTCAAAAAAACTTCTGTTTTCCCCCTCTGCCTACGAAAGGTAAAAAGACTCGCTTCTCGTGAAACGCGGGACCAAAATCCCCAAATCCAAACCATTTATACAGGCTAGGATATTGATTTCATCATAGGGTAATCTCTGATCTGGACCGCTCCGGGACACGGTGCTTACAGTTGCCCCCAGTTTTGGGGAAACTAGTGCACAAGCGCCTAGATAAGCCAAAAATCAGAGAAAGGACAGAAAGAAAGAAGGCGTACCTGCGACGATTCTTACCTTCCGCGCCTTTTGCCGGGTAGACCTCGTCTCGGCCTGGTCAGCGATGCGAAGATATCCCTACCAAATCTCGTCTCGACTTGTAGGGATTGGTGAGACGTAGCATTCTCTAGCTACGGACTCGAAGAGAAGAGCAGTGTTTCTTTAACTGCAGCTTCGATCTGAAGTTCCCTTGCTAACCCCCATTCGATCTGCAAGGTGCGTATCACTCTCTGGCTGCCGCGCGAACTGTGAGACGTAGCAGGCTTTGGCTACAATCCCGGTTTGGTGAAGAGCAGTGTTTCTTTAACTGCAGCTTCGATCTGAAGTTCCCTTGCTAACCCCCATTCGATCTGCAAGGTGCGTATCACTCTCTGGCTGCCGCGAGAACTGTGAGACGTAGCAGGCTTTGGCTACAATCCCGGTTTGGTGAAGAGCAGTGTTTCTTTAACTGTAGCTTCGATATGAAGTTCCCTTGCTAACCCCCATTCGATCTGCAAGGTGCGTAGCACTCTCTGGCTATCATGCGAACTGTGAGACGTAGCAGGCTTTGGCTACAATCCCGGTTCGGTGAAGAGCAGTGTTTCTTTAACTGCAGCTTAGATCTGAAGTGAAGCGATATTCTCTGTACCTGTGTGATAAAAAGGTTTTGTTAGTTCATGTTCGAGTGGTCATCTTTTAACCTGTTTATTAATGGCGGGATTTTCGCATTTATCTGTTACGCCATGTTTCATTTGTTCTTTTTTTTTATTGAGTTGTTATTCATCATTTTTTGACCATTTTTGTTTTAGAGTATGAGTGATTATGAAGGTATATATTCATCTGCTATATGAATGAATCATAAATTTTGAAAATAAAAGTTTTTCACTAAAAATGTCTATTTTTTACAACGTATATACAAAGTACAAGCTTACAAAAAAAATATGACTCCCTGAACGTCATAGAGGTGTGTAGTCAGAGGGCTCATCGGGGTCCTCATCATCCGATATATGCACTGTCCCGGGCGGAGGTGGAGCTGACCGTGCCGGAGGTGGAGGCTGAGCTGTGGAGGGTCCTGCCTCGGCATCGTGGGCCCGCCTGAATCGGATCTGAGCGTGGCCATCCAAGAAAGGCTGGGTGTAGGTCCTGATGAACTCCAATGTCTCTGATACTGTGCCTCCCAACTTCTTGAACGCCTTGCTCAACTGAGTGGTCTGCTCGCTGTCGGCCCCCTTTATGTGCTCTAGGCGCTGCTCTGTCTGGTCCCTGAACTCCCTCATGGTCTGAGATAAAGGTGGGAGTATCGAAGTGACTCGTCAATCATCTGTAGGGTCATGTTAACCCTCTGAGACGCCTGGTCCTGTGACGTCCTCAAATCATGAGCGAGCTGTTGTCTGAGCTCCCTCTGACCCTGAGCAACCTGCTCAATCAGCCTCAACTGCTCACCTCTGAGGGTCTCTACGACCCGAACCTGCTCATCCCTGAAAGCATCCATAACCCGAGCCTGCTCCCGCGTAGTATGCTCAATGTAGCCAGCCTGCTCTCGGGCCAACCGCTCCACTGACTAGGACTGCTCCTGAATAGCAGCCTGCTGGCGGTCCAACCTCTCATGAATAGCTCTATCCCCCTCGTCCTGTCGTCGCTCTAAAGCTGCGAACATGGAGGTGAGGAGCTGAGAGAAGTCGGGCTGTGCTGGCTGCTGCTGTGGTGGCTCTGGAGGCAGTGCTGTAGAGGTGGATGCCCCCGGGTTGCCTCTAGAATAACGGTGATACCTCTTGGGGGGCCCGTGGGTAGTCCTATGCACTCTGAAGCCCGGTGATGGGACAGGAGTCGGTGCTCGGGATGCTGGTGAGGTAACAAAAAGATCATCCATCGTGATCTCTATATCGAAGTCCGATGGGGTCCTGAGCTGCTGCTACGGCGGTGGCACAGTCTGAAGCTGAGGAGGTTGAGGCTCTAGCTCTGGATGTAGAGGCTGGTGCTCTGGCTGAGGCTGGGGCTCTGGATGTAGAGGCTGATCCTCTGGGTGCTCCGGGTGATCTGGATCTGGACCCAAGGGTGGAAGCGAGAACATCCGCAGGGTCTCATGAATGGTCAACACCCTATAGGCCTCTGCCTGGCCTGAAATCTGGGAGATCATCCCCATCTGTACTACCGCTGCGGCGTCTACATGGATCCCCTCCCCCAAGGGTCCTCTCAACCTGTCAGGGGCAACTCCCAACCTCAAAAGTAGTCGGGTGATAACTCCTCCCACTATCACCACAGGTGTCAATCCTCTGCCGACTCTGGTCAAGTTGGCCAAGATCTCATGGCTAATGTTGAGACGCTGGCCTGCCACCATGGCCCAGAGGCTCCAGATCTCGGCCGCATTAAGTGACCCTGGATTACCAGCTCGACCGAGGTACGAACTGGACAGCACTCTGTGCAAATACCGGAGTGGCTGAGACACCAGTACGGTGCGCTTTGTTGTATCATGATCATACAGCACTCCCGGTATGGCAATAGCCGGCCAATGGGCGCGTCTAACAGCTCGCTGTGGGATCTCGACCCCCTTCTCTGTAGGGAGCCCCATGGCCTGAGCGAATCTCTGTCTAGTGATACTGAAGTGGTCACCATCGAACCAAAACTGAACCACCCCTGGGTCGGTATCTGCACTCTGAAAACCGGTGTAGCGAAGAGTGGCCAGGACCTGGCGAGTAGCCTCTGGAAAAGTCTAGAAGGAGGGCTCAAGGAACTCTGTCCACCCAGCACCCTCGACGAGCAAATCAAACTCTGGGGCCATCCCTAGGGCCTCCAGGAACGGCTGGGATACAAAACGGCTGGCCCGAAGCTCTACCTGAGCCAATGCTCTATACCTCTGAGCTGACTCAGCATCCATCCAATTCGGAACTATGATCTCGGGCTGGGCCTGCGGTACTCTACGTCTGGGAGGCATCCTGCAAAGACAAAAAAATTAGATAGTGAAAATTTGATAAAACAAGTATTATTAGACTTATTCTCAAAGGGGACGGCCCACTTGGGCCTTACTAGGGCAATGGCGGCTCGAAAACTAAATAGAGAAATTGATAATAAATGAAAAGGGAAAAGGTTGCCCACATGCTTTGCACATATCAAGGCAAAAACAACATGCGATTAGCATGAAAATAATTTGAAACGAGTAAAGGAAATGGGCATTCTAGGTCCCAAGGCATGCATTATACATGAAAATATTCAATTCTAAAATAAATAATAAAAATTTGGGCAGCACCCCGGCAGGGGTATGCCCGACCTCCTGCATAAAAAGGCAACAAAATAGGCCTCAGGCCTTGACAATAATATACGCATGTAAATGGGAGACACCCCGGCAAGAGTGAGTCCCCAACAACACAGAAAAGTGCGCTAGAAACTATCTATTTCTAAAACACCAAAGTTATAGAAAAATTCTATTTCTATGTGATCATGCAAAAAAAATCAGGTTTAATTGCACTAAAATAATAAAGAAAAATTGGCAGCATTCTCCCTAAATTCCTAAGGCATCTAAAATTTTCTGAACATTTCTAAAGTTAAAAGAAAAAGAAATGAAGAAATAAATTAAATAAAATTCAAAAGAAAGTAGTTATTTACTTACTTGTAGTCGCGAGAAGTGTAGAAACTGGAGAAAAATAAATATCCAAGCACCCGGTGAGTAGAGAATGAGAAAATATGAAGAAATCGAGAAAAAACAAGAGGAAATGCTTGAAAAACCGCTAAAAAACGCAAAAAACCGGTTTGAGAGAGGAAATGAAAGGGACAGCAGCGTTTGCACCGTCTGTCACTCGCCCTTATATAGAATTTCGTGACCGACGGGCTGGGCGTCTGTAGCAGCGACCGACGGGCTGGCCGTCTATCACGCCATAAATACAAGTTAATGCGCGTGATGAATGCAATGCTGACGTCTGCCAGGTGGATCTATACCGACGGGCAAGCCATCTCTTAGGAGAGGCGGGCAGGCCGTCCCTAAGGATAGGCGGGCACGCCGTCGCTGTGTAGGGGCGGGTAGGCCGTCGGTGACACTTCCCTATAAATTTTTCAAAATTTTTGCCCTTCTTATGTCTCTTCATTTTCCAACATCTTGAGCCTTTCATCTTTCTCAACATGTCTTCTTCTCTAGCCCAAAGGATGCACCGTATTTTAGATGACAAACACACTTGGGAAGAAGGCGCCCTTTCCTCTCTGTCCGGGCTGAAATACTTGTGCCGGGTCAAAGTCGACCAAAACCTCCTTCTGTCGGCTACCCACTTCTGGAACCCCCGGTTTCACGTCTTCCGCTTCACCTACCAGGAACTGTGCCCTTTGCCTGAAGAGTTAGCTACCATCCTGGGAGCCTGGTTCCCTCCTAGTGCTCTGCCTTGCGTCCCCCGCTGCGGTCTATTACAGATCCGGGACATAGCCATGGCCCTCGGCATACCTTCTTCTGAGGCCGTCCGGCTGATTCACCCGGGCCCTTCCTTCGCTTTGGGACCATTGATCGAGGCTCTGGATCAGTTCACCGACATCCCCACCTACCGGGTAAGCATCATATTTTTTGTTTTGCATGGTGAACTTCCTCACTGTTGTTCCAGGGGGTTTGACAGGTGACTCTCGCCTGTTCGGAGTCTTGGGCAACTTTCATCTGGGATTATCACCCTTGCCGCTCACCCTGGCTGAGACCATTCTGGGCTTGGACGCTGTGAGCTCTAGATTCACTACAACCTTTGCCGGCAGCCCCTTATTACTCCAGGTACGTCATTATTTTAAAGGTAGTGCGTCCTTTATGGATTTTCACACTAGCTTTTCTTAGCGGGAGGTGTGTCCTTTCGGATTTTCACACAACCCTGTGCCTTATTTTTGCCTGAAGTAAACCCTACTTACTCCAGCGGCTTTTTTTCTTTCTTTTTTTTCTTCTTCTTTTTCTTCTCTTCTTTATTTTTCTCTCTTTTTTTATTTTTTCTTTCTCTTTTTTTTTTTAATTTTATTTTTTTTAGATCTGGCTGCAAGAGAAACTGAAGATGCTATCTGAGCCACCCCCTCGAGTTACTCCAAGTACTTGCCGAGCCACTTACTGCCGCGTCGACGACTTCATGGGTTTGCCACTACTGGTGAAGGCATTACCAGATTTGGCGAGCTATCAGATGACGACATCAGTTTTACGTCTGCCTGGCTCCCACTGTCTCATGTGGTCATTGATGGGCCATCGGGGTGTGTTCCCCTCTGCGGCCTCCGTCAGGCCACCTTTTGCATCACCTCTCGATGTACACGTCAGCTCGGGATGACCCAGGACATAATGAGGGTTCCCTTGTCTTTCTGGGGAGGAGCTCTCTCGGTTGCGTTTGCTTCTCGGTATCATGAGCTGTGGGGCAGACTACCAGTGAAGACTGTTATCCCGAGGTTCGGCAATCATTCCGTGTCTTCGACTAACGAGTACAAGAAGTGGATCCTTACTCCAGCATCTGATAACAGGACTCGAGAGCTCAAGCATCTGGTCGGCGAGAGCAGCAGCAAGACTTAGCTTAGCTTACATATGTATCTTTTTGGTGCTACATTTCTTTTTAATGCAGAACTAGGAAATGACAAAAATGAAAAGAATAATATTCATTCTATTTCACGAATTTGTGTACATTTTCATATAATTTCAGCATACATGATCAGTTTTGGCATTTACTCAGCTGCTTACGCGCTGTTAACACAAAGAACCAAATTTTAACAGCATCAACTCCTGTTACCAATCGGCCCTCTCGGGTTTTCAAGATCGGACATTTTCTCTCATGCCTCTAATTTTTGCACAGGATGCCTTTTTCGGTTTTCACCCTGTCGAGGCACCCAATTTTAGCACAGCCGCCTTTTTTCGATTTTCGACTTGCAGGGCATTTTATTCTCTTCTTTTTATTTTGGTCTTTAGCCATGGAACCTTTTGAGTCTGTCGACATTGATCGGCTCCTTGAATTCGTTCCCATCACTATCTGACAAGATTGCAGCTCCTTTGGACAGCAGTTTCTTAAGGATATACGGCCCTTTCCAGGTCGGTCTGAATTTCCCTCTAATATCTGGTATACCTGGCCTCATCTGCTTGAACACCAAGTCCCCTTCCTTCAGCGGATGCTTTCTTACCTTCTTTTCGAAAGTTCTTGCCAATCTCTTCTGGTAAATCTGATTATGATAATAAGCTTTCAGCCTACTCTCATCCAGTAAATTCAAGTGTTGTAGCCTCTGCTGCACCCATTCGACCTCTGGGATTTGGGCTTCCATGACCACCCGCAGTGATTTGAGCTCTATCTCAACTGGTAATACTGCTTCCGTTCCGTATACCAAGGAAAATGGTGTAGCGCCTGTAGACGTCCTTACCGTTGTTCTATATCCCCACAGGACGAAAGGTAACTTTTCAGCCCAGTCTTTGT
Source organism: Excoecaria cochinchinensis (assembly GCA_947683425.1). Lineage (NCBI taxonomy): Eukaryota > Viridiplantae > Streptophyta > Magnoliopsida > Malpighiales > Euphorbiaceae > Excoecaria > Excoecaria cochinchinensis. Next base: position 6,941,896 of record CANTUQ010000004.1, read on the forward strand.
AGGTTTGGACCATCTTGGACAGGATTTTCTTCATATTCTTATTAGTGGTTTCTACTGCTCCATTCGCTTGTGGTCGGTAGGGAGAGGATTTATGATGTTTGACACCATATTTCTCGAGGAGCTTCCTGGTTTCTCCCATGAACTGTACTCCATTGTCAGACACTATGTGATGAAGGAGGCCATATCTGCAGATCAAATTTCTCTCTATGAACTTGGCCATATCCCTTGCGTCAATCTTCTTGAAGGATTTCGCCTCTACCCATTTGGTAAAATAATCAATTGCGACTATGATGTATCTGTGCCCATTAGACGCCGTAGGGCGAATCTCTCCAATGATATCTATCCCCCAAGCAGCGAAAGGCCAAGGTGATGTCAGGTTATGTAATTATGATACTGGCAGGTGTCTCAAGTCTGCATATTGTTGGCACAGCTGGCATTATTTAACATATTTCGAGCAGTCATTATCTATCGTAAGCCAATAAAAGCCTTGCCTCATGATCTTCTTAGCCAAGGTCAAACCGTTCATGTGGGCCCCACAGACACCTGCATGGGTTTCCTCCATCACCTTGCTGGCTTCCTTTTCATTCAAGCACCTGAGCTGAATCCCGTCCGACTGTTTTTTTTACAACACCCCTTCCAAGGATATGAACTGAGTAGATAGCTTCCGGATCATCCTCTGGTCTTTCTCAGTAGCTTCTTCTGGAAATTTATTGTTGTCCAAGTAATTCATGATGTCGAAGTACCATGGTTTCCCGTCCGCCATTTCTACTTCCATTACAGGCTCGGTTTCAAAACTGGGCTTATCAGAACTCGAAATTAGTACTGGCTTCATAGCCACTCCTTCAGGGTTATCCCACATTGACACTAAGGTTGCCAATGCATCAGCCAGACGGTTCTCATCTCTCGGCACAAAGTGGAAAGTGCAAGTCTCAAACTGCCCACATACCTCTTTCAAATATTCAACGTAGGGGACCAGTCATTCTTCTTTTACAACCCACTCACCTCGGATCTGATTAATCACCAAGGATGAGTCACCGAAGACTTCTATATTCTTTGCCCCCAATGCCGCTAAAGCTTCTAACCCAAAAGTGCATGCTTCATATTCGGCTTCATTGTTGGTTGCTTTGTACCTCAGCTTCTTTGCTAGGGGGAGTTTCTCATCATCTGGGGTTGTCAGGACGATTTCGATTCCGGCCCCTCTGCTATTCACTGCCCCGTCAAAGTGTAACTGCTATCCTTGGACAGAAATTGTGACTATGCTCTCATCAGGAAAGGTAAACTTGGGAGTGTCTCCTTGAATAGGATGCTCGGTAAGAAATTCTGCTACGGCTAGCCCCTTAATAGTTTTGCGAGTGATGTATTGCACATCGAACTCCTATAGCAAGAGTAGCCACCTCCCTATTTTACCAAGCAAAGACGGCGCGTCCTGCAAATATCTTAATGGATTCTGCTTGGCCACTGCCTGAACTTTGTATGAGTGGAAGTAATGTCTCAGCTTCTTTGACGCCCAAATTACTGCGAGGCAGATCTTTTCTACTTCAGCATATTTTATCTCATAAGCCAAGAACTTCTTGCTGAGGTAATAAATTGCAAATTTCACCCCAAATTCATCTTCTTGAGCCATCATGGCGCCCATTGAACTGCCTTCTACTGCCAGATACAGGATAAGCGGTTTGATTGGCTGCGGCAGCCTTAGCACTGGCGGATTCAACAGGTATTCTCTAATGCTGTCAAAGGCTTTCTGGCAGTCTTCATTCTAGACCACAGGTTGATTCTTTCTAAGCAGCTTAAAAACATGCTCGCATATTGAAGTGAGCTTGGCAATAAATCGGCTGACATACTGCAGCTTGCCCAGGAAACTCCTTACATCCTTCTCCTTTTGCGGCACGGACATCTCTCTGATGGCCTTCACCTTGTCCGGGTCAATTTCTATCCCCCTCTGACTGACGACATGTCCCAACAGTTTTCCTGAAGTCATTCCGAAAATGCACTTCTTGGGGTTAAGTCGCAGATTATACTTGTCAATCCTGGTGAAGAACTTATTTAGAGCTTCAAAGTGTCCCTCTCGAGTGGCTAACTTGACCATCATGTCATCGACATACTGTAGACACCGGGTCCCGAGGTGGTCCAAGATCAGAATTACCCGATGATGAAACAAAAGACCGGTTTTCGGCAAGAAAAGTGAGAATCGATCGTTCCCTTGTCAAAATTGGTTTTTTTTTGAAAAATAATTAAAAATATATTTTAGAAATTAAAAATTAAAATGGGGTAAAAAATAAATAATTTTGTGTCAAAGTTTTATTAAAAAAAAAAAAAAGATCGCGGGTGCCACTTGCGGCAGCGCGGGGCCGCCTACGCGGCAGGCTGCCCCAGCGCTCAGGGGCAGCTTGCCGTGCGTAGGGGCGCCTGCGAGGCAGGCCGCCCCTGCGCGTGAGGCGGGGGGCACCGCGCGCGAGGTAGACGCCTCGCGCGAGGCAGGGGGGCACCGCGCGATGCCTTGCGCGCGAGGCAACAACCTGCCGCGCGCGGTGCGGGGGCACCACGCGCGCAGCAGGCTGCCGCGCGCCCTTCCCCCTCCGCGTGACCGCTTTTGGTCTTCGCCTGTCCCTGTTTTTTCACTGTTTTCAGTCTGATGTTTCCGTTTGTTTTACCATTTTATGCTATTTTGGATTAACTAAAAATAAAAGCTTTTTTGTCCTTTGTTTTTTTTGGCCAAGGCAAGATTAAATGGGGATTTTCCCCTCATTTTGAAGGACGGCAGATTGTGAAAAGGGGAACCCTTGGCTTTTCTCTCTAAGATTTTTCTTCTCTCCAGGAAGCTCTTCTTGTTCTAAAAAATTCTTCAAAAAATCTTTAAGATTTCTTCTCAAATTTTAGCTTTTGCTACTACAAAATACTTGATCTTGGGTTGATTTAAGCAAGAGAAATTAATTTTCTTGGCTTGTTCATCCCACAAAAATATTTTCTCAAATTAGTTTGTTTAGAACACAAATTTTTACATTTTCTCCAAATATTTATCACTAAAATCGACAAGAGGAATGGATCGATACATCCTATTTCCAATCTAAAAATTCTGAGGGTAAACATCCTTGGACTTGTTCTCATTATTTTTTTGTATATTATTTATTATTGTTAATAATATTTTTTTACTATCAATATCATGTCTATTATTTACTTTTAGCATTTTACTGTGTTAATACCACCATTAATATGTTATTTGTTGGCTTCAAATGGATTTTCATGTCCATGTGCTAATATTATTATTATTTATCGTTATCACTATTTATGCTTGTGTTCATGTTTAGGCTCATGTTGTTGTTGTTATTATTATTATTATTATTATTATTATTATTATTATTATTATTATTATTATTATTATTATTATTATTATTATTATTATTATTATTATTATTATTATTATTATTATTATTATTGTTACCATCGCCATAATTTTATTATTGTTGTTACCTCGCCTTTATTTGATTAATTTTCAGAATGTTTGCTAATGTATTTTGATGTTAATTTTTGTCCGAGATTTAATTTGAGTCGGGCTACGTGAGCGTCCCGCGACTCCCCGGATGGGTCGCGATGCGTAGACGGACACATCGGTTCGGTGAGATCTCTCTAATTCCCCATCCTTTTGTGGTGTTTATTTGTAAATAATTATTTTATTTGTGCACGCGTGAGATAAAAAGTCACAAAAATACTTTTATAATTAAATCGGAATTTTCACTAATAAAATTGGGACCAACGTTCATTGTTTTAGCCAAATCAAGTGGTCTTTTATCAAAGGCTTTCATGCCTCGATAAGCTCACCTTGACTAAATTGAATTGTCCAAATACGTAATGGCCAAAACCCATACAAATGCGCATTAGATTAAGATTGTTATGCTGTCGATTTTTCACCGTGCACCATACGTGTCCAATGGGTTCCCTGTTAACCCTCGGATGAAGCCCACCTAGGAAAGAGACCGCACAACCCCGTGTGTGGGAGTGATAAGGTTGGAAGGATCTACCTGTTTGCATGTGGTTGTAAATGCTGCACGTCATGCTCATGCATCACGCGTCATCCATGCATGTTAAAATAAAATAAAATATATATATAAACACATAGGCATTTCATTTTTGTGTGTGTATATCCTTTTCTCTGCATATCTTTTTCACGTATACATATCATCTTACGCATCGCATCATATCACCGTAATCTATTGACCTTTCACTCATTGAGGACTATTTGCATAGCACGACCATGCATCACATGTCATCCATGCATCATTCTAACCCCTTTGATTTTTCAGCCATCATACGCCATTCAACTGGGAGGTTCTGGGGTCCTCATAGCTGTCTGAAGAGTAAGCAGAATTCGAAGTGGTTGGCAGAGATCTACCGTCTTAGTCAGAGCATCTATAAACGTTGGGAATGGCTGGTCCTTCGCGACAGATCGAAGAGGCCCATGTCATGATTGCCCGAGAACTAGATGAAAAGTTTGAAAAACTTGAAGGGAGGTTGTCAGCCACAATTAAGGAAAGGTTGGATGCCGCGGCACTAATTCTTCAAGCCCAAGTCACTGCAGCTACACTTAACCGATTTGAGCTAGCCGCGACCAAAAAGGAGTACGCGACGATGGCTGTAATGTCTCCATTCGCTCTTAAGCCTAGAGGCGAGACGACACCCAACTCACTGTTCGAACAAGTGCAAGAGGAAAAGGACTAGGGCCCTTAAAGCCGATGGGTCCTCTCAGTCCCGCAAACACTAAAAAGAGATTAGCTGATCTTGAGGAGGAGATCATGAGGTCCAAGCTTGCAACTACCCAGACACCTCCCAATGGGGCCATTACTAGCCCTGCAAGTCTCGGAATTGGTTACTATGGTGACAGCAGAGGTACAAAAAGGATGGGGAAAGCGCCAATGGTTGAGATTGCTCAGAGGCGTTACTCTAATTTAGGTAGACCTTTGTCTTGGGTCCTGGAAAGGCTGATGAAAAAGGGGGTGTTACAACCATTGCCGTCCAAGCTGGCAAAGACCTGGGGGCAGCCCGGGCACAAGGAAGGCGAGTACTGCGCCTACCACCAATAGACTGGCCTTATGACGGATAATTGTGCTAGGCTGAGGCACGAGATTCAGGATCTGATCGATAGCAACCAGATCACAGATCCTGAATGCCGCCAGGGTGGTCACGGGAGCTTAAGTTTTACAGGGGGCGATGGAGAAGGTTTTAGAGCCACAAGGACCCCGACCTTCGAAATGACTCAGAGTCACTATGCCATACTGAAAAAACCCCTATCCAAGCACTTCGCTCATTTTGTCAGCAAGGGAAAAATACAGTCAATGCCGGCCCAACCTTCCAGGGGCCAAGGGCGCCCCAATTACCGAGCAGATCTATATTGTGCCTACCATCATCGTACCAGGCACGAGACTGACGAGTGCCAAATTCTGAGGAGGCAAATTCTACACTTAATTGATGAGGAGCTGAGAAGTGAGGAGAATGGTTCCCAAAAGTGATAATAGGCCGTTGACTGCAGCGTCCGCGTTGGCAAGAGAAGAAGGAAGTAGCTATTTAGATGTTCTTTTTTATTTCTGAACTATTTAATGATGACAGTTTTAATTATAGTTTTCTTGAATGAAATGGATGGTTTTGCCATCTTGTGTGATGTTTCTTATGATTTCATTATGCATAATGATGGCACATTTACATTTGACATTAGTTCAATTAATGCCATTCTATTCAATCTCGGAACTTTAGGAGAACCCAAAGAAAATCTTGATGGCATCTGTTATGTCTCCTGAAGCGAGATGAAATTTGAGAGATAAAAAAATAATAATAAAATAAATAAAAAGAGCTTTTGCATGGACCTGGTATGACGTGCTGAAAATTGACAAAGACATTCTTGAGATTAATACTACTTCCACGTGCCAACATGACGACGAACCGAATGTTGAAAGCCATTTCTTTACTCCCACGACATCTGGGATGCATATGGTGCCACCAAATAAGATCAAGCTTCGAAAGCTGTATCAGGAGTTAGGCGAATGAGACTCAAGACCTTCACGAAGGAAACATAACTCACCCGAATACAACTCATCAGAACCAAACAACGTGAACACTTTCCTCTCAACCAGTTGAAATGTGCACCCTCAAAACCAATTATAACCGACCCTTAACCATCCAGAACCCTTGTAGCCAAATTCCTTACTAAAACTTACATGCTCGACCAGATTGAACAACAATGGTCCCAGTGGTTAAGATGAAAAGTGCACGTATATGTAAACTTTAGGATTTGAGCAAAGCTTGTTAAAAGAAAGAAAGTTGGGGCGGAAAAAAAAATGCATTGTAAAAAAAAAAAACAAAAAATTGGGGTGTAAAGAAAAGAGAGAATTGATTAGGGGGCAAGGGAATGCTATTTGGGGGCAAGCTTTGTTCAAATCCCGTTGATCTACACATGCCTGCACATTGCCATTCTTCTTAGCTACTGAAGGGGACCAAAAGGGCTAACCCCCGAGCCATTCATCCAATCCCAGCTGTCGAAAACCATTTCGGTAGCTTAAACCACCAAAACCGATAAAAGTACCCCCGATCATTCAAGCCCAACCTGTCACCCTGTCTCAGCCATCGAAAGGCCATCCCAGGGTTCGAACCGCCAAAGCCAATAAAGGCTAAACACGAAACTTCATATTCAAGCCCCAAATAAGGAACCCATCACCTCGACCAGTCTGCACAAGGGTTAAGACCAAGACTTTGATACCAAGAGGAGCCACTCTCAGAAGCAGCAATCCCCCCAACAAATGAAGATGAAAGAGAATTCAACTAATACTGACAAACTGAAGGAGGGTCCATGGCGGAGGCTTAAAAAAAAAAAAAAAAAAAAAGAGAAAATATTCAATGAAGAAAACCCGCGAGGGCTGATTGGAAACAGGAGTTTGATGCTTGCAAGATCCACTCCAAGATTAGATGTAATTTTTGCATTCTGAATCCTTGTTAAATGGTGATTATGTATAGAGAAATCGTGCTGAAATGCACACAATTTTTTTTTATTTTTGCAAATACATAAGGCAAAAGCAGTTCAACTCATCATTTCGTAGTTCTTTTATAAAAAGTAAAATCTAAATGGCTACTCTACTCCTGCTCTACCCAACTAGATGCCCAAGCCGAGGGGTCCTTTCGTCCACTGCAGGGCCAAGTACTTTCCTCTTACATGCACTTAGGGTGAAGTCTGTGATCAGGACAGTTCATTTTGCACGCTCAAAGTTGCCTGGTTCTAGCATAAAATCAGCGCGTTGGTACTATCGATCCTCTGCCACTCTCGCCACTCAGGCACTTCAGTCAACTCCTCTTGCTATCAAATGTGAAGCGAATTCTATAGCACTCTCATGATAGAAAAACAAGTTCAGACAACCATGACCTAAGACGCAAATACACGCCAATTATACCTGAAAGACCTTTTACAACAACTATCTACCCTCTACCATTCTCACCACTCAGTCACTTCAGCCAACTCATCTTGCTACCCACCGTGAAGCCAACCCTACAGCACCTTCCCGATGAAAACCAAGCTCATACAACCAAAATTTGAGATATAAGTACATGCCAATCATACCCGAGATATCTTTCGCAACAACTCCAACTTCTCTCACACAAAAAAAAGGCTGTTAGAGATGAAAACCGTGACTGGCGCTCTAAACAAAAGTTAGGCTAAAGGGGCGGGGTGAAAACCTGGCAACAGGCAGTCTGCCCTACAAAAAAATAAAAAAAATAATAAAAGCCACTGGATTGGGTTGGGTCCATTCCAGGCAAAAAATAAGGCACAGGGTTATGTGAAAATCCGACAAGGACGCATCTCCCGCTAAGAAAAGTTAGTGTGAAAATCCACAAGGGACGCACTACCTTTAAAACAATGACGCTTGGAGTGATAAGGCGGCATTACCTTGGGCAAGCCCTTTCAAGCAAAGACACACATCGGGCAATCCTCCCTGAATGATTATGAGTCAGAGTCCCTAAATCAGGGCAGCACCTTCCGACACTTGGGGGCATAATCGACCGAACGAAGCCACGAGTCACTTCAGCGAGAGTTATCACACCTCGACCACTGGGCCACTTAGATGAATGGTGTCGCCTGCATCCTGCATGGCATATGCATATGCACGTGCATAACTTACCCTTGCATACAAATCTCTTTTGTTTTCGCAGGAAAGTCTGGCGCCTTCACACACCGACAAGCTGGTGTTTATCAGTCGTTCAGCCGTGGTTTCACACACTGATAAGCTGGTTTTCTATCAATCGCGCTCTTCAAAGTCTGGCGCCTTCACACACCGACAAGCTGGTTTTTATCAGTCGCTCAGCCGTGGTTTCACACACCGACAAGCTGGTGTTCTATCAATCGCGTTCTTCAAAGTCTGGCGCCTTTACACACCGACAAGCTGGAGTTTATCAGTCGTTCAGCCGTGGTTTCACACACCGACAAGCTGGTGCTCTATCAATCGTGTTCTTCAAAGTCTGGCACCTTCACTCACCGACAAGCTGGTATTTATCAGTCGTTCAGTCGTGGTTTCACACACCGATAAGCTGGTGTTCTAGCAATCGCGTTCTTCAAAGTCTGGCGCCTTTACACACCGACAAGCTGGTGTTCTATCAATTGCGTTCTTCAAAGTCTGGCGCCTTCACACACCGACAAGCTGGTGTTTATCAGTCGTTCAGCCGTGGTTTCACACACCGACAAGTTGGTGTTCTATCAATCGCGCTCTTCAAAGTCTGGCGCCTTCACACACCGACAAGCTGGTGTTTATCAGTCGCTCAGCCGTGGTTTCACACACCAACAAGATGGTTTCTATCAATCGCGTTCTTCAAAGTCTGGCGCCTTTACACACCGACAAGCTAGTGTTTATCAGTCGTTCAGCCGTGGTTTCACACACCGACAAGCTGGTGTTCTATCAATCGCGTTCTTCAAAGTCTGGCGCCTTCACACACCGACAAGCTGGTGTTTATCAGTCGTTCAGCCGTGGTTTCACACACAGATAAGCTGGTGTTCTATCAATCACGCTCTTCAAAATCTAGCGCCTTCACACACAGACAAGCTGGTGTTTATCAGTCGTTCAGCCGTGGTTTCACACACCGACAAGCTGGTGTTCTATCAATCGCGTTCTTTAAAGTCTGGCACCTTCACACACCGACAAGCTAGTGTTTATCAGTCGTTCAGCCATGGTTTCACACACCGATAAGCTGGTGTTCTATCAATCGCGTTCTTCAAAGTCTGGCGCCTTCACACACCGACAAGCTGGTGTTTATCAGTCATTCAGCCATGGTTTCACACACCGACAAGCTGGTGTTTGTCAGTCGTTCAGCCATGGTTTCACGTCGACAAGCTGACATTCCTCAATCATGTTACCAGTAGTAATCCTATGTGCTGACAAGCTGGCAAGACCAAGTTCCGGACAGCGACCGCCTCAGGTACGCATCTCTCCCTCTCTTTTTTGAATTTTGGCTCACTTAGACACCTGTGTTCTAAGCTCCCCAAAATTGGGGGCAACTGTAGACACCGGGTCCCGAGGCGGTCCAAGATCAGAATTACCCGATGATGAAACAAAAGACCGATTTTCGGCAAGAAAAGTGAGAATCGATCGTTCCCTTGTCAAAATTGGTTTTTTTTGAAAAATTATTGAAAATATATTTTAGAAATTAAAAATTAAAATGGGGTAAAAAAATAAATAATTTTGTGTCAAAGTTTTATTAAAAAAAAAAAAGAAGAAGAAGATCGCGTGTACCACTTGCGGCAGCGCGGGGCCGCCTGCGCGGCAGGCTGCCCCAGCGCGCAGGGGCATCTGCGCGGCAGGCCGCCCCTGCACGCAAGGCAGGGGGGGCACCGTGCGACCCCCTGCGCGCGAGGCAGGGGGATCGCGCGACGCCCATGCGCGCGAGGCAGGGTCACCGCGCGACCCCCTGCGCGCGAGGCAGGGGGGGTTGCGCGACGCCGCTACGCGCGAGGCAGGCACCTTGCGCGATGCCTTGCCCGCGAGGCAGCAACCTGCCGCTCGCGGTGCGGGGGCACCACGCGCGCAGCAGGCTGCCGCGCGCCCTTCCCCCTCCGCGCGACCGCTTTTGGTCTTCGCCTGTCCCTGATTTTTCGCTGTTTTCGGTCTATTTTTTTCAGTCTGATGTTTCCGTTTGTTTCACCATTTTATGCTATTTTGGATTAACTAAAAATAAAAGCTTTTTTGTCCTTTGCTTTTTTTGGCCAAGGCAAGATTAAATGGGGATTTTCCCCTTATTTTGAAGGACGGCAGATTGTGAAAAGGGGAACCCTTGGCTTTTCTCTCTAAGATTTTTCTTCTCTCCGGGAAGCTCTTCTTGTTCTAAAAAATTCTTCAAAAAATCTTTAAGATTTCTTCTCAAATTTTAGCTTTTGCTACTACAAAATACTTGATCTTGGGTTGATTTAAGCAAGAGAAATTAATTTTCTTGGCTTGTTCATCCCACAAAAATATTTTCTCAAATTAGTTTGTTTAGAACACAGATTTTTACATTTTCTCCAAATATTTATCACTAAAATCGACAAGAGGAACGGATCAATACATCCTATTTCCAATCTAAAAATTCTGAGGGTAAACATCCTTGGACTTGTTCTCATTATTTTTTTGTATATTATTTATTGTTGTTAATAATATTTTTTTTACTATCAATATCATGTCCATTATTTACTTTTAGCATTTTACTGTGTTAATACCACCATTAATATGTTATTTGTTGGCTTCAAATGGATTTTCATGTCCATGTGCTAATATTATTATTATTTATCGTTATCACTATTTATGCTTGTGTTCATGTTTAGGCTCATGTTGTTATTATTATTATTATTATTATTATTATTATTATTATTATTATTATTATTATTATTATTATTATTATTATTATTATTGTTGTTGTTGTTGTTGTTACCATCGCCATAATTTTATTATTGTTGTTACCTCCCCTTTATTTGATTAATTTTCAGAATGTTTGCTAATGTATTTTGATGTTAATTTTTGTCCGAGATTTAATTTGAGTCGGGCTACGTGAGCGTCCCGCGACTCCTCGGATGGGTCGCGATGCGTAGACGGACACATCGGTTCGGTGAGATCTCTCTAATTCCCCATCCTTTTGTGGTGTTTATTTGTAAATAATTATTTTATTTGTGCACGCGTGAGATAAAAAGTCACAAAAATACTTTTATAATTAAATCGGAATTTTCACTAATAAAATTGGGACCAACGTTCCTTGTTTTAGCCCAACCATGAAAATATCACCATTAAAACGAAGAGTCAATTTTCTTCAAAAATGGGATCACTCATTCCGGTTTTCCAATTCAAAACAATAAAAAATGACTCTTCGAACCCTCTTTAAATTAATACGAAGGAACCAATGTTCTTAAATTTCGAACAAGTGCGAAGGAACCAATGTTCCTCAAATAATATCCCGATTTATGTATGTTCTTTTATTTTAATCTTGAGTGAGTGTTTTAAATTCAAGTTCATTTTTGGGCCCCTTGTAATTAATTTTGGGGCAACTTTATTTATTTTTGGGGGATTGTATTCCGTCCCCATTCATATCTTTAATTTCCTTTTATTGGGGTTGTATTCTGCCCCGATTTCTCTTGTAATTGAGTGCTTGGGTGTTTACCGCTTTCATTTATCGCTTTATTTATTGCTTTTACTTTATCGCTTTTTGAATGCTTGCAATGCGCTGTTTAATTTAAAATGCACCGATCGCGTGAAATGAGAGGTATAATTTTAAGAAGTTAAAAACCCATTTATAATTAACCAAGGGATAAATAAGAGGGAAGTCCCGGACACCGTATCTCTGGTTTAGACCGTTAGAGGTGAGAAACCTTTTCCCAATTTCTCGCAAATTGGGTGGCGACTCCAGAAACCTCAAAGGTGCCTTTAGGCGTCAATAGGCTAGGTTGTTCTCCCCAATGTTCTATTGAGAGGAACATACCGATGATGTCTCATGGCGCCCATGATCAAAAGACGCGAACCTTGATACCTCGAATCCTCAAGCGGATTCAAAGCGAGGGCCCTTGCTGGGTACCGCCGGCGCGCGTTACACATACACTTCCACTTCTTTGTGGATCAGGTCACTTAAGATTTTGGTCGCCATCCTCTGGTATGTGACCCCTGCATTCTTCAGGCCGAAAGGCATGACTTGGTAGGCGTAGGTCCCCCACTCCGTGATGAAAGCGGTTTTAACCCGGTCAGCTATTTTGTTCAGGATCTGGTTGTAGCCCACATAACCATCTCCAAAGCTGTACATCGCGCAATTGGCGGCACTATCTATCAATACATCGATATGAGGTAGTGGAAAATCATCTTTGGGGCAGGCCTTGTTCAGATCTCGATAATCTACACACACCCTGACTTTTCCGTTCTTCTTTGCTACAGGGACCACATTTGCCAACCATGTAGGATACTGCACTTCAACAAGGAACTTGGCTTCAATCTGCTGTCGAATTTCCTCCTTAACCTTGTCTGCCCATTCTGGCCTGAGCCTTCTCAACTTCTGCTTCACAGGCTTATAATCTGGGTAAGTCGGGATAGCATGTTCTGCCACGTCTCGGTCAATTCCTGGCATGTCCTCATAGGTCCAGGCGAAGACTTTTTCATGTTTTCTTATTATTCTCTCAAAATTTTTTCTCTCCTCAGGAGTTATATTTGATGCTATTAGAATTTCTCTCAGATTTTCCGAGGTTCCAAGATTAACGACCTCTTCAGGCTCGCATCTGTCCCAAGTGATACCCTGAGTCATGATCTCCTCATCCCAGAAGTCTTCAGCAGTCTTGATAAACCCGACTCTCCAGTCAAATACATCATTAAAGATCTCGAACCCAGGGACAATTCTCCCCTTCACCCACTGCGGTTCATCTTCGCCAGTATATGCGCAAACTGAGGATGCGAGCACCAAGCTTTCTGAAATGTGAGGGATCTTGTCTGTCGCCTTCTTCTTGCCGAAGCCGCCTCTGTACCCTAGACTTTTTCGGTTCTTCTGACCTCGAGTGGTGATCGCTGTTTGCAACCCCTGAGAGTTCCTGCCCAAACCAGCCCCGGGGAGATAGTGCATCTTTTTCAACATATTAACCACAGCAGGTGTAAGCACCGTGTCCTGGAGCGGTCCGGATCGGAGGTTACCCTATGATGAAATCAATGTTCAAGGCCTGTACAGGAGGCTGAAGTTGGAGGTTTTAGTCCCGCGTTCCATGAGAAATGAGGTTTTTCTAGACTTCAGGGGCAGAGGGGGAGAAAACGGGAGTTTTCTGAGTAAAAAAGGTTTTTTGTCCTCCACAGACGGCCAGCCCGTCTGTGGAGATGGCCCGTCGCTTCGAGTCACCGACGGCTCAGGGTTTTTTCTGACGCCTGTCGGAAAGTCACCGCCCCTGTCAGGAGCCGCCTGGTTTCCCGGAGCACGCAACCGTTCCGACGCCCGTCGGTGGATGTGGCAGGGCCGTCGGAAGTGTCCTTGTGTCAGTAGGATTCTTCCGACGCCCGCCCCTACGCACCGACGCCCGTCGGTCGTGTCTGGCTATATAAGGTCCGGATTTTCACTTCAAAAGGGTTGGAAAATTTTTCAGAAGGGGAAACTCTGCCAAAATTCGAGCACGTTTTCTCTCTCTTCCAAAAACACACATTTTCCAAAGAATTTTACTTAATCAAGGATCAAATCGATCAAAGGAACTAAAAGCTAATTAGTTTTCTTTAGATTTGGGCTCCTAAATCGACTTTCTGAAGGATCGGAGGTGAAATAGCTCATTTTCTCTCTCTAATCTTTCATTCTCTTACTTTCTCGTGGAACGCGCGGGGATCTAACCGACATCAAAATTCTACCCAAGGCAACTATCTGAGGGTAAATATTCCGGATTCTCTCTCCATTTTCATCTCATATTTAATTATTTATCATTTATTTATTCATTCCGTGAAAATTTTGAATACGTGTTATTACTTTTCTTCATTTTGACTCCCTCATCTCCTTCTTGGATAAAACTTGTTTTTTTGATCTCAAAAGGCCCTTTTCTCCTTTCTGTTTTCCGGAGATAGGGGTGACCGACGGGTCATCTTTATGACCGACGCCCGTCGGTCACCCACTTACAGACGCCCATTCTTGAGTGACAAACGGGCATATCGAATAACCAAACCGACGCCCGTCGGTCAACCAGGAAAGGCCGTCGGTGGGTTCTGCCTCCATTTTTTTGATCATTTTCCATCTCTATTCAGTCTCTTCGATTTCTTATGTGTTAATTTTATGAATGTTAACATCTCTTAACTTTCTGTGAGTGTATATTGGTCCTCTTGGATAATTTCGAGCTTGAGCGGTTGCCTACCATGCATGGTGGATTTCGTCCGGTTTAGTTTTCTTAAACCTCTTGATTTATTTCTCTCGCTCTTTCATTCATTGATTATTTTATGTATATGAATAAGCTCTTTTTATCCCGTCAAATGTAAGAATAGATTAACGATTTGTACTTAAATAAAATTGAGTTTTGTATAAAATGCAAAAAGGGTCCAACGCCCTATTTTCATCCAATAAAAATCATCACATATTAAATATCCCATTTTTTAATGATGATGCATGAGAGGACCAAAGTCCTCAAAATAAACAATGCCCCGATTTGTGTATGAATCGCACATTTATAAAGGGAGTTGTATTCCGCTCCTTGTATTATTGTAATTTATCGCTTTGATATTTATTCTGCCCATTTACTGCGTTCCGTATGTGAATATATGCGCTTTTCAATTAAACTGCATAGTGTGGAGAGAGAGCGAATTAATGACATTAAAATTTGATCATAAACTAATTGAGGTAGAAATAGATGAGAAATCCCGGGCCCAGCTCTGGTCTTTGGGCTCAAGAGGTTAGAGGTTATCCTCCAAAATACTTCTTGGGTCACGAGACTTTAGCGCTAATCCTAGGCCTCATGGCCCAACATGGATAAAATGCGCAAGTCTTAGGCTCTCCGAGGCGAGAGTAACTTTCCCAATGTTCTATTGGGTGGCGACTCCATGATACCTCCTTGTTGCCCAACATAGACGCACTTGCGATTTATTGCAAGATGCCAACGGACCCGCAAATGCCCCGATCGCCCACGTGCGGGCGGTCCGAAAGGGCGGCGCATCGGGATCCGGCGCGCGTCACAGTGGCGACTCTGCTGGGGAACGTTTATGGTTCGAGATTTCGATTTGAAAATACCTCTTTTAACATTTATGATTGAAATTTAATTCATAAATTCGCTTTCTCTCAAATTTGCATTTGCATATCATTAGAGCCTTAGAATAAGCTAGTTTGGTCCCTCTTCTAGCCCCGGTGCGTTCCTGAAGCACCTCCTCATTTTCACTCAATTTGGGGAAGTGTTAAGGATAATCACCAGCCCAAGCCAGGTACCTCAATGGTATATCAAAATGATGACCCGATCGGTCGCTATGCTCGTGATGAGCTAGACCCGTCGGCAGGGATCATGCTTGGGTAGCCTCAAAGAAACATCTCCCTCGTCCAAAGCTCATGTAATGACTGTAGTCACTCTCCACAGGTGAAATGAACCATAATCTCATGCTTGCTGTATGGATCCTCACATATTGGATGAATCCAAATATCTCGCTCGGTAACCTAGCCAAAGGTTATCATGCCCCGGTAGGGCCATGTCGAAATTTATGGACCGTCCGAATACGTGACGATCATTATCCATCCGCTTGTACATTAGCATAGGAGTGTTATGCTGCCGGTTTTTCGCCGCGCACCATACGCGTCCATTGGGTTCCTCGTTGACCCTTGGGCTAATCCCACCTAGGAAAGAGACTGCACGACCACGTGTGTGGGAGAAATAAGGGTGGAAGGACTTACTTGCTTGCTTGTGCTCTGTAAATGTTGCATATCACGATCATGCATTATACCTACATTTCATGCATCATTCTAACTTTTGTCCCTGCAGCCATCATAGATCTGCCCAGGTGGACTAGATCACCGACCGGGCGACTGATCCGAGTTCTTACTCCTGAGCTGTCAGATAGAGAAGGTCTGCCGGAGATTTTATCAGAAGTAAGTGGCACAGTATCTCAGATGGCAAACTCACCCAGGGGGGAAGATGCCACCAGGGCCATGATTGCCGAAGAAGTGGGCCGTCGATTTGAAGAATTCGAGGGAAGGATGATGAATATGTTGGCCGCCTTGACGCAGCAGAATGCTCAGCCGAATGTTCCCCAGAATCCTCCTCCTCCTCCTCCAGTAAGACTGAATGAGCCTGAAGAAGGAAGGGTTGAAAGGCGAGAGGAGCCCGTTAGGCCGCCACCGGTAGAGTTGAGATCAGTGGCTTCGGGAGAGCTGAGAAGAAGGCCGGTGCTGAGAATTGATGACGATAGAGATATCGAGGATGATAGGTTGAGCATGGCATCCGAAAAGGGGAAGGCACCTCAGGCTGATGATTTTATTTTGAAAAAGATGGAAGAGAGGTTCGAGGCCATGGCTCGTATGATAGGTAGAGCTCACGGGATGAATCCTGAGGATAGGGAGCTGGACGGAGAGGACCCGGTCCCTTATAACTTCAAGATGCCGGATGTGCCGAAGTTCGATGGTACTTCTGATCCTACTGCACATGTGAAGCAATATTCTCTGGTCATGAAGGGGACCACATTGTCTAAGAAGCAGAAAGTGGAATACTTTTGTCTGAGTTTGACCTCTCATGCCATAGATTGGTATCACGGCCTTGACCGCCGCACTAAAGAAGATTGGGATCTGCTCACTGAGGAGTTTCTGAAACAGTACGATTGTAATACCAGAATGGAGGTGACTCTGAAAGATCTTGAGCTGCTCCAACAGAAGGCCGGGGAATCCTTCCATGAGTACCTTACCCGATGGCGGAACCGAGTAATGGAGATGCGCCGAAAGCCTGATACCCAAGATCAGATTCGTCTTTTCATTAAGAACGCGAGCCCATACTTGAAGGAGGGACTGAGGATGAAGGGGTTAAAGGGCTGGGAGTCTCTCAAGGATATAGCCATCGAAGCAGAAGGGGAGTTCTTGACCCGAAAAACTAACAATGATAATTTTGCCAAAAGGGCTAACCCTGGTCAAGGAGCCAGCAGGCCGGCAGGTCCCAGTAATAACAATAGAAGAATGAGTGAAGTGTCTGCTACTGAGGTAGCCACCCCGAGGAAATTTTCGAACTTAGGGAGACCATTATCCTGGGTCTTGAAGAGACTGATGAAGGAGGGAAAATTGCGTCCTCTAACTCCTAGGCCGGCTTTGACACAAGGGAAGCCGGGACATAAGGACAACGAATTCTATGCATTCCACCAGCACTCGGGCCACATCACTGATAAATGCAAAGCACTTCGGCACTCCATTCAAGATTTGATCGATAGCAAACAGATCTCTGACCCTGAGAGGAGGGAAGCTGAGAAGAAGCCTGGTTATAATGCCGTACCCCCACCTGTGTTTATGATCCAATCTAGCCTGCCAGAGTGGTACGTGCTACAAGATCTGTATGGGAATGAGGAATCTGCTGTCGGTAGTTCCGAGAATGCGAAGGAGAAAGCAGTTGTGGCGACTCTTGATTGCTGGTCTAGCAGTGAGAGCGGTGGAGAAGCCGATGATGAAGAAGGATTGAACCTTGATCTGTGGGGCTCCGATGGAGAAGAGGGGAGATAAGCGCTGTCACTAGAAGTGGAAGGGTGATCCCCGAGATTGCAAAGCTACCTGAGCCAGTACAGCCAGTGGCAGAGAAAGAGCCAGAGGAGGAACAGATTATAAAGCAATTGAAGAAAACCACGGCTCAGATATCCATTTGGATAGAAAAGGAATAATGAAAAGATACTACCATGAACTCTAAGTTTCTTATTCCAATGTCCTTTAGTAATGTGTAAATCATATCTGCATCTTCATGGCCTTCCAAATATATAATTTGTAAATATATGCCATGGCAAGTTATTGAATGATGAATTTAGCATATTAGGTGTATAAATTCATCTCTTCATATTTATTAAGGATATAAATTATCACAATGAGATGGAAAGTGAATGCTATTGTATTTTTATTTACTATGTTAAATCAATACAAAGAAGCTAATCCCCAAAGAAACTAATGAGCACTGTTGGGGGTCTTAACTGATAAATTCCCCAATAAAAAATTTTAAAAGCCCTGAAACTAATCGAAAAGATTTAATTTGGCCTCGCCACGAGCGGTTATGGGTTTAACCCTCTTTAACCACATGATAAATCCAAACCTGCATAAGAGCTGATAGCCTGCCTAATGCTATTGCAGCTTTTCCTAGTTGGTAAAAGCCCATATCAGTCAAAATTTTTATCATAACCTATAGATAAAGATTCTGCTTTCCTTGGTCTTTGCTCTATTATTCAAGTTAGACAAAATGTTATGTTGCCAGGTCTTTCAGTTCCTTTCTCAGCCAGGTGCTTGCTTGTGTTGTTTTCACATGTTTTGTGCTCTATTTGCATTTCAATTATTTTGCTTCCTGTGAGCACTGTGTCCCGGAGCGGTCCGGATCAGAGGTTACCCTATGATGAAATCAATGTTCGAGCCTGTACGAGAGGCTGTATTTGGAGGTTTCAGTCCTGCGTTCCATGAGAAATGAGGTTTTTCCGCAATTCCTGGGCAGAGGGGGAGAAAACGGAAGTTTTTCAGGTCAAAAAAGCTTTTTTGTCCTCCACAGACGGCCAGCCCGTCTGTGGAGGCAGCCCATCGCTTCGAGTCACCGACGGCTCAGGGTATTTTCCGACGCCCGTCGGAAAGTCACCGCCCCTGTCAGGAGCCGCCTGGTTTCCCGGAGCACGCAAACGTTCCGACGCCCGTCGGTGGATGTGGCAGGACCGTCGGAAGTGTCCTTGTGTCAGTAGGATTCTTCCGACGCCCGCCCCCATACACCGACGCCCGTCGGTCGTGTCTGGCTATATAAGGTCCGAATTTTCACTTGAAATGGGTTGGAAAATTTTTCAAAAGAGGAAACTCTGCCAAAATTCAAGCACGTTTTCTCTCTCTTCCAAAAACACTTTTTTCTAAAGAACTCTATTGAATCAAGGATCAAATCAATCAAAGGAACTAAAAGCTAATTAGTTTTCTTTAGATTTTGACTCCAAAATCGATTTTCTGAAGGATTAAAGGCGAAATATCTCATTTTCTCCCTCTAATCTTTCACTGTTGTTTCTCGTGGAACGCGCGGGGATCTAACCGACATCAGAATCTCACCTGAAGTGATTATCTGAGGGTAAATATTCCGGATTTTCTCTCCATTTTCATCTCATATTCATTTAATTTTTATTTAATTTATTTATTCATTATGTGAAATTTTTGAATACCTGTCATTACTTTTCTTTAGATTTTGACTCCCTCATCTCTTTCCTGGATAAAACTTGCTTTTTGATCTCGAAAAGCCTTTTTTTTTCCTTTCTGTTTTCCGGAGACAGAGGTGACCGACGGGTCATCTTTATGACCGACGCCCGTCGGTCACCCACCTACAGACGCCCTTTTTGAGTGACAAACGGGCATATCGAATAACCAAACCGACGGCCGTCGGTCAACCAGGAAAGGCCGTCGGTGGGTTCTGTCTCCATTTTTTAATCGTTTCTCATCTCTATTCAGTCTCTTCGATTTCTTATGTGTTAATTTTATGTATATTAACTTCTCTTAACTTTCTATGAGTGTATATTGGATCTCTTGGATAATCCCGGGCTTGAACGGCTGCCTATCATGCGTGGGGATTTCGTCCGGTTTAGTTTTCTTAAACCTCTTGATTTATTTATCTTGCCTATTCATTCATTGATCATTTTATGTATATGACTAAGCTCTTTTATCCCGTTAAATGTAAAAATAGACCAACGATTTGTACTCAAATAAAAGTGAGTTTTGTATAAAATGCAAAATGGTCCAACACCCTATTTTTATCCAATAAAGATCATCATAATGAAAACATTCAATTTTAATAACAACGCATGTGAGGACCAAAGTCCTCAAAATAAGCAATGCCCCGATTTATGTATGCCTCGCACATTTACAAAAGGGAGTTGTATTCCGCTCCTTGTATTATTGTAATCTATTGCTTTCATTATTTATGTCGCTCATTTACCGCTTTCAAAATGTGAATAAATGCGTCTTTTAATCAAACTGCATAGTGTGGAGAGAGAGCGAATTGATGACATTAAAATTTGATCATAAGCTAATTGAGGTAGAAATAGATGAGAAATCCCGGACCCAGCTCTGGTCTTTGGGCTCGAGAGGTTAGAGGTTATCCTCCAAAATACTTCTTGGGTCACAAGGCTTTAGCGCTAATCCTAGGCTCTTTAGGGTGAGAAGTTCACCTTTTATGATCCCTCTAGTTGGCCCAAAATGGATACCAAGCGCAGTCTTAGGCTCTCCGAGGCGAGAGAAACTTTCCCAATGTTCTATTGGGTGGCGACTCCATGATACCTCCTTGTTGCCCAACATAGACGCACTTGCGATTTATCGCAAGCTGTCAACGGACCCGCAAATGCCCCGATCGCCCACGTGCTGGCGGTCCGAACGGGCGGCGCATTCGGGGTCCGGCGCGCGTCACAGTGGCGACTCCACTGGGGACGTTTATGGTTCGAGATTTCGATTTGAAAATACCTCTTTTAACCTTTATGATTAAAATTTAATTCATAAATTCGCTTTCTCTCAAATTTGCATTTGCATATCATTAGAGCCTTAGAATATTCTAGTTTGGTCCCTCTTTTAGCCCCGGTGCGTTCCTGAAGCACCTCCTCATTTTCACTCAATTTGGGGAAGTGTTAAGGATAATCACCAGTCCAAGCCACGTACCTCAATGGTATATCAAAATGGTGACCCGATCGGTCGCTACGCTCGTGATGAGCTAGACCCATCGGCAGGGATCATGCTTGGGTAGCCTCAAAGAAACACCTCCCTTGTCCAAAGCTCATGTAATGGCTGTAGTCACTTTCCACAGGTGAAATGAACCGTAATCTCATGCTTGCTGTATGGATCCTCACGTATTGGATGAGTCCAAATATCTCGCTTAGTAACCTAGCCAAAGGCTGTCATGCCCCGGTAGGGCCATGTCGAAATTTATGGAGCGTCCAAATACGTGACGATCATTATTCATCCGCTTGTACATTAGCATAGGAGTGTTATGCTGCCGGTTTTCCGCCGTGCACCATACGCGTCCATTGGGTCCCTCGTTGACCCTTGGGCTAATCCCACCTAGGAAAGAGACTGCACGACCACGTGTGTGGGAGAAATAAGGGCGGAAGGACCTACTTGCTTGCTTGTGCTCTGTAAATGTTGCATATCACGATCATGCATTTTACCTACATTTCATGCATCATTCTAACTTTTGTCCCTGCAGCCATCATAGATCTGCCCAGGTGGACTAGATCACCAACCGGGCGACTGATCCGAGTTCTTACTCCTGAGCTGTCAGATAGAGAGGGTCTGCCGGAGATTTTATCAGAAATCAGTTGTACAGTATCTCAGATGGCAAACTCGCCTAGGGGGGAAGATGCCACCAGGGCTATGATTGCTGAAGAAGTGGGCCGCCATTTTGAAGAATTCGAGGGCAGGATGATGAATATGTTGACCGCCTTGGCACAGCAGAACGCTCAGCCGAATGCTCCACAGAATCCTCCTCCTCCAATGAGACAGAATGAGCCTGAAGAAGAAAGGGTTGAAAGGCGAGAGGAGCCCGTTAGGCCGCCGCCGGTAGAGTTAAGATCAGTGGTTTCGGGAGAGCTGAGAAGAAGGCCAGTGCTAAGAATTGACGACGATAGAGACATCGAGGATGATAGGATGAGCATGGTTTATGAGAAGGGGAAGGCGCCTCAGGCTGATGACTTTATTCTGAAGAAGATGGAAGAGAGGTTCGAGGCTATGGCTCGTATGATAGGCAGAGCTCACGGGATGAATCCTGAGGATAGGGAGCTGGACGGACAGGACCCGATCCCTTATAACTTCAAAATGCCGGATGTGTCGAAGTTTGATGGTACTTCTGATCCCACCGCACATGTGAAACAGTATTCTCTGGTCATGAAGGGGACCACATTGTCCAATAAGCAGAAAGTAGAATACTTTTGTCTGAGTCTGACCTCTCATGCCATAGATTGGTATCACGGCCTTGACCGCCGCACTAAAGAAGATTGGGATCTGCTCACTGAGGAGTTTCTGAAGCAGTACGACTGTAATACCAGAATGGAGGTGACTCTGAAAGATCTTGAGCTACTCCAGCAGAAGGCCGGGGAATCCTTCCATGAGTATCTTACCCGATGGCAGAACCGAGTAATGGAGATGCGCCGAAAGCCTGATACCCAGGACCAAATTCATCTTTTCATCAAAAACGCGAGCCCGTACTTGAAGGAGGGATTGAGGATGAAGGGGTTGAAGGACTGGGAGTCTCTCAAGGATATTGCCATCGAGGCAGAGGGAGAGTTTTTAACCCGGAAAGCTAATAATGACAATTTCGCCAAAAGGGCTAACCCCGGTCAAGGAGCCAGTAGGCCGGCAGGTCCCAGTAGCAGCACTAGAAGAATGGGTGAGGTGTCTGCTACTGAGGTAGCCACCCAGAGGAAGTTTTCGAACTTGGGGAGACCGTTATCCTGGGTCTTGAGGAGGCTGATGAAGGAAGGAAAATTGCGCCCTCTAACTCCTAGGCCAGCTTTAACACAAGGGAAGCCGGGACATAAGGATAACGAATTCTGTGCATTCCACCAGCACTCAGGCCATATCACTGATAAGTGCAAGGCGCTTCGGCACTCTATCCAAGACTTGATCGATTGCAAGCAGATTTCTGACCCTGAAAAGAGAGAAACTGAGAAGAAGCCTGGTTATAATGCCGTACCACCGCCCGTGTTTATGATTCAATCTAGCCTGCCAGAGTGGTACGTGCTACAAGATCTGTATGGGAGTGAGGAGTCTGCTGTTGATAATTCCAAGGATGGGAAGGAGAAAGCAGTTGTGGCGACTCTTGATTGCTGGTCTAGCAGTGAAAGCGGTGGAGAAGCCGAGGGTGAAGAAGGGTTGAACCTTGATCTGTGGGGCTGCGATGGGGACGAAGCAGAGATAAGCGCTGTCACTAGAAGTGGAAGGGTGATCCCCAAGATTGCAAAGCTACCTGAGCCGGTAAAGCCATTGGCAGAGAAAGAGCTAGAGGAGGAACAGATTGTTAGACAATTGAAGAAGACCGCGGCTCAGATATCCATTTGGGATCTGTTGAGGCAATCCCCCTCTCATAGGCAGAAGGTAGTGGAAGCTCTGGTTGAGGCCACAGTCGCTACCACTATTTCCCCGTCAGAGCTTTTGGGTTTAATTAAGGGAGGATCCGAGGAGAGATTGGTCTTTTCCGACGCTGACTTACCAGTGGAAGGACGCAATCACAACCGACCCTTGTACATTAAGGCGCAGATTAGCGGCAAGCACACTGCTTGTGTTATGGTAGACGACGGGTCTTCTATCAATGTGTGCCCTTTGATAGCTTTGCAAGCTTTTGGTTTAAGCGAGGATATGCTCAGCGAATCCGATCTGACTATCACGGCCTACGATAACTCGAGGAGGCAAGCCTCAGGAACCTTCAAGACTTTGGTCAAGACGGGACCTATCGAAGTGGAAGTTGAATTTGTAGTATTGCCCATCCCTGCTAATTTTTCAGCCTTGCTTGGGAGACCCTGGTTCCATAAATTAGGAGGAGTGCCATCCACACTGCATCAGATGATAAAATTCCCACACGAAGGGGAGGTGGTGACTATCAAGGCGGCAAGGGAAAACCAGGTCTCGGCGCTAGAAATTGCCAATCAGCCTTTCAGCGGCTTTCATGTGTCTATGATAAAGGGAGAGCACGGATCAGTAGATAGCCCGGCTGTGGTTAATATGTTGAAGAAGATGCATCATCTTCCCGGGGCTGGATTGGGTAGAAGCTCCCAAGGGCTACAGACCGCGATCACCACTCGAGGGCAGAAGAACCGGAAAGGTCTGGGGTACAGAGGTGGCTTCGGCAAGAAGAGAGTAGTGGGTAAGATCCCCCACATCTTGGAGAGCTTTGTGCTAGCATCCTCAGTTTGTGCGTATACTGGCGAAGATGAACCACAATGGGTAGATGGGAGGATTGTCCCTGGTTTCGAGATCTTTAACGATGTGTATGACTGGCACGTAGGATTCGTCAAGACTGCTGAAGACTTTTGGGATGAGGAAGTCATGACTTAGGGGATCACTTGGGACAAGTGCGAGCCTGAGGAGGTCGTTACTGAGAAGATGGTAGCTGCCAGGCTGAAAGGAAAGGAGAAGATAGCAGATTTAGAGCTGAAAATGGGGGATTTGAAGATTTCTTCCGATGTGCCTGAAGGGCCTCTGCTAAATCAGAAAGTTAGTGAGCAAGCTACAACAGCATCAACCTCGGGAGTGGCGGAAGAAGACTCTAGCCTAGATTGTCTTTTTATTCCAGAACTCTTTTATGATGTAAATGATAACTATAATATTATCAATAAGATGAACAATTTCACTTATTTGTGCGATGTTTCTAATAATTTCAACATGCATGAACATGATCATATTCCATCAATTTTTGACATTGACTCCACTGGCACAACGCCTTTTAATCTTGGAACCTCGGAAAACCCGAGAGAAATTATAATAGCATCAAATATAACTCCTGAGGAGAGAAAAAATTTTGAGAGAATAATAAGAAAACATGAAAAAGTCTTCGCCTGGACCTACGAGGACATGCCGGGAATTGACCGGGCTGTGGCGGAGCATGCCATCCCGACTTACCCGGATTGCAAGCCTGTGAAGCAGAAGTTGAGAAGGCTAAGACCAGAATGGGCTGACAAGGTTAAGGAGGAAATCCGACAGCAGATCGAAGCTAAGTTCCTTGTGGAAGTCCAGTATCCTACTTGGCTGGCAAATGTGGTTCCTGTGGCTAAGAAGAACGGAAAGGTCAGGGTGTGTGTGGATTACCGAGATCTTAACAAAGCCTGCCCTAAGGATGATTTTCCACTACCCCATATTGATGTATTGATAGACAGTGCCGCCAATTGCGTGATGTACAGCTTTGGGGACGGATATGTGGGCTACAACCAGATCCTGAACAAGATAGCTGATCGGGTTAAATCTGCCTTTATCACAGAATGGGGCACCTACGCCTATCGGGTCATGCCTTTCGGCCTGAAGAATGCAGGGGCCACGTACCAGAGGATGGCAACCAAGATCTTAAGTGACCTGATTCACAAAGAAGTGGAAGTGTATGTCGATGATATGATGGTCAAATCAGCTACCCGAGAGGGACACTTTGAAGCTCTAGAGAAGTTCTTCACCAGGATCGATAAGTATAATCTGCGACTTAATCCCAAGAAGTGCATTTTCGGGGTGACTTCAGGAAAGCTGTTGGGACATGTCGTCAGCCAGAGGGGAATAGAAATCGACCCAGACAAGGTGAAAGCTATCAGAGAGATGCCTGTGCCACAAAAGGAGAAAGATGTAAGGAGTTTCTTGGGCAAGCTGCAGTATGTCAGTCGGTTTATTGCCAAGCTCACTTCAATATGCGAGCCTATTTTCAAGCTGCTTAGAAAGAATCAGCCCGTAGTCTGGAATGAAGACTGCCAGAGAGCCTTTGATAATATCAGGGAATATCTGTTGAATCCACCAGTACTAAGGCCTCCACAACCTGTTAAACCACTTATTCTGTATCTGGCCGTGGAAGACGGTTCAGTGGGCGCCATGATGGCTCAAGAGGATGAATTTGGGGTGGAGTTTGCAATTTATTACCTCAGCAAGAAGTTCCTGGCTTACGAAATAAAATATGCTGAAGTGGAGAAGATCTGCCTTGCAGTGATTTGGGCATCAAAGAAGCTGAGATATTACTTCCACTCATACAAGGTTCAGGCCGTAGCCAAGCAGAATCCTTTAAGATATTTGCAGGAGGCACCATCTTTACTTGGAAAGATGGGGAGGTGGCTGCTCTTGCTACAAGAGTTTGATGTGCAATACATCACCCGCAAGACTATCAAGGGGCGAGCTGTAGCCGAATTTATTGCTGAACATCCTATCCAAGGGGACACACCCGAATTTACCTTTCCTGACGAGAGCATAGGCACGATTTCCATTCAAGGATGGCAGTTGCATTTTGACGGGGCAGTGAATAACAAAGGAGCCGGAGTCGGAATCATCCTGATGACCCCAGATAATGAGAAGCTTCCTCTTGCTAAGAAACTGAGATACAAAGCGACCAACAATGAAGCTGAGTATGAGGCGTGCACCTTCGGGTTAGAAGCTTTAGCTGTGCTGGGGGCAAGAAACGTAGAGGTATTTGGTGACTCGTCCTTGGTAATAAACCAGATCCGAGGTGAGTGGGCTGTTAAAGAAGAGCGACTGGTCCCCAATGTTCAATATCTGAAAGGGATGTGTGGGCAGTTCGAGACTTGCACTTTCCACTTTGTACCCAGAGATGAGAACCGTCTGGCTGATGCATTGGCAACTTTAGTGTCAATGTGGGATAACCCTGAAGGAGTGGCCATGAAGCCGGTGCTGATCTCGAGCTCCGATAAGCCTAGTTTTGAAACCGAGCCAGTGATGGAGGTCGAGGCATCAGATGGCAAGCCATGGTACTTTGATATCATGAATTACTTGGAAAGCAATAGATTTCTAGAGGAAGCCACTGAAAAAGACCAGAGGATGATACGTAAGTTGTCTACTCAGTTCATATCCTTAGAAGGGGTGTTGTAGAAAAGACGGTCAGATGGGATTCAGCTCAGGTGCTTGAATGAAAGAGAAGCGCGCAAGATAATGGAAGAAACCCATGCAGGGGTCTGTGGGGCCCACATGAATGGTTTGACCTTGGCCAAGAAGATCCTGATACAAGGCTTCTATTAGCTTACGATAGACACTGATTGTTCAAAGTATGTCAAACAATGTCAGTTGTGCTAACAGTACGCAGATCTGAGACATCTGCCGGTATCAGAACTACATAATCTGACGTCACCTTGGCCGTTTGCTGCTTGGGGGATAGATATCATTGGAGAGATTCGCCCTACGGCGTCCAACGGACACAGATACGTCATAGTCGCAATCGACTACTTCACCAAATGGGTCGAGGCAGAATCTTTCAAGAAAATTGACGCAAGGGACATGGCCAAGTTCATAGAGAGGAATTTGATATGCAGATATGGCCTCCCTCATCACATAGTGTCTGATAATGGAGTGCAGTTCATGGGAGAAACCAGAAAACTTCTCGAGAAATATGGTGTGGAGCATCATAAATCCTCTCCCTACCGACCGCAAGCGAATGGAGCAGTAGAAGCCGCCAATAAGAATGTGAAGAAGATCTTGTCCAAGATGGTCCAAACCTACAAAGACTGGGCTGAAAAGTTACCCTTCGCCCTGTGGGGATACAGAACAACGGTAAGGGCATCTACAGGCGCTACACCGTTTTCCCTGGTATACGGAACCGAAGTAGTATTGCCGGTGGAGATAGAACTTAAATCTCTAAGGGTGGTCATGGAGGCCCAAATCCCGGAGGCCGAATGGGCGCAGCAGAGGTTACAGCACTTGAACTTACTGGATGAAAGTAGGCTGAAAGCTTATTATCACAATCAGATTTACCAGAAGAGACTGGCGAGAACCTTCGGGAAGAAAGTGAGGAAGCACCCGCTGAAAGAAGGGGACTTGGTGTTCAAGCAGATGAGGCCAGGGATACCAGACATCAGGGGGAAATTCAGACCTACCTGGGAAGGGCCGTACATCCTTAAGAAGCTGTTGTCCAAAGGGGCTGCAATCTTATCAGATAGCGATGGGAACGAATTCAAAGAGCCGATCAATGTCGACAGACTCAAAAGGTTCCACGGCTAAAGACTAAAATAAAAAGAAGAGAATAAAATGCCCCGCAAGTCGAAAACCGAAAAAAGGCGGCTGTGCTAAAATCGGGCGCCTCGACAGGGTGAAAACCGAAAAAAGGCATCCTGTGCAAAAATTAGAGGCATGAGAGAAAATGTTCGATCGTGAAAACCCGAGAGGGCCGATTGGTAACAGGAGTTGATGCTGTTAAAATTTAGTTTCATGCATTGATGGTGCGTAAGCAGCTGAGTAAATGCCAGAACTGATCATGTATGCTGAAATTATATGGAAATGTACACAAAACTCGTGAAAAGGGATGAATATTATTCTTTTCACTTTTGTCATTTTCTAGTTCTGCAATAAAAAGAAATATAGCACCAAAAGAAATACACATATAGGCTAAGCTAGGTCCTGCTGCTGCTCTCGCCGATCATATGCTTGAGCCCTCGGGTCCTGTTATCGAAAGCTGGGCTAAGGATCCACTTCTTGTACCCGCTGGTTGAGGATGCAGAATGGTTGCCAAACCTCGGGATGACGGTCTTCACAGGTAATCTACCCCATAGCTCGTGATACCGAGAAGCAAATGCGACCGAGAGATCTCCTCCCCGGAAGGATAGCGGAACCCTCACTATATCCTGGGTCATCCCAAGCTGCCGTGTACACCGGGAGGTGATGCAGAAGGTGGCCTGACGGAGGCCGCAGAGGGGAACACAACCCGATGACCCATCTGTGACCGCATGAGACAGCGGGAGCCAAGCTGATGTGAAACTGATATCGTCATCTGACAGCTCACCAAATCTGGTAATGCCTTCACCGGCCGTGGCACACCCATACAATCGTCGACGAGGCAGAAAATGGCTCGGCGAGTACTACGGAGTGACTCGAGGGGGTGGCTCGGACAGCATCTTCAGTTTCTCTTGCAGCCAGATCTGAAAAAAAAAAAAAAAAAAAAAAAAAAAAAAAAGAAAAAAGCGCCGCTGGAGTAAGTAGGGTTTACTTCAGGCAAAAATAAGGCACAGGGTTGTGTGAAAATCCGAAAGGACGCACCTCCCGCAAAGAAAAGCTAGTGTGAAAATCCATAAGGGACGCACTACCTTTAAAATAATGACGTACCTGGAGTAATAAGGGGCTGCCGGTAAAGGTCGTAGTGGACCCAGAGCGCACAGCGTCCAGACCCAGAATGGTTTCAGCTAGGACTCCAAGCAGACGAAAGTCACCTGTCAAGCAGACGAAAGTGGTAGGGGTGACAATCCCAGATGAAAGTCGCTCAGAACTCCAAGCAGACGAAAGTCACCTGTCAAGCCTCCTGGAACAACAGTAAGGAAGTTCACCATGCAGAATAGGAACATGATACTTACCCGATAGGTGGGGATGTCGGTGAACTGATCCAGGGCCTCGATCAGTGGCTCCAGAGAAAAGGAGGAGCTCAGAGGAATCAGCTGGTTAGCCTCCGAAGGGGATATGCCCAGAGCTAGGGCTACGTCCCGGGTCTGAAGTAGGCCGCAGCGGGGGATGCAAGGCAGAGCGCCAGGAGGGAACCAGGCTCCCAGAATGGAGGCAAATTCTTCAGAGAGAGGGCACAGTTCCTGATAGGTGAACTGGAAGACGTGAAATCGGGGGTTCCAGAAGTGGGTCGCCGCCAGGAGGAGGTTCTGGTCGATCTTCACCCGGCACAGGTATTTCAGCCCAGACAGAGAGGGGAGGGCGCCTTCTCCCCAAGTGTGTTTGTCGTCTAAGATACGGTACATCCTTTGGGTAAGAAGGGAAGACATTTTGAGAAGAACAGAGGACTCAAGATGTGAGAAAATGAAGAGACAAAAAAATTTTTAAGATCTTATAGGGAAGGGTCACCGACGGCCTACCCGCCCCTCTACAGAGACGGTCTGCCCGCCTCTCTACGGAGACGGCCTGACCGCCTCTCCACAGGGACGGCCTGCCCGTCGGAAGTCCACTGGGCAGATGCATGCGTCATCATTGTATTCATCACGCGCGTTAAATCGCATTCATTGCGCGACAGACGGCCAGCCCGTCGGTCGCTTGTACAGACGCCCTGCCCGTCGGTCACGAAATTCTATATAAGGGCGAGTGACAGACGGCGCAAACGTTGTTGTCCCTTTCTTCTTCCTCTCTCAAGTGGTTTCTAAACGTTTTCTAGCGTTTTTTGAGTCTTTTCTTCTTATTTTTTCGCGATTTCTTCATTTTTTTGCACTATATACTCACCCGGTGCCCGGATATTTATATTTCTCCAGTTTCTACACTTCTCCGGATTACAAGTAAGTAAATAATTACTTTTTTTGATTTTTATTCAATTTATTTCTACATCCTTTCTTTTTTTAACTTTAAGAAGTTTTAGATGATTTTAGAATTTAGGGGGAATGCTGCCCATTTTTCTATATCATTTTAGTGCAATTAAATCCGAACTTTTTGCATGATCACATAGAAGTAGAATTTTTCTATAGTCTTGGTGCTTTAGAATTGCATCCTCTTAGCGCACCATTTTGTGCATAATTTGCTTTTGCGGCCTGAGGCCATTATTTTTGTACTGTTGGGGGCACACTCTTGCCGGGGTGCGCCCCATTTACATGCATTTAATATTGCTAGGGCCTGAGGCCTATTATCTTGCTTTTTCATGCAGGAGGTTGGGCATATCCCTGCCGGGGTGCTGCCCAAATTTTTATTATTTATTCTAGAATTGAATATTTATTTTCTTTCCATGTATAATGCATGCCTTGGGACTTAGAAAGCCCATTCTTATTCACTTTAATTATCTCCATGAGGATTGCATGTTCCTTTTGCCATGATGCGTGCAAGGCATGTTAGGCTACTTCCTTAGACAGGATCTTTGCTATTTTTATTTGTCATTACCTTTCTCTTTTTTTATCTCATATTGGGCCGACATTGCCCTGTTAAGGCCTAGATGGACCTTAGATCTTGGAAAATAAACCTGATAGTGCTTGTTTTGCCAAGTTTTCGCTATCTGATTCCTTCCCTTTTTGCAGGATGCCTCCCAGACGCAGAGCACCACAGGCCCAGCCCGAGCTTGAGGCTCCGGCTTGGATGGATGATGAGTCCGCTCAGAGATACAGAGCATTGGCCCAGGTAGAGTTTCGGGCCAGCCGCTTTGTATCTCGCCCTTTCCTAGAGGGCCTTGGGTTGGCCCCGGAGTTTGATCTGCTTGCCGAGGGAGCCGGTTGGATAGAGTTTATCGAGCCCGCCTTCCAGACATTTCCAGAGGCTACCCGCCAGGTCTTGGCCACTCTCCGCTACACAGGCTTTCAGAGTGCGGATACCGACCCGGGGGTGATTCAGTTTTGGTTTGATGGCGACCATGTCAGCATCACCAGGCAGAGGTTTGCTCAGGCCATGGGGCTCCCTACGGGGGAGGAGGTTGAGATCCCGCAGCGAGCGGTGAGACGCGCCCATTGGGCGGCCATTGCTATACCAGGAGTGCTGTACGATCACGATACAACGAAGAGCACCGTACTGGTGTCTCAGGCACTCCGGTATCTGCACAGAGTGCTTTCCAGCTCGTACCTCGGTCGAGCTGGTAATCCAGGGTCGCTTAACGCGGCCGAGATCTGGAGCCTCTGGGCTATGGTGGCAGGCCAGCGTCTCAACATTAGCCACGAGATCTTGGCCAACCTGACCAGAGTTGGCAGAGGGTCGACACCGGTGGTGATGGTAAGAGGAGTCATCACTCGATTATTGTTGGGATTGGGGTTTAACCCCGAGAGATTGAGAGGACCCTTGCCGGAGGGGATCCATGTAGACGCTGCAGCGGCAGTTCAGATGGGGATGATCTCCCCGATCTCTGGCCAGGCAGAGGCCTATAGGGTGTTGACTATCCACGAGACCCGGCAGATGTTCAACCTTCCACCCTTGGGGGCAGATCCTGATCACCTAGAGCACCAGGAGGAGCAGCCTCCACAGCCAGAGCCCGAGCCACAGCCTCAGCCCCCACGGATTATCTGAGGGTAAATATTCCGGATTTTCTCTCCATTTTCATCTCATATTTATTTAATTTTTATTTTATTTATTTATTCATTATGTGAAATTTTTGAATACCTGTCATTACTTTTCTTTAGATTTTGACTCCCTCATCTCCTTCCTGGATAAAACTTGCTTTTTGATCTCGAAAAGCCTTTTTTTTCCTTTCTGTTTTCCGGAGACAGAGGTGACCGACGGGTCATCTTTATGACCGACGCCCGTCGGTCACCCACCTACAGACGCCCTTTTTGAGTGACAAACGGGCATATCGAATAACCAAACCCTATAAAACTCAATTGTAAATTTTAGCCAAGGTATTTTCGAAGGGAAGTCTCTAATATCCCCAGTGAAGCCGCCACTGTGACGCGCGCCGAACCTCGATGCCTCCCGGAAGCCCGCCTTAGGGCGATCGGGAGAGGTTCATAAAAACTTGTAAGGTATTTACAAGCTGCGTCTATTTTGGGCAACAAAGAGGTTTCTTGGAGTCGCAACCCAATAGAACATTGGGAAGGGTCGTCTAGCCTCATCGAGCCTAAGACGGCGCATACATATCCATCTCGGGCTAACCAGAGAGATTTTGGAGATCTCAGCCTCTACCCCCTGGAGCCTAGGATTGTAATCGTTGAGCCCAAAGACTAGAGAAAGTTCAAGACTCCCCATTTATTCATACCTTGGCTAAGTTTATAATCAAGTTTTGAATTTAGTATTTCATCCCATTTCTCATTCAATTTTTAATGCAATTTAAGTAAACGCATATCAAACATATAAATAAAGCGGTAAATAAAATAAATGAAAGCAAAATAAATTACAATAAAACTAGGGGCGGAATACAACCCCCATTTGTAAATAAAATACAACTCATGCATAAATCAGATTATTTATTAAAAATAAGGACACTGGTCCTCTCATGCATAATTAAAGAAAACACTTTGTAAAGTGTCAATTTATTTTGAATGGAAAGCTAGGACATTGGTCCCATTTTTATTTAGAAAATAAATCAGATTAATTAATATAAATATTTTTGTGATTTTTTAATTAACGTGCATAAAAATAAATTTATTATTACAAATTACATAATAAAAATAAAATAATGAAAGCAAAATAATGAAAACAATAAAAATTGACAACATCCAAATGGATCTTCAAATCTTCATCGGTTCCCGCTTGGTATGGAAAAGACTCACACATAAAAAAATCAGTGTTGAAATAAAAGAAACAAATAAAAGCCATGTTAGTAATAAAAATGAGTTAAACATACTATAAAAATAAAGCAAATAAAAAAGCATCATGTATGACAGACCAATTAAAATGAAATAATAAAAACATGCAATTTAACAAATTAACAATTTAACATGCATAAGCAAACATAAAATAATGATAATAGAATTCAACATGCATAAAAAAACATGAATAGAAAATGCAAACATAAAATTCAGCATGTGTAAAAATATAAAATAACAACAACAATATCCAACATGTATAAAAAGCAAAGGTAATAATAAAAATCAGCATGTATAAGAAATAAATAATAATAGTAATAATAAAAATAAACAAGAACAAGGATAATAATAATAATAATACTAATGATGGTAATAACTACAATAATAATAATAACATAATAATACCATAGAATATAAACAATCAAATAACATAATAACAACAACAAC
This sequence comes from Excoecaria cochinchinensis, assembly GCA_947683425.1. Classification (NCBI taxonomy): domain Eukaryota; kingdom Viridiplantae; phylum Streptophyta; class Magnoliopsida; order Malpighiales; family Euphorbiaceae; genus Excoecaria; species Excoecaria cochinchinensis. The sequence continues at coordinate 6,975,354 of CANTUQ010000004.1, forward strand.
AACAACAACAACAACAACAACAACAACAATAACAACAACAATAATAATAATAATAATAATAATAATAATAATAATAATAATAATAATAATAATAATAATAATCAAAGAAGATGAACAATCCAATTAAAAATAGAAGAATAACATGAAAATAAAATAAGCCAATTATGATAAAACATGTTAAATGATGATACTAATAATATATATGAACTAAAAAAAATGACAATAATATGAACATGAACAATTAAATGAGAAATAAAAATAAGAAATAATGATATGAACAAATTAAACAAAAAAAAAAGAAGTAAAAATATGAACAATTAAATAATAGATCTAAAAGAATTTACATGATAATCAATTGAATAAAAGAGAAATGAAATTAAAAATCAAACTAAGAAATTGAGCCAAAAATGTTTACCCTCAAAATTGATCTTGAAGAAATGAAGGTAGATGATCCAATTCCTTGTCTTGATTTGAAAAAAAAATGATTAGAAGAAAAAATAAAATATTGAAAGATAAATTTTACTCAAAAACAAACAATTAGTTTATTTGTCTTAAAGTAAAAAGTTGTCAATTGAAAATAAGAAAAATTCTCAAGAACAAAAATTGTTATTTTTTGTCTCAAGAATTGCTGGAAATTCCTTTAGAAATTGAGAGAATTTGGTTGAGAGAAGAGAGAAGAAGAAAAAAATTGTTTTCTAAAGAAAATCCCCCCTAATTCTCTCTCCAAAATCCTTTTTATTTCCCCCAAAATTCAGAATTTTTAATTAAAGAAATTAAATTAATTTAATTCCCATAACTCAAAAAAATAACTGAATTTGGAGAGTTGGAAGATAGAAGGATTTTAGAATTGAATTATGCAAAAAAAAATGAGTTAAAAAACATTTAAAATGAAGAAATTATGACAAAAAAACGGAAAAAGGGCGAAATGGGGCGCACTGCACTGAAAAGCACAGCTGTGCTTTCGAGAAAAGCACGGCTGTGCTTTCGCGCACGCTCACGCTGTGCAGCGGAAAGCATAGCTGTGCTTTTAAAGAAGCACAGCCGTGCTCGAAGAAGCATAGCCGTGCTTTCAAAGAAGCACAGCCGTGCTTCTTCAAGCAGAATTTTTTTTTTAAAATTCCTATGAAAACACAATAATTTAAAAACAAACTTTTTTTCCAAAAATAATTTTTAAAACATATTTAAAATATTTTTAAAATACATTTTTATTCATTCCTAACAAATCAAAACGACAAGGAAATTATCACTTCCAACTTTCATTCTTTTTGCCTATTAATCGGCACATTTAATTTCATCATTGGGTAATCCTGATCAAGGCTACTCGGGACCCGGTGTCTACAGTTGCCCCCAATTTTGGGGAGGCTAGTGTGTGGGTGCCTAGGTGAGCCAAAATTCATGAAAAGGAAAGAAACGCGTACCTGAAGCGACGATCTTCCTGCTGGATGGAGTTATGATGATTGTTGTTGTCGTGTTATAGGCAGGCTGTCTTTTGGTTCTAACTGGTGACGTCGTGGTCGTGCTAACCTCTTGTGGGTAATGCCGCCATCGTGCAAACTGCTGTGAATTGGTAGTGTCGTGGTCATGCCAACCTCTTGTGGGTAGTGCTGCCATCGTGCTAACTGCTGTGAATTGGTAGTGCCGTGGTCGTGCTAACCTCTTGTGGGTAGTGCCGCTATCGTGCTAACCGCTGTGAATTGGTAGTGCTATGGTCGTGCCAACCTCTTGTGGGTAGTGCCGCCATCGTGCTAACCACTGTGAATCGGTAGTACCGTGGTCGTGCTAACCTCTTGTGGGTAGTGCCTCCATCGTGCTAACTGCTGTGAATGGGTAGTGCCGTGGTCATGCTAACCTCTTGTGGGTAGTGCCGCCATCGTGCTAACCGCTGTGAATGGATAGCGCCATGGTCGTGCTAACCTCTTGTGGGTAGTGCCGCCATCGTGCTAACCGTTGTGAATGGGTAGTGCCGTGGTCGTGCTAACCTCTTGTGGGTAGTGCCGCCATCGTGCTAACCGCTGTGAATTTTTGAGCTGTGCTCCTTTAGATGCTTGGACTGGTGTCGTCACTCGGCTTTTGTTGGTGTTCCCGGCCGATTTCTCCTGCAAGATTATATGCATAGGAATATACAAGAAATCACTTGTGTATGATATGGAATGCAAATGCTTGCAAAAATGTATAGATTGTGCCCTAGGTGGTCCAAGGTTTGCTGAAGTTATAGCTTGTCTGCTCTACCATGCCCTCTGAATCCTGAGGATCGTCGACAAGTTTTCTGAAAGAGACGTCCGGTGTATATCCTTTGCCCCCCTGGTCAATGATCATTTACCCGGGATTGATGCTCTGTGTTGTGTGTTAACTGATTGAAATAGGATTATCTGAAGTAACGCCGCCCTATTGCTCCAGGCATTGAACGTCATTGTTTTAAAGGTAGTGCGTCCCTTGTGGATTTTCACACTAGCTTTTCTTTGCGGGAAATGCGTCCCTTAGGGGATTTTCACACAACCCTTTGCCTAAATTTTGCCTGGAATGGACCCAACCCAATCCAGCGGCTTTTGTTTATTTTATATTTATATATATATATATATATATATATATATTAAGGGCAGACTGCCTATTTCCAGGTTTTCACCCTGCCCTTTGGCCTAACTTTTGCTTAGAGAGCCAGTTACGGTTTTCATCTCAAACGGCTTTTTTTTTTGAAGGAACTACAAGATAAGGCTATTATCAAAAGCTTCGCTAAGAATGAATAGCACATATCTGCTTAGGCACCTTCCGACAAAATCAAAAAGGCGATAGTCATTAGATAAATAGATAATATATTTTTAAGGCAGAACTAAAAGCCAATGAAAATGCAAACTGTAATCTTTATTCATTGCAAAATTGAGTACATTTCTATATGATTTCATCATACATGATCTTTATTTGACAGAAATAAAAAACACAAGACCACACCTAATCTCAGAATAGATCTTGTAAGCATCAAACTCCTATTATCAATCAGCCCTCTCGGGTTTTCTCGATTGAACATTTTCTCTCAGCCCTTAATTTTTGCCTAGGATGCCTTTTTTCGGTTTTTACCCTGACAGGGCGCCCAATTTTAGCAAGGCTGCCTTTTTTCGGTTTTCGACCTGCGGGGCATTTCTTCTCTTCTTTTTATTTTCTAGTCTTTAGCCATGGAACCTTTTTAGTCTATCGACATTGACCGGGTCTTTAAACTCATTCCCATCGCTGTCTGCCAAGATTGCTGCTTCCTTTGTTAGCAACTTTTTCACAATGAACGGACCTTTCTAGGTTGGCCTGAATTTTCCTCGTATGTCCGGCACTCCCGGCCTCATCATCTTAAAGACCAAATCCCCTTCTTTCAATGGGTGCTTTCGTACCTTCTTTCCAAAGGACCGAGCTAGTCTCTTCTGATAAACCTGATTGTGATAATAGGTTCTCAACCTATCTTCATCCAATAGATTCAACTGCAACAATCGCTGTTGTGCCCATTTTGTCTCTGGAATCTCGGCTTCTATGACTACCTTTAAGGATTTCAGCTCAATTTCAACCGGCAGAACTGCTTCGGTTCCGTATACCAGAGAGAACGGTGTCGCCCCCGTAGAGGTTCTGACTGTGGTTCTATAACCCCAGAGTGCAAAAAGTAGCTTTTTCACCCAATCTTTATAGCTCTGAACCATCTTGGCCAATATTCTTTTCACATTCTTGTTTGCAGCTTCAACCGCACCGTTAGCTTGAGGACGGTAAGGAGAAGACTTGTGATGCTGGATTTCGTACTTCTGAAGCATCTGTTTAGTTTCTGCTAAGAATTGCACCCCATTATCAGATACAATATGCTGCGGGAGGCCATATCGGCATATCAAATTTCGCTCAATGAACTTAGCCATATCCCTAGCATCAATCTTCTTGAAAGATTCAGCTTCGACCCACTTAGTGAAATAATCAATGGCGACTATAATGAACCTGTGCCCATTAGACGCTGTAGGATGTATCTCGCCTATGATATCTATCCCCTAAGCTACAAATGGCCATGGAGATGTCAAATTTTACAGCTCTGAAACTGGGACATGCCTTAAATTCGTGTATTGCTGGCATAACTGACATTGCTTCACATATTTTGAACAATCCGTATCCATTGTAAGCCAATAGAATCCTTGACGCATGATCTTCTTTGCTAAGGCTAAGCCATTCATGTGAGCTCCACAAACCCCGGCATGAACCTCTTCCACAACCTTTTCAGCTTCTTTCTCCGCCAAACATCTTAACTGGATACCATCGACTTGTCTCTTATACAAAGTGCCATTTACACTGATGAACTGAGTGGACAACTTTCGAATCATCCTTTGGTCTTTCTCGGTGGCTTCCTCTTGAAAAACTGACCGTTCCAAATAATTCTGAATGTCGTAGTACCAAGGGTTTCCATCAGTGGCCCCAACATCCATCACCTGCTCAGCTTCAAAATAAGGCTTTTTCGAGATAGAGATTAGCAGGGGTTTCATAGTAACCCCTGTTGGGTTATCCCACATGGACACCAATGTCGCAAGAGCATCGGCCAATTGATTTTCATCCCTGGGGGTGAAGTGAAAAGTGTAAGTCTTGAACTGGCTGCTCAACATTCTCAAATGCTTCACATAAGGTAACAGCCTTTCTTCCTTAACTGACCATTCCCCTCTGATCTGATGAATTACTAATGAAGAATCTCCGAAGACTTCTGCGGTCTTTGCCCCCAGAGCCAGCAGTGCTTCCAATCCGAAGATGCAATCTTCATATTATGCTTCATTATTGGTCGCCTTGTACCTCAACTTTTTGGCTAACGGCAGCTTTTCACCATCCGGGGTCGTAAGAATGATCCCTGCTCCTGCCCCTTTACTGTTAACTGCCCCATCAAAGAACAATTGCCACCCTTGTACTGCTATGGCCATGACATCTTCATTTGGGAAATTGCATTTGAATTGGTTTCAGCCAAGAACTCAGCTACAGCTCTTCCTTTAATGGTTTTCCTGGTGATGTATTCAATATCGAACTCCTGCAATAGTAGTAACCACCTTCCCATCTTTCCCAGCAAAGAGGGCGCTTCCTGAAGGTACCTAAGCGGGTTATGCTTAGCAACCGCTTGTACACTGAAGGAATGAAAATAGTGCCGCAACTTCTTAGAAGCCCAAACAACTACTAAGCAAATCTTTTCCACTTCCACATATTTGGCTTCATTTGTCAGGAATTTCTTGCTAAGATAGTAAACAGCAAACTCTACCCCAAAGTCATCCTTCTGGGCCATCATGGCACCCACTGAATTGTCTTCTACTGCCAGATACAAGATTAATGGTTTGGCACGTTGTGGTGGTCTTAAGACTGGTGGATTCAAGAGATAATCCTTAATAGTGTCAAAGGCCAATTGACAATCATTATTCCACGCCACCGGCTGATTCTTCCTGAGAAGCTTAAAGATGGGCTCACACACCGAAGCCAATTTGGCAATAAACCGACTGATGTACTGAAGCTTTCCTAAGAAACTTCTAACTTCTTTATCTTTCTGAGGCACTGGCCTCTCCCTAATGGCTCTGACTTTATCAGGATCCACTTCAATTCCTCTCTGGCTTACCACATGGCCCAGCAGCTTACCTGAGGTAACTCCAAAAATGCACTTCTTGGGATTGAGGCGCAGATCATACTTATTGATCCTTTGAAAGAACTTCTCTAAAGCCTCAAAGTGACCTTTTCGGGTAGCTGACTTGATCATCATGTCGTCAACATACACCTCCACTTCTTTGTGGATCAAGTCATTAAGAACTCTAGTGGCCATTCTCTGATAGGTTGCTCCTGCATTCTTTAATCCGAAAGGCATGACCCGATAAGCAAAAGTACCCCATTCGGTGATGAAAGCTATCTTGATCCGATCCACTATCTTTTTAAGGATTTGATTGTACCCTGCGTACCTGTCCACGAAGCTGTACATCATATAAGCAGCGGCACTATCTACCAGCACATCAATATGAGGGAGAGGAAAATCATCTTTCGGACAGGCTTTGTTCAGGTCCCGATAGTCCACGCATACTCGAACCTTTCCATCCTTTTTAGCCACGGGAACTACATCAGCTAGCCACATCGGGTATTTAACCTCTAGTAGAAACTTAGCCTCAATCTGCTTATGGATTTCCTCTTTCACCTTCTGAGCCCATTTCGGCCTTAGTCTTCTGAGCTTTTGCTTGACCGGTTTACTCTCTGGGTACGTTGGAATGGCATGTTCGGCTACATCTCGATCAATTCCCGGCATGTCCTCGTAGGTCCAGGCAAAGACTTTTCATATTTTTTTAATATTCTCTCAAATTTTAGCCTCTCTTCAGGAGTTATGTCTGATGCTATCAAAATTTCCTTTTGATTATCCAAAGTTCCGAGATTAAATGCAGTTGTGTTAGTTAAGTTAATGTCAAAAATGAATGCATCATGTTTATGATCATGAGGAATGAAATCATCAGAAACATCACACAAGTAAGCACAGTTGTTCATCTCATTGATGTAATCAGAAACATTAACATTGTCATTAAAAAGTTCTAGCATAAAAATAGTATCTAAATAACTATTGTCTTCATCCCCTGTCGATGATGTCGTTGCAGCGGACTGGGCTTTGACTTCTTGGCTTGGTGGAGGCTTTTCAACTCCCTCCGGTGAAATCTTCAAATCTTCAAATTTCAGCTCTGGCTCTACCATCTTTTCCTTTCCCTTAAGTCTGGTGGCTAATAGCTTATCAGTAACAATCTCCCCAGGCTCATCCCTGTCCCAGACACTGCACTGAGTCATGATCTCCTCATCCCAGAAGTTCTCTACAGACTTGATAACTCCAACATCCTAGTCGAAGACGTCATTAAAGATTTCAAACCCCGTAATGATCTTTCCATCTACCCATAGAGGCTCCTCCTCTCCCGTGTAAGCACAGATCGAAGATGAGGGGACAAAATTCTCTGAAATGTGGGGGATCTTCTCCGACACTTTCTTCTTACCATGCTCTCCTTTGTAGCCCAGACCCTTCTGATCTTTTTGGCCTTGTGTGGTGATAGCATCTTGCAGCCCTTGCGAGTTTTTACCTCAGACCAGCCCCTGGGAGAAAGTGCATCTTCTTCATCATATTCACCACTTGAGGACTATCTGCCAAGCCCTGCTCCTCTCCTATCATCGATATATGAAAACCACTGAATGGCTGATTAGAGATCCCCAAGGCAGACACTTGGTTTTCTATAGCTGCTTTAATAGTCACCACCTGTCCTTTATGAGGTATCTTAATCATCTGTTGTAGGGTAGAGGGCACTCCTCCCAATTTATAGAACCATGGCCTTCTAAGCAGAGCTGAGAAATTCGCCGGGATAGGCAAGACCACAAATTCTATTTCTGTCTCGATAGGCCCAATCCTGACCAGAGCTCTAAAAGTTCCCGATGCTTGTCACCGAGAATTATCATAGGCTGTGATGGTTAAATCAGACTTGCTCAACATGCTTTCATTTAGCCCAAAAGCCTAAAGTGCAACTAGAGGGCAAACATTTATGGATGAGCCATCATCAACCATAACACAAGCGGTATGCTTGTCATTAATTTGAGACTTGATGTACAGCGGCCGATTGTGATTACGGCCCTCTACCGGTAAGTCTGCGTCAGAAAACACCAGTTTCTCTCCAGATGCCCCTTTTACAAGGTCTAGCAGCTCAAATGGAGAAATTGTAGTGGCTACAGTGGACTCACTCAATGCCTCAACTAATTTCTGTCTGTGGGAGGGAGACTGTCTCAAAAGGTGCCAAATTGATATCTGAGCCGTGGTCTTTTTCAGCGTGGTCTTTTTCAGCTGCTTTACTATGGCACTTTCTTTCGGCTCCTTTTCTACATGTGATTGCACTGGGTCATGCGGCTTCTTAACTTCTGGGACCACTCTCCCACTTCTTGTTATAGCCTCAACTCTTTCCTCCTCTTTCGAATCCCATGGATCCGCGAATTCTCCATCTTTCTCTTCATCTTCTTCATCTCCACTCTCACTAGTGGACCAACAGTCTATCGTCGCCACGGGAATCCCTTCTTCACTTGCCTCAGGGCGAGTGATAGCGACATACTCATTTCCGTATAAATCCTGCATCACATACCATTGTGGTAGGCTAGACCCAACCATAAAGAAAGGTGGTGGCACAGCATTGAAATTAGCCTTCTTCTTGCTTTCTCTCTTTTCAGGATCGGTGATCTGCTTGTTGTCAATTAGATCTTGGACCCGATGCCTTAGCATTATACAATCATCTGTCAAATGCCCGGTATGTTGGTGAAATGCACAATATTCATTTTCCTTGTGCCCTGGCTGCCCCTGGGTCTTGGCCGGCCTAGGTGATAGGGGTCGCAGTTTTCCTTCTTTTACTAGCCTCTTCAGCACCAATGATAAAGGCCTACCCAAGTTGGAGAAATACCTCTGACTTACGCCTATTACAGACACCTCAGCTGTCTTCCCACCTCTGTTACCGCTGCTTGAACTTGCTGGCTTGGCTGTCCCCTGACTACTGTATCCCTTCCTGGCATAGGACTCGCTGTTTGCCCTCTTGGAAATATTCTCCTTCTTCTTCTATGGCAATGTCCTTCAAGGACTCCCAATCCTTGAGTCCCTTCATTTTCAGTCCATCTCTCAAGTAAGGGCTGGCATTTCGAATGAATAGCCGGATCTGATCAGAAGTGTCCGGTTTGCGTTTCATCTCCATAACTCGGTTCCTCCATCGAGTAAGGTACTCATGGAAGGACTTTCCAGCCTTTTGCTGTAGCAACTCGAGATCTTTCAAAGTGACCTCCATCCGGGTACTGCAATCGTACTGCTTAAGAAACTCTTCGGTTAGCAAGTCCCAATCCTCCTTGGACCTCCTCTCAAGCCCATGGTACCAATCAATAGCAACTCCCGTGAGACTCAAGCAGAAATACTCTATCTTTTGCTTTCTTGTTAAGGTCGTTCCCTTCATGACCAGCGAGTATTGCTTGATGTGTGCGGCAGGGTCAGAGGTGCCATCGAATTTTGGGATATCAGGCATCTTGAAGTTCTGGGGGATCAGATCATCACCATCGAGCTCTCGATCCTCGGGATTCATTCCCCTTCCAATCGTCATCATCCTGGTCATAGCCTCAAATTTCTCCTCCATCTTCCTCCACATTGTTTCCTCCAGCTTGGGTGACTTTCCCTTTGCTACCATTTGTTCCTCTTACTCCTCTTCCCATAAGTCAACCTCAGACCTAGGTCCTTCTCTATGCTCTACAAGTGCTGGTGCTCTTTGCTCAACCACATGTGGGTCAGCTACAGCAGGGGGGTCCTCTCTCACAGCCCCTTGTTCATCTTGCCCCCTTATTGGAGCAGCAGCTTGTTATCCTGCAAGTGGAGCTAAGGTTGTGGCAAGGCTGCCCATCATAGCCATCATTCTGGCCTCAAAGTCCTCCATTCTTCTTCCCACTTCTTCAGCAATCATAGCCCTGGTTGCATCAGACCCACTGGCTGGATTAGACATACTTGATGATTCTGAAGAGAAAATCTCACTACTATCTGAAAGAGAACCTGTGCTCCGATATGGCACTAGCTCTGGTAACCCCAAGAGTGGAATCCTTCTCAACCGACCGTCAGGACCCCTAAACCACCCGGGCGAATCTATGATGGCCTAAACAAATACATCTCGTTAGGATGATGCATGATTGAAATGCAATGCATGGTCGTGTTGATGCAACATAGACAAACACAGATAGATCCTTCCAACCTTATTGCCCCCAAACACGAGGTAGCATAGTCTCTTTCCTAGGTGGGCTTTATCCAAGGATTAACAGGGAACCCTTTAGACGTATATGGTGCACGGTGGAAAACCGGCAGCATAACAGCTCTTATCTAATGTACACACGTATGAGTGTTTGGCCATTATGTATTTAAATACCTCAATTAAACTAAGATGGGCCCATCGGGGCATGAAAGCCTTTGATGAAGACCATTTAATTTAACTGATTTTGTTCAATATATGATGGCCCAGGTAGCAAGCACGGTATTACGGTACATTTCACCTAGTGGAAGTATCTATTGCCATTACATGAGCTTTGAACAAAGGGTGGTGTTACTTTAGGGCTACCCAAGCATGGTTCCTGCCAACGGATCTAGCTCATCACGAGCATAATGACCGATTGGGTCACCATTTAATATACCATGACGGTACGAGGCTTGGGCTGGTGATTATCCTTAACACTTCCCTAAATTGAGTGAAAATAGGGTCGTGCTTCGGGAACGTACCGGGGCTAGAAAAGGGACCAAACTAGCATAAATCTAAGGCTCTAATGATATGTAATGCAGTTTCGAAAAGAGATGAAATTTTTATAAAACTCAATTGTAAATTTTAGCCAAGGTATTTTCGAAGGGAAGTCTCTAATGTCCCCAGTGGAGTCGCCACTGTGACGCGCGCCGAACCTCGATGCCTCCCGAAAGCCCACCTTAGGGCGATACGGAGAGGTTCATAAAAACTTGTAAGGTATTTACAAGCTGCATCTATTTTGGGCAACAAAGAGGTTTCTTGGAGTCGCCACCCAATAGAACATTGGGAAGGGTCGTCTAGCCTCATCGAGCCTAAGACGGTGCATACATATCCATCTTGGGCTAACCAGAGAGATTTTGGAGATCTCAGCCTCTACCCCCTGGAGCCTAGGATTGTAATCGTTGAGCCCAAAGACCAGAGAAAGTTCGGGACTCCCCATTTATTCATACCTTGGCTAAGTTTATAATCAAGTTTTGAATTTAGTATTTCATCCCATTTCTCAATAAATTTTTAATGCAATTTAAGTAAACGCATATCAAACATATAAAGAAAGCAGTAAATAAAATAAATGAAAGCAAAATAAATTACAATAAAACTAGGGGCGGAATACAACCCCCATTTGTAAATAAAATACAACTCATGCATAAATCGGGTTATTTATTAAAAATAAGGACATTGGTCCTCTCATGCATAATTAAAGAAAACACTTTGTAAAGTGTCAATTTATTTTGAATGGAAAGCTAGGGCATTGGTCCCATTTTTATTTAGAAAATAAATCAGATTAATTAATATAAATATTTTTGTGATTTTTTAATTAACGTGCATAAAAATAAATTTATTATTACAAATTACATAATAAAAATAAAATAATGAAAGCAAAATAATGAAAACAATAAAAATTGACAACAATCAAATGGATCTTCAAATCTTCATGGGTTCCCACTTGGTATGGAAAAGACTCACACATAAAAAATAAGTGTTGAAATAAAAGAAACAAATAAAAGCCATGTTAGTAATAAAAATGAGTTAAACATACTATAAAAATAAAGCAAATAAAAAAGCATCATGTATGACAAACCAATTAAAATGACATAATAAAAACATGCAATTTAACAAATTAACAATTTAACATGCATAAGCAAACATAAAATAATGATAATAGAATTAAACATGCATAAAAAAATATGAATAGAAAATGCAAACATAAAATTCAGCATGTGTAAAAATATAAAATAACAACAACAATATCCAACATGTATAAAAAGCAAAGGTAATAATAAAAATCAGCATGTATAAGAAATAAATAATAATAGTAATAATAAAAATAAACAAGAACAAGGATAATAATAATAATACTAATGATGGTAATAACTACAATCATAATAATAACATAATAATACCATAGAATATAAACAATCAAATAACATAATAACAACAACAACAACAACAACAACAACAACAACAACAACAATAATAATAATAATAATAATAATAATAATAATAATAATAATAATAATAATAATAATAATAATAATAATAATAATAATAATAATCAAAGAAGATGAACAATCCAATTAAAAATAGAAGAAGAACATGAAAATAAAATAAGCCAATTATGATAAAACATGTTAAATGATGATACTAATAATATATATGAACTAAAAAAATGACAATAATATGAACATGAACAATTAAATGAGAAATAAAAATAAGAAATAATGATATGAACAAATTAAACAAAAAAAAAAGAAGTAAAAATATGAACAATTAAATAATATATCTAAAAGAATTTACATGATAATCAATTGAATAAAAGAGAAATGAAATTAAAAATCAAACTAAGAAATTGAGCCAAAAATGTTTACCCTCAAAATTGATCTTGAAGAAATGAAGGTAGATGATCCAATTCCTTGTCTTGATTTAAAAAAAATGATTAGAAGAAAAAATAAAATATTGAAAGATAAATTTTACTCAAAAACAAACAATTAGTTTATTTGTCTTAAAGTAAAAAGTTGTCAATTGAAAATAAGAAAAATTCTCAAGAACAAAAATTGTTATTTTTTGTCTCAAGAATTGCTGGAAATTCCTATAGAAATTGAGAGAATTTGGTTGAGAGAAGAGAGAAGAAGAAAAAATTTGTTTTCTAAAGAAAATCCCCCCTAATTCTCTCTCCAAAATCCTTTTTATTTCCCCCAAAATTCTGAATTTTTAATTAAAGAAATTAAATTAATTTAATTCCCATAACTTAAAAAAACAACTGAATTTGGAGAGTTGGAAGATAGAAGGATTTTAGAATTGAATTATGCAAAAAAAATGAGTTAAAAAACATTTAAAATGAAGAAATTATGACAAAAAAAAAACGGAAAAAGGGCGAAATGGGGCGCACTGCACTGAAAAGCACAGCTGTGCTTTCGCGAGCGCTCACGCTGTGCAGCGCAAAGCACAACTGTGCTTTCAAAGAAGCACAGCCGTGCTCGAAGAAGCACAGCCGTGTTTCTTCAGGCAGAATTTTTTTTTTAAATTCCTATGAAAACACAATAATTTAAAAACTAACTTTTTATCCCAAAATAATTTTTAAAACATATTTAAAATATTTTTAAAATACATTTTTATTCATTCCTAACAAATCAAAACGACAAGGAAATTATCACTTCCAACTTTCATTCTTTTTGCCTATTAATCGGCACATTTAATTTCATCATTGGGTAATCCTGATCAAGGCTACTCGGGACCCGGTGTCTACAGTTGCATTTGTGTTATTATCTTCATTATCCTTGCATATTATACATGGATCTGCAATTTGAAGTACTTGCTCGGCCACTGTGGCGTTGGAGGACTCAACGGAGCTATCTATCAAGTCACCACCTTAGCAGGTCCTTACTTTTCCCTGTTCCATTTTTATTTATTGGGAATTTTCTGCTGTGCAACGTTTGGATTTGCTTTTGAACTTCTATAGATTTGACATTTCTGTGCTCAATTTATGTTTGGTTGTGTTTTATGCATTAATGATTTTGGAATTGTTCTTTTTATTAGTTGTGAAAGATGTCAATGTTCTGTTTAACAAAAATGCAGAATGTTTTTGTTAGTTATAAGAAGCTTGCTCCAGTCTTAGAAGATGATCATTAAACCTTCACCCTAATAATTTTTCCATCAGAATTAACCGATTTATAACTAGAATATAATCAACTATTATTTGATTGCAATAAAGATAAGTTCTTCATCAGAATTTTGCGTATATCTCTCTCTCCTTATTTTTAGAGATTATATGCTCAAAATAGAGAAAAATGCAAACACAGGTGAAGAAAGTAGAAACTTTGTTGACAAGGAGAAAATGTAAAAGCATTCACTCTAGTCTTGTCAAGATTTTATATAAATTGGTAAATCGGGTATCAAATTTAGAATTATTATTGCCTGTTTGAGTGTAGTTTTTAATATATGGTCTAATTAAACAAACTGGAATATATATGTTAATTTTTTTTTGTTAAAAAAAGAATTGTACGGGCAAAGATCATTCTTGTAGTTAGGAGAATTCTGCTTTGATGTTTTGAACAAAAACAAAAGATAAAATAGAGCATGGAAATTGAACTTTGAATCTTTAGGCTTATACTTGAATTACTTAATCAACTTTCACACAAACTCGTACACCCTCAACTTTAACTAGAATTTACCTTCTATCTACTGCAGATAAATAGACAGATGGGCAAAGAATTACATATATGCACGTTAGCCAAATACTAATAAAAATAATAAAAAAACATATTGGCTAAAAAGACAATTCTATAATTTATAGGTCGGCAAAATCAGAACATGCAAGCTGAAGATTAGTTTTGGGTGAGTGGACAGGTTGCCTCCACTTGCTAACCAACTCATATCCTTCATTTTTATGATATATATATTGTGCAATTCCTCCTAATGTGGGCTTTAATTATGGTGGCAAGTGGCAACAATCATGCACTACAAAATATCTCCTGTTTTTTTCCCCTAGTCTCAAGTAAATTATTGTACCCTCAAAGCAGATATTACAAATTAAGTATCATTATATTGCAACCAATCAGTTAAAAGAGAAGATGGATGTGTTCAGTGGATGTCTAAATTAAACAGTGTATTTTTGTGAAGGCTTTGGAATTATTTGATTGACAGAATTTCTATATATATATATATATATATATATATATATATATATTATACCTTTTACTTTTATCAGATATACTCTCAATGCAACATATATAAAGCAGGACAAAAAATAGATATGTTTTCCTCGACTGTTTTTATTTTACTGCACATCATGTTTTTGAAAATAACTTTTTGCTTTTTCTTTTTAATTTAAAGCAGAATTTTAAGTTGCATGTTTTGAGGGAACTTTTAGAAACCCTGAAGATTTTAGTCCTTAGGATTAGTAAATGTAGACTTTTTGGTTCTTCAGTTCCATCGGTTGCTTTAGTTAGTTCTTTGGACTCGTATTAATGCTTGCTAGTTTATTTATATTCATAGTCTCTGAATGCTTATGAAATTGTAGGCTCATGTAACATTTGCTTGTAAGAGAATAGAGACTACAATTTATCATAATCTTTCAATGTGATTCTGCTGTTCTAGGAAATATTATGCTTTTTATGTAGTTCTTGATGCTAAATCCTATTTACTGTTATTGCCAGATGTATAGAACCAATTCTTCCATGCTACCATAGTATGAGGCAAATATTAAGGTAAATGGTATTTCAAATTAAAAATGTTAAATTAATTTGCCACTTGATTTACTGAATTTGTGCATTAATATTAATTATAAATTTATGTTTTAAATTTTACAGGTTTTCAAAATAATGGACAATGAAGATATGAGTTTCATTATGCATTCTTCTGAAAATTCTAGGGGGATAGAAATAGTATAGATAGGGGGCTATTTTTATAAACAAATTTGTATGTGACAAATATAATGTCAAACAATTACGAAATATTGATATATTTTGTAACTGATATTTTGCAATCTATGAAAATACTATTTATTATAATTTTGGATATATATGTGTGTGAATGATGTGTATAAGTAATATTCAAATAAAATATTTTATTTATTTTGAAAATTTATTATTAATTAACGAAAGAAAAATTCGGTCGCTACAAAATACCTTTAACGACCGAAAATTTTTTCGTTGAAAGTGAATATAATTAAAGAAGGAAAAATTTAGTTGCTAAAAGTATCTTTCACGACCAAAAATCCCTTCGTTAAAAGTGAATATAATTAGCGAAGGGAAATTCCGGTCGCTAAAAGGTATTTTTAATGACTGGAAATCCATTCGTTGAAATTGAATACAATTAGCGAAGGAAAAATCCGGTCGCTAAAAGGTATCTTTAACGACCGGAAATCCCTTCGTTAAAATTGAATACAATTAGCGAAAGGAAAATCCGGTCGCTAAAATGTATCTTTAATGACCGGGAATCCCTTCGTTAAAAGTGAATATAATTAGCGAAGGGAAAATTCGGTCGCTAAAAATCACTTTTCAACGACCGAAAATATTCCGGTCGTTAAAGACATTAACGACAGGATGCAATATCCAGTCGTCTATACCTTTAACGAAGGGGCTTTTACCGACCGGATTTTTCGGTCGTTAAAAGTTTTTAACGACCGGATTTTAACTTTTAACGACCCGATTTCCCTTCGTTAAAGAGCATTTTTCTTGTAGTGTGATAACTACCCCAAAGAAATCCACTCAAGCTCGGAAGGACAACTGCCTCAGGTACGCGTCTCTTTTTTTTCTTCCTTTCAGTTTTGGCTCACCTAGTCACCCAAGCACTACAGTCCCCAAAACTGGGGGCAACTGTAGACACTGGGTCCTGAGGCAGCTCAGACCAAGGTTACCTAATGATGATAATATTTATTCAAAAATAGACAGAGAATGAAAGTACTTTTGCTCTCTATGGACTGGGGGTTTCAGCACGTTTTTTTTTAGGCAAATCTTAATAATTTCAAAAAAATATATATATATATATATATATATAAATATAAAAATTAAAATTAAAATTAAAATTAGGTTAATTTAATTAATTGATATTATAGGATAGTTAAATTAAAGAGAAAATAAAGTAGGAGGTAAGTATAGAGACTAATTAGTTAGAATATATGATAATTAGAAAAATAAAAATAATTTAAGATAGAGAAGAGGGCATTTAGGGGAACTTTCCTAAAAACCTAGGATATAAAAACAAACTAATCTAGACCTAATGGGGGGGGGGGGGGGGGGGGGGGGGAAGAGAAAGGAAAAACAATAGGAGAGAGCCGCCGAGAAAAAGACCAAGAAGAAAAAGGGAAAAGAGAGAAAAAGAGAGAGAGCAGACCCAAGAAAGAACAAACCCGAAAGCAAGAGAAAGAGGAAAAGAGAAGGAGAAATCGGGAGCTAAAAACCAGTTCAAGGAGAGCTGAAAGTATTTGAATCCTCGTGATCTAGAGGCCACAAATCTGAAGGTAACACAAAACCTTATGTTTCCAGCCAGTGAACAGAGCATTTAGTATTTAAATGTCTATTTTTCATCTTTTCTGTTTAACTCTAATTCCATTTGTTTAGATCTTTGATTGATAAAATCATATAGTAATGATTTGTTCTTGTTAATATTGAGTTTGCTTAGTGCTTGCAAATATTTCTATAAATTAAAAAGTTAAAGAACAATGAAAATCAGAAAAAAAAAAAAAACAAAAAAAAGTACTATTCATCATCTTCAACCTTTGTTCTTCCTCTCTAAAATTTAGTTTTTTTTTTTATTTCCCTCTTTTGTTGCCTAAATTTCATTTACTTCGAAAATAAATGTCTGGTGATTTATGATATTTATCTTGCATTTAGTTATCATTTTGTTTTCTTAAAAAAGAGACAAAAAGGGTTTCTTTTATTCTTGGTGAGTTGCTGGTTTTCTGGGGTCTGTTCCAGGCAGCGACGATGGGAAGGCGGTGACTGATGACCGTCCGTCGCTGCCTGTGTCACCGGTAGCCGCCCGGTGCTCCTCCGTGTGTTGCCTATTCTTTCCTCCTGCCTCTCCACATCCCTGCACATTGTATGCTCTGTTTTTATCTTCACTGTTGTAAGTTTTGCATGCATATGATAACATTGTCATTGTATTCTTCTATTTTTGCATTGTATTTCCTATGTTTTGGGCCAATCTACAGTAGTTTTTGTCTTCTTGCTTTTGCATGGTTTTCATTTCAATTGGTTGGGCGCTGTTTCTTCATTTCATTTATTTTACTTTTACTTTAGTTTTCTTCATTTATAGATGTTTTATTCTCTTTTGTTTTATTCTTTTATTTTATTTTATTAATTTATTGTTTTTATTTAGTTTAACTATTATTACTATTTAAAGTTAATATACTATTATTATTATTATTATTATTATTATTATTATTATTCAATTTTCTGTTTTATTATTATTATTATTATTATTATTATTATTATTATTATTCAGGTATTTTTTTTCATGTTTTGGGTTACAGTGTTCTATTTTACTTGTTTTATATCTTTTGGCTTTTTTTTGCATGGCTTTGCGTAAATTGTGGGCCATCCTTTTTTCTTCTTTTCTTTTGCATGTTTTCTTCATTAATTTGTCTACTATCATTTTGTGTTCCTATTTGATTTTTTGCATTTTCTTTGTGAGGCGTATTTTATTATTTTACTCTCAATTTGCATTCTGTGAATATATATTTTGCCATATTAATTTGTTGAATTTATTTAATTAATTGTTTATATTTAATTGACGGTTCAATTTATTTAATTCATTCAATTAAATGTTTAGTTGATCTTTCATTTTATTTAATTTATTAGTTAGTTGGCCATATTATCTATTTAGTTGCTTAACTCTTTTTTTATTGTTTTATTTAATTTATTTAATTGGTTATTCATATTTAAGTGACATAATTGATTGTACATGTTTAATTAATTTAATTGGCTGTTATATAATTCAAAATATCATTTAATTGATTGTACTATTTGCTTAAATAATTATTTATTTGATTAATTTATTCAACTAGTTACTTATTTACGTTATTTATTTGATAGATTGTTTTTTAATTTACTTACAATCACTTATTTGTTTATATTTTATTATTGATTTGATTTAATTTACTAACATTTTATTTTATTCTTTTTTATTCGCATCCAAAACTTATTTGTTTCACTTTGAGTGATATTTCTGAGCGGGCCGGTGGAGCAAAGAATTAAAGTCTCTCGTAATAACTTGGGTTTGCATTTCTTTACCATCGCAATTATTTTGTTCTATTATTTCCATGTATTGTATGTAAAAATGCATTTCAAAACTTGCCCGCATCACAATAAAATCACTTTATTTACAATAAAAAAAATTGAGGATTTTTATCAATAAAATGGACCAATGTCCTAAATTTTATCCAATAAAATTTCACCATCAAAATGGAGAACCAATTTTCTTAAAATGGGATCACTCATCCCGATTTTTCACAATAAATGCCTAAAAATAGTTCTCTAATTTTTAGATCAATAAAAAGGAACCAATGTTCCAAAATTCAATAAATGAGGTGTTTATTTATATTTATTCATATTGGGCCCTTGTAATTTAAGTTTTTGGGGCAAATTTTATTTTTTTAATTTATCTATTTATTTATCGCTTTATTTATTGCTTTTCAACGTGAATGAAATGCGCTTTAATTTCAATGCATGGTCGCGTGAGGAGAGAAGTGGAATTGCATTTCATTAAAAACTCATTTATAAAACTTAACTTAACTCATTAATAAAAGTAAAGTTCCGAACATGTCTTTGGTTTAAGACTATCGAGGTTAGAGACCTCTCCCAAATTTTTGGGTGGCGACTCCAAAACACCTCAAGGTGCCTTTAGGCCTCATTAAGCTAAGTGGTGCTTCCCAATGTTCTATTGGGAGGAATACACCTATGATGTCTTATGGCGCCCATGATCAAAAAGACACAAACCAATCCCTCGAGCCTCGAAAGGCGGGCTCAACGAGGGCCTTGCTGGTCTGGGCGCACGTCACAGTTGGGTACCCAAAGTGGAGGATGAGGCCCTGAGAGGAATGAGACAGCAGATTGAGGCCATCACCCGAATGTTTAATGCCAAAAATGGGATCAACCCTAAGGACAGAGATTTGGGGGATGAAGAGCTGCTGGCCCATAGATTTAAGATGCCTTAATTGCTGAAGTTCGATGGTACTTCGGACCCATCTGTGCACATTAAGCAATACACCCTGGTGATGAAGGGCACAGGGCTAACCAAGAGGCAAAAGGTGGAATATTTCTGCCTCAGTTTTGTGGGTCCGGCGATAGACTGGTACCATGGGCTGGATAGGAGATCTAAAGAAGACTGGGACCTCTTAACTGATGAATTCATGAAGCAGTATGACTACAACACCAGAATGGAGGTCACCCTGAAGGACCTCGAACTTTTATAGCAGAGGAGTGACAAGTCATTTCATGAATACCTCACTAGGTGGAGGAACAGGGTCATGGAGATGAAGCGGAAGCCTGACACTACTGATCAGATTTTACTATTCATCAGGAACTCCTGCCCTTACCTAAGGGACTTGCTAAGTTTTAAGGGGCTTAGAGATTGGGAGTCACTTAAAGATATTGCTGTAGAGGTTGAGGGGGCTTACCTGGCGAAGAAAGCGAGTCAAAATAATTTTCCTGGGAAGAACTTTGGGAATCAGTCTGGGTATAGATCAGGTGGGGCTGGAAGCAGTAACAGAAGTGGAAAGGCAACCGAGGTAGCAGCTACAGAGGTCAGACAGGGTCAGAGACAATATTCTAACTTGGGTCGCTCTCTATCCTGGGTATTAGAGAGACTAACAAAAGAGGGCAAGTTACGACCTTTAACGCTTAGGCCAGCCAGGGATCAGGGACAGCCGGGACATAGAGATGACCAATACTGCACCTATCATCAGCACACTAGACACCTGACAGATTACTACCGAACTCTGAGGAATAAGGTCCAGGATCTCATTGATACCAAACAGATCACTGATCCCGAGAAAAGAGAAAAGAAGAAGAAGACAAGCTATAATGCCGTCCCTCCACCAAATATGTGATCGGGTCTGGTCCACCTGAGTGGCACATTTTGCAAGAGCTACACGGAGCAACTATGTTTTTTGATGCTTTTTATTTTAAGAACTCCTTATGACAATTTGGTTATGTTAATATGGTGAATAATTTTTGCTTATTTGTATGGTGTTTCTAATGATTTCATTTCTTATGATCACGATACATTCATTCATTTTGACATTAACCCAATTAATACAACTCCATCTAATCTCCAAACTTTAGGGAATCCAAACAAAATCTTGATAGCATCTAATATAACTCCTGAAGAGAGGATAACTTTAAGAGATGAAAAAAAATAATAATAAATAAAAAAAAGAAGAGAGAGAGAAAAAAGGAGCCTTTGCCTAGACCAGGTATGATATGCTGAAAATTAACAAGGACATTCTTGAGACCATGCTACTTCCATGTACCAACCTGACGACGAACAGAATTTTGAAAGCCATTTGTTTGCATCCACAACATCTGGGGTGTATATGGTGCTACCAAATAAGATCAAATTTCGAGAGCTACATTAGGAATTGGATGAATAAAACTTAGGACCTTCGCGAGAAATACCTAACTCAATAGTATGACCCTTTTTTTCTCCTAGCCATTTGAAATGTGTATCCCGAAACCAATTAACCATCCGGGACACTTATAGCCAAATTTAGAAGGACCGCTCTTTACCCTTTCAAGAAAAAAGAAAAAAGAAAAAAAAAAAAGAAAAAAGAAGAAAAAGAAAAAAAGTAAAGGAGAAGAGAAAAGAAAAAAAAAGAAGAAAAATAATAATGAAAAAAATCACAATTTTGCCTCCAAGCTATCTAAGCCTAACATGTAGTCCAATCTCAACCATTGAACATCACTTCAAAAATTGAACCACCAAAGTCGACAAAAGTAAAGTATGGGGTTTCACATTCAAGTCCCTAATAAGAAACCCGTCATCTTGGCCAGTTTACGCAAGGGTCGAGAACAAGACTTCAATGCTAAAAAGAACCACTCTCAGAACAAGCGGCCTCCCCTGTTAGCGAAGATGAAGGCAAATTCAATCAAAACTGACGGATTGAAGGAGGGTTCATGGCAAAGGTTAAAAAAAAAGGAAAAAAAGAAAAATAATGATAAAAAATTATAATAAAAAGGAGAGAAAATAATCAATCATGAAAACCCGAGAGCGCTGATTGATAACAGGAGTTTGATACTTTCAGAATCTATTCCAAGATTGGATGAGATCTCATATTTTTTGAGTTAATGCCAAATAGTGATCATGTGTTATGAAATCAAGTTGAAATATATGCATTTATGCAGTGTTATTGATGTAACAAGAGCAGTTCATCTTGCATGCTCAAAGTTGCCTAGGTCTGACGTAGAATCAGCGCATTAGTACTATCTTCCTCCGGTGGTCTATCCACTTGAGCATTTCAGTCAACTCATCTTGTTAAAAAAAATGGCCGTTAGAGATGAAAACCGTGTCTGGCGCTCTAAGCAAAAGTTAGGCCAAAGGGCAGGGTGAAAACCTGGGAACAAGCAATATGTCCTATAAAAAAATAAAATGAATAAAAGATGGTATATCGGGTTGGGTCCATTCCAGGCAAAAAATAAGGCGCAGGGTTATGTGAATATCCAGAAGGACGCATTTTCCGCTAAGAAAAGCTAGTGTGAAAATCCACAAGGGACGCACTACCTTAAAATAATGACTACAGGTATCAAAGGAGAACCTCGTAATCCCCAAAGGCATGAAATTCAAAAGCAATTCCAGAGGGCATCGATACTGCTGCAAATTGTGACCAAACTGGCTATCGCATCCAAATCCACTCAGATGAATTCTTATCCTGCATTTCTGCATAACTCATGCATTTCACTTGTATGCTCACCAATTTTTCCTGCATGTTTGGTTTTCTAGTTTTGCAATAAAAAAGATTCGATGCGAACACTGACAAGAGGCGAGTGACGACATCAAATCCCAACAATCAACCAAAGACCTCCAGGGGGCAATCAACCAAAGGGCTCATAGACAACAACACTTCAAAAGAGTTTGCACGATGGCGGTACTACCATTCTACGGAAGGTTTGCACGACCACGGTACTATTGCTTCGAACTTCAGAAGAGTTTGCACGATAGTGGCACAACCATTCTACGGAAGGTTTGCATGACCATGGTACTACTGCTTCGAACTTCAGAAGAGTTTGCACGATGGCGGCACCACCATTCTACGAAAGGTTTGCACGACCACCGTACTACTGCTTCGAACTTCATAAGAGTTTACACGATGGCGGCACTACCATTCTACGGAAGGTTTGCACGACCACAGTACTACTGTTTTGCACTTCAGAAGAGTTTACACGATGGCAGCACTACCATTCTATGGAAGGTTTGCACGACCACGGTACTACTGCTTCAAACTTCATAAGAGTTTGCACGATGGCAGCACTACCATTCTACGAAAGGTTTTCACCACCACGGTACTACTGCTTCGAACTTTAGAAGAGTTTGCACAATGGCGGCACTACCATTCTAAGAAAGGTTTGCACGACCACGGTACTACTGCTTCGAACTTCAGAAGAGTTTGCACGATGGCGGCACTACCATTCTATTGAAGGTTTGCACGAACACGGTACTACTGCTTCGAACTTCAAAAGGGTTAGCACGATGGCGGCACTACCATTCTATGAAAGGTTTGCACAACCATGGTACTACTACTTCGAATCTCAGAAGAGGTTTGCACGATGGCGGCACTACCATTCCACGGAAGGTTTGCACGACCACGACACTACCACTTCAGAAAGGTTCGCACACTAACGGTACTACCGTTCCATGGAGGGATTGCACGATCACGGCACTACCGCATCGACAAAGCATAACACGCCAACAACATGGCGGCAATCACCACAACAGCATCACCCAGTTCAAGAAGACAGCTGCCTCAGGTACGTCTCTCTTTTCTTTTTCTTTGAGTTTTGGCTCACCTAGGCACTTAGACTCTACGTTCTCCAAAATTGGGGACAACTGTAGACACTGGGTCCTGAGGCAGCCCAAATCAAAGTTACCCAATGATGAAAATGATGCCTGTTCACGGGCAAGAAGCAAATAGAAGTGATGGCTTTCTCGAAAAAAATATTTTTCGTTTCTTTATATAAAAAGGGGGGGGGCTGGATTTTGGGCCTAGGCAGTGAGACCCATCCCACTGATGTGATATGGGGGGGCCTCACTAATCCTCAAGTTATTGAGAAGCCTCACTCACTTGCCCCTCTTTGCCTCACGTGTGCAGCCCAACGTCTCTTTTCCTTTCCATGTTTTCGGGAGAGTTGGTTTAAAAGTAAGGGATATGTTGGATTTGGTGGGAAATGATCAAATCGGATGTCGGAGATAATAAAGAAAAATATTGAACAACTAAAATGAGGGAGGAAAAGCATTATGGGAACGAGGAGAAAAAATGAGAAAAAACACAGAAAAGAGAGCAGAGAAAAGAGACAGAAGGTTAGAGAGCAAAACAAGGATTTTAGATTTTTCCAAAAACGCTGAAAGGTTATTTTTGAATCCAAGAAGCCAGAATTTCACATTTGCATATCGAACGTCAATATCTGAGGGTAAATACTGGGTTCATCTCTCTCTTCTTTTTCTTTTTCTTTCTTTTTCTCGTTTGTTTCTACCTGTTGTTTTCTTCTCACTGTATATATTGTATATATTTGTTGCTTGATTTATTTAATTTATTCATTGCATGTATATCATTGTTATGATTAAATAAATGTGTATATTGCTTCATAATGCATGTTTGATCACGTGATCATGTGTTCGTTGGTATGTTGAACCTCCTCTGTTTACCTCTGTTTTTTCGTTTCTTTAAGTCAGTGATTTTATTTTGCTTGAATTTTGATTCCGATCGGTTAAAATAGGACATTGGTCCAATTTATTAATAAAAATCCCAACAAGTGAAAGCTGAACATCAAGTCTCGACTGGATTGTTGCATCCCTTACCCATTCCTCTATGGAAGTGGGACGATGTTACAATGGACTTTGTAGTCGGATTGCCTTTGTCGCAATGCAAGCATGATTCTATTTGTGTCATAGTTAACCGATTGATGAAATCAGCACACTTTTTGCCAGTTCGGATGGAGTATTCCATGGAAAAGCTAGCTGAGATTTATGCGAATGAGATAGTGAGGCTTCACGGAGTTCCAGTCTCTATTATGTCTGATCGAGATCTGAGGTTTACGTCTAAGTTTTGGAAGGAGTTACAGTTGGCTTTGGGTACACGGTTAAACTTTAGCATTGCATTTCACCCTCAAACGGATGGTCAGTCGAAAAGAGTTATTCATATTCTAGAAGACATGCTTCGGGGATGTGCTTTAGAGTTTTCTGGTAGTTGGGATAGATATGTGTCCTTAATGGAGTTTGCATACAATAATAGTCATCAAGCGAGTATCGGGATGGATCCTTATGAAGCTCTCTATGGACGAAAATGCAGAACCCCAGTGTGTTGGACAAAGTTATCGAAAAGATCAGTTGTGGGTTGGAATTGATTAAAGACACGGAAGAAAAGATTTTAGTGGTGCAATGGAATTTGAAAGCAGCTAAAGATAGGCAACGATCTTATGCTAACTTGAAACCAAGGGACATTCGTTATGAGGTTAGCGATAAGGTATACTTAAAAGTGTCACCTTGGCGGAAGGTTCTTCAGTTTGGTAAGAAAGGGAAATTAAGTCCTCAGTTTATTGGACCGTATGAGATTCTGGATAAGGTTGGCACAGTAGCTTATCGGTTAGCATTGCCAGTGGAGTTAGCTAAGTTACATGATATTTTTCAGGTGTCTATGCTCTGCAGTTACCGATCCAATCCATCTCATGTCTTGCAAGTGCAAGATATTTGGGTTCAGCTAGATTTCTCATTTGATGAAGAACCGAAGGAAATTTTGGCTAGGGAGATCAAACAGCTCCGTAATAAGGAAATTCCATTGGTTAAGGTACTATGGAAGCATCATGGAATTGAGGAAGCAACTTGGGAACCAGAAGCAGTTATGAGAGCTCAGCATCCTCGGTTATTTAGATCAGGTGAGAATTTCGAGGATGAAATTCTGTTAAGGAGGGGAGTGTTATAACGCCCCGTAGTCACCCTAGTAGTATGAGCCGTTTGTGTGTGTGGTTTTGTGTGTGTATTCAAGTGTGGCATGTGTTATTATGTATATGTGTATGATTTAAATTGAAGTATTAGGTGTTGTAGAGTTGTGCTTGGGTGTGAATAAGTGTATGGGAGTAGGGTATGTTTAGTGAGTTTAGGTTTGTGTGTATGTGAGAGGATGAGTTTTGTGTATATGTTGGGGTAGTCTTCCAATGGGGGGCATATGGCATGAGAAGGTGTATGTGAGTGAGGAGAGAGGTGAGAAAAGTCAGATTTCCCTTCTCCTTTCCCGTTCCTCTTCTTCCTCTTGTGTTCTTCTTACTCTTCTTGCAATCTTTCCTCTTTTGCTGCAATCTTGGTGAGTTTTGGGTTATATTGAGTTGTTCTAGGTAAGTGTTAGCTTATTGTTCTTCTTCTTTCTCTTGTTCTCTCTAATTTGGGTATTTGGATATGGTTTGGGAGTTTAAGTTTTGAAATTTGCTTTAATGATTGTTGCTCAGAAAACCCTCCTAGAGAGCCCAAAGGCAAGGAAATTGCGAGTGGAAGCGGAGCTCGACATTAGAGTCGAAGGATTTGAGGTTTGGGAACATTTATGGTTTTGTGTGTGTTTGGGAATGTTAAATTTGTGTGCATTTTGTGTGATATTTGTATGATTGGTAAATTTATATGTTGATGGTTACAAATCGAGGTATGAGTGTGATTGAGTATGCATTTGAATGTCGATGAGTAGTAATTTTGGGGTTTTTGATCAATTTTGGGATGTGTTGAAGTTTGGTTGTGAGTTGAGTTCCTTTTCCCATTGAATTTCTGGGTTTTTGGCGAGTTACATGGCGGTAAGGAATTCCTCACCACCGTGTAATTGCATTATGTCCTCCAAAATTTCTTTGCCCATGTTTTTACACGGCGGTAAGAACCTTTCATACCGCCGTGTAAAACCATTCTGCCTTACAGGATTTTTGGGTGGTGCATTTACACGGGGCTAAGGAATTTACCATACCGCCGTGTAAATGCATTCTGCCTATTAGGATTTTTGTGTTGGACATGTTACACGGCGGTATGGTTTTTGCTTACCATCGTGTAAGATGTCTTACACGGCGGTAAGGGTAAGTCATACCGCCGTGTAAAACCTCTCTGTTTTGAAATTCTGCAAAATTTTAAGTTATGTCTTTTTCCTTCCTTTTTTATATGTTATGGGTTTTTAATCTTATTTGAGGACTTCTCAATTGGAAAATGGATTTTTAATTTGTGTTTTAGATTGTTAAATTATACTAAATGTGAAATATAGTGAATGTATGTATTATGTTTATGGTACTTTATTTTAAAGCATGTGTTATACTTTAAGTATGATTTGGGATTATGCATAACCTGTGAAAGTCAAATTAAGTGGATGATAGGCATGCCTATAAAGTTCAGTTTGTTGTAACCATGCGTATGCATTTTAGACCCTGATCAGGTCCCTGAATTGGATCCACGCGATCCCCATTTAACTTGAATCTTGCTTAAGATTCCATTCAAAAATATTTGAAATAAAAAGAAAAGAATGATTTTGATACCCTCGGGTATCCATGCGTTTCGAATGATTATGCATTACTTGCTATCCACTACTTTTGAATAAGCAGGTCTTATATGATTATGAGTTTTGATTTGGCACTGTATGTTTGATTGAATGGTAAAAGATATTATTATCTTCAGTATGATGAATTGTTTAAGTATGGATTTAAGTATGTGCCATGTGTATGTGATTGGCATTCGACGTCCACTGTGAGTGGTCGTTTTCATTATGCTTTTCCCCACTAAGCATTTTCGCTTACCTCGGATGTTTTATCCGTGCAAGTGTGGAAGATGTGGAAGTCCATGAGCAGAGTGTCCATTTCAGAAGGGCCGACACAACTAGGAGAGTGATTCTATAGTTATGGATTGTACTGCTTTTTGTATATGTAATAGTTTAATGATTTTGTAATGAAACTATTGATGTAAGTTCTTCTTTTATAAGTTGGTTTGATGCCAATTTGTAAGCGATCTTTTGTGCTACGACACTTTTGTATTTTGATATGTAAAGACTATCATGTACATTAATAATATTATACCTTGTGTTCTCAGCCTTGGCCTTTTGTTTAAGAAATTATATTTCACTGCTTTGAGTGTATGATTTATTATTGTATGTTTATACTTGAGGTTTTGCGTGATAACCCTCATCTATCGGGACCCTTCATCCTCCTCCAAGGATGAAGCTTCCTACGTATAGGTAAGCGGTGTTACATATTCTACGCACAATTGCATAAAAATATCCCAACATGATATATAATAAATAAAATTTACCTATAACCATAGGGCATGTGTGACGCGCATCGAACCCCATGGGGCCCCAAAAACCCCCTTTTAGGGTATTCAAGAGAGGTTTATAGAACTTGTAAAGATCACAAGGGCATCTATTTTGGGCAACAAGGAGGTGTTTCGGAGTCGCCACCCAAAAAAAGTACTGAGAAAGGTCGTCAGCCTCACTGAGCCTAAGACAGCCCATGTGTGTCTATTTTGGATAATCAAAGATATTTTGGAACCGTCCTTCCAATAGAACATTGGAAAGATTCATCTAATCTCGTGAAGCATAAGACGATGCATATGTGTCTATTTTAGGCAAGCCAGGGATATTTTACAGTTCTCATCCCAATAGAACATTGGGATGGTTCATCTAACCTCATAGAGCCTATGACAATGCAATTTGGGCGTATTTTTGGCAACAAGAGATATTTTGGAATTCCCTGTCCAATAGAACATTAGAAAGGTTCATCTAACCTCGTTGAGCATAAGACCAGAGATAGTTCGCGACTTCCCATTTATTCATACCTTGATTAAATTATAATTAAGTTTTGAATTTAATCTTTCATCCCGTTTTCTCATTCAGTTCAATGTAATAATTAAAGCATCAGATCAATCATATAATGAAAGCATTAAATAAAGTAAGCTCAAAATAAAGTAAATTAACAATACAATAGCTTACAAAAAACTAGAGGCGGAATACAACCCCCATTGTAAATGAGCAAAAAAGGAAACATACACAAAGCGGGATATTCGATTAAGGATGAAGACATTGGCATTGACGTGCATATTTAGAGAAAAATAACATTAAAATATCTATGTTGTTTGGACAAAAAATCAGGATATTGGTCCTATTTTATTTAGGAAAATCCCATTTATTTGTAGAAATCTTTAGCCATTTTTACATTAGCGGGCTCAAAATAATATTTATAATAAATTAGAAATAAAAAAATAAAAGAAAATAGGATAAAAAAGTAAACCCGAATAATGTCCTCGAATCAACCCGGTGTTCTCCATTTTTCAACACCCTAAATCTAAGAAAAACAGTTAAACTCACAAAAAGAAACAGCATGTTAGTGCAATAATTAAAAAAAAATTGATAAAATGAATAAAGATGAAGAATCTATAAAAAATCACCATGGAAAATAAGGAAGAATAAGAATAAAAAAGTGGTAAGAAAAAGGAGGTAGAAAATGAGGAAGGACGGCCCACATCGCTCGAGCGACGGCCATCCTTGGGCTGACTAACGGGTGGAGGCGAAGTTCTACGACGGCCGTCGGTAGACTCTCAGCCAGTCGGTCATCCTTGATCCGCAAAGAAACCAAGAAATTCGATTAAAATCCAACTTTTACTATTAAAATTACCTTTTCGCGCAATTGGACACAAATAAATTAATATGGAACAAAAAATTAATTAGAAATTGATCCAGAAATATTTACCCTTGGAAAATTACCTTCTGAAGGCGAATGTCGCATGATTTCTGCCCTTGAATTCTACAAGCATTAATCAACAATGTGCAATTTCGGGGAGTTTTTACCACAAAATTGTATTTTTGAAATTAGATCAAGAAAAGAAAATTATATTTTCCTTCTTGATATGTTGTAGGAATTATAAATGTCAAAAGGCTAAATCGAGTAAGAACGAATTGATTTCATTTTCTCAGATTCACCTTAGTTTGAAAAAAGATATGATAAGATTTTTGATGAAAAGAAAAAAAAAAACTCTTTCGGTCTTTTAGCAAGAAACCTCCAATATTTGATAAAAATTGCTAACCCCCGATAATGAACCTCACCCCCTATTTATAGACTAAGGTGGAAAATTCAAAAAGTTTTAAAATTGGAATTTTAATTTAAAAAGAGATTTACGAAATCGAATCATACCGCTAAATCCAATCAAATATTTAGAAATCAAATCCAATGTTTGAAACTATTTGAAAGAGATTTGGAAATCAAAGAGAATATTTGGAAATATTTCGGAAATATTTCCTAAATCCCGTGAAATCCCCGACCAACGAGCGTTGCTCGGCGTACCGATGGGCATCGGTCGCCAGGGCGGCTACAGTCATTTCAAGCGATGGGCAATCCTGAGGGACGAGCTTGAGCGATGGACATTTCTTACACGAGGGATGGGCCATCCCAAGCGAGCGATGGGCATCGCTCTCGTAAGGGATGGGCGTCCCTCGAGCGAGCGACGGGCATAGCTCACTCGAGGGATGGGCTTCCCTCAAGCGAGCGACGGCCATCGCTCACTCGAGGTACGAGCATCCCTCAAGCGCGAGCAACAGATGTCACTCTCGTGAGGGACGACCACCATTCAGACCAAGCGACAGGTCACTATTTGACCGACGGGCACCTCATTGATCAACCCTAAGACCAAATTTCAATTCAAAAGCTTCTTTTTTATGCACAACAGCCTCCCGCTGCAAGAAATCCTGAATCCTTGTGAATTCAAAGGGCAAAAATGTACAACTCTCGTCCTTTTTCCCTAATACGGGAACCAATATCTTCATTGGATAACTCTGATCTGGACTGCCTCAGGACTCGGTGTCTATAGTTGCCCCTAATTTTGGGGAAACTATTGCACTAGTGTCTAAATGAGCAAAAATTCAGAGAAAAAGAAAGAAATGCATACCTGAGGCAGTCCTTACCTTTTTTCCGTGCTTGAGACTTATCGCTACTGAGTTATAACATACTCTACTATGACCCGTTTGCAATCATTCTGCTGACCACCATTCGGTCTGGCACGCCATGCTCTTGCTAACCCCCATCCGATCTGCAAGGCATCTGATTGCTGCTGTTGAGCTGTAGTGTTATCTAACTATGACTTCATTGCGATTGTTCTACTGATCCCCGTCCGATCTGCATGATATGGGCTTGCTAACCCCTATCCGATCTACAATGCATCTGATCGCTGCCGTTGAACTGTAGTGTTATCTAACTGTGGCTCATTCGCAATCAATTTGCTGACCACCATTCGATCTGGCCTAAAATGCTTTTGCTAACCCCCATTCGGTCTGTAAGGCATCTGATTGCTACCATTGAGCTGTAGTGTTATTCAACTGTGGCTCCATTGCGATTTGTTCTACTGCATTTATCTCGCCGACCTCCGTTCGGCCTGTACGGTATGCACTTGCTAACCCCCATCCGATCTACAAGGCATGTGATTGGATATACCGCATTTGTCTTGCTGGCCACTTCTAGGCCCGCACATTATACTCTTGCTAACCCCCATCCGGTCTACAAGATATGATCTTTGATTTGCTGATGTAGACACTGGGTCCTGAGTCGAGGATAATATTTATTAAAAAATAGGCAGGGGTCTTTCAGGCAAACTTTGTAATTTCTCCGAAAAAATTAAAAAATATAAAATATAAAAATTAAATTAAGATTAGGTTAAATTAATTAACTAATATTGTAGGATGGTAAAATTAAAGAGAAAATAAATTAGAAGATAAGTATATTAATTAATTAAAATGTGATAATTAAAAATTAAAAAGGCAAAAATTAGGGAGGAAATCGAGGGAGAAGCTACATGTGCAAAACCTTAGCCAAATGGGAGTATAAAAAGAAAAAGAGAGAAGGTAAAAAGGGGGTTGGCATTTTGAAAGAGAGGGACTTGGGCAAAGAGCAAAACAAAGAAAAAGAAATAGAAAACAAAGAGGGGCCAGCAGATGAGAGGAGCCAAGAAAAATAGGGAGGGAAATAGAGAGAGCAGGCTAAGTGGGAGAGCAAGAAAAAAGGAAAAGAAAAAGATAAAGATAAAAAGCCAAACAAAGAAACAAGAGGAAAGCAGACCAAAGAAATGAAAAATGCAGAAAACCAGAATCTCTTATTAGTCGTCGTACACTTCTGGGCCCTCGCTTTCACGTCTTCAGGTTTACCTACCAAGAGTTATGCCCCTGCCTGAGGAGTTCGCCATTATTATCGAGGCGAGATTTCCACTTGGCACACTGCCTTGCATCCCGGCTTGTGACTTCGTCCGTGCGAGGGACATAGCCCTGACCTTCGGCGTTTCTTCCTCAGTGGCTGTTAGACTGGCTCCTCGAGGGCCCACTTTTGCTCTCGAGCCCTTAATCGAGGCGTTAGAGGACTTTTCTACTGCATCAACTTATTAGGCCAGTGTTGTCCTTTTGTTTTTCTTTTCTCGATATCTATTTGTGACTTCTGACAAGCTGACTAGCGACTTTAGGCTATTTTGGATAGTGGACGGGATTCATCGCGGGCTGACCCCATTTCCCCTGATTCTGGCTGAGATGATCCTAGGCTTGGATTCTGTTTGTGCTGACCCTACTGTTGCCTTCACCGGTAGTTCCTTATTGCTCCAGGTATGTCATTATTTTCAAAGGTAGTGCGCCCCTTGTGGGTTTTCACACTAACTTTTCTTGGTGTAAAATACATCCCTTTAGATTTTCTCATAACCCTATGCCTTATTTTTTCCTGGAGTGGACCCTACCCATTCCAGCGACTTTTTTCTTAATTCTTTCCTTTCTTATTTTTATTATTTTTTTTCTTTTTCATTATTATCTTTTCTTGACTTTCTTGTCTTGCAGGTGTGGTTATAAGAGAAACTGAAACTATTATCAGAGGCCCCTCCCAGCGTGATCGGTCAGTATTCATTGAGGCATTTCCTTCCTCGACAGCAGTTATACTCTTTTGCCTCTTCGACGAGGGTGTTGCTCGATTTAGCGAGATGGCAGACGACGATATCAGTTTTATGAGCCCCTGGCTCCATCTTAATGTTGTGACCACCGATTGCTCCTC
Organism: Excoecaria cochinchinensis; assembly: GCA_947683425.1. Classification (NCBI taxonomy): domain Eukaryota; kingdom Viridiplantae; phylum Streptophyta; class Magnoliopsida; order Malpighiales; family Euphorbiaceae; genus Excoecaria; species Excoecaria cochinchinensis. The sequence continues at coordinate 7,007,860 of CANTUQ010000004.1, forward strand.
AGGGTGTATTCCGGTGTGCGGGCTCGATGAGGTTACTTTTTTTATCACCGCCCGTTGTACTCGATAGTTCGGGGTGACTCAGGATGTTGTGAGACATCCTTTAGCTTTTCAGGGCGGCGTCTTGTCCTCAGCCTTTACTTCTAGATATCACAGTCTCTGGGTTGGGCTACCAATGAAGACCATCGTACCTTCCATTAGGGATTGCTCCGCTACTTTCACTAGATCCTACAAGAGATAGGTGCTTAGCCCTGCAGTCAACAATAGGACCTACTGACTCAAGCATCTGGCCGGCGAAGGTAGCAGTAGAGCATAGTTTAGATTTGCATGTATTTTGATGTTTGTTGCTTTTCTTTTTATAAAAGAACCAAAAAATAATGAACATTTGAACAATTTCTATTTTATTCCTTTTGCAAAATTGTGTACATTTTGATATGATTTCACCATACATGATCATCATTTAACATAAATTTACAATGCACAATTACATTTATTCTCAAGGTAGATCCTAATAACATCCAACTCCTATTATCAATCAGCTCTCGCGAGTTTTCTTTATTGGTTATTTTCTATCAAGCCTCTAATTTTTGCCCAGAGTGCCTTTTTTCGATTTTTTCCCTGATGAGGTGGCCAATTTTAGCAAGACTACCTTTTTTCGATTTTTGACATGCAGGGCATTTATTCTCTTCTTTTGATTTTTACATCCTTAGCCATAGAACCTCTTGAGTCTGTCGATATTGACCGGTTCCTTAAACTCATTCCCATCACTATCTGATAGAATGGCTGCTCCCTTGGACAGCAGCTTCTTGAGGACAAATGGGCCTTCCCATATCGGTCTGAACTTTCCCCGTATATCCGGCGAACTTGGTCTCATTTGCTTGAAAACCAAATTTCCTTCTTTCAACGGGTACTTTCTGACCTTTTTCCCAAATGAATGCGCAAGTCTCTTATGATAAATTTGATTATGATAATAAGCTTGCAATCTATTCTCATCCAGCATGTTTAATTATTGCAATCATTGCTGCGTCCAATCAATTTTCGGAATCTGAGCCTCCATTACTACCCTTAAAGACTTGAGCTCCACTTCGACTAGCAATACAGCTTCTATCCCATATACTAGAGAATATGACATGGCCCCTGTAGATGTTCTGACCGTGGTTCTATAACCCTAGATTGCGAAAGGCAACTTCTCTGCCCAATCCTTGTAATTTTGAACCATCTTGGCTAGAATCTTCTTTATATTCTTATTGGCGGCCTCTACTGCCCCGTTGGCTTGTGGGCGGTACGGAGAGGAGTTGTGATGCTCGATGCCATATTTTTGGAGCAGCTTCTTTGTCTCAGCCATGAATTGGATACCATTATCAGACACTACATGATGTGGTAGACCGTATCTACATATTAGATTCTTTTCGATGAATTTGGCCATATCCAGCACATCGACCTTCTTGAATGACTCTGCCTCTACCCACTTAGTGAAATAGTCAATGGCGACTATGATGAATCTATGACCATTAGAAGTTGTTGGGTGTATCTCTCCTATAATGTCTATCCCCCATGCTACGAATGGCTAAGGCGACGTCAATCTGTATAGTTCTGAAACTGGCAAATGCCTTAAGTCTGCATACTGCTAACACAACTGGCACTGCTTCACATACCTTGAGCAGTCCGTATCCATTGTAAGCTAGTAGAACCCTTGCCTCATGACTTTCTTTGCCAGCATTAAACCATTCATGTGGGCTGCACAAACTCCAGCATGAGTTTCCTCTATTACCTTCTGGGCTTCTTTCTCATCCAGACATCTCAATTGAATGTCGTCGACTTGTCATTTGTATAACACACCATCTATACAGATAAACTGAGTAGAAAACTTACGGATCAGTCTTTGGTCTTTTTTGGTAGCCTCCTCTAGGAACGTCGTGTTTTCTAAGTAATTCTTGATGTCTGATACCATGGCTTCTCATCCATAACTTCAATTTCCATGATCGGATTGAACTTGAAACTAGGCTTCTCAGAGCTAGAGATCAAAACAGGCTTCATGACCACCCCCTCTAGGTTATCCCATAGTGATACCAAAGTTACAAGTGCATCGGCTCACTGATTTTCATCTCTCGGGATGAAATGGAAGGTGCACATCTCAAACTGACTACTCAGGCCCTTCAGATGCTTCACATATGGTATTAGGCGCTCTTCCTTCACAGCCCATTCACCCGAATCTGATTGATCACTAGTGATGAATCTCCAAATAGTTCTACATTCTTTGCCCCTAAGGCTATCAAGGCTTCTAACTCGAAGGTGCAAACTTCATATTCGGCTTCATTGTTACTGGCCTTATATCTCAGTTTCTTAGCCAGTGGGAGTTTTTCATCATCTAGGATCATTAGAATGACTCCTACTCCTGCCCCTTGCTGTTTACTTCTCCATCAAAGTGCAATTGCCAACCTTGCATCGCGATGGCCTCAATGTCCTCGTCCGAGAAGTTAAACTCAAACGAGTCTCCTTGGATAGGGTGCTCTGCTAAAAACTTCGCTACTGTACGCCCCTTAATGGTCTTTCGAGTGACGTACTCAACATCAAATTCTTGTAATAACATCAACCATCTCCCCATTTTCCCTAACAAAGATGGAGCTTCCTGTAGGTATCTAAGAGGGTTCTGTTTTGCAACTGCTTGTACCTTGTAAGAGTGGAAATAGTGTCTCAACTTCTTAATGGCCCAGATTACTGCAAGGCAAATCTTTTCTACTTCTGCATACTTGACCTCATAAGAAAGCAACTTCTTACTAAGGTAATAGACTGCAAACTCCACTTCAAACTCATCCTCTTGGGCATTCATGTCACCTATAGAGCTATCTTTTATGGCTAAGTACAGGATCAGTGGCTTGACTGGTTAAGGTGGCCTCAGAACCGGGGGATTCAGCAAATATTCCCTAATGGTATCGAAATCTTTCTGGAAATCTTCATTCAATATTACAGGCTGGTCTTTACTGAGCAACTTGATGATCGGCTCACAAATTGAAGTAAGCTTGGCGATGAAGTTGCTGACATATTGCAACTTACCCAAAAAGCTTCTAACGTCCTTTTTCTTCTGAGACACCGGTATCTCCCTGATGGCCTTGACCTTATCCGGGTCGATTTCAATCCCTCTATAACTAACTACATGTCCTAATAGCTTTCCTGAGGTGACCCCAAAAATGCACTTCTTAGGGTTCAATCGCAAGTTATACTTACTAATCCTCTGAAAGAACTTCTCTAAAGCCTCAAAGTGACCTTCCCTAGTGGCTGACTTAATCATCATGTCATCAACGTATACTTCAACCTCTTTGTAAATCAAGTCATTGAGGATTCGGGTTACCATTCTTTGATAGGTTGCTACTGCATTCTTCAACCCAAATGGCATCACTCTGTAAGCGAATGTTCCCCATTCGGTAATAAAGGTTGTCTTGATTCGATACGCTATCTTGGTAAGAATCTAATTGTACCCTGCCTATCCATCCACAAAGCTATACATCATACAAGCTACTACACTATCTACTAATTCATCAATGTGCGGTAATGGAAAGTCATCCTTCGGACATGCTTTGTTCAAATCTCGTTAGTCCACACATACACGTACCTTGCCATTCTTCTTGGCTACACCGAGACAACGTTAGCCAACCATGTTGGATATTGAACTTCAATAAGGAACTTAACCTCAATCTACTTATGGATCTCTTCTTTCACTTTCTTAGCCCATCTGGCCTAAGTCTTCTAAGCTTATGTTTGACTGGCCTATAATCTGGATACGTCAGGATGGCATGTTCGGTGATTTATCAATTGACTCCTGGCATGTCTTCGTAGGTCCAGGCAAAGACTTTTTCGTATTTTCTTAAGATCCTCTCAAATTTTGACCTCTCCTCATGAGTTATATTTAATGCTATTAATATTTCTTTCGGGTTTTTCAAAGTTCCAAGATTAATTGGAATGGAATCAATTGAATCAATGTCAAATATGAATGAGTTATGATCATGATTATGTATAATGAAATCATTAGAAACATCGCACAAGTAAGCAAAATTGTTCATATTATTGATTGAACTAGAAAAGTCATCGATATTATTAAAAAGTTCTGGCATAAAAAGAAAGTCTAAATTATCATCTTCTTCTCTCTCTGACGATGCAGATGTTGCAGCCGACAGTGGTGTGTTGAACGGGAATTTTGGAGGCACTATAGCAACCCCTTGTGTAGCTTCACTCTGTTCTCCTGCAGCTTCTATCTTCTCTTTTCCCTTCACTCAGGCAGCCATCAACCTCTCTGTGATAATCTCCTCGGGTGATTCTCGGTCCTAGATGGTCCCCTTAGTCATAATTTCTTCATCCCAATAACCCACTGCTGGCTCGATCACTCTAATGTCCCAATTGAAGACATCATTAAAGACCTCGAATCCTGGTACAATTCTTCCATCCACCCATTGAGGCTCGGCTTCCCCTACATACATATATAATGATGCGGCCGACACAAAACTGTCCTTGATGTGAGGGATCCCATTTACTGCCTTCTTACTCTTCATTATGATGCCCTCATATCCAAGACCCTTCCTATCCTTCTGACCTATCGTAGTTATGGCAGTCTGCGGCCCCTGAGAACTTTTGCCCAAACCGGCCCCACGGAGGAAAGACATCCTCTTCATCATGCTCACCACTTGGGGGCTCCCCTCAATGTGTTCTTCCTTGTCAATCACGACTACATGAAACCCATTGAAAGGTTGCCTGGCGATATCCAAAGTGGAAACCTGATTCTCCCTAGCAACCCTGATTGTCACCACTTGGGCCTAATAGGGAATCTTGATCATCTGGTGTAGTATGGATGGCACCCCTCCAAGCTTATGGAACCACGGCCTGCCCAAGAGTACTAAAAAGTTGGCCGAAATAGGAAGGACTATAAACTCTGTCTCAGTTTCAATTGGTCCAGTCTTGACCATCACCTTAAATGTTCCCAATGCCTATCTGCGAGAATTATCATAGACAGTGATAGTGAGGTCAGACTTACTCAACATTTCCTCTGACATTCCGAATGCTGCCATTGCCACCAAGGGGCAAACATTTATGGAGGAGCCATTGTCCACCATGATGCATGCCATGTGCTTCTCATTCACCTGGGCCCTTATGTACAATGGGCGATTGTGGTTACAGCCTTTAGCCGGCAAATCTGCACTTGAGTAAACCACGTTCTCTCCCATGCTTCCCTTTATAATATCCAGCAGTTCGGTGGGGGAGATGGTAGTTGCCTCTGTAGACTCGCATAAGGCTTCAACCAACCTCTACATGTGCGAAGGAAACTGCCTCAAAAGATCCCATATCGAAATTTCAGCCGACGTCCTTTTCATTTGCCTTTTTATTAGGTCCTCCTCTGACTCCTTTTCCTGTTGTATAGCCATGGGATCTTATGGCTTCTCAGCCTCCGGAACTACCCTTCCACTCCAGGTCATGGCTCCAACTTCCTTATCATCATCCCTTTTCGAATCATTCTTCCTCTCATCCTCTTCGTCTTCATCTGAACCTCATGGGTCTGCAGACTCTTCATCACCAAAATTATTATTTTCATCTCCACTGTCATCAATGGACTAACAATCTACTATTGCCACAGGAATCCCTTCTTTATTTGCCCCATCTGAGAAAATGATAGCTGCGTTCTCACCTCCATACAAATCCCTTAGTACGTACCACTCGAGCAAGCTGGACCCAATCATGAACACTGGTGGGGACACGTTATTGTATCCGGGCTTCTTTTGGCTTTCCCTCTTCTCCGGATCTGTGATTTACTTCGAGTCAACCAAATCTTGGATGGCATGCCTCAATGCCTTATAGTCATCCGTCATGTGCCCGGTGTGCTGATGATAAGCTTAATATTCATTGTCCTTATGCCCCGGTTACCCTTGGGTCCTGGCGGGTCTAGGTGATAGAGGTTGCAACTTCCCCTCTTTTATCAGTCTTCTCAGCACCCAGGAAAGAAACCTCCCCAAATTCGAGAACTGCCTCGAATCGGCGCTTGCAACTAAAACCTCGGCAGTCTTGCCTGATCTACCGCCACTGCTTGAACTTGCTTGTCTACTTGCCCCTTGACCACCACTGCTCTTCTTGTATGTCTCACTGTTGGCTCTCCTTGTCAGATACTCCCCTTCAGCCTCAATGGCTATCTCCTTCAGTGACTCCCAAACTTTTAAACGTTTCATCTTCATCCCATCCTTCAGATACGGGCTGGCATTCTTGATAAAGAGCCTTATCTGATCCTGGTTATCTAGCTTTCTTTTCATTCCATCACTCGGTTTCTCCATCGGGTCAGATATTCGTGAAATGACTCCCCAGACTTTTGCTGTAAGAGTTCTAAGTCTTTCAGCGTCACTTCCAACCTTGTACCACAGTCATACTGCCTTAGGAACTCTTCCGTCAGTAGGTCCTAATCCTCCTTGGTCCTCCTATCTAGCCCATGGTACCAATCTACTGCTGGGCCTACTAAGCTCAAATAGAAGTACTCTATCTTCTGCCTCTTAGTGAAAGTAGTACCCTTCATTACCAATGAGTACTACTTTACATACGCAGTAGGGTCTGAGGTGCCATCAAATTTTGGAACATCTGCATCTTAAAGTTCTGAGGGATCGGATCTTCTTCCTCAAATTCCTTGTCTTTGGGGTTTATCCCTTGCCTCCTTGTCAACATCCTCGACATTGATTCGAATTTTTCCTCCATATTCTTCTAAATGGCTTCCTCCGTCTGAGTTGCCTTTCCTCTAACCGACAAAAGCTTTTCATATTCATCCTCTTCCAAATCATCCTTTACTCTGTGGGTTATCCCTCTTCTCTGGCCTCTCGATGTGGTAGCCCTCAAGTCCACTGGTGGTGGGCGAATCTTTTTAGGTGGGTCTTCTCTAACCTCCTCCCATTCATTTGTCTCATAGGAGGGGCAGCTCCATTCGGCTCAGCTGGTGGTACCGCTGCCGCTGTCAAATTTCCCAACATAGTCATCATTCTGCTCTCAAATTCTTCCAACCTTCTTCCTATCTCTTCGGCTATTATGGCCCGGGTGGCATCTGTTCCTTTTGGTGAATTAGCCATTTCGCTGTTTATAGAAAATTGAGAGGAGGCAGTGTAACTGCTCTCAAAAAGTGAATCTGAATATTCAACCCTTTCTGGTAGCACAAATAATGGATTCCTACGTAGCCGTCCGTGGGGACCTCTTGACCACCTAGGTAGATCTATGATAATTGCAAAACATCTTAGGTCAGGATGATGCATGAATGCCATAAAATGCATGATCGTGCTGTGCAGCATCTATAACCACATGCAAGCGCATAGATCCTTCCAACCTTATCACTCCCGCATACGAGGTCGAGTAGTTTTTTTCCTAGGTGGGCTTGGTACATGGGTTAACAGGGAACCCAGTGGACCCGTATAGTGCACAGTGAAAAACTGGCAGCATAACCTCTCTTACCTGATGTACAAGCGTATGAGTTTTGATCATTATGTATTTAGGCAGTCCGAATAAATTGACATGGGCCTATCGGGGCATGAAAGCATTTGATTAGGTGACCAACCAATCTATCTGGGTTTGTCCAATATATAATGATCCACACAGTAAGCATGGTATTATGGTTCATACCACCTAGAGGAAGTATCCACTTTCATTACATGATTATCCTTAGCACTTCCCTACATTGAGTGAACATAGGGCCGCGCTTCGAGAACACACCGGGGCTAAGAGGGTGTGCAAACTACTATAGATCTAAGTCTCTAGTGATATGCAATGTAATTTCGAAAAGCGATGAAATTTTAAAATTAAAACTCGATTATATATTTTAACCAAGGTACTTTCTAAGCGAAGTCTCAAAGTAAGTCCCCAGTGGAGTCGCCACTGTGACTCGTGCCGAACCCCGTGGGGCCCCAAAAACCCTCTTTTAGGGTATTCAAGAGAGGTTCATGGAACTTGTAAAGATTATAAGAGCCTCTATTTTGGGCAACAAGGAGGTGTTTTGGAGTCTCCACCCAATAAAATATTGGGAAAAGTCGTTGTAGACACTGGGTCCCGAGATGGTCCACGATCAGAATTACCCGATGATGAAAATAATACCTGCTCACAGGTAAAGGTGTCAAAAATGATGTTTTTCTTGTCGAGACCCTCATTATTTTTAAATAAATAAAAATAGACAGTTATATATATATATATATATATATATATATATATATATATATATATATATATATATATATATATATAATTATTATTATAAAAAATTAAATTAAATTAAATTAAAAAAATGTTTTTGGCCTTTAGTAGCCTCATGTGGGGGCTTTCCACATGCGACCACATGTGGGATCTCCACATGGGGCCGCATGTGGGGGCTCTCCACATGTGGATTTCCACATGAGGCCGCAGGTGGAGGCTTTCCACATGCGGCCTCCTTGCCGCATGCTTTTCCATCTGCAAGAAATTAATTTTGGGTCAGGTTTTTTTTTCACATTTTAGGCTTATTTTGAAAAAATAAAATTAGGAAAGTTGATTTGGTCTGTTTTCCATTTTGGGAAGACAGAAAATTAAAAGGGATTGTCTTCATTTTTATTAGGCAGAACGGATTTTTCAAAAAGAAAAAAAGGAAGTTTGGTTTTCTCTCAAGCAAAGAAAAAAGGCAGACGAAAAAGGACTTCAAAACTTTTTAGGAATTTAATTTTTATTCTTCTCTCAAAAATCTTTTTATTCTTGGTTTGATTTTAGTAAGGAAAATTAATTTTCTTGGCTTGATCACTCCATCAAAAACTATTTTTTTGAGTTATTTGCGTTAAAAATTTAGTTTTTTTCTCAAATATTTTGGTATTTTTCCACCATAAACTCGACAAGGGGACGGATTGAGACATCCTATTTCCGATCTATAAATTCTGAGGGTAAACATTCTTGAATTTATTTTTACCATTTTATTTCATCTTATTTATTTTGCCTTATTTCTTTTTCTTATATTTATGTAGATGTGCTCTTAATAGATGTTTTCCTACCACGTTTTTTTAATTTTTATCACACTTTGGGTGTGATTTTAATGATAGTTTTTTTTTTTTTACTTATTTGAACATTGTTTTTGCCTTGTGAATGTTTGTCCATCATCTACCTTCCTTTACCCTTTTTTGTTTCATTTCCAATTGTTGTTTATATTATTATTGTTGTTATTATTATATGCATTACTATTACTGTTAATGTTATTGTTTTTTTTATTGTTATAATTAATATCATAATGGTTACTGTTATGTTGTCTTACTATTATTTTATATTATTATATTATTATTAATATTAATATTATTATTTTTATTATTATTATTTTTATTATTATTATTATTATTATTATTATTATTATTATTATTGTTGCCATTATGCCACGATCATCTATTATTTATGATTGCCATTGTAATTTTGATGTTGCCACCATTTTGCCATTACCCTTGTTCTTGACATGACTTATTTTTAATTTTTTGTGCACTTAAATCATTTGCACATTAAATTAATATGTCTTATATTTATTTTGCATTCATTTGGTTAATTATTTAGAATTATTACTGATATTTTAATGTCGTTTTTTGTCTGAGGATTTAAATGCGAGTTGCATTATTTGAGTGTCCCCGTGACTACGTGAAGGGGTCGCGATGCGTAAGAGACTACATTTTTGGGTGAGATCTTCCCTATCCGGCTTATGTGTTTTGTGTTTCTCGTGATTAAAATATTTTCATTTTATGCATGCGTCAGATAAAAAATTACAAAAATATTTTTATAAGTAAATTGGGACTTTTACTAATAAAATTTGGACCAATGTCCCTCCTTTTAGTCAAGGAATGAAAAATATCGCGATTAAAACAAAGAGTTAAATTTTTTTCAAAATGGGATCACTCATCCTGGTTTTTCAAACTAACAATCCAATAACTCTTCGATTCCTTTTTAAGTGAGCGTGAAGGAACCAATGTTCCAAACCTAAATGAATGCCCCAATTTATGCATGTTTTTCTTGTGTTTGTTTAAATTTATGTTCATACATTTCGGGCACTTGTAAATTAATTTTGGGGCAATATTATTTAGTTTTCATTTGGGATTGTACTCCGTCCCAATTTACATTTTTAATCTTCTTTTATTTGGGATTGTATTTCGCCCCTAATTTCTCTTGGAATTGTGTGCTTGATGTGTTTATTGCTTTTCTTATCGCTTTATTTACCGCTTTCTTTATAGCTTTTATTTATTGCTTTTGAATGCTTGCAAGGCGCTTTAAATTAAATGCATTAATCGTGTGAGATAAGAGGTAGAATTTTAGGAAATTAAAAACTCATTTATAATTAACCAAACATAAATAAGAGTGAAGTCCCGAATACCAATCTCTGGTTTAGACCAATAGAGGTTAGAGACCTTTCCCAATTTCTTGTAAATTGGGTGGCGACTCCAAAATATCTCAAAAGTGCCTAAAGGCGTCGTGAGGCTAGATGGTCCTTTCTAATGTTCTATTGGGAATGAGGCATCTAAAATGTCTCATGGCACCCAAGATCAAAAAGATGCGAACTAATCCCTTGAGCCCTAAAAGTGGGTTCAAAGAGGGCCTTCCTCAAGTTCGGCACGCGTCACAGTGGCAACTCAGCTGGGGACTTCGTGACTTTGCTCCGAAAGTGTCTTGGTTAAAATATATAATTGGCTTTTTAAAACTTAAAATTCTACCTCTTTTTGAAAATTGCATTGCATCATTTTAGAGCCTTAGAATTATGCTAGTTTGGTCCCTTATTTTACCCCGGTGCATTCCCGAAGCACGAACCTACTTTCACTCATTGTAGGGAAGTGTTAAGGATCATCACCAGCTCAAGCCTAGTATCTTTTAGTATATAAAATGGAGACCTGATCGATCGTCATGCACGCGATGAGCTAGACCCATTGGCAGGGACCATGCTTGGGTAGCCCTAAAGTATCATCACCTTGACCAAAGCTCATGTAATGGCAAATAGAAACTTCCATTAGGTGACATGCTCCTTAATACGATGCTTGTGATGTGGGTCGTTGCATATTAAATAAGGTCAAGCAAATTAAGTGGTCTTTTATCAAAGGCTTTCATGCCCCGATAGGTTCGCCTTGATTTAATTAAAGTGTCCGAATATGTAATGGCCAAAACCCATATGCATAGGCTCTAAATTAAGAGTGTTATGTTGCCGATCTTTCACCATGTACCATATGCGTTCATAGGGTCCTCTATTGACCCATGGACTAAGCCTACCTAGGAAGAGACTATTTGACCTCATGTGCAGGAGTTAAAAGGTTGGAAGGGCCTATTTGCTTATGTGTGATTATGAATGCTACACCACTCACGATCATGCATCCTATATGCCATTCATGCATCATTCTAACAATCTGAATCCTTCAACCATCATAAATTCATCTAAGTGGACTAGAGGTTCTGACGGCCGGCTAGTGAGGACAAACCTGCTCTTTGGATTGTCGAAATTAGTGCCTGTTTGGGATTCTAAGTCACTCTCAATAACTAGTGAATAATCTTCTTCATAGTATATTTCAAAACTAGAAATGGCCAACCTACCGAAAGAATCTGATGCAACTCGAGCTAGATAGGAGACTAAAGAAGTTTGAAAAGAAGATTTTAGGCATGATTAGTGAAAGAATGGCCACTATGATGATTGCACTTGAGAGATAACTTAGTGAACTTACTATTACCATAGTCAAACCAATCAAGGTTGGGGAGACTTTCATGGCAGGGTCATCAACTAAAATACCTCCTCAAGCCGTTCACTCAGGGGGCAGGCCCTCACTCTTTTCACCATTTAAGCATGGGAGAGGTAAGAGACTCGCTTTAGAGTGTGATCCAACTGAGATACAAGTCCTAAAAAGTAAAAAAAAAAAAAAAAAGAGAGCAAGGGCAAAATATAGGGCAGACTCAAATCTTTGCCTGAAGAATACATCAGAAAGATTTTTGATATGGTCGTCGGGATAAGTGAGAAAGACAGATGATCGAAATCATTCACAGTCAGCAGGTATGTCTAATCTCTCAAATCTGGGAAGGAGAATGGGTGATCTCAAGGAAGAAATCATGAAGTCTAAGCTTGAAACCACTCAGGCGACTTTATATGTTTGTCTTCATATTTGAGCTTTTAAATAATGGTGTATGCAGTACTGATCATTTTAATTATATTAATGGTTTCTGCTTATGTTTCTCATGATTTCGCTATATATGATCATAACCATTTGCATTAACTTATAAAATACAACTCCATCTAATCTCAGAACTTTGGGGAATTCAAACAAAATATTGATAGCATCTGATGTAACTCCTGAAGAGAAGAAAATTCTGAGAGATAATGTCAGAAAAAAACAAAAAAAAAGAGAGAGCCTTTGCCTGGACCAGGTATGATATGCTGAAAATTGACAAGGACATTGTTGAGACAACGTTGCTTCCACATGCCAACATGACGACAAACAGAATTTCGAAAGCCATTCCTTTACATCCTCAACATCTAGGATGTGTATGTTGCTGCCAAACAAAATCAAACTCCAAGGGCTACATCAAAAGTTGGACGAATGAAACACAGGACCTTCACAGGGAATATACGACTCATTAGAACCAAGCCTTATGATTCCTTTCTCCCAACCATTTGAGAAATTCACTACAAAAGCCAATCAAGATTGACCTTTGACCACCTAGGACCCTTATAGCAAAACTTAGAAGGGTAGCTCATTACCTTTATAGCCTGTAAAATAAAAAAGCAAAAAAAAAAGAAAAAAATATACACGCAAAAAAAACAAAAAAAAAAACAAAAACGAAAAACGAAAAAGCAAAAAAAAAAACACAAAAAAGGGATAAAAAAAAGCAAAAAAAAAATAAAAAAAAAGCCACAATTTTGCCCCAGACCATCTGAGCTTAACCTGTCCCCCAATCTCAACCATTGAAAGTCACTTCAGAAATTGAACCACCAAAGCCGAAAAAAGTAAGGTGTGGGATTTCACATTCAAGCCCCAAATAAGGAACTCATCGTCTCAGCCAGTTTGCACAAGGGCCAAGGAAAGGACTTTGAGGCCAAAGAAGGAACACCGTCAGAAGGAGCAGCCTCTCCGGCTAACGAAGATAAAAGTAAATTCAATCAACACCGACAGACTGAAGAAGGGTTCATGGCAAAGGCTAAAAAAAATAGAAGGAAAAAAGGGCTGAGAGAAAATATTCAATCGTGAAAACCCGAGAGGGCTGATTAATAACAGGAGTTTGATGCTTTCAGGATCTATTCCGAAATTAGATGAGGCCTCATATTTTCGAGTTAATGCTAAATAGTGATCACGTGTTATGAAATCAAGTTAAAATATATGCATTTATGCAATGATATATTGATGTGACCAAAGCAGTTCATCTTGCATACTCAAAGTTGTCTAGTTCAGGTGTAGAATCAGCGCATTGGTACTATCTACCCTCCGGTGCTCTGCCAACTCAAGCACTTCAGTCGACTCATCCTACTATCAATTGTGAGGCCAATTCTACAGCACCTTTGTGATAGGAATCAAGCTTATGCGATCATGATTTGAGATGTAAGTACATGCTGATCATACCTGAAAGATCTTTCGCAATAACTTCAACCTCTATTTAAAAAAAAAAGGCTGTTAGAGATGAAAACCGTATTTTGCACTCTAAGCAAAAGTTAGGCCAGAGGACAGGGTGAAAACCTGAAAGCAGGCAGTCTGTCCTACAAAAAATGAAATAAATAAAAGTCGCTGGATTGGGTTGGATCCATTCCAGGCAAAAAATAAGGCATAGGTTTATGTGAAAATCTGAAAAGGACGCATTTCCTGCTAAGAAAAGCTAGTGTGAAAATTCACAAGGGATGCACTACCTTAAAAGAATGACTACAGGTATCAGAGGAGAACCTTATAATCCCCAAAGGCATAAAATTCAAAAGCAATTAAAGGGGGTGCCGATCCTAATTCAAATTGCGACCGAATCGACTTTCGCCCTAGATCCGCTTAGACGAATTCTTGTCCTGGATTGCTGCATACACATGCATCTCACGTGCATGCTCACTATTTTTCTTGCATATTTGGCTTTCTAAGTCTTGCAATAAGAGAGAATCGATGCGAATGCAAACAAAAGGCAAGTGATGACATCGATCAAAACACCAATCCAACCATCCAAAGGCCTCTCAGGGGGCGATCAACTGAAGACCTCTTAGGGGGCAACCATCCGAAGACCTCTCAGGGGGCGGTGAACCAAACACCTCTCAGGGGGCGATCAACCGAAGAACTCTCAGGGGGTAACCATTTGAAGACCTCTCAGGGGCGGTGAACCAAAGACCTCACAGGGGGTGATAAACTGAAGACCTCTCAGGGGCCAACCATCCAAAGACCTCTCAGGGGGCGATGAACCGAAGACCTCTCAGGGGGTGATCAACCGAAGACCTATTAGGGGGCATCCAACTAGCCGAATACCTCTCGGGGGGCAACCAGCCGAAGACCTCTCAGGGGGCAACTAGCCAAAGACCTCTCAGGGGGTAGCCAACTAGCTAAAGACCTCTCAGGGGGTAGCCAACTAGCCAAAGACCTCTCAGGGGGCAGCCAACTAGCCGAAGACCTCTCAGGGGGCGACCATCCAAAGACCTCTCAGGGGGCAGTGAACCAAAGACCTCTCAGGGGCAGCCAACTAGCCGAAGACCTCTCAAGGGGCAATAAGCCGAAGACCTCTCAGGGGGCAACTAGCCGAAGACATTTTAGAGGGCAGCCAACTAGCCGAAGACCTCTCAGGGGGCAGCCAACTAGCCGAAGACCTCTCAGGGGGCAGCCAACAAGGCAAAGAACTTTCAGGGGGCAGCCAACTAGCCGAAGACCTATCAGGGGGCAGCCAACTAACCGGAGACCTCTCAGGGGGCAGCCAACTAGCCAAAAACCTCTCAGGGGGCAACCAACCGAATACCTCTCAGGGGGCAGCTAACTAGCCGAAGACCTCTCAGGGGGAAACTAGCCGAAGACCTCTCAGGGGGCAGCCGAAGACCTCTTAGAGGGCGATCAACCAAAGTCCTCTCAGGGGGAAACCATTCGAAAACCTCTAAGGGGGCGGTGAACCGAAGACCTCTCAGGGGGCGATCAACCAAAGACCTCTCAGGGGACAACCAACTAGCCAAAGACCTCTCAGGGGGCAGCTAACTAGCCGAAGACCTCTCAGGGGTTAGCCAACTAACAGAAGACCTCTCAGGGGGCAGCCAACTAGCCGAAGACCTCTCAGGGTGCGATCAATCGAAGACCTCTCAGGGGGCTCTAATCGAAGACCTCTCAGGGGATGTGACGAGCATTTTCTATAGATGCTAATGACCGCAAGTATACGGTGTACCGAAATAGTACTTAAGAATTTCGATCCCACGAGGAACGTGATTTACACACTATTACTACCTAATTTTAACTTTGTTTACAATGATCATTTAATGGTAAAGTTGATTTTAAACTAATCTAACATTTAAACTAAATAAGCCTAATTGTTGATGGTCAAAGAAGATATAATGATTAATGATGATGAGTATAAAAATGGAACTTGAATTGATTATTCTTAATGATTTAAATATTCTTATCATGCAAGCCAAGTTGAATAAATTTCTTACTTACTCTTTCGACATAAATAGGATTGCCTAAAACATGCATATGTAATTCCAATTCACAACTTTCATTAATGGATTAAAAGATTAAACATGCAAATCTTAGGTTAAGTCATAACTTATAGCAGCCATTTTAACACTATGATTTCTCAAATAATGCTTCAATGATGATTTCCCATTAGATTGTAAATATAAATTCATTTTTCAATTAAACTCATACTTATAATGATCATACATAATATCCCAATAGGAAATTCTACAAGTAAGAACACAATTAATATGAACAATAAAACATTTAATATTCGGAATTCAAGTTCAGAATTTACATCACAAAATTTACAAAGAATAGTAAAGAGATAAGAAATGAAGGAGTTTTCTCAACCCTTTTCAAGTCACCAAAGGTAATCTTCTTCTTTGTATGCTATCTTCTCTTCAATACATAAACTCTACTTGAGAAAATTAGAATAAAGAAAAAAAGAACTATTCTAACTTACAGAATTTTTACTTAATTAAAAATGTTCTCCCCTTAAAATTATAGTTAATAATAATATTTATAATGTTCTAATTGTGTCTCCTCAGATGTCTCTTGGCAAGAGTTGCAAATGTTGGTGGAAAGGCATAACTCTTCAAAGTGAAATTTGAACTTTTGTCTCTAACGGATCTCTCTGTTGCGCTCGCGACAGAGCGCGCCTCTTTCATCGCTCCACCTTCCTCGCGTTTGCCTTCTCCGTGCACTGTCGCGACCTCGCGACGAGCTCCTTGGTCGCGATAGCCTCTCTTCTTTACTTTTCTCCCTTCTTCCTTGGCTTTCCCTTAGCGTATTCTGTCGCGCTTGTGATAAAGCTTCTTTTTCCTTTGCTCATTTTAGCTTCTTTTCTCCATTTCCTCCATCTTTTTCCATTTTTCTCCATTGTTCTCCTACACACCCAAAACTCAAACAAAAACATAAAACACTCTAATTTCTAAAACAAATAAACACACATGCATACTATTTTAATCCTAAAACATAGGTTAAACATGAGCTATTTAAGCTCATATCAAACCCCCACACTTAGACATTTGCTTGTCCCCAAGCAAAACACTCAAACACTACAAACAAATAACACAAAATAAACACAGGATTTTGGAGCTTACTTATACATTTGACAAATATTCGGAAATCTCATGTCCATACTTTAACCTCTAACTCATTAGCCTAAATATGCAACTCCCTAAACAATATCATTATTTATAAAACTTTAACCCCTATATACAATTGGAAAAACATAAAATTGCAAAACACAAGGATGTATGATCTCAAGAAATCAAGTATCTTAACACATGTATAAATTATTTCACACAAAACATTGCCTAAGATAATTGTCACTCAAACACTTTTTGCTTTCAATCACTCAATCTCTCAAGTGTTTATAGGTTAGTGTTTCTCTCATTCCTTAAATATGCAATTACATACCATGGGCTTGTAATTAGTAAAAACATCCACTACTAGTATAAGGTAGTAAAGAGGATCAAAGGGACTTAAAAATGGTTGTAATGTGGCTTAGGTTAGGGCAGGAAACTTTTGGATTTAGGTAGCTAATATTGTGTAGAGAAAAAGTACCAATATAACTTAGGATATTAAAAACAAAATTTGCACAAAGCATGATAGTTTTACTACTATTCTATCTCCCTTCTTGACTATACAAATTTCTGCTAGTTCTTTGTTTATTTTTCTTCTTCTTTTGTTCTTTTTTTTTCTTTTCTTTTTACTTTAGGATAGCAAGAAAAGTTAGCATGGGTGTGTTTTACGCTCCATCCCACACATAAGCAATTTTTATGTACATCTTGCTATTCCTACTATTTTTCTTTCTTTTCTTAAGATCCTAGCATTTCCAATACTAAGTTTCCAAATAAGGGAATTTTAATGTTCACTACTTCATGCTTGTCAATAATAACATATCTCCAATGCTATATCAATCCTAAATCTCTCCACAATATGGTTAATTCACAATAAATAGGCCAATGCTTACAGTTTAGAGAATACGACTATGTATATACTTAAGCAAGAAAAACAGGATATTGGCTCAAACTTGGCTTCCTAAAGTCAAAAGGTAAGGAGTTTAAAGCAACCCAAAATTTGTTCATTCTAGTTGCCCTTATCATATCCCGTGTACATCCCATACTAAAATGTAGTCTTAAAATTTACCAAAAACAAGTTTTGGAGGATATGGCATACTAAAGCTCTCATACAAAGAAAACATATCATTGTAAAAGGCTCAAAAGCTCACATAGGCTATAAGTTAAACTATCATAAGCAATGAATTGGCAAAACAATCTTTATTTACATGGAAAAAGATGCCTAACTTAAAAAGAACCTACACCAAAGTGTTTTGCTAAACCATGGCCCTCACTATGTACAATAGAATGCCAAAGTAAAACAAACAATGCTTATGTCTAAAAAGTTATCAACTTAGACTAAAAGTCAAGAGTTTTAAGCTAAACATGCGTTAATTTTCAAATATGCATCAAATATATAAGCTCCAAAAATCATATGTCCAATAAATCCTAAAAACACCCTAAACATAGACATATAAAACATATCCTAAATCTAGCAGTTCATGCTTCACAAACTATACTACTCATACATAATAAATAAATATATACATACATGCATAAATATAAAACCAAAAATAGAACATACAACCCCCCCCCCCCCCCCCACACACTTAAAGGACACAATGTCCCCATTGTGTGGAAAGAAACATACTGAAAACTATCAAAACAATATAACCAACACAGCTAACACAACAAACATCATAGAAGAACAGAAAACAAACAAAATAAAGAAAATGGTAGGAGAACAAACTTAAAAACTCCCACTAGTGAGCTAGGTGGAGAGGGAGAAAGGTCCACATTGTGCTTGCGAAAAAAACTGAGGAGGTTGCAACCCATACTCTTCTGATTTTTCAGCACAGCCCTCACATCAGTTTCCAGCACATCCATTCGCGCCGCCAAGCTTTGATTTGTGGCTTCAATGCAATCCAATCTATGCACTACTTGCTCCAAACCTGCAGTAAATCCTTTGTCAGCAGAATCACAGCAGCCTCCTCGTCCTCATCCGAGGAGTCATGAGCCACAGCTGTTGGGGTGGATTCAGGTGCACGACCACTTAGTGCACTTAGTCCAGCCATACTTGGCGCACCTACAAAACGGTCAACAAATCTAGGGCGCCAACCTCCCTTAGTTAAAATATTAGCCCGCCTAAAATAAGCAACATCAAGCAAAGCAATGGATTCATTATCAGCCATCACAAAATTATGCAAATCACCAAGGCATCCCAAAATAATTCCCGTGACCATATGACACATACCCACTGATTTACTCCTAGCAATGGATGCATGGTACAAACCATCAAAAACAAAATCAATGGAGTCAGGGGTTTTATGAGCATGCAAAAGATCTAAAACAAATAAGTCCTTAGTTTGAACCTTAGTACTTTCCACCCTACAAAACATAGCATGACAAAGAAACTTATGAAAAATCATCAAAGCATCATCTTTCAATTGCCGATTAGTAAAATTTTTATTATCAAAATGATCTAATCCAGACAATCTTTGCCATACAGGGGAAGGTTTAAAAAGATGGGTATCAAAACATTTTCCATTTAAAGGGAAACCAAACCAAGTATGCAAATCATCATACCCAAAGGTATACTCTGTGCCCTGATGTCTAAATTTCATCGAAATCTTACATTTATCAACATAAGCCAGGGTGATAAAAAAAACTCCAAAACCCACTCTTTTCTAACAGGTAAAGATAAAGTTATAAATTTTCCCCACTTCATATATCTAAGAAAATGATTAATTTGATCAGTTAAGCCTAAAGTATCCAGAATAGCAAAGTCCAAAGCCCACATGCCAACATAAGTTTTCTTAGCAAAATATTGAAATTTCTCACCTTCTTCATCAGAAAAAATTGGAAAAGGACAATCATACCTATTTTGAAATATAATTGATTCAGGAATGGAATCGTCACCTTGATTGCTTGACTCTCCCATAGGCCGCT
This sequence comes from Excoecaria cochinchinensis, assembly GCA_947683425.1. NCBI lineage: Eukaryota > Viridiplantae > Streptophyta > Magnoliopsida > Malpighiales > Euphorbiaceae > Excoecaria > Excoecaria cochinchinensis. The sequence continues at coordinate 7,027,508 of CANTUQ010000004.1, forward strand.
TGCCCTTCCTCTTATCTCCCACAGTTTTGGTCCTTACCATTGCTTAAAATCGTTAGCAATAAGAGGGAGAAGATGAAAATAAAGAGAAAAGAACAAGATTCAACCCTAGAAAAAGTGAAAAACAAAAGAGAACGTGAGAGAAGTTGAGAGAATGTGGGGAAATGTAGAGAGGAAAGAGAGCAAATAAAGAGGAAAAAACTGAATAAGAAAAACAAAGTGAGAGAAAGGAGTGATTAGGGCATAAAATAAGTAAATAGGAGATAAAAAGGAGTCCCAACGGTCATTGTCGCAATCGCGCTTCCTGTCGCGACATTGTCGTGATTAGGGCATAAAAACAAAGTGAGAGAAAGGAGTGATTAAGGCATAAAATAAGTAAATAGGAGATAAAAAGGAGTCCCAATGGTCATTTAAAATCCCGCTTCCTGTCGCGACAGAATAGAATTGATAAAAGGGACATCTCGCGATATACATCGCGCCAGCGCGACAAATGAAGCCCCCTTTATCTGTCGCGCTCACGACAGAGACCAAATTTAGAAATACAAAAATGGTTTTCGCGAGGCCACCAACGTCGCGATGAAACCTACAAAATACGCGACAGAGAGAAACTTAAAAATCAACTTTGTTTCCCTTGCAAAATAACATCACAAATTGACATAGAAAATAAACTTACAAATTAGGAATATCTGTAGAACAAAAAGAATTACATTAGTATATATAAATATCACACATATAATATAACAAGTAATTAAAAAGAAAAATAATGTCAGTTAACCTTCAAACCATTTTTAAAGAGATAAATGAAACCTCCCTTCCATTAAAGGTTTCCTCCAAATACACCTTACATCTTTGACCATTGGCTTTAAATAATTCCCCTTTTTCATTTTTGAGTTCTAGAAAACCTTGATCAAAGATTTGGGTGACTACAAAAGGTCCACTCCATCTAGATCTTAATTTTCCCAGAAAGAGTTTCAATCTTGAATTGTACAAAAGAACCTTATCCCCAATGGTGAAATGTTTATACCTTATATGAGCATCATGCCATTTTTTAGATCTTTCTTTATAGATTTTGGCATTTTCATAGGCAAAAAGTCTTAACTCATCTAGCTCATTCAATTGTAAACATCTTTTGACACTTGCATCCTTTAAGTCATAATTCAAGGTCCTAATGGCCCAATATACTTTATGCTCTAACTCCACAGGAAAATGACATGCTTTTCCATAAACCAACCTATATGGTGTCATACCAATAGGTGCCTTAAATGCTGTGCGGTATGCCCATAAAGCATCATCCAATTTATGTGCCCAATCCTTTCTAGAATTAGAAACAGTTTTTTCTAATATCCACTTAAGCTCTCTATTGGACACTTCCACTTGACCACTTGTTTGTGGGTGATATGGTGTAGCTACCCTATGATGCACACCATATTTATGTAATAAAGAATCAAAAGAATGGTTAATGAAATACTTACCTCCATCACTTATGATGTCTCTTGGCACTCCAAACCTTGAGAAAAGCTTCTGCAAAAACTTAGCACTACCTTTGAATCATTAGTTGGTGTTGCTTTTGCTTCAACCCATTTGGATACATAATCTACACCAACCAATATGTAATTTTGCCCAAAATATGTAGGGAAAGGACCCATAAAATCAATCCCCCACACATCAAATACTTCAACTTCCAATATGTTATTCAAAGGCATTTCATCTCTCTTACTAATATTACCAGCTCTTTGACATTTATCACACTTGGCAACAAACACTCTTGCATTATGAAACAAAGTAGGCCAAAAGAAGCCACATTCAAGCACCCTAGAAGCAATCTTAGTAGAACCATTATGACCCGAATACAAAGCAGCATGACAATGTGTCAAGATGTTTTGATAATCTTCCTCACTTACACATCTACGTATTATGCCATCCCCACTTATCTTAAATAAATAGGGTTCCTCCCAAAGATAATTTTTGACATCATTAAAAAACTTTTTCTTTTGGTGCCATGTCAAACCATTAGGAATAATACCAGCAGCAAGATAATTAGCAAAATCAGCATACCAAGGTACATGCACATTTTCAAGTGACATTAATGATTCATCCGGAAAAGACTCATTAATGCTATCACCTAAAGGTTCATCATTGTTTTCTAACCTTGATAAATGGTCAGCTACTAAATTTTCACTTCCCTTTTTATCTTTAATGACAAGGTCAAATTCTTGCAATAATAATACCCAACGAATTAATCTAGGTTTGGCATCTTTCTTAGCAAACAAGTACCTCAATGCAGCATGATCCGCATAAATAATTACTTTAGACCCTAACAAGTAAGATCTAAATTTGTCACATGCATAAACTACAGCTAACATCTCTTTTTCAGTGGTTATGTAATTGATTTGCGGAGGTGATAAAGTGTGTCTAGCATAATAAATCACATGCAAATTCTTACCATGCCTTTGCCCTAGCACACATCCCACAGCTAAGTCACTTGCATCACACATGATCTGAAATCGCAATTCCCAATTAGGAGTGGTGATAATAGGTGCACTTACAAGGGCTTTCTTCAAAGTATCAAAAGCATGCATACATTCTTCAGAAAATTCAAAAGGCACATCCTTTATTAACAAGTTAGTCAAAGGTTTAGCAATCAATGAAAAATCCTTGATAAATCTTCTATAAAAACCAGCATGACCAAGAAAAGATCTTACCCCCTTAAGTGTAGTGGGTGGAGGTAATTTCTCAATCAATTCGGTTTTTGCTCTATCTACCTCAATCCCTTGAATTGAAATCTTATGCCCTAAAACTATCCCCTCATCTACCATAAAATGGCATTTCTCCCAATTAAGAACCAAATTATTTTCTTCACATCTAGCCAATACTTTATCTAAATTTTGTAGACAAAGCTCAAATGAATCCCCATAAATAGAAAAGTCATCCATAAAACTTCCATTATATCCTCAATCATATCCCCAAAAATCGAAGTCATACACCTTTGAAAGGTGGCTGGGCCATTACATAACCCAAAAGGCATTCGCCTATAAGCAAAGGTCCCATATGGACAAGTAAATGTAGTTTTCTCTTGGTCACTAGGGTAGATAAAAATTTGAAAATATCCTGAATAACCATCTAGAAAACAGTAATAAGAATGGCCAGCTATTCTCTCCAATATTTGGTCAATGAATAGTAAAGGAAAATGATCTTTCCTAGTTGTTGAATTTAACTTCCTATAGTCTATACACACCCTCCAACCGGTGGTGGTTCTAGTAGGAATTAGATCACCATTCTCATTCCTAACAACCGTCATACCTCCCTTCTTTGGAACACAATATATTGGACTCACCCAATCACTATTCGAAATTGGATAGATGATCCCAGCATCAAGCAACTTAATAACTTCTTTTTTCACTACCTCTTTTATGTGAGGGTTAAGTCTTCTTTGCCTATCAGCTTTAGGCTGACATTCATCTTCCAAGTTTATCCTATGCATGACAACATTAGGACTAATAGCTTTTAGATCAGAAATCTGCCACCCAATGCTTTTTATCCTTTTCTTAACAACCTCTAACAATGCATACTCTTGTGCACTAGTAAGTTTGTTGGAAATTATAATAGCCAAAGTATGATTAGATCCAAGAAATGCATACCTCAAATGATTTGGTAGTTCTTTTAATTCCACATTTGGAGGACTTACAATTGAAGGTGGCAAAGGTGCTTCATTTCGATAAAGAAGTTCTAGCCTTAAGCTTTCTTGTTCCACCTCTTCATGAACTTTATCTTCATTACTTTCCTCATCATGATCTGCATTTTCTAATACTTCCACAACACATGTGTGACGCGCGCCGGATCTCGAGCGCCGCCCCTTTCGGACCGCCCGCACGTGGGCGATCAGGGCATTTGCGGGTCCGTTGACAGCTTGCGATGAATCGCAAGTGCGTCTATGTTGGGCAACAAGGAGGTATCATGGAGTCGCCACCCAATAGAACATTGGGAAAGTTACTCTCACCTCGGAGAGCCTAAGACTGCGCTTGGTATCCATTTTGGGCCAGCTAGAGGGATCATGGAAGGTGAACTTCTCACCCTAAAGAGACTAGGATTAGCGCTAAAGCCTCGTGACCCAAGAAGTATTTTGGAGGATAACCTCTAACCTCTCGAGCCCAAAGACCAGAGCTGGGTCCGGGATTTCTCATCTATTTCTACCTCAATTAGTTTATGATCAAATTTTAATGTCATTAATTCGCTCTCTCTCCACACTATGCAGTTTGATTAAAAGGCGTATTTATTCACATTCGAAAAGCCATAAATGATTAAATAAATAGTGAAAGCAATAAATTATAATAATACAAGGAGCGGAATACAACTCCCTTTTGTAAATGTGCGGATCATACATAAATCGGGACATTGCTTATTCTGAGGGCTTTGGTCCTTGCATGCATCGTTATTAAAATTGGATATTTTCATTTGTGATGATCTTTATTGGATAAAATAGGACATTGGTCCAGTTTTGTGTAAACCTCGTTTTATTAAATATAAAACCATTGAGTCATTTTTATACATCAACGGGATATGAAAGGAGTATGTCCATATGCATAAGATAATCAATAAAAGAAATGAAACAAGAGGATTAGGAAACTAAACCGGACGAGATCCTCCAAACATGGTAGATAGCCGCTCAAGCTCGGGATAATCCAGGAGGACCGATATACACTCACAGAAAGTTAAGAGAGGTTAATATACATAAAATTTACACATAAGAAATCAACGAGGCTGGATAGAGATGAAAAATGATTTAAAAAGAGGGAGACAGAACCCACCGACAGCCTTCCTTGGTTGACCGACGGGCGTCGGTTCGATTATCCGATATGCCCATTTGTCACTCAAGAATGGGCGTCTGTAGGTGGGTGACCGACGGGCATCGGTCATGAAGATGACCCGTCGGTCACCTCTGTCTCCGAAGAACAGAAAGGAAAAAAGAAACCTTTCAAGGTCAAAAAGCAGGTTTTATCCCAAAAGGAGATAAGAGAGTCAAAATGAAAGAAAGTAATGACAGATATTCAAAAATTTCACAGAATAAATAAATAAATAAGAAATTAAATATGAGATGAAATGGAGGAAGGATCCGGAATATTTACCCTCAGATAATCACTTCAGGTGAGATTCTGGTGTCGATTAGAGCCCCGCGCGTTCCACGAGAAGCAGAGATGAAAGATTAAAGAGAGAAAATGAGATATTTCACCTCCAATCCTTCAGAAAATCGATTTTGGAGTCAAAATCTAAAGAAAACTAATTAGCTTTTAGTTCCTTTGATTGATTTGATCCTTGATTCAATAGAGTTCTTTTAGAAAAAGTGTTTTTAGAAGAGAGAGAAAATGTGCTTGAAATTGGGCAGAGTTTCCTCTTCTGAAAATTTTTCCAACCCTTTTCAAATGAAAATCCGGAGCTTTTATAGCCAGAAACGACCGACGGGCGTCGGTGTATAGAGGCGGGCGTCGAAAGAATCCTTCTGACACAAGGATTAGTCCGACGGCCCTGCCACATCCACCGACGGGCGTCGGAAGGGTTGCGTGCTCCGGGAAACCAGGCGGCAATCTGACAGGGGCGGTGATTTTTTGACAGGCGTCGGAAAATACCCAGAGCCGTCGGTGACTCAGAGCGACGGGCCAGCTCGACAGACGGGCTGGCCGTCTGTGGAGGACAAAAAGCCCCTTGACTCGAAAAAAACCTCTGTTTTTCTCTCCTTCGGCCCAGGAATGATAAAAAAAACCTCACTTCTCATGGAACGCGGGGCTAAAAGCTCTAAATCCAACCTACCATACAGGCTTGGACACTAATTTCATCATAGGATAACCTCTGATCCGGACCGCTCCGGGACACGGTGCTTACAGTTGCCCCCAGTTTTGGGGAAACTAGTGCACAAGCGCCTAGATAAGCCAAAACTCAGAAAAAGGTCATAAAGGAAGCGTACCTGCGACGGCTTTTCACCCTCCGTGCCTTCTGCCGGGTGGACCTTGTCTCGATCCGCTCGGCGATGCAAAGACATTTTCATCGGCCTTATCTTGACCGGTAGGTACTCAGGGAGATGCAGCATGCTCTGGCTGCAACCTCGATCCGGTGAGATACAGCATGCTCTGGCTACAATCTCGATCTGGTGAAGTGCAGTGTTTTTTCAACTATAGCTTCGATCTGTGAGATGCAGCATGCTTTGGCTACAGTCTCGATCTGGTGAAGTGCGGCACTCTCTGACCACAGCTCCGATCTGTGAGATGCAGCACTCTCTGGCTACAATCTCGATCTGGTGAAGAGCAGTGTTTCTTCAACTGCAGCTTTGATCTGTGAGATGCAGCATGCTTTGGCTACAGTCTCGATCTGGTGAAGTGCGGCACTCTCTGACCACAGCTTCGATCTGTGAGATGCAGCACTCTCTGGCTACAATCTCGATCTGGTGAAGAGCAGTGTTTCTTCAACTGCAGCTTTGATCTGTGAGATGCAGCATGCTTTGGCTACAGTCTCGATCTGGTGAAGTGCGGCACTCTCTGACCACAGCTTCGATCTGTGAGATGCAGCACTCTCTGGCTACAATCTCGATCTGGTGAAGAGTGGTGTTTCTTTAACCACAGCTTCCATTTGGAGTGTGGAAACTCCGCTGGTTTCCTTATTTCAAAGGAGTTCTTTTTAATCGATGTCTGTGCTCAGATCGGTATTTCCCTGTACCTGTGAGATAAAAGATTTTGTTAGTTCACGTTTGAGTGGTCATCTTTTGACCTGTCTATTGATGGCGTGACCTTTGCTTTATTGGCTATGCCATGTTTCATCTTTTATTCATTTTTTCTTATTGAGATGTTATCGATTATCATTTTTGTTGTTTGTTTTTGTTTTGTATTTATTTTTTTTATTGTCATTTTTATCGACATGTAAGTAGATATGGGAACATACACTTTCTGTGATGTGATTAAGCAATTAACAATCGAATGATCATGCAATAAGGAAGCAAAGTTTTCCACTAGAAATGTCATTTTTGTATAGTGCATATACAAAATATATAAAATATACAAAAGATACAAAAATAACTCCCTGAAGATCAGAGAGGTGTGTAGTCTGAGGGCTCATAGGGATCCTCGTCATCCGATACATGCATGGTCCCTGGCGGAGGTGGACGGGTCGGAGGCGGTGGCGGAGCTGTGGAGGGTCCTGCCTCATGATCATGGGCCTGCCTGAACCGGATCTGAGCGTAACCGTCCAAGAAGGGCTGGGTGCAGGTGCTCATAAACCCTAAGGTCTCAGAAACCTTCTCTCCCAACTTCTTGAAGGCTTGGCTCAACTGAATGGTCTGGTCGCTGGCGGCCTTTCTCCTCTGCTCCAGGCTCTGCTCCGTCTGCTCCCTAAACTCCCTCATGGTCTGAGAAAGAGGGGGGAGAATCCCCTAAATCGCCTGGACGCGGGATCTCAGAGAGTCAAGTGACTCATCAATCATCTGTAGGGTCATATCGACTCTCTGAGATGCCTGGTCCTGTGACGTCCTCACATCATGAGCGAGCTGCTGCCTCAACTCCCTCTGACCCTGAGCAATCTGCTTAATCAGCCTCATCTGCTCTCCTTTGAAAGCCTCCAGGACCCGAGTCTGCTCATCCCTAAAGGCATCCATGGCCCGAGTCTGCTCCCGAGTCGTGTGCTCGATGTAGCTGGCCTGCTCCCGAGCCAAGCGCTCCACCGACTGGGACTGCTCCAAAATGGCAGCCTGCTGGTGATCTAACCTCTCGTGGATAGCCCTGTCTCTCTCATCATGTCGCCGCTCTAAGGCTGTGAACATGGAGGTGAGGAGCTGAGGGAAGTCAGGCTGCTGCGGTGCTGGCTCTGGTGGCGGTGCCGAGGAGGTGGATGCCCCGGGGTCACCTCGGGAGTACGGATGGTATCTCTCGGAGGGCCCATGGATAGACCTCTGTACCCTGGCGCTCGGTGATGGGACTGCAGTCGGCGCTCTGGATGCCGGTGAAGCGGCAAAGAGGTCATCCATCGTGATCTCAAAGTCAAAATCTGAGGGGGTCCTAGGTGGCTCCTGCTGCTGTGGTGGAGGCACCGTCCGCGGCTGAGGAGGCTGGTGCTCCGGTTGAGGCTCTGGCTGCGGAGGCTGACGCTGGGGCTGTGGCTCGAGCTCTGGCTGAGGCTCTGGCTGTGGCGACTGCTCCTCCTGGTGCTCCGGGTGATCAGGATCTGCTCCCAAGGGTGGAAGGTTGAACAACTGCCGGGTCTCATGGATAGTCAACACCCTGTAGGCCTCTGCCTGGCCAAAAATCGGGGAGATCATCCCCATCTGAACTGCCGCCGCGGCGTCTACATGGATCCCCTCCGGCAAGGGTCCTCTCAATGTCTCGGGGTTAAACCCCAATCTCAACAATAATCGGGTGATGACTCCTCCTACCATCACCACCGGTGTCAACCCTCTGCCGACTCTGGTCAGGTTGGCCAAGATCTCGTGGCTAATGTTGAGACGCTGGCCTGCCACCATAGCCCAGAGGCTCTAGATCTCGGTCGCGTTAAGCGACCCTGGATTACCTGCTCGATCGAGGTACGAGCTGGAAAGCACTCTGTGCAAATACCGGAGTGCCTGAGACACCAGTACAAGAAGCAGAAAGTGGAATACTTTTGTCTGAGTCTGACCTCTCATGCCATAGACTGGTATCATGGCCTTGACCGCCGCACTAAAGAAGATTGGGATCTGCTCACTGAGGAGTTTCTGAAGTAGTATGACTGTAATACCAGAATGGAGGTGACTCTGAAAGACCTTGAGCTACTTCAGCAGAAAATCGGGGAATCTTTCCATGAGTATCTTACCCGATGGCGGAACCGAGTAATGGAGATGCACCGAAAGCCTGACACCCAGGATCAGATTCGTCTTTTCATTAAGAACGCGAGCCCGTACTTAAAAGAGGGGTTGAGGATGAAGGGGTTGAAGGACTGGGAGTCTCTCAAAGACATAGCCATCGAAGCGGAGGGAGAGTTTTTAACCCGAAAAGCTAACAATGACAATTTCGCCAAAAGGGCTAACCCCGGTCAAGGAACCAGTAGGCCGGCGGGTCCCAGTAACAGCACTAGAAGAATGGGTGAAGTGTCTGCTACTGAGGTAACCACCCAGAGGAAGTTTTCGAACTTGGGAAGACCATTATCTTGGGTCCTGAGGAGGTTGATGAAGGAGGGAAAATTGCGCCCTCTGACTCCTAGACCAGCTTTGACACAAGGGAAACCAGGACATAAGGATAACGAATTCTGTGCATTCCACCAACACTCGGGCCATATCACTGATAAATGCAAGGCCCTCCGGCACTCTATCCAAGACTTGATTGATAGCAAGTAGATCTCTGACCCTGAGAAGAGAGAAACTGAGAAGAAGCCCGGTTACAATACCGTACCACCGCCCGTGTTTATGATCCAATCTAGCCTGCCGGAATGGTACGTGCTACAAGATCTGTATGGGAGTGAGAAATCCACTGCTGGTAATTCCGAGGATAGGAAGGGGAAGGCATTTGTAGCGACCCTCGATTGCTGGTCTAGCAGTGAAAGCGGTGGAGAAGCCGAGGATGAAGAAGGGTTGAACCTTGATTTGTGGGGCTCCGATGGAGACGAGGGAGAGATAAGCGCTGTCACTAGAAGTGGAAGGGTGATCACTGAGATTACGAAGCTACCTGAGCCGGTACAGCCATCAGCAGAGAAAGAGCCAGAGGAGGGGCAGATTGTTAGGCAATTGAAGAAGACAGTGGCTCAGATATCCATATGGGATCTGTTGAGGCAATCCCCCTCTCATAGACAGAAGGTAGTAGAAGCTTTGGTTGAGGCCACAGTCGCCACCACTATTTCCCCATCGAAACTTTTGGGTTTAATTAAGGGAGGATCCGAGGAGAGATTGGTCTTTTCTGACGCCGACCTACCTGTTGAAGGCCGCAACCACAACCGACCCTTGTAAATTAAAGCACAGATTAACAGTAAGCACACTGCTTGCGTTATGGTGGATGACGGGTCTTCTATCAACGTGTGCCCTTTAATAGCTTTGCAAGCTTTTGGTTTAAGTGAGGATATGCTCAGCGGATCAGATCTGACCATCACAGCCTACGATAACTCGAGGAGGCAAGCCTCGGGAACCTTCAAGACTTTGTTCAAGACAGGACCTATCAAAGTGGAGGTCGAATTTGTAGTTCTGCCCATCCCTGCTAACTTCTCAGCTTTGCTTGGGAGACCCTGGTTTCATAAATTAGGAGGAGTGCCATCCACACTGCATCAGATGATAAAGTTCCCACACAAAGGGGAGGTGGTGACTATCAAAGCGGCCAGGGAGAACCAGGTCTCAGCGCTGGAAATTGCCAATAAGCCTTTCAGCGGCTTTCACGTGTCTATGATAAAGAAAGAGCGCGGATCAGTGGATAGCCCAGCTGTGGTTAATATGATGAAGAAGATGCACTATTGTGACGCACGCCGGATGTCCACTCGGCCGCCCCTATGACCGCCCGCTTGAGGGCGATCGGGCACTTGAGGGTCCGTTAACAGCTTGCAATAAATCGCAAGTGCGTCTATGTTTGGCAACAAGGAGGTTTCATGGAGTCGCCACCCAATAGAACATTGGGAAAGTTTCTCTCGCCTCGGAGAGCCTAAGACTGCGCTTATTATCCATTTTGGGCCAGCCAAAGGGGTCTTGGAAGGTAAACCTCTCGCCCTAAGGAGCATAGGACTAACGCCAAGTTTCGTAACACAAGAGGTGTCTTGGAGGGTAAACCTCTCGCTTCTTTAAGCCCAAAGACCAGAGAAAGTTCGGGACTCCCCATTTATTCATACCTTGGTTAAGTTTATAATCGAGTTTTTGAATTTAGTGTTTCATGCCTTTTCTCATTCAATTTTAATGCAATTTAATTAAATGCATATCAATCATATATTAAAAGCGATAAATAAAGTAAATGAAAGCAAAATAAATTACAATAAAACTAGGGGCGGAATACAACCCCCATTTGTAAATAAAATGCAAATCATATATAAATCAGGCTATTTATTAAAAATGAGAACGTTGGTCCTCTCATGCATAATTAAAGAAAATAATTTTAAAGCGATAATTTACTTTAGATGAAAAATCTAGGACATTGGTCCCATTTTTATTAAATAAAATCCAATTTAGTTTAATAGAAATATTTTTGTGATTTTCTTAATTAACGTGCATGGAAATAAATTTATTATTACAAATTACATAATTATCAATTAAACCAAAATAATAAAAAGCAACAAAAATAACAACCAACTCCTAAGTGGATCTTCAAATCTCCATGGGCTCCCACTTGACAAAAACTCACATATGAAAAATAAGTATTGAAAAATAGAAAAAAACAAATAAAAATAAAGTTAGTATAAAAATAATTAAACATATAACTTGAAAATAATTAAATTAAGGCAAACAAAATTGCATCATATATGACAAGCCAATTAAAATGACATAATAAAAAATATGCAATTTAACAAATTAATAAATTAACATGCATAGAAAAAATAACATGATAATAATAAAATTCAACATGCAAAAACAAGCATAAAATGATGATGATAGAATTTAACATGCATAAAGATATAAAATAATAACAATAATATCCAACATATATAAAAAGCAAAGGTAATAATAAAAATCAGCATGCATAAGAAATAAATAATAATAATATTTAACATGCATCAAACATGAAAATAATAATGATAATCAAATTCAACATGTATGAAAACATAAAAATAATAATGATGATGACAACAATAATAAAACATAAAAACAAAACAAAGCTAATAAAAATAATAATGATGATAGTAATGACAAATAATAATGATAGCACTAATCACAATAATAATAATAAATAATAATAATGATGATAACAATATCAAAGAATATGAACAATCCAATGAACAACATGAACAATTAAATAAAAATAATATGAACAAAAATAATAGTATGAACAATTAAATAAGAAATAAGAACAAAAAAAAATAATAGTATGAACAATTAAATAAAAAAAGAAATATGAACAATTAAATAATAGATCTAAAAGAATTTACATGATGATTAATTAAATAAAAAAAAGTAAAAAAAAAAACAAGAAATAAGAAGAAAATAATAAGACTAAAAGAATTTACATGTTAACTAGTTAAATAAAAACAAAAGAATGAAATTAAAATTAATTTAAGAAATTGAGCCAAGAATAATTACCCTCAAATTTATCTTGAAGAGATGAAGGTAGACGATCCAATTCCTTGTCTTGATTTGAAGAATATGATTAGAAAAATAAAAATATTGAAAGATGAATTTTACTCAAGAACAAACAATTGATTTGTTTGTCTCAAAGTAAAAAAATTGTTTGATTGAAAATAAGAAAATTCTCAAGAACAAAAATAGTTATTTTTTGCCTTAAGAATTGCTGGAAATTTCTTTAGAAATTCAGAAAATTTGTTCTTGAAAGAAGAAAGAAGAAGAAAAATATTTCCCAAAGAAAAAAAATCCTCCCTAATTCCCCTAAAAACTCTTTTTTTTCCACCTTAAAATTCAGATTTTTTAATTAAGAAATTAAATTAATTTAATTCTCATAATTACAAAAAAACCACTAAATTTATTGGGTTGGAAGATAGAAGGATTTTAGAATTAAATTTTGCAAAAAAAAATGAGTTAAAAAGCATTTAAAATGAAGAAGTTATGGCCAAAATGGCCAAAATAGGCAAAACGGACGAACAGGGGTGCGGAGGGGCCGACCGACGGCCTGCCCACCTGAAGGCGTGACCGACGGCCTGCCCGTCTGAAGGTGTGACCGACGGGCTGCCCGTCCCTCACTCAGAATTTTTTTTTTTTTAAATTTAAAAACTCACTTTTTTTTTTTCATCACAAAATAAATTTTAAAAATATTTTTGAAATACATTTTTATTAAATTTTAAAACAACAAATCGACAAGGAAATCGTCACTTCCAACTTCATTCTTTTTGCCTATAGATCGGCACACTTAATTTCATCATTGGGTAATCCTGATCTTGGCTTCTCGGAACCCGGTGTCTACAGTTGCCCCCAATTTTGGGGAGGCTAGTGTGTGGGTGCCTAGGTGAGCCAAAATTCAGGAAAAGGAAAGAAGCGCGTACCTGAGGCTACCTCCTTCCAGCTACTCCCTCGAGAACAGTGCTGTGATTCATCCTCTTGAGTTGCACTGAGTCGCTGACAAGACTACAAAGTGCCAAGGAACCATCCTAAGACAGTGATGCGCCGAGTCGCTACCAAGACTACAAAACGCGAGAAAAAGATTGCACCGAGTCTGTTACAGACTACTAAAAGTGCAGATGTCATCCGTAGATGACGCTGCGCCAAGCCTGCTACAAACTACCAAAAGTGCAACTGCCATCCGTAGATGATGATGCGCCGAGCCTGCTACAGTCTACAAAAAACGCAAAAGGAAGATTGCACCGAGTCTGCTACAGACTACAAAAAGTGCAAAAAGAGAACTGTACCGAGTCTGCTACAGACTACTAAAAGTACAGCTGCCATCCGTAGATGACGATGCGCCGAGCCTGCTACAGGCTACAAAAAACGCAAAAGGAAGATTGCACCGAGTCTGTTACAGACTACAAAAAGTGCAAAAAGAGAATTGTAACAGACTACTAAAAGTACAGCTGCCATCCGTAGATGACGATGCGCCGAGCCTGCTACAGGCTACAAAAAACGCAAAAGGAAGATACTGCACCGAGTCTGCTACAGATTACCAAAAAATGCAAGAGAACTGTACCGAGTCTGCTACAGACTACTAAAAGTACAGCTGCCATCCGTAGATGACGATGCGCCGAGCCTGCTACAGGCTACAAAAAAACGCAAAAGGAAGATACTGCACCGAGTCTGCTACAGACTACCAAAAAGCGCAAGAGATGCCCTCTTAAAGGACTGCACCGAGTCTGCTACAGACTACCAAAAATGCAAGAGATGCCCTCTTAGAGGACTGCACCGAGTCTGCTACAGACTACGAAAAATGCAAGAGATGCCCTCTTAGAGGACTGCACCGAGTCTGCTACAGACTACCAAAAATGCAAGAGATGCCCTCTTAGAGGACTGCACCGAGTCTGCTACAGACTACGAAAAGCGCAAGAGATGCCCTCTTAGAGGACTACACCGAGTCTGCTACAGACTACGAAAAGCGCAAGAGATGCCCTCTTAGAGGACTGCACCGAGTCTGCTACAGACTGCTAAAAGTGCAAAGTATAAAGAGATTAGTCTCCTAAGAGACCTCGAAGAATTACCTCTTAAGAAGTCTCAAAGATTTGCCGGCGTAGATTCTATCTTGACCTGATTGCCCAGCAAGGGCAAGTGCTAACGTTGCTGTCCTTGACTAGCTTTATGTGTGTGGTCTTCATTTGGACTTTCCTGCAAAGCTGTGTGCACAGGAATATATACAATAGATTGTGCATGCAAGTATAAATTACCATATGCAGATGTTTGCTAAAGAATGGTATGAAATGCATGCAAAAATGAATAGACCATGTCCTGAGTGGGTAAGGGTCCGTTGAGGATATGGCTTGGCCGCTCCACCATGCTGAGTGGTTAAAGGTTTGTTGAGGATATGGCTTGGCCGCTCCACCATGCTAAGTGGTTAAAGGTCCGTTGAGGATATGGCTTGGCCGCTCCACCATGCCCCCTGAAGAACTAGAAATGGCATCTTTGCTTAGGGACCCTGACCCGCAAACTCTTCAAAGAGAACCGTCAGGTGTGCATCTTTGCCCCCTGGTCAATGAGCATATGCCCGGGATTCTGACTCATGTCCTGAATTATGTCTTATCTTGCTGAAAGGAAGATCATCCGAAATATGTTGTCTTATTGCTCCAGGCATCGGAAGTCATTGTTTTAAAGGTAGTGCGTCCCTTGTGGATTTTCACACTAGCTTTTCTTTATGGGAAATGCGTCCCTTTAGGGATTTTCACATAACCCTATGCCTAATTTTTTCCTGGAATGGACCCAACCCAATCCAGCGGCTTTTATTTATTTATGTTTTTTATTTATATTATTGTTTTTTTTTTAAGGACAGACTGCCTGTCTCCAGGTTTTCACCCTGCCCTTTGGCCCAACTTTTGCTTAGAGATCCAGTTACGGTTTTCATCTCTAACGGCCTCTTTTTTTTTTTGTTTTTTTACTTTTTTTTTGAATAATGGTCATGTGGATTTTGGCTGACGAATAGCTCGAAGCCGATGTCGGGGGAAGTCTGCTGAAGGATCAAGATGAAAATGGTAATGAGAACCACTTATAGTAAATTGCACATATGCGAAGAGAAACAATGCACTGCTTTTCATGTTGGAACTTAAACCATTTTGAGTATGCAAGATAAAGTGCTTTGCTTACATTAAAATATTATTGTATATATGCATATGTTCCAGTCTGATTTCATCACACATGATCATTATTTGGCATTAATCTCAAAAATACATGACCTTATCTAATCTCGAAATGGATCTTGAAATCATCAAACTCCTGTTATCAACCAGCTCTCTCGGATTTTCATGGTTGAAAATTTTCTCTCTGCTCTTAATTTTTGAAGCAAATTCTAGATGCAACGTTGGGATGAGACTCAACTCAAATGCATAAATGCATTCGTGGCTCCCCGCTTGGAGCTCAAGAAACACCATATGCTTCTTCTTACGTACCAAACCTTATTAAAAGGTCATCTCTGCTAATTGGATAAGACTGAACTAAGAATCAAAAGGTCTTACTTGGGTTGTAACGTTAGGCTTAGGTAAATGGCTATCAAAGGAGGATCAGGTTTCTAAAGAAAAATGGCCGCAACGTTCATTTGGATGATGAAATCATTTTTAAACTAATTTCATGCTGTCCAGAAATTCTCGAATTTGGAATTGGTAATACTCTGACTTATCAAACTCAACGTAACAATTAAGCTAAGAAAGATAGCTACTGAACTCATCAAGGGGTATTATCTTAGGCCCTACTATTTTCCTTCTTTTTTTTTTTTTCTTTTCCTCTTTTTTTCTTTTTTTTTCCACAAATTTATGTCTCTAATTACCCAAAAGATTTATTGGTGATTTACAACCCATTTCCTGAAGTGTAGCCCAAAAATTATCGATGATCGCAAATTCGTTTTCCAAAGGGTAGACCCATCCTTATCAGGGTGATTTTTTTGTAACCCAAAATTATCAATTGTTGAAATTCCCTTCTCCGAATGTAGACCCATTTTCATCAGGGCAAATTTTCTAATGGCCCAAAGGATTGCCAATGGTCAAGCCTCAAAGATCATCAATGATTAACAATCCCTTTCATAACTGTAAACCCACTTTCCCTAGGGCAATTTTTGGATAGCTCAAGCGGATATCGTAATGTACATCCATCCTTACTAGAGCGGCCATTCTTCTAAGGGGAAGCCAAAATTATTTTAGGCGAAAGGTAGTTTTAATGTGTGTAACAATAAAATCGGTACGCATTTAGCATACCAAAATAAAGGCTCAACGGGCTAGCAAGTGATTTTGAAATGAGGGTAGGAAATGGTCATTTAGAGAGCTATACAAAGAAATAGTGCCTAAATCATTTTCTAGATCCAACCTTATCCAAGAGTCGCTTTAACGGGTAATCAGAAAGGTTCTAGTGCTCTTAGTGAGTTTTCATCCAACTAATTGCATCTAGTTTTTCCTTTCCACAACTTTCTATTTTTATTTTCAGCTCTCAGGATTTTCCTCTCTTCAGGAGTTATATCAGATGCTACAAGATCTCGAGATTACATGTAGGAGTATTCATTAAGTTAATATCAAATGTAAATGGCTTGTGATTGTGATCATGCATAATGAAATCATGAGAACATAAACAAAAAGCCATTAATATAATGTAAATAGCACCGCATACATCAAGACTGAAAAAAAGTTCAAATATGAAAAGCATATCTACTAGAAGGTTTCCTCCCCTATTTCTTGCGGCGCTCTGGATTAGTAATCTGTTTATTATCAATCAGATCTTGAATCTCATGCCTTAGCCTTACACAATTGTCCGTCATATGCCCAGTGTGCTGGTGGAAGGCACAATACTGATCGTCCTTGTGATTGGGTTGTCCTTGGTTTCTGGCAGGCATAGCAGGTAGTGGTTGTAGCTTACCTTCCTTCATCAATCTATTGAGTACCCAAGATAAGGATCTGCCCAAATTAGAGTAGTGCCTCTGACCCGCTTTAATTGCTGACACTTTTCTTGCTCTTTGGGTATCGCTGCTATTATCATAGTAACCAACTCCTGGACTTGCGGGGCTAGCAATAGTCTTATTGAGAGGTGCCCGGGTAGTTGCAAGCTTGGACTTCACAATCTCTTCTTCAAGATCAGTTAGCTTCCTTTCCGTGTTCGAGGGACTGAGGAGGCCCATTAACTGTAAAGGCTCTAGTCCCTTTGCTCTTCCCAGTAGCTTGATTGGTGAGTCGAATGGGGCCTTGTGCCTAGGCTCGAGAGTGGACGGGAACATTACGGCCATCGTTGCATGAGCCTTCTGAGTCGGGGTCGAGTTAACCTGGCTAATAGAAGTCATCATGAATTGAGCTTGAAGAATAAGTGCCATAGCGTCCATCCTCTCCTTAATCACAGCCAACAACTTTTCCTCTAGCTCTTTAAATCTCTCATCTATCTCTTGGGTCATTAGGGCACGAACCTCTTCAATCTGTTGTAATGGATCAGCCATTTCTAATGCCTGTGTATATTCTGATAAAGATATTAGATCGCTGCCAACCAACTTGAACTTTATTTGCCCCTCGAGCAACTCCGGGGACCCCAAAACCTCCCAAGTAAATGGTCTATAGTGGCTGAAAAAACCAAGGGGTTAGAATGATGCATGAATGGCATGTAATGTATGATCGTGCTAGTGCAGATGGTCCTCGATGAGTGAAAGATCAATAATTTACAATAATACGATGCGATGCACGAAAAACATTGTGAGGGACAATATGCAGACAAAAGGATATACACACACAAAAATGAAATGCATATTTTTTTATTTTTGTTTTTTTATTAACACATATGAATGACACGCGATACATGAGCATGCTGTGCAGCATCCACAACCACATGCAAACAGATAGATCTCTACAACCTTATCACTCCCGCACACGAGGTCATAGTCTCTTTCCTAGGTGGGATTGGCCCATGGCTCAACAGGGGACCCAATGGACGCGTATGGTGCACGGTGGAAAATCGGCAGCATAACAGCTCTTATCTCATGTACATACATATGGGTGTTTGGCCATTATGTATTTAAACACCTCAATTAAATCAAGATGGGCCCACCGGGGCATGAAAGCCTTTGATGAAAGACCATTTAATTTAACTGATTTTGTTCAATACATGATGGCCCACGTAGCAAGCACGGTATTATGGTACATTTCACCTAATGGAAGTATCTATTGCCAATACATGAGCTTTGGTCAAAGGGTGGTGTTACTTTAGGGCTACCCAAGCATGATCATTGCCGACGGGTCTAGCTCATCACGAGCGTAACGACCGATCGGGTCACCATTTAATATACCATGACGGTACGAGGCTTGGGCTGGTGATTATCCTTAACACTTCCCTAAATTGAGTGAAAATAGGGCCGTGCTTCGGGAACGCACCTGGGCTAGAAAAGGGACCAAACTAGCATAAATCTAAGGCTCTAATGATATGCAAATGCAATTTCAAAAAGGGAAGAAATTTTAAATTAAAACTCAATTATAAATTTTAGCCAAGGTATTTTCGAAGGGAAGTCTCTAATGTCCCCAGTGGAGTCGCCACTGTGACGCGCGCCGGATGTCCACTCGGCCGCCCCTATGACCACCCACTTGAGGGCGATCGGGCACTTGAGGGTCCGTTAACAGCTTGCAATAAATCGCAAGTGCGTCTATGTTTGGCAACAAGGAGGTTTCATGGAGTCGCCACCCAATAGAACATTGGGAAAGTTTCTCTCGCCTCGGAGAGCCTAAGACTGCGCTTATTATCCATTTTGGGCCAGCCAAAGGGGTCTTGGAAGGTAAACCTCTCGCCCTAAGGAGCCTAGGACTAACGCCAAGTTTCGTAACACAAGAGGTGTCTTGGAGGGTAAACCTCTCGCTTCTTTAAGCCCAAAGACCAGAGAAAGTTCGGGACTCCCCATTTATTCATACCTTCGTTAAGTTTATAATCGAGTTTTTGAATTTAGTATTTCATGCCTTTTCTCATTCAATTTTAATGCAATTTAATTAAACGCATATCAATCATATATTAAAAGCGATAAATAAAGTAAATGAAAGCAAAATAAATTACAATAAAACTAGGGGCGGAATACAACCCCCATTTGTAAATAAAATGCAAATCATATATAAATCAGGCTATTTATTAAAAATGAGAACGTTGGTCCTCTCATGCATAATTAAAGAAAATAATTTTAAAGCGATAATTTACTTTAGATGAAAAATCTAGGACATTGGTCCCATTTTTATTAAATAAAATCCAATTTAGTTTAATAGAAATATTTTTGTGATTTTCTTAATTAACGTGCATGGAAATAAATTTATTATTACAAATTACATAATAATCAATTAAACCAAAATAATAAAAAGCAACAAAAATAACAACCAACTCCCAAGTGGATCTTCAAATCTCCATGGGCTCCCACTTGACAAAAACTCACATATGAAAAATAAGTATTGAAAAATAGAAAAAAACAAATAAAAATAAAGTTAGTATAAAAATAATTAAACATATAACTTGAAAATAATTAAATTAAGGCAAACAAAATTGCATCATATATGACAAGCCAATTAAAATGACATAATAAAAAATATGCAATTTAACAAATTAATAAATTAACATGCATAGAAAAAATAACATGATAATAATAAAATTCAACATGCAAAAACAAGCATAAAATGATGATGATAGAATTTAACATGCATAAAGATATAAAATAATAACAATAATATCCAACATATATAAAAAGCAAAGGTAATAATAAAAATCAGCATGCATAAGAAATAAATAATAATAATATTTAACATGCATCAAACATGAAAATAATAATGATAATCAAATTCAACATGTATGAAAACATAAAAATAATAATGATGATGACAACAATAATAAAACATAAAAACAAAACAAAGCTAATAAAAATAATAATGATGATAGTAATGACAAATAATAATGATAGCACTAATCACAATAATAATAATAAATAATAATAATGATGATAACAATATCAAAGAATATGAACAATCCAATGAACAACATGAACAATTAAATAAAAATAATATGAACAAAAATAATAGTATGAACAATTAAATAAGAAATAAGAACAAAAAAAAATAATAGTATGAACAATTAAATAAAAAAAAGAAATATGAACAATTAAATAATAGATCTAAAAGAATTTACATGATGATTAATTAAATAAAAAAAAAGTAAAAAAAACAAGAAATAAGAAGAAAATAATAAGACTAAAAGAATTTACATGTTAACTAGTTAAATAAAAACAAAAGAATGAAATTAAAATTAATTTAAGAAATTGAGCCAAGAATAATTACCCTCAAATTTATCTTGAAAAGATGAAGGTAGATGATCCAATTCCTTGTCTTGATTTGAAGAATATGATTAGAAAAATAAAAATATTGAAAGATGAATTTTACTCAAGAATAAACAATTGATTTGTTTGTCTCAAAGTAAAAAAATTGTTTGATTGAAAATAAGAAAATTCTCAAGAACAAAAATAGTTATTTTTTGCCTTAAGAATTGCTGGAAATTTCTTTAGAAATTCAGAAAATTTGTTCTTGAAAGAAGAAAGAAGAAGAAAAATATTTCCCAAAGAAAAAAAATCCTCCCTAATTCCCCTAAAAACTCTTTTTTTTCCACCTTAAAATTCAGATTTTTTAATTAAGAAATTAAATTAATTTAATTCTCATAATTACAAAAAACCACTGAATTTATTGGGTTGGAAGATAGAAGGATTTTAGAATTAAATTTTGCAAAAAAAATGAGTTAAAAAGCATTTAAAATGAAGAAGTTATGGCCAAAATGGCCAAAATAGGCAAAACGGACGAACAGGGGTGCGGAGGGGCCGACCGACGGCCTGCCCACCTGAAGGCGTGACCGACGGCCTGCCCGTCTGAAGGTGTGACCGACGGGCTGCCCGTCCCTCACTCAGAATTTTTTTTTTTAATTTAAAAACTCACTTTTTTTTTTCATCACAAAATAAATTTTAAAAATATTTTTGAAATACATTTTTATTAAATTTTAAAACAACAAATCGACAAGGAAATCGTCACTTCCAACTTCATTCTTTTTGCCTATAGATCGGCACACTTAATTTCATCATTGGGTAATCCTGATCTTGGCTACTCGGAACTCGGTGTCTACAACTATCTTCCCGGGGCTGGATTGGGCAGAAACTCCCAAGGGTT
The DNA here is from genome assembly GCA_947683425.1 of Excoecaria cochinchinensis. Taxonomy (NCBI): domain Eukaryota; kingdom Viridiplantae; phylum Streptophyta; class Magnoliopsida; order Malpighiales; family Euphorbiaceae; genus Excoecaria; species Excoecaria cochinchinensis. The sequence goes on from CANTUQ010000004.1 coordinate 7,048,907, forward strand.
GCAGACCGCGATCACCACTCGGGGGCAGAAGAACCGGAAAGGCCTGGGGTATAGAGGTGGCTTCGGCAAGAAGAAGGTGACAAACAAGACCCCCCATATTTCAGAGAGCTTTGTGCCAGCATCCTCAGTTTGTGCGTATACTGGTGAAGATGAGCCACAATGGGTAGATGGGAGGATTGTCCCTAGTTTTGAGATCTTTAATGATTTGTATGACTGGCACGTCGGGTTCGTCAAGACTGCTGAAGACTTTTGGGATGAGGAAGTCATGACTCAGGGTATCACTTGGGACAAGTACGAGCTTGAGGAGGTCGTTACTGAAAAGATGGTAACTTCCAGGCTGAAAGGGAAGGAGAAGATAGCAGAATTAGAGCTGAAAATGGGGGATTTGAGGATTTCCCCTGACGTGCCTGAGGGGCCTCTGCTAAATCAGAAAGTTAGTGAGCAAGCTGCAACAGCATCAACCTCAGGAGTGGCAGAAGAAGACTCTAGCCTAGATTGTCTTTTTATTCCAGAACTCTTTTATGATGTAAATGATAACTATAATATTATTAATAAGATAAACAATTTCACTTATTTGTGCGATGTTTCTAATGATTTCAACATGCATGAACATGATCATATTCCATCAATTTTTGACATTGACTCCACTGGCACAACGCCTTTTAATCTTGGAACCTCGGAAAATCCGAGAGAAATTCTAATAGCATCAAACATAACTCCTGAGGAGAGAAAAAATTTTGAGAGAATAATAAGAAAACATGAAAAAGCCTTTGCCTGGACCTACGAGGACATGCCGGGGATTGACCGACATGTGGCAGAGCATGCCATCCCGACTTACCCAGATTGCAAGCCAGTGAAGCAAAAGTTGAGAAGGCTAAGACCAGAATGGGCTGACAAGGTTAAGGAGGAAATTCGACAGCAGATTGAAGCTAAGTTCCTTGTGGAAGTCCAGTATCCTACATGGCTGGCAAATGTGGTTCCTGTGGCAAAGAAGAACGGAAAGGTCAGGGTGTGTGTGGATTATCGAGATCTTAACAAAGCCTGCCCTAAAGATGATTTTCCACTACCCCATATTGATGTATTGATAGACAGTGCCGCCAATTGCGCGATGTACAGCTTTGGGGACGGTTATGTGGGCTACAACCAGATCCTGAACAAGATAGCTGACCGGGTTAAAACTGCCTTTATCACAGAATGGGGCACCTATGCCTATCGGGTCCTGCCTTTCGGCCTGAAGAATGCAGGGGCCACATACCAGAGGATGGCAACCAAGATCTTAAGCGACCTGATCCATAAAGAGGTGGAGGTGTATGTCGATGACATGATGGTCAAGTCAGCCACCCGAGAGGGACACTTTGAAGCTCTAGAGAAGTTCTTCACCAGGATCGATAAGTATAATCTGCGACTTAACCCCAAGAAGTGCATTTTCGAAGTGACTTCAGGAAAGCTGTTGGGACATGTCGTCAGCCAGAGGGGGATAGAAATTGACCCAGACAAGGTGAAAGCTATCAGAGAGATGCCTGTGCCACAAAAAGAAAAGGATGTAAGGAGCTTCCTGGGCAAGCTGCAGTATGTTAGCCGGTTTATTGCCAAGCTCACTTCAATATACGAACCTATTTTCAAGCTGCTTAGAAAGAATCAGCCCGTAGTCTGGAACGAAGACTGCCAAAGAGCCTTTGATAATATCAGGGAATATCTGTTAAATCCGCCAGTGCTAAGGCCTCCGCAACCTGTCAAACCGCTTATTCTGTACCTGGCAGTAGAAGATGGTTCAGTGGGCGCCATGATGGCTCAAGAGGATGAATTTGGGGTGGAGTTTGCAATTTACTACCTCAGTAAGAAGTTCTTGCCCTATGAAATGAAATATGCTGAAGTGGAGAAGATCTGCCTTGCAGTGAGTTGGGCATCAAAGAAGCTAAGACATTACTTCCACTCATACAAAGTTCAGGCAGTAGCCAAGCAAAATCCGTTAAGATATTTGCAGGAGGCACCGTCTTTGCTTGGAAAGATGGGGAGGTGGCTGCTCTTGCTATAAGAGTTCGATGTGCAATAAATCACCTGCAAGACTATTAAGGGGCGAGCTATAGCCGAATTTCTTGCTGAACATCCTATCCAAGGGGACACCCCCGAGTTTACCTTTCCTGACGAGAGCATAGGCACGATTTCTGTTCAAGGATGGCAGTTGCACTTTGACGGGGCAGTGAATAACAGGGGAGCCGGAGTCGGAATCATCTTGACAACCCCAGATAATGAAAAGCTTCCTCTTGCTAAGAAGCTGGGATACAAGGCAACCAACAATGAAGCTGAGTACGAAGCGTGCACCTTCGGGTTAGAAGCTCTAGCTGTGTTGGGGGCAAGAAACGTAGAGGTATTTGGTGACTCGTCCTTGGTAATAAACCAGATCCGAGGTGAGTGGGCTGTAAAAGAGGAACGACTGATCCCCTATGTTCAATATCTGAAAGGGATGTGTGGGCAGTTTGAGACTTGCACTTTCCACTTTGTGCCCAGAGATGAGAACCGTCTGGCTGATGCGTTGGCAACCTTAGTGTCAATGTGGGATAACCCTGAAGGAGTGGCCATGAAACCGGTGCTAATTTCGAGCTCTGATAAGCCTAGTTTTGAAACCGAGCCTATAATGGAACTAGAGGCGTCAGATGGGAAGCCATGGTACTTTGATATCATGAACTACTTGGAAAATGATGAATTTCCAGAAGAAGCCACTGAAAAAGATCAAAGGATGATACGTAAGTTATCTACTCAGTTCATATCCTTAGAAGGGGTGTTGTACAAAAGACGGTCAGATGGGATCCAGCTCAGGTGCTTGAATGAAAGAGAAGCGCGCAAGATAATGGAAGAAACCCATGCAGGGGTCTGTGGGGCCCACATGAATGGTTTGACCTTGGCCAAGAAGATCATGAGACAAGGTTTTTACTGGCTTATGATAGACACTGATTGCTCGAAGTATGTCAAACAATGTCAGTTGTGCCAACAGTACGCAGATCTGAGACACCTGCCGGTTTCAGAACTACATAACCTGACATCACCTTGGCCGTTTGCTGCTTGGGGGATAGATATCATTGGAGAGATTCGCCCTACGGCGTCCAATGGGCACAGATACATCATAGTCGCAATCGACTATTTCACCAAATGGGTCGAGGCAGAATCTTTCAAGAAAATTGATGCAAGGGACATGGCCAAGTTCATAGAGAGGAATTTGATCTGCAGATATGGCCTCCCTCATCACATAGTGTCTGATAATGGAGTGCAGTTCATGGGAGAAACCAGAAAACTTCTCGAGAAATATGGTGTTGAGCATCATAAATCCTCTCCCTACCGACCACAAGCGAATGGAGCAATAGAAGCCGCCAATAAGAATGTGAAGAAGATCCTGTCCAAGATGGTCCAAACCTACAAGGACTGGGCTGAAAAGTTACCCTTTGCCCTGTGGGGATACAGAACGACGGTAAGATCATCTACAGGCGCCACACCATTTTCCCTGGTATACGGAACAGAAGCAGTATTGCCAGTAGAGATAGAACTTAAGTCACTAAGGGTGGTCATGGATGCCCAAATCCCGGAAGCCGAATGGGCGCAGCAGAGGTTGCAGCACTTGAACTTACTGGATGAGAGTAGGCTGAAAGCTTATTATCATAATCAGATATACCAGAAGAGATTAGCGAGAACTTTCGGAAAGAAAGTGAGGAACCATCCGCTGAAAGAAGGGGACTTGGTGTTCAAGCAGATGAGGCCAGGGATACCAGACATCAGGGGGAAATTCAGACCGGCCTGGGAAGGGCCGTATATCCTTAAGAAGCTGCTGTCCAAAGGGGCTGCAATCTTGTCAGATAGTGATGGGAACGAATTCAAAGAACCGATCAATGTCGACAGACTCAAAAGGTTCCACGGCTAAAGACCAAAATAAAAAGAAGAGAATAAAATGCCCTGCAAGTCGAAAACCGAAAAAAGGCGACTATGCTAAAATTGGGCGCCTCGACAGGGTGAAAACCAAAAAAAGGCATCCTGTGCAAAAATTAGAGGCATGAGAGAAAATGTCCGATCGTGAAAACCCGAGAGGGCCGATTGGTAACAGGAGTTGATGCTGTTAAAATTTGGTTTCATGTATTGATGGCGCGTAAGCAGCTGAGTAAATGCCAAAACTGATCATGTATGCTGAAATTATATGGAAATGTACACAAAACTCGTGAAAAAGGATGAATATTATTCTTTTCACTTTCGTCATTTTCTAGTTCTGCATTAAAAAGAAATGTAGCACCAAAAGAAATACACATATAGGCTAAGCTAAGTCCTGCTGCTGCTCTCGCCGGTCAAATGGTTGAGCCCTCGGGTCCTATTATCAGAGGCTGGACTAAGGATCCACTTCTTGTACTCGCTAGTCGAAGATGCAGAATGATTGCCAAACCTCGGGATAACGGTCTTCATGGGTAGTCTACCCCACAGCTCATGATACCGAGAAGCAAACGCGGCCGAGAGATCTCCTCCTCGGAAGGGCAGGGGAACCCTCACTATATCCTGGGTCATCCCGAGCTGTCGGGTACATCGAGAGGTGATGCAAAAGGTGGCCTGACGGAGGCCGCATAGGGGAACACAACCCGATGGTCCATCCGTGACCGCATGAGACAGCGGGAGCCAGGCGGATGTAAAACTGATATCGTCATCTGACAGCTCGCCAAATCTGGTAATGCCTTCACCAGCACTGGCACACCCGTGCAGTCGTCGACGAGGCAAGAAGTGGCTCGGAGAGTACTGGGGGGTAACGCGAGGGGGTGGTTCAGACAGCATCTTCAGTTTTTCCTGTAGCCAGATCTTAAAAAAAAAGCCGCTGGGGTAAGTAGGGTTTACTTCAGGCAAAAATAAGGCACAGGGTTGTGTGAAAATCCGAAAGGACGCACCTCCCGCTAAGAAAAGCTAGTGTGAAAATCCACGAGGGACGCACTACCTTTGAAATAATGACGTACCTGGAGTAATAAGGGGCTGCCGGCAAAGGTTGTAGTGGACCCAGAGCTCATAGCGTCCAAGCCCAGGATGGTTTCAGCCAGGACAAGTGGTAGGGGAGACAGTCCCAGATAAAAGTCGCTCAGAACTCCGAACAGACGAGAGTCACCGGTTAAACCCCCCGGAGCAACAGTAAGGAAGTTCACCATGCAGAATAAGAATGTGATGCTTACCCGATATGTGGGGATGTCAGTGAACCGATCCAGAGCCTCGATCAGTGGCTCCAAAGAAAAGGAAGAGCTCAGAGGAATCAGCCGGTTGGCCTCCGAAGAAGATATGCCTAGAGCCAGGGCTACGTCCCGAGTCTGGAATAGGCCACAGCGGGGGACGCAAGGCAGAGCGCTAGGAGGGAACCGAGCTCCCAGAATGGAAGCTAACTCTTCAGGCAAAGGGCACAATTCCTGATAGGTGAATTGGAAAACGTGGAACCGGGGGTTCCAGAAGTGGGTTGCTGCCAGGAGGAGGTTCTGGTCGATTTTCACCCGGCACAGGTATTTCAGCCCAGACAAAGAGGAAAGGGCGCCTTCTCCCCAAGTGTGTTTGTCGTCTAAAATACGGTGCATCTTTTGGGTAAGAGGAGAGGACATTTTGAGAAAATGAAGGACTCGAGATGTGGGAAAATGAAGAGACAAAAATTTCGCAAGGTTTTATAGGCAAGCGTCACCGACGGCTTGCCCGTCTCTCCACAGGGGCGGCCTACCCGCCTTTACACAGGGACGGCCTGCCCGCCTCCCCACAGAAACGGCCTGACTGTCGGTATAGGTCCACCTGGCAGATGCATACGTCAGCATTGCATTCATCACGCGCATTAACTAGCATTTATTGCATGACAGACGGTCAGCCCGTCGGTCGCTTGTACAGACGCCCTGCCCATCGGTCAGGAATTTCTATATAAGGGCGAGTGACAGATGGTTTAAACGTTGCTGTCCCTTTCTTCTTCCTCTCTCAAACGGTTTCTTAGCATTTTTTAGCGGTTTTTAAAGCTTTTCTCCTTATTTTTTCGCGATTTCTTCATATTTTCGCATTTTCTACCCGCCGGGCACTTTGATATTCATATTTTCTCCAGTTTCTACACTTCCCGCGACTACAAGTAAGTAAATAACTACTTTTTTTTGAATTTCATTCAATTTATCTCTTCATCTCTTTTCCTTTTTACTTTAGGATGCCTTAAGAATTTAGGGAGAATGCTGCCCAATTTTCTGTATTATTATAATTAAATCTGAACTTTTGCATGATCACATAGAAGTAGAATTTTTCTATAATCCTGGTGCTTTAGAATTACACTCCTTTTAGCGCACCATTTTGTGCATGATTTGCGTTTACAGCCTGAGGCCATTATTTTTGTATCGTTGGGGGCACACTCTTGCCGGGGTGCGTCCCATCTATATGTGTACACTATTGTTGGGGCCTGAGGCCTATTATCTTGCCTTTTCATGCAGGAGGATGGGCATACCCCTGCCGGGATGCTGCCCAAAATTTTATTATTTATTCTAGAATTGAATATTTTTCATGTATAATGCATGCCTTGGGACCTGGAAGGCCCATCCTTATTCACTTTAATTATTTCCATGAAGATTGCATGTTGCTTTTGCCATAATGCGTGCAAGGCATGTTAGGCTACTTCCTTAGATAGGATGTTTGCTATTTTCATCTGTTATTATCTTTCTCTTTTTTATCTCACGTTGGGCCACCATTGCCCTGTTAAGGCCTAGATGGACCTTGGATTTTGGAAAATAAACCTGATAGTGCTTGTTTTGTCAAGTTTTCGCTATCTGATTCCTTCCCTTTTGCAGGATGCCTCCCAGACGCAGAGCACCACAGGCCCAGCCCGAGCTTGTAGCTCCGGCTTGGATGGATGATGAGTCCGCTCAGAGGTACAGAGCGTTGGCTCAGGTAGAGTTTCGGGCCAGCCGTTTTGTATCTCGCCCATTTCTAGAGGCCCTTGGGTTGGCCCCAGAGTTTGATTTACTTGCCGAGGGTGCTGGTTGGACAGAGTTCCTTGAGCCCGCCTTCCAGACATTTCCAGAGGCTACCCGCCAGGTCTTGGCCACTCTCTGCTACACCGGCTTTCAGAGTGCAGATACCGACCCGGGGGTAATTCAGTTTTGGTTCGATGGCGACCATGTCAGCATCACCAGGCAGACGTTTGCTAAGGCCATGGGGCTCCCTATGGAGGAGGGGGTCGAGATCCCGCGGCGAGAGGTGAGACGCGCCCATTGGGCGGCTATTGCTATACCAGGAGTGCTGTACGATCACGATACAACGAAGAGCACCGTACTGGTGTCTCAGGCACTCCGGTATTTGCACAGAGTGCTCTCCAGCTCGTACCTCGGTCGAGCTGGTAATCCAGGGTCGCTCAACGCGGCCGAGATCTGGAGCCTCTGGGCTATGGTGGCAGGCTAGCGTCTCAACATTAGCCACGAGATCTTGGCCAACCTGACCAGAGTCGGCAGAGGGTTGACACCGGTGGTGATGGTAGGAGGAGTCATCACCCGTTTACTGTTGAGATTGGGGTTTAACCCCGAGAGGTTGAGAGGACCCTTGCCTGAGGGGATCCATGTAGACGCCGCAGCGGCAGTTCAGATGGGGATGATCTCCCCGATTTCTGGCCAGGCAGAGGCCTACAGGGTGTTGACTATCCATGAGACCCGGCAGATGTTCAACCTTCCACCCTTGGGGGCAGATCCTGATCACCCAGAGCACCAGGAGGAGCAGCCTCCATAGCCAGAGCCCGAGCCATAGCCCCAGCCTCAGCCGGAGCCTCAGCCTCCTCAGCCGCAGACAGTGCCTCCGCCACAGCAGCAGGAGCCGCCTAGGACCCCCTCGGACTTTGACTTTGAGATCACCATGGACGACCTCTTTGCTGCATCACCGGCATCCAGAGCGTCGACTCCAGTCCCATCACCGAGCGCCAGGGTACATAGGACTACCCACGGGCCCTCCGAGAGATACCATCCATACTCCCGAGGCGACCCAAGGGCATCCACCTCCTCGGCACCACCACCAGAGCCAGCACCGCAGCAGCCTGTGCAGCCAGACTTCTCCCAGCTCCTCACCTCCATGTTTACAGCTTTGGAGCGGCGGCAGGATAAGAGGGACAGGGCTATCCACGAGAGGTTGGATCGCCAGCAGGCTGCCATTCAGGAGCAGTCTCAGTCAGTGGAGCGTTTAGCCCGGGAGCAGGCAGGCTACATTGAGCACACGACTCGGGAGCAAACTCGGACCATGGATGCCTTTAGGGAGGAGCAGACCCGGGTCCTGGAGGCTTTCAGAGGAGAGCAGATGAGGCTGATTGAGCAGATTGCTCAGGGTTAGAGGGAGTTGAGGCAGCAGCTCGCTCATGATTTGAGGACGTCACAGGACCAGGCGTCTCAGAGGGTCGATATGACCCTACAGATGATTGATGAGTCACTTGGCTCTCTGAGATCCCGCGTCCAGGCGATGGAGGGGATTCTCCCCCCTCTTTCTCAGACCATGAGGGAGTTTAGGGAGCAGACAGAGCAGAGCCTGGAGCAGAGGAGAAAGGCCGCTAGCGAGCAGACTATTCAGTTGAGCCAAGCCTTCAAGAAGTTGGGAGAGAAGGTTTCTGAGACCTTAGGGTTCATGAGCACCTGCACCCAGCCCTTCTTGGACGGTTACGCTCAGATCCGGTTTTAGGCAGGCCCATGATCATGAGGCAGGACCCTCCACAGCTCCGCCACCGCCTCCGGCCCGTCCACCTCCGCCAGGGACCGTGCATATATCGGATGATGAGGATCCCGATGAGCCCTCAGACTACACACCTCTCTGATCTTCAGGGAGTTATTTTTTGTATCTTTTGTATATTTTATATTTTGTATATGCACTGTACAAAAATGACATTTCTAGTGGAAAACTTTTGCTTCCTTATTGCGTGATCATTCGATTGTTAATTGCTTAATCACATCACAGAAAGTGTATGTTCTCATATCTACTTACATGTCGGTAAAAATGACAATATAAAAAATATAATGATAATCGATAACATCTCAATAAAAAAAATGAATAAAAGATGAAACATGGCATAGCCAATAAAACAAAGGTCACGCCATCAATAGACAGGACAAAAGATGACCACTCAAACGTGAACTAACAAAATCTTTTATCTCACAGGTACAGAGAAATACCGGTCTGAGCACAGACATCGATTAAAAAGATCTCCTTTGAAACAAGGAAACTAGCGGAGTTTCCACACTCCAGATCGAAGCTGCAGTTGAAGAAACACTGCTCTTCACCAGATCGAGATTGTAGCCAGAGAGCGCTACATCTCACAGATCGGAGCTGTAGTTGAAGAAACACTTCTCTTCACCAGATCGAGATTGTAGCCAGAGAGCGCTACATCTCACAGATCGAAGCTGCAGTTGAAGAAACACTGCTCTTCACCAGATCGAGATTGTAGCCAGAGAGCGCTACATCTCACAGATCGAAGCTGCAGTTGAAGAAACACTGCTCTTCACCAGATCGAGGTTATAGCCAGAGAGTGCTACATCTCACAGATCGGAGCTGCAGTTGAAGAAACGCTGCTCTTCACCAGATCGAGATTGTAGCCAGAGAGTGCTGCATCTCACAGATCGGAGCTGTGGTCAAAGCATACCGCACCTCACCAGATCGAGGTCATGGCCAAAGCCTGCTGCACCTCACCAAATACCCGCAGGTCGAGATAAGACCGAGGAGAGTATTTTCGCATTGCCGAGCAGATCGAGACAAAGTCCACCCGGCAGAAGGCACGGAGGGTGAAAAGCCGTCGCAGGTACGCTTCCTTTCTGACCTTTCTCTGAGTTTTGGCTTATCTAGGCGCTTGTGCACTAGTTTCCCCAAAACTGGGGGCAACTGTAAGCACCGTGTCCCAGAGCGGTCCGGATCAGAGGTTACCCTATGATGAAATCAGTGTCCAAGCCTGTATGGTAGGTTGGATTTAGAGGTTTTAGCCCCGCGTTCCATGAGAAGTGAGGTTTTTATCATTCCTGGGCCGAAGGAGAGAAAAACAGAGGTTTTTTCGAGTCAAAGGGCTTTTTGTCCTCCACAGGCGGCCAGCCCGTCTATCGAGCCAGCCCGTCGCTTCGAGTCACCGACGGCTATGGGTATTTTCTGACGCCCGTCGAAAAATCACCGCCCCTGTCAGATTGCCGCCTGGTTTCCCGGAGCACGCAACCCTTCCGACGCCCGTCGGTGGATGTGGCAGGGCCGTCGGACTAATCCTTGTGTCAGAAGGATTCTTTCGACGCCCGCCTCTATACACTGACTCCCGTCGATCGTGTCTGGCTATAAAAGCTCCGGATTTTCATTTGAAAAGGGTTGGAAAAATTTTCAGAAGAGGAAACTCTGCCCAATTTCGAGCACATTTTCTCTCTCTTCCAAAAACATTTTCTAAAAGAACTCTATTGAATCAAGGATCAAATCAATCAAAGGGAACTAAAAGCTAATTAGTTTTCTTTAGATTTTGACTCCCAAATCGATTTTCTGAAGGATTGAAGGTGAAATATCTCATTTTCTCTCTTTAACCCTTCATCTTTTGCTTCTCGTGGAACGCGCGGGGCTCCAACCAATACAAGAATCTTACCTAAAGCAATTATCTGAGGGTAAATATTCCGGATTCTCTCTTCATATTATCTCATATTTATTTCCTATTTTGTGAAACTTGTGAATATTTGTCATTATTTCTTTTATTTTGACTCTCTTTTCTCCTTTTTGAGATAAAACACATTTTGACCTTGAAAAGTTATTTATTTCTCTCTCTATCTTTTCTGTTTTTCTCGAGAACAGTGGTGACCGACAGGTCATCTTTATCACCGACGCCCGTCGGTCACCCACCTACAGACGCCCTTCCTTGAGTGACAAACGGACACCTCGGTTATCTTAACCGACGCCCGTCGGTCAGCTAAGGAAGGTCGTCGGTGGGTTCTGTCTCCTACCTTTTAATTTATCTTTTTATCCATTTCAAATCCTTTTGACTTCGTGTATGTTAATTTTATGTATATTAACATCTTTTAACTTTCTATGAGTGTATATTGAATATCTTGGATAATCCCGAGCTTGAGCGACTGCCTACCATGCGTGGAGGATTTCGTCCGGTTTAGTTTTCTTAACCCTTTTGACTTATTTCTCTCGCCTATTCACTCATTAATTATTTTATGCATATGAATAAGCTCTTTTTATCTCTTTGAATGTAAAAATAGATCAACGATTTGTACTCAAATATGAATGAGTTTCGTATAAAATGCAAAAGGGTCCAATGCCCTATTTTTATCCAATAAAGATCATCACAAATAAAATATCCCATTTTTGATAATGATGCATGCGAGGACCAAAGTCCTCAAAAATAAGCAATGCCCCGATTTATGTATGCCTCGCACATTTACAAAAGGGAGTTGTATTCTGCTCCTTATATTATTGTAATTTATCGCTTTTGATATTTATATTGCTCATTTACCGCTTTCAAAATGTGAATAAATGTGCCTTTTAATTAACCGCATAGTGTGGAGAGAGAGCGAACAAATGATATTAAAATTTGATCATAGCTTAATTGAGGTAGAAATAGATGAGAGATTCCGGACCCAGCTCTGGTCTTTGGGCTCAAGAGGTTAGAGGTTATCCTCCAATATACTTCTTGGGTCACGAGGCTTTAGCGCTAACCCTAGGCTCCTTGGGGTGAGAGGTTCACCTTCTATGATCCCTCTGGCTAGCCCAAAATGGGTACCAAGCGCAGTCTTAGGCTCTCCGAGGCGAGAGAAACTTTCCCAATGTTCTATTGGGTGGCGACTCCATGATACCTACTTGTTGCCCAACATAGACGCACCTGCGATTCATCGCAAGCTGCCAACGGACCCGCAAATGCCCCGATCGCCCATGTGCGGGAGGTCCGAAAGGGCGGCGCATCGGGATCCGGCGCGCGTCACACTGATCCACGCCCTTCCCTTATCATAGACACATGGAAGCCGCTGAATGGTTGATTGGCAATTTCCAGCGTTGAGACCTGGTTTTCCCTGGCCGCTTTGATAGTCACCACCTCCCCTTCGTGCGGGAACTTTATCATCTGATGCAGTGTGGATGGCACTCCTCCTAATTTATGAAACCAGGGTCTCCCAAGCAAAGCTGAGAAGTTAGCAGGGATGGGCAGAACTACAAATTCGACCTCCACTTCGATAGGTCCTGTCTTGACCAAAGTCTTGAAGGTTCCCGAGGCTTGCCTCCTCGAGTTATCGTAGGCTGTGATAGTCAGATCTGATCCGCTGAGCATATCCTCGCTTAAACCAAAAGCTTGCAAAGCTATTAAAGGGCACACGTTGATAGAAGACCCGTCGTCCACCATAACGCAAGCAGTGTGCTTACTATTAATCTGTGCTTTAATGTACAAGGGTCGGTTGTGGTTGCGGCCTTCAACAGGTAGGTCGGCGTCGGAAAAGACCAATCTCTCCTCGGATCCTCCCTTAATTAAACCCAAAAGCTCTGACGGGGAAATAGTGGTGGCGACTGTGGCCTCAACCAAAGCTTCTACTACCTTCTGCCTATGAGAGGGGGATTGCCTCAACAGATCCCAAATGGATATCTGAGCCGCGGTCTTCTTCAATTGCCTAACAATCTGCCCCTCCTCTGGCTCTTTCTCTGCTGATGGCTGTACCGGCTCAGGTAGCTTTGTAATCTCGGGGATCACCCTTCCACTTCTTGTGACAGCGCTTACCTCCACCTCATCTCCATCGGAGCCCCACAAATCAAGGTTCAACCCTTCTTCGTCCTCGGCTTCTCCACCGCTTTCACTGCTAGACCAGCAATCAAGGGTCGCCACAACTGCTTTCTCCTTTCTACCCTCAGAAATACCAATAGCGGACTTCTCACTCCCATACAGATCTTGTAGCACGTACCACTCTGGCAGGCTGGATTGGATCATAAACACGGGTGGTGGTACGGCATTATAACCGGGCTTCTTCTCAGTTTCTCTCTTCTCAGGGTCAGAGATTTGCTTGCTATCAATCAAGTCTTGGATAGAGTGCCGGAGCGCCTTGCATTTATCAGTGATATGGCTCGAGTGCTGGTGGAATGCACAAAATTCGTTATCCTTATGTCCTGGTTTCCCTTGTGTCAAAGCTGGCCTAGGAGTCAGAGGGCGCAATTTTCCCTCCTTCATCAGCCTCCTCAGGACCCAGGATAATGGTCTTCCCAAGTTTGAAAACTTCCTCTGGGTGGTTACCTCAGTAGCAGACACTTCACCCATTCTTCTAGTGCTGTTACTGGGACCCGCCGGCCTGCTGGTTCCTTGACCGGGGTTAGCCCTTTTGGCGAAATTGTCATTGTTAGCTTTTCGGGTTAAAAACTCTCCCTCTGCTTCGATGGCTATATCTTTGAGAGACTCCCAGTCCTTTAACCCCTTCATTCTCAATCCCTCCTTCAAGTACGGGCTCGCATTCTTAATGAAAAGACGAATCTGATCCTGGGTGTCAGGATTTCGGCGCATCTCCATTACTCGGTTTCGCCATCAGGTAAGATACTCATGAAAGGACTCCCTAATTTTTTGCTGAAGTAGCTCAAGGTCTTTCAGAGTCACCTCCATTCTGGTATTACAGTCATACTGCTTCAGAAACTCCTCAGTGAGCAGATCCCAATCTTCTTTAGTGCGGCGGTCAAGGCCATGATACCAGTCTATGGCATGAGAGGTCAAACTCAGACAAAAGTATTCCACTTTCTGCTTCTTGGACAATGTGGTCCCCTTCATGACCAGAGAATATTGCTTCACATGTGCAGTGGGGTCAGAAGTACCATCAAACTTCGGCACATCCGGCATTTTGAAATTATAAGGGATCGGGTCCTCTCCGTCCAACTCCCTATCCTCCGGATTCATCCCATGAGCTCTGCCTATCATACGAGCCATAGCCTCGAACCTCTCTTCCATCTTCCTTAGAATAAAGTCATCAGCTTGAGGCACCTTCCCCTTCTCAGATGCCATGCTCAACCTATCATCCTCGATATCTCTATCGTCATCAATTCTTAACACTGGCCTTCTTCTCAACTCTCCCGAAGCCACTGATCTTAACTCTACTGGCGGCGGCCTAACGGGCTCTTCTCGCCTTTCAACCCTTTCTTCTTCAGGCTCATTCTGCCTCATTGGAGGAGGAGGAGGATTCTGTGGAGCATTCTGTTGAGCGTTTTGCTGTGCCAAGGCGGTCAACATATTCATCATCCTGCCCTCAAATTCCTCAAAACGGCGGCCCACTTCTTCCGCAATCATGGCCCGGGTGGCATCTTCCCCCCTAGGCGAGTTTGCCATCTGAGATACTGTACCACTGACTTCTGATAAGATCTCCGGTAGACCCTCTCTATCTGACAGCTCAGGAGTAAGAACTCGGATCAGTCGCCCGGTTGGTGATCTAATCCACCTGGGCAGATCTATGATGGCTGCAGGGACAAAAGTTAGAATGATGCATGAAATGTAGGTATAATGCATGATCGTGATATGCAACATTTACAGAGCACAAGCAAGCAAGTAGGTCCTTCCACCCTTATTTCTCCCACACACGTGGTCGTGCAGTCTCTTTCCTAGGTGGGATTAGCCCAAGGGTCAACGAGGGACCCGATGGACGCGTATGGTGCGCGGCGAAAAACCGGCAGCATAACACTCCTATGCTAATGTACAAGCGGATGGATAATGATCGCCACGTATTCGGACGCTCCATAAATTTCGACATGGCCCTACCGGGGCATGATAGCCTTTGGCTAGGTTACCAAGCGAGACATTTGGACTCATCCAATACATGAGGATCCATACAGCAAGCATGAGATTACGGTTCATTTCACCAGTGGAAAGTGACTACAGCCATTACATGAGCTTTGGACAAGGGAGATGTTTCTTTGAGGCTACCCAAGCATGATCCCTGCCGACGGGTCTAGCTCATCACGAGCGTAGCGACCGATCGGGTCACCATTTTGATATACCATTGAGGTACGTGGCTTGGGCTAGTGATTATCCTTAACACTTCCCCAAATTGAGTGAAAATGAGGAGGTGCTTCAGGAACGTACCGGGGCTACAAGAGGGACCAAACTAGCGTATTCTAAGGCTCTAATGATATGCAAATGCAAATTTGAGAGAAAGCGAATTTATGAATTAAATTTTAATCATAAATGTTAAAAGAGGTATTTTCGAATTGAAATCTCGAACCATAAACGTCCCCAGTGGAGTCGCCACTGTGACGCGCGCCGGATCCCGAGCGCCGCCCCTTTCGGACCGCCCGCACGTGGGCGATCGGGGCATTTGCGGGTCCGTTAACAGCTTGCGATGAATCGCAAGTGCGTCTATGTTGGGCAACAAGGAGGTATCATGGAGTCGCCACCCAATAGAACATTGGGAAAGTTACTCTCGCCTCGGAGAGCCTAAGACTGCGCTTGGTATCCATTTTGGGCCAGCTAGAGGGATCATGGAAGGTGAACTTCTCACCCTAAAGAGCCTAGGATTAGCACTAAAGCCTCGTGACCCAAGAAGTATTTTGGAGGATAACCTCTAACCTCTCGAGCCCAAAGACCAGAGCTGGGTCCGGGATTTCTCATCTATTTCTACCTCAATTAGTTTATGATCAAATTTTAACGTCATTAATTCGCTCTCTCTCCACACTATGCAGTTTGATTAAAAGGCGCATTTATTCACATTCGGAAAGCCATAAATGATTAAATAAATAGTGAAAGCAATAAATTACAATAATACAAGGAGCGGAATACAACTCCCTTTTGTAAATGTGCGGATCATACATAAATCGGGACATTGCTTATTCTGAGGACTTTGGTCCTTGCATGCATCGTTATTAAAATTGGATATTTTCATTTGTGATGATCTTTATTGGATAAAATAGGACATTGGTCTAGTTTTGTGTAAACCTTGTTTTATTAAATATAAAACCATTGAGTCATTTTTATACATCAACGGGATGTGAAAGGAGTATGTCCATATGCATAAGATAATCAATAAAAGAAATGAAACAAGAGGATTAGGAAACTAAACCGGACGAGATCCTCCAAACATGGTAGATAGCCGCTCAAGCTCGGGATAATCCAGGAGGACCGATATACACTCACAGAAAGTTAAGAGAGGTTAATATACATAAAATTTACACATAAGAAATCAACGAGGCTGGATAGAGATGAAAAATGATTTAAAAAGAGGGAGACAGAACCCACCGACGACCTTCCTTGGTTAACCGACGGGCGTCAATTCGATTATCCGATATGCCCGTTTGTCACTCAAGAATGGGCGTCTGTAGGTGGGTGACCGACGGGCGTCGGTCATGAAGATGACCCGTTGGTCACCTCTGTCTCCGAAAAATAGAAAGGAAAAAAGAAACCTTTTAAGGTCAAAAAGCAGGTTTTGTCCCAAAAGGAGATAAGAGAGTCAAAATGAAAGAAAGTAATGACAGATATTCAAAAATTTCACAGAATAAATAAATAAATAAGAAATTAAATATGAGATGAAATGGAGGAAGGATCCGGAATATTTACCCTCAGATAATCACTTCAGGTGAGATTCTGGTGTCGGTTAGAGCCCCGCGCGTTCCACGAGAAGCAGAGATGAAAGATTAAAGAGAGAAAATGAGATATTTCACCTCCAATCCTTCAGAAAATCGATTTTGGAGTCAAAATCTAAAGAAAACTAATTAGCTTTTAGTTCCTTTGATTGATTTGATCCTTGATTCAATAGAGTTCTTTTAGAAAAAGTGTTTTTGGAAGAGAGAGAAAATGTGCTTGAAATTGGGCAGAGTTTCCTCTTCTGAAAATTTTTCCAACCCTTTTCAAATGAAAATCAGGAGCTTTTATAGCCAAACACGACTGACGGGCGTCGGTGTATAGAGGCGGGCGTCGAAAGAATCCTTCTGACACAAGGATTAGTCCGACGGCCCTGCCACATCCACCAACGGGCGTCGGAAGGGTTGCGTGCTCCGGGAAACCAGGCGGCAATCTGACAGGGGCGGTGATTTTCCGACGGGCGTCGGAAAATACCCAGAGCCGTCGGTGACTCGGAGCGACGGGCCGGCTCGACAGACGGGCTGGCCTTCTGTGGAGGACAAAAAGCCCCTTGACTCGAAAAAAACCTCTGTTTTTCTCTCCTTCGGCCCAGGAATGATAAAAAAACCTCACTTCTCATGGAACGCGGGGCTAAAACCTCTAAATCCAACCTACCATACAGGCTTGGACACTGATTTCATCATAGGGTAACCTCTGATCCGGACCGCTCCGGGACACGGTGCTTACAACATGCATCAATTATATCAACTTTCATGCATACATTTTCGTCCATGGGATATTGTAATACTCTATCCATATGATATTCCACAGTATCATCCCTTACTCTTAAGGCTAAAGTTCCCTCATAAACATCCACTAAAGCCCTACCAGTCCTCATGAAAGGTCTTCCCAAAATTAATGGGCATTTCACATCATATGCAAAATCTAAGATAACAAAATCAACAGGTAAAATAAACTTATCCACTTTTACCAACACATCTTCTACTATTCTATAGGATTTCTTAATAGATTGATCAGCTAATTGCAAAACCATGGAAGTAGGTTTAACATAATCCAACCCTAACTTTTTAAAGATAGACAAAGGCATGAGATTTATACTTGCCCCCAAATCACATAAACATTTAGGAAACTCTACATCTCCTAATGTGCAGGGAATAGTAAAACTCCCATTATCTTTAAGCTTAGTAGGCAAATTATTAGAGATTATGGAACTACATGCCTCAATTAATGTAATAGTGGATATATATTCCCAATTTCTTTTCTTAGAAATTAAATCTTTAAGAAATTTTGCATAATTAGGAATTTGTGTAATGGCCTCAATAAAATTTAAATTGATGTGTAAATGCTTCAATTTATCAATAAAAGATTGGAATTGCTTATCTTGGTTTTGTCTCTTCGGGCGTTGAGGAAACGGTGGACGAGGTTGAAAAACCTTAAAAGAATTTTCCTTAGATGCCCCTTCTGTCGCGACCGCGACAGTTGTCGCTCTCGCGACAGAAGACTCTCCTCCTGCTGTCACGCTTGCACCTGGTATCGCGCCCGCAACATTACTTGGCCTCTCTTCTGTCGTGATCGCAACAGGCGTCGCGCTCGCGACAGAAGAGTCATTCTTCTTGTCATTTTCCTGCAATTCTCCACTCTTGTTAGTAATAACATTTTCATTAGTATAGGATTTACCTGACCTCAAATTGATGGCTTTTAGATGCTCCCTTGGGTTCTCCTCCGTATTACTTGGTAAAGTTCCTTATAACCTTGAAGGTAAAGCCTTTGCTAATTGCCCAGTTTGCACTTCTAAATTATGGATGGATGAGGCTTGATTCTCTGTAATCTGATCAAACTTATTTTCCAACCTCTTGTGGTTCTCCTCTTGTGAGTTAAATTTCATATTAATTCCCTCCAAAAACCTATCCATCTTAACTTCTAAAGCCCCAAACCTATCTTGAGGTTGTTGAAAACCTACACTCCTATTTTGGTTGTTATTATTTCCCCAAGAAAAATTAGGATGATTTCTCCAACCTGGATTATATGTATTAGAGTAAGGATTATCACAACCTTGACCTTGAATAAAGCTAACTTGCTCTTCATTGTTAGTTACCCCCAAATTACATCCTTCACTAGAATGTCCTAGTTGCCCACAAATATTACAACTATTTTGCTGACTACCTCCCACTCCTAAGCTATTAAGTTTATGAGTTAAGGCTTCTACTTGAGCTTCCAAAGCAACTACAAAATCAAGTGCATGTACTCCCCTAGCATTAGAAGAATTAGAATCCCTTACTCTCTCGGTAGGCCACATGCAATTGTTCATTGACATTTCCTCCATTAATTCAAATGCTGCTTCGGTTGTTTTTCTCGTCAAGGACCCACTAGCTGCAGCATCTATTGTACCTCTTGTAGTTGGGTTAACTCCATTATAGAAGGTTTGCATCAAAAGCTCCCTTGGAAGGTTATGGTGTGGACACATTCTTTGCAATTCTTTGAACCTTTCCCATGCCTCATACAAAGATTCATTGTCATTTTGAACAAATGTAGTGATATCCTTTATAATTTTTGCTGTTTTAGCCAAGGAAAAATATTTGGATAAAAATGCTTGAGCCAATTGGTCCCAAGTAGTAATTGATCCCCTTGCTAGCGAATTCAACCAAGCTTTGGCCTTATCTTTCAAAGTGAAAGGGAAAAGCCTAAGTTTGATTTCATCAGCCGACACACCATTAATCTTAAAGGTATCACATATTTCAAGAGAATTTGCCAAATGAGCATTAGGATCCTCATTTGCCAAACCATAAAATTGAATGCTATTTTAAATCATTTGTAATAAAGAAGGTTTAATCTCAAATTGATTTGCGTTTACCGTTGGCCTTACCACTCCTTGTTGAGCACCACTCAATGCGGGTGTGGCAAAGTCCATAAGTCTTGGTGGATTTTCTTCAGCCATGATAATTGGTATCTTATTCTTGTTCTTTTTCTTATTGGACTTCTGGTTACTTGACAAAAACCTTTCAATTTCAGGATTTAAGGGTTCAAGCTCTTCTAAAGAACTCCTTGTACTAGGCATGAACTTTCAAATCCTGTAAAACCAAAAACAAAACACAAAGTTAAACTAAACAATTAAATAAATTAAAACAAAAGAAAATATTGTAATCCAAAGTCATAAATCAAATTTCATAATGGCAAATTCATCGTTCCCCGACAACGGCGCCAAAAACTTGATGAGCATTTTCTATAGATGCTAATGACCGCAAGTATACGGTGTACTGAAATAGTACTTAAGAATGTCGATCCCATGAGGAACGTGATTTACACACTATTACTACCTAATTTTAACTTTGTTTACAATGATCAATTAATGGTAAAGTTGATTTTAAACTAATCTAACATTTAAACTAAATAAGCCTAATTATTGATGGTCAAAGAAGATATAATGATTAATGATGATGAGTATAAAAATGGAACTTGAATTGATTATTCTTAATGATTTAAATATTCTTATCATGCAAGCCAAGTTGAATAAATTTCCTACTTACTCTTTCGACATAAATAGGATTGCCTAAAACATGCATATGTAATTCAAATTCACAACTTTCATTAATGGATTAGAAAATTAAACATGCAAATCTTAGGTTAAGTCATAACTTATAGCAGCCATTTTAACACTATGATTTCTCAAATAATGCTTTAATGATGATTTCCCATTAGATTGTAAATATAAATTCATTTTTCAATTAAACTCATACTTATAATGATCATACATAATATCCCAATAGGAAATTCTACAAGTAAGAACACAATTAATATGAACAATAAAACATTTAATATTAGGAATTCAAGTTCAGAATTTACATCACAAAATTTACAAAGAAGAGTAAAAAGATAAGAAATGAAGAAGGAGATTTCTCAACCCTTTTCAAGTCACCAAAGGTAATCTTCTTCTTTGTATGCTATCTTCTCTTCAATACATAAACTCTACTTGAGAAAATTAGACTAAAGAAAAAAAAAGAACTATTCTAACTTACAGAATTTTTACTTAATTAAAAATGTTCTCCCCTTAAAATTACAATTAATAATAATATTTATAATGTTCTAATTGTGTCTCTTCAGATATCTCTTGGCAAGAGTTACAAATGTTGGTGGAAAGGCATAACTCTTCAAAGTGAAATTTGAACTTTTGTCTTTAACGGATCTCTCTGTTGCGCTCGCGACAGAGTGCGCCTCTTTCATCGCTCCACCTTCCTCGTGTTTGCCTTCTCCGTACCCTGTCGCGACGAGCTCCTTGGTCGCGATAGCCTCTCTTCTTTACTTTTCTCCCTTCTTCCTTGGCTTTCCCTTAGCGTATTCTGTCGCGCTCGCGATAGAGCTTCTTTTTCCTTTGCTCATTTTGGCTTCTTTTCTCCATTTCCTCCATCTTTTTCCATTTTTCTCCATTGTTCTCCTACACACCCAAAACTCAAACAAAAACATAAAACACTCCAATTTCTAATACAAATAAACACACATGCATACTATTTTAATCCTAAAACATAGGTTAAACATGAGCTATTTAAGCTCATATCAGGGTGATCAACCGAAGACCTCTCAGGGGGCAACCGGCCAGCCAAAGACGTCTCAGGGGGCACCACCTCAAAAAGGATAACACGCCAACAATATCATCCAGTCTGGAAAAGCGACCGCCTCAGGTACGTGTCTCTTTCCTTCTTTTATGAATTTTGGCTCACATAGACACCTAAGTTCTAGGTTCCCCAAAATTAGGGGCAACTGTAGACACCGAGTCTCCAGATGGTCCAAGATCAGAATTACTCGATGATGAAAATAATACCTGCTCACAGGTAAAGGTGTCGAAAATGATGTTTTTCTTGTCGAGACCCTTATTATTTTTAAATAAATAAAAATAGACAGTTAAATATATATATATATATATATATATATATATATATATATAAATTATATATAAAAAAAATTATTATTATAAAAAATTAAATTAAAAAAAAATATTTTTGGCCTTTATTGGCCGTATGTGGGGGCTTTCCACATGCGGCCGCATGTGGGATCTCCACATGGGGCCGCATGTGGGGGCTTTCCATATGCGGCCACATGTGGGATCTCCATATGGGGCCCTATGTGGGGGCTCTCCACATGTGGATTTCCACATGAGGCCACAGGTGGAGGCTTTCCATCTGCAAGAAATTAATTTTGGGTTAGGTTTTTTTTTCACATTTTAGGCTTATTTTGAAAAATTCAAATTAGGCTTATTTTGAAAAAATAAAATTAGGAAAGTTGATTTGGTCTTTTTTCTATTTTGGGAAAACAGAAAATTAAAAGGGATTGTCTTCATTTTCATTAGGCAGAACGGATTTTTCAAAAAGAAAAAAAGGAAGTTTGGTTTTCTCTCAAGCAAAGAAAAAAGGCAGACGAAAAAAGGACTTCAAAAATTTTTAGCAATTAAATTTTTATTCTTCTCTCAAAAATCTTTTTATTCTTGGTTTGATTTGAGTAAGGAAAATTAATTTGCTTGGCTTGATCACTCCATCAAAAACTATTTTTTTTAGTTATTTGTGTTAAAAATTTAGTTTTTTTCTCAAATATTTTGGTATTTTGCCACCACAAACTCGACAAGGGGACGGATTGAGACATTCTATTTCTGATCTATAAATTCTGAGGGTAAACATTCTTTGATTTATTTTTACCATTTTATTTCATCTTATTTATTTTGCCTTATTTCTTTTTCTTATATTTATGTAGATGTGTTCTTATAGTTGTTTTTCTACCACGTTTTTTTAATTTTTATCTCACTTTGGGTGTGATTTTCGTGATATTTTTTTTTTTACTTATTAGAACATTGTTTTTGCCGTGTGATTGTTTGTCCCTCATCTGCCTTCCTTTACCCTTTTTTGTTTCATTTCTAATAGTCATCTGTTGTTGTTTATATTATTATTGTTGTTATTATTATATGCATTACTATTACTATTAATGTTATTGTTTTTTTTTATTATAATTAATATCATCATGGTTACTGTTATGTTGTATTACTATTATTTTATATTATTATTATTATTGTGTCCCTGTTGTTATTATTATTATTATTATTATTATTATTATTATTATTATTATTATTATTATTATTATTATTATTATTATTATTATTATTATTATTATTATTATTATTATTATTATTATTATGCCACGATCATCTATTATTTATTGTTGCCATTGTAATTTTGATGTTGCTACCATTTTCCCATTACCCTTGTTCTTGACATGACTTATTTTTAATTTTCTTTGCACTTAAATCATTTGCACATTAAATTAATATGTCATATATTTATTTTGTATTCGTTTGGTTAATTGTTTAGAATTATTACTGATATTTTAATGTCATTTTTTGTCTGAGGATTTAAATGAGAGTTGCATTATTTGAGTGTCCCCGTGACTACGTGAAGGGGTCATGATGCGTAGGAGACTATATTGTTGGGTGAGATCTTCCCTATCCTGCTTATGTGTTTTGTGTTTCTCATGATTAAAATATTTTCATTTTATGCACGCGTCGGATAAAAAATCACAAAAATATTTTTATAAGTAAATTGGGACTTTTACTAATAAAATTGTGACCAATGTCCCTCCTTTTAGCCAAGGAATGAAAAATATCGCGATTAAAATGAATAATTAAATTTTCTTCAAAATGGGATCACTCATCCCGATTTTTCAAACTAACAATCCAATAACTCTTCGATTCCTCTTTATGTGAGCGTGAAGGAACCAATGTTCCAAACCTAAACGAGTGCCCCGATTTATGTATGTTTTTCTTGTATTTTTTTAAATTTATGTTCACACATTTCGGGCCCTTGTAAATTAATTTTGGGGCGATATTATTTAGTTTTCATTTGGGATTGTATTCCGTCCCAATTTACATTTTTAATCTTCTTTTATTTGGGGTTGTATTCTGCCCCCAATTTCTCCTGTAATTGTGTGCTTGACGTTTTATTGCTTTTCTTATCGCTTTATTTACCGCTTTCTTTATAGCTTTTATTTATTGCTTTTGAATGCTTACGATGCACTTTAAATTAAATGCAATCGTGTGAGATAAGAGGTAGAATTTTAAGAAATTAAAAACTCATTTATAATTAACCAAAACATAAATAAGAGTGAAGTCCCGAACACCAATCTCTGGTTTAGACCAATAGAGGTTTACAGACCTTTCCCAATTTCTTGTAAATTGGGTGGCGACTCAAAAATACGTCAAAGGTGCCTAGAGGCGTCATGAGGCTAGATGATCCTTTCTAATGTTCTATTGGGAAGGAAGCATCCAAAATGTCTCATGGCACCCAAGATCAAAAAGACGCGAACCAATCCCTCGAGCCCTAAAAGCGGGTTCAAAGAGGGCCTTTCCCAGGTTCGGCGCGCGTCACAGTCGTCTAGCCTCGCTGAGCCTAAGACAGCACATATGTGTCTATTTTGGACAATCAGAGATATTTTGGAACCGTCCTTCTAATAGAACATTGGAAAGATTCATCTAATCTCGTGAAACCTAAGACGATGCATATACGTCTATTTTGGGCAAGACAGAGATATTTTGGAGTTCCCATCCCAATAGAACATTGGGATGATTCATCTAACCTCATGGAGCCTAAGAAAATGCAACTTGGGCCTATTTTAGGCAACAAGATATATTTTGGAATTCCCTGTCCAATAGAACATTGGGAAGGTTCATCTAACCTCGTTGAGCCTAAGACCAGAGATGGTTCGAGACTTCCTATTTATTCATACCTTGATTAAATTATAATTGAGTTTTTAATTTATTCTTTCATTCCATTTTATCATTCAGTTCAATGTAGTAATGAAAGTATCAAATCAATCATATAATAAAAGCATTAAATAAAGTAAGCTTAAAATAAAGTAAATCAACAATACAATAGCTTACAAAAAACTAGGGGCGGAATGCAACCCCCATTGTAAATCAGCAAAAAATGAAACTTACACAAAGCGGGATATTTGATTAAAGATGAAGACATTGGCCTTCGCATACATATTTAGAGAAAAATACTATTAAAATATCTATATTATTTGGACAAAAAATTAGGGCATTGGTCCTATTTTATTTAGGAAAATCCCATTTATTTGTAGATATCTTTAGCCATTTTTACATTAGCGGGCTCAAAATAAAATTTACAATAAATTGGAAATAAAAAAAACTAAAAGAAAACAGGATAAAGAAAATAAACCCAAATAATGTCCTTAAATCAACGCGGTGTTCTCCGTTTTTCAACACTCCAAATCCAAGAAAAACAGTTAAACTCACAAAAAAACAAAGAGCATGTTAGTGCAATAATTAAACAAAAAAAAACATGATAAAATGAATAAAGATGAAGAATCTATAAAAAATTACAATGGAAAATAAGGAATAGTAAGAATAAAAAAGTGGTAAGAAAAAGGAGGTAGAAAATCAGGAAAGAAGGCCTAGGGATGGCTGTAACATCCCTTACCTATACGTGGAGAACTTCACCCTATGAAGAGAATGAAGGTCCCCGATATATGAGGGTTGCCACCCACAGACGCTCAAAAAGAACCAATCATTGCACACCACTTACATATACAAATGAATAAATTAAAATTTCGTAATTCATCAGAGAATAAGCCATAGAGAAAAATATTGCATTTCGTTAATATAACAAAAGTGACTTTACATATTCCAAAAAGATACAAAAGTGCCTCAGCACAACTGAATAGTTACATATAACTAGTAACAAAACCATTTACATAATATTCTTTACATAGCTTCAAGAGTACAAGACTATAACACATACAAAAAGAATACAAGACCTAAACTACAAAATCTTCTATCCACTAGTCGTGTTGGCCCTGCTGATGCGGATCGCGCTGCTCAAAACCCTCAAAACCTTCCACACCTGCACGGATAAAACACCCGTGCTAAGAGAAATCGCTTAGTGGGGAAAAAGAGATGCACAACGACCACTCACAGTGGCATCAACAAAGAATTACAAGCTAATGGCACAGTCAATTATTGAGTTCTCAAAGATAAAGTCAATGCGTGGAAACACAATAAACACAATATTCATATGCTCACATACTGTATACTATTCATCGTAATACAAAATATATTTCGGAATTCATATACATTAACAATATTGCACCTGCTTTAACCAAAATAGTGTATAACGAGCACGCATAGATACCCGAAGGTATCAACACTATTCTCATAACACATAGATACTCGAAGGTATCAAAACAATCTTTTGATTTTGTTCCAAAACATTTTCACGTAGATTCAGTACACATGGATCATGAAGATCCAATCGGGGCACCTGATCAGGGTCCAAATCATACACTAGCTGCAGCAATACTAACTCTATTAGGCATGCCTAACTATCCACTTATTCGACTCTAGCAGGTCATGCATAAACCAAATCATGTTTCAATTCGCAATATATGTAATTTGTCATGCGTAATTCATATAGATATAGTCATATAACAAATTCATATAACAAACGGTAGGAAAAAGACAAGAAAAAGACATTTAAAGTTCATTTTCGGAAAACTGGGTACATGAGAAAAAAGAGCAGAATGGGGGTCTCTGTCATGCTCGTGACAGAAAGGCATCGAACACGAGTTGTGCTGAGGGACACGAATCATGTCGGATGTCTCTCCACCCCAGTCGTGCTTCAGAGCATGACATGCTGAGCAAGTCACAACAGCACGAGTCGTGCTGCTAGAGCACGAGTCATGCTGCTCGAGCACGAGTCGTGCTTTATCAGCACGAGTCCTGCTGCCATCGCCCTGCTGAGATGCACAACTCGCACACACAGAAGGGAGCACGAGCCGTACTTCTTAGCACGAGTCGGACAGCCAACGATTCTTTAAGCCAAACACGCAAGAGCTGGAAATCCTCTTCTATCGTGCTCGCGACAGGAGCGGGATTTCCAGTCCCCAGCAAAATGTAAACCCAGAATTTCCCTCCAAACCAAAATCATTTTGACCCAAATCACTCCCAACTCCATCTTACCTCAAATTAAGCCTTCTAAACACCATAACCAACATAAAACAATATATTTCCACAATTAATTCCAAAATCAATCATCAATTCACAAATCAAGATTTCAAAAATAACCAAAACCAGAAAATTATGAAGCAAAGTTCAATCAACTTCATATTTGATCCAATAACTCAATAATTATGCTACCTAACTCATTAAAACATATCATATTTACCAATATAAGCCTATTTACACATCATAAATTCCAGAATTTCATGCATATCTCAAAACACATATATGAATATCAAATCAAAGCAAATTCCCAAACCTAGAATTAATGAACCTCCAATCAAGGGGCTCCACTCCCGCTCGCTACTTCCTTGCCCTTGGATTCTCTAGGAGGATTCTCTGAACCATAAAACCCAACAACACCAAACATGTTTAAACCCTAACTCACAATTACAAAAGCTCATCTAAAGAAAAGGATGAAGAATTATTACTTATCACTTACCACACTAGCTTAGGCTACCCAAAACTCACTAGAATTTGCAGCAAAAGGAAGAATTCAAGAAGAAATAAAGAAGAAAAGAAGAGAAGAATCAAGGTAATGGAAAAGAGGAAGAAGAAGAAGAAGAAGCGTAAAGAGGAAAGGAAATCAGCTGAAATCATTCTCTCTCTTTCCCCAATACTTATCCTCTCACTTGCCACATGTCACTCTCTCAAGAGGGAAAACACACCCATCTCTCATCCTCCATAACTTACCCAATTCTAGTCTCTTAACATACACTACTCCCATATACACACTCACACTAGAACATAACCCAATACACACACATAATAACTTAATTCAATTAGCATAACACATACTCAACATTAACCACATACACACACACATACACTCTTAAGGCTCACTCTACTAGGGTAGTTTCGGGGTGTTACAATACTCCCCTCCTTAACAGAATTTCGTCCTCGAAATTCTCACTTGATCCAAATAGTTGAGGATACTGAGTTTTCATTGCCTCTTCCGGTTCCCAGGTCGCTTCCTCAACACCATGATGCTGCCAAACCACTTTAACCAACGGTATCTGCTTGCTCCAAAGCTGCCTGACCTCTCTAGCCAAAATCTCTTTCGGTTCCACATTAAAAGAGAAATCTGGCTAAACCCGAATATCTTTCACTTTGAGCACATGCGATGGATCTGATCGGTAGCGACGGAGCATAAACACATGAAAGACATCATGTAACCGGACCAATCCTTTCCAAGATCTCATAAGGTCCCACAAACCGCGGGTTTAACTTCCCTTTCTTACCAAAATGGAGAACCTTCCGCCACGGCGAAACTTTCAAAAAGACCTCGTGACCAACTTCATATTGAATATCCCTACGCTTCAAATTAGTATACGATCGCTGTCTGTCTTTGATTGCTTTTAGATTCTGCTGCACAACTCTAACTTTCTATTCAGTGTCTCTCACTATCTCCAGACCTGTCATAGCTCTTTACGACAATTCAGTCCAACACACCAATGTAGACACCAAGTCCCGAGGCGGTCCAAGATCATAATTACCCAATGATGAAATCTATATTTGCCAATAAAGGTGTCCAAGATGATGCTCCCCTTGTCGAAAATCCCCTATGTTCCTTCATCGATTTAAATGTGAAAATTTGCATTTTTTACTCTCATTTTTTATTTATTTTGTTCCTATTTACTTATTTTTATTTTTATTTTTATTTTTATTTTTATTTTTATTTTTATTTTATTTTACTTTATTTTATTTTTATATTTTTTTTATTTATTTTTGTGCGTAACGCGGCCCAGTGCAAGTTGGGCCTGCGCGCGCAGGAGGGACACTGCGCTCGTCCCTCCGCACACAGCAGGGATGCTGCTCACGTCGCTCCGTACACAGCAGGGACGCCGCGCGCGTCCCTACGCGCGCGCAGGAGGGACACCACTGACGTCCCTCTGCGCGCAGTAGGGACGCTGCGCGCGTCCCTGCGTGCGCAGCAGGGACACCGCGCGTGCCCCTGTGCGCGCGCAGCATGTCCCTCCGCGCGCTGTCCCCCTTTGGCCGCCTGCCCTCTTTTCCCTGCAGTTTCTATTTTTTCTTTCTTTTGTGCAGTCTGTTTTGCCCGTTTCTTTCACCATCTGATGCTTTTTTGGGGAAACAAAAATAAAAGCTCTTTTGGTCTTTTCCCATTTTTGGCCAACACAGAAAATTAAGAGGGTTTTCATCCGTCATTTTCAAAGGGTAACAACATTTTTACAAGGGAATTTTTTGGCTTTTCTCTCTAGCAATTTTTATTCTCCAGGAAGCATTTTCTTGTTCAAAAATTCTTCAAAAATCTTTAAGTTTTCTTCTCAAGTTTAAGTCTTTGCTACTCTAAAATACTTAATCTTGGGCTTGATTTGAGCAAGAAAAATTAATTTTCTTAGCTTATTCATCCCACCAAAAATATTTTCTTGAACTAATTTATTTAAAACACAGATTCTTATACTTGTTTCGAGTGTTTATCACCACAAAAATCGACAAGGGAAACGGATTGAGACATCCCATTTCCGATCTATAAATTCTGAGGGTAAACACTTTGGAACCACCTTAATTTATCATCTATTCATCTTTTGTTGGTTATTATTTTTGTTGATTTTATTATTTTGCCATGTTTATTTTCTAGCTCTCATATTTTCTTTCTACTGTTGGCATTTTAGTTTTTTAGTTTAATATCTTTGTGGTGATTTAATTTGAGTCTTGTGCTTTTATCCCCTTTTTTGTTTTCTGTTGGCCTCCATGTCTCCTCATTATTATTATTACTATTACTATTTGTTCTTACCACTATATTGAAGCATTATTATGATTATTGCTAATACTACTAATATTTATTATTTCATTATTATCACTATTATTTGGTTTATTTGTTATTAATATTATTATGTTATGAATATTATTATATTTATGGTATTTATCCATTATTTTATTATTACTATTATGCTCCTATTATTATTATTATTATTATTATTATTATTATTATTATTATTATTATTATTATTATTATTATTATTATTATTATTATTATTATTATTATTATTATTATTATTATTATTATTATTATTATTATTATTATTATTATTACTATGCCATGATTTTTGTTGTTACCATCACTATAATTTTATTGTTGTCATTTTCTTGTCTTTATTTGATTAATTTCTAGAATTATTACTAATATTTTTTATGTTAATTTTTGTCTGAGATTTAACTTGAGTCGGGTTATTTGAGCATCCCCGCGACTCCCCGGATAGATCGTGACGCATGGAGGATCACACCGATTTTGGTGAGATATTTCTCAACTCTCTCTTTATGTTGTGTTTATGTGTAAATATTTATTTTATTTATGCACGCGTCAGATAAAAAAATCACAAAAATATTTCTACAATTAAATTGGAATTTTTACTAATAAAATTAGAACCAATGTCCCTTATTTTAGCCAAACAATAAAAAATATCACAATTAAAACGAAGAGTCAATTTTCTCCAAAAATGGGATCACTCATCCCGGTTTTCAACTCAGCAATCAAATAACTCTTCGAACCCTCTTCAAATAAACGCGAAGGAACCAATGTTCCTAAACCTTCAATAAGCGCGAAGGAACCAATGTTCCTAAAATAAATGCTCCTTTTATTTTGATCTTGTGTGAGTGTTTTAAATTTAAGTTCATTTCTTTTTGGGCCCTTGTAATTAATTTTTGGGCAACTTTATTTATTTTTGGGGATTGTATTCCGTCCTATTTATATCTTTAATTTCCTTTTATTGGGGTTGTATTCTGCCTCTATTTCTCTTGTAATTGTGTGCTTGTGTGTTTATCGCTTTCTTTATTGCCTTTTATCGCTTTCATTTATTTCCTTTGCGTGCTTTAATTGCGCTATTTAATTTAAATGCATTGATCGTGTGAGATGAGATATATAATTTTAAGAAGTTAAAAACCCATTTATAACTAACCAAAGCATAAATAAGAGGGAAGTTCCGAATACCGAATCTCTAGTCTAGACCGTTAGAGGTGAGAGACTTTTCCCAATTTCTTGTAAATTGGGTGGCGACTCCAAATACCTCAAAGGTGCCTTTAGGCGTCATTAGGCTAGGTGGTTCTTCCCAATGTTCTATTGGGAGGAATACACCAATGATGTCTCATGGCTCCCATGATCAAAAGACGCAAACCAATACCTCGAATCCCGGAGGTGGATTCAAAGCGAGGGCCCTTGCTGGGTTCCGGCGCGCGTCACAGTGGCGACTCCACTGGGGACTTTGCATTTGAGACTTTGCTCTGAAAGTGCTTTGGTTAAAATGTATAATTGGGTTTTTAAAACTTAAAATTCTATCTCTTTTCAAAATTACATCGCATTTTAAAGCCTTAGACTTACGATAGTTTGTCCCTCTTTACCTCAGTGAGTTCCCAAAGCACGACCCTACTTTCACTCATTGTAGGGAAGTGTCAAGGATAATCACTAGCCTAAGCCTTGTACCTTTTGGTATATCAAATGGAGACCCGATCGGTCGCTACGCTCGTGATGAGCTAGACCCGTTGGCAGGGACCATGCTTGGGTAGCCCTAAAATTTCATCACCTTGACCAAAGCCCATGTAATGGCAAGTAAAAACTTCCACTAGGTGGTATGCTCTTTAATACGATGCTCGTGGTGTGGGCCATCACGTATTAAGCAAAATCAAGCAAATTAAGTGGTCTTTTATCAAAGGCTTTCATGCCCCGATGAGTCCACCTTAACTTGATTGAATTGTCCCAATACGTAATGGCCAAAATGCATACACATGTACATTAGATAAGATTATTATGCTGCCGATTTTCCACCGTGCACTACACGTGTCCAATGGGCTCCCTGCTAACCCTCGGATGAAGCTTACCTAGGAAAGAGACCGCACGACCTCGTGTGTGGGAGTGATAAGGTTGGAAGGATTTATCTGCTTGCAAGTGGTTGTGGATACTGCACAGCACGCTCGTGCATCGCATGTCATTCATGCATGTTAATAAAATAAATACATGTACAAATAATAATATTTTATCTCATGCTATGTGTGTATATATCCTCTCGTCTGCATATCATTTTTCGCATGTATATACCATCCTGCATGTAATTTCTCCCATGCATCCCATCGTATCGTGGTAGTTCATTGATCCCGCACTCATCAAAGACCATTTGCATGGCACGATCATGCATTGTATATGTCATCCATGCATCATTCTAACAATCTTGACCTTTCAGCCATTATAGATTCATCCAAGTGGACTAAGAGTTCTGACGATCGGCTAGTGAGGACAAGACTCGCCCTTTGGATTGCTAGAACTAGTGCCTGTTTGGGATTCTGAGTCACTCTCTACAGCTAGTGAATCATCTTCCATGGCAGAAGAAACCAAAGCTTTGTCTACTCCAGACCTCGCTAGGAGACTAGAGGAATTTGAACGAAGGATGCTGGACATGATGGGCGCCATGGCTGAAAGGATTGCTCACCCCCCTGCTCTACAAGCACCTGTCGCTCCACAACCACGGACAGTCCCTCCTCGGGGGCAAGCTGAACCGCCTGCTGGTGGGGGGGCTCCCCTCGCTGGAGTCGCTGCCCATCAAGCCGTGAGGGGTAGAGCACCCAGGGTAGAAGATGAGGCCATGAGGAAAATGGAAGAAAAGATCAAGGTAATCACACGCCTACTGTCGGCTGAAAAGGGGATCAGCCCTGAAGATATGGATTTGGATGATGGAGAGCTGTTGCCCCAGAGGTTTAGGATGCCAGACCGGCCAAAATTTGACGGTACATCGGACCCTTCTGCACATGTTAAGCAATATACCCTGATCATGAAGGGTACAGGGTTGACTAAGAGGCAAAAAGTGGACTATTTCTGTCTCAGTCTAGCGGGTCCGGCAGTGGACTGGTATCATGGTTTGGATCGAAGAACGAGGGAAGATTGGGACTTGTTGACAGAAGAATTCCTTAGCCAGTATGATTGCAGTACCAGGATTGAGGTCACATTGAAAGACCTAGAACTACTGCAGCAGAAGCCAGGGGAATCATTTCATGAGTACCTAACCCGATGGAGAAACCGGGTCATGGAAATGAAGAGAAAACCTGATACTTCTCACCAGATAAGGTTGTTCATCAGGAATGCTAGCCCGTACCTAAGAGAGGCACTGAAGATGAAGGGACTCAAAGACTGGGAGTCACTTAAAGATATAGCCATCGAAGCTGAGGCCAAACATCTGGACAAGATGGCTAAGCCTGCAAACTTGGCCTTGGGCGGAAGCAAAGGAAGCAACAGTGATAACGAGGACAATGATAGAGTAGAAGAAGTCTCAGCCACCGAAATGGCTCCTAAACACCTCATTATCTCAGGCAGACCATTATCTTGGTACTTTACCCATCTCATTAAGGAAGGAAGGTTACAACCCTTGCCAGTTGGGCCGACCCCAAGTCAAGGAAAGCCTAAGCACAAAACGGACTGGTATTGTGCATATCACCAGTACACAGGGCACAGAACAAACTATTATCGTCCTTTGAGAGATCGTATTCAAGCATTAATGTCTGATCCAGAAGAGCAAAAGGAGTAAAGGAAGACAAATTGAGTACCTAAGTGGAGGATGAAGGTGGTTCCCGTGGATGGTGATGAACCGTTGGCCGAAAGATGCTCTACCGATGGAAACCGAAAGAAGATAGCTATTCAGATGTTCTTCTTATCCCAGAACTATTAGATGATGACATTTTTAATTCTGGTTTTTGTTAAATGAAATGAATGCTTTTTGCTTATTTGTATGATGTTTCTAATAATTTCATTCCTTATGATCATAAGGCATCCATTCATTTTGACATTAACCCAATTAATACGACTCCATCTAGTCTCGGAACTTTAGGGAATCCAAACAAAATCTTGATAGCATCTGATATAACTCTTGAAGAGAGGATAATTTTGAGAGATAATAGAAAAAAGAGCCTTTGCCTGGACCTGGTGTGACATTCTGAAAATTGACAAGGATGCTCTTGAGATCAGTACTACTTCCACCTGCCAGCATGACGATGAACCGAATTTTTGAAAGCCGTTTCTTTACGTCCACAACATCTGAGCTGCATATGGTGCTGCCGAATAAAATCAAACTTCGAAAGCTACATCAGGAGTTAGGAGAATGAAACTCAGGACCTCCACGAGAAATATATGACCCATCAGAACCAAGCCATATGACCTCTTTCCTCCTGACCCCTTGAAATGTGCACCCTCAAGACCGATCATGATTGACCCTTGACCATCCAGAATCCTTATAGCCAAGTTTCTTGCTAAAACCCAATGCCCGACTAGATTGAACCACAACGGTCCCAGTGGTTAAGATGAAAAGTGCACGTATGTGTAACTTCATGACTTGAACGAAGCTTGTTAAAAGAAAGAAAATTGGGGTGCAAAAAAAAAAGAAATTTAAAGAAAAAAAAAAGAAGAAAAAAATTTAATAAAATAAAAAAAATAGAGAAGAAAAGAGAGAATTGATCAGGGGGCAAGGGAATGCTATTTGGGGGCGAGCTTTGTTCAAGTCCTGTTGATCTACACATGCCTGCACATTGCCATTCTTCTTGGCTACTGAAAAGGACCTAAAAGGCTAACCCACGAACCATCCACCCAATCCCAGCCGTCGAAAACCATTTCGAAACTTAAACTACCGAGGCCGATAAAGGTACCCCAGATCATCCAATCACAACCTGTCACCCTATCTCAACCATTGAAAGGCCATTTCAGGGTTTGAACCACCAAAGCCAATAAAAGCCAAGTGTGAGATTTCACATTCAAGCCCCAAATAAGGAACCCATCACCTCAACCAATCTGCACAAGGGCTAAGACCAAGACTTTAATACCAAGAAGAACCGTTGTGAGAAGGAACAGCCTCCCCGGCTAACAAAGACAAAAGCAAATTCAATCTACACCGACGGACTGAAAGAGGGTCCATGGCAAAGGCTAAATAAAGAATAAAAAAAAGAGAGAAAATATTCAATCAAGAAAACAGCAAGGGCTAATTGATAACAGGAGTTTGATGCTCTCAAGATCTATCCCGAGATTAGATGAGGTCTCATTTTTTTCGAGTTAATGCCAAATAGTGATCATGTGTTATGAAATCAGATTGAAATGTATGCATTTATTAAAAGATGTATTGGTATGACCAGAGCAGTTCATCTTGTACACTCAAAGTTGTCTGAGTCTGATATAAAACTAGCACATTGTTACTATCTACCCTCTACCATTCTGGCTACTCAAGCACTTCAATCGACTCATCCAGCCATCAACTGTGAAGCCAACCCTACAGCACCTTCCCAACAAAGACCCAAGCTCATACAACCATAATCTGGGACATAAGCACATGCCAATCACACCCGAAAGATCTTTCGTAATAACTCCAACTTCTCTCTCAAAAAAAAAAAGAAAAAGGCCGTTAGAGATGAAAACCGTGACTGGCGCTTTAAGCAAAAGTTAGGCCAAAGGGCAGGGTGAAAACCTAACAACAGGCAGTCTGCCCTACAAAAAATGAAATGAATAAAAGCCGCTAGATTGGGTTGGGTCCATTCCAGGCAAAAAATAAGGCACAGGGTTATGTAAAAATCCGACAAGGACGCAGCTTCCGCTAAAAAAAGCTAGTGTGAAAATCCACGAGGGACGCACTACCTTCAAATAATGACTACAGGTGTCGGGGGAGAACCTCATGATCCCCTAAAGGCACGAAATTCAAAAGCAATTTCAGAGGGCACCAATCCAACCGCAACTGAAAACTAAACCGGCCTTCGCCTCCCAGATCCACTCAGATGAATCCTTATCTTGCATTGCTGCATACATATGCATCCCACGGGCATGGCATTTAACGATGCCCAACGTGCATTCACACATGCATGAACTTTATATATATCTTGCAAAAGCAATTCTTCGCACACATTTCGTGCACATAATCTCTGTGTACTTGCAACACATAATCCTTTGCACATGCCTAGCACAAGCACTTATCGCGTGCATTTGATCTTTTACATGTATAATCGTGTACACATAATTTTCACACACTTATCCTTAGCATGATTTGTGTGCACAGCTTTGCACATACATCTTACATCCCAATCATTATCTTTAAGTTCTTCTTCAAGGCATTCTTAGTCTCTTCGGAGCATTATCTTTAAGTCCTTTTTCAAGGCATTCTCAGTCTCTTCGGAGCATTATCTTTAAGTCCTTTTTCAAGGCATTCTCAGTCTCTTCGGAGCATTATTTTTAAGTCCTTTTTCAAGGCATTCTCAGTCTCTTCGGAGCATTATCTATAAGTCCTTTTTCAAGGCATTCTCAGTCTCTTCGGAGCATTATCTTTAAGTCCTTCTTTAAGGCATTCTCAGTCTCTTCGGAGCATTATCTCTAAGTCCTTCTTCAAGGCATTCTCAGTCTCTTCGGAGCATTATCTTTAAGTCCTTTTTCAAGGCATTCTCAGTCTCTTCGGAGCATTACCTTTAAGTCCTTTTTCAAGGCATTCTCAGTCTCTTCGGAGCATTATCTTTAAGTCCTTTTTCAAGGCATTCTCAGTCTCTTCGGAGCATTATCTTTAAGTCCTTCTTCAAGGCATTCTCGGTCTCTTCGGAGCATTATCTTTAAGTCCTTCTTTAAGGCATTCTCAGTCTCTTCGGAGCATTATCTCTAAGTCCTTCTTCAAGGCATTCTCAGTCTCTTCGGAGCATTATCTTTAAGTCCTTTTTCAAGGCATTCTCAGTCTCTTCGAAGCATTATCTTTAAGTCCTTTTTCAAGGCATTCTCAATCTCTTCGGAGCATTATCTATAAGTCCTTTTTCAAGGCATTCTCTGTCTCTTCGGAGCATTAACTTTAAGTCTTTCTTTAAGGCATTCTCAGTCTCTTCGGAGCCTTATTTCTAAGTCCTTCTTCAAGGCATTCTCAGTCTCTTCGGAGCATTATCTTTAAGTCCTTTTTCAAGGCTTTCTCAGTCTCTTCGGAGCATTACCTTTAAGTCCTTTTTCAAGGCATTCTTAGTCTCTTCGGAGCATTATCATTAAGTCCTTCTACAAGGCATTCTCAGTCTCTTCGGAGCATTATCTTTAAGTCCTTCTTCAAGGCATTCTCAGTCTCTTCGGAGCATTATCTTTAAATCCTTCAAGTCTCTTCGAAGCATTATCATTAAGTCCTTCTACAAGGCATTCTCAGTCTTTTCGGAGCATTATCTTTAAGTCCTTCTTCAAGGCATTCTCAGTCTCTTCGGAGCATTATAGTCTCTTCGGAGCATTACCTTTAAGTCCTTTTTCAAGGCATTCTCAGTCTCTTCGGAGCATTAGCTTTAAGTCCTTCTTCAAGGCATTCTCAGTCTCTTCGGAGCATTATCATTAAGTCCTTGTTCAAGGCATTCTCAGTCTCTTCGGAGCATTATCTTTAAGTCCTTGTTCAAGGCATTCTCAGTCTCTTCGGAGCATTATTTTAAGTCCTTGTTCAAGGCATTCTCAGTCTCTTCGGAGCATTATCTTTAAGTCCTTTTTCAAGGCATTCTCAGTCTCTTCGGAGCATTATCTCTAAGTCCTTTTTTAAGGCATTCTCAGTCTTTTTGGAGCACTATCTTTAGGTCCTTCTTCAAGGCATTCTCAGTCTCTTCGAAGCATTATCTCTAAGTCCTTTTTCAAGGCATTCTCAGTCTCTTCGGAGCATTATCTTTAAGTCCTTTTTCAAGGCATTCTCAGTCTCTTCGGAGCATTACCTTTAAGTCCTTTTTTAAGGCATTCTCAATCTCTTCGGAGCATTATCATTAAGTCGTTCTTCAAGGCATTCTCAGTATCTTCGGAGCATTATCTTTAAGTCCTTCTTCAAGGCATTCTCAGTCTCTTCGGAGCATTATCTTTAAGTCCTTCTTCAAGGCATTCTCAGTCTCTTCGGAGCATTATCTTTAAGTCCTTCTTCAAGGCATTCTCAGTCTCTTTGGAGCATTATCTCTAGGTCCTTTTTCAAGACATTCTCAGTCTCTTCGGAGCATTATCTTTAAGTCCTTCTTCAAGGCATTCTCAGTCTCTTCGGAGCATTATCTTTAAGTCCTTCTTCAAGGCATTCTCGGTCTCTTCGGAGCATTATCTCTAGGTCCTTTTTCAAGGCATTCTCAGTCTCTTCGGAGTATTATCTCTAAGTCCTTTTTCAAGGCATTCTCTGTCTCTTCGGAGCATTATCCTTCGTAGCATTGAGCTTTTTCCAGAATATCCCAAATCCTTTAAATCCATAAGGATATCTGCATCAATAGGTTAGATACCGGTGCGGCAAGGCTAGACACCGCATAGGTTAGATGCCAAAGCAATAGGCGTTAACACGTCGACGAATAGATGGTAACTACCCACAGCAACTTCAGCCAGTCCGGGAAGACAACCGCCTTACGTACACGTTTCTTTCCTTTCTTTTTTGAATTTTGGCTCACTTAGACACCTAGGTTCTAAGTTCCCCAAAATTGGGGGCAACTGTAGACATTAGGTCCCGAGGCGGTCCAAAATTAGAATTACCCGATGATGAAAGCTATATTTGCCAATAAAGGTGTCAAAGATGATGCTCCCCTTGTCACAAATATCCCCTCTGTTCCTTTATCGATTTAAATGCGAAAATTTGCATTTTTTACTCTCGTTTTTTATTTATTTTTTTCCCATTTACTTTTTTTTTATTTCTATTTATTTTATTTTATTTTATTTTTAAATTTTTTTTATTTATTTTTACGTATAACGGGCCTGCGCGCAGCTGGGCCTGCGCAGGCAGGAGGGACGCTGCGCGCGTCCCTCAGCACACAGCAGGGACGCCGCGCGCGTAGGAGGGACACTGCGCGCAGCAGGGACGCTGCGCGCAGCGTGTCCCTCGCGCGTTGTCCCCCCTTTGGCCGCCTGCCCTCTTTTCCCTACAGTTTCTATTTTTTCTTTCTTTTGGGCAGTCTGTTTTGCCCGTTTCTTTCACCATCTGATGCATTTTTGGGGAAACAAAAATAAAAGCTCTTTTGGTCTTTTCCCATTTTTGGCCAACACAGAAAATTAAGAGGGTTTTCATCCCTCATTTTCAAAGGACGGCAACATTTTTATAAGGGAATTTTTTGGCTTTTCTCTCTAGCAATTTTTACTCTCCAGGAAGCATTTTCTTGATCAAAATTTCTTCAAAAATCTTTAAGTTTTCTTCTCAAGTTTTAGTCTTTGCTACTCTAAAATACTTAATCTTGGGCTTGATTTGAGCAAGAGAAATTAATTTTCTTAGCTTATTCATCCCACCAAAAATATTTTCTTGAACTAATTTATTTAAAATACGGATTTTTATACTTATTTCGGATGTTTATCACCGCAAAAATTGACAAGGGAAATGGATTGAGACATCCCATTTCCAATCTATAAATTCTGAGGTTAAACACTTTGGAACCACCTTAATTTCTCATCTATTCATCTTTTGATGGTTATTATTTTTGTTGATTTTATTATTTTGCCATGTTTATTTTCTAGCTCTCATATTTTCTTTGCTACTGTTGGCATTTTAGTTTTTTAGTTTAATATCTTTGTGGTGATTTAATGTGAGTCTTGTGCTTTTATCCCTTTTTTTGTTTGTCGTTGGCCTCTATGTCCCCTCATTATTATTATTACTATTACTATTTGTTCTTACCACTATATTGAAGCATTATCATGATTATTGCTAATACTACTAATATTTATTATTTCATTATTATCACTATTATTTGGTTTATTTGTTATTAATATTATTATGTTATGAATATTATTATATTTATGGTATTTGTCCATTATTTTATTATTACTATTATGCTCCTATTATTATTATTATTATTATTATTATTATTATTATTATTATTATTATTATTATTATTATTATTACCATTTTATTATTGTTACTATGCCATGATTTTTGTTGTTACCATCACTATAATTTTATTGTTGCCATTATCTTGTCTTTATTTGATTAATTTCTAGAATTATTACTAATATTTTTGATGTTAATTTTTTCTGAGATTTAACTTGAGTCGGGTTATTTGAGCATCCCAGCGACTCCCCGGATGGGTCGTGACGCATGGAGGATCACACCGATTTTGGTGAGATCTTTCTAAACTCTCTCTTTATGTTGTGTTTATGTGTAAATACTTATTTTATTTATGCACGCGTGCGATAAAAAAATCACAAAAATATTTCTACAATTAAATTGGAATTTTTACTAATAAAATTAGGACCAATGTCCATTATTTTAGCCGAACAATAAAAAATATCACAATTAAAACGAAGAGTTAATTTTCTCCAAAAATGGGATCACTCATCCCGGTTTTCAACTCAACAATCAAATAACTCTTCGAACCCTCTTCAAATGAACGCAAAGGAACCAATGTCCCTAAACCTTCAATAAGCGCGAAAGAACCAATGTTCCTAAAATAAATGCCCTGATTTATATATGTCCTTTTATTTTGGTCTTGTGTGAGTGTTTTAAATTTAAGTTCATTTCTTTTTGGGTCCTTGTAATTTTTGGGCAACTTTATTTATTTTTGGGGATTGTATTTTGTCCCATTTATATCTTTAATTCCCTTTTATTGGGGTTGCATTCCGCCTCTATTTCTCTTGTAATTGTGTGCTTGTGTGTTTATCGCTTTCATTTATTGCTTTCTTTCTCGCCTTTTATCGCTTTCATTTATTTCCTTTACTTGCTTTAATTGCGCTATTTAATTTAAATGCATTGATCATATGAGATAAGATATATAATTTTTAGAAGTTAAAAACCCATTTATAACTAACCAAAGCATAAATAAGAGGAAAGTTCTGAATACCGAATCTCTGGTCTAGACCGTTAGAGGTGAGAGACTTTTTCCAATTTCTTATAAATTGGGTGGCGACTCCAAATACCTCAAAGGTGCTTTTAGGCGTCATTAGGCTAGGTGGTTCTTCCCAATGTTCTATTGGGAGGAATACACCAATGATGTCTCATGGCACCCATGATCAAAAAACACAAACCAATACCTTGAATCCCGAAGGCGGATTCAAAGCGAGGGCCCTTACTGGGTTCCGGCACGCGTCACAACCGGTGTTCTACATCTCCGCCCATACAACACTTCATAAGGGGCCATACCAATACTTGCTTGATGACTGTTATTATATGCAAATTCCATCAAAGGCACATATCGATCCCAATTTCCTGAAAATTCCAAAGCACAACTGTAACAACCCGATTTGGCCGTAGTAGAATTTCGGAATTTTTGTTCGGGAATTCAAGAGTTTGTATGTATAAGAGAGTGTATTTGAGTAAGTGGCTTGTGTGGGGGTTTTTTCGCGAGTGTGACAGCGTCGCGGGCGCGACAGAATGTTTCACGTGAGGCCTATTTGAGTTGGATTATTTGATGTCTATCGGACACGTGGCGGCATAGGAGTTTGACAAGTGGCATTGTAGGGAAGTGACAAGTGGCATTGTAGGAGAGTGACAAGTGGCATAAGACTAAGTTGCTTTACTTGAATTAAAGAGGAATAAGTGACCAAGGAAAGGGGAACACTTAGCTTAGTCAAAGATAAGTATGAATTAATATGGTTAGTGCCATTTATGGGAATATTTAATTGTAGATGAGAGTTAACCGGCTGCTTTGGTTCTTACTTCCGTTGGTTTGCTTTTGGCCTTTGGTTTTGCTTTTCTTTTCTTCTTTCTTTGATTTTCTGCCGTCCTCCCTCTCTTGTTCTTTCTTTTGTTTCTTTTCTTATTCATTGGCCTTGATTTTTGAGTGAGTCTATTGGGTTAGTTGAAGAGAGAGTTGGGAAAGGTAGAGTTGATCTTTGAGAAAGGTAAGTGTGGTTGGTTTTCCGATCTGACCTCCTTTTTCTTTCTATTTTTGATTTAAAGTGAATAGAAGTTTAATTCAAGTATTTCTCTTTGGATGATTTTGTGCAAGATGCTATTGACAAGAGGAAAAGATCTGAGTTGAAGAAGAAAAGTGATTCAAGCTACGTTTTGAGGTCGAGATCGTGTGTAATTTTAATTTCAGTCTATTTTGATTGCTTGCGGTGTTTGGTGATATAGGTGTACATATGTTTATGATATGTGTGTGTGTATATGTTTATGAGTATGTGACCTGATCATTTGAGTGTGTGTTGATGATAGAGTTTGGTTTTGGCAATTTCTGTTCAGTTGTCATCTGACCTCCGTGTAATGTTTTTGTCATAAGTAGAGTTATAGACCTCGAAATAATTCTTGATCCATCAGAACCCTGACTTCTATGGCTATAAATATCTCAGAAATGACCTTTATCAGATTTTTGCTCTAAGACCCTGAAAATTGGCCAAAATAGAGGTGTCTCTACTTTGGCTGGTTCATTTGACCAGTTCAGCTTATTTAGATCATATATGATGTTATAGATGTCTAATTGACCTAAAAATTGTCCATTTGAAAGTTAACATCCTAGGTTACAATTGTTAAGAAGAGAGTTTTGCCTAAAAATGAGGTTTAGATGTTGGTTGAGGCTGTACAAAATAGAGTAGTGAAGCAGTCCTGAGTTTTCGCTTCTGTTTTGCTATTTTGGGTATGTCATGCTGACAACCAATTGGTTACCACCATGACCAATGCCCAGACAAGGCAGAATCGAATATTTTTGGACCTAACGGTGACAACCAATTGGTTACCACCATGACCATCCCCTGATTTGCATATTTTGAGTGTTTTTCTTCCCGAAATGCACCCAAACTTCATGGTAAGTTCCTATAGCATGTCCAACTTATTTCTAACCTTATGAAATGAGTATGTGTGTGGTGGTTAATTGAAATTATAGGTAATTAAAGCTATGGCATAAGAGTTTAATAATTAAATTAAATGTAAACATGCTTTTTAATTGTTGAACATGACTTGCCATGTGATATTAATTATATATGCTTGAATCATGATATAATGTTTGAATAAT
The DNA here is from genome assembly GCA_947683425.1 of Excoecaria cochinchinensis. NCBI lineage: Eukaryota > Viridiplantae > Streptophyta > Magnoliopsida > Malpighiales > Euphorbiaceae > Excoecaria > Excoecaria cochinchinensis. The sequence goes on from CANTUQ010000004.1 coordinate 7,091,350, forward strand.
TGTGATGTACCTGATGGAGTGTATAGAGTCTTTATGTTAAGCCCGAATGGTCATAGTAGTGGATAGATAAGCATGCTTATAAAGGGTTAGAGTGCAGCTGCTAGTGTTGGCCTTAATTGTGCCCAGAGTTTTGAATACCTTGTGTATTCCATAGAGTTTGAGTTAATTCTCCACATGTAAGATACTGTAAACAGTATTCAGAGTTACCCGTATCCACAATTGTTAAAAGTTCAGGCTAAAGTATATTCTGTAGTGTACAAGAGGTGAAGTGTTTTGTAGTGTATTTCAGGCTACTGTGTGGTCTGTAGTGTACAAGAAGTGTAATAGAGATATGCATATGTATAGAGATTCATATAGATATACATGAAAATAGCATGATATGATATCAATAATATTTTGCCATATTGCTTGGATATTTACATGTGGAACTTATTAGAGTGAATGTTATTCTGCATATAAATGAGTTAAAGCCTGATGGTATCTGCTTACAAGAACGTGTATATGATTATGTGTATATGACATGATTAGTGATATGCATGTGATATAATTGTGACTTCGCTCGAAGTCTATTATATCTGTTCATCCCCACTAAGCGTTATCGTTTAGCACGGATATTTATTTCCATGTAAGTTTACAGGTTCGGATCAGTGAGCGGGCATCTGCGGGTCAAGGCCACTAGGAGTTATGTTTCGATCTCTTTTTGTATAAGATAGAAATAGAGTTTGTGATGTTTTGAGTAACATCATTATGTAGATAGAAAGTACGGTGTTTATATGTAAATGTTAACTGTATGGTATATGTACTGAAGATGTATATGTATAAAGTTTTTGTAATGTGTATAGTCTTATATGTATATATATATATAAGAGCAGTATGTTTGGCCCAAGTTATTCTAAGTATTTTAGTGTTATCGCTTCCGCTATTGTGTATGCGAGTGTACGAGTATTTATGTGTGTGTATGGCTGGTGGCGCCCCGATATTCCTTACCGGGGGTATGGGGGTGTTACAACAACCCCGAAGCATGTCTTCAAGAATCTAAATAACTCTCTTGGACTGACCATCAGTCTGGGGATAAAAGGCTGTGCTAAAATTTAACCGAGTACTCAAGGCTGACAGAAGTTCTTTCCAAAACTTGGACATAAACTGAGGATCTCGATCAGATACAATGGATAACTGAACTCCATGAAGCCTGACTATTTCTTTCACATAAATCTCTGCCAACTTGTCCATAGAATAGTCTAACCGAATAGGCAAGAAGTGAGCTAACTTCGACAACCTGTCAACTATGACCCACACTGAATCATGCTTGCGCTGCATCGACGGCAAGCCAGATACAAAATCCATCGTAACATCATCCCATTTCCACTGAGGAATGGGTAAGGGGTTAAGCAAACCCGATGGGACCTGATGTTCAACTTTCACTTGCTGGCATACCAAACATTTTGAAACAAATTCCACTATGTCCTTCTTCATACCCGGCCACCAATAATGCTGCTTAAGATCTCGATACATCTTATCTCCACCCAGATGCATAGTGAAAACCGATGAATGGGCCTCTTGCAAAAGCTTCTTTTTCACATCACCCATAGCCGGTACACATAACTGATTCCCATGCTTAAGCGCTCCTTCACTATCCATGGAAAATTCAGTTCGCTTACCATCTTTCACTGCTTGACATACACGTTGCAAAACCGGATCACTCAACTGTGTAGTTACAATCTCTTGCTTCAGACTCGGTCTAGCTTTTAACTAAGCAATCAATGCACCTTCTACATCAAATCTCCATCTTCCTCTCCTAAGAGACAAAGCCAACATTGATTTCCTACTAAGGGCATCTGCTACGACATTCGCTTTACCCAGATGATAGTCAATAATACAATCATAGTCCTTGAACAGTTCTAACCACCTTCGCTGTCTCAAATTCAACTCTTTCTGAGTCAGCAGATACTTCAGACTCTTATGATCGGTGAAGATTCTGCACTTTTCTCCATACAAATAGTGCCACCACACCTTAAGTGCAAACACTACCGCCGCTAACTCTAGATCATGCATTTGGATAGTGTTGCTCATGGGGGCTTCAACTGCCTATAAGCATAGGCAATTACCTTGCCGTCTTGCATCAGAACACAACCCAAGCCCACTCCTGAAGCATCACTATACAAGGTGAATTCTTTACCCGACACAGGCTGCGTAAGCACAGGAGCCTTAATCAACATCTCTTTCAACTGATCAAAACTTGCTTGACACTTTTTAGACCAAACAAACTTGACTTCCTTTTGAAGCAACCTAGTCAAAGGTGAAGCCAATACCGAAAATCCTTTAACAAAACGTCGATAGTACCCAGCCAAACCCAGAAAACTTCTTACCTCTGTCACATTCTTAGGTGGTAACCAACTCACAATCGCTTCCACCTTGGATGGATCTACCCGAATACCTTCAGCTGAAACCACATGTCCAAGAAAAGTTACTTCTTTTAGCCAAAACTCACACTTACTGAGTTTAGCATAAAGTCGATGATGTCCCAACACTTATAACACCAGACGGAGATGTTCTTCATGTTCCTTCTCATTCCTTGAATAAACAAGGATGTCATCGATGAACACTACCACAAACCGATCCAAATACTATCTGAAGACCCTGTTCATTAGATCCATAAAGGCTGTGGGCACGTTGGTCAAACCAAATGGCATCACTAGGAATTCATAGTGACCATAGCGCATCCGAAAAGCCGTCTTTGCCACATCCGCATCCTTCACTCTCAACTGGTAATAACCCGATTTTAGATCTATCTTAGAGAACACTCCGGCTCCTCTCAACTGATCCAAAAGATCTTCAATCTGAGGTAATGGGTACTTATTCTTTACTGTAACCTTGTTAATCTGCCTATAATCTATACACATCCGCAATGTTCCGTCTTTCTTTTTAACGAACAAGACCGGAGCACCCCACGGAGACACACTGGGCCGGATAAATCCTTTATCCAAAAGTTCTTGCAATTGACTCTTCAGTTCTTTCAATTCCACCAGAGCCATCCGATACGGAGCCTTAGAAATCGGAGATGCTCCTAGTACAATCTCCACTGACAACTCTACCTCCCTCTCTGGAGGTAACCCCGGTAACTCTTCCGGAAAAACATCCTCAAATTCCCCCACGATAGGAATATCTTGCATTTTTACATGTTCTCTCTACGAATCCAGAACTAGTGCCAAATATGCTTCGCACCCCTTTCTTATAAACCTTTTTGCCTTCATCGCTGAAATGACATTATGCAACGAACTACTTCCCTCACCTTTCACAATCACGGGTAACTGATCTTTATCTTTGAGAACCATAACTTTCCTGTGACAATCTACTATAGCTCGATGCTTGGCCAACCAATCCATCCCCAAAATAATATCAAACTCATGAAATGGCAACCGAATCAAATCAACTGCAAATTCCATGCCTTGAATCCTTAAAGGACAATTCTGACAAACTCGTTTCACAATGACACTCTGACCCAACGGGCTAGACACACAAATCTCATAATCCAACCTTTCCTCACTCCTCAAACTATCACCCAACTTACTAGAACACAAGTAAGAATAAGTAGAACCCAGATCTATCAAAACATACACTTCAGAATCAAACAATAAAAACTTACCAACAATTACTTTCGGTGCGTTCTGCTCATCCCTGGCTTTCATAGCATAAGCTCTGCCAGCTGTCAGAACGGGGCAGTCTACAAACTCAGATAACTCTCTCTCCCGAGGCTGTCCACCATGACCCCGTCCTCTACCTCTACCATGGCTTCCTTGGGGAGCATTGGACCCTGCTCGGCTACCCTCTTGTTGACCTGGGGCATTCTCACGTAGATTTGGGCAATTAGCAAGGAAGTGGTCCGTACTACCACACCTGAAGCACCCTCCTGTCAGCCATCTACATTCGCCCCAATGGCGCTTACTACAATGGGAGCATAGAGGCATAGTATCGCCTCTACCACCTGAACTTCGTCTACCCGTGCCTGATCCTCTAGAAGAATCCTGTCTCCTCCCTCTAGTAGCCGGACTAGCAGGAGACTCTCCAACAAGATTTCCTTGAGATTCTCTTGATCTTTTTCCTGAAGAAGAACTACCTCTGGAGGTCTTTCTCCTCAAAGCTTTCTCTCTCAAAACATTCTCTGATCGTTCCGCTCTCAAGGCCGCCTGAACCAGCTGATAATAGCTAACATTTGGGGCAGACATCAAAGAAACTAGCATTGCCTTCAAAGATTCATTCAAACCCGCCTCAAAATGTTGACACCAAAACTCATCAGTAAGAATTCCTGGTGGTCATACTTGCTAAGCCCGTTAAACTCATTCTCATAGTCTGCCACAGACATCACCCTCTGCCTGAGACTCAAGAACTGCGCCCATCTGGCATCTTTGAATGCCTTAGTTATGTACTTATTCTGGAACTCTTTCTTAAAGAACTCCCATGTCAAAGGCTCGGGAAGCTGAGGCTGACTAAGCACTAACCTCCACCAGTCATAAGCAGAGCCTTGCAACAATGACACCACACATTCCACTTCCCTATCTGGAGGACATCTTATTTCCCTTAACACCAGCTTCACTTTATCAATCCACATCTCGGCTTTATCTGATTCATCTAAGCTGGTACCGAAGAAATCCTCAGCTCTATACTTTCTCATATTCTCAATAGGTTCCCTAGGTGCAGTTACTCTTTCCAGCACCATGGCCATATCTTGGGATATCTTAAGCATCGCTTCAAAGGAAACTGCAGGGGCCTCAGGTTACACCCTAGGAGGTTGAGCCGGACCCGAAACTGATGGGTCTTGCTCTTGGGGATTCGCACTCTCGGCTGACCCCTCAAGCGACCCATGAGCAGACTCCATAGCTATAAAACACAAACCACAATTTGCATCAGGCCAACGCAACTCTAACAGACTTTCTATGATACTCTAGCCCAGAAATGTCTAAACCTACTGCTCTAATACCACAAAATGTAACACCCCTTACCTATACGTAGAGAACTTCACCCTATGAAGAGGATGAAGGTCCCCGATAGATAAGGGTTGCCACCCACGGACGCTCAAATAGAACCAATCATTGCACACCACTTACATATACAAATGAATAAATTAAAATTTCGTAATTCATCAGAGAATAGGCCATAGAGCAAAATATTGCATTTCATTAATATAACAAAAGTGACTTTACATATTCCAAAAAGATACAAAAGTGCCTCAGCACAACTGAATAGTTAAATGTAACTAGTAACAAAACCATTTACATAATATTCTTTACATAGCTTCAAGAGTACAAGACTATAACACATACAAAAAGAATACAAGGCCTAAACTACAAAATCTTCTATCCACTAGTCATGTTGGCCCTGCTGATGCGGATTGCGCTGCTCAAAACCCTCAAAACCTTCCACACCTGCACGGATAAAACACCCGTGCTAAGCAAAATTGCTTAGTGGGGAAAAAGAGATGCACAACAACCACTCACAGTGGCGTCAACAAAGAATCACAAGCTAATGGCACAGTCAATTATTGAGTTCTCAAAGATAAAGTCAATGCGTGGAAACACAATAAACACAATATTCATATGCTCACATACTGTATACAATTCAGCGTAATACACAATATATTTTGGAATTCATATACATTAACAATATTGCACCTGCTTTAACAATAATAGTGGATAACGAGTATGCATAGATACCCGAAGGTATCAACACTATTCTCATAACACATAAATACCCGAAGGTATCAAAACAATCTTTTGATTTTGTTCCAAAACATTTTCGCGTAGATTCAGTACACAGGGATCATGAAGATCCAGGCGGGGGACCTGATCAGGGTCCAAATTATACACTAGCTGCAACAACACTAACTCTATTAGGCATGCCTAACTATCCACTTATTCGACTCTAGCAGGTCATGCATAATTCATATAGATATAGTCATATAATAAATTCATACAACAAACGGTAGGAAAAAGACAAGAAAAAGACATTTAAAGTTCATTTTCGAAAAACTGGGTACATGAGAAAATAGAGCAGAATGGGGGTCTCTATTGCGCTCCCAACTAAGTCGCGCTCGCGACAGAAAGGCATCGGACACTAGTCGTGCTGAGGGACACAACTCATGTCGGATGTCTCTCCACGCCAGTAGTGCTTCAGAGCACCACATGCTGAGGAAGTCATAACAGCACGAGTAGTGTTGAATGAGCACGAGTCGTGCTTCATCAGCACAAGTCGTGCTGATCCTCACCTGTTGCCATCGCCCTGCTGAGATGCATAACTCGCACACACAGAAGGGAGCACGAGTCGGACGACAAACGATTCTTCAAGCCAAACATGCGAGAGCTGGAAATCCTCTTGTGTCGCGCTCGCGAGAACATCACGCTCGTGATAGGAGCGGGATTTTCAGTCCCCAGCAAAACGTAAACCCAGAATTTCCCTCCAAACCAAAATCATTTTGACCCAAATCACTCCCAACTCCATCTTACCTCAAATTAAGCCTTCTAAACACCATAACCAATATCAAACAACATATTTCCACAATTAATTCCAAAATCAATCATCAATTCATAAATCAAGATTTCAAAAATACCAAAACCAGAAAATTATGAAGCAAAGTTCAATTAACTTCATATTTGATCCAATAACTCAATAATTATGCTACCTAACTCATTAAAACTCAAAACCCATATCATATTTACCAATACAAGCCTATTTACATATCATAAATTCCAGAATTTCATGCATATCTCAAAACCCATATATGAATATCAAATCAAAGCAAATTCCCAAACCTGGAATTAATGAACCTCCAATCAAGGGGCTCCACTCTCGCTCGCTACTTCCTCGCCCTTGGATTCTCTAGGAGGATTCTCTGAACCACAAAACCCAATAACACCAAACATGTTTAAACCCTAACTCGCAATTACAAAAGCTCATCTAAAGAAAAGGAAGAAGAATTATTACTTATCACTTACCACACCAGCTTAGGCTACCCAAAACTCACTAGAATTTGCAGCAAAAGGAAGAATTCAAGAAGAAATAAAGAAGAAAAGAAGAGAATAATCAAGGTAACGGGAAAGAGGAAGAAGAAGAAGAAGAAGAAGAAGAAGAAGAAGAAGCGTAAAGAGGAAAGGAAATCAGCTAAAATCATTCTCTCTCTTTCCCTAATACTTATCCTCTCACTTGCCACATGTCACTCTCTCAAGAGGGAAAACACACCCATCTCTCATCCTTCATAACTTATCCAATTCTAGTCTCTTAACATACACTACTCCCATATACACACTCACACTAGAATATAACCCAATACACACACATAATAACTTAATTCAATTAACATAACATATACTCAACATTAACCACATACACACACATATACTCTTAAGGCTCACTCTACTAGGGTAGTTTCGGGGAATTACAACGGCAGTGACGCGCGCCGAACCTAACAAAGGCCCTTTTAGACGAGACTCACTTTTAGGGCTCGAGAGATTGGTTCGTGTCTTTTGATCTTGGGTGCCATGAGATATCTTGGAATCCCTACCCAATAGAACATTGGGGAGTTCATCTAGCCTCATGGTACCTTTAGGCACCTTCGAGGTATTTTGGAGTCGCCACCCAATTTACGAGAAATTAGGAAAGGTCATCTAACCTCTATGGTCTAAACCAGAGATGGTGTTCGGAACTTCACTCTTATTTATATCTTGGTTAATTATAAATGAGTTTTTAAATTCATAAAATTCTATCTCTCCTCTCACACGATTAATGCATTTAGTTTAAGAGCGCATCGCAAGCAGTAAATAAAAGCTATAAAGAAAGCAATAAAATAAAACGATAAAGAAAAGCAGTAAACACGTCAAGCACACAATTACAAGAGAGATCGAGACAGAATACAATCCCTCATGAAAGAAAGCCAATTAAAATTGAAATGGAAATTGGGACAGAATAAAATCCCAAGTAAAGGCTAAATAACATTGCCCTGAAAATAATTAATTACAAGAGCCCACAAAATATATGAATGTAAATTTAAAACAAACAAGACAAAATCAAACATAGAAAAAATGACATACATAAATCAAGATATTTGTTTGATTCAGGAACATTGGTTCCTTCACGCTCACTTGAAGAGGGATCGAAGAGTTATTAGATTGTTGGATTGAAAATCGGGATGAGTGATCCCATTTTAGAAAACTTAACTTTTTGTTTTATTCGTTATATTTTACATTCATTGGCTAAAGTGAGGGACGTTTGTCCCGTTTTATTAATAAAAATCCCAATTTAGTTATAAAAATATTTTTGTAATTTTTTATCTTACATGTGCATAAAATAAAATATTTTATTTTAAATATTTTATAAGCAAACACAAACACAAAAAGGGGATAGGAAAGGTCTCACCGAGAGAAGGTTCCTTACGCGTCCCCTCCGTGTGGTCACGGGAACGCTCACACAAGGCAAATCACATTTAAATCCCACACAAGAAATAACATTAAAAATATTAGTAACAATTCTTAAACCAAACAAATAATATAAAGACAAGATAAAGAATAAAGACAAATTAATTATGCAATGATATAATAACCATAACGATGGCAAAAATAATAATAACAACAATAAAAATAATAATATAATAGCAATGATAAAATGGTAATAATAATAATAATAATGAAAGTAACTGGAAAACAATACTGATGATGATGATGATGATGATGATGATGCTGGTGATGATGATGATGATGATGATGATGATGATGATGATGATGATGATGATGATGATGATGATGATGATGATAATAATAATAATAATAATAATAATAATAATAATAATAATAATAATAATAATAATAATAGCAAATGCATGATAATGGCAACAACAACAGCATGATAATGAATATATTAACAACAATGCTAGTAATAAACATAATATAGTGATGGGAACGACAATAATAATGAAAGAAACACAAACATGTAATGGCATTAATAATAATAATAATAATAATACAATCAAAACCACAAAGAACATATTAACAGTGGCAAAACCATTAAAAATGCTAGAAATAGATGATAAAAATGGTAATAATAACAAAAAAATAACAATATTAACAATAATAATGATAAACAAAATTGAATGAGAACGGATCCAAAAATGTTTACCCTCAGAGTTTATAGATCGGAGAAATGGTGTCTTGATACGTCCTCCTTGTTGAGTTTACGGTATTAATCGCAAAAAAGCTTGAGAAAATCTAAGTTTTCAAACAAATAAAAATCTCAAGAAAATAATTTTTGATGGAATGATCAAGTAAAGGAAATTAATTTTCCTTGCTCAAGCCAAACCAAGAGTGAAATATTTTAGAAAGAAAAGAAGGAAAAAAACTGAATCTTGAAATCCTTAGAAATTTTTTTTAATGCTTGTGTCTACTCTTTTTTAGAGAGAAAACCCTATTTTCTTGAAAGCTAGCCCCCTTTTGAAATGAAGACAAAGCCCTCATTTCAAATCCTCTCTCTTCCCAAAATGGAAAGAGACAAAACATCCTTTTAATTCCATTGTCCAAAAAAAACATAAAAACATTAAACAAAACTTTATTTTAGTCTGAAATTTGACTATTTTTGCAGGTGGAAAACAATAGCATAGGGCAGGGAAACGCACGCGGAGGCCCGTAGGCGGGGTCCGTGAGCTGCGGCCTACCTACAGAGGGCCGTAGCTCATGCGCGGGGCATGCGGCTTGAGGGTGGCATGTCGTGCATACGGCAGGGAGGCCGCATGTCGCGCATGCCCCGCATGCCGCATGCTGCGGCTAGCGCACGGCCTGCAGGCATGTGCGAGCGCACGCCCCGCAGCCTGGCACCCTACGCCGCGTGGGCCCGCACGCAGGCGCTACGTTCCCAGCACCGGAAGCCCCAAAACTAGAAAAACAAAAACAAATACACAAAAAAAATAAAAATAAAAAAGAATAAAAATAAGAATAAAAATAAAGATTTTTTCCCGAACTAAAATTCTAAAGAAAAAGGAGATTCTCGACAAGGGAAACATCATTTTCGACACCTTTGCCTGTGAGCAAGTATCAATTTAATCATCGTGTAATCCTGATCTTGGACCGCCTCGACACCCGGTGTCTACAATGGCACACATTGCTCGAGCGACGGCCGTCCTTGGGCCGACCGGCGGGTGGAGGTGAAGTTCTGCGACGGCCGTCGGTGGACCCTCAGCCCATCGATCATCCCTGATCCGCAAAAAAACCAAGAAATCCGATTAAAATTCAACTTTTACTATTAAAATTACCTTTTTGCACAATTGGACACAAATAAATTAATATGGAACAAAAAATGAATTAGAAATTGATCTAGAAATATTTACCTCCAAAAAATTACCTTCTGAAGGCAAATGTCACATAATTTCTGCCCTTGAATTCTGCAAGGATTAATCAACAATGTGCAATTTTGGGTAGTTTTTACCGCAAAATTGTATTTTTTCAAATAGATCATGAAAAGAAAATTATATTTTTTCGTCTCAATATTTTATAGCAATTATAAATGTCAAAAGGCTAAATCAAGTAAGGACGAATTGATTTCGTTTTCTCGAATTCACCTTAGTTTGAAAAAAGATTTGATAAGATTTTTAATGAAAATAAGAAAAAAAAACTCTTTCGAAATTTTAGTAAGAAACCTCCAATATTTGATAAAAATTGCTAACCCCTGATAATGAACCTCACCCCCCTATTTATAGACTAAGGTGGGAAATTCAAAAAGTTTTAAAATTGGAATTTGAATTTAAAAGAGATTTACGAAATTGAATTATAACCGCTAAATCCAATCAAATATTTGGAAATCAAATCAAATGTTTGAAACTATTTGAAAGAGATTTGGAAATCAAAGAGAATATTTGGAAATATTTAGGAAATATTTCCTAAATCCCGTGAAATCCCCTCAGATCCACCGCAGATCGCTGACCGACGGGCGTTGCTCGGCATACCAATGGGCATTGATCGCCATGGCAGCTGTGGTCATTTCGAGCGATGGGCAATCCTAAGGGACGAGCTTGAGCGACGGATGTCGCTTGTGAGAGGGACGGGCCATCCCATGCGAGCGACGGGTGTCGCTCTCGCAAGGGATGGGTGTCCCTGGAGCGAGCGACAGGCATAGCTCACTTGAGGGATGGGCGTCCCTCAAGCGAGCGATGGGCATCGCTCAATCGACGGACAGGTGTCCCTCAAGCGCGAGCAACAGACGTCACTCCCGCGAGGGAGGACCACCGTTCAGACCGAGCAACGGGTCACTCTTTGTCCGACGGCAACCAAAGACCAATTTTTAATTCAAAAGCTTCTTTTTTTACGCACAATAACCTCCTGCTGCCAGAAATCCTTAATCCTTGTGAATTCAAAGGGCAAAAATCTACAACTCTCATCCTTTTGCGCTAATATGGGAATCAATATTTTCATCGAGTAACTCTGATCTGGACTGCCTCAGAATTCGGTGTCTACAGCGTGGTTTGATTTAGAACAATAATGTGCACAAACGGTAGTCGAAATTAAGGCAATGTTTCCCATGCCCACATTTGTATTATCTGATTATAATCCCCAAGTCCATTTACACTTGAACGGGTTGCACGACATAGCTCCCTATACAGCCATGCCAAGCAAGCTGATCTCCAATTATAATTTCTCGCTTGATCTAAAAACTCTAATAGCGGAAGCCACATTAAGTGAATGTAATTATTAAAAAAATAATCCACAAATACAATGCAATATCCAAGCACGAGTAAAGCATTGTATACCGTATTCAAAATCATCGGGTAGTAAGGAACTAAAATTTCTTGTTAACCAGGTCATTTTAACGCTTTGGCCTCTGAGAACGTCTTCTAGGGGAACTTGTCACAAAAGCCGACCACACAGATCCTCCCAATCTATAACACCCACTTACTGTACCGAATGAACCACATACTTGTGTAGTAAGTTCACTAGGCAAGGTACGGAGCGTCACACAGTCGGGAGCACAAAACATGTTTGCATATAATATTCTCGACAAATGACATACATACAATTCACATAATATAATTAACAATAACATAAAAAGAAGGGATAAAAAATTTTCTTTCCATTTCCATCTCATGGTATTCATATTATACCTTATAATATTAAATTTAACATTACTTATGACGGTTCATCGCATTTACATATTAGTACATTTTACATTACCAAAAAAATAATATTACATACATTTCTTCATTTCATTTACATAACTATATTAATACATATTTATATTATTTTGTTTACAACAAACATCACATTTATATAAACTAGTACAAAATCTACATCAATCCACTCCTAGTTTGGTGTTGGCATGACTGTTGCAGGATGTCCTTGGACTCGACTTTATTTTTAGTACCTACATAGATAGAATACTCGTGCTAAGCATATAATTTAGTGGGGAACATATAAAATATGGACAACTGCTTACAATGGTCATCAATAAGTACACACACATGATGCACATTTCATGGAAGCATAATTACAAAATTAATAACTTATTATATAGGCACAACGTAGAGTATACATACTTGTTCATGTATATGTGTTTGTATATATATATATGTGTGTGTGCGTGTTTCATTTAGATTACATATATTCATGTACTTATTCAGGTTGGTCATCATACTTAAATTGAACACATTTCATAAAAACACATTTATAACTGTTATTAATGCATAAATTAATCATATACATTCATTATACACAACCATGCATTCATACATGCCCTTGGTTTTATCATTTTCCTTATTCATCAGTCATTCACACTTTTACGGTGCTCATTTCATATAACATATTTCATTTAATGATCAGCCTGCATTTTCCAGTGGAAGTGGATAACAGGAAATACGGTATGTATCCATAGATACCCATAGGTATACAGTCAGTACAATATAGTAGGTACCCAAAGGTACAATAAATGAGTGAGACATATCCGTCTCAAATCATAACACCATTGGTGTCTACGGTAGGCTGCAGCAAACGGTAGTCCCTAAAGGCATGCCTATCTAACCATTACCCGATCTAAGGCAAGTATTCAATTGCATATATTTCCATATTAATCATTCTTGTACCACTCACATACTTAATTTATCATATTAGCTATACTTGTGCTATTAACATGTACATTTCATTCACAGTCATTTATTATGCTTATACAATGTGCATGCATAGCTAAGAATTCATGTCATATATTTATTATACAACATTTACTAATATATAACATTCACATACATGGTTCCTTAATAATTTCCATTATAATCATGTTATCATTATATATAAATTTATATAACATTAATGTATAAATTCATAAATATCATTTAATAATGTTGGGCAAGTGTCACAGTCATTTCAGTTAATTTGGGTCCTAATAGATCAAGAAAATCACTTAATATAATTGTGGGAAATGGATGTCACATGTTTTTAAGGTATTCTACTCAGCAGATTGCTGGCAGCTCCCTAGTTCCACATTCAACTGCAATTTTGACACTAAATATGAACTTATTAGACAAAGTATTTTTATAAAAAAATATTCTCCTATGTCTTAAGTTTCTAATGGTTCAAAAATTAGGTCATTTTGGACCTGTAACTTAAGAGATATGGGCAAAACATTCCGGACTACTCCTAAGAAGTCTCTAGGGACAGAATTGTGTCCTAACTTTGAAAATTCCTAGGAATGATAGAGACATAATTTGGCCATACTTTTTTCATGAACTCTCCTAGGTGTCTAGTTTCTTTAGAATTTAAATTCATTCCATTTGGAGTCCTAATGAGTGAGTTACACCCAAAAAACTACAGGCTATTCCCAAAACATGGATAAAATCGGGTCAGTGATTTCAATCCCATATTTGAAGACCTTATTGGTAGAACTGGGTTTTAGTGTCTCTTAATATTTAAAGATCTGTCTCTTAAGTTTTAGCTCCAACTAAAATCACTTCAACTGGAGGTCTTTAGGCCAAGATATGGCCTAAATAAGGTCACTGAGGTGTGACTTAGACATAAATTTGTCAACTCATCTATAAAGCTAAACCAACCAAGGTAGATATTTACTCTCTAATTTGCATGTATTTTTAGACCTACAAAAATCATTTCTAGGCCAAAATTCCTCATAACAAATGATCCTCAGGATTTTAGCTTTCCAATGACACTAAATTCACATCATTTGGGGCAATACAACTCAAGATATGGCTTAAATACCTGAATTGCTCTCATTGTAAGGGTAGAATCTGTGTTACATATTTAAGTCTAATTTTAAGGATTTTAGAGCTAGATTCAAGTTTCAACCTCTTGTAAAAAGGTATAGATCTTAAGTTTCTCCTCCAATTGAAATCATCCCATTTATAGATATGTAGGCCAACTTATGGCCTAAACACTGTCACATGATCATTTGTAACCTAAGTAGAATTTTGCCTAAACATACCAAAAGTCATTTCATGCAATTTCAATCAATTCCCTAGCCATAACCAAGTTTACATCACTATTTCACTCTTAATTAGTATCAAAATCATCTCAATTAGCACATACACATATGCAAGGAAAGTTAGGTTCCCAAACCTTAGTTTCTCCACCTTTTTCCTTCAAGTTGGCTTTTTTCCTTCCTTCACCTCTCTTCTTCTTGCTTCGTCCACTATGCACCATCACAAACTCATATTAATAACAATGATTTCCAGCCTTACTGAATTGAAGATGGAGAAAAGAAGAAAATCTAGTATTCTTTTTTTTTACCTTTTTAGCTATAAAATTACATTGAATTTATCTTCTACCTAACCAATCATTGGGACAAATTTTTGAGTGAATTTTAAGTGCAATTGAAGTGAAAAAGGTGGTTGTAATTTAGAAAGAAATTGAGTGGATTTTCTTCCCAAATCAGCCGACTTACATGGCTTAAATAAGCCATGCAATTTCTTCATCGTTCTAGAATAGGGTTACGTATTCGGTTGTTATTGGCTCATCCTTTTCTCTTTTGTATTTTTCTTTGAAGAAATATCTAAAAATACTAAAAATGTTTCTAAGGATGTACAAAATTTTTCGGATCAAAATGATGTTGTTTCAGTAATTATTCCTAGTCCGATGGAATTTTGACCAGTCTAAAAATTTATTTTTCTATTTCAACTAAAAATTAGTTTTTCACTTGCTAAAATTTTCTTATAATATTTGCAATGAACCTATGTGTTTAAATATTTTTTTGGAGATCTCTAACATTTTTCTTAAGCTCGGTCAATGTTCGATCAACTTCAATTAGTATTCAAACCGAATTGTGACTTATCTCTATTTTTTTACTTTTAGGGGCCTATTTAAACTCAATTTCACCTTAAATTACATCATTGGACTCCTTATAAATTATACTTTCCATTTATAATAGCCCAATTTATACCTTAGTAGCTTTGAGTATAATTTGAGGCATATTTATAAGAAAAAGAGAATAATTGAATTAATAAGTTAAGGATTTAGGTGGAATTAAATTAATTTTGGAAGGTAACCTGGTAGTATGTGCATGTGAGGACTTAATTGTATAAATATGTGAATTTAATTGCATTAATTTAATTAGTTGGAAGTGCTAATGTGTGGTTATCCTAAATTGAGAGGCAAATGTATAAAATTAGAAAACAAGAGGGACCATTTAACAAAGAAGAAAATATGCATCAATCATGGTTGGACATGTGTAAATCTAAAATTTTGAGGAAATTTCTTCATGGCTTTATAAACCATGAAGAATGACAGAAATTATTGGAAAACCCAGCCGAGATTCTCCTCTAAACTTCTCTTCCTCTATCCATTTTTGCAGCCTAAAATCAAAGTCAAGTGTATTCAAGGTTAAATTTAAGTAAGAGGTTGATTTAAGAGTAGTTTTAAAGCTATTAAGGTAAGTATTGTTTGCTATTCACCATCTTCTTTCTTTAAACTTTAGAATTTCAAGTTATGATTGTGTTGCTATTATTGAGTTCTTGTTGTGGAAAATGAAGGAGAAGTGGCTGAAGGAGAAAAGAATCAAAAAGAGCAAGAAATGAAGTGAAAGGAGGTTTGGAAATTTTAGAGGTTTGGGAATTTTCTACCTTTTTTGTGTTAAATTCTTGATTGATTGTAGTTTTAAGTTGGTAAAGTATTCATTGATATTTAAGAATGTTATTGAAAGTATTTGAGAATTATTGTGTACGGTAATTGGTTTTGAGATGTTGTTTATGTGGAAGAATTGTGTTTGTGGTGATTTAGGTTAGTTTGAAAATGGTAAATCAAAGCACGTTAGATTTCCAAATTGACACAACTGTGTTTTTGAAAACACAGTTGTGTTCTCGAAAACACGGCTATGCTTTGGAAAGCATAGTTGTGCTTTAGTGTAATATCTTTGCAAATGCAGCATGGCTCACGACTGGCAAGTATTGGTGCCAGCCGTGACCCCCCATTCTGCTTGGCCTTATGGCTAGTAAATTTCTGTGCCAGCCGTGACCCCTTGTTCTATTTGGTATTTCAAGGCTGGTAGGTATGGCTACTAGCCGTTAGGGTGCATTATGGATGAGCAGATCCGTTCAAATGCATGGGTCATGGCTGGTAGGTATCTATGCCAGCCGTGACCCCTTATTCTGTTTGGCATCTCACGGCTGGTAGGTAAGGCCACTAGTCATGATAGTGCATTCTAGATGGACAATTTCATTTTTAAGGATGGGTCACGGCTAGCAGGTATTTGTGCCAACTGTGAGCCCCCTATTTCTCCTAAAATAATTTATGCATTTGTGTATCAAATGAATTCCATTCTGAACCAAATTTAATATGATGATTAATTAACAATAATAATTAATATTTAATAAGGTTCTGTAATATTTTATGAATTATTTTAGAATTTATTTTGAATTAAGCTAATATTTCGAAAACATATACATAAGGATGATGTGTCTTTTAAATACAAATTTCTAGTGATGTGTAAAATACATTTTGGACAATGATCTTAATACACATTTCAGTGCCTGCTTTAGACCGGATAGTGGATAGATAGGCATGCCTATAAGGACTCTATTTGCTGCTGCCTCTGTTCTGTGCGCCCCATTTGGGTCATCATTTGACATATAAGATTACAAAATAATTAAAATGAATTGTACCTTCGGGTACCCCTAGTTCTGTACCTTCGAGTACATATGTTCCGTATTTTCTCGTTATCCACTTCCTTAAAGTAATGCAGGCAATTTAATGATAATATATGCAAGACTCATGTAATAAATAAGTGTACTTGTGATCAAAATACTATTTGTTCCACTTTATTTTGTATTGAATATTTATTATTACATATACAATATTCTCATGATGATTATTTATATGCATTCATCTTGTGTGTTTGGTCTCGATGACTACTGTGAGTAGTCATCAATTTCATGTTAATTCCCTACTAAGCTATATGTTTAGCATGGGTGTTTCATCCATGTAGGTACAAAAGGTGAGGCAAGCATCAAAGACATCTCGCAAACGCAAACGCCAACACATCTATAGAAGACTTTGTATGTAGGGTTTGAATTTTGTTCATAAATTTGTATTTATGAATATGAACACTGTATTAAGGCATGTATGTTACTTAAATAACTTTTGGTATCGTAAATTTACCTAAACACTATTGAAGTCATATAAATAGTTTAATGAAATGATAAAAGTTTGTATTTTCTGTTTTGCACTATTTGTGATCTATTCTTTACACTTTCTTATCCTCCTAAGGGGTGTTACACCAATTGTCATAGAAAACTTTTTCAACCCAAATGTTACTATTCATCCTGAGTGATACTATTCGCGACCTGAAAAGTACTATTCCCGAAAACCAAAATTTAGGGCATTACACAATCATACTGTAAATGTCCAATCATAGCTTGTCCTTCAATAGGCAAACTGGTTAGGATCCTCATATCCTAAAGTATAATTGTTGTTTCACAAATAGTAAGGTGAAAAAGTATGTGTCTCCGGTCTCCATATCTTGACAAATGCAGTTATCATATTGATATCAACATGCATTGCACCGATCTGTTACGCTCCGTAAAATTCTAATAATCTCAAGTACGGTACTATCCTCGGATCAATGTTCTTATAGTAACTGTCAATCCTAGCTCGATATGCAAATAATATATCATGATCAACATGAAAATAAAAAATTATCAGTTATATATGCGTGGCTCTGTGTATCTGTTTATAGACTTATATTTATAATTTAAGTTAAGATTCGAAATATAAATACATTATTGTTTCAAATTATATCTGCTTGGTGTTTACCTTACAATTTTATCAGATCATCAACATATGGACCCAAATTTATATATTGTTGATTTTCAAGCTGATCCATTTTTTAATAACCTAAGTGTAAATACAATAACAAGTGTTACTTGTGCATTAAAAAATATTTGAAATAATTAACTATAAATGTAATTTAAAATTATTTCTCATAATAAAAAATATAAATCACATAAAATTAAGAATAAATAAAAATATCCAACATTTTTCTATATAAAACTAATACAATTTCCATTATTCTAAATATAATTATAGTATCCTAATCGAAACAACCATTATTTTTCAATTTCAATATTTTAAATATTATTTTTCTAGTTTGATGTTACACTAATATTTTTTTCAAACCACCAGAAAAAATTTTCTACCATGACCAGCAAAATAAGCAACATAGTCAAATCAAATCCACTATAATAATTAAATTAGTCCAAATACATGCATATTTATATATTAAAAATATAAAAATTAATTGCTAAAAATATTTAAAAAATGTAGATCAATTGCAAATATTAATTTAATTTAACAATTTTAAGTAACAAACTCATAAAAAAAAAAGTCAAATACATATTTCACAAAAACAAATGTTACGTTTCTAAAATATATAAAAATTTTCTACTATAAAGTTCTGATAGAGTTGGGATACGCCCATGACTCTATAAAGGATTGAGTTCCTATCAAGATTAAATTGAGTTATTTAATCTAAATTAAATTACCAAATCTTATCTCAGAAAGAGTCTGAGTTAAACTAGAGTTAGGTCTCTAGCCATTAGGACCTCTATAAATAGAGGTGAGGTCCTCATAATTTGGTAACGAGAAAACGTATACGCCGCAAGGCTGCTCGTTCCCACTCACAGTTTTCTGTCTTATTTTCAGGGGCATTTAGATTGTGATCTAGCTGCTCTTACCCCGAGTGGGTAAAAGCCAGACCAGTGACCAAAACAAACGAGATCTTGGTAGACGCTTCCGCAACTAGTTTCTGCGCTACAAGAGGTAGGTACATTTATTTAATGTTACCTCCGCATGTTAAATTATATTTGTTATAATAATTTTCCCAACATTGGTATCAGAGCCGCGATTTTTGTGTCCTGGCATGTGGCTAAATAGATCTAAAAATTTTATGTGTAAAATTATTAGATCTGGGATGCATTAATCACAACAAAAATTTTTTTTTTTGTGTGAAAAATATATATGCGTGTATATTTCGGCTCGATTTCATGTATGTGTACACCGAAACCCGAGGGGACGAACATGAGTGTTCTAAACGACTAACTAGAAGTCGGGATTTTTTATTTTTGACCTCACCATTGGATTCACAGACCCTGAAAACCCCCCACCGGCCGGAACCGGAGAGTCAGAAGCGGTCGGGAAGGCGGCGCGTGCACTACACGCGCCGCATACGTTCGGCGCGTGCGCGTGGGCGGTGGCCCACACGCGCGTGCCACGTGTCAGCAGTATTGCGTCACTGCTGACACGTGGCCCAATGGCTGAGCGCCACGTGGATGGCAGAGGCCATGCCACGTGGCACAACGTGGGGCGGACACGTGGCTGATCGAGGTCGTGCCACGTGTCATGATGACATGTCACACAGCTGACACGTGGCCCAATCGAGGAGAGACACGTGGACCAATGAGACGGTGCCACGTGTCATGCCATGTGTCATTGATGACGTGGCATCAATGACACGTGGACCAATCAAGTGTCGCCACGTGTCAGACCGAGGTCTGCCACGTGGCAAAGCTGACGTGTCATGCGTGACACGTGGACCAATGAGACACCGACACGTGGCACCAGCTGGACCAATGGCATTCGGACACGTGGCGTGACTGGATTCGGACACGTGGCACGCTGTGGATGTGACACGTGTCTAGCCAAATGGGAGGACGCGCGTGTAGCGCGTGAAGGCGCGTGAGCGCGTCTCCCTCCCCCTGTTCGGCGCGTGTGGGCGCGTGCGGTGACCTCCGACCACCATTTTAGCTCCGATTTTTGTCAAATAATTTTTTAAAATTATTTCTGATTTTTTGGTCATGTTTTGAAAAATTTTTAATGACCAGAAAATATATTTTGTAATTTTTGAAATTTAAATGTGTTTAATTTCAAAATAAAATATTAAAATTTTTAGAAAATGTGTTTTCTGCTTTCGGAAATTTTTAAAAATATTTTGAAAATTTTTTGAGGTGCTGTCCTTATTTATTGATTGAAATGTGTTTCAATTATGTGTATTTATACATGAGTGTATAAATTTTACCTGTAATATGTTACAGAAAAGTTAAATAAGGGTACTGGTACTTCCTTATGAAACGCATTGGTTATTTTAAGAATTGCAAGGGTGCAATCAATAAGTAACATGAAAATGCGAAGGAAGTTTTGAGCTGATAACATTGATGCAACAGTGCATCATAAAATACATATGTGAGAACAAATGCAAGAGTGCATTTGGACTGGTGGTCCGAGTATGAATATGAAATTTTGGTTTGAGTTACCAAAAGAAAAGTGTTGAGAAGTAACACTAAAAATTCTGTGATGGTGTTGAGAAATGGACAGAGCGTGCATTGTCCATAACTTCATCAATGAACTTATGAGTCGCTTGATGAATTGAAGAAATCGGTCAAAATTGTAATCCTTATAACTAAAAAGATTTTATGAAATCTGGACTTCAGTAAAGATGACATAAGTGTCAACTTAAGTTAGCGATTATTTTTGTTAAATAGGATTTATGTTTCCTATTAATATTTGACATGAGTGTCTTATTTTGGAATTATTGGATTTTAATTATTGGTTAAATAAATGTTTTTATTTACTTATTATGATGGCATTTAATGTTATAATAAATGAGTTTATTTTAATTGTTAATTGCCTTGCGATATTTTATGAGTAAAATAATTGCATGTTTATTAAGTAAAGGCTTAATAAAGATCCCCTCATAAGTTTGAGAACTTGATAATCCAATAATTCAGATTTATTATGCATGAAATCTTAACTTATAAGGTTGGACATTAGGACTTAGAGGGTAATTGGATACTATAAGTAGCCTTTTCGAATTTGAGCCTAATAGAAAATTTTACTAGGTTACTATTTCAGGTGCATAATAAATTGCATGTGTTGCCTTATCTCTTTTAAAATGTGCAATATTGATCCATTTGAGATCAGAGGATCTTAATGGATAATGCTTCCAAGTCAACTGTCGCCCTTAATATAGATATTAAGATGAATGTTGACAATTATGAAATCTGGAATACAAAGATCCAGTATGTGCTTAAAGAGCAAGAGGCTCTTAAATCTTCAAGTTCGGTTATGGCTGAACTTGAGGATGACACTATATCACAGTATAAGCAGGACCAGAATGCCTATGTGGCATCACATCACTAAGTAATTTCGCAAGTATCAAAATGCTATTGATCTGTGGATCATTTTGCAAGAGAAATTTAGAGATGTGACTCTGAATAAGCTCCGATCATTAATGATCAAATTTGATACATATCAGAAAATGTCTGATTATTCGATGCGAAAACATCTAAGAGAGATGGAAAGGAAAGTGAGCTTAGTGATCTTAGTCATAAGTGACTGATGAGCAGTAGGTCCAAACTATTATCCGTTCTTTACCCAAGAGTTGGTAGCATGTGAGGATGCAACTAATTTACATGGATAGGCATATAGACATTTGAGGATGTTGCTTGTCATTTGAAGCTTAAAAGGGACCGGCTGACAATGATTAAGGTCAATGTCATAGTGCATATGGCACAGTCCTGTTCTAATAGAATGAGTTCTCATTAGAACAAGATAATAAGCTTTATTAATAGGGATAAAGAAAAGGCTTGAGAGCCTGAAAAG
Organism: Excoecaria cochinchinensis; assembly: GCA_947683425.1. Lineage (NCBI taxonomy): Eukaryota > Viridiplantae > Streptophyta > Magnoliopsida > Malpighiales > Euphorbiaceae > Excoecaria > Excoecaria cochinchinensis. Next base: position 7,113,462 of record CANTUQ010000004.1, read on the forward strand.
TAAAAGGAATAGAATCATGAAAGGTCCAAAGGCAAATGGGTGGTAAACAATTCAAGAGTGAAATGTTTCAATTGCCTAAAAGGATACTATGCAAAGAGACTGCATTGTGTCTTTAAAAATACACTATTTTAACTCAAGAGTGAGCAAAAATTTATGTATCTAGTTCTGAATTTTATCCTTTGTGGGTGGTAAATTTAGAACCAATGGACCATATAACAAGGGATTGAGATAACTTTGTTATGAAATTTAGATTCTGTTCTTTCTTTATTGAAGTTTGTTTTTCAATTTACATTTTGAGGATAACAGTGTATACTTATGCTTGAATGATTTTATTGTTATGGATGTGGACCATAACTATTTGAGTAAAACTAATTTTTCCTTTAATTGATTCTTATTCTTCACATAGTTATGAGAACAATGTGAAAATAAGGCATGCTATAATAAACCATATTGGACAAAACCGAATGAGTTGGTTAGTCAAATAAGGTTTAGTAGGCGATTTAAATAAGGTTGAATTACCTACATTTAAGCATTGCTTAAAGGAAAAACTAGTTAGAAAATCATTCGGATAAGGAACTAAAGCGAATTTCCATTGCAGTTAGTCTATTCTGACGAATGTGGTCAAATGAATGTGAGGGTAAGGCATGAGGCCTACTATTTCATCACATATGACTGTACTAGGTATGGTCATGTCTATTTGATTTCTCACAAGTCAGAAGTATTGTGTTGCTTCACGACTTATATGAGTATAGCTGAGAATCAATTAGATAAAAAGATCAAAACTTTAAGAACTGACAGAGGTCAGTAATATCTTACAGATAAACTTAAAGTTTCATGTGATGAAACAGGATTGAATATCAGTTGTTCATTCCTTGAAATCCACAACAAAACGGTGTTGAGGAAAGCAGAAATAAGACTCTCCTACATATGGTTAGATCTATGATGGCAGAGGCAAATTTGCCTATCTCCTATTGGGGATATGCTTTATTGACTGCCACATATGTTCTGAACTGTATGCCCTCTAAATCTGTCATTACCACAACTTATGAGTTGTGAACTGGACGACAAGTTGACCTAAGTCATTTATAACTTTTGGGTTATAATGCTTACGTGCATGATACCTCAATTTGGTAAATATGAGACCAAGAGGCAGAAGAGTATCTATGTGAGACATTCTGAAGTATCAAGAGGATACATTTTCGTGGGTAAGTAAGAAAATGGCATAATGACAGAATTTGAATCACTAGACGTTATATTCTTAAGAGAATACATTTTCTAAGTTGGGCGAAGTGAATTGAGATTTCACTTTCTATTAATTTCAGGTAGAGGAACGATCAGGATCACTCCATCCGAGTGGGAGGGAGTTAGAGGAAGAAGGTTAAGACCTTCATCCTCCAAACGATTCGGATGTTCTGATTCGAGTGGGACCATTCTTAACTCCAGTGGGAGACAAAGAATGAAGTATTCCTGACTCCAGTGGGAGTATGGAACATGGTCCCAGTGGGAGCATTATGAATCACGATAAATATATGAGACATGTTTATCAAGATTCAGAACTGCAAAAATCTAAAAGGATAAGTGTTTCATGCCGACAATTTAAAATTGAAAGCCTGAACGAAGCCCTTTTGGTTATCCCACAAGACTAGAAAGAGCATAAAACCTATTCAAAAAGCTCTTTCATGCCCATTTAAGAGAAAAATGGACTAAAGCAATGGAAAAGGAAATTGGCATCCATAGATCAAACCATGTTTGAGAACTAGTTGATCTACTGGAAGGACACAAATTGAGAATAAATGTATTCTCAAAGTAAAGTGAAAGGCTGAAAGAGGTATCGAAAGATATAAGGCTCGGCTAGTTGCTATGGGGTTCATACAATAGGAAGAGATTGACTATGAGTAGACTTTCTCATCTATTGTAAAATTTACGTGCATAAGGTTCATTCTAGCCACAGTGGCGAGTTTGAAAGTAGAGCTTCATCAAGTGGATGAAAAGACTGTTTTTCTCAATGGAGAAATGGATGAAACAATTTACAAGTTTCATCGAAAAATGCAGCAAACAAAAGGTTTGCTGATTGATGTGTTCAATCTATTGCCTTAAACAGTCTTCAACACAATAGTGCTTGAAACTTCATCATATAATCATGTCGAATGTGTTCAACATGATTGATGAAGATAATTGTGTTTATAGTAAAAGCTCTGAAAATGAATTCATCATTTTGGCATTGTATGTAGACGACATACTTAAAGCTGACAATGATAAATGGTACGTAAATAAAATCAAAGATTGGTTATCGTCAAACTTTGAGACAAAGAATATGAGTTGTGCATATTACATTCTTGAAGTTAAGATTTCAAGAGATCATTCAAGAAGATTGTTGTCTATTTCTTGAGAGAAATATATCAACAAAGACCTTGAGCGATTTAATATGCAATACTGTAAACTCATAAATTACCCCATTGCCAAGAATCAGTTTCTTAGCAAAGATGTGTGTCCTATGAAGTCAGAAAAATTGAACGTATGAGGAGCGTTCTATATATGACAGTGCCTTGGGTAGTCTTATGTATACAGTGTTGTATACAAGACATGATATATACTATGCAGTGAGCATGGTTAATAAATATCAATTTAACCCAGGCAAAGCACATTGGAAGCAATTAAAAGGATACTTATATACCTTAGAGGTACTGCAGCCTATTCTCTTTATTATTAAGAAAATGATCTGCATTGAGAGAATACAGAGACGTTGATTGGGCAGGAGATGTGGATGAGAAGGCATCCACCTCAGGTTTAAATTCTTGTTTGGCAAGAGTGCCATCTCGAGGAGTAACAAGAATTAAATCCGTGTAGCCCTATCAATAGTGGAAGTTGAATTTGTCACTTCCTCAATTGCAGTATAGGAGACAGTTTGGCTGAAATGGTTTATGAGCCATTTAAAAGTAACTGTCTTAGAGGTATTAATGACAGTCTTTAGTGACAGTCAGTCGTTGATAGCTTATAGTGGAGCTAAGCGTATCGACATTAAGTATCAATACGCGAGAGATATTGTTGCACAAGGAGAGATGTGAACTTACAGTACGTTTCTACGCACGCAGATCCGTTGAGTAAACCTATGACGAGAGATGTGTTTTGAGAGACACATTAGATCTCGAGATTTGCGTAGAATTTAATTGGTACTGTTATACTTTATATAATCCCTTAACGTTATTATTTGCGAATAATTACTAAAGTTCATTGTTGGCAATACATGAGTGTGAATGTTTATGTGTAAACATTTACTGTTATTGATATGAGATTGAGTATGTCGGACAGAGAAGTAGCCCACTCACAAGGGTGTTTACCTTAGTTTTGTCAATGAGTTGGCAAAGACTAAGATGAGGCGATTTTTGAACATATAAGAATGCTCGAGAGCCTGTTCAAAATAAAAGTGCCGTCTTGTAGAAATTACAAGATGAGTCTTGTTAAGGTGCGAGATAAAGACATACATGAAGTTGTATGCTTTGGATTGAGATCCAAATAAGGATTGTGTGGAATCCGATGGTAAGTTATATGTAACTACCATGTTCTGTCTGAAAAGCCAGAAGTAGTCCTTAAGTAAGCGGACTAAAGTTGGGTGCTTCGGTGCATCGCAACCTTACGCTTCTGTATGGTGTTTAATATACACATTATCAAAATGTGAGACATGCGCTCCTTTAAGGGAAGGAAAGAACACCATAACACATGTTTTATACCGTGTGTGCTTATGTGACCACAGGGATGGGAATTTAATAATATTAATGATCTCAACTTTCCCTATTGTGAGACCCTATATATTTATATTTCGACCCTTAGAACCCTTAACTTATCCCTGAAGTATGGTTCAATGTGGCTAGCTTAGTTAGTTTCCAAAAGGTCCGGGAAAAATTTAGGCCTGGCGGATCTAACTAGAAAAGTGAGTTGAATCATGATGGATGGCATACAGTAAGAGGGGAAGATAGCCTTCTGATCATTTTCATAAGGTTTCGTGGTTCACTGACCGGTCTATTATAGTTTCTATGAGTAGAAATATAATAGTGAACACGAAAATTGTTTTATGAGATCATGAGTTAAAACAGTGAATGTGAGAAGGCAATCTAGGGTTAGGCATACGTGAAGAAGAGGATCTTGTTTTCCGAGAAGCTATATATCCCTAACAGGTGTATAGCACTAGTGCTCTCGAGGTATGCTGGTCACACAATCTATTTGCCAGTATAACTGAAGATTAAGACTGGAATGCGTTCCGTCATGTGCGAGTGGGAGATGATAGAGTTGGGATACGCCCATGACTCTATAAAGGATTGAGTTCCTATCAAGATTAAATTGAGTTATTTAATCTAAATTAAATTACCAAATCTTATCTCAGAAAGAGTCTGAGTTAAACTAGAGTTAGGTCTCTAGCCATTAGGACCTCTATAAATAGAGGTGAGGTCCTCATAATTTGGTAACGAGAAAACGTATACGCCGCAAGGCTGCTCGTTCCCACTCACAGTTTTCTGTCTTATTTTCAGGGGCATTTAGATTGTGATCTAGCTGCTCTTACCCCGAGTGGGTAAAAGCCAGACCAGTGACCAAAACAAACGAGATCTTGGTAGACGCTTCCGCAACTAGTTTCTGCGCTACAAGAGGTAGGTACATTTATTTAATGTTACCTCCGCATGTTAAATTATATTTGTTATAATAATTTTCCCAACAAGTTCTAATTTATATTAATATAACAATTCTTATTACAAAAAATTATTATTATAATATTTTACGCTATTAGATATTGCATATTTAAATAAAATATAGTAAATTACCTTTTTTTCACGTCAGCAAATTAATTAATAAAATACGAATAACAAAATTAAATATTGTATCAAAATAATATTTTTTATGACTTTTCTAAACAAATAATTGTAAACAATGCAATTAACTTTTTTTACCTTTTTTGAAAATAAATAAATAAATATTAAATTGAACACATGTTACATCAATTAAAAAAAAAGTGTATATCAATTGCTAATATTAACTTAGTTTAACAATGTTCATAACTAAATATATGGAAAAAATTGTCAAATATACATTACACAAAAAAAAAAAGTTTACATTTTTATAATACATGAAATTTTTCTACTTTAGTATAATTATGTCAAATTACAAAAATATGTAAATGAATGTAAAATACTAATTTATATTAATATAAAATTTTTCTTTATAGATAAATTTATTATTTTATATTATAAGTGATGACAATGAGATTTCTCGAAACATCCTCTTGAATAGATTACCTGAAAAATTTAAGAAAACCGATGGGGTTTTGACGATGGAAGCTCCAACAATCAAGTCAGTAAATTGACTGAGGTATTTTTGTTGTAAAAATTCCAGAGAACAGAACATACTTGTTGCTTTCCTTTATATAGGGCTCTTTCCCCAGACAAAAAAGGAAAGAGGACCCTAATTAGGAGAAATTTGTTCTAACTCCTTGATTGCTGCTTGATTTCATATTTACAAAGATTTGTTGAGTGATTCCCGATAACTTCCATTATTGTGAGATTAGGATCTGTTGAATATCTAGAGGATTTTCGCAAATGATGACTTTATATATGCTGATTCCGAGCTGTTTAGATAACCGAGCTACTGATATGGTGGATATCCGAGGGAGCCCAGTTATCGAACTCTTGGATTGGGAGTCCGATTATAAATGGATGTCCGAAAGAGCGTGTTACGGAGCTCTTGGATAGAGAGTCCGGTTATCATAAGTCCCCCCTCAGTAGATGACATTTATGTCATTAGGGTAATGAACCAGCAATTGAAATAGATACCTGTCAGGTGCGTGAATACAAGTCTAAGGTGCATTGAAAGCAGATGAGCGCGTGGCGCCTTGAAAAGGGGGTACTGACGCTTTATCCAGCGTGATCCGACTGCTAGGTCATTTATTGACGTGACGGCATCTCTTCGGTTGTTGCGTGGGGAGCAATTATTACCTGATTCGCCAACTAGTGCTCGCCACATGTCGAGAGGCTAGTGGTTCACAGTGCTTATATATGTTCTTTCTTTCTCCATCTCCCAATTGTTGTTTTGCCTCATCGACGCTAACTGCTGCCTCTCTGCAAATTCTTTTCGCAGATCTCCCCTTTTTTTTCATCTTCGTTTACTCATTGATCTTATGCTACTAATCCTTACGGATCTTTCTGCTCCATTAATGGATCTCCATCATCGATTCCTCTTGCTCATCTCCGTTCCAGATTTTTTCCTCAACTTTTTATCTTTTCAGGTTTGTATTGTTCCCCTTTTCTTTTATCATGAGTGCTTCTGAGAGTTCTAGCGAGAGAGTTAGAGTAGAGGAAGGACTCTTGCATGACGATATCCCATAATCCCCTAGTACCAGTCAGCCAGATCCACCGAAAAAGAAATAACCCAGGAGGCTTCCCCGAGTGGGAAGCATCAGCTCGGTTGTGACGACTAGTGAAGTATTGGAACTATATGAGCGCTTGGGCATTCACGAAAGCTATAGGATCCGAGTTCCTGGGGTTAGTGTCCGAGCTAATACCAAAATTCCAGGCAGGAAAACCATAATTATGTACGAGGCCAATTTTCAAGCTGGAATGAGCCTTCCCCCAATGCCTTTTGAGGTCCAGGTGATGAATTACTATGGTTTAACTATGGGCTAAATTCATCCAAATGCCTGGCAAACTATTTTGACCTTACAAATGTGGGCAGCCGATAATGACATCGACCTGACACTCCGGCTCTTCCTGGCTACCCACGTTGTGACGCGCGCCGGATCCCCGCTGCCGCCCGTTCGAACCGCCCGCACGTGGGCGATCAGGGCAATTGTGGGTCCATCAACAGCTTGCGATAAATCGCAAGTGCGTCTATGTTGGGCAACAAAGAGGTTTCATGGAGTCGCCACCCAATAGAACATTGGAAAAGTTTCTCTCGCCTCGGAGAGCCTAAGACTTGCGCATTTTATCCATATTGGGCCATGAGGCCTAGGATTAACGTCTAAGTCTCGTGACACAAGAGGTGTCTTGGAGGATAACCTCTAGCCTCTTGAGCCCAAAGACCAGAGCAGGGTTCGGGACTTCTCATTTATTCGTACCTTGATTAATATCATAATTAAGTTTTGAATTCATTATTTCATCAACTTTCCACACAATGCAATTTTAATTTAAAGGCGCAATCATTCATATCAAAAGCGGTAAATGTAAGCAAAATCCAAAATAAAGCATTCAAAAACGAATTACAATAACACTAGGAGCGGAATACAACTCCCATTTATAAAAGTGAAATACATGCATAAAACGGGTTATTCATTAATAGTGAGAACATTGGTCCTCGCATGCATATTTATTATGAAACAGTTTTGATGTGATGATTTATTTGGGTATGAAAAACTAGGACATTGGTCCCCTTTTATTTAGAAAAAGAATGTCAAGTTAATTAATAGAAACGTTTTTGTGATTTTCTTTCTAGCGAGCCTAAATAAATAATTTTACAAGAAAATTATATGGCAAAATTAAATAAAATATTACAAACCAAACGAGCCTTTTTGGACCTCCCGATGTGCTCGCAAAAACGCCCAAGCGAAAAAAATGAGTTTAGACATAAAAACAAATACAAATAAAATAATGTTAGTAATTAAATCAATTAAACATACAAAATAATGAATAACAAATTAAAATAAAATAAGATGATATGAAAAGAATGATAATGGAATCAAAAATATTAACAAACCAAAATAAAATGAGAAACATGCATTATATGTGATAAATGATTAAATGATGTGATGAAAATAAAATATGACATGTTAATTAATACATGTAAAAATATGCACATGATGAAAATAATGATGATAAGTGAAAAATAATGAATGAATAAATCATAATAAATCAATCATGTAACAATGATAAAAAGAATAATAAAAATTAGTAAACAAAAGAATGATGAAAACAATTAAATGGAACAATATGATTAATTAAATATGTTCACAAATGATATAAACCATTTACATGGCAAAAAGATCAATTAAAATGAATTTATTAATTACATGTTAAAAATAATGATGAATTAAAGTGAAATAAATTAATTACATGTTAAAATTAATAAACAATCAATATTTATATGAATAAAAATCAAATCATATATAAACAATTAAATAGAACGAATATAATATCAATACAACAAATGAATAAATTAAAACAATAAATAGATCAATAAAAACAATAACATATACATGAATGAATTAAATAAAATAAAATAGAAATTGAAATTGAAATTGAGCCTAGAATATTTACCCTCAGAGTATTGGATTTGATGAAGGAAAAGTGATGATCGATTTCCTTGTTTGATGATTCACAATGTTAGAGTGAAATATGATGAAAATGTTGGAATTTTATTCCAAGAAACATGAAAATAAAAATGATCAAAAATTCTTTAAGAACAAAGAATTGATACCTTTGCCTAAAGAAATGATTTTGATCAAAAAAAGTTTTATTGATTAAAATAAAGAAAAATGATTTCAAGAACAATCAATCACTTTGTTCATAACAAAAAAAATGATTGAAGTTTTATTTTAGAAAATCAAATAAAAATTAGATTTTGATGACAAACAATTATTTTATTTGTCTCAAAATCAATTTTTTATCAAAAAGAGATTCAAAACAAAATCAATGAAAAAGTTTTATTGAACACAAAATAAAAGATTAAAAACAATTTTGAGAACAAATAATTATTCTATTTGTCTCAAAAATTGAATCAAACAACAAAACTTCCTCTAAAAATATGTTTAGAAGAAATTAGGTTGAAAAAAAAATGAAACAATTGATTTTGTTTTTGATTTTTGGTTGGGGAATAAATCTGGAATTTTAGTGGAAGAAGAAGAAGAAATCTGGAAATTTTAGGTCTAAAAAAATGTGGAGAGGAGGCTCCTTTGATTTCATCATAAAATATTTATAGGATAAAATAGATTGCCCTAATTTAATTAAGGAAAAAACCCTATTTTAACCCAAAATTATTTTATTTTTAATGATAAAATCAAGTTTTATTATTTAATTACCTAAAAAAATATTTTAGAATTTAATTTGAAGTCAAAAACCCCAAAAAAATGGGATAAAAAACGGATTTTTGGGTGAAAAAATCGAAAAAAAGGCTGAAAAGAGGGATTTTTGGGTATCAGACCCTGTAGCGACGGCCGGTATGCCCGTCGCTATAGAGCGGCGGGCGTCGGAGCGGCAGCCAGGCGAGCCTCGCGCGCTGACGCTCGCGCACGAGCGCTCCGTGCGGCGCTCAGCGTGCGCGATGCTGCGCGCCCCTTTAGCGACGCGCAGCATCGGCGACGCTGAGCGTCGCCTTTGCGCTCGCTGCGCGATGGGCGCCTGCGCGATGCCGCGCCCGACACTCGCGGTCCAAAAAAATTTTTTTATTTTTTATTTTTTTATTTTTTCTATTTTTTTTTTAAATTTTAAATTGACTAAAAAAATCATAATTTTAAGCCCCCATTTTTCAAAATTAATTTTTTAAATATTTTTTATTATTTTCTAATTTTTCACTCTAAAATGCAAATTTGACGAGAAAATCATCACTTTTAACCTTTTAAGCATGTGAAGGCAATTATCATCATTGGGTAACTTCGATCTAGGCTTACTCAGGACCCGGTGTCTACAGTTGCCCCCAGTTTAGGGGAATCTAGTACACTAGTGTCTAGGTGAGCCTAAACTCAAAGAAGAAAAGGAAAGAGACAAGTACCTGAGTCAGCCGTCTTTCCGCTTGATGGAATTGTAATGACAGCTGTTGCTGTCTTTTGGTTGTAACAGGTAATGCCGTGGTCATGCTAACCTCTTGTGGGTAGTGCCGCCATCGTGCTAACTTATGTGAATTGGTAGTGCCGTGGTCGTGCTAACCTCTTGTGGGTTGTGCCGCCATCGTGCTAACCGCTGTGAATTGGTCGTGCCGTGGTCGTGCCAACCTCTTGTGGGTTGTGCCGCCATCGTGCTAACCGTTGTGAATTGGTAGTGCCGTGGTCGTGCCAACCTCTTGTGGGTTGTACCGCCATCGTGCTAACCGCTGTGAATTTTGGAATTGTGCTCCTTGCCAACCTCTTGTGGGTTGAAGTGGTGCTATATGTGAGCCCTTCGGTTGATTGCCCCCTGAGAGGTCTTCGTTTCATCGATCGTTTGCCCCCTGAGAGGTCTTCAGTTAGCTGCTCCCTGAGAAGTCTTCGATTTTCTGCTCCCTGAGAAGTCTTCGATTTTCTGCTCCCTGAGAAGTCTTCAGTTTTCTGCTCCCTGAGAAGTCTTCGATTTTCTGCTCCCTGAGAAGTCTTCGGTTTGCTGCTCCCTGGGAAGTCTTCGGTTTGCTGCTCCCTGAGAAGTCTTCGGTTTGCTGCTCCCTGAGAAGTCTTCGGTTTGCTGCTCCCTGAGAAGTCTTCGGTTTTCTGCTCCTTGAGAAGTCTTCGATTTGCTGCTCCCTGAGAAGTCTTCGGTTTACTGCTCCCTGAGAAGTCTGCGGTTTATTGATCATTTGCCCCCTAAGAGGTCTTTGGATGATGCTTGTATTGATGATTAAGCTGGTATGTGGATTGATGATTTGATCAATGTCTAGATTGATGATTAACCTGAGGCTTGGATATATGTTTTGATTGATGTCTGGATTGACGAATGAGTTGAGGTTTTGATTGATGATTTGACCGATGTCATCACTCGGCTTTTGTCAGTGTTCGCATCAAGTCTCTCTTTCTGCAAAATAAGGAAACTAAACTATGCAAAAATGGTGAGCATGCAAGTGAAATGCATGAGTAATGCAGGAATGCAGGATAAAAATTCATCTATGTGAACTTGAAGATGATGCCGGGCTAGCTGCGATTTGCGATATAATTGATGCCTTTTGAGCTGCTTTTGAATTTCATGCCCTTTGGGATTGCGAGATTCTCATCCGGTACCTGTAGTCATTAATTGAAGGTAGTGCATCCCTTGTGGATTTTCACACTAGCTTTTCTTAGTGGGAGATGCGTCCTTTGTGGATTTTCACATAACCCTGTGCCTTATTTTTTTTTTGCCTGGAATGGACCCAACCCAATCCAGCGGCTTTTCTCTTTCTTCTTTTTTTGAAGGACAGACTGCCTGTTTTCAGGTTTTCACCCTATCCTTTTGCCTAGTTTTTGCTTAGAGCGCCAGTTACGGTTTTCACTCTAACGGCTTCTTTTTTTTTTTGTTTTTTTTTTTTTTTTTGAGACGGTTTTAAAAATTAGAACTATTGTCAAGGCTTCCTCAGTATCTTGTCTTCGGTTTTCATTCCTGAGTACCACAGCCCCTGGACACAATTGCTTTCCCAAAATTGTCATATTGTGGGTCAGAGACTACATCCTTGCTTCCATAAGTGCCTGCGAAAAAAAAGGATACATAACCTCGCGGTAGATAATAAAACTCAACGGCTTAAGCACCTGGTCGGCGAGAGTAGAAACAAAGTATAGCCAGTTAGATTTTATACACTCAATAATGAATGACATCTTTCTTTTTATAAAAGAACTAGGAAATGATGAGTTAAAACTACTTCTGCTTTATGCATTTGCAAAAATTGTGTGCATTTTGGTATGATTTCTCCGTACATGATCACCATTTAACATAGATTCAAAATGCAAAATTACGTTTAATCTCAGAATGGATCTTGAAAGCATTAGACTCCTGTTTCCAATCAGCCCTCTCGGGTTTTCCTGATTGGATATTTTCTCTCGAGCCTCTAATTTTTGACCAGACTGCCTTTTTTCGGTTTTCACCCTGACGAGGCGCCCAATTTTAGCAAGGCCGCCTTTTTCGGTTTTCGACCCGCGGGGCATTTATTCTCTTCTTTTTATTTTTAGTCTTTACCATGGGCCTTCTCGGGTTTGTTGAGGCTGACTGCTTCATCGAACTTGCTTCCTTTACTGTTTGTCGAAACGCTGCTTCCTGGGATAATGACTTTTCAAGAACAAACAAGTCTTCGTTTGCTGGCCTAAACTTACTTCGTTCATCTGGAATACTTGGTCTTATTTTCCTGAATAACAAATCTCACTATTTTCAGTAGGTGCTTTCTGACTTTCTTCCCGAATGATTAAGTAAATTATTTCCTGATCGATATGATTGCAATAATAACCCCATAACCTATTTTAGTCTGATGTGCTTAGCTGCTGCAAAACTGTTTCTATGACTGTCCCAATATCGTCTGATGTGTTTAACCGCTGTAGCATCGTTCCCATGATTGCCCTTTAAGATTTAAGTGCTTCGACATGTATTGCTTTTACCTCATGCCTCGAGGAATAAAGTGTGATACGTGTAAAGATTTTTGATTGCAAGCCCCTGCATGGGTCTCCTTCATAATCTTCTTGGCCTTTTCCTATCTAGCATCTCAACTGCATGTCATTAGCTTTCCTCTCGTACTGCACATCCTTTACATGAATTAACTGGGTGGATAACTTGCGAATCAGTCTTCTGCTTCCTTTCAGTAGCCAAATAGAGTGACAAGGTACAGGTATGTGTATACCCGTGAGATTTGGATAAAGCTTGGCCGCAAATTTTTCCTTCTTTTAGCAAGCTTTGCTCAAATCCTGAAGCTTACACATACACGCACTTTTCTTTTTAACCATCGGGATGCCATTGGCCAACCTAGTTTGGCGTTGTGTTTCAAAAAGAAATTAGGTCTTGTTTCTACTTGCGGATCTCTCCTTTCAACCATTTCTACCCACTTGGGCTTGAGTCTTCTGAGCTTCTGTGGCACCTGTCCATGATTTTGGCATAGCATGCTTAGTGGCTTCATAATCATCTTCTACCATGTCTTCACTGGTCCAGGCAAAGACTTTTTTATTTCATTTTTTTTTTTATTCTCTCAAGTTTCAATCTCTCTTCAAGAGTCATAACATATGCTATCAAGATTTTCTTTGGGTTATCCCAAGTTCTGGGATTAAACGAAATAGCATTAATTGAATAAATGTCAATCATGATTATGCACAGTGAAATCACAAGAAACATCACACAAATAAACAAAAACACAAAAGCATTCCTTTTTTTTCATAAAAGTAGAGTTAAAACATCATCATTAGATAGTTCAAAAATAAATAGAGCATCTAAATAGCTAACATCTTTTCTTTCTCGCCAACATGGATGCTGTAGCCGACAGTCTATCACCCCCGGGAACCATTCTCTTGCCCCATCCTTTCCTCATCAATGAGACCTTGAATAAGCTTTTTTAGAATTCGGCCTCTATCAGTCTTATGCCCAGTATGCTGATGGTAGGCACAATACAAATTCGATCGGTGACTAGGGAATCCTTGGCTCTTGGCGGGTCTTGCAGGTTTCGATTGTAATTTCCCTTTATCGATGAAATAGAAAAGGAGCTCAGATAAAGGCTTTTCACAAATGGTATAAGAGCTTTGAGTAGTTCCTATGTTCGGAACCTTAGTAGTCCCAACACCCCCCACGCTGTTATCGTCGAGACTTGAGCTTTCCTGATTATTACCCTCAATGACGTTGTCCCCTCCTTCAAGGGCGACCGGTTGCTTGCCAATAACAAGGTCCTGTACATGAAACTTTGGGGTTTGGCCATCACTCCTCAGATATCTAGCGTGCCGACGACATTTCCTATGCCCTCGATTTCTGGCTGGGTTAGCTAACCATGAGCGCAGGTCCCCATCCCCTACTTGCGGAAAAGATTCGTCCATGCTGAGATGACCTTTCTGAGTTGTTCTAACCGTTGATGCTTCCTTTATCCCTTGAGTGCCGGCACAGATGTCACACCTATCCGGTTGACTCCCATTCTTTAGGTCCATAGAGACTTCCTCCCGGGCAGCCAGGGTAATTGCAAGTTTAGACTTTGAAATTTCTTCTTCAAGGACATCCATCCTTCTCTTCAGGCCCCGTGTCACTGCTAGAAGGCCATTCTCTGAAACATGCCCTTTGCCTTTTCGCTCGGGTGACATAGCAGCGGGTGACTCTCCTTCAGGTCCATTTGGTGGTAGGTGCACTCCTTTAGGCGAATCATACTCTTCTTGCAATTTGGTAAGAGCAGCAAACTGTTGTCCAGTAGGTGGCACCACAATTAAATTCTCCATAATAGCCATGGTCTGAGTTTTACGATTTTTAACCCCTCGTTCTATCTCCTTTACTGTACCATCCTCTCCCTCGGGTACTTCATTCATGATAGTCCATGGAATTATTGGTTCATCCTCTTCCTCTCCCATGATATCACCCTTCACATCAAGGGTCTTCTTGTGCTCAATAAGTGTTATTGCTCTGAGTTCAAAATCTGGCTATTGTACTGTAGTGAATGCTATAGGAGTCTCTTCCTTGACAGGCGATTCAAACGGTTTAACAGAAGAGGTTGTAGGCAGTTGCTTGAAATTTGATGCTACTTGAGAGGCGATATTTTCCATCATGGTTAACATCTTCCTTTCAAAATCGCCGAGCCTCTTATTTAGGTCCTGTATTGTCAACGCACCAGTCTCTTGTGGTAATTCTGCCATTGATAATTTTTAGAGAGGACTCACGGGATGAGAGTAGCTCAGAATCCCCGTCAGACATAAATTCTAGCAACTCAAAGAGCAAATTTGTCCTTATTAACCGACCGTTGGAACCTCTAGTCCACTTAGATGAATCTATGATGGCTGAAAAAATTAGATTGTTAGAATGATGCATGAATTACATATACAATGCATGATAGTGAGCTATGCAACATTTACAATCACATGCAAGCAAGTAGATCCTTCCAACCTTATTACTCCCACACACGAGGTAATGCGGTCTCTTTCCTAGGTGGGCTTGATCCATGGGTTAGCGGGGAACCCAATGGATGCGTATGGTGCTCGGTGTAAAACCGTCATCATAACATCTCTTATCTAATGTGCAAGCACATGGGTTATGATCATTATGTATTTAGGCAGCCCGAACAAGTTGACATGGGCCTATCGGGGCATGAAAGCCTTTGATTAGGTGACCAATCAGATTATTTGGGTTTGTCCAATACAAAATGATCCACATAGCAAGCAAGGTATTAAGGTTCACACCACCTAGGGGAAGTATCTATTGCCATTACATGAGCTTTGGTCAAAGGGTGGTGTTACTTTAGGGCTACCCAAGCATGGTCCCTGCACGACGGGTCTATCTCATCACGAGCATAACGACCGATCGGGTCACCATTTGATATACCATTGAGGTACGAGGCTTGGGCTGGTGATTATCCTTAACACTTCCCCAAATTGAGTGAAAATGAGGTCGTGCTTCAGGAACGCACCGGGGCTAAAAGAGGGACCAAACTAGCATAGATCTAAGGCTCTGATGAGATGCAATGCAGTTTTGAAAGAAGATGAAATTTTTAAATTAAAACTCAATTATGATTTTTAATCAAGGTACTTTCCAATCAAAGTCTCGAGTATGTCCCCAGTGGAGTCGCCACTGTGACGCGCGCCGGATCCCCGCTGCCGCCCGTTCGAACCGCCCGCACGTGGGCGATCAGGGCAATTGTGGGTCCATCAACAGCTTGCGATAAATCGCAAGTGCGTCTATGTTGGGCAACAAAGAGGTTTCATGGAGTCGCCACCCAATAGAACATTAGGAAAGTTTCTCTCGCCTCGGAGAGCCTAAGACTTGCGCATTTTATCCATATTGGGCCATGAGGCCTAGGATTAATGTCTAAGTCTCGTGACACAAGAGGTGTCTTGGAGGATAACCTCTAGCCTCTTGAGCCCAAAGACCAAAGCAGGGTTCGGGACTTCTCATTTATTCGTACCTTGATTAATATCATAATTAAGTTTTGAATTCATTATTTCATCAACTTTCCACACAATGCAATTTTAATTTAAAGGCGCAATCATTCATATCAAAAGCGGTAAATGTAAGCAAAATCCAAAATAAAGCATTCAAAAACGAATTACAATAACACTAGGAGCGGAATACAACTCCCATTTATAAAAGTGAAATACATGCATAAAACGGGTTATTCATTAATAGTGAGAACATTGGTCCTCGCATGCATATTTATTATGAAACAGTTTTGATGTGATGATTTATTTGGGTATGAAAAACTAGGACATTGGTCCCCTTTTATTTAGAAAAAGAATGTCAAGTTAATTAATAGAAACGTTTTTGTGATTTTCTTTTTAGCGAGCCTAAATAAATAATTTTACAAGAAAATTATATGGCAAAATTAAATAAAATATTACAAACCAAACGAGCCTTTTTGGACCTCCCGATGTGCTCGCAAAAACGCCCAAGCGAAAAAAATGAGTTTAGACATAAAAACAAATACAAATAAAATAATGTTAGTAATTAAATCAATTAAACATACAAAATAATGAATAACAAATTAAAATAAAATAAGATGATATGAAAAGAATGATAATGGAATCAAAAATATTAACAAACCAAAATAAAATGAGAAACATGCATTATATGTGATAAATGATTAAATGATGTGATGAAAATAAAATATGACATGTTAATTAATACATGTAAAAATATGCACATGATGAAAATAATGATGATAAGTGAAAAATAATGAATGAATAAATCATAATAAATCAATCATGTAACAATGATAAAAAGAATAATAAAAATTAGTAAACAAAAGAATGATGAAAACAATTAAATGGAACAATATGATTAATTAAATATGTTCACAAATGATATAAACCATTTACATGGCAAAAAGATCAATTAAAATGAATTTATTAATTACATGTTAAAAATAATGATGAATTAAAGTGAAATAAATTAATTACATGTTAAAATTAATAAACAATCAATATTTATATGAATAAAAATCAAATCATATATAAACAATTAAATAGAACGAATATAAAATCAATACAACAAATGAATAGATTAAAACAATAAATAGATCAATAAAAACAATAACATATACATGAATGAATTAAATAAAATAAAATTGAAATTGAAATTGAAATTGAGCCTAGAATATTTACCCTCAGAGTATTGGATTTGATGAAGGAAAAGTGATGATCGATTTCCTTGTTTGATGATTCACAATGTTAGAGTGAAATATGATGAAAATGTTGGAATTTTATTCCAAGAAACATGAAAATAAAAATGATCAAAAATTCTTTAAGAACAAAGAATTGATACATTTGCCTAAAGAAATGATTTTGATCAAAAAAAGTTTTATTGATTAAAATAAATAAAAATGATTTCAAGAACAATCAATCACTTTGTTCATAACAAAAAAAATGATTGAAGTTTTATTTTAGAAAATCAAATAAAAATTAGATTTTGACGACAAACAATTATTTTATTTGTCTCAAAATCAATTTTTTATCAAAAAGAGATTCAAAACAAAATCAATGAAAAAGTTTTATTGAACACAAAATAAAAGATTAAAAACAATTTTGAGAACAAATAATTATTCTATTTGTCTCAAAAATTGAATCAAACAACAAAACTTCCTCTAAAAATATGTTTAGAAGAAATTAGGTTGAAAAAAAAATGAAACAATTGATTTTCTTTTTGATTTTTGGTTGGGGAATAAATCTGGAATTTTAGTGGAAGAAGAAGAAGAAATCTGGAAATTTTAGGTCTAAAAAAATGTGGAGAGGAGGCTCCTTTGATTTCATCATAAAATATTTATAGGATAAAATAGGTTGCCCTAATTTAATTAAGGAAAAAACCCTATTTTAACCCAAAATTATTTTATTTTTAATGATAAAATCAAGTTTTATTAATTAATTACCTAAAAAAATATTTTAGAATTTAATTTGAAGTCAAAAACCCCAAAAAAATGGGATAAAAAACGGATTTTTGGGTGAAAAAATCGGAAAAAAAGGCTGAAAAGAGGGATTTTTGAGTATCAGACCCTGTAGCGACGGCCGGTATGCCCGTCGCTATAGAGCGGCGGGCGTCGGAGCGGCAGCCAGGCGAGCCTCGCGCGCTGGCGCTCGCGCACGAGCGCTCCGTGCGGCGCTCAGCCTGCGCGATGCTGCGCGCCCCTTTAGCGACGCGCAGCATCGGCGACGCTGAGCGTCGCCTTTGCGCTCGCTGCGCGATGGGCGCCTGCGCGCTGCCGCGCCCGACACTCGCGGTCCGAAATTTTTTTTTATTTTTTATTTTTTATTTTTTTTCTATTTTTTTTAAATTTTAAATTGACTAAAAAAACCATAATTTTAAGCCCCCATTTTTCAAAATTAATTTTTTAAATATTTTTTATTATTTTCTAATTTTTCACTCTAAAATGCAAATTTGACGAGAAAATCATCACTTTTAACCTTTTAAGCCTGTGAAGGCAATTATCATCATTGGGTAACTTCGATCTAGGCTTACTCAGGACCCGGTGTCTACACACGTGATCAGGCTCCGGGTGACAACTGAGGACCACAACTACGTCCAGGCCCGAGCTAGGTATGGGATCTTCACAGGGAACCCAGAGTCCCTAAAAAATTGGAAGAACCGCTTCTTCATCATGGACAACGACAATGAGTTCAGTTTTTGAATGACCTGGGGTCAGTATGACAAATAAAAATGACAACCCCCTGTACCTTTCTGATGAGGAGGAACGAACTCTAGTCCGGTGGAGGGCTCTAGCTCGGAAAAAAATAGATATCAAAGTGCAGCTCATGTTTGGCTTAACCCTAACCGAATTATCTTGGCATCCCAGAAAAGGTATACTCTTTTAGCAATTCTTCTATTCTAATACTCTCTCATTGTTTGGTTTTTTGCAGCGATGAGAGGACTGATACGCCGAGCATGGCTGAGATGATGAGGGCCGAGAGGCAAAAAACACACACCCGCCCAATGCCTGCCGAGACTCTGCAAGGGACCACCCCTGCGGCTTCCTCACGTAGCCCAATCATGTCGGCTCCGGCCACTAACTCGACGCCTATTAAGGTGCCGGGTGACACTCCGCCCCTAAACCAAGCGACTGACACTCCCTCAACCAAACAATAGTGTAATACCCCATCTCCCACCCTAGTACTCTGAGCCATATTGTGTACAAGTGTGTCTGTGTAATATTTTGGCATATGTTATATTTTTTTATTTGGGTTAATTGCATGATTTATGAGTTTCGTTAGAGTGTGATTGCATGTATAGTAGTAGTGTATGTGTGTGAGCGCTTTGTTATAGTGAGGATGCATATAGGGAGTTAGTGTGTGTATTAGTATAGTTAGAATTGGGTGTGGTTTTATGTTTAGTTGTAGGGTGTGAGTGATCAAGTTCCACCAATAGTTAGGCGACATGTGGCAAGGGTTTTTGGAGAGGAGTATAAATAGAGTGGAGAGAAAGAGAGAGCAGCAACTTGCTGCTTTGCTCTCCCCGTTCTCCCTCCCCTCACGCCACCTCTCTCTTTCTTTTCTTCTTCCTCCTTATTCTTCTTGACTCATCCTCTTGTGGCCTCAATTAGTGGTGGAAATCGATCAACTCAAGTGTGATTGGTAAGGTTTTGGTTGGGTTTTCCTCTTCTTGTTCATCTATGTTCTTGATTTTATTAGTCTTGGTTTTGAGTTAGGGTTTTGTTGTTGTGTGTGATTTTTGGGTGTTTTAGTCAAAGGTGCCTCCTAAAGACCCCAAAGGCAAAGAGAAGGCTTGTGGGAGTGGAGGTTGTGATTAGGAGCTAAGGATTTGCAAGGTTTGGGACTTTTGTATATTTGATACATTTTGTAATTTTGAGGTTTTGATTTGATTTTCTAGAAAATCATGTGGTTAATGATGTTTACTTTGGTCTAAATGTTATGGGTTTTGTTGGAATTAAGTTAAGTTGCTTTGTTAATGAACTCTTGAAGTAAATTGTTGGTTGAATGAGTTATATAGGAAAATTTTGGTTTTATTAAATTAGAGATTTTGATTATATTAATTGTATGATTCCTTTGGGATTATTGGCATAAAAGTTGAGTTTTATATTGTTGATGATGATTGGAAGGTTTAATTTGAGTTATGTTGACATTCGGTTTGAAATGGAGGTTTAGGTGTATTTTGAAAGATGGAGGAATTCTGCAGAATTTCTGCAGATCTGGAAAATGCGACTCTATTGCGAGCGCGATCCCTATCGCGAGCGTGACAAAGCCGGGTAATTCCAGCTCTCCTAGCAGTCGAGCTTGGTCCTGCCGTGGAGCAGCACCTCGCATCCTGTCACGAGCGCGACAGAGCGCGAGCGACCGCGCTGTAGCAAATGCGAAAGCCAGCGCGCGTTCGCTATAGCGATGCCAGGCGCACTATGTCGCGAGCGCAATAGAGGCCAATCTGCTTCTTCTTCTCGTGAATGCGAGGCCTGTCGCGAGAGCGACGCTCAAGGAGCTTTGCCCCTGTCGCGAGCGCGATAGTCCCTGTGTTTAAAATGGGATTTCTTTTGCTTCTCCGACACTTATTTTCTGAATTTGTGACACTTTTAGACTTATGCATGGATGATTTTATGAGCAATATGAATATCAATTGATGAATTATGCATGGCCTGCAAGAGTCAATTTAGTGGATAGTTAGGCATGCCTAATAGAGTTCAGTAGCTGCAGCCCCCAATGTTTTTCGGACCCTGATTAGGTCCCCTTTTGGATCCTCGCGATCCTCAATGTGTACGGATCTTATTTAAGATCCCCCAATGTGAAAATATTTTGAATGAGAAAATGATGATGTTGCTTTTCGATTGTACGCTCGGGTACCCCAATGTGTTCACTCGTTATCCGCTATTGTGAGTCAGTAGGCGTTTTGTGTGTGTTGTCCCTTTGTGAATATGAGCATGTGAACCAATTTATATATGAATTGATTATGAGCTTGTGAATGCAACTGAATGTGATTAAGCTATGGTTTATAGATGTATGTGATTATAAGTATGTATCATTGTGAATGTGTTTTGCCTCAACGACCATTATGAATGGCCGTTCATATTATTGTGTGTTTTCCCCACTAAGCGTTATCGCTTAGAACGGGTGTTTCATTAGTATAGTTGCGGAAGGTTTTGACCTTTTGGGAGAGTCTCCGCAGGTCCAGCCAACACAGAAGTTTTGAAGTGTTAGGGCTTAGTTGTACTTAAGATTCTTTTTGTAATATTGAGCTCTCATTGTATTATTCTTTTTTATTGCTTCCGCGGTGTATTTTGGAAGATGATATACTTTTGTATCCTCAGTTATGTACCAAATACTTTTGTAAGGACCCTTTGGATATCAATGAATGAATTTTAAGTTTTAATTTTCGCTGTTTCCTGGATATTGTATACATGTCTATTGTTCTACTTTGTTTGGTGACACCCCTGCTCGTACGAGTTCTCACTCCCTAGAGGATGGGTTCTCCTACGTATGGACAGGGGTGTTACAAATAGACCACCTCCGAGCCTCTATCTCCCAAGGACCATGTTAGAGCAGGGACCTCAAATCCCAAGTCCGGCAAAAGAGATATGAGAGCCCTTGCTGACGAGGTATGTGACCTCTGGATGGAGGAGGGGGATGATTACTCCTAAGACAACCCTGTCTTTTGCGATTTTGTGCATCAATTGGCCTATGTTCCAAAGAGGATCGCCCCTTTGATGCACATTAGCGCTAAGGAATTAAGCACTGCCATCAAGAGGCATCAGATAGAGGTGAGCTCCCTTGCTCTATTTTTACTTTACCTTGTTCTGATTATTATACTTTATATTCTAAATCCCCGTCTGTTCCTTCACAGGGATCACTACTGGGCAGAGCTGTTATTGCAAAAATGAATAGGTTGATTATGGACTGGAAGAAGGAGATGCAATCAGTGGCCGGGGTAGCGATTCCGAGCTAATGCCGTAGAGGGCAAGCTGAAGGATAGTGAGAAGAGGGCTCTAGAGGACGAAGTCAAAGCAACCGACGTGCTGAATAAGGTTGCCGAAGCTGAGGAAAGAGCGGCTGCTAATGAGAGAGGAAAAGCTGAGGCAGGGGCCGAGCTGAGTAAGCTTTAAACCGAGCTCGAGGAGGCCAAAAAGACAAAAATCGACCCGGAGGAGAAATATTCCGATCTGGAGTATAAGTCCCTGGAGTTGGCCATTCACAAGTGTCTGGCTTACAGTCAGAAGCTTTTTGACGCAGTCAAAGGGTGATACCCAGATATGGACTGGCCGTGGTTGGACAAAGTGTACCCGAATGAATAAGCCTCTTTGTATTGTTTTGCCTGTTTGTAAGAATTTGACTTTAATGAATTTGAGATTTATTTGATTACCGAGCACTTTGAATTGTTATCATAAATAACCGCACTGTCTAAGCACTGTAATATCCATATGCGGATGAGATAATAATTTGAATGTTTATTTGAATAATAATGCAGAGTTAATGGCGATCAAGCCGAGCACATAACGTACTTAGTTTTGATATGAGTTTTCATTTAATAATGTAACTGATAATACTGTGGCTCAGATGGCGATATTGCCGAGTGAGCTGGACGATAAATAACCGAATGAGGGCTCTTATGGCGATCTAGCCGGGCTGAGCGATAGATAATAGATACAAGTGCTCTGATAACGATATAGCCAAGCTGAGCGATGAATAATAGAATAAATGCCCTGATGTTGGTATTGCCGAGCTATGTCATTGTCATGCTGCTTGGTTGCTCAATGGCGAAACTACCGAGTTAGAGCAACTTTTTGCTAATAACATAGTAGAAAACAGAGTTTTTCCATGAATATACCTCTTTATTGATGATTTAGCTAGTACAAATGCTTGTATGGCGATATAACCGAGCTAAGCAAAATAAAATACTAGCTAAAAATGCCCGAGTGGTAATAAAACCAAGTGAGCAATAAGAAATGTAAAGCTGAACTAATAATGAAAAGTAGGGCTTAAATAAATTGCCGAGTTATAGATCTGAGATTACTGATAATAGATCTTCAAGTTTGAGATGTTCCATGAATGAGGAAGTATCTTCCCAGAGAAATCCTTCAAGCTGTACGCTCCACCTTTGACTTCATGTATTATGTAAGAACCTTCCCAATTAGGATTTAACTTTCCAACTCTCGCAAATGACTAGGATGGAACTACCTTCTTAAGAACAAGTTGTCTGATTCTGAATGACCTCGGTTTTATATTCTGATCGTGGTAGGATGACATTCTTTGCTTGTAGGCAGCAGATTGTATTTGAGCAAACTCTCTCTATTCCTCCAGCCTATCTAGTTGACATAGTATGCTTGCATCATTTTTCTCAGCATCAAAATTTGAAGTCCAGATATTTGGCATACCGATCTCACAAGGAATAACCGCTTCTGTTCCATATGTGAGTGAGAAAGGGGTTTCTCCTGTTGCTAATCTTGGAGAAGTTTGGTAAGCCCATAGAACGTTGTACAGTTCATCTACCTAGAGGCCCTTTATTGAATCAAGTCTTTTCTTCAGTCCAGCGAAGAATGGTTCGATTAGTTACCTCGGTCATGCCATTTGATTGAGGGTGGTAGACAGAGGTGAAGCAAAGTTGGATCTTCAGCTCTGAGTAGTATCCTCTAAAGGTCGCATAGTCGAACTATTTGTCGTTATCGGTGCTGATAGAGTGTGGGATTCTGAACCTTATAATGATGGACTTCTAGACCAACTTGATAATATTTGCCAGGGTGATTATTGCCATTGGTTTTGCTTCCACCCACTTGGTGAAATGATCAACTGCCACAACCAAGAACTTTCGCTGCCCTGTTGCCAAGGGAAAAGGTCCTAGAATATCAATACCCCATTGAGCGAATGGCCAAGGACTGTGGATCGGAACCTGAGAGGTGGGCTTATGATGCTTCAAGTTACCAAACCTTTGGCATTTATCGCATTTTTGAACAAGCTCCTTAGCATCCTTTTTCATGCTAGGCCAATAATACCCCTATAGTAAGGCCTTCCGAGCTATAGCCTGTGCCCCCTCATATGCACCACAGATACCTTCGTGGATTTCTCTTAGCATATAGTCACCTTCTTTTATACTCAAACATCTTGCCCAAGGGGCTGAAAAAGATTGTTTGTATAATTGGTCGTCCAAAATTACATATCGATTAGACCGCCGAACCACTTTTCGAGCTTAAACCTGATCCTCAGGAAGAATTCCAGTGCTCAAGTACTGATAAATCAGTAATCGCCATCCATCCATCGGTTCATGCAAATAAACCTTGTAGGTTTCATAGGTTGGAGCCGATAAGACTTACCAAATGATGTTTGCAAAAGACGTTTGGTTCTGGAGGCAAGCCTGCTTGGCCTAAGTGTCTGCCCCCTCATTCTCTATCTGGGGTATTTGCTCTATGGACCATGCACATCCTAGTTTCTCCAGTTGTTAGAGGAGCACGGTTGTCAATTTTTTGTATCTGAGCATCGTCTGATCCTTGGCTTCAAACTTCCTGAGCATCGAATTCCCCCAACCAAGCTGCCCATTCAGTAACTCTCCCAGATGCTTCCGGCTTCTGAAGCACCTTCGTAAGGTTCGAGTTTGTTCGAACCACTACGGTATGCCCTTGGAAATATAGCCGAAGCTTGATGACTGATGTGAGCAGGGCGAAGGCAAGCTGCTCCAGTATGGGGTACCTCAGCTCGACGCCCTTTAGAAACTTACTAGTGTAATAGATGGGGAACTGTTGACTGCCTTCTTCTCTGATCAAAATCGAACCAATAGCTCCCGATGAGACTGCCAGATACATGTACAGGATTTCATCCGACTGGGTCTAACTTAACAGTGGTGGCATACCGAGGAACAGTTTCAGTTCTTCAAATGCTTTCTGACAGTTCGGAGTCCACTCAAAGTTTTTCATCCTTTTAAGAGCACTGTAAAAGGGAAGACACCGCTTAGCCGAACATGAAATAAATCTGCCAAGGGCTGTTACCTTTCCATAGAGTTTTTGTACTTCTCTAACTGACTGTAGGGGCTTCATCTCCAGAATGGCTTGGCTTTTCACCGGGTTAGCTTCTATTCCCCTCTTCGTGATCATAAACCCTAGGAATTTACCGGACTATATCCCGAAAGCACACTTCTCTGGGTTGAGCTTGAGATCGAACTTTCTTAAGATTGTGAAAGTCTCTACCAGCTCGGTTGGTAGGCTCTCTATCGTCTTGCTTTTCACAATCATGTCATCTATGTATACTTCCACATTTCTCCCGATCTGATCAGCGAACATCCTGTTCATCAATCTTTAATAAGTGGCCCCGGCATTTTTGAGCCCAAATGGCATGACTCAGTAGCAATATGTAGCCCGGTGTGTGATAAATGCAGTTTTCTCTTCGTCAGCCTTATCCATGGGAATCTGGTGATACCCTGTGGAGGCATCAAAAAAGGCATACTCTTCGAATCCCGAAGTGGAATCGACCAAAAGATCTATGTTAGATAGCGGGTAGCTGTCTTTGGGGCAAGCCTTGTTAAGATCTGTGAAGTCTATGCACATCCTCCACTTTCCATTGGATTTCTTTACCAATACTATATTTGACAGCCAGTCCGAGTAAAAAACTTCCCTTATGAACCCATTCTTTAACAGTGTGTTCGTTTCATCTGCCAATGCCAACTGCCACTCGGGAGCATGATTCCTCGTTTTCTATTTAACTAGTTTACAGTTAGGCTGGACGTTAAGTGAGTGGCACATTACCTCAGAAGATATGCCCTTGATGTCCGAGGGCTGCCAGGCAAACACATCCATGAACTCGGAGAGTACTACTATAAGTGCCTCTTTACCCTTGCCCGTCTTGTTGGCTGTTATCTTTACAGTCTCCCCCAGTTAGAGCTCTACTTCCTGTAATGAATCTATGGGCTCGGCATTCCGAGCTGTTAGGGTATCTAGTGCATCTAATGCCAAAGCCTGATCAGCCTCTTTCAGCATAGTGACATATATCTCCCGTGCTACTTTTTGGTTTCCCCGGAGTATTGCCACACCTCCTAAAATAGGTATCTTCATAAGCAGCTTACACATGGAGATGTACGCATCCACTCCTACTAAAAGAGGTCACCCAAAGATCACATTATAAGTAAGTGCTATATCAACTACCATAAAATAACTGCTGCAATTACAAACGTTTTCATCATCCCCGAGCTGCAACGCTAACATGACCGATCCTTCTACCTTGATCGGTTGTCCAGATATCCCAATTAGCGGGGATGACATGGCCTCTAATGTGTTGGTAGACATTCCCAGTGCCTTATATGCTCGAAGGGTGATGAGATTTACCACGCTCCCTGTATCTACTAAGATTCTCTGAACCAAGTAATCCTGTATCAGAGCTTCTACAACTAAAGAATCATTATGAGGCATCTGGGCATGAGCTTCGTCTGCCTTAGAAAACGTCACCTCATAGCCTCTTGTTCTCTGACCGGCCCCCAAGGAAAATACTTCATTTGATTTTCGCTTTCTGGAGTCCTCGAAGACATCATAATGCTTACCCTTTATGATAACATGGATAACCCCCGCTGGAGCTTTCTTACTCGTGCTAGCTCTGTTGTCTTATATCCGCAGTGATTGAGACTGATCTCGCCCATTCCTTTCTTTGCCCTTCACAAACTGACCGAGCTTACCCTTCCGAACTAAAGTCTCAATCTCCCGCTTTAGCTGCTGGCAATCGTTTGTTTGATGGCCTTTGTTCCTATGAAAAGGGCAGTAAAGGCTTTGGTCCCTATTCGAATCCTCCCTTATGGGGCACGACCAGTTAATCCGCTCATTCTCCTTCATCCATGCCAAGATTTGAGACCTCTAGGCCATCAAGGGTGTCAGTCTCTCATCCGATTTATCGCTAGGGCTCGACTTTGTGACTACATAAGCTCGGTTCAAGTTGCCCGATCCTTTATTTCTAAAATCGTCTCGCCCTCCGTTATTTCTATCCCGGCCTGCTTGGAAACCTCTATCTAATTCTCTGAGCTAAGAGCTGCATCTAAGTCAGTGAGCTTCATCCATTCGGATATATTTATGAGCCTAGGACATGAGCTCGGTGAAGTCGCTAGGTGGCTTCTTATTGAGGGAGTCACTGAAGTCCTGACACCTAGTGTTGCGAATGAGAGCGTTGATAGCCACCTTCAGATTTAAATTCTGAATGTCCATAGCCACCATATTAAACCGTTCTACATAGGTTCGAAGCGATTCTCCCTTCTTCTAATGAACTAAAATGAGGTCGGTCAAAACTTTTGCTGGCCGTATAGCTACAATGAACTTAGTAATGAACATGTCACTAAACTGCTCAAAACTATAGACAAAGTGCTTGGGTAGATTGCAAAACCAAATCTGCATGGACTCTGTGAGGGTTTGGGGGAAGATTTTGCACAAAGTAGCATCATCTGTTCTATGCACTAGCATGATGTGATGGAATTCATCCAAATGAACTTAGGGGTCGGTACTGTCGTTGTACTTTGGCAGGTTCGGTAATCTTATCTGGGGGAAGGGGGCAGCCAAGATTTTCCTAGACAGGGGGATAAAAAACTTCCCTGATACTGCAAAGTGCTACGGTTCTGATATTTCTGCATTGTTTCTTCAAATAGCCTTTCAAACTGCTCGATTGTCATGGTTATTATTGCGTCAAGGGCCAGTGTGCTCAGTAAGGGTGGTGGTGTTTGTGTAGAGATTTGAGTAGTTGTGGGTGTCTAAACTACGGGTGGTGCTAGAGGGATGGTTGTAGGTGCTGCAGGTCATGCCTGAGCTGCCATAGTTGATAAGGCAGTCATGAGTGTTTGGGCTATTTGAGGGGTTAGGCCTGGGATTGTAAGGATAGTGATGGATTGTGGTATTACTGGTGTATAGTTTTGGGTTTGTGGGAATAGCTATCGTGCTGGTAGTGGGGAAATTTGCTTTGATTGAGCTGGTTGCAAGTAATGGAGGGTCTGGCCAAAGAGATTGACAGGAGGTTGGGCGACAGTATTGGGCTGGTTTGCTGATGGGGAGGTGGAGATAGGCAAGTCAGGGAAGAGATCCATTATTGACCGAATATCTGTGGTGGTATCCATGCTCACCGTACCAAATGATGATAATGAGACTTCTCGAAGCGTCCTCTTGAATAGATCACCTGAAAAACTCAAGAAAACCGAAAGGGTTCCGACGATAGAAGTTCCGACGATCAAGTCAGTAAATTGACTAAGGTATCTTTGTTGTAAAAATTCTAAAGAGTAGAACATACCTGTTACTTTCCTTTATATAGGGCTTTTTCCCTAGACAAAATAGGAAAGAGGACCCTAATTAGGAGAAATTTGCTCCGACTCCTTGATTGCTGCTTGATTCTATATTTACAAAGATTTGTTGAGTGATTCCCAATAACTTCCGTTATTGTGAGATTAGAATCTGCTGAATATCTGGAGGATTTTCATGAATGATGACTTTTCATATGCTGATTCCGAGCTACTGATATGGTGGATATCTGAGAGTGCCCGGTTACTGAACTCTTGAATTGGGAGTCCGGTTATCAATGGATGTCCGAAAGAGCCTGTTACCGAGCTCTTGGATAGAGAGTCTTGTTATCAATAAGATATTGCATTATCAAATGAAAATATTAGTAATAACTTCCATTTTTTTCCTTCGCCTCACCAAATTAATGAATAAAATAGATTGACAAATCACACAATAACACAGTTAAATATTGTATCAAATGCGTTAACATATAAATAATTATAAAAAATACTATAAATTTTACTTATTTTTAATTTGTGCAAATAAATGATAAATCAACTCAAAAGTTAATGTCGAAGAAAAAAAAATTGAAATGGCAAATATTTGAGAATTGAAAGAAAGAAATGTGGAAGGAGATGTATGGCAAATATTTGAGAATTGAAAGAAAGAAATCTTAAGAGAGAGAAGAAGTAGGTTTTTATAGGCTGAATAAATAAATAAAAAATGTGCCTTGGTCAACAAACGCGTGATGCTTTTGCATCCGCGTGATGAAAGGGCGCAGGGAGATAGGATTAAAATCGCAGCAAACTGTTACGATTTTAGAGAAGGCAGACTTTAATTCTACCTCTCTACGCAGCTGACACAATATCGTTGGAGTTTCATGCGGTATTGACCCAATAAATCCCATTCCCTTAAATATTTTTCAAAATATCCCAGTTTTATAAATAAAATTTCGATTGTCCCAATAGAAATTTTATTTTGATTTTTATTAAATTTTAACTAATTAAAAATCATTATGAAATTTTATACATATTTCAAAGGTAATTCTTCAATATAGTCTAATCTAATTCTAATATAAAAATATAATTAGATAATCATGATTTATAGTAAAATAATAATTAATTTAATATTTTTTATAATTTTTAAATATTAATTTTTTATTTATTTCCTCTTAACGTGCATATTATACAGCAAGTTAGGCAGTCTTACAACTAATTTAATTAAAGAAAAGAAATTACAAAAAAGAAAAAACGTGTCGGCTCCTTTTTAAAACCCCTTCTGTAAACGAGATCATACTTGAATTCTGGTACTGTATCCCTGTCTCCAAAGCAAAAGCGAAAGTTTTGGTTTTCCTTTTTTTTTTTTTTTTTTTTGTTTCGTAGGCCGCCGATCGGCGATTGATTCATTCTCTTTGAGTCAATCTCTCTAAGGAAACAAACCCAAATTCTCTTTGCTTTATTCTTCCCCAATTCGTACTTTTATTCCATTTGGAATTTGCTCAAGAAAGGTGCTTCAAACTCGAAAGGCATGGCCAAGAGCTCCTTCAAGTTGGAACATCCCTTGGGTTATTTCTCTTTACCCATCCTTTCGTCCCATTGACAAATCTCTGTTTTTTTTTTTTATTTTGTCTTTTATTTTTGGATTTTGTGCGTCTACTGTGTTTATTTTTGAATTTAATGATCTGGGTTTTTGGGTTTCTGGGGAAAGAATGCTTTAAGGATTTTATGATTTGCCATAGATGATTTGATGTTCTTTTATTATTCAAGATCGTGATTTCATCTTATATAATTAGAAGATAACTGTAACCTTACATGGGTAAGATCGGCTGATTATAACACCTGAGTGGTATGATTTTCTTTAATTATTGAAACAGTATGATAAACTATTTATACAGAAGAGAATAATCATTAACTGGTGAGTGGATAATATGGAATTTTGTTTTGACACCTTTAGGATTAAAAAACAATGGATTATTGATTAATTAGTG
This sequence comes from Excoecaria cochinchinensis, assembly GCA_947683425.1. Lineage (NCBI taxonomy): Eukaryota > Viridiplantae > Streptophyta > Magnoliopsida > Malpighiales > Euphorbiaceae > Excoecaria > Excoecaria cochinchinensis. Next base: position 7,143,439 of record CANTUQ010000004.1, read on the forward strand.
GAGCATATCTCTATATGGCAGAAATATTTTTATGATTTTAGCATATATTAAAAGTTACACATGTAGAATAGGATATATTATAATCATTAATTGGTGAGTGGATGAACATAAATCTTGATTTTGAATAAAGGGAGGGACAAAAGGATTCGCACATTACTTTGTCCAAGATAATTTGCTATCACACCAAAAACTTGCCCTTTTGCATGTTCATTTTGAGCGTGTTAGCTATTAAGTAAAAATATTTGGGAATTCAAGTTTATAAATATAGCAATGAGCAAAATGAATATTGATTATGATTAGATATAGCAAGTTTTTTTAGGGCACCTTGGCATCAGAGAGTGTAATTACCTTCTTGTTACATTTTGTAAGATCACTTGAAAATTGTTTTCCATGAAAGAAGACAAATGTTCCATCTTATCTTCATTCTGTTCTTGTTCCACTTGGCATGAGTGCAAAATTATCCTATAGTTGCTAGAAGCCTTGCAATCTCTTTGCACTGTGCTGCTGTAGTTATACATTATCTTTTTCAACTTAATGCCTGTCTACTTGTTTTTAACTTCTAACTGTGCTTTTTGTTTCCCATTATATATGCAGAAAGGAGGCAGGCAGAATCAGCTCGTATTAGGGAGAAATATCCTGATAGAATACCAGTATGAAAGCCAAATGTTGCATATCAATAGTGCAGTCTATTTGCTAGTTATCTTATTTATCATTTTCTTATTTAACTTCTTTTTTTTTTCTTTCTTTTTTTTTTTTTTAACTCATTCTTGTTCTGCATAGGTTATCGTGGAGAGGGCTGACAGAACTGACATACCCGACATTGACAAAAAAAAGTTAGTGATATCTCCATTCATTACTTCCAAGTTGTATTTTCAACATTTTTAAATGGAAAAGGTAATCAATTAATGCACTTCCTCATTCAAGGGAATGAGGGCATTTTGCTTATATACTGTTGCCTGATTGTACAATTTGCCTTTGATGTTTCTTGTCCTATGATTTTTAGATGAGATCCTCTGGATTGCTGGTTGGCTTTTTGAAAGCCAAACTAGTGTTTGGCAGGAGTTGTATCTGAAATGATCCTTTAAGTTATAAAAGGAGGTATTGGAAATCAAATAGGAAAAATTAAACAATTAACATTAAGAGAAAGTTCTAACAATTTGTCAAACACCTTGAAAAAGAAAAGTGAGTTCTTCTTCTGCTGGCCAGTGGCCTTGGTATGGTGCATTTGAAGTGTCGAATCATAAATTTTACAGGTGAATTTTATCTTTAGATCTATCGACTATAAGTGTAATGATTTTAAATAAACTTTCATGTATATGCTAGTTTAGCACCCTATGTTGGATTAGGCATTTATATATTTCTGCAAATTTCATATTGCAGCACGTCCTCTTTGTTGAAATTATCAATTTAGTAATTTTTTCATGCAAATGGAAACCCTTGACTGTATTGGTTAGAACCATTTATTTGGTAGCTTACATAAAATTGATGGGATACATAGAGACTAAAAGCATTTGGATATCCCTTGAAACTAAGGATCTTTAAGTGTTTTTAGCAGAAACTGAGGACATGATAGATGATGAAAAATGTGACATTTGCAACTTGATATCAGTCTGTGTACTCACACATTCTCTTTGGAAAGTTCATATTAGTATATACTTGCTGGATCTAGAGATAGTATCCTAATGTCTTCCTGGTGTTTCATGGCATATGAACAGTCCGTTTTGGCTAGTGACAGAAAACCATCGTCTTCTATGCATTTCTTTTGTGGGATTTTGATGCGCTGTTGTCTTCATGCTTGAGATACTGGAAACAACATAACATAGAGAAAGGTGCATGTAATTTCGAAAGATTAATTTCTTACCACTAATGAGGTTGATGCTACTGTAACGTTTCCTTGCAATTTCACATTGTTATGGTCTGCATCTTCATTGTTCTTTCGCATGTCTGGCTGACATCTTTGATCCAGTTGTTTATAACAGTATTTTAATGGACTCTCATGTGATGTTGAACATAGATATCTAGTTCCTGCTGATCTTACTGTCGGCCAGTTTGTTTATGTGGTGAGAAAGAGAATAAAGCTTAGTGCTGAGAAGGCAATATTCATCTTTGTGAAGAACATTTTGCCACCCACAGGTTTGTAGTATATAAGTTGTTCTTTTAATTATCGTATTTGTTTTTGTAAAATTATTTTCTTCATATGATTGGCTGAGTTATATACTATTTCTGTTACGACAGCTGCCATGATGTCCTCAATTTATGAGGAAAACAAAGATGAGGATGGCTTCCTATACATGACCTATAGCGGGGAGAATACATTTGGAGAATCATTCTAACTGCACTATAAGCTGAAGTAATGTACGCAATAATTAAGAGTTTGAGAAGACATGGTATAAATGTTTGTAAATTCTTAACCTCTCTGTTCTTAACTTTTACCATTGAGCAACCAATGGTGAAACTTGCAATCATTCTAAGATTTGGATATGTTACTGTTATTAAATTCAATGTGATAAATATATGTGATTTCGGTTTCATGGCTAGTGGAGTAATTCTAACAAACACATTTGCCTGTATAAAGTTAGAATTACTTTGTCTGATGAAATAAAAATATTTATGTAATACATATTAATGTTAAGTCTGAATGAACATGGGGCGGGAAATATTCGATTCCGACAGGGACCTGACCTGAATTGGGCAGGAAATTCTCGATTTTTTCCTCTGCGGGGATGGGGATAAAAAAATTCCTGAAGTTGATTTTGGGGCGGGGACGGGGGGTGGGGTATCTGTCCTGCGGGTTTTCCGCTCCGAAAATAATTCATTCTGATTATATGTATTTTCATTTCTCTTTTTCCCAAAATTCAGTAATCTCTAACTTTAACCTCACTGTCTCTGTAATATCTCCCTCACAGCCTCACTCTCTGTCTTATATCTCTCGACTCCCTCTACTTACTCTCGTTCTCCATTGCCTGACAGTTGCCTCCATCGCCTCCTTTGCTGCACTGTCTCTGTCGATCTCAAGGTTTGTGCTGCAACTTTAGTCATCTTTTTTAGCTTAAATAATATATTAATAAAAGCTAATACTCCTTTTTTTTACTTCAAATTTAGTATTAGGTTGTTAGCTCTGATTTTTGTCTTCCTTGGTTTTCTGTTTATATGATTGTGAGGACAGAACATACCTTGATCTTAATCAATAAATCAAAAACAAGGATAGAACGTAGATAAGCATACCTTGATCTTAATCGAATAGAAATGATAAAAAAAGAATGTTTTTTGCTCTGTTGAAGGGAGAATAGGGAGTGGTATAAAGAGTGAATTTAATTCTTTTAGAATTAGAACATTTGAGCTCCCAACTGGCTCCCAACTGTTAATCCAAACAAGCAAGAACGCGAAATAGAAACACAAAGATCATAGAAATACAAACACAAAACCAAGAAGTAAAGTAAAGAAGTAAAACTACAAAATCAAGTTGTAATACAATAAACAGTGCCAAATGTATGTCCAAGATATGAGCACTAAAACAGAAGCCTTGAGTAAATGCTCAAAAAAGTCAAACTTAAAAAAAAAAAAAAAAACAGATAAGAAGGTTAAATGGAAAAGAATCTTTCTTCTTTAATTTTATCTCTGACTTAATGAGAAACCCTTTCCATTTCAACTCTGTAATTTTTAATGCTGTCTCTTTGCCTTTATCAAGCGTTTATTTTTTCTAGTTCTCTCATGTAAGAAATATTGGAGTTGAATTATTACGTGAATTGAAAATTTTGCGAGAGAAAAACAATGTAATTTGTATGTAAATTATTTAAAATTTCATATATTAATAAATGGTAATTTGCATGGATTTTTAATTATGGGACTAAATTTTAGTGGCTAATGTCTTAATGGTGGATTGTTTGTTTTAATTATCATTTCTTTTTTTTTTTTCTCCTTTAATGTGGTAGTTAGTTGGGAGTGTGAGTCCCAAATATATGATTTAAATGAGGGAGTGAATAGATCATTTCATAATTTTTCGTAATCTGAACATATTAGAATACAGGCAATTGATATGCAAAATAACAGTATCATAATAAATCCATTTTAAGCAATTTACTTAAAATAATTTTTTAATTATCCTTTACCATTAAAAACAACACATATGTACGAAATTATTAGTGAGAAAAAAAATCATACTTTCATTGGATAAATGAATTTAGAAAAATCAATTTCAACTCGTTTTTAGAACACATGATGATTTTTTGACTCTTATTCTATAGAACACAAAACAGATACAAAATAATTAATTTCAGCATAAAAATTATAGAGCACGAAATAAAAAGAGAGTAAGTGATAGAGAATTTAACACTGGCGATTTATAAAGGTTCGGCCACCGCCTACATCCTCTCCTTAAGACAACCCGTCTTATGAGTTTCTCTTTTTCTAATGTGACTCTATTTACGGGTAAGAGTCAAAAGCCTAATACAAATAGCTATCCCAAGTTTTTTCTTTCCAAATGAAAATTCTATAAAACACACTAATAGAATTCCTTTTTATAGCTGAAAATTATAACTGTTAGGTGTGAATTTAATCTTTTAAAAATGTTTCCAAAATAGAAGAGATTTAATTTTTTATTTCCTTAGTTAATTAAAAGCTGTTTGAAAGAATAATCATCCAGATTTTATGTTTTCTTAAATAAGAAAAATCAGTTAAAATTAATAGCTATCTTTCATTTTTCAAATGACTATAATTGTGAAAAATTAATTTTAGGAAAGAAATAAATTTGATTTGAATGAAAATTTGATTTGTAAATATTTTAAATGTAGAAAATAATGTAAATAACGTGATGTGAGTGTGTGAATTCCTTAAAAATGATTTTACAATTTTATTTTCTAATAAAACTTTAATGTTGTAAGTCTGCTCTGATAGTTGTAGAACACGAATACGTCTGCTCTATATTTGATAGAGCACTCTGCATCAGAACCTAAAACTTGGACCAGCATCATTCAAGATAAAGAAAAGCTCAATTTGATTAAGTGCAAATGTTTTGTTAATATATCAAAACCTATAAATTAGTTTTTTGAGCCAACATTCTCCCCCTTTTTGATGATGACAAAACATTTATTTATTTGAGCTTGTGCTCCCCCTATATGTATGAATTATTCAGAGTGTAACTCCCCCCTAAATACATGCACTTAAAAATAATTTGATTAATAGATATCAGTACTAAATTTATCAATTGTTAACTTGCAAATTTGCATTGTATTAATTATTTATTTCATACTGCACAGTTGTATCTTATAACACATCAGCCCTGTATCATTAATTTATCAAGAAGCCACATATTTTAATATCCTCAACTAATATTCTGCATAGTCAAATTTCATCAATTCATAGTCAAGATTGCTTCTACATAACTTAACCATATATTCCTCATAGTTTGCATTCTAACTACATTCTCAAGATTAAGCATAATCGAAGAAGCAATTCATAGTATTAATTATGCATAATTTCAGCCTGCACAAAAGCAATTTTGTATAATCTCAATATCTTTCAGCTTAACATGCAAAAAATCAAGTCTACTATACAATCTGCATAATTCAATTTGCTGCTCAATTAAAAAGTCAAATTTGCACAATTCAAATTAGTTCTGTAGCATTTTGTACAAATCAAGCACATTTGGTTTCATAACATTTATAATCATATATGCATAAATTTATTTTTGCTGCATAATAACAAATCTGCATAATATATATTCTGCATTAAAATCAAAAATCTGCAGCATAATGTCAATACTCACACACAATTTTGCACACACAAAAATTCTGCACAAGTGCACAACCAAAATTCTGCATATACACATTCTGCAACATAATTAAAATATCACAACTCTGCATATATCAATTCTTCCACATCTGCACATTTAATTTTTGCATAAACTTAATGTTGCATAAATTAAAATATCATCACAACTCTGCATAATCAAATGAATATTTCACAACTAAAATCAATCAAGCATATAATATCATCATAATTCTACATAATCAAATGAATATTTCACAATTAAAATTAATCAAGCATATAATATCATCACAACTCTGCATAATCAAATGAATATTTCACAATTAAAATCAATCAAGCATATATCAACAATCAAGCACATAAGATGAAATGATCAAATAATCATTTTTCTCCCCCTTAACAGTTTCTCTCTTTCTAATTTGACTCTATTTACGGACAAGAGTCAAAAGCCTGTTACAAGTAGCTACCCCAAGTTTTTTCTTTCCAAGTGAAAACTCTAAAACACTTAATCATTTTTCCAAAGTAAAATGATCAAAACACTTAGCCCTTTTTCCCAAGTAAAAGAACCTAAACACTTGCTAGTTTATTTTCTTAGGTTCTCGCAACCTAACCTCACAAATTTATCTCACAAATTTTAATAGCCTCACTAATATGATTACAATATAAACTATAATTATATTTAGGAGATGTGATCGTGAAAGCACATGAAGGAATGAAAAACTTACAGATTGAAACACAAGTAGAACAACACGTTTTTCACTCACCTAATAAAACACACCAACAGAATTCCTTTTTATAGCTGAAAATTATAGATGTTAGGTGTGAATTTAATCTTTTAAAAATGTTTCCAAAATAGAAGAGATTTAATTTTTTGTTTCCTTAGTTAATTAAAAGCTGTTTGAAAGAATAATCATCCAGATTTTATGTTTCCTTAAACAAGAAAAATCAGTTAAAATTAACAGCTATCTTTCCTTTTTCAAATGACTATAATTGTGAAAAATTAACTTTAGGAAAGAAATAAATTTGATTTGAATGAAGATGTGATTTGTAAAATATTTTAAATGCAAAAAATAATGTAACCGATGTGTTATGAGTGTGTGGATTTCTCAAACATAATTTTACAATTTTATTTTCTAATAAACCTTTAATACTGTAAGTCTGCTCCGATAGTTGTAGAACACGAACACGTCTGCTCTGTATTTGATAGAGTACTCTGTATCAGAACCTGAAACTTGGACCAGCATCATTCAAGCTAAAGAGAAGCCCAATTTGATTAAGTGTAAATGTTTTGTTAATACATCAAAACCGATAAATTAACTTTTTGAGCCAACAGGGAGTTGAATAGAAAAAAGAGAAAAGAAGAAGAGAAAAGATTGGTGTTGCCTTGAATTGTAAGACAAGTCTATAAGTGTTGTCTTGTTGTGATTTGCACTATCCTCAAATTGGTAACCATTTTCTTTGTCAACATTCATGTATCGTATTGGGACAATCTCTCTTTTCTTTCTTTATTATTTTTCTTACATCATAGGATGAAATTGAAATGTTAATGTAACACCCTATACCCAGTCCATTAAGGAACCGAATATCGAATGTCACATGTCAACTAATTTAAACATTCTTGTCATATGCATATCTTTTTACTTTTTGTTTTTACAACACATACTATTAGATTTTTCATAAATTTCGACAGAATCTCCCCAGTAATTCCTTAAAATCCTCCTGCAAACAAACTTTCAAACACTTCTAATTTAGCTATCCAACCATCCATCTCCATTTCAAACTCCAACTCACAATAATTTGCCCATCCTCCATAATTTCCAACTAAATATGATCAAAATTAAAACATAACTATTCACCATTTCATATATGTCCAGTTCACAATCCTTTATATACATAACTTCAAAATATAATTTGCATTAACTATTTACACATATATATATAAATTCACTTCACTCTTATCTGGAGTACATGCCCAAAAATTTTCAAAAGAACACGACAAAATAAATTCCAATGCATCCACCTCAAAATCCTCCACTCTTCTACGGTGACTCAGATTTTGGTGTAGATCCACTTCAAGCTAACTTCAAGCTTTTCCTTACGAAACCTACGCGCGAAAGAAAACCACGCGCTAAGCTATATGCTTAGTGGTGTTCAAGCAATTCCATTTTTCACAATGTATTCAAGCAATTCCATTTTTCACAATGTAATATATATATATATATATATATATATATATATATATATATATATATATATATATATATATGTATATGTATATACATATATATATACATATATATATATATATATATATATATGTATAATTATAACACCTTTAAATACTCACTAATTTCAAATACAAGTAATAATCACTTATTTCAAATACAACAGCATAAAAAAAAATCATGGCACAACATTAAAATAATGTACGTCTGTTATTAATTTAAAAATTACTAATTAGTGACTAATTAATTTACAACGTAATTTTAAACTAACTATTCCAATTGAAATTTTAACCCTCTTAAACTGTATTTGCTTACTTCCTGCGTTTGCCCAAGTAAAAATGCAGCAGGAATTGTGTTGAGCCAGATAAACGGGGTTCTAATTCGGGACCGAGTTTTCGAAACCATTCGGTCCATTTTTACTTCTTTTATTACCAATAATAATACAGTTCAATTATTATTATATACATATAATATATATATATGTGTGTGTGTGTGTGTGTGGACAGAGCTCTCGGAGCCATTCTGTCCACGATTCAAATTCAACATACTATACCGGAACAGAGCTCTCGTAGCAATTCAGTCCGGTTTCATCCAACGGTGCAGTACTGCTAATTTCTCCTAATTGGCATGCCAACCTTATCACATTCCTCCAATTCCTACTTAGTTTTACTAAGGGCAAATAATATATATATATATATATATATATATATATATATATATATATATATATATATATATATATATATATATATATATATATATTCCAATTTACAACATAATCTTGTATCATCGATTTAAGCTAACTTAACCCAATTTATGGCTCATGATCTTCTTTTAAACAACTTCCAATTTGTAATTTTCTCCATAGTTTCATCACAAATAATCTCAATATAGCATATTTAACTTGTTTATACAAGTTTCTCCTTAGTTCTTATTTCATGTACAAGTAAGCCAAAGAAATTAACACATCGGAGCTTACTTTCACCATAATAATTCTCAATTTCAATGAATTTAGTCTAAATATGCAAAAATTAACACTACTTTCTATTTTAAAAATAATTTGACTCAAGACTAATTCTAGCTTATTTGCTGTTACTTTCTTCATTTTATTTGCCACACAAGCTTATTTTCATTCTTAACATAAATGTTAAATCATTCAAGCAATTTAGCTAGCTTAGCAAAATTTAAGCATTTATTTAGATTTCATGTCAATAAATAAAATTTCAAGTTAAGTTTAAAAAAAATAACATTAATCACTTATAAAATTAGTTTAACACCCAATTTAATATTTAGTGTACCAATTTCATAAAACTATTGATTAATACACAAAATGCTTAATTTATATCAAACATAAATGCAAAGGAAAATGAATTTGTTTGAACACTTACCTAATTTCTTGCCAATTCCTTCAATTTCTACCTCAAATCATCAATCCATCATCACTATTTCTCCATTTCTTTCTCCTTCGTACCTATCTCATCTTCTTTTTCTTCATAAAACCAATAATTCAACATAAATAACTTACTAAAATATGCAATATTCAGAATTTTAAGCTATTTTAATCAATGGTTTATACAAAATTTCAATTAACTCAAATAATAATTAAACTCCTAAATTTTCCCAAAATTCTAAAATCCCTAACTATGGGTTTTCTCCCATTACTCCTCAAATTTATGCCATAATTCATCAACTAAAGGAAGATTTGAGGCTTACATTTGATTTAATGGAGAAAAAGACAACAAGAAGGCAAAGTTTAGTGAAACCCAAAATAAAAAGAAAGAGCAGCAAGGGAGGAGGGCTACTGCCGCCGCGTGGATGAAAGGAGGGAAGGACACCAGAGCAGTGGGGCTGCTGCAAGCGGACGGCGGCGCGACGGTGAAGGGAGGCCGGCGGTAAAGAAGGGTGACGGGGTGACCAAAGGAAAAAAAGAAAAAAAAAAGAAAAAGAAAAGGAAAGAAGGGAAAGGAGGAGTGCTGCCACCTGGAACGCAGCAAAAAGGGAAAAAAGGTTTTCCCATCCCCCAAAGCGATGTAGTTTTGGGGAAAATTCTCAATTTAATCTGGCAAATTACCATTAGCCCCCGGAACTTTTTATATTTCTTTAATTAAAACCAATCTCATGCATAACTTGTAATTTATTTATTCATGGTCATCGGGTCATGTCTAAAGTTCGATCTGACCAACAATATTATTCGGGTAATTAAAATTTGGGATGTTACAGTTAATCTCTCTTTCTTTCTATATATATATATATATAGATATATTCTAATCCTTTTACTCATAGCATTAAATTATGTTACGTTGTTGTTAGTTTAGATATTTCCCCATTGGGAGATCCCACTGGCGGGGCGGGGATTGGGGCAGTAGGTGGGAAGCCATTCCCCGCCCGTGATCACTCCTAAGTCCGAGTGAGGTAGGTTTGGAGAAGTAAATTCTAAGGGTGCATTTTGGGAGGATTTTGTTTCCTTTTTTTTTCGAAAATAAAATCAAAACACATCTGGCAGACTTTTTCCGTTTCGATTTTTGCAAAAATTTAAATAAGTGTTTTTCATAATTGAAACAGAAAATAAAAATTTTCAAAATGTGATTTTTAGGATTTTGCTACTTTATCCTTATTATCACTACCGCCACTACCACACGGCCACCATCGCTGTCGCCACATTGCCACTGTCGTAGCTACCTCCACCCGCCACCACCACGCCTCTGTCGCCACCACCACTACGCCGCCGCTACAATCACACCTTCGCCACCGCCACAATCACACTACTGCCGCCACCACCACGCCGCCGTTGCACCTCTATCGCTACCACCACCACTAGCACAACCACATTGTCGCCACCGCTACCACTACCACCACACTGCCATCGTCGCCACTACTAGCACAACCACACCGTCGCTACCACCACCACCACACTGTCGCCGTTACCACCACTAGCACAATCACACTGTCGCCGCCACTACCACCACCAGACTGCCGCAGCCGCCACCACCACCACAACAACATCGCTGCCACCACTACAACCACACTGCTGCTGTTACTGCTACTGCTGCTGCCTCCACCATCACACCACTGCCGCCTCCACCACTACTATCACGCCGCCGCTGCCACCACACAACCATATGCCGCTACCACCACAACCACATTGCTGCCACCACCGCTGTCGCCTCCACCATCACACCTTGCCGCCTCCACCACGCTGCCACCGCCGCCACCACGACAACCACACTGTTGTTGCCGCCACCAGTGCCTCCACCACAACGCCGCAGCCCCTGTCGCCGCCACCACGACTTCGTCACTACCACTACCATACTACCGCCATCCCCATCACCACCATAACCACACCACCGCCGCCGCCACCATCACAACTACATCTCCGCCACCACCGCTGCCACCATACCGCCGCCGCCTCCACCACCACCACACCGCCACTGCTGCCATTGCCACAATCAAAATCATTATTATAATATACATGAACAATTAAAAAATATACATGAATAATTAAAAAAATATGATAAAGTTTTTAAAAATATAAAACAGTTTTTTAAAAAATAAATAACAAAAACTAAAAATAGTTTTTGGATTTTAAAAATAAGAAATTAAAAAACGTAAAATTTCACCTAACACACCCTTAGGAGTTATGTTTAGACTTTATGAGGTTATTGACTATTGTCATGGTTGTTTCCTGGACCTTATGTACATATCTAGCTACAAATGCAATCCATTTGTACAATGCTTAATGGTTGTTTCTTTGGTGTTACAAGGAACAAGAGAATTTAAGAGGAATGTATACTTTTTAAATGACATTTAATCATACACTTTTAAAAGTATTAATGATTTTTAAAGATTTTAATAAATTTTCTAAAAGTATGAATGATTTTTATTAAATTACTTTTGTAGATTTTAAAATTTACCAATTAAACCATTGAGAAAATAAGTCATTCAAAAATTATATCATATAATATAATTAAATTAAAAAAAAATTATAATAAACAATAAGGGAAAAAAGGTGATTACCCAAAACAAAAAAGGTACCAAAAAAAGGAAAAGAAAAGAAAAGGCATTTCATTCCATTTCATGCGTGGATGATTTTTGCATTCATAGGGATGGTATTATATTTGTATAGTTGATGTGTTTGTTTTGTGCTTTTTTTGCGTTGTAATTCATTTACTTACAATATGAATGAACTTGACAATATATTTATAAATAAGAATTGAATACCTCCAAACTTTTAAAATATTTTATAAGTTTTAATTGAATACATCCAAATCTTTTTAAAAGGTAAAAGAATTGAAAAGTTGTAATTAAATACACCCTGTAAATCTTTCTAACTAATTAAGAATAAGAGTTTGCAAAAAATTCATGGCTCAAACTCTTTCTAGTGAGAGCACACGTAAGAGAGTTTAAACTTCTCCTGACAAAAACATAAGAACAAGAGAGAGGAACATAGATGTTCAAAATATCATCAAATGAAGTTATAGCAGCTGGTGAATCTTGAATTCCTTGCAAGGAGTTTGCAACAATTTTTGAATCACTTTCAACTATAACTTTCCGAAAATTCCATTCCAAAGCAAGTGAGACAGCAAGATAATGATGTTGATATAGATGTTAACGTAGATTGACACTTTATTTATGTGTGTACGGCAGCAGCATTTACATCATCAATAACTCAATTTTTCACTAGTTCTAACATTTATACATACTATTTTATTTTTAACATATTTCAAAAATAACTATTAACTATTTTGTCATTAACGTTATCTAAAAATAATCAAGTCTACTCAATATCTTCATAGGGCATGGTTTGCTCTAGGAGGAATATCAAGAAGAATTAACGACGCATTAATCTACTTAGTATCTTCATAGGGCATGGATGCTCTATATGGTTGACCTTAAGCCCAGTTCAAAAAGTTCAAGCGCTCTACAATTGCAAACAATGAATCCCTTTGTTTTTCAAACATATTCAAAATTTTAGCCTTTCACAACATGTATGAACATGAATCTTCAACCCCATTAGTCTCGGTTAACTGGAATTCCCTCTACAACACAAATTCATACTGATGAAATATTGCAGGTACAGTTTTTTTTTTTTTTTCCTATATCCAAAGTGCAACCAAAGATGTAGATCAGAAAGGACATCCAAATACCCTCTGCTAGAAAATTCAACAAAAGAAAAAAATGGCAAACCAAACTGTACATTCATAATCAAGCTTGAGTGACCGGCAAGACACATCACATTGCAAATGATTAATAGAAAACAGCCAACAAGTCTTTTGCATCACTCAAAAATGCAACTTCATCAAAATGATTCACTATAATATAGAGATTCCAGTTAACATTCGAGTTTATAGATAGACGATATAACAAAGGCGCAAAAATATTCAATATACAAAACTTTCACAAAAGCTTTATCCTCAAATCAGTGAGTTAGATGTTGAATCTTTGGCACCACATAATGAGACAGCAAACTTTTAGCTACCAAGCATTGCAACTTGTTTGGTACGAAGCAAATTGGAAACAAATGAGATCTAAGAGGGGCTAGCTGAAAATTATTTGGATTCTGCAGAGTTTTGACACCAAATTGGTGAAAATTGAGTCAAATCAACTGGGCACCAGTAAGTTCACACACCTAGAGAGTAAATCTGTATTTTCTTAAGACTCCATTCAAGTTCCAATTGCTCTAAAATTCTCCTTAAGAATTTAATACGAGCCTAATATTTGGATATTTTAACTCAATATGCTTACTCAGAAGAATCAGTGCATCTGCATCAAGCTATATTTCAAAGCAGAAAATTCTCTACCAACAAAAAATATCAATTGCACTGATGATCTTATCCTACCCTGAGCATGAAAATTTTGTTGGTTAAATTCACCATCATGATTAGAAGATCACAGATTAGAAGAATCCCAGCTAGCATAGACAGCCCCAATGAGTTTCTCATGCAGTGAGAGACCGGAGCAAGCAATTATGCCCCGATCAAGACCTTCCAAGTATATCCCCCTTGAGAAGTCAAGGGGCCTTCCTCCAGCATCAGTTACCACACCACCAGCCTCTTCTACTATCACAACACCAGCAGCATGATCCCATATCTTCTCTTTGTACCCACAAGAGGCAAATTTCATAAAGATTTCAGCATCTCCTCGAGCTATGGCTGCATATTTCACCATGCTGTGGACACGCAACGGTTGTTTTCTGCCATTGGAGTGTGAAATTAGAGATGCGAGGTTAGAAACATAATACAGCCAAAGTAATGCAAATCTCGCCAGTGAAAAGTTAGGGGACCAAATAAAAAAGAAACAAGAAAACCAAGAGTATCTTTCATCAATTATAAAAGCTTTCCTTAGGATAACATAAATCAAACATAAGGGTAGACATCAAACAAAAATCGAGAAATTTGAAGAAAACTTAGCATTGTAACTTCCATTTTCTTAAAGCCTAAAGGACAATTATACTTCTGTCATAAACTTGCATTGAGTTTTCATTTCCAGTTCCAAGGATCCTAAAATGATTCACCCCTTTAAGTAGTGAGAATTCTTCTGAAATATATCATTGCTTGAGAGTTGAGGCTTTCACAATCATTCTACTAAAGCTCCTTCAAAGTAGCGAGTGTGGAAATGTTTACGATATGTTTTTCTGGCAGTCATTTCAACTATCCACAAGAAAGAAATACTCAAGAAAATAATATTGATTTGAAAGAAAAAGTTCAGATATGCATGTGAAAGCAAAAGGAAAAAATAATAAATTAACAACATACTTTAACCCCATGCTGTGAGCAATCCCAGCTGAGAATGTTTGGTTTGAATTGGACTTCTCCACAGGTTCACAGAAGGTAGCCAGCTCTGGATCATCAATAGAAGAAACCTGTATCAGCTGTGCAGAATTTGGCCATTCAAATTTCTTATTTCCCAGGATTAATGGTTGCATCCATGCCTTACCACTCCCTCTTTGTGCATACATCACACATCCTTTTTGCCAAGTATCAGAAGATGGTGAAGACAATTTTGAAATGCTTTGAGGACAATTTTGATGATGATTCAGCAACTCTTTCCTCATAGGATAATTCGGACACCCAAGGACTCCAATCACAACTTTTCCTTCCTCCATTAAGGCTAGAGCTATAGCATACTGATCTCCACGCACAAATCCTAACGTTCCATCAACAGGATCAAGTACCCAATGCCTTCCAAAGCGTCCGCAAGTTGAGTTGCAACGACTGATGGCTTCAAGAATTTGTTCACTTCCAAGGGCCTCTGTGGGACCCTGAAGACCATATTTTGATGCTTCAGCCAAGAATTCATTTACAGTGTTTGTGACTTCCATCAGTAAGCCTGCTGAGTGAGCTTCAGAGAGAGTTTGAACATCTTCTTCAGCAACTAGGGACACTTTTTGATCCCTGAAAGTTTCTGAGAGTATCCAGCTAACAGTGGCCTGAACACTCCAATCTATTAGGCCATTAAAATCAATAGAATCAGAAAATTTAGTATTGAGAAAAATATACACAATAAAACATAATAAATTTGCAAATTGATTATCAATGCTCTGATCATTCAATATTCTCCAACCCAAATCAGGATTTCCTGGTATGCATTGCAAGTTTATATTTCATTCTAAAGAGGTAGAGCAGAAGGTGGTTGAGTTTTCTAAAAGAATTCTTCCATGTACCAGGCATATTTGAGTGGTACTAAAATTTCTATAGGAAATGAAACCACCAGAATAAAAATGTTTAATGGCTATGCATTGGCCATACTGAGATGCAAATTTTTAACCACTCAAAATTCCAATAAATTCAACTCTGTTTTTTTTTTCTTTTCAAATCCACGCTTCCAGCAAATAACAATTGAAACACACATAAATTAACACTTCTGAAACATCATTTTTCCAAATGCAGATTATTCCACCAGAAAGGAGGAAGAACAAAAAAAAAAAAAAAAATCCAATTTCAGCATTTAAAAATAAATATATAAGATGAAAACTGCAGTACCTGCAACAGTAACAGGAGAATCATCATCTTTAGAGGTAACTTGGTGGGTACTCTTTGAAGCCAGCCCTTCTTGCACTCTCTGGCAAAGTGAGCAAGCCATATGGACAGCTTTAACGGCGACATCCAATTCTTTAGCGTACTTCTTATTTTCCATGATTTGATCTCCTTAAAAGCTTAGGTTAATACACCCACCTCACGATTAAAGCCAAAAAAAAGGAAAAACAAGAAAGAATTTTAGGCGCGACTGGTTAAATTAGGTCATTAGGGGGATTTTGAGGTGTGGTCGTTCCGGGTTGACATTGCCGAAGCAAAATGAGAGACTGGGTCATGACATTTGTGATGGCGGAGTCGTTTGTTTGGCTGCCGAGAAAATTATGAAAGCAGAAGAGGATTATGTTGCGTGTACGTCCCTGGACAATCTTTTTTAACACTTTTGCCGAGTTTACAACATTAAAGGTCGACTAGCGGTGGCAGATTTTCCTTCACTTTGGTCTTTGTCAATCATAACAGTCTTTCTACGCCAATAATATTAAAATCGGAGGATCAATGATCGGTGACAATTTTTTAAATAATGTCTTTTAGAATTTTATTTATAAAGTTGAAATAATGTGTTTTAAATAATGTGTTTTTAATAATTAATTTGATTTTTGGGTTAGTTGAAAAATATTTAGGTGATTAGGGTGTTTTTTATTTACGCAACAAAAAGTTGCGGAAATGGCTGTCCAATTCAGCAGCAGGGTGCTGCGGAATTGGACACTTTAATTTTTTTTTTTTTTAAAGCTCAGCTTTCCTCTTGGAAAGAGGAAAGCTGAGCCTATTAACTCAATTCCGCAGCACAATGCTGCGGAATTGAGTATAATATTTTTTTTTTAAAATGGTGGTAAGCTCATTTGAGCTTACCACGTGAAGCCCAACCGGCAGCTGCCGGTTGGGCTTTATTTATTTATTTTTATTAAATTAAATTAAATATATATAATAATAATAATAATTATATTAAAAGTAATTAACTAATAAATTAAATAAAAATAATAATATTTTCGTTTTAATGAAATTAAATTAGTAATTAAAATGAATAAAATATCAATATTTTATTTTGAGCTATTTTTCTTAATTAATTGACTAAATCACCCTCATCATTATTCATAAAAAAGCCTCCGACCGTTATCTGAATGAGTTCTATTTGTAAATAGGTAAATTTTATGTATCAAAATAATAATATATTGTTATTTACTCTTATGTATTAAATTAATACATAAGAGTATTAATTTCATTAAAACGAAAATAATATTATTTATATTTAAGCCAAATTAATTTTTTTAAAAATATTATTTATAAAAATTTCCAACATATTTGTTTTAATGAACTTAAATATAAATAATATTATTTTCGTTTTAATAATAATATACACTTTCCCTGAAAATAAACCAAAAAATTGAAAGTAAACAGTAAACACCAATCCAAATCGCAAAGTTAACAAAATACGACACAGTAACTAACTATTGATTCACTAAGAGGGCAAGTATAAAACTTCCTATCTGGATTTTTGGATGTTTTCGAGGTGAGAACTCGACAAGTGTCCCGATTACAAGGGCATCGAACCAACGGCAAATCAGAAAAATTTTCAGCTGTACCAGGGCTGGAACTGGAAGAGGGTGATTTCTCGGAGGGTTTTGTTAGGGCATTCTTTAGCCCAGTGACCTAGCTTTCTACATCTAAAGCATTCATCTCCTCATGCGCTTCTCTGGAGAGTAATAGGTGCAGAAACTGGCGGTGATAGATATAAAGGTGGAGGAGTTGAAGGAAATTGGCCGATAATATTATCAGACACTGTTATTGTTGGTTACTGTGGCAGTGAAGTAGTGAGAAGTGACATTTTTCTTTTCTTATTTCATAAAAAGGGTCAGTATGAATTGATAGATATAGACAGTTTCTTTAAACGGCTACTTCTAAACAAAGTTTGTGAGAATGATCCAGTGCTATGCCACGCAAATGTTGATAGCTAACTCTTATCAAATTTCAATTTTTCTTTTTGCGATAATACCCCATTTTTGTCTAATTTAGGTAAATTATATGAATTAAGGTAATAATGTATTGTAAGTATGTTAATTACTATTTTATTAAATTACTTTTATAAAAATATAATATATTATTAATTTAATACGTAAGAGTAACTAACAATATACTATTATTTTGATACATAAAATTTACCTATTTACAAATAGAACTCATTCAAATAACAGTCGGGACTTTTTTATGACTAATGATGAGGGTGGTTTAGTCAATTAATTAAGAAAAATAGCTCAAAATAAAATATTGATATTTTATTCATTTTAATTACTAATTTAATTTAATTTCATTTCATTAAAACGAAAATATTACTATTTTTATTTACTTTATTAGTTAATTACTTTTAATATAATTATTAAATATAATTATTATTATATTTAATTATTATTATATTTATTTAATTTAATTTAATAAAAATAAATAAATAAAGCCCAACCGGCAGCTGCCGGTTGGGCTTCACGTGGTAAGCTCAAATGAGCTTACCACCATTAAAATTAAAAAAAATGGTGGTAAGCTCGTTTGAGCTTACCACCATTTAAAAAAAAAATATTATACTCAATTCCGCAGCATTGTGCTGCGGAACTGAGTTAATAGGTCAGCTTTCCTCTTTCCAAGAGGAAAGCTGAACTTTTAAAAAAAAAAAATAAAATGTCCAATTCCGCAGCAGGTAGCTGCGGAATTGGACAACCATAAATGAAAAACACCCCACTCTTCTAAATATTTTTCAACTCACCCCAAAAGTCAAATTAATTATTAAAAATACATTATTTAAAAAAATGTCCCAAAATATTTAGAAAATTAAGATATATTGGCTTAAAAGTTAAAACAGTAAGGGACTCTTGTGGTATTATATCAGCTATGCAAAAGGACAGGATTTTCACGCGGATACAAAAGCATCACGCGTATATTGACCGAAGCACAATAGCTTTTTTTTTCAGCCTATAAAAATCAATTTCTTCTTCTCCCTCATGAGATTTATTTTTTTCAATTCTCAAATATTTGCCATTTCGAATTTTTTTTCATAATTTACCTATCATAGATTAAATTTTGAGATAATTTATTAGTTATTTACATAAATAAAAAGAAAAAAAAACTTATAGCACTTTTTATAATTATTTATATATTAACGCATTTAATATTATATTTAACTATATTATTGTGTAATTTATAGGTGTATTTTGCTCGTTAATTTGGTGATACAAAAAAAAAAGCAAATTATTACTTATATTTTTATTTAATAATGAATTATCTTATAATGTAAACTATAAAAATAATAAATTTATGTATTAAGAAAAATTTTATATTAATATAAATTAGTATTTTACTTTCATTTATATATTCTTGTAATTTGGCATATTTATAGTAAAGTAGGAAAATTTCATGTATTATAAAAATTTAAGCTTATTTTTTTTTAATATGTATTCGACAATTTTTTCCATTTATTTGGTTATAAAAATTGTTAAATTAAGTTAATATTAGCAATTGATATACATTTTTTTGATGTAACGTGTGTTCTATTTAATTTTTTATTTATTTATTTTTATAAAAGGTCAAAAAGTTAATTGCATTGTTTACAATTACTTTTATAGAAAAGTCATAAAAAATAGTATTTTGATACAATATGTAATTTTATTATTGTGTAATTTGTAAGTGTATTTTGTTAATTAATTTGGTGATGTGAAAAAAAAAAAAGATAATTACTATATTTTTATCTGAATATGCAATATCTAAAAATGTAGCGCATTAAAATAATAAATTTATGTATTAAGAATTGTTATATTAATATAAATTAGAACTCTACATTAGAATACTTTTATGTATTTTAAAAATGTAGACTTATTTTTTTTTGTACAATATGTATTTGTATAGACACCGGATCCTGAGACAGTTCAGATCAGAGTTACCCAAAAATGATAAAATGCCTACTCACAGGCAAAAAACATTAAAAATGATGATTTTCTGGTCAAATTCGCATTTTAGAGTGAAAAAATTAAAAATAATAAAAAGTATTTTTAAAATTAGATTTGAAAATTGGGGTTTAGAAATTGTAGTTCTTTTAGTTAATTTTTAATAATGAAAAAAAAAATTCGAGCATCGGCACAGCGCGACAGCTCGCGGAGCACCATTGCGCGGCGCTCCTCGCGCAGCGTGCGCGAGCGACTCGCGAGACGTCTCTTGCATGCGCGCGACGTGCGAGCCGTCGCTCGCCCGTCTCGCCTGCTAGCGCGCGGCGCGTGCGCTGGCAGTTTGTCGCTCGCCAGCGACGGGCGTCGGTCGCCCCCGTGTCGCCGATTTCGCCCAATTCCGTCGATTTTCGCCCAAAACTGATTTTTTTCCCATTTTTTCACCCAAAGCTGATTTTCTATCCCATTTTTTGGTATTTTTATATATTTTTCAGTTTTTAAAATTAATAAATTAATTTTTTAATTTAATTTTATTTATCCTCAAGATAAATGTCAAGGATTTAATTTTATCTTTTAAATTCTAATTTGAATTCAAAAAATTTTGATTTTATCCTTAAATCTAATTTGAATTTAAAAATATTTGATTTTATTTTCTAAAATCAGGTTTGCATTCAAATGGATTTAATATATATCTTTAAAGGATTTAAATTTTAAAAAAGATTTTGTTTTTAAATTCAAATTTTAAAAATATTTGTTTTGAATTTTGAATTTCAAAAAGATTTAAATTTTTTATCTTCATCCTTATTTACCTATAAATAGGAGACTGAGCATCGAGGGAAGGGGGTCGGATTTCTTACTTTTCATTCTTTCTTTTTCAAAAAAATTCTCTCTATTTTTTTATGAAATTTCTTCTTCAAATAAATTTCTCAAATCAGTTTTCAATAAAATAATCTTTTTTGAGACAAAGAAAATAATTCTTTGTTCTTGAGTTGTTATTTTCTTTCATTCTTCATTTTTAAGCAGTTTTCTTTCTTGGAGTAAAACTCCGACTTTTTCATTTTCAACTTTAATTTTGTGGATCAAACCAAGAAAATTAATCATATTTCCCCTTCA
The DNA here is from genome assembly GCA_947683425.1 of Excoecaria cochinchinensis. Classification (NCBI taxonomy): domain Eukaryota; kingdom Viridiplantae; phylum Streptophyta; class Magnoliopsida; order Malpighiales; family Euphorbiaceae; genus Excoecaria; species Excoecaria cochinchinensis. The sequence goes on from CANTUQ010000004.1 coordinate 7,164,493, forward strand.
TCGAGCACGAATTCTGAGGATAAATATTATGGGCCCAATCCTACTTTTCTTTTATTTTCTTATTTTATTTATTCACAATTATTTCATCAATATATAGATATTTATATCTATTGCTTATTTATTTTATTTCTAATATTTCCTTTTATTTTCATTATTTTATTTCATTATCCCACTCACATATTGTTTGTTTTTTTTTTTGTGAACTTATTTATTTTCGCTAAATATGGGGCGCTGAGAAGGGGAGCCCGCCAGGATAATTCGGGGACACCAATTTGGTTCAATTTCTTTACCCTATCTCCTTTTAGTTTATCTTCATTTACAATTTGTTGTAAATATTATTTTAATCCAGCTAATATAAAAATGGTTAAATGTTTTTTATTAATTAAATTGGGATCTTTTGTAAATTGAGGACCAATGTCCTATTTTTTCAGCAAATACAACCGATACTTCAAAAAATTATTTTGTAATAAATATATATGCGATGACCAATGTCCTCACCCTTAATGTATATCCCGTTTTATGCATGCTTTGTATTTTATTTACAATGAGTGTTGTATTCCGCCCCTAGTTTTGTTGTAATCTATCTTTATATACTTCATTTTAATGCTGCTTTTATTTATTATTTCTCTTGGATGGATAATTTGCACTTTAATTTAATTGCACCAAATTGAATGAGAAATGGGATGAAACGTTAAATTCAAAACTCAATTATAAACTTAATGAAGGTATGAATAAATGGGAAGTCTCGAACCTACTCTGGTCTTTGGGCTTAACGAGACGAGAGGGCCATCTCAACATTCTGTTGGGGTGGAAGCCTCCAAGACACCTCTTGTGTCCCGTAAAAAGGCTTAAACTTGCATAGTCCTAGGCACCACGAGGCGAGAGGGCCGTCCTAATGTTCTATTAGGGTGGAAGCCTCTAAAACACCTCTGGTTTGCCCAAGCGCGAGTCGAGAGGACCATCCTATTATTAGGGTAGAAGCCTCCAAGACATCTCCAGGCTTGCCTATGATGGACATAGCAGCGCTGTCTTAGGCTCAATGAGATTAGAGGACCTTTTCCAATGTTCTATTGGGTGGCAACTCCATGAAACCTCCTTGTGGCCGAAAATGGACGCACTTGTAATTTCTTACAAGTTCTTATGAACCTCATCTCGAAAGCCCTAAAAGAGGGAGGTTCGGGGTGCCCCGAGGTTCGGTGCGTGTCACAATTTGACTTTTTTTTACCATGAGTTTATTACTGAAAATTGTTAAATTAAATTAATATTAGCAATTGATCTACATTTTCTTAAAATTTTTAGCAAATTAATATTATATTTTTAACATACCAATATGCATGTATTTGAACTAATTTAATTATTATAGTGGATTCGATTCGACTGTGTTGCTCATTTTACTAGTCATGGTAGAAATTTTTTTCTAGTGATTTGGAAAAAATATTAGTGTAACATCAAACTAGAAAAATAATATTTAAAATATTGAAATTGAAAAATAATGATTCTTTGGATTAAGATATTATAATTATATTTAAAATAATGAAAATTGTATTAGTTTTGTATAGAAAAATATTGGATATTTTTATTTATTCTTAATTTTATATGATTTATATTTTTTATTATGCGAAATATTTTTAAATTACATTTGTAGTTAATTATTCAAAATATTTTTGATGCACAAGTAACACTTGTTATTGTCTTTACACTTAGGTTATTAAAAAAATGAATCAGTTTGTAAATCAACAATATATAAATCCAGGTCCATACGTTGATGATCTGCTAAAGTTGCAAGGCAAACACTATTCAGAAGTAGTTTGGAGAAATAATATATGTATATTTTGATTCTTTAATTAAATTATATGTATATGTCTATAAATAGATACACAGAGACATGCATATATAACTGATAATTTTTTATTTTCTGTTAATCATAATGCATGGTTTGCACGCCGAGCTAGTGCTGATAGTCAATATGGGAACATTGATCCAATGATAGTACTATACCTGAGATTATCAGGATTTTACGGAGTGTCACAGATCGGTGCAATGCATGTCAATGTCAACATGATAATTGCACTTGTCGAGAGGTGGACACTAGAGATACATACTTTTGTTGTTAGTGAAACAACAATTACACTTTAGTATATCAGGATCTTGATCGGTCTGCCTATTGAAGTAATAGCTGTGATTGGACATTTACAGTATGATTAGGCGAATATGTGTGGTTAACTTTTGGGATAAGTTCCCCCGGAAGACTTTCTCAGAGGCCACAACGTTAAAATGATCTACTTAACAAGGAATTTTAGTTTCTTACCGTTCGATGCTTCTAAATACCGTACATAATGCTTTACCCATGGTTAAATATTTCATTGTATTAGTGGATTATTATGTCTGTCACAGTCTAATAATTTCTTCCACTTACTGTGGCTCCTGGTATAATGTGGCTCCCGGTATTGGAGTTTTTAGATCAAATGGGAAATTATAGTTAGGGATCAGCGAGCTTGGCATGGCTATACAGGGAGTTATGACATGCAACCTGTCCAAGTGGAAATGGAGTTGGCGGTTATCATCAGTTAATACTAATGTTGGCATGGGAAAAACTGCTTTGATTTCAGCCACCTTTTGTGCACACTTTTGTTCTAAATCATATCATGCCTTACGGTTATAGGTAAATTTTATTTATTATATACGTGTTGGGATTTTTTTATTCAATTGTTTTTACAATATGCTGACAAGCCATTAATTGTTGTGTACCAGGTGGCGATTCCTTATTGATTTGATAGATAATAGTAATAAAAATGTTAATGATTATCGCCTGGAGTTAAACATGCAATGTCTTAATCAGGTTTATATTTATTTTTTTAGCCATGAAAAATTATTCAATCTCATGCATTAAAAAGAAAATTTGTAAGAACATTTTATCACTTGTAAAAAATTTTTATGTATGGAATGAGAGCCGTACAATAATGTCATAAACTTATTGTCAGATTTTTGTATGAATGGACTAGACAATTGGAGATCTATTATGCCATTGGTATGTTTCCATATTATTGATTGGAACCAACCTAATCGATGTCTTAGGCAATTTAGAATGGACCAATCAATTCCATCTGCACACAAAACAATGTTCCAGCGCATTCAATTGAATTGAGATTGCACACTGATGTAAACTAGTAAGACAAATTTTCAAGTTTCATAAATGAGTGGGGCAATTGATGGAATCAGGTTGTGTATACTCTATTGCTCAGTGCTCCCTTACATCCCAAGTCCCAATACATGCAGTGGTATATTTCATGGGACCTGACGCTGGATAATCAAATTTGGCATTCCAATAGGGATAATAGTATGAATTAATATTATAATATACTTTGTATAAATGTTATTGTTCTTTTCTAAAAAGGTTACTTATTTGCATGCAAGTTGATGATGCTGAATGAATTTACCATGTTGACATTCCTTCATTATCAAATAAAGCCGGTAATATTTATTTGACATTAGAAAGCATTTTAGGTGTTGTTGGTGCAAATGGAAGGACGTCGGCTGATTATGTGAGGACCCAATGTAGAGAACGGGTCCCGAGACAACTTAGATCAGAGTTACCCGATAAGGATACAGATACCTGTTTCATAGGTGGAAAGCTAAAACTACTAGTTTTTGCCTTTGAATTTCACAAAATTTGAATTTTTCTTTGACCAAAATAGGTACATAGAGACATGCATATATAACAGATAATTTTTTATTTTCAGTTGATCATGATGCATGGTTGGCACGTCGAGCTAGTGTTGATAGTCACTATAGGAACATTGATCCAAGGATAGTATTGTACCTGAGATTATTAGGATTTAATGGAGTGTCATAGATCGGTGCAATGCATATCGATGTCAACATGATAATTGCACTTGTTGAGAGGTGGACACCAGAGATACATACTTTTCACCTTGTTGGTGAAACAATAATTACACTTTAGGATGTCAGGATCCTAACTTGTAACAATCCAAATGGACCCTAGAAGGATTTTACAGTGCTAATTGTGTGATGAAGGGTATAAGAGTAATTACATAGTATGATTTGTGGGTTGAGCAAGGGTATAATTGAAAGAGAAATAAAGTTAATAAGAGAAAGAATTTATTTAAGTGAGTAAGTGGTAATTGAGCAAGGATTAAAGAGACTTTTGCCATGGATTTAATAAGTTTGGCCAATAGGAGAGTGACACCTAGATGGGGTGGTTGGGAGCATTAAATGAAGATAAGAAAGAGAAGAAGAGAGAGGGAAAGCTAAAAATCAGATTTTTGGCTATTTTCCTCTTCTTTCTGCGTTAGTTCCCATTTCTTCTTCTTCTTCTTCTTCTTCTTCTTTGCTCCTTGTTTCTCTTTCTTGGGTTGATTTTCAAGGATTTTGAGTTGAGATTGAAGAGGTTAAGTGTTAAGTTGCTAAGGTACGTGGTCATGAAAGTTGATGCTTCATTTTCGTCTCCTTTCTCGTTTTTATTTTTTTTAATGTGATTTGGTTTTAGATTAAGTGTTTTGGATTGATTTGTGCAAGAATCCGGTGACAAGAGGAAGGACAAGGGTAAAGAGAAGATTGGAACTTGAAGAGGAATGGTTTTGAGCTTAAATAGAGGTTTGGGAGTATATGTTCTATTGTTGTGTTTTGTTTTTGAATTTTGAGTTTCCAGAAATTTGTGTTAAGAAGCATGTTTATGTGCATGGTTGAGTGGGTCTTTGACTAATTTTTGAGTGAATTTGGAAGTGGTATTAGTGATGGAATGCAGGCATGATTCTATGTGTTTATGGTTATTTGAGTGTGATTTAGGTTTAATGGTGTATCTAGTTCAATTGTTAATTAATTGCTTGTTATGAGTGTATAATGTTATTGGCATGATTATTAGCATGTTTTGGAATGCAATTGTTGATGGATTGAAATTGTATGCTTGAATGCATGATTTTGGAGAAGTAGGGTGTGAGAGGAGCTGTTGAGTTCGGAGCAGTGTGTAATCATGACTCTGTCGTGAGCGTGACAGAGTGTGCGATAGCCGAGCTCCAGTTGAGGCGCTCTCTGTCGCGAGCACGACCTTAGTTGCAAGCGCGATAGAGAGCTCGATAAATCGAGCATCAGCCGGGCTGTTCTTCGTCGCGAGCGAGCCTGTGCGTACGAGCACAACGGGGACCTACCTACCTTCTGTCACGACCGCGATAGAGGACTGCCAGCTCCCCCTCGCAAGCTTGGAGCTTGTCGCGAGCACAACTTTGGGCGAGTTTTGCCTCTGTCGCGAGCCCAACCCTCCTCTGTTCTTCAAATGTGTTTTAATTGTTGCACTTTGTATGGTTTCTCACTTTAATTGGCATATGATCTTATTTAGGTGAGCTATAGTATTGTACTCTATATATGCCTTAATGATTTATATGTGTGTTAGATGGTTTGATATTAGATTAAGGTAAAGTTTGAGTGTTATGGTTAGAGTGTAAATGTTTAAACCTGAATGGTCATAGTAGTGGATAGATAAGCATGCTTATAAAGGGCTAGTGATTCCAGCTGCTAGTGTTGATCCGTTTGGGTCTAGTGTTTGATACCTTCGGGTATCTAAAAGTTTTCAAATGTTTTGAGACTTCGATCTCTTTAGATGTTTGATACTGTTTGTAGTATCTAGTGTACCCATATCCACCACCGATGGGAATTCAGGCTATTGTATATAGTTGTTTAAGATGTGCTTAGATCTGCTTATATGTACATGATAAAGCATATGTAGTGCTATATGAATCATTCATGTTAAGATAAAGATGCATATGTTTTTTTTTACTTACTCGTGTTGTAGTGTTTGCGGTTAAATATTCTTGTGTTGAGCATGCTGTTATGATAATATATATGATATTTGTGACTTCGTCCGAAGTCTTTTGCTTCTATTTCTCCCCACTAAGCCTTCGCTCAGCACGGGTGTTTTCCCGTGTAGGTTGCAAGTTTGGTTTGGAGTGGGACACCTGCAGATTATGGCCACTAGGAGTCTGGAGCTCATTGCGAGTTCTTTTGGTTTTTGATATGTATATTTTTTTTAGGTAAAGAATTGTATATGTAATTGATACTTTTGTTGTATATGTTATATGTAGTAGCTATTGTATAAAGGGATGCTTCTGTAATTTTGATGATTATTTATGTAATTAAGTTTGTTCACATATGTCATGTTTTATTTATTTCACTTTTATATCTATATGTGTGCGCTTTTGTGTGTGCTTGTGGGTAGTGCCTTGGTATCCTCCCAAGAGGTATTGGGGTGTTACAATTTTATTGGTATCAGAGCATAGATTTAGGTAGTTGAGGACTATAGGATGATAGAGTATAGGGTATATGTATGTGAGTGTGTCTAGTGTCGTGGCCTAATACAAATGCTGTCTTGTGTAGAGTTAGATGGAGTCTGATCTGAGTGAAGAGATAAGTGAAATGATGGGTAGTGTTAATCTAGTGAGGGGTAATCGGCCTGCACCAGAGCGACCTCCCGCGAAAGGTCCCAGTCCTGCTTATGATAATCCAGCGTTAATGCAAAGGCTATTGCAGTTGATGGATAGATTAACCGCTCCCAAGGCTCCTACGGACCTTTTGAGAAAGAGGGGAGCGAAGGAGTTTAGTGGAACCTCCATGGACCAATTTGAGTTAAAAGAGTTCTATTGAGAGGATATTATAAGAGATCAACTGTCCCTAGAACCAGCGAGTAGTGTGTGCAGTGTCACTGTTACAAGGGTCAGCTTATGATTGGTGGAAGCTTGTGCTTCACAACCCTCAGAGACCAACTGAGCTATCTTGGGAATTCTTTGTCCAAGAGTTCGAGAAAAAGTATGTCACCAAGGCCTATTGAGAAGCGAAGTGGAAAGAGTTCATAAGTTTAAAGTAGAGGAATCTAACGGTCAGTGAGTATGAGAAAGAGTTCAGCCGATTGAGCATGTACATGCCAGATGCTTTGTTAACTGAGGACTTCAAATGTTAATAGTTTGAGGATGGTTTGAGAGAGGTGATAAGGGGGCCTTTATCGGCAATGGCGGTTATGCATCAAGTGGGCTATTATTAGTTGGTTTCAGTGGCCATGAAGTTAGAAGAGTCCGAGTTTCTGAAGCAAAGAAGAGAACAGAAGAGAAAAGTGCCAGATAGTGGTGTAGTCGGTAGCAAGAAGGCTCGGGATGTTGCGAGTGGGCAAGTCGTTAGAGGGTCAGTTCAAGTGCCGTATGAGGTTAGAAGTGTTGCATCACCCTCTAGTCGAGGTAGTAGGGCACCTGAGTGTGAACATTGTCGAAAACACCATTGGGGTACATGCTGGAAGCTCATGGGACCGTGCTTCAAGTGTGGCAGCATGGAGCATATGCTTGCCAAGTGCCCGAAATTGAACGCAAGTGGGGATCAGCCAGGAAGTAGAGCTAGTGGAGATAGATCTAGAGCAGCAAGAAGTGGTAGAGGAAGAAGTAGGGCCTCTCAAGCACCATCAGAGACAGTTGAGAAGCCAACGGCTACTGGTGGTCTTGCTAGAGTTTATGCCATGATTTGAGAGGATGTGGATGAGTAAGCGGGTCCGTCTAGTAAGTTCATTTTTCGTTAAGTTTTGTATAAGTTAGTGATATGGTAGTTTAATCATATATTTGTTAGCGTGGAAATTTTGAGGATGAAATTTCTTAAGGGGGAGAGATTTGTAACAACCTAAATGGACCCTAGAAGGATTTTACAGTGCTAATTGTGTGATAAAGGGTATAAGAGTAATTATATAGTATGATTTGTGGGTTGAGCAAGGGTATAATTGAAAGAGAAATAAAGTTAATAAGAGAAAGAATTTATTTAAGTAAGTAAGTGGTAATTAAGTTGGGCCAATAGGAGAGTGACACCTAGATGGGGTGGTTGGGAGCATTAAATGAAGAAAAGAAGAAAGGAAGAGAGGGGGAAATCCAAAAATCAGATTTTTAGCTCTCTTCCTCTTCTTCTTGAATTAGTTCCAATTTCTTCTTCTTCTTTTTCTTCATTTTTTTGCTCCTTGGTTCTCCTTCTTGGGTTGATTTTCAAAGATTTTGAGCTGAGATTGAAGAGGTTAAGTGTTAAGTTGCTAGGGTACGTGGTTATGGAAGTTGATGCTTTATTTTTGTCCCCTTTCTCGTTTTCATTTTTTTGTAATGTGATTTGGGTTTGGATTAAGTGTTTTTGATTGATTTGTACAAGAATCCGGCGACAAGAGGAAGGACAAGGGGAAAGAGAAGATTGGAACTTGAAGAGGAGTGGTTTTGAGCTTCTATAGAGGTTTGGGAGTATATGTTCTATTATTATGTTTTGTTTTTGAATTTTGGGTTTCCAGAAATTTGTATTGAGAAGCATGTTTATGTGCGTGGTTGAGTGGGTCTTTGACTAATTTTTGAGTGAATTTGGAAGTGGTATTATTGCTAGAATACAGACATGATTTTATGTGTTTATGGTTATTTGAGTGTGATTTAGGTTTAGTGGTGTATCTAGTTCAATTGTTAATTAATTGCTTGTTATGAGTGTATAATGTTATTGCCATGATTATTAGCAGGTTTTGGAATGCAATTGTTGAGTGGATTGAAATTGTATGCTTGAATGCATGATTTTGGAGAAGTATGGTATGAGAGGAGCTGTTGAGTTTGGAGTACTATGTAAATATTACTCTATTGCGAGCGCGATAGAGTGTGTGATAGCTGAGCTCCAGCTGAGGTGCTCTCTGTAGCAAGTGCAACCTTAGTCGTGAGCACGATAGAGAGCTCGGTAAACTGAGCGTCTGCTGGGTTGTTCTTTATCGCGAGCACGACGGGGACCTACCCACCCTCTATCAAGAGCGCAACAGAGGCCTGCTAGCTCCCTCTCGCGAGCGTGACTTTGGGCGAGTTTCTCCTTTGTTGCGAGCGCGATGGGTCATTGCTAGTGCGACCCTCCCCTGTTCTTCAAATGTGTTTTAATTGTTGCACTTTGCATTGTTTCTCAGTTTAATTGGCGTATGATCTTATTTAGGTAAGCTATAGTATTGTATTCTATATATGCCTTAATGATGTATATGTGTGTTAAGTGGTTTGATATTCGATTAAGGTAAAGTTTGAGTGTTATGGTTAGAGTGTAAATGTTTAAGCCTAAATGGTCATAGTAGTGGATAGATCGACATGCTTATAAGGGCTAGTGATTGCAGCTGCTAGTGTTGACCTCGTTTTGGTCTAGTGTTTGATACCTTCAGGTATCTAAAAGTTTTCAAATGTTTTGAGACTTCGGTCTCTTCAGATGTTTGATACTTTTCGTAGTATCCAGTGTACCCGTATCCACCACCGATGGGAATTCAGGCTATTATATATAGTTGTTTAAGATGTGCTTAGATCTGCTTATATGTACATGAAAAAGCATATGTAAAGCTATATGAATCGTTCATGTTATGCATATGTTTTTTTTTTATTTACTCGTGTTGTAGTGTTTGCGGTTAAATGTTATTGTGTTGAGCATGCTGTTATGATAATATATATGATATTTGTGACTTTGTCCGAAGTCTTTTGCTTCTGTTTCTCCCCACTGAGCCTTTGCTCAGCACTAGTGTTTTCCCATGTAGGTTGCAGGTTTGGTTTGGAGTGGGACATCTGCAGGATATGGCCACTAGGAGTCTGGAGCTCATTGCGAGTTCTTTTTGTTTTTGATATGTATATTTTTGTTTAGGCGAAGAATTGTATATGTAATTGATACTTTTGTTGTATATGTTATATGTAGTAGCTATTGTATAAAGGGATTGATAAGTTCAAATCTATGTTTTTTTATGTGAATTTTTAGCTCACTTTTGAGTTTAGAAGCCCTTATTTCGGTGTGTTTTTGTTGAAGTATTATTAGATTTTATTTGGTACACTAAAGTGAGTTTTTAATGTTGTTTTTGGTGTTTTAGGTACTTACACGGCGGTGAGAGAGCTCCATACCGCCGTGTAAGATCAAAAGTATCAGAAGGCAGCAGAAGGACATCACACGGCGATAAGGAGCTGTCTTACCGCCGTGTACATCTGGACGTTGAGTTACATAGGAGGTTACACGGCTGTAAGGACTTCTCTCACCGCCGTGTGAAGCGTGATTAACGGCGCTGTGCATGGGAGCAAAAAATTCAAGGAGTCTGACCGAAAGCCATTTACACGGCGGTAAGGAACTTTCATACCGCCGTGTAAACCGAAATATTTCAAAGAACTGTCATCCAGTATGAAGTTACACGGTGGTGATAGACTCCCATACCGTCGTGTAACTCGAAAATCATGCATGTGAATAAAATCTACACAAAATCAAAGATTGTCAGGCCACCGTTTGACTTTAACTGTTATATAGGGGCTGAAGTTAGACATTAAGGGGGATCGATCTTTTGGAACGGAAATGAGATATTATTTTCTTTCTCTGCAATCTCAGTTTAGATTTTTCATATATTTTTACAATTAATTATTAAGTTGGGATAGATCTGGAGAATTTGGGGATTGGAGAATTTATCATTCATTTTGGAATTCTTATTAGCTGATTCAGTTTGAAGAACGTCATTTTTTTATTATTGTAAAAATTTCATTTTCAGATCTCAAATGGGTAATATCAATTTCTCTCTATTTAATTTAGTTTTTATTTCAATCATGAGTGAGTAGTTCCTTTTCTTGTTAAGGGATGCCTTGAATCCCTAATAACCATGTGAATGCTTTGTGTGGATTGATTTATGCATATGCTTCAGTTTTATCTTCTCTGAATTAATCTGTTTGTTATTGAAATTAATGCCAGTTTGAGATTGATCTACCGTGATAATCTTTGATTGTAATTCGTTTCATGAACTTACACATACTCTGTTCTATTTCTATCGATTTTCATTGATTTGATGAATCCGGGATGGTAGTTAAATCTGTGGACTTCTATTTTAATAGGTTCAGAATGGTGGGAGATAATTGAGTTTTGATGTCTAAATCCGGGATGGTAGGACCATCTAAGCTCAGGACTTAAGACCTGTTTTGATTACTAATTTCTGTGTTGAATCCGGGATGGTAGGTACATGTTTTAGAGAAGCTGGATCCGAAAGGCAGGCTAGGGTATAGGCTAGGTTATTCACTGAATTGCATATGAAATTATTATATTTAAGCATTTGCATGGTATTATGGGGAGAATGGGTATTCCTTAGCAAGATCTGTTAATCATTTTATCAAATCCTTATTAAAATTGATTATTTTAACGTTGTTGAATTAATTATTTCATCAGTTATTTGTCTTAATTTTGTATTACATAACTTCTCACTCTCAACAATTGGGAATTCTTTAGCATATATTTATTTATCAACGCTTGCACAATTCGGTCCCTTGGGTACGATAACTCGGGGTCTTAAAAATTACCCCACTGTATTACTTGCCGATTCAGTTCACTTGCTGAGGTCGCGTCAAGTTTTTGGCGCCGTTGCCGGGGACTGGCGTTGTTAGTAAGTTTTGATTCTTATTTGTATGTGTTTCTGTTTTTCTGATTTTATTATTTTTTATTCTTTTCAGGTAGTTGTGGTGTATGAGCAGATTAAGGCAAGAAAAATTAGCACCCTACGACCCTGAAATCGAGAGGAATTTGCATCAACACAGGAGAGTCAACAGAGATAACAACATGGAAAACGATCCTCTCCCTATTGATGAATTTCCTCCCGAGAACGAACAAGTGCCACGAGCACAAGAAGAGATGCCGGGTAATTATGGAGAAGAAGTCCCAAGGCAAAGGACAATAAGAGACTATGCTGTACCAAGATGGAATGAGGATCACAGGACAATTGTGTTGCCTAGGGGAATGCAATTTGAACTTAAACCAGCAACCATTACTATGGTACAAAGAAACCAGTTTTCAGGATCAGAATTGGAGGATCCTGCACAGCATTTAGATATATTTTTGGAGGTCAGTGACACAGTTCAGATACCGGGTGTCACTTCTGACGCAGTAAGGTTGAAATTGTTCCCATTTACTTTGATTGGAAAAGCAAGGGATTGGTTGCAGATGTTACCAAGTCAATCAATAAGATCGTGGGAGCAATTACAAGAGAAATTCTTAATGAGATTTTTCCCTCCCACCAAGACTGCAAGAATTCGTAACAGCATTATGGGTTTTGCTCAAATGAATTAAGAGCCTTTCCATGAGGCTTAGGAGAGATTTAGGAGATTATTGAGAAGCTGTCCGCATTACGAGATAGTTGTACATCAATTGATGACTTTATTCTATGCTGGAGTCACCCCACAGACAAGGTCACTTTTGAATGCATCATCAGGAGGTTCCTTTTTGAATAGGTTGCCAGAAGAAGCTTTTCTTATGTTTGATGAGATGGCAGCAAATGATGCTCAATGGGCTGCTCCTAGAGCAATTCCAAAAAGGCAAGGAATACATAATGTGGATGAAGTATCAATGCTGAAGGCACAGATAGAATCAATGCAGAAGGAGATGAGTGGATTGAAGGTTCGAAATGTGTCCTCAGTCTCTCAAGAGAGTGGGCAGTATGAAAGCGGTCAATATAGTCAAGAAGGTGGAGCAATGGGAGATGTAAATGCTGTAGGAGACTACCGCAGGAATGACCCTTACAGTAACACCTATAATCCAGGTTGGAGGAACCACCCGAATTTCTCTTGGAGGGATGGAAGTCAGAATGCTTCATCTTCTCAACCACAAACAATAGCCCCTTTCAACCAAAACAACCAATCATACCAGCTGCAATCCTCCACTAATTACCAAAACCCCTATCCACCATATCACCAAGGACAGGGCTCAAACCAATCCCATTCTCAAGCTTATCACCCACCGGGTTATCAACCAAGGCCACCTGTACAAGAAAAGAAGCCGAATTTGGAAGATATGTTGGCTAGCTTCATAAATAGTCAGCAACAGTTTGTGAACAGCCAACAACAATTTATGGCTAGTCAAGAAGCAAGGTGGAAATCCCAAGAACAATGGAACCGGAATCAAGATGCGTCCATGAGAAACTTGGAAACGCAGTTGGGCCAACTTGCAACTTCAATGTCAAATAGACAACCAGGAACTTTTCCTTCAAATGTGGATCGTAATCCCAAGGAAGAGGCAAAGGCAATTACATTGAAGAGTGGCAAGGAGGTAACACAAAGCAAAGATCAAGGTAAAACAACTTCACCATCTTCAGGTAAGGGGGAGCCTACACGAAAGGTAAGTAATTCCAACTCTATGTTGGAAGGAAGTGAAAATGCTCCTGCAGTTGATAAAGGTAAAAGTCTGGTGAATCCCAGAGCAGAGGATCTTAATATTAATAGGTTGCCATTTCTTGCTGTGGCCAGAAAGGAAAAGAAAAATGAGCAATTGGCTAGATTTTTAGAAATGTTTAAGAAACTGCACATTAACCTACCATTTGCAGAGGCCTTAGCTCACATGCCCAATTATGCAAAATTTATGAAAGAATTGTGCTCAAATAAAAAGAAATTAGAAGGGCATGGAACTGTGCAACTTACAAAAAATTGTAGCGCTTTAATAATGAATAAGATTCCTGAAAAATTGGAGGATCCAGGCAGTTTTACGTTACCATGTGAAATTAATGAAAATTTTTATGGGAGTGCTCTATGTGATTTAGGTGCTAGCATAAATCTGATGCCATATTCTATTTTCAGGAAACTTAATCTTGGAGAGCTCAAGGAGACGGGCATGAGACTCCAACTTGCAGATAGATCAGTAAGGAGACCTAAGGGGGTGATAGAGGATCTGCTAGTGAAAGTGAGAAAATTCATTTTCCTAGTGGATTTTGTAGTAATGGAGATGGAGGAAGACCACAAGATATCACTTATAGTGGGGAGGCCATTTTTGAACACAGCAAAGGCTTTGATCGATGTACATGGTCAAACTGTTACCCTATGATTCACTGATGAAAAGCTAGTGGTGGATATGAATAAAGCTCAAAAATACCCATTAAACAATATGGAGGAATCTATTTATTTTGTGGATGCAGTAGATAAATGTGTGGAGGAAACTCAAGAAAATATGTTGGTAGCTGATCCACTGGAAGAAATTGTGGTGCATTCATTGGATGATGACAAATTGGAAGATGAGATGGAAAGAAAAGCGATAGCAGTTGTAGAGGAAGAACAACAAGAAGAACCTGATCCAAAAAAGGGGGAGTCAAATTCTGAACTTAAACCTCTTCCTTCTCATTTAAAATATGTATTTCTGGAGAATGAAAAAAAACCGGTAATCATTTCTTCTTTGTTGTCAGGTGATGAGGAGAAAATGTTGCTGGAGGTACTGAAAAAACACAAGGAAGCTATTGGATGGAAAACATCAGACTTAAAGGGGATAATCCAAGCTACCGAACTCACCGAATCCTCATGGAGGAAGAATGCAAACCAGTAGCTCAGCCACAAAGGAGACTTAACCCAGCCATGCAAGAAGTGGTAAAGAAGGAGGTACTTAAGCTCCTTGATTCAGGTATAATCTATCTTATTTTCGACAGCAGATGGGTTAGTCCAGTGCAATGTGTCCCCAAGAAGGGGGGAAAGACAGTGGTAAGGAATGAGCTGGATGAGTTAATTCCAACTCGTACAGTTACGGGTTGGAGAGTCTGTATCGATTATAGAAGATTAAATAATGCTACCAGAAAAGATCATTTTCCATTGCCATTTATTGATCAAATGTTGGAAAGGTTAGCAGGAAATAGGTTTTATTGCTTTTTAGATGGGTACTCTGGATATTTGCAAATCCCTATAGCCCCTGAAGATCAAGAGAAAACAACCTTCACCTGCCCTTATGGCACATTTGCATATAGGAGAATGCCCTTCGGGTTGTGCAATGCACCGGCTACGTTTCAGCGGTGCATGATGGCGATATTTCATGACTTCATAGAAAAATTTATGGAGATATTTATGGATGACTTCACCATTTATGGGAGTGATTTTGAGAGCTGTTTAAGGCATCTGAATTTGGTGCTAAAGAGGTGTAAGGAAACTAATTTAGTACTAAATTGGGAAAAGTGCCATTTTATGGTGAGAGAAGGCATTGTGCTTGGGCACAAAATTTCTGAGAAGGGGATAGAGGTTGACAAAGCCAAGGTAGAGGTAATAGAGAAGTTACCACCTCCAACTAGTGTGAAAGGCATTAGAAGTTTCTTAGGACATGCAAGATTTTACCGCCGTTTTATCAAAGATTTTTCGAAAATTGCTAAGCCTTTGTCCAATTTGCTTATGAAAGATGCTGTTTTTAATTTTGATAGAGAATGCATGCTGGCTTTTGAAACTTTGAAGCAAAGGCTCATTTCAGCCACGGTGATTATATCTCCGGATTGGAATTTACCATTTGAATTAATGTGTGACGCTAGTGACTTTGCAGTTGGGGCAGTGCTTGGACAACGGCGGGATAAGGTATTTTGTGCGGTTTACTATGCAAGTCATATTTTGATAGGAGCTCAAGTTAACTGCACCACAACTGAGAAGGAACTTCTTGCAATCGTGTATGCTTTTGAGAAGTTCAGACCGTATTTGCTGGGTGCAAAAATTGTGGTGTGGTCGGACCATGCGGCTTTGAGACATTTGTTTGCCAAAAAGGAATCTAAGCCGAGATTGATCAGATGGGTACTCCTATTGCAAGAATTTGACATGGAAATCAAAGATAAAAAGGGAGCGGAGAATTTTGTAGCGGATCACTTGTCAAGATTGGAGAGTGATCACGTTGAAAAGGGGGAAATTTTAGATTTATTTCCTGATGAACATATTTGTGCTTTATTTGCATGCGACATTTCTGTTCCTTGGTTTGCTAATGTAGCTAATTTTCTGGCAAGAGGATTTGTGCCAAGGGACTTCACATGGCAGCAAAGGAAGAAGCTGAAGGCCGATGCCAATTATTACATCTGGGATGACCCGTATTTGTTTCGCCTGTGTGCTGATCAAGTGTTAAGAAGATGTGTCTCAGATGAAGAGAAGATTGAGATCATCAAGGCATGTCACAATGGGGAAGCCGGTGGACACCATGGGCCAAATCGAACGGTATCAAAAATTTTATCTTCTGGTTTTTATTGGCTTACTATGTTTAAGGATGCTCAAATTTTTGTGACAACCTGTGATAGATGTCAGAGGGTAGGAAATATTTCTAAGAGAGATGAGATGCCTTTAACTAATGTGCTTAAAGTGGAATTGTTTGACGTATGGGGGATAGATTTTATGGGGCCCTTCCCGATATCCTTTGGATTTGAGTATATATTAGTGGTAGTGGTTTATGTGAGCAAATGGGTAGAGGCCATAGCTACTAAAACTTGTGATGCTAAAACTGTGCTAGAATTCCTTAGGAGGAACATTTTCACTAGGTTCGGCACACCAAAGGCCATAATTAGTGATGGGGGCAAGCAATTTGTCAATCATCAATTTACTGCGCTGTTAAAAAAATTTGGTGTGAGGCACAAAATCACCACCCCATATCACGCTCAAGCTAATGGACAAGTTGAGGTATCTAATAGAGAACTCAAATCGATCCTAGAGAAAACTGTAAATTCATCTAGAAAGGATTGGTATTTGAGGTTGGATGAAGCTTTGTGGGCTTATAGAACTGCATTCAAAACACCTATAGGATTATCCCCGTTTAAGCTTGTCTATGGTAAATCGTGCCATCTTCCTGTCGAACTAGAACACAAGGCTTATTGGGCAACCAAGTTTCTTAATTTTGATGTTAAGAGTGCAGGTGAGAAGAGACTTCTCCAGATGAATGAGCTGGAAGAGATACGTTATTGGTCATATCAACGAGCAGAGAGGTATAAGGAAAATACAAAGAAATGGCATGACAAGAAACTAGTCAGGAAAGAATTCACTCCAGGTATGAAAGTTCTCTTATATAATAGTCGATTAAGGTTATTTCCAGGAAAACTAAAGTCGCGATGGACGAGACCATTTGAAGTCGTAAGTGTGACTGATTTCGGAGCTATCACAATCAGAAAGCAACCTGGGAGTGAGGAATTCAAGGTAAATGGCCATTGATTAAAACCATATTTTGAGAACCGCGCTGAATTTGCAGCGGTGACCATTACCTTCGAAGACGAATGAGATAAGTTCAAAGTCGAGCTGAAGACTCAAAAATTAGAACTAAAATAATTTCTAACTCTATTCTCTTTTGATTTTTTTATATAGTTCCAGTTATTTTCAGTTTTAGGAAAATTTTCTTTTCATTTAGTGGTCAAAAATCGGTTTTAGGGATAGTGTATAATGTTGTGGAGTGCTTGGTATAATTGTTGCTGGTTTCAGCAATTTTTCTCTTGTAAAAATTCATTTTACACGGCGGTGAGAGTAAATCATACCGCCGTGTAGATCGGGCTTTAAAATTACATGATTCCAGTAGCATTTTACACGGCGGTGAGAAGTCCTCATACCGCCGTGTAAATCATAATTTAAAGTTAACAGGTTCCAGTGGCATTTTACATGGCGGTATGGTATCTTCATACCGCCGTGTAAAAAGAAAAACCCTGTTTTTAAAATCCACAATCACCAGTTTCTTTTTGGCAAATTTTTTTAAACACCAAAATTCTCTCTCTCGAGTCCCTCTCTACCCAGAATCCAAAGTTCTTGAAATTCTTCATTCTCATTTGGTCAAATCACATTTCAAGAACATCTATTGTACATCTGATCTGCATTCCTTCAATCCAAGTGAGTTTTCTTCTTTCTTCACTTTTTATTCTTTTACTGTTGATTTGGGTTTTAGGTATTTTTTAGTTTCATTATTTTCGGTTCCTCCTTTCTGTAATAATTAAGTGGATTTTGTGTTTCGTTGTTTAATTGTTGGCTTGCTGCTTGATAAATTGAAAGAAAAAAAATATTTGGGGGTAGCAATTACATTAGAGCTGCTGTTTTATATGCAAAAAAATTTGCGGCCACCAGGTGTTTGACGAATTGCCTGAATGAGTATATATCTCATTTTTCTCTGTTATTTTCAGTCACATATCTTGCCATCAACAGGGGTGAATCTTTTGGCCTCCATATACCATGCAATATATTTTTCTCAGGCTGTGATTAACTTTTGAATTGGTGTTTACGCATGAATAATATGGCAGTATGGTAATGCAGTGAGAATGCTCTAATTCTTTCTATTCTATTTATTCATGTTCCATTTGCTGCTAAGGAAACCTGATGGTGCCTTATTGTCAAAAGTACTGGCATTTGTCATTCTTGAAGTTTATCTTTGTAGCATTAATTTCTCAATGTTTCTGCACATTGCTTTTAACTTAATTCCTGCTCGCCTACTGCTTTTGATACAAATTTAAGCCATTATTTTCCTCCCTCTAATTGTGTTTATCTACTAATGCAGTGGCTCCTAAACGATCTCGAACAGACCAAGCATCGTCTTCTCAAGAGAGGGATAGTGCTGTCCCATCTTGGGTCCCAACTAGATGCCACACAGATTACAATTATCTTACAGCTGCAACATACATGCCCTCAACATTTCTTGATTTTGAATCCTTAAGGGAGCTGGGGATTAGGGAAGAAATTGATGAGTTGATTACAGGAATAGGGTGGACAGAATTTTTTCAAAAAAATGAGCGAGTCCATCCGAAGTTGACCCAGGATTTCCTTGGAACCATAAATTGCAAGATTGATAATGAAGACGAGGAAGACCCTGGGGAGGTGACTTTTTGGTTGAATAAGAAGCAATACACAGTGACATTTAATGAATTTTCAGACACCCTTGGTTTCCCGTTGGATGGTGTCCGGCATCTTCTGGACTTGGATAAACAGACGATTTGGGCCACAATTTGGGATCCAGTCACAGCCACTTAGTATGTCACTGGCATGTCCAAGGCACATCACCTTCGGGACCATGCATTGAGGATCTTGCATAGATTTTTCGCTCTCTCTTTTTATGGACATGTAGAAGCCGCTGGAGTGGTGAACCAGGCTGAGGCTTTATTTTTACATTGCATGATCCACAGGATTCGATTGAATGGCGCTTATTTTCTATGGAAGAAGTTTGAGGATATGCAGGGAAATCCCAAGAAAGTTAAAAAGATTGCAATAGGGTGGATAGTAACTGTTCTAGCTAAGAGAGTAAGACACCCCTCTTTAGGATCAGATTTTGGAGCTAGCAGTGTCATGGATTTCAGAATGCTGAAGAATCTTAAGATCATTGTGGACGACCATCATTTTCACCAACAAGTCCGATTGTCAACACGGGATGAGTACTCACTACAAGAAATTTTACTTTTTGTGACAAATTTTTTAATGACGCATAAAATTTCGTCACTAATTATAACTTACAACGACGAATTTTTTAAACGTCATTATATTATTTATTACTGTGACAAAATTATTTTACGTCATTTTATGTTTTAATTTTCGTCACTAATAGATTAATTTTGTGACGAAAAATACATTTCGTCATGATTTTTGTAGAAGAGATAATTTCCCACCTTTTTTTTTTGGAGGAAAAAAATTTAATGACAAAATAATAGCTTATTACAACGTATAAAATCGTCACAAAATATTTATTTTTCGTGACGAATTATTTTCGTCATAATTGAATTAATTAGTGATAATAAAATCATTTCGTCACAAATAACGTATCAATATAAAAAAAATTCGAATTAATTAATTTTTTTGAAAAATTTTAGTTTAAAAATAATTTTATTTATGACAAATAAATGTGTCATAAGAAATGAATATACTGTAACGACATACAATTTCGTCAACTTTGATATGGAGGAAAAATTTCCAACCATTTTCTTTTGGAGGGAAAAAATATAACGAAAAAATAACTATTTAAGATATATAAATTCGTCATAAAATATTTATTTTTTATGACATGAATTATTTTTGCCATAATTTAATGAATTAGTGACGGTAAATTATTTCATCACAATAAAGTTAATTATGATAAATAAATATGTTACAAAAGGAAATATATTATGACGAAATACAATTTCGTCATCAATACAATCAATTTATGACAATAATAATTTTTCGTAACAGTTAGTTGTATTGTTAATATATGACCAAGAAATTATGTCATAACAATAATTGAATTTGATGTGGAATGGATTTCGGAATATTTTTTTGGACCGGTTCGACCGGCTGAAAAATAAAAAACTTTGAGAGATCATAACTTTTGACTCAGATTGAGTTATGGGAGCCATTACATGTTAAAACAGAGTGATTTGTACGATCTACAGTTGTTACAGGGAGAAACCTGTAACCGCTTGTAGCAGACGTAAATTAAATCATCTTCTGCTGTTTCGGACCGTTTAAAGTTTTTTGTTCAGAATTTATCGTAATTTTCGATTTATTTTATTTTTAATTACCAAAATTACTTTGTCTTCTATATTTTGACAAAAATAACTAAATTATATAGGTATATGAATATATAGGTATTTTTACGTGTAATTGGAATAGAAAATATTAAGTAAAGAATAAAAAAAATAATAATAATAAAGGCACAAATAATTATGACATATAATTTTAGTCATGGGTCTAGGATGAGTGGGGAATTATGAGAAGGAAAATAAAAAGAAGGGAGAGACGAAACGGGGGCAGATCGGGGAAGGCGAGACCGAAAAAGAGAGAGAGAGAGGGTGAGCGTGATGGCGGAGGCCGCGAAGTGAGGCGACGGTCGACGTTGCCGATCAGGCCGATCTCTCCCTCGTCGTGGCGTCGTTGATCCAGGAGAGCAGGAGGAGACCCGAAGCTTCCTCTGCGTTTTTCGGCGAGCTTCGACGGCAAGAGACCTAAAATCCTAGAATCCCCAATTTTCCCCAATCCCCCAGCACTGGTCCCGCCGCCCCTTGTCGCCGGCGGTGTATAAGGCAGCTAACAACTCCGGTTGCTTCTAATTGTGAGAGGTAAGTTAGATTCACGTAAAACTCGAATAAATTTAAGTGTTTAAAAGTTGTTCTGCTCCTGTATGAGTGTTTTCAATGTTAAAATTATCATCTTTGTTGAGGTTTTTGGCGAGATCAGACAGCGAAAGAAAGAGGAAGGTGAACGTACGATCTAGTTTTCTACCATCAGATGGTTTCCAGTGAAGCTAAACGGATAAAAAAGGTATGTTCCCGTAATCCACTGCAGATTTTGTTAAGTTTAAAGACTTTCTTGTGAATCTTTAAGGTTTATTCCTTTTATTTTGATAACTTCATAACTGGATCGTGTTTTTTTGTTGGCAATGAGGACGATTTCTGTGTTTGTACAGAGAATATCCTTTGTCTTTGTTATCTTTCCATGAACAAGAATATTAGAATATGATTTTGGTACAAGAAAACTTGATGTCTGTAGAATTATAGAGCAGATTTTCTTGATTCTTGATATTTATGCAGATCTGATTGTGTAGAAATTGTGTGTGTGCATAATTGATTTGTGAAAGTAATTATATTATAAAGGATATTTGATTTGTGCAATGTGCATGTTGATATTGTGCAAAATATGCAGAAAGTACTGTATATTTGATCTTGTGAAAAATAAATATGCAAAAATAAATTCTTGATTCTCTGTTTTAATAGCACTACTAGCAACTTAATTGTCTTTCTGATTTTGTGTCTGTTTCAATAGCACTACTATAACAACTTAACTGTCATTCTAATTTTCTGTCTATTTCAAGATATTCTTGCTGAAAAGTATTTAACCTGCAAAGTCTTGGATGTATGGATTTTTTGTGTTTGTTATTAGATGATGGAAAGTTTTGACTCTTATATTTAGTGGGGTTAATTAATCTATTAACTAGGATTATGAGTGAATTTCAATTAAATTTTTGTTTAAAGAAAAACGCAGACTTATGATTTATCTCAGAAATTTTGGTAATTAGCCTCAAGTCTTTTTTTTTTTTAATGTAAACAGTGGGATGGCTCATTTTGATTGCAATGTATGAAAAGATGGAAAAGTTTTTTTTGTTTTGTACTGACTACTGATAATATATTTACTCTGCCGACAGTGAGGAAGCCACAATTAAACATAAAATGCTTATGTTTTATTGATTTGTACTTTAAGTTATTAGTGGTTACACCAATCCTGCTTTCTGTACATTACTGTTTATGATTTATTATATTTGGGTATATGAAATGATGGATAATGTCACCTTATTTTTTTAGCGACGAAAAATGAATTTTTTATGACAATTTTTTGCGTCATAAAAGGTGTAATTTCTTGTAGTGACTTGAGACTCATTGAAAGAGGTCGAGTCCAATTACCGGTAGAAGGAGATGAAGAAGAGGAGGAGCAGCAAGAGGAGGCTGGGGGTGCTGCTGCTGCACCCGCCCCAGCAATGCCAGCCTATGACTTATCGCAGATTACTGAGCATTTAGAAGCCTTGCAGACTGGTCAAGCTCAGATTAATTCTCGATTAGATCAGTGGGTTAGCTTTATGGAGGATACCCGTGCTGAAAATGTTCAGATTATGGGGCGGTTGGACATGCATGAGCAGCAGTTAGCCATGCAAGCACAGAGTTTGGCGAGGCTGGAGCATTCCATACACCTTTCTCGGCAGGAGCAGGAGCATTTTTACCGGACCATGATGGATCGCTTTCCTCCACCACCACCTCCGCAAGAGTGAAACAAGTTTCTGGGAGTTTTTTTGATCTTACATTTTGTTACTTCAGTACTTCTTACTTTTGATTTCTTTTTGGTTAGATTACTTGCTGGGGACAACAAGTTCTTAAGTGTGGGGTGGGAACTTGTTGTGAAATTATAACTGAATGTGTCTAACCTTTAGTATTACTTCAGTATTTTAGTTATATGTGTTGGATTTATTTACACTTTCGCACTTTATTTTTGCTTCAGTTATGCTTGGTGTCATGCTGTGTGTTTAATTATTTGAGTTGTTTGGTTGAGCTAGTTGATTTCTCTCATGATTAGTTTAGTAAGCCCTTAATGTGTTATTCCAGTTTAATTTTCAAACTTGAATAAGTTATTTAAAGCATTTAGTTAGCAAGAGAGTAAGTTCTGTTTAAGAGTTTTTCCTCCTAACATTTTTCAAAGTAGAGCATACAACTAAAATTTCCAATATTTTGCACTTAGGCTAATTTTTACAAGCCAAGAAAAACCAGCCATGAAATCTTTTGATCAGAAAGTCTTTAAAGCACTAGAACCTTCCTCATTGCCCTTCGAAACGATATAACAATTAAGGCATGAATTTTGACATGATTTAGGCATCTTTCTTTGTTAAGTCACTTTAAATAAACTTTCTCCTACCTATGGAATTAATTACCCTTGTTAGCCAATTTTGAGCCTAATTAAGTATGCTAAATAATGCGTATTTCGAGAATTTTCTTATTTGCACAACTTATTGTTACCATTAAATCTAAAATGCCTTTAGCTTACCCTTATAGGAGAGCTGGCCACTCTAGGATTGTGGGGGGTTGCTGTTGGGAAGTTTGGGTGATTGAGTTCATGTGGTGGTGTGAATGAGTTCCAATTTAATTGGCAAGAGAACAAGTTAGACTGAATGTCTTAGTGAGTTTGAAAGAAAAGAAAATGAAAATAATGCCCTTGTTGATTTGGTATGGAATTTGTAGCTGATTATAAGTTATTGAAATATTCAAGTGTGGGGTAGTTTATCTTCTCTATTTAATTCAGTATTCAAAAAATAAAATATATATATATATATATATATATATATATATATATATATATATATATATATATACATATATACATATATATATATATATATATATATATATATATATATAAATTTAATTATTGTGTATCTTGCTCTCATCTTGAAATTGTTCATCAAAGTTTAAGGAATTTGTATTGCATCTTTTGAAAGGGGAAGAGCATAGGAGGAGTTTTCTGTTAGCTTTGAATAAAAGATGTCATGAAAGGATTGGGTAGGAGTGGCTACTTTCTTGTTATTGAACCATTCTGATTTTTTTTTTATAGCCATCATACCTTGAACCTTGCATTACAACCTGTTGAAGACCTAATGATCATGTTTATTTCTTGAATTGTTTAGTGGAGATGACCTTCGGGTTCCAGTACCAAAGGAGAGGCCTATGGTGTTTCTAGTGTTTCAATTGAGAAACCAGAAGTGCAATCGTGCATTAACTTATTTGGTCATCGATTGATTGGTGCTGGAATTTTAATTTTCAAAATTATTAAAACTTTGGTTTTGGCCCTTGCACACACACATGCTGGAAATTTATTTGTATTATCTTCATTTGAATTTTGTTTGAGTAAGAATTTCTCTCAAGTGGAATTTGCTAAGTGTTCTCTTTGTGTTTTGAATTCTTGGTTTCTTGCTTGAAAATTGAGAAAACTGGAATTGAAAGAGGTATTTTACTCGAGGGCGAGCAAAAGCTAAGTGTGGGGTATTTGATAAGTTCAAATCTATGTTGTTTTTATGTGAATTTTCAGCTCACTTTTGAGTTTAGAAGCCCTTATTTCGGTGTGTTTTTATTGAAGTATTATTAGATTTTATTTGGTACACTAAAGTGAGTTTTAATGTTGTTTTTGGTGTTTTAGGTACTTACACGGCGGTGAGAAAGTTCCATACCACCGTGTAAGATCAAAAGTATCAGAAGGCAGTAGAAGGACATCACACGGCGGTAAGGACTTCTCTCACCGCCGTGTGAAGCGTGATTAACGGCACTGTGCATGGGAGCAAAAATTCAAGGAGTCTGACCGACAACCATTTACACGGCGGTAAGGAACTTCCATACCGCCGTGTAAACCGAAATATTTCAAAGAACTGTCATCCAGTATGAAGTTACACGGCGGTGATAGACTCCCATACCGCCGTGTAACCCGGAAATCATGCATGTGAATAAAATCTGCACAAAATCAAAGATTGTCAGGCCACCGTTTGACTTTAACTGTTATATAGGGGCTGAAGTTAGACATTAAGGGGGATCGATCTTTTGGAACGGAAGTGAGATATTATTTTCTTTCTCTGCAACCTAAGTTTAGATTTTTCATATATTTTTACAATTAATTATTCAGTTGGGATAGATCTGGAGAATTTATCATTCATTTTGGAAGTCTTATTAGCTGATTCAGTTTGAAGAACGTCATTTTTTATTATTGTAAGAATTTCATTTTCAGATCTCAAATGGGTAATATCAATTTCTCTTTATTTAATTCAGTTTTTATTTCAATCATGAGTGAGTAGTTCCTTTTCTTGTTAAGGGATGCCTTGAATCCCTAATAACCATGTGAATGCTTTGTGTGGATTGATTTATGCATATGCTTCAGTTTTATCTTCTCTGAATTAATCTGTTTGTTATTGAAATTAATGCCAGTTTGAGATTGATCTACCGTGATAATCTTTGATTGTAATTCGTTTCATGAACTTACACATACTCTGTTCTATTTCTATCGATTTTCATTGATTTGATGAATCCGGGATGGTAGTTAAATCTGTGGACTTCTATTTTAATAGGTTCAAAATGGTGGGAGATAATTGAGTTTTGATGTCTGAATCCGGGATGGTAGGACCATCTAAGCTCAGGACTTAAGACCTGTTTTGATTACTAATTTTTGTGCTGAATCCGGGATGGTAAGTGCATGTTTTAGAGAAGCTGGATCCGAAAGGCAGGCTAGGGTATAGGCTAGGTTGTTCACTGAATTGCATATGAAATTATTATATTTAAGCATTTGCATGGTATTATGGGGAGAATGGGTATTCCTTAGCAAGATCTGTTAATCATTTTATCAAATCCTTATTAAAATTGATTATTTTAACGTTGTTGAATTAATCATTTCATCAGTTATTTGTCTTAATTTTGTATTACATAACTTATCACTCTCAACAATTGGGAATTCTTTAGCATACATTTATTTATCAACGCTTGCACAATTCGGTCCCTTGGGTACGATAACTCGGGGTCTTAAAAATTAGCCCACTGTATTACTTGCCGATTTAGTACACTTGCTGAGGTCGCGTCAGGGATGCTTCTGTAATTTTGATGATTGTTTATGTAATTAAGTTTGTTCGCATATGTCATGTTTTATTTCTTCCGCTTTTGTATCTGTATTTGTACGCTTTTGTGTGTGCTTGTGGGTAGCGCCCTGATATCCTTCCAGGAGGTATTGGGGTGTTACGTAACCAGTCT
Source organism: Excoecaria cochinchinensis (assembly GCA_947683425.1). Taxonomy (NCBI): domain Eukaryota; kingdom Viridiplantae; phylum Streptophyta; class Magnoliopsida; order Malpighiales; family Euphorbiaceae; genus Excoecaria; species Excoecaria cochinchinensis. The sequence continues at coordinate 7,190,483 of CANTUQ010000004.1, forward strand.
GCCTATTGAAGTAATAGCTATGATTGGACATTTACAGTATGATTGGGTGGATCTGTGTGGTCAACTTTTGGGATAAGTTCCCCTAGAAGACTTTCTTAGAGGCCACAACGTTAAAATGACCTATTTAATAAGGAATTTTAGTTTCTTACCGCTCGATGCTTCAAAATACCGTATATAATACTTTACCCATGGTTGGATATTTCATTGTATTAGTGTATTATTATCTCTGTCGTAGTCTAATAATTACATCAACTTAATGTGGCTCCTAGTATTGGAGTTTTTTGATCAAGCGGAAAATTAAAGTTAGGGATCAGCTAGCTTGGCATGGTTGTATAGGGAGTTATGACATGCAACCTGTCTAAGTGCAAATGGACTTAGCAGTTATCATCAATTAATACAAATGTGGGCATGGGAAAGACTGCTTCGATTTCAACCACCTTTTGTGCACACTTTTCTTTTAAATCATATCATGCCCTACGGTTATTCAATTGTTTATACAATATGCTGACAAGCCATTAATTGTTGTGTACCAGGTGCGATTCCCTATTGATTTGACAAATAATAGTAGTAAAAATGTTAATGATTATTGTCTGGAGTTAAACATGAAGTGTCCTATTCAGGTTTATATTTATTTTTTTAGCCATGACAAATTATTCAATCTTGTGCATTAGAAAGAAAATTTGTAACAACATTTTTGTCACTTGTAAAAAATTTTTGCATATGGAATGAGAGCCATACAATAATGTCATACACTTATTGCCAGATTTTTGTACGAATGGACTAGACAGTTGGAGATCTATTATGCCATTGGTATGTTTCCATATTATTGATTGGCACCAACCTAATCGATGTCTTAGGCAATTTAGAATGAACCAACCGATTCCATCTGCACCATAAAATAATGTTCCAACGCATTTGATTGAATTGAGAGGGCAAACTGATGTAAACTGGCAAGACAAATTTTCAAGTTTTATTTATGAGTGGGGCAATCGATGGAATCGGGATGTGTATACTCTATTGCTCAGTGCTCCCTTACATCCCAAGTCCCAATACATGCAGTGGTATATTTCACGGACCCGACGCTAGATAATCAAATTTGGCATTTCAATAGGGACATTAGTATGAAATAATATTATAATATACTTTGTATAAATGTTGTTGTTATTTTCTAAAAAGGTTACTTATTTGCATGCAAGTTGATGATGCTGAATGTGCCACACCCCGTTTGCCCCCTAGTAGAATGAGCCATCTGTGTGTGCATATATTGGGTGTGTTTTGACTTTTGATAAGGGCATTTTGGGTAAAAATGCATGTTTGAGGGTTTTCTTAGTATGAGAGTGCATGTATGGTATTTTGGGTGTGAATTAGTTGGGTTATTTTTGGGTGTGCTTGAACATATCATACTAGGGTGTGTTTGAGAAGTTGTGTTTGTGTGGGTGTGCTCACACACTTGTAGGGTATTATAAGTTGGGAATGCATTATGTGTGTGTGAAGCATGAGTTTAGGGTGTGAGTGACCAAATCCCACTAATAGGGTAGTGACACTTGTCTAAGGTTAGAAAAAGAAAATGAAAAAGAAAGAGAAAAGGGAGAGGGCAGATTTTTGTTCTTTAAATCCCGTTGCCCCTCTTTCCCTTACTCTTCTTCTTCCTTCTCTTTCCCTAAGAACCCTAGTTTGGATTTCAGACATTGTTAGTGGGAATTGATCATTTCTTGCACTCTAAGTGGGTAAGTTTCCTTGCATTTCTTCATCTAGTTCTTCTTTGTTCACCATCATCTTCTTCTTCTTTAAGGTTTGGGTTTTTAATATAGGGTTTGTATTTTGGGTGTTCTTTGATGTGTTGTGCTTAGTTGAGCCTCCCTGTGACCCGAAAGGCAAGGAAAAGGCTGGTTCTAGTGGAGCTCATTAGATTTGGAGCTAAGGAGATAAGGTTTGGGAATTTTCTTTTAAGTGATGTTCATATATGGGTTTTTGGATATGCATGAATTTCTGGAAATTTGTGGGTTCTTGATGTTCATTGTGGGTTTAAATGTTATGGGTTATGATTGAGATGTGTTAAAAAGGTTTAATTGTGGGTTAATGAACTTAATTGTGTTCTTGAGTGAGATGATGATGAATAGTGCTGATATTCCAATTTGTGTAAATTGATGTGGTTATTGGCATGATTTAATTGGAATTCTTGATATAGATGTTGTATTTTATGTTGCTAATTGTATTTGGGTTGCTGGAATTGAGGTAAGAAAAGGTTTGAGTTAAATGTGTGTGATTGGGTGTCGTAAAGAGGGAATTTTCTGGGCAAGGGCTGAAATTCATGACTCTGTCACGAGCGCGACATCGTCGCGAGGTCATGACAGAGCTTTGTGAAAGCAGCCCTCGCACGCATTCGAGCTCTCCGCCGAGCTGTACAGCAGAGCCTCTGTCGCGAGCGCGAAGAGAGCTCGGTTGCCGATCTGTTCTGGGCTGGCAGCTCACTTCGTGAGCGCGATGTGTGTCGCGAGCGCGATAGCGAGATGCCCTTATTCCCTCGCGAGATCGCGACGAATGTCGAGGTCGCGACCTGGGCAAGACTGCCTCTGTCGCGAGCACGACAGTGCCTTTTTCCTGCCTTGCTTTCTGATTTTGCCATTTCTGCAATAGTGAATTTCAAATGTCTTGACCATGATTCATCCTTACCGTATGCTCTATAAATGTGCTTATATGTCTATTATATTGCGAATTATACATAATAAATTATATGTTGTGCTCAGACACATGAATTGGTTTATGTATGACCTGCTAGAGTCAAGTAAGTGGATAGTTAGGCATGCCTAATAGAGTCTTTTAGCTGCAGCCTCATTTTCGTTTGGACCTCGATCTGGTCCCTGTTTGGTTCCTCGCAAACCCTCGGTATTTGGATCTTGTTTAAGGTCACCTCCAAAAATTGTTTGAATGTGATAAGATAACTGGTTTTACGATTCGTACCCGTAAGGTACTGTCTGTATTCGATTCATACCCGTAAGGTACTGTCCGTATACTCGTTATCAGCAGGTGCTTTATTTGTTTTGTTCTGCTTTGAAATGGTTACGAGATTATGATATTTGAATGAGTTTGATGATTCTTATGGGCTATCAGTTAACAAGTATATGAATGGGTATATGAGCTTCTGAATGTACATCTTTATTATATAAGCATGATTATATATCTGACATGGTTATCCGCATTTATCATATCGAATGTGTTATGCCTTGACGACCATTGTGAATGGCCGTCCATATTTGTTGTGTGTTTCCCCACTAAGCGTTTATCGCTTAGCACGGTATTTTTACTTGTGCAGGTGTAGACACTGGGTCCCGAGGCGGTCCAAGATCAGGATTACCCGATGATTAAATAGAAGACCGATTTTCGGCAAGAAAGGTGAGAATTGATCGTTCCTTGTCAAGAGATGTGTTTTGTCGGAAAATAATTAAAATATATATTTTTTGGGGAAATTAAAATTAAGATGGAGTAAAAAATATATTAATTTTGTGTCAAAATTTAAAAAAAAAAAAAAAAAAATCGCGAAGGCCGCCTGCGGCAGCGCGGGGCTGCCTGCGCGGCAGGCCGCCCCAGCGCGCAGGGGCACCTGCGCGCGAGGCCCCTGCGCGCGAGGCGGGGGGCGCCGCGTGCCCCCCTACGCGCGAGGCAGCTGCCTGCCGCGCGCGGTGCGGGGGCACCAGCCTGCTGCGCGCCCTTGCCCTCTCCGCGCGACCTGGTCTTCGCCTGTCCATTTTTTTCGCTGTTTTCAGTCTGAATTTTTTCAGTCTGACTTTTTCCATTGTTTCACCATTTTGTGATATTTTGGATTAACTAAAAATAAAAGATTTTTTGTCTTTTGCCATTTTTGGCCAAGACAAGCTTAAATGAGGATTTTTTCCCTCATTTTCAAGGACGGCAACTATTTTTTTCAAGGTTTTCTTTCAACTCTTTCTCTCCAGCAACTAGCTCTTTGGCTTTCTTTTTCTCTTCTTTCTCAAGTTTTAATCTTGATTTGATCTTCAAAAATACACAATCTATTTTATTGAGTGATTTGGGCTTGGAAAATTAATTTCCTTTTGCTCAAATCATCCACCAAAAATATTTTCATCAATGTATTTTCTTGGTTTTATTTTAAAATATTAATTTCTACATTTTTTTTAAATATTTATCACCACAAATCCGACAAGGAAAATCGATCGGAACACCGTTTCCCCAATCTAAAAATTATGAGGGTAAACACTTGGACTAATTTCATTTATTTATTTGTATATTATTATTTTTACTTGTTCATCTTCATCTATATATTATTTGTTGTTAATTTTTCTTGCCTTTCACAATTAATTCCATGTTCTTCTTCTAGTATTTCCCTTGTGTGGCCATTGTTAATATCTCCATTTAATCATTAATTTGTTTTGTGTGGGTTCCTTTTGGTTAAGTTTGCCGCCACCTCTCCTTTCTCTTATTATTATTATTATTATTATTATTATTATTATTATTATTATTATTATTATTATTATTATTATTATTATTATTATTATTATTTGTTGTTAATATTCTGTTACCACCCTTATCATTATTACTATTATTATTATATGTGTGTTCATATGTATTATTGTTATTCTGCCACTTAATATTATTATTATTATTATCATTATTATTATTATTATTATTATTGCTAAGTTTATGTTCATTATCACTATTATTAGTATTGTGTCATTGTGTCCAATATTTATATTCCCCTTGCTCGATTAATTTTTAGCATCATCACTAATATTTTTGGTATTAATTTTTGTCTGAGATTTAACTTGAGTCGGGTTATTTGAGCATCCCCGCGACTCCCCGGATGGGTCGCAACGCGTGGAGGGTCACTCCGGTTTGGTGAGATCTTTTCGACTCTCTCTTTATGTGTTATGTGCTTATTTGTAAATATATATATTTTTATTCATGCACGCGTGCGATAAAAAATCACAAAAATATTTGTATAACTAAATTGGAATTTTCACTAATAAAATCGTGACCAATGTCCCTTATTTTAACCCAACAATAAAAACATCACAATTAAAACGAAGAGTCAACTTTACTACAAAATAGGATCACTCATCCCGGTTTTTATTCAAACAATCAAAACGACTCTTCGAATCCTCTTTAAATTAACACAAAGGAACCAATGTTCCTAAGTTTCGAACAAGTGCGAAGGAACCAAAGTTCCTCAAATAATGTCCCGATTTATGTATGTTCTTTTATTTTAATCTTGAGTGAGTGTTTTAAATTCAAGTTCATTTCTTTTTTTGGGCCCTTGTAATTAATTTTGGGGCAACTTTATTTATTTTAGGGGATTGTATTCCGTCCCCATTCACATCTTTGATTTCCTTTCGACGGGGTTGTATTCCGCCCCTATTTCTTTTGTAATTGCGTGCTTGCGTGTTTATCGCTTTATTTATTGCTTTCCTTTTACCGCTTTCGTATGCTTGAAATGCGTTATTTAAATTAAATGCATCGATCGTGTGAGATGAGAGATATAATTTTAAGAAGTTAAAAACCCATTTATAATTAACCAAAGCATAAATAAGAGGGAAGTTCCGGACACCATATCTCTAGTTTAGACCAATAGAGGTGAGAAACCTTTTCCCAATTTCTCGCAAATTGGGTGGCGACTCCAAATACCTCAAAGGTGCCTTTAGGCGTCAATAGGTTAGGTTATTCTCTCCAATGTTCTATTGAGAGGAGCATACCGATGATGTCTCATGGCACCCATGATCAAAAGACGCGAACCTTCATACCTCGAATCCTAAAGCGGATTCAAAGCGAGGGCCCTTGCTGGGTTTTCGGAGCCACGGCGTGCGTCACAGCAGGTGCGAAAGGTGCTATGTTTTGGGGAGAGTCGCCGCCTGTCAAGCCAACACAGGAAGGTTTAGTGTAGGGTTCGATTTTTGTAATCTTGATGATTCTTTTGTAATAGAACTCTTTGTATCAGTTTTTGTAATAGCTTTCGCATTTGTATATTTTGGGTTATGTAATCATCTTTGGTATCAGCCTGTTGATCAGATCAGTAATGTAATGGATATTGTTATATTAATACATGATTAGCCATTTTCTTTATTGCTTCGCAAAGTTTTTAATTACCCCATATTTCCGTATGTATGTTATGAATGAATGTATGATTTATTTTTGTATCTATGTGTTTCTGTGTAGTGGCACCTTGACTCATACGACATCTCACTCCTTATCGGATGGGATTGCCTACGTATAGGAAGGGGGTGTTACAGAATGAATTTACCATGCTGACATTGCTTCATCATCAAATAAAGTCGGTAATATTTGTTTGACATCAGAAAGCATTTTAGGTGTTGTTGGTGCAATTAGAAGGACATCGACTAATTATGTAATGACCCAATGTAGATACCGGGTGTGAAGCGCCGAACCCCGGGGCGCCTCGAATCGCCCGCCTTTAGGGCGATCAGGATGAGGTTCATAAAACTCATAAGAAATTACAAGTGCGTCTATTTTGGGCAACAAGGAGGTTTCTTGGAGTCGCCACCCAATAGAACATTGGAAAAGGTCATCTAGCCTCAGTGAGCCTAAGACGGCACTGCTATGTCCATTTTGGGCAAGCCAGAGTTGTCTTGGAGGCCCCATCCTAATAGAACATTAGGATGGCTCTCTTGCCTCGTGGAGCCTAGGGCTATGCAAGTTAAAGCCTTTTTACGGGACATAAGAGGTGTCTTGGAAGTCCCATTCCAATGGAACATTGAAATGGTCCTCTTGCCTCGTTGAGCCCAAAGACCAGAGAAGGTTCGGGACTTCCCATTTATTCATACCTTGGTTAAGTTTATAATTGAGTTCTGAATTTAGCGTTTCATCCCATTTCTCATTCAATTTTAATGCAATTTAATTAAAGCGCATGTCAATCACATAAAGAAAGCGATAGATAAAGTAAATAAAAGCGCATGAAAATAAATTATAATAAAACTAGGGGCGGAATACAACCCGCATTGGTAAATAAAATACAAATCATACATAAATCGGGCTATTTATTAAAGATGAGGACATTGGTCCTCTCATGCAAAATTAAAGAAAATAATTTTATAGTGACAATTTATTTTGGATGAAAAAGCTAGGACATTGGTCCCCTTTTATTTAGAAAAGATCCAAGTTTAATTAAATAGAAATATTTTTGTGATTTTTTTAATTAACGTGCATAAAAATAAATTATTACAAATTACATGATAAAATGAATTAATCCAAAATAATGAAAAGCAATAAAAACGATAAACAACTCCCAAATTGATCTTCAAATCTTCATGGGCTCCCACTTGGTATGGAAAATACTCACACATAAAAATAAGTATTTAAAATAAAAACAAATGAAAATGAAGTTAGTAATAAAAATGAATTAAACATATAACATGAAAAAAATTAAATTAAGGCAAACAAAATTGCATCATATGTGAAAAGCCAATTAAAATGACATAATAAAAATATGCAATTTAATTAATTAACAATTTAGCATGCATAAAAAAATAACATAATAATAAAATTCAACATGCATAAACAAGCATAAAAAAATAAATATAAAATTCAGCATGTATAAAAACACAAAATAATATCATTAATATCCAACATGCATAAAAACCAAAAGTAATAATAAAAATCAGCATGCATAAGAAATATAAATAATAATATTAATAATAATAATGATACTAGTATCAAATGATAGCAAAAATCAAGGATAATAAAAATTATAATAATAAAATTAGCTATTGCAACTATAATAATAACAATAATAAACACAATGAAACCAAAGAATATTAAACAACCCAAATTAAGCATGCAAGAATAAAATAATATATGGAAAATTAATAAAACATGGCAAATAATACCAACAACAACAACAACAACAACAACAACAACAACAACAACAACAACAACAATAATAATAATAATAATAATAATAATAATAATAATAATAATAATAATAATAAACTAATAATCAAGTGAAGACAATAGACATAGAAAAATAATAACATACATAATGACATGAACAATTAAATAAGAACATAAAAATAAGAAGAAACTAATAGAACTGATAGAATTTATATGATAAAAAATCTAGAAGAATTTACAAAACCAAAAAAAAAGATCAAAAAGAATTTACATGTTAACCAATTAATTGAAAATAAAAATGAAATTAAAAATTGAATTAAAATTGGAGCCAATAATAATTACCCTCAAAATTTATCTTGAAGAAATGAAGGTAAATGATCCAATTCCTTGTCTTGATTTGTAAGAATAAAATTAGAAAATAAAGTATTGAATATGAATTTTTACTCCAGAACAAATAATTGATTTATTTGTCTCAAAGTAAAAAATTCTCAAATGAAAATAAGAAAAATTCCCAAGAACAAAAATTATTCTTTTTTCCTTAAGAATTATTATAGGGAAATCCTTTAGAAATTGAGAGAATTTGTTTTTTGAGAGAAGAAAGAAGAAGAAAATATTTTCTAAAGAAAATCCCCCTAATTCTCTCTCCAAAATTCCTTTTATTCCTCTCCAAAATTCAGAATTTTTTAATTCAGAAATTAAATTGATTTAATTCCAATAAACACAAAAAACCACTGAATTTGAAGGGTTTGGAATTTTAAAAGGTTTAGCATTGAATTCTATATAAAAAAAAAGAAGAAAAAACATTAAAAAAAATGGCCAAAAAGGTCATTGGGGGCGAAAACGGGCGCACAGGAGCGAGAGACGCCCGACGGGCGTCTCCCGCACGCAGCAGTACGCGGGACGCCCGGGGCGTCGCCCGCGCAGTAGCGCGCGCTAGCCTGTGCACCGGGGCGCTGCCGCAGCCCGACATTCGCTCGAATTTTTTTTTTATTTTTTTAAATTTTCTATAAAACACAAAAAATTAAAAACTCACTTTTTTTACCCCAAAATAATTTTTAAAACATTTTTAAAATACATTTTTATTTATTCCTAACAAATCAAAACGACAAAGAAATTATCACTTCCAACTTTCATTTTTTTTGCCTATAAATCGGCACACTTAATTTCATCATTGGGTAATCCTGATCAAGGCTACTCGGGACCCGGTGTCTACAGTTGCCCCTAATTTTGGGGAGGCTAGTGCGTGGGTGCCTAGGTGAGCCAAAATTCAGGAAAGGGAAAGAAGCGTGTACCTGAGGCTGCCTCCTTCCAGGTGCTCCCTCGGGAACAGTGCTGTGATTTGAACTGTGAGTATCCTCTTAGATTGCACTGAGTCGCTGACAAGACTACAAAGTGCTAGGAACTATCCTCAGACGGTGATACGCCGGGTCTGCTACAGACTTACAAAATGCGAGAAATGTCCTCCTCAGAGGACTGCATCGAGTCTACTACAGACTACTAAAAGTGCAGGAGGCATCCACAAATGGCGATGCATCGAGTCGCTGACAAGACTACAAAATGTAGCAGATGTCCCCCTTAGAGGACTGCACCGAGTCTGCTACAAACTACTAAAAGTGTAGGTGTCATCCGCAGATGACGATACGCTGAGTTGCTGATAAGACTACAAAAAGCGCAAGAGGAAGACTGCATCGAGTCACTGACAAGACTACTAAAAGTGCAGAGGTGTCTTCCGCAGATGACGATGCGCCGAGTCGCTGACAAGACTACAAAAAGCGTAAGAGGAGGACTGCCCCGAGTCGCTGACAAGACTACTAAAAGTGCAGCGGTGTCATCCGTAGATGACGATGCACCGAGTCGCTGATAAGACTACAAAAAGCGGAAGAGGAAGACTGCACCGAGTCACTGACAAGACTACTAAAAGTGCAGGGGTGTCATACGCAGATGACGATGCGCCGAGTCGCTGACAAGACTACTAAAAGTGCAAGAGGAAGACTGCACCGATTCGCTGACAAGACTAATAAAAGTGCAGAGATGTCATCCGAAGATGACGATGCGCCGAGTCGCTGATAAGACTACAAAAAGCGCAAGAGGAGGATTGCACCGAGTCGCTGACAAGACTACTAAAAGTGCAGGTGCCATTCGCAGATGACGATGCACCGAGTCGCTGACAAGACTACAAAAAGAGCAGAGGCTGCTCTCTTGAGCTGCACCGAGTTTGCTATAGACTACTAAAAGTGCAAATGATGTCCTCCTTAGAGGACCGCACCGAGTCTGCTACAGACTACTAAAAGTGCAGGAAAAAGAGAATTGTCTCTTAAGAGACCCTTGAGATTGCCTCTTAAGAGGTCCTGGAAATTTGCTGGCGTAGCCGTTATCTTGACTTGATCGTCTTGCTCGAATGAATGTTAATGTTGAACTGAAGCTGTCCTTGACTAGCTTTTATGTGTGTGGCCTTCATTTGGACTTTTCCTGGAAAGCTGTGTGCACAAGAATATATACAATAGATTATGCATGCAAGTGTAAATGGCTATATGCCGATATTTGCTAAAGAATGGTATGAAATGCATGCAAAAATAGATAGACCATGTCCTGAGTGGTTAAGGATCCGTTGAGGATATGGCTTGGCTGCTTCACCATGCCCTTTAAGGAACTAGAAATGGCATCTTGACTTAGGGACTCTGACCCGTAAACTCTTTAAAGAGAATCGTCAGGTGTGCATCTTTGCCCCCCGGTCAATGATCATACGCCCGGGATTCTGACTCATGTCCTGAATTATGCCTTATTTGGCTGAAGGATGATCATCTGAAGTAATGCCGCCTTATTGCTCCAGGCATCGGAAGTCATTGTTTTAAAGGTAGTGCGTCCTTTGTGGATTTTCACACTAGTTTTTCTTTGTGGGAAATGCATCCCTTTAGGGATTTTCACATAACCCTGTGCCTAACTTTTGCCTGGAATGGACCCAACCCAATCCAGCGGCTTTTATTTATTTCATTTTTTGTAGGACAGACTGCCTATTTTCAGGTTTTCACCCTGCCCTTTAACCTAACTTTTGCTTAGAGAGCCTGTTATGGTTTTCATCTCTAACGGCCTTTTTTTTTCTTTTTTTTTTAAAAGGCAAAAATCCTTTTCGCTTTTTGAATAATGGTCGTATGGATTTTGTGCTGACCTCAAAGCCGATGTCGGGCAAGTCTGTTGAAGCATCAAGATGAAGATGGCAATGAGGGCCACTTATAGTAAATTGCACATATGCGAAGAAAAAACAATGTGCTACTTTTTATACTGGAACTTAAACCATTTTGAGTATGCAAGATAAAGTGCTTTGCTTACATTAAAATATTATTGCATAAATGCATATGTTCCAATTTGATTTCATCATGCATGATCATCATTTGGCATTAATTTCAAAAATACAAGACCCTATCTAATCTCAAGATGGATCTTGAAATCATCAAACTCCTGTTATCAACCAGCTCTCTCGAGTTTTCATGGTTGAACATTTTCTCTCTGCTCTTAATTTTTGCCCGAATACCCTTTTTCTTTTTTCTTTCTTTAAGCACATTCTAGATGCAACGTTGGGGATGAGATTTAACTCAAATGCATAAATGCACTTGTGGCTCCCCGCTTGAAGCTCAAGAAACACCATATGCCTCTTTCTACATACCGAACCTTATTAGAAGGTCATCTCTGCTAATTAGATAAGACTGAACCAAGAATCGAAAGGTCTTACTTTGGTTGTAGCGTTAGGCTTAGGTAGATGGCTATCAAAGGAGGATCAGGTTGCTAGAGAAAAATGGCCGTAATATTTACTCGACTGATGGAGGACCATTGATAAGTTACAATTATACTAATATTTTAGAATAATTCTTGGCATAATTATGTGTTTTATTTATTTAATTTTAATTTTAATTAGTTAGTTGTTGTAATTTTAATAGTTTATAATGTTTTTATAATTTTTAACAAGATTTGGGATGTTTTTAGGTGTTTTATTTTAATCCAGAGCTAAATTGGAGGTTTGGGGTTGATTTTAGAAGGAATTGGTGAAAGAGGGCAAAATTTGCCTAAAGCACAGCGGTGCTTTTCAATAGCACAACTGTGCTTTCGAAGGGAGCGCGCATAAGCATGAACAGCCGATGACACAACTGTGCTTCCTCGCAAAGCACAGCTGTGTCACGCCGCAAAGCACAGCTGTGTCATGCAGCAAGAGGCGCGCGCACACGGAGCAGCGACGCGCAGTTTCTCGCCCAACAGCACAGCTGTGCTTATGCGAGAAGCACAGCTGTGCTGCGCCTTTTCCCACCACTTATCGCGCACACGATGCAACCCTAAAAGCGCTACTTACTCACAGACACAGCTGTGCTTTATGAAAGCACAGCTGTGCTTTTCTTCTGATTATAATATCAAAGCACCGTTCATCTTAAAGTGGTTAGACTTAGTTTTCATTTTTCTTTTTAGTTTCCAGCATTATTTTCATTTTATTTTAGGTTTAAATTTTTATTTTAATATGCTGTTTCAGTTTAGATTTAACTTTCAATTGCAATTTTATTCTTAAATAATTTAAATCAATTTAGCTTAGATTTATATTTTGGGGATTCAAGTGGATTCCAAGGTTGAAGAACAAGAGCTTCAAGATCTATTTTCTCTCTCATCAAGGGTGTATTCTAAACTTTAATTTTCCATATTTTATGTTTATATTCTTGATGTTAGAGTAATTATTCACGCTTAGGAGTTCTTGAATCATATTTGTATTTTGGATATTTGGATTTAATGAATGTTTTCATGATTTCTTTTATTTCTCTCGTTATATTTTCTGCATTTATAATGATCATTGGGTTTGGTTATGATTCAGTCCAGAATGATGATTGATTTCAAATCTAATTTTTGTTGTAATTTGTTTATGCTCAGTTTTCTATCATTTTTGGTGTATCTTTTAGACGACTCCTTTTGGGAATCTAGAAGTAAAGAATTTTATGATTTAAAATTAGAGTGAGGAGTGAAATATTTGCGTTTTGGGCTATTTGACTCCGTATTGGGAAAATAAATCGAACTTAGGATTTTAGACCCGTGCATAAGCTAGTTATGTGGCTGACTCCGGTTTGGGATGTCATATAATTAGAGTGGCTGACTCCATTTGGGAAGCTTGGGTTTAGTTGGGTTGTCCAGAATTTCATGTTTATATTGTTTTACCAATTTCCAATTACATTTATGAGGATAGAATTTCCTAAGCATTTAATTTCATCCTCGAGTAATTTCTTGATGAACAATTTTATATTTAATTGTTAATTTATTTTCTTGTTTAGCTTAGTTCTCTCCACCAAACAAACCGGGGACATCTCAAATTCACTCATGTATAGATATTTAACTTGACAATCCTTTTTCCCTTGGGTATGATAACTCGGGGTCCTAATTATACCCCACTTTATTACTTGTCGATTCAGTACACTTGCTGAACGCCGATCAAGTTTTTGGCGCCGTTGCCGGGGAAAAACGGTGTTATTTGTTTTATATTTTTAGGTGAGTTAGTTTGAGATTTTTATTTTTTTTTGTTTTGTTCTTTGTTTTAATTTGGTGTTTATCTTTGCAGGAAAATTTTGAGGTCTTTTCAAAATGATGCAAGATAGTGTTCAAGATTATGAGTTGGTCCTTTTGCGAGCTCAAGTAAATGATATGAGGAGGGAGATGCAAGAGTTATAACAATTGTGTTCAACTTCACCAGTCACCTATTCACCGTCCTTTGAAGATCCTTACTCTCAATGGAAAGTACAAGAGTCTAACTCTGCCAAAATCATAAGTCTTCTAGACTACATATATTGCAGAGAGAAGCAATTTTATGCGGAAAAGGGGGAGTGGAAGGCTACAATCAACTATCAAGAGGAGAGGATCAAGGCTCAAGGGAATCTATTAAGAAGTCAAGCATTGGAGATCCAAATTTTGGAATCCAAGTTGGAGCTTTTAATTGTCTCTTTGGGTGATCAAAGAAATAGTGGTGAATTAAGTCATCCATCTATAAATACTATAGAGAATTTTGAAATTTTTGAGGATGGGTTGCATGAAGAAAAAAAGGAGCCAATCATTGTTGAAGATGAATCTTGTGTTTGTTTGGAAACTAAATTCAATTTTTCTGTGCAGGATAGTGCACCAAAGGAGCAAGAGTTGTGTGATTCTCAAATGGAAGCACTGGATTCAATCCATTTGAAGGATTTATTTAGGTTGGAAGAGCTGGTGGAGTTCGTTTATAGTGAGCCCAAGGTGGAGTCATACTTCATCGAAGACATGGAATTTCCCACCTTGGTGGCTTTCGATGATTTTTTCTTACTAATGGGGGAAAATGAGGAGCAAAAACCGGAAAGACCATTATTTGGTTCACAATCTCGTCCACCTGAAAGTACCATGATTATATATCTGGCATGGTTATCCGCATTTGTCATATCGAATGTGTTATGCCTTGACGACCATTGTGAATGGCCGTCCATATTTGTTGTGTGTTTCCCCACTAAGCGTTTATCGCTTAGCACGGTATTTTTACCCGTGCAGGTGCGAAAGGTGCTGTGTTTTGGGGAGAGTCGCCGCCAGTCAAGCCAACACAGGAAGGTTTAGTGTAGGGTTCGGTTTTTATAATCTTGATGATTCTTTTGTAATAGAACTCTTTGTATCAGTTTTTGTAATAGCTTCCGCATTTGTATATTTTGGGTTATGTAATCATCTTTGGTATCAGCCTGTTGATCAGATCAGTAATGTAACGGATATTGTTATATTAATGCATGTTCAGCCATTTTCTTTATTGCTTCGCAAAGTTTTTAATTACCCCATATTTTCGTATGTATGTTATGAATGAATGTATAATTTGTTTTTGTATCTGTGTGTTTCTGCGTGGTGGCACCTTGACTCATATGACATCTCACTCCATATTGGATGGGATTGCCTACGTATGGGAAGGGGGTGTTACAGAATAAATTTACCATGCTGACATTGCTTCATCATCAAATAAAAGTCGATAATATTTGTTTGACATCAGAAAGCATTTTAGGTGTTGTTGGTGCAATTAGAAGGACATCGACTAGTTATGTAATGACCCAATGTAGATACCGTGTGTAACGCGCGCCGAACTCGGGGGCGCCCGGAACTGCCCGCCTTTAGGGCGATTAGGATGAGGTTCATAAAACTCGTAAGAAATTACAAGTGCATCTATTTTGGGCAACAAGGAGGTTTCTTGGAGTCGCCACCCAATAGAACATTGGAAAAGGTTGTCTAGCCTCAGTGAACCTAAGACGGCGCTGCTATGTCCATTTTGGGCAAGCCAGAGGTGTCTTAGAGGCCCCATCCTAATAGAACATTAGGATGGCCCTCTCGCCTCGTGGAGCCTAGGACTATGCAAGTTAAAGCCTTTTTACGGGACACAAGAGGTGTCTTGGAAGTCCCATTCCAATGGAACATTGAAATGGTCCTCTCGCTTCGTTGAGCCCAAAGACCAGAGAAGGTTCGGGACTTTCCATTTATTCATACCTTAGTTAAGTTTATAATTGAGTTTTGAATTTAGCGTCTCATCCCATTTCTCATTCAATTTTAATGCAATTTAATTAAAGCGCATGCCAATCACATAAAAAAGCGATATATAAAGTAAATAAAAGCGCATGAAAATAAATTACAACAAAACTAGGGGCGGAATACAACCCCCATTGGTAAATAAAATACAAATCATACATAAATTGGGCTATTTATTAAAGATGAGGACATTGGTCCTCTCATGCATAATTAAAGAAAACAATTTTAAAGTGACAATTTATTTTGGATGAAAAAGCTAGGACATTGGTCCCCTTTTATTTAGAAAAGATCCAAGTTTAATTAAATAGAAATATTTTTGTGATTTTTTTTAATTAACGTGCATAAAAATAAATTATTACAAATTACATGATAAAATGAATTAATCCAAAATAATGAAAAGCAATAAAAAAGATAAACAACTCCCAAATGGATTTTCAAATCTTCATGGGCTCCCACTTGGTAAGGAAAATACTCACACATAAAAATAAGTATTGAAAATAAAAACAAATGAAAATGAAGTTAGTAATAAAAAATGAATTAAACATATAACATGAAAACAATTAAATTAAGGCAAACAAAATTGCATCATATGTGACAAGAGAATTAAAATGACATAATAAAAATATGCAATTTAATTAATTAACAATTTAGCATGCATAAAAAAAATAACATAATAATAAAATTTAACAAGCATAAACAAGAATAAAAAAATAAATATAAAATTCAGCATGTATAAAAACACAAAATAATATCATTAATATCCAACATGCATAAAAACCAAAAGTAATAAAAAAAATCAGCATGCATAAGAAATATAAATAATAATATTAATAATAATAATGATACTAGTATTAAATGATAGCAAAAATCAAGGATAATAAAAATTATAATAATAAAATTAGCAATTGCAACTATAATAATAACAATAATAAACACAATGAAACCAAAGAAATATTAAACAACCCAAATTAAGCATGCAAGAATAAAATAATATATGGCAAACTAATAAAACATATTAAAACATGGCAAATAATAATAATAATAATAATAATAATAATAATAATAATAATAATAATAATAATAATAATAATAATCAAGTGAAGACAATAGACATAGAAAAATAATAACATACATAATGACATGAACAATTAAAAAAGAACATAAAAATAAGAAGAAACTAATTGAACTAATAGAATTTACATGATAAAAAAATCTAGAAGAATTTACAAAACCAAAAAAAAAAAGATCAAAAAGAATTTACATGTTAACCAATTAATTGGAAATAAAAATGAAATTAAAAATTGAATTAAAATTGGAGCTAAGAATAATTACCCTCAAAATTTATCTTGAAGAAATGAATGTAGATGATCCAATTCCTTGTCTTGATTTGTAAGATTAAAATTAGAAAATAAAGTATTGAAAATGAATTTTTACTCCAGAACAAATAATTGATTTATTTGTCTCAAAGTAAAAAATTATCAAATGAAAAGAAGAAAAATTCCCAATAACAAAAATTATTCTTTTTTCCTTAAGAATTATTCTAGGGAAATCCTTTAGAAATTGAGAGAATTTGTTTTTTGAGAGAAGAAAGAAGAAGAAAATATTTTGTAAAGAAAATCCCCTAATTCTCTCTCCAAAATTCATTTTATTCCTCTCCAAAATTCAGAATTTTTTAATTAAGAAATTAAATTGATTTAATTCCAATAAACACAAAAACCCACTGAATTTGAAGGGTTTGGAATTTTAAAGGGTTTAGCATTGAATTCTATAAAAAAAAAAGAAGAAAAAATATTAAAAATGAAGAAAAAATGGCCAAAAAGGCCATTATGGGCGAAAACGGGCGCATAGCGGGCGAGTGACACCTGACGGGTGTCTCCCGCACGCAGCAGCACGCGGGATGCCCTGGGCGTCGCCCGCGTAGCAGCGCGCTCTGGGGCGCTGCCGAAGCCCGCCATTCGCTCGAAATTTTTTTTTTTTCAAATTTTCTATAAAACACAAAAAATTAAAAACTCACTTTTTTTACCCCATAATAATTTTTAAAATACATTTTTATTTATTCCTAACAAATTAAAACGACAAGAAAATTATAACTTTCAACTTTTATTTTTTTTGCCTATAAACCGGCACACTTAATTTCATCATTGGGTAATCCTGATCAAGGCTACTCGGGACCCGGTGTTTACAGTTGCCCCATATTTTGGGGAAGCTAGTGCGTGGGTGCCTAGGTGAGCCAAAATTCAGGAAAGGGAAAGAAGCGCGTACCTAAGGCTGCCTCCTTCCAGCAGCTCCCTCGGGAACAGTGCTGTGATTTGAACTGTGAGTATCCTCTTGGATTGCACTGAGTCGCTGACAAGACTACAAAGTGCTAGGGACCATCCTCAGACGGTGATGCACCGGGTCTGCTACAGACTTACAAAACACGAGAAATGTCCTCCTCGGAGGACTGCACCGAGTCTGCTACAGACTACTAAAAGTGCAGGAGCCATCCACAAATGGCGATGCGTCGAGTCGCTGACAAGACTACAAAGTGTAGGAGATGTCCCCCTTAGAGGACTGCACCGAGTCTGCTACAGACTACTAAAAGTGCAGGTGTCATCCGCAGATGACGATACGCCGAGTCGCTGACAAGACTACAAAAAGCGTAAGAGGAAGACTGCACTGAGTCATTGACAAGACTACTAAATTTGCAGAGGTGTCATTCGCAGATGACGATGTGCCGAGTCGCTGACAAGACTACAAAAAGCATAAGAGGAGGACTGCACCGAGTCGCTGACAAGACTACTAAAAGTGCAGGGGTGTCATCCGCAGATGACGATGCGCCGAGTTGCTGACAAGACTACAAAAAGCGCAAGAGGAGGACTGCACCGAGTCACTGACAAGACTACTAAAAGTGCATGGGTGTTATCCGCAGATGACGATGCGCCGAGTCACAAACAAGACTACTAAAAGTGCAAGAGGAAGACTGCACCGAGTCGCTGACAAGACTAACCGAGTCACTAACAAGACTACAAAAAGCGCAAGAGGAGGATTGTACCGAGTCACTGACAAGATTACTAAGAGTGCAGGTGCCATCCGTAGATGACGATGTGCCGAGTCGCTGACAAGACTACAAAAAGAGCAGAGGCTGCTCTCTTGAGCTGCACCGAGTCTGCTATAGACTACTAAAAGTGCAAACGATGTCCTCCTTAGAGGACCGCACTGAGTCTGCTACAGACTACTAAAAGTGCAGGAAAAAGAGATTTGTCTCTTAAGAGACCCTGGAGATTGCCTCTTAAGAGGTCCTGGAGATTTGCTGGCGTAGCCGTTATCTTGACTTGATCGTCTTGCTCGAATGAATGTTAATGTTGAATTGAAGCTATCCTTGACTAGCTTTTATGTGTGTGGCCTTCATTTGGACTTTTCCTGCAAAGCTGTGTGCACAGGAATATATACAATAGATTATGCATGTAAGTGTAAATGGCCATATGCAGATATTTGCTAAAGAATGGTATGAAATGCATGCAAAAATAGATAGACCATGTCCTGAGTGGTTAAGGATCCGTTGAGGATATGGCTTGGCTGCTTCACCATGCCCTTTGAGGAACTAGAAATGGCGTCTTGACTTAGGGACTCTGACCCGTAAACTCTTCAAAGAGAACCGTCAGGTGTGCATCTTTGCGCCCCGCTCAATGATCATATGTCCGGGATTCCGACTCATGTCCTGAATTATGCCTTATTTGGCTGAAGGATGATCATCTGAAGTAATGCCGCCTTATTGCTCTAGGCATCGGAAGTCATTGTTTTAAAGGTAGTGCGTCCCTTGTGGATTTTCACACTAGCTTTTCTTTGTGGGAAATGCGTCCCTTTAGGGATTTTCACATAACCCTGTGCCTAACTTTTGCCTGGAATGGACCCAACCCAATCCAGCAGCTTTTATTTATTTCATTTTTGTAGGGCAGACTGCCTATTTCCAGGTTTTCACCCTGCCCTTTGGCCTAACTTTTGCTTAGAGAGCCTGTTATGGTTTTCATCTCTAACGGCCTTTTTTTTTCTTTTTTTTTAAAAGGCTAAAATCCTTTTCGCTTTTTGAATAATGGTCGTATGGATTTTGTGCTGACGAATAGCTCGAAGCCGATGTCGGGCAAGTCTGTTGAAGCATCAAGATGAAGATGGCAATGAGGGCCACTTATAGTAAATTGTACATATGCGAAGAAAAAACAATGCGCCACTTTTTATACTGGAACTTAAACCATTTTGAGTATGCAAGATAAAGTGCTTTGCTTACATTAAAATATTATTGCATAAATGCATATGTTCCAGTCTGATTTCATCATGCATGATCATCATTTGGCATTAATCTCAAAAATACAAGACCCTATCTAATCTCAAGATGGATCTTGAAATCATCAAACTCCTGTTATCAACCCACTCTCTCGGGTTTTCATGGTTGAAAATTTTCTCTCTGCTCTTAATTTTTGCCCGAATACTCTTTTTCTTTTTTCTTTAATTAAGCACATTCTAGATGCAACGTTGGGGATGAGATTTAACTCAAATGCATAAATGCACTTGTGGCTCCCCACTTGAAGCTCAAGAAACACCATATGCCTCTTTCTACGTACCGAACCTTATTAGAAGGTCATCTCTACTAATTAGATAAGACTGAACCAAGAATCAAAAGGTCTTACTTTGGTTGTAGCGTTAGGCTTAGGTAGATGGCTATCAAAGGAGGATCAGGTTGCTAGAGAAAAATGGCCGTAATATTTACTCGACTGATGGAGGACCATCCTCAGCTCAATTGCGTACTATAAAGGTATTCTTGAATTTGGATTTGATAATACTTTAGCTTATCAAGCTCAGAATAACAATTAAGTTAAAGTGATTGCCACAGAAACTCATCAAGAGATTACTATCTTGAGCTCTACTTTTTCTTTTTCTTTTTCTTTTCTTTTCTCTTCATCTTTCTTTTTCACTTTCTTTTTTTTCTTCCCAATCTTTTTTTCTTTTTTTTTTTCATCTTTCTTTTTCATCGTTTTTTCTTCTTGCGAGCTCATGTCTTTGGCACATGACTAAAACCCTCTTCTCGAAGTGTAAACTCATCCTTATCAGGGCAATTTTTGATAACCCAAAGAATTGTCAATGTTGTACATCCATCCTTACTAGAACGGCCATTCTTCTAAGGGGAGGCAAAAAAATCATTTTAGGTGAAGGGTAGTTTTAACATGTGTAATAATAAAATCGGTATGCATTTAGCATACCAGCATAAAGGCTCAACGGGCTAGCAAGCGATTGCGAAATAAAGGTGGAAAACAGCCATTTAGAGAGCTATACAAAGAAGAGCTACCTAAATCATTTTCTAGGTTCCGTCTTATCTAGGGATCGCTTTGACGGGTAATCAGAAAGGTTCTAGTGCTCTTAGTGAGTTTTCATCCAATCCCCTTGTAACAACCTGATTTGGCCCTAATAGAATTTTGGAATTTTTGTTCAGGAATTCATGAGTTTGTGTGTATAAGAGAGGGGCTTGTGTGTGGGTTCTGTCGTGAGCTCGACAGTGTCGCGGGCGCGACAGAATGCGTCACGTGAAGTCTATTTGAATTAGATTATTTGATGTGTATCATACACATGGCGACATAGGAGTTTGATAAGTGGCATTGTAGGAGGGTGACAAGTGGCAAGAATTTGTGTGTTTTACATAAATTAAAAAGAGATAAGTGGAAAAAGGGGATAAACATGTATTTAATTAAATAGGTGGCATTTATGAGCATAGTTAATTTTGGGATTAACATTGACCAGCTTCTCCTCTTCTTTTCTCACGTTAGTTTTGCTTTGCCTTGGATCAATTGGCCTTTTGTTCCTTCTTTTCTCTTTGGCTTTTTGCCGTTCTTTCTTGCCTTGCCATTACTTCCTGCTTTTTCTCCTTTCCTTCTTCATTTGACATGCTCCTTAAGTGAAATACTTGGATTGGTTTGAAGAGAGTGAGTTAAGGTTTAAGTTGGGTGCTGAAGAGGTAAGTGGTTTGATTTCTGTTAGTACTGGTCTTCTTCTTCTACTTGGTTTCTGTTTTTGATTTAAAGTGAAAGAGGGTTAACCCAAGTGTTTTGGTCTTGTTATGCATGAAAGCTGTGGACAAATGATTTGACAAGGGTAAAGAAAAGGTTGGAGCCGAATAGAGCACAGAGATCGAGGTGCCTAGAGGTTGGGATCGAGTGTGATTTTATTATTTTTGCATGTGTTTACATGAAATATGTTTGAATAGAGACATCTTTGAATAGAGAGATGCTTGATGAGCTTTAATTAGCTCAACTGCTATTTTAGAGTATATTTGTTAGATATGTATGTAAATATGTTTATGAGTGTGTAATTTGATCATTTGTATGTGTATTGATGATGTTAGATGGGTTACTATATAGTTGTGATGATAAGGTATGTGTTTTGGTGAATTCTGCTCATTTTGCATCTGACCTCTGTGTAATATTTTTGATATAAGTATAGTTTTATATGTCTAAATGGAGTGATTATTGATCCATTAGAACCATTACTTCTATTCCTACAAAAGTCCCAGAAATGACCTTGAGTAAAATCTTACTCTAGGACCCTGAAAATTGGCCAAAATCATAGCATCCCTGTTTGGGTCGGTTTACTAGAGCAGTATAGGTTGTTTAGCTCATATTTTTAGGTGTACATGTCTAAATTACATGAAACTTTCTCCATTTAAAAGATAACATCCTAGAAAACAATTGTTAAGAAGAGTGTTTCGCCTAAAAACTACATCTAGATGTCGGTTTAGATGATACAAGGTTGAGGTGGAAAGCAGTCTCGTGAAGGTTCCTGACGGAGCCTTCTGTCGCGAGCCCGACAGTGGTCATGAGCGCGATAGAGCAGGTCATAAGAGTGATTTTCCTCTTAATTTAGAGCCCATGGTTGACATGAATCAATGCCCCACCTTTCCCCTCAACTAATTTGTATATTTTTAGGTGTTTTTCTTCCCGAATTGAACCCGAACTTCACTGGAAGTTCCTACCACTTGTTCAACTTATATTTAACATTTCAAAATGAGTATATGAATGTTTTTACAATTGACTTATATGTAAATGATGCCATGATACAAGAGTTTATGAATGGAACTAAATGTTTACATGTTTCTTTTAATTATTGAACATGACATGCAATGTGATATTGATTATCTATATGATTGAATCTTGTTAAAATGCTAGAGTGATGTATTATATATAATAAAGTGTTAGAGTACATAGTGTATAGAGTTTATATGTTCAGCCTGAAGAGTCATAGTAGCGGATAGATAAGCATGCTTACAAAGGGTTACCGCACAGCTGCTACCGACCGCCCCGTTTGGGCGAAGCGAACGACCTCCGAGATGGTCATATAGATAAAGATATAGATATAGTATATGTTCTAAGACTTCGGTCTTCTGTTTATATAGCGTCCGTATCCACAACTAAAGGATTTCAAGCTATTCCTATTATATGTTTTGAAGTGTACAAGAGTTGATGTATAAGTCTTGTTTTGTATATATGCTTTTCCTTGAGAATAAGAATATGTATACATGACCTGTTAATGACTACGAGGTTATATGTATGTGAAAATGATCTGTAAATGAATAAGCTCATATGCATGTGAACGTAAGATTGTAAAGACTATATGAATACTGATGTTATATTGAGCATGATGGTATAAAAGATGCATGTGATGTGTGTGCGACTTCGGTAGAAGTCCTTTGCTTTATTTTCATCCCTACTAAGCGTTATCGCTTAGCACAGATGTTTGTTTCCGTGTAGGTTTACAGGTTCGGATCAGTGAGCGGGCATCTGCGGGTCAAGGCCACTAGGAGTTTTGTTTTGATCTCTTTTTGTATAAGATAGAAATAGAGTTTGTGATGTTTCGAGTAACATCATTATGTGATAAAAGAGTATAGTTGTTACATGTAAAGTTTATTGTAATATATGTACTGAAATGAATATGTAAAGTAAAACGACAACAGTTTTGTAATATGTATAATATGTGTAAAATGCATGTTGGGCCCAAGCGTTACTTTATTTTTATTATTATGTATTGATGTGTATTTTGCTATCACTTCCACTGGTATACGTTTATGTATGCGTAAGTGTCCGCGTGGCGCCCTGATATCCTTCCAGGGGGTGTAGGGGTGTTACACCCCTAATTGCAACTAGTTTTTTTTTCACTACTTTCTATTTTTATTTTCAGCTCTCATAATTTTCCTCACTTCAGGAGTTATATCAAATGCTACAGGATGTCGAGATTAAATGAAGGAGTATTCATTAAGTTAATATCAAATGTAAATGACTTGTAGTTGTGATCATGCATAATGAAATCATGAGAACATAAACAAAAAGCCATTAATATAATTAATGTAAACAGCACTGCATACATCAAGACTGAAAAAAGTTCAAATATGAAAAGCATATCTACTAGAAGGTTTTCTCCCCTATTTCCTGCGGCGCTCTGGATCAGTAATCTGTTTGTTATTAAAGAGATCTTGAATATGGTTCGTCAGAGTTCGACATTCATCAGTGTCATGCCCTGTATGCTGATGGTAAGCACAGTACAGATCTGCTCGATGATCGGGATGTCCTTGACTTCTAGCGGGCTTAGGAGGCATTGGTTGTAGCTTACCTTCCTTCATTAACCTTTTAAGTACCCAAGACAGTGACTTGCCTAGGTTGGAGAAATGCCTTTGGTCTGCTTTGGTAGCGCCTACATCTACGGTGTTTCCAGACTGATTCCCATTACCGGACTCTGCTGACTTTCCTGCCCCCTGATTACCGTAATTTCTCCAGGCATAATTATCATTGTTGGCCTTCCTTGCCAGGTACTCTCCTTCGACTTCTATGGCTATGTCTTTCAAGGACTCCCACTCCTTTAAACCCTTCATTTATAATCCATCTTTCAAATGTGGGCTAGCATTCTTGATAAACAACCTTATCTGGTCCTAAGTGTCGGGCTTCCTCTTCATCTCCATTACCCGGTTTCTCCATCGGGTTAGGTAATCATGAAATGACTCCCCTGACTTCTGCTGTAGCAGTTCTAGATCTTTCAAGGTTACCTCTATCCTCGTGCTACAATCATACTGCCTTAGGAACTCTTCTGTCAATAGATCCCAGTCCTCTTTAGTCCTTTTGTCGAGTCCATAATACCAGTCCACTACTGGACCCGTCAAGCTCAAGTAGAAATATTCTATCTTCTGCCTTTTTGTCAGCATTGTACCCTTCATCACTAACGAGTACTGCTTCACATGTGCTGTTGGGTCTGAGGTGCCATCAAACTTTGGCATGTCAGGCATCTTAAAATTCTGGGGAACTAGATCTTCGCCCTCCAGCTCCTTGTCCTCAGGGTTCATGCCTCTTCCCGCTGTCAGTAAGCGAGTCATCGCTTCGAATCTCTCCTCCATCTTTCTCCACATGGCTTCCTCTGACTTGGGGGCTTTGCCTCTTATCATGATTGGCTCCTTTTGCTCTTCCTCACCCAAATCACTCTCAGGTCTAAGAACTTCTCTACGCTCTACATGTGCTGGCACTCTGGGCTCAACTATAGGTGGGTCAACTGCCACAGGGAGATCCTCTCTAACAGGCCCTTGTTCATCTTGGCCCCCAACTGGAGCAATAGGTTGTTGCCCAGCAAGTGGCACTAAAGTAGTGGCAAGGTTGCCCATCATCGCCATCATTCTGGCCTGAAATTCTTCCATTCTCTTTCCCACCTCCTCCGCAATTATTGCACGGGTTGCACTAGACTCACCTGACGGGTTACCCATACCTGTTTCGGCTAATGAATCTGAGGAAAATATTTCACTACCTTCTGAAAGAGAATCTGAACTCTGATCTGACACTAGTTCTGGTAATCCAAAGAGTGGAATCCTTCTTAGCCGATCGCCAGGACCTCTAAACCACCTGGATGAATCTATGATGGCTGCAGAATACACCTTGTTAGGATAATGCATGATTGAAATGTGATGCATGGTCGTGCTGATGAGTGAAAGATCAATAATTTACAATGATATGATGTGATGCATGGAAAAAATTGTACGAAGGATGATATGTACATGTGAAAAATAATATGCAGACAAAAGGATATACACACACAAAAATGAAATGCATATATTTTTTTATTTTTTATTAACATGCATAAATGACAATCGATGCATGAGCATGCTGTGCAGCATCCACAATCACATGCAAGCAGGTAGATCCCTACAACCTTATCACTCCCCAACACGAGGTCAATTGGTCTCCTTCCTAGGTGGGCCTCATCCAAGGGTTAACAAGGAACCCATCGGACATGTATGACTACAAGATGGAAAATCGACAGCATAACAGCTATTATTTAATGTACATACGTATGAGTGTTTTGGCCATTATGTATTTAAACACCTCAATTAAATTAAGATGGGCCTACCGGGGCATGAAAGCCTTTGATGAAAGACCATTTAATTTAACTGATTTTGTTCAATATATGATGGTCCAGATAGCAAGCACGGTATTATGGTACGTTTCACATAGTGGAAGTATCTATTGCCATTACATGAGCTTTGGTCAAAGGTGATGATACATTGGGGCTACCCAAGTATGGTCCCTACTAACGGGTCTAGCTCATCACGAGCATAACGACCGATTGGGTCTTCATTTGATATACCATAAGGTATGAGGCTTGGGCTGGTGATTATCCTTAACACTTCCCCACATTGAGTGAACGTAGGGTCGTGTTTCGGGAACGCACCTGGGTTAAAAGAGGGACCAAACTAGCATAATCTAAAGCTCTAATGATATGCTATGTAGTTTCGAAAAGAGATAAAATTTTTAAATTAAAACTCAATTGTAAATTTTAGCCAAGATACTTTCAAAGGGAAGTCTTTAGGTCCCCAGTGGAGTCGCCACTGTGACGCGAAACGAACCTCGGGGCGCCCCGAACTGTCCGCCTTTAGGGCGATTGGGATGAGGTTCATAAAACTCGTAAGAAATTACAAGTGCGTCTATTTTGGGCAACAAGGAGGTTTCTTAGAGTCACCACCCAATAGAACATTGGAAAAAGTCGTCTAGCCTCAGTGAGACTAAAACAGCGCTGCTATGTCCATTTTGGGCAAGCCAGAGGTGTCTTGGAGGCCCCATCCTAATAGAACATTAGGATGGCCCTCTCGCCTCGTGGAGTCTATGACTATGCAAGTTAAAGCCTTTTTACGGGACACAAGAGGTGTCTTGGAAGTCCCATTCCAATGGAACATTGAAATGGTCCTCTCGCCTCGTTGAACGCAAAGACCAGAGAAGGTTCAGGACTTCCCATTTATTCATACATTGGTTAAGTTTATAATTGAGTTTTGAATTTAGCGTTTCATCCCATTTCTCATTCAATTTTAATACAATTTAATTAAAGCGCATGCCAATCACATAAAGAAAGCGATAGATAAAGTAAATAAAAGCACATGAAAATAAATTACAACAAAACTAGGGGCGAAATACAACCCCCATTGGTAAATAAAATACAAATCATACATAAATCAGGCTATTTATTAAAGATGAGGACATTGGTCCTCTCATGCATAATTAAAGAAAATAATTTTAAAGTGACAATTTATTTTGGATGACAAAGCTAGGACATTGGTCCCCTTTTATTTAGAAAAGATCCAAGTTTAATTAAATAGAAATATTTTTGTGATTTTTTTAATTAACGTGCATAAAAATAAATTATTACAAATTACATGATAAAATGAATTAATCCAAAATAACAAAAAGCAATAAAAAAGATAAACAACTCCCAAATGGATCTTCAAATCTTCATTTTGGTATAGAAAATACTCACACATAAAAATAAGTATTGAAAATAAAAACAAATGAAAATGAAGTTAGTAATAAAAAAATGAATCAAACATATAACATGAAAACAATTAAATTAAGGCAAACAACATTGCATCATATGTGATAAGCCAATTAAAATGACATAATAAAAATATGCAATTTAATTAATTAACAATTTAGCATGCATAAAAAAAATAACATAATAATAAAATTCAACATGCATAAACAAGCATAAGAAAATAAACATAAAATTCAACATGTATAAAAACACAAAATAATAGCATTAATATCCAACATGCATAAAAACCAAAAGTAATAATAAAAATCAGCATGCATAAGAAATATAAATAATAATATTAATAATAATAATGATACTAGTATCAAATGATAGCAATAATCAAGGATAATAAAAATAGTAATAATAAAACTAGCAATTGCAACTATAATAATAACAATAATAAACACAATGAAACCAAATAATATTAAACAACCCAAATTAAGCATGCAAGAATAAAATAATATATGGCAAACTAATAAAACATGTTAAAACATGGCAAATAATAATAATAATAATAATAATAATAATAATAATAATAATAATAATAATAATAATAATAATAATAATAATAATAAACTAATAATCAAGTGAAGACAATAGACATAGAAAAATAATAACATGCATAATGACATGAACAATTAAATAAGAACATAAAAATAAGAAGAAACTAATAGAACTAATAGAATTTACATGATAAAAAATCTAGAAGAATTTACAAAACCAAAAGAAAAGATCAAAAAGAATTTACATGTTAACCAATTAATTGGAAATAAAAATGAAATTAAAAATTGAATTAAAATTGGAGCCAAGAATAATTACCCTCAAAATTTATCTTGAAGAAATGAAGGTAGATGATCCAATTCCTAGTCTTGATTTGTAAGAATAAAATTAGAAAATAAAGTATTGAAAATGAATTTTTACTCCAGAACAAATAATTGATTTATTTGTCTCAAAGTAAAAAATTATCAAATGAAAAGAAGAAAAATTCTCAAGAACAAAAATTATTTTTTTTTCCTTAAGAATTATTCTAGGGAAATCCTTTAAAAATTGAGAGAATTTGTTTTTTGAGAGAAGAAAGAAGAAGAAAATATTTTTTAAAAAAAATCCCCCTAATTCTCTCTCCAAAATTCCTTTTATTCCTCTCCAAAATTCAAAATTTTTTAATTAAGAAATTAAATTGATTTAATTCCAATAAACACAAAAAACCACTGAATTTGAAGGGTTTGGAATTTTAAAGAGTTTAGCATTGAATTCTATGAACAAAAAGAAGAGAAAACATTAAAAATGAAGAAAAAATTGCAAAAATGGCCAAAAAGGCCATTGCGGGCGAAAATGGGCGCACAGGGGCGAGAGACACCTGTCGGCATGCCCGACGGGCGTCTCCTGCACGCAGCAGCGCGCGGGATGCCCTGGGCATCGCCCGGGCGCTGGCCTGCGCACCGGGGCGCTGCGGCACACGCCCAGCGCTGCCGCAGCCCGACATTCGTGTGAAATTTTTTTTTCAAATTTTCTATAAAACACAAAAAATTAAAAACTCACTTTTTTTTACCGCAAAATAATTTTTAAAACATTTTTAAAATATTTTTAAAATACATTTTTATTTATTCCTAACAAATCAAAATGACAAGAAAATTATCACTTCCAACTTTCATTCTTTTTGCCTATAAATCGGCACACTTAATTTCATCATTGGGTAATCCTGATCAAGACTACTCGGGACCCGGTGTCTACACCCGGTCCTAAGATGACCCAAATCAGAGTTACTGGATGAGGATACAGGTACCTATTTCACAGGTGGAGAGCTGAAACTGCTGGTTTTCGCCTTTGATTTTCACAAATTTTTAAGTTATCTATAACCAAATTTCTTTTATTTCTTCATTGGATTTAAAAGAGGTTTCAATCGCAAAAAAATAATTTTTTGGTGACCAATGCCCATCCCACACGAGGGACTCCTGTCATTCGAGCGCCAGGTGTGCCCGTCCGTCGCACGCTGGGTACCTACAAAAGGGCAAGTCTGGAATTGTTATAATGGCCTCAATACTGGTGTAGACACCGAATCTCGAGATAGTCCAGATCACGGTTACCCAATGATGAAATTAGATGCCTGTTCACAGGCAAAAAGGTTGGAACTAATGGTTTCCTTGTCAAAATTTAATTTTTAGAAATAAAAAATAAAAATAAAAGAAGAGGTTGGAAATTATATTGTTCTTGTCAAAATTGCTTTAAAAAAATAAAATTGGACATTTTCGGCCGTCAGACCCTAGGGCAGGCCTCCCTCGCGCACCAGGTGAGCGCCAACGCGTAGCGCATGCCGGCATCGCTCGCGCATTGGAGAGCGACGCACGTCGGCTGTGCGCAGCGAGCGCATAGGTAGCCCCGTTGCTCGCTCGCGACGGGCTTCGATCGCCCCTCTCGCCTGCCCAGTGCCCCCTGGGCATTTTTTAAGCCAAAATGCAATTTTTTCTTCATTTTTTTTTGTGGAATTTAATTTTAAAATGTTTGTTTTTGGTCTTTTAAGGTTCATCAATTTTTTTCTATTTCAAACGGGAATTAAATTGATTTAATTGCTTTATAAAATCTAATTTTTGGGATATAAAAGAGTTTTTGGAGAGAGAAAAAAGGATTTTTTTAGGCAAAATTTTCTTTTTTTCTTCTTTTCCAAGAGCATCCTTCTAAGGTTCTAAGTGGTTTTTTCAAAATAATTCTTGAGACAAAAAAAATAATTTTTTTATTCTAGAGAATTTTCTTCCTTTTTTTAACAATTTTTTCTCGAGATAAAGAAAATAATTCATTATTCTTAAGATTCAAATTTTCTTCTATATTTTTTATTTTTCTAATATTTTTTTTTGCAAATTAAGACAAGAAAATCAATCATTTTCTTTCATTCATCAAATCCAATTCTGAGAGTAAATATTCAGTTTATAACTTTTGTGTTTTATTTTTTGTTTATAATCAATTAATAACCATGTAGATTTTTAGATTTGTTATTGATTTTTTTATTTTGTGTGATTTTGTTCATAGATTTAACATTCTTTAACATGGTTTATTTTATTTTATTTCTTTTTTTTCTTTTTGCTTACTTGATTTATTATTATTTATTCTTATTCTTACTCTTATTATTTATGTTTTTATGTGTGTTGATTTATTAATATATTAATTTATTTATTTCATTATGTCATTTAATTTATTTGTCATTTCTAATGCATTTTATTTTATTTTTTATTTATTTTAATTTATTTTTATATTTTATGTGTTTAATTGATTTTTTTTATCTAATTACTAACATAAATTTTATTTGTGTTTTTTTTTTTATTTCAATACTTATTTTTTTATTTTTAAGAACCCTTGCGAGCAAATGAGGAAATCAAGGAGGTTTATTTTGGTTGATGTAATTTTTTTATTATTTTTTTATTTATTTTGCTTTTAATTAATTTGTCATGTAATTTGTAATAAATGTATTTCATTTTATGCACGTTAAAAAGAAAATCACATAAAAATATTTTTATTAATAAATTTGGATTTTTCTTAATAAAATAGAACCAATGTCCTAATTTTTAACTAATAAATCACATTTTAAAAGGAAGAGTTAATTTTATTAAAATGGGATCACTTATCCCTGTTTTCTCAATATTCTCCAAAAAAATAGCTCTTCGATTTTCTAAGTGAACATGAAAGAATTAATGTTATTATTCCGAATAAATATCCCGATTTATGTATGCTTATTTATTTACTTGATTTTGTCATTTATTCATTTATTTTAATTTTTTATTTTCGGAGATTGTATTTTTATCTCAGATTTTAATACTTTTTTTATTTATTTTGGGGGATTGTATTTTGTCCCAATTTATCTTTTTATTTATTTTTATAGCTTGCTTTATTATTTTACCGCTTTCTTTTGGTGCTTGATTTGCGCTTTACTTTAAATACATGACCGTGTGAGAAAAGAGATGAAAATTGATATTAAAAACTCATTTATAATTAATCAAGGCATTAATAAGAGTGAAGTTCCGAATCTTTCTCTAGTTTAGATTCCGAGGTTAGACGAACGTTTTCAATTTCCTGTAAATTGGGAGGCAACTCCAAAATACTTCAAAGGTGCCTAAAGGTTTCATGGGATTAGATGAACTTTCCCAATATTCTATTCGGTAGGGATTCTAAAATATCTCATGTTGCCCAAGATCAAAAGGCGCGAACCCTCTTGGGCCCTAAAAACGGGTCTTCAGGGAAACGATCGAGTTCGGTACGCGTCACGGTGGCGACTCCACTGGGGACCTTGAAACTTTTCTCTGAAATTGTCTTGGTTAATAATATAATTGGGTTTTTTATAAATTAAAATTTTACCTCTTTATACATGCTAGAGCCTTAGAATTATGCTAGTTTGGTCCCTTATTTTACCCAGGTGCATTCCCAAAGCGCTCCCCTACGTTCATTCAATGTATAAAAGTGTTAAGGATAATCACCAGCTCAAGTCTAGTACCCCGGTGTGTTCTCGAAGCCAATTGGTCGTTATGCTGGTGATGAGCTAGACCCATTGGTAGGGACTATGTTTGGGTAGCCCTAAAGTATCATCACCTTTGACCAAAGCTCATATAATGGCAATAGATACTTTCACTAGGTGAAATGTACCGTAATACTGTGCTTGCTATGTGGGTCATTATATATTGAACAAAATCAACTAAATTGAATGGACATTCATCAAAGGCTTTCATGCCCCAAGAAGCCCATCTTAATTTAATTTAAGTGTTCAAATACATAAGGGCCAAAACCCATACGTATGTACATTAGATAAGAGGTGTTATGCTGTCGGTTTTTCACCACGCACCATATATGTCTATTGGGTTTCCCGTTAACCCATGGATCAAGCCCACCTAGGAAAGAGACCACACAACCTCGTGTGTGGGAGTGATGAGGTTGGAAAGATCTATCTACTTGCATGTGGTTATGGATTTGCATTGCATATTCATGCATTATGTGTCATTTATGCACATAAAAACATAAAAAAACCAAATTTAGTTTCCTTTGTGTGTGTGTACATCCTTTTCTGTGCATATTATTTTGTGCATAAATCTTTTCATGCATCAATGCACCATTGTAATCTCTTGATCTTTCAGTTATCAAAGATCATTTACATAGCACGATCATGCACTACATGTATCATTCTAACTCCTTAATTTTTTCAGCCATCGTAAACCATTTGCCTGGGTGGGTTAGGGATCCCAATAGTTGTCTAAAGAGCAATCCTAGTCTGAGTTGGTTGACAGAGGTTTGGCATCCTTACCAAAACATTTGCAGGAGCTAGAAATGGCCAATCCTTTACAACAGACTAATGAGACTCGTGCCCTAATTGAACAAGAGATGGATAAAAGGCTCAAGCAGCTTGAAAAAAATGTTGTTAGCTATGATTAAGGAAAGGATACATACCATGGCACTTGTTCTTCAAGCTCAGCTTATAGCACCTGCTATTAACCGAGTTGAACTGGTCACTGTCGGGGGAACTTTTATAGCAATAGCTACAACACCTCCATATAATACTAGGCCTAGAGGTAAGGTACCATTTGATTCATCAGTTGGGTAAGGCAAAAATAGGAGGCATGCTCTAGAATATAACATTATACCTGAAGAGGGTGGAGACCTAGCGATGATGCATACTCTAAAAAATGGAAGCTCGGGTAGCCACAACAACAGTAAGGGCAATGTTAGGGCCACAGAAGTCCCAGCCACAAGAACAACTCAGAGTCACCATACCATCTTAGGTAAATCACTGTCTTGGCACCTTACCTGTCTTGCAAAGAAGGGGAAGTGATCCCCAATTCCAGTAGGGCCTGCCCTAAGCCAAGGGCGGCCTAGACATAGAACGGATTGGTATTGTGTGTATCACCAGTATACAGGGCATATAATAGACTACTATCGACCTCTGAGAGACCACATTCAAGAATTAATGTCGGATCCAGAAAAAGAAAAGATAGTAGAAGCGCCAACCACGGAAGTGAATCAAAGGCACTATTCTAAGTTTGGCAGATCCTTGTCTTGGGTCCTTGAAAGGCTGATGAAGGCAGATCCTTGTCTTGGGTCCTTGAAAGGCTGATGAAGGAAGGGATATTACAGCCGTTATCGATTAGGCTCGCTAGAAATCAGGGGCAGGCCAATCACCAGGCGGATCAGTATTGTGCCTTTCACCAGCACATCAGACATTTGATAGATCAATGTCGAACTTTAAGGAATCGGGTTCAAGATCTCATTGATGGTAAGCAGATCTCTAACCCAAAAAAGTGAAAGAGAAAGAGTAAGACAGATTGAGTGCCTAAGTGGGGAAGGAAGTTTTTGAAGTCATGCACATAGAGTAGAGAAGTGTCGGCTGCAACACCTCAAATGCTAGGAATAAAAGAGGTGGCCTTATCAGATGGGCTTAGAGATTTCTTTTGATGTGTTTTTTAACTATGTCCTGCACTTGTTTTTCTAACTATATTAATAGTATGGGCTTTTCTTATGTATGCATTGTTTTATCTTATCACATCATGCATGATAATACTCATGATCAAGGCATTGGTTCAATAAACATTTTTTAATTCAATCTCAAGGAAAAAACATCTTGGCTGCATCCAATCTAACTCCTGAAGTAAGATAAACTTAAAAAAAAGGAGAGGAAAAAAGGAATAAAAAGAAAGGAAAAAATGCTTTTGCCTGGACCTGAAATGACATGATAAACCTTCTTCAATTTGCCAACCTAATAGCAATTGAAGTTTTAAAAGCCATTCCTTGCCTCCTCAACATCCAAGACACATATGATGCAGTCAAACGAAGCCAAGCTCTAATTAATAAGGGGTTGCCTCAGAAACTGGACTATCAAATTCAAGGCAAACGAAGCTTTGGGCCTTCATGAAAAAAAAGAAAGAAAAAAGAGAAAAGAAAAAAAAAAGAGAACCAAAACAGATAGAAGAAAAAGCAAAAAGAAAAGAAGAGAAAAGAAAGGGAAAAACCCACAGTTTTGGCCTAAACTATCTGAGGCAAACCTGTAGCCCAAGCTTAACCATTGAAAGTTACCTTAGAAATTGAGTGGCTAAAATTGAAAAAAGAAAAATGAGCTTTCACAGTCAAGTTCCAAAAGGAGAGCTCATTGATTTAGCTAGTTTGCACCAAAGTCGGGATTAAGCTTTTTTTACTGAAAAGCCACTGTTGGAGGAGGCAATCATCCCGGCTAAAACAATGGTGAAGGATTCAAGAAATCAAGCAATGTTGACAGACTAAATAAGATTCCATGGCAAAGGCAAAAAGACAAAAAAAAAAAAGAGGGCCCCGAGGGTCGAAAACAAAAAATAGGCAATCTTGCTAAAATTGGGCATCCCCGCTAGGGCGAAAACCTGAAAAAGGTGCCCTAGGCAAAAAGTATGGGCTGAGAGAAAATATTCAATCAAGAAAATTCAAGAGAGCTGATTGATAACAGGAGTTAAATGCGCCTAAGGTGTTACTCTCTGAGATTGAATAAAACCTGTGTTTTTGCATTACATGTCTAGTTATGATTATTATTGTTGCTATATGGTGCATATAAATAGGGACACATGCATAAGCTAGGCATAAACATGCGATTGAATGGTCAAGAGAAACCTGTGGCATGCATAATGACATATGTGGGAGCAAGTCTCGAGGAAGTGATATGACACTTCGTGTGACAAATCCTACTAAACAAAAAGAAAGGCCATTTGGGATGAAAATTATAACTGACTCTCTAAGCAAAAGTTAGGCCAAAGAGCAGGGTAAAAACTTAAAAACAGGCAGTCTGCCCTACAAGAAAAAAAATAAAATGAATAAAAGCCCCTGGAGTGGGTTGGATCCATTATAGGCAAAAGTTAGGCACAGGGTTATGTCAAAATCCCCAAAGGGATGTGTGACGAGCGCCGGACCGGATCCCTTCCCGGGATGCCAGCATTTAGGGCCCGAGAGGGTTTGTGTCTTTTGATCTTGGGCAATCATGAGATATTTTGGACACCTCCTTCCAATAGAACCCTGGAAAGATCATCTAATCCCATGAAACCTTTAGGCACCTTTGAGGTATTTTGGAGTCGCCACCCAATTTACAAGAAATTGGGAAAGTTCGTCTAATCTCGGGGGTCTAAACTAGAGAAAAATTCGGAACTTTACTCTTATTAATGCCTTGGTTAATTAGAACTGGGTTTTTAATTTTAAATTTCTATCTCTCTTCTCACACATGGTCATGCATTAAAAAAAATAAAAAGCAAATCAAGCACGAAAGAAAGTAGTAAAAAAAGTGATAAAATAAAGCAGGCCACAAAAAATAAAAGAAAGATAAAATTGGGACAAAATACAATCTCCCAAATAAAAAGGGTATTAAAATTTGGGACAAAAGTACAATCCCCCAAATAAAATCAAGTAAAACATAAATAAATAAATAAATTAAATGAATAAATAAACATTTATAAATCGGGACATTATTTAGGATAGGAACATTAGTTCCTTCATTTTCACTTAGAAAGTCAAAGAGTTGTTTTTATGCATTATTAGAAAAATCGGGATGAGTGATCCCATTTTGAGAAAGTTAACTCTTCTTTTTAAAGGTGAGTTTTTATGGGTTAAAATTAGGACATTTGTCCCATTTTATTAAAAAAAGATTCCAATTTATTAACATAAAACTTTTATGCAATTTTTTTAATTAACGTACATAAAAATAAATAAATTTATTACAAATTACATAATAAAAACAAATAAAAGCAAATTAATGGAAAATACTAAAAATACTAAGGTATGACAAATCCCACCAAAATGGTGTCTTCAAATCTCCATGGGCTCCCATTTGCCATTGAAAAAACTCACACATAAAAAAATAAGTATTGAAATAAAAAAACACAAATAAAATTTATGTTAGTAATAAAAATGAATTTAAACGTATAACATATGAAAATGAATTAAAATAAATAAAATAAAATGCATTATGAGTGACAAACTAATTAAATGATAAAATAAAATAACTTAACATTTTAACATACATAAAGCACACACAATAATAATAATAATAATAATAATAATAATAATAATAATAATAATAATAATAATAATAATAACAATAACAACAACTAATAATAAGAATAATAGTAAACAAGAATAACAATAATAATAACAATAGTAGTGATAATAGATAATAATAATAATAATAATAATAACAAATAATAATTATAACATACCGAAAATCACCCTAGTAGTATTGAGTGTGATTAGTGTAATTAAGTGAGTGTAAAATTAGGGTTTTCGATTTTGGACTAAATTAAAAATAAGAAATTAGGGACTTAATTGAAAGAAAATAAAGTAGTGTAGTGACCAAAAGGTAATTTTGCTTGATTAGTGTTAAGTGAGATTAATTAAGTTAAGCATGATTAATTAACCTTAATCAATTATTAGTGGGATCCATGTGGGATCCATGACGCCCGTTCCCTAACGACAAACTAGCTCAGCTAATCTTAGTTAGAGAAGGTCGCACACACACCCAGAACACATGCGGAAACTGAATAATAAAATTTCATCACACACTATTTTAATTCATGCATCACATGCCAACTACTATTAGTCACACGCCTTAGCTATTCACATGACACACATACATGTGGGAGGTTACATCCGTGATTACTACATTATTACATGCCTTTACATATTCAAAATACATATTAACCATATAAAACTTATACAAAAGTCCCAAATAACAAGCCCCCGAACCTACACTATATACTTCCTATTGTTGACCGTACCAAAATGCGGGGGACGTCCTTCAGTCACCTCTCGTCCGTACCTGCACGGATTAGAGTAAATCCATGCTAAGCGATAACGCTTAGTGGGTAACTCATACATATAGCATATAATTTATCACACATCAGAATCATCATACATAACATGCTAATAATCATGCCAGATTAACCATTACTATATTCAATCATAAGGCATCAATTACTTATTCACATTTCCATACTTCCTTGTATCACAATCACTTCTGTTTATATTTAATTAACTTTTAGCCGATTAACCAATTAGCCTTTCTGCCACTTTGCCTGCAATTCAATGACGCGGATAACGGGTATCGCATCGGTATCTCTCAGATACCAGTAATCTCATCGAGACTACTTTTTCACATTAGCACCTTCTGGTGCTTCTTATCACATTAGTACCTTCTGGTACCTTTCATCATTCCACATATAACACAATCCAGTAAGGATATTCGCATTGTGATTCCCATGGAATCAGACACATTTAACGCATGGGGCTGCAGCACTTGACCCTATAGGCATGCCTAACTATCCACTACTTGACTCGCAGGCTTAAGTTGTTAAACACGTTATTCGGTTCACTTTTCACTTTACACATTTGTATTAGCACACAGCCATACATTTCATTTGCATATTCAATATACTTTCAAATTCAGTCTTCACATTTAATATTCACATAACTTATCCCATTCAGAAGTCATCATAGTTGTATGCATTTGTAGATCACTTAACACATATACATTACTTACTCATGCTGTCCTTCATTTCAGCTTAAAGCCATGCCATTTGAATGACCAAACACATTAGGATTATATTGCCAAAACAGGGTGGGTCACGGTCACAATGGATTTCATTGTCACCGTGACATATTGAAATCCAAAACAGAATGCAAATTGGGGACATGTCACGGTCACAACCAATTTCATTGTCACCGTGATGTGTTCCCAACTCTCGGCAGAATGCAACCTGAGGGTATGTAACGGTCACAATGAATATCATTGTCACCGTGACATATTCTCATTTGCAAAACAGAATGCCTTCCTGGGTAGGTCCCGGTCACAATGGATTCCATTGTCACCGTGACATACCAAATTCCTCTAGGCAGAATTGAACTCAGCATATGTCACGGTCACAATCAATTTCATTGTTACCGTGACCTATGCAAAAATACCAAAACACAGCTGTGTTTATCACTAGCACGGCTGCGCTTTTTCAGTCCACTTCTCCTTTTACGCCTAGACCTCAAATCTCATTCTTATTTGTTTGGCAATCAACCCAAATACAACAACCACACAATCAATAACACATACCTGATTTTCCCTTCTTGTTTGGCATTCAATAATAGTACAAATCATAATCACTTTCAAGCACTTTATCACAATCATATTGCTACTATAATCATACAATTTAGCATCACATAATTCATGCTCAACCTTCAATTTCACATATCATGCAATTCAGTTCAAAACCCTATTCAACCAACACTAATCACATATTCATACAATTAGGGTTTGTTCCCAAACCTCGTCGCCTTAGCTCCTAATTACGACGGACGCTCGGTTCGCCGATTACAGCCTTTCCCTTATCTCTCTTCACTTCTTCAGCTAGCAAAACCAGTTCAAATTCCAGAATTGAGCACAATCCATCAATCCTCATTCCAAACTAAATCAAAACCAAGAAGAAGAGTAGAAGATGAGAATATGCACACAAAACCACTTACCTTAAGGTCTTAACACTTAATTCTTGTTCCAATTAGCTACATGCACACATCCACTTAAACCACTCTCATCCTTACTCACTGAAACAAGAAGAAAGCCAAAGCCAAATGCAGAAAATGAAGAATGAGGCCAACACACACTCACCTCTCACTTCACTAGGCAAATGCATGCAAAGAAGGAGGTGGCAAAACCTTACAAAGCCACACGGAATCCACTTCAGAAAACCTGCCTCCACTTACCAATTTCTTACTTTATTTTATTCCTAATTAACCCTCCATTAACTAGTTAATCAGCCTTTAACTCATGCTTAGCACAAACATTCATAATTACCATTTAACCCCTTAACTATACTGCTTTCTTTCAATTAAGTCCAATCCTACACATTCAATCCACTCACTCACATGCCAAATTAGGTTAATTCTCTTAGGGTACAAATCCGGCCATGACAACTCTCCCCTCCTTAAAGAATTTCGTCCTCGAAATTCATACCTGAGTGGAATAGTTGTGGATGCTGTTCTCGCATTGCCGCTTCTGGTTCCCAAGTTGCTTCTTCAACACCATGGTGCTGCCAGAGTACTTTCACAAGTGGTATCTGCTTGTTCCGAAGTTGTCTGACTTCTTTTGCTAAGATCACTATTGGCTTTTCATCATAAGTGAAATCTGACTGCACTTCGACTTCTGGTAGAGATAGCACATGGGAATCATCTGACCTATATCTTCTTAACATAGACACATGGAACACATCATGTAGCTTAGCCAAAGTCGGAGGCAAAGCCAACCGATAAGCTACAAAACCTACTCTTTCAAGCACTTCATATGGCCCAATAAACCTTGGACTCAGCTTCCCCTTTTTACCAAATCGCAGTACCTTCCTCCAAGGAGACACTTTCAGAAACACTTTATCACCTACACTGAACTCAATATCTCTTCTCTTCAAATCAGCATACGACTTCTGTCTGTCACTTGCTGCCTTCAATCTTTGCTGTATGATTTTAGCTTTCTCTTCTGTATCACGAACCAAATCTGGCCCTATGACTCTGCTTTCATTCAATTCTGTCCAGCAAATCGGTGAACGACATTTCCTTCCATACAAAACTTCATACGGTGCCATACCAATACTGGTCTGATAACTGTTGTTATAAGCAAATTCCATAAGTGGAAGATACCTATCCCAACTCTTAGAGAAATCCAAAACACACGCTCGCATCAAATCTTCCAAAACCTGAATAATTCTTTCCGATTGTCCATCAGTTTGTGGAAGGAAAGCAGTACCGAAATTCAATTTTGTACCCAACGCTGCATGTAAACTCCTCCAAAATTTAGAAGTGAATCTGGGATCCCTATCAGAAACAATAGACAAAGGTATCCCATGCAATCGGACAATTTCCCTTACATACAATTCAGCCAACTTTTCCATAGAATAATCCATCCGAACAGGTATAAAGTGAGCTGATTTCGAAAACCTGTCCACAATAACCCATACTGCGTCTTGCTGTCTTGAGGTCAGAGGCAATCCAGTAACAAAATCCATCGTGAAATTATCCCATTTCCATTGGGGAATAGGGAGTGGATGCAACATTCCCTGGGGCACTTGATGCTCCGCTTTAACTTGTTGACAGACAAGACACTTAGACACATATTCCACTACATCCTTCTTCATCCCTGGCCACCAATACAACTGTTTCATATCTTGATACATCTTGTTTCCACCTGGATGCATAGTGAAAACTGTATTATGAGCCTCGTGCATCAATCTCTTTCTTAATTCTTTATCGTTGGCCACACACATTCTATTCTTATACAGCAATATTCCATCTTCATTCACTGAATAGTCAGTCTTATCCATATCACCAACTGACTGTAGAACTTGTTGCAATCTCCCATCACTTCTCTGAGCAACTATTAACTCATCTTTCAGAACCGGTCTTGCTTTCAACTGTGCTAATAAAGCTCCATCTGCAGAAAACCTCTACTCAATCCGCTTTAACTGTAATGCTGAAATTGACTTCCTACTCAAAGCATCGGCCACTACGTTATCTTTTCCCGGATGATAATCCACAATACAATTATAATCTTTAAACAACTCGAGCCACCTTCGTTGTCTCAGATTCAGTTCCTTCTGTGTAAGCAGATATCTCAAACTCTTGTGATCCGTGTAAATTCTACACTTCTCACCATACAGGTAATGTCGCCAAATCTTTAAAGCAAACACTACTGCAGCCAATTCCAAATCATGAGTCGGATAATTCTGCTCATGCGGTTTCAATTGCCTTGACGCATACGCTATCACCTTCCCCTCTTGCATCAATACACAACCCAATCCGACACCTGAAGCATCGGTATACAATACATACTCTTTACCAGTCAAAGGTTGTGTAAGAATCGGTGCTTCTACTAACATCTTCCTCAACCGATCGAAACTTGTTTGACATCTTCCAGACCACTCATATTTCACTCCTTTACGTAACAATCTTGTCAACGGTGAAGCTATTACTGAAAATCCTTTCACAAACCTTCTGTAGTATCCAACCAACCCTAAGAAACTGCGAATCTCTAACACATTCTTAGGCGGTTTCCAATTCACAATTGCTTCTATCTTAGTTGGATCCACTTTAACTCCTTCAGATGAGATCACATGACCCAAAAATGATACCTCTTTGAGCCAGAACTCACACTTACTGAGTTTGGCATACAACTGATGTTCTTGCAAAGTCCGAAGTACAACTCTCAAATGCTGTTCATGTTCCTTTTCATTTCTTGAATATACCAAAATATCGTCTATGAACACAACCACAAACTGATCCAAGTACGGTCTGAACACCCGATTCATTAAATCCATGAATGCAGCTGGCGCATTGGTTAACCCGAATGGCATTACTAGAAATTCATAATGCCCATAACGAGTTCTAAACGCGGTCTTAGGTACATCTTCCTTCTTCACTTGCAACTGATAATACCCTGAACGCAAGTCAATCTTTGAGAATACCCCGGCTCCCCTTAACTGATCAAACAAGTCTTCAATTCGAGGTAAAGGATACCTATTCTTTACTGTTACTTTATTCAGCTGTCGATAATCGATGCACATTCTCATTGTACCATCTTTCTTTTTAACAAATAACACTGGTGCTCCCCAAGGAGAAACACTAGGTCTAATAAAACCCCTGTTCATTAATTCTTGCAACTGCTCCTTCAATTCCTTCAACTCAGTTGGAGCCATTCTATAGGGTGCCTTAGATACCGGTACAGTTCCTGGTACCACGTCAATTGATAACTCAACTTCTCTTATTGGTGGTACACCGCTCAATTCTTCAGGAAACATGTCAGGAAACTCTCTGACTATTGGTATCTCTTGCATCTTTACCTGTTCTCTCTTACTATCTAATACCAGGGCCAAATAAGCTTCACATCCTTTTCTCATACACCGATAGGCTTGCATAGCAGATATCACATTCACAAGAGGATTAGTGCACACTCCTCTCACTGTCGCTCTGTTTCCCTTACCATCAGAGAGTATAACTATTTTCTTCTTACACTTAACATCCGCATCATACTTAGTTAACCAATCCATACCCAGAATCAAATCAAACTCATCAAACGGTAGTTCAATCAAATCCGCTGGAAACACACTACCTTGAACTTCTAATGCACAGTTTCGATACACTCTGTTCACATTAACATTACCTCCCAAAGGGCTAGACACACATATATCATATTTTAAACATTCAACTTTAGGCATCTTTTCACATATCTTTTTATCACATACATATGAATGAGTTGAACCAGGATCAATAAGTGCAAACATTTCCACACCACAAAGTAGAATAGTACCTGCTATCACCTCAGGCGCGTCCTGATCCTCTCGTGCCCTCATAGCATAAGTCCGCACTGGAGCCTCATCAGGTCTATCCACAATCTCAGAATCGACTGCACCTCTGGACTGACTACCTCTGCCACGTCCTCTTCCTCTTCCTCTGTTCGTAGAAGGCAAGTTTGAACCACCCCTACTCTGCTCTTGTTGATTTCCTGACATCTCATAGGTATTCGGGCAATTAGCAATGAAATGCTCAGTGCTCCCACATCTATAACAAGCACCCGACACTCTCCAGCATTCTCCTCTATGCCTCTTACCACAATGAGGACACTCATGAACCTCACTTCTATTACCAGATGTTCCTCTTCCAGAACCAGATGCTGAGGGAGCGCCTCGCTTCTTACCTCTCGCTGCAGAACTGAACCTTGATTCCGCAGGTGATGCCACATGAGAATCTCTTGATCTTTTCCCCGTCTGGGAACCACCTCTATTCGCATTCTTCCTTTGTCTCCATTCTCTTTGGGCTCCCAAAGTCCTTTCAGCTCTCAAAGCTGCTTGTACAATTCGATAGTAACTTATATTCTGCTCTGTTGTTAAAGAAATCAGCAAAGCTTTAATTTCCTCAATCAATCCATCCTCAAACTGTTGACATCGCAACACATCAGTTAACACACCTTTCGGCGCATATTTGCTTAAGCGACAGAATTCTGCTTCATACTCCGCCACTGTCATAGTCCTCTGTCTCAAACTCAAGAACTTCTTCCAATTTGCCTCTCGATGTGCTTTAGTAATATACTTGTTCTTGAATTCTTTTTCAAAGAACTCCCAGTTTAATGGTTCAGGAAGCATCGGATTCTGCAGGACCAGCTTCCACCAATCGTATGCAGGACCTTGGAGTAATGACTCCACACATTCAACCCACTGATCTGGAGGACATCGTATCTCCTTAAGAATCCTTTCCACCTTCTCAATCCAGTACTCTGCTTTTTCTGACTCATCTAACCTTGTTCCATGAAATTCCTCCAAACCATGCTTCCTCAAAGATTCTATTGGGGCTCTTGGCGCCATCATACGTTCCATCACTCTCGCCATATCTTGTGTCATTTTCATCATGGCTTCCATAGGCCCAAATGGAATCTCATTCCCATAGCCAACCGATCTAGACTGCCCAGACCCTGTCACCTCAGCTTCACGAGGATTCACACTTTCGGCAGATTCCTCACCGGTATGCCTTCCAGAATCCATCTTACTACACAGACTAAACAAGGACTTCCGCATTAGGTCAACAAACTATACACATCTTATCTACCCAATTCCCAGAAAAGACTCAACCTAGGCTCTGATACCACAACTTGTGACGCCCGTTCCCTAACGACAAACTAGCTCAGCTAATCTTAGTTAGAGAAGGTCGCACACACACCCAGAACACATGCGGAAACTGAATAATAAAATTTCATCACACACTATTTTAATTCATGCATCACATGCCAACTATTATTAGTCACATGCCTTAGCTATTCACATGACACACATACATGTGGGAGGTTACATCCGTGATTACTACATTATTACATGCCTTTACATATTCAAAATACATATTAACCATATAAAACTTATACAAAAGTCCCAAATAACAAGCCCCCAAACCTACACTATATACTTCCTATTGTTGACCGTACCAAAATGCGGGGGACGTCCTTCAGTCACCTCTCGTCCGTA
Organism: Excoecaria cochinchinensis; assembly: GCA_947683425.1. Taxonomy (NCBI): domain Eukaryota; kingdom Viridiplantae; phylum Streptophyta; class Magnoliopsida; order Malpighiales; family Euphorbiaceae; genus Excoecaria; species Excoecaria cochinchinensis. Next base: position 7,234,768 of record CANTUQ010000004.1, read on the forward strand.
CCTGCACGGATTAGAGTAAATCCATGCTAAGCGATAACGCTTAGTGGGGAACTCATACATATAGCATATAATTTATCACACATCAGAATCATCATACATAACATGCTAATAATCATGCCAGATTAACCATTACTATATTCAATCATAAGGCATCAATTACTTATTCACATTTCCATACTTCCTTGTATCACAATCACTTCTGTTTATATTTAATTAACTTTTAGCCGATTAACCAATTAGCCTTTCTGCCACTTTGCCTGCAATTCAATGACGCGGATAACGGGTATCGCATCGGTATCTCTCAGATACCAGTAATCTCATCGAGACTACTTTTTCACATTAGCACCTTCTGGTGCTTCTTATCACATTAGTACCTTCTGGTACCTTTCATCATTCCACATATAACACAATCCAGTAAGGATATTCGCATTGTGATTCCATGGAATCAGACACATTTAACGCATGGGGCTGCAGCACTTGACCCTATAGGCATGCCTAACTATCCACTACTTGACTCGCAGGCTTAAGTTGTTAAACACGTTATTCGGTTCACTTTTCACTTTACACATTTGTATTAGCACACAGCCATACATTTCATTTGCATATTCAATATACTTTCAAATTCAGTCTTCACATTTAATATTCACATAACTTATCCCATTCAGAAGTCATCATAGTTGTATGCATTTGTAGATCACTTAACACATATACATTACTTACTCATGCTGTCCTTCATTTCAGCTTAAAGCCATGCCATTTGAATGACCAAACACATTAGGATTATATTGCCAAAACAGGGTGGGTCACGGTCACAATGGATTTCATTGTCACCGTGACATATTGAAATCCAAAACAGAATGCAAATTGGGGACATGTCACGGTCACAACCAATTTCATTGTCACCGTGATGTGTTCCCAACTCTCGGCAGAATGCAACCTGAGGGTATGTCACGGTCACAATGAATCTCATTGTCACCGTGACATATTCTCATTTGCAAAACAGAATGCCTTCCTGGGTAGGTCCCGGTCACAATGGATTCCATTGTCACCGTGACATACCAAATTCCTCTAGGCAGAATTGAACTCAGCATATGTCACGGTCACAATCAATTTCATTGTTACCGTGACCTATGCAAAAATACCAAAACACAGCTGTGTTTATCACTAGCACGGCTGTGCTTTTTCAGTCCACTTCTCCTTTTACGCCTAGACCTCAAATCTCATTCTTATTTGTTTGGCAATCAACCCAAATACAACAACCACACAATCAATAACACATACCTGATTTTCCCTTCTTGTTTGGCATTCAATAATAGTACAAATCATAATCACTTTCAAGCACTTTATCACAATCATATTGCTACTATAATCATACAATTTAGCATCACATAATTCATGCTCAACCTTCAATTTCACATATCATGCAATTCAGTTCAAAACCCTATTCAACCAACACTAATCACATATTCATATAATTAGGGTTTGTTCCCAAACCTCGTCGCCTTAGCTCCTAATTACGACGGACGCTCGGTTCGCCGATTACAGCCTTTCCCTTATCTCTCTTCACTTCTTCAGCTAGCAAAACCAGTTCAAATTCCAGAATTGAGCACAATCCATCAATCCTCATTCCAAACTAAATCAAAACCAAGAAGAAGAGTAGAAGATGAGAATATGCACACAAAACCACTTACCTTAAGGTCTTAACACTTAATTCTTGTTCCAATTAGCTACATGCACACATCCACTTAAACCACTCTCATCCTTACTCACGGAAACAAGAAGAAAGCCAAAGCCAAATGCAGAAAATGAAGAATGAGGCCAACACACACTCACCTCTCACTTCACTAGGCAAATGCATGCAAAGAAGGAGGTGGCAAAACCTTACAAAGCCACACGGAATCCACTTCAGAAAACCTGCCTCCACTTACCAATTTCTTACTTTATTTTATTCCTAATTAACCCTCCATTAACTAGTTAATCAGCCTTTAACTCATGCTTAGCACAAACATTCATAATTACCATTTAACCCCTTAACTATACTGCTTTCTTTCAATTAAGTCCAATCCTACACATTCAACCCACTCACTCACATGCCAAATTAGGTTAATTCTCTTAGGGTACAAATCCGGCCATGACACAATTCATGTTTAAGATTGAGATATGAGTATATAAATGTTTGACAATTTAAATATATGTAAATGATGCTATGGCATAGTAGTTTAATAAAGGACTCAAATGCATAACGGAATGTGAGTATGTTTAGCAAGCCATAGGTATGTGCAAGGCATGAAATGATGCGAATGTGCTTAATGTGATGACTTATTCAATGATGCAAATTTACTTAATGCGATAATTGTTCCATGATGTTGCTTTAAGAAATGACATGAATACATTACCATGCGAATGAATCTTACAATACATTACCATGCGAATGAATCTTACAATGCGAATGAATATCATTATGTGTGTGAATAATAATATAAATGAACATAACTATGTGAGTTAATGATTAAGCCTGTAATCGGGTCGTGGATAAATAAGCATGCTTATAAAGGGCTAGTGATTCGTAGCTACTAGTGTGGCACCGATGGGTGTCTACCGACGGGTATCCAATGATCTAGTGTTTGAGACTTCGGTCTCTAGTGTTTAATATCTATTGTACCCGTATCCACTTCTATAATGATTCAGGCTATCTATAAAAGAATGATTGTGTATGCTTGATGATAATATTGTGTGTTATAGCATGATTGTGTTCTTATTAACTATTGATAGTGTTATCCCTGCTATATAGTTTAATATCAATTGCATGCTAAATGATATAGGGATCTTGATATTGAAGTCTTCTGCTGATGATAAGTATCTAATATTGTTATTGTAGAGCATGGATTGTTGAATGTTTGGCTTGTTATGAAACCCTTGTATGAGTACTATTATATGATTTGTTATTGAGAAATGCATGTTATAATGATATGTATTAATGCATGAGTGATTGTGTTATATTGCTTTGTTTTCATCCCCACTAACGCTTAGCACGGGTGCTTGTCTCCTGTGTAGGTTGAACTGTGAAGCTCAAGTTTTGCGTGGAGTATCTGCAGGCCACTGGGAGAAGTCTTCAGTGAGGTCTTCTTGTTAGGTTAAATTTTGTATTGTAAAGACATTGTTATAAGTTTTTTTGTGTAAGTAAAGTATGTACTGAAGCATGTAAAGAAATATGTAATTTTGTAACCTAAGTGATCAATTATAGTGAACTAGTGATAGTGAATGGCTTAGTGATGACTAATGTATGTGATAGTATGATTAGTGACTGTGAGAGCATTTAATATTGTTTAGCGTCGCGTAGCACTCCCTTGTCCTCCCAAGGGGCATTGGGGCATAATAATAATAATAATAATAATAATAATAATAATAATAATAATAATAATAATAATAATAATAATAATAATAATAATAATAATAATAATAATAATAATAATAAAAAAGAAGAAGAAGATGAACAATCAACTAAGCAAAAAGAAATAAAATAAATAAAACATATCAAAATATATTAAATCTATGAACAAAATCACACCAAAAATAAAAACAATTATAGATCTAAAAATCTATATGGTTGCTAATTAATTATAAACAAAAAAAATAATAATAAAAAATGAAATCAAGCCCAGAATGTTTACCTTCAGATTTTGATTTGATAAGTGAAGATAGATGATCAATTTTCTTGTCTTGATTTTACAAAAAATAAGATTAAAAAAATAAAATATAGAAGAAAATTTTTTATCTCAAGAACAAAGAATTAATTTCTTTGTCTCAAGCAAAAATTGTTAAAAAATAGAAGAAAATTCCAAAAAACAAAAAAAATTTCTCTTTATCTCAAGAATTAACTTAGAAAATTAAATTAGAATATTAGGAGAATGTGTTCTTGAAGAAAAAGAAGGAGAATTTCTTAAGAAAAATCCCCCCCCCCCCAAATCTATCTCCAAAAATCATTTTACATCTCCCAAAATATAGATTTATTTTTGTTGAAGAAATTAAATCAATTTAATTCCTATAATTACAAAAAACTGAAGAATTTGAAAGATTAGAAGAAAAAAGGTTTAAAATATTAAATTCTACAAAAAAAAAATGGAAGAAAAACATAAATTTGGGCAAAAAAATGCACAGGGGGCGTCAGGGAGGTGCTGGGCACGCGGCAGGGGCGAGCGACGCCTGTTGGCACGCGCGACGGGCATCTTTGTGCATGCGCAAGACACGGGCGATGCCCTGCGCATCGTTCGAACGCGCTACGGGCAACGCCCAGTGCGCCGCTTGCGCGCGTTGCAGGCGATGCCCTGCGCGTCGCGCGGGAGAGCGGCCCTGCACTGCACGAAGTGCGCGCCCAGCGCGGTGCCGACGGCCAAAATATGTATATATATATTTTAAATAATTATGACAAAAATACTATCCTTTCAAAACACCCCTTTTTATTTTAAAATATTTAAATAATTTTTAAAATATCTTTATTTATTAATTTTTTTTCAAAAGCAAACTTGACAAGAAAACTATCACTTCTAACTTTCTTTTTGCCTATAAACAGGCATCTGATTTCATCATTGGGTAACCCTGATCTGGGCTGCCTCGGGACCCGGTGTCTACAGGATACATTTACCGAAAAGAAAAGCTAGTGTGAAAATCCTTAAGGGGCCCACTACCTTTAAAACAATGACTTTCGATGCCTAGAGCAATAAGGCGGCATTTTTTTGGATAACCTCCTTTTATACAAATAGTGCATAATGCAGGGACATGAGTCAGAATCCTGGGGGCAAAATGCTGTATAGCTCATAGCAAAAGGCGCATGCTCATTGACCGGGGGGCAAAGATGCACACCGGACGGTTCTCTTTGAAAGATTGTGGGTCAGAATTCCTAAGCCACTTCTAGATCCTTGAGGACATCAGATAGTATGGGCAGCCGAGTCGTACCCTCAATGAATTCCTTAACCACCTAGGACATGGCCTATTCATTTTCACATGTGCGATCATTTGAAAAACAATTGAATACAATATCTCACGTGCATCACGCATGTACGATCTTTTACATATTTGCATAACTCTTTGCATCTCACGTGCATCATACAAGTACAATCTTTTGCATATATCTTTGCATAGATCGTTCCCTGCATACATGGTGCCCCACATGCATTCACACGCATAATCCCTTGCACATATCTCACATATATAATTTTTGCACTTACCAGTGTTCATATTCCATGCATATAAGACATACATTCCGTGTACAGAGTTTCTGCATGCATAAGACACATGTAGGTCTTTGCAAATGTTTTGCGCGCACAGCGTTACGTATACATCATATGCATATAATTTGCACATAGTCCTTTATACATGTTTCTTGTATATAGCCGCGTGTATATATTTTACACATACACACACAATCTCTTGTATATATTCCTATGCACACAGCTTTGCAGGAAAAGTCAAAATAAACGCCACAAGCACAAAAGCTGGTCAAGGACAGCTTCAGCTCAACATTAGCGCTCACCCGTGTTGGAAAACTAGGTCAAGATGAAGTCTACACAGGTTCAAATCCTTCAAAGTCCTCTGAAGAGGCAATTTCCAAGTTCTCTAAAAAGGCAAATCATCCAAAGCCCTCTTAAGATGCATATAGGTCTTTTTAATGAGAAGGCGGTACCGGATGGCTCTTCATCAACTTAGTTAAAGAGGATGATGTTTGCATTTTGTAAGTCTGAGATGACTCGGTGCAATCCAAGAGAGGATGATGTTTGCATTTTGTAAGTCTGAGATGACTCTGTGCAATCCAAGAGGATGATGTCTGCATTTTGTGAAGAGAATGATGTTTACATTTTGTAAGTTTGAGATGACTTGGTGCAATCCAAGAGGATGATGTCTGCATTTTGTAAGTCTAAGATGACTCAGTGAAATCTACGAGGATGATGTATGCATTTTGTAAGTCTGAAATAACTCGGTGCAATCCAAGAAGATAACGTCTGCATTTTGTAATTTTGAGATGACTCGGTGCAATCCAAGAGGATGACATTTGCATTTTGTAAGTCTGAGATGACTCGGTACATTCCACGAGGATGACGTCTGCATTTTGTAAGTCTGAGATGACTCAATGCAATCCAGGAGGATAACATTTGCATTTTGTAAGTCTGAGATGACTCGTGCAATCTAGGAGGATGATGTCAGCATTTTGTAAGTCTGAGATGACTTGGTACAATCTAGGAGGATGATGTCTGCGTTTTGTAATTCTGAGATGACTCAGTGCAATCTAAGAAGAAGATGTCTGTATTTTGTAAGTCTGAGAGGACTCAGTGCAATCCAAGAGGATGACGTTTGCATTTTGTAAGTTTGAAATGACTCAGTGCAATCCAAGAGGATTATGTCTATTTTTTTTAAGTATGAGAAGACTCGGTGCAATCCAGGAGGATGATGTCTGCATTTTGTAAGTCTGAGATAACTTAGTGCAATCCAGGAGGATGATATCTTTATTTTGTAAGTCTGAGATGACTTGGTGCAATCTAAGAAGATGATTTCTGCATTTTGTAAGTCTGAGATAACTTGGTGCAATCTAGGAGGATGATGTCTTCATTTTGTAAGTCTGAGATGACTGGGTCCCATCTAAGAAGATGATGTCTGCATTTTGTAAGTCTGAGATGACTCGGTGCAATCCACAAGGATGACATCTGCATTTTGTATGTCTAAGATGACTCGGTGAAATCCAGGAGGTTGACGTATGCATTTTGTAAGTTTGAGATGACTCGTGCAATCCAGGAGGATGACGTTAGCATTTTGTAAGTCTAAGATGACTTGCTGCAATCTAGGAGGATGATGTCTGCATTTTGCAAGTCTGAGATGACTCAGTGCAATCTTAAAAGATGACGTCTACATTTTGTAAGTATGAGATGACTCGATGCAATCGAAGAGAATGATGTCTGCATTTTGTAAGTCTGAAATGACTCGGTGCAATCCAAGAGGATGACGTCTATTTTTTTAAGTTTGAGATGACTCGGTGAAATCCAGGAGGATGATGTCTGCATTTTGTAAGTCTGAAATGACTCGATGCAATCCAGGAGGATGATGTCTTCATTTTGTAAGTCTGAGATGACTCGGTGCAATCCAAGAGGATGACGTCTGCATTTTGTAAGTCTGAGATGGCTCAATGCAATCCAAGAGGATGACGTCTCCATTTTGTAAGTCTGAGATGACTCAGTGCAATCCAAGAGGATGATGTCTGCATTTTGTAATTATAAGATGACTCGGTGCAATCCAAGAGGATGATGTCTGCATTTTGTAAGTGTGAGATGACTCGATGCAATCTAAGAGAATGCCAATCACTATATGGTTGGGATAATGGCTTAGTGAAATTCAAGAATGATCACACTTCGTAATCTTGTCAGCGACTCGGTACAATCCGAAAGGATAATATTCACGAATACAAATCACAAGACTGTTCTCCAGGGAGCAACCAGCCCTTCGGGGGGCATCTATCCAGCATCTACCCAATGGGAATGTAATACGCCAACAAGGCGATGTCAATTAGCCACTAAGAGTGTAGCTTAACACGTCAACAAGCTGGCATTAGTCAAACCCGCCACAATTCCATCGACACAGCAGGAAGGTAGCAGCCTCATGTATGCGCTTCTTTCCTTTTCTTTTAATTTTGGCTCACCTAGGCTCCCATACACTAGCTTCCCCAAAAATTGGAGGCAACTGTAGATATCGGATCCTGAGGCAGCCTAGATCAGGGTTACGCAATGATGAAATTAGATGTCTGTTCACAGGCAAAAAGGTTGGAAGTGATGGTTTTTTTGTCAAAATTTATTTTTTAAAAATAAAAAATAAAAATAAAAGAAGAGGTTGGAAATTATAGTATTCTCATCAAAATTGTTAAAAAAAAAAATCAGACGTTTTCGGCCATCGGCACGCGAGGGCAGGCCTCACTCGGGTGCCAAGGGAGCGCCTGTGCACAGCTCGCGGGCATCGCTCGTGCACTGGCGAGTGACGCCCGTCGCCTGCATGCAGCGCGTAAGCAAGCAGCTTGTCGCTCGCCCCTCTCGCCTGCCCAGTGCCCCTTGGGTGTTTTTTAGGCCAAAATGCAGTTTTTTCTTTTTTTTTTTTGTAGAATTTAATTTTAAAACGTTTTTTTTGGGCTTTTAAGGTTCATTAATTTTTTTCTATTTCAAATGGGAATTAAACTGATTTAATTGCTTCTTAAAATCTAATTTTTGGGATATAAAAGAGTTTTTGGAGAGAGAAATGAGGATTGTTTTTAGGCAAAATTTTCTTATTTTCTTCCTCTTCTCCAAGAGCATTCTTTTAAGGCTTCAAGTGGTTTATTTTTCTTAACAAAAAATAATTCTCGAGACAAAAAAAAAAAAACAATTCTTTGTTTTAGGCAATTTTCTTCATTTTTTTAATAATTTTTTATTGAGACAAAAAACATAATTCATTGTTGTTGAGATCCAAATTTTCTTCTATAATTTTTAATTTTCTAATCTTTTTTTTTTTGCAAATCAAGACAAGAAAATCAAACATTTTCCTTCATTTATCAAATCCAATTCTGAGAGTAAGCATTCTGGTTCAACTTTTGTATTTTATTTTTTATTATTTTTTATTTATAATCAATTAATAATTATGTAAATTTTTAGATCTATTATTGATTTTTTTTTTGTGTAATTTTGTTCATAGATTTAACATTCTTTAACATGTTTTATTTTATTTTATTTTTCTTTTTTTCTTTTTGCTTATTTGATTGTTCATCTTTATTATTATTATTATTATTATTATTATTATTATTATTATTATTATTATGTGTGTGTTGATTTATTAATATGTTAATTTATTTATTTCATTATGTCATTTAATTTATTTGCCATTTCTAATGTATTTTATTTCATTTTTTTTATTTATTTTAATTCATTTTTATATTTTATGTGTTTAATTGATTTTTTTATCTAATTACTAACATCAATTTTATTTGTATTTATTTTTTATTTCAATACTTTTTTTTTTTATTTTGGAGCACTCTTGCGAGTAAATGAGGAAATAAATGAGGTTTATTTTGGTTGATGTAATTTTTTTATTATTTTTTTTCTTTATTTTGCTTTTAATTAATTTGTCATGTAATTTGTAATAAATCTATTTTATTTTATGCACGTTAAAAATAAAATCACATAAAAATATTTTTATTAATAAATTTGGATTTTTTTAATAAAATTGGACTAATGTCCTAATTTTTAACTAATAAATCACATTTTAAAAGGAAAAGTTAATTTTATTAAAATGGGATCACTCATCCCTTTTTTCTCAATATTCACTAAAAAAATAACTCTTCAATTTTCTAAGTGAACATGAAAGAACCAATCTTCCTATTCCAAATAAATATCTCCGATTTATGTATGCTTATTTATTTACTTGATTTTGTCATTTATTTATATATTTTAATTTTTTATTTTGAGGGATTGTATTTTTGTCCCAGATTTTAATGCTTTTTTTTTATTTTATTTTAGTCGATTGTATTTTGTCACAATTTTATCTTTTTATATATTTTTGTAGTTTGCTTAATTATTTTATCGCTTTCTTTTGGTGCTGGATTTGCCCTTTACTTTAAATGCATGACTGCGTGAGAAGAGAGATGAAAATTAATATTAAAAACTCATTTATAATTAACCAATACATTAATAAGAGTGAAGTTCCGAATCTTTCTCTAGTTTAGACTCCTAGGTTAGACGAACTTTTCTAATTTTTTGTAAATTGGGTGGCGATTCCAAAATAGCTTAAAGGTACCTAAAAGATTCATGGAATTAGATGAACTTCCCAAATGTTCTATTGGGTAGGGATTAAAAAATATCTCATATTGTCCAATATCAAAAGACACGAACCCTTTCGGGCCTTAAAAATGGGCCTTCCAGGAAACGATTTAGTTCGGAGAGCGTCACGGTGGCGACTCCATTGGGGACCTTGAAACTTTGCTCCGAAACTGTCTTAATTAATAATATAATTGGGCTTTTTTATAAATTAAAATTTTATCTCTTTTTGAAAAATTGTATTGCATACATGCTAGAGTCTTAGAATTATGCTAGTTTGGTCCCTGATTTTATCCAGGTGCATTTCCGAAGCGCGCCCCTACCTTCACTCAATGTAGGGAGGTGTTAAGAATAATCACTAGCTGAAACCTAGTACCCCGGTGCATTCCCGAAGCCCAATCGGTCATTATGCTCGTGATGAGCTAGACCTATTGGCAGGAACCATGCTTGGGTAGCCCTAAAGTATCATCACTTTTGACCAAAACTCATATAATGGCAATATATACTTCCACTAGGTGAAATATACCGTAATACCGTGCTTGCTATGTAGGCCATTAGATATTGAACAAAATCAACTAAATTGAATGGACATTCGTCAAAGGCTTTCATGCCTTGAGAAGCCCATCTTAATTTAATTGAAGTGTTCAAATACATAAGGGCCAAAACCCATACGTATGTACATTAGATAAGAGGTGTTATGCTGTCGGTTTTCCACCACGCACCATACGCGTCCATGGGGTTTCCCGTTAACCCATGGATCAAGCTCACCAAGGAAAAAGACCGCACAACCTCGTGTGTAGGAGTGATAACTTGTTTGTTCATTTACTATCTATATTTGGGTACAATATCAATTATTGAATTATTCATTAGGGTAGATATTATTTTTTGATAGTTTCATCATTCATTTCTAGTCATAATAATCTTTTTTATGTTTTATATTCATATTATTATTTTTCTTTTTAATAATTTCTTTTGCAGTGCCATTATTACAGTTGTAATATAATCACGATATATTCATACAGTTTTATGTATTTAATTTCAATTAGATACATCTATTTTAATACTTTAATTACATAACACTAAAACTCTAGTTCATTTTACATTACATGACATTTTGCTAGTAATTCTAATGACTTCATTATCATTATCAACATTATTTTAACTGTTGTCAATTCTTTAAGTAAATTCAATTCGTTTGTTTAATTTAACTATATAGATCTAAATTCCTATACATGTTTTCCCTAATCAGTATCAATAATCCATTATTACCACAATGACATTTTTCGCTCGCTTACTGATACTAATATTACTCATCTATTTTTCTTACATTTAATCCTGTTGTCATTTTCACGACATTAACATTAACTGTAATATTTCTGTTAATATTAACATAAATACCATAATTAACAATAACATTAATATTACTCCATGATATTAACAATAATAAATGACAAACAAAAATAAATGAGAACGGTTCCAAAAAATGTTTACCCTCAAAATTTATAGATCGAAAAATAGGATGCCTTGATCCGTCCTACTTGTCGATTTTTGTGGTGATAAACATAAGAATATCTTAAGAAAAATCTATGTTTCTTGAAATTTTATGAAAATAATTTTAGAGGAATGATCCAAGACAAAGGAAATTGATTTTCCTTACTTAAATCAAATTCCCGGATGAAAAATATTTTTGAAGAAAAAAAATAAGAAAAGCTAGACTTAAGAAAAGAAGTGAATATATTTTTTTGGGGTTTTTTTGAAGATCTTTGGGAGAAAACTCCCTTTTTCTTTTGAATAAAATTGCAGCTCCTCCCAAAATGAAAACAAGGTTTTCCTTTAATTTCCTATCTTGGCCAAAAATGGGAGGAGACCAAAAGGTGCTTTCATTTTTAGTTTATAAAAAATTACACAAAAATGTGATAGACACCGGTAAAAACAGACTGAAAAATGACCAGAAAATGCAGAAAAACGACAGTGCAGAGAAAAGGCCAAGAAGGTCACGTGCGGAGGGGCGTGACTGGGCACGCACGCGCCGCCCCAGCCGCTTCACGGGAGCGCACGCTGCGCCTGCACGCGTGGCACGCGAAAGGAAAAAAATTACAAATAAAAAAAAATAAAAAAATAAAGAGTGAAAAGAGATAAAAAATTTTAGAGGAACAAAGGAGATTTTCTACAAGGATGATATCATTTTCGACACCTTTACTTGTGGCAAGTATTATTTTCATCACCGGGTAATCTTGATTTTGGACTGCCTCAAGACCCGATGTCTACTATACCCCTCTCCTAAAACCCTTGCCACATGTCTCCTAACCATTGGTGGAACTTGATCACTCACACCCTACAACCAAACACAACACCACACCCAATCCAAACTCTACTAGCTCACACACTATAATAATACATGCAACCACACTCTACTACAACCCATAAATCATGCAATTAACCCAAATTAAAATATAACACATGCCAAAATATTACATAGACACACTTGCACACAAAATGGCTCAGACTACTAGGGGAAAAATGGGGTGTTACAGACCATATACACATCTGGATTCATAATTCATTTAACAAGCTCATCACTCGACACTTCAACTCAGCATATACATACATAACCTTATAATCAAACATCAAAATTAACATTCAAGGGTGTTTCCTAAACCTCATCGCCTAAGCTCCTATTGCTCACTTAGCACTTAATTCTCCAACTTTTGATTTTCCCCTATCCTTCTTGGTTTCTTCCACTACAATATCCAGTCCAATTTTCAGAATTGGAACATCATACCAATTCTTCAATCCAATAAAATTCAAAACTAGAAAGAGTAGGAGATAAGAACTATAAATGGCCACTTACCCTCCAATTACCATATCTTAAAACTTAATTATCAAAGCAACATTCATAGGATCAAATTAAAGAATTCTAAAGGGAAATCACATGGAAAATAAGGGTAGAAGAAGCAGAATTGAGAGAGATGAAGATGGCTGAAAACACATGCAACTAGTGGCTTTTCTCTCTCCAATTGAACTTATATTGCATGGCAAAGGATTAGGTGGCAAGGGCAGCTATTGACACTCGGAATTCCACCCCTCAAGCCTGTCTCCCACTTAGCTTAGTTAATCCCCATTTAGTGCTAATTAATCCTAATTAACTAAATCATACAAAATTACAACTTGGCCACTTAACTTACTTTTAATTAATCAATTAAGTCCTTCCTCTTATTACAATTTAGCCTAACATCATACATTTAGTTCACGTCCACCCTTAGTTAAGCCAATGAAGCCAATTTCCACTAAGGTATGATCCAGGCCATTACAGTTTACTACAGGAAATCATGAATTAAACATATAATAACAAAACATACTTTAAATAAATGATAGGTCAGACGTTCAATATTACATACTTTACATCATTAATATCACTAACATATAATTGATGCAATGATACTTGAAATATTACTATATCATGGCGAATATCACATATTAACACAATACTATAATCAATCAATGAAATAACAATCTTATTATAGCTTGAATCAATATAGCAGTGGATAACGGGAACACTGGATACCACTCGGGTATCAATCACAAGATACTGGGGAAAAACAATATCAATACTAGAGATATGCAAATCTCGAATCACTAGATACCAAATGGCATCAACACTAGATACCAAACGGGCATCAACACTAGCAGCTGTGAACAATAACCCTTATAGGCATGCCTACCTATCCACGACTCGATTATAGGCTAAACAACTAATCTATTCAATATTCATTTTATCATATTATAAAACATCGCATATTCACATTAAACAATAATTACATAAATCACATCACTCACATATGCATATGGTTTATCAACAAACTCACACTTCAATATTCAATTTATATACTTGCTTAGGTTACCACACTATAATTTCTAAGCCAATCAACTTTATAAATTACCTAACCATCACACACCTCTATCGCACCCACGACATAAGTCGTGCTCGACAGAACTCAAACCTGCCTCTATCGCACTCATGACAGAGCACGAATGTTGCGATTTAATCAACTGTACTGAATCAGCAAGTAATAAAGTGGGGTATAATTAGGACCCCGAATTATCGTACCCAAGGGATTATGCGTGCAAGCTAAGATAATTAAATGAATGCTAAAGAATTCCCAATTTGTTGTATGTATGAGTTATCTATTAATTAAATTAGGAATTAAACAGCTTAAAATATGCAAGTAAAACTTAATAAATTAAACTTACAGAAGTTTTACGGAAAGAATTAGTCTAAGGAAAATTAACAAGTAAAGAAATCAATATAAAAGAAACATTTCTCTAGTTCACTCGTCCACCCCATACCCAAATATGAATTAAATTAATCTAAAAAACATATACGAATGAATTCGGGATAACCTTCTTAACCTAAGCATCCCATTTCGGAGCAAGCTACTCTAATTGCATGACATCCCATTCTGGAGCAAGCCATACAATTAGCCTAAGCACAGGTCTAAAAACCTAAGTTCGGTTTGCTTTCCCACTCTGGAGCCAAACAACCCAAAACTCATTTATCTCACTCCCCACTTGTAGACACCGGGTCCTGAGTCAGCCTAAATCGAAGTTACCCGATGATGATAATTGCCTTGTCACAGGCTAAAAAGGTTAAAAGTGATGATTTCCTTGTAAATTTTGCATTTTAGAGCGAAAAATTGAAAAATAATAAAAAAATATTTTAAAAATTAGATTTGAAAAATGGAGGCTTAAAATTATAGTGTTTTTAGTTAATTTAAAATTTAAAAAAAAAAAATTCGAATCGCGCGTGTCGGGTGGGGCGGCGTGCTGGCACCCAGCTCGCGGGCGTCCAGGCGCCCAGCGCGCTGGACGCGAAGAGGTGACGTGCAGCGTCACCAATGCTCCGCGTCGCTAAAAGCGCGCGCGCGGTTTTCGCGCCTCTGCGCGGGGAATGGCGCAGCGTCGCCGCGTGGGACCAAAAATAAAGGAATTTGTGTTCAAATAAAATTATTTTCCTTAATTGAATTAGGGCATCACTTTTTTTTCATCCTTTAAATACTTTAGGATGAAAACCTAAAGGAGGGGGCCTCCACAATTATTTTTCATTAGATTTTTCAAGGGTTTCCTCTCTTCTTCTTTGATTTTTCTTTCAAAAATTTCAAATTTCTTCTTTCAATTAAAAAGGATTAATGGAGATTGAAAATTGATTTTCAATTTTTGATTATTCCAAATTAATTTCTTTGTTTTCTCCATAAACATAAGAGATTAATTTTCACTTTCAAAATTCAGTTTTTGTTTTTCATTTGTTTTTCCATTAAACTTTTTCAAGGTTTTTTTTTTGGTTTAATTAATAAAAATAATTCCTTTTAGCAAAGAAATTAATTGTTTGTTCTCAAAAAGTTTTTTTTTATTAGTTTTTTTAAGCCTATTTTTACTAGAATAAAATTCCAACATTTATCATATCCAACTCTAAATTGTGACAAAGGAAATCAAATCATCTTTTACTTTCATCAAATCCGACTCTGAGAGTAAATATTCTAGGCTCAATTTCTATTTTATTTTTTATTTATTCATGTATATTTTATTATTTTGATTGATTTATTTATTGTTTTCATTTATTTACTTATTGTACTTATTTTATATTGGTTTTATTTAATTATTTATATATGATCATATTTTTATTCATGTGAATATTGACTTATTTTGATTCTTAACATGTAAATAATTTATTTCACTTTGATCACTTATTATTTTTAGCATGTAAATAAGTAATTAATTTGTTTTGTTAATCATTTTTGCCATATAAATGGTTTATGTTAATTATGAATACATCAATTAATCATGTCATTGTTTTACTTATTTTCATCATTCTCTTATCTACTAATCTTTATCATTCTTTTTGTCATTTGTTACATTTTATATTTTTTGTTTATTCTATTATTTGATTACTTTCATTATTATTATTGTCATATGCATATTTTCATACATTAATTTATTAACATGTCATATTTTATTTTATTATCACATCATTTAATCATTTGTCATTTATAATTGTATTTTTTCCATTTAGTTTGGTTTGTTAACATTTTAATTCAACTATCATTCTTTTCATGTCATCTTATTTTATTTTAATTTGTCATTCATTATTTGGTATATTTTATTGATTTAACTATTTCAATTACTAACATTATTTTGTTTATTGTTTTGTTTTTATGTCAAAAACTCATTTTTTTGCTTAGGCATTTTTGCAAGCACACGGTGGGAATCCAGAGGGCTCATTTGGTTTATTTATTTATTTTATTTGTTTATAATATTTACTTGTTTGTCTTTATATTTACTTTTGCCATGTATATTTTTGTATAAAATTGTTTATTTAGATCCGCTAGAAAGAAAATTACAAACGTTTTTTATTAATTAAATTGGTATTTTTCCTAAATAAAAATGGGACCAATGTCTTAATTTTCCCATCCAAAGTCATCACATCAAAATTATTTCATAATAATATGCATGCGAGGACCAATGTCCTCACCATTAATGAATATCCCGATTTATGTATGGTTTGTACTTTATTTGCAATGGGGGTTATATTCCGCCCCTAGTTTCGTTGTATTATTATTTTCATGTACTTTATTTTATTTACCCTTTTATTTATCGCTTTCTTTGAATGATCAAACTTGCGCTCTAATTATTGCATCGAAATGTATGAGAAAAGGGATAAAAACTTAAATTCAAAACTTAATTATAAAATAACCAAGGTATTAATAAATGAGAAGTCCTGAACCATCTCTGGTCTTTGGGCTCAACGAGGCGAGAGGCCCATTTCGATGTTTCATTGGAATGGGATCTCCAATACACCTCTTGTGTCCCACCAAAAGACTTAATTTACAATCCTAGGCTCCATAGGGTTAGAGGGTCATTCCCAATGTTCTATTGGGGTGATCACCTCCAAGACCCCTTTGGCTTGCCCAAAAGGGATATATGCATCGTTTTAGGCTCACTGATGCGAGATGAACTTTTCCAATATTTTATTGGGTGGTAACTCCAAGAAACCTCCTTGTTGCCCAAAATAGACGCACTTGTAAATACCTTACAAGTTTTCATGAACCTCTCCCGATCGCCGTAAAAGTGGGCCTTCGGGGCGTCCTACGGGGTTCGGCGCGCGTCGCACCACTCTAGACTTAAACCATAGAATGCTACACACTAGAGTCCCATTCTGGAGTAGTCCAAAAGATACAACATACATGATTAAAAAATTGAGTATAAACATTCATAGCATTCAATCCATACAAGCTTAATAACCAACAAAGATACATGATAAAAACCATACATCAAAGCTGGAAAATAACTTGAGAAAATAAATTCCATAAATTAATCAATAAGCAACAGTGAGATAAACCATCCATTCATATATATAAATTCAACAGATGTTCAAAATTCACATTATGGGTAGGGGATTCATAGATCCCCCAAACAACAATGAGACTACTCATGATCCATTACAAAATATAGAGGAAAAAGGATAGAATAAATCCAAAAATTCATTGAGGAAGAAATCACGGTTGCATCCCACGTTCTTCAATCTTTTTCTTTGAATCTTCGCTGGAAAAATAACTCAAAACTATAGAAATCTGAATATAAATGCTATGTATTTAAATTTAATCAATGCGTTTTTATTGGAATTCTCTCTATTTGTAATATAAAAATCAAGGAAATAAATAAACCCTAATGTTAAGAACTAAAGAAAAGTTTAGAAAAATTCCTGATCTAAAAACCCTATTTTAAAAACAGACCAAAATTAATCTCTCCCGCAGCAAAACTGGAATATGGTATTTATAGATCTAGAGGGGTTACGATGACAATGAAATGGTTGTCACCGTGAGGTTGTCGAAGAAATGATTCTGCCTAGATGCACAGGAGGGGGTCATGGTGACAATGGAATCTGTTGTCACCGTGAGGTACCCGACTTCAGCTACTGCCCTGGAGATTTTTTTATGTCATGGTGGCAATGACTTTTGTTGCCACCGTGAGGTACTTCAGCCTTTGATTCTGCCAGTTAAAATTCCATGTCACGGTCACAACCATTTGGTTGTGACCGTGAGGTATGTATGACTAGCGTTCTGATTTGGTTGTTTTGCATGTCACGTCACAACCATTTGGTTGTGACCGTGAGGTACCTGAAAATTCCTGCAATCCCAAAATCAAACTCTATTAAAATGTTCTCCAAAGTGCATAAAAACTTAAATTAACTAAATTTGACAAAATTAACCAAAAGTAATCACAACACAACAATGAAACTAAGTACTAAATTGAAGTTATCAAAATACCCCACACTTAAACTTTGCTCGGCCTCAAGTAAAAGAATTATCCACATTTGTCACACCCCAAAAGTGGCCTAGTTGGAAATTAGTAATTTTAATTGAACAATATGGGTATGTTGGTAATTTATACAAGTGAGTTAAGGACAAATGGGTAATATAATAAGTGAAAGGAGGACTTAATTGAAAAGAATTATAAGTATTAAGTGGAAGAATTATGTTAGTGAGTAAGTGGTAATTAAGTATGGGCTTAAAAGAGATTTAACAAGGACCAAATGTAAAAGTCAAAGAAAGTTATGTAGGAGCTAATGCATGGCTGCCAAGTGGACAAAGTTGGTGAGGGCATTTATGAGGATTTGAAAGGGAATGGAGAGAGGGAAAGCAGATTTTTGCTTCCTGTAAAAGCCATTAGATTTGCCTTCTTCCTTACTCTCTCTCACGTTCTCTTCTCTCTTTTTCTTCTCCATTTTTCCTCCCTCTTGCTTTGCATGTGTTATTGTTTGATGGTTAAGCTAGAGTTTTGAGCTTTGAAGGGATTCAAGAGTTAAGTAACTGGTTTGGGTTTCTTCTTCTTCCCCTTCTCTCGTGATTGGAATGAGTTTTATGGCAGAATCTTCTTCTTCTCCTCCTCTTACGGTTTGTTTTGGATTATGAGTTTTTGGTTTGTGAGTTTTCTGAACATGGTTTGTTTGGTTGGATTTTTGCAAGCTACTAAAGAGAAGAGGAAGGATAAAGGAAAAGAAAAGTTAGAGGCTTGAAGGTGATAGTGGAAGTTTGAGCTCTATATCAGGTTTGGGAGTTATATTTCTTTTATGGATGTTGTGATTGGGAGTGTTTTGCCATCCTCACTTTGGTTCCTATTTTGAGTTTAAATGATGAGGTTGTTTGTAAGTTTTAAGTATAGAAATGCATGATTGTTAGAGTATGTGAATATGACTTAAATGCTGTGATTAATTTAAGTTTGCATGTTTAGTTGATACGTATTTGTTGTGGAGATGTAAATTTTGATATCTGATGATTGTTAATAAAAATGGTTTAATGTCATATTTTGATGTTAGATGAGCATGTTTTTGGTAAATCATTTAAGCTTTCAGGCATGATTTAGGGATTAAGAATAAGTTTTAAACACATGTGAGTTGATTGTGGTTGTTTTGGGTTTCAACAGGTAAGCTTTTTCCTTAGTTTCTGTGGGTCTGTCGTCTTACACGGCGGTAAGGAACACTCATACCACCGTGTAAAATGCCACTGGTTTGTGAAGTTTATGTGTCCGTCGTGTTACACGACGGTAAGAGTTACCCCATACCGCCGTGTAAAACGCTACTGGTAAGTGAGAATTTTGTGCCCGTCGTGTTACACGGCGGTAAGGGGTACTCCATACCGCCGTGTAAATCGTGTTTCCTCTTTTTGAGATGTTTTTATGGGTAATTTGTATTTGGGTCTTTATTATGGGTTCATAGTTAATAAGTTTATCATATTATTATACTTATGATCATGTAAGATATGGTTGTCTTATGTCATGAGGTTTTAACTATAAGCTAAATGATAATGAATGTTTTTCCTATATATAACTATTATGTATGTGATGTAAATGTATGTGAGTCACTAAATTGGGAGTTTATGTTTGATATCAGTGGTAAATGATTTATATGTCTTGGTTTAAGAGTATTATACATGTATGCACAAATTATATGTTCACTTTTATAATATCCACTACTATATGACAATGAGCTTAGTATGTGGAGGTATTATATTCTTGAGCTTGATCAGTCATAGTTAGTGGATAAGATAAGCGCTTATCTAGGGTATAAGTATATGTGTGAGTGCAGCTGCTATACAATATATGAAATACGAAGACCCCAATCGGGTCCACATGTTTTGAGGCTTCGGTCTCCACTTAAAATATATAAATATATATATTTGATTCGAGACTTATGTCTCTACAAGTTGGATACTGTGTCCAATCAGTATCAAATTTCCGTATCCACTAGTTAATGAATATCAGGCTGTAATGTATGGGTCTAATTGTTTTTGTTGCTGTCATTAGTATATAATTTGAGCATATGTTACATGTTTATATTCGAGGGACGCAACTAGATGTAATATGATAAAGGTAACTTGGTGTACATGAATAATTGCTTTATATTGTGTACATGCTTATGATTATAACTAATAGTTTTATACATGAATATGTTAGTATACATGGTTAGTCATGCAAATTGTTTATCACTTACGTATTATTGCAATTGTCTATATATATATATATATATATATATATATGTGTGTGTGTGTGTGTGTGTGTGTGTGTGTGTGGTTGTTTGTCTGTTTCTCCCCACTAAGCGATTTCGCTTAACACCATTTCTTTCCCGTGTAGGTGGCGAGTTCCTTTTGGAGTCGGACATCTGCAGGTCGGCCACTAGAAGTCTTTGGATGAAGTTTATTTTGTGTCTTCCGTGGTTTATCTATTTTTGTATATGGATTTGATTATGGAAAATGTACTTTTTGTAATGGAACAACTATTTTGTAGATGTTTAAATTACAAGCTAATTTTTTGTAAAATGATATATTTATATGTAATTTTATATGGCCTTACTATAGTTTGATTAAATGTTTCATTGTTTCTCACCTTGGTTTTTTTTATAAGTATGTGTATTTGGATTTGTATATGTGTTTGTGCGTGTGACATTTCGGTATCCTTCCAATGGGGGTGACGGGGTGTTACAACATTCTTAAAATTTCAAACTCTAACTCAGAAAAAGAAAACTCAAACAACAATCATAGCACTTAGCAGAAGAGTCTCAACCACAAATCCTCAAGTTAGATTATATCAAGTAATTACATGTGTGTGTGCTCGGCTAAAAAAAAAAATTCCACTATTTAAAACAAAACAACCAGCGCATTCCAGCAATTGAGCAAAGAAAATGAACAGCAAATAATTTGCATACTGGTTTCGCACTTGAAACTCAGGATAACCATAAGCCTCTCCTTTAGCACCAGAACCGCACGGCTCATCTCCACTAAATAACTCAAGTTAAGAATAGGATCACTAGGACTTATTACAAGGTTAAAGTGCTTGGTTAGGGAATTGGCTAACAAGAATAGTTAAGGAAATCGAATAAAGAATCAGCCACTCTACCTACATACACCACTATCCGATCTGAACAAAAATTTGCATTGACCCACTCTTAATGTACCCACAATTGCTAAAACTCGACTAAACTTTTCCAAAATGAAAAACGCTAAACCACAAGAAGAGAGGAGACGAAAGTCCCTAATGAATTTCTACAACTCAATAATCTTTGATTGTGTAAATATTTTCCTCTAATTGAGGGTACCCCACACTTGAATATTTCTATATATGACTAGCTCAAAATTAAACTCAATGATCAACATTTTTTTTAGATCCATGAGCTAGTCTAATTTTTTTTTCAGACGAACACAGTGAAATACCCACAACTTTCAATTTCTAACAAAATTAGACTTCATTAAGGGAAAATTAACCATATATTAGGCAACACCCCACAGTATCACAATTTTTCTCACACCTAAACTAATTTAATAGTAATACCCTTATTCAACTTTCAATGTTATCCCAACCCAATCCTATAGTGGCCAATTCTTAGAAACGATAGGCAAAAGCATTTAGGTTAAATGGTAAAATATGAGTGTAACAAAAAAAATACATAGTATGCTTTTAGCATACCAAATCGGCTCAACGGGGCTAGCAATGACAATTATGCATACAGGTAGGTAAACAGTCATTTAGAGTGGTTACCAAAGAAAAATTTGCCTAGGTCATGTCCTAAACCTGCTTGAGTTGTTATATTGTTTCGAAGGGTGATGAGGAAGGTTCTAACTATCCTAAGATTCCTTCACTCAAATGCTTTCACACACTGGATTTTTTCAAGTTTTTCGCAAACAAGCCTATAGTGCCCAAAAGATAGGAAATTACAAGATATAAGACTAACTGAGATTAATTTGATGCTAAAATATACAACTACTCTCTTGCTAAGATCAATTTTTAAGATAATCCATTCACAACTTAAAGTTCAAACCATTCACATCAGGAATAACTAGAGGCAAACTAGGCTAAGATAGGAAAATTCAGGCAACCACATATCAGTACACAAATAACTTAAATAAAATAAAATAAAACATGCAAAAATAAACTAAAATGTAGGGAATTTTTTTTTAAAAAATAAAAGCAAAATGCAAGAAAAATAAAATAAAAGCAAAGTATAGCAATTTACTCACTCTTATAAAACATAAGATTGTTAGTTTTACTCCCCCTACCCCACACTCAAAATCTTGTTGTCCTCAGCAAGTCAAACATCATCAAAATAAAAATAAATAAAAACAAAAACAAAGGATAGGGGGGCTCCCTGCTCAACTCTCTGGTGGTGGTGGTGGTGGTGGTGGTGGTGGGAAGTGTGCATCGAAGCGTGCTGTTAATGCAGTGAGTCCCATCAGTACTTGATCCATCTGGAACTGAAGGTCTGCCTACGATGCGGTGATAGAATCCATACGCTCCATCAGGGAAGTGTACTGCTGAGAGGTAAACTGAATGTGCTCTGGAGCTAGAGGAGCTGGTGAGTCATGATCTTCCTCCTGCTTACGAGGTAAACCACCCAATCCGCACTCCACTCTCTGTAGATATTCCTCTCTGGTGGTCAACCGATATCCATGTGCCTCTGTCGCATCATCCACCACGACTTTTATATTCTTCAACATTTTCTTGTCAATCACTACAATGGAAGGTAGTGGTTGGGTTCACTAAATGGGTGATGTACACAACTAGCAATCACTGTCACCCAACCACCTAGCGATATCTTCTTAACTTTCTTTGGATTCCATTGTAGCTCCACTAATTTATGCCATAAATGTGGGGTAGCATTAATTCGAACTCCCCTCATCATACATGCCAAGGAAACCGCCCCAGGAAAGTTCACTTGCCCCGCCGAATCCACGTGACTCAAGAATGACATAGAGAAAAATCTATGAAGGATTCGCAGGGCATGGCCATTAAGGTGGTGGGTGTATCCAGTCCCGATCGAACTACCATCTTCCGATCGCAAATGCCTTGAGTGCATAATACTCGGTTGTCAATCGAAAGACAGAAAGTTCTCGATCGGGAAAGTAGAATGCACGATTCGTGCTTTGCTGAGAACCCAAGACACGAGTCGTGCAAATGAGCACACCTCATGAATGGGCTCTAGGCATCGACACGAGTCGTGTCATATGGCACAACTCATGTCCCTTGCCCTTCTCCCCTCCCGATCATCCATTCGGCCTTGTGAAGGATCGACACGAGTTGTGTCGACCTACACGACTCGTGTCCTTCTCTTCATTCTCTAGCGATCAGCCTTTCGGCCAAGGAAGGCATCGATACGAGTCTTGTCGACCTGCATGACTCGTGTCCTTTGCTCTTTTTTTATGATTGGCCTTCTGCTGCCTTATTTTTTTGAACTTGTCCTATTTTGCTAGAATGTATTTCATATCTTTTTTACATGGGTTTTCACTATTGTATGGGAATAAATATGCTTATATATGTATAATATTGTAATTTCTTCATAATAAATTATATGTTATGATTTGAGCATGGTTTGTATTATGCATGACCTGCAAGAGTCAATTTAGTGGATAATTAGGCATGCCTAATAGAGTTCAGTAGCTGCAGCCCTCAGTTCTATTTTGGACCCTGATCAGGTCCCCGTTTGGTTCCTTGCAAACCTTAATGTGTTTGGATCTTATTTAAGATCCCCTCTATAAAATGTTTTGAATGAGAAAAATATGATGTTGCTTTTCGAATCGTACCTATAGGTACAGCCATGTGTTCACTCATTATCCACTATTGTGAGTCAGCAGGTGTTGTGTTTTGTTTTGTTATGCTTATGAGAATGTGAAACCGAATGACTATGATTATAAGTATATGAATCAGTTAGCAAATGAATGTGATTATATGCCTTTGAATGCTTATGAATGTGATTCAATTATGATTATATCTTATATGATTATCAGTATGTGCCATTCTGTATGTGTGCTGCCTTGATGACCATTGTGAATTGCCGTCCATTTTATTGTTTGTTTTCCCCACTAAGCATTATCGCTTAGCACGGGTGTTTCATCCGTGCAGGTGCGGATGGTGGTTAGCTTTTGGGAGAGTCACCTCAAGTCAAGCCAACACAGAGGGAATTGATGTTAGGACTTAGGTTTTTGCTATATGATCCTTTTTTTTGTAATATTGAACTCTCACTGCATTTATTCTTTTGTTCAGCTTTTGCCTTGTAATTTTGAAAGATGTAATTATTTTGTAATATCAGAACAGTTTTGTAATGAATAATATTATTGCATCTATGAGTGAATGATCATTTTGTTTAAAAGTTTTAATTATACTGTATTTCTATATGTTTATCTTATGTGGATGTATTTTTATTGTCTCGTTTTGCTTGGTGATACCCTTGCTCATACGGGTTCTCACTCCATTATGGATGGGTTCTCCTATCTATGGATAGGGCGTGTTACAGTTTTTGGTATCAGAGCCTAGGTTTAGGCATTTTTTGGGTATTGTTGTGCATAGATATATGTTTAGGACTATGTTGGCTGATGCGGGTGTTCTTGTGTTTATTTTAGATGGATTATGATTCGGTGTGTGGGTCGCTTGAGGGGTCCGCTAAGAGTGTGAATCCTCAAGCAGTAGATCCTTCAGTGTCTCTTTCGGCTAAAACACCTAGGGTTCAGCCTGAGGCCACAGCCATGCCCTTTGAGGCAATGTTGAAGATTTCTCAGGACATGGCTCAAGTCTTAAAGAGAGTGATAGCTCCAAGAGCCCCTATTGAGAGTATGAGGAAAGCTGGTGTAGAGGATTTTTATGGGACTAATTTGGATGAGTCTGAGTATGCTGAGAAATGGATAGAGAAAGTAGAGCGTGTTCTTGATGAGATTCGGTGCCCTCCTGAGAGGCAGGTAGAATGTGTTGTGGCTTTATTACAGGGATCCGCCTAAGATTGGTTGAAGTTGGTCCGTAAGCATCCCCAGCTTCCTGACCCGGTTACTTGGGAGTTCTTCGAGAGGGAGTTTACCAGTAAGTATGTAACTCAGGCCTATAAGGATGCTAAGTGGGCACAGTTCTTGAGTTTGAAACAGAGAGCCATGTCAGTTTCTGAGTTTGAGAAAAAGTTCAACCATCTTGCTATGTATGCTCCAGAGTGTTCTGAAAGAGGAGTTTAGGTGTAGGCACTTTGAGACTGGTTTAAATGAGTCCTTGAGGGCTATGCTTATTTCATTGATGAGTACTTCGGGTATTTGTTATTATCAGATTGTTTAGGCAGCAGTGCAGGCTGAGAGATCAGAGTCAGTTCTGAGGGAGAGAGCTCAGAGGAGGAATCCCCCTCGTAGAGGATCATCTTCGGGTAAGAGGTCTAAGAACCTACAGGATGAGACTACTTCAGGTTCATCTACAAGAGACAGGAGGCAGGGTTTTGCTATGAGTTTGAGTTCTGGTAGAGGTGGTTCGGGTGTAGGACTGAGGCATTGCCCGAGTGTTCTCATTGCAGCAAGCACCATCGAGGTGAGTGTAGGTGGCTCATGGGTGGTTATTTTCAATGTGGGAGCACGGATCACTATTTGGCTAGCTGTCCTAAGTTGAGTGAGGCTTCTAGTGATCAGCACGAGGCTAGCTAAGTTGGATCTAATGCACCGCAATCCGGTCGGACTAGAAGTAGAGGTAGAGGCCGAGGTAATCGGCCTAGAGAGGGAGCTCCATCAGAATCTGTTGAGTGCCCCTTGACGGTTCCAGCTAGAGCATATGCTATGAGAGCTCGGGATGAGCAGGATGCCCTGAATGTGATTGCTAGTAAGTTCCTACTCTTTGACACAGAGTTGTATGCTCTAATTGACCCTGGTTCCACACACTCATATTTGTGCACGAGTAAGTTATTTGATAAGTTGCATGATGTTGATCAGTTAGATTATGAGGTTTCTGTGACCAGTCCCTTAGGGCATAGTGTCAATGTGAGTAGAGTGTATAGGAATTGTCCTCTTTTGGTTCAAGGTGTTGAATTTTCTGCGAATTTGATTGAGTTGCCATTTCGGGAGTTTGATCTGATCTTGGGTTGGATTGGTTGAGTGAGCATCGGGCTGTGGTTGATTGTCATAGAAAAGTGGTTGTGTTGCGAGATAGAGATCAGTCTTCTATTGTGGTTAAAGGTTTGGGTTCAAGTTCCTGGAGTAATGTGATTTCTGCTATGCAAGCTAAGAGGTTCGTGAGGAAAGGTTGTGAAGCGTTTCTAGCAGTGGTGTTGGATTCTAAGTGTGATCAGGTTAAGATTGAGGATATCCAAGTTGTTAGAGATTTTGGAGATGTTTTTCCTAGTGAGTTGCCTGGGTTGCCTGCGGAGAGAGAAGTGGATTTGTCCATAGAGATAATGCCGGGTACTTCACCCATTTCGAGAGCACCTTATCAGATGGCTCCTGTAGAGTTGAGGAAACTTAAAACTCAGCTACAAGAGTGTGACGTGCGCCGAACCCCGTGGCACCTCGGAAGCCCGCCTTTAGGGTGATCGAGAAAGGTTCATGAAAACTTATAAGGTATTTACAAGTGCGTCTATTTTGGGTAAGAAGGAGATTTCATGGAGTCGCTACCCAATAAAACATTGGGAAAGTTCGTCTCGCCTTAGTGAGCGTAAGACAGCGCATATTATCCATTTTGGGCAAACCGAAGGGGTCTTAGAGGCATTCACCCCAAAAGAACATTGGAATGACCCTCTAACCCTAAGGAGCCTAGGATTGTAAATTGAGTTTTTTGGTTGGACACAAGAGGTATCTTGGAGATCCCATTCCAATGAAACATCGGAATGGCCCTCTCTCCTCATTGAGCCCAAAGGCCAGAGATGGTTCGGGACTTCCTATTTATTCATACCTTGATTAAGTTTACAATTGAGTTTTGAATTTAGCGTTTCCTCCCTTTTCTCATTCAATTTTAATGCAATTTAATTAAATGCACATGTCAAACACATAATAAAAGTGATAAATAAAGTAAATGAAAGCAAAATAAATTACAACAAAACTAGCGGCGGAATACAACCCCCATTTGTAAATAAAATACAATTCATACATAAATCGGGCCATTTATTAAAAATGAGGATGTTGGTCATCTCATGAATAATTAAAGAAAATAATTTTAAAATAACAATTTATTTTGGATGAAAAAGCTAGGACATTGGTCCCATTTTATTTAAAAAAACAAATTAATTAAATAGAAATATTTTTGTGATTTTTTAATTAACGTGCATAAAAAATAATTTATTACAAATTACATATTAAATAAAATAATGAAAGCAAAGTAATGAAAATAATAAAAATAAAAAATCAACTCCCAAATGGATCTTCAAATCTTCATGGGCTCCCACTTGGTAAAAACTCACACATAAAAATGAGTATTGAAAAATAAAAAAACAAATAAAAATGAAGTTAGTATAAAAAATGAATTAAATATATAACATTAAAACAATTAAATTAAGGCAATCAAAATTGCATCATATATGACAACCTAATTAAAATGACATAATAAAAATATGCAATCTAATTAATTAACAATTTAGCATGCATAAAAGATAACATAACAATAATAAAATTCAACATGCATAAACAAGTATAAAATAATGATGATAGAATTTAACATGCATAAAAATACAAAATAACAAAAATAACATCCAGTCATGCATAAAAAGTAAAAGTAATAATAAAAATCAGCATGCATAAAACATAAATAATAATAGTAATAATAAAATTAAACAAGAATAAGGATAATAATAATAATACTAATGAAGGTAATAACTATAATAATAATAATAACACAATAATAACAAAGAATATGAACAATCAAATATAATAATAATAATAATAATAATAATAATAATAATAATAATAATAATAACATCAAAGAAGATGAACAATCCAATTAAATATGGAGGAATAAAATGAAAATAAGATAAGCCAATTATGCTAAAACAAGTTAAATCATAATACTAATACTATTTATGAACAAAAAATGATGACAATAATATGAACATGAACAATTAAATGAGAAGAAAGAAATAAGAAGTAAAAATATGATCTAAAAGAATTTACATGATAATTAATTAAATAAAAACAAAACAATAAGAAAATAAGAAGAAAATGATAGAACTAGAAGAATTTACATGTTAACTAATTAATTGGAAACAAAAAAATGAAATTAAAAATTAAATTAAGAAATTGAGCCAAGAATGTTTACCCTCAAAATTTATCTTGAAGAAATGAAGGTAGATGATCCAATTTCTTGTCTTGATTTGTAATAATAAAATTAGAAAAATAAAATATTGAAAATGATTTTTACTCAAGAACAAATAATTGATTTATTTGTCTCCAAGTAAAAAATTGTTTGATGAAAAAGATAAAAATTTCCAAGAACAAAAATTGTTATTTTTTGTCTCAAGAATTCACTTGGACAAATTCTTTGGAAAAGTTGAGAGAATTTGGTTTTGAGAGAAGAAAGAAGAAGAAAAATATTTTTCTAAAGAAAATCCACCCAAAATTCTTTCCAAAATTCCCCTTTTATTTTTCCCAAAAAATTCAGATTTTTAATTGAAGAATTAAATTGACTTAATTTCAATAAAACCAAAAAATTGAAGAAAATCAAAAGTTTGGAATTTTAAAAGTTTTACCATTGAATTATACAAAACAAATTGAAGAAAAATGAATTTTTACGGCCAAAATGGCCAAAAATCGGAAAATGGGTGACCAGGGGGCGACAGGGGCGAGGGATGCCCCGTCGGAGCGCTCGACGGGCGTGCCCGCACGCAGGGGGCGCGCTCTCGCGCAGCTCTCGCGCTCCTCCTGCGTGCTAGGGCGCTAAGGCGCGCGCCCAGCGCTGCCACAGGCCGACATTCGCGCGAAATTTTTTTTTCTTTTTTTTTAAAATTTCTATAAAACACAATAATTTAAAAACAAATTTTTTATCCCAAAATAATTTTTAAAACAAAATATTTTTAAAATACATTTTTATTCATTCCTAACAAATCAAAACGACAAGAAAATTATCACTTCCAACTTTCATTATTTTTGCCTATAAATCGGCATACTTAATTTCATCATTGGGTAATCCTGATCAAGGCTACTCGGGACCCGGTGTCTACAGTTGCCCCCAATTTTGGGGAGGCTAGTGTGTGGGTGCCTAGGTTAGCCAAAATTCAGGAAAGGGAAAGAAGTGCGTACCTGAGGCGACAACCTTCCAGCTGCTCTATCGGGAACAGTGCTGTGATTTAAATCGTGAATATCCTCTGGGATTGCACCGAGTAGCTGACAAGACTACAAAGTGCTGGGAACCATCCTAAGACGGTTATGCGCTGGGTCTGCTATAGACTACAAAAAATGCAGGAAGAGGATTGCACCGTGTCTGTTACAGACTACTAAAAGTGCAAATGTCATCCCTAGATGACGCTGTGCCGAGCCTGCTTCAGGCTACAAAAAACGCAAAAGAAAGATTGCACCGAGTCTGCTACAGACTACAAAAAGTGCAAAGGAGGACTGCACCGAGTCTGCTACAGACTACAAAAAGTGCAGCTGCCATCCGTAGATGGCGATACGCCGAGCCTGCTACAGGCTACAAAAAATGCAAAAGAAGGATTGCACCGAGTCTACTACAGACTACAAAAAGTGCAAGAGAGGATTGCACCGAGTCTGCTACAGACTACAAAAAGTGCAGCTGCCATCCGCAGATAGCGATGCACCGAGCCTGCTACAGGCTACAAAAAACACAAAAGGAGGATTGCACCGAGTTTGCTACAGACTACCAAAAGTGCGAGAGAGGACTGCACCGAGTTTGCTACATACTACAAAAAGTGCAGCTGCCATCCGCAAATGGCGATGCACTGAGCCTACTACAGGCTACAAAAAACACAAAAGAAGGATTGTACCGAGTCTGCTACAGACTACAAAAAGTGCAAAAAGAGGACTACACTGAGTCTACTACAGACTAATAAAAGTGCAGCTGCCATCTATAGATGACAATGCGCCGAGTCACTGACAAGACTACAAAAAGCGCAAGAGGGGAACTGCACCGAGTCTGCTACAGACTATAAAAAGTGCAGGCACCCTCTTGAGCTGTACCGAGTCTGCTACAGACTACTAAAAGTGCAAACGATGATCTTCATTTAGGTATTTCCTGCAAAGTTATGTGCACAGAAATATATACAAAAATTTGAGTGTATATGATATGAGATATAAATGTTTGCAAAAATAGATTGACCATATCCTAGGTGGTTAAGGGTCCGCTGCGGATATAGCTTGGCTGCTGCATCGCGCTTCCAATGATCTGAAAGAGTGACATCTTGACTTTAGGGACTCTGACCCTAAAACATTTTCTGAGAGACATCAAGTTTGCATCTTTGCCCCCCGGCCAATGATCTTAGGCCCAGGATTCCGACTCATGCATTATCTGACTGAAGTATGATCATCCGAAGTAATGCCGCCTTATCACTCCAGGCATCAAACGTCATTGCTTTAAAGGTAGTGCATTCCTTGTGGATTTTCACACTAGCTTTTCTTTATGGGAAATACGTCCCTTCGGGGATTTTCACATAACTCTGTACCTAACTTTTGCCTGGAATGTACCCAACCCAATCCAGCGGCTTTTATTTATTTCATTCATATTTTGTAGGGCAGACTGCCTGTTTCCAGGTTTTCACCTTGCCCTTTGGCCTAACTTTTGCTTAGAGAGCCAGTTACGGTTTTCATCTCTAACGGCCTTTTTTTTTTGAAGGAACTACAAGAGAAGGCTATTATCAGAACCACCGCTAAGAGTGAATAGCACATATCTGCTTAGGCACCTTCCGACATAATGATTAGACAATAGTCATTAGATGAATAGGTGATATATTTCTTTTTAAGGAAGAACTAAAAGAACAATGAAAATGAAAACTGTATTCTTTTATTTATTGCAAAATTGAGTACATTTCTATATGATTTCATCATAGATGATACTTATTTAATAAGAATTCAAAAGCACAAGACTACACCTAATCTCGAAATAGATCTTGTAAGCATCAAACTCCTGTTATCAATCGGCCCTCTCGGGTTTTCTCGATTGAACATTTTCTCTTAGCCCTTAATTTTTTTCCAGGATGCCTTTTTTCCGTTTTCACCCTGACAGGGCGCCCAATTTTAGCAAGGCCGCCTTTTTTCGATTTTCGACCTGCAGGGCATTTATTCTCTTCTTTTTATTTTCTGGTCTTTAGGCATGGAACCTTTTTAGTCTATCAACATTGACCGGGTCTTTAAACTCATTCCCATCACTATCCGCTAAGATTGCTGCTCCCTTTGTTAACAACTTTTTCAAAATGAACGGGCCTTCCCAGGTTGGCCTGAATTTTCCTCTTATGTCTGGCACTCCTGGCCTCATCATCTTAAAGACCAAATCCCCTTCTTTCAATGGGTGCTTTCGTACCTTCTTGCCAAAGGACCGAGCTAGTCTCTTCTGATAAACCTGATTGTGATAATAGGCTCTCAACCTATTTTCATCCAACATATTCAACTGCAACAATTGTTGTTGTGCCCATTCTGTCTCTAGAATCTCGGCTTCCATGACTACCCTTGAAGATTTCAGCTCAATTTCAACTAGCAAAACTGCTTCAGTTTCGTATACCAGGGAGAATGGGGCCGCTCCCGTAGAGGTCCTGACTATGGTTTTATAACCCCAGAGTGCAAAAAGTAGCTTTTCTGCCCAATCTTTATAACTCTGAACCATCTTTGCCAGTATTCTTTTCACATACTTGTTCGCTGCTTCAACCGCACCATTAGCTTGAGGACGGTAAGGAGAAGACTTGTGATGCTGGATTCCATACTTTTAAAGCATCTGTTTAGTTTCTGCTAGGAATTGTACCCCATTATCAGATACAATATGGTGTGGGAGGCCATATCTGCATATCAAATTCCGCTCGATGAACTTAGCCATATCCTTAGCATCAATCTTCTTGAAAGATTCAGCTTCGACCCACTTAGTGAAATAATCAATGGCGACTATAATGAACCTATGCCCATTAGAAGATGTAGGACGTATCTCGCCTATGATATTTATCCCCCAAGCTACAAATGGCCATGGAGATGTCAAATTATGTAGCTCTGAAACTGGCACATGCCTCAAATTCGCGTATTGCTGGCATAACTGGCATTGCTTCACATATTTTGAACAATCCGTATCCATTGAGAGCTAATAGAATCCTTGGCGTATGATCTTCTTTGCTAAGGCTAAGCTATTCATGTGAGCTCCACAGACTCCGGCATGAACCTCTTCCATAACCTTTTCAGCTTCTTTCTCCACCAAATACCTTAACTGGATACCATCGGCTTGTCTCTTATACAAAGTGCCATCTACACTGATGAATTGAGTGGACAAATTCCGAATCATCCTTTGGTCTTTCTCAGTGGCTTCCTCTGGAAAAACTGACCGTTCCAAATAATTCTGAATGTCATAGTACCAAGGGTTTCCATCGGTGGCCCCAACATCCATTACCTGCTCAGCTTCAAAATAAGACTTTTCTGAGCTAGAGATCAGCACGGGTTTCATAACAACCCCTGTTGGATTATCCCACATGGACACCAATGTCGCTAAAGCATCAGCCAATTGATTTTTATCCCTGGGGATGAAATGAAAGGTACAAGTCTCGAACTGGCTACTCAACATTCTCAAATGCTTCACATAAGGTAACAACCTTTCTTCCTTAACTGACCATTCCCCTCTGATCTGATGAATTACTAAGGAAGAATCTTCGAAGACTTCTGCGGTCTTTGCCCCAGAGCCAACAATGCTTCCAATCCAAAGATGCAAGCTTCATATTCCGCTTCATTATTGGTAGCCTTGTACCTCAACTTCTTGGCTAATGGCAGTTTTTCACCATCCGGGGTCGTAAGAATGATCCTTGCTCCTGCGCCTTTACTGTTAACTGCCCCATCGAAAAACATCTGCCACCCTTGTACTGCTATGGCCATGACATCTTCATCTGGAAAATTGTATTCGAATTGGTCTCCCTCAATAGGATGTTCAGCCAAGAACTCCCCTACATCTCTTTCCTTAATAGTTTTCTTGGTGATGTATTCGATATCAAACTCCTGCAACAATAGTAACCACTTTCCCATCTTTCCTAGCAGAGAGGGCGCTTCCTGAAGATACCTGAACGGGTTATGCTTGGCAACTGCTTGCACACTGAAGGAATGAAAGTAGTGCCGCAACTTCTTAGAAGCCCAAATCACTGCCAAGAAATCTTTTCTACTTCAACATATTTGGCTTCATATGTTAGGAATTTCTTGCTAAGATAGTAAACAGTAAACTCTACCCCAAAGTCATCCTCCTGGGCCATCATGGTACCCACTGAATTGTCTTCTATAGCCAGATACAGGATTAGTGGCTTGGCACGATGTGGTGGTATTAAAACTGGCGGATTCAGGAGATAATCCTTAATAGTATCAAAGGCCAATTAACAATCATTATTCCACAGCACCGGTTGATTCTTCCTAAGAAGTTTGAAGATGGGCTCACATACTGAAGCAAGCTTGGCAATAAACTGGCTGATGTACTGAAGCTTTCCCAGGAAACTTCTAACCTCTTTCTCTTTTTGAGGCACTGGCATCTCTCTGATGGCCCTGACCTTGTCAGGATCTACTTCAATTCCTCTCTGGCATACCACATGGCCTAACAGCTTACCCGAGGTAACTCCAAAAATGCACTTCTTGGGATTGAGGCGCAGATCATACTTATTGATCCTTTGAAAGAACTTTTCCAAAGCCTCGAAGTGACCTTCTCTGGTAGCTGACTTGATCATCATGTCGTCAACATACACCTCCACTTCCTTGTGGATCAAATCATTGAGAACTCTGGTGGCCATCCTCTGATAGGTCGCTCCTACATTCTATAGTCCGAAAGGCATGACCCGGTAAGCAAATGTACCCCATTCAGTTATGAAAGCTGTCTTTATTCGATCCACTATCTTGTTAAGGATTTGATTGTACCCTACGTACCCATCTACAAAGTTGTACATCATGCAAGCAGCGGCACTATCTACCAGCACATCAATATGAGGCAGAGGAAAATCATCTTTCGGGTAAGCTTTATTCAGGTCCCGATAGTCCACACACACCCGAACCTTTCCATCCTTTTTAGCCATAGGAACTACATTAGCCAGCCACATCGGGTATTTAACCTCCAGTATAAACTTAACCTCAATCTGCTTATGGATCTCCTCTTTCACCTTCTGAGCCCATTCTGGCCTAAGTCTTCTGAGCTTTTGCTTGACCGGTTAACTCTCTGGATAAGTTGGAATGGCATGTTCGGCTACATCTCGATCAATTCCCAGCATGTCCTCGTAGGTCCAGGCAAAGACTTTTTCATATTTTTTTAATATTCTCTCAAATTTTAGCCTCTCCTCAGGAGTTATATCTGATGCTATCAAAATTTCCTTTGGATTCTCCAAAGTTCTGAGATTAAATGCAGTCGTGCTAGTTGAGTTAATGTCAAAGATGAATGCATCATGTTTATGATCATGAGAAATGAAATCATCAGAAATGTCACACAAGTAAGCAAAGTTATTCATCTCATTGATGTAATTAGAAACATTAGCATTGTCATCAAAAAGTTCTGGCATAAAAATAGTATCTAAGTAACCATTATTTTCATCTCCTGTCGACGACGATGTTGTAGCCGACTGGGCTTTGACTTCTTGGCTTGGTGGAGGCTTTTCAACTACCTCCGGTGAAATCTTTAAATCTTCAAACTTCAGATCTGACTCCACCATCTTTTCTTTTCCCTTCAACCTGGTAGCTAACAGCTTATTAGTGACAATCTCCTCAGGCCTATCCCTGTCCCAAATATTGCACTGAGTCATGATCTCCTCATCCCAGAAGTTCTCTGCGGACTTGATAACTCCAACATCCCATTCAAAGACATCATTGAAAATTTCAAACCTTAGAATAATCTTTCCATTTATCCACTGAGGCTCTTCATCACTAGTGTAAGCACAGACCGAAGATGAGGGAACAAAACTCTCTGAAATATGGGGGATCTTCTTTGGCACTTTCTTCCTGCCATGCTCTCCTTTGTAGCCCAAACCCTTCCGATCTTTCTGGCCTTGTGTTGTGATGGCATCTTGCAGCCCCTGCGAATTTTTACCCAAACCAGCACCTGGAAGGAAGTGCATTTTCTTCAGCATGTTCACCACCTGAGGGCTACCTGCCAAGCCCTACTCTTCACCAATCACTGATACGTGAAAGCCACTAAATGGCTGATTAGAGATCCCCAAGGCAAACACTTAGTTCTCTCTCGCTGCTTTAATGGTCGCCACCTCCCCTTCATGAGGTATCTTTACCATTTGGTGTAGGGTGGATGGCACTCCCAATTTATGGAACCACGGTCTTCCCAGTAGGGCTGAGAAATTTGCTGGGATAGGCAAGACCACAAATTTTGCCTCCGTCTCAATGGGCTCAGTCCTAACTAGAGCTCTGAATGTTCCCGATGCTTGTCTTCGAGAATTGTCGTAGGCTGTGATGGTCAGATCAGA
The DNA here is from genome assembly GCA_947683425.1 of Excoecaria cochinchinensis. NCBI lineage: Eukaryota > Viridiplantae > Streptophyta > Magnoliopsida > Malpighiales > Euphorbiaceae > Excoecaria > Excoecaria cochinchinensis. Next base: position 7,270,480 of record CANTUQ010000004.1, read on the forward strand.
CTTACTCAACATACTCTCATCCAGCCCAAAAGCCTGAAGTGCCACCAAAGGGCAGACATTTATGGACGACCCATCATCAACCATAACACAAGCGTTGTGCTTGCCATTAATTTGTGCTTTGATGTATAGTGGTCGGTTATGATTGCGGCCTTCAGCTAGCAAATCACCATCGAAAAACATCAGTCTCTCCCCTGATCCCCCCTTGACGAGATCAAGCAGCTTGGATAGAGAAATTGTGGTGGCTACGGTGGACTCACTCAATGCTTCAACTAACTTCTGTCTATGAGAAGGGGACTGTCTTAGAAGGTCCCAAATAGATATCTGAGCCGTGGTCATTTTCAGCTGCTTTACTATGGAATTTTCTTTCGGCTCCTTCTCTACAGGTGCTTGCACTGAGTCCTGCTGCTTCTCAACTTTGGGGACCACTCTCCCACTTCTTGTTACAGCCCCAACTCTCTCCTCCTCCTTCGAATCCCATGGATCCGTGAACTCTTCATCTTTCTCCTCTTCATCTTTGTCTCCACTCTCACTAGTGGACCAACAGTCTATCGCCGCCACGGGAACCCCTTCTTCACTTGCCTCAGGGCGAGTGATAGCGACGTATTCATTGCCATACAAATCCTTTAATACATACCATTCAGGTAGGCTCGACCCAATCATGAAGACAGGCGGTGGCACAATATTGAAATTAGACTTCTTCTTGCTCTCCCTCTTTTCAGGATCAGTGATCTATTTACTATCGATCAAATCCTAAATCTGGTGCCTCAGCCTGAAGCAATTGTTTGTCAGATGCCCAGTATGTTGGTGAAAGGCACAATATTCATTCTCTTTATGCCCCGGTTCCCCTTGGGTCCTAGCTGGTGTAAGCACCGTGTCCCGGAGCGGTCCGGATCAGAGATTACCCCGTGATGAAATCAGTATCCAAGCCTGTATAAATGGTTTGGATTCGGAGGTTTTAGTTCCATGCTCCACGAGAAATGAGTCTTTTCACCTTTCATAGGCAGAGGGGGAGAAAACAGGGAATTTTTGAGTCAAAAAGGTTTTTTTCTTCCACAGACGGCCAGACCGTCTGTGAGGGCCAGCCCGTCGCTTAGGGTTACAGATGGCCTGTGGTATTTTCTGATGCCCGTCGGAAGGCAATGCCTCTGCCAGAGCGCCGCCTGATTTCCCGGGGCACGCAACCTTTCCGACGCCCGTCGGTGGAAGTGGCAGGGCCGTCGGATGAATCCTTATGTCAGAAGGATTCTTCCGACGCCCGCCTCCATACACCGACGCCCGTCGATAGTGCCTGGCCTATAAAAGCTTCGGATTTTCTCTTAAAGAGGGTTCCGAAAAATTTTCAAGAGGGGAAACTCTGCCAAAATTCAAGCATATTTTCTCTCTCTTCCAGCAAACACATTCATAAAGAATTTCTTTTAATTAGAGGATCAAAATCATTAAAAAGAAACTAAAATTAATTAGTTTTCTTTGAATTTTGATTCCAAAGTCAATCTTTTGAGGGGTTAAGGAGGAAATAATCCATTTTCCTTTTTTTGATCCTTCATTTTGCTTCTCGTGGAATACGCGGGGCTCTAATCGACACAAGAATCTCACTTAAGCATTATCTGAGGGTAAATATTTCAGACTCATTCTCCATATCATTTCATCTTTGTTCCTTATTTCGTTATTATTTTTTTCTTTATTTTGACTCTTTTCATCTCATTCTGTGATAAAACCCCCTTTTTGGCTTTAAAAGAGTTTTTTTACTGTTTTTTTCGGAGACAGTGGTGACCGACGGGTCATCTTCATCACCGACGCCCGTCAGTCACCCCACTCACAGACGCTCTTCCTCTTGAGTGAGCGACGGACATGTCGGTCAACTTGACTGACGCCCGTCGGTCACCTAAGAAAGGTCGTCGTTGGGTCCTGTTCTCACGTTTTCAAATCTTTTCCATATCTTTCAAGATCTTTTGACTTTATTTATGTTGAGTTTATATATATATATTGACATCATTTAACTTTCTGTGAGCACATACTGATTCTCTTGGATTATCCTAAGCTTGAGGGGCTATCTACCATATTCGGAGGATTTCGTCCAGTTTAGTTTCCTAACTTTCTTGGTCATTTTCTTTATTTGTTTATTCATTAATTGTTTGTATGTACATGGGTATACCCTTTTTGTATCTCGTTAAGTATAAAAATTGACAAATGTTTTATATTCAATAAAATGAGGTTTTCATAAATGTAAGGACCCAATGTCCTATCTTCATCCAATAAAAATCATCACAATAAAAACATCCAATTTTAATAATGATTCATGCGAGGACCAAAGTCCTCAAAATAAATAATACCCCGATTTGTGTATGTATCGCACATTTATAAAAGGGAGTTGTATTCCGCTCCTTGTATTATTGTAATTTATTGCTTTCACTATTTACTTGCTCATTTACGGCTTTCCAAGTATGAATAAATGCGCCTTCGATTAATTGCATCGTGTGGAGAGAGAGCGAATTAATGATGATAAAAATTTGATCATATAATCGAGGTAGAAATAGATGAGAAATCCCGAACCCAGCTCTGGTCTTTGGGCTCAAAGAGGCTAGAGGTCTACCCTCCAAGACACCTCTTGTGCTACGAGACTTTGGCATTAATCCTAGGCTCCTTAGGGCGAGAGGTTTACCTTCCAAGACCCCTCTGGCTGGCCCAAAATGGATACTAAGCGCAGTCTTAGGCTCTCCGAGGCGAGAGAAACTTTCCCAATGTTCTATTGGGTGGCGACTCCATGAAACCTCCTTGTTGCCCAACATAGACGCACTTGCGATTTATTGCAAGCTGTCAACAGACCCACAAATGCCCCGATCGCCCTCAAGCGGGGGATCCCATGGGCGGCCGCGGGGATCTGGAGCGCGTCACAGCTTGCCTTAGTGGCAGGGGTTGTAGCTTCCCCTCCTTCATCAACCTCTTTAATACCCATAACAAAGGCCTACCCAAATTCGAGAAGTACCTCTGATTCACTCCTGTTACTGACACCTCAGCTGTCTTCCCACTTCTGTTACCACTGCTGGAACTAGCTGGCTTGGTTGCACCTTGATTGTTGTAGCCCTTCTTGGCATAAGCCTCACTAATTGCCCTTCTGGCCATATATTCTCCTTCTGCCTCTCTAGCAATGTCTTTCAAGGACTCTCAATCTTTCAGCCCCTTCATTTTCAGTCCATCTCTACCATATGGGCTAGCATTCCAAATGAATAATTGGATTTGATCAGGTGTGTCAGGCTTGCGCTTCATTTCCATAACCCGGTTCCTCCACCGAGTGAGGTATTCATGGAAAGACTCCCCAGCCTTCTGCTGCAACAGCTCTAGATCCTTCATTGTGACCTCCATCCGGGTACTGCAATCTTATTGCCTTAGGAACTCTTCAGTTAACAAGTCCTAGTCTTCTTTGGACCTCCTATCCAGCCCATGGTACCAGTCAATGGCAGTCCCTGTAAGACTCAAGCAAAAGTACTTTATCTTCTGCTTCCTTGTTAAAGTCGTCCCCTTCATGACTAGTGAATACTGCTTGATGTGTGCAGCAGGGTCAGAGGTGCCGTCAAATTTTGGGATATCAGGCATCTTGAAGTTCTGGGGGATTAGATCATCCCCATCCAGCTCACGATCCTCGGGGTTCATTCCCCTTCCTACCGTTATCATCCTTGTCATAGCTTCGAACTTCTCCACCATCTTCCTCCACATTGCCTCTTCCAGCTTAGGTGACTTTCCCTTTACTACCATCTGTTCCTCTTGCTCATCTTCCCATAAGTCAACCTCAGACTTAGGGCCTTCTCTACGCTCAACAGGCGCTGGTGGTCTTTGCTCAACCGCAGGTGGGTCAACTATAGCAGGGGGATCCTCTCTAATAGCTCCTTGTTCATCTGGTCCCCTAATAGGAGCAGCAGCAACTTGTCGCCCAGCTATGGTAGTGGCAAGGTTGCCCATCATTGCCATCATTCTGGCCTCAAACTCCTCCATTCTTCTTCCTACTTCCTCGTCAATCATTACCCTGGTTGCATCAGACCCACTGGCTGGATTAGACATACTTGTATCAGCCGATGATTCTGAAGGGAAAGTCTCACTACCCTCAGAAAGAGAATCTAAACTCTGATATGATACTAGCTCTGGTAACCCCAAGAGTGGAATCCTTCTCAACCGACCGTCGGGACCCCTAAACCACCCGGGCGAATCTATGATGGCTGAAAAAAATACATCTCGTTAGGATGATGCATGATTGAAATGCAATGCATGGTCGTTGCTGATGCAGCATGGACAAACACATGAAAGCATATAGATCCTTCCAACCTTATTGCCTCCACACACAAGGTAGCATAGTCTCTTTCTTAGGCGGGCTTTATCCAAGGGTTACCAGGGAACCCATTGGACGCATATGGTGCACGGTAAAAAACCGGCAGCATAACATCTCTTATCTAATGTACACACATATGAGTGTTTGGCCATTATGTATTTAAACAATTCAACTAAATTAAGATGGACCCATCGGGGCATGAAAGCCTTTAATGGAGACCATTTAATTTTACTAATTTTGTTCAATATATGATGGCCCAGGTAGCAAGCATGGTATTACGGTACATTTCACCTAGTGGAAGTATCTATTGCTAATACATGAGCTTTGGTCAAAGGTAGTGAAACTTTAGGGTTACCCAAGCATGGTCCCTGCCAATGGGTCTAGCTCATCACGAGCATAACGACCGATTGGGTCACCATTTGATATACCATAAGGTACGAGGCTTGGGCTAGTGATTATCTTTAACACTTCCCCATATTGAGTGAACGTAGGGTTGTGCTTTGGGAATGCACCGGGGTTAAAATAGGGACCAAACTAGCATAATTTAAGGCTCTAGTATGGATGCAATGCAATTTCGAAAAGAGATTAAATTTCCAAATTAAAACTCAATTGTAAATTTTAACCAAGGTACTTTCGAAGGGAAGTCTCTTCGTCTCCAGTGGAGTCGCCACTGTGATGCACGCCGAACCCCGTGGCACCCCGGAAGCCCGCCTTTAGGGCAATCAAGAGAGGTTCATGAAAACTTGTAAGGTATTTACAAGTGCGTCTATTTTAGGCAACAAGGAGATTTCATGGAGTCGCCACCGAATAAAACATTAGGAAAGTTCGTCTCGCCTTAGTGAGCCTAAAACGATGCATATTATCCATTTAGGGCAAACCGAAGGGGTCTTGGAAGCATTCACCCCAATAGAACATTGGAATGACCCTCTAACCCTAAGGAGCCTAGGATTGTAAATTGAGTCTTTTGGTGGGACACAAGAGGTATCTTGGAGATCCCATTCCAATGAAATATCGGAATGGCCCTCTCGCCTCATTAAGCCCAAAGACCAGAGATGATTCAGGATTTCCCATTTATTCATACCTTAATTAAGTTTATAATTGAGTTTTGAATTTAGCGTTTCCTCCCTTTTCTCATTCAATTTTAATACAATTTAATTAAACGCACATGTCAAACACATAATAAAAGCGATAAATAAAGTAAATGAAAGCAAAATAAATTACAACAAAATTAGGGGCGGAATACAACCCCCATTTGTAAATAAAATACAATTCATACATAAATCATGCTATTTATTAAAAATGAGGACGTTGATCATCTCATGCATAAATAAAGAAAATAATTTTAAAGTAACAATTTATTTTGGATGAAAAAGCTAGGATATTGGTCTCATTTTATTTAAAAAAATAAATTAATTAAATAGAAATATTTTTGTGATTTTTAATTAACGTGCATAAAAAATAATTTATTACAAATTACATATTAAATAAAATAATGAAAGCAAAGTAATGAAAATAATAAAAATAACAAATCAACTCCCAAATGTATCTTCAAATCTTCATGGGCTCCCACTTGGTAAAAACTCACACATAAAAATGAGTATTGAAAAATAAAAAAACAAAAAAAAATGTAGTATAAAAAATGAATTAAATATATAACATTAAAATAATTAAATTAAGGCAATCAAAATTGCATCATATATGACAAGCCAATTAAAATGACATAATAAAAATATGCAATCTAATTAATTAATAATTTAGCATGCATAAAAGATAACATAACAATAATAAAATTCAACATGCATAAACAAGCATAAAATAATGATGATAGAATTTAACATGCATAAAAATACAAAATAACAACAATAACATCCAATCATGCATAAAAAGCAAAAGTAATAATAAAAATCAGCATGCATAATACATAAATAATAATAGTAATAATAAAATTAAACAAGAATAAGGATAATAATAATAATACTAATGAAGGTAATAACTACAATAATAATAATAATAACACAATAATAACAAATAATATGAACAATCAAATATAATAATAATAATAATAATAATAATAATAATAATAATAATAATAATAATAATAATAATAATAATAATAATAACAACAACAACAACAACAACAACAACAACAACAACAACAACAACAATAATAATAATAATAATAATAATAAAAATAAAAATAAAAATAATAATAACATCAAAGAAGATGAACAATCCAATTAAATATGGAGGAATAAAATGAAAATAAGATAAGCCAATTATGCTAAAACATGTTAAATGATAACACTAATACTATTTATGAACAAAAAATGATCACAATAATATGAACAATTAAATGAGAAGAAAGAAATAAGAAGTAAAAATATGATCTACAAGAATTTACATGATAATTAATTAAATAAAAACAAAACAATAAGAAAATAAGAAGAAAATGATAGAACTAGAAGAATTTACATGTTAACTAATTAATTGGAAACAAAAAAATGAAATTAAAAATTAAATTAAGAAATTGAGCCAAGAATGTTTACCCTCAAAATTTATCTTGAAGAAATAAAGGTAGATGATCCAATTTCTTGTCTTGATTTGTAAGAATAAAATTAGAAAAATAAAATATTGAAAAGAATTTTTACTCAAGAACAAATAATTGATTTATTTGTCTCCAAGTAAAAAATTGTTTGATAAAAATGATAAAAATTCCCAAGAACAAAAATTGTTATTTTTTATCTCAAGAATTCACTTGGAAAAATTCTTTAGAAAAGTTGAGAGAATTTGGTTTTGAGAGAAGAAAGAAGAAGAAAAACATTTTTCTAAAGAAAATCCACCCAAAATTCTTTCCACAATTCCCCTTTTATTTTCCCCAAAGATTCAGATTTTTAATTGAAGAATTAAATTGACTTAATTTCAATAAAACAAAAAAACTGAAGAAAATCAAAGGTTTGGAATTTTAAAAGTTTTACCATTGAATTCTACAAAAAAAAATGAAGAAAAATGAATTTTTGGGGCCAAAATGGCCAAAAATCGGAAAATGGGCGACCAGGGGGCGACAGGGGTGAGGGACGCTCCGTTGGAGTGCCCGATGGGCATGCCATTTTATTCCTTCCCTCCCGCTTCTCTGGGTCGGAGGTCTTGTTGGAATCAATCAGATCTTAAATAATGTGTCTTAAGGCCTTGCAATAATCTGTAGTATGCCCGGTATACTGGTTGTAGGCGCAATACTCATCTTCCTTATGACCGGGCTGTCCTTGGCTTCTAGCAGGCCTAGCTGGCAATGGCTGCAATACCCACTCCTTTATCAGCCTCTTAAGGACCCAAGACAATGATCTGCCCAAACTAGAAAAATGCTTTTGTCTTAGTTCCATCGTTGGCGTTCCTACTGTCTTCCCTTTTTCTGGGTCTGACACCAGTCCTTGGATGCGATCTTTCAGGTGACAACAATAGTTTGTTCTATGCCCAGTGTATTGGTGGTATGCACAATACCAGTCTGTTCTGTACCTAGGCTTTCCCTGACTTGGGGCAGGCCCAGCTAGCAAGGGTCGCAACTCCCCTTTCTTAACGAGACGGATAAAGTGCGAAGACAATGGCTTACCCAAGACAGTGAGGTGGGATCGAGCTGCTCCAGTGGCTGAAACTTCTATAGTCTTGGCGTCCGCCCTTCTACTGTTAAGGCTTCTTGAGTTTGTACCTTTAAGGATATGAGTAATTGCACGGTCTTCATCCTCTTCGGGTACAATGCCATGTTTTAAAGTAGGCCTTCTTTTTCGTCCTTGCTCAACTGGTGAATCCAGTGACCTCTCTCCTTTGGTCTCAGAAGGAATGAAAGATACTGCAGCAGTCGCTATATGAGCCTCCTCAGTAGTGGCTGGCTTCACTTGGTTAAGAGACGCTGCCATAAGCTGAGATTGGAGAACCAATGCCATGGCATCCATTCTTTCTTTAATGATAGCCAATAATCTTTCTTCCAGCTCTTCAAACCTTCTATCCATCTCTCGGGCAATTAGGGCACGAGCCTCTTCATTCAGTTGTGAAGGGTCAGCCATTCCTAATACCTTTAGACACTCTACTGAGGATGGTAACTCTTTGTCTATTAATGTGAACTCCGACCGCTCTTCGAACGACTACCGGAATCCCTAAACCACCCAAGCACGCGGTCTACAATGGCTGAAAGGCAAAGGGTTAGAATGATGCATGAATAATGTGAAATGCATGGTCATGTTGTGCAACAAATAATATATAACGTCTAAATGAGATTACAATGATACATTGAGACGTGTGAAAAACTATACACAGAGCAATAGGTACATGTAATAATTTTATGCACAGGAAGTGATGTATACATAAGGAGGAGATACAAAAAATTTATTTGTGTATGAATGATACATTGAAATTAGTGAAAAACTATACACAAGATGATATGTACATGTAATAATTTTATGCACAGGAAAAGATGTATATATATAGAGGAAATAATAAAAAAGTTATGTGTATGAATGACATGAATATACAATACATCAATAACAACCACATGCAAGCAGTAGATCCTTCCAACCTTATTGCCCCCACACATGAGGTCGTGCGGTCTCTGTCCTAGGCGGGCTTAGCCCATGGGTCAACCGGGGACCCGATGGACGCGTATGGTGCAAGGTGAAAAAAACTGGCAGCATAACCTCCCTTAAGTAATGCACAAGCGCATGGATTATGATCATCATGTATTTAGGCAGCCCAAATAAATTGACATGGGCCTATCGGGACATGAAAGCCTTTGATTAAGTGATCAGTCAAATTATCTGGATTTGTCCAATATATATTGATCCATATAACAAGCAAGATATTATGGTTCATACCACCTAGGGAAAGTATCTATTGCTATTACATGGGCTTTGGTCATGGGTGATGAAATTTTAGGGCTACCTAAGCATGATCCCTGCCGACGGGTCTAGCTCATCACGAGCGTAACGACCGATCGGGTCACCATTTAATATACCGTGATGGCACAAGGCTTCGGCTGGTGATTATCCTTAACACTTCCCTACATTGAGTGAACATAGGGTCGTGCTTCGGGAATGCACCGGAGCTGAAAGGGGGACCAATCTAGCATAATCTAAGGCTCTAATGGGATGTAATGCAATTTTGAAAGAAGAGCGAAATTTATAAACTAAAACTTAATTATAAATTTTAATTAAGTTACTTTCGAATCGAAGTCTCGAACATGTCCCCAGTGGAGTCGCCACTGTGACGCTCACCGGGCCCCACGTGCCGCCGGTACGACCGCCCGCTCGAGGGTGATCGGGGCATTTGTGGGTCCGTTGGCAACTTGCAATGAATTGCAAGTGCGTCTATTTTGGGCAACAAGGAGGTTTCATGGAGTCGCCACCCAATAGAACATTGGAAAAATTTCTCTCGCCTCGGAGAGCCTAAGACTGCGCTTATTATCCATTTTGGGCCAACCAAAGGGGTCTTGGAGGGTAAACCTCTCTCCCAAAGGAGCCTAGGATTAACTTCTAAGTCTCGTGACACAAGAGGTGTCTTTGAGGTCTTAGTTCCAACGAGTGATCGGATAGACCTCTAGCCTCTTTGAGCCCAAAGACCAGAGCTGGGTTCGGGACTTCTCATCTATTTCTACCTCGATCATTTTATGATTAAATTTTGAGTTCATTAATTCACTCCCTTTCCACACGATGCAATTTAAATTAAAGGCGCAATCATCCATGTAAGAGCGTAAGATAAAATGGCATTAAAGCATAAAAAACACAAAATAAAATTACAATAATACTAAGGGCTGAATACAACCCTCATTGCAAAGAGTGCAATACATGCATAAAACGAGTTGTTCATTTAGATGGGAACGTTGGTTCCAGACTACTTATTATTATAAAAAGATATAAGATTATTGAATAAGTTTAAATCTTTGTTTGGGATGAAAACTAAGACATTGGTCCAGTTTTATTAGCCAATATTTTATTTGGTAGAAAACATTTGTGTGGTGGTTTTTTTTAAGAGCGATCGAAAATCGTTTTATTATTACAGACCACAAATACATAAAATAAAATAAAATAGTAATTACATATTTTTCGAATAAATAAATAAATTCTAAATGAACGATTAAATGAATTAAATTAGAAGAATTGATGGATGCAAAATATGATGACAATTATAATAATCCAACGAAAATAAAAAAGCTAACAATAATATCATACAATAATAATATTAATAATAAAACAAATAGTATTTGATAATAATAATAATAATAATAATAATAATAATAATAATAATAGCAATAAAAAATTAATAATAACAATATATAAAAATAGAAAATAATAATAAATGAATAAATATAACAATTAATTAATAACACCCAAATAATAATAATAATAATAATAATAACAGAAATTAAATAGATAAAATAATGATGATAATAATAATAATATAATATTAATAATATTATTATAATATTAATAAACAGAAAATAAATAATAATAATAATAATAATAATAACAGAAATTAAATAGATAAAATAATAATAATAATAATAATAATAATAATAATAATGTAATATTAATAATAATATTATAATATTCATAAACAGAAAATAAATAATAATAATAATAATAATAATAATAATAATAATAATAATATCATAAAATAGGGGAAGGGGACTTACCTCGCCGGAGGAGAGGTGGTCGACACCACCTATGCCGGAAGGGAGATCGGGACACCGGGAAGCCACCGGAGCTGGTCACTCGCCCGAAAGAGCGCTGCCGTCGCTAGAAAACGTCTTGAAGCGTCCGGGTCTTCTTCTCTCACGCGCCGGCTTTCGGCGGCCGATGGAGGAACGGCGACCACCGATGGTTTCGTCCGGACCTCCTCTCCACGGTGGTGAGGCACGTGCGGCGATCGGCGGCCGTGGCTAGCCGGCGGAGGCCACGCCTCCTTCCCCTCTCTTTTCTTCTTTCTCTTCTTCTCTCCGGCGCCGTTGGTCTCCGTTGGCCCCTGTTCCACCCTCTTTTTTTCTTTCTAGTTTCCTCCTATTTCTCTTTGATCTTGGTCCCTTTTTCCTTACTCTCTCTTTTGCTCTCTTTTCTACTCTCTTTTCTATTTCTTTTCTTCTCCTCCTATGACCGGCCACCATTACTCTCAGCTCTCCCTTTCTTTTTCTTTTCTTTTTCTTTTCCTTGGCTTTTTCCTTCTCTTTGTGTTCCCAATCCCAATCCGAAGAGAACTCTCCTTTTTTCCTTCATTCCTTTTCTTTTTATACTCCAAAACTAGGGCAAATTAGGTGCACAATGGTAATTTCCTCCATTTTAATTTCTTAATTAATTTAACTTAATTCAAATACCACACATATATTAATTTAAACATTACATATTAATTAACATTACATATTTTACATCTTAATATAATTAATCTATTTAATATATCATATAATTTATTTAATTAATTAAACACTTTACATATTAACTAATTAATCTTTAATCTTTCATGCATTTTAATTATCTAATTAAACTTATAATATTAATAAATTAAATTACCCAACATTAATAATTAATTTCTAATTTTACCTACCTAATCTATATTATATATATATATATATTTTCCGGAGGGAATTACTAAGGACCCAAAATCACTTTTTGACATTAAACCAGACTCGGGACCCGGTGTCTACACCAATTATTAGGGAGTTTGGAGATGTGTTTGCAAGTGAGTTGGCTGGGTTGCCTCCAAAAAGGGAAATGGAGTTGTCCATAGAGATAGTGCCGGGTACTTTGCCCATTTCGAAAGCACCTTATCGGATGGCTCCTATAGAGTTGAGGGAACTTAAGACTTAGCAACAAGAGTTATTGGATAAGGGATTTATTAGACCCAGCATATCTCCATGGGGAGCTCCAGTGTTGTTCATTAAGAAGAAGGATGGTTCCTTGAGAATGTGCATCGACTATAGGCAGATTAATAAGGTCATAGTGAAGAACAAGTATCATTTGCCTAGAGTCGAGGATTTGTTTGATCAGCTCAGAGGTACGAGTGTTTTCTCCAAGATTGATCTTCGGTTGGGTTATTATCAGCTGCGTGTTAAGGACCCGGATGTGGTTAAGACTGCATTTCGGACACGATATGGCCACTATGAATCCTTGTGATGCCGTTTGGTTTGACCAATGCACCTGCGGCTTTTATGGATTTGTTGAACCGAGTGTTTAGGCCATATCTCGACCGATTTGTAGTAGTGTTTATTGATGATATTTTGGTTTACTCGAAGGATGAGAGTGAGCATGAAGAGCATCTTCGATTAGTGTTGCAAGTTTTGAGGGAGCACCGTTTGTTTGCGAAGCTCAGTAAGTGTGACTTTTGGCTTCGAGAAGTATCATTCTTGGGTCACATTGTGTCAGCTAAAGGTATTCAAGTTGATTCGGCCAAGATTGACGCGATTGTGAATTGGAAAGCGCCTAAGAATGTTTGTAACACCCTTATACCCATAAATAATACGAATACCGGATGTCACAACACTACACTGCATTGCCATTCACCGATGATGCCCTCGACAGCTCTGATTTTTTTTTCCATAACAATACATATACAATAAGCATAACAATACACTATCATATAACTTACCTACCTATACCATAGTTTTACCCAACTACGCTCGTATACATGCCATGCAAATCCATTGGTCCTTGCTGTTGCTCAATCTTGAATTGCTTCTACGTCTTCGGCCACGTCTAACCATTATAACCTGCGCGCATTTAACACACTACACGCTGAGCATTGAAATGCCCAGTGGTGGATACTTATCCTAAGTTTTCCATACTAATCCTACATACTTGATCACTTAATTGTTTTACTGTATTTAGGTTATGGGGTCAATTATTTTTAGGTCTTTTAAATTGTTTATAACATACTTTTATAATGCTCACTACTTTTATTTTTATCACTATCACTATTATCACTAATCAATGTCTTTACCTGTAGCACTACTCTGTAATATATTACTCACTATTATAAAATTTACAATTTCACTATCACTTACACTGTTAACCTTTACACTATCAATTTCACTGTTATTTACACTGTTAGTCGGCACACTTATCGATTTCGCTATCATTTATATTGTTAATCTTAATAGTTATCAATTCCACTATTATTTGTCAATTTCGGTATTTTACTTTATTTATCGGTTTTATTATTTTCGTTCCTATTATCACTAACTTATCATGTGCACTAATATCTATAGTCGCTTAACACTTTGTTCGGTTTGTCATTTACGATCAATTTCATATGTGTCTCTTTTTAATACTTTTATCTTTGTAAATAACCTATTAGATTCTTTCCTTAATTTGATTGCACAATCAAATTTAATTTCGGATACTAAATTGTTTGTCAACTTACTTAATAATTTAACATTATTTCACTACTAGTAACACTGATCAAATACTATTACTTTCTTGGCGTTTCTAACATTCTCTTTACTACTTCGATTCTACACTTATCGATAATTTTAGTTTACGATATCATTTATCAACTTCATTTCATTAAGACACTCGTTTTGTTTAACAATTTTCACTTATCACTTAACTATCGATTGACCTATAACTGTCTCTTTTTAGTATTCATTTGGTCCACATATACATCATTATAAATTTCATTACTAATATGTTATTTCTTATTCGACTTTGGTCAGTTATATTATTATTCACAATAATGGCCTGTTTATTTTCTTTTCTTGTAACACTATTTATTAATCACTATTATTGTAAAAATCCTTATCTCTCAATATACCCAATTAAGCACTTCTAATATTCTAATTTATTTCAACTACACTCAATTTGTTAGTCCATTTTATAACCTTTATTCAATCAATTAGTTTACGTAGTAGCTCAATTCACTATAATCTCTTAATAATTGACTTTACAATTTAATCTCTCATATTTCTTACAATTTAAAACATTATCTTTCCATTTCACTTGATTTATATTATCATTATTATCTACCTTATCATTTATTTATTTCCAAATATCATCTCTTAATTTACATATACATAAAACCAATTTATTCATTTACTCAGTAGTTTATTTCTTTTCCATTTACACTTAAATATTATTACTAGCATTGTTATAATCAATTACGTTTAAATCCAATAAATTTTACTTATTTACAATAACGTCACTAATGTACCTATTTATCCTTCATTGTCACTAGCATATTAATTCAATCATTAATTTATTTTAATTTATTTAAATCATATACTCATAACTAGCCATTGTATACACAAATCAATTAAATTCAATACATGTTTAATAATTAATCAAATAATGTAATTTTATAATTCTCAATTGTTCGTTCACTAATTATAAGATACACACAATTATTAACTCCCTAATTGCATATTTATATTTTAATCCCTTTCTTAGTCTCATTGTTGCCAATTTGCCTTTTAATCCCTTATTTTACGTCAATTTACAATTTAGCTTTTAGTTATTTTATATTTACTAAATTGTCACTACTTAATTTCATTATTACACTACTCAATTATTTAGCATACAAATTTCCATCTAGTCGCTACTATAATGTTCTCTTTACATTACACTATAGTCCCCACATTATTCATAAATTCCAATATTACCACCTTAATTGACTATACTTACAATCATACCACTAGTTATAATTAATCTCACTATTAATATTATTATTAACTCACAAATTACATTTTAATCTTTAAATCACTCATTTAAATCATTCATTCACTTATGCATAAATTTTCACTACTACAATGTAATTAATTAAATATAATATTTTATTCACTCTTTCCTCAATATAATGATTCACTTAAATTCATTAATTAATTAACTATATTACTATTTTACCAATTAACATATTTTTATACTAATTCCTTAATTAATCTCATTTTAACCATATTATTTATTAAATCACTTTAATTTACATTAAATATATACATATTCCATAATTACTCCACCAATTATAATTACCGACACTTAAGTCCTTAATCTCTTCACTTAATTCCATATACGTCCCTAACTTTTCTGTTAATTACATCTATGTCCCATCTTTTACATTAATTACATTTATGTCCTTACTTTTACCATAATGCCATCCACGTCCTTTCTTTTTCACTAACTCCCTTTATGTCCTTATTTTCCACTTAATTACCATTTTGCCCTCACTTATTCAATAATTACTATTTTAACCTTATTTACTTCCCATTTTACACTTTTACCCTTATTTACTTATTTAATTACTATTTTACCCTTTTTACACTTGAATACCACTTTTAACCTTATGTTTTCACTAAATTGCATTTAGGTCCTTATTTTATCACTTTTTCACTAATTTACTATTTTAACCTCACATTTTGCCAAAATTACAATTTTACCCTTCCACTTACACTTTTTACCAAACTTGCTCACTATTTACCAACTTTTTATAAAATTACCGTTTTATCCCTAAACTTTCTATTTACTTCATTTTAGTCCCGTTTTCACTCATTTTCACTTTTATCATTATTTTAATCACTTTTATCACATAATTACTAGAATGCCCCTAGTATACACCCGATAAAAAATTTACTGACCGGATATGCGGGACGTGGATCCCACAGATCCACACACTATGAAATGATCCCAATAGCACCATTTCTCACTGTATTGCACTACACTGATCACTGTAATCACTGAATAAACTATAAACACTAAACACTACACTAAAATAGATCGTCATTGGTCTATCAATAGTGAGTCGCCATGACTTGTACCACGGTGTGGAATCCCTATGGCTAGCCAATTATATACCGAACAAGATTTTTCTACCCGACCACTACTAAGGGCAATAGTTCATCAATACTCATATAAACATCACATTATGCCATCACACTTATTTTGTCATCCACTTCATTTTCACTTATCACTTTACATACACACTCATTTATCATCACTTAATCATATTATACCATCGAATTACACTAGTTATAAAAATACACACATAAATCACCATAATTGACATTCGACCAAGGTATCACTTTTTCACATCATTCACTTTAATCTCATTTAATCACTCATTCATACTCTTTAGATATTAATCATACCAAAAATATCATTTATATGCCATAGTTCATCTTATATCTCAATTAAATCCTTTATATACCATTCGGCCACTACACAAATTTTCCATTTAGTTCACTTTAATTCCACTTAATAATTCAATCATTCAATTTGCATATTATGTTTGCTATAAGTATCATTTTCTTGCTATGTTACACAACATAACAAATTATTTCCTTTAATTTTCCATTCGGCCACAACTTCACCGTTTCATTATAATTTCTTTTAATTCTTTTAATCACTCTATTATGCTTTAAACATATTATATACATTACATCCATCATTTATATACCATAATCATCATTAGACTTTGAGGAAATCCTTTAATAACCATTCGGCCTACACTAGAGTTTTCATTCCAATATGTTTTAATTTCATCTAATCATATTTATACACTATATTAAGTCCATAGATTATGAATATCACATTAGATTTAATTAAACATGCCTAAATCTCATTTTCACACTTAGATATAACCTAAAATTCACACATAATCAACGGAAAAGGAAGGATAATGTATCAACTCACCTTAGATTCTTGTTCTCCACATCATAAACATACTCTCCATGTCATAACTCCTTGAAACTCCATCATTTCCTGTAAATTCCTCAAATCTTGACATAAACTTTGCATACAAGGTTTTTCTAACTTTCTGTGCTCCAAATGGACTCCAATAACTTCTATATGATTGTAGGGGAGCTTAAATTTGTCTATGGGGTTGATTTTTGGGGAAAGATTGGAAGAAAGAAGGAGAAAAATGGAGGAGAAGTGAAGAAAAACCATTTGGTTTTGAAAAAGAAGAAGGAGGTCGGTTTTGGCTGGATTTCTCTAGAGAAATCTAGCCTCCTCTCTTCTTATATAGCCCTCTAATGAACCAAACCGGTCCAACCAAGGTGGTCCAACCGATTTAAACTAAAATTTTGGTTTTTCGGTTCAATTACACTTTTCCAAAGAATCTATATGTTCCTCTAATTATTTTCACTTCTAACAAATTCTGTTGATCTTAAAACATCAAAAATAGGCTCTTTACAAATTCTTAGCTCAATCGGAGTCCATTTGGACCTCGGTTCACTTAAACCGGTCCGATTCGATCAATATTTCTTCTACCGTAAAATACAACTCTAAAGCTGTCAAAATTCACAGATAACACTTCTATTGTCTTATTCTACACACTCAACGTCCATTAGGCCTCATTCACTATTTATAATCCCTCGGTCAACCCTCGGTCAAACCCCAGTTCAAATTGAACCGAACCGAATGTCAACTTCAGAATGACTTTCGGAGGTCAATTTGACTCCGTTTTCAGCTCAAATTTCACCACTAGACTCCTTACAGCCCACAAATCATTTTTACAAAATTAAAATTTTTTGAGCGCCGAACCGCTGGATTCGTTGTATAGCCACCCCAGTGTCACCTGACCTGGAATCACTATAATTTTAACACACTTAACACTAAACTTTGACACTAGCAAACTCACTCCCTACACTGTTCAACGTTGCGATCATCATGATAACACTGAAATTATTTATTGACACTTTTAGACCGGTATTTTGGCCATTACAATTCTCCCCCACTTATAAAAATTTCGTCCTCAAAATTTTCTTCATGCATCACTTTCACGTATCAATATCACTACATTGCATGGTCATTCAGTTCAGATCCCTCATTTACTTGCATCCACCATTGTACCTTACACTCTCTTACGATTCTGTAAACTTATACTATCCTTATGTTTCCTTCAATACCTTCACTCACTTTTGCTATCAATACCCATTCATGGCGTGTATACGTATCACTTCATCCTTATTACACTAACTCCGCCTAAACCTTTGCTCTGATACCAAAATAAATGTAACACCCTAATACCCGTAAATAATACGAATACCGGATGTCACAACACTACACTGCATTGCCATTCACTGATGCCATCGACAGCTCCGAATTTTTTTTTTACATACATAACAATACATATACAATAAGCATAACAATACACTAACATATAACTTACCTACCTATGCCATAGTTTTACCCAACTACGCTCGTATACATGCCATGTAAATCCATTGGTCCTTGTTGTTGCTCAATCTTCAATTGCTTCTACATCTTCGGCCACGTCTAACCATTATAACCTGCGCGCATTTAACACACTACGCGCTGAGCATTGAAATGCCCAGTGGTGGATACTTATCCTAAGTTTTCCATACTAATCCTACATACTTGATCACTTAATTGTTTTACTGTATTTAGGTTATGGGGTCAATTATTTTTAGGTCTTTTAAATTGTTTATCACATACGTTTATAACCCTCACTATTTTTATTTTTATCACTATCACTGTCATCACTGATCAATGTCTTTACCTATAGCACTACTCTGTAATATATTACTCACTATTATACCATTTACAATTTCACTATCACTTACACCATTAACCTTTACACTATCAATTTCACTGTTATTTACACTGTTAGTCTGCACACTTATCGATTTCACTATCATTTACATTGTTAATCTTAATAGTTATCAATTTCACAATTATTTGTCAATTTTGGAATTTTGCTTTATTTATCGGTTTTATTCTTTTCGTTCCTATTATCACCAACTTATCATGTGCACTAATATCTATTGTCGCTTAACACTTTGTTCGGTTTGTCATTTACGATCAATTTCATATGTGTCTCTTTTTAATACTTTCATCTTTGTAAATAACCTATTAGATAATTTCCTTAATTTGATTGCACAATCAAATTTAATTTCGGATACTAAATTGTTTGTCAACTTGCTTAATAATTTATCATTATTTCACTACTAGTAACATTGATCAAATACTATTACTTTCTTGGTGTTTCTAACATTCTCTTTACTATTTCGATTCTACACTTATCGACAATTTTACTTTATGATATCACTTATCAACTTCATTTCATTAAGACACTCGTTTTGTTTAACAATTTTCACTTATCACTTAATTATCGATTGACCTATAACTGTCTCTTTTTACTATTCATTTGGTCCATATATACGTCATTATAAATTTCATTACTAATATGTTATTTCTTATTCGACTTTGGTCACTTATATTATTATTCACAATAATGGCCTGTCTATTTTCTTTTCTTGTAACACTATTTATTAATCACTATTGCTGTAAAAATCCTTTTCTCTCAATATACCCAATTAAGCACTTCTAATATTCTAATTTATTTCAACTACACTCAATTTTTTAGTCCAATTTATAACCTTTAATCAATCAATTATTTTACGTAGTAGCTTAATTCACTATCATCTCTTATTAATTGACTTTACAATTTAATCTCTCTATGTTTCTTACAATTTAAAACACTATCTTTCCATTTCACTTGATTTATATTATCATTAGTATCTACCTTATCATTTATTTATTTCCAAATATCATCTCTTAATTTACATATACATAAAACCAATTTATTCATTTACTCAGTAGTTTATTTCTTTTCCATTTACACTTAAATATTATTACTAGCATGGTTATAATCAATTACATTTAAATCCAATAAATTTTACTTATTTACAATAACGCCACTAATGTACCTATTTATCCTTCATTGTCACTAGCATATGAATTCAATCATTAATTTATTTTAATTTATTTAAATCGCATACTCATAACTAGCCATTGTATACACAAATCAATTAAATTCAATACAAGTTTAATAATTAATCAAACAATGTAATTTTATAATTCTCAATTGTTCGTTCACTAATTATAAGATACGCACAATTATTAACTCCCTAATTGCATATTTATATTTTAATCCCTTTCTTAGTCTCATTGTTGCCAATTTGCCTTTTAATCCCTTATTTTACGTCAATTTACAATTTAGCTTTTAGTTATTTTATATTTACTAAATTGTCACTACTTAATTTCATTATTACACTACTCAATTATTTAGCATACAAATTTCCATCTAGTCACTACTATAATGTTCTCTTTACAATACACTATCGTCCCCACATTATTCATAAATTCCAATATTACCACCTTAATTGACTGTACTTACAATCATACCACTAGTTATAATTAATCTCACTATTAATATTACTATTAACTCACAAATTACATTTTAATCCTTAAATCACTCATTTAAATCATTCATTCACTTATGCATAAATTTTCACTACTACAATATAATTAATTAAATATAATATTTTATTCACTCTTTCCTCAATATAATGATTCACTTAAATTCATTAATTAATTAACTATACTACTATTTTACCAATTAACATATTTTTATACTAATTCATTAATTAATCTCATTTTAACCATATTATTTATTAAATCACTTTAATTACATTAAATATATACATATTCCATAATTCCTCCACCAATTATAATTACCTACACTTAAGTCCTTAATCTTTTCACTTAATTCCATATACATCCCTAACTTTTCTATTAATTACATCTATGTCCTATCTTTTACATTAATTACATTCATGTCCTTACTTTTACCATAATGCCATCCACGTCCTTTCTTTTTCACTAATTCCCTTTATGTCCTCATTTTCCACTTAATTACCATTTTGCCCTCACTTATTCAATAATTACCATTTTAACCTTATTTACTTCCCATTTTACACTTTTACCCTTATTTATTTATTTAATTACTATTTTACCCTTTTTACACTTGAATACCACTTTTTACCTTATATTTTCACTAAATTACATTTAGGTCCTTATTTTATCAGTTTTTTCACTAATTTACTATTTTAACCTCACATTTTGCCAAAATTAAAATTTAACCCTTCCACTTACACTTTTTACCAAACTTGCTCACTTTTTACCAATTTTTGTAAAATTACCGTTTTACCCCTAAACTTTCTATTTACTTTATTTTAGTCCCGTTTTCACTCATTTTCACTTTTATCGCTATTTTAATCACTTTTATCACATAATTACTAGAATGCCCCTAGTATATACCCGACAGAAAATCTAGTGACTGGATATGCGGGACGTGGATCCCACAGATCCACTACACAATGAAATGATCCCAATAGCACCATTTCTCACTGCACTGCACTACACTGATCACTGTAATCAGTGGATACACTATAAACACTGAACACTGCACTGAAATAGACCGTCATTAGTCTATCAATAGCGAGTTGCCATAGCTCATACCGTAGTGTGCAATCCATATGGCTAGCCAATTATATCCTGGATAAGATTTTTCTACCAAACCACTACTAAGGGCAATAGTTCATCAATACTCATATAAACATCACATTATGCCATCACACTTATTTTGTCATACACTTCATTTTCACTTATCACTTTACATACACACTCATTTATCATCACTTAATCATATTATGCCATCACATTACACTAATTATCAAAGTACACACATAAATCACCATAATTACCATTCGGTCAAGGTATCACTTTTTTACATCATTCTCTTTAATCTCATTTAATCACTCATTCATACTCTTTACATATTAAACATACCAAAAATATCATTTATATGCCATAGTTTATCTTATATCTCAATTAAATCCTTTATATACCATTTGGCCACTACACAACTTTTCCATTTCGTTCACTTTAATTCCACTTAATAATTAAATCATTCAATTTGCATATTATGTCTGCTATAAATATCATTTTCTTGCTATGTTACACAACATAACACATTATTTCCTTTAATATTCCATTCGGCCACAACTTTACCATTTCATTATAATTTCTTTTAATTCTTTTAATCACTCTATTATGCTTTAAACATATTACATACATTATATCCATCATTTATATACCATAATCATCATTAGATCTTGAGGAAATCCTTTAATAACCATTTGGCCTACCCTAGAGTTTTCATTCCAATATGTTTTAATTTCATTTAATCATATTTATACACTATATGAAGTCCATAGAATATGAATATCACATTAGATTTAATTAAACATACCTAAATCTCATTTTCACACTTAGATATAACCTAAAATTCACACATAATCAATGGAGAAGGAAGGATAATGTATCCACTCACCTTAGATTCTTGTTCTCCGCACCATAAACATACTCTCCATGCCATAACTCCTTGAAACTCCATCATTTCCTTTAAATTCCTCAAATCTTGACATAAACTTTGTATACAAGGTTTTTCTAACTTTCTGTGCTCCAAATGGACTCCAATAACTTCTATATGATTGTAGAGGAGCTTAACTTTCTCTATGGGGTTAAATTTTGGGGAAAGATTGGAAGAAAGAAGGAGAAAAATGGAGGAGAAGTGAAGAAAAACCATTTGGTTTTGAAAAAGAAGAAGGAGGTCGGTTTTAGCTGGATTTCTCTAGAGAAATCTGGCCTCCTCTCTTCTTATATAGCCCTCTAATGAACCAAACCGGTCCAACCAAGGTGGTCCAACAGATCTAAACTAAAATTTTGATTTTTCGGTTCAATTACACTTTTCCAAAGCTTCTATATGTTCCTGTCATTATTTTCTCTTCTAAATAATTATGTTGATCTTATAACATCAAAAATAGGCTCCTTACAAATTTTTAGCTCAATCGGAGTCCATTTGGGTCTCGGTTCACTTAAACCGGTCCGATTGGATTAATTTTTCTTCTACCGTAAAATACAACTCTAAACCTATCAAAATTCACAGATAACACTTCTATTGTCTTATTCCACACACTAAACATCAATTAGGCCTCATTCACTATTTATAACCCCTCGGTCAACCCTCAGTCAAACTCCGGTTCAAATTGAATCGAACCGAAGGCCAACTTCAGAATGGCTTTCGGAGGTCAATTTGACTCAGTTTTCAGCTCAAATTTCACCACTAGACTCCTTACGGCCCACAGATCATTTTGCAAAATTAAAATTTTTCGAGCGCCAGAGAACCGGGTTCGTTGTATAGCCACCTCGATGTCACCTGACCCGGAATCACTATAATTTTAACACACTTAACACTAAACTTTAACACTAGCAAACTCACTCCCTATACCGTTCAACGTTGCGATCATCATGATAACACTAAAATTATTTACTGACACTTCTAGACCGGTATTTTGGCCATTAAAATGTTCCTGAGGTGAGAAATTTTCTTGGTTTGTCAGGCTATTATCGTCGGTTTGTGAAGGGTTTTTCAGTCATTGCTGCTCCTATAACCAGATTGTTGAGAAAAGGAGTCAGATTTGAGTGGTCGGATAAGTGTCAAGCATGTTTTGAGCAGTTAAAGAGATTGTTAGTTGAAGCTCCTGTACTTACTCAGCCCATCTCGGGTAAAGAGTTTGTAATGTACAATGATGCTTTAGGAGTTGGACTCGAATGTGTGTTGATGCAAGAGGGTAAAGTTGTGGTTTATACATCTCATCAATTGAAGCCTCATGAGAAGAACTATCCGACGCATGATTTGGAATTGGCGGCTATGATCTTTACTTTGAAGATTTAGCAGCATTATCTGTATGGGGAGAGGTGTAGGATTTTCACAGATCATAAAAGTTTGAAGTATCTCCACACATAAAAGGAGTTGAACATGAGACAGCGCCGATCGTTGGAGTTGTTTAAGGACTATGACTGCATTATAGATTGTCACCCAGGCAAAGCTAATGTGGTTGCGGATGCTTTGAGTAGGAAGTTGGTTTCGGCTTTGGTTTTGCAATGGTTCAAGTGAATATTTGATTCAGATGGGGCTTTGGTTGCCTAATTGACAGTGAAACCGACCTTGAGACAGTTAATTGTGGATGCTCAGAAGGATGATGTTAGATTGTAGCAGGATTTGCAAGAGGTCCGATCGGGTAAGCAGAGTTTTTGGTTTTGGATGGGGTGCTTATGTATAGGAATGGTTTGTTTGTGCTCGAGAGTGATGAGCTAAGGAAGAAGCTTTTCAGTGAGGCACATACTACGGTCTTTACTATGCATCCAGGTAGTGAGAAGATGTATCGGGATATGAAACAGTTCTACTAGTGGTCTGGGATGAAGAGAGACATTGTGGAATTCAGAGCGAAGTGTCTGACGTGTTAGCAGGTAAAGGCTGAGCATCAAGTTCTTTTGGGATTGCTCACTGTTAGCCTATTTCTAAGTGCTAATTCCGCAAGTATACGGTGTACCGGTTATAGTACAAAAGATGTCGATCCCACGAGGAATATGATAAATATTACACACTATTACTACTCAATTTTAATCTTGTTTACAATGATCATAAATTTTATGAATGACAGTGGAAATACTATGTTTAATACTATCTAACCTAATTATTGATTATCGGAGAAGACAAATGATTAATGATGATGAAGTAATAATAAATAGAACTTGAAGTGATTATTCTTGATTATAAGTATATTCTTATCATGCAAGCCAAGTTGAATAAGATTCCAATTTACTCTCTTGACATAAACTAGAGTGCCTAAAACATGCATTTATAATTCTAACTCATAATTTTCATTAATCAATTAGAGTGTTATACATGAAAATTTCAGGAATAATAAACAACCTATAAGCACCATCTAATATTATTATTTCTCAAATAATACTTCAATGATGAACTTCTATTAGATTTAAGTAAGAATTTATCTTCCAACTAAACACTTACTTATAATGATCATGCATAAAAATACTAATAGAAAATTTTACAAGAAAGAATATCAAATTGATATGAATAACAAAATATAACATTAAAGATTCAAGTTCACAAATGCATCATTCAATAATTACAAAGAAGAAGTTAAAGATAAGAAATGAAGAAGGAGAACTCTCAACCCTTTTCCCTTTCGCAAAGGATATCTTCTTCTTTGTATGAAATCTTCTTTTTAAAACATAAAAATCCTAACTTAAAACTTTAACTAAAGAAATGTACTCTCAAACTTACAGAAATTCTTAATTAAAAATTCAACTCCTTAAAATTACAGTTAAATGTTATATTTATAGAGTTGCAAAAGTTGTGTCCTTTCAAGTGTCTCTTTAAAAGGTTGCAAGACTTGGTGGAAAGACATGACATTTCAAAGCAAAGTTTGAAATCCACTGCCCAACGTTCCTTTCTGTTGCGCTCGCGACAGAGCACGCCTTCTTCTTTGCTCCACCTTCCTCACGTTGGCTCTTCTTCGCGGGATGTCGTGACCTCGCAACGGGCTACCTTGCTCTTGACAACGCATGCCAGTTTCCTTTCTTCTTCTCTTTGGCTCTCTTCATTGGCGTGTCCTGTCGCGCTCGCGACAGATTGCTTCTTCTCCTTTGCTTTCTTCTCTTCCTTTCTTCTTTCCCTCTTTGTTTGGCACTTCCTGTCGCGCTCACGATGCTGGGCGTGCTCACAACAGATTCTTCTCTTCCTTAGCTCATTTTTGCTCCCTTCTCCTATTTTCTCCATTTTCTCCTACACACACAAAACTTAAACAAAAACATAAAACGTACCTAATTCTAACACAATTAACTACTCGTAAACATTATTTCAACCCCAAAACATAGATTAAATATGAGCTATTTAGGCGCATATCAAACCCCCACACTTAAACATTTGCTTGTCCCCAAGCAAAATATAGCAAACACTCAACCCACACAAACTCATAACACATTATAATATGCACACAATTTTGGAGCTTACTTCTATGTTTGATAAACGTTTGGAAATGGCATGCATAAGCTTTTATCTCTTAACAAATTAGTCTAAATATGCAAAATCTCAATCAATATCATTTGCCATCAAACTTGAACAATCATGCACATTTTGGAAAATCATAAAGTTGCAAAACACAAGAATGTTTGACCTCAAGAATTTGAATATCTTAACACCTGTATAGATTATTTCACATAAAATATTGCCTAAAGTAATTCTCACTCAAACACTATATTTCTTAAGTACTCAATCACTCCTTGTGTTTAAAGGTTAGTGTTTCTCTCATTCCTTAATTATGCCATTGCATACCATAAGCTTGTAAATAGTAAAAATCTCCACTACTAGTATAAAATAGTATAAGAAATCAAAGGGTCTTAAAAGGGTTGTAACTTAGCTTAAATAAAGGTAGGACAATTTTGGTTTAAGTAGCTCATATTGTGTAGAGAAAAATTACCACTATATCATAAGAGATGTAAAAACTAAGTATAGCATGATATTCCAACCTTCTATTCTAACTCCCTTCTTAATGTCCACACTTTTCCTCTAGTTTCATTTGCTTTTCTTTTCTTTTTCTTTTTTTTTTTATTTTCTTCTCTTTTTTATTTTTATTATTTTATTTTATTTTATTTTATTTTGTGGGTGCATTTTATGCTCCATCCCACATATTTTATTTTTTTCTTTTTCTTTTCCTTATAGAAACTAGACTTTTCTAATAATGGACTTTTGATAAATAAATAAAGGAATTTAACTTGTACATCAACTATAATAATGCTTATACTAACACATGTATCTCCATGGTATAGCAATCCTAATTATCACCACAATAAGGGTAACAAAATAAGTGGTTATTGTTTAGCAAAAGATTTGGTTAATGAAATGCTTAACAACAAAAACAGGTTAAGGCTCAAAAATAGCTACCTAAAGTAAAAAAGGTTAGTTTTTTAAAGCAAGCCAAAATGATTTAATCTAATTGCCCTTTTCATTTCTCATGCACATCTCATAGTAAATATAATCTCAAAATTTACAAAAGACAAGTTCTAGAGGATATGGCATATAAAGGCTCTCATACAAGAAAATTTTCAATGTATAAGGCTCAAAAGCTCACATAAGCTATAGGTCAAACTACTCTAAGCAATGCATTGGCAAGATAATCCTTTTATACATGTGAAAAGATACTCAACTTAGAAAGACCCTACAGTAAAGTGCTTTGCCAAGTCATGACCTTCACTGTGTACATTTAATTGTCAAAGTAAAATAAAAATGATATTTTTCAAGATATGGCATAGATAGACTTAATTGAAAGAAATACAAGCTTAATCATACATATATTCCCAAATATATATCAACTATATAAGCTCCAAAATCAAATGCACAAAACAACCTATACATATATACATAAAAACAATAATACATAACCCTACATACATATATGTACAAATCAAACTCAACATACCTAATATTAAAAACCTATATATAAAAACCTAAAATTAGCAGCGCATGCATAAACACAGGCTACACTAAACACATATATAAAAATCAAATAAATATAACAATAATGCCCCCACACTTAAAGGACACACTGTCCCCATTGTGTGAAAACAAACAAACAAATAATATAAACAAGTAAAACACAAGAGACAATAGAAATAAAACAAAAATAACATGAAAAATTAAAAGAGTATGGAGAAAACTTATCTCAATCCCCACTAGGGGAATCAAGTGGAGAAGGTAAAACTTCAACATTCTGCTTTCTGAAGAAGGATAGGAGTTTGCGACTCAAGCTTTTCTGATTCTTATGGACTGCCTTCACTGTGGTCTCAAGGGAAACCATCCTTGTAGCCATGCTCTAGTTGGCAGCCTCCATTCCATCCAATCGTGTAAGAACCTGCTGCCAACCAGTAAAATCACTACCTTCATGAGCATGAAATCTGGTAACCACTTCTTCCTCAGATTCTTCTTCATCAGCAGACTCCTCATGTGCACCAGCAGCTGTGGAAGATTCAGGGGCTTTCCCTTTGCCTTTGTCCAAGCTTGAACTATCACCCTGCATACCTCTATCAACAAACTTGGGCAGCCAACTACCTTTTGTTAAAAGATTAGCATGCCTCAAGTATACAACATCTAACATGGCAACATGTTCACCCTCATCTAATTGAAAATTATGCAAATCCCCCAAACAACCTAATATAATGCCTATCACCATGTGACACATCCCCACAGTCTTACTTTTGGCAATAGAGGCATGATAAAGGCCACCGAAGATAAAATCAATTGAGCAAGGGGTTTTCCTAGATTGCAGCCATGCTCTAGTTGGCAGCCTCCATTCCATCCAATCGTGTAAGAACCTGTTGCCAACCAGTAAAATCACTACCTTCATGAGCATGAAATCTGGTAGCCACTTCTTCCTCAGATTCTTCTTCATCAGCAGACTCCTCATGTGCACCAGCAGCTGTGGAAGATTCAGGGGCTTTCCCTTTGCCTTTGTCCATGCTTGAACTATCACCCTGCATACCTCTATCAACAAACTTGGGTGGCCAACTGCCTTTTGTTAAAAGATTAGCACGCCTCAAGTATACAACATCTAAAATGGCAACATGTTCACCCTCATCTAATTGAAAATTATGCAAATCCCCCAAACAACCTAATATAATGCCTGTCACCATGTGACACATCCCCACAGTCTTACTTTTGGCAATAGAGGCATGATAAAGGCCATCGAAGATAAAATCAATTAAGCAAGGGGTTTTCCTAGATTGCAATAAATCCAGAAAAAATAAATCTTTGGTTTGAACCTTTGAACTCTCCACGCTACCAAACAAAGCATGACAAAGATATTTGTGAAAAAGCATCAAAACATCATCCTTAATTTGACGATTGGTGGAATCTTTATTGTTAAAGGAATCCAAACCAGTTAATCTCTTTCAAACAGGTCTAGGATCAAAGATATGCGCATCAAATCATTTACCATTAAATGAAAAACCAAACCACTCATGGATTTCAGGAAACCTAAAAACATATTCTTGTCATTGATGTCTAAATTTCATTTTATCTCTACCTTTATCAACATAATCAAGGGACACAAAAAATTCTTGCTTAATTGGAAGATTTAGATGCACAAATTTACCCCACTTTATATATTTAAGATATTTTTCAAATTTTTCTGTTAAGCCCAAATGATTTAATAAGGAAAAATCAACATGCCACATACCAACATATGACTTTTTAGCAAAATAAACAAACTTCTCACCTTCTTCTTCCAAAAAAATAGGAAAAGGACATTCAAACCTATTTTGCAGGCGAATTGGATCTTGGTTTGAACTTGACCCTCCAGCATCTTTCTTTTCCTTGTGGCCAATAGTTTTTGCTCTTACCATCTTGAGGGTGAGTGAAATCAAGAGAAACTTTGCAAAATAAACTCAGAAAGAAAGTTAAATGAAGAACAAAAACCAGGAAACTCAAGAAATAGGAGAAAAGAAGGGAAGATTTGAGAGTATTTGAAAGAAAAACCAAAGAGAAATGAAGAGACGACTCAAAAGCAAAAGAGAAATGCTACAGTTAGGGCTTAAAGCTATTTATAGGGGAGATAAAATTAGGATTGTAATGATCAGAAATTCAAAAGAATTCAAATTTCGTGATCTGTCGCAATCGCGACAGAACCGAAATTTCCAATTCACGGCTCGCAAAACCCATCGCCATCGCGCGACAAAATATTTTCTCACCTCTTTGTCGTGCTCGCGATAGAATGGAATTGCCTAAATTTGCATTTTTCTGTCGCGCACTCCATGCCTGGTGCGATCGCGACAGTAAACTGCGAAAACATCCTTCGCGCGACAGTGAGGAATTTTCAAAGAACAATTTTTTTCTTTTTCAATATAACACTGAAAATTTAAATAACAAAAATGACACACTATCTAAGACACCCTGTAGAATAAAAAAGAAACTATATTAGTAATATATATAATGCAAAAATCACACTAAAGTCTAATAAACACCATACAAAATAACTTAAAAAGACAACAAGTACAAAATAAAAAGAATATGTAAGTAACTTTCAAACCATTTGTAAAGAGATATAGGAGACCTTCCTACCATGAAAAGTTTCCTCTAAATATACCTTGCATCTTTGACCATTTGCTTTAAATAATTCTCCTTTACTATTTTTAAGCTCTAAGTAACCATGGTCAAAGACTTGGTTGACCTCAAAGGGTCCACTCCACCTAGATCTCAATTTTCCAGGAAATAGTTTCAACCTAGAATTGTATAAAAGAACCTTATCCCCAATCTTGAAACTTTTATATCTAATATGAGCATCATACCATTTCTTGGATCTTTCTTTGTATAGCTTTGCATTTTCATAAGAAATAAGTCGTAACTCATCTAGTTCATTAAGTTGTAAACATCTTTTAACACTAGCATCTTTAATGTCATAATTTAAAGTCCTAACGGCCCAATATGCTCTATGCTCTAACTCAATAGGCAAATGACAAGCTTTTCCATAGACTAACCTATATGGTGTCATCCCAATAGGTGCTTTAAATGCTGTATGATATGCCCATAGTGCATCATCAAGCTTATGTACCCAATCTTTCCTAGAGCTAAAAACTGTCTTCTCTAATATCCATTTAAGTTCTCTATTGAATATCTCTACTTGACCACTAGTTTTTGGATGACATAGAGTAGCTACCCTATGATGCACACCATATTTATGCAATAAAGAATCAAAAGAGCGATTAATAAAATGCTTACCTCTATCACTTATGATGGCTCTTGGCACTCCAAACCTTGAAAAGATATTCTTTAAAAATTTGATCACCACCTTGGAATCATTAGTTGGTGTTGCTTTGGCTTTAACCCATTTTGATACATAGTCAACACCAACCAAAATATAGTTTTGTCCAAAAGATGTAGGAAAAGGACCCATGAAGTCTATCCCCCACACATCAATATCTCTACTTCCAAGATATTGTTCAAAGGCATTTCATCTCTCTTCCCAATGTTACCAGCTCTTTGACACCTATCACATTGTGCTACAAAACCCCTAGCATCATGAAATAATGTAGGCTAAAAGAAACCACATTCTAGCACACGAAAGGCAGTCTTAGTACTACCATTATGACCAGAATACAAAGATGAATGACAATGCGTTAAAATGTTTACATACTCATCCTCACTGACGCACCTACTGATAATACCATCCCCACTTATCTTAAATAAATAGGGTTCCTCCCAAAGATAATTTTTGACTTCACTAAAGAATTTTTTTTCTTTTGTTGTCATGTCAAATCATTAGGTATAATCCCTGTAACAAGAAAGTTAGCAAAATTTGCAAACCAAGGACTATTTACTTGCTCAATAGACATAAGAGACTCATCCGGAAAGGATTCATTAATCTCATTGCTCTCCCCTATAGGTCCTTCATCATTTTCTAACCTTGACAAATGATCAGCTACTAAATTTTTAGATCCCTTCTTATCTCTAATTTCAAGGTCGAACTCTTACAATAAAAGAACCCAACGAATTAATCTAGGCTTAGCATCTTTTTTAGCAAATAAGTACCTTAGTGCTACATGATCCGTATAGATGATTACTTTAGATCCTAACAAATAAGACCTAAACTTATCACATGCATAGACAACCGCTAACATTTCTTTTTCAATAGTTGTGTAATTTACTTGAGGTGATGACAATGTATGGCTAGCATAGTAAATCACATGCAAATGTTTACCTTGTCTTTGTCCTAACACACATCTAACAGCATGATCACTTGCATCACACATAATTTCAAAAGGTAATTCCCAATTAGGAGAAATAATTATGGGTGCACTTACAAGAGCATTCTTTAAGGTATCAAAAGCTTGCATACATGCATGAGAAAATTCAAAAGGTACATCCTTAACTAACAAATTAGTTAAAGGCTTAGCAATTAAGGAAAAGTCCTTTATAAATCTTCTATAAAAACCAGCATGTCCCAAAAATGACCTTACACCCTTAAGTGTAGTTGGTGGAGGTAATTTCTCCATCAATTCCGTTTTAGCTCTATCTACCTCAATCCCTTTACTTGAAATTTTATGGCTTAGAACTATTCCTTCTTCAACCATAAAATAACATTTCTCCCAATTTAGTACCAAATTAGTCTCCTCACATCTAGCCAATACTTTATCTAAATTACTTAAACATAACTCAAATGAGTCCCCATACACAGAAAAATCATCCATGAACACTTCCATGATGTCTTCTATCATATCCCCAAAAATAGAAGTCATGCACCTTTGAAAAGTTGCTGGTGCATTACATAGCCCAAATGGCATTCTTCTATAGGCAAAAGCCCCATATGGACAAGTAAAGGTGATTTTTTCTTGGTCACTAGGGTATATAAATATTTGGAAATATCCCGAATAACCATCTAGAAAGCAATAATGAGAGTGGCCAGCTATCCTTTCTAACATTTGGTCAATGAATGGTAAAGGAAAATGATCCTTCGTAGTGGCCGAATTCAACTTCCTATAGTCAATACACACCCTCCAACCGGTGGTGGTTCTAGTAAGAATCAAATCCCCAACCTCATTTCTAACTACCGTCATACCCCCTTTCTTTTGTACACAATGAATAGGACTTACCCAAGAACTATTCGAAATCGGATAGATAATCCCAGCATCTAATAACTTAATGACTTCTTTTTTAACCACTTCTTTCATATTGGGATTAAGTCTTCTTTGTCTATCAGCTTTTGGTTGACATTCATCTACCATGTTAATCCTATGCATGACTACATTAGGACTAATTCCTTTTAAATCAGAAATTTGCCAACCCATACTCTTTATCCTCTTTCTAATAACTTCTAACAATGAAGACTCTTGTGCACTAGTGAGTTTGTTAGAAATAATAATAGGTAAAGTATGATTTGGACCAAGAAATGCATACCTCAAATGACTAGGTAGCTCTTTCAACTCTACATTAGGAGGACTTGCAATGGAAGGTGGCAATGGTGCTTCATTTCTATATAAAAGTTCAGGCCTTGAGCTCTTTTGCTCCACCTTTTCATGCACTTCTTCTTCAAAATGGACCTCCTGTTGACCTGCATTGTCTAACACTTCCAAAACACAAGCATCAATGACATCTATTTTTATGCACACATTCTCATCCATGGGATATTTTAGGGCCTTATCAATATGATATTCCACACTATCTTCCCCCACTTTTAAAATTAAAGTTCCCTCATAGATATCAACCAAAGCCCTACCAGTTCTCATGAAAGGTCTTCCTAATATCAATGGGCATTTTACATCATATGCAAAATCTAGAATAACAAAGTCAGCAGGTTGAATGAACTTATCAACTTTCACAAGCACATCTTCCACTATGCCATATGGTTTCTTAATAGATTGATCAGCCAATTGCAAAACCATAGAAGTAGGTTTAATATAGTCCAACCCTAACTTCTTAAAGATAGTCAAAGGCATAAGATTTATACTTGCCCCCAAATCATATAAACATTTAGGAAAATCAACATCCCCTAAAGTGCAAGGAATAGTAAAACTACCATTATCCTTAAGCTTAGTAGGCAAATTATTAGAAATTATTGAACTACATGCCTCAGTCAACTCTATAGTGGATATATCCTCCCAACTTCTTTTCTTAGAAATTAAGTCTTTTAGGAATTTTGCATAGTTAGGAATTTGTGTAATGGCCTCAATAAAATTCAAATTTATGTGTAAATGTTTCAATTTATCAATAAAAGACTGGAATTGCTTATCTTGGTGTTGCTGCTTTAAGCATTGTGGAAATGGCGGACGAGGTTGAAAAACTAGTGGAGTTTGTGCTTTGGTCACCCCTTCTGTTGCGCCCGCGAATGGTGTCACACTCGCGAGAGTAGGCAGATTCTCATTGCTCACGCTCGCGAAAGGTAGTGCGCTTACGATGTCTGCCTGCCTCTCTTCTATCACGCTCGCGACCGGTGTCGCGCTCGCGATAGACGGTTCATGCTTCTGAAAATTCTTTTATTTTTCCTGCACATACTCATCCATATTAGTAGAAACAAATTCATTGTTATAGGATTTACCTGACCACAATTTAATGTCTTTAAGATGTTCCCTTGGATTCTCTTCTGTATTACTTGGTAGATTTCCTTGCATTTGTGAAGGTAAAACCTTAGTAATTTGCCCTATTTGCACTTCCAAGTTATGGATGGATGAGGCTTAATTTTTAGTGATTTGATCAAACTTTGTTTCTAGCCTCTTTTGGTTCTCTTCTTGTGAACTAAACTTTAGGTTAATCCCCTCTAAGAAACTATCCATTTTAACCTCTAAAGCTCCAAACCTATCTTGTTGAAATCCTACACCCCTATTTTGGTTACTACTATTCCCCCATGAAAAATTAGGATGGCTTCTCCAACCAGGGTTATATG
Organism: Excoecaria cochinchinensis; assembly: GCA_947683425.1. Lineage (NCBI taxonomy): Eukaryota > Viridiplantae > Streptophyta > Magnoliopsida > Malpighiales > Euphorbiaceae > Excoecaria > Excoecaria cochinchinensis. The sequence continues at coordinate 7,304,919 of CANTUQ010000004.1, forward strand.
TATTTGAGTATGGGTTACCACGCCCTTGCCCTTGGATAAAGCTAACTTGTTCTTCCGTACTAGCTATCCCCAAACTACATACCTCACTTGTATGACCTTGTTGGCCACAAATGGTGTATACCTTTTGAGAACTACCCCCCATTCCTAGGCTATTAATCTTTTAAGTTAAAGCCTCAATTTGGGCTTGTAAGGCTACCACAAAATCTATTAAATGTACCCCCCTAGCATTAGAATTAGATTCTCTTACTCTTTCGGTGGGCCACATATATACAATTGTTCATAGCCATCTCTTCTAACAATTCAAAAGCAGCTTCTGTTGTTTTCCTCATAAGTGAGCCACCAACTGCAGCATCTATGGTACCCCTAGTTTTAGGGTTCACTCCATTATAGAAAGTTTGCATTAGCAACTCCCTTGGAAGGTTATGGTGAGGACACATTCTCTACAATTCTTTAAATCTCTCCCAATCTTCATATAAAGACTCATTATCATGTTGCACAAAAGTTGCGATATCTTTTATAATTTTTGCAGTTTTAGCTAGAGAAAAGTATTTTGATAAAAAAGCTTGGGCCAATTGGTCCCAAGTGGTTATTGACCCTCTAGTTAGTGAATTCAACCAAGTCTTGGCTTTATCCTTCAAAGTGAAAGCAAAAAGCCTAAGTTTAATTGCATCAGCCGAAACTCTATTAATTTTAAAAGTATCACATATTTCCAAGAAATTTGCCAAATGAGCATTAAGATCCTCATTTGCCAAATCATAAAATTGAATGCTATTTTGAATCATTTGCAAAAGAGAAGGTTTTATTTCAAATTGGTTAGCATTTACCGTAGGCCTTACCACACCTTATTGAGCACCACTCAATGCGAGTGTAGCAAAATCCATCAACCTTGGTGGATTCTCCTCTTCAGCCATAATAGGTCTCTTATTCTTATTCTTCCTTTTGTTGGATTTTCGGTTACTTAACAAATATCTTTCTATATCAGGATTCAAAGGTTCAAGCTCTTCTTGAGAACTCCTTGTACTAGGCATGAACTATCAAATCCTGTAAAACTAATACAAAACAAAACTAAGTAAATATTGTAATCCAAAATCCTAAATCAAGATTCATAATGGCAATAAATAATCATACATTCCCCGGCAACGGCGCCAAAAACTTGTTAGCCTATTTCTAAGTGCTAATTTTGCAAGTATACGGTGTACCGGTTATAGTACAAAAGATGTCGATCCCATGAGGAATGTGATAAATATTACACACTATTATTACTCAATTTTAATCTTGTTTACAATGATCATAAATTTTATGAATGAAAGTCGAAATACTATGTTTAATACTATCTAACCTAATTATTGATTATCGGAGAAGACAAATGATTAATGATGATAAAGTAATAATAAATAGAACATGAAGTGATTATTCTTGATTATAAGTATATTCTTATCATGCAAGCCAAGTTGAATAAGATTCTAATTTACTCTCTCGACATAAACTAGAGTGCCTAAAACATGCATTTATAATTCTAACTCACAATTTTCATTAATCAATTAGAGTGTTATACATGAAAATTTCAGGAATAATAAACAACCTATAACCACCATCTAATATTATTATTTCTCAAATAATACTTCAATGATGAACTATTAGATTTAAGTAAGAATTTATCTTTCAACTAAACACTTACTTATAATGATCATGCATAAAAATACTAATAGAAAATTCTACAAGAAAGAATATCAAATTGATATGAATAACAAAATATAACATTAAAGATTCAAGTTCATAAATGCATCATTCAATAATTACAAAGAAGAAGTTAAAGATAAGAAATAAAGAAGGAGAACTCTCAACCCTTTTCCCTTTCACAAAGGATATCTTCTTCTTTATAAGAAATCTTCTCTTCAAAACATAAAAATCCTAACTTAAAACTTTAACTAAAGAAATGTACTCTCAAACTTACAGAAATTCTTAATTAAAAATTCAACTCCTTAAAATTATAGTTAAATGTTACATTTATAGAGTTGTAAAAGTTGTGTCCTTTCAAGTGTCTCTTCAAAAGGTTGCAAGACTTGGGTGAAAGACATGACATTTCAAAGCAAAGTTTGAAATCAACTTCCCAACATTCCTTTCTGTCGCACTCGCGGAAGAGCATGCCTTCTTCTTCGCTCCACCTTCTTTGCGCTGGCTCTTCTCCGCGGGATGTCACGACCTCGTGACGTGCCGCCTTGCTCGTGACAACGCAAGCTAGTTTCCTTTCTTCTTCTCTTTGGCTCTCTTCATTGGCGCGTCTTGTCCCGCTTGCGATAGATTACTTCTTCTCCTTTGCTTTCTTCTCTTCCTTTATTCTTTCCCTCTTTGTTTGGCACTTCCTATTGTGCTCGCGATGCTGGTCGTGCTAGCGATAGATTCTTCTCTTCCTTAGCTCATTTTTGCTCCCTTTTCCTATTTTTTCCATTTTCTCCTACACACAAAACTTAAATAAAAACATAAAACATATCTAATTATAACATAATTAGCTACAAATAAACATTATTGTAACCCCAAAACATAGATTAAATATGAGCTATTTAGGCACATATCACTCACTCCTTTATCCGTTCCTATATGGAAATGGGATGATATCGCCATGGATTTTGTGTCGGGTTTGCCGGTGACTCAGCGGAAGCATGATTCGGTTTGGGTGATTATGGATTGGCTCACCAAGTCAGCTCATTTTCTATCGGTCAGAGTGGACTACTGGATGGATAAGTTGGCCAGTGTTTATGTGGATGAGGTGGTATGACTGCATGGTGTGCTGTTGTCGATAGTGTCAGATCGGGATCCAAGGTTTACATCTAAGTTCTGGAAGGAATTGCAAAGAGCTTTGGGTACTAAGTTGAATTTAACATGACATTTCATCCTCAGACAGATGGTCAGTCCGAGCGGGTTATCCAGATTTTGGAAGATATGCCTCGGGCTTGTGCTTTGGATTTTTCTGGCAGTTGGGACAAGTATGTGCGGCTTATGGAGTTTACCTACAATAATAGCTATCAGTCAAGCATTGGGATGTCACTATTTGAAGCTTTGTATGGTCGACCGTGTAGGACTCCGGTTTGTTGGACAGAGTTGACTGAGAGATCTTTTATTGGGCCAGAGATGATTAAAGATACAGAGGAGAAGATCAGAGTTATGCAATGGAATCTGAAAGTGGCTAAAGAAAAATAGAAATCTTATGCCAATTTGAAGAGAAAGGATATTCGGTTTGAGGTCGGGGACAAAGTTTTCCTTAAGGTGTCGCTTTGGAGGAAAGTATTGCGGTTTGGCAAGAAAGGTAAACTTAGTCCTCGGTTCATTAGGCCTTTTGAGGTTTTTGAGAGAGTTGGTCCGATAGCCTATAGATTGGCTTTATCGATGGAGTTGGCTAAGATGCATAATGTCTTCCATGTCTCCATGCTTCGACAGTACTGATCGGATCCATCGTATGTGTTGTCGGTTTAGGACGTTCAAATTCAGTCGGATTATTCATATGATGAGGAACTGAAGGCTATTACAGCTCAGGAAGTGAAGTAGTTGAAAAGTAAGCAAGTTCCTCTAGTTAAGGTTCTTTAGCAGCATCATGGAGTTGAGGAAGCGACTTGGGAACAAGAGGTGACTATGAGGATTCAATATCCATAGTTGTTCAATTCAGGTGAGAATTTCGAGGACAAAATTCTTGTTAGTAGGGGAGAGTTGTCACACCCCATTTTTCCCTAGTAGTTTGAGCCATGTGTATGTGTGCATGTGTGAGTGTTTTGGCATGTGTTAATGGTATTTTGGGTTTTATGCATGTTTTGTGGGCTTTATTAGAGTGTGGGTGCATGTTTGATATTAGGATGTGTGTGTATGGGTCTTGTTAGTGTGTGTGCATGCTCATAGGGGAGTAGTGTGTATATTAGTGAGGGTTAGTCTAGTGTGTAGTGTCTTGCTTTATTGTAGGGTGTGAATTATCAAAACCCACCAATCTCAAGGTGACATGTGGCAAGGGAAATTAAGAAGGGGTATATAAAGAGAGGAGAGAGAAAGAGAGATTAGAATTCTTCCCTAGCTCTCCCGTTCTCTTCCTCCTTCCCTCCTTTGCTTCTTCTTTCTTCCTCTTCCTCTTGCTGCATCGTGATTCTTTCTTTTCTTGGCTGTTTTGTTGGTGGATCTTGGTAACTCTCAAGAGATTTAATGGTAAATTAGTGGGTTTTCTCTTCTTTATCATCTTTTCTCTTATTTTGTTAGATGTGTTCTTAATCTAGGATTTTTGTGTTTGTTTGGTTCTTGGGTTTTCGGGTTTAGAAGCGCCTACACGTGATCCCAAGGGGAAAGAGAAGGCGAGTGGGAGCGGAGCTTGCAACTAGGAGCATAAAAATTTACAGGTTTGGGAATTTATTTGAATTTGTGCATTTTTGTGATTTGGTATATTGAATGAATTTATGGGAATTTGAGGTTTGTTGAGCCTCATGTTAGTGCAAATGTTATGGGTTTTGGTTTGATTTAAGTTGTGATGCATTAATGATGAGTTATTGAAGCAAATTTTAAGTTTGATGAACTTTATTGCAATTTTCTGGGTTTGTCACTTTTGAGAAGTTTAATTATGTTAATTCATGATTTTGATTGTGTTAATTGTTGTAAAAGTTGTGTTTTATGTTACTTATAATGATGGGAAGGTTGATTTGAAGTAAGACGAAGTTTGAGTTGATTTATGTTTGAGATTGGAGGTTTGGGTGATTTGGGAGTGTGATTTTCTGCAGATTTTTGCATAAGAGCTGGAAATCATGACAATGTCACAAGCTCGACACTGTCATGAGATCAAGATAGAGCTCAGTGAATTCAGCCCTTGCGCGGGACCGAGCGAATATGGGCTGTCGAGCTGCCGCAGTGAGAGTTGTCTGTCACAAGCGCGACAGAGCGCTCGGCTACCAAGAGGAATTGGGCAGTCCCCTGTCGCGAGCACGTGCCTATGCACGAGCGCGATAGCTTTTGTTGGCCTTTCACTGTCACGAGCGTGACAGTGAGATGTGCTTTTATCTCCGCGTGAGCACGAAGACTGCCGTGATCACAACCTGGGGCAAGTTTTGCCTCTGTCGCAAGCGCGATACCCCTGACTTCAATTTGAGTTTTCTTTTGTGATTTTCGATATTTCATTTCCGAACTTGTGATGCTTTTAGGTTTATACTTTGACAATTTTATAAATTATATGAATGTGATATGATGGATTATGCATGACCTGCAAGAGTTAGTTTAGTGCATAGTTAGGCATGCCTAATAGAGTTCAGTAGCTGCAGGCCTCAGTTCTATTCTGGACCCTGATCAGGTCCCCGTTTGGTTCCTCAAGAACCTCAATGTGTTTAGATCTTATTTAAAATCCCCTCCAAAAAATGTTTTTGAATGAGAAAATGTGATGTTGCTTTTCGATTCGTACCCGTAAGGTACCGCCATGCGTTCACTCGTTATCCACTACTGTGAGTCTGCAGGTGTTATACTTCATTGTGTTATCTGAATGTGAATCCGAATGACTATGATTATAAGTATGTGAACCAATTATTATATGAATGTGATTATGAGCTGTTGAATGCTTATAAATGTGACTCAATTATGATTATGTCTTATGATTATCAGCTTATGCCATTATGTATGTGTTTTGCCTCGATGACCATTGTGAATGGCCATCCATGTTATTATTGTTTGTTTTCCCACTAAGCTTTATCGCTTAGCACGGGTGTTTAATCCGTGCAGGTGCAAAAGGTGTATAGCTTTTGGGAGAGTCGCTGCAAGTCAAGCCAACACAGAGGGATTAATGATAGGACTTAGCTTCTTTTTGTATTATGATTCTTTTTGTAATAGTGAGCTCTCATTGTATTTAGTCTTTTTTTCAGCTTCTGTGTAATTATTTTGGGAATATCAGAACATTTATGTAATGAATATTTTTAATCCATCTATGAATGATCAGTTTGGCTTAAAAGTTTTAAATTCCACCGTATATGTGTGTGTTTATATTATATAGATGTATATTATTGTACCGTTTTGCTTGGTGACACCCTTACTCATACGGGTTCTCACTCCATTGCAGATGAGTTCCCCTACGTATGGGTAGTGTAACGCCCTGTTCCCACCCGAGTAGTTTGAGCCTTGTGTGTGTGTGATTTTGTATATATAATGTTGGCATGTGTTATTTTGAGTATGTGTTATGGTTTAAATTATAGTATTATGCTTTTTGGGGTTTTGCTTGGGTGTGAGTGTGTGTAAGGGATTAGTGTGTGTGTAAGTGAGGTTTGGCTTAGCTGTAGTGTGGAAGTTGGAAGTAGGGTGTGAATTGGTTGAGTCCACCAATTGGAAGGTGACATGTGGCAAGGGAGTAGGCTTTATAAGCATAGGAGAGGGAAAGAGTGGGGGACAACTGCCCTCTTGCCCTCTCTCGTTCTATCTTCCTCCTCCTCCACGCCATTTTCATCTTCTTTCTTCTCCTTTCTTCTTCTTCTTTGATTCTCTTTCTCTTTTGTTAGTCTTTGTTGGTGGATTTCGGCAATTCCAAGGTTTGTTGGTAAGTGTTAGTTGATTTCTTTCTTCTTTTTCCTCTTCCCATGGTTTTGTTAGGGTATGGGTGTATTTTTGGGTTAAGATTTTAAATTCTATTTTGATGGGTGTTTTGCTCAGAGATCCCTCATAAAGAGCCTAAGGGCAAGGAAATAGCCAGTGGAAGCGGAGCCCCGTGATTAAAGCTCAAGAATTTGAGGTTTGGGAACGTTTGTCACTTTTGTGCATATTGTGTGATTTTTGTGCTTTTGTGGAAATTGTTGAAATTGATGAGATATATTGTGGGTATTTGTATCTAAATGACATGGGAGTCTATTATTTTGAGTTGAGATGCATAATTTGTGAAGAATTGAACCTAAGCATGATTTTGTATGAATTTCTAAGAGAAATTGCTGGTTTATTGAATTCTGGAATTTAATCTTGTTAATAGTGTGTTTTGATAGTAATAATTGGATTATAAGTTGGATTTTAGGTTGATTAAGATTTTGTGAATGATTAATTTGTTTGGGGTTGAGTTTTGAAGTCAATTGGAGGTTTGGGTGATTTTTGGAGTGTGAATTTCTGCAGATTTTTGCGTAAGAGCTGGAAATCATGACTCTGTCGCGAGCGCGATACTGTCATGAGATCGCGATAGATCTCGGTGAATTCAACCTTCGTGTATGGCCAAGCCGCCGTAACGAGAGCTCTCCATCGCGATCATGATGCATGTCGCGAGCCCGACAGAGCGCTCAGCTGCAGAGCAGAATGGTCAGTTCTCTGTCGCGAGTGCGCGCTTGTGTGGGAACGCAACAGCTTTGGCTGGCCGCTCACTGTCGCGAGCGCGATACATGTTGCGAGTGCAATAGAGCGCTCAGCTGCCGAGCAGAATGGGCAGTTCTTTGTCTTGAGCGCACGCCCGTGCGCGAGCGCAACAGCTTTGGCTGGCCGCTCACTGTCGCGAGCACGATGCTCGTCATGAACACAACAGTAAGATGTGTTTTTGTCACTGCACGAGCGCGAAGACTGCCGTGATCACGAACTGGGGCAAGTTTCTCCCGTGTCGCGAGCGCGATACCTCCTTGTTTCAATTTGAGTTTTTTTTTATGCTTTCAATGTTTAATTTCTGAACTTGTGATGTTTTTAGAATTATACATGGACAATTTTATGAATTATATGAATGTGATTTGATGATTTATGCATGACTTGCGAGAGTCAATAAGTGGATAAATAGGCATGCCTATTTAGTTAAGTTAGCTGCAGCCATGCATATGTGTTCAGGACCCTGTTTGGATCCTCGCGATCCCTTTTAAACTTGAATCTTGTTTAAGATTCCATGCAAAAATGTTTGAAACAAAAACAAAAGAATAGTTTTGATACCCTCGGGCATCCATGCATTTTGAATGAACATGCGTTACTCGCTATCCACTATTTTGAATAAGTAGGGTTTACTGTGTTTATGTGTTATAATTCAGTCCAGCATGAATGATTGTGTGATTTATGATGTTGAGATCTTGAGTATGATGAATTGTTTATTAAGAATTGATTTTCGGTGTGTGCCATGTGTATGTGATTTGTTTCTGACGTCCACTGTGAGTGGTCATTTTTTATTGTGTTTTCCCCACTAAGCGTATTCGCTTAGCACGGGTGTTTTATCCGTGCAGGTGTTGATGTCATTGGAGATTTTGGGCATGGAGATCCGTTTCAGCAGGGCCAACATAACTAGGAGAGAGAGATTTTACAGTATAAGATTGTACTTTTTGTATATGTATTAGTTTAACATTTTATAATGATGACTCTTGATGTAAGCTCTACTTTTGTAATTTAGTTTTGATATCCGATATGTACATGATCTTCCTCGCTAAGGCACTTTTGAATTTTGATATGTAAGACTATTATGTAAATTAATAAAATATTGTACTTTTGTTTTCAGCCTCCGTCTATTGTTTTAAGAAATTTTATTTTACCCTTTTTGAATGAATAATTCGTAACTTTATTTGCTTTGTTTGAGGTCTTACATGACAGCCCTCATCTATCGAGGTCCTTCTTCCTCCTCGAGGGAGGAAGTTCCCTATATATAGGTAAGGGGTGTTACATTTTGTGGTATTAGAGCGAGGTTTAGACGTTTCTGGGTAAGTGTAAGATAGAGTGTACATTTAGTGTTGTGTTGGCCTGATGCAGATTATTGTGTATGTTTTATAGTTAGATGGGGTCTGCTCGTGGATCAGCTGAGAGTGCAAATCCCCGAGAGCAAGATCCGTCCATTTCTGGTCCGGCTCAACCACCTAGGGTGCAACCTGAGGCCCCTGCGGTCCCCTTTGAGGCCATACTCAAGATATCTCAGGATATGGCCACGGTTTTGGAAAGAGTTACTGCCCCGAGAGCTCTAATTGAGAATATGAGGAAGTTTGGAGCGAAGGATTTCTTTAGAACCAGCTTAGATAAATCGAATAAAGCTGAGAGGTGGATTGAGAAGGTTAGTCGGGTGCTAAGGGAAATTCGGTGCCTTCCGGAGAGAGTGGCGGAGTGTGTAGTGTCTTTATTGCAGGGCTCAACTTATGATTGGTGGACATTAGTGCTTAGACATCCTCAGCTTCCCGAGCTTGTAACATGGGAGTTCTTTGAAGGAGAATTTCGGAGTAAGTATGTTACTAAGGCATTTAAAGAGGCCAGATGGGCGCAATTTTTGAGTCTTCGACAAAGAGTGTTATCCATGGTTGATTATGAGAAGGAGTTTAATCGACTCAGTATGCACTGCCAGGAGTTCTCACTGAGGAGTTTCGATGTTAACAGTTTGAGGTGGGTCTGAATGAGTCTCTAAAGGTGATGTTAGTTTCTTTGATGTCTTCACCGGATATCAGTTATTATTAGATAGTGCAGTCAGCTTTGAGAGCGGAACGCTCTGAGAATATTTTAAGAGAGAAGGCTCAGAGGAAAAAGTCCTCTAGAGGAGGTTCCTCATTAGGAAATAGGTTGCGCGAGTCTCAAGGAAATCCTTCTGGTGAGTCACATGCTAGTCCGGCTACTAGAGGGAGGTGGCAGGAATCCTTTAGAGGGTCTAGCACGGGTAGAGGAGCTTCGGGTGGTAGAGGTAATGGAGTGCCTCAGTGCTCCCATTGCAGTAAGCGCCATTGGGGTGAATGTCGGTGGTTAATGGGAGGATGTTTTAGATGTGGTAGCACCGACCAATTTCTAACCAATTGCCCGAACTTGTATAAGAATACTCAGGGTCAACAAGAGGCTAGTGGAGCGGGGTCGAATGTTCCTCAGGGTAGTCGTGCTAGAGGTAGAGGACGGGATCGTGGTGGATGACCTTGGGAAAGAGAACCCCCAGTGCCGGCGGCCGCAAGAGCTTACGCAATGAGAGCTCGTGATGACCAGGATGCTTTGGAAGTAATAGCCAATAAGTTTTTACTTTTCAGCATTGAAATGTATGCTTTGATAGACCCGGGTTCTACTAATTCTTATCTGTGTTCTGATAAGTTGTGTGATGCATTGGCTAATGAGGATAAATTGGATTATGAGATATGTTTGACTAGTCCGTTAGGGCAGTGTGTTAAAGTGAATCGGGTATATCGGGATTGTCCTTTGATGGTGCAAGGTAAGGAATTTCCAGTTGATCTGATTAGTCTACCATTTCATGAGTTTGACCTAATTCTGGGTATGGATTGGTTGTCTAAGCAGCGAGCTATAGTTGATTGTTAGAGGAGAATGGTTGTGATAAAAGATAGGGATCAGATACCTATGGTTGTGAAAGGTTTGGAAAGTAATTTGCTGCACAATGTAATTTAGGCTATGAAGGCCAAACAGTTCATGATGAAAGGATGTGAAGCATATTTGGCCTTAATTTTGAATTCTTGACGAGGGAAAGTAAAGATACAAGATATTTCGGTAGTAAGAGAATTTGCGGATGTGTTTCTAGAGGAATTACCGGGTTTGCCACCAGAGAGAGAAGTACAACTGTCTCTAGATATTGTACCGGGGGCAGCTCCGATTTCTAAGGCTCCGTATTGTATGGCTCCGGTGGAATTGAAAGTGTTAAAAAATCAATTGCAAGAACTTTTGGATAAGGGTTTCATTCGATCAAGTGTGTCACCTTGGGGTGCTTCGGTTCTGTTTGTTAAGAAGAAAGAAGGTACTTTGAGAATGTGTATTGATTATCGACAGATCAACAAGGTTACGGTAAAGAACAAGTATCCGTTGCCACGGATTGAGGATCTTTTCGATCAGTTAAGAGGAGCTGGAGTGTTTTCGAAGATAGATTTGAGATCTGGTTACTATCAGTTGAGATTTAAGGATGCAGATGTTGCGAAGACAGCTTTTCGGACGCATTGTGGTCACTACGAATTTTTAGTGATGCCATTTGGATTGACTAATGCACCCGCAGCTTTCATGGATTTAATGAACAGGGTATTCAAACAGTATTTGGATCATTTTGTTGTAGTGTTCATTGATGACATTCTGGGTTATTCCAAGAATGAAAGGGATCATGAGGAACATCTGAAGTTGGTATTGCAAGTGTTGAGGGACCATCAGCTCTATGTTAAGCTTAGTAAGTGCGAATTTTGGTTAAAAGAGGTAACCTTTCTTGGGCATGTGGTTTCAGTTGAAGGTATTCGGGTGGATCCATCCAAAGTTGAAGCCATTGTGAACTGGTTACCACCTAAGTTTGTGCCAAAAGTGAGGAGTTTTCTAGGACTAGCTGGCTATTATAGGCAGTTTGTTAAGGGATTTTCAGTGATAGATTCGCCTTTGACTCAGCTTCTCCGAAAAGAGGTTAAGTTCAATTGGTCTGATAGGTGCCAAGCAAGTTTTGAGTAGTTGAAGGATATGTTGATTAAAGCTCCTGTACTTACTCAACCCATTTCGGGTAAAGAGTATACTATGTACAGTGATGCCTCAGGTATATGATTGGGCTGTGTTTTGATGCAGGACAGCAAGGTTGTAACACCCTTTCCACTGTACATAATAATTTAATTGTCTTAAGCTATTCTTAAAATCATTACGAAATTCCGGGTAATTTTTTTTTCCAACTATTACACCTTACTATTCACACAATCATTCTCAAATATGCTACTTAAATTCTATCGAAATTTCGGCAGAATCTCCCCTGTAATATTGCCTATCCCCCTGTAAACAGAAAGTCTTTACACTTCTATAATCACATACATATTCAACCATCCTACTCCAATTCAAACTCCAACACAATTTTGCCCATCCTCCAATTTAATTCCAATCACATATTTATATAATAACTCATAATGTCATCAGTTCACTATTTACATCAATTATACAAAATACAAAGCTATTATGATAATACATCATCTATCAACTATAAATAATTATCTAATACAAATTCTTTGATACAATAGTATCCTAATTATTTAGGGAGTGTACATGCCACAAGAACAAATATTCGAATTATCAAATACAAAAATTCAATTTCTTTCACTTCCTTTCCATACTTACCATTTCATATTTCTTCTATGAAGCAGTGCTGATATTCACTTGATTTCTGTCTTATACCTGCGCGAGGATAAACCACGCGCTAAGCTTTACGCTTAGTGGTGACTACCAAATTTACTTATCCAAAGCATAAATATAATATATACACATATAATTGATCATTCATACATTAATATCGCAAATTACTTTTTCTTTTCATAATCAATATAATACTTTATAAATAATATACCAATAGCTATTTAACTCCAAATTAAATATGAATGATTTGCAAGATAAAACCATATTTATGCAAAATATTCAATATTCTTTTAAAAATGTTGAAATTTCTTAAACTTGCATATTCAAGTTTCCAAATCCATAACTGAAATTTCCTAACATTTTGACAATATACAAATCATGCTTATCGTGCATCGCTAAGCAAATTCCATAAATTATTAAATAGTCAATATGCTTCTGACATAGCAATTAATATTTCATTTCTACATGACAATTATTATGGCTTTCATCTAGTCATTAATACCAGCTAATATGTCTATACATATACGTAACACACAATATACATGTATGTAACACACACTGGTGATTATGACGTTGATATACATACATAAGGCTACTTCATTATATTATTAATTTCATAGGATCATTTACTGATATCATTGATTTACATACATAAGGCTACTTCATTATATTATTAATTTCATAGGATCATTTACTCAATTAGAATTTTTTTATCACAGATCCATCAGCTTTATCAATATATACATATACACATATATATATATAACTTTAAATTTCACTCTTATCTACTAATTAACATCCCTTTAGCAGTTGTACTATTTTATCCTTCAACTTTACTTCTGTCATTAAATTACTTTATGGCTTCTTAATCCACATTTACTTTCACTTGCCATCTAACTTCTTAAGTTATACATTTAATATGGATTATAAATTATTATTTAAACCCACCAGTTTATCTCACTTCATTTATTCATCATTAAATTTCTTGATTCACACAATTATTTCACATTCATAAATTCACTTTGCAATTTACTGTTTTGCCCATAGTACAATGCTGGCAGACTCTAAGCACAGGATAAACGGGATGTGAACCCCTAAGAGTTCACAATAACCTGGAGAGACCTCTGAGAGATCACTCCAGTCTTTCAAACCTGAAGGAACCCCGAAGGATTACCCCCAGTCTTTCAGATAATAGTGGAGTCCTGTGTGACCACCACTGTCTTTAAATACAGTACAATACACTTCGGATATTAAAATACAGAAGTAGGACCATCATTGGCCTACTAAAAAGTGAGTCGCCATGCTCACACCCGCGGTCTTATGTCCCTATGGCTAGCCACTATATCCTGAACTAGACTTGACTACCAGCTCATCGAATAGGGCCACATTATTGAATGTTATTTAAATAAATCAAAAATTTAATCTTTACATAAAATAAGATCAATATACACTTCAATTCAATTTTTCAGAAATAATCCCGGTATCATCCATCATCAATTTCTCATAACATTCCATTTACTTATCAAATTTCACTAATCTTAGCTTCACAACAAGCCATTAATCATATTTATATATTTAAAATGTGTTAACAATAATAATATACCTCATTTATATCAATATACATTCTGCCACTACTCTTTCTTTCCATTTCAATTCATTTTCATTTTATTTCGTCAAATTAAATTTATTTCATACCATACCATTAATACATTATTGTTTAAATAGGGATTCACTATTTTTCATTTATCCAATTCTTCTTACAAATTACCCCATTTAAACACGTATAACCCATTTTTACTTTTATTTATAGCCTGATATTCTGACTTCCTTAACAGACTAATTTACTTTATTGTTATAATTGTCTTTTAGGCATACTTAACTATACTCTTTATTTGTTAAGTACACTCACTTTCACTAATTCATTCACATGTCATGAGCCTGCTTAAAATACTTTTAGTCCTTTATTTATCAGTAATATAGTAAATTTATATTTTCTTCTCTAAAATTTAAGTAAAGTACGATGTTGCCTTCTATTAGTCTTTACTTATAAATCTAATTTTTTTTTCATGTTGAATTCCATCCTATCTTTATAGATTTACACTAAGTTTCATTTACTTTAAATGACACGTAGTATAAACCGTTAACTCTACTAGATCATTCATAACATTTAACAAAATTTCTACTTAACAAATTTGTGCAAGTCAACACACACATAGGGATTAAGATTAGTTACAGTAACAATTCATTACAATAGGTGTATTATCCATTCTTAGTTTATAAATTCGAAAGCACAATTCAAGTAAAATTTCATGATGTACCCAAAAACAGAATTCCAAACTTCACTGTTCCCTACTTGCTTCCATTTCAATATTTTAGCTCAAATCACCAGTTTAACTTAATTTACTCGATTTATTAAAGCCTTCCCTTACCACTCAAAATAAGTAACTAAATTAAATCAAACTCACCAAGTAGTCTGAATTTAATACAAGGCTTACTATTGTGTTTATGTTATTTCATTCTTATATATGTGTAAGTACACATGCATTTCTAATTTAATCCTAACTGTAATTTGATTTCACGAAACATTGGCTTCAACCATGCACCTACCATTTTAAAACATACAATAACCAGATTTTAGTATAACACGTCAAATACCTTCAACCCAATTTCATGTACTATTCTTAATTAAAACTTTCAATAAACATATTTAGACTTTCCGCTTAACATTTAAATTTTCCACCAATTCTTCGAGTATTACTAATTACACTACATTACCTAGATTGGCATATTGTGATACTCATGTATATCCTAAGATCTAATTATGGTTAAGTTACTAATACATTTAATTATTACCCTGATTTGTATGTCAAAATTTTAATATAAAAAAGAATTCATAGATAATGCAACTCCTAACTTACATATCAATGTACATTTCATCAACTCCACAAATACTGTTCAATTTTCTCAAATAGTACAATTTTCCAAATCTTCCATTCAACCCAAAATCTGCAACATCCTAATTTAATTTTATTCAGCTAAGCCAGTACTCTTAACACACTGCCAGCAAATAAATAAAATTTTTCACATACTGTATTTAGCAAAATCACTCTTAATAAATTTTAACTTATGGAAAATCACTTAAGAAAGTAATTTTGGTGGCCACATACCGGATTTTTCTGCATAATTTGGCCTCTTCACCATCGCCAGAGCCTCGCCAGAGTCTCGTCGGAGGTTCGCCGGAGCTCCACCGGAGGCGCTGAGCTCATCGAAGGGAAGCTTGATGCCTCGGGTTTACGGTTCCAGTGGTGTTTGCTCTTAAGGTTTGACGGCATTATTTGTATGGGGAAACTTGCAGGATCTTCACGGATCATAAGAGTCTGAAGTATTTGCTCACTCAGAAAGAATTGAACTTGAGGCAGCGAAGGTGGTTGGAGTTTTTTAAAGATTATGACTGTATTATTGATTACCATCCGGGCAAGGCAAATGTAGTGGCAGATGCTCTAAGTAGGAAATCAGTTTCGGCTTTGTCTCTGAGTAGAGGAAAGTGGTGATTTGATTCGAAAGGAGCACTAATTTCCCAGTTGAAGGTTAGACTGAGTTTGAGACAATTAATAATAGATGCACAGTTGAGTGACCCTGTGTGGCAGCGTGTTTTGTATGTGATAAAAGACGGTAAGCAGATCGAATTTTTTGTAGATTGTGACGGAGCACTCAGATTTGGGAATCGGTTGTGTGTGCCTGATGTAAGTGATGTGAAGAGAAAACTTTTGCAAGAAGCACATTCATCGGTTTTCACGATGCATCCAGGAGGAAATAAAATGTACAGAGACCTCAAGCAGTTTTATTAGTGGCCGAGTATGAAAAGGGACATAGTGGAGTTTGTTCCAAAATGTCTGAAGTGTCAGCAAGTGAAAGCTGAGCATCAAGTTCCAACAAGATTGTTGCATCCCTTACCCATTCCTCAATGGAAGTGGGATGATGTTACGATGGACTTTGTAGTTGGTTTACCATTGACACAGCGCAAGCACGATTCAGTGTGGGTGATAGTCGACCGCTGGTCGAAGTCAGCACACTTCTTGCCAGTTCGGTTAGACTATTCCATAGATAAGTTGGCAGAGATCTATGTGAATGAGATAATAAGGCTTCACGGAGTACCAATCTCTATTATGTCTGATCGGTATCCGAGGTTTACGTCAAAGTTTTGGAAGGAATTACAATTCGCTTTGGGTACTCAGTTAAATTTCAGCACTGCATTTCACCCTCAGACCAATGATCAGTCAGAGAGGGTTATCCCGGTTCTTGAAGATATGCTTCGGGGATGTACTTTGGAGTACTCAGGTGGCAGGGATAAGTATGTGCCTTTAATGGAGTTTGCGTACAATAACAGCTATCAGGTGAGTATTGGAATGGCTCCCTATGAAGCTCTTTATGGACGGAAATCCAGGACTCCAGTGTGTTAGACTGAATTGTCAGAAAGGCCTATTGTGGGTTCGGAGTTAGTTAGAGACACCGAACCCCGGGGCGCCCCGAACCACCAGCTTTTAGAGCTTTCGGGAGGAGGTTCATGAAACTTGCAAGTGAAATTGCAAGGGCGTCTATTTCGGGCAACAAGGAGGTTTCATGAAGTCGCCACCCAATAGAACATTGGAAAAGTTCGTCTAGCCTCAGTGAGTCTAAGACAGCGCTGCTATGTCTATTATAGGCAAGCCGGACGTGCCTTGGAGGCTTCCACCCTAATGATAGGATGGTCCTCTAGCCTCACGCTTGGGCAAACTAGAGGGGTCTTGGAGGCGTCCACCCTAACAGAACATTAGGATGGCCCTCTCGCCTCATGGCTCCTAGGACTGTGCAATTTTAAGCCCTTTTACGAGACACAAGAGGTGTCTTGGAGGCCCCATCCCAAAAAAATATTGAGATGGCCCTCTCGCCTCATTTAGCCCAAAGACTAGAAAAGGTTCGGGACTTCCCATTTATTCATACCTTGGTTATATTTATAGTTAAGTTTTGAATTTATCGTTTCATCCCATCTCTCATTCAATTTAATGCAGTTAAATTAAAGCGCAAATTATCCATTCAAGGGAAGCGATAAATAAATAATAATTAAAATAAAGTACGAAAAAATAAATTACAACAAAACTAGGGGCAGAATACAACCACCATTATAAATTGCAAGCGATTCATACATAAATTGGGATATATATTAGGAGTGAGCACATTAGTCCTCGCATTCATATTTATTACAAAATGATTTTGAGGCGTCGATTTTTATTTGTTAGAAAAATAGGACATTGGTCCTCAATTTATAAGAATCCCACTTTGATTAATAAAAAAAAACATTTAACCGTTTTTACATTAACGGGATAATATAAGAAGAACATTGTAACACCCTGATACCCATAAATGATGTGGATACCGGATGTCACAACACTGCACTGCATTGCCAATCACTGATGATGCACTTGAAAGCTCTGAATTTTTTTTTTATTTGTTTTTTACGCACATTTAACACACTACGCGCTGAGCATTAAAATGCCTAGTGGTGGATACTTATCCTAAGTTTTCCATACTAATCCTATATACTTGTTCACTTAATTATTTTATTGTATTTAGGTTATGGAGGCAATTATTTCTAAGTCTTTTTTAAACAGTTTATAACATACTTTAATGGCGTTCAATAACCTTATCTTTGTCATTACCACTATTATCACTGATCAATGTCTTTACCTTTATCACTACTCTGTGATTCATTATTCGCTAACATACCATTAAAAATCTCACTATCATTTACACTATTAACGTTTACACTTATCGATTTCACTCTCATTTGCACTATTAATCTTTATAGTTATCAATTTCACTACTATTTGTCAATTTTGGTATTTTACTTTATTTATTGGTTTTATTCTTTTTGTTCCTATTATCACTGACTTATCTTATGCACTAATGTCTCTTGTCGCTTAACACTTTATTCGGTTTATCATTTACGATTAATTCCATATGTATCTCTTTTTAATACTTTTATCTTTGTAAATAATCTATTAGATTCTTCTTTTAATTTGTATGTTCAATTACAATTTAATTTCAGACACTAAATTGTTTATCAACTTACTTAATAATTTATCATTATTTCACTACTAGTAACGCTGATCAAATACTATTATTTTCTTTGTGTTTCTATCATTTCCTTTACTCTTTTACACTACACTAACTCTCTTATGTTAATATCATTTACTATGTTAAATCTTCCGATAAGTTACTTACTTAAATTAATTTCGTTTGCATTTATTCTTGTGTGGTTATCACTATACTTTAATCACTATCTTATTTCTTCCTTTATTATTTCGATTCAACACTTATCAATAATTTACTTTACAATATCACTTATCAATTTCATTTCGCTTGGACACTCATTTTGTTTAACAATTTTCACTTATCACTTAGCTATCGATTAACCTATAACTGTCTCTTTTTACTATTCATTTGGTCAACATATACGTCGTTGTAATTTTATTACTAATATATTATTTCTTATTCGACTTTGGTCACTTATATTATTATTCACAATAATAGCCTGTCAGTTTTCTTTTCTCATAACACTATTTATTAATCACTATTACTGTAAAAATCCTTATCTCTCAATGTACCCAATTAAGCACTTCTAATATTCTAATTTATTTCAACTACACTCAATTTGTTAGTCCATTTTATAACCTTTATTCAATCAATTATTTTACGTAGTAGCTCAATTCACTATAATCTCTTAATAATTGACTTTACAATTTAATCCTTCTATATTCTTACATTTAAAACACTATCTTTCCATTTCACGTGGTTTATATTATCATTATTATCTACCTTATTATTTATATAGTTCCAAATATCATATCTTAATTTACATATAGATAAAACCAATTTATTCATTCACTTAGTAGTCTATTTCTTTTCCATTTACACTTAAATATTATTGCTAGCCATGTTATGATCAATTACGTATGCGTCCCATAAATTTCACTTACTTACAATAAGGACACTAATTTACCTATTTACACTTCATTGTCACTAGCATAGTAGTTAAATCATAATCAATTTAATCCATTATTCACTTAATATTTAATCAAACAATATTATTCTAAAATTCTCAATTGTTCGCCCGTTAATCACAGACACACATTTATTATCTCTCTTATTGCATATTTACATTTTAATCCCTTCCTTAGTCTCATTATTTCCAATTTACCATTTAGCCCCTTACTTTGTGACAATTTACAGTTTAGCCTTTAATTAGCTTATATTACGAACTTGTCATTACTTAATTTCATTATTACATTACTTTATTATTTATTTAGCATACAATTTCCATCTAGTCACTACTATAATATTTTCCTCACATTACACTTTAGTCCCTCATTATTCATTAATTTCAATATTACCACTCCAATTCACTATAATTATAATTATACCACTATTTATAATTAATCTCACTTTTAATATTATTATTAACTCACAATTTTACATTTTAGTCTTTAAATCATTCATTTAAATCATTCATTCATTTATGCATAAATTTTCACTAACTACAATATAATTAATTAAATATAATAATTTATCTAATTATTTCCTCAATGTAATAATCCACTAAAATTCACCAATTAATTAATTATACCATTATTTTGTCAATTAACATATTTTTACACTAATTCATTAATTAATCTTATTTCAATCATATTAATTATTAAACCACTTTAGTTACACTAAATATACATATATATATATCATAATTACTCCACCAATTATAATTTCCTAAACTTAAGTCCTTAATCTTTTCACTTAATTCCTTATACATCCCTAACTTTTTTCATTAATTACATCTATGTCCCATCTTTTATATTAATTACAGTCATGTCCTTACTTTTGCCATAACACCACCCATATCCTTTCTTTTTCACTAATTCCCTTTATGTCCTCATTTTTCACCTAATTACCATTTTGCCCTCACTTATTCAATAATACCCTTTTTAACCTCACTTATTATTTAATTTACACTTTTACCCTTATTTACTTATTTAATTACTATTTTACCCCTTTTACACTTGAATACCACTTTTAACCTTATATTTTCACTAAATTACATTTAGGTCCTTATTTTATCACTTTTCCACTAATTTACTATTTTAACCTCACATTTTGCCAAAATTACAATTTTACCCTTCCACTTACAATTTTTACCAAACTTGCTCACTTTTTACCAACTTTTTATAAAATTACCGTTTTACCCCTAAGCTTTCTGTTTACTTCATTTTAGTCCTGTTTTCACTCATTTTCACTTTTATCACTATTTTAATCACTTTTATCACATAATTACCAGAATGCCCCTAGTATACACCCGATAGAAAATCTACTGACCGGATATGCGGGATATGGATCCCACAGATCCACTACATTATGAAATGATCCTAATAGGACTATTTTTCACTGCACTGCACTACACTGATCACTGTAATCACTGGATACACTATAAATACTGACCACTGCACTGAAATAGACTGTCATTGGTCTATCAATAGCGAGTCGCCATGACTCGTACCGCTGTGTGGAATCCCTATGGCTAGCCAATTATATCCTAGACAAGATTTTTCTACCAGACCACTACTAAGGGCAATAGTTCATTAATACTCATATAAACATCACATTATGCCATCACACTTATTTTGTCATACACTTCATTTTCACTTATCACTTTACATACACACTCATTTTTCATCACTTAATCATATTATGCCATCACATTACACTAGTTATCAAAATACACACATAAATCACCATAATTACCATTCGGCCAAGGTATCACTTTTTTCACATCATTCACTTTAATCTCATTTAATCACTCATTCATACTCTTTACATATTAAACATACCAAAAATATCATTTATATGTTATAGTTCATCTTATATCTGAATTAAATCCTTTATATACCATTTGGCCACTACACAAATTTTGCATTTAGTTCACTTTAATCCCACTTAATAATTCAATCATTCAATTTACATATAATGTTTGCTATAAATATTATTTTCTTGCTATGTTACACAACATAACACATTATTTCCTTTAATATTCCATTCGGCCACAACTTTACCATTTCATTATAAATTCTTTTAATTCTTTTAATCACTCTATTGTGCTTTAAACATATTATATACATTATATCCATCATTTATATACCAGAATCATCATTAGATCTTGAGGAAATCCTTTAATAACCATTCGGCCTACAATAGAGTTTTAATTCCAATATGTTTTAATTTCATCTAATCATATTTATACACTATATTAAGTCCATAGATTATGAATATCACATTAGATTTAATTAAACATGCCTAAATCTCATTTTTACACTTAAACATAACCTAAAATTCACACATAATCAATGGAAAAGGAAGGATAATGTATCCACTCACCTTAGATTCTTGTTCTCCACATCATAAACATGCTTCCCATGCCATAACTCCTTAAAACTCCATCATTCCCTTTTATTCCCCCAAATCTTGACATAAACTTTGCATATAAGGTTTTTTCCAACTTTCTGTGCTCCAAATGGACTCCAATAACTTCTATATTATTATAGAGGAGCTGAACTTTGTCTATACGGTTGAATTTTGGGGAAAGATTAGAAGAAAGAAGGAGCAAAATGGAGGAGAAGTGAAGAAAAGCCATTTGGTTTTGGAAGGGAGGAAGAATGCCGACTTTGGATGGATTTCTCTAGAGAAATCTGGCCTCCTCTCTTCTTATATAGCCCTCTAATGAACCGAACCGGTCCAACCAATTTAAACCAAAATTTTGGTTTTTCGATTCAGTTGCACTTTTCCAAAGCATCTATATGTTTCTCTCACTATTTTCACTTCTAACCAATTCCATTGATCTTGAAGCATCAAAAATAGGCTCCTTGCAAATTTTCAACTCAATCGGAGTCCATTTGGGCTTCGATTCACTTAAATCGGTCCAAATCGATAACTTTTTCTCACTACAAGAAAATGTGAAAATAGCAATGAAAAAATAGCAACGGAATTAATTTCGTTGCTAAAACAGCAATGAAAATGAGTTTCCATTGCTAAATAGCAACGGAAATAATTTTTCGTTGCTAAAATTGGTAAAACATTTTAGATTTACCAACGGAAATATATTTGGTGATATTCCGTTGCTAAAAGTGGAGAGAATTTTTAGCGCCAAAATTTAGCAACGGAAATTAGCAATGGAATTCCTATACCGTTGCTAAATAATGCGTCAAAATATTTTAGAATGAAAAATAGCAACGGAAACTATTTTAGCAACGGAATATAATTTTCGTTGCTAATTTAGCAACGGAAAGTAGAAATAGCAACGGAAGCGGAATTCTGTTGCTATGTTTTCATTGTAGCAATGGAATGTAGTTTTCGTTGCTAAATTAAAGGATTCTAAAATAGCAACGAAAAATATATTCGGTTGCTAAATTGCGAAAAATAGCAACGGAATGTAATTTCTGTTACTAAATAAGAAACTTTTAAAAATTGGGTTCTAAAATAGCAACGGAAAGTTCATTCGGTTGCTAAATGGCAAAAAAATAGCAACCGAATTTACTTTCCGTTGCTAAATAACATGTTTTAAAAAAAGGGTTCTAAAATAGCAATGGAATTTACATTCGGTTGCTAAATGGCAAAAAATAGCAACTGAATGTAATTTCCGTTGCTAAATTTCTAAAATAGCAACGAAAAGTTCATTCGGTTGCTAAATGGCTGAAAAATAGCAACCGAATTTACTTTCCGTTGCTAAATAACAAAGGGTTTTAAAATAGCAATGAAATTTACATTCGGTTGCTAAATGGCAAAAAATAGCAATGGAATGTATTTTCCGTTGCTAAATTTCTAAAATAGCAACGGAATGTGATTTCCATTGCTAAATTTCTAAAATAGCAATGGAAAGTTCATTCAATTGCTAAATGGCGAAAAAATAGCAACCGAATTTACTTTCTATTGCTAAATAAAAAAAGGTTCTAAAATAGCAACGGAATTTACATTCGGTTGCTAAATGGCAAAAAATAGCAATGGAATGTAATTTCCGTTGCTAAATTTATAAAATAGCAACAGAAAGTTCATTCAGTTGCTAAATGGCAAAAAAATAGCAACCGAATTTACTTTCTGTTGCTAAATAACAAAGAGTTCTAAAATAGCAATGGAATTTACATTTGGTTGCTAAATGGCAAAAAAATAGCAACGGAATGTAATTTCCGTTGCTAAATCTCAGTTTTGATTTTAATACACTTTCCTTTCACGGAAAAATGGCTGGTCTTCCCTTTACCTCCCAATATAACCTAAGATTACAAAGTCCATCACGCTTCCCCTCCCTTGTGGGTCACCCGACGTCAGATCCGGTGTTGCCGTCCACCTTGCCGCCACTTGCTCCCTCACCGTCGTCTGCCTCCACCCCGTCCTCGCAGATCCGGTCTCACAACTGCTGCTGCCTCTAGAGCTATCTCCCTCGAGTGCTGTTAGATTGCTACTGTCGCACGTCGCAGCTCACCTCTCATCGCCGTCGCTGCTCGCCTCTCCCTCGTCACCGCTCTTTCCTCGTCTCTTGCTCGTCGGTGACTCTACCCTGTTCTTCACGTCTCCGGTCACCAACAACCACTTTTAAGGTTAGTTCTATTCCCTAATTACTTCGAAATTATACGGTTTATTATGAATTTCAATCTTGTGTATATGGTTAATTGATTGTGAATTTCAAACAGAAGATGGCATAAAAGTTACCACAGATCATGGAGAAGAGCTCTTGGCAGATGTTGTGCTCTTTGCCACTGGTAATTTCAGTCTGTGTTAAATTTCATTCATATTGTGGAAAAGTTGTTTGAATCAATGTGACTAACATGTTGTTTTTGCAATTTTTTATTACCACTGAGCAGCATTCTACATATAATGTTCATAAAGCTGTCATTAACTTTCGTCTTTGTGATGCTTAATTATATGCTGGATCTGCTTCCTCTTATTTTTCTCTCCCTTTTCGTTGGTTTCAATTTTTGGGCCTCTGTATTTAATATTAATGTCATTCACTATCATATTTATAGCAGCATGTATAATGTGTTGCAGGCCGGGCACCCTATACAAGGCGGTTTAATTTGGAGTCTGCAGGGGTGGAGATTGATGAGGCAGGAGCTATTAAGGTTAACTTTTCCATAACTTTTGCATTCTGCTTTATGATTGATTAGAGGTTTGAAATTTCAAGAGGCGATTTGCTTTTCCTTTTTCGTATCTCCTGCGTATATAATGGAGTCCACAAAATGCTGTAAATCTAAACATTCAGAGACCTCAAACCATTTTGAAGAGGGATAAATCATATTTATTTATCACTACCATGAGATCTCACAGCATACTATGAATCTAACCAAAGAAGATATTAAGTCCGTCAAAAGAAAAACAAAAAAAAAAAAGGAAAATCTATTCTAAAAGTGAAGAGATTAAATCCATATATATTAGTATAATTAATTAAGTTCAAATCTTTTTCTTAGAAAATCTACAGCATATGCCCAAATTGTACGGCAATATAATTCGTATTATAAGTTAATTATTGTGTTATTTTGTTAGCCTATAAATAAGAGCAAATTAAAGATTAAGAGAAATCGTTATAAAGAGTTATCCAGCATGAAAAGCGTTGCCATTATATGCTTTCTGTGGGCTACAATTTTCGTTTTTACCTCCTCAACTATGGCTCGACAATTACTTGGTGACCACTATCTATCATTTCCTAACTTCACATTTTCAAATATTACACTTATGCACATAAATATAATGTTTATTTCATGCAGAATTTAAATGCCAGCCATATGGAAAAACTAATGGACTTGTTGGAAGATATTTTCAGATTTTAATCAGCTCTATTACCTCTTTACATATCTTCATAGTTCAAAAATCTTTCCGTTTTTGCTGGGATGATTTTATATTTTCATTCAATTTTCTCTTATGTATTTTCATAGCCCCTTTCTCTTTGATTTTAGCTAAGTGCTATGATGCCAATGAGTAAAACCCTATTCCCAAACAACCTTTTAAGCTCCCAGGATCTTCTATCAGCCTGCCTTGGTCGTTTTAATTTCTCCTTGTTATCCCTGTTCCACCGTGATTATCACCTGTTCTGCGATTTTCTTTTTCTTCAATTCATTTTGTTATTATCTATGACAAATGTTTAAAAAGCTTTTAGTGTCAAGTGCTGTGAAGATAGAGAGCATAAAATTTTTGATTTGTTTAGTTGTTGCAGCTTCATTACTGATTATACCAGCAGAATCAAGCCATTTACAAGAAAGATCAGCTTTCAATCAGACTCATTCTCAACATGGAAAGAGAGTTCAATCAAGTTATAAACATGTTTGGCCTGTGAGTTTAGTTTCATTTAGCTATTTTTAGCTTGTAGTTGCTCATTAAATAATATATCAAAAGCTATTTGCAGAAAATAAAATTTGAATACTCTGTTTAGTTTTAGTGGTAAGCTATGTAGATAAATGATAAATATCTTTAAATGTTTATAAACAAATCCTTTATTCGAAACAAATCTATTTGACAACATATGAAATGTGCTTTAAGATACCCCAAAAATTCTGAAGAAAAAGAGCATCAGATGGTTTAAATTCTAGAATGATATTAATTCAAGGATTTATCGGTGCATAGCTAATGAGATTCATGTTTCATTCAAGGAGTTTAACATTGGCTTCATTTTGATATTTGTCCTCAAGATTGTGGATTCAAAATTTTCAAAAGTCCCTCCTGCCAGTAAAGAGGTTGTTGCAAAGCTTCCAGTGATTGCCCTCACGGAGGAAATCTTGGCCAAGCTGGGAGAAGATGGGGAGTGTGCAATTTGTAAGGAGAATTTGATGGTTAATGATAAGATGCAAGAGTTGCCGTGCGAGCACACATTCCATCCTCCTTACCTAAAGCAATGGCTGGTAAAGTTCTGTAACATGCAC
Source organism: Excoecaria cochinchinensis (assembly GCA_947683425.1). NCBI lineage: Eukaryota > Viridiplantae > Streptophyta > Magnoliopsida > Malpighiales > Euphorbiaceae > Excoecaria > Excoecaria cochinchinensis. The sequence continues at coordinate 7,330,892 of CANTUQ010000004.1, forward strand.
TAGAATATCAGAATTGTGTGACATGTACATTTTTTTGCCACCAAATACTCAAGTTGCATTGCTTGCAAATGGTCTATAAGCTTTTTAATTTATGCAAATCATTCGGCAGGACACGCACAATTCTTGTACGATTTGCCGGCTTGAGCTACAAACTGATGATCATGTGTATGAAAGCTGGAAAGAGCGAAAGAAGGAGGCGGAAGAAGAGAGGAAAGGTGCTGCCAATGCTGTACAGGGTGGCGAATTCCTTTATATTTAGAGGACTCTTCCCAAATTCATAGACAATAATGTAATACTACTATATTATTGAACTTACTTTATTGAGTTCTATGAAATTACATAATGTTGTTGTAGTTTTAACAGTGTTGTATAATTTAAGATAAATTTAGCCCGTGCAAGCTAAATTTTTAAAAGGTCATTCGATTGAAAGCTAAATTTTAATTATTGTGTATTATAATTTTTATATTATATTATCAATAAGCATATATTTTCAAGATTTTCAGGATTTGAATTATATTTATTTACAAATAAAATTTTTTATTAAAATTAAAAATAGCAACGGAACACACATTCCGTTGCTATATTTAGCAACGGAACACACATTCCGTTGCTGAAAATATGAAATAGCAACGGAAAATACATTTCGTTTCTATTTTTAGCAATGAAATATGTGTTCTGTTGCTATTTTTAGCAACAAAATACTTCTTTCGTTGCTAAACTTCTCAAATGCAGCGGCTATAAACGGTTATATTTAGTAATGAAAATGTAGTTTCGTTGCTATATTCAGCAACGGAATGTCTTTTCGTTGCTATAAATATCAACGAAAATTATTTTCCGTTGCTAAATTTAGCAACGGAATTTCTTACTATTGATAAATACAACAACGAAAATTAAGTCGGTTGCTAATGTTAACCAAATCACCAAAACGAATATTGGTTAAATTTAGCAACGGAAAATATTTCGGTTGCTAAAAATTACCCACCGTCAAAATAGCAATCGTTTTTTCCGTTGCTATTTTTGATTAGCAACGGAAAATCAACAGATTCGATTGCTAATTTTCGTTGCTATTTTCAGATTTTCTTGTAGTGTCTTCTGCCGTAAAATACAACTCTAAAGTTGTCAAAATTCACAGATAACATTTCTATTGTTTTGTTCTACACACTCAACATCCATTAGGTCTTATTTACTATATATAACCCCTCGGTCAAACCCCGGTTCAAATTGAATCGAACCGGAGGCCAACTTCAGAATGACTTTCAGAGGTAAATTTAACTCTATTTTTAGCTCAAATTTCACCAGTAGACTCGTTATGGCTGTCACACCCCGTTTGCCCCCTAGTAGAATGAGTCTGTCTGTATGAGCATGCATGTGCATGTGTTCAGCATGTCATAAGGGTATTTTAGTAAAAATGTATGTTTTTGGGTTTATTATTATGTGGGTGCATACATGGCATTAGTATGTGATTTAATTGGGAATTACTTGTGTACATTGGAGCATACCATTGTAGGGTGTTTTTAGTTGAGTTTGCATTAGATGTGTGTGATGTGTGGGGTTAGGGTGTGAGTGAGTAAGTTCCACCAACAAGAAAATGACATCTGTATTAGGTTAGGGAAAATGAATAAAGAAAAGAAGTAAGAAAGAAGAGAAGATCAGATTTACGTTCTTCCTCTTCAACCTTCATCTTCTTCCTCCTTTTCCCTTTCCTAAATACTGCTAACTGTTAATCAAGTTGTGTTGTGGAGATTGCTCACTCTTGCTTCTAACTTGGTAAGTACATATCCTTGTCCTTGTCTTACTGTAATTCTTCTTCTTCTTCCTTGAGTTTAGGTTTAACTTAGGGTTGCATTATTGAATGTTTGTGTTTAACTGCGACTCCTCGCGATCCCAAAGGCAAGGAGATTGCTGGGAGCAGTGGGACTAAGTGAAGAGAAGCTTAGATTTCAGGTTTGGGAATAATTGATTGTGAATTGTGTGATTTTGAGTTTACTGTAAATTTCTAGGGTTTATGTTCTTGAAGAATTTGAATGCATATATACTTGATTTGGTTGTTTAAATGCTGAATTGAGTTGTATATATGTTGCTTATATTGTTTGAAATGTTTACTGGAAGGTAAGAACAGGTTTGATTGGTTTTGAATCAAATTCGGGATGGATTTCTGGGTTCTGAGGATTCTGGAAATGGGAAAATCGCGTTTCTGTTGAAGTTCCCATTTCCAGATCGTGTGTCGCGTGACTAGCCAAGGAAGAGAGGCAAGTCACGAGACGTGACCTGCCAGTTTGAGGCCAGTCACGAGTTGTGGCTGCTGTCACAGCTCGTGACCAGCTAAAATGAGGCCAGTCACGAGACGTGACTTCCAGTCATGCCTCGTGACCAGCCTAAGATAAGGCACGTCGCGTGATAGCTGAAGAAGTAGCCAGTCACGAGACGTGACTTCCAGTCACGTCGCGTGACCAGCTTGAGCGTCGCGTGATCAGCGAGATCACGCCGCGTGATCTGCGAGGGACGAAGCAAGTCACGAGGCGTGACCCATAGTCACGTCTCGTGACCTGCCTTGCGGGGAGGCCAGTCACGCCTCGTGACCAGCCAACCTCACCCGTTACCCCGTTCAGCCCTTTTTCCGAAATTTCCCGGCTTTTGACTCAGAATTGAATTTGGTGTTTCTTCTGAATGGACTTATATTGCGGTATGATGCATGCCATACTTTTATATGCTTTGATATAAATGATACAATGAATTTCTGATGAATTCTATTTCGTACCCTGAAATGTGATTTGAATGACGCTTAACCTGCTAGAGTCAAGTAAGTGGATAGTTAGGCATGCCTAATAGAGTCTTTGGCTGCAGCCCTCAGTTCAGTTTGGACCCCGATCAGGTCCCCGTTTGGTTCCTCGCGAACCCTTCAGTATTAGGATCTTGTTTAAGATCCCCTCAGTATACAAATAATGTGTTTTGATAAAAAAATGAATGACTTTTGATTTGTACCTGTGAGGTACCCTCAGTATTCGATTCGTACCCGTAAGGTACCTTCAGTACACTCGTTATCCACTATCTAGAGTCAGCAGGTGTTCTTTAAATGTTTAATAGAATTGTTCTGATCTGATTTGGCTATTAAATGGATTATCTGAATGAGTTTAATGATGAAACACATGCTGGATTATTCTGGAATGGATACGATTATGAGATACTGATTGTATGGCTTTTAAATATGAGCATGTTTATATGGATTATGTTATAGCCTTTGCATTCTGCCATTGTGAATGTGTTATGCCTTGACGACCATTGTGAATGGCCGTCCATTATTTATGTGTGTTTCCCCACTAAGCGTTTATCGCTTAGCACGGTGTTTTTACCCGTGCAGGTGCGGAAGAAGTTTTGCTTTGAGAGAGTCGCCGTCATCAAGCCAACACAGAAGAGTTTTAGTGTAGGGCTCAATTTTGTATCAGTGATGATTCTTTTTGTATAGAACTCTCTGTATCAGTTTTATTTCAGCTTCCGCTTTGTAATTATATTTTGGATATGTAATATTATTTTGTATCAGCTAGTTGATCAGAACATTATTGTAGTGCTTTATTATATTAATGAATGATCAGCTATTGCTTTCCTTTCTGTAAAGTTTTAATTATACCGTATTTCTGTATGTATGTTATGAATGAATGTATGTTTTACTTTGTACTTGCTTGGTGGCACCTTTACTCATCGGCTCAGCATGCTAGGGTCCAGCCCGAGGCCGCAGCCATGCCCTTTGAGGCTATGTTCAGGTTGCATCAGGACATGGCTAGGGTTTTGGAGAGAGTGACTGCTCCTAGAGCACCTATGGAGAATTTGAGGAGGGCAGGAGTTGAGGATTTCTATGGCACTGGTTTGAATGAGTCTGAGATGGCAGAGAAATGGTTAGATAAAGTAAAGCGTGCTTTGAGAGAGATTCGGTGTCCTCCTGACCAGCAGGCAGAGTGTGCGTTAGTTCTTCTGCAAGGGTCTGCTTTTGAATGGTGGGAATTGGTTTGCAGGTATCCTCAGCTACCGGATCCGATTACTTGGGAGTTCTTTGAGGGTGAGTTCACAAAGAAGTATATTACTCAGACTTATAGAGATTCGAGATGGTTGCAGTTTTTGAGTTTGAGACAGAGGGCCATGTCAGTAGCAGATTATGAGAAAGAGTTCAACAGGTTATCTCGCTATGCTCCGCGTGGGGTTATGACAGATGACTTCCGATGCAAGCATTTCGAGGCAGGGTTAAATGAGTCTTTGAAGATTGCTTTGATTTCTTTGATGTGCATACCTGGGGTTAGCTACTATCAGATTGTAGAGGCTGCTGTGAGAGCTGAGTTGTCTGAGACTGTGATGAGAGAGAGAGCTCAGAGGAGGAACTCTTCTCGTGGAGGATCTTCTTCGGGTAAGAGATCTAGGAACCCACAGGACGAGTCATCATCTGGTCCTGCTTCTAGAGGTAGGCGACAGGGTTCTGCAGCTGTATCAGGGTCTGGTAGAGGTGGTAGATCTGAGACTGCATCAGTTTGTCCTCATTGTAGTAAGACTCATAGGGGTGAGTGCAGGTGGCTCTCCGGTGCGTGCTTCAGGTGTGGGAGTTCTGAGCATCTTTTGGCCAGCTGTCCGAGATTGCATGAGGATTCAGGTTCCCAGAGAGAAGCCAGTAGGGTCAGTTCGAATGCTTCTCAGGCTACCCGTGGTAGAGGCAGAGGCAGAGGTAGAGGTAGAGGTGGTTGGCATAGAGATGGAGCTGCTTCTGAGACTGTTGAGCATCCTCCTCAGGGTGCCATTAGAGCATATGCTATGAGAGCCAGAGATGAGCAGGATGCGCCTGATGTTATTGCTGGTAAGTTCCTACTCCATGACACTGAGTTGTATGCTCTAATTGATCCTGGTTCCACACACTCATACTTGTGCACAGATAAAATTGTTGATAAGTTGCATGCAGTTGATCAGTTAGATTATGAGATTTGTGTGACCAGTCCATTAGGGCATAGTGTCAGTGTGAGTAGAGTCTTTAGGAGTTGTCCTTTGATAGTTGAGGGAGTTGTGCTTCCAGCGGATTTGATTGAGTTGCCTTTCAGAGAGTTTGATTTGATTCTGGGTATGGACTGGTTGGGTAAGCACCGGGCTGTAGTTGATTGCCATAGGAAGACAATTGTGCTTCGGGATAGATGTCAGTCTCTTGTGTTTCTGAAAGGTTTGGGTGCTAGTTCGTTGAATAATGTGATTTCTGCGATGCAAGCTAAGAGATTTATCAGGAAAGGTTGTGAGGCTTTTCTAGCAGTTGTGTTAGATTCTAAGAGGGATCAGGTTCAGATTGAGGACATTCCTGTAGTGCGGGAGTTTAGTGATGTATTCCCGAGCGAGTTGCCTGGTTTGCCTCCTGAGAGAGAGGTTGAGTTGTCCATTGAGATTATGCCGGGTACTACACCTATTTCGAGAGCACCTTATAGGATGGCTCCTGTAGAGTTGAGGGAACTTAAAATTCAGCTACAAGAGCTATTGGATAAGGGGTTTATTCGACCTAGCATATCTCCTTGGGGAGCTCCAGTTTTGTTTGTCAAGAAGAAAGATGGATCCCTGCGGATGTGTATTGACTACTGACAGATTAATAAAGTTACAGTGAAGAACAAGTATCCGTTGCCTAGGATTGAGGATTTGTTTGATCAGCTTCGAGGTGCGGGTGTCTTCTCCAAGATAGATCTTCGATCAGGGTACTATCAGCTACGAGTTCAGGATGCAGATGTGGTTAAGACTGCATTTCGGACTAGGTATGGCCACTATGAGTTTCTTGTGATGCCGTTTGGTTTGACAAATGCTCCAGCGGCTTTTATGGATCTGATGAACCGTGTGTTTCGGCCATACTTAGATCGATTTGTAGTAGTGTTCATTGATGATATCTTGGTGTATTCCAAGGATGAGAGTGAGCATGAGGAGCATCTCCGATTGGTTTTGCAGATGTTGAGAGAGCATCAGTTGTTTGCTAAGCTTAGCAAGTGTGATTTCTGGCTTCGAGAAGTATCATTCTTGGGTCATATTGTTTCAGCTAGAGGTATTCAGGTTGATCCAGCCAAAATTGAGGCGATAGTTGATTGGAAAGCGCCTCGAAATGTTCAGGAAGTGAGGAGTTTCCTCGGTTTAGCAGGTTACTACCGTCGGTTCGTTAAGGGATTTTTTGTGATTGCTGCTCCGATGACTAGATTGTTGAGGAAAGGAGTCAGATTTGAGTGGTCAGATAGGTGCCAGGCTTGTTTTGATCGGTTAAAGCAGTTGCTAGTTGAGGCTCCTATTCTTACTCAACCCATCTCGGGTAAAGAGTTTGTCATTTATAGTGATGCTTCTGGAGTTGGTCTTGGATGTGTGCTGATGCAGGAAGGTAAGGTAGTGGCTTATGCTTCTCGTCAGTTGAAGCCACATGAGAGGAACTATCCGACGCATGATTTAGAGTTGGCAGCTGTGATCTTTGCTTTGAAGATTTGGCGTCACTACTTGTATGGGGAAAAGTGTAGGATCTTCTCGGACCACAAGAGCTTGAAGTACTTCCTTTCACAGAAGGAGTTGAACATGAAACAGCGCCGATGGTTGGAGTTGTTTAAGGACTACGACTGCATTGTGGATTACCATCCTGGTAAGGCTAATGTAGTCGCTGATTCTTTGAGTCGGAAATCGGTTTCAGCCTTGCTTTTGAGGCGATTCAGATGGAGATTTGGTTCTGATGGGGCTTTGCTTGCCCAGTTGCGTGTGAAACCTACTTTGAGACAGAGGATTGTGGATGCTCAGAAAGATGATGTGAGACTTCAGCGGATTGTGCATGAGGTCAGATCGGGTAAGCAGTCAGAGTTCTCAGTTCAGTATGAGGTGCTTATGTTCAGAGATCGTTTGTGTGTGCCAGAATCTGAAGATTTGAGGAGACAGCTCATGAGTGAGGCGCATAGTACAGTTTTTACTATGCATCCGGGCAGTGAGAAGATGTATAGAGACATGAAGCAATTCTATTGGTGGTCCGGTATGAAGCGTGATATAGTGGATTTTGTTTCCAAGTGCTTGACTTGTCAGCAGGTAAAGGCCGAGCATCAGGTTCCTTCGGGTTTGCTTATGCCTTTATCTATTCCTGAGTGGAAATGGAATGATATCGCCATGGACTTTGTTTCTGGTTTGCCTTTGACTCAGAGGAAACATGACTCAGTTTGGGTAATTGTGGATCGGCTTACGAAGTCAGCTCACTTTTTGCCAGTTAGAGTGGACTACTCCATGGACAGATTGGCCAGTATCTATGTGAATGAGATAGTTCGGTTGCATGGTGTGCCTTCGTCCATAGTTTCAGATCGGGATCCGAGGTTTACTTCCAAGTTTTGGAAGGAGTTACAGAGAGCTTTGGGCACTAGGTTAAACTTCAGTACAACGTTCCATCCTCAGACCGATGGTCAGTCAGAGAGAGTCATTCAGATTCTGGAGGATATGATGAGGGCTTGTACTTTGGATTTTCCGGGTAGTTGGGACAGATATGTGTCGCTTATGGAGTTTGCCTACAACAACAGTTTTCAGTCGAGCATCGGTATGGCACCATATGAGGCTTTGTATGGTCGTCAGTGTAGGACTCCGGTTTGTTGGACCGAGCTATCTGAGAGATCTGTGATTGGACCAGACTTGGTTAGAGATACTGAAGAGAAGATCAGAGTGGTGCAGCGGAATTTGAAGGCAGCCAAGGATCGACAGAAGTCTTATGCCAATTTGAAAAGGAAAGATGTGCATTTTGAGATCGGGGACAAGGTTTTCCTTAAGGTTTCACCTTGGAGGAAAGTGCTTCGGTTTGGCAAGAAAGGCAAGCTTAGTCCTCGTTTCATTGGACCTTATGAGATTTTGGCTAAGGTAGGACCTGTAGCCTGTAGATTAGCGCTACCGTTGGAACTAGCAAAGTTGCATGATGTCTTCCACGTTTCGATGCTTCGTCGGTACAGATCAGATCCTTCGAATGTTCTTTCGGTTCAGGATATTCAGGTTCAGCCAGATTTTTCCTATGATGAGGAACCTCGAGCTATTCTAGCCCGAGAGATGAGACAGTTGCGAAGTAAGCAGATTCCCTTGGTTAAAGTGTTGTGGATCCATCATGGAGTCGAAGAAGCAACTTGGGAACCAGAAGAGTCGATGAGAGCTCAGTATCCACAGTTATTCAGTTCAGGTGTGAATTTCGAGGACGAAATTCTTATTAGTAGGGGAGAGTTGTCACACCCCGTTTGCCCCCTAGTAGAATGAGCCTGTCTGCATGAGCATGCATGTGCATGTGTCCAGCATGTCATAAGGGTATTTTAGTAAAAATGTATGTTTTTGGGTTTATTATTATGTGGGTGCACACATGGCATTAGTATGTGATTTAATTGGGAATTACTTGTGTACATTGGAGCATACCATTGTAGGGTGTTTTTAGTTGAGTTTGCATTAGATGTGTGTGATGTGTGGGGTTAGGGTGTGAGTGAGTAAGTTCCACCACCAAGAAAATGACATGTGTATTAGGTTAGGGAAAATGAATAAAGAAAAGAAGTAAGAAAGAAGAGAAGATCAGATTTACGTTCTTCCTCTTCAACCTTCATCTTCTTCCTCCTTTTCCCTTTCCTAAATACTGCTAACTGTTAATCAAGTTGTGTTGTGGAGATTGCTCACTCTTGCTTCTAACTTGGTAAGTACATATCCTTGTCCTTGTCTTACTGTAATTCTTCTTCTTCTTCCTTGAGTTTAGGTTTAACTTAGGGTTGCATTATTGAATGTTTGTGTTTAGCTGAGACTCCTCGCGATCCCAAAGGCAAGGAGATTGCTGGGAGCAGTGGGACTAAGTGAAGAGAAGCTTAGATTTCAGGTTTGGGAATAATTGATTGTGAATTGTGTGATTTTGAGTTTACTGTAAATTTCTAGGGTTTATGTTCTTGAAGAATTTGAATGCATATATACTTGATTTGGTTGTTTAAATGCTGAATTGAGTTGTATATATGTTGCTTATATTGTTTGAAATGTTTACTGGAAGGTAAGAACAGGTTTGATTGGTTTTGAATCAAATTCGGGATGGAATTCTGGGTTCTGAGGATTCTGGAAATGGGAAAATCGCGTTTCTGTTGAAGTTCCCATTTCCAGATCGTGTGTCGCGTGACTAGCTAAGGAAGAGAGGCAAGTCACGAGACGTGACCTGCCAGTTTGAGGCCAGTCACGAGTTGTGGCTGCTGTCACAGTTCGTGACCAGCTAAAATGAGGCCAGTCACGAGACGTGACTTCCAGTCATGCCTCGTGACCAGCCTAAGATAAGGCACGTCGCGTGATAGCTGAAGAAGTAGCCAGTCACGAGACGTGACTTCCAGTCACGTCGCGTGACCAGCTTGAGCGTCGCGTGATCAGCGAGATCACGCCGCGTGATCTGCGAGGGACGAAGCAAGTCACGAGGCGTGACCCACAGTCACGTCTCGTGACCTGCCTTGCGGGGAGGCCAGTCACGCCTCGTGACCAGCCAACCTCACCCGTTACCCCGTTCAACCCTTTTTCCGAAATTTCCCTGCTTTTGACTCAGAATTGAATTTGGTGTTTCTTCTGAATGGACTTATATTGCGGTATGATGCATGCTATACTTTTATATGCTTTGATATAAATGATACCATGAATTTCTGATGAATTCTATTTCATACCCTGAAATGTGATTTGAATGACGCTTAACCTGCTAGAGTCAAGTAAGTGGATAGTTAGGCATGCCTAATAGAGTCTTTAGCTGCAGCCCTCAGTTCAGTTTGGACCCCGATCAGGTCCCCGTTTGGTTCCTCGCGAACCCTTCAGTATTAGGATCTTGTTTAAGATCCCCTCAGTATACAAATAATGTGTTTTGATAAAAAAATGAATGACTTTTGATTTGTACCTGTGAGGTACCCTCAGTATTCGATTCGTACCCGTAAGGTACCTTCAGTACACTCGTTATCCACTATCTAGAGTCAGCAGGTGTTCTTTAAATGTTTAATAGAATTGTTCTGATCTGATTTGGCTATTAAATGGAATATCTGAATGAGTTTAATGATGAAACACATGCTGGATTATTCTGGAATGGATACGATTATGAGATACTGATTGTATGGCTTTTAAATATGAGCATGTTTATATGGATTATGTTATAGCCTTTGCATTCTGTCATTGTGAATGTGTTATGCCTTGACGACCATTGTGAATGGCCATCCATTATTTATGTGTGTTTCCCCACTAAGCGTTTATCGCTTAGCACGGTGTTTTTACCCGTGCAGGTGCGGAAGAAGTTTTGCTTTAAGAGAGTCGCCGTCATCAAGCCAACACAGAAGAGTTTTAGTGTAGGGCTCAATTTTGTATCAGTGATGATTCTTTTTGTATAGAAGTCTCTGTATCAGTTTTATTTCAGCTTCCGCTTTGTAATTATATTTTGGATATGTAATATTATTTTGTATCAGCTAGTTGATCAGAACATTATTGTAGTGCTTTATTATATTAATGAATGATCAACTATTGCTTTCCTTTCTGTAAAGTTTTAATTATACCGTATTTCTGTATGTATGTTATGAATGAATGTATGTTTTACTTTGTACTTGCTTGGTGGCACCTTTACTCATACGGCATCTCACTCCTTCTCGGATGGGATCGCCTACGTATGGGAAGGGGGTGTTACAGTTTGTGGTATTAGAGCCATAGGTTTAGGCATTTCTGGGTGTTGTTGTGTAGTTGTGATTGTTCTGAGTTGCTTAGATGTGAATGAGTCTAGATCAGTGTTGCCTGATACGGTTGTTTCTTGTTTGTTTAGATGGCTTCTAATTCTGCTCGTGGATCACTTGAGGAATCCGCCGAGAGTGTGAACCCTCAAGCCGTAGATCCATCGATTTCTGTGTCGGCTCAGCATGCTAGGGTCCAGCCCGAGGACGCAGCCATGCCCTTTGAGGCTATGTTCAGGTTGCATCAGGACATGGCTAGGGTTTTGGAGAGAGTGACTGCTCCTAGAGCACCTATGGAGAATTTGAGGAGGGCAGGAGTTGAGGATTTCTATGGCACTGGTTTGAATGAGTCTGAGATGGCAGAGAAATGGTTAGATAAAGTAAAGCGTGCTTTGAGAGAGATTCGGTGTCCTCCTGACCAGCAGGCAGAGTGTGCGTTAGTTCTTCTGCAAGGGTCTGCTTTTGAATGGTGGGAATTGGTTTGCAGGTATCCTCAGCTACCGGATTCGATTACTTGGGAGTTCTTTGAGGGTGAGTTCACAAAGAAGTATATTACTCAGACTTATAGAGATTCGAGATGGTCGCAGTTTTTGAGTTTGAGACAGAGGGCCATGTCAGTAGCAGATTATGAGAAAGAGTTCAACAGGTTATCTCGCTATGCTCCGCGTGGGGTTATGACAGATGACTTCCGATGCAAGCATTTCGAGGCAGGGTTAAATGAGTCTTTGAAGATTGCTTTGATTTCTTTGATGTGCATACCTGGGGTTAGCTACTATCAGATTGTAGAGGCTACTGTGAGAGCTGAGTTGTCTGAGATTGTGATGAGAGAGAGAGCTCAGAGGAGGAACTCTTCTCGTGGAGGATCTTCTTCGGGTAAGAGATCTAGGAACCCACAGGACGAGTCATCATCTGGTCTTGCTTCTAGAGGTAGGCGACAGGATTCTGCAGCTGTATCAGGGTCTGGTAGAGGTGGTAGATCTGAGACTGCATCAGTTTGTCCTCATTGTAGTAAGACTCATAGGGGTGAGTGTAGGTGGCTCTCCGGTGCGTGCTTCAGGTGTGGGAGTTCTGAGCATCTTTTGGCCAGTTGTCCGAGATTGCATGAGGATTCAGGTTCCCAGAGAGAAGCCAGTAGGGTTGGTTCGAATGCTTCTCAGGCTACCCGTGGTAGAGGCAGAGGTAGAGGTAGAGGTGGTCGGCATAGAGATGGAGCTGCTTCTGAGACTGTTGAGCATCCTCCTCAGGGTGCCATTAGAGCATATGCTATGAGAGCCAGAGATGAGCAGGATGCGCCTGATGTTATTGCTGGTAAGTTCCTACTCCATGACACTGAGTTGTATGCTCTAATTGATCCTGGTTCCACACACTCATACTTGTGCACAGATAAAATTGTTGATAAGTTGCATGCAGTTGATCAGTTAGATTATGAGATTTGTGTGACCAGTCCATTAGGGCATAGTGTCAGTGTGAGTAGAGTCTTTAGGAGTTGTCCTTTGATAGTTGAGGGAGTTGTGCTTCCAGCGGATTTGATTGAGTTGCCTTTCAGAGAGTTTGATTTGATTCTGGGTATGGACTGGTCGGGTAAGCACCGGGCTGTAGTTGATTGCCATAGGAAGACAGTTGTGCTTCGGGATAGATGTCAGTCTCTTGTGTTTCTGAAAGGTTTGGGTGCTAGTTCGTTGAATAATGTGATTTCTGCGATGCAAGCTAAGAGATTTATCAGGAAAGGTTGTGAGGCTTTTCTAGCAGTTGTGTTAGATTCTAAGAGGGATCAGGTTCAGATTGAGGACATTCCTGTAGTGCGGGAGTTTAGTGATGTATTCCCGAGCGAGTTGCCTGGTTTGCCTCCTGAGAGAGAGGTTGAGTTGTCCATTGAGATTATGCCGGGTACTACACCTATTTCGAGAGCACCTTATAGGATGGTGTAGACATCGGGTCCCGGGGTGGTCCAAGATCAGAATTACCCGATGATGAAACAAAAGACCGATTTTCGGCAAGAAAAGTGAGAATCGATCGTTCCCTTGTCAAGATTGTGTTTTTTCGAAAAATAATTTAAAAAAAAAAATAAAAAATATATTTTAGGGATTTAAAAAAAAAAGAAAACTAAAAAAACTAAAATGGGGTAAAAAAAAATATATATTAATTTTGTATCAAAATTAAAAAAAAAAAAAATATAAAATATTTTTTTTTTGGTCGCGAGTGCCGCTGCGGCAGCGCGGGGCCGCCTGCGCGGCAGACTGCCCCAGCGCGCAGGGGCGCCTGCGAGGCAGGCTGCCTGCCTCGCGCAGGGACGCCTGCGCGCGAGGCAGGCGCCTCGCGCGATGTCCCTGCGCGCGAGGCGGGCGCTTCGCGCGACCCCCCTGCGCGCAGGGGCGGGCGCCTCGCGCCCCCCCCCCCCCCCCCCCCCTGCGCGCGAGGCCTGCTGCCTCGCGCGCCCCCCTGCGCGCGAGGCACAAGAAAAATTAATTTTCTTTGTTCCTTCATCCCACAAAAAATATCTCCCGCAAGATAATTTGTTTAGAACACAGATTTTATATTTATTTCAAATATTATTATCATCAAAAAAATCCGACAAGGAAATCGATCGAGGCATCCTGTTTCCAATCTCAAAAATTCTGAGGGTAAACATTTTTGGACCCGTTCTCATTCATATTTTTTGTATATTATTTATTTTGTCAATATCATTTTTGCTATCATTATTCTTATTATTCGTTTCCAGCACTTTAATATGTTGATACTACCATTAATGCATTATTTAGTTGTTTTGATTTGGTTTTTATGCTCATTCCCACTATTATTATTATTGGTTGGTTAATGTGAATATTGTTAGGTTGTGTCGTTTCCACTGTTGTGCATATTCTTTCATCATTCATTTTCCCTATTTTCATATATTGTTATCATTTAGTATTTTGAATTACTATCCTATTATTAAACTTTGCATTATTATTATTATTATTATTATTATTATTATTATTATTATATTGGTTGCCGTTAATATTCTATTATTATTATTATTTTTATTATTATTACTTAATTCTCTATTTTACTAGTATTACTATGTATTTATTTACTAGTATTATTCTGTTTTTAGTATTATTAATACTATTATTATTAACTAATTATTTAGTTGGCATTTGCTATCCTTGTTGTTATTATTATATTTTGCATTTACTTGATTAATTTACTTTGGATATTCACTAATATTTTTGATGTTAATTTTTGTATGAGTTTTAATTTGAGTCGGGCTATGTGAGCGCCCCGTGACTCCCCGGATGGGTCGCGACGCGTGGACAGACACTCCGGTTTGGTGAGATCCCTCCAACTCCCCTTTTTTATGTGTCATGTGCTTATTTGTAAACATTAATTTTATTTGTGCACGCGTGCGATAAAAAATCACAAAAATGCTTTTACTATTAAATCGGGATTTTTATCAATAAATTGGGACCAATGTCCCCTTTTTAGCCCAATAATAAAATTATCACAATCAAAACGAAGAGTCAATTTTCAATAAAATGGGATCACTCATCCCGGTTTTTTCCAATTCGAACAATCAAAATGACTCCTCGAACCCTCTTTAAATTAAAACGAAGGAACCAATGTTCCTAAATTTCGAACAAGTGCGAAGGAACCAATGTTCCTAAAATAATGTCCCGATTTATGCATGTCTTTTTATTTCGACCTTGTGTGAGTGTTTAAAATTCAAGTCCATTTCTTTTTGGGCCCTTGTAATTAATTTTGGGGCAACTTTATTCATTTTTGGGGATTGTATTCTGTCCCATTTATAGCTTTAGTTCCTTTCAATGGGGGTTGTATTCTACCCCTATTTCTCTTGTAATTGCGTGCTTGCGTGTTTACCGCTTTCCTTTATCGCTTTCTCTATCTATTGCTTTATCGCTTTTATTTACTTTCTTTACGTGCTTTTAATGCGCTATTTAATTAAACGCATCGCTCGTATGAGATGAGAGATACAATTTTAAGAATTTTAAAACCCATTTATAATTAACCAAAGCATAAATAAGAGGGAAGTTCCGGACACCATATCTCTGGTTTAGACCAATAGAGGTGAGAAACCTTTTCCCAATTTCTTGCAAATTGGGTGGCGACTCCAAATACCTCAAAGGTGCCTTTAGGCGTCAATAGGCTAGGTTATTCTCCCCAATGTTCTATTGGGAGGGATACACCGATGATGTCTCATGGCGCCCATGATCAAAAGACGCGAACCTTCATACCTCGAATCCCAATGGCGGATTCAAAGGAGGGCCCTTGCTGGGTTACCCGGGTTCGGCGCGCGTCACAGTGGCGACTCCACTGGGGACTTTGTGTTTGAGACTTTGCTCCGAAAGTGCTTTGGTTAAAATATAATTGGGTTTTTAAAACTTAAAATTATATCTCTTTTCAAAAATTTGCATTGCATATTAGAGCCTTAGACTTACGCTAGTTGGTCCCTATCTTACCCTGGTGCGTTCCCGAAGCACGGCCCTACTTTCACTCATTGTAGGGAAGTGTTAAGGATAATCACCAGCCCAAGCCTCGTACCTTTTGGTATATCAAATGGTGACCCGATCGGTCGTTATGCTCGTGATGAGCTAGACCCGTCGGCAGGGATCATGCTTGGGTAGCCCTAAAGTATCATCACCTTGACCAAAGCTCATGTACTGGCAAGTAGAAACTTCCCCTAGGCGGTTTGTTCCTTAATACAATGCTTGTGATATGAGCCGTCACGTATTAAACAAAATCAAGCAAATCAAGTGGTCTTTTATCAAAGGCTTTCATGCCCCGATAAGCTCACCTTGATTAGATTGAGTTGTCCAAATACGTAACGGCCAAAACCCATACGAATGCACATTAGATTAGGACTGTTATGCTGCTGGTTTTCCACCATGCACCATACGTGTCCGATGGGTTCCCTGTTAACCCTCGGATGAAGCCCACCTAGGAAAGAGACCGCACGTCCTCGTGTGTGGGAGTGATAAGGTTGGAAGGATCTATTTACTTGCATGTGGTTGTGAATGTTGCACAGCATGCTCATGTATCGCATGTCATTCATGCATGTCAATAATTAAATATATGTGTATATATATAATAATATCTTATCTCATGCTGTGTGCGTATATACCTTTCTGTCTGCATGCTATTTTTTTTCACATGTGCATATCATCCTGTACATTTAATCTCATGCTGTGTGCGTGCATATCCTCTCGTCTGCATATCATTTTTCGCATGCACATACCATCCTGCATGTAATTTCTTCCATGCATCCCATCGTATCGTGGTAGTCCATTGATCCTATACTCATCAAAGAATATTCGCATGACACGATCATGCATTGTATATGTCATCCATGCATCATTCTAACAATCTTGATCTTTCAGCTATCCTAGATTCATCTGAGTGGACCAGAGACTCTGACAATCGACTAGCGATGGCAAACTCGCCCTTTGAATTGCTAGAACTAGTGCCTGTTTGGGATTCTGAGTCACTCTCTACAAGTAGCGAATCATCCTCAATGGCAGAAGAGACCGAAAACCTAACCACCCAAGACCTCGCCAGGAGACTGGAGGATTTTGAACAGAGGATATTGAACATGATGGGTGCCATGGCCGAAAGATTTGCACAGCCCCCTGCTCCACAAGCACCAGTTGCTCCACAACCGCCGGTAGCCCCTCCTCGGGGCCAAGCCGAATCGCCTGCTGGTGGGGAGGTTCCCCTTGTTGGAGTCGCTGCCCATCAATCTGTAAATGAGCCTAAAACTGATCCTGTGCCAGTTGAGCCAAGAAAAGCAAGGATCCCAGACCCTGATGAGGATTTCATAATGGATAGAAGGTTTGAGGAGCTTGAAAAGAGGTTGTTGGCCACAATTAAGGAGAGAATAGACGCCCTTGCGCTAGTCCTACAAGCCCGATTGATGGCGGCTACCTTTAACCGGGTTGAGTCGGCCCCTGTCGAGATAGCCCATACAGCGACAACCACGGCATCTCCTAGTGCCACTAAGCCCCGAGGCAAGGAACCGTTTGATTTACCAGTGGGACAAGGAGGTGGTAAGAGGCCTACTCTGGAACACGATAATATGCTTGAGGAGGATGGAGATCTGGTGAAGATGCATGCTCTGAAAAATGCAAACATAAATATCCGAGATGGCTGTAAGGGCAGTGTTAAGAAAGTGGGAGAGGCATCAGTGAGAAGGAATCAAAGATGCTACTCTGATTTGGGTAGACCCTTGTTGTGGGTTTTTGAGAAGCTAGCGAAGAGGGGGTTATTGCAGCCATTACCGGCGAAGCCCGCCAGCAGTCAGGGGCAGCCCCACCACAGAGCAGATCAATATTGTGCATTCCACCTGCACACTGGACATTTGACAAACTACTGCCGAACTTTGAGAGACCGGATTCAGGACCTCATTGATTCCAAGCAAATCACGGATCCCGAGAAAAGAGAGAAGAAAAAGGGAGTAGACTACAATGCAATCCTTCCACCAGAGATGTGATCGGGCCAATCCACTTCATCGGCATGTTCCTCCGAAGCCACAAGCAGAAGATCATGTTTTTAATGCTTACTGCTTTTCAATTCCAGAACTCTTTTAGGACAATTCGGTTATTGTAATATTTGAACAATTTCTGTTTTGTTTATGCGATATTTCTTCGATTTCATTTCTTATGATCACAACGCATTCATTCATTTTGGCATTGATTCAATTAATACGACTTCATCTAATTTTGAAAACCTCGGGGAATCCAAATAAGGTCTTGATAGCATCTGATATAACTCCTGAAGCGAGGATAATTTTGAGAGATAATTAAAAAAAAAAAAAGCCTTTGCTCGGATCTGGTATGACATTCTGAAGATCGACAAGGATATTCTTGAGACCATGCCACTTCCACGTGCCAACATGACGACGAACCAAATTTTGAAAGCCGCTTCTTCGCATCCACAACACCTGAGTCGCATGTGGTGCGACCAAATAAAATAAAGCTCCAAGATTTACATCAAAAGTCAGACAAATAAAACTCGAGACCACCACGAGAAATAAACAACCCATCAGAGCCAAGCTATATGACCTTTTTTCTCTCGACCCCTTGAAATGTGCACCCTCAAAATCGATTATGATTGACCCTTGACCATCCAGAACCCTTGTAGCCAAATTCCTTATTAAAACTTACATGCTCGACCAGATTGAACAACAATGGTCCCAGTAGTTAAGATGAAAAGTGCACGTATATGTAAACTTTAGGATTTGAGCAAAGCTTGTTAAGAGAAAGAAAATTGGGGCGAAAAAATTTGGGTTGTAAAAAAAAAAAAAAAAAAAATTGGGTTGTAAAAAAAAAAATTGGGGTAAAAGAAAAAAAAATTAAAAAAAAAAATTGGGGTGTAAAGAAAAGAGAGAAGAAAATAGAGAATTGATAAGGGGGCAAGGGAATGCTATTTGGGGGCAAGTTTTGTTCAAATCCCGTTGATCTACACATGCCTGCACATTGCCATTCTTCTTAGCTACTGAAGAGGACCAAAGAGGCTAAAACCCCCCAAACCATCCACCCAATCCCGGCCGACGAAAACCATTTCGAAAGCTTGAACTACCAAGGCCAATAAAAGTACCTGAAATCATCCAAGCCCAACCTGTTACCCTAGCTCAGCCATTGAACAACCATTCCAGGGCTCAAACCGCCAAAGCCAATAAAAGCAAAGCATGGAACTTCGCAGTCAACCCCCAAATAAGGAACCCATCACCTCAACCAGTCTGCACGAGAGCTAAGACCAAAACTTTGATATCAAGAGGAACCACTCCCGGAAGCAGTGGTCTCTCCGGCCAATAGAGATGAAAGAAATTCAACTGACGTTGATGGACTGAAAGAGGGTCCATGGCAAAGGCTAAAAAAAAAAAAAAAAAAAAATAGAGAAAATATTCAATCAAGAAAACCCGCGAGGGCTGATTGATAACAGGAGTTTGATGCTCTCAAGATCTATCTCGAGATTGGATGATGTCCCATATTTTTCGAGTTAATGCCAAATAGTGATCATGTGATATGAAATCAGATTGAAATATATGCATTTATGTAAAGATGTATTGGTATGACCAGAGCAGTTCATCTTGCACACTCAAAGTTGTCTCAGTCAGATATGAAACCAACAAATTGCTACCATCTACCCCTTGCCACTCTCGCCACTCAGGCACTTCAGTCAGCTCCTCCTGTTATGAACTGTAAAGCCAGTTCTATAGCACCCTCATGATAAAAAACTAAACTCATCCAACCAAAATCTGAGACATAAGCACATGCCAATCATACCTGAAAAACCTTTCGCAACAACTCCAACTTCTCTCTCCAAAAAAACAAAAAAAAAAAAGCCGTTAGAGATGAAAACCGTGACTGGCGCTCTAAGCAAAAGTTAGGCCAAAGGGCAGGGTGAAAACCTGGCGACAGGCAGTCTGCCCTACAAAAAAATAAAATAAATAAAAGCCGCTGGATTGGGTTGGGTCCATTCCAGGCAAAAAATAAGGCACAGGGTTATGTGAAAATCCGACAAGGACGCATCTCCCGCTAAGAAAAGCTAGTGCGAAAATCCACGAGGGACGCACTACCTTCAAATAATGACTACAGGTACCAGAGGAGAACCTCATAATCCCTTAAAGGCATGAAATTCAAAGGCAATCCAAGGGGGGGCACAGATCCTACCGTAACTGACGACCAAATCAGCTGACGCCTCCGAATCCACTCGGATGAACTCTTATCCTGCATTATTGCATACATATGCATCTCACGGGTATGGCATTTGATGGTGCCTCAACATGCATTCACGCATGCATGAACTTTATATATATCTTGCACAATAAATTCTTCGCACACATTTCGTGCCCATGATCTTTGCGTACTTGCAACACGTAATCCTTTGCACATGCTTAGCACAAGCACTTATCACGTGCATCTAATCTCCCCGTTATCCTTAAGTCCTTATCTAACAGGCATCCTCAATCTCTTTAAAACACTATCTTTAAGTCCTTCTTCAAAAGGCATCCTCAAAACTTCATCTTCAAAGTCCTTGCTCAGAAGGCATTCTCAGTCTCTTCGGAGCATTACCTTTAAGTCCTTATCTAACAGGCATCCTCAATCTCTTTAAAACACTATCTTTAAGTCCTTCTTCAAAAGGCATCCTCAAAACTTTATCTTCAAAGTCCTTGCTCAGAAGGCATTCTCAGTCTCTTCGGAGCATTACCTTTAAGTCCTTATCTAACAGGTATCCTCAATCTCTTTAAAACACTATCTTTAAGTCCTTCTTCAAAAGGCATCCTCAAAACTTTATCTTCAAAGTCCTTGCTCAGAAGGCATTCTCAGTCTCTTCGGAGCATTACCTTTAAGTCCTTATCCAACAGGCGTCCTCAATATCTTCAAAATTTATCTTTAAGTCCTCCTTCACGGGGCATTCTCAGTCTCTTCGGAGCATTATCTTTAAGTCCTTCTTCAAAAGGCATCCTCAAAACTTCATCTTCAAAGTCCTTGCTCAGAAGGCATTCTCAGTCTCTTCGGAGCATTACCTTTAAGTCCTTATCCAACAGGCGTCCTCAATATCTTCAAAATTTATCTTTAAGTCCTCCTTCACGGGGCATTCTCAGTCTCTTCGGAGCATTATCTCTAAGTCCTTATCCAACAGGCGTCCTCAATATCTTCAAAATATTACCTTCAAAGTCCTTGCTCAAAAGGCATTCTCAGTCTCTTCGGAGCATTATCTTTAAGTCCTTTCTCAAGGCATTCTCAGTCTCTTCGGAGCATTATCTTTAAGTCCTTTTTCAAGGCATTCCCAGTCTCTTCGGAGCATTATCTTTAAGTCCTTTCTAAAGGCATTCCCAGTCTCTTCAGAGCATTATCTTTAAGTCCTTTTTCAAGGCATTCTCAGTCTCTTCGGAGCATCATCTTTAAGTCCTTTTTCAAGGCATTCTCAGTCTCTTCGGAGCATCATCTTTAAGTCCCTCATCACAAGGCCTTCTCAGTCTCTTCGGAGCATTATCTTTAAGTCCTTTTTTCAAGGCATCCTCGGTCTTTTCGGAGCGTTATCCTTCGTAGCATTGAGCTCTTCCCAAAATATTCTAAATCCTTTCAATCCATGAGTATATCCGCATCAACAGGTTAGATGCCAAGGCAACAGGGGTTAACACGTCGACGAACAGACGGTAACTACCCACAACAACTCCAGCTAGTTCGGGAAGACAGCCGCCTCAGGTACGCGCCTCTTTCCTTTCTTTTCTGAATTTTGGCTCACTTAGGCACCTAGGTTCTAAGTTCTCCAAAATTGGGGGCAACTGTAGACATCGGGTCCCGGGGCGGTCCAAGATCAGAATTACCCGATGATGAAACAAAAGACCAATTTTCGGCAAGAAAAGTGAGAATCGATCGTTCCCTTGTCAAGATTGTGTTTTTTCGAAAAATAATTTAAAAAAAAAATAAAAAATATATTTTAGGGATTTAAAAAAAAAGAAAACTAAAAAAACTAAAATGGGGTAAAAAAAATATATATTAATTTTGTATCAAAATTAAAAAAAAAAAAATATAAAATATTTTTTTTTGGTCGCGAGTGTCGCTGCGGCAGCGCGGGGCTGCCTGCGCGGCAGACCGCCCCAGCGCGCAGGGGCGCCTGCGAGGCAGGCCGCCCCAGCGCGCAGGGGCGCCTGCGAGGCAGGCCGCCCCAGCGCGCAGGGGCGCCTGCGAGGCAGGCCGCCCGCCTCGCGCAGGGGCGCCTGCGAGGCAGGCCGCCCGCCTCGCGCAGGGGCGCCTGCGCGCGACCCCCCTGCGCGCAGGGGCGGGCGCCTCGCGCGCCCCCCTGCGCGTGAGGCCCCTGCGCGCGAGGCCTGCTGCCTCGCGCGCCCCCCTGCGCGCGAGGCAGCTGCCTTGCGCGACCCGCCTGCGCGAGGCAGGCTGCGCGCGGTGCCAGGGCACCACGCGCAGGCTGCCGTGCGCCCTTGGCTCCTCCGCGCGACCTGTTTCGCCTGTCCGTTTTTTTCGCTATTTTCAGTCTGATTTTCTGATTTTTTCAGTTTTCATTGTTTCACCATTTTATGTTATTTTAGATTAACTAAAAATGAAAGTTTTTTTGTCCCTTGCCATTTTTGGCCAAGACAGGATTAAATGGGGATTTTCCCCTCATTTTTGGAGGACGGGAGATTGAATTCAATTTTTTCTTAGCTTTTCCTCTCTACCTTTTTCCACTGTCCAGGAAGCTTTTCTTGCTTCTGAAAAACTCTTTAAAAATCTTCAAGTTTTCTTCTAAAATCTTAGTTTTGCCATTACAAAATATTTAATCTTGGGTTGATTTGAGCAAGAAAAATTAATTTTCTTTGTTCCTTCATCCCACAAAAAATATCTCCCGCAAGATAATTTGTTTAGAACACAGATTTTATATTTATTTCAAATATTATTATCATCAAAAAAATCCGACAAGGAAATCGATCGAGGCATCATGTTTCCAATCTCAAAAATTCTGAGGGTAAACATTTTTGGACCCGTTCTCATTCATATTTTTTGTATATTATTTATTTTGTCAATATCATTTTTGCTATCATTATTCTTATTATTCGTTTCCAGCACTTTAATATGTTGATACTACCATTAATGCATTATTTAGTTGTTTTGATTTGGTTTTTATGCTCATTCCCATTATTATTATTATTGGTTGGTTAATGTGAATATTGTTAGGTTGTGTCGTTTCCACTGTTGTGCATATTCTTTCATCATTCATTTTCCCTATTTTCATATATTGTTATCATTTAGTATTTTGAATTACTATCCTATTATTAAACTTTGCATTATTATTATTATTATTATTATTATTATTATTATATTGGTTGCCGTTAATATTCTATTATTATTATTATTATTTTTATTATTATTACTTAATTCTCTATTTTACTAGTATTACTATGTATTTATTTACTAGTATTATTCTGTTTTTAGTATTATTAATACTATTATTATTAACTAATTATTTAGTTGGCATTTGTTATCATTGTTGTTATTATTATATTTTGCATTTACTTGATTAATTTACTTTGGATATTCACTAATATTTTTGATGTTAATTTTTGTATGAGTTTTAATTTGAGTCGGGCTATGTGAGCGCCCCGTGACTCCCCGGATGGGTCGCGACGCGTGGACAGACACTCCGGTTTGGTGAGATCCCTCCAACTCCCCTTTTTTATGTGTCATGTGCTTATTTGTAAACATTAATTTTATTTGTGCACGCGTGCGATAAAAAATCACAAAAATGCTTTTACTATTAAATCGGGATTTTTATCAATAAATTGGGACCAATGTCCCCTTTTTAGCCCAATAATAAAATTATCACAATCAAAACGAAGAGTCAATTTTCAATAAAATGGGATCACTCATCCCGGTTTTTTCCAATTCGAACAATCAAAATGACTCCTCGAACCCTCTTTAAATTAAAACGAAGGAACCAATGTTCCTAAATTTCGAACAAGTGCGAAGGAACCAATGTTCCTAAAATAATGTCCCAATTTATGCATGTCTTTTTATTTCGACCTTGTGTGAGTGTTTAAAATTCAAGTCCATTTCTTTTTGGGCCCTTGTAATTAATTTTGGGGCAACTTTATTCATTTTTGGGGATTGTATTCTGTCCCATTTATAGCTTTAGTTCCTTTCAATGGGGGTTGTATTCTACCCCTATTTCTCTTGTAATTGCGTGCTTGCGTGTTTACCGCTTTCCTTTATCGCTTTCTCTATCTATTGCTTTATCGCTTTTATTTACTTTCTTTACGTGCTTTTAATGCGCTATTTAATTAAACGCATCGCTCGTATGAGATGAGAGATACAATTTTAAGAATTTTAAAACCCATTTATAATTAACAAAAGCATAAATAAGAGGGAAGTTCCGGACACCATATCTCTGGTTTAGACCAATAGAGGTGAGAAACCTTTTCCCAATTTCTTGCAAATTGGGTGGCGACTCCAAATACCTCAAAGGTGCCTTTAGGCGTCAATAGGCTAGGTTATTCTCCCCAATGTTCTATTGGGAGGGATACACCGATGATGTCTCATGGCGCCCATGATCAAAAGACGCGAACCTTCATACCTCGAATCCCAATGGCGGATTCAAAGGAGGGCCCTTGCTAGGTTACCCGGGTTCGGCGCGCGTCACAGATGGCTCCTGTAGAGTTGAGGGAACTTAAAATTCAGCTACAAGAGCTATTGGATAAGGGGTTTATTCGACCTAGCATATCTCCTTGGGGAGCTCCAGTTTTGTTTGTCAAGAAGAAAGATGGATCCCTGCGGATGTGTATTGACTACTGACAGATTAATAAAGTTACAGTGAAGAACAAGTATCCGTTGCCTAGGATTGAGGATTTGTTTGATCAGCTTCGAGGTGCGGGTGTCTTCTCCAAGATAGATCTTCGATCAGGGTACTATCAGCTACGAGTTCAGGATGCAGATGTGGTTAAGACTGCATTTCGGACTAGGTATGGCCACTATGAGTTTCTTGTGATGCCGTTTGGTTTGACAAATGCTCCAGCAGCTTTTATGGATCTGATGAACCGTGTGTTTCGGCCATACTTAGATCGATTTGTAGTAGTGTTCATTGATGATATCTTGGTGTATTCCAAGGATGAGAGTGAGCATGAGGAGCATCTCCGATTGGTTTTGCAGATGTTGAGAGAGCATCAGTTGTTTGCTAAGCTTAGCAAGTGTGATTTCTGGCTTCGAGAAGTATCATTCTTGGGTCACATTGTTTCAGCTAGAGGTATTCAGGTTGATCCAGCCAAAATTGAGGCGATAGTTGATTGGAAAGCGCCTCGAAATGTTCAGGAAGTGAGGAGTTTCCTCGGTTTAGCAGGTTACTACCGTCGGTTCGTTAAGGGATTTTTTGTGATTGCTGCTCCGATGACTAGATTGTTGAGGAAAGGAGTCAGATTTGAGTGGTCAGATAGGTGCCAGGCTTGTTTTGATCGGTTAAAGCAGTTGCTAGTTGAGGCTCCTATTCTTACTCAACCCATCTCGGGTAAAGAGTTTGTCATTTATAGTGATGCTTCTGGAGTTGGTCTTGGATGTGTGCTGATGCAGGAAGGTAAGGTAGTGGCTTATGCTTCTCGTCAGTTGAAGCCACATGAGAGGAACTATCCGACGCATGATTTAGAGTTGGCAGCTGTGATCTTTGCTTTGAAGATTTGGCGTCACTACTTGTATGGGGAAAAGTGTAGGATCTTCTCGGACCACAAGAGCTTGAAGTACTTCCTTTCACAGAAGGAGTTGAACATGAGACAGCGCCGATGGTTGGAGTTGTTTAAGGACTACGACTGCATTGTGGATTACCATCCTGGTAAGGCTAATGTAGTCGCTGATGCTTTGAGTCGGAAATCGGTTTCAGCCTTGATTTTGAGGCGATTCAGATGGAGATTTGGTTCTGATGGGGCTTTGCTTGCCCAGTTGCGTGTGAAACCTACTTTGAGACAGAGGATTGTGGATGCTCAGAAAGATGATGTGAGACTTCAGCGGATTGTGCATGAGGTCAGATCGGGTAAGCAGTCAGAGTTCTCAGTTCAGTATGAGGTGCTTATGTTCAGAGATCGTTTGTGTGTGCCAGAATCTGAGGATTTGAGGAGACAGCTCATGAGTGAGGCGCATAGTACAGTTTTTACTATGCATCCGGGCAGTGAGAAGATGTATAGAGACATGAAGCAATTCTATTGGTGGTCCGGTATGAAGCGTGATATAGTGGATTTTGTTTCCAAGTGCTTGACTTATCAGCAGGTAAAGGCCGAGCATCAGGTTCCTTCGGGTTTGCTTATGCCTTTATCTATTCCTGAGTGGAAATGGAATGATATTGCCATGGACTTTGTTTCGGGTTTGCCTTTGACTCAGAGGAAACATGACTCAGTTTGGGTAATTGTGGATCGGCTTACGAAGTCAGCTCACTTTTTGCCAGTTAGAGTGGACTACTCCATGGACAGATTGGCCAGTATCTATGTGAATGAGATAGTTCGGTTGCATGGTGTGCCTTCGTCCATAGTTTCAGATCGGGATCCGAGGTTTACTTCCAAGTTTTGGAAGGAGTTACAGAGAGCTTTGGGCACTAGGTTAAACTTCAGTACACCGTTCCATCCTCAGACCGATGGTCAGTCAGAGAGAGTCATTCAGATTCTGGAGGATATGATGAGGGCTTGTACTTTGGATTTTCCGGGTAGTTGGGACAGATATGTGTCGCTTATGGAGTTTGCC
Source organism: Excoecaria cochinchinensis (assembly GCA_947683425.1). Taxonomy (NCBI): domain Eukaryota; kingdom Viridiplantae; phylum Streptophyta; class Magnoliopsida; order Malpighiales; family Euphorbiaceae; genus Excoecaria; species Excoecaria cochinchinensis. Next base: position 7,356,792 of record CANTUQ010000004.1, read on the forward strand.
TACAACAACAGTTTTCAGTCGAGCATCGGTATGGCACCATATGAGGCTTTGTATGGTCGTCAGTGTAGGACTCCGGTTTGTTGGACCGAGCTATCTGAGAGATCTGTGATTGGACCAGACTTGGTTAGAGATACTGAAGAGAAGATCAGAGTGGTGCAGCGGAATTTGAAGGCAGCCAAGGATCGACAGAAGTCTTATGCCAATTTGAAAAGGAAAGATGTGCATTTTGAGATCGGGGACAAGGTTTTCCTTAAGGTTTCACCTTGGAGGAAAGTGCTTCGGTTTGGCAAGAAAGGCAAGCTTAGTCCTCGTTTCATTGGACCTTATGAGATTTTGGCTAAGGTAGGACCTGTAGCCTGTAGATTAGCGCTACCGTTGGAACTAGCAAAGTTGCATGATGTCTTCCACGTTTCGATGCTTCGTCGGTACAGATCAGATCCTTCGAATGTTCTTTCGGTTTAGGATATTCAGGTTCAGCCAGATTTTTCCTATGATGAGGAACCTCGAGCTATTCTAGCCCGAGAGATGAGACAGTTGCGAAGTAAGCAGATTCCCTTGGTTAAAGTGTTGTGGATCCATCATGGAGTCGAAGAAGCAACTTGGGAACCAGAAGAGTCGATGAGAGCTCAGTATCCACAGTTATTCAGTTCAGGTGTGAATTTCGAGGACGAAATTCTTATTAGTAGGGGAGAGTTGTCACACCCCGTTTGCCCCCTAGTAGAATGAGCCTGTCTGTATGAGCATGCATGTGCATGTGTCCAGCATGTCATAAGGGTATTTTAGTAAAAATGTATGTTTTTGGGTTTATTATTATGTGGGTGCACACATGGCATTAGTATGTGATTTAATTGGGAATTACTTGTGTACATTGAAGCATACCATTGTAGGGTGTTTTTAGTTGAGTTTGCATTAGATGTGTGTGATGTGTGGGGTTAGGGTGTGAGTGAGTAAGTTCCACCACCAAGAAAATGACATGTGTATTAGGTTAGGGAAAATGAATAAAGAAAAGAAGTAAGAAAGAAGAGAAGATCAGATTTATGTTCTTCCTCTTCAACCTTCATCTTCTTCCTCCTTTTCCCTTTCCTAAATACTGCTAACTGTTAATCAAGTTGTGTTGTGGAGATTGCTCACTCTTGCTTCTAACTTGGTAAGTACATATCCTTGTCCTTGTCTTACTGTAATTCTTCTTCTTTTTCCTTGAGTTTAGGTTTAACTTAGGGTTGCATTATTGAATGTTTGTGTTTAGCTGAGACTCCTCGCGATCCCAAAGGCAAGGAGATTGCTGGGAGCAGTGGGACTAAGTGAAGAGAAGCTTAGATTTCAGGTTTGGGAATAATTGATTGTGAATTGTGTGATTTTGAGTTTACTGTAAATTTCTAGGGTTTATGTTCTTGAAGAATTTGAATGCATATATACTTGATTTGGTTGTTTAAATGCTGAATTGAGTTGTATATATGTTGCTTATATTGTTTGAAATGTTTACTGGAAGGTAAGAACAGGTTTGATTGGTTTTGAATCAAATTCGGGATGGAATTCTGGGTTCTGAGGATTCTGGAAATGGGAAAATCGCGTTTCTGTTGAAGTTCCCATTTCCAGATCGTGTGTCGCGTGACTAGCCAAGGAAGAGAGGCAAGTCACGAGACGTGACCTGCCAGTTTGAGGCCAGTCACGAGTTATGGCTGCTGTCACAGTTCGTGACCAGCTAAAATGAGGCCAGTCACGAGACGTGACTTCAAGTCATGCCTCGTGACCAGCCTAAGATAAGGCACGTCGCGTGATAGCTAAAGAAGTAGCCAGCCACGAGACGTGACTTCCAGTCACGTCGCGTGACCAGCTTGAGCGTCGCGTGATCAGCGAGATCACGCCGCGTGATCTGCGAGGGACGAAGCAAGTCACGAGGCGTGACCCACAGTCACGTCTCGTGACCTGCCTTGCGGGGAGGCCAGTCACGCCTCGTGACCAGCCAACCTCACCCGTTACCCCGTTCAACCCTTTTTCCGAAATTTCCCTGCTTTTGACTCAGAATTGAATTTGGTGTTTCTTCTGAATGGACTTATATTGCGGTATGATGCATGCTATACTTTTATATGCTTTGATATAAATGATACCATGAATTTCTGATGAATTCTATTTCATACCCTGAAATGTGATTTGAATGACGCTTAACCTGCTAGAGTCAAGTAAGTGGATAGTTAGGCATGCCTAATAGAGTCTTTAGCTGCAGCCCTCAGTTCAGTTTGGACCCCGATCAGGTCCCCGTTTGGTTCCTCGCGAACCCTTCAGTATTAGGATCTTGTTTAAGATCCCCTCAGTATACAAATAATGTGTTTTGATAAAAAAATGAATGACTTTTGATTTGTACCTGTGAGGTACCCTCAGTATTCGATTCGTACCCGTAAGGTACCTTCAGTACACTCGTTATCCACTATCTAGAGTCACCAGGTGTTCTTTAAATGTTTAATAGAATTGTTCTGATCTGATTTGGCTATTAAATGGAATATCTGAATGAGTTTAATGATGAAACACATGCTGGATTATTCTGGAATGGATACGATTATGAGATACTGATTGTATGGCTTTTAAATATGAGCATGTTTATATGGATTATGTTATAGCCTTTGCATTCTGCCATTGTGAATGTGTTATGCCTTGACGACCATTGTGAATGGCCGTCCATTATTTATGTGTATTTCCCCACTAAGCGTTTATCGCTTAGCACAGTATTTTTACCCGTGCAGGTGCGGAAGAAGTTTTGCTTTGAGAGAGTCGCCGTCATCAAGCCAACACAGAAGAGTTTTAGTGTAGGGCTCAATTTTGTATCAGTGATGATTCTTTTTGTATAGAAATCTCTGTATCAGTTTTATTTCAGCTTCCGCTTTGTAATTATATTTTGGATATGTAATATTATTTTGTATCAGCTAGTTGATCAGAACATTATTGTAGTGCTTTATTATATTAATGAATGATCAGCTATTGCTTTCCTTTCTGTAAAGTTTTAATTATACCGTATTTATGTATGTATGTTATGAATGAATGTATGTTTTACTTTGTACTTGCTTGGTGGCACCTTTACTCATACGGCATCTCACTCCTTCTCGGATGGGATCGCCTACGTATGGGAAGGGGGTGTTACAATGGCCCACAGATAAGAAATTAAAATTTTTCGGACGCCGGACAGCTGGGTTCGCTGTATAGCCATCTCGGTGTCACCTGTCCCGGAATCACTATACTTTTAACACACTTATCACTAAACTTTGACACTGGCAAACTCACTCCCTATACTGTTCGACGCTGCGATCATCATGATAACACTGAAATTATTCACTGACACTTCTAGACCAGTATTTGGGTCATTACAATTCTCCCCCACTTATAAAAATTTCATCCTCGAAATTTTCTTTATGCATCACTTCCACATTTCAATATCACTATATCGTGCAGTCATTCAGTTCAGATCACTTATTTAATTACATCAGCCATTGTATCTTACACTCTCTTACTTATACTATCGTTATTCTTCCTTCAATACCTTTACTCACTTCTGCTATCAATACACATTCATGGCATGTATATGTATCACTTTGTCCCTTATTACACTAACTCTGATCTTAGGACTGCCTAAAACTTTGCTCTGATACCAAAATAAATGTAACACCCTTATACCCGTAAATGATGCGGATACCGGATGTCACAACACTGCACTGCATTGCCAATCACTGATGATACACTTGAAAGCTCTGAATTTTTTTTTTGTTTTTGATGCGCATTTAACACACTATGCGCTGAGCATTAAAATGGCCAGTGGTGGATACTTATCCTAAGTTTTCCATACTAATCCTATATACTTGTTCACTTACTTATTTTACTGTATTTAGGTTATGGAGGCGATTATTTCTAAGTCTTTTTTAAACAGTTTATAATATACTTCACTAACCTTATCTTTTACGTTACCACTATTATCACTGATCAATGTCTTTATCTTTATCACTACTCTGCGATTCATTATTCGCTAACATACCATTAAAAATCTCACTATCATTTACACTGTTAACTTTTACACTTATCGATTTCACTCTCATTTGCACTATTAATCTTTATAGTTATCAATTTCACTACTATTTGTCAACTTCGGTATTTTACTTTATTTATTGGTTTTATTCTTTTTGTTCCTATTATCACTGACTTATCTTATGCACTAATGTCTCTTGTCGCTTAACACTTTATTCGGTTTATCATTTACGATTAATTCCATACGTATCTCTTTTTAATACTTTTATCTTTGTAAATAATCTATTGGATTCTTCTTTTAATTTGTATGTTCAATTACAATTTAATTTTGGACACTAAATTGTTTATCAACTTACTTAATAATTTATCATTATTTCACTACTAGAAACGCTAATCAAATACTATTATTTTCTTTGCGTTTCTATCATTTCCTTTACTCTTTTACACTACACTAACTCTCTTATGTTAATATCATTTACTATGTTAAATCTTCCGATAAGTTACTTAAATTAATTTCGTTTGCATTTATTCTTGTGTGGTTATCGCTATACTTTAATCACTATCTTATTTCTTCCTTTACTATTTCGATTCAACACTTATCAATAATTTACTTTACAATATCACTTATCAATTTCATTTCTCTTAGACACTCATTTTGTTTAAAAATTTTCACTTATCACTTAGCTATCGATTAACCTACAACTGTCTCTTTTTACTATTCATGCCTTCTTAAGTTGTCATAAGCCGTAATTGTCAGATCAAACTTAGCTAGCATATCTTTCGCCACCCAAAAGCTGCCATGGCCACCTGCGGGCAGACATTGATTGATGAACCATCGTCCACCATCACGCAGGCCGTGTGCTTCTGACTAATTTATGCTTGTATGTACAAAGAGCGGTTGTGGTTGCAGCCTTCTGCTGGCCAGTCAACATTTGTAAACACCACATTCTCTCCCGCTCCCCCTTTTACCACATCTAGTAGTTCCGTAGGTGATATAGTTGTGGCCATAGTTGTTTCACATAAAGCCTCCATTAACGTTTGCCTATGGGATGGAGACTGTTTCAGGAGGTCCCATATCGAAATCTGAGCTGGCGTCTTTTTCAGCGACGTGATTATTTGATCATCCTCTGGCTCTTTTTGTTTTTGGCCCATTACCGGCTCCTGGGGCCTCTCAACTTCTAGAGCTACCCTTCCACTCCGGGTCATCGTTCCCACTTTTTTTTCTTCTCTTCCTCTTCCTCCTCCGAACCCAACGGGTCAGGAAACACATTAGAATTATCATTTTCACTTCCACTCTCATCAGTGGACCAGCAATCGATCACTGCATCGGGAAGCCCTTCTTCACTCACCTCATAGAGGCTCCTGATAGCAGTGTTGGCATCGTTGTCGTACAACTCTCTTAATACAAACTCTTTAGGCAGACTGGACCCGATCATGAATACCGGTGGGGGCATGTTGTTATACCCCAACTTCTTCTGACTTCCCCTCTTCTGTTATTTGCTTTGAATCAATTAAGTCTTGGATTGCATGCCTCAAAGCTTTACACTTATCAGTTGTATGCCCAGTATGTTGATGATACGCACAGTATTCATTATCCTTATGGCTCAGCATACCTTGAGTCCTGGCAGGTTAAGGTGGCAAAGGCTGCAACTTACCCTCCTTCATCAACCTCCGAAGCACCCATGACAGCAACCTTCCCAAATTAGAGAAATGCCTCAGGGTTGTATTAGTGGCTGATACTTCGGCTGTCTTCCTCATGCCACTACCGGAGCCTGCTGACCTACTAGCCCCCTAAGTGCTGCTGCCCTTCTTAGCATAGTTCTCGTTACTTGCCCTCCTAGCAAGGTATTCTCCTTCGGCCTCAATAGCGATGTATTTCTAGGACTCCCAGTCTCTTAATCCCTTCATCTTCAATCCCTCTCTCAGATATGGACTGGCATTTTTAATGAACAACTATATCTGATCTTTAGTATCTATTTTTTTTTCATTTCCATCACTCGATTCCTCCATCGGGTCAAATACTCATGGAAAGACTCGCCTCCCTTTTGTTGCAATAGCTCCAAGTCCTTCAAAGTCACCTCCATCCTCCTACTGCAGTCATACTGCCTCAAAAACTCTTCCATCAGCAAATCCCAGTCCTCTTTAGTTTTACAGTCAAGCCCGTGGTACCAATCCACCGCTGGGCCAGTCAAGCTCAGGAAAAAATACTCAATCTTCTACCTTTTCATCAAGGTAGTACCCTTCATCACCAACGAGTACTGTTTTATGTGTGTGGTGGGATCAGAAGTGCCATCAAACTTCGAAACATCTGGCATCTTAAAGTTCATGGGATTAAATCCTCCCCTTCTAACTCCTTATCTTTGGGGTTCATTCCTTGCCCCCTCATCAGCATCCTTACCATCACTTCAAATTTCTCTTCCATCTTCTTCCAGATGGCTTCTTCATTCTGAGGTGCCTTCCCTCTTTCTGACACTATTTCTTCATACTCGTCGTCTTCCTAGTCATCTTCTATTCTCTGGGCCGGCCTTCTTCTCTGTGCCTCTGATGTGGTAGCTCTCAGATCTACAGGTGGTGGGCGGACCTCTTCTTGCAATTCTTCTCTGACCTCCTCCCTTTTATTGTTTCTCATAGGAGGAGGTGGTGGGTTCTATAGAGCAGGTGGTTGAGCCATGTTGGCCATCATAGCCATTATTCTATTCTCGAATTCTTCAAACCTTCTGCCTACTTCCTCAATTATCAAGGCCCTGGTGGCATCTGCCCCTCTTGGTGAGTTTGTCATTTCTTCGTGTAGAGAAAACTGAGTTAAAGTAGCATAGCTAGTTTTTGAAGGAGTGTCCGGATACTCCGCCCTTTCTGGTAGCTCGAAGAATGGATTTTTGCATGGTCGCCCTTGAGAACCTCTTGACCAATTAGGCAGATCTATGATAGTTGCAAAACATACCCGTTAGGATGATGCGTGAATGACATATAGTGCATGATTGTGCTTATGCAACATCCACAAATCACATGCAAGCACATAGGTCCTTCCAACCTTATTACTTCCACATACGAGGTCATAGTCTCTTTCCTAGGTGGGATTAGCCCATGGGTTAACAGGGGGCCTGATGGATGCGTATGGTGCACGGTGGAAAATCGGTAGCATAACCTCTCCTAACTAATGCACATGCGTATGGGTTATAATCGTTATATATTTAGGCAGTCCGAATAAGTTGACATGGGCCTATCAGGGCATGAAAGCCTTTGATTAGGTGACCAATCAAATTATCTGGGTTTGTCCAATACATAATGATCCATACAACAAGCATAGTATTAAGGTTCATACCACTTAAGGAAAGTATCTATTTTCATTACATGAGCTTTGGATAGGGTGGTGATACTTTAGGTCTATCCAAGCATGGTCCCTGCCAACGGGTCTAGCTCATCAAGAGCGTAATAACCGATCGGGTCTCTATTTAATATACCATGATGGTACGAGGCTTGGGCTGGTGATTATCCTTAACACTTCCCTATATTGAGTGAACGTAGGGTTGTGCTTTGGGAACGCACCAGGGTTGAAAGAGGGACCATACTAGCATAGATCTAAGGCTCTAATGAGATACAATGCAGTTTCGAAAAAGGATGAAATTTTTAAATTAAAGCCCAATTATAAGTTTTAACCAAAGTACTTTCGAAGCGAAGTCTCGAGTATTGTCCCCAGTGGAGTCGCCACGGTGACGCGTGTCGAACCCCGGGGTACCCCAAACTATCCGCTTTCAGGGCTTTCGGGAGGAGGTTCAGGAAACTTGCAAGTGAAATTGCAAGGGTGTCTATTTTTGGCAACAAGGAGGTTTCATGGAGTCGCCACCCAATAAAACATTGGGAAAGTTTGTCTAGCCTCAGTGAGCCTAAGACAGTGCTACTATGTCCATTATAGGCAAGCCGAAGGTGTCTTGGAGGCTTCCACCCTAATGATAGGATGGTCCTCTAGCCTCACGTTTGGGCAAACTAGAGGTGTCTTGGAGGCGTCCACCCTAACAGAACATTAGGATGGCCCTCCTGCCTTGTGGTGCCTAGGACTGTACAATTTTAAGCCTTTTTACAGGACACAAGAGGTGTCTTGGAGGCCCCATCCCAATAAAACATTGAGATGGCCCTCTTGCCTCATTGAGGCCAAAGACCAGAGAAGGTTTGGGACTTCCCATTTTTTCATACCTTGGCTAAATTTATAGTTAAGTTTTGAATTGATCGTTTCATACCATCTCTCATTCAATTTAATGCAGTTAAATTAAAGCGCAAATTATCCATTCAAGGGAAGCGGTAAATAAAGCATAATTAAAATAAAGTGCGCAAAAATAAATTACAACAAAACTAGGGGCAGAATACAACCCCCATTATAAATTGCAAGCGATTTATACATAAATTGGGATATATATTAGGAGTGTGGACATTGGTCCTCGCATGCATATTTATTACAAAATGATTTTGAGGCGTTGATTTTTATTTGTTAGAAAAATAGGATCCTCAATTTATAAGAATCCCAATTTGATTAATAAAAAAAACATTTAACCATTTTTACATTAACGGGATAATAGAAGAAGAACATTATTCACCATAACGATATAAATTAACTAAAAAGGAATAAAGTCTAGAAAGTAAACCCAGGAGCAGACCCTTGGGTCTTTGCAGCGGCTTCTACATCAAATGGCTCCAAATCCACCAAACAAGTCAAACATAAAAACTCACAACAATAAAGGACATGTTAGTGTAAAATTAAAGAACCAAAATAAATATGAAATTAAATGATATGGAGGAAAACGGAAGAAATTGCATAAGAGAACTATTAAAAATAAAAGAAAAAAAAGAAAAGGAGTCAAATGGGGAAAGGAGGCCCAGGGACGGCCCAAAGCGTGCGACCGATGGACGTCTCTGGGCGCGACAGACGGGAGTAAGGGCAACCCTCGACGGCCCGTCGTTCGCTTGAGAGACGACCGTCGGTGGTCCTTATGCCCGTCAGTCACCTCTGTTCCCAAAAAGAAACCCAAAATTGAAATTTTCTTTTTGTTTTAATTTGAATAAAAATAGATTTTTATGCAAGAAATCACCAGAAATAATCAAATTCAAAATAATTGATCCAGAATGTTTACCCATGAATTTTTACCTCGTGAAGGTGAATGTTGCAAGATTTTGACTCCTTGAATTCTACAAGGATCAGATTGTGATCACATGATCTAGAGAGATTTTTGGTTGCAAAAATCTTACTTTTAAAAAATAGACCAAGAGAAGGAAATTATTTTCTCTTTCTTGGAATTTTAACAGCGATGAATATCTGAATTAGCTAGATTTATGAAAATGAATGGATCTCGTTTCCTCGGATTAGTGTGATTCGAGAATAAAATAAAATAAAAGAATAAGAAATTTTGAAAGAAAATTCTTTTTGTAGAAGTCGAAAAATGAAATCTCTGTGGAAAATTGCTAAGCTTTAGTTTTCTAATTGAGAATTTTTCAGCCAATTTTCCAACCCCGAGAACTGAATCCCCTTTCCCTATTTATAGATTTAGGAAGAAATTTCAAATAAGTTTAAATTTTAAATTTATATTTGAAGAGGATTTTCCGAAATCAAATCAAAACTGAAAGATATTCAGAATATTTCAAAATCAAATCCAATCTTTTAAAAAATATTTGAAAGGATTTTGGAGATTTAAAAGATATTTTGGATATTTTGTAAATCCCCAGAAATCTCACCCAAAATCTGGCGGTTAAGGCTGCCAAATCACCGACCGACGGTCGTCGGTGGATGACCGATGGCTATCGGAGTAAAGGCTAACAACGGTCATTTGACCGGCAGCCTTACACGTGGCATAATAGCCACTCGTGAGGTATCGCTCAACCGAACAATGGGCACCGCTCAAGTCGAGCGACGGCCACCTCCCTCAAGCGATAGTCGGCGCTCAATGCGAGAGACGGGCCCATTGCACGAGTGACGGGCTATACTACCACAGACGGGCTACCCGTCTATGGACCAAAATTCCAATTTTCAAGGTTTTGACTCTCCGAAATCTCCCGTTCACCCAGAAAACTTTCGATCCTCATAAAACTGGAGAATGAACACCCACAACTTTCATCACTTATGCGAAACCAACGTTAGCTTCTTTATCGGGTAACTCTGATCTGGACTACCTCAGGACCTGGTGTCTACAAAATGCTTGCGAAAAAATGGATAGACCACATCCTAGGCGGTCAAGGGTCCATTAATATCATTTATCGTATTCAAAACTAGTCATGTGTAGTTTTATAGATTAAGATATCCACATGAACATATTAAACGTAATCATATTATTATTCATCATGTATTCACTTATTTGCGTATCATTTGTACTAATTACATTTATCGTGTCTATAATATTAGGTATCAAGCACTTATTTACACATAACAAATCAATTTGCATTTATTGTACTCAAAACTAATTATGTATTGCGTTATAAGTTAAAGTAATCATATGAACTTAGTAAACGTAATCATATTATTAATCATCATGCGCTCGTTTAAACTTAACAGATAACTTACGTTTTGATACACATATACATTTATAACACAATAATGAAGGATCAAATTCTTATATTTCATTAATTACTATTCCAAAGAACATATTGAATAATTCACATTATAAATCATATATGCATAATATAAGTGAGAAACCATGCAAAGAAGAAATCTTTTCAAAACATTTTTAGGAAAAGAGGTCTGTCGCGCTCGCGAAAGACGAGTCCCAGGAGGCAATTATGAGTCGTGCTCACTGTCGCGGCTTGTAAAGGCAACACATCAAAGCATAACAAAGAACAGAGGGAAAACAGGTGAAGGGGCAGAAGCTTGCACGATTCGTGCTCTCTTGCACGACTCGTGCTTGCTTGCACGACTCGTACTCGGATGCACAACTCGTGCTAGCTGCCACCCGACTCTGCCAAGACGTGCACTTTATGCCGAGTTGTGCTGGTTGATAGGACTCGTGCAATCCTCCTCTAAAGTCACGACTCGTAATGAAGCCAGCCTCTCGCAAGGAGCTGTCACGAGTCGTGCACAACGTCACGACTCGTGACAGAGTCTTATCATCATAACTCGTGATAATTGTCATGACTCGTGATGAAGCCAACCCAAAGCAGGAAGCTGTCGAGTCATGCACAACGTCAAGACTCATGACAGAGGCTTATTATTATGAGTCGTGACGAAGCCACGGGATGCTCGGTGATTTCCAGATCTGTAGAAATTCTGCAGAAATCCACCATCCACCAAAACACACCCAAACCCCCAATCAAAACAAATGCCAACAAATTGCTTTAAGAGTGCATCAATAAATCATTATAACTCAATACTAACAAAACCCATAACATTTATACTAACTTGAACCTCAATAATCATCAAATTCCTGAAAAATCAACCTAAAATGCAAACCATGAAAAATGCATCAAAACACATAAATTCCCAAACCTGAATTCCTTTACTCCTAATAGCTTCCTTAGATGATCCTCCTTGATTCTAAACTAATTCAAGATCTTTCTCATCCCAAAATCCTCATCAATCACACAAACACAAAACCCTAGATTAAGAACACATCTTAACAACAATGAAGAAGATGAAGAAAAGAAAGAACTCAACAAAATTTACCCAAAATAATCTCTTGAGTTGATCGATTTCCACCACACTCAGCCAAAGGAAGAGGGATCAAGATGGAGCAAAGAGGAAGGAAGAAGAGAAGGAGAAGGAGGCGTGAGGGAGAGAGAACAAGAGGGCTAGGGCAATTTTCTGCTCTTCCTTTCTCTTTCCTTTCCCTTTTATACCCTTCTCTAAATCCTTGTCACATGTCCTTCTATAATTGGTGGAACTTGACCACTCACACCTTACACCCATGCATGGCACTACACACAAGACTAACCCTCACTAAGACATACACTACTTCCCTATGAGCATGCACACTCTATCAAAATCCACAAAACAGGCATATAACCCAAAATACAATTAACACATGATAACCCACACACATATGCACACATGCCCATAGCTCAAACTACTAGGGGGAAAACAAGGTGTGACAATTCGAAAGAGGTTCATATAACTTATAAGAGATTACAAGTGCGTCTATTTTGGGCAACAAGGAGGTGTTTTGGAGTCGCCATCCAATAAGACATTGGGAAAGGTCGTCTAGCCTCATTGAGCCTAAGACAGTGTATGTGTGTCTATTTTGGGCAATTAGAGACATTTTGGAATACTCCTTCCGATAGAACATTGGAAGGATTCATCTAATCTCGTGAAGCCTAAGACGATGCATATGTGTCTATTTTGGGCAAGTCAGAGATATTTTGGAGTTCCAACCCCAATAGAACATTGATACGGTTCGTCTAACCTCGTGGAGCCTAAGACAATGCATTTGGGCCTATTTAGGGAAACAAGAGATATTTTGGAATCTCCTCCTCAATAGAACATAGAGCAGGTTCATCTAACCTCATTGAGCTTAAGACCAGAGATGGTTCGGGACTTCCCATTTATTCATACCTTGATTTAAGTTATGATTGAGCTTTGATCTTTAAGATTTTATTCCTTTTCTCATGCATTTCGATCCAAGAATTTAAAGCTCAGATCAACCACGTAAAGGAAAGCGATAAATAAAGCAAAATAAAAAAAGGCTAAACAAAGATATAACAAATTACAACAAAACCAGGGTGGAATGCAACCCCTAATATTAAATAAATGCGAATTATACACAAAACAGGATATTTGTTATAGGATGAAGACATTGGTCTTCGCATGCACATTTAGAGAAAAATAATATTAAGATATCTATTTTGTTTGGACGAAAAATCAAGACATTGGTCTCATTTTATTTAGGAAAATCCCATTCATTTGTAGAAATCTTTAGCCATTTTTCATTAGCAGGCTCAAAATAATATTTACGATAAATGGTACATGAAAATTGAAATGAAAGGAAATAAGATAAAGAAATAAACCCGAATAAATGTCCTCGAATCATCCTATTGTTCTTCATTTTTAAACACCCCAAATTCAAGAAAAATAGTTAAACTCACAAGAAAAACAGTTAAACTCACAAGAAAAACAAAAAGCATATTAGTGCAATAATTAAATAATAAAATGGACATGATAAAATGAATAAAGATGAAAAATCTATAAAAAATTTCATCATAGAAAATAAAAAATTAGGATGAAAAGAGGTAAAAAAAAGAATTTAGAAAATGAGGGAGAAAGGCCCAGGTACGGCATACATTGCGAGAATGACGGCCGTCCTTAGGCCGATCGACGAGCAAAGGCGGAGTTCCGCGACAGCCTGTCGCTCGAGTGAGCGACGGCCGTCAATGGATCTTCTGCCCGTCGGTCACCCCTGACCCGAAAAAAAAAAAAGAAAATTAGTTAAAACTTTTTGATTTTTCCATTTTTAATCACCCTTTCAAGCAAATCAAACCTGAATAAATTAATGTGAAGCAATAAAATGAATTAGAAATTGATCTAGAATATTTAGACTGGGAATATTACCTTTTGAAGGCGAATATCATGAGATTTCTGCCCATGAGTTCTATAAGGATTATTCAACGATGTGCAATTTCGAGGAGTTTTTACCGCAAAATTGTATTTTTGAAATAGGATCAAGAAAAGAAAATTATGTTTTTCTTTCTCGATGTTTTGTAGCAATTATGAATGCTAAAAATGCTAAATCGAGTAAGAACGAATGGATTTCATATTCTCGGGCTCACCTTAATTTGAAAAAGATTTGACAAGATTTTTGATGAGAGTAAGAAAAAACTCATTTTCGGAATTCTCGTAAGAAATCTTCAATGTTTTATAAAAATTCCCCAACCCTGAATAATGATCGCTAGCTCCCTATTTATAGGTTAAGGAGAATAATTCAAATTCCTTTAAATTTTAAATTTGAAATTGAAAAATATTTATGAAATCAGAATCAAAACCAACTAATTTGCAAAATATTTCCAAAATCAAATTCGAAATTTGAAAATATTTGAAAAGATTTGGAAATCCTTATAAATCTGGGAAAAAGATTTTAAAATCTTTGGAAAATTTGGGAGAATCCCGTGAAATAGCACTACAAATCCTCCATCGAAGGGCGTCGCTCGATGTCCGATGAGCATCGATCATGGGACATGCCTGATGCTTCGAGCGGCGGGCCACTTCGCGAGGGACGGTGGATAAGGGATAGCCATCACTCGCGAGGGACAGTCGCCTTACGAGCGAGCAATGGCCGTCGCTCCTCGCGAAAGGCAGGCCATCACACATGAACGACGGGTGCCATTAGCACGAGAGATGGGCCTATCCCGAGCGAGCAACGGGCACCACTCGCGCAAGGGGAGGCTGTCTCTCGACACGAGCGATGGGCATCTCTCATGATCGATGAGCCTCCTGTCAATCAACCAAAATCAAAAGATTTCCCATTGATGAACTACTCTTAACGCACCAAACCTCCTATTATCGAAAAAAACTTCAATCCTTGTGAATTTGAAGGGGGAAAGCCCATAAATTTTGCCCACTTGCCCGGAAACGGGCATTGATATCTTCAACGAGTAACTCTGATCTGAACTACTTCAGGACCTAGTGTCTACAGTGACGCTTGTACCTCTGTTGCGCCTGCGACAAAGCAGGGATAACTCTTTTGTCGCACTCGCAGCATAGCTCACGAACGAAATAGAACACCACAAGCACTACTGTCATGCTCGCGCCCATTATCACGCTCGTGATAGTGCACAATCCAATAATAAACATCGTACGGAGCATTCTATCGTGCCCACGACTATTGTCATGATCGTGATAGAACAAGGATGTCAACACAATGTTACAATTTCACATACCTCTAATAGCACTTATTTACACTACTCGCTTTACATGCACTCTAAGCAAATCATCAACATACCTCATATCATCCACATGCATTTACAGCTAGTCAAACACTCATATCTCATAATTATACATACATTTAATACAACTATAGTCATAGTTTTGCACTTACTTAACATCATGCATATTATCACATATAACACATTTCAATGATCAATAGAACTTCATCTACTCACCATGCTATTCTTAATGCAACCTAGAAACTAGAAGAGTTTTAGAACCCTTCAAAACCCACGTTTTCCCCATATAAATTACACATGCAAAAATACATAGAATAAAAATAGAATCCCAAACCTCTTGAAGCTCTCTTTCAATCTTCACAAACTAAGTGACCTTTTCCTTCCCTTTTGCCTTTCTACTAGCTTCTCGAACTTACAAACACACATACACACACATACAACACTAAAATAAGAACTACAAACTGAAATTCAATTCAAATGGAAGAATGAAACTAGAGTCAAGCTTACCTTTAAATTGACTCAGACTAGCAATCAATTAAGCCCACTTGAAACCCATTAAGCTAACTCTAAGGATGGAATTCTTGCTAGAAGAAATGAGATGAAGAGAAAGACAACTATAGATTTCTTAAGGAATGGCCAGCCAAATGAATATCAAACTGCCAAATTCAGCCTTACATAATCTATTTATATGCGTGCAATATACTAGGTGTCAAACTACAAAGGTGACATTTGGACTCCACTATCCTCATAACTAATGCTAATTAATCTAGCTTAATTAATATAATCCTCCATTTAGCCCTAATCATACATAATTACTTTTTGGTCACTAAACTATTTAATTCCATGCAATTACATCTTAATTTCTTAATTACATTTTAGTCCAATTACTATAAACTCTCAATTAAACTCACTAAACTACTCTAACCATGCTCAATACTCATGGGGTCAATTTCGAGTTGTTACAACTCTCCCCTACTTAAGGATTTTTGTAACACCCCCTACCCATATGTAGGCCCCATCCTAATAGGAGTGAGATGCCGTAGGAGCAGGGGTGTCACACCAGAGAGATCGATACAAACCAAACATTCATCCACAAAAATAACATACGAAAACATAGCGAAAATTAAAACTTTTGAGAAATAACAACTGATCATACATTAATATAATAAAATCATTACAATAATATTATGATCAATTGCCAAGCAAAATAATTACATATCCAAAATAAAGAAGAGCGGAAGCTTACAAAATTAAAGATACAATGAGAGTTCTAATACAAAAAGAATCATCCTAACTATTATAAAAATAGCCCTAAAACTAATCCCTTCGATGTTGGCTTGATTGGCGATGACTCTCCCAAAGCAAAATGCCTTCCGCACCTGCACGGATAAAACCCGTGCTAAGCGATAGCGCTTAGTGGGGAAACACAAAATAAAAGAGTGGATGGCCATTCACAATGGTCGTCAAAGCATAACACATACGATATGACATATGCGGATAATCATGTCAGATATATAATCATGCTTGCATAATACAAACATACATTCAGAAGCTCATATCCACATTCGTGTACTTGTTAACTGATAGCTCATACGTATCATCATATTCATTCGGATATCATAATCTTGTAATCTTTTCAAAGAAGAACAAAACAAATAAAGCACCTGGTGACTCACAATAGTGGATAACGAGTATACAGACAGTACCTTACGGGTACGAATCAAATACAGACAATACCTTACGGGTACAAATCGAAAACAAATTATTTAATCACATTTAAAATAATTTTTCGGAGGGGACCTTAAACAAGATCCAAAATTCATAAGGGTTCGCGAGGAACCAGACGGGAACCTGATCATGGTCCAAACAGAACTGAGGCTGCAGCTAAAAATCTCGATTAGGCATGCCTAACTATCCACTAGACTGACTTTCGCGGGTCGTGCATAATCCAAATCATGTCTCAATTCACAATATATATATAATTTTTCATGCATAATTCATATAAATATAGTCATATAAACAAGTTCATATAACATACAGTAGGAAAAAGACAAGAAAAAGACATTTGAAGTTCATTTTGGGAAAACTGGGCACGTGAGAAAACAGGGCAGATCGGGGGGCTTCTATCACACTCGCGACAGTAAGACATCGGACACGAGTCATGCTGAAGGACACGACTCGTGTCGGATGTCCCTCCTCCCAGTCGTGCTCTAAAGCACGACATGCAGAAGAATCCACACCAGCACGAGTCGTGCTTTTCACACCCCAAAAGTGGCCTGGTTGGAATTAGCAATTTTAATTGGACAATATGGATATGTTGGTAATTTTTACAAGAGTAATTAAGGGCAATTGGGTAATTTTACAAGTGAAAGAGGATTTAATTGCAAGGAATTAAAAGTATTAAATTGCAGATTTTTATTTAGTGAGTAAAAAGTATTTTGACAAGGATTTATTAGTAATTGTAAGGAGCTATTGGAAAAAGAGTTATTAGTGGATTTGGGGGTCCAATCAGAACATGACAAGTGGAGAGGTGAGTGTGTGCATGTGGGAGAGAGAAAAGAGGGTTTCAGAATTTTTCTTTAGCTTCCTAAAGAAGCCATCAGATTTCACTCTCTTTCTCTCTTGCTCTCTCTCACGTTAGCCACGCTTCTCCTCTCCATTTTCTGTTCTTTCCCATTTGCATGTGTGTTCATCCATTGTGGAGCTAGGGTTTGAGTTTGGAAGAAGTTTCAGGAGGTAAGTGGCTGTAAGTTTTTGTGTGGTTCTCCATCTTCTCCTTCTTTCGGGATATTCATTACTATTTCATTGCGTTTATATTGTGTTTTATTTGTCAGTTCATGAAAACTGCTGAAGAGAAGAGGAAGGATAAAGGAAAAGGAAAGGTTGTGGATTGAAGGATACAGTGGAAGTTGAACTTTATTAACAGGTTTGGGAGTGTCTGTCCTTTCTCATTTTGGATCTTGTTTCCTGTCTGATGTGAATGTTATTTATGTGTGTTTGTATATCGAAATGCAAGAGTAAGATAAATTTATATGTATGATTTGTAGTGGTAAAGTTCTGGTGTTTTGAACGTTAAAAGGGAGAGGTATATACATGAGTGTGAATGTAAAATCCTGGGTTGTTGACGTTCTGGTATTGCCCTCTGTTTGAATAGTAAAAATACGTGACTTGTATTAAGATTCCTATAAATATATTCTGGAGACTTGAAGGTACGTGTTTGCATATTTATTGCATGAAAATGGTTTTGGGCAAGATGGAGTTTTGAATTTTTGATGTACTCTGTTTTCTGCGTTTGCTGTTTTCACGTTTTCTGAAAATTCTAGGAAACAGTTCTTCCTTCTAGCGGAGAGTGAGGAGGATCACGAGTCGTGAGTGAGAATCACAACTTGTGACCCTCTTCTTTAGGAAGTCACGAGTCGTGATGGAGGTTCACGACTCGTGACCGTCCCTTCTGCTGCGAGAAGCCTGCACGAGATCTCAACTCGTGACCTCCCCTTCCTTAGTGTTGGTGTCACGAGTCATGATGGAGGATCATGACTCGTGACTGCCCTTTTGTGAGACGCTTGCGAGAAGCTAGTGTCACGAGTCACAATTGCCTGTGTGACTCGTGACTGGCCTCTCTTCATCTTCTGCCCTGTTTTAAAAAACAAAGTTTTAAACTTCTGTTATATGTACATGACACATGATTGGGTTTTAAATCTGTATTACAATTTGATAATTGTTTAATTATGAGATATGTATACATGATTAATAATGATGTACATGATTTAAATGCTTATAATTTACATGAACATGGAGTATTTCAATGTGAGTTATATGTTCTTATTACCTCCTGTATATGATATATATATTTATATATTTTTGAATTTGATCGATATACATGTATACATGAGTTATAGGTTCGTATTTAATTCAATTCACATGATATGATAATGATACGTGAGTTTTTGAGTTGTGTTTTTAAGCCTGAATAGTCATAGTAGTGGATAAGTAAGCGCTTACTTAGGTCAGGGTGTGTGTGCAGCTGCTATATGATAAAACGTTATATGCGGGTCCCGTTTGGATCCTTGTTTCGACCACGTTTGGGTCTATATGGAAATAGAGAGAGACTTCGGTCTCCATATGAAAATCACATGTTTGAGAATCATGTCTCCATATTCTTGGGATACTGTGTTATATCAGTATCCAATGGACCGCATCCACTTCTAAAGAGTATCTTCAGACTAATCAGGCTATATGTTATTATGTGTTGCATATGTTGAGATATATATTGAGGATTAAATGTTTAAGATGAGTAAGAATTCATGAATAACTTTATGATATGTACCTTGTATCTGTGTACTTAGAATGGTGAGAAGTATGAATTGAATAATTAATTGCTTGTAAAGTATGTTGATGCATGTCTTGTAGAATTAGGAAAATATGCTTATATGTAATTTTGATGCCTTTGATTATTGAATCAAAACTTAATTGCACGTTTATGGTTTCGATGAGTTTAAATTATTGTTGTAAATATTGTGTATGCATATTTTCATTTGTTTTGTTCCTCCCCACTAGGTGTTATCGCTTAGCACGGCTTCTTTTCCAGTGCAGGTGGCGAGTTCGGTTTGGAGTTAGACATCTGCAGGTCGGCCACTAGAAGTCTTTTTGGATGAAGTTTATTTTTATGTCTTCCGCTGTTATTTTGTACTTGGCTTGTTCATAGCAAAATGAATCTTTTGTAATAGAACAACTATTTTCGTATATGTATTTTCTTTCAAGCCTGTTTGGTAAAACGATATTGATATGATGTATGTTCAAGGACTTGCTATATTTTGTTTAAAGGTTTCTTCATATCTCATTTTGGTTTTGTTTATTAGTGTGTATTTGGATTTGTATATGTGTTTGCCCGTGTGGCGCTCCGGTATCCTTCCAACGGGGGTATCGGGGTGTTACAGCTTGGTATCAGAGCCCAGGTTTGGTGGTTCTGGGTTATGTTGTGATTGTTTGAGTGAAGAGTCGAGTCTATGCATGCGAGTCAGTTTTGTGTCGTGGACTAATGCAGATGTCTTGTGTTGTGTAGTGTTTATATGGAGTCGGATCCAAGTGAGTATATGGGTGACACAATGGACAGTGTCAATGTGGGTCGTAGAGATAATCCGGTCAGAGGAGGTGATCCGGTCGGATAGGATAGGCATGCACAAGAACATGCACCAGCGGTAGGTCTGAATATGGGTGGTGGTCTGGATCTAGCATTAGTGCAAGGTTTGCTACAAGTAGTAGATAGGTTGACTGCTCTAAAGGCTCCAACTGAGTTGTTAAGAAAAAGAGGAGCAGAGGATTTTCATGGGACTGCTTTGGATGAATCAGATGTGGCTGAGTTTTTGCTTAAGAGGGTAGGTTGGATTTTGCAAGAGATTAGATGTCCTGAAAACCACAGAGTGCTTTGTGCAGTGTCGTTGCTTCAAGGATCAGCGTATGATTGGTGGGAACTTGTGATGCGAAATCCTCAGCGACCAGCCGAGTTGACATGGGAATTCTTCAAGCAAGAATTTGAGCAGAAGTATGTGACGAAGGCATACCAAGAAGCCAAGTGGAGAGAGTTCATCAGTTTGAAGCAGCGGGGTATGACCGTGAGTGAGTATGATAAGGAATTCAACCGGTTGAGTAAGTATGTGCCCGAGCAGTTGTTGACGGATGAGTTCAGATGTAGGCACTTTCAAGAGGGACTGCATGAGGTGTTCAGAGGTCCTTTGTCTGCAATGACCGTTTTACAACCAGTGGGGTATTATCAGCTTGTGGCAGCGGCAATGAAGTTAGAAGAATCTGAGATGGTAAAGCAAAAGATGGCACAGAAGAGAAGAGCATCGGATGATGGAGTTGCTAGTAACAAGAAACCCAAAGGTGCTCCAGTTGGACAAGGAAATAGAGGGACTGTTCAAGTGCCTTCACAAGTAGGGAGTGTAGCCCCACATGGTAGTAAGGGAAATCGAGAACCGGAGTGTGAGCATTGTCATAGGTACCATTGGGGTACATGTCGCAAGATTACCGGTGCATGCTTTAAGTGCGGGAGTATGGAGCATCGGTTTGCAAGTTGCCCCGAATGACAAGAGAACAAGAGTCAACAAGTTAGTCAAGCGGGTGAAGGTAGATCTAATGCGACAAGAAGTAATCGGGATAGAAGTAGAGCTCCGCGAGCACCATCAAAGACGGTGCAACGACCTGGTGCTACGGAAGAATATAATCGGCCTAGGGTATATGCTTTGATTGGAGAAGATGCGACTGATGCCGCAGGTCCTTCTGGTAAGTGTTGATATGTTAAGTTTTGTTTTGTTTCGGTTTTGATATTTTTCAGATGTATATGATAAGCGGGGAAATTTCGAGGACGAAATTTCTTAAGGGGGAGAGAATTGTCACACCCCAAAAGTGGCCTAGTTGGAATTAGCAATTTTAATTGGACAATATGGATATGTTGGTAATTTTTACAAGAGTAATTAAGGGCAATTGGGTAATTTTACAAGCGAAAGAGGATTTAATTGCAAGGAATTAAAAGTATTTAATTGCAAGGAGTTAAAAGTATTGAATCTTTTGTAATAGAACAACTATTTTGGTATATGTATTTGCTTTCAAGCTTGTTTGGTAAAACGATATTGATATGATGTATGTTCAAGGACTTGCTATATTATGTTTAAAGGTTTCTTCATATCTCATTTTGGTTTTGTTTATTAGTGTGTATTTGGATTTGTATATGTGTTTGCCCGCGTGGCGCTCCGGTATCCTTCCAACGGGGGTATCGGGGGTGTTACAGTGCTGATCAAGCACGAGTCGTGCTGATCCTCACCTGCTGCCAATGTCCTGCTGAGATGCACAACTCGCACACACGGAAGGGAGCACGAGTCGTGCTTCTTAGCACGAGTCAGACGGCCATCAAATCCTCAGGCAAAACACGCGAGAGCTGGAAATCCTCTTCTGTCGCGCTCGCTACATGAGCGGGATTTCCAGTCCCCAGCAAAACGCAGAACCTAGAATTTTCGTCCAAACCAAAACCATTTTGACCCAAATCACTCGCAACTAAATCTTACCTCAAATTAGGCCTTCCAAACACCATAACCAACATCAAACAACATATTTCCACAATTAATTCCAAAATAAGTCATCAATTCACAAATCAAGATCTCAAAAATCACAAAACCAGAAAATTATGTTGCCAAGTTCAATCAACTTCACATTTGATTCAATAATTCAGTAATGATGCAACACAACCCATCAAAACTCAAAACCCATATCATATATACCAATATAAGCCTATTTACACATTATAAATTCCAGAATTTTATGTATATATCCAAACCCACACATGAACATGATATCAAAGCAAGTTCCCAAACCTGAATTTCCTAAGCTCCAAATCACTTAGTGCCACTAATACTAGCCTTCTCCTTGCCTTTAGGATCACGAGGAGGCTCCACTAACAACCAAAACACAAAACCCAAACAAAGACAAACCAAACATCAACCCTAGATAAAAACCCAAACCAGAAATGTGAAGAAGAAGAACAACAAGATGAAAGAGATGATGGAAATGCAGAAAACTTACCCAAAAGAAGACTAGGAAATGATCAATTCCCACCACACCAACTTGGATCCAAGCTAGGGTTCTTTTGAGAAGAGAAAAGGAAGAAGAAGAGTGAGGGAGAAGAGGAGAACGGGAAAAGAGATGGAAATTTTCCAATTCTCTTTCTTCTTTCTATTCATCTTTTCCTAACCCTAGCCATGTGTCCTCTTCCTAGTGGTGGATCTTGATCACTCACACCCAACAAGCATGCACTACACACACACAAAGCTCTCCCAACTAAAAATAGCCTACAATTGTGTGAGTACAACACACAAACATAACTCACTCACTCACATCCTACAAACATGTGAGCAACACACCCAAAAGCAACCCAACTAATTCACACCCTGGTACTGTACATGCACCCACATACTAGCAAAACCCGTAAACATGCATTATACCCAAAATACCCTTATCACATGCCAAAACACACTCAATGCACATGCACAAACATGGCTCAAACTTCTAGAGGGAAAATGCGGTATGACAACTCGCCCC
The DNA here is from genome assembly GCA_947683425.1 of Excoecaria cochinchinensis. Classification (NCBI taxonomy): domain Eukaryota; kingdom Viridiplantae; phylum Streptophyta; class Magnoliopsida; order Malpighiales; family Euphorbiaceae; genus Excoecaria; species Excoecaria cochinchinensis. The sequence goes on from CANTUQ010000004.1 coordinate 7,379,739, forward strand.
TACTAAAAAGAATTTCATCCTTGAAATTCTCACCTGAACTGAACAAATGCAGATATTGAGCCCTCATGGTCGCCTCTGGCTCCCAAGTCGCTTCTTCTACCCTATGATGATACCGTAACACTTTGACCAACGGGACTTGCTTATTCCTCAACTGTCTCACTTCCCGAGCTAGGATGGCTTTCGGTTCCTCATCATAAGAAAAGTCTAGCTGCACTTGAACATCTTGAACTGACAGAACATGCGAAGGATCTAATCTGTACCGACGTAGCATCGAAACATGGAAAACATCATGTAACTTCGCTAACTCCATGGGTAAATCCAACCTATAGGCTACCGGACCAGCCTTATCTAACACTTCATACGGTCCAATAAATCGAGGACTAAGCTTGCCTTTCTTACCAAACCGAAGCACTTTTCTCCAAGGAGAAACTTTAAGAAAAACCTTGTCCCCGACTTCAAACTGAACATCCTTCCTCTTAAGGTTAGCATAAGACTTCTGCCGATCCTTAGCCACCTTTAAATTCCAATGCACAACTCTGATCTTTTCCTCTGTATCCCTAACTAATTCTAGCCCAATAATTGAACGTTCGGATAGCTCAGTCCAATAAACTAGAGTCCTACACTGACGACCATACAGAGCCTCATACGGTGACATACCAATGCTCAACTGATAACTGCTGTTGTAGGCAAACTCCATAAGCTGCACATATCTTTCCCAACTACTCGGAAAATCCAATGCACAAGCCAGCAACATATCCTCTAAAATCTGAATGACCCACTCTGACTGACCATCTGTCTGAGGATGGAACACCGTACTGAAGTTAAACTTGGCACCCAAAGCCCTTTGCAATTCTTTCCAAAACTTTGAAGTGAACCTTGGGTCCTGATCTGACACTATGGACAATGACACTCCATGCTATCTGACTACCTCATCCACATAGATACCAGCTAACCGATCCATCGGATAATCCACTCTAACTGGCAGAAAATGAGCAGACTTCATAAGCCGATCCACTATCACCCAAACTGAGTCATGCTTCTTCTGAGTCAAAGGCAAACCAGATACAAAGTCCATGGCGATATCATCCCACTTCCACTCGGGAATGGATAAAGGTGTGAGCAATCCCGAAGGAACTTGATGCTCAGCCTTTACCTGTTGACATGTCAAGCACTTAGACATAAAACCTACAATGTCCCTCTTCATACCGGACCACCAATAGAACTGCTTCATATCCCGATACATCTTGTCACCACCGGGATACATAGTGAAAACCGTAGTATGTGCCTCACTCAAAAGTTGTCTCCTCAACTCCTCATTCCTAGGCACACACAAGCGGTTTCTATACATCAACACTCCGTCCAAAATCGAGAACTCTGACTGCTTACCAGAACTGACCTCATGCAAAACCCGCTGAAGCCTCTCATCATCCTTCTGAGCATCCACTATCCTCTGCCTCAAGGTAGGCTTCACTCTCAACTGAGCAACCAAAGCTCCATCCGAATCAAACCTCCACTTAAACCACCTCAAGAATAAAGCAGAAACCAACTTCCGACTCAAAGCATCGACCGCAACATTGGCCTTACCCGGGTGGTAATCCAATATACAATCATAATCCTTGAACAACTCTAGCCAACAGCGCTACCTCATGTTCAACTCCTTCTGTGTGAGGAGATACTTCAAGCACTTATGGTCCGTAAAGATCCTACACTTCTCCCTATACAGATAATGCCACCAAATCTTCAAAGCAAAGATCAGAGCCGCTAATTCTAAATCATGCGTCGGATAATTTCTCTCATGTGGCTTTAACTAACGGGAAGCATAAGCCATAACCTTTCCCTCTTGCATCAGCACATGACCAAGACCGACACCCAAAGCATCACTATACATTACAAACTCCTTACTCGAGATGGGTTGAGTAAGTATAGGAGCTTCAACTAACAAACTCTTCAACTTCTCAAAACAAAGCTGGCACTTATCCGACCACTCAAATCTGACCCCTTTCCTTAACAACCTCGTCATCGGAGCAGCAATCACTCACAAACCAACGGTAGTAACCCCTACCAAACCAAGAAAACTCCTCACTTCTGGAACATTCCTTGGCGCTTTCCAATCAACAATTGCCTCAATCTTAGACGGATCAACTTGAATACCCTTAGCTTACACAATATGACCTAAGAATGACACTTCCCAAAGCCAAAAATCACACTTACTAAGCTTGGCAAACAACCGATGCTCTCTCAGAACTTGCAAAACCAACCAGAGATGCTCCTCATGCTCACTCTCGTCCTTGGAATAAACCAAGATATCATCTATGAACAATACTACAAATAGATCAAGATATGGCCTGAACACTCGGTTCATCAAATCCATGAATGCCGCAGGTGTATTAGTCAAACCAAACGGCATTACAAGGAACTCATAATGGCCATACCTAGTCCAAAATACAGTCTTAACCACATCCGCATCCTGAAATCGTAGCTGATAATAACCCGACCGAAGATCAATCTTCGAAAAGACTCCTGCATCTCTAAGCTGATTGAACAAATCCTCAACTCTAGGCAAAGGATACTTATTCTTCACTGTGACCTTATTGATATGCCTATAGTCGATACACATCCTCATAGAACCATCCTTCTTAACAAACAAAACCGGAGCTCCCCATAGAGATATGCTAGGTTGAATAAACCCCTTATCCAATAGCTCTTGTAGCTGAGTTTTGAGCTCTCTCAACTCTATAGAAGCCATCCGATAAGGTGCTTTCGATATAGGCAAGGTACTCGGCACTATCTCTATGGACAACTCCACTTCTCTCTCAGGAGGCAAACCAGGCAACTTGCTCGGAAACACATCACCAAACTCTTGGACAACCGGGATATCCTCAATTCTAACTTGATCCCGCTTAGGATCCAACACCACTGCTAGAAAAGCCTCACAACCCTTCCTAATGAATCTCTTAGCTTGCATTGCGGAAATCACATTGCTCAAAGAGCTAGCACCCAAACCTTTAACAATAACAGAAGACCGATCTCTATCCCGAAGCACAACTGTCTTCCTATGACAATCAACCACAGCCTGATGCTTACCCAACCAATCCATACCCAGAATCAAATCAAACTCTCTGAAAGGCAACTCAATCAAATCTGCTGGAAACTCAACTCCCTCAACTAACAGGGGACAATTCCTATACATTCTACTCATATTGACACTATGCCCTAAAGGACTGGTCACACATATCTCATAGTCTAACTGATCTACCTCATGCAACTTCTCAATTATCTTATCTGTGCACAAATATGAGTGTGTGGAACCAGGGTCAATTAGAGCATATAATTCAATGTCATGGAGTAGGAACTTATTGGCGATCACATCTGGAGCGTCCTGCTCATCTCTGGCACTCACAGCATAGGCTCTAGCTGGAACAGGTAGTGGATGCTCAACTGACTCAGATGCAGCTCCTTCTCTAGGTTGACCGCCTCGACCTCTTCTACGGCCTCTACCACGATTAGCTTACATGGCATTTGAACTAACTCTGGCCAAAAAGTGTTCAGTGCTCCCACATCTAAAACACCCACCTGTGAGACACCTAAACTCACCCCGATGAGGCTTTCTGCAATGAGAGCACATAGGCATCGACTCGGTCCTACCACCAGCACCGCCTCCACTAGAACCAGACACCGCTGCTGAACCCTATCTTCTACCTCTCATAGCCGGGCCTGCGGAGGATTCATCCTGTGGGTTCCTTGACCTCTTCCAAACAAGTTCCATAAAAGTCTTCAACTCCAACTCTTCTTAAACTCTCAGTCGGGGCCTTAGGGGCAGTCACTCTCTTCAAGACCCTAGCCATGTCCTGAGATAGCTTAAGCATAGCTTCAAAGGGCATGGCTGCAGCCTCAGGCTGTACCCTAGCAGGTTGAGCCGACACAAAACTGAAGGATCAATAGCTTGAGGATTCACGCTTTCGGCTGATCCCTCAAGAGACCCTCGAATAGAATCGGAATCCATCTAAACGAATAAAGACAACCGCATCAGCCAACACAGTCCTAGACATATACACATTTATACACAACAACGACAACAAAACACCCAGAAAAGCCTAAACCTAGCTCTGATACCAAAAACTATAACACCCCCAACCCATAAGTAGGCGAACCCATCCTGATAGGAGTGAGATGCCGTAGGAGCAGGGGTGTCACACCAGACAGATCGATACAAAGCAAACATTCATCCATAAAAAAACATACGAAAACATAGCGAAAATTAAAACTTTTAAGAAACAACAACTGATCATACATTAATATAACAAAATTATTACAATAATATTCTGATCAATTGCCAAGCAAAAGAATTACATATCCAAAATAAACAAGAGCGGAAGCTTACAAAATTACAGATACAATGAGAGTTCTAATACAAAAAGAATCATCCTAACTATTATAAAAATAGCTCTAACACTAATCCCATCTGTGTTGGCTTGACTGGCGGTGACTCTCCCAAAGCAAAACGCTTTTTGCACCTACACGGATAAAAACTGTGCTAAGCGATAATGCTTAGTGGGGAAACACACAACAAAAGAGTGGACGGGCATTCACAATGGTCGTCAAAGCATAACACATACGATATGACATATGCAGATAACCATGTCAGATATATAATCATGCTTACATAATACAGACATACATTCAGAAGTTCATATCCACATTCATGTACTTGTTAACTGATAGCTCATGCGTATCATCATATTCATTCAGATATCATAATCTTGTAATCATTTCAAAGCAGAAAAAAACAAATAAAGCACCTGCTAACTCACAATAGTGGATAACGAGTATACAGACAGTACCTTACGGGTATGAATAGAATATAGACAGTACCTTACGGGTACAAATCGAAAACCAATTATTTAATCACATTCATAATAATTTTTCAGAGGGGACCTGTAGACACCGGGTCCCGAGTAGCCAAGATCAGGATTACCCAATGATGAAATTAAGTGTGCCGATCTACAGGCAAAAAGAATGAAGTTGGGAGTGACGATTTCCTTGTCGATTTGTTGTTTTAAAATTAAATAAAAATGTATTTCAATAATACTTTTAAAGTATTTTAAAATTTATTTTGTGGTGAAAAAAAGTGAGTTTTTAAATTATATAAAAAAAAAAAAAAAAATAAAAATAAAAATAAAAAAAAAAAAAAAAAAAAAAAAAAAAAATTCTGCGCGAGGGACGGGCAGGCCGTCGGTCACTCATTCAGACGGGCAGGCCGTCGGTCACTCATTCAGACGGGCAGGCCGTCGGTGGCCCCTCCGTGCCCCTGTTCGTCCGTTTTGCCTATTTTGGCCATTTTGGCCATAACTTCTTCATTTTAAATGCTTTTTAACTCATTTTTTTTGCAAAATTTAATTCAAAAATCCTTCTATCTTCTAACTCAATAAATTCAGTGGTTTTTTGTAATTATGGGAATTAAAGGAATTTAATTTCTTAATTAAAAAAATCTGAATTTTAAGGGGGGATAAAAAGGATTTTGGAGAGAGATTTTGGGGGGATTTTTCTTGAGAAAACATTTTTTCTTCTCTCTTCTCTCAACCAAATTCTCTCAATTTCTAAAGGAATTTCCAGCAATTCTTGAGACAAAAAAATAACAATTTTTGTTCTTGAGAATTTTCTTATTTTCAATCAAACAACTTTTTACTTTAAGACAAATAAACTAATTGTTTGTTCTTGAGTAAAATTCATATTTCAATATTTTATTTTTTCTTCTAATCATATTTTTCAAATCAACACAAGGAATTGGATCATCTAACTTCATTTCTTCAAGATCAATTTTGAGGGTAAACATTCTTGGCTCAATTTCTTAGTTTAATTTTTAATTTCATTTCTTTTTTATTTAATTAATTAACATGTAAATTCTTTTAGTTCTATCATTTTGTTCTTATTTTTTTTATTCTTTTACTTTTATTCAATTGATTATCATGTAAATTCTTTTAGATCTATTATTTAATTGTTCATATTATTGTCATTTTTTTTAGTTCATATATATTATTAGTATCATCATTTAACATGTTTTATCATAATTGGCCTATTTTATTTTCATGTTTGATGCATGTTAAATATTATTGTTTATTTCTTATGCATGTTGATTTTATTATTACCTTTGCTTTTTATACATGTTGGCTTTTATCAATATTATTAATGTTTTATGCATGCTGATTTTTATTATTTGTTTTGCTTTTTATTCATGATTGAATATTATTGTTATTATTTTATGTCTTTATGCATGTTAAATTCTATGATCATTATTTTATGCTTGTTTTTGCATGTTGAATTTTATTATATCATATTTTATATGCATGTTAAATTGTTAATTTGTTAAATTGCATATTTTTATTATGTCTTTTTAAGTGGCTTGTCATACATGATGCCTTTTTATTTACTTCATTTTTATAGTATGTTTAACCCATTTTTATTACTAACATGACTTTTATTTGTTTCTTTTATTTCAAAACTTATTTTTTTTATGTGTGAGTCTTTTCCATACCAAGTGGGAGCACATGAAGATTTGAAGATCCATTTGGATGTTGTTTTTTATTATTTTTATTATTTTATTTTCCTTTGGATTTATTATTATGTAACTTGTAATAATAAATTTATTTTCATACAAGTTAATTAAGAAAATCACAAAAATATTTCTATTAAACTAAATTGGATTTTATTTAATAAAAATGGGACCAATGTCCTAGATTTTTTTATCTAAAATAAATTATCACTTTAAACTTGTTTTCTTAAATTATGCATGAGAGGACCAATGTCCTTATTTTTAATAAATAACCCGATTTATGCATGAGTTGTATTGTATTTACAAATGGGGGTTGTATTCCGCCCCTAGTTTTATTGTAATTTATTTTGCTTTCATTTATTTTATTTACCGCTTTATTTATATGTTTGATATGCGTTTAATTAAATTGCATTTAAAATTGAATGAGAAATGGGATGAAATACTAAATTCAAAACTTGATTATAAACTTAGCCAAGGTATGAATAAATGGGGAGTCCCGAACTTTCTCTGGTCTTTGGGCTCAACGATTACAATCCTAGGCTCCTCAGGGCGAGAGGTTTACCTTCCAAGACCCCTCTGGCTGGCCCAAAATGGATACTAAGCGCAGTCTTAGGCTCTCCGAGGCGAGAGAAACTTTCCCAATGTTCTATTGGGTGGCGACTCCATGAAACCTCTTTGTTGCCCAAAATAGACGCAGCTTGTAAATACCTTACAAGTTTTTATGAACCTCTCCCGATCGTCCTTAAGGCGGGCTTTCGGGAGGCATCGAGGTTCGGCGCGCGTCACAGTGGCGACTCCGCTGGGGACTTTAGAGACTTCCCTTCGAAAATACATTGGCTAAAATTTATAATTGAGTTTTAATTTAAAATTTCATCCCTTTTCAAAATTGCATTTGCATATCATTAGAGCCTTAGATTTATGCTAGTTTGGTCCCTTTTCTAGCCCCGGTGCGTTCCCGAAGCACGACCCTATTTTCACTCAATTTAGGGAAGTGTTAAGGATAATCACCAGCCCAAGCCTCGTACCGTCATGGTATATTAAATGGTGACCCGATCGGTCGTTACGCTCGTGATGAGCTAGACCCGTCGGCAGGGATCATGCTTGGGTAGCCCTAAAGTAACACCACCCTTTGACCAAAACTCATGTAATGGCAATAGATACTTCCCCTATGTGGTATGACCCGTAATACCTTGCTTGCTATATGGATCATTTTGTATTGGACAAACCCAAATAATCTGATTGATCACCTAATCAAAGGCTTTTATGCCCAGATAGGTCCATGTCAACTTATTCGGACTGCCTAAATACATGATGGACAAAACAACCATACGTATGTACATTAGATAGGAGAGGTTATGCTGCCGACTTTTCACCGAACACCATACGCGTCTAAAGGGTTCCCTGTTAACCCTTGGATAAAGCCCACCTAGGAAAGAGACTATGCTACCTCGTGTGTGGGAGAGATAAGGTTGGAAGGATCGGTCTGCTTGCATGTGTTTGTCTATGCTGCATCAGCACGACCATGCATTGCATTTCAATCATGCATCATCCTAACGAGATGTATTTGTTTCAGCCATCATAGATTCACCCGGGTGGTTTAGGGGTCCCGACGGTCGGTTGAGAAGGATTCCACTCTTGGGGTTACCAGAGCTAGTTCAGAGCTCAGATTCTCTTTCAGATAGTAGTGAGACTTTCTCTTCAAAATCATCAAGTATGTCTAATCCAACCAGTGGGTCTGATGCAACCAGGGCTATGATTGCCGAGGAAGTGGGGAGAAAGATGGAAGAATTTGAGGCTAGAATGATGGCCATGATGGGCAATCTTGCCACTACCATAGCTGGGCAACAAATTGCTACTGCTCCTATTAGGGGGCCAGATGAACAAGGGCCTGTTAGGGAGGATCCCCCTGCTATGGCTGACCCACATGTGGTTGAGCAAAGAGCACCAGCACCTGTTGAGCGTAGAGAAGGCCCGAGATCTGAGGTTGACCTCTGGGAAGATGACCAAGAAGAACAGATGGTAGCAAAGGGAAAGTCACCCAAGCTGGAGGAAGCAATGTGGAGGAAGATGGAGGAGAAATTTGAGGCTATGACCAGGATGATGACGATTGGAAGGGGAATGAATCCCGAGGATCGAGAGCTCGATGGTGATGATCTGATCCCCCAGAATTTCAAGATGCCTGATATCCCAAAATTTGACGGCACTTCTGACCCTGCTGCACACATCAAGCAGTATTCACTGGTCATGAAAGGGACAACTTTAACGAGAAAGCAGAAGATAGAGTACTTTTGCTTGAGTCTCACAGGAGCCGCCGTTGATTGGTATCATGGGTTGGACAGAAGGTCCAAAGAAGACTGGGACTTATTGACTGAGGAGTTCCTAAAGCAATATGATTGCAGTACTCGGATGGAGGTCACACTTAAGGATCTAGAGCTACTACAGCAGAAGGCTGGGGAGTCTTTCCATGAGTATCTTACTCGGTGGAGAAACCGGGTTATGGAAATGAAGCGCAAGCCTGATACTTCTGATCAGATCCGGCTATTCATTCGAAATGCCAGCCCTTACTTGAGAGATGGACTGAAAATGAAGGGACTCAAGGATTGGGAGTCCTTGAAGGACATTGCCATAGAAGCAGAAGGAGAATATTTAGCTAAGAGGGCAAACAGCGAGTCCTATGCCAGGAAGGGATACAGCAATCAGGGGACAGCCAAGCCAGCAAGTTCAAGCAGTGGTAACAGAGGTGGGAAGACAGCTGAGGTGTCTGCAACAGGTGTAAGTCAGAGGTATTTCTCCAACTTGGGTAGACCTTTATCATGGGTGCTGAAGAGGCTAGTAAAAGAAGGAAAACTGCGACCCCTATCACCTAGGCCGGCCAAGACCCAGGGGCAGCCAGGGCACAAGGAAAATGAATATTGTGCATTTCATCAACATACCGGGCATTTGACAGATGATTGTATAACGCTAAGGCATCGGGTCCAAGATCTAATTGACAACAAGCAGATCACCGATCCTGAAAAGAGAGAAAGCAAGAAGAAGGCTAATTTTAATGCTGTGCCACCACCTGTCTTTATGGTTGGGTCTAGCCTACCAGAATGGTATGTGATGCAGGATTTATACGGAAATGAGTATGTCGCTATCACTCGCCCTGAGGCAAGTGAAGAAGGGATTCCCGTGACGACGATAGACTGTTGGTCCACTAGTGAGAGTGGAGATGAAGAAGATGAAGAGAAAGATGGAGAATTCGCGGATCCATGGGATTCGGAAGAGGAGGAAAGAGTTGAGGCTATAACAAGAAGTGGGAGAGTGGTCCCAGAAGTTGAGAAGCCACATGACACAGTGCAAGCACCTGTGGAGAAGGAGCTGGAAGAAAATTCCATAGTGAAGCAGCTGAAAAAGACCACGGCTCAGATATCAATTTGGGACCTTTTGAGACAGTCCCCCTCCCACAGACAGAAGTTGGTTGAGGCATTAAGTGAGTCTATTGTGGCCACTACAATTTCTCCATCTGAGCTGTTAGACCTTGTAAAAGGGGGATCCGGAGAGAAACTGGTGTTTTCTGACGCAGACTTACCGGTAGAGGGCCGCAATCACAATCGGCCGCTGTACATCAAGGCTCAAATTAATGACAAGCATACCGCTTGTGTTATGGTTGATGATGGCTCATCCATAAATGTTTGCCCTCTAGTTGCACTTCAGGCTTTTGGGCTAAATGAAAGCATGTTGAGCAAGTCTGATTTAACCATCACAGCCTATGACAATTCTCGAAGACAAGCATCGGGAACTTTCAGAGCTCTGGTCAGGACTGGGCCTATCGAGACAGAAACAGAATTTGTGGTCTTGCCTATCCCGGCGAATTTCTCAGCTCTGCTTGGAAGGCCATGGTTCCATAAATTGGGAGGAGTGCCCTCTACCCTACACCAGATGATTAAGATACCTCATGAAGGAGAGGTGGTGACTATTAAAGTAGCTAGAGAAAACCAAGTGTCTGCCTTGGGGATCTCTAATCAGCCATTCAGTGGTTTTCATATATCGATGATAGGAGAGGAGCAGGGCTTGGCAGATAGTCCTCAAGTAGTGAATATGATGAAGAAGATGCACTTTCTCCCAGGGGCTGGTCTGGGTAAAAACTCGCAAGGGCTGCAAGATGCTATCACCACACAAGGCCAGAAAGATCGGAAGGGTCTGGGCTACAAAGGAGAGCATGGTAAGAAGAAAGTGTCGGAGAAGTTTCCCCACATTTTAGAGAGTTTTGTTCCCTCATCTTCAGTCTGTACCTATACTGGAGAAGAAGAGCCTCAGTGGGTGGATGGAAAGATCATTCCGGGGTTTGAAATCTTTAATGACGTCTTCGACTGGGATGTTGGAGTTATCAAGTCTGCAGAGAACTTCTGGGATGAGGAGATCATGACTCAGTGCAGTGTCTGGGACAGGGATGAGCCTGAGGAGATTGTTACTGATAAGCTATTAGCCACCAGTCTTAAGGGAAAGGAAAAGATGGTAGGGCCAGAGCTGAAATTTGAAGATTTGAAGATTTCGCCGGAGGTAGTTGAAAAGCCTCCACCAAGTCAAGAAGTCAAAGCCCAATTGGCTGCAACGACATCATCGACAAAGGATGAGGATAGTAGTTACTTAGATGCTATTTTTATGCCAGAACTTTTTAATGACAATGTTAATGTTTCTGATTACATCAATGAGATGAACAACTTTGCTTACTTGTGTGATGTTTCTGATGATTTCATTCCTCATGATCATAAACATGATGCATTCATTTTTGACATTAACTCAACTAGCACGACTGCATTTAATCTCGGAACTTTGGAGAATCCAAAGGAAATTTTGATAGCATCAGATATAACTCCTGAGGAGAGGCTAAAATTTGAGAGAATATTAAAAAAATATAAAAAAAGTCTTTGCCTGGACCTACGAGGACATGCCGGGAATCGATCGAGATGTAGCCGAACATGCCATTCCAACGTACCCAGAGAGTAAACCGGTCAAGCAAAAGCTCAGAAGACTTAGGCCGGAATGGGCTCAGAAGGTGAAAGAGGAAATCCATAAGCAGATTGAGGCTAAGTTTCTACTGGAGGTTAAATACCCGACGTGGCTGGCTAATGTGGTTCCTGTGGCTAAAAAGGATGGAAAAGTTCGAGTATGTGTGGACTATCGGGACCTGAACAAAGCCTGCCCGAAAGATGATTTTCCTCTGCCTCATATTGATGTGCTGGTAGATAGTGCCGCTGCTTGTATGATGTATAGTTTCGTAGATGGGTACGCAGGGTACAATCAAATTCTTAACAAGATAATGGATCGGATCAAGACAGCCTTCATCACCGAATGGGGTACATTTGCTTACCGGGTTATGCCTTTCGGATTAAAGAATGCAGGAGCAACCTATCAAAGAATGGCCACTAGAGTTCTTAATGACTTGATCCACAAAGAAGTGGAGGTGTATGTTGACGACATGATGATCAAGTCAGCTACCAGAGAAGGTCATTTTGAGGCTTTAGAGAAGTTCTTTCAAAGGATCAATAAGTATGATCTACGCCTCAATCCCAAGAAGTGCATTTTTGGAGTTACCTCGGGTAAGCTGTTAGGCCATGTGGTAAGCCAAAGAGGAATTGAAGTAGATCCCGACAAGGTCAGGGCCATCAGAGAGATGCCAGTGCCTCAAAAAGAGAAAGAGGTTAGAAGTTTCCTGGGAAAGCTTCAGTACATCAGCCGGTTTATTGCCAAGCTGGCTTCAGTATGTGAGCCCATCTTCAAGCTTCTTAGGAAGAATCAGCCGGTGGTGTGGAATAATGATTGTCAATTGGCTTTTGATACTATTAAGGATTATCTCTTGAATCCTCCAGTTTTAAGACCACCACGGCATGCCAAGCCACTGATCTTATATCTGGCTATAGAAGACAATTCAGTGGGTGCCATGATGGCCCAGGAGGATGATTTTGGGGTAGAGTTTGCTGTTTATTATCTTAGCAAGAAATTCCTGACATATGAAGCCAAATATGTGGAAGTGGAAAAGATTTGCTTAGCAGTTATTTGGGCTTCTAAGAAGTTGCGGCACTACTTTCATTCCTTCAGTGTACAAGCGGTTGCCAAGCATAACCCGCTTAGGTACCTTCAGGAAGCGCCCTCTTTGCTGGGAAAGATGGGAAGGTGGTTACTACTATTGCAGGAGTTCGATATCGAATACATCACCAGGAAAACCATTAAAGGAAGAGCTGTAGCTGAGTTCTTGGCTGAGCATCCTATTGAGGGAGACCAATTCGAATACAATTTCCCAGATGAAGATGTCATGGCCATAGCAGTACAAGGGTGGCAGATGTTCTTTGATGGGGCAGTTAACAATAAAGGGGCAGGAGCAGGGATCATTCTTACGACCCCGGATGGTGAAAAGCTGCCATTAGCCAAAAAGTTGAGGTACAAAGCAACCAATAATGAAGCAGAATATGAAGCTTGCATCTTCGGATTGGAAGCACTGCTGGCTCTGGGGGCAAAGACCGCAGAAGTCTTCGGAGATTCTTCATTAGTAATTCATCAGATCAGAGGGGAATGGTCAGTTAAGGAAGAGAGGTTGTTACCTTATGTAAAGCACTTGAGAATGTTGAGCAGCCAGTTTGAGACTTGCACTTTTCACTTCACCCCCAGGGATGAAAATCAATTGGCTGATGCTCTAGCGACACTAGTATCCATGTGGGATAATCCAACAGGGGTTACTATGAAACCCGTGCTAATCTCTAGCTCGGAAAAGCCTTGTTTTGAAGCTGAGCAGGTGATGGATGTTGGGGCCACTGATGGAAACCCTTGGTATTACGACATTCAGAATTATTTAGAATGGTCAATTTTTCCAGAGGAAGCCACCGAGAAAGACCAGAGGATGATTCGAAAGTTGTCCACTCAGTTCATCAGTGTAAATGGCACTTTATACAAGAGACAAGTTGATGGTATCCAGTTAAGATGTTTGGCGGAGAAAGAAGCTGAAAAGGTTATGGAAGAGGTTCATGCCGGAGTTTGTGGAGCTCACATGAATGGTTTAGCCTTAGCGAAGAAGATCATGCGCCAAGGATTCTATTGGCTCACAATGGATACGGATTGTTCAAAATATGTGAAGCAATGCCAGTTATGCCAGCAATACGCGAATTTAAGGCATGTCCCAGTTTCAGAGCTACATAATTTGACATCTCCATGGCCATTTGCAGCTTGGGGGATAGATATCATAGGCGAGATACGTCCTACAGCGTCTAATGGGCACAGGTTCATTATAGTTGCCATTGATTATTTTACTAAGTGGGTCGAAGCTGAATCTTTCAAGAAGATTGATGCTAGGGATATGGCTAAGTTCATCGAGAGGAATTTGATATGCAGATGTGGCCTCCCACACCATATTGTATCTGATAATGGGGTGCAATTCTTAGCAGAAACTAAACAGATGCTTCAAAGGTACGGAATCCAGCATCACAAGTCTTCTCCTTACCGTCCTCAAGCTAACGGTGCGGTTGAAGCAGCGAACAAGAATGTGAAAAGAATATTGGCCAAGATGGTTCAGAGCTATAAAGATTGGGCGGAAAAGCTGCCTTTTGCACTATGGGGTTATAGAACCACAGTCAGAACCTCTACGGGAGCAACACCGTTCTCCCTGGTATACGGAACCGAAGCAGTTCTGCCGGTTGAAATTGAGCTGAAATCTTTAAGGGTAGTCATGGAAGCCGAGATTCCAGAGACAGAATGGGCACAACAACGATTGTTGCAGTTGAATCTATTGGATGAAGATAGGTTGAGAGCCTATTATCACAATCAAGTTTATCAGAAGAGACTAGCTCGGTCCTTTAGCAAGAAGGTACGAAAGCACCCGTTGAAGGAAGGGGACCTGGTTTTTAAGATGATGAGGCCGGGAGTGCCAGACATACGAGGAAAATTCAGACCAACCTGGGAAGGTCCGTTCATAGTGAAAAAGTTGCTAACAAAGGGAGCAGCAATCTTGGCAGACAGTGATGGGAATGAGTTTAAAGACCCGGTCAATATCGATAGACTAAAGAGGTTCCATGGCTAAAGACTAGAAAATAAAAAGAAGAGAATAAATGCCCCGCAGGTCGAAGACCGAAAAAAGGCGGCCTTGCTAAAATTGGGCGCCCTGTCAGGGTGAAAACTGAAAAAAGGCATCCTGGGCAAAAATTAAGGGCCAAGAGAAAATGTTCAATCGAGAAAACCCACGAGGGCCGATTGATAACAGGAGTTTGATGCTTACAAGATCTATTCCGAGATTAGGTGTGGTCTTGTGTTTTTGATTTCTGTCAAATGAAGATCATGTATGATGAAATCATATAGAAATGTACTCAATTTTGCAATGAATAAAGATTACAGTTTGCATTTTCATTGGCTTTTAGTTCTACCTTAAAAATATATTATCTATTTATCTAATGACTGTCGCCTTTTTGATTTTGTCGGGAGGTGCCTAAGCGGATATGTGCTACTCATTTTTAGCGAAGGTTTTGATAATGGCCTTCTCTTGTAAAAAAAAAAAAATAATAAAATAAAATAAAAAAAGGCCGTTAGAGATGAAAACCGTAACTGGCTCTCTAAGCAAAAGTTAGGCCAAGGGCAGGGTGAAAACCTGGAGACAGGCAGTCTGCCCTACAAAAAAATGAAATGAATAAAAGCCGCTGGATTGGGTTGGGTCCATTCCAGGCAAAAAAGTTAGGCAAAGGGTTATGTGAAAATCCCTAAAGGGACGCATTTTCCCACGAAGAAAAGCTAGTGTGAAAATCCACAAGGGACGCACTACCTTTAAAGCAATGACGTTTGATGCCTGGAGCGATAAGGCGGCATTCTTTCAGATAATCCTATTTCAATCAGTTAACACACAACACAGAACATGAATCCCGGGTAAATGATCATTGACCAGGGGGCAAAGGATATACACCGGGCATCTCTTTCAGAAAACTTGTCGACGATCCTCAGGATTCAGGGGGCATGGTAGAGCAGACAAGCTATAACTTCAGCAAACCTTGGACCACCTAGGGCACAATCTATACATTTTTGCAAGCATTTGCATTCCATATCATACACACATGATTTCTTGTATATTCCTATGCATACAATCTTGCAGGAGAAATCGGCGGGGAACACCAACAAAAGCCGAGTGACGACACCAGTCCAAGCATCTAAAGGAGCACAGCTCAAAAATTCACAGCGGTTAGCACGATGGCGGCACTACCCACAAGAGGTTAGCATGACCACGGCACTACCGATTCACAGCGGTTAGCGCGATGGCGGCACTACCCATAAGAGGTTAGCATGACCACGGCACTACTAATTCACAGCGGTTAGCACGATGGCGGCACTACCCACAAGAGGTTAGCATGACCACGGCACTACCGATTCACAGCGGTTAGCACGATGGCGGCACTACCCACAAGAGGTTAGCACGACCACGGCACTACCGATTCACAGCGGTTAGCATGATGGCGGCACTACCCACAAGAGGTTAGCATGACCACGGCACTACCAATTCACAGCAGTTAGCACGATGGCGGCATTACCCACAAGAGGTTAGCACGACCACGACATCACCAGTTACAACCAAAAGACAGCCTGCCTATAGCACGGCAACAACAGTCATCATAACTCTGTCCAGCAGGAAGATCGCCGCTTCAGGTACGCGTTTCTTTCCTTTTCCTGAATTTTGGCTCACCTAGGCACCCACACACTAGCCTCCCCAAAATTGGGGGCAACTGTAGACACCGGGTCCCGAGTAGCCAAGATCAGGATTACCCAATGATGAAATTAAGTGTGCCGATCTACAGGCAAAAAGAATGAAGTTGGGAGTGACGATTTCCTTGTCGATTTGTTGTTTTAAAATTAAATAAAAATGTATTTCAATAATACTTTTAAAGTATTTTAAAATTTATTTTGTGGTGAAAAAAAGTGAGTTTTTAAATTATATAAAAAAAAAAAAAAATAAAAATAAAAATAAAAAAAAAAAAAAAAAAAAAAAAAAAAAATTCTGCGCGAGGGACGGGCAGGCCGTCGGTCACTCATTCAGACGGGCAGGCCGTCGGTCACTCATTCAGACGGGCAGGCCGTCGGTGGCCCCTCCGTGCCCCTGTTCGTCCGTTTTGCCTATTTTGGCCATTTTGGCCATAACTTCTTCATTTTAAATGCTTTTTAACTCATTTTTTTTGCAAAATTTAATTCAAAAATCCTTCTATCTTCTAACTCAATAAATTCAGTGGTTTTTTGTAATTATGGGAATTAAAGGAATTTAATTTCTTAATTAAAAAAATCTGAATTTTAAGGGGGGATAAAAAGGATTTTGGAGAGAGATTTTGGGGGGATTTTTCTTGAGAAAACATTTTTTCTTCTCTCTTCTCTCAACCAAATTCTCTCAATTTCTAAAGGAATTTCCAGCAATTCTTGAGACAAAAAAATAACAATTTTTGTTCTTGAGAATTTTCTTATTTTCAATCAAACAACTTTTTACTTTAAGACAAATAAACTAATTGTTTGTTCTTGAGTAAAATTCATATTTCAATATTTTATTTTTTCTTCTAATCATATTTTTCAAATCAACACAAGGAATTGGATCATCTAACTTCATTTCTTCAAGATCAATTTTGAGGGTAAACATTCTTGGCTCAATTTCTTAGTTTAATTTTTAATTTCATTTCTTTTTTATTTAATTAATTAACATGTAAATTCTTTTAGTTCTATCATTTTGTTCTTATTTTTTTTATTCTTTTACTTTTATTCAATTGATTATCATGTAAATTCTTTTAGATCTATTATTTAATTGTTCATATTATTGTCATTTTTTTTAGTTCATATATATTATTAGTATCATCATTTAACATGTTTTATCATAATTGGCCTATTTTATTTTCATGTTTGATGCATGTTAAATATTATTGTTTATTTCTTATGCATGTTGATTTTATTATTACCTTTGCTTTTTATACATGTTGGCTTTTATCAATATTATTAATGTTTTATGCATGCTGATTTTTATTATTTGTTTTGCTTTTTATTCATGATTGAATATTATTGTTATTATTTTATGTCTTTATGCATGTTAAATTCTATGATCATTATTTTATGCTTGTTTTTGCATGTTGAATTTTATTATATCATATTTTATATGCATGTTAAATTGTTAATTTGTTAAATTGCATATTTTTATTATGTCTTTTTAAGTGGCTTGTCATACATGATGCCTTTTTATTTACTTCATTTTTATAGTATGTTTAACCCATTTTTATTACTAACATGACTTTTATTTGTTTCTTTTATTTCAAAACTTATTTTTTTTATGTGTGAGTCTTTTCCATACCAAGTGGGAGCACATGAAGATTTGAAGATCCATTTGGATGTTGTTTTTTATTATTTTTATTATTTTATTTTCCTTTGGATTTATTATTATGTAACTTGTAATAATAAATTTATTTTCATACAAGTTAATTAAGAAAATCACAAAAATATTTCTATTAAACTAAATTGGATTTTATTTAATAAAAATGGGACCAATGTCCTAGATTTTTTTATCTAAAATAAATTATCACTTTAAACTTGTTTTCTTAAATTATGCATGAGAGGACCAATGTCCTTATTTTTAATAAATAACCCGATTTATGCATGAGTTGTATTGTATTTACAAATGGGGGTTGTATTCCGCCCCTAGTTTTATTGTAATTTATTTTGCTTTCATTTATTTTATTTACCGCTTTATTTATATGTTTGATATGCGTTTAATTAAATTGCATTTAAAATTGAATGAGAAATGGGATGAAATACTAAATTCAAAACTTGATTATAAACTTAGCCAAGGTATGAATAAATGGGGAGTCCCGAACTTTCTCTGGTCTTTGGGCTCAACGATTACAATCCTAGGCTCCTCAGGGCGAGAGGTTTACCTTCCAAGACCCCTCTGGCTGGCCCAAAATGGATACTAAGCGCAGTCTTAGGCTCTCCGAGGCGAGAGAAACTTTCCCAATGTTCTATTGGGTGGCGACTCCATGAAACCTCTTTGTTGCCCAAAATAGACGCAGCTTGTAAATACCTTACAAGTTTTTATGAACCTCTCCCGATCGTCCTTAAGGCGGGCTTTCGGGAGGCATCGAGGTTCGGCGCGCGTCACAGGACCTTAAACAAGATCCAAAATTCATAAGGGTTCGTGAGGAACTAGATGGGGACCTGATTGGGGTCCAAACGGAATTGAGGCTGCAGCTAAAAGACTCCATTAGGAATGCCTAACTATCCACTAGACTGACTTTCGCAGGTCGTGAATAATCCAAATCATGTCTCAATTCACAATATATATATAATTTGTCATGCATAATTCATATAAATATAGTCATATAAACAAGTTCATATAACATACAGTAGGAAAAAGACAAGAAAGAGACATTTGAAGTTCATTTTGGGAAAACTGGGCACGTGAGAAAATAGGGCAGATCAGGGGGCTTCTGTCACGCTCACGATAGTAAGACATCGAACACGAGTCATGCTGAAGGACACGACTCATGTCGGATATCCCTCCTCCCTGTCGTGCTCTAAAGCATGACATGTAGAAGAATCCACACCAGCACGAGTCGTGCTGAGTGAGCACGAGTCATGCTGATCAAGCACGAGTCGTGTTGATCCTCACCTGCTGCCAACGTCCTGCTGAGATGCACAACTCGCACATACGGAAGGGAGCATGAGTCGGAAGGCCATCAAATTCTCAAGCAAAACACGCAAGAGCTGGAAATCCTCTTCTGTTGCACTCTCGAGAACGTCGCGCTCGTGACAGGAGCGGGATTTCTAGTCCCCAGCAAAATGCAGAACCTAGAATTTTCCTCCAAACCAAAACCATTTTGACCCAAATCACTCCCAACTCAATCTTACCTCAAATTAGGCCTTCCAAATACCATAACCAACATCAAGCAACATATTTCCACAATTAATTCCAAAATAAGTCATCAATTCACAAATCAAGATCTCAAAAATCACAAAACCAGAAAATTATGTAGCTAAGTTCAATCAACTTCACATTTGATTCAATAATTCAATACTTATGCAACATAACTCATCAAAACTCAAAACCCATATCATATATACCAATATAAGCCTATTTACACATTATAAATTCTAGAATTTTATGCATATCTCAAAACCCTTATATGAACATCAAATCAAAGCAAGTTCCCAAACCTGAATTTCCTAAGCTCTAAATCACTTAGTGCCACTAATACCAGCCTTCTCCTTGCCTTTAGGATCACGAGGAGGCTCCACTAACACCCAAAACACAAAACCCAAACAAAAACAAACCAAACACCAACCCTATATCAAAACCCAAACCAGAAATGCGAAGAAGAAGAAGAACAAGATGAAAGAGATGAAGGAAATGCAGAAAACTTACCAAAAAGAAGACTAAGAAATGATCAATTCCCACCACACCAACTTGGATCCAAGCTAGGGTTCTTTTGAGAAGAGAAAATGAAGAAGAAGAGTGGGGGAGAAGAGAAGAACGGGAAAAGAGATGGAAATTCTGCTTTTCCAATTCTCTTTCTTCTTTTTATTCATCTTTTCCTAACCCTAGCCATGTGTCCTCTTCCTAGTGGTGGATCTTGATCACTCACACCCAACAAGCATGCACTACAAACACACAAAGCTCTCCCAACTAAAAACACCCTACAATTGTGTGAGTACAACACACAAACATAATTCACTCACTCACATCCTACAAACATGTGAGCAACACACCCAAATGCAACCCAACTAATTCCCCTAGTACCGTACATGCACCCACATACTAGCACAACCCGTAAACATGCATTATACCCAAAATACCCTTATGACATGCCAAAACACACTCAATGCACATGCACAAACATGGCTCAAACTTCTAGGGGGCAAATGGGATGTGACAAATTCTTTTCGCGATATTCTCTCTAATATATGTTATTATTCTAACCATACAAAACATTATGCAAGACACTAATTCAATCAAACACAAACAATCACATTAAGCAACATACCAGGCAACCCATCTTGGTCTTTCATACCCTCTTCTAAGGTCGTATAATACACTCTACTCGTAGGCACACCAAAATCTAGTCGCTCCACTATTTCAGAAATAACACCCGATCGCTGTCCGGCTTGACCAGTTCCACTTCTATCTCTTCCTCTTCTTTCACTCCCAGGGTTTGGTACACTATCTCTTCTCGATTTCATAGTAAGATTCTCTTGTGCTTGAGGAGACTTTGCTACCAGATGATCAGAACCACCACACTTAAAATAGGCTCTGGTGAGTTTTCGACATACACCCCAATGGGTCTTTCCACAATGATCACATGTCATCGGGACACTTCCTTTACTTGATGGAGCTGAAACTCCAACTTTATTAATTGACATCTTCTTACCTGACTTCTTATGACCCACTGCTCTTGGTATTGCACTAAACATACCTTGATTGTCTCTGGTCTCATGAACTTTCTCACCCGAACTAAATCCGAACGTACTAACTTACGACTTTCTCTTTTGATTCTTTCTTTGAACTATCTATGACTTTTCCACTTTCAATCCAGCTAATACTAGCTGATAATAGCTTACCGTTTGCAAAGAAGTCATTGCAGCTATCAATCCCTTGATTATTTCATTCAAACCCTCTTCGAATTACCGACACTTAAACTCTTCAGTCATTAAAGCATCCGGTACATACTTACTAAGGTGACTGAATTCTTTCTTATAGTTAGCCACACTCAAAGTTCCTTGCTTTAGACTAACAAATTCCCTCCACTTCACCTCTCGGTATGAGTTGGTAACATATCTCTTTTCAAACTCTTGTACAAAGAACTCCCAAGTCAAATTTATAGTTCGCTGTGGATTTCTTAATACCAACTTCAACCAGTCGTATGCTTGACCTTGCAACAAAGATACAGCACATGCCACTCGCTGCTCTTGTGAACAATTTATCTCTTGCAATATTCTCTCCATTTTTCTATCCAAAACTCTGCTATATCTGATTCATCTACTGAAGTCCCTCTAAATTCCTTAGCTCCTCTTTTGCTAATCACATCCGAAGGTGCCTTCGTTGCAGTCAACCTATCTATCATCTGCATTAAGCCCTGCACTAATAATGGGTTTTTTGAAACTAAGGGTGGGTTCCTAACAGGTGGAGGCTCGGGTACGTATTGATTAGCATGAACTGGGTTAACACTTTCGGTAGTCTCACCTATCTCTTCACTAGGATCGAATTTTATTATCACTCTACAAAACAAAATAAACAACATCTGCATTATGTCCATACTCTAAATTGACTCAAATTAATTTCTATTCACTATAAATCCTATAGTCCAGAAACGTCTAAGACTATGCTCTGATACCACAACTTGTAACACCCTAATGCCCCTCAGAAGGACAAGGGAGTGCTATGCGACATACACATAATAATAAAAATACAAGATATAATGAAAAGACTTAAAACATACTTAATAAAAGGATTAACATTACATTAACTAATTATAGGTTTACATCTTTAAGTACAAAATTACATATTATATATACATATAATCCAGTTATACAAAAATTGGAACATGAACTATAGATTATAAAAGAATAACCTAGCTAGAAGATCACACTGAAGACTTCTCCTAATGGCCAGCAGATGTTCCACTCAAAACACGGGTCCAACCAATAAACCTACAATAATCCACTACAAATAAATCATGTATTAACATACTATAGCAACACACACTAATATTAAATGGTAACAAATATTCTTTAATGCCATACTTCATATCAATAAATCACTAACATATAATGATACTAGAATACCTCCATAGCATGGCAATTATATCATGTAACACAATACTATAGACTATCAATACAATAATAACTTAGGATAGCCTAAACCAATACAGTAGTGGATAACGGGTACACTAGATACTACTTGGGTACCGATCACTAGATTATTAAAGAGAACAATATTAGCACTAGAGATGTATAAATCTCAAAACACTAAATACCGATTAGGCACCAACACTAGTAGCTGCGAACACTAACGCTTATAAGCATGCTTATCTACCCATGACTCGATTACAGGCTATAAATGAATTATCTCACTTAATGTTCACATATATATAAACATTCCTATCACTTTATGTATAGCCATCCATGAACCAAGCTTCATTATTCAAATGCATAAATACACTTACTAATTTCACATGCATAAACAATTATAGGTCACATAGTATAATTCATAAGAATTAAAGTAAAGGATTCACATTTGGAAATTCCAGTAGTGTCGCGCTCGCGACCTTTGTCGTGACCGCGACAGGGTAGGGATAACTCTTCTTCCGTGCATACGGCATAGTTCGCACGCACAACAGAACACCACAAGCACTACTATCGCGCTCGCGACAGTGCACAATCTAACAATAAACATCCTACGGAGCATTTTGTCACGCCCGCGACAATTGTCGCGCTTGCGACAGAACACAGTTCTCAACTCAAAGTTATAATTTCACATACCTCTAATAGCACTTATTTACACTACTCACTTTACATGCACTCTAAGCAAATCATCAACATACCTTGTAATGGCCCAAATACCGGTCTAAAAATGTCAGTGCAATATTTCAGTGTTACCATGATAATTATAGTGTTAAACAGTGTAGGGAGTGAGTTTACCAGTGTCGAAGTTCAGTGTTAAGTGTGTTAAAAATATAGTGATTCTGGGAAAGATGACACCGGGATGGCTATACAGCGAACTCGGCTGTCCGGCGCCCGAAAAATTATAATTTCGTGAAAAATGATCTGTGGGTCGTAAATAGTCTAGTGGTGAAATTGGAACTGAAAATGGAGCTAAAATGACCTTCAAAAGTCATTCTAGAGTTGGAAGTGATTTCTATGAATTTTGACAGCTTCAGAGTTCAATTTTACGGTAGAAGGAAAATTGATCGAATCGAACCGGTTTAAGTGAGCTAGTACCCAAATGAACTATGATTTAGCTCAAATTTTATAGGGAGCCTATTTTTGATGTTTTGAGATCAATTGAATTCATTAGAAGTAAAAATAATGAGAGGAACATATAAATTCTTTGGAAAAGCATAAATAAACCGAAAAATCAAAATTTTGGTTGGACCACTTCGATTTATAAGGGGGCTATATATAGCGAGAAATGGCTGGATTTTTCTAGAAAAATCTAGCCAAAGTCGGAATCATCTTCCTCCCCCAAAATATTACCTCTTTTCTCTCTCTTTCCTCCATTTTCATCTCTTCTACCCCAATTTTTCTCCAAATCTTAGCTCCCTAACTAAATTTCAGCTCCTCTACAATCCTATAGGAGTTTTTGGAGTTCATTTGGTGCACTAGAAGTGGGTAAAATCAAGAGATCAAAGGTTATGGTTCTTCAAGAAAAAGGGAAGTTCCTCATGCCAAAGGGGAAGATAAGCAACTCTAAAGTGATATAAAGCTTGGAAAAGAGGTTTGTGGTTACTAAATCTACCTATTTCCTAATGTATAAGTTGATTTTTAGGTTATGTTTAAGTGCGGGTATAAGATAGAGATGTGATTAATTAAATCTAAATTGATATTCATGCTTAGAAGGCTTAAATTAGTGTATAAATATGATTAGATGAAATTAAAACAAAGTGTTATGAAAATCACTATAGCAGCCGAATGGTATACCTAAGATAAAATGAGATTTTAATGAGTTTTAAGGCATGAAATTAATGTTTATAACATCTATAATTAGTGTAATTCATGATAGAGTGAATAAAGAAATTAAAAGAAATCATAGTGAAGGAATGATAGTGAGGTCGAATGGTAATAAGTGGATTATAATTGAATATATGACGATATATGGCATGAAAATGGTATACATGATGTGTATAACTTGAAATAAGTGTAATTGAGTGATTAAGAGAAATTATAGTGCATGATATGGGATTTTGAACTCTTGGCAGAATGTTACATGTGAGATTATATATGTATATTTTGATTGTATATGTAATATAATGGAATATTATGACTATGTGATGATAAATAAGTGTGCATGCAGAGTGGTAAGTGAAAATGAGATGTATGATAAATTTTGCATAATGACATAATGTGATAATAATATGAATTTTGAGAAATATTGCCCTTAGTAATTGTCTGGTAGTGAAATCTAGTCCAGGATATAGATGGCTAGCCACAGGTATTCCACACTACAGTATGAGTCATGACGACTCATTATTGATAAGCAAATGAGAGCTTATCACAGTGTACAGTGATATTCAGTGTATAGTGTAGTGCAGTGCAGTGAAATTGGTCCTGCTGGGACCATTTTATAGTTAAATGTGTTTGTGTGGCCCATTTCCCACATATCCGGTCAGTAAATTTTGTACTGGGCCCATACTAGGGGCATATTGGTAAATATGCGATAAAAATGATTAAAATAATGAAATTGGTCAAAATAAGTGAAAATAGAACTAAAATGAAGAAAATAGAAAGCTTACGGGTAAATGGTAATTTTACTAAAAGTTGGTAAAAATTGGTAAAAATAAGTTAAAAGTGTAAATGGAAGGGTAAAATGGTAATTTTTGTAAAATATGATGCTTAAATAGTGAAATAGTGAAAATGTGATAAAACAATGACTAAATGTAATTTGGCTAAATTGTAAGTTAAAGAGTGGAAAAATGAAGTAAAAAGGGTATAATTGTAATTACATAAGTTAATTAAGTGTAAAAGTGAAAAATAAACATAAATGAAATTATTTGTGTAAATATTTAATAAAAAAGGGTATTTTTGTAATTAAATGTTAAATAAGGACATAAGTGTAATTAAAGTGGAAAAGGGAATATAATGGGTATTAATGTAATTGTAAGGACATAGTGGTAATTAATGAAAAAGAAAGGATATAGTGGGAATTAATGGAAATGTTAAGGACATAAGTGGAAATAAGAGAAAAAATTAGAGATTAAAATGTAATTAATGGGAAATAAAGAATTAAGTGTGCTAATAAAATAAATAATGCAATTAAGTAAATAAAAGTGCAATTAAATGATGTAATCTATAGTTATGAGAATAATTAAGTGATTAAATAAATAATAATGTGATTAATTAAGTGAAATGGGAAGAAATAATAATAAGTGAAAATAATAAGTATATGTATTTATAATATGTTAATTAAATAAGATTAGTTAGGAAATTTTTAGATTGGTAACCACCACTGGGCATTCTAATGCTCAGCAAGTAATTGTTTTTGACTATGTGTAGGTACCCCATCGGACTGGAGCAGTATACCTCGGAATTTTGGTGGAGCAAGCTAAAGGAGCAGAAGTGGATTTTATTTTGTATGTGTAGTGGATAAATTGTGGCATGTATATACTTATCTAGTATTTGATTTTGGGCATGTAATGATGTTATATGTTATTTTATCTGTGTGGATTATTTTGTGATAGTGTGAAGAAAGGTAGATCGGAAAGGTATCGATATAGGATGATATTGTTGTTGTGCCCTTGCCGGGGCTGTGGAGATTTCAATTTGCAGGTTTGGGTAGTGCAATTTACTAGCCGTTATACTGCAGGGTATGTAAAGTGAATAAGTGAATAAAGTGTTAAGTGAACTTAGTGTTAATAAATATGAGTATAGGGAAAAAAATTGACCTGTAATTTCATAAGTGAATGACAGTTAACCGATCATGGTAATTGCACAGTATCACTAAGTCGGCAGTATACGTATAGGGTATTGTTAAGTGATTCTAAGATCGGAGTGGAGATTGTTAAGTGATTGTATATACATGCTAATGGAAGTGAATATTTTGTTATAGCAAAGGTTTAGGTGATTCTAAGATCGGAGTGGAGATTGTTAAGTGATTGTATATACATGCTAATGGAAGTGAATATTTTGTTATAGTGCTGATGTATGCTTGCTCCTTGTTATAGTGATCAAATGGCATCCGACAGAAGCTATAGTGTTGAGGATGGTGAGAGTGAAGCCTTGGTGAGTGTAGGTCGAGCTGGGACTCCACGACAGAATTCGACTTCTTCAGTGCCACCTGCCCCACCTCAACCTGAGTTTTTGACTATGATGACGGACTACATTAGACACTGAATCCATATTGAGATGGAACAACATCAACAACAACCTCAACAGCTAGTGCCAGTGCCACAAGTAGCTCCAGTACAGAGAAAGCCTATCCTGGAGCAGCTTAAAAGATGGGAGCTGAGTACTACTTTGGTAGAGAATCAGTGACCTCAGAACAAGTAGAAGAGTGGTTGTTCTAAATTAAGAGATTATTTGAGAGATTAAGTGGCTACCTCGATGATGTGCTGAGGACAGAACCTAGATTGATGGAAAGATTTGAGCTTGGCCTTCTCGACAAAATCAAGCAGATAGTTAGTGGAATGAATCATCCAAACTTGAGATCTCTAGTAGCTGCACGTATTAAGGTGGAGACATCCCAGATGCATGAGGCAGAGAGACAGGCACTATTTCAATAGAAAAGGAAACCAGGCCAGTCTAATGGAGTCGGTAGCCAGAGTAAGAGGTCTCGAGGGCCACCACCATCCCAGAGTAGGGGATCGGTAGCAGCGACATGAAGTCAAAAGAAACGAGCTGGCAGTAATGTCCCAGCACCTGGAGCAGGATCATCAGCACCCTGAGGGAGAGGCAGGGGGACGGCCTCCCACACTATAACCAGATCTCCACCACCATCTCAGGGACAGAGTCTTCGGGTCGAGCTTATGCAGTGAGGGCCCGTGATCAGGAGGATGCTCCAAATGTGATATTAGGTAAAGTTTCTCTATTTTCTAATTCCGTGTATGCACTTATAGATCCCGAGTCCACACATTCATATATCAGCACAAATATTGCACGGGGAAATGGGTTAGAAAGTTCTCTTTTAGACCATGATATCCTAGTGAGCAACCCATTGAGTCACAGTGTTATAGTGAATCGAGTGTATAGAAATTGCCCCATAAGTATTCAGGATTGTGTTTCCTCCTCTAATTTGATTGAACTCCCCTTCAAAGAGTTCAATGTTATATTGGGAATGAATCGGTTAGCCACTCATCATGTGATGGTTGACTGTAAAAAGAAAGAGAGTGACTATTAAGACTTCAGATGGTCAAGAAATAACAGTGGTGGGCCAAAGACCCAATTATCTATTTGACGTCATCTCAGCCACAGCAGCAAAGCGGTTGATTAGAAAAGGTCGTGAGGCATATTTATGCTATGCAGCGGAAGCAAAGAAGGGGACGCCTAAGCTATCAGACGTGCCTACAGTGTGTGAGTTCCCATATGTGTTTCCGAAAGATCTTCTAGGCTTACCACCTGATCGAGAGATTGAATTCTCCATTGATGTAGGCCCAGGAACTGCACCAGTTTCCATTGCTCCATATAGAATGGCGCCAGTAGAGTTAAAACAATTGAGGATTTGGCTACAAGAATTGCTTGAGAAAGGCTTCATAAGGCCTAGTGTATCCCCATGGGCAGCTCCAGTGTTGTTCATGAAAAAGAAAGATGGAACTCTTCGTTGTGTATTGATTACAGGCAACTGAATAAATTGACAATCAAGAATAAATATCCATTGCCACGTATTGAAGATTTGTTTAACCAATTGAAGGGTGCAGGTGTGTTTTAAAAGATTGATTTGAGATCAGGATATCATCAATTGAAGATTAAAGAAGCAGATGTGCCTAAGACAGCCTTTCGCACCCGATATGGACATTATGAGTTCTTAGTGATGCCTTTTGGACTCACGAATACACCAGCAGCTTTTATGGACCTTATGAACAGGATCTTCCGTTCATGTCTAGATCAGTTCGTAGTGGTCTTTATTGATGATATTCTGGTGTATTCAAAGACTCCAGAAGGGCATGACAAACATTCGAGAATCGTGCTACAGACCCTAAGAGATAGGAAGCTGTATGCCAAGTTCAGTATGTGTGATTTCTGGTTGAATGAAGTATCTTTCCTTGGACATATAGTGTCAACAAAAGGTATTAAATTGGATACTAAGAAGATTGAAGCAGTGTCATAGTGGAGAACACCCAAGAATGTCGCTGAAATTAGAAGTTTCTTGGGTTTAACAGGCTACTACAGAAGGTTTGTTAAAGTATTTTCTATTATTGCAGCACCTTTAACATGCCTATTGCAAAAGTAGGCAAAATTTGAGTGGACAGAAAAGTGCCAAGCCAGCTTTGATCAGTTTAAGAGAATGTTGACAGAAGCTTCAGTGTTAACTCAACCCGAATCAGGCAAAGACTTCACCATCTATAGTGATGCATCTTTGAATGGTTTGGGTTGTGTGCTAATGCAAGATGGGAAAGTGATTGCTTATGCCTCTCGCCAGCTAAAAATCATGAAATGAACTACCCCACACATGATCTTGAGCTAGCAACGATAGTGTTTGCACTGAAGATATGGAGGCACTACCTTTATGGTGAAAAGTGTTATATATTCATAGATCATAAAAGTTTGAAATACTTGCTCACACAGAAGGAGCTAAATCTCAGACAGCGAAGATGGCTTGAATTGAAAAAGGATTATGAATGTTTCATTGATTATCATCCAGGGAAGGCTAATATAGTGGCTGATGCACTTAGTAGAAAGTTCATGGCAGCATTGAAAGCTATGAATGTGAAGCTTGATGTAGCTGACAGTGGAGCATTGGTAGATGAGTTACAAGTCAAGCCTAACTTTATGAAGCAAGTTAAAGTCGCTCAGAAGCAAGATGACAAATTGATGGCAGTGATAAATCGAGTGAAGAATAACGGCAGTGTTGATTATACAGTGGCCCCAAATGGTACTGTATATTACAAATAAAGCTTATGTGTGCCAAATCAACCAGAATTAAAGAAAAGTATCTTGATAGAAGCGCACCACAGTAGTTATGCTATACACCCAGGGGGTAACAAGATGTATCAAGATTTGAAGATGCATTATTGGTGGCCAGGAATGAAGTGTCTGATATGTCAGCAAGTGAAGGCAGAACACCGAGTGCCATCCGGGTTACTTCAGCCTACATCCATGCCCGAATGGAAGTGGGACCAAGTGACAATGGATTTTGTGACTGGGTTACCTATGACCCGAAGGAAGCATGATGCAATTTGGGTGATTATCGACAGACTTACTAAATCTACGCATTTCTTACCAGTGAGGATAGATTTTCCATTGACTCGACTTGAGGAATTGTATATCAATGAGATAGTGAGACTGCATGGAGTACCCACCTCAATCATTTTAGACAGAAATCTTATGCTGACTTGAAGAGAAAAGACATAGAGTTCCAAGTAGGTGATAAAGTGTTTTTAATGGTTTCGCCATGAAGCAGGTTCTCAGATTTGGGAAGAAGGGTAAGTTATCACCCAGATTCATTGGGCCATATAAAGTGATTCAACGAGTGGGACCAGTGGCATATAGGCTAAAGCTTCCACAGGCCTTGGAAAAGATTCATGACGTATTCCATGTGTCGATGTTGAGAAGATATTGATTCGATCCAAGCCATGTGATTGAACCAGAAGAAGTGCAAGTGCAAGCTGATCTGACTTCTGAAGAATATCCAGTCAAGATCTTAGCTAGAGAGATCAAACAACTTAGAAACAAGCAAATTCCCTTAGTGAAAGTGCTCTGGAATCATCACAACGTGGAAGAAGCGACATGGGAGCCTGAAGCAACCATGCAACAGCAGTATCCATAGCTTTTTCATTTAGGTAAATTTTGAGGGCAAAATTTTCTTTAAGGGGGGTAGAATTGTAATGGCCCAAATACTGGTCTAGAAATGTCAGTGCATTATTTTAGTGTTACCATGATGATCGCAGTGTCAAACAGTGTAGGGAGTGAGTTTACCAGTGTCGAAGTTCTGTGTTAAGTGTGTTAAAAATATAGTGATTCCGGGAAGGGTGACACCGGGATGGCTATACAGCGAACCCGGCTATCCGGCGCCTGAAAAATTAAAATTTCATGAAAAATGATCTGTGGGTCATAAGGAGTCTAGTGGTGAAATTGAAACTGAAAACAGAGCTAAAACGACCTCCGAAAGTCATTCTAAAGTTGGCCTCTGGTTCGGTTCAATTTGAACCGGGGTTTGACCGAGGTTTGACAAAGGGGTTATTAGAGGTTTAAATGGCCCAATAGATGTTAAGTGTGTTAAATAAGACAATGGAAGTGATTCCTATGAATTTTGATAGCTTCAGAGTTGTAATTTACAGTAGAAGGAAAATTGATCGAATCGGACAGATTTAAGTGAACCAGTGCCCAAATGGACTCTGATTGAGCTAAAAATTATCAAGGAGCCTAATTTTTGATGTTATAAGATCAATGGAATTTGTTAGAAGTAAAAATAATGAGAGGAACATATAGATGCTTTGGAAAAGTGTAAATAAATCGAAAAACTCAAATTTTGGTTTATTTTTGTTGGACCACTTTAGTTGGACCGGTTCGGTTCATAAGGGGGCTATATATAGGGAGAAATGGCTGGATTTCTCTAGAAAAATCCAGCCAATGTTGGGATCATCTTCCTCCCCCAAAACATTACCTTTTTTCTCTCTCTTTCTTCCATTTTCATCTCTTCTACTCCAATTTCTCTCCAAATCTTAGCTCCCTAACTAAATTTCAGCTTCTCTACAATCCTATAGCAGTGTTTGGAGTTCATTTGGTGCACTAGAAGTGGGTAAAATCAAGAGATCAAAGGTTATGGTTCTTGAAGAAAAAGGGATGATCCTCATGCCAAAGGGGAAGATAAGCAACTCTAGAGTGATATAAAGCTTGGAAAAGAGGTTTGTGGTTACTAAATCTACCTATTTCCTAATGTATAAGTTGATTTTTAGGTTATGTTTAAGTGTAGGTATAAGATAGAGATGTGATTAATTAATTCTAAATTGATATTCATACTTAAAAGGCTTAAATTAGTGTATAATGTGAGGAACATATAGATGCTTTGGAAAAGTGTATCTTAGGCTTAAAATCACTGTAGAGGCCGAATGGTATACCTAAGATAAAATGAGATTTTAATGAGTTTTAAGGCATGAAATTAATGTTTATAACATCTATAATTAGTGTAATTTATGATAGAGTGGATAAAGAAATTAAAAGAAATCATAGTGAAGGAATGATAATGAGGCCGAATGGTAATAAGTGGATTATAATGGAATATATGATGATATATGGCATGAAAATGGTATACATGATGTGTATAACATGAAATAAGTGTAATTGAGTGATTAAGAGGAATTATAGTGCATGATATGGGATTTTGAACTCTTGGCCGAATGGTACATGTGAGATTATATATGTGTATTTTGATTGTATATGTAATATAATGGCATATTATGACTATATGATGATAAATGAGTGTGCATGCAGAGTGTTAAGTGAAAATGCGATGTATGATAAATTTTGCATAATGACATAATGTGATAATAATATGAATTTTGAGAAATATTGCCCTTAGTAGTTGTCTGGTAGTGAAATCTAGTCCAGGATATAGATGGCTAGCCACAGGTATTCTACTCTGCGGTATGAGTCATGGCGACTCATTATTGATAAGCAAATGAGAGCTTATCACAGTGTATAATGATATTCAGTGTATAGTGTAGTACAGTGCAGTGAAATTGGTCCTACTGGGACCATTTTATAGTGAAATGGGTCTGTGGGGACCATATCCCATCAGTAAATTTTGTACTGGGCCCATACTAGGGGCATATTGGTAAATATCTAATAAAAATGATTAAGATAATGAAATTGGTCAAAATGAGTGAAAATAGAACTAAAATGAAGAAAATAGAAAGTTTACGGGTAAAACGGTAATTTTACTAAAAGTTGGTAAAAATTGGTAAAAATAAGTTGAAAGTGTAAATGGAAGGGTAAAATGGTAATTTTTGTAAAATATGATGCTTAAATAGTGAAATAGTGAAAAAGTGATAAAATAGGGACTAAAATGTAATTTGGATAAATTGTTCAGTTAAAGAGTGAAAAAATTAAGTAAAAAGGGTATAATTGTAATTAAATAACTTAATTAAGGGCAAAAGTGGAAAATAAACATAAATGAAATTATTAGTGTAAATATTTAATAAATAAGGGTATTTTGGTAATTAAGTGTTAAATGAGGACATAAGTGTAATTAAAGTGGAAAAGGGAATATAATGGGCATTAATGTAATTGTAAGGACATAATGGTAATTAATGAAAAAGAAATGATATAGTGGGAATTAATGGAAATGTTAAGGACATAAGTGGAAATAAGAGGAAAAGATTAGTGATTAAAATGTAATTAATGGGAAATAAAGAATTAAGTGTGCTAATAAAATAAATAATGCAATTAAGTAAATGAAAGTGCAATTAAATGATTTAATCTATAGTTATGAGAATAATTAAGTGATTAAATAAATAATAATGTGATTAATTAAGTGAAATAGGAAGAAATAATAATGAGTGAAAATAATAAGTATACGTATTTATAATATGTTAATTAAATAAGATTAGTTAGGAAATTTTTAGATTGGAAACCACTATTGGGCATTCTAATGCTCAGCACGTAGTTATTTTTGACTACGTGTAGGTATCCCATAGGACTGGAGCAGTATACCTCGGTATTTTGGTGGAGCATGCTAAAGGAGCAGAAGTGGATTTTATTTTGTATGTGTAATGGATAAATTGTGGCATGTATATACTTATCTAGTATTTGATTTTGGGCATGTAATGATGTTATATGTTATTTTATCTGTGTGGATTATTTTGTGACAGTGTGATGAAAGGCAGATGGGAAAGGTATCGATATAGGATGATATTGTTGTTGTGCCCTTATCGGGGCTGTGGAGATTTCAATTTGCAGGTTTGGGTAGTGCAATTTACTAGCCGTTATACTGCAGGGTATGTAAAGTGAATAAGTGAATAAAGTGTTAAGTAAACTTAGTGTTAATAAATATGAGTGTAGGGAAAAAAATTGACCCGTAATTTCATAAGTGAATGATAGTTAACTGATCATGGTAATTGCACAGTATCGCTGAGTCGGCAATATACGTATAGGGTATAAGGGTGTTACATACCTCATATCATCCACATGCATTTATAGCTAGTCAAACACTCATATCGCATAATTCTACATACATTTGATACAAATATAGTCATAGTTTTGCACTTACTTAACATCATGCATATTATCACATATAACACATTTCAATGATCAATAGAACTTCATCTACTCACCATGCCATTCTTAATACAACCCAGAAAGTAGAAGAGTTTTAGAACCCTTCAAAACCCATTTTTTCCCCAAATAAATTACACATGCAAAAATACATAGAGTACAAATAGAATCCCAAACCTCTTGAAGCACTCTTTCAATCTTCACAAACTAAGCGACCTTTTGCTTCCCTTTTGCCTTTCTACTATCTTCTCCAACTTACAAACACACATTCACACACATACAACACTAAAATTAGAATTACAAACTGAAATTCAAATCAAATGGAAGAATGAAACTAGACTCAAGCTTACCTTTAAATTGACTTAGACTAGTAATCAATTAAGCCCACTTGAAACCCATTAAGCTAACTCTAAGGATGGAAGTCTTGCTAGAAGAAATAAGATGAAGAGAAAGAAAACTGCAAATTTCTTAAGGAATGGCCAGCCAAATGAATATCAAAGTGCCAAATTCTGCCTTACACAATCTATTTATATGCATGCAATATACTAGGTGTCAAACTACAAAGGTAACACTTGGACTCCACTATCCTCATAACTAACATTAATTAATCTAGCTTAATTAATCTAATCCTCCACTTAGCACTAATCATGCACAATTACTTGTTGGTCACTAAACAATTTATTTCCATGCAATTAAGACCTAATTTCTTAATTACATTTTAGTCCAATTACTATAAACTATCAATTAAACTCACTAAACTACTCTAACCATGCTCAATACTCCTAGGGTCAATTTTGAGCTGTTACAAGACTACTACTAAGGGGATCTAAAATCGTATTTATAATTATACAATATGTAACATTAACTTATATCATTCGGCCATCACAAGAACTGTAACGCTCATATACCCCTTAGGAGGATATAGGAGTGCTACAAACACTTACTCGTTCATGTCATGTTAATAAATAATTATTCAAGCTAATATAAGGTAAACTTAAAACAACACATGTCAAAAGTTATCATTATTATTAGCTAATATAAGTTTACATCTTAAAAGTAAAAAAATTTATAATATGCATTTACATATTCTTGATATACAAAATAGAAATTTTCTTTAAAATACAAAAGATTAAACCTAACTAGAAGACTTGAAGACTTCTCCTAGTGGCTAGTAGATAATTCTCTTTGAAACTTGAGCTTCCAAGCTATAAACCTACACGGGAGATAAACACCTGTGCTGAGCTATGGCTCAGTGGGGATACAAACAAAACGAAGTCCACTACAGGAAATCACATATTAACATATAATAATATAACATGCTATAAATAAATAATAAATCAAATATTCTATAATACATTATTCACGTCATTAGTACCACTGCATGTTAACAATGCAGTACACTCTTAATTGTTACTATATCATAACAAATATTACATAAAACATAGAATTATAATCAATCAATGAAATAATAATCTTAATATAGCCTAAATCAATACAGTAGTGGATAACGGGAACACTGGATACCTCTTGGGTACCGTTCACTAAATACTGGGAAAAACAGTAATATCACTGGAGATATGCAAATCTCAAATAACTAAATAACAAATGGTATTGACACTGGCAGCTGCAGACACTAACCCTCATAGGCATGCCTACCTATCCACGATTTAATTACAGGCTAAACAGATAATCCACTTAATATTCTTATGAATAAATACCTTTATCACTACCATATGCATAGTGTAACGCCCACTCCAGACCACTAGAATAGATTAGCTAAAGCAATCGAGAATGGCTGATACACAACAAACACATGCACATAACACTATAATACACACATGTCAACACCTGTAAAATTAAATCTCATTACTTATGCACTCACATGCAGCGGATATCTCATGTTAGGACTCACAGACATTAGCATTCTTATATACATCATACACATATTGATATGATACTTAGTTATTACATCCATACATATTTCTTTGTTGCAAAAGGATTAAATATTACATATACAAAAATCCTTGACCAAACCCCCAAAACCTACACTATAGATACTCCTAGTGTTCACCAGTTGGCAATGCGGATTCGTCCTTCACGATCACCTCGCGTCCGAACCTACACGGATTAGCAAACCCATGGTAAACAATAACACTTAGTGGGGAAAACAACAAATATACGTATATATGGCATACAATACAATAATTATTCAATTATAAGATATTTCATGTTACAAGCATAATGTAACACCCATTCCCGGCCACTAGGTTAGCTCCGCTAAGCAGTCAGGAACGGTCGTTACACACAAAAACTCACACAAGCTTTACTATCACAATATAATGCCAACAACACGAATAATAAAATTTCATCATCAGTAAACATTCTGATGCATCATATATCATAACTTCCCATGCCATTCAACATACTCACATACTTACATGTATATACAGGACTTCATTAAGTTTACAATACTTAATTACAACAGCTTTTCATATTTTATTGCCAAATTAACATCTTTCATAACTTGTACAAACAGATAGATAAACCCCAAAACCTACATTAAAGATGTAGCCCTAGTGTTGACCGTTGTTAATGCGAATTCGTCCTTCCCAAAATCACCTCGTGTCTGAACCTACACGGATCAGAAAGAACCCGTGCTAAGCGATAACGCTTAGTGGGGAACACATATATAACATACAGGCTTAAACATAGCATTAATATTAAACATACATCATACTAGGATCATGCTTAGACCTACAAGTCTAAAACATTTATATATCATTTCACCCATAGCATTGTCATTTATTCATATTTTCCTAAAGCATGCATTAATTGGCATATACAACTACTTTATCACATGCCTGAAAAAGCGTACATAGGTTGGCAGAGATTTGTCTAATACAAAGCATTCACACACCAACTTAACCATTAATATTATCTTTATCTTTTTTGTTTAGGTTTGCCTGCAGTTCAAAGACGCGAATAACGGGTATCACATTGGTACCCCGAGGTACTATAATTTCATTGTATCTATGCACACACATATACACATTTGTACCCTAAGGTACAGTAACTCAATAAGATTACTATTCCACATTAAAGAATCCAGCATGGATTTATTTCGCATTATGATTCCAAAAGAATCGGACACATTGGGCTGTAGCACTTGACCCTATAGGCATGCCTATCTATCCACTACTTGACTTGCAGGCTAAAGTTGATTACTTTCATTATTGGCTTTATAGTTGTTAATTCCATTAGCACATACATAAACCGGCACCAAATTCTTCACTTCGCATATTTAAAAAGTATTAACAGATTCACATTATTCTTCTATACATCTTATAACTCTTGGATGACTTGTAATAAAATTAATAACCAACAAGTATTTGCATTCTTTAACCATCATATTTACAAATATATTAGCTTCACAAAACCTTGATATCATGCTCATATAAAATAGCCACAAGCTTGGTTAAAAGCCATACAATTAACAGACCAAGATAAATAAGGATTACTTACCCAAACAGGGTACCTCATGGTCACAACCAATTTGGTTGTCACCGTGACATACTGAGGTCTTCAAAACAGATTGCAAGCTAAGGTACCTCACGGTCACAACCAATTTGGTTGCCACCGTGACATACCATGCAGTCCCAAATAGAATGCAAAATGAGAAATCTCACGGTCACAACCAATTTGGTTGCCACCGTGAGATACAACACACTTGCGGGTACAATGCATATTTTGGCACCTCACGGTCACAACCAATTTGGTTGTCACCGTGACATGAAAAACTTAGTCAGGCATAATAGGGTTCCTACATACCTCACGGTCACAACCATTTTGGTTATCACCGTGACCTATGCAAAAACACCAAAACACAGCTTTGCTTCCTATCTCAATTCTCATATCACTTTCAAAACCTCAATGCTCATTTCCTTTTTGTCATTCAAACCAACTCATTTTACAATAATAACAATTAACACATACTTGATTTCCATTAAGCCCATCTCATCCAATATGCATAAAACTTAAGACATACATAAGCTCAATGCTCAACATTCCATTCAAATCGTCATGAACACCACATTGGTTTCATAACCTATTAACCTAATCAACTTATTCATTTACAACTTCAAGGATTCCTACTACTAATTTAATACATGCTTATCCAAGTTATACAAACAAATACAAAACATGCCAAAACTTATAGAGTTAGTTCCCAAACCTCGTCGCCTAAGCTCCTAATATTCACTGAGCACTTGCTTCTCCGATTTTTTGCCTTTCCCTTGTCTTTCTTTACTCCTTCCTCTACAAATACCATTCCAATTTCCAGAATTTGACTCAAATCATCAATTCCAATCCACATCAAACCAAAACTAGAAAGAGTAGAAGATAGAACAAGTAATTAACCACTTACCTTGTAAATGCAACAACTTAGTCTACCCTTTAATTAACTTGATTACTATAACAGAATTCATGAAATCAATTGGAAACTCAAGAAACTCACGGATGAAGAATGAAGAAGAAGCAAAAATTGATGAAAGACAGAATGGCTGAACTTCAAGCAAGTAGTGTCCTTTTCTTTCTCCTCAATTTTATTTATATGGATGTAGGTGGTGGTGGTGGTAGCACAAGGAAGTGCCATCCGGATTCCACCAACAGGAAATCTGTCTCTCAAATAATCTACTTAATCTCCACTTAAGTACTAATTAATCCACAACTATCCCAATCCTGTAAAGTTACAGCTTAGCCACTAAACTGTCCTTTAACTTTTCAATCAAGTCCTTACTTTTCTTGCAATCAAGTCCATATTACACCCTTAGTTAATCAAATTTACCAATTACAACTAGGGTACATTTCCGGCCATTAGAACTCTCCCCTCCGAAAAAGAATTTCGTCCGCAAAATTCATACCCGAGTCAAATAAATGAGGATGTTGATCCCGCATGGTAGCTTCAGGCTCCCATGTTGCCTCTTCTACTTCATGGTGTTGCCAAAGCACTTTCACAAGTGGAATTTGTTTATTGCAAAGTTGCCTTACTTCACTTGCCAAAATTGCCTTCGGTTTCTCATCATAAGAGAAATCTTGCTGAATTTCAACTTCTTACACAGGTAACAC
The DNA here is from genome assembly GCA_947683425.1 of Excoecaria cochinchinensis. Classification (NCBI taxonomy): domain Eukaryota; kingdom Viridiplantae; phylum Streptophyta; class Magnoliopsida; order Malpighiales; family Euphorbiaceae; genus Excoecaria; species Excoecaria cochinchinensis. The sequence continues at coordinate 7,418,521 of CANTUQ010000004.1, forward strand.
ATGAGATTCATTCGATCGATACCTCCTCATCATAGACACATGGAAAACATCACGAAGCTTAGATAAAGCCGGAGGCAATGCCAACCGATAAGCCACTGAACCAACTCTATCTAACACTTCATATGGTCCAATGAACCTTGGACTCAATTTCCCTTTCTTGCCAAATCTCAATACCTTCCTCCAAGGAGACACTTTTAAAAACACTTTGTCACCAATTTCAAATTCAATGTCCCTTTTTTTCAAATCCGCATAAGACTTTTGTCTGTCATTGGCTGCCTTCAGTCGCTACTGAATAAGCTTTGCTTTCTCTTCTGTATCTCGCACCAATTCTGGTCCAATAATTCTGTGTTCACCCAATTCTGTCTAGCATACTGGTGTACGACATTTCCTTCCATATAAGACTTCATATGGCGCCATGCTAATACTTGTCTAATAACTATTGTTATAAGCAAATTTCATGAGTGGAAGATACTTATCCCAACTCTTTGAAAAGTCTAAAACACATGCTCGCATCAAGTCTTCTAGTACTTGAATAACCCTTTCCGATTGTCCATCAGTCTGCGGATGAAATGCAGTACTGAGATTCAACTTCATACCCAATGCAGCCTGTAAACTCTTCCAAAACTTAGAAGTGAATCTTGGGTCTCTATCGGATACTATCGATAGGGGTACACCATGCAGTCGAACAATCTCCTTCACGTACAATTCCGATAATCGATCCATTGAATAATCCATTCGAACCGGTGTAAAGTGAGCTGACTTTGAAAATCTATCCACTATTGCCCATACTCCATCATGCTGTTCAAAGGCAATCCAGAAACAAAATCCATAGTAATGTTGTCCCATTTCCATTGTGGAATGGAAAGAGGATCCAATAACCCATGTGGAACTTGATGTTCTGCCTTCACTTGTTGACATGTCAAACACTTAGACACATAATCCAATATATCCTTTTTCATACCTGACCACCAATACAGTTGCTTCAAATCCTAATACATTTTATTCCCGCCTGGATGCATAGTAAAAATAGTATTATGAGCCTCAAACATCAACCTCTTCCTTATATCTTTGTCACTTGCCACACATACTCGATTCTTATAAAGTAACACTCTATTCTCATCCACTGAATAGTCAGTCTTTTCACCATTTCTATCCAACTACAGGGTCCATTGCAATCTGGAATCATTCTTTTGTACTGCTAACAATTCATCCTTTAATACCGGTCTTGCTTTCAACTGGGCTAGCAATGCTCCATCTGAAGTAAATCTCCATCTCACTGACCTTAACTGTAATGTTGAAATAGATTTTCTACTTAATCCATCAGCCACCACATTGGCTTTACCTGGATAGTAATCCACAATACAATCATAATCCTTAAACAACTCAAACCATCTATGCTATCTCAAGTTCAATTCTTTTTGGGTTAACAAATACTTCAAGCTTTTATGGTCAGTGGAAAATTTACACTTCTCACCATACAAGTAATGTCACCAAATCTTTAAAGCGAACACTACTGCCGCCAATTCCAGATCATGAGTCGGGTAATTCTATTCATGCGGTTTTAGTTTCCTGGAGGCATAAGCTATTACCTTCCCATCTTGCATTAACACACAACCAAAACCTATACCAGAGGCATCACTATACAAAACATATTTTTTACCAGAGATAGGCTACGGGTGCTTCCACTAACATCCCCTTCAGCTGATTAAAACTCGCCTGACACTTTTCTGACCACTCAAATTTAACTCCTTTTCGAAGCAACCTCGTCAATGGCGAAGCCATCACCGAAAACTCTTTCACAAATCTTCTATAATACCTAGCCAACCCTAGGAAGCTGCAAATTTCTAACACATTTCTAGGTGGCTTCCAATTCACAATAGCTTCAATCTTAGCTGGATCCACCTTAATACCTTCAGAAGATATTACATGCCCCAGGAAAGATACCTCTCACAACCAGAACTCACACTTACTCAACTTGGCATATAACTGTTGTTCCCGTAATGTCTGAAGCACAATTCTCAAATGCTGCGCATGTTCTTTCTCATTTCTAGAATAAACCAGAATGTCATCAATAAATACCACCACAAACTGATCTAGATATGGTTTAAACACCCTATTCATCAAGTCCATAAATGCAGCAGGCGGATTAGTCAACCCGAATGGCATTACTAAGAATTCATAGTATCCATATCGAGTCCTGAATGCAGTCTTAGGTATATCCTCTTTCTTTACTTGCAATTGGTAATAGCCAGACCGTAGGTCGATCTTAGAAAACACACTTGCCCCTCTTAACTGATCGAATAAATCCTCGATTCTAGGTAGAGGATACCGATTCTTCACTGTCACTTTGTTCAACTATCGATAATCAATACACATCCTCATAGTCCCATCCTTCTTCTTGACAAATAGGACTGGTGCTCCCCAAGGAGAAACACTAGGTCTTATGAAACCCTTGTCCAATAATTCCTGCAACTGAGCTTTTAACTCCTTCAATTCAGTAGGAGCCATTCGATAAGGCGCTTTTGACACTGGCATTATTCCAGACACAACATCAATGGACAATTCCACCTCCCTTACTGGTGGCACACCACTCAGTTCTTCCAAAAACACATCAGGAAACTCCCGTACTATGGGTATATCCTGAATCCGTACTTGCTCTCTTTTAGAATCTAACACAAGAGCCATGTAAGGCTCGCATCTCTTCCTCAAACATCGGTATGCTTGCATTGCCGATACCACATCCACAAGAGGATTCGCACTAATTCCCCTCACTAACACTTTACTTCCCTTACAATCACAGAGTACCACTCTCTTCCTCTTATAGTCCACTACTGCATTATATTTACTTAGCCAATCCATACCCATTATTAAATCAAACTCATCAAAAGGTAACCCAATCAAATCAAGTGGAAATACATTATCCTGAACTACCAATGAACAACCCCTATACACTATGTTCACATTCACATTATTTCCCAAAGGACTTTATACGCATATGTCATATTTCAAACATTCAGCATCAGGCATTTTATCACATATCTTTTTAGAACACACAAATGAATGAGTTGATCCAGGGTCAATTAATGCAAACATTTTTACATCATAGAGTAGAAAAGTACCTGCTATAACTTCAGGTGCGTCCTGCTCCTCTCGAGCCTTCATCGCATAAGCCCGAGGTGGTGCCATAGTAGGTATGTTCACTGTTTCTGAATCAGCTGCACCTCTAGACTAGCCACCTCTGCCTCATCCTCTACCTCCTCCTCTATTAACTGGAGGTAAATTAGAACCACCTCTGCTCTGTTCCTACTGATTTCCAGTTACATCATACGCCTTTGGACAGTTAGCTAAGAAATGCTCAGTACTTCCACACTTAAAACATGCACTGGTTACCTTCCAACATTCTCCTCTATGTCTTTTACCACAGTGGGGACACTTATGCACTTAATTCTTGGTACCAGATGTACCTCTACCAGATCCAGATACAGATGGTGCTCCTCGCTTCTTACCCCTTGTTGCTGAACTAAACATAGACTCTGCCAGTGGTGCCATCTAAAAATCTCTTGGTCTCTTGCCAGCATTAGACCCACCTCTATTGAAATTCCTTTTTTGCATCCTTTCCCTTTGTACTCCGAAAGACCTCTCAGCTCACATAGCGGCTTGAACTATCCGATAGTAGCTTACATTCTGCTCAGTAGTTAGCGAGATCAGTAATGCCTTAATCTCTTCAATAAACCCTTCTTCAAACTGCTGACACCTGAACTCTTCAGTCAACACACCCTTTGGTGCATACTTATTCAATCGACAGAATTCTTTCTCATACTCTGCTACTGTCATTGTTCTCTGCCTCAAATTCAGGAATTGCTTCCAGTTGGCCTCTCTACATGCCTTGGTCACAAACTTATTCCGGAACTCTCTTTCAACGAATTCCCAAGTAATCGGATTTGGGAGCATCAGATGCTGCAGAACTAATTTCCACCAATCGTATGCTGCGCCCTAAAGCAGCGATACTACACATTCTACTTGTTGATCCAAAGGACATTTGATCTCTCCTAAAATCCTCTGCACCTTCTGTGACGCGCGCCGGATCCCGATGCGCTGCCCTTTCGGACCGCCCGCACGTGGGCGATCGGGGCATTTGCGGGTCCGTTGGCATCTTGCAATAAATCGCAAGTGCGTCTATGTTGGGCAACAAAGAGGTATCATGGAGTCGCCACCCAATAGAACATTGGGAAAGTTACTCTCGCCTCGGAGAGCCTAAGACTGCGCTTAGTATCCATGTTGGGCCATGAGGCCTAGGATTAGCGCTAAAGTCTCGTGACCCAAGAAGTATTTTGGAGGATAACCTCTAACCTCTCGAGCCCAAAGACCAGAGCTGGGTCCGGGATTTCTCATCTATTTCTACCTCAATTAGTTTATGATCAAATTTTAATATCATTGATTCACTCTCTCTCCACACTATGCAGTTGATTAAAAGGTGCATTTATTCATGTTAGGAAAACCATAAACTTGCAAGTAAAGCAATGAATTACAATAATACAAGGAGCGGAATACAACTCCCATTTAAAAGTGCAAACATACAATAAAACCGGGGAATTTATTAATTATGAGGACTTTGGTCCTCGCATGCACAATTAAAGAAAATATTTTGGATGTGGTAATTTTATTTGGGATAAAAACTAGGACATTGGTCCCATTTTATTATGAAAAATCTAAATTAATTTAGTAAGAAATATTTTTATGATCTTTATTTAGGTGCGCATAGGAAAATATTTTATTCAATGAATATATACAAGGAAATTAAAAATATAAACGAAATGAGAATTAAAAATGTATAAAGGAAATACCAAACCCCGCAACTCCTCCTTCATGTGCATGGATGCTCAAATGAGAATAAAACAATGATTTGCAACTAAAAATCAAAAAGAAATTCATGTTAGTGATTAGGCCAATGAAATAATACAACATAAAAGGTAATATGTACAATGACCATATAACATACATAAGATACTATAACATGCATAAAAAATAATTATGATGCAATTTAACATGCATAAAGTGATTAAGATGCAATTTAACATGCATAAGGTGATGAAGTATCATGGCATATGCAACTTATTAATAATAGTTATTAACATACATGGAAGATTAGTGACAATCAATTTTATTATAGTTAAGACATGAATAAATGTGTAACATGAGAATAATTCCACTTGACATGCATAACTAGCATAAAATAATGACTATAACACTCATACATGCAAAAGAAAGCATAATAATAAACATGATATAGCATTAAGAAATTAAAGGTATTTACAACCTAAAACATAGATAATTACATGAACAAAGAATAATTTGACATAAAAAAAAGATTAATAGAATTTAAAAAAAGCTTATTTGTTATATGAATAATTGAAGATAAAAAAAATAAGAAGAAGAATATGGAGACTAAGAGAATTTACATGTTTGATATGTTAATTGGAAGCCAAAATAAATGAAATTAACAAGAGAATTAATGAGCAAAGCCAAGAATAATTACCCTCAAATTCAGTTTTGAAGAATTGAAGATAGAAGTGTTGAATTCCTTGTCTTCTCTTGTGAAAATCCTTAGAAAATAGCTTGAAAACTTGAAGAAAAGCTCTTGGAAACAAGTGTGTAAGATGGATTTTTTTCTCTCAACTCAAAGCTCCAAAATTCAGTTTTTTTTTCTCCCAAAATGTTCCTCATTCGTCCTCCCCCGTTTCTGAATTTTTCTAGTGTTTTTAACCCTCAAAAACTACCCAAAAACCACCCAAAACCGTCCAAAAACCGCTAAAAATCGTGTTTGGGTCGAAAAATGGGCGAAATGGGCGAAGTGGGGCGAGAATCGGCGTCAGGGGCGAGAGATCGTGCGCGTCGCGCACGTTTCCGCGCGATTTGCGCGGAGTTTCCGCGCACGACGTGCGCGGGGCGAGCGACGCCCTGCGCGTCGCTTGCGCGGAGCGACCGACGCCAAGGGCGTCGGACGCGCGGAGCGCACGGAAATTCGCGACGACCCTTGGCCGTCGCCTTTTCGTCGCGATTATTTTCCCCTATTTTATTTTCAACATTTTTCCATCATTTTCACCTTTTTTTTTTTTTTTATAAAATACCACCAATCTAAAACACACTTTTTCTTCTTCAAAATAATTAAAAAAATATTTTTAAAATATTTTTAAAATACCCTTTTTACTCACCGAAAAGACAAGGAAAATCACTTCTGAGCTCCAATCTTTTTGCCTATAAGCCGGCATAGCTAAATTTCATCATCGGGTAATCCTGATCAAGGCTACTCGGGACCCGGTGTCTACAGTTGCCCCCAATTTTGAAGAGACTAGTGCATGGGTGCCTAGGTGAGCCAAAATTCAGGAAAAGGAAAGAAACGCGTACCTGAAGCGGCGATCTTCCTGCTTGATGGAGTTATGATGATAGCTGCTGCTGTCTTTTTGTTGTAGCCGGTAATACCGTAGGTGCGCTAACCTCTTGTGGGTTGTGCCGCCATCGTGCTAACCGCTGTGCATTGGTAGTGCCGTGGTCGTGCCAACCTCTTGTGGGTTGTGCCGCCATCGTGCTAACCGCTGTGAATTGGTAGTGCCGTGGTCGTGCTAACCTCTTGTGGGTAGTGCCGCCATCGTGCTAACCGCTGTGGATTGATAGTGCCGTGGTCGTGCTAACCTCTTGTGGGTAGTGCCGCCATCGTGCTAACCGCTGTGGATTGGTAATGCCGTGGTCGTGCTAACCTCTTGTGGGTAGTGCCGCCATCGTGCTAACCGCTGTGAATTGGTAGTGCCGTGGTCGTGCTAACCTCTTGTGGGTAGTGCCGCCATCGTGCTAACCGCTGTGAATTGGTAGTGCCGTGGTCGTGCTAACCTCTTGTGGGTAGTGCCGCCATCGTGCTAACCGCTGTGAATTGGTGGTGCCGTGGTCGTGCTAACCTCTTGTGGGTAATGCCGCCATCATGCTAACCGCTGTGCATTGGTAGTGCCGTGGTCGTGCCAACCTCTTGTGGGTAATGCCGCCATCATGCTAACCGCTGTGGATTTATTTTTTTATTTTTTTATTTTTTTTTTTGCTCCTTTAGATGTTTGGACTAGTGTCATCACTTGGCTTTTGTGGGTGTTTCCCGCCGATTTCTCCTGCAAGATTGTATGCATAGGAATATACAAGAAATTATGTGTGTATGTTATGGAATGCAAATGCTTGCAAAAATGTATAGATCGCGCCCTAGGTGATCCATGGTTTGCTAAACTTATAGCTTGTCTGCTGTACCATGCCCCCTGAATCCTGAGGATCGTCGACAAGCTTTCTGAAAGAGACGTCCGGCGTATATCCCTTGCCCCCTGGTCAATGATCATTTACTTGGGATTCTATTTCATGTTCTGTGTTGTGTGTTGTCTGACTGACGGAAAATCATCTTGAAATAATGCCGCCTTATCGCTCCAGGCATTGAATGTCATTGTTTTAAAGGTAGTGCGTCCCTTGTGGATTTTCACACTAGCTTTTCTTTGCGGGAAATGCGTCCCTTATGGGATTTTCACACAACCCTTTGCCTAACTTTTGCCTGGAATGGACCCAACCCAATCCAGCGGCTTTTGTTTATTTATTTATTTATTTAATTTTTTTTTTTAGGGCAGACTGCCTGTTTCCAGGTTTTCACCCTACCCTTTGGCCTAACTTTTGCTTAGAGAGCCAGTTACGGTTTTCATCTCTAACGGCTTTTTTTTTTTTTTTTTTTTTTTACCAAAGCTTCTGTTAAGAGCAAATAGCACATATCCGATGAAGGGACTGAGCAATAATCATTTGATGAACAATTGGTATATTTCTTTTTAAGACAGAACTGAAAGATCAATGAAAATGTATTCTTTTATTCATTGCAAAATTGTGTACATTTCTATATGATTTCATCATACATGATTTTCATTTGACAAGAATTCAAAAGCATATGACTACACCTAATCTCGGAGTGGGTTTTGTCAGCATCAAACTCCTGTTATCAATCGTCCCTCTCAGGTTTTCTCGATTGAATATTTTCTCTTGGCCCTTAATTTTTGCCCAGGATGCCTTTTTCCGGTATTCACCCTGACAGGGCGCCCAATTTTAGCAAGGCCGCCTTTTTTCGGTTTTCGACCCGCGGGGCATTTATTCTCTTCTTTTTATTTTTGGTCTTTAGCCATGGAACCTTTTAAGTCTATCGACATTGACCGGGTCCTTGAACTCATTCCCATCGCTGTCTGCTAAAATTGCTGCTCCTTTTGTTAGCAACTTTTTCAAAATGAAAGGTCCTTCCCAGGTTGGTCTGAATTTTCCTCGTATGTCTGGAACTCCCGGCCTCATCATCTTAAAGACCAAATCCCCTTCTTTCAACGGGTGCTTTCGTACCTTCTTGCCAAAGGACCGAGCTAGTCTCTTCTGATAAACCTGATTGTGGTAATAGGCTCTCAACCTATCTTCATCCAATAGATTCAACTGCAACAATCGCTGTTGTGCCCATTCTGTCTCCGGAATCTCGGCTTCCAGGACTACCCTTAATGATTTCAGCTCGATTTCAACCGGCAGGACTGCTTCAGTTCCATACACCAGAGAGAATGGTGTTGCCCCCGTAGAGGTTCTGATTGTTGTTCTATATCCCCAAAGTGCGAAGGGTAACTTTTCTGCCCAATCCTTGTAGTTCTGAACCATCTTGGCTAAAATTCTCTTCACATTCTTATTCGCCGCTTCAACTGCACCATTCGCTTGAGGACGGTAAGGAGAAGACTTATGATGTTGGATCCCATATTTCTGGAGCATCTGTTTAGTCTCTGCTAGGAATTGTACCCCATTATCAGACACAATGTGATGTGGGAGACCATATCTGCATATCAAATTCCGCTCGATGAATTTAGCCATATCCCTTGCATCAACCTTCTTGAAAGATTCAGCCTCAACCCACTTAGTGAAGTAGTCAATGGCAACTATGATGAATCTATGCCCATTAGAAGCAGTAGGATGGATTTCGCCTATGATGTCTATTCCCCATGCTGCAAATGGCCATGGAGATGTTAAGTTATGTAACTCTGAAACTGGCACATGCCTCAAATTCGCGTACTGTTGGCATAACTGGCATTGCTTCACAAATTTTGAACAATCTGTATCCATTGTGAGCCAATAAAACCCTTGGCGCATGATCTTCTTTGTTAAGGCCAAGCCATTCATGTGAGCTCCACAAACCCCGGCATGAACGTCTTCCATAACTCTTTTAACTTCTTTCTCTGCCAGACATCTTAACTGGATACCATCAACTTGCCTTTTGTATAAAGTGCCATTAACACTGATGAATTGAGTGGATAACTTCCTGATCATTTTTTGGTCCTTCTCAGTGGCTTCCTCTGGAAAGACTGATCTCTCTAAATAATTCTGAATGTCATAATACCATGGATTTCCATCAGTGGCCTCAATGTCCATCACCTGTTCAGCTTCAAAGCAAGGTCTTTCCGAGCTATAAATCAGCACGGGTTTCATCGCAACTCCTGTTGGGTTGTCCCACATAGACACTAAAGTTGCTAGAGCATCAGCTAACTGATTTTCGTCTCTGGGGATGAAGTGAAAAGTGCAAATCTCAAATTGGCTGCTCAACGCTCTCAAGTGCTTTACATAAGGCAACAACCTTTCTTCCTTGACTGACCACTCCCTTCTGATCTGATGAATTACCAAGGAAGAATCTCCGAATACTTCTGCGGTCTTTGCCCCCAGAGCAAGTAATGCTTCCAATCCAAAGATGCAAGCTTCATATTTCGCTTCATTATTGGTAGCCTTATACCTCAGCTTCTTAGCCAATGGTAACCTTTCACCATCTGGGGTCGTAAGAATAACTCCCACGCCTGCTCCCTTATTATTGACTGCTCCATCAAAGAATAATTGCCACCCTTGTACTGCTATGGCCGTGACATCTTCATCTGGGAAGTTGTATTCAAACTGATCTCCCTCAATAGGATGCTCGGCTAAGAACTCCGCTACAGCTCTTCCCTTAATGGTTTTCCTGGTTATGTACTCAATGTCAAATTCCTGCAACAGCAGTAACCATCTTCCCATCTTCCCTAGTAAAGAGGGTGCTTCTTGGAGGTATCTGAGCGGATTATGTTTGGCAACCGTTTGTACCTTGAAGGAATGAAAGTAGTGTCGCAACTTCTTAGAAGCCTAGATAACTGCTAAACAAATCTTTTCCACCTCTACATATTTGGCTTCGTAAGGCAAGAACTTCTTGCTAAGATAATAAACGGAAAACTCTACACCAAAATCGTCTTCCTGAGACATCATAGCACCCACTGAGTTATCTTCCACAGCCAGGTACAGGATTAATGGTTTGGCACGGCGTGGTGGTCTTAACACCGGAGGATTTAGCAGATAGTCCTTAATGGTGTCAAAGGCCAGTTGACAGTCATCGTTCCATAGCACCGGCTGATTCTTCCTAAGAAGCTTGAAAATAGGCTCACATACCGAAGCTAGCTTGGCAATAAATCGACTGATGTACTGAAGCTTTCCTAGGAAACTTCTGACGTCCTTCTCCTTCTGGGGCACTGGCATCTCTCTTATGGCTTTGACTTTATCGGGATCTACCTCGATTCCCCTCTGGCTTACCACATGGCCTAACAACTTTCCTGATGTAACTCCAAAAATGCACTTCTTGGGATTGAGTCGCAGATCATACTTGCTAATCCTTTGAAAGAACTTTTCTAATGCCTCAAAGTGACCTTCCCTGGTAGCCGACTTAATCATCATGTCATCGACGTACACCTCCACTTCTTTGTGGATTAAGTCATTGAGAACCTTGGTCGCCATCCTCTGATAGGTTGCTCCTGCATTCTTCAACCCAAAAGGCATAACCCGGTAGGCATATGTCCCCCACTCGGTGATAAAGGCTGTCTTGATCCGGTCCACTATCTTGTTAAGGATTTGATTGTACCCTGCGTACCCATCCACAAAGCTATACATCATACAAGCAGCAGCACTATCTACTAGCACATCAATATGAGGCAGTGGGAAATCATCTTTAGGGCAAGCTTTGTTCAGGTCTCGATAGTCGACGCATACTCGAACCTTACCGTCTTTCTTAGCTACAGGAACCACATTAGCTAACCATGTTGGGTATTGAACCTCTATCAGGAACTTGGCCTCAATCTGCTTATGGATCTCCTCTTTCACTTTCTGTGCCCATTCTGGCCTAAGTCTCCGGAGTTTTTGCTTGACGGGTTTAAACTCTGGGTAAGTTGGGATGGCGTGTTCGGCAACATCTCGATCTATTCCCGGCATATCCTCATAGGTCCAAGCAAAGACTTTTTTATATTTTTTTAATATTCTCTCAAATTTTATTCTCTCTTCAGGAGTTATGTCTGATGCTAGCAAAATTTCCTTTGGATTTTCCAAAGTTCCGAGATTAAATGCAGTTGTGCCAGTTGAATTAATATCAAAAATGAATGCATCATGCTTATGATCATGCGAAATGAAATCATCAGAAACATCACACAAGTAAGCAAAGTTGTTCATCTCATTAACATAATCAGAAACATTAACATTGTCCTCAAAGAGTTCTGGTATAAAAAGAGAATCTAAATGACTATCAACTTCAGTCGATGCCGATGCTGCAGCCGACTGTGCTTTGGCTTCTTGATTTGGTGAAATCTTGAGATCTTCAATCTTCGTCTCTGGCTCCACTATCTTCTCCTTCCCTTTGAGCTTAGTGGCTAATAGCTTATCAGTGACGATCTCTTCAGGCTCATCCCTGTCCCATATGCTGCATTGCGTCATAATCTCCTCATCCCAAAAGTTCTCTACAGCTTTAACAACTCCGATCTCCCAATCAAAGACATCGTTAAAAATTTCAAATCCAGGGATAATCTTCCCATCTACCCACTGCGGTTCTTCTTCTCCGGTGTAAGCACAAACCGATGATGATGGCACAAAGCTCTCCGAAATATGGGGAATCTTCCCTGACCCTTTCTTCTTACCATATTCTCCTTTGTAGCCCAACCCCTTTCGATCTTTTTGACCACGTGTAGTGATAGCATTCTGCAACCCTTGTGACTCTTTTCCCAAACCAGCCCCTGGGAGGAAGTGCATCTTCTTCAGCATATTCACCACTTGAGGGCTACCTTCTAGGTTTTGCTCTTCTCCGATCATCGATACATGAAAGCCACTGAATGGCTGATTAGAGATCTCCAAGGCAGACACTTGGTTCTCTCTTGCTGCTTTAATGGTCACTACTTCTCCTTCATGGGGTATTTTAATTATCTGGTGTAATGTGGATGGTACTCCCCCTAACTTGTGGAACCACGATCTACCAAGCAGAGCTGAGAAGTTTGCTGGAATCGGCAAGACCACAAAATCTGTTTCTGTCTCAATGGGCCCTGTCTTTACCAAAGCTTTGAAAATTCCCGATGCTTGCCTCCTGGAGTTATCGTAGGCAGTGATGGTCAGGTCAGATTTGCTTAACATACTCTCATCCATCCCAAAGGCCTGAAGTGCCACCAAAGGGCAGACATTTATCGATGACCCGTCATCAACCATGACACAAGCGGTGTGTTTACCATTGATCTGTGCCTTGATGTACAAAGGTCGGTTGTGGTTGCGACCCTCTGTTGGTAGGTCTGCATCAGAAAAAACCAACTTCTCCCCGGATCCCCCCTTTACAAGGTCTAAAAGCTCGGATGGAGAGATTGTAGTTGCTACGGTGGATACGCTCAGTGCTTCGACTAACTTCTGTCGGTGCGAGGGGGACTGTCTCAAGAGGTCCCAAATAGATATCTGAGCCGTGGTCTTTTTCAGTTGCTTCACTATTGAATTTTCTTCCGGCTCTTTCTCTGCGATTGCTTGTGCTGGGTCCTGCTGCTTCTCAGCTTCTGGAATGACCCTCCCACTTCTTGTTACTGCTTCTACTCTTTCTTCTCCCTCTGAATCCCACGGATCCGTAAACTCTCCATTTTTCTCATCTTCGTCATCTCCACTCTCACTAGTGGACCAACAGTCTATCGCTGCCACGGAAACCCCTTCTTCATTCACTGCAGGGCGAGTAATAGCGACATACTCATTTCCATATAGGTCTTGCATCTCATACCATTCTGGTAGGCTCGATCCGATCATAAAGACTGGAGGTGGCACTGTGTTATAACCAGACTTCTTCTTGCTTTCTCTCTGCTCAGGATCGGTGATCTGCTTGTTGTTAATTAGATCTTGGACCCGATGTCTTAGTGTTATACACTCATCCATCAAATGCCCGGTATGTTGGTGGAATGCGCAGTATTCATTCTCTTTGTACCCTGGCTGCCCTTGGGCCTTGGCCGGTTTAGGTGATAGGGGCCGCAGTTTTCCTTCTTTTATTAGCCTCTTCAGCACCCATGATAAAGGCTTACCCAAGTTGGAGAAATACCTCTGACTTACGCCGGTTGCAGACACCTCGACAGTCTTCCCAACTCTGTTACCACTGCTTGAACCTACTGGTTTGGCCGTCCCCTGATTGCTGTATCCCCTCCGGGCATAGGACTCACTATTTGCCCTCTTGGATAAATATTCTCCTTCCGCTTCAATAGCAATGTCCTTCAAAGACTCCCAATCCTTGAGTCCCTTCATTTTCAGTCCCTCTCTCAAGTAAGGACTGGCATTTCGAATGAATAGCCGAATCTGATCAGAAGTGTCCGGTTTGCGTTTCATCTCCATAACTCGGTTTCTCCACCGAGTAAGGTACTCGTGGAAGGACTCCCCAGCCTTCTGCTGTAACAACTCGAGATCTTTCAAAGTGACCTCCATCCGGGTACTGCAATCGTACTGCTTAAGGAACTCTTTGGTCAACAAGTCCCAGTCCTCCTTGGATCTCCTGTCAAGCCCATGGTACCAATCAATAGCAGCTCCTGTGAGACTCAAGCAGAAATATTCTATCTTCTGCTTTCTTGTTAAGGTCATTCCCTTCATGACCAGCGAGTATTGCTTGATGTGTGCGGCAGGGTCAGAGGTTCCATCAAATTTGGGAATGTCCGGCATCTTAAAATTCTGGGGAATTAGGTCATCCCCATCCAGCTCTCGGTCTTCTGGGTTCATTCCTTTTCCCACAGTCATCATCCTTGCCATGACCTCAAATCTCTCTTCCATTTTCCTCCATATTGCATCATCTAGTTTTGGCGACTTCTCTTTAGCTACTTTATGCTCCTCTAGCTCATCTTCCCCAAATTCAGCTTCAGACCTGGGGCCCTCTCTGCGCTCAATAGGTGCAGGCACTCTTTGCTCGACAACAGGTGGGTCAACCACTGGTTGGTTAATTGCAACAGGACGTTCTTCTCTTACAACCTCTTGTTCAGCTGGTACTCGGATAGGGGCAGCAGCAGCTTGTTGACCAGCTATGGTGGTGGCAAGATTGCCCATCATTGCAATCATTCGGGCTTCAAATTCCTCCATTCTCTTTCCTACCTCCTCGGTGATTATTGCCCGAGTTGCATCAGACTCATTTGATGGATTAGCCATACTTACTTCTATTGATGATTCGGAAGAAAACCCCACACTTCCTTCTAAGACTGACTCTGAACTCTGATCTGACACTAACTCAGTTAACCCCAAAAGCGGCGCCCTTCTTAACCATCCGTCGGGACCTCTAGACCACCCAGGAGAATCTATGATGGCTGAAATGCAAAGATTGTTAAGATGATGCATGATTAAAATGCAATGTATGCTCGTGCTGATGCAACATAGACAAACACATGCAAGCAGATAGATCTTTCCAACCTTGTATCTCCCACACACGTGGTAGTGCGGTCTCTTTCCTAGGTGGGCTTGATCCATGGATTAACGTGGAACCCAATGGACACGTATGGTGCGCGGTGAAAAACCGGTAGCATAACAGCTCCTATCTAATGTACATACGTATGGGTGTTTGGCAATTATGTATTTAAACAATTCAACTTAACTAAGATGGGCCCACCGGGGCATAAAAGCCTTTGATGAAGACCATTTAATTAAATTGATTTCGTTTAATATATGATGGCCCATATAGCAAGCATAGTATTACGGTACATTTCACCTAGTGGAAGTATCTATTGCCATTACATGAGCTTTGGACAAGGGAGATGTTACTTTAAGGCTACCCAAGCATGATCCCAGCCGACGGGTCTAGCTCATCACAAGCATAGCGACCGATCGGGTCGTCATTTTGATATACCATTGAGGTACATGGCTTGGGCTGGTGATTATCCTTAACACTTCCCCAAATTGAGTGAAAATGAGGTCGTGCTTCGGGAACGCACCGGGGCTTGAAAAGGGACCAAACTAACTTAATCTAAAGCTCTAATGAGATGATATGCAATTTTGAGATAAAGCGAATTTATGAATTAAATTTTAACCATAAATGTTAAACGAGGTATTTTCAAATTGAAATCTCGAACCATATCGTCCCCAGTGGAGTCGCCACTGTGACGCGCGCCGGATCCCGATGCGCCGCCCTTTCGGACCGCCCGCACGTGGGCGATCGGGGCATTTGCGGGTCCGTTGGCATCTTGCAATAAATCGCAAGTGCGTCTATGTTGGGCAACAAAGAGGTATCATGGAGTCGCCACCCAATAGAACATTGGGAAAGTTACTCTCGCCTCAGAGAGCCTAAGACTGCGCTTAGTATCCATGTTGGGCCATGAGGCCTAGGATTAGCGCTAAAGTCTCGTGACCCAAGAAGTATTTTGGAGGATAACCTCTAACCTCTCGAGCCCAAAGACCAGAGCTGGGTCCGGGATTTCTCATCTATTTCTACCTCAATTAGTTTATGATCAAATTTTAATATCATTGATTCGCTCTCTCTCCACACTATGCAGTTGATATAAAGGCGCATTTATTCATGTTAGGAAAACCATAAACTTGCAAGTAAAGCAATGAATTACAATAATACAAGGAGCGGAATACAACTCCCATTTAAAAGTGCAAACATACATAA
Source organism: Excoecaria cochinchinensis (assembly GCA_947683425.1). Taxonomy (NCBI): domain Eukaryota; kingdom Viridiplantae; phylum Streptophyta; class Magnoliopsida; order Malpighiales; family Euphorbiaceae; genus Excoecaria; species Excoecaria cochinchinensis. The sequence goes on from CANTUQ010000004.1 coordinate 7,434,473, forward strand.
AACCGGGGAATTTATTAATTATGAGGACTTTGGTCCTCGCATGCACAATTAAAGAAAATATTTTGGATGTGGTAATTTTATTTGGGATAAAAACTAGGACATTGGTCCCATTTTATTATGAAAAATCTAAATTAATTTAGTAAGAAATATTTTTATGATCTTTATTTAGGTGCGCATAGGAAAACATTTTATTCAATGAATATATACAAGGAAATTAAAAATATAAACGAAATGAGAATTAAAAATGTATAAAGGAAATACCAAACCCCGCAACTCCTCCTTCATGTGCATGGATGCTCAAATGAGAATAAAACAATGATTTGCAACCAAAAATCAAAAAGAAATTCATGTTAGTGATTAGGCCAATGAAATAATACAACATAAAAGGTAATATGTACAATGACCATATAACATGCATAAGATACTATAACATGCATAAAAAATAATTATGATGCAATTTAACATGCATAAAGTGATTAAGATGCAATTTAACATGCATAAGGTGATGAAGTATCATGGCATATGCAACTTATTAATAATAGTTATTAACATACATGGAAGATTAGTGACAATCAATTTTATTATAGTTAAGACATGAATAAATGTGTAACATGAGAATAATTCCACTTGACATGCATAACTAGCATAAAATAATGACTATAACACTCATACATGCAAAAGAAAGCATAATAATAAACATGATATAGCATTAAGAAATTAAAGGTATTTACAACCTAAAACATAGATAATTACATGAACAAAGAATAATTTGACATAAAAAAAAGATTAATAGAATTTAAAAAAAGCTTATTTGTTATATGAATAATTGAAGATAAAAAAAATAAGAAGAAGAATATGGAGACTAAGAGAATTTACATGTTAGATATGTTAATTGGAAGCCAAAATAAATGAAATTAACAAGAGAATTAATGAGCAAAGCCAAGAATAATTACCCTCAAATTCAGTTTTGAAGAATTGAAGATAGAAGTGTTGAATTCCTTGTCTTCTCTTGTGAAAATCCTTAGAAAATAGCTTGAAAACTTGAAGAAAAGCTCTTGGAAACAAGTGTGTAAGATGGATTTTTTTCTCTCAACTCAAAGCTCCAAAATTCAGTTTTTTTTTCTCCCAAAATGTTCCTCATTCGTCCTCCCCCGTTTCTGAATTTTTCTAGTGTTTTTAACCCTCAAAAACTACCCAAAAACCACCCAAAACCGTCCAAAAACCGCTAAAAATCGTGTTTGGGTCGAAAAATGGGCGAAATGGGCGAAGTGGGGCGAGAATCGGCGTCAGGGGCGAGAGATCGTGCGTGTCGCGCACGTTTCCGCGCGATTTGCGCGGAGTTTCCGCGCACGACGTGCGCGGGGCGAGCGACGCCCTGCGCGTCGCTTGCGCGGAGCGACCGACGCCAAGGGCGTCGGACGCGCGGAGCGCACGGAAATTCGCGACGACCCTTGGCCGTCGCCTTTTCGTCGCGATTATTTTCCCCTATTTTATTTTCAACATTTTTCCATCATTTTTCACCTTTTTTTTTTTATTTTTTTTTTTATAAAATACCACCAATCTAAAACACACTTTTTCTTCTTCAAAATAATTTAAAAAATATTTTTAAAATATTTTTAAAATACCCTTTTTACTCACCGAAAAGACAAGGAAAATCACTTCTGAGCTCCAATCTTTTTGCCTATAAGCCGGCATAGCTAAATTTCATCATCGGGTAATCCTGATCAAGGCTACTCGGGACCCGGTGTCTACACCTTCTCTATCGAGTATTCTGCTTTTTCAGACTCATCCAACATTGTACCATGAAACTCTTCCGCTTCAAGCTTTCTTAATGATTCCACTGGAGCCTTTGGTGCCGTCATTCGATCCAGCACTCTAGCCATGTCTTGCGACATCTTTAACAGAGCCTCCATTGGAACCATCGGAACCTCATTTCCAAAACTGATTGGCCCTGGCAGACCAGACCCTATCACGTCTACTTCCCGGGGATTAACACTTTCGGCAGTCTCCTCTCTCGAGTGATGACTAGGGTTGTAACTAGGATCCATCGATCTACACAATTTACACAAGGACATACGTATTAGGTCAACACGTCTATACACATCCTAACTACCCAATTACGCAAAAAAGACTAAACCTAAGCTCTGATACCACAACTTGTAACACCCATTCCCGGCCACTAGGTTAGCTCCGCTAAGCAGTCAAGAACAGTCATTACACACAAAAAATCACACACGCTTTACTATCATAATATCATGCCAACAACACGAATAATAAAATTTTGTCATCAGTAAACATTCTGATGCATCATATATCATAAGTTCCCATGCCATTCAACATACTCGCATACATACATATATATACAGGCCTTCATTAAGTTTACAATACTTAATTAAGACAACTTTACATATTTTATTGCCAAATTAAAATCTTTCTTAACTTGTACAAACACATAGTTAAACCCCAAAACCTACACTAAAGATGTAGCCCTAGTGTTGACCGTTGTTAACGCGAATTTGTCCTTCCCAGAATCACCTCATGTCTGAACCTACACGGATCAGAAAGAACCCGTGCTAAGCGATAACGCTTAGTAGGGAACACATATATAACATACAGGCTAAAACATAGCATTAATATTAAACATACATCATACTAGGATCATGCTTAGAGCTACAAGTTTAAAACATTTATATATCATTTCACCCATAGCGTTGTCATTTATTCATATTTTCCTAAAGCATGCAATAATTGGCATATACAACCACTTTATCACATGTCTGAAAAGCTTACATAGGTTGGCAGAGATTTGTCAAATACAAAGCATTCACACACCAACTTAACCATTAAGATTATCTTTATCTTTTATGTTTATGTTTGCCTACAGTTCAAAGATGCGGATAATGGGTATCACATTGGTACCCCTGAGGTACTATAATTTTATTGTATCCGTGGACACACATATACACATTTGTACCCTAAGGTACAGTAACTCAATAAGATTACTATTCCACATTAAAGAATCCAGCAAGGATTTATTTTGCATTATGATTCCAAAGGAATCGGACACATTTGGCTGCAGCACTTGACCCTATAAGCATGCCTATCTATCCACTACTTGACTCGCAGGCTAAAGTTGATTACTTTCATTATTGGTTTCATAGTTGTTAATTCCATTAGCACATACATAAACCAACACTAAATTCTTCACTTCGCATATTTAAAAAGTATTAACATATTCACATTATTCTTCTATACATCTTATAACTCTTGGATGACTTGTAATTAAATCAGTAACCAACAAGTATTTGCATTCTTTAACCATCATATTTACAAATATATTAGCTTCATATAACCTTGATATCATGCTCATATAAAATAGCCACAAGCTTGGTTAAAAGCCATACAATTAACAAACCAAGATAAATAAGGATTACTTGCCAAAACAGGGTACCTCACGGTCATAACCAATTTGGCTGCCACCGTGACATACTGAGGTCTTCAAAATAGATTGCAAGCTAAGGTACCTCACGGTCACAACCAATTTGGTTGCCACTGTGACATACCATGCACTCCCAAACAGAATGCAAAATGAGATATCTCACGATCACAACCAATTTGGTTGCCACCGTGAGATACAACACACTTGCGGGTAGAATGCATATTTTGGCACCTCACGGTCACAACCAATTTGGTTGTCACCGTGACATGAAAAACTCAGTCAGGCAGAATAGGGTTCCTGCATAACTCATGGTCACAACCATTTTGGTTGGCACCGTGACCTATGCAAAAACACCAAAACACAGCTTTGCTTCCTATCTCAATTCTCATATCACTTTCAAAACCTCAATGCTCATTTCCTTTTTGTCATTCAAACCAACTCATTTTACAACAATAACAATTAACACATACCTTATTTCCATTAAGCCCATCTCATCAAATATGCATAAAACTTAACACATACATAAGCTCAATACTTAACATTCCATTCAAATCATCATGAACACAACATTAGTTTCATAACCTATTAACCTAATCAACTTATTCATTTACAACTTCAAGGATTCCTACTACTAATTTAGTTCATGCTTAGCCAAGTTATACAAACAAATACAAAACATGCCAAAACTTATAGAGTTAGTTTTGAAACCTCTCGCCTATGCTCCTAATATTCACTGAGCACTTGCTTCTCCAATTTTTGCCTTTCCCTTGTCTTTCTTTACTCCTTCCTCTACAAATACCATTCAAATTTCTAGAATTGGACTCAAATCATCAATTCCAATCTACATCAAACCAAAACCAGAAAGAGTAGAAGATAGCACAAGTAATTGACCACTTACCTTGTAAATTCAACAACTTAGTCTACCCTTCAATTAACTTGATTACTATAATAGAATTCATGAAATCAATTTGAAACTCAAGAAACTCACAGATGAAGAATGAAGAAGAAGCAGAAATTGATGAAAGAGAGAATGGCTGAACTTCAAGCAAGTAGTGTCCCTTTCTCTCTCCTCAATTTTATTTATATGGATGTAGGTGGTGGTGGTGGTAGCACAAGGAAGTGCCACCCGGATTCCACCTACAGCAAATCTGCCTCTCAAATAATCTACTTAATCTCCACTTAAGTGCTAATTAATCCACAATTATCCCAATCCTGTAAAATTACAACTTAGCCACTAAACTCTCCTTTAACTTTTCAATTAAGTCCTTACTTTTGTTGCAATCAAGTCCATATTACACCCTTAATTAATCCAATTTACCAATTACAACTAGGGTACATTTTTGGCCGTTACACATAATAACAATTAATTCAGTTTAATAAGATTCATGTATCATGTATGTGCATATTCTGCATTCATGTAATTAAATAGTTACAATTCATGCAAAATATTCATCGCATTAGTGTACGCATTCGCATTGAACTCACAATTAACTTATTCATATATCACATTGTTCGCACATTACTCTTATTAGTTTAGCCTTGCCTATAATTCAAAGATGCGGATAGCGAATATCGTATTTGTATCCGTGGATACATCACATTCGCATTGGTACCCTAAGGTACAGAAATATCAACATTTTTTTTGCATTTTGAAATCCAGTAAGGATTCAAATCGCATTGTGATTCCAGAGGAATCAGACGCATTGGTGTAAGCACCGTGTCCCGAGGCGGTCTGGATTAGAGATTACCCGATGAGGAATCAATGTCCGAGTCCGTACAAACGGTTGAGATTCAGAGGTTTTGGTCCCCTGCTTCACGAGAAATGTGTTCTTTCAGCCTTCGTAGGAAAGAGGGAGAAAACGGGGAATTTTTGGGTCAAAAGGTGTTTTTTTTTCTCCACCGGCAGTCTGCCCATCTGTTATAGGCAAGACCGTCGATCACTGCGGGTCACCGACGGCCTGTGATTTTTCGACGCCCGTCGGAGGGTCCTAATTTTTTAGAGCACGCAACCTGATTTCCCAGAGCACGCAACCTCTCCGACGCCGGTCGGTCAGAGTTGCAGGCCTGTCGGTTGAATTCTTATGTCAGTAGGATTGAACCAACGCCCGTTGGTCACCCCTGGCCTATAAAAGCTTTCATTTCCCACCAAGCAAGGGGTTGGAAAAATTTCTAAAGGGGGAAACTCTGTCAAAATTAACACTCATTTCTCTCTCTTCCAACAAACACAAATCTTAAGAAATCTCTTTTAGTTTAAGAATCAAAGCATTAAAAGGAGCTAAATCTAATTAGTTTTCCTAAGGCTTTGATTCCAAAATTCAGTCTTTTGAAGGATCAAGAAGGAAATAATCTATTTTTCTCATTCTTGACCGTTCATTTTGTCTTCTCATGGATCGTGCAGGACTTTAATCGACGCCAAAAATCCAACCAAGATATTATCTGAGGGTAAATATTCCGGATTTCTCCTCCGTATTATTTCATCTTTATTTTTATTCTTGTTTTTTTCGCCTTTTTGCTTTTATCTTTCTTTATTTTGATCCTATTCATCTAGTTTTGTGGTAAAAATTTGTTTTTGCTTTGAAAAAAAATAGTTTCGCTGTCGTTTTCAGAGACAGCGGTGACCGATGGGTCATCTATTTCACCGACGCCCGTCGGTCACCCCTCCCACAGACGCCTCTCTCGAGTGAGCGATGGGACACATTGGTCACCTTGACTGACGCCCGTCGGTCACTCGGCAGTGGCCGTCCCTGGGTTCTGTCTCCATATTTTCAAACCCCCTTTTCTTTTCCTTTTTCTATCTCTCTCAAGTTTTAGAGCTTTATTTATATTGCGCTTTTTGTATATTAACCCCCATTAACCTTTTGTGAGCATATATGATTTTCTTGGACTATTCTGAGCTCGAGGGGCGATTTACCATGCTCGAAGGATTCCATCAGGTTTAGTTTTCTAACCTTCTTAGTTATTTCACTCATTTGTCTATTTATTAATTATTTTATGTACATGAATATACCTTTTTGTATCTCGCTAAATATAAAAATTGATGAATGTTTTATATTTAATAAAGGGAGATTTTCATAAAATTAAGGACCCAATGTCCTATTTTTCATCCAATGAAAAATTTCCACAATAAAATCATCATTTTTATAATAAATGCATGCGAGGACCAAAGTCCTCAAAATAAATAATCTCCCATCTTGTGTATGTGTTGCACATTTATAAATAGGAGTTGTATTCCGCTCCTAGTGTTATTGTAATTTTTTTGATTTAATATTCCTTTATTTATTTATCACTTTAACACGTGAATAAAATACGCTTTTAATTCAATTGCATCGTGTGGAAAGGGAGTGAATTAATGAGTTTAAAATTTAATCATAAAATGATCGAGGTAGAAATAGATGAGAAGTCCCGAACCCAACTCTGGTCTTTGGGCTCAACGAGGCGAGAGGTCTTTTCGATCACTCATTGGAACCTTTAAGACACCTCTTGTGTCCTTTTCAAAAACTTAATCAATGAATCCTAGCCTCCAAGGGAGAGAGGTTCACCCTCCAAGACCCCTTTTGGTTGGCCCAAAATGGATACATGCGTTGTCTTAGGCTCTCTGAGGCGAGAGAAACTTTCCCAATGTTTTATTGGGTGGCGACTCCATAAAACCTCCTTATTGCCTAAAATAGACGCACTTGTAAATACCTTACAAGTTGTCAACGAACCTCAATTGCCTGATCGCCCTCAAGCTGGCGGTTAGAGGGGCACTAACGGGGTTCGGTGCGCATCACAGTGGCGACTCCGCTGGGGAACGTATGGTTTGAGACTTCGATTTGAAAATACCTCGGTTAACATTTATGATTAAAGTTTAATTCATAAATTCGCTTTCTCTCATTTCCATATACATCCCATTAGAGCCTTAGAATATGCTAGATTGGTCCCTTCTTAACCTCGGTGCATTCCCGAAGCACAACCCTACGTTCACTCAATGTGGGGAAGTGTTAAGGATAATCACCAGCCCAAGCTTCATATCTTTTGGTATATAAAATGATGACCCGATTGGTCGTGATGCTTATGATGAGCTAGACCCGTCGGTAGGGATCATGCTGGGGTAGCCTTAAAGTAATATCTCCCTCGACCAAAGTTCATATAATGGCTGTAGATACTCTCCCTAGGTGATATGAACCGTAATATCATGCTTACTGTATGAGTCATTATGTATTGGGTGAATACATATGTCTTGCTTGGTAACCTAGCCAAAGGCTTCCATGCCCTAGTAGGGACATGACGATATATTTGGGATGTCTAAATACATGATGATCATTATCCATGCGCTTGTGCATTAGCATAGGAGTGTTATGCTGCCGGTTTTTCGCCGCACACCATCCGTGTCCATTAGGTTCCCCACTGACACGTGGATTAATCCCGCCTAGGAAAGAGACCGCATGACCACGTGTGTGGGAGCAATAAGGGTGGAGGGACCTATCTGCTTGCCTGTGATTTGTGGATGTTGCATATCACGGCCATGCATTTAATTTGCATTTCATGAATCATTCTAACACCTTATCTATGCAGCCATCATAAATCTACCTAGGTGGACGAGAGGACCGACCGGACGACTGATCAGAGTTTCTGTATTTGAGCTGCAAGAAAGAGAGAGTCTTCTAGGAACCAATTCAGAAATCAGTGGTACCGTATCAGATATGGCAAACTCACCAAGGGAAAATGATGCTACCAGGGCTTTAATTGCTGAAGAAGTGGGTAGAAGGTTTGAGGAGTTCGAAGGCCGTATGATGAATATGTTAGCTACAATGGCTCAACAGGCTGCTCCGTAAAATCCTCCTTCTCCTCCCATGAGACAAAATGAGCGGGAGGAGGAAAGAGTAAAAAGATAGAAGGAACCGATTCGACCACCACCTATAGATCTGAGATCAGTGGCTTCCGGGTTCCAGAGAAGGAGACAAGCGCTGAGGTTAGAAGATGATCGGGAGGATAAAGATGACAAAATGAGCATTGTATCTGAGAGGGGGAAGGCACCCCAGACCGAAGAGTTCATCTGGAAGAAAAGTTTGAGGCTATGGCCCGCATGTTGGGTAGAGGCCAAGGGATGAACCCAGAAGATAAGGAGCTGGAGGGAGATGACCCAATCCCATACAATTTTAAGATGCCTGATGTTCCCAAGTTTGACGGCACTTCTGACCCGACCGCCCATGTAAAGCAGTATTCCTTGATCATGAAAGGGACTACCTTGTCCAAGAGGCAGAAAGTGGAGTACTTTTGCTTGAGCCTAACTGGCCTCGCCATAGATTGGTACCACAGCCTCGATCGCCGAACCAAGGAGGATTGGGATATGCTCACAGAGGAGTTTTTAAGGCAGTACGACTGCAACACAAGGATGGAGGTGACCCTCAAGGATTTGGAGTTGCTTCAGCAAAAGGCCGGGGAATCCGTCCATGATTACCTAACCCGCTGGCGGAGTAGAGTAATAGAGATGAGGAGAAAGCCAGACACTCAAGACCAGATCCATTTGTTAATCAAGAACACGAGCTCGTACTTGAAAGAAGGTTTGAAGATAAAGGGTCTAAAAGACTGGGAGTCATTGAAGGACATAGCCATAGAAGCGGAAGGGTTTGGGATACAAAGGCGGACTTGGCAAGAAGAAGACGATGGAAAAGATCCGTCACATTTCAGAAAGCTTTGTGCCCGCATCCTCAGTATGCGCTTACACTGGTGAAGATGAGCCACAATGGGTGAATGGGAAGATTGTCCCTGGATTTGAGATCTTCAGTGATGTTTTTGACTGGGATGTGAGAGTTATTAAAACGACTGAGGACTTCTGGGATGAGGAAGTTATGACCCAATGCATTGCCTAGGGTACGGATGAGCCCGAAGAGGTTGTCATCGAGAAGATGTTAGCTGCCAGGCTGAAAGGGAAGGAAAAAATGGTAGAGTCAGAACTGAAGATTGGGGATTTGAAGATTTCCTCAGGGATAGCTGAAAGGCCTCTGCCAAGCTAGGAAGCCGAGGCACAAGCTGCTGCAGCATCGACCTCAATGGAAGCTGAAGAAGATACTAGCTTAGATTGTCTTTTTATTCCGGAACTTTTTTATGATGTAAATGACAATAATAATATTATTAGTAAGATGAATGATTTTGCTTATTTGTGCGATGTTTCCAATGATCTCAACATGCATGAATATGATCATGTCCCATCTTTTTTTGATATTGATTCCACTAACACCATGCCTTTTGATCTTGGAACCTCAGAAAATCCGAAGGAAATCTTAATAGCATCGAATATAACTCCTGATGAGAGAGAAAAATTTGAGATAATAATAAAAAAATATGTAAAAGTTTTTGCCTGGACCTACGAGGACATGCCAGGAATTGGTCGGAACATCGCAGAGCATGCTATTCCGATGTATCCAGACCATAAGCCTGTAAAACAGAAGTTGAGGAGGCTTAGGCCAGAATGGGCAGACAAGGTTAAAGAGGAGATTCGGCAGCAGATCGAAGCCAAATTCCTAGTTGAAGTGCAGTATCCTACATGGCTAGCAAATGTAGTCCCTGTAGCCAAGAAGAACGGAAAGGTAAGGGTATGCGTGGATTATCGAGATCTGAACAAGGCTTGCCCTAAAGACGATTTTCCACTACCCCACATTGACGTGTTGATAGATAGTGCCGCCAACTGCGCGATGTACAGTTTTGGGGATGGTTATGTAGGTTACAACCAGATCCTTAACAAGATAGTTGACCGGATTAAAACAGTTTTCATCACGGAATGGGGGACCTATGCCTACAGAGTAATGCCTTTCGGCCTAAAGAATGATGGGGCTACGCACAAGAGAATAGCAACAAAGATCCTAAGCGACTTGATCCACAAGGAAGTGGAGGTGTATGTAGACGACATGATGGTCAAGTCAGCCACTAGGGAGGGCCATTTCGAAGCAGCTAAGGCTTCTAACCCGAAGGTACATGCTTCATATTTAGCTTCATTGTTGGTGATCCTGTACCTCAACTTTTTGGCCAACGGGAGCTTTTCATCATCTGGGGTCGTCAAAATGATTCCGACTCCTGCCCCCTTGTTATTTACAGCCCCATCAAAATATAACTGCCATCCTTGGACAAAAATTGTGGCTATGCTCTCATCAGGAAAATTGAATTCAGGTGTGTCGCCCTGAATGGGATGATCAGCAAGAAACTCCGCTACTGCTCGCCCCTTGATAGTTTTGCGAGTGATGTATTCGACATCGAACTCTTGTAGCAATAGCAACTACCTTCCCATCTTACCAAGCAAAGACGGCGCTTCTTGCAAATACCTCAAAGGATTTTGCTTTGCCACTGCCTAAACTCTGTACGAATGGAAGTAGTGCCTAAGCTTCTTTGACGCCCAAATCACTGCCAGGCAGATCTTCTCTACTTCAGCATATTTTATCTCGTAGGCTAGGAACTTCTTGCTGAGATAGTAAACCGTGAATTCCACACCAAACTCATCCTCCTGAGCCATCATGGCTCCCACGGAACCATCCTCCACTGCCAAATACAAGATAAGCGGCTTCATCGGTTGCGGTGGCCTTAGCACTGGCGAATTCAGCAGATATTCCCTGATGCTATCAAAAGCTCTCTGGCAGTCTTCATTCCAAACCACAGACTGATCCTTTTTGAGCAACTTGAAGATTGGCTCGCATATCGAAGTGAGCTTCGCAATGAATCAACTGACATATTGTAGCTTGCCTAGGAAGCTTCTTACCTCCTTCTCTTTCTGTGGCACGGGCATCTCTCTGATGGCCTTCACCTTGTTCGGGGCAAAGAACGTAGAGGTTTTTGGTGACTCATCCTTGGTAATCAACCAGATCTGGGGTGACTGCTCTGTAAAGGAAGAACGGCTGGTACCTTATATTGAATATCTGAAGGAGCTATGTGGGCAGTTCGAAACCTGTACGTTCCTCTTTGTGTCGAGAGAGGAGAACCGTCTGGCTGATGTACTGGCAACTCTAGTGTCGATATGGGATAATCCTAAAGGGATAGCTATGAAGCCTATTGTGACGCGCGCCGGACCCCGCGGCCGCCCCTCTGACCACCCGTTTGAGGGCGATCGGGCAATTGAGAATCCGTTGGCAACTTGTAAAGATATTAACAAGTGCGTCTATTTTGGGCAACTAGGAGGTTTCATGGAGTCGCCACCCAATAGAACATTGGGAAAGTTTCTCTCGCCTCGGAGAGCCTAAGACTGTGCTTGGTATCCATTTTGGGCCAACCAAAGGGGTCTTGGAGGGTAAACCTCTCACCCTAAGGAGCCTAGGATTCATTGATTAAGTCTTTTGATGGGACACAAGAGGTGTCTTGGAGATCCCATCGAAACGGGTCTCTCGCCTCGTTGAGCCCAAAGACCAGAGATAGGTTCGGGACTTCTCATTTATTCGTACTTTGATTAGTTTTACAATTAAGTTTTGAATTTATTATTTCGCCATCTTTCCATATGATGCAATCAATTAAAAGCGCAATCATTCATTTAAAAGTGAGAAATAAAAGTGAAATTAAAATAAAGCATTCAAAAGTAAATTACAAAAAAATTAGGGGCGGAATACAACCCCCATTGTAAATAAAATACGAATAATGCATAAACCGAGATATTCATTAATGATGAGGACATTGGTCCTCGCACACATACTTATTATGAAATAATTTTGATGTGATGATTTTGGATGGAGAAAATTGAGACATTGGTCCCATTTTTATTAGGATATTTTGTTTTGATAGAAAATATTTGTGTGGTGGTTCTTTTAAGTGCGGTCGAAAATCTTTTATTATTATAGACCACAAACGAATAAAAAGAATAAAATAATAATAATAAATTCATCCTAATTTACCTGTTCCGACCGTACTTCTTAGAAAAATCACATGCCTCCCGCATTGCAGTCAAAATAGAAAAATGATATTGGTTAATCGTGAATAAATAAACAATTGAATAAATAAATAAACAAATGAATGATTGAATAAAGTAAATTGGAAAAAATGAATGATTGAATAAAGTAAATTGAGAATTAATGAATATAAAAGCACAAATGACAATTAAAATGATTAATGCCAATAATAATAATAATGCCAATAATAATATCATATAATAATAATAATAATAATAATAATAATAATAATAATAATAAACATAAAATAATGATAGTAATTATGAATGGATAAAATAATAATTCAATGTAATGATAGTAACATGAACAAAATGATGATAATGATAATAATATACTAACAACAATAATAGCTATAAATTGTATTAGACATAAAATTAATATTAGTAAAATAATAATATAAAAACAGAAAGCTAAATAAGAATAAAAAAATATAATAATTATAATATTAATAATAATAATAATAGTAATAATATAATATAACAACAATAGTCATAACAATAATCATAATAATAATATTAGCAATAATAATATAGTAATAATAATAAATAAACATAAAATAAATACTATTAATAACAACAATATTAATATAACTCAATAATACTAATAATAAATAAATAAAAAAGATAATAATAATATAATATTAATAAACAGAAAATAAATAAATATATAATAATAATAATATTAATTAATAATAACAACAATAATCATAAATATATATAATAATAATAAAAATATTAATGATAAAAATAGAATAATACTAATAATAAATAAATAAAATAAATAATAATAATTAACATAATCACAAAAACAGAATAATAAATATTAAATAAAATAATAAAAATAATAAAAATAGAATTATAAATAAATATTAATAATAATAATAATAAATAAATAAATAAATAATAATAATAAATAAAGGAAAATGGCTTACCGTTCCCCGGAGCTTCGCTGGAGGGAAGGTGGTCGACACCACCAACGCCGGAGGATAGATCGAAACGTCAGCAACCATCCGCCGGTGGTCACGCGACGGGAAGAGTCACTAGTTAGCCGAAAATCGCTGTGAAGCGTTTTGGGGGTCCCTCTCCGATCTCACGGCTGCCGGCGAGTGGCGATCCCCGGTGGCCACTGGCCGGTGCGTCCAGGTCTGGCGGTTCTTCTGGCAGCGTGCGTGTGGCTGGCCGGTACTGTGGCTGGTCGGCGGAGGCTCCGCCTCCTCTTCTTCTTTTTCTCCTTCCATTTTCCGGCGCTTGGTTTCGGTTCCCGTGATTTACTGCCTCTGTTCCCTTATTTTCTTGCTTTTCTTGCTTTGTTTTGATTTTACTTTGCCCTTCTTGCTTTCTTTGCTTGATTTTATTTTCTTCTTGGTCTTTGCTCAGCCGACTTGCTCTTGCTCTCTCTTCTTACTCTCTTTTTCTTGGTCTTTTTCCCTTGATCTGCCGAGAGAGCCCTCTCTTCCTCCTCTCAGATTTCTTTTTTTTTCTTTTAATTTCCCTAGTTGCCGAAAGAGAGAGCCCCCTTAATTGCTCTTCATTCTTTTCTTTTTATACCCTGAAATTAGGGTTGATTTTTGGGTCATAATGGTAATTTCCTCCATTTTAATTTTTAATTAATTTAACTTAATTCAAATAACACACATTAATTAATTTAAACATTACAAATTAATTACATTATATATTTTACATCTTAATATAATTAATCTATTTAATACATCATATAATTTATCTAATTAATTAAACACTTTACATATTAACTAATTAATCTTTAATCTTTCATGCATTTTAATTATCTAATTAAACTTACAATATTAATAAATTAAATTAACTCAACATTAATAATTAATTTCTAATATTACCTACCTAATCTATATTATATATATTTTTTTCGGAGGGAATTACTAAGGACCCAAAATCACTTTTTGACATTAAACCTGACTCGGGACCCGGTGTCTACAGTTGCCCCCAATTTTGGAGAAGCTAGTGTATAGACACCTAGGTGAGCCAAAATTCAAAGAAGGAAGAGAGAGAATTACATACCTGGGGATGCCGGACCTTACCTTGTTGGCACTGGTACATGTGCCCTTCCCGGTCTCGTCTCGACTTGTTTCTGCTGGCCTCGTCTCGGCTCGCGCAGCTTCGGTGAGATGTAGTGCTCTCTAACTACAACTTCTATTTGTGGCCTGTTCCACCACGAGTGTTCCTCTAGCCTCGTCTCGGCCTGCACGGAGTTTATGAGATGCAGTGCTCTCTGACTGCAATCCTGGTTGTGAGATGTAGTACTTTCTGACTACAATCGCGATTCATTGGAATTTCCTTGCTAACCCCCATCCGATCTGCAAGGTGCGTAGTACTCTCTGACTACGACTTGTGAGATGCAGTGCTCTCTGACTACAATCTCAGTTCGTTGGAATTTCCTTGCTAACCCCCATCTGATCTGCAAGGTGCGTAGTACTCTCTGACTACGACTTGAATTGTGAGATGCAGTACTCTCTGACTACAATCTCGGTGAAGAGCAGTGTTCTCTAACTGCAACTCCGGTTGTAGAATGTGGTGCTCTCTAACCACAGTCTCAAGATGAAGAGCAGTGTTCTCTAACTGCAACTTCGGTTGGTGAGATGCGGTGTTCTCTAACCACAATCTCGGTGTGAAGATCAGTGTTCTCTAACTGTAACTTCGGTTGGTGAGATGCGGTGTTCTCTAACCACAATCTCGGTGTGAAGATCAGTGTTCTCTAACTGCAACTTCGGTTGGTGAGATGCGGTGTTCTCTAACCACAATCTCGGTGTGAAGAGCAGTGTTCTCTAACTGCAACTTCGGTTGGTGAGATACTGTGTTCTCTAACCACAATCCCAGTGTGAAGAGCAGTGTTCTCTAACTGCAACTTCAGTTGTGAGAAGCGGTGTTTTCTAACCACAGTCTCGAGGTGAAGAGCAGTGTTCTCTAACTGCAACTTCGGTTTACGAGATGCAGTGTTCTCTAACCACAATGTCGATTGCGATCTGCTCTATCGCTGATGTTTATCTTGAACTTTCTTTTTTTTCTGCGAAAAAAGGAAACCGCAAATTTGTACGGTAAATCATAAAAGAGACACGTACCTGTGGCAGCACCTGCCTATTAGGGTCGTTGTCAGTTGACGCTCACTGGGAGACTTGGATGCTCACCGAGAGGCTTTGATGCTCAGTGAGAGGCTTTGATGCTCACTGGGAGGCTTTGATCGAGAGGCTTTGATGCTCATTGGGAGACTTTGATGCTCACTAATTGCCCCCCGACACAGCGTGGACAGGCTTGCTTTTTTGGGTAGTGTCTGACAACGTTGAGCTGAACCCATCATTTAGATCACCTTTAAGCATGGTTCTATTCGGACCTTTCCCCTGAGTCACGTACATGGCAATATATACAAAATATTGTGTGTGTATGGGAGCATGTGTGCAAAATGTATATATACATTTGAATTCGAATTTTGTACACTTTGTGTGATGTGTGTGAGCGTACATCTTATAATAGAAAAACTTACCTGCTTGCCCCCGGCATGGTATGCATGAATAGGCTTGTTTCCTGCTCAAAAGGCTTTCAAATTTTGCCTCTTCAGAGGACTTTGAGATCTTCGCTTCCTCAAAGGACTTAGAAATTTTGCCCACTCAGAGGATTTTGAGATTTTGCCTACTCAGAGGACTTGAGAATTGCCTCTTAAGAGGACTTGGAGAATTGCCTCTTCAGAGGACTTGGAGAATTGCCTCTTCAGAGGATTTAAAGATTTTGCCTCCTCAGAGAACTTAGAGAATTGTCAGCTTATCTATGTGGGACTGATGTATACTATCTAGTGTACGTTGGACACCATGTATGCATGGAATGCATGTGAAAGGCCATGCATTTATGAAATGACATGCAAAGGACTATGATCCTGAAATGCTTATGCGTATGTCATATATGCCAATGGCTTATATCCATGTGAAAGATTATGGAACATGTGCTAAGAATTGTTATTCTAACATGTTTGCAAATGATCATGAATGAGAAAGACATGTAAAAGTTCATGTATGATAAATATATACAAGGGGATTATGTATGCAAACTATGTGCAAATGACCATGCATGCAAATGATCATGCATGTGGTAAAGAGTCATTCATCGGCATAGATGTAAAAAATCATATGCAAAGACAGGTGGGATATGTCATATACATGAAAGCTATGTAAGGGATTGGGTGTGTGCGATGTGTGCACATACAACTATGTGTATGAAACATATGTAGGAAAAATCATATATATGTGTATTGAATGCATGCGAAAAATGTGAATGCAAGATGCTGGCAAAGGATATGCCCATAAAGAGCCACATGCGTCAAAAGCACTTATGAAATATATTCGCTAAAGCTCTTATGCTAAAAGACATGCACCAAGAATTGTATATATAAAA
Source organism: Excoecaria cochinchinensis (assembly GCA_947683425.1). NCBI lineage: Eukaryota > Viridiplantae > Streptophyta > Magnoliopsida > Malpighiales > Euphorbiaceae > Excoecaria > Excoecaria cochinchinensis. Next base: position 7,451,227 of record CANTUQ010000004.1, read on the forward strand.
CTATTTATTGAGAATATTTGCTACAATTATGTGTAAAAACACTTGCAAAAAGCATATGTACAAGGGATGTTGCTGAGAGTGTACGCGAAGTATCATTTTCATGGGTAGTGATAAGAAATACCCCAAGATTGTAAAATGAGTGCAACCTATTAGGTAACTCAAACTCGAGTTTCTATCTGCCTTTGAGCATACTGAATGAACCACATTCTCAACTGATTCAATCTCAGCAAAAGAATTCGGGAGTTATTCCCAATGAAGGGCAAGAAGGTAAATGTGTAGACATCAAGGTTTACCAAACCAACATGTAAATACGAGACATACCACGCAATCTCTGTGTGTATGTGCAAAAGGCCAAAACAAGATTTTTCATTTTTCAAAAGCAAATTCTAGACGCAATGTCGAGAACAAGACTCAACTTGAATGCATAAATGCACTCATGGCTCCTCGCTTGAAGCTCAAGAAACACCATATGCCTCTTTTTACGTACCAAACCTTACCAAAAGGTCATCTCCGCTAGTTAGATAAGGCCGAACCAAGAATCAAGAGGTTTTACTTTGGTTGTAATGTTAGGCTTGGGTAATTGGCTATCAAAAGAGGATCAGGTCACTAGAGAAAAATGGCTGCAACGTTCATTCGACGGATGAAAGGACCATTCCCAAGCCCAATTGTATACTGTCTAGATATTCTTGAATTTGAATTTGGTAATACTTGATCTCATCAAGCTCAGCATAAAAATTAAGCTAAAAAGATAGCTATTGAAACTCATCAAGGGGTATTACCATGAGGCTACGTTTGTTTTTTTGTTTTTCTTGTTTTTGTTTTTTTTTCTCTTTTGTTTTTTTTTTCGCTTTTTTTTTTCGCTTTTGTTTTTCTTTTCGCAAGCTCATGTCTCTAATTACACAAAAAGTTTATTATGATTCAAACCCCTTTCCAGAAGTGTAGCCCAAAAATTATCGATGATTGAAAATTTTTCTCAAGAGGTAAACCCATCCTTATCAGGGTGATTATTGATAGCTCAAAGAATTATCAAAAATTGAGGCTCTTTTCCCCAAAGTGTAAATCCATTTTTATCGGGGCAATTTTTGGTAATCCCAAAAAATTATCGATGATTGAAATTTTCTTCTCGAAGTGTAAACCCCCTTTTATCGGAGCAAGTTTTGATAGCTCAAACAAATGTCATAATGTACATCCATCCTTACTAGAGCGGCCATTCTTCTAAGGAGAAGCCAAAATCATTTTAGGCGAAGGGTAACTTTAACATGTGTAACAATAAAATCGGTACGCATTTAGCATACCAAAATAAAAGCTCAACGGGCTAGCAAGCGATTTTGAAATGAGCGTAGAAAATGGTCATTTAGAGAGCTATACAAAGAAATGGTGCCTAAATCATTTTCTAGATTCAGCCTTTTCCAGGAGTCGCTTTGACGGGTAATCGGAAAGGTTCTAGTTCTCTTAGCGAGTTTTCATCCAATCCCCTAATTGCAACTAGTTTTTCAGTTTTGTTTTCAAAAACGGGCCAAAAGTGCTTGAAATTTAGAAATCACATGGTGTGGTCAAATATCTTCACGTGATCCAGCTCTTAAAGACCAAACATATATACCCCTTACTTAATTCAAAGTGGAATGAAACTCAGATTTCTAGAGTTAAGATCAAATCCATTCATAGTTGAGAACTAATTAGGCAGAGTAAAACCTTGAATTAAAGGTACCTCAATAAGGTGCAAACATGCCAGCGTTTTAGGGTATGGCTTAACACAAAAAATTTTGATTCTATCGAAATGTATATACACAAAAATCGTTTAAGCAAATAAAAATATTTTTTTTTGTCATTTTTTCTTTTTTTTTTTTGTAAAGAAAAAAATATGTGCAGACTATGCGTTAGAAATCATGTATATGGAATGGCGTATGCAATAGTGTCATGTATGCGTGTAAGGAATTATATGTGCGAAACATGTGTAAAAACATTTTGTATAAAAATGCGTACATGAAATATGTGCAAAGATGTGTGAGTGTAAAATATTAACGAAAAATTATGAGTGTGAATGTGTGAACAATGCATGACAAATGACGTGCATGCATAAATTTGCAATGTACATGTATACGATGAAAGCATGAGTACAACCTATGGCACAGTATGGGGATGAATGTTCATGATATATGGTACATGTGGACATGGCATGATTTAGACAAGATACGAATACATGATGTAAGGTGAAGACGACCAAGCATGGTAATGTGCACCAATGAGTCGCGAGAAATGGCAAAACTCACATACATAAAAGTGTAAAATATATACAAATAATGCACATGAGATGGGACACCATAAGAATTATTGTGTACAGTGAGAGGCACATATATGAGATACAAGGCATGCGATGAAAGTGATTGCAAGAAACGAATGACATTTACGAGGCATGTATACTTGCATGGTATGCAAATGCCAGACATACATTGGTATATACAATGACTAACATAGACGATGCAGGATTCATATATACATGGCATGATTCATGCATGTTCATGATATGGCACACAATGTGAGAGATGCAAAGTGTCATGATGTGTATAATGTCTAGTCTAATGAAGTATGCTAATGTGGGCACACTATGACATGCAGCAGTATATGTATGTTCCACCGCACAATGTTTATGTACATGTGTAATGTGAGCATACGGATATGTACATGCTATGACACATGGTGAATGCATTATTTTGATTTGATTTTTTTATTATTATTTTCATTTTTTCTTTCTTCCATTTTTTGTGTCACGGGGACAGTATGTCTATGCTTGGTATAATGCATGTTAATATGTACATTCGATGATGTATGCTGTATATACAGATAATAGCACATAATGGATGTCATAAAGAATGTTAATATGTATGTATTGCGATAAGCATTATTATGTGCATGCATGACAAACGTGTTACATTTATATTCACAATTTATGATACAAGTAAACTTATATACAAAATGCAAAGGTTCTATTATTATACACGAGACAAAATACATGTGTTTTATTTACATTTATTGTTCATAAAAAGAATGCACAATCGCAAATACCCATACAAGAAAAAAATTTCTCCCAACCGTATTTCTATTACACAGTAGGTCGTGCTGTCTCTTTTCCTAGGTGGGCTTGGCCCATGGGTTAGCGGGGAACCCAATGGACACGCATGGTGCACGGCAAAAAACCGGCAGCATGACACTCCTATGCTAATGTACAAGCGAATGGATAATGATCATCATGTATTTAGACGTCCCAAAAATTTTGACATGGCCCTACCGGGGCATGAAAGCCTTTGGCTAGGTTACCAAGCGAGACATCTGGACTCACCCAATACATAAGGATCCATACAGCAAGCGTGGAATTGCGGTTCATATCACCTATGGGAAGCAGCTACGGCCATTACATGAGCTTTTAGACAAGTGAGATGTTACTTTAGGGCTACCCAAGCGTGATCCCTGCTAACAGGTTTAGCTCATCATGAGCATAACGACCGATCGGGTCATCATTTGATATACCATTAGGTACGAAGCTTGAGCTGGTGATTATCCTTAACACTTCCCTAAATTGAGTGAAAATAGGGTAGTGCTTCAGGAACGCACCGAGGCTAATAGAGGGACTGAGCTAGCATAGATCTAAGGCTCTAATGCGATGCAATGCAAATTTTGAAAGATGGTGAAATTTTTAAACTAAAATCTAATTGTAAATTTTAATAAAGGTACTTTCGAATCGAAGTCTCAACTATTGTCCCCAGTGGAGTGGCCACTGTGATCCGCGTCGGACCACGCGGCCGCCCTTCTGACCGCCCGCTTGAGGGCGATCGGGCAATTGAGGATCCGTTGGCAACTTGTAGAGATATTTACAAGTGCGTCTATTTTGGGCAACTAGGAGGTTTCATGGAGTCGCCACCCAATAGAACATTGGGAAAGTTTCTCTCACCTCGGAGAGCCTAAGACTGCGCTTGGTATCCATTTTGGGCCAACCAAAGGGATCTTGGAGGGTAAACCTCTCGCCCTAAGGAGCCTAGGATTCATTGATTAAGTCTTTTGATGGGACACAAGAGGTCTCTTGGAGATCCCATCGAAATGGGTCTCTCGCCTCGTTGAGCCCAAAGACCAGAGATAGGTTCGGGACTTCTCATTTATTCGTACTTTGATTAGTTTTACAATTAAGTTTTGAATTTATTATTTCGCCATCTTTCCATATGATGCAATCAATTAAAAGCGCAATCATTCATTTAAAAGCGAGAAATAAAAGCGAAATTAAAATAAAGCATTCAAAAGTAAATTACAATAAAATTAGGGGTGGAATACAACCCCCATTGTAAATAAAATACAAATCATGCATAAATAGGGATATTCATTAATGATGAGGACATTGGTCCTCGCACACATACTTATTATGAAATAATTTTAATGTGATGATTTTGGATGGAGAAAATTGAGACATTGGTCCCATTTTTATTAGGAAATTTTGTTTTGATAGAAAACATTTGTGTGGTGGTTCTTTTAAGTGCGGTCGAAAATCTTTTATTATTACAGACCACAAACGAATAAAAAGAATAAAATAATAATAATAAATTCCAAATAATAATAATAAATTCATCCTAATTTACCTGTTCCGACCATACTTTTTAGAAAAACCACATGCCTCTCGCATTGCAGTCAAAATAGAAAAATGATATTGGTTAATCGTGAATAAATAAACAATTGAATAAATAAATAAACAAATGAATGATTGAATAAAGTAAATTGGAAAAAATGAATGATTGAATAAAGTAAATTGAGAATTAATGAATATAAAAGCACAAATGACAATTAAAATGATTAATGCCAATAATAATAATAATAATAATAATAATAATAATAATAATAATAATAATAAACATAAAATAATGATAGTAATTATGAATGGATAAAATAATATTTCAATGTAATGATAGTAACATAAACAAAATGATGATAATGATAATAATATACTAACAACAATAATAGCTATAAATTGTATTAGACATAAAATTAATATTAGTAAAATAATAATATAAAAACAGAAAGCTAAATAAGAATAAATAAATATAATAATTATAATATTAATAATAATAATAGTAGTAATATAATATAACAACAATAGTCACAACAATAATCATAATAATAATATTAGCAATAATAATATAGTAATAATAATAAATAAACATAAAATAAATAATATTAATAACAACAATATTAATATAACTCAATAATACTAATAATAAATAAATAAAAAAGATAATAATAATATATTATTAATAAACAGAAAATAAATAAATACATAATAATAATAATAATAATATTTAATAATAACAACAATAATCATAAATAAATATATAATAATAATAAAAATATTAATGATAAAAACAAAATAATACTAATAATAAATAAATAAAATAAATAATAATAATTAACATAATCACAAAAACAGAATAATAAATATTAAATAAAATAATAAAAATAATAAAAACAGAATTATAAATAAATATTAATAATAATAATAATAAATAAATAATAATAAATAAAGGAAAATGGCTTACCGTTCGTCGGAGCTTTGCCGGAGGGGAGGTGGTCGACACAACCAACGCCGGAGGATAGATCAGAATGTCAGCAACCATCCGCCAGCGGTCACGCGCCGGGAAGAGTCACCAGTTGGCCGGAAATCGCGGTGAAGCGTTTCGGGGGTCCCTCTCCGATCTCACGGCTGCCGACGAGTGGCGATCCCTGGTGGCCACCGGCCGGTGCGTCCAGGTCCGGCGGTTCTTCTGGCAGCGCGCATGTGGCTGGCCGGTACTGCGGCTGGTCGGCGGAGGCTCCGCCTCCTCTTCTTCTTTTTCTCCTTCCTTTTTCTGGTGCCTGGCTTCGGTTCCCGTGATTTGCTGCCTCTGTTCCCTTATTTTCTTGCTTTTCTTGCTTTGTTTTGATTTTACTTTGCCCTTCTTGCTTTATTTGCTTGATTTTATTTTTCTTCTTGGTCTTTACTCAGCCGACTTGCTCTTGCTCTCTCTTCTTACTCTCTTTTTCTTGGTCTTTTTCCCTTGATCTGCCGAGAGAGCCCTCTCCTTCTCCTCTCAGATTTCTTTTTTTTTTTCTTTTAATTTCCCTAGTTGCCGAAAGAGAGAGCCCCCTTAATTGCTCTTCATTCTTTTCTTTTTATACCCTAAAATTAGGGTTGGTTTTTGGGTCATAATGGTAATTTCCTCCATTTTAATTTTTAATTAATTTAACTTAATTCAAATAACACACATTAATTAATTTAAACATTACATATTAATTACATTATATATTTTAAATCTTAATATAATTAATCTATTTAATACATCATATAATTTATCTAATTAATTAAACACTTTACATATTAACTAATTAATCTTTAATCTTTCATGCATTTTAATTATCTAATTAAACTTACAATATTAATAAATTAAATTAACTCAACATTAATAATTAATTTCTAATATTACCTACCTAATCTATATTATATATATTTTTTTTCGGAGGGAATTACTAAGGACCCAAAATCACTTTTTGACATTAAACCCGACTCGGGACCTACACCTGTCCTGATTTCGAGTTCTGAGAGGCCCAGCTTCGAGATCAAACCAATAATGGAAGTGGAAGTAGCAGATGGAAAGCCATGGTACTTTGACATCATGAATTATTTGGAAAATGCAAGATTTCCAGAGGAAGCTACCGAGAAAGATCAGAGGATGATCCGAAGGCTGTCCACTCAGTTCATATCCTTAGACGGGGTGTTGTACAAAAGGCAGGCAGATGGTATCCAGCTCAGGTGCTTAGACGAAAGGGAAGCCCGGAGGGTGATGGACGAAACCCATGCAGGCGTCTGTGGGGCTCATATGAATGGGTTAACCCTGGCGAAGAAGATCATAAGGCAAGGCTTCTATTGGCTTACGATGGACAACGATTGCTCAAAATATGTCAAGCAGTGCCAGCTATGCCAACAGTACGCAGATTTAAGGCACTTGCCAGTGTCAGAGCTACACAGCCTAACATCACCTTGGCCATTCGCTGCTTGGGGAATAGACATTATTGGAGAGATCCGCCCTACGGCATCCAATGGGCACAGATACATAATAGTCGCAATCGACTATTTTACAAAATGGGTAGAGGCGGAATCCTTCAAGAAGATCGACGCAAGAGACATGGCCAAGTTCATTGAAAGAAATCTGATCTGCAGATACGGCCTCCCACATAACATAGTGTCTGATAACGGGGTACAGTTCATGGTGGAAACAAGGAAGCTTCTTGAGAAGTACGGAATCGAGCACCATAAATCCTCTCCTTATCGACCACAAGCTAACGGGGCAGTAGAGGCTGCCAATAAGAATGTGAAGAAGATCCTAGCCAAGATGGTCCAAAACTACAAAGACTGGGCAGAGAAGCTACCCTTTGCACTATGGGGTTACAGAACGACGGTGAGGACATCTACGAGCGCTACGCCGTGTTCTCTGGTTTATGGGACAGAGGCAGTGCTGCCAGTCGAGGTAGAGCTCAAATCGCTGAGAGTATTCATGGAAGCTCAGATTTCGGAGGCCGAGTGGGCACAACAGAGGTTACAGCATTTGAACTTATTGGATGAGAGTAGGCTGAAAGCTTACTATCATAATCAGATCTATCAGAAGAGGCTAGCCAGATCATTTGGGAAGAAGGTGAAAAGGCATCCGCTGAAGGAGGGGGACTTGGTGTTCAAACAGATGAGGATAGGTGTACCAGATATCAGAGGAAAATTTAGACCAACCTGGGAAGGGCCGTTTATCCTCAAGAGGCTATTGTCCGAAGGAGCTGCAATCTTATCGGATAGCGATGGTAATGAGTTCAAGGAACCGATCAATGTTGACACACTCAAAAGGTTCCATGGCTAAAGACCAACAATAAAAAGAAGAGAATAAAAGCCCCGTGGGTCAAAAACCAAAAAAAGGCGGCCTTGCTAAAATTGGAAGCCTCGACAGGGTGAAAACCGAAAAAAGGCATCCTGTGCAAAAATAAGAGGCATGAGAGAAAATGTCCAATCGTGAAAACCCGAGAGGGCCTGTTGGTAATAGGAGTCGATGCTATTAAAATTTGGTTTCATGTATTAATAGGGCATGCACAGTCGAGTTAATGTCAAAACTGATCATGTATGCTGAAATTCTATGGAAATGTACATAATTTCATGAAATAAAATAAGAATTATTCTTCTCATTTTCGTCATTTTCTAGTTCTGCATTAAAAAGAGATGTAATACTCAAAAAATGTACATATGTAAACTAAGCTAGATCCTTCTGCTGCTCTCGCCAGTCTGATGCTTGAGCCCTCGCGTCCTATTGTCAGATGCCGGGCTAAGGACCCATCTCTTGTACTCGCTAGTGGAAGCCACAGAATGAGCTCCGAACCGAGGAATGACAGTCTTCACCGGTAGTCGGCTCCACAGTTCATGATACCGAGAAGCAAAGGCATTAGAAAGAGCTCCTCCCCAAAAAGATAGTGGGACCCTCACCACATCCTGGATCATCCCAAGCTGGCGAACACACCGAGCTATAATATAGAAAGTAGCCTGACGGAGCCCACAGAGGGGAACACACCCCGATGGTCCATCAATGATCGCATGGGACAGAGGGAGCCAGGCAAACATGAAACCAGTATTGTCATCTGACAGCTCGCTAAATCTGGCAATGCCTTCATCAGCAGTGGCGCATGTATACAGTCGTCGACGCGGGAGGAATTGTCTCGAGGAGTACTGCGTAATGATTCGGGGAGGTGGCTCTGACAACATTCTCAGCTTCTCTTGCAGCCAAACCTGATAAAAAAAAACCGCTGGAGTAAGTAGGGTTTACTTCAAGCAAAAATAAGGCATAGGGTTGTGTGAAAATCCGAAAGGACGCGCTTCCTACCAAGAAAAGCTAGTGCGAAAATCCATAAGGGACGCACTACCTTTAAAATAATGACGTACCTGGAGCAATAAGGGGCTTCCCGTGAATGTGGGGGTGGATCCAGAGCATACAGCATCTAAGCCCAGAATGGTCTCTGCCAGAATAAGTGGAAAGGGAGATAGCCCGCAGTGGAAGTCGTCCAAAGCCCCAAACAAGCGAAGATCGCTGATTAAACCCCCTGGAGCCACAGTCAAGAAGCTCATCATGCAAAATAAGAATACGATGCTTACCCGGTAGGTGGGGACGTCAGAGAATCTGTCTAGAGCCTCGACCAGTAGCTCCAAAGAGAAGGTAGAACCCGAGGGAACCAACCGCGCAGCCTCAGAAGGGGCTATACCTAAAGACAGAGCAATATCTCGAGTCTGGAGTAAACCGCAACGTGGGATACAAGGCAGAGCGTTTGGGGGATACCAGGCACCGATAATGGCAGCTAACTCCTCAGGTAGGGGGCATAACTCCTGGTACGTGAACTTGAAGACGTGAAACCGGGGATTCCAGAAATGGGTTGCCGCCAGAAGAAGGTTGTGGTCTACCTTAGCCCTGCGCAGGTGTTTCAGGCCGGAAAGAGGAGGAAGAGTGTCGTTTTCCCAAGTGCTGTTGTCGTTTAAGATGCGGTATATCTTCTGGAGGAGAGGAGATGAAATCTTGTGAAAATCAGAGGATGAAAGCTAGAGAAATGTTGAAAAAATGAGAAGACACAAGAACTCAGAAAAATTGACGAAATATATAGGGAAGCGCCACAGACGGCCTACCCGTGCCCCAAGAGAGACGGCCTGCCCGTCGGTAATCGTCCACCTGGCAGTTTGCATACGTCAGCATTGCATCACATGCATTAATTTCGCATTTAATGGGGAATAGTGAGCGACAGACGCCCAGCCCGTCGGACGCCTTTAGCGGCACCCAGCCCGTCGGTCATGAAATTTATATAATGGCCTTGTGACCGACGGACAAACAGTTTTGCCATTTTCTCATTTCCTCTCCCTCTCGGTTTTTTGTCTTTTTTTGCACTCTTTTTCTTCCTTTTTTCCATTTTTCTTGCGTTTGTTTGGCTCTTTTCGCTCGACCGGTCATCCAAGGAAGTACTTTTCTTCATTTCCTACAATTTTATGCAAATTACAGGTAAGTAACCAATCACTTCCTCTTTTAATTTTGGTTTATTTCCTTTTCTTCTTCTTTTTTTTTTGCTTTTAGAATGAGTAGATTGCTTTAGTTTACCTTAGAAATTAAGGGTAAACGCTGCTAGTTTTTATATAATTTTGGCATGCTAATTAGTCAAACCTTTGCATGATATTGCCTATAAAACATGTTCCCTTAGAAATAGGAATTCCTATGCATGCTAGCAAATGTATATAAGTATGGTATATATGAGCTGTTGTTGGGGCTTGAAGCCTGTCCCTTTTGTGCAGGAAGTGGGGCACACCCTTGCCGGGGTGCTGCCCATTTCTTATGAATATATATATGCAATTGTTTTGTTGGGGCCTGAGGCCCGTTCTGTGTTTTTTTTCCATGTAGGAGGTTGGGCACATCCCTGTCGGGGTGCTGCCCAATTATTTTATTTTATTTTATTTTCATTTTCAATTCTTTATTTTTTCTCTCCTCATACCTGGGCCGTATCACCTGGATGAGGTCCAATGTGCTTTTTGTTTTGGAAATTAGGCCTATTAACGCCCGCTCTATTAAATTAATTTATATAATCTTTTCTTTTACAGGATGCCTCCGAGACGACGAGTTCCCCAGGACCGGCCCGAGGTAGAGGTCCCGGGCTGGATGGATGATGAGTCTGCCCAGAGATACAGGGCGTTGGCCCAGGTCGAGTTTCGGGCTAGCCATTTTATATCTAGGCCGTTCCTAGAGGCCCTAGGGATGGCCGCCGAGGTAGACGCACTGATAGAGGGTGCTGGATGGACAGACTTTCTGACTCCTACATTTCAAACGTTCCCCGAGGCTACACGGCAGGTGTTAGCCACTCTACACTATGGAGGGTATCAGAGATCGGATACCGAGCCGAGCGTGGTGCAGTTTTGGTTTGACGGCCAGCATTTTAGTATCACGAGGCGTCGGTTCGCGGAGGCGATGGGGTTCCCTATAGGTGATGGAGTTATAGCCCCGCATAGAGCAGTGAGGCGCACCCATTGGGTGGCTATTACTTTGCCAGGAGTACTGTATGATCACGATACAGCGAAGAGTACCTTACTGGTCTCTCAGGCACTCCGGTACCTGCATAGAGTGCTTTCCAGCTCGTATCTCGATCGGGCTGGTAATCCAGGGTCACTTAACAAGGCCGAGATCTGGAGCCTCTGGGCTATGGTGGCAAGCCAGCGCCTCAATGTTAGCCATGAGATCCTGGCTAACATGGTTAGAGTCGGTAGGGGGTCAGCCCCAGTGGTGATAGTTGGAGGGGTTGCCAACAGATTGCTTTTGGGCTTAGAAGTCGCCCCAGATAGGCTCAGAGGACCCCTGGACGAGGGGATCTATGTTGACGCGTTAGTTGCAGTTTAGATGGGCATGGTCTTGCCGCTGTCGGGGCAGCCTGAGGCCTTCAGGTTGCTCACCATCCACGAGACTAGGCGAGCTTTTGATCTTCCGCCTTTGGGACCAGAGCCAGAGTAGGAGCAGTAGCAGCCACCTCCTCAGCCTCCATAGTCCCCGCAGCACTAGGCACCACCTCAGCCTCAGACCGCGCCACCGCCACCACAGCAGGAGCAGCCCAGGACTCCATCAGATTTCGACGTGGAGTTCACCATGGACGAGCTTTACAGCAACCCACCGGCGTCTAGGGCACCGACTCCTGTTCCCTCACCGAGCACAAGAGTACAGTGATCCACCCTCAGGCCCTCTGAGAGGTTTCATCCTTACTTTGGGAGCAACCCGGGGGCATCCACGTCTGCAGCTCAGCCATCAGAGCCGACTTCGGAGCCATCGCAACCGCAGCCAGACATCTTGCAGCTCCTGACCTCCATGCTCACATCGTTTGAGCGCCGATTAGAGGAGAGGGACAGGGCTACCCATGACAGACTGGACAGACAGTAGGCTACTATCCAGGAGCAGTCCAGAGTCATTGAGCGTCTGACCCAGGAGCAGGTCGAGCTCATTGACCATATGGTGCAGGAACAGGCCCGGCTATGGAGAGCATCAGGGGCGAGCAGGCTAGGCTTGTGGATCAGGTTGTACAGGGACAGAGAGAGCTCAGAGAGCAGCTTGGTCAGGATTTGAGGACGTCCCTAGATCAGGCATCTCAGAGGATTGATATGACTTTACAGATGATTAATGAGTCACTTGATTCTCTTAGGTCTCGGGTCCAGGCGATAGAGGGGATCGTTCCTCCCCTATCCCAGTCCATGAGAGAGTTCAGGGAGCACACTGAGCAGAGACTGGAGCGGATGAGGAAGGCCGCCAGCAAGCAGACCAGCCAGATGAGCCAGGCCTTCAAGCAGTTAGGGGGGATAGTTTCTGACACCTTGAGCTTCATAAGGACGTGCACCCAGCCCTTCCTGGACGGCTACGCTCAGGTTAGGTTCAGACAGACTTACGCTTCTGGGGTCGGACCATCTGCGCCTCAGCATCCACCTCCGACTCAGCCAGTTCCCCCTCCACCTCAGCCCGAGCCGATTCACCTCTCGGATGATGAGGACTCAGATGAGGAGCTCACTGACTACCCGCTATTATAGTCATTCAGGGAGTTTGGATGACATTCTTTTTGTATTTTTGTTCATTATTGTCGAGGTTGTATATACATTGTACAAAAGCTGATGTTAGTGGAAAACTTTTATTTCCAGCTTTGTATATTTATTTGTTTATTTTTATCTTTATTTATGCTTTATTCGCATTAAAGATGATTGTATGCTCTTATACCCATTCATATTAGAAGTCAAAATGATCACATGACGAGAAAAATGATAAAAAACAATACAATGATACAAAACATGATGAAAATAATGATAATGAGATGACAAAAAGGATGATAAATAATAAAACCAAATCATTCATGAGCATATTGAAAGGGAATAACTCATACATGAATTAACAAAATCCTTTGCCATACAGGGACATTGCTTAACACCGGTCCAAATACGGACATCAATCACAATCTGAGGACAGACAGATCGAACTTCATGTCCTCCCGAATCACTCAGCCAGAGAGTACTATGCACCTTGTAGATCGGATGGGGGTTAGCAAGGGAACTTCACAATCGAAGTTGCAGTTAGATAACACTGCTCTTCACCTTGGGACTGTAGTCAGAGAGTACTGCATCTTACAGTTCTTGTTGTAGTCAGAGAGTACTACAGACCTTGCAGATCGGATGGGGGTTAGCAAGGGAACTCCAACAAGTCAAAGTTGCAGATAGAGAACACTGCTCTTCATCTCGAGATTGTAGTCAGAGAGTACTATGTCTCCCCGATGCCGCGTGAGCCGAGACGAGGCCAGCAGAAACAATCGAAGCTGCAGTTATAGAACACTGCTCTTCCCATTGAGGTCGTAGCTAGAGAACGCTGCATCTCACCAACGCCTTATAGGTCGAGACGAGACCGGTAGGGACGTTTCCATCCGTTGAGCAGACTGAGACGAAGTCTACCTGATGAGAGACACGGAAGGTAAGAATAGCTATAGGTATGCTTTTCTTCCTTTTTTGTTTCTTTCTCTGAATTTTGGATCATCTAGGCACTCATGTGCTAGTTTTTCCCCAAAATTGGGGGCAACTGTAAGCACCGTATCCCGAGGCGGTCTGGATTAGAGATTACCCGATGAGGAATAAATGTTTGAGTCCGTACAAACGGTTGAGATTCGGAGGTTTTGGTCCCCTCCTTCACGAGAAATGTGTTCTTTCAGCCTTCGTAGGAAAGAGGGAGGAAACGGGGAATTTTTGGGTTAAAAGGTGTTTTTTTTTCTCCACCGGCGGTCTGCTCGTCTGTCATAGGCAAGACCGTCGCTCGCTGCGGGTCACCGACGGCCTGTGATTTTTTGACGCCCGTCGGACGGTCCTGATTTTTCGGAGCACACAACCTGATTTCCCGGAGCACGCAACCTCTCCGACGCCCGTCGGTCAGAGTTGCAGGCCCGTCAGTTGAATCCTTATGTCAGTAGGATTGAACCGATGCCCGTCAGTGTAACCGATGCCCGTTGGTCACCCCTGGCCTATAAAAGCTTTCATTTCCCACCAAGGAAGGGGTTGGAAAAATTTCTAAAGGGGAAAACTCTATCAAAATTAACACTCGTTTCTCTCTCTTCCAACAAACATAAATCTTAAGAAATCTCTTTTAGTTGAAGAATCAAACCATTAAAAGGAGCTAAATCTAATTAGTTTTCCTAAGGCTTTGATTCCAAAATTCAGTCTTTTGAAGGATCAAGAAGGAAATAATCTATTTTCCTCATTCTTGACCTTTCATTTTGTCTTCTCGTGGACCGTGCGGGACTTTAATTGATGCCAAAAATCTAACGAAGATATTATCTGAGGGTAAATATTCCGGATTTCTCCTCCGTATTATTTCATCTTTATTTTTATTCTTGTTTTTTTCGCCTTTTTGCTTTTATCTTTCTTTATTTTTATCCTTTTCATCTAGTTTTGTGGTAAAAATCTATTTTTGCTTTGAAAAAAAAATAGTTTCGCTATCATTTTTAGAGACAGCGGTGACCGACAGGTCATCTATTTCACCGACGTCCGTCGGTCACCCCTCCCACAGACGCCTCTCTCGAGTGAGCGACGGGACACGTTGGTCACCTTGACTGACGCCCGTCGGTCACTCGGCAGTGACCGTCCCTGGGTTCTGTCTCCATATTTTCAAACCCCCTTTTCTTTTCCTTTTTCCATCTCTCTCAAATTTTAGAGCTTTATTTATATTGCGCTTTTTGTATATTAACCCCCATTAACCTTTTGTGAGCATATATGATTTTCTTGGACTGTTCTGAGCTCGAGGGGCGATTTACCATGCTCGGATCTGTCCGGTTTAGTTTTCTAACCTTCTTAGTTATTTCACTCATTTGTCTATTTATTAATTATTTTATGTACATGAATATACCTTTTTGTATCTCGCTAAATATAAAAATTGATGAATGTTTTATATTTAATAAAGGGAGATTTTCATAAAATTAAGGACCCAATGTCCTATTTTTCATCCAATGAAAAATTTCCACAATAAAAACATCATTTTTATAATAAATGCATGCGAGGACCAAAGTCCTCAAAATAAATAATCTCCCGTCTTGTGTATGTGTTGCACATTTATAAATGGGAGTTGTATTCCGCTCCTAGTGTTATTGTAATTTTTTTGATTTAATATTCCTTTATTTATCTATCGCTTTAACACGTGAATAAAATGCACTTTTAATTCAATTGCATCGTGTGGAAAGGGAGTGAATTAATGAGTTCAAAATTTAATCATAAAATGATCGCGGTAAAAATAGATGAGAAGTCCCGAACCTAGCTCTGGTCTTTGGGCTCAACGAGGCGAGAGGTCTTTCCGATCACTCATTGAAACCTCCAAGACACCTCTTGTGTCCTTTTCAAAGACTTAATCAATGAATCCTAGGCTCCAAGGGAGAGAGGTTCACCCTCCAAGACCCCTTTTGGTTGGCGCAAAATGGATACATGCGTTGTCTTAGGCTCTCTGAGGCGAGAGAAACTTTCCCAATGTTTTATTGGGTGGCGACTCCATGAAACCTCCTTGTTGCCCAAAATAGACGCACTTGTAAATACCTTACAAGTTATCAACGAACCTCAATTGCCCGATCGCCCTCAAGCGGGCGGTCAGAGGGGTGCCAACGGGGTTCGACGCGCGTCACAATTGGGCTGCAGCACTTAGACCCTATAGGCATGCCTATCTATCCACAACTTGACTTGTAGGCTTTGTTTACATTAGGCCGTATTATTCATATAGTCAATGCTCATAAGTATCAATACCATCAATAGTCAATGCACATTTTATTCACTTTCATAACTTATATTGTAGCATTCACATGCATAACAAGTAGTACACATTGTCATTCACATGTTCATTTAGCCATACATATCTAAGTAATCAAATTGGATCAATAAAGAAGAATGCAAAAGTGCCCTAAAGTGTAGCGCTTGCGACAGAATGGGATGATAGTTTCTGTCGCGCTCGCGATAAAAACCCACACATCGCCTCTATCGTGCTCGCGACATAATATAAATCCTGCCCATACTCTTTGCAACTTAAGCCTTCTTTTTTTTTTTTTAATCTTGGACACTTTTAGCACATAATAGCAAATACTTACCAACTCATCCTTTAGGCACATAATTGTACATTCTATTAATGGTTTATAGCACACTTTCCATACCATACCATTAACATGCTATTACACATAATATCATTCAAATCAGTTTTCATCCATTATCAATCATATAGTCTAATCAAAACAAAGTACTTGTCATAATTATAATAGCTCACAATCCACAATACTTATGATATCAACCTGTTACCTAATCCTTACTCATCTCATAAACATAACTCAACATTCAAAATTAACATAATTCAAACCATTTACACATAATTCAAACCATTTACACACAATAAGATAGTCTTCCCAAACCTTATCGCTTAACCTTCTAATGCTTCTCTTGATCACTTTGCACTTATTTCTCCAATCTTAGTCTTTCCTTTATCCTTCTTCAATTCTTCAACTACCAAATCAGATTCAATTCCTAGAATTGGGACATAATGTTCAATACTCAATCAATTAAATTTCAGAACAAGAAAGAGTAGGAGATGAGGAACTATAACTAACCACTTACCTTACAATTCCAACAAATTAACCAATCAACCAACCAAACACTTGATTATTTAGTGAAACAAAATGAAAACTAGAAGAGGATCACACGTTGGAGAAGAAGAAGAAGAAGAAGAAGAAGATATTTGAGAGATGAAAGAATGACTGTCACACCCCGATATCCCCTTTGGAAGGATACCAGAGCGCTATGCAAACCAAACATATAATCATATACATATACAAACTCAAATGCATATACATATACTCGAAAAGATATCAAATCCATATAAATAATTAAATATATATATCGTTTTACAAAAAAAAGATTCGTAAACATTTAACATATACAAAGTCTTTCCTTTACAAAAATTACGTTTCCAAAATCATGGCCAATAACAAAAAAAAAACATGCGGAAGACAAAAAGAACTCCAGCTATAGACTTCTAATCGCCGACTTACAAATGTCCGACTCCAGACTGAAGCTGCTACCTACACGGGAAAAGAACCCGTGCTAAGCGATAATGCTTAGTGGGGAGAAACAAAACATACATGTACATATAACTGCAATAACCACTTATAGACTTATCAAACTAATCAAACAGGTAAACAATATTCCGCTTATACTCATATTATCTATTTATAAACATGTAAACATTATTCATTCATCATTTGAAACACACAATATAAAGTAATTAACCATTCATATTCAACTTCAAGCATTGCAGCATATCTTGTCATACCTCAATTTCATATACTTGTAATATATATCCATATTCGTATTATTGGGAACACACCTAATAACTACATATACTAGCCTGAATACACATTAGAGGTGGATACGATCACTTTTGATACTGATAGGACACAATATCCAAGCATATGGAGACATAGGTCTTAAAATATCTTATCGTCATATATACCCAAAGGTATACAGGAGATTGAAGCCTCAAAAAATTTTATAAACATGTATACCCAAAGGTATACCGGAGACCGAAGTCTCAAATGACCATCTCGGAGGTCGGCCGGAAGACCCAAATGGGGTCCACATATGGTAGCTACACTCACACCATGACCTTGAAAAGCGCTTATCTATCCACTACTATGACCATTTAGGCTCAAAATAATAACTTATCTATGCACTGGAATTATTGTCACACAATAAAGTATAAGCCATATGTAAACACACAATTCATGTATACATATACACTAATAAATTCCGGAGCTATATAAACGAACATATAATTCACAATTAAATAACCCATATGCATATAAATCATATACTCTTAAACCATATACAATATCATTAATCAAGAACAAATTATTTATTATTTAGTAATCCATGAATAAGACAAATCATGTACCATGTAGTAACAACCCATGTATAAGAAGTTTGAAAAATCATTTTCGGAAAACTGGGTATGTGGCCATAAGGGTCACTGTCGCACTCGCGACAGTAGCCAAGCGAGCACGAGTCATGCTCCTACCTACCGAATCATGCATCATCAGCCGAATGCACATGGCTAGCCGAGCTAGGCATTTTCCAGCCGAGTGGGCTCCCACGCCGAGTGGCTTCCTCTTCCGATCGGGCTGTCTTCACGACTCTTGAAGACACTTCACGTGTCGTGAAGACTCCCCATGCCGAACGGCTAAAAATTGAGCGGTCTCTTCTTCTTCACGACTCGTGAAGATACTTCACGTGTCGTGAAGAACATCTTACTGAGCAAGCTATTCTTCACGACTCGTGAAGATACTTCATGTGTCGTGAAGGATTGCAAGCCGATCGAATTACCGCGAGGGAAAGGAAGACTCTTCTGCAGCGCTCGCGACAGGAGCATGTTTTCCCTTTCCTCAGCAAAATGCTCGGAAAAAAAAAATAGAGCTTGGAAATAAAAAATCCCATCTTTTCCCAAAACCATTTATCATGCAAAATCATGTAAAACCTTACCTCTAGTGCCTCTAAAACATGCATATAACAATTACAACTTAATTCACACAACAATAACACACATCAAATCAACATATACTGAGGTTACAAAAACCCAGAAAATCCATCTCATGTTCATGTACATACTCTTCAAGATTAACATGCAAAGCCTTATAACTCTTATATCACAAATCATAATTACATATCTATTTACACATGCATTTACATAACTCAAAACATTCAAATGACAGCACAATCAAAACTCAAATACATGATCCGAATGGAGAATGGCAAACACTCTTAAACAAAATACAACTCCCAAACCTGGAACTGGAGCTTCAATCACTATCTTCAAGACCCAATCTTTTCTTTTCCTTTACTCTTCCTTTTCTCTTCAGATTCTTGCATTTATTCAACCAAAACAAATGCTCATACAACCCATGTAACAAACCGTAAAACCCAAATCAAACCCAAATGGAGAATAAGATGAAGAAGAAGCAAAACCCAAAACAAACCCAGCCACTTACCTCTTCAATCTTGCTCCAAATCTTTATCAAAATCACCCACAACTTGCAAAAACACCAGCCAAAGGAGCAAGGAGGCAAGGCAAAAAATGAAGAAGGAAAGAGGAAGAGAAAATCGAGAGAGATATGGGAAAACGGGACTAGGCAAAACGGCAAAAATCTGTCCCCTTTCTCTCTCCTTTTCCCTTTTTTTTTTCTTTTCCATTTAATGCCCACACGAACCCCTTGCTAGGTGTCAACCACCCAATGGTCCAAATCAAAATATCTTGTCTTATTTCACTTTGATCCTTAATAAAACTCTTCTTGGTCCTTGACAATTACCAAACGATCACTGAAATAAATTATTTCTTTTCCAATTTTAATTCCTTTATCAATTTCGTCCACAAATTAAATTAATTTCCACTTGCACAATTACCAAAATACCCTCAAAATATCCAAATACACATGCAATTTCTGACTAAGCCATTTTTGGGATGTTACAATGACTGAACACACATGCAAATTAGTGGGTTTTCTCTTTCCTTAAGGGTTTATGTGAGGTGGTTGCACCATTGAATGCCACCCGGATTTCCACTATCCAAATCTGTTTTTGCTTGGTTACTTAATCACCATTACTCTTAATTAATCTCCCACTAATCTAATCATGTACTATCACAATTAAGCCACTATAACTTATTTTTATTTCTTCAATTAAGTCCTTAATCACTTCCACTTAAGTCCTTATTCATTTATACTTTAATTCCAGATTTTAATACACTTCAATTTAACATGCCCTCTAACACAATTAATCCATTTTACCTCTAGGGTACATTTTCGGCCATTACACATAGACATTCGTAGCACAAATACTATAATTCACACAAAATAGGGAAAATTAACCAGTATTTATCACCTGGACACTGTCGTACTTATGAAAGAGCTCGATAATACCCTTAGTTGAGCTTGCGGCACTGCCCAAGCTCATGCCAGAACACACAAATTACTTTTTTTGTGCTCGTGATAGAACACGTGTAACACCCCAATGCCCCTTGGGAGGACAAGGGAGCCTTATGTGATGCTAAACAAAAATAAATGCTCTCATAATCACTAATCATACTATCACATACATTAGTCATCACTAAGCCATTCACTATCACTAGTTCACTATAGTTTATCACTTAGGTTACAAAATTACATATTTCTTTACATGCTTCAATACATACTTTACTTACACAAAAAACTTATAACAATATCTTTACAAAACAAAAATTAACCTAATAAGAAGAACTCATTGAAGACATCTCCTAGTGGCCTGCAGATACTCCACGCAAAACTTGAGCTTCACACTTCAACCTACACGGGAGACAAGCACCCGTGGTAGGCGATAACGCTTAGTGGGTATGAAAACAAAGCAATATAACACAATCATTCATGCATTAACACATATCATTATAACATGCATTTCTCAATAATAAATCATATAATAGTACTTATCATCAGCGAAAGACTTCAATATCAAGATCACTATATCATTTAGCATGGGATTGATATTACACTATATAGCAGGGATAACACTATCAATAGTTAATAAGAACACAATCATGCTATAACACACAATATTATCATCAAGTATACACAATCATTCTTTTATAGATAGCCTGAATCGTTATAGAAGTGCATACGGGTACAATAGATATTAAGCACTAGAGATCGAAGTCCCAAACATTAGTCACTAGATACCGGTCGGTATCAATCACTAGACACCTGTCGGTACCACACTAGCAGTTGTGTATCACTAGCCCTTTATAAGCATGATTATTTATCCACGACTCGATTACAAGCTTAATCATTAACTCACATTGTTATGTTCATTTATAATATTTTTCACACACATAATGATATTCATTCGCATAGTAAGATTCATTCGCATGGTAATGTATTCATGTAGTTTCTTAAAGCAACGCCATGGTACAATTATCGCATTGAGTAAATTTGTATCACTGAATAAGTCATCACATTAAGCACATTTGCATCATTTCATGCCTTGCACACACCTATTGCTTGATAAACATACTCACATTCCATTATGCATTTAATTCCTTTATTAAACTACTATGCCATAGCATCAATTACATATATTTCAATTGTAGTAAAGTTCGAGTACCTTTTTGGAAAGGAAAAACACACAAAAATACACAAACTAAAGAAGGGTTAAGTTGGGAAAGGACTCATGCCAACCATGGGTTTAACACCCCCTTACTATACGTAGGGGAACCCATCCGCAATAGAGTGACAACTCGTATGAGCAGGGGTGTCACCAAGCAAAACGGTATAATAACAAATATCCACAAATAATAAACATACATAAATACAACGAAAATTAAAACTTTAAAACCAAACTGATCATTCATATATGGAATAATAATATTCATTACATAACTGTTCTTTTATTACCAAAATAATTACATTTATCAGTGTTACAAAGCGGAAGCTAAACAAAAGACTAAATACAATGAGAGTTCACTATTACAAAAAGAATCATAATACAAAAAGAAGGTAAGTCTAACATCAAAACCCTCTATGTTGGCTTGACTTGCGGCGACTCTCCCAAAAGCTATACACCTTCTGCACCTGCATGGATGAAACACCCGTGCTAAGTGATAACGCTTAGTGGGGAAACAAGCAACAATAGTATGGACGGCAATTCACAATGGTCGTTAAGGTATAACATATACATAATGGCATAAGCTGAATATCATAAGGCATAATCGTAATTGAGTCACATTCATAAACATTCAAAGGTTCATAATCACATTCATATGCTAACTTATTCATATGCTCATAAATAGAGTCATTCAGATTCACATACTTATAATCATATTCATTTGGATTCACATTCTCATAAGCATAACATAACAATTCACAACACCTGCTGACTCACAGTAGTGGATAACGAGTGAACGCATGGCAGTACCTTATGGGTACGAATCGGTAAACAACATCACATTTTTCTCATTCCAAAACCTTTTACGGAGGGGATCTTAAATAAGATCCAAACACATTGAGGTTCGCGGGGAACCAAACAAGGGACCTGATCAGGGTCCAGAACAGAACTGAGGGCTGCAGCTACTGAACTCTATTAGGCATGCCTAACTATCCACTTATTTGACTCTAGAAGGTCATGTAAAATTCATCAAATCACATTTATATATATCATAAAATAGTCCAAATATCAACCTAAAAGAATCACAAGTTCAGAAATAAACATCAAAAATCAAAAAAGAAAACTCAAATTGAAGCCAGGGGTGTCGTGCTTGCGACAGAGGCATAACTTGCCCCGTATCGCGATTGTGGCAGTCTTCGTGCTCGAGCGGAGATAGAAACACATCTCACTGTCGCGCTCGCGACAGTGAGTGGCCATCAAAGGCTATTGCACTTGCGTGTAGGCACGTGCTCGTGATAGGGGACTGCCCAAAATCGCTCGACAGCCGAGCACTCTGTCGCGCTCGCGACATGCATCGTGCTCGCGACAAAGAGCTCTCGCTACGGCCGCTCGGCAGCCTAATTTCGCTCGGCCACGCGCAAGAGCTGAATTGACCAAGCTCTGTCACGACCTCGGAATAGTGTCGTAATCGCGACAGAGTCGTGATTTCCAGCTCTTACGCGAAAATCTGCAGAAATTCACACTTCTAAAACACCCAAACCTCCAATCTCAAACACAAATCAACCCAAACTTCACTTTACCTCAAATTAACCTTCTCATCATCATAAATAACATAAAATACAACTTTTTATAACAATTAACAAAATCAAAATCATGAATTAACAAAATCAAACTTCTCTAAAACAACAAACCCAGAAAATTTCAGCAAAGTTCATCAAA
This sequence comes from Excoecaria cochinchinensis, assembly GCA_947683425.1. NCBI lineage: Eukaryota > Viridiplantae > Streptophyta > Magnoliopsida > Malpighiales > Euphorbiaceae > Excoecaria > Excoecaria cochinchinensis. Next base: position 7,474,226 of record CANTUQ010000004.1, read on the forward strand.
CTTAGAAATTTGCCCACTAATTCATCATTCATGCTTTAAAACATAAATCAAACCAAAACCCATAACATTTGCACTAACATGAACCTCGTCAAACCTCAAATTTCCAGAAAAATCATTCAACATACCAAATTACAAAAATGCACAAGTTCAAATAAATTCCAAAACCTAAAATTCCTATGCTCCTAGTTGCAAGCTCCGCTCCTAGTTGCCTTCTCTTTTCCCTTGGGATCTCGAGTATGAGCTTTTATAACCGGAAACCCAAGAATCAAACAACACACAAAAATCCTAAGTTAAGAACACATCTAATCAAATCAAAGGAGAAGATGAAGAAGAAGAGAAACCCACTAAAAATTTACCTATCAAAGCTTAGGAGATGATCAATTTCCACCTACACCACTTGGATCCAAACTTAGGGCACAATTGAAGAGGAAAAGAGGAAGAAGAGATAAAGAGAAGCTAGGCAAAATTCTCCCCCTCCCTTCCCTCTCTCCTACTTTACCATTAATGCTCACCTACCCTTGCCACTTGTCACAATCCTAGAGAATCAAACCATCCACTATCTTGACTTAACCACTCTTGGCACCATACACTATACACACACAAACTTCTCTTAAACAAATATCTCCAATGTACCAAACTTCACTCACACTATAATATTTCTTATAACCCACTTACATCCAAGGCACCATGGACCAAAAACCACACAATAAAATCTCTAAGTCCACTTATATCCTACTCCCATACACTGTATGCATACCATATCATTCCCTTCACTTAACTTATTACTTAATTAATTAATTCCTTAACAAATAATTTCTTATTATCCAAATTTTCTCTTGCTCAAAATACGAAAATACCCTTACTTTACCGACTTACCACGCAGATTCTGACCAGGCCCTTTTTGGGTTGTTACAACGCGCAAGGGCTGAATTCACCGAGCTCTGTCTTAACCTCGCGACAGTGTCGTGCTCTTGACAGAGCCGTGATTTCCAGCTCTTACACGAAAATCTGCTGAAATTCACACTTCCAAAACACCCAAACCTCCAATCTCAAATATAAATCAACCCAAACTTCACCTTACCTAAAATCAACCTTCTCATCATCATAAATAACATAAAACACAACTTTTTATAACAATTAATACAATTAAAATCATGAATTAACAAAATTAAACTTCTCTAAAACAACAAACCCAGAAAATTTCAGCAAAGTTCATCAAACTTAGAAATTTGCCCAATAATTAATCATTCATGCTTTAAAACTTAAATCGAACCAAAACCTATAAAATTTACACTAACATGAACCTCATCAAACCTCAAATTTCCAGAAAAATCATTCAACATACCAAATAACAAAAATGCACAAGTTCAAATAAATTCCCAAACCTGAAATTCCTATGCTTCTAGTTGCAAGCTCCGCTCCTAATTGCCTTCTCTTTTCCCTTGGGATCTTGAGTAGGCGCTTCTATAATCGAAAACCCAAGAATCAAACAACACACAAAAATCCTAAGTTAAGAACACATCTAATCAAATCAAAGGAGAAGATGAAGAAGAAGAGAAACCCACTAAAAAATTACCTATCAAAGCTTAGGAGATGATCAATTTCCACCAACACCACTTGGATCCAAGCTTAGGGCACAACTGAAGAGGAAAAGAGGAAGTAGAGATAAAGGGATGGGAAGAAAATGGGAAAGAGGCAGCAAATGGCTGTCCCTTTTTTCTCTCTCCTTCTATCTATACCTACTCCCTAAAACCCTAGCCACATGTTACACTAGGATTGGTGGATCTTGATCACTCACACACTACACTCATGCAAGACACCATATACAAGACTAACCCTCACTAATGCACACCCTACTCCCTTATGAGCATGCACACACTAGCAAGACCAATACTCACTCATCCTAATATCATATATGCACCCATACTCTAATAAGGCCCACAAAACATGCATATTACCCAAAATACCCTTAACACATGCCAAAACGCCCACATATGCACACATACAGATGGCTCAAATTACTAGGGGAGAATGGGATGTGAAATGGGCTCAAAATCAAGAAGAAAATCACATTTTTAACTTGTTCTGTCGCGCTCACGACAGTCAGTAGCTTCCATCAGGTGCCTTACGAGACTGCTTTTCACCTCAAATTTGTACCGACTCAACCAATGTCTAATCCTAATTTTTAGGCAAAATGTTCTGCATAATAATTGTTCTCCAGGATGTTAGGTTTCAAATGGGACAAATTTTAGGTCTTTGGAAAATATAAAACGTGGGATATGACCTAAACAAGATATACTGTTCCAATGAACCCGCCAGAATAGAGACACTTATGTTTTGGCAATTTTTACGGGTTTTAGAGTAAGAATACATTTATGATCATTTCTGGGACTTTTATAGGTTTCGGAATCTTGGTTCTAATGGCCCAAGAATCACTTAATTCTAAATTCTCAAACTCCATTTAAGACCAAAATATCACACGGAGGTCTAGGACAATATGAGCACAGTTTTCCCCTAAAACTAGGGTTCATACTTTGGTCATAATCTCATGGACATTTAATCAATAATTTCAACACACATCTCAATTTATAACATCTTATCAATTATCACATAAGTACACATAAATCCTAATTAATCAATCATGCACATAATCAAAGTTTAACACAAATTCTAATCCCAAACTCATAAAAACATGTAACCAAAACAAAGAACTTAACAAAACAATCCCAAACCTCTTAAAGCACTCCTTCAATCTCTTAGCTCAAATAGCCTTCTCTTTTCCCTTAGCTCTCTTACTTGGTTCACCAACTTACAGCCACAACCACATACACATTCAAAGTAGAATTAACACTATGAATAGAAGTTCAATCGAGAAAGAAGAAAAGATGAACAACACACAATACAAACTTACCTTTCTACTATCTCTTAATCTTCCTAATGTAACACCACTCAAAACTTAAGAAACCAATGGAATGGATGAAGAAGCAAGAGAGGAACGAAAAAAAAAAAGATAAAGAACAAAGAAGGAAGGAAGTAGAAATGAGAGAGAGATCTGAACCAAAGAGAAGTAAGAACAGATTTTTCCACTTACTCTCTCTCCACTAACCTTATATATGCATGCAATCTATTAGATGTCTGTAATGGCCCAAAAATATTTACTTCGCTGAATAGTAAAAGTGGGCCTAGGTGGGGCCCATGAATAGTAAAGGTGGACCCCATGAATAGTATTGTCATCATTGACTGGGTCACATGAATAGTGATAGCATCTTTGACTGGATTTATGAATAGTGACTGTGGGTCCCGTGAATAATAACTGTAGGTCCCACAAATAGTGTCTTCAGGGTGAACAGTACCCAAAAATATTTTATTTCACCATTAGAAAGAGGATATTAAATGGAGGATAATGGTATTATATAGTGTAAAAATGAGGTCAAATAGGCCCCCGAAAGTTAGTCTGAAGTTACCTCTAGTTCGGATCGGTTGAACCGAAGTTTGACGGAACTTTGGGCAAATTTTTATAAATGGTTAGTGTGGATAAAAGCGTCTACTATAATAGTATTAAAGGCTTATAATGATTTTTAGAAATTTTTGACAGCATTAGAATTGTATTTTACGGCAAAATCAGATTGTACCAAATTGGACCGATTTAAGTGAACCGGACCCCAAACGGACTCCGATTAAGCTAAAATTTTGCAAGGAGACCAATTTTAATATTTTTAGAATGATGGAATTGGTTGTGAGTGAAAATGAGTTCTGGAACATTCAATTACACCAAAATAGTGAAAATGACTCGAAAACTGAAAATCAGACCAAATTGACTCAACTACTTTGGTTGGACCTGGTTTGGTCCAATTGGACCCATATAAATACATTCAAATTTCTAGAAATCCCTTGGATTCCCTTTTCTTCCATCCACCCTCCTTCTTCCTCTCTTGGTTGAATTGCTTCTCCTCCCTCCTCCACCATTTTTCTTTCAAGTTTTCTTCATCTCACCTCAAAATCAAACCTCTCTAACATAATACAACTCCTCTAGAATCCATTAGTGGTCTTAGAATTTCATTTGAAGGAGTAAAAGTGGGTGAAACTTGGACTTGAAAGTTTTGGTGTAAAATTAAGGTAAGAGATTTAAGTGTTTTTAATTTTATTTTAAGGTTCCTAAGGGTACTTTAGGATGTGAATAAATGAAGTTTGATTTTTGAAAGGAAGCTTGATTTTGATGAAATCTTAATTTTTATGTTTGGACATAATTATGTCCACTAGGTGAAGGAACCTCTAATCAAGCTAGGGGCAAGGACAAGGATATTTGAGAAGTGTATTGCAAGGATTTGAGGTTTGTGTTGCAAATTCCATTTATTTCCATGGTAAAAGTATGGATTTAGGTTATGTTTGTGAAGAAAGTATGTGATTTATGCATGTTTAATTGAAAATAACATGATATTCATGCTTAAGGATGTTAAAAATGATGGTATGGATGATTAAAATGAAGAAATAAATTTTTTGTGAAAAATTACTTCTTTGGCCGAATGTGAATCGTGGTATTTTCATGTGTTTTAATGATGTTTTATGTATGTTTATGATGGATCTATGGTATTTGGCATGTGAACTAATGAATGGTATGTATTAGAGCATGTGAGAAGATCATGAGGTATGTAATGTATGTTTGGCTGAATGTATGTCATGTGTAAAGTTATGATTTTGATGTGTTTTCATGGAAATTGATGGTATGGTGATGTTATACAACATGTAAATGGCCTAAATACATGATAAAATTGATAAAAAGAATTAATGTAAATAAATTGGTATGTGGGTCGTGCATGTATCTATGTATGCATGTGTACCATGATGAAATAATGAGTTTACATGGCATGTGATGATGTAATGATGATAATCACATGTGTAATGATGAAATGGCATGAAAAATAATGAGATATTATGATGATATGCCATGAAAAATATGTATGTCACATTAATAATGTCAAAAATAAAATAATATTGCCCTATATAGTGATCTGGTAGTCAAGTTAGTTCAGGATATGTTGGCATGCCATAGGGACATAAGACCGTGGGTGTGAGCATGTTGTCTCACTTTTTAGTAGGCCAATGATGGTCCTACCTCTCTATATCTGAATTGTATTATTCTGTATTAAAAAATAGTAGTGGTCCCACAGGACTCCGCTGGCATTTCTGTGAACTTCTGGAGTTCACGTCTTGTTTATCCTGTATATAGAGTCTGCCAGTGTGTTATAGGGGCATAATTGTAAAAATGAGATTAAAATAGTTAAAATATAATTAAAATGACATTTATGTGGAAAAAGGGCATAAATGGAATTATATAAAAAGTTTGAGGGAGAAATAGTAATTTTGTGCATATGTGTGTTAAGGATGATTAATAAGAGTAAAAGTGTAAATAAATGGTTAAATATGAAAATTGGCCACTTTTTAGGGGCAAATATGTAATTTGGCATGAAAATGGTAATTGAAGGGTAAAATCGTAATTTGGCATGTAAATTAATGGTAAAATTGTAATATTAGTGAAAATAATTAAATCAGTGGCATAATGGTAATATTACTGAAATTAAAATGAACTAATGGCATAACTGTAATATTGGTGAAGTATAATTGAACTAATGGCATTTTTGTCATTTTGAAAAAGTTTAAGGGTATAAGTGAAATATTACCATAAGCTAAGGATAAACTGATAAATAAGATTATTTATGTGTTAATTGTGCAATTGCCTAATTGTGTGTTTTAAAGTTAATTAAATAAAATATTGCATGAATAATTGGTAATTAAATTAATTTTGTTTAATTATGAATAATTAAATGCTATTATTTGTTAAATATTATTTATGCATAAAAAATTAGTTTAAGTGGAAATTTTTGCAATTGCAATCACCACTGGGCATATTTAATGCTCAGCACGTAATTTTATTTGACTGCATGTAGGTACTCCGTAGGATTTTGGAGCAGTGCATACCTCACGTTTTGGAAGTGATATCGAAGGATAATATTTTGGAATAGTTAAGTATGTTAAGAAGTTTAGCATGTATATGACTTATGGTATTGTTTTGGGTTTTGGTCTATAATAGATTACTAAACTTCACTAGTTTATGTGTGTTTAATATGCTTAATAATTGGTAGAAATTAAGTTAATACGATTGGGAAAGTAAAATATGTGTTTCCAACTTAAAGGAAAACTGACCAAATGAATAGTAATTTAAACAATTATAGGTCAATCAGTATAATTGATAATGAATAAAAAATGGGATTTTGAAGTTTATTGATTAATTAAATAATTATTAATAGACTTAAGTAAATTGTCTATTCATTCATACGGTACTATTTATACGATACTATTTATACAATACTATTCATACGGTACTATTCATACGGCACTATTCAAAAAAATTACCGGTTTTAATTAATTGTCTATTTAATAACATGATTAGTTCAATTAGGTTAACCAAATTAAAATGAACAGTAACTCAACCGGAAGTAGGGTGTTACATTGTCACTCTCTAATCCCCTCAAGGCTAGGTGGCATCTCTAGATTGAAACACATGGATCCCATTAATAATTGATTAAGGTTAATTAATCATGCTTAACTTAATTAATCTCACTTAACACTAATCAAGCAAAATTACCTTTTGGTCACTACACTACTTTATTTTCTTGCAATTAAGTCCCTAATTTCTTATTTTCAATTTAGTCATAAATCAAAAACCTTAATTTTACACTCACTTAATTGCACTAATCACACTCAATACTACTAGGGTGATTTTCGGAATGTTACAACTCTCCCCTACTTAAGGAATTTCGTTCGCGAAATTCTCTCTAATACATGCGATGACTCTAACCATACAAAACATTATGCAAAAACGTTAATTCATTCAAATATAACAATTACATTAAGCAACATACCAGGCATAACATCTTGGTATTTCATACCCTCTTCTAAGGTCATGGCATATACTCTATTGGCAATCACATTAGGTCCCTCTACCGTTTCAAAAATAACACCCAATCGCTATCCGGCATGACCTGTTCCACTTCTGACTTGTAATAGCCCCAATATCGGGTTAGTCGTAAATAGTATTTTTTTAGAGTGAATAGTGTTTTCGGGATGAATAGTACTTCCCAGAATTGAAAAATATTTTATTTGATCATTGGGTAGAGCTCATTAAGATGAGTTCGTAGGCAAATTTCGTGTCAATTAGAGGTCAAACGAGTCCAGAATGACCGAAACAGTAAGCAAAAGTATTTACTCCGGCGAAAAGTGGGCCCAGGTGGGACCCACAGAATAGTAAATGTGGGATCATGATGACATCAGCAATGTCATGATGATGAATAGTAACTGTATCCCCTAAAGTATGGCATCATCATTCGATTAGGAACATCATCATTGACTGGGTCCCACTAAATAGTGACAACATCTTTGACTGGTTTGTGAATAGTAACTGTGGGTCAGTGAATAGTAACCGTGGGGCCCACAAAATAGTGACTCAGGGATGAATAGTATCCTAGAATATTTTTTTCACCATCAGAAAGAGAATGAAAAATGTAGTATAATGGTATAATTTTGGTGTAAAAATGAGGTCAAATAGGCTTCCAAAATTCAGTCTGATGTTTCTCTGGTTCGGTTCAATTGAACCAAAGTTTGACTGAACTTTGACCGAATTTTTATAAATAGTTAGAGTGAATAAAATGGTCTACTATAAGAGAATAAAAGGCTTAGAATAATTTTAAAAATTTTTGACAGCATTAGAATTGTATTTTACGGCAGTACCGGATTGAACCGAATTAGACCGGTTTAAGTGAACCGAACCCCAAACGGACTCCGATTGAGCTGATATTTTTCAGGAAGACAAATTTTAATATTCTAAGAATGATGGAATTGTTTTGGAGTGAAAATGAATTCAGGGACATTAAATTTGATCAAAATAGTGGAAAATGACACGAAAAGTGCAAATCGGCTCAACCACTTTGGTTGGACCTGATTGGGTCTGATTGGACCCATATAAATAGACTTAAAAATCTGGAAATCCCCTGGGATTCCAAATTTTTTTAGCCTTCTCTTCTTCTCTCTTTGGCCGAACTTCCTCCTCTCCCTTTCTCACCATTTTTCTTTCATTTTTTCTTCATCTCACCTCAAGATCAAACCTCCCTAACATAATTCAGCTCATATAGAATCCATTGGTGGTCTTATATTTTCATTTGGAGGAGTATAAGTGGGTGAAATCTAGACTTGAAGTTTGGGTGTAAAATTGAGGTAAGAGATTTAAGTATTTTTTAATTTGGTTTTAAGGTTCATAAAGGAAGATTAGGATGTGAATTAGATATTTATTAAGTTTATTTGATGATAGGAAATTTGATTTTGATTAAATCTTAATTTTTGTATTTGGATATAATTATGTCCAATAGGTGAAGGAACCGCTAAGTAAGCTAAGGGCAAGGAAAAGGATAATTGAGGAGTATATTTTAAGGATCTGGGGTTTGTGATTGCAAATTCCATTTAATTCCATGGTAAAAGCATGAATTTAAATTATATTTGTGAATAAAGTATGTGATTTATGCATGTTTAATTGAAATTAACATGATATTCATACTTAGGTATGTTAAAAATAATGGTATGAATGATTAAATTGAAGAAATAAATTTTGTATGAAAAGTTACTTCTTTGGCTGAATGTGATTCATGTGATTTTCATGTGTTTTCATGATGTTTTATGTATATTTATGGTTTATCTATGTTATTTGGCATGTGAATTAATGTATGGTATGTGTTAGAGCATGTGAAAACATCATGAGGTATGTGATGTATGTATGGCCGAATGTATATCATGTGTAAAGTCATGATTTTTATGTGTATTCATGGAACTTGATGGTATGGTGATGTTATACTTCATGAAATTGGCCTAAATAAATGATAAAATTGATAAAAAGAATTAATGTAAATAAATTAGTATGTGGGTCGTATGCATGTATGTATGTATGCATGTGTATCATGATGAAATAATAAGTTTACATGACATATGATGATGTAATGATGATAATCACATGTGGAATGATAAAATGGTATGAAAAAGAATAAAATATTATGATGATATACCATGAAAAAAATAAGTATATTATATTAATAATCTGAAAAATAAAATAATATTGCCCTATGTAGTGATCTGGTAGTCAAGTGTAGTTCAGGATATGTTGGCATACCATAGGGACATAAGACCGCGGGTGTGAGCATGGCGTCTCACTTTTTAAATAGTCCAATAATGGTCTTATTTCATTGTATCTGAATATTTCATAGTACTGTACTGTATTTAAGACAGTGGTGGTCCCACAGGACTCCGCTGGTATTTCTGTGAACTTCTGGAGTTCAGTCTCGTTTATCCTATATTCAGAGTCTACCAATGTGTTATAGGGGCATAATTGTAAAAATAAGATTAAAATAGTTAAAGTATGATTAAAATAATATTTATGTGGAAAAAGGACATAAATATTGTTAAATAAAAGATTTAAGGGCACAATTGTAATTTTATGCATATGTGTGTTAAAAATAATTAATAAGGGTAAAAATGTAAATAAATGGTTAAATATGAAAATTGACCACTTTATATGGGTAAAAATATAATTTGGCATAAAAATAATAATTTGAGGGTAAAATTATAATTTAGCATGCAAATTAATGACAAGATTGTAATATTAGTGAAATTAATTAAAATAGTGGCATAATTGTAATATTATTGAATTTAAAATGACTTAGTGGCAAAATTGTAATATAGTGAAATTAAAAGGAATTAATGGCATAAATGTAATTTTGGTGAAGTATAATTGAACTAATGGCATTTTTGTCATTTTGAAAAAAATTTAAGGGTATAAATAAATTATTACCATAAGTTAAGGGTAAAATGGTAATAAGATTATTTATGTGTTAATTGTGTAATTGCCTAATTGTGTGTTTTAAAGATATTAAATAAAATATTGCTTGAATAATTGATAATTAAATCAATTATGTTTAATTATGAATATTTAAATGATATTATTTATTGAATGTCATTCATGCATCAAAAATTAAAATAAGTGAAAATTTATGGAATTGCAATCACCACTAGGTATATTTAGTACTCAGCACGTAGTTTTATTTGACTGCGTGTAGGTACTCCATAAGAGTTTTGGAGCAAAGCATACCTCACATACGTTGGAAGTGGTATGGAAGATATTATTTAGAATATTAAGTATGTTAAGATTTTGGCATGTATATGTATTATAATATTATTGTGGGTTTTGGACTGTAATAGATTATTATAACTGTCTCTAGTATATTGTGATTGGCATGCTTAAAAATTGGTAGAAATTAAGTTAATACTATTGGTAAAGTAAAATATAGATTTTTAAGTTAAAAGAAAACTGGCCAGATGAATAGTAACTTAGACAGTTATAGGTCAATCGGCATAGTTAATAGTGAATTAAAAAATAAATAAATAAATAAATAGTAAATATTAAGTTTGATAATTAATTAATAAGTATTAATAGACTTAAGTAAGTTTACTATTCATACAGTATTATACTTACGATACTATTCGTACATACGATACTATTCATACATACGGTGTAACACCACGACTTGACACTAGAAGTCTTGATTAAATTTTTATTCGGATTGTATCAAGTTTTAGAGTGATTGTGTGAGAGAGAGCGCTGTCGCGAGCGCGACTAGGGTTGTGAGCGTGAGAAAACCCTCTAGCGGACAGTCAGCTTAAATGAAATTTTTGACATGTGACATCGTAGGAGTTTGACATGTGGCAAGAAGAGAGTGTGACACTTGGCAAGAGACTTATTAGTTTTGTTTTATCTAAATACACGTATTTGTTGAAGAGATATACATGTATTTAATTTGGTAAATGGCATTAAAAGATTATTGGTAGCATTTATGTGTTTGGTTGGTTTTGGATGAGCATTGACCGGCCACTCTTCCTCATTCTTCTTACAATTTTCTATTTTTTGCCTTTATTCTCCATTTCTTCTTTTCTTGGTTTTCTGCCGTGCTCCCTCTCTTGTTCTTTCTTTTGTTTCTTCCTTCTTCTTTTGGTTTGCTCTTCAAGTGAGTTACTTGGGTTAGTTGAAGAGAGAGTTGTGAAGAGTAAGAAAAAGGTAAGTAAAGTGATTTTGTGGGTTAGTCTTCTTCTTCTACTTGGTTTTCTGTTTTGATTTAAGTGAAATAGAAGGATTGATTTATGGATTGTTTGTATGATTTGTTGAAGCTGTGAACAAGAAGTTAGATAAAGGCAAAGAGAAGATCGGAAACGAATAGAGAGCAGTGATCGAGCTACCGAAAGGTCGGGATCGTGTGTGGTTTTAACCTCGGTTCATTTTGATTGCTTGTGGTGTTTTCATGATATATGTGTATATATGTTTATGATATATGTGTATATATGTTTATGAGTATGTGACTTGATCATTTGAGTGTGTGTTGATGATAAAGTTTGGTTTTGGCAAATTCTGTTCATGGTGCATCTGACCTCAGTGTAATGTTTTTGCCATAAGTAGAGTTTTAGACCTTTAAATTGAGTGATTCTTGAGCCATTAGAACAATGACTTAAATGAATATAAAAATAACAGAAATGACCTTGAGCCAATCCTAGCTCTAAGACCCTTAAAATTGGCCAAAATAGAGGTGTCTCTACTTTGGCCGGTTCATTTGAGCAGGTCCGATTATTTAGATCATATCTGATGTTATAGATGTCAAATTGACCTGAAATTTATCCCATTTAAAATTTAACACCCTAGGAAACAATTGTTAAGAAGAGAGTTTTTCCTAAATGTGAGGTTTAGACGTTAGGCTGTACAAAATAGAGTAGTGAAGCAGTCCTGAATTTTTGCTTTTGTTTTGCTATTTTGGGTATGTCACGGTCACAACCAATTGGTTGCCACTGTGACCAATGCCCAGACAAGGCAGAATTGAATATGTTTGGACCTCACAATCACAACCAAGTTGTTGCCACCGTGAGCGTCCCCTGTTTTGCATATTTTGAGTGTATTTCTTCCCGAAATGCACCCGAACTTCATTGCAAGTTCCTATAGCTTTTCCAACTCATATCTAACCTTATGAAATGAGTATATGAATGGTTGTCAATCGAAATTATGTGTAAATAATGCTATGGCATGAGATTTTAATAATGGAGTTAAATGTATACTTGCTTTTTAATTGTTGAACATGACTTGCCCTGTAATATTAATTATACATTCTTGCATCATGATATAATGTTTGAGTGATTGTAATGTATATGATAGAGTGTATAGAGTCTTTGTGTTAAGCCTTAATGGTCATAGTAGTGGATAGATAAGCATGCTTATAAAGGGTTAAAGTACGGCTGCCACAGTGACCTTAATTGGTTTAACGACGAATGCCCAGAATATTCATTTTGAGTTAGGTCTCTACAGTTTGATACTGTTTGTCAGTATTTATAGTAAAGTGCCCGTATCCACAATTGTCGAGAGTTCAGGCTAATGTATATTTTGTAGTGTGCAAGAGGTGAAGTAGAGACTTGTAAATGCACATGATTATAGTATAAATTGTTACCGACATTGTTTGCCATATTTGGATTTCTGCACAAGAATGGATTAAAGCATGCTAATATTTTGCTTATAAGATACGGAATATGATTATTTGTACATGACATGACTATTGATACGCATGTGATATATTTGTGATTTCATTTGAAGTCTTTTGCTTTTGTTTATCCCACTAAGCGATATCACTTAGCACGGGTGTTTTTCCCGTGTAGGTCTTCAGGAGTGGATCAGAGGGTGCACATCTGCAGGTCATGGCCACTGGGAGCTTTTATAGAAATCCTTTTTGTACTAAATAGAGTTTTTGGATGTTTTGAGTAACATCATTATGTATATCGAAAGTATAGTATCGACATGTAAATGTTAACTGTATTGTACATGTACCGTAGATGAATATGTATTAAGTATAAGCGTTTGTAATATGTACAGTTTTTATATATATAAGAACAGTATGTTTGGCCCTAAAGATATTCTGATTATTTATTATTATCGCTTCCGCCTTAGAGGTTAAATTGAGTATATATATATATGTATGCATTTATGTGTTGTATCTGTATGTGTTAGTGTGTTTTCGGGTGGCACCCCGATATCCCTTCTCGGGGGTATTGGGGCGTTGTATACGACACTATTCACGTATACGGTACTATTCACGTATACGGTACTATTTAAAAAAAATTTGCCGATTTAAATTATTGTCTATTTAATGACCTTAATAGTTTAATTAGGTTAACTGGATTAAAATGAACAGTTAGTAAATTGAAACATAGGGCGCTACAAGTATTGGTATCAGAGGTATGTGGTATCCGGTATCTGTATCACATACGGGTATGGGGTGCCACATGACTCTTCCTCTTCTTTCAATTCCAGGATTCAGTACACCTTCTCTTCTTGATTGCATAGTTAAATTCTCTTGTGCTTGAGGACGCTTTGCTACCAAATGGTTATCAATACCACATTTAAAACAGGCTCCGGTGAGCTTCCAACATACCCCGCAATGGGTCTTTCCACAATGTTCACATGTCATCGGGACACTTCCCTTACTCGATGGAGCTGAAACTCTAACTTCAGAAGTGGGTGTTTGCTTACTTGACTTCTCACGACGCACTACTTTCGGGATTGCACTATACATACCTTGATCGTCTCGAGTCCCATGAACTTTCTTACCCGAACTTAATCCAAATCCACTATCCTGCGAGTTTCTCTTTTGATTCTTTCTTTTAACAATTTTTTTCTTTTCTACTTTCAAAGTAGCTTGCACCAATTGATAGTAGCTTATTGTTTGCATAGATGTCATTGCCGCTAGCAATCCCTTAATCATTTCATCCAACCCATCTTCGAACTGCCGACACTTGAACTCTTCCATCATTAGGGCATCCGGTACATACTTACTAAGGCGAATGAATTCTTTCTCATATTCGGCCACACTCAAGCTTCCTTGGTTGAGGCTCACAAACTCTCTCCACTTAGCCTCTCAGTATGCCTTAGTAACACACTTCTTTTCAAATTATTGCACAAAGAACTCCCAAGTCAAATTAACAGGTGCAGACACAGGATCCTGAGGCAGTCCAGATCGAAGTTATCCAATGATGAAAATGATATCTGTTTACTGGCAATAGACAAATGGAAGTGATAGTTCCTCGAAAAAAATATTTTTTTCATTTTTTATTTAAAAAAATGAGTGTTTTGGGGGCCCTCTGCAGTAAGGCCCATCTCCCTTGGGTGAGAGGTAGCCTCACTGCTTGAGGCCCATCCTTCTGTTGAGAGGTGGCCTCACGTGTACTCCTCTCCTTCAGTGTCTCTTCTCCATGATTTCAGGGGATTTGGTTTGAAAAAGGAGAGTTTATGTTTGAATTTGGTAAGGAAATGAACTAATCCTGTCAAATAACATTTAAAGAGTTGAAAAAATGAGCTAAGGAAGGGGAAATTATTGGAGAACAGAGAGGAAAAAATGAGAGAGAAAATACAAAGAGAGAAAAACTTAGAAAAAAGGGGAGAGGTAAAAGCTAAAAAAAAAAGATCCTGGGATGGTTTAAGGGTAAAAAGAAAGAAGTTTTCAGTATTTTAAAAATCCATCGTTTTGATTTTCTTGAACGTAACTTCCTTTGAAAAGGCCTTTTGAGTTGTTGTTTTAACTTCACTTTCAAGAAAAAGCAACGAGGAAATTAGAAGCTTCATTTGCAAACATATCATGTATTTAAGGGTAAATACTCACCAGCCACTTTTTTTTATTTTACTTTCTTTCTCTTTTCTTCTTTTTCTTTCTTGCTGCATACTTCTTCTTTGTTTTGTTAAACCAGTGAGTTTTTGTTCATTGTATATATTGTACATATTGTATATGTTGTATATTTTCTTGTTTGATTTTCTTAACTTGTTGATCGTATGTTTATTACAGTTATGAATATATAAGTATGTTATTTATCTTATTATGCGTGTTTTGATGGCATATTGTTACATTCGATAGTCTGTTATTAATACTTTGTTCGTCCCTGTTTTGTGTTTGTCTGATCGGGTTGTGCCTTCTTTTGTGCTCATGTCGTGTTTTTTTTATCGAGTTGAGTTTTCTGTCCTTGTTAGTTTGTTCGTCAGTTCCTTTGCTCCTTTTCCGGTCAGATCATGGCTTCTTCATCAGACCCATCCCCCTCATCCGACTCGTATCCATGTACACGAGTTGTGCGTTTATTTTCCCTCGGTGTCGTGTCCTCATGTTGGTAGTTGTGTTCTACTTCCCCCCGTTTTGTCACGATTCGTGTCCCTATTGCACGAGTCGTGCATTTGTTTCTTTTTGTGTCCGATCAAGCAATGTTTGACCCGACTGGATTGTTCTTTGCATCTGAGGTTTCCCGATCGAACGATATTATCATTTTGTTTCGATCGGTTTTGGTTTCTTTCCTTTTGTCCGATCGAGTCATTTTTCTTTGTTCGTGTCGTGATCCTGCTTCACGTGTCGTGGTTGTCTTTCTTCGTTCGAGTCATGCTTGTTTTTTCTTCGTTCGGATTGCGCATCTCCACTTCTGGCCATAGCCTTCACGACTCGTGCGTCACTTGCATGAGTCGTTAAAGATGTGCACAACTCATGCAAGTGTGCATGAGTCGTGCACTAATGCTTCTCTTTTCCCTCTTTGCATTTCTTTTTTTTTTTTTTTTGCATTGTATTTTCATCAACTTTGGGCCACTTTTTGTCCTTTAGTCTAGCTAATCACGTGAGATGTTAGTTTATTCATTTGAGTTTTCATTCTTTATGGTTTTCTTTGTTCTTCACGTGATTCTTTTCTTTATTTACTTTAAGTTTTCATCTCTTATACCTATTTTGTCCTCTTTTGATTTATTATTTTATATTATTTCATTTTATTATTATTGTTTATCTAGCCTAATTATTATTAATATTTCATATTAATATATTTTCAAAGGTTATTATTATTATTATTATTATTATTTTATTAATATATCTCTTAGTATTGTTGTCATCTTTCTTATTATTATTATTATTATTATTATTATTATTATTATTATTATTATTTATTTCTAATCTATCTCACATGTAAATTGTTTGCATATTAAATTGACATGTCTAATTTAAACTATTTTATCTTATACACATTTGTTATTTATTTTTGCATGTTCTCTAGCTTTATATTTATTTGATTAATTTTCTGAATTATTACTAATATTTTTAATGTCATTTTCTTGAAAATTATTTATCTTCGCGAGTTGCATTCGTGATCGGGTCGGAGGACCGAGAAATTAAAGACCATCCAATTTAGAGTTTGCATTTTAAATTTCGTATTTTCTTTTGTTATATTATTTTTATGTGTTGTATGTAAAATGTATTTCTTATTATCCGCCATATAGAAAATCATGTTTTTCTAATAATTAATAATTTGGGAATTTTATTAATAAAATGGACCAATGTCCTATTTTAACCAATAAACTCTCACCTTCAAAATGGAGAACTAGTTTTCATAAAATGGGGTCACTCATCCCGGTTTTTTCAAAATAAGATCCTAAAAATAGTTCTTCAACTTTTTTTAAATAATAAAAAGGAACCAATGTTCCTAAAATTTAATGAATGACCCGATTTATGTATGTTGCATTTTAATTTATTTTATGCGTTTATTTATTTGCTTGTTTATATTTTTTATTATTTATTTTGGGGGATTGTTCTATCCCATTTTCTTTTATTTTTATTATTCATTTTGGGGGATTGTTCTGTCCCATTCGTTTTATTTTATTTTGTAATTTATTTATTTACTGTTTTATTTATCGCTTTTCCTATGTGAATGAATGCGCTTTAATTTATTGCATTACCGCGTGGGATGAGAGGTGGAATTTAGGTTTCTTAAAAAACTCATTTATAAAACTTAAGTCATTAATAAGATTGAAGTTCCAAACACCATCTCTGGTTTAGACCAATAGAGGTTAGAGACCTTTCCTAATTTCTTGTAAATTGAGTAGCGACTCCAAAATACCTCAAAAGGTGCTGTAGACACCGGATACCGAGGCGATCCAAGATCAGGATTACCCGATGATGAAGATAAAAGACTAATTCATGAGCAAGAAAATAGGAATCAATCATCTCTTTGTCAAATCCTTTTATTTTCCTCAAAATCCTTCTAAAGTGTTTATTCTTATTTTTATTTTTATTTTTATTTGTATCTTTATTTTTCATCCATATTTTGCATTTTATTTTATTATATTTTTAAAAAAAATAATAAAAATAATTTCGACAGCCCATTGCGGCAGCCGCGCGTGAATCTCGCCGATCTGCGTACTCCCCCCTGATCCGCGAGAAATCTCGCCGATCATGCCTAGATTCCGCCGATTCCGCAATTTTCCACCGAAAATCATTTTTTTCACTTTTTTAGGCTAAAAAATGATTTTTTTCTTGTGATTTTTTTAGATTTTATTAAAATTTAATAAATATTGGTCAAATTGAGTGGGTATTAAAAGTAAAAAAACAACAAAAAATAATTAAAAATAAATAAAAATGTTAATTGTAAATTATTGACTTTAGGGTTTTTACTTTGAATTTTTGAGTGTTTTTTGTGGAAATTAGGGAGAGGGATCTTTGAAAGAATCTGTGAGGGAGCTGGAAAGAGGCAGAGATTGGAGTTTTTACGGGAGTTAGATTTTCATTTTTAAAAGAGGAGAAATTGGATTTTGAGGGTAAGAAAATTTTCTCTAAGAAAATACATTTTTCTAAGGGACTTTGAGAGAGATATTCTTGAGGGGAGATAGTGCATTTTGCTGGAAAAATAAAGAATTTAATGTTCTTGGAGTTCATCTTTTCTTATTCTTAAAAATTAAAATCATTTTCATCAATCTTTTTAATTCTCTTCTTTTTTTTTTTAAAATCTACAAGTTTTCTTCTTAAATTCTATTCTAGTTTTTTCTTATATCTAAAATTTTATTGAACTTGAAAACTTTGAGAAAGGAAAATTAATTCGTTAACTTGAGTTTTCTTATCAAACATCAAATACAAAAAAAAATCAAATCGTTTTTGAGTATTAGTGTTCTTGAGTTTTTTTTTATATAAGAACTCTAGATTTTCTTGAACATTTTTGAGTTTACTCTTGAATCTTGACAAGGAAAATAGATTGAGACATCTTGCTTCCATATTACTTAATTCTGAGGCTAAAGATTCTTGGATCCATTTTTTTTTGTCTCATTTCATTTCATTTCATTTATGTTAGTTTATTTTATTTTATTTTATTTTATTTTGCATTAATGCATGTATGTTTTTTTTTTGGGGTTGAGATTTACTATCTAGCATGAGTTTTCCATCTTTATTTTTTCCTTGGCATGAAAATGGATAAAATACATGATGTTTAGGGGATGAAAATAGGATTTGCATGATGTTTTCTTTAGTATTATTTCTTGTGATTTTTTGCATGCTTAAATACTAATCATTTTATGTTGCACGTTTGATTGTCTTATTCTTATTGCACATTTGATTGTCCTACTCTTGTTTATTCATTTAATTTTATTGGTTGATTATTATTATTATTATTATTATTATTATAATTATTATTATTATTATTATTATTATTATTATTATTATTATTGTTGTTGTTGTTGTTGTTGTTATATATGTTATTAGTATGTTATTATTATTATTATTTATCGTTATTATCATCATCTATTATTCTTATTATTATCCTTATTATTATGGTGATTGTTATTATTATTTTTATTGTTGTGATTGGTATCATTATTGTCATTATTTTTATTATGGTCATTATATTTTGCATGGTGTTATTTCATGATTTAGCTTTTATCATTATTATTAATATTACCTTGCATGATTTTTTTCTTCTATGTGTGATATTAACATATTAAATTAGTATATCCAATTTAATCTATTTTATGTATTCTATTGGTGTGTTAATTTTACACTTGATTTCTTTTATTTTTATTATTAAATAATTTTTGAATTATTGCTAATTTTTTTATTGCTGTTTTTTATTGGGGGTAAAATGTCGTGCTTATTAGTTTGAGCATTTATCATGACCGAACTCCTCGCGACACGTAGGAGTTTACATCACTTGGGTGAGACATTTCCTATCTCTATTTATGTGATTGTTTTTGCTAGTAAATAAAATAGTTTATTTTATACGCGTGCTAAAATAAAAAATCACAAAAATATTTTGTACAATTAAATTGGGATTCTTATTAATAAATTGGGACCAATGTCCATGATTTTAGCCCGAAAGGCATAAATATCACGGACTAAAACGAAGAGTTGATTTGTTAGAAATTGGATCACTCATCCCAATTTTCACAACAAATTCCAAAATAACTCTTCGATCCCTTTTTAAGTGAGCATGAAGGAACCAATGTTCCTGAACCAAAATAAATATCCCGATTTATGTATGTTACTTCCTTTTTTATTAATTTTGTGTGACTGTTTAGTTTTTATTTTATATTTTGTGGGCCCGTGTAATTAATTATTTTTGGGGCAATTTTATTTTCTTTCATTTGTGGATTGTATTATGTCTCGATTTCCATTTATATTTTACTTAGGTTTTCTTTTTCATTTGGGGGATTGTATTTGTCCCAATTTTTCTTTTAGTGTGGCTTTGTGTGTTTATCGCTTTATTTATCGCTTTATTTATCTTTTTTTATTTGCTTCCTCGATGCTTGAAGTGCACTTTAAATAAACAGCATTAAACGCGTGAGATGAGAGATGAAATTTTATAATTTAAAAACTCATTTATAATTAAGTAAAGGCACTAATAAGTGTGAAGTTCCGAACCACTCTCTGGTTTTGACCAATAAGAGGTTAACATTTCTCGATTTCTTATAAATTGGGTGGCGACTCCAAAATGCCTCAAAATTGCCTAAAGGTGTTATGACGATGGATGGTCCTTTTCAATGTTTTATTGTGAAAGGAGGTGCCGAAAATATCTCATAATATCTAAGATCAAAAAGGCGTGAACCAATCCCTCGAATCCTAAAAGCGGATTCAAATAGGACCTTTACTAGGTTCGGGCCGCGTCACAGTGGCGACTCTACTGGGGATTAATTTGTAACTTCACTCTGAAAATGTCTTGGTTAAAATGTATAATTGGGTTTTTGAAACTAAAATTCCATCTCTCATCTAAAATTGCATTGCATCCATGTTAGAGCCTTAAAATTATGCTAGTTTGGTCCCTTTCTTAACCTCGGTGCGTTCCCGAAGCACGACCCTATTTTCACTCAATCTAGGGAAGTGTCAAGGATAATCACCAGCTCAAGCCTCGTACCACCATGATATATTAAATGGAGACTCGATCGGTCGTTATGCTCGTGATGAGCTAGACCCGTTGGCAGGGACCATGCTTGGGTAGCCCTAAAGTATCACCACCTTTGACCAAAGCTCATGTAATGACACTAGATACTTTCACTACGTGAAATGTACTATAATACCGTGCTTGCTATTTGGGCCATCATATATTGAACAAAATCAATCAAATTAACATGGTCTTCATCAAAGGCTTTTATGCCCCGGTGGGCCCATCTTAATTTAGTTGAATTGTTTAAATACATAATGGCCAAACACCCATGCGTATGTACATTAGATAAGAGGTGTTATGCTGCCGGTTTTCCACCGTGCACCATACGTGCTCCTTAGGTCCCCTGTTGACCCGCGGATTAAGCCCACCTAGGAAGAGACCAATTGACCTTGTGTGTGGGAGTTAAAAGGTTAAAAGGATCTACTTGCTTGTATGTGGTCGTGATGTGCTGCATAGCTCATGATCATGCATTATGTGCGTCATTCATGCATCATTCTAACGAAGTGAGTTATGAGGCCATCATAGATTCATCCGGGTGGTCTAGAGATTCTAGTGGATGGCTGATTAGGAATCCTATCATCGGGTTGCCTAGAGGGACATCGGTTCAGGAGTCAGGTACAGAAAGCAGTGAGATTTTATCTTTAGTAGCATCCAGCATGGCTAATACTTCCCGAGAGTCAGAGGCTACCCGTGCATTTGTTGTTGAGGAAGTGGGTAAGAGATTGGAGGAATTTGAAAATAGAATGTTGACAATGATGGGGAATTTGACCACGATGATGACACAGTCTGCGGGGCAACCATCAGCTGCTCCCACAATAACACAGCTTGCTGGATAGCCACCAGTTGCTCCTGTAGTGGGACATGAGAGGCAAAATTCAGGCAAAGAAGATCCTCCGGTGATTTTATGCCCACCAGTGGCTGAACCTAGGGGTGCACCTGAGCCTAAAAGGGTTATAGACCTTGACAATAATTCCTTTGAAGATAACTTGGAAGGCCCAGTCTCAGTAAAGGGCAAGACACCTAAAGTTGAGGAGGTGATGTGGAAAAAGATGGAGGAAAAATTCGAGGCTATGAAAAGGATGCTGACTGCAGGAAGGGGAATGAACCCTGAAGATCGGGAGTTGGACAGTGATGACCTAATCCCCCTGAATTTCAAGATGCCCGATATCCCTAAGTTTGATGGTACTTCTGATCCTACGGCGCACATCAAACGGTATTCATTAGTAATGAAGGGGACAACTTTAACCAGGAAGCAAAAAATTGAGTACTTTTGCTTGAGCCTTATGGGGCCTGCAATTGATTGGTATCACGGGTTAGACAGAAGATCCAAAGAAGATTGGGACTTATTGACTGAGGAGTTCTTAAAGCAGTATGATTGCAGTACTAGGATGAAATTCACGCTGAAGGATTTAGAGCTGCTGCAGTAAAAGCCTGGGGAATCTTTTCACGAGTACCTCACTCGATGGAGGAATCGGGTTATGGAAATGAAGCGTAAACCGGATACTCCCGACTAGATCTGATTGTTTATCAGGAATGCCAGCCCATATCTAAGGGATGGATTGAAAATGAAAGGATTGAAAGATTGGGAGTCCTTAAAAGATATTGCCATAGAAGCGGAGAGTGAGTACATGGCAAGGAGGACAAGCAGTGAGGCCTATGCCAGAAAGAGCTACAGTAATCTAGGGGCAAGCAAGTTAGCAAGTTCTAGCAATGGTAACAAAATCATAAAGACGGTCGAGGTTTTAGCCACAGGAGTGAATCAACGACGCTTCTCAAATTTGGGTAGACCTTTATCTTAGGTGTTGAAGAGACTGGTAAAAGAGGGGAAGCTGCAACCCCTGCCACCTAGGCCAGCTAGAACCCAAGGACAGCCGGGGCATAGAGATGATGAATATTGTGAATTCCATCAGCACACGGGGCATTTGACGGACAACTGTGCAAGGCTGAGGCACCATATTCAAGATTTGATTGACAGCAAGCAGATTGCTGATCTTGAACAGAGGGAAAGCAAGAAAAAGACTGGTTATAATGCCATACCACCGCCAGCCTTCATGATTGGGTCAAGCCTACCTGAGTGGTATGTGGTGCAAGACTTGTATGGTAATGAGTACGTTGCTATCACTCGCTCTGAAGTAGGCAAAGAAGGGGCTCCTATGGCGATAATTAACTGTTGGGATTCGACTAGCGAGAGTGAGGCAGAGAAAGTTGATGAGCCAGAAGACTTGTGGAATTCTGAGGACGAAGAGGTGCAGAAATTACGGGCTATTACTCGTAGTGGGAGAGTAGTGCCAGAGGTTGAGAAGCAACAAGAAATAATGCCCCCAACTGTGGAAAAAGAACCAGGAGAAAACCAAGTTCTGAAACAGTTAAAGAAGACACCGGCTTAGATATCGGTGTGGGACCTGCTAAGACAGTCTCCAAGTCACAAACAAAACCTAGTGGAAGCTTTGTGTGAATCAACAGTTGCTACCACCATTTCACCTACCGAAATATTGGACATAGTGAAAGGGGGATCTAGAGAGAATGTAGTCTACACTGATGCCGACCTACCAATGGAGGGTCGCAATCATAACCGCCCCCTATATATCAAAGCCCAAATTAATGGGAAGCATACAGCTTGCGTCATGGTGGATGATGGGTCTTCCATCAACGTATGTCCACTTGTGGCATTACCTGCCATTGGGATGAATGAGAGCCTGTTGAGTAAATCTGACCTAACCATTACTGCCTATGACAATTCAAGAAGACAAGCTGCTGGGACTTTCAAGGTACAGGTGAGAACTGGGCCAGTTGAGACAGAAATCGAATTTCTTGTCCTGCCTATCCCAGCCAACTTTGCAGTACTACTAGGGAGGCCCTGGTTTTACAAGCTGGGAGGGGTTCCATCTACCCTTCACCAAATGATCAAAATCCCCTATGAGGGCCAGGTCGTGACAATCAAGGTAGCCAACAATAATCAAGTATCAGTCCTCGGGATTTCCAATCAACCCTTTAGTGGGTTTGATGTGGACGTGGTGGACGAAGAGGATGGCCTTGTGGGGACCCCTCAGGTTGTCAACATGATGAAGAAGATGAACTTCCTCTCGGGGGCCGGTTTAGGCAAGAATTCACAAGGGCCCCAGGCACCTGTCACTACGAGAGGGCAAAAGGATAGAAGAGGTTTGTGTTATATTGCTGAAACCAAGAAGAATAAGCTTGCAAAGAAGCCTGCAGAGATCCCGCATATTTTAGAGAGTTTTATGCCAGCTGCATCGGCATGTGCCTATTGTGGGGAGGCTAAGCCATAGTGGTTTGGGGGCAAGATCACTCCAGGTTTTGAGATTTTCAATGATGTTTTTGACCGGTCCGATGGAATGGTCAAGTCAATAGAAGGTTTTTGGGACGAGGAGATTTTCAATCAAAGTTTGGCATGGGATAAGGAAGTTCCTGAAGAGGTCGTCACTGACAGCCTGCTAGCCACGCGGGTGAAAGGCAAAAAAAAATTAGAGGCTAAGGTAGCAATGCCCGAATTAGAGAACCTGGAGATTGCAGACAACCAAGGCATTAGGCCATCGACTTCAACACCGGCATCAGCAGAAGATGACAATGATAGCTTTTCTGATGTACTTTTTATTCCTGAACTGTTTGACAATCGTGCTTGTAATTTTGAGTATTTCAATAAGATGAATGACTTTGCTTACTTGTGTGATGTTTCTCATGATTTCATTGAGCATGATCACGAACATGAATCATTCATATTTGATATTAACTCAACTAATACCACCTCGTTTAATCTCGGGACTTTGGAAAACCCAAAGGAAATCCTGATAGCATCTGATGTAACTCCTGAAGAGAGGGAAAATTTTGAGAGAATATTAAAAAAATATGAAAAAGTCTTTGCCTGGACCTATGAAGATATGCCGGGAATTGATCGAGAAGTTGCCGAACATGCTATTCCGACCTATCCAGAATGTAAGCCAGTTAAACAAAAACTCAGGAGGCTCAGACCAGAGTGGGTAAAAAAGGTAAAAGAGGAGGTTCATAAACAAATCGAGGCAAAGTTCCTAATAGAGGTTCAATACCCAACATGGTTGGCCAATATTATCCCTGTAGCAAAAAAGGATGGAAAGGTTCGGGTATGTGTGGACTACCGAGATTTGAACAAAGCATGTCCAAAAGATGACTTTCCTTTGCCCCATATTGATGTGCTAGTCGATAGTGCGGCAGCTTGCACGATGTACAGTTTTGTGGATGGATATGCGGGGTACAACCAAATCCTTAATAAGATCGTGGATCGGATTAAGACAACTTTCATCACTGAGTGGGTTACATTTGCCTATCGGGTTATGCCTTTCGGACTAAAGAATGCAGGAGCAACATACCAAAGAATGGCCACCAAAATCCTTGATGACTTGATCCACAAGGAGGTAGAAGTGTATGTCGATGGTATGATGATCAAGTCGATCACTCGAGAGGGGCATTTCGAGGCCTTGGAGAAGTTCTTTCAGAGGATTGACAAGTATAACCTTTGCCTTAACCCCAAGAAGTGCATCTTTGGAGTAACCTCAGGTAAACGGTTAGGCCACGTGGTGAGTCAAAGGGGAATCGAAGTAGATCCAGATAAGGTCAAAGCAATTAGGGAGATACTAACACCTTAGAAGGAAAAAGAAGTCAGGCGTTTTTTAGGCAAATTGCAATACATCAGTAGGTTCATTTCCAAGCTTGCTTTGGTATGCGAACTGATTTTTAAGCTCCTTAGGAGGAATCATCCGGTTAGGTGGAACGATGACTGTTAAAAAGCTTTTGATATTATCAAAGAATACCTTCTGCACCTCCCAGTTCTGCGGCCGCCACGGCCATCTAAGCCATTAATCCTTTATCTAGCAATAGAAGAGAATTTCGTTAGTGCCATGATGGCCTAAGAAGATGAATTCGGGGTTGAGTTCGCAGTTTACTACCTCAGTAAGAAATTCCATCCATATGAAGCCAAGTATGTCGAGGTGGAAAAGATCTATTTAGCAGTGATTTGGGCTTCAAAGAAATTAAGACAGAATTTCCATTCTTACAAGGTGCAGGCGGTCGCAAAACAAAACCCTCTCGATACCTTCAGGAAGCACCTTCTTTGCTAGGATGCTAGGAAAAATGGAAAGATGGTTGTTATTGCTACAAGAGTTTGATGTGGAGTACATCACTAGAAAGACTATTAAGGGGCAGGCAGTTGCAGAGTTCTTAGCTAACCATCTGATCGAAGGTGATCAATGGGAATATGAATTTCCTAATGAGGATGTATCGGCTATCACGGTGCAAAAGTGATAGATGTACTTCGATGGAATAGTGAACAGCAAGGGAGCAAGAGTAGGAGTAATCTTGGTAACCCCAGAGGGTGAAAAACTCCCCTTAGCTAAGAAGTTAAGATATGGAGCCACCAATAACGAAGCTGAGTATGAATCCTGCATCTTCGGGTTGGAAGCACTCTCAGCTGGGGGGGCAAAAGTAGCAGAAATTTTTGTAGACTCGTCCTTAGTGATTCATCAGGTCAGGGGTGAATGGTCCATCAAAGAAGAACGGTTGCTACCATATGTGGAGTGTTTGAAGGGATTAAGTAGCCAATTTGAAGTCTGCACTTTTAGTTATGTGCCTCGAGATGAGAACCAATTAGCAGATGCCCTGGCCACCCTTATATCTATATGGGAGAACCCAGAAGGAGTAGTTATGAAGCCTGTTGTGACGCGCGCCGGGTCCTGAGGGCCGCCCCTATGACCGCCCGCTTTAGGGCGATCGGGCAATTGCGGGTCCGTTGATAGCTTGCAATAAATAGCAAGTGCGTCTATGTTGGGCAACAGGGAGGTTTCATGGAGTCGCCACCCAATAGAACATTGGGAAAGTTACTCTCGCCTCGGAGAGCCTAAGACTGCGCGTTGTATCCATTTTGGGCCAACCAGAGGGGTCTTGGAAGGTAAACCTCTCGCCCTAAGGAGCCTAGGATTAGCGCTAAAGTCTCGTGACCCAAGAAGTATTTTGGAGGATAACCTCTGACCTCTCGAGACCAAAGACCAGAGCTGGGTCCGGGATTTCTCATCTATTTCTACCTCGATTAATTTATGATCAAATTTTAATTATCATTAATTCGCTCTCTCTCCACACGATGCAATTTTAATTTAAAAGCGCAAATATTCACATTGAACGCGATAGGATAAACATATCAAAAATAACATCAATTGTAAACTACAATAATACTAGGAGCGGAATACAACTCCCATTTAAAAGTGCAAACATACATAAAACCGGGGAATTTATTAATTATGAGGACTTTGGTCCCCGCATGCACAATTAAAGAAAATATTTTGGATGTGATAATTTTATTTGGGATGAAAATTAGGACATTGGTCCCATTTTATTATGAAAAATCTAAATTAATTTAGTAAGAAATATTTTTATGATCTTTATTTAGGTGCGCATAGGAAAACATTTTATTCAATGAATATATACAAGGAAACTAAAAATATAAATGAAATGAGAATTAAAAATGTATAAAGGAAATATCAAACCACGCAACTCCTCCTTCATGTGCATGGATGCTCAAATGAGAATAAAACAATGATTTGCAACCAAAAATCAAAAAGAAATTCATGTTAGTGATTAGGCCAATGAAATAATACAACATAAAAGGTAATATGTACAATGACCATATAACATGCATAAGATACTATAACATGCATAAAAAAATAATTATGATGCAATTTAACATGCATAAAGTGATTAAGATGCAATTTAACATGCATAAGGTGATGAAGTATCATGGCATATGCAACTTATTAACAATAGTTATTAACATACATGGAAGATTAGTGACAATCAATTTTATTATAGTTAAGACATGAATAAATGTGTAACATGAGAATAATTCCACTTGACATGCATAACTAGCATAAAATAATGACTATAACACTCATACATGCAAAAGAAAGCATAATAATAAACATGATATAGCATTAAGAAATTAAAGGTATTTACAACCTAAAACATGCATAATTACATGAACAAAGAATAATTTGACATGAAAAAAGATAATAGAATTTAAAAAGTTTATTTGTTATATGAATAATTGAAGATAAAAAAAATAAGAAGAAGAATATGGAGACTAAGAGAATTTACATGTTTGATATGTTAATTGGAAGCCAAAATAAATGAAATTAACAAGAGAATTAATGAGTAAAGCCAAGAATAATTACCCTCAAATTCAGTTTTGAAGAATTGAAGATAGAAGTGTTGAATTCCTTGTCTTCTCTTGTGAAAATCCTTAGAAAATAGCTTGAAAACTTGAAGAAAAGCTCTTGGAAACAAGTGTGTAAGATGGATTTTTTTCTCTCAACTCAAAGCTCCAAAATTCAGTTTTTTTTCTCCAAAATGTTCCTCATTCGTCCTCCTCTCTTTCTGAATTTTTTCTAGTGTTTTAACCCTCAAAAACTACCCAAAAACCACCCAAAACCGTCCAAAAACCGCTCAAAATCGTGTTTGGGTCGAAAAATGGGCGAAATGGGCGAAGTGGGGTGAAAATCGGCGTCAGGGGCGTCAATCGTGCGCGTCGCGCACGTTTCCGCGCGATTTGCGCGGAGTTTCCGCGCACGACGTGCGCGGGGCGAGCGATGCCCTACGCGTCGCTCGCGCGGAGCAACCGACGCCAAGGGCGTCGGACGCGCGGAGCGCACGGAAATCCGCGACGACCCTTGGCCATCTCCTTTTCGTCGCAATTATTTTCCCCCATTTTATTTTCAACATTTTTCCATCATTTTTCACCTTTTTTTTTTTTTTTTTTATAAAATACCACCAATCTAAAACACACTTTTTCTTCTTCAAAATAATTAAAAAAAATATTTTTAAAATATTTTTAAAATACCCTTTTTACTCACCGAAAAGACAAGGAAAATCACTTGTGAGCTCCAATCTTTTTGCCTATAAGCCGGCATAGCTAAATTTCATCATCGGGTAATCCTGATCAAGGCTACTCGGGACCCGGTGTCTACAGTTGCCCCCAATTTTGAAGAGACTAGTGCATGGGTGCCTAGGTGAGCCAAAATTCAGGAAAAGGAAAGAAACGCGTACCTGAAGCGGCGATCTTCCTGCTTGATGGAGTTATGATGATAGCTGCTGCTGTCTTTTGGTTGTAGCTGGTAATATCGTAGGTGCGCTAACCTCTTGTGGGTGGCGCCGCTATCGTGCTAAACATTGTGAGTTGGTAATGCCGTGGTCGTGCTAACCTCTTGTGGGTAGTGCCGCCATCGTGCTAACCGCTGTGAATTGGTAGTGCCGTGGTCGTGCTAACCTCTTGTGGGTAGTGCCGCCATCGTGCTAACCGCTGTGAATTGGTAGTGCCGTGGTCGTGCTAACCTCTTGTGGGTAGTGCCGCCATCGTGCTAACCGCTGTGAATATATGTTGTGGTCGTGCTAACCTCTTGTGGGTAATACCGCCATCATGCTAACCGCTGTGGATTTATTTTTTATTTTTTATTTTTTATTTTTTTGCTCCTTTAGATGTTTGGACTAGTGTCATCACTTGGCTTTTGTGGGTGTTTCCCGCCGATTTCTCCTGCAAGATTGTATGCATAGGAATATACAAGAAATCATGTGTGTATGTTATGGAATGCAAATGCTTGCAAAAATGTATAGATCGCACCCTAGGTGATCCATGGTTTGCTGAACTTATAGCTTGTCTGCTGTACCATGCCCCCTGAATCCTGAGGATCGTCGACAAGCTTTCTGAAAGAGACGTCCGGTGTATATCCCTTGCCCCCTGGTCAATGATCATTTACTTGGGATTCTATTTCATGTTCTGTGTTGTGTGTTGTCTGACTGACGGAAGATCATCTTGAAATAATGCCGCCTTATCGCTCCAGGCATTGAATGTCATTGTTTTAAAGGTAGTGCGTCCCTTGTGGATTTTCGCACTAGCTTTTCTTTGCGGGAAATGCGTCCCTTATGGGATTTTCACACAACCCTTTGCCTAACTTTTGCCTGGAATGGACCCAACTCAATCAAGCGGCTTTTGTTTATTTTATTTTTTGTAGGGCAGACTGCCTGTTTCCAGGTTTTCACCCTGCCCTTTGGCCTAACTTTTGCTTAGAGAGCCGGTTACGGTTTTCATCTCTAACGGCCTTCTTTTTTTTTTTTATTTTAGAGAAGGTTATCACCAAAGCTTCTGTTAAGAGCAAATAGGACATATCTGATGAGCGATAATCATTAGATGAAAAATTGATATAACTCTTTTTGAGACAGAACTGAAAGATCAATGAAAATATATTCTTTTATTCCTTGCAAAATTGTGTACATTTCTATATGATTTCATCATACATGATTTTCATTTGACAAGAATTCAAAAGCATGTGACTACACCTAATCTCGGAGTGGATTTTGTCAGCCTCAAACTCCTGTTATCAATCGGCCCTCTCGGGTTTTCTCGATTGAACATTTTCTCTTGGCCCTTAATTTTTGCCCAGGATGCCTTTTTTCGGTTTTCACCCTGGCAGGGCATTTATTCTCTTCTTTTTATTTTTGGTCTTTAGCCATGGAACCTTTTAAGTCTATCGACATTGACCGGGTCCTTGAACTCATTCCCATCGCTGTCTGCTAAAATTGCTGCTCCTTTTGTTAGCAACTTTTTCAAAATGAAAGGTCCTTCCCAGGTTGGTCTGAATTTTCCTCGTATGTCTGGAACTCCCGGCGTCATCATCTTAAAGACCAAATCCCCCTCCTTCAACGGATGCTTTCGTACTTTCTTGCAAAATGACCGAGCCAGCCTCTTTTGATAAACTTGGTTGTGGTAATAGGCCCGTAACCTGTCTTCATCCAACAGATTTAGCTGTGACAAACGTTGTTGTGCCCATTCTGCTTCAGGAATCTCAGCTTCCATGACTACCCTTAATGATTTCAGCTCAATTTCAACCGGCAGGACTGCTTCAGTTCCATATACCAGAGAGAACGGCGTTGCCCCTGTAGAGGTTCTGACTGTTGTTCTATATCCCCAAAGTGCGAAGGGTAGCTTTTCTGCCCAATCCTTGTAGTTCTGAACCATCTTGGCTAAAATTCTCTTCACATTCTTATTCGCCGCTTCAACTGCACCATTCGCTTGAGGACGGTAAGGAGAAGACTTATGATGTTGGATCCCATATTTCTGAAGCATCTGTTTAGTCTCTGCTAGGAATTGTACCCCATTATCAGACACAATGTGATGTGGGAGACCATATCTGCATATCAAATTCCGCTCGATGAATTTAGCCATATCCCTTGCATCAACCTTCTTGAAAGATTCAGCCTCAACCCACTTAGTGAAGTAGTCAATGGCAACTATGATGAATCTATGCCCATTAGAAGCAGTAGGATGGATTTCGCCTATGATGTCTATTCCCCATGCTGCAAATGGCCATGGAGATGTTAAGTTATGTAACTCTGAAACTGGCACATGCCTCAAATTCGCGTACTGTTGGCATGACTGACATTGCTTCACAAATTTTGAACAATCTGTATCCATTGTGAGCCAATAAAACCCTTGGCGCATGATCTTCTTTGCTAAGGCTAAGCCATTCATGTGAGCTCCACAAACCCCGGCATGAACTTCTTCCATAACTCTTTTAGCTTCTTTCTCTGCCAGACATCTTAACTGGGTACCATCAGCTTGCCTTTTGTACAAAGTGCCATTAACACTGATGAATTGAGTGGATAACTTCCTGATCATTCTTTGGTCCTTCTCATTGGCTTCCTCTGGAAAGACTGATCTCTCTAAATAATTCTGAATGTCATAATACCATGGATTTCCATCAATGGCCTCAATGTCCATCACCTGTTCAGCTTCAAAGCAAGGTCTTTCCGAGCTATAAATCAGCACGGGTTTCATTGCAACTCCCGTTGGGTTGTCCCACATGGACACTAAAGTTGCTAGAGCATCAGCTAACTGATTTTCGTCTCTGGGGATGAAGTGAAAAGTGCAAATCTCAAATTGGCTGCTCAACGCTCTCAAGTGCTTTACATAAGGCAACAGCCTTTCTTCCTTGACCGACCACTCCCTTCTGATCTGATGAATTACCAAGGAGGAATCCCCAAATACTTTTGCGGTCTTTGCCCCCAGAGCAAGCAATGCTTCCAATCCAAAGATGCAAGTTTCGTATTCTGCTTCATTATTGGTAGCCTTATACCTCAGCTTCTTAGCCAATGGTAACCTTTCACCATCTGGGGTCGTAAGAATAACTCCTACGCCTGCTCCCTTATTATTGACTGCTCCATCAAAGAATAATTGCCACCCTTGTACTGCTATGGCCGTGACATCTTCATCTGGGAAGTTGTATTCAAACTGATCTCCCTCAATAGGATGCTCGGCTAAGAACTCCGCTACGGCTCTTCCCTTAATGGTTTTCCTGGTTATGTACTCAATGTCAAATTCCTGCAATAGCAGTAACCATCTTCCCATCTTCCCTAGTAAAGAGGGTGCTTCTTGGAGGTATCTAAGCGGATTATGTTTGGCAACCGTTTGTACCTTGAAGGAATGAAAGTAGTGTCGCAACTTCTTAGAAGCCCAGATAACTGCTAAACAAATCTTTTCCACCTCTACATATTTGGCTTCGTAAGGCAGAAATTTCTTGCTAAGATAGTAAACGGCAAACTCTATACCAAAATCGTCTTCCTGAGACATCATAGCACCCACTGAGTTATCTTCCACAGCCAGGTACAGGATTAATGGTTTGGCCCGGCGTGGTGGTCTTAACACCGGAGGATTTAACAAATACCTCTTAATGGTGTCAAAGGCCAATTGGCAGTCGTTGTTCCATAGCACCGGCTGATTCTTCCTAAGAAGCTTGAAAATAGGCTCACATACCGAAGCTAGCTTGGCAATAAATCGGCTGATGTACTGAAGCTTTCCTAGGAAACTTCTAACGTCCTTCTCCTTCTGGGGCACTGGCATCTCTCTTATGGCTTTGACCTTATCGGGATCTACCTCGATTCCCCTCTGGCTTACCACATGGCCTAACAACTTTCCTGATGTAACTCCAAAAATGCACTTCTTGGGATTGAGTCGCAGATCATACTTGCTAATCCTTTGAAAGAACTTTTCTAATGCCTCAAAGTGACCTTCCCTGGTAGCCGACTTAATCATCATGTCATCGACGTACACCTCCACTTCTTTGTGGATTAAGTCATTGAGAACCTTGGTTGCCATCCTCTGATAGGTTGCTCCTGCATTCTTCAACCCAAAAGGCATAACCCGATAGGCATATGTCCCCCACTCGGTGATAAAGGCTGTCTTGATCCGGTCCACTATTTTGTTAAGAATTTGATTGTACCCTGCGTATCCATCCACAAAGCTGTACATCATGCAAGCAGCAGCACTATCTACTAGCACATCAATATGAGGAAGAGGGAAATCATCTTTCGGACAGGCCTTGTTCAGGTCTCGATAGTCAACGCATACCCGAACCTTACCGTCTTTCTTGGATACAGGAACCACGTTAGCTAACCAGGTCGGGTATTGAACCTCTATCAGGAACTTGGCCTCAATCTGCTTATGGATCTCCTCTTTCACTTTCTGTGCCCATTCTGGCCTAAGTCTCCGGAGTTTTTGCTTGACGGGTTTAAACTCTGGGTAAGTTGGGATGGCATGTTCGGCAACATCTCGATCTATTCCCGGCATATCCTCGTAGGTCCAGGCAAAGACTTTTTCATATTTTTTTAATATTCTCTCAAATTTTATTCTCTCTTCAGGAGTTATGTCTGATGCTAGCAAAATTTCCTTTGGATTTTCCAAAGTTCCGAGATTAAATGCAGTTGTGCCAGTTGAATTAATATCAAAAATGAATGCATCATGCTTATGATCATGCGAAATGAAATCATCAGAAACATCACACAAGTAAGCAAAGTTGTTCATCTCATTAACATAATCAGAAACATTAACATTGTACTCAAAGAGTTCTGGTATAAAAAGAGAATCTAAATGACTATCAACTTCAGTCGACGCCGATGCTGCAGCTGACTGTGCTTTGGCTTCTTGATTTGGTGAAATCTTGAGAGCTTCAATCTTCGGCTCTGGCTCCACTATCTTCTCCTTCCCCTTAAGTCCGGTGGCTAACAGCTTATCAGTTACAATCTCTTCGGGCTCATCTCTGTCCCAGATGCTGCATTGGGTCATAATCTCCTCATCCCAAAAGTTCTCTACAGCTTTAACAACTCCGATCTCCCAATCAAAGACATCGTTAAAAATTTCAAATCCAGGGATAATCTTCCCATCTACCCACTGCGGTTCTTCTTCTCCAGTATAGGCACAAACCGATGATGATGGCACAAAGCTCTCCGAAATATGGGGAATCTTCCCTGACCCTTTCTTCTTACCATATTCTCCTTTGTAGCCCAACCCCTTTCGATCTTTCTGACCACGTGTAGTGATAGCATTCTGCAGCCCTTGTGACTCTTTTCCCAAACCAGCCCCTGGGAGGAAGTGCATCTTCTTCAGCATATTCGCCACTTGAGGGCTACCTTCTAGGTTTTGCTCTTCTCCGATCATCGATACATGAAAGCCACTGAATGGCTGATTAGAGATCTCCAAGGCAGACACTTAGTTCTCTCTTGCTGCTTTAATAGTCACTACTTCTCCTTCATGGGGTATTTTAATTATCTGGTGTAATGTGGATGGTACTCCCCCTAACTTGTGGAACCACGATCTACCAAGCAGAGCTGAGAAGTTTGCTGGAATCGGCAAGACCACAAAATCTGTTTCTGTCTCAATGGGCCCTGTCTTTACCAAAGCTTTGAAAATTCCCGATGCTTGCCTCCTGGAGTTGTCGTAGGCAGTGATGGTCAGGTCAGATTTGCTTAACATACTCTCATCCATCCCAAAGGCCTGAAGTGCCACCAAAGGGCAGACATTTATCGATGACCCGTCATCAACCATGACACAAGCGGTGTGTTTACCATTGATCTGTGCCTTGATGTACAATGGTCGGTTGTGGTTGCGACCCTCTGTTGGTAGGTCCGCATCAGAAAAAACCAACTTCTCCCCGGATCCCCCTTTACAAGGTCTAAAAGCTCGGATGGAGAGATTGTAGTTGCTACGGTGGATACGCTCAATGCTTCGACTAACTTCTGTCGGTGCGAGGGGGACTGTCTCAAGAGGTCCCAAATAGATATCTGAGCCGTGGTCTTTTTCAGTTGCTTCACTATTGAATTTTCTTCCGGCTCTTTCTCTGCGATTGCTTGTGCTGGGTCCTGCTGCTTCTCAGCTTCTGGAATGACCCTCCCACTTCTTGTTACTGCTTCTACTCTTTCTTTTTCCTCTGAATCCCACGGATCCGTAAACTCTCCATTTTTCTCATCTTCGTCATCTCCACTCTCACTAGTGGACCAACAGTCTATCGCTGCCACGGAAACCCCTTTTTCATCCACTGCAGGGCGAGTAATAGCGACATACTCATTTCCATATAGATCTTGCATTACGTACCACTCTGGTAGGCTCGATCCGATCATAAAGACTGGAGGTGGCACTGTGTTATAACCAGACTTCTTCTTGCTTTCTCTCTGCTCAGGATCGGTGATCTGCTTGTTGTCAATTAGATCTTGGACCCGATGTCTTAGCGTTATACACTCATCCGTCAAATGCCCGGTATGTTGGTGGAATGCGCAGTATTCATTCTCTTTGTGCCCTGGCTGTCCTTGGACCTTGGCCGGCTTAGGTGATAGGGGCCACAGTTTTCCTTCTTTTATTAGCCTCTTCAGCACCCATGATAAAGGCTTACCCAAGTTGGAGAAATACCTCTGACTTACGCCGGTTGCAGACACCTCGGCAGTCTTCCCAACTCTGTTACCACTGCTTGAACCTACTGGTTTGGCCGTCCCCTGATTGCTGTATCCCCTCCGGGCATAGGACTCACTATTTGCCCTCTTGGATAAATATTCTCCTTCCGCTTCTATGGCAATGTCCTTCAAAGACTCCCAATCCTTGAGTCCCTTCATTTTCAGTCCCTCTCTCAAGTAAGGACTGGCATTTCGAATGAATAGCCGGATCTGATCAGAAGTGTCCGGTTTGCGTTTCATCTCCATAACCCGGTTTCTCCACCGAGTAAGGTACTCGTGGAAGGACTCCCCAGCCTTCTGCTGTAACAACTCGAGATCTTTCAAAGTGACCTCCATCCGGGTACTGCAATCATACTGCTTAAGGAACTCTTCGGTCAACAAGTCCCAGTCCTCCTTGGATCTCCTGTCAAGCCCATGGTACCAATCAATAGCAGCTCCTGTGAGACTCAAGCAGAAATATTCTATCTTCTGCTTTCTTGTTAAGGTCGTTCCCTTCATGACCAGCGAGTATTGCTTGATGTGTGCGGCAGGGTCAGAGGTTCCATCAAATTTGGGAATGTCCGGCATCTTAAAATTCTGGGGAATTAGGTCATCCCCATCCAGCTCTCGGTCTTCCGGGTTCATTCCTTTTCCCACGGTCATCATCCTTGCCATGACCTCAAATCTCTCTTCCATTTTCCTCCACATTGCCTCATCCAGTTTTGGTAACTTTTCTTTAGCTACTGTATGCTCCTCATGCTCATCTCCCCCAAACTCAACTTCAGACCTGGGGCCCTCTCTGCGCTCAATAGGTGCAGGCACTCTTTGCTCAACAACAGGTGGGTCAACCACTGGTTGGTTAATTGCAACAGGACGTTCTTCTCTTACAACCTCTTGTTCAGTTGGTACTCGGATAGGGGCAGAAGCAGCTTGTTGCCCAGCTATGGTGGTGGCAAGATTGCCCATCATTGCAATCATTCGGGCTTCAAATTCCTCCATTCTCTTTCCTACCTCCTCGGTGATTATTGCCCGAGTTGCATCAGACTCATTTGATGGATTAGCCATACTTACTTTTGTTGATGATTCGGAAGAAAACCCCACACTATTTTCTGAGATTGAATCTGAACTCTGATCTGACACTAACTCAGTTAACCCCAAAAGCGGCGTCCTTCTTAACCGTCCGTCGGGACCTCTAGACCACCCAGGAGAATCTATGATGGCTGAAATGCAAAAATTGTTAAGATGATGCATGATTAAAATGCAATGCATGCTCGTGTTGATGCAACATAGACAAACACATGCAAGCAAATAGATCCTTCCAACCTTATATCTCCCACACACGTGGTAGTGCGGTCTCTTTCCTAGGTGGGCTTGATCCATGGATTAACGTGGAACCCAATGGACACGTATGATGCGCGGTGAAAAACCGGCAGCATAACAGCTCCTATCTAATGTACATACGTATGGGTGTTTGGCCATTATGTATTTGAACAATTCAATTTAACTAGGATGGGCCCACCGGGGCATGAAAGCCTTTGATGAAGACCATTTAATTAAATTGGTTTCGTTTAATATATGATGGCCCATATAGCAAGCATAGTATTACGGTACATTTCACCTAGTGGAAGTATCTATTGCCATTACATGAGCTTTGGACAAGGGAGATGTTACTTTAAGGCTACCCAAGCATGATCCCTGCCGACGGGTCTAGCTCATCACAAGCATAGCGATCGGTCGGGTCGTCATTTTGATATACCATTGAGGTACGTGGCTTGGGCTGGTGATTATCCTTAACACTTCCCCAAATTGAGTGAAAATGAGGTCGTGCTTCGGGAACGCACCGGGGCTTGAAAAGGGACCAAACTAACTTAATCTAAAGCTCTAATGAGATGATATGCAATTTTGAGATAAAGCGAATTTATGAATTAAATTTTAACCATAAATGTTAAACGAGGTATTTTCAAATTGAAATCTCGAACCATATCGTCCCCAGTGGAGTCGCCACTGTGACGCGCACCGGGTCCCGAGCGCCGCCCCTATGACCGCTCGCTTTAGGGAGATCGGGCAATTGCGGGTCCGTTGATAGCTTGCAATAAATAGCAAGTGCGTCTATGTTGGGCAACAGGGAGGTTTCATGGAGTCGCCACCCAATAGAACATTGGGAAAGTTACTCTCGCCTCGGAGAGCCTAAGACTGCGCGTTGTATCCATTTTGGGCCAACCAGAGGGGTCTTGGAAGGTAAACCTCTCGCCCTAAGGAGCCTAGGATTAGCGCTAAAGTCTCGTGACCCAAGAAGTATTTTGGAGGATAACCTCTAACGTCTCGAGCCCAAAGACCAGAG
Source organism: Excoecaria cochinchinensis (assembly GCA_947683425.1). NCBI lineage: Eukaryota > Viridiplantae > Streptophyta > Magnoliopsida > Malpighiales > Euphorbiaceae > Excoecaria > Excoecaria cochinchinensis. The sequence goes on from CANTUQ010000004.1 coordinate 7,511,694, forward strand.
CTGGGTCCGGGATTTCTCATCTATTTCTACCTCTATTAATTTATGATCAAATTTTAATTATCATTAATTCGCTCTCTCTCCACACGATGCAATTTTAATTTAAAAGCGCAAATATTCACATTGAACGCGATAGGATAAACATATCAAAAATAACATCAATTGTAAACTACAATAATACTAGGAGCGGAATACAACTCCCATTTAAAAGTGCAAACATACATAAAACCGGGGAATTTATTAATTATAAGGACTTTGGTCCCCGCATGCACAATTAAAGAAAATATTTTGGATGTGATAATTTTATTTGGGATGAAAATTAGGACATTGGTCCCATTTTATTATGAAAAATCTAAATTAATTTAGTAAGAAATATTTTTATGATCTTTATTTAGGTGCGCATAGGAAAACATTTTATTCAATGAATATATACAAGGAAACTAAAAATATAAATGAAATGAGAATTAAAAATGTATAAAGGAAATACCAAATCCCGCAACTCCTCCTTCATGTGCATGGATGCTCAAATGAGAATAAAACAATGATTTGCAACCAAAAATCAAAAAGAAATTCATGTTAGTGATTAGGCCAATGAAATAATACAACATAAAAGGTAATATGTACAATGACCATATAACATGCATAAGATACTATAACATGCATAAAAAAATAATTATGATGCAATTTAACATGCATAAAGTGATTAAGATGCAATTTAACATGCATAAGGTGATGAAGTATTATGGCATATGCAACTTATTAACAATAGTTATTAACATACATGGAAGATTAGTGACAATCAATTTTATTATAGTTAAGACATGAATAAATGTGTAACATGAGAATAATTCCACTTGACATGCATAACTAGCATAAAATAATGACTATAACACTCATACATGCAAAAGAAAGCATAATAATAAACATGATATAGCATTAAGAAATTAAAGGTATTTACAACCTAAAACATGCATAATTACATGAACAAAGAATAATTTGACATGAAAAAAGATAATAGAATTTAAAAAGTTTATTTGTTATATGAATAATTGAAGATAAAAAAAATAAGAAGAAGAATATGGAGACTAAGAGAATTTACATGTTTGATATGTTAATTGGAAGCCAAAATAAATGAAATTAACAAGAGAATTAATGAGTAAAGCCAAGAATAATTACCCTCAAATTCAGATTTGAAGAATTGAAGATAGAAGTGTTGAATTCCTTGTCTTCTCTTGTGAAAATCCTTAGAAAATAGCTTGAAAACTTGAAGAAAAGCTCTTGGAAACAAGTGTGTAAGATGGATTTTTTTCTCTCAACTCAAAGCTCCAAAATTCAGTTTTTTTTCTCCAAAATGTTCCTCATTCGTCCTCCTCTCTTTCTGAATTTTTTCTAGTGTTTTAACCCTCAAAAACTACCCAAAAACCACCCAAAACCGTCCAAAAACCGCTCAAAATCGTGTTTGGGTCGAAAAATGGGCGAAATGGGCGAAGTGGGGCGAGAAATCGGCGTTAGGGGCGTCAATCGTGCGCGTCGCGCACGTTTCCGCGCGATTTGCGCGGAGTTTCCGCGCACGACGTGCGCGGGGCGAGCGACGCCCTGCGCGTCGCTCGCGCGGAGCAACCGACGCCAAGGGCGTCGGACGAGCGGAGCGCGCGGAAATCCGCGACGACCCTTGGCCGTCGCCTTTTCGTCGCGATTATTTTCCCCCATTTTATTTTCAACATTTTTCCATCATTTTCACCTTTTTTTTTTTTTTTTATAAAATACCACCAATCTAAAACACACTTTTTCTTCTTCAAAATAATTAAAAAAAATATTTTTAAAATATTTTTAAAATACCCTTTTTACTCACCGAAAAGACAAGGAAAATCACTTCTGAGCTCCAATCTTTTTGCCTATAAGCCGGCATAGCTAAATTTCATCATCGGGTAATCCTGATCAAGGCTACTCGGGACCCGGTGTCTACACCTGTGCTAGTCTTTAGTTCGGATAAGCCATGCTTTAAAGCAGAGCGGGTGATGGATGTTGAGGTTGACGATGGAAAACCTTGGTATTATGATATTCAGAATTACTTAGAAAGGTCAGTTTTCCCAGAAGAAGCCACTGAGAAGGATCAAAGAATGATTAAAAAGCTATCCTCTCAATTCATCAGTGTGGGCAGAACGTTGTATAAGAGGCAAGTGAATGGTTTTCAGTTAAGATGTTTGGCAGAGAAAGAAGCTGGAAGGATTATGGAAGAGGTTCATGCCGGGGTTTGCGGAGCTCACATGAATGGTTTAGCCTTAGCAAAGAAGATCATGCGCCAAGGATTTTATTGGCTTACAATGGACGCTGATTGCTCAAAGTATGTGAAGCAATGCCAGTTGTGCCAGCAATATGCGGACATGAGGCACGTGCCAATTTCAGAACTACACAATTTAACATCTCCGTGGCCATTTGCAGCTTGGGGAATAGATATAATAGGAGAGATACATCCTAGGGCATCTAATGGGCATAGGTTCATTGTAGTCGCCATTGATTACTTCTCTAAGTGGGTCGAAGCTAAATCTTTCAGAAAGGTCGACACTAGAGACATGGCTAAATTCATCGAGCGGAATTTGATATGCAAATACGGTCTCCCACACCACATCGTGTCAGATAATGGGGTACAATTCTTGGCAAAAACTTTATAGATGCTTCAAAAATATGGAATCCAGCATCACAAGTCCTCTCCTTACCGACCACAGGCTAATGGAGCAGTTGAGGCGGCAAACAAGAATGTCAAAAGGATATTGGCCAAGATGGTTCAGAGTTATAAAGACTGGGCAGAAAAGCTACCTTTTGCCCTTTGGGGCTACAGAACCACTATCAGAACTTCAACAGGAGCTAGCCCCTTTTCTTTGGTTTATGGGACATAAGCAGTTTTACCAGTGGAAATCGAGCTCCAATCGTTGAGGGTAATATCGGAGGCAAAGCTGCCAGAAGCAGGATCGGCGCAGCAGCAGTTGCTACAATTGAACTTACTGGATGAGGATAGGATGCGGGCCTATTATCACAATCAGGTTTACCAGAAGAGATTAGCCCGGTCATTTGGAAAAAATGTCAGAAAGCACCCCCTAAGAGAAGGAGATTTAGTCTTCAAGCAAATGAGGCCAGGGGTTCCGGACTTCCGAGGCAAATTCAGACCAACTTGGGAAGGACCTTTTATTCTAAAGAAAATATTGTCCAAAGAAGCTGCAATCTTAACAGACAGTGACAAAAATGAGTTCAAGGAACCCGTTAATGTGGATCGATTAAAGAGGTTACATGGCTAAAGACTAAAATAAAAAGAAGAGAAATAAAAGCCCCGCAGGACGAAAATAAAAAAAAAGGCGGCCTTGCTAAAATTGGGCGCCCTGTCAGGGTGAAAACCGAAAAAAAAGGCATCCTGGGCAAAAATTAAGGGCTGCGAGAAAATGGTCAATCATGAAAACCCGAGAGGGCTGATTGATAACAGGAGTTTTGATGCTTTCAGGAGCCATCTCGAGATTGGATGTGGTCTTGTATTTTGAGCCTAATGTTAAAAAGTGATCATGTATGATGAAATCACATGGAAACATTTACATGTGTGCAAATGTATGCTCATTTTGCGTAATTAATGCCATTATGTTCCCTTGTGAAAAAGTAATACGTTACTTTCCATTGGATGCATGCAATTATCCACTGTTGCTTTTGCCGACAAAGGGTTTAGCCCCTAAAAAGAAGAAGAAGAAGAAGAAGAAGAAGAAGAAGGCCATTAGAGATGAAAACCATAACTGGCTCTCTAAGCAAAAGTTAGGCCATATGCTCATTAATACGGGCGGTCTATCCTACAAAAAAATAAAAAAATGAATAAAAGCCGCTAGGATGGGTTGGGTCTATCCTAGGCAAAAATAAGGCACATGGTTATATGAAAATCCCCAAAGGGATGCATTTCCCTCAAAGAAAAGCTAGTGTGAAAACCTACAAGAGGCGCACTACCTTCAAAATAATGACTTTCGATGCATGGAGGCATAAGGCGGCATAAACTCCGATGATTTCACTTAGGACAGGACAAGGCTTGATTCAGGACATGAGTCAAAATTCAGGCCATATGCTCATTAACCGGGGGGCAAAAATGCGCACCCGATGATTCACTTTGAGAAGGTTATGAGTCAGAATCCCTAAGCCAAGGAGCATCCCAATTAAGATCCTCGAGAACGAAATTGCGCTTCGATACCCAGACCACCCGAATGGATTCATCACTTGCATTTTGCATAAGCATGTGCACATTCACACGCATAATTTGCCTTTGGGTATTGATTTTAATTTTGCAGGAGACATTAGGCAGTGAAGCTTATCTGGAAGAACACCTCAGGAATTCAGGAAGTATGCAGAAAAATTATATATAAATAAATAATTGTGTTATTTTTTTTCTCTTTTTAGGATGCCTCCACGACGCGCTCCATCTAGAGAAACATCAAGTGCTCCATCTCCAGCATGGATGGATGCTACACAAAGGCAAAATTTTAAAGCATTAGGTGGTTCACGGTTTCTGTCCAGCAAATTTCTATCCCAAACATTCTTAGAGCAGATGGGCATGTGGGAGGAAGTCAGCATGTTGTTAGCGGCTATAGGTTGGATGAATTTCCTTACACCAGCTTTTCTCACTTATCTAGAGGTTACTAGGGAGTTCCTGGCTACACTTAAATATGGGGGGCTTTCAAGGTCAGATACAGACCCTGAAGCTATATCCTTTCGGGTCCAAGATACACAGCACACGATGAGTCGCCAGAGTTTTGCACAAATCATGGGTCTTCCGACTGGGGATCAAGTACAGGTACCAGGCAGAGTTGTTTTGGCACACCAATGGGAAGTGATCACAGCACCAGGGGCCCATTATGACCGCAATACAACAAAGAGTACTCTATTAGCCTCACAGGTGTACAGGTATATTCAGAGGATTTTAGCCAGCAGCTACTTGGGCAGAACTGGTAGTCCTAGTGCCATCAATACAGCAGAGATTTGGAGTCTATGGGCTATAGCAACGGGGATCTCGCTCAACATTAGTCACGAGATTATAGTCGGCATGGTTAGACAAAGTTGGAGGGCTACGGCATAGATATGTATAGGTGGGGTAGTCACCAGGTTGCTACTGCACTTAGGACACGACCCTGGCACATTTGGCCCACCTGTGGACAGAGACATTTATGTTGACTGGGCCCTTGCCAAATATATGGGCATGGTTGAGCAGTTGCCTGGATAAGCAGGAGAGTATAGACTTCTTTCTATGGCGGAAACTCAACAGATGTACCGTTTACCTCCACTCATAACTGCCACGCCATCCGAAGATCAGTTTCAAGGCGACGAAGAGCTTCCACAACCTCAGACAGATGAGGAGTACTATCGCCCGCAACCAATGGAAGAAGAGCTTCCACAACCTCAAACAGATGAGGAGTGCTATTATTCGCAACCAGTGGAAGGAGAACCTTCACAATCTCAAATAGACGGGAAGTATTATCGTCTGTAGCCAGAAGAAGAAAAGCCTCGCTCGCCGCCAGACTATACGAATATGGACATCAATCTGGATGACTTTGACATTGATCTGAGTGATCTTTTTCACACTCCATTATCACAGCTAGTTCCTCCAGAAGATCAGATACGCCATCCTCCTTACATGTATACTTCGAGGACGGGTCCTCAGACATCTAGGAGGTATCACCCCTATGATCGTCCAGATTCTCCGGGGGTATTTACTTCGGCAGCTCCGCCACCATCACTTAGGCTCGGGATGGAGCAGAGCCAGACAAGTATGGAGATCCTCATCCAAACCATGCAGAGGGAGATTTTAGCAGCATTGGAGGTCAGATCCCAGCACTTTGATGAAAGACTGATGGCTGTGGAGAAGCGCATGGATGAGAGACTGATGGCTATAGAGCAATGCATGAACAAGAGGCTGATAGCTATAGAATAGTGTATGGATCAGCGTATGGATGAGAGACTACAAGCCATAGACGAGAGATTGCAGTGCATAGGGCGGTTTGTGAAGGAGAAGCAGCAGCACCAGGACAGACCTGAGGAGCCCATGAGGGCCTCCTACACACCTATGAGCCAAGAAGGATCAAGCGATGCACACCAACTATGATCCTTTTGATCGATGTTCAGGGAGATTTATGTTTATTTTGGTCTAATTTATGTACGAAAATGATATCTATATTGATGACCTTTATTGCACTTCGCATGTTTGGATGCCTTTTAACATGAGATAGACAAAAAGAATGAGAATATAAAAATAGTGAACCATGACAAAGATGGAAATTATATGATAAGCCACAAATTGGTAAAATTATAACAATTGAACCTTCACGGAATTTAAATAATCGAAATGATTATAATGACAAATCGATCTGATCAAAGTTTATTTTATTCAGGAAACAACTTAAAGCAACTCCCTGTGTTTTGTAAGTCTGGAGCAGACTCGACGCATCACCATCACGAGATGGACCCCTGTACTTTGTAAGTCTGGAGCAGACTTGGTGCAGCTTAGAAGAGTAGCTCTCGCGTTTTGTAAGTCTAGAGCAGACTCGGCGCATCACCATCAGGAAATGACCCCTCACTTTGCAGTCTTGTCAACGACTCGGTGCAATTCAAAGCAACACTTTTCGCGTTTGGCAAGTCTGGAGCAGACTCAGCGCGTCACCATCTGAGGATGGCATCTGCACTTTGTAATCTTGGTAGCGATTCGGTGCTATCACTTTAAAGCTTAGACAACAGCTCGGTGATATTCAAGAACCTCTGCACTTTGTAATCTTGGTAGCGATTCGGTGCTATCACTTTGTAGCTTAGACAACAGCTCAGTGATATTCAAGAACCTCTGCACTTTGTAATCTTGGTAGCGATTCGGTGAAATCACTTTGTAGCTTAGATAACAGCTCGGTGATATTCAAGAACATCTGCACTTTGTAATCTTGGTAGCTATTCGGTCCAATCACTTTGTAGCTTAGATAATGGCTCGGTGATATTCAAGAACATCTGCACTTTGTAATCTTGGTAGCGATTCGGTGCAATCACTTTGTAGCTTAGATAACAGCTCGGTGATATTCAAGAACATCTGCACTTTGTAATCTTGGTAGCGATTCGGTGCAATCGCTTTGTAGCTTAGACAATAGCTCGGTGATATTCCAGAACCTCTGCACTTTGTAATCTTGTCAGCGATTCGGTGCAATCACTTTGCAGCTTAGACAACAGCTCGGTGACATTTTAGAACATCCGTACTTTGTAATCTTGTTAGCGATTCGGTGCAATCACTTTGTAGCTTAGACAATAGCTCGGTGATATTCAAAAATGGTCGCACTTTGTAATCTTGTCAGCGATTCGGTGCAACCACACTGTAGCCTAGATAACGGCTCAATTATATCCAAAGATATCCGCACTTTGTAGTCTTGTCTGCGACTCGGTGCAACCCAAGAGAGCACTTCTTGCATTTCGTAAGTTCGGAGCGGACTCGGCACATCATAATTTGAGGATGGAACCCACGTCTCGTAATTCCGAAGTAGGCTTGCATTTCGGGAGAAATGATTTACTTTTCATAGCAACGGGAAGATCGTTGCCTCAGGTATGCACTTCTTTCCTCTTTTCTGAATTTTGGCTCAACTAGGTACCTGTGTGCTAGTTTTCCCAAAATTGGGGGCAACTGTAGACACCGTGTCCCGAGGCGATCCAAGATTAGGATTACCCGATGATGAAGATAAAAGACTAATTCATGAGAAAGAAAATAGGAATCGATCATCTCTTTGTCAAATCCTTTTATTTTCCTCAAAATCCTTTTAAAGTGTTGATTCTTATTTTTATTTGTATCTTTATTTTTCATCCATATTTTGTATTTTATTTTATTATATTTAAAAAAATAAAAATTTGGCAACCTGTTGCGGCAACCGGGCGCTGCCAGCGCCCAGCAGCGCGTAACAGCGCACATCAGCACGCAGCGCTGCCCGCGAATCTGGCATAGTCGGCGAGATTTCTCGCCCATTGGCGAGAAATCTCGTCGATTCGCGTACTTCCCCCCTCCCCCCCCGATCGGTGAGAAATCTCGCCGATCATGCCCAGATTATGCCAATTCCGCAATTTTCCACCGAAAATCATTTTTTTCACTTTTTAGGCTAAAAATGATTTTTTCTTGTGATTTTTTCAGATTTTATTAAAATTTAATAAATATTGGTGAAATTGAGTGGGTATTAAAAGTAAAAAAACAACAAAAAATAATTAAAAATAAATAAAAATGTTAATTGTAAATTATTGACTTTAGGGTTTTTACTTTGAATTTTTGAGTGTTTTTTGTGGAAATTAGGGAGAGGGATCTTTGAAAAAATCTGTGAGGGAGCTGGAAAGGGGTAGAGATTGGAGTTTTTACGGGAGTTAGATTTTCATTTTTAAAAGAGGAGAAATTGGATTTTGAGGGTAAGAAAATTTTCTCTAAGAAAATACATTTTTCTAAGGCACTTTGAGAGAGATATTCTTGAGGGGAGATAGTGCATTTTGCTGGAAAAACAAAGAATTCAATGTTCTTGGAGTTCGTCTTTTCTTATTCTTAAAAATTAAAATCATTTTCATCAATCTTTTTAATTCTCTTCTTTTTTTTTTTTATAAATCTACAAGTTTTCTTCTTAAATTCTATTCTAGTTTTTTCTTATATCTAAAATTTTATTGAACTTGAAAACTTTGAGAAATGAAAATTAATTCCTTAACTTGAGTTTTCTCATCAAATATCAAATACAAAAAAAATCAAATCGTTTTTGAGTATTAGTGTTTTTGAGTTTTTTTTCAGATAAGAACTCAAGATTTTCTTGAACATTTTTTAGTTTACTCTTGAATCTTGTCAAGGAGAATAGATTGAGACATCTTGCTTCCATATTACTTAATTTTGAGGGTAAAGATTCTTGGATCCATTTTTTTTTATCTCATTTCATTTCATTTATGTTAGTTTATTTTATTTTATTTGATTTTATTTTATATTTATGCATGTATGTTTTTTTTTTGGGGTTGAGATTTATTATCTAGCATGAGTTTTCCATCTTTATTTTGTCCTTGGCATGAAAATGGATAAAATACATGATGTTTATGGGATGAAAAATAGGATTTGCATGATGTTTTCTTTAGTATTATTTCATGTGATTTTTTGCATGCTTAAATACTAATCATTTTATGTTGCATGTTTGATTGTCTTATTCTTATTGCATGTTTGATTGTCCTACTCTTGTTTATTCATTTAATTTTATTGGTTGATTATTATTATTATTATTATTATTATTATTATTATTATTATTATTATTATTATTATTATTATTATTATTATTGTTGTTGTTGTTGTTGTTGTTGTTATATATGTTATTATTATTATTATTATTATTATTATTATTATTATTATTATTATTATTATTATTATTATTATTATTATTATTTATCGTTATTATTATCATCTATTATTCTTATTATTATCCTTATTATTATGGTGATTGTTATTATTATTTTTATTATTGTGATTGGTATCATTATTGTCATTATTTTTATTATGGTCATTATATTTTGCATGGTGTTATTTCATGATTTAGCTTTTATCATTATTATTAATATTACCTTGCATGATTTTTTTCTTCTATGTGTGATATTAACATATTAAATTAGTATGTCCAATTTAATATATTTTATGTATTCTATTGGTGTGTTAATTTTACACTTGATTTCTTTTATTTTTATTATTAAATAATTTTTGAATTATTGCTAATTTTTTTATTGTTGTTTTTCTTATTGCGGGTAAAATGTCGTGCTTATTTGTTTGAGCATTTATCATGACCGAACTCCTCGCGACACGTAAGAGTTTACATCACTTGGGTGAGACATTTCCTATCTCTATTTATGTGATTGTTTTTGCTAGTAAATAAAATAGTTTATTTTATACGCGTGCTAAAATAAAAAATCAAAAAAATATTTTATACAATTAAATTGGGATTCTTATTAATAAATTGGGACAAATGTCTTGGATTTTAGCCCAAAAGGCATAAATATCACGGACTAAAATGAAGAGTTGATTTGTTAGAAATGGGATCACTCATCCCAATTTTCGCAACAAATTCCAAAATAACTCTTCGATCCCTTTTTAAGTGAGCATGAAGGAACCAATGTCCCTGAACCAAAATAAATATCCCGATTTATGTATGTTACTACCTTTTTTATTGATTTTGTGTGACTGTTTAGTTTTGCTTTTATATTTTGTGGGCCCTTGTAATTAATTATTTTTGGGGCAATTTTATTTTCTTTCATTTGAGGTTGTGTTATGTCCCGATTTCCATTTATATTTTACTCAGCTTTTCTTTTTCATTTGGGGGATTGTATTTGTCCCAATTTTTCTTTTAGTGTGGCTTTGGGTGTTTATCGCTTTATTTACCGCTTTATTTATTGCTTTATTTACATTTTTTTTATTTGCTTCCTCGATGCTTGAAGTGCGCTTTAAATAAACTGCATTAAATGCGTGAGATGAGAGATGGAATTTTATAATTTAAAAACTCATTTATAATTAAGTAAAGGCACTAATAAGTGTGAAGTTCCGAACCACTCTCTGGTTTTGACCAATAAGAGGTTAACATTTCTCAATTTCTTGTAAATTGGGTGGCGACTCCAAAATGCCTCAAAAGTGCCTAAAGGTGTTATGACGATGGATGGTCCTTTTCAATGTTTTATTGTGAAAGGAGGTGCCGAAAATATCTCATAATACCTAAGATGAAAAAGGCGTGAACCAATCCCTCGAATCCTAAAAGCGGATTCAAAGAGGACCTTTGCTAGGTTCGGCCCGCGTTACAGGTGCCTAAAGGCATTGTGGGGCTGGATGATCCTTTTCAATATTCTATTGGAAGGGAGGTGTCCAAAATGTCTCGCGATGCTCAAGATCAAAAGACGCGAACCAATACCTCAAATCCTAAAAGCGGGTTCAAAGAGGGCCTTTGCTAGGTTCGGCACATGTCACAGTGGCGACTCCACTAGGGATGTTTGAAACTTTGCTTTGAAAGTTACTTAAGTTAAAATTATAATTGAGTTGTTAAGAATTAAAAATTCCATTTCTAATCGAAATTGCATTACATACATTAGAGCCTTAGAATTATGCTAGTTGTTCCCTTATATACCCCGGTACATTCCCAAAACACGACCCTACTTTCATTCATTGTAGGGAAGTGCTCGGGATAATCACCAGCCCAAGCCTCGTACCATTTATGGTATATCAAATGGAGACCCGATCGGTCGCTATGCTCATGATGAGCTAAACTCGTTGGCAGGGACCATGCTTGGGTAGCCCTAAAGCAACACCACCTTTTGACCAAAGCCTATGTAATGGTACAAGATACTTCCACTAGGTGAAATGTACCATAATACCGTGCTTGTTATTTGGGTCGTCATATATTAAATAAAATCAATTAAATTAAATGGTCTTGCATCAAAGGCTTTCATGCCCCGGTGGGCCCATCTTAATTTAATTGAATTGTTTAAATACATAATGGCCAAACACCCATATGAATGTACATTAGTTAAGAGCTGTTACGCTGCCGATTTTTTTCCGTGCCCTATGCATATCAAATGGCTTCCCTGTTAACCCTTGGATAAAGCCCACCTAGGAGAGAGACCGCACTACCTCGTGTATGGGAGAAATAAGGTCGAAAGGATCTATCTGCTTGCATGTGTTTGTCTATGCTGCACCAGCACGACCATGCATTGCACTTCAGATCATGCATCATCCTAACAAAGGTATGTTTTGCAGCCATCATAGATTCGTCCAGGGAGTTTAGAGGTCCCGACGGTTGGTTAAAAAACATTTCACTCTTGGGGTTGTCAGAGCTAGTGTCAAATCAGAGTTCAGATTCCTTTTCAGAGGGTAGTGAGATTTTGTCTTTAGAATCATCCGCTGAGGCAAGTATGTCTAATCCAGCAAGAGGTTCTGATGCAACTAGGGCAATGATTGCCGAAGGAAGTGGGAAAAAGAATGGAAGAGTTTGAGGCTAGGATGATGGTAATGATGGGCAACCTTGCTGCTACCCTAGCCCTAATTGCCGGGCAATAGGCTACTGCTCCAGTTAGAGAGCAAGAAGAACAAGGGGTTACTGGAGAAGATCCCCCAGTAGCAGTTGATCCACCTGTGGTTGAGCCAAAAGCGCCAACGCCTGTCGAGCATAGGGGAGGCCCTAATTCTATGATTGACTTATGGGAGGAGCAAGAGGAGCCGACAGTAGTAAAGGGAAAGTCGCCCAAACCGACAAATGCAATGTGGAGAAAAATGGAGGTAAAGTTTGAAGCTATGACGAGGATGTTGAAGGTAGGAGGAGGGATGAATCCTGAAGATCGGGAGTTGGACAGTGATGATGTGATCCCTCAGAAGTTCAAAATGCCTGATATTCCCAAATTTGACGGCACCTGTGATCCCACCGCACATATAAAGCAGTACTCGCTGGTAATGAAGGGTATTACTTTAACAAAGAGACAGAAGATTGAGTATTTTTGTCTAAGTTTAACCGGCCCAGCGGTGGATTGGTATCATGGGCTAGACCAATGGACGAAGGAGGATTGGCATTTACTGACAGAGGAATTTCTCATACAGTATGATTGTAGTACAAGAATGGAAGTAACTTTGAAGGACCTGGAATTGTTGCAGCAAAAGGCAGGTGAGTCTTTCCATGAGTATTTGACCCGATGGAGAAACCGAGTTATGGAAATGAAGCGCAAACCTGATACTCAAGATTAGATACGGTTGTTCATCAAAAATGCGAGCCCGTATCTAAGAGATGGACTAAAATTGAAGGGATTGAAGGACTGGGAGTCCTTAAAGGACATAGCTATCGAAGTCGAGGGTGAGTACCTAGCAAAGAAAGAAAGCCAAGGTAACTTCGCTGGGAAGAATTTCAGGAACCAGTTAAGGTATAGATTAGGCAATGCTAGGGGCAGTAATGGCGGGAATGATAAGACAGCTGAGGTTTTAGCTACCGAGGTTGGGCAAACTCAGAGGTACTATTCAAATTTAGGCTGCACTTTGTCCTGGGTCATAGAAAAATTGACAAAGGATGGTAAGCTGAGACCACTACCACCTAGGCCAGCTGTAAATCAGGGATAGCCGGGGCATAGAGATGATCAGTATTGCGCCTACCATCAGCACACTAGGCATTTAACAGATTACCGTCGAACCCTAAGGAATAAAATTCAAGATCTTATTGATTTCAAGCAGTTCACTGACCCTGAGAAGAGGGAGAAGAAGAAGAAGGCAGGGTATAATGCAGTTCCCCCACCATCAATATGATCGGAGGAGAAGAATATGTTTTTAGTTGCTTTTTATTCTAAGAACACTTTTTATGACAATATTTGCAATGTTGGTTATTTCAATAAAATGAACAATCTTGCGTATTTGTATAGTGTCTCTAATGATTTCATTTCTCATGATCACGATGCATTCATTTTTTGATATTAATTCAATTAATACTATTGAATTTAATCTAGGACTTTAGAAAACCCAAAGGAAATCTTGATAGCATATGATATAATTCCAGAAGAGAGGAAAATTCTGAGAGCTGAAAATAAAAATGAGAAAAAAAAAGTAGAGAAAGAAAAACTAGTTGTAATTAGGGGATTGAATAAAAGCTCACTAAGAGCACTAGAACCTTTATGATTACCTGTCAAAGTGATCCCTGGATAAGACGGAACCTAGAAAATGATTTAGGCAGCCCTTCTTTGCATAGCTCTTTAAATGACTATTTCCTACCCTTATTCTGCAATCGCTTGCTAGCCCGTTTAGCCTTTAAGGAGGTATGCTAAATGCGTGCCAATTTTATTGTTACACATGTTAAAATTATCCCCTCGCCTAAAATGATTTTTGCCTCCCCTTAGAAGAATGGCCGTTGTAGAAGGAATGGATGTACGTTTTAACAATTCTTTGGGTTGTCATGCCTTGGTAAGGATGAGTTTACACTTTGGGAAGAGGGTTTAGTCATGTATAAAAGACGTGAGCTCGCGAGAAAAAAAAAAAAAGAAAAAGAAAAAGATAGGAGAAAAAAAATGAAAAAAAAAAGAAAAAGAAAAGAAAATAAAAAGAAAATAAAAAGTAGAGCTCAAGATAGTAATCTCTTGATGAGTTTCTGTGGCAACCACTTTAACTTAATTATTATTCTGAGCTTAATAAGCTAAAAGTATTGTCAAATCCAAATTCAAGAACACCCTTATAATACGCAATTGAGCTAAGGATGGTCCTCCCATCAGCCGAGTAAATATTGCGGCCAATTTTCTCTAGCGACCTGGTCCTTCTTTGACAGCCATCTACATAAGCCTAACGTTGCAACCAAAGTAAGACCTCTTTATTTTTGGTTTAGTCTTATCCAATTAGCGGAGATGACCTTCTAATAAGGTTTGGTATGTAGGAAGAGGCATATGGTGTTTCTTGAGCTTCAAGCGGGGAGCCACGAGTGCATTCATGCATTTGAGTTAAGTCTCGTCCCCAATGTTGCATCTAGAATCCGCATTCAAAGAAAGCAAATAATAATAATAATAAGAGCTGAGAGAAAATATTCAATCATGAAAATCAAAGAGGGTTGATTGATAACAGGAGTTTAATGCTTTTAAAATCCATCCCGAGAATAGGTGAGGTTCTGTATTTTTCATATTAATGCCAAATAATGATCATGTGTAATGAAATCAAACTGAAACATGTGCATTTACGCCATAATATGACTAGACCAGTTCATTTTGCATACTTAAAGTCATTTAGCACATTGTTACTATCTCCTCTCTGCCAGTCTCATCACTCGAGTCTTTCAACCGTCTCATCCTGTTATCAATTGTGAAACCAATCCTATAACACCTTCATGATAAGAGTTAAGTTCATGCAATTATGATCCAAGACGTAAATATGTGTTGGTGGTACCTGAAAGAATTTTGGCAATAGCTTCAACCTTCTTTACAATCTGAAAAAAAAAATAAAAATAAAAAATAATAAAAAAAATTTTAAAAAAAAGGAGGCCGTTAGAGATGAAAACCGTAATTGGCGCTCTAAGCAAAAGTTAGGCCAAAGGACAGGGTGAAAACCTGGAAACAGGCGGTCTGTTCTACAAAAAAATAAAATGAACAAAAGCCGCTGGATTGGGTTGGGTCTATTTTAGGTAAAAAAAAATAAGGCATAAGGTTATGTGAAAATCCGAAAGCACGCATTTCCCTCTAAGAAAAGCTAGTGTGAAAATCCACAAGGGACGTACTACCTTAAAAAAAATGACTACAAGTATCAGATGAGAACCTCGCAAGCCCAAAGGCATGAGATTCAAAAGCAGCTTCAAAAGGCATCGATCCAATTGCAAATTATAGCCAAACCGACTGTCATATCTGAGTCCACATAGATGAATTCTTATCCTGCATTTTCGCGTAACTCATGCTCACCGATTTTCCTGCATATTTGGTTTTTTAAATTTTGTAGTAAGAGAGATTTGATGCGGACACTGGCAGAAGGCGAGTGATAACATCAATCCACACATCAATCAAAATACCAATTCAACGATCAGCTAAAGAGCTCTCAGGGGGCAATCAATCAAAGGGCTCACAGAGGGCACCACTTCATATCTCAGAAGGGTTAGCACGATGGTGGCACTACCAATCTACGGAAGGTTAGTACGACCTCGGCACAACCACTTCATATCTGAGGAGGGTTAGTACGATGGCGGCACTACCATTCTACGGAAGGTTAGCACGACCACAGCACTACCACTTCATATCTCAGGAGGGCTAGCACGATGGCGGCACTACCATTCTACAGAAGGTTAGCACGACCACGGCACTACCACTTCATATCACATGAGGGCTAGCACAATGGCGGCACTACCATTCTACGAAAGGTTGGCACGACCACGGAACTACCACTTCATATCTCAGGAGGGTTAGCACGATGGCGGCACTACCACTCTACGGAGGGTTAGCACGACCACGACACTACTACTTCACAGCTCAGAGAGCAAGCCCCGCACTTTGTAAACCTGGAACGGGCTCGGTGTAGCTCAGAGAGCAACCCCCGCACTTTGTAAGCCTAGAATGGGCTCGGTGCAGTTCGGAAGAACACTCCCTCACTTTGTAAGCCTAGAACGGGCTCGGTGTAGCTCAGAGATGTAACACCCCGAAAATCACCCTAAAAGAATTGAGTGTCATTAGTGTAATAGTGTGCTTGATAATTAGGGTTTACAGAATTGGACCTAAGTGAAAAAGTGGAATGAGGGACTTAATTGAAGAAAAATAAAGTATTGTAGTGGCTTAATTGCACTTTGCATGATTAACTAGTAAATGAAGATTAATTAGTGTACTGGCTGTTAATTAAGTTAATCAAAAGTTAGTGGGATCAGCTGTATGTTAGTGGATTTAGTTGGATGTTAGTGGACTCCATGTGTTAGTGTGTGAGCTAGCCACCTTGTGTAGGGAGAGTGAGAACTTGACACCTCACACTTACATGCAAGCATGAGGTGGATTAGTGAGTAAACCTGTCTTTTGTTCCTTGATTCAGTCATTTAGATCCTTTGATCTGGCCCTCTCTCTCTCAAAAGTTTACCTTCCTTTTGTCTATCTCTTTTAATTGTTCTTTGATCATGGAGTCCAAAGGGTGGATAGTGATAGTTGAGAAGAAGGGTATTGACTAGAAAGGGCCAAGTAGAGCTGGAAAGGGGAAAGAGAAAGTGATATAGAAGAGTAAAGGAAGGAGTGCTCCAAGAGGTTTGGGATATATATGTGTTATGTGTTAATTTTGCTCAAGTGTATGTGATGGCTGTTTAGTTTAAATGTGTTATTGATATTGAATATGTGATTTCTAGAATTGAGCATGATTATGAACCTTGATAGAAGTGTATTTGAATGTGTATTGATAAGAGATGAGTATTGAACCATGGAATTAGCACAATATATGAATCAGCTCTAACTATTAATTGTGTTAATCTGTCTTTGAAGCCTATACTGACCCCCGTGAGTTGTTTATAGTGTAAGTTGAGTTTTACAATTCCAAAAGGGGTGAAACCAATTGTATTAGAACCATATGATCCGTTTCTTTAAATGTCCTAGAAATAGCTCTGTCGAGTTGAGGACTCTAAGGTCTTTAAAATTTACCATAACCGTAGATAAAATTCTGTAGGAGGGTTTCTGGAACCAGTTGTGTTATTTTGACCATAACTCCTTCATTACAAATTCCATTGACCTGAAAATTGTTCCATTTGAAAGATACGACATAGATGAAGAAATGTTAAGAAGAGACCCTTGCCTAAAATTGAGTGTAAGACATCCGTTTGCACTGTACAAAATTATGGTGTGAACCAGTGTTGAAGGTTAGCTTTTGTTTTGCTTAAATTAGTATGTCACGGTCACAACCAATCCATTGCCACCGTGACCACTCCCTGTTTTGTCTATTTAGGGTATTTTTCTTCCCGAAATACGCCCTAACTTCACCACGAGTTCCCATGACTTGTCCAATACATAATTATCATTATAAAATGAGTATTTTAAGCATGATGAACTATGTATGCTAATGCATATAAATATGTATGAGTTATGAGTCTTTTAAGCATGATGAGTCATGTATGTTAATGTGTAAAATTATATGAGAGCAATGTATAATAAATGAGAATGCGTATCACCATGAGTGCGAATGTGAATAATCATGAATGCGAATATGATAAATCATGAATGCGAATGCTATAATTTTGAATGCGAATATGTATACTATGTGTATAATGAATATGATTATGATTTGTGTTATAAATGAATGCCAATGTCAAGAAGGGAAAAACCAGGTATGTGCTAATTGATCATGTGGTTGATGTATTTGGGTTAATTGCCAAAAGTGAGAATGAGATTTGAAGTCTTAATGAGAAGGAAGAAATGGATTGAAAAACATAACCATGTTATGGTGTTTTTGCATAGGTCACGGTGACAATGAAATCCATTGTGACCGTGAGGTATGCTTGAGTTCAATTCTGCCTAATGGATTTTGGTATGTCACGGTGACAATGAACTTCATTGTGACCGTGAGGTACCCATGGGAGCATTCTATTTTGCAAAGTGAGAATATGTCACGGTGACAATGAGATTCATTGTGACCGTGACATACCCTCAAGTTGCATTCTGCCGAGAGTTGGGAATATGTCACGGTGACAACGGAATTCATTGTGACCGTGACATGCCCCCAGCTTGCATTCTGTTTTGGACTTCAATATGTCATGGTGACAATGGAATTCATTGTGACTGTGACCCACCCTGTTTTGGCAATATGATCCTAATGTGTTTGGCAATTCAAATGGCAAGGCTTAAAGCTGAAATGAAAGACAACATGAGTAAGTATTGTATGTGTGTTAAGTGATCTGTAAATGCATACAAACATGGTGATTTCTGAATATGATCAGTTATGTGAATATTAAATGTGAAGATTGAATTTAAAAGCATACTGAATATGCAATTGAAATGTTTAGCTATGTGCTAATGTGAATGTGTAAAGCGAATGTGATGTTAACTATCAACATACGAGATATGTACGAGATGTGAAAAGTGATCAATGTGAACCGAAAAACATGTTTAACAACTTAAGCCTGCGAGTCAAGTAGTGGATAGTTAGGCATGCCTATAGGGTCAAGTGCTGCAGCCCCATGCGTTAAATGTGTCTGATTCCATGGGAATCACAATGCGAATATCCTTACTGGATTGTGTTATATGTGGAGTGATGAAAGATACCAGAAGGTACTAATGTGATATGAAGCACCAGAAGGTGCTAATGTGAAAAAGTAGTCTCAATGAGATTACTGGTATCTGAGCGATACCGATGCGATACCCGTTATCCGCGTCTTGAGTTGCAGGCGAAGCTTATAATAATAACAATAATAATGACATTGTGACCATGAGCTGAGCATTATGCTAGTGAGGATGTGAATGTGATATGTTATAATTGTCATGCGATATAGTTATATGGGTATGACTCATTAGGAAGAATATATGTGTATGAGCATCAATATTTGTATAAATCAAGCTATAAATTGCTGAAATAACATTAAGAGAATGCCAAAATATGATTAAGTGCATATCCATTGATTTAAGCAATGCAATATGCTTATTGACATAAGAGTATATGAATAATCTGCATGCAAGTTGTTATGTACCTTAACCTGCCATAAATGTCATGTACTATATGGTTTGTGACTATAATTGATGCGGATTTGTATTAAATGGGTGATGGTGTTGATAGCTGATATTGTATAATGTAAGCTAATACATTATGAGTATAATATGTGGTATCATGAATGCTATGTTCAAATCACAAGTAAATAACAGTAAGCTTTACATTAATTAATGTGTATGTGGTACTATTGGAAATTGAATAAAGCTGTATATAAGTGTGTGATTCTAGTAATATTAAGACTTATAGAATCCAAATGAATAACTGAGTAAATACCATATTAAGCAAACAAATATTTCTAATGTGAATTTGGATGGTTACTTATGAGTAATTTCAGATGAGTGTGCCATTGATGTTGTTAAAATGTACTATATGTATAAGTGAATATTGCTTGGGTATGTGATTGATATTAAGAAACAGCATGAGTGTTTATCCATCTTTTGTTGATCCCCACTAAGCGATTATCGCTTAGCATGGATGTTTTGTCCATGCAGGTATCTGAGGATAGTTTATGTGAAGATGGTTCTGCATCGCCAACAGCCAACACATAGGAATCGTTATAGTTATAGGTCATATTGTAATAAATGTAAGAGTTGTATTTGTAAAGCGAAACTATTGTAAAACATTATGCATTTTGTAATGTTATGCATGGAATTTCAGACCTATATATATAGCTTTTGTATGAATAATTTGTTTAACCTGAACTTTGTTTGTAAAACTGTTTGATGCACATGTGGTTGTGTTGTAACACTCCATAGCCAGTATAGTGAATCTCTACAGGTGGTTAGGGGGTGTTACAGTTAGTGGTATCAGAGCATAGGTTTAGTCTTTTCTGGGCTAGAGTAGTATAGATATGTGTATAGTGTGTGTTGGTTGGATGCGAATGTCTTTATTTCTTTCGAATGACGAAAGATTCTTCTCTTGAAGCAATAAAAGAGATTTCTGGAAGAGATAGTTCTCGAGATTCATGTGTTAAAGTGTGTATCGATTATCTTAATTGTGATGCGTATGTGATTGGTCCTTTGGGACACAGTGTAGATGTGAGTATGCACCTAGGAACTGTTACTAAGCGATGTAATGTAAAGAGTTATCTGATAGTTTGATTGAAGTGCTACCCCATGAATTTGAATTAATTCTGGGTATGGATAATTTTAGAATCTAGAATGATGTGGAGAATAAGATAAACTGGTGATATTTTGTACGCCTGTCAGCTATCTCAATGAAATCATCTGAACATGAGCATGTAAAAACATGGGGATGGGAACAGTGCATTAATATTGCATTAACTACATTATTGCATCATCTTGCATACATATAACATCATATAATCATTCGCATCCCTTGATCATGTGTGAAAAACATTGTGTATGTGACTCATTCGAAGAGAAAAGCTGACAGGATGTACATATAAAATTTAGTGTTGAGAAAGGAATTATTGAAAAAGAGATAAGTGTTTGTCAACGAAAGTATATAGTATAAGTAATTAAAGTTAAAAGGAGGGGGTGATTGGTGAAGATTATATAAGTGAACGCTAATAGGATTTCAGAATGAAGAATGAATAGCATGAGTAAAGCATGCGTATTCCATGAAAGTAATGCGTTCAGGAATTGTGCTGTAAGATAGAAAAAGCATTAGTGGCTAATATAAAGTATATGCATCTGAGTTTTTGAATGGTGATACTGTTTTCTGGAAGTGCCTCGATAGATAAAATTTAAGTATCCTCTATTATTGGATCGGGTTTGAATTTCGCGGACGAAATTCCTTAAGTGGGGGAGAGTTGTAACACCCCGAAAATCACCCTAGAAGAATTGAGTGTCATTAGTGTAATAGTGTGCTTGATAATTAGGGTTTACAGAATTGGACCTAAGTGAAAAAGTGGAATGAGGGACTTAATTGAAGAAAAATAAAGTATTGTAGTGGCTGAATTGCACTTTGCATGATTAACTAGTAAATGAAGATTAATTAGTGTAATGGCTGTTAATTAAGTTAATCAAAAGTTAGTGGGATCAGCTGTATGTTAGTGGATTTAGTTGGATGTTAGTGGACTCCATGTGTTAGTGTGTGAGCTAGCCACCTTGTGTAGGGAGAGTGAGAACTTGACACCTCACACTTACATGCAAGCATGAGATGGATTAGTGAGTAAACCTGTCTTTTGTTCCTTGATTCAGTCATTTAGATCCTTTGATCTGGCCCTCTCTCTCTCAAAAGTTTACCTTCCTTTTGTCTATCTCTTTTAATTGTTCTTTGATCATGGAGTCCAAAGGGTGGATAGTGATAGTTGAGAAGAAGGGTATTGACTAGAAAGGGCCAAGTAGAGCTGGAAAGGGGAAAGAGAAAGTGATATAGAAGAGTAAAGGAAGGAGTGCTCCAAGAGGTTTGGGATATATATGTGTTATGTGTTAATTTTGCTCAAGTGTATGTGATGGCTGTTTAGTTTAAATGTGTTATTGATATTGAATATGTGATTTCTAGAATTGAGCATGATTATGAACCTTGATAGAAGTGTATTTAAATGTGTATTGATAAGAGATGAGTATTGAACCATGGAATTAGCACAATATATGAATCAGCTCTAACTATTAATTGTGTTAATCTGTCTTTGAAGCCTATACTGACCCCCGTGAGTTGTTTATAGTGTAAGTTGAGTTTTACAATTCCAAAAGGGGTGAAACCAATTGGATTAGAACCATATGATCCGTGTCTTTAAATGTCCTAGAAATAGCTCTATCGAGTTGAGGACTCTAAGGTCTTTAAAATTTACCATAACCGTAGATAAAATTCTGTAGGAGGGTTTCTAGAACCAGTTGTGTTATTTTGACCATAACTCCTTCATTATAAATTCAATTGACCTGAAAATTGTCCCATTTGAAAAATAAGACATAGATGAAGAAATGTTAAGAAGAGACCCTTGCCTAAAATTGAGTGTAAGACATCCGTTTGCACTGTACAAAATTGTGGTGTGAACCAGTGTTGAAGGTTAGCTTCTGTTTTGCTTAAATTAGTATGTCACGGTCACAACCAATCCATTGCCACCGTGACCACTCCCTGTTTTGTCTATTTAGGGTATTTTTCTTCCCGAAATGCGCCCTAACTTCACCACGAGTTCCCATGACTTGTCCAATACATAATTATCATTATAAAATGAGTATTTTAAGCATGATGAAGTATGTATGCTAATGCATATAAATATGTATGAGTTATGAGTCTTTTAAGCATGATGAGTCATGTATGTTAATGTGTAAAATTATATGAGAGCAATGTATAATAAATGAGAATGCGTATCACCATGAGTGCGAATGTGAATAATCATGAATGCGAATATGATAAATCATGAATGCGAATGCTATAGTTTTGAATGCGAATATGTATACTATGTGTATAATGAATATGATTATGATTTGTGTTATAAATGAATGCCAATGTCAAGAAGGGAAAAATCAGGTATGTGCTAATTGATCATGTGGTTGATGTATTTGGGTTAATTGCCAAAAGTGAGAATGAGATTTGAAGTCTTAATGAGAAGGAAGAAATGGACTGAAAAACATAACCATGTTATGGTGTTTTTGCATAGGTCACGGTGACAATGAAATCCATTGTGACCGTGAGGTATGCTTGAGTTCAATTCTGCCTAATGGATTTTGGTATGTCACGGTGACAATGAACTTCATTGTGACCGTGAGGTACCCATGGGAGCATTCTGTTTTGCAAAGTGAGAATATGTCACGGTGACAATGGGATTCATTGTGACCGTGGCATACCCTCAAGTTGCATTCTGCCGAGAGTTGGGAATATGTCACGGTGACAACGGAATTCATTGTGACCGTGACATGCCCCCAGCTTGCATTCTGTTTTGGACTTCAATATGTCACGGTGACAATGGAATTCATTGTGACCGTGACCCACCCTGTTTTGGCAATATGATCCTAATGTGTTTGGCCATTCAAATGGCAAGGCTTAGAGCTGAAATGAAAGACAACATGAGTAAGTATTGTATGTGTGTTAAGTGATCTGTAAATGCATACAAACATGGTGATTTCTGAATATGATCAGTTATGTGAATATTAAATGTGAAGATTGAATTTGAAAGCATACTGAATATGCAAGTGAAATGTTTAGCTATGTGCTAATGTGAATGTGTAAAGCGAATGTGATGTTAACTATCAATATACGAGATATGTACGAGATGTGAAAAGTGATCAATGTGAACTGAAAAACATGTTTAACAACTTAAGCCTGCGAGTCAAGTAGTGGATAGTTAGGCATGCCTATAGGGTCAAGTGCTGCAGCCCCATGCGTTAAATGTGTCTGATTCCATGGGAATCACAATGCGAATATCCTTACTGGATTGTGTTATATGTGGAATGATGAAAGGTACCAGAAGGTACTAATGTGATATGAAGCACCAGAAGGTGCTAATGTGAAAAAGTAGTCTCGATGAGATTACTGGTATTTGAGAGATACCGATGCGATACTCGTTATCCGCGTCTTGAGTTGCAGGCAAAGCTTATAATAATAACAATAATAATGACATTGTGACCATGAGCTGAGCATTATGCTAGTGAGGATGTGAATGTGATATGTTATAATTGTCATGCGATACAGTTATATGGGTATGACTCATTAGGAAGAATATATGTGTATGAGAATCAATATTTGTATAAATGAAGCTATAAATTGCTGAAATAACATTAAGAGAATGCCAAAATATGATTAAGTGCATATCCATTGATTTAAGCAATGCAATATGCTTATTGACATAAGAGTATATGAATAATCTGCATGCAAGTTGTTATGTACCTTAACCTGCCATAAATGTCATGTACTATATGGTTTGTGACTATAATTGATGCGGATTTGTATTAAATGGGTGATGGTGTTGATAGCTGATATTGTATAATGTAAGCTAATACATTATGAGTATAATATGTGGTATCATGAATGCTATGTTCAAATCACAAGTAAATAACAGTAAGCTTTACATTAATTAATGTGTATGTGGTACTATTGGAAATTGAATAAAGCTGTATATAAGTGTGTGATTCTAGTAATATTAAGACTTATAGAATCCAAATGAATAACTGAGTAAATACCATATTAAGCAAACAAATATTTCTAATGTGAATTTGGATGGTTACTTATGAGTAATTTCTGATGAGTGTGCCATTGATGTTGTTAAAATGTACTATATGTATAAGTGAATATTGCTTGGGTATGTGATTGATATTAAGAAACAGCATGAGTGTTTATCCATCTTTTGTTGATCCCCACTAAGCGATTATCGCTTAGCATGGATGTTTTGTCCATGCAGGTATCTGAGGATAGTTTATGTGAAGATGGTTCTGCATCGCCAACAGCCAACACATAGGAATCGTTATAGTTATAGGTCATATTGTAATAAATGTAAGAGTTGTATTTGTAAAGCGAAACTATTGTAAAACATTATGCATTTTGTAATGTTATGCATGGAATTTCAGACCTATATATATAGCTTTTGTATGAATAATTTGTTTAACCTGAACTTTGTTTGTAAAACTGTTTGATGCGCATGTGGTTGTGTTGTAACACTCCATAGCCAGTATAGTGAATCTCTACAGGTGGTTAGGGGGTATTACAAGAGAGCAACCCTCGCATTTTGTAAGTCTGGAGCAGATTCCAAGAAGGTAGCTGCCTCAGGTACGTGCTTCTTCTTTCTTTCTTTGAGTTTTGGCTCACCCAGGCACTATGTTCCCTAAAGCTGGGGGCAACTCTAGACACCAGATCTTGAGGCAGTTCAGACCAAAGTTACCCGATGATGAAAATCATACCTGTTTACGGGCAATACACAAATGGAAGTGATGGTTCCTCGAAAATTTTTTTTTTTTTATTTAAAAAAAATGTGTGTTTTGGGGGCCCTGTGCAGTAAGGCCCATCTCCCTTGCGTGAGAGGTAGCCTCACTGCTTGAGGCCCATCCTTCTACTGAGAGGTGGTCTCATGTGTGCTCCTCTCCTTCAGTGTCTCTTCTCCATGATTTCAGGGGATTTGGTTTGAAAAAGTGAGAGTTTATGTTTTAATTTGGCAAGGAAATGAACTAATCCTGCCAAATAACATTTAAGGAGTTGAAAAACTGAGCTAAAGAAGGGGAAATTATTGGAGAATAGAGAGACCAAAACGAGACAGAAAATACACAGAGAGAAAAACTTAGAAAAAAGAGGAGAGGTAAAAGCTAAAAAAAAAGATCCTGGGATGGTTTGAGGGTAAAAATAAAGAAGTTTTCAGTATTTTGAAAATCGATTGTTTTGATTTTCTTGAACATAACCTCCTTTGAAAAGGCCTTTTGAGTTGTTGTTTTAACTTCACTTTCAAGAAAAAGCAACGAGGAAATCAGAAGCTTCATTTGTAGATCAAAGATCAAGTATCTGATGGTAAATACTCACCAGCCACTTTTTTTTATTTTCTTTCTCTTTTCTTCTTTTTCTTTCTTGCTGTAACACCCCGATACCCCCGTTGGAAGGATACCGGAGTGCCACGCGCACAAATCACATACATACTCGAGCATGCTAATAACAAATACGTATAATCATAAAGATGCCAAATTCATATATAAATAATCAAATCGTTTTAGAAAAAGGATTTGTAAACAATTAACATTTACATATACAAAATAATTCCTTACAAAAATTACATTTCCAAAATTAAACTCCATAAACAAAAATACAGTGGAAGACAAGATAAACTCCAACTAAAGACTTCTAGTGGCTGACCTGCAAATATCTGACTCCAAAATGAACCTGCTGCCTGCACGGGAAAAGAGCTCGTGCTAAGCAATAATGCTTAGTGGGGAGGAACAACACATACATGTACATATAATTGCAATAAACATATATATATGCTAAATAATAACAGAAGCATATAAACATATACTACTCATGCTTATAACAAGTATTCATCATACACATGTATATCGGAAAGTAACCATTCATATCTAAGTAGCCAATGTTCATATATCAATCTCATGTAACAACCTCAAGTAATAGCCTGATTACTCACTAACTAGTGGATACGGGTACTAATGATAGTGATAGGACACAGTATCCAAGCATATAGAGACATGAGTCTCAAATCATGTATAAACATGTATACCAGAAGGTATACCGAAGACCGAAGTCTCAAATCTTATAAACCCAAACAGGGTCAACATATAACTTGTAACATGTAACATATAGCAGCTGCACTCACACTCTAACCTTGGATAAGCGCTTATCTATCCACTACAATGACTATCAAGCTCAAATAACAACTCAATCATGTTCTAAAATAATGATCATATAATAGAGAATATATCAAGTATAATTTTTCAATTTCATGTATACATGTATATTTACCATTTTTTAAAGACATATAAATCATGTACAAATCTAATTAAGAACATATAATTTATCAATTAATAGGCCAAAAGACAAATCATGTGTCATGTTGTGAAAACCCATGTAAAAGAAGCTTAAAACAGGTTTCAGAACACAGGGGAGGCCAGCTAGTTGGTTACTATCGTGCTCACGACAAGAAGTCGCGATCGCAACAGTAGCCGAAGAAATTGTGCAGGAGAAGAGGACTAGCACGAGTTGTGCGCCAACTGCCGACTTGTGCTCGGCCAAATTCCCACGTTTACGAGTCGGATGCCTCCCTCCAACTCGTGAACGTGTAGCTGAGAGGAGCACGACTCGTGCTCCAAATGCCAAGTCGTGCATTCCTCGACTGCTGGGTGGAACTCCACCGTGAGAAAGAGAAGAGCTGATTCTGTCGCGCTCGCGACAGGATCGAGTCTCCTCAATCTCCAGAAAACGTAGAAAACAGAGCATAAAGAAAATCAAAACCCAATCTTTGCTTGCGACAGGATCGAGTCTCCTCAATCTCCAGAAAACGTAGAAAACAGAGCATAAAGAAAATCAAAACCCAATCTTTACCCAAACCCATTTTTAGGCAATATCATGTAAAAACTTACCTTTTTGGCATCCAAAACACGTTCACAATCATAACAACACAATCACACAATATTATTACACATTCAAAGGACATTTACAGAGGTTCAAAACCCAGGAATTTCATCTCTCATTTATGTACATACTTACTTACTTTAACTTGCAAATCATTTCAACACCATTATCATAAATCATGCACACAAAGCCATTATACTCAAGCATTTCTATATACCCAAATACCCAAATAACAATAACATATAATTCAGAAACACGATCCAAAGTGAGAAGAACAGAGCACTATTAAACAACTCCCAAACAATTATATCCACAAATAACTCCCAAACTTGGTAATGGAGCTCAAGCCACTAGCTTCAAAATCCAATCTTCTCTTTTCCTTTACTCTTTCTCCTTTCTACAGATTCTTGCAATTAATATAATCAAAACATACACCCAATTAACCCATGCAAAACAACCACAAAACCTATTACAAATCCATTGGAAGGAGAAGAAAAAGAAGAAGAAAATCCAAGTTACAAAACACTTACCTCTTGGAACAACTCTTATCTCAAAACCCTAGTTCAAACCTTGAAGAACACCCACATGAAAAACTTGAGAGCATAAATGGAGAAGAGAAAGTGAGAGAGAGGACATTAGGATGTGCAACCAAAAGGAAACTAGCAGATGGCTTCCACGGGAAGCAACAATTCCCACTCTCCCTCTCTCTTCTTCCTTTCAAATCCCCATTAATGCACTTCAACAACCATCCACATGTCACTTATTCATTGGACCTCACTTTCCTTTCTTTGACTTTTACACTTAGTCCATGGCTTTTCCCTTATAAATCCTTGGTAAATTACATATCACTCACTAACAACAATTCTTTCATTAAATACTTTAAATAACTCTTCAAATAAGTCCTTATTTCACTTTTAATTTACTAGCATAAATTACCAAAATGCCCTTAATGTCCAATTAATCCTGCTATTTCCAACTAGGCCATATTTGGGATGTGACAATTGCTGCATACTTCTTCTTTGTTTTGTTGAACCAGTGAGTTTTTGTTCATTATATATATTGTACATATTGTATATGTTGTATATTTTTATTGTTTGATTTTCTTAACTTGTTGATCGTATGTTTATTGCAGTTATGAATATATAAGTATGTTAGTTGTCTTATTATACGTGTTTTGATGGCATATTGTTACATTCGATAGTCTGTTATTAATACTCTGTTCGTCCCAGTTTTGTGTTTGTCTGATCGGGTTGTGCCTTCATTTGTGCTCATGTCGTGTTTTTTTTTATCGAGTTGAGTTTTCTATCCTTGTTATTTTGTTCGTCAGTTTCTCTGCTCCTTCTCCGGTCAGATCGTGGCTTCTTCATCAGAGCCACCCTCCTCATCCGACTAGTGTCCATGCTACACGAGTCATGCGTTTATTTTTCCTCGGTGTCGTTTCCTCATGTTGGTAGTTGTGTTCTGCTTCCCCCCATTTCGTCATGACTCGTGTCCCTATTCCATGAGTCGTGCATTTGTTTCTCTCTCTATCCGATCGAGCAATGTTTGACCCGACCGGATTGTTCGTTGCATCTGAGGTTTCCTGATCAGATAATATTCTCGTTTTGTTTCGATCAGTTTTGGTTTCTTTCCTTTTGTCCGATCGAGTTGTTTCTCTTTGTCCGTGTCATGATCCTCCTTCATGTGTCGTGGTTGTCTTTCTTCATTCGAGTCATGCTTGTTTTTTCTTCGTTCGGATTGCGCGTCTCCGCTTCTGGCCATAGCCTTCATGACTCGTGTGTCACTTGCACGAGTTGTGACTGATGTGCACGACTCGTGCACACTACACTAATGCTTCTCTTTTCCCTCTTTGCATTTCTTTTTTTTTTTTTGCATTGTATTTTCATCAAGTTTGGGCCACTTTTTGTCCTTTAGTCTAGCTAATCACGTGAGATGTTAGTTTATTCATTTGAGTTTTCATTCTTTATGGTTTTCTTGTTCTTCACGTGATTATTTTCTTTATTTACTTTAAGTTTGCATCTCTTATAGCTATTTTGTCCTCTTTTGATTTGTTATTTTATATTATTTCATTTTATTATTATTGTTTATCTAGCCTAATTATTATTAATATTTCATATTAATATATTTTCAAAGGTTATTATTATTATTATTTTATTAATATATCTCTTAGTATTGTTGTCATCTTTCTTAATATTATTATTATTATTATGCTAGCATGATTTTTTTTTAATCTATCTCACATGTAAATTGTTTGCATATTAAATTGACATGTCTAATTTAACCTATTTTATCTCATACACATTTGTTAATTATTTTTCCATGTCTCTAGCTTTATATTTATTTGATTAATTTTTCGAATTATTACTAATATTTTTAATGTCATTTTTTGTTGTTTTGTTGTCTTGAAAATTATTTATCTTCGCGAGTTACATTCG
The DNA here is from genome assembly GCA_947683425.1 of Excoecaria cochinchinensis. Taxonomy (NCBI): domain Eukaryota; kingdom Viridiplantae; phylum Streptophyta; class Magnoliopsida; order Malpighiales; family Euphorbiaceae; genus Excoecaria; species Excoecaria cochinchinensis. The sequence goes on from CANTUQ010000004.1 coordinate 7,541,277, forward strand.
TGCTCGGGTCGAGAGACTGGAAAATTAAAGACCATCCAATTTAGAGTTTCCATTTTAAATTTCATATTTTCTTTTGTTACATTATTTTTATGTGTTGTATGTAAAATGTATTTCTTATTATCCGCCATATAGAAAATCATGTTTTTCTAATAATTAATAATTTGGGATTTTTATTAATAAAATGGACCAATGTCCTATTTTAACCAATAAAATCTCACCTTCAAATTGGAGAACTAGTTTTCATAAAATGGGATCACTCATCCCAATTTTTCCCAAATAATATCCTAAAAATAGTTCTTCAATTTTTTCTAAATAATAAAAAGGAACTAATGTTCCTAAAATTTAATTAATGACCAGATTTATATATATTGCATTTTAATTTCTTTTATGCGTTTATTTATTTGCTTGTTTATATTTTTTATTATTTATTTTGAGGGATTGTTCTGTCCCATTTTCTTTTATTTTTATTATTCATTTTGGGGGATTGTTCTGTCCTATTCGTTTTATTTTATTTTGTAATTTATTTATTTACTGTTTTATTTATCGTTTTTCCTATGTGAATGAATGCGCTTTAATTTATTGCATTACCGCGTGGGATGAGAGGTGGAATTTGGATTTCTTAAAAAACTCATTTATAAAACTTAAGTCATTAATACGAGTGAAGTTCCGAACACCTTCTCCGGTTTAGACCAATAGAGGTTAGAGACCTTTCCTAATTTCTTGTAAATTGGGTGGCGACTCCAAAATACCTCTAAAGGTGCCTAAAGACATTGTGGGACTAGATGATCCTTTCCAATGTTCTATTGGAAGGGAGGTATCCAAAATATCTCGCAATGCCCAAGATCAAAAGACGAGAACCAATCCCTCGAATCCTAAAACCGAGTTCAAAGAGGGCCTTTGCTTGGTTCGGCGCGCGTCACAGCAGGTCTTAGGGGATTCCTTAATACCAACTTCCACCAATCATATGCTAGGCCTTGCAACAAAGGCACAACACATGCCACTCGCTGCTCTTGTGGACAATTCACTTCTTGTAATATTCTATCTGTCTTCTCTAACCATTCTTCTGCTATATCCGACTCATCTACCGAAGTTCCCTTAAATTCTTCAGCCCCTCTTTTTCTATTTAAATTCGATGGTGCTTTAGGGGCAGTTAATCTATCTAACATCTGCATTAGCCCTTGCACTAACACTGGGTTTTCTGGCACTAAGGGTGGATTCCTTACCGGTGGAGGTTCAGGTACAAACGGATTACGGTTAGGACGAACTGGGTTAACACTTTCGGTAGTCTCTCCTGTCTCTTCACTAGGGTCAGACTCCATATCACTCTATAAAACAAAATAAACAATATCAGCATTATGGCCACACTCTAAATAGACTCATAACAACTCTACCTATCATGCATCTTATAGTCCAGAACCGCCTAAACCTATGCTCTGATACCACAACTTGTAATGCCCTAATGCCTCTTGGGAGGACAAGGGAGTGCTATGCAATGCTAAACAATATTAAATGCTCTCACAATCACTAATCATACTATCACATACATTAGTCATCACTAAGCCATTCACTATCACTAGTTCACTATAATTTATCACTTAGGTTACAAAATTACATATTTCTTTACATGCTTCAATACATACTTTACTTACGCAAAAAACTTACAACAATATCTTTACAATACAAAAATTAACCTAACAAGAAGACCTCACTGAAGACTTCTCCTAGTGGCCTGTAGATACTCCACGCAAAACTTGAGCTCTACACTTCAACCTACACGGGAGACAAGCACCCGTGCTAAGCGATAACGCTTAGTGGGGATGAAAACAAAGCAATATAACACAATCATTCTTGCATTAACACATATCATTATAACATGCATTTCTCAACAACAAGTCATATAATAGTACTCATACAAGGGTTTCACAACAAGCCAAACATTCAACAATCCATGCTCTACAATAGCAATATTCGATACTTATCTTTAGCGGAAGACTTCAATATCAAGATCACTATATCATTTAGCATGGCATTGATATTACACTATATAGTAGGGATAACACTATTAATAGTTAATATGAACACAATCATGCTATAACACACAATATTATAATCAAGCATACATAATCATTCTTTTATAGATAGCCTGAATCGTTATAGAAGTGGATACGGGTACAATAGATATTAATCACTAGATACCGAAGTCCCAACTACTAGATCACTGGATACCCATCGGTATCAATCACTAGACACCTGTTAGTGCCACACTAGCAGCTGTGAATCACTAGCCCTTTATAAGCATGCTTATTTATCCACGACTCGATTACAAGCTTAATCATTAACTCACATTGTTATGTTAATTTATAATATTATTCACACACATAATGATATTCATTCACATAGTAAGATTCATTTGCATAGTAATGTATTCATGTAGTTCCTTAAAGCAACAACATGGTACAATTATCGCATTGAGTAAATTTGCATCATTGAATAAGTCATCACATTAAGCACATTCGCATCATTTCATGCCTTGCACACACGTATGGCTTGATAAAAATACTCACATTCCGTTATGCATTTAATTCCTTTATTAAACTACTATGCCATAGCATCATTTACATATATTTCAATTGTCAAACATTCATATACTCATATCAAAATCTTAAACATGAATTGGATAAGCTATAATAACTTATAGTAAAATTCAGGTACCTTTTGGAAAGGAGAAACACATAAAAAATACACAAACTAGAGAAGGGTTAAGGTGGGAAATGACTCATGCCAACCATGGGCTCTAAATCAAGAAGAAAATCACACTTTCGACTTGTTATGTCGCGCTCGCGACAGTCAGTAGCTTCCATCAGGTGCCCTACGAGACTGCTTTTCACCTCAAACCTGTACCGACTCAACAAATGTCTAATCCTAATTTTTAGGCAAAACATTCTCATAATAATTATTCTCTAGGATGTTAGGTTTCGAATGGGACAAATTTCAGGTCATTGGAAAATATAAAACGTGAGATATTACCTAAACAAGATATACTGTTCCAATGAACCCGCCAGAATAGAGACACTTATGTTTTGGCAATTTTTAAGGGTCTTAGAGTCAGAATACATTCATCGTCATTTCTGGGACTTTTATAGGTATGGGAATCATAGTTCTAATGGCGTAAGAAACACTTAATTTTAAATTCTTGAACTCCATTTTAGACCAAAATATCACATGGAGGTCTAGGACAATCTGTGCAGAGTTTTCCCTTAAAACTAGGGTTCATAATTTGGTCATAATCTCATGGACATTCAATCAATAATTTCAACACACATCTCAATTTATAACATCTTATCAATTATTGCATAAGTACACATAAATCCTAATTAATCAATGATGCATATAATCAAAGGTTAACACAAATTCTAATCCCAAACTCATCAAACATATAATCAAAACAAAGAATTTAACAAAATAATCCCAAACCTCTTAAAGCACTCCTTCAATCTCTTAGCTCAAATAGCCTTCTCTTTTCCCTTAGCTCTCTTACTTGGTTCACCAACTTACAGCCACAACCACATACACATTCAAAGTAGAATTAACACTATGAACAGAAGTTCAATCAAGAAAGAATAAAAGATGAACAACACAATACAAACTTACCTTTCTATTTATCTCTTAATCTTCTTAATGCAACACCACTCAAAACTTAAGAAACCAATGGAATGGATGAAGAAGCAAGAGAGGAATGAAAAAAAAGATAAAGAACAAAGAAGGAAGGAAGCAGAAATGGGAGAGAGAGAGCTGAACCAAAGAGAAGCAAGAACAGATTTTTTCAACTAACTCTCTCTCCACCAACCTTATATATGCATGCAATCTACTAGGTGTCACTCTCTAATCCCCTCAAGGCTATGTGGTAGCTCTAGATTGAAACACATGGATCCCACTAATAATTGATTAAGGTTAATTAATCATGCTTAACTTAATTAATCTCACTTAACACTAATAAAGCAAAATTACCTTTTGGTCACTACACTACTTTATTTTCTTACAATTAAGTCCCTAATTTCTGATTTTCAATTTAGTCCAAAATCGAAAACCCTAATTTTACACTCACTGAATTACACTAATCACAGTCAATACTACTAGGGTGATTTTCGGGATGTTACAACACAAACTAGCAATTTTTGCCCACCAGAGCACTCTGTTGCGCTCACGAGAGAGCTAGAATTACACACTTATAACTCCTTCTACACTAACCTCTATAGGAACTTTCCTACAACATAAATAAGACCTTCAAACCAACAAAGATACCACTTAACCAACAAGGGTTCCCAACAAAATAAACATCTAGATTCAATTTTTTAATGGCATAAATTATAACTAACATAGCCAACATACAAACAATCATAACATGGTATTAATTCAATTCATTACAAAACTTTGTCAACACAACCATTCCATCTCAAGCACAATTTACCAATAGAAGAATTATTGAACCCTTCAAACCAATAAATCACCGACTAACTAATCATGTATTCAATTAAGAGTTAAAAGAAAAATCCCAAACTCTTAGAAGCTATCTCCTTCAATCTTCACCAAATCAAGTAGCCTTATCTTTACCCTTTGCTTTCCTACTTGATTCTCCAACTTTCAAACCAATAATACACACACATGAAGAACGAAATTAGAACTATGAACTAAAATCCAAATCAAAAGCAGAAGGAAACCAAATTCAATCTTACCTTTAAAACTTGACCTAGCTTAACAATCGAATAAGCGCACTTGAAACCAGTCTAGCTAACTCTAAAGATGAAAGCTTGGTGTGTAGAAGTGAGATGAAAAGAAAGAGGGAACAATATGTTCTTTCCACCTTGGTTGGCCGACCCACTTGAAGAGCAAAAGATGAGTTTTTCCTCTTTAAACTTATTTATATGCATGCAATCTCTAGGTGTCACAAATCAAGCTTAACACATGGTTTCCACTAACCTCTTAATTAAGCTAATTAACGTCACTTAACTTAATTAACTTCCACTTAACACTAATCATGCAAAATTACTCTTTACTCACTAAACTATTTTATTTCATGCAATTAAGTCCTTAATTCTCGATTATAATTTAGTCCAAAAATTATAAATCCTAAATAAAACTCACTTAATCACCCTAATCACACTCAATACAACTAAGGTGAATTCCGGATCTTGATAACTCTCTCCACTTAAAGAATTTCATCCGCGAAATGTAACACCCCTGATACCCCCATTGGAAGGTTACTGGAGCGCTACCATGACACTCACTCACACACATGCATACATCTCAGCGGAAGCGCACACTAAAAAAAAAAAATAAATCTTAACATATAATCAAAATATATTATATACATAGCCATCAACAAATACATATATCACTGTACCGAAAAAGAATTACATAAATACATAATTAATGATATAAAAAAAGAAATACAGGAGGAGTACAAATATAACAAGACTCTCTCCTAGTGGCCAACCCTGCAGATACGTGACTCGAGCGGAACCAAAAACCTGCCACCTACACGGGGAAAAGAACCTGTGCTAAGCGATAACGCTTAGTGGGGAGGAACAAAGATAACAGAGCACTATACAATAATATCATGAAAAACATATATGAATAAGCAAGGACCGACTGAGTTCGCTAAGCAGTAGAAATAGAGATACATGAATCAAAATCACTAAAATAAAAATAGAACATAATAATAGCATGCTTAAAGCAAATACCAAAAACTGGAATCACTCAATAATTATAACACTTCACCAAACAAAACGCCAAACGCTTTAAACTATAGCCTGAATTTCAAAGGTGGTGGATATGGGAACACTACATTGGAGACCGAAGTCTCAAAACGTTTTATACCCAAAGGTAAGCGGGGTCAACACTGGCAGCTGCACTTACTATCCCTTTATAAGCATGCTTATCTATTCCCTACTATGACACTTTAGGCTCAACTACTCACTTACAATACAATACTTTAAATTATTCAAGTACACGAATCAAAACACTATCATAATAATATTCACTAATACAACACTAGGACAATAACATCATCAAGGCATAATCAAAACCATGTACCATGCAATAGTGAGAAACCGTGCAAAGCGGGGCAAAAAGAATCACTTCGAAAAATAGGGCAGGCAGGAAGGGCCTTTATCGCGATCGCGACAGAGAGCAGCGTACCCCGTTGCATGCTCGTGACGAAGCACGCTTGGCCGACACACTATATTGAGCTCTGTCGTGCTCGCGTCAAACGTTGTGCTCACGACAAATATCGCACTCGAGACAGAGATCGAGCATTCACTACACCGAGCTCTGTCGCGCTCGCGATAGAGTCTGCGCACTTCCCCATTGAGTTCGCGCTCGCACTGGGGCTCGGCCTATCGAGCTCTCTGTCGTGCTCGCAAATTACGTCGCGCTCACGATAGAGGCTCCTCGGAATCACCAAGGCCATCTCACACTCTGTCGCGCTCGCGACAGAGCCCAGAATTACGCAAAATTGTACTTCACCGCACTTCCTTCCATCACAACCAACACCAAAACCACTCAATCATGCACTAACACTTACCTCATCACTCAAATGTATTCCAAGACATGCTTATCATCAATATACTCTCAATTTACATGAATATAAATCAGAAATCACAATAGCACGCAAATCATATTCTGTATTAACTCATGCTATTTCACTTCCAACTTTACAAGCAAATCACTACAACTAGAATCATGCCAAACCAACAATCCAACTCAATCAAATACATGCATTTACAGATACTTTAACACTCAAGATCACCAGTAAGTTTAAAGCAGAACTCACAAATGATCCAAAGAGAAAAGAGGCTAAAAACACTCCCAAACCTCAAAATTGTAGCTTTAAACCGTTCACTTCAAAATCCCACTTTCTCTTTTCCTTTGCTTTTGCTTCTCTCCTCCAATTCTTGCACAAACCTAGCCAAAAACACATTTAAAATCAAATGAAACATTCACTCTTCCAAAACCAAAAAATAAAGAAGAATATAAAGATGAATAAGAGACCCAAAGCAAATCCAAGCACTTACCTCTTCAACAATCAACTCTAACTCAGAAATTCTACTCAAATCTTGAAGAAATCACACAAGGAAGGAGTGGAGAGCAGACACTACAAGAAACTGTTTGAATACCGATGGATTTTTACCGACGGATTCGAAATCATCGCTAAATAGCGACGGAATATATATTCTGTCGCTATTTAGCGACGGAATTAATTTCCGTCGCTATTTTAATTCCGTCGCAAAAAAGGGCGCCAAGCCTTCCCTCCAGAAATTGCGACAGAAATTAGCGACGGATATATAAATCCGTCGTTATAAAAAAAATTAATTTACGTTTAGCGATGGAATTTAATTCCGTCGCTATAATTGGCGACGGATTTATAAACCGTCGCTAATTTTAGTGATGGAGTTAGAAACCGTTGCTAAATTTAACGACGAAAATGTAAGTCCGTTGCGAAAAAATAATAAATTAAAAAACTAAAATACTTTTAGCGACTGAAGTAATATTCCGCCGCTAATTACCGACGGAATTCAATTTCCGTCGCTATTTGTAGCGACAGAAACTGATTCCGTCGGGAAATTTGAATTAAAATCAAAATACACCTTCCCCCCGATCCTCTCTCTCTCCTCCCTCTCCCCTCACTCTGCCCTCCGGTGTCCACTCCCCTGCCCTCTCACCGCCGACGACCGCCCCTCCCCTCCGATCGCCGGTCCCCTCCCCTCCTCCTCCTCCTCCTCTCTTCCCTCCCTTCTATCTTTCTTTCCCGCTCCGTTCTTCCCTTCTTCTTCCCTCCCTCCGTGCGCCTTCTCTTCTTCACCGCCGTCAACCGCCGCTACTCCGGCGTTGGGTTCCTCTCCTCCTCAGCTTGGTCGTCCTCCCTCCTTCGTCTCCTCCTCCTCTCCTCTCCTTTGGCGTAGGTAAGCCGATCTGCCCTATTCCCTGTTTTGTTTTTTAATTATTATTATTATTATTATTATTATTAATTTATTTAACTTAATTAGACAATGTTAACTATGAATTATTAACTATTGTTCAAAGAAAAAATTAATTTTTAATTAGTGTTTATTGTTGTTAGAATTAATTTAAATTAGTTATGTTAATTAAATATTTTGTTATTTTTAAAAAATACAATGAATTAATTAGTGTTAATTGTTGTTAGAATGTTAAACATTTGTTGAAATAGATTATTTTTAGTGTTATTAATATTAGTAGGATTATGGTTAATTAATAAAATGACAAATTTAATGTTGTTAGTATTATTATATATAAAATAATAAGATTAGCATTTAGAACACCACAACTTTCATCATTTGTATTCCAACTGAGTTATCTTTGTGATTTTAATCTAACTGAGTTGAACATATTTGAGATCATATTTGAGAACATATTTGAACATAAAAATAACATATTTTTATGCTATAACATTGTTAATAGGGATTTGATTAGGAGAATTAAGCTTCTAATGGCTCAAGATTGGGAAATTAAAGTTAAACACATATATGAGGAAGTAATTATTTTTTAAATAACATTATTACAAATTTAGGTTTGAATATTCAAAACTCTAGAAGGCTTTTAATTTTCCTGCCATCGTTAGGTCTAAACTAGGCATGGTTTAAACTATAATATATCAACCACCTAGCAGGCACTAATTCCACATATGCCTAATTTTGCATAGTTTAATATATTATGAAATCAATTTTTAGTTTGATAATTACTTATTTCTTGCTATATCACAATTGTCAACTTAAAATTATCAATTATGTATTCATATAAATATATATAAAATGTATATAATTAATGTTTGAACATTGGGAGTACTATTATAGAGAGTTTAGTGTCCCCGCCACAATTACACAAAATATTGAGTGGGAATTTTTAGGAAAAGATTAATCTAACATCATTTATAATGTTTGTCACAAATTAAAAACATGATAAACATGATAAATTCATAAATTATGAATACCAAGCTTTTAATTTAATGTTAAGTTAAATGTTGATCGTTTTTAATTAGTATTATTATCTAGGTTATTGACTGTAATATGATAAATTTGTATTTTTTTTTGTTTTGAGCATAATAATCCGTATAACTTTTGTTTAATTGACTAGCAATTATCGTAATTAATCATGTATTTAATATAAAAGCAGTTATATTATGAGTTGCTAGCATTATTGTCTAATATATTAAGTTTTTTTTTTGAATTAGATTTTTATAATTCTATTTGAGATGTCTCCTTGTTCATGTAACAGTTTTGGGATTAATTATGAGTAACGTAGATAGATCTTGGATGTATAGACGAAAAATAAGAGATGGTTACATTAATCCTAAATTTGTGGAAGGGGTTCAGTCGTTTATTGAATATGCCAGTTCTCAACCTGCATATATGGACGGGGCTAAAATAAGATGTCCATGCAAAAAGTGCCAACATCTTAGTTATCTATCAGTCAATGAAGTGTATTTTCACCTGTTACGAAAGGGATTTGTGCAAAATTATTTTGAGTGGACACGACACGGAGAAACATCAATCTATAGTACATCGAGTGGAAATGTGGGTAACATGTGGACAACTGAGGGTGAATTTGAAAGAGAGGGGGAATTTGTAGCCGATGATGTAGGGGTGACTGATAATCCATACGTTCAAATAGTTTACGGTGCAGCTGGCCATGATTTTAGGGAAAGTACACCAATGCTAGAAGAACCCAATGAAAATGCAACAAAATTTTATGATTTGCTAAATTCAGCAGATCAGGAGTTATGGCCAGGCTGCGATAACATGACTCAGTTATCTTCTGTAGCTCGGATATTGAATATAAAATCCAAATGCCATATTTCAGATCGAGGTTTTGACCAAATTCTTGCTTGGTACAATGAATCATTGCCTCCTAACCATAAAATGGTTGATGATTTATACAATGTGAAGAAACTGATCAGTGGTTTAGGTTTGCCTGTTGAGAAAATTGACTGTTGTCGGTTGGGATGTATGTTGTTTTGGAGGGATGACATCAATTTACAAGAGTGCAAATTTTGCAGTCAACCTAGGTACAAATCTAAAAGTGGTGATAATCCGCAAAAATTGGTACCTTGGAAACGTATGTATTTTTCTCCATTGACTCCTAGGCTTCAAAGACTATATGCATCCAAAGTTACTGCACCTCACATGAGATGGCATGATGAGCATGAAAGTACAGGTGGAATAATGAGCCATCCATCCGACGCAGTTGCATGGAAACATTTCAATAACACCAATCCTGATTTTGCTGCTGAATCTCGAAATGTTCGGCTGTGTTTGAGCACTGACGGATTTTAACCTTTTGGTCAATCAGGGCAACAATATTCGTTATGGCCAATCATAATTACTCCATATAATTTGCCTCCATGGATGTGTATGAATGAGGCATATATGTTCTTGATAGTTATTATTCCAGGACCTAGAAATTCGAGGCGCAGAATTGATGTATATTTGCAGCCGTTGATTTATGAGTTGCAACAGCTTTGGGATGTCGGTGTTGAAACATATGATGCATCACTTAAACAGAATTTCATGATGAAAGCGGCATTAATGTGGACGGTTAGTGACTTCCCTGCCTATGGTATGTTGTCGGGTTGGAGCACGGCTGGAAAACTAGAATGTCCTTACTGTGGCGATGATTCAGATGCATTTTATCTTCAACATGGGTTCAAAACTTCTTGGTTTGACAACCACAGGAAATTCCTTCCACCTGATCACCCGTTCCGATGTAATAAGAACAAATTTCTTAAGAATAGAGTTGTTCTTGCTAGTCCTCTAGTTATCAGAAGTAGTGAGCAAATTTTACAAGACATTGATGAGTTGGGTTTACTTAAGGTAACAGAAGTTGATGCTGATGAAGTTAATGGAAGAATCAATAAAAACTTTGGTTGGAGGAAAAGAAGCATTTTTTGGGATTTGCCGTATTGGAAGACTAATTTGTTACGGCATAATCTAGATGTGATGCACATTGAAAAAAATATTTTTGATAATGTGTTCAACACCATTATGAATATAGAAGGGAAGACCAAGGACAATTCAAAATCACGAGCGGATTTAAAGTTGTTATGTAGAAGGCCTGAGTTAGATAAAGATTTCTTAACCGGAAAATACCCCAAAGCATGCTACACTTTGGACAAAAAACAAAAGGAAGTCTTGTGTGATTGGTTAAAAGGACTAAAGTTTCATAATGGTTACGTCTCCAATTTGGCAAGGTGCGTCGACATGAGAAAGTATAAATTGTTCGGTATGAAAAGTCATGATTGTCACATTTTCATGCAGAGGCTACTCCCAATAGCATTTTGAGAGTTATTGCCGACAAAAGTGTGGGAAGTTATAATAGAGCTAAGTATGTTCTTCAGAACATTAACGTCCTGTGAGATAAATGCGGCAGATATGGCAAGATTAGAAATAGAAATTCCAGTAATCCTGTGCAAACTTGAAGCAATTTTTCCTCCAAGTTTTTTTAACTGTATGGAGCATCTGCCCGTGCATTTAGCACATGAGGCGAAACTCGCTGGTCCGGTTCAATATCGTTGGATGTATCCATTTGAGCGGTAACTATCTATGACCTTCAATTACAAATATATTATACCTTTGTATGCTAATTAATGGCATTAAGATATATCATGCAGGTACTTGTTTCACTTGAAGAAAAACGTAAAAAATAAAGCTAGAGTTGAAGGTTTAATATGTAATGCTTATTTGGTCGAAGAAGCAAGTACTTTTTGTTCGCATTATTTTGAGCCTCATATACACACGAGACAGTGAAATGTACCATGTAATGATGATGGCGGGGCATCAAGTAATCAGGACGAAAACTTATCCATTTTTACATATCCTGGGCATTTACATGGCCGCTCAATAAGGAAAATGCTAATAGAGGATGAATTAATAGCGGCCCATAGTTATATTTTATTGAATTGCGAGGAAGTTCGTCCTTATGTGAGCTAAGTTTAATATATACGCTAAATTGTGATATATTGTTTTTCTATGTGAAGAGTGTAATATATAAATTGATATTGGCATTTTAGATTATTTGAGGAATGGATACGGGAGCTAATGCCTGAGAAAAATGAAAATGAGGTGAACAAGGAAGTCGAAAAGCACTTTCATGATTGGTTCAAAACATATGTAAGTTGTGATTTTCACAATATATGTCCATACATGAATATATGAAATATATGATTTAAATGATGTTAGCTTATTGGAATATGTAGGCATCAACAAATGCAATTGACAACAAGTACATCACTGATCTTGCAAAAGAACCTTTGCGATATGTTAAATCATTTCCGGTGTATTTCGTGAATGGATATAAATTTCATACACAGAGTCATGGTCATAACAAAGAAATGGTAAACAGTGGGGTTTGCATTCAAGGAGAGTTGATGGATTATTATGGGCAAATTGTTGATATAATTGAAGTCGAGTATCCCGCGTTGCCAATAAAACGCTGTGTATTATTCAAGTGCGAATGGTATGATCCAACTATTAATGTGGGAACAAAAATACATACCAGATACAATTTAGTTGAAGTCAACCAGCGTAGAAGATTGAGGAACTTTGAACCCTTTGTGTTGGCAATGCAAGTGGGCCAGGTATATTATGTCTCCTATCCAAGCGTAAAGCGAGACAGATCGAAATGATTTGTAGCGTGCAAAGTCAAACCAAGAGGCATTTACATTTCAGGAGGAAGAACCGGAAGTTCATGAAATCAACAACTCTCTGAATTTTGAAGATAACGAACCATTGAACTATGCGGACAATGAATTTGTTGACATTGATGGTGAGGATGATGAAGAAACTTTGGTTGGCGATGGATCTGATGACGAGCCAGAATTTTCCTCTTATACATCGAAAAATGAGGATGATTTGAATTATGATTTACAGCTTAGTGACAATAGCGAATAATTTGTTTAACTACTTTCTTATCATGTGAGATCAATTAATATTGCACTGACTTGGATATTAATTTAATATGCTTATTACAATGTAATTATTTTCTATTATCTGACAATATGCATTTTCCTTATAATGGCAGGTTCAAAAATGTTTAAGCGAAAGAAGAGAACGGCGATTCCTCTGCGTCTCAGGTTGCATGATGGCGATGACAGTACTGGTGATGGAGGATCCCCATCGCATGGGCTCAATGCCAGCACTGAGGCTGCCGCATCACCGCCCATCCCAACTGTTGCACCATATACCATTCCTTCCCATGATTCCACTCCTATGGCACACCCTGAATCTATGCCACCTCAGGGGTCAGGAACAAAACAAGCGGAAGAGCCTCCGCGTCTCAGGTTGCATGATGGCGATGAAATACTGGTGATGGAGGATCCCCATCGAATGGGCTCAATGCCAGCACTGAGGCTGCCGCATCACCGCCCATCCCAACTGTTGCACCATCTACCATTCCTTCCCATGATTCCACTCCTATGGCACACCCTGAATCTATGCCACCTCAGGGGTCAGGAACAGAACAAGTGGAAGAGCCTACGCCTGGCTCAATTGGAGAGGATGGAAGAATGTACATCAACATCACAGCTGAGGAGTAAGTAATTAATATTTCACTTCATTATGATTTCAATGACAGTTATTACTTGTACTAACATTATTCACATTATTGTATCTGAGATTGAATCCTTCAGGCAAGTGCTCATGCATAATGACAACCTCTTTCAAAAACAGAATTGAATACGAAGGGTTTGCCTGGAAGAATGTGTCAGAGGAAACAAAGAATTTTTATTTCGAAGAATTCAAGGTAAAACATTTAAGATAAAGTTTGTTACATAACAAATTATATTTTACACTTGCTTACATTTTGTTTTTTGTTCTATCTATCTCATAAGAAAAAATGTTATTGGGACTCGGCGTTTGAAGATATCATGCCTTCTGTGTGGGAGAGTCGTCCGCAGGCACGTTACAGAGATTTAGTCTGCTTGTTAAAAAATGGTGGTGTCCGACCTCGCTACATGACCGAAGATGTATGGGCACATTGGAGACAGTATTGGACGACCCCTGAAGCCATTTCCATTTCAGAGCAGAATTCTAGTAACAGACGGGGAGGACCTGAGTGACTCAGTTCATGCTTGCATATTGGAGGATCGATGTCGCATCGGGAACATGCAGATAGACTTGTAAGTACTACAAAATATTACTTTTACCATTGTAATTAATGGTTAGGATGTCTGAATTTTATCTCATTACCATAGAGGAGGATGGGAATGTTACTTGTGTGAGGAGTTTGCTTTGTTGTTGAATGTTGGATTGTAGCATAGTCTCGAAATTTGAAGTGTTTTTTTGTCTATGTATACAGGAGGTATGCTCCAAATATAGGGGAAACTCTGCCGAAATTTAAGTAAAAACTTTACAAAATATTACTTTTACCACTGTAATTAATGGTTAGGATGTCTGAATTTTATCTCATTACCATAGAGGAGGATGGGAATGTTACTTGTGTGAGGAGTTTGTTTTGTTGTTGAATGTTGGATTGTAGTATAGTCTCGAAATTTGAAGTGTTTTTTTGTCTATGTATATAGGAGGTATGCTCCAAATATAGGGGAAACTCTACCGAAATTTAAGTAAAAACTTGTACGAATAGTCATTAAATTATAGTTCATCTGTAATTCTTTTTATGTTTACGGGGAGCATCGATGGGTTGACCGGCTACCTATGCTGAGGTATTTTTACACACCCACACCAACAAGCATGATGGTCAAACGTTCATCAATTCTCGGTCAAGGGTTTTACATGTATGTCCAAGTTACTATATTTTACAAATTTTAAATATTACTTATTATTAATCGTTACTTATTGTAAAACATTTGTCCAACGACAGGAACAAGTTCAAGATGCAATTCAGCTACGCTCACAGACTTCTGATTATGTTGATGCGAATCAAATCTATTGTGAAGTGTCTGGTGGTAGAGACCAGCGAGGACGGATATTTGGCTTAGGTTCTTTGGCCAAATCCTGTCACTCGCATTCCTCAAGTTCAAGTACTGCCGCATCACATAGACGGTCTGAATCCAGGCGAGTCAATGAACTTGAGAATACTGTAAATGAGCTGAGATCTAAATTGCAACAGTCACAGACTCGATGGCAGCAATCTCTCGACTTTATATCTGAGTTGCGCAATGAGATGGCAAATTTGAAGGGTATGGTGTCATCGCAGCAGTCTGATCGTACTTCTCCGCCGCCGCCATCATCTTAATTAGTTATGATTTTGTATTAGACATGGATATTATGTAATTACATAATTACTAACTTTATAACTAGTACAATTATTAAATTCGACTATTATTGCATATTAAAATTTAGATATCATCTTCATTTGCTCATTATTTTGCAATTAATTTTACAGGTTATAATTTGCATTATAAAAATATAATTGTTTAATTAAGGTGGAAAAATATTTTTAATTTCCCGACGGAAGTCTAATTTTCGTCGAGAAATAATTCCCGACAGAATAGTGTATTCCGTCGGGAATTATTCCTGACGCAAATTAGACTTCCGTCGGTAATTATTTCCCGACGAAAATTAGACTTCCGTCGGGAATTATTTCCTGACGGAATACTGTATTTCGTCGGGAATTTCCCGACAGAAGTAGAATTTCTGTCGGGAATAATTCCCGACGGAAGTTTTTCGTAGGGAATAATTCCCTACGCCTTTATTGCCGATGAAAAATATTCCGTCGGCATTTTATTTTCCCAACATAAATTACACATTTTCCGTCGGTAATTTCCGTCGGGAAATGTGTTTTTTCTTGTAGTGAGAAAATGAAGAAAGGGAGAGAAGAGAGAACGGGAAAGAGTGAAGAAAGAGAGGAAAAGGGACAGCTTCCATGGGAAGGTTCTCCTAAATCTTTCCTCTCTCTTCCTTTTTCATTCAATGCTCATCTACCAATGCCATGTGTCACTCACCAATGATCCTAAGTGTCAAAGATCTTGACTATCTCTTCATCAAGCACCATACACAAAATCCACTAGATAACTTCTATAATAAACACATTAATCCCTTGGTACCATACACCTACCGCATTAAAAAAACTCTTCACTAAACATATTACTTAATCTTGCAATTTAGTCCTTAATATCCAAATTTCTCATGCATAAATTACTTAAATACCCTTAATTTTCCGACTTAGCATGCGAATTCCAACTAGGCCCTTTTTGGGTCGTTACAATCACTCCCCCTTAAGAAATTTTGTCCTCGAAATTTCCCCGCTAACCATAATCCAACAACCAAAAATTGAAAATAACAAAAGCTAAAATAAAAACTTACCAAAAGGCCCTGTTCGTTCAACTACATCCTCTCTAATCATAGCATACACTCGCGGATGCACATACACTTCTTCAGTTGGTGACTTTTGCACTGTTTCCGACGGCGCCTGTGAAGGTCGTCCACTGCCTTTACCACTTCGATTCTCTCTCGATCTATGCCCACTCACCCTACTCTCGGGTTGATCTTGAAGCTCCTTTCGCTCCGAACAACTGGCCAACATATCCTCTTTGCTTCCACATCTGAAGCACGCTCCAGAGACCCTTATACACTCGCCCCAATGGCATTTCTGACAGTGCTCAAATTTCGGAATCATACTTCCCCTACTAGAGGGTGGCATTATACTCACAACTTCTGAACGCATTGGAACTGAACCCTTCGCTCCTTGGCCACTCAGAACACCTCTCGACTTCCTAGCACTCCCAAGTCCACTATTCGGTGCCTTCCTCTTTTGCTCTATTTTCTACTTAACGAACTCGAATTCTTCTAGGTTGATCACTACCGCAACTAATTGATAGTAACTAACCTGTTCCATGATAGCCATAGACGACAATGGTCCACGGATCACTTCCCTCAATCCGTCCTCAAAATGTCTACACTTAAATTCTTCCTTCAAAAGTAACTATGGCACATACTTGCTCAACCGGCTAAACTCCTTCACGTACTCACTCACAGTCATACCCCGCTATTTCAAACTAATGAACTCCTTCCACTTGGCTTCTCGATATGCTTTCGTCACATATTTATGTTCAAACTCTTGCTTGAAGAACTCCCATGTCAAATCAATTAGCCATTGAGGGTTGCGAAGCACAAGTTTCCACTAATCATACACTGACCCTTGAAGAAGCGACACTGCACAAGATGCCTTCTAATTCTCGGGACAGTTAATCTCTTGCAAAATCCGGTCCACTCTCTCAATCCAAAACTTAGCCACATCAGATTGGTCCAAAGAAGTCTCAAGAAATTGTTTCGCTCCTCTCTTTCTCAATAACTCAGTAGGAGCCTTAGGAGCCATTAACTTATCCACTAACTGAAGCAAACCTTGCACCAAGGCCGGATTCTCAAATCCCATTCCGGGAATATCACGACCTCATCACGCTGATGCTGCGAAGCAGACTCCACGACTCTAACCGCATTCACACTGCCCGTTGTCTCACCCACGTTCTCACTTGGATCAGACTCCATCTAGACACTACACAAGACACATCTGCATTAGGCCACAACACAAAACTGACTCGCATATAAAGACTCGACATTCAAACAATCAAAGACAACCAGAACCGCCTAAACCTGCGCTTTGATACCAAAACTTATAACACCCCCGATACCCCCGTTGGAAGGTTACCGGAGTGCTACCATGACGCTCACTCACACATATGCATACGTCTTAGCGGAAGCGTACACTACCAAAAAAATAAATCTTAACATATAATCAAAATATATTATATACATAGCTATAAAAAAAATACATATATCATTGTACCCAAAAAGAATTACATAAACATAATTAATGATATACAAAAAGAAATACAGGAGTACAAATATAACAAGACTCTACTCCTAGTGGCCAACCCTGCAGATGCGTGACTCGAGAGGAACCAAAAACCTACCACCTACACAGGAAAAGAACCCGTACTAAGCGATAACGCTTAGTGGGGAGGAACAAAGATAACAGAGCACTATACAATAATATCATGAAAAACATATATGAATAAGCAATAACCGACTGAGTTCGCTAAGCAGCAGAAACAGAGATACATGAATCAAAATCACTAAAATAAAAATAGAATATAATAATAGCATGCTTAAAGCAAATACCAAAAACTGGAATCACTCAATAATAATAACACTTCACTACACAAAATGCCAAACGCTTTAAACCATAGCCTCAATTTCAGAGGTGCTGGATACGGGAACACTACACTGGAGATCAAAGTCTCAAAACATTTTATACCTAAAGGTAGCATGGGAGACTGAAGTCCCAAAACATTTTCACTAAGAATATAACGGAGGTCAACCGTAATCACTAGACCCGAAGTGGAGTAAACACTGGCAGCTGCACTAACTATCCCTTTATAAGCATGCTTATCTATCCCCTACTATGACACTTCAGGCTCAACTACTCACTCACAATACAATAATTTAAATTATTCAAGTACACGAATCAAAACACTATCATAATAATATTCACTAATACAACACTAGGACAATAACTTCATCAAGGAATAATCAAAACCATATACCATGCAATAGTGAGAAACCGTGCAAAGTGGGGCAAAAAGAATCACTTCGGAAAACAAGGCAGGCAGGAAGGGCCTCTGTAGCGATCGCGACAGAAAGTAGCGTACCCCGTCGCGCACTCACGACGAAGCACGCTCGACAGACACACTATACCGAGCTATGTCATGCTCGCGACGACAGTGACCGAGCATTCACTACACCGATCTCTATTGCGCTCGCGACAGAGTCTGGGCATTTCCCCATCGCGTTCGCGCTCGGAGGCACGCTCGCGTTGGGGCTCGGCTTGGCTTACTGCCGCTCGGCCTACCGAGCTCTCTGTCGTGCTCGCGATAGAGGCTCCTCGGCATCACCAAGGCCATTCCGCACTCTGTCGCGCTCGCGACAGAGCTCAGAATTGGCCAGAATTGTACTTATACACTTCCTTCCAGTACAACCAACACCAAAACCACTCAATCGTGCACTAAAACCTACCTCATCAGTCAAATGTATTCCAATACATGCTTATCATCAATATACTCTCAATTTACACTAATATGAACAAGAAATCACAATTTAAATCACAATAGCACGCAAATCATATTCTACATTAACTCATGCTATTTCACTTCCAACTTTACATGCAAATCACTACAGCTAGAATCATGCCAAACCAACAATCTAACTCAATCAAATACATGTATTTACACATAATTTAACACTCAAGATCACCAGCAAGTTTAAAGCACAACTTACAAATGATCCAAAGAGAAAAGAGGGCAAAAACACTCCCAAACCTCAAAATTGAAGCTTCAAACCGTTCACTTCAAAATCCCACACTCTCTTTTCCTTTGCTTTTCCTTCTCTCCTCCGATTCTTGCACAAACCCAGCCAAAAACACACTTAAAATCAAACCAAACATTCACTCTTCCAAAACCAGAAAATAAAGAAGAAGATGAAGATGAATAAGAGACCCAAAGCAAATACAAGCACTTACCTCTTCAATAATCAGCTCTAACTCAGAAATCCTACTGAAAGCTTGAAGAAATCACACAAAGAAGGAGTGGAGAGCAGAAAATGAAGAAAGGGAGAGAAGAGAGAATAGGAAAGAGTGAAGAAAGAGGGGAAAAGGGACAGCTTCCATGGGAAGCTTCTCCTAAATCTGCCCTCTCTTCCCTCTCTCTTCCTTTTTCATTCAATGCTCACCTACCAATTCCATGTGTCACTCTCTAATGATCCCAAGTGTCAAAGATCTTGACGATCTCTTCATCAAGCACCATACACAAAATCCACTAGATAACTTCTATAATAAACACATTAATCCCTTGGTACCATACTCCTACCTCACTAAAAAAACTCTTCACTAAACATATTACTTAATCTTGCAATTTAGTCCTTAATATCCAAATTTCCTCATGCCTAAATTACTGAAATACCCTTAATTTTTTGACTTAGCACGCGAATTCCGACTAGGCCCTTTTTGGGCCGCTACACAAAATTCCTTCTAATAAATGCTATCAATTTAAGTATACAGAACATCATGCAAAGAAACTTATTCAATCAAACACAAACAACTACTTAAAGTAACATACCAGGTAAAACATCTTGATCTCTCTTACCCTCTTCCAAAGTCATGGCATACACTAAGCCAAAAGGTACATTCCGTCCCTCTACCATTTTTGAAACAACACCTGATCGCTGTCCCACCTGACCTATTCCACTTCTGGTTTTTCCTCTTCTAGCACCACCTGAGTTTGGTGCATTCTCCCTTCTTGATTGCGTAGTCAAGTTTTCCTGAGCTTGAGGACACCTTGCCACCAAATGGTTAGTACCACCACATTTAAAACAAGCTCCCATGAGCTTCCTACATACTCCCCTATGGGTTTTCCCGCAATGTTCACATACAGCCGGGGCACTTCCCCTACTTGATGGAGCTGGAACACCAACTTCAGAAGCTGACATCTTTCTACCTGACTTCTCTTGACCCAACGTTTTCTGTGGTTTACTAAACATACCTTGACTATCTTTGGTCTCACGAACTCTTTTATTATAAACAAATCCAGTTCCACTATCCTGTATCTTCCTCTTTTGATTCTTTCTTTGAACTACCTCTGACTTTTTCACCTTCAAAGCAACTAACACAAACTGATAATAACTTATCGATTGCAAAGAGGTCATTGCAGCTATCAATCCCCTAATTACTTCATTTAAAACCTCCTCAAACAGCCAACATTTAAACTCTTCAGTCATTAAGGCATTAGGTACATACTTACTAAGTCGGCTAAACTCTTTCTCATAATCAGCCACAGTTAAGTTTCCCTGCTTAAGACTCACAAATTCTCTCCACTTAGCCTCTCTATGAGCCTTAGTAACATATCTCTTTTCAAACTCTTGGATAATGAAATCCCAAGTTAGATTAACTGGTCGTTGAAGATTCCTTAACACCAACTTCCACCACTCATATGTTGGACCTTATAACAAGATACTGCACACAACACTCGTTGTTCCTGAGTGCAATTTACTTCTTGCAATATTCTCTCTGTCTTCTCTATCAAGAATTCTTCTATATCAGACTCATCTATAGAGGTTCCTCTAAATTCCTCTGCTCCTTTTTTCCTAATCACATCTGAAGGAGCCTTAGGGGCAATTAATCTATCTATCATTTGCATTAACCCTTGTACTAACACTAGATTTTCTAGAACTAAGGGTGGATTTCTTGCTGGTGGAGGCTAAGTTACACGTAGATTAGCATAAGCTGGATTAACGCTTCTAGTGGTTTCACCTATCTCTTCACTAGGATCTGACTCCATAATCACTCTACAAAATAAGGAAAATAACATCTGCATTATGGCCACACTCTAAACAGACTTATATCAATTCTACTCATCATGAATCCTATAGCCCAGAACCGCCTAAACCTATGCTCTGATACCACAACTTGTAATGCTCAAATACCCCTTAGCAGGATATAGGAGTGCTATGGACACTTGCTGTCACACCACAAAATGGCCCTAGAAGAATTACAGAGTTATTGGTTCGAAAAAGGTAAGTTTATGTGCGAGAGTTCTGTCGCGAGCGCGACAAGTGTCGCGGGCGCGACATATGTGTGAGAGTTTTGTTGCGAGCGCAACAAGTGTCGCGGGCGCGACAGAGCCCTCCAGCGATTTTCGAACTTCAGCTGCTTGGTGTGGGCGTGAGCGTTCTGTCGCGAGCGCGACAGAACCCCCTAGCGAGATGTGTGCATAAGTGGGTGTTAAGAGACCTTGAGATGTGTATTGGACAAGTGGCGGCATAAGAGAGTGACACATGGCGGCGTAGGAGGTTGACAAGTGGCATCGTATAAGAGTGACAAGTGGCGGCATAAGAGTTTGACAAGTGGCATTGTAAGAGTGTGCCAAGTGTCATTGTAGGAGAGTGACACGTGGCGGCATAGGAGTTTGACAAGTGGCATCATAGGGTGTTGGCACATGGCAACTTGAGAGGGTGACACTTGGCTTGGCTTGGTTTGGTTTGGCTTGGCTTGGCTTAGCTTGGCTTGGCTTGGCTTGGCTTGGCTTAGGATAGGGATGAATTAAAGGAAGTGGTTGGCTTTTAATGTGGTTAGTGGGTAATTAATTTGTTAATTCCTTTAGTTGACCGGCCACTTTCCCTACTCCCATTTCAATTCCTTCATTTGGCCTTTCAATTCTCCTTTTTGTTTTCTTTGCTCTTAGTTGCCGTGCTCCACTTTCTTTTCTTTTCTTCTATTTTCCATTTGCTCCTAAAGAGACTCATTTAGGTTGGGATGAAGAGAGTAGATTTTTGAGAAGAGGTAAGTAGTACTAGTATTTAGTCTTCTTCTACTAGGTTTCTATTTCGATTTAAAGTAAAAAAAGAAGAGTAACCCCAAGTGTTTTGTGTGTGGTTTTGGTGCAAGTTGGAGGCAAGAGAGTCGATAAAGGAAAAGAGAAGATCGGAACGAGTAGAGAGCTGTGATTGAGTTCCTAGAGGTAGGGATCGTGTGCGGTTTTTCTTTTACTCGTTTTGATTGCTTGTTGTGATATATGATGTTTGAATACGCATATGTTGTGGTTATATGAGTGTTAAATGAGTTGTACATGTTTTATAGTTGTGAAGTGTGTTATGGGTAATCTTTTGTTTAGTTGTTCATAGACCTCTGTGTATTGTATTGGACATAAGTAGAGTTACAAGACTTCAATTGAGTTGATTCAAATTTAATCTGAAACATAAGATCCGTATCTAAAAATGTCTAAGAGGGTGCTTGAGCTAATTCTGACTCTACATACCCCAAAAAGTAGTTAAAACATAGGTGACCCTGTTCTGGCGGGTTCACTGGAATAGTAGAGGTTATTTAGGTCATATATTAAGTTATAGATGTCCAAATGACCTGAAAATTGTCCCATTTGAAAGCTAACATCCTATAGAACAATTATTAAGAAGAACGTTTTTCCAAAAAAAAGACGTTTAGAGGTTCATTTAGACGATACAAGTTTAGGTTAAAAAGCAGTCTTGTGAGGCACCAAAGCGGAGCTTCTGTCGCGAGCGCGACACATGTCGCGACCTCGCGACAGAACACCTCAGTTTAGGCTTTTTCTTCTCCTTTTTGAGCTCCTAGTTGCCACGGGTGAACCCCTGACCCTTCCCCTTGACTAAATTATATATTTTGTTGATGTTTTACTCCCCGGAATGAACCCGTATTAACCCGAAATGTTTCCAAGATTTATACTCTACATGTTTAGGGTTATCAAATGATTATAGGATTAGTTATCTATGTAACCAATGCTACGGCATAAGAGTTAGCGTTGACCATGTGATGCCATTTGATATGAATTGTTATATAATGCATTTGGTATAGAGTATAGAGCCTTTTTGTAATCTAGCTTCTGTCGCGAGCGCGACCTCTTGTCGCGATCGCGACAATGAACTTGGCTTCTGTCGCGAGCGCGACTTCTTATCGCGATCGCGACAGTGAACCTCTTCGCATCCTGTTTTATTTGTTTTGAAGAGAGTGTTTTCTTCTATCTTGCTTTGCATGATTTATATGTTCATGAAATGAATTTAAATGTTACATGCTTTTAATTGTTGAACAAGATTGTATATGAATTACATGCCTCTGAATTTGATAAATGCACTTGAAGTTTAGTTGATGAGTTGATGTCTGTGTATAGTGTGTGAGTTGGTATTGAGCCTGATTACTGTTATAGTGGATAGATAAGCATGCTTATAAAGGGATTAGAGAGTGCAGCTGCTTATGTTCCGCCCCGTTTGGGCGAAGCGGGTCGACCTCTGAGAACGGTCATTAATAGAGATAGATGAAAATGTTTTGTGACTTCGGTCCATCGAAAATGTTTTTTTTATAGAGCGTCCCGTATCCACCATGAGAGGAACTCAGGCTTGTTTTGTTAAATGTTGTGCAGTGAACTTGAGATGATTATAGTGTTGCTTCGAATGAAGCCATAGTACATGAAAGTAATGTTTAAGTACATTACAGTTCTGTATACAAGTACATGATTACATGAGTGTAGTGACATGAATTTGGTTACATGATAGCGTATATTTGAATAAATGATATGTACAAATTGTAGTGTACATGAATAAGTAAAAGAGTACATGATATATGCACGTGAGTTCATAGTATTTGATAACTGAGCATGCAACCTGTATATGTATAAGAGCTATATGCATGTGATATTTAATTTTATCATATGAAATGTGTGCTTTATGTGTGACTTCGGAAAGAAGTCCTCTGCATTATTTTCATCCCCACTAAGCGTTATCGCTTAGCACGGATGTTTATTTCCGTGTAGGTTACAGGTTCGGATCAGTGAGCGGACATCTGCAGGTCAAGGCCACTAGGAGTTTTTGTTTTGATCTCTTTCGTACAAGATAGAGACAGAGTGTGCGATGTTTTGAGTAACATCACTATATAATAAAGAGTATAGTTGTTACATGTAATCGTTAAAAGTATATGTATATGAATCGAAATATGAACATGTAAATGTATATGTAGTTAATATGAAATGCAAGTGGGCCCTAGTGTAGTATTTAATTACTCTTAAACGAATGTGTTATGCTATCGCTTCCGCTAATGCATGTACATGTATACGTAAGTGTCCGCGTAGCGCCCCGATATTCCTTACCGGGGGTATGGGGGTGTTACACTTGCCCTTTCATATCATCTTAACAAAAATTATTCAAACTAATATAAGGTGAACTTAAAATAACAGATGTCAAAAATTATCATTATTATTAGCTAATATAAGTTTACATCTTAAAAGTATAAAATTTATAATATGAATTTACATATTCTTGATATACAAAATATAAAATTATCTATACAATAGAAAAGATTAAACCTAACTAGAAGACTTGAAGAATTCTGATAGTGGCCAGTAGATAATTCTCTCCAAACTTGAGCTTCCAAGCTATAAACATACACGGAAGACAAACACCCGTGCTGAGCTATGGCTCAGTAGGGATACAAACAAAACAAAGTGCACTACAGGAAATCACATATTAACATATAATAATATAACATTCTATAAATAAATAATAAATTAAATATTCTATAATACATTCTTCACGTCATTATTACCACTACATGTTAACAATGTAATACACTCTAAATTGTTACTTTATTATAAAAAATATTACATATAACATAGAATTATAATCAATCAATGAAATAATAATCTTAATATAGCCTAAATCAATACATCAATGGATAACGGGAACACTGGATACACTTGGGTACCGTTCACCAAATATTGGGAAAAAACAGTATTATCACTAGAGATATGCAAATCTGAAATCATTAAATGACAAACCGTATTGACATTGGTAGCTACAGACACTAACTCTCATAGGCATACCTACCTATCCACGACTCAGTTACAGGCTAAACAAATAAGCCACTTAATATTCTCATGAATAAATACCTTTATCACTACCATATACATAGACATTCATAGTACAAATGTAACACCCCCATACCCCCGGTAAGGAATATCGGGGTGCCACAAGCCAAACACACACATACTCGTACATATGCATACACAATAGCGGAAACGATAACAGTAAAATAATAAGAATATCGCAAGCCATCAAAATGAACACACACACGACCCCGACCTCTAGGAGCTTGATCACAGCTCTCTACTCGTTCCGATCTTTTCTTTGCCTTTATCCAATTTCTTGTCCTCCGCTACAACAGAATTATACAAAGACAATCCAAGAATCAAACCTTGTTTTTCACTTTAAATCAAAAACAGAAAGAAAAAGGAGATCAGATCGGGAAACAAAGCAAACTTACCCTCTCAATACCCTTTTCAAACTAATGCAAGCGATTCACTTGAAAAGCAAACCAGAAGAACCAAAAAGAAAGAACAAGAGAGGAAGAACGGCTGAAGGCCAAGGAAAAAAGAAAGAAATGAAGAACAATAGGCCAAAAGCATGACAAACGTGGGAAAAAGAAGGGAAAAAGAATTCAGCTGGTCCATCCTCATCCAAATCCATTAATGTGCCAAAAACACAGTTGTGTAAATCCAAAAGCATAGCTGTGCTTTCTAATCCCTTATCCCACATTAAATATTCCTATTAAATGCCACTTTACCTCATCAATACATGTATATCCCTTGGTCAAATACATGTATATCTCTTGCCACTTGTCTCACTCCTACGCTGCCATATGTCAATCTCCTATAACACCACATGTCTGATACATCTCAAATAATCCAACTCAAGTAGGCTTCATGGGAAGCTTTCTATGGCGCCCGCGACATTGTCATGCTCGCGACAGAACCCATTCACAAGCCACTCATACATCTTCTCAAAATAATTCTCTTCTAGCAAAACTTATAACCTTAATCAACTCGGAAACTCCTTCAAAGACACTCTCTTATACACACAAACTCTTGAATTCCCCAACAAAAATTCTGAAATTCAACAGGGCCAAATCGGGTTGTTACAACGAATACTATAATTCACACAAAATAAGGCAAATTAACAAGTTTTTGTCACTTAGGCACTGTCGTGCTCATGACAAAGCTTGACAATACCCTCTGTCATGCTCACGAAACTACCTGCGCTTATGACAGAACACACAAATTGGTTCTGTCGTGTTCGTGCTCGCTCTCGCGATAGAGCACAAAGTACTAATTTTTGCCCACGCTTTTAACTCCTTCTACACTAACCACTATAGGCACTTTCCTACCTTAATAAATATGACCTTCAAACTAACAAAGACACCACTTAACCAATAAGGGTTCCCAACCAAAAAAACACCTACATGCAATTTTCTAATGGTATAAATTATAACATAACCAATATACAAACAATCAAACATGGTATGACTTCAATGCATTACAAAACATCATCAACACAACCATACCATCTCAAGCACAATTTACCAATAGAAGAGTTATTGAACCTTTTAAACCCATAAATCACCTGACTAACTAATCATGTATTCAATTAAGAGTTAAAAGAAAAATCCCAAACCTTTAGAAGCTATCTCCTTCAATCTTCAACAAATCAAGTAGCTGTCTCTTTACCCTTTGCTTTCCTACTTGATTCTCCAACTTTCAAACCAACAATACACACACATACAAAAGGGAATTAGAGCTATGAACTGAAATCCAAATAAAAAGGAGAAGGAAACCAAATTCAATATTTCCTTTAAAACTTTACCCAGCTTAACAATCAAATAAGCCCACTCGAAACCAGTCTAGCTAACTTTAAAGATGAAAGATTGGTGTAAAGAAGTGAGATGAAAAGAAAGAGGGAACAATATGCAGTTTCCACCTTGGTTGGCCGACCCACTTGAAGAGCAAAAGACAAGTTTTGCCTCTTCAAATGTATTTATATGCATGCAATGTCTAGGTGTCACAAGTCAAGCTTGACACATGGCTTCCACTAACCTCTTAATTAAGCTAATTAACCTCACTTAACATAATTAACTTCCACTTAACACTAATCATGCAAAATTACTAAACTATTTTTTTTAGGCAATTAAGTCCTTAATTCTCAATTACAATTTAGTCCGAAAATTATAAATCCCAAATTAAACTCACTTAATCACCCTAATCACACTCAATACTATTAGGGTGAATTTTGGGTCATTACAAGCACTTCACTTCCAAATTTTTCATCTCACTTATAAATCACTTACATTTCACTTATTTAATCATTTTAATACTATATATAACAAAATGCACAATTTACTTCACACATTCCAATATTTTCACTTTTCACATAATAGGTTCACGTATTAAATTATATTCAATTTAATTTCATTAATTCGCACATTATTTGACTTTCTTTTCCACAACTTTCAATCTCAATTCACTTATTATTTATTTTTAGTACCAATTATGACATTTCTTCACTTTATTTTATCATAATCCATAATGTTCACTTTAGACATAATGTCTGTTCAACATATAAAATATTCCGTTAAACTTTAAAACTTCTAAATAAATTATTTTACACTCCATTTCATTTATACATTCATTTTAAAGCATTTTCGTCACCAAGTTCACCAAATACATCTTAAGATCATCTATATACCCATTCGGCCATACACTTAATTTTTCACTTATAATTACTTTTCTTCCATTACTCACTTATTTAACTAGATTACATGTTAATTAATCTAGATATACCTTTAAATGACATTGTATCACAAAATACTCATGTGTAACCTTAAGTATACCATTCGGTCATGTTAATATTCATACATTACATTTATTTTTCTTTACTTTAATTAGTAGTTTAGCTAGATCTCATGTCTAACATAACAAATGTACCCTTTATATACCATAAATAACAAAGTATACCATTCGGCCATAGAGAGAAAAGGAGAAAGATGGAGAGCTTTCTAGGTTTTTTTGCATTTCTCCATCTACTTATAACCCCTCTAAATGGGCCAAACCATGGGCCAATTCATTGGGCCAACCCAAAGGCCCATTTAGATTTTTAAGCCCATTTTTCAATTTGAAATTATTTTTATCACCTCCCAAGATCAATTTGTCCCAAAATGAGTTCTATAATTCTTAAAATATATAATTTAGTCTCCACGTACATTTTTAGCTCAATTGGAGACCGTTTCCCATTCCGATAATTTCTTACCAGTCCGATAATTTAATTTTCTGTCTCACCGTAAAATTTATTTTTCACTACTATATGATTATCCATATGATTTATAGCAAATCCATACTTTTAAATAATTTTTCTGAGCTCCATAGCTATATTTAGAGTCCGGTTAAACTAGTCAAACCACAATCAATTGGTTCAATCGGTCCGGTTTACTGGTTGAACCAGTTCGGTTCACTTTTTATCCTTGACCTTATTTTTGCTTTTAATAGCTTATTTAACCTTGACTTCACCTCAATCAAGGTTCCTATTCGGTCCGGTTCAATTTAACTAGTCCTGCTCACCAATTTTTCTGTGTCACCGAATACTTTATTTTTCACTACCAAAAATTTATAAATATTACTTAGAGTCTACATATGCCTTCAAAACAATTTTTAGAGGTCATTTACTATTTTTAAAAAAACTTCAGTCAAAATTTGGTCAAACCTTGGTTATTATTGAACCGAACCACAGGCTTTCTTCTATTTGACTTTTAAGAACCTATCTGACCTCATTTTCACTTTAAATTATATAAATAGACTCCATTTAACAAGTACTTTCATATAGTCCAATAAAATATTTTTCTATTGACTTCCCAAGAGGTTATCCATCAAGGGCTTTCCTAGCTTGAGCACGTTTAACCTTTCTTCTCTACTGTCTTTTAGGACATAATCACTGATGTTTTCATATGAAATTCCCACTATAAACTATATAGATTTCACTGGTCACTACTAACTCGGTATTCGGACCATTACAATTGCGCTCATTCTCACACTCGTGATAGAACACAACCTGGAGAAGTTCACCTTACGGAGCCCTCTGTGTAATGCCCCGATACTCCTTGGGAGGATATCGGAGTCGCTACGCGCACGAACACACATACAATATGATTATACTAAACTATAGTGGAAGAAACATCATTAAAACAAACACACTTTTTCATAAACAACTTAATCAAATATATATATATATATATATATATATATATATATATAATATTCAAGTTACAAAAATATCATTATCCAAATTACATGATTACATGCCTCTACTATCATTATACATTAAACTATACTAAATATTCTTTGCATAAACACTTCACTTAACATTACAAAAAGAATCATGCACAAAAGAAAACACTCCACTTCATAACTCCTAGTGGTCAGCAGATGAATGACTCCCTAAATAGAACTGAACCTGCAAACCTACACGGGAAAGACACCCGTGCTAAGCGAAAATGCTTAGTAGTGATATACAGATACACTAGACTTCTAACGAAGTCACAAACATAATATAATATGCATATCAAAAGTCATGATTATCACATATTAACATACAAAAACATATATTCTTTCACGCAACTAACTTCAAGTTGTAAATTTAAGATATATTTAATTGACATTTATCCTTGCATGCTAATGTAATCACATTCATGCACACTTTGCTTACCACATGCCTTTATCATATACAATCATATTTGCATGGACAAATTCTCTATCTTTAACATCTATAATAAACGCTAAGTGATAACATGTCACTACATCTTATATATATTCATATACATGTACATTCGTATATATACATAGATCATAACTCTACTTATTCACTCACAAGCGTATAATAACTATAGCCTGAATTCACATCAATGGTGGATACAGGTGCTCATGATACTGACTAACAGTACCAAACATTTAGAGACCAAATTCTCAAATCTTTGGATACCCGAAGGTAACAAGCTCTAGACCAAAACGGGCCAACTCTAGCAGCTGTAAAATCTAAGCCTTTATAAGCATGCTTATCTATCCACTATTATAAATCCTTTAGGCTTATCATATTTATTTTCGTATAAACTCTATTCATATTATCACATACTTTACATTTATTCAAATATCCAAACAAATTATTACACATCAACTCAATTCATGTAATAACTAAGCAAACCATCAAGCATATGATTCATATTTTCATTTATGCAATCACATATAAACTTTACTATGAATGGTCATACATAATCCAATGAATTATTACATACAAATAGGACAAAAGGCTTATATTCCAAACACTTAAAACAATATCGCGCTTGCGATAAGTTTAGAACATCTAGCTAACGAGCTCGTGGGCAATGTCGCACTTGCGACATAATGCTAATATAGCTTCTATCGCGCCCACGACGGAGCTCACGCTCGCGACAAGGCTCGGTAAAGCAAAGCTCACCGAAGGAGTATTTTATCGCACTCGCGACCCCTATCACGCTCATGACAGAACCGAACTTTATATTCAAACTCCAAGCCACACACTCACAAGCAAAAACTTCCCCCTTACCAAACTATACTCACATGCATAAATTCTAAACCATCCAATCCATGCAATATACTCTACAAATCTATAAAATTCATCTATAGATAAAATCAAATATCCATACCAACCAAATGACCTTCAAACAATATAGTCATAAACAAATATTTTACATGCACATTATATAACGTACTCATAATTTTCCATATAATCAACATGCAACCAATGATAGAAATTCAATTAACAATATCTCAAACTATCAACACATGCATTTAATCAAGCATTAGCACAAAATCCCTAACATGCATCTATGAACAAGGAATAATAACTATCCCAAACCTCAAAAAGTGCAGCTTGAACCACTCCTCCTCAAGATTAAACCTTTTCCTTGCCTTTCTCTTTCCTCTTATCTAGTGCTTCTTGCACAAATCAAATAACACACACTTAATGCATATCCAAACAACTCAACCAAAACAGAAATTGAGAAGAAGAGAGAGATCCTTTACCTAACTACCCATAGATACCTTCTCAATTCTCTTACTAAACCTCTTCAAATAAATCCAAAATAGTAGAAGATCAACCAAAAAGAAGAACAAAATCTAAAATGAAGAAGAAACAAGAGAAGAGAAACTGAGAGAAAGAGAAGTGATAAATCTGATTGCATGTGGCGAATGGGACAGATTTTCCCACTAATTCCCCTTTTATTGCATGTGGTTGCCTAGGTGGCAAGCCCACAACAATCCACATGTCAAGCCATAAGCCACTTGTCCCACTCAAAGCATATATCCCACTTGGTCCTCGGCAAATCTCCCTTTAGTCCCTCAAATCAATTCTTTCTTCTAATTACTTTTAATTCCTTTTAATTACATCCTCCTTTACTCATAAACTCACACTTATACCATTTATGCTTGTACCCTTACTTTACAATTGCACTTTCATTACTACTAGAGTACACTTTGGGCCATTACAATTCTCCCCTCCTTAAGAAATTTCGTCTTGAAAATTTCCCAAGCTACTATACACATAATCATACTATACTTTACCAATTACCTATACAATACAACTTAAGCAATTAAAACTTACTAAAAGGACCCGCTTGTTCTTCCACATTCTCTCTGATCATTGCAAAGACTCTGGCAAGACCACAACAAGCAACCTGCTTCTCAACCATTTTCGATGGTGCTTGCACTGTTCTACCTCTTCTTCTTCAATTTCTAGCAGATCCAGTCACTTCCAAAATGTCTTTACTTCCCTGCTGTACCATACTCTCTTTAAATTTCGGGCAATTAGCAAGCATATGCTCCATGTTGCCACATTTGAAATAAGCTCTCGTGAGCTTCCTACACGTGTCCCAATGAAATCTCTCACAATGTTCATAATTCGGCATGGCACTACCCTTACTAGAAGGTGCCAATACACTTCCTTTCGATGCCGACACATGACCTGATCCTCAAGTATTCTACCCAATGACATCTTCTTGAGTTCTCCTACTACCAAGCATACTACTATCAGTTACTTTCCTTTTCTGTTCCTTT
The DNA here is from genome assembly GCA_947683425.1 of Excoecaria cochinchinensis. NCBI lineage: Eukaryota > Viridiplantae > Streptophyta > Magnoliopsida > Malpighiales > Euphorbiaceae > Excoecaria > Excoecaria cochinchinensis. Next base: position 7,573,783 of record CANTUQ010000004.1, read on the forward strand.
CTTTGCTTTACTAATTTCGACTCTTCCAATTTCATGGTTGCCGAAACCAACTGATAATAACTTACCGTATTCATTGTAGCAATGGCCGATAAAGGCCCTCTAATACTCTCTTTTAAGCCGTCCCCAAACTGTCGGCACTTAAACTCTTCCGTCAATAACACATCAGGCACATACTTGCTCAATCTAATAAACTCCTTCTCATATACACCCATAGTCATATTCCTTTGCTTTAGTCTTAGAAATTCTTTCCATTTTACTTCTCTATAAGCCTTAGTGACTGTAAACACCGAGTTCTGATACAGCCCAGATCAGAGTTACCCAATGATGATAAGATGCCTTGTCACAGGCAAAAAGGTTGAAAGTGGTGATTTCCTGTTTAAATTTGCATTTTAGAGTGAAAAAGTAAAAAATAAAAATTATTTTAAAAATTAGATTTGAAAAATGGGGTTTAGAAATTGTAGTATTTTTAGTTAATCTTTAATAATAAAAAAAATAAAAAATTTCCGAGCGTTGGCACCTTGCGGCGGCTGCGAGGCACTCCGCGCCCGAGCGCGCTCGCCCGTCTTGCCTCCCAGCGCGCTAGGCGAGCGCCGATGCCCGTCGGGCGTCCGTAGCCCCTGTTCCGCTGCAAATAGCCAATTTCGCCCTAAAAATCAAAATTTTTTGATTTTTTTCCACAAAATTCAATTTTTTATTACTTTTTGAAGGGATTTTCAGGGTTTTTTTCACTTTTTAAAATAGATAATATCTGATTTTATTAGGTTTTATCCCTTGAATTATTTTTATTTTCCTATTTTGAAGATATAAAAAGAATAAGATGGAAAGAAAAAAGGGGGGATTTTTTCTAGTCTTCATCTTTTCTCTTATTCTTCCTCTCAAATTCTCTCTAAAATTTTCAGACTTTCCCAACCAAAAAAACAACAAAAAAATTCAGTTCATCTTTTTCATTTTTTTCCAATAGAATTTCTTCTAAACATATATTTAGAAGGAGTTTTGTTGGTAGATTTAATTTTGAGACAAATACAACAATTATTTGCTCTCAAAATTCTTTTTTGACTTTTTATTTCAGTTCAATTAAACTTTCTTCCATTGATTTTCTTTTGAATCTCTTTTTGATGAAAAGTTAATTTTGAGGCAAACAAAATAATTGTTTGTTATCAAAATCTAATTTTTTCATTTGATTTTCTAAAAATAAGATTTTTTTTTATATGTTTTGTCTCTTAAGACAAACAAATAATTGTTTGTTATTGGGATCATTTTTATTTTTTACCAATAAAAATCATTCTTTAGGCAAAGAAATTAATTCTTTGTTCTTAAAGAATTTTTGATCATTTTTTAATCTTTTTTTTCTTGGAATAAAATTCCAACATTTTCATATCTCAATTCTAATCTTGCAAACCAAAACAAGGAAATCAATCATCATTTTTAGTTTTATCGAATCCGAAACTCTGAGGGTAAACATTTCGAGCTTGACGCTTTTATTTTCCTTTATTTATTTTTGTTCATATTTAATTTATTCATGTATATTTTTATTGTTTTTATTTATTTATTTATTTTGTTATTTTGTATTTGTTTTATTTAATATGCTCATATATTATTTTATTCTTGTTCATGTGAATATTGATTTCTTATTATTGCTAACATGTAAATAATCTATTTTTGCTTTGATTTCTCATTATTTTTAACATGTAATTAATTAATTCATTTCGATTGATCTTTTTGGCCATGTAAATATTTTATGTGAATTGGGATAACATTAATTAATCATGTCACTCATTTAATTATTTTCATCATTATTTTATTCATTTTTTATCATTCTTTTTTAATTGTTATTATCATATATATTCATTGTTTATTCATTCATTTATTTATTTATTTTCATTATTCATTATTATTATTATCATGTTCATATTTTTATGTATTAATTCATTAACATGTTTTATTTATTTTAGTCACATCATTTAATTCATTTGTCATTCATATCACATTTTTCTCATTTATTTTATTTTATTAACATTTTAATTCATTTGCCATTTTTGATGCTATCTCACTTTATTTTATCTCATTTTATCATTTATTATATATTTGATTTATTTAATTGCTTTAATTACTAACATTATTTCATTTGTATTTTGATTTTTTGTCAAAACTTATTTTCTTTGCTTGGGCATTTTTGCGAGCACACGAGGAGATCTAGAAGGCTCGTTTGGGTTAGATATTTAATTGCTTTATTTGTAATATTTCATTTATTTGGCTTTTTCATTTATTTTGGCATGTAATCTTTAATAAAATTGTTTATTTTAGACACGCTAAAAAGAAAATTACAAAAACATTTCTATTAATTAATTTGCCATTTTTTCTAAATAAAAATGGGACCAATGTCCTAGTTTTTCATACCCAAATAAACCATCACCTTTAACACTTTTTTTTAACGTATGCATGCGAGGATCAATGTCCTCATCATTAATGAATATCCTGATTTACGCATGATTTGTATTTGCTTTCACGTGCTTTACTTTGATTATGTTTTATTTATCGCTTTTCCTTGAGTGGACAACCTGCGCTTTAATTAACTGCATTAAAATGAATGAGAAATGGGATGAAACTCTAAATTCAAAGCTCAATTATAAACTTAACCAAGGTATGAATAAATGGGAAGTCCTGAACCCACTCTGGTCTTAGGCTCAACAAGATTAGAGGACCATCTCAATATTTCATTGGGATGGGACCTCTAAAATATCTCTTGTGGCCCACCCAAAGGCCCAACTCGAATAATCCTAGGCTCCACGGGGTTAGAGGATCATTCCAATGTTCTATTGGGATGAGGTCTCCAAGATCCCTTTGGCTTGCCCAAAATGGATATATATACGTCGTCTTAGGCTCACTGAGGCTAGACGACCTATCCCAATGTTCTATTGGGTGGAAACTCTAAGAAACCTCCTTGTTGCCCAACATAGATGCACTTGTATTTTTTATAAGTTTTCATGGACCTCATCCCGATCGCCCTGAAAGCGGGCGGCTCGGGGCACCCCGGGGTTCGGCGTGCGTCGCAGTGACATACCTCTTCTCAAATTCTTAGACAAAATAGTCCAATATTAACTCAACAGGTCACTGGGGATTCCTCAATACCAGCTTCCACCAGTCATAAGCTGGCCCTTGTAGTAGTGACACTGCACAAGTCACTGCGATGCATGTCGAACCTCGGTGGCCCCGAAAACCTGCTTTTAGGGTATTCGAGAGAGGTTCAGATAACTTGCAAAAGATTGCAAGGGCATCTATTTTGGGCAACAAGGAGGTTTTTTAGAGTTACCACCCAATAAAACATTGGAAAACGTGTTTAGCCTCACTAAACCTAAGACAACGCATGTGTCTCTTTTGGGCAAAAGGAGATGTTTTGGAGTCCTCCTTCCAATAGAATATTGGAAAGATTCATCTAGCCTCGTGAAACCTAAGACAATGTACATATGTCTATTTTGGGCAAGCCAGAGATATTTTTGAGTTCCCACCCTAATAACACATTGAGATGGTTCGTCTAACCTCATGGAGCCTAAGACAATGCAGTTTCGGCCTATTTTGGGCAACAAGAGATATTTTGGAATCCCCTTCCTCATAAAACATCGGAAAGGTTCATCTAACCTTGTTGAGCCTAAGACCAGAGATGGTTCGGGACTTTCCATTTATTCATACCTTGATTAAGTTATAATTGAGTTTTAGATATAAAATTCAATTACTTTTCTCATTCAGTTCAATGCAATAATTAAAGCATTAGATCAATCATATAATGAAAGCCTTAAATCAAGTAAGCTCAAAATAAAGTAAATAAAAAAAATATAATAGCTTATAAAAAACTAGGGGCGGAATACAACCCACATTGTAAATGAGCAAAAAAGGGAAACATACACAAAGCAGGATATTCAATTAAGGATTAAGACGTTGGTCTTCACGTGCATATTTAGAGAAAAAAATGTTGAAACATCTATTTTTTTTGGATAAAAAAAATCAAGACATCGGTCCTACTTTGTTTAGGAAAATCCCATTTATTTGTAGAAATCTTTAGCCATTTTTATAGTAGCGTGCTAAAAATAATATTTACAATAAATGATATGTGAAAATTGAAATAAAAGAAAATAAGATAGAGGAATAAACCCGAATAATTTCCTCGAATCATCTCGGTGTTCTCCATTTTTAACACCTCAAATCTAAGAAAACAGTTAAACTCACAAAGAAAAAATAAAGAGATTGTTAGTGCAATAATTAAACAATAAAATAAACATGATAAAATGAATAAAGATGAAGAACCTATAAAAAATTCATCATGGAAAATAAGGAAAATAAGAATAAAAAAGTGGTAAAGAAAAGGAGGTAGAAAATGAGGAAGGAAGGCCTAGGGACGGCACATATCGCGAGAGCGACGGTTGCCCTCTGGCCAACCGATGGGTGGAGGCAACGTTCCGAGATGGCTTGTCGCTCGGTTGAGCGACGGGCTATTGCTCGGGTGGTCCCTTAGCCCATCGGTCATCCCTAATCCAGAAAAAGACAGAAAACTCCGATTAAAATCCATTTTTTACTATTAAAATTAACTTTTTGCGCAATTGGACACAAATAAATTAATATAAAACAAGAAAGAATTAAATTAGAGATTGAGTAAGAAATATTTACCCTCGGAATATTACCTTTTGAAGGTGAATGTCGAGTGATTTCAGCCCTTGAATTCTACAAGGATTAATCGATAATGTGAAATTTCGAGGAGTTTTTACTGTAAAATTGTATTTTTAAAATTAGATCAAGAAAAGAAAATTATATTTTTCCTTCTCGATATTTTGTAGCAATTATAAATGCTAAAAAGGCTAAATCGAGTAAGACCAAATTGATTTCATTTTCTCAGATTCACCTTAGTTTGAAAGAGATTTGAAGAAATTCTTAATGGAAAAAACTCTTTCGGAATTCTACTAAGAAATCCCCAATATTTGAGGAAAATTGCTAACCCCAAATAATAAACCTTAGCTCCCTATTTATAGGTTAAGTAAAACAATTTAAATTCTTTTAAATTTTAAATTTGTGTTTGAAAAAGATTTATGAAATCATAATCAAAACCGATTGATTTGAAGAATATTTTCAAAATCAAATCCGAAATTTGAAAAATATTTGAAAAGATTTGGAAATCCCTAAAAAATCTTGGAAAGAGATTTTGAAATCTTGAGAAATCTGGGACAATCCCATGAAATAACGCCACAAATCCCCTACCGACAGGTATTGCTCGGAGTCTGACGGGCGTCAATCATGGGGCATGCATGGTCTTTCTAGCGGCGGGCCATTTTGTGAGAGATGGGTGATGAGGGACAATTGTCCCTTGAAAGGGATAGGTGCCTCAGCCCGAGCAACGGGCGTCGGTCCCTATGAGAGATGAGCCCTCACACACGAGTGACGGGTTTGGCTCCCGTGAGAGACAAGGCCATCCTAAGCTAGCGACGGGCGCCGCTCACGTGAGGAAAGGCCATCTCTTGGCATGAGCGACGGGCATCCCTCTTGACCGACGGGTCTCCTGTCAATCAACCAAAATAAAAAATTTCCCACTAACGAACTCCTCTTAACGTACGAAAACCTCCTATTATTGAAAATATCTTCAATCCTTGTGAATTCAAAGGGCAAAAGCCCACAATTTTCGTCCATTTGCCAGAAAATGGGTATTGATATCTTCATCGGGTAACTCTGATCTAGACTTCCTTAGGACTTGGTGTCTGCAGTTGCCCGCAATTTTTGGAAAACTAGTACACTAGTGTCTAAATGAGCTAAAATTTAGAGAAAAGGAAAGAAGTGCGTACCTGAGTCAGTCCTTACCTTTTAGCTGCGCTTGAGACTTATGGCTTGCCGCCACTGAGTTATAGCATGCTCTACTATAACCCATTTGCAATCAATTGTTGACAACCATTCGGTCTGCACGGTATGCCCTTGCTAGCCCCTATTCGGTCTGCAAGGCATCTGATTGCTGCTGTTGAGCTGTAGTGTTATCTAACTACGACTTCATTGGGATTGTTCCGCTGATCCCCATCAGATCTGCATGGCATGCACTTGCTAACCCCCATCCGATTTGCAAGGCTTCTGATTGCTGCCATAGAGTTGTAGTGTTATACAATTGTGGCTCGATTGTGATCATTTTGCTGACCCCCATTCAGTCTGCCACGGCATGCCCTTACTAACCCTCATTGGGTTTGTAAGACATCTGATCACAGCCATTGAGCTATAGTGTTATTCAACTATGGCTCGTTCGCAATCATTTGCTAACCGTCATTCGGTCTAGCACAGGAATGCTCTTGCTAACCCCTATTCAGTCTGCAAGGCATCTGATCACTGCCATTGAGCTGTAGTGTTATCCAACTGTGGCTCAATTATTATCATTTTGCTAACCCCCATTCGGTCTGGCATGACAATGCTCTTGCTAACCCCTATTTGGTCAGTAAGACATGATTTTGGATTTACTAACCACCATCTGGTCTGCTTGACTTCTGATTGGCTGACCCACATTAGGTCTTTGTGACTTTTGATTGGTTGACCACCATCCAGTCAAGGTGACTTCTAATTGGCCGACCACCATCCAGTTGTTATTATTTCTGACTAGTTAACCACTATCGGATCAAGATGATTTCTGATTGATCAACCACCATCCGGTCGGCATGGTATTTGATTTGCTAACTACCATCCGGCTAGCGTTGCATCTGATCACCAACTACCATTTGGTTGGAATGGTATTTGATTTGCTAACTACCATCCGACTGGCATTGCATCTAATCGCCAACCACCATTTAGTTGGCATGGTATCATGTCCCTGAAGTCATAGAAGATCATATTAATTCATTGTCAATTGACCCATCTCAAAATGTAAATTCCATGTACATTTTTTATGTTGTCCTTTATTTTTATCTTTCTTGATTCTTTACTTATTGCGTTATCAAACATTTTGGGAGTGCAAGTAAAATATTAACGAGAATGTACATATGCAAGGTGAAACGTAAATTTAACAACATAAGTTTCACTAATAAAATGTAAATTTTGTATAACAAATATACAAATACATAAAACACTCCCTGAATACACTAGAGGAGAGAATAATCTGTTGGCTCCTCCAGGTCCTCCTCATCGTCAGATACGTGTATGGGCTAATCACCAGATGAGGATGCAGATAGCCCGGCTTTGGAGGCAGAGGGCTGGCTGCCAGTCGCTGAGGGTCCAGCCCCTGTGGCTGGCTATGTTGGGGCAACAACTGGTGCGGATGCTAGGTGTCTCATCGCTTAGGAAGCCTACTAGAACTGGACCTGAGCGTACCCATCCAGGAATGGATGAGCACAAACCCCAAGAAAATCTAATGTGTCTCTGACTATGCCACCCAGCTCCATGAAGGCTTTGACAGGCTCGTAGTCTGATATCCGGCTGCATCCCTGATACCTATAAGTCTGGTCTCCACTTGCTCTCTGAAAACCCTGATAGATGCAGATATTGTCGGTATGGAGCCCTCTAACATCTCTATCCGAAATCTAAGACCAGTGACGGACTCGTCAATCATTTGAACGGCCTCATCTACCCTCTAGGCTGTTGTAGCCTGGGAGGTACCCAAACTATGCCTCAACTCCTCTATGAGCCTCCCCTGCTCCTCTAAGACCCTCGCCTGTTGGCCTAGATGTTTAAGGGAAGCTTAATCTCTCTTCTCCTACCGATCGAGGTGCTCAAGTAGGACCCGATCTCTCTCCTCCTGCCGTCGCTCCATAGCGGCAAGAGCAGTGGTCATAGCGGCAAGAGCGGTAATGATATCAGGCTGAGCTGGCTACTGGGACATGCTGGCTCTGCCCAGTACTCTAGCGGTGGAGGTTCTGTGGAGGTGGATGTCCCCCGGGTGTCCTGGCCTGCTATAGGGGTGGAACCTCCCAGTCTCCTGAAGCTCGAAAAGCTAGGCCTACGATGGTTGTGGTGGAGTGAGGATCTGTGCTCTCTGCAATGGAGGGGTGCTCAGCAAGTCATCCACACTGAACTCGATACCCATGTCAAATGTAGTTTGAGGTGGCTCTTCCTCCGGCTGAGGCTGCTGTGGAGGTGGCTATGCTAGCTAATGCTCCTACTACTGAGGCTATTGTGGAGGCTGCTCCTCCTAAGGCACCCCCTGATCATCCTCCTCTGGCTGGAGCGAAGGTAGGTTAAACAACCGTCGGGTCTCTACCATAGTAAGTAACCGGAACTCCTCTACTTGGCCATACATTGGTGCAATCATGCCTATAGTCTGAGCTGCTGCGAAATCAACAAAAGTAACCTCATCGAGTGGAGGTCTATAGCTGCTCGGGTTAACTCTCAAGTGTAGCAGTAGCCTGGTGACCACTCCGTCGGTCAATACAATAAGGGCTGTCCCCCGTGCTACTCTAACCAAGTTAGCCACTATCTCATGGCTAATATTATGGCACCGGTCTACTGCCATCATCCACAAACTCTAAATCTCGGCCACATTCACTGATCTCGAGTTACCTGCCCGACCTAAATATGAATTAGAGGGACCCTTGTATTTATTGTAGTGCCTAAGATGAGAGTATCGTACTCTTCACTGTATCGTGGTCATACGGCACTCCTGGCATAGCAATAACCTCCCCATGCTGTCTTCGAACAGCTCTCTGAGGAATCATCACATAAGCTCAGTGGGGAAGCCCCATGGCCTTCGCAAAAAATTGACGTGTGATGATATAATGGTATCCTCGGACCTAGAACTGGATAACCCCCTCCTCTTTTTTCGATCTCTGGAATCCCTCGTAATGAAGAGTGGCTAACACTACAAAAAATGCATTTTACCGATGGAAAATGACCTTACCAACGGATTTTTTTATTTTACTGACGGAATAAATCCGTCCCTAAAACGTGCGTAGGTACCAATTTACCGGCAAAAAATTCGGTCAGTAATGTTACCGACGGATATTACCGACGGAATTGTTAATAATATTCCGTCGGTAATTTTATATAAAAAACTGTCGCCTTTTTGTCGCGTTAACCGTTTACCGACGGATTATTCTATCGGTAAACCGTCGGTAAATTTAATTAATAAATTATTAATTAATTTTAATATAAACAGCGACGGATTTGTTCCGTCGGTAAAGTTGTAGGCAAATAATATTTAGTAAAAATATTAATACAATTAAAATGAGAGTGGTGGATTTTTCCTTCAGTAAGTTATCGGTAATATTAATTTTTTTGTATAATTTTTTTCATAATTTCTTGCAAAAAAATGTATTTCCTGTTTGCAAATCCAAAATTAAACACAATAACTTCAATAAAAAAAGTCTAAAATTTAAATTAAAAATATATATTAATTGATAATTTTAATATATAACAAAAATAATAGACATCATAACTATTGTGCAAATATATTTGTATAGTGCACAATATTTTACAGTTATACAAAAAATTATATATTTGTAACTGCAATGCAAGCAATACCAATATCGGTATTGTACATGAAATTTTGCAGTGCTATACAAAAAACATCTAAAATAGTCTAATTGCATGCAAATAATACCAATATCGGCATTGTGCGGAAAGTTTTGCAGTACTATACAAAAAAATTATCTAAAACAGCCTATGTAAATTCAGAAGCACTAGCTAGGATGTACCATGGCTATCCATAATAGTTTAAGGGTCTGAGGTAGGTTGTTGATCCCCATTTGATAATTCTTCCCGTAATTTATTTGTTAAAACCGGTAGTAATTTATCAGTCAATTTTTCTGTCAATTTGTCTGTGAGAACATCCATCAAGCTAGGCATATATGCGTTAACTGCCTCTTGCACAATATTTTGTATGTTTTCCGCTGTTGTATGTTATGCATGCAACGTTGAACCTGATTGTGCACTTGACCCGTGTGAGTTACGAAAATTAGGACCAAAGTAATGCATTCCTGCAGATCCGAGACCAGAAATCCTACTCTTCTTCGATCCTCCAATAGCCTCATAATAAATTTGAGCCTCGTTAACTGAATTTCCTTGAGACAAATGTTGTTCTCTCAATTCAACAACCTTATCCTGCAATCAAATCAATGTTAAATAACAAATCATGAGACAGTTATCATTATCACTTGAGAATTGAGTTTTACAAAGCAAAATGATCACAAGTAAAGTTTTCTATCATTCTAAAATGAAATGTGTTTAATAATTTCACTTTACTTGCATCTAATAATGGTTAGATCAACAAAAAAGTAAAAATTATTGTCTTCAATATATATCTAACTAATATCAAAATAAAATGACATCCAATGTTTGCTTATGCCATGTTTTAGTATTCTACAATGAAAACCTAATTATGAAACTCAACTTTGGTATATCTTTGCACGATCCCATAATAGACTAATTTCTGTGTCTACTCATCCCACACACAATTCTATATGTACAATTTGCACTGTTTTTGTGGATATGTGTTTATGCTTATCTCTTTTCACTTTTCATTTAATAGAATAATTAACTAGTCATTGTTTAATAAAATTGCTTGGTTCCTTCATTTTCATAGACAGAGGCATTATAGCATAAGCTCTCTTCAAGAATCAAATTAAAAATAAGACATAATTAAAAAAGGCTAAAACAGTTCCATAATGACTTACATGCACAACTTTGGCTTTGGTGCCCAAAAAAGAAACTCCATCATTCTTGTGTGTATGCATATGCAAATGCATCTCTGTTGGTGTAGGTTCTAGGTCTAAATTTTTAGTCTACACATTATTTGAAACAACAAAGAAAAATTATTGAAGGATATAAATGCAAGATACTTATTTAAATCAAATCTATTAAAAATTTATGAACTAGGTAATATGAATGGATTTTACCAAATTTAAGCGATGCTTATTGACCAATATAGAACCCCCAGTATGTGTACCAAGTGAGCCACTTTCAGCCATACATTTACGATTTGCAGCATTTTGATCACATCTCTTCTGTGTGTTAGGATCCTGCCACAGTAACTGCCAACTCTCCCAAATAGCATCTGGAATAAACTTCTTTTGCCTCTTACCTATCTTTATATCAGATAGAAATCACTGTACCTCCTTTTTGCTTTCAATTCCCAAGCTTTCTTAACGTCATTTTCAATGGTAGGATTCCATGTAAATGTTTTCTGTAGCCACAATTTAATTACATTTACAAAGTTACACAATGTTTAAGATATTATTATTATTATAAGTCATGGTATTGTCTCATTTAAATCTACTTCCAAGTTACTTAATTTTGTTTTATATTTAAGTATTATTAGGTATCATTAACTTGTTATTCAATTGGTAAAAATTTCGGCAGCATGACGGTTTAAAAATCATGCTACCAAAACCTGTAATTGTTCAAATTCACACTCCCAATAAATTTTCTCCACCCCCCAATACTCCTTTCACAAACATAGCACTTCAAAATTTCATACTCATCACATACATCATTCACTAGGTTCACTAAGTTTTTGAGTATTAACATAATACATGCCATATATAAATTAGGCTATGTGTCTTTCCTTTTATTTTTGGCATTTGAATTAGATTTGAGTTACCTTGAACTCTCCCCAATAAAAATCCTTCAATCGTTGGCTCACTGACTTCCAATTGATCCCAATGGGATCAAGTTCAAGCCTGAAAATTTCAGTTAGCTTCTCGGAACATTTCCTCGAAGGTTCTAACCTACAAGTAATCACATGTAACAATTCATGTTGTATCACAAGAATTAATTTAAAATCATAATAATTTATTTTATAATTTTTAAGAACTCACATTTTTCCATGAATGGAAGCAGTATTTCCCCCAATAACTGCTTCATGTTGTTCCCCATCAGACATTGTGTTGTTAGGTTGATCATTTTGGACATTTGAACCTGAATAGTCATGGGCTGCATCATTTGATTCTTGCTCATCTCTTTGCAAGCTTGTTGAAGCTCCAGGTCCAATAGGCGCTGGTGCACAAGTAGGAACTGTACCTACTTCATTACCCCTTTGTATGGCCATTAAAGAACCAGGTACAGTAGGCATTGGTGGACAAGTATCTCCTGGACCTCCTCTGCTCAATGTAGATCTGCCTCTACCACGACCAGCACTAGCATGACTTCTGCCTCTACCAGCCATTCTATGCAAGTAACAATGTCAAATAAAAATATAACAGAACATATGTCACAAAATGAGTAGCAAACAGACCCGTAACAAGCATGTTTAGCAACTAAGAAAAAAGGCATATGTAATACAATATTGCATATAAAATAGACATGCAACAACATAAAAATAATCATCCCACAAAATGAGCACCAAACAGAAAAAAGGGAGCCCATGCCACAGAATGCTACATAATATAAGAGAACATCTATTAATACTAAATGGAAAACAATAAACACTTTAAAAGATGCTACTTCATATGCCCCAATCACTTTCATTATCTTCTTCAAATTCATCATCTTCTGTAGTTTTGTAGTCCTCGAATTCAGCCTCAATTTCCTCAATAAACTCTTGCTCTTCTTGCGAAGATCCAGTGTTTTCATCAATTTCCATAACCCCACCATAATGATCATGTAAAGTAATATGCTCATCAGCCATGACATTTGTATCTATCGCATAGAGCTCCACTTCTTCTTCTTGGAATGCACCTTCTGGGTCATTGTTGGTAGTCAGTTCAATATTTGTCTGTTCTACCACATCCCTTGGCTTAATCTTTAACACTGCGAGCCAATCATCCATATCCCTTCTCATGCTTGGGTAACGGACGTAATATACCTGTGTTGCTTGCATTACTAACACAAATGGTTCATATTTGTTGAATTTACGTCGTTGGTTGACTTCCACCAATTTGTATTGTTGATGTTCCCTAATGCCAAGTGTAGGAGTTGGGTCAAAGCAATGGCACTTGAACAACACCGTACGCTTGATGGGTAACTCAAGGTATTCTAATTCAAGAATCTCCTCAATCTGTCCATAATAGTCACCGAAAGTTGATCCCGTTATACAAACACCTCTATTAACTAATTTTCGTGCCCGTGCATGAGATATGGTGTGAAATTTATATCTGTTGACAAAATACATATAATGAGATGTCACTCTTCTCAACGGTCCAAGTATAAGGCAACGTAGGAAGATGTTAGGAATAATGTTTGCTTGGGCCTAGTTAAAGATTTGAAGGACTAAGTCAATTTAGTTTGTAAAGTAGATATAAAAAAAAGCTTAACAAAGAAAGTATATGAAAAAATTGGATACTCACATATTGCTTGAACCATAATGCAAAGTATCGTTCTAAATTCTCATCAATTTTTTCTTGTGTCAAACCGGGGTACTCATCATTGAGTCGTTGCAAATATAAGCTAAATTTGAACAATATTAAACTCATGTTAAAGTGTAAACGAATTATATTTTCGATCAAGAAAATAAACAAATGATGAATATGAGATGGTTACCTAACAAATTGTTCAACTTCATCACAATTAAGCAAAATGTATGTTTGAACCGCCTTATACTCCTCTAATGATAAGAATCTTTCTGTTTGTTTTCCTGCTACCCTACCAGGATGGGTGAATATAGATAAATTTCCTTCGTTATGCTCTATATCAATTCCATCATCATTTCGAGGTACATTTCGACTACGAGTCATGACATTTGGCTCAAAATAATGAGAAAAGAATTGTGTTGACTCCTCCATAAGGTATGCTTCAGATATAGAACCTTCAACACTTGCTTTATTGCCAATCATTCGTTTCAAAGTTCGGAGTTCCCTGAAATTGATAATTGTAATCTGATTTTGCTAATATAATCCAACTTAATATTCTTAAAGAATGGCAATTAAAATGCTTTTAAGGCATAGCAAATTTACCTCTCGAAAGGATACATCCACCCATATTGGACTGGTCTTGCTAACTTCGCTTCATATGGTAGATGCACAGGCAAATGTTCCATACAGTCAAAAAATCCTGGCGAAAATATCCGTTCGAGTTTGCACAATATCAGAGGGATTTCTTCCTCTAATCTCTCCATCTCTTGTACGTGGATGGTCGTTGAGGTTAGATCCTTAAAGAATAAGCTCAACTCTGTAATTGCTTGCCACACATTACGTGGTAGTAGCTCATGAAATGCAATTGGCATCAATTGTTGCATAAAGACATGACAGCCGTGGCTTTTCATGCCAAATAGCCGATACTTTGTTGTGTCCACACATCGGCCCAAGTTAGAAACATACCCATCTAGGAACTTCAAATCTTTCAACCAATCAAGTAAGATCTGCTTTTGGTGCTTATCTAAGGTGTATGAAGCTTTTGGATATTTTCCTATTTCTAAATCCTTAGCTAAACTCGGCCGATAACAGTATATTTGGACATCTGCTCGTGCTTTTGCATTATCTTTAGTTTTGCTATCAATATTAAGAATTGTATTGAACAAATTGTCAAACACATTTTTTTCAATGTGCATAACATCCAAGCAATGACGAATTATATTTGATTTCCAATATGGAAGATCCCAAAATATGCTCCGTTTCTTTCAACCACAGCCGGTTTTTTTGCATATTTTCTTATTATGCTTTAGTGCCCCTAACACAGTTACTTTCATCAAACCCAACTCATCAATATGCCTCAACACATCCTCACCAATTTTTATAGGAGGTGGATGTCTTCTTTCCATCCGATTTTTTGTAAAGTTCTTCTTGTCTCTTTTGAAAGGATGATTGTCAGGAAGAAACATTCTGTGGTTGTCGAACAAAGAAGTTTTTCCACCATTTTGTAGCCTAAAAGCTTGTCCTTCCTCCTTGCAATATGGGCATGCTAAATTACCAGCGGTACTCCATCCCGATAACATTGAGTAAGCTGGAAAGTCACTTATGGTCCAAAGCAAAGCCGCACGCAATTGAAAGTTCTGCTTCATAGATATATCATATGCTAGAATACTTGTTTCCCACAATTCAATTAATTCATTATTTAAGGGTTGCAAATAGACATCAATTCTCATCTTAGGATTATTTGGGCCAGGCACAATTATAGTAAGGAACATGTAAGATTGCTTCATGCACATCCAAGGGGGCAAATTGTATGGAGTCATAATAACTGGCCATGAAGAGTACCTCGAACCAGACTATCCAAATGGCTGAAACCCATCCGTGCATAACCCTAATTTGACATTTCTTATCTCAGATGAAAATGTTGGATGGTCTTCATTAAAGCGCTTCCATGCCTTAGAGTCAGAAGGATGAATCATAACCCCATCTTCTTGGCTATGCTCATGATGCCACCGCATGTGACGGGCTGTAGCATGAGAGCTGTATAACCTACGTAACCTTGGAGTCAATGGAAAATAATGCATTTATTTGTAGGGCACATTTTCCTTCTTATGATTGTACCTTTCCTTCCGACAATGATTGCACACCGTTAACTGCTCATCATTACCCCAAAATAGCATGCAACCCGACCTGCAATAATCATTTTTTTGCATGGGTAGGCCCAAATCATGCACCAATTTCTTAGATTGATAGTAATTATCTATCATTATGTTATTACTTGGTAAAATATCTTTCAACAATTGCACTATTTGGTTATAGCACCTTTAAGACAAACGATGCTCTGCTTTGATATCTAGCAACCTTGAAATTACTGATAATATATAAAGACTGAGCACATCCAGGATACAATGGTTCATTCGATGCTGCTAGCATCTCATAAAATCTTTAGGATTCAGAATTAGGCTCCTCATCCATTAGAGAATTCCACTCACTATCCGAGTTTAAGTTCCCCCTTGCAGCATCCAAAACCATTTATCGGATTGTATTATCTAATCCAAAATTGAAATTAGAATTGCAATGGGTAACTGTAGTTCCAAAATTCCCATCTCTCTCCCCTTGAAACCACCACACATAATAGTTAGGAATAAATCCATTTTTGAAAAGGTGAAGTTTAATAGTTTCCTTATCAATATAATTACAGTTTCGCCATTTGGTACAGGGGCACTTGATGTTTACACCGCTCATGAATTGCCTTTGGGTATATGAAAAGTCAATGAAAGTATTCACGCCATGAATAAAACTTAACTTTAGTCCCCCTCGACCATCCAACCTTTGGAACATCCAACTACGATCCAAATTCTCCATTTATCCTAGAACAGTATAAAATAAATTTGAAAATTACATTAAGGATTCAACATAAATTAATTGCAAGATCTTCAAAAAGTAAATTATGAACATTACTTGTCAAAGTAGAAAATGCTTTGGATGTTTGACATAATTCAAAGTGTAAAAATGACATCAATTTTATAAGTTACAGCATAAAGCATTTTCAGGAAGAAATATAAAATAACATTTGGTAAAAATATGGACAGAATTTATCTATGAGTTACAACAATCTTAATTAAAGGAAAAATAGACTTATAATTTCACACTATTAACACTACTACTTAGTGTGTGTACAAATAATAAAGAGAGCTGTAGAACATATTAAAATACTATATAAATGTCAATAGTTACAGTTCTCTATTATGTGGTAGTTAGCTTCAATTAAAAATTTATACATGATTTTTTTTGTTGTTATTAAAACAGTATGATTCTGGTCTATTATGCTTTGAATTTGAAGTTCTTATATTGCCATATGACATGTAACACAATAAATGCATTGAGACAACTTTATCCTAGGGTAAGTGATAAATCAAAGCACGCTGCTAATAATATTTGAGTACATTAAGCACATTTCATTTTGAGCAAATATTTATGATCTAATAATCTTAGCATCAAATACTGCATATTTGCCTTTCATTTTGAGAAAATACTATAATTGTTTAATATATATATATATATATATATCAATTAATTAAAATTGACTTTTGGCAAAACTAATTAATTAAGATTGTCAAACGTGGAATGATATAAAGGAAAAAAAATGTCAGCCTTTTGAATAGAATGGCAAAGTTGCACAATTTGGTAACGTGAAGGGCATTTTTGAGCTCAATTACAAGTTAAGGGCAAAATATCATCACATAGTTATACCTTACTCCTGTCATGAATATTGAAATTAGGTATGTCTACTTCAAATTAATTGCAATTGGCTCCTCAATATTGCTCATCTCAACAACGAATTAAACAATAAGTTTAGCTGATAAGAATTTGAACACCTAATTAATATTTTTTTTCCAAAAGGATCATAATATCAAGTCGTGCTTTATCTCTTTCAATTAGTTTGGATTTAGTTTTAGGTTTGATAATTATTTTTTTATTTTTTTTATTGAGTATAGCTTAGTAATTGCTAATTACTTATTCAATAAGTATCTTTTTAAACTCATGATTTTAGTCTAAATGCTTTGGATGTTTGACATAATTCAAAATGTAAAAATGACATCAGTTATTTAAATTGCAACACAAAGTATTTTCAGGAAGAAATATAAAATAACATTTGGTAAAAATATGGACAGAATTTATCCATGAGTTACAACAATCTTAATTAAAGGAAAAATAGACTTATAATTTCACACTATTAACACTACTACTTAATGTGTGTACAAATAATAAAGAGAGCTGTAGAACATATTAAAATACTATATAAATGTCAATAGTTACAGTTCTCTACTAAATGGTGGTTAGCTTTAATTAAAAATTTATACATGTTTTTTTTTATTAGAACAGTATGATTCTGGTCTATTATGCTTTGAGTTCGAAGTTCTTACATTGCCATATGACATGCAACATAACAAATGCACTGAGACAACTTTATCCTAGGGTAGGTGACAAATCAAAGCACCTTGCCAATGATATTTGAGTACATTCAACATATTTTATTTTGAGCAAATATTTATGATCTAATAATCTTAGCATCAAATACTGCAATTTTGCATTTTATTTTGAGAAAATATTATAATTGTTTAACATATATATATATATATATATATATAATCTATTCCACCCAATGGCAATGATACATATGTATGAAAGTCAGAAACCTACCAGCTAATCCAAGAAATCTTTCAGGAACTTTGATTCTAACTCAATCTTTTCAGCCACCTGCAGCATAGGAACAATTAAGATATAAAAGAACATTTCAAATATTGAAAAATGTAAACATTGACAACACCAATAAGGCCAATGCTATATTTCAAAGTGAAAGCAAGCAAAAAGAATACAAGTTTGAAATAACATAAGATAAAAAAAAAAAAAAAGAAAGAAACATCTCAAAAAACTCATGCCCAGCTTAAGAAACATAAATTTGGGTAAAGGTTATGCTAAAGTATGCATTAATAACACAAAACAAACATAGAAAATAGAAAAACAACAGCCACAGCACGAAAGCAAAATTCTAGCAGAATAAAATCTTGGAAAAGCTACTAATAGAAAAGGAGAAGACTCTTTGTTACCTTTATAAGGATATTTATGTGGCTGTCAACTGTTGTTAAGCATCTTCTGCAGGTAATTTACAAAACAATTCAGCTTTGCTTCACTTGTGCATAATAATAAAAGCATTCCATTAATTAGTCATATATTTCTCAAAATCCAAGTCATATATTTCTCAAAATCCAAACAATTTAAGGATTGACCAAATCCAAGTCATATATTTTTAATTAATAGCACTCTCAAATGCAGAGTGCCATTTAACAGATACACTCACAAAAATTTAAGCTCTAGAAGTAGTTATTTAAGCTTTGGTAAAGGACATCAGAATATGAATTAGTTTTTGCTAATTTATTTATTTTAGTATGCTCAAAATTAACAATCCAAATAGACAATCGATGGAGTCTAATCACGAAAAACAGAAAGCTAAACTTTATAATTCCAATCACAACTCAAAGTAGGAAAAACAGAGCCACGCAGAAGGTCCTCAAACATTTTTAGCCAACCTAGGTAAAGGAAACAAGCATCAAAAAGGGGTATAATGGCAACCATAGGCAAGTTTAGTTAAAGACTTCTTAGCATCGAACCTACTTAAATTTTTAACTTCTTCTGGCATGTGAATACACTTACCCTGATTCTACCAAATCAACTCGATGAACAAATAAACATAACAAGTTTATTCAAAAGGAAAAAACACACAGAGAGAGAATAGATACAATAGCCCTATATACTGAATAACTTAATTTTCTTTACTGAATCACAATAAATTTAAAGAGCCAGAAAGGTAGACTACTTACCGCACTTCTCACAGTGAAAAAAGTTATCCCGACCCCCAACTCTATGGAACACAGGCCACAATCGAACTTAGGAATAGAAGAGATTTGAAAAATACTGTTAAAAAGTTACGGAGGGAGATTGCACAGATGGTGTTAGGGCAGCCGTGGTGATTGGCTGGTGGGTGTAACCTCACCGTTGAGATGGCGAGGATGGGTGTTGGTGCGACTGAGGAGAAAAGTTAAAGAGAAGGGATGTTTATGAAAAAAGGAACTCAGACAAATGGGGTTTTTTTGCCCTAAATTTGTTTATTGTATATTTTATTAATATTAAATATAAAATATTTTCTTAATCATTACCGACGGCTTACCGATGAACACAAACCGTAGCTATAACTTAAGCCCAAGATTTTTTCGTAGTTACTTATCGACGGATAAAAAATTCGTCGCAATAGCTATCGGTAAATAAAAATGCTTGTATTACCGACGAAAATTCCGTCAGTACATGAATTAAATGAAAAAAAATATTTACCGACGGAAATAACCGTCGGTAAATCGGTCACTAACAATTGGCGCCAACATTTCCCGCCAATAATAGCGACAAATAATTATTTTCGTCGGTAAAAATGTCGGCATTCATTAAATTGAATTTTTTACCTACACATTATAAATTTGGTCGGTAATCCGTCGGTATTATACTAATTTTACCGACGGAATATACGTCCGTCGGTATAATCAATTTTTTTTATAGTGTAAGAACTCTCTAACAACCTCGTGATGGGTCTAAAATGAAGGCCATAGAAACTCTATCCACCCTACCGCCCCTATGAGCGCATTAAACTCCTCGAGCATCCCCATGCTCTGCAGAAATGGCCTAGAAATGAATCGGTTAGTGCGAAACTGCACGTGTGCCAAAGCCTGAAACCTCCTCCTAGCCTCATCACTCATCCACTCTGGAGCCTGAGGCTCGGCTTGATCCTGAGGGACATTGCATTGTGGAGGCATCTTGAAAAGAATAAAAGTTAGCTTTGCTTTACCATCACAAGTAAGATAAACGAAAGATCAAAAATTTTGCAAATTTTGGCAGCATTTTAAAATATGCTTACTCAAAACATTTCGACAGCATCCCGAAAAGGATGTGTCTATCTAAAAAATTCTAAAAATTTGGGAAACATCCCTGTAAGGATGTGCCCCACTTCCTACAAAAAAAAATGTAAATAAAGGGACAGGCCTCAAGCCCCAAACAACTATATGAAAATTCTAGAAAAATTTGGGCAGCATCCTGGCAAGGATGTGCCCAACTTCCTGCATAAAAAATGCAAATACAGTGACAGGCCTAAGGGCCCAAATAACAATTTTATTTGGTGTAATTACTTCATGTAAGGATCAATTATTTTTCCATTTAGTCTAGTTCATATTTTAAAATTTTTTTTTTGTTATTATTATTACCATCTAATTGTGTTCTTAGTTATCATGGTACAAGGCCCTAAAAATATAGAAAATAAATGAACAAAATTTATACTACATTTGAAGCGTATAAGTTCATCATGCATTAAAAGTGAAAATCAAGTAAGAATAAACTAAAAAAAGGAGAAATTATGGCAAAACCAACCTGATAGTTGACGGGGTGGGCTGAAAATAAACTCGAGGTAACTAAAAGAAAACTGGTCCTAAGTGTGCACAACGATGCAAGGATCATTTTGGCACAAGTGGTGCACAAAATGGATCAAAAATGAGCAAAAAATGGGTGAAAAATCGAGTAGGGGCATCGGTTCGCAAGGAAGAAGGAAGAAGAAGAGAAAAGGAAAGCTGAAGGTGCATGGTTACAAACACCTTTTATAGTTTTATGTGACCGATGGATAGCCCATCGAAGGACCGAGCGGTAGGCACCCCGTCAATCCCTTAAAATTCCTGTTTTTCCTTCTTTTCTTCTTTCCCTCCTTTTTCTAAATTTTTCGAAAATACAAATACTCACTGAACATTTTGCCTCTAATTTCTATGCCCGATACACCTCTTCGTTAAATTTTCTCCTCTGTAAAATAAAAGTCAAAAATATGCAAAACATATTTTATGCGCATGACATGCATGAAATATACAAGAGAACAAATCTCCCAAGGGTCAACTGGTTTGACCGACGGGCTCCCCATCTAAAGACCGACCGATGGGCAGCCCATCTGTCGGTCTTTCTCTTTAAATAGCCCTTATTCTCCTCGAATTTCATGCACTCAATACTCCATACATCAACCAGAGCTTCTTTTCTAGTTTTTCTTTTCTTTTCCTCCATGCCTTTCTTGTTAATTTTAATTTTTAGCCACAATATTTAGAGAATGTCCTCATTTGTTTTCACTAAGATGTATCGAGTTCTGGGTAACCCTCGAACATGGGAAAATACCACCCTAGCCCCACTTTCTAGCTTCAAATTCCTGAGAAGGGTTAGGATATACCAAAACCTTCTTCTGGCTGCAGCCCTCTTCTGGCACCCCCATTTTCACGTCTTTAGGTTTACCTACCAAGAATTATACCCCCTGCCCGAAGAGTTTGCTGCGGTCCTTGGAATATGGTTTCCTCCCGTCACATTGCCCTACATTCTGTACTGTGGCTTAACTCCCACGAGGTACATCGCATTGGCTTTAGGCATCCCTCGTTCTATTGTCGCCAGGCTAGTTACCTTTGCTTTGGCACCATTGATTGAGTCCCTAGAGGACTTTTTCAATGTTCCCCCATTTCAAGTGGGCATCATTCTTTCGTTTTGTTTTTCCCGATATCTGACTGTGACTTACAACTAGGGTATTGCTCGATTTAGCGCGATGCCATACGAGGATATAAATTTTATGAGTCCCTGGCTCCATTTTACTGTTGTGACCACCGATGGCTCCTCGGGGTGTGTTTCGATGTACGGGCTCCATAAAGCTACTTTTTACATCACTGCCCATTGTACTCGACAGTTCGGGGTGACTCAGAATGTTATGAGACTTCCTTTAGCTTTTTTGGGTGGCGTCTTATCCTCAGCCTTTACTTCTATATATCACAATCTCTGGCCTGGGCTGCCAGTGAAGACCATCATACCTTAAGTTAGAGATTGCTCCATCATTTCTACTAGTGCTTAAAAGAGATGGGTGCTTAGCCCTGCCGTTGATAATAGGACCAACCTGCTTAGGAACCTGACCGGCGAGAGTAGCAGTAGAGTATAGTTTAGATTTACATGCATTCTGTAATGAACAATGTCTTTCTTTTTATAAAAGAACTAGAAAATAATGAACATGTAATCTGAATGATTTCTATTTTATTCCTTTTTGCAAAATTGTGCACATTTCGATAAAATTTTACTATACATGATCAACATTTAACATGGATTTATAATGCAAAACTACATCTAATCTTAGATCAGATCTTAACAGCATCAAACTCCTATTACCAATAAGCCCCTCTCGGGTTTTCTTGATTGGATATTTTCTCTCGACCATCTAATTTTTGCCCAGGTGCCTTTTTTTTGATTTTCACCCCGACGAGGCACCCAATTTTTGCAAGGCCGCCTTTGACCCGCAGGGCATTTATTCTCTTCTTTTGATTTTTATGTCTCTAATTGTGGAACCTCTTAAGCCTGTTAATATTGACCGGTTCCTTGAACTCATTCCCATCCTTGAACTCATTCCCATCTCTATCTGACAAAATTATTGCTCCCTTGGACAGCAGCTTCTTTAGAATAAAAGGACCTTCCCACATCGGTCTGAACTTTCCCCGTATATCCGGTGCATTTGGCCTCATTTGCTTGAAAACTAGGTCTCCCTCCTTCAGCATGTGCTTGCTGACCTTTTTCCAGATTGAACATGTAACCCCCCATTTGCCCCCTAGAAGTTTGAGCTATGTTTGTGCAAGCGCATTGTGTGTGTTTTGGTGTGTGATAAGGGTATTTTGGGAAAATGCATATTTTGGGGTTATATTTGTGTGTAGGTGCATATATGATATTAGGGTGTGCATATGTTTAGTTGCATTAGTGTGTGTTTGCTCACATGTTTGTTGGATGTGAGTGAGTGAGTTGTGCTAATGTGTGAGTGCATACATGGTAGTAATGTGTGCTTTTTAAAGGACAGCCTTGTGCGTATTGTGATGTTTGGATGTAGGGTGTGAATTTTTAAGACCCACCAATCATAGGCTACCATGTGCAAAGGAGAATAGTGGAGAATGTCTTAGGGAGGAAAGAGAAAGAGAGAGCAGAAATTGAAATTGCTGCTCTCCCATTTTTTCGTTCCTCTCTCTTTTACTTCCTCTTCTTCTTTCTCTCTCTTGCTCACCTTGGTTTCCTCCTTTGTGGTTGGGTTATTGGTGTATCTTGGTAATTTCAAGGAGTTTATTGGGTAAGTTGCTGTATTTCCATCTTTCTCTTCTTCTCCTTCTTCTTCTTTTCCCATTTCTGGTTTTGAGTTTGATTTAGGGTTTGTTGTTTGTGTGATTTATGGGTTTGGTTGTTAGTTGAGCCTCCTCGCGATCCTAAAGGCAAGGAGAAGGCGGGAGGAAGTGGTACCAAGTGATTTGGAGCATAGGAGTTTCAAGTTTGGGAGTTATTGTGTTTAATGCATTTTATGGGTTTTGTATGTTGGTTGAATATCTGGAAAATATGATGTTTCTTGATGTTTATAATGGTTTATATGTTATGGGTTTTGATTTGGATGATTTATGAAGCCTTAAATGTGAGCTATTGAACTCAATTGTGCATTTGATTGAGTTGATGAATGAATAGTGCTGAGATTTTAAATTGTGTAAATTGATGTTGTTATTGGCATGATTTAATTGGAATTCTTAGCATAAATGTTGTGTTTTATGTTGTTAATGATGTTTGGGTTGATGTTCGGGTTGAGTTATAGTTGAGATTGAAGGTTTGAGTGCTTTGGTTTTTGGAAAATTTTTGCAGAAATCGTGTAAGAGTTAGAAATCACGACTCTGTCGTGAGCGCAACATTGTCGCAAGCTCGCGACAGAGCCCGGTGAAAGCAGCTCTCGCACGCGTCTGAGTCCTCTGTCGAGTGGTATGCCTAGCTGCAGAGCCAAGCAGCAGAGCCTCTATCGCGAACGTGATGTATGTCGCGAGCGTGACAGAGCACTCGGCTGCTGAGGTATTTTGGGCGATCCCCTATCGCGAGCGCGACAGATCGAGCAGGCAGCTCACTGTCACGAGCGCGATAGTGAGATGTGTTCTTTTCTCCATGAGATCGAGAAGATTGCCGCGATCGCGACCTGGGGCAAGTTCGCCTCTATCGCTGGAGCGACAGTTCCTGGTTTCAATTTGAGTTTTATTTTGCACTCTCAATGTTTAATTTCTGAATTTGTGATGCTTATAGAATTGTGCATGGATCTCTTTATGAATTATATGAATACAATTTGATGGTTTATGCATGACCTGTAAGAGTCAGTCTAGTTGATAGTTAGGCATGCCTAATAGAGTCGCTTAGCTGCAGGCCTCCGTTTCGTTTGGACACCGATCAGGCCCCCGTTTGGATCCTCACAATCCTTGAAAAGTTTTGGATCTTGTTTAAGGTCCTCTTTGTAAAATGTTTTGAATGTGAGAAATTAAAATGGTTTTCGATTCGTACCTGTAAGGTACTGTCACTATTCGATTCGTACCCGTAAGGTACCGTCACTGTTTACTCGTTATCCACTATTGTGAGTCAGCAGGTGTTATGTTTTGCTTTGTTTATTTTGATATGATTATATGAATGCGATATCCGAATGAGTATGATGACAAGTATGAGCCATCAGATTATATGTATATGAATGTATTTGCGAGTTTCTGAATGTTATATATATATATGTGTGACTCAAACATGATTATATATATGATATGATTCTCCGCATATATCATATTGTATGTGTTTTGCTTTGGCGACCGTTGTGAATGGCCGTCCACTCTTTTGTTGTGTGTTTCCCCACTAAGCATTATCGCTTAGCACGGTGTTTTATCCGTGCAGGTGCAGAAGGCGTTTTTGCATTGGGAGAGTCGCCGCCAGTCAAGCCAACACAGAGGGAATAGTGTTAGGGCTTATATTTTGTAGTATGTTGATATTCTTTTGTAATAGAACTCTAACTGTATCAACATTTTTGTAAGCTTCCGCCTTGTATATTTTGGATATGAAGTTATTTTTTAATATCAGTTTTTGATCAGAACATTATTGTAATAAATGTTATTATATTAATGCATGATCATGCTGACGTTTTTTAAAAGTTTTAATTTCTGTTGTATTTCCGTATATTTATAATGTTTGAAATGTTTGCTTTGCATCGATCTGTTTGGTGTGACACCCCTGCTCCTATGGCATCTCACTCTGATCCGGATGGGTTCGCCTACGTATGGGTAGGGGTGTTACAGTTTTTGGTATCAAAGCCTGGTTTAGGCGTTTCTGGGTGATGTTGTGTATAGATGTGTATATATTTCTAGGACTGTGTTGGCTGATGTCGTTGTCCTTGTTTATTTTAGATGGATTCCGATTCTGTTCGAGGGTCACTTGAGGGATCAGTCAAAAGCGTGAATCCCCAAGCTGTTGATCCTTCAATTTTTGTGTCGGCTCAAGAACCTAGGGTCCAGCCCAAGGCCGCAGCCATGCCCTTAGTGGCGATGCTCAAGATTTTTCAGGACATGGCTCGAGTCATGGAGAGGGTGACTACCCCTAGAGCTCGGTTGATAGTGTCAGAAGAGCTGGGGAAAAAGATTTCTATGGGACCGGTTTGGATGAGTCAGAATATGCTGAGAAGTGGTTAAATAAGGTAAAGTGTACTCTGAGGGAGGTCCGGTGTCCTCCTGATCAATGAGTGGAGTGTGCAGTGGCTTTGCTTCAATGGTCTGCTTTTGACTGGTGGGAGTTGGTCTGTAGGCATCCCCAGTTGCCTGATTCGGTTTCATGGGAGTTCTTTGAGAGGGAGTTCACAAATAAGTATGTAACTCAGACCTACAGTGATGCGAAGTGGGCACAGTTCTTGAGTTTAAAGTAGCGAGCCACGACAGTGTCTGAATGTGAGAAAGAATTTAACCGTTTAGGGAAGTATGCACTATAAGGTATTTTGACAGAGGAGTTCAGGTGTAGGCATTTTGAGGCCGGATTGAATGAGTCGTTGAGGGCGATGCTGATTTCTCTAATGAGTACTCCAGGAGTTGGGTACTACCAGATTGTGCAAGCTGCAGTGTGGGCTGAAAGGTCTGAATCGGTTTTAAGAGAGAGGGCTCAAAGGAGGAATCCCTCTCGTGGAGGTTCATCTTCTCCATCCTCGGGTAAGAGGTCAAGGAACCCGCAGGATGAGTCATCTGCAGGATCGACTATGAGAGGTAGAAGACAGGGTTCAGCTATGGTATCTGGTTCTGGTAGAGGTAATTCAGGTGGAAGGATTGAATTGTTACCGGAATGTTCTCATTGCAGCAAGCGTCATAGGGGTGAGTGTAGGTGGCTCACAGGTGGGTGTTTCCATTGTGGGAGCACCAAGCATTTCTTAGCCAATTGTCCGAGGGGAAATGATGTTTTCGCTGACCAGAGAGAGCCTAGTAGGGTTGGTTCGAATGCTTTGCAAGCCAGCCGTGGTAGAGGCTGAGGTAGAGGTCGAGGCGGTTGACCTAGAGAGGGAGCTGCATCAGAGTCAGGTGAGCGTCCCTTAACAGTGCCAGCTAAAGCCTATGCAGTGAGAGCTCGGGAGGAGTAGGATGCTCCAGATGTGATTGCCGGTAAGTTTCTACTCCATAACACTGAATTATATGCTCTAATTGACCCTGGTTCCACACACTCATATTTGTGCACATATATGTTATTTGATAAGTTGCATGTTGTAGATTAGTTGGATTATGATATTTGTGTGACCAGTCTTTTAGGGCATAGTGTCAATGTGAGTATGGTATATAAGAATTGTCCCCTGTTGCTTGAGGGAGTTGAGTTTCAAGCATATTTGATTGAGTTGCCGTTCAGAGAGTTTGATCTGATTTTGGGTATGGACTGGTTGGGTAAGCATCGGGCAGTGGTTAACTGTCATAGGAAGACGGTTGTTCTTCGGGATAGAAATCCGTCTCCTGTGGTTGTCAAAGGTTTAGGTCCGAGTTCTTTGAGTAATGTGATTTTCGCTATGCAAGCGAAGAGATTCATTAGGAAGGGTTATGAGGCTTTTCTAGCAGTGATATTGGATTCTAACAGGATCAAGTTAGAATTGAGGACATCCCTATTGTTAGAGAGTTTGGAGATGTTTTTTCGAGTGAGTTGCCTAGTTTGCCTCCTGGGAGAGAGGTGGAGTTGTTAATAGAGATAGTGCGGGGTACTGCTCCCATATCGAAAGCACCTTATCGGATGGCTCCTATAGAGTTGAGAGAGCTCAAAACTCAGCTACAAAAGCTATTGGATAAGGGGTTTATCAGACCCAACATATCTCCATGGGGAGCTCCGGTTCTTTTTGTTAAGAAGAAGGATGGTTCTATGAGGATGTGTATTCACTATAGGCAAATTAATAAGGTCACAGTGAAGAACAAGTATCCTTTGCCTAGAGTTGAGGATTTGTTTGATCAGCTTAGAGGTGCTGGAGTCTTTTCGAAGATTGATCTTCGATCGGGGTATTACCAGCTTCAAGTTCAGGATGCTGATGTGGTTAAGACTGCATTTCGGACTAGGTATGGCCATTATGAGTTCTTAGTGATGTCATTTGGATTGACCAATGTACCGGCGGCTTTTATGGATTTGATGAACCAAGTGTTTAAGCCATATCTTGACCGATTTGTAACGGTGTTTATAGATAAAATCTTGGTTTATTCTAAGGATGAGAGTGAGCATGAGGAGCATCTCCAGTTGGTTCTACAAGTGTTCAGAGATCATTAGTTGTTTGTGAAGCTCAGTAAGTGCGATTTCTGGTTTCGGGAAGTGTCATTCTTGGGTCATTATTTTGGCTAAAGTATTCAAGTTGATCCGTCTAAGATTGAGGCGATTGTTAATTGGAAAGCGCCTAGGAATATTCTGAAAGTGAGGAGTTTTCTTAGTTTAGCAGGGTATTACCGGCGGTTTATGAAGGGTTTCCCGGTTATTGCTGCTCCGATGATGAGGTTGCTGAGAAAAGGGGTCAGATTTGAGTGGTCCGATAAGTGTCAGGCCTGTTTTGAGCAGTTGAAGGGTTTGCTAGTTGAAGCTCCTGTACTTACTCAACCCATCTCTGATAAAGAGTTTGTGATGTACAGCAATGCTTCGGGTGTCGGCCTTCGTTTTGTGTTGATGCAGGAGGGAAAAGTTATAGCTTATGCTTCTCGTCAGTTAAAGCCACATGAGAGGAATTACCCGACGCATGATCTGGAGTTAGCGGCTGTAATATTTGCTTTGAAGATTTGGCGTCACTATCTGTATGGGGAGAAGTGTAGGATCTTCATAGATCATAAGAGCTTGAAGTATCTCCTCACGTAGAAGGAGTTGAATATGAGGCAGCGTCGATGGCAAGAGTTGTTCAAGGATTATGATTGTATAGTGGATTACCATCCTGGTAAGGCCAATGTAGTGGCGGATGCTTTGAGTCAGAAGTCGATTTCAGCTTTGTTCTTAAGGCGATTTAGGTGGAGATTTGATTCAGATGGGGCTTTGGTTGCCCAGTTGAGACTGAGGCCTACTTTGAGACAGTCAATTGTAGATTCTCAGAAGGATGATGAGAGGTTGCAGCGGGTTTTGCAAGAGGTCAGGTCGAGTAAACAGTCAGAGTTCTCGGCTTTGGATGGGGTGCTTATGTATAGGAATCGTTTATGTGTGCCTGAGCATGATAAGTTAAGGAAGCAGCTTTTGAGTGAGGCACACTCTATGGTTTTCACTATGCATCCCGGTAGCGAGAAGATGTATCGATACATGAAATACTTCTATTGGTGGCTTGGTATGAAGAGAGATATTGTGGATTATGTGGCTAAGTGCTTGACTTGTCAGCAGGTAAAGGCTGAGCATCATGTTCCTTCGGGATTGCTCACACCTTTATCCATTCCTGAGTGGAAATGGGACGATATTGCCATGGATTTTATGTCTGGTTTGCCATTGACACAAAGGAAGCATGACTCAGTTTGGGTGATAGTGGATCGGCTTAAGAAGTCAGCGCATTTTTTGCCAGTTAGAGTGGACTATTAGATGGATAAGCTAGCCGGTATCTATGTGGATGAGGTAGTCAGATTGTATGGAGTGCCATTATCTATAGTGTCATATCGGAATCCAAGGTTCACAGCTAAGTTTTAGAAAGAACTACCGATAGCTTTGGGTACCAAGTTTAATTTCAGTACAGTGTTTCATCCTCAGACAGATGGTCAGTCAGAACGGGTCATACAGATTCTGGAGGATATGTTGCGGGCTTGTGCATTGGATTTTTCGAGTAGTTGGGATAGATATGTGCAGCTTATGGAGTTTGCCAACAACAACAGTTATCAGTCAAGCATCAATATGTCACTGTATGAGGCATTGTGTGGTCGACAGTGTCCGGTTTGTTGGACAGAGTTATCCGAGCATTCTGTTTGGGCCAGAGTTGGTCAGGGATACCGAGGAGACGATCAGAGTTGTGTAGCAGAATCTGAAAGCGGCTAAAGATTGGCAGAAAACCTATGCTAACCTGAAGAGGAATGATGTTCAATTTGAGTTCGGAGACAAAGTTTTCCTTAAGGTTTCACCTTGGAGGAAAGTGCTTCGATTTGGCAAGAAAAGTAAGCTTAGTCCTCGATTTATTGGACTGTATGAGGTGTTAGCTAAGATTAGTCCGGTAGCCTATAATTTGGCTTTACCGATGAAGTTGGCGAAGTTGCACGATGTATTTAATGTTTCTATGCTCCGTCGGTATAAATCGGATCCTTCGCATGTGCTATCGGTTCAATATGTGCAAGTTCAGCCAGATTATTCGTATGATGAGGAATCAAAGGCCATTTTAGCTCAGAAAATAAGACAGTTAAGGAATAAGCAAGTCCCTTTGGTCAAAGTGTTATGGAATCATCACGGGGTAGAAGAAGCGACTTGGGAGCCAGAGGCGACCATGAGGGCTCAGTATCCACAGCTATTCAGTTCAGGTGAGAATTTCGAGGACGAAATTCTTGTTAGTAGGGGAGAGTTGTAGCACCCCATTTGCCCCCTAGAAGTTTGAGCTATGTTTGTGCATGCGCATTATGTGTGTTTTGGTATGTGATAAGGGTATTTTGGGAAAATGCATGTTTTGGGTTATATTTGTGTGTAGGTGCATATATGATATTAGGATGTGCATGTGTTGAGTTGCATTAGTGTGTGTTTGCTCACATGTTTGTAGGATGTGAGTGAGTGAGTGAGTTGTGCTAGTGTGTGAGTGCATACATGGTAGTAATGTGTGATTTTTAGAGGATAGCCTTGTGTCTATTGTGGTGTTTGCATGTAGGGTGTCAATTATTAAGACCCACCAATCATAGGCTGCCATGTGCAAAGGAGAATAGTGGAGAATGTATTAGGGAGGAAAGAGAAAGAGAGTAGAAATTGAAATTGCTGCTCTCCCTTTTTCCCTTCCTCTCTCTTTTACATCCTCTTCTTCTTCCTCTTTCTCTTGCACAGCTTGGTTTCCTCCTTTGTGGTTGGGTTATTGGTAGATCTTGGTAATTTCAAGGAGTTTATTGGGTAAGTTGCTGTATTTCCATCTTTTTCTTCTTCTCCTTCTTCTTATTTTCCTATTTCTGGTTTTGAGTTTTATTTAGGGTTTGTTGTTTGTGTAATTTATGGGTTTTATTGTTAGTTGAGCCTCCTTGTGATCCTAAAGGCAAGGAGAAGGCAGAAGGAAGTGGCACCAAGTGATTTGGAGCATAGGAGTTTCAGGTTTGGGAGTTATTATGTTTAATGCATTTTATGGGTTTTGCATGTTGGTTGAATTTCTGGAAAATCTGATGTTTCTTGATGTTTATAATGGTTTATATGTTATGGGTTTTGATTTGGATGATTTATGAAGCCTTGAATGTGAGTTATTGAACCCAATTGTGCATTTGATTGAGTTGATGAATGAATAGTGCTGAGATTTTAAATTGTGTAAATTGATGTTGTTATTGGCATCATTTAATTGGAATTATTGGCATAAATGTTGTGCTTTATGTTGTTAATGATGTTTGGGTTGCTGGATTGGAGGTAAGTTGATGTTTGTGTTGAGTTGTAGTTGAGATTGAAGGTTTTGGTGCTTTGGTTCTTGGAAAATTTCTGTAAAGACCGTGTAAGAGCTGGAAATCATGACTCTGTCGCGAACTCGCAATAGAGCGCGGTGAAAGTAGCTCTCGCACGCATCCGAGTCCTCTACGAGCAGCGTGCCTGGCAGCCGAGTTGAGGAGCAGAGCCTCTGTCGCGAGCGCGATAGAGTGCTCGGCTACCGAGCTATTTTGGGTGATCCTCTGTCGCGAGCGCGCTCTTGAGCGCGAGCGCGACATATCGGGCTAGCAGCTCATTATCGTGAGCATGACAGTGAGATGTGTTCGTTTCTCTGCGAGATCGCTAAGATTACCGCGAACTCGACCTGGGGCAAGTTTGCCGCTGTCGCAAGCGCGATAGTTCCTTGTTTCAATTTGAGTTTTCTTTTGCACTCTCAATGTTTAATTTTCGAATTTGTAATGCTTCTAGAATTGTGCATGGATCTCTTTATGAATTATATGAATACGATTGGATGGTTTATGCATGACTTACAAGAGTCAGTCTAGTGGATAGTTAGGCGTGCCTAATAGAGTCTCTTAGCTGCAGCCCTCTGTTCCGTTTGGACCCCGATCAGGTCCCCGTTTGGATTCTTGCGATCCTTGAAAAGTTTTGGATTTTATTTAAGGTCCCCTCTGTAAAATATTTTGAATGTGATAAATTAAAATGGTTTTCGATTCGTACCCGTAAGGTACCGTCACTGTTTGATTCGTACCCGTAAGGTACCGTCACTGTTTACTCGTTATCCACTATTGTGAGTCAGCAGGTGTTATGTTTTGCTTTGTTTATTTTAATATGATTATATGAATACGATATCTAAATGAGTATGATGACAAGTATGAGCCTTCAGATTATATGTATATGAATGTATTTACGAGCTTCCTAATGTTATATATATATGTGACTCAAGCATGATTATATACATGATATGATTCTCCGCATATATCATATTGTATGTGTTTTGCTTTAGCGACCGTTGTTAATTGCCGTCCACTCTTTTGTTGTGTGTTTCCCTACTAAGCGTTATCTCTTAGCATAGTGTTTTATCCGTGCAGGTGCGGAAGGCATTTTTGTGTTGGGAGAGTCGCCGCCAGTCAAGCCAACACAGAGGGAATAGTGTTAGGGCTTATTTTTGTAGTCTGTTGATATTCTTTTGTAATAGACCTCTCATTGTATCAACATTTTTATAAGCTTCTGCCTTGTATATTTTGGATATGAAGTTATTTTGTAATATCAGTTTTTGATCAGAATATTATTGTATTGAATGTTATTATATTAATGAATGATCATTCTAATGTTTCTCAAAAGTTTTAATTTCCATTGTATTTCCATATGTTTATAATGTTTGAATGTTTGTTTTGTATCGATCTGTTTGGTGTGACACCCCTAATCCTACGGCATCTCACTTTGATTCGGATGGGTTTGCTTACGTATGGGTAGGGGGTGTTACAAAACATGCAAGCCTCTTTTGATAGACCTGATTGTGATAAAAAGCTCACAATTTATTCTCATCCAGCATGTTTAATTCCTGCAATCGTTGTTGCGCCCAATAAGTTTTCAGGATCTGAGCCTCCAAGACTACCCTTAATGACTTGAGCTCCACTTTGACTAGCAATAAGGCTTCTGTCCCATATACCAAGGAATATGGCATGGCCCCTATAGATGTTCTGACTATGGTTCTGTAGCCCCAAAGTGCGAATGGCAGCTTCTCTGCCAAATCTTTATAATTTTGAACCATATTGGCCAAGATCCTCTTAAGATTCTTGTTAGCAGCTTCTACTACCCCGTTAGCCTTCGGGCGGTATGGAGAGGACTTGTGATGCTTTATGCCATATTTCTGGAGTAGCTTCTTAATTTCAGCCATGAATTACACTCCATTGTCGAACACGATGTGATGTGGGAGACCATATCTGCATATTAAATTCTTTTCAATAAACCAGGCCATATCCCGAGCATCGACCTTTTTTAATGATTCTGCTTCTACCCACTTGGTAAAGTAGTAGATAGCAACTGTTACAAAATTTATGGCCATTAGAGGTTGTAGGGTGTATCTCTCCGATAATGTCTATTCCCCATACTGCAAACATCCAAGGTGACGTCATACTGTGTAGTTCTGAAACTGGCAAATGCCTCAAATCTGCATACTGTTGACATAGCTAACACTATTTCACGTACTTGGAGTAGTCTATATCCATGGTAAGCCAGTAGAACCTCTGTCTCATAATCTTCTTTGCCAGTGTCAGTCCATTCATGTGGGCCCCACAAACTCCAGCATGAGTTTCTTCCATTACCTTCTCAGCTTCTTTCTCATCCAAACATATCAATTGAATACCATCAACTTGTCATTCATAAAATATGCCATCTATACAGATAAACTGAGTGGATAACTTACGGATCAGTCTCTAGTCCATTTCGTTAGCCACTTTTGGGAACGTTGTGTTTTCTAAGTAATTCTTGATGTCGTGATACCATGGCTTCTCATCCATAACTTCAATTCCCATTATAGGGCAATATTCAAAACTTGGGATCTTAGAACTGGAGATCAAAACGGGCTTCATGACTACCCCCTCCAGGTTTTCCCATATTGATACAAAGGTTGCGAGTGCATCTGCTAACTGATTTTCATCCCTCGGGACAAAGTGGAAAGTCCACATCTTGAACTAGTTGCTCAAATCCCTTAAGTGCTTCACATATGGTATTAGTCGCTCCTCCTTAGCAGCCCATTAACCCCGAATTTGATTGAACACTAGTGACGAATCTACAAATACTTTTACACTTTTTGCCCTCAAGGATATCAAGGATTCTAACCCCGAAAGTGCAAGCTTCATATTCTAGTTCATTGTTAGTGACCTTATATCTCAGATTCTTAGCCAGCAGGAGTTTTTTATCATCTGGGCTTGTTAGAATGACTCCTACTGTAATGACCCGAATTGTACCCTAGAAGAATTGTATGTGTTATTTATGTTGTGAGGGTATAAGAGTAAATGACATAAGTATGAGTTTGAGTCTAAGAGGATATAATTAAAAGAAATCATAAGTTGTTTAAAAGGAAAGAATGAAAGAGGGACTAAGTGGAGTTTTGCTATTGGACCAAAGGTGGAATTAGAAGGAAGTGCGGTGGAATCCACGTGGGGATTGAGGGATGAGCCAACACCCTCTTTACATGCACATATAAAGATTTAGGAGAGAGATGGAAGAGGCAGAATTGTCTCTTTTGCATGTTGATCCGGCTCCCCATAGCTGCCCTCTTCTTCTCTTTGTTCTTCTTTTCTTTTACTTCTTTGCATGTTTGATTTGCAAGAGTTGGTTGGGTTTGAAGTGATTTCCGTGAGAAGCTAAGAAGGTAAGTTTGGATTGGAATTTCATCTCTTATCCTTCTTCTCCTTCTTCTTAGATGATACTTTGGATGGTTTTGAGTTATTTGATACGGACTAAGAGGGTGTCTTGATTGATTGTGCAAGAAGAATTAGACAAGAGGAAGGCTAAAGGCAAGGAAAAGGTCTAGCTAGTGAGAGGGTTCAGCAAGTTACTTTTTGAGAGGTTTGGGATTATATGTGTTAACCTTACTTAAGTGATGTCTATGTGTTGTTTAGTTTGGAATTAAAGTATATAATTGATGTATGAATGTGTGGTTTGAGAAATTGAGTGTGATTATGTGTTATTTGATGGAAAGCATAATTGAAGTGTGCAATTGATGGGTGATAGGTTATTGAATATTGAACAATAGCCTTGAGCATAGTAAGTGAACAAGCATGAACTCTAATTTAGAAGATGTGAATGATAATTAGTGTGATTATTGGCATGTTTATTGCATATAGACATATGAACTAAGTGTATATTGTATAGTTATAAGTGTATGTGGATTGTGTTAGTGTTAAATTGAAAGGCATGTTCATGATATGTATAGAGAGGATTGTAAGTCTGCTGTTGAACACAGCTGTGTTTTGGCAAAACACAGCTGTGTATTGGCATTTTTGCATAGGTCACGGTGACAAGCAATCTGGTTGCTACCGTGAGATATGCAAGGATTGCATTTTGTCCGGATGATGTTGGTATATCACGGTGCCAAGCATTTTGGTTGCCACCGTAAGATACCCTGATTTGCATTCTGCCTGGATTCTGGTGGCATGTTATGGTCACAACAAATGGGTTATCACCGTGAGGTACTCTTGAATTGTATTCTATTTTGGTAATACAGTATATGTCACGGTCACAACCAGTTGGTTGCCACCATGAGTTATTTCCAACATGTGATTTTCTTTACTTAGCCTTATCAAATGTTAATCATGATGGTTAATGGGATTCTTATACGTATGAACATGTGTCGGTGATGTGTATGCCTAGAAATGTATAGTAGATAGAATATATGAATTTTTTGTTATATTGAGCTATAAGATACATGTGTACATGGAATGAGAATATAAATGAGAATATGCATATGTTTTGTCACATCCCATTTGCCCCCTAGAAGTTCGAGCCATGTTTGAGCATGTGCATTGTGTGTGTTTTGGCTTGTGATAAAGGCTTTGTGGGAAAAATGTATATTTTGGGGTTATATTTGTGTGTAGGTGCATATATGATATTAGGGTGTTTGCAAGTTGAGTTGCATTAGTGTGTGTGTGCTCACATCATTGTAGGGTGCGAATAAGTGAGATAGCCTTGTGTGCATTGTGATGTATGCTTGTAGGGTGTGAGTGGCTAAATTCCACCATTAGGAGAGTGACATGTGGCTTGGGTTAGATGAAGGGAGTGATTAGAAGAAGAAAGAGAAAAGGGAAAGCAGAAATTTTCTAGTTGTTCCTGTTTCTCTCTTCTCTCTACCCCTCTTCTTCCTCTTCTCTTCCCATATTGTGCCCTCAGCTTGGATTTAAGTGTTTGTGGTGGAAATTAATCACTCCTCAACCCTCATTTGGTAAGTTTTCTGCATTTCCATCATCTCTTTCATCTTGTTCTTCATCTTCTTCTTCATATTTCTGGTTTGGGTTTTTGATCTAGGGTTTGTTGTTTGTGTGGTTTGTGGGTTTGGTTGTTAGTTGAGCCTCCTCGTGATCCTAAAGGCAAGGAGAAAGCGGGAGGAAGTGGCACTAAATGATTTGGAGCATAGGAGTTCAGGTTTGGGAGTTATTGTGTTTGATGCATTTTATGGGTTTTGCATATTTGGTTGAATTTCTAGAAAATTTGGTGTTCTTGATGTTTATAATGGTTTATATGTTATGGGTTTTGATTTAGATGATTCATGAAGCCTTGAATCTCAGTTATTGAACACAATTGTGCATTTGATTGAGATGATGAATGAATAGTTTTGAGATTTAAATTGTGTTAATTGATGTTGTTATTGACATGATTTAATTGGGATTCTTGGCATAAATGATGTATTATATGTGGTAAATGATGTTTGGGTTGCTGGATTTGAAGTAAGTTGATGTTTGGGTTGAGTTGTAGTTGAGATTGAAGATTTGGGTGTTTTGGTTTTGGGAAATTCTGCAGATTCTCGCGTAAGAACTAGAAATCCCGACACTGTCACTAGCGCGACATTGTCGCGACAGGGCATGGTGAAGCCAACTCCTGCGCATGACCTATTGGATGCGAGCTGCCAAGCCGATCGCAGCAGAACTCACTGTCACAATCGCGACAGAGAGCTCGGCTGCCGACCAAACTTGGCTGCCGAGCGGTGCAACAAAGCCCACTGCCGCGATTGCGACACATGTCGCGAGTGTGACAGAGCGCTCAGCTATCGAGCCATTGGGCACTCCCCGTCGAGAGCACGCGCACTTGCGCGGGGTCGTGACAGCCTTTGTTGTCGCGATAGTGACCCTCTTCATGTCTTGTTTTTCTGATTTTGCCTTCTCTTCTAAAATGAATTTCAAATGGTTTCTTGATGAATTTTTACCTTTGTATGCTTCTTTATATGCGCAATATTATGAATCCTTCATGATAAATGATACGCTATGATTTAGAACTTGAATTATATTACATGACCTGCAAGAGTCAGTCTAGTGGATAGTTAGGCATGCCTAATAGAGTCTCTTAGCTGCCGCCCTCTGTTCAGTTTGGACCCCGATCAGGTCCTCGTTTGGATCCTCGCGATCTCTGAAAAGTTTTGGATCTTGTTTAAGGTCCCCTCTGTAAAATGTTTTGAATGTGATAAATAAAATAGTTTTCGATTCGTACCTGTAAGGTACCGTCACTGTTCGATTCGTACCTGTAAGGTACCATCACTGTATACTCGTTATCCACTATTAGAAGTCAGCAGGTGCTTTGCTTGTTTTGTTCTGCTTTAAAATGATTACAAGAGCATGATATTCAAATGCGCATAATGATAATTATGAGAACTAAGTTATTATATGTATATGAATGTGGATATGAGCTTCTGAATGTATGTCTTTTCTATGCAAGCATGATTATATATCTGAAATGATTATCTGCATATGTCATATTGTATGTGTTATGCTTTGACGACCATTGTGAATGGCCGTCCACTCTTTTGTTGTGTGTTTCCGCACTAAGCGTTATCACTTAGCACGGTGTTTTATCCGTGCAGGTGCGGAAAGCATTTTTGCTTTGGGAGAGTCGTCGCCAGTCAAGCAAACACAGAGGGATTAGTGTTAGGGTTTATTTTTATAACCTGTTGATAATTCTTTTGTAATAGAACTCTTTTATATCATCTTGTAAAGCTTTCGCTTTATATTACTTTGGATATGTAATTATTTCGCATTAGCATTTGATCAGAACATTATTGTAATGAATGTTGTTATATTAATGCATGATCATGATGATGTTTCTCAAAAGTTTTAATTTTTGCTGTATTTCCGTATGGTTCTGATGTACGAATGTATG
Organism: Excoecaria cochinchinensis; assembly: GCA_947683425.1. NCBI lineage: Eukaryota > Viridiplantae > Streptophyta > Magnoliopsida > Malpighiales > Euphorbiaceae > Excoecaria > Excoecaria cochinchinensis. The sequence continues at coordinate 7,611,849 of CANTUQ010000004.1, forward strand.
CTTTGCCTCGATCTGTTTGGTGTGACACCCCTGCTCCTACGGCATCTCACTCCGATCCGAATGGGTTCACCTACTATGGGTAGGGGGTGTTACATGTTTTGACATGAATAACTGTTAGAAGCATGAGATGATCATAAAAGTGGATAGATGGGCATGCCTATAAAGGGTTAGATGTATCACAACTGCTAGATGTTTGGCACCGACGGGTGTCTAGATGTTTGATACCTTTGTTACTCCGGTCTCCAAATGATATGAGACTTCTGTCTCCAAATGTTTGATAATGTTTACCAGTATCTAGATGTTTACCAGTATCAACTTACGTTATGAGTCAGGTTTTTAGTTGTTGCAATGAATATACAAGATGTTACTATATGTAAATGATTTACAGGAAATGCTAATAGAAGTACATGAATATTGTATCAAAGATGTTTATATGAGTTTACAAGTGCATATGGAAAGCTATTAGTTATACATGAATACGCTAGACATATGCTATTATGCTTATATGTATATAAATGGACATGATATGCAATGATATGGTATTACATGTTATATGAGCTGATAGTTAGAGTTAGAAGAATATGAACATGATATACGCTATATGAAATTGTAGATATGTTCAAAGCAAGTTTGATAGTATGCCTATTATGCTATAAGTACGATAAATGCTTATTTCTTTTATATGCCCATAAATGAATAACATATCAATTATTGATATGTTTGATAATTGATGCTTGTGACTTCATTATAAGTCTATTATTTGTGATATCCCCACTAAGCGTTATGGCTTAGCATGGGTGTTTTCCCATGTAGGTTTACAGGTTCAGTGAGGAGGTGGACATCTGCGGGTCATGGCCACTAGGAGTATAGTTGAAGTCTTTTTGTATAAGTGATAAAGTACTTTTGTATAGTTCAGCATATGTAAAAGTATAGCATTTTTGTATATGATATGTAAATGTTATAGTAAATGAATAATTTTGCAATGTATAAAGAACATCAATATTATGTAATGTAAATAACTATGAGATTCTGTTTTGAGGCATGTTTATTCTGCTGCGTATGTAACATGTATGATTACTATTTCTGCTTCAGCATGATTGTTTTGTATGTGTGTACGTGTGTGGTGACTTGATGTCCTCCCAAGGGGTATTGAGGTGTTACACCTACTCCTGTCCCCTTGCTATTTACTGCTCCGTCAAAGTGTAGCTGCCAACCTTGTACTGTGATAGCCGCAACGTCTTCATCTGGGAAATTGAACTCATACGAATCCCCTTGGATAGGGTGTTCTGCCAAAAACTCTGCTACTGCATGCCCCTTAATGGTCTTTCAAGTGAAGTACTCAACATCAAATTCTTGTAATAATAGCAACCATCTCCCCATTTTCCCTAACAAAGATGGGGCTTCCTGCAGATATCTAAAAGGGTTCTGTTTTACAACCGCTTGTACCTTGTAAGAGTGGAAATAGTGTCTCAACTTTTTAGAGGTCCAGATTACTGTAAGGCAAATCTTTTCCACTTCTGCATACTTGACCTCATAAGAGAGGAACTTAGTATGGTAATAGACCGCAAACTTCAATCCAAACTTGTCTCCTTAAGCCATCATAGCACCTATGGAACTATCCTCTATGGCTAAGTACAAGATTAATTTTTTGGCCGGTTTGGGTGGTCTTAGAACAGGGGGATTCGGCAAGTATTCCCTGATGGTATTGAAAGCTTTCTGGCAATCTTCATTCCATACCACTGGCTAATCTTTTCTGAGCAACTTGAAAATCGGCTCACAAATTGAAGTAAGTTTGGCGATGAACCGGCTGACATACTGCTACTTACCCAAAAAGCTTCTGATGTCCTTTTCCTTCTGAGGTACCGGCATCTCCCTGATGGCCTTGACCTTGTCTGGTTCAATTTCAATCCCTCTCTGACTGACTACATGTACCAACAGATTTCCTGAGGTGACACAAAAAATGCACTTCTTAGGGTTTAACTGTAAGTTATACTTACTGATCCTCTGAAAGAACTTCTCTAAAGCCTCAAAGTGACCTTGTAACACCACCTTCCCATACGTAGGCGAACCCATCCACGAGGGAGTGAGAACCCGTATGAGAAGGGGTGTCACACAAAACAGAACGGTACAAACATACATTCACATAATATAAACATACATAAAAACAGTGGAAATTAAAACTTTAAAACCAAAAGATCATTCATTCGTAGAATAACAATATTCAATTACATAATTGTTCTGATACCAACATAATTACATCATTCAGAGATACATAGCAGAAGCTTAACAAAATACTATATACAAGAGAGATCACTATTACAAAGTAATGATGATACAAACATATGCTAAGTCTTTTCAATAATCCCACTGTGTTGGCTTGACTGGCGGCAACTCTCCCAACGGCTATACACCTTCTGCACAATGGTCGTCAAGGAAAATCACATATGATATGGCATACTTGATATCATAAGATATAATCACAATAGAATTCCATTCATATCCATTCAAAGGTTCAATAAACATATTCATATGCCAACAAATTCATATGCTCATATTAGAGTCATCCAGATTCAAATACTTATAACCATATCAGAACAAACCATAACACCAACTGACTGACAGTAGTGGATAACGAGTAAACACGTAGCGGTACCTTACTGGTACGAATCGACAAGTAGCAGTACCTTACGGGTACGAGTCGGGAAAACAATAACATATTTTCTCTTTTCTAAACATTTTACAAAGGAATCTTAAACAAAATCCGTACACATAGAAGTTTGCGAGGAACTAAACGGGGACTTGATCAGGGTCCAGAACAGTACAGAGCTGCAGCTAAAGGACTCTTTTAGACATGCCTATCTATCCACTAAACTGACTCTTGCAGGTCATGCATAATACAAATCATGCTCAAGGCATATCATATAATTCATTATAAAGAAATCATAATAGTACACATATATAAGCATAACTATTCACATACAGTAGTAAAAACTCATGAAGAAATGATATAAAAATTAATTTTGAAGAAATAAACAAAATCGAAAAGACAGGACGAAAAGAGGTCACTATCGCAATCGCGACAGTGGCCGATAGGCCTGCATGAGGGGAAGGAGCGAAGGGGCGTGCGAGTCATGAGAAAACCTTCACGACTCGTGAAGGTTGTTCACGACTCGTGAACAACGTTCACGACTAGTGAACTATGTTCACTACCCATGAACTTTGATCACGACTCGTGAACCTTGTTCACGACTCATGAACGTAGTTCACGTCTCGTAAACTCTCAGTCTTCACCCGCCAACACGTGATCCGCTGCACCACTCGCGCACGCCGAACCTTCACGAGTCGTGCTGCCCAATCACAAACAACGGAGCAAATCTCGCGAAAATTGGAATTCACCATTTTGTCGTGCTCGCGACAGCATCGTGATTTTCCTTTTTACAGCAAAACACAAAAAATTTCCAACAACAAAATCATTTTGTCCCAAAATTAAACCAAACGTCATCTTACCTTCAAACAAGCCTTCCACCGTCACATATAACATAAAACATAACTTAAATCAACAATTTACACAATAAAAATCATGCATTAGCAAAATCAAACTCCTCAAGAACACAAACCCAGAATTTTGCAGCAAACATTCATCAAACATCAAATATTGTTCAATACTTCAACATTCATGCATCATAACTCAAATCAATAGAATACCCATAACATTAACACTATAATATGCCTCATCAAACATTAATTTTCCAGAAATCACATGAAAATGCATAAATCACCATATGAACATCAAGCAATCAAATTCCAAACAAAACCCAAACAAAATCCCAAACCTGTGACTCCTATGCTCCAAATCAATGAGCACCACTCCCCCTAGCCTTCTCCTTTCCCTTGGGATTGCGAGGAGGCTCAACTAACCAAGAACACCCAAAAAATCACACAAATACAAAACCTAAATTAAAACCCAATCTGAATAAAACAAGAACAATGGAAGAAGAAGATGAAGAAGAAACCATGAAAGACTTACCAATCAAAGCTAAGGGAATGATCAATTTCCACCACCACACTTGAATCCAAGCTAGGGCACCCAAGTGAAGAGAAAAGAGGAAGAAGGAGGGAAGAGAAAGGAGGAAACGGGAAAGAGAAACCAATTTTCTGTCTTCATTTCTCTCTCCTTCTCTTTATTACCTCTTTCCTAATTCCTAGCCACTTGTCACTCTTTGGTTGGTGGAACTTGACAACTCACACCCTACACTCATGCATGACAATACACACAAGACTCACCCACATAAATCACATACTACAACCATATGCTCATGCACACACTAACACAACTCAATGCACATACACCCTACTAACATATATGCACCCACACAATATTACTACCCATAAAACATGCATTTTGCCCAAAATGCCCTTAACACATGCCAACACTCTCTCACATGCACACATACACATGGCAAATATGGCTCAAACTATTAGGGGAGGAATCGGGGTGTTACAACTCTCCCCTACTAACAAGAATTTCATCCTCGAAATTCTTACCTGAACTAAACAAATGTGAATACTGAATACTCATCCACTACAAGAAAAATATAAAATAGAGACAAAAAAATAGACACGGAATGATTTCCGTCTCTATTTAGAGACGAAAATCAATTTTCGTCTCTAAATTTGGTCGCTAAAAATGGCGGGATTGTTTCCCTCCAGAATTGGAGACGGTATTTAGAGACGGAATAATTTTTCCGTCTCTAAATAAAGACGGAAATCAATTTCATTCTTTCTCTATTTAGAGACGGAATAGGAGATCTATCTCTAAATAGAGACGGAGTTCTTATTCCGTCTCTATTTTTAGAGACGGAACTTCTATTCTATCTCTAAATAAAGACGAAATTAATAATTTTGTCTCTATCTAGAGATGGAATTATTATTCCGTCTCTAAATTTTTGGATAAAATCCCTATCTTCTTCTTTTTTCCCACTCTTTCTTTTTCCCCTCTTCTTTCTTTCCCCCCTCTCCACCTGTTCCAGATCGCTGCCCCTCCCCACTCCGGTACCCTTCGCTGTCTGGTCCCCGTGCACCGACGAGTCGACATGGCCGATCTACTCCGACCCATCGCCTGCTCACGGCCCCCGTGTCATCTTCGCCGGCGTCACCCTCTGCTCCAGCGCCTCCTCCACCATTTGGCTCCCCCCTGCATGAGTATTTCCCTTTCTTTCTCCCTCCCTTGCGCCGCCACTGCTTCTGCTCCCCTTATCCAGCCGATCTGTTGTCGCCCACCACCGGTACACCTCTTCTTCCAGCGGGATCTGCGGTAAGAATATAAAAATTTAATCTTTGTTTTTTTTTTACTTCTTTATAAGAAAATCTCAATCTGTATTCTTAACTCATAATTCTATACTTCAACTTAAAGTTTAATTCGATAAATAAATGCATTAATCTTTGTTTAAATTTATTAATTTTTTTATATGAAAATTGCATTAAGAAATTGTTTAACTTTGTTGTCTTAGTTTAAGAAGTTCATGGATTAATTGGTGTGATCTAATCTTATTTACTGCTGTAGTTCATATGCCAATTGGATTTTTTTTTTTTTGCTTCTCTTTAGCTTCTTGCTCCAATTACATGGTTACAGCTTTAAAGTACTTGTCAATTTTATGTAATAGAGTCTTGTCTGGGTTTGATAATATGATTTTATCGTAATTAAGATGTTTACGGGAATAGATTTTGTTCTTTTACATAACTACTTTGATCTTAAATTTGAAGACTTTAATTTCTAGAATTGATAAAATAAGGAGCTGAAGAGTCTATTTTGATAGGTCTCTACTGGAGCAATAGGATCAAGGCTTATAATGCTGATACATGTACCCTTTAATTTTCTTTGCTTTTGAATATGTCTCCTGTTTGGTTTATGAAATTAAGTATTATTTAGTTGGAATTGATTTGATATACATTACCCTTGGGATTTGTTTGACGGGGATGTTAAAAGTTTGTGATTCCATGTATTTACAGTTCATTTATTTTGATTTTTAAAAGTATTGGAATTAGTTGGCTGTAGTTAGTTATATTGCTATTGTCCCTAACATGCTTCCTCTTAAAACTTGCTTCCATTCTTGTACAATAATTATATTGCTGTTACTAAGTATGTTGCTGCCATTTTGGATGTAAATTGGTTTGAAATTCTAGAGTCATGCAATCCTTGCCTTGCAAAAGGCTATAGAAGCATACTTTATTAATTACATTTTAAGCAATTTTATTTATTTTAATTAATGCTTTTTTCTTTATATTAATTTTGCCAATTATAATTTTAATATTATTTTAATTAATGCTTATTATTATTTGTTAATAATAATATTTTTTTAAAAAAATAAAATTTAAAAATTAGAGACCGAAAATTTCTTTCCATCTCTAAAAATAGAGATGGAAAGGATTGTTCGTCTCTAATTAGAGATGAAAAATCCTTTTCATCTCTATTTTTAGAGACGGAAAGCTCATTTTCATTTCTAAAATTAGAGACGAAAAGAAATTTTTCGTCTCTAATTTTATTTAGAGACAGCCAAATAGAGATGGAAAATTTCCAACTCTATTTTCGTTTCTATTTATATTTAGAGACGGAATTTCGTCTCTATTTTCCATCTCTAATTTGCATTTTCCTTGTAGTGATTGTCGCCTCTGGTTCCCAAGTCGCTTCCTCGACTTCGTGATATTGCCAAAGAACCTTGACTAAAGGGATTTGCTTACTTCTCAACTGCCTCACTTCTCGAGCTATAATAGACTTAGGCTCTTCATCATAGGCGTAATCCGGCTGAATTCGAACATCTTGAACTGACAACACATGCGACAGATCCGATCTATACCAATAAAGCATAGAAACATGGAAGACGTCATGCATCTTAGCCAACTCTATCGGTAAAGCCAACCTATATGCTACCGGACCAACTCTATCCAAAATCTCAAAAGGTCCAATGAACCGAGGACTAAGTTTACCTTTCTTGCCAAACCACAAAACTTTCCTCCAAGGTGAAACCTTAAGGAAAATTTTTTCCCCGACCTCAAACCGAATGTCCTTTCTCTTCAGATTAGCATAGGATCTCTACCTATCTTTAGCCACCTTCAGATTTCGCTGCATAACTCTGATATTCTCTTCGGTATCCCTAATCATCTCTGGCCCAATAAAAGATCGCTCGGTTAACTCTGTCCAACAAACCGGAGTCCTACACGGCCGACCATACAAAGCCTCAAACGGTGACATCCCTTTGCTGGACTGATAACTATTGTTGTTAGCAAACTCCATAAGTCGCACATACTGATCCCAATTGCCAGAAAAATCCAAAGCACAAGCCCAAAGCATATCCTCTAAAATCTTGATAACTTGCTCGGACTGACCATCTGTCTGATGATGAAACGTTGTACTGAAGTTCAACCTGGACTTATGAAGACATGCCAAAAGATGATTATGAAGCCACCGAGAATGCTATGCCAAACATACCATAGTCATGGATAGGTGACACAGAAGCTCAGAAGACTTAAGCTGAAATAAGTAGAAATGGTTGAGAGGGGAAATCCACATGCAGGACCAGGACCAAAATTCTTACTGAGATGCAATGCCCGATTAGATTAAACAATGATGGTCCCAATAGTTAAGAAGGAAGGTGCGTGTGTGTGTAAACTTCGGGATTTGAGCGGAGCTTATTAAAAGAAAGAAAATTAGGGAGCAAAAAAAAAAATTCAAAATAAAAAAAATTTAATTAATGATGAAATAAAAGAGAGAAGAAAAGAGAGAATTTATCAGGGGGCAAGGGAATGTTATTTGGGGGCAAGCTTTGTTCAAATCTCGTTAGTCTACACGTATCTGCATTTTGCCGTTCTTCTTAGCCACCGAAAAGGAGCTATAGACTGAATCACAAGCCATCCAATTAGTTCATTAATATAGAGGATGCGCAATACAAGGGGTATTCTTGTGTTGTTGCCGCTCATGCCTGCCACTGAAAAGACCTGAAGACTAATCCATGAGCCATCTACCCAGTCCGTAAGTATAAAGGATGTGCTGTACGAGAGATGAGCTGACGACATACAGATGAGATGCCAAATGAGAGGAAGGCCAACAAGGTTATCGAGTAGACCCATTCTGGGGTCTGCAATTAGAACCCTTACAAGAGTCACGCTTTATACCTGGATGCGTGAGGAGAAAACACTACTGCCTGTTGAAGCACATCAGATCCTTAAGGGGCAGTCATGGAAGCAACAACTACAGCAGCTAAGCACATCAAATGGAAATGGGTTCCGAGATTGCTATCGCTATCAGATCTATCAGAAAAATACCTTATCCAAGAAAGTCAAAAAGCACCCACTGGAAGAATAAGATTGGGTCTTCGGGCAAATAACTCCGGGTATTCCAGACGGACGAGGTAAATTCAGACCAACATATGAAGACCCATTCATTTTTGAAAAGTTGTTATCCGAGAAAGCAGCATCCCAACAGACAGCGAGGGAAGCAAGTTTAAAGAGCCAGACCAACATCAATAGATCCAAGGAGGTCCATGGCTAAAGACTAAAAAATCAAAAGAAGAGAATAAATACCCCACGGGTCAAAAATCGAAAAAAGGCAGCCTTGCTAAAATTGGGTGCCTCGTCACGGTGAAAATCAAAAAAGGCACTCTGGTCAAAAATTAGAGGCTCAAGAGAAAATATCCAATCAAGAAAACCCGAGAGGGCTTATTGGAAATAGGAGTCTGATGCTTTCCAGATCCATTTTGAGATTAAAGGTAATTTTGCATTCTTAATCTATGTTAAATGGTGATTATGTATGGAGAAATCATACTGAAACATGCACATTTTTTGCAAATACATAAAATTAAAGCAGCTTAATTCATCATTTCCTAGTTCTTTGATAAAAAGTAAAATCTAAATGGGTATACTCTACTTCTGCTCTCACCGACCGGATGTCTAAGCCGATGGGTCCTATCATCTACTGCAGGGCTGGGTACCCTTCTATTACATGCACTTACAGAAGTAGAGGGTGCAGTCTCCGACCAGAGTAGCTCATCTAGCATACTCAAAATTTTTGATCCCAGCATAGGATCAGCACATTGTTACTATCTACCCTCTACCATTCTCGCTACTCAAGCACTTCAATCGACCCATCCAGATATCAACTATGAAGCCAATTCTATAGCACCTTTATGATAGGAATCAAACTCATACAACCACAAGCTGAGACATAAGTACATGCCGATCATACCCGTCAAAAAAAGAAAAAAAGGCCGTTAGAGATGAAAACCATGACTGGCGCTCTAAGCAAAAGTTAGGCCAAAAGACAGGGTGAAAACTTGGGAACCGGCAGTCTGTCCTATGAAAAATAAAATGAATAAAAGCCGTTGGATTGGGTTAGGTCCATTCCAGGAAAAAAATAAGGCACAGGGTTATGTGAAAATCCGACAAGGATGCATTTCCCGCTAAGAAAAGCTAGTGTGAAAATCCACGAGGGATGCACTACCTTCAAAACAATGACTACAGGTATCAGAAGAGAACCAAATAATCCCACAGAGGCATGAGACTCAAAGGCAAGCCCAAAGGGCATCGATCCTATGGCAAGTTACGACCAAACCGGCTATCGCCTCTGAACCCACTTAGACGAATCCTTATCTTGCATTACTGCATACATATGCATCTCTCGTGCATGCTGACCACTTTTCCTACATATTTTGCTTTCTAAGTCTTGCAGAAAGAGAAAATCAATGACAACGCTAACAAAAGGGCAAGTGACGACATTGGTCAAAACAATAATCCCACCAACTGTCCGAAGACCTCTCAGAGAGAGATAAAGCGACATTGCTATAGATAATTTCCCTTTAGCGGATGGTAGCAGGTTTTGGGTCAGAGTCCCTAAAACCAAGATGCCACTCTTTGGGATCCATGGGGGCATGGTGGAGCAACAAAGCCGCATCCTTAACGGACCTTTGACCGCCTAGGACATGCTTTGTAGGAAATATCCAAGAAGAGCAGTCCAGAAGGACACCCAGTTTAGAAGAACACCCCGCTCAAAAGAGCAGTCCAGAAGGACACCCAATTCAAAAGAACGCCCAGCTCAGAAGAGCAGTCCAGAAGGACACCCAATTCAGAAGAACGCCCCGCTCAGAAGAACAGTCCAGAAGGACACCCAGTTCAGAAGAACGCCCCGCTCAGAAGAGTAGTCCAGAAGGACACCCAGTTCAGAAGAACGCCCCACTCAGAAGAGCAGTCCAAAAGGACACCCAGTTCAAAAGAACGCCCCGCTTAGAAGAGCAGTCCAAAAGGACACCTAGTTCAGAAGAATGCCCCGCTCAGAAGAGCAGTCCAGATGGACACCCAGTTCAGAAGAATGCCCACCTCAGAAGAGCAGTCCAGAAGGACACCCAGTTCAGAAGAACGCCCCGTTCAGAAGAGCGGTCTAGTAGGACACCCATTTCAGAAGAACAATTTCGCACTTTGTAAGTCTAGAACAGACTCGGTGCAGCTCAAGAGAGCAGACCTTGCATTTTGTAAGTCTGGAGCAGACTGGACGCATCATCTAGAAGGATAAAAATCGTCCCTCAGTTTACATGGCTACCGAAGGGGATGACTTCATTAGCATGACCGGGAAGACAACAGCCTCAGGTACACGTTTCTTTCCTTTCTTTTCTGAATTTTGGCTCACTTAGGCACCTAAGTTCTAAGTTCCCAAAAATTATGGGCAACTGTAGATACCGGGTCCCGAGGCGGTCCAAGATCATAATTATCCAATGATGAAAGCGATACTTGCTAGTGAAGGTGTCAAAAAAATGCTCCCCGTGTCGAAAACTCCTTTTGTTTTATTTTTATTTTTATTTTTATCCTTATTTATATGGTCTATGTTTTTATTTTTATTTATTTTATTCCTTTTTATTTTTTTTTAGTTTTGTTTTTTATTTTTTTCTCGCGTGCCGGCCGGTCCCGCTGTGCGCGCGACGGAGTCTGTGGGTGCATGCAAGGCTGCATGCGCAGTTGTGCGGCGCGCGTGGAAAGAAGCTTCGTACGTGCAACAGCAATGTGCACGGAGAGGAGCTCTTCGCACGCAGCCGCGGGCGCGGAAAGAAGCTCTGCACGCGCAGCAGGGTCTCCACGCGCTCGCTTCCGCGTGCACAGAGGGAGCTCCAAGCGCGCAGACCTGTGCGCACTGTGCCGGGGGAATGCACGCGCAGTTCCCCCTCTGGCGCGCGCGTTCCCCTCCTCTCCACGCGGCCATTTGGTCCTTCGACCTGTTGCTTTCCTGCGCCCGTTTTTCTGCATTTTCCAGTCTGATTTCTCTTTTCTTTCACACTTTCATGCATTTTTTTATTAACTAAAAAAGAAAGCTTCTTTTGTTCTCTTCCTAATTTTGGCCAAGGCAGAAATTAAAATGGGTTTTTGGGACTCATTTAGGGGAAGGCAAAATTAATTCAAAAGGAGGTTTTTTTCATTTTTCTCTCTAGCAAACTTGTTTTCTTCTTCAAAATTCTTCAAAAAATTCTTAAATTTTATTCTCAAGTTTTAATTTTTCTTCTTTAGCAACATTTCATCTTGGGTTTGATTTGAACAAGGAAAATTAATTTCCTTTGCTCAAAACTCCCACCAAAAATATTTTCTTGATTTAAATTTGTTCACAAACATCAATTTTACATTTTCTTCAAACATTCACCGCCACAAATTCGACAAGGGGAGCGGATTGAGACATCCAATTTCCGATCTATAAATTCTGAGGGTAAACATTTTTGGACCCATCCTCATTCATTTTTGTATATTATTTATGGTTGTTAATATTGTTATTTTTTTGTTATTATTGCCATGTTTATTTTCTAGCTTTCATAGTATTTTGCTACTGATGGCATTTTAGTTTTTTAGCTTAAATTCTTTGTGGTTATTTAATGTGAATTTTGTGGTTTTATCTTTTTTCCTTGTGGTTGTCATTGGCCTCAATGTCCCTTCCTTATTATTATTATTATTATTATTATTATTATTATTATTATTATTATTATTATTATTATTATTATTATTATTATTATTATTATTATTATTATTATTATTATTATTATTATTATTATTATTATTATTATTATTATTATTATTATTATTATTGTTACATTTATTTATCACTTTATTTTATTATTATACCATTTTTGTTATTTATTATTGTTATTATTATTGTTGTTGCTGTTGTTGTTGTGAATGGATTTATTTGTGTGGTCTTTCTAATGTAATTTTTTTTTATTATCATTATTATTCTTATTGTTATTATTATTAATACTATTATTGTTATCATTACATTATTTGTGTCACACCCCAAACTGGGCCTAGTCGGAATATGCTTGCTCAGTCGGAGTGAGTGAGGGTAATTCGGTAATTTGTGCATGAGGAATTTGGATAATAAGGGCTTAATGGCAAGTAATTAATTAAGTATGTTAAGAAAAGAAATGTTAGAGTGTGCTTGTAGTGTATGGTTGTAGGGTGTTTGTTGGGGGTTTTTATCTAGTGTGTGTGTTGTTTGGTAACATGGACTAAAGGAAATAATATAGTGGATTGTGTGTTTGGTACCTAAGATGTAAAAAATCTACTTAAGTATTATATGGTGTATGTGAGAGAATGGTGCCTTGGTGTTTAAAAGTCAAAGGAGGAGTTTTGGTCCAATAGGAGGTTGCCAAGTGGGTTTGGTAGGTGGACAATTAATGGGAAAATGAGAAAAAGAGACAAAGAATGAGGGAGAAGAGCAGATCACGTTTTCTACTCTCTCTTCTCCTCCTCTTTGTTTTTCTTTCTTTTCCTTTTCCCGTTTCTTGTTTCCCTTCCGTTGCTGTGTGTGATTTGGCGTCTTGGTGGAGCTTGAGGATTTCTTGAAGAGGTAAGTTGGGGTTTAAGGTTTCCTGCATGCTGTTCTTCTTCTTCTTCTTCTTCAACTGGTTTTGTTTGAGTTAGGGTTTGGACTAAGGATTTTGTGGATTTCTGGTTTGTACAAGCTTTGGAGTGCAAGAAGAAGTTTCAGGACAAGGATAGGATTGAAGATTGAACTTGAAGTGTAATTTTGGATCTTCAATTTCAGGTTTGGGAGCTTTGATTTATGAAATTGTACTTGTGAGTTGTTGTGCCCTAATTTTCAGTTAGGATGTAAATGAGTTTGTATTGTTTAAATCTCTTGAATTTTGAGTGTTTTGGCATGTGTATAGGTATGATTGATGTGGGTAGATGAGTGAGTAATGTATGATTAGGATTGAATTGAAGGTATGTGAGTTTGGGAATTTATGTGCCATTTATTTTGTGCATTTTCATGATTTTGGTATGTTTGATGGAATTTCTGAGAGATTGATGTTTAAAGAGGTTCATGTTAGTATAAATGTTATGGGTTTTGTTTGATTTAAGTTGTGATGATTGATTGTTGAATTTTGGAAGTAAAGATTGAAGTTATTGAGTTTTTGTCTGGAAATTTCGTGGTCTTGTCACTAGTAGTGACGACTGTCACTAGTAGTGACGATTGTCACGAGTCGTGACAGTAAGCCCCTGTCACTAGTAGTGACGATTGTCACGAGTCGTGACAGTAAGCCAAGCCCTTGTCACTAGTAGTGACGACTGTCACTAGTAGTGACGATTGTCACGAGTCGTGACAATAAGCCAAGTCCTGTAACTAGTAGTGACGACTGTCACTAGTAGTGACGATTGTCACGAGTCGTGACAATAAGCCAAGTCCTATCACTAGTAGTGACGACTGTCACGAGTTGTGACAGTAAGCTCCTGTCACTAGTAGTGACATCTGTCACGAGTAGTGACAGCCTCCTCTTCCGCAGCATGTTTCTAAATGTCTTCTGTCTTGAATTTTGATATTTTAATTCTTGTCCTTTGTTCATTTTAACTTATGTTCTAGTTTTTAATAGTTATTTATCGTCACCTCAACTTTTAAGTTATATTTAACTGCAATTATCTTTGTTGCATCGTATTATATTGAATATTATGTTTCGATTATGGAATATTTTTGCATGGCATGCAAGAGTCAGTCTAGTGGATAGTTAGGCATGCCTAATAGAGTCTATATAAGTGTAGCTGCAGTGCCCCTTTAAACGAATGGACCCCGATCAGGTCCCTGGCTGGTTCCTCGCGAACCCTTTTATGTGAAATATTTTCGGAATGTGGAAAAAGATGATGTTGTTTTTCGACTCGTACCTGTAAGGAACATTATATTATGTGTTCGATTAGTACCCATAAGGTACCTTATGTGTTCGATTCGTACCCGTAAGGTACAACTCAATTACTCGATATCCACTATTTTGAGTCAGCAGGTATTCTGTTTGTTTTGCCTAATATGAACAAGAGAATGTGATATTCGAATGAGCATAATTCTGGACAAGTGAATCGGTTATGTATCCGAAAGTGATTATGAACCTCTGAATGGGTTGAGTATGACCTAAACATGTGAATTGGGCATATTTATCTGCATATATATGTATATGTATATCATATTGTGAATGTATTGTATGCCGTCGGTTGTGGAATGTAAGTACTGGAACTAGGACGTGCATGGCTGTGACCATGATCTTTTGAATGCCATGAATATACTTTATCATGTCATGCTTATAAGAATATGAATTAATAGGTTTTGAATGGTATGGTTAGTAAGCATGTGCACAACCGTGATTTTATACTATTGACTGTTATGGTGAAGTATATGAATCAAAAATACGTATGAATGTACTCTTGACCTTGGAATGTTATATATATGGTGTTATGTTGCGTGTGCTCTCTCTCTCTCTCTAGTTTATCCTATTGTAGTGATTTCGGCGTGTGCTCATGTGTTTAAATTTCAAGGCATGATATTGTATGGATTAGACTCGAGCAGTGGAAGTGTGGTGATTTGATGTTATACCTTGGGTTCCAATTAGTGTATGCGTCTTGTGACATGATTAAAGTATGTGTTGATACCTGGTAATGATGCACGGTAATTGAGTGTATTATTGCTTGGTAACTGTGTTGCATGAGAACGGGTTTCCGCTAAAGTAACGGTACCTTGGTATGATATTTGCATGTGTAAATGTTCACGAGATTATATATGGTGAAGTGTTGCTAGCTGATCTCTCGGCGAGCCCGGTAAGTATATGCATGAGAATTTGTATGTAGTTTTACATGAATATTTGTATCTACTGTGATCCTTTGTCTACTTGGGGCTTTGCTTAATATGATATAAGAGTGTAATATTCGGATGAATATGATATTGAGATGAGTACTCAGGTAATTTGTATAAGTATGTGTGTTTGATTTTCCGAATGAATGGCTTTCCTATGTAGGCTTGTATATCCATCTGTTATGGTTAATTGCATATGCCATTTGCGTATGTGACTTGCTTTGGCGACCATTGTGAATGGTCGTCCATATTGCTTGTATGTTCTCCCCACTAAGCGTTATCGCTTAGCACGGGTTCTTTTTCCCGTGCAGGTGGCAGGTCTGGTCCGGTTCGAGTCGCACATCTGCAGGGTCGGCCACGTAGGAGTTAGAAGTTCTGTATTTTGGTACCAGCTTATGTAATTTGGATTTTGTAATTCAGTAATGTTTTGTATATGTTTTGATATAAGGATCTTGATGTATTTTTTGGGCTATGTAAGTGTTTTTAAATATTGATGTTTTGAATTAGTTTTTGTATCTTTTCTGCTTATTGAATGCTTCCGCTGAATGAATGCATATGTGCATGATAGTATGCTTTCGCTTAGTGCTCGTGTGTGTGTCCGATATGTATGATCACCTTCGGCCCTCAAAGTTTTTAATTCCCTCATATTTCTGTATACTTATGATGTGTGAGTGTATGCTTCATTCCGTGTAACGCAACCGCGGGCGCCCTTTCAACGAGGGTGTCAGAATGGGAGTTTTGAGATTTTGTTCGGCTTCTTTATTTTGGATTTTGTAATTCTGTATAAAATGTATATGTAACAACATATAAAGATACTTATGTAATATTCTGGACTATGTAAATATTTGCTGCTAAGAATTTCCTCTATTTTATCGTCTGTCTGTAACTTCTATCGTATGGTAGTAAACTTACACATCTGTATGTTTCTGCTTGGTGTACGTGCGTTTGTGAAGTCTATTTGTTCTGTTGTACTCCTCAAGTTTTAAATTCTTCTGTATTTTTATACGCTTTGTATCGCTTCTGTCCGGTAACACACCTACTCGTACGGCTTCCTACTCCCTCATGGATGGGTTTGCCTACGTATGGGTTGGGGTGTTACAATTTATTTATTATTATGTTACATTTATGTGTTCCATACCATTATTATTGTTATCATTCTATATTATTATCCTTACATTATGTTATTATTATTTTTAATCCATGATTCTTTACTGTTGATATTATTATTATTGTATCTATTATCATTGTTGTTGTTACTACCATATTTATTATTAGTATTATGTTGTTGCCATTATTATTGTTATTATTGTCATTATTCTCATTATTGTCTTATAGTATTATCGTTATTATTAGCATTATATATTTGTGTTTAACATTTACTTCATTTTTTTATTTGATTAATTTTGTTTAGAATTGTTACTGATGTTCTTAATGTTATTTTTTCCTGTCTGAGATTTTATTTTAAGGCGCATTATGTGAGCATCCCCGTGACTCCCCAGATTGGTCACGACATATGGATAAACACTTCGATTTGGTGAGATATTTCTTAATTTCCTCTCTTTATGTTGTGTTTGTTTGCAAATAATTATTTTATTTATGCGCGCGTGCGATAAAAAGTCACACAAATATTTTTACAATTAAATTGGAATTTTTACTAATAAAATTGGAACCAATGTACCTCGTTTTAGCCCAACAATAAAATATCACGATTAAAACGAAAAGTCAGTTTCTCTCCAAAAATGGGATCACTCATCCCCGTTTTCATCAAACAACCAAAATGACTCTTCGAACCCTCTTTAAATAAACGCGAAGGAACCAATATTCCTAAACCTTCAAATGAGCATGAAGGAACCAACGTTCCTAAAACTTAAATGAATGCCCCGATTTATGTATGTCTTTCTTTAGTATTTGATTTTGTTTGATCGTTTTAAATTTATGTTCATTTCCTTTTGGGCCCTTGTAATTAAATTTGGGGCAATGTTATTTAATTTTGGGGATTGTATTTCGTCCCCATTTATATTTTCAATCTTCTTTTATTAGGGTTGTATTCCGCCCCAAGTTTCTTATGTAATTGGGTGCTTGTGTGTTTATCGCTTTCCTTATTTGCCCTATTTATCGCTTTTCATCGCTGTTCTTTATTTTCGTTACGTGCCTTTTTGTGCGACTTTAATTTAAATGAATTAATCATGTGAGAAAAGAGGTAGAATCTTAGGGAATTAAAAACTCATTTACAATTAACCAAAGCATGAATAAGAGGGGAGTTCTGAATACCAATCTCTGGTCTTGACCAATAAGAGGTTAGAGACCTTTCCCAATTCCTCGTGAATTGGGTGGCGACTCCATGATACCTCAAAGGTGCCTATAGGTATCGTAGGACTAGATGTTCCTTTCCAATATTCTATTGGGAAGGAAGCCTCCAAGATGTCCCATGGTGTCCATGATCAAAAGACGCGAACCAGTCACTCGAATCCCAAGAGCGGATTCACCGAGAGGGCCCTTGCTGGGTTTCGGCGAGCGTCACACCGAGGTAGAGGTCGAGGTGGTAGGCATAGAGATGGAGCTCCATTAGAGTCGATTGATCGTCATTTGACAGTTCCAGCTAGAACTTATGCCATGAGAGCTCGGGATTAGCAAGATGCCCCGAATGTGATTTCTGGTAAGTTCCTACTCTTTGACACTGAGTTATATACTCTAATTGACCCTGGCTCCACACACTCATATTTGTGCATGAGTAAAATGTTTGATAAGTTGCATGATGTTGATCAGTTAGATTATGAGGTTTGTGTGACTAGTCCTTTAGGGCATAGTGTCAATGTGAGTAGAGTGCATAGGAATTGTCCTCTTTTGGTTCAGGGTGTTGAGTTTCCTGCAGATTTGATTGAGTTACCATTTCGGGAGTTTGATTTGATTCTGGGTATGGATTGGCTTAGTAAGCATCGAGCTGTGGTTGATTATCATAGAAAGGTAGTTGTGTTGCGAGATAGAGATCAGTCTTCTATTGTGGTGAAAGGTTTGGGTTCGAGTTCTTTGAGTAATGTGATTTTCGCTATGCAATCTAAGTGGTTTATGAGGAAGGGTTGTGAGGCATTCTTAGCAGTTGTGTTGGATTCTAAGCATGATCAGGTTGAGATTGAGGATATCCCCATTGTTAGGGAGTTTGGTGATGTGTTTCCAAGTGAATTGCCTGGTTTGCCTCCTGAGAGAGAAGTGGAGTTGTCCATAGAGATTTTTTCGGATACTTCATCCATTTCGAAAGCACCTTATCAGATGGCTCCTGTAGAGTTGAGAGAACTCAAAACTCAGCTACAAGAGTGTGACGCGCGCCGGAACCAGCAAGGCCCTCGCTGAGCCCGCCTTTTAGGGCTCGAGGGATTGGTTCGCATCTTTTTTATCTTGGGCATCATGAGTCATCTTGGATGCCTCCTTTTCAATAGAACATTGGAAAGGAGGATCTAGACCCACAACGCCTTTAAGCACCTTTGAGGTATTTTGGAGTCGCCACCCAGTTTACAAGAAACTGGGAAAGGTCTCTGACCTCTATTTGTAACACCCCCTACGTCCCCATTGGAAGGACGTCGGAGAGCGCTACCGACACTCACTCACACACATGCGCATATGCACTAAGCGAAAGCATACATTCATACATAAAAACATACGGAGATACCGCGAAAATTGAAACTTTAAAGAAACAATAACTGAACATACATTAACTCACATACATATATATAAGCATTCATCGAAAGCATAAGATGAAAGATAAAACGAAAGAATAACTGAAAACTTAATTACAATAAGATCCTTACATAACAAAATACATAAGCAAAAAGCTACAAAAAATTACAGAATCCGAAATTTAGGAGCTGAATCCAAAAATAACAAAACACTTCTAACTCCTATGTGGCCGACCCAGCAGATGCTCGACTCGAACCGAACCAAAACCTGCCACCTACACGGGAAAAGAACCCGTGCTAAGCGATAACGCTTAGTGGGGAGGAACAAAGACAACCGACACTAAACAAATAAACATATATCATCATGCAGAAATTCATATAACTCGTATACAAACACTTACCGGATCCACCGAAGTATCAGATATCGGAAGGCGAATCATGCGAAAACACAAATTACATACATGCAATTGTCATACCAAAGTACCCATATACCAACCAAATGCTGATTCACATGAAATCCAACTATCATACAGAGACGCACATACACGATAACTGATATCCGAGTTACGAAGCTAATGCACTACACTACCATACAATGATGCACCCAAACATCATGCAAGATCACTAGAGCTCAGCACATACAACTATCATGCCATAATACACACACACTAGCCAACAACCGATTGATAAGGTCAAAGCACAACACTTCCGCCGCGCTACTCTGATACATATAATATCATGCCAAAAACGTAATCATGTGACAACATGCCGAAGACACCCCAATAGCAGAGACCAAAGAAATTATAACACAATAATACTTCCAAGTCACTACACAATATATATGTTATCACACCATGAAATGTAAACGTATATCAACATACCGAAATCACTACGATGGCATAAACCAAGGAAACATATATCATAGCACTACCTTCATAGCATTCAAGAGGTCAAGATCACAATCTTAAACATATCAATTTACAAACTTATAGCCACAACCGATCCGATTCACATGCTCATATACAATAAAAACATGCTTGAGTCACATACATAAATACATTAGTCAAATCACATTCAAAGCATTCTGAAACTTATAACACATCATATGACAAGTGCAGATAATCGTGTCAGTTATAAAATCATGCTTGCATAAATAAGACATATATTCCGAAGCTCATATCCACGTTCATATACATATAACTTGATTCCTCAAATCATTATCATGCTCATTCGGATGTCACATTCTTATAGTTATTTCAAAGCAAAACAAAATAACAAAGCACCTGCTAACTCACAATAGTGGATAATGAGTGTACGGACAGTACCTTACGGGTACGAATCGGCCAAAGGGTACCTTACGGGTACGAATTGAAATCCATTTAATTTTATCACATTTAAAACATTTTACTGAAGGGGATCTTAAACAAGATCCAAACACATTAAAAAGGATCGCGAGGAACCGAACACATTAAAAAGGGTTCGCGAGGAACCAAACGGGGACCTGATTAGGGTCCAAACGTCCAAAGGTGCTGCAGCTAAAGAGACTCTATTAGGCATACCTAACTATCCACTAGATGACTCTCGCAGGTCATGCGTAATACAAATCATGTTTCACATCATGGCGTATACTTTAACATATCACATTCATATAATTCATAACATTTTCCATGCATAATACATCCAATTATATTAATATACTTCATAAAATAGTCCAAGCATAAACCTAAAGGCATCACAAGTTCGGAATTCAAACATTGGAATCACAAAAGAAAACTCAATTTGGAAACCAGGGAGTGTCGCACTCGCTACAGAGGCGACTTCCCCCAGGTCGCGATCGCGGCAACCTTCACGATCTCGCAAGGGAACAATACACATCTCACCATCGCGCTTGCGACAGTGAGCTGCTAGCCTGATCTGTCGTGCTCGCGCTCATGATAGAGGATCGCCCAATTCAGATCGGCAGCCAAGCGCTCTGTCGAGCTCGCGACAGAGGCTCTGCTGCATGGCTTGGCAGCGAGCTTGGACGCGTGCGAGGGCTGCTATCACCGGGCTGCAGTGCAATCTCGCGAC
The DNA here is from genome assembly GCA_947683425.1 of Excoecaria cochinchinensis. Taxonomy (NCBI): domain Eukaryota; kingdom Viridiplantae; phylum Streptophyta; class Magnoliopsida; order Malpighiales; family Euphorbiaceae; genus Excoecaria; species Excoecaria cochinchinensis. Next base: position 7,632,723 of record CANTUQ010000004.1, read on the forward strand.
AATGTCACGCTCGCGACAGAGTCAAAATTTCTAACCCTTACACAGGAAAACTGCAGAAAAACTCATTTTCACAACACCCAAAACTCAAATCTCAATTCAAACATCAACTTACCTCATTACCAGCAACTAAACCATCATTTCTAACATATAATACAATATTTATGCTAAGAATTTCAATTAAATCATGCAAAGAACAATATCAATTTACAAAATCCAAATCTCAGCACTATTCATTACACAACTCAATCAAATACACAATTGGGTTCAAATGCTCACATTCAAGGCTTCATGCATTATCTAAATCAAAACCCATAATTTCCATTGTCAAACTGTAGACACCAGGTCTTGAGGCAGTCCAGGTCAGAGTTACCCGATGAAGAGATCAACGTCAATTTTCAGATAAATGGATGGAATTCTGAGGTTTTCGTCTTTCGGTTTCATAAGGATTAAAATCTTTTCTCTATAGCGTGAGGTTTTGAAAGAGTTTGGGAAATTTAGCTTGAAAATTGAGATTTTGCTCCTAAAACGGGATGACCGTCGGAGTTGGGACGCCCATCTCTATTTGGTGTTCCCCGTCTCTATGCGTTGTAGGGATGGCCCGTCTGTAGTATAAGTGGCGGACACGTGTCTACATAGAGACTCCCGTCCCTAGTCCCACGCCTTGGCCCGTCTGTTGTCCAGATTTCCACGCATACCCTTCTTAGGGATGGCCCGTCGGTAGTTCTAGAGATGGCCATCGATAGTGGATCTGATCAGATAATGCCGAATTTGGTAAAATTTAATCTGATAAGCTTGATATCTTTCAAATTTGGATGAGATTTGGGGCAGATATTTGGTTAAAAATTGAATTTTAAAATCCTTTTAAAATTCAAACTTTAAATTGATGTTTATCCTAATTATCTCCTAAAAACTCTATAAATAGTTGATTAAATTTTATTATGAAGGGTTAGAAAAATTAATAAATTTTTGGGGAGAAAAATTAGCAAATTTTGAGAGATTGGCAAATTTTTAAAAGGAAAAAAAATTCTTTCATCTTTGGTGAGCAATTTACTGAAATCTAAAGATTCTCTATTATTTTCAGAGTTTTTATTTGATAAAAATTCTTTCAATTAATTAACTTTTTTTTCAAATTCTACTTGTGAATTAAGCCAATTTGAAGTAACGAAATTCATTCGTTTCCATCAATCTAACTAATTCCAATACTTGAATCGCTGTCAAATTTTCAAGAAAGAAAAACAAAAATTTTCTTTCCTTGATCCATTTTTTATTCGATCCTCGTGAAGCGTGCAGGGACCAAAATCATTCGATATTCACCCAAAAAGGTAAAATTCGAGGGTAAACATTCTAGATTAATATTTGTGTAATTTAATTGACTTATATTAATTGTTTTTTATTTTTAATAATAATTTTTTTTAAGAAAGATTTTCAATTAAAATTTTGAAAGTCTTTTAACTTTTTTCTGCAACCAGGGGTGACTGACGGACAGAGTGGTTACCAATGCCCGTCCCTATTCTGAGAGACGGGGCGTAGGTGACACACCACTCCGTCCGCCGGTCACATGAAGGACGCCTGTCGGTATTGTGTAGAAGGCCGCCCCTAGGAAAATTCTCATGTTTTTAATTTATTTTTTTTTACCCTTTTTTTATTTCTTTTATCTCTTAACTCATTTCTTTTAAAGTTTCTTGTTATTTTACTTTTCTTTACTTTATTCATGATTTTGACAATGACATGTTTATTTCTATGAGTTATTTTCTGACCATTTTGGAATTGAAGTTGTTAATGATGGTGATCGCGCCAATCTGAGGATTTCCATCTGGGTTCTTTCTTTACCCTTGTCTTTATTCATTTTATTGTGAAGATTATTTTAATATCGTTAAAGTAAAAAGGGCCAAATGATTTATAGTAATTAATTTGGGATTTTTACAAAAGCCAGGGACCAAAGTCCCGTTTTTAGCCAATAAAACCGACACTTCTCAAAAATCAGCTTGTAATAAATATGCATGGCAGGACCAAAGTCCTCACTCCAATGAATATCCCGATTTCTATATGATTTACATATTGTTTTTATAATGGGGGTTGTATTTTGCCCCTAGTGTTATTGTAATTTATTTTGCGTATTTTATTTCGTGTCAATTTGCTGCTTTATCTACATGAATGGATTGCGCTTTAATTATCTGTATTGTATTAAAAGTTGATGAAACAATGAATTCAAAACTTAATTATAATATTAATCAAGGTACAAATAAATGAGAAGTCCCGAACTCACTCTGGTCTTGGGCTCAATGAGGTTAGAGGTCTAGAACCTCCAAAATATCTCTTGTTCCCCTCTAAAAGGCCTAATTTACATAATCCTAGGCTCCAGGGGGTAGAGGATCATCCTAATATTCTATTAGGCTGAGACCTCCAAGATCTCTCTGGTTTGCCCAAGATGGATATTTGCGCGCTGTATAATCCTAGGTTCGACGAGGTTAGAGGGTCATCCTAATGTCCTATTGGGCTGGCACCTCCAAAACCCTCTTGGCTTACCCAAAATGGATATGTCTGCGCCGTCTTAGGCCCGCTGAGGCTAGACGGCCCTTACTAATGTTCTATTGGGTGGCGACTCCAAGAAACCTCTTTGTTACCCATAATAGACGCACTTGTAAATACCTTACAAGTTTTTTATGAACCTCTCTCGAAAGCCCTAAAGCGGGCCTTTGGGGCGTCCTACGGGGTTCGGCGCACGTCACAGTGGTGACTCCACTGGGGAAATACTCAAGACTTCGATTCGAAAGTACCTTGATTAAAAATTACAATTGAGTTTTAATTTAAAATTTTCATCTTCTTTCAAAGCTGCTTTACATCTCATTAGAGCCTTAGATATATGCTAGTTTGGTCCCTTTATTAGCCCCGGTGTGTTCCCGAAGCGCGACCCTACATTCACTCAATGTAGGGAAGTGTTAAGGATAATCACCAGCTCAAGCCTCGTACTATTTGGTATATAAAATGGTGACCCGATCGGTCGTTATGCTCGTAATGAGCTAGACCTGTCGACAGGGACCATGCTTGGGTAGCCCTAAAGTAACATCACCTTTTGACTGAAGCTCATGTAATGGAAATAGTTACTTCCCCTAAGTGGTATGAACCTTAATACTATGCTTGCTGTATGGATCATTATGTATTAGACAAACCCAGATAATATGACTGGTCACCTAATCAAGGGCTTTCATGCCCCAATAGGCCCAGGATGACTTATTCGGACTGCCTAAATACATAACGATCATAACCCACACACCTGTGCATTAGTTAGGAGAGGTTATGCTGCTGATTTTTTATCGTGCACCATACGTGTCCATCGGGTCCCCGGATGATCCATGGGCCAATCCCACTAAGGAAAGAGACTATGACCTCGTGTACGGGAGTAATAAGGTTGGAAGGACCTATGTGCTTGCATGTGGTTTGTAAATGATGCATAGCACGATCATGCATCTTAGCACGTTCATGCATCATCCTGACCCTTTATGTTTTTCATCCATCATAGATTTGCCTAGGTGGACAAGAGGGTCTCAGGGACAACTACGCAAAAATCCATTCTTCGAGTTACCAGAAAGGGTGGAGTATCCGGACACTTCTTCTGAAACCAGCTACGCTACTTCAGCTCAGTTTTCTTTACCCGAAGAAATGACAAATTCACCAAGAGGGGCAGATGCCACCAGGGCCTTGATAGCTGAAGAAGTGGGCCGAAGGCTTGAAGAATTCGAGAACCGGATGATGGCAATGATGGCCACAATGGGTCAGCAAGTGGCCCCGTAGAACCCACTACCTCCTCCTATGAGAAATAATGAAAGGGGGGAGGTCAGAGAAGACCCACAAGAGGAAATTCACCCGCCACCTGTAAACCTAAGAGCTACTACCTCAGGGGCACAAAGGGGAAGACCAGCCCCAAGGCTAGATGATGATTGGGAATACAAAGAATATAAGGAGCGTATGTCTGAGAAAGGGAAAGCCCCTCAAACTGAAGAAGCCATCCGAAAGAAGATGGAGGAGAAATTTGAAGCAATGACAAGAATGCTGACAAAGGGCCGAGGAATAAACCCTGAAGACAAGGAGTTAGAAGGAGAAGATTTAGTCCCAATGAACTTTAAAATGCCGGATGTTCTGAAGTTTGACAGCACTTCTGACCCCATGGAACACATAAAATAGTACTCACTGGTAATTAAGGGTACTACCTTGACAAAAAGGCAAAAGATTAAATACTTCTGCTTAAGCCTGACTGGCCCAGCGGTGGATTGGTACCACGGGCTCGATCGTTGAACTAAAGAGGACTGGGATTTATTGACGGAGGACTATTTGAGATAATACGATTGCAACACGAGAATGGAGGTGACCTTAAATGACCTAGAGCTGCTACAGCAGAAGGGAGGTGAGTCCTTCCATGAGTATCTAACCCGATGGAGGAATCAGGTAATGGAGATGAAGAGGAAACCGGATACCCAGGATCAAATACAGCTGTTCATCAAAAATTCGAGCCCGTATTTGAGGGAAGGATTGAAGATGAAAGGACTGAGAGACTGGGAGTCTCTGAAGGACATCGCCATTGAGGCTGAGGGAGAGTACCTTGTTAGGAGAGCAGGTAATGAGAACTATCCCAAGAGGGGTAGCAGTAGCCAAGGGGCAAGTAAACCAACAGGTTCCGCTAGTGGCACGAGGAAGACTGCTGAGGTGTCAACTACTAATGCTACCCCGAGCTGTTTTTCCAATCTCGGAAGGTCTTTATCATGGGTACTAAGAAGACTGATGAAAGAGGGTAAGTTGCAGCCTTTGCCACCCAGACCTGCTAGAACTCAGGGCATGCTAGGGCATAAGGATGATGAGTATTGTGCATATCATCAGCACACTGGGCATACGACTGATAACTGCAAGGCTTTGAGGCACGCAATTCAAGATCTAATTGACTCAAAGCAAATCACAGACCCAGAGAAGAGAGGGGGTCAAAAGAAAGCTGGGTACACCAGTATGCCCCCGCCAGTGAATATGATCGGGTCAAGTTTGCCCGAGGAGTTTGTGTTAAAGGAATTGTACGGCAACGATGTCGACATTGTTGTCATGAACCTCCATGAGGGGAGTGAAGAAGGGCTTCCCGCTGCAGTGATTGATTGCTGGTCCACAGATGATAGTGGAACTGAAAACTATGATTCTGAAGTATTTTCTGACCCGTGGGGTTTGGAGGAGGAAGGAGAAGAAGCAAAGAAGAAAGAAGTAGGAGCTGAGAAGCGGAACGGAAGGGTAGCTCCAGAAGTCGAGAAGCCCCAGGAACCGGTTGAGGGCAAAAAGGGAAAAGAGCCGAAAGAAGATCTGATTGTTAAACAATTGAAAAAGACGCCAGCTCAGATTTCAATATGGGATCTCTTGAGACAGTCACCATCACATAGACAGAAGGTAGTAGAGGCTTTGTGCGAGGCAACTGTGGCCACAACCATCTCGGCTACGGGACTTCTGGATGTAGTGAAAGGAGGATCGGGAGAAAATGTTATTTTTACCAGTGCTGATTTGCCGGTAGAAGGCCGCAACCATAATCGCCCTTTGTACATAAAGGCATAGATTAACCAAAAGCACACGGCCTGTGTAATGGTAGTTGATGGCTCTTCGATAAATGTGTGCCCACAGGTGACAATGGCAGCTTTTGGGGTGACAGAGGATATGTTAGCCAAGTGTGATCTCACCATCACGACATATGACAACTCGCGTAGACATGCTTCGGGGACATTCATGGCAATAGTGAAGATGGGACCAGTAGAGACAGAAGTGGAGTTTGTGGTACTGCCTATACCCGCCAATTTCTTAGCTCTTCTAGGCAGACCATGGTTTCATAAGTTGGGAGGAGTCCCCTCTACGCTTCACCAAATGGTAAAGATACCTCATGAAGGCCAGATTGTGACTATAAGGGCTGCACGGTAGAATCAGGTTTCAACACTAGAGATCACTAGGCAACCGTTTAGTGGGTTTCATGTTGCCATGATAGGCGAGGAAGAGTAGAAGGAAGAAAGCCCCCAGGTACTAAATATGATGAAAAGGATGCCATTCCTCCCTGAGACTGGGTAAGAATTCTTAGGGGATGCCAACAGCCGTTACTACCAAGGGCCAAAAGGACAGAAGGGGCCTAGGATACACAGGTGTTGTAGAGAGGGGTGAGAAGCCAGAAATGGAAATTCCTCATATCCGGAAGACTTTTGTGCCAGCAACCGCAACATGTGCCTATACAGGGGAAGTTGAACCGCAGTGGCTGGATGGAAGAATTGTGCAAGGGTTCGAGGTCTTCAATGATGTCTATTACTTGGACATTGGATTGATCAAGCCAGTGGAGGGCTTTTGGGATGAGGAAATTATGACCAGTAGGAAAGTTTGGGACCGTGAGATGTCTGAAGAAGTGATCAAGGAGAAGATGGTAGCCACCCAGCTGAAGGGGAAAGCAAAGGTAGAGGAAGCCATACAGGAGTTGACTGAGGAGCCTCCAAAGAGCCAAAGTGACGCAGGACCATCAACCGCGGCAGATGCACTAGCAGAGGAGGAAGAGGAAAATAGTTTAGTTTTTCTTTTTGCTCCAGAACTTTTCAATGATGTTAATGACAATTTCAATCTTATTAATAAATTGAATAATTTTGCTTACTTGTGTGATGTTTCCGATGATTTCACTATGCATGATCATGATCATCATCCATCCATATTTGATATTGCTTCAACTGATGCTACTCCATTTAATCTTGGAACCACAGAAAACCCAAAAGAAATTTTGATAGCATCAAATATAACTCCTGAAGAGCAAGAAAAATTTGGGAGAATCTTAAAAAAATATGAAAAAGTCTTTGCCTGGACCTACGAAGATATGCCAGGAATCGATCGGGAAGTCACAGAGCATGCTATTCCTACATATCCAGACCATAAACCCGTTAAACAGAAACTGAGAAGGCTTAGGCCAAAATGGGCAGATAAAGTGAAGGAGGAGATTCACCAGCAAATCAAAGCCAAATTTCTAGTTGAGGTGCAATATCCAACTTGGTTTGCCAATGTTGTCCTCGTAGCCAAAAAGAATGGCAAGGTAAGGGTGAGCATAGATTATTTGGACTTGAAGGCCTGTCCAAAAGATGACTTTCCATTGCCCTATATAGATGTGCTGATAGACAGCGCCGCTGCTTGCGAGATGTATAGCTTTGGAGATGGTTATGCGGGCTACAATCCAATTCTCAATAAAATAATTGACCGAATTAAGACGACTTTCATCACGGAATGGGGGACCTATGCTTATCGAGTAATGCCTTTTGGCCTAAAAAATGCAAGAGCCACTTATCAGAGGATGGCAACAAAAATCTTGAATGACTTGATCCATAAAGAAGTGGAGGTATACGTGGATGACATGATGATCAAGTCAGCCACTAGAGAAGGTCATTTTGAAGCACTGGAAAAGTTCTTCCAGAGGATAAACAAGTACAATTTGCGGTTAAATCCTAAGAAGTGTATCTTTGGCGTTACCTCAGGGAAGCTCTTAGGACACGTAGTTAGTCATAGGGGAATTGAAATTGACCCCAAATAAGGTTAGGGCCATCAAAGAGATGCCAATACCGCAGAAGGAAAAGGATGTGAGAAGCTTTTTGGGTAGGTTGCAATACGTCAGTAGGTTTATTGCTAAGCTTACTTCAATCTGCGAACCGATCTTCAAACTACTCAGAAAAGACCAACCAATAGTATGGAACGAAAGTTGTCAGAAGGCTTTCGATACTGTCAGAGAGTATCTGCTGAATCCACCGGTGTTGAGACCGCCGCAGCCAGTCAGGCCATTGATTTTGCATTTAGCTATAGAAGACGGTTCTATAGGCGCCATGATGGCCCAGGAGGACGAATTTGGAGTGGAATTTGCTATTTACTAGCTTAGCAAGAAGTTCCTGGCTTATGAGGTTAAGTATACAGAAGTAGAAAAGATTTGCCTTGCGGTAATCCGGGCTTCTAAGAAATTGCGGCATTACTTTCATGCCTATAGGGTACAGGCAGTAGCGAAGCAGAATCCTTTAAGGTACCTACAGGAAGCTCCATCTTTACTTGGGAAAATGGGTAGGTGGTTGTTGTTGCTACAAGAATTCGATGTAGAGTATATTACTCGAAAAACTATCAAAGGGCGTGCTGTGGCTAAATTCCTGGCAGAACACCCAATTCAAGGAGAATGGTACGAGTTTAACTTTCCAGATGAGGATGTGATAGCTATCGGAGTTCGAGGTTGGCAATTGCACTTTGACGGAGCCGTGAACAACAAGGGGGCAGGAGTAGGGGTCATTTTAACAACCCCGGATAATGAGAAGCTCCCTTTGGCGAAGAAATTAAAGTTCAAGGCTACCAATAATGAAGTTGAGTATGAAGCATGTGCCTTTGGGTTGGAGGCGTTAATAGCTTTAGGAGTAAAAAATGTGGAACTGTTTGGTGATTCCTCCCTGGTGATCAATCAAATCCGATGTGAATGGGCCGTTAAAGAAGAAAGGCTAATGCCATACAACAAGCACTTGAGAGACCTGAGCAATCAGTTTGAAGTGTGTACGTTCCGTTTTGTTCCAAGGGATGAAAACCAGTTAGCCGATGCGCTCGCCACTTTAGTCTCAATGTGGGACAATCCCGAAGGAGTGGTTGAGGCCGGTTTTGATTTCTAGCTCTGAGAGACCTAGCTTCAAATCTAAATCAGTCATGGAGATCAAAGTAGCAGACGGGAAGCCATGGTATTATGACATTACAAACTACTTAAAAAATGCGACCTTTCCAGAGGAAGCTACCGAAAAAGATCAGAGAATGATTCGCAAGTTATATACTCAATTCATCTGCATAGATGGGGTGTTGTACAAACGACAGGCTGATGGTATCCAGTTGAGGTGTTTGGATGAGAAAGATGTCAAGAGGGTGATGGAAGAAACACACGCCGGAGTATGTGGAGCCCATATGAACGGGCTGACATTGGCCAAAAATATTATGAGACAGGGATTTTTCTGGCTTACTGTAGACACCGGGTCATGAGTCAGCCTAGATCGGAGTTACCCAATGATGATAAACCGTCCTCGCAGGCAAAAATAGTTGAAAGTGATGATTTCCTTGTCAATTTTGCATTTTAGAATAAGAAAATAAATAATAAAAAATAACAAAAATATTTTAAAAATTAGTTTTTGAGAATGAATTTTTTGTTTTTTACTTGTATTTTAAATTAAAAAAACATAAAAAAAAAAAATTTCTGCCTGAAAAGCACGGCTGTGCTTCTTTGAAAGCACAGTTGTGCTTTGCGCTGCACTGCATGTAGCGCGTGCGAAAGCATAGCCGTGCTTTTTTCGAAAGCACAACTATGCTTGTGCGTGCAGCGCGCACAGCCTTGCCGAAATTGCCCCTTTTTCGCCCAGATTTAATTTTTTCCTGATTTTTGAGTTCAAATTAAATTCTAAAACACTTTTTTTAGATAATTAATTAATAAAACTTGATTTTATCATTAAAAACACAGGGATTTGAATTAAAATAAAATTCTTTTCCCTAATTGAATTAGGGCATCATTTTTTACATCCTATAAATACTTTATGATGAAAAATCAAAGGGGGCTCTCTCCATTATTATTTTTTTCATCAGAATTTTCTGCATTCTTTCTCCATTATTATTTTTTTCATCAAAATTTTTTCTGCATTCTTTCTTCTTTGATTTATTTTCTTTTCAACAATTTCCAAATTTCTCTTTTAATTAATAAGGTTGAATTGAGATTGGAAAATCAATTTTCAATTCTTAATTATTCCAAATCAATTTCTTTGTTTTTCATAAACACAAAGAATTGATTTTCACTTACAAATCAATTTTTTTATTCTTAAGCATACAAATTAATTTCTTTGTTTCCTCCATAAACAAAAGTAATTAATTTTATTGCTAAATTATTTTTCAAGCAATTTTCCAAGAAGATCATCACTTTACCTTTATCGAATCAAAAATTCTGAGGGTAAATATTCTGGGCTTGATTTTTATTTTCTTTTATTTTGTTTACATTTAATTTATTCATGTATATTTTACTGTTTTCATTAATTTACATATTGTTTCCATTTATTTGTTTATTCTATTATTGTTATATTTGTTTTATTTAATATGTTTATGTATGATTTTATCCTTATTCATGTGAACATTGATTTCTTTTAATTCCTAACATGTAAATAATTTATTTTGTTTTGATTCCTCATTATTTTTAGCATGCAATTAATTAATTAATTTATTTTCATTAATCTTTTTGCCATGAAAATGGGTTATGTTAATTATGAGCACATTAATTAATCATGTCATTGGTCTAATTATTTTCATTATTCTTTTATTTATTAATTTTTACCACTCTTTTATCATTGTTACATGTTATATTTATTGCTAATTCAATTACTTGTTTATTTTCATCATTATTTTCATCATGTTCATATTTTTTATGTATTGTTTAATTAACATGTTGTATTTTATTTCATTCACGTCATTTAGTTAACTTGTCATTTACAATGCATTTTTATCATTTATTTTTATTGTTAACATATTAATTCCATTGTCATTTTGATGTCATAATTTTTATCTTATTTTATTTCATTTTACCGTTTATTATTGATTTAATCGATTTAATTACTAACATTATTTTGTTTATGTTTTGTTTTTATGTCAAAACTTATTTTCTTTATTTGAGCATTTTTCTAAGCACACGGGGAGATCCAGAAGGCTCGTTGGGATTATTTCCTTTATTTGTAATATTTTATTTATTTTTACCATGTATATTTTCTTGTAAAATTGTTTATTTAGGCCAGCTAGAAAGAAAATCACTAAACGTTTTTTTCATTAATTAACTTGGTATTTTTCCTAAGTAAAAATGGGACCAATGTCTCAATTTTCTCCATCCAAAATCATCATACAAAAATTGTTTCATAATAATATGCATGCGAGGACCGATGTCCTCACCATTAATGAATATCTCGATTTATACATGATCTGTATTTTATTTGCAATGGGGGTTGTATGCCGCCCCTAGTTTTGTTGTATTTACTTTCATATATTTTATTTTATTTATTGCTTTCCTTAAGTGGACAACCTGCGCTTTAATAAACTGCATTAAAATGAATGAGAAATAGGATGAAACTCTAAATTCAAAGCTCAATTATAAACTTAACCAAGGCATGAATAAATGGGAAGTCCCGAACACATTCTCTGGTTTAAGACCCCCGAGGTTAGATGACCTTTCCCAATTTGTTGTAAATTGGGTAGCGACTCCAAAATGCCTCAAAGGTGCCTAAAGGTTTCATGGGATTAGATGAACCTCCTAATGTTCTATTGGGTAAGGGATTCCAAAATGTCTCGTGTAACCCGAGATCAAAAAGACGCGAACCAATCCCTCGAATCCTAAAAGCGGGTTCAATGAGGGCCTTGCTGGTCCGGCGCGCGTCACACTTACCATGGATAATGATCGCTCGAAGTATGTAAAGCGGTGTCAGTTATGCCAATAGTATGCAGATTTAAGGCATTTGCCCGTTTCAGAATTACATAATTTTACATCACCTTGGCCATTCCCAGCTTGGGGGATTGACATTATTAGAGAGATATGCCCCATGGCCTCCAATGGGCATAGATACATTATCATCGCCATTGACTACTTTACAAAGTGGGTAGAAGCTGAGTCCTTCAGGAAAGTTGATGCTCGGGATATGGCGAAATTCATCGAGAAAAACTTGATATGTAGGTATGGCCTTCCACACCATGTGGTATCTGACAACGGGGTCCATTTCATGGCCGAAACGAAGAAGTTACTCCAGAAGTATGGTATTGAGCACCACAAGTCTTCTCCGTATCGTCCTCAAGCCAACGGGGCAGTCAAAGCCGCCAACAAGAATGTCAAGAGGATCCTGGCTAATATGGTCCAGAGCTATAAAGATTGGGCAAAAAAGTTGCCTTTTGCACTCTGGGGTTACAGAACAACCATCAGAACTTCAACAGGAGCCACTCCATATTCCTTGGTATATGGGACGGAGGCAGTATTGCCGATCGAGGTCAAACTTAAGTCACTGAGGGTGATAATGGAAGCAGAGATTCCAGAGGCTGAATGGGTGCAACAACGGCTGCAACGCTTGAACATGTTGGACGAGAACAGGTTAAAAGCCTACTATCACAACCAAATCTACCAAAAGAGGCTCGCTAGGTCCTTTGGAAAGAAAGTCAAGAAATATCCATTGAAGGAGGGGGATTTGGTATTTAAACAGATGAGACCAGGTGCACCGGATATTAGAGGAAAATTCAGACCAACGTGGGAAGGACCGTTCATCCTCAAGAAGCTGCTGTCAAAAGGAGCCACGATTCTACCGGATAGCGATGGCAATGAATTCAAAGAACCGATCAATATTGATAGACTCAAAACGTTCCATGGCTAAAGGCTACAAAATCAAAAGAAGAGAATGAAAGTCCCGCGAGTCGAAAATCGAAAAAAGGCGGCCTTGCTAAAATCGGGCGCCTCGCTAGGGTGAAAACCGGAAAAAGGCATCCTGGGCAAAATTTAGAGGCTTGAGAGAAAATATCCAATCATGAAAACCCGAGAGGGCTGATTTATAACAGGAGTTGATGCTATCAAGATTTGGTTCCACGAATGAATGTAGTCTTGCATAATTGAATTAGTGCCAAAAATGATCATGTATGTTGAAATCATACTGAAATGTACACAATGCTGTAAAATAAAATAAGATTTGACTTATTCATTTACATCGTTGTCCAGTTCTTCTATAAAAAGAAATATATTGCTCAAAACGCATGCAAAGCTAAACTATGCCCTACTAGTACTCTCGCCAGCCAAATGCCTCAGTCACCGTGCTCGGTTATCAGATGCTGGGCTAAGTATCCACCTCTTGTACATACTGGTAGAGGTAACAAAATAGTTCCCGAAGGGAGGTATGATAGTCTTCAATAGAAGTTAGCTCAAGAGCTCATGATAGCGGGAGGTAAAAGCCGCAGAAAAGATTCCACCTCGAAAGGATAAAGGGAGTCTCACCACATCCTGAGTTATTCCGAATTGACGAGAGCAGCGGGCCGTGACGTAGAAGGTGGCCTCACAAAGCCCACATACGGGAATGCATCCTGAAGATCCATCAATAATTGCACTGGATAATGGAAGCCAAGCGTGCATGAAGCAAAAATCCTCATCTGATATTTCACTAAATCTGGTAATGCCTTCGTCAGGGATCCCAAATAGGCACAAACGCTGGCGAGGAAGAAAATGCTTCGCAGAGTAAAGACTAATGACCCTAGGAGGTGGCTCTGACAGCAGCTTCAACTTCTCCTGCAACCAGATCTGAAAGAGGAAACAAGGGAAAATAAAAGCCAAAGAAAATAAGATAAAAGGCAAAGAAAAGCCGCTGGAGTAAGTTGGATTTACTTCAGGCAAAAATTAGGCATAGGGTTGTGTGAAAATCCAAAAGGACGCACTTCCCGCTAAGAAAAGCTAGTGTGAAAATCCACAAGGGACGCACTACCTTTTAAAATAATGACGTACCTAGAGTAATAAGGGGCTCCCAGAGAATGAAGTGGTAGGCCCGGCACGGATAGAGTCAAAACCCAAGATAGTCTCAGCCAGAATAAGTGGGAAAGGGGTCAGCCCGCGGTGAAAATCGTCCAAAATTCCAAACAGACGAGGGTCTCCGAGCAGCTCCTCTGAAGTCACAATCATATACTTCATCAGGTTGAAAAGAAAGATGAGACTTACGCTATATGAAGGAAGGTTGGGCAATTCATCCAGTGCTTCAATCAGAGGTTCTAAGGCAAATATAGGGCCCTGAGGAACTAGACGAGTAGTGTCAGAAGGAGATATGCTTAAGGATAGAGCAATATCCCGAGTTTGAACCAAACCGCAGCGAGGAATGCAGGGCAAAGCACTAGGAGGATACCAACTCCCGACAATAGCAGCAAGTTCCTCAGGCAGGGGGCATATTTCCTGGAAGGTGAACCTAAAAACATGAAAGCGAGGGTCCCAGAAGTGGGTCGCAGCTAAAAGAAGGTTGTAGTCTATTTTGACTCTTTGTAAAAATCTCAGCCCAGAAAGGGGGACAAGGGTGCTATTTTCCCAAGTTTAAGCATCGTCTAAGATACGGTACATTTTGGGAAGAAAAGGAGAATTCATTTCTCAATGGCTAAAGTCAAAGTCACTAAAGGAAATAAAGGAGGAAAAGAGGAAAAACTGGAGGAAAGAAACTGCTATGAAGCTAAAATGAGAGAAAAGGCACAGAATCCAAGAAAATGGTGAATTTTATAGGATTGATCTACCGACAGCTAGACCGTCTCTAACTCAGACGGTTATCCCGTCTGTAATTGTCCACCTGGCAGATCTTTGCATCGTACATATCACGCGCATTAATTAGGTAATTAATGAGGGTTAAAAAGCAAAATTCGAAAAGACAGACGGCATTCCCGTCTCTAGCTCTAGAGACAGAAAGCCCGTCGGTTACTAAATTCTATATAAAGCTGCTAGCACCGACGGACTGTCACTTTCTTTTCTCTTTCTTTTTCTTCACACTGACGCTCCATCCTTCTTTTTCAGTTGCAATTTTTTGTTGTTTTTTTCTTTTGGTTGGTCTCCTTTGCACCAGTGTCTTGAAGTTTTTTTTCTTCATTGAGTCTCAACTTCCGAGTTAGTAAAATTCTTCTACTTTTTTATTTTTATGAATAATGTATTTTTCATTTTCTGGATTAGTGTAATTAGGAACCTTGCTAATTGATTTTAGTTGCTGCTGTCTAATTTGAAATGCCATTGTTTAGTTAATGTTTTGTTTTTTTTAATGCTTTAAGTGCATGAATTAACACATAGAGTAAATAATATGCTATTCTTCAGTTGATATAAAATGCATGGATATATGTTGTTTTAAGAACAATTAATGATAAATGCATATTTATTTTTTCGAGTTTTTTTTAGTTAGATGTACAGGTATAGCCTTAGGAATGCATGCACATTGGAACCAATATTAAGGGTTAGAAAATAATGCTTGGGGCCGGAGGCCTGTCCCCCATTGTCGCTTTTTATGCAAGAAATTAGGTCCACCCTTACCGGGGTGCTGTTAAAATTTATTTTAATCAAAGTTTTACTGTACTGTTGCTTGGGGCCTGAGACCTGTCCTTTTTGATCTTTCTTATGCAGGAGGTTGGGCACACCCTTGCCGGGGTGCTGCCCAAATTTTTTTGGTTTAGGCACATTCCTGCGGGAATGCTGTCCAAATTTTTATTAGGTTCATTTATGACTACGATGCTAAACTAATTGTTTACTTTCTTTCTAGGATGCCACCACGACGATATGCTCCGCGTGATCAGTCTGAGCCTCAGGCCCCAGCTTGGATGAGTGCCGAGGCCAGGCAGGTATGCAGTACTGGCTCAGGTGCAATTCTGAGCTAGCCGCTTCATCTCTAGACCATTCCTTGAGGCTCTAAGGATGGCGAACGAGGTCGATGCTTTGATAGCGAGTGTGGGATGGACTGAGTTTCTGACGCCGGCTTTCCAGACTCATCCGGATATAGTTCGGCAGTTCCTTGCTACATTACAGTAGGGGGTACCAGAGATCCGACACAGAGGAGCGTGTCATCCAGTTTTGGATCGAGGGCCACCAGTATAGCATTACCCGTCAGCGATTTGCACAGGCTATGGGGTTTCCATTTGGGCAAGATGTTATAGTGCCCCAGAGAGTAGTTAGACGCCATCACTGGGCAGTCATTGCCTTACCGAGAGTGCCATATGACCATGATACGGCAAAGAGCACGGTACTCTCATCACAGGCCCTTTGCTATGTTCATAGGGTTCTATCCAGCTCCTATCTTGGACGAGCTGGTAACCCGGGGTCTCTCAATGCCGTAGAGATTTGGAGTTTATGGGCCATGATGGCAGGCCAGCGGCTCAACATTAGCCACGAGATTTTGGTTAACCTGGTGAGAGTATCTAGGGGGATAACCCCTGTAGTGTATGTTGGTGGAGTCATTACTAGACTGCTTTTGAGTTTGGGTGTCCGTCCAGATATCCTTGGGCATGCTTTAGAGGAGAGCATTTATGTAGACGCTCCATCAGCTATTACGATGGCTATAATATTACCGATACAGGGTTAGGCCGAGGCATACAGACTTCGCACTATTCATGAGTCCAGACGTGCATTTGGCCTGCCCTCACTAGAGCCAGTAGAGGAGCAGCCCAAGGATCAGCTTCAGATGGAGCAGCAGCCTCCGAGCACCCACAGCACCAAGAGGACTAGCCTCCCGAGCACCAGCAGCACCAGGAGGACCAGCCTCCCTGACATCCAGAGCACCAGGAGGGTCAGCCTTCACAGCCGCAGCACGAGGAGGAGCATCCTTGTACACCTTCCGACATGGGGATTGAGTTCACCATGGATGACTTATTTGGTACTCCCCCAATAAAAAGGGTACAGAGTCCTACCCCTCCTTCGCCATCGAGGGTGCAGCGGACAGTTCCTCGTACACTTGAGAGATTCTCCCCATATGCTAGAACAGGAGACCCGGGGCATCTACTTCCATAGCTCCACCTCCAGAGCAGGCACGAGAGTCAGTCCCCCCTCCATCAGCACCATCGACTCACCCAGCACAGCTAGATTTCATTGCCATTTTGGCTTATGTGTTCGCATCTTTCGAGCGCAGACAGGACCCTTCTAGGACAGCTCGGGGAGCGAGATAGGGTCATGTCAGAGCGGATGGATCAGCAGCAGGTTATCATACAGGAGCAGGGGAGGCTCATCGATTATTTCAGACAGGAGCAAGAGAGACTCGCGGGCTAGTTGAGGCAGGAGATGAGGGCCTCCCAGGATGAGCCGATCCAGAGGACGGACGCATCTTTACAGATGGTGGATGAGTCGGTCGAGGCCCTCAAGTTTAGGATCCAGGTTCTGGATGGTGCCATACCCCCCATCGCCCAGTCTATTCGAGAATTTAGAGAGCAGACAGAGGATAGGCTGAGGCATATGGGGACCACCTCCACAGATCAGACCCTTCGGCTGGGCGAGGCTTTTAGAGAGCTAGCGGGGTCGTTACCGATACACTGCAGTTCATGACGGTATGTGCACAACCCTTCCTCAATGGGTATGCTCAGGTCCAGTTCCAGCAGCAGGACCCAACGAGAGTGCAGCTGTTGTCTATACTGATGGCCGTACCTCCCAGATACCAGCAGCAGGCCAGAGCCTCAGCTGCTCAGCAGCCCGGACCATCAGCCCCTCCCCGTCAGCCATCTGCTTCAGGCGCAGGATCCTCTACTTCTTCATCACGAGGTCAGCCAGGTCATCTGTCAGATGACGATGATGATCTAGAGGAGGAGCCCTTAGATTACCCACCATTATAGGCTGTTCAGGGAGTTCTTTTGGCTCTATGTTTATATTCTTATTATTGTAATCACATTTGTATATTGTACAAAATTTATCCTTTTAGTGGAAAACATTTATGGTTAACTATGGTTAAATTTAAATGTTATTTCTTTATGTTTATCATTTTATTACTTGACCTTCTCTTAAAGAGACAATTGATCACATGGTAAAAAGGATGATAAATAATAAAGGGCAACATAAAAATGTTCATAAATCTACCAATCAAGTTAATTTGCACAAGAATTAACAAAAATCTCTTACAATACAGGAACATGGTTTTACACCAATCCAAAAATGACCAGCAGTCAAAAGGAAGGATAAATAGATCAAACATTACGTCCTTCAAGATTACATTCAACCAATTCAATATTACAGATTGGATGAGGATCAACAGATCAGAATCATACCTTACAAATTGGATGGGGATCAACAGATCAGAATCATACCTTACAGATCGAATAGGGGTTAGCAAGGAAAGTTCGCAAGCCTAAATGGGACTAGCGGTATAAATCAGGCTCCAAGCAGACCGAAATAAGGATAGCCGGGCATCAGCAATAGAACAAATCACAACCAGGATGTAGTTAAAGAACACTACATCTCACAGATATAGACATTGCGCAAGCCGGGATGAGGTTAGCAGACCATATGCGATAGAACAAATCGCAATAGAGTTTGCAGTTAGAAAATGCTGCATCTCACAACGGGATTATAGTTAGAGAACACTACATTTCACAAACACCATGCAGGCCGAGACGAGGCCAGCGGGATAGATCAGCCACCATGCAGACCAAGATGAGGTTAGCGGGGCACCAGCGATAGAACAGATCGCAACTGGGATTGCAGTTAGAGAACATTGCATCTCACAATGGGGTTGTAGTTAGAGAACACTACATCTCACGGACACCGTGCAGGCCGGGATGAGGCTAGCAGATCGCCAGCGATAGAACAGATCGCAGCAGAGGTTGTAGTTAGAGAACACTACATCTTAAAAACACCGTGCAGGCTGAGACAAGGCCAGCGGGACAGATTAGCCACCGTGCAGACCAAAATAAGGTTAGCGGGGCACCAGCGATAGAACAAATCGCAACAAAGGATAGAGTTAGAGACACTGCACCTCACACCGTGCGAGCCGAGATGAGGCCAGCGAGACAAACCAGCTGCCATGCAAACTGAGATGAGGTTAGCGGGGGACAGTGATAGAATAGATCGCAACAGAGGATGCAGTTAGACAACACTTCACCTCACGCCGTGCAAGCCGACCGAAGGCGAGCAGGATAATACGATAGAAAAGATTGCAAATGAGCCACAGTCTGATAGCGCTACAGCTCAACGGCAACAGGTTGCAACATTTCACACAGTAAAAAGGTAAGGGCTGCCTCAGGTACGCATCTCGTTCCTTTCTGCTCTGAATTTTGGCTCATCTAGGCACTAGTGCACTGGTTTCCCCAAAATTGGGGGCAACTGCAGACACGGGTCTTGAGGCAGTCAAGGTCAGAGTTACCCGATGAAGAGATCAATGTCAGTTTTCGGATAAATGGATGGAATTCGGAGGTTTTCATCTTTCGGTTTCATAAGGATTAAAATATTTTTCTCTATAGCATGAGGTTTTGAAAGAGTTTGGGAAATTTAGCTTGAAAATTGACATTTTGCTCCTCAGACGAGATGACCATCGGAGTTGGGACGCCCGTCTCTATTTGGTATTCCCCGTCTCTATGCGTTGTATGGATGGCCCGTCTGTAGTATAAGTGGCAGACACGTGTCTACATAAAGATGCCCGTCGCTAGTCCCGCGCTTCGGCTCGTCTGTTGTCCAGATTTCCATGCATACCCTTCTTAGGGACGACCCGTCGGTAGTTCTAGGGATGGCCGTCGGTAGTGGATCTAATCAGATAATGCCAGATTTGGTAAAATTTAATCTGATAAGCTTGATATCTTTCAAATTTAGATGATATTTGGGGCAGATATTTGGTTAAAAATTGAATTTTAAAATTCAAACTTTAAATTCATGTTTATCCTAATTATCTCCTAAAAACTCTATAAATAGTGGATTAAATTTTATTATGAAGGGTTAGAAAAATTAACAAATTTTTGGGGAGAAAAATTAGCAAATTTTGAGAGATTGGCAAATTTTTAAAAGGAAAAAAAATTCTTTCATCTTTGGTGAGCAATTTATTGAAATCTAAAAAATCTCTATTATTTTCAGAGTTTTTATTTGATAAAAATTATTTCAATTAATTGACTTTTTTTTCAAATTCTACTTGTGAATTAAGCCAATTTGAGGTAACGAAATTCATTCGTTTCCATCAATCCAGCTAATTCCAATACTTGAATCGCTGTCAAATTTCCAAGAAAGAAAAACAAAAATTTTCTTTCCTTGATCCATTTTTTATTCGATCCTCGTGAAACGTGCGGGGACCAAAATCATTCGACATTCACCCAAAAAGGTAAAATCCGAGGGTAAACATGCTAGATTAATATTTGTGTAATTTAATTGACTTATATTAATTATTTTTTTATTTTTAATAATAAATTTTTTTTAACAAAGAATTTCAATTGAAATTTTGAAGGTATTTTAACTTTTTCTGCAACCAGGGGTGACCGACGGACAGAGTGGTTACTGACGCCCGTCCCTATTCCGAGAGACGGGACATAGGTGACACACCACTCCGTTCGCCGTCACACGAAGGACGCCCGTCGGTATTGTGTAGAAGGCCGCCCCTAGGAAAATTCTCATGTTTTTAATTTATTTCTTTTACCCTTTTTTTTATTTCTTTTATCTCTTAACTCATTTCTTTTAAAGTTTCTTGTTATTTTACTTTTCTTTACTTTATTCACGATTTTGACACTTACATGTTTATTTCTATGAGTTATTTTCTGACCATTTTGGAATTGAAGTTGTTAATGATGGTGATCGCGCCAATCTGAGGATTTCCATCCGAGTTCTTTCTTTACCCTTGTCTTTATTCATTTTATTATGAAGATTACTTTAATGTCGTTAAAGTAAAAAGGGCCAAATGTTTTATAGTAATTAATTTGGGATTTTTATGAAAGCCGGGGACCAAAGTCCCGTTTTTAGCCAATAAAACCGACACTTCTCAAAAATCAGCTTGTAATAAATATGCAATGCAGGACCAAAGTCCTCACTCCAATGAATATCTCGATTTCTGTATAATTTACATATTGTTTTTATAATGGGGGTTGTATTCGGCCCCTAGTGTTATTGTAATTTATTTCACGTATTTTATTTCGTGTCAATTTGCTGCTTTATCTACATGAATGGATTGCGCTTTAATTATCTGCATTGTAATGAAAGTTGATGAAACAATGAATTCAAAACTTAATTATAATATTAATCAAGATACAAATAAATGAGAAGTCCCGGACTCACTCTGGTCTTGGGCTTAATGAGGTTAGAGGTCTAGAACCTCCAAAATATCTCTTGTTCCCCTCCAAAAGGCCTAATTTACATATTCCTAGGCTCCAGGGGGTAGAGGATCATCCTAATGTTCTATTAGGATGAGACCTCCAAGATCTCTCTGGTTTGCCCAAGATGGATATTTACGCGCTGTGTAATCCTAGGTTCCACGAGGTTAGAGGGTCATCCTAATGTCCTATTGGGCTGGCACCTCCAAAACCCTCTTGGCTTACCCAAAATGGATATGTCTGCACCGTCTTAGGCTCGCTGAGGTTAGACGACCCTTCCCAATGTTCTATTGGGTGGCGACTCCAAGAACCCTCCTTATTGCCCAAAATAGACGCACTTGTAAATACCTTACAAGTTTTTTATGAACCTCTCTCGAAAGCCCTAAATGGCCCTTCGGGGCATCCTACGGGGTTCGGTACGCGTCACACAAACATTTATTTATTCTATCTCAAAACTCTAAACAAGTAATGAATAAGTTTAAGACAATTACAACGAAGTTCGGATGCATTTCGGAAGCAAAACGTACGAAAATACTCAACCTAAAGGAGGGTAAGGAAGGGCAAGTGCTCAAGGCAACCATGGGGTTCAAAATAAGAGAAAACACCTTTATCAAGCAGGTTCTGTCACGCTCGCGACAGAAGCCTCCGCCACTTGCTGTACGAAAATAGACTAAGATGACTGCTTCCTGCCCCCAACTTCTACTGCCTAAACCAACCTCTAAAACGCATTTTTAGCCAAAACTTCCTTCTTAACAAATGTTCCTTAGGATGTTAACGTTCAAATAAAACAAATGTCAGATCAATTGGACATATAAAACTTTAGATATGAGCTAATAAACCTATACTATTTAAGTAACCCGACCCAAACAGAGACACTACGGTTTTGTCAAATTTTTAAGATCTTAGAGCAAGAATTTGCCCAAGATCATTTCTGAGACTTTTAAAGGAATGGAAGTCATGGTTCTAATGGCTTAAGAATCACACGATTAAGAGGTCAAAAAATATACTTATGACAAAAAAAATACACGGAGGTCAGATGAAAACTGAACAGAATTGCCAAAATCACCATAAAACATCAAATTCAAAGAAATTCCCAAACTCATGCATTTCAATACCAACCCTCATATACATATATCTCAATCAATAACATGGATTACTAACACATTTATCCAAATTAATTCATACATAAACTCATATCAAAGCACTCAAATTTCTGGAAAGCAAACACAAATACACACTGATGATCCAAGGAGAATTAGGCAAATGACAACTCAAAACTCAAATGCAGAAATCAAAGCTCCCAAACCTCTTTGAAGCACAACCCAGCTGAT
Source organism: Excoecaria cochinchinensis (assembly GCA_947683425.1). Classification (NCBI taxonomy): domain Eukaryota; kingdom Viridiplantae; phylum Streptophyta; class Magnoliopsida; order Malpighiales; family Euphorbiaceae; genus Excoecaria; species Excoecaria cochinchinensis. The sequence continues at coordinate 7,654,856 of CANTUQ010000004.1, forward strand.
CTTCACTCTTCAATCTTCTCTTTGCCTTTACACTTTTTCTTGACACCAACCACTTGCACAAACAAACCCAGAAAATCCTTAATCCAAACCCCAACTCACAATCAATCAAAACCAACAGAAGAAGAAAGAGAACCATATGCAGGAAACCTTAAAAACCCAAACACATACCTTTTTGATCTAGCTCCAAAACTCAGTCAAAACCACCCCTTAGCAAGCACAAACTCCAGCCAAAAGAAAGAGATGAAGCAGAAAATGAGCAAGGAAGAAGAGTAAGGGAAAACCGAGAGAAGGAGAGAGGAGAGAATGGGAAAGGCAAGGCAGAAATCTCCCCCTTTCTCTCTATCCTATTTTCCCTTTTCCTCTTTCTTTTGCATTTAATGCTCACCAACCAACATCCACATGGCAGCCTTCTATTGGACCAATAATTCCACTACTTTTACTTTCATTCCATGGCACCATACTCCTACCTCACTAGATAATTCTTAAGTAGATATTTTCAATCCTTAGTACAATACACGCAATCCATTTTTATAAATAAATAAATAAATAAACACATAAAAGAAATAAAAGAAATAAAAATGCAACATACATAAATCGAGTTATTCATTGAATTTTTGGAACATTGGTTCCTTTTTTATTATTTAGAAAAATTGGAGAACTATTTTTAGAGCATTGATTGAGAAAAACTGGGATGAGTGATCCCATTTTATGAAAATTTAGTTCTCCATTTTGAAGGTGAGGTTTTATCGGTTAAAATAGGACATTGGTCCAATTTATTAAGAAAAATTCACAAGCTATTAATTTTTAAAAAAATGTGATTTTCTATGACACGGGCAATTAATAAAATATATTTTACATGCAACACATAAAATAATATAATAAATAATAAATACAAAATTTAAAATGCAAACCCTAAATTGGATGGCCTCTAATCTCCCGAACCTCCAACCCGAGCTCAAATGTAACTCACACAAATAGGTCAATTTTGAGGCGACCAAACAAACACAAACAAAATAAAATGTTAGTAAGATAAATTAAATAATTATCATAATATGAACAAATTAATTAACTAAAATTAATTGAATAAGATAATTAATTAAAATAAATGATAAATTAATTAAATAATAATTAAATAACCCATTAGATATAGATAATTAATTAAATGGAACTAACTAACTATAAGATGGATGCATTAACTAGAGGTGAAAATAAATAGGGTAACAATGAAATGCAGGGGAATAAAGGAAAATAAAAAGCGGTGAAGAGAAGAAAACACAGTTATGTTTACTTTAGAAACACAGCTGTGTTTCCACTACGGAACAACGGGCAGCATGGAAAAGATGAAAAAAATGAAATAAAAAGGGTGGAGAAAACACAGCCGTGTTTTCTCATGAAATACAGCTGTGTTTTCACAACAAAGCGACGAGCAACACGGAAAAAGAACGAAAATGCAAGAGCGAGACAACGTAAAAAACACAGCTATGTTTTTCGAAGGAACACAGCTGTGTTTTTCAAACAAAGCAGAAACACAGCTGTGCTTTTGCTCTGTCACGCAAAACAGCTTCTTCCCTACGAAAAAAATTGGTTTTTTGATTTTAAAACTCCCAAACTCGATGAATCCAAACAATAAAAATGGATAAACAAAAGAAATAACAATCAATAACAGCAACAAGGACATAAAAATAGAGATTAAACATATAAAAATTAAAAGTAACAGGAATTAAAGAAACCAAAGAAAAAGAAGAGGAGGAGCAGACCTGTGCATGACTCGTGCATGGAGCTCACGAGTCGTGCATACCCCTCACGACTCGGACAGAGGAAGAATAGGGGAACCAAGCAAGGGATGGATCACGACTCGGACAAAGAGGACACGACTCGAACAAGAAGAAATGAGGACTGAACTCAGATGAACGGGAAACAGGGGCAAACAAAGGGAGAAAAAATATGTCACTAAACACAAAACCATGCAATTAAAACATGCATAAAGAGCTATAAACATGATTATACATTCATAACAACGTCAAACATGTGATCAACGGGTTAAAAAAATCAAGAAAATAATATCTATAATATGTACAGTATGCACAATATACATTGTGAATAAAAACTTGCTGGTTCTATGAACACGAAGAAGAAGGATTAAACAAAAAGAAAGCAAAAAAAAGAAAGAAAATAAAACTAGATGATTAGTGAGTATTTACTCTCAGATTTTTAACATTATGAAGAAGCCCTAGTTTCCTCTTGGCTTTTCTAAAAAATGAAACTAAAAACAGAGACTCTAAAAAAATGTGTTTATGGAAATCAAGATAATGGACTTGCAAAACGTTAACAAATTTTCTTTTCTCCTCTCAAAACCATCACCAAAATGTTTTTCTTCTTTTTTTTTTCAATCGTTCTTTCTTTTTCTTTCCAAGTTTTTTCTCTCTCCTCTTTTTTTCTTCAGTTCCCCTCTCTTTAATCATTCTTCCCCCTCTTCATTTTTTCAACTCTATAAATGCAATTTGACATATTAGTTGTTTTTTTCTTACCAAATCCCACGTAAAACAATGTTTTTTAAAACCAAACCCTGAAAACATGGAGAAGAGACATGCTAAGTGAGAAGCTCACGTGAGGCAAAACCTCACTCTCCAGGCAGCAACGCTGCCTCTCACTTATGTGAGATGGGCCTCACACATGAGGCCCCATTTCACAAGAGTCGGGCGGGCCTCAATGCACAGGGCCTAAAAAAACCTCAAAATATTCATTTCATTTTTTTTAAATAAAGAAAATGCAAAAATATTTTTATTATTATTTTTTTAAAGAAATAAACACGTTTTTAAATAAAAGAAATGGAAAAATATATTTTTTCCGAGGAAATAGCCACTTTCATCCATAATTTGCCCGTAAACAGGCATCATTTTCATCATTGGGTAACTTTGGTCTGAACTGCCTCAGGACCCGGTGTCTACAAAGAGTTATTGGATAAGGGGTTTATTCGACCCATCATAGCTCCATGGGGAGCCCCGATTTTGTTTGTCAAGAAGAAAGATGGTTCTTTAAGGATGTATATCGACTATAAGCAAATTAACAAGGTCACAGTGAAGAACAAGTATCCCTTGCCTAGAGTCGAGGATTTGTTTGATTAGCTTAGGGGTGCGGGTGTTTTCTCCAAGATTAATCTTCGGTAGGGTTATTATCAGCTTCGAGTTTAGGATGCGGATGTAGTTAAGATTGCATTTCGGATGCGGTATGGCCACTATGAGTTTCTTGTGATGCCATTTGGTTTTACCAATGCACCTGCAGCTTTTATAGATTTGATGAACCGAGTTTTTAGGCCATATCTCGATCAATTTGTAGAAGTGTTTATAGATGCTATCTTGGTTTACTCGAAGGATGAGAGTGAGCATGAAGAGCATCTTCGGTTAGTGTTACATGTTTTGAGGGAGCACCGTTTATTTGCGAAGCTTAGCAAGTGTGACTTTTGGCTTCGGGAAGTGTCTTTCTTGGGTCACATTGTATCAGCTAAGGGTATTCAAGTGGATCCAGCTAAGATTGAGGCGATTGTGGATTGGAAAGCACCTAGGAATGTTCCTGAGGTAAGAAGCTTCCTTGGTTTGGCAGGCTACTACCATCGGTTTGTGAAGGGTTTTTCTGTCATTGCTGCTCCTATGACTAGATTGCTGAGGAAAGGAGTTAGATTTGAATGGTCGGATAAGTGTCAGCTGTGCTTTTAGAGATTGAAGAGTTTGTTACTTAAAGCTCCTGTACTGACTCAACCCACCTCGGGTAAGGAGTTTGTAATGTACAGTGACGCTTTGGGTATTTGGCACGAATGTTTGTTGATGCAAGAAGGTAAAGTTGTGGCTTATGCATCTCGTTAGTTGAAGCCTCATGAGAAGAACTATCAGACGCATGATTTGGAATTGGCAGCTTTGATTGTCGCTTTAAAGATTTGGTGGCATTATCTGTATGGGAAGAAATGTAGGATTTTCACGGGCCATAAGAGTTTAAAATATCTCCTCACACAAAAAGAGTTGAACATGAGACAGTGTCGATGATTAGAGTTATTCAAGGACTATGACTGCATTGTGGATTACAATCCGGGTAAAGCCAATGTGGTTTTAGATGCTTTGAGTTGGAAGTCAGTTTCGACTTTGTTCTTGAGGCGGTTCAGATGGAGATTTCATTCAGACGGGGCTTTGGTTGCCCAATTGAGAGTGCAGCTGATTTTGAGACAGTCAATTGTGGATGCCCAAAAAGATAATGTGAAATTGCAACAAATTTTGCAAGAGGTTCAGCAGGGTAAGCAGTCTAAGTTTTCGATTTTTGATGGGGTGCTTATGTATAGGGATCGCTTGTGTGTGCTCGAGAGTGATGATTAAAGGAAGAAGCTTCTGAGTGAGTCACACACTACGGTCTTTACTATACATCCTGGTAGTGAGAAGATGTATCGGGATATAAAGTAGTTCTACTGGTGGTCTGGCATAAAGAGAGATATTGTGGAATTCGTGGCAAGGTGTTTAACATATCAGCAGGTAAAAGCTGAGTATCAAGTCCCTTCGGGATTGCTCACTCTTTTGTCTATTCCTCAGTGAAAATGGAATGACATTGCCATGGATTTTGTGTCGGGTTTGCTAGTGACTCAGAGGAAATATGATTTGATTTGGGTTATTGTGGATTGACTGACAAAGTTGGCTTATTTTGTGCTGGTTAGAGTGGACTACTCGATGGACAAGTTGGCCAGTGTGTATATGGATGAGGTGGTTCGATTTCATGGTGTGCCTTTGTCGATAGTTTCAGATCGAGATCCAAGGTTCACATCTAAGTTTTGGAAGGAATTACAGAGAGCTTTGGGGACCAAGTTGAACTTCAATACAGCATTTCATCCACAAACAGATGGTAAGTCCGACCGAGTTATCCAGATTTTAAAGGATATGCTTTGGGCTTGTGCTTTGGATTTTTTTGGCAGATAGGATCAGTATGTGCGGCTTATGGAGTTTGCCTACAATAACAGTTTTCAGTCCAGTATTGGGATGTCACCATTTGAGGCTTTGTATGGTCGACCGTGTAGGACTTCGGTTTGTTAGACAGAGTTAACCGAGCAATCTTTTATTAGGCCAGAGATGATTAGAGATACCGGAGAGAAGATCAGAGTTGTGCAGTGAAATCTGAAGGTAGCTAAGGATAGGCAGAGATCCTATGCCAATCTGAAGAGAAAGGATATTTGGTTTGAGGTCGGGGATAAAGTTTTCCTTAAGGTTTCACCTTGGAGGAAAGTATTACAGTTTGGTAAGAAAGGTAAACTTAGTCCTCCGTTCATTGGACCTTTTGAGATTTTGGATAGAGTTGGTCTGGTAGCCTATAGGTTGGCTTTACCGATGGAGTTAGCTAAGATGCATGACGTCTTCCATGTCTCCATGCTTCATCGGTATAGATCGGATCCATCGCATGTGTTGTCAGTTCAAGATGTTTGGATTCAGCCAGATTACTCCTATGATGAAGAGTCGAAAGCTATTTTAGCTCGAGAAGTGAGACAGTTGAGAAGCAAGCAAGTCCCTCTGGTCAAGGTTCTTCGGTAACATCACGGAGTCGAGAAAGCGACTTGGGAGCCAGAGGCGACGATGAGGATTTAGTATCCGCATTTGTTCAGTTCAGGTGAGAATTTTGAGGATGAAATTGTTTTTAGTAGGGGAGCGTTGTAACACCCCGATTCCCCCCTAATAGATTGAGCTACGTTTGCCATGTGTATGTGTGCATGTGTGAGTATTTTGGCATGTGTCAAGGGCATTTTGGGTAAAATGCATGTTTTATGGGCTGTAATATAGTGTGGGTGCATATATGTTAGTAGGGTATATGTGCATTGGGTTGTGTTAGTGTGTGCATGTTCACATAGTTGTAGTGTGTGAATTATGAGGGTTAGTCTTAGGTGTAGTAGCATGTGTGTTTGTTGGGTGTGAGTGGTCGAGTTCCACCAACCAAAGAGTGATATGTGGCTAGGAATTAGGAAAGGGGGTATAAAAAGAAGAGAGAGAAAATGGGATAGCCATTTTGCTGCCTTTTTTCCCGTTCCACTTCTTCCTTTTTCTCCTTCTTCCTCTTTTCTCTTCATTTTGGTGCCCTAGCTTGGATTCAAGTGTTGGTGGTGGGGATTGATCACTCCTTGAGCTTTAATTGGTATGTATAATGGTTTCTTCTTCATCTTCTTCTTCCATTATTCTTGATTTTATTTAGATTGGGTTTTAATTTAGGTTTTGTGTTTGTGTGATTTTGTGGGTGTTCTTATTAGTTGAGCCTCCTCGCCATCCCAAGGGAAAGGAAAAGGCTAATAGGAGTGGTGCTCATTGATTTGGAGCATAAGAGTTATATGTTTGGGATTTTGTTTGGGAATTTATTTGGAATTTGATTGTTTGATGTTCATTTTGTAATTTATGCCTTTGCATGTGATTTCTGTAAATTTGATGTTTGATGAGGCATATTATAATGTTAATGTTATGGGTATTTAATTGATTTGAGTTATGATGCATGAAGGTTGAAGTATTGAGCAAAATTTGATGTTTGATGAATGTTTGCTGTAAAATTCTGGGTTTATGTTGTTGAGAAGCTTGATTTTGTTAATGCGTGATTTTAATTATGTAAATTGTTGAATTAAGTTGTGTTTTATGTTATATGTGATAGTGGAAGGCTTATTTGAAGGGAAGATGAGGTTTGGTTTGATTTTGGGTCAAAATAGTCTTGTTGTTGGAAATCTGGGTTTTTTGCGTTTTGTTGGAAAAAGGGAAATCACGATGCTGTCGCGAGCACGACATCCTCGCGAGCGCAACAGAATGGTGAATTCCAATTTTTGCCAGAATTGCTTTGTTTGTTTGTGAGGCATCCGACTCGTGATTGGGCAGCATGACTCATGAAGCTTGGCATGTGCGAGTGGTGTAGTAGAATCACGTATCAACAAGAGGGAAGACTGAGAGTTCACGAGTCGTGAACCACGTTCACGAGTCGTGAACCACGTTCACGAGTACTGAACGTTGTTCACGAGTCATGAACAACCTTCATGAGTCATGAACGTTGTCTCACGACTTGCACGCCCCTTCGCCCCTTCCCCTCGCGCAGGCCTACCTGCCACTGTCGTGATCGCGACAGTGACCCCTCTTTGCCCTGTTGTTTTTTTTCAATTTGGTCCCTTTCTTCTAGAATGACTTTTGCATCATTTCTTCATGGTTTTTACTACTGTGGGGGAATAATTATGCTTATATATGTGCACTATTATGATTTTTTCATGATAAATTATATGTTATGCTTTGAGCATGAATTGTATTATGCAAGACCTGCAAGAGTCAGTCTAGTGGGTAGTTAGGCATGCCTAAAAGAGTCCTTTATCTACAGCTCTCTGTACTGTTTTGAACCCTGATCAGGTCCCTGTTTAGCTCCTCGCGAACTTTAATGTGTATAGATCTTGTTTAAGATCCCCTTTGTAAAATGTTTTGAAAAGAGAAAATATGATATTATTTTTCGATTCGTACCCGTAAGGTACCGCTATGCGTTTACTCGTTATCCACTACTGTGAGTCAGCAGGTGTTATGATTTGTTATGATATGCTTATGAGAATGTGCATCCGTATGAATATGATTATAAGTATTTGAATATGAATGACTCTATTTAGGAGCATATGAATCAGTTAGCATATGAACGTGAATATTGAACATTTCAATGGTTATGAATGAGATTCGATTATGATTATGCTTTATGATTATTAGTATGCCATTATCGTATGCGATTTGCCTTAACGACCATTATAAATGGCCGTCCATATATTATTGTTTATTTCCCCACTGAGAGTTATCGCTTAGCATGGTGTTTTCACCCGTGGAGGTGCGAAAGGTGTATAGCTTTTGGGAGAGTCGCTGCCAGTCAAGCCAACACATTGGGATTATTGATAGGACTTAGTTTCTTTTTGTATCATCGTTATTTTGTAATAGTGATCTCTCTTGTATATAGTTTTTGTTCAGCTTTCGCTATGTGTCTCTGAATGATGTAATTATGTTGGTATCAGAACAGTGATGTATTGAATATTATTATTCTATGAATGAATGTTCAGTTGTTTAAAGTTTTAATTTACACTGTTTATATGTATGTTTATATTATGTGAATGTATGTTTGTACCGTTCTATTTGGTGTGACACCCCTGCTCGTACGGGTTCTCACTCCCTCGCGGATGGGTTCTCCTACGTACGGGAAGGGAGTGTTACACCAGTAACACAAATACTGAAATACCATTAAATGTCCCAATTCGCATGCAATTTATGACTAGGCCCGTTTTGGGTTATTACATGAACATATAATTAAGGCATGCTTAATTAAATCTAACTTGATAAATATGATTAGTGGACTTAAATGGTATATATATGTGTTTAAAATGAATTAAACAAATTTAGTATGAAAAGTCCAAGTGAGGCCGAATTGAATTATGAAGAAATTATGCATGATTAATGATAATTATGGCATATAAATGATGTTTGTGAGGTAACTAAGGTATATTTTAATGATTTATGGTATATTATAGTATATAATGATTAATTAATAATAAAAGAGTGTGTATGCAAAATTATAAGTGAAAATGATGACTTTGACGAATATAACATGTTGATATATTAAGTGATATAAGTGAAATTTTGATAATAATTGCCCTTAGTAGTGGTCTGGAATAAAAATCTAGCCCAAGATATAATTGGCTAGCCATAGAGATTCCACATCGCGGTTCGAGTCATGGCGACTCGTGAAAGATAGGCCAATGACGATCTGTCTCAATGAATAGTGTATTCAGTGATCAGTGTAGTATAGTACAGTGAAGAATGGTCTCATTGGGATCATTCTATAGTGTAGTGGATCTATGGGGTCCACATCCCGCATATCCGATCGGCAGATCTTTGCAGGGTGTATACTAGGGGCATAATGGTAATTATGCAATAACATTACTTAAAATAGTGATAAATGAAAAAATAAGTGAAAACGGGTTTAAAATGAAGAAAATAAAAAGTTTAATGGTAAAATGGTAATTTTACACTTAACAGTGAAAAATAGTGGTAATTGGGTAAAAATAGTAATAATAAGGGTAATTGTGTAAATAAGTGAAAATACAGGGACTAAATGGTAATTTGGTGTAAAAGTGATAAAATAAGGACTAAAGTGTAATTTGGTAAATTATAAAGGGTTAAAAGAGAGAAAGAAAAATATATGAGGGCAAAATGGTAATTAAAGTGTAACTAAGTGTATTTTGGTAATTAGGTGAAATTAAGGACATAAATGGAATTAGTGAAAAAGATAGGGACATAGATGTAATTATTGAAAAGATAATTAGGTTAAATTGTAATTAAAGTGCAACTAAGGGTATTTTGGTAATTAGGTGAAATTAAGGACGTAAATGGAATTAGTGAAAAAGATGGGGACATAGATGTAATTATTGAAAAGATGAGGACATAGATGTAATTAATGAGAAGATGAGGACATAATTGGAATTATTGAAAAAGATTATGGGTTAAATGTAATTAGTGAAATTGTAAGGTTAATTAAAGAATTAAGGTATAAATAATGACTTAAGTAAATAAATAAATAAATATGTAAATTAATTAAAGAGTTTAAGTGTATAAATATAATGTATGAAAATTAAGTAAAAATATGGAATTTAGAAAATAATTAATTATTTAGTGAAAATTTATGGATTAGTAACTACCACTGAGCATAATTAATACTCAACACGTATTTTTTTTTTATTGCGTGTAGGCATGCCGTAGGTCGGAGCAAGCATACTTATGAAAATTTGGGAGCAGAGCAGTGAAGGAATCACAAGATAATTTATGTATGGTTTGTGGCATGTGTAAATAAGAAGTTGGTTTGCGTATTTGAATATGTATAAATATTTGGGTATTGGTATATCTCTATGATGAGTGAATATTTTAGACTGTTAATAATTTGGGAAGTATGTGATATTATTATTGTGCCCATGTCGGGGCTGTGGTTGTTTGAAATTGCAGGATTGGGTAGGTAAAAGTACAAGCAGACATATTGCTTAATTGTTGGCTAAATGAATAGTAACATTAGACAATTATAAGCTAAATTAGACAGTTATAAGTTAAATTAATAAGTTATAATTTGTTAAGTGAGATTAAAGATAAGTGTAGAAAAAAAAAACCCTACAGATCTATATAGTGTATGATAGTGTATGTTAGTGCAGTGCTATAACATCCGATATTCATATCACATACGGGTATAGGGTGTTACAATTATTTTTGTATCAGAGCGCGGTTTAGATAATTCTAAGATCGGAGTGGGTTTGGTTTAAGTGTATATACATGCCAACTGAAAGGAGAATGATGTGTTATGGTACTGATGTATGCTTGCTCCTTTGTCTATAATGTATAATGGCGTCCGATCAAAGTTTCAACGTCGGTGACGGTGAGAGTGGGGCTACGGCTAGTGTTGGTCGAGCCGATGAGTCACAGCAGCGGGCTACTCCTTCAGCGGTTCCACCTCCTCCTCTGCCGGAGGCTGAATTGCTGAACACGATAGCGAATTTTATTCAGCATCGCATTCGAGTTGAACAGGCACAATAGCCACCAGTGCCAGTAAAGTTAGTACAACCTCCTGCTCTGCCTCAGAGGAAGCCAATATTGGAGCAGTTAAAGAAAATGGGAGCTGAGGATTTCTTGGTAGAGATCCAATTGCGCCAAAACAAGTGGAAGAATGGTTGTTTCGCATAAAGAGATTGTTTGAAATTTTACATAACCCTCCAGAGGAGATGATCAAGGGGACTGTAGTTTTTCTCTAGGGTCTAGCTTATTTCTGGTGGGATTTAGTGAGAAAAAAATACTCCACCTGATCAGTTGACTTCGGAGTATTTTCTAGCCGAGTTTGAGAAGAAATACATTGGAGTAGAGTATAAAGCTTTAATGCAAGATGCTTTCTGGAGATTGAGACAGGGAAATAAAACAATGGCAGAATATGAAAGAGACTTCGAACGACTCAGTGCTTATTTGGATGATGCTCTGAGGACAAAAGACAGATGATATAGAGGTTTGAACGGGGTCTCCATAACCGTATGTTACATGTATTTCTAAACGCTAATCCACAAGTATACGATTTACGAATTATAGTACCTAAAATATCGTTCCCACGAGGAAGGTAGATTAATATTAACACTATTACTACTTGATTTTAATCTTGTTCACAATGTTCAATAATTTGAAGATTAATTTAAACTACTACTGGAATGCAAAGTAATTAAATCTAATTAATGATGATCAAAGAAGACAATATAGATTATGAATATGAATTAACAATCAATAGAACTTGAACTAATTATTCTTGAGTGTTAGTGTATCCTTGTCATGCAAGTCAAGTTGGATTATACATTCAAATATTAGGATAATTTAACAACTTAGATCAATCATCTAACATTATGATCTCTTAAATAGTGCTTTGATAATTAATTTCTATTAGTTTTAAATGAGAATCTATCTCTCAACTAAATTCTCACTTATAATGATCATGCATTCAAATACTAATAGGAATTTTAGAAGCAAGAATACTAGATTGATATGAATAATAAAACATAATATAAATATTTAAGTTCATAAATACATCATTTTATAATTACAAAGAAGTAAAGGATTAGAAATAGAAATAAGAAATCTCTCAACCCTTTCCCTTTCACCAAGTGTGTTCTTCCTCTTTGCAATTGTCTTCTCTTCAAAACATAAAAACTAAATTTTGAACTTTAACTACAGAAATTGTTCTTCTCGAACTTATAGAAAAACTAAGTTAAAATTCCATCCTCTTTAATTTATAACTAGAATTAATATATATAATGTTCCAAAGTTCATATCCCTTGAAATGCCTCTTCAAAGGGTCGCAAAACTTGGTGGGAAGACATGACTTTTCAAATGGTTTTTCAAAGATAACTACCCCAATGGATCCTTCTGTGATGCCCCCGATGCCTATCATGCCCGTGATGCCTGTCGAGCTTGCGATAGAAGGCGGACCTCTCTTGGTTGACTTTTTCAGCTGTGTTGACCGCTTTTCTCTTGCCCGCGTCTCGTTGCGCTCGCGACGTCCCTCTCACTCGTGACAGTACGCGGCCTTCCTTGCTTTCTCATCCTTCTTTTCTTCTCTTCCTTTATCATAGGTGCCTTCTGTCGCACTCGCGATAGAAGCATTCTTTCCTTGGTCAATTCTACTCCTTTCTCCACACTTTCTCCCTTTTCTCCTACATTCACAAACCTTAACACAAAACATAAAACACACCTAATTCTAACACAATTAACCATAAGTAAACATAATTTTAACCACAAAACATAAGCTAAATATGAGCTATTTAGGCTCATATCAAGCCCCCATACTTAAACACTTGCTTGTCCTCAAGCAAAACTCAACAAGCAAACAACAACACACTTAACACATGTAACGTCCCAAATTAGGGCCTAGTTGGATTTGAGTAATTAAGTGGGTAATTAAGGGTATTTCAGTAATTATGCAAGTTAAATTGGAATTAAGTGAGGATTTAATTGAAAGTGAATTAAAGTTTAATAAAGGGAATAAATTGTTTAGTGTGGGGAAGGTAATTGTTAAGGACTAAAGAGGGATTAATTAAGGAAAGCATAGTATTATAAATGAATTAAAGGAAGATTTGACATTTTCGACCAAGGGGAGAGTAACATGTGGACTTGGTAGGTGAGGAGCATTAATTATGGAAAGAGTGAAAAGGAAAAGAAGAGAGAGAGAAGGGCAGTTTGCCTTGCCCGTTCCTGCCCTCTTCCCTTCCCGTTCTCTCATTTTCTTTCCTCTTCTCCCGTTTCTTGCCTCCTCTTTTTCTTTTGTTTGGGTGTTGTGCATTTGAGTTTATTTGGTTGAGCTTTGGGGCTGTTTTTGAAGAGGCAAGTGGTTAGTTGTATCCAATCTTTTTATTCATCTTCTTCATTTGGTTTTGATTTTGGGTATTTGATGTTGGATTAAGAGAATTTCTGGGTTTATTTGTGCAAGAATCTAAAGAGAGAAGGAAGAGTAAAGGCAAAGAGAAAGTGGGTTCTTGAAGAAGTTGTTACAGCTGCACTTTTTGAGGTTGGGAGTTGTCTTGCTTATTTCTTCTCGGATCATAGTTTGATTGTTAATTTCTGAGATTTTTAAGTGTGATGCATGTGTATAAGCACGTGTTTGTTTGAGTAGTGAAGATGGTATGAAATGCTAGTGTTTTGATTGGTTATATGTGAGTTTTGAAGTGAAATTGCATGAGTTAGTGTAAATTCTAGGTTTCATTATAACACCCCAACAAAGATGCCACGTGACTTCCCTGATCGGAGAGCCACGCAACATCCCGATCGGAATCCCACGCTCGGAAAAACATATAAGATACATAAAACAGCAGAAATAAAATTTGAAAGCAAAAACGATCAATTCATTCATAAACATAATAATGTCATTATAAACCGATCGGATGTGCAAAAATAATTACATCTTCCCAAAAATACGGAGCGGAAACAGAACAAAAGAATATTACAATTGAGAGTTCACAACTACAAAAGAATCATATTACAAAAAGCTAAGTCCTAACATCAAACTCTATGTATTGTTTTGTAACACCCCCATACCCCGGTAAGGAATATCGGGGCGCCACGCGGGCACATACGCATACACATACATATACATACACTAGCGGAAGCGGTAACAATAATTAATAAACAATTAGAAATAAGTTGGGCCTAGACAAAATTACTTTTATTATACATGTAAACTTTACATTTTACCAAAAGCTTTATACTTATACATGTTCACTTTTTTTTTTCATATACATATACTTTTAACGATTACATAGAAGAACTATACTCTTTATTACATAATGATGTTACTCAAAACATCACCAACTCTACTTCTAATTTATACAAAAAGATATAGCAAAACTTCCTAGTGGCCCTTGACCTGCAGATGCACATTCTCTGATTCAAACCTGTAACCTACACGGAAACAAACATCCGTGCTAAGCGATAACGCTTAGTGGGGATGAAAACAATGCAAGGGACTTCTTTCGAAGTCTCAAAATAAATTATATATACACCACATATATTAGTCAAAGCACACATGCATATATTTTCACACTCATGTAAATCATGTATTCCAATTCATATAAACATATACTTGTATACACAACTATCACGTTTCATTATTCTCATGTACTTTAACTTTTATTCGTAACACTACATACAATCATTTCATGTTCACTATACACTAGCAATAACAATAAGCCTGAATTCCTTTCATGGTGGATACGGGTAACTCTAGATACCGCTTACGGTATCTTACATGTGGAGAATTAACTCAAACTCTATGGAATACTAAAGGTATTCCGAACTCTGGGCACAATTAAGGCCAACTCTAGCAGCTGCACTCTAGCCCTTTATAAGCATGCTTATCTATCCACTATAACGGTAATTAGGCTCAATAACAACTCAATTATACGCTACTCTAATGCCAAAGCATAGATTATAACTCAAGTGCACTCATCAACTTCATAGGCATTTAATTCATATACAATCTTTATTAATCATATTCAATAATTAAAAGCATGTAACATTCAAATTTCATTACATATACCTCATGCAAAGCAAGACAAAAGGAAACACTCTTCAAAGCAAGTAGAACAAGACGAGAAGGGATTCTCTGTCGCGATCGCGACAAGAGGTCGCGCTCGCGACAGAAGACAGATTGCATAAGGGTTCTATACTCTATACTAAATGCATTATGTAACAATTCATATCACATGGCATAACATGGTCAACGCTAACTCTTATGCTGTACATAGATAACTAATCCTATAATCATTTGATAACCCTAAACATGTAGGGTATAAATCACGGAAACATTCCGGGATAATACGGGTTCATTCCGGGGAGTAAAACATCAAGAAAATATACAATTTAGTTAAGGGGAAAGGCGAGGGGTTGACCCATGCCAACTAGGAGCTCAAAATGAAGGAGAAAAAGCTTAAAATGAGTTGTTCTGTCGCGAGGTTGCGACATGTGTCGCGCTCGCGACAGAAGACTCGCCTTTGGTGCTTCACGGCACCACTTTTTACCCTAAACTTGAATCGCACAAACCACCATCTAGACCACATTTTTAGGCAAAATGGTCTTCATAACAATTGTTCCCTAGGATGTTATCTTTGAAATGGGACACTTAGGAGGTCAATTTAGCATCTACAACTTAAGATATGACTTAAATAACCTCTACTATTCCAGTGAACCCGCCAGAACAGGGCCACCTACGTTTTAACTACTTTTTGGGATACGTATATCCAGAATTAGCTCAAGCATCCTCTTAGGAATTTTTAGCTACAAATCTTAGGTTTCAGATGAAATTTGAATCAACTCAATTGAAGCTTTGTAACTCGACTTATGTAAAATTCAATACACAGAGGTCTGATGACATTCTGAACAGAATTCACCCACAAACACACTTTACACATAAAAGTATTATGTAGACCATTTAACACACATATAATCACAACATATCCATATACATACACGATAAAACCCTACAAGCAATCAAAATGAACAATAAATATCGCACGCGATCCCAACCTCTAGGACGTTGAACCGCGCTCTCTACTCGGCTCCGACCTTCTCTTTGCCTTTATTGGGCCTCTTGTCCACAGCTTTCATACATAAACCATTCAAAATAACAAAGTTACTCTTCTCTCTTACTTTAAATCAAAAACAGAAATAAGATAAAAGAAGAAGACCAATACTAACTAAATAGCATTGCTTACCTTCTTAGGAGACCTAATCAAGCTCTACTAACCCCTCTCAAAGCTAATCCAAATAAATCACTCAAAACATGTAAAGAAGAAGAAGAAGGAACGAAAGAAAGAGCAGAATAATGGAAAAGAAAGAAACTCACGTGAAAGGAGAAGAAAGAAATAGCTAAGTCCAAGTCAATCCCACAATTAACTATGGTAATAAATGCCATCTACCACTTAAATGCATATTTATCTTCTTATTCCTTTTTAATTAATCCTAATCTCCTTTAACTTAATAAAATACTAATTAAGCTCTTGCCACATGTCACCTCCCTACACCGCCATGTGTCGCTCTCCTACAAAGTTACAAATTAAAAAGGCCAATTTAAATGCCCTATCACCGGAGTGGTTCTATCGCGCCCGCGACGCTTGTCGCGCTCGCGACAGGACTCACACACACAACACTAACCTTTCTTGAACAAAAATTCTGTCATTCTTCTAGGGCTATTTCGGGGTGTTACATGTTTTGACTTGCGGCGACTCTCCCAACAGCTAATCACCTTCTGCAACTGCACGGATGGAACGCCGTGCTAAGCGATAAAGCTTAGTGGGGAAAAAACAACAATACTATGGACGGCCATTCACAACGGCCGCAAAAACAGAACACATACAATATGGCAGATGCTGATACTCATATATGCACATATACATATATGTATCCAAACCATAACCTGAGCTCATTTGTTCATTGAAGTTCACATAGATTCATAAGCGCATATTCACATCCGTTCGGAATCCACATTCGCATCAGCATAACAAAACATAACACAACACCTACTGACTCACAATAGTGGATAAAGAGCAAACGCATAGGGGAACGCATAGGTGTACCCATGGGTACAATTCAAAAAGCAACTTCTTAAATTTTCGCATTGAAAACACTTTTGCATAGGGGATCTTAAATAAGATCCAAACGTATAGAGGATCGTGAGGACCTAAACGGGAACCTGATCAGGGTTCAAATGCATAGGGGGCTGCAGCTTCAGAACTCTATTAGGCGTGCCTAACTATCCACTAGATTGATTCTCGCAGGTCATGCATAATTCATTTCACATTCCATCTCATAGCATAATTTATCAGGGAGAAGTCATCATATCATACATATAAAAATAGGCTTACATTTCATGCAGTAGTAGTAACCCATGCAGAACGGATAGGAAATTCATTTTAGAAGGACAGGGCAGACTGAAGATCACTATCACGATCACAACAAGAGTCGTGCTCACAGCAGTGTCCAGAAGGCCAAGCGCAAAGATAAATACTCAAGTCTCTGTCGTGCTCCCAATCAGCTACTCACTTGGGGCTTTTCGCTTAGAAATGCCCAGCTGCCATTCGGGCACGCAACAGAGTGCTTGTTATACTACCGATCAGCAGATAGCAGCTCATATAGAATTGCTTATCTATCGTTCAGTAGCAAAGCACTCGGTCAGGGCCTAGAATCACCAATCCCCTTTATGCTCGTGCCGATCAGCACACTCATAGCAGAGTTACGTTCCAAGTTTGCAGAAATTCTGCAGAACACTTTGAAACCCAGAATCATGCCCAGAATCCAACCAAAACCAGCTTACCTCAGAGCGAGCATTCTCATTGCAACAAGCATCACAACATAACTTTAGTTCACCAAAACTCTAAATATTACTCACATAAACCTCATTAACAACTGATTCTCAAAAATCAACCAAAGACGAACAAAATAAAGAGAAATGCATCCGAAACACATAAATTCCCAAACCTGCAAAAATCCTAAGCTCTTAGTTGCGATCTCCACTCCCGCTAGCCTTCTCTTTCCCTTTAGGATCACAAGGAGGCTCTTTTAAACCAGGAAACCCAAAAATCACACAAATACAAACCTTATATCAAAAGCACATCAAACAAGATCAAGAGAGAAGAAGAAGAAGAAGAAGAAGAAGAAAGATCCCAACAGATCTTACCGAAACAACTCATGAGCTGATCAATTTCCACCAAAAGCTCGACATGAGGAAGAGATCACAAGATAGAGCAAGGAGAAGAAGAAAATGAAGGAGAAGGAGGCGGCGGTGAAGAAAAGAGAACAGAAGAGTTAGGAAAAAATGTTGCTCTTCTTTTCCCTTCCCTTGCCTTATATACCCCTTTCCAACCCTTGCCACTTATCCTCTTGTGATTTGGTGGAACTTGACCACTCACAACCTCCACACATAATACTATCACCTAAGCCCACAACTCATGCAATATGGCCCAAACTAAGACATTACATACCAGAACACTTCCAAACACACAAACAAGCATGGCTCAAACTACCAGGGGAAAAGCGGGGTGTGACATTCATGTTCTTGTGATTTATTTATTTTTTAGAGTTAATTATTGTTAATAATTAATGTAAGTAGTGTATGATTTGATCCTTAGCATGTTTGAATGCATTTGTGTGATGGATTGTAGCGTTATTGCATGAATGAGTGGTTTTGAAATTGTTGGGTTTGGAGTGAAGTGCTGAGTGCTGAGTTTCTGGGCAATTCTCGGCTTTGTTGCGAGCACAACTCTTGTCGTGAGCGCGACTGTGGTCGGGATGACCAAGGGCGAGCTGAGGAGCCCTCTATCGTGAGTGCGACCCTATCGCGAGCGCAATAGAGAGCTTGGTAAGCTGAGCTTTAGTTAGGCCGAGACCCATCGCGAGCGTGCCTCCGAGCGCGAATGCGAAGAGGGGGTGTCGCGAGCGTGACGTCCGTCGTGTGCACGATAGAGCTCGGTAAGCCGAGTGTCTGCCGGCCTGTGCTTCGTCGCGAGTGCGCCTTTGCTCCAGTGTGCGATGGGGTACCCCGCCCTATATCGCGAGCGCGATAGAGGCTCCTTCTGCCTATCTATCGTGAGTGTTCAGCGTGTCGCCTGCATGATGAGGGGCGAGCTATGCCTTTGTCGTGAGCACAACGGGTTATCGCAAGTGCTACCCTCCCCTGTGCATCAAAAAGTCTTATTTTATTTTGTTCTGCATGGTTTCTCACTTATGCTTTACTTGTGATTACTGTTATCTTGAATTAATGTCTGAACCTTGACATGCTTTTTATGTTATCTAATTATGATTAGTGATTAAATTATTTGGTTTTGTACAGCATAAGTGATTGTGCTTAGTGTGAGTGTGTAAGCTTGAATGGTCATAGTAGTGGATAGATAAGCATACTTATAAAGGGCTAGTGATTAGTGTTTGACCCCGTTTAGGTCTTGCATTTGATACCCTCGGGTATCCCTTGTTTTCCAAATAAAATGTTTGAGAATTTCGGTCTCCAGTGTTTGATACTGTTCGCAGTATTTAGTGTACCCATATCCACTACCAGTGTAAATTTAGGCTAACATTTCTGAGTTGATTGGCTTAGTGCATGCTGATATTAGTAGTGATATTTGACCTTGCATGAGATGTATCTGGCTTATCCAATGTTTTTGATTAGCGATGTTTATGATTTATATCCACCTATTTTGTAGTTATGCTCGAATTATTGCTTGCAAGTAAATGTCAGTGCTGTGATTGGATTTTCATCTTTTGTAATTGTTTTGCTTGTGACTTCGAAAGAAGTCTTCTATTTGCGTTTCGTCCCCACTAAGCGTTATCGCTTAGCACGGGTGCTTAGTGTAGGTGGTAGGTTTAGTTTCGATTCGCATCGCGCATCTGCAGGTCGGCCACTAGGATTTAGAATTGTCTATTTTTTTGGATTTCAGCTCCTGTATTTTTCTATATGTAATTATGTATCTTTATTTTTGTATACCGGTATATGTAAATGTTTTAAAGATCACTTGTAATTTTTGTAAGTAATGCATATTTTTTTATGTTATATATATATATTTATTTTGTTATTCTGATTATGATGTGCGTATTGTTATGATTTATTTATTTTTGCTTTAGTGCTTCCGCTTTCGCATGTGTTTTGTGGGTTTGAAGTGCGTGGCGTCCCGCTATCCTTCCAACGGGATGCGCATCATAATTAATGTAAGTAGTGTATGATTTAATCCTTAGCATGTTTGAATGCATTTGTGTGATGGATTGTAGCATTATTGCATGAATGAGTGGTTTTGAAATTGTTGGGTTTGGAGTGAAGTGCATAGTGCTGAGTTTCTGGGCAATTCTCGACTCTGTTGCGAGCACGACTCTTATCGTGAGCGCGACTGTGGTCGGGATGACCAAGGGCGAGCTGAGGAGCCCTCTGTCATGAGCGCGACCCTATTGCGAGCTCAATAGAGAGCTTGGTAAGCTGAGCTTTTGTTAGGCCAAGACCCATCGCGAGCGTGCCTCCGAGCGCGAACGCGAAGAGGGGGTGTCGCGAGCGCGACCTTCGTGGCGCGCACGATAGAGCTCGGTAAGCCGAGTGTCTGCTGGGCTGTGCTTCGTCGTGAGTGCGCCTTTGTGCCAGTGCTCGATGGGGGTACCCCGCCCTCTAATTCAAGCTTGATAGAGGCTCCTTCTGCCTGTCTATCGTGAGTGTTCAGTATGTCGCATGCGTGACGAGGGGCGAGCTATGCCTCTGTCGTGAGCGCGATGGGTTATCGCAAGCGCGACCCTCCCTTGTGCATCAAAAAGTCTTATTTTATTTTGTTTTGCATGGTTTCTCACTTATGCTTTACTTGTGATTACTGTTATCTTGAATTAATATCTGAACCTTGACATGCTTTTTGTGTTATCTAATTATGATTAGTGATTAAATTATTTGGTTCTGTACAGCATAAGTGATTGTGCTTAGTGTGAGCGAGTAAGCCTGAATGGTCATAATAGTGGATAGATAAGCATGCTTATAAAGGGCTAGTGATTAGTGTTTGACTCCGTTTAGGTCTTGCGTTTGATACCCTCGGGTATCCCCTGTTTTCCAAATAAAATGTTTTGAGACTTCAGTCTCCAGTGTTTGATATTGTTCGCAGTATCTAGTGTACCCATATCCACTACCAGTGTAAATTTAGGCTAACGTTTTTGAGTTGATTGGCTTAGTGCATGGTGATATTAGTAGTGATATTTGACCTTGCATGAGATGTATCTAGCTTATCCAATGTTTTTGATTAGCGATGTTTATGATTTATATCCACCTATTTTGTAGTTATGCTTGACTTATTGCTTGCAAGTAATATGTCGGTGCTATGATTGGATTTTCATCTTTTGTAATTGTTTTGCTTGTGACTTTGATAGAAGTCTTCTATTTGCGTTTCCTCCCCACTAAGCGTTATCGCTTAGTATAGGTGCTTTTCTAGTGTAGGTGGCAGGTTCAGTTTCGATTTGCATCGTGCATCTGCAGGTCGGCCACTAGGATTTAGAATTGTCTATTTTTTTGGATTTCAGCTCCTGTATTTTTCTATATTTAATTATGTATCTTTATTTTTGTATACCGGTATATGTAAATGTTTTAAAGATCGTTTGTAATTTTTTTAAGTAATGCATATTTTTTTATGTTATATATATATATATATATATATATATATATATATATATATATATATATATATATATATATATATATATATATATATATTGTGTTATTTTGATTATGATGTGCGTATTGTTATGATTTATTTATTTCTGCTTTAGTGCTTCCGCTTTCGCATGTGTTTTGTGGGTTTTGAGTGCGTGGCGTCCCAGTATCCTTCCAACGGGGGTATCGCGGTGTTACAACACAAAATAACGTTCACATAATTTTGGAGCTTGCAACCATGTTTGACATACATTTGGAAACAACATGAATAAGCTTTCATCTCTTAATACATTATTCTAACTATGCAAATTCTCAAACAATATCATTGTCCATAAAACTCTAACAACTATATACATTTGGAAAATCTTAAAGTTGCAAAACACAAGAATATTTGCACTCAAGAAATTGAAAATCTTAACACATGTATAGATTATTTCATTCAAAACATTTCTTAAGATAATTCTCACTCAAACACTATATTCTCAAATCACTCAATGTGTTTATGGTTAGTGTTTCACTCTTTCCTTAAATATGCCATTGCATACCATAATCTTATAATTAGTAAAAATCTCCACTACTATTATAAGGTAATGCACAAAATCAAAGGGTCTTATAAAGGGTTATAACTTGGCTTAGGTAAAGGTAAGATAGTTTTGGTTAAGTAGCTCATTTATGTGGAAAAAGTAAAACAATTGTCCAAAACACATAAGACTTACAAGAAAATACAACTTATGCCTAACTTTAACTTCAAATCCCCTTTCCATGACCACTTATTCCACCAATTTTTTTTTTTTTTTACATATCAAGCATTGGGTGCATTTTATGCTCCATCCCACTTGTTATTTTTTTCTCTTCTTTTTTTTTATTGTTGTTTTGTTCGTTTATTTATTTGTCAAGCAATTCTAGTGGATTTTAAAGATCAAGGGACTTTAGCTAAGATTAGACTTACAACTTACGAAGAATTACAACTTACGAAAAATTTAGTCTTATATGCCAAGGCACTGCTTCATTTCCCATATCAAGGTTCCAAAAGAAAAGTTTAAGGCTAAAAATATAGGTTAGAAATGTAGGTGCATTACACAAAAAGTCTTAAAAAGCTCAAAATGGCTACCTAACGCCCAAAAGGCGAGTAATTTA
This sequence comes from Excoecaria cochinchinensis, assembly GCA_947683425.1. Lineage (NCBI taxonomy): Eukaryota > Viridiplantae > Streptophyta > Magnoliopsida > Malpighiales > Euphorbiaceae > Excoecaria > Excoecaria cochinchinensis. The sequence goes on from CANTUQ010000004.1 coordinate 7,677,227, forward strand.
GGCAAGCTAAAATAGGTTATTCTAAGTGCCCTTATCACTTTTAATGCATATTTCATACTAAATGTAATCTCGAAATTTACAAAAAATAAGTTTTAGATGATATGGCATATCAAGGCTCTCATACAAAGAAAAATTTGAATGTAAAAGGCTTCAAAAGCTCACTTTGGCTATAGGTCAAACTACCCTAAGCAATGATTTCCCAAAATAATCGTATTTACATGTGAAAAGATAAACAACTTAAAAAGAACCTACACTAAAGTGCTTTGCTAAGTCATGATCCTCACTATGCACATTAAATTATCAACATAAAATAAACCATGATATTCCTTAAGAATTTGGCTAACTTGACCAATTAGTAAAAACTCAAGCCATAACATGTATATGTTTCCAAATATGCATCGAATACAAAAGCTCGAAAATTATGCAAACTCACAAAATAACCTAAACATATAAACCTACAACACAAATTCACTAATAATATGTACATGCAAAAACAATACCTAATACTAACATCTCATGCATATCCACAAGCTACACTAAACACACAAATAAGTAACACAACATAACATGTCTTCCATCACACTTAAAAGACACAATGTCCTCATTATGTAAGAAAAACAAGCACAAACTAAAGCGAAATAGAAAAACAAAATAATCAAAACACAAAACACAAAATAAACATAAAAAGTAAAAAGTAAAAAACATAAGGAGAAAACTAATCTCAAACAGTTCCACTGGGGGAACTTGATGGAGAAGGTGAAAATTCCACATTTTGCTTTCAGAAGAAGGACAACAACTTGTGACTGAGGCTCTTTTGGTTCTTATTCATCTCATGCATGGAAGCCTCCAGGAAATCCATCCTTACAACAATGCTTTGGTTGGCTGCCTCCATACCATCCAAAAAAGTGAGCACCTGCTACCACCCAACTGAACTGCCTCCCTCATCAGCTCCAGCACCCAAAGTTGACTCCTCCTCATCCGAATCATGGTCAAAGTCCTCTTCATACGCAGCTGCTATGGAGGTTGAAGGCCCTTTGCCCTTGTCCACACGTGTGCCTTTAACCTGCACATCACGATCAACAAATTTGGGAGGCTACCCGCCTCTTGTTAAGAGATTAGAATTTTGCAAATACACTATATCAAACATGGCAACGTGCACATACTCATCCATCACAAAGCTATTTTAGTCCCCTAAACATCCCAACATAATTCCTGTCACCATATAACCCATTCCTACAGTTTTACTCCTAGCAATTGAGGCATGATATAAACCATCAAAAATAAAATCAATTGAACAAGGAGTTTTTTTGGATTTCAAAAGATTTAAAATAAATAAATCTTTAGCTTGCACTTTATTACTCTCCACATGTCCAAACAAAGCATGGCATAAAAATTTCTGAAAGAGCATCAAAACATCATCTTTAAATTGCCTATTAAATGAATTTTTGTTATTAAACACATCCAAGCCAGTCAAGTTCTTCCAAACTGCAGTTGGGTTAAAGGTCTGAGGCACAAACCTTTTTCCATTAAGAGGGAAACCAAACCAATTATGCATTTCATCAAAACCAAATATGTATTCCTGACCCTGATGTCTAAATTTCATTTTATCTTTATGCTTATCAATGTATTCAAGAGTCCCAAAAAATTCGACAGCCCAGTCACTTCTAACAGGTAGATTCATGTGCACAAACTCACCCCATCTCATGCATTTCAAATATTTCTCAAATTTATGTGTAAGGCCTAAATCTTTTAGCAATGAAAAATCGACATGCCACATACCAACATATGTTTTCTTAGAAAAATATTGCAATTTCTCACCTTCTTCTTTAGAGTAAATAGGAAAGGGGCATTCAAACCGATTTTGCAGACAAATGGCATCGTGGCTCTGAGAACTGGAACCTCCCTCACCCTTCTTCTCCTTATGGGCTACAGTCTTTGTACGCACCATTTTGAAGATCTTTTGAGAACTGGATGAACTTTCAAAGCAAACTCAAGATAAAATATCAAAAACAAAGTACAAAAACCAGAAAAATCAAGAAGGAAGCAAAGAAAAATCAAAGATAAAGAAGAAATTTGGGAGAAAACGAAAGAGAAATATGAAGAAAACTAAAAAATTGAAGTAAAAATGGGAAGTTAGGGCGTAAAAGATATTTATCGCAATGGATAAAGTGGGGTTCCAATGGTAAAACTTTCAAAAAAAATTGAAACTCCGCAGCTTGTCGCGCTCGCCACAGAAACAACAGTAAATCAAAAGCCCTCTTCTGTCGCGCTCGTGATAACTATCGCGCTCGCGACAGAAGCCAAAGCCTTGCCTTCCAAAGCGCTGACGAGAGCATTGGCATTCGCGACACCCACAAACTTTCTCCCTCTATTGTGCTCGCTAAGGAAGGGAAAAACTAAACAAAATTTTTCTTTTTAAAAAGACACTCAATATTTGAACTATACTACTAAACTTGCTCACTAATTGTACTTTTAAAATAGAAATACACTATGTTAATAACATTAAATCCAAAATACTAAAATGAAATCTAAGTAACAATGCACAAAAATAACTTAAAAAGACATTAAATAAAAAAAATCGAGATAAAAAATTGTATACAAAACCTTCAACCCAAATGTAAAGAGATACATTAGACCTCTCTACCTTCAAAATTACTTTCCAAATACACTTTACATCGTTGACCATTAGCTTTAAACACTTCCCCTTTTTTCATTTTTAAGCTCTAAATAGCCATGGTCAAATGCTTATGTTACCTCAAAAGGTCCACTCCATCTAGACCTTAATTTTCCAGGAAACAATTTCAATCTAGAATTAAATAAAAGAACTTTGTCTCCTACCTTGAAGCTTTTGTACTTAATGTGAGCATCATGCCATTTCTTTGATCTTTCCTTGTAAATTCTTGCATTTTTATAAGACATGAGACGTAATTCATCTAGCTCATTCAATTGTAAACATCTTTTCACACTAGCATCTTTAATGTAATAATTCAATGCCCTAATGGCCCAATAAGCTCTATACTCTAACACAACAGGAAAATGACATGCTTTACCGTACACTAACCTATATGGTGACATCCCAATAGGTGTTTTGAATGCAGTGCGATATACCCAAAGTGCATCATCTAATTTATGTGCCCGATCTTTCCTAGAGCTAGAAACTGTTTTTTCAAGTATCCATTTAAGCTCTCAATTTGAAACCTCTACTTGACCACTAGTTTGTGGGTGATAAGGAGTAGCTACTATATGATGCACATCATATTTATGCAATAGTGAAGCAAAAGATCGATTAATGAAATGTGTACCTCCATCACTTATTATGGCTCTTGGCACACCAAACCTTGAAAAGAGCTTTTTTAAAAACTTTATCACCACCTTTGAATCATTGGTTGGCATGGCTTTGGCTTCAACCCATTTTGAGACATATTCCACCCCAACCAATATATAACTTTGACCAAAAGATGTAGGAAAAGGTCCCATGAAGTCTATTCCCCACACATCAAATATTTCAACCTCTAAAATACTATTCAAAGGCATCTCATCTCTTTTTCCTATATTGCCAACCCTTTGACACCTATCACAATGAGCTACAAAATTCCAAGTATCGTTAAATAATGTAGGCTAATAAAAACCACACTCAAGCACACGAGATGCATTTTTCGTACTACCATTATGACCTGAATACAAAGATGAATGGCAATGTTGCAAGATGTTCACATACTCATCCTCACTAACACATCTATGAATCACACTATCACCCCCTATCTTAAACAAATAAGGCTCCTCCCAAAGGTAATTCTTTACATCACTAAAGAACTTTTTCCTTTGTTGCCATGTCAAACCATGAGGTACAATTCCTGCAGTAAGATAATTATCAAAATCTGCATACCATTGCACATGAACTTGTTCAATAGACATTAAAGACTCATCCGAAAAGGATTCATTTATTTCATTGCTATCCCCTAAAGGTCCTTCATCATTTTCTAATCTTGACAAGTGATTAGCCACTAAATTTTCAGAACTTTTTTTATCTCTAATCTCAATGTCAAATTCTTGTAACAAAAGAACCCAACGTATGAGACGAGGCTTAGCATCTTTCTTAGCAAACAAGTATCTAAGGGCAGCATGATCCGTATAAATTATAACTTTAGATCCCTACAAGTAAGACATAAACTTATCACATGTATAAACTGTAACACCCTTATACCCGTAAATGGTACGGATACCGGATGTCATAACACTACACTAATACACACTACGATGCACTCGATAGTTTCTATATGAAATTCTTTTTTATTACAAACACATACATTCACACACTAAAACAAAACAATACCATATACCTTGTATCTATTTCCCATAGTCGCATACATGCCATGCCAAACATCGATTCTTGCTGCCAATATCTTCGTCCAGTTGACACTACATCTTCGGCCACATAATAATCTACTATCTTAACCTGCGCGCATTAATATTTACGCGCTGAGCATAAAATGCCCAGTGGTGGATACATATCCTAAATTTTCCACACTATAATACATGCATGCACACACTGATTCTTTTAACTCTATTTAAATTATAAGAGTATTAATTTCTGTGACTTTTGAATGATTACTATTCACCTTCACTGTGTTCGTTATCTTATTTTTCTCACTATTACTGTACTCTTAATATCCATTTTATACACTGTTATCAATTATCGCTATTACTTTCACTAGCACTGTCACTTTCACTATCACTATCACTGTCACTTTTACTATTAACTCTTACGATATTTAATTATTACATTATTAATTTTAGTCACTTATCAATCTATCTCTTGTAGTTGCTTATTAAATAGTCATTGTTTCAATATTTGTAAGACTGGTTTACTATTATGACTTGCTTTACTATTTTCGTTAACATTTCCTTTACTTTCTTGCATTACACTAATTCTTCACATTCAGACTTTCCACTGCATCTAATTTTTCATTAAGTTAATTATTTATGAATTGTTTTGTCACTGAATGAATACACTACAATCCAGTCACTAGGTTACTTGAATGCTGATTATTCGATCACTATTTTCTTATTTATTTCTTAATCAATCTTGTTTCTATATTTATTGACATGGTCTTCATACTTACAGTCTCATTATTAATGCATATCTTCTATTCTATTCGCTTATATAAATACCATTATAATGGGTCTATAAATTCTTTCCATTTTATCACTTTCTTATTACTCACAATAAAACCTATCATTTTAAAATTTTCATTTATTATTTCCCAATATTCTTAATTAAATTCTTTCTATATTATTATTTAGTAACACACATGTTACCAATTAATTCTTTATAACTTTATTAACTAATCTTGCACTATAATTTAATTCACTATGGTCCCTTAATTATCTCTCCATAATTAATTTCTAATCTATTCTTCGAACATTTCACTTAATTTATACTGTCATTATGCTCATTGTCAAATTCATTAATTTCTATCGTACTTGTATTACTATTATTATCACTATTTACATTACTAGTCTATTTATATTTATTTCCATATCATCCCCTTATTGACTTATATATATTTAAATCAGTATTCTCTTCACTTCACTATTAGTTAATTTCAATTAAATTTCCTCTTAATTATTTATTCACAATATCGCTATCTTACTTCTTTATCTTTCATTGCCACTTATTCATAAGTTCATCATTATTCCAAACATCATCAAATTACTTATTCCTTCACACTCACTATAGGTGTACAAAACAATTATAAATATTATTTATTTAATATTTATTCATGCAATAATTTTTCCATGCTTTACAAAATCATTCATTCATCAATTATCAATTATAAATATTTATTATTCATATCATCTACTAATTTGCACTTTAATCTACTAACTAACCTTAACATAATAATTCTATACAAATGCCACTACTTAATTACATTACTGTATTTATTCACTATTTTGCCACCCATTTTGTCACACCCCATAAGTGGCTTAATTGGAATTAGCAATTTTAATTGGACAATTAAGAGCAAGTGGGTAATTTGCATGAGGAAAAGAGGATTTTATTGCAAAGTTTTAATAAGGAATTAATTACAGATTTTTAGTTTAGTGAGTAAAGAGTAATTTGACAAGGGCTTATTGGTAATAGATGGAGCAGATTGTAAAAGAGTATTTAGTGGATTTGTGAACCCGTGCATGTGTGCCAAGTGGAGAGTGAGTGTGTGCATGTGGGTGAGAGAAAAGAGAGGTCTGAATGTTTTTAGTTCCTGGAAACTAAAGACGTGAGGTTTTCTCTCTTTTGCTCTCTCTCACGTTAGCCATCCCTTCCCTCTCCATTTTCTGTTCTTTTTCTCATTTGCATGTGTGTTCTTACATTGAGGAGCTAGGGTTTGGGTTTGGTAGAAGCTTCAGAAGGTAAGTGGCTGTCAGTTTTTGTATGGTTCTTCATCTTCTCCATCTTAAGGAATGTTCATTCTGTTTCTTTGGATTGATATTGGGTTTTATTTGTCGGTTCATGAAATCTGCTGAAGAGAAGAAGAAGGATAAAGGAAAAGATAAAGTAGTGGAGTGAAGGGTACAGTGGACGTTTTGAACTTCATTTACAGGTTTGGGAGTGTCTGTTCTTCCTCATGTTTGGATCCTGTTTGCTGTACTGATATGAACATTGTTTCTGTGTGTTTAAATATCAAAATGCATGAGAAGTGTAATGTGTATATATGATTTCTGTAGAAAAGAATAACTTTGTGTATGTTAATGGGATGAATATGCATGAGTTTGAATGTGGATTCCTGGGAAGTTAATGTTCTGGCATTGCTTCTGTTTTGATTGTAAAATGGTATAATTTTGATTAAAATTGCTGTAAATGTGCTCTGAAGACTTGAAGGTACGTGTTAGCATGACTTTTGCATGAAAAATTGTTTTTAGACAAATGGGGTTTGGAGTTTTGATGTACTCTGTTTTTACGTTTTCTGGGTTTTTACGTGTTCTGGAAATTTTGAGAAGGAGGAGCAAGTAGTGAGAGGAATATCACGAGACGTGATGGAGCATCACGCCGTGACCTCCCTCCTTGGGAAGTCACGCGACGTGATGGAGCATCACGCCTCGTGACCTCTCCTCTTCCCTGCGTGTCACGAGACAAGATCTCGTGACCTCCCCCTCTCCTCTCTGGCGTCACGAGGCGTGACGGATGGTCACGACTCGTGACTGCCCCGTTCTTCATGGCGCTCGCGAGAAATCAGCGTCACGAGTTACCACTACCTGGGTAACTCGTGACCAGTCTTCTTCCAGCTGCCTTGTTTTCTAAAAACCAAGTTTTAAGTTCTGGTTTAAAGGGTTTTTCTGTACATATCAAACGTTTGGGTTTTAAAGATTTGATTTGTATTTTTAATAATTGTTTAATTATGAGATTTGTGGTCATAATTAGTATTAATGTACATGATTTACATGTTTATAATTTACATGAGTATGGATTATTTTTAATGTGAGTTATAGGTCCTTTTAACTTCTGTATTTAATATTTATATTTACATGTTTCAAAATGTGATCAGTATACATGAATACATGGATGATAGATTAGTATTAATTTCAATTCTCATATTGATATTGGTGCTTGAATTGATGGTTTGTGTTTTAAGCCTGAATAAGTCATAGTAGTGGATAAGTAAGCGCTTACTTAGGTCAGAGTGTGTGTGCAGCTGCTATATGATAAAACGTTATATGTGGGTCCGTTTGGATCCTTGTTTCGATCCTGTATGGGTCTATATGGATATAATACGAGACTTCGGTCTCTATATGAAAAGTACATGTTTGAGACTCATGTCTCTATATGCTTGGGATACTGTGTTCTATCAGTATCCATTTGACCGTATCCACTTCTAGAGAGTATTTTAGACTAATCAGGCTACATGTTAATATGTGTTGAATATGATGAGATGTTTATTGGCAGGTTTAAAAGTATATTGATGCACATGAATTCTTGTATGACTTTATGTTTGTACACCCCGTACATGTGTACTTAGAATGATGAGATTTTAATAGTTAATTATTTACTGTTGTAAATATTGTATATATATATTGTTTGGTTGTTTTGTTCCTCCCCACTAAGCGTTATCGCTTAGCACGGGCTCTTTTCCCGTGCAGGTGGCGAGTTCGGTTTGGAGTAAGATATCTGCAGGTCGGCCACTAGAAGTCTTGTTGGATGAAGTTATTTTTGAGTCTTCCGCTGTTATATTGTACATGGCTTGTTATAGCAAAGTGAATCTTTTGTAAAGAAACAATTATTTTTGTATAAGTATTTGCTTACGAGCCCCTTTTTGTAAAACGATATTGATACGTTATATTTTGTAGGACTTGATATTATATGATCAAAAGTTTCTCTAAATTTCTTTTGGTTTACTTACAAGTATGTACTTTGGATTCGTTTATCTGTTTGTCCGCGTGACATTCCGGTATCCTTCCAACGGGGATAACGGGGTGTTACACATTTCATCAATTAATTCTTACCATTATACTTCAATTCAAATTACACTCTAAATTTTGCTTAAATTCCAATTTTACCATTTCAATTTGCTTTAATTACACTCTTGTCACTACTTGCTCTTATTACCACTTTTTATTTATTATTATTTCTTATTAAATCATTGATCATACTTATTTAAATCCAACCATTTAAATGACATAATTACTTATCTAATTCACATTATTCACTAATTACATTTTAATCCTTTAATGAAACTTATTATCTCTTTAATTACACTTAAATTCTTATTCTTTGCCCATGGTCTCTGTAACACCCTTTTTACTGTACATAATAACTTAATTATCTTAAACTATTCTTAAAATCATTACGAAAATTCGGGAAATTTTTTTTTTCTATTATATTACTATTAACCTTACTATTCACACAATCCTTCTCAAATAAGCTGCTTAAATTCTACCGAAATTTCGGCAGAGTCTCCTCTATAATATTGCCTATCCCCCTGTAAACAAAGTCTTTACACTTCTATAATCACATACATATTCATCCGTCCTACTCCAATTCAAACTCCATCACAATTTTGCCCATCCTCCAATTTAATTCCAATCACACACTCATATAATAATTCACAATATCATCCACTCACTATTTACCTCAATTTTTACAAAATAGACATAATATCAATACATCAACTATTTACTATGAATAAATATTTAGTGTATCTCTTGATACAATACTATCCTATTTATCAATATAGTGTACATGCCAATCAAAACGAGATCCAAAATATCAATTTCCAAAAATTTCATTCTCATCACCTGCTTGTCATGCTTACCATTCAACATTCCTCCTTTGGAACAGTGCTGATATTCACTTGATTCCTGTCTTATACCTGCGCGAGGACAAACCACGCGCTAAGCTTTACGCTTAGTGGTGACTACCAAATTTACTTATCCAAGGCATAATATAATATATACGCATACAATTGATCATACATACATTACTATTTTTGCATTAGAATCACAAATTACTTTCTCCTTTAATATTCAACATAATAATTTATAATTAATATACCAATAGTTCTTTAATTCCAAATTAAATATGAATGATTTGCAAGGTAAAATCATTTTTATGCAATACATTCAATATTCCTTTAAAATACAGAATTTTCCTAAAACATTTATATTTAAGTTTCAAAATTCATAGTCGAGATCTACTAGCATTTGACAATGTGCAAAAGACGCTTATCATGCATCATTGAACAAATTCCATGGATTGTCAAACAGTCAATATGTCCATAACATAGCAACTACTATTTCATTTCTATCTTAACAGTTATTCTAACTTTCATCTAATATAATAATACCCACTACAATATATATATATATGTACTTGCAGTACACATTGATGAATAATAAGTTCATATAAATACACAAAGCCACTTCATCATATCGCCACTTCATAAGATCATTTATCAATACCCTTTTAGTTAATTAAACTTTCTAGCAATATATATATATATTAAACTATAAGTTCTTCATTATTACCTTTTATTTGCCATTTTATTCGTAATTTTACTACTTTAACACTTTACTTATCATTAAATTACTTCATATTTTCTTAATCCACATTTTCTCCATACTTACCATTTGACTTCTCAAATTATACATTTAATATGGATTACAAAATTTATTATTTAAACCCACCAATTTACCTCGCTTCATTTATTCCTTGTTAAATTCCTTGATTCACAAATTATTTCACATTCATCAATTCGCTTTGCAATTTATTATTTTGCCCATAGTACAATGCTGGCAGACTCTAAGCACAGGATAAACGGGATGTGAACCCCTAAGAGTTCACAATAACCTGGAGTGATCTCTGAGAGATCACTCCAGTCTTTCAAACCTGAAAGAACCCCAATGGACTACCCCCAGTCTTTCAGATACCAGTGGAGTCCTGTGTGACCACCACTGTCTTTAAATACAGTACAATACACTTCAGATCTTTAGATATTCAGATATTCCGATACAGAAGTAGGACCATCATTGGCCTACTAAAAAGTGAGTCGCCATGCTCACACCCGCGGTCTTATGTCCCTATGGCTAGCCATTATATCCTGAACTAGACTTGACTACCAGCTCATCGAATAGGGCCACAATATTGGATGTTATTTAAATAAATCAAAACTTTGATCTTTACATAAAATAAGATCAATATACACTTCAATTCAATTTTTCAAAAATAATCCCGGTATCATCCATCATCATTTTCTCATACAATTTCATTTATTTATCACATTCCACTGATTTTGCTTCACAGGAAGCCATTAATCATATTTATATAATTAAAATGCATTAAATGTTATAACATATCTCAAATATGCGAGTATACATTCAGCCACCACCACCCTTTTTTTTTTCATTCTCGTTCTCCTCCATTTATTTCATCAATTTAAGTTTATCTCATAAAGAACCCATAATACATTACTGTTATATAGATACTCAAGGTTTTTCACACATTTTATTAAACTTCTTATATTTCTTCCATTTATAAATACTGTTCTAGTTTCCCAGTTACAGACAATTTTCCAATTCTTTTCATTTAACCCAAAATTCTGTAAGTCTTAATTTAATCTCAAATCAAATAAAACCAGCAACGTATTATTCACCTACTAATTTACTAGTTCATGAAAACATTTTAGCATCTGAATATATACATACGTGTGTATATATATAGACACGCACGCACGCACACACACACACACACTAGAAGGAATTAACAGTTTATGCTTAGATGATAGCCTTAAAATCTCAACTTATCACTAACCATGTCTTTTTCCCAATAATTATGCCTTAATTTAACGCATACATCTTAATTTAACAGAAATTCATCCGATAAAAATACACATTTATTTCTAATATAACACTATTTTAATGTTTAAACACAATATAATACATCAAAATAATCAAACAAATATCCATATTCCTTATCTCATGAATTCCAACTAACCCTTCACTTCAATTGAATCTCTTTTATATTACTAAAACTAAACCAATTTCCTTCCTTTTTATGTTTTACTTTCAAGCTTTATTAGTCACTCAAAACATATAGTTAATTTCCAAGTTTCTCAGTATGTTACATCGGCATTTAATCAAACTCTTATTCATATTAATTATGTATCTTAGTTAGCTTTTTGTATTATTAAGATCATATTAGTCCTACTAATTAATCAACTAGCCAAGTCTATAAAAAACTTAATCTTTAGCACAATGTGTATAAACTGAAGACAAGAAAATTTACAAGTCTAAAATTCCAATTACCTATATATCATAACTCAATTACTACCTAAATGTATAATTATAGTTTCAATCACCTTAAACCATTATCCAACCTAAATTCAAAAATTTGAACATATTAACTAATTTGGACAACAATTGCATTTAACACAACCAAACTCTTTACATCTAAAATATATATATAACTTAGCTTTTTGAACAAACAGATTCAATGGAAGAAATAATTTATCTATTTAATTTCTCCAAATCTTTTGCTCATTATATAACTATTGTTACATTTAATTTGTAACTATAATATATGAGTTTATCTAACTTATTACTATAACAACTTATCCATTTCAAATAGCTAGTTGTCCATAATTTGTTAAATTCAATTTATTCAAACTAATTATTGAATTAACGTAGCCAATTTATCATTTAATTTAGCAAACCATAACAACACACACATTCTGTGAATATAAATTCACCTCAACAATTTAATGATGACTAAATCACTTGGGAAAAATAAATTTGGTGGTCACTAACCTATTTTCTGCATTTTTTTTTGTCTTTTCCCGGTCGCCGGAACTCCACCGGAGGTGCTGAGATCACCGAAAGGAAGCTCGACGCCTCTGGGTTCCTTTTCCGGTGATCACGCACCCAACCGTGGCGCCGTTTAGCCTGAATCGTCGTCGAAAGCTACGGTCCTCTTCTCCTCCGATCTGTTCATCCCCGGCGAGTGAGGAGGATCCACGGCCACCGGAAGCTTCGCCTCTCCGCCGTGAGTCCCGTCGTGGTGTTCGTGTCGCCTCTCGCCGTCAGAGCTCGCCGAAAAATGCAAGAGAAACTTCGGTTCCTCTCTCTCCGATCTGCTCATCGCCGGCAAGTGAGGAGGATCCATGGCCACCGGAAGCTTCGTCTAGCCACCAGGAATCTCACGGTACTGCTCGTGTCGTCGTCCGCCGTTAGAGCTCGCCGAAAAACACTGAAGAAGGTCACGGTTCTTCTCTCGCTTCCCTGGAATGGCGTCGCTGCGAATTTGGAGAACCCACTACGGGGGTGGCGCTGTGGGTTGCGACGATCCGATCCCCACCTCCGTTCGCCGTCGATGGTCGCTGTCGGTGCCTCCCGCGGCTCCTTCTCCCTCTCTTCCTCTCTTTCGGTCTCCTTCCCCGATCTCCCATGTTCTGTCTTCCCCCCTCTTTCTTTGTCTATTTTATTTAATTCCCACAATTTCTAGCTAATATTTCCCTATAACAATTGGACACTCTTAGACTAATAAAATTTGTCACATGGAAAAATTATTTATCTTGTCAATTTACTCTTTATTTCTTTGTTATTATTTTCTTAATTATTTGCATGTAAACATACACTCATATATATATATATATATATATATATATATATATATATATATATATATATATATATATATATATATATATATATACATATATACTTAAAATTATTTGAATAATTAAATTGAACAACTTTAAGGAAAATTCCACTCTTATGCATCAAAAATCAATTTTAGATAAATATTTTAACGCGTCAAATTATTAAATAAAAAAAATACTAAAATTTTTGGGGCATTACAATTCTCCCCTCCTTAAAAGAAATTTCGTCCTCGAAATTTTTCTGGACTAGTACAATGATTTACTATTCCTCATTTCATTCAACTTGCATTTCCAATGCAAATTTGCAAACAATTCAATTGTATCTGCCCATCTCATGGAAGTCATTATCTCTTTATCATTAATAATGCTTTGTTGTGGAGACAGTAGAGGAAAAATCCGTTAAATAAAGTGACTACATGCACAATTCTCCCTTTTTCTTTACACCACAAGAACACATTTTAAAATCAATAACTTCTAACTCCACTTCAATAAGAACCGAGATATGGTGTTCCAAACTCCTTTACGATCAGGCACTACATTCTCATAATAGAGGTAAGGGGGCCCAACAACAGTTTCTAAAAGTGTTCTTTTAGTTACAAACTCTGAAATAATGGGGACTCCAAGTCCAATCATTGTATTTGGGAAGCATAGCCTATCATCATTACTAGACAGCAGATTCCTTTCAAATCTCAATTACTTTTTCCTTCCCACCTATTATATTCATAAAAACTCCTCTTTTTGTATTTAGGGTAATCGACATCAGGCTGCTCGATCTTTGGCTTCGCCATTTGAGCAGCACTTATGAAATATATAAGCTCTACAATTGTGGCATGTGGTCCACTTCTTTCTAGAGCTATCGATGCCTTGTCCTTAGAATACCCTACCTTCACCAGAAACAGCAAAACGCTCCCCTCATCATCAGGCTCAAATTTAACAATTTTCCTCATTTTCAAAATTATGTCTGAAAAATCGTTGAGAAAGCTCCCATCATATCTAAAGACTGGTAATCAGAATCAATATGCAATTCTTCTTTATGTGATTTTTCAATCACCGAGTATGCGAGAAAAGTCTAAAACTGAATCTGTATTTCTTTCCCCATTTTCCTGAATTACTTTGGACACCGTTTCCACTTCAAATCCTGTTCTAACAAAATGATCAATTAACTTGGAGTCAGAAGAACTAGTAGATAATCTTGTCGAATATTTAAGAAGTATTTTATGTGTCCAAAAGTGCACTTACTTCTTAACTTACGCGTTAATCAGGCCCAAGTTACATCATACTTAAGCCAATAACATATCCATTGTACAAATCATTTCATTTCTTTATTTTCCATCTTTGGCATGTACACTCTATCCAAAAACCAATTGCATACACAACTTATTACTTACCTTAATCCTTACTTAATTCCTTTCTCCTAAAACACACTGTCTTTTTTTTTTTATACAGAATCGTTGACATATTCAATAAACTCTTTCCTTGATCAAAATAACTATAACATTTCCTTCTTAGTTTACCGCATCACTAGTCCCAATTTGTCTATTACTTCTGAAACATTACATATATCTTACAGTACTTATTACTTAACTATCTAGTACCCAAGTTCACAATTTTATTCACTCTTATAAGCCAATTCAAGCTATAATCAATTAGTCAATCTAATCAGATACAATTCCATTCCAAAATATGTTGAAATCTCATCACATTCTATGCCTTAATTCACTAACACGAAGGATCAAACCCACAAATTACACAGATACAAATCTCTTACTCATACTTATACATATTTAGTGATCCTTCACCCCTTTCTTTTTCAATTCCTAGATTAAATCTCTAATTCCTTATTTTGCTTACTCAACTTTATTACACTCCTCATTACCTCCAATATACTACTATCTTTCTATAGGTACATCAACCTCACTTCCATACACTTACTATATTCCATGCCAGTTTCCTTTCAATTGGGGCATATGCATAAAACTTGATGTTTTTCATGAATGATCATGTGATGCCGATACAATGAATGTATGATGTTTCATGTATGCAGTATGATGCAAATGTGCATATCATGTAAGAACAGTGCATAGTAACCCTGCCCATGCATAAAATATTCAATGATTGCCCCTCTATCAAGGATAACTGACAGGTACCTAAAATACCATAACCTTCTTCCACGTTCATATACTTTAAATCTCATAATTTTTGAACATCTCAATTTCTTACCTCTGATTTTCTATTCAACTCCTTCCAAAATATCTATACTTAGGACTAAACAGAGATGCCCATATTAAACAACACACATTCATTTCTCATAAACAATATCACATATTCTCCAAATATCTTATTGGCCAGAACCGCCTAAACCTTTGCTCTAATACCACTAACTGTAACACCCTTTTTACTGTACATAATAACTTAATTGTCTTAAACTATTCTTAAAATCATTACGAAAATCCGGGAATTTTTTTTTTCTATTCTATTACTATTAACCTTACTATTCACACAATCCTTCTCAAATAAGCTACTTAAATTCTACCGAAATTTCGGCAGAGTCTCCTCTATAATATTGCCTATCCCCCTGTAAACAAAGTCTTTACACTTCTATAATCACATACATATTCATCCGTCCTACTCCAATTCAAACTCCATCACAATTTTGCCCATCCTCCAATTTAATTCCAATCACACACTCATATAATAATTTACAATATCATCCACTCACTATTTACCTCAATTTTTACAAAATACAAGAACATAATATCAATACATCAACTATTTACTATGAATAAATATTTAGTGTATCTCTTGATACAATACTATCCTATTTATCAATATAGTATACATGCCAATCAAAACGAGATCCAAAATATCAATTCCCAAAAAATTCACTCTCATCACCTACTTGTCATGCTTACCATTCAACATTCCTCCTTTAGAACAGTGCTGATATTCACTTGATTCCTGTCTTATACCTGCGCGAGGACAAACCACGCGCTAAGCTTTACACTTAGTGGTGACTACCAAATTTACTTAGCCAAGGCATAATATAATATATACGCATACAATTGATCATACATACATTAATATTTTTGCATTAGTATCACAAATTACTTTCTCCTTTAATATTCAACATAATAATTTATAATTAATATACCAATTGTTCTTTAACTCCAAATTAAATATGAATGATTTGCAAGGTAAAATCATTTTTATGCGATACATTCAATATTCTTTTAAAATACTGAATTTTCCTAAAACATTTATATTTAAGTTTCTAAATTCATAGTCGAGATCTACTAGCATTTGACAATGTGCAAAAGACGCTTATCATGCACCATTGAACAAATTCCATGGATTGTCAAACAGTCAATATGTTCATAACATAGCAACTACTATTTCATTTCTATCTTAACAGTTATTCTAACTTTCATCTAATACAATAATACCCACAACAATATATATATATGTACTTGCAGTACACATTGATGAATAATAAGTTCATATAAATACACAAAGCCACTTCATCATATCGCCACTTCATAAGATCATTTATCAATACCCTTTTAGTTAATTAAACTTTCTAGCAATATATATATATATATATATATTAAACTTTAAGTTCTTCATTATTACCTTTTATTTGCCATTTTATGTAACACCCCGCCATCCCCGTTGGAAGGATACCGGAGTGCCACGCGGGCAAACACAAATAATCATATACATTT
Source organism: Excoecaria cochinchinensis (assembly GCA_947683425.1). NCBI lineage: Eukaryota > Viridiplantae > Streptophyta > Magnoliopsida > Malpighiales > Euphorbiaceae > Excoecaria > Excoecaria cochinchinensis. Next base: position 7,694,097 of record CANTUQ010000004.1, read on the forward strand.
ACACATGTATAAATAAATAAAAGAAAACCAAATGAGATTTAAAGAAACTTTTAATCATTTGATCAGAAAATTCCTGTAACATATATATATCAAGTCCTTATACATATATCATATTTATATCGTTTTTTACAAAAAGGGCTCGTAAGCATTACATATACAAAAATATACTTGTTTCTTTACAAAAGATTCATTTTGCTATACACAAGCCATGTACAAAAATAATTACAGCGGAAGACTTCAAAGTATAACAACTTCATCCAAAAAGACTCCTAGTGGCCGACCTGCAGATATCCGACTCTGAACTGCACTCGCCACCTGCACGGGAAAAGAGCCCGTGCTAAGCGATAACGCTTAGTGGGGAGGAACAAAACAAAATAACACTATACAATATAACATATGTGCAACAACACTATAATCAATATACAAGGTGCATATCATTAGGTTATACAAGAATTCATATGCATCATATCCATTTAATCTTATTAATAAACATCTCAACATATACACTACATATACACATATAGCCTGATTAGTCGGAACAAACTCATTAGAAGTGGATACGGTCATTTGGATACTGATAGAACACAGTATCCCAAGCATATAGAGACATGAGTCTCAAACATGTAATTTTCATATAGAGACCGAGGTCTCGCTTTATTTCCATATAGATCCTAACAGGATCGAAACAAGGATCCAAACGGACCCGCATATAGCATTTTTATCATATAGCAGCTGTACACACACTCTGACCTAAGTAAGCGCTTACTTATCCACTACTATGACTTATACAGGCTTATATGACACCACTCAATAATTCATATATCAAATCATGAGAATTTCATTAACTACTAGCTTATAAATCATGTATACTTGTATAATAATCAAATTCAGAAACATTTAAACATATAATTATTAACTACAGGAGGTAATAAGAACAAATAGCTCATATTGAAAAAGTCCCTGTTAAATAAACTATAAACATGTAAATCATGTATATTAAACCCAATATTATGCAATTATTAAAATACAATCAAATTTTTAAAACTAATTAATCGTCATGTAATGTAAAACCCTTGAAATCAGAAGTTAAAAATCATGCTTTTAGAAAACAGGCAACTGAAGGAAGGCTGGTCACGTCGTGACCTCCAGTCACGCCGTGACTCCAGCTTCACGCGAGCGCCAGGCAATCTCGTGACGCAGGCTTCACGCGAGCGCCAAGCAAGAACAGCAGGCAGTCACGGCGTGACCACCAGTCACGTCGCGTGACGCCTGTGAGAGGAGAGGGAGAAGTCGCGCAGGAAAAGGCGAAAGTCACGGCGTGATGCCGCTTCACGCCACGTGACCTTCAGCAAAGAAGGAGTCACGGCGTGAAGCTGCTTCGCGCCTCGTGACCTTCAACCGAGAAGGGGGTCACGGCGTGATGCAGCATCACGTCTCGTGATCTTCTTCTCACAATTCTTCTTCTTCTCCACTCAGAATCCAGAATTTGCAGAAAACGTGAAAAACCAGTAAATTGTGAAAACAGAGTACAATCAAAACTCAAACCCCAATTTGTGCAAATCAATTTTTCAGGCAACAATGATGCAAATACGTACCTTTAGGTCTTCTGAGCGCAATCAAAGAAATTTTCACTCACATTATTCACATTATCATGTATTTACAGTAACAAACAGAGAGTCACAAACAACCCAGAATTTCACACTCAAAACCATGCATATTCATCTCATTTACATACTTTTCTACAGAAATCATATATATACACATCACATTACTCATGCAATTGACGATCAGATGCATATAACTAACATTAACAATACAACAGCAATTAGGATCCAAAGAGGAGAAAGGACAGACACTCCCAAACCTGTTGAAGTCCAAAAAGAACGACCACTGCACTTCTTCAGTCCAAAATCTTATCCTTTCCTTTGTCTTTTCTTTTATCTTCTGTAACTTCTTTTCCAATCTCCAACCCTAGTCCCACAATAGAATACACATGCAAAAATGGGAAGAAGAACAGCAAATGGAGAGTAAGAGTAGAATGTGATCTTCGTGAGAGGGAAAAACAAGAAGAGAGAAAACTTTTAGCCTTTTGTTTTCATCCTACTAAACTTTTTCTCAGATCTTTCTTTCCCTCACCCACGTACACACTCACTCTCCACTTGGCACACATGCACGCTTACACATTTCACATAATCCTCTTTTACCAATTAAGTCCCTGCCAAAATACCTTTTACTCACTTAACTAAAAAAATATGTAATTACTTCAATTAAATTCTTGCAATTAAATCCTCCTTTCTACTGAATATAACCCAATTAGCCTTAATTGTCCAATTAACATCAGTGACTTCCAATTAGGCCACTTATGGGGTGTGACAACTCACCCCTCCTTAAGAAAATTTCGTCCTCGAAATTTCCTTGCTTATCGAATACAACTCAAATATCAAAATCCGAAACGAGACAAAACTGAATATGTAAACACTTACCCGAAGAACCCGCTGCACCCGTCGCATCTCTAGCAATCATAGCATAACCTCTATACTGATTATGATCCTCAGTAGCACCAGGTCGCTGCACTATTTCTGATGGTGCTCTCGGAGCTCGGCTTCCTTCATGATTGCTTTGGATAACATTGGATTTTCGGCTTTCTTGTTGATTCTGGTTCTCTTGTCGACTAGGGCAAAAGGCAAATCGATGTTCCATGCTTCCACATTTGAAACAAGCGCCGGTAATCTTGCGACACGTACCCCAATGGTACCTATGACAGTGCTCACATTCTGGTGCTCGATTTCCTTTATTACCATGTGGGGCTTCACTCTCTACCTGTGAAGGCATCTGAACACTCCCTCTAGATCCTTGCTCAACTGGTGTACCCTTTGCTTTCTTAGCACTCACATTTCCCCCTTCTGGTGCTCTCCTTTTCTGTGCCATCTTCTGTTTAATCTCTTCAGATTCCTCTAACCTCATTGCTGCAGCCACAATCTGATAATACCCAACTGGCTGCAAGACAATCATCGCAGACAAGGGACCTCTGAATACCTCACGCAATCCCTCTAAAAAGTGCCTACATCTGAACTCATCTGTCAACAACTGCTCGGGTACATACTTACTCAACCGGTTGAACTCCTTATCATACTCACTGACAGTCATTCCCCTTTGCTTCAAGCTAATGAACTCTCTCCATTTCGCTTCTTGGTATGCCTTCGTTATATACTTTTGCTCAAACTCTTTCTTGAAATACTCCCATGTCAGTTCAGCTGGTCGCTGAGGATTCCTCATCACAAGTTCCCACCAATCATATGCTGGTCCCTGAAGCAACGATATTGCACAAGAAGCTCTCTGATCAGCAGGACATCTAATCTCTTGTAAAATCCTGTCCACTCTCTTCAACCAAAACTCAGCCACATCAGATTCATCTAAGGCAGTCCCATAAAAATCCTCTGCTCCTCTCTTTCTTAACAACTCAGTTGGAGCCTTAGGTGCAGTCAATCTATCAACCACTTGTAATAACCCCTGAACTAACGCTGGATCAAAAGCAATACCTCTATTTGCACCCTCAGCTGGTGCAGGTTCCCGCTCATGTCTATCCTGTCTAACTGGATCATCTCTTCTAACTGGATTCTCTCTAGGACCCACATTATAACTGCTCATAGTGTCGCCCATATACTCACTTGGATCCGACTCCATATAAACACTACAAAACACAAGACATCTGCATTAGGCCACTATACAAAACTGACTCTCATGCATAGACTCGACTCTATACTCAGACAATCACAACATAACCCAGAACCACCAAACCTGGGCTCTGATACCAAGCTGTAACACCCCGCCATCCCCGTTGGAAGGATACCGGAGTGCCACGCGGGCAAACACAAATAATCATATACATTTACACATGTATAAATAAATAAAAGAAAACCAAATGAGATTTAAAGAAACTTTTAATCATTTGATCAGAAAATTCCTGTAACATATATATATCAAGTCCTTATACATATATCATATTTATATCGTTTTTTACAAAAAGGGCTCGTAAGCATTACATATACAAAAATATACTTGTTTCTTTATAAAAGATTCATTTTGCTATACACAAGCCATGTACAAAAATAATTACAGCGGAAGACTTCAAAGTATAACAACTTCATCCAAAAAGACTCCTAGTGGCCGACCTGCAGATATCCGACTCTGAACTGCACTCGCCACCTGCACGGGAAAAGAGCCCGTGCTAAGCGATAACGCTTAGTGGGGAGGAACAAAACAAAATAACACTATACAATATAACATATGTGCAACAACACTATAATCAATATACAAGGTGCATATCATTAGGTTATACAAGAATTCATATGCATCATATCCATTTAATCTTATTAATAAACATCTCAACATATACACTACATATACACATATAGCCTGATTAGTCGGAACAAACTCATTAGAAGTGGATACGGTCATTTGGATATTGATAGAACACAGTATCCCAAGCATATAGAGACATGAGTCTCAAACATGTAATTTTCATATAGAGACCGAGGTCTCGCTTTATTTCCATATAGATCCTAACAGGATCGAAACAAGGATCCAAACGGACCCGCATATAGCATTTTTATCATATAGCAGCTGCACACACACTCTGACCTAAGTAAGCGCTTACTTATCCACTACTATGACTTATACAGGCTTATATGACACCACTCAATAATTCATATATCAAATCATGAGAATTTCATTAACTACTAGCTTATAAATCATGTATACTTGTATAATAATCAAATTCAGAAACATTTAAACATATAATTATTAACTACAGGAGGTAATAAGAACAAATAGCTCATATTGAAAAAGTCCCTGTTAAATAAACTATAAACATGTAAATCATGTATATTAAACCCAATATTATGCAATTATTAAAATACAATCAAATTTTTAAAACTAATTAATCGTCATGTAATGTAAAACCCTTGAAATCAGAAGTTAAAAATAATGCTTTTAGAAAACAGGCAACTGAAGGAAGGCTGGTCACGTCGTGACCTCCAGTCACGCCGTGACTCCAGCTTCACGCGAGCGCCAGGCAATCTCGTGACGCAGGCTTCACGCGAGCGCCAAGCAAGAACAGCAGGCAGTCACGGCGTGACCACCAGTCACGTCGCGTGACGCCTGTGAGAGGAGAGGGAGAAGTCGCGCAGGAAAAGGCGAAAGTCACGGCGTGATGCCGCTTCACGCCACGTGACCTTCAGCAAAGAAGGAGTCACGGCGTGAAGCTGCTTCGCGCCTCGTGACCTTCAACCGAGAAGGGGGTCACGGCGTGATGCAGCATCACGTCTCGTGACCTTCTTCTCACAATTCTTCTTCTTCTCCACTCAGAATCCAGAATTTGCAGAAAACGTGAAAAACCAGTAAATTGTGAAAACAGAGTACAATCAAAACTCAAACCCCAATTTGTGCAAATCAATTTTTCAGGCAACAATGATGCAAATACGTACCTTTAGGTCTTCTGAGCACAATCAAAGAAATTTTCACTCACATTATTCACATTATCATGTATTTACAGTAACAAACAGAGAGTCACAAACAACCCAGAATTTCACACTCAAAACCATGCATATTCATCTCATTTACATACTTTTCTACAGAAATCATATATATACACATCACATTACTCATGCAATTGACGATCAGATGCATATAACTAACATTAACAATACAACAGCAATTAGGATCCAAAGAGGAGAAAGGACAGACACTCCCAAACCTGTTGAAGTCCAAAAAGAACGACCACTGCACTTCTTCAGTCCAAAATCTTATCCTTTCCTTTGTCTTTTCTTTTATCTTCTGTAACTTCTTTTCCAATCTCCAACCCTAGTCCCACAATAGAATACACATGCAAAAATGGGAAGAAGAACAGCAAATGGAGAGTAAGAGTAGAATGTGATCTTCGTGAGAGGGAAAAACAAGAAGAGAGAAAACTTTTAGCCTTTTGTTTTCATCCTACTAAACTTTTTCTCAGATCTTTCTTTCCCTCACCCACGTACACACTCACTCTCCACTTGGCACACATGCACGCTTACACATTTCACATAATCCTCTTTTACCAATTAAGTCCCTGCCAAAATACCTTTTACTCACTTAACTAAAAAAATATGTAATTACTTCAATTAAATTCTTGCAATTAAATCCTCCTTTCTACTGAATATAACCCAATTAGCCTTAATTGTCCAATTAACATCAGTGACTTCCAATTAGGCCACTTATGGGGTGTGACATTTTATTCTTAATTTTAGTACTTTAACACTTTACTTATCATTAAATTACTTCATATTTTCTTAATCCACATTTTCTCCAAACTTACCATTTGACTTCTCAAATTATACATTTAATATGGATTACAAAATTTATTATTTAAACCCACCAATTTACCTCGCTTCATTTATTCCTTGTTAAATTCCTTGATTCACAAATTATTTCACATTCATCAATTCGCTTTGCAATTTATTATTTTGCCCATAGTACAATGCTGGCAGACTTTAAGCACAGGATAAACGGGATGTGAACCCCTAAGAGTTCACAATAACTTGGAGATATCTCTGAGAGATCACTCCAGTCTTTCAAACCTGAAGGAACCCCAAAGGATTACCCCCAGTCTTTCAGATACCAGTGGAGTCCTGTGTGACCACCACTGTCTTTAAATATAGTACAATACACTTCAGATCTTCAGATATTCAGATAATCCGATACAGAAGTAGGACCATCATTGGCCTACTAAAGAGTGAGTCGCCATGCTCACACCCGCGGTCTTATGTCCCTATGGCTAGCCATTATATCCTGAACTAGACTTGACTACCAGCTCATCGAATAGGGCCACAATATTGGATGTTATTTAAATAAATCAAAACTTTGATCTTTACATAAAATAAGATCAATATACATTTCAATTCAATTTTTCAAAAATAATCCCGGTATCATCCATCATCATTTTCTCATACAATTTCATTTATTTATCACATTCCACTGATTTTGCTTCACAGGAAGCCATTAATCATATTTATATAATTAAAATGCATTAACAGTTATAACATATCTCAAATATGCGAGTATACATTCAGCCACCACCCTTTTTTTTTCTATTCTCGTTCTCCTCCATTTATTTCATCAATTTAAGTTTATCTCATAAAGAACCCATAATACATTACTATTTTATAGATACTCAAGGTTTTTCACACATTTTATTAAACTTCTTATATTTCTTCCATTTATAAATACTGTTCTAGTTTCCCAGTTACAGACAATTTTCCAATTCTTTTCATTCAACCCAAAATTCTGTAAGTCTTAATTTAATCTCAAATCAAATAAAACCAGCAACATATTATTCACCTACTAATTTACTAGTTCATGCAAACATTTTAGCATCTGAATATATACATACGTGTATATATATATATATATACACACACACACACACATTAGAAGGAATTAACAGTTTATGCTTAGATGATAGCCTTAAAATCTCAACTTATCACTAACCATGTCTTTTTCCCAATAATTATGCCTTAATTTAACGCATACAACTTAATTTAATAGAAATTCATTCGATAAAAATACACATTTATTTCTAATTTAACACTATTTAAATGTTTAAACACAATATAATACATCAAAATAATCAAACAAATATCCATGTTCCTTATTTCATGAATTCCAACTAACCCTTCACTTAAATTGAATCTCTTTTAGATTACTAAAACTAAACCAATTTCCTTCCTTTTTATGTTTTACTTTCATGCTTTATTAGTCACTCAAAACATATAGTTAATTTCCAAGTTTCTCAGTATGTTACATCGGCATTTAATCAAACTCTTATTCTTATTAATTATGTATCTTAGTTAGCTTTTTGTATTATTAAGATCATATTAGTGCTACTAATTAATCAGCTAACCAATTCTATGAAAAACTTAATCTTTAGCACAATGTGTATAAACTGAAGACAAGAAAATTTACAAGTCTAAAATTCCAATTACCTATATATCATAACTCAATTACAACCTAAATGAATAATTATAGTTTCAATCATCTTAAACCATTATCCAGCCTAAATTCCAAAATTTGAACATATTAACTAATTTGGACAACAACTGCATTTAACACAACCAAACTCTTTACATCTAAAATATATATATAACTTAGCTTTTTGAACAAACAGATTCAATGGAAGAAACAATTTATCTATTTAATTTCTCCAAATCTTTTGCTCATTATATAACTATTGTTACATTTAATTTGTAACTATAATATATGAGTTTATCTAACTTATTACTATAACAACTTATACATTTCCAATAGCTAGTTGTCCATAATTTGTTAAATTCAATTTATTCAAACTAATTACTGAATTAACGTAGCCAATTTATCATTTAATTTAGCAAACCATAACAACACACACATTCTGTGAATATAAATTCACCTCAACAATTTAATGATGACTAAATCACTTGGGAAAAATAAATTTGGTGGTCACTAACCTATTTTCTGCATTTTTTTTTGTCTTTTCCCGGTCGACGGAGCGTCGCCGGAGTGTCGCCAGAACTCCACCGGAGGTGCTGAGATCACCGAAAGGAAGCTCGATGCCTCTGGGTTCCTTTTCCGGTGATCACGCGCCCAACCGTGGCGCCGTTTAGCCTGAATCGCCGTCCGAAGCTACGGTCCTCTTCTCCTCCGATCTGTTCATCCCCGGCGAGTGAGGAGGATCCACGGCCACCGGAAGCTTCGCCTCTCCGCCCTGAGTCCCGTCGTGGTGTTCGTGTCGCCTCTCGCCGTCGGAGCTCGCCGGAAAACGCAAGAGAAGCTTCGGTTCCTCTCTCTCCGATCTGCTCGTCGCCGGCAAGTGAGGAAGATCCATGGCCACCGGAAACTTCGTCTGGCCACCAGGAATCTCACGGTGCTGCTCGTGTCGTCGTCCGCCGTTGGAGCTCGCCGGAAAACACCGAAGAAGGTCACGGTTCTTCTCTCGCTTCCCTGGAACGGCGTCGCTGCGAATCTGGAGAACCAACTACGGGGGTGGCACTGCGGGTTGCGACGATCCGATCCCCACCTCCGTTCGCCGTCGATGGTCGCTGGCGGTGCCTTTCGCCGCTCCTTCTCCCTCTCTTCCTCTCTTTCGGTCTCCTTCCCCGATCTCCCATGTTCTGTCTTCCCCCCTCTTTCTTTGTCTATTTCATTTAATTCCCACAATTTCTAGCTCATAATTCCCTATAACAATTGGACACTCTTAGATTAATAAAATTTGTCACATGGAAAAATTATTTATCTTGTCAATTTACTCTTTATTTCTTTGTTTATTATTTTCTTAATTATTTGCATGTAAACATACACTCATATATATATATATATATATATATATATATATATATATATATATATATATATATATATATATATATATATATATATATATATATATATATATATAGACTTAAAATTATTTGAATAATTAAATTGAACAACTTTAAGGAAAATTCCACTCTTATGCGTCAAAAATCAATTTTAGATAAATATTTTAGAGCGTCAAATTATTAAATAAAAAAATACTGAAATTTTTGGAGCATTACAGTCTCCAATTATACCCTTATCTTTTTCACTAATGACACTTATGTCCCCACAATTACATTAATTCCATCTATGTCCTTTATTTTACATTAATTATCATTGTACCCTTCATTATTCATTATTTACCTTTTTAACCTTACATCTTTTCCATTTTACACTTTTACCCTTATTTATTAATTTCAATTACAATTGTACCCCTTTCACTTCACTTTTCCACTCTTTAACTTACAATTTAGCCAAATTACAATTTAGTCCCTATTTTATCACTTTAGCACTGTTTTATTATTTTAACATCATAAATTACCAAAATTACCATTTTACCCTTCCACTTGCACTTTTAACTTATTGTTACAACTTTCAACCAACTTGTTGTAAAATTACTATTTTGCCCCTCAATTTTCTATTTACTTCATTTTAATCCTGTTTTCACTCATTTTCACTTTTATCACTATTTTAACCATTTTTATCACATATTTATCATGATGCCCCTAGTATGGACCCGGTAGAAAATCTAATAACCGGATATGCGGGACATGGGCCCCACAGAGCCATTACACTATGAAATGATCCTAACAGGACCATTTCTCACTGCACTGCACTACACTAAACACTGATTTTTCACTGAACACTAAGATAAGCCGTCACTGGCTTATCAATATCGAGTCACCATGACTCGTACCGCGGTGTGGAATCCCTATGGCTAGCCAATTATATCCTGGACCAGATTTCACTACCAGACAAGTACTAAGGGCAATATTCTATTTGAAATCACTTAAAATTCACTTAGTATCAACACACATATTTCAGCCAACATCTCAAATTCACTTAAAATTTTGCATACACATTCATTTATCACCATTCACTCATTGTATACCATATTTTACCACTATACATCAAAATACACATTCATTCTTTAACATTTCTCATTCGGCCAACACTTTAAAAATTCACTATTTTTATTTTCCCTTCCATTAATCACTCATTTAACTCAATTACATAATATACAGTTCAATTATACCATTTATATGCTTAAATCACTAAAGGAATTCATGAATTTCTTTATTATTCAATTCGGCCAAGACTTCAGTTCTTCATCAACAATTAATTTTCTTCCTTTATTCTTTCATTTCACTAAATTACATATTTATTATCATGATTACATAGTTCTTATGCCTTAAATATCTATTTAATCCTTATGAACATATACATAATCATTCGGCCATCCACTTAATTCTTTACCCACACTCATTTTTCTTTGATTAACCATTAATTTATTTAAATTACATGTTATTAATCACAAATATGCAATTTAATTTGCATTAAGCACTAATGTATACCCTTGTATACTAAGGTATACCATTCAGCCATAACATTAGATTTTCTTTATGTGTTCTTTAATTTCTTTCAATCACTCTATCATGCCTTAAACATGTTATATATATAATAACCATCAATTATAAGCCATAAACTTCATTTAATCTTCATAAAATCCATAATATTCTATTCGGTCTACATTAGGTTTTTCATACCACTTAGTTTTAATTTCATCTAATCATACTTTTACACTATTTTAGGTCCACTAATCACATATACTAAGTTAGATTCAATTATTCATGCATTTTTCACATACACACAATACAAACATAACCTAAACTCATGCCTTTACCATGGAAAAGAAAGGATATTGTATCCACTAACCTTATTTCCATGCTCTCCATCACTTAAGCTTGCTTTCCATGCCTTATCTCCTTGAAAAGCCATGACTTCCTTAGAGTTCCTCATGTGGCCGAATACATACCCAAAGAAACACCCATTATTTCTCCTTATTTATTCAATATAACTTCATAAATATCCTCTACATACCCAAAAATACCTATTTTAAGCATTAGATTAAATTATAGAACTCAAAATCTCTTACCTCACTTTTAGGGCATAATCTTGAACTCTTGGTTTTTCCCACTTATTCCACTCCAAATGAGTTTTTGAGACCATCATCAATGAAACGAGAGACTGTATTTTACTTAGGAGGGTTGGATTTAGGGAGAACTTTGAAGAGAGAAGAAGAAAATTCAAGAAAAAGAGAGAGGATGGAATTCGGCCAACTGGAGGTGGAAGAAGTGTAGAGATAATTCTGGAAAATGGGAGAGATTTTTGTCTTTTACATGTGTCTTGAGTGGGCTTCAGCTTGGTTCAACCTATTGGGCCAACCCTAAAGCCCATTTAGGTTATTAAGCCCATTTTCCATCCAAAAATCATTTCCCTCACTTCCCAAGCTCAAATTCTCCCAAAACCAATTCAAAAATTCTCAAAATATATAATTTAGCCTCTATATAAAATTTTAACTCAATCGGAGACCGTTTCTTGGTACGTTAATTTCTTACCAGTCCGATAACTCAATTTTCTATCTTACCGTAAAATTTATTTTTCTTTACCAATTGATTCTCTATAATATTCCAAGCACAAACATGCTTTCAAATAATTTTTTTGAGGTCCAGAGCTCCATTTAGAGCTCAGTCAAATTTTGGTCAAACCTACTAACCAAAAGTCAACTGAACCTGTCTGATCAGTTCGATTCACTGGTTGAACCTGTTCGATTCACTTTTCATCCTTAACATCATTTTCACTCTTATATGCCCTTAAAACCTTAATTCCATCTCAATTAAAGTCATTATTTGGTCCGGTTCAATTAAACCGGTCCGGTTCACTAATTTCTCAGTGTCCCCAAAAAATTTCTTTTTCACTACCAAACTGTTTTACACACTATTTTGACTCCAACTATACCTTCTGATAATTTTTCAAAGATCGTTTACTATATTTAGAGTCTCGGTCAAACCTGGAACTATTTGAATCGAACTGGAGGCTTTCTTTAAAATGACTTCCGAAGGTGGTTTTAGCTCCGTTTTCAGTTCCGTTTTCACCACTAGACTACTTACGATTCACATATCATTTTTGCGAAATCAGAATTTTTCGGGCGCCGGACGGCCGGGTTCGCTGTATAGCTACCCCAGCGTCACCTGTCCCGAAATCACTATATTTTAACACACTTATTAATAAGTTTTAACACTGGCAAACTCACTCCCTGTACTATTTGACACTGCGATCGTCATGGTATCGCTGAAATTATTCACTGACACTTCCAAGCCGGTATTTGGGCCGCTACATAAACTACAGCTAATATATCTTTTTCAGTTGTGCTATAATTTAATTGAGGTGTTGATAATGTATGGCTAGCATAATAAATAACATGTAAATTCTTTCCTTGACGTTGACCTAGCACACAACCTACAGCAAGGTCACTTGCATTACACATGATTTCAAAAGGTAAATTAAAATTAAGTGATGTGATTATAGGTGCACTAACAGTAGCTTTCTTTAATTACTCAAAAGCATTCATGCAGGTATTAGAAAAGTCAAAAGGGACATCTTTAACTAATAAGTTAGTTAAAGGCTTAGCAATCAAAGAAATATTCTTTATAAACCTTTTATAAAATCCAGCATGACCTAAAAAGGATCTTACACACTTAAATGTAGTAGGTGGAGGTAACTTCTCAATTAATTCAGTTTTAGTTCTATCCACCTCTATACCTTTACTTGAAATCTTATGACCTAACACTATCCCTTCTTCAACCATGAAATGACACTTTTCCCAATTAATTATAAAGTTGGTCTACTCACATCTAGCCAAGACTCTACCTAGGTTATTCAAGCACAACTCAAAAGAGTCACCATAGACTGAAAAATCATTCATGAAAACTTCCAATATCTCTTCTATTAAATCCCCAAAAATTGAAGTCATGCACCTTTGAAAAGTGGCTGGTGCATTACATAACCCAAAAAGCATTCTTCTATAAGCAAAGGTCTTATAAGGACAAGTAAATGTGGTCTTCTCTTGGTCACTAGGGTATATGAATATTTGGAAATACCTAAAAATCCATCTAGGAAACAATAATGAGAATGGCCAGCTATCCTCTCTAACATTTGATTAATGAATGGCAAAGGAAAATGATCTTTCCTAATAGCTGAATTTAACTTTCTATAGTCAATACAAACCCTCCAACCTGTGGTGGTTCTAGTAGGAATCAAATCCCCATTCTCATTTCTAACCACAATCATTCCCCCTTTCTTTGGTACACAATGTATAGGACTTACCCATACACTATCCGAAATCGGATAGATAATCCTAGCATCTAAAAACTTTATGACTTCCTTTTTAACTGCCTCCATCATATTAGGGTTAAGCCTTCTTTGTCTATCAGCCTTAGGTTGACAGTCATCTACCATGTTAATTCTATGCATCACTACATTAGGACTAATTCCCTTCAGATTAGAAATTTGCCAACCTATACTCTTAATCCTCTTTCTAACAACAAGAACTCTTGCTTACTAGTGAGATTATTAGAAACAATGATAGGTAAAGTACTATTTGAACAAAGAAATGCATACCTCAATTCGCTTGGTAGTTATTTCAATTCCACATTAGGAGGACTTATAATGGATGGTGGCAAAGGTGCCTCATTTCTAAACAAAAGTTCTGGCCTTAAGCTCTCTTGCTGCTCCTCCTAATGAACTTCTTGTGCAAAATGTTCCTCATCTTTTCCTGCATCATCCATAACTTCCATAACGCAAGCATCAATGACATCAATTTTCATGCACACATTTTCATCCATGGGATATTTAAGTACTTTATCCATATGATACTCTACACTATCGTCTCCTACTCTTAAAACCAAAGTCCCTTCATAAACATAAACTAATGCCCTATAAATTCTCATAAAAGGTCTTCCTAATATCAATGGGCATTTAACATCATAAGCAAAATCCAAAATCACAAAATCAGCAGGCAATATGAATTTATCCACTCTAACTAGCACATCTTCTACTATGCCATATAGTTTTTTAATTGATTGGTCAGCCAATTGCAAGACCATTGAAGTAGGTTTAACATAATCTAAACCTAACTCCTTAAAAATAGAAAATGGCATAAGGTTAATACTTGCCCCTAAATCACACAAACATCTAGGAAATTCAACATCCCCTAAAGTACAAGTAATAGTAAAACTCCCATTATCTTTAAGCTTAGTAGGCACATTATTGGTTATTACTGAACTACATATTTTAGTCAACTCAATTGTACATACATCTTCCCAAATCTTTTTCTTAGAAATCAATTCCTTTAAGAACTTAGCATAGTTAGGAATTTGAGTAATAGCCTCAAGAAAAATCAGATTGATATGTAAATACTTCAATTTATTAAGAAAATTTTGAAATTGCTTATCATGGTTTTGCTGCTTTAGGCGTTACGGAAACGGTGGATGAGGTTGTAACGCTTTTAGAAGGTTAGCCTTGGTTGCCCCCCCTATCATACCTGCGATAGGCATCACGCTCGCGACAGAAGACTTTTCGTTTACTGGCTTGCTCGTGATGTTATCAGGCTTCCCCTCTGTCGCGCTCGTGATAGGCGTCGAGCTCGTGATAGAAGGCTTATCTTCCTTCTTCATTTTATTTTCAATCAAAACCTCATCTTTGTTAGTAGAACCAAAATCATGGGCATAAGATTTACTTTATCTCAATGTGATTGCCTTCAAATGCTCCCTAGGATTATCTTCCATATTACTTGGGAGGAATCCTTGTAATCTTGAAGGTAATGCATTGGCAATTTGCCCCAATTAAACCTCAAGGTTGTAAATAGATGAAGCTTGATTCTTAGCTATTTGGTCAAACTTTGACTCTAGCCTGTTATGATTCTATTCTTGTGAATTAAACTTCAAATTTATTCCCTCCAAGAATCTATCCATTTTAACCTCCAAAGCTCCAAATCTATCTTGTGGTTGTTGAAATCCTACACCTCCACTGTTCTAATTATTTTTGTTATTCCCCAATGAGAAATTTGAAGATTCCTTCATCTAGGGTTATAAGTATTAGAATAGGGATTCCCACGCCCTTGTCCTTGAATAAAACTCACTTGCTCTTCCGTGGTTGCTATCCCCAAATTACAACCTTCACTAGCATGGCCTTGTTGTCCACAAATAGTACATGCACTTGATGAAGTTCCTCCCATATTCAAGTTGTCAATGTTGTGTGTCAAAGTGCTACTTGTGTTTGCAAAGCAGCAACTAAGTCAATTGAATGTAAACCTTTAAAAGGGGAAGAATTTGATACCTTAGCCCTTTCTATTGGCCACATGCAATTGTTTATGGACATCTCTTCAAGCAACTCAAATGCTACTTTCGTTGTCTTCCTCATGAGAGAACCACCCGCAGCAGCATCAATAGTACCTCTAGTGGTGGGGTTTACCCCATTATAGAAGGTTTGCATCAATAACTCCCTTGGAAGATTTTGATGGGGACAACTCCTTTGCAACTCTTTAAACCTTTCCCAAGCCTCGTACAAAGATTCATTGTCATATTGCATAAAGGTTGTGATATCTTTAATAATCTTGGCAGTTTTAGCTAGGGGAAATACTTAGACAAAAATGCTTTAGCCAATTGGTCCCAAGTTGTAATAGATCCTCTAGCAGGTGAATTCAACCAACCTTTTGCTTTGTCCTTTAAAGTGAAAGGAAATAGCCTAACCTTGATTGCATCCGCCGAAACTCCATTGATTTTAAAAGTATCACATATTTCTAAAAAATTGACAAATGAGCATTTGGATCCTCATTTGCCAAACCATAGAATTAAATACTATTTTGAATCATTTGTAAAAGAGATGGCTTAATTTCAAATTGATTGGCATTTACTGTAGGTCTTACCACTCCTTATTGAGCCCTGCTCAACGCTGGCGTAGCAAAATCCATCAATCTAGGTGGATTTTCTTCAGCCATAGTTTATCTCTTTTCCTTCTTTTTATTGGATTTTTGGTTGCTCAAAAGAAATCTTTCTATCTCTGGATTCAATGGTTCAAGTTCTTCTTGAGAACTCCTTGTATTAGTCATATACTTGAACTATCCGATCATGTAAAAACAAAACAAAACAAAATAAACAAAACTAATTAAGTATTGTAATCCAAAACCATAAATCAAGATTTATAATGGCAATAAATTCAATCATAACACTCACTAGAAACGGCACCAAAAACTTTTTACGTGTATTTCTATACGCTAATCCACAAGCATACGGTTTACTGATTATAGTACCTAAGATATCGTTCCCACGAGGAATGTAGATTAATATTGCTCACTATTACTACTTGATTTTAATATTGTTCACAATGTTTAATAATTTTAAGATTAATTTAAACTACTAGTGGAATGTAAAGTAATTAAACCTAATTAATGATGATCAAAGAAGACAATATAAATTATGAATATTAATTAATAATCAATAGAACTTGAAGCAATTATTCTTGAGTGTTAGCGTAACCTTGTCATTCAAGTCAAGTTGGATAAAGTTCTAATCCATTCTCTCGACATAAATTATAGTGCCTAAAACGTACACTTATAATTCTAACCCTTAATTCTCATTAATGAATTAGTTGATTATACATGCAAATATTAGGATAGTTTAACAAATTTGATCAATCATCTAACATTATGATCTCTCAAATAGTGCTTTGATAATTAATTTCTATTAGTTTTAAATGAGAATCTATCTCTCAACTAAATTCTCACTTATAGTGATCATGCATTCAAATACTAATAGGAATTTTACAAGCAAGAATACTAGATTGATATGAATAATAAAACATAATATAAATATTCAAGTTCATAGATACATCATTTTATAATTACAAAGAAGAAGTAAAGGATTAGAAATAGAAATAGGAAATCTCTCAACCCTTTCGCTTTCACCAAGTGTCTTCTTCCTCTTTGCAATTGTCTTCTCTTCAAAACATAAAAAGTAACTTTTAAACTTCAACAATAGAAATTGTTCTTCTCAAACTTACAGAAAAACTTAGTTAAAATTCCATCCTCTTTAATTTACAACTGAAATTAATATATATAATGTTCCAAAGTTCATATCCCTTGAAATGCCTTTTCAAAGGGTTGCAAAACTTGGTGGGAAGACATGACTTTTTAAATGGCTTTTCAAAGATAACTACCCCAACGGATCCTTCTGTTGTGCCCATGATGCCTGTCGCGCTCGCGACAGAAGGCGGACCTCTCTTGGTTGACCTCTTCAGTATGTTGACCGCTTTTCTCTTGCCCGCGTCTCGTTGCTCTCACGACGTCCCTCGCGCTCTCGATAGTATGCTGCCTTCCTTGCTTTCTCTTCCTTCTTCTCTTCTCTTCCTTTATCATAGTTGCCTTTTGTCGCGCTCGCGATAGAAGCATTCTTTCCTTGGTCAATTCTGTGACTTTCTCTGCACTTTCTCCTTTTTCTCCTACATTCACAAAACTTAACACAAAACATAAAATGCACCTAATTCTAACACAATTAACCATAACTAAATATAATTTTAACCACAAAACATAAAGCTAAATATAGCTATTTAGGCTCATATCACCGTATTAAAAAGATAGTCAATGGTCAGAGACATCCAAATTTGAGATCACTAGTGACAGCTGCTATTAAAACTGATGCAACACTGACAGATGAAGCTGACAGATAGGCTCGATTCCGATAAAAAAGGAAATCGGGTCAATCTAGTTGTGCAAGTAGTTAGAGTAAGAGGTCTAGAGGGCCACCTCTTTCTCAGAGCTGAGGGTTGAGGGCACCGATTCGTAGTCAAAAGAATCCAGTTGATAGTGGTGTTCCAGCATCTTCAATGAGTAGTGCGCCGAGGGGCATAAGTAGAGGCATTCTTCAGCAGTGTGAACATTGTGGTAGATCGTATCCAGGCAAATGTAGATATTTCTCATGAGCCTATTTTATGTGTGGGTCGAAGAAGCATCTAGTTAAAGATTGTCCTGAAGCAATGCCATAATCAGTTACTTCACCAGCTCTAGGTGTAAGCTCTTCAGCACCTAGAGGCAGAGGTAGAAGGATCGCTTCGAATACTGTAGCTAGAGCTTCTTCACATCCACCTCAGGGTTAGGGATGTGGTATAGGTCATGCATATGCAGTGAGAGCTAGGGATCAGGAGAATGCACTTGATGTGATTATAGGTAAATTTTCCATGTTGTCTGATCCAATTTATGCACTCATTGATCCCGGGCCTACACACTCCTACATTAGTACGGATATTGCATGGGGTAAAGTGTTAGACGATTCATCATTAGATAATGATATTCTAGTGAGCAATCTGTGACGCGCGCGCCGGAATCCCTCGGCCGCCTCTCTGACTGCCCGCTTGAGGGCGATCGGGCAATTGAGGATCCGCTAACAGCTTGCAATAAATCGCAAGTGCGTCTATGTTGGGCAACAAGGAGATTTCATGGAGTCGCCACATAATAGAATATTGGGAAAGTTTCTCTCGCCTCGGAGAGCCTAAGACTGCGCTCAGTATCCATTTTAGGCCAACCAAAGGGGTCTTGGAGGGTGAACCTCTCGCCCTAAGGAGTCTAGGATTAACGCCAAAAGCTCATGACACAAGAGGTGTCTTGGAGGGTAAACCTCTCGCCTCTATGAGCCCAAAGATCAGAGCTGGGTTCGGGACTTCTCATCTATTTCTACCTTGATTATTTTATGATCAAATTTTAATTATCATTAATTTGCTCTCTCTCCACGCGATGCAATTGATTAAAGGCGCATTTATTCACATTTGGAAAGCAGTAAATGAGCAAGTAAATAGTGAAAGCAATAAATTACAATAATACAAGGAGCGGAATACAACTCCCTTTTATAAATGTGCGATACACAAATCGGGGGATTGCTTATTTTGAGGACTTTGGTCCTCGCATGCATCGTTATCAAAATGGATATTTTTATTGTGATGATTTTTACTGGCTAAAAATAGGACATTGGATCCTTATGTTTATGAAAACCTCTCTTTATTAAATATAAAACATTAATTAATTTTTATATTTAGCGAGATACAAAAAGGGTATACTCATGTGCATAAAATAATTAATGAATAAGCAAATAAAGGGAATAACCAAGAAGGTTAGAAAACTAAACCGGACGGAATCCTCCGAGCATGGTAGATCGCCCCTCGAGCGCAGGACAGTCCAAGAAAATCAATATATGCTCAGAAAAGGTTAAAAAATGTTAATATATGAAAGCTCAACATAAATGAAGTCAAAAAGACTTGAGAGAGATAGAAAAGATTTGAAAACGTGGAGGCAGGAACCAGGCACGACCGACGGGCGTCGGATGTGGAGACGGGCGTCGGAAGAATCCTTCTGACACAAGGATTCATCCGACGGCCCTGCTATTTCCACCGACGGGCGTCGGAGAGGTTGCGTGCTCTGGGAAATCAGGCGGCGTGCTCCGGAAGAAGTGGGGCCTTCCGATGGGCGTCGGAAAAGACCATAGGCTGTCTGTGACCCTAGGCGACGACTAGCCTCCCACAGACGGGCTGGCCGTCTGTCGAGGAAAACATATCTTTTGACTCAAAAATTCCCGTTTTCCCCCCTCTACCTATGAAAGGTGAAAAGACTCATTTCTCGTAAAGCATGGGACTAAAACCTCCGAATCCAAACCGTTTGTACAGGCCCGGATACTGATTTCATCATAGGGTAATCTCCGATCCGGACCGCTCCGGGACACGTTGCTCACACAATCCATTGGGCCATAGTGTGTTAGTAAATAAAGTATACAGAAATTGTCCCATTAGTGTGCAAGGGTATATTTTCTTAGCCAACCTGATTGAACTTCCCTTTAAAGAGTTTGATGTTATTCTAGGAATGGACTAGTTAGTCACTCATCACGTGATAGTTGACTGTAAAAAGAAGAGAGTAACACTTAAGATTGCCAGTAATAACTATAGTGGTACAAAGATCAGATTATCTATCTGATGTGATTTCAGCCACTGTAGCAAAGCGGTTGATCAAAAAAGGATGTGTTGCTTACATTGTTTACATAATGGATATGAAGAAGGAAATTTCGAAAGTAACTGATGTACCAATAGTGAATGAATTTCTAGATGTCTTCCCTAATAAACTTCCAGGTTTGCCACCTAACAGGGAGATTGAGTTTTCTATTGATCTGATTCTAGGTACTGTGCCTATTTCTATTGCCCCATATAAAATGGCGCAAGCAGAATTGAAAGAATTGAAAGTCCAGTTGCAAGAATTACTTGAGAAAGGCTTCATTAGACCAAGTACATCGCCATGGGGAGCACCAGTGTTATTCGTGAAAAAAAAGATGGGTCACTTAGGCTATGTATTGATTATAGGCAGTTGAATAAATTGACAATCAAGAACAAGTATCCTCTTCCTCGCATTGAAGATTTGTTTGATCAATTGAAATGTGCAGGCATGTTTTCCAAGATTGATTTGAGATCAGGTTATCATCAGTTGAAAATAAAAGAAGTAAATGTGCTTAAAACTGCCTTTCGTACCAGATATGGGCATTATGAGTCTTTGGTAATGCCTTTTGGACTTACAAATGCACCCGCAACTTTCATGCATCTTATGAATCGGATCTTTGATCCCTATCTGGACTAGTTTGTAGTAGTCTTTATCGATGACATTTCGGTGTATTCAAAGACTCCGGAAGAGCATGATTATCACTTGCGAATTGTTCTACAGACTCTCAGGGATAAAAAGCTGTATTCCAAATTCAGTAAGTGTGAGTTTTGGTTGAATAAAGTATCATTTCTAGGCAATATAGTGTCAGCTAAAGGCATTAAAGTAAATCCTAATAAAATTGAAGCGTTATTGCAATGGAGAACACCCAAGAATATTACAGAAATCAAAAGTTTCTTGGGTTTAGCAAGCTACTACAGAAGATTTGTTAAAGGCTTTTGTATTATTGCAGCGCCTTTAACTCATCTATTGCAAAAAAATGTCAGAATCGAGTGCACTGATACGTGTCAAGCCAATTTTGACAAGCTTAAGAAGTTGTTGACCGAAGCTCCAGTGTTAACACAACCTGAATCAGGTAAAGACTTAACTATCTACAGTGATGCATCTTTGAATGGATTGGGTTGTGTACTTATGCATGATGGAAAAGTGGTCACTTATGCTTCATGACAGCTTAAGAATCATGAAAAGAATTACCCTACCCATGATCTTTAGCCGGCAGCAATAGTGTTTGCATTAAAAATATAGAGGTATTAATTGTATTGTGAAAAGTGTTACATCTTCACAGTTAATAAGAGCTTGAAGTACTTGCTTATTCAGAAAGAACTTAATCTTAGACAACGAAGATGGCTCAAGTTAATTAAAGATTATGAATGTTATATCGACTACTATCCAGGAAAGGCCAACATTGTAGCTGATTCACTCAGTAGAAAGTTCATGACAGTGTTGAGACCTATGAATGTGAAGCTAAATGTGGCTAATAATGGAGCATTGATAGCAGAGTTACAAATAAAGCCTAATTTTATGCAACAAGTAAAAGCTGCTCAGAGACAAGATGACAAGTTATCTTCTTTGATGGATCGAGTGAAGGTTAGTGACAGTGGTGATTATTCTTTAGCTTCAGATGGCAATCTTTATTATAAACATCGATTGTGTGTGCCCTATCAGTCTGATTTGAAAAGAGTATTCTGATAGAAGCTCATCACAGCAGTTATGCTATGCATCCAGGCTGTAATAAAATGTATCAAGATTTGAAGATGCATTATTGGTGGCCAGGATTTGTGAGTAAATGTCTAATATGTCAACGGGGTTAAAGTAGAACATCAAGTGCCATCCGGGTTACTTCAACCTATCTTTGTACTCGAATAGAAATGGGATCGAGTGACCATGGATTTTATAACAGGGCTACCACTCACCCGAAGGAAGCATGATACAATTTGGGTAATTATTGATAGGCTTACTAAATCAGCTCACTTTTTACCAGTGAGAATGAATTATCCATTGACTAAATTGGCTGAGATCTATATTAATGAGATAGTGAGGCTACATGGAGTGCCATGCTCTATTATATCTGATATAGATGCATGGTTCACTTCTCAGTTTTGGAAGAAACTTCAAGAAGCCTTAAGTACTAAACTACATTTCATCCGCAGAAAGATGGGCAATCAGAGCGAGTCATCCAGATACTCGAGGATATGTTAAGATGTCGTGTTCTTGAGTTCAAGAATAGTTGGGAAAGGTATCTACCATTGGCTGAATTCACTTACAACAATAACTATCAGTCTAGCATCAAGATGGCTCCATATGAAGCGTTATATGGGAGGAAGTGTAAGGCTCCTTTATGTTAGACAGAGTTAAGTGAAAACAAGCTTGTAAGGTCAGATTTGATTCGAGAAACAGAAGAGAAAGTCCGTGTGATTAAGAATTAATTGAAATAGGATAGTGATAGATAAAAGTCTTATACTGACTTGAAAAGAAGAGATATAGAATTTCAAGTGGGTGAAAAATTATTCTTAAAGGTTTCTCCATGGAAGAGAATTCTCGGGTTCAGAAAGAAGGGTAAACTGAGTCCGAGATTCATTGGACCCTATGAGAAGTGCAACGAGTGGGACCAGTAGCTTATAGATTAAAGCTACCACAAGCATTGGAGAAGAATCATGATGTATTTCATGTATCGATTCTATGAAGATACACATCAGATCTTAGTCACGTGATAACACTAGAAGAGATAGAAGTGCAGCCTGACATGACATATGAAGAATACCCAGTGAAGATTCTAGCAAGAGAAGTCAGACAACTCAAAAATAAACAAATTTCTCTTGTGAAAGTGCTATGGAATCATCATAATGTGGAAGAAGCGACTTGAGAACCCGAAGTGGCTATTCAACAGCAATATCCGTAGCTTTTTAATTAAGGTAAATTTCAAGGATGAAATTTTCTTTTTAGTGGGGTAGAATTATAATGGCCCAAAAATAACTATTTTCATGAATAGTAATTGTGGGGCCATGAATAGTAAAAATGGGTCTGTGAATAGTAAATGTAGGCCCATGAATAGTGACTTCATCCGGGTGAATAGTGACTGTAGGCCCATGAATAGTGATATTAGGATGAATAGTAATCCAAAAATATTTTTTTTAACCATTAGAAAGAGGAGGTTAGTACAAAAGTGAGGTCATATAGGCATTTGAAAGTTAAAACGAAGTTAACCTCTAGTTCGATTCAAATGGTAATCAAGTTTGACTTAATTTTTAAAAATAGAAAATGAAGTTTAAATGAAGTTTTGTGGAGAATGAAATTTTTTTTAATAATTTTTAGTAATTTTTGACAGTATTTGAATGATGTTTTACGGCAGAACCGCAATTATCGAATCGAACCGATTTAAATGAACTGGACTACAAATGGACTTTGATTGAGTTAAAATTTTGCAGGGAGGCTATTTTATATATTTTACGTATGATGGAATTTATTGGGGGTAAAAATGAGTTGAGGAACATATAAATGCTTTAAAATAGTGGAAATTGATCGAAAAACCAAAATTTTAGTTCAAACCGATTGGACTGGTTTGGCTCATTTTCAGCTTATAAAAGGAGTTAAGAGGCCAAATATTTCCATATTTCTCTAGCCTCCACCAGCTCCTCCTTCTATCTTCTTGACCGAATTGATGTTCTCCCTTTCTCCAAAATTTTTCTCTACTTCTTCTTCAATTTTTCCCCAAATTTTAACCTCCTAAATAAACTTCAGCCTCTCTACAACATAAAAATAGAAATTTGAGTTCATTTGGAGCATTAGAAGTGGGTAAATCTAAGTGTTTAAAGTTTAGGTGTGATTTTTAGGTAAATGATCTAGGTATTTTTAATTTGGTTTAAGGGTTCATATAGGTATTTTTAAGGGTTTAGAACATGATTGTGAAGTTATTTTGTAAAAAGAAACCATAGATTTGATGATTGTCCCTTGTTTAAATTCGGCCACCATAGGTTCTTCAAGGGAGGAAGGTTGTTCCAAAGCCAAAGGAAAGGAAAAGGAAGCTTAGGGAGTGTAGAAGAAGGATTTGAGGTTTGTGGTTACAAAATCCCTTCATTTCCATTGATTATATAGGTATTTTAGGTTATGTTTAAGTGTGAACATATAATTAAGGCATGTTTAATTAAATCTAAC
This sequence comes from Excoecaria cochinchinensis, assembly GCA_947683425.1. Lineage (NCBI taxonomy): Eukaryota > Viridiplantae > Streptophyta > Magnoliopsida > Malpighiales > Euphorbiaceae > Excoecaria > Excoecaria cochinchinensis. Next base: position 7,718,698 of record CANTUQ010000004.1, read on the forward strand.
TTGATAAATATGATTAATGGACTTAAATTAATATATATGTGTGTTTAAAATAAATTAGACAAATTTAGTATGAAAAGTCCTAGTGAGGTCGAATTGAATTATGAAGAAATTATGCATGATTAATGATAAATATGGCATATAAATGATACTTATGATTAATATAACATGTAAATTGAATAGTTGAATGATTAAATAAATTTAAAGTGAACAAAATGAAAAGATGTTACCTTGGCCGAATGGTATATGTGATGTGTAACTAAGGTATATTTTGATGATTTATGGTATATTATAGTATATAATGATTAATTAATAATAAATGAGTGTGTATACAAAATTATTAGTGAAAATGATGACTTGGTCGAATATAACATGTTGATATATTAAGTGATATAAGTGAAATTTTGATAATAATTGCCCTTAGTAGTGTTCTGGTATGAAAATCTAGCCAAGGATATAATTGGCTAGCCATAGGGATTCCACACCGCGGTTCGAGTCATGGCGACTCGTTAAAGATAGGCCAATGACAGTCTGTCTCAGTGAATAGTATATTCAGTGATAAGTGTAGTACAGTGCAGTGAGGAATAGTCTCATTGGGATCATTCTATAGTGTAGTGGATCTGTGGGGTCCACGTCCCGCATATCCATTCAGCAAATTTCTACCGGGTGTATACTAGGGGCATAATGGTAATTATGCAATAATATTGTTAAAATAGTAATAAATGAGAAAATAAGTGAAAACGGGACTAAAATGAAGAATATAAAAAGTTTAGGGGTAAAATGGTAATTTTACATTTAACAGTGAAAAATAATGGTAATTGGATAAAAAGAGTAATAATAAGGGTAATTGTGTAAATAAGTGAAAATACAGGGACTAAACGGTAATTTGGTATAAAAGTGGTAAAATAAGGACTAAAGTGTAATTTGGTAAATTATAAAGGGATAAAAGAGAGAAAGAAAAATAAATGAGGGAAAAATGGTAATTAAAGTGTAACTAAGGGTATTTTGGTAATTAGGTGAAATTAAGGACATGAATGGAATTAGTGAAAAGATAGGGACAGAGATGTAATTATTGAAAACATAAGGACATAGATGTAATTAATGAGAAGATTGGGACATAATTGGAATTATTAAAAAAGATTAAGGACTTAAATGTAATTAGTGAAATTGTAAGGTTAATTAAAGAATTAAGGTATAATTAATGACTTATGTAAATAAATAAATAAATAAATATGTAAATTAATTAAAGTATTTAAGTATATAAATATAATGTATGAAAATAAAGTAAAAATACGGAATTAAGAAAATAATTAATTAGTTAGTGAAAATTTATGGATTAATAACTACTACTAAGCATAATTAATGCTCAGCACGCAGTTTATTTTGACTGCGTGTAGGTATGCTGTAGGTCGGAGCAAGCATGCTTCAAAAGATTTGGGAGCAGAGCAGTGAAGGAATCACAAGATAATTTATGTATGGTTTGTGGCATGTATATAAATAAGAAGTTGGTTTGCGTATTTGAATATGTATAAATATCTGGGTATTGGTATATCTCTGTCATGAGTAAATATTTTAGACTGTTAATAATTTGGGAAGTATGTGATATTATTAATGTGCCCTTGCCATGGCTGTGGTTGTTTAAAATTGCAGGATTGGGTAGGTAAAAGTACAAGCAGGTATACTGGCAAAATGTTGACTAAATGAAAAGTAACATTAGATAGTTATAAGTTAAATTAAATAGTAATAAGTTAAATTAATAAGTTATAATTTGTTAAGTGAGATTAAAGATAAGTGTAGAAAAAAAAACCTACGAATCTATATAGTGTATGATAGTGTATGTTGGTGTAGTGTTGTGACATCCGATATTCATATCACATACGGGTATAGGGTGTTACAGCCTCTCCCTTCTCCTATCAAGGCCGAATTGAAGTTTTTTTTTTCTCTCCCCCATTTTTCTTCCAATTTCATCCCATCTCTCCCCAAATTTCTGCCTCCTAGACAAACTTCAGCGCTCTATAAGATAAAGACAATAAATAGAATCCATTTGGAGCATTGGATGTGGGAAAATCTAAGTGTACAAGGTTTAGGGTCAAATTTGAGGTAAGAATTTTAGGTATTTTTAATTAGGATTAAGGGGGTTCATATAGGTTTTTTCAAGGGTGTACAACATGATTATGAAGTTGTAAAAAGGAAGTATAGATTTGATGATATTTCAGTGTTCATATTAGGCCACCATAGGTGCACAAGGTATGTAACACCCCCTACCCATACGTAAGCAACCCCATCCGATAAGGAGTGAGACGCCGTATGAGTAAAGGTGTCACCAAACAGATACAAAGCAAATCATACATTTATTCATAACATACATACTGAAATATAGGTTAATTAAAAACTTTTTAAAGGAAAGAAAAGCAATAGCTGATCATACATTAATATAACAAAACCATTACAATAATGTTCTGATCAACTAGCTGAAACAAAAGATGTTACACATCCAAAGTATAAGTACAATAGCGGAAGCTGAAACAAAACTGATACAAGAGAGTTCTTTACAAAAAGAATCATCAAAGATTACAAACTGAGCCCTACACTAAACCTTCTGTGTTGGCTTGACGGCGGCGACTCTCTCAAAGCAAAACTCCTTCCGCACCTGCACGGGTAAAAACACCGTGCTAAGCGATAAACGCTTAGTGGGGAAACACACATAAAATATGGACGGCCATTCACAATGGTTGTCAAGGCATAACACATTCACAATGGCAAAATGCAATAGTTCATAATATAATTCATAAGAACATACTCACAACTTAAAAGCCATACATTCTGCATCTCAAATTCATATCCATTTCCATATTAGTTGAACATACATTTCATCAATATACTCATACAGATATCACATGTATATAGTCATAAGAGTAGAGCAAACAAATCGAACACCAAAAGAACACCTGCTGACTCTGGGTAGTGGATAACGAGTGTACAGACAGTATTTTACGGGTACGAGCCGATTACAGACAGTACCTTACGGGTACGAATCGAGAAAACTATTTTACTTATAACTTTTACAAATCATTTTCAAAAGGGACCTTAAACAAGATCCTTACACAATAGGGTTCGCGAGGAACCAAACGAGGACCTAATCGGGGTCCAAACGAAACAAAGGGCTGCAGCTAAAAGACTCTATTAGGCATGCCTAACTATCCACTTACTTGACTCTAGCAGGTTATGCGTCATTCAAATCATATTTCAGAACACAATATATAATTCATCTGAAGAATCATGGTATCACTCATATCAAAGCATATAAAAGTATGACATGCATTAAACAGCAGTATAAGTCCATTCGGGAGAATTACGGAATTCATTGTTGAGTTAAAACCAGGAAATTTCAGAAAATAGGCCAAACGGAGGTGACCAACAAGGTTGGCCGGTCACGAGTCGTGACTGGCATCACAACTCGTGACTGGCATCCTTCACAAGCCGGTCACTAGTCGTGACTGGGAGTCACGTCTCGTGACTGGCTCTCTTCCTTCGCTAGTCACGCGACGTGACTTGTCCCTTCTCTCTCGCTGGTCACGAGTCGTGACTGGGTGTCACGTCTCGTGACTGGCTTCTTTAGGGCTGGTCATGCGTGACTGTCTCAGGCCGGTCACGAGTCGTGACTGGGAGTCACGCCTCGTGACTTCCTTCTTCTTGGCTGGTCGCGAGTTGTGACAGGCAGTCACAACTCGTGACTAGCTTCTATCTGGCAGGTCACGAGTCGTGACTGTAAGTCACGTCTCGTGACTTGCCTCTCTCTTGGATAGTCACGCGACAGATACAGCAAAATGGGAATTTTGTACAGTAACACGATTTTCCAGTTTTCCAGAATTTTCCCAGAACACAGAAATCAACTCCAAACTTGAATCAAAATCACACAAATCAATTCCTACCTTCCAGAAGATCATTTAAGCATCAAAATGACATATAATAACTTAATTCAACACTCATCACAACCAAAATCATACATTACCACATTCAAGAACATAAACCCTAGAATTTTACAGTAAGTTCAAATCAAGCACAATCCACTATCAAAAATCCCAAACCTTAAATTCTAAGCTTCAATCACTTAGCTCCACTCGTCCCAGCAACCTCCTTGCCCTTGGGATCGCGAGGGGCCTCAGCTAAACGCAACAAATCAAAGAATACCCAACAATGCAAACCCTAAGTTAAATCTAAACCCAAAGAAGGAAAGATGAAACAAATGAGAGAACAAAATGAGAAGAATACAACTACTTGCCATAGAAGATGCAAAGAGATAATTAACTTCACCAATAAAGTCTTGAATCCACAATGCAGTACTTAGAGTGAAGAAAATGAAGAAGAAGAAGGTGAGGGAAGGAGAAAACGTGAATCTGCTATTTTCCCTTCTTTCTTCCCTTTTTCTTTTTCTTTTCTTTGCCCTAAGTATGTGTCCATTTCCTATTGGTGAAGCTAACCACTCACACCAAACTAACATGCACTACACACACCTAATACTTTCCCAACTAATGCACACCCTACAATGGTATGAACACACACACACAAGCATATCCCAACTTAAAACACCATAAAATGATATGCTCAAGTACACACAACTACTACCCAATTAATTCACACCCTAAAGCCATATATGCACCCACATACTAACAAAACCCAAAAACATGCATTTTTTTTTACCAAAATACCCTTATGTTATTCCAAACACATACAAATGCATGCTCACACAGACAGGCTCATTCTACTAGGGGGCAAACGGGGTGTGACAAGGTAAGGAAGTTGTTCTCAAGCTAAAGGAAAGGAAAATGAAGTTTAGAGAGCCTAGAGCAAGAATTTGAGGTTTATGGTTACAAAATCCTTTCATTTCTATTGATTATGTTAATGTTTTAGGTTATGTCTAAGTATAAAATTGTGATTAAGGTATTTTTAATTGAATCTAACTTGATAAACTTGATTAGTGGACTTAAATAAGCCTATGGATGTGTTTAAAATGAATTAAATAAATTTAGTTTGAAAACCCTAAGTGAGGTCGAATTGAACTATGAAGAAATTATGCATGAATATTGATAATTATGGCATGTAAATGATGTTTATGATAAGTATAACATGTAATTTGGATGATTGAGTGGTTAAATGAATTTAAAGTGAACGTGGTGGAAAGATGGTACCTTGGCCGAATTGGATACATGGGGTTTTTAATGTGCATTTTGAGGATTTATCCTATGTAATGGCATAAAATGATTAAATAATGATAAATGAGTGTGTATGCAAATTTATAAGTGAAATTCATATCATGGCCGAATGATGCATGTTAACATACTATGAATTTAAGTAAATTTTTAATGATAATTGCCCTTAGTAGTAGTCTGGTATTTAAATCTAGTCCAGGAAATAATTTGCTAGCCATAGGGATTCCACACCGCGGTTCGAGTCATGATGACTTGTTATTGATAGGCCAATGAAAGTCTGTCTCAGTGTATATTGTATTCAGTGATCAATGTAGTGCAGTGCAGTGAAAGATGGTGTCGTTGAGATCATTCTATAATGTAGTGGATCTGTGAGATTCGTGCTCCATATATCCAGTCAGTAGATTTCTACCGGGTGTATACTAGGGGCATTAAAATAGTGATTAATAAGAAAATAAGTGAAAAATGATTAATAAGAAAATAAGTGAAAAATGGATTAAATTAAAAGAAATAGAAAGTTTGGGGGTAAAATGGTAATTTTACACTTAATAGTAAAAAATGGAGTAAATTGGGTAAAAAGTGTAATAAAAAGGGTAATGGTGTAAATAAGTGAAAATGTATTGACTAAATGGTAATTTGGAGTAAAAGTGAAAAAGTAGGGACTAAAATGTAATTTGGTAAATTGTAAATGGTAAAAAGTGGGAAATAAGAATAAATGAGGGCAAATTTGTAATTTAAGTATAATTAAGTGAAATAAGGGACATAAATGGAATTATTCAATAAGTTAAGGACATTATTGGAAATATTAAAAATTTGGGACATAAATGTAATATGGGAAAAGATTAAGGACCTAAATGTAATTATTGAAATTATAAGTTTTAATTAAAGGATTAAAATGAAAATAGTGAATAATGTGAGTTAATAAGTAATTATGTAATAAATTAATGCATTTATTGGCTAAATATTAACAATACATTAAATAGAATATAATAATATAATTAAGTAAATAATAATTTAGGTTATGGAAATTTATGGATTTGTAACCACCACTGGACATATTAATAGTCAGCACGTAGTTTATATTAACTACGTGTAGGTACGCCGTAGGTTGGAGCAAGCATACCTTAGGAGTTGGGAGCAAGCAGTGGAGAAATTACAAGCTATATTTTGTATGTTATATATATATTGGCATGTATATAAGTATTAAGTTTGGAATGTTTGGAAAATATGTATGAGTAGATGACTGTTAATGGTATAACTCTGTGAATGAATATTTTGGACTGTTGATGGTATGAGATATATGCTATTGTTGTTGTGCCCTTGCCCGGGCTGCAGTTGTTTGAATTTGCAGGTTTGGGTAGGTAAAAATACAAGCCGTTATACTGCCGAAATTTTGACCAAATGAATAGTAACGTTAGACAGTTATAGGTTAATCGGCAAGTTAAGTTAATAAATTAAAATTGGTTAAGTGAGTTTAAGAGTAAGTGTGGAAAAAAAATTTACCCACAAACTTGAAGTTAGACTTAGGCCAATCTTGAAACCATCATGGAAATCACACAGCGATAATAAGTCGGTAGTGTACGTATAGGGTATAAGGGTGTTACAGGATCACCCTAAGCGGGACCTAATCCTTCTTCTGGAGGTCGCTCAAGTGCAGACTGATTAACTCTCACGGGATTTACACTTTTCATCGTCTCACCTATCTCTTTGCTTGGATCTGACTCCATCTATACTCTACACAAGACAACATTTGCATTAGGCCACAACTCTAGACAAACTCACATACATCTAATCTATACTCTAACATCCTATCGTCCTGAATCATCTACCTAAGCTCTGATAACATAAACTTGTAATGCCCCGATACCCCTTGGGAGGATATCGGAGTCACTATGTGCACGAACACACATACAATATGATTATCATAAACTATAGCGGAAGAAACATCATTAAAGCAAACACACTTTTTCATAAACAACTTAATCAAATATATATATATATATATATATATATATATATATATATATATATATATATATAATATTCAAGTTACAAAAATATCATTATCCAAATTACATGATTACATGCCTCTACTATCGTTATACATTAAACTACACTAAATATTCTTTTCATAAATACTCCACTTAATATTACAAAAAGAATCATGCACAAAAGCAAAAACTCCACTTCACAACTCCTAGTGGCCAGCAAATGAACGACTCCCTAAACCGAACTGAATCTGCAAACCTACACGGGAAAGACACCCGTGCTAAGCGAAAACGCTTAGTGGGGATATACAGATACACTAGACATCTAACGAAGTCACAAACATAATACAACATGCATATCAAAAGTCATGATTATCACATATTAACATAAAAAAAACATATAATCTTTCATAAATATAACTTCTAGCAATAAATTTAACATATATTTAATTGACATTTATCCTTGCATGCCGATATAATAACATGTATGCACACTTTGCTTACCACATGCCTTTATCATATACAATCATATATGCATGTACAAATTCTCTAGCTTTAACATCTATGATAAAGGCTAAGTTCTAACATATCACTACATCTCATATATAGTCATAGACATGTACATTTGTATATATACATAGATCATAACTCTACTTATTCACTCACAAGTGTATAATAACTATAGCCTGAATTCACATTAATGGTGGATACAGGTGCTCTAGATACTGACTAGCAGTACCAAACATTTAGAGACTAAAGTCTCAGATCTTTAGATACCCGAAGGTAACAAGCTCTAGACCCAAACGGGCCAACTCTAGCAGTTGCAAACTCTAACCCTTTATAAGCATACTTATCTGTCCACTATTATGAATCCTTCAGGCTTATCATATATATTTACGTATAAACTCTATTCATAATATCACATACTTTACATTTATTCAAATATCCAAACAAATTATTACACATCAACTCAATTCATGTAATAACTAAGCAAACCATCAAGCATATGATTCATATTTTCATTTATGCAATCACATATAAACTTTACCATGCACGGTCATACATAATCCAATGCACTATTACATACAAATAGGACAAAAGGCTTATAGTCCAAACACTCGAAATAATATCGCGCTCGCCACAGAGTCCAGAACATCCAGCTGTCGCGCTTGCAGGCAATATCGCACTTGCGATAGAATGCTAAAGTAGCTTCTATAGTGCTCACGACGGAGCTCGCGCTTGCGACAAGGCTCAGCAAAGCAAAACTCACCCAAGGAGTATTCTGTCATACTCAAGATAGAACCGAACTTTGTGTTGAAACTCTAAGCCACACACTCAAAAGCACAAACTTCCCACTTACCAACCTATACTCAGATGCATAACTTATAAACCATCCAAACCATGCAATATACTCTACAAATCTATAAAATTCATCTATAGACAAAATCAAATATCCATACCGACCAAATGACCTTCAAACAATATAGTCATAAACAAATACTTTACATGCACAATCTCTAACACCCCTTACCCGTACATAGCACACCATATGATAACATAGGCAGTGTGCGATGACGAGTGAAGGATGCTATAGCCGGAAACACGCTGGGAACAATAACAGAAGCAGAACTATAAAATTTCTTTAATTCAAAACACTCACATAATACGAAATACAATCACATAAAAATTCGCATCATACTGTTTATTATAATCTTATTACATATGTAACACCCTTATACCCGTAAATAATACGGATACCGGATGTAACAACATTGCACTACATTGCCAATCACTGATGATACACTTGAAAGCTCTGAATTTTTTTTTTTTAATAACGAACACAACAATACATACACAATAACATAATAATACATTAACACATAAATTACATATCCACACCATAGCTTTCCCCAACTATGCTCGTATACATGCCATGCAAATCCTTTGGTCCTTGTTGTTGCTCAATCTTCAATTGCTTCTACGTCTTCGGCCACGTCTAACTATTATAACCTGCGCGCATTTAACACACTACGCGCTGAGCATTAAGATGCCCAGTGGTGGATACTTATCCTAAGTTTTCCATACTAATCCTACATACTTGATAACTTAATTGTTTTACTGTATTTAGATTTTGGAGAAGATTATTTCTAAATCTTTTAAATAGTTTATAACATACTTTTGTGACGCTCACTATCTTTATCTTTAGCACTGTCACTATTATCACTAATCAATGTCTTTACCTTTAGCACAACACTATAATATATTAATCGCTATCATGCTATTGATAATTTCACTATCACTTACACTGTTAACCATTACATTTATCGATTTCACTATCATTTACACTGCTAATCTTTAATGTTGTTAATTTCACTATTATTTGTCAATTTCGGTGCTTTACCTTATTTATTGGTTCTATTCTTTTCATTACTATTATCACTAACTTTATCATGTGCACTAATGACTCTTGTTGCTTAACACTTTGTTCGGTTTGTCAACTTACTAAATTGTTTATCAACTTACTTAATAATTTATCATTATTTCACTACTAGTAACACTGAACAAACACTATTACTTTCTTGGCGTTTCTAACTATTACTCTTTTATACTGCACTAACTCTCTTATGTTAATATCATTTACTATGTTAAATTTTTCAATAAATCATTTACTTAAATTAATTTCGATTGCATTAATTCTTGTGTGGTTATCACTATACTTTAATCACTATCTTATTTCATCCTTTACTATTTCGATTCTACACTTATCAACCATTTTATTTTACAATATCACTTATCAATTTCATTTCACTTAGACACTCATTTTGTTTAACAATTTTCACTTATCACTTAACTAATATCTATTTATCCTTCATTGTCACTAGCATATTAATTCAATCATAAATTATTTTAATTTATTTAAATCACATACTCATAACTACCTATTGTATACACAAATCAATTAAATTCAATACACGTTTAATAATTAATCAAACAATGTAATTCTATAATTCTTAATTGTTCGTTCACTAATTATCAGATACACACAATCATTAACTTACTAATTGCATATTTATATTTTAATCCCTTTCTTAGTCTCATTGTTGCCAATTTGCTATTTAATCCCTAATTTTACGTCAATTTACAATTTAGCTTTTAGTTATCATATATTTACTAAATTGTCACTACTTAATTTCATTATTACACTACTCAATTATTTAGCATACAAATTTCCATCTAGTTACTACAATAATGTTCTCTTTACATTACACTATAGTCCCCATATTATTCATAAACTCCAATATTACCACCTTAATTCACTATGCTTACAATCATACCACTAGTTATAATTAATCTCACTATTAATATTATTATTAACTCACAAATTACATTTTAATCCTTAAATCACTCATTTAAATCATTCATTCACTTATGCATAAATTTTCACTACTATAATATAATTAATTAAATATAATATTTTATTCACTCTTTCCTCAATATAATGATTCACTTAAATTCATTAATTAATTAACTATACTACTATTTTGCCAATTAACATATTTTTATACTAATTTATTAATTAATCTTATTTTAACCATATTATTTATTAAATAACTTTAATTACATTAAACATATACATATTCCATAATTACTCCACCAATTATAATTACCTACACTTAAGTCCTTAATCTTTTCACTTAATTCCATATATGTCCCTAACTTTTTCACTAATTACATCTATGTCCCATCTTTTACATTAATTACATTCATGTCTTTACTTTTGCCATAATGCCATCCTGGTCCTTTCTTTTTCACTAATTCCCTTTATGTCCTCATTTTCCACTTAATTACCATTTTGCCCTCACTTATTCAATAATTACCCTTTTAACCTTATTTACAATCCATTTTACACTTTTACCCTTATTTACTTATTTAATTACTATTTTATCTTTTTTATACTTAATTCCACTTTTAACCTTATGTTTTCACTAAATTACTATTAGGTCCTTATTTTATCACTTTTTCACTAATTTACTATTTTAACCCCATATTTTGCAAAAATAACAATTTTACCCTTATACTTACACTTTTTAATTAACTTGCTCACTTTTTTACCAACTTGTTATAAAATTACTGTTTTACCCCTAAACTTTCTGTTTACTTCATTTTAGTCCCGTTTTCACTCATTTTCACTTTTATTACCATTTCAATTATTCTTATCACATATTTACCATTATACCTCTAGTATGGACCCGATAGAAAATCTAATGACCGGATATGCTGGACATGGGCCCCATAGACCCATTCCACTATAAAATGATTCCAGTAGGACCATTTTCACTGCACTGCACTACACTACACTAAACACTGATGTACACTGAACACTGAGATAAGCCGTCACTGGCCTATCAATATTGAGTCGCCATAACTCGTACCGCGGTGTGGAATCCCTATGGCTAGCCAATTATATCCTGAACTAGATTTCACTACCAGAAAACTACTAAGGGCAATATTTCATTATTATTCATATAAACATCACATTGTACCATCACACTTATTTTGTCATACATTTCATCTTCACTTACAACTTTACATACACACTCTTTAATAATCACTTAATCATATTATGCTATTACATTACATTAATTATCAAAATACACACTTTATTCCTTATAAATACCATTCGGCCAATGAATGACTTTTTCATATCATGCACTTTAATTTTATTTAATCACTCATTCATACTCTTTACACATTAAACGTGCTATAAATATTATTTATATGGAACAATTCATCATATATTTTAATTAAACCCTTTATATACCATTCGGCCACTACCTTACCATTTCATTATAATTTCTTTTAATTCTTTTAATCACTCTATTATGCTTTAAACATATTATATACATTATATCCATCATTTATATAGCATAATCATCATTAGATCTTGAGAAAATCCTTTAATAACCATTTGGCCTACACTAGTGTTTTCTTTCTAATATGTTTTAATTTCATCTAATCACATTTATACACTATATTAAGTCCATAGATTATGAATATGACATTAGATTTAATTAAACATGCCTAAATCTCATTTTCACACATAAACATAACCTAAAATTCACACGTAATCAATGGAAAAAGAAGGATAATGTATCCACTCACCTTCGATTCTTGTTCTCCACATCATCAACATGCTTTCCATGCCATAACTCCTTAAAACTCCACCATTCCCTTTTATTCCCTAAGGTGGTCGAATTCAAAAATCTACATAACTTTAAAACCAAACTTCCAATATGAAATCTAACATCATAAATGTGTTCTGCACCCTCAAAAACCCCCATAAGGACCAATAAACTAAATTAAAAACCCTTAAATCACATACCTCAAACCTTGACATAAACTTTGCACACTTGATTTTCCCAACTTCCAGCGCTCCAAATGGACTCCAATAACTTCTATATGATTGCAGAGGAGCTGAACTTTGTCAAGGAGGTTGAATTTTGGGGAAAGATTGGAGAAATCAAGAAGAAAAATGGAGGAGAAGTGAAGAAAAACCATTCGGTATTGAAGAAGAAGAAGGCGGTCGGTTTTGCCTGGATTTCTCTAGAGAAATCCAGCCTCCTCTCTTCTTATATATCCCTCTAATGAACCGATCCGGTCCAACCAAGGTGGTCCAACCGATTGAAACCAAAATTTTCATTTTTCGGTTCAATTTCACTTTTCAAAGTATCTATATGTTATTCTCATTATTTTCACTTCTAACAAATTCCATTGATCTTAAAACATGAAAAATAGGCTGCCTGCAAATTTTTAGCTCAATCGGAGTCCATTTGTGCCTCGGTTCACTTAAACCGGTCCGATTCGATCAATTTTTCTTCTATCGTAAAATACAACTCTAAACTTATCAAAATTCACATATAACACTTCTATTGTCTTATTTTAAACACTTAACATCCATTAGGCCTCATTCACTATTTATAATCCCTCAGTCAACCCTCAGTCAAAACTCGGTTCAAATTGAACCGAACCGAAGGCTAACATCAAAATGACTTTCGGAGGTCAATTTGACTCCGTTTCTAGCTTAAATTTCACCAATAGACTCCTTATGGCCCACAGATCATTTTCGCAAAATTAAACTTTTTCGGCCGTTGGACAGCCGGGCTTGCTGTATAGCCACCCTGGTGTCACCCGTCCCGAAATCACTATACTTCTAACCCACTTATCACTAAACTTTGACACTGGAAAACTCACTCCCTGCACAGTTCGACGCATGATAATACTGAAAATATTCACTGACACTTCCAGACCGGTATTTAAGCCATTACAATTCTCCCCCACTTATAAAAATTTCATTCTCAAAATTTTCTTCACGCATCACTTCCACATTTCAATATCACTATATCGTGAGGTCATTCAATTCAGACCAGTCATTCACTTACATCAGCTATCATACCTTACACTCCCTTACGATTCTGTAAACTTATACTATCCTTATGTTTCCTTCAATACCTTTACTCACTTTTCTATCAATACCCATTCATGGCATGTATATGTATCACTTCATCCTTATTATACTAACTCCGATCTTAGAACCGCCTAAAACTTTGCTCTGATACCAAAATAAATGTAACATTCTTATACACGTAAATAATACGAATACCGGATGTCACAACATTGCACTACATTGCTAATCACTGATGATACACTTGAAAGCTCTGAAATATTCTTTTTTTTTTTAATAACGAACACAACAATACATACACAATAACATAACAAGACAATAACACATAAATTTCATATGTATCTCTTTTAATACTTTTATCTTTGTATATAACCTATTAGATTCCTTCCTTAATGAATGCTCAATTAATATTTAATTTCAGATACTAAATTGTTTATCAACTTACTTAATAATTTATCATTATTTCACTACTAGTAACACTGATCAAACACTATTACTTTCTTGGCGTTTCTAACATTTCCTTTACTCTTTTACACTGCACTAACTCTCTTACGTTAATGTCATTTACTATGTTAAATTTTCCAATAAATCATTTACTTAAATTAATTTCGATTGCATTAATTCTTGTGTGGTTATCATTATACTTTAATCACTATCTTATTTCTTCCTTTACTATTTTGATTCTACACTTATCAACCATTTTACTTTACAATATCACTTATCAATTTCATTTCACTTAGACACTCATTTTGTTTAACAATTTTCACTTATCACTTAACTATCGATTGACCTACAACTGTCTCTTTTTACTATTCATTTGGTCCACATATACGTCATTATAAATTTCATTACTAATATGTTATTTGTTATTCGACTTTGGTCACTTATATTATTATTCACAATAATGGCCTGTCTATTTCCTTTTATCTTAACACTATTTATTAATCGCTCTATCCTTTATCACTTTTACTATGAAAATCTTTATTTCCCAATATACTCAATTAAGCACTTCTAATATTCTAATTATTTTTGCTACACTTAATTTGCCAATCCTACTTATTACCTTATTCAATTAATTTGCAATGTTCTTTTATCGACTATAGCCTCTTAATAATTAACTTTACAATTTAATCTCTCTGTGTTTCTTACAATTTAAAACACTATCTTTCCATTTCACTTGATTTATATTATCATTATTATCTACCTTATCATTTATTTATTTCCAAATATCATCTCTTAATTTACATATACACAAAACCAATTTATTCATTTACTCCGTAGTCTATTTTTTTTTCCATTTACACTTAAATATTTTTACTAGCATTGTTATAATCAATTACGTTTAAATCCAATAAATTTTACTTATTTACAATAACGCCACTAATGTACCTATTTATCCTTCATTGTCACTAGCATATTAATTCAATCATTAATTTATTTTAATTTATTTAAATCACATACTCATAACTAGCCATTGTATACACAAATCAATTAAATTCAATACACGTTTAATAATTAATCAAACAATATAATTCTATAATTCTTAATTGTTCGTTCACTAATTATCAGATACGCACAATTATTAACTCCCTAATTGCATATTTATATTTTAATCCCTTTTTTAGTCTCATTGTTGCCAATTTGTCATTTAATCCCTTATTTTTCGTCAATTTACAATTTAGCTTTTAGTTATTTTATATTTACTAAATTGTCACTACTTAATTTCATTATTACACTACTCAATTATTTAGCATACAAATTTCCATCTAGTCACTACTATAATGTTCTCTTTACATTATACTATAGTCCCCACATTATTCATAAATTCGAATATTACCACCTTAATTCACTATGCTTACAATCATACCACTAGTTTTAATTAATCTCACTATTAATATTATTATTAACTCACAAATTACATTTTAATCCTTAAATCACTCATTTAAATCATTCATTTACTTATTCATAAATTTTCACTACTACAATATAATTAAATAAATATAACATTTTATTCACTCTTTCCTCAATATAATGATTCACTTAAATTCATTCATTAATTAACTATACTACTATTTTGCAAATTAACATATTTTTATACTAATTCATTAATTAATCTTATTTTCACCATATTATTTATTAAATCACCTTAATTACATTAAATATATACATATTCCATAATTATTCCACCAATCATAATTACCTACACTTAAGTCCTAAATCTTTTCACTTAATTCCATATATGTCCCTAATTTTTCCATTAATTACATCTATGTCCCATCTTTTACATTAATTACATTAATGTCCTTACTTTTGCCATAATGCCATCCATGTCCTTTCTTTTTTACCAATTCCCTTTATGTCCTCATTTTCCACTTAATTACCATTTTGCCCTCACTTATTCAATAATTACCCTTTTAGCCTTATTTACAATCCATTTTACACTTTTACCCTTATTTACTTATTTAATTATTGTTTTATCCTTTTTACACTTAATTCCACTTTTAACCTTATATTTTCACTAAATTATAATTAGGTCCTTATTTTATCACTTTTTTACTAATTTACTATTTTAACCCCATATTTTGCCAATATTACAATTTTACCCTTACACTTACACTTTTTACCTAACTTGCTCACTTTTTTTCCAACTTTTTGCAAAATTACTTTTTTACTCCTAAACTTTGTATTTACTTCATTAGCGATACCGGGATGGGTAACCCCGGGGTGGCTATACAGCGAACCCGATTGTCCATTTTCAGAATTTTTATTATTTCTCGAAAATGATCTGTGGGCCATAAGGAGTCTACTGGTGAAATTTGAGCCAAAAAAGTAGTTAATTTGACCTCCGAAAGTCATTTTGAAGTTAAACCGGGTTTTGACCGGGGTTTGATCGAGGGGTTATAAATAGTAAATGAGGCCTAATGGATGTTGAGTGTGTATAATAAGACAATAGAAGTGTTATCTATGAAATTTGACAGCTTTAGAGTTGTATTTTACGGCAGAAGAAAAATTCATCGAATCGGACGGATTTAAGTGAACCAAGGCCCAAATGGACTCCGATTGAGCTGAAAATTTGCAGGGAACCTATTTTTGATGTTTTAAGATCAATGGAATTATTTAGAAGTGAAAATAATGAGCGGAACATATAGATGCTTTGGAAAAGTGAAATTGAATCGAAAAATCACAAGTTTCGTTTAAATCGGTTGGACCACCCTGGTTGGACCGGTTCGGTTCATTATAGGGGTTTATAAGAAGGGAGGAGGCCAGATTTCTCTAGATAAATCCAGCCAAAACTGACCTCATTCTTCTTCTTCAAAACCGAATGGTTTTTATTCACTTTTCTTCCATTTTTCTTCTTTATTTCTCTAATCTTTCCCCAAAATTCAACCTGCAACACCCCCAACTCCCACTCGTAGTATATTGCAGGATGAAGAGCTACAATGAGCGGAGGGTGCTACCAGACAAAGACAGACATGGCAATATAGAAATCAGAGTAATAAAATTTCTAACATCTAGAAACTCAACCACATACACATCCTAAACTTATCTCACACACACCAACCATTCTCACTAAAGATTATTACATCTCATTACAAATGCTAAATAAATAACTTAATTACAAACCGACAATAAAAAAAAATGTTCTATAACTTCTACCGACTCGTTGGCCAAAGTCTCAAAGAACAACTGCACTACTTTAATCTCCTAACCTGCACGGACAAACAAACGTGCTAAGCGATAATGCTTAGTCGGGCGAAACACATAATGGGCAGGCACTCACAGTAGTTGCCGAGGCAAACACATGTAAATCAATATATATATATACATAAACATAAAGTACACCGGTTAAAACTATCATAAATTCATATTTTTTTTCTCATATGAAACTTAAACAATTTCCTATATACATTTGATTTCATACCATAGCCAGAATTTACATTATTACCTTAGTAATATACAATGGACATGATGCATACTCATTGCTTGCTTAATTCATTTAATTAACTATGTGAATAGTTATACCCCCTAGCGGGGCAAAATAAGTCATATCGATTCCCATTATTATTACAATTTTCAAAATCATGCAGATTATAGTATTAGTACTTATATTAGAACATTTAGATTTCTAGATTTGGTTCGGGCTTGGAATGTTATTCCAAGCTTCCTACGTATCCCTATGGTTGGGAAATCATAACACGTAGTTTCTATAGAAAACTTTAATGCACATGATCCATAATTAATCCTAACTTATTTCCTAAATCCAGTTATCCATATTATGCTTAACAGATTATTATTCCTTACTTACCAATCAATATAACATCATCATCTTCATTACAACATATAAACAATGCACATGAATTACTTACCAATATACTTACAGTAATAATCCAGGCTAAGATCCACAAGATAGATAATACATAACATACCGGTATTCTCATATTAAACATATAAACGAATATATTCATAAAGCTCATTCATCAAGTTCTTAACTATAGCAAAATGTATAACAAATGTAAACAATCATACTCTAAATTTTTGAACAGATTAGTAACATGCAATATCCACATACGAATTCACATGCAGTCAGTATACATTCATACACACTTATCAGAGTAACATTATCTGTTACATTTCTCTTCATTTAATTGACATTAGGTTCAGATGTAAGGCATTTAGGTATCCGACGATACCACACAATTCCACATACGAGTCCGTGAAGGATTCAGAACACATTAGTGCGTGAAGCACAAGCTTATCATTTCAACAACCACTTTCAAACACTTGATTCATATATCTCTTTGTACATTAGCATTGAACTTATCAATTCATTTAATTGCCTGCTAAGTCAAAGGGGTGGATAAGTGAGTGAACACATAGCAGTACCTTACAGGTATGAATTGAACTGAACGCTTGGTAGTACCTAATGGGTACGAATCGAAAAGCAACATCGCATTTTCTCATTCAAAAACATTTTCACATTGGGGATCTTAAACAAGATCCGTACACATTAAGGTTTGCGAGGAACCAAATGGGGACCTAATCAGGGTCCAGAATAGAACAGAGGGCTGCAGCTAATAAAACTCTATAGGCATGCCTATCTATCCACGACTCGACTAACGCAGTCTAAATTCCATATTATTATTATTATTGGATTCGCCTCATTTCCACATACATACACATAACAATTCAACACGCATAACATTCTTTCATTTTTATTGGGCACATGCATTCATTTACTTATAAATACCTCATATGAACATATTAAACACATCTATGTTATTAGATATAATGTTCACATTTAGTCTCAACAATTAATTTACCGTTATCATATTCATTTAGACTTAACAGATAAGTTGTCACACCCCAACCTATAACATGGATACTTCTACTCGTAACTAGAGCGAGAAGGATCCAAGATAGATAGGAGTGTCACACCCCACTAGTACACACTTTCAAACATTACATACAGAATAACATATCCGGTATAAATAAAAACTTTAAGAGAAAGAAGAGGGATACAAAACAAAACAGATACTTTTATTAATGTACAAAAAGAAAGTCTTTACATGTTACAATAGGTTACAAAAAGAACCAAATTACAAAAGCCCAAGATACATTGTTCCAAAGGGCTAACAAAATATTATATCAATTACAAAAGAAAGGAAAGCCTATACTATAAAACTTCCAATCTCTAGTTGCGTTGGCCTTCCCGATGCGACATGCCCAACCCACGGTAATCAAAACCTTCCACACCTGCACGGATAAACACCCGTGCTAAGCGAAATCGCTTAGTGGGGAAACACAGAATGCATAACCGCCACTCACAGTGACGATGACAGAAAACATATGATAACAATACAATTATGGGCATAAAATCATACATAGTTAATTCAGATATTTGCATTCTCATCCAAAGATTCTTGTACAAAACACAATGACACCTGCTTAATCATAATGAGTGGATAACGAGTACACATAGATACTTGAGAGTATCAATATCATGTTATGGACACATAGATACCCGAAGGTATCGAATCATTCTTTTTATTTTGTTTCCAAATTGTTTTCACATAGAATCTTAAGAAAGATTCAAACAGAAGGATCGCGAGGATCCAATCGGGGGACCTGATCAAGGTCCAAAGTCGTACACATAGCTGCAGCGGCACATAACTCTATTAGGCATGCCTAACTATCCACTTATCCGACATTAGCAGGTTATGCAAAATCTTATCACGTTCACATATATATTATTCATGCAAATAGATAGTCAAAGCTTAATGAAAACTGTATGCAAAAGAAATTAAGTCATTAAGCAAAAAGGAAAAGAAATCAAGTTTGGAAGCTGCGTCTGTCGCGCTCGCGACAGAGACCAAAACATAACTCCCTGCCAAGTCTCGCGGTCGCAAGAGATTCTCGCACTCGCGAGAGGGCGAAGGCGTCACTCTCTGTCGCGCTCGCGATAGAAGGCAACCCTCCAAGTCCATCGCGCTCGCGACCACCGCGCGCTCACGACAGAGGGGAGTCCTGCACATACTCGGAGGTTGAGCACTCTGTCGCGCTCGCGACAGAGTGTTCCCTTTCGAACTCTCAGAGCGACACTTCTCGCGCTGGCGCGAGGGCTAAAACCTCCGCACTTTGTCGCGCTCGCGACGGTGTCGCGATCGCGACAGACACGGGTTTTTCAACTCTTACGCCCAAAATCTTCAGAAATCTCATACAATTCACATCCAAACTTCCAAATTGATTCTAAACCTTAAAATTAAGCAACGCAAGCATTCACAACTCCTAACATGATTAAAAACCCAGCTTTACCACCATTTATCTCAATTAAATCAAGTCGATTACATGTCCAATTGCAAGAATTTCCAAAACAGCAATTTTAACAACTATTACAACTATTCACATAATTTCCCATAAATCCTTCAACAATATTCATTCTCTAGTATTTCATAATATGCTTAATGTAATTTAAACTACAATAGCACAACTTATAACCCCAATCAAAACAAAAGCACATTTATTAAACTCAAATCACAAAGATGCACAAAAAGATGAACAATCCCAAACCTCTTTCCTTAGCTCCTATTCGCGAGCTCCGCTCCCGCTAGCGATTTCTTTTCCTTTCGCCGGTCTAGAAGCCTCCTCTGAACTACAAACCCACCATAACCAAGATCAATTCTAAAACAACCCATAAACAAATACATATAAACTAAAACCTAGAGAAGAGGAAGAAGAAGAATCTAAAACACCCATAACCCCAACTCACCTTTAAACTTCAAAAATCACAAGCTAAGCAACTCAATCTACTCACGGGAAAGGAGAGGGAGCAAGATCGGGCCAAGAAGAAGGAAAAACAAAGAAGAAAGAAGAAGAAAAGAGGAAGATGGCGTGAAGAAGAGAGGGAGAACGGGAAACCACAAGGAAAGGGCTGACTTCTCTCTCACCAAACCCATTAAATGCCCACTTATCCTTTTTGCCACATGTCACTCTCTCCTTAAGACAAATGTCCCCCAACATATCCTACTCCCATACTCTAATATACACTCTAGGCTATCTCTTACACACACCCTACCTCCATACATTCACTCATACATTAGTTTAATTCCTCTTCTCATACTAATACACACACATATACAATACATAAACCAATTTAACACATACATGCAACACAGAGAAATACACACATACAGACACGGACAGGCTCAAACTACGGGGGTGGTTTTGGGGTATTACAATACTCCCCCACTTAACAGAATTTCGTCCTCGAAATTCTTACCTGTTCCGAATAACTGAGGGTATTACAATCTCATAGCTTCTTCTGGTTCCCATGTAGCTTCTTCAATACCGTGATGCTGCCATAAAACTTTGACTAACGGTATCTGTTTATTCCGGAGCTGCCTGATTTCCCTATCCAAAATCCTTTTCGGTTCTTCATCAAAAGAAAAGTCTGACTGAATCCGAATATCTTGCACTGGTAACACATGTGAAGGATCTGACCGATATCTCTGAAGCATAGATACATGGAAAACATCATGTAATCTAGCTAACTCCATAGGCAAAGCTAATTGATACGCTACTGGACCTACTTTTCTCAGAATCTCATATGGCCCAATAAAACGTGGGCTTAGCTTGCCTTTCTTGCCAAAACGGAGAACCTTTCGCCACGGTGACACTTTCAAGAAAACCTTATCACCCACTTCATACTGAATATCTCTGCGCTTCAAGTTAGCATAAGAACGTTGTCGGTCCTTAGATGCTTTCAAATTCTGTTGCACAACCCTCACTTTTTCATCTGTATCCCGCACTATATCCGGACCTATCATAGCCTTTTCTGACAGTTCAGTCCAACATACTGGGGTTCTACATTTCCGTCCATACAGTGCTTCGTAAGGAGCCATACCAATACTTACCTGATAGCTGTTATTATATGCGAATTCCATCAAAGACACGTATCGATCCCAGCTTCCTGAGAACTCCAAAGCACAACCTCGAAGCATATCTTCCAAAACCTGAATAACCCTTTCTGATTGACCATCGGTCTGCGGATGGAAAGCAGTACTGAAATTTAACCGTGTTCCCAAGGCTACTTGAAGCTCTTTCCAAAACTTGGATGTAAAACGAGGATCTCTATCTGATACAATGGATAACGGAATTCCATGCAATCTGATTATTTCATCCACATAAAGTTCCGCCAACTTGTCCATCGAATAATCCACCCGTACCGGCAGAAAATGCGCAGACTTCGACAATCAATCCACTATAACCCATACAGAATCATGCTTGCGCTGAGTCATAGGAAGACCAGATACAAAATCCATCGTGATGTCATCCCACTTCCATTGAGGAATAGGTAAGGGATGAAGCAATCCCGATGGCACTTGATGCTCGGTTTTCACTTGCTGACAAGTAAGACACCTTGAAACAAATTCTGTTATATCTCTTTTCATACCTGGCCACCAGTAAAACTGCTTCAGATCTTGATACATCTTGTCCCCACCAGGATGCATAGTGAAGACTGATGAATGAGCTTCTTGCAATAGCTTCTTTCTTAACTCACCCACATTAGGTACACATAACCGATTACCGTGCCTCAACACTCCTTCACTGTCTAATAAGTATTCAGACCGCTTGCCCTCTTTCACTGCTTGACAAACACGCTGAAGCACATGATCATCTAACTGAGCCTTTGAAATTTCCGATCTCAAACTTGGTTTAACTTTAAGTTGAGCAATTAGAGCACCCTCAGAATCAAATCTCCATCTGCCTCGACTAGCCAGTAACGCAGACAAAGACTTCCTACTAAGAGCATCCGCCACCACGTTAGCTTTACCCAGATGATAGTCAATAATACAATCATAATCCTTGAAGAGCTCTAACCATCTCCGTTGTCTCAAATTTAACTCCTTCTGAGTTAACAAATACTTGAGACTCTTATGATCAGTAAAAATTCTGCACGTCTCCCCATATAAGTAGTGCCGCCATACTTTAAGCGCAAACACTACCGCTGCTAACTCTAAATCGTGAGTCGGATAATTCCGCTCATGAGGCTTCAACTGTCTCGATGCATAAGCTATAACCTTGTTCCCTTGCATCAGAACACAACCTAAGCCAATTCCCGAAGCATCACTGTACATAGTGTATTCTTTACCCGAAACTGGCTGTGTGAGTACAGGAGCTTTAACCAATAACTCTTTTAAACGATCAAAACTGGCTTGACACTTTTCAGTCCATACAAACTTGACATCCTTGCGAAGTAGCTTGGTCAAAGGAGAGGCTAACAATGAGAATCCCTGAACAAACCGTCGATAATACCCTGCTAAACCCAGAAAACTTCTCACTTCAGGTACACTCTTCGGAGGCATCCAGTTAACAATTACTTCAATTTTGTTAGGATCAACCCGTACACCTTCTGCTGACACCACATGTCCAAGGAAAGCTACTTCTTTCAACCAAAACTCACACTTACTAAGTTTCGCATACAGTTGATGATCTCTTAACATCTGCAATACCAACCTAAGATGTTCCTTATGTTCCTTTCGGTCTCTGGAGTACACCAAAATATCATCAATAAATACCACAACAAACTTGTCCAGATACGGTCGGAAAACTCGATTCATCATATCCATAAAGGCTGCAGGTGCATTGGTCAAACCAAAGGGCATCACTAGAAATTCATAATGACCATAACGCGTCCGGAAAGCCGTCTTCGCCACATCTGCTTCTTTCACCCCTAACTGGTAATAGCCTGACCTTAAATCTATCTTAGAAAATACCCCAGCTCCTTTCAACTGATCAAAGAGGTCTTCAATCCTTGGCAATGGATATTTATTCTTGATAGTCACTTTATTAAGCTGTCGATAATCAATGCACATCCGTAGGGTTCCATCCTTCTTTTTAACAAACAGCACTGGAGCGCCCCACGGTGATACAATAGGCCGAATGAATCCTTTATCTAACAACTCCTGCAACTGACTTTTCAATTCCTTCAATTCCACTGGGGCCATTCTGTAAGGAGCCTTAGAAATCGGAGCTGTCCCCGGCAGAATTTCTACTGACAGTTCAACTTCTCTCTCGGGAGGTAACCCCGGTAATTCTTCCGGAAAGACATCTACAAAATCTCTTACAATCGGAATGTCTTGAATCTTAACTTGACCTCTCCGAGAATCCAAAACCACCGCCAAAAAGGCTTCACATCCTTTTCTAATAAATCTTCTGGCTTTCATAGCTGATACCACATTATGCAAAGAGCTACTTCCAATTCCCTTCACAACAACAGGCATTTGATCTTTATCCTTCAAAACCATTACTTTCCTATGACAATCCACCACCGCACGATGCTTATCCAACCAATCCATCCCCAAAATAATATCAAACTCATGAAACGGCAAACAAATCAAATCCACTACAAACTCTGTACCATGAATCTTTAAGGGACACTTCCGACATACCCGATTAACTAAAACACTCTGACCCAGCGGACTGGATACACAAATCTCATATTCCATCTTTTCCTCATTACCCAAACTATCCCATAACTTACCAGAACACACATAAGAATGGGTAGAGCCCGGGTCAATCAAAACATAAACTTCAGAATCAAGCAAAGTGAACTTACCGGCAATCACTTCAGGAGCATTCTGTTCCTCTCGGGCCTTCATAGCATAAGCTCTACCGGCTGATGGCACTGGGCGATCTACTGATTCTGAGGCTTCTCTATCTCGAGGCCGTCCACCTCGACCCCTTCCTCTACCCTTATTACGACTTCCTTGGGGTACATTAGATCCAGCTTGGCTCCCTTCCTGTTGTCCCGAAGGATCTCCATATCGACTCGGACAATTCGCAAGTAAATGGTCCGTAGAACCACATCTGAAATAGCCTCCTGTTGACCACCGACACTCACCGCAATGTTGTTTACTACAATGGGTACATCGGGGAGGGCCATCTCCTCTACCGGAGCCCGATCCCCTTGAAGAACCCTGTCTCCTCCCTCTAGGGGCCGGACTAGCTGTATACTCATCAGCATGGTTTCCTTGTGCTTCCCTCGACCTCTTTCCTGAAGAAGAGCCACCTCTTGCAGATTTCCTTCTTTGAGCTTTCTCTCTCAAAATATTCTCAGAACATTCTGCCCTCAAAGCCGCTTGAACTAACTAATAATACTTCACATTCGGAGCTGACATCAATGAAATTAACATTACCTTTAAAGATTCATTCAAGCCTGATTCAAAATGTTGACATCGGAACTCTTCTGTGAGAACCCTTGGTGGTGCATACTTACTCAACTTGGTAAACTCATTTTCATACTCGGCTACAGACATCGTTCTTTGCTTGAGAGTTAGAAACTACGCCCACTTGGTATCCTTATAAGCTTTAGTTATATACCGGTTCTGAAACTCACCTTCGAAGAATTCCCATGTAATCGGTTCAGGAACCTGCGGTTGACTAACCACCAACCTCCACCAATCATAAGCAGAGCCTTGTAACAAAGACAGGGCACACTCCACTTCTTGCTCCGGTGGACATCTTATCTCCCTAAGTACTCTGGATGTTTTCTCTAACCACATCTCTGCTTTATAAGATTCATCTATGCCAGTACCAAAGAAATCCTCTGCACCATGCTTTCTTAACCTCTCTATAGGTGCACTTGGCGCTGTTACTCTTTCAAGTACTTTTGTCATACTCTGAAGCATCGCTTCCATCGGTCCCATAGGCACCTCAGGTCGCCCCCTAGGAGGTTGAGCCGGACCAAAAACTGAGGGATCCTGCTCTTAGGGATTGGCACTTTCTGCTGACCCCTCAAGTGATCCACGAGCGGACTCCATAACTATAAAATATAAACGCAATGCGCATCAGGCCAACACAACCCTCAACAAACTGACTAACACACTGAAACCCAGTAACCTCTAAACCAAAAAGCTCTGATACCACCTAATGTCACACCCCAACCTATAACATGGATACTTCTACTCGTAACTAGAACGAGAGGGATCCAAAATAGATAGGAGTGTCACACCCCACTAGTACACACTTTCAAACATTACATACAGAATAACATATCCGATATAAATAAAAACTTTAAGAGAAAGAAGAGGGATACAGAACAAAATGGATACTTTTATTAATGTACAAAAAGAAAGTCTTTACATGTTACAATAGGTTACAAAAAGAACCAAATTACAAAAGCCCAAGATACATTGTTCCAAAGGGCTAACAAAATATTATATCAATTACAAAAGAAAGGAAAGCCTATACTATAAAACTTCCAATCTCTAGTTGCGTTGGCCTTCCCGATGCGACATGCCCAACCCACGGTAATCAAAACCTTCCACACCTGCACGGATAAACACCCGTGCTAAGCGAAATCGCTTAGTGGGGAAACACAGAATGCATAACCGCCACTCACAGTGACGATGACAGAAAACATATGATAACAATACAATTATGGGCATAAAATCATACATAGTTAATTCAGATATTTGCATTCTCATCCAAAGATTCTTGTACAAAACACAATGACACCTGCTTAATCATAATGAGTGGATACCGAGTACACATAGATACTTGAGAGTATCAATATCATGTTATGGACACATAGATACCCGAAGGTATCGAATCATTCTTTTTATTTTGTTTCCAAATTGTTTTCACATAGAATCTTAAGAAAGATTCAAACAGAAGGATCGCGAGGATCCAATCGGGGGACCTGATCAGGGTCCAAAGTCGTACACATAGCTGCAGCGGCACATGACTCTATTAGGCATGCCTAACTATCCACTTATCCGACATTAGCAGGCTATGCAAAATCTTATCACGTTCACATATATATTATTCATGCAAATAGATAGTCAAAGCTTAATGAAAACTGCATGCAAAAGTAATTAAGTCATTAAGCAAAAAGGAAAAGAAATCAAGTTTGGAAGCTGTGTCTGTCGCGCTCGCGACAGAGACCAAAACATAACTCCCTGCCAAGTCTCGCGGTCGCGAGAGGGCGAAGGCGTCACTCTCTATCGCGCTCGCGACATAAGGCAACCCTCCAAGTCCATCGCGCTCGCGACCACCGCGCGCTCGCGACAGAGGGGAGTCCTGCACATACTCGGAGGTTGAGCGCTCTGTCGCACTCGCGACAGAGTGTTCCCTTTCGAACTCTCAGCGCGACACTTCTCGCACCCACGCGAGGGCTGAAACCTCCGCGCTTTGTCGCGCTCGCGACGGTGTCGCGATCGCGACAGACACGGGTTTTTCAACTCTTACGCCCAAAATATGCAGAAATCTCATACAATACACATCCAAACTTCCAAATTGATTCTAAACCTTAAAATTAAGCAACGCAAGCATTCACAACTCCTAACATGATTAAAAACCCAGCTTTACCACCATTTATCTCAATTAAATCAAGTCGATTACATGTCCAATTGCAAGAATTTCCAAAACAGCAATTTTAACAACTATTACAACTATTCACATAATTTCCCATAAATCCTTCAATAATATTCATTCTCTAGTATTTCATAATATGCTTAATGTAATTTAAACTACAATAGCACAACTTATAACCCCAATCAAAACAAAAGCACATTTATTAAACTCAAATCACAAAGATGCACAAAAAGATGAACAATCCCAAACCTCTTTCCTTAGCTCCTATTCGCGAGCTCCGCTCCCGCTAGCTTTTTCTTTTCCTTTCGCTGGTCTAGGAGCCTCCTCTGAACCACAAACCCACCATAACCAAGATCAATTCTAAAACAACCCATAAACAAATACATATAAAATAAAACCTAGAGAAGAGGAAGAAGAAGAATCTAAAACACCCATAACCCCAACTCACCTTTAAACTTCAAAAATCACAAGCTAAGCAACTCAATCTACTCAAGGGAAAGGAGAGGGAGCAAGATCGGGCCAAGAAGAAGGAAAAACAAAGAAGAAAGAAGAAGAAAAGAGGAAGATGGCGTGAAGAAGAGAGGGAGAACGGGAAACCACAAGGAAAGGGCTGACTTCTCTCTCACCAAACCCATTAAATGCCCACTTATCCCCTTTGCCACATGTCACTCTCTCCTTAAGACTAATGTCCCCCAACATATCCTACTCCCATACTCTAATATACACTCTAGACTATCTCTTACTCACACCCTACCTCCATACATTCACTCATACATTAGTTTAATTCCTCTTCTCATACTAATACACACACATATACAATAAATAAACCAATTTAACACATAAATGCAACACAGAGAAATACACACATACAGACACGGACAGGCTCAAACTACTGGGGTGGTTTTTGGGTATTACATAAGTTCACATTTCGTTATACATATACATTAAAACATAATCACGGTAGATCAAACTCTTATATTTCAATAATTACTATGCCTTGGAATACATCAATAATTCACATTTTCAATCATAGATGCATAACATAGGTGAAAAACTATGCAAAGTAGATGTTCCTCAAACACAGTTTCTAAGCAAAGAGGAGACTGTTGCGTGGCGAAACTCACCTATGGAAAAAGAACCCATCACGACTCGTGCTCAGAGACACGAATCATGAAGGAGAACCACTAAGGAAACAAGCAAACACAAGAGGGGATGGGACCAACACATGCACGACTCGTGCACCAAGTGCACGTCTCGTGCACTCCCCCTCACTGAACGAAGAACCTGTCTCTGTCGCGCTCGCGACAGAGTCACATTTTCTAGATTCCAACGAAATTTGCAGAACTTCTTCGTTTCAAAACTTACCCAAACCTTTCTATCAAGCCCAAAATTCATCACAACTCATATTAAACATCCAATTAATCATAAACAACATAAAAACCAACCTTCACACCAATTAATACAATTAAATCATGCAATTAACGTAATTAAAATCTCTAAATTTACTGACAGACAAAACAATTTAAAATTCTCAATCCAAAACATTCTTTAGTTCAATAATTCACATTCAAAGCATCTTAACTCATATTACTCAAGACCCATACCATTTGAACATATCTAAACAACTTTAACTCCATGAATTTCCAGAAAATCAAATCAAAACCCCAAATCCAAATATACATCAAACTAACAAAAATCCCTAACCTTAACTCCTTTGCTCCAATAGCTTACTTAGATGATATTTCTTGCTTCCAAACTCGTTCAAGAACTTTTTCATCCCAAAATCCTCATCAATAACACAAACGCAAAACCCTTGATTAAGAACACATCTTAACAACAAATGAAGATGATGAAGAAAAGAAAGAACTCAACAAAACTTACCCAAACAATCTCTTTGAATTGATCAATTTCCACCAAACTCAGCCAAAGGAAGAGGGATCAATATGGAGCAAAGAGGAAGGAAGAAGAGAAGGAGAAGGAGGCGTGAGGGAGAGAGAGAACGGGAGGCTAATTTTTTGCTCTTCCTTTCTCTCTCCTTTCCCTTTTACACCCTTCTCTAAATCCTTGCCACATGTCCTTCTATAATTGGTTGAACTTGACCACTCATACCCTACAGCCATGCATGACACTGCACACAAGACTAACTCCAATAACACATACACTACTTCCCTCTATGCATGCACACTCTATCAAAACCCACAAATAGATATTTATGTCAAATTCTCTTTTTAATCCTCAAACTCTTATAACCTCAAACATTGATACTCATAATTTACTAATCCTTAACATGGCCCCCTAATAAATTATTTATCCATTCAATCAAGTTCTAATCCTATCTGCATAATTTGCTATTAACCATACTTGTCGAAACTTTCACTTAAATTCTTAAATGGTCCATTTGACATACCTAACACTTCAATGTGCACAACTTTGGTCACTACCCATTCTCAATATGCCCAATCCTTCTAGGGTACATTTCGGGATGTGACAACTCTTCCTTCCTAAAAGAATTTTGTCCTCGAAATTCACTTACATCAGAAAAGTCCAAAACTATACTCCAATTCACTATCATTTACATTGATCATTTCCATATCATCATTTAACACTTATACTCTACACTTGAAGCACATACATTTCAGTTGTTCCCATACACCTCGCTTTTAACATACGCACTTGTTATTACTTGTTTTTATCACTATACTCTTTTATCACTTCTATTTAATCAACATAATCACATAAATCATAACTTTCTCTTGTCCATAACTAAACTCAAGCTCACAAAATTGATTTAAATAAATCCCATAATTCCCTTTTCATTATCTTACGCTTAAATCGATCACATTCATCAAAACGATCATTACTTTAACTACCACTCGGAACCCAAAGCACATACACTTCACACATAAACCATTTAACTTACAACATTTTGCTACACAATTCCTCAATATTTCAAAAACATCCGTCATACGTGCTACTTTCCTTACTAACAATACTCATATCTTACTATAAAATCTTTTCACACTCACTTGTACAAGATTCCAAAAATACTCTTTCTACTAAACTCAGACTATAACCACAATACATTTTCTTTAGCAACCATTATGCTCTTAAGTCACACACTTAATCTTAATATGAAATACTCAATGTACACCCTGTCAGCTTGCTCTCTAACAAAATGCATATGCAAATGTTTCTCACATGTGAACAAAAGGAGTATGATGCAATGAGGATGCAATAGTTCATGTATGCAAAATAATGCAGAAATGTGATTGATGCTATGATAATGCACTTTTCCCATCCCCATGGTTCAATATGCTTATTTTCAATTAAATTTTCTGGAGATAGCTGACAGGCATACCGAGCAACACCATAATCTCACAAAATCCACATACTCTTCCATCTCAAAATACAAAAACATTTATTCTTCTACAGCAACCACATATCAATACACTTCGAAAACTTATACAAACCTTCTCTTTAACCACATAGAATTGAAATAAAATTCCTAACAGAATCTCTGATAACTCATCTAAAAAATACATTTACAGATTGCACACACACATAACAATTCAAGGCAGGCAGATCATGACCTACCGTGCCAACACTTAACTAAACACTTTATCAAATTGGAAGGTTTCCCTTCCCAAAACATAACTAAAGGACAAGGTCGTCCGCTTTGGTGAACGCTAAACTATAAAGACACACTTCAAAACACCTAATTAACCAGAACTGATTAAACCGGAGCTCTGATACAAAATTATAACACCCCCAACTCCCACTCGTAGCATATCGAAGGATGCAGAGCTACAGTGAGCGGAGGGTGCTACCAGACAATGACAGATATGGCAATACAGAAATCAGAGTAATAAAATTTCTAACATCTAGAAACTCAACCACATACACATTCTAACGCGCACAATGTGCACGTCTCGCGCACTCCCCCTCACTGAACAAAGAACCCGTCTCTATCGCGTTCGCGACGGTATCGCGCTCGAGATAGAGTCATATTTTACAGATTCTAGCAAAATTTGCAGAAGTTCTTCCTTTCAAAACTTACCCAAACCTTTCTATCAAACCCAAAATTCATCACAACTCATATTAAACATCCAATTCATCATAAACAACATAAAAACCAACCTTCACACCAATTAATACAATTAAATCATGCAATTAACATAATCAAAATCTCTAGATTTACTAACAGCCAAAATAATTTCAAATTCTCAATCCAAAACATTATTTATTTCAATAATTCACATTCAAAGCATCTTAACTCATATTACTCAAGACCCATACCATTTGAACATATCTAAACAACTTTAACTCCATGAATTTCCAGAAAATCAAATCAAAACCCGAAATCCAAATATACATCAAAATAATAAAAATCCCTAACCTTAACTCTTTTGCTCCAATAGCTTACTTAGATGATATTTCTTGCTTCCAAACTCGTTTAAGATCTTTTTCATCCCAAAATCCTCATCAATCACACAAACACAAAACCCTTGATTAAGAACACATCTTAACAACAAATGAAGAAGATGAAGAAAAGAGATAACTTAACAAAACTTACCCAAACAATCCCTTTGAGTTGATCAATTTCCACCAAACTCAGCCAATGGAACAGGGATCAATATGGAGCAAAGAGGAAGGAAGAAGAGAAGGAGAAGGAGGCATGAGGGAGAGAGAGAACGGGAGGCTAGGGCAATTTTCTGCTCTTCCTTTCTCTCTCCTTCCCCTTTTATACCCTTCTCTAAATCCTTGCCACATGTCCTTCTATAATTGGTGGAACTTGACCACTCACACCCTACACCCATGCATGACACTAAACATAGGACTAACTCCAATAACACATACACTACTTCCCTCTATGCATGCACACTCTATCAAAACCCACAAATGGATATTTATGTCAAATTCTTTTTCTAATGCTCAAACTCTTATAACCTTAAATATTGATATTCATAATTTACTAATCCTTCACATGGCCCACTAATAAATTCTTTATCCATTCAATCAAGTTCTACTTCTATCTTCATAATTTACTATTAACCATACTTGCCGAAACTTTCACTTAAATTCTTAAATGGTAAATTTGACATACCTAACACTTCAATGTGCACAACTTTGGTCACTACCCATTCTCAATACGCCCAATCCTTCTAGGGTACATTTCGGGGTGTGCCACAACCTCCTAGACAAAGTTCAACTCCTCTATAATCATATAGAAGTTATTGGAGTCCATTTTGAGCACTGGAAGTTGAGGAAATCAAGTATGCAAAGTTTATGTTAAGATTTGAGGTATGTGATTTAAGGGTTTTTAATTTAGTTTATTGGTAGAAGAAGAAGGAGGTCAGTTTTGACTTGATTTCTCTAGAGAAATCTGGTCTCCTCTCTTCTTATACAGCCCTCTAATGAACTGAACCGGTCCAATCGATTTAAATCAAAATTTTGGTTTTTCGGTTCAATTGCACTTTTCCAAAGCATCTATATGTTCCTCTCATTATTTTCACTTCTAATGAATTCCATTGATCTTTAAACATCAAAAATAGGCTCCCGACAATTTTTTAGCTCAATTGAAGTCCATTTGGGCCTCGGTTCACTTATACCAGTCCGATTCGATCAATTTTTCTTCTGCAGTAAAATACAACTCTAAAGTTGTCAAAATTCACAGATAACACTTCTATTGTCTTATTCCACACACTCAACATCCTTTAGGCCTCATTCACTATTTATAACCTCTCGGTCAACCATCGGTCAAACCTCGGTTCAAATTGAACCGAACCGGAGGCCAACTTCAGAATGACTTTCGGAGGTCAATTTGACTCCGTTTTCAGCTCAAATTTCACCAATAAACTCCTTTTGGCCCACAGATCATTTTCATGAAATTAAAATTTTTCGAGCGTCAGACAACCGGGTTTGTTGTAAAGCCACCCCGGTGTTACCCATCCCGAAATCACTATACTTCTAACCCACATATCACTAAACTTTGACACTGGCAAATTCACTCCCTGCACTGTTCGACGCTGCGATCATCATGATAATTCTGAAATTATTCACTGACACTTCCAGACCGGTATTTGAGCTATTACAACATACCAATCACTTATTACAGAACAAGCCTAATTACATTAAAAATATCACTAATAAACTTCGTCTAACAAACGATTACAGACTCATTGGTTAAGACTGTTACGGAATGTCCCAAATAATACTTCTATCACCATAAACTATACAAACAAACACCCGTGCTAAGCGCGATGGCTTAGTGGGGAAAACATATAATAAACAACCACTCACAGTGGTCGTTCATGCATGACACATACACATGTAACATATGTACAAAAATATCATAATTCATATCACAGTTTCAATACTCCAAATTATAGGTTTCATATCATTCCATTTCTTACTTATACATAACCCCAATGAGTCAGGTCAAATACATATTTGGAGCACATATGTGAAATCTCTAAATACATTTATTTAATTAACACATGCTTTTATTCACACATCAATACTAGCATACCACTTACCCATTATTTACACTTTCACGCACCTCATACATTTCATTTTATTCATTCATCAAATCTTTTAATTTACAATAAAAAAATGCATCTTTATAATAACATTCTCTTCTTACACTTGCTTTAAATCATTACATGAAATTCTAAAGCAATAAATAACATATAGGTTCCCGTAGGTACATTCATTTTTGTAACAGAGGGGGAATCTATCACGATCCAAAAACACATAAGGATCCAATTCGGGATCCAGAAACACATAAGGATCGTGAACTAGGGTCCAACAGAGGTTTATTTCAAATCATCAGATAACATTATCACATAACATTTTCATATTATTCATTTATCCATAAACTGCCTGCATTTTCGAAGTTAAGGATAACGAGTAAAAACACATTGGTACCCGAAGGTATAAGGAAACATTTTCTTTTCTTTTGAAAAACGCATAGGGATCTTAAGCAAGATCCAAACACAAAGGGATCGCAAGGATCCAAACGCATAGGGACCTAATAAGGGTCTAGGAAACGCATAGGCTATAGCAAACAGAACCCTATAGGCATACCTATCTATCCACTACTCGATTTGCAGGCTAAATTATTAATCCATTTATTGTTCATTTACTCTAAAGTATAGCATATATATATAACCTCACGAAGCAATGATTGACATTCTATATCTTGCATTCATAGCTATAATTTATCAAACACATTCCCACTTCATTGTATTATATTACATGAATCAACACATTCAAACTCTCGTACGCGTCATTGTTCATAGACAAATAGTAAAAATTACACAAAGGAGTACATTTAAGAAATGTCCCAAGCGTACGACTCTATTGCGCTCGCAACAGACCTCGACAGAACCTTCTATCTCACTCGAAAGGATAGTCGCGCATACGACAGAAGTAACAATTCGCTTCTGTCATGCCATATACTCACGCTCGTGACAGAACACAGGCCGATAATTTATGGCCTATGGAGCCCTCCGTCGTGCTCGCGACAGAGCCTGTACTACATGTTTAACTCCCATTCCTTTTACTTATATTCAAGCACTCACCCATATCCACCAAACTTAATCCATACCCACATAACACACATACAAAACACCTCAGACAATTCAATTTGTCAAGAATTATTCATTATTTAGATAGTCATTTAAAAACCATTTGATATACGAAAGATTCATTTCTTTTTCAGTTTATGTCGCAACTACAAAATCATTTAATTCAATCCTAACATCGCATAAGAATTTCAAATAATAACTAAGCTTACTTGAGACTTGAATCACTAATAGCACATATGAACTTTCTATAATTCGGCACATACATGCCACATCCATTTTTAACAAGCACATAGGCATTATCAGAATTTCAGCCAATACATCATCCTTTATACACGAATAAGTTTCTATAACTTGGTTCAGACTTGGATTGGTATTCCAAGCTTCCTACGTATCCCAAGAGTTGGGAATCAGAACCCCGTAGTTCTAAAAGTTCAATATACAATTTGAAGTATTTTTGCTTATAAACCTATTACAAGTCACGTCATGCCACTTTAGGTTTTACATAGCCACTTTAGCGTTTACACAGAAATGTTCGGCTAAGTATGCCTAGAACTATCTTAGTAATTATTCATATTTATATCCTTAGTCACTTGTATTCCTAAGTTGTAACCATTCATGTACTCTTTGCAAAACTTTAAACATGTGTCGGATAAGTTCTGGAAAATTCCGATGAAATTCATGTGTGTTTCGAGAAGGAAAAACACATAAAATAGAGGACGGTAATGGTGGGCAATGATTCATGTCAGCCATGAGGCTGAAAATAAGAAGAAAAGCCATCAAATAGCATGCTATGTCGCGCTCGTGACAGTGGCATCCAAAAGTGCTCTACCAAAATCAGCACATCAGGACAACTTTTAGCCTGAAGCTTATAGCGCCTAAACCAACATCTAAAACTCATTTTTAGGAAACTATTTATGCTTAATAAATAATCCCTAGGATATTAAGATTCAAATGGAACAAAGTTCAGGTCATTTGGAGATTTATAACGTCATATAAGGTCTAAACAACCTGAACTGCTCTAGTGACCCGGCAAAAGTAGAGATACCTCTATTTTGGCCATTTTAGAGGATTTTAGAGCCAAAATTTGCTCATGATCATTTCTATGACTTTTAT
The DNA here is from genome assembly GCA_947683425.1 of Excoecaria cochinchinensis. Lineage (NCBI taxonomy): Eukaryota > Viridiplantae > Streptophyta > Magnoliopsida > Malpighiales > Euphorbiaceae > Excoecaria > Excoecaria cochinchinensis. Next base: position 7,754,930 of record CANTUQ010000004.1, read on the forward strand.
ATGTATGGAAGTATGAGTTATAATGGCACTAGAATCTCCTAATTTGGAGTTATAAAAGTGCACTTATGACCAAAACATCATACTGAGGTCTGGCAATCTTTGAGCAGAGTTTCCCCCATAACACACACAGTCACTCATTCTGGTATACTTCATTCTTAAAAGATTTATCTTTCTTTACTTACTTCAATTTACTATTGCCTCCAACAACTTCTTTCAATCAAAGTAACTATACAAGTCATAACATCTTCTTATTTATAACCATACCCAAACTCATAAAACTGATTTAATTACATTTTCATAATTCTCCTTTCATTAATTTACATCCAAATCAATCATATTCATCAGAACAATCATTACCTTTATCACTCTTAAAAAACCAAGACATATACACTTCACACATGAACCATTCTACTCATGACATCTCACTACACAATTCTTTAATACCTCAAAAATACCGGATATAGATGTTATTTTCTTCACATAACACTCATATCTCAATCAATATCTTATCACCTACACCTGCAGAGAGTTCCAAAATACTCCTTTCTTTTTAAGTTTGATTATTTACACTTTACACTTTCCTTAAAAAAACACTATACTCTTCATCAATATGCCTCTTCTTAACATTAAACACTCGATGTACATCCTAGCAGCTTTCTCTCCAAATGAAACATATTCACAAATGCTTTTTATGTATGATCAAAAGATGCAGATGAAACGAGGACGTGACAATTCATGTATTCAAGGTGATGCAGAAATGCAATTTATATTATAATAATGCACTTTTCCCATCCCCATGTTTCAATGTGCTCATGTTCAAACAATTTCAAGGAGATAGCAGACAGGCATACAGAGTGTCACCACGTTCTCATACAATCCACATATCCTCACATAAATCACACGATTCTAAAATTCCATCATCAATAAATGTCTCTCCCCAAGAGACGGTCATCCATCAACAAAACTTTAGGAATTCACGCAAAATTTTTCTCCAAACGTTCACATTACATGAAGGGAGTTCTTAACAGAATCTCTTATAACTCATCTAACAAATACATTTTAAATCTTATATACACATAAAGGTTCAGCACAGGTAGATCATGATCTACCGAGCTGACACTTAACCAAACACTTCACTTTACGGGAAACTCCTATTCTTGACACTTACATAACAATCAGGGACATCCGCTTTGGCCAGCACAAAACTATACAGACACACTTCTAAACACCTAGTCGGCCAAAACCGACTAAACCTATGCTCTGATACCACTAAATATAACACGCCTTATCCGTACGTAGCACACTGTATGATAACACAGGCAGTGTGCGACAATGAGTGAAGGATGCTACAGTCGGAAACACGCTGGGAACAATAACAGAAGCATAACTATAAAATTTCTTCAATTCAAAACACACACATAATACGAAATACAATCACATAAAAATTCACATCACTTTTTATTGTAATCTTATTACATAATAATCACTTATTACAGAACAAACCTAATTACATTACAAATATCAATAATAAACTTTATCTAACAAACGATTATAGACTCGTTGGCCAAGACTGTTGCAGAATGTCCCAAACCATACTTCTATCACCTTAACCTACACGGACAAACACCCGTGCTATGCGCGATGGCTTAGTGGGGAAAACATATAATGATCAACCACTCATAGTGGTTGTTAATGCGTGACACATACACATGTAACATATGCACAAAAATATCATAATTCATATCACAGTTTTAATACTCCAAATTTTATCTTTCATATCATTCCATTTCTTATGTAGACATAACCCAATGAGTTGGTCAAATACATATTTGGAGCACATACGTGAAATCTCTAGATAAATTTATTTAATTAACATATGCTTTTATTCGCACATTAATATCAACAGACCACTTACCCATTATTTATACTTTCACGCACCTCATACATTTCATTTTATGCATTTGTCAAAGCTTTTAGTTTACACTAAAAAAAATGTATCTTTATAATAACATTCTCTTATTACACTTGCTTTAACAAATTATCTTAAATTATAAAGTAATGAATGATAAGCATTTGAACATATAGGTACCCGTAGGTACATTCATTTATGTAACAGAAGGGGAATCTATCACGATCCAAAAACACATAAGAATCCAATTCGGGATCCAGAAACACATTAGGACCGTAAACCAAGGTCCAACAGAGGCTTTGTTTCAAATCATCACATAATATTATCACATAGGATTTCCATATTTTTCATTTATCCATAAACTGCCCGCATTTTTGAAGTTATGGATAATGAGTAAAAACATATTGGTACCCGAAGGTATAAACAAACATTTTTTTCTTTTGAAAATGCATAGGGATCTTAAGCAAGATCCAAACACATAGGGATCGCAAGGATCCAAACACATAGGAATATGATCAGGGTCCAAGAAATGCATAGGGTGCAGCAAACAGAACCCTGTAGGCATGCCTATCTATCCACTACTCGACTTGCAGGCTAAATTATTAATCCACTTATTATTCATTTACTTGTAAAGTATAGCATATATATATATAACATCACAAAGCAATGATTAACATTTTATATCTTGCATTCATAACTATAATTCATCAAATACATTCCCACTTCATTGTATTATGTTACATGAATCAACACATTTATAATCTCATACACATCATTGTTCATAGACAAATAGTACAAGTTACACAAAGGAGTACATTTAACAAATGTCCCAAGCTTATGACTCTATTGCGATCGCAACACATGTTGCGCTCATGACAGACCTCGACAGAACCTTTTATTTCGCTCGCGAGGACAATCACACATGCGACAGAACTAATAATGCACTTATGTCATGCTCACGCCTACACTCGTGCTCATGATAGAACACAGGCCGATAATTTATGCCCTCTCGCGATAATTGTCATGCTCGCAACAGAGATTGCACTACATGTTTAAGTCCTATTCCTTTTACTTATATTCAAGCACTCACCCATATCCACCAAACTTAATCCATATCCACATAACACAAAAATAAAACACCTCAGACCATTCAATTTATCAAGAATTATTCATTATTTAGATAGTCATTAAAAAACCATTTGATATACGAAATATTCATTTCATTATCAGTTTATGTCGCAACTATAAAATCATTTAATTCAATCCTAACATCGCATAACAATTTCAAACAATAATGAAGCTTACTCGAGGCTCATAGCACCTATAAAATTTCTATAATTAGTCACATACATGCCACATCCAATTTTAACAAGCATATAGGAATTATCAGAATTTCTTCCAATCCATCATCCTTTATACACGATAAGCTTCTATGACTTGGTTCGGACTTGGATTGGTATTCCATGCTTTCTACGTATCCTAAGGGTTAGGAATCAGAACCCCGTAGTTCTTAAAGATCAATATACAATTTAAAGTATTTTTGCTTATAAACCTATTACAAATAACATCATGCCACTTTGGGTTTACTCGGAAATGTTCGACTAAGTATGCCTTGAAGTATCTTAAGAATTAATCACTTGTATTCCTAAGTGGTAACCATTCATTTACTCTTTACAAAACTCTAAACATGTGTTGGATAAGTTCTGAAAAGTTCTAGTGAAATTCAGGTGTGTTTTAGGAGGGAAAAACACACAAAATACATAAAATAGAGGAGGGTAATGGTGGGCAATGATTCATGCCATCCATAAGGCCCAAAATAATAAGAAAAGCCATCAAATAGCATGCTCTATCGTGCTGTGACCTAGGTCGCGCTCATAATAGAGGCATCAAAAAGTGCTCCACCGAAATCAGCACATCAGGATAGCTTTTAACCTCAAACTTGTACCGCCTAAACCAACATATAAACCTCATTTTTAGAGAAAAATTTCTTCTCAATAAATAATACCTAGGATGTTAAGATTCAAATGGGACAAAGTTTAGATCGTTTAGACATCTGTAACCTCAGATATGGTGTAAACAATCTGGACTGCTCTAGTGAGCCTGCAAAAGTAGAGATATCTCTGTATTGGCCATTTGAGAGGATTTTAGTGCCAAAATTTTCTCATGGTCATTTCCAAAATTTTTGTAGGTGTGGAAGTCTTTCTTCTAAAGGCACTAAAATCACCTAATTTGGAGTTCTAAAAATATACTTATGACAAAAACATCACACGGAGGTCTAGCAATCTTTGAGCAAAGTTTCCCCCCGAAACTCAAGCTCCCCAAACTCAACCAAATCCACACAACCAATCAACTCAAGCAACCCAAATAAATAAATACAGATAAAAAATAGAACTTAATAAAATACATACATATATATCAAATAGGAGAGATTTTCAAAATAATTTTAAGAGAGAGAGATCCGTCGTGCTCGCGACGGGTAAGTCCTAGGAGGCAATCACAAGTCGTACTCACTGTCACGACTTGTGAAGGCAGCCCAACAAAGCATAACAAAAGAATAGAGGAAGGCAGGAATAGGGGAGGGAGTTGTCACGACTCGTGCTGGCCAGCACGAGTTGTGCTCCCCACGCCGAACGGGCTCTCAACACGAGTCGTGCTCTCCATGCAGAGCTCATGCCGAGCGGGATCCTCATACCGAGCGGACTCTCAGCACAAGTCTTGCTTCCCATCATGAGTCGTGCTCTCCATGCCAAGTAGTGATCTCATGCCGAGTGGACTCTCTTGCCGAGCGGGATCCTTATACCGAGTCATGAAGCTTGACACTACTCGTGCATTCCTCCGCTGATAGCTCGATAGCTCGGGAGGTGCTGGAATTACCCAGCTCTACCGTGCTCGCGATAAGGTCGCGCTCACGATAGAGTCGCGTTTCGAGATCTCCAGCTAACTGCAGAAATCCTTTTCTTTCAAAAACTTACCCAAACCTTCCGATCAAAACAAAACTCATCACAACTCATATAAAACATCCAATTCATCATAAACAACATAAATATCAACTTTTATTCCAATTATTACAATCAAATCATAAATTAATCATAATCAAAATCTTTAAATTGACAATCAGCAAAATAACTTCAAAATTCCAATCAAAACACACTTTGGTTCAATAATCCACCTACAAACATCTTAACCCAAAGTTATTCAAACACATAACACTTGGAATATTTCTAAACAATTTTAACTTCATAAAATTTCTGAGAAAATCGAATCAAACCCCCAAATCAAAATATTCATCAAAAATAACAAAATCCCTAACCTTAACTCCTTTGCTCCTAATAGCTTCCTTGATGATCTTTCTCATCCAATTATCCTCATCCAAAACACACAAACATATACAAAAATAAATCTAGGGTTTATCCAAATCAAAATAGATAGAAGGAATCCAAAAATTAAACTCACCTTTCCTAATAAAATCTTCACTTAAATCACTTGAGTTAATCAACTTCATCATCAATCTTGAGTTTAGATCATAGGGGAAACACAAGGCATTGAAATAAAAAGGAAAAGAATAAGAGGTAGAAGAAAGAAGAACGAGAGAACGGGAAAGGGAGAGGGCAGATTTTCTGCCATCTCTCTCCTCTTTTATACTCCTCTTAATCCCTAGCCACTTGTCACACTCCCAATGGTCCAATTTAGATATTTATGCCAAATTGTCCATTCAATCCTTCAACTTTCATAACCTCATACATTGGTATTCATAACTTAATAATCCTTCACATTGGCCCACTTAATTAATCTTATTCATTCAATCAAGTCCTAATTCCATATTTCACAATTTACCATTTGCCACTCGTGCTGAAACTTTTACATAAATTCTTAAATTGTCCAAATGGCATACCAAACACTTCAACTTGCACAACTTCGATCACCACTCATCCTCAATATGCATAAATCCTTCTAGGGTACTTTTCAGGTTGTTACAATGATGAATGGTAAACTATTCTTACCTTTTCTAGATAAATTCACTCTAATAAATAAATCTCTAGCTTGAATTCTACTTGAAACCACATTTAAATCAAACTTTAGGTGTTAAAAAGTTGGAGGAAGGCTACCTTGGAAGAGGAAGGTTGGCTGGCTTTTCTTCTCTCCCTTGGCAGCCGACTTTCATGGCTTATAAAGCCATGAGGAAGGTTCCTCCCAAGTCTAGAGTTGATAGATTTCTAAGTGTGATTGGTTCCCCTTGTCTTTTTTGCTAATTAGCCCTTCTTCTTACTCTATTTCATACATTTGACCATTGATTAAGTATATTTATTTCTAGGCACATTTAAGTACTTAATTAATGCAATTAAATCCATAAATTTATACAATCAAGTCCTCATATATAAAATTACTAAATTGCCCTCTTCAATTAGATTAATTCCCTACAAACAATTTAATTCTAATTATATCTTTAAGGCCCAAATACATCCCTAAACATGTTCAAAACGACTAGGGTAGAAGTTGGGGCATTACGTAATCCATTTGTATATTTGAAAAATTTACACTCCCAAATAATCAATTGCAACCCAAATAACCTCTACAGCACATCATCTATTCAAACTATACCCATCATTCATGTTTACATTATATCAAAAATATAAATTCACATAATAATTTTCATATAATAATCCATAAATGTCTTTTTATTATTTCCTTTGCATATTTCTTATAATGTATTCACCAATCATTATTTTCCTATTAATCTATTTATAGAACATTTTAATGCAAGCTTCCATAGGTCATTTATTTACACGTTTAATGCAACATACCATGTGTGTAACATCCCAAAATAGGGCCTAGTCGGATTTGAGTAATTAAGTGGGTAATTAAGGGTATTTCGGTATTTGTACAAGTCAAATTGGAATTAAGTGAGGATTTAATGAAAAGTGAATTAAAGTTTGTTAAAGGGAATAAATTCTTTAGTGAGGGAAGGGTAATTGTTAAGGACTTTAGAGGGAAAAGCCAAGGAACAAAAAGAGAAAGTCAAGATTTTTGAATCTTGGACCTTTAGGATCTTAATATGTGGACTTGGTAGGTGGGGAGCAATTAATGCAAGAGGGATGAGAGAGGGAAGGGGGCAGAATTTGTTAGCTTCCCGTGGAAGCTATCTCCTTCTCCTCTTTCTTACTCTTTACCGTTCTCTCACTCTCTCTTTTTTCATTTTTTTGCTCTCTACCTCTTCTCTTGTGTATTTCTTCAAGATTTGAGTTTCGATTTCCTAAGTTTAAGAGCTGATTTTGAAAAGGTAAGTGGTTAGTTGTCTCCAATCTTCATCTTCTTTAATTGGTTTTGATTTTGGGTTTTTGATGTTGGATTAAGAGAATTTATGGGTTTATTTGTGCAAGAATCTAAAGAAAGAAGGAAGAGTAAAAGTAAAGAGAAAGTGGGCTCTTGAAGAAGTGGTTTGAAGCTTCATTTTTAAGGTTTGGGAGTTATACTGCCCTCACTTTTCGGATTATGTGTGGTTGCATTTGATTTTTTGGAAATTCTTGGGTTTTTTATTTGTGTATATGCATGTGTTTGTTGAGTAGTGAAGATGGTATAAAATGCGAGTGTTTTGATGGGTTATATGTGAGTTTTAAAGTGAAATTGCATGAGTTAATGTAAATTCTAGGTTTCATATTCTTGTGATTTATTTGTATTTTAGAGTTAATTATTGTTAATAATTAATGTAAGTAGTGTATGATTTGATCCTTAGCATGTTTGAATGCATTTGAGTGATGGATTATAGCGTTATTGCATGAATGAGTGGTTTTGAAATGGTTGGGTTTGGAATGAAGTGCAGAAGTGCAGATTTTTTGGGCAATTCACGACTGTGTCACAAGCGCAACAGAGTGCATGATGGCAACTAGCTGCTGAAGAGCCCTCTGTCGCGAGCATGACCTTTGTCGCGAGCGCGATAGGGAGCTCGGTAAGCCGAGCTTTGGTTAGGCTGAGCCCTATCGTGAGCGTGCCTCCGAGCATGAATGCGAAGAGGGGGTGTCTGGTCTCTGTCGCGAGTGCGAACTCCATCGCGAGTGTGACAGAGCTCGGTAAATCGAGTGTCTGTCAGGCTATACTTCATCACGAGTGCGCCTTCGTGCGAGCGCACGATGGGGTACCCCGCCCTCTGTCGTGAGTGCGATAGAGGCTCCTTCTGCCTGTCTATCGTGAGTGTTCAGGGTGTCGCATGTGTGAAGAGCGGCGAGCTATGCCTCTGTCGTTAGCGCAATGGGCTATCGCGAGCGCGACCCTGCCTTGTTCTTCAGAAATGTTTTTCTTGTCTCACTTTGTATGGTTTCTCACTATTGTATGGGTGATGCTTTTGCTTATCTCTTTAAGTATTTTTGTTTTCTACTTGTATCATTTATTATCTTGTTAAATTGTCTTGGCTCTTGATCATAGTAGTGATGATTGATATTATATTGAGTGAATGTATTGAGCCTGAATGTTCATGGTAGTGGATAGATAAACATGCTTATAAAGGGCTAGTGATTGCAGCTGCTAGTGTTTGACTCCATTTAGGTCTAGTGTTTGATACCCTCTGGTATCCCCTATTTTTAAAATAAAATGTTTTGAGACTACGGTCTCCAGTGTTCGATACTGTACGTAGTATCTAATGTACCCGTATCCACCACCAGTGTAAATTCAGGCTAGTGTTTCTGTTTTGGCTAGTGCTTCTGAGTTGGTTGTGTGTGTGGCGATAGTTGTATCGATATATGTTTATGAATGAGATGATTCTAGCTCATAGAGTGATTATGGTTATTGATGTTCGTGATTTCGATATGCTTGTTTAGTAGTATGCTTTCATGTAAATTGTTTATTGCAGTTTTGATTCTGTAGTGCTTGTTTCTTCTAACTTTGATAGAAGTCTTTTACTTGTGTTTTCTCCCCATTAAGCATTATCGCTTAGCACGGGTGATTTTCCCTTGTAGGTGGCAGGTTCAGTTCCGGTTCATGTCATGCATCTGCAGGTCATCCACTAGGAGTTAGAATTGTCAATTTTTTTTGGATTTCAGCTCCTGTATTTTTGTATATGGAATATGTATCTTTATTTTTGTATTGCGGTATATGTAAATGTTTTAAAGATCCTTTGTAATTTTTGTAAGTTATACATAATTGTTTTTTGATGTTATATATATATATTTATTGTGTTCTTCTGATTAGAGTGGGCGTATGGTTATGATTTATTTATTTTCGCTTTAGTGCTTCCACTTTCGCATATGTTTTGTGTGTTTTGAGTGTGTGACGCTCCGGTATAATTCCAAAGGGGGTATTGGGGTGTTACAATGTGAACATGCAATCCATATAACATTTCATATGTCTTGTATTTGCTTATACATATATTATTTTGTACTTATATAATTCACACTCATAATTACTAAATACATATTCTAATCTACGATATTTAGTAACATTTTATTTATTCTAATATTTTGGTAAAATCATTTTCTTTTATCATTTATTTAATTAATATTCTCAATACTAAAATTATCATTTTATTTCTTAATTTATAATCCTAATTTGTATTTATCATTTTGTCACTTAACTTTTTCTTTTATTTCTTTAGTTTATATATATTTATTTCATGTTCAACATTTATTTCAATTTCCATACTTTCATCTTTATACTATCACATATGCATACATGTGTAGACACCAGGTCCCGAGTAGCCTTGATCAGGATTACCCAATGATGAAATTAAGTGTGCCGATTTATAGGCAAAAAAAATGAAAGTTGGAAGTGACGATTTCCTTGTCGCATGTATTTATTAGAAATAAATAAAAATGTATTATAAAAAGAATATTTTAAATGTTTTAAAAATTATTTTGAGACAAAAAGGGTATGTTTTAAAATTATATTATTTTAGCAAAAAAAATAAAAAAAATAAAATTCGGCGAATGTCGGGGTGCGGCAGCGCCCCAGCGCATACGATAGCGCGCGGGGCGCACCGCGCCGCACCCAGCGCACGCTACTGCGCGAGCGTCGCTCGCACGCGGGGGCGACGCCGGCCGACGGGCATCGCTTGCCCCCTGACGCCCCCTCTTCGCCCGTTTTCATTTTTTTCTCTGTTTTTTTGCCATTTTGGCCCCAAAAATTGATTTTTCTTCACTTTTTTTTGTAGAATTCAATGCTAAAACCTTTTATTTTCCAAACCCTTCAAATTTATGAGTTTTTTTGTGATTATTGGAATTAAATTGATTTAATTCAATTTAATAAAAATCTAATTTTCTTTGGGTTTTTTTATGTATAAAATGAGTTTTTTAGTGAGAATTTGGGGGGCATTTTCTTTATAAAATTATTTTTCTTCTTCTTTCTTCCCTCAAAAAGAAATTCTCTCAAGTTTCTAAAGGATTCTTCCCAAGTTAATTCTTAAGGCAAAAAGAATAATTTTTGTTCTTGAGAATTTTCTTTTTTTCATTTAACAATTTTTTACTTTGAGACAAATAAATCAATTATTTATTCTTGAGTAAAAATTCATTTTCAATATTTTATTTTTCTAATATATTCTTACAATCAAGACAAGGAATTGGATCTTACCTTCATTTCATCAAGCTAAATTTTGAGGGTAAACATTCTTGGCTCAATTCTTAATTTAATTTTTGATTTAATTTTTTTGTGTTCTTAATTAATTATCATGTAAATTCTTTTAGATCTATTATTTTACTTCTTATTTTTTGTGTTCTTAATTAATTATCATGTAAATTCTTTTAGATCTATTATTTTACTTCTTATTCTTGTGTTCTTATTTAATTGTTCATCTTATATGTTATTATTGTTTTTTATTATTTATCATGTTTTAACATGTTATATTTATTTTATTTCTTATTATTCTTACGTGTTTATTTGATTGTTCATATTCCTTGGTTGTTATTGTGCTTTCTTATTATTATTATTGTAATCACTAGCATCATTAGTATTAGTATTGTTTTTATTACTCTTGTTTATTATTTTTATTCATTATTATTCATATCTTCACACATGTTGAATTTTATTATTATGATTTATGTTTCATGCATGCTGAATTTTATATTTATTTTTATTTATATTCTTATGCATATTAAATTTTGTTATTATTTTATACTTTTTTATGCATGTTGAATTGTTAATCGGGTAATTTGCATATTTTTATTATGTCATTTAATTGATTTGCCATATATGATGCATGTTTAAATGTTTTTATTTTAATTATCTTTATAACATGTTTAAATTAATTTTTTACTAACTTCACTTTTATTTGTTTTTCTTTTATTTTCAATACTTATTTTTATGTGTGAGAATTTTCCATACCAAGTGGGAGCCCATGAAGATTTGAAGATCCATTTGGGAGTTGATTTGTTAATTTTTTTATTATTTTCATTAATTTACTTTCATTATTTTATTTCTAATATGTAATTTGTAATAAATTTTTTTTTATGCACGTTAATTAAAAAATCACAAAAATATTTTTATTAATTAATTTGTTTTTTTCTAAATAAAAATGGGACCAATGTCCTAGTCTTTTCATCCAAAATAAATTGTCACTTTAAAATTATTTTCTTTAATTATGCATGAGAGGACCAATGTTGTCATCTTTAATAAATAGCCCGATTTATGTATGATTTGGATTTTTTTTACAAATGGGGGTTGTATACCGCCCCTAATTTTGTTGTAATTTATTTTTATGCACTTTATTTTAATTATGCTCTTATTTATCGTTTCTTTTATGTGATTAACATGCGCTCTAATTAAATTGCATTAAAATTGAATGAGAAATGGGATGAAACGCTAAATTCAAAACTTAATTATAAACTTAATCAAGGTATGAATAAATGGAAAGTCCCGAACCATCTCTGGTGTTTGGGCTCAACGAGGCCAGAGGATCATTTCAATGTTACATTGGAATGGGACTTCCAAGACACCTCTTGTGTCCCGTAAAAAGGCTTTAACTTGCATATTCCTAGGCTCCACGAGGCGAGAGGGCCATCCTAATGTTCTATTAGGATGGGGCCTCCAAGACCCCTTTGGTTTGCCCAAAATGGACATAGCAGCACTGTCTTAGGCTCACTGAGGCTAGACGACCTTTCCCAATGTTCTATTGGGTGGTGACTCCAAGAAACCTCCTTGTTGCCCAAAATGGACGCACTTGTAATTTCTTACAAGTTTTATGAACCTCTCTCAATCGCCCTAAAGGCGGACATTCAGGGCGCCAACAGGGTTCGGTGCGCGTCACAGTGGCGACTCCACTGGTGATATAGAGACTTCCCTTCGAAAGTACCTTGGCTAAAATTTACAATTGAGTTTTAATTTAAAAATTTTACCCCTTTTTGAAATTGCATTGCATCTCATTAGAGTCTTAGATCTATGCTAGTTTGGTCCCTCTATCAACCTCGGTGCATTCCCAAAGCACGACCCTACGTTCACTCAATGTAGGAAAGTGTTAAGGATAATCACCAGCCCAAGCCTCGTACCTTTATGGTATATTAAATGGAGACCCAATCAGTTATTATGCTCGTGATGAGCTAGACCTTTTGGCAGGGACCATGCTTGGGTAGCCCTAAAGTAACATTACCTTGGCCAAAGCTCATGTAATGAAAGTAGACATTTCCCTTAGGTGGTATGAACCTCAAATACTATGCTTGTTGTATGGATCGTTATGTATTGGGCGGACCCATATATTTTGATTAATCACCTAATCAAAGGCTTTCATGCCCCGATAGGCCCATGTCAATTTATTCGGACTGCCTAAATACGTAATGATCATAACCCATGCACCTGTGCTTTAGTTAGGAGAGTTTATGCTGTCGATTTCCCACCGTGCACCATACGCACTCATTAGGTCCCCTATTGCCCCATGGGCCAATCCCACCAAGGAAAGAGACTATGACTTCGTGTGCGGGAGTGATAAGGTTGTAGGGATCTATCTGCTTGCATGTGGTTGTGGATGCTGCACAGCATGCTCATGCATCGCATGTCATTCATGCGTGTTAATAAAAATAAAAAAATATATGCATTTCATTTTTGTGTGTGTATATCCTTTTGTCTGCATATTATCTTTCACATGTTCGCATGTCATTCATGTGTGTTAATAAAAAACAAAAAATATATGCATTTCATTTTTGTGTGTGTATATCCTTTTATCTGCATATTATCTTTCACATGTACATATCATCCTATGTACAATTTTTTCCATGCATCGCATCGTATCATTATAAGCTATTGATCTTTCACTCATCGAGGACCATCTGCACAGCACGATTATACATTACAGGCCATTCATGCATCATTCTAACCCGTTGGTTTTTTCAGCCATTATAGACCATTTACCTGGGAGGTTTTGGGGTCCCCGTAGTTGCTCGAGGAGCAAATAGAGTTCAAATTGGTTGGCAAAGATCTAGTGTCTTTATCATAATATCCACAGGCATTAGAAATGGCTGATCCTTCACAACAAATTGAAGAGGTTCGTGCCCTAATTGCCCAAGAGATAGATGAGAGATTTGAAGAGCTAGAAAAGAAGTTGTTGGCCGTGATTAAGGAGAGGATGGATGCCATGGCACTTGTTCTTCAAGTCCAACTCATGACAACTGCTATTATCCAAGTTAACTCAATCCCGACTTAGAAGGCTCGTGCAACGATGGCTGTAATGTTCCCATCCACTCTCGAGCCTAGGCGCAAGGCACCACTCGACTCACCAATCAAGCTATTGGGAAGAGTAAAGGGACTAGAGCCTTTACAGTCAATGGCCTCCTCAGTTCCTCAAACACCGAAAGGAAGCTAACTGATCTTGAAGAAGAGATTGTGAAGTCCAAGCTTGCAACTACCCAAGCACCTCTCAATAAGACTATTGCTAGCCCCGCAAGTCCAGGAGTTGGTTACTATGATAATAGCAGTGGTACCCAAAGGGCAAGGAAAGTGTCAGCAATTAAAGTGGATCAGAGGCACTACTCTAATTTTGGCAGATCCTTGTCTTGGGTACTCAACAGATTGATGAAGGAAGGTAAGCTACAGCCACTGCCTGCTAAGCCCGCCAGAAACCAGGGACAACCCAATCACAAGGCCGATCAGTATTGTGCCTTCCACCAGCACACTGGGCATGTGACGGACAATTGTGCGAGGCTAAGGCATGAGATTCAAGATCTGATCGATAATAAGCAGATCACGGATCCAGAATGCCGAAGGGGTAAATATGGGAGCTCAAGTCTCATGGGTAGCAAAGGGAAAGATTTTGGGTCCATAAGGGCTTCAACCTTCGGAATGGCTCAAAGCTGCTATGTCATACTGGAAAAGCCTTTGTCTAAGCACCTCATTCATTTTGTTTACAAGGGGAAAATACAGCCAATGTCGGGCAAACCTGCCAAAAGCCAGGGATGACCCGATCATCGTGTGGATCAATATTGTGCCTACCATCAGCACACTGGGCATGAGACTAATGGGTGCCAAACTCTAAGAAGACAAGTTCTATACTTAATTAATGAGGAGATGAGAGGTGAGGAAGATGGTTCCCGGGGATGATAATAGACCGTTGACTACAGCATCCGTGTTGGCAAGAAAGGAAGAAGATAGCTATTTGGATGCTCCTTTTTATTTTTGAACTATTTGATAATGACATTGTTAATCTAGTTGTTTTTAATTAAAATGAATGGTTTCACTTATCTGTGTGATATTTTCTTGTGATTTCACCATGCATGATCATGACTCATTCATATTTAATAATGATTCAAATGATGCCATTCCATTTAATCTCAAAACTTTAGAAACCCAAAGAAAATCTTGATAGCATCTGATGTGACTCTTGAAGAGAGATTAAAAGAGAGAAAATAGAGAACATATATGAAAAAGTCTTTACCTGGACCTATAAAGATAGGACGGGACATGATCATGAAGTCGCCAAACACGTAATGCCAATATATTCCAATCATGGATCAGTCAAACAGAAGCTCAGAAGACTCAAGCTAGAATGGTTAGAAGAGGTTAAAAGAATAAATCCACAAGCATAATTGAGGCTAAATTTTTATCGGAGACACCCGACTTGGTTGGACAACATTATCCCAATAGTTAAGAAAGGGGGTGCGTGCATGTGCGAACTATCAGGATTTGAACCAGACTTGTCTAAAAAAACAAAAAAAAAACGAAAAAAAGAGCAAAAAAAAGAGAAAAAAAATGAAAAAACAAATAAAAATCAAATAAAAAAAATGAAGAAAAAATAATGCAAAAAAAAAAAAAAAAAAAGAGAAGAAGGAAAAGAATCAATATGTAGATCCGACCGAAAACTGTTGATATGGGGGCAAAAGAAAGTAATCCTAAGGGCAAACTTTGTTCAAATCCCGTTGATATACACATACCTGTACTTGCCATTTTTCTTGACTTCTGAAAAGGACCAAAAGGGTTTTATTGACTTACAATCGATACGGATTGCTCGAGCTTGGGAATAGACATCATAGGGGAGGTGTGCCCTATGGCCTCCAGCGGATAAGTTCATCAAAAGGAATCCAATTTGTCGATATGGTCTCCCTCACCATGTTATGTCCAAGGACGAAAGGGCAGTTTATGGCTAAGGCTAGGGAGTTGCTCTAGAGGTATGGCATTAAAGACCACAAGTCCTCTCTGTATTGCCCTCAAACTAATGGGGCATGAGAGGCTGCTAACAAGAATATCTTGGTCAAGATGGTTCGAAATTACAAGCATTAGGCAGAGAAATGGCCTTTTGCACTTCAGGGCTAGAGAACCACCGACGAGACCTCTACAGGAGTAACTTTTTATTCCTCAATACATGGGCCGAAAACAGTACGGCTGGTCAAAGTAGAGCTCAAATCTTTAAGGACAGTCATAAAAGCCCAGATTCTAGAAGTTGACTGGGCACGGCAATGGTTACAGCAGTTAAACACATCAGACAAGGACAGATTGTGGGATAATTATCACAATCAGATCTTTCAGAAAACACTCTGTTCGATCATTCGAGAAGGATGTCAGAAAGCACCTATTGAAAGAGAAAGATTTAATCTTTAAGCAAATGAGTCCAAATGTTTCAGACGGATGAGGCAAATTCAGACCAATGTAGGAAGGCCTATTGGTTCTTGAGAAAGTTATTGTCCAAGGGAGCATCGTTTTCGACAGACAGTGATGGAAGCAAATATAAAAAACCAGTCAGCATCAAAAGATGCAAAAGGTTCCATGGCTAAAGACTAAAAATCAAAAGAAGAGAATAAAAGCCCCGCGGGTTGAAAACTGAAAAAAGGCGGCCTTGATAAAATTGGGCGCCTCGTCAGGATGAAAACCAAAAAAAGGTGTCCTGGGCAAAAATTAGAGGCTTGAGAGAAAATGTCCAATTAACAAAACCCGAGAGGGCTGATTGGAAACAGAAATTTTGATACTTTGGAGATCCATTCTGAGATTAGATGTAGTTTTGCATTTTGAATCTATGTTAGATAATGATCATGTACAGAGAAATCATACTAAAATATACACAATTTTGCAAGAAAGATATGAAACAAAGGCAATTAGACTCATGTGTTCATTATCTTCTAGTTCTTTTATAAAAAGAAAAGCGTCATTCATTATTGAATGCATCTAATCTAAATAACTATACTCTGCTCTTGCCGGCTAGATGCTTAAGCTAATGGGTCCTATTATCAACTACTGGACTGGGCACCTGTATCTTGCATGCACTAGTAGAAGCAATGGGGGCAACCTCCGATTAGTTGTATAATAGCCTTCATAGGTGGTTGGGTCCAGAGGCCATGGTACTTGGAGGTGAAAGTCGATGATAAGATGCCATCTGGAAAAGGATGGGAGGGGCCACACAGCATCTTGAATTCCATTTGAACTATTCTCTAATTATTTTTTTTTAGAAGATGTCTAAGCAAATTGTGCTGGTCATCCTTAAGGGAGGTTCTGATAGTAGCCTTCACTTCTCTTATCGCCACACCGAAAAAAAAAAAAGGCCGTTAGAGATGAAAATCGTAACTGGCTCTCTAAGCAAAAGTTAGGCCAAAGGGCAGGGTGAAAACCTGGAAACAGGCAGTGTGCCTTACATAAAAAAAAATAATATAAATAAAAGCCGCTGGATTGGGTTGGGTCCATTCTAGGCAAAAGTTAGGCACAGGGTTATGTGAAAATCCCTAAGGGGACGCATTTCCCACAAAGAAAAGCTAGTGTGAAAATCCACAAGGGATGCACTACCATTAAAACAATGACTTTCGATGCCTGGAGCAATAAGGCGGCATTACTTCGAATGATCTTCCCTTCAGCCAGATAGGGCATAATTTAGGACATAAGTCAGAATCCCAAGAATTTGCTCATTGACCGGGGGGCAAAGATGCACACCCGACAGTTCTCTCTGAAGAGTTTACGGGTTAGAGTCCCTAAGCCGAGATGCCATTTCTAGATCCTTGGAGGCATGGTGGAGCGGCCAAGCCATATCCTCAACGGATCCTTAACCACCTAGGACATGGTCTATCTTTTTTTGCATGCATTTCATACAATTCTTTAGCAAACACCTACATATGGCCATTTACATTTGCATGCACAATCTATTGTATATATTCCTGTGTGCACAACTTTGCAGGAAAAGTCCAAGTAATGACCACACATAAAAAAGCTGGTCAAGGACAAATTTCAACTCAACATTAACATTCACCCGAGCAAGATGAAGTCTACTCAAGTTCTTTCTTTTCATTCCTCTTAGGAGACAAATCTCTTTTTCTTGCACTTTTAGTAGTCTGTAGCAGACTCGGTGCGATCCTCTGAGGAGGACATCGTTTGCACTTTTAGTAGTCTGTAGCAGACTCAGTGCAGCTCAAGAGAGCAACCCCTGCACTTTTAGTAGTCTTATCAGCGACTCGGTGCAGTCCTCCTCTTGCGCTTTTTGTAGTCTTGTCAGCGACTCGGCACATCGTCATCTGCGGATGACACCTGCACTTTTAGTAGTCTGTAGCAGACTCGGTGCAATCCTCTGAGGAAGATATCTCCTGCATTTTGTAGTCTTGCCAGCGACTCGATGCATCACTATCTGAGGATGGCACCTGCACTTTTAGTAGTCTGCAGCAGACTCGGTGCAATCCTCTGAGGAGGATATCTCCTGCATTTTGTAGTCTTGTCAGGGACTCGACGCATCGCTATCTGCGGATGGCACCTGCATTTTTAATAGTCTGGAGCAGACTCGGTGCAGTCCTCAGAGGAGGACATCTCCTGCGTTTTGTAGTCTTGTCAGCGACTCGACGCATTGCTATCTGCGGATGGCACCTGCACTTTTAGTAGTCTGTAGCAGACTCGATGCAACTCAAAAGAGCAACCTCTGCACTTTTGGTAGTCTGTAGCAGACTCGGTGCAGTCCTCTGAGGAGGACATCTCTTTCATTTTGTAGTCTTGTCAGCGACTCGGTGCATCGCTATCTGCGGATGGCACCTGCACTTTTTGTAGTCTGTAGTAGACTCAGTGCAGTCCTCTGAGAAGGACATCTCCTGCGTCTTATAGTCTTGTCAGCGACTCGGCGCATCGCTATCTGCGGATGGCACCTGCACTTTTAGTAGTCTGTAGCAGACTCGGTGCAATCCTCTGAGGAGGACATCTCCTGTGTTTTGTAGTCTTGTCAGCGACTCGATGCATCGCTATCTGCGGATGGCACCTGCACTTTTAGTACTCTGTAGCAGACTCGGTGCAGTCCTCTGAGAAGGATATCGTTTGCACTTTTAGTAGTCTGTAGCAGACTCGGTGCAGCTCGAGAGAGCAACCTCTGCACTTTTAGTAGTCTGTAGCAGACTCGGTGATATCCTCTGATGAGGACATTTCCTGTGTCTTGTAGTCTTGTCAACGACTCGGCGCATCATCATCTGCGGATGACACCTACACTTTTAGTAGTCTTGTCAGTGACTCGGTGCAGTCCTCCTCTTGCGCTTTTTGTAGTCTTGTCAGCGACTCGGCGCATCGTCATCTGCGGATGACACCTGCACTTTTAGTAGTCTTGTCAGCGACTCGGTGCACTCCTTTTCCTGCATTTTGTAGTCTTGTCAGCGACTCGGCGCATCGCCATCTGCGGATGGTACCTGCACTTTTAGTAGTCTGTAGCAGACTCGTTGCAGTCTTCTGAGGAGGACATTTCTCGCGTGTTGTAAGTCTGTAGCAGACCCAACGCATCACCATCTTAGGATGGTTCCCGACACTTTGTAGTCTTGTCAGCGACTCAGTGCAACTCACAGTTCAAATCACAACATTGTTCCCGAGGGACCAGCTGGAAGGAGGCAGTCTCAGGTACGCGCTTCTTTCCCTTTCCTGAATTTTGGCTCACCTAGACACCCACACACTAGCCTCCCAAAAATTGGGGGCAATTGTAGACACCGGGTCCCGAGTAGATTTGATCAGGATTACCCAATGATGAAATTGAGTGTGCCGATTTATAGACAAAAAAAATGAAAGTTGGAAGTGACGATTTACTTGTCGGATGGATTTATTCGAAATAAATAAAAATGTATTTTAAAAAAAATATTTTAAATGTTTTAAAAATTATTTTGAGACAAAAAGGGTATGTTTTGAAATTATATTATTTTAGAAAAAAAATCGGCGAATGTCTGGGTTCGGCAGCGAGTTGGGCGCGTGCCCCCTGACGCCCCCTCTTCGCCCGTTTTCGTTTTTTTTTTTTTTTTTCCGTTTTTTGGCCATTTTGGCCCCAAAAATTGATTTTCTTCACTTTTTTTTGTAGAATTCAATGCTAAAACCTTTTATTTTCCAAACCCTTCAAATTCATGAGTTTTTTTGTGATTATTGGAATTAAATTGATTTAATTCAATTTAATAAAAATCTGATTTTCTTTGGATTTTTTTATGTATAAAATGGGTTTTTTAGTGAGAATTTGGGGGGGATTTTCCTTAGAAAATTATTTTTCTTCCTCTTTCTTCTCTCAAAAAGAAATTCTCTCAAGTTTCTAAAGAATTCTTCCCAAGTTAATTCTTAAGGCAAAAAGAATAATTTTTGTTCTTGAGAATTTTCTTCTTTTCAATTAACAATTTTTTATTTTGAGACAAATAAATCAATTATTTGTTCTTGATTAAAAATTCATTTTCAATATTTTATTTTTCTAATATATTCTTATAATCAAGACAAGGAATTGGATCTTACCTTCATTTCATCAAGCTAAATTTTGAGGGTAAACATTCTTGGCTCAATTCTTAATTTAATTTTTGATTTAATTTTTTTGTGTTCTTAATTAATTATCATGTAAATTATTTTAGATCTATTTTTTTACTTCTTATTTTTTGTGTTCTTAATTAATTATCATGTAAATTCTTTTAGATCTATTATTTTACTTCTTATTCTTGTGTTCTTATTTAATTGTTCATCTTATATGTTATTATTGTTTTTTATTATTTATCATGTTTTAACATGTTATATTTATTTTATTTCTTATTATTCTTACATGTTTATTTGATTATTCATATTCCTTGGTTGTTATTGTGCTTTGTTATTATTATTATTGTAATCACTACCATCATTAGTATTAGTATTATTTTTATTACTCTTGTTTATTATTTTTGTTCATTATTATTCATATCTTCACACATGTTGAATTTTATTATTATTATTTATGTTTCATGCATGCTGAATTTTATATTTATTTTTATTTATATTCTTGTGTATGTTAAATTTTGTTATTATTTTATACTTTTTTATGCATGTTGAATTGTTAATTGGGTAATTTGCATATTTTTATTATGTCATTTATTTGATTTGCCGTATATGATGCATGTTTACATGTTTTTATTTTAATTATCTTTATTACATGTTTAAATTAATTTTTTACTAACTTCACTTTTATTTGTTTTTCTTTTATTTTCAATACTTATTTTTATGTGTGAGTATTTTCCATACCAAGTGGGAGCCCATGAACATTTGAAGATCCATTTGGGAGTTGATTTGTTAATTTTTTTTTATTATTTTCATTACTTTACTTTCATTATTTTATTTCTAATATGTAATTTGTAATAAATTATTTTTTTATGCACGTTAATTAAAAAATCACAAAAATATTTCTATTAATTAATTTATTTTTTTCTAAATAAAAAGGGGACCAATGTCCTAGCTTTTTCATCCAAAATAAATTGTCACTTTAAAATTATTTTCTTTAATTATGCATGAGAGGACCAATGTCCTCATCTTTAATAAATAGCCCGATTTATGTATGATTTGGATTTTATTTACAAATGGGGGTTGTATACCACCCCTAATTTTGTTGTAATTTATTTTTTTGCACTTTATTTTAATTATGCTCTTATTTACCGTTTCCTTTATGTGATTAACATGCGCTCTAATTAAATTGCATTAAAATTGAATGAGAAATGGGATGAAATGCTAAATTCAAAACTTAATTATAAACTTAATCAAGGTATGAATAAATGGGAAGTCCTGAACCATCTCTGGTCTTTGGGCTCAACGAGGCAAGAGGATCATTTCAATGTTCTATTGGAATGGGACTTCCAAGACACCTCTTGTGTCCCGTAAAAAGGCTTTAACTTGCATAGTCCCAGGCTCCACGAGGCGAGAGGGCCATCCTAATGTTCTATTAGGGTGAGACCTCCAAGACCCCTCTAGCTTGCCTAAAATGGACATAGCAGTGCTGCCTTAGGCTCATTAAGGCTAGACGACCTTTCCCAATGTTCTATTGGGTGGCGACTCCAAGAAACCTCCTTGTTGCCAAAAATGGACGCACTTGTAATTTCTTACAAGTTTTATGAACCTCTCTTGATCGCCCTAAAGGCTAGCGTTCAGGGCACCAACGGGGTTCGGCGCGCATCACAACATGTATCTCATTTCATCATTTAAATTACACCTTATTTTCTGGTAATTATCCAGTAGACATCTTAAATCTACCGAAGTGACTACTTGGGGGTCTGATTGCACTTTGGTAGTTATCGAAATAACCACTTGGGGGTCAGATTATGCTCCAATATAATCCATAAAATTCTTACAAATATTTGAGTGGCCATGTGAGGGCTAGATTGCGCTCCAACAGTATCGAAGTGGCCATTTGGGAGCCAGATTATGCTTCGAGACATTGTAGGACTGCCATTGTCCTATAATATGAGTTACCATGACTCAATACCGTGATACATGTCTTTATGTCTAGCCAGTATATCATATAATCCCAGGTTTTTCCACTATTAGCCCACTGAGGGAAAACACGTTTATTCATGCCATCATAAAATCACATCCATATTTAATATTTTCATGTCATTCTTTCAAGCCATAATAATAACTTAATGTCATATTTCATATCACATCACATGCCTCGCATACTTATTTATGACTCACTATCATTACATATTATTTTTCTTCCAACTATTTATTTTCATTATGTTCTTAAGTTGATCCTTACTTAATTATATCATTAATTTATCCAATTCACATATACATACCTTGCTCCTATATGTCTATAATGTGAACAAAAATTTATCTAAAACACTTATTCGCTTTATTTTAATTTTAATGTTAATATATTTAAATTTCATATAATCAAATTATATTCTTTAGGTACATAATTCGACCCTTAATATTACCATCACCCAAATTTCACTTTTCTTCCTACAATTTATTTTCTTCACATCTTTAATTTATTCCTGTAATGACCCAAATTGTACCCTAGAAGGATTTATAGTGTTAACTATTTAGTGAGGGTACAAGAGTAATTATATAAATGTGAGTTTATGTGTTATTGAGGATGTAATTAAAAAGACAATAATGTATTTGAAGGAAGAATTAGACTGAGGGATTAAATGGGAGTTGGCCAAGGGATCAAGTGGAAATTTTGCTGTGGGCTTGACATGTGGTGTGAGGTGGAAGTGCTATGTGACACCTCAATTTTCACCCTAGTAGTTTTGAGCTTATGTGTGTGGTCTTAATGTGGTCTTGGTGAGTTTATGTGTGTGTGTGCTTGTGTATTAGGAAGTGTAGGGGTATAATTGCATAATAGTTTCTTAATGTTATGGCATGTTTGAGTCTAGAGAAGATAAGAAGGATTAGAAGGAAATTTACCAAATCTAACATATATTGGTGATATGTGGAAGAGAGTGAAGGAAGAGGTAAGTTTAGTTGGTCAAATTGGAAGAAAATGTGAGAGAGAGCAAAAAGAACAGATTCCCGTTCTCTCTCTCATTTCCTTCATCTTTCCAGCCTCCTTTCCTTCTTCCTTGATCATCCTTTTCCTCCTTGATTGTAGATTGTGTGTGTTTTGGAAAATTCCAAAATTTGGGTAAGTGATCATCTTCTTCTTCTCTTCTCTTCGTTGTTTTCTTTGATGGTTGTATCTGGGTTTTGATTAATTTGTGTGTTTTGGGTCTGGTTGATCTAAAATTCCTGTTAGAGATCCCAAGGGGAAGGAGAAAGCAAGTGGTAGTGCCGCCGATTGATTCTTGTCGAGCTTTGGAATTGAAGGTTCAGGAATTGTGTGTGATTTTGAATGTTTGTCTTTTGAGTTTATGTTCTAATTTATGGAATTTTGTGAGATTAAACTTGTTTATATTGCATGATTGATATGGGGTTTTGCTAATTTTGAGTAGAATTGAGACGGAAGTGGTGTATTGAGGAAAAGATTAGATTTATGTGGTTTTGGGGGAAAAATTCTGGGTTTTTGAATTTTGATGTTCAAATTGTTTCTTTTGTCCTTTTGATTCTTCCTTTTTTGTATAATTTAGACAATTCTATGGGTAATCTGTTTTGGATGATTGTTGTTGATTGTGTGCAAGTTTGGTGGGTTAATTACATGATTTGGGCTGGTTGTTGTGTGGATGGTTAGGTGCAGATCGGCAGTAGGAGCACGAAGCTTGACTCTATGTCATCATGAGCGTGATAGAGCCCGTCATCCTGGCTTCTGTCAAGGAGTGTCTCTGTCACGAGTGCGACAGAGAGCTCAGTAGCTAAGCATCTACCAGGCTTATCGCTGTTGTGAGTGCGCCTACACGCGCGAAAGTGACCTCCCCGCCCTCTATAGCGAGCACGACCGATGTCGCGGGCGCAACAGAGGCCTTTTTTCCAATCTCTCACGAGCGCAGTTGAGTGTTGTGAGCGCGCCTGTGTGTACAAATTGCATCTATCACAAGTGTGACTAGTTGTTGCGAGTGCGACGGTTGCATTGTTTCTCACTTTTGATCCATTAATGCATCAATGTATGAACCATTATATGCTTCATTATGTGATCCTTTTTGAGTAAATGCCTAGCCTACAATAGTCAAGTAAGTGCATAGATAGGCATGCCTATAGAGTTCTATTAGTTGTAGTCCCAATGTGTTCTGGACCCTAATCAGGTCACCGTTTGGGTCCTCGTGATCCTTATAAGTTGGATCTTCTTTAAGACCCCCCAATGTGAAAATGTTTTCGAATTAAAATGAAAGAAGTTGCTTTTGTTTGTACCCATAAGTACCAATGTGTTCACTCGTTATCCGCTACTCTGAGTTTGTAGGCATACCTATGAATCTGATATTAATGTGAAATAATTTGAATGATTAATATGATGCTATATGAATGTTGATAGGTTATGATGTAAGCCTGTTGTGCTTATATATATGTGTGTGCCATATGTATGTATTTTGCCTTAACGTCCACTGTGATTGGTCGTTCATTTTGTGTTTTCCCTACTAAGCGTTATCGCTTAGCACGAGTGTTTCATCCATCCAGGTGTGGAAGCGGTGGAAGTTTTTGGGAGGTTCAATCCATAGCAGCCTAGGCCAACACAATTAGAGGGTTTTTAATAGAGGCTCACTTTTATAGTTTGTACTTCCTGATGTATAGCTTTTGGTTTGTAATCATTTTGTATTATGAAATTTCATGTTTGTACTTTTGTATTTGATATTGTAGAACAGTTTTGTAATGTATATTTTGGTATATCAATGAAGGAGATTTGTTAAGTTCTATTTGGGCTCTATTGTGTTTTCTCAGAATGTATGGTTATGATCGAATTTTATAGCTCCCGACTTTATTATCGTGTATAAATGTTATTCAGTTATGCTTATGTATCGGATTACGTTATGTAGTGCATTGTTCAGTTTGGTGACAACCCTTATCTATGCGGGCACTCACTCCTTCATCCGGGTGAGCTCCCCTACGTACAGGTAAGGGGTGTTACATGCCACCTAAGCAGCCACATGCAATATAAGAGTGAGTAGAGAGGCAAAATCTGTCTTCTCCCTCACATGCATTGGACCGGCCACCTATCCATTTTCTATTTTCTCTCTCTTATTCTTTATTTGGCTTTTCATTTCTTGTTGTTTTTCTTCTTCTTCGTTGGTTCTAAAGATTAAAGTTTTGGATTGGTTCGAAGAGGATTAAGTGATAAGTTGGAAAGGTAAGTGTGGGTTTGGAAGTTTATCTTTTCTTCTTCCTAATTTCTGTTTTGATTTTGAGTTGGTTGGTTCATAAATTAAGTATGTGTTTTGCTGGGTTTTGTGCAAGAAGCTTTGGACAAGAGAAAAGATAAAGGCAAAGACAAGGTTTGAGCTAGAGAGAAAGTTTATCAAGCTTCATTTTGAGGTTTGGGATTTTATTGAATTTTAGTAGTTACATGCATGATTAGATTTGGGAAATTATGGGCTTTGAAAGAGTTCAACAACTCTTTTAGTTGTAAATTTGTGTATATGTTAATATTAAGGAGTTACATGATGCTTATTAACAATTTGAAGTGGTATATAGTTTTGACTATATGCATGTTAATTATATGTTTGTAACAGGTTTGTATGAGAATGATATTTGCATGTGATTACCTATTTTGAAGGTCTTTTCATCTGGAATTGGTAATTGAATGATAATAGAAGTCATGCATATGCATGTAGGAATGTATGTGTAAAGTGTGTGCTAGAGATTTGTGGAGATGGGAGTTTGAACCCTGAGTTCAAGCTCTGTCGCGAGTGCACAAGGGTCGCGAGCGCGAAAGAGTGCTCCGTTGGCAAAGTGTGCCATGTAGTGTTCTATCGCTAGCGCGAGCTTCTTTGCGGGTGTGACATAAGTCATTTCAACATTCTGTCATGAGTATGACATTTCTCACGAGCACGACAGCAGTGTATTTAGGTTCTATCGCGAGCACGACAAGGGTTGCAAGCACGACCCAGTTAAGAGCCATGAATACATGTTAATTGTTCTATTTTCTATGAAATATGGTATGGTATTATGAATGATTATGTATGTATAAGTTGAAATGTGTTGACATGAAGACAACAAATGTTATGCTTGATGAGTTTTAGGAGTCCTTAGTATAAAATTTGAATTTGAGATATTCGTGTGTACTATATGAGCATGTTAATTAGATATAGTTTGGCACGAATGATAAATAAACATGTATGTATGTTCATGGTTGTAAAGTTAATATATGATTTGAGTCATATGCGTAACGGCTTAAAAAGGTAATTGAGTAATGTAAAGTATATGGCTTAGTGAATAGAGTATATATGTTATGCCTGAAGGATTCATCGTAGTGGATAGATAGGCATGCCTTTAAAGGGTTAGAGTTTGCAGCTGCCAGAGTGGCCTCGATTGGGTCTAGAGTTTGTCACCGTTTGGTGTCTAGAGATTTTAGGCTTTGGTCTCTAGATATTTGATACTGCTTGTCAGTATCCAATGCACTCATGCCCATCATCGATGTGAATTCAGGCTATAACTATTGTATGTATATGAATAAATAAGTAGAGCTATGAATTGTTATATGTATATAAATGTACATGTAGATGATTATATGTGAGATGTAGTGACATGTTATCACTTATCGTATATGATGCTTGCTAAATATAGAGAGATTACGTGCAAGTTGAAGTGAACATATACAATTTAGGCATGATGATAGATATATATATTAAGTGTACATGTATATGATTATAAGAGAGTAATAAGGATAAGCTATCACTTATTGTATATTCGTTTTGGAATGTTATTATATGATAAGCATGAGTATTATTGATATGCATATTGTGCAATGTTTGTGACTTCGTTAGAAGTCTATTTGCTTATTCGATTATGCCATTAATCCATCTAAAATATTCATACATAATAAATATATATATATATATATATATATATATATATATATATATATATATATATATATATATATATAGATGTGTGTGTGTGTGTACATACACACACACACACACACATCTATATATATATATATACACGCACACACACACACACATGTAACATCCCAAATTAGGGCCTAGTCGGATTTGAGTAATTAAGTGGGTAATTAAGGGTATTTCGGAATTTGTGCATGTTAAATTGGAAATAAGTGAAGATTAAATTGAAGAGAAAAGTTAAATTAAGGAAAGAAATAATTATTTAAGTGAGTGAAAGGAAATTAGCTAAGGACTTTAGTGAAAATTAAGGAAGACTTGACTAATTGGATCGTGGGAACTTGACACATAGCAAGTTGGTGGGGAGCAATTAATGAAAATGGAAGAGAGAGGGAAGGGAGCAGAAATTGGATAGCTTCCCATGGAAGCTACCTTCCTTCTCCCCTTTCTTACTCTTTCCCATTCTCTCACTGTCTTTCTACATTTTTTCTGCTCTCTACCTCTTCTCTTGTGTAAGTGAAATATATGGTTTAAATGCTAGTGTTATGATGGTCTATAAGTGAATCTTTAGATACCTGAAGGTAACAAGCTTTAGACCCAAGCAGGCTTCTCTAGCAGCTGCAAACACTAACACTTTATAAGCATACTTAACTATCCACTATTATGAATCCTTCAGGCTTATCATATATATTTACGTATAAACTCTATTCATAATATCACATACTTTACATTTATTCAAATATCTAAACAAATTATTACACATCAACTCAATTCATGTAATAACTAAGCAAACCATCAAGCATATGATTCATATTTTCATTTATGCAATAACATATAAACTTTACTATGCATGGTCATACATAATCCAATGCATTATTACATACAAATAGGACAAAAGGCTTATATTCCAAACACTCGAAATAATGTCGCACTCGACACAGAGTCCAGAACATCTAGCTGCCGTGCTTGTAGGTAATATCGCACTTGCGACAGAATGCTAAAGTAGCTTTTATCGTGCCTGCAACGGAGCTCGCGCTTTCGACAAGGCTCAGCATAGCAAATCTCACACAAGGAGTATTCTGTCGTGCTCAAAATATAACCGAACTTTGTGTTCAAACTCCAAGCCACACACTCACACGCACAAACTTCCCACTTACCAACCTATACTCACATGCATAACTTATAAACCATCCAAACCATGCGATATACTCTACAAATCTATAAAATTCATCTATAGACAAAATCAAATATCCATACCGACCAAATGACCTTCAAACAAAATAGTCATAAACAAATACTTTACATGCACATTCTCTAACACCCTTTACCCTTACGTAGCACACCATATGATAACATATGCAGTGTGCGGCGATGAGTGAAGGAAGCTACAGCCGGAAACACGCTGGGAACAATAACAGAAGCAAAACTATAAAATTTATTTAATTCAAAACACTCACATAATACGAAATACAATCACATAAAAATTCGCATCATACTTTTTATGATAATCTTGCTACATACCAATCACTTATTACAGAACAAACCTAATTACATTACAAATATCAATAATAAACTTCGTCTAACAAACGATTACAGACTCGTTGACCAAGACTGCTGCGAAATGTCTCGAACAATATTGCTATCACCTTAAACTACACGAACAAACATCTGTGCTAAGCGCGATGGCTTAGTGGGGAAAACATATAGGGCACGTTTGGTTCGCTGTATTGTATTAGCTGTATAGTATTAGCATATATAGTATTAGCCTGTATAGTATTACTCTGTATAGTACTAACCTGTATTATAGTATACAACGTTTGTTATAACATTATATTAGCCTATAATATTTTTACTGTGTTTGGAGCACAATAGTATATTGTATTATTTTTAAACAAAATTAAAAAAACATGCAAAATTAAATTATTTTTAATATTACCGATTTAGACAAAAAAAATGATTGTAAAATACAATTTTTTTTTAAAAAAAAGTGCACAAATTTCTTGAAACATGAATATATAATAGTAGATAAATTAACAATCAAACAAATAACTTAATTAATAACTTTCAATTACATAATTGAAATATATTAACAAATGTGCTACAATTAATAATTTTATACATGGTCCAATAACAAATCAAAATAAATAAACTTCGTCATTATTATTTTAGACATAATCCAATATGCAATAGTGGCCCAGAAGTAGAAAACCATGAAAAAAATGAATTAACAAATAATAATAATAATAATAATAATAATAATAATAATAATAATAATAATAATAATAATAATAATAATAATAATAATAATCAAACTAAATAAATTTAACAAACTATTATGACACATAAAATATATGTTCGCAAAATAAAAATGATAATAAAACAATAAATTAGATTTTGTATAAAATGAGAAAAAGTGGAGATTAAGATAAGCACCGTATTAAATAAACCCATGGGGGAGGTGTGTATTGTTTTATCCTGTGTATGTAGGATAAAAATTAAACTCTGTATTATATAATACATGTATTATTTTTTAAAAGAATTAACCAAACAACCATAGGGGAGAGGGTATTATTTTATGCTATCCCATGTACTATACGGGAAAGCAAACATGGCCATAATGAACAACCACTCACAGTAGGGGAATCAATCACAATCCAAAAACAAATAAGGATCCAATTCGGGATCCAGAAACACATAAGGACCGTGAACTAGGCTCTAACAGAGGTTTATTTCAAATCATTACATAACATTATCACATAACATTTCCATATTATTCATTTATCCATAAACTGCCTACATTTTCGAAGATGTGGATAATGGGTAAAAACACATTGGTACTCCAAGGTACAAAGAAACATTTTCTTTCCTTTTGAAAAATGCATAGGGATCTTAAGCATGATCCAAACACAAAGGGATCGCAAGGATCTAAATGCATAGGGACCTGATCAGGGTCTAGGAAACGTATAGGTTGCAGCAAACAGAATTCTATAGGCATGCCTATCTATCCACTGCTCGATTTGCAGGCTAAATTATTAATCCATTTATTGTTCATTTACTCGTAAAGTATAGCATATATATATAACCTCACAAAGCAATTATTAACATTCTATATCTTGCATTCGTAGTTATAATTTATCAAACACATTCCCACTTCATTGTATTATGTTATATGAATCAACACATACATAATTTTATACACGTCATTGTTCATAGACAAATAGTAAAAATTACACAAAGGAGTACATTTAAGAAATGTCCCAAGCGTACGACTCTATCGCGCTCGCGACAGACCTCGACAGTACCTTCTATCACGCTCACAAGGATAGTCGCACATGCGACAGAACCAACAATTATCTTTTGTCATGCTCACACATATACTCTCACTTGTGAAAGAACACAGGCCGCCAATTTATGCCCTACGGAGCCCTCTGTCGTGCTCACGACAGAGCCTGCACTACATGTTTAACTCCCATTCCTTTTACTTATATTCAAGCACTCACCCATATCCACTAAACTTAATCCATACCCACACAACACACATACAAAACACCTCAGACCATTCAATTTGTCAAGAATTTTTCATTATTTAGACAGTCATTTAAAAACCATTTGATATACGGAAGATTCATTTCATTTTTAGTTTATGTCGCAAGTACAAAATCATTTAATTCAATCCTAACATCGCATAACAATTTCAAACAATAACTAAGCTTACTTGAGGCTTGAATCACTAATAGCACATATGAACTTTCTATAATTCGGCACATACATGCCACATTCATTTTTAACAAGCACATAGGCATTATCAGAATTTCAGCCAATACATCATCCTTTATACACGAATAAGTTTCTATGACTTGGTTCGGACTTGGATTAGTATTCCAAGCTTCCTACATATCCCAAGAGTTGGGAATCAAAACCCCATAGTTCTAAATGTTCAATATACAATTTGAAGTACTTTTGCTTATAAACCAATTACAAGTCATGTCATGCCACTTTGGGGTTAGTCGAAAATGTTCGACTAAGTATGCCTAGAAGTATCTTAGCAATTATTCATATTTATATCCCTAGTCACTTGTATTCCTAAGTTGTAACCATTCATTTACTCTTTACAAAACTTTAAACATGTGTCGGATAAGTTCTGGAAAATTTTGATGAAATTCAGGTGTGTTTTGGGAAGGAAAAACACATAAAATAGAGGAGGGTAATGGTGGGAAATATTCATGCCAGCCATGAGGCCGAAAATAAGAAGAAAAGCCATCAAATAGCATGCCATGTCACACTCGCGACAGTGGCATCCAAAAGTGCTCTACCGAAATGAGCACATCAGGACAACTTTTAACCTCAAGCTTGCAGCGCCTAAACCAACATTTAAAACTCATTTTTAGGAAAATATTTGTGCCCAATAAATGATCCATAGGATATTAAGATTCAAATGGAACAAAGTTTAGGTCATTTGGAGATTTATAACGTCATATATGGTCTAAACAACCTAAACTGCTCTAGTGACCCGACAAAAATAGAGATACCTCTATTTTGGCCAGTTTAGAGGATTTTAGAGCCAGAAATTGCTCATGATCATTTCTACGACTTTTGTAAGTATGGAAGTACGGGTTATAATGGAACTAGAATCTCCTAATTTGGAGTTATAAAAGTCCACTTATGACCAAAACATCATACGGAGGCTGGCAATCTTTGAGCAGAGTTTCCCCCATAAACTCAAGCTCCCCAAACTCAACCAAATCTACATAACCAATTAACTCCAGCAACCCAAATCAACAAATACACATCAAAAAAAGAACACAACAATATACACATATATATCAAAGCATATAAATTTCCCAAACCTCAACTTCCTTTGCTCCTATAAGCTCATTTGACTGCACAGCTCTTTGCTTTTTTCCTCTTTCCTTAGCTTCCCTTTCTTCCTCCATACAAAACCAACATTAAAACTCATGTTACCCACTTTTCCAAATCTAAAATTCAATCTAAAGAGGAAGAGATGAAGAAAGGAGAAATAAACCACACAAAACTTACCTTAATCATGCCAAAACCCCACTTGATTCAACCTATTCCTTTGCACTCTAACGTAGCAAAGAAGAATGGAGAGGAGAGAATAAAAGAAATGGCTGTACAATTTCCAGCCAATGCTACCCGTCTCCCCTCTCTCATCCCTTTAGAAATATCTTAATTTTTTTGATCAAAAACTTGCCACTTGTCAAGCTTTCATTGGTCCCTTTAAAGGTATTTATGCAATTTACCTCTTTGATCCTCCCTCTTTTATATCATCTTGCATTTGACATATAACTTTATTATTCTCAACATTGGCCCACATAATTAATTAATTCCTTCAATTTACTCTATAAATATGAAATATCCAAATTACTCTCAGTCTTTTTAATTAATACCGAACATGTCCTCAACTACATTTAACCATTTTATTACACATTTCAACCACTTTTATACTCCATTTACTTACAAATCCAACTAGGGTACATGTAAGGCCCTTGCAACTATCTCCTCCTTAAAGAATTTCGCCCTCAAAATTTACTTACATCTGAGAGTCCGTGGACTATATTCCATATCGTTATCATTCATACAGATTACTTCTATATCATCATATAACATTTACATTCTACATTTGTAACACACACAGCCACTCACTCTGGTACACTTCATTCTTAAAATATTTATATGTATTTACTTACTTCAATTTACTATTGCCTCAAACAACTTCTTTCAATCAAAGTAACTATACAAGTCATAACATCTTCTTATTTATAACCATACCCAAACTCATAAAACTGATTTAATTACATTTGCATAATTCTCCTTTCATTAATTTACGTCCAAATCAATCATATTCATTAGAACAATCTTTACCTTTATCACTCTTGAAAAACCAAGACATATACACTTCACACATAAACCATTCTACTCATGACATCTAACTACATAATTCCTTAATACCTCAAAAATACCGGATACACATGTTATTTTCTTCACTCATAACACTCATATCTCAATCAATATCTTATCACCTGCACTTGCACAGAGTTCCAAAATACTCCTTTCTTTTTAACTTTGATTATTTACACTTTACACTTTCCTTAAAAAAAACACTATACTCTTCATCAATACGCCTCTTCTTAATATTAAACACTCGATGTACATCCTTGTAGCTTTCTCTCCAAATGAAACACATTCACAAATGCTTTTCATGTATGATCAAAAGATGCAGATGAAACAAGGATGTGACAATTCATGTATTCAAGGTGATGCATAAATGCAATTTATATTATAATAATCCACTTTTCCCATCCCCATGTTTCAATATGCTCATTTTCAAACAATTTCAAGGAGATAGCAGACAGGCATATAGAGTGTCACCATGTTCTCATACAATCCACATATCCTCACATAAATCACACTATTCTATAATTCCATCATCAATAAATGTCTATCCCTAAGAGACGGTCATCCATTAACAAAACTTTAGGAATTCACACAAAATTTTTCTCCAAACGTCCACATTATATGAAGGGAGTTCTTAACAGAATCTCTAATAACTCATCTATCAAATACATTTTAAATCTTATATAAATATAAAAGTTCAGGACAGGTAGATTATGATCTACCGAGCTAACACTTAACCAAACACTTCACCTTACGGGAAACTTCTATTCCTGACACTTACATAACGAGCAGGGACATCCGCTTTGGCTAGCGCAAAACTATATAAACACACTTCTAGACACCTAGTCGGCCGGAACCGACTAAAGCTAAATGTAACACCCCTTACCCATACGTAGCACACCGTATGATAACATAGGCAGTGTGCGACAATGAGTGAAGGATGCTATAGCCGGAAACACGCTGGGAATAATAACATAAGTAGATTTATAAAATTTCTTTAATTCAAAACACTCACATAATACGAAATACAATATTATAATCTTATTACATACCAATCACTTATTACAGAACAAACCTAATTACATTACAAATATCAATAATAAACTTCATCTAACAAACGATTACAGACTTGTTGGCCAAGACTTTTACGGAATGTCCCAAACAATACTTCTATCACCTTAACCTGCACGGACAAACACTCGTGCTATGCGCGATGGCTCAGTGGGGAAAAGATATAATGATCAACCACTCATAGTGGTCGTTAATGCATGACACATACACATGTAACATATGTAAAAAAATATCATAATTCATATCACAGTTTCAATACTCCAAATTATATATTTTATATCATTCCATTTCTTACGTAGACATAACCCCAATGAGTCAGGTCAAATACATATTTGGCGCACATATGTGAAATCTCTGAATAAATATATTTAATTAACACATGCTTTTATTCACACATTAATATTAATAGACCACTTACCCATTATTTATACTTTCACGCACCTCATACATTTCATTTTATTCATTTGTCAAAGCTTTTAATTTACACTAAAAATAATGCATCTTTATAATGACATTCTCTTATTACACTTGCTTTAACAAATTACCTTAAATTCTAAAGCAATGAATGATAAGCATTTTAACATATAGGTACCCGTAGGTACATTCATTTATGTAACAGAGGGGGAATCTATCACGATCCAAAAACACATAAGGATCCAATTCGGGATCCAGAAACACATGAGGACAGTAAACCAAGGTCCAACAGAGGCTTTATTTCTAATCATCACATAACATTATCACATAGGATTTCCATATTTTTCATTTATCTATAAACTGCCCGCATTTTCGAAGTTGTGGATAACGAGCAAAAACACATTGGTACCCGGAGGTATAAACAAACATTTTTTTTTCTTTTGAAAAATGCATAGGGATCTTAAGCAAGATCCAAACACATAGGGATCGCAAGGATCCAAATGCATAGTAACCTGATCAAGGTCCAGGAAACGCATATGGTGCAGCAAATAGAACCTTATATGCATGCCTATCTATCCACTACTCGACTTGCAGGCTAAATTATTAATCCACTTATTGTTCATTTACTCGTAAAGTATAGCATATATATATATAACATCACAAAGCAATGATTAACATTTTATATCTTGCATTCATAACTATAATTCATCAAACACATTCCCACTTCATTGTATTATGTTACATGAATCAACACATTTATAATCTCATACACATCATTGTTCATAAACAAATAGAACAAGTTACACAAAGGAGTACATTAAACAAATGTCCCAAGCTTATGACTCTGTCGTGATCGCAACACATGTTGCACTCATGACAGACCTCGGCAGAACCTTCTATTGCGATCGCGAGGACAATAGCACACGCGACAGAAATAATAATTTGCTTCTGGCAAACTCGCAGCTACACTCGCGCTCATGACAAAACACAGGCCGATAATTTATGCCCTACAGAGCCCTCTATCACGCTCGTGACAGAGCCTACACTACATGTTTAAGTCCCATTGCTTTTACTTATATTCAAGCACTCACCCATATCAACAAAACTTAATCCATACCCACATAACACAAATACAAAACACCTCAGACCATTCAATTTATCAAGAATTATTCATTATTTAGACATTTATTAAAAAACCATTTGATATACAAAAGATTCATTTCATTATCAGTTTATGTCGCAATTATAAAATCATTTAATTCAATCCTAACATCACATACTAATTTCAAATAATAACTAAGCTTACTCGAGGCTCGAATCACTAATAACACCCATGAAATTTTTATAATTAGGCACATACATGCCACATCCATTTTTAATAAGCACATAGGCATTATCAGAATATCAGCCAATCCATCATCCTTTATACACGAATAAGTTTCTATGACTTGGTTCGGACTTGGATTGGTATTCCAAGCTTTTTAAGTATCCTAAGGGTTGGGAATCAGAAACCCGTAGTTCTTAAAGTTCAATATACAATTTGAAGTATTTTTGCTTATAAACCTATTACAAGTCACGTCATGCCACTTTGGGGTTTACTCGAAAATGTTTGACTAAGTATGCCTTGAAGTATCTTAGGAATTAATCACTTGTATTCCTAAGTTGTAACCATTCATTTACTCTCTTCAAAACTCTAAACATGTGCTGGATAAGTTTTGAAAAGTTCCAGTGAAATTCAGGTGTGTTTCGGGTGGGAAAAACACACAAAATACATAAAATAGAGGAGAGTAATGGTGGAAAATGATTCATGCCAGCCATAAGGCCCAAAATAAGAAGAAAAGCAATCAAATAACATGCTCTATCGTGCTTACGACCTAGGTCGCGCACATGACAGAGGCATCCAAAGGTGCTCTATCGAAATCAGCACATCAGGATAGCTTTTAACCTCAAACTTCTACCGCCTAGACCAACATATAAACCTCATTTTTAGGGAAAATGTTCTTCTTAATAAATAATTCCTAGGATGTTTAGATTCAAATGGGATAAATTTCAGATCATTTGGAAATCTATAACGTCAAATATGGTATAAACAATCTGGACTACTCTAGTGACTCTGCCAAAGTAGAGATACCTATATTTTTGCCATTTGAGAGGATTTTAGTGCCAAAATTTGCTCATGGTCATTTCCAAAATTTTTGTAGGTGTGGAAGTCTTGCTTCTAAAGGCACTAGAATCACCTAATTTGGAGTTCTAAAGATATACTTATGACAAAAACATCACACGGAGGCCTAGCAATCTTTGAGCAAAGTTTCCCCCAGAAACTCAAGCTCCCCAAACTCCACCAAATTCACACAACCAATCAACTCAAGCAACCCAAATCAACATATACATATCAAAAACAGAACTCAATAATATACATATATATATCAAAGCATATAAATTTCCCAAACCTCAACTTCTTTTGCTCCTATAAGCTCAATTGACTGCACAACTCTTTGATTTCTTACTCTTTCCTTAGCTTCCCTTGCTTCCTCCATACAAAACCAACATTAAAACTCACGTTACCCACTTTTCTAAATCTAAATTTCAATCTAAAGATGAAGAGAAGAAGAAAGGAGAAATAAAACACACAAAACTTACCTTAATCATGCCAAAATCCCACTTGATTCAACCTATTCCTTAGCAATCCAACTTAGCTAAGAAGAATGGAGAGGAGAGAAGAAAAGAAATGGCTGCACAAATTTGTAGCCAATGCTACCCATCTCCCCACTCTCATCCCTTTATAAATCTCTTAATTTTTATCATAAAAAACTTGCCACTTGTCAAGCTTTCATTTGTCCCTTTAAAGCTATTTATGCAATTTACCTCTTTGATCCTCTCTCTTTTATTTCATCTTGCATTTGACATATAACTTTATTTTTCTCAACATTGGCCCACATAATTAATTAATTCCTTCAATTTAGTCCATAAATATAAAATACCCAAATTACCCTCAGTCTTTTTAATTAATACCGAACACGTCCTCAACTACATTTAACCATTTTGATCCGTTAATTACTCTTTTCAACCACTTTTATACTCCACTTACTTACGAATCTAACTAGGGTACATGTCGGGCCCTTATAAATTCTATAACATACTCATAATTTTGTATATAATCAACATGCAGCCAATGATAAAAATTTAATTAACAATATCTCAAACTATCAACATATGCATTTAATCAAGGATTAGCACAAAATCCCTAACATGCATCTACTAACAAGGAGCAATAACTATCCCAAACCTCAAAAAGTGCAGCTTGAACCACTCCTCCTCAAGATCAAACCTTTTCCTTGTCTTTCTCTTTCCTCTTATCCAAAGCATTTGCACAAATCAAATAACACACACTTAATCCATATCCAAACAACTCAACCAACACAGAAATTTTGAAGAAGACAAAGATCCATTAACTAACTACCCATACATACCTTATCAATTCTCTTACTAAACCTCTTCAAATCAATCAAAAATAGCAGAAGATGAACCAAAAAGAAGAACAGAAGCTAAAAGGAAGAAGAGAAGAGAAATTGAGAGAGTGAGAAGTGACAAATCTGATTGCATGTGGTAAATGGGACAGATTTTCCCACTAAGTCCCCTTTATATTGCATGTGGCTGCCTAGGTGGCAAGCCCACAACAATCCACATGTCAAGCCACAAGCTACTTGTCCCACTCAAAGCATATATCCCACTTGCTCCGCAAAAAATCTCCCTTTAGACCTTAGAATCAATTCTTTCTTCTAAGTACTTTTAATTCCTTTCAATTAGATCCTCCTTTACTCATAAACTCACACTTATACCATTTACGCTTATACCCTTACTTTACAATTAAACTTTTATTACTACTAGAGTACAATTTAAGCCATTACACTCTGTCGCACTTGCGATAGAGCCTGAATGATATGTTCAAACTCCTACGATAATTACCTCTTTCAAGCACTTTCCCTGTTTCCATATATATGTCTTCTAACACTAACCAAAACATCACTTTCAACCAAAATGGCCTTCTAACCAAATGATCATCTGCATGTTAACTTTCTAATGCCATAAACTTCAATACATTTGGACTCAAAACCAAGGAGTTACGGCCAAGGGACCACAACTGCTCCAAAGGCCCTCCTACAGAACTTAATCTACAAATATGGGCAATTTTGAAGACCTTAAAAGTCCTCAAAACAAAAGGACTATTTCTACAGTAATTATAGACATAGACATTATGATTCTAATAAAATTAACCTCATTAATTTTAGATTTGTAAAACGCATCTTATAATATAAACAATCCAAGTAGGTCAAAATGAACCTCATAAACCAGTCTTACACTATCAGGCTCATCAAGGTTGAAACCAACTAAATTGACATAACAAATTCTCCCAACTCAATATAAACAACCTTAGCACATGTATGAACACTTAGATACATTCCACTTCACAATAGATACCCATTAACCCAGAAATTACACTACAGATTCTCAAGTCTCCTAAAATAAGGTTTCATGCTTATAAATCAATAAGCTTCAAAGCAATCAAATTAACATGAAAAATGCATATCTTCAATTCCATTGAACATACAACACATTTATACATTTCAGACTATAGAAACCATCAATTTAACACATAAAGGTTTCCCAAACCTCTACTCCTTTGCTCCAAAGAGCTCACTTGGCACTAGGCTAACCAAGCTTTTCCTTTCCTTTAGCTTTTCTGATTTCTTCCACTACAAGACACATCCAATTTCTAGAATTGGAAAAAGGAATCAATTCCAAATCAATACAAAAAAGAAGAAGAAAGAAGAAGAATAATCTACACCATAACTTACCTTGATTAGCTAAGAACACAGCTCAACTTACTATCAACCAACCAATGGAAATTTGATGGACTAAAGACTGAAGATGAAGACAAATGAAAGAAGAAGAAGAAGAAGAAGAAGAAGAAGAAGAAGAAGAAGAACAGAAGAATGGAAATAGCTGGTCAAGGAAACGCAAATGAGACAAAATCTACCTCCAACACTATATATTGCATGGAGAAATTGAGTTGGCAACCCCAGTTCAAGAGACATGGAATTCACTAGCCCTCAATTAAGTTAATCTAATCTTGATTAACCTTAATTAATCCTTACCTTAATTAATCATGCACAATTGCATCTTAGTCACTTAACTAATTTATTTCATACAATTAAGTCCTCTTTTCCAATTAAACTTATATCCAATGTCACACCCCGTTTGTCCCCTAGTAGAATGAGCTTGTCTGTGTGAGCATGCATTTACATGTGTTCGGCATATTATAAGGGTATTTTGGTAAAAATGCATGTTTTTGGGGTTTTGTTAGTGTGTGGGTGCATATAGGGTATTAGTGTGTGTATTAATTGGGTAATAGTTTTGTGCACTTGAGCATACCATTGTAGGGTGTTTTTAGTTGGGAATGCATTGGGTGTGTGTAATGCATGCTTGTTGGGTGTGAGTGATTAGTTTCACCAATAGGAAATAGACACATGTTTAGGGTATAAGAAAAGAAAAAGAAAAAGGAAAGAAAGAAGGGGAATGGCAGATTCACGTTCTCCCTTCTACCCCTCACGTTTCTTCTCTTTTTCTTCTTCATTTTCTTCATTCTAAGAACCCTAGTGTGGATTCAAGTTTTATTGGTGGAATTAATCATCCCTTTGCATCCTTTTTGGTAAGTTAATGTATTCTTTTCCATTTGTTTTCATCTCTTTCTTCTTCTATGGGTTTAGATTTAATTTAGGGTTTGTTCTTTGTTTGTCTTGTTCTTTATTGTGTTATGTTTAGCTGAGGCTCCTCGCGATCCTAAGAGCAAGGATATTGCTGGGACTAGTGGAGCTAAGTAATTGAAGCTTTGAATTTCAGGTCTGGGACTTTTGCTTGAGTTAATTGTTTGAATATGAATTTACTATAATTTTTAGGGTTTATGAGCTTGAGAAGCTTGAATGCATTTATGTTTGATTTGGCTGTTTGAATTTCTGAATTGAGTTGTATTTATGTTGTTTATATTGTATGGGATGTCTTCTAGAAGGTAAGAACAGATTTGTATGGTTCTGAATCAAATTTGGGATTGATTTCTGAGTTCTGGGAATTCTGAAAATGGGAAAATCACATTACTGTTGAATTTCCCCATTTCTAGAATGTTTGTCGCGTGACTAGCCAAGAAGAGAGAGGCCAGTCACGAGATGTGACACCCAGTCACGACTCGTGACCAACCAGAGAGGCCAGTCACGAGTGGTGACTGCAAGTCACAGCTCGTGACCAGCCGAGAGGAAGCCAGTCACGAGGTGTGACTCCCAGTCATGACTCGTGACCGGCTAGAGGAAGGCAGTCACGGGTGGTGACTCCCAGTCACGACCCGTGACCAGCCCAAAGAAGGAAGCCAGTCACGAGACGTGACTCCCCGTCACGACTCGTGACCAGCAAGAGAAAGGCAAGTCACGTTGCGTGACCAGCATAGGAGGAAGCCTTGTGAGGAGGCAAGTCACGAGTTGTGATGCCAGTCACGACTCGTGACCAGCCAACCTCGATGGTCACCCCGTTCGGCCTATTTTCTAAAATTTCCCGATTTTAACTCAACAATGAATTCCGTAATTCTTCCGAATAGACTTATACTGCTGTATGATGCATGTCATACTTTTATATGCTTTGATATGAGAGATACCATGATTCTTCAGATAAATTATATGTTATATTCTGAAATATGATTTGAATGACGCAAAACCTGCTAGAGTCAAGTAAGTGGATAGTTAGGCATGCCTAATAGAGTCTTTTAGCTGCAACCTTCAGTTTCGTTTGGACCCCGATCAGGTCCCCGTTTGGTTCCTCGCGAACCCTATTATGTGTAAGGATCTTGTTTAAGGTCTCTTTTTAAAATGATATGTGAAAGTTAAAAGTAAAATGGTTTTCTCGATTCGTACCCGTAAGGTACTGTCTATAATCGGCTCGTACCCGTAAAGTACTGTCTGTACACTCGTTATGCACTACCCAGAGTCAGCAGGTGTTCTTTTGGTGTGCGATTGGTTTGCTCTACTCTTATTACTATATACATGTGATATCTGCATGAGTGTATTGATGAAATGTATGTTCAACTAATATGGAAATGGATATGAATTTGAGATGCATAATGTATGGCTTTAAATTGTGAGTATGTTCTTATGAATTATGTTATGATCTATTGCATTTTGCCATTGTGAATGTGTTATGCCTTGACGACCATTGTGAATGGCCGTTCATATTTTATATGTGTTTCCCCACTAAGCGTTTATCGCTTAGCACGGTGTTTTTACCCGTGCAGGTGCGGAAGGAGTTTTGCTTTGTGAGAGAGTCGCCGCCGTCAAGCCAACACAGAAGGTTTTAGTGTAGGGCTCAGTTTTGTAATCTGTAATGATTCTTTTTGTATTAAACTCTCCTGTATCAGTTTTGTTATAGCTTCCGCTCTTGTATTTATATTTTTGGTTATGTAATATCTTTTGTTTCAGCTAGTTGATCAGAACATTATTGTAATGGTTTGTTATATTAATGTATGATCAGCCATTGCTTTCTTTTCCTTAAAGTTTTTAATTATTTCATGTTTCTATATGTATGATATGAATGAATGTATGATTTGCTTTGTATCTGTTTGGTGACACCTTTACTCATACGGCGTCTCACTGCTTATCGGATGGGATTGCCTACGTATGGGTAGGGGGTGTTACAGTTTTTGGTATCAGAGCATAGGTTTAGGCGTTTCTGGGTATTGTTTGTGTTTTTGTTGATTGTTTTGAGTTGCTTAGATGTGTATGTGTCTAGATCTGTGTTGGCTGATGCGGGTGTTTCTTGTTTGTTTAGATGGCTTCTAATTCTGCTCATGGATCACTTGAGGAATTCGCCGAGAGTGTGAACCCTCAAGCTGTAGATCCATCAATTTCTGTGTCGGCTCAGCATGCTAGGGTCCAGCCCGAGGCCGCAGCCATGCCTTTTGAGGCTATGTTCAGATTGCATCAGGACATGGCTAGGGTTTTGGAGAGAGTGACTGCTCCTAGAGCCCCTATTGAGAGTTTGAGAAGAGCTGGTGTTGTGGATTTTTGTGGGACTGGGCTAGATGAGTCTGAGTTAGCTGAGAAGTGGCTTGATAAGGTAAAGAGAGCTTTAAAAGAAGTCAGGTGTCCTCCCGATCAGCAAGCTGAGTGTGCTGTGGCATTGCTTTAAGGGTCAGCCTATGAATGGTGGGAATTGGTTAGTAGGCAACCTCAGATGCCTGATCCGGTTACATGGGATTTCTTCAGTGAGGAGTTCACTAGGAAGTTTGTGACTCAAGCATATAGGGATTCAAGATGGGCACAAATTTT
Source organism: Excoecaria cochinchinensis (assembly GCA_947683425.1). Lineage (NCBI taxonomy): Eukaryota > Viridiplantae > Streptophyta > Magnoliopsida > Malpighiales > Euphorbiaceae > Excoecaria > Excoecaria cochinchinensis. The sequence goes on from CANTUQ010000004.1 coordinate 7,797,637, forward strand.
GAGTTTGATGCAGAGGACTTTGTCAGTTTCGGATTATGAGAAAGAGTTCAACCGATTGTCTCGCTATGCTCCGCGTGGGATTATGACAGATGATTTCAGATGCAAGCATTTTGAAGCGGGGTTGAATGAGTCTTTGACGTGTATGCCTGGGGTAAGTTATTATCAGATTGCAGAGGCCGCCATGAGAGCTGAGAGGTTGGAATCTTTGCTTAGGGAGAGAGCTCAGCGAAGGAATTCTGCTAGGGGTGGTTCTTCCTCATCTTCGGGTAAGAGATCCAGGAACCTGCAAGATGAGCCAGCAGCTGGTTCAGCTTCTAGAGGTAAAAGATAGGGTTCTGCAGCAGTATCTGGTTCTGGCAGAGGTGGTAGATCTGATGTTATACCTGTTTGTGCGAATTACAGCAAGGCTCACCGGGGTGAGTGTAGGTGGCTCACTGGTGGATGTTTTAGATGTGGTAGCACCGAGCACCGTGTGGCTAGTTGTCCCCAGATGAGTGAGGATTCAAGACCTCAGGGAGGAGCTAGCAGAGTTGGATCGAATGCTTCTCAGGCTGCTAGAGGTAGAGGTCGAGGCGGTCGGCCTAGAGATGGAGCTGCTTCTGAGACTGTTGAGCGTCCTCCTCAGGTTGCCACTAGAGCATATGCTGTGAGAGCCAGAGAGGAGCAGGATGCGCCTGATGTTATTGCTAGTAAGTTCCTACTCCATGACACTGAATTGTATGCTCTAATTGACCCTGGTTCCACACACTCATACTTGTGCACAGATAAAATTGTTGATAAGTTGCATGTGGTTGATCAGTTAGATTATGAGATTTGTGTGACCAGTCCATTAGGGCATAGTGTCAGTGTGAGTAGAGTCTTTAGGGGTTGTCCTTTGTTGGTTGAGGGAGTTGTGCTTCCAGCAGATTTGATTGAGTTTCCTTTCAGAGAGTTTGATCTGATTCTGGGTATGGACTGGTTGGGTAAGCATTGGGCTGTAGTTGATTGCCATAGGAAGACAGTTGTACTTCGGGATAGAAGACAATCTCCTGTGTTTATGAAGGGTTTGGGTGCTAGTTCTTTGAATAATGTGATTTCTGCGATGCAAGCAAAGAGGTTTATCAGGAAAGGTTGTGAGGCTTTTCTAGCAGTTGTGTTGGATTCCAAGAGAGATCAGGTTCAGATTGAGGATATTCCTATAGTGCGGGAGTTTAGTGATGTATTCCCGAGCGAGTTGCCTGGTTTGCCTCCTGAGAGATAGGTCGAGTTGTCCATTGAGATTATGCCAGGTACCACACCTATTTCGAAAGCACCTTATCGGATGGCTCCTGTAGAGTTGAGGGAACTTAAAACTCAACTACAAGAGCAATTGGATAAGGGGTTTATTCGACCTAGCATATCTCCTTGGGGAGCTCCAGTTCTGTTTGTCAAGAAAAAAGATGGATCTCTGCGGATGTGTATTGACTACAGGCAAATCAATAAGGTCACAGTGAAGAATAAGTATCCGTTGCCTAGGATTGAAGATTTGTTTGATCAGCTTCGGGTGCAGGTGTTTTCTCCAAGATAGATCTTCGATCAGGGTACTATCAGCTTCGAGTGCAGGATGCAGATGTGGTTAAGACTGCATTTCGGACTAGGTATGGCCATTATGAGTTTCTTGTGATGCCGTTTGGTTTGACCAATACTCCAGCGGCTTTTATGGATTTGATGAACCGTGTGTTTAGGCCATACTTAGATCGATTTGTAGTAGTGTTTATTGATGATATCTTGGTGTATTCCAAGGATGAGAGTGAGCATGAGGAGCATCTCCGATTGGTTTTGCAGATGTTGAGAGAGCACCAGTTGTTTGCCAAGCTTAGCAAGTGTGATTTCTGGCTTCGAGAAGTGTCATTCTTGGGTCATATTGTTTCAGCTAGGGGTATTCAGGTAGACCCGGCCAAGATTGAGGCGATAGTTGATTGGAAAGCGCCTAAAAATGTACAGGAAGTGAGGAGTTTCCTTGGTTTGGCAGGTTACTACCGTCGGTTTGTTAAGGGCTTTTCTGTGATTGCCGCTCCGATGACTAGATTGTTGAGGAAAGGGGTCAGATTTGAGTGGTCAGATAGATGCCAGGCTTGTTTTGATCAGTTAAAGAAGTTGCTTGTTGAGGCTCCTATTCTTACTCAACCCACCTCGGGTAAAGAGTTTGTCATTTATAGTGATGCTTCGGGTGTTGGCCTTAGATCTGTTTTAATGCAAGAAGGTAAGGTCGTGGCTTATGCTTCTCGATAGTTAAAGCCACATGAGAGGAACTATCCGACGCATGATCTAGAGTTGGCGGCTGTGATCTTTGCCTTGAAGATTTGGCGTCATTATCTGTATGGAGAAAAGTGTAGGATCTTTTTGGACCACAAGAGCTTGAAGTACTTCCTCACACAGAAAGAGTTAAACATGAGACAGTGCCGTTGGCTTAAGTTGTTTAAGGACTACAACTGCATTATGGATTACCATCCTGGTAAGGCCAATGTAGTCGCTGATGCTTTGAGTCGGAAGTCAGTTTCAGCCTTGTTCTTGAGACGGTTCAGATGGAGGTTTGGTTCAGATGGGGCTTTGCTTGCTCAGTTGCGTGTGAGGCCTACCTTGAGACAGAGGATTGTGGATGCTCAGAGGGATGATGTGAGACTTAAACGAATTGTGCAAGAGGTCAGATCGTGTAAGCAATCAGAGTTTTTAGTTCAGGATGAGGTGCTTATGTTCAGAAATCGCTTGTGTGTGCCAGAGTTTGAGGATTTGAGGAGACAGCTTATGAGTGAGGCGCATAGTATAGTTTTTACTATGCATCCTGGCAGTGAGAAGATGTATCGGGACATGAAGCAGTTATACTGGTGGTCTGGTATGAAGCGTGATATAGTGGATTTTGTTTCCAAGTGCTTGACATGTCAGCAAGTAAAGGCCGAGTATTAGGTTCCATCGGGATTGCTTACGCCTTTATCCATTCCTGAGTGGAAGTGGGATGATATCGCCATGGACTTTCTTTCTGGTTTGCCTTTGACTCAGAAGAAGCATAACTTAGTTTGGGTAATAGTGGATCGGCTTACGAAGTCAGCTCATTTTCTGCCAGTTAGAGTGGACTACTCAATGGATAGATTGGCCAGTATCTCTGTAGATGAGATAGTTCGGTTGCATGGGGTGCCTTTGTCCATAGTTTCAGATCGGGATCCGAGGTTTACTTCCAAGTTTTAGAAGGAGTTACAGAGAGCTTTGGGTACTAAGTTGAACTTCAGTACTGCATTTCATCCTCAGACAGATGGTCAGTCAGAGTGGGTCATTCAGATTCTAGAGGATATGATGAGGGCTTGTGCTTTGGATTTTTCGGGTAGTTGGGACAGATATGTGTCGCTTATGGAGTTTGCCTACAACAATAGCTTTCAGTCGAGTATTGGTATGTCACCATATGAGGCTTTGTATGGTCGACAGTGTAGGACTCCGGTTTGTTGGACCGAGCTATCCGAGAGATCAGTGATTGGGCCAGACTTGGTTAGAGATACTGAAGAAAAGATCAGAGTTGTGCAGCGAAATTTGAAGGCAGCCAAGGATCGACAAAAATCTTATGCCAACTTGAAGAGGAAAGACGTGCATTTTGAGATCGGGGATAAAATTTTCCTTAAAGTTTCACCTTGGAGGAAAGTGCTTCGATTTGGAAAGAAAGGCAAGCTTAGTCCTCGTTTCATTGGTCCTTATGAGATTTTGGCTAAGGTAGGACCTGTAGCCGATAGACTGGCGTTACCGATGGAGTTAGCAAAGTTGCACGATGTGTTCAATATTTCGATGCTTCATCGGTACAGATCAGATCCTTCGCATGTTCTTTCAGTTCAGGATATTCAGGTTCAGCCAGATTTTTCCTATGATAAGGAACCGCGAGCTATTCTAGCCCAAGAGGTGAGACAATTGAGAAGTAAGCAGATCCCTTTGGTAAAAGTATTATCGATTCATCATGGAGTCGAGGAAGCGACTTGGGAACCAGAGGAGTCGATGAGAGCTCAGTATCCGCAGTTGTTCAGTTTAGGTGAGAATTTCGAGGACGAAATTCTTATTAGTAGGGGAGAGTTATCACACCCCGTTTGCCCCCTAGTAGAATGAGCCTGTCTGTCTGAGCATGTATTTACATGTGTTCGGCATATTATAAGGGTATTTTGGTAAAAATGCATGTTTTTGGGGTTCTGTTAGTGTGTGGGTGCATACAGGGTATTAGTGTGTGTATTAATTGGGTAATAGTTGTGTGCACTTGAGCATACCATTGTAGGGTGTTTTTAGTTGGGAATGCATTGGGTGTGTGTAATGCATGCTTGTTGGGTGTGAGTGATTAGTTTCACCAATAGGAAATTGACACATGTTTAGGGTATAAGAAAAGAAAAAGAAAAAGGAAAGAAAGAAGGGGAATGGCAGATTCACGTTTTCCCTTCTTCCCCTCACGTTTCTTCTCTTTTTCTTCTTCATTTTCTTCATTCTAAGAACCCTAGTGTGGATTCAAGTCTTATTGGTGGAATTAATCATCCCTTTGCATCCTTTTTGGTAAGTTAATGTATTCTTTTCCATTTGTTTTCATCTCTTTCTTCTTCTATGGGTTTAGATTTAATTTAGGGTTTCTTCTTTGTTTGTTCTTGTTCTTTATTATGTTGTGTTTAGCTGAGGCTTCTCGCGATCTTAAGAGCAAGGATATTGCTGGGACTAGTGGAGCTAAGTAATTGAAGCTTTGAATTTCAGGTCTGGGACTTTTGCTTGAGTTAATTGTTTGAATATGAATTTACTGTAATATTTAGGGTATATGAGCTTGAGAAGCTTGAATGCATTTATGTTTGATTTGGCTATTTGAATTTCGGAATTGAGTTGTATTTATGTTGTTTATATTGTATGGGATGTCTTCTGGAAGGTAAGAAAAGATTTGTATGGTTTTGAATCAAATTTGGGATTGATTTCTGAGTTCTGGGAATTCTGGAAATGGGAAAATCGCATTACTGTTGAATTTCCCCATTTCCAGAATGTTTGTCACGTGACTAGCCAAGAAGAGAGAGGCCAGTCACGAGACGTGACACCCAGTCACGACTCGTGACCAGTCAGAGAGGCCAGTCCCGAGTGGTGACTGCAAGTCACAGCTCATGACCAGCCGAGAGGAAGCCAGTCACGAGATGTGACTCCCAGTCACGACTCGTGACCGGCTAGAGGAAGGCAGTCACGGGTGGTGACTCCCAGTCATGACCCGTGACCAGCCCAAAGAAGGAAGCCAGTCACGAGACGTGACTCCCCGTCACGACTCGTGACCAGCAAGAGAAAGGCAAGTCATGTTGCGTGACCAGCATAGGAGGAAGCCAATCACGAGACGTGACTCCCAGTCACGACTCGTGACCAGCCTTGTGAGGAGGCCAGTCACGAGTTGTGATGCCAGTCACGACTCGTGACCAGCCAACCTCGATGGTCAGCCCGTTCGGCCTATTTTCTGAAATTTCCCGGTTTTAACTCAACAATGAATTCCGTAATTCTTCCGAATAGACTTATACTGCTATATGATGCATGTCATACTTTTATATTCTTTGATATGAGAGATACCATGATTCTTCAGATAAATTATATGTTATATTCTGAAATATGATTTGAATGACGCATAACCTGCTAGAGTCAAGTAAGTGGATAGTTAGGCATGCCTAATAGAGTCTTTTAGGTGCAGCCCTCAGTTTCGTTTGGACCCCGATCAGGTCCCCGTTTGGTTCCTCGCGAACCCTATTATGTGTAAGGATCTTGTTTAAGGTCTCTTTTTAAAATGATATGTGAAAGTTAAAAGTAAAATGGTTTTCTCGATTTGTACCCGTAAGGTACTGTCTGTAATCGGCTCGTACCCGTAAAGTATTGTCTGTACACTCTTTATCCACTACCCAGAGTCAGCAGGTGTTCTTTTGGTGTGCGATTGGTTTGCTCTACTCTTATGACTATATACATGTGATATCTGCATGAGTGTATTGATGAAATGTATGTTCAACTAATATGGAAATGGATATGAATTTGAGATGCAGAATGTATGGCTTTAAATTGTGAGTATGTTCTTATGAATTATGTTATGATCTATTGCATTTTGCCATTGTGAATGTGTTATGCCTTAACGACCATTGTGAATGGCCGTTCATATTTTATGTGTGTTTCCCCACTAAGCGTTTATCGCTTAGCACGGTGTTTTTACCCGTGCAGGTGCGGAAGGAGTTTTGCTTTGTGAGAGAGTCGCCGCCGTCAAGCCAACACAGAAGGTTTTAGTGTAGGGCTCAGTTTTGTAATCTGTAATGATTCTTTTTGTATTGAACTCTCCTGTATTAGTTTTGTTATAGGTTCCGCTCTTGTATTGATATTTTTGGTTATGTAATATCTTTTGTTTCAGCTAGTTGATCAGAACATTATTGTAATGGCTTATTATATTAATGTATGATCAGCCATTGCTTTCTTTTCCTTAAAGTTTTTAATTATTTCATATTTCTGTATGTATGATATGAATGAATGTATGATTTGCTTTGTATCTGTTTGGTGACACCTTTACTCATACGGCGTCTCACTCCTTATCGGATGGGATTGCCTACGTATGGGTAGGGGGTGTTACATCCAAAATTATAAACCCTAAATCAAACATACCCAATTACCCTAATTAAGCAAAATGCTACTATGGTAGATTTTCGGTCAATACGTACACAATTTTTTAAGACATCACCGGGCCTGCATGGTCTTAATTATGTTAGATATTAGGCTAGATTAAAGGCCATGCAGTATCACATTTGACTGGTTAGGATAGTGGAGTACAACTGTTTACTTTTCACAATCAACAATAGCTTGGTGTTTTGACAACCAATCCATTCACAGTATTAGATTAAAATCATGAAAGGGTTGAACATTAAATTAGAAAATAATTCTCTATCCTGGATTACTGTAGGGCAATTCCTGTATATTTGGTTGACATTAATACTATAGCCCAGGGAAATTATCACATGTATATTATATTTTAATTATTCTACCGATAGCATTTTATCAAACATGTGCTCATTGTATATATACGAATGTGTAGAGCAAGGATCTATTAAGGCATGCATCTCAGTATCATAGAGAGAGAAAATACCAGCTATCACCTCAGGTGCATCTTGGTCCTCTTGAGCTTTCATAGTATAAGCTCGCGTTAGAGTAGTAGTAAGAGGTTGATATACCATTTCAGATGTTGTACTTCCTCTATGTTGTCCTCAACCACTACGACCTCTACCTTTACCACGAGCTGCTGGAGGGGTATTTGATCCTTTTTTATCACTTCCTTGTTGGTCTTTAGCAGTTCTTGGCTCCTTAGGACAATTTTCCAAGAAATGGTCCGTGCTTCCACATCGGAAGCACCTTCCTATCAATCTTCTATAAGTACCAAAATGATGTTTGTTACAATGAGGGCATTCAGGTGCATCACCCTATCCAGATGAAGAACCCTTACCGGTACCTGATACTGCAGGAGGTCCTTGCCTTCTTCCCTTAGTAGCAGAACTCTGTACTGATTTAGCTTGGGATTCTCTAGCACTTTTACTCGAAGAGGAACCGCCCTTGGAGTAACTCCTCCTTTGACTCCTTTCACAACTAATTATCTCAGATCTTTCAACTTTTATAGCAGCTTGCACTAATTGGTAAAAATTCACCAGTTGCGAAGAGGTAGTAACTTCAATGTATCTCCTGATGGAATCATTCAAACCATCTTCAAACTATATACATCGGAATAATTTTGTGAGAACCAGTTCTGGAGCATATTTGCTAAGGTGGCTGAATTCCTTTTCACATTCAGCCACAGACAAGTTCCATTACCTCAAAATTAAAAACTACATCAATCTTGCCTCCCTGTAAGCTTTAGAGATATAATTACTCCAAAATTCTTATGCCAAAAAGTCCCAAGTAAGTGGATCTGGGTACTATGGATGGCATTGGACTAACTTCCACCAATCATAAGCGACATCTTGTAGCAGGGAAATCGTACAAGTAGCCAATACTCAAGACAACATCTCACTTCCTTAAACACCCTTTGCAACTTCTCAAGCCAATACTCGGCTTTATCAGATTCTTCCAAGCTTGTACCATGAAATTCTTCAACCCTATGTTTTCTAACCGCATCAATTAGAGCTTTAGGGGTTGTTATCTGATCTAAAACATGTGCCATATCTTATAAAAGTTTTAGCAAAGATTTAGTTGGCATGACAAGAACATCTCGGTCCTTTCTTGGGGGTTCAATAGGACTTGAAACTGATAAAGCTCGATCCCCAAGGTTAACACTTTGAGTAGTCCCTTCACCAGTATCTCGGGATGAGTCAATTCTGAACACTATAAGAAAACAAGAACATCCTCATTAGGCCAACACAATCATATACATGCACAATCGGGTTCTACTAGTTGTCCAAAATCGCATAAACCTAGGCTCTGATAGCAATAAATGTAACACCCCTTATATTCCTTTCAGAGAATAAGAGAGTGTAGCAGAACATTACACTTGTCTAACAATCAGAAATATAAAATTTCATCATTTCATTAAACTATTCAAATAGCTTTAACATAATCCATATTAAATTCATTACCATAAGATATTTCAGTAATATACATGTCTTGATACAGTGTTAAAATTCATAGTTATAAGCCAAAAGATATTATATACAAAGTTTATGACAAAATGTAAACCCTACATATGAGTTCTTCTACTGGTGTGTTGGCCTTGGCTAATGCGAGATGTCCCTGGAGCTTGGTTTGTCTTCGATACCTGCATGGATATAACACTCGTGCTAAGCATAAAGCTTAGTGGGGAATTAGCATGAAATGGACAACTACTCACAGTAGTCGTCAAAACTATGCTCACATGATGAATGCACAAACATAGATCATAAACAAATATTTAACACATAATCATGACCTCAATATGAATAAGATAGAACATAACAATATATCTTTCATGAGCACATCTTATATCATAGATAACTTGCACTTAATAACATGAAATTACCTGCATTCTTCCCAAGGAAGTGGATAACGGGAAAATACTACACAGGGGTACCTGTAGGTACAAAATAGGGATACCCGAAGGTACAGTACATTTTAATCATGTTACTTATCTTTTTGCAATAAGTGAGGACCCAAACCGGGTCTACACGATGGAACAGGGGTTGCAACAATCAGAATCCCTATAGGCATGCCTATCTATTCACTATCAAGTTTAAAGTAGGCAGGAGAGCATATATCAGGATTTCAGTCACTTTACATGTTTATCATGACATATCATTAATTAAAGATTTGCATAATACACATATTCCTTGTATGAATAACTCATAAAAAAGTACAGACACATAGTAAATACCATTTATTATTGTTAAATAATCATTATATTTAATTTAGTTCCATTTGGAAGTCATTTATAGAAAAATTCATAAATAAATTCTGAAAAATAGGGTCATATAGCGGTAAGGAAAACCTGCCTACCGTGTGGAATGCAAGACTTTAAACATTGTCAAATAGAATGCTTTTACACAATGATAAGGACATTCCTGATTACCATGTGGGGTATTCCACACGGTGGGCAGAATCTCCTGATTCCCATATGAGATGCCCAAATTGAAATATTGTTGGATAGAATACGTTTATATGGCGGTAAGGATGTTCCCGACTTCCGTGTAAGCTACCACAAGGTGGGTAGAAAATCTTGGCCACCGTATGGGCCGTCGGATAACTCAAATGTCTCAGGTTTGGCACGATCACAGAGTGGTTAGGATTTTCTAACCGCTGTGTGACTCAATAAAAATACACTATTTACACTTAAACAAAACTGTGTTTTTCCAGAGCACAGCAGTGCTTTCTCATCTGGAAAAACACGAAAATGCCCTTTTCTGAGATTTTTAACCCGAATTAAACACTCAATTCAATCATTTCACATGAACTAACTTCCAAACTCAGTATTTCATGTGCAATTAACTCCCAAACATCTTTAACAATACTTACAAGCACATAATCACATCAACTACTCAATTACATACAAACTAAACACAAGTGCTAGAAAAGATTCCCAAACCTCAAAATCACTTCTTTCTTCTTCTCTTTCACTTCCTTTCCTCTTTTTCCCCTTTCTTTCTCCTTCAACTACCTCTTCTTCAAGTTCATGTAACAAAACCATATTAACTTCACATATATCATAACTTGCACTCTAGAAATAAAACAGGAAAAAGATGATGAATAGTAAACTATTCTTACCTTGTCTAGATAAATTCACTCTAATAAATAAATCTCTAGCTTAAGATCTACTTGAAACCACTATTAAATCAAACTTTAGGTGTCAAAAAGTTGGAGGAGGGCTGCCTTGGAGGAGGAAGGTTGTAACACCCCGATTCCCCCTTAATAGTTTGAGCCATGTTTGCCATGTGTATGTGTGCATGTGTGAGAGTTTTGGCATATGTGAAGGGTATTTTGGGTAAAATGCATGTTTTATGGGCTGTAATTTAGTGTGGTTGCATATATGTTACTAGGGTGTATGTGTATTAGGTTGTGTTAATATGTGCATGAGCATATGGTTGTAGGGTGTGAGATATGAGAGTGAGTCTTGTGTGTGGTAACATGTGTGTTTGTTGGGTGTGCGTGGTCAAGTTCCACTAACCAAAAAGTGACATGTGGCTAGGAATAGGAATTGGGTAATAAAGAGGAGAGAGAAATGAGAACAACAAATTGCTATCTCTTTCCCGTTTCCTCTTCCTCTCTTCATCTCCTTCTTCCTCTTTTTCCTTCATTGTGTGCCCTACCTTGGATCCAAGTGTGGTGGTGGAAATTGATCATCCCCTTGAGCTTAGATTGGTATGTATTGTTGGTTTCTTCTTCATCTTCTTCTTCCATTGTTCTTGTTTTATTTAGATTAGGTTTTGATTTAGGTTTTGTATTTGTGTATTTTTGTTGGGTGTTCTGGGTTAGTTGAGCCTCCTCGCGATTCCAAAGGAAAGGAGAAGGCTAGTGGGAGTGGTGCTAAGTGATTTGGAGCATAAGAGTTATAGCTTTGGGATTTTGTTTGTGTTTTGTTTGGAGTTTGATTGTTTGATGTTCATATGGTTATTTATGACTTTGCATGTAATTTCTGGAAAATTGATGTTTGATGAGGCACATTATGGTGTTAATGTTATGGGTATTTAATTGATTTGAGTTATAATGTATGAATGTTGAAGTATTGAGCAATTATTGAAGTTTGATTAATATTTGTGGTAAATTTCTGGGTTTGTGTTCTTGAGGAGTTTGATTTTGGTAATGCATGATTTTGATTGTGTAAAGTGTTGAATTAAGTTGTGTTTTATGTTATATGTGATGTTGGAAGGCTTATTTGAAGGTAAGATGAGGTTTGGTTTGATTTTGTGTTAAAATGGTTTTGTTGCTGGAAATCTGGGTTTTCTGCATTTTGCTGGAAACTGGATATCGTGATGCTATCACGAGCGCGACATCCTCACGAGCATGATAGAATAGTGAATTCCAGTATTCGCGAGATTTGCTCCATTTTTTGTGAGGCATCCGACTCGTGATTGGGCAGCACGACTCGTGAAGCTTCGGCGTGCACGAGTGGTGCAGCGGATCACGTGTTGGCGAGGAAGACTGAGAGTTCGCGAGACATGAACTGAGTTCACGAGTCATGAACCATGTTCACGAGTCGTGAACACAGTTCACGAGTCGTGAACATTGTTCACGAGTAGATGTTGTTCACGAGTTGTGAAGGTTGTCTCACGACTCACACGCCCTTCGCCCTTCCCCTCGCGCAGGCCATCGGGCTACTGTTCACGAGCGCAACACTTGTCATGATCATGATAGTGACCTCTGTTCGCCCATCCCCTCGCGCAGGCCTATCGGCCACTGTCACGAGCGCAACACTGGTCGCGATCGCAACTGTGACCTCTTTTCGCCCTATTTTTCGATTTTGTCCATTTCTTCTAAAATGATTTTTGTATCATCATTATTTTATAATAGTGATCTCTCTTGTATATAGTATTTTGTTAAGCTTATGCTATGTATCTCTGAATTATATAATTATGTTGGTATCAGAACAGTTATGTAGCTGAATATTGTTATATCATGAATGAATGCTCAGTTTTGTTTAAAGTTTTAATTTTCGTTGTTTATATGTATGTTTATATTATGTTAATATATGTATGTACCGTTCTATTTTGTGTGACACCCCTGCTCGTACGGGTTCTCACTCCCTCGCGAATGGGTTCTCCCATGTATGGGAAGGGGATGTTACAGTTTTTGGTATCAGAGCCAGGTTAGGCATTTTCTAGGTGATTGTTGTGTTTAGACAAATGTTTAGGACTGTGTTGGTTGATGTGGTTGTCTTTGTCTTTCTTTTAGATGGATTATGATTCTGTTCGTGGGTCGCTTGAGGGGTCCGCTGAAAGTGTGAATCCCCAAGCTATTGATCCTTCAGTGTTTGTTTCGGCTCAAACACATAGGGTTCAGCCTGAGGCCGTAGCCATGCCCTTCGAGGCAATGTTGAAGATTTCTCAGGACATAGCTCGAGTCTTGGATAGGGTGACTACTCTGAGAGCCCCTTTAGAGAGTATGAGGAGAGGTAGTGCAGAGGATTTCTATGGGACCAGTTTGGATGAGTCTGAGCTTGCTGAGAAATGGATTGAGAAAGTAGAGTGAGTGTTTGAGGAGACTAGGTGTCCTGCTGATAGGCAAGTTGAGAGCATTGTAGCATTGCTTCAGGGGTCTGCCTATGATTGGTGGAAGTTGGTTCGTAGGCATCCCCAGTTGCCTGACCCGGTCACATGGGAGTTCTTCGAGAGAGAATTCATGAACAAGTATGTGACTAGGGAGTACAAGGATGCTAAGTGGGCACAGTTCTTGAGCTTAAAGCAGAGGGTTATGTCAATATCAAAATTTGAGAAAGAGTTCAACCGTTTGGCTAAGTATGCTTCAGAAGGTTTTCTGATTGAAGAGTTCAGATGTAGGCATTTGGAGGCCGGTTTGAATGAGTCACTAAGAGCTATGATTATTTCTCTGATGAGTACTCCGGGTGTTGGGTACTACCAGATAGTGCAACTGGTTGTGCAGGCCGAGAGATCTGAGTCGGTTCTGAGAGAGAGCTCAGTGGAGGAATCCCCCTCGTGGTGGATCATCATCATCATCATTGGGTAAGAGGTCAAGGAACCCGCATGATGAGTATTCAGGTACAGCTTCGAGAGGCAGGAGGCAAGGTTCTACCGGGGGTTCTGGTTCTGGCAGAGGTGATTCTGGTTTGAGGACTAATGTGTTGCCTGAGTGTTCTCACTGTAGTAAGCACCATTGGAGTGAGTGTAGGTGGCTCACGGGTGGTTGTTTGAGATGTGGTAGCACTGATCACTACTTGGCAAATTGTTCGAGGTATAATGAGGCTTCTGGTGATCAGCGTGAGGCTAGATGAGTTGGTTCTAATGCTCTGCAAGCCAGTCGTGGTAGAGGCTGAGGTAGAGGTCGAGGCGGTCGGCATAGAGAGGGAGCTCCATCAAAGTCAGTAGATCGTCCTTTGACGGTTCGTGCTAGAGCTTATGCCATGAGAGCTCGAGATAAGCAAGATGCCCCAGATGTGATTGCTGGTAAGTTCCTACTCTTTGACACTGAGTTATATGCTCTAATTGACCCTAGCTCTACACGCTCATATTTGTGCACAAGTATATTTTTTTATAAGATGCATGATGTTAACCAGTTAGATTATGAGGTTTGTGTGACCATTCCTTTAGGACATAGTGTCAATGTGAGTAGAGTGCATAGGAATTATCCCCTTTTGGTTCAGGGTATTGAGTTTCCTGCGGATTTGATTGAGTTGCCATTTCGGGAGTTTGATTTGATATTAGGTATGGATTGGCTTAGTAAGCATCGGGCTGTTGTGGATTATCATAGGAAGGTAGTTGTGTTGCGAGATAGAGATCGGTCTTCGGTTGTGGTTAAAGGATTGGGTTCGACTTCTTTGAGTAATGTGATTTCTGCCATGCAAGCTAAGCGATTTATGAGGAAAGGTTGTGAGGCATTCTTAGTAGTTGTGTTAGATTCTAAGCGTGATCAGGTTGAGATTGAGGATAACCCCGTTGTTAGGGACTTTGGTGATGTGTTTTCGAGTGAGTTGCCTGGTTTGCCTCCCGAGAGAGAAGTGGAGTTGTCCATAGAGATTTTGTCGGGTACTTCACCCATTTCAAAAGCACCTTATCGGATGGCCCCTGTAGAGTTGAGAGAACTCCAAACTCAGCTACAAGAGTTATTGGATAAGGGGTTTATTCGACCCAGCATATCTCCATGGGGAGCCCCGGTTTTGTTTGTTAAGAAGAAAGATGGTTCTTTAAGGATGTGTATCGACTATAGGCAAATCAATAAGGTCACAGTGAAGAACAAGTATCGCTTGCCTAGAGTCGAGGATTTCTTTGATCAGCTCAGAGGAGCAGGTGTCTTTTCCAAGATTGATCTTCGATCGGGTTACTATCAGTTACGAGTTTCAGATGCGGATGTGGTTAAGACTGCATTTCGGATACGGCATGGCCATTATAAGTTTCTTGTGATGCCGTTTGGTTTGACCAATGCACCTGCGGCTTTTATGGATTTAATTAACCGAGTATTTAGGCCATATCTCAACCGGTTTGTAGTAGTGTTTATAGATGACATTTTGGTTTTCTCGAAGGATGAGAGTGAGCATGAAGAGCATCTTCGGTTGGTATTACAAGTTTTGAGGGAGCACTGTTTGTTTGCTAAGCTTAGCAAGTGTGACTTTTGGCTTTGAGAAGTGTCTTTCTTGGGTCATATTGTGTCGGCTAAGGGTATTCAAGTGGATCCAGCTAAGATTGAGGCAATTGTGGATAGGAAAGCACCTAGGAATGTTCCTGAAGTGAGAAGCTTCCTTGGTTTGGCAGGCTTCTACCGTCGGTTTGTGAAGGGTTTTTCGGTCATAACGGCCTCGATGACTAGATTGTTGAGGAAAGGAGTTAGTTTGAAGTGGTCGGATAAGTGTCAGCTGTGCTTTAAGAGGTTGAAGAGTTTATTAGTTGAAGCTCCTGTACTGACTCAACCCACCTCGGGTAAGGAGTTTGTGATGTACAGTGATGCTTCGGGTATTGGACTCGTATGTGTTTTGATGCAAGAGGATAAAGTTGTGGCTTATGCATCTCGTCAGTTAAAACCACATGAGAAGAACTATCCGACGCATGATTTGGAATTGGCGGCTGTGATCTTTGCTTTGAAGATTTGGCGGCATTATCTGTATGGGGAGAAATGTAGGATTTTTAGGGACCATAAGAGTTTGAAATATCTCCTCACGTAGAAAGAGTTGAACATGAGATAGCATCGATGGTTAGAGTTTTTCAAGGACTACGACTGCATTGTGGATTACCATCCGGGTAAAGCCAATGTGGTTGCGGATGCTTTGAGTCGGAAGTCAGTTTCGGCTTTATTTTTGAGGCGGTTCAGATGGAGGTTTGATTCGGATGGTGCTTTTGTTGCCCAGTTGAGACTGCAGCCTACTTTGAGATAGTCGATTATGGATGCTCAGAAGGATGATTTGAGATTGCAACGAATTTTGCAAGAGGTTCAGTAGGGTAAGCAGTCTAAGTTTTTGATTTTTGATGGGGTGCTTATGTATAGGGATCGTTTGTGTGTGCCCGAGAGTGATGAGTTAAGGAAGAAGCTTTTGAGTGAGGCACACACTACAGTCTTTACTATGCATCCTGGTAGTGAGAAGATGTATCGGGATATGAAGCAGTTCTACTAGTGGTCTGGGATGAAGATAGCTATTGTGGAATTCGTGGTGAAGTGTTTGACGTGTCAACGGGTAAAGGCTGAGCATCAAGTCCCTTCGGGATTGCTCACTCCTTTGTCTGTTCCTCAATGGAAATGGGATGATATCGCTATGGACTTTGTATCGGGATTGCCTGTGACTCAGAGGAAGCATGACTTGGTTTGGGTTATTGCGGATCAACTTACGAAGTCAGTGCATTTTGTGTCGGTTAGAGTGGATTACTCAATAGATAAGTTGGCCAGTGTGTATGTGGATGAGGTAGTTCGGTTTCATGGTGTACCTTTGTCGATAGTTTTAGATCGGGATCCAAGGTTCACATCTAAGTTTTGGAAAGAATTGCAGAAAGCTTTGGGTACCAAGTTGAACTTCAGTACAGCGTTTCACCCTCAGACTGATGGTCAGTCCGAGCGAGTTATCTAGATTTTAGAGGATATGCTTCGGGCTTGTGCTTTGGATTTTTCTGGCATTTGGGATCAGTATGTGCGGCTTATGTAGTTTGCCTACAATAATAGTTATTAGTCGAGCATTGGGATGTCACCGTTTGAGGCTTTATAAGGTCGACCGTGTAGAACTCTAGTTTATTGGACAGAGTTAACCGAGCGATCTTTTATTGGGCCAGAGATGATTAGAGATACCGAAGAAAAGATTAGAGTTGTGCAGCAAAATCTGATGGTGGCTAAGGATAGGCAGAGGTCCTATGCCAATTTGAAGCGAAAGGATATTCAGTTTGAGATCGGGGACAAAGTTTTCCTTAAGGTTTTACCTTAGAGGAAAGTATTACGGTTTGGCAAGAAAGGTAAACTTAGTCCTTGGTTCATTAGACCTTTTGAGATTTTGGATAGAGTTGGTCCGGTAGCCTATAGATTGGCTTTACCGATGGAGTTGGCTAAGATGCATGACGTCTTCCATGTCTCTATGCTTCGTTGATATAGATTGGATCCGTCGTATGTGTTGTCAGTTGAAAATGTTCGAATTCAGCTGGATTACTCCTATGATGAAGAGCCTAAGTCTATTGTAGCTCGGGAAGTGAGACAGTTGAGAAATAAGCAAATCCCTCTAGTCAAGGTTTTTTGTTAACATCACGGAGTCGAGGAAGCGATTTGGGAACCAGAGGCAATAATGAGGATCCAGTCTCCGCATTTGTTCAGTTCAGGTGAGAATTTTGAGGATGAAATTCTTGTTAGGAGGGGAGAGTTGTAACACCCCGATTCCCCCCTAATAGTTTGAGCTATGTTTCCATCTGTATGTGTGCATGTGTGAGAGTTTTGGTATGTGTCAAGGGTATTTTTGGTAAAATGCATGTTTTATGGGCTGTAATTTAGTGTGGTTGCATATATGTTAGTAGGGCGTATGTGCATTGGGTTGTATTAGTGTGTGCATGAGCATATGGTTGTAGGGTGTGAGTTATAAGAGTGAGTCTTGTGTGTGGTAGCATGTGTGTTTGTTGGGTGTGAGTGGTCAAGTTCCACCAACCAAAAAGTGACACGTGGCTAGGAATAGGAATTGGGTAATAAAGAGAAGGAGAGAGAAATGAGAACAGCAAATTGCTGTCTCTTTCCCATTTCCTCTTCCTCTCTTCATCTCCTTCTTCCTCTTTTTCCATCATTGTGTGCCCTAGCTTGGATCCAAGTGTGGTGGTGGAAATTGTTCATCCCCTTGAGCTTAGATTAGTATGTATTGTTGGTTTCTTCTTCATCTTCTTCTTCTATTGTTCTTGTTTTGTTTAGATTGGGTTTTGATTTAGGTTTTGTATTTGTGTACTTTTGTTGGCTGTTCTTGGTTAGTTGAGGCTCTTCGTAATCCCAAAGGAAAGGAGAAGGCTAGTGGGAGTGGTGCTAAGTGATTTGGAGAATAGGAGTTACAGGTTTGGGATTTTGTTTGAGTTTTGTTTGGAATTTGATTATTTGATGTTCATATGGTGATTTATGCCTTTACATGTAATTTCTGGAAAATTGATGTTTGATGAGGCATATTATGGTGTTAATGTTATGGGTATTTAATTGATTTGAGTTATAATGTATGAATGTTGAAGTATTGAGCAATTATTGAAGTTTGATGAATGTTTGCGGTAAATTTCTGGGTTTGTGTCTTTGAGGAGTTTGATTTTGGTAAGGCATGATTTTGATTGTGTAAAGTGTTGAATTAAGTTTTGTTTTATGTTATGTGTGATGTTGGAAGGCTTATTTGAAGGTAAGATGAGGTTTGGTTTGATTTTGTGTCAAAATGGTTTTGTTGTTGGAAATCTGGGTTTTCTGTGTTTTGCTGGAAACTAGAAATCGCGATGCTGTCGGGAGTGCGACACCCTCGTGAGTGCAATAGAATGGTGAATTCCAGTATTCGCGAGATTTGCTCTATTGTTTGTGAGGCATCCGACTCGTAATTTGGCAGCACGACACGTGAAGCTTCGGCGTGCGCGAGTGGTGCAGCGGATCACGTGTTGGCGGGGAAGACTGAGAGTTCACGAGACGTGAACCATGTTCACGAGTCGTGAACACTGTTCACGAGTCGTGAACACTGTTCACGAGTCGTGAACACTGTTCACGAGTCGTGAACACTGTTCACGAATCCTGAACATAGTGAACGTTGTTCACGAGTCGTGAACAACCGTCACGAGTCGTGAAGGTTGTCTCACGACTCGCACGCCCTTATTATCGTATGTTATTATTATATTTTCACTGTTATTATTTGTTATCATCATTACTACTATAATCATTATTTTTATTGTTATTGATCATTATAATTGTGTCATTTATGTTTTATATTCATTAATTCTATCAGTTTATTTTACTTTCACCATATCAGATTAATTATTATTCTCAATTTATTTCATTCAATTATTTATTTATTTATCACTTAGTTTAATTTAATCAATTATTGATTAATATTATTTTCTGTCATGACCGCAACTTCGAGGGGCATGTGGCTCGTCCATGGAGCTAGGTGAAGCACGGTCGGTGCTTATAGTTTAGGATTTATTTATTATTCTGGGATATGTATTAATTAATGTTTTATTTTCTTTTATTTGCTTGAGGACTGTAATAAAAAGGATTTTTGACCGCACTTAAAGAACCGCCACACAAAATATTTTCTACTAAATTGAAAATTTGTTAATAAAATTGGACCAATGTCATTGTTTTCATCCCAAAAAAGAAAGGTTCACGTTTGCATTAAAATGATATCACTTCATCCTTTTTCATAAAGTTGGCTTGAGAACTCTGTACCTTTTTTGTAAAATAAGTAGTTGGGAACCAACGTTCTCATCTAAATGAATGTCCCGATTTATGTATGTATTTTCATTCTATCATTATTATGAATTTCTTATTTATTTTTTGATAATTGTAATTATATTTATCGCTTTATTTATTACCTTTTTGTGTGCTTGTAATGCGCTTTAAATTTATTGCATGAATCGTGTGAGAAAAGAGATAAAACAATTGGTTCTAAAAACTCATTCACATAACGTTAACCAAAGGTATGAATAAGAGTGAGGTCCCGATCTCTCTCTGGTTTTGGCCTCATAAGGTTAGAATTTATTTCCTAATATTTTATTTGGTGACGACTCCGTGATACCTACCTTATGATACCAAGCAGACGCCCTCGTGAGTTGATTGCCAATAATGGAATAGGGGTGAATCCCTGTCCATTACGAAGCGATCAGCTTTCACGAGTTTTAATGAACTTTCATCCAGTGTCGGGTCCTAAAAGCGGACCTCCGAGAGAGAAATGGATCTCGAGCGGGGTTCAGGCGCATCACAGTGGCGACTCCACTGGGAATATCATGAGATTTTGTTCCGAAAGTACTTTTGGTTAATCTAATGTAAATGGTTTTAGGATCAAGAAATTTTATCTCTTTTCAAAAAATTGTATTGCATTTTACTAGAGCTTTAGATCTATGCTAGGCTGGTCCCTCTTTGAACCCCGGTGCATTCTCGAAGCACGACTTTACATTCACTCAATGTAGGAAAGTGTTAAGGATAATCACCAGTCCAAGCCTCGTACCATCATGGTATATTAAATGATGACCCGACCGGTCGCTATGCTTATGACGAGCTAGACCCGTTGGTAGGGATCATGCTTGGGTAACCCTAAAATATCATCACCTTTGACCAAAACTCATGTAATGGAAATAGATACTTCCACTAGGGGGCATGCACCATAATACATTACTTGTGGAGTGGGTTTTTGTGTATTGAACAAATCGAAATAAATTTAGATGTTCTCTCATTAAAGGTTTTCATGCCCTGAGGAGAATGTTTCGGTTTATTTGGACTGTTTAAAAACACGATGGCCAAAAATTCATCTGCATGCGCTTTTCAGTAATGAGAGTTTATGCTGTTAGTTTTTTGCAGCACACTGCACGCGTTCATTAGGTTCCTCGTTAACCCATGGATCAGGCCCACCTAGGAAAGAGATTGCATGACCTCTTGTGTGGGATAAATACGGTTGGGAGGAGTTTTTTTATTGTATGTGTGTATTAGTGCTCATGCATTTTCCTTGAACAACAATAGTAAATAAAGCATAAGCATTTTATCTCATGTATAATTATGGAACCTATGTACTTTGTATGTAAAATTACTTGCATCATAATTTGTGAATATAAATATAACATGTATTTGTCATGCTTGTACATAGCGATGCTTGTTGCAACACATACATACGAATATTCATCATGACATCCATAATATTCGTCTTGCACCATAATCATTACATCTAGCATGTAGTATGAAAAGTACATATTGACATACATCATAACATGCATAGATAAGGCTCAAAAAAAAATCAATTATGTGTTATAACATGTACATATGGACATATATCTTAGTATGCTCACATTGCATATGTACATAAGCATTGTGTGCTAGAGCATGTACATACCGCTGCATATCATAGCGTGTACACATTAGCATACATCATTAGGTTGGGCATTGTATACATCGAGACACCTTGCACCTTTCACATTGTGTTCCATATCATACACATGCATTATCATGCAGAGTTATGCCATGTACATATGAATCTTGCTTCATGTTAGTCATCATATATACCATGCCACGCTTTGCATATGCATACCATGTGAATACACATACCTTGTAAATGCCATTCGTTTCTCGCAACCACTTTCATACCATGACTTACATTGTACACATATGCCACTCACTGTACACAGTCATTCTTATATTGTGTTCCATGTCATGCACATTATTTGTATATATTTCGCACTTTTATGTATGCATGTCTTGCCATTCCTCACGGCTCATTAGTACACATTATCGTACCAGATCATCTTCATCTTACATCACACACGTTTCTCTATCATGTCTAAATCATGCCATGTGCACATGCACCATGTATCATGAACATTCATTCTCATGTTGTGCCATATTTTGTACTTATGCCTTCATTATATGCTGCTTGCTTGTATGTACACTGCAAATTTATGTATGCACATCATTTGTCATGCAGTGTTTACACACTCACTTATAATTTTTTGTAGGTGTTTCACGCACATACGTCTTTGGCACATATTTCATGTATGCATTTCTATACAATATGTTTTCGCACATGTTTTGCATATATAGTTCCTTTCACGCCTTACTAATATAAGTAACACTATTGCATGCATCTTTCCCTGTACATGATTCTTAGCACATAGTTTGCAAATATTTTACAAATAATATTTTTTTATATGCCTACATGATTCTTGTGTATATAAATTTTGATAAAGTAAAAATTTTTGTGTTAAGTCGAGCTCAAAACGTTGACATGACTGCACCTTATTAAGGTACCCTTGATTCAAAGTTTGACTCTACCTAAGTAGTTCTCGACTATGAATGGCTTTAATCTTAGTTCTAGAAATCTACATTTCATTCCATTTTAAATTAAGCATAGGGTAAATATGTTTGGTCTCTGAGAGCTGGATCACATGAAAATATTTGACTATACCATGTAATTTCTAAGTTAAGAGCACTTTTGGCCCATTTTGGAAACAAACTGAAAAAAAAACTAGTTGCAATTAGGGGATTGGATGAAAACTCACTAAGAGCACTAGAACCTTTCTGATTACTCGTCAAAGAGATCGCTAGATAAGGCTGAATCTAGGAAATGATTTAGGCAACCATTTCTTTGCATAGATCTCTAAATGACTGTTTCCTACCCTTATTTTGCAATCGCTTGCTAGCCTATTAAGACTTTATTTTGGTACGCTAAATGCATACCGATTTTATTGTTACACATGTTAAAACTACCTTTCGCCTAAAATGATTTTGGCTTCCCCTTAGAAGAATGGCCGTTGTAGTAAAGATGGATGTACATTACAATATGTCTTTGGACTATCAAAAATCGCCCTATTAAGGATAGGTTTACACTTCGGGCAAACAGTTTCAATCATTGACAATTTTTCGAGCTATTAAAAATTTCCTTGATAAAGATGGGTTTACACTTCAGGAAAGGGGTTTAATCATTGTCTTTATGTAATTAAAGACGTAAGCTTGAAAAAAAAAAGAGAAAAAGAAAAAGTAGAGGTCATGATTGTAGACACCGGGTCCTGAGGCAGCCCAGATCAGAGTTCCCCAATGATGATAAGATGCCTTGTCACAGGCAAAAATGTTGAAAGTGGTGATTTCCTGTTTAAATTTGCATTTTAGAGTGAAAAAGTAAAAACTAATATAAAATGTTTTGAAAATTAGATTTTAAAAATGGGGTTTAGAAATTGTAGTATATTTAGTTAATCTTTAATAATAAAAAAAAAATTCCGAGCATCAGCGCCTTGCTGCAGCGCGCAGGCGCGGTGCCTGTGCGCACTGCGAGGCGCTGCGGCACGCAGCAACGTCGCTCGCACGCGCGACGAGCGAGCTCTCACTCACCCGTCTCGCCTACCAGCGCGCGGCGTGGTCTCTGGCGAGCGTCCGTTGCCCGTTTTTCGCCCACCTGCTGTCGATTTTGCCACGAATCAGTTTTTTCCAATTTTTGATCTAAAAATTAGTTTTTTATCCCGTTTTTAAGGTATTAAGGGATTTTTTCCATTTTTAAAAATTCAAATAGATAATATCTGATTTTATTAGGTTTTATCCCTTGAATTATTTTTATTTTCCTATTTTTTAAACATATGAAAAGGAAAAGGATGAAACTAAAAGGGGGAATTTTTTCTAGGGTTTTTCTTGATTTTTTCTCTTCTTCTTCCTCTCAAATTCTCTCTAAAAATTTTCAGACTTTCCCCACCACAAAAAAAAAGAACAAAAATTCAGTTCATCTTTTTCATCTTTTTTTTCCAATAGAATTTCTTCTTAACATATATTTAGAAGGAGTTTTGTTGGTCGATTTAATTTTGAGACAAATAGAACAATTATTTGCTCTCAAAATTCTTTTTTAACTTTTTATTTGTGTTCAATTAAACTTATTTCCATTGATTTTCTTTTGAATCTCTTTTTGATGAAAAGTTAATTTTGAGACAAACAAAATAATTGTTTGTTATCAAAATCTAATTTTTTCATTTGATTTTCTAAAAATAAAATTTTTTTTTCATATTTTTGTTTCTTAAAACAAACAAATAATTGTTTGTTTTTGGAATCATTTCTATTTTTTTATCAATAAAAATTATTTTTTAGGCAAAGAAATTTATTCTTTGTTCTTAAAGAATTTTTGATCATTTTTTTTTATCTTTTTTCCTTGGAATAAAATTCTAACATTTTCATATCTCAATTCTAGTCTTGCAAACCAAAACAAGAAAATCAATCATCATTTTTACCTTCATTGAATCCGAAACTTTAAGGGTAAACATTCCGGGCTTGATGCTTTTATTTTCCTTTATTTATTTTTGTTCATATTTAATTTATTCATGTACATTTTATTATTTTTATTTATTTATTTATTTTATTATTTTGTATTTGTTTTATTTAATATGTTCATATATTATTTTATTTTTTGTTCAGGTAAATATTGATTTCTTATCATTTCTAGCATGTAAATATTGAGTTCTTATTATTGCTCACATGTAAATAATTTATTTTTTCTTTGATTTCTCATTATTTTTAACATGTAATTAATTAATTTGTTTTGATTGATTTTTTTTAACATGTAAATGTTTTATGTTAATTGGGATGACTTTAATTAATCACATCATTTATTTAATTATTTTCATCATTCTTTTATTCATTTTTATCATTCTTTTTCATTACTATTGTTGTATATTCATTGTTTATTCATTTATTTATTTATTTTCATTCTTCATTATTATCATTATCATGTATATATTTTCATGTATTAATTCATTAACATGTTTTGTTTTTTTCAATCACATTGTTTAATTCATTCGTTATTCATAATACATTTTTCTCACTTATTTTTAAATTGTAGATATGTTGATTCATTTGTCCTTTTGATGTCATTTTATTTTATCTTATTTTATTTGATTTTATCGTTTATTATATATTTAATTGATTTTATTGATTTAATCACTAACATTATTTTATTTGTGTTTTATTTTTATTTCACAACTTATTTTCCCTTTTGGGCATTTTTGCGAGCACACGAGGGGATTCAGAAGGCTCGTTTGGGTTAAATATTTAATTGCTTTATTTGTAATATTTTATTTATTTGCCTTATTTATTTTGCCATATAATTTTCTTATAAAATTGTTTATTTTAGGCACACTAAAAAAGAAAATCACAAAACGTTTCTATTAATTAATTTAGCACTTTTTTTTTCTAAATAAAATGGGACCAATGTTCTAGTCTTTCATACCCAAATAAACCATCACCTTTAACACTTTTTTTTAAAAATACGCATGCGAGGACCAATGTCCTCATTCTTAATCAATATCCCGATTTATGTATGATTTGTATTTTATTTACAATGAGCTTGCATTCCGCCCCTAGTTTTATTGTATTTATTGTCATGTACTTTATTTTAATCTTGTTTTATTCATCGCTTCCATTATGTGATTGACATGTGCTTTAATTAATTGCAATAAAAATGAATGAGAAATGGGATGAAACTCTAAATATAAAACTCAATTATAAATTTAACCAAGCTATGAATAAATGGGAAGTCCCGAACCCACTCTGGTCTTAGGCTCAACGAGGTTAGAGGACCATCTCAATGTTTCATTGGGTTGGGGCCTCCAAAATATCTCTTGTTGCCCACCAAAAGGCCCAACTCGAATAATCCTAAGCTCCACGGGGTTAGAGGATCATTCCAATGTTCTATTGGGATGAAGCCTCCGAGATATCTCTGGTCTGCCAAAAATGGATATATATTTACCGTCTTAGGCTCACTGAGGGTAGACGACCTTTTTCAATGTTCTATTCGGTGGCGACTCCAAGAAACCTCCTTATTGCCCAACATAGAAGAACTTGTAATTCCTTACAAGTTTTATTAACCTCTCCCAATCGCCCTGAAAGCGGGCGGCTCGGGGTGCCTCGGGGTTCAGCGCGCGTCACAGTGGCGACTCCACTGGGGACAATACTCGAGACTTCACTTCGAAAGCGCCTTGGTTAAAATTTACAATTGAGTTTTAATTTAAAAATTTCATCCTTTTTTAAAACTACATTGCATCTCATCAGAGCCTTAGATCTATGCTAGTTTGGTCCCTCTTATAACCCCGGTGCGTTCCAGAAGCACGACCCTACGTTCACTAAATGTAAGGAAGTGTTAAGGATAATCACCAGCCCAAGCCTCGTACCATCATGGTATATTAAATGGAGACCCGATCGGTCGTTACGCTCATGATGAGCTTGACCGGTTGGCAGGGACCATGCTTGGGTAGACCTAAAGTATCATCACCTTGGCCAAAGCTCATGTAATGGCAATAGATACTTCCCCTAGGTGTTATGAACCATAATACCTTACTTGCTATATGGATTATTTTGTATTGGACAAACCAAAATAATCTGATTGGTCACCTAATCAAAGGCTTTCATGCCTCGATAGGCCCATGTCTACTTATTCGGACTGCCTAAATACATGATGGTCAAAACCCATGCATATGCACATTAGCTAAGAGAGGTTATGCTGCCGGTTTTTCGCCGTGCACCATGCCCGTTCATCGGGTTCCCTGCTAACCCATGGGCCAAGCCCACCTAGGACAGAAACTACGACCTCGTGTGTAGGGGGCAATAAGGTTGGAATGATCTATCTGCTTGCATGTGGTTGTGGATGATGCATTGCACATTCATGTCATTCATGCACAAATAATTTTTTTTTCTTCCCTATGTATACATCCTATTCTTTGCATATAATTATTACATGTACATATCACCCTGTGTATAGTTTTTTAAAGGTTTCACATGTATCATTGTAATCTCTTTTAGTCACTATATACTATTTGTTGCACAGCACGACCATGCATTGCATATTATTCATGCATCATTCTAAGCCTTGCTTTTCAGCCATTGTAGACCATTTGCTTGGGTGGTTAGGGGATCCCAATAGTTGTCTAAGGAGCAATCAGAGTTCACGTGGGCTGACAAAGTTTTAGCGTTCTTACCAGAGGCGTTAGAAGTGGCTGGCCCTTCATAATTGACAGAAGAGACTCGCACCCTGATTGCCCAAGAGATAGATAAAAAGTTTGAAAAGCTGGAAAAAAGGATGCTGGCTGTGATCAAAGAAAGAATGGATGCCATGGTGCTGGTTCTCCAAGCTCAGCTTATGGCAACAGCTCTCAACCAAGTAAGGCTGGCCATGGTCGAGAGGGCTCATAGAGCGACGACTGCAGTACCTCCATTTTTTTTTAAACCAGAGGCAAGGGGCCACTTAATTCACCAGTTGAACAAGGAGTAAATAGGAGGCCAACTTTAGAATATAGCATTATGCCTGAAGAGGAAGAGGACCTCGCGATCACACATATTCTAAAAGGTGAAAGCTCAGGAAGTCATAACATCAGTGAGGCAAATGTTAAACCTAAAGAAGTCTCAGCCACTAGAGCAGTTCAGTCCCACCTCATTATTTCGGGTAGGCCATTATCCTGGCACTTCACTCATCTCGTCAAGAAAGGGAAGTTAAAACCCTTGCCAACCGGGCCTGCCCCAAGTCAAGGGCACCCTAGACATAGAGCAGATTGGTACTGCAAGTATCACCGGTATTCAGGGCATAGAACGGACTACTATCGTCCCTTGAGAGATCGCATTCAAGAACTGATGCCAAGCCCAGAAAAGGAAAAGATTATAGAAGCGCCAACCACAGAAGTAAAGTAAAGGCATTTTTCTAATTTGGGCAGATCTTTGTCCTGGGTCCTCAAGAGGCTGATGAAGGAGGGGATGCTACAACCATTGCCGACTAGGCCCACCAGAATCCAGGGACAACCCGATCACAAAGGGGATGAGTATTGCATCTTCCACTAACATACTGGGTATACCACAGATGATTGCAAGACCTTGAGACATGCTATTCAAGATCTGATTGAACCCAAGCATATTTTCGACCCAGAAGAGCGAGAGGGAAAGAATAAGATGGACTAAGTGCCTAAGTGGAAAGGCAGGATGGTTCTTAGGGATGATAATAGACCATCGACTGCAACAGCTGTGTTGGCAAGAACGGAAGTTGATTAGCTGTTTAGAATGTTCTTTTTATTTTTGAACTGTTTAATAATGACATTTTAGTTTCATTAATAAGATGAACATTTTTGCTTACTTGTGTTATGTCTCTTATGATTTCATTATGCATAATCATGATCATAACTCATTCATATTTGACATTAATTCAGTTGATGCTACTCTATTTGATCTCAAGAAATTTGGAAAGTCCAAAGAAAATCTTGATAGCATTTAATGTAACTCCTAAAGAGAGATCAAAACTTGAGAGAAATTCAATAAAATATAAAAAAAGGTCTTTGCCTGGACATATGAAGACACGTTAAGAGTTGATCGTGGAATCACTAGGCACATCGCTCAAACACACCACAATCGTGAACTGGCCACGCAGAAGCTCAGAAGATTGAAGCTGGAAGGGGCAGAAAAGGTCAAAAAGAGGAACCCACAAGCAAAAATAAAGCCAAAATTTCTAGTCAAAGTTCAATGCCAGTCTTGGTTGGTCAATGTTATACCAAATCGAGAAGAGGAGGAGTGCGTGTATGTGTAAACTATTAGGATTTGAACAAAGCTTATCCTCGGAAAAAAAAAAGAACAAAAAAAAAGAACAAAAGAAAAAGAACAGGAAAAAGAACAAAGGAAAAAAAAGAAAAATAAAATACAAAAAAGAGAGAAGGAAAAGAATCAATATGTGGATTGGAAAACCATCATGGGGGGGCAAGCTTTGTTCAAATCCCGCTGATCTATACGTGCCCGTACTTTGCCATTTTTCTTGACTTCTGAAAAGGACCACAAGAATTATATTGACTTGCAATGGATATAGGTTGCTCAAGCTTGGAAATAGACATCATAGGGGAGGTGCGCCCTACAGCCCCAATGGACAGGGTCATGTCAAGATGGTCTCCCGCACCATGCAAGGTTCAAGGACAGAAGGACACCTTATGGTTAAGGCTAGGGAGTTGCTCCAGACGTATGGCATTAAAGACCACAAATCCTCTCTGCATTGCCCTCAAACTAATGGGGCAGGAGAGGATGCTAACAAGAAGATCTTGATCAAGATGGCTCGAAACTATAAGGATTGGGCAGAGAAATGGCCTTTTGCACTTCGAGGCTGGAGAACCACCATCAAAACCTCTACAAGAGTCACCTTTTATTCCTCGATACATGGGGGCAGGAGCAGTATGCCCGATCAAAATAGAGCTTAAATCTTTAAGAACAGTCATGAAAGCTCAAATTTTGGAGGCCGACAGGGCACAGCAACGGCAGCAGCAATTGAACAAGTCAAACAACGACAGGTCATGGGATTATTGCCACAGTCAGATCTATCAGAGAAAACTTTACTCGATCATTCGGAAAGAAAGTCAGAAAGCATCCACTAAAGGAGGGAGGTTTAGCCCTTAAGCAAATGAGTCCAAATGTTCAAGACAAATGAGGCAAATTCAAACCAGTGCAGGAAGGCCTATTTGTTCTTGAGAGGTTATTGTCCAAGGGAACAGAGTTTCCAACAGGCAGCAATGAAGATAACTTCAAAGAACCAATCAGCATCAACAGACTCAAGGAGGTCCATGGCTAAAGACTAGAAATCAAAAGAAGAGAATAAAAGCTCTGTAGGTTGAAAACCGAAAAAAGGCGGCCTTGCTAAAAATGGGCGCCTCGTCAGGGTGAAAACCGGAAAAAGGCATCCTGGGCAAAAATTAGAGGATTGAGAGAAAATATGCAATCAAGAAAACCCAAGAGGGTTGATTGGAGATAGGAGTTTGATGCTTACAAGATATACTCTGAGAGTAGATGTAGTTTTGCATTTTGAATCGATATTAGATAATGATCATGTATAGAGAAATCATACCGAAATGTACATAATCTTTGCAAATACACATGTTCATTATTTTCTAGTTCATTTATAAAAAGAGAAATATCGTTCATTCCTGAATGCATGAAATCTAAATGAGCACACTCTGCTCCTGCTCTCACCATCCAGATGTCTAAGTCGATGAGTTCTGCTATCGATTGCGGGACTGAGCACCTACCTCTTGAATGCATTAGTAGGAGTGAAAGAACAACCCCCGACAGATGGCATAATAGTCTTCACCGACAGCTTACCTAGAGGCCATGATATATGGAGGTCAAAACCGAAGATAAAGGTCCAACTTGGAAATATAGGGATGCCTCACTACACCGTTAATCCCTCTGAACACTACAAGAAAATCTGGAAACAGCAACGAAAATTAGCAATCGAATCTATTGATTTTTCGTTGCTAATCGAAAATAGCAACGAAAAAAAGGTTGCAAATTTGGCGGTGGGTAATTTTTAGCAACCGAATTCCTTTCCGTTGCTAAATTTAGCAACGAAATCAGCTTTCCGTTGCTAAATTTAACCACTATTCATTTTGGTGAATTGTCAATATTAACAACCGAATTATTTTCCGTTGCTAAATTTAGCAACCGAATTAATTTTTTGTTGCTAAATTTAGCAACAGAAATCATTTTCCATTGCTAAATGTTGGTGTTTATTGCGCCATTTTGGAGAAGTTTAGCAACGGAATGAAGAATTCGTTGCTAAAAATAGCAACGGAATGAAGAATCCGTTGCTAAATGTAGGTGTTCATCGCACCCTCCTTGGAGAAGATTAGCAACGGAAAAGGCATTCCGTTGCTAAAAATAGCAACGGAATAATGATTCCGTTGCTATATTTATATAGCAACGGAAGTTGAATTCCGTTGCTATTTTTAGCAACGGAATTAATGTTCCGTTGCTATTTTTATTTTTTATAAAATTTTTAATTTATAAATAAATGTAAATCAAATCCTGAAAATATATATATTTATTAATAATATAATATAAAAATTATAATACACAATAAATAAAATCCTAAAAATATATTTATATTATTGCAAAATAAATAAAATATTTTTTTTAAATATTACCTGTACACATCATTTACACACACATAAATCCAAAATTATAATTAGTCTTTTCATAGATTGGAAAATACCAGTTACAAAATATCTAAAATCTCACAACAAGTACAATTATATATACATTTCAAAATATCCAAAATCCAACAAGTGTAATTGTATATATACTTTAAAAAATTTTAAAAATAAAAAGGCCTAGCCAAGTATCTAGCCCTCCTCTTTCACAACAAAATCAAGTCCAGTAGTTGTTATCCTTTTTATTTTCTCTTGCAGCAACACCATCCCTACATTATTTATCAAAAGAAATCTAAGATTAATGATATGTGAGTGTGATAAGGAGAGACTAGTTTGAGTGTTATATAGAAGAGAAACAAAGATATAATTGTATAAATTAAAATAAATAAATAAATTTGAGATATAATTTTATAAATTAAAATAAATAAATAAGACAAGCATATGAGAACGTCAAACTAGCATAGTTTATTCTTGCATATTACTTTTAAAACCCAACCAAGGGAAACTGAATTAGAAGGCAACAGTTACAAGAATGACCAGTATAGTTTGGCTCATACTCTTTGCTTTAATTTAGTCAGTGGACCAATTAGTCTAAGTAATACTACGAACTACAAAAATAATAACAAAAGTTGGGTGTTTTAATTGGTTCTTTTACTCCCCTTTTTGTGTTTTAATTGGTGTGTTATGCAAATAATTCATAGAACTGAGCTGACTCACATCTAATATATTTAGTTTATTGAAATCTTTGTTAACCTGAACAAATCAAGTCGGCAACCAAAACAATTGGGCAACACCTTGAGACGAGAAGGTTTTTGTGCACACATGTTAAATGTCACCCATTTTTCTTTCATTAATTCATAAAATGCTTCAGATACAGAAGTCCAATTGGAGGCTTAAAAACTAAATTATACTTGTTTGAAAAAAATAAAAAAATAAATAATCAATCATACAAATTTTTATACTTCTTTCACTCCTAAGCCATATTTACTTGTTCTTCTCTTACCTAAACTTTATTCCATTATTTGCTTCTTTCACATAGTCCATCTCCTGCATTCAATGTGATTTACCTGTATTCAATATGAAGCACTAAGAATATTCCTCAAATTAGCTAAAATTAACAAATAGCAGCAGAAAATTTTATAATCTTATAATAATTAATTTTATAAAATTAATATAACAGCATAATTATTTATTTACTTTTATGTATAATAAATTAATAAAGTTATATTCTAATCACATGCAAGCATTAATCTTAAATTTAATATATAAATATATTTTATTGTTTGATCTAAACAACCAAATACTAAATATAACATACAAAGAAACAAAATATTTTAATTATTACGTAAGAATTGTAGGTTGAAGAGTCTGAAATTACAAATTGAATACTTTTTATAGTGTTAATTGGTATAACTAGTAATAAGCTGAACACTTATTAGCTAGTAAGACTTAATATTTATATAACTAGGATGTACATTATATTGATCAATTAGAATAGGAATAGAATATACGTAAATTAAATCCTTTTTAAATAGAACTAGAATTATAAAATGTGATAATATTAAGATCATGACAATGATAGGACATGCTGATGGAACTGAAATATGATTAAAATTAATTGTACGTCAATGATTAATTATAAAGCAAATAAACATGTAATTACAAGATAGTTTTTGCTTGTTCACATGTTCCCCTTCCCATCTGTCCTTTTATATGCAATAAAGATATTGACTATAGATCTATGTCTTACATTAAAGAACTTCCAAAAGATACAGATTTATCTAATAGCTGTAAGAAAAGCATGTTTGAAAAACCACCTGATTCAGCAGAATATCAGAAGCCATCAATATGGGATAAGTCAAAAGAGCAACACCAACATTTTCTTCCCCCTGCAGAGGTCAAAAACAATGTATAAAATTAACTTAAATTCATAGAAGCAAATGCAACCTTAACCAAAAAAGCATATATACAGGAAATCCACAATGAAGAAAATTCTCATACTTATTCTGCAAAAATTGAAAAAGCAGCATAACATCAATAAAGCATCTAAGAAAAAAGCAATTTAGATAAGGAAAAGGCCAATGCATCATTTTGCAGGTTCATTAATCAAACTACTTTGTGTTGAGGAAAAAATCAGCCAAAAGAATAATACTGAGAATAACAATTAATAATTGGTTGACTTAATAGAGGATAAGTTGAACAAAGTCTAAATGCTTAAACTGAAATAGCATAAGATAACCTGAAGAGCTATCCAATTTTTTATAGCACTAAGATAATTCCCGAGGTGAATAGATCCAGTAGGCTGGACTCCAGAAACTATCCTTTTCTTGTAAATCAAATCAATCACCGAATCAAAAGTCACGTACAAAAATGTAAAAATTCAATTTCAAACCAATTTCTCACGGTACAACATTCCAACCTCATTCTCAACTATAATCATCATTTATTTATTAAAACAGAGTAGTCTTCACTTCAGCTGCTAAAAGATAGTAAATTACTATAATTCGAAAATACTAGATATACATTGTCAAATAGAGTAAATTACTTTAAAGAGCTCGAAGAACTCTCCGTAGCAGCGGGTTGCGCAAGGGAGACGCTGCAGTGGCAACAGAAGCTACTTCTATATCTTGCATTCTGATGAACAGACCCCGACATTCGCAGATATTTTCTTCGAAATCCACTAAGTGACCTGCTCGGGATGGCATTAGGAAGTTAATTTTGAAAAAAGAGCACATATTTGAATATGGACAGAGTTGAGGTAGAGATAGAGATAGAGATAGTACAGAGAAGAGGCAAATCGAGGAGGAGAGCCGGAGAGAAGCAGAAACTGAGAGAGAACTGAACGCCCCATTATAGTCGCCTCCAGGCCGCCGATTTCTGTTCAAAGGTTTTATTTTATCCGATGGAAAGAATGAGGGGTTTAGGCGTTGCCTCTGATTATCACTATCCAGTAGTCACAATGCACGGTAGCGGCGAGTGAGTGAGGGGATGGGCAAGCATTTGACAGAATTTATATGCAGGGCGAATTGAAATAGGCAGAGAAGATGGTAAAGGAGCAACGAATGAAAAGATTAGGGTTAGGGTATTGGCAGGATAATATAGATATTATTGAACAAAACACTTATATTTAGCAACGGAAATATGATTTAGTTGCTAAATTTGCAACCGAATAATATTCGATTGGCATTTTTTAAGAATTTAGTAACCGAATTTAATTCAGTTGCTATTTTTTAAAGTTGCTATATTTGCAACCGAAAAATATTCGGTTGCTATTCTTTAAGAATTTAGCAACGGAATTCAAATTCCGTTGCTAAATTAGCAACCGAATTTAATTCGGTTGTATTTTTTAAAGCAAATATTTAAGACTTGCTATATTAGCAACCGAAAAATATTCGGTTGTTATTTTTTAAGAATTTAGCAACGAAATAAAAATTCTGTTGCTAAATTAGCAACCGAATTTAATTCGGTTGCTAAATTGTTAAAGCAAATATTTAAGACTTGCTATATTTGCAACCGAAAAATATTCGGTTGCTATTTTTTAACAATTTAGCAACGGAATTAAAATTTCGTTGCTAAATTAGCAACCGAATTTAATTCGATTGCTATTTTTTAAAGCAAATATTTAAGACTTACTATATAGCAACGGAAATATATTTTCGTTGCTATATTTGCAACCGAATAATATTCGTTTGCTATAACTGAAGCCTTTAGCAACCGAAATAATATTCCGTTGCTATTTTTCGCTTCAAAATTATCATGAATTTCGTTGGCGCCATATTTAGCAACGGAAACAATTTTCCGTTGCTAATATCCGTTGCTAAATATTGGCGCTAAAAGTTCCCTCCACTTTTAGCGACCGAAAATCACCAAATTTTTTTCCATTGTTAAACATACAAAAATTAACCAATTTTAGCAATAAAATTTAAATCCCATTGCTAAATAGCAACGAAAAATAAATTCTGTTGCTATTTAGCAACGGAATTAATTCCGTTGCTATTTTTTGGTTGCTATTTCCAAATTTTCTTATAGTAGAACTATCGAGTATAATGGGTGGTAATGTAAAAAACAGTCCCATGAAGCCCGAAAGAACCCAATCCTCATCTGCTACCTCACCTAATCTGGCAACACATTCATCTAGAAAGTCAAAGGAATGCAACTGATGCTTAGAGAGAAATACCTCAAAGAATAACTGCTGATTACCCAAGGAAGGGGCTCGATAGTAGCTTCGACTTTTCTTGCAATCATACCCTCTTTAAAAAAAAGAAAAAAAAGGCCGTTAGAGATGAAAACTGTGATTGGCTCCCTAAGCAAAAGTTAGTCTAAAGGGCAGGGTGAAAACCTGGGAACAGGTAGTATTTCCTTCAAAAAATAAAAATGAGAAAGTGGATTGGGTCCATTCCAAGCAAAAATTAGGCACAGGGTTATGTGAAAATGCCTAAAGGGACGCATTTTCCGCTAAAAAAAGTTAGTGTGAAAATCCACAAGGGACGCACTACCTTTAAAACAATGACTTTTGAAGCCTGGAGCGATAAGGCGATATTACATCGAATAATTTCCTTTAGGCAGGTGGTGCATAATGCAGATTGATTCAGAGTCATGGGGGCAAAATGCTCGTTGACTGGGGGGCAAAGATGCACATGAGTAAGTTCTCTTTGAAAAGATTATGGGACAGAGTCCGTAAAGCCAAGACAATGCTTTTCTAGATCCTTGGGAGCATCAGACAATGTGAGCAGTCGAGAAGTACCCTCAACGAATCCCTTAACCACCTGGGATGTGGTCTATTCATTTTTGCATATCACATGCATGTCATGTGTATTCAGTGTTTTACACGTATAGATATGCACACACAATTCTTATACATTAATCCTTTGCTCGCGTTTCGTGTATATAGCTCCCACACATAGTTCCATATGCACACACAATCTTTTGTATATATTGTTATGTACATGACTTAGAGAGAAAGGATCGAATAAACCTCATGAGCAAGGGTGATCCAAGAGATGGGTTCAGTTCAACATTATCGACCGATGTATCCAGCAAAAAGTCA
Source organism: Excoecaria cochinchinensis (assembly GCA_947683425.1). Classification (NCBI taxonomy): domain Eukaryota; kingdom Viridiplantae; phylum Streptophyta; class Magnoliopsida; order Malpighiales; family Euphorbiaceae; genus Excoecaria; species Excoecaria cochinchinensis. The sequence continues at coordinate 7,832,911 of CANTUQ010000004.1, forward strand.
GGTGAATATGTACAAAGGTGGAACGCCCAGAAGAGCAAGCCTATCCGGACACACCATGCTAAGGGCACTCCAGAATCACACAAATCTACAGAAAAGAAGATACCTTGAGAAGCTGGACTACCCACACACACTTTAGGCAATCAAACGCAAAAATGGGCCGAGGTACAGTTTCAGCTCTACATCGACGCTCATCCATGCCGAACAATCAGATCAAGATGAAGTCATCACGAGAATGGAATCTCACGGACCTTCTCCCAAGAAGAAATTTAAAAGAACAAGCCTATTCATCCACACCATGTCGGGGGCAATCAGGTAAATTTCTCTATCATAAGACATATGCTCACACACACCACACAATAAGTGTATAAAAACCAACTTCAAGTGTACAAAGAATACAAGTTCTCAGACAAACAACAAAGGAAACCAAAAGAAACACAAAGAATACAAATTCTCAAACAAAAAGACGACAAAAAGAAGAAGATATTTTCAAGGCCTTGAAAATCCAATGTACTGTAAAAATTCAAATACATCCAAAATGTAAGAATCCCAAAAACAAACAAAAACAAAAACAAAAAATCATTTTAAAGGTCGCCAAAGACATGGAAACCTATTCGCCTGCGGGCAAGAAACCAAAACCTCAAATCTAATTTCCTCTCTGGAGGCTCAAATGTAATTTTTCTCTGAGGAGGCTCAAATCCAATTTTCTCTCTGGAGGCTCAAATATAATTTTCTTCTGAGGAGGCTCAAATTATATGTGCTTTTTAATTATTGAACATGCCATGGCATGCAATATTAACCATAAATGATTGAATCATGATGAAATGCTTATAGTGCGACAAGTGAAAATATGTGAATAATAATTAGTCACCTACTTGTGTCCGAATTTTGGATAGATAAGCATGCCTATAAGGGTTGGTCACTAGGAGTAGAGTCTTGTTTATTTTATACTCCTCCTGTATTCTTTTTGTATATGTATTCTTTTGGATTAGTGGCATATGTAATTTTTGTTAAGGATCCTTATGTAATTCTTAATGATGTGTATTTAATATATTATAATTTAATGTTAAGCTTATGAGTATTGTTTGTTATTGTACGCTTCCGCTATGATGTATGCATGTTTCTAAGTGAGTGTCGGGTAGTGCCCTGGTGTCCGTCCAACGGGGGCATCGGGGGTGTTACAAGTAAATTGTTTATTAATGGAAGAGTAAAGTATCCAAGATAAGAAGATAAGAGAATGTGAATAAGATTCTGAATGAAGAATGAACAATATGAGTGAAAGAAGTAACAAGTGTAATTCATAGAAGTGATGCGTCAAGGTCGTGTAGTAAGAGAATGAAGGTAAAGGTGTTTGTATATAAAGCATATGTGTTTGGGTTCTGAGTAGCGACAAAGCTATTGGAAGTGCCACGATAGAGGAAAGTTAAGTAACCTTTATTGTTGGATCGAGTTTGAATTTTGCGAACAAGATTCTTATTAGGAGGGAAGAGTTATAATAGCCCGAATGTCACCCTAGGAGTAACATGCATCCAATTGTGCGAGTTGGTATGGCAAGTAGCAGAATCCAAAAATCTGAAATTTTAATGTGTGTTCAATTGGGACTTAATTGCATAAATGAAATTGTTTAAGTGACCAAAGTCTTAATGGGCTAGATATTGTTAGAGGGCTGGACTTGCATTTGCATGGTTAAAGGGGCTTAAAGAAATCAGATTTGCACGTTGGGGTAGATGGCATTAGTGGGGCAGATTTAATAAAAAGCCCATGATCCATTTCTGTATTTGTCAACTAGGATTGTGCATGAGGGAGAGAGAAAGTTCCAACTAGGATTGTACATGAGGGAGAGAGAAAATGCCAACTAGGATTGTGTATTAGGGTGCCAACAAAGATTGTGCATGAGGGAGAGAGAAAGCTATTCATTGGCTGCATGTAGACAGCTGCCTTCATCCCTTCCCCATTCATTTTTCCTCCCATTTCCTCATTTTCTCTCCTCTCTCCTCTCTCCTCTTCCCCACGAAATCTGCATGTCCTTCTCCTTGTTCATTTCATTTCTTCTTTCTTCCTTGGTTCCTCTAGAGTAGTTTTAGTGCATTGTAAGTCTAGAAAGGGGTTTGCACGTGAATGTTCTTCATCCTAGAAGGTAAGTGGTCCTTTTGGCTCGATTTCCTCTTCTTCTTCTCCTTTTATTTTGGTATCTTGGTAAATGGGGTTTTGACTCCCTGCATCTATTTCTGGAATATGGGTTTTGGTTGTAGTGCTAGAACCTAAGAAGAACAAAGGAAAGGCCAAAGTTGGTGAGCCAAGCACCAAGTGATTTTGGAAAGGAGCTAAGGAAATTGAGGTTTGGGAAAATTGTGTATTTTTGTATTTTTAATGTTTCATTTCTTGTTTTGAAGTATAAATGGTAAGTTTGTGTTGAGTGGTTGTGATGGTTTTGGTAGATTTCATAAATTTTAGTATGAAGAGTTTCTAGGGGAAACTCTGCTCACAATTTAATTGGACCCTTGTTTATTTTTTTTGTCATAAGTTAAGTTAGGAAATTCAAAATTGAATAACACAAGTGCCATTAGAAAGACAAGACACAAACCTATAAATGTCATAGAAAGAGCTATGAGCAAATTATAACACCCCCTGCCTATACGTAGGAGAACCCGTCCACAATGGAGTGAGAACCCGTATGAGCAAGGGTGTCACCAAGCAAATCGAGATAATAAACATACATCCACATACTATACATATATGGAAATACAACAGAAATAAAAATATTAACAAAATGATCATTCATAGAAGTAATAATAATAAAATTCATTACAATAATATTCTGATCAATAACTGATATTTCAAAATAATTACATTTTCCAAAATACAAGGCGAAAGCTAAACAAAAGTATAATACAATGAGAGTTCACTATTATAAAAAGAATCATGTAACAAAATGCTAAGTCCTAACATCTATTCCCTTTGTGTTGGCTTGACTTGTGGTGACTCTCCCAAAAGCTAACCACCATCCGCACCTGCACGGACGAAACACCCGTACTAATTGATAATGCTTAGTGGGGAAAACAAACAATAAAGTGGACGGCCATTCACAATGGTCGTCAAGGCAGAACACATACATAATGGCATATGCTGATAATTATATGAGATATAATCATAATTGAATCACTTTCACAAGCATTCAAAGGCTCATAATCACATTCATATACTAACTGATTCACATACTTATAATCATAGTCATTCAGATTCACATTCTCATAAGCATAACAACACAAAACACCTGCTGACTCACAATAGTGGATAACGAGTGAACGCATGACGGTACCCGTGGGTACGATTCGAGAAGCAGCATCATATTTTCTCATTCAACACATTTTACAGAGGGGATCTTAAACAAGATCAAAACACATTAGGGATCGCAAGAAACCGAACAGGGACTTGATTAAGGTCAAAAACAGAACTGAGGGCTGCAGCTACTGAACTCTATTAGGAATGCCTAACTATCCACTAAACCGACTCTTGTGTATCATGCATAATACAAATCATGCTCAAAGCATAACATATAATTTATCATGAAGAAATTACAATATTGTACATATATAAGCATATTTATTCCCATACAGTAGTAAAAACCCATGCAGAAAAGATATAAAATACATTTTAGCAAAACAGGACAAGTTCGAAAAAATAGGAAGCAAACGAGTCGTGCAGGTCGACACGACTCGTGTTGATGCCTCGCTTGATCGAAAGGCTAATCGCGAGTGGAAGAAGCGAAGGACACGAGTCGTCCAGGTCGACACGACTCGTGTCGATGCTTCTCCAAATAGAATGGCCGATCGCAAAAGGGAGAGCAAGGGACACGTGTCGTGCAAGTGGGCATGACTCATGCCGATGCTCTCAGCCCCATCATGAGTCGTGCACTAATGCATGACTCGTAAATTGGCTCCCACAAGCATGAATCGTGCTAGTCTTTCGCACATTCCCTTCGAAACTTCCCAACTTCCATTCGGCAGCCAAGCACTCCGTAGCGCTAGCGATAGAGCTCCCAAGGCACCTCCGATCGAAAGATGGTAGTTTGGTCGGAATCGCCCAGCTACCGCTCGATAGCAGAATGCTCGGCCATAGGGTCTTGGAATCCATCCCCTCTGTCTGGCTCGCGATAGAGTCACGTTTCCAATTCTACAGAAAAACGGCAGAATTCCCTTAGCTCCAAAAACTCACCAAAAACTTCAAAAATCCAGTCAAACCTCAACTTACCTTAGATTGAATCCCGACAGAAGCAAACCTAGAAAATCACAGTAAAATCCATCCAGCTCAAACTTGTTCCCATAATCATCATTCATGTATCACAACTTAAATTAACCTAAAACACATAACATTATATGCATCTCATAATCATTAGATTTCTAGAAAATTCATTCAACCACACCAAATCACAAGAAAATGCATCAGGAACAAATAAATTCCCAAACCTATAAATCTTATGCTCCTAGTTGCAAGCTCCACTCCCACTTGCCTTCACTTTCCCCTTGGATCACGAGTAGGCGCTTCTAAATCAGGAAACCCAAGAAACACACAGATGCAAAACCCTAGATTAAAAACTCATCTAATAAAGATCAAGAGAAAAGATGAAGACGCTGAGAAACCCACTAAAACTTACAAATAAAGATTTAGAGATGATCAATTTCCACTAAAAACCACTTGGATTAAAGCTAGGGCACACTTGAAGAGAAAGGAGGAAGAGGAGGTAAAGAGAGGAGGAAGAAGAATGGAAAAGGGCAGCAAAAATGACTGCTCTCTTCTCTCTCCTTCACTTTACACCCACTTCCTAAAACCCTAGCCACATGTCACTCTATCCTTGGTTGATCTTGACCACTCACACCCTATAAACATGAAAGACACCACACACAAGACTACCCCTCACTAATGCACACACTACTACCCTATGAGCATGCACACTCTAACCAAGCTCACTATTCATGCATATAATCCAAAATACCATTAATACATGCCAACACACACATGCACATATACACATGGCTCAAACTAGTAGGGGAAATCGAGGTGTGACAACTCTCCCCTACTAACAAAAATTTTGTCCTTGAAATTCTCACCTGAACTGAACAACTGTGGATACAAAATCCTCATCATTGCCTCTGGTTTCCAAGTTGCTTCCTCAACTCCATGATGCTGCCAAAGAACCTTAACCAGAGGAACTTGCTTTCTTCTTAACTGTCTCACTTCCCAAGCTAAAATGGCTTTTGGTTCCTCATCATAAGAATAATCAAACTGAATTCGAACGTCCTAAACCGACAACAAATGCGACGGATCCAATCGGTACCGTCGAAGCATGGAGACATGGAAGACGTCATGCATCTTAACTAATTCCATTGGTAAAGCCAACCTATAGGCTACCGGACCAACTTTCTCCAAAACCTCAAAAGGCCCAATGAACTGAGGACTAAGTTTACCTTTCTTGCCAAATATCAACACCTTCCTCCAAGGCGACACCTTAAGGAATACTTTGTCCCCGACCTCAAACCGAATATCCTTTCTCTTCAAATTAGCATAAGACCTCTATCTATCCTTAGCCACTTTTAGATTCCGCTGCACAACTTTGATCTTCTCCTCCGTATCCTTAATCATCTCTGGCCCAACAAAAGACCGCTCAGTCAACTATGTCCAACAAACTGGGGTCCTAAACGGTTAACCATTCAAAGCCTCAAACGGTGACATCCCAATGCTCGACTGATAGCTATTGTTGTAGGCAAACTCCATAAGCCGCACATACTTGTCCAAACTGCCAGAAAAGTCTAAAGCATAAGCCCGAAGCATATCCTCCAAAATCTGGATAACCCGCTCGGACTGACCATGAAATGCCCTGCTGAAATTCAACTTAGTACCCAAAGCTCTCTACAATTCCTTCCAGAACTTCGAGGTAAACCTTGGATCCTAATCGGACACTATATACAGCGGCACACCATGCAGTTGGACTACCTCATCCACATAAATACTGGCCAACTTATCCATCGAGTGGTCCATTCTGACCGGCAGAAAATGAGCTGACTTGGTAAGCCAATCCACAATAACCCAAACTGAATCATGCTTCTTCTGAGTCACTGGCAAACCCGACACGAAAGCCATGGCGATATCATCCCATTTTCACTGGAGAACGGATAAAGGAGTGATCAATCTCGAAGGGACTTGATGCTCATCCTTTACCTGCTGACAAGTCAAGCACCTTGCCACGAATTCTACAATGTCTCTCTTCATTCCAGACCACCAGAAGAACTGCTTCATATCCCAATACATCTTCTCACTACTAAGATGCATAGTGAAGACCGTAGTGTGTGCCTCATTCAAAAGTTTTTTCCTTAACTCTTCATTCTTGGGTACACACAAATGGTTTCTATACTTAAGCATCCCATCCAAATCAGAAAACTCGGACTGCTTACCCGATCAGACCTCTTGCAACTCTCAATTGGGTAACCAAAGCCCCGTCTGAATCAAATCTCCACTTGAACCGCCTCAAGAATAAAGCCGAAACCGTCTTCTTACTCAAAGCATCCGCAACCACATTGGCTTTGCCCGGATGATAATCCAAAATGTAGTCATAATCCTTAAACAACTCCAACCATCAGCACTGTCTCATATTCAACTCCTTCTACGTGAGGAGATACTTTAAACTCTTATGATTCGTGAAAATCCTACACCTTTCCCCATTCAGATAATGCCGCCAAATCATTAAAGCAAAGATCACAGCCGCCAATTCCAAATCGTGCGTCAGATAGTTCTTATCATGAGGCTTCAATTGACGAGATGCATAAGCCACAACTTTACCCTCTTGCATCAACACACATCCGAGCCCAACACCTGAAGCATCACTGTACATTACAAACTCTTTACCCGAGATGGGTTGAGTAAGTACAGGAGCTTCAACCAACATCCCCTTTAACTGCTCAAAACATGCTTGACATTTATCCGACCACTCAAAATTGACTCCTTTCCTCAACAATCTCATCATAAGAGCAGCAATGACTAAAAAACCCTTCACAAATCGACGGTAGTACCCAGCTAAACCAAGGAAACTTCTTACCTCTGGAACATTCTTAGGCACCTTCCAATTCACAATCGCCATAATCTTGGCCGGATCCACTTAAATACCCTTAGCTGACACAATGTGACCCAAGAAAGACACCTCTCAAAGCCAGAAATCACACTTACTAAGCTTTGCAAACAAATGGTGCTCACTCAAAACTTGCAACACTAATCGAAGATACTCTTCATGTTCACTCTCATCCTTCGAGTAAACTAAAATATCATCAATAAATACTACTACAAATCGGTCGAGATATGGCATAAACACTCGGTTCATCAAATCCATAAAAGCCGCAGGTGCATTGGTCAATCCGAACGGCATCACAAGGAACTCATAGTGGCCATACCGCGTCCGAAAGGCACTCTTAGCCAAATCCACATCTTTCACCCGAAGCTGATAGTAACCCGATCGGAGATCAATCTTGGAGAAAACACCCGCACCTCTAAGTTGATCAAACAAATCCTTAACTCTAGGCAAAGGATACTTGTTCTTCACTATGACCTTATTAATTTATCTATAGTCGATGCACATTCTCAAGGTACCATCCTTCTTCTTAACAAACAACACCGGAGCTCACTATTGAGATATGCTGGGTCATATCAACCGCTTATCCAATAACTCTTGTAATTGAGTTTTAAGTTCTCTCAACTCTACAGGAGCCATTCGATAAGGTGCTTTAGAAATGGGTGAAGTACCCAGCACAAGCTCTATGGACAACTCCACTTCTCTCTCTGAAGGCAACCCAGGCAACTCACTTGGAAACACATCCCTAAACTCCCTAACAACTGGGATATCCTCATTCTTAACCTGATCTTGCTTAGAATCCAACACCACTGCTAGAAATGCTTCGCAACCTTTCCTCATGAACCTCTTAGCTTACATAGCAGAAATCACATTACTCAAGGAACTCGAACCCAAACCTTTAACCACAACAGAAGACTAATCTTTATCTCGTAACACAACCACTTTCCTATGACAATCAACCATAGCCCAATGCTTACTCAACCAATCCATACCCAAGATCAGATCAAACTCTCGAAATGGCAACTCAATCAAATCCGCAGAAAACTCAACACCTTGAACCAAAAGAGGACAATTCCTATACACTCTACTCACATTGACACTATGCCCTAAGGGACTGGTCACACAAATCTCATAATCTAACTGATCAATATCATGCAACTTATCAAATAATTTACTCGTGCACAAATATGAGTGTGTGAAACCAGGGTCAATTAGAGCATACAACTCAGTGTCATAGAGTAGGAACTTACCAGCAATCACGTCCGGAGCATCCTGCTCATCCCGAGCTCTCATAGCATAAGCTCTAGCTGGAACCGTCAAGGGTTGCTCGACAGATTCCGATGGAGCTCCCTCTCTAGGCCGACCGCCTCGACCTCTACCTTTACTTCTAGTTCGACCGAATTGCGGTGCATTAGTTCCAACTCTGCTAGCCTCATGCTGATCAACAGAAGCCTCACTCAACTTAGGACAGCTAGCCAAATAGTGATTAGTGCTCCCACATCGAAAATAACCACCCGTGAGCCACCTACACTTACCCCGATGGCACTTACTGCAATGAGAACACTCGGGCAATGCCTCAGTCCTACTACCCAAACCACCTCTACCAGAACTCAAACTCATAGCAGAACCCTGCCTCCTGCCCCTCGAAGTCAAACCTAAAGTAGTCTCATCCTGCGGGTTCCTAGACCTCTTACCCGAAGATGATCCTCCACGAGGGGGATTCCTCCTCTGAGCTCTCTCCCTCAGAACTGACTTTGATCTCTCAACCCGCACTGCTGCCTGAACAATCTGATAATAACCAATACCCAGAGTACTCATTAAAGAAATAAGCATAGCCCTCAAGGACTCATTCAAACCAGCCTCAAAGTGCCTACACCTAAACTCCTCTATCAGAACACCCTCTGGAGCATACTTTGCAAGACGGTTAAACTCTTTCTCAAACTCAGAAACTGACATGGCTCTCTGTTTCAAACTCAAGAACTGTACCCACTTAGTATCCTTATAGGCTTGAGTCGCATACTTACTAGTAAACTCCCTCTCAAAGAACTCCCAAGTAACCGGGTCAGGAAATTGGGGATGCCTACGGACCAACTTCCACCAATCGTAGGCGGATTCCTGCAACAAAGCCACAACACATTCTACTTATCTATCAGGAGGGCACCAAATCTCATCAAGAACATGCTCTACCTTCTCTATCAATTTCTCAGCATACTTAGACTCATCCAAATTAGTCCCATAAAAATCCTCTGCACCAGCTTTCCTCATACTCTCAATAGGGGCTCTCGGAGCTGTCATTCTCTCTAAGACACGAGCCATGTCTTGAGAAATGTTCAACATTGCCTCAATGGGCATGGCTGCGGCCTCAGGTTGAACCCTAGGTGTTTGAGCCTAAACAGACTCTGAAGGATCTAATGCTTGAGGATAAACACTCTCAGTGGACCCCTCAAGCGGTCCACGCACCGTATCAGAATCCATCTAAAACAAACACAAGAACACCCGCATCAGCCAACCCAGTCCTAAACATATATCTATGCACAACAACACCAAGAAAATGCCTAAACCTAGGCTCTGATACCAAAAATTGTAACACCCCCACCCATACGTAGGAGAACCCATCAGCAATGGAGTGAGAACTCGTATGAGCAAGGGTGTCACCAACTAAATTGAGACAATAAACATACATCCACATACTATACATATACGAAAATATAGCGGAAATAAAACTTTAGACAAAATGATCATTTATAGAAGTAATAATAATAAAATTCATTACAATAATGTTCTGATCAATAACTAATATTTTAAAATAATTACATCTTCCAAAATACAAAGCGGAAGCTAAATAAAAGAATAATACAATGAGAGTTAACTATTACAAAAAGAATCATATAACAAAAAGCTAAGTCCTAACATCAATTCCCTCTGTGTTGGCTTGACTTGCGGTGACTCTCCCAAATGCTAACCACCATTCGCACCTGCACGGATAAAACACCCGTGCTAAGTGATAACGCGTAGTGGGGAAAACAAACAATAAAGTGGACGGCCATTCACAATGGTCGTCAAGGCATAACACATGTATAATGGCATATGTTGATAATCATATGAGATATAATCATAATTGAATCACATTCATAAGCATTCAAAGGCTCATAATCACATTCATATACTAACTAATTCACATACTTATAATCATAGTCATTTGGATTCACATTCTCATAAGCATAACAAAACAAAACACCTGCTGACTCATAATAGTGGATAACGAGTGAACGCATGGCGGTACCTGTGGGTACGATTCAAAAAGCAACATCATATTTTCTCATTCAAAAAATTTTACAGAGGGAATCTTAAACAAGATCCAAACACATTAGGGATCGTGAGGATTCGAACGGGGACTTGATCAGGGTCCAAAATAGAACTGAGGGCTGCAGCTACTGAACTCTATTAGGCATGCCTAACTATCCACTAAACTGACTCTTGCAGGTCATGCTTAATACAAATCATGCTCAAAGCATAATATATAATTTATCATGAAAAAATTACAATATTGTTCATATATAAGCACATTTATTCCCATATAGTAGTAAAAACCCATGTAGAAAAGATATGAAATACATTTTAGCAAAATAGGATAAGTTCGAAAAAACAAGAAGGATACGAGTCGTGCAGGTCGACACGACTCGTGTCGACAACTCACTTGGCCAAAAGGCCGATCACGAGTGGAAGAAGCGAAGGACACGAGTCGTGCAGGTCGACACGACTCGTGTCGATGCTTCTCCAAACTGAATGGCCGATCGCGAAAGGGAGAGCAAGGGACACGAGTCATGCAAGTTGGCACGACTCGTGCCGATGCTCTCAGCCCCATCACGAGTTGTGCACTAATGCAAGACTCGTGACTTGGTTCTCATAAGCACGAATCGTGCTAGTCTTCCATACATTCTGATTGAAACTTCCCAACTTTCGTTCGGAAGCCAAGCACTCCGTAGCACTAGCGACAGAGCACCCAAGGCACCTCCGATCGAAAGATGGTAGTTCAGTCGGAATCGCCCAGCTACTAGTCAGCAGCAGAACGCTCGGTCATAGGGACTTGGAATCCATCGGCTCTATCCCGCTCGCAATGATCGTCATGCTCGGGACAGAGTCATGTTTCCAATTCTGCAAAAAAACTACAGAATTCCCTTAGCTCCAAAAACTCACCCAAAACTTCAAAAATCCAATCAAACCTCAACTTACCTTGGATTAAGAATTCCTAGCATAATAAACAATAGCATAACACAACTTTTACAACACTTAATACAATGAATTCATGCATTTAAAAAATTAAATCCCGACAAAAGCAAACCCAGAAAATCATAGTAAAATCCATCCAACTCAAACTTGTTCCAATCATCATTCATGCATCACAACTTAAATCAACCTTAAACTCATAACATTCATACTAACATGCATCTCATAATTATCATATTTCCAGAAAATTCATTCAACCACACAAAATCACAAGAAAATGCATCAGGAATAAATAAATTCCCAAACCTGTAAATCTTATGCTCCTAGTTGTAAGCTCCACTCCCACTTGCTTTCTCTTTCCCCTTGGGATCATGAGTAGGTGCTTCTAAACCAAGAAACCCAAGAAACACATAGATGCAAAACCCTCGATTAAAAACTCATCTAACAAAGATGAAGAGAAAAGATAAAGAAGACGAGAAAACCCACTACAACTTACCAATATAGCTTAAGAGATGATCAATTTCCACCAAAAACCACTTGGATAAAAGCTAGGGCACACTTGAAGAGAAAAGAGGAAGAGAAGGTAAAGAGAGGAGGGAGAAGAACGGGAAAGGGCAGCAAAAATGACTGCTCTCTTCTTTCTCCTTCACTTTACACCCACTTCGTAAAACCCTAGCCACATGTCACTCTATCCTTGGTGGATCTTGACCACTCACATCCTACAAACATGCAAGAGACCACACACAAGACTACCCTATGAGCATGCACACTCTAACCAAGCCCACTATTCATGCATATAATCCAAAATACCATTAATACATGCCAACACACACACACATATGCACACATACAGATAGCTCAATCTACTAGGGGGAAATCGGGGTGTGACACAAATTCTAGCTCTAAGACCCTTAAAATGGGCAAAAGCTGAGGTGTCTCTAATCTGGTGGGTCCATTAGAACAGTACAGATTGTTTAGGTCATATCTCACGTTTTATACTTCCAAATCACCTGAAATTTGTCCCATTTAAAACTTAACATCATAAGGAAAACTTGTTAAAAAGGAAGTTTTTCCAGAGAATGATGATTAAATGCTGTTTTAGGCGGATCAAGTTAGAGGTGGAAAGCAGTCTCGTAGGGCACCTATTGGAGCCTATTGTCGAGAGCGCGACAAAACCAGCTTAATGAGAGATTTTCTTATTCTTTTGGATCCCATAGTTTATATGAATCATTCCCCACCTTTACCCTTCTCTAGTATGTGTATTTTGGTGTTTTTTTCCTTCCGAAACACACCCGAACTTCACCAAAACTTTTCGAAAATTATGCAACACTTGTTTAGGATCTTCTAAAAAATGAATGAATAATTACTAATGTATTTAAATTGTAACTAAACTTTGTAGAGGGGCCTTCGAAATAAGTGGTGTCTCATTAGTTGTAACTCTTCGATTATAATCCTATTATAATGAGATTTGTGCCATCGTAATGTTAATATATATATATATATGTGTGTGTGTGTGTGCGGATGAAAATATGATTAGAAGTCCATAATGACAATACACAATGTTAGGATGGGTTATTGAAGTCATATATGGTTGTGAAAAAATGCATGAGCTATAGGTGTGTATAAGTGGAGCCTTGAACACAAAGTTTAGGCTCTGTCGCGGGTGTGACAGGGGTCGTGGAAGGGAGGGTTTGAATCTATCGCGAGTGCGACCTGGGTATTGTGAGGACTATATGATTGACTTAATATGAATGAACTAATATGCTTAATCCACAAATGAATTTGCATGTAAAAGTTATAGATGTGTAAGTGGGTTTGAATAAGTGATGAATGAATTATACATGTGTATAATATAAATGATAAGTTAAATCTTAACATAGTTATCAAGAAATAATGAGTACATATGTGTGTATTATTAAAATGAGAGTTTAAATAACAAAGTGAGTTATCAATTGCTTGTTTATATAAAGACTAATAACATGGCGACACAGGTAAACATGTGTCTATATATATGTGTGTGTGTGTGTGTGTGTGGAAGTGTGTGTATTTGTCAATAAATCATACATGTGTGTATAATATTAAATGACATGCTAAAGTTTAATGTAGTTGTATGGAAAATAACAAGTATATATATATAATCCATGTGAAGTTGTGCATAATGAAGTATGAGCTCGTATGGTAACTCATATATGTGTGTATACAAGATATCATATGTTGGGATCTTAGCTAATGTTGGTGTATTGGTGTGACTTATAACCTTAAACTTATAAATTGCTTATTAACATGGAATCTAATAATGTGACAATTCAAGTGAGCATGTGGCTATATATGTGTATTGCAATGTGTAAGAATGATGAAGTGTGAGATGGATAATGAGTTATATACGTGTGGAAGTGAACATTGAAAAGAGCTAATCAATATTTGTTTAATGTAGTTTCAAGAATGCTTATATCGTGTGAATTTGATTAAAGTATTTGAGTCAGTTGTCTAGCCTGCAAGTCGAGTCGTGGATAGATAGGCATGCCTATAGGGTCTTATGTCCTGCAGCCAAAAGCGATTGATTTTATTAACCGGCCCCGTTTGGGTCAGGGATAATCCTTAATTAGGTTCCCCAAAAGCAAGTGATTGTGTATCTTTATATTAGGGTATCTACGGGTACAAATGCGATTGATTATTTATGTACCTATGGGTACGAATGCGATTAATTATTTATGTACCTACGGGTACGAATGCGATTGATTAGTTAGCGATTGATTATTTATGTACCTACGGGTACAAATGCGATTGATTATTTATGTACCTACGGGTAAAAATGCGATTGATTATTTCCATACCTAGGGGTACAAATGTGATTGATTATTTAGTATCTTCAGATACTAGTTTAAAGGTATCTACGGATATCAGAGTGATTAACCCATTATCCACTACGATTGAAGTGCAGGAAAATTAGGGAATAGTTATTAAACAAGTAATTGATTGTTAACTTAGTATGTTATAAGAAATTGTGAGTGTATGTTATTGGTAGGTTAAGGTGCAGGTAATGCGGATCTTCTGATTATAATTTGATGGGGATATGCATTATTTATATTATTTTTGATAAATTGTTAATGTTTGATGTCAATTAATGCAAAATGGACATAGTATGTGGTATCAAGTAAGTGGTGTTATGATCAGGCAGAAAATGTCTGTGAAACTTATATCAGTTACTATTGATGTTATATGAATAATAAGATATATTCAATGTTATGTGCTAGAAGTAATAAGATGAGGCGTGTTATGTTGAAGCATGTACACAAAACTTATATTTGTTAATATGCAATGACTGTTTTGAAACTATACATTGAATGGATTTATGCTTATGAGCTGATGAAGATGTGTATACATATACAAGTGCCAATGAGTACTTTGCCAATAGTAAATTAATATATATTTATAAATGCGAATTAAGGATCTGATGAAAGGGATTATAAGTAACTTGGTAGTATGGATTGTTATTTGTGATTTAGTAATTAATGATAGCTTTATAGCTGATGTTTATTACATTATATACATAATATGTATGTTGCTTTAGCATGTGATTTGTATTGATGATCACAGTGAGTGTTCATCCATATTCTATTATTTTCCCCACTAAGCATTATTTATTAGCATGGATGTTTTATCCATGTAGATATCTGAAGATAGCGTTTTGGAAGACAGTCCGGCATCGCTAATGGCCAACACATAGGAACCGCTATTTATGTACGTTATTTTGTAATAGTATGAAATGTGTAGTTTTAATTGGCATGTTATAGACACCGGCTCCCGAGACAGCCTAAATCAGGATTACCCAATGATGAAATTAAGTGTGCCTGTTTATATGCAAAAATAAAAGTTGAAAGTGATGGTTTTCTCGTCAAATTGATTTATTAAAAATAAATAAAAATGTATTTTAAAAAAATTTTAAAAAATTATTTTAAGATAAAAAAAAGTGAGTTTTGAAATTATAGTGTTTTAACAAAAATTTAAAAAAAAATCGCGAGTGTCGGCGTGCGGCAGCTCGCCCGAGCGGCGCGTTGGGCTTCGCCTGGAGTGCGAGCGACGCGCGCGGCGATGTCAAATTGATTTATTAAAAATAATTAAAAATGTATTTTAAAAATATTTTTAAAAATTATTTTAAGGTAAAAAAAAGTGAGTTTTGAAATTATAGTGTTTTAACAAAAATTTTAAAAAAATCGCGAGAGTCGGCGTGCGGCAGCCCCCAGGGCGATGCCCGCAGCTTGCGCGCGGGGCTTCGCCCGGAGTGCGAGCGACGCGCTGGGCGTCGCACGCGGCGACTCCCATCGGGCGCGCTGACGGGCGTCGCTCGCCTCTGCACTCTCCCACGCATGCCCAACACTGCCCAGTCCGTTTTTTTGCCCAATTTTGTGTTTTTCTTTGTTTTTTTTTTTGTAGAATTTTTTTTTAAACCTTTTATTTCTAACCCTTCAAATTCTTCAGTTTTTTTGTTATTATGGGAATTAAATTGATCTAATTTAATTCATTAAAAATTTGATTTATTGGATTTTTATTTGGAGGTATAAAATGGATTTTTTGGGTAGAATTTGAGGGGGATTTTTCTTAAGAAAAATTGTTTTTCTCTCTTCTTCTACTCTTCTTCTTTTTTCTTCTTCTTCAAGAATAAGTCCCCAAGTATTTTTAATTTTTTTTAAGTTAATTCTTGAGACAAATAAATTAAATATTTGTTCTTGTGAATTTTCTTAGTTCTTTTTTTACAATTTTTTCTTAAGACAAATAAATTAATTATTTATTTTTAGGATAAATTTTTTTTACATATTTTATTTTTATAAATTAAGATAAGGAAATATATCATCTATCTTTATTCATCAAACCAAAATTTGAGGGTAAGCATTTTAGACTCAATTTTTAATTTAATTTTTGTTTATAATTAATTAGCAACCATGTAGATTTTTGATCTATTATTTTATTTTGTTTATGTTCATGTGATTTAGCCATAGATTTAATATTTTAGTACATTTTATTTTATTCTTGTATATTTATTTGATTGTTCATATTTGATTATTATTTTTATTGTTATTATTATTATTATCATCACTTTTGTTCATATGTTATTATTATTATTATTATTTAACATGCTTTAACATGTTTTATTTTTTTATTTATTTTATTTTTGCTTGCTTGATTGTCCATCTTCCTTATTATTAACTGTTCATCTTCTTTATTGTTATTGTTTATTATTATTATTATTATTATTATTATTATTATTATTATTATTATTATTATTATTATTATTATTATTACTACTTTCGTTTTATTATTATCATTATTGTGATTATTATCATCATTAATATTATTATTATTATCATTATTATATATTATTACTATTATTATTACCATTATTATTATTTTATTATTATTATTATTATTATTATTATTATTATTATTATTATTATTATTATTATTATTATTATTATTATTATTCTTGTTTATTGTTATAATTTGATATTATTTTTGTGACTTTTGTTTTTTATACATATTGAATTGTTAATATGTTAAGCTACATTTTTTTATGTCATTTAATTGATTTGTCATACATGATGCATTGTATTTTATTTATTTTGTTTATTTTCATATGTTATATATTTAAATTCATATTTTCTCACTAACATCATTTTATTTGTATTTTTATTTCAATACTTATTTTTCATGTGTGAGTTTTTTCCAACGACAAGTGGGAGCCCATGGAGATTTGAAGACACTCTCATAATTTAATTTGTCATTTTTAGTTTGTTTATTATTCTTCATTATTTTTCTTTTATTTGGTTTTATTATGTAATATGTAATAAATTTATTTATTTTTATGCACGTTAATTAAAAAATCATATAAAAAGTTTTATATTAATAAATTGGACTTTTTCTGATAAAATGAGACCAATGTCCTAATTTTAATCAATAAAAACTCATTTTAAAAAGAGGAGTTAATTTCCTTAAAATGGGATCACTCATCCCGATTTTTTCAAGTATACCAAAAAAAACTCTTCGAGTTTTAAAGTGAACATGAAGGAACCAATGTTCCTATTTTAAATAATATCCCGATTTATAAATGTTTATTTTATTCATTTGGTTTATTTATTTATTTATGTTTTGTTGGATTTTATTTTGGGGGATTGTATTTTTTATCCCAAATTTTAATACATTTTTTTTATTTTGGGGGATTGTATTTTGTCCCAAATTTTTATCTTTCTTTAGTTTGCTTTATTATTTTATTGCTTTCTTTATTGATTGATTTGCGCTTTATTTTTTAATGATCTTATGAGAAGAGAGATAGAAATTTAGAATTAAAAACTCATTTATAATTAACCAAAGCATTAATAAGAGTAAAGTTTTGAATCTTTCTCTGGTTTAGACCCTCGAGGTTAGGCGAACTTTCTCAATTTCTTGTAAATTGGGTGACCACTCCAAAATACCTTAAAGGTGCCTAAAGGTTTCATGGGATTAGATGATCTTTTCATTTTTCTATTGGAAAGAGGTGTCCAAAATATCTCATGATTGTCCAAGATCAAAAGAGGCAAACCCCTCTCGAGCCCTAAAAGTTAGCATCCCGGGAATCGATCAGGTCCGGCGTGCATCACAGTAGCGACTGCACTGTGGACTTTGAAACTTTGCTCTGAAACTATCTTGGTTAATAATATAATTGGGATTTTTATAAATTAAAATTCTAACTCTTTTTTTAAAAAAAAAAATTGCATTGCATCCATACTAGAGCCTTAAAATATGCTAGTTTGGTCCCTTTCTTAACCCCAGTACGTTCCCGAAGTACGGCCCTATGTTTACTCAATGTGGGGAAGTGTTAAGGATAATCACCAGCCCAAGTCTCGTACCTTATGGCATATCAAATAGAGACCCAATCGGTCGTTATGCTCATAATGAGCTAGACCCGTTGGCAGGGACCATGCTTGGGTAGTCCTAAAGTATCACTACCTTTGACCAAAGTTTATGTAATGGCAATAGATACTTTCACTAGGTAAAATGTAGCGTAATCCCGTGCTTGCTACGTGGGCTATTATTTATTGAACAAAATCAGTTAAGTTAAATGGTCTTTCATCAAAGGATTTCACACCCCGGTGGGCCCATCTTAATTTAGTTGAAGTGTTTAAATACATAATGGATAAAAAATCATACGTATGTACATTAGGCGAGAGATGTTATGCTGCCGAATTTCCACCATGCACTACACGTGTCCAATGGGTTCCCCGTTAACCCTTGGATAAGGCCCACCTAGGAAAGGGATCAATTGACCTCGTGTCAGAGTGATAAGGTTGTAAGGATATATCTGCTTGGATGTGGTTGTGGATGCTGCACAACTTGCTCATGCATCGGGTGTCATTCACGCATGTTAATAAAAATTAAAAAAATATATGTATTACATTTTGGGTGTGTATCCTGTTGCCTGCATATTATTTTTCACATGTACATACCATCCTATGTATACTTTTTTCCATGCATCACATCATATCATTGTAATTTATTGATCTTTCACTCGTTGAGGATTATTCGCATAGCACGATCATGCATTATATGTCATTCATGCATCATTTTAACTCCTTGTTTTTTCAACCACTGTAGACCATTTGCTTGAGTGGTTTTGGGGTTCCAACAGTCACCTTTTATCTGAGGCCAGGACTAGGATCAAGGGCAGTTAATAGGAGTTCAAATATTCAAAAATGGCCAGTTCTTCATAATAGACTGAAGAGACTCGTGCCCTAATTGCCCAAGAGATAGATGAAAGATTCAAAGAACTTGAAAAGAAGCTGTTGGCCATGATTAAGGAAAGAATGGATGCCATGATGCCCGTTCTTTAAGCCCAGCTTATGGCGACTGCTCTTAACTAAGTTGAACTGACCACGGTCCGAAAGGCTCGTACAATGACGGCTGCAGTGCTTCCATTTCCTTTCAAAGCCAAAGGCAAAGAGCCACTTGATTCACTAGTTGAGCAAAGAAGAAATACAAGGCTTACTCTAGAATATAACATTGTGCCTAAAGTGGGTGAAGATCCAGTAAAGACGCATGCTCTGAAAAATGAAAGCTCAAGTATCCACAATAACAGTAAGGGCAATGCTAAGAGAACAGAAGCGCCAACCATGAAAATGAATCAAAGGCATTATTCTAATTTGGGCTGATCCTTGTCTTGGGTTCTTAAGAGGTTGATGAAGGAAGGTAAGCTACAGCTACTGCCTACTAAGCCCGCCAGAAACCAGGGACAGCCCAATCACAAGGCGGATTAATATTGTGCTTTCCAGCAGCATACTGGGCATACCACAGACAATAGCAAGACCTTGAGACATGCTATTTAAGATTTGATTAATTCCAAATAGATCTCTGACCCAGAAAGGCAAAAGACAAAGAATAAGATAGATTAAGGGCCTAAGTGGAAAAGAAGACAGTTCTTGTTGGTGATAATGGACCATCGACCATAACACCTGTGCTAGTGAAAATGGGAAGAAGATAGCTATTTAGATGTTATTTTTAATTTGGAACTAGCTGATAATGACATTTTAATTCTAGTTGTTATTAAATGAAATAAATAGTTTTTGCTTGTTTGTGTGATATCTCTCATGATTTCACTGTGCATAATTATGATCATGACTCATTCATATTTGACATTGATTCAACTGATGCCATTTCATTTGATCTCAGAGACTTTGGAGAACCCAAAGAAAATCTTGATAGCATCTGTAACTCCTAAAGAGAGATTAAAATTTGAGAGAATAAAAAAAATGTGTGGAAAAGTCTTTGGCTGGACCTATGAAGACACGCTGGGAGATGATCGCAAAGTCATCGAACACACTATGCCAGCATATCACGATCATGGACCAGTCCTGCAGAAGCTCAGAAGACTCAAGCCAGAAGGGGCAGAAAAGGTTAAAAGGAGAGATCTACAAGCAGAAACAGGGCCAAATTTCTTATTTAAGCGAAACACTCAATCGGCTTGATCTACAATGTCCCCAATGGTTAGGAAGAGAAGTGCGTGTATGTGTAAACTATTAGGATTTGAACAAAGCCTGTCAAAAAAAACAAAAATAAAAAATAAAAAAAAAGAAGAAAAATAATGCAAAAAAAAGAAGGAAAAGAATCAATATGTAGATCCGACCGAAAATTGTTGATATGGGGGCAAAGGAAAGTAATCCTCGGGGCAAGTTTTGTTCAAATCCCATTGATATACACATACCCGTACTTTTCCATTCTTCTTGACTTTCGTAAAGGACCAAAAGGGTTTTTTTGACTTACAATGGATACAGATTGCTCGAGCTTGGGAATAGACATTTAGGGGAGGTGCACCCTATGGCCTCCAGCGGACAAGTTCATTGAAAGGAATCTGATTTGTCGATATGGTCCCCCTCACCACGTTATGTCCAAGGACGGAAGGGCAATTTATGGCTAAGGCTAGGGAGTTGCTACAGAGGTATGACATTAAAGACTACAAGTCCTCTCTGTATTTCTCTCAAATCAATGGGAAATGTGAGGCTGCTAACAAGAAGATATTGGTCAAGATGGTTAAAAATTACAAGGATTGGGCAGAGAAATGGCCTTTTGCACTTCAGGGCTAGAGAACCACCAACGGAACCTCTACAGAAGTCACCTTTTATTCCTCAATACATGGGGCAAAAACAGTACGGCAGGTCGAAGTGGAGCTCAAATCTTTAAGAAAAGTCATGGAAGCCTAAATTCCGGAAGCCGACTGGGCGCGGCAACAGTTGCAGCAGTTAAACACGTCAGACAAGGACTGATTGTGCGATTACTATCATAGTCAGATCTATTAGAAAAACTATGTTCGATCATTCGAGAAGGAAGTTAGAAAGCACCTATTAAAAAAGGAAGATTTAATCTTTAAGCAAATGAGTCCAAATGTTCCAGACAGACGAGGCAAATTCAGACCAATGTAGGAAGGCCCATTTGTTCTTGAGAAGTTATTGTCCAACGGAGATTCATTTTCGACAGAAAGTGATGGAAGCAAATATAAAAATCCAGTCAGCACCAAAAGATGCAAAAGGTTCCATGGCTAAAGACTAAAAATCAAAAGAAGAGAAAGAAGCCCGGTGGGTTAAAAATTGAAAAAAGGCGGCCTTACTAAAATTGGGCGCCTCGTTAGGATGAAAACCGAAAAAAGGCATCCTAGGAAAAAATTAGAGCTTGAGAGAAAATATCCAATCAAGAAAACCCGAGAGGGCTGATTGGAAATAGGAGTTTTGATACTTTCAAGATCCATTCTGAGATTAGAAGTAGTTTTGCATTTTGAATCTATGTTAGGTATTGATCATGTATAGAGAAATCATACTGAAATGTACACAGTTTTGCAAAAAAAGATATGAAACAAAGACAATTAGACTCATGTGTTCATTATCTTCTAGTTCTTTTATAAAAAGAAAAGTATCATTCATTATTGAATGCATCTAATCTAAATAACTATACTCTGCTCTTGCCGGCCAGGCGCTTAAGCTGATGGGTCCTATTATCAACCGCTGGACTGGGTACTCGTATCTTGCATGCACTAGCAGAAGCAATGGGGGCAACCTCCGATTAGTTGTATAACAGCCTTCACAGGCAGTTGGGTCCAGAGGCCATGGTACTTGGAGGTGAAAGTCAAAGATAAGATGCCATCTGGAAAGGATGGGAGGGGCCTCATAGCATCTTGAATTCCATCTGAACTATTCTCTAATTGTTTTTTGTCAGAAGATGTCTAAGCAAATTGTGCTGGTCATCCTTAAGGGAGGTTCTGATAATAGTCTTCACTTCTCTTGTAGCCTTTTTAGATTAAAAAAAAAGAAGGTCGTTAGAGTTGAAAACTATGACTGGCTCTCTAAGCAAAAGTTAGGCCAAAGGGCAGGGTGAAAACCTAGAAACAGGCAGTCTGCCCTACAAAAAAATGAAATGAATAAAAGCCGCTGGATTGGGTTCGGTCCATTCCAGGCAAAAGTTAGGCACAGGGTTATGTGAAAATCCCTTAGGGGATGCATTTCCCACAAAGAAAAGCTAGTGTGCAAATCCACAAGGGACACACTACCTTTAAAACAATGACTTCCGATGCCTGCAGCGATAAGGTGGCATTACTTTGGATGATTTCCCTTTAGCCAGATAAGGCATAATTTAGGACATGAGTTAGAATCTTGGGCGTATGCTTATTGACCAGGGGGCAAAGATGCATACTTGACGGTTCTCTCTGAAAAGTTTACGGGTCAGAGTCCCTAAGCCAAGATGCCATTTCTAGATCTTCAGGGGGCATAGTGGAGCAGCTAAGCCATATCCTCAATGGACCCTTGACCACTCAGGACATGGTCTATCCATTTTTACGAGCATCTACATATCATGTCATACTATTCTTTAGCAAACATCTGCATATGGCCATTTACACTTGCACACACAATTTTTTGTATATATTTCTGTGCACATAATTTTGCAAGAAATGTCTAAGTGAAAACCATCGCCATTTGAGGATGGCACCCAAACACTTTGTAAGTCGGGAGCAGACTCAGTGCATCTAAAAGAGCAGTTCCAGCATTTTGTAAGTCTGAAGCAGGCTCGGCGCATCGCCATTTGAGGGTGGCACCCGCACTTTATAAGACTGGAGCAGACTCGATGCAGCTCAGGAGAGCACTTCTCGCATTTTGTAAGTCTGGAGCTGACTCGGCGCATCGCCATTCAAGGATGGCATCCCTCGCACTTTGTAAGTCTGGAGTAGACTCGGTGCAGCTCAAGAGAGCTCTTTTTGCATTTTGTAAGTCTGGAGTAGGCTAGGCACATCGCCATTTGAGGATGGTACCCACCGCACTTTGTAAGTCCGGAGCAGACTTGGTACAGCTTAAGAGAGCACTTCTCGCATTTTGTAAGTCTGGAGCAAACTCGACGCATCACCATTGAGAATGGTACCCAAACACTTTGTAAGTTTGGAGCAGACTCGGTGCTGTTCAGAAGAACATCCCCGCATTTTTTAAGTCTGGAGCCGACTCGACGCATCTCCATTTGAGGATGGCACCCCCGCACTTTGTAAGTCTGGAGCAGACTCAGTGCAGCTCAAGAGAGCACTTCTTGCATTTTATAAGTCTGGAGCAGGCTCGGCGCATTGCCATTTGAGGATAGCACCCGCACTTTGTAAGTCTGGAGCAGACTCGGTGCTATTCAAGAGAGCACTTTCCTCATTTTGTAAGTCTGGAGTAGGCTCGGCACATCGCCATTTGAGGATGGCACCCCCGCACTTTGTAAGTCTTGAGCAGACTCGGTGTAGCTCAAGAGAGCACTTTTCGCGTTTTGTAAGTCTGGAGCAGGCTTGGCGCATCGCCATTTGAGGATAGCACTCGCACTTTGTAAGTCTGGAGCAGACTCGATACAGCTCAAGAGAGCACTTCTCGCATTTTGTAAGTTTGGGCCAGACTCGACACATCACCATTTGAGGATAGCACCCCTCGCACTTTGTAAGTCCGGAGCAGACTCGGTGCAGCTCAATAGAGCACTTCTCGCATTTTATAAGTCTGGAGCAGACTCGACGCATCGCCATTAGGGGATGGCACCCAAGCACATTCTAAGTTTGGAGCAAACTCGGTGCAACTCAGGAGAGCAATCGTTGCACTTTGTAAGTCTGGAGCAGACTCAGTACAGCTCAGGAGAGCAATTCTAGCATTTTGTAAGTCTGGAGCAGACTCGACGCATCACCCAGAAGGATGAAAATTGCTCCGCAGTCTATATAGTGACTTAAAGAGATGATTTCATTCTCATGGCAGCAGGGAGGAGGCATCCTCAGGTATGCGCTTCTTTCACTTTTATGATTTTTGGCTCACTTAGGCACCTATGAACTAACTTCCTCAAAATTGGGGGCAACTGTAGACACCGGGTCCCGAGATAGCCTAGATCAGGATTACCTAATGATGAAATTAAGTGTGCCTGTTTATAGGCAAAAATGAAAGTTGGAATTGATGGTTTCCTTGTCAAATTGATTTATTAAAAATAAATAAAAATGCATTTTAAAAATATTTTAAAAAATTATTTTATGATAAAAAAGTGAGTTTTGGAATTATATTGTTTTAAAAAAAATTTAAAAAACAAATTGCGAGCGTCGACGTTCGGCAGCGTGCTAGGCGTGGGCCCAGGAGTCCCTCGCCTACCCGCGGGGCGTCGCCCGCAGCACGATAGACGCGCTGGGCGTTGTTCGCCCCTACGCACGCCCACGCGTGCTCGACAGCCCCCAGTCCGTTTTTTTGCCCAATTTTGTGTTTTTCTTTAATTTTTTTTGTAGAATTTATTTTTTTTTAAAACCTTTTATTTTCTAACCCTTCAAATTCTTTAGTTTTTTTTTGTATTATAGGAATTAAATTTATCTAATTTAATTAATTAAAAATCTAATTTATTGGGTTTTATTTGGAGGTATAAAATGGATTTTTTGGGTAGAATTTGAGGGGGATTTTTCTTAAGAAAAATTGATTTTCTCTCTTCTTCTTCTTCTTCTTCTTCTTCTTCTTCTTTCTTCTTCTTAAAGAACAAGTCCCTAAGTATTTTTAATTTTTTTTAAGTTAATTCTTAAGACAAATAAATTAATTATTTGTTTTTGTGAACTTTTTTTACTTCTTTTTTTTTTTACAATTTTTCCTTAAAATAAATAAATAAATAATTTGTTTTTGGGATAAAATTTTGTTATACATTTTGTTTTTATAAATCAAGACAAGAAAATATATCATCTACCTTCATTCACCAAACCAAAATTTGAAGATAGGCATTCTCGGCTCAATTTTTAATTTAATTTTTGTTTATGATTAATTAGCAACCATTTAGATTTTTGATCTATTATTTTATTTTGTTTATGTTCATGTGATTTAGCCATAGATTTAATATTTTAGCACATTTTATTTTATTCTTGTATATTTATTTGATTGTTCATATTTGATTGTTATTATTATTATTATTATTATTATCATTATTATCATCATCATCATCACTTTTGTTCATATGTTGTTATTATTATTCTTATTCTTATTCTTATTCTTATTATTATTATTATTATTATTATTATTATTATTATTATTATTATTATTATTATTATTATTATTATTATTATTATTATTATTATTATTATTATTATTATTATTATTATTAGTGTCACACCCCGTTTGCCCCCTAGTAGAATGAGCCTGTCTGTGTGAGCATGCATTTGCATGTGTTCGGCATATCATAAGGGTATTTTAGTAATAATGCATGTTTTTGGGATTTTGTTAGTGTGTGAATGCATATTTGGTAATTGGGTGTGAATTAGTTGGGAAGTGGTTGTGTGCATTTGAGCATACCATTGTAGGGTGTTTTTAGTTGGGAATGCATTGAGTGTGTGTAATGCATGGTTGTTTGGTGTGAGTGGTTAGCTTCACCAATAGGAAATTAACACATGCTTAGGGCAAAGAAATGAAAAAGAAAAAGGAAAGAAAGAAGGGAAATGGCAGATTCACGTTTTCCCTTCTTCCCCTCACGTTTCTTCTCTTCTTCTTCTTCTTCTTCTTCATTTTCTTCACTCTAAGAATTGTGGTGTGGATTCAAGTTTCTATTGGTGGAGTTAATCACCTCTTTGTATCTCTTTGGTAAGTAATTGTATTCTTTTCATCTTGTTTTTCATTTGTGTTCATCTTCCTTTCTTCTTTGGGTTTAGATTTAACTTAGGGTTTGCATTGTTGGGTGTTCTTTGATTTGTTGTGTTTAGCTGAGGCTCCTCGCGATCCCAAGGGCAAGGAGATTGCTGGGAGTAGTGGAGCTAAGTGAAGTGAAGCTTAGAATCTCAGGTTTGGGATTTTTGTTTGTGGATTGTACTTGATTTGAGTTTACTGTAATTTCTAGGGTTTATATTCTTGAATGTGGTTACGTATGATTTTGGTGATGTTGAGTGTTGAATTAAGTTGTTTATGTGTCGTTTTGACGATTGAATGATCTCCTGGAGGGTAAGAACAGATTGGTATGGTTTTAATTCAAGTTTGGAGTTAATTTCTGTTTTCTGGGAAATTCTGGAAAACTGGAAAAATCGAGTTACTGTTAAGAAATTCCCGTTTTGCTGTGTCTGTCGCGTGACTAGCCCAGAAGAGAGGCAAGTCACGAGACGTGACTCCCAGTCACGCCTCGTGACCAGCCAGAGAGGCAGTCACGAGTGGTGACTACTAGTCACAACTCGTGATCAGCCCAGAGGAAGCCAGTCACGAGACGTGACTCCCAGTCACGACTCGTGACCGGCCTGAGAAGGCAGTCACCTGATAGCCAATCACGACCCGTGACCAGCTGAAGGAGGAAGCCAGTCACGAGACGTGACTCCCAGTCACGACTCGTGACCAGCAAGAGTAAAGCAAGTCACGACGTGACCAGGCAGCCAGTCACGAGACGTGACTCCCAGTCACGACTAGTGACTAGCCTTGTGAGGAGGCCAGTCACGAGTTGTGATGCCAGTCACGACTCGTGACCAGCCAACCTCGTTGGTCACCCCGTTTGGCCTATTTTCTGAAATTTCCTGGTTTTAACTCAAAAATGAATTTTCGTATACTGCTTATGAATGGACTTATACTGCTTATGATGCATGTCATACTTTTATATGCTTTGTTATGAGTGATACCATGATTCTTCAGATGAATTCTATTCTGTACTCGGAAATATGTTTTGAATGACGCATAACCTGCTAGAGTCAAGTAAGTGGATAGTTAGGCATGCCTAATAGAGTCTTTTAGCTGCAGCCCTCAGTTTCGTTTGGACCCCGATCAGGTCCCCATTTGGTTCCTCGCGAACCCTATTGTGTAAGGATCTTGTTTAAGGTCCCTTTTAAAAATGATTTGTAGAAGTTAAAAGTAAAATGGTTTTCTCGATTCGTACCCGTAAGGTACTGTCTGTAATCGGCTCGTACCCGTAAAGTACTGTCTGTGCACTCGTTATCCACTACCCAGAGTCAGCAGGTGTTATTTTGGTGTTCAATTGGTTTGCTCTACTCTTATGACTATATATATGTAATATCTGTATGAGTATATTGATGAAATGTATGTTCAACTATTATGGAAATGGATATGAATTTGAGATACAGAATGTATGGCTTTAAATTGTGAGCATGTTCTTATGAATTATGTTATGAGCTATTGCATTTTTCCATTGTGAATGTGTTATGCCTTGACGACCATTGTGAATGGCCGTTCATATTTTATGTGTGTTTCCCCACTAAGCGTTTATCGCTTAGCACGGTGTTTTTACCCGTGTAGGTGCGGAAGGAGTTTTGCTTTGAGAGAGTTGCCGTCGTCAAGCCAACACAGAAGGTTTTAGTGTAGGGCTCAGTTTTTTTTTTGTATTCAGTGATGACTTTTTTTGCATAGAACTCTCATGTATCAGTTTTGTTTCAGCTTCCGCTTTTGTATTTATATGTTGGTTATGTAATATTTTTATACCAGCTGGTTTGATCAGAACATTATTGTAATGGTTTTATTATATTAATGTATGATCAGCTATGGCTTTCTTTTCCTTTAAAGTTTTTAATTATCTCATGTTTCTGTATGTATGATATGAATGAATGTATGATTTACTTTGTATCTGTTTGGTGACACCTTTACTCATACGGCGTCTCACGCCTTATCGGATGGGATTGCCTACGTATGGGTAGGGGGTGTTACAATTAGTAGTAGTATTAGTATTTAACATACTTTAACATGTTTTGTTTTTTTATTTTTTTTTATTTTTGCTTGCTTGATTATTCATCTTCCTTATTATTGATTGTTCGTCTTCTTTATTATTATTATTATTATTATTATTATTATTATTATTATTATTATTATTATTATTATTATTATTATTATTACTTTTGTTTTATTATTATCATTATTGTGATTATTATCATCATTAATATTATTATTATTATTATCATTATTATATATTATTACTATTATTATTACCATTATTATTTTTTTATTTTTGTTAGTATTATCTATTACTATTATTATTGTTATCATTATTATTACTTTTATTCTTCTTGTTTATCGTTATAATTTGATATTATTTTTATCACTTTTGTTTTTTTATGCATGTTGAATTGTTAATATGTTAAGTTATATTTTTTATGTCATTTAATTGATTTGTCATACATGATCCATTGTATTTTATTTATTTTGTTTATTTTCATATGTTATATATTTAAATTCATTTTTTATCACTAACATCATTTTATTTGTGTTTTTGTTTCAATACTTATTTTTCATGTGTGAGTTTTTTCCAATGACAAGTGGTAGCCCATGGAGATTTGAAGACATCCTCATGATTTAATTTGTCATTTTTAGTTTGTTTATTATTCTTCATTATTTTTCTTTTATTTGGTTTTATTATGTAATATGTAATAAATTTATTTATTTTTATGCACATTAATTAAAAAATCACATAAAAAGTTTTATATTAATAAATTAAACTTTTTCTAATAAAATGGGACCAATGTCCTAATTTCAATCAATAAAAACTCACTTTAAAAAGAGGAGTTAATTTCCTTAAAATGGGATCACTCATTCCGATTTTCCCAAGTATACCAAAAATAACTCTTCGAATTTTAAAGTGAACATGAAGGAACCAATGTTCCTATTTTAAATAATATCCCGATTTATGAATGTTTATTTTATTCATTTGGTTTATTTATTTATGTTTTGTTGGATTTTATTTTGGGGGATTGTATTTTTTGTCCCAAATTTTAATACCTTTTTTTTTTAGTTTGGGGGATTGTATTTTGTCTCAATTTTTTTTATCTTTGTTTAGTTTGCTTTATTATTTTATTGCTTTGTTTATTGATTGATTTGCGCTTTATTTTTTAATGATCGTAAGAGAAGAGAGATAGAAATTTAGAATTAAAAACCCATTCATAATTAATCAAGGCATTAATAAGAGTAAAGTTCCGAATCTTTCTCTAGTTTAGACCCCCGAGGTTAGACGAACTTTTCAAATTTCTTGTCAATTGGGTGGCGACTCCAAAATACCTCAAAGGTGCCTAAAGGCTTCATGGGATTAGATGATCTTCTTAGTGTTCTATTGGAAAGAGGTGTCCAAAATATCTCATGATTGCCCAAAATCAAAAGATGCAAACCCTTCTAGGGCCCTAAAAGCGGGCATCCCGGGAATCGATCGGGTCCGGTGCGCGTCACACATGTGTAATGGAATTAAGTTTGGTATATAAAAAGTTGTATTTTGTAAAGCAAAATTTGTTGTAAGACAATAAGTGTTTTGTAATATAATGCGTGGATTTTCAGAGTAAATTGAATGTTGTTTTGAAAGAAATTTGTTAATCCTGAACTTTGCATGAAATACTGATTTTTGTTCATGTGATGTGTTGTGACACTCCATAGCAATCGGTAGTAAAAACTTTGATGGTGGTTAGGAGGTGTTACGGACTCTTATTAAACCCTCTGATATTGGAGTAGTTTCTTCAAAATCCTCACAAGAGGAATCTTCAAAAAATGTTTTAACTCAAAATGATTCTTAGATTGTGTTATCACAATCTAAAATTGTTCCAGAATATTTCGTTAAAACAGATTTTCAATAAATCTGGACCATGAAGGAAGGATTTTTCCTACAAAACCCTCAGATAGAAATTCCAAAGGTTTTCCCAAAAGGCTAGGTTTCCAAACCATGGGATTTGACAAATCCCCAGTGTTATTATAAAGCAATTTTGGAATTGACGGGGTTCTATATCCACAAAAGACAATCCCAAAACTGGCCAAATGTGGATTATTATTCAAATGTACCCCATCAAGTCTATACAAGACCACAAGTGGGTGAAGAAGAACAAAATAATTCACCACCAACTTGTTAGTGGTTATGCCCTAGGCCAAACATTTGGACCTTGATGTAATCATTACATTTTCATTTATATAATAGTTTTCTTCACATTGATATTATTGGCATGTTACATTATTGTAATGTTTATGAATAACAATGTTATTCATGTTGTCCCTAGTCATTTATCAATAAAGGGCATAAAGATAAATTAAGACTAGTATAGATTTGCATTGATAATTATGGGATGATTATATATGTTGATATAAATCAAATCTATAGGTACTTGCTAGAGAACAAAGTACTGGATAGACCCACTATAAGATCACTTCATGGGATAGTGTCATAAGTGATCTTATAATAGATATGTTATTGAATCCTTTGACCTGAGGTTAACATAGTTTCCTACATAAGGATCATTATGTTTTGACATAATCAAACGTTATCTTTAATCGGATAATTATAAAGTTTATGATTGGACATAATGAGAATTATGCGGAAGAAAGTGAATAATCAAGATGGAATTTGTCCCTCTCTAATGAGAGAGATATCTATTGGGCCCCTCGATAAGTAGGACTGTAAAATGCATAGCCGTGCTCGAATGAATTGATAGTGTCATCAATATCATTTGAATTTATTAGTCTGCTTAGTGATCGAGAAATTATATGTTTGAACAATTTAAGTTTGACATAAACCATGACTTATGTTCAAACAAGATATCGTGTGACAAAAGGATAATAACATGTTCTATTATCAGGTTAAAATCGAACTAACGATATTTATATTATTTGGGTAGTCATAATGTCTTGCTAGAGACCAATTATGACTTGTGGGCTTATCATGGGATTAGGCCCACTGCCAACATAATATAAACCTATTGGGTCACACACACTAAGAGCAGAATGAATATAATGGATTTTATTAGGTTATTTTGGAATAAAATATAAATATAGGTATTTATATTTAATTTCGAAATTACATATTTATATATATATATTTATATACATATATATATATCTCTTATTTTGAATATGAGATAATAATATGTATTAATATATTATTCCTTATTATTTTGAATAAGAAATAAATAAATAAATATATATATATATAAATATATGTATATATATATATATATATATATTATCTCTTAATTTTGAATTAAGAGAAAATATCCTCATTTATCTTTTCCTAAGAGGAAAAGGATTTGAAAATATACATACAGTTATATATGAGATATATATGTTAAGGAAAAGAGTTTAACCCTTATCAAAAAACCTTCAATCACGTTATTTTTCATATAACAAGAGATTGAAAAGTGGCTGTAATTGGGATACAGAGAATAAGAAAGAAAATAAAACCCGAGCCTCCTTCTTCTTTGTGAAAGAAAGAAATTCAAAATCCATTCGCATTCAAGGGAGCTAGCACCCCTGCGTCTTCTGATCATTTGTTCGTGCGTGTGGATACCGGTAGAGGGTGTTCGTGATCAAAGCAGCACATAAAGTCCGAATTAAAGAGTTATTTCATTCTAAAGGTCAGTTCATCTTTATCTCTTCCTTTTGAATCAATCGAAAATACTTGGATCCTATTTCGGGTTTCAATTTTATTCCGCTGCGTTAATGTTGTATTAATCCATTGAAACCCAACACAACTTCACCATCTTTTCCTGCAATAACAGAAAATGTTATTAATGAATTAAATGTTCTTGAAAAAGAATTTGAAGTTGATAAAAAATATTTGCATGAAGATTTCTATGCATCAAAAAATTCAGAAAAAAGAAATTGGTTTTTCAAAATTTTTTTTAATAAAAGACAAAAAATTCAAAATGAGTTTTATGACTCTTAGATTTTTGTCCCAACATTAACCGATCAGCAAAACCTTTGCATGATAGGTTGAAAAAAAACCCTGTAGTTCGATTTGATGATCATACCAGGATTGTCCAACAAATTAAAAAATAGGTTAGAGAAATTCCATGCCTGCATCTAGCTGATCCTTTAGCACCGAAGATTGTTGAGACAGATGCGTCTAATTGGAAGCTCTGATATAGCTTAATTTTACCTTTTTGTCATCATATTGGGTAATTTCCTTTAAATGAGTATTCGATTTTGTCTGATTAGGAGATCTTGGTATTGAAACACCTTTCATTATCCACCACCGGAGTTGGCCGATAAATGGTAGAGAAATTCCGGCTTCTCTCTCTCATAAATGGGACAGAGACGACAGGAACATAGACGAAATCAGCTGGGCTGACTGGTACAGCAAATTGCATCGATTTATCGTCGTAGGTTGTTGCCAGCTCTGCCTTCCTCCTCCTTTCCATCGTGTTGTCTCTATTTTTTTCTCGGTATCCTCTTTTCTGTTCTCTCATTTTTTGTTCTTCCTTTTTCTTATTTATTTCATGTCTTTTACATTTTCTTGATTCTTCGATTTGTTCACTCTCCCTTTCTTTCTTTTTCTTCATTATTCTAGAAATTTCGGGATTCACATGAACATTTTACTATATTTTTATTTATTTATTTTATTGATCTAAATTGTATTTTAATTCCTTTACATTATTTACTTATTTGTGTCAATAATTTATTCATAACAATATATTTGAACCATTACTTAAATTAAATTGCATTATTTTTAAATCTAAAAATTACAGTTAACTAATCAAAAATTTGGGTTATTACATGAATTAATCAAGAAATTAAATTGCTAGGGAATTTAATCCTCTCTATACCCCTCTTGTATTAGACTCTAATGAAAATAATAAACTCAAATTATGAATGGCCCATCAAAACCCAAGTTTCATTTTCGGAGTTACTGTTCTAATCGACAAACTTTCCATTCCAGAGGCCACTAAGTTCTAGGTATCAAATACAGGAAGTATGGGGATTTGTAAATCGCTTAATAAAATAAAACTACTCACTAATCATTAGAATAAATAATAAAATAAAAAAAATAAAAAATACTCATTGAAGATCTGAACTAAAAATCTGCATAATCAACAGCTCTTCAATGTTCTCGTCAAAGTAAAATTAAAAGAAGCTGAATTCTACTACACCTAAAATCTCGTCTAGTCTAAAAAAAATTAGAAGCCCTTTTTACTCGAAAAGCGGAATTCTCATAAAATTACAAAGAGCATCCCTTATAAAGGAAATAAAAATACCTAAAAAAGGAAGTTAATTTCGTCCAGTAAGAAAACTCTTGATTTTTTACCCAACAATTCCGTGATCCATATAGAAATAAGATTCCTACACAACTTCACACACGGTGGAAAAGGATTTCTTCCCCATCTTGTAGAAGCTTACTGGATGAAATATTTTTGATTTGGAATAGCACACGGTGGGGAGGGATTTCCTCCCCACCTTGTAACTACATTTTGGACAAAACTTTATTCTTCTTACAAGATAGTACATGGTGGGGAAGGAATTCCTCCCCATCTTGTACTTTCATTCTAGACAACAATCTCATATTCTTCATTGGCACAAGGTAGGGAAGGATTTCCTCCCCACCTTATGTTGTCTTCTTCTTGTAATTAAATAACTCCTTAACTTGAGCACAATCAACTCCTACAATCACAAATTAAAACATCATCAAGACTAAAAACTCAAGAGTTTAGAAAATAAAACAAATTGCGTTAAAACTAACATTCCACCAATTAAGTATTAAAAACAAGAATAAGCCAATTAAATAAAGATTTGACCAAATTAACTAGTTTTACCAAAAATAAACAAAAAGATATCTAAATTAAAGGCTCAAAACACAAAATAAACATACTAAAATGTAACACTGAATTGAACTTAGCAAATACATCACACTTAGCTTTGAATAGAACTAAAATATTTAGAACGAAGAGAAAACATTTTAGCAAAAATCACTTAATGAAGTTTTTAAACCAAAAAAAAAAATCAACAAAAATACATAATCAAGTTTCCACTTGTGTGCATGCAAGGCCAAAAAAACTCTTTTAAATTTAAAACAAAACTTTAGTATAATCCAGCAATCAACCAAGAAAATTAAGCACACAAATGCACTTGCGGCTTCTCACTTGAAACTTGAGACACGCCATAGGCCTCTCCTTTGGTACTGGAACTAACTTTGTCATCTCCGCTAAACAATGCAAAACATAAATAAGGATCAAAAGGTCTTACTTTTGGTTGAACCAGATTCGAAAAGAAAGCTAAGAAGAAAGCATTAAATCGAAATCACTTTTTATATTCCAATTTTAAGAACTAAAATAGGCTTTCAATCTTAAAATTCCTAAGTACCCCACACTTAAACTATCGCATAAATAGCTAGCTCATTTTAATTGATTCTCATTTTTGCATTTTTTAATTTTTTAGCTAACCAAAGTAACTTGAAATGTTTAAATAAGGCAATCAAATTCTTACAACTTTCCTCTACACCCTGTGCTCTTTTTCTTTTTCTTTTTCTTTCTTTCTTTTTTCTTTTTTCGAATTTGCCAATAAGCAGCTGCCACCCTTAAAAATTTGCATAAATACTTTGTAAAATACACCCCAAAATCTCTAAAATATGAATACTCTAGATTATCACCCTCAACTGTCACCTTTTCCAATCTAGAGTACCCAATTCTTTAAAAGGGAAGGCAAAAGCTTTTTAGGTTATATGGTTGAATAAAATTAGTGTATCAACAAACTATTACGGGCACGCATTTAGCATACCAATAAAGCTCAACAAGGCTATCAATGGATAATTTAAATACAGGTGGGAAAAAGTTATTTATAATGACTAATAAAGAAAGGCTACCTAAATTATATCCAAATTCATGTTCTGCATGTTTTATCACTTCGAAGGGTAATGAGGAAGGTTCTAGCATTCTATAGTATTCCTTACTTAACTACCTTCAAGTACCATTTTTTTAGATTTCAAAAACATGCCTAAGAGCAATAAATTCTAAGAAACTTGAGAATATTATTCATGTTGAAATTAAAATTGGTTAAAAACCCATTTAAGCATGAAATTCTACTCTCTTGCCAACTTAAAATATAAAGTTCCAAACTTAAGTTTAAACATATTCTCACCAGAAACAAAAATTGAGGGCAAGCTAAACTAAAAACAATTATTTAATAAAAGAAGAAAGAAAAACAACTAGTAAAAAAAAATTAGCTACAAACTAACTAAAAATAGCAAAACTAAACAAAAATGGCACAATTTTTCAAAGGCCAAAGGTGTATTTTTGCCCCTAACATTTCTTCAAATGTGCAAATTTGCGCCTAACATTTATTTTGGGCCAAAATTTTCCCTAAAGCTTGTAAAATGGGAGATTTTTGACCCCATCGTCAATTGTCGCTAACTTTGACCGTTAATTCGTTAGTTGACCACTAACGTGGATCAAGTGGGACATGTGTCACATATCCATTGGACATGTTAGTGACATGTGTCCAGTGTGCGAATCAAACGTTTGGTGCATTTTTGCCCCTAACATTTTCCCAAACATGGATGTTTGCCCCTAACATTTGTAAAATGGGAGATTTTTGCCCCCGCCCTCAATTATCGCTAACTTTGATCGTCAATATATTAGTTGACTACTGGCATGGATCGAGTGGGACGCATGTCGTGCATTCATTGGACACATTAGTGACACATGTCCAGGGCGTGAATCATAAATTCTTACCTATGAACTCCCACATCACTTCCCTCACCGCCTCCTCCGACCAAATCAACTGTTCCTACACCACACCAATATCTTTTCCCAAGCCTATGAGGACTCTACTGCCTATGAGGAAGCCGATGCCTGCTCCTGCTTCGAGAGTCTGACCGTCTGTCTTTGCTCTAGCTCCGAGATTCAGACCTCTAGCTTCTTCTATTTCTCATTTGTCTTCATCTTTCTCGCCTTCTATTACACATGACTTTCCATTTGATGCTCTGGATTCACCTAAAAATGTTGTCGTATTAAATAGATTTGGTTTTGCTTGGCCTCTTGCCATTAGTGCATTCATCGATATTTTTTTTAGTCTACTTCTCTATCGGCCATCGATTTCTTTGATTGAATCTTTGAATAGAGAACAAATCGATGGCCGACAGAAAGGGTAGGAAATTTGTGATTCACGCCCTGGACATGTGTCGCTGACGTGTCTAATAGATGCACAACACGTGTCCCACTCGATCCACGTCAGCGATCAACTAAACTATTAATGGTAAAACTTAGCGGCAATTGACGACAAGGCAAAAATCTCCCATTTTACAAACATTAGGGGCAAATTTGCATGTTTGAGAAAATGTTAAGGGCAAAAATGTACCAAACATTTGATTCACACATTGAACACATGTCACTGACGTGACCAATTAGTGTGTAACATGTGTCCCACTCGATCCACGTCAGCGTTCAACTAACGGATTAACAATATAAGTTAGCAGCAATTGACAGCAGGGGTAAAAATCTCCCATTTTACAAACATTAATGGCATATTTGCCTTAAAATAAATGTTAGGGGCAAATTTGTACATTTGAGAAAACATTAGGGGAAAAATGTAGCTTTGGCCATTTTTCAAATAAATGCATTGCTATTCCCCAAAGCCTAAAATTTTAAGAACATAAGTCTTACACACCACTTAAAAATTTACTGTCCTTAGCAAATTCCAAAAGATATGCAGTAAAAATTTGAAAAGAAAACATAAAGAGGGTAAAGAAAGACTCCTTCAGTATTGCTGTGGCAGTGGTGGGAATTGCTCCTAAAATTGTTGATGAAATCGCGACATGCTCTGCTATAGTGCCCCAATTTGCTCCATGCTTTGTTGAAATGCACCAATTTTTTCCTCTTGAACTTCTAATCGCCATTGGATTTGCTTTTGTTATGTTTGAGCACTCTTTAATGCTGTCAAAATCTCTGTCTACCCAGTGTCAATGACTGTATCTGTTGCATCATCTTTATAAATTGCTGACCAGCAGAACTGGCAACAACATTGTCATCATCACCTTGAACAATCGGCAATGCAGTCCTCCCCCACTCTACAAGATGCATGTATTCATCCCTGTCTGAAAGTCGCATCCCATACATAAATGACCTTTCCTCAATGGCAACTTTCATATTTTTCAACATGCGAAAGTCATAAAATTTTGGTGATCTAAGTTCAAGTCCCAAGGGAGTGTGACCGAATGCTTTGAAAAATATGGTGATAATGCCACCAATAGAAATTCTCCTAACCCTTTTTTGTTTGGCTAAAAGATCTTCGAATTTCTTCCACAAAAAAGAAACGCCATTTAACTTGGACCCCTCCAGCATGCATTGTAAAAATAATGCTTCAGAAATATTGACTAATCATGGGGATTTAGTATGGCTATAAAAAGATGGGGCGAAGAACTGATGAATAATTCTTATTGCATGGTTTCACTAATGGTGTGCCTTTACCTGTCCTGTAACGAATTGCATTGGGTTGATCGGGCCTAAAATAATTGCCTAAGTGTGCTACGTGTCTGTGTGTGGAGCAATTCTAACACCATCTATGGGAAATCCCAATGCTTTAGTAAATTTGTAACACCCCCAACTCCCACCCGTAGCATTTGGAAGGGTGAAGAGCTGCGGTGAACAGAAGGTGCCACCAGACAAGGACACACATGATAATGCAGAAATTAGAACAATAAAATTTCTAAAATTGTAACCTCAAAAAATGCACGTCCTAAACCTATGTCATCCACACACCATTATTCGCACTATAAGATATTACAACTTATTACAAAGACTAAATAAATAAACTTAATTACAAACCGACAATCAATAAAAACTTTCTATAACTTCTACCGACTTGTTGGCCAAAACTCAGCGGACCGTTGTGCTACTTTGATCTCCTAACCTGCACGGACAAACAACCGTGCTAAGCGATAACGCTTAGTCGGGTGAAACAAATAATGGGCAGCCACTCACAATGGTTCCCGAGGCAAACACATGCAAATCAATATATATATATACATAAACATAATGGAATGCCGTCTAAGGTTATTACAAACGAATATCCTTATTTTGTTACAGAAACTTAAGCAATTACACATACATTAGCGTCTTATAAACCATACACAGAAATATTTATTTACTTTTTAAACAAAAAGAATATATTATACAAAACTTATTATATACTTTAAATCACTTAATGGCCCTATAGATAGTTATACTTCATAAATTCCCGAAATACATTTTATGCTTCGAAATATGAAGTTCAGAAATTCCCATTATTATAAATAATTCAAAATCATACAAATTACGGTATTAATACTTAAATCAAAAAATTTCATTTTAATCAAACCGTTACTTGTTCAAAACTAAACAAAACATTTCAATACTCAGATTTGGTTCGGGCTTGAAATAGTTATTCCAAGCTTCCTATGTATCCCTATGGTTGGGGAATCAGAACCATGTAGTTCTATAGAAAATCTTATACACTTATTCCAGGTTCAAACATAACTTATTTCCTAAATTCAGTTATCTATATCATGTTTAATATTATATTATCCCATACTTACCAATTGATACATAATTACCGTATTCGTTAAAACTAACAATAATACACATCAATTCTTTACCAACATACTTATAGTAGTAATCGAGTCTACGGTCCAGTAGGCAATAATATAATATCCCTGTATTCTCAATTCAATATGTAAATGAATATATATTTATAGAATTCATTCACTAATTATTCAACCATAACAAATATGCATATCAAATCCTTCATTAATTCTTTACAAAGACTTCATACAAACAATCATCCTCATAGCTTTTAAACAGATTAATAACATGCATTATCCATATACTAACTCTTAGGCAGTCAGGATCTATGCATAAATGCCTATTAGAACAAACATTACTGGTTACATCTCTTTTCATTGAATAGATATCACATTATTAAATAAAACACATGGGTACCCAAAGATACCATACCTTTCCACACAAATGTCCATAAAGGATCCAGAACAGAGGAGTGCATAGAGCACAAGACAAATGGCATTTATCACAAATGCATCAGATACTTATTCACATAATCTCTTAGTACATCATTACAAAACTTATCAATTCGTTCACATTCTGTTATTCTTTTAATTGCCTGCTAAGTCAAAAGGGGTGGATAAGCGAGTGAACACATGGCGGTACCCGTGGGTACGATTCGAAAAGCAACATCATATTTTTTCTCATTCAAAACATTTTCACATTGGGGATCTTAAACAAGATCCGTACACATTGATGTTCGAGAGGAACCAAACAGTGGACCTGATCAGGGTCCAGAACAGAATAGAGGGCTGCAGCTAATAAACTCTATAGGCATGCTTATCCATCCACGACCGACTCACGCAGGCTAAATTTTTCATATCATTATTAAATTCTTCACATATATATATATGCCCATTCCAGTAAATACTTGCATCATCCTTTTATGAATCATATAGACACATGCATTTATATAATTGCATTAATTATTAAGCTAACTTTAAATTATCTTTAATATGAAAAAGCATTAACCCATTAGGAATAATTGCAATATCATTCATTAAAATGATAACATAATTTATTCATGTGGTTTCATAACATTATCCATGCATAATACAAATCGCATTCAAAGCATAACATATTATTTATAATAAAGAACCATAAAAATTTAGACATACATCAGCAAAGTCATATATATATAAAACAATAGTGAAAACCCATGAAAAGGAGACATAAGATTCATTTTTAGAAAATAGGACAGGAAGGGGGTCACTGTCGTGATGGCGACAAGAGTCGTGCTCTCGACAATGGCCAGCAGGCTATGAACGAGGGGAAGGGCGAGGGACATGAGTCATGCAGGTCAACAGGACTCATGTCGATGCCCCTACAGCCTGTCACGAGTCGTGAGCATCCTTCACAACTCGTGAAGGTGCCCTGGGGCATGCCGATCGGGAGGGAAGAAGCGAGGAACATGAGTCGTACAGGTCGACACGACTTGTGTCGATGCTCCTCTGCCCTGTCACGAGTCGTGAGAATCCTTTATGACTCGTGAAGGTGCCCTGCGATATGCCAATTGGAAGGGAAGAAGCGAGGGACACGAGTCATGCAGGTTGACACGACTCGTGTCGATGCTCCTCTACCCTGTCACGAGTCGTGAGCATCCTTCACGACTCATGAAGACTTCACGACTCGTGAAGGTGCCCTGCGACACGCCGATCGGGAGGGAAGAAGCGAGGAAAACGAGTCGTGCAGGTCGGCATGACTCGTGTTGATGCTCCTCTGCCCTGTCACGAGTCATGAGCATCCTTCACGACTCGTGAAGGTGCCCTGCGACACGCCGATTGGGAGGGAAGAAGCGAGGGACATGAGTCGTACAGGTCGACACGACTCGTGTCGATGCTCCTCTGCCCTGTCATGAGTCATGCTATAATGGATGACTTGTGACTTGGCTCCCCAGCAAGCACGAATCGTGACTTGGCTCCCAATCAGAAACCGAGGGCTCGAACATGCGGGACCTGGAAAACACAAGCCCGATCGGGACTGCACAGCTTTTGCTTGGCAGCTGAACATTTGGACACGTGGGACCTAGAATCACCGACGATCTGCGTGATTGCGACAGAATCGCGTTCCCAGATCTGCAGAAATTCTGCAGGATTCCCTTGAACTTACCTCAAATCCACACTCCAACCAAAAT
The DNA here is from genome assembly GCA_947683425.1 of Excoecaria cochinchinensis. Lineage (NCBI taxonomy): Eukaryota > Viridiplantae > Streptophyta > Magnoliopsida > Malpighiales > Euphorbiaceae > Excoecaria > Excoecaria cochinchinensis. Next base: position 7,873,666 of record CANTUQ010000004.1, read on the forward strand.
AAGCAACATAAAACACAATTTTTATGCCAATAATTCAAATTAAATCATGCCAAGAACATCATTAAATCCTCAAAATCAAAACCTAGCAATGTTTATCCAATATTTCAATCAAATGCACATTTAGGCACAATAAATCACATTCAAGGCTTTTTAACACAACACATTCAAAACCCATATCATTTAAACCATCATCAACATCATAATTCATCAGATTTCCAGAAAATCAACCAAAAACCTTAAAAATGCTTTAACCACACATGAATTCTCAAACCTTGAATCCTAAGCTCCTAGTTGCAAGCTCCACTCCCACTTACCTCCTCTTTCCCCTAGGGATCATGAGTAGGCACTTCCAAAACCAGGAGAACCAAGAAATCACACACACATAAAACCCTAAATTAAGAACACATTCTAACAAATCAAGAGAAAGAGGAAGAAGAAGAAGAAGAGAAAGAAAGAACTCAACAAAACTCACCCAAAACAATCTCTTTGAGTTGATCAATTTCCACCAACTCAGCCAAAGGAAGAGGGATCAAGATGGAGCAAATAGGAAGGGAAGAAGAGAAGGAGAAGAAGGCATGAGGGATAAAGAACAGGAGAAGAAGGCGTGAGGGATAAAGAACGGGCGTCCGTAGTGCGCAAGGCGCGCGCTTGCCTAGCATGCGCGTGACGCGTCGCGCGCAGAGCGCCTTGCAGCGCGCTGCCGCGGCCGATGCTCGGAATATTTTTTTTTATATTGTTAAAAATTAACTAAAAATACTACAATTTCTAAACCCCATTTTTCAAATCTAATTTTCAAAATATTTTTTATTATTTTTCACTTTTTCACTCTAAAATGCAAATTTAAACAGGAAATCACCACTTTTTGCTTGTGACAAGGCATCTTATCATCATTGGGTAAGTTTGATCTGGGCTGCCTTAGGACCCGGTGTCTACACATGCTTAAGTTATAATTCTCATGGCATGCAATTTAACTTATCACATAACATAAATACATATTTTCACCTCAATTGAACACACAATTCAAATATGCATTTCAGAGTTTCTACACATTCAATTTGATGCACAAAAATAGAGTTTCCCAAACCTCAGTATCCTTTGCTCCTTTGAGCTTACTTGGCACTTGGTTCTCCCACTTTCTCCTTTCCTTTATCCTTCCTTAGTTCAATAACTACAATCACAATCCAATTTCTAGAATTGGAACCAAAGGTCATTTTCATCTCAATTCAAAAGAAAAGGAGAAAAAGAAGAATAATCTAAACTCAACCACTTTCCTTGTTATGAATACACAACACAATACACACACCTCTTGACCAAATCAGCAGAAATAAAAGAACTTAAACTAAAGAAGAGAGGAAACAAAAGAATAAGAAGAACAAGGAAGAGTGAGCTGATCCACATGTAGAAAATGGGAGTTTCTCCCTCCTCAAGACTATATATTACATGCATAAGGGTGAGTTGGCAAAGGCAGAAAGTTACACCAGGACTTCCACTACTTCCTCTTTAATATTGATTAGTTTAATTTAATCTCCACTAACTCTTAATTAATCGTTCTTTAGATTAATCATGCACATCTACATAATGGCCACTTAACTTATTTATTTTATGCAATTGGGTCTTCAATTTTAATTACTCTTTCGTCTAAAACTAACAAACTCAAATCAAATTTTACCTAATTAACCTATTTAAGCCAAATTACTACTAGGGTGTATTTCGGGCCATTCCAACTCTTCCTTCCAAAAAAGAATTTCGTCCGCAAAATTCATACCTGAATTAAACAGCTGAGGATACTAAGCTCGCATTCTTGCTTTCGAATCCCATGTCGCTTCCTCAATCCCATGATGTAGCCAGAACACCTTCACTAAAGGAACTTGTTTACTTTGACGTTGCTTCACTTCTCGTGCCAATATTCCTTTAGGCTTCTCATCATAGGAAAAGTCCGGTTGCGCTTGCACATCTTGTATAGACAGAACATGTGACTCATCTGAATGATATATTCGAAGCATAGACATATGGAAGACATCGTGAAACTTAGCCAAATCCGGAGGCAAAACCAGCCGATAAGCCATTGTTCCAATTCTTTCCAACACTTCATATGGTCCAATGAACCTCGGACTTAGTTTCCTTTTCTTCCCAAATCGAAGCACTTTCCTACAAGGAGACACTTTCAGGAAGACCTTATCACCCACGTCAAACTCAATATCCTTTCTTTTCAAGTCCGTATAGGACTTTTATCTGTCACTTGCAGTTTTCAACCTCTACTGAATAATCTTCGCTTTCTCTTCTGTATCCCTTACCAAATCTGAATCGATAATTTTATGCTTATTCAATTTCGTCCAACATACCGGAGTCCGACATTTTCTACCATAAAGAACTTCATACGGTGCCATACAAATACTCACCTGATAACTGTTGTTATACGCAAATTCCATCAACGGAATATACTTATCCCAACTCTTCGAGAAATTTAAAACTTATGCCCGAAGCAAATTTTCCAACACCTAAATTACCCTTTCTGACTGTCCATCAGTATGTGGATGGAATGTTGTGCTGAATTGCAATCTTGTACCCAATGCAGTTTGCAAAGCCTTCTAGACTTAGAAGTAAACCTCAAATCTCTATCTGATACAATAGACAAAGGAATACCATGCAGTCTTACAATCTCATTCACATAAAGTTCAGCCAATAGATCCATAGAGTAATCTAATCGAATCGATATGAAATGAGCTGACTTGGAGAACCGATCAATTATTACCCATATGGAATCTTGCTATTTCGATGTCATTGGAAGACTAGTGACGAAATCCATGGTAATGTTATCCCATTTCCATTGTGGAATTGGAATAGGATTCAACATACCCAGTGGAACTTGATGTTCCGCTTTCACTTGCTGATAGGTCAAACACTTAGAAACATATTCCACCACATCTCTCTTCATACCAGGACACCAATAAAGCTGTTTCAAATCCTGATACATCTTATTACCACCTGGATGCATAGTAAAGAAAGTATTATGCACTTCATGCAAAAGCCTCTTTCTCAACTCTTTATCGTCTGGCACACATAACCGATCTCGGTAATACAAAACACCCTCTTTATCCACAGAATAGTCAGTCTTATCACCATTTTTGTCTGACTATAGAATCTGTTGCAACTTAGGATCACCTTTCTGCGCATTCACTATCTCACACCTCAAATTAGGTCTTGCCTTTAATTGAGCTATTAAAACCCCATCAGAAGCAAACCTCCACCTAACTTGCTGTAATGTCAATGCCGAGATTGAATGGTAATCCACTATGCAGTCATAATCCTTAAACAGTTCAAGCCACCTTCTCTGTCCCAAATTCAACTCTTTCTGAGTGAGCAAGTATTTGAGACTCTTATGATCAGTGAAAATCTTACCCCTTTCACCATACAAGTCGTGATGCCATATTTTTAAGGCAAACACTACTGAATCCAATTCCAAATCATGCATCGGATAATTCTGCTCATACGGTTTCAACTATCTCAAAGCATAAGCTACCACTTTCCCATCTTGCATCAATACATATTCCAATTAAATGCTGGAAGCATCGCTATACATAGCATACTCCTTGCCAGAAATAGGTTGAGTTAGGATTGGTACTTCAACTAACATCTTCTTCAACTGTTCAAAGCTTACTTGGCACTTATCTGACCACACAAACTTAACTGCCTTATGAAGCAACTTGGTAAGGGGAGAAGCTACAACCGAAAACCCTTTCACAAAATGCCTATAGTAACCCGCAAAACCTAAGAAACTCCTAATCTCAGGCATATTTCTAGGCGGTTGCCAATTCACAACTGCTTCTATCTTAGCTGGATCAACTTTAATGCCCTCAGAAGAGACAACGTGACCCAGAAAACATACTTCCTCCGCATACAACTTATGAGCTGCTCATGATCTTTCTCACTCCTCGAATACACCAATATATCATCGATAAACACTACAACAAATTGATCAAAATACATCCTGAACACTCTATTCATCAAATCCATGAATGCTGCAGGCACATTAGTCAACCCGAATGGCATTACAAGAAATTCATAATGTCCCTATCGAGTCCTGAATGCAGTCTTTGGTATATCCTCCTTCTTAACTTGCAACTGATAGTATCACGATCTCAAATCAACCTTTGAAAACACACCAGCTGCCTTCAACTGGTCAAACAAATCCTCAATCCTTGGCAAAGGATATCGATTCTTCATTGTTACCCTATTTAGCTGTCTGTAGTCAATACACATTCTTATTGTACCATCTTTCTCTTAACAAATCGCACTGGAGCTCCCCATGGGGATACACTCGGTCTTATAAAACCCTTATCTAATAACTCTTGCAACTGAGTCTTTAATTCTTTTAACTCAGTAGGAGCCATTCCATAAGGTGTCTTAGACACAGCTGCTATACCGAGTACAATCTCAAGTGACAGCTCCACTTCCCTTATTGGTGGTAAACCAGCCAATTCTTCTAGAAACACATCAGGAAATTCCTTCACTGCTGGTATATTATGAATTCTAACTTGTTCCCTCTTTGAATACAACACAAAGGCTAGAAAAGCCTCACATCCTTTCCTCAGACACCGATACGCTTGCATAGCAGATATCACATCTATTAGCGGGTTAGCATGCACACCCCTCACAATCACCTTAGACTGTACTGAATTTCTAAGCACAACTGTTTTCTTTCTACAATTTTCTATAGCTTGATGCTTACTCAACCAATCCATACCCAAAATCAAATCAAATTCATCAAAAGGCAACTCAATAAAGTCTACAAGATACACTTGACCTTGCACCACTAATGGGCAATCTCTGTACACTTTATTCACATTTATGCTATTCCCTAATGGACTAGTCACACATATATTATAGTTTAAATAATCAATATTAGACGTCTTATCACATAATTTCTTAGAACACATATATGAATGCGTAGATCTAGGGTCAATGAATGCAAACATTTCTATATCAAAGAGTAGAAATGTACTAGCTATAACCCCTGGCGCATCCTGCTCCTCATGAGCCTTCATAGCATATGCCCTTTGTAACACCCATTCCCGACCACTCGCTTAGCTTCACTAAGACAGTCAAGAACGGTCATCACACAACACATAACACAAACACATCACATGGCATATACACATCCAATTTCCTGAACTAACAAATTCCTTTCCCTCACATATAGCGGAATTAATTACAAAATGCATTCTCATACTCATTCATATATACTGTCCACTTACATTACATATTATGTTCAGTTGTTACATTATAACTCCTTACAAGCCAAAATACATAACTACATAACATGATACAAAACAACAAAACCTACATTAGCAAAGATTCCTAGTGTGTTGATCGACGAGATGCAGGACCGTCCTTCAATCTCGCTTCTCTTCAGAACCTACATGGATTAGAAACTCGTGCTAAGCAATAATGCTTGGTGGGGAAACAATATATAATACACACACACACACACACACACACAAACACATATACACATATATATAACAATTCTTTGAGCAATATAATATACATACTTGTTAATCATGCTTCATCATATACATGCCTCAGAATCATAGTATTAAGCATACCTCAGTATACATTTAGAATCACTAAATAGTCGTATTCATATATTACAATATTGCATGGCAATCACATAACGCATCATATTTACATTCTCATTATTAATTAACTCATTTCATTATTACCTTGCCTGCAATTCATAGATGCGGATAACGGGTATTGCATCAGTACTTGAGTGTACCACAATCACTTTTGTATTCGAAGATACGCACTTTCACATCAGTACCCGTAGGTAGGAATAATCAATAAGATATAATATAAATAAGTAAACCCAATAAGGATTCGATACACATCAAAGATTCTGAAAGGAATCGGACGCTTTGGCTACAACACTTAAACCTTATAGGCATGCCTATCTATCCACTACTCGACTTGCAGGCTATATTATTAATCATTCATTGGCATTATGAAACACCATATATACACAGTAAGTAATATCTTAACATTCATTATATTGCATACATGGTTATAGCTTATCAAATACACTCCCACTTTATTGTTTTAAATTACATGAATCAATACATTTATAATCTCATATGCATCTTTATTCATAAAATAATAATATAATTTCCACATCTGAGAACATTTAGCAAGTATTTCTGTAACACCCCTTACCCGTATGTAGTAAACTACACCGTGAACCGGTGGTCCATGACGACGGTCAAGGGCATTACCGAAACAAACACGCAAAACTTATAACCCTTTAAGCTAAAAATATGAGTTATAAAATTTCTTTCAGTTTCAAAAACACATTATCTTTAACTATAAATTCATTATACAATCGTACCATAAATTATACTTCTTCAGAATATACTATAGATAGAACATTTACATAACCAGTATCATTTTTACAAAACTTAAAATTTTTAAATTTCAAATCTTGCATACATTATCAAGACTATACAAATCCTACGCTAATATCTCTTCATAAGCCTGCATTGGCCTGGACTGTTGCGGAAAGACCCTCGAAATACCCGATCAATAGTACCTACACGGATTAAAAGAAAATCCGTGCTAAGCATAAAGCTTAGTGGGAAAAACCTAAATATGGACAACCACTAAGAATGGCCGTCGATTAAGTTCAAAGAAAAGCATAATATAGACAATATAATCATATCAAAAATAACAAATTAGATATTTTCAAGGACAGTGTCAAAATAGCCACTTATTTTGCATATCAATGTTAACAGATCAATTACACACATCTTTCTCATCTTGTACATGTCACTTGGTGCACTTATTCATTTCCTTCCGATTTCCACAATTCAGTTCACCCATCTTTCTTAGCAGTTGCATTATCAGATAATTGATTCAATCAAAAAGACATTTGGATTACAATAATAAATACACACTTTTATATAAGTCTTCACGTATTTTCATCCATTCATAATTTACTGTTTGATTCACATACTCTTGTTCACTTAATGCCTGCGAAGTCAAAGGGGTGGATAACGAGTACACATAGATACCTGAAGGTATCAGTATCACATCACATCACATAGACGCACAAAAGGCCTCAAAGCATTCTTTTCATTCTTGTTCCAAAGTACTTTCACATAGAATCTTAGGTAAGATTCAACAGAAAGATCACGAAGGTCCATTCGGAGGACCTGATCAGGGTCCAAATCGTACACATGGCTGCAGCTACACATAACTCTATTAGGCATGCCTAATTATCCACGACTCGACTAATGCAGGCTAACATATACTTGTTTCTTTTAATGATGTATGTATAATAGTTTCATATTTTTCATAAATAGATACATTTATTATTGTCATATAATAATCTTACGTATCATTTATACATAAGCTAAAGTAATGGCTCATATAATATAACCAACCACGAGCTATAATTACAATCATAACTTAATTATTTAACGGCTTAACAATTTATTTCAACTATAGCTTACATGGTATATCATATTTTAACTGAAACAATATGTGATATGTAAATTACAGTCAAGGCTCATGTTCAAAAGCTCAAACGACATACATTTATAACATAGGAAGGAGTCGCGCTCGCGACCTTAGTCGCGATCGCGACGGAAAACAAGTATCCCACTCTCGTTATTCTTAATTAAATGAACTTTACATAAAACATACTTATTCTTATAATGTCTCTAAATAATTTCATATACATTACTCTCCCAATGTCACACATTAAAATTGAGAATTTCAACATAAGTGTCTCAAATTATTCAAACTATTTAGAATCATTCATTATTTAGACAGGTATATAAGTACCGTTTGAGATACGCAAGTTTCATTTCATTTTCAGTTTATGACGCACCCAAAACAATTATTTACTTCAAACTTAATGTCATATACCAAATTTTAAATCATAAATAAGCCTACACGAGACTTAAATCATTAATAGCTTAATAATGTTTATAAACTTTTTCATACATGCCACATATAATTCTAGCAAGCACCAAGGCATTAACCGAATTCAGTTGATACATTATCTTTTATGTCCGAATGAATTTCTATGCTTTGGTTCGGACTTGGAAGGACATTCCAAGCTTCCTACGTATCCCAAAGAATTGGGAATCAGAACCCCGTAGTTCTACAAGTTCAATGTATAGATTGTATAATTTTACTTCAAGTCTTCTAATATACTATAACTATGTCAATTTTGGAGGAATTCAAAAGTATTCAACCCATTAAACCTTTAACTATCTTAATCCAAATTCTTATTCAAAACCCTAGTCATTTGTATTCTTAAGTTGTAACCATTTAATTATGCTTTACAAAACTTTAAACATGTGTCGGATAAGTTCCAAAAAGTTCCGGTGAAGTTCGGGTGCGTTTCGGGAAGAAAAACACCCAAAATATGCAAAACAGGGGAGGGTCACGGTGGCAACCACTTGGTTATGACCGTGAGGTCCAAAATTGAGCATTCTGCCCTCTTTTGACATTGGTCACGGTGGTAACCAATTTGGTTGCCACCGTGACATACTAAAAATGGCAAAACAGAAGCACAGAGTCAGGACTGCTTTCCACTTCAAACTTCAACAGCCTAAACCGACCTCTAAAACTCATTTTTAGGCCAAACGTCCTTCTTAACAAATGATCCTTAGGATGTTAGCTTTAATATAGAACAAATAACGTGTATTTTGGACACATAAATAATCAGATATGACCAAAACAATCCATACTGCTCCCCTGAACCCGGCCAGAGGAGATACCTCTATTTCCGGACAACCTTAGGGACACTTAGAGCTAGAATTGGCTCAAGCCTATTTCTAAGAGGTTTGTAGGAATAGGTATTAGCTTTCAAAAGCCACTGGTATCATATCGATTGGAGTTCTAAAACTCATAATACAGCCTAATAACTGAGGAAGGGTCAAGTGTATTCTAACACAGTTTTCACCCAAAATCCTATTCACATGCACGGTTTAGCAATTTAAACCAACACTCACTACCATCATCATATATCATCATCAAAACATTCAAATAAATCATATAACGCATAAACAAATACAAATTTATATATATAACGAAAGAGTTTCCAAACCTCTTTTCCTTTGCTCCCAAATTGTTCAAATAGCTGCACAGTCTCCTTTTCTTCCTTCTCCCTCTTTAGCTTCTCTTGTTCCCTCCAAACAAAATAACCAAAACTCAAAGTTACACATACCCTTATCTATCTTCAAGGAGAAGAGGAGAGGAAGAGGGAAAAACCAACCACTTACATTTTTCTTAACCCAAATCTTGCATCTAATTTCTTAGAATTTTAACAAATCTATCTTGGGCTTCAATTGCTTGAAGTGGCGTGAGAGAGGAGGAGGATAGGCTTTCTCCCTTTCTTTTCCCTTTCATTTTCCGTCCAAGAATGGCCCTAGGGACAGCCAAAGGGCTGCCTTAAGGCCATAAGTCCATCCTTATCCTCATTTGCCACATGTCACCTTTTTAGTGGTCCAAAGTTGATATTTATGTCAAACATCTCTTTTAATCCCTTTCCTTAATTCTTTTCCCTCAATTGGCATTCCACTTTTCTATTACATATATTGGCCCACATAATTAATTAATTCAATCAATTTGATCCTTAATTACAAAATGACCGAAATACCCCTACCTTACACAAATAAAACTAGTCACATTCTTTTACTACAATTAATCACTTCCTTCATCCAATTACACATTTTTAGTCACCAAAATAATTATTTTCATGTTGTTTAAGACACGACGATATAACTGTCCAACTTACTGAAACCCGCTGAAACTTTTAAATTAATGACGGTTGCGTCATTTTTAACACTTCCGTCCCTATTTTGATCACATTCGGTTTCCGTTACACCCTAAACTTACCCTAATCCGACTAGGGTATATTCGGGGTGTTACAATTTCAGACTTGAGACTCTGTCGCGCTAGCGACAGAACTCAACTCAACCCTCTGTCGCGCTCGTGGCATAGGTCGCGTTTGCGACAGGACCAAACTCTTGCTTCTGTCCCGCTCACGATAATGCCCATGACTAAACACCAGCTAGCAATTCTTCCCATCGGAGCACTCTATGGCACTCGCGACCCTTGTCACGCTCGCGACAGAGCCTGAACATCATGTTCAAAGCTCCACTCTTCAAACCTCTTTCTCATACACTTTACAATACTCATAAAATTGACTTCCAAAACCCATCCTAACATCATTTCTCGCCGTCATGGCCTTCTAACCAATTACTTATCTACATGCTAAGATTACAAAGGCACAATTCTCATTATTTTTGGTCTTAACCTTGAGGAGTTATGGTCAATGGAACACCTTTTGCTCCAAAAGCCCTCTTATAGGTTTTGGTTACAGTTAAACACACTTTTGAAGACTATAAAGTCCTCAAACCACTATGGCCATTTCTATTACAATTATAAGCACATACTTTATGAACCTAATTCCATTAACCTCATTCAATTTGGCGTCACATAACTCTTGATATAACATAAACACAGTCATAAGGTCAACACACCCTACAATTCCAGTTTTACACTACCAAGCTACTCAAGCTTAAATTCAACTAATTCGAAATATTTAATATTCCCAACTCACACAAACCATCCTAATATACACATAAACACCTCGGCCTAAACAATATTTCATTAAGCATCACCTCATTCACAATTTGCATAGCAATTCTACAATTCCTCCAAAACAGAAATACATGTTAGGTCAAGATGCTCATGGCAACACATTAGCTCATCATATAACATAAACACATAATTTTCACCTCAATTAAAAACACAATTTAAAATGCATTTCAGAGTTCGTACACATCAATTTAGCACTCAAAAATAGAGTTTCCCAAAACTCACTATCCTTTGCTTCTCTAGCTCACTTCGCACTTAGTTCTCCCACTTTCTCCTTCCCTTTATCTTTCCTTGGTTCAACCACTACATGTACAGTCCAATTTCAAGATTTGGAACACAATATCATCATCCCATCCAAATCAAAAGAAAAGCGAAAAGAAGAAGAAAAACAATCTAAATGCTACACTTACCTTGACTAAATGGAAACTCAACACAACACAAACATGACATGATCCAAATTAGCAGAAATGGAATGGATTCAAGCTAAAGAAATGAGTAAACAAAAAAAGAAGATGAAGAACAAGGGAGAGAGTGTATGAGTCGATCAATCACTACAAGAAAATTGACTTTTAACGACCAAAATTTAACGAAGGGATAAAAATTCGGTCGTTAAAATATACAAATAACGAAGGGAAATTAATCCGGTCGTTAGTTCTTAAATTTTATTGTTATATAACGAGGGGATTAAATCCGATCGTTAAAATAATAAAAATCCAGTCGTTAAAATATACAAATAACGAAAAAAAATTAATCCGGTCGTTAATTCTTAAATTTTATTATTATATAATGAAGGAATTAAATCTAGTCCTTAAAACAATAAAAATTCGGTGTTTAATGGTGTAAAATAATTGGGGGACTTCATCTTTACCTCTAAATTAAAACATAAGTCAATACAAGCCTAAAAGTAAAAATCACCCATTCCCTTTTTCCAATTTGCGTACAAAATGCATTTTGTCTCTCACAGTGGACGGTACCCCCTTGTGCCTGTATCGCCGCATCGCCTTGCCGTCGCGGGTCACGTCTGCCTCGCCCAGTCGCTGCCGCGTCGCCTCGCGTCGGCCTTGCCTCGCCTCGCCCCTGTCGTGCGTCGCATCTGCCTATCCTAGCCGCCGCTGCTTCGCCTCGCGTCGCGTTACCCTCGCCTTGTCGCCGCTGCATCACCTTGCGTCGCGTCGATAGTTACCTCGGGCTATCTGATTATAAGGTACATTGCATTTGTTACCTAAAGGTCCTACATTTTGAATTGCCTTTAGTTGATAACCTTTCGTTGGAAGAAGGAAGGAACTGATTTCACTCAAATATAACCTGTATAGGTGCTTGCCGATACAATTGATTTGCCATGTCGAATTGCAAGAGGCTATAAATATTGTAAAAGGGATGATGCATCCTCATGTCTTGTTCGATTTGGGCTTGACAGGTATTTTTTTTTCTCTTGTTCCTGCAAATTTCATTTCTTCAAGTGTGAAACAAATAAATTTACACTTGAGCATACTTCAATTTTAAGTGTTTTCCTTGTTTACTTCTGATCATTAACAATCTGAAGACATTGAATGGATCAAGTTATCTTGGGAGTCAATAGCTAATTACTTGCAGCAACATGTGAATTTAATACCTGTAGAATGGTTGAACATTTGAGTTACAGAACATAACATTGAACTTGTCATTTGAGCAGGATAAATTCATTTCAAGTATGTCTTCTAGGTAAGGGCACTACAATTAAAAACTTGATTTTTGTTTTGCACCTTGCTGAGGGTTGAACAAATTTAATATACTAATATATGCTTGTTTCCAATGTATGCTTATTAAATTGCTATACATACATTATTTTTCTAGAGAGCTGAAAGAAGGGTTCATTTTTCTTTAAATGAAAATTTTGTCGTAATTCCTAAAGGCATTTCACACTATATGACTAACTGGAGATAGAGTTTTGGTTTATTAGAAAACTTTTCTTGCAAACTCTGTGAGCTAATGGAGCAATTAGGACGTGTTAATTTTGAATTAGACTCGAATGCTATTGTTAAGTGAGCAATTACAAATTCCTAAAGTCCACAAACTATGACATTTTGCGGATATTATTCACATTCACGATCTTATTAATAAAAAACAAAAATGATACAATTCGGTTGTTTTATTTGAAGGACCGGTTTCATTGGCTGTTTAGCCATTTACTGACAATTCGGTTGCAAACTCTGCTTCTTGTAGACTTGTAGCTTAGGCTCCATTATGTTGTATTTCAGTTAGTTCCCAAGTAATTTACTGACATATATAGAAATGGAGAATACAATAAGTTGGTGTTAAACTATTTACTCAGATTTTAATTATAATTAGATTTATGAAAGAATTAAATATGGTTTAAATTATTCATATTGTTATAGCTAATTAATAAACCATTAACTGAAGTAGAATTTTTATTAAGGGTTAATTACAAAATTGAGATTAAGCTATACGGTGTTTTTCAATGTTTGCACCGAATTGAGTTACCTTCTCTCTCTTTTTCTGGTGCTATGGCTGCTTTTTCACCATAGCAACTTTCATCTCTCTCTCCTCTTGTAATAATGTAATCTAGAATTCATAATAATAATATATAAACATTTTTAAGTAACAAATATAATAATAAATTAACAAATAAGCCAAAGAATAAATGAACAAAGAAATAATTAAACAAAGAAATAAGCTTAAAAAAAATTAAAAGAGCCACTTTCTGCTCCCCAAGCCTGGAATCATCATATATAGGGTGATTCATGCCAAAAAAAAAAACATTAAAACACTTATATAAACAAAGGAAGCATGATTTAATGCATAAAAACAGGGAACAAAAATGAACAGTAAAGAAGAATTTGGAGAAGATGATGAATACTGACAATCAAATTTAATATACTAATATATGCTAGTTTCCAATGTATGGCCAAACAGTACTTCTCAGACTGTCAATCGCTCAATCTGGTATTTGATAATGCTTTGTATCAGCAACTGCTCATTTTATCTATTTTTGTGGAGAAGTTTGAATTAACTGTCCAAATTGATTAGTTGTGTGGGTATTCTTTGGTTGGAGTCTGGTAAGTGAAACATGGTTTCACCTCATACTTTCTCGCAAGGATTTGTTTGTCATTCATTACTTTTAAAGATATCTCAGAATATTTGGTTGCTTCAAGTCAAGGAGTAAAATTTCATGACTTCACTAAACAAAGACATAGTATAACACATTGAACTAGCTAAGGGATTTCAATGTATGTACTCTCTTGCATGTAAATATATGATGGCTTAATAAGATTATATCAGATTTGCTGTAGAGTGCGAGTTACCTTTTTATTTGCATGATTTGGAGTATCTTTTTTGGTTGCATATGGTTCTCTATCCTCTTGCAGAAGCTTTTATTGATACTAAATAAGAGGGCTATTTGATTATTTACTGAATGATAACTGTCGAATTTATTAGATTTGTGTTTAGATTTGGCTGAATTGATTATTTACTGAATGATATCTGTAAGTTAATATCTTCTTAATAAAACTAATGCATACCCAGTAAATACATGTCTTGCTTTAAATTTATGTACTAAATAATTTACTTTGATACATATCCGCTTACTGATGTTGATTTTTAATGTTATTCGCTTACTGATATCGATAACAGTTGTGCCCAATACAATAAATAATAGCTGTAAGGTAAATGCAAAACATATATTCAAAAACTCAATTGACAAAGGAATGTGTTTTCTTTTCTAGTTTCTTTGTGATCTTGATAATGAAAAGTATGTTACTGCTGTTTATGATGAAATGAATATTGCCAAGCTTGTTTTAACAAGTGTTTTTTAAATTATGTTTTCTTCTACATGACTTGTAGCTGTTCCCGCATTTGGGCATCAATCATTTCACTGTTTATTCATTCTTTGCAATGGATGAACCTGAAGTCTCCTTAATAATTGCTTGTACTGCTTATATTAGATTTGAAGCCATTAATTTACTTCATTCAGAAATTCAAAAACAACTTTTCCCACAAACTTGTTAGTTTTGTTTCTTCTAGAGGAAATATGCCCTTTTCCCCCATCTACTCGTTTTTCGATTAAATGCTTTCAATTTCCCTACAACTAGAAAGACAACTAGTTACAACTTACCTTTGTTCTTGTAGTTACATGTTTTTGATGATTTTAGAGGCATATGCATGGTTAAGCCACAATACTGATGTGGATGATAAAGTAAGTTGCTATTACTCTTTCCTTTTTACCATTTTATTGATTTGAAGACTTCCATTTATTAATATTGTTTGATATCGTATTGTGCCAGATGATGCTATCATGGCTTTAATCTAAGTCACATTAAAAACTTCCATATGCTAATACATTCTACAATAATTATCTAAATCTGAATGGAATTGTTCCTTCATTACTGTCACCATATTTATTCATGTGGCCTTCATCTAAGTTGTGCAATCTTCTCGGTTCATGGCCTATATGTATGTTTTAGAATGTTCTAAAATTTTCTATATTTTTTTAACCAAGCATTAGGGTTCATAAAAGTTTAACTTTGATATTTTCTTCATTTGTATTTATTAAGTTAGATAAAGCACAAGTTTAACTTTGATATTTTCTTCATTTGTATTTGTTAGGTTGCCTTGCATTATCATGCCATCATTTCTATAGCGAATATTAATTATTAATTTTAGCCTTTGTTATATTTTCTATTGTTGATATTTTTGTCTGTACCTGTGAATATTAATTTTTGCTTTTGTTATATATTTTGCAGGTCTTTAAAATTTTGGACAGTGAAGTTAGGAGGTTTATTTTTCACATTTTTCTCAAAAATCTTTTAAATAGAAATTAGTATAGAGATGAGCTATTTTCTTGACCAAGCATGTCATTGATAGTTTTTATTTTATTTTATTTGGAATTGTGATTATTCAATTTGTAAATATGACTATTTTTTGTAACTTTTCTTTTTCAATAAATGAAAAGAGCTTATAATATTTTTGTATAAAATATATGTGAATGATATATACCATGCATATAATATTATAAAATAATTTATATTTTAAAATACCATTATATTATTAATGTTTGGTGTATTATGATAAATCAGAGGGCATAATATATTGGTAATTGTTGTTTGTTAGCGCTAAACACAATTAGCGAAGGGAAAATCCGGTCGCTAAAAGGAATTTTTAACGACGGGAATTTCCTTCGTTGAAAGTGAACACATCAGCAAAGGGAAAATCCGGTCGCTAAAGGAAACTTTTAACGACCGGAATTCCCTTCGTTGAAAGTGAATACAATCAACGAAGGGAAAATTCGGTCGTTAAAAATTAGCATTCAACGACCGAAAATATTCCGGTCGTTAAAGACATTAACGACCGGATTTAAAATCCGGTCGTCTATACCTTTAACGAAGGGGCTTTTACCGACCGGATTTTCCGGTCGTTATAAGTTTTTAACGACCGGATTTCAACTTTTAACGACCGGATTTCCCTTCGTTAAAGGGCATTTTTCTTGTAGTGAATATTCAGATTTCCTCCATATTTCTCTCTCATCCTCCACTATATATTGCATGCAAAATGCTAAGGTGGCACAAGGAGAAGATGACACCCGAATTCCACTACACCAACTCCCCTAATCTTGCTTAGTTTAACTTAATTCCACTTAGTGTTAATTAATCCAACTTCTAATGTTAATCATGCACATCTACATATTGATAACTTAAACTTATTTATTTTCTGCAATTGGGTCCTCAATTCAATAGCACTTAAGTCCAAAAATTAGCAGACGCATAATTAAACTTACCTAATTACCCCAATTAGACCAAATTACTACATGGGTAAAATTCGGGCAATTACAACTCTCCCCTCCTAAAAAGAATTTCGTCTGAAAAATTCATGCCTGAATCAAACAGCTGAGGATACTGAGCTTGCATTGCTGCTTCCAGTTCCCATGTCGCTATGGCAGCATTTTGCACTGATAACACATGCGATTCATCTAAACCATATCTCTGAAGGATAGAAACGTGGAAGACATCGTGAAGCTTAGCCAAAGCTGGAGGCAAAGCTAACTGATAAGCCACTGTTCCAACTCTTTCTAACACTTCATAGGGTCCAATGAACCTTGGACTCAGTTTCCCTTTCCTTCCAAACCGTAGCACTTTTCTCCAAGGAGACACTTTCAGAAAGACCTTATCACCCACTTCAAGCTCAATATCCTTTCTCTT
Organism: Excoecaria cochinchinensis; assembly: GCA_947683425.1. Lineage (NCBI taxonomy): Eukaryota > Viridiplantae > Streptophyta > Magnoliopsida > Malpighiales > Euphorbiaceae > Excoecaria > Excoecaria cochinchinensis. The sequence continues at coordinate 7,890,528 of CANTUQ010000004.1, forward strand.
CAGATTCGCATAAGACTTCTGCCTATCACTTGCAACTTTCAACCTCTGATGAATAATCTTTGCTTTCTCTTCTGTATCCCTTACCAAATTTGAACCAATAATCCTATACTCATTCAATTCTGTCCAACACACAGGTGTTTAGAATTTCCTACCATACAGAACTTCATTAGGAGCCATGCCGATACTCACTTGGTAGCTGTTATTGTAAGTAAATTCTATCAATGGAATGTACTTATCCAAACTCTTAGAGAAATTCGGAACATATGCTCTAAGCAGATCTTCTAATACCTGAATTACCCTTTCTGATTGTCCATTAGTCTGCGAATGAAAAGCTATAATGAAATGCAATTTTGTACACAATGCAACTTGCAAACCCTTCCAGAGATTAGAAGTGAACCTCGGGTCTCGATCTAATACTATGGATAATAAAATACCGTGTAGTATTACGATCTCATTCACATAGAATTCAACCAACCGATCCATAGAGTAATCAAGTTAAATTGGTATGAAATGAGCTGACTTGGAAAATCGATCCACTATTACCTATACAAAATCATGTTGTTTTGCTGTCATTAGGTGACTAGTGATGAAATCCATGTTAATGTTATCCCATTTCCATTGTGGAATTGGAATAGGATTCAACAGACTCGATGGAATTTGATATTTCTCTTTCATTTGCTGATAGGTCAAACACTTAGAAACATATTCCACTACATCTCTCTTTATACCAGGCCACCAATAAAACTGTTTTAAGTCCTGATACATCTTATTGCCACCTGGATGCATAGTGAAGGCTATATTATGCGCTTCATGTAGAAGCTTCTTTCTCAACTCTTTGTCACTTGCCACACATAACTGATCTCTGTAATACAAAACACCCTCATCATCCACTGAATAGTCAGTCTTGTCACCATTTCTGACTAATTGCAGAATCTGTTGCAACTTAGGATCACCTTTCTACACATTCACTATCTCACACCTCAAATTAGGTATTTCCTTTAATTGAGCTATTAAAACCCCATCAAAAGCAAACCTCCACCTAACTTGCTGTAATGTCCATGCTGGGACTCTTGTGATCAGTGGAGATCTTACACTTCTCACCATAGAAGTAGTGACGCCTGATTTTTAAGGCAAACACTACTGCAGCCAATTCCAGATCATGTGTCGGCTAATTCTGTGCATGCAGTTTCAAATGCCTTAAAGCATAAACTATCACTTTCCCATCTTGCATCAGTACACATCCCAGTCCAATACCGGAAGCATCGCTATACATAACGTACTCCTTGCTAGAAATATGTTGAGTCAGAATTGGTGCTTCAACTAACATCCTTTTCAACTGTTCAAAGCTTGCTTCACACTTATCTGACCACACAATCTTAACTCCCTTACGAAGCAACTTGGTTAGCGAAGAAGCTATCACTAAAAATCCTTTCACAAAGCATCGATAGTACCCAGCTAATCCCAAGAAACTTCGAATCTCATGCACATTTCTGGGCGGTTTCCAATTCACCACAGCTTTTATCTTTGCCGGATCAACCTTAATGCCATCAAAAGAGACAACATAACCCAAAAAAGACACTTCTTTAAGCCAGAATTCACACTTACTGAGCTTAGCATACAACTAATGCTCTCTTAAAGTCTGAAGCACAATTCTCAGATACTGCTCATGCTTTTCTCATTCCTTGAATACACAAGGATGTCATCAATGAACACCACTACAAATTGATCTAAATACGGCCTAAACACTCTATTCATCAAATCCATAAATGTTGTAGGCACATTAGTCAACCCGAATGGCATTACAAGAAATTCATAATTTTCTTATCGAGTCCTGAATGCAGTCTTTGGTATATCCTCCTCCTTAACTTGCAACTGATAATATCCAGATCTTAGATCAATCTTAGAGAACGCTCTAGCTCCCTTCAACTAGTCAAACAAATCTTCTATTGTTGGCAAAGGATACTTATTCTTCACTGTCACCTTGTTAAGCTGTCTGTAGTCAATACACATTCTCATAGTGCTATCCTTCTTCTTAACAAACAGCACTGGAGATCTCCAAGAGGATACACTCGGTCTGATAAAACCCCTAGCTAACAACTCTTGCAACTAAGTCTTCAATTCTTGCAAATCAGTAAGAGCCATTCGATAAAGCATCTTAGACAAAGGTGCTGTACCAGGCACTACCTCAATTGTCAGCTCCACATCCCTTATAGGTGGTACACTAGCTAACTCTTCTGGAAACACATCAAGAAATTCCTTCACTACTAGTATATCATGTATCCTAACTTGTCCCCTTTTCAAATCCAACACAAGGGCTAAGAAAAGCCTCACATCCTTTTCTCAGACACCTATACACTTGTATAGCAGATATTACATCTATTAGCGGATTTGAACATGCACCCCTCATAGTCACCTTAGTCTGTTCTAAACTACCTAGCACAATTGTTTTCTTTCTACAGTTAACTACAGCTCGATGCTTAATCAACCAATCCATACCTAATATCAAGTCAAATTCATCAAAAGGAAACTCAATTAGATCTACAGGAAAGACTTGATCTTGCACCATTAGAGGGCAATTTCTATACACTTTATTGACATTAACACTATCCCCCAATGGACTAGTCACGCATATATCATACAATAAATGATCAACAGTAGACATCTTATCACATAATTTCTTAGAACACAAATATAAATGCGTAGACCCAGGGTCAATCATTGCAAACATTTCTATATCAAAGAGTACAAATGTACCAGCTATGACCTCAGGCGCATCCTACTCCTCATGAGCCTTCATTGCATAAGCCCATGCTGGTGTTGTAGTCGGTCGGTAAACAGATTCTGACATTGCACCACCCTTTTACTAGCTACCTCTACCATGTCCTCTACTTCTTCCTCTGTTAATTGGAGGCAAATTGGATCCACCTTTACTCGCTTCTTGCTGATTACCAACCACTTCATAAGCCTTAGGACAGTTAGCCAGGAAGTGCTCAGTACTTCCATATTTGAAACAAGCACCAGTCAACTTCCAACAATCACCTATATGATGCTTGCAACAGTGAGGACACTCAGGCACATAATTCCTAGTACTAGACACACCCCTGCCCATACTAGATGCATAAAAAGATCCTTGCTTTCTGCCTCTAGTAGCTGGGTTACTAGCTGACTCAGCTAGAGGTGCCCCTTGGGACTCTCTTGATCTTTTCCCTAATGTGCCCCACCTCTATTAGGGTTCCTCCTCTGCATTCTTTCTCTCTGAATCTTTTGCGACCTTTCCACTCTCATAGCTGCCTCAACTATCTGATAGTAGCTCATAGTTTGAGATGTGATCATAGAGATCAGTAATGCCTTAATTAACTCATTCAACCCTTCCTCGAATTGTTGACAATGAAACTCTTCTGTAAGCACTCCCTCAGGTGCATACTTGCTGAGCCTACAAAACTCCTTCTCATACTCAGCTACAGACAAGGCTTTCTGCCTCAAATTCAGAAATTGCTTCCAGTTTGCTTCCCGATACGCCTTAGTGATGTACTTATTCTGGAACTCCTGTACAAATAATTCCCATGTAATCGGGTTCGGAAGCGTCGGGTGCTTTAATACTAATTTCCACCAGTCATAGGTAGATCCCTAAAGCAGTGATACCACACATTCCACCTTCTATTTAGGAGGGCATCTTATCTTATTCAGCACCCTCTAAACCTTCTCAATCCAATACTCAACCTTGATAGACTCATCCAGACTGGTACCTTAAAATTCTTTTGCACCGTGCTTTCTCAAAGATTCTAATGGAGTTTTTGGTGTTGTCATACGATCTAGCAGCCCCGCCATGTCTTACGACATCCTGAGCAAAGCTTCTATTGGTACCATTGGAACATCACGTCACACACTTTCTGGAACAGACTGACTAGACTTAGACACTTTTGGTTCTCGTGGATTCATACTTTCGGCAGTCTCTTCTCTAGCATCTTGAGAAGGATCCATCGATCTGATAAATACATAAGGACGTCCGCATTAGGTCAACACATCTATACGCATCTTATTCTACACTATGTCAAGAAATGACTAAACCTATGCTCTGATAACACAACCTATAATGTCCATTCCCGACCACTTGCTTAGCTTCACTAAGGCAGTCGAGAACGGTCGTCACACAACACATAACACAAGCACATCATATGGCATATACACATGCAATTTCCTGAACTAACAAATTCCTTTCCCTCACATGCAGCGGAATTAATTACAAAATGCATTCTCATACTCATTCATGTATACTGTCCACTGATATTACATATTCTGTTAAGTTGTTACATTATAACTCCTTACTAGCCAAAATACTTAACTACATAACATAATACAAAACAACAAAACCTACACTAATCAAAGATTCTTAGTGTGTTAACCCACGAGATGCGGGACCGTCCTTCAAGCTCGCTTCACTTCAGAACCTACACGGATTAGAAACCCGTGCTAAGCGATAATGCTTAATGGGGCAACAACACACAATACACACACACACACACACACACACACACACACATATAACAATTCTTTGAGCAATATAATATACTTACTTGTTAATCATGCTTCATTATATACATGCCTTAGAATCATAGTATTAAGCATGCCTCAGTATACATTTAGAATCACTAAAACGTCTTATTCATATATTACAATATTGCATGGCAATCACATAACGCATCACATTCACATTCTCATTATTAATTAACTCATTTTATTATTACCTTTTCTGCAATTCGTAGATGCGGATAATGGGTATCGCATCAGTACTCGAGAGTACCACAATCACTTTTGTATCCGAAGATACGCACATTAGCATCAGTACCCATAGGTATAGAATAATCAGTAAGATATAATATATATAAGTGAACCCATTAAGGATTTGATATGCATTAAAGATTCCGAAAGGAATCCGACGCTTCGACTCCAGCACTTAAACCCTATAGGCATGCCTATCTATCCACTACTCGACTTACAGGCTAACTTATTAATCACTCCTTGGCATTATGAAACAACATACATACACAGTAATTAATATCTTAACGTTCATTATATTGCATACATGGTTATAGCTCATTAAATACATTCCTACTTCATTGTATTAAATTATATGGGATACATTTAAATTTATATGCATCTTTATTAATAAACAAATAATATAATTTACATATAGGAGAACATTTAGCAAGCATTTCAGACTTGAGACTCTATCGCGCCCGTGACATATGTCGCGCTCATGACAGAACTCAACTCAACCCTCTGTCACGGTCGCGACAAAACCAAACTCTGGCTTCTATCATGCTCGCGGTAATGCCCGCGCCCACGACAGAACACCAGCTAACAATTATGCCTATCTGAGCACTCTTTCGCGCTCGCGACAGACCCTGAACTTCATGTTCAAAGCTCCACTCTTTAACCTCTTTCTAATACACTTTACAATACTCATACAATTGGCTTCCAAAACCCATCCTAACGTAATTTCCCACTGTTGTGGCCTTCTAACCAATTACTTATCTATATGTTAAGAGTACATAGGCATAATTCTCGTTATATTTGGTCTTAAGCTTGAGGAGTTATGGCCAATGGAACACCATTTGCTCCAAAAGCCCTCCTACAGGTTTTAGTTACTCTTAAACATACTTTTGAAGACTATAAGGTCCTCAAACCACTATCGCCATTTCTATAATAATTATAGGCACATACTTTATGAACCTAATTCCATTAACCTCAATCAATTTAGAGTCACTGGAATGGTCCAAACACCGGTCTAAAAGTGTCATTTCATAATTTCAGTGTTACCATGATGATCGCAGTGTTAAACAATGTAGGGAGTGAGTTTGCTAGTGTCAAAGTTTAGTGATAAGTGTGTTAAAAGTATAGTGATTCCGGGATGGGTGACACCGGGATGGCTATACAGCAAACCCAGCTGTCCGGCGTTCGAAAAATTTTAATTTCGTGAAAATGATCTGTGGGTCGTTTGAAGTCTATTGGTGAAATTTGAGCTAAAAATGGAGTTAAATTAACCTCCGAAAGTCATTCTGAAGTTGGCCTCTGCTTCGGTTCAATTTGAACTGGGATATGACCAAGGGGCTATTAATGGTTAAAATGGGCTAATAAATGTTAAGTGCATAAAATAAGACAGTGGGAGTGTTATCTATGAATTTTGACAGATTTAGAGTTGTATTTTACGACAGAAAAAAAATTGATTGAATTAAACTAGTTTAAGTGAACCGGTGCCCAAATGGACTCCGATTGGGCTAAAAATTTATAAGTAGCCTATTCTTGATGTTCTAAGAACAATGGAATTGGTTAGAAGTGAAAATAATGAGGGGAACATATAGATGTTTTGGAAAAGTGTAAATGAACCGAAAAAATGAAATTTTAGTTTAAATCGGTCGGACCACCTTGGTTGGATTGTTTGGTTCATTAGAGGGGTATATAAGGGGGAAAATGGCTAGATTCCTCTAGAGAAATCCAGCCAAAATCGGTCTCTTCTCCTCTCTTCTCCTCCATTTTTCTTCAATTTTCCCTCAATCTTTCCCCAAATTTTCACCTCATAAATGATATTCAGCTCCTCTACTATCATATTGAAGCAATTGGAGTTCAAATTTGGCATTGGAAGTTGGATAAATCAAGTGTTCAAGTTTTAGGGTTCTTCAAGGGAAGAGGAAGCTTCTCACGCCAAAGGGAAGGAAAAGCAATCCTAGAGTGCTCTAAAGCTTGGAAAAGACGTTTGTGGATCCTAAATCTACACTTTTCCTAATGTTTGTGTTGATTTTTGTGTTATGTTTAAGAGTAGGTATAAGATAATGATGTGAATAATTAAAACTAACTTGATATTCATGTTTAGTAGGCTTAAATTAATGTATAAACATGATTAGATGAAATTAAATCAAAGTGGTATGAAAAACCTAAGTGTGGCCCAATTGAACATTAAGGAAATCATTAAATTCTAAGGTGATTTTTGGCATGTAATTGGTATACAAGGTATGTTTAACATGTAATTAAGGTGAAAGAGTGATTAAACTAAATTATAGTGCATGATATGAAAAATAGAACTCTTGGCCGAATGGTATACTTAAAGTTATTCATGTGTATTTTGATGATATATGTAATGTAATGGCATAAAGTGATTATATATTGATAAATAAGTGTGTATACAAAGTGGTATGTGAAAATGAGGTGTATGGTAAATTATGCATTTTGACATAATGAGATAATCATATGAATTTTGAGAAAATATTGCCCTTTGTAGTTGTCTAGTAGTGAAATCTAGTACAGGATATAATTGGTTAGCCATAGGGATTTCACACTGCGGTATGAGTCATGACGACTCACTATCGCTAGGGCAATAAGAGCTTATCGCAGTGTACAGTGAAAGTCAGTGTATAAAATAGTGCAGTGCAGTGAAAATGGTCCTGCTGGGATCATTTTATAGTGAAATGGGTCTATGGGGCCCATGTCCCGCATATCCGGTCAGTAGATTTTCTACCGGGTCCATACTAGGGGCATACTGGTAAATATGTGATGAAAATGATTAAAATAGTGGAATTGGTGAATATGAGTGAAAACAGAACTAAATTGAAATGAATAGAAAGTTTAGGGGTAAAACGGTAATTATACAAAAAGTTGGTAAATAATGGTGAACATAAGTTAAAAGTGTAAGTGGAATGGTAAAATGATAATTTTGGTAAAATATAGTGTTAAAATAGTGAAGCAGTAAAAAAAGTGACGATATAGGGACTAAATTGTAATTTGGCTAAATTGTGAGTTACAAAGTGGAAAAATAATGTAAAAAGGGTGAAATTGTAATTAGATAGGTTAGATAAGGGTAAAAGTGGAAAAATGGCATGATTGAGATAAATAGTGTAACACCCTTATGCCTTACGTTACCTTAATTAACTATTCGTTCTAAACCGGTTAACCTAATTAAACTAATCAGGTTATTAAATAGCAAATTAATTAAAACCGGTACATTTTTTTTTCCTACGGACATCACTATTACAATTAATTAAATCAATCGATCACAAGTCACTAGGCCTTTAATCTTACAATCACATTTTAACTTAATATCAATTTCTTCGATTGACCTATAACTGTCTAAGATCACTATTCATTTGGTCAGTTTTCATTAACAAACATTCACACATTTATCATTCCCAATTCCCTTTTTCTTACTTTTCTATCACATTATTTGGCATGCCAACATTCATTCACATACATTCAGTCATAAATAAAAATATATCACACACACATTCACTAATAGGTTTACCAGTTTTACAGACCGATACAAATCACAATACCCAATACTAAATATAAGACATATACATGCCATACTCTTACATACTTATAATCCAAAATAATCCTCGGTATGCTCCCAAAATATATGTGAGGTGCCTTGCTCCGATCCTAAGGCGAACCTACACGCAGTCAAACAAAACTACGTACTGAGCATTAAAAATGCCCAGTGGTGATTGCAATTCCAAAAATTTCCACTAAACTAATATTCACCTACATTAATAATATTCAAAAATATATTCATAATAAAATATTCAAAATGACACTTAATCTACTTAATTTATTAATTAAGCATACAATAAACCAATTATTCATCAATAATAATATGTTTAAGGCCATTAACACAATTAATACCCATTAATTACCTTAATTACCATTTTATCCTTAATTTATGGCAACTTTCCAATTATACCCCTATACATTTCAAAAATGATAAAAATGCCCTTAGTTCATTTTAAATTCCACTTATTTACATATATGCCATTAGTTCATTTTCTTTTCACATAATTTACGATTTTGCCATCAGTTCAATTCCAACTTCATCAATAGTACCATATTGCCACTAGTTCATTTATTTTTTGCCAAAATTACGATTATGCCCTTATTTTACTTTCTTTACTCATAATGACTAAAATGCCCTTAATTTTATTTCTTTTTATCATTTTACATTATTTAACATGCAAAAGTACTATTTTACCCTCCAATTATAATTTTCACGCCAAATTACATTTTTACCCTTCTAAAGTCACTAATTTTCTTATTTTATCATATAATGACATTTTTGCCCTTATTTGTCATCATTCACACGCATAAGCATAAAATTACCATATTACCCTCAAATTTTTCATATAATTCCATTTATGCCGTTTTTCCACATAAATATTATTTAAATCACATTTTAACAATTTAAATCACCTTTTTACCGTTTTGCCCCTGTAACTCGCTGGCAGACTCTATGTGAAGGATAAACGAGACGTGAACTCCAGAAGTTCACAGAAATACTAGAGGGATCCTGTGGGACCACCCCTGTCTTTAAGGTACATTCTAGAACATTTAAAAACTGTCAAATACAATACAGTAGGACCGTCATTGGCCTACACAAGTGAGACATCATGCTCACACCTGTGGTCTTAAGTCTCTATGGCTAGCCAACATATCCTGAACTAGACTTGACTACCAGCTATCTACACAGGGCAGCATTATTTTATTTTCCACATTATTAATGTGTCATTAATACTTTTCGTGCCATAACATCATTTTATCTCATTCTTTTCCATGCCATTACATCATTTCACATGTGATTACCATCCATAAACAATCACATGTCATGTAAACACATAAATTCATCATGATACACATGCATATGCGCATACATACATTCGGCCAACTTTATATATTTTCACCATTAATTCTTTTAATTCACTTTATCATTCAATTAGGCCAATTACATGTTATTTAACATCACTATACCATTTATTTCCATTAAAACACATCAAAATCTCAGTTTTACTCATAATTACCATTCGGCCACATGTTTATCACATACATATCACATCCTTCACATGGTCTAACACATACCATTCATTAATTAACATGGTAAATACCATAAATCCATTATAAACATACATTAAACATCATTTAAACACATGGAAAAACCTTACATACCATTCGGCCAAAGAAGTATATTTTCATACAAAATTATTTTCTTCATTTAAATCATTAATTCCATCATTTTTAACATCCCTAAGAATGAATATAAGGTTACTTTCAATTAAACATGCCTTAAACACATATATGGTTATAAAACCTAACCTAAAACACATACTAACACATGGAAATAGATGGAATTTGTAGTCATTAACCTCAAATCCTTGCTATATACTCCTCAAGGAGTCTTTTCCTTACCTTTAGGTTGTCTAGATGTCCCTTCACCTAGTGGACATAATAGAGTTCATACACAAAAATGTAGATCTAGTCAAAACCATGCTTCCTTTCAACAAATAAACTTCATAAACATCTTATACACATCCTAAAGTACCCATAGGAACCTTGAAATGAAATTAAAAACACCTAAAACACATACCTCAATTCCACGCCTAAACCTTCAAGTCTAGGTTTTTCCCACTTTCCAACCACCAAATGGACTTCTAATGGTACCAATGGAAACTAGAGGAGCTGAAATTTGATGGGAAGGCTTGATTTTGGGGTGAGATGGAGGAATCTTGGAAGAAAAATGGAGAAGAAAGGGAGGAAAGCAATCCGGCGAAGGAGGAAGGAGAAGAGGCTGTTTGCAAATGGAGAAATCTGGATTTATCAAGCCTTTTCAAGGTATTTATATTAGTGGAATTGAACTAAACCAGGTCTAGCCAAAGTGGTCGAACTGGTTTGGTCCGATTTTTGGTTTTTGGTTCACTTTGTACTGTTTTGGGTAAAATGAAATTTCCTGACATCTTTTTCATTCTCAACCAATTCCATGAAGTTTAAAATATCAAAACTCACTTCCACGCAAAATTTCAGCTCAATCGGAGTTCATTTGGGGCCTGGTTCACCTAAATCGGTCCGGTTCGATTCAGTCGATTTCTGCCGTAAAACTCAAATCTAAGGGTGCGTTCGGTAGCGTTGTATGTTTTTTGTTTTTTAAAATCCAAAAAATGCTTTTAGTTTTTGTTATTTTTTTTTTAATAACTGTTTTATAAATTCAAAAATAGCATCATAATTTTTAATTATAATATTTATAATATTCATTAATAATATTATGTGTGTGTGTGTGTGTGTGTGTATATATATATAATCTAATTATTAATATTGAATAATAAATATTTAATAAAATTCATAATTCATTAAAAAAATTTATAATAACAAGAAAAATAAATGATTATTTAAGAAAAAAACAATAATATAAATGTCAATTATTATAATTTAACCACAATCTCTCTGCTATTCCATCTCGAATATTGTTCATTTGACGAAGTTGACTTGCATTTATATCAACCGTTTCCCGTGACTCTGAAGTGCTGGCTTCACTATTTTGTTGATCATCTACAAGCACAATATTTTCATTTGCATATTCTACAAATAAACAGTCTATACTTCTTTGCATTCTAATAAAGTTATGACTCACACAACATGCAATAGGTATATATTTTTGCCGCTTTATATCATATGAAGGCATATCTCTGAGAATGGAAAAACGTGCCTTCAAAACTCCAAAGCAGCATTTTATGACATTACGTAACGAAGAATGCATATAATTAAATAATTCTTCTAGACCTTGTGGATTTGATCCTTCTCTATAATCACGTAAATGATAGCATTCTCCACGGTATGGACTAAGAAATCCAGGCATATTAGCATATCCTTAATCAACCAGATAATATTTACCTCGTGTAGGCATAGGAAATTTATTTGCCGGATTAGAAATACATTCTAAAAAAATTCTTGAGTCATTTGCTATTCTTTCCCACCCAGTCAGGACAAATGTGAATCGCATATCAAATGAGCAAGCACACATGATATTCTGTGTGGGTACTGTTTTCTTCCCACGGTATGGAATTTGTTGACTGATTGGAATTCGTGCAGAAATATGTGTACCATCTATAGCTCCAACACAATTCTGTTATAAAAGTAATGGTTAGTTAATAAACAATATTGACTATAATTATATATTAAGAAACAATTAAAACTTTCTATTACCTTGAAAAATGGATAGTACTTTGGATTATTTTTGATCTCTGAAGGTGTTTCATCAAACGATGGAGGAACAATCACATACTTAGCTACTGAACAAATAGCATATAAAACATTCTGAAAATGTTTAGAAATCGTGTCTGTTGAATGTTGAAAATGATCTGCTACAACTCTCTGTCGATCATTTTGATAAATGACGAGAAGAAAAATTGCCACTTGTTCTTGCACTGTTAAAAACTTGGAATTTTTCAATGTTGTTCTCCCTTTTAATTCCTCACATAAACTAATAAAAGTATTTTTGTCCATCCGAAATAAATCATAGCATGTCATTGGATCACCATTTAATACCTCAACAATCCATTCATGGCCTGTCAACTTTGAAATTATCTGAGGTCCAGGTTTATCATTAAACATAAAATTGTATTTATAGTTTACATAAATCGTCAAAATTTGTTCGATTTCCTCATCAGAATCGAAAAAAATATCATCCAAATCCATATCCCTATCAAAAAAAAAAATTAATCCAAAAATTCATTTAAAATAATGTCAATATATAATAAAATAAAAGAAAAATATTTCCATCAATTTCTAATAATAAACAAACCTTCTAGGCTAATTAAAAAAAAAATCCAAACATCAAATAAAAAGTTTGTATAACACTAGATAATAAATCAAAGAAATGCAAAAAAGTAATAATAAGAAATCAGATTTGGATATTCAAAACCCAATCTTTTTTTCTTTCTTCGGACATGGCCAAAAACATCTCTCTCCATAGTGAATCGTCATGAATAAGTTTAGTAGCTTTTGCAAAAGACAATCCATCTATTCCGTCGAGATTTTGCAATGCTTCAAGACATTTAAAAATCGATTCTTTATCACTGCTCAACTGTGTTCCAAAATTATAGCAAAGCTTCTGTATAAATTCCATAAAAATACTTATATCCATTACTATTTTATTGCCAACCAAATACAATTCTAACTCCTAACACAATAACACTTGCATATAGGTTAATAAAATTTCGACAGAATTTTTCCTAAATTTATAACAAACCTCCTGTTTAAACATCAAAAAAATACATTTATATTTCTATTCTCCACCATCAAAATCCATTTTAAACTCCTTACACAATATTTTTCCCATTCTCCTTTATTCAATCAAATGTTTGGCCTACTATCAAGAGTTGCATTTATTGCAATAAAAAAACTCTTGATGCACTAATTAGTTGCATTTTTTGCAATAAAGAGTTGCATTTATAAAGTCAAATATTTGAATAGTTACAAGTCTGTCAACATGCTCACGATGGGACAATGTTCCTCCAGTGTGTAAGGAAACACTAACTCCCTCCGATCCTCCCAGTCTATTAGTAGAATTCCGATTAGCAATAGAAAGGGTCTCGATTGATGACCAGTACTACATCCAATTTGCCCAAATGTCTTCATTTATATATCGTGGTCGTTCACCTTTAGCGTGCATCTTGTTAAGCATGTCTTTGTAATGTACACGAGCCCGTTTCTCCCATACAACATACTCAATGTGATCAATAGCAGAATCCCAATAAAAAGCTTTCTGAGGGATTAAAAAATAAAACCAAAAATGAAAGTCATAATGTATGTATTTGTAAACTACGTTTGCAATTTAAATAATATGTGAATTAAGATGCAATAATTAAAAATAAATAAAGTATTTTATTTACCTCAAACTCCTGAAAATAAAATATTTTTGTTTATTGAGAGATATTCTTCCATAAAAAACCATTAAATTCAATTCTCTCTTTAAATGTACTAGTCATCGAGCGGGAGCAAGTACCAGATGGGATAAATCTAATGGACAAGTAATGTCATAATGTGTTCAAAGTAAGCATTATATAGTAAATATAAAAACAAAAATTAATAGCTCACTGTTTTCGTTCAATGATAATATATATACGTCCATCCACACCAACTGATCCAGGCAAAGGACGTTCAACTGTTTCAGGTGATGATCTCTGAGATGGTATAGATGGAGTCCTTGTAGTAGGTGCTTCAGTCGATGAAGTACATATTCATGATTATCTGTAACAATAATGAATATTGTAATTTGTGAATTAAATCAAACATAAAGTAATAAATTGTATTTAGATTATGGATTTTACTCACGTGTACAAGGAATTATTCGCTATCATCACTTAGATGTAATTCATTACCACAATCATCTTCATTTTCTAAATAATTAGAATTAAATTTGCATTCCAATTCAGATGTAGACTTGTCATCCTCGTTGGATGCAATATTAATAATTCATTGTCCAAATTGATCAAAGGTTCATTATCTTCATATGGCAGGCTTTCATTTATTTCATGACCCTCCACTTCCTCTTCCTGAAAGGCTTCGCTTTCAATTCATTTATTTTGTCTGGTAGCTTTCATTTCAAATATGCCTCTGGGTTTTACCTTGCAAACTGGCAACCAATCTATCTTATCTCGTCTTAGGCTAGGAAAAGGAAGGTAATACACCCGAATTGCTTGCATTGCCAACACAAAAGGTTCAAAATTAGGAAATCTTCTTCTTTGATTGATCTCAACCAAGTTGTAGCTGCTTTGCACTTTTGTTTCGACATTAAGTGTTGGATCAAAGCATTCACACTTAAATAGCACACAACGTTTTATTGGCAAAGTGGGATATTCAATTTCCAATATCTCTATAATTTTACCATAATAATCCATCAATTCACCCTGAATGCAAACTCCACTGTTTATAGTTGCCCTATTATGACCATGAGATTGCATATGATACTTGTATCCATTCACGAAATAAACCGAGTAAGATATTACAGTCCGCAATGGTCCTTTCGCAAGATCAGAGATGAATTTGTTTTCAATTGTATTTTTTGACGTTTACAGAATGTAATTGTATATTGTCATTTAATATTGTCATGAAAAAAATATGTCTTTTATTTATATTTGAAGTCAACATTTGCATATGTCTTGAACCATAAATGAAAGTGCTTTTTGACTTCCTTATTGATGTCATTTTGTGTTATTTCTGGCATAAGCTCCCGTAACCATACCTCATATAAACTACAACCAACAATAATATAAGTTACATATCCATCTTGATGGCATTAAATAAATAATCAATTTCAAACTATCAATTACACATACTGTACAAATTGTTGAACTTCTTGGCAATTCAGCAAGATGTAACCATGTGCAGCCTCTAATTCCTCTTCTGTAAGCATTCTTCTGGTTGAACGTCCATATAATCGACCAAGATATGTGAATATAGTTAAATTTCCATCATTTGTACTTGTTTGGCCTCCATCATCATTACAAGGAACCTTTCGACGTCTTGTGCTGACATGCGGCTCAAAGTAATGGTAACAAAATGTACTTGCTTCATCGACTAAGTACGCATTGCATATTGAACCTTCTACTCGTGCTTTATTTTTGACATTTTTTTCAAATGATACAAATACCTACATGGCAATTGTTATTCAAGTTACTAATCATAACAAATTATAAGTTCATATATATTTCAACCATTTGGATTTACCTTTCAAAGGGATACATCCATCTATATTGAATGGGTCCTGCCAGTTTGGCCTTATGTGCTAAATGTATTGGTAAATGCTTTATAATCTCAAAGAAGTTGGGAGGAAAAATTCCCTCTAATTTGCAAAGGATTACTGGAATTTCTAATTCCAATCAGATGAAGTCAAGTTTTTGAAAAATAAACTTAACTCAGTTATAGCTTTCCAAACTTTATGAGGCAATAATTCCCAAAAAGCAACGGGCATCAGCCTTTGCATGAATAGATGGCAATCATGGCTTCTCATTCCGAACAATTTATACTTCCTCATGTTAACGCACCTTGCTAAGTTTGAAACATATCCATCCAGAAACTTTATACTTCTTAACCATTCACACAAAACTTCCTTTTGTCTTTTGTCCAAAGTATAACAAGCTTTTGGATATTTACTCATTCGAGAATCTCTGTCTAGCTCATTTATTTTGCAATATAATTTTAAATTAGCATGTGATTTTGCATTATCTTTGGTCCTCCCTTCAATATTCATTATCGTGTTGAAGACATTGTCAAAATTTTTTTTCCTATATGCATTACGTCTAAATTATGCTGGATCATATTTCATTTCTAATATGGCAAATCCCAGAAGATACTACATTTTCTCCAACCAAATTTTTTATAAATGCTACTATTGACTTCTTTAGCTTTAACTTCTGTAACTTTCAGCAACCCTAATTCATCAATCTCTTGCAAGATTTCTTCACCAGATCTATTAGATGGAGGAGGGGCGTGGACAACTTTGTTTTTAATAAACCTGTGTTTATTTAATCTAAAAGGGTGATTTGGAGGAAGAAATTTTCTATGATTATCAAACCACGATGTTTTACACCCATTAGTAAGATAAAAGGAATCCGAATCATTGCCACTGTAAGGGCAAGCTAATTTTCCCGCCGTGCTCCAACCAGACAGCATAACATATGCAAGGAAATCGCTAACTGTCCACATCAAAGCTGCTCTCATCATCAAATTCTGTTTAATGGACACATCATATGTTAGTACGCCGAATTCCCATAGTTGTTGCAATTCAAAAATCAATGGTTGTAGGAATACATCAATCTTCTGCTTTGGATCCTTTGAGCCCGAAATAATCACTGTTAAAAACATGTAAGCCTCATTCATACACATCCATAGAGGCAAATTATAAGGAATTATTATGATTGGCTATGATGAATATTGTTGGCCTAATTGCCCAAATGGCTGAAAACAATCAGTGCTTAAACCTAGCCTAATATTTCTACTATCAGCAGCAAAGTCAGGGTGAATAATATTGAAACGTTTCCATGCAACTGCATCCGATGGATGGCTCATTACTCCATCGTCTGTTCATGTTTATTATGCTATCTCATGTGAGATGCAGTAACATCGGATGAATACAACCTCTGAAGTCTTGGAGTAATAGGAAAATAACACATCCACTTCCATGGTACTAATTTCTGCTTCCTATTAGCATTTATTGGCTTGAACCTCGATTGATTATAAAGTTTGCAATCCATTAATTCCACATCAACTCCCCAGAAAATCATACATCCCAGCCGACAGCAATTAATTTTTTCTACTAGCAAACTAAGACCCGAAAGCAACTTCTTCATATCGTAAAAACTATCAACCATTTTATTATCCGAAGGCAATGAGTCATTGTACCAAGCCAGGATTTCATTTAAACTACGATAAAAAATATAACCTTCAGATTTGATGTTCAATATTCGAGTAACTGACCCTAACTATGTCATACTATCACAGCCTGGCCATAATTCCTGGTCAGCTGTATTAAGTAAGTCAAAAAAATTTTTTATGATTAGGTTGGGTTCTTCTTCAACATTGCCTAAATTTGGCTGAAATGAATTTCCTACTGCATCAAAAACCATTTAGGCATAGCGATTTTCTGTAGCGCAAACATTGCTTGTCATAAAATCTCCCCCCCCCTTGAAATTCAGCTTCAACTACCTCCGGTCTAAATCCGAACTTCTAGACGTGCTACAAATTATTGGCTCTCCATGCCTTATCCATTCAAAATAATTGGGCATAAATTCCTTTTTTAGGAAATGGAGATGCACATCCTCCATAGGAAGATAACACCTGTGTTTGCACTTTTTGCATGGACATCTAATTTCAAACCGTCCATGTATGCAGGTTGAGAGCTTGCATACTCAATAAAAGATTGAACTCCTTCAGCAAACTCAGGATTAATGTAACCATCAGGCGTTATTCTTCTATACATCTAACTTCTGTCTAAATTACTCATTATTGTTAAACTGTTGTGCAAAAATCATAAATAAATAGTTAGTACCATCACGTGTTAATTTTCATATTTAACTTCAATTCAATTCTATATTCTATTTCTTCAAATTAATTCACAATTAGTCTTACAACATATACTCAAATTTAATACCCTTTTTCAAAATTATATACATAATAACAATTATACTTCAAAATATATACACATAAAATAAATATAGATAAATATAATATGAAATTAAAATATTAACAATATGCTAGTATATTTAACCAAATTATAAATATAATAAAAATTATGATAAAATATATATACACAACAAAAAATATAAACAGGAATAAAATGCCTAAATAAAAAATTAATACACATATATACTTATTATTAACAAAATAAATTTAATATAGAAAAACTGACCTTTGGTGAAGCAACCAGTTGGAGAGGGAGGGTAGTCGGGGGCAACGACAGAAACGCAGTCTAATCTAGATGGAAAGAGGAAAGGGACGGATAGGAGCGGGAACACGCATGCAGGGGAGCTAAACGGCAGTGGAGATCGGCAATGGCAGGGTACATGCAATAAGAAATATAATATAATTTAAGAAAAATCAAAAATATACTAACATATATCATACACGCACATCCAAGAAAATTAACAATAATACAAAATTAAAACAATACTACATATAATAACAAAATGAAACAATGTCTATTAATTTGATAATTACATTAAGTCTATTTTCAAAAGTTATTTTGTAACACCCCGTCCCCCACCCTAGTAGTCTGGGCCATATTGTGTGTAAGTGTGTCTGTGTAATATTTTGGCATGTGTTATATTTTAATTTGGGTTAATTGCATGATTTATGGGTGGTGGTAGAGTGTGGTTGCATGTACAGTGGTAGTGTGTGTAACAGCCTGAATTATACCCTAGTAATATTTGGTTAAAATAGGGTAATTAGATGAATTGGAATTGGGATATTTAATTTGAATTTAAGAGTAATTGAGAAATTGAGGACCCAGTTGAATAAATAAAATAAGTTTAAGTGACTAATTGGTAAATGTGCATGATTAAAGTTAATGGAGGTTAATTAGTGTTAATCAAATTCAAATTTTACTAATGAGGATTAAGGAAGAGATAGTGGAATCCAAGTGTCTTCCTTTGGCTTTGCCACTTCAGCAATTGCATGCATTGGAGGAGAAAGAGGTGGATTGGCATGCATGTAGGAAAGAGAATCTCACCCATAGGCTGCTTTGGGCAGCTGCCTCTCCTCCCTCCACCTATTCCTTCTCTCTTTTTCCTCTTTCTTCTCTATTTGCTCTCTCCCTCACATTTCTGCATCTCTTTCTTCCCCTTTATTTCATTTTTTTCTTCTTCTTAAGTTACTTAAGTGAAATTTTTGCTGTATTATGAGTCTAGAAGGGGTTTGCATGTGTGTGTTTCATCATCTTATAAGCTAAGTGACTAATTATAGTTCTTCATCTTCCACTTCTTCTTATTCTGAAATTTATGGGATTGAGGATTGATTATAGTGTTTCAATTCTAGAAATCTGATTATGCATGTGATGGTGGTTTTGAGAAAAAGGAAAGGAAAATAAGAGGGTTAATGATCAAGATACCAAGTGAGCATTGGAGCTAAGGAATAGAGGTTTGGGATTAGATTATATGTTAATCTTTGATTAATGCATGAATGGTTAGTTTGGAATTCTGTTTGTGTTTTTGATAGATGCATGGTTGTATAGCTTGAGAAATGATATGTGAATATGTGTGTGTTGATTGTGTTAGTTGATTTTCATGATTAATGCATGAAACCCTAATTTTTGGAAAGCTTGTGAAATTGCCGTGTGAAGAGGAAGTAAGGGTCTTTAATGTGAAGTGAACTGTTTGAGTTGCTCATGCATTTATATAAGAGTGTTAGATTGAGTATAGTAAATGGGTGTTGCCAAATTGGTTATCATATGTATGAAATAGGAAAAGTGTGCTTGTAGGGTAAGTTTTTGTGTAGGCCTTTCTTGACCTTTAGTGACTGTTTTGACCATAGATTGAGTTTTAGTGCTCTAATTTGGTTGATTCAAATTTCATATGAAACATGAGATCCACGTATAAATATGTCTCAGAAATATTATTCAGCTAATTCTAGCTCTAAGTTTCCCAAAAAGTGGCATAAACATAGGTGTCCCTATTCTAGCGGGTTCATCAGAACAATATAGAATATTTAGGTCATATCTTACGTTATAGATGTCCGAATTACTTTAAACTTGTCCCATTTAAAACTTAACATCCTAGAGAACAATTATTAAGAGGAAGTTTTGCCTAAAAATGTTGTCTAGATGTTGGTTTAGGCTGAACAAAAAAGAGTAATGAAGCAGTCATGAGTTTTGGCTTCTGTTTTGCAAATTTTTGGTATATCACGGTCGCAACAAATTCATTACCACCATGACCAATGCCGAGAGAAGGCAAAATTGCATGTACTTGGACCTCATGGTCACAATCAATTCATTGCCACCGTGACCCTCCCCAATTTTGTGTATTTTTAGTATTATTCTTCCCGAAATGCTCCCGAACTTCATTGCAAGTTCCTATAGCTTGTCCAACACATGTCTAACGTTATGAAGTGAGCATGTGAATGTTATCAATTGAAACTTTATGAAAATGAGGTTATGACATAGTAGTTTAATAAAGGAGTTAAATGTATACATGCTTTTTAATTATTAAATGTGTCATGTGCAGACACCGGGTCATTACCACCGTGACCAATGCTGAGAGAAGGCAAAATTGCATGTAATTGGACCTCATGGTCACAATCAATTCATTGCCACCGTGACCCTCCCTAGTTTTGTGTATTTTAAGTATTATTCTTCTCGAAATGCACCCGAACTTCATTGCAAATAGCTTGTCCAACACATGTCTAACGTTATGAAGTGAGCATGTGAATGTTATCAATTGAAACTTTATGAAAATGAGGTTATGACATAGTAGTTTAATAAAGGAGTTAAACGTATACATGCTTTTTAATTATTGAACATGTCATGTGTAGACACCGGGTCCCGAGGCGGTCCAAGATCAGGATTACCTAATAATGAAAAGATACTTGTCGCAAGTAGAGGTGTCAATAATGATATTTTTCTTGTCGAAAATCCCCTTTGTTCATAAAAAAAAATTTAAATTTACATTTTTACTCTTATTTTTATTCCTTTTGTTTTTTATTTTATTTTATTTTATTTTTATTTTTTATTTTTTTATTTTGTGCGCCGCGCATGCAAGTCGGGTCGCGTGCGTGCGGGTCGTGCCCATGTGGGAGCCCCGTACGACCGCAGGCACAGCATGTGCCCGCGGGCGATAAGCGCATGCAGGCGCATGTCTCCCGCCTGGCGACATGAGCCTTGTGCCTGCCTAGGCGCGCGCCCGCTGCGGCGCACGTCGCCGCGCGCGACACGCGCCTGCAGGGGTGCATGTCGCTGCGTGACGCGCTCCCACAGGGGGGCAGCGCGCGTGCCCCACCTGCAGGCAGCCCCGCGCCTTGCTGCCCCTTGCTGTCCCTTTCGCCTATTCTCTCTCTGGGTCAATTTTTCCAGTCTGTTTTTTTAGTTTCATGTTTTAGTGATATTTTTGGGGAACGAAAATTAAAAGGGCCTTTTGTCTCTTCCCATTTTGGGGCAAGACAGTAAATCAAAAGGGTCACTTCCCTTCATTTGGACCGGCTAGATTTTATTTAAAGAAAAGGGTTTTTAGTTTTCTCTCAAGCAAAGCAAACTTTTTTTTCTTCGAAAAATTCTCAAGCATTTTCTCAAGTTTTAATCTTTTCTTCTATAATAAACAGTTGATCTTTGGTTTGATTTAAGCAAGAAAAATTAATTTTCTTTGCTTATTCATCCCACTAAAAATATTTTCTTGAGCTAATTTATTTAAAAGCATAGATTTTCATATTTTTTTCGTGTGTTTATCACCATAAATTCGATAAGGAGGACGAATCAAGATACCATTTTCTTCGATCTATAAATTCTGAGGGTAAACATTTTTGGACCCGTTCTCATTTATTTTTTTGTTTATCATTTATTGTTGTTAATATTGTTTTTTCGTTATTATTGTCATATTTATTATCTATTTCTAGCATTTTCAATTTTGTTGCCACTGTTGATGCATTATTTTTATTGTTAACTTGATTTCTTTATGTTTCAACTTGATTAGCATCATTATTATTTTGTTATTATTAGCATGAGCCTATTATTAGTATTATTGCTATTGGTATTATTGTTTTATATTTAGTTTATATTATCATTATTTATTATTATACTTATTATTATTGTTTTGTTTGAATCAATAACAACAAGACCCCCAACCAGCTTTGCCGATCTAATGGAGAGGGCTAGGTAGCACATCCAACTGGATGACACCCTAAGGTCCAGTAGGGGAAGAAGAACCAATGTTATGGATCGGCTACAACACCCAGACGGTCGATCATTCAATAGAGCTTCCGTATCCGAACGGACAGAAAGAAGCCCAGACCGAGCTGTAACTTCCAGGAATCTGGGCAAAAGGAAGGAATCCAAATGGGGCAGGGCTGAACACTCGGATGATCGTCCGGTCAGAACCTTCACTCCACTCAATGCCAGCCCGGCCATAGTGCTAATGTGGATCAAAGAAAAGTACAGCAAAGTCAACTAGCCCAGGAAGCTATTCGAGAGGAGCAGAGTTCTAAGGGACCCCAACAAATATTGTGAGTTCCAAAAAGATGTTGGTCATACGACCGATGACTGTACCTCACTAGAAAAGGAGATTGAAAGGCTGATACGGAGGGGGTCTCTTAGATAATTCATACGCTGGGCCAGAGGAGAGAGTCCCTGTAGATAACCGAAGCCTCGGAGGGATGATTCAGGCTCAGACAATAATGATGAGCACAGAAACCCGAGGAATGCCTACCCGCGCAGGCCATACGCCGGGGTAATAAATGTGATCACTGGGATCATCCTATGGAGAGGACCTTTCCAGGAAAAGAAAGGGAAAGGGTGTTTACCTCTCTCACCAGGCTGAATAGCTAGCCTCAGTCACCATATCCAGCGAAAACGCACGAGACGCCATGTTTCCACATGAGGACGCTCTCATTGTAAGAGCTCGGATTAACAACTTCAATGTTAAAAGAATCCTGGTGGACAATGGCAGTGCTGTCAACGTACTCACCCTTCAGGCCTACTGAGCCATGGGACTCCCGATCGAAGAGTTGAAACCGAACGCCACACTACTGATCGGGCTTGGCAATGCTACTGTCCCGGTGGTGGGATCCGTCGAGCTCTTTGTCGAACTTGGCCAAGAGGCAATCGCTCATGCTTGCAAGGTAACATTTATGGTGATTGACATGACTTTTGCCTATAATGCCATTTTCGGCAGGCTGATGCTTTTCCAAATTAGAGCTGTCACCAGCGTACGGTACATGGTGATGAAAATCCCAACCAGAGGGGGCGTCACCATCATGAGAGGCAATCAAAAGGCATCACGCGAAGCGTACGTCACCATGATAAAACAGCAAAGGGAGTCCATGATCGTAGAGCCAGGTCTGGAGCGATCTGAGCAGGTGGAGAGGCCAAGAATGGACCTTGCTGAAGAGGTGAAGACAAAGGCACTGTCAAAAGGAAAAAATGTTCAAGTCGGGACCAGCATGGACACAAAAATAGAAGACGCTATCATGCGGGTCTTGATGATAAATCAAGCATCCTTTGCCTGGAAGCCAGAGGATATTCCTAGCATAGATCTAAAAGTGATCACCCACAAATTAAATGTGGACCCAACTCATCCCTCGGTAAGGCAAAAGCTTCGGAGGCATGCGCCTGATCGGAGGAAATTCATATCTGAGGAGGTGGATAGGCTATTGAAGACCTAAAAAATTCGAGAGGTAAACTATCTCGAGTGGCTCGCTAACGTGGTCCTGGTGAAAAAGAAGTCGGGGAAGCTGCGGATGTGCGTGGACTTCACGGATCTCAATAAAGCATGCCCCAAAGACAGCTACCCCCTGCCGAGTATAGACCAATTGGTGGACACCACTGCAGGCCATGCCATTTCCTCCCTCCTCGACGCGTATGCTGGTTACCACCAAATCCTGATGTGGTTTGCAGATCAGGAGAAGACCAGTTTCATCACAGACGACGGAACCTTTTGCTATAAGGTGATGCCGTTCGGTCTAAAGAATGCTGGTGCCACGTATTAGTGTCTCATGAATAAAATTTTCAAAGATTAGATTGGGCAAAATGTGGAGGCATACGTGGACGACATGATTGTCAAAAACAGAAGCCCTGAAGAACATCCTGCCGATCTGTCCAAAGTTTTTTGCACATTAAATAAATTCTGGATGAAGCTCAATCCCGAAAAGTGCGTCTTTAGAGTCCCCTCAGGAAAGTTTTTGGGCTTCATGGTTTCTCAGAGGGGGATTGAAGCTAATCCAGAGAAAATAAAAACCATCCTTGAGATGCAACCCCCCAGAAGCATAAAAGACGTCCAGAAGCTAAGTGGGAGAATCACTGCCCTAGGACGATTCATCTCCTCCTCCGCCAAGCGATGCACACCTTTCTTCAAAAAGCTAAAGAAGAGTGAGACCTTCAATTGGGGGGAAGACTGCCAACAAGCCTTCGAAGAGTTAAAGAAATTCCTCACTAACCCGCCACTGCTCAGCCGACCGATACCAGGTGAAAACTTGTACCTTTATTTGTCCACCTCTGGTGAAGCCATTGCAGGTGTCCTGGTAAGAGAAGAAGGAACCCAACAACTGCTAGTGTACTACGTCAGCCAAGTACTCAGGGGTGCGGACTTAAAGAAAGGACCGGTCGAGAAACTCATCATCGCCCTCATAATATGCGAAACAAAGTTAAGATAATACTTCAAGGCGCACAAGATAGTGGTCTGTTTGGGTCATCCGATCAGGAGAATTCTTCAGACACCGGACCTGGAAGGCAAAATGGTGGGATGGGCGATCAAGCTGCAGTCGTGGGATGTGAGGTATGAGCCTAGAATGGCAATAAAGGCTCAAGCTCTGGCAGATTTTGTTGCTGAATTTGCCGGTGAAGAACCCCAAGGTCAGCCCAAACGTAAAAAATGGGAAATGATTGTAGACGGCGCAGCAAACGACACCTGAGGAGGCACGGGCATCGTAATAACAGGCCCCTTGGGCATTGCAATAAGGTATGCAATAAAGCTTAGTTTTAAAGCTTCCAATAATGTGGCAGAGTATGAGGTGCTCCTTTAAGGATTGAGACTGCTCCATGCCATCCTGCCGGAGTCAGTAACCATCAAGAGTGACTCCCAGCTCGTAACAAGCCAAGTCTTGGGCACATTTGAGGCCAGAGAAACCAACATGATCCAATACCTGGCGAAAGTCAAGGCCGCATTCAAAATACACGAAGAAGTTGGGTCAGAATGGAATCTCCAAAAGGTGCCGAGAGACCAAATGGCAGAAGCCGATCGGCTGGCAAAAATGTTTGCTTCCGAGCAAGGGGTAATAGAAGAAAATATCACTGTCATCGACCAAATCTCCTCCTCCTTAGATGAGCTGAAAATGATGGAGATGATCAAGAGGATGAAACCTGGATGAGCCCGATCAAGCAGTACCTGCAGACAGGACAGCTGCCAGAGGACAAAATCGAAGCTCGAAAGGTATCTCGCAAATCCCTTAATTACTCCATAATTAACGGTGATCTATACAAAAGAGTTTTCAGCCATCCTTGGATCAAATGCGTGATGGAGGAAGAAGGAGATTACATCCTCAGGGAGGTACATGAAGGCATCTATAGGGCACATAAAGCTAGTAGGGCCATGGCAAGGAAGGTACTCCAGACAGGGTTTTTCTGGCCAAGCATTTTCAGAGATGCTCAGGAGAAAGTAAGGAGATGCCTGCAATGCTAGGTTCATGGAAGGGTCATAAGACAGCACGGAGCAGACCAGCAGCCGATCGAGGTCGCGTGGCCATTTGATCAGTGGGGTTTGGATATCCTGGGACCTTTCCCCCAAGGCAAAAGGCAGATGAAGTTTCTCATTGTGGCAGTTGACCACTTCTCCAAATGGATCGAAGCAGAGCCTCTAGCAACGATCACGGCAGAGAGAGTCAAGAACTTCGCATGGAGGAACATCATTTGTAGGTATGGCTTACCTAACATTTTCATTACAGATAATGGCAAGCAGTTCGGCAGCTCCATCTTCAGAAATTTTTGCCAAAGCCTGAATATCACCCTGAGATTCACCTCGGTCACTCACCCTCAAAGCAACGGGATAACGGAGGTCTCTAATAGGACCATCCTAGAAGGGTTGAAGAAGCGGTTGGGTGAGGCGAAAGGCAACTGGACTGAAGAATTGTAGAGTGTCCTGTGGTCATATAGAACCTCGCAAAGGATAGGCACTCATCAAACGCCATTCTCTCTTGTCTACGACTCTGAAGCAATGATGCCTATAGAGGTTGGCCTCCCATCCTACCGATCGGTATTCTATTTCAAGCAAATGAACATCCAGGAAATATGTCAGGATCTAGATCTGATAAAAGAAAGGAGAGAGTGTGCCGACACCAAAATCGCAGCCTACAAGTAAAGGGTCGCCAGATATCACAATGCCAAGGTAAAGTCTAGAGCTTTCAATGTGGGTGACCTGGTGCTCAGAAAGGCAGACATAGGTGCGGGAAATGCAGGAGTTGGGAAGCTAATGCCAAACTGGGAAGGGACTTATGAGGTCTCCAAAGTCTTAAGCCCAAGCACATATAAGCTCAGAACAATAGAAGGGCAAGACATCCCCAGGAGCTGGAATGTCGAAGTACTCAAAAAGTACCACTTGTAATGATGTATCCGGATTCGACAAATATTCAATCAATAAAGAAGTTCTTTTTCCTCTCTGTGAAAAGCATGTAGATACAACTTATATGCTAGGCCTGATGCCCATCCTAAGCCGAAAATGCGAAAGTTGGAACCCATTTCTTTGCAGGTACGATTCATCCTTTAGAATCGATGTTATTCCCGATCCAAAAATACAGAACAACTCTAATTCAACCGTTAGGATCGACGACACTACCGATCCAAAGATATGAAAATGGCCAAGTGCCCGATGGTCTAACCATTAGGATCGACGATATTCCCGATCCGAAGATACGGAAAGCACCTAATTTCCACTAACTCATTCGTTAGGTTCGATGTTAGTCCTTAATCAAAGACGTGAGGGTCAAGTATTAGCAGAAGTTTCTCCCAAGTTGAGTGTTGCCCAGCAATCATGGATTGAAAGGCAAACTAAAAACTCTAATTGATGTACAAAACTATTCACCCAATTCCAAGTCTATGCGAGGCTAAGAAGTCATACGCTGGCCTTGAAGGTTATTGGTTCCAATTCAGGAAGTATCTATGATTAATAAGTCAATCACATTAGCAAGTTATATGCGATTTTAGCAAGAATGCCAATTCATAATTATGAAAGTTTGCAATTTACACAAGAAGTTATGATTTATTGAAGAAATAGTATGCTGTATAACTTAAAAAAATCAGTACAAAGATTAAAGTATACAATGGAAAGTCTAACCTAAGTTTCTATATCTACATTCTCTACATCAGCTAGAGCCAGGACTAGATCGGGAGAAGGCTCTATGCTTACCTCGACAACGGGTTGAGGAGGATCAGCAACAGGCTGAGAAGGCTCGACAACCACTTCAGAGATCGGCTTGGCTTGCGAAGAAGCGCCAACTTCAGTTTCGGAGGTCACATCTGGTTGGACTTCGGTCGACAAGGGGTTCTCCCCGGGTGCTACGTCAGTTGCCTCCTCTCTAGGAGCCTCTTCCTCATCATCACTAGAACACTGGGATCCTCCATCCAGTTGAGATTAGCCCTAGGTAAGCACCTCTCGGCCTCATAGATCAGCCAAGATAGCAACTTCACTTGAGCCTCACCCAGCTGATCAAGAATCTGCTCCTCTCGAGAGGCAAGCTCCTCTTCGAGCCTCTTCCCCCAAGCAATCTCTTTGCTTGCCAAGGTGGTGCACAGCTGATCACATTCCGCGAGAGCTTTGCCCTTCTCCTCATGTGCCTTGGCGTTCTCAGCACCCAGAAGCTTGCATTCAGCGCTCAATCTGGCCGCTTCTTCTTCGAATCTCTGGCATTGAGCACTGTCAGCTGTCAGGCATGCGACCTCACCCTTCAGCCGATCTACCTCGCCTAGCCGAGACTTTAGCTCCTGGGCATGCCAAGATGCCTCCCTCCTCGCATCCACAACCTCTCCCTAAATAGCAGAGGACTCCTTTTGTAGATCCGACACCTCCAGGCGAAGGGAAGAGTTTTTTTTTTTAAGCAGCATCGCAATGTGCATCGGCCTCCCCCTTTACCTTGATGGCATCTTCTGCCCTTGCCCTCAGGAGGCCGGCCATGCCATGCATGTGTAGGCCCCTCTTGATATGCTAAAAAAAGAAAACAACAAAAACAAAGATGTCAATAAGGGAGGACATCACCAAGAGCTAGACAGCATGAAAAAAATTGGCTAAAGAAACTTTACCTCCAGACTCTGCTGATTGAACAGGCCACACTCACGGTTGAGCTGGTCGAGATCTCCCATGACCTTAAAGTCGTCCTCTTGAAGGATACCCAGGCAATTGCCTTTTTGCTTAGCGATCGGGCAAGGCTCACACCAAATCCGCCAGCCATTCCCACTAGGAAGTATCTCTCCTTGAACCCCTTCATGGAAGTCGGGATGTTGATCAGCTTCTTCCTCGGTCGGCTGGTGAAGAAATATTTTGTTCCATCACTTCGACATGAGATGTAGAAGAAGTGGGTGAAGAGATCCAAGGTCGGGGCTACTCCCTCTATTTGGCATAAGATCTTGAAGCATGCCACCGATCTCCACCCGTTTGGATGCAGTTGGTTGGGGGCGATACCGTAACCCTCCAGTATAGCAATCTCAAATGCGCCAAAGGGGAAACACATCCCTGCATCCAAACTCCACAAGTGGCAGATGAACCACTCGTTTTGATCCTTCCCAAAGGGCCCCTCCATCGCTGCCATGGAATCGGGGCAAGGCATCATGAAGATGTCATATGGAAGGCTGTATTTGGTAGGAATCTCAGCCACCTCTCTAGGGTTCAGTCGGGAACAACGCTCAACTGGTGCTTACCCCTGTATTCCTCCATAAAACGTCAATCTATCGACTGGCTGCTACTGGAAGCCATTTTTGATAGAGAAAAGAAGGAAAAATGCAATCCCTGACTTCTAAAGGGAATGAATGCAGAAGAGAAACAAAAAGCAAGAAGAAATCGGAGAGAAGGGTGAAGGAGGTACTTACTTGATAGTTGGAACTTTGAAGAATTTTGAAAGGAAGGAAGTGAGAATTGCTGAAGTATGGAAATACAAGAGCGAATTTTGGCAGAGCTTGCTAGGGATTGCAAAAATGAGGAAAAAACTGCACAGAAGCCACCTATTTATAGGCTAAAACTCCGGGGGCACGCCAACCGTTCTACCATAGGAAGCATGCCACATGTCCTCAAGGCATTATTGCTGTACGAAGAATGAAGAGCCACCCTCGGAGCACGTGCAGCATTAAATGAAGACAGCTATACAAATAGGCACGCCTCTTTAAAAAAAGCACCGTGCAAAATTCAAAAATCCCGTCAATGTATGTCTCCCGAGCAAAATAACTCAAGAGCGGGCACTATCCGAACGGATTCACTCAAGGCAAATCTATGCTCGATCGGACAAGTTCGAGGGGGGACAAGTGATAACCATGCAAACATCATTTGCAAAGAGGCCCATTCAGTCGGCCCAATCCACTGGCAAGGCCCAAGGCCCAACAGCAAAGAGTAGCAGGCGTGAGCTCCAAGGCAGCGCACACGCCCGATCGGCCGATGTGACCATCGGTCTCATCAGTCGTCTGACACAAGGCAGTGCCCATGCCCATCACCTACTCCCTGTCACTTCACCGCACACCTACTCTGTCTGCCAGTTATCATATCCCAGGCACTCGAGTGCACCTCGACTGTCTCTTATAAATAGCCCAACCAACAGTGGCACCAGGTATTGAATCTCTGAAATTCTATCTCTAAGCATTCTCTCTCTAAAAGCTACTAACTTAAGTTTCGGAGTGCTTACACCTAGTCCGACCGGGCATTTTTTTACAGGATTTGCTTATCCGATCGGGTCTTCCGCTATAAGCCAACCAGCTCTCCTTCTTTCTTCTCGATAAAGACATTCTGCGTTTTATCAATTATCATTATTATTATTATTATTATTATTATTATTATTATTATTATTATTATTATTATTATTATTATTATTATTATTATTATTATTATTATTATTATTATTATTATTATTATTATTATTATTATTATTATGTTCATGCCTACTGTTAATGTCTTTACCATTTGTGTTTGTTGTTGAAGTCTGTGATTTTATTATTATTATTATTATTATTATTATTATTATTATTATTACTATTACTATTACTATTACTATTACTATTACTATTACTATTACTATTATTATTATTATTTTATTATTGTTATTATGCCGTGATTATTTATTGTTATTGTCACTATAGTCTCGTTGTTGTCATGATTTCATCATTATTCTTATTTTTGGCGTAACTTGTTTTTTATTCTTATTGCATGTAAATCATTTGTATATTAAATTAACATGTCATATGTTTATTTTATATTCATTTGATTAATTTTTAGAATTGTTACTAATATTTTTGATATTATTTATTGTGTGGGATTTAAATGTGAATTTCTTTATGTGAGCATTTCCATGACCTCCGGGAGGGGTCGCACGCGTAGGAGACCGCATTGTTTGGTGAGACCTTTCTTATTCCCACTTTTTGCGTTGTGTTTGTTTGCAAATAAATATTTTATCTATGCCCGCGTGAGATAAAAAATCACAAAAACACTTTTATATTAAAATTGAAATTTTTGCTAATAAAATTGGGACCAATGTCCCTCATCTTAGCCAAGAAATGTAAAATGTCATAATAAAACGAAGAGTTAACTTTCTCCAAAAATTGGATCACTCATCCCGGTTTTTCAAACTAGCAATCGAATAACTTTTCGATCCCTTTTAAAAATAAGTGCGAATGTCCCGATTTATGTAAGTTTTTCTTATGTTTGATTTTGTTTGATTGTTTAAATTTATGTTCATTTTCTTTTGGGCCCTTATAATTAATTTTGGGATTATTTAATTTCCATTTGGGATTGTATTCCGTCCCAATTTACACTTTTAATCTTCTTTTAAGGGGGTTGTATTCTGCCCCAATTTTTCTTGTAATTGTGTGCTTGGTGTGTTTACTGCTTTCGTTTATTGCTTTATTTATCGCTTTCTTTATTGTTTTCCTTTTATTGGTTTTGAATGCTTGCGATGCGCCTTTAATTAAATGCATTAATCGCGTGATATGAGAGAGAGAATTTAGGAAGCTAAAAACTCATTTATAATTAACCAAATCATAAATAAGAGTGAAGTTCCGAACACCAATATCTGGTCTAGACCAATAAGAGGTTAGAGACCTTTCCCAATTTCTCGTAAATTGGGTGGCGACTCCAAAATACCTTAAAGGTGCCTAAAGGTGTCATGAGGCTAGATGTTCCTTCCTAATGTTCTATTGGGAAGGAGGCATCCAAGATATCTCATGGCACCCAAGATCAAAAAGACGCGAACCAATCCCTCGAATCCTAAAAGCGGGTTCAATGAGGGCCTTTGCTAGGTTCGGCGCGCGTCATAGTGGCGACTCCACTGGGGACTGTTTGTGACTTTGCTCTAAAAGTATTTTGGTTAAAAATATAATTGAGTTTTTAAAACTTAAAATTCTATCTCTTTTTAAAATTGTATTTGCATTTTAGAGCCTTAGAATTATGCTAGTGGGTCCCCTATCTACATCGGTGCATTCCTAAAATACGACCCTACTTTTACTCATTGTAGGGAAGTGTTAAGGATAATCACCAGCCCAAGCCTTGTACCATTGAAGGTATATCAAATAGAGACCCGATTGGGCGCTATGCTGGTGATGAGCTAGACCCATTGGTAGGGACCATGCTTGGGTAGCCCTAAAGTAACACCGCCTTTGACTAAAGCTCATGCAATGGTAAATAGAAACTTCCATTAGGTGAAATGCTCCTTAATACAGTGCTTGTGATGTCGGCTATTGCGTATTAAATAAAATCAAACAAATTAAGTGGTCCTCTGTCAAAGGCTATCATGCCCCGATGGGTTCACCTTAATTTAATTGAAGTGTCCAAATACGTAATGGCCGAAACCCCATATGCATGTGCTTTAAATTAAGAGTGTTGTGCTGCTGATGAAGCCTACCTAGGAAGAGACTATTCGACCTCGTGTACGGGAGTTAAAAGGTTGGAAGGATCTACTTGTTCATATGTGGTTGCGAAATGTTGCATAACTCACGATCATGCATTGTATATGTCATCCATGTATCATTCTAACCCCTTTGTTTTCAGCCATTATAGACCATTCACCTGAGAAGTTCTGGGGTCCTCATAGTTGTCCAAAGAGCAAGCAGAATTTAAATTAGTTAGCAAAAATTTAGCGTCTTTGCTGGAATATCCACAGGCATTGGGAATGGCTGGTCCTTCACGGCAGATTGAAGAGGCTGTGTCTTAATTGCCCAAGAAGTGAATGAAAGGTTTGAAAAGAGGTTGTCAGCCACATATAAAGAAAGGTTGGATGCCGTGGCACTAGTTCTTCAAGCTCAAATTATTGCAGCTACACTTAACCAGTTTGAGCCGGCCACAATTAAAAAGGATTATGTGACTACGACTGCAATATTTTCGTCCACTCCTGAGCCTAGGGGCAAGGCAACACTCAACTCACCAATTGAGCAAGTGGAAAGAGAAAAAGGACTAGAGCCTTTAATGTCAATGGGCCCCCTTAGTCCCTTAAGCACCAAAAGGAAACCAGTGGATCTTGAAGAGGAGATTATGAAGTCCAAGCTTGCAACTACCCGGGCACCTCTGAATAGGACCATTACTAGCCCTGCAAGTCCGGGAATTGGTTATTATGGTAATAACAGAGGTACGAAAAGGATGGGGAAAGCGCCAATGGTTGAGACAGCTTAGAGGCGCTACTCTAATTTGGACAGACCTTTGTCTTGGGTCTTGGAGGGGCTGATGAAGAAGGGGGTGTTACGGCCATTGCCTCCCAAGCCGGCTAAGACCTGGGGGTAGTCTGGGCACAAGGAAGATAAGTACTGTGCCTACCACCAGCACACTGGCCATGTGACGGATAATTGTGCTAGGTTGAGACATGAGGTTCAGGATCTAATCTACAATAACCAGATCACTGATCCTGAATGCCGATAAGGTAGTCATGGGAGCTCAAGTCTTTTGGGTAGCGATGGAAAAAACTTTGGAGCCACAAGGGCCTCGACCTTTGGAATGACTCAAAGTTGCTATACCATACTGAAGAAGCCCTTGTCTAAACACCTCGCTCATTTTGTTAGTAAGGGGAAAATACGGCCAATACCGACCCAACCTGCCAAGAGCCAAGGGCGTCTCGATTGCCAAGCAGATCTGTATTGTGCCTACCATCAGCATACCGGGCACGAGACTGATGGGTGCCGAATTCTGAGAAGGCAAGTTCTATACTTAATTGATGAGGAGCTGAGAGGTGAGGAAAATGGTTCCGAAAGTGATAATAGACCGTCGCCCACAGCATCCATGTTGGCAAGGAAGGAAGGAAATAGCTACTTAGATGTTCTCTTTTTATTTTTGAACTATTTAATGATGATGTTTTTAATTCTGGTTTTTATTAAATGAAACGAATGATTCCACTCATTTGTGTGATATTTTTTTGGTGATTTCACTATGCGTAATCATGACACATTCATATGTAATAATGATTCAAATGATGCCATTTCATTTAATCTCAGAACTTTTGGAAACCCAAAGAAAATCTTGATAGCATCTGTTATGACTCTTGAAGAGAGAGTAAAAGAGAGAAAATAAAAAAAATGAATGAAATAAAAAGTATTTGCCTGGACCTATGAAGACATGCCAGGAGATGATTATGAAGTCGCCAAACACGCTATGCCAATGTATCCCGATCATGAACCAGTCAAGCAGAAGCTCAGAAGATTCAAGCCAGGAGGGATAGGAAATGTTAAAGGGGGGAACCCATAAGCAGAACTGAGGCTAAATTTTTATTGAAGCGCAATGCCCAATTAGATGGATCCACGACATCCCCAATAGTTCAGAAGAGAAGTGCGAGTATGTGTAAGCTATCAAGATTCGGACCAAGCTTGTTGGGGAGTGAAAAATATATATATATATATATATATATATATATATATGTGTGTGTGTGTGTGTGTGTGTGTGTGTGTGTGTGTGTGTGTGTGTACGCAAAAAAAAAAGAAATAAAAAAACAAAAACAAAAAAAAAGAGACAAAAAAAAAAGAGAGAAAAAAAATTGATCATCGACATAGGGGAAGGGATAGTTATCTGGGGGCAAGCTTTGTTCGAATCCCTTTAATTCACACATGCCCGTGCGCTACCATTCTTCTTGGCCTTCGAAAAGGACTAAAAGAGTTCTATTGACCTACAATGGATACGGATTGCTCGAGTTTGGGGAATAGATATCTTAGGGGAAGTGCGCGCTACGGCTTCCAACGGACATTAGGTTCACTATAGTTGCTATTGCCTACTTCACCAAGTGGGTATAAGCTGGGCCCTTCAAGAAAGTTGATGGTCGGGGTATGGACAAGTTCATCGAAAGAAATCTGATGTGTTAATACAACCCCCCGCACCGCATTATGTTCAAGGACAGGGAGCAGTTTGTGCCTGAAGCTTGGCAGTCGCTCCAGAAGTATGGCATTAAGCACCACAAGTCCTCTTTGAATCGCCCTCAAACCAATGGGACAATAGGGGATGCTAACAAGAATTTCAAGAAGATCTTGGCCAAGATGGTTCAAAGCGATTGCAACATTCAAACATGTTAGACAAGAACAGGTCACAGGCATATTATCACAACTGAATCTATCAGAAAAGACTTGTTTAATCATTTGAAAAGAAGGTCAGGAAGCACTGCTGGAAAGGAGGAGATCCAGTCTCCAGGCAAATGAAACCAAGCATCCTGGACATATAAGGTAAATTCAGGCTAACATAGGAAGGTTTGTTCTTAAGAGATTGGTATGCAAGGGAGTAAAAATTCTAACAGACAGTAATGGAGGTGAGCTCGGGCAATCGATCAACATCAACAGACTCAAGAAGGTCCATGGCTAAAGACTAAAAATTAAAAGAAGAGAATAAATGCCTCGCGAGTTGAAAATCGAAAAAAGGCGGCCTTACTAAAATTGGGCACCTCGTCAAGATAAAAACCGAAAAAAGGCATCCTGGTCAAAAATTAGAGGCTTGAGAGAAAATGTCCAATAAAAAAAACCCGAGAGGGCTGATTGAAAACAGGAGTTTTGATGCTTTCAAGCTCCATTTTGAGATTAAATTTAATTTTGCATTCTGAATCTATGTTAAACGGTGATCATGTATGGAGAAATCATGCTGAAATGCACACAGTATTTGCAAATACATAAAACAAAGGCAATTCAACTCATGTACTCATCATTTCCTAGTTCTTTTATAAAAAGAGAAACACCATTCATTACTGAATGTGTGAAATCTAAATGGCTATACTCTGCTCCTGCTCTCATCGGCCAGATACCTAACTCGATGGGCCCTGTTATCAAATGCGGGACTAAACACCCACAAATTATGCGCACCTGTGGGGGCGAAGGTGTAGTTTTTGATATGCGGTATGACAATTTTTGCAAGCAACCGTATCCGGGGCTATGGTACCTAAGGGTAAAGACCGAGGATGAGATGGCACCTTGGAAAGATAGAGGATGCCTCATGACATCTTGAATCCCTTCGAACTATCAAATGCAATAAGAGGTGATATCCAAAGTGGTCTCAGGAAGTCTCCACAAGAGAACAGAAAAGAGAGCTAGGGGCATAGGGAGTTGACCCTTGTTAGCCACCTCACCCAATCTAGCAACACCTTTGTCAGAGGAGGCGAGGGGATATAATCGCTGCTTAAGGGAAGATATCTCAGCGAATAATTGCCGATTGCTATAGGAGGAAGCCCTAATAGTAGCTTCAGTTTTTCTTATAGCCACAACTCAAAAAAAAAAGGCCATTAGAGATAAAAACAGTAATTGGCACTCTAAGCAAAAGTTAGGCCAAAGGGCATGGTGAAAACCTGGAAACAGGCAGTGTGTCCTACAAAAAATAAAATGAATAAAAGCCGCTGGATTGGGTTGGGTCCATTCCAGGCAAAAATAAGGCATAGGGTTATGTAAAAATCCGAAAAGGACGCATTTCCTGCTAAGAAAAGCTAGTGTTAAAATCCACGAGGGACACACTACCTTTAACCAATGACTTCCAGTGTCTGGAGCGATAAGGCAGCATCGCCTCAGATGACCCCTTTCAGACAAGACGACGCATAATTCAAGACATGGATCAGAGTCCCTAGGCCAAGATAGCACTTCCAAATCCTCGGGGGCATGATCGAGCAAACCGGGCCCTGAATCATTGCAACTGTGGTTATCACACCTCGACGCCTAGGCCCCTAGGGCGAATGGTTTCACTTGCATTTTGCACAGCATATGCACATTCACATGTATAACTTACCCTGGCATACAGATTTCTTTTGACTTCGCAAGGAAAGTCCGACGGCTTCACACACTGACAAGCTGGTGTTTATCAGTCGCTCAGCTGTGGTTTCACGCACCGATAAGCTGGTGTATCATCAATCACGTTCTTCAAAATCTAGAGGCTTCATACACCGACAAGCTGGTGTTTATCAGTCGCTCAACCGTGGTCACCGACAACCTGGTGTTTCATCAATCACGTTCTTCAAAGTTTGGAGGCTTCACACATCGACAAGCTGGTGTTTATCAGTCGCTTAGCTGTGGTTTCACGCATCGACAAGCTGGTGTTTCATCAATCACTTTTTTCAAAGTCTGGAGGCTTCACACACTGACAAGCTGGTATTTATCAGTCTCTCAGCCGTGGTTTCATGCACCGACAAGCTAGTGTTTCATCAATCACGTTCTTCAAAGTTTGAAGGCTTCACACACCGATAATCAGTCGCTCAGCCATGGTTTTACACACCGATAAGCTGTTGTTTCATCAGTCACATTCTTCAAAGTCTGGAGGCTTCAAACATCGACAAGCTGGTGTTTATCAATCGCTCAGCCGTGGTTTCACGCATCGATAAGCTGGTGTTTCATCAATCATGTTCTTCAAAGTCTGAAGGCTTCACACACAGACAAACTAGTGTTTATCAGTCGCTCAGCCATGGTTTCACACACCGACAAGCTGGTGTTTCATCAATCACACAACTCAACCGCGGTTTCACACACCGACAAGCTAGTGTTTTATCAATCACACAATTCAACTATGGTTTCACGCATCGACAAGCTGACGTTCATCAATCACATAACCCGGCAATAGTTTCGAACGTCAACAAGCTAGCAAGGAGCTAATCACAGCAATCGGGGATGACAACATAGCAGGTAGGTGAATGCCTCAGGTACGCTCTCCGTTCCTCTCTTCTTTTCTGAATTTTTGCTCACCCAGAGACCCGAGTTCTAAGTTCTCCAAAATTGAGGGCAACTGTAGACACCGGGTCCAGAGGCAGTCGAAGATCATGATTACCCGATGATGAAAAGATACTTGCCGTAAGTAGAGGTGTCAATAATGATGTTTTCCTTGTTGAAAATCCCCTTTGTTCATAAAAAAAATTTGCATTTTTACTCTTATTTTTATTCCTTTTGTTTTTTATTTTTATTTTTTTTATTTTTTATTTTTTTATTTTGCGCATCGCGCGTGTGAGTCTAGACGCGCGCGTGCGGGCCGTGCCCATGTGGGAGCCACGTGCGACCGCAAGAGCAGCGTGCGTCGCGGGCGACAAGCACCAGCAGGCGCATGTCGCCCGCCTGGCGACGTGCATCCACATGGGTGCATGTCGCTAGGGGCTATAACAACCCGATTCGGCCTTAGAAGAATTTCGAAATTTTTGTTCGGGAATTTAAGAGTTTGTATGTATAAGAGAGTGTATTTGAAGGAGTTTTCGAGTTGATCAAGGTTATAAGTTTTGCTAGAAGAAAATTATTTTGAGAAGATGAGTGAGTGGCTTGGTGTGGGTTTTGTTGCGAGCGCGACAGTGTCGCAGGCGTGACAGAATGCTTCACGGGAAGCCTATTAGAGTTGGATTATTTGATGTGTATCGGACACATGGCGGCATAAGAGTTTGACAAGTGGCATTGTAGGAGGGTGACAAGTGGAAAAAAGGGATAAACATGTATTTATGAAGGGTAAGTGGCATTAAGTGAGTTTGGTTGGCTTGGATGGGCATTGACTGTTAGTGGTTATGCCCTAGGCCAAACATTTGGACCTTGATGTAATCATTACATTTCATTTATATAATGGTTTTCTTCGCATTGATATTATTGGCATGTTACATTATTGTAATGTTTATGAATAACAATATTATTCATGTTGTCCCTAGTCATTTATCAATAAAGGGCATAAAGATAAATTAAGACTAGTATAGATTTGAATTGATAATCATGGGATGATTAAATATGATGATATAAATCAAATCTATAGGTACTTGCTAGAGAACAAAGTACTGGATAGACTCACTATAAGATCACTTCATGGGATAGTGTCATAAGTGATCTTATAATAGATATGTTATTGAATCCTTTGACCTGAGGTTATCATAGTTTCCTACATAAGGATCATTATGTTTTGACATAATCAAACGTTATCTTTAATTCGATAATTATAAAGTTTATGATCGGACATAGTGAGAATTATGCGGAGGAAAGTGAATAATCAAGATGGAATTTGTCCCTCTCTTATGAGAGAGATATCTATTGGGCCCCTCGATAAGTAGGACTGTAAAATGCATGGCCGTGCTCGAATGAATTGATAGTGTCATCAATATCATTTGAATTTATCAGTTTGCTTAGTGATCGAGAAATTATATGTTTGAACAATTTAAGTTTGACATAAACCATGACTTATGTTCAAACAAGATATCGTGTGACAAAAGGATAATAACATGTTCTATTGCAAGGTTAAAATCGGACTAATGATATTTATATTATTTGGGTAGTCATAATGTCTTGCTAGAGACCAATTATGACTTGTGGGCTTTTATGGGATTAGGCCCACTGCCAACATAATATAAACCTATTGGGTCACACACCAAGAGCAAAATGAACAGAATGGATTTTATTGGGTTATTTCGGAATAAAATATAAATATAGGTATTTATATTTAATTTCGAAATTACATATTTATATATATATATATATAT
This sequence comes from Excoecaria cochinchinensis, assembly GCA_947683425.1. Taxonomy (NCBI): domain Eukaryota; kingdom Viridiplantae; phylum Streptophyta; class Magnoliopsida; order Malpighiales; family Euphorbiaceae; genus Excoecaria; species Excoecaria cochinchinensis. The sequence continues at coordinate 7,929,639 of CANTUQ010000004.1, forward strand.
ACATATAAATATCTCTTATTTTGAATATGAGATAGTAATATGTATTAATATATTATTTCTTATTATTTTGAATAAGAAATAAATAAATAAATAAATATATATAAATATATGTATATATATATATTATATCTTAATTTTGAATTAAGAGAAAATATTCTCATTTATCTTTTCCTAAGAAGAAAAGGATTTGAAATATATATACAGATATATATATGGGATATATGTGAATAAAAGAGTTTAACCCTAAATAAAGCACTAATCACATTCTAACGTAGAAAAGGATTAGAGTGGTTGCATTCTTTATTATTAGAGAGTAAGAAAGAAAAGAAAAGACAGCCATCGTTCTTCTTTGAGAAAGAAAGAAAATAAAACAGAGCCACCATTATTCTTTGAGAAAGAAAGTAAAGAAAATCCATTCGCATTCAAGGGAGCTAGCACCCCTGCGACTTCTGTTCATTTGTTCGTGCGTGTGGATACCGATAGAGGACGTTCCTGTTAAAAGCAGCGTCTTCAGTCCGGATTAAAGGAGTTAATTTCATTCTAAAGGTTAGTAATTTTAATCTCTTCCTTTTGAATCAATCGAAAATATTTGGATCCTGTTTCGGGTTTCAATTTTATTCCGCTGCGTTAATGTTGAATTAATCCGACGAAACCCAACATTGACCAGCTGCTCCCTCTTTCCTTTTTGTCCCACGTTACTTTTGCTTTCGGTTTATTCTTCTTCCTTTCTTTCTTGCTTTGCCATTTCTTCTCTTTTTCTTCTTCATTTGCTTTGCTCTTTAAGTGAGCTACTTGGATGGGTTGAAGAGAGAGTTGTGAAAGGTAAGTTGGATTTGTTCTCCGATCCGATCTCCTTTTTCTTTCTGTTTTGATTTAAAGTGAGAAGAAGTTTAACCCAAGTGTTTTCTATGTGATTTGTGGAAGCTATGAACTAGAGATTGGGTAAAGAAAAGAAGAAGGTTGGAGCTGAATAGAGCATAGAGTTCAAGCTTCTTAGAGGTAGGGATCGTGTGCGAATATTATTTTGATCATTTTGATTGCTTACAGTGCTCTCATAATATATGTATGTATAGATGTTTGTCATCATGTATTGGATCATAGTGCATGAGTTTTGGATGTGTCAGATGGTTTTCATATAGCTTTTGTGCGTAAAGTGTGATTTTGGGGAAATTCTGTTCAGTGTTTGTCAGACCTCTGTGTGATGTTTTTGTCATAAGTAGAGTTTTAGACCTCCAACTTGGGTGATTCCAGTGCCATTAGAAAGATAAGACATAGATCTAAAATTGTCTCTGAAGAACTAGAAAAAATTCTAGCTCTAAGATGTTTGAAAATGTTACGAACCAAAGTGTCCCTGTATGGGTCGGGTTACTAGAATAATATAGCTTGTTTAGCTTATATCTAGAGTTATATATGTTCAATTGACCTAAAATTTGTCCCATTTGAAATATAACATCCTAGGAAACAATTGTTAAGAGGATGTATTGCCTGAAAATGACGTTTAGAGGTCGGTTTAGACGATACAGGTTTGAGGTGACTGCTTTGGGGAGAAATACGAGTCTGTCGCGATCGCGACAGAGATGGACTTCTCCGATTTGTTTCAGCATGAGCATGAGTAACACACATGAGCATGAGTCACACACATCAGCACGAGTCACACTGATAAGCACTAGTCGTGCTCACAGAGAGAGGGAAGTGATGGCACAAAACGTGCTCCAGTTGAATGAGGGAGTGAGCGCGAGTCGTGCTCCTTGTCGTGCTCATGCTCTCTCCTTCTCTGTTGCTTCTATTTTGAGTTGATATATGTCTATGTGAGTTTTGTATATCACCATTTGGTCCGTGTTTTGTTTAAAATTATCTTTTAAAACCTCTTACATAGTTAATACTAGTTAAATGAACATGACTAATAAAAGTTGTACATGAATTAAATGCCTCTAAATTTGATGAATGCATTTGAATTATCGTGATGAATTAGTAGTCGTATAGAGTATATGTAAGCTGTTTATTGAGCCTGATTGCCGTTATAGTGGATAGATAAGCATGCTTATAAGGGGTTAGAGTGCAGCTGCTAGAGTTGGCCTTAATTGTGCCCAAAGTTTTGAATACCTTGTGTATTCCATAGAGCTTGAGTTAAGTCTCCATATGTAAGATACTATAAACAGTATCCAGAGTTACCCATATCCACCATGAAAATAATTCAGGCTTATTAATGTTGTGTAGTGAACTTGAGATGACAAAAAGTATTGCTCTGAATAAATTTTATAGTACATGAGAATAATGTTTAAAGTACATGGCAGTTTTATATATGATTGCAATATGTATATTTATATGAGTTTTGGAAAGCAGTTCCGCTGCATGTGAAGAAATTTATTAATTCTGAACTTTGCATGGAATATTGTTTATACGCATGTGTTTCTGTTGTGACACTCCATAGCCATCGTAGTAAACCTCTACATGTGGTTAGGGGGTGTTACAATATGTGTGTGTGTTTGGATTTTGTTAGGATGTGGATGCATATAGGGAGTTAGTTTGTGTATTAGTGTAGTTAGAATTGGGTGTGGTGTTGTGTTTGGTTATAGGGTGTGAGTGATCAAGTTCCACCAATAGTTAGGCGACATGTTGCAAGGGTTTTTGGAGAGGGGTATAAATAGAGTGGAGAGAGAAAGAGAAAGCAGCAACTTGCTGCTTTGCTCTCCCGTTCTCCCTCCCCTCATGCCCCCTCTCTCTTTCTTTTCTTCTTCCTCCTTGTTCTTCTTGACTCATCCTCTTTTAGCCTCAATTAGTGGTGAAAATTGATCAACTCAAGTGGTTTATTGGTAAGTTTCAGTTGTCTTTCTTCCTCCCCTATGTTCTTGATTTTGTTAGTTATGGTTTTGAGTTAGGGTTTTGTTGGTTGTGTGTTTTGGGTGTTCTTGTTCGGAGGTGGTCCCTAGAGACCCCAAAGGCAAAGAGAAGGCTTGTGGGAGTGGAGATTGTGATTAGGAGCTAAGGATTTGCAAAGTTTGGGACTTTTGTATATTTGATGCATTTTTGTGATTTTTGGGTTTTGATTTGATTTTCTGGAAAATCATTTGGTTAATGATGTTTATTTTGGTCTAAATGTTATGGGTTTTATTGGAATTGAGTTAAGATGCTTGGTTGATGAACTCTTGAAGTAAATTATTGGTTGAATGAGTTTATGTAGAAAATTTATGGTTTTATTAAATTAGAGACTTTGATAATATTTATTGTATGATTCCATTGGGATTATTGGCATAAAAGTTGAGTTTTATATTTTTTGATGATGATTGGAAGGTTTAATTTGAGTTATGTTTACGTTCGGTTTGAAATGGAGGTTTGGGTGTGTTTTAGAAGATGGAGGAATTCTGCAGATCTAGAAAATGCGACTCTGTCGCGAACACGACAGAGCTGAGTAATTCCAGCTCTCCTAGAAGTCGAGCTTTGTCCTACCATGGCATAGCACCTCACGCGCTGTCGTGAGCGCGAAGGGTTGTGCTGTCGCGAATGTGAACGCCAACACGCGATCGCGATGGAGATGCCAGGCACGCTCTGTCACGAGCGCGACAGAGGCCAATATGCTTCTTTTTCTCGCGAACACAAGGCCTTTTGCAAGCGCGGTGCTCAAGGAGCCTTGCCCCTGTCGTGAGCATGACAGACGTCGTGAGCCCGACAGTCTCTGTGTTTTTAATGGGATTTCTTTTGCATCTCCAACAGTTATTTTGTGAACTTGTGATGCTATTAGACTTATGCATGGATAATTTTATGAACAATATGAATATGAATTGATGAATTATGCATGGCCTACAAGAGTCAATTTAGTGGATAGTTAGGCATGCCTAATAGAGTTCAGTAGCTGCAGCCCCAATGTGTTCTGGACCCTGATCAGGTCCCCGTTTGGATCGTTGCAATCCTGAATGTGTATGGATCTTGTTGAAGATCCTCCAATGTGAAAATGTTTTGAATGAGAAAATAATGATGTTGCTTTTTGATTGTACCCCCGGGTACCCCTAATGTGTTCACTCGTTATCCACTATTGTGAGTCAGAAGGTGTTTGTTTGTCTTGTTAGGAATATGAGCATGTGAAACCAATTGATATATGAATTGACTATGAGCTTTTGAATACAATTGAATGCAATTAAGCTATGATTTATATATATGGGATTATAAGCATGTGCCATTTTGATTGTGTTTTGCCTCAACGACCATTGTGAATGGCCGTTCATATTATTGTGTGTTTTCCTCACTCAGTATTATCTCTTAGCACGGGTGATTCATCTGTGCAGGTGCGAAAGGTTTTGAGCTTTTGGGAGAGTCTCGGCAAGTCCAACCAACATAGAAGTTTTGAAGTGTTAGGACTGAGTTTTGTACTTAAGATTCTTTTTGTAATTTTGGGCTCTCATTGTATTTATTCTTTTGTACTGCTTCCGCTATGTATTCTTTGGAAGAATGTAAATTTGTAATATTAGTTATGTACTGACTATATTTTTGTAATGAACCCTTTGGATATCAATGAATGAATTTTAAGTTTTAATTTTTGCTATTTTCTATATGTTACGTATTTGTATATTGTTCTGTTTGCTTGGTGGCACCCCTGCTCATACGAGTTCTCACTCCCTAGAGGATGGGTTCTCCTACGTTTGGGTAGGGGGTGTTACAAGTTTTGGTATCAGAGCTCCGGTTTAGGCATTTTTTGGGTGTTTGTTGTGTATAGATGTACGTTTAGGACTGTGTTGGCTAATGCGGATGTCTTTATGTTTGTTATTGATGGATTTCGTGCGCGGATCACTCGAGGGGTCAGCTGAGAGTGCTTATCCCCAAGAGCAAGATCCGATTGTGTCTGGTCCGACTCAACCAGTTAGGGTCAAGCCTGAGGCCGCAACCATGCCTTTTGAGGCTATGTTGAAGATCTCTCAGGACATGGTTCGGGTCTTAGAAAGGGTGACTGCTCCGAAAGCCCCTATTGAGAGCATGAGGAAAGCTGGGGCGGGGGATTTCTACGAGACAAGTCTTGATGAGTCAAAATTGGCCGAGAAATGGGTTGATAAAGTTGAGCGAGTTCTTGAGGAGTTTCGTTGCCCTCCTGAAAGGCAAGTCGAATGTGTTGTTGCCTTGCTTCAGGGATCAGCTTATGACTGGTGGAAGTTGGTTCGTAGGCATCCCCAGTTGCCTGATCCGGTCACATGGGAATTCTTTGAGCAGGAGTTCATGAGTAAGTATGTGACCAAGTCCTATAAGGAAGCTAAGCGGGCTCAATTTCTGAGTTTGAAGCAAAGGGCTATGTTGGTTTTTGAGTACGAGAAAGAGTTTAACAGGTTTGGCAAGTATGCTCCTCAGGGTATTCTGACAGAAGAGTTTCGGTGCCAGCATTTTGAGTCCGGGTTGAATGAGTCTTTGAGGGCAATGCTTATATCCTTGATGAGTACTGATACTATCAGTTACTACCAGATTGTTTAAGTAGCTGTACGGGCAGAGAGTTCCGAGTCAGTTTTGAGGGAAAGAGCTCAGAGAAGGAATCCCCCTCGTGGAGGTTCGTCCTCGGATAAGAGATCGAGGAACCCGCAAGATGAGTCTTCTTCTAGTCCTGCTTCGAGAGGTAAGAGGCAAGGATCTACAGTTGGGTCGAGAGTTGGTAGAGGCAGTTCTGGTGGTAGAGGTAAAGTTGTGCCCGAGTGTTCTCACTGCACTAAGCACCACAAGGACACTGGTGGTTGTTTCCGTTGTGGAAGCACCGAGCATTTTCTAGCATATTGCCCTAAGTTGAGTGAGAATACTAGAGATCAGCATGAGTGTAGACACTGGGTCTTGAGTCAGCTTAGATCAAAGTTACCCGATGATGACAATTGCCTTCACAGGCTAAAAAGGTTAAAAGTGATGGTTTCCTCATCAAATTTACATTTTAGAGTTAAAAATTGAAAAATAATAAAAAAATATTTTAAAAATTAGTTTTGAAAAATGGGGGCTTGAAATTACAATATTTTTAGTTAAATTAGAAATTAAAAAATAAAAAAAATAAAAAATTTCGTAGCTTCTGCCGCGCGCGCGAGCCTCGGGCGCGAAATTCCGCGCGCGCTGTGCGCATTGGCATGCAGCGTTGTGCGCGATGCGACGGGCGTGCGTCTCCCTTCCTGGCCGTCGCTAAAACATTTGAAACTTCTCTTTTCCGATTTTTCACCATTTTTTCCGATTTTTTCACCCCAAAAACGCATTTTTTCACCCTAAATGAAGGTTTTTTAGTCTAAATTAAATTCTAAAACATTTTTTTGGGTAATTAATTAATAAAACTTGATTTTATCATTAAAAATAAAGGAATTTGTGTTAAAATGAAATTCTTTTCCCTAATTGAATTAGGGCATCATTTTTTACATCCTATAAATTCTTTATGATGAAAATCTAAGAGGGCCTCCATTATTTTTATTTTTTTACATCAGAATTTTCTGCATTCTTTCTTCTTGGGTTTAATTTATTTTCTTTTCAAAAATTTTCAGATTTCTCTTTTAATTAATAAGGTTTAATTGAGATTGGAAAATTAATTTAAACTCTTAATTATTCCAATTAATTTCTTTGTTTGTCTCCATAAACATAAGAAATTAATTCTCCCTTTCAAATCAAATTTTTTATTCTGGAGCATTCAAATTAATTTCTCTGTTTAATCCATAAACAAAAGTAATTAATTTTATTGCTAAATTATTTTCTCAAGCAATCATCGAATCAAAAACTCTGAGGGTAAATATTTTGGGCTTGATTTTTATTTTATTTTATTTTGTTTATATTTAATTTGTTCATGTATATTTTATTATTTTTATTAATTTACTTATTGTTTTCATTTATTTGTTTATTTTACTATTGTTATATTTGTTTTTATTTAATATGTTTATATATTATATTATTCTTATTCATGTAAATATTGATTGTTTATTATTTTTAACATGTAATCGATTTATTTTACTTTGATTTCTCATTATTTTTAAATATAATTAATAAATTCATTTTAATTAATATTTTTACCATATAAATGTTTTAATATTAATTGTGATTATACTAATTAACCATGTTGCTCATTTAATCGTTTTCATCATTCTTTCATTTATTCATTTTTATTATTCTTTTCTTCATTATTTTATATATTCGTTAATTTGTTTATATTCATCATTATTATTATCATGTTCATATTTTCTTGTATTAATTTATTAACATGTTTTATTTTATTTTAATCACCTTATATTATTATTTATTATATTTGATTTATTCAATTACTAATATTATTTTATTTGTGTTTTATTTTTATTTCACATCTTATTTTTCCTTTTGGATATTTTGCGAGTACCCGAGCAGTTCCAAGGAGGCTCATTTGGCGGGGTCTTTTTCTTTGATTTTTATTATTTGTATCATTTTTATTTGGCTTTTCCATTTATTTTTGCCATATAATTTTCTTATAAAATTGTTTATTTAGGCCCGCTAGAAAGAAAGTCACTAAACGTTTTCTCTTTATTAACTTGGTATTTTTCCTAAATAAAATGGGATCGATGTCCCAATTTTCTCCATCTAAAATCATCACATCAAAATTATTTCATAATAAGTATGCATGCGAGGAACAATGTCCTCACCATAATCAATATCCCGATTTATGTATGATTTTTATTTTATTTACAATGGGTGTTGTATTCCGCCCCTAGTTTTGTTGTATTTTATTTTCATGTACTTTATTTTATTTACCCTTTTATTTATCGCTTTCCTTGAATGATCAAACTTGCGCTTTAATTAACTGCATTAAAATGAATGAGAAATGGGATGAAACTTTAAATTCAAAACTCAATTGTAAAATAACCAAGGTATGAATAAATGAGAAGTCCCGAACCATCTCTGGTCTTTGGGCTCAATGAGGCAAGGGGACCATTTCGATGTTTCATTGGAATGGGATCTCCAAGACACCTCTTGTGTACCACCAAAAGACTTAAATTTACAATCCTAGGCTCCACGGGGTTAGAGGATCATTTCAGTGTTCTATTGGGATGATATCTCCAAGATCCCTTTGGCTTGCCCAAAATGGATATTATGCGCCGTCATCGGATCACCGAGGCTAGATGACCTATCCCAATGTTCTATTGGGTGGTGACTCCAAGAAACCTTTTTGTTGCCCAAAATAGACGCACTTGTAAATACCTTACAAGTTTTCATAAACCTCTCTCGAAAGCCCTAAGAACGGGCCTTCAGGGCGTCCTACGGGGTTCGGCGCGCGTCACAGTGGAGACTCCGCTGGGGACAATATTCGAGACTTCGATTCGAAAGTACCTTAGTTAAAATTTATAATTGAGTTTTAATTTAAAATTTTTATCCCTTTTCGAAGTTGCATATCATAGCATTAGAACCTTAGAACTATGCTAGTTTGGTCCCTTTATTAGCCCCGGTGTGTTCCCGAAGCATGACCCTACGTTTACTCAATGTAGGGAAGTGTTAAGGATAATCACCAGCCCAAGTCTCGTACCATCAAGGTATATCAAATGGTGACCCGATCGGTCGTCACGCTCGTGATGAGCTAGACCCGTCGGCAGGGACCATGCTTGGGTAAACCAAAAATATCATCACCCATGACCAAAGCTTATATAATGGCAATAGATACTTCCCCTAGGTGACATGTACCTTAATACAATGCTTGCTATGTGGGCCATTATATATTGAACAAATTTAACCCAATTAAATGGGCTTTTATCAAAGGCTTTCATGCCCCGATGGGCCCATCTTAATTTAGTTGAAATGTTTAAATACATAAAGGCAAAAATCCATATGTATGCGCATTAGATAAGAGATGTTGTGATGCCTGTAACACCCCCTATGTCCCCATTGAAAGGACGCGGGTGTGCTACCGACGCTCTCTCACATACATACATGCATACACTAAGCAGAAGCATACATTCATACATAACATACATACGAAAATACAGTGGAAATTAAAACTTTAAAGAAACAATAGCTGAACATACATCAACTTACATACATACATATAATCACTCAGCGGAAGCATAAAGCGAATGATAAAACAAAGGAATAACTTAATACATAAATATAATAACGTTTACATAACCCAAAATAACATCCAACCTTACAGATACATAAGACTACAGGAATAACAAAAATCCAAAATACAGAAGCTGAAAACAAGGTAATAAAACACTTCTAACTCCTACGTGGCCGACCTCGCAGATGCGCGACCCAAACAGAACCAAACCTGCCAGCTGCACGGGAAGGAAATCTATGCTAAGTGATAAACGCTTAGTGGGGAGAACACACAAGAGTATGAACGGCCATTCACAATGGTCGCCAAGGCATAACACACTCACAATGGCTAATGCGAACATTCATAACACATATATAATCAGGCTTGCATAGTAAAGGCATTAATTCGAAAACTCACATCCATAACCATATACTTATGTCGCAAATAGGCCAAAGCAGACATAATACAATACACGATACAAGTATCATAATGTATAACTACATACGATCTCACATGCATATACCTACCGAGGTATCAAATATCAGTACCTTACCGTGCATAGTCACAAGAAGTATTATACATTCGACTATCGTGCCATAGTACACACATTTTAGCCAAGAACCAACTGATAAAGTTAAAGCACAACACTTCCGTTGCGCCACTCTGGTGCATATAATATCATGCCAAGAACGTAAACACATGACAACATGCCAAAGACATCCCAACAGAAGAGACCAAGAAATTATAACGTAACGTCACAATACTACCCCACTACACGTAGCAGCATACAGAGAAATATAGACACCTAACAGCATGTGGAAAACACTACAGTAGCAGAGGCCCAAGAAAGATGTAACATGATACTACATTCATAACATTCGAGAGGTCAAGATCACAATCTTAAACATGTCAATTTACATACTTATGTACAATTAAAACATGCTTGAGTCACATAAGTAGATACATTAATCGAATCACATTCAAAGCATTCTGAAATTTATAACACATTACATGACAAGTGCAGATAATCATGTCAGATATAAAATCATGCTTGCATAATAAAAACATACATTTCGAAGCTCACATCCACGTTCATATACATATAAACTGATTCCTCAAATCATTACCATGCTCATTCGGATGTCACATTCTTATAGTCATTTCAAGCAAAACAAAACAAAATAACAAAGCACCTGCTGACTCACAATAGTGGATAACGAGTATACGAACAGTACTTTACGGGTACGAACCGGCCAAAGGGTACCTTACGGGTACGAATCGAAAACCATTTTATTTTATCACATTTAAAACATTTTACTGAGGGGGACCTTAAACAAGATCCAAACACATTAAAAAGGATCACGAGGATCCGAACACATTAAAAGGGTTCGCGAGGAACCAAACGGGGACCTGATCAGGGTGCAAACATCCAAAGGTGCTGTAGCTAAAGAGACTCTATTAGGCATGCCTAACTATCCACTAGACTAACTCTCGCAGGTCATGCATAATACAAATCATGTCTCACATCATGGTGCATAATTAAACATATCACATTCATATAATTCATAACACTGTCCATGCATAATACATCCAATTATATTAATATACCTCATAAAGTAGTCCAAGTATAAACCTAAAGGCATCACAAGTTCGGAATTCAAACATTAGAATCACAAAAGAAAACTCAATTTGGAAACCAGGGAGTGTCGCAATCGCGACGGGTGTCACGATCGCGACGGATGTCACGCTCGCGACAGAGGCGACTTGCCCCAGGTCGCGATCACGGTAACCTTCACGATCTCGCGAGGGAACTATACACATCTCACTGTCGCGCTCGCGACAGTGAGCTGCTAGCTCGGTCTATCGTGCTCGTGCTCGAGAGCGCGCTCACGACAGAGGATCAACCAAATCAGATCGGCAGCCAAGTGCTCTGCTGCGCTCGCGACAGAAGCTCTGCTGCACGGCTCGGCAGCGAGCTCGGATGCGTGTAAGGGCTGCTTTCATCGGGCTCTGTCGCGACCTTGCGACAATGTCGCGCTCGCGACAGAGTCATGAATTCCAACCCTTACACAAGAAATTTTCAGAAAAACACAACTTCACAATACCCAAAACTCAAACCAACCATCAAAACATCCACTTACCTCATCTCCAGCAAGCCACACATCATTGACAACATAAAACACAACATCCATACCAAGAATTCCAAATAAATCATGCCACTAACAATATCCATTTACACAATCTATAATATTAGCACTATTTGTCATTCATCTCAATCGCACCCATGTTTATATGCATTCATATATATATGGTACATCATGCTTAGGTTACTCATGAGATCAACACATATTAATACTCATCCATATGCCATCCTTCACAGAGTTATGTCTATTATTATTTACTAGTTAGATCACCAATCTTAATCATACTCATAAGTTTTCCCAAAGACAACTACTTATATAGTCATTTAATTACCCTAAACATGCATAATAAGCTGAGGGGAAAGGTAGGGGATTGATCCGGGTCAACCATGGGCTCAAAAATAAAGAAGAAAAAGCTTAAACAAGTTTTTCTGTCGCGAGGTCGCGACCTTGTCGCGCTCGCAACAGAGGCACACCTCAGATACCTAAAAAGACTGCTTTATGCCCCTGACTTGTGTTGCCTAAACAAACCTCTAAAACTCATTTTTAGCCAAAACTTCCTTCTTAACAAATCTTTCCTAGGATGTTAACGTTCAATTGCAATGAATTTCAGATTAAAAGGACATCTAGAACTCCAGATATGACCTAAACAACCTATACTTCTCAAATAACCCGATACAAATAGAGACACTACGGTTTTATCCAAATTTCAGGGTCTTAAAGCAAGAATTTTCCCAAGGTTATTTCTATGACTTTTAAAGGTATGGAAGTCATGGTTCTAATGGCTCAATAATTACACAATTCGGAGGTCTCAAACTCTAATTATGATAAAAACAATACACGGAGGTCAAATAAAAATGGAACAGAATTGCCAAAACTCATGCATTTCAATGCCAACCCTCATATACATTTATCTCAGTCAATAACATGGATTACTAACACATTTACCCAAATTAATTCATGCATAAATTCATATCAAAGCAATCAAATTTCTAAAAAACAAACACAAATACACATTCATGATCTAAGGAGAATTAGGCAAAGACAACTCAAACTCAAATGTAGAAATCAAAGCTCCCAAACCTCTTTAAAGCACAACCCAGCTGATCTTCACTCTTCAATCTTATCTTTGCCCTTATTCTTCTTCTTGCCACCCAAAGCTTGCACAAACAAAAACCCAAAAACTTCTTAATCCAAACCATAACTCAAAACCAGCAAAACCAGAAAAAGGAGAAGAAGAAAAACCCAAGAACGCAGGAGCCCTAAACCCAAACACATACCTCTTTAAAATATTACTCCAAAAACTCAGTCAAAACCACCCCTTAGCAAACACAAACTCAAGCCAAAAGAAAGAGATGAAGCAGAAAATGAGCAAGGAAGAAGAGCAAAGGAAAACCAAGAGAAGGAGAGAGGAGAGAACGGGAAAGGCAAGGCAAAAATCTCCCCTTTCTCTCTCCTCTATTTTCCCTTTAATGCTCACCAACCAACATCCACATGGCAACCTCCTATAGGTCCAACAAAACCCACTTTGACTTTATGCACTAACACACCATACCACACATGCACCATAGTTAATCCCTCAAATCAAAGACTTAAATTCCATGGCACCAAACTCCACTCACACCTAATAACCTCTTAGGAATCACTTTTTTCATCCAAGTTACCATACCTACAAACCCACACTATAAAACCTCTTAACCCACTTATATCCTACTTCCATGCACCACATGCACACTAAATAATTTTCTCCACTTTACTTAACTAATAAATACTTTGCAATTAAGTCCTTATTATCCAATCCTCCTCATGCACAAATTACTGAAATACCCTTAAATTCCTGACTTAGCATGCAAATTCCGACCAGGCCTGCTTTGGGTTGTTACAATCTCTCCCCCTTAAGAAATTTCGTCCTCGAAATTTCCCCGCTAAACACTTGCATCCAAACAACCCAAACAAACAAAACTAACTTAAACAAAAACTTACGACACATACTTACCGGAAGGCTCTGCAGACTCAATCACTTCTATGCAGTTAGTGACAGATACTCTGGCTGAATCCTTGGAGGCATCTAATTTTATAACCGATTTCGATGATGCTTGTGTGGCTCGAAGTAATTCCTCCACATCCTTCTAGCTTGCCGAGCTAGATTCTCACTCAACTTCTTAGGACAATCGATTATCTGATGTCCCATGCTGCCACATCTGAAATAAGCTCCAGTCATCAATCGACACAAGCCCCGATATCGCTTCTGACAGTGCTGACATATCGACGGTACCCACTTCTTCTTACACTTGTCCTAATGTTGCTTCTGACATTGTTGACATATCGATGCCTCTCGAATCCTTTTCCCCGCTGGCACTTCTCTACCTGATCCTTTTCTCTTCTGAGGTACATTTCGAATAAATTCTTGAGAAGCTCGGGGAGCAGTCAATCTATCCAAAATCCGAATCAACCCTTGTACTAGAGACCTATCATCAGAAATAGGACCGGAATCTTCAACTGGAGGACATTCGAAAACACTCTGATCAGCACAAACTGGGTTCACACTTTCCATTGTCTCGCCCACATTCTCACTAGGATCAGACTCCATCTAGACACGACACAAGACAAGACACATCTGCATTAGGCTACGACACAACCGACTCGCATGCAAAAACACGACACAAATCAACTAGCATACCAAGACTCGACACTCAAACAAATAAAGGCAACTAGAACCGCCAAACCGGCGCTCTGATACCACTAAATGTAACACCCGCGTCCTTCCAACAGGGACATAGGGGGTGTTACAATGCCGATTTTCCACCGAGCACCATATGTGTCCATTGGGTTCCCCGCTAACCCATGGATCAAGCCCACCTAAAAAAGAGACCACATTACCTCGTATGTGGGAGTAATAAGGTTGGAAGGATCTACTTGCTTGCATGTGATTATAAATATTGCATAACTCAGTATCATGCATTGTATATGTCATTCATGAATCATTCTAACAATCTAATTTTTTCAGCCATCATAGATTTATCTAAGTGGACAAGAGGTTCCGACGGTCGACTAGTAAGGTCAAATCCACTTTTTGAGTTGCCGGAATTGGTGCCCAACTGGGATTCTGAGTCACTCTCTCTAGAACCACCAATGGCAGAAGAACCTGGAGCTTTGACCACTCAGGACCTAGCTAGGAGGCTACAAGATTTTGAGCGTAGAATGATGGATATGATGGGCGCCATGGCTGAAAGGATTGCCCATCCACCTGCTGCCTTATAGCCACCTGCTGCTCTACAGCCACAGGCAGCCCCTCCTCGGGGGCAAGCCGAACAACCTGCTGGTGGGGAGGCTCCCTTCGTTGGAGTTACTGCTCGCCAAGCTAACAATGATCACAGAGCTGCAGAACCCATCGAGCCAAGACGGGAAAGGATTCATAATCCCAATGATGATTTCCTGATGGAGGAGGAAGACGAAGAGCCAATAGTCCACTATGCTATGAGGCCCAAGGCATACAGGGGGGAAGATGATGCCTTAAGGGGGATGAGGCAACAGATTGAGGCAATCATGCACATGCTGTCAGCTGGAAAGGGGGTCAGCCCATAAGACAGAGATCTGGGGGATGAAGAGCTGAAGAGCTACTGCCCCAAAGATTCAAAATGCCCGAGCTGCCGAATTTGATGGCACCTCTGACCCATCCGCCCACGTCAAGCAATACACCTTGGTCATGAAAGGCACAGGGTTGAGTAAAAAGCAGAAGGTGGAATATTTCTACCTTAGTCTAGTGGGCCCGGCAGTTGACTGGTACCACAGGTTGGATAGCAGGACCAAGGAGGACTGGGACCTTTTGACCGAAGAGTTCATAAAGCAGTACGACTGCAGCACCAGAATAGAGGTCACCCTGAAGGACCTCGAGCTCTTACAGCAAAGGAGCGATGAATCATTCCATGAATACCTCACTTGGTGGAGGAATATGGTTATAGAGATGAAGAGGAAGCCTGACACCGTTGACCAGATCAGGTTATTCATCAGAAACTCCTGCCCTTATTTAAGGGATTTGCTCAGCTTTAAGCGGCTCAGGGACTGGGAGTCGCTCAAGGATATCGCTGTAGAAGCTGAGGCGGCTTACCTAGCAAAGAAAGCAAGCCAAAATAACTTTACTGGGAAAGGCTATAGGAACTAGTCGGGATTCAAATCAGGAGGTGCCGGGAGCAGCAATAATAGAAATGGCAAGACAGCTGAAGTGTTAGCTACTAGAGTAGGGCAACGCTAGAGGTACTACTCCAACTTAGGCCGATCTCTATCTTGGGTGCTGGAGAGATTGATGAAAGAGGGTAAGCTGCAACCTTTAGCGCCTAGACCTGCTATGAATCATGGGCAACAAGGGCACAGAGAAGACCAGTACTGCGCTTACCACCAGCACATCGGCCACCTGACGGATTACTGCCGAACATTGAGAAACAAGATCCAGGATCACATTGACACCAATCAGATCACGGATCCTGAGAAGAGAGAAAAGAAGAAAAAGGCAGGTTACAATGCGGTCCCTCCACCATGATTATGATCGGGTCCTCTTCTTTCTTTTTTAATCTTTGTTATTATTTCGAGAACAATTTTTTATGATAATGTTTGGTTATTTCAATAGAACAATTTTTGCTTATTTGTATGGTGTTTCTAATGATTTCATTTAACATGATCATAATGTATTTACTTTGACATTAATTCAAATAATATAACTGCAGTTAATCTCAGAACTTTGGGGAACCCAAAGAAAATCTTGATAGCATCTGATATAACTCCTGTAGAAAGGGAAATTCAAAAAAAATAAAATAAAGAAAAACTAGTTGCAATTAGGGGATTGGATGGAAACTCACTAAGAGCACTAGAACCTTTCTGATTATCCATCAAAGCGATCCCTGGATAAGATGGAACCTAAAAAATGATTTAGGCAAAATTTTCTTTGTATAGCTCTCTAAATGACTATTTTTTACCCTTATTCTACAATCACTTGCTAGCCCGTTGAGCTTTATGGAGGTATGCTGAATGCGTGCCAATTTTGTTGTTACCAATGTTAAAACTATCCCCTTGCCTAAAATGATTTTTGCCTCCCCTTAGAAGAGTGGCCGCTCTGGAAGGGATGGATGTATGTTTTAATAATTTTTTGTTGGGTTATCAAAAATTGCCTTGGTAAGGATGAGTTTACACTTTGGAAAAAGGGTTTCAGTCATGTGCCAAAGACATGAGCTCAAACAAAAATAAAAAAAGAAAGAGCACAGGATAGTAACCACTTGATGAGTTTCGATGATTACCTTTTTTAAAATGTTATCGAACCCAAGTTCAGGGATACCTTGTATATGCAACTGAGCTAAGAATGGTTCATCCATCAGTCGAGTAAAAATTGCGGCCATATTTTCTCTAGCGACCTGATCTTCCTTTGACAGTCATCTACCTAAGCCTAACATTACAACCAAAGTAAGACCTCTTGATTCGTGGTTCAGTCTTATCCAATTACCGGAGATGACCTTCTAATAAGGTTTGGTACGTAAGAAGAGGCATATGATGTTTCTTGAGCTTAAAGCGAGGAGCCATGAGTGCATTCATGCATTCGAGTTAAGTCTCATCCCCAAAGTTGCATCTAGAATTCACGTTCAAAGAAAAATTAAGAGATGAGAGAAAATATTCAATCATTAAACCCGTGATTAGGTGAGGTTCTGTATTTTTTGAGATTAATGCGAAACAATGATCATGCTTAATGAAATCAAATTGTAACACATGCATTTATGCGATGATGTGATAAGAGTATTGTACCTTGTGTGATCAAAGTCATGTATCTGCCTACCCTTTGCTACTCTCAGCATGCAAACGCTTCAGCCGACTCATCCTGCTATCAAGTGTGAAGAATCAAACTCATACAACCATGTCCCAAGGCTCCTGAAAGATCCTTGCAAATAGCTTCAGCAATAAAAAAAAAATGACGAAAGCCGTTAGAGTGAAAACCGTAACTGGCGCTCTAAGCAAAAATTCGGTAAAAGGATAGGTGAAAACCTGGAAACAAGCAGTCTGTCTTTTTTTTTTTTAAAAAAAAAAAAGAAAAAGCCGCTAGATTGGGTTGGATCCACTCCAAGCAAAAATAAGGCGTAGGGTTATGTGAAAATCCGCAAAGGACGCATCTCCCGCTAAGAAAAGGTAGTGTGAAAATCCACATGGGACACACTACCTTCAAATAATGACTATAGGTACCGGATGAGAATCTCGCAATTCCAAAGGGCATGAAATTCAAAAGCAGCTTAAAAGGTATCGATCCTATTGTAAATTGCAGCTAGCTCGACTATCATCTCCAAGTCCACATAGATGAATTCTTATACTGCATTCCTGCATGACTCATGCATTTCACTTGCATTCTCACTATTTTTCCTGCATATTTTAGTTTCCCTATTTTACAGAAAAAGAGATTTGATGCGGACACTGACAAAAGCCAAGTGACGACTTCAGCCCAAACAATCAACCATAGACCTTTTCGGGGGTAGACCTCAACCAAAGACCTCTCAGGGGGCAACCAATCAATCAAAATATCAATCCAAACAGCCAGCCAAAATAACAATCCAAACATTATCTCAAACACTAATCCAGATCCCAACCAAAGACCTCTCAGGGGGTAGATCTCAACCAAAGACCTCTCCGGGGGCAGATCTCAACCAAAGACCTCTCAGGGGGCATCATCAAAACAGAAGGGTTAGCACGATGGCGACACTACTACTCCACGGAGGGTTAGCATGACCACGACACTACCACTTCATCAAATCGAAGGGTTAGCACGATGGCGGCACTACTACTCTACGGAGGGTTAGCATGACCACGACACTACCACTTCATAAAATCCGAAGGGTTAGCACGATGGTGGCACTACCACTCTACAGAGGGTTAGCACGACCACGGCACTACCACTTCATCAAATCCGAAGGGTTAGCATGATGGCGGCACTACCACTCTACGGAGGGTTAGCACGACCACGGCACTACCACTTCATCAAATCGAAGGGTTAGAATGATGGCGGCACTACCACTCTACGGAGGGTTAGCACGACCACTTCATCAAATCGAAGGGTTAGTATGATGGTGGCACTACCACTCTACGGAGGGTTAGATCGACCATGGCACTACCACTTTATCAAATCCGAAGGGTTAGCACGATGGCGGCACTACCAGTCTACGGAGGGTTAGCACGACCACGGCACTACCACTTCATCAAATTCGAAGGGTTAGCACGATGGCGGCACTACCACTCTATGGAGGGTTAGCACGACCATGGCACTACCACTTCAACAAACGATAATGCGCCTACAACATGGCCACAACTACCACCACAGATTACCCATATCGAAAAGACAGCTGCCTCAGGTACGTGTCTCTTTCCTTTTCTTGTTTGAGTTTAGGCTCACCAAGAAACTAGGGTACTAGATTCCCCTAAATTTGGGGCAATTGTAGACACCGGATCCTGAGTCAGCCTAGATCGAAGTTACCCGATGATGACAATTGCCTTCATAGGCTAAAAAAGGTTAAAAGTGATGGTTTCCTCATCAAATTTGCATTTTAGAGTTAAAAATTGAAAAATAATAAAAAATATTTTAAAAATTAGTTTTGAAAAATGGGGGCTTGAAATTACAATATTTTTAGTTAAATTAGAAATTAAAAAATTTAAAAAAACAAAAAAAAATTTCGGAGCGTCGGCTGCACGGCAGCGCCTGCGGCCGCGAGCTCGACGGGCGCGAACTTTTGCACGCGCGACGTCGTTGCTCAATAGCGACGGGTGTGCGTCTCCCTTCCTGGCCGTTGCTAAAACATCTGAAACTTCTCGTTTCCGATTTTCACCCTTTTTTTCGATTTTTTCACCCCAAAAACTCATTTTTTTCACCCTAAATGAAGGTTTTTGAGTCCAAATTAAATTTTAAAACATTTTTTTAGGTAATTAATTAATAAAACTTGATTTTATCATTAAAAATAAAGGAATTTATGTTAAAATAAAATTCTTTTCCCTAATTGAATTAGGGCATCATTTTTTACATCCTATAAATTCTTTATGATGAAAACCTAAGAGGGCCTCCATTATTTTTTTTTTACATCAGAATTTTCTGCATTCTTTCTTCTTGGGTTTACTTTCTTTTCTTTTCAAAAATTTTCAGATTTCTCTTTTAATTAATAAGGTTTAATTGAGATTGGAAAATTAATTTTCAACTCTTCATTATTCCAATAAATTTCTTTGTTTGTCTCCATAAACGTAAGAAATTAATTCTCTTTTTCAAATTAAATTTTTTATTCTGGAGCGTTCAAATTAATTACTTTGTTTCATCCATAAACAAAAGTGATTAATTTTATTGCTAAATTATTTTCTCAAGCAATTTTTCAAGGAGATCATCACTTTACCTTCATCAAATCCAAAACTCTAAGGGTAAATATTCTGGACTTGATTTTTATTTTCTTTTATTTTGTTTACATTTAATTTGTTCATGCATATTTTATTGTTTTTATTAATTTACTTATTGTTTTCATTTATTTGTTTATTTTATTATTGTTATATTTGTTTTTATTTAATATGTTTATATATTATATTATTCTTATTCATGTAAATATTGATTTTTTATTATTTTTAACATGTAATCGATTTATTTTACTTTGATTTCTCATTATTTTTAAATATAATTAATAAATTTATTTTAATTGATATTTTTACCATATAAATGTTTTAATATTAATTGTGATGATACTAATTAACCATGTTGCTCATTTAATCGTTTTCATCATTCTTTCATTTATTCATTTTTATTATTCTTTTCTTCATTATTTTATATGTTCGTTGATTTGTTTATATTCATCATTATTATTATCATGTTCATATTTTCTTGTATTAATTTATTAAGATGTTTTATTTTATTTTAATCACCTTATTTTATTATTTATTATATTTAATTTATTCAATTACTAACATTATTTTATTTGTGTTTTATTTTTATTTCATATCTTATTTTTCTTTTTGGATATTTTGCGAGTACCTGAGGAGTTCCAAGGAGGCTCGTTTGGCGGGGCTCTTTTTCTTTGATTTTTATTATTTGTATCATTTTTATTTGGCTTTTCCATTTAGTTTTGCCATATAATTTTCTTATAAAATTGTTTATTTAGGCCCGGTAGAAAGAAAGTCACTAAACATTTTTTATTTATTAACTTGGTATTTTTCCTAAATAAAATGGGATCGATGTCCCAATTTTCTCCATCCAAAATCATCACATCAAAATTATTTCATAATAAGTATACATGCAAGGACCAATGTCCTCACCATAATCAATATCCCTATTTATGTATTATTTTTATTTTATTTACAATGGGGGTTGTATTCCGCCCCTAGTTTTATTGTATTTTATTTTCATGTACTTTATTTTATTTACCCTTTTATTTATCGCTTTCCTTGAATGATCAAACTTGCGCTTTAATTAACTGCATTAAAATGAATGAGAAATGGGATAAAACTTTAAATTCAAAACTCAATTGTAAAATAACCAAGATATGAATAATTGAGAAGTCCCGAACCATCTCTGGTCTTTGGGCTCAACGAGGTGAGAGGACCATTTCGATGTTTCATTGGAATGGGATCTCCAAGACACCTCTTGTGTCCCACTAAAAGACTTAAATTTACAATCCTAGGCTCCACGGGGTTAGAGGATCATTCCAGTGCTCTATTGGGATGATATCTCCAAGATCCCTTTGGCTTGCCAAAAATGGATATTATGCGCTGTCTTAGGCTCACCGAGGCTAGACAACCTGTCCCAATGTTCTATTGGGTGGCGACTCTAAGAAACCTCCTTGTTGCCCAAAATAGACGCACTTGTAAATACCTTATAAGTTTTCATGAACCTCTCTCGAAAGCCCTAAGAGCGGGCCTTCGGGGCGTCCTACGGGGTTCAACGCACGCCATAGTGAGGCTAACCGAGCGGGGTCTAATGCCTCTAAAGCTAGTCGAGGTAGAGGTAGAGGTAGAGGTCGAGGCGGTTGGCCTAGAGAGGGTGCTCCATCGAAATCAGTGGATCGTCCTTAGATGGTACTAGCGAGGGCATATGCTATGAGAGCTTGGGATGAGCAACATGCACCTGATGTGATTGCAGGTAAGTTCCTACTCTGTGACACTAAAATGTATGCTCTAATTGACCCTGGTTCCACACACTCATATTTGTGAATGGATAAGTTATTTGATACGTTACATGATGTTGACCAGTTAGATTATGAGATTGGTGTGACCAGTCCCTTAGGGCATAGTGTCAATATGAGTAGGCTATTTAGGAATTGTCCCTTGTTGGTCCAAGGTGTTGAGTTCCCAGCGGATTTAATAGACTTGCCTTTTTGAGAATTTCATTTGATTTTGGGAATGGACTGGTTGAGTAAGCATCATGCAGTGGTTGATTGTTATAAGAAGATGGTTGTGTTGCGGGATAGAGATCAGTTTTCGATTGTGGTTAAAGGTTTAGGCTCGGGTTCCTTGGGGAATGTGATTTCTGCCATGCAAGCTAAGAGATTAAAATTGAGAATATCCCAGTGGTTCGGGAGTTTGAGGATATGTTCCCTAGCGAGTTGCCTAGGTTACCTTTAGAGAGAGAAGTGGAGTTGTCCATAGAGATAGTGCCGGGTACTTTTCCCATCTCTAAAGCACCTTATCGAATGGCTCCTGTAGAATTGAGAAAACTTAAAACTCAATTACAAGAGCTATTGGATAAAGGCTTTATTAGACCCAGCATATCTCCATGGGGAGCTCCAGTGTTGTTTGTTAAGAAGAAGGATGGTACGTTAAGGATATGCATAGACTATCGGCAGATTAATAAGGTTACATTGAAGAATAAGTATCCTTTGCCTAGGATTGAGGATTTATTCAATCAGCTCAAAGATATGGGTATCTTTTCTAGGATTGATCTTTGGTTGGGGTATTATCAACTTCGGGTTAGAGATATGGATGTGTTTTGATGCAAGAGGGTAAGGTTATGGCTTATGCATCTCGTTAGTTGAAGCCTCATGAGAAGAATTATCTAACGCATGATTTAGAGTTAGTAGCTGTGATCTTTGCTTTAAAGATTTGGCGGCATTATCTGTATGGGGAGACATGCAAGATTTTCACAGATCATAAGAGTTTGAACTACTCCTCACCCAGAAAGAGTTAAATATGAGACAGCGCCATTGGCTAGAGTTGTTTAAGGATTATGATTGTGTTTTGGAGTATCATCCGGGCAAGGCCAATGTTGTAGCGGATGCTTTGAGTAGGAAGTCATTGTCGGCTTTATTTTTGCAGCGCTTAAAGTGGAGATTGGATTCAGATGGGGCTTTGGTTGCCCAATTGAAAGCTAAGCCATCTTTGAGGCAGTCGATTGTTGATGCCCAGAAAGATGATGTAAAATTGCAACGAGAGTTGCAAGAGGTTCAAAATGGTAAGCAATCTGAATTTTCAGTTTTGGATGGGGTGCTTATGTATAGGAATCGGTTGTGTGTGCTCGATAATGTTGAGTTAAAGAAGAAGCTTTTGAGTGAGGCACACACTACGATCTTTACTATGCATCCTGGTAGTGAGAAGATGTATCGAGATTTGAAGCAATTCTATTGGTGGTCTGGGATAAAAAGAGATATTGTTGAATTTTTGGCGAAGTGTTTGACTTGTCAGTAGGTAAAGGCTGAGCATCAAGTTCCTTCGAGATTGCTCAACCCTTTACCCATTCCTCAGTGGAAATGGGATGACATCGCTATGGATTTTGTGTCAGGGTTGCCATTGACTTAGAGGAAATATGATTCAGCTTGGGTGATCGTAGATTAACTCATCAAGTCAGCGCATTTTCCGCCAGTCTGAGTTGACTATTCGATGGATAAGTTGGAAAGTGTTTATGTGGATGAGGTAGTTAGATTGCATGGTATTCTGTTATCAATAGTGTCAGATCAGGATCTGAGGTTCACATCAAAGTTTTGGAAAGAGTTGCAAGCAGCTTTGGATACTCGATTGAATTTTAGTATGGCATTTCATCCTTAGACAGATGATCAATCAGAATGGGTTATCCAGATTTTAGAGGATATGCTTCAGGATTGTGCTTTGGAATTTTCAAATAGTTGGGACAAGTATGTGCCACTCATGGAGTTTGCCTACAACAATATTTATCAGTCGAGCATTAGAATTTCACCATTTGAAGCTCTTTATGGTCGACAATGTAAGACTCCGGTTTGTTGGACAGAATTGACCGACCGTTCCTTTGTTAGGCTAGAAATGGTAAGGGATACTGATGAGAAGATCCGAGTAGTTTAGCAAAATCTAAAGATAGCCAAGGATAGACAGAGGTCTTATGCTAATTTTAAGAGAAAAGACATTCAGTTTAAAATTGGAGATAAGATGTTCCTTAAGGTATTGCCATGGAGAAGGGTGTTGCATTTTGGTAAGAAAGGCAAGCTTAGTCCTCGAATTTTTGGACCTTTCGAGGTTTTGGAGAAGGTTAGACATGTTGCTTATAGATTAGATTTGCCTTTGGATTTGGCAAAGTTACATGATGTTTTCCATGTATCTATGCTCCGCCAGTACAAATCGGATCCATCGCATGTGTTGTCGGTTCAGGACATAAGGGTTCAACCAGATTATTCATATGATGAGGAGCTGAAAGCCATTTTAGCCAGAGAAGTGAGACAGTTGAGAAGCAAGCAAGTTCCCCTGGTTAAATTGTTATGGCAGCATCATGGAGTTGAGGAAGCGACTTGGAAACCGGAGGCAGTGATGAAGTCTCAGTACCCTAAGTTGTTCAGTGCAGGTAGCCTCAATTAGTGGTGGAAATTGATTAACTCAAGTGGTTTATTGAGGTGCTTCCTAGAGACCCCAAAGGCAAAGAGAAGGCTTGTTTGAGTGGAGCTTGTGATTAGGAGCTAATGATTTGAAAGGTTCGGGACTTTTGTGCATTTGATGCATTTTTGTGATTTTTTGATTTTAATTTTATTTTTTGGAAAATCATTTGGTTACTGATGTTTATTTTCGTCTAAATGTTATGGGTTTTGTTGGAATTGAGTTAAGATTCTTGGTTGATGAACAGTTGAAGTAAATTGTTGGTTGAATGAGTTTATGTAGGAAATTTCTAGTTTTATTAAATTAGAGACTTTGATTATATTAATTGTTTTATTCCATTAGGATGATTGGCATAAAAGTTGAGTTTTATGTTGTTGATGATGATTGGAAGGTTTAATTTGTGTTATGTTTACGTTCGGTTTGAAATGGAGGTTTGGGTGTGTTTTGGAAGACGGAGGAATTCTGCAAAATTTCTATAGATCTGGAAAATATGACTCTATCGTGAGCACAACACCTGTCGCGAGCATGACAGAGCCGGGTAATTCCAGCTCTCCTAGCAGTTGAGCTTTGTCCTGCCGTGGTGCAGCACCTCGCATGCTGTCACGAGCGCGACAGAGGGCGAAGGGCTGCGCTGTCGCGAATGCGAACGCCAGCGCGCGATCGCGATGGTGATGCCAGGCGCGCTCTGTCGCGAGCGTGACGCAGGTTACGAGCGGGATATAGGCCAATCTGCTTCTTCTTCTCACGAACGTAAGGCCTGTCGCGAGCGCGGCGTTCAGGGAGCCTTACCCCTGTCGCGAGCATGACAGTCTCTGTGCTTTTAATGGGATTTCTTTTGCGTCTCTGACACTTATTTTTTGATCTTGTGATGCTTTTAGACTTATGCATGGATAATTTTATGAACAATACGAACATGAATTGATGAATTATGCATGGCCTGCAAGAGTCAATTTAGTTGATAGTTAGGCATGCCTAATAGAGTTCAGTAGCTACAGCCCCAATGTGTTCTGAACCCTGATTAGGTACCCATTTGTATCCTCGCGATCCTCAATGTGTATGGATCTTGTTTAAGATCCCCCAATGAGAAAATGTTTTGAATGAAAAAATAATGATATTGCTTTTTAATTGTACCCTCGGGTAACCCTAATGTGTTCACTCGTTATCCAGTATTGTGAGTCAGCAGGTGTTTGTTTATCTTATTGGGAATATGAGCATGTGAAACCAATTGATATATGAATTGACTATGAGCTTTTGAATACAATTTAATGCGATTAAGATATGATTTATAAATGTGTGATTATAAGCATGTGCCATTTTGATTGTGTTTTGCCTCAACGACCATTGTAAATGTTCGCTCATATTATTGTGTGTTTTTCCCACTAAGCGTTATCGCTTAGCACGGGTGATTCATCCGTGCAGGTGCGAAAGGTTTTGAGCTTTTGGGAGAGTCTCTGCAGTCCAGCTAACACAGAAGTTTTGAAGTGTTAGGACTTAGTTTTGTACTTAAGATTCTTTTTGTAATTTTGAGCTCTCATTGTATTTATTCTTTTGTACTGCTTCCGCTATGTATTCTTTGGAAGAATGTAATTTTGTAATATTAGTTATGTACTGACAATATTTTTGTAATGAACCCTTTGGATATCAATGAATGAATTTTAAGTTTTAATTTTCGCTGTATTTTGTATGTTGTGTATTTTTATATTGTTCTGTTTGCTTGGTGGCACTCCTGCTCGTGCGGGTTCTCACTCCCTAGAGTATGGGTTCTCCTATGTATTGTTAGGGGGTGTTACATGTTTGTCATGAAAATCTTTTTCCTTTTTGCCCTTCATGTGAATGTGTTTGACTATCATTTGAGTCCAAGGGTATGTAACTACCAATTTTATTTTATTTAAATCTTCATAAAACTATCAACCTCCACCGTCAATTATGGTGTATGGAATTTTATCTCTACCGAACATTTTATATGTGGTGAACTAACTAAAATCCTTTCATTTTCTTTTGTTGTAATAAAATTATTGAAGACGTTAAAGAAATAACATTAAATCCTTATTTTAATGTAGAATCAATTACTTATTGATTATTTTAACATTAATTATTTTGATCCCTAAAGTTGTGATTTGTGAAACTTATGCCTTTAAATTCTCAAATGATTTAAATAAACCTTAGATCAATTTAGCAAAAAGTTCACTATTAATAATTACATGCATCACATATATTAAATGATTTTTTTTTATATTTAGGGCAGTCATATATAATTGAATGTTTATTAATTTTTTTTCCAATCAAAGAGATAATTCTAATCTCTTCACAAGATTAACAAAATTATTAATTAATATCTATAGGAATAGGCCAATTGGTTTTTGTTAACATACACAAATATAATACAAAATTAAAACAATAATATATATAATTTTAACAAATATGACACAAAATTAAAAAGAAAATTACAAATATAATAACAATTATAATAAAATATATATACAAAAAAAACTAAATATATACACCAATTTAATATCAAATTAAAACATTAACAATATGCCATAAATTTTAAAAAATATATAAATATAATAAAAATTTTAATACAATACATATACACAAAACAAAAAATATATACGCAAATAACATACCTAATTAAAACAAATATACATACAATATGTCACATATCTAAAAAAATTATAAATGTAATAACAATTTTAATTCAATATATATACACAAAAAAATAACTATATATACAAATAAAATACCACATTACAACAATAATAAACATAATATGCCACAAATAATAAAAATAATAATAATAATAATAATAATAATAATAATAATAATAATAATAATAATAATAATACAAAATATATAAAACAAAAATAATAAATATACACACAAATATAATACAAAATTAAAACAGTAAAAAAAAATTAAATTTAACACACAACAATAAAATATATAATAAATTAAAAAAATAAAAATATATACCTATTATTAAATTAATAAATTTAATAAAGAAAAAAGAATAACTACTCACCGTGGGTGAAGATCCTGGCAGAAAGAGGACACTGGCCGGTGGCAGCGACACCACAGCGGGCCAGATCTGGGGGAGATCGCGAGAGGAAGAGGGGCAGACTGAGAGGGAGAAAGGAGGAGATCGACCACCACAAGTAGCCATGCAGGGGAGACCGACTGCTGGAGACACGTGCGGAGGAGAGGACAACGCCGACGGAGCAGATCTGGATGGCGATGGAGCAGCGATGGGGGAGAGGGAGAAAAGAGGAGACGTTGAGGAAGAGAGGGGAGAGGGGAGAGGGGAAAGAAGAGAGAGGGAGGAGAGAGAAGGAAAGGGCATTTATACCCCTGTCTTAGGAGATGAAAATAAATTTTCGTCTCTAATTAGAGACGAAAATTTATTTCTGTCTCTAAATAGAGACAGTCTCAACTTACCGTCTCTATTTAGAGACGGATATTTCTACCGTCACTATATTTAGAGACGCAATTCAGAAACCGTCGCTATATAGTAACGGTTTTTAACCAAGGTAGCTAAATATGATCGCTAAAAAGCGAGGGAAATCACTCCCGCCGTTTATAGCGATGGTAATTCTTTTTCGTCCCTAAAACAAAATATTTATCACCAAATTAGAGACATAATTTAAATAAAGACGGAAATTCAACCGTTTCTAAATTTCCATCTCTATTTTCAATTATTCTTGTAGTGTTTCTCTAGGAGGTTTCTGTGCAATGACAACTTATTAAACTCTTTAATTAATTGTTTCTTTCCTCATTAGATTTTCTGATCTATTTGGTAGTACAAACATAACAACAATTATAAAATTGCATGATTTAAAATTTTTAAATTATTATATCAATTCTCCAATTAATAGTTATCCATATATTTATGTACAAATCATGAGAGGCCTCTAGGTAAGTATCATGACTACCCAAATGACAGAAAAGTCAAATGGTTTGATTATACCTTTCCATAGACAATTGCCATGCAATTACTCCTTTCACCTTACTTTATCTCAGTTAAATTTTGTGTATGAATTTATGTCAACTCATAACAACCTAAATGTGGTTGTTCTAATATGATTTTCTCTTTGTTCCAAAAATGCCATTTATGAATCTCATTGATTTTGGCAATTCACTCTAACCAGAGATTCTTTGAACAAAGATAGTTTAAAACTTGTGAGATTACTTCCTTTAATAAATCTGGGATGGTTGATCCTCTATTGATCACTCAACTACCTTTAAATAGGTTACGATATACGCAATCTTCTAACTATATTCACTCCTCAATGGAGGTAAGCAGTTGTGGAGTCAAAATATATCACTCACTACTTAAGATAACTTTTGTGATTTAAAGTTTGATGATACTTGCACAAGCGCTATGAAGAGATTCTTCATTGACATAGATTTAATATCCATGAAAAGATTCTCTTGGAAGTCTCTAATGTACTTGTTTTTCTAACAGGCATCCACATGTTAACTTTGAACTATGTAAGAAGTATAACATTTACTAATATATTCGTATTATCAATGTCCTATCTTGTTAATATTATGACTAGGTATAGTTTGGTATTAACATATTTGCATAGAATAGGCATCTCACATCATGAACTCTTCATAATTACTTATGTACCTTGTTTATATACCAAGTACTTCATTTATTAATTTATGTCATAAGTAAATAGATGTAATTAAACATAATGTTAATAAATGAATAGTGCCATATCGTAAATGATAATGAGTTTATATACATGACAAACATCCCTGTTACACTTGGGCTCTAGGGCATACTTCTAATAATCTCTCACTTGTACTAGAGCCAATCACTTATATACATAAATCCCATAATCACCTATATACATAAAGCCTATATTATATACATGGTGATCGAATTTATTCTGGGATAGTGCATTTGTGAGAGGATCCGCCACATTATCGATTATGGAAACTCATTCTATCTTTACATCATTCTATGATATAATATCCCTGATAAAATGGTAAAGCTTAAGAACACGTTTGGATAGCTAATGAGATCGTGATTCCTTTGCTTATGTAATGGCTCCATTGTTATCACAATACAACGATATTGGATCAATAATGCTAGGGACCTAGTTCAATTATAAACTTCTTGTTCCATACTGCCTCCTTGGTTGCCTCTGAAGCAGCAATGTACTAAGATTTAATGGTTGAATATGCAGTCATCTCCTATTTGGAACTCTTTTAACTGACTGCACCTCCTCCTATCAAGCACACAAAACCTTATTGTGATTTACAATCGTCTTCATCTGACTGAAAGCTAGTATCCACATACGTTCTTACATGTAAATCACATTCTCCATAAACCAAGAACATATCCTTAGTCCTTTTCAAATACCTAAGGATATTATTGATTGTTGTCTAGTATTTCTCTCCATAATTAGATTGGAATCTACTTATAACACTCAAAGTAAATGCTACATCTGGATGCATACATAACACAGCATACATGATAGTTCCAATTGCAGAAGCATATGGTATTCTATTCATGTTATCTCTCTGTTCTTATGTCTATGGACACATAGACTTAGAAAGGTTTTTTCATGCACCATGGGAATGAATCCTTTCTTGGAGAGATCCATACTGAACCTTTTTAGTATCTTATCTATATATGTCAATTGAGAAAGACCAAGTAACCTATTAGACCTATGTCTGTAAATCCTAATTCCCAGAATATAGGATGCTTGGAAAACTAAATTTTAATAGATTGAAGGATAGAAGCATCATTTCCTATGGTCAATATATCATGCACATATAGAAAAAAGGAAACCTATAGCCCTCCCACTAACCTGCTTGTATGCACAAGGTTCATCCTCATTATGTGAGAAACCAAACTCTTTGATTGTCTTATTAAATAGGACGTTCTAGCTTTTAAATGTTTGCTTCAATCCATAAATAGATATTTAAAGCATGTATCCCTTTTCACCATCTCCAAATGTGAATCTCTCAGGCTGTGTCATATACACATCCTCAGTCAGGTTTCCAGTAGGAAAACCTATCTTCACATTCATTTTCCAAATCTCATAGTCATAATGAGTAGCAATGGTTAAAAGTATTGTAATGGATTTAATGTTAGGAGTATGCCCTAGAGCCTATATAGATTAGAGATCTTTTTCATGTATATGAACTCATTATCATTTATGAGAAGGCATCATTCATTTATTAATACTATATTTCAATTACATTTTGTTTAATTAGCATCTTAAATTAATAAATGAAATCATTGGTATTATAAACACAATGCAATGACAATCATGAAAAAAGATCATGATGTAAGATGCCTATTGCATGCAAATGTGTTAATACCTAACTATCTCTAGTCATAGTATTAACAAGACATAAAATTATTAATACGGATAGACTAGCACATGTTATAGTTCTTAAAAGGTTCAAGCAATGGTTTTTATAGCTGTGATCATAGAGATTATCAAAGCTAATAAGTGGATGCTTGTTAGAAGAACAAGTACGTTAGAGACCTACCAAGAGAATTCTCTCATGGATATTAAATCTATATCAGTGAGGAATCTCTTCATTGCAATGGTGCAAGTATCCTCAGACTTGAGATCACCAAAGTTATCTTACATAGTGAGTGATATACTCTTACTTCATTACTGTTTACCTCCATCAAAGGGTGAACATAGTTAGGAGGTTGGGATCATGATCTACATGTTGGGTTTCATCGCAATAAATCAAATTAAACACAGCGAAATATAAATCGAAACCCAAATAGGATCCATGTATTTTCAATTGATTCAAAATGAGGGATTAAGACCTACCGAACTTTTAATGAATAAAATTTGAAAATAACTCCTTAATTTGGACTACAAGCGCTGCTACAATCACAAATGCCCTCTACCAGTATCCACACGCACAAACCGACGAACAGATTATCGCAAGGGTGCTAGCTCCCTTCACGTGCGATTAGATGTTTTTGTGTTTTTCTTTCTTAAAGAAAATAGCGGCTAAGGGTATATATATATATATATATATATATATATATATATATATATATATATATATATATATATATATATATATATATATATATTTATATTTATTTATTTCTTATTCAAAATAAGAAATATCATATGTAAATATATATTTATATATCATTACGAAATTTAAATATAAATACCTGTGACACGCGCCGAACCCAGCAAGGGCCCTCGCTGAAGCTGCTTTTAGGATTCGAGGGACTGGTTTGCGTCTTTCGATCATGGGTGCCATGAGACATCTTGGATGCTTCCTTCCTATAGAACATTGGAAAGGAACATTTAGCGCTATGGCACCTTTGGGCACCTTTGAGGTATCATGGAGTCTCCACCCAATTCACAAGAAATTAGGAAAGGTCTCTAACCTCTCATTAGTCAAGACCAGAGATTGGTGTTCAGAACTTCCCTCTTATTCATGCTTTGGTTAATTATAAGTGAGTTTTTAACTCCCTAAAATTATACCCCTTATCTCACACGACTTATGCGTTTAAATAAAAGCACATCGCAAGCATGTAAGGAAAATAAAGAAAAGCGATAAAGAAAGTGGTAAGTAAAACAATAAAAGAAATCAGTAAACACACAAGCACGCAATTACAAGAGGAGTTGGGGCGGAATACAATCCCATTGGAAGAAGATTAAAAAAAATATAAGTAGGGATGGAATACAATCCCAAAAGTAAATAATGTTGTCCCAAAATTAATTACAAGGGCCCAAAAGAGAATGAACATGAATTCTAAAACAAATAAGAGAAATCAAATATAAGAACAACATACATAAATTGGGACATTCATTTAATTTTAGGAACATTGGTTCCTTCGCGGTTGTTTGAAGGTTTAGGAACATTGGTTCCTTCGCACTTATTTAAAGAAGGTTCGAAGAGTTGTTTGATGGTTGAGTTGAAAAATCAGGATGAGTGATCCCATTTTTGGAGAAAATTGACTCTTCATTTTAATCGTGATATGTTTTTGTTATCTGGCTAAAATGAGGGACAATGGTCCCAATTTTATTAGTGAAAGCTCAATTTAATTGTAAAAATATTTTTGTGACTTTTTATCCCACGCGTGCATAAATAAAACAAATATTTACAAACGAACACAAAACACATAATTGGGAGGGTCGAAAAGATCTCACCAAACCGAAGTGTTCGTCTACGCATCGTGACCCATCCGGGGAGCCACGGGGACGCTCACATAGTGCGACTCAAGTTTAAATCCCGGGCAGGAAAATAACAACAGAATATTAGTAGTGATTCTAAAAATTAATCAAGCAAAGACGAAATAAATATTAGGCAAGTTAATTTATAATGATAATAATAATAATAATAATAATAATAATAATAATAATAATAATAATAATAATAATAATAATAATAATAATAATGATGATGATGATAATGCAAAATAATAAATAACAATATATAAACACAATACTAATAGTAATGGCAATAGTGATAACAGAAATAATGCAACAAAATAATAATAATAATAATAATAATAATAATAATAATAATAATAATAATAATAATAATAATAATAATAATAATAATAATAATAATAATAATAATAATAATAATAATAATAATAATAATAATAATAATAATAATAATAATAATAGTTGTATCAATGAGGAAGTACGGGAAATGGAACACAAAAAGGACTAATTAAAACCCACCTAAACATCAGCAATAACATTTTCATTAAAGTGACAAAGAATGATAATATTAACAAAAAATATCAACATTAATGGTAGTAAATGGTGAGTGAAAATTAAACAGGAATGGGTCCAACAATATTACCCTCAGAAATTGTAGATCCGAAAAAGAATGTGTTGATCCGCTCCCCTTTGTCCAGAATTTGGTAGAAAAACACAAAATATTTGAACAAGAAAATAAGCTAAAGAAACAGATGAAATTTGATAGAAAATTTCGGCGGGGATAATACAGAGCAAAAGGGTATTGATCTTCCTTTGCTTAAGAGAAAGCCCCGACTGAAAAAATCTTTTGAAGAAAACTAAGAAGAAGAAATAAAAATTTCAGCTTGAAAAAAAAAAAACTTAAAACCCTTTTTTTCGAAGAAGCTCTGCTTTGAGAGAAAACAGGAGCCTATCTTTTTGATAATCATCTCTTTTTTCAAAATGAAAGGTCTCCTCCCTTTGATCAGCTAGATTGTCCCAAATTGGAGAAGGACAAATTGCTCTTTCAATTTTTCCTTCCCGATAATTACACAGAAACGATAAAATCAGCGGTAAAAACGGCTGAAAATATGACTGGAAAAAACCCAGAAAATGACGCGCATAAAGAAGGCTAAAATGGCTGCGTGTGGGAGGGAAGACACGCGCGCCAGCACTATACGCGCCCCACGCGGCATGTACTTTGCGCGAGACGCACCCCCAAGGGGCGCGCGCGCAGCCGATGCCGCATGCGCGACAGCGCATGTAGCCCCTGCCGGACACGCAGCCTCTGCTACGAGCGCGCCCGCAGGCGCACACAGCCTCCGCGATAGGCACGGCCCGTATGCGTGGCAGGAAAAATGAAAAATAATAAATAAAAAATAAAAATAAAATAAAATAAAAAAGAAAATAAATACAAATAGTAAAAAGGAATAAAAGAGAGCAAAAGAAACAAATTTTCGCACTGAAATTTTTGGAGGAAAAAAGTGAATTTTTGACAAGGGGAGCAACATTTTTGACACCTTTACTGGCAAGTATCATTTTCATCATCGGGTAATTCTGATCTTGGACCGACTTGGGACTCGGCGTCCACAGTTGCCCCCAATTTTAGGGAACTCTAGAACTTAGGTGCCTAAGTGAGCCAAAATTCAGAAAAGAAAGGAGGAGACACGTACCTGAAGTGGTCGCTTTCCTGAACTTTGTCTTGCCTGCTTGTCGTCGTTATGGAACTATTATTAGTCACGTGATTGATGAACATCAGCTTATCGACGTGCGAAACCACGGCTGAGCGACTGATAAACACCAGCTTGTCGGTGTGTGAAGGCGCCAGACTTTGAGAAACGTGATTGATGAAACACCAGCTTGTTGGTGTGTGAAACCACGGCTGAGCAACTGATAAATACCAGCTTGTCGATGTGTGAAGGTGCCAGACTTTGAAGGACATGATTGATGAAACACCAGCTTGTCTGTGTGTGAAACCACGGCTGAGCGACTGATAAACACCAGCTTGTCGGTGTGTGAAGGCGCCAGATTTTGAAGGACGTGATTGATGAAACACCAGCTTGTCGGTGTGTGAAACTACGGCTGAACGACTGATAAACACCAGCTTATCGGTGTGTTAAGGCGCCAGACTTTGAAGGACGTGATTGATGAAATACCAGCTTATTGGTGTGTGAAACCACGACTGAGCGACTGATAAACACCAGCTTGTCGGTGTGTGAAGGCACTAGACTTTGAGGGACGTGATTGATGAAACACCAGCTTATCGATGTATGAAACCACGGTTGAACGATTGATAAACACCAGCTTGTCGATGTGTGAAGGCGCCAGACTTTGAAGGATGTGATTGATGAAACACCAGCTCGTTGTTGTGTGAAACCACGACTGAGCAATTGATAAACACCAGGTTATCGGTGTGTGAAGGCACCAAACTTTGAAGGACGTGATTGATGAAACACCAGCTCGTCGGTGTGTGAAACCACGGCTGAGCGACTGATAAACACCAGCTTGTCAGTGTGTGAAGGCGCCAGACTTTCCTGCGGGATCAAAAGAAACTTGTATGCAAGGGTAAGTTATGCGTGTGCATGTGCATATGTCATGCGAAATGTAGGTGACACCCTTCATTTGAGTGGCCCAGTGGTCGAGGTGCGATTACTTCTGCTGAAGCGACTCATGGCTTCGTTTGGTCGATTATGCCCCCAAGGGTTTGAAGGCGCCATCCTGGTTTAGGGACTCTGACTCATAATTTTTTAGGCAGAACTGCCTGATGTGCATCTCTGCTTGAAAGGGGTTGCTCAAGGTAATGCCGGCTTATCGCTCCAAGCATCGAACGTCATTGTTTTAAAGGTAGTGCGTCCCTTGTGGATTTTCACACTAGCTTTTCTTAGCGGGAAATGAGTCCTTTTCGGATTTTCACATAACCCTGTGCCTTGTTTTTTGCCTGGAATAGACCCAACCCAATCCAACAGCTTTTATTCATTTTATTTTTTATAGGGCAGACTGCCTGTTCCCAGGTTTTCACCCTGCCCTTTGGCCTAATTTTTCCTTAGAGCGCCAATTACGGTTTTCATCTCTAACGGCCTCTTTTTTTTTTTTTTTTTTTTTTATGGATGAAGCTCATTGTCGGCTGCAGCAGTGATGGATAAATTGTGCGCACTCAATGGGAAGCGATGTATTACCTTCTCAAAGAAAACTATTGTCTTTTATTGAACGAAAAGGATTATTCTGAGCGTACAATTGCATACATGTACATGCTTTGGTGCGATTTCATTACACATGACCATTATCTAACATTAAGCTCAAAATACCAGACCACATCTAATCTCAAGATGGATCTTGAAAGCATCACAACTCCTGTTATCAATCAGCCCTCTCGGGTTTTCTTGATTGAAAAAATTCTCTCAAGATTTCTTTAGCCGTGGAACCTCTTCAATCTGTCGACGTTGATTGGCTCCCTAAATTCATTTCCATCACTATCTATCAGGATTGCAGCTCCTTTAGACAAAAGCTTCTTTAGAACGAAAGGGCCTTTCCAAGTTGGTCTAAACTTGCCTCGAAGATCCGGAACCCCTGGCCTCATCTGCTTGAAGACCAAATCCCCTTCCTTTAGCGGGTGTTTCCTGACTTTCTTCCCGAATGATCGAGCCAGTCTCTTCTGGTAGATCTGATTAAGGTAGTATGCTCGCATCCTATCTTCGTCTAACAGGTTCAACTATAGCAATCAGTGCTATGCCCATTCTGCTTCTGGTAGCTTGGCTTCTGTTACCACCCTCAATGACTGGAGTTCTTTTTCTACCAGTAGGACTGCTTCCGTCCCATAAACCAAGGAGAAAGGGGTAGCCCCTGTAGAAGTTCTGGCAGTGGTCCTGTAGCCCCATAGCGCAAATGGCAATTTCTTGGCCCAGTCCTTATAGGTTTGCACCATCTTAGCCAGTATCCTCTTGATGTTCTTATTAGCCACCTCGACTGATCCGTTAGCCTGTGGTTGGTATGGAGAGGACTTATGGTGTTGAATGGCATACTTCTTGAGCATCTATTTAGTCTCAGCTTGGAATTGTACCCCGTTATCCGACACAATGTGATGTGGGAGCCCGTACCTATAAATCAGGTGTAGTTTAATGAATCTAGCCATCTCCAGGGCACCTAACTTCTTGAAAGATTCAGCCTCCATCCATTTGGTGAAATAATAAATAGCAACTACAATAAATCTGGTCCTTTGGAGGCTATCGGGTCTATTTCTCCTATAATGTCAATCCCCCATGCTACGAATGGCCATGGAGACATCAGGTTACACAACTCTGAAACTGGCAGGTGCCTCAGATTAGCATACTGTTGGCATAGTTGGCACTGTTTCACATATTTAGAGTAATCTGTATCCATGGTCAACCAGAAGAACCCCTGCCACATGATTTTCTTTGCTAGAGCTAGACCATTCATGTGGGCCCTACAGACCCCTGCATGGGTCTCCTCCATAATCCTCTTGGCCTCTTTCTCATCTAAGCACCTTAGTTGTATGCCATCGGCTTGTCTCTTGTACAACACCCTATCTACACTGATGAATTGAGTGGACAGTTTGCAAATCATCCTTTGGTCTTTTTCGATGGCCTCTTCTAGGAATACTGACTTTTTAAAATAATTCTGGACATTGTAGTACCATGGCTTCCTATCAGTAGCCTCGACATCCCCAACCTGCTCAGTCTCAAAGTAGGGCTTGTCTGAACTAGAAATGAGCACAAGCCTCATGGCTATTCCCTCTGGGTTATCCCACATGGACACCAAAGTGGCTAGGGCATCTGCCAACTGGTTCTCATCCCGAGGAACGTAGTTAAAAGCGCAGATTTCAAGCTATCCACTTAGCTCTTTCAAGCACTTTACGTATGGTAACAGTCGCTCTTCCTTGATGGACCATTCACCCCTGACCTGGTGGATTACTAAGGATGAGTCCCCAAAGACCTCCACTACTTTTGCCCCTACTGCCGAGAGTGATTCCAACTCGAAGATACACGCTTCATACTCAGCTTTGTTATTGGTGGCTTTGTACCTTAGTTTCTTGGCTAAGGGAAGTTTCTCACCGTCTGGGGTTACCAGAATCACTCTCGTCCCATCTCCCTTGTTATTCACGGCTCCATCAAAGTACATCTGCCATTTCTTTACGGTGATGGCTACCACATTTTCGTCGAGGAATTCATATTCTAATTGGTCTCCTTCAATTGATGATCGGCAAGAAACTCTGCAACTACCCGACCCTTAATGGTCTTTCTGGTAATGTATTCCACATCAAATTCTTGCAGTAAAATAATCCATCTTCCCATCTTTCCTAGTAAAGAGGGTGCTTCTTGAAGATATCAGAGGGGGTTTTATTTGGCTACTGCCTGCACTTTGTAGGAATGAAAATAATGCCTCAGTTTCTTTGAAGTCAAAATTATTGCTAGACAAATCTTTTCCACTTCAACATACTTGGCTTCATAAGAAAGGAATTTCTTACTGAGGTAGTAAACCTCAAATTCAACCCCGAATTCATCCTCTTGGGCCATCATGGCACCTATAGAATTCTCCTTTATTGCTAGGTAAAGGATCAATGGTTTAACAGGCCGTGGCGGCTGCAGTATTGCGGGGTGCTGCAGGTAATCCTTAATGACATCAAAAGCCTTATGATAGTCATCATTCCACCTGACTTGCTGATTCTTCCTGAGGAGCTTAAAAATTGGTTCGCACACTGAAGCGAGCTTGGAAATTAACCTACTGATGTACTGCAATTTACCTAGAAAACTCCGGACTTCATTTTCCTTTCGAGGCATTGGCATCTCTCTGATTGCCTTGACTTCATCATGGTCCACTTCTATTCCCCTTTGGCTTACCACATGGCCTAATAGCTTACCCGAGGTAACTACGAAAATGCAATTCTTGGGATTGAGGCGCAAATTATACTTATCAATCCTTTGAAAGAACTTTTCCAAAGCCTCGAAGTGACCTTCCCTAGTAGCTGACTTAATCATCATGTTGTCAACGTACACCTCTACCTCTTTGTCAATTAGGTTATTCAGAATCTTCATTGCCATCCTCTGATAGGTTGCTCCGGCATTCTTCAATCCGAAAGGCATAACCCGGTAGGCAAATGTACCCCACTCTGTAATGAAAGCTATTTTGATTCGATCCACAATCTTGGTAAGGATTTGGTTGTACCCCGCATACCCATCCACAAAGCTGTACATCATACAAGCGGCCGCGCTATCCACTAGTACATCAATATGGGGTAAAGGGAAGTCATCTTTCGGGCAAGCTTTATTCAGGTCTCGGTAGTCAACACACACTTGGACTCTCCCATCCTTCTTGGCTATGGGGACAACGTTAGCTAACCACGTTGGGTATTGGACCTCTACCAGGAACTTGGCTTCAATCTGTTTGTGTACCTCTTCCTTTAACTTTTCTGTCCATTCTGGTCTCAGCCTTTTGAGCTTCTGCTTGACTAGCTTGCACTCTGGATAGGTCAGAAGGGCATGTTCGGCAACTGCCTGATCAATTCCTGGCATATCTTCATAGGTCCAAGCAAAGACTTTTTCATATTTTTTCAAAATTCTCTCAAATTTTATTCTCTCCTTAGGAGTTACATCGGATGCTATTAAAATTTCCTTTGGGTTCTCCAAAGTCTCGAGATTAAATGAGGTAGTATTGGTTGATTTAATGTCAAATATGTATGATTCATGTTCGTGATCATGCATAATGAAATCATGAGAAAAATCGCACAAGTAAGAAAAGTCATTCATATTATTAAAGTATTCATAATTACAGACAAAATTGTCAAATAGTTCAGGAATAAAAAGTACATCAGAAAAATTATCATTAATGTCACCCGCTGGTGCCGATGCCGAGGTCGATGGCCCATCGTCTTGATTATCGGCTATCTTAAGATTCTTCAATTCTGGCACTGCCACTTCATCTTCCATCTTTTCTTTGCCCTTTTCCTGGGTAGCCAGCAAACTTTCGGTGATAACCTCCTCAGGAACTTCTCGATCCCATGCCATACTCTGATTGAGGATCTCCTCGTCCCAGAAATCTTCCACTGCCCTAACCATCCCATTAGACCAGTCAAACACGTCGTTGAAGATTTCAAAGCTCGGAGTGATCTTGCTACTAACCCACTGTGGTTTGCTCTCTCCACAGTAGGCGCACGCTGATGTAGCTCGTGTGAAGCTCTCTAAGATGTGCGGGACCTCCCCAGGCTTCTTCACAGGCTCATCCTTCTTTGCCTCAGTAGTATAGCCGAAACCTTTCTTATCCTTTTGCCCCCTTGTGCCGATGGGTGCTTGGATCCCTTGTGAGCTCTTTCCCAAACCAGCCTCGGGAAGAAAGTTCATCTTCTTCATCATGCTGACAACCTGGGGGCTTACCTCTGAGCCATCTTCCTCATTCATCATAGCCACATGGAAACCACTGAAGGGTTGATTGGAAATTTCGAGCACCGACACTTGATTGTCACTAGCTGCTTTAATGATCACAATCTGGCCCTCGTGGGGGATCTTAATCATTTGATGGAGCGTAGATGGAACCCCTCCCAATTTGTGAAACCATGGCCTTCCTAGTAGCACCGTGAAATTAGCCGGGATGGGCAGGACGACGAACTCAGCTTCAACCTCAACTGGCCCGATTTTAACCTGTGCCTTAAAAGTCCCAGCGGCTTGCCTTCTCGAGTTGTCATAAGCAGTGATGGTCAAGTCATATTCACTCAACATGCCTTCATTCATCCCAAAAGCAAATAGTGCCATGAGCGAGCACACATTAATAGAGGACCCATCATCCACCATGACACAGGCCGTGTGTTTACCATTGATTTGATCTTTGATGTACAGAGGGCGGTTGTGATTGTGACCCTCAATCGATAGATCGGCCTCGGTGTAAACTATATTCTCTCCAGATATCCCTTTTACCATATCCAACAACTCGGTAGGTGAGATAGTGGTAGCAACTGTCGATTCGCAAAGGGCTTTAACTAGCTTCTACTTATGGCTTGGGTATTGTCTCAGTAAGTCCCACACCGATATCTGAGCTGACGTCTTCTTCAGCTCCTTTAGGATCTGATTCTCTTTCATTTTTTGCTCCATAGTCGGGGGTACCGGGTCCTATTGTGTCACACCCCAAATCGGGCTTAGTCGGAATTGGCAAGCTAAGTCGGATAAGTGAAGGGTATTTCGGTAATTTGTGCATGAGGAATTTGGATGATAAGGATTTAATTGCTAAGTAATTAATTAAATAAGTTAAGTGTGGGAAATTTTTTGGTGTGCATGTGGTGTATGGTTGTAGGGTGTTTTGTTGTGGCAATTATCTAGTGGATTGTGTGTATGGTACTATGGATGGAAAATATCTAGTTAGGAATTATCAAGTGAGGTAAGTGTTTGGTGCCATGGGTTGTTAGTCAAAGATGAGATTAAGGGGTCTAATAGTGGAGTGACATGTGTATTGGTTGGTGGGAGCATTGAATGTGGAATTGAAAGGAGAAGAGTGAGGGAAGGAAAGGAGTAGCTTCCCGTAGAAGCCATTTGGGGTTTTGCCCTTCCCCTTTCCCATGCCTCTCTCTCTTTTTCTCATCTATGTTTTCTGCTCTCTCTTCCTTTCATGTGGGTATTCTTCCACCTTTGAGTTAGGGTTTTTGGTTTTGAAGGTTCAAAAAGGTAAGTTGCTATATTATTTTGGTTTGGGATCTCCTTCTCCATCACCCTCTTCTTCATTTGGAATTAATGGTGATATGGTTTTGTTTATCTTGGGTTTATTCTTGATTTGATTTGGTTGCAAGTGATTGAAGTGAGAAAGAAGGACAAAGGAAAAGATTGAGGATTATAGCTTGAAGAGGATAATGGGTTGTGCTTCATAGAGGTTTTGGGAAACTCTCTTTTATGTATATGAATTTTAGTATATTCATGTGTGATATAAGTTTCTTGAATGTGTTGTTGATGATATATGTTGATTCTAGTGAGTGTTGGTTTAAATTGTTCATTTGTGCATGTGAATAGGATTTTGGGTGAAAAACTGGGTTAGAATGCAGTTGAACTTTCTTTGGTTATTACGCTATATTGGGAGTTTTAGAACTCTAAATGGTATGAAACAAGTGCCGTTGGAAAGCTAAGATATATTCCTACAAATGTGTTAGAAATAAGTTTGAGCTAATTTTAACTCTAGGTGTCCCAAAAGTGGTCAACAAGTAGAGCTATCTTCTCTGGCCGGGTTCAGGGGAGCACTATAGGTTTTTTAGATCATATCTGAAGCTATAGATGTTGAATTGATCTGAAATTTATTTCATTGGAAATTTAACATCCTAGGGAACATTTGTCAAGAAGGAAGTTTTTCCTAAAAAGGTCGTTTACATGTCGGTTTAGGCTGAACAAAAGCGTGTAGTGAAGCAGTCCTGAGTTTTGCCTTCTGATTTGCAAATTTTTGGTATGTCACAGTCACAATGAATTCATTGCCACCATGACCAATGCCCAGAGAAGGCAGAATGCTTATTTTTGGACCTCACAGTCACAATGAATTCATTACCACTGTGACCCCTTCTGTTTTGACCATTTTATGTGTTTTTCTTCCCGAATTGAACCCGTATCGCACCGAAACTTTCTAGGATCTATCCGATGCATGTTTAGGACTATTAAATGAGTATAAGAATAGTTATCACTTGGAAAATAAGCATGAATAGGATTAAAATTAATAGCAAACTAATGAAGTAATGATGTGTAATGTATTTATTAGAATCAAGTCAAGTTTAATGACATTATTGAGCATTATAATACTTCAATCTATATAGACGTGTATAATATGAACAAGTATGCATAGGTATGAATTAAGATCTAAGTTATATACGCATGAAAGACATCACATGAAATGAGTTTGCTTAAATAAATAAATAAATATATATATATATATATATATATATATATATATATATATATATATATATATATATATATATATATATATGGGATATGAGTAGTGAATGTGTGATTGAAGTAATTGCTTAACAATAGTATATGATACATGCTTTGATAATAAATATTATTAGAATGTATTAGTATGTAAGATATCTTTGATGCTATTATGGTTCATGTGGATATTTGAGTGATTATATAATATGATAATGGTAAATGTGCTTTAATGCTTTTAGCTTATGAATTCCTCTTTTTAATAGAGACCCATAATGTGGCAAACCGGGTAAGTAAGTATTTATATAAATGTTCAAATAGTTGGTATGAATGGTACGATAAGGTGTGTGTGGAATAACATTTTGTTATGGGCAGTGGGTATGTCACGGTGACAACCTAATGGGTTACCACCGTGAGGTACCCCAAGATTTCATTTTGCCGAGAGTTTTGGTATGTCACGGTGACAACCAATCTGGTTGTGACTGTGACCTACCCTATTTTTGTAAAGAGTGGTTAGTTGTTAAAAGTAAAGTTTGAATGTTAAGCTAATGATTTGAATGTTAAGTTAATGATTTCAATGTTAAGTTAATGATTGGCCTGATAATGTTTCCATATTTGACTCTAATAAATTTTAGAATATTGAATAGTGCTAAAGCATATTGATGGAATTATATTGTATGCTTTATAATACAAATAGTATGATGCATGACTGATATTATGAATTTCTTTATATGTCTACTATACTCTGGATTAAGTATGATGATATTTATATACCGTTTGATTTGACACATGATTTAAATGATACAAGACCTGCGAGAGTCAGTCTAGTGGATAGTTAGGCATGCCTAATAGAGTCTCTTTAGTTGCAGCCCTTTGAACGTTTGGACCCTAATCAGGTCCCTGTTTGGTTCCTCGCGAACCCTTTAGTGTGAATGGATCTTGTTTAAGATCCCCTTTCGTTAAAATGTTTTCGAATGTGGAAAATGATGCTGTTTTTCGATTCGTACCCGTAAGGTACCCTTTGGCCGATTTATACTAGTAAGGTACTACCCGTATACTCGTTATCCGCTATTTTGAGTCAGCAGGCATTTTGGTTTGCTTTGTTTGATATGAATATGAGAATATGATATCCAAATGTGTAAGATTTCAGTCATGTGAATCAGTTATGAATTCGAATGTGATTATGAATCTCTGAATGGGTTAAATGTGACTCAAACATGCCTATTGTGTGCGATTATTTATATATATATACCGTATTGTGACTGCGTTTGAATATAATCAATTGTGGTTATAAGCATGTGAATTAGTATGTATACGAATGTGATCTTATACTATTAACTATTATGGATTAGCATGTGAACTAGTTTGCATGAAAATGCACATTGACTATTGAATGATTTTATATGAATTTGGGTATGATCCTCTAAACGCACGGCTATTATATGCAAGTATAATATTATATGTGTTACAAATGTCCGCATATGCCATTTGCATGAGTTATGCCTTGGTGACCATTGTGAATGGC
The DNA here is from genome assembly GCA_947683425.1 of Excoecaria cochinchinensis. Lineage (NCBI taxonomy): Eukaryota > Viridiplantae > Streptophyta > Magnoliopsida > Malpighiales > Euphorbiaceae > Excoecaria > Excoecaria cochinchinensis. The sequence continues at coordinate 7,973,210 of CANTUQ010000004.1, forward strand.
CGCCCATATTTCTTGTGTGTTTCCCCACTAAGCGTTATTGCTTAGCACAGGTTCTTTTCCCATGTAGGTGGCAGGTATGGTTCGGTTCGAGTCGCATTTGCAAGGTCGGCCACATAGGAGTTAGGAGTTTTGTATTTTGCTCAACCTCTGTATTTTGGCTTTTGTTTTTCTCATGTCTTACGTATATGTAATTATATGTAAGGATCTTATTGTAATTAAGTTTTCAATTATTCTTTCATTTTATCTTTCGCCTTCCGCTTCCGCTAAATGATTGTATGTATGTATGTGAGTTATTGTATGTTCAGCTACTGTTTTGTTAAAATTTTAATTTCTGCTGTATCTCCATATGTTTTTGTATGAATGTATACTTCCGCTTAGTACATGTGCGCATGTTTGTGAGCGAGCATTGGTAGCGCTCTCCAGCGTCCTTCCAACGGGGACATAGAGGGTGTTACATATTGCCTCTCAATCTCTGGCACCACTCTTCCACTACGGGTAACAGCATGCACTTTTTGTACCTCCTCTTCATCCCCAGAGTTCCACACATCCTCCGGCTCATTGGCTTCTTTAGTCTTGCTTTCACTGGTTGAGTCCGAACATTCTATCATGCCAACCTAGGGCTTCTCCCCACTAACCTCTTGCTCGGGGCGGACAACAGTCACGTAATCATTTTCATAAAGGTCCCTTAACACATACCATTCTGGCAGACTTGAACCTATCATGAAAATAGGTGGAGGGACAGCATTGTACCCGACCTTCTTCTTCTTTTCCCTCTTCTCGGGATCAGAGATTTGTTTACTATCAATGAGATCTTGGACCCGATCCCTTAAAGTTTTGTAATCAACAGTGAGATGGCCAGTGTGCTGGTGGTAAGCACAAAATTGCTCCGCCCTATGGCCCGGTTGGCCATGAGTCCTAGCCTGCCTGGCTGGTAATGGCTGCAGTTTTCCTTCTTTCATTAATCTTTCTAGAACCCAAGATAATGGCCTTCTCAAATTCGAGTAATATCTCTGGCTTGCCACGGTGGCTGAAACTTCCGCCGTTTTGCCTACTCGATTGGTGCTACTCCCGGCACCAATTGGCCTATTCCCTCCTTGGGTCCCGTAGTTCTTTGGAGCAAAACTATCATTACTGGCTTTATTCGCTAGGTACTCCGATTCAGCTTCAATGGCTATATACTTTAACAATTCCCAATCCTTTAGCCCCTCTCTCAAATACGGACTCGCATTTCTGATAAACAATCTGATCTGGCCGTGAGTATCTGGCTTCCACTTCATTTCTATAACTCTGTTCCTCCACAGCGTGAGGTATTCATAAAAGGATTCCCCAGCCTTTTCCTGTAACAACTCCAAGTCCTTTAGAGTTACCTCTATTCGCATACTACAGTCGTACTGTCTCATGAATTCTCCCGTTAACAGATCCTAGTCTTCTTTCGAACTTCTATCCAGTCCGTGGTACAATCAATCGTCGGCCCAGTTAGACTAAGGCAGAAGTACTCCACCTTTTGTTTCGTTGTAAGTCCTGTGCCCTTCATGATTAGGGTGTACTGCTTGATATGCACTGACGGGTCTGAAGTACCATCGAATTTTGGCAACTCGGGCATTTTAAACCTTTGGGGTAGCAGCTCTTCATCTCCCAAGTCTATATCTTCAGGAATAACCCCTTTTTCGGTCGACAGTAGGCATGTGTTGGCTTCCATCTTTTCCTCCATCTTTCTTACCACATCATCCTCTTACTTGGGGACCCTACACTTCACAGCTTGAGGAACTATCGGTTTATCTTCCTCCCCTTCTAAGAAATCATCCCTCAGATCCAAAATCCTCACCCTTCTTTATTTAACTGGAGCTGCCACTCTGGGATCGGCGGCTGGTTGTTGCACATTCACAGTCGGTATGGGAGTCTCCCTCGTAGCAGGTGTTTCAATTGGCTCAACAGCTGGAGCGGTAGACGGTTGTCTAGTATTCGGTGCCATCTAGGTGACGAGGTTTCCCATCATAGCAAGCATCTTTCTCTCAAAGTTCTCGAACCTTCTATCTAAGTCTTGTGTTGTTAAAGTACCCGAATCCTGCGGTAAGTCTGCCATCGCTGATCTAGGGGATCGTTCTGAGTAAGAGTCTGAGCTTCTGTCCCAATCCGAACTTGATGTCAATGCCAAACCTGATGGCTCAACTACTTGATTTCTGACCAACCTCCCATCAGGATCTCTGGACCACTCGAATGGATCTATGATGACTGCAAAGCTCAAAATGGTTAGCTTGATGCATGGATGATATTAGAGATGCATGATCGTGTTGATGCATCAGAGACAACCACAAGCAAGCAGATAAATCCTTCCCACCTTATTTCTCCCACACACGTGGTAATATAGTCTCTTTCCTAGGCGGGCTTCGTCCATGGGTCAACAGGGAACCCTATTAACGTGCAAACTGCACGGTAAAAAATCAGTAGCATAACGCTCTTAATTTAAAGCACATGCATATGGGTTTTGGTCATTGCATATTTGGATAATTCAATTAAATTAAGGTGAACCTACCGAGGCATGAAAGCCCTTGATAGAAGATCACTCAATTTGCTTGACTTTGCCTAATACATAATGACCCACATCACAAGCACCGTATTACGGTTCATACCACCTGGGGGAAGTTTCTATTTGCCATTTACATGAGCTTTGGTTAAGGCGATGATACTTTAGGGCTACCCAAGCATGGTCCCTGCCAATGGGTCTAGCTCATCGCGAGCATAACGACTGATCGGGTCTCCATTTGATATACCATTAATGGTACGAGGCTTGGGTTGGTGATTATTCTTAACACTTCCCTATAATGAGTGAAAGTAGGGTTGTGCTTTGGGAACACACCGAGGTCAATAGGGGACTGACTAACATAATTCTAAGGCTCTAAAATGATGTAATGTAATTTTGAAAAGAGATACAATTTTAAGTTTTAAAAACCCAATTATATTTTAACCAAAGCACTTTCAAAGCGAAGTCTCAAACATATCCCTAGTGGAATTGCCATTATGATGCGCGCCGAACCTAGCAACAGCCCTCGCTGAATCCGCTTTTAGGATTCGAGGGACTGGTTCACATCTTTTGATCATGGGCGCTGTGACGCGCACCGAACCCCGTGGCTTCCCGAAGGCCCGCTTTTAGCGCGATCGAGAGAGGTTCATTGGAACTTGTAAGGTATTTACAAGTGCGTCTATTTTGGGCAACAAGGAGATTTCATGGAGTCGCCACCCAATAAAACATTGAGAAAGTTTGTCTCGCCTCAGTGAGCCTAAGATGGCGCATAATATCCATCTTGGCAAGCCAAAAGGATCTTGGAGATATTATCCCAATAGAACACTGGAATGACCCTCTACCCCGTGGAGCCTAGGATTGTAAATTTAAGTCTTTTGGTGGGACACAAGAGATATTTTGGAGATTCCATGTCTCACCCCGTTTGCCCCCTAGTTGAATGAGCCATATATATGTGTGTGTGCATTTGCATGAGTCTAGCAGAATAAGGGCATTTTGTTAATATTGTATGATTTGGGGTTTTTCTGGTGCGTGTGTGCATGTGTTGCACCATGGTGTGAATTAGTTAGGACAACTTTGTGTGTGCTTGAGTGCACCATAGTAGGATATGCACTAGTGGGTTATTATGGTGTGTATGCATTCATACATTTGTAGGGTGTGTCCTTGAGGGAGCATTGTGTGTGTTGCTCATACATGTGTAGGGTGCATTATTAGGGTGTTTCATTGTGTGCATGTGATACATTTAGTTAGGGCGTGAGTAAGTAATCTCCTCCACTAGATGGTTGACATGTGTAAAGGGGAAAGAAAGATGGGAAAGAGAAAATGAAAAAGGGAAAAATCAGATTTTTGAAACCCATTTCCCATTTTCTCTCCTCCTTCTTCTTCTTCTTCCTCCTTTGCACTCTCCTAAGTGCTTTACTTAGATTCAAGCTCAAGTGGTGGAATTAATTACTCCCTTACATCTTCCTTGGTAAGTTCTTGCTTTTTCCTTGTGTTATTCATGCTTTTTCTTCTTCTTCTTGGGTTGGATCTAAGTTAGGGTTTGTGTTTTTGGTGTTTGGGTGCTTGTTTGTGCTTAGTTGAGCCTCCTCATGAGCCAAAGGGCAAAGAGAAGGTTGGAACTAGTAGATCCAAGCAATAGGAGCTAAGGATTTTAAGGTTTGAGAATTTATTTGTTTTCATGTATATATATATGTTTATGTATGAGATTTGATGGTTTCTTAGAATTAGGTTGTTATATGTTCTTTATTTTGATGTATACGCTATGGGTTTTTGTTTTGGAATGTGAATCTTGTAAGAGCATGAGTTAATTGTGATAATGTAGGAGTTGATGTGGTTTTGTGCATAAATTGGGGTTTTGGATGATTCTTGGAATTGGAGGTTTAAATTAATGAATTGTGTGAAATTTCTTGTTGATTAATGTTATATTATGGTTGTTGATGCTAATGGATGGCTGGGTTTGAGGTAAGAGGTTCTTGGATGAGTTTTGTGTGTGTTTGTGGTTGATTGTGGGAGGAAGAAAATCTGCAGAATTCTGCAAATTTTGGAAAACCCGATGCTGTTGTGATCTCGACGACGTCACGAGCGCGAGAGAGATCGGTGTTTTGGAGCTTCCCTGTCGCGAGCACGCGATTCCGTCGTGAGCCCACGATAGTCGAAGTGTTAAATCCATCGCGAGCGCGACATCCGTCGCGATCGCGACAGAGCGCGATGCTGGCCAAGTGCTTTCGCGAGCACGCCATTCGTCGTGAGCCCGCGATAGCAATATTTGTTCTCTGTCGCGATCGCGATATACGTCGCGAGCGCGACAGAGCCTAGACCCTCCGTCCTCCTCGCGGTCGTGAAATCCGTCGCGTACACGTAGCGAAGAGACTTCGGTCTCTATCGCGAGCGCGACAGATCCCTGTATGCTGACTGAGTTTTCTTTTGTTGTGTGCGGTTTTTGAACTCCAGTTTCCTTTAATGTCTATGAGATTTATGCTTGATGTCTTATGAATTATATGAATGTGGACCCATGATACGACTATGTATATGTATGATGATGATTTTGGAATGTTATGAAATGGATTGAATGGTTTATGCATGACCTGCTAGAGTCTAGAAAGTGGATAGTTAGGCATGCCTAATAGAGTCTTATAGCTGCAGCCCTCAGTTTCGTTTAGACCCAGATCAGGTCCCCGCTTGGTTCCTCGCGAACCCCTATGTGTTCGAATCTTGTTTAAGATCCCTTTTGAAAGTGTTTGGTGAAAGTTAAAAGTATCTTGATTTATCGATTCGTACCCGTAGAGTACTGTCCGTATCGGCTCGTACCCGTAAAGTACTGTCCGTACACTCGTTATCCACTCCCTCGAGTCAGCAAGTGCCTGGTATGAATTGTGTTATGAGAAAATGTATGTGACACATGTGTGAACTCATAAGTGAAAAATATAATCTGTTATGGGAATATGAATATTGTTATGAGCTTCTGAATGTATGGCTTTAGTATATATGCATGCTTATGCAATTGATATGCTATGTGTATGGTATATTATGATGTACGCTTGTGTTTTGCCTTGACGACCGTTGTGAATGCTTGTCCTTTAATATATGTGTGGTTCCCCACTAAGCGTTTATCGCTTAGCATGGTGTGTTTACCCGTGCAGGTGCGGAAGGAGTTGCTTTAGGAGAGTCGCCGCAGTCCAAGCCAATGCAACAGGGTTTAGAATAGGACTGAGTTTTGTATTTTGAGATTCTTTTTGTATAGAACTCTCTTATTTTGGTTTTATAATAGCTTCCGCTTTTGTTTATGTAATTTTGGGATTTGTAATTAATTGTTGTATTTCTTAGTTGATCAGAACAGTAATGTAATGCCTCCATTATATTAAAGAATGATCAGCTTTCGCTTTCTTATACGTCGCAAAAGTTTTTAATTACCCCCGCTTTTGTGTATGTTTTTCTATGCATTGTTCTCTGCTTTGTTTGGTAGCACCCTGACTCGTACGGCATCTTACTCCTCATGGGATGGGATTGCCTAAGTACGGGTAAGGGGTGTCACATTCCATCCCAATGAAACACTGAGATGGACCTCTAACCTCATTGAGCCAAAAACCAGAGTGAGTTCGAGACTTCCCATTTATTCATACCTTGATTAAGTTTATAATTGAGTTTTGAATTTAGCGTTTCATCCCTTTTCTCATTCAATTTTAATGCAATTTAATTAAATGCGCATGTAGAACACATAATGTAAACACCGGGTCTTGAGGCAGTCCAGATCAGAGTTATCCGATGAAGAGATTAATGATGATTTTCAAATAAGGGGATGAAATTCGGAGGTTTTCGTCTTTCGGTTTCACGAGGATTAAAATCTTTTTCTATGGCATGGAGTTTTGAAAGAATTGGATAAATTTTGGGTAAATTTTGGAGTTTTGCTCCACAGACGGGATGCTCGTCTGTGTAGGGACACCCGTCCCCACTTGGGGTCATCCCCGTCTCTGGGCATAGTGGGGATGGACACGTGGCGATGTAGGGATGCCCGTCCCTAGTATCGCGCCCCGTCCCTAGTCATTTTTCCGCATATACCCTTAGTAGGGACGGCCGTCGGTAGATGCAGGGAAGCCCGTCGGTACGGTAACTGACCGGATCACACCGGATTGGATAAAATCTGATCAGTTTTCTTTCAAATGAAGGATAGGATTTATCTAAGATTTGAATTTTAAAGTCCTTTTAAAATTCAAACTTTAGATGGAGGCTTATCTTAATTATCCCCTAAAATCCTATAAATAGAGGATCAAATTTCAATTTTGGGGTTGGAAAATTGGGTTAGAAAATTTAGAGAGAAAATTTGGGGAGAAAATTTGGGAATTTTGGTGAGAAAAGAGGGAAATTTTAGAGCAATTTATTTTGAAAAAAGGCTATCAAATATTTTTGGGAAATTGGTTTTTAGAAAAGTTTCTGTGAGCAATTTACTCAAAAGTTTATAAAATCTCTGCTTTATTTGCAGAATTTTATTTTGATAAATTTTTTCCAATTAATTGATTTCTTCCAATTTTTCTTGCGAATTAAGTCAGTTTGAGGTAACGAAATTCATTCGTCTCCATCAATATAACTAATTCAAACACTCGATTACTATCAAATTTTCAAGGAAAGAATAACATAAATTTTCTTTCTTTGATCTGATTCTTACTCAATCTTTGCGAAGCATACGGGGACGAAATCATCCGACAATCACCCTAAAAGGTAAAATCCGAGGGTAAACATTTTGGACTAACATTTGTGTAATTTAATTTGATTCACATTGATTTTTTATGTATTTTATCATTCTTTTACAAAAGAGCTAAAAGGTCTTTTTTTTACTTGTTTTCCCTTACTAGGGATGGCCTATGGCACGGTACAGGAGGCCGTCCCTAGGCAGGCTTTCACGTTTTTCATTTATAAAATTCTATCTTTTAACCTATTTCTGTTAGGGTTCTCTCGTTCTTTTATTTTTATTTTTATTTTATTCACGTTTTTTTTTATGCTAACATGTTTATCCTTGTGAGTTATTTTCTGACCATTTGGAGTTGGAGTTATGAAAGATGGTGATTGCGCCAGTCCGAGGGCTTTTATTCGGGTTCCTTCTTTACCTTTACCTTTTATTCATGTTATTATCGTTGAAGTAAAAGAGACCAAAAGCTTTCTATTAATTAACCTGGCATTTTCTCTAAATAAAAAATGGGACCAATGTCCTAGTTTTTCATACTCAAATAAATCATCACATCAATAACTGTTTCATAATAAATATGCATGCGAGGATCAATGTCCTCATCATCAATGAATACCCCGATTTATGCTTGATTTGCATTTCATTTATAAATGGGAGTTGTATTCCGCTCCTAGTGTTATTGTAATATTTTTGAATATTTTATTTTTGGATTTATCTTCCATTACCGCTTTTGATATGAATGATTGCGCCTTTAATTTAAATTGCATCGTGTGGAAAGTTGATGAAACAATAAACTCAAAACTCAATTATAATATTGATCAAGGTATAAATAAATGAGAAGTCCCGAACTCACTCTGGTCTTTGGGGCTCAATGAGGCGAGAGGTCTAGGACTTCCAAGACACCTCTTGAGTCCCACCAAAAGGCTTAAATACACAATCCTAGGCTCCAGGGGGGTAGAGGATGAGGCCTCCAAGATCCCTCTGGCTAGCCCAAGATGGATATGTATGTGCCGTCTTAGGCTCGATGAGGATAGATGACCCTTCCCAATGTTCTATTGGGTGGCGACTCCAAGAAACCTCTTTGTTGCCCAGAAAAGACGCAGCTTGTAAATACCTTACAAGTTTTATGAACCTCTCCTGATTGCCCTAAAGAGGGCTTTCGGGAGGCCGCGAGCTTCGGCGCGCGTCACAGTGGCGACTCCGGTGGGGACTTACTCGAGACTTCGATTCGAAAGTACCTTGGTTAAAAATTATAGTTGAGTTTTAATTTAAAAATTTCATCTTCTTTCAAAACTGCATAGCATCTCATTAGAGCCTTATATCTACACTAGTTTGGTCCCTCTTTTAGCCTCGGTGCGTTCCCGAAGCACGACCCTATTTTCACTCAATTTAGGGAAGTGTTAAGGATAATGACTAGCCCAAGCCTAGTACCATCATGGTATATTAAATGGTGACCCAATCGGTTATTATGCTCGTGATGAGCTAGACCCGTTGGCAGGGACCATGTTTGGGTAGCCCTAAAGTAACACCACCTTTGACCAAAGCTCATGTAGTGGAAATAGTTACTTCCACTCAGTGGTATGAACCTTAATACTATGCCTGCTGTATGGATCATTATGTATTGGACAAGCCCAGATGGTTTGACTGGTCACCTAATCAAAGGCTTTCATGCCCCGATAGGCCCAAGATGACTTATTCGGATTGCCTAGATACATTATGATCATAACCCATCCGCCTGTGCATTAGTTAGGAGAGGTTATGCTGCCGGATTTTCACCGTGCACCATACGTGTTCATCGGGTCCCCAGATGACCCATGGGCCAATCCCACCTAGGAAAGAGACTATGACCTCGTGTGCGGGAGTAATAAGGTTGGAAGGACCTATGTGCTTGCCTGTGGCTTGTGAGTGTTGCATAGCACGGTCATGCATTTTTAGCACAGTCATGCATCCTGACCCCTTGTGTTTCAACAACCATCATAGGCTCGCCTAGGTGGACAAGAGGGTCTCGGGGGCGCCTACGGAGAAATTTGTTCTTTGAGTTACCGGAAAGGGTAGAGTATCCAGACACTTCTTTTGAAACCAGTTACGCTACTTCAGATCAGTTTTCTGTACCCGAAGAAATGGCAAACTTACCGAGAGGGGCAGAGGCCACCAGGGCAATGATAGTAGAGGAAGTGGGCCGAAGGTTGGAAGAGTTTGAAAATCGAATGATGGCAATGATAGCCGCAATGGGTCAGCAAGCGGCCCCGTAGAACCCACAGCCTCCTCCTATGAGAAATGATGAAAGGGAGGAGGTCAGAGAGGACCTACGAGAGGAAACTCGCCCACCACTTGTGAGCCTAAGAGCTACTACTTCAGGGGCACAGAGGGAAGACCTGTCCCAAGGCTAGATGATGACTGGGAAGATGAAGAATATGAGGAACGTATGTCTGAGAAAGGGAAAGCCCCTCAAATTGAAGAGGCCATCTGGAAGAAGATGGAAGAGAAATTTAAAGCTATGACGAGAATGTTGACAAAGGGCCAAAGAGTGAACCCTGAGGATAAAGAGTTAGAAGGAGAGGATCTAGTCCCAATGAACTTTAAAATGCCGGATGTGCCGAAGTTTGACGGTACTTCTGATCCCCTAGCACATATAAAGCAGTATCGCTGGTGATAAAGGGCACCACTTTGACGAAAAAAATAGAAAATTGAGTACTTTTGCTTGAGCTTAACAGTCCCGGCAGTGGATTGGTACCATGGGCTGGATCGCAAAACTAAAGAAGACTGGGACTTATTGACAGAGGAGTTTTTGAGGCAATATGATTGCAGTACAAGGATAGAGGTGACCTTGAAGGACCTGGAGCTGTTACAGCAGAGGGGAGGTGAGTCCTTCCATGAGTATTTAACCCGGTGGAGGAATCGGGTGATGGAAATGAAGAGGAAACCGGATACCCAGGATCAAATACGGCTATTCATTAAAAATGCGAGCCCGTATTTGAGAGATGGATTAAGGATGAAAGGACTGAAAGACTGGGAGTCCCTGAAGGACATCGCCATTGAGGCCGAGGGAGAGTGCCTTGTTAGGAAAGCAGGAAATGAGAATTATCCTAAGAGGAGTAGTGGCAGTCAAGGGGTCAGTAGACCAACGGGTTCTTGTAGTGGCATAAGGAAGACTGCTGAGGTGTCGACTACAAATGCTACTCCGAGACGTTTTTCCAGTCTTGGGAGGTCCTTATTATGGGTACTAAGAAGACTGATGAAGGAGAATAAGCTGCAGCCTCTATTGCCCAGACCTGCGAGAACTCAGGGCATGCCAGGGCATAAGGATGATGAGTACTGTGCATATCATCAGCACACTGGGCATATAACTGACAACTGCAGGACTCAGAGGCACGCAATTCAGGATTTGATTGATTCAAAGCAGATAACAGACCCAGAGAAGAGAGGGGGTTAAAAGAAAGCTGGGTACAATAGCATGCCTCCGCTAGTGAATATGATCGGGTCCAGCTTGCCCGAGAACTTTGTGTTGAAGGAATTATACGGCAACGATATCCACACTGCTGTCACAAACCTCTATGAGGGGAGTGAAGAAGGGTTTCCCGCTGCAGTGATCGATTGCTGGTCCACTGATGATAGTGAAAATGAAAATGATGATTCTGAAGTATTTTCCGACCTTTGGGGTTTGGAGGAGGAAGAAGAAGAGCAAAAGAGGAAGGAAGTAGGAGCCGTGACCCGGAGTGGAAGGGTAGGCCCGGAAGTTGAGAAACCACAAGAGCCGATGGAGGACAGAAGGGGAAAGGAGCCGGAAGAAGATTCGATTGTTAAGCAACTGAAAAAGAAGCCGGCTCAGATTTCGATATGGGATCTCTTGAGACAGTCACCATCGCATAGGCAGAAGGTGGTGGAGGTTTTGTGTGAAGCAACTGTTGCTACAACCATCTCACCTATAGAACTTCTTGATGTAGTGAAGGGAGGATCGGGAGAAAATGTCATTTTTACCAGTGTGGATCTGCCGGCAGAAGGCCGCAACCACAATCGCCCTCTGTACATAAGGGCGCAGATTAACCAAAAGCACACCGCCTGTGTAATGGTAGATGATGGTTCTTCGATAAATGTGTGCCCACAGGTAGCAATGGCAGCTTTTGGGGTAACAGAGGATATGTTGGCAAAATCTGATCTTACCATCACGGCATATGATAACTCACGTAGGCAGGCTTCAAGGACATTCACAGCAGTGTTGAAGACGGGATCGGTAGAATCAGAAGTGGAGTTTGTTGTACTGCCTATACCCGCCAATTTCTCAGCTTTGCTAGGCAGACCATGGTTTCATAAATTGGGAGGAGTCCCCTCAACATTGCACAGATGGTAAAGATACCACACGAAGGCCAGGTTGTGACTATAAAGGCTACACGGGAGAATCAGGTGTCAGTGCTGGAGATAGCCAGGCAGCTGTTTAATGGGTTTCATGTCGCCATGATAGGCAAAGAAGAGCAGAGGGAAGAAAGCCTCCAGGTATTGAATATGATGAAAAAGATGTCATTCCTCCCTGGTGCAGGACTGGGCAAGAATTCTCAGGGGATACCAATAGCTGTTACCACTAAGGGTCAAAAGGACAGGAGGGGTCTAGGATATACAGGTGCGGTAGAGCAGGGTAAGAAATCGAAAATGGAAATTCCTCATATCCGGAAGACTTTTGTGCCAGCAACCGCAGCATGTGCCTATGCAGGGGAAGATGAACCACAGTGGCTACACGGGAGAATTGTGCCAGGGTTTGAGGTCTTTAATGATGTCTATGACTTGGACATTGGATCAATCAAGCCAGCAGAGGGCTTTTGGGATGAAGAAATCATGACCAGTAGGACAATTTGGGACCGCGAGATGCCGGAAGAGGTAATTACTGAGAAGATGGTAGCCACCCAGCTGAAAGGAAAAGCCAAGATAGAGGAAGCTGTGCAGGAGGTGAATGAGGGGCCTCCAAAGAACAAAAGTGATGAAAGATCGTCGACCGCGGCAGATATGCCAGCAGAGGAGGAAGAGGAAAATAGTTTAGATTTTCTTTTTGCTCCAGAACTTTTCAATGATGTTAATGACAATTTCAATCTTATTAATAAATTGAATGATTTTGCTTACTTGTGTGATGTTTCTGATGATTTCACTATGCATGATCATGATCATCATCCATCTATATTTGATATTGATTCAACTGATGCTACTCCATTTAATCTTGGAACCGTAGAAAATCCAAAAGAAATTTTGATAGCATCAAATATAACTCCTGAAGAGCGAGAAAAATTTGAGAGAATTTTAAAAAAATATGAAAATGTCTTTGCCTGGACCTACGAAGATATGCCAGGAATCGGTCGGAAGGTCGCAGAGCATGCTATCCCCACCTATCCAGACCATAAACCCATTAAACAGAAATTGAGAAGGCTTAGACCGGAATGGGCGGAGAAAGTGAAAGAAGAGATTCGCCAACAAATCAAAGCCAAGTTTCTAATCGAGGTACAATACCCAACTTGGTTAGCCAATGTTGTCCCTGTAGCCAAAAAGAACGGCAAAGTAAGGGTATGCGTGGATATCGGGATTTGAATAAGGCCTATCCAAAAGATGATTTCCCATTGCCTCATATAGACGTGCTGATAGATAGTGCCGCTGCTTGTGAGATGTATAGCTTCGGAGATGGTTATGCTGGCTACAATCAAATTCTCAATTAAATAATTGACCGGATCAAGACGGCTTTCATCACGGAATGGGGGACTTATGCTTATCGGGTAATGCCTTTCGGCTTGAAAAATGCAGGAGCCACTTATCAGAGGATGGCAACAAAGATACTGGATGACTTGATCCATAAAGAAGTGGAGGTCTACGTGGACGACATGATGATCAAGTCAGCCACTAAAGAAGGCCATTTTGAAGCCTTGGAAAAATTCTTCCGGAGGATAGATAAGTACAACCTGCGGTTGAATCCTAAAAAATGTATCTTCGGTGTTACCTTAGGGAAGCTCCTGGCACACATAGTTAGTAAGAGGGGGATTGAGATTGACCCGGATAAGGTTAAAGCCATCAGAGAAATGCCGATACCGCAGAAAAAGAAGGATGTAAGAAGCTTTCTGGGAAGGTTGCAATACATCAGTGGGTTTATCGCTAAGCTTACTTCGATCTGTGAACCTATCTTCAAACTACTCAGAAAAGACCAACCAGTAATATGGAACGAGAGCTGTCAAAAGGCTTTTGATACTGTCAAGGAATACTTGTTGAAACCACCGGTATTGAGACAGCCACGGCTGGCCAAGCCACTGATCCTATACCTAGCCATAGAGGACAGTTCTGTTGGTGCTATGATGGCCCAAGAAGACGAATTTGGAGTGGAATTTGATGTCTACTATCTCAGCAAGAAATTCTTGGCCTATGAGGTCAAATACATAGAAGTAGAAAAGATCTGCCTTGCGGTAATCTGGGCTTCTAAGAAATTATGACATTACTTTCATGCCTATAAGGTACAGGTAGTCGCAAAGCAGAACCCCTTGAGATACCTGCAAGAGGTCCCGTCTTAACTTGGGAAAAAGGGTAGGTGGTTGCTGCTACTTCAAGAATTCAATGTAGAGTATATTACTCGGAAGACCGTTAAAGGACGTGCAGTGGCGGAATTTCTAGCAGAACACCCGATCCAAGGAGACTCATACGAGTATAACTTTCCAGACGAGGATGTAGCAGCTATCGGGATTCAAGGTTGGAAATTACACTTTGATGGAGCTGTGAATAACAAAGGTGCAGGAGTGGGAGTCATTCTGATAACCCCAGACGACGAAAAGCTTCCTTTGGTGAAGAAGTTGAGGTTCCGGGTCACCAATAACGAAGCTGAGTATGAAGTGTGTATTTTTGGATTGGAGGCATTAATAGCCTTAGGAGCAAAGAATGTAGAGGTGTTCGGTGATTCCTCCTTGGTGATCAACCAAATCCGAGGTGAATGGGCTGTAAAAGAAGAGAGGCTAATGCCATATATCCAGCGCTTGAGGAGCATGAGCAGTCAGATTGAAGTATGTACATTCCATTTCGTTCCGAGGGATGAGAATCAGTTAGCCGATGCGCTCGCCACGTTAGTATAAATGTGGGACAACCCTGGAGGAATGGTCATGAAGCCAGTTTTGATCTATAGCTCTGAAAGACCTAGCTTTGAATCCAAATTAGTTATGGAGGTAGAGGTGGCAGATGGGAAGCCGTGGTATTATGATAATTTGAACTATTTGGAGGATGCGACATTTGCAGAGGGAGGCTACCGAAAAGGATCAGAGAATGATTCGCAAGCTGTCTACTCAGTTCATCTGCATAAAGGGAATGCTGTACAAACGACAAGCTGATGGCATCCAATTGAGGTGTTTGGATGAGAAAGAGGCCAAGAGGGTAATGGAAGAAACACATGCTGGAGTATGAGGAGCCCATATGAACGGGCTGACATTGGCCAAGAAGATCATGAGACAAGACTTCTACTGGCTTACGATGGATAACGATTGCTCAAAATATGTGAAGCAGTGCCAGTTATGCCAGCAGTACGCGGACTTAAGGCACTTACCAGTGTCAGAGCTACACAGCTTAACATCACCTTGGCCATTCGCTACCTGGGGAATAGACATTATTGGAGAAATCCGCACTACGGTATCCAACGGGCACAGATACATAATAGTCGCAATCGACTATTTTACAAAATGGGTAGAGGCAGAGTCCTTCAAGAAGATTGATGCAAGAGATATGGCTAGGTTCATTGAAAGGAATCTGATTTGCAGATATGGCCTCCCACATCACATAGTGTCTGATAACGGGGTGCAGTTCATGGGGGAAACCAAGAAGCTTCTTGGGAAGTACGGAATCAAGCACCATAAATCCTCTCCCTATCGACCACAAGCTAACGGGGCAGTAGAGGCCGCAAATAAAAATGTGAAGAAGATCCCAGCAAAGATGGTCCAAACCTATAAAGACTGGGCAGAGAAGCTTCCCTTTGCACTGTGGGGTTACAGAACGATGATGAGGACATCTACAGGCGCTACGCCGTATTCTCTGGTTTATGGGACAGAGGCATTGTTGCCAGTTGAAGTAGAGCTCAAATCGCTGAGAGTAGTCATGGAAGCTCAAATTCCGGAGGCCAAATGGGCACAACAGAGGTTACTACATTTAAACTTATTGGATGAGAGTAGACTGAAAGCTTACTATCATAATCAGATCTATCAGAAAAGGCTGGCCAAATCGTTTGGAAAAAAGGTGAAAAAGTATCCGATGAAGGAGGGGGATTTAGTGTTCAAACAGATGAGACCAGGTGTACTGGATATTAGAGGAAAATTTAGACCAACCTGGGAAGGACTGTTTATCCTCAAGAAGCTGTTGTCCAAAGGAGCTGCAATCTTATCGGATAACAATGGTAATGAATTCAAGGAACTGATTAATATTGACAGACTCAAAAGGTTCCATGGCTAAAGACCAAAATCAAAAGAAGAGAATAAAAGCCCCACCGGTCGAAAATCGAAAAAAGGCGGCCTTGCTAAAATTGGGCGCCTGGTCAGGGTGAAAACTAAAAAAAGGCATCATGGGCAAAAATTAGAGGCTTGAGAGAAAATATCCAATCATGAAAACCCGAGAGGGTTGATTGGAGACAGGAGTTTGATGCTGTAAAAATTTAGTTCCAATGAATAAATGTAGTCTTGCACATTTGAATTAGTATAAAAAATGATCATGTATGCTGAAATCGAACTGAAATGTACACAATTTTGTGAAATGAAATAAGATTTGATTTATTCATTTACATTATTGTCCAATTCTGCTTTCAAAAAGAAACATACTGCTCAAACGCATGTAAAGCTAAACTATCCCCTACTACTACCCTCGCTGGCCAAATGCCTCAGTCGTCGTGTTCGGTTATCAGACGCCGGGCTAAGTATCCATCTCTTGTATGCACTGGTAGAAATAGTCGAATGGTTCCCAAATGAAGGAATGATAGTCTTCAATAGAAGTAGGCTTTAAAGCTCATGATAGCGAGAGACGAAAGCTGCAGAAAGGACTCCACCTCGAAAAGATAAAGGGAGTCTCACCATATCCTGAGTTACTCCGAGTTGACGAGAGCAATGAGCCGTGATGTAGAAGGTTGCCTCATGGATCCCGCATAAGGGAACGCATCCTGAAGACCCATCAATAACTGCACTGAACAAGGGAAGCCAAGTGTGCGTGAAGCTAATATCCTCGTCTGATATCTCACTGAATCTGGTAATGCCCTCATCAGGGGTCCTAGGTAAGTACAGACGCCGGCGAGGAAGAAAACACTTCGCAGAATACTGATTAATGACTCTATGAGGCGGCTCTGACAAAAGCTTCAGTTTCTCCTGCAACCAAATCTGGAAGAGGAAACAAAGAAAAAATAAAAGCCAAAGAGAATAAAATAAAAGGCAAAGAAAAGTCGCTGGAGTAAGTTGGATTTACTTCAGGCAAAAGTTAGGCATAGGGTTATGTGAAAATTCGAAAGGACGCACTTCCCGCTAAGAAAAGCTAGTGTGAAAATCCACAAGGGACGCACTACCTTTTAAAAAACAATGACGTACCTGGAGTAATAAGGGGGTCCCAAAGAATGAAGTGGTTGGCCCGGCACAAACAGAGTCCAAACCCAAGATAGTCTCAACCAGAATGAGAGGAAAAGGGGTCAGCCCGTGGTGAAAGTCATCCAAAATTCCAAACAGATGGGGTTCTCCGAGCAATTATGTTGAGGTCACGATTAGATACTTCATAAGGCAGAAAAGGAAGATGACACTCACGCTGTATGAGGGAATGTTGGGGAATTTATCCATTGCTTCAATCAGAGGTTCCAAAAAAAATACTGGGCCCTGAGGAACTAGACGAGCAGCGTCAGAAGGAGCTATACTTAAGGACAAAGCAATATCCCGGATTTGGATCAAACCACAACGAGATATGCAAGGCAAAGCACTAGGAGGATACCAACTCCTGACGATAGCAGCAAATTCTTCAGGCAGGGGGCATATTTCCTGATAGGTGAACCTGAAGACATGAAAACGAGGGTCCCAGAAGTGGGTCGCAGCCAAAAGAAGGTTGTTGTCTATCTTAACTCTTCGTATAAACCTCAGTCCAGAAAGGGGGGCAAGAGTGTTGTGTTCCCAAATTTGAGCATCGTCTAAGATACGGTACATTTTGGAAAGAAAAGGAGAATTCATGTCTCGACAGGCACAGTTGCTAAGGGGAATAAAAGAGGAAGAAGGGAAAAGGCTAGAGAAAAGAGCCTATTATGAAGCTGAAATAAGGAAGAGGCACGAAATCCAAGAAAAAGGGGGTGAGTTTTATAGATTTGGCTTATAGACGGCTAACCCGTCCCTATAGGCAGACGGTGAACCCGTCTGTTCTTGTCTACCTGGCGAATTTTGCATCATGCATACCACGCGCATTAATTAGGGTTAAAAGTGGAATATGGAGAGACATACGGAATGACCGTCTATCGCTGTATGAACGGGGATCTCGTCGGTACTTAAAATCTATATAAAGACGCAAGTACCGACGGGAATCCACTTTCTTTTCCTTCTTCTTCACACCGACACCGTTTCTTTTGTTTCCAACAATTTTCTTTCATTTTTTCCTTTTCAAATTGCATTTTTTCGCACCAGTTTTCTATTTTTTGACTTCTTCAGTGGGTCTCGACTTCCAGGTTAGTAAGATACTCCCATTTTTCTTTGTTTTATTATTATTATAAATAAGGCAATTTCCTTTTCTTTTGAATTAATGTAATTAGTGGCCTTGTTAATGCCGGTTGACATTGTATATGAATTAATAGGATGAAGTTTTTTTAGTGAATATAAAATGCATGAATGTATTGCTGTTTTGAGAACAATTAGTGCTAGGCGCAAAAATATGGCCTTAGGAATTCATATGCTTTGAAACCAATAACTTAAGAATTAGAAAGCAAATATATTGCATTGTTGTTTGGGGCTTGAGGCCTATTCCCTTTCTATTTCCTCTTTATTATGCAGGAGGTTGGGCACACCCTTGCTGGGGTGCTGCCCAAATTTTTTAGCAAATGTGAATATATTGTATTGGGGCCTGAGGCCTGTCCTTTTTTTTTGTTTATTTTTTTTATGCAGGAGGTTGGGTACACCCTTGCCGGGGTGCTACCCAAATTTTTTAAAATCTTTTTGGTTTAGACATATCCAGTCGGAATGCCGCCTAAATTTTTATCCGTTTATACCTATAATGCCAAACTAACTGTTTACTTTATTCACAGGATGCCACCACGACGATATGCTCCGCATGATCAGTCTGAGCCTAAGGCCCCAGGTTGGCTGAGTGACGAGGCTAGACAGAGATACGCAGCACTGGCTCAGGTGCAGTTCCGAGCTAGTCGCTTCATTTCTAGGCCGTTCCTTGAGGCTCTGGGGATGGCAGATGAGGTTGATATACTGATGGCAGGCGCGGGTTGGATAGAGTTTTTGATACCTGCTTTCCAGACTCACCTAGAGATGGTGCGGCAGTTCCTTGCTACGCTACACTACGGCGGATATCAGAGATCTGACATGGAGGAGGGTGTTATCGAGTTTTGGATTGAGGGCCACCGTTACAGTATCACCCGTCAGCGATTTATAGAGGCCATGGGGCTTCCATTCGGGGAGGATGTCATAATGCCCCAGAGATCAGTGAGACGTCAGCATTGGGCGGTTATAGCCTTGCCGGGAGTGCCGTATGATCATGACACGGCGAAAAGTACAGTACTTTCATCATAGGCCTTGTGAAATCTTCATCGAGTTTTATCCAGCTCATATTTGGGATGAGCTGGTAACCCAGGTTCCCTCAATGCTGCAGAGATCTAGAGTTTATGGGCCATGGTGGCAGGCCAGAGGCTCAACATCAGCCACGAGATATTGGTCAACCTGGTGAGGGTATCCAGGGGGGCAGCCCCTGTGGTGTATATTGGGGAAGTCATTACAAGATTGCTCTTGGATTTGGGTATTCGTCCAGATATCTTGGGGCGCCCCTTGGATGAGAGCATTTATGTGGATGCTCCAGCAGCTATGACGATGGCTATGATATTGCCGATACCGGGCCAGCCCGAGCCATATAGGCTTTGCACTGTGCATGAGACTAGATGCACATTTAGCTTGCCTTCATTAGAGCCAGTAGAGGAGCAACCTCAGGACCAGCCTCCCGGGCACCCAGAGCATCAGGAGCAGCAGCTTCCCCAGCACCATCAGCACCAGGAGGACCAGCTTCCCCGACAGCCAGATCATCCAGAGGGTCAGCCTTCGCAGCCACAGCATGAGGAGCAGCCAGGTACACCTTATGATATGGGGATCGAGTTTACTATGGATGAACTGCTTGCTACTCCTCCAGGTCAGAGAGTACAGAGTCCTACGCCTCCACCATCGCGAGTACATCGGACAGTTCCCCGGGCTCATGAGAGGTTTAGTCCGTATGCTAGGGTAGGGGATCCGAGAGCATCTACTTCTACAGCTCCGCCACCTGAGCCAGCACCAGATTCAGCTCCCCCTCCGCCCTCATCATCAGCTTTCCCAGTGCAGCCAGATTTTACTGAACTATTGACTGCTATGTTTGCATCTTTCGAGCACAGGCAGCAGGAGAGAGACAGAGCCCTTCTCAGGCAGCTCGAAGAGCGAGATAGAGTCATATTAGATCGGCTGGAGCAACAGCAGAGTATTATCCAGGAGCAGGGGAGGCTCATTAATTTTTTGAGGCAGCAACAGGAGAGGCTTGTGGCTCAGCTGAGGCAGGAGATGAGGACTTCCCAGGATGGGGTGGCCCAGAGGGTGGATGTGTCCTTACAGGCAGTAGAGGAGTCGGTTGAGGCTCTCAGATTCAGGGTTCAGGTTCTGGATGGTGCCATACCTCCTATCGCCCAGTCCATTCGAGAGTTTAGGGAGCAGACAGAGGACAGACTGCGGAACATGGGGACCGCCTCCACTGATCAGACCCTCCGCCTAGGCGATGCTTTCAGGGAGTTAGGGGGAGTTGTTATTGATACGTTGCAGTTCATGACAGTATGTGCACAGCCTTTCCTAGATGGATTTGCTCAGGTCCAGTTCCAGCAGTAGGACCCGGCGAGAGTGCATCCATTATCTATACTAGTGGCCGTCCCTCCTAGATACCAGCGACAGGCTAGAGCCTCGGCTACACAGCAGGCCGGACCATCAGCCCCTCCTAGGCAGCCGTCTGCTCTAGATACGGGACCCTTTGCATCTTCATCACGGTCTCAGACAGTCCAGATATCAGATGATGATGATCCGGAGGAGGAGCTCACGAGCTATCCACCCCTTCAGGGAGTCATGATATTATTTTTGTATCTTATATTACCATATTTACATTACATTGTACAAAATTTAACCTTTTAGTGGAAAAACATTTATAGTTATCTTGTTAAATTTGCATGTTATTTCTTCATGATTTAACTCTCTTAAGAAAAGAAAAGAAAAGAAGAAGAAGAAAAACGGATAATTAATCATATGATAAAAAGGATGATAATGATATAAAAATATCCACAAATCTATCAGTCAAATTAATTGGCGCGAGAATTAACGAGAATCTCTTATAATACAGGAATGTGGTTTTACACCGATTCGAAATTGACCCACAGTCAAAAGGAAGAATAAACAAATTAAGCATCATGTCCTTCAGGGTCACATGAAATTAAAAGGTCAGAATTGTACCTTGGGGCATGATGAAGCCGCCAAATTGGGACACCCAGTTCAGAAGAATGCCCCGCTCAGAAGAGCAGTCCAGGAGGACACCCAAGCCAGAAGGACGCCCATTTCAGGAGAGTCCATCATTGCACTTTGTACAGTCCGAAGAAGACTCGGTGCAGCTCAGGACAGCCAATTATTGCACTTTGTACAGTCCGAAGAAGACTCGGTGCAGGTCAGAAGAGCAAACCTCGCATTTTGTAAGTCCAGAACCGACTCGACGTATTGCCACTTCCCCGACAAAAAGGTAAGGACTGCCTCAGGTATGCATCTCTTTCCTTTCTTCTCTGAATTTTGGCTCATCTAGGCACTAGTGCGCTAGTTTCCCCAAAATTGGGGGCAACTGTAGACACCGGGTCTTGAGGCAGTCCAGATAAGAGTTACCCGATGAAGAGATTAATGTCGGTTTTTGGATAAGGGGATGAAATTCGGAGGTTTTCGTCTTTCGGTTTCGCGAGGATTAAAATCTTTTTCTATGGCATGGAGTTTTGAAAGAATTGGATAAATTTTGGGTAAAATTGGGAGTTTTGCTCCATAGGCGGGATGCCCGTCTGTGTAGGGACGCCCGTCCCCACTTGGGGTGATCCCCGTCTCTAGGCGTAGTGGGGATGGACACGTGGCGATGTAAGGATGCCCATCCCTAGTATCGCTAACTGACCGGATCACGCCGGATTGGATAAAATCTGATCAGTTTTTTTTCAAATGAAGGATAGGATTTATCTAAGATTTGAATTTTAAAGTCCTTTTAAAATTCAAACTTTAGATGGAGGCTTATCGTAATTATCCCCTAAAATCCTATAAATAGAGGATCAAATTTCAATTTTGGGGTTGGAAAATTGGGTTAGAAAATTTGGAGAGAAAATTTGGGGAGAAAATTTGGGAATTTCGGTGAGAAAAGAGGGAAATTTTAGAGCAATTTATTTTGAAAAAAGGCTATCAAATATTTTTGGGAAATTGGTTTTTAGAAAAGTTTATGTGAGCAATTTATTCAAAAGTTTATAAAATCTCTGCTTTATTTGCAGAATTTTATTTTGATAAATTTTTTCCAATTAATTGATTTCTTCCAATTTTTCTTGCGAATTAAGTCAATTTGAGGTAACGAAATTCATTCGTCTCCATCAATATAACTAATTCAAACATTCGATTACTATCAAATTTTCAAGGAAAGAATAACATAAATTTTCTTTCTTTGATCTGATTCTTACTCGATCTTTGCGAAGCATACGGGGACGAAATCATCTGACAATCACCCTAAAAGGTAAAATCCGAGGGTAAACATTCTGGACTAACATTTGTGTAATTTAATTTGGTTCACATTGATTTTTTACGTATTTTATCATTCTTTTACAAAAGAGCCAAAAGGTCTTTTTTTTTATTTGTTTTCCCTTACTAGGGACGGCCTATGGCACGGTACAGGAGGCCGTCCCTAGGCAGGCTTTCACGTTTTTGATTTATAAAATTCTATCTTTTAACCTATTTCTGTTAGGGTTCTCTCGTTCTTTTATTTTTATTTTTATTTTATTCACGTTTTTTTTATGCTAACATGTTTATCCTTGTGAGTTATTTTCTGACCATTTGGAGTTGGAGTTATGAAAGATGGTGATTGCGCCAGTCCGAGGACTTTTATTCGGGTTCCTTCTTTACCTTTACCTTTTATTCATGTTATTATGAAAATGATTTTAATATCGTTGAAGTAAAAAAGACCAAAAGCTTTCTATTAATTAACCTGGCATTTTCTCTAAATAAAAAATGGGACCAATGTCCTAGTTTTTCATACTCAAATAAATCATCACATCAATAACTGTTTCATAATAAATATGCATGCGAGGATCAATGTTCTCATCATCAATGAATACCCCGATTTATGCTTGATTTGCATTTCATTTATAAATGGGAGTTGTATTCCGCTCCTAGTGTTATTGTAATATTTTTGAATGTTTTATTTTTGGATTTATCTTCCATTTACCGCTTTTGATATGAATGATTGCGCCTTTAATTTAAATTGCATCGTGTGGAAAGTTGATGAAACAATAAACTCAAAACTCAATTATAATATTGATCAAGGTATAAATAAATGAGAAGTCCCGAACTCACTCTGGTCTTTGGGGCTCAATGAGGCGAGAGCTCTAGGACTTCCAAGACACCTCTTGAGTCCCACCAAAAGGCTTAAATACACAATCCTAGGCTCCAGGGGGGTAGAGGATGAGGCCTCCAAGATCCCTCTAGCTAGCCGAAGATGGATATGTATGCGCCGTCTTAGGCTCGATGAGGCTAGACGATCCTTCCCAATGTTCTATTGGGTGGCGACTCCAAGAAACCTCTTTGTTGCCCAGAATAGATGCAGCTTGTAAATACGTTACAAGTTTTATGAACCTCTCCTGATCGCCCTAAAGCAGGCTTTCGGGAGGCCGCGAGGTTCGGCGCGCGTCACACATAATAAAAGCGATAAATAAAATAAATGAAAGCAAAATAAATTACAACAAAAGTAGGGGCAGAATACAACCCCCATTTGTAAATAAAATACAATTCATACATAAATCGGGATATTTATTAAAAATGAGGACGTTGGTCCTCTTATGCATAATTAAAGAAAGCAATTTTAAAGTGACAATTTATATTGGATGAAAGAAACTAGGAAATTGGTCCAATTTTTATTAAAAAATCCAAGTTTAGTTAATAGGAATATTTTTGTGATTTTTTTAATTAACGTGCATAAAAATAAAATTAAATAAACTTATTACAAATTACATGTTAAAAATAAAATAATGAAAATAATAAACATTAACAAATCAACTCCCAAATGGATCTTCAAATATTCATGGGCTCCCACTTGGTATGGAAAAGACTCACACATAAAAATAAATATTAAAAATAAAAGAAAAAAAACAAATAAAAGTGAAGTTAGTAAAAAATTAATTAAACATATAGCATAAAAACAATTAAATGAAGGCAATCAAAATTGCATCATGTATGACAAGCCAATTAAAATGACATAAGAAAAATATGCAATCTAATTAATTAACAATTTAACATGCATAGAAAAAATAACATAATAATAATAAAATTCAACATGCAAAAACAAGCATAAAATAATGATGATAGAATTTAACATGCATAAAAATACAAAATAACAACAATAACATCCAATCATGCATAAAAAGCAAAAGTAATAATAAAAATCAGTATGCATAAAACATAAATAATAATAGTAAAAATAAAATTAAACAAGAATAAGGATAATAATAATAATACTAATGATGGTAATAACTACAATAATAATAATAACACAATAATAACAAAGAATATGAACAATCAAATATAATAATAATAATAATAATAATAATAATAATAATAATGATGATGATGATGATGATGATGATGATGATGATGATGAACAATCATATAAACATGCAAGAACAATAGGAAATAAAATCCACATGGCATGTTTAAGGCATGATAATAATAATACTAATAATAATATGGACAATCACATAAGCACATGGTAATAATAATAATAATAATAATTATAATAATAATAATAATAATAATAATAATAATAATAATAATAATAATAATAATATATGAACAATTCAGTTAAATATGGAAGAATAAAATGAAAATAAAAATAAGCCAATTATGCTAAAACATGTTAAATGATAATACTAATAATACATGTGAACAAAAATGATGACAATGATATGAACATGAACAATTAAATAAGAAATAAGAGTAAGAAATAATAATATGAACAATTAAATAAAAGATAAAAGTAGAAGTAAAAATATGAACAATTAAATAATAGATCTAAAAGAATTTACATGATAATTAATTAAACAAAATCAAAGAAAATAAGAAGAAAATGATAGAACTAAAAGAATTTATATGTTAACTAATTAAATAAAAGCAAAATAATAAAATTAAAATTAAATTAAGAAATTGAGCCAAGAATAATTACCCTCAAATTTATCTTGAAGAAATGAAGGTAGATGATCCAATTCTTTGTTTTGATTTGAAGAATATGATTAGAAAAATAAAATATTGAAAAATGAATTTTACTCAAGAACAAACAATTAATTTGTTTGTCTCAAGATAGAAAATTATTTGATGAAAAGGATAAAAATTCCCAAGAACAAAAATTGTTATTTTTTGTCTCAAGAATCACTTGGAAAAATTCTTTAGAAAAGTTGAGAGAATTTGGTTTGAGAGAAGAAAGAAGAAGAAAATATTTTCTAAAGAAAAATCCCCCCAATTTTCCTTTAAATTCCCCTTTTTATTTTTCCCCCAAAATTTAGATTTTTAATGAAATAATTAAATTGAATTAATTTCAATAAAAGCAAAACAACTGAAGAAAATCAAAGGTTAGGGATATAAAAATTTTAGCATTGAATTCTACAAAAAAATTGAAGAAAAATAAATATTTGGGGCCAAAATGGCCAAAAATAGGAAAATGGGCGACCAAGGGGCGAGGGACGGCCCGTCGGCGCGCGGGACGCAGCGGGTAGCCCAGCGTGCGGGGAAACTCTGGGCGCTGCGCGCCGCCCAGCGCTGCCGCAGCCCGACACTCGCGTGAAATAAAATATTTTTTTTTGTTTTTTTAAATTTCTATCAAAACACAATAATTTAAAAACTAGCTTTTTATCCCAAAATAATTTTTAAAACATTTTTAAAATATTTGTAAAATACATTTTTATTCATTCCTAACAAATCAAAACGACAAGGAAATTATTACTTCCAACTTTCATTCTTTTTGCCTATAAATCGGCACACTTAATTTCATCATTGGGTAATCCTGATCAAGGCTACTCGGGACCCGGTGTTTACAGTTGCCCCCAATTTTGGGGAGGCTAGTGTGTGGGTGCCTAGGTGAGCCAAAATTCAGGAAAGGGAAAGAGGCGCGTACCTGAGGCTGCCTCCTTCCAGCTGCTCCCTCGGGAACAGTGCTGTGATTCATCCTCGTCAGTTGCACTGAGTCGCTGAGAAGACTACAAAGTGCTAGGGAACCATCCTAAGACGGTGATGCGCCGGGTCTGCTACAGACTACAAAAAACGCAAGAAGAAGATTGTACCGAGTCTGTTACAAACTACTAAAAGTGCAGCTGCCATCCGTAGATGACGATGCGCCGAGCCTGCTTCAGGCTACAAAAAATGCAAAAGGAGAACTGCACCGAGTCTGCTACAAACTACAAAAAGATGCAAAAAGAGAACTGCACCGAGTCTGCTACAGACTACCAAAAACACAAGAGATGCCCTCTTAGAGGACTTCACCGAGTCTGCTACAGACTACTAAAAGCGCAACAGATGCCCTCCTAGAGGACTGCACCAAGTCTACTACAGACTACTAAAAGCGCAAGAGATGCCCTCTTAGTGGACTGCACCGAGTCTGCTATAGACTACTAAAAGCGCAAGAGATGCCCTCTTAGAGGACTGCACCGAGTCTGCTACAGACTACTAAAAGCGCAAGAGATGCCCTCTTAGAGGACTCCACCGAGTCTGCTACAGACTACTAAAAGCGCAAGAGATGCCCGCTTAGAGGACTGCACCGAGTCTGCTACAGACTATTAAAAGCGCAAGAGATGCCCTCTTAGAGGACTGCACCGAGTCTGCAACAGACTACTAAAAGCGCAAGAGAAAAAGAGATTTGTCTCTTAAGAGACCTCGGAGAATTGCCTCTTAAGAGGTCTCAGAGACTTGCCGGCGTAGATTCTATCTTGACCTGATTGTCCAGCAAGGGTGAGTGCTAACGTTGCTGTCCTTGACTATCTTTATGTGTGTGGCTTTCATTCTGACTTTTCCTGTAGAGCTGTGTGCACAGGAATATATGATAGATTATGCATGCAAGTGTAAATGGCCATATGCAGAAAGGTATGAAATGCATGCAAAAATGGATAGACCCTGTCCTGAGTGGTTAAGGATCCGTTGAGGATATGACTTGGCCGCTTCACCATGCCTCCAAGGATCTAGAAATGGCGTCTTGACTTAGGGACTCTTACCCGTAAACTCTTCAAAGAGAACTGTGGTTAAGGATCCGTTGAGGATATGACTTGGCTGCTTCACCATGCCACCAAGGATCTAGAAATGGCGTCTTGACTTACGGAATCTGACCCGTAAACTCTTCAAAGAGAACCGTCAGGTTTGCCCCCCGGTCAATGATCATGTGCCCAGGATTCTGACTCATGCCCTGAATTATGTCTTATCTGGCTGAAAGGAAGATCATCCGAACTATGCTGCCTTATTGCTCTAGGCATTTGAAGTCATTGTTTTAAAGGTAGTGCATCCCTTGTGGATTTTCACACTAGCTTTTCTTCATGGGAAATGCGTCCCTTTAGGGATTTTCACATAACCCTATGCCTTAATTTTGCCTGGAATGGACCCAACCCAATCCAGCGGCTTTTATTTTATTATTTTTTTTGTAGGGTAGATTGCCTGTCTCCAGGTTTTCACCCTACCCTTTGGCCTAACTTTTGTTTAGAGAGCCAGTTACGGTTTTCATCTCTAACGGCCTCCCCCTTTTTTTTTTGTTTTTTGTTTTTTTTTGTTTTTTTTTGTGTCCAAAATTCTTTTGGCTTTTTCAATAATGGTCGTATGGATTTTAGCTGACGAATAGCTCGAAGCCGATGTCGGGACAAGTCTCCTGAAGCATCAAGATGAAAATGGCAATGAGGACCACTTATAGTAATTCGCACATATGCGAAGAGAAACAATGCACTGCTTTTTATGCTGGAACTTAAAGCGTTTTGAGTATGCAAGATAAAGTGCTTTGCTTACATTAAAATATTATTGTATAAATGCATATGTTCCAGTCTGATTTCATCATACATGATCATCATTTGGCATTAATCTCAAAAATACATGACCTTATCTAATCTCGAGATGGATCTTGAAATCATCAAACTCTTGTTATCAACCAGCTCTCTCGGGTTTTCATGGTTAAAAATTTTCTCTCTGCTCTTAATTTTTGCCCGAATACTCGTTTTCTTTTTTTCTTTCTTTAAGCACATTCTAGATGCAACGTTGGGGATGAGACTTAACTCAAATGCATAAATGCATTCGTGGCTCCCCGCTTGAAGCTCAAGAAACACCATATGCCTCTTCCTCCGTACAAAACCTTATTAAAAGGTCATCTCCACTAATTGGATAAGACTGAACTAAGAATCAAAAGGTCTTACTTTGGTTGTAACATTAGGCTTATGTAGATGGCTATCAAAGGAGGATCAGGTTGCTAGAGAAAAATGGCCGCAACGTTCATTTCTATGATGGAATCATTTTCAAACTAATTTCATGCTGTCCAGAAACTCTTGAATTTTGACTCGGTAATACTCTGACTTATCAAGCTCAACATAACAATTAAGCTAAGAAAGATAGCTACTGAACTCATCAAGGGGTATTATCTTGGGCCCTACTATTTTCCTTCTTTTTCTTCTTTCTATTTTTTTTCTTTTCTCTTTTTTTTTTCCTTCTCTTTTTTCTTCACAAATTTATGTCTTTAATTACCCAAAAGATTTATTGGTGATTTAAAACCCCTTTCCTGAAGTGTAGCCCAAAAATTATCGATGATCGCAAATTCATTTTCCAACGGGTAGACCCATCCTTATCAGGGTGATTTTTGGTAACCCAAAATTATCAATGGTTAAAATTCCCTTCTCGAAATGTAGACCCATTTTCATCGGGGCAAATTTTTGATGGCCCAAAGGATTGCTAATGGTTAAGCCTCAAAGATCATCAATGATTAAAAATCTCTTTCAGAAGTGTAAACCCACTTTCACTAGGGCAATTTTTGGATACCTCAAGCGGATATCATAATGTACATCCATCCTTACTAGAGAGGCCATTCTTCTAAAGGGAAGCCAAAATTATTTTATGCGAAAGGTAGTTTTAATGTGTGTAATAATAAAATCGGTACGCATTTAGCATACCAAAATAAAGGCTCAACGGGCTAGCAATCGATTTTAAAATGAGGGTAGGAAATGGACATTTAGAGAGCTATACAAAGAAATAGTGCCTAAATCATTTTCTAGATCCAGCCTTATCCAGGAGTCGCTTTGACGGGTAATCAGAAAGGTTCTAGTGCTTTTAGTGAGTTTTCATCCAAACCCCTAATTGCATCTAGTTTTTCCTTTCCACTACTTTCTATTTTTATTTTCAGCTCTCAGGATTTTCCTCTCTTTAGGAGTTATATTAGATGCTACAAGATCTCGAGATTACATGAAGGAGTATTCATTAAGTTAATATCAATTGTAAATGACTTGTGATTGTGATCATGCATAATGAAATCATGAGAACATAAACAAAAAGCCATTAATATAATTAATGTAAACATTACTGCATACATCAAGACTGAAAAAAGTTCAAATATGAAAAGCATATCTGCTAGAAGGTTTCCTCCCTTATTTCTTACAGCACTCTGGATCAGTAATCTGTTTATTATCGATCAGATCTTGAATCTCATGCCTTAGCCTCACACAATTGTTCGTCACATGCCCAGTGTGCTGGTGAAAGGCACAATACTGATCGTCCTTGTGATTGGGTTGTCCCTGGTTTCTGGCGGACTTAGAAGGTAGTGGCTATAGCTTACCTTCCTTCATCAATCTATTGAGTACCCAAGACAAGGATCTGCCCAAATTAGAGTAGTGCCTTTGATCCGCTTTAATTGCTGATACTTTTCTTGCCCTTTGGGTATCACTGCTATTATCATAGTAACCAACTCCTGGACTTGCGGGGCCAGCAATAGTCTTATTGAGTGGTGCTCGGGTAATTGCAAGCTTGAACTTCACAATCTCTTCTTCAAGATCAGTTAGCTTCCTTTCGGTGTTCGAGGGATTGAGGAGGCCAATTGACTGTAAAGGCTCTAGTCCCTTTGCTCTTCCCACTAGCTTGATTAGTGAGTTGAGTGGTGCCTTGCCCCTAGGTTCGGGAGTGGATGGAAACATTACAGCCATCGTTGCATAATCCTTTTTGACCGTGGCTAGTTTAACCTGGTTAAGGGTGGTTGCCATAAGTTGAGCTTGGAGAATGAGTGTCATGGCATCCATCCTTTCCTTAACTAGGGCCAATATCCTTTTCTCAAGCTCTTCGAACCTTCTATCCATCTCCTGGACAATTAGAGCATGGATCTCTTCAGTCTGTTGTGAAGGGCCAGCCATTTTTAATATCTTCAGATGCACTAGCAAAGATGCTAAATCTTTGTCAGCCAACTTGAACTCTGATCACTCTTTAGACAACTATCGGGATCCCTAAACCACCCAAGCAAATGGTCTACAATGGCTGAAAAGTAAGGAGTTAGAATGATGCATGAATAATATGCAATGCATGGTCGTGCTGTGCAACAAATGGTATACAGTGACTAAAAGAGATTTCAATGATACATGTGAAACATTTGAAAAACTATACACAGGATGATATGTACATGTAATAATTATATGCAAAGAAGAGGATGTATACATAGGGAAAAAATAAAAATTTTATGCATGAATGACATGAATATGCAATGCATCATCTACAACCACATGCAAGTAGGTAGATCCTTCCTACCTTATTGCCCCCACACACGAGGTCATGCAGTTTCTTTCCTAGGTGGGCTTGATCCATGGGTTAATAGGGAACCCGATGGACACGTATGGTGCACGGTGAAAAATCGGCAGCATAACATCTCTTATCTAATGTACATACGCATGGGTTTTGACCATCATGTATTTAGGCAGTCCGAATAAGTTGACATGGGCCTATCGGGGCATAAAACCCTTTGATTAGGTGACCAATCAGATTATTTGGGTATTGTCCAATACAAAATGATCCATATAGCAAGCAAGGTATTAAGGTTTATGCCACTTAGGGGAAGTAACTATTTCCATTACATGAGCTTTAGTCAAGGTAATATTACTTTAGGGCTACCCAAGCATGGTCCCTGCTGACGGCTCTAGCTCATCACGAGCGTAACGACCGATCGGGTCTCCATTTAATATACCATGATGGTACGAGGCTTGGGCTGGTGATTATCCTTAACACTTTTCTACATTGAGTGAACGTAGGGTTGTGCTTCGGGAATGCATCGGGGCTGATAGAGGGACCAAACTAGCATAGATCTAAGGCTCTAATGCGATGCAATGCAATTTCGAAAAAAAAAATGAAATTTTTAAATTAAAACTCAATTATAAATTTTAACCAAGGTACTTTCGAAGTAAAGTCTCGAGTATGTCCCCAACGGAGTCGCCACTGTGATGCGTGCCGAACCCCGTGGCTTCCCGAAGGCCCGCTTTTAGGGCGATCGAGAGAGGTTCATTGGAACTTGTAAGGTATTTACAAGTGCGTCTATTTTGGGCAACAAGGAGATTTCATGAAGTCGCCACCCAATAAAACATTAGGAAAGTTCGTCTCGCCTCAGTGAGCCTAAGACGGCGCATAATATCTATTTTGGGCAAGCCAAAGGGATCTTGGAGATATCATCCCAATAGAACACTGGAATGACCCTCTACCCCGTGGAGCCTAGGATTGTAAATTTAAGTTTTTTGGTGGGATATAAGAGATATTTTGGAGATTCCATCCCAATGAACCACTGAGATGGACGTCTAACCTCATTGAGCCCAAGACCAGAGTGAGTTCGGGACTTCCCATTTATTCATACCTTAATTAAGTTTATAATTGAGTTTTGAATTTAGCGTTTCATCCCTTTTCTCATTCAATTTTAATGCAATTTAATTAAACGCGCATGTCAAACACATAATAAAAGTGATAAATAAAATAAATGAAAGCAAAATAAATTACAACAAAAGTAGGGACGGAATATAACCCCCATTTGTAAATAAAATACAATTCATACATAAATTGGGATATTTATTAAAAATGAGGACGTTAGTCCTTTCATGCATAATTAAAGAAAGCAATTTTAAAGTGACAATTTATTTTGGATGAAAGAAACTAGGACATTAGTCCCATTTTTATTAAAAAATCTAAGTTTAGTTAATAGGAATATTTTTGTGATTTTTTTAATTAACGTGCATAAAAATAAAATTAAATAAACTTATTACAAATTACATATTAAAAATAAAATAAAGAAAATAATAAACATTAACAAATCAACTCCCAAATGGATCTTCAAATCTTCATGGGCTCCCACTTGGTATGAAAAAGACACACACAAAAAAATAAATATAAAAAAAAAAGAAAAAAATAAATAAAAGTGAAGTTAGTAAAAAATTACTTAAACATATAACATGAAAATAATTAAATTAAGGCAATCAAAATTACATCATGTATGACAAGCCAATTAAAATGACATAATAAAAATATGCAAACTAATTAATTAACAATTTAACATGCATAGAAAAAATAACATAATAATAATAAATTTCAACATGCAAAAACAAGCATAAAATAATGATGATAGAATTTAACATGCATAAAAATACAAAATAACAACAATAACATCGAATCATGCATAAAAAGCAAAAGTAATAATAAAAATCAGCATGCATAAAACATAAATAATAATAGTAAAAATAAAATTAAACAAGAATAACGATAATAATAATAATACTAATGACGGTAATAACTACAATAATAATAATAACACAATAATAACAAAGAATATGAACAATCAAATATAATAATAATAATAATAATAATAATAATAATAATAATAATAATAATAATAAAAATAATAATAATATCAAATAAGATGAACAATCATATAAACATGCAAGAATAATAGGAAATAAAATCCACATGGCATGTTTAAGGCATGATAATAATAATACCAATAATAATATGGACAATCACATAATAATAATAATAATAATAATAATAATAATAATAATAATAATAATAATAATAATAATAATAATAATAATAATAATAATAATAATAATAATAATAATAATAATAATAATAATAATATACGAACAATTCAATTAAATATGGAAGAATAAAATGAAAATAAAAATAAGCCAATTATGCTAAAACATGTTAAATGATAATACTAATAATATATGTGAACAAAAATGATGACAATGATATGAACATTAACAATTAAATAAGAATTAAGAGTAAGAAATAATAATATGAACAATTAAATAAAAGATAAAAGTAGAAGTAAAAATATGAACAATTAAATAGTAGATCTAAAATAATTTACATGATAATTAATTAAACAAAATCAAAGAATAAGAAAATAAGAAGAAAATGATAGAACTAAAAGAATTTACATGTTAACTAATTAAATAAAAACAAAAGAATGAAATTAAAATTAAATCAAGAAATTGAGCCAAGAATAATTACCCTCAAATTTATCTTGAAGAAATCAAGGTAGATGATCAAATTCCTTGTCTTAATTTGAAGAATATGATTAGAAAAATAAAATATTGAAAAATGAATTTTACTCAAGAACAAATAATTAATTTGTTTGTCCCAAGGTAGAAAATTGTTTGATGAAAAGGATAAAACTTCCCAATAGCAAAAATTGTTATTTTTTGTCTCAAGAATCACTTGGAAAAATTCTTTAGAAAACTTGAGAGAATTTGGTTTGCGAGAAGAAAGAAGAAGAAAATATTTTCTAAAGAAAAATCCCCTCAATTTTCCTTCAAAATTCCCTTTTTATTTTTCTTCCCAAAATTCATATTTTTAATGAAATAATTAAATTGAAATAATTTCAATAAAAGCAAAAAAACTGAAGAAAATCAAAGGTTAGGGATATAAAAAGTCTTAGCATTGAATTCTACAAAAAAATTGAAGAAAAATCAATTTTTGGGGCCAAAATGGCCACAAATCGGAAAATGGGCGACCAAGGAGCGACAGGGGCGAGGGACGGCCAGTCGGAGCGCCCGACGGGCTTCTCGCATGCCGTGCGCTGGGCGCTTTGCGCTGCGTGTCGCCCAGCGCGAGGGCGAGCGCGCCCCGCGTGCGCTCTGCCTGCGCGCCGGGGCGCTGCGACGCGCGCCCAGCGCTGCCGCAGCCCGACACTCGCGCGAAATAAAATATATATATATATATTTTTTTTTATTTCTACAAAAATACAATAATTTAATAACTAACTTTTTATCCAAAAATAATTTTTAAAACATTTTTAAAATATTTTTAAAATAAATTTTTATTCATTCCTATCAAATCAAAACGACAAGGAAATTATCACTTCTAACTTTCATTTTTTTTGCCTATAAATCGGTATACTTAATTTCATCATTGGGTAATCCTGATCAAGGCTACTCGGGACCCGGTGTTTACAGGCGCGATGAGACATCTTGGATACTTCCTTCCCAATAGAACATTGGAAAGGAACATCTAGGCCCACGGCAGCTTTGGGCACCTTTGAGGTATCATGGAGTCACCGCCCAATTCATAAGGAATTAGGAAAGGTCTCTAACCTCTCATTGGTCAAGACTAGAGATTGGTGTTCGAAACTTCCCTCTTATTTATGCTTTGATTAATTATAAGTGAGTTTTTAACTCCCTAAAATTATACCCCTTATCTCACACGACTTATGCGTTTAAATAAAAGCGCATTGAAAGCACGTAAGGAAAATAAAGAAAAGCGATAAAGAAAGCGGTAAGTAAAACAATAAAAGAAAGCAATAAACACACAAGCACGCAATTATTAGAGGAGTTGGGGTGGAATACAACCCCATTGGAAGAAGATTAAAAAAATATAAGTAGGGACGGAATACAATCCCAAAAGTAAATAATGTTGCCTCAAAATTAATTACAAGGGCCCAAAAGAGAATGAACATGAATTCTAAAACAAACAAACGAAATCAAATATAAGAACAACATACATAAATCGGGACATTCATTTAATTTTAGGAACATTGGTTCCATCGCGGTTGTTTGAAGGTTTAGGAACAGCGGTTCCTTCGCGCTTATTTAAAGAAGGTTCGAAGAGTCGTTTGATGGTTGAGTTGAAAAATAGGGATGAGTGATCCCAATTTTGGAGAAAATTGACTCGTCGTTTTAATCGTGATATTTTTTGTTATTTGGCTAAAATGAGGGACATTGGTCCTAATTTTATTAGTGAAAGCTCAATTTAATTGTAAAAATATTTTTGTTACTTTTATCCCACGCGTGCATAAATAAAACAGATATTTACAAACGAACACAAAACACATAAAAGGAGGGGTCGAAAAGATCTCACCAAACCGAAGTGTTCGTCTACGCATCATGACCCATCCGAGGAGCCACAAGGATGCTCACATAGTGCGACTCAAATTTAAATCCCGGGCAGGAAAATGACAACAAAATATTAGTAGTGATTCTAAAAATTAATCAAGCAAAGACGAAATAAATATTAGGCAAGTTAATTTATATTGGTATTAATAATAATAATAATAATAATGATAATGCAGAATAATAAATAACAATATATAAACACAATACTAATATCAATGGCAATAGTGATAACAGAAATAATGCAACAAAATAATAATAATAATAATAATAATAATAGTGGTATCAACGAGGAAGTAAGGGAAATGGAACACAAAAAGGACAAATTAAAACCCACCTAAACATTAGCAACAACATTTTCATTAAAGTGACAAATAATGATAATATTAACACAAAATATCAACATTAATGGCAGTAAATGGTGAGTGAAAATTAAACAGGAATAGGTCCAATAATATTACCCTCAGAAATTTTAGACCCGAAAAAGAATGTGTTGATCCGCTCCCCTTTGTCGAGAATTTGGTAGAAAAACACAAAATATTTGAACAAGAAAATAAGCTAGAGAAATAGATGAAATTTGATAGAAAATTTTGGCGGGGATAATACAAAGCAAAAGGGTATTGATCTTCCTTTGCTTAAGAGAAAGCCCCGACTGAAAAAATCATTTGAAGGAAACTAAGAAGAAGAAATAAAAATTTCAGCTTGAAAAAAAAAAACTTAAAACCCTTTTTTTCGAAGAAGCTCTGCTGTTTTTCTTCTTGAGAGAAAACAGGAGCCTATCTTTTTGATAATCATCTCTTTTTTCAAAATGAAAGGTCTCCTCCCTTTGATTAGCTGGATTGTCCCAAATTGGAGAAGGACAAATTGTTCTTTCAATTTTTCCTTCCCGATAATTACATAGAAACGGCAAAATCAGCGATAAAAACGGCTAGAAATATGACTGGAAAAAACCCAAAAAATGACGTGCAGAAAGAAGGCTAAAATGGCCACATGTGGGAGGGAAAACACGCGCACCAGCGCGAGATGCGCCCCCATGGGGCGTGCGCTCTCACAAGAGACGTGCCCCTATGCAGCGCGCTCGCAAGACGCACCCCCTAAGGACCCGTACGTGTGCGAGACGCTCCCCCAAGGGGCACGCGCGAGTGCGGCATCCCCTGTACGTAGCCCGTGCCACGCTCACAGCCTTTGCAACGGACACAGCTCGTACGCGTGACATGCGAAATGAAAAATAAATAAATAAATAAATAAATAAAATAAAATAAAATAAAAAAATAAAATAAATACAAATAGTAAAAAGGAATAAAAGAGAGCAAAAGAAACAAATTTTTGCACTGAAATTTTTGGAGGAACAAAGGGAATTTTTGACAAGGGGAGCAATATTTTTGACACCTTTACTGGCAAGTATCGTTTTCATCATTGGGTAATTCTGATCTTGGAAGCTTGCATCCGTATAACCATTTATTACTAGCTCATCTTCCAATCCCCCATATATTAAGAATGCATCCTTAGTTCTTATCAAGTACTTAAGGATATTCTTAACAGTTGTCCAGTGACTTTCACCGGGATCTGACTGGTATCTACTCGTCGTGCTCAAAGCATACGAAACGTCTGGTTGAGTGCACAACAAGGCATACATGATTGATCCTATAGCCAAAGCATAAGGAATGATACTCATGTGATCTCACTCATCAGATGTCATTGGACATTGAGTCTTGCTAAGAGAAATGCCATGAGACATTAGCAAAAATCCTCTTTTGGAATTTTGCATACTGAATCTATTTAGCACCTTATCTATATAAGTGCTTTGACTCAGACCAATTATCCTTTTAAATCTATCCCTATAGATCTTAATCGCAAGGATATAAGCAGCTTTTCCCAAATCTCTCATTGAAAAAGATTTTCCTAACCATTCTTTTGTCTTTTGCTTGATAGGGATGTCATTTCCAATGAGTAATATGTCATCGACATATAATACAAGAAACATCATAGCGCTCCCACTAATCTTCTTGTTACACAAGGTTCATCCTCATTTTTTATGAACCCAAACTCTTTGACTGTTTCATCAAAATGAAGATTCCAGCTCCGAGAAGCTTGCTTCAATCCATAAATGGATCTTTGCAGCT
The DNA here is from genome assembly GCA_947683425.1 of Excoecaria cochinchinensis. NCBI lineage: Eukaryota > Viridiplantae > Streptophyta > Magnoliopsida > Malpighiales > Euphorbiaceae > Excoecaria > Excoecaria cochinchinensis. The sequence continues at coordinate 8,010,388 of CANTUQ010000004.1, forward strand.
TACATACCTTTCTAGAATTGTCAAAATAGATAAAACCCTAAGGTTGTGTCATGTACACATCCTCAAGTAAGTTTCCATTAAGAAACGCTGTTTTTACATCCATTTGCCATACTCATAGTCATAATATGCAGTAATGGCAATAGAAATTCTTATTGATTTAAGCATTGCGACTGGTGAAAAGGTTTCATCATAGTCAATACCATGAGTTTGTTTGAACCCTTTTGCAACGAGCCTTGCTTTAAAGGTATTTACTTTGCCATCCATGTCAGTTTTCTTTTTGAAAACCCATTTGCACCCAATGGTTTTAATTCCTTCAGGTGGATCAATCAAGTTCCAAACTTGATTATCATACATGGATTGCATCTCAGATTTCATGACTTCTAGCCATTTCTCAGATTCTGGACCTGACACAGCATCTTGATAGGTAGTAGGCTCATCTTGATCCATGAGCATTACTTCATGACTATCTATCACGAGAAATCCATATCTCTTGGGCTCTTGTCGTATCCTATCAGATCTACGTGGTACTTGTGTAACAGGTACAGGTTCCACAACAGTTTGTGAAACTTGTTGACTTTCCATCGATTGTTCTATGTTTTCTCGTGGTTCTCGAATTTCTTCAAGTTGTACTTTACTCCCACTGGTTCTTTTAGAAATAAATTCTTTTTCTAAAAAGACACCATTTCGAGCAACAAACACTTTGTTCTCAAAAGGGTTATAAAAGTAATATCCTTTAGTTTCCTTAAGATATCCCACAAAAAGACATTTATCAGATTTTCGTGCTAATTTATCCGAGACTTGTTGTTTGACATAAACCTCATAGCCCCAAATCTTTAGAAAAGAAAAACTAGGAGTTCTCCCAGTCCATATCTCATATGGTGTCTTTTTAACCGCTTTAGATGGAACTCGGTTCGAAGTGATTGCGGTTGTTTCTAATGCATAACCCCAAAAGGATAACGAAAGATCTGTTTGACTCATCATAGATCGAACCATATCTAATAAAGTTCAATTCCTCCTTTCAGATACACCATTCCATTGTGGTGTTCCTGGCGGAGTTAATTGTGAAACAATTCCACAATTTCTTAGATGATTGTCAAACTCCTGGCTCAAATATTCACCACCTCGATCAGATCGAAGTGCTTTAATAGTTTTACCAAGTTGATTTTGTACTTCATTTTGAAAGGTTCTGAACATTTCAAATGATTCATGTTTATGTTTCATTAGATAGACATAGCCATATCTACTGAAATCATCAGTGAATGTAATGAAGTACTGAAATCCTCCCCTAGCATTTATGCTTAATGGGCCACATACATCAGAATGTACAAAGCGTAATAAGTCAGTGGCCCTTTCACTATGTCTAGTGAATGGATCCTTTGTAATCTTGCCTAATAAACAAGATTCGTAATTATCAAATGATTGGAAAAGTCCATCTTGATGGAGTTTAGATATGTGTTTCTCATTTATATGACCAAGGCGACAATGCCATAAATATGTTGTATTTAAATCATTTGGTTTGGATTTCTTTGTAGTTATGTTATAAATATCATGATTATTGGATGTTTCTAGATTTAGGACATAAAGCCCACAATATGAATCAGCAATACCATAAAGCATGTCATCATAATAAATAGCACATTTCTTATTCTTAACAATAAAAGAAAAATCTTCATCATCCAAACTTGAAACTTAACTAATATTCCTACTCAAACTAGGAACATAATAGCAATTGTTCAAAACTAACAAAAGCCCATTAGGCAAAGTCAATTCATAATTGGCTACAGCTAGAGTAGCAACTTTTGCTCCATTTCCCACTCGTAGGTCCACTTCGCCCTTTCTCAGTTGCCTACTCCTTTGGAGTCCTTGCACATTTGTACAAATGTGAGATCCACATCCAGTATCTAATACCAGGAAGTAGAGGTAGATAAATTAATTTCTATAACATAAATACCTGAAAATGTAGTCTCACCACTCTTCTTCTTCTTCAATTCTTCCAAGTAGAGCTTGCAGTTCCTCTTCCAATGACCAGGTTCATTACAATGGAAGCAAACTCCCTCCTTTGGAACTTTAGCCTTGGGCTTGGGTTTGGGCTTAGGCTTACCACCAACTTTTGCCTTACCCTTGCCCTTACCCTTAACTTTCATGCCTTTCCCTTTGTTAAACATCAAAACATGGCTAGGCTTCTTGTTAATGCTTTGCTCAGCTGTTTTGAGCATGGCATGTAGCTCAGCTATAGATTTCTCCATATTATTCATATTATAGTTCATGACAAAATGGTCATAACTATTAGGCAATGAATTAAGGATCAAATCCATTGCCAGTTCTAAACTGAGGGGAAATCCAAGCCTCTTAAGGTGATCAATATAGCCTTTCATTTTCAAAACATGAGAGCTAACTGAAGCACCTTCAGCCATCTTGCAAAAATGCAAAGCTTTGGTAGTCTCATACCTTTCTTGCCTTGCCTGCTGTTGGAAGGTTTGCTTGAGATGAGTACTCAACTCATAAGCCTCCATATTTTCCAGATGCTTCTGAAGCTCTGGAGCCATGGTAGCTAACATAAGATAGCCAACATCCACAGAATCATCAATATGTTTCTTGTGTTTATCTTTGACTGCCGTTGTAGCATCAGCTGGTGGGTCATTGGGAATAGGCTCATCCAGCACATATAGCTTCCTTTCTTGCTTGAGAACAATTCTCAAGTTCCTGAACCAGTCAAGGAAGTTTGTGCCAGTTTCTTTAAGTTTGTCCTTCTCAAGAACTAATCGCAGTGACATAGTAGAAGTATTATTTAATGCCATTAATCTTCAAACATGCAAGATAAATAATATTAGTACCAATTTCATTTTAGGTTTTCTTATAAACGCCCGCTAAAATAATAACCCTCAATAATAATTACAACAATTATAATAATTTAGTGGGCTAAGATCCATATTTCGCGTAACTCTAAGTCAGCTTTGGCATGACCTTATAGTTAAGTTATTTAGGTAGGTAGCTCATTTACCAATTATATCTTATATAACTCTTAGATCATTTATGGGATTTTGACATCACATGTCTCGGCATGTTATAATCCCATCTTATGCTTTAAGGCCAAAAATCATTTTGATAGTCTAATTAAGTCTAACCATTTTAAACATATGAGTAGCACCATTACCCATCCCGCTTTACTAGGATAACTTAATGTACTTCGCTTTAGCAGAACCCACATTTTGGTGATCTTAGTCTTGACAAGTGTTTTAATAATGGGTGGCATATGACTTAAAATTATGGTGAGGGATTTTAATTTTAACTTATGATGTCTAATTAATTATATAAATCATGCATCATTTCATATATGACATCTCATACACATATATAATGATTCATCGCATCATATACTAAGAAAATATGCATAATATATATAAAACCGTGTCATAGCAAGGGCAAATCTATTTTGATCCTCATAAGCCAATATGAAGATCAAAGGTCAATCCAAGGTGTAAATAAATGGACTTGATCAACAGCTTCCATCTTGCACTTCCATCGCCATGGACTTGGATTGATCTCCATTGTTGCTCTTTATCTTCATTACAATAATGATACAAAGAAATTCTACTACAACTATTAAGTAAAATAAATATTACAACAAAATTAACGACACATAGGTCATATTTAAAATTTCAAACCCTTAAAATAGATAAAATAAAACTCATCCACATGAGGTTCAATTGGCCATGCTATGCACCATGCAAAGACATCATAAATACATAAGACAAATCATGTTATTTCATATCATGCATAATACACCTTTTTCATAAAATTGATATATTAAAATTAATGAACGTTAACTCTAGCAACATAAAAGACACTACGAAGAGGTAGCACGACTGCCCTGCCATTTAATCACATCAAAAAATTTAATAGACACAAAATACCATCATAATTAATTTTGTATTAAACATATTAATACTATTAGTTAATCATATTAACAAAATCGTATCAATCAAATTAATATCGTTAATCTCAAAACTTGTCAATCATATTAACACTTAATTGAGTTCGGTAATCATATTAACATTAGTTAATTTCGTAGCCCTTTAATATACCAGAATAAACATTACAAAATTGATTTCGTTTATATCACATACAATCTGTTAGTTTTTAACAATTAAAACTGAAATAATTTCTATGTATCAACATACAAATCGATCGACATTCATGACAATAGAATCATATATATTTCACATAAATAAATATATTTGAATCAATTGAATAGACAAGTGGCCCTGATACCACTGTTGGGTTTCATCGCAATAATTCAAATTAAATGCAGCAGAATATAAATTGAAACCCAAACAGGATCCATGTATTTTCAATTGATTCAAAATAAGGGATTAAGATTTACTGACCTTTTAATGAAGAAAAATTGAAATTAACTCCTTAATTTGGACTACAGGCGCTAATACAATCATGAACGCCCTCTACCGGTATCCACACGCACGAACCGACGAACAGATTATCGCAGGCTTGCTAGCTCCCTTCACATGCGACTGGATTTTTTTGTATTTTTCTTTCTAAAAGAAAACAACGGCTAGGATTTTTTCAAGTGGCGGCTAGGGTTTCTCAAAATAGCCTCTCTTAGGAAACGTAATTAGGAGAAAAACGTGAATACTTTTCCTTAAACATATATCTATTTATATATGTAAACCCTACAGAGATAAATTAGGGATATTATCTCTTATTCAAAATAAGATATATATATATATATATATATATATATATATATATATATATATATGTATATATATATATATTTATTTATTTCTTATTCAAAATAAGAAATATCATATATAAATATATATTTATATATCATTACGAAATTTAAATATAAATACCCATATTTATATAAATTTATAATACCCTAATTAAAATTCAATCCATTCATTGTGGTCTTGGTATGTGACCCAATAGGTTTATATTAAGTTGGCAGTGAGCCCAATACCATAATAGGCCCACAAGTCATAATTGGTCTCTAGCAAGACATTATGACTACCCAAATAATATAAATATCGTTAGTCCGATTTTAACCTGACAATAAAACACGCTATTATCCTTTTGTCACACAATATCTTCTTTGAACATAAGTCTTGGTCCATGTCAAACTTATATTGTTCTAACATATAATTTTCTGATCACTAAGTAGACTGATAAATTCAAATGAGATTGATCACACTATCAATTCATTTGAGCACGGCCATGCATTTTTACAGTCCTACTTATTGAGGGGCCCAATAGATATCTCTCTCATAAGAGAGGGACAAATTCCATCTTGATCATTCACTTTCCTCTGCATAATTCTTATCATGTTCGATCATAAATTTTATAATTATCCGATTAAAGATAATGTTTGATTATGTCAAAATATAATGTTCCTTATGTAGGAAACCGTGATAACCTCAGGTCAAAGGATTTAATAACATATCTATCATAAGATCACTTATGACACTATCCCATGTAGTGATCTCACAGTGGGTCTATCTAGTACTTTGTTCTCTAACAAGTACCTATAGATTTGATTTATATCATCATATATAATCATCCCATGATTATCAATGCAAATCTATACTAGTCTTAATTTATCTTTATTCCCTTTACTGATAAATGACTAGGGACGACATGAATAACATTGTTATTCATAAACATTACAATAATGTAACATGCCAATAATATTAATGTGAAGAAAACCATTATATAAATAAAAATGTAATGATTACATCAAGGTCCAAATATTTGGCTTAGGGCATAACCACTAACACTACATGAAGATAGTTGAGTGATCAATAGATGATTTACCTTTCTAGATTTATTATGTGAGTAATCTCTAATGTTTTGAAACATCCTTGTATGCATTCTAGGTCATATGGACCAGTGAATGGGTCAAATGTATATGAGGCACAAATTAGCCCCTAGGTCATTTAATAAACACAATTTGGCCTTAAGCTATTGATCAAAATCAACTCATTGGGCCCAATAACTCATATGCCCATTTGGACCGCCCTAATTAAGCCCATTAAATAACCTTATGTAACTACTTTATAGCTAAGAGGATTTATCCATTTAAAGCCCATTTTAATATATTTAAAAGGCCCATAACACATTAAATATAAAATATTACATGCTTAAAGATGTAGAACACAATTCACCAAGAAGAAATAAACAACCTTAAGAACAACAATTTTGAACTACATTCAATTGGACCATGCACATGGCCTTTTAACCTTTTCTGTTTGATCTCAATTTTTGATATGTTATACGTAATGTAAATCCTAACACGTATACCAAAAATAAGCTAAAACTAAATATGGGATAGTAGATTTCAACCATTTATAGTATCTTCTATAGTTCATGTGCAAATTTAGTATATCGAATCTGATTATAGTAACATTTACTAAATCATGCCCTAAATCATAAAATTGCTCTATTTTATATTATAATACACTTATAGTAACATTTTTTTAGAATGAAACTTAAAATTCGATGATAGGCATACATTTAAAATTTTGCATATTCCAAAACATAACATAAATAATGGTTGAACAAATGATATCATGGTAGAAACCAGGCTCTGATACCATGTTGGATTTTAATGGGGTATCTCATACAAGGCAGAAAAAAATTTAAACCATAAAAGGGGCTGATCTTGCCATGAGATCATTCAACCTATATTAAGAGCTTTTGAAAATACCTTAAATTATTGTTGATCGGTTGATTTTCACCGCACTAGGTTGTAACGAACCACAATATCCAAAACACAACACCTCCAATGCAATAATCCATACTAGAAAAAGGCAAAAGAACCAAAGAATTGGAACTACACCAGCTGAAAATCCCATGTGCTAGTAGGAAGAATTTGACCTAATTCCACTTACATTAGGTTTTTATAATCTCATTAAAAACCTAATTCTAAATGGATTAGGCCTCTTTAAAATTCTATAGAGAATTAATTAAAATGAGTTTTAATTAATTTATTTGAGCTCTAATTGAATCACACACAAGCTCAGTTAAAGCCTTCTACATAAAAAGCCTCAAGTGGGCTTCTTTACGTAGACTGGTGATTTAATTGTAACACCCTTATACTCTATACGTACACTATCGAGTTAGCAATACTGTCCAATTACCATGATTGTTTTAAGGACAACTTAGTCTTAATGTCAATTTGCGATAAATTTCTTTTTTTATACTTAACATGAACTTATTTAAACATTTTTAACTCTTTATAAACTCACCAATTGACCTATAACTGTCCAATATTACTATTCATTTGGTCAAAAATTCGGTAGTATAACGGCTTATATTTTTGTCTACCCAAATCCTACAAATCAAATAACCACAGCCCCGGTAAGGGCACGACAATAATATAATATTTTACGAGTCACTAATAGTCTATAGTATCCATTCACGGAGTTATACCATCAACAGTCATAAACATAATACATACTCCAAACATTTCAAACTTGATACTTTAATACATGCCAATTAGATATATATATAAACATACAAAATGAACTTCCAACAACTTCTGCTGCTTGCTCCCAAATCGCTGAGGTATGCTTACTCCACTCCTAAGTGCACTTACCATAATCAAAATAAACTACGTGCTGAGCATTAATAAGCCCAGTGGTGGTTACAAAACCATAAATTTCCACTACTAAAACTATTATTTACTTAATTATATTATTATTTCCTACTTAATATACTATCCATATTTGATAGAGTTAGGATACGCCCATGACTCTATAAAGGATTGAGTTCCTATCCAAATTAAATTGAGTTATTTAATCTGAATTAAATTACCAAATCCTATCTCAGAAAGGATTCTGAGTTAGAATAGGGTTAAGACTCTAGCTTTTAGGACCTCTATAAATAGAGGTGAGGTCCTCATAATTTGTTAACGAGAAAACGTATACGCCGCAAGGCTGCTCGTTCGCACTCACGATTATTTTGTGTTAATCTTTCAGGGACTTCTAGATTTTGATCTAGCTGCTATTATCCCGAGTGGGTAAAAGCCAAACCGATGACCAATAAAAGAAGATCTATGTACCGCTTTCGCAACGTGATTTCCGTGCTTTAACAAGTATGTATTACTTTCTTGTTTTATTTCTCGATTATTTTTCCATTATTGGTATCAAAGCCTCATTTTATTGCTTCCTTGCATGCGGCTTAAAATTGATCTAAAATTTTATGAGTAAAATTTATAGATCTAGGAAGCATGAAACGCAACAAAAATTTGTTTTTTGTGTGAAAAATATATATGCGTGTATATTTTGGCTCAATTTCGTGTATGTGTACACTGAAACCCGAGGGATAAAATTGAATAATCGAAACACTAGTCTAGAAATTGGGATTTTTTATTTTGACCATTCCACTGTGTTCACAGACCCTGAAAACCCCTGGCAGGTCGAAATTCGGAGCTCAAATTCAGTCGAGAAGGTGGCACTTGGCTTGCACGCGCCACCACACATTGGGCGCGTGCGCGTGGGTGGTGGCCCACATGCGCGCAAACACATGTTAAGGAGTGACGTGTCCTTGATATGTGGCCCAATAGTCGTGAGCCACGTGGCATACTGATGTCATGCCACGTGGATCCGACGTGTCCCCTAGTGCCACATGGGCACCAGGTGGACCAATCGGGGGTTGACACGTTCGAAGGCTGATGCCTGCCACGTGTCATGATGACGTGCCATCACTGTCCACGTGTACCAATCAGGGTCTGCCACGTGTCAAGCCACGTCACTGCCACTTGGCACAATGTGGTCATGTGGGCACCACGTGGACCAGTAACTGTCAGTCATGTGTCACACTATGGTGTTGACACGCGTCCGACCAGGGGAAGTCGTGCTTGTGGCGCGCTCACGCGCCCCCCTCCCTCTCGTCGGCGCGTGGGTACTTCTCCGGCCTCCAAATCAGCTCTATTTTTTTGCAAAAATGTTTTTCAAAATATTTTTGATTTATTGGTCTATTTTTCAAAATTTTTTGATGACCATAAAATATTTTTATTTATTTTTTAAAATAAATATTATAAAATGATTAAGGAAAATGTGTTTTCTAATTTTAAAATATTTTGAAAAATTTTTTATATGATTTTTTGTCCTTATTTGTTGATTGAAATGTGTTTCAATCATATGTGTTTATACATGAGTGTATTAACCATTTAAATTTCTATAATGTGTTTCAAAAATGATGATAAGGACACCTATGATTCCTAAAACCCCGCATGGGATTGCTTTAAGAAATGCAAGAGTGCATTCACTAAGCAAAATGAGAATGCGGAGGAACATTCGAGCTGATGATATTGATGCTATAGTGCGTTATATATTGACTATGCATGAACAAATGCAGGAGTGCATTTGGATAGAAGGTTTAAGCTTAGGAAGGGATGACAGAGATAAAATTAAAGCGTTGGTTAACTCTTTTGAATATCATCCAGTCCTGAGAGAGCTTTTGGAAACTACTTGCTACATAGGAGATAGAGTTTATAAGAAATCTATCATCCATTGTTTGGCTAGAGTTGCCAAAAGAGGAGTGTTAAGGAGCAACATTCCATCTGTGATGAAATTAAGAAGTGGACGTAAAGTGCATCATCCATGGCTTCATTAGCGAACTTATGAGTTGATGAAGTTGGTCAAAGAATCAGTCCCTGTGTCAGTAAAGGTCTTGAGGAGATATAGTTTTCTTTAGTAATTGACATGAGTGTCAATTATAGTTAGCGTTTGATTTTATAGGATTTATGTTTCCTATTATTATAATTAATATTTGACATGTGTGTCTTATTTGAGGATTATTGGATTAATTTATTAGTTGAATGAATGAGTTTATTTCTTATGGCGTTTAATTACTTTTTAACAAATGTGTTTATTTTAAAATATTAATTGCCTTACAATATTTTATAAGTAAAATATTTGCATGTTTATTAAGTAGAGACTTTATAAAAGAAAACCAATAAAATATCCGTCAAAAGTTTAAGAACTTAAATAATCTAATAATTCTTATTTACTATGCATGAAATCTTAACCTATAAAGTTGGACATTAGAACTTAGAAGGTAATTGGTACTCTAAGTAACCTTTTCGAATTTGAGTCTAATAGAAAACTTTATTAGGTTATTATTTCAGGTGTATAGTAAATTGCATGTATTGCCTAATCTCCCACTAATAACGTGCAACTTTGTTCCATTTGAATCAGAGGATACAAATGACATCTGTTTCCAAATCAATTATCGCTGAATTAAACAAAGACTTTAAATTAAATGGCGACAATTATAAAATCTGGAGTATGAAGATCCAGTATGTGCTAGAGGAGCAAGAGGCTCTTGAAACCTTGAGTTTGGTTATGGCTGAACCCGAGGATGGCAACACGGCCCAGCATAGGTGGGACCGAGATGTATATCTGGCATGGAAGAAAAAGAATTCCACTGCTCATATCATCCTCCTGAGTGCTATGGAGGATGATATAACTAAGCAATTTCGCAAGTATCAGAACGCAATGAATCTGTGGATCGCTTTGTGGGAGAAGTTTGGAGGAGTGACTCTAACTAAGCTCCGATCTTTGACGATCAAGTTTGATACTTATCAGAAGAAGGCTGATCATTCGATGCGAAAACATCTCAGGGAGATGGAAAACATGATGAGCGAGCTTAGTGAATATGGTCATAAGTTGACCAACGAGCAGCAGGTGCAAGCTGTCATCCATTCCTTACCCAAGAGTTGGGAGCATATGAAAATGCAACTGACTCATATGGACAGTGTGAAGACATTTGAGGATACTGCACGTCATTTGGAGCTAGAAGAGGATAGAATGGCATCGATTAAGGTCAATGCTGAAGTGCATGTGGCACAGTCCCGTTCTGGTGGAATGAGCTCCAACCAGAACAAAAGAAAGAGCTTCAAAAGTCGGGATAGGGAACCTGCCAAGAAGAACAAAACACAAAAAAAGGAGCAGAATTCTAAAAGGTCCAAAGGCAAGAAAAAGATAAACATTTCAAAAGTGAAATGTTTTAATTGCCAACAGAAAGGACACTATGCAAGAGACTGCACTGTGCCCAATCAGGTACACTATTCTGACTCAAGAGTGAGTGAAATTTGTGTATCTAGTTTTGTATTATTAACAGAATTTCATCCTTTGTGGGTGGTTGATTCAGGAGCAATGGACCATGTAGCAAAGGATCGAGATGCCTTTGTAGAATTTCGGCGATTACCATATGGAGCAAAATATATATATGTGGGAAACGACACAAGAGTGCCGGTTCGAGGGGTTGGCGCATGTAGATTAGTCTTACGCAAAGGCCAAACCTTACTCCTACATGATGTGCTTTATGCTCCAGATATTCGTAGGAATTTAGTTTATGTTCTTGTGTTATTAAAACTTGGTTTTGATTTACACTTTAAAGATGACAGTGCGCGCTTATGTTTGGATGATGTCTATTATGGTTCTGGTTTTATTTCGAACAATTTTATTGTTTTGGATATCCATCCTAACTTTATGAATAATAATAGTTTTTCTTTAATCTCTTCTACTTCACATAATAATGAGAATCATGTGAAATTATGGCATGCTAGATTAAACCACATTGGGAAAAATCGAATGAGTCGGTTAGCCAAAGCTGGTTTATTAGGTGATTTGAATGAGGTCGAATTACCTACTCGTGAGCATTGTCTTAAAGGAAAACTAGTGAGAAAACCGTTCGGAAAAGGAACTAGAGTTGAATTTCCATTGCAATTAATTCATTCTGACGTTTGTGGTCCAATGAATGTGAGGGCAAGGTATGGGGCCTACTACTTCATCACATTTATAGATGACTATACAAGGTATGGTCATATCTACTTGATTTCTCACAAGTCAGAAGCATTGAGTTGCTTAAAAACTTTTATGAACTTAGTTGAGAATCAATTAGATAAAAAGATCAAAGCTTTAAGAACTGACCGAGGTCGGGAATATCTTTTAGATGAATTTAAAGCTTTGTGTGATGAAAAAGGGATTGAACATCAGTTGTCCATTCCCAGAACTCCACAACAAAACGGTGTTGCGAAAAGGAGAAATAGGACTCTCCTTGATATGGTTAGATCTATGATGGCAGAAGCAAATTTGCCCATCTCCTATTGGGGAGATGCTTTACTTACTGCCACATATGTTCTGAACCGAGTGCCCTCAAAATCAGTCACATCCACACCTTATGAGTTGTGGATTGGTCGACAGCCTGACCTAAGCCATCTACGACCTTGGGGTTGTGCTGCTTACATCCATGATACCTCAAGCAAATTTGGTAAATTAGGACCAAGAGGTAAAAAGAGTATCTTTATGAGATATTATGAAGTATCAAAAGGATACGTATTCATGGGTGAGCAAGAGAATGGTTCAGTGACTGAATTTGAACCACAAGACGTCATATTCTTGGAAAATGAGTTTCCAAAGTTGGGCAAAGTGAATCAAGATTTCATTTTCTATGAAACTCAGGAAGATGAACCATCAGGATCACTCCATCCGAGTGGGAGGGAATTAGAGGAAGAAGGTCAAGATCTTCCTCCTCTACATGATCCAGATGTTCGAGACCCTAATTTGAGTGGGAGCATTCCTGACTCCAATGGGAGTATGGAACATGGTCCTAGTGGGAGTATTCCAAATTACGATGAATATATGAGACATGTTTATCAAGATTTGGAATTACGTAAATCTAAAAGGATAAGTGTTCCTCGCCGACAATTCGAGATCGAAGGCTTGAACGAAGCCTTTCTAGTTAACCCACATGACGATGAAGAGCCTAAAAATATCAAAGAGGCCTTCTCAAGCCCAGCTAAAGAAAAATGGATCAATGCAATGGAAGAAGAAATAGTATCTATGAGATCAAACCGTGTTTGGGAATTGGTTGATCTACCGGAAGGACGCAAACCGATTGGGAACAAATGGATTCTCAAGGTAAAGCAAAAAGCTGATGGAAGTATCGAAAGATATAAAGCTCGGCTAGTCGCTAAGGGGTTTACACAACAGGAAGGGATTGACTATGAGGAGACTTTCTCTCCTGTTGTGAGATTTACGTTTATAAGGTTAATTCTTGCCATAGTGGCGAGTTTAGACCTAGAGCTACATCAAATGGATGTAAATACTACTTTTCTCAATGGGGAACTGAATGAAGAAATCTATATGGAACAACCTGTAGGTTTCATCGAAAAAGGCAGTGAACATAAGGTTTGCCGATTGAAAAGATCAATCTATGGCCTGAAACAGTCTTCGCGACAATGGTATTTGAGATTTCATGATACAATCATGTCGAATGGGTTCAACATGATTGATGAAGACCATTGCGTGTATAATAAAAGCTCTGAAAATAATTTTGTCATTTTAACATTGTATGTAGACGACATACTAGTAGCTGGAAATAACAAAGTGTACATAAATCAAATCAAAGATTGGTTATCATCCAACTTTGAAATGAAAGATATGGGTAATGCAGACTACATTCTTAGAGTTAAGATTTCGAGAGATCATTCAAGAAGGTTGTTGTTCCTTTCTCAAGAGACATATATCAACAAAGTCCTTAAACAATTCAATATGCAGAACTACAAACCCATAGACTGCCCCATTGATAAGACTTAGTTTCTTAGCAAAGAGATGTGTCCTAAGACGCCAGATGAAGTGGACCGTATGAGAGACGTTCCTTATGCCAGTGCTGTGGGTAGTCTTATGTATGCTATGTTGTGTACGAAACCTGACATTTGCTATTCAGTGGGCATGGCAAGTAGATATCAATCTAACCCCGGTAAAGCACATTGGAAAGTAGTTAAGAGGATACTTAGATACCTCAAAGGTACACCAGATTATTCTCTCTATTATGAAGGCAAGGATCTGCAATTGAGAGGATACACTGATGCTGATTGGGCTGGAGATGTGGACGAGAGGAAATCCACTTTAGGTTTCATATTCTTGCTTGGCAAGGGTGCCATCTCATGGAGTAGCAAGAAACAAACCTGTGTAGCCTTATCAACAATGGAAGCCGAATTCGTAGCTTCCGCAGCTGCAGTACAAGAGGCAGTTTGGCTAAAACGGTTGATGGACCATTTAAGAGTAACTACCTCGGAGGGACAAGTGACAGTCTATAGTGATAGTCAATCATCGATAGCTTACACAAAAGATCTGAAATTTCATAGTAGGACTAAGCATATCGACATTAAGTATCATTATATAAGAGATGTAGTTGCACGGGGAGATGTGAACTTACAGTACATATCTACGCATGATATGATTGCAGATCCGTTGACTAAACTTGTAACTAAAGATGTGTTTCAGAGACACATTAGAATTCAGGGTTTGCGTAGAATTTGATGTGTACTGACTTTATTTTTATAATCCCTTAACATTATTATTTGTGAATAATAATAAAGTTCATTGTTGGCAATACATGAGTGTAAATGTTTATTGTGTGAACACTTACTGTTAATTATTTGAGTTTGAGCATGTCAGACAGAGAAGTAGCCCACTCACAAGGGTGTTTACCTTAGTTTTGTCGATGAGTTGGCAAAAACTAAGATGAGGTGATTTTTGAACAAATGAGTATGCTCGAGAGCCTATTCAAAATGAAAGTGCTGTCTTGCAGAAATTACAAGATATGTCTTGTTAAAGCGCAAGATAAAGTCATACATGAGGTTGTATGCTTTGGATTGAGATCCAAAATAAGGATCGTATGGAAACCGAGGGATAGTTATGTGTAACTACCATGTTCTGTCTTAAAAGCAAGAAGTAGTTCTTAAGTAAGCGAACTAAAGTTGGGTGCTTCGCTGCATCGCAACTGTTGATTATTTTCTATAGATGCTTATTGACCGCAAGTATACGGTGTACCGCAATAGTACTTAAAATGTCGATCCCACGAGGAACGTTTTTATACACTATTACTAATTGATTTTAATCTTGTTTACAATGATTAATTAATGATGGAAAAGTGATTCTAAACTAATCTAACAGTAAACTAATTAAATCGAATTTATGAGAATCCAAGAAGATAGAAAAGATTAATGATACTAAATATAAAGATGGAATTTGAATTAATTGTCCTTAATGATTTTAACATTCTTATCTTGCAAGCCAAGTTGAATAAATTTCCTACTTACTTTCTCAATATAAATAGGACTGCCTAAAACATACACTTATAAGTCTAATTCCAAACTTTCATTTAAGAACTAGATTATTATACATGCAAATCTTAGGAATAGAGCACAACCTATAACAACCATTTCAATATTATGATTTCTCAAGCAATATCTTAATGATAAATTTCCAATTAGATATAAGAATGAATTTATTTCTCAATTAAACTCAAACTTATAATGATCATAAATAATGTACTAATGAGAAATTCTACAAGTATGAACACTTAAATTAATATGAACAATAAAATACTTGATATTAACATTCAAGTTCAGAATTTACATCACAAAAATTACAAAGAAGAATTAAAAGATAAGAATTGAAGAAGGAGATTTCTCAATCCTTTTCAAGTCACCAATTGTAGTCTTCTTCTTTGTATGTTATCTTCTCTTCAACACATAAACTCAACTTAAGAGAAACTAAAGAAAAACTATTCTAACTTACAAAAAATATTCAAATGTTCAATTCTTTTTTTTCTATATCCAAATTACAGTTAAAAATAGCATTTATAATATCAGCTCATGCCCCTTCAGATGCCCTTCTACAAAGGTTGTAATAGTTGGTGGAAAGGTACAAATTTTCAAGTTCAAAATTGAACTTTAGTGTCTAACGGATCTCTCTGTCGCGATCGCGACACCTGTCGCGCTCGCGACAGAGCACGCCTTCATTTTCGCTCGCCTTTCCTCACGTGTGCCTTCTCCGCGCCCTGTCGCGACCTCGCGACGCCTTCCCTTGGTCGCGACAGCCTCTCTTATTCTCTTCTTTCTCTTCTTTCTTGGTCTTCCCTTAGCGCGTTCTGTCGCGACGTCGCGCTGCCTGTCGCGATTCGACAGAAGCTTTTCTGCCTTAACTCATTTCTTCTTCTTTTCTCCATTTTCTCCATATTTTCTCCATTTTCATCCTACATACAAAACTCAACAAAACACATAAAACATACCTAATTCCAATAAATAAAAACACTTAAAACGTTACTTCTAACCACAAAATATAGTTTAATTATGAGCTATTTAAGCTCATATCAAACCCCCACACTTAAACATTTGCTTGTCCCCAAGCAAAACACTTAAACAACACAAAAACAAAATACACAATAAAAAAAATATTTTGGAGCTTACTTAGACATTTGACAATTATTCGAAGACATCATGCATAGACTTATCCTTCTAACACACTAACCAAAATATGCAACCATTTAAACATTTCCATCATTTATTAAACTTTAACCTCTATGCACAATTGGAAAACCATGAAATGGCAAAACACAAAGTTGTTGTGTCACACCCCAAAATAGCCCTGGTCGGATTGTGCATGCTAAGTCGGGATCGGAAGGGTATTTCAGTAATTTGTGCATGAGAATTTGGATAATAAGGACTTTTTGGTAAATAATTAATTAAGTATGTTAAGAAGAGAAGTGTTAGTGTATGCTTGTGGTGTATGGAAGTAGGATATAAGTGGGTTATTGGAAATGTTTGGGTATGACTCAAGTATGGTACCATGGTTGGAAAGTTTGAGTGGATTTTGTGGTCCAATTGAGAGCTGCCAAGTGGACTGTTAGGTAGGCATTGAAAGAAGAAAAAGAAGAAGTAAGAGGAAGAGAGAAGAGAGAAGAGGGAACACAGATTTTTTTTTCCCGTCCCCTTCTCTCACGCTTCCTCTTCCTCTTCTCTTCTCCTTTCTCTGCTTTTTCCTTTCTTTCTCATTTGGCTTGGATTTGTGTTTGGCTTGGATTGTGCTTTGTTTGAAGAGGTGAGTTGGTTTAAGATTTGTTACGTGCTGTGTTTCTTCTTCCTGGTTTTACTTCAGTTAGGGTTTGGTTAAGGTCTTTGTGGGTTTCTTGTTTGTGCAAGCCTTGGATTGTAAGAAGAAGCAAAGTAAAGGCAAGGAAAGGAGTGAGGGTTGATCTTGAAGCGTGAGTTTGGATCGTCATTTCCAGGTTTAGGAGTGTGTTTTGAATGCATGCAATGCTTGAGAGCTTCTGTGTTCTTCAATTTCAGATTGTGATCAAATTGAATGTCTCTGCCCTTTTTCTCACTTAGGTTATAATGTGGTTGCATTGCCTAATTTCTGGAATTTGCTGTGTTTTGTGTTTTGAAATGTGTATGCATGATTACGTGAGTAAATGTGTTAGTAATGCATGATAGGGATTGAATTGAAGTTACTGAGTTTAGGTTTTGAATTTACTGTATTTTAGGGTTTATACTCTTGAGGAATGTGAATGTGGTTATGCACGATTTTGTTTATTTTGATTAATTTCTGGAATGTTGAGTTTAGTTTGATCTTGAGTATGTTGTGATATGCATTTGAGTAATAAGGTAAGAGTTTATGCATGATTGAATGATTTCTGAGAGGTTTTAGAAAGAATTTCTGGGTAACGATGGAAAATTGGCATGTTTGCGATAGCGGGGAAGAAGAAGGAGGCGGCTCACGCTACGTGAGCTATGCTCACGCGACGTGAGCCATGCTCACGCTAGGTGAGCAATGCTCACGCTACGTGAGCTATGCTCACGCGACGTGAGTAATGCTCACGAGGCGTGAGCAATGCTCACGGGACATGAGCAATGCTCATGAGGCGTGAGCTATGCTCACGCAACGTGAGCCATGCTCACGCTAGGTGAGCTATGCTCACACGACGTGAGAAACCTTCACGTGACGTAAAGGTTGCTCAGGTCGCCCGACTCTTCTGTTTTGCTTCTGTTTTTCTTTCCCCAAGCGCCCAGTTTTTATAAAATGATTTCCAAACGCTTCTTAATGGTACTTTCCTTTACTGTGTGCTATACTACCTTACTGATATGATTGATTATCCCAATTTGTTTGGTATTAATAATATGTTATCTATGATAAGTTATATGTGGTATTTTGGAATAAGTTTTGGATTACAGTGATCCTGTTAAATGAATGTGGGATTTTAACTGTATGGTTTGGATTGAGATATGCCTATTGTTGTAATCTTTATTGCATGTCATATTTCGAATGCGAAGGATTTATGAAGGCTAACTTTCTGACTGTTTAGTTCCAAACATGTTCTATCTTAATGAAAATTATGTTAAGCATATCTTTAGTCTATTTCTTCTTTAGGAATAATTTGCCATGCTTAAGATTATGTTGTAACTTTCCCCGATTAAGATAATGCGTCTTTGGTCCTTGGCATAATATGATTCCACATGTGTTCCTGACATGCATTAGTATGATGAGTATTGCTAAAATATGATTGATGGAATTTTCGCATGCTCCAGAATATGACTTGAATGAGGTATGATTGATATTATGCTATGCTATGTTTATTTGAATAATATGGTTAATGTTTGAATGCATTGTTATGTTTTAGCTTTGGAACTCATTGTGTTATGTTAAATGTAATTTGGATTATGCATGATTTATACTTAATTATCTTCACCTAACGCATGATTAGGATTTTGTATTGATAATCATTGGCAAGATAATGTTTCTATACCTGATTCTTGTCATGCTTTAGAACATTGTTTAATGTTAAAAGGTGTAGACTGTATTATGTTTTGCAATGAGAATTGAATGATATATGACCAACTTTATGAGCATATGTATATGTCTATCATTTTCTAGTTTATGCATGATGTATATATATATATTTATGCGTTATGCGATTCGAAGCGTGAATTGTTTTATGCATGACCTGCGAGAGTCAGTCTAGTGGATAGTTAGGCATGCCTAATAGAGTCTGTTAGCTGCAGCCCATAGTTCTGTTTGGACCCCGATCAGGTATCCGTTTGGTTCCTCGCGAACCCTTTTCTGTATTGGATCTTGTTTAAGGTCCCTTTAGAAAATATCTGTGAAAGTTAAAGTATAATGGTTTAATCAATTCGTACCCATAATGTACTGTCTGTAATCAGCTCATACCCGGAAAGTACTGTCTGTACACTCGTTATCCACTACCTAGAGTCAGCAGGTGTTCTTTGAATGTTTATTTGAATTGCTCTGATCTGATTTGGCTATAAATGGATTATCTGAATGAGTATATCGATGTAATGTATATCGGATTATTTCTGAATGAATATGATTATGAAATACTGATTGTATGGCTTTATTATATGAGCATGTTTATATGGAGTATGTTTTAGCCTTTGCATATTGTCCTTGTTACTTTGAAATAACTAGCAGAATGTGATATCCGTTTGAGCATGATAAGGATTCCAGGAATCAGTTTATATGTATATGGATGTGTTTATGGGCTTTAGAATGTATGTCTGTTTTATGCAAGCATGTTTGTATATCTAACATGATTATCCGTACTTGTCATGTAATTTGTTATAAGTTTCTGAATGCTTTGAAATGATTTGATTGATGTATTTAAGTATATGACTTAAGCGTGGTTTTGTTATATATTAGCTTGTGAACCGAAGCAGTTGTGATGGTAATTATGTAATGATTAACTGTACTTTCTGCATGATGATGATATGAATGTAATGCTGTGTGGTTATGCCTTCAGTCTCCGCTATCAGAGTGTTTTTGCATGATACTTAATATATTAGAGTTGCGCAGCGGTATTGTGATGCTCTAAATGTTGTACCTTGGATTTTTGACTAGTGTGTGTGTTTAGTATGTCAAGGTATGTTGTTTAGCTAGCATTCTTAACATGATGATCGGGTTGTCGGTTCAAGCATGGGTACTTAGTTATGTCAATTGCATGTGTAAAGCTTATGTGACTCCGCACGGTAAGATGCTGATATTTGTTACCATTGTAGGTTTATGAATGTAATATAGTATGTAGTTCTGCATGAAGATACTTGTATCGTGTATTGTTTTATGTTTGTTTTGGCTTATTCTGGACATGAGTATATGTTATGGTTGTAAGTTATCGAATGAATGCCTTTACTATGCCAGCATGATCATATTTATTATGAATATCCTCATTTGTCATTTGAATGTGTTATGCCTCGGCGACCATTGTGAATGGCCGTCCATATTCTTGTGTGTTCTCCCCACTAAGCGTTTATCGCTTAGCACGGATTTCCTTTCCGTGCAGGTGGCAGGTTTGGTTCTGTTCGAGTCGCGCTTCTGCAAGGTCAGCCACGTAGGAGTTAGAAGTTCTGTATTTTGTTCAGCTTCTGTACTTCAGCTTTTGATTTCTGTAGTTTTGTATATGTAATTAATTATGTTTGAAATTGAGTTTTCTTTTGGGAATGTAATAGTTAGTATCTTTTTATGTAAGTTATTCCTCCGCTTTATGCTTCCGCTTAGAGCATGCCTGTGTGTGAGTTATTGCATGATCAGTCCGTACCCGTATGTTAAGTCAAGTTTTAATTAACCCGTATTTCCGTATGTATGTTATGTATGAATGTATGCTTCCGTATTGTGCATGTGTATATCTGTATGTGTGAGCATCGGTAGTGCGCCCGTCGGCGTCCTTCCAACGGGGATGGCGATGGGGGTGTTACATGTTGGATCTCAAGAAATCAAATATCTTAATACATGTATAGATTATTTCACACAAAGCATTGCCTAAGATAATTTTCACTCAACACTTATTTTGATAAACACTCAATCACTCAAGTATATAAAGGTTAGTGTTTTCCCTCATTCCTCAATTATGCCATTACATACCATAGGCTTGTAAGTAGTAAAAATCTCCACTACTAGTAATAAGTAGTAAAGAGGATCAAAGGGTCTTAAAAAGGGTTGTAATGTGGCTTGGGTTAGGGTAGCAAACTTTTGGATTTAAGTAGCTAGTATTGTGTAAAGAAAAGCATCAATACAACATAGGAGAGTTAACCAAAACAGAATATTAACAAGCATGATACTTTTAGTCTAATTCCCTTCTTAAGAATACAAATTTACTGCTGGCTCTTAAAATTTATATATTTTATTTTATTTTTTTTCTTTCTTTTTCTTTTTTAGGATAGCAAGAGAATTTAGTATGGGTGCGTTTTACGCTCCATCCCACACATAAGCAATTTTAGATGTACATCTTGCTATTCCCATTTTTTTTATTTTTATTTTTCTTTGCTTTTATTTTTTTCAATACTAGCATTTGTAACTCTAATTTTGACAATAAGGGAATTTCAATTGCAAATTTTTACTAACTTCATGCTTTTTAATAACAAATATATCTCCCATGCTATATCAATCCTAATCCCTCCACAATAGGGTAATTAACAAGAAATAAGGCTTTGTTTAAGCAAAAAGATTGGGTTATTTAAATGTGTAAACAAGAAAAAATAGGATATAAGCTCAAAGTTGGCTACCTAAAGTCAAAAGGTAAGGAATTGAAAAGTAAGCCAAAAATAGTTCATTCTAAGTGCCCTTATCATATCCCGTGTACATCCCATACTAAAATGCAGTCTCGAAATTTACCAAAAACAAGTTCTGGAGGATATGGCATAATAAGGCTCTCATATAAAGAAAAATGAGTTTTGTATAAGGCTTCAAAAGCTCACATGGCTATAGGTCAAACTATCATAGGCAATAAATTGGTAAAACAATCTTTATTTACATGTAAAAAGATACCTAACTTAAAAAGAAACTACACCAAAATGTTTTGCTAAATCATACCCTTCACTATGTACAAAAGAATGCTAAAGTAAAACAAATAATGAAAATGGTCAAAAAGTTACTATCTAGGCTAATGGCCAAAAATATAAAACCTGTACATGCTCTAATTCTCAAATAATTATCAAATACAAAACTCCAAAACAGAATGTTATTGTAAAACAACCTAAAACAATCTAAAACAATACATACCTAAATCTAGCAATTCATGCAAAACACAAGCTATACTACTCATTTATAAATAAATATAACCATACATACATACATGTGAAACAAAATCAAAACACAGAACTCCCCCCACACTTGAAGGACACAATGTCCCCATTGTGTAAAAAGGAATAAACGAAAATAACAAATGAACATAAAAAACACAAATGAAAACAAAAACAAACAAAACTAAGAAAATAAATAGAAAGGGAGAAAAATAGATGAGACAAACTCAAAAACTCCCACTAGGGGAGCTTGGTGGAGTTGGAGAAAGATCCACATTTTGCTTGCGAAAAAAACTGAGGAGCTTGCGACCCAAACTCTTCTGACTTTTAAGCACAGCCCACACATCTGATTCAAGCACATCCATGCTCGCTGCCATACTTTGATTGGCGGCCTCAATACCATCCAATCTTTGTAAAACCGGATCCAAATCAACAGCAGCGCCACTAGCATTCCTTCTCGCATCAGCATCAACACCAGCAGCCGCTTCGTCCTCACCCGAGGAGTCATGAGCATCAGCTGCTGAGGCTGATTCACGTGCCCTTTCATGTGGCACACTAGTTCCAGCCAAACTAGGTTCAGCCCTAGTAGGTCCACCTGCAAAACGATCAACAAACCTTGGGGGCCAAGCTTCCTTGGTTAAAATATTAGCTCTACGCAAATAGACCACATCAAGCAAAGGAATCGATTCACTTTCAGCCATGACAAAATTATTCAAATCACCCATACAACCCAAAATAATACCCGTCACCATATGGCACATCCCCACTGATTTAATACGAGCTATAGATGCAAGGTAAAGACCATCTAAAATGAAATCAATGGAATCAGGGGTTTTATGGGATTGCAATAGGTCTAAAACAAACAAATCCTTGGTTTGCACCTTAGTACTCTCTACCCTCCCATACATAGCATGACAAAGAATTTTGTGAAAAAGCATCAATGCATTATCTTTGATTTGCCTGTTAGTAGAATTCTTATTATTAAAACGCTCTAACCCAGACAGTCTATTCCAAACAGGTGAATGTTGAAATATATGGGAATCAAATCGTTTTCCATTTAACGGGAAACCAAACCAAGAAAGCAAATCATCATAACTAAAAGTATAACTTATGCCCTGATGTCTAAATTTCATAGAATCCCTACGTTTATCCACATAATCTAGTGTGACAAAAAACTCTACAGCCCAATCTTTCCTTACAGGTAATGAGAAAGTGATAAAATTTCCCCATTTCATATATTTAAGAAAATTATTAATCTGATCATGCGAGCCCATCGTATTTAAAATTGCAAAATCAAGAGCCCACATACCCACATACGTTTTCTTAGCAAAATATAGAAATTTTTCACCCTCTTCATCAGAAAAGATGGGAAAAGGACAATCGTACCTGTTTTGAAATACGAGTAAAGCAGGAGTTGGGTCATCTCCCTGATTGCTTGACTCCCCCATAGGTCGCTTCCCCTTGCTCTTGTCTCCCACGTGCTTTGTTCTTACCATTTTAAAATCATTTTACCACTTGATGAACAAAATAAGAATAAAAAGAAATAAAAGAAGAAGAAGAGCAGGAAACTAGAGAATAAGAACTACGCGATTTGCGTGAGGAAGTTGGAGAGAATCGTGAGGAAGATTTTGAGAGAGAAGAGAGAAATTAAGGAGAAGAAAACCGAAAAGGCAAAAGAAATTAGAAAGAAAGAGTAATTAGGGTAAATAAAAGGGGAGTTAAGGAAATAAATGAGATCCCAACGGTTGGTTTGACCAAAAATTTCAAATTCCGCGTTCTGTCGCGACGTCACGACAGAAGCAAATTGAAAAATTTAAACATCGCGATATACGTCGCGGCATCGCGACAAATAAACTCCTTCGCCATCGCAATCTCGCGACAGAAAGCAATTTGAAAAATTTAAAATAAACTGTCGCGATTACACTACCCGTCGCGCCGTTGCGATGAAGTCTAAAATACACTTTCCTCTTTCTGTCGCGCGCGCGACAGAAAGGAATTTGAAAAATCAAATTTTCCTCTCCTTCTAAAAACGTCACACGAAGGTACATAAAATAAACTTACATATTAAAAACATCTGTGGAACAAAAAGAATGACAATAGTACATATAAATATCACACACATAATATAACAATTAATTAAAAAGAAAAATAAAACCAAGTAACCATCAAACCATTTTTAAGGAAAGAAATAAAACCTCCCTTCCATGAAATGTTTCCTCCAAATACACCTTGCATCTTTGACCATTGGCTTTAAATAACTCCCCTTTTCCATTTTTTAGCTCTAAAAACCCTTGATCAAAAACTTGGGTGACTTCAAAGGGTCCACTCCATCTAGATCTTAATTTTCTAGGGAAAAGCTTCAATCTAGAATTATACAATAGAACCTTGTCCCCAATATTAAAATTTTTAATCCGTATATGTGCATCATGCAATTTTTTAGTCCTTTTTTTTTATAGATTTTTGCATTTTCAAAAGCAAGAAGTCTTAATTCATTTAGCTCATTTAATTGTAAACATCTTTTGACACTTGCATCTTTAAGATCATAATTCAAAGTTCTAATGGCCCAATATGCTTTGTGCTCTAACTCCACAGGTAAATGACACGCTTTTCCATAAACCATCCTATATGGTGTCATACCAATGGGGGCTTTGAATGCTGTGCGATATGCCCACAAAGCATCATCTAATTTATGTGCCCAATCCTTTCTAGAAGTAGAGACTGTTTTTTTCTAATATCCACTTTAACTCCCTATTGGACACTTCCACTTAACCACTTGTTTGTGGGTGATATGGTGTAGCTACCCTATGATGCACACCATATTTATGAAATAAATAATTAAAAGAACGGTTAATGAAATGCTTACCTCCATCACTTATGATGGCTCTTGGCACCCCAAATCTTGAGAAAAGCTTCTTCAAAAATTTTATCACCACCTTTGAATCATTGGTAGGTGTGGCTTTGGCTTTAACCCATTTTGATACATGTAGTTTTGACCAAAAGAAGTAGGGAAGGGACCCATAAAGTCAATCCCCCACACATCAAACACTTCAACTTCCAATATATTATTCAAAGGCATCTCATCTCTTCTTCCAATATTACCAGCCCTTTGACATTTATCACATTTGGCTACATACATCTTTGCTTCATGAAATAAAGTTGGCCAAAAGAATCCACATTCAAGCACTCTAAATGCAGTTTTATTGGCACCATTATGACCCGAATACAATACAGCATGACAATGCATCAAGATGTTTTGATAATCCTCCTCACTTACACAACGACGAATTATACCATCCCCACCTATCTTAAACAAGTAAGGTTCTTCCCAAAGATAATTTTTAACATCACTAAAGAATTTCTTCTTTTGTTGCCATGTCAAATTTTCAGGTACAATTCCAGCAGCAAGATAGTTAGCAAAATCAGCATACCAAGGTATATGCATATTAAAAATTGACATCAATGCTTCATCCGAAAACGATTCATTAATTTCAATACCATCTCCTAAAGTTTGTTCATTGTTTTCTAACCTAGACAAATGGTCAGCAACAAGATTTTCACTTCCCTTTTTGTCTTTAATTACAAGGTTCAACTCTTGCAATAACAATACCCAACGAATCAACCTAGGTTTAGCATCTTTCTTTGCAAATAAATACCTCAATGCAGCATGATCAGTATAGATAATGACTTTAGATCCCAACAAGTAAGATCTAAACTTGTCACATGCATAAACCACAGCTAACATTTCTTTTTCAGTTGTTGTATAATTAACTTGAGGAGGAGACAAAGTATGACTAGCATAATATATCACATACAAATTCTTACCATGTCTTTGACCTAATACACAACCCACAGCAAGATTGCTTGCATCACACATAATCTCAAATGGCAATTCCCAATTAGGAGCAGCAATAATAGGAGCACTTATAAGGGCCTTCTTCAAAGTATCAAAAGCATGCATACATTCTTTAGAAAATTCAAAAGAAACATCCTTAACTAGCAAATTAGTTAAAGGTTTAGCAATTAAAGAAAAATCCTTTATAAATCTTCTATAAAATCCAGCATGCCAAGAAAGGATCTTACCCCCTTAAGTGTGGTGGGTGGAGGTAACTTCTCAATTAATTCTATTTTTGCTCTATCAACCTCAATACCCCTACTTGAAATTTTGTACCCTAAGACTATCCCTTCATATACCATAAAATGGTATTTCTCCCAATTAAGAACCAAGTTAGTTTCTTCACATCTAGCCAAAACTTTGTCTAAATTTTGTAAACAAAGCTCAAATGAATCCCCATATACAGAAAAGTCATCCATGAAGACTTCCATTATATCCTCTATCATGTCTCCAAAAATTGAAGTCATACATCTTTGAAATGTGGCTGGGGCATTACAAAGCCCAAAAGGCATTCGCCTATAAGCAAAGGTTCCATAAGGGCAAGTAAATGTAGTTTTCTCTTGGTCACTAGGGTAGATAAAAATTTGGAAATACCCTGAATATCCATCAAGAAAACAGTAATGAGAATGGCCAGCAATTCTTTCTAGCATTTGGTCAATGAATGGTAAAGGAAAATGATCCTTTCTAGTGGCCAAATTAAGCTTCCTATAATTTATACACACCCTCCAACCTGTGGTTGTTCTAGTTGGAATTAAATCTCCATTCTCATTCCTCACTACCGTCATACCCCCCTTCTTTGGAACACAATGTATTGGACTCACCCAATCACTATCCGAAATTGGATAAATGATTCCAGCATCAAGCAACTTAATAACTTCTTTTTTCACTACCTCTTTCATATGAGGGTTAAGCCTCCTTTGTCTATCAGCCTTTGGTTGACATTCATCTTCCATATTTATCCTATTCATGACAACATTAGGACTAATACCTTTCAAATCAGATATTTGCCATCCAATACTTTTTATCCGTTTTCTAACAACTTCTAATAATGCATGCTCTTGTTCTTTATTGAGTTTATTAGAAATAATAATAGGCAAAGTATAATTAGGTCCAAGAAAGGCGTACCTCAAATGATTAGGTAGTTCCTTTAGATCAACATTTAGAGGATTTTTAATTGAAGGTGGTAAAGGTGCTTCATTACGATAAAGAGGTTCACTTCTAAAGCTTTCTTGCTCTACCTCTTTATGAACTTCCTCTTCCATTTGGACTTCCTCTTCATCTGCATTTTCTAATACCTCCACAACACACGCATTAATGATATCTATTTTCATGCACACATTTTCATCCATTGGGTATTTTAGTGCCGTATCCATTTGATATTTAACACTATCATCCCTTACTCTTAAGACTAATGTGCCCTCATAGACATCAACTAAAGCCCTACCAGTCCTCATGAAAGGTCTACCCAATATTAAGGGACATTTCTCATCATATGCAAAATCTAAAATGACAAAATCAACGGGCAAAATAAATTTATCCACTTTTATAAGCACATCTTCAACTATTCCATATGATTTCTTAATAGATTGATCAGCTAATTGCAAAACCATGGAAGTAGGTTTAACATAATCTAAACCTAACTTTTTAAAGATAGAATAAGGCATGAGATTAATACTTGCCCCCAAATCACATAAGCACTTAGGAAACTCTTTATCCCCTAAGGTACATGGAATGGTGAAACTATCATTATCTTTAAGTTTTGTAGGTAAATTATTTGTGATTATAGAACTACATGCTTTAGTCAATGCAATAGTGGATATATCCTCCCAACTTCTTTTCTTAGAAATTAATTCTTTAAGAAATTTTGCATAGTTAGGAATTTGTGATATGGCCTCAATAAAATTCAAATTTATGTGCAAATGCTTCAATTTATCAATAAAAGATTGAAATTGCTTATCTTGGTTTTGTCTCTTTAGGCGTTGAGGAAATGGTCAGCAAGGTTGAAATACCTTAGGAAAATTTTCCTTAGATGCCCCTTCTGTCGCGACCGCGACAGGCGTCGTGATCGCGATAGAAGGCTCTCCTCCTGCTGTCGCGCTCGCGTCTGGTATCGCGCCTGCAACATTGGTCGGCTTCTCCTCTATCACGATCGCGAAAGGCATCGCGCTCGCGACAGAAGAGTCATTCTTCTTTTTATTTTCCTGAAATTCTCCATTCTTGTTAGTAATAACAAATTCATTGGTGTAAGATTTACCTGACTTCAAATTGATGGCTTTTAGATGTTCCCTTGGGTTCTTCTCCGTATTACTTGGTAAAGTACCTTGTAATCTTGAGGGTAAAGCCTTTGCTAATTGCCCAATTTGCACTTCTAAGTTGTGAATGGATGAGGCTTGATTCTTTGTGATTTGATCAAACTTATTTTCCAGCCTCTTTTGGTTCTCCTCTTGTGAGTTAAATTTCATATTAATCCCCTCTAAGAACCTATCCATTTTAACCTCCAAGGCCCCAAACCTATCTTAAGATGGTTGAAAACTTACTCCTTTATTTTGATTACTACTATTCCCCCATGAAAAATTGGGATGGTTCCTCCATCAAGGGTTATATGTATTGGAAAATGGGTTACCTCTTCCTTGCTCCTGGATAAAACTAACTTGCTCCTCCGTACTATTTATGCCCAAATTACATACCTCACTTGGATGTCCTTATTGTCCACAAATATTGCATCTATTTGGTTGACTACCTCCCATACCCAAATTATTGAGTTTATGAGTCAATGCTTCCACTTGAGCTTGCAATGCAACCACTGAATCAAGTGCATGAACTCCTCTCACATTAATTTGAATCTCTACTTCTCTCGGTTGGCCACATGCAGTTGTTCATGGACATCTCTTCCAAAAATTCAAATGCCGCTTCAGTAGTTTTTCTCATCAAAGAACCTCCAGCAGCAGCATCAATAGTCCCTCTTGTGGTAAGGTGAACTCCATTATAAAATGTTTGCATCAACAGCTCTCTTGGCAAGTTATGGTGTGGACACATCCTTTGCAATTCCTTGAATCTTTCCCAAGCCTCATACAATGATTCATTATCATTTTGAACAAATGTAGTAATATCCTTTATGATTTTTGCAGTTTCGGCTAAGGGAAAATATTTTGATAGAAATGCTTGGGCCAATTGGTCCCAAGTAGTTATAGATCCCCTTGTTAATGAATTCAACCAAGCCTTTGCTTTATCCTTCAAAGTGAATGGAAAAAGCCTAAGCTTGATTGCATCAGCCGAAACCCCATTTATCTTAAAGGTATCACATATCTCAAGAAAGTTGGCTAAATGAGCATTTGGATCCTCATTTGCCAAACCATAGAATTGAATACTATTTTGAATCATTTGTAACAATGAAGGCTTAATCTCAAATTGATTTGCATTTACCGTTAGCCTTACCACTCCTTGTTGAGCACCACTCAAAGCAGGTGTGGCGAAGTCCATCAATCTAGCCATGATAATTGATCTCCTATTTTTGTTCTTCTTTCTATTTGACTTCTGGTTACTTGACAAGAATCTTTCAATTTCAGGATTTAAGGGTTCAAGCTCTTCTAAAGAACTCCTTGTACTAGGCATGAACTTCTAAATCCTGTAAAACAAAAACACAACACAAAATTAATTTAAACACACAATCAAATTAAAACAAACAAAATATTGTAATCCAAAATCATAAATCAATTTTCATAATGGCAAACAGCCGTTCCCCGGCAACGGCGCCAAAAACTTGTTGATTATTTTCTATAGATGCTTATTGACCGCAAGTATACGGTGTACCGCAATAGTACTTAAGATGTCGATCCCACGAGGAACGTTTTTACACACTATTACTAATTAATTTTAATCTTGTTTACAATGATTAATTAATGATGGAAAAGTGATTCTAAACTAATCTAACATGTAAACTAATTAAATCGAATTTATGAGAATCCAAGAAGATAGAAAAGATTAATGATACTAAATATAAAGATGGAATTTGAATTAATTGTCCTTAATGATTTTAACATTCTTATCTTGCAAGCCAGGTTGAATAAATTTCCTACTTACTTTCTCAATATAAATAGGACTGCCTAAAACATACACTTATAAGTCTAATTCCAAACTTTCATTTAAGAACTAGATTATTATACATGCAAATCTTAGGAATAGAGCACAACCTATAACAACCATTTCAATATTATGATTTCTCATACAATACCTTAATGATGAATTTCCAATTCGATATAAGAATGAATTTATTTCTCAATTAAACTCAAACTTATAATGATCATAAATAATGTACTAATGAGAAATTCTACAAGTAAGAACACTTAAATTAATATGAACAATAAAATACTTGATATTAACATTCAAGTTCAGAATTTACATCACAAAAATTACAAAGAAGAATTAAAATATAAGAATTGAAGAACGAGATTTCTCAACCCTTTTCAAGTCACCAATTGTAGTCTTCTTCTTTGTATGTTATCTTCTCTTCAACACATAAACCCAACTTACGAAAAACTAAAGAAAAACTATTCTAACTTACAGAAAAATATTCAAATGTTCAATTCTTTTTTTTTCATATCCAAATTACAGTTAAAAATAGCATTTATAATATCAGCTCATGCCCCTTCAGATGCCCTTCTACAAAGGTTGTAATAGTTGGTGGAAAGGTACAACTTTTCAAGTTCAAAATTGAAATTTAGTGTCTAACGGATCTCTCTGTCGCGATCGCGACACCTGTCGCGCTCGCGACAGAGCACGCCTTCATTTTCGCTCGCCTTTCCTCACGTGTGCCTTCTCCGCGCCCTGTCGCGACCTCGCGACGCCTTCCCTTGGTCGCGACAGCCTCTCTTCTTCTCTTCTTTATCTTCTTTCTTGGTCTTCCCTTAGCGCGTTCTGTCGTGACGTCGCGCTGC
The DNA here is from genome assembly GCA_947683425.1 of Excoecaria cochinchinensis. Lineage (NCBI taxonomy): Eukaryota > Viridiplantae > Streptophyta > Magnoliopsida > Malpighiales > Euphorbiaceae > Excoecaria > Excoecaria cochinchinensis. Next base: position 8,041,118 of record CANTUQ010000004.1, read on the forward strand.
CTGTCGCGATCATGACAGAAGCTTTTCTGCCTTAACTCATTTCTTCTTCTTTTCTCCATTTTCTCCATATTTTCTCCATTTTCATCCTACATACAAAACTCAACAAAACACATAAAACATACCTAATTCCAACAAATAAAAACACTTAAAACATTACTTCTAACCACAAAATACAGTTTAATTATGAGCTATTTAAGCTCATATCAGCAACCTTACGCTTCTGTATGGTGTTTTAATATACACATTATTTAAATGTGTGACATGCGCTCCTTTAAGGGAAGGAAGGAACACCTAACACATGTTTTATACTGTGTGTGCTTAAGTGACCAAAGGGATGGGAATTTAATACTATTGATCTCAGCTTTCCCTATTGTGAGACCCTGTTAATATATCGACCCTTAGAACCCTTAACTTATCCCTGAAGTATGGTTCAATGTGGCTAGCTTGGTTAGTCTCCAAGAGGTCTGGGAAAAATTTAGGCCTGACGGATCTAACTAGAAAAGCGAGTTGAATCATGATGGATGGCATATAGTAAGAGGGGAAGATAACCTTTTGATCACATTCATAAGAATTTGTGGTTCACTGACATGTCTATTATTGTTTCTATAAGTAGAAACATAATAGTGAACACGAATGACGTTTTTTGAGATCATGAGTTAAAACGGTGATTGTGAGAAGGTGGTCTAGGGTTAGGCATACGTGAAATAAAAGGATCGCCTTTTCGAGAAGCTATATATCCCTAACAGGTGTATAGCAATTGTGCTCTCGAGGTATGCTGGTCACACAATCTATTAGTCTGTATAACTGAAGATTATATGTATGGAATGTGTTCCGTCATGTGCGAGTGGGAGATAATAGAGTTGGGATACGCCCATGACTCTATAAAGGATTGAGTTCCTATCCAGATTAAATTGAGTTATTTAATCTGAATTAAATTACCAAATCCTATCCCAGAAAGGATTCTGAGTTAGATTAGGGTTAAGACTCTAGCCTTTAGGACCTCTATAAATAGAAGAGAGGTCCTCATAATTTGGTAATGAGAAAACGTATACGTCGCAAGGCTGCTCGTTCCCACTCACGATTATTTTGTGTTAATCTTTCAGTGACTTCTAGATTGTAATCTAGCTGCTATTATCCCGAGTGGGTAAAAGCCAGACCGGTGGCCAATAAAAGAAGATCCTTGTACTGCTTCCGCAATGTGATTTTCGCGCTACAACAAGTATGTAGTACTTTCTTCTTTTATTTCTCGATTATTTTTCCATCAATATTTCATCAATAAAGTTATCAATTTAATTACATAATTACTTAATAAATCACTTTCTTCATTATTTACATTTTAATCTTTTAATTAAACTTATTATTTTAATTATTACATTTAGGTCCTTAATCTTTTCATTATTTCCAATTATGTCCTCATATTTTTCAATAATTCCATTTATATCCCTACTTTTTCAATAATTCCATCTATGTCCTTTTTTCTTTTCACGTAATTATCAAAATACCCTAAATTACACTTAATTTACATTTTTACCCTTTTTATTCACATTTCCATCTTTACCCTTTTATTCACTCTTAATTACCAATTTACCGTTCTTTAAACTTAAATTCCACTTTTAACCCTTAATAATTTATCAAATTACAATTTAGCCCCTAATTTATCACTTTTACACCAAATTCTCATTTTGCCCCTACATTTTTCATTTATTTACATTACTACCCTTATTAATTACCCTTTTTACCTAACCTACTTCATTCTTACCCATTAGGTGTACAATTACCATGTCACCCCTAAACTTTCTATTTCTTTCAATTTAGTCCCATTTTCACTCATTATCCTATTTATCACTATTTTAATCAATTTTATTACATATTTACCATAATGCCCCTAAACTTTTATCAAATTCCAATATTACTTTTCTTCTAACTTTTATTTGCAATTATGCCATTAACTAACTAAATTTTCACATTTAATCACCCTTTAACCTTTAATTTATCAATTAATTCACTAACTAATTATTTTATGGTAAATTACTTTTTTGTCCTTCAATTTATTACCTTCTTCCAAATTTTAAATCTTTCTTTATCCTTTTTCATTACTTATTATAATAAATCTCATTTCAATCAATTTCTTTAAATTTGCCCCTAGTAACACCCAGTAGCTATCACTAAACTGGATATGCGGGACTGGACTCTATAGCCCTAACCTACCGAAGTGGCCACTAGGGGGCAAATTACACTTCGGTAGTGTCGGAGTGACCACAAGGGGGTCAAATTGCACTCCGACGACTCTACATTTACACTTTACACTACACTTACACTTATAAATAGACCATCTTCGGTCTATAATTGCAAGTTGCCATGACTTGCTATCGCGGCATACACTGACATCCCTATGGCTAGCCATCTATATCCTGTACTAGATTTACTACTAGATCACTAAGGGCAAGGCACTTCATCATTCATTTCATTATTCACTTCATATACAAAATGAATAATTTTCGCAATATTAAACCATACAATACATTACCACTTCCTTTTCATTCTTTTCCCACTAATTTCCATTTCGATTCACTTGTTATTCAATATAAACATCATTCATGTCAAGAATTCACTGAAACATACACATTCAATTATTTTCGTCCTAAACATAATGTATTCATTTTCTTTATACATATGCAAATATACACTTTTAATTTCAACTAAATTTACATATTCTTATTTTCCATTCTTTATTCATTTATTACTATTATACTTAACAAATAATGAGTTACATATTATTTATTCAAAGTTTACCATTCGGCAAAAGCACTCACTACACTTTATCTTTATTTTCTTTCAATTTAATCACACAATTAATTAAATCTCATGTCATATATCACTAGTATATCATGTATATACATTAACTATTAAAGTTTAATATGGTTTATCCTAATAATACCATTCGGCCTATGTTTCATATTCCCTCTAAGTTTATTTTTCTTTCCTTCAATTATTCCATTTACTGATTGTCATGTTAAATATTACCTAAATACCATTTACATGCCATAATAACCAAGTATTCCTATATTTTTCCTATGTGTACCATTCGGCTAACTCTAAGTTTCTTCACCAAATTGTCATCTTCTCATATTAAGCATTCAAATCATCATTATTGACCTTCCTAAACAGGACGATAAGGTTAAATTTCATTATACATACATATTTAACACTTAGACATAACCTAAAATCATACTTTTTCAATGGAAATAAATGGATTTTATAACCACAAACCTCAAATCCTTGCTTAGAACCTCTCAAGTGTCCTTTTGATTCCTTAGCCTTAGGAGAAATCTTCCCCTCCTTGTAAACCTAACCATGGTCGAATATAAATAATAAAATATCATAAAATCCATCTTCTTTTTTACAAAATAACTTCATAAATGTACTCTACACACTTGGAAACCCCCATAGGAACCAATAAACCCAATTATAAACTCCTAAAAACTTGCCTCAAAACCAACCCTAAACTTTGTACACTTAGTTTTTCTCATTTCCGATGCTCCAAATGGACTCCAATTACTGTCTTTATGTTATAGAGGGGCTAAAATTTTTCTAGGAGGCTAAAATTTGAGGAAAGATTGAAGAAGAAAAGAAGAAAAATGGAGAAGAGAGAAGAAACTTCAATTCGGCCTTAATGGAGAAGAGAGAGGCGGTGGAGGCTGGATTTCTCTAGAGAAATTTGGCCTATTTCTGTCTTATATAGTGTGAAATTGAACCAAACCGGTCCAACCGGTTTGAACCAAAATTTCAGTTTTTCGACAATTTTCCACTGTTTCAAGGCATCTATGTGTTTCTCAAATTATTTTCACTCCCAATCAATTCCACCATTCTTAAAATATAAAAAATAGCCTCACTGAAAAATTTCAGCTCAATCAGAGTCCATTTGGGCCCCGGTTCACTTAAATCTATCCAATTCAAACCTATTCGGTTCTACTGTAAAACATCATTCTAATGCTACCAAAAATTACTAAAAATAATTTTGTGCCTTTACATTTCCCACTTTACACCCTTTTGAGCTCAGTTACAATTTTTAAAAATTCGGTCAAATCTTGGTTCAATTGCACCGAACTAGAAGCTAACTTCTGTCTGATTTTCGGAGCCCTATATAACCTCGTTTTCACTCCAAATTATACCACTAGACTCTTGACAGTCCATAGATCAATTTTATCAAATAAAAATTTTCCAATATTTGCTGTCAATTTCGACTGTATAGCTGCCCCGAGGTCACCCATCTCGGGATTGCTATACCATAAGCACACTTAACTTTTTACTTCTATTGTAAATAAAGATTCTCAACCCATCACTCTATTCCGAAATCACTTTCCATACTCTATCAAAATCACTAAATACTCCTGACTCTGTATTGAGGCCATTACATTAATAGCCCAATTCATCTTTAAATCCCACCAAATTAAATATTTTACATCCATAACACCTATAAAACATATTTAATTTTTGTTTTGGCCCAAATGCCAGGCCTCTAAGGCCATCCATCAGTGATCTGTGCAGACCCTTCTCCTATATGGGCTTCTTAGAAGACAACTTTTATCTTATGCCCAAATTAATTCTTTAAGTGATCCTATATTATTATATCAGCACTTTAACATTTACAATTCATATATATCTTATTTAAGAAAGAAATGGACCACTCTGGCCCATTTTTCCAGCTCTTGTGTAGATTCCCTTTAGGAGGGTTCTGTGCAGGGATAAATAATCAAACTCTTTAATTAATGATTTCTTTTCTCATTTTAATTTCATGATAATATCTCATATTATTAAATATGTATTTTTACCAATTTGTCCTTTTGATATAGGCGTGTGACCATTGAGTTTTCTAGTTTACTTGGTAGTATAAACATAACAATAATTATAGAATTGCATGATTTAAACTCTTTAAATCATTATATTAATTCTCCAATTAATATTTATCTATATGTTAGTGTAGAGGCTTCTAACCAAGCATCATGACTACGCAAGTGACATAAAAGTCAAGTGGTTTGATTATACCCTTCCATAGACAATTACCATGCTATTACTTCTTTCACCGTATATTATCTCATTTAAGTTTTGAGTATAGATTTATGTCAACTCATAACAACCTAAATGTGGTAATTCTAATACTATTTTCTCTTTGTTCCAAAAATTTCCTTTATAAATCTCATTCACCTTAGCAATTTACTCAAGCCAGAGATTATTTAAACAAAAATAGTTTAGAAATTGTGAGATAACTTCCCCTAATAAATCTGGGATCATGAATCCTCTATTGATCATCGAACTACATTCAAGTAGATCATGATATACTCAAACCTCCTAGTTATGTTCGCCCCTCGATGGAGGTAAGCAGTTTTAGAGTCAAATTATACCACTCACTACTTAAAATAACTTTGTTGATCTAAAGTCTAAGGATACTTACACAACCGCTATGAAGAGATTCTTTACTTTATCCATGAGAATATTTTTTTTGGAGGTCACCAATGTATTTGTTGTTCTAACAAGCATATAAATGTTAACTTTGAGTATCACCATGATCATAGCTATGAGAACCACTACTTGAACTATTCAAGAATTATAACATATCCAAGTTTATCCGTATTAACAATGTCCTATCTTGTTTATACTATGTCTAGGAATATTTAGGTATTAACACATTTGCATGAACTAGACATCTCACATTATTAACTCTTCATGATTACCTCTATACTATATTTATATACCATTTATTAATTTAAGTTGAAAGCAAGTAGATGTAATTAAACATTGCATCAATAAATAAATCGTGCCATATTACAAATTATAATGAGTTTATATACATGAAAACATCCCTATTACACTTGGCCTCTAAGGCATACTCCGAACACAAGAAAATGGCTTCAATATTAGTAAAATCAAGCATGAAGTCTTTTGATTTGAATCAATTTGTAACTGAGCGAAATTACAATTTTTGATTTCGAGCATTTTTTTCTTTTCACCATTCTAATATTTTTAGACGCAATTACTCAAGTTTTCAACTTTTCAAGATTTCATATGAAATTAAGATTTCTTCATGAATGAAACAACAAAAAAATCACTAATCTCTAAATTGTAGAACAACTAAGTCTAACAATATAGAGATCACAACACATTCAAGCCACCAAAACATAGAAATCACAATATTTTTTAACGAAGAAAATTCAAAACTATAATTAATAAATATTAAGCCATGAATGATAAATTCTTCAATTATAAGTAAGCTAAAATGCAATCAAGATTTTAGAACTGTAATTTTAGAGGGAGACAAAAGATTAATTTTAAAAAAAAATCTTGAATCATCACAAAAGATTTGTAAATAAGAATCCTATAGAGAATTTCTCATATACTTTCAACAAGTCTGTAATGACCCAAATACCGGGCTAGTGGTGATTAGTAAAATCCGTAGAGTATATAGTGTAAATCTCGTGTGAAAACAACAGTGATTGTGCCCTAAAGGATAGTGGAGGAAAAAGGTTGAATGTGCTCTGGCTAGGGAAGCCCCTGATGGGTGGCCTCCCGAGAAGCCAGTAGTGAAAAATATTTTAATGGACCATGGGAAAGAACAAGTTAAAAAGAGTCTGGTGGTGAAATTTGGAGTGAAAACGGAGTTAAATAGGCCTCCGAAAGTCATTCTGGTTCGGTTCAATTGAACCAGCGTTTGACCAAGGTTTGGCCGAATTTTTAGAAATTGATTTTGAGCTCTAAAGGGTGTAATGTGGGAAGTGTAAAGTTTGAAATAATTTTTAGTAATTTTTGACAGCTTCAAAATGGTGTTTTACGGCAGAACTGAACTGAATTAAACTGGATCGGTTTAGGTGAACTGGGTTCCAAATGAACTCCGATTGAGCTAAAATTTTGCAGGGAGGCTATATTTAATTTTTGAAAAATAATGAAATTAGTTGGGAGTGAAAATAATTTGGAGAACTTATATATGACTTGAAACAGTGAGAAATTGCAAAAAATTAAAATTTTGGTTTAAACCGGTTGGATCGGTTCGGTTCAATTTTAGCCTATATAAGGAAGTGAAGAGGCTAGATTTCTCCAGCCTCAACCTCCCTCCCTTCTCTCTCTCTTGGCCGAATATAACTTCATGGTTTCTTCTCCATTTTTCTTCATCTTTCTTCTAATTTCTTCCCAAATCTTACCCTCCCTAGCAAAGTTCAACTCCCCTACAACATGGTGATGGTGATTTGAGTCCATTTGGTGGGCTAGAAGTGGGAAAAATCAATGGACAAAGGTTATGTCTCAAAAATGAGGTATGTGATTTAGGGTTTTATAATTTGATTTAAAGATTCCTATGGGGGTTTTCAAGTGTGTAGAGTGTATTTATGAAGTTATTTTGTAAAAGGGAAGCATGGATTTGATTTTATGGTGTTGTTTGTTTTCAGCCACTTTAGGAAATTCTAATGGAAAGGATGTTTCAAAGGAGTAAGGCTATGGAAAGGAAGCTGAAGGAGTGGAGAGCACGAATCTAAGGTGAGTGGATACAATATCCGTATTTTTCTATTAATTATGTATGTGTTTTAGGTTTCGTCTAAGTTTGAACATGTGATTTAGGCATGAATAATTAAATCTAACTTGATAATCATGTTTAGTGGACTTAAATAAGTGTACAAATATGCTTAGATTAAATTAAAACACCATGGTATGAAATCTGACATGTAGGCCGAATGGAAACTTATGGAAAACATAATGTATATATGGCTTTTATGGCTTATAAATGATGGATATAATATGTATAACTTGTGTAATGTATGATAGATTAATTAAAAGATTAAAAAACAAACATGGTAAAATATTATAGGTTTGGCCGAATGGGTTACTAAAGGATATAATGTGGTATGTTGTGTAATAAGGCATATAAAGAGTGTTTATGGTATATTTAACATGTAAAGAGTATAAGTGAGTGATTAAATGGAATTAAAGTGAACTTAATGAAAAATTCGTAAGATGGACGAATTGATCATGATGGATTTTTATGGTATGATTTGATATCTATTGACATATAATTGTATGAAATGAATGAATAGTGATAAGTGAGTGTGTACAAAAAAAAGTATTATGTTTAATATGAGAATGATGAAATAAGGGTATATTTATGTTAACTCATGGCATGCTGATATGAGCCTAAATAGCTCATATTTAGCTTATGTTTTGTGGTTAAAATTATGTTTAATTATGATTAAATGAGTTAGAATTAAGTGTGTTTGATGTTTTGTGTTAAGTTTTGTTAATGTACGAGAAAAAGGGAGAAAATGCAACGAATGAGCAGAAATGAGCAAGAAAAGAGGCTTCTGTTGCGAGCGCGACAGAGGACGCCCAAGAGAAGAGAAGGGAAGAGAAGAAAAGAAGAGCAAAGGAAGGAAGCGCGCATTGTCGCAAGCGCGGCAAGACGCGGAGGAAGAGGAAGATCACGCAGCTGAAAGGAGTCAAATACCGTGCTCTGTCGCGAGCACGATAGGCATCACGAGCACGATAGAAAGAGCCGTTGGACAATTTTCTTTGAAAAGTCACTTCAACAATTGGGACTTCTCACTAACTTGTGCAACTCTTTGAAGAAGCTTATCAAGGGACATTTCAACTATAATTTTAGGGATGATGGAATTTTTTCTAATTAATTTTCTGTAATTTAGAGAGAACAATTTCTTGAATTAAAGTTCTAAGTTAGATTTTATGTTTTGAAGAGAAGATATTTGCAAGGAAGAAGATTATACATTGTAAAGGGAAAAAAGGGTTGAGATATCTCCTTCTTCTACTTCTAATCTTTACTTCTTGTTTGTAAACATTAAATGAACGTTATTTAGGATCTTGAGTGATATTATTGTTATTTTCTACTTCCATTTATTTTATTAATCTTTTAATGCAAAATTGTCTATTAGTATTATTGCATGATCATTATAAGTTAAAGTAGAATTGAGAGGTTGTAACACCCCAAAACCGCCTTAGTAGTCTGAGCCTGACTGAGTCTAAATGTGCCTGTCTGTATCTGCGTGTGTGCGTACTTGTGTGCATTTTGATGTTGCAGGCACGTTAATTTATTTAAGTGTATGCGTTTATGTAAATGTTATGTGAGGAGAGGGGTTTGTTAGTGTGTGTGCATAGGATAGGGAAGTAGGATGTGAATAAGTGATGTTATTTGTGTGTGAGTGAGAGTATGGGAGTAGGATATGCTAGTGGGATCATATCCTATGAGAGGGTGACACATGGCAAGTGGATAGGGTTGAATTTGGTGGGTGATGAGAGAGAGGACAGCTGTAAATCACTTTAGTTCTTCTTCCTTTTTCCCGTTGCCTTCCTCTCCCTCACGCCATTTTCATCCTCTTTTCTTTTTTTTCATCTTTCCTTCTCCTTCCTTGCATATTTTTGCTCTTCTCTTCTTCTTTGGGAGATTGTTTAGCTGGGTTGTGTCTCATAAGTTCAAAGGGTGAGTTTAAGTTAGTAATATCTTAGATTCTTTTCTTCCTCCTCTCTAGGTTTGATTCTCATTTATATGTTAATTGTTAGAATTAAACTTGGTTGTGTTTAATTTATGGTTCAGAGGAGCTTCCTAGAACATCTAAGGTGAAAGAGAAAGCGAGTGGAAGCGGAGCTCACGATTAGGAGCGAAGGAGATCAGGTTTGGGAACATTTGTGTAATTTGGGTATTTTGTGTATTTTGATGAATTATGCTTATTGATGATATGAATTGGGTGTTTTTAGCTTCTATCAGTTATGGGTATTGTTTAATTTGAGTTGAGAATCATGGGTTGTGAAGAATGGAGCTGAATTGTGGGAATTTTGCATGTTTCTTAAAAAATTACTAGTTTGAGAACTCTTAGATTTTTGATTTTGTAAATTGCTGGTTTTGATGACATTAATGAGTTTAAAGGACATGTTTTGAGTTGTAATTAATGGTTTGGTTGAATGATTTTATTTAAATTTGAGTTTTGGAACCAAACAAGTGAATGGGTGAAATTAGAGAGTGAAATTCTGCAATTTTTGACGTTGGGAGTGGAAATCCCGACTCTTTCGCGAGCGCGATGATGTCGCGAGGTCGCGACAGAGCTCGGTGATTTCCATTCCACCGCGCGCGCCGAGCTGCGAGCGGCCGGGCGTGCGCAGCGGGTACTCACTGTCGCGAACGCGATGATGTCGCGATCGCGACAGAGAGCTTCGTATTTTTGGCCAAGCTTCTGTCGCGAGCCCGCGACAGCTGTTGCGGGTACTCACTGTCGCGAGCGCGACAATGAGATCAATTTAGTCTCCACGCGAGCGCGGGGTTCGCCGTGGGCGCGACAGGAGGCTAACTTCGCCTCTGTCGCGAGCGCGACACCCTCTGGATTTTCTTTTGATTTCTTTTTGTTTCCGTATGATTTCAATATTTAACCTTCCAATTTGTATCATTTCTAGAATTGTGGATATATATAAGTGTTAATGCGTTATACGTTTTTTATACCATGCATAAAACATGATGTAAACATATGTTGTGGAATAAAATGTGCCTTGGATTATGTATGACCTGCTAGAGTCGAATAAGTGGATAGTTAGGCATGCCTAATAGAGTTATGTGTAGATGTAGCCATGTGTACGATTTGGACCCTGATCAGGTCCCCTGAATGGATCTTCATGATCTTTCTGTTGAATCTTACTTAAGATTCTATGTGAAAATATTTTGGAACAAGAATAAAAAGATTGTTTTGATACCCTCGGGTATCTATGCGTTATGAGAATGTTTCTGGTACCTCCGGGTATCTATGTGTACTCGTTATCCACTATCTTGATATAACAGGTGTAAAAGTGTTATTGGATGTTATGCATAAGTTCTGAATTATTGCTTATTAAGAATAATATAATTACAGTGCTACTATGCATTTGCTTGATTTATGACATCTTATCAAGTAATTGTGCCATTCGTTTGTGATTGTTTGTTAACGCCACTGTGAGTGGCGGTATTGCATTTTGTGTTTTTCCCCACTAAGCGATTTCGCTTAGCACGGGTGTTTTATCAGTGCAGGTGTGGAAGATTTTTGTATTCACGGTCAAGGCGTGCCGCATCGGGAAGGCCATCACAACTAGGGATCGGAGTTTTATAGTATAGGCTTTACTGTCTTTTGTATTAGATGTAATATTTTGTGTGCCCTTTGAAACAGTATTCTTTGGGCCTTTGTATATATGAAATCTTTTGTAATATGTACAGACTTTGATTATGAATATATAATAGAAAGGAAAGAATTTATCCTATTCAGTACCGCTGTACTTCTCTCTTATAAACTTTATAGTATCTTTGTATTATCTGTTTACTTGCTGTGATCGAATGTTTTGGTATGTGAAATGTGACACTCCTATCTATCGGGACCCTTCTCCCTCCACCGGGATAGAAGTCTCCATGGTATAGGTTGGGGTGTGACAGAGGTTCACTTTATCTTACATCTAATCGAAATTCATTATCAAAGTATAGCTTGAGAGATAAGTATGTTAAGTGTTAGCGTATTTCTAAGCGCTAATTTCCACAAGTATACGGTGTACTGAAATAGTACACAAGATGTGGATCCCACGAGGAATGTGATGAATTTTACACACTATTACTACTCAATTTTAATCTTGTTTACAATGATCAAACAATGGTAAGTTGATTGCTAAGGTAATTTATCATATAAACTAATTAAACCTAGTTATTGACAATCAAAGAAGACAAATAGATTAATGATGCTAAAATAATAAATAGAACTTGAAGTGATTATTCTTGATTTATAAGCATATTCTTGTCATGCAAGCCAAGTTGAATAATTTTCCAATTTACTCTCTCAACATAAATTAGTGTGCCTAAAACATGCATTTATAATTCTAACTCATGATTCTCATTAATGGATTAGAGTGTTATACATGGAAATTTTAGGATTAAAGAACAACCTATAACAATCATCTAACAATATGATCTCTCAAATAATGTTTCAATGATGAACTTCTATTAGATTTAAGTAAGAATTCATCTTTCAATTAAGTTCTTACCCATAATGATCATGCATAAAATACTAATAGAAAATTCTACAAACAAAACTACTAAATTGATATGAATAATAAATTATAACATTAAAGATTCAAGTTCATAATTTGCATCATTCAATAATTACAAAGAAGAAGTAAAAGATGAGAAATGAAGAAGGAGATTTCTCAACCCTTTTCCTTTTCACCAAATATGTTCTTCTTCCTTGTAAGAAATCTTCTCTTCAAAACATTACTCTAACTTAAGAATTTTTCTAAGAAAAGTACTCTCAAAATTTACAGAAAATTCCTTAACTAAAATTCAACCCTTAAAATTACAGTTAAACTAATATTTATAATGTTCTAAAAGATGTGTTTCTTGGAAATGTCTCTTCAAAATGGTTGCAAAGCCTGGTGGGAAAAGGTGCCTTTTCAAGTGACTTTTGTAGGAAAACTGCTCCAACGGTCAATTCTGTCGCGATCGCGATTGATGTCGCGCTCGCAACAGAACATGGATTGCTTTTCTTCCTTTCTTTCCTCTTTTCCCTCTCGGCTACCTCTCTGCATCTGCACGACTCGTGCTCTTCCTGCACGAGTCCTGTCCTTTCCTCTTAGTCGTGCACTTGCTGCACGTCTGGACCCCTTTTCTCCTTTCTTCTTCTTCTTTTCTTTCCTTGCTTCTCTCTTGTCTCTGTACCTGCATGACTCGTGCTCCTTTGTGTGAGTCATGCACGACTCATCCTAGTTGTGCTTCCTTTCATGACTTAGTCACTTCTTCTCTTCCTTCTTCTCTTCTTTCTGCTTTCTTTCTGGCCAAACTGCACGAGTCGTGTCCCCTCATCCGACTCGTGCTCCTCTTCTCCAGTCATGCATTTTCTTCACCATTTATGCTTATTTACTCACTTTTACACTTAACTCAGCCTACAAGAACAAAAACACATAAACTAATACAAATACATGAAATATAAACACATTTGCATACTTAACTACTTAAATTCACACAAAATACATACTAATTAATACATCAATTAGGCACCTATCAAATTCCCCCACACTTACCCCTTGCTTGTCCTCGAGCAAGAGAAAAGAATGGGACAATTGAATTCCAATTTAGTAAATCTTATTATACAATATTATTCATTAGGCATATCATATATAGGATTGAAAAGATTAAATACCTCAAACACTCAAGAATATCAGTGAATCAAATTTTAAAGCATGCATTGAAAATTTAACAAGTCACTTGAATTTACTAATTCCAACATTAAGAGTATAAGTCTCAAAAAACTAAACATGATTTAAAGAGAGAAATTTGATCATAAAGTTGAAAATTCTAAGGTTGCTAGCTGCATTTTAGGACAATTTGAGCTCACTTACCCTTAATCTAATGTCATGGCATTTTTAGACATTTTTTTCTTCCATTCTTTGTTTTTTTTTTTCTTTTCTTACATGGGTAAACTTTTTTGATTTAATCCCATGTATAGAAAGAGAAGGTAGTATGGGTGCGTTTTACGCACCATCCCATACTTTTTTGCAATTTTGGATATACATCTTGCTATTTATTTTTGAAAATTGTGGGTGTATTTTATGCTCCATCCCACTTGTGATTTTTTTTTTCTTTCATTTTCTAAGTCCTCATCCATTATTGATAGGGAAATAAGGGTAAGTAGTATGGCTATAGTTTCCATTAGGCAACTGAAAACCAAAAATCTTAAACTAAATGAGCAAATCCTAACTTTAAAAACATGATTAGTAAAAAGACTAAATAATCTATAATGTTGAAATAACTAAAAGAAAATAACTTGAAAAACTTAAAACACATACCAAAAATTTTGAAAAATGGATAAAAATGAGCATAAAAGATAAATGATCTAACAACCTAGAAAACATACCAAAGGAACAATGTCTTATAATAAAACTTACTAAGAACCTATTTGAGAAACAAATACATACAAACAATCATGCACTTAACATACAAAATACATATAAAAGCACATAAAATACAAACAAACATCCAAACATATCCACTCCCCCATACTTAGAACCAACATTGTCCTCAATGTGGAAAAATGTGATAAATCAAAAAAGAAAAAGAAAGAAATAAAATTAAGGTGAAATAAGATTAAGGTAAGAAGAACTCCCTTCTCATGGCGAAGGTGGAGGTGATGGAACCACAAATCCAGATTGAGCAATAAAGTTATCCATCCTATACTCCAATCGCCTTTGACGTCGAGACATAGATGAGAGCTGATCCTGCATAGTGTGCTGGTGTAGACACCGGGTCCTGAGGCAGTCCAGATCAGAGTTACCCGATGAAGAAACTAAAGTCGATTTTTGAAAAAGGAATGAAAGTTGTGAGAATTCATTCCCTAATTCTATAAAGGATCGGTAGCTTTTCTGGAGAATCGAGGAGGTCAAAACTTAGAAAATTGCAAATTTGGTCCATGGACAGGCAGCCCGTCTATCGTGGTACTGCCCGTCGCTCGCATCATAATGACTGGCTGTCATTCGAGATGGTGACCGTCGCTCGCTCAAGAGGTGCCCGTCGTTCGGCTGAGCGGCATCCTTGCTATCGCTTGAGCGACGCCCCGCGAGTGGCTTTTGCACCACGTGTAGGGCCACCGGACAAAAGGCGGCTATTGCCCCTTCCACCGACGCCCGTCTGTCACCCAACGATGCCCATCGGTAAGTGATTTGGCAGTTTTATCCGCTGGTTATTAGTGGGAATTGTGGAAAAGGGGAAGTTATTCACAATTTTTAGTGGGAATCGTGGGAAAATGGGAAGTTATACTAGAATATCTTAAAAACCTTGAAAAATCTATAAAAAGGAGGGAAGTTTTCATTAAGAGGGGTTGGAAAAATTGTGAAAAAGGTTTTGGATTAGAAAATTTTCTTTAAAATTTCTTACAAAAATCATAATTTTTTGAAAGATGTTTTTTATCAAATATTTTCTCGAATTACGCTATGCCGAGAGAACGAAATTAATTAATTTTCGTCAAACTAGCCAAGTCAAATATTCATTACTGTCAAATTACCGAGAAAGAGAAAACAATTTTCTTCTCTTGGTGATAGTGTTTTCACGACAGACTTTCGCAATCAAAAATCTCTAAAAATTGTGCGGACGCAATCCGACCCTTGTTGAACTCGAGGAAATCAAAATCTTGCAACATTCGCCTTCACGAGATAAAAATCTGAGGGTAAATATTATGGATCCTTTATTTTGAATTTAATTATTTAGTTTTTTTTTTTTAAAAGAGTCCATTTTTATTTAAGTTAAAACGAAAAAGAAAAACTTTGATTTTACGTTTTTTTTTTCTGGAACAGGGGTGACCGACGGGCATAAGAACCACCGACGGTCGTCTCTCTAGCGAGCGACAGGCCGTCGACGGTTAACCTTATGCGCGTCTGTCATGCCAAGGGATGCCCGTCGGTCATACACCTTGGGCCGTCCCTGGGCCTTTTTTCCCACTTGTTTTCTTTTCCTTTCTTCTTTTATTTTTAATGGTTTTTTTTGCATGCAATTTCCTTTGTTTTTTTTATCATATAATTTTATAGTTTATGTTTTTTTCTTAATTTTACACTAACATGTCTTTTGTTTTGTGATTTTTTTTTTTATTATTTTGACCTGTTTGGTGGATTTGGAGCCAATTTGATGTAAAAGTTACTGCAAAGACATAAAAGTCTTCTCCCGGGTTTATTTTCTGAACTTTTCCTTTATTTTGATTTATGTCATTATTTGTAAATAATTTTGTTTTTATTATCCTGCTAATATAAAAATGACTGAATGTTTTTTATTAATTAAATTGGGATTTTTGTGAAGGAGGACCAATGTCCTATTTTTAGAAAATAAAATTGGCACTTGAAATCATTTTGTAATAAACATGCATGCTAGGACCAATGTCCTCACTTTTAATTTATATCCCGATTTATGTATGGATCACTTGCAATTTACGATGGGGGTTGTATTCCGCCCCTAGTTTTATTGCAATTCATTTTTCTGTACTATATTTTAATTATGCTTTATTTTATTGCTTCTCTTGAATGGATAATTTGCACTTTAATTTAAAATGCATTAAACCGAATGAAAGATGGTATGAAACGATAAATCTAAAACTCAACCATAAACTTAGCCAAGGTATGAATAAATGGGAAGTCCCGAACCTTCTGTTGTCTTTGGGCTCAATGAGGCGAGAGGGCCATCTCAATGTTCTGTTGGGATGGAGCCTCCAAGACACCTCTTGTGTCCCGTTAAAAGGCTTAAAATTGCACAGTCCTAGGCACCACGAGGCGAGAGGGTCATCCTAATTTTCTATTAGGGTGGATGCCTCCAAGACACCTTTGGTTTGCCCAATCATGAAGCTAGAGGACCATCCTATCATTAGGGTGATAGCCTCCAAGACACTTCCGGCTTGCCTATAATGGACATAGCAGCGCTGTCTTAGGCTTACTGAGGCTAGATGAACTTTCCCAATGTTCTATTGGGTGGCGACTCCATGAAACCTCCTTGTTGCCCGAAATGGACGCCCTTGCAATTTCCCCTGCAAGTTTTAACGAACCTCTCCCGAAAGCCCTAAAAGCGGGCTTCCGGGGCGCACCGGGGTTCGGTGTGCATCACAGCTAGTTCTGCAAAATTTGCTCAAACATAGTCGTCATATTGTGGCTAGACGACCTAACATCAGGTGCTGTAGACACCTCATGCATAGATGCATCTCCACTAGGGTCCTCATCACTTTCTGCTTCTTATTGGGCAGAAGGGCCTGTAAGATCCCTCAAATAAGATCTTGAACATGGTGTGATTTCCTGAAAATCGTTATTGACAACTTCCCCACGACAAAAACATGCTTAGTAAAATAAACACAAGCGTGATCTCTATGATAAGCACACAAATCAATATCTAAATTTCTTACAATAGAAGATATTATGTGCCCATGTGTGATAGGAGATTCATTTTTAGTAGCACATTACACTAATTGATTGAATATCCACTGAGGCCAACATATGGACTTACCTCTATGCACACACCACACCAAGAACAATTCATGATAAGAAACTCTATTAAATTTTATATTCACCTATTTGTTTGATTTCATTACCAATTTATTATTATCGATAGAGTTTGGGTACATTCATGAATCTAATTTAGATTAAGTTCCAATCCAAATAGAATTTAGTCATTCAATCTGGATGAGATTACCAAATCTTATATCAGAAAGAGACTGAGTTAAACTAGAGATAAGTCTCTAGCTTTTAGGAGGTAACACCCCGATACCCCCATTGGAAGGATACCGGAGCACTACCCTGACACTCGCGGCACAAACATACATACATAGATTCATACATACATAAGCGAAAGCATACGAAGAAGCAAAAGATATAAATATAAATTAATAAGATTTATGTAATACCCCCATCAACGCCCCTGTTGGAAGGACGCCGACGGGCACGTTACCCGATGCTCACTCACACAGATATGCACATTCACAACGCGGAAGCATACAATCATACATAACATACATACAAAAATACGGGTTAATTAAAAACTTTAAAGGAATAACAGTTGAACATACATTCACTCACATACAATCATATAAGCACTCGGCAGAAGCATAAGGCGAAAGATAAAAATGAAGAATAACTGAAAACTTAATTACAATAAGATCCTTACATAACCAAGTACATAAGCAAAAAGACAACAAAATTACAGAATCCGAAATACAAAAGCTGAACAGAAAACAGAAACCTCTAACTCCTACGTGGCCGACCTTGCAGAAGCGCGACTCGAACAGAACCAAACCTGCCACCTGCACGGAAAGGAAATCCGTGCTAAGCGATAAACGCTTAGTGGGGAGAACACACAAGAGTATGAACGGCCATTCACAATGGTCGCCGAGGCATAACACATTCACAATGGCAAATGCAACATTCAGAATACATATATAATCTAGCTTGCATAGTAAAGGCATTAATTCAAAAACTAACAACCATAACCATATACTTATGTCAAGAATAGGCCAAAATAGACATAATACAATACACGATACAAGTATCATCATGCAGAGCCACATACAATATCACATGCATATACCTACAATGGTATCAAATATCAGTACCTTACTGCGCGAAGTCACATGAGATTTACACGTGCATTTGTCATAACTAAGTACCCATGCATGAACTGACAACCCAATCCAAAGTGACACAATTACCATATGATAACGCACCTAACTATCATGTTAAGAATATTAGCTATCTAACATACTTTGACATGCCATACACACACTAGCCAAAAATCCAAGGGACGACATACAAAGCACCACATTACCGCTGCGCAACTCTAATATATAGAATAACATGCCGAAAACACTCTAATAGCGGAGACCGAAGACATAATCACATAACATCACATTCATAACATCACCATGCAGAAAACACAGTTAAATCTTACATACTTACAGCCACAACTGCTACGGTTCACAAGCTTATAAATAACAAAACCATGCTTGAATCACATACATGAATACATTCGTCGAATCACATTCAAAGCATTTTGAAACTTATAACACAACACATGACAAATGCGGATAATAGTGTTAGATATCCAATCATGCTTACAATGTAAAGACATACATTCCGAGGTTCAAATATACGTTCATATACTTATAAATTTATTTCCCAAATCATTATCGTGCTCATTCGGATATCACATTCTTATAGTTATTTCAAAGCAAAACAAAACAAAACAACAAGGCACTGCTGACTCACAATAGTGGATAATGAGTGTACGCATAGCGGTACCTTACGGGTACGATTCGACGCATGGCGGTACCTTACGGGTACGAATCGAAAACCATTTTATTTTGTCACAATCAAAACATTTCACTGAAGGGGGATCTTAAACAAGATCCAAACACATTAAAAAGGATCGCGATGATCCACACATATAAAGGGTTCGCGAGGAACCAAACGGGGGACCTGATCAGGGTCCAAACGTCCAAAGGGCTGCAGCTAACTGGACTCTATTAGGCATGCCTAACTATCCACTAGACTGACTCTTGCAGGTCATGCATTAAATAATTCACATTTCGAAATGCACAACGCATAAATATGTATATACATCATGCAAAAACCAGAGTACGATAGACATAAATATGCTCATAAAGTCGGTCATATATCATACAATTCCTATTGCAAAACATAATACACTCAACACACTTTGACATTAAACAATGTTCTAAAGCATGTCAAAATCAAGTATGGAAGCACTACCATGCCAATGATTATCAATACTAAATCCTAATCATGCGGTAGGTGAGGATAACTAAGTATAAATCATGCATAATCCAAATTTACATTTAAACATAACACATTGAGTTCAAAGGCTAAAGCATAATAATGCATTCAGACATCAACCATATTATTCAAAAAAATTTGGCATAGCATACTATCAATCATACCTCATACAATTCATATTTTGAAGCATGCAATAGTTCAATCAATCAAATTGTAGCACTACTCATTATACTAAAGCATGTCAGGAACACATGTGGAATCATATTATGCCAATTGCTGGAATAATACAATAAACTCTTAAGCATGGCAGATTATTCTTAGAGGAGGATCTGATCAAGGATATGCATAACATATTTTACATTCTAATATGACATGCTAGTGACAAAATAATCAAAAAGTTAGTCTTCATAATTCCTTCGCATTCGAAATATGACATGCAATACAAATCACAACAATAAGCATATAAAAGTATGACATGAATCATACAGCAGTATAAGTCCATACAAGTCCATATAGAAGAAATAGGAAATTCATTTTGGTTGAAACTGGGCTAATTCGGAAAAATGGGGCTGAAGGGAGGTCGGTCACGAGCCATGTCACGACTCGTGACTGGCCTCAAAGGAGGGTCATGAGCTGTGACTCTATGTCACGTCTCGTGACATGCCTCAATAGGGAGTCATGAGTCGTGACTCTAACTCACGACTCGTGACTTGCCTCTCACAAGGCAATCATGCGTCGTGACTGGTGAATCACGCCCCGCGATAGCTTCCAGCCCGCCGAAGAGTCACGCGTCGTGACTGGGGGACAGAGTCACGTATCGTGACTGGGAGTCACGACCCGTGACTTGCCTCACAAGGGAGTCACGACACGTTACTTGCCTCTCACAAGTTAGTCACGACACACGAACACTGGAAACGTAAATTCTATCAGAATCGCGATTTTCCGTTCCCAGCATGCCCAGAATTCAAAGAACTCAACTAAAACCATTTCAATTTGATTCAAAACACTACCAATCTCATCTTACCTTCCAATCGATGTCCCATATAGCATAAACAAGATAATTGCAACTTAATTCAACAATCAAAACAACCAAAATCATGCATAAACACATTCAATTCCCTCAAGAACATAAACCCTAAAATTTACAGTAAGTTCAAAACCCAAGTTCAGTAACTTCAATTCAATCCTTATCATGCATTACTAACACATCTACTCACATAATCATGCATATACACATTCCAAAACACACCAAATTCCAGAAATTAAACAATGCAAACATATTTACAACCTAAGTGAGAATTAGGGCAGAGACATTCAAAATTCACAACTGAGATTGAAGAACACAGAGCTCCCAAACCTGAAAAATGCAACTTCAATCCTCTATTTAGAAGCCCACCTTATCTTTCCCTTTGACCTTCTTTCTCACTTCAACCACTTGCAAACAAACCCAACCAAGAACACAAAATTAAACCATGAGAACTCCATTCAAAACCCATAAAACGCAGGAGAAGAAGAAGAAGAAGAAGCCATACAAATCCACGATCTTACCTCTTCAATCAAAACACACTCCAAGCCAAACACAACTCTAAGCCAAAGAGAACGAAAGGAAAAGCAGAGAAACGAGAAGAGAAGAGGAAGAGGAAGCGTGAGAGGAGAGAACGGGAATGCTAAAATCTGTGTTCCCTCTCTCTTCCTCTTACTTCTTCTTTTTCTTCTTTCAATGCCCACTTAACAATGCCACATGGCAGCTCCCAATTGGACCACAAAATCCACTTAGACTTTTCAAACCAATGCACCATACACTCACATGCACCCAATCCTTTCCTGAATGAATATCTCATGCCAAGGTACCAAACTCACACTTCACTAGATCAATGCCACAACCAAAACACCCTACAACCGTATACCACAAGCACACACTAACATTTCTCTTCTTAACATACTTAATTAATTATTTACTATTAAGTCCTTATTATCCAAATTTCTCATGCATAAATTACTGAAATACCCTTGCATTCCCGACTTAGCATACACATTCCGACTAGGGCTATTTTGGGGTGTGACAACTCTTCCCTCCTAAAAGAATTTCATCTTCGAAATTCACGGCTAAACACTTACATCCAAACAACCCAAACAAACGAAACTTACTTAGACAAAAGCTTGCAATGTAACTTACCAGAAGGATCTGCGGTCTCCTTCGAATCCTTGCTAGACGCTACAAACTTTGTGGGTGCTTGAGAAGATCTGAGCAAATCCTCCACAGCTAGACTCTCACTCATCTTCTTAGGACAATCGATTATCTGATGTTCCATACTGCCACACCTGAAACAAGCACCTGAGAGCTTCCGACATGGGCCCCGATGTTGCTTCTGGCAGTGCTGACATATAGGCGGTACCCACTTCTTCTTACACTTGTCCCCATGTTGCTTCTGACATTGTTGACACATCGATGCCTCTCAAACTCTTTTCCCTGCCGGCACTTCACTAACCGATCCTTTTCTCTTCTGAGGTACATACCGATAAAATTCTTGAGAACCAAGAGGAGCAGTCAGCCTATCCAAAATCCGAATCAATCCTTGTACTAATGTCCTATTATCAGAAATAGGATCGGAATCTACAACTGGAGGACGCTCGAAAACATTCTGATCAGCACCAACTAGGTTCACACTTTCCGTTGTCTCGCCCACATTCTCACTAGGATCAGACTCCATCTAAACACGACACAAAACAAGACACATAGGCCACGACAAAAAACCGACTCTCATACAAAGACTCAACACATAACAAACAACACACCCAAAATTATCAAACCTGGGCTCTGATACCACTAACTGTAATACCCCCATCGCCGCCCCCGTTGGAAGGACGCCGACGAGCGCGCTACCCAACGCTCACTCACACAGATATGTACATTCACAACGCGGAAGCATACAATCATACATAACATACATACGAAAATACGGGTTAATTAAAAACTTTAAAGGAATAACAGTTGAACATACATTCACTCACATACAATCATATAAGCACTCGGCAGAAGCATAAGGCGAAAGATAAAACTGAAGAATAACTGAAAACTTAATTACAATAAGATCCTTACATAACCAAGTACATAAGCAAAAAGACTACAAAATTACAGAATCCGAAATACAAAAGCTGAACAGAAAACAAAAACCTCTAACTCCTACGTGGCCGACCTTGCAGAAGCACGACTCGAACATAACCAAACCTGCCACCTGCACGGAAAGGAAATCCGTGCTAAGCGATAAACGCTTAGTGGGGAGAACACACAAGAGTATGAACGGCCATTCACAAAGGTTGCCGAGGCATAACACATTCACAATGGCAAATGCAACATTCAGAATACATATATAATCAGGCTTGCATAGTAAAGGCATTAATTCGAAAACTCACAACCATAACCATATACTTATGTCGAGAATAGGCCAAAACAGACATAATACAATACACGATACAAGTATCATCATGCAGAGCCACATACAATATCACATGCATATACCTACAATGGTATCAAATATCAGTACCTTACCGCGCGAAGTCACATGAGATTTACACATGCATTTGTCATAACTAAGTACCCATGCATGAACTGACAACCCAATCCAAAGTGACACAATTACCATATGATAACGCACCCAACTATCATGTTAAGAATACTAGCTATCTAACATACTTTGACATGCCATACACACACTAGCCAAAAATCCAAGGGACGACATACAAAGCACCACATTACCGCTGCGCAACTCTAATATATAGAATAACATGCCGAAAACACTCTAATAGCGGAGACCGAAGACATAATCACATAACATCACATTCATAACATCACCATGCAGAAAACACAGTTAAATCTTACATACTTACAGCCACAACTGCTACAGTTCACAAGCTTATAAATAACAAAATCATGCTTGAATCACATACATGAATACATTCGTCGAATCACATTCAAAGCATTCTGAAACTTATAACACAACACATGACAAATGCGGATAATAGTGTTAGATATCCAATCATGCTTACAATGTAAAGACATACATTCCGCGGTTCAAATATACATTCATATACTTATAAACTTATTTCCCAAATCATTATCGTGCTCATTCGGATATCACATTCTTATAGTTATTTCAAAGCAAAACAAAACAAAACAACAAGGCACCTGCTGACTCACAATAGTGGATAACGAGTGTACGCATGGCGGTACCTTACGGGTACGATTCGACGCATGGCGGTACCTTACGGGTACGAATCGAAAACCATTTTATTTTGTCACAATCAAAACATTTCACTGAAGGGGGATCTTAAACAAGATCCAAACACATTAAAAAGGATCGCGATGATCCACACATATAAAGGGTTCGCGAGGAATCAAACGGGGGACCTGATCAGGGTCCAAACGTCCAAAGGGCTGCAGCTAACTGGACTCTATTAGGCATGCCTAACTATCCACTAGACTGACTCTTGTAGGTCATGCATAAAACAATTCACGTTTTGAAACGCACAACGCATAAATATGTATATACATCATGCAAAAACCAGAGTACGATAGACATAAATATGCTCATAAAGTCGGTCATATATCATACAATTCCTATTGCAAAACATAATACACTCAACACACTTTGACATTAAACAATGTTCTAAAGCATGTCAAAATCAAGTATGGAAGCACTACCATGCCAATGATTATCAATACTAAATCCTAATCATGCGGTAGGTGAGGATAACTAAGTATAAATCATGCATAATCCAAAATTACATTTAAACATAACACATTGAGTTCAAAGGCTAAAGCATAATAATGCATTCAGACATCAACCATATTATTCAAAAAAATTTGGCATAGCATACTATCAATCATACATCATACAATTCATATTCTGAAGCATGCAATAGTTCAATCAATCAAATTGTAGCACTACTCATTATACTAAAGCATGTCAGGAACACATGTGGAATCATATTATGCCAATTGGTAGAATGATACAATAAACTCTTAAGCATGGCAGATTATTCTTAGAGGAGGAACTGATCAAGGATATGCATAACATATTTTACATTCTAATATGACATGCTAGGGACAAAACAATCAGAAAGTTAGTCTTCATAATTCCTTCGCATTCGAAATATGACATGCAATACAAATCACAACAATAAGCATATAAAAGTATGACATGAATCATACAGCAGTATAAGTCCATACAAGTCCATAAAGAAGAAATAGGAAATTCATTTTGGTTGAAACTGGGCTAATTCAGAAAAATGGGGCTGAAGGGAGGTCGGTCACGAGCCATGTCACGACTTGTGACTGGCCTCAAAGGAGGGTCACGAGTCGTGACTCTATGTCACGTCTCGTGACATGCCTCAACAGGGAGTCACGAGTTGTGACTCTAAGTCACGACTCGTGACTTGCCTCTCACAAGGCAGTCACGAGTCGTGACTGGTGAATCACACCCCGCGATAGCTTACAGCCCGCCGAAGAGTCACGCGTCGTGACTGGGGGACAGAGTCATGTGTCTTGACTGGGAGTCACGACCCGTGACTTGCCTCATAAGGGAGTCACGAGTCGTGACTCTAAGTCACAACTCGTGACTTGCCTCTCACAAGGTAGTCACGACACACACGAACACTGGAAATAGAAATTCTATCAGAATTGCGATTTTTCGTTCCCAGCATGCCCAGAATTCAAAGAACTCAACTAAAACCATTTCAATTTGATTCAAAACACTACCAATCTCATCTTACCTTCCAATCGATGTCCCATATAGAATAAACAAGATAATTGCAACTTAATTCAACAATCAAAACAACCAAAATCATGCATAAACACATTCAATTCCCTCAAGAACATAAACCCTAAAATTTACAGTAAGTTCAAAACCCAAGTTCAGTAACTTCAATTCAATCCTTATCATGCATTACTAACATATCTACTCACATAATCATGCATATACACATTCCAAAACACACCAAATTCATAAAATTAAACAATGCAAACATATTTACAACCTAAGTGAGAGTTAGGGCAGAGACATTCAAAATTCACAACTGAGATTGAAGAACATAGAGCTCCCAAACCTGGAAAATGCAACTTCAATCCTCTCTTTAGAAGCCCACCTTATCTTTCCCTTTGACCTTCTTTCTCACTTCAACCACTTGCAAATAAACCCAACCAAGAACACAAAATTAAACCATGAGAACTCCATTCAAAACCCATAAAACACAGGAGAAGAAGAAGAAGAAGAAGCCATACAAATCCACGATCTTACCTCTTCAATCAAAACACACTCCAAGCCAAAGAGAACGAAAAGAAAAGCAGAGAAAAGAGAAGAGAAGAGGAAGAGGAAGCGTGAGAGGAGAGAACGGGAATGCTAAAATCTGTGTTCCCTCTCTCTTCCTCTTACTTCTTCTTTTTCTTCTTTCAATGCCCACCTAACAATGCCGCATGGCAGCTCCCAATTGGACCATAAAATCCACTTAGACTTTTCAAACCAATGCACCATACACTCACATGCACCCAATCCTTTCCTGAATAAATATCTCATGCCAAGGTACCAAACTCACACTTCACTAGATCAATGCCACAACCAAAAAACCCTACAACCGTATACCACAAGCACACACTAACATTTCTCTTCTTAACATACTTAATTAATTATTTACTATTAAGTCCTTACTAACCAAATTTCTCATGCACAAATTACTGAAATACCCTTGCATTCCCGACTTAGCATACACATTCCGACCAGGGCTATTTTGGGGTGTGACAATTTACAGTATCCAAAAATTACATAAAGGATCATCAAATACATATATCACTGTACCCAAAAAGAATTACAAAATTACATAACCAAAATGATATACTAAAAGAATACAGGAGGAGTAAATAGGAATACAATAAATCATACGAGAATAAGTATATGTATTAACATAACAAAATAATCCAATAGCCAAAATCAGACTTACCTAAAATATAATCACTAAGTCAAAATAAATAATAATAAACAAAAGAAACCGAGTATGAAATAAACACTAACCCAAGTCATTCATCAAAACATAGCACTACATTGCACCTAAGCTTACACAACTCAAAACATTAGCCTGAAACTCACTAGGTGTGGATACAGGAGCACTACACTACAGGGGATACTGTGAACAGTATCAAAAGTGAGAGACCGAAGCCTCAATCACACACTACACAGGAAACCGAAGCCTTAAAACATTTTTATACCCGAAGGTAGTGAGGGAGACCGAAGTGTCAAAACATTTTATCACTATCAAAATGGCCATCTCGGAGGTCGGCCAAAAGACCCAAACGGGGCCATTATAGGCAGCTGCACTCAAATATCCCTTTATAAGCATGCTTATCTATCCACTACCATGACACTTCAAGCTCTACTCACTCATTCTAGACATAGCACTAGGCAATGCCAAAACAAAGAGTCATAACACTGGAATACAATACTCACTAAACATTCACTAGAGAGTACTAAAAAGCAGAAGTCAAAACACTAGCATAATAATAATTATTCACTCAATTCTAAAACAATAGCATTAACAAGGCATAAGAAAAGACATGAGCCATGCAATAGTGAGAAACCATGCAGAGTGAAGTGAAAAAGATCATTTTCGAAAATAGGGCAGAAAACAAGGCAGGCAGGAGGGATTTTTGTCGCGATAGCGATAGAAGCCCGAAGGATTTGACGTTGCGGGAGAAGAGGCTGATATTTGCATGACTCGTGCTCTTGAGCATGTCTTGTGCTCTATTTTGTACGATTTGTGCACTTCCTGCTGAGCGGAGCTTTCCTGTCGAATGGGCTCTCAAGCCAAATGGCCTCGTAGCTGAACGGGTAATCTTCACGACTCATGAAGAACTTCACGTGTCGTGAAGAGTCCCCTTTCGAATGGGCTAATCTTCACGACTCGTGAAGAACTTCACGTGTCGTGAAGAGTCCCATACAGAATGGTCCATGATAACTGAAATCACGCGGCTCTATCGCACTCGCGACAGGCATCGCGATCACGATAGAGTCGTGTTTCCCAGTTTCTCCAGCGCAAAACATACTATCAAGCTTTCAAAATAAAATCAAAACCACTAATTCATGCTGTCACACCACGTTTGCCCACTAGAATTTCTAGCCATATTTGTGCATGTGCATTTAGTGTGTATCTGCATGTCATACGGGTATTTTGGGTATAATGCATGTTGACGGGTTTTGCTAGTATGTGGGTGCATGTATGGTGCTAGGGTGTGAATTTGTTGGATTTCACTTGGGTGTGTTTGCTCACTTGGTTGTAGGATGTAAGTGTGTAAGTTGGCCTTTAATAGTGTGTACATGAGTATATCTTTGTAGGGTGTTATTAGTTGGGGTGACTTTGTGTGTGTGTAGTGCATTGTTGTTTGGTGTGAGTGGTTGATTTCCACCACTAGGGAGTGGACACATGGCTAGGTTAGGAAAATGAAATCTATAAGAAGAGAGATAATTGGGAAATCATAATTCTTCATCCCTCTTTCCCGTTCTTCCCTCTTCTCTGTCTTTCTTTTCCTTTGCCTTCCATTTGTGTGCCCTAAGCTTTGATTCAAGCTCTTGGTGGTGGGAATTGATCACATCTTGCAGGTAATTAGCAAGTTTTCTGCATTTTTTCATTTTGTTCTTCCTCTTCTTCATCTTTTCTTCTTCTAGCTGGTTTGGCTTTTAAATTTAGGGTTGTGTTTTGTGTGTTCTTGTGGGTGGATAGTTAGTTGAGCCTCCTCGTGAGCCTAAAGGCAAGGAGAAGGCATCAGGAAGTGGAACTAAGCGAATAGGAGCTAAGGAGATTCAGGTTTGGGAGTTTTGTGATTTATGCATTTTTGGTGATTTTGTTCTTTGAATGAATTTCTGGAATATTTGGTGTTCTTGATGTTTTACTGGTTATTATGTTATGGGTTTTGATTTTTATTGTTCATGAAACCTTGATTGTGAGTTATTGAACCAAATATACAATTGATTGAGTTGTGGTATGAATAGTGATGAGATTGAATGTGTAACTTGATGTTGTTTTGAGAATTCATGAGTAGGATCTTATATTGGTATGATTTGATGATGTTAGATGGTTTATTAATGTAGTATGAGTGAGGAGAAAATGGTTGGAATGAGAAGTTTTGGATTTGGCCTGGATATGAGGTGAATTTGGCTCAATAGTATTGCATCTGGGCATGGGTCACTGTGACAACCATTTTGGTTGTGACCGTCAGGTATGTACAAGATGCATTCTGCAGTGAGTTTGGACATGTCACGGTGGCAACCATTTTGGTTGTGACAGTGAGGTGTCCAGATTTTGCTTCTGTTCTGGGTTATGGACATGTCACGGTGGCAACCATTTTGGTTGTGACCGTGAGGCGTCCAGACTTTTGCTTCTGTTTGGTTTCTTTGGTATGTCACGGTGGCAACCATTTTTGGTTGTGACCGTGAGATACCCCAGACTTGCATTCTGCCGAGAGTTTTGGTATGTCACAGTGGCAACAAATCTGGTTGTGACCGTGACCTACCCTATTTTTGCAATAAAATCCTATTTGTTTAGGGTGATTTAGGGGTGTTAAATTATTGATTTAAGCACACACAATGACACTTAATAAGAGCTTTATACTAGTAAGATGGATGATGTTTATATGTACTGATTAACAAAAGTATGTGAATTCTTTGCTTGTTATAATTAAACTATGGACGTTAACTGTATTATTTTAGCCTGCGAATCAACTAAGTGGACATTTAGGCATGCCTAATAGAGTCTTTTAGCTGTAGCCTAAGTTCTGTTTGGACGCTGATCAGGTCCCTATCTGTTTCCTCATGATCGCGATAGAAGCCCGAAAGACTGGACACTGCGGGAGAAGAGGCTGACATTTGCACGACTCGTGCTCATGAGCATGACTCATGCTCTTGAGCATGTCTCGTGCTCTATTGTGCACCATTCGTGCACTTCCCGCCGAGCGAAGCTTTCCTACAGAATGGACTCTCAAGACGAATGGACTCGCAGCTGAACGGATAATCTTCACGACTCATAAAGAACTTAACGTGTCGTGAAGAGTCCCCTTCTGAATGGGCTAATCTTCATGACTCGTGAAGAACTTCACGTGTCGTGAAGAGTCCCATACCGAATGGTCCAAGAAAATTGAAATCACGCGGCTCTGTCGCACTCGCGATCATGACAGAGTGGTGTTTCCCAGTTTCCCCAGCACAAAACATATTATCAGGCTTTCAAAACAAAATCAAAACCACTCATTCATGTAGTAACACTTACCTCATCACTCCAAAGCATATCAAACATGCTCATGATCAAAATAACACTCAATTTACACTAACATAAACAATAAATTCAACTGAGAAATGAAAAATGCCAAATAAGAACATCAATATCAGAACTTACGCTAATTCATGCATTTTCTCTAAAAAACTAACATACATTCATCTCAATCACTAACATGCATTACTAACAATCTCTTTAAACTAACACATGCATACACACATGCAAAACCACTCAAAATTCCCAAAATTAAACACAGCACACACACTTGATCTAAAAGAGAAAGCAAGCAGACAACTCCCAAACCAAACACAGTCAAAACACAAAGCTCCCAAACCTGGAATTGCAACTCCAAATCCACTCCTCTTCAAAACCCAACCTTCTCTTTGCCCTTGCTCTTCTTCTTGCCACCAATAACTTGGACAAATAAACCTAGAAGTCACTTAACCAAAACCCTAACTTCCAAAAATCAAAAGCAAAACCAGAAGGAGAAGAAGATCAAAGCATATGCAAGTCCAAAACCAACTCTTACCTCTTTAATCTTGCTCCAAATCTCTACCAAAACCACCCATAAACTTGCAAATACCCTAGCTAAGAAGAGGAAGGTGAAGCAGAAAATGAACAAGGGAAAGAACAAGGAAAACCAAGAGAAAGAGAGAGGGAAGAACGGGAAAAGCAAGTGCAA
Source organism: Excoecaria cochinchinensis (assembly GCA_947683425.1). NCBI lineage: Eukaryota > Viridiplantae > Streptophyta > Magnoliopsida > Malpighiales > Euphorbiaceae > Excoecaria > Excoecaria cochinchinensis. Next base: position 8,071,410 of record CANTUQ010000004.1, read on the forward strand.
GAATCTGCCCCTTTCTCTCTCTCCTATTTTTCCTTTTCTTGCTTTCTCATTTAACCAAGCCACTAGTCAAAATGCTACTGGACCCAACAATAAAAATCTTGACTTCTATCACTTTGGTCCTTCGCTATTCGCCACTTAATCCTTGACAATTACCACTTGGTCACCAAAATAAAAATTATTTCTTTTCCCAACTTAAATTATCTTTCAATTAACTCCTCAATTACTCAATTAACTCCAATTCTACTAACCAAAATTACCGAAATGCCCTTAAATGTCCACTCAAATATGCAACTTCCAACTAGGCCCGATTTGGGTTGTTACAATCTCTCCCCCTTAAGAAATTTCATACTCGAAATTTTCCCGCTAACCACTCATATCCAACAACCCAAAAACCAAACATTAAATGAAAGCTTAATAATACAAACTTACCGGAAGGACCTGTAGGCTCCTTCACTTCCTTCTCGATCACTGCAAAGGCTCTAGCTAAGCTAACCGAAGTTCCTTTATCCTCAAGATCCACTGCTGACGTTCGGTTAACTACACTTCCCTCTCTACTTGCTTGCAAAGCCAAGTTCTCTCTCTTCTTAGGACAATATCTGAGCCGATGTTCCTTGCTTCCGCACTTGAAACAAGCACTCATGAGTTTCTGACACTCACCCTAATGTTGCCTTTGATAGTGCTGACATATCGATATACTCTGACCATTCTTGCCCGCTGACACAACTCTACCCAATAATTTTCTCTTTTGAGGCAATTTCTGAACAGAACCTTGAGTAGCCTAAGAAGTAGTTAATCGATTCAGTAATTGTAGCAACCCTCGCACAAACATCTCATCATCGAGAACCAAACCAGAATCTTCAACTGATGGATGCTCAGAAACATTCTGATAAACTCCGACCGGGTTTACACTTTTCGTTGTCTCGCCCACATTCTCACTCAGATCAGACTCCATCTAGACACTACACAAGACACATCTGCATTAGGCCACGACACAAAATCGACTCACATGCAGTAACTCGACACTCAAACAATCAAAGACCACCAGAACTGCTTGAACTAGGCTCTAATACCAAAAAATGTAACACCCTGATACTATTGGAAGGATACCGGAGTGCTACATCGACACTCACGGCACAAACATACATACATACATAAGCGAAAGCATACGAAGAAGCAAAAGATATAAATATAAATAAATAAGATTTACAATATCCAAAAATTACATAAAGGATCATAAGATACATATATCACTCTACCCAAAAAGAATTACATAATCAAAATGACATACAAAAAGAATACAGGAGGAGTACAAAATAAAACAAACTCTACTCCTATGTGGCCGACCTGCAGATGCACGACTCGAACAGAACCAAAATCTTGCCACCTACACGAGAAGAGAACCCGTGCTAAGCGATAATGCTTAGTGGGGAGGAACAAAAACAAAAGAAAACGAATACACTAAACAGGAATGCAATAAATCATACGAGAATAAGTATATGTATTAACATGACAAAATCATCCAATAGCCAAAATCAGACTTACCTAAAATATAATCACTAAGTCAAAATAAATAACAATAAACAAAAGAAACCAAGTATGAAATAAACACTAATCCAAGTCATTCATCAAAACATAACACTACATTGCACCTAAACTCACACAGCTCAAAATATTAGCCTGAAACTCACTAGCTGTGGATACGGGAGCACTACATTATAGGGGATACGGCGAACAGTATCAAAAGTGAGAGACCGGAGCCTCAATCACACACTATACTGAAAATTGAAGCCTCAAAACATTTTTATACCCAAAGGTAGTAAGGCAGATCGAAGTCTCAAAACATTTTATCACTATCAGAATGACCATCTCGGAGGTAGGCCGAAAGACCCAAATGGGGCCATCATAGGCAGCTGCACTCATATATCCCTTTATAAGCATGCTTATCTATCCACTACCATAACACTTCAGGCTCTACTCACTCACGCTAGACATAGCACTAGGCAATACCAAAACTAAGAGTCATAACACTGGAATACAATACTTACTAAACATTCACTAGACAGTACTAAAAAGCACAAGTCAAAACACAAGCATAATAATAATCATTCACTCAATTGTAAAATAATAGCATTATCAAGGCATAAGCAAAGACATGAGCCATGCAATAGTGAGAAACCATGCAGCGTGAAGTGAAAAAGATCATTTTTGAAAATAGGGCAGAAAACAAGGCAGGCAGGAGGGATTTCTTTCGCGATCGCGATAAGGAGTCGCGCTCGCGACAGAAGCCCGAAGGACTGCATGCTGCAGGCAAAGAGGTCGACATTTACACGACTCGTGCTCATAAGCACAACTCGTGCTCTATTGTGCATGATTCGTACACTTCCTGCGGAGCGGAGCTTTCCTGCTGAACAGGCTCTCAAGCCGAACGGACTCGCAGCTGAACGGGTAATCTTCATGACTCATGAAGAACTTCACGTGTCGTGAAGAGTCCCTGCCGAACAGGCTAATCTTCATGACTCGTGAAGAACTTCACGTGTCATGAAGAGTCCCATACCGAACTGTCCGAGACAACAGAAATCATATGGCTCTATCACGCTAGCGACAGGCGTTGCAATCGCGATAGAGTTATCGCTATCGTGACAGAGTCATGTTTCCCAGTTTCCCCAGCACAAAACATACTATCAGGCTTTCAAAACAAAATCAAAACCACTCATTCATGCAGTAACACTTACCTCATCACTGCAAAGCATATCAAACATGCACATGATCAAAATTACACTCAATTTACACTAACTTAAACAATAAATTCAACTGAGAAACCAAAAATGCTGAATAAGACATCAATATCAGAACTTACCTTAATTCATGCATTTTCTCTACAAAACTCACAAAAATGCTAAATAAGAACATCAATATCAGAACTTACCCTAATTCATGCATTTTCTCTAAAAAACTCACATACATTCATCTCAATCACTAACATGCATTACTAACAATCTCATCAAACTCACACATGTAAAACCACTAAAAATTCTCGAAATTAAACACAACATACACACTTGATCTGAAAGAGAAAGCAAGCAAACAACTCCCAAACCAAACACAGTCAAACACAAAGTTCCCAAACTTGGAATTGCAGCTCCAAATCCACTCCTCTTCAAAACCCAACCTTCTCCTTGCCCTCGCTCTTCTTCTTGCCACTAATAACTTGCACAAATAAACCCAGAAGTCACTAAACCAAAACCCTAACTTCCCAAAATCAAAAGCAAAACCAGAAGGAGAAGAAGTTCAAAGCACATGCAAGTCTAAAACCAACTCTTACCTCTTTAATCTTGCTCCAAATCTCTACCAAAACCACCCATAAACTTGCAAATACCCTAGCCAAGAAGAGGAAGGTGAAGCAGAAAATGAACAAGGGAAAGAACAAGGAAAACCGAGAGAAAGAGAGAGGGAAGAACGGGAAAAGCAAATGCAGGAATCTGCCTCTTTCTCTCTCTCCTATTTCCCTTTTCTTCCTTTCTCATTTAATGCACACACCAACCAAGCCACTAGTCAAAATCCAATTGGGCCCAACAATAAAAATCTTGACTTATATCACTTTGGTCCTTGGCTATTCTCCACTTAATCCTTGACAATTACCACTTGGTCACCAAAACAAAAATCATTTGTTTTCCCAACTTAATTTATCTTTTAATTAACTCCTTAATTGCTCAATTAACTCCAATTCCACTAACCAAAATTACCGAAATGCCCTTAAATGTCCACTCAAATTCGCAACTTCCAACTAGGCCCAATTTAAGGGCTTTTAAATTATAGAATAGCTACTGTTATCCTATTTATGGATAAAAGCCAGGCAAGTGACCAAAAATAAATGAAATCTTTATAGACGCTTTCGCAATGTTTCTGCGCTACAAGACGTAGGCACCATTATTTAATATTACCTCAATAAATTATATTTTGTTATAATTTTCCCTTCATTTGTATCATAGCCATTATTTTTGCGTCCTGGCATGTGGCTAAATAGATTTAAAATTTTATGTGTAAAATTAATAGATCTAGGATGCATGAAACACAAGAAAATTTATTTTTTTGTTTGAATAATATATATGTGTATATATTGTGGCTCGAAACTTGTGTATGTGTACACTGCGATTCGAGAGGACAAACATAAACGTTCAAAATGCTAAACTAGTTTTTTAATTTTTGAACTTACCATTAGATTCACAGACCTTGAAAACCCCCCACTAGACAAAATTGAAAAGCTTAAAACCATAGGGAAGGCGGCGCGTTACGTGCACGGTCCACAGGGCGATTGGCATGTGCGTGTGGGCGGTGGCTCACACACACGCAGCCATGTGTCCACAGTGATGCATCACTATCGACATATGGCCCATTGGGACAATGCCATGTGGATGGCAGTGGCCATGCCACGTGTCGGCCAGGTGTCAACCTGGGTGACACGTGGCCCAACCAGGAAGCGACACGTGGACAAACTGAATCGCACCACATGTCACGCCATGTGTCAGTGATGACGTGTCATCACTGACACGTGGCCCAATGGGACCACGCCACGTGTCTGATAGGTGTTGTGGGTGACGTGTCACCCCGGTGCCGTATGTTCGCCAGGTGAACAATAAGGTTCCAACACGTGGCATGACGTGGTGACATGTGGCACTGTGTGGTGTTGCCATGTGGTAGAACGAAAAGAAGTACACGTGAGGATGCGTGAGGGGCGTGAATTCTTTCCCAGTCGACTCATGTGGGAGCGTGCTGTGTCCTCCAGCCATTAAATTAGCTCTAATTTTTTGCAAATTAAATTTTGAAATTATTTCTGAGTGTTTGGTCATTTTTTCAAAATTTTTTGATGACCATAAAATTAAAATTTATTTTTAAAATTTCAAAAATGTTATAAAAAGGTATAGCAAATGTGTTTTCTGCTTTTAGACATTTTTTAAAAATATTTTGAAAAATTTTTGAGGTTATGTCCTTACTTATTGATTGAAATGTGTTTCAATTATGTGAGTTTATACATAAGTGCATAAAATTTTCTGTAATATATTACAAAAATGTTGAATAAGTACACCAGTTCTTCCTTAAACTACGCATAGGTTGCTTTGAGAAATGCAAGGGTGCAATCAATAAGCAATATGAGAATGCGAAGGAAGATTTAAGCTGATGATATTGATGCAATAGTGCATCATAAAGTACATGTGTGAATGCACGAATGCATTTAGATTAGTGGTCTGAGTATGGAAATGGATGATAGAGTCTTGGTTAAAGTGTTGACTGACTCTTTTGAATATCATCTAAAAATGAGGTAGTTATTGGAAACTACCTAGTTCAAAGGAGATAGATTTTATAAAAAATTTGTTATCCATTTTTTTGTTCGAGTTGCCAAAAAGGAAGTGTTTAGAAGCAACACTAAAAATCTATGATGGTATTGAGAAATGGATGGAGCATGCATCGTCCATGGCTTCATCAATGAACTTATAAGTTGCTTGATGAATTGATGAAGTTGGTCAAAGAAATAATCCCAATATTAAGAAAGATTTTATGGAATTTGGACTTCTAAAATAGTTGATATAATTGTCAATTTGAGTTGGTGTTTATGTTTGTTAAAATAGGATTTATGTTTCCTATTGATATTTGACATGAGTATTTTATTTTAGGATTATTAGATTTTATTTATTGGTTAAATAAATGCATTTATTTATTATTCTTGGCATTTAACTTTATAATAAATGTGTTTATTTTAATTGTTAATTGCCTTGCAATATTTTATAAGTAAAATGATTGCATGTTTATTAAGTAGAGACTTAATAAAAGTCCCCTCATAAGTTTGAGAACTTAATAATCCAATAATTCAAATTTACTATGTATGAAATTTTAACCTGTGAAGTTGGACATTAGGACTTAGAGGGTAATTGGATACTATAAGTAGCCTTTTGAATTTGAGCCTAATAGAAAATTTTACTAGGTTATTATTTTAGATGCATAGTAAATTGCATGTGCTGCCATATCTCCCTTAAAAATGTGCAATATTGTTCCATTTGAGACCAGAGAATCCTAATGGATACTGCTTCCAAGTTAATTGTTGCTGAACTTAATAAAGATATTAAGATGAATGCTGACAATTATGAAATCTGGAATACGAAGATCCAGTATGTGCTTGAAGAGTGAGAGGCTTTTGAACCCTCAAGTTCGGTTATGGTTGAACTTGAGGATGGCACTATAGCCTAGCCTAAGCAGGACCAAGATGCCTATGTGGCATGGAAAAAGAAGAATTTCACTACTCGAATCATCTTACTAAATGTAAAAGGATGATGACATCACTAAACAATTTTGCAAGTATCAAAATGTAATGGATCTACGGATCGCTTTGCAGGAAAACTTCATTGGTGTGTCTCTAACTATGTTCCGATCATCAATTATCAAATTTGATATATATCAGAAAAAGTCTGACTATTTGATGCGAAAACATCTAAGAGAGATGGAAAAGAATAAGTGAGCTTAGTGAACTTAGTCATAAGTTGACCGACGAGCAGCAGGTCCAAACTGTTATCTATTGCTTAACCAAGAGTTGGTAGCATGTGAAAATGCAACTAACTCATATGGACAACATAAAGACATTTGAGGATGTCGTTCGTCATTTGGAACTTGAATGGGGACCATTTAGTACTGATTAAGGTCAATACCATAGTGTGTATGGCACAATCCCATTTTGGTAGAATGAGTTCTAACTAGAACAACAAAAGAAGCTTCAAAAGTAGGGATAAGGAAAAGGCTTGAGAGCTTGAAAAGCAAACGAAAAAACAAAATCACTAAAGGTCTAAAGGCAAAAAGGAGGTAAATATTTCAAGAGTGAAATGTTTCAATTGCCAACAGAAAGGACACTATGCAAGAGACTACATTGTGCCAAAAAAGATACACTATTCTGACTCAGGAGTGAGTAAAATTTACATATCTAGTTTTAAATTTCATCCTTTGTGGATGATAAATTCTTGACCAATGGACCATGTAACAAGGGATAGAGATATCTTTGTTATAAATTTAGGTTCTGTTCTTGCTTTAATTGAAATTTGTTTTCAATTTACATTTTGAGGATGACAGTGTAGGCTTATACTTGAATGATTTCTATTATGGTTGATGTGGACCATAACTATTTGAGTAAAATAATTTTTCCTTTAATTTCTTATTTTTCACATAGTTATGAGAACAATGCGAAATTATGGCATGCTAAATTAAACCATATTGGACAAGACCCAATGAGTCGGTCAGTCAAAGTAGGTTTAATAGGTGATTTAAACAAGGTTAAATTGCACACGCGTGAGCATTGCCTAAAAGGAAAAACTAGTTAGAAAATCATTTAAAAAAGGTACTAAAGAAAAATTTCCATTGCAGTTAGTTCATTCTGATGTATGTGGTCAAATGAATGTGAGGGCAAGGCATGGAGCCTACTACTTCATCACATTTATATATGACTGTACTATGGTCATGTCTATTTGATTTCTCACAAGTTAGAAGCATTGAGTTGCTTCAAGACTTATGTAAACTTAGTTGAGAATCAATTAGATAGTAAGATTATGGCTTTAAGTACTGACCGAGGTTGGGAACATCTTTATGGTAAATTTAAAGTTTTATGTGATGAAAGAGGGATTGAACACCAGTTTTCTATTCCCATAAATCCACAACAAAATGGTGTTGCAGAAAAGGAGAAATAAGACTCTCCTAGATATGGTTAGATCTATGATGGCATAGACAAATTTGCCTATCTCCTATTGGGGACATGCTTTATTGACTGCCACATATGTTATGAACCGTATGCCCTCCAAATTTGTCACTATCACAACTTATGATTTGTGAACTAGTTGACAAGCTAACCTAAGGCATTTACAACCTTTGGGTTATAATGCTTACGTCCATGATACCTTAATTTGGTAAATTGAGACCAAAAGATAAAAAGAGTATCTATGTGAGATATTCTAAAGTATCAAAAGGATATATTTTCATGGGTGAGTAAGAAAATGGCACTGTGACAGAATTTAGATCACGAGTCGTCATATTCTTATAGAATGAATTTTCATAGTTAGGGAAGTGAATTAAGATTTTGCTTTCTTTTAATCTCAGGAAAAGGAGCTATCTGGATCACTCTATCCGAGTGGGAGGGATGTAGAGGAAGAAGGATAAGACCCTCATCCTCCAAATGATCCGGATGTTCGAGACTTGATTTGAATGGGAGTATTCTTAACTCCAGTGGGAGAAAAGAATATGATATTCCTGACTCCAGTGGGAGTATGGAACATGATCCCAGTGGGAGCATTGTGAATCATGATGAATTTATGAGACATGATTATCAAGATTCAAAACTAAAAAATCTAAAAGGATAAGTGTTCCATGCCGACGATTTAAAATCAAAAGGTCGAACGAAGCCCTTTTGGTTACCCCACAAGACAAGAAAGAGCATAAAAATATTCAAAAGGCTTTTTCATGCCCATCTAAGGAAAAATGGATTAAAGCAATGGAAGAAGAAATGGCATCCATGAGATCAAATCATATTTGAGAACTGGTTGATCTACTGGAAGGACAAAAATTTGGAATAAATGGATTCTCAAAGTCAAGAGAAAGGCTGAAAGAAGTTTCAAAAGTTACAAGACTCGGCTAGTCGCTAAGGAGTTTACACAACAAAAAGAGATTGACTAGGAGGAGACTTTCTCATCTGTTGTAAGATTTCCATCCATAAGTGTAGACACCGGGGTCTGAGTCAGATTTTGATGGCAATTTTGGGTACTTGGTAAATTCCTCCAAAAAAAATATAATAATAATAATAATAAAATTAAAAAACAAAAAAAAATGAGATTAGGTTAATTTAATTAGATAAATCAAGAATTATGATTAGTTTAATTTAATTAGTTAATATTGTAAGATAAATTAATTAATTAGTTAATATTTTAGGATAATTAAAATGTGATAATTGATTAGATGTGATAATTAATTAGATGTGATAATTTAGGTAGATTAATTAGATTAAGTAGGTATAAAAATATAGAGTATTTTATTAGTTAGTGTGTTAGTTTAAGTAAATCAATTAAATCAAAAACAAAAAATCAGAAAATAGAAAAATGGAGGAAATTACCATTGTGCACCTAATTAACCCTAATTGTGGGTATAAAGGGAAAAGAATGAAGAGTATTTTGGGGGCTCTCTCTCTCGGCTGGAACAAAAAAGAAAGAAAAAGAAATAGAAAAGAAGGGAGAGCAAGAACAGAGGGTGGTGGCCGGCCATAAGACCAAGAACACAGGAAAACCAAGAAAGGAAAAGAAAAGAAAAAGAAAGAGAGAAGAGAGAGAGCAAGAAAGGCAAATAGAAAAACAAAACAAAAGGGAAATAGAAGGCAAAGAGGACCAAAACACACAGAAGAGAGGAGCAAACACGCAGGCCACGATGCCGGAAAAGGGAAAGAAGAAGAGGTGGCGCCGGCCAGCCACGGCGGCGCACAGCCACACGCGCCCCACCGGCGTGCTCCCGGAGGCCGGACGAAGCTTCCGGCACCAACCGACCATCCCCAAATACCGGCGTGGAGCTGATCGGCGAGAGAGGGGCAGCAACGTCGCATGCGGTTTCCGGCCAGATCCGACGACATCCCGGCGCGTGACCACGGGCGTTCGACTCCCGGCGACTCGATCTACCCGGCGGTGGCGGAGGTGTCACCAACGGCCGCCCCGACGAACCTCCGGCGAGGGAAATCCGGTGAGTCTATTTTATATTTATTTATTTTAATATATTATTAATTAATATTAATTATTATTATTATTATTATTATTAATTATTATTATTATATATTTATTTGTTTTCTGTTTATTAATATTATATTATTATTATCTTTTTTATTTATTTATTATTAGTATTATTGAGTTATATTAATATTGTTGTTGTTAATATTATATATTTTATTTTATCTATTATTATTATTATTATTATTATTATATTTATTTAATTTCTTTTATTATTATCATTATATATTTATTTAATTTCTGTTATTATTATTATTATTATTTGGGAGTTATTAATTAATTGTTATATTTATTCATTTATTATTATTTTCTGTTTTTATATATATTGTTATTATTATTTATTTTATTGCTATTATTTTATTCTTTATTTGTTATGATTAATTATAATTATTATTGTGATTGTTGTTATATTTTATATATTGATATTGTTATTATTATTATTATTTGCATTATTGCTATTATTATTATTATTATTATTATTATTATTATTATTATTATTATTATTATTATTATTATTATTATTATTATCAAATACTATTTGTTTTATTATTATTTTATGATATTATCGTAAGCATTATTATTTATATTTGATTATTATAATTGTCATCATATTTTGCATCCATTAATTCTTCTAATTTTATTCATTTAGAATTTATTTATTTATTTGAGAAATATGTAATCACTATTTTATTTTATTTTATGTATTTGTGGTCTGTAATAATAAAACGATTTTCGACCGCTCTTAAAAAGAACCACCACACAAATGTTTTCTACCAAATAAAATATTGGTTGATAAAACTGGACCAATGTCCTAATTTTCATCTCAAACAAAGATTTAAACTTATTCAATAATCTTATATCTTTTTATAATAATAAGTAGTCCGGAACCCCCCGATTTATGCATGATTTGCACTCTTTGCAATGAGGGTTGTATTCTGCCCTTAGTATTATTGTAATTTTATTTTATGCTTTTTACACTTTAATTCTATTTTATCTTACGCTCTTAAATGGATAAATGCGCCTTCAATCAATTGCATCGTGTGGAGAGAGAGCGAATTAATGATAATTAAAATTTGATCATAAAATAATCGAGGTAGAAATAGATGAGAAATCCCGAACCCAGCTCTGGTCTTTGGGCTCAAAGAGGCGAGAGGTTTACCCTCCAAGACACCTCTTGTGTCAAGAGAGTTTAGCGTTAATCCTAGGCTCCTTAGGGCGAGAGGTTTACCTTCCAAGACCCCTGTGGTTGGCCCAAAATGGATACTAAGCGCAGTCTTAGGCTCTCCGAGGCGAGAGAAACTTTCCCAATGTTCTATTGGGTGGCGACTCCATGAAACCTCCTTGTTGCCCAACATAAATGCACTTGCGATTTATTGCAAGCAGTCAACGGACCCACAAATGCCCCGATCGCCCTTAAGCGGGAGGTCCCACGGGCGGCCGCAGGGATCCGGCGCGCGTCACAGTGGCGACTCCACTGGGGACGATATGGTTCGAGATTTCAATTTGAAAATATCTCGTTTAACATTTATGGTTAAAATTTAATTCATAAATTTGCTTTCTTTTAAATTTGCATTACATTCCATTAGAGCTTTAGAATATGCTAGTTTGGTCCCTCTTTTAGCCTCGGTGCGTTCCTGAAGCACGACCCTATTTTCACTCAATTTAGGGAAGTGTTAAGGATAATCACCAGCCCAAGTCTCGTACCATCAAGGTATATAAAATGGTGACCCGCTCGGTCGTTACGCTCGTGATGAGCTAGGCCTGTTGGCAGGGACCATGCTTGGGTAGCCCTAAAGTAACATCACCTTTTGACCAAAGCCCATGTAATGGCAATAGAAACTCCCACTAGGTGAAATGTACCGTAATACTGTGCTTGCTATATGGGCCATAATATATTGAATGAAATCAATCAAATTAAATGGTCTTCATCAAAGGCTTTCATGCCCCGGTGGGCCAATCTTGATTTGGTTGAATCGTTTAAATACATGATGGCCAAATTCCCATGCGTATGTACATTAGGCAAGAGTGTTACGCTGGCAGTTATTCACCGTGCACTATACGCGCCCATTGGGTTCCCCGTTAACCCATGGGCCAAGCCCACCTAGGAAAAGAGACAGCACAACCTCCTGTGTAGTAGAAGTACAGTTGGGAGAAATTTTTTTCGTGTATGTGTATTTGTGATTGTGCATTCTTTTTATGAACAGTCAATGTAAATAAAACACATGTATAATTCTTTCCATACTGTGACGCGCGTCGGATCCCCGCGGCCACCCATAGGACCGCCCGCTTGAAGGGCGATCGGGGCATTTATGGGTCCGTTGGCAGCTCGCATTAAATCGCAAGTGCGTCTATGTTGGGCAACAAGGAGGTTTCATGGAGTCGCCACCCAATAGAAAATTGGGAAAGTTACTCTCGCCTCGGAGAGCCTAAGACTGCGCTTGGTATCCATTTTAGGCCAGCCAGAGGGGTCTTTGAAGGTAAACCTCTCGCCCTAAGGAGCCTAGGATTAGCGCTAAAGTCTCGTGGCAAAAAAAGGTGTCTTGGAGGGTAGACCTCTAGCCTCTTTTAGCCCAAAGACCAGAGCTGGGTCCGGGATTTCTCATCTATTTCTACCTCGATTATTTTATGATCAAATTTTAATTATCATTAATTCGCTCTCTCTCCACACGATGCAATTAATCGAAGGCGTATTCATTCATATTTGGAAAGCCGTAAATGATTAAATAAATAGTGAAAGCAATAAATTATAATAATACAAGGAGCGGATTACAACTCCCTTTATAAAGAGTGCAATACATACACGAATCGGGGCATTGTTTATTTTGAGGACTTTGGTCCTCGCATGCATCATTATCAAAATTGGATATTTTTGTTCGTGATGATTTTCATTGGATAAAAATAGGGCATTTGGACCCTTGCTTTTGTGTAAACCTCATTTTATTGAATATAAAATATTGAGTCATTTTTATACATTAACGAGATATGAAAAGAGTATATCCATATACATAAAATAATCAATGAATAACAAATGGAGGAAATAAATCAAAAGGATTAGGAAACTAAACCGGGCGAAAATCCTCCGAATATGGTAGGTAGCCGCTCAAGCTCGGGATAGTCCAAGAGAATCAATATACACTCATAGAAAGTTAAAAGATGTCAATATACATAAAATCAATATATGGAAAGCCAAAAAGGACTTGAAAAAGATGGAAGATCATTTAAAAGGGGAGAGACAGAACCCACCGACGGCCTATTTTAGGTGACCGACGGGAGTCAATCAAGATAACCGACATGTCCGTCTGTTACTCAAAAAGAGGGCGTCTGTAGGTGAGGTGACCGACGGGCGTCGGTGATGGAGATGACCCATCGGTCACCACTGTCTCTGAAAAAACAGAAGAAAGAAAACTCTTTTTAAAGCCAAAAAGAGGTTTTATCACAAAATCATATAAAGAGAGCCAAAATAAAGAAGAATAATGGCAAAATTAAAAATCAACAAATAAAGAATAAATATAGAATGATATGAAGAAGGAATCCAGAATATTTACCCTCAGATATTCGCTTTGGGTGAGATTCTTGTGTTGATTAGAGCCCCGCGTGTTCCACGAAAAGCAAGGTGAAGGATCAAAGAAAGGAAAATGAATTATTTCCTTCTCAACCCTTAAAAAGATTGTCTTTGGAATCAAAATCTAAAGGAAAACTATTTAGTTTTCAGTCCCTTTTGATGGATTTGATCCTCTTTTGAAAGAAATTTCTTTATGAAATGTGTTTGCTGGAAGAGAGAGAAAATACGCTTGAATTTGGGCAGAGTTTCCCCTCTTCAAAAGTTTTTGGAACCCTTTTCTAGTAAAAATTCGGAGCTTTTATAAGCCAGACACGACCGACGGGCTTCGGTGTATGGAGGCGGGCGTCGGAAGAATCCTTCTGACACAAGGATTCATCCGATGGCCCTGCCACATCGACCGACGGGCGTCGGAAAGGTTGCGTGCTCCAGAAAACCAGGCGGCATTCTGACAGGGGCGGTGATTTTTCGACGGGCGTCGGAAAATACCACAAGCCGTCGATGACCCTAAGCGATGGGCTGACTTCACAGACGGGCTGGCCGTATGTGGAGGAAAAAAAGCCTTTTGACTCGAAAAAATCCCTGTTTTCTCCCCCTCTGCCTATGAAAGGTACAAAAGACTCACTTCTCGTGGAACGCGGGACTGGAACGTGGGACTAAAACCCCCAAATCCAAACCATTTATACAGGCTCAGATACTGATTTCATCACAGGGTAACCTCTGATCCGGACCGCTCTGGGACACGGTGCATACAGTTGCCCCCAGTTTTGGGGAAACTAGTGCACGAACGCCTAGATAAGCCAAAACTCAGAGAAAGGACAGAAAGAAAGAAGACGTACCTGCGACGGTTCTTACCTTCCGCGCCTTTTGCCGGGTAGACCTTGTCTCGGTCCATTCGGCGATGCAAAGATATCCCTACCAATCTCGTCTCGACTTGTAGGTGTTTGTGAGGCGTAGCACTCTCTAGCTACGAACTCGAAGAGAAGAGCAGCGTTTCTCTAACTGCAACTTCGATCTGAAGTTCCCTTGCTAACCCCCATTCGATCTGCAAGGTGCGTAGCAATCTCTGGCTGCCGCGCGAACTGTGAGATGTAGCGCTCTCTCGCCATGATCTCGATCTGGTGAAGAGCAGTGTTTCTTTAACTGCAGCTTCGATCTGAAGTTACCTTGCTAAACCCCATTCGATCTGCAAGGTGCGTAGCACTCTCTGGCTGCCGCGCGAACTGTGAGATGTAACACTCTCTGACCACGATCTCGATCTGGTGAAGAGCAGTGTTTCTTTAACTGCAGCTTCGATCTGAAGTTCCCTTGCTAAACCCCATTCGATCTGCAAGGTGCGTAGCAATCTCTGGCTGCCGCGCGAACTGTGAGATGTAGCACTCTCTGGCCATGATCTCGATCTGGTGAAGAGCAGTGTTTCTTTAACTGCAGCTTCGATCGTGAGATGCAGTGTTCTCTAACTGCAGTCCCGCCTTGTGAGGTGCAGTACTCTCTGTACCTGTGTGATAAAAGGTTTTGTTAGTTCATGTTCGAGTGGTTATCTTTTAACCTGTTTATTAATGGCGTGATTACGCTTTATTTGCTATGCCATGTTAATTTATTCTTTTATTGAGTTGTCATTTATCATTTTTATTTTCCTTGTTTTGGAATATGAGTGAATGTGAAGGCATACATCTGTTATATGAATCAATCATAAATAACTGAATAAATGCATAAATTTCGAAAGCGAAAGTTTTTCACTAGAAATATCCATTTTGTACAACGTATATACAAAGCATAAATGTACAAAAAAGACTCCCTGAATGTCATAAGGGTGTGTAGTCAGAGGGCTCATCGGGGTCCTCATCCTCCGATATGTGTACTGTCCCGGGCGGAGGTGGAGGCGGAGCTGACCGTGCCGGAGGTGGAGCTGTGGAGGGTCCTGCCTCAGCATCGTGGGTCTGCTTGAATCGGATCTGAGTGTGGCCATCCAAGAAAGGCTGGGTGCAAGTCCTGATGAACTCCAACGTCTCTGATACTGTGCCTCCAAACTTCTTGAACGCCTAGCTCAACTGAGTGGTTTGCTCACAGGCGGCCCTCTTCATGTTCTCTAAGCGCTGCTCAGGCTGCTCCTTGAACTCCCTCATGGTCTGAGACAAGGGTGGGAGGATCCCCTCTATCGCTTGGACGCGGGATCTCAGAGAGTCAAGTGACTCGTCAATCATCTGCAGGGTCATGTCAACCCTCTGAGACGCCTGGTCCTGTGACGTCCTCAAATCATGAGCGAGCTGCTGCCTAAGCTCCCTCTGACCCTGAGCAATTCGCTCGATCAGCCTCAACTGCTCACCTCTGAAGGTCTCTATGACCTGAGCCTGCTCATCCCTGAAGGCATCCATGATCCGAGCCTGCTCCCGCGTAGTATGCTCGATATAGCCGGCCTGCTCCCGGGCTAACCGCTCCAATGACTGGGACTACTCCTGAATAGCAGCCTGCTGGCAGTCCAACCTCTCGTGAATAGCTCTGTCCCTCTCATCCTATCATCGCTCTAAAGCTGCGAACATGGAAGTGAGGAGCTAAGAGAAGTCGGGCTGTGGTGGCTCTGGAGGCGGTGCTGTAGAGGTGGATGCCCTCGGGTCGCCTCTAGAATAAGGATGATATCTCTCGGGGGGACCCGTGGGTAGTCCTATGCACTCTGAAGCCCGGCGATGGGACAGGAGTCGGTGCTCGGGATGCTGGTGAGGCAGCAAAAAGATCATCCATAGTGATCTCTATGTCAAAGTCCGTAGGGGTCCTGGGCTGCTCCTGCTGCTATGGCGGTGGCACAGTCTGAGGCTGAGGAGGCTGAGGAGGCCGGGGCTCTGGCTCTAAGTGTGGAGGCTGGTGCTCTGGCTGAGGCTCAGGCTCAGGCTGAGGCTCTGGCTGTGGAGGCTGATCCTCTGGGTGCTCCGGGTGGTCTGGATCTGGACCTAAGGGTGGAAGCGAGAACATCCGTCGGGTCTCGTGAATGGTCAGCACCCTGTAGGCCTCTGCCTGGCTTGATATCTGGGAGATCATCCCCATCTGTACTGCCGCTGCGGCGTCTACATGGATCCCCTCCTCCAAGGGCCCTATCAACCTGTCAGGGGCGACTCCCAACCTCAAAAGTAGCCGGGTGATAACTCTTCCCACTATCACCATAGGTGTCAACCCTCTACCGACTTTGGTCAAGTTGGCCAAGATCTCATGGCTAATGTTGAGACGCTGGCCTGCCACCATAGGCCAGAGGCTCCAGATCTTGGCCGTATTAAGCGACCCTGGATTACCAGCTCGACCGAGGTACGAACTGGATAGCACTCTGTGCAAATACCTGAGTGCCTGAGACACCAGTACGGTGCTCTTCGCTGTATCATGATCATACAACACTCTCGGTATGGCAATGGCCGCCCAATGGGCGCGTCTAACAGCTCGCCGTGGGATCTCGACCCCCTCCTCTGTAGGGAGCCCCATGGCCTGAGCGAATCTCTATCTAGTGATACTGTAGTGGTCGCTGTCAAACCAAAACTGGACCACCCCTAGGTCGGTATCTGCACTCTGAAAACCGGCATAGCGGAGAGTGGCCAGGACCTGGCGAGTAGCCTCTGGAAAAGTCTGGAAGGAGGGCTCAAGGAACTCTGTCCACCCAGCATCCTCGACGAGCAAATCAAACTCTGGGGCCATCCCTAGGGCCTCCAGGAACGGCCGGGATACAAAACGGCTGGCCCGAAGCTCTACCTGAGCCAATGCTCTATACCTCTGAGCTGACTCAGCATCCATCCAAACCGGAACTACGATCTCGGGCTGGGCCTGCGGTGCTCTACGTCAGGGAGGCATCCTGCAAAGACGAAAAAATTAGATAGCGAAAATTTGACAAAACAAGTATTATTAGACTTATTTTCGAGGTGAAGGCCCATTTAGGCCTCACCAGGGCAATGGCGGCCCGAAAACTAGATAGAAAGCTGATAATAAATGAAAGGGTGGACGTCCTGTCAAGGAAGTTGCCCACATGCCTTGCGCATATCAAAGCAAAACAACATGCAATTAGCATGGAAATAAATTGAAGCGAATAAAAATGGGCTTTCTAGGTCCCAAGGCATGCATTGTACACGAAAATATTCAATTCTAAAATAAATGATAAAAATTTGGGCAGCACCCCGGCAAGGGTATGCCCAACCTCCTGCACAAAAAGGCACCAAAATAGGCCTCAGGCCTCAACAATAATATACGCATGTAAATGGGACGCACCCCGGCAAGAGTGTGTCCCCAACAACACAGAATAATAGCCTCAGGCCTCACAAGCAATATATACACAGAATAGTGCGCTAGAAAGATCTATTTCTAAAGCACCAAAGTTGTAGAAAAATTCTATTTCTATGTGATTATGCAAAAGTTCAGGTTTAATTGCACTAAAATAATAAAGAAAAATGGGTAGCATTCTCCCTAAATTCCTAAGGCATCTAAAACTTTCTAAACATTTCTAAAGTTAAAAGAAGAAGAAATGAAGAAATAAATTAAATAAAATTCAAAAGAAAGTAGTTATTTACTTACTTGTAGTCGCGAGAAGTGTAGAAACTGGAGAAATATAAATATCCAAGCACCCGATGAGTAGAGAATGCGAAAATATGAAGAAATCGCGAAAAAAATAAGAAGAAATGCTTGAAAACCGCTAAAAAATGCTAAAAAATGGTTTGAGAGAGGAAAATGAAAGGGACAGCAGCGTTTGCACCGTCTGTCACTCGCCCTTATATAGATTTTCATGACCGACGGGCTGGGCATCTGTAGAAGCGACCGACGGGCTGGCCGTCTATCACACAATAAATGCGAGTTAATGCGCGTGATGAATGCAATGCTGACGTATGCGTCTGCCAGGTGGATTTCTTACCGACGAGCAGGCCGTCTCTCTGGAGAGACGGGTAGGCCGTCGATGACACTTCCCTATAAATTCTTACAAAATTCTTGCTCTTCTTGTGTCTCTTCATTTTCCAACACCTTGGGTCTTTCATATTTCTCAGCATGTCTTCCCCTCTAGCCCAAAGGATGCACCGCATCTTAGATGACAAACACACTTGGCGAGAAGGCACCCTTCCCTCTCTGTCTGGGTTGAAATATCTGTGCCGGGTCAAAGTCGATCAAAACCTCCTCCTGGCAGCGACCCACTTCTGGAACCCTCGGTTTCACGTCTTCCGGTTCACCTACCAGGAACTGTGCCCTTTGCCTGAAGAGTTAGCTACCATTCTTGGAGCCTGGTTCCCTCCTAGCGCTCTGCCTTGCGTCCCCCGCTGCAGCCTATTCCAGACCCAGGACATAGCCATGGCTCTCGGCATACCTTCTTCTGAGGCTGTCCGGCTGATTCCTCAAGGCCCTTCCTTTGCTCTAGGGCCACTGATCGAGGCTCTGGATCAGTTCACTGACATCCCCACCTACCGGGTAAGCATCACATTCTTGTTTTGCATGGTGAACTTCCTCACTGCTGTTCCAGGGGGTTTGGACGCTGTGAGCTCTGGATCCACTACAACTTTTACCGGCAGCCCCTTATTGCTCCAGGTACGTCATTATTTTAAAGGTAGTGCGTCCCTTATGGATTTTCACACTAGCTTTTCTTAGCGGGAGGTGCGTCCTTTCGGATTTTCACACGACCCTATGCCTTATTTTTGCCTGAAGTAAACCCTACTTACTCCAGCGGCTTTTCTTCCTTTTCTCTTTTTCTTCTCTTCTTTCTTTTTCTCTCTTTTTTTTCAGATCTGGCTGCAAGAGAAACTGAGGATGTTGTCTGAGCCACCCCCTCGAGTTACTCCACAGTATTCGCTAAGCCACTTTCTGCCGCGTCGACGACTGCAAGGGTGTACCACTACTGGTGAAGGCAGTACTAGATTTGGCGAGCTGTCGGATGACGACATCAGTTTTACATCTGCCTGGCTCCCACTATACCATGTGGTCATTGATGGACCATCAGGGTGCGTTCCCCTCTGTGGGCTCCGTCGAGCCACCTTTTGTATCACCTCCCGATGTACGCGTCAGCTCGGGATGACCCAGGATGTAGTGAGGGTTCCCTTATCTTTCCGGGGAGGAGCTCTCTCGGCCGCATTTGCTTGTCAGTATCATGAGCTGTGGGGCAAACTACCAGTGAAGACTGTCATCCCGAGGTTCGGCAATCATTCTGTGTCTTCTACTAACGAGTACAAGAAGTGGATCCTTAGTCCAGCATCTGATAACAGGACTCGAGGGCTCAAGCATCTGGTCGGCGAGAGCAGCAGCAGGACCTAGCTTAGCTTACATATGTATTTCTTTTGGTGCTACATTTCTTTTTAATGCAGAACTAGAAAATGACAAAAATGAAAAGAATAATATTAATTCTATTTCACGAATTTGTGTACATTTTCATATAATTTCAGCATACATGATCAGTTTTGGCATTTACTCAGCTGCTCACGCGCTGTTAATACAAGGAACCAAATTTTAACAGCATCAACTCCTGTTACCAATCGGCCCTCTCAGGTTTTCACGATCGGACATTTTTTCTCATGCCTCTAATTTTTGCACAGGGTGCCTTTTTTCGGTTTTCACCCTGTCGAGGCACCCAATTTTAGCACAGCCGCCTTTTTTCGGTTTTCGACCTGCAGGGCATTTTATTCTCTTCTTTTTATTTTTGTCTTTAGCCATGGAACCTTTTGAGTCTGTCGACGTTGATCGGTTCTTTGAATTCGTTCCCATCACTATCCGACAAGATTACAGCTCCTTTGGACAGCAGTTTCTTAAAGATATACGGCCCCTCCCAGGTGGGTCTGAATTTCCCTCTAATGTCTGGTATGCCTGGCCTCATCTGCTTGAACACCAAGTCCCCTTCTTTCAGCGGATGCTTTCTCACCTTCTTTCTGAAAGTTCTTGCCAATCTCTTCTGGTAAATCTGGTTATGATAATAAGCTTTCAGCCTATTCTCATCCAATAAATTCAAGTGTTGTAGCCTCTGCCGTGCCCATTCGGCCTCCGGAATCTGGGCTTCCATGACCACCCTCGGTGATTTGAGCTCTATCTCAACTGGCAATACTGCTTCCGTTCCATATACCAGGGAAAATGGTGTAGTGCCTGTAGACGTTCTTACCGTTGTCCTATATCCCTACAGTGCGAAGGGTAACTTTTCAGCCCAGTCTTTATAGGTTTGGACCATCTTGGACAGGATCTCCTTTATATTTTTATTCGCGGCCTCTACTGCTCCGTTCGCTTGTGGTCGGTAAGGAGAGGATTTATGATGCTCGACACCATACTTCTCGAGGAGCCTCCTGGTTTCTCCCATGAACTGCACTCCATTGTCGGACACTATGTGATGAGGGAGGCCATATCTGCAGATCAAATTCCTCTCTATGAACTTGGCCATATCCCTTGCGTCAATCTTCTTGAAGGATTCCGCCTCTACCCATTTGGTAAAATAATCAATTGCGACTATGATGTATCTGTGCCCATTGGACGCCGTAGGGCGAATCTCTCCAATGATATCTATCCCCCAAGCAGCGAAAGGCCAAGGTGATGTCAGGTTATGTAACTCTGATACTGGCAGGTGTCTCAAGTCTGTGTATTGTTGGCACAACTGGCACTGCTTAACATATTTCGAGCAGTCATTGTCTATCGTAAGCCAATAGAAGCCTTGTCTCATGATCTTCTTAGCCAAGGTCAAACCGTTCATGTGGGCCCCGCAGACACCTGCATGGGTTTCCTCCATCACCTTGCGGGCTTCTTTTTCATTCAAGCACCTGAGCTGAATCATGTCCGACTGTCTTTTGTACTGTGACACCCCAATGCCCCCTGAATGGACAAGGGAGCGCTACACAGCACTATCATGCAATTATCTTATTAACTTTCCTTACATTTTAACATTACCATTTCTTATAATTCATGCATACCACTACACTATAATTTTATCGGATGTTCTTCACTATACACTATTACAAGTTACTAGCTTCACTACTATACGTTACATATAACACTATACATATACAAAAGAATAGCTTTTACAAAATGGAGCTCCAAATACAAAACTATACACTTGAAGAGACACTTCACGCTCCTATGGTGGCCTGCAGTACTTCTTCAAAAACTCGACTCCAATTCACAACCTACACGGGAGACAAGCACCCGTGCTAAGCGATAACGCTTAGTGGGGATGTACAAACAGGTACTAAAACAATAATCACAAAGCATTACATAATAGAGAGCATGCTTAACACATATGGCATATGATGTACACTCACTAGATCAATATTACGCTATCATGTCAATACGCTGTAACTCATGTTAATCACAAGTCATAAGCTATCTATAACATGCTTTAAATCGCTATTCACTTACCATGTTCAATATTCACTTCACCAAGTCAATGAGGAACAATAAGTCACTATCATTCAATATCCATGTACACTGCTCATTAGTCACTACACTAAGCCAATTGTAGGCTCATTGCATTATTTCTAATTCAATAGCATGGCATAAATATCACACTATCATCAAGAACAATAATTCCAATACATATTTATCATGAACACATACAATATTCTTGTTAATCATTAATAGCCTGTATAGTCTTAGGAATGGATACGGGTACACTGATCAATAACATTAGAGACCGAGGCCTCGAACACTATATCACTAAAGACAGAAGTCTCGATCGCTATATCACAAAATACCCGTCGGTATCAATCACTAGACACCCGTCGGTATCAATCACTAGCAGCCGCAAATCACTAGCCCTTCATAAGCATGCTTATTTATCCACGACTCGACTACAGGCTTATTACTTTATTCACACACTACGCATTCATTCTCTTGGCATTATTCATTCGCATATTAAATTCATTCGCATGATTTGATTCTCCTCACATGTTCATAATTCGCATGATAATGCAATCAAGCTTAGTTAGGCTGTCATGCATTTGTAATTCACATTGTCACATGTTCGCATGATGATGCATTCAAGCTTAGTTAGGCTATCATGCATCTCTAATTCACATAATCACCCTAGTTGTATGCACATAAACTTCATTTATCATTGATATAATGCTCATACAATAAGGCTCCTAGTTATAGATAAGATTGCACAATTTATACATTCATATGCAATAGGGTTACATTGCCAAGACAGAGGGGTCACGGTCACAATCAATCTGGTTGTCACCGTGACATACTGAATCCCCAAAACAGAATGTAGTTTGTGATAGGTCACGGTCACTATCAATCTGATTGTCACCGTGACTTATGACCAACTCACGGGCAGAATGCATGTCTGGGGTATGTCACGGTCACAATGAGTTTGATTGTCACCGTGACATACTGCACTTCAAAACAGAATGCTCATTTTGATGCCTCACGGTCACAAACAATTTGGTTGTGACCGTGACGCATGCTAAATTTCCACTTCACAGCTGTGTTTTACCAAGACACAGCTGTGCTTTTTCTCATACTTGGCATTCTTGCATTCACATGCTTGGGCAACCCTCTTCACCACACAAGCATACTTTACCTCTTCATTTACATGTCATGATACACAATCAATTTGAGAATGCCAATAAATATTACAAATCACTAGATGCCATTAACACTAATATCACTACAATAATCACTTTAGACTTGTTCACTATCCAATTCAATATCAATAACAAAATCAGTATCACATCTCATTTACAAGAACTTCAACACACTAATCACATCAAAACACAACAAATCCCTAACCTCTTGGAGCACTCCTTCTTACTCTTCTATATCACTTTCTCCTTCCCTTTTCCAGCTCTACCTGGCTCTTCAACTCATAACACATAAGCACACAACACATTTAAGTCCATTAGACTTTACCCATAACAATTATGAAGCAAATAGAAAGATATGAAGAAGATGAACTCAACATCAATATACCTTTTCTAGACAATAATGCACAATCTTCTATCTATCAATATCTACCCTTTGGTCTCCATGGTCAAAGAGAACAAATGAAAGAACAGCAAAAAGGAAGAATGAACTCATGAGAGAGTGAGGGCCGGATCAAGGGATCAAAATGGCTGAATCAAGGAACAAAAGACAGGTTTACTCACTAATCCACCTCATGCTTGCATGTAAGAATGAGGTGTCAAGTTCTCACTCTCCCTACACAAGGTGGCTGGTTCACACACTAACACATGGAGTCCACTAGCATCCAGCTAAATCCACTAACATACAGCTGATCCCACTAACTTTTGATTAACTTAATTAACAGCCATTACACTAAATAAATCTTCATTTGCTAGTTAATCATACAAAGTACAATTCAGCAACTACAATACTTTATTTTCCTTCAATTAAGTCCCGCACTTCACTTTCTCACTTAGGTCCAAGGCTGTAAACCCTAATTATCATGCACATTATTACACCAGTGACACTCAATTCTTCTAGGGTGATTTTCGGGGTGTTACATGTACAACACCCCTTCCAAGGATATGAACTGAGTAGATAGCTTCCGGATCATCCTCTGGTCTTTCTCAGTAGCTTCTTCTGGAAATTTATTATTTTCCAAGTAATTCATGATGTCAAAGTACTATGGTTTCCCGTCCGTGACTTCTACTTCCATCACATGCTACATCTCGAAGCTGGGTTTCTCAGAACTCGAAATTAGCACTGGCTTCATAGCCACTCCTTCAGGGTTATCCCACATAGACACTAAGGTTGCCTACACATCAGCTAGACGATTCTCATCTCTCGGCACGAAGTGGAAGGTGCAAGTCTCAAACTGCCCACATACCTCTTTCAAATATTCAACATAGGGTACCAGCCGTTCTTCTTTTAAAGCCCACTCACCTCAGATCTGGTTAATCACCAAGGATGAGTCACCAAAGACTTCTATATTCTTTGCCCCCAATGCCGCTAAAGCTTCTAACCCGAAAGTACATGCTTCATATTCGGCTTCGTTGTTGGTTGCTTTGTACCTCAGCTTCTTTGCTAGGGGAAGTTTCTCATTATCTGGGGTTGTCAGGACGATTCCGACTCCGACCCCTCTGTTATTTACCGCCCCATCGAAGTGTAACTGCCATCCTTGGACAGAAATTGCGACTATGCTCTCATCAGGAAAGGTAAACTCGGGAGTGTCTCCTTGAATAGGATGCTTAGCAAGAAATTCTGCCACGGCTTGCCCCTTGATAGTTTTGCGAGTGATGTATTGCACATCAAACTCCTGTAGCAAGAGCAGCCACCTCCCCATCTTACCAAGCAAAGACGGTGCTTCCTGCAAATATCTTAACAGATTCTGCTTGGCCACTGCCTGAACTTTGTATGAATTGAAGTAATGCCTCAATTTCTTTGAAGCCCAAATAACTGCAAGGCAGATCTTCTCTACTTCAGCATATTTTAACTCATAAGCCAGGAACTTCTTGCTGAGGTAATAAATTGCGAATTCCACCCCAAATTCGTCCTCCTGAGCCATCATGGCGCCCACAGAACTGCCCTCTACTGCCAGATACAGGATAAGCGGCTTGATCGGTTGTGGCGGCCTTAGCACTGGCGGATTCAACAGGTATTCCCTGATGTTGTCAAAGGCTTTCTGGCAGTCTTCATTCCAGACCACAAGTTGATTCTTTCTAAGCAGCTTAAAAAGAGGCTCGCATATTGAAGTGAGCTTGGCGATAAATCGGCTGACATATTGCAGCTTGCCCAGGAAACTCCTTACATCCTTCTCCTTTTGTGGCACAGGCATCTCTCTGATGGCCTTCACCTTTTTCGGGTCAATTTCTATTCCCCTCTGGCTGACGATATGTCCCAATAGTTTTCCTGAAGTCACTCAAAAAATGCACTTCTTGGGGTTAAGTCGCAGATTATACTTGTAAATTCTGGTGAAGAACTTTTCTAGAGCTTCAAAGTGTCCCTCTCGGGTGGCTGATTTGACCATCATGTCGTCGATATACACTTCCACTTCTTTGTGGATCAGGTCGCTTAAGATCTTGGTCGCCATCCTTTGGTATGTGGCCCCTACATTCTTCAGGCCGAAAGGCATAACTCGGTAGGCGTAGGTCCCCCATTCCGTGATGAAATCGGTCTTAACCCGGTCAGCTATTTTGTTCCGGCTTTCTCCACATCTCCATTACTCGGTTCTGCCATCGGGTGAGGTAATCATGGAAAGATTCTCCGGCCTTCTGCTGGAGCAGTTCAAGATCTTTTAGAGTCACCTCCATTCTGGTGTTGCAGTCATACTGCCTTAAAAACTCCTCAGTGAGCAGATCCCAATCTTCTTTAGTGCGACGGTCGAGACCATGATACCAGTCGATGGCATGGGCGGTCAGACTCAGACAAAAGTATTCTACTTTCTACTTCTTAGACAACGTGGTCCCTTTCATGACCAGAGAATATTGTTTCACATGAGCGGTTGGGTCGGAAGTTCCATCAAATTTCGGCACGTCTGGCATCTTAAAGTTGTAAGGGATCGGGTCCTCTCCCTCCAATTCCTTATCCTCTGGGTTCATCCCTTGACCCCGGCTCAACATACGTGCCATAGCTTCGAACCTCTCTTCCATCTTCTTTAAAATGAAGTCATTAGCCTGAAGTGCCTTCCCCCTCCCAGATGCAATGCTCATCCTATCATCTTCGACATCTCTATCATCATCAATTCTCAGCACAGGCCTTCTTCTCTGCTCTCCCGAGGTTACTGACCTTAACTCTATTGGCGGCGGCCTGACAGGCTCTTCTCGTCTTTCAGCCCTTTCTCCCTCTAGCTCATTCTGTCTCACTGGAGGAGGAAGAGGAGGAGGATTCTGTGGAGCATTCGGCTGTGCCAGGGCGGTCAACATATTCATCATTCTACCTTTGAATTCCTCAAATCGCCGGCGTACTTCTTTCGCGATCATGGCCCTGGTGGCATCATCCCCCCTAGGCGAGTTTGCCATCTGAGATACTGTACCACTGATTTCTGGTAGAATTTCTGGTAGGCCCTCTCTATCTGACAGCTCAGGAGCAGGAACTTGGATCAGTCGTTCGGTTGGTGATCTAGTCCACCTGGGCAGATTTATGATGACTGCACGGATAAGACGTTAGGCATAATGCATGAAATGCAGGTATAATGCATGGTCGTGATATGCAACACTCACAGAGCACAAGCAAGCAAGTAGGTCCTTCCACCCTTATTTCTCCCACACACGTGGTCGTGCAGTCTCTTTCTTAGGTGGGATTAGCCCAAGGGTCAACGAGGGACCCGATGGACAAGCATAGTGCGCGGTAAAAAACCGGCAGCATGACACTCCTATGCTAATGTACAAGCGGATGGATAATGATCGTCACGTATTTGGACGTTCCAAAAATTTCGACATGGCCCTACCGGGGCATGCAAGCCTTTGGCTAGGTTACCAAGCGAGACATCTGGACTCACCCAATACATGAGGATCCATACAGCAAGCATGGAATTAGGGTTCATTTCACCTGTGGAAGATAGCTACGGCCATTACATGAGCTTTGGACAAGGGAGATATTTCTTTAAGGCTACCCAAGCATGATCCCTGCCGACAGGTCTAGCTCATCACGAGCATAGTGACCGATCGGGTCATCATTTTGATATACCATTGAGGTACGTGGCTTGGGCTGGTGATTATCCTTAACACTTCCCCAAATTGAGTGAAAATGGGGTCGTGCTTTAGGAACGCACCGGGGCTAAAAGAGGGACCAAACTAGCATATTCTAAGGCTCTAATGAAATGCGAATGCAATTTTGAGAGAAAGCGAATTTATGAATTAAATTTTAATCATAAATGTTAAGCGAGGTATTTTCAAATTGAAATCTCGAACCATAAACGTCCCCAGTGGAGTCGCCACTGTGACGTGCGCCGGATCCCCATGGGCCGCCCATGGGACCGCCCGCTCGAAGGGCGATCGGGGCATTTGTGGGTCCGTTGGTAGCTTGCAATAAATTGCAAGTGCGTCTATGTTGGGCAACAAGGAGTTTTCATGGAGTCGCCAGCCAATAGAACATTGGGAAAGTTACTCTCGCCTCGGAGAGCCTAAGACTGCACTTCGTATCCATTTTGGGCCAGCCAGAGGGGTCTTTGAAGGTAAACCTCTCTCCCTAAGGAGCCTAGGATTAGCGCTAAAGTCTCGTGGCACAAAAAGGTGTCTTGGAGGGTAGACCTCTAGCCTCTTTGAGCCCAAAGACCAGAGCTGGGTCCGGGATTTCTCATCTATTTCTACCTCGATTATTTTATGATCAAATTTTAATTATCATTAATTCGCTCTCTCTCCACAGGATGCAATTAATTGAAGGCGCATTCATTCATATTTGGAAAGCCGTAAATGATCAAATAAATAGTGAAAGCAATAAATTACAATAATAAAAGGAGCGGAATACAACTCCCTTTATAAAGAGTGCAATACATACACGAATCGGGGCATTGTTTATTTTGAGGACTTTGGTCCTCGCATGCATCATTATCAAAATTGGATATTTTTTTTCGTTATGATTTTCATTGGATAAAAATAGGGCATTTAGACCCTTGCTTTTGTGTAAACCTCATTTTATTGAATATAAAATATTGAGTCATTTTTATACATTAACGAGATATGAAAAGAGTATATCCATATACATAAAATAATCAATGAATAACAAATGGTGGAAATAAATCAAAAGGATTAGGAAACTAAACCGAGCGAAAATCCTCCGAATATGGTAGGTAGCCGCTCAAGCTCGGGATAGTCCAAGAAAATCAATATACACTCATAGAAAGTTCAAAGATGTCAATATACATAAAATTAATATATGGAAAGCCAAAAAGGACTTGAAAAAGATGGAAGATCATTTAAAAGGGGAGAGATAGAACCCACCGACGGCCTATTTTAGGTGACCGACGGGCGTCAGTCAAGATAACCGACATGTCCGTCTGTTACTCAAAAAAAGGGCGTCTGTAGGTGAGGTGACCGACGGGCGTCGGTGATGGAGATGACCCATCGATCACCACTGTCTCCGAAAAAACAGAAGAAAGAAAACTCCTTTTAAAGCAAAAAAGAGGTTTTATCACAAAATCATATAAAGAGAGCCAAAATAAAGAAGAATAATGGCAAAATTAAAAATCAACAAATAAAGAATAAATATGGAATGATATGAAGAAGGAATCCGGAATATTTACCCTCAGATATTCGCTTTGGGTGAGATTCTTGTGTTGATTAGAGCCCCGCGTGTTCCACGAAAAGCAAGGTGAAGGATCAAAGAAAGGAAAATGAACTATTTCCTTCTCAACCCTTAAAAAGATTGTCTTTGGAATCAAAATCTAAAGGAAAACTAATTAGTTTTTAGTCCCTTTTGATGGATTTTATCCTCTTTTGAAAGAAATTTCTTTATGAAATGTGTTTGCTGGAAGAGAGAGAAAATACGCTTGAATTTGGGCAGAGTTTCCCCTCTTCAAAAGTTTTTGGAACCCTTTTCTAGTAAAAATCCGGAGCTTTTATAAGCCAGACACGACCGATGGGCGTCGGTGTATGGAGGCGGGCGTCAGAAGAATCCTTCTGACACAAGGATTCGTCCGACGGCCCTGCCACATCGACCGACGAGCGTCGAAAAAGTTGCGTGCTCCGGGAAACCAGGCGGCGTTCTGACAGGGGCGGTGATTTTCCGACGGGGGTCGAAAAATACCACAAGCCGTCGGTGACCCTAAGCGACGGGCTGGCCGTCTGTGGAGGAAAAAAAGCCTTTTGACTCGAAAAAACCCCTGTTTTCTCCCCCTCTACCTACGAAAGGTACAAAAGACTCACTTCTCGTAGAACGCGGGACTAAAACCCCCAAATCCAAACCATTTATACAGGCTCAGATACTGATTTCATCACAGCCGCTCTGGGACACGGTGCTTACACATACAATAATAAAACCTGTGCATTCTGTATATAAAATTGCTTGTATCATAATTTGTGAATATGAACATAACATGTATTTGTCTTGCACATACATACATAGCAGTGTTTGTCACGATTCACACTAACATTATGACATCCATAACATACATCATGCACCATAATCCGTATATACAGAATACATCATCGAATGTACATATTAACATGCATTATACCAAGCACAGACATACTGCCCCCGTGACACACAAAAAAAAAATGGAAGAAAAGAAAATGAAAATGAAAATGAAAATGAAAATAATGAAATGAAATAAAATAAACACATTCATCATGTGTGTGACGCGCGCCGAACCCGGACAACCCAGCAAGGGCCCTCTCTTTGAATCCGCTTTAGGATTCGAGGTATGAAGGTTCGCGTCTTTTGATCATGGGCGCTATGAGACATCATCGGTGTATCCCTCCCAATAGAACATTGGGGAGAATAACCTAGCCTATTGACGCCTAAAGGCACCTTTGAGGTATTTGGAGTCGCCACCCAATTTGCGAGAAATTGGGAAAAGGTTTCTCACCTCTATTGGTCTAAACCAGAGATATGGTGTCCGGAACCTCCCTCTTATTTATGCTTTGGTTAATTATAAATGGGTTTTTAAATTCTTAAAATTATATCTCTCATCTCAGACGAGCGATGCATTAAAATAAAAGCGCATTTCAAGCACGTAAAGGAAGTAAACGAAAGCGATAAGTAAATAAAGAAAGCAATAAATGAAAGCGGTAAACACGCAAGCACGCAATTACAATAAAAATAGGGGCAGAATACAACCCCAATAAAAGGGGATCAAAGATGTAAGTGGGACGGAATACAATCCCCAGAAGATAAATAAAATTGCCCCAAAATTAATTACAAGGGCCCAAAAAAGAAATGAACTTGAATTTAAAAAACTCACTTAAGATTAAAATAAAAGAACATACATAAATCGGGACATTATTTGAGGAACGTTGGTTCCTTCGCGTTTGTTCGAAATTTAGGAACATTGGTTCCTTCGTATTAATTTGAAGAGGGTTCGAAGAGTCATTTTTGATTGCTTGAATTGAAAAACCGGGATGAGTGATCCCATTTTTGTAGAAAAGTTGACTCTTCGTTTTAATTGTGACATTTTTATTGTCGGGCTAAAACAAGGGACATTGGTCCCAATTTTATTAGTGAAGAATCCAATTTAATTGTAAAAATATTTTTGTGACTTTTTATCACACGCGTACAAAAATAAAACAAGTACTTACAAGTAAACATGTAACACATAAAGAGAAGGAATTAAGAAAGATCTCACCGAGCAAGGCGATATTCCACGTGTCGCGACCCATCCGGGGAGCCGTGAGAACGCTTACACTACCCGACCCAAATTAAACTCATACAAAGATAATATCGAAAATAATATTAGTAAATATTTTAGGCAAATTAATCAAGCAAGTGCAAAATATAACAATAATAATAAATGATAAATAATGATAACGACAATAATATTATGATAACAAATAATAATATTATGTGGCACATAAACATTAGCATGACAATAAGTATGTAATGATAATACTAATAATTATAATAACATAATATCAATAAATATAAAATGAATATATAATAATGATAATAATAAAAAAAAGAGATGATACATAGCAAATAAATAAATATAATAATAGCAACGATTAGTTAATAATAAACATAAAATACATGAATATATAATAATAATGATAATAATAATAATAGTGATAATAAGGTGGTAATAATGCAAATAATAGTAGTAGTAAGTGACAAATAATATGAAAACAGAATAATCAATTAGAAATAATAATAACAATAATAATAATAATAATAATAGTAATAATAATGCCAAATATAAGGGAAAGGATGGCCCATAGAATAACCATAATAATAACTACGTGAGATAACAATGAATAATAAAAAAAATGACAATAGCAAACAATAACATGAGCCTAAATATGAACACAAGCATGAATAGTGATAACGATAAATAATAATAATAATATTAGCACATGAACATTAAAATCCATTTGAAGCCAACAAATAACATATTAATGGTGGTATTAATACAGAAAAATACTAAAAGTAAATAATAGACATGGTATTGATAACAAAAAAAATATTTTGAACAATAATAAATAATATGCAAAAAAATAAATGAGGGTGAGTTCAAGAATGTTTACCCTCATAATTTTTTAGATTGGGGAAACGGTGTCCTGATCGATTTTCCTTGTCAGATTTGTTGTGTAAATACTTGAAGAAAATGGAGAAATTGATATTTCGAAATAAAATCAAGAAAAAATTACTTTGATGAAAATATTTTTGGGGAATGATTTGAGCAAAGGAAATTGATTTTCCAAGCCCAAATCACTCTAGAAAATGGATTCTGTATTTTGGGAAGCAATTCCAAAATTAAAAATTGAGAAAGATGAAAAAAACAAGCTAAAGAAGTCCTCTGGAGAGCCAAAAAAGTTGAGAGAAAAAAAAAAAAAACTTCCTCTCATAGTCTCCGTTCTCCTTCTTTTTTAAAATGAAAGGAAAAAAAACATTTAAAGTTGCCTTGGCCAAAAATGGCAAAAGAAAAAAGATCTATTATTTTTGGTTAATTCAAGATAGCATAAAATGGTGAAACAATGGAAAATGTCAGACTGAAGAAAAATCAGAAAATCAGACTGAAAATAGCGAAAAAAGTGGACAGGCGAAACAGGTCGCGCGGAGGAGGCAAGGGCGCGCGGCAGCCTGCGCGTGGTGCCCTTGCACCGCGCGCGGCAGGCTGCTGCGCGCAGCCTGCCTCGCGCAGGAGGGTCGCGCGAGGCAGCTGCCTCGCGCGCAGGGGGGTCGCGCGAGGCAGCATGCCTCGCATGCAGGGGCCTCGCGCGAGGCCCCCTGCCTCGCGCGCAAGGGGGGTCGCGCGAGGCGCCCGCCTCTGCGCGCAGGGGCGTCGCGCGAGGCGCCTGCCTCGCGCGCAGGCGCCCCTGCGCGCTGGGGCGGCCTGCCTCGCAGGCGCCCCTGCGCGCTGGGGCGGCCTGCCGCGCAGGCGGCCCCGCGCTGCCGCAGTGGCACTCGCAACCATTTTTTTTATTTTTATTTTTATTTTATTTTTATTTTTCTATTATTTTTATTTTTGACACAAAATTAGTATTTTTATTTTACTTTACTCCATTTTAATTTTTAATCTCTAAAATATATATTTTTAAATTATTTTTCGAAAAAACACACTTTTGACAAGGGAACGATCGATTCACACTTTTCTTGCCGAAAATCGGTCTTCTATTTCATCATCGGGTAATCCTGATCTTGGACCGCCTCGGGACCCGGTGTCTACAGTTGCCCCCAATTTTGGGGAACTTAGAACACAGGTGCCTAAGTGAGCCAAAATTCAGAAAATAAGGGAAGAGATGCGTACCTGAGGCGGTCGCTTTCCGAACTTGGTCCTGCCAGCTTGTCGGCGTCATAGAATTACTACTGGTCACACGATTGAGGAACGTCAGCTTGTCGACGCAAAACCATGGCTGAGCGACTGATAAACACCAGCTTGTCGGTGTGTGAAGGCGCCAGACTTCGAAGAACGCGATTGATGAAACACCAGCTTGTCGGTGTGTGAAACCACGGCTGAGCGACTGATAAACACCAGCTTGTCGGTGTGTGAAGGCGCCAGACTTTGAAGAACGCGATTGATGAAACACCAGCTTGTCGGTGTGTGAAACCACGGCTGAGCGACTGATAAACACCAGCTTGTCGGTGTGTGAAGGCGCCAGACTTTGTAGAACGCGATTGATGAAACATCAACTTGTCGGTGTGTGAAACCACGACTGAGCGACTGATAAACACCAGCTTGTCGGTGTGTGAAGGCGCCAGACTTTGTAGGACGTGATTGATGAAACGCCAGCTTGTCGGCATGTGAAACCACGGCTGAACGACTGATAGACACCAGCTTGTCGGTGTGTGAAGGCGCACGGCTGAACGACTGATAGACACCAGCTTGTCGATGTGTGAAGGCGCCAGACTTTGGAGAACGTGATTGATAGAACACCAGCTTGTCGGTGTGTGAAACCACAGCTGAACGACTGATAAACACCAGCTTGTCGGTGTGTGAAGGCGCCAGACTTTGTAGGACGTGATTGATGAAACGCCAGCTTGTCGGCATGTGAAACCACGGCTGAGCGACTGATAAACACCAGCTTGTCGGTGTGTGAAGGCGCCAGACTTTCCTGCAGAAACAAAAAACTTGTATGCAAGGGTAAGTTATGCATGTGCATGTGCATATGTTATGCAAAATGCAGGTGACACCATTCATCTGAGTGGTCTAGGGGTCGAGGTGCGATAACTTTTGCCGAAGCGACTCATGGCTCCATGAGGTCGCTCATGCCCCCAAGTGTCTGTAAGCGATGTCTTGCTTTATGGACTGTGACTCATAATTCTTCAGGGAGGATTGCCCGATGTGTGTCTTTGTTTGAAAGGGGTTGCCCAAGATAATGCTGCCTTATCACTCCAAGCGTCATTGTTTTAAAGGTAGTGCGTCCCTCGTGGATTTTCACACTAGCTTTTCTTAGCGGGAGATGCGTCCTTGTCGGATTTTCACATAACCCTGTGCCTTATTTTTTGCCTGGAATGGACCCAACCCAATCGAGCGGCTTTTATTCATTTCATTTTTTTGTAGGGCAGACTGCCCATTGCCAGGTTTTCACCCTGCCCTTTGGCCTAACTTTTGCTTAGAGCGCCAGTCACGGTTTTCATCTCTAACGGCCTTTTTTTTTTTTTTAATAAAGTTTCTGTCGACGTTGACCGGCTCCCTGAATTCATTCCCATCACCATTTGTCAGGATCGCAGCCCCTTTAGACAAAAGATTCTTCAGAATGAAAGGTCCTTCCCAAGTGGGCCTAAACTCTCCTCGAAAGTCCGGAACCCCTGGCCTCATCTGTTTGAAGACTAGGTCTCCTTCCTTCAATGGGTGCTTTCTTACTTTCTTCCCAAATGAGCGAGCTAGCCTTTTCTGGTAGATCTGGTTGTGGTAGTATGCCCCATAATGCGAATGGCAATTTCTCTGCCCAGTCTCTATAGGTTTGCACCATCTTAGCCAATATTTTCTTGATGTTCTTACTAGCGGCCTAGACTGCTCCGTTGGCCTGCGGTCGGTAAGGAGAGGACTTATGGTGTTGGATGGCGCACTTCTTGAGCATCTGCTTAGTCTCAGCTTGGAACTGTACCCCATTATCTGACACGATGTGATGAGGGAGACCGTACCTACAGATCAAATGTCGCTCGATGAACCTGGCCATTTCCCGGGCGCCCAACTTCTTGAAGGATTTAGCCTCGAGCTATTTGGTGAAATAATCGATAACAACCACAATAAATCGGTGTCCATCAGAGGCTGTCAGGTGTACTTCTCCTATTATGTCAAACCCCCATGCGGCGAACGACCATAGAGATGCCAGGTTACACAACTCCGAAACTGGAAGGTGTCTCAGATTAGCGTATTGTTGGCATAATTGGCACTCCTTCACATATTTAGAGCTGTACTGCAGTGTCAGCCAGAAGAATCCTTGCTGCCTATTTTCTTTGCTAGGGCCATACCATTCATATAGGCCCCCACAGACCCCTGCATGAGTTTCCTCCATAACCTTTTTGGCTTCTTTACCCTATAAGCATCTTAGTTGTATGCCATCGGCTTGTCACTTGTACAACACACCGTTTACACTGATGAACTGAGTGGACAACTTGCGAATCATCCTCTGGTCTTTTCAGTGGCTTCTTCTGGGAATACCGCCCTTTCCAAATAATTCTGGACACCATAGTACCATGGCTTTCAGTCCGTAGCCTCGACATCCCCAACTCATTCAGTCTCAAAGTATGGCTTGCTTGCACTAGAAACGTGCACAGGCCTCATGGCTATTCCCTTGGGGTTATCCGACATGGATACCAGGGTGGCTAAGGCATCTGCCAATTGGTACTCATCTCGGGGCACGTAGTTAAAAGTGCAGACTCCAAACTGGCCACTTAGTTCTTTTAAACACCTCACATATGGCAACAGCAGCTCTTCCTTAACGGTCCATTCACCCCTGACTTGGTGGATTACTAAGGATGAGTCCCCAAAGACCTCTACTACTTTTGCCCCCATGGCTGAGAGTGCTTCTAACCCAAAGATGCAGGCTTCGTACTCAGCTTCGTTATTTGTGGCTTTATATCTCAGTCTCTTAGCTAAGGGGAGCTTCTCACCATCTGGGGTTGCTAGAATTACTCCTGTCCCGGCCCCTTCGTTATTTACTGCCCCATCAAAATACATCTGCCACTTCTGTACGGTGATGGCCACCACATGTTTGTCGGGGAATTCATATTCTAGCCGGTCTGCT
This sequence comes from Excoecaria cochinchinensis, assembly GCA_947683425.1. NCBI lineage: Eukaryota > Viridiplantae > Streptophyta > Magnoliopsida > Malpighiales > Euphorbiaceae > Excoecaria > Excoecaria cochinchinensis. The sequence continues at coordinate 8,106,965 of CANTUQ010000004.1, forward strand.
TCAATTGGATGGTCGGCAAGAAACTCCGCAACTGCCCGACCTTTGATGGTCTTTCTCGTGACATACTCCACATCAAATTCCTACAGCAGTATTAGCCATCTTCCCATCTTCCCTAACAACGAGGGCATTGCTAGATTCAGTGAGATATCAGATGCAGTCGTCGACGGATTTTCGGGTGTGTTCTCCTGTGCGGGCTTTGTCAAGCTACTTTCTGTATCATTGCCCGATGTGCTCGTTAGCTCGAGATGACCCAGGACCCAGCTAGGGACCCATTATCGTTCCGAGGAGGAATCTTTTCTGCAAACTTTTGCCTCTCGCTATCAGGATCTTTGGAGCCAACCGCCGGCGAAAACTGTCATACCCCTTTCGGTACCCATTTTGTAACTTCTACTGATGAGTGCAAAAGATGGATACTCAGTCCGGCACCTGACAACGGGACACGACAACTTAGGCATCTGGCTGGCGAGAGCAGGAGTAGAGTAGCCACTTAGATTTTACCTTTTATAAAAGAACTAGGAAATGATGAGTTAAACTGCTTTTGCTTTATGTATTTGCAAAAAAACTGTGTGCATTTTAGCACGATTTCTCTATACATAATCACCATTTAACATGGATTCAGAATGCAAAAATTACATCTAATCTCGGAGTGGATCTTGTAAGCATCAGACTCCTATTTCCAATCAGCCCTCGCGGGTTTTCTTGATTGAATATATATATATATATATTTTTTTTATTTTTTTTTTGTTTTTTTTTAAGCCTCCGCCATGGACCCTCCTTCAGTTTGTTAGCATTGGTTGAATTCGCTGTCATCTTCATCTGCCAGGGGGATCGCTGCTTCTGAGAGTGGCTCCCCTTGGTATCAAAGTCTTGGTCTTAGCCCTTATGCAGACTGGTCGAGGTGATGGGTTCCTTATTTGGGGTTTGAATATAAAGTTTCGCGTTTGGCCTTTATTGGCTTTGGCGGTTCGAACCCTGGGATGGCCTTTCGATGGCTGAGACAGGGTGACAGGTTGGGCTTGAATGATCGGGGGTACTTTTATCGATTTTGGTGGTTTAAGCTTTCGAAATGGTTTTCGACAGCTGGGATTGGGTGGATGGTTTGTGGGTTAGCCTTTTAGATCCTTTTCAGTAGCTAAAAAGAATGACAATGTGCAGGCATGTGTAGATCAACAAGATTTGAGCGAAGCTTTTCTTCAAAAAGTATTCCCTTGCCCCCTGATCAATTCTCTCTTTTCTTCTCTCTTCTTTTTTTTTTATTTATTTAATTTTTTTTTATTTGATTTTTTGTTTGTTTGTCTTTTTTTTTTTTGATTGATTGATTTTTTTTTTTAATTTAAGTTTTTTTATATATTTTTTTTTTTTGCAACCCAATTTTTTTTTTTAAGCTTTGCTCAAGTCCTCAATTTTACACATACGTGCACTTTTTATCTTAACCACTGGGACCATATTGCTCAATCTAGTCGGGCATATAGTTTTAGCAAGAATTTTGGCTATAAGGGTTCTAGATGGTTAAGAGTCGATCGTAATTGTTTTTGGGGTACACATTTCAAATGGTTGAGAGGAAAGGGTTCACGTTGTTTGGTTTTGATGAGTTGTATTCTGGTGAGTTATGTTTTCTTTGTGAAGGTCTTGAGTCTCATTCGCCTAACTCCTGATGTAGCTTTCGAAGCTTGATCTTATTTGGTGGCATCATATGCATCCCAGATGTCGTGGGAGTGCAAAGAAATGGCTTTCAACATTCGGTTCGTCGTCATGTTGGCTCGTGGAAGTAGTATTAATCTCAAGAATGTCCTTATCAATTTTCAGCATGTCATACCAGATCCGGGCAAAGGCTTTTTTTTTTTATTATCTCTCAAGTTTTTATCTCACTTCAGGAGTCATAACAGATGCTATCAAGATTTTCTTTGGGTTCTCCCAAAGTTCCGAGATTGAATGGAATGGCATTAGTTGAACCAATGTCAAATGTAAATGTGCCATGATTATGCATAATGAAATCACAAGAAACATCACACAAGATAGCAAAACCATCCAGTTCATTCAAGAAAACTATAATTAAAACAGTCATCATTAAATAGTTCAGAAATAAAAAAGAACATCTAAATAGCTACTTCCTTCTTCTCTTGTTAATGCGGACGCTGCAGTCGATGGTCTACTATCACTTTTGGGAACCCCTCAGCTCCTCATTCCTCTCATTTCTTCCTCCATGAGACGGTGCACTTGTTTCTTCAAAGCCCGGCATTCCTCAGTGTCATGTCCAGTCTGCTGATGATAAGTACAATACTTGTCCTTTTGGCGATTAGGGTGCCCTTGGTTCCTGGTAAGTTTGGTTGTCTTTGACTGCAACTTCCCTTGCTTAACGAAATGAGCGAACTGTTCAGATAAAGGCTTTCCTAAGATAGGATAGTCACTTCGGGTTACGCTTCCAGGTGCAATCTTTATGCCTTGAAAACTTATCTTGCTACCCTCTTCACGGCTTACGCTCTCACCGATCTTCACTTCAGGAAGCATGGATGGTTCAACACCCCAAACCTGCTTTCTCGGGACTCACCAGTCATTGAATAGGTCTGTGACATACCGATGTGGATCCATTACCCCAAAACCCATAGTCGGCTCAGTTGACCGTGTCGGAGGGAATGACTTGCCTACACTAAATGAATATTTTTGGGCCACTCTGACCACCGGATCTTTCTTGATACCCTGAATACCGATAGAACTGTCCCCTCTGCATAGATCAATTTCTGGACTTGAGTCTGTGGCACCAAAGGCAAACTTCTTGTAGGCATCTTGGGTAGTCGCTCTTTTGGACCGCTGAATTGCCTCCTCGAGGACGTCTATTTTTCTCTTGGAGCCACTCAACATCGACAACCCGAATTCCTCTTTACCAGCGCATCCTACGCCTTTTTGCTTCAGCTGCGGAACACAAGGCATTTTTCCTCTTAATCTATATCCTGACATGCGTGATGCCGCAGCCGGGCTGCGCTTGCTCTATGACACAGCAAGGCTAGCGTACTGCGCCTTGGTAGTTGGAGCAGTCGCGGCGGCGATGTCCTCCTTCATAGTTTCCATCTTGACCTCAAACTCTTTCAACTTTCTCTCTAAGTCCTGCGCTCTCTTCTCCATTTGGTCGATAAGGAATGCAGGGGTTGCGCCCAATCTGCTTGATGGATTAGCCATTTCTAATGACAATTCTGGAACCAGGGATTCGGGGCTAGAGATTCTGAACTCCAATACGAAGCTTGCTCTGCTGACTTAAAGGAAGATCTTCTCTTTACCGATTGGCCACCTAAACCCCTAGACCACGGATTCGTACTTATGATGGCTGAAAAATCCAATTTGTTAGTATGATGCATGGATGACATTAAGAATGCATGGTCGTGTTGATGCAGCATCCACAAACATGCACAAGCAAACAGACCCTTCCAACCTTATTCCTCCCGCACACGGGGCAATGTGGTCTCTTTCCTAGGTAGGCTTAGTCCATGGGTCAACAGGGGACCCTACGAACACGTGAAGTGCACGGCGAAAAGCCGGCAGCATGACAGCTCTAGACTAATGTACACGCGTATGGGTTTTGGCCATTACGTATTTGGACAATTCAATCTAGTTAAGGTGGGCTCACCGGGGCATGAAAGCCTTTGATAAAAGACCACTTAACTTGCTTGATTTTGCTTAATGCGCGACGGCCCATGTCACAAGCATCATATTAAGGAACATACCACCTAGTGGAAGTCTCTATTTGCCATTAGATGAGCTTTAGTCAAGGTAATGAAACTTTAAGGGCTACCCAAGCATGGTCCGCGCCGACGGGTCTAGCTTATCACGAGCATAACGACCGATCGGGGCACCATTTTGATATACCAAAAGGTACAAGACTTGGGCTGGTGATTATCCTTAACACTTTCCTACAATGAGTGAAAGTAGGGTCGTGCTTCGGGAACGCACCGGGGTAAGATAGGGACCAACTAGCGTAAGTCTAAGGCTCTAAAATGATATGATGCAATTTTCGAAAAGAGATAGAATTTTGAGTTTCAAAAATCCAATTATAAATTTTAACCAAAGCACTTTCAGAGTGAAGTCTCAAACACAAACTCCCCAGTGGAGTCGCCACTGTGACGCGCGCCGAACCCGGACAACCCAGCAAGGGCCCTCTCTTTGAATCCGCTTTAGGATTCGAGGTATGAAGGTTCGCGTCTTTTGATCATGGGCGCCATGAGACATCATCGGTGTATCCCTCCCAATAGAACATTGGGGAGAATAACCTAGCCTATTGACGCCTAAAGGCACCTTTGAGGTATTTGGAGTCGCCACCCAATTTGCGAGAAATTGGGAAAATGTTTCTCACCTCTATTGGTCTAAACCAGAGATATGGTGTCCGGAACCTCCCTCTTATTTATGCTTTGGTTAATTATAAATGGGTTTTTAAATTCTTAAAATTATATCTCTCATCTCAGACGAGCGATGCATTAAAATAAAAGCGCATTTCAAGCACGTAAAGGAAGTAAACGAAAGAGATAAGTAAATAAAGAAAGCAATAAATGAAAGCGGTAAACACGCAAGCACGCAATTACAATAAAAATAGGGGCAGAATACAACCCCAATAAAAGGGGATCAAAGATGTAAGTGGGACGGAATACAATCCCCAAAAGATAAATAAAATTGCCCCAAAATTAATTATAAGGGCCCAAAAAAGAAATGAACTTGAATTTAAAACACTCACTTAAGATTAAAATAAAAGAACATACATAAATCGGGACATTATTTAAGGAACGTTGGTTCCTTCGCGTTTGTTCGAAATTTAGGAACATTGGTTCCTTCGTATTAATTTGAAGAGGGTTCGAAGAGTCATTTTTGATTGCTTGAATTGAAAAATCGGGATGAGTGATCCCATTTTTGTAGAAAAGTTGACTCTTCGTTTTAATTGTGACATTTTTATTGTCGGGCTAAAACAAGGGACATTGGTCCCAATTTTATTAGTGAAGAATCCAATTTAATTGTAAAAATATTTTTGTGACTTTTTATCACACGCGTACAAAAATAAAACAAGTACTTACAAGTAAACATGTAACACATAAAGAGAAGGAATTAAGAAAGATCTCACCGAGCAAGGCGATATTCCACGTGTCGCGACCCATCCGGGGAGCCGTGAGAACGCTTACACTACCCGACCCAAATTAAACTCATACAAAGATAATATCGAAAATAATATTAGTAAATATTTTAGGCAAATTAATCAAGCAAGTGCAAAATATAACAATAATAATAAATGATAAATAATGATAACGACAATAATATTATGATAACAAATAATAATATTATGTGGCACATAAACATTAGCATGACAATAAGTAGGTAATGATAATACTAATAATTATAATAACATAATATCAATAAATATAAAATGAATATATAATAATGATAATAATAAAAAAAAAGAGATGATACCTAGCAAATAAATAAATATAATAATAGCAACGATTAGTTAATAATAAACATAAAATACATGAATATATAATAATAATGATAATAATAATAATAGTGATAATAAGGTGGTAATAATGCAAATAATAGTAGTAGTAAGTGACAAATAATATGAAAACAGAATAATCAATTAGAAATAATAATAACAATAATAATAATAATAATGATAGTAATAATAATGCCAAATATAAGGGAAAGGATGGCCCATAGAATAACCATAATAATAACTACGTGAGATAACAATGAATAATAAAAAAAATGACAATAGCAAACAATAACATGAGCCTAAATATGAACACAAGCATGAATAGTGATAACGATAAATAATAATAATAATATTAGCACATGAACATTAAAATCCATTTGAAGCCAACAAATAACATATTAATGGTGGTATTAATACAGAAAAATACTAAAAGTAAATAATAGACATGGTATTGACAACAAAAAAAATATTTTGAACAATAATAAATAATATGCAAAAAAATAAATGAGGGTGAGTTCAAGAATGTTTACCCTCAGAATTTTTTAGATTGGGGAAACGGTGTCCCGATCGATTTTCCTTGTCAGATTTGTTGTGATAAATACTTGAAGAAAATGGAGAAATTGATATTTCGAAATAAAATCAAGAAAAAATTACTTTGATGAAAATATTTTTGGGGAATGATTTGAGCAAAGGAAATTGATTTTCCAAGCCCAAATCACTCTAGAAAATGGATTCTGTATTTTGGGAAGCAATTCCAAAATTAAAAATTGAGAAAGATGAAAAAAACAAGCTAAAGAAGTCCTCTGGAGAGCCAAAAAAGTTGAGACAAAAAAAAAAAACTTCCTCTCATAGTCTCCGTTCTCCTTCTTTTTTAAAATGAAAGGAAAAAAAACATTTAAAGTTGCCTTGGCCAAAAATGGCAAAAGAAAAAAGATCTATTATTTTTGGTTAATTCAAGATAGCATAAAATGGTGAAACAATGGAAAATGTCAGATTGAAGAAAAATCAGAAAATCAGACTGAAAATAGCGAAAAAAGTGGACAGGCGAAACAGGTCGCGCGGAGGAGGCAAGGGCGCGCGGCAGCCTGCGCGTGGTGCCCTTGCACCGCGCGCGGCAGGCTGCTGCGCGCAGCCTGCCTCGCGCAGGAGGGTCGCGCGAGGCAGCTGCCTCGCACGCAGGGGGGTCGCGCGAGGCAGCATGCCTCGCGCGCAGGGGCCTCGCGCGAGGCCCCCTGCCTCGCGCGCAGGGGGGGGTCGCGCGAGGCGCCCGCCTCTGCGCGCAGGGGCGTCGCGCGAGGCGCCCGCCTCTGCGCGCAGGCGCGTCGCGCGCAGGCGCCCCTGCGCGCTGGGGCGGCCTGCCTCGCAGGCGCCCTTGCGCGCTGGGGCAGCCTGCCGCGCAGGCGGCCCCGCGCTGCCGCAGTGGCACTCGCAACCATTTTTTTTATTTTTTTTTATTTTTTTTTTCTATTATTTTTATTTTTGACACAAAATTAATATTTTTATTTTACTTTACTCCATTTTAATTTTTAATCTCTAAAATATATATTTTTAAATTATTTTTCGAAAAAACACACTTTTGACAAGGGAACGATCGATTCACACTTTTCTTGCCGAAAATCGGTCTTCTATTTCATCATCGGGTAATCCTGATCTTGGACCGCCTCGGGACCCGGTGTCTACAATGTGTCATAGCATGTGTGCTCACATTACATATGTACATAAATATTGTGTTGGAACATACATATACTGTTGCATGTCATAGTGTGCACACATTAGCATACTTCATTAGATTAGACATTACACACATCATGACACTTTGCATCTCTCACATTGTGCGCCATGTCATGAACATACATTATCACGCATGCGTTATACCATGCACATATGAAACCTGCATCATGCATGTCAGTCGTCACATATATACCATGCCACATTTTGCATGTGCATACCATGTAAATACACATACCTTGTAGGTGCCACTCATTTCTTGCGACCACTTTTATCTCATATCTTGTATCGCATACCATAGAAGCTCACTGTATACAATCATTCTCATGTTGTGTCCCATCTCATGTGCATTATTTGTATATGTTCTGCACTTCTATATATGTGAGTCTTGCCACTCCTCGAACTCATTGGCGCACATTTTTGCGCCAGATCATCTACATCCTACATCACGTCATCTTGCATACATATCTCTATCATGTCTAAATCATGCAATGTTCACATGTACCATATATCATGAACATTCATCCCCATACTGTGCCATAGGTTGTACTCATGCTTTCGTCCTATGCATGTACATTGCGAATTTATGCATGCACATCTTTTATCATGCAGTGTTTACACACTCATATTTTTCTCGCAGGTGTTTTACACACACATCTTTGCACATATTTCATGTACGCATTTTTATACAAAATGTTTTTACACATGTTTCGCACATATAATTCCTTACACGCATACATGACACTATTGCATACGCCATTCCATATACATGATTTCTAACGCATAGTTTGCACACATTTTTTTTTATAAAAAAAATTAAAAACGACAAAATTTTTTTTTGCCTAAACGATTTTTGTGTATATATATTTCAATAGAATCAAAATTTTTTGTGTTAAGCCATACCCTAAAACGTTCGCATGTTTGCACCTTATTGAGGTACCTTTGATTCAAGGTTTGACTCTGCCTAATTAGTTCTCAACTATGAATGGATTTGATCTTAACTCTAGAAATCTGAGTTTCATTTCACTTTGAATTAAGTAAGGGGTATATGTGTTTGATCTTTAAGAGCTAGATTACATGAAAATATTTGGCTATATCATGTCATTTCCAATTTCGAGCACTTTTGGCCCGTTTTTGAAAACAAACTGAAAAATCTAGTTGCAATTAGGGGATTGGATGAAAACTCACTAAGAGCACTAGAACCTTTCTGATTACCTGTCAAAGCGACCCTTGGATAAGGCTGAATCTAGAAAATGATTTAGGCAACTATTTCTTTGTATAGCTCTCTAAATGACCATCTCCTACCCTTATTTCACAATCGCTTGATAGCCCCTTGAGCCTTTATTTTGGTATGCTAAATGCGTGCCAGTTTTGTTATTACACACATTAAAACTACCTTTCGCCTAAAATGATTTTGGCTTCCCCTTAGAAGAATGGCCGCTCTAGTAAGGATGGATGTATATTATGACATTTCTTTGAGCTATTAAAACTTGCTCCGATAAAAGGGGGTTTACACTTCGAGAAGAAAATTTCAATCATCGATAATTTTTGGGGTTACCAAAAATTGCCCCGATGAAAATGGATTTACATTTTGGGGAAAAGAGCCTCAATTTTTTACAATTCTTTGAGCTACCAATAATCACCCTGATAAGGATGGGTTTACCCCTTGAGAAAAATTTTCAATTATCGATAATTTTGGGCTACACTTCTGAAAAGGGGTTTGAATCATCGATAAACTTTTTGTGTAATTAGAGACATGAGCTTGCAAAGAAAAAAAAAGAGAGCGAAAAGAAAAAAAAATCAAAAATTGAAATTGAAGGAAGAAATAGAAAAAATAAATCGAAATTGAAGAAAAAAATAGAAAAAAAATCGAAATTGAAGAAAAGATAGAAAAAAAAGAAAAAAAAGAAAAAAAAATAAGAAAAATGGTAGGGCCGAAGATAATACCCCTTGATGAGTGCAATAGCTATATTTCTTAACTAAATTGTTATGTTGAGCTTGATAAGTCAGAGTGTTACCAAAATTCAAGAATATCTAGATAGTATCCAATTGGGGTTGGGAATGGTCCTTCCATCCGTCGAATGAACGTCATGGCTATTTTTCTCTAGAAACCTAATCCTTTTTTGATAGCCACCTACCTGAGCCTAACGTTACAACCAAAGTAAGACCTACTGATTCTTGGTTTGGCCTTATCTAACTAGCGGAGATGACCTTCTAGTAAGGTTTGGTACGTAGGAAGAGGCGTATGGTGTTTCTTGAGCTTCAAGCGGGAAGCCACGAGTGCATTTGCATTCGAGTTGAGTCTCGTCTCCAAAGTTGTAATTAGAATTTGCTTTCAAGTGATTGAAAACTCTGTTTTGGCCTTTGCACATACACACAGAGATCGCATGGTATGCTTCGTATTCACATGCTGATTTAGTAAACATTGATACTTACGCGTTTACTTTCTTGCACTTCATTGGGAATGACTCCCGAATTCTTTTGCCGAGATTGAATCAGTTGAGAATGTGGTTCATTCAGTATGCTCAAAGGCAGATAGAAACTCGAGTTTGAGGTACCTTATAGGTTGCACTCATTTTACAATCTTGGGGTATTTCTTATCACTACCTATGAAAATGATACTTTGCGTACACTCCCAACAATATTCTTTGTACATATGCTCTCTGCAAATGTTTTTACACACAATTGTAGCAAATATTCTAAATAAATAGTTTTACATGTACAATTCTTGGTGCATGTCTTTTGGCATAAGAGCTTTAGCGAATACATTTCATAAGTGCTTTTGACGCATGTGGCTCTTTATGGGCATATCCTTTGCCAGCATCTTGCATCCACATTTTTCGCATGCATTCAATACACATATATGTGATTTTTCCTACATATGTTTCATACACATAGTTGTATGTACACACATCACACACACCCAATTCCTTACATAGCTTTCATGTATATAACATATCCCACCTGACTTTGCATATGATTTTTTACATCTATGCCGATGAATGACTCTTTACCACATGCATGATCATTTGCATGCATGGTCATTTGCACATAGTTTGCATACATAATCCCTTGTATATATTTATCGTGCATGAACTTTTGCATGTCCTTCTCATTCATGATCATTTGCAAACATGTTAGAATAACGATTCTTAGCACATGTTCCATAATCTTCCACATGGATATAAGCCATTGGCATATATGACATACACATAAGCATTTTAGGATCATAGTCCTTTGCATGTCATTTCATAAATGCATAGCCTTTCACATGCATTCCGTGTATACATGGTGTCCAACGCACACTAGATAGTATACATCAGCCCCACGTGACTTTTCCTAAAGTCCTCTGAGGAGGCAAAATCTTTAAATCCTCTGAAAAGGCAATTCTCCAAAGCCTTCTCAAAAGGCAATTCTTAAGCCCTCTGAAAAAGCGATTCTTAATCAACCAAAATTCTCTTCGGGGGCAAGTCAACCTAAGTCCTCTCAAGAGGCAAAGCAAATCAACCAAAGTCCTCTCCGGGGCAATCAGTTCTCTAAGTCCTCTCAAGAGGCGATTCTTATCCCTCTGCATACGTTTCTCATGCTTGAACATTTGCATACATAGCTTTTCACATGCATACATGGTGCTCGACACTCCTCTCAAAGTCCTCTGAAGAGGCATAAAAAGAAAATTCATCTGAGGAGGCGAAATCTCAAAGTCCTCTGAGGAGGCAAAATGTCCCAAAATCCTCTGAGGCAAAATCTTTAAGTCCTTCGAGGAATCAAACTTTCCAAATTCTCTTAAGAGGTAATTCTCAAGTCCTCCGAAGAGGCAATTCTCAAGTCAACACAAGTCCGGGGGCAAAAATGCGCACGAGGCAGTTCTCTTTGAAAAGATTATGGGTCAGAGTCCATGAAGCCAAGGTGGGGCATCAGGCAATGTGAGCAACCAACCAATACCCTCAACAAATATCTTGACCACCTAGAATGTGGTCTATCCATTTTTGCATCTCACATGCATCTCACATGCATGCATAGATCTTTTGCATATCTTCCAGTATATCATGCGCATTCAATCCTTCACGCGTATAGTTGTGTACACAAAATCTTGTACATTAATCATTTATTTGTGATTCAATCTTTTGTATATGCCTTCTTGCTAATGATTTTGCAGGAAAAAACCAAACCAAGCGATAACTTCGGCATCATGAAGTCAAGAAGAAACATGCGCAAGTTGAAACCATGCGGTAACTTGTAAAGTCCTTTATCAAATTATCTTTTAAGTCCTTCTTTAAAGGCATTCTCAGTCTCTTCGGAGCATTCTCTTTAAGACCTTTTTCACAGGCATTCTCAGTCTCCTCGGAGCATTAGATTTAAGGCCTTTTCTCAGTCTCTTTGAAACCATGCGGTTATTTTCAAGAATATTCCAAATCCCTTCAATCCTGAGATGATCCGAGAGGCAGGTTTAGCTCAACGTTGTCAGGCACTACCCAGAACAGGGCAACCGAGCATCCAAGTCTCCCAGTAAGCACCAAGCTTGAGCATCAAAACCTCCTAATGAGTATCAAAGCCTCTCGATGAGCATCAAAGTCTACCAGTGATCATCAAAGTCTCCCAGTTGACAACGACCCCAATAGGCAGGTACTGCCACAGGTATGTGTCACTTTTATAATTTACCCTACAAATTTGCGTTTTCCTTTTTTTCAGAAAAAAAAAAGAAAGTTCAAGAAAAATATCAGCGATAGAGAAGATCACAACCTGGATTGCAGTTAGAGAACACTGCATCTCACAATCGAGGTTGTAGTCAGAGAGTACTGCACCTCACAAGGCGGGACTGCAGTTAGAGAACACTGCATCTCACAATTGAAGCAGTGGTTAGAAAAACACCGCTCTTCACATCGGGATTGTAGCCAGAGAGTGCTGCATCTCACGGTTCACGCGGCAGCCAGAGAGCGCTACGCACCTTGCAGATCGGATGGGGGTTAGCAAGGGAGCTTCAGATCGAAGATGTGGTTAGAAAAACACCGCTCTTCACACCGAGATTGTAGTCAGAGAGTGCTACATATCACAGTTCACGCGGCAGCCAGAGAGCGCTACGCACCTTGCAGATCGGATGGGGGTTAGCAAGGGAACTTCAGATCGAAGCTGTGGTTAGAAAAACACCGCTCTTCACATTGAGATTGTAGCCAGAGAGTGCTACATCTCACGGTTCACGCGGCAGCCAGAGAGCGCTACGCACCTTGCAGATCGGATGGGGGTTAGTAAGGGAACTTCAGATCGAAGCTGCAGTTAAAGAAACACTGCTCTTCACAATGGATTTGTAGTCAGAGAGTGCTACATCTCCTTGACCCTGCGTAAGCCGAGACGAGGCCAGCAAAAACCGAAGTTGCAGTTAGAGAAACACTGCTCTTCACAGTGGATTTGTAGTCAGAGAGTGCTACATCTCCTCGACCCTGCGCAAGCTGAGACGAGGCCAGCAGAAATCGAAGTTGCAGTTAGAGAAACACTGCTCTTCACAACGGGTTTGTAGCCAGAGAGCGCTACATCTCTTCAACCATGCGCAAGCCGAGACGAGGCCAACAGAAGCAGAAGTTACAGTTAGAGAAACACTGCTCTTCACAGCGGATTTGTAGTCAGAGAGTGCTACATTTCCTCAACCTTGCGCAAGCCGAGACGAGGCCAGCAGAAGCAGAAGCTGCAGTTAGAGAAACACTGCTCTTCACATCGAGTTTGTAGTCAGAGAGTGCTACATCTCTTCAACACTGCGCAAGCCGAGACGAGGCCAGCAGAACTGAAGTTGCGGTTAAAGAAACACTGCTCTTCATATCGAGGTTGGAGTTAGAGAAGCTACACCTCACATCGTGCAGGCCGAGACGAGGCTAGCGGTACGAACCAGCCACCGTGCAGACTGAGACGAGGTTTGTGGGTGCCAGCGATAGAACAGATCGCGAACCGAGATTATAGTCAGAGAGTACTACATCTCACAGATCAAGATTACAGTCAGAGAGTGTTGCATCTCACAAACTCCGTGCAGGCCGAGGCTAGCGGAACACTGGTGGTAGAACAGACCACAGATCGAGGTTGTAGTCAGAGAGCACTACATCTCACCAAAGCTGCACGAGCCGAGACGAGGCCAGCAGAAACAGGTCGAGACGAGACCGGTAAAGGCACATGTACAAGCGCCAACAAGGTAAGGTCCGGCATCCCCAGGTATGTAATTCTCCCTCTTCCTTCTTTGAATTTTGGCTCACCTAGGTATCTATGCACTAGCTTCTCCAAAATTGTGGGCAACTGTAGACACCGGGGTCTGAGTCAGATTTTGATGGCAATTTTGGGTACTTGGTAAATTCCTCCAAAAAAAATATAATAATAATAATAATAAAATTAAAAAACAAAAAAAATGAGATTAGGTTAATTTAATTAGATAAATCAAGAATTATGATTAGTTTAATTTAATTAGTTAATATTATAAGATAAATTAATTAATTAGTTAATATTTTAGGATAATTAAAATGTGATAATTGATTAGATGTGATAATTAATTAGATGTGATAATTTAGGTAGATTAATTAGATTAAGTAGGTATAAAAATATAGAGTATTTAATTAATAGAGTATTTAATTAGTTAGTGTGTTAGTTTAAGTAAATCAATTAAAATCAAAAACCAAAAATCAGAAAATAGAAAAATGGAGGAAATTACCATTGTGCACCTAATTAACCCTAATTGTGGGTATAAAGGGAAAAGAATGAAGAGTATTTTGGGGGCTCTCTCTCTCGGCTGGAACAAAAAAGAAAGAAAAAGAAATAGAAAAGAAGGGAGAGCAAGAACAGAGGGTGGTGGCCGGCTATAAGACCAAGAACATAGGAAAACCAAGAAAGGAAAAGAAAAGAAAAAGAAAGAGAGAAGAGAGAGCAAGAAAGGTAAATAGAAAAAAAAAACAAAAGGGAAATAGAAGGTAAAGAGGACCAAAACACACAGAAGAGAGGAGCAAACACGCAGGCCACGACGCCGGAAAAGGGAAAGAAAAAGGGAGGAAGAAGAAGAGGTGGCGCCGGCCAGCCACGGCGGCGCACGGCCACACGCGCCCCACCGGCGTGCTCCCGGAGGCCGGACGAAGCCTCCGGCACTAACTGACCATCCCCAAACACCGGCGTGGAGCTGATCGGCGAGAGAGGGGGCAGCAACGTCGTATGCGGTTTCCGGCCAGATCTGGCGACATCCCGGCGCGTGACCACCTGCATTCGACTCCCGGCGACTCGATCTACCCGGCGGTGGCGGAGGTGTCACCAACGGCCGCCCCGACGAACCTCCGGCGAGGGAAATCCGGTGAGTCTATTTTATATTTATTTATTTTAATATATTATTAATTAATATTAATTAATATTATTATTATTATTATTATTATTATTATATATTTATTTATTTATTTTCTGTTTATTAATATTATATTATTATTATCTTTTTTATTTATTTATTATTAGTATTATTGAGTTATATTAATATTGTTGTTGTTAATATTATTTATTTTATGTTTATCTGTTATTATTATTATTATTATATTTATTTAATTTCTTTTATTATTATCATTATATATTTATTTAATTTCTGTTATTATTATTATTATTATTATTTGGGTGTTATTAATTAATTGTTATATTTATTCATTTATTATTATTTTCTGTTTTTATATATATTGTTATTATTATTTATTTTATTACTATTATTTTATTCTTTATTTGTTATGATTAATTATAATTATTATTGTGATTGTTGTTATATTTTATATATTGATATTATTATTATTATTATTTGCATTATTGCTATTATTATTATTATTATTATTATTATCAAATACTATTTGTTTTATTATTATTTTATGATATTATCGTAAGCATTATTATTTATATTTGATTATTATAATTGTCATCATATTTTGCATCCATTAATTCTTCTAATTTTATTCATTTAGAATTTATTTATTTATTCGAGAAATATGTAATCACTATTTTATTTTATTTTATGTATTTGTGGTCTGTAATAATAAAACGATTTTCGACCGCTCTTAAAAAGAACCATCACACAAATGTTTTCTACCAAATAAAATATTGGTTGATAAAACTGGACCAATGTCCTGATTTTCATCTCAAATAAAGATTTAAACTTATTCAATAATCTTATATCTTTTTATAATAATAAGTAGTCCGAAACCAACGTTCCCATTTAAATGAATATCCCGATTTATGCATGATTTGCACTCTTTGCAATGAGGGTTGTATTCTGCCCTTAGTATTATTGTAATTTTATTTTATGCTTTTTACGCTTTAATTCTATTTTATCTTACGCTCTTAAATGGATAAATGCGCCTTCAATCAATTGCATCGTGTGGAGAGAGAGCGAATTAATGATAATTAAAATTTGATCATAAAATAATCGAGGTAGAAATAGATGAGAAATCCCGAACCCGGCTCTGGTCTTTGGGCTCAAAGAGGCGAGAGGTTTACCCTCCAAGACACCTCTTGTGTCACGAGACTTTAACGTTAATCCTAGGCTCCTTAGGGCGAGAGGTTTACCTTCCAAGACCCCTCTGGTTGGCCCAAAATGGATACTAAGCACAGTCTTAGGCTCTCCGAGGCGAGAGAAACTTTCTCAATGTTCTATTGGGTGGCGACTCCATGAAACCTCCTTGTTGCCCAACATAGGCGCACTTGCGATTTATTGCAAGCAGTCAACGGACCCACAAATGCCCCGATCGTCCTCAAGTGGGCGGTCCCATGGGCGGCCGCGAGGATCTTGCGCGCGTCACAATAAGTTTAATTCTTGACATAGTGGCAAGTTTAGACCTAGAGTTGCATCACATAGATGTGAAGATTTCTTTTCTCGAAGGAGAACTGAATGAAGAAATCTACATGGAACAACCTGTAGTTTTCGTCAAAAAAGGCAGCGAATATATTGCTGATTGATAAGCTAAATCTTTGGCCTTAAACAGTCCTCAATACAATGGTACTTGAGACTTCATCATACAATCATGTTGAATGGGTTCAACATGATTGATGAAGATCATTGTGTTTATAGTAAAAGCTCTAAAAGTAAATTTGGCATTTTGGCATTATATGTAGATGACATACTTAAAGCTGAAAATGACAAATGGTACGTAAATAAAATCAAAGATTGGTTATCGTCCAACTTTGAGATAAAGGATACGGGTCAAGCATATAATATTCTTGAAGTTAAGATTTCAAGAGATTGTTAGAGAAGGTTATTGTCTTTTTCTTATGAGAAATATATCAACAAAGACCTTGAATGATTTAATATGCAAAACTATAAACCCATAGATAACCCCATTGCCAAGAATTAGTTTCTTAGCAAAGTTATGTGTCCTAAGATGCCAGAAAAAAATGAGCGTGTGAGGAACATTCTATATGCCAGTGCCATCGTAGTCTTATGTATGCGATGTTGTGTACAAGACATGATATATGCTATGCAGTGGGCATGGCAAATAGATATCAATCTAACCTAGGCAAAGCACATTAGAAGCAATTAAAAGGATACTTAGATACCTTAAAGGTACAACAGATTATTCTCTCTATTATTAAGAAAAGGATCTGCATTGAGAGAATACATAAACATTGATTGGGCAGAAGATGTGGATGAGAGAAAATCCACTTCAGGTTTCATGTTCTCGCTTGGCAAGAGTGCTATCTAGTGGAGTAGCAAGAAATAAACCTGTGTAGCCCTATCAACAATGGAAGCTAAATTTAACACTTCCTTAACTGCAGTATAAGAGATAGTTTAGCTAAAATAGTTTGTATGCCATTTAAGAGTAATTGCCTTAGAGGTACCAATGATAGTCTATAGTGATAGTCAGTTGCTGATAGCTTATAGTAGAGCTAAGCATATTGACATTAAGTATCAATATATGAGAGATATAGTTGCACGAGGAGAAGTAAACTTATAGTATGTTTCTATGCATGCAGATCGATTGAGTAAACCTATAACAAGAGTTGTGTTTTGAGAGACACATTAGATCTTGAGGTTTGCGTAGAATTTAATTGGTACTGTTATATTTTAATATAATCCCTTAACGTTATTATTTGTGAATAATAACCAAAGTTCATTGTTGGCAATACATGAGTGTAAATGTTTATGTCTAAACATTTACTGTTATTTATATGAGATTGAGCATGTCAAACAGAAAAGTAGCCCACTCACAAGGGTGTTCACCTTAGTTTTGTCAATGAGTTGGCAAAGACTAAGATGAGGCAATTTTTGAACATATGAGAATGCTCGAGAGTCTGTTCAAAATAAAAGTGCCATCTTGCAAAAATTACAAGATGAGTCTTATTAAGGTGCGAGATAAGGACATACATAAGATTGTATGCTTTGGATTGAGATCCAAATAAGGATTGTATGGAATTCGATGGTAAGTTAAACGTAACTACCATGTTTTTTCTAAAAAGCCAGAAGTAGTCCTTAAGTACGCGGACTAAAGTTGGATGCTTCGGTGCATCACAACCTTACGCTTCTGTATGGTGTTATATATATACATTTTTAAATGTAAGACATGCGCTCCTTTAAGTGAAGGAAAGAATACCATAACACATGTTTTATACCGTGTGTACTTATTTGACCAAAGGGATGGGAATTTAATATCATTGATCTCAACTTTCCCTATTGTGAGACCCTATTTATATATTTCGACCCTTAGAACCCTTAACTTATCCCTAAAGCATGGTTTAATGTGGCTAGCTTAGTTAGTTTCCAAGAGGTCCGAGAAAAATTTAGGCCTGGCGGATCTAAGTAGAAAAGCGAGTTAAATCAAAAAGGATGGCATATAGTAAGAGGGGAAGATAACTTTTTGATCACTTTTATAAGGTTTCATGGTTCTCTAGCTAGCCTATTATAGTTTCTATGAGAAGAAACATAATAGTGAATATGAAAATTATTTTATGAAATCATGAATTAAAACAGTGAATGTGAGAAGGCAATCTAGGGTTAGGCATACGTGGAAAGGAGGATCTCGTTTTTCGAGACACTATATATCCCTAACAGGTGATAGCAATAGTGTTCTCGAGGTATGCTGGTCACACAATCTATCTGCCAGTATAACTGAAGATTAAGACTGCAATTCATTCCGTCATGTGCGTGTGGGAGATGATAGAGTTTGGGTACACCCATGACTCTAATATGGATTAAGTTCCAATCCAGGTAGAATTGAGTAATTCAATCTGGATGAGATTACCAAATCCTATCTCAAAAAGAGACTGAGTTAAACTAGAGATAAGTCTCTAGCTTTTAGAATCTCTATAAATAGGTAAGAGATCTTAGTATTTGGTAACGAGAAAACGTATACACTGCAAGTTTGCTCATTCCCACTCACAGTTTTTTGTCTAATCTTTCAGGGGCTTTTAGATTGTGGAATAGCTGCTGTTATCTCGCTTGTGGATAAAAGCTAGGCCAGTGACAAAAAACAAACGGGATCCTTGTAGACGCTTCCGTAACGTTTCTACGCTACAAGATATAGGTACCATTATTTAATGTTACCTCAACAAAGCATATTTTGTTATAAATTTCCCTTCAATTATTATTATTATTATTATTATTATTATTATTATTATTATTATTATTATTAAAACTTACTTATTTTGCATGCTTTTCCCGTACCCTGTATATTTCCTTTTGCATATTTTCTTCACTAATTTGGCTACTTTCACTTTGTGTTATTATTTCATTTCTGGATTTTCTTCATCTCATGTAAGGCCTATTTTATTGTTTTACTCTCAGTTTGCACTTTGTGAACATATTTTGTATGTCATATTAATTTGTTGAATTTTTTTAGTTTGATTATTATTACTATTATTTTATATTAATATATTTTCAACTATTATTATTATTATTATTATTATTATTATTATTTGTTAGTTATTTTTGCATGTCATTTACATAATTGTGCATTGTTTTTTTCCTTCTTGTTTGCCTTCTATGTGATTTTTATGGTTTCATTTTTGTTTTATTCTCCATTTTAGGCAACTATTGCATTTAAGTCTTTCCTGCGTTCTTTATACTTGGTCACTGTTACATCTTGATTTTACATGCATGCATGTGTAATGTAGGCCAACTTCCACTTTTCATGCAATTCCTTTATTCTTTCATTTTTCTTTGGCTCATATATTGCATTTCCTTTTTAAAATTTCTCTCATTCATTTTGCATGTGTTTTATTTATTATCTTTTGCATCTTATTTTATTTTATACTTGTATATTATTGTTAATATTATTTATTAGATTGTGTTAATATTATTACATTTGTACCATGCTTGTTGCCTAATTATTTATTATTTTTTGTTTGTTTAATTTTAATTAAATATTCATGCATTTATTCTTTTTGGTTTAATTATTGTCATTTATCTCCTTTTATTTTTTTCATGGCTAGATTTGCATAATTTGTAATCATCTTTGCATGTGTATTGTTCACGTATCACCTTAATTTGTTTAATTCATATGAACACATTGAATTTAATCCATTTTATTTTCTACTTGTATATTAATTTTATTTTATTATTTCTTCGTATTTTCATGTTATTTTTTAATTGTTTATTTATTTCTAATTTATTTACTTTTATTGCATTACTATTTATTTTTAAGTAACTTATTTCAGTTTTTATTACTAACTGTGTGTCTCTTTTTGTTTTGTCGATTTAATAAACCCACTCTCATTTGAGTGTTTCCCACTGAATAGAAATTTTGGGGTGTGGACACCGGGTCTCGAGGCGGTCCAAGATTAGAATTACCCGATAATGAAAGCGATACTTGCCAGTGAAGGTGTCAAAAATGATGTTCCCCTTGTCGAAAATTCCCTTTATTCCCCCAAAAGTGTTAACGCGAATATTTGCATTTTTATGCTCATTACCCTTTTTTATTTTTGTTTTTATTTTTATTTTTTATTTTTTTTAATTTCGTTTATCTTGTTTTACTTTATTTTTTATTTTTATTTTTTATTTTATTTTATTTTATTTTCATGCGCCACGCGTGCGGACCGTGCCCGCTGTGGAGGCAGCAGGAACTGCGCGCGCACAATAGGAACTACGCGCGTAGCAGAAGCTGCGCACGCGCGCCCCTTGGGGCGCGTCTCCCCCTGGGAGAGCGCTCCCCATTGGGGCGCGTCTCCCCGTTGGCACGTGTGCCCCTTGGCACGCGCGTCTTCCCTCCCACACGTAGCCATCTTAGTCGCGTGCTCTGCGCGGTCGTTTCCTGCAAATTTTTTGCATTTTCGAGTCCCTTTTTACCTCTGATCTTTCCATTTCTGTGCAATTTTTGAGAAGGAGAAATTGAAAGAACAATTTGTTTTTCTTTATTTTGAGGCATCCCAGATAATCAAAAAGGGGATTTGGTTTTTTATTGGAGGATCGGCAATTATTTTTGAAAAAACATAGGCTCCTGTTCTCTCTCAACAAGAAGAACAGGGGAGCTTCTTCTTCGAAAAAAAAGAGTTTTAAGTTTTTTTCAAGTTGACATTTTTATTGCTGCTTCTTAGTTTTCTTCAAAGGATTTTTTTTGTCGGGGCTTTCTCGTTAGCAAAGGGAGATCAATACCCTTTTGCTTTATATTATCCCCGCCTAAATTTTCTACAAATTTCATCTCTTTTTCGCCTTATTTTCTTGTTTAAATATTTTGTGTTTTTCTACCAAATTCTCGACAAAGGGGAGCGGATCAACACAATTTTTTCGGATCTACAATTTCTGAGGGTAATACCATTGGACCCATTCTCATTTATTCATGGTTCATTATTTTTATTGTTGTAGAGATTGTTGCTCCTGTTACCATGGCCATCTTCACTAATTGTTTCTAGCTCTTTTATTTTTCTTTGGCTACTGTTGATGTATTATTTGTTTTTAGCTTGATTTTCATGGTTTTATTTTCATACTTGTTGTTGGCAGACCTCTTCCTCCTCTTCTCCTACTACTAATATTATTGTTATCATTTTTATTTCATTATGCTATCATTTTGTGGTTTTACTATTGTTAATATTACTAACATTGTTGCTCTATATTTTATATCATCATTATTTGTCCTCATGATTTCATTATTATTATTATTATTATTATTATTATTATTATTATTATTATTATTATTATTATTATTAGCATATTTATTGTCACGGTTATTATTTTGTTGCATTGTTTCTGTTATCACTATTGCCATTACTATTAGTATTGTGTTTATATATTATTATTTATTATTCTGCCACTATTGTTGCTATTATCATTATTACTATTTCTATCATTGTTATTATTATTGTCATTATTTGCTTTAATATTAATATTCATTATCATTATTTTTATCACTTTATGTTTATTTGTTTTGTGTTTATTATTATTATTATTATTATTATTATTATTATTATTATTATTATTATTATTATTATTATTATTATTATTATTATTATTGTTGTCTTATATTATTATTATTATTATTGTTAGCATTATATATTTGTGTTCAATATTTATTTCATTTTTGTTCGATTAATTTTGTTTAGAATTGTTACTCATGTTCTTAATATTATTTTTCCTGTCTGAGATTTTATTTTGAGTCGCGCTATATGCACGTCCCCGTGGCTCCCCGGATGAGTCACGACATGTAAACGAACACTTCAGTTTGGTGAGACTTTTCTTATTTTCCTCCTTTTTGTTGTGTTTGTTTGCAAATAATTATTTTATTTATGCACGCGTGAGATAAAAAATCGCAAAAGTATTTTTATAATTAAATTGGAATTTTCACTAATAAAATTGGGACCAGTGTCCCGCGTTTTAGCCAAGGAATGTAAAACATCACAATAAAATAAAGAGTTTCTTTTTCTCCAAAAATGGGATCACTCATCCCGGCTTTTCAAACTAGCAATCAATCAACTCTTCGATCCCTCTTCAAAATAAGCGCGAAGGAAGCAATGTTCCTAAACCAAACGAATGTCCTCATTTATGTATGTTTTTCTCATGTTTGATTTTGTTTGAATTGTTTTAAATTTATATTCATTTCCTTTTGGGCCCTTGTAATTAATTTTGGGGCAACATTATTTAATTTCCATTTGGGCTTGTATTTTGTCCCTATTTACATTTTTAATCTTCTTTTATTGGGGTTGTATTCCGCCCCAATTTCCCTTGTAATTGTGTATTTAGTGTGTTTACTGCTTTCCTTTATTACTTTATTTATCGCTTTTCTTTATAGCTTTCATTTATCGCTTTTCTTTATAGCTTTCATTTATCGCTTTTTGAATGCTTGCAATGCGCTTTTAATTAAATGCATCAATCGTGTGAGAGGAGAGATAGAATTTTAGCAAGTTAAAAACTCATTTATAATTAACCAAAGCATAAAAAAGAGTGAAGTTCCAAACCCCATCTCTGGTTTAGACCGTAGAGGTTAGACGACCTTTCCCAATTTCTCGTAAATTGGGTGGCGACTCCAAAATACCTCAAAGGTGCCTAAAGGTACCATGAGGCTAGATGATCCTTTCCAATGTTCTATTGGGAAGGAGACATCCAAGATATCTCATGGTACCCATGATCAAAAGACGTGAACCAATCCCTCGAATCCTAAAAGCGGGTTCCTATGAGGGCCTTTGCTGGGTTCGGTGCGCGTCACAGTGGCGACTCCACTGGGAATTGTTTGAGACTTCACTTTGAAAGTGCTTTGGTTACAATATAATTGGGTTTTTAAAACTTAAAATTATATCTCTTTTCAAATTGCATTACGTCATTATAGGGACTTAGAACTATGTTAGTTGGTCCCCTATCTACCTCGGTGCATTCCTAAAACATGACACTACTTTCACTCATTGTAGGGAAGTGTTAAGGATAATGACTAGCCCAAGCCTTGTACCTCTTGGTATATCAAATGGAGACCCGACTGGTCGCTATGCTCGTGATGAGCTAGAACCGTTGGCAGGGACCATGCTTGGATAGCGCTAAAGTATTATCACCTTTACTAAAGCCCATGTAATGGCAAATAGAAACTTCCACTAGGTAAAATACTCCTTAATACAGTGCTTGTAATGTGGGCTATCGCATATTAAACAAAATCAAGCAAATTAAGTGGTCCCCTAGCAAAGGCTATCATGCCCCGATAGGTTCACCTTAATTTTATTGAAGTGTCCAAATACGTGATAGCCGAAACCCATGCGCATGTGCTTTAAATTAAGAGTGTTATGCTGCCGATTTTTCACCGTGCACCATGCGCGTTCATAGGGTCCCCCATTGACCCATGAACTAAGCCCACCTAGGAGAGAGACTGCACTACCCCGTGTGTCCGAGTTATAAGGTTGGAAGGATCTATTTGCTTGCATGTGGTTACAAAATGTTGCATACCTCACGATCATGCATTGTACATGTCATCCATGCATCATTCTAACCCCTTTAATTTTTCAGCCATCATAGACCATTCACCTGAGGGGTTCTGGGGTCCTCATAGTTGTCCAAAGAGCGAGCAGAATTCGAAGGGGTTGGCAAAGGTCTACCGTCTTAGTCAAAGTAACCACAGGCATTGGGAATGGCTGGTCCATTGCGGTAGATTGAAGAGGGTCGTGTCTTAATTGCTCGAGAACTGGATGAAAGGTTTGAAAAGCTTGAAGGGAGGTTGTCAGCCATAATTAAGGAAAGGTTAGATGCCGTGGCACTAGTTCTTCAAGCTCAAGTCACTACAACTACACTTAATCGATTTGAGCTAGCCGCGACCAAGAAGGAGTATGCAACGATGGCTGTAATGTCTCCATCCGCTCCTGAGCCTAGAGGTAAAGCGACACTCAACTCACTAATCGAGCAAGTGCAAGGAGAAAAAGGACTAGGGTCTTTACAGTCAATGGGTCCCCTCAGTCCCGCAAACACTAAAAAGAAATTAGCTGATCTTGAAGATGAGATTATGAAGTCCAAGCTTGGAACTACCCGGACACCTCCCAATAGGACCATTACTAGCTCTGCAAGTCTCTGAATTGGTTACTATGGTAACAGCAGAGGTACAAAGAGGATAGGGAAAGCGCCAATAGTTGAGACAGCTCAGAGGCGCTACTCTAATTTAGGCAGACCTTTGTCTTGGGTCCTGGAAAGGTTGATGAAGAAGGGGGTGTTACAACCATTGCCTCCCAAGCTGGCTAAGACCTGGGGCAGCCTGGTGTAGACATCGGGTCCCGAGTAGCCTTGATCAGGATTACCCGATGATGAAATTTAGCTATGCCGGCTTATAGGCAAAAAGATTGGAGCTCAGAAGTGATTTTCCTTGTCTTTTCGGTGAGTAAAAAGGGTATTTTAAAAATATCTTAAAAATATTTTTTAAATTATTTTGAAGAAGATAAAGTGTGTTTTAGATTGGTGGTATTTAAAAAAAAAAAAAAAGGTGAAAAATGATGGAAAAATGTTGAAAAGTGGAAAATAGGGGAAAAAGTTAGCAACGGAAGGGCGACGGCCAATTTACGTGCGCGGAGCGCGCGCTCCGCGCGACCGACGCCCTTGGCGTCGGTCGTTTCGAGCGAGCGATGCCTTGGGCGTCGCTCGCTCCGCGCACGACGTGCGCGGAAGTTCCGCGCAACTCCGCGCGGAGACGTGCGCGAGGCGCGCGGAAATCGCCGAAATCGCCCCACTTCGCCCATTTCGCCCACTTTTCGACCCCCACTCGATTTTCAACCGTTTTTGGACGGTTTTTGGTGGTTTTTGGGTAGTTTTTGATGGTTAAAAACACTAGAAAAATTCAAAAACGGGGGAGGACGAGTCAGGAACATTTTGGAGAAAAAAAATTGAATTTTGGAGCTTTGAGTTGAGAGAAAAAAATCCATCTTACACACTTGTTTCCAAGAGCTTTTCTTCAAGTTTTCAAGCTATTTTCTAAGGATTTTCACAAGAGAAGACAAGGAATTCAACACTTCTATCTTCAATTCTTCAAAACTGAATTTGAGGGTAATTATTCTTGGCTTTGCTCATTAATTCTCTTGTTAATTTCATTTATTTTGGCTTCCAATTAACATATCAAACATGTAAATTCTCTTAATCTCCATATTCTTCTTCTTATTTTTTTATCTTCAATTATTCATATAACAAATAAGTTTTTTTAAATTCTATTAATCTTTTTTTCATGTCAAATTATTCTTTGTTCATGTAATTATGCATGTTTTAGGTTGTAAATACCTTTAAGTTCTTAATGCTATATCATGTTTATTATTATGCTTTCTTTTGCATGTATGAGTGTTATAATCATTATTCTATGCTAGTCATGCATGTTAAGTTGTGTTATTCTCATGTTACATTTTTAATTCATGTCTTAACTATAGTAAAATTGATTGTCACTAATTTTACATGCACGTTAATTACTAATATTAATAAGTTGTATGTACCATGATACTTTCTCACATTATGCATGTTAAATTGCATCTTAATTATTCTATGCATGTTAAATTGCATCTTAATTATTCTGTGCATGTTAAATTACATCATGATTATTTTATGCATATTATATTTTCATGGTACATATTATCTTTTTATGTCATATTATTTTGTTGGCTTAATCACTAACATGAATTTCTCTTGTTTTATTTTTGGTTGCACATCATTGTTTTTACTTTCAATTGAGCATCCATGCACACGAAGGAGGAGTTGCGGGGTTTGGTATTTCCTTTATACATTTTTTAATTCTCATTTCGTTTATATTTTTAATTTCCTTGTATATATTCATTGAATAAAATGTTTTCATATGCGCACCTAAATAAAAATCACAAAAATAGTTTTACTAAATTAGTTTAGATTTTTCATAATAAAATGGGACCAATGTCCTAGTTTTCATCCCAAATAAAATTACCACATCCAAAATATTTTCTTTAATTGAGCATGCGGGGACCAAAGTCCTCATAGTTAATAAATTCCCCGGTTTTATGTATGTTTGCACTTTTAAATGGGAGTTGTATTCCGCTCCTTGTATTATTGTAATTTATCGCTTTGACATTTATTTTGCTCATTTATTGCTTTCAAAATGTGAATAATTGCGCCTTTTAATCAACTGCATAGTGTGGAGAGAGAGCGAATTAATGACAATTAAAATTCAATCATAAATTAATCGAGGTAGAAATAGATGAGAAATCCCGGACCCAGCTCTGGTCTTTGGGCTCGAGAGGTTAGAGGTTATCCTCCAAAATACTTCTTGGGTCACGAGACTTTAGCGCTAATCCTAGGCCTCATGGCCCAACATGGATACTAAGCGCAGTCTTAGGCTCTCCGAGGCGAGAGTAACTTTCCCAATGTTCTATTGGGTGGCGACTCCATGATACCTCTTTGTTGCCCAACATAGACGCACTTGCGATTTATTGCAAGATGCCAACGGACCCGCAAATGCCCCGATCGCCCACGTGCGGGCGGTCCGAAAGGGCGGCGCTCGAGATCCGGCGCGCGTCACAGTGGCGACTCCACTGGGGACGATATGGTTCGAGATTTCAATTTGAAAATACCTCGTTTAACATTTATGGTTAAAATTTAATTCATAAATTCGCTTTATCTCAAAATTGCATATCATCTCATTAGAGCTTTAGATTAAGTTAGTTTGGTCCCTTCTCAAGCCCCGGTGCGTTCCCGAAGCACGACCTCATTTTCACTCAATTTGGGGAAGTGTTAAGGATAATCACCAGCCCAAGCCACGTACCTCAATGGTATATCAAAATGACGACCCGACCGGTCGCTATGCTTGTGATGAGCTGGACCCGTCGGCAGGGATCATGCTTGGGTAGCCTTAAAGTAACATCTCCCTTGTCCAAAGCTCATGTAATGGCAATAGATACTTCCACTAGGTGAAATGTACCGTAATGCTATGCTTGCTATATGGGCCATCATATATTAAACGAAATCAATTTAATTAAATGGTCTTCATCAAAGGCTTTCATGCCCCGGTGGGCCCATCTTAGTTAAGTTGAATTGTTTAAATACATAATTGCCAAACACCCATACGTATGTACATTAGATAGGAGCTGTTATGCTGCCGGTTTTTCACCGCGCACCATACGTGTCCATTGGGTTCCACGTTAATCCATGGATCAAGCCCACCTAGGAAAGAGACCGCACTACCACGTGTGTGGGAGATACAAGGTTGGAAAGATCTATCTGCTTGCATGTGTTTGTCTATGTTGCATCAGCACGAGCATACATTGCATTTTAATCATGCATCATCTTAACAATCTTTGCATTTCAGCCATCATAGATTCTCCTGGGTGGTCTAGAGGTCCCGACGGACGGTTAAGAAGGATGCCGCTTTTGGGGTTAACTGAGTTAGTGTCAGATCAGAGTTCAGAGTCAGTCTTAGAAGGAAGTGTGGGGTTTTCTTCCGAATCATCAACAGAAGTAAGTATGGCTAATCCATCAAATGAGTCTGATGCAACTCGGGCAATAATCACCGAGGAGGTAGGAAAGAGAATGGAGGAATTTGAAGCCCGAATGATTGCAATGATGGGCAATCTTGCCACCACCATAGCTGGTCAACAAGCTACTGCTGCCCCTATCCGAGTACCAGCTGAACAAGAGTTTGTAAGAGAAGAACGTCCTGTTGCAATTAACCAACCAGTGGTTGACCCACCTGTTGTCGAGCAAAGAGTGCCTGCACCTATTGAGCGCAGAGAGGGCCCCAGGTCTGAAGCTGAATTTGGGGAAGATGAGCTAGAGGAGCATAAAGTAGCTAAAGAGAAGTCGCCAAAACTAGATGAGGCAATATGGAGGAAAATGGAAGAGAGATTTGAGGTCATGGCAAGGATGATGACCGTGGGAAAAGGAATGAACCCGGAAGACCGAGAGCTGGATGGGGATGACCTAATTCCCCAGAATTTTAAGATGCCGGACATTCCCAAATTTGATGGAACCTCTGACCCTGCCGCACACATCAAGCAATACTCGCTGGTCATGAAGGGAACGACCTTAACAAGAAAGCAGAAGATAGAATATTTCTGCTTGAGTCTCACAGGAGCTGCTATTGATTGGTACCATGGGCTTGACAGGAGATCCAAGGAGGACTGGGACTTGTTGACCGAAGAGTTCCTTAAGCAGTACGATTGCAGTACCCGGATGGAGGTCACTTTGAAAGATCTCGAGTTGTTACAGCAGAAGGCTGGGGAGTCCTTCCACGAGTACCTTACTCGGTGGAGAAACCGGGTTATGGAGATGAAACGCAAACCGGACACTTCTGATCAGATTCGGCTATTCATTCGAAATGCCAGTCCTTACTTGAGAGAGGGACTGAAAATGAAGGGACTCAAGGATTGGGAGTCTTTGAAGGACATTGCCATAGAAGCGGAAGGAGAATATTTATCCAAGAGGGCAAATAGTGAGTCCTATGCCCAGAGGGGATACAGCAATCAGGGGACGGCCAAACCAGTAGGTTCAAGCAGTGGTAACAGAGTTGGGAAGACTGCCGAGGTGTCTGCAACCGGCGTAAGTCAGAGGTATTTCTCCAACTTGGGTAAGCCTTTATCATGGGTGCTGAAGAGGCTAATAAAAGAAGGAAAATTGCGGCCCCTATCACCTAAGCCGGCCAAGGCTCAAGGACAGCCAGGGCACAAAGAGAATGAATACTGCGCATTCCACCAACATACCGGGCATTTGACGGATGAGTGTATAACGCTAAGACATCGAGTCCAAGATCTAATTGACAACAAGCAGATCACCGATCCTGAGCAGAGAGAAAGCAAGAAGAAGTCTGGTTATAACACAGTGCCACCTCCAGTCTTTATGATCGGATCGAGCCTACCAGAGTGGTACGTAATGCAAGATCTATATGGAAATGAGTATGTCGCTATTACTCGCCTTGCAGTGGATGAAAAAGGGGTTTCCGTGGCAGCGATAGACTGTTGGTCCACTAGTGAGAGTGGAGATGACGAAGATGAGAAAAATGGAGAGTTTACGGATCCGTGGGATTCAGAGGAAGAAGAAAGAGTAGCAGCAGTAACAAGAAGTGGGAGGGTCATTCCAGAAGCCGAGAAGCAGCAGGACCCAGCACAAGCAATCGCAGAGAAAGAGCCGGAAGAAAATTCAATAGTGAAGCAACTGAAAAAGACCACGACTCAGATATCTATTTGGGACCTCTTGAGACAGTCCCCCTCGCACCGATAGAAGTTAGTCGAAGCATTGAGCGTATCCACCGTAGCAACTACAATCTCTCCATCCGAGCTTTTAGACCTTGTAAAGGGGGGATCCGGGGAGAAGTTGGTTTTTTCTGATGCAGACCTACCAACAGAGGGTCGCAACCACAACCGACCTTTGTACATCAAGGCACAGATCAATGGTAAACACACCGCTTGTGTCATGGTTAATGACGGGTCATCGATAAATGTCTGCCCTTTGGTGGCACTTCAGGCCTTTGGGATGGATGAGAGTATGTTAAGCAAATCTGACCTGACCATCACTGCCTACGACAACTCCAGGAGGCAAGCATCGGGAATTTTCAAAGCTTTGGTAAAGACAAGGCCCATTGAGACAGAAACAGATTTTGTGGTCTTGCCGATTCCAGCAAACTTCTCAGCTCTGCTTGGTAGATCGTGGTTCCACAAGTTAGGGGGAGTACCATCCACATTACACCAGATAATTAAAATACCCCATGAAGGAGAAGTAGTGACCATTAAAGCAGCAAGAGAGAACCAAGTGTCTGCCTTGGAGATCTCTAATTAGCCATTCAGTGGCTTTCATGTATCGATGATCAGAGAAGAGCAAAACCTAGAAGGTAGCCCTCAAGTGGTGAATATGCTGAAGAAGATGCACTTCCTCCCAGGGGCTGGTTTGGGAAAAGAGTCACAAGGGCTGCAGAATGCTATCACTACACGTGGTCAAAAAGATCGAAAGGGGTTGGGCTACAAAGGAGAATATGGTAAGAAGAAAGGGTCAGGGAAGATTCCCCATATTTCGGAGAGCTTTGTGCCATCATCATCGGTTTGTGCTTACACCGGAGAAGAAGAACCGCAGTGGGTAGATGGGAAGATTATCCCTGGATTTGAAATTTTTAACGATGTCTTTGATTGGGAGATCAGAGTTGTTAAAGCTGTAGAGAACTTTTGGGATGAGGAGATTATGACCCAATGCAGCATCTGGGACAGAGATGAGCCCGAAGAGATTGTAACTGATAAGCTGTTAGCCACTAAGCTCAAGGGGAAGGAGAAGATAGTGGAACCAGAACCGAAGATAGAAGATCTCAGGATTTCACCAAATCAAGAAGCCAAAGCACAGTCATCTGCAGCATCAGCGTCGACTAAAGTTGATAGTCATTTAGATTCTCTTTTTATACCAGAACTCTTTGAGAACAATGTTAATGTTTCTGATTATGTTAATGAGATGAACAACTTTGCTTACTTGTGTGATGTTTCTGATGATTTCATTTCACATGATCATAAGCATGATGCATTCATTTTTGATATTAATTCAACTGGCACAACTGCATTTAATCTCGGAACTTTGGAAAATCCAAAGGAAATTTTGCTAGCGTCAGACATAACTCCTGAAGAGAGAATAAAATTTGAGAGAATATTAAAAAAATATAAAAAAGTCTTTGCCTTGACCTATGAGGATATGCCAGGAATAGATCGAGATGTTGCCGAACACGCCATCCCAACTTACCCAGAGTTTAAACCCGTCAAGCAAAAACTCCGGAGACTTAGGCTAGAATGGGCACAGAAAGTGAAAGAGGAGATCCATAAGCAGATTGAGGCCAAGTTCCTGATAGAGGTTCAATACCCAACATGGTTAGCTAATGTGGTTCCTGTAGCTAAGAAAGACGGTAAGGTTCGAGTATGCGTCGACTATCGAGACCTGAACAAAGCTTGCCCTAAAGATGATTTCCCACTGCCTCATATTGATGTGCTAGTAGATAGTGCTGCTGCTTGTATGATGTATAGCTTTGTGGATGGATACGCAGGGTACAATCAAATTCTTAACAAGATAGTGGACCGGATCAAGACAGCCTTTATCACCGAGTGGGAGACATATGCCTATCGGCTTATGCCTTTTGGGTTGAAGAATGCAGGAGCAACCTATCAGAGGATGGCGACCAAGGTTCTCAATGACTTAATCCACAAAGAAGTGGAGGTGTACGTCGATGACATGATGATTAAGTCGGCTACCAGGGAAGGTCACTTTGAGGCATTAGAAAAGTTCTTTCAAAGGATTAGCAAGTATGATCTACGACTCAATCCCAAGAAGTGCATTTTTGGAGTTACATCAGGAAAGTTGTTAGGCCATGTGGTAAGCCAGAGGGGAATCGAGGTAGGTCCCGATAAGGTCAAAGCCATAAGAGAGATGCCAGTGCCCCAGAAGGAGAAGGACGTTAGAAGTTTCCTAGGAAAGCTTCAGTACATCAGCCGATTTATTGCCAAGCTAGCTTCGGTATGTGAGCCTATTTTCAAGCTTCTTAGGAAGAATCAGCCGGTGATATGGAACAATGACTGTCAATTGGCCTTTGACACCATTAAGGAGTATTTGTTAAATCCTCCGGTGTTAAGACCACCACGCCATGCCAAACCACTAATCCTGTACCTAGCTGTGGAAGATAACTCAGTGGGTGCTATGATGTCTCAGGAAGATGATTTTGGTGTAGAGTTTTCCATTTACTATCTTAGCAAGAAATTCCTGCCTTACGAAGCCAAATATGTGGAGGTAGAAAAGATTTGTTTAGCAGTTATCTGGGCTTCTAAGAAGTTGCGACACTACTTTCATTCCTTCAAGGTACAAACGGTTGCCAAACATAATCCGCTTAGATACCTCCAAGAAGCACCCTCTTTACTAGGGAAAATGGGAAGATGGTTACTGCTGTTGCAGGAATTTGACATTGAGTACATAACCAGGAAAACCATTAAGGGAAGAGCTGTAGCGGAGTTCTTAGCCGAGCATCCTATTGAGGGAGATCAGTTTGAATACAACTTCCCAGATGAAGATGTCACGGCCATAGCAGTACAAGGGTGGCAATTATTCTTTGATGGAGTAGTCAATAATAAGGGAGCAGGCGTGGGAGTTATTCTTACGACCCCAGATGGTGAAAGGTTACCATTGGCTAAGAAGCTGAGGTATAAGGCTACCAATAATGAAGCAGAATACGAAGCTTGCATCTTTGGATTGGAAGCATTGCTTGCTCTGGGGGCAAAGACCGCAGAAGTATTTGGGGATTCCTCCTTGGTAATTCATCAAATTAAAGGAGAGTGGTCAGTCAAGGAAGAAAGGCTGCTGCCTTATGTAAAGCACTTGAGAACGTTGAGCAGCCAGTTTGAGTTTTGCACTTTTTATTTTATCCCCAGAGACGAAAATCAGTTAGCTGATGCTCTAGCAACATTAGTGTCTATGTGGGATAACCCAACAGGAGTTGCAATGAAACCCGTGCTGATTTATAGCTCGGAAAGACCTTGTTTTGAAGCGGAACAGGTGATGGACATTGAGGCCACTGATGGAAATCCATGGTATTATGACATTCAGAATTATTTAGAGAGATCAGTCTTTCCAGAGGAAGCCACTGAGAAGGACCAAAAAATGATCAGGAAGTTATCCACTCAATTCATCAGTGTTAATGGCACTTTATACAAAAGGCAAGCTGATGGTATCCAGTTAAGATGTCTGGCAGAGAAAGAAGCTAAAAGAGTTATGGAAGACGTTCATGCCGGGGTTTGTGGAGCTCACATGAATGGCTTAGCCTTAGCAAAGAAGATCATGCGCCAAGGGTTTTATTGGCTCACAATGGATACAGATTGTTCAAAATTTGTGAAGCAATGTCAGTTATGCCAACAGTACGCGAATTTGAGGCATGTGCCAGTTTCAGAGTTACATAACTTAACATCTCCATGGCCATTTGTAGCATGGGGAATAGACATCATAGGCGAAATCCATCCTACTGCTTCTAATGGGCATAGATTCATCATAGTTGCCATTGACTACTTCACTAAGTGGGTTTAGGCTGAATCTTTCAAGAAGGTTGATGCAAGGGATATGGCTAAATTCATCGAGCGGAATTTGATATGCAGATATGGTCTCCCACATCACATTGTGTCTGATAATGGGGTACAATTCCTAGCAGAGACTAAACAGATGCTCCAGAAATATGGGATCTAACATCATAAGTCTTCTCCTTACCGTCCTCAAGCGAATGGTGCAGTTGAAGCGGCGAATAAGAATGTGAAGAGAATTTTAGCCAAGATGGTTCAGAACTACAAGGATTGGGCAGAAAAGTTACCCTTCGCACTTTGGGGATATAGAACAACAATCAGAACCTCTACGGGGGCAACACCATTCTCTCTGGTGTATGGAACTGAAGCAGTCCTGCCGGTTGAAATCGAGCTGAAATCATTAAGGGTAGTCCTGGAAGCCGAGATTCTGGAGACAGAATGGGCACAACAGCGATTGTTGCAGTTGAATCTATTGGATGAAGATAGGTTGAGAGCCTATTACCACAATCAGGTTTATCAGAAGAGACTAGCTCGGTCCTTCGGCAAGAAGGTACGAAAGCACCCGTTGAAAGAAGGGGATTTGGTCTTTAAGATGATGAGGCCAGGGGTTCCAGACATACGAGGAAAATTCAGACCAACCTGGGAAGGACCTTTCATTTTGAAAAAGTTGCTAACAAAAGGAGCAGCGATTTTAGCAGACAGCGATGGGAATGAGTTCAAGGACCCGGTCAATGTCGATAGACTTAAAAGGTTCCATGGCTAAAGACCAAAAATAAAAAGAAGAGAATAAATGCCCCGCGGGTCGAAAACCGAAAAAAGGCGGCCTTGCTAAAATTGGGCGCCCTGTCAGGGTGAAAACCAAAAAAAGGCATCCTGGGCAAAAATTAAGGGCCAAGAGAAAATATTCAATCGAGAAAACCCGAGAGGGCCGATTGATAACAGGAGTTTGATGCTGACAAAACCCACTCCGAGATTAGGTGTAGTCATATGCTTTTGAGTTCTTGTCAAATGAAAATCATGTATGATGAAATCATATAGAAATGTACACAATTTTGCTATGAATAAAAGAATACATTTTCATTGATCTTTCAGTTCTGTCTTAAAAAGAAATATACCAATTGTTCATCTAATGATTATTGCTCAGTCCCTTCATCGGATATGTGCTATTTGCTCTTAACAGAAGCTTTGGTGATAAAAAAAAAAAAAAAAAAAAAAAAAAAAAAAAAAAACAAAACAAAACAAAACAAAGAAGGCCGTTAGAGATGAAAACCGTAACTGGCTCTCTAAGCAAAAGTTAGGCCAAAGGGCAGGGTGAAAACCTGGAAACAGGCAGTCTGCCCTACAAAAAAATAATAATAATAATAAAAAATAAAAATAAAAATAAAAATAAAAATAAAATATAAATATAAAATAAACAAAAGCCGCTGGATTGGGTTGGGTCCATTCCAGGCAAAAGTTAGGCAAAGGGTTGTGTGAAAATCCCATAAGGGACGCATTTCTCGCAAAGAAAAGCTAGTGTGAAAATCCACAAGGGACGCACTACCTTTAAAACAATGACATTCAATGCCTGGAGCGATAAGGAGGCATTATTTCAAGATGATCTTCCGTCAGTCAGACAACACACAACACAGAACATGAAATAGAATCCCAGGTAAATGATCATTGACCAGGGGGCAAGGGATATACACCGGACGTCTCTTTCAGAAAGCTTGTCGACGATCCTCAGGATTCAGGGGGCATGGTACAGCAGACAAGCTATAAGTTCAGCAAACCATGGATCACCTAGGGAGCGATCTATACATTTTTGCAAGCATTTGCATTCCATAACATACACACATGATTTCTTGTATATTCCTATGCATACAATCTTGCAGGAGAAATCGGCGGGAAACACCCACAAAAGCCAAGTGATGACACTAGTCCAAACATCTAAAGGAGCAAAAAAATAAAAAATAAAAAATAAAAAAAATTCACAGCGGTTAGCACGATGGCGACACTACCCACAAGAGGTTAGCACGACCACGGCACTACCAATTCACAGCGGTTAGCACGATGGCGGCACTACCCACAAGAGGTTAGCACGACCACAGCACTACCAATTCACAGCGGTTAGCACGATGGCGGCACTACCCACAAGAGGTTAGCACGACCACGGCACTACCAATTCACAGCGGTTAGCACGATGGCGGCACTACCCACAAGAGGTTAGCACGACCACGGCATTACCAACTCACAATGTTTAGCACGATAGCGGCGCCACCCACAAGAGGTTAGCGCACCTACGGTATTACCAGCTACAACCAAAAGACAGCAGCAGCTATCATCATAACTCCATCAAGCAGGAAGATCGCCGCTTCAAGTACGCGTTTCTTTCCTTTTCCTGAATTTTGGCTCACCTAGGCACCCATGCACTAGCCTCCCCAAAATTGGGGACAACTGTAGACACCGGGTCCCGAGTAGCCTTGATCAGGATTACCCGATGATGAAATTTAGCTATGCCGGCTTATAGGCAAAAAGATTGGAGCTCAGAAGTGATTTTCCTTGTCTTTTCGGTGAGTAAAAAGGGTATTTTAAAAATATCTTAAAAATATTTTTTAAATTATTTTGAAGAAGAAAAAGTGTGTTTTAGATTGGTGGTATTTAAAAAAAAAAAAAAAAAAGGTGAAAAATGATGGAAAAATGTTGAAAAGTGGAAAATAGGGGAAAAAGTTAGCGACGGAAGGGCGACGGCCGAAGCCGTCGCCAATTTACGTGCGCGGAGCGCGCGCTCCGCGCGACCGACGCCCTTGGCGTCGGTCGTTTCACGCGAGCGACGCCTTGGGTGTCGCTCGCTCCGCGCAACTCCGCGCGGAGACGTGCGCGAGGCGCGCGGAAATCGCCCCACTTCGCCCATTTCGCCCACTTTTCGACCCCCACTCGATTTTCAACCGTTTTTGGACGGTTTTTAGTGGTTTTTGGGTAGTTTTTGATGGTTAAAAACACTAGAAAAATTCAAAAACGGGGGAGGACGAGTCAGGAACATTTTGGAGAAAAAAAACTGAATTTTGGAGCTTTGAGTTGAGAGAAAAAAATCCATCTTACACACTTGTTTCCAAGAGCTTTTCTTCAAGTTTTCAAGCTATTTTCTAAGGATTTTCACAAGAGAAGACAAGGAATTCAACACTTCTATCTTCAATTCTTCAAAACTGAATTTGAGGGTAATTATTCTTGGCTTTGCTCATTAATTCTCTTGTAATTTCATTTATTTTGGCTTCCAATTAACATATCAAACATGTAAATTCTCTTAATCTCCATATTCTTCTTCTTATTTTTTTATCTTCAATTATTCATATAACAAATAAGTTTTTTTAAATTCTATTAATCTTTTTTTCATGTCAAATTATTCTTTGTTCATGTAATTATGCATGTTTTAGGTTGTAAATACCTTTAAGTTCTTAATGCTATATCATGTTTATTATTATGCTTTCTTTTGCATGTATGAGTGTTATAATCATTATTCTATGCTAGTCATGCATGTTAAGTTGTGTTATTCTCATGTTACATTTTTAATTCATGTCTTAACTATAGTAAAATTGATTGTCACTAATTTTCCATGCACGTTAATTACTAATATTAATAAGTTGCATGTACCATGATACTTTCTCACATTATGCATGTTAAATTGCATCTTAATTATTCTATGCATGTTAAATTGCATCTTAATTATTCTGTGCATGTTAAATTACATCATGATTATTTTATGCATATTATATTTTCATGGTACATATTATCTTTTTATGTCATATTATTTTGTTGGCTTAATCACTAACATGAATTTCTCTTGTTTTATTTTTGGTTGCACATCATTGTTTTTACTTTCAATTGAGCATCCATGCACACGAAGGAGGAGTTGCGGGGTTTGGTATTCCCTTTATACATTTTTTAATTCTCATTTCGTTTATATTTTTAATTTCCTTGTATATATTCATTGAATAAAATGTTTTCATATGCGCACCTAAATAAAAATCACAAAAATAGTTTTACTAAATTAGTTTAGATTTTTCATAATAAAATGGGACCAATGTCCTAGTTTTCATCCCAAATAAAATTACCACATCCAAAAATTTTCTTTAATTGAGCATGCGGGGACCAAAGTCCTCATAGTTAATAAATTCCCCGATTTTATGTATGTTTGCACTTTTAAATGGGAGTTGTATTCCGCTCCTTGTATTATTGTAATTTATCGCTTTGACATTTATTTTGCTCATTTATTGCTTTCAAAATGTGAATAATTGCGCCTTTTAATCAACTGCATAGTGTGGAGAGAGAGCGAATTAATGACAATTAAAATTCAATCATAAATTAATCGAGGTAGAAATAGATGAGAAATCCCGGACCCAGCTCTGGTCTTTGGGCTCGAGAGGTTAGAGGTTATCCTCCAAAATACTTCTTGGGTCACGAGACTTTAGCGCTAATCCTAGGCCTCATGGCCCAACATGGATACTAAGCGCAGTCTTAGGCTCTCCGAGGCGAGAGTAACTTTCCCAATGTTCTATTGGGTGGCGACTCCATGATACCTCTTTGTTGCCCAACATAGACGCACTTGCGATTTATTGCAAGATGCCAACGGACCCGCAAATGCCCCGATCGCCCACGTGCGGGCGGTCCGAAAGGGCGGCACTCGGGATCCGGCGCGCGTCACACCTGGGCACAAGGAAGACGAGTATTGTGCCTACCACCAACACACTGACCATATGATGGATAATTGTGCTAGGCTGAGGCATGAGATTCAGGACCTGATCGATAGTAACCAGATCACAGATCCTTATTGCTGCCAAGGTAGTCATGGGAGCTCAATTTTTGTGGGTGGCGATGGACAAGGTTTTAGAGCCACAAGGACCCCGGCCTTCAGAATGACTCAAAGTCACTATACCATATTGGAAAAGCCTTTGTCTAAGCATCTCGTCCATTTTGTTAGCAAGGGGAAGATGCGGCCACTGCCGGCCCAACCTGCCAGGAGCCAAGGGCGTCCCAATCACCGAGCTGATCTGTACTGTACCTACTATCAACATACCAGGCATGAGACCGATGGATGTCAAATTCTGAGAAAGCAGGTTCTGTGCTTAATTGATGAGGAGCTGAGAGGCGAGGAGAAAGGTTCCCGAAAGTAATGGTAGATCGTCGACTACAGCATCCATGTTGGCAGGAAAATAGGATGTTAGCTATTTAGATGCTTTTCTTTATTTTTGAACTATTTAATGATGATGTTTTAAACTCGATGAAAAAGCAGAAAATATACTCCGACAGGTACCTGTAATGCGAGGAACGTAAAAATATAAATAAAAATGTGAAAAGATGTGAAAAAATAGAGAAAATAAGCAAAAAACCGCAATGAGGGACGGCCGAAAACGAAAAGACAAGAGGAGGAAAACTATCTACCCGTCGGTCTGTCAACGTATATATACTTTTCATGACCGACAGGTTAGGCATCTCCAGGAGCGACCGACGGGTTGACCGTCTGTCGTTCCACATGCCTCCATTAAATGCGTAATAAATGCGCGTGATGAATGCAATGATGACGCATGCATCTGCCAGGTGGACGATGACCGACGGGCAGGCCACCTGTTCTGAGTCACGGGCAGGCCATCCGTGGAGCTTCACTATAAATTTTACCATTTTTCTTGGACTTCGTGCCCCCTCACTTATTTTAACCCTTTGCTACCTTCAATCTTTGACTCTCAAAGGATGACTTCTCCCCTTTTCTAAAGGATGTACCATATCTTGGATGACACTCACACTTAGGACAACAACACCCTCACTACCCTGTCTGGGCTAAAATATTTATGCAGAGCAAAAATAGACCACAACCTTCTCTTAGCTGCAACCCATTTCTGGAATCCACGCTTTCACGTTTTCATGTTCACTTATCAGGAACTGTGCCCTCTGCCTGAGGAGTTCGCTGCCATCACCGGAGCATGGTATCCTCCTAATGCTCTACCTTGCATCCCCCACTGTGGTCTAATTCAGACTCGGGATATCGCCCTATCTCTGGGCATAGCTCCTTCCGAGGCTACTCGATTGGTCCCATAAGGTCCAACATTTTCCTTGGAGCTACTGATCGAGGTGCTGGACAGATTTTCTGATGTCCCTACATATCAAGTAAGTATTGTCTTCTTATTCTACATGATGAGCCTCTTGACCGTAACTTCAAGAGACTTGGTTGGTGATCCTCGCCTGTTCGGGGTTTTAGATAACTTTCATCGCGAGTTGTCTCGCTTTCCCCTTATTCTGGCTGAAACCATTCTGGGCTTGGATTCTATTTGCTCGAGATCCACCACTTCGTTCACTGGAGGCCCCTTACTACTCCAAGTACGTCATTATTTTAAAAGGTAGTGCATCCCTTGTGAATTTTCGCACTAGCTTTTCTTAACGGGAAGTGCGTCCTTTCGGATTTTCACACAACCCTGTGCCTTATTTTTGCCTAAAGTAAACCCAACTTACTCCAGCGGCTTCCTTTTTTTTTAGATATGGTTGCAGGAGAAGCTGAAGATGCTGTTAGAACCACCTCCCCGAGTCATTTCACAATATTCACCGAGACACTTCCTCACGCGTCAACGACTGTATTCACTTGTAACTCCTGAGAAAGGCATTGCTAGATTTGGTGAGATATCAGATGATGACATCAACTTCATGCCTGCTTGGCTTCCTCTGTCTCATGCGGTCATTGATGGATCATCGGTCAAGCCACCTTTTGCATTATAGCCCGATGTGCTCATCAACTCGGGATCACCCAGGACGTGGTAAGAGTCCCACTATCCTTTCGAGGAGGAGCTTTTTCTGCTGCTTTTGCTTCTCGCCATCATGAACTGTGGAGCCAACTTCCAATGAAGACCATCATACCTCGATTCGGAACTCATTCCGTGGCCTCCACCAGTGAGTACAAGAGATGGGTCCTCAGTCCAGCGTCTGACAACAGGACACGAGGACTTAAGCGTCTAGCCGGCGAGAGTAGTGGTAAAGCCTAGTTTAGATTAAATTGTACACCCTTTTGGGTATTATGTTTCTTTTCAAAGCAGAACTATAAAATGATGAAAATGAAAAGAATAATTCTTATTTTATTTCACCAAATTGTGTACATTTCCATAGAATTTCAACATACATGATCAGTATTTGACATTAACTCGGCTGTGTAAACCATATTAATTCATGAAACGAAATTTCGATAGCATCAACTCCTGTTACCAATCGGCCCTCTCGGGTTTTCTCGATTGGACATTTTCTCTCATGCATCTAACTTTTGCACAGGATGCCTTTTTTCGGTTTTCACCCTGTCGAGGCGCCCAATTTTAGCAAGGCTACCTTTTTTCGGTTTTCGACCCGTGGGGCATTTTATTCTCTTCTTTTTATTTTATAGTCTTTAGCCGTGGAACCTTTTGAGTGTGTCTATGTTGACCAGTTCCTTAAATTCATTGCCATCGCTATCCGACAGGATTGCAGCTCCTTTTGACAGCAGTTTCTTGAGGATGAACGGCCGTTCCCAAGTAGGTCTGAACTTCCCTCGGATATCCGGTGCCCCAGGTCTCATTTGCTTAAACACCAAGTCTCCCTCCTTCAATGGATGCTTCTTAACCTTCTTTCCAAAGGACCGGGCGAGTCTTTTCGGATAGACCTGGTTTTGGTAGTAAGCTCTCAATCTGCTATGTCCAGTAGGTTCAGATGTTGTAGCCCTTCCTGTACCCATTCAGCTTCAGGAATCTGGGCCTCCATGACTACCCTTAATGATTTGAGCTCTACCTCAACTGGCAACACTGCTTCTGTACCATATACCAGAGAGTACGGCATAGCACCCGTAGACGTTCTAACCATTGTCCTGTAACCCCAAAGCATGAAAGGTAACTTCTCTGCCCAATCTTTGTAAGTCTGGACCATTTTTGTTAGGATCTTTTTTATGTTCTTATTAGCGGCCTCTACTGCTCAATTAGCCTGCGGTCGGTATGGAGAAGACTTGTGATGCTCAATCCCATACTTCTCGAGTAGTTTCCTTATTTCTCCCATAAATTGGACCCCGTTATCAGACACTACATGATGCAGAAGGCCGTATCTGCAAATCAAATTCTTCTCAATGAACTTTGCCATATCCCGTGCATCAATCTTCTTAAAAGATTTTGCCTCTACCCATTTGGTGAAGTAGTCAATGGCAACTGTAATGTATTTGTGCCCATTGGATGCTATAGGATGGATCTCCCCAGTAATATCTATTCCCCAGGCTGCGAACGGCCAAGGTGATGTTAAGCTATGTAGTTCTGACACAGGCAGGTGTCTCAAATCCTCATATTGTTGGCACAGCTGACACTGCCTCACGTACTTTGAACAATCATTATCCATGGTGAGACAGTAAAACCCTTGCCTCATGATTTTCTTAGCCAGCGCCAACCCATTCATATGAGCTCCACACACACCTGCATGAGTTTCTTCTATCACCTTCCGGGCTTCCTTTTCATCCAGGCACCTCAACTAAATGCCGTCGGCCTGTCTCTTGTACAACACCCCATTTATGCATATGAACTGAGTAGATAGCCTGCGAATCATTCTTTGGTCTTTTTCAGTAGCTTCTTCCAGAAATATCGTGCTTTCCAAGTAGTTCATGATATCGAAATACCACGGCTTCCTATCCGCTACCTCTATTTCCATTATTGGCTTGATCTCAAAGCTAGGCCTCCCAGAGCTAGAGATCAGAACTGGCTTCATGGCTACTCCTTCCGGATTGTCCCACATTGACACTAAAGTTGTAAACGCGTCAGCCAATCAATTTTTATCCCTCGGCACGAAATGGAATGTACAAGTCTCAAACCGACTGCTTAGCTCCCTCATATATTCAACATACGGTACTAATCGTTCTTCTTTAATAGCCCATTCTCCCCAAATCTGGTTGATTACTAAGAATGAATCTCCAAACAATTCCACATCCTTTGCCCCCAAGGCAATTGAAGCTTCTAATCCGAAAGTGCATGCCTCATACTCAGCTTCGTTGTTA
Source organism: Excoecaria cochinchinensis (assembly GCA_947683425.1). Classification (NCBI taxonomy): domain Eukaryota; kingdom Viridiplantae; phylum Streptophyta; class Magnoliopsida; order Malpighiales; family Euphorbiaceae; genus Excoecaria; species Excoecaria cochinchinensis. Next base: position 8,149,066 of record CANTUQ010000004.1, read on the forward strand.
GTGGCTGTATACCTCAATGTTTTGGCTAATGGGAGTTTCTCGTCATCCGGGGTTGTCAAAATAACTCCTACTCCTGCCCCCTTATTATTAACAGCCCCATCGAAGTGTAGTTGCCAACATTGAACGGAGATTGCCGCTATATTTTCATCGGGGAAATTGAATTCAAGTGAATCGCCCTGGATGGGATGATCGGCCAGAAACTCAGCTACTGCCCGCCCCTTGATAGTCTTCCGAGTAATATACTCAATACCAAATTCTTGTAGCAGCAACAACCATCTGCCCATTTTTCCTAACAGAGATGGTGCTTCCTGCAAGTACCTTAAAGAATTCTACTTTGCCACTACTTGTACCTTGTAAGAATGGAAATAGTGTCTCAGCTTCTTGGACGCCCAAATCACGGCAAGGTAGATCTTTTCTACTTCTACATATTTCACCTCGTAAGTGAGGAACTTCTTGCTGAGGTAATAGACTGCGAATTCTACTCCAAACTCATCTTCCTGAGCCATCATGGCACCTACAGAGCTCTCCTCCACTGCCAAGTACAAAATGAGCGGTTTGACTGGTTGTGGCGGTCTTAGTACCGACGGGTTCAACAAATATTTTTTGATAGTGTCGAAGGCCTTTTGGCAGTCCTTGTTCCATACCACAGGTTGATTCTTTCTGAGGAGCTTGAAGATTGGCTCGCATATTGAGGTGAGCTTTGCGATGAACCGGCTAACATACTGTAACTTACCCAGGAAACTTCTCACATCCTTTTCTTTTTGTGGCACTAGCATTTCTTTGATAGCTTTAACTTTGTCTGGGTCAATCTCAATTCCCCTCTGGCTAACCACGTGTCCCAATAACTTTCCTGATGTGACCCTAAAGATGCACTTCTTAGGATTCAATCGAAGGTTATACTTGCTTATCCTTTGGAAGAACTTCTCCAATGCTTCAAAATGGCCTTCTCTAGTGTCTGATTTGATCATCATATCATCGACATATACTTCCACTTCCTTATGAATCAAATCACTTAGGATCTTGGTTGCCATCCTTCGATAGGTAGCTCCTGCATTCTTTAGACCAAAAGGCATTACTCTGTAGGCGCATGTCCCCCATTCTGTGATGAAAGCCCTCTTGATCCTGTCAATTATCCTGTTGAGAATTTGATTATAGCCCGCATACTCGTCAATGAAGCTATACATTACACAAATAGCGGCACTATCTATCAGCACATCTATATGGGGTAGCGGGAAATCATCCTTCGGACAAGCCTTGTTCAGATCCCGATAGTCCATACACTCACTTTTCCATTCTTTTTAGCCACATGGACTACATTGGCTAGCCACGTGGGATACTGCACCTCCACCAGAAACTTAGCTTCAATCTGTTGTCGAATCTCTTCTTTTACCTTATCTGCCCATTCAGGCCTAAGCCTTCTCAGCTTCTGTTTCACAGGTTTATGATCTGGATATGTCAGAATAGCGTGTTCTGCGACGTCCCAATCGATTCCTGACATGTCCTCGTAGGTCCAGGCAAAGACTTTTTCATATTTTTTAGTATTCTCTCAAATTTTTCTCTTTTCTTAGGAGTTATATTTGATGCTATCAAGATTTCTTTCGGGTTTTTCGAGCTTCCAAGATTAAATGGAGTAGCATCAGAAGAATCAATATCAAATATGGATGGAATATGATCATGATCATGCATATTGAAATTATCAGAAACATCGCACAAGTAAGCAAAATCATTCAATTCATTAATAAAATTAAAATTGTCATTTACATCATCAAAAAGTTCGGGAATGAAAAGACAATCTAAACCGGTTTCTTCCTCTTCTCCCGTCGGGTCTGTCACTGCTGATGGTCCTGCATCATCCTGGTTAATCGGAGGCTCTTCATCCACCTCTTGAACAGCTTCTTCTATCTTCGCCTTCCCTTTGACATGAGCGACCACCATAGCCTCGGTCACAACTTCCTCGGGTTCTTCTCTGTCCCAGACAGCTCTATTGGTCAAGACCTCCTCATCCTAAAAGTCTTCAACTGGCTTGATCACCCCGATGTCCCAATCATAAACATCGCTGAATACCTCAAATCCCAGCACAATTCTTCCGTCGACCCACTGAGGCTCATCTTCCTCGGTATAAGCGCAAACTGTTGATGCTGGCCCAAAACTTTCCCAAATGTGGGGAATCTCCTTTGCTGGCTTCACTTCTCTCTGCACTTCTCCTTCGTAGCCCAGGCCCTTTCTATCTTTTTGACCCCTATTGGTGATAACATTTGGCCTCCCTTAGGAATTCTTACCCAATCCAGCACCCGGAAGAAACGATATCCTTTTCATCATAGCTAGCACTTGAGGGCTTCCTTCTATTGTCTCTTCTTCATTAATCATGGCCACATGGAATCCACTGAATGGCTGCCTTGCTATCTCGAGTATTGGCACCTGATTCTCTCTCGTAGCCTTGGTGGTCACCACTTGCCCTTCATGTGGTATCTTGACCATCTGGTGAAGTGTAGAGAGAACACCTTGTGGAACCACGGTCTCCCTAACAATGCTAAAAAATTGGCCGGAATAGGCAGGACTACAAATTCCACCTCAGTCTCCAGTGGCCTCGTCTTGACCACCATCTTGAAAGTCCCTGAGGTATGTTGGCGAGAGTTATCAGAAGCTGTGATCGTTAAATTCGACTTGGCTAACATGTCTTCCGTCACTCCAAAGGCCGCCATGGCTACTTGTGGGCACACGTTGATTGATGACCCATCGTCCACCATGACACAAGAAGTGTGCTTTTGATTGATCTGAGCCCAAATGTACAAAGGGCGGTTGTGGTTACGGCCTTCCGTTGGCAAATCGGCATTTGTGAATAGCACATTCTCCCCAGCTCCTCCTTTCACCACTTCCAGTAGCTCAGTGGGCGAAATTATTGTAGCCACAGTCGTCTCGCATAAGGCTTCTACCAATCTCTGCCTATGGGAGGGGGATTGCCTCAGTAGATCCCAAATGGAAATTTGAGTCGGTGTCTTCTGTAGCTATATCACTATTTGATCTCCTTCCGGCTCCTTTTCTTTCTCTTTCTGACCTACCACTAGCTCTTGAGGCCTTGCTACTTCCAGCACTACTCTTCCACTGCGAGTCACCGCTCCTACCTTCATTTTTCCTTTTTGCACTTCCGCTTCCTCCTCCTCTGCACGGGTCAGGAAACTCAACACCTTCATCATCATTATCACTTCCACTTTCACTAGTAGACCGGCAATCGATCACTGCAGCGGGCATCCCTTTTTCACTCACCTCATGGAGGCTCGTGACAGCAGTGTTTACATTATCACCGTATAACTCCTTCAAGACAAACCCTTCAGGTAAACTAGACCCAATCTTGAACATAGGCGGGGGCACCTTGTTATACCCAGCTTTCTTCTAGCCTTCCCTCTTCTTGGGATCTGTAATCTGCTTTGAAGCTATTAAGTCTTGAATTGCGTGCCTCAAAGCTTTGCACTCATCTATCAAACGACATGTGTGTTGATGGTAAGCACAGTACTCATTATCATTGTGGCCTGGCATCCCCTGATTCCTGGCAGGTCTAGGTGGTAATGGTTGTAACTTCCCCTCCTTTATTAGCCTTTTCAGAACCCACGATAAGGACCTCCCTAAGTTCAAAAAATGTCTCGTGGTTCCGTCAGCAGCGGATACCTCAACTGTCCTTCTTGTGCTACCGCTGGGACCTACTGGCCTACTTGCCCCCTGACTAACGCTCCCCTTCTTGGCATAGTTATCATTATTTGCTTTTCAGGCCAAGTACTCTCCCTCTGCTTCGATGGCTATATCCTTCTAGGACTCCCAGTCTCATAATCCTTTCATCTTCAACCCTTCTCTCAGATACGGGCTTGCATTCTTGATGAATAATCTAATTTGGTCCTGAGTCTCCGATTTCTTTCTCATTTCCATCACTATATTCCTCCAGTGGGTTAAGTACTCGTGAAAAGATTCCCCAGCCTTCTGTTACAATAATTATAGATCTTTGAGGCTCACTTCTATCCTCGTGCTATAATCATACTGCCTCAAAAACTCCTCCGTAAGCAAATCCCAATCTTCTTTGGTTCTGCGGTCAAGGCCGTGATACCAATCTATAGCTGGGCCAGTCAGACTTAAACAAAAGTACTCCACCTTCTGTCTCATCGTCAAGGTGGTCCCCTTCATAATCAATGAATATTGCTTCACATGGGCAGTTGGGTCGGAGGTGCCATCGAACTTGGGAACGTCTGGCATTTTGAAATTATATGGGATCGGATCCTCCCCTTCCAGCTCCTTATCTTCAGGATTCATTCCTTGACCCCTACTTAACATTCGGGCCATCGCCTCAAATTTCTCCTCCATTTTCTTCCAAATGGTTTCCTCTGACTGGAGCGCTTTTCCCCTCTCTGACATAATGCTAGCCTCATAATCTTCATCTCCACGGTCATCCTCTAACCTCTGAACCGGTCTTCTCCTCTGAATCCCCGATGCTACTGACCTTAAATCTACCGGTGGTGGTCGGATCTCTTCTTGCCTCTCTTCTCTATCCTCCTCCCGTTCATTTTGTCTCATAGGAGGAGGAGGCGGGTTCTGTGGAGCAGTGCGCTGGGCCATTGCGGCCATCATGTTCATCATTCGGCCCTCAAACTCCTCAAACCTTCAGCCAACCTCTTCTGCAATCAAAGCCTTGGTGGCATCATTCCCTCTCGGTGAGTTAGCCATCTCTAAAATAGCGCAGCTGGTCTCTGAATGAGTCTCCAAGAAATTCTCCCTTGCTGGCTGCTCAAACACAAGATTTTGGATCAGTCGTCCCGCAGGTCCTCTCGTCCACCTGGGCAGATCTATGATGGCTGCAAAGACAAGGAGTCATCATGATGCATGAATGCAATGAAATGCATGATCGTGATATGCAACACCCATAAATCACATGCAAGCAGATAGGTCCTTCCACCTTTATTACTCCCACACACGCGGTCATAGTTTCTTTCCTAGGCAGGATTAGCCCATGGGTCAACAGGGAACCCGATGGACACGCATAGTGCACGGCGAAAAATCGATAGCATAACACTCCTGTACTAATGCACAAGCGCATGGATAATGATCATTACATATTTAAGTAATCCAAATACATCGACATGGCCCTATCGGAGCATGAAAGCCATTGGCTAGGTAACCAAACAAGACATTTGGACTCACCCAATACATAAAGATCCATACAGCAGGCACGGTATTACGGTTCATATCACCTAAGGGGAGTATCTATGGCCATTAGATGAGCTTTGGTCAAGGGTGGTGTTACTTTAGGTCTACCCAAGCATGGTCCCTGCCAATGGGTCTAGTTCATCGCGAGCGTAATGACCGATTGGGTCTCCATTTTATATACCAAATGGTACGAGGCTTGGGCTGGTGATTATACTTAACACTTCCCTACATTGAGTGAACGTAAGGTTGTGCTTTTGGAATGCACCGAGGTTTAGAAGGGATAGCGTAATCTACGGCTCTAATGAGATGTAATGCAAATTTAAGAGAAAGCGAATTTATAAACTAAAACTTAATTGTAAATTTTAATCAAGGTATTTTCAAATCAAAGTCTCGAACTGGTTCCCCAGAGGAGTCGCCACTGTGACGCGCGCCGAACTCCGTGGGCGCCCCCCGCTTGAGGGCGATCAGGCAAGTGAGGTTCGTTGACAACTTGCAATGAATTACAAGTGCGTCTATTTTGGGCAACAAGGAGGTTTCATGGAGTCACCACCCAATAGAACATTGGAAAAGTTCGTCTCACCTCAGTGAGCCTAAGATGGCGCATACTTCCATTTTGGGCAAGCCGAAAGGGGGTCTTGGAGGCAATCACCCTAATAGAACATTGGGAATGACCCTCTAACCCAATGGAGCCTAGGATTTATTAAGTCATTTGACACAAGAGGCGTTTTGGAGGTCTCGTACCAATGAGTGATCGGATAGACCTCTCGCATCGTTGAGCCCAATGACCAAAGATGGGTTCGGGACTTCTCATCTATTTTCTACCTTGATTAATTTTACAATTAGGTTTTGAATTTATTATTTCACCATCTTTCCATATGATGCAATTAATTAAAAGGCGCAATTATTCATGTAAACAGCGTTAATAAATAAATAAAACAAAAATAAAAATAAACATTCCAAAATAAATTATAATAAAACCAGGAGCGGAATACAACTCCCATTTATAAAGTGCGATACATACATAAAACGGGGAATTCATTTATTTTGAGGACTTTGGTTCTCGCATGCATTTATTATGAAAACGATTTTTATGTGACATTTTCATTGGCAAAAATCACAAAATTAATTAATATAAAACATTTGTCCATTTTTATTTAACGCGAAATAAAATAATTTACATAAACATAAAGCCAAATGAAAAAAAAATAAAAGCGTAATTAAATAAATAAATGGCAAAGGGATAAAGGATTAAACCAATTGGAGTCTTCCATGTTGTGCATGACAACCTCCTCTTAAGCTCAAACCATCCCAAGGACCAAATATTACAAGCTCACAAAATAATCAATAATATTAATACTTATAAACAAAGCAAGAATAAATGTAAATGAAGATTAAAATCCAAAAATAAATAAAAGCTACTGATATTTTAAAAAAACAGAAAAGAAAAGATTTTGAAAATAAAATAAAATGAACTAATAAAAAGAAAATAAATAATAAGAGAAATAAAACAGCTTTGAAAACTAGAGACAGAACCCAGGGACGGCCATAAATGATTGACCGACGGGCATCCCTGGGGTGACTGGCGGGTAATAAGTGCACCGTTTACGTGCTGTCGCTCAGCCGAGAGACGGGCGTCGGTGACCTTATTGCCCGTCGGTCACCTCTGTTCTGCAAAAAAACAGAAAAAACAAAACTTTTCACAATTTCACAACAAAATGATTTTTCCCAACACAAAAATCGAAAATAAATGCAAATATTTAAAATAAATTAAATAGAATGTATGTACAGAATATTTACCCTCGGATTTTACCTTTTAGGATGGATTTTCGGATGGTTCGAATCCCGCACGCTTCACGAGAAATGAGCAAAAATCAAGAAAAGAAATTTTGGTTTTTTCTTTCTTGATAATCACAAAAAAGTTCAAATGTTGGAATCTATAAATATTGATGGGAAACTAATCGATTTTAGCTCCCTTAAATTAATTAGATTCACAAAATCAAAATAAAATAAAAATGAAGAAATTTTTAATGAGATGAAAAGGATAGAATCAATAATCAGAAAATGATTTTTAGGGTAAAAAGTAGCTAAATTCGTCCAACCCCTAAAATGGTTCAAAAAACCCTTTTATATTATTTTTTCCCAAAACCCTACTACCGACGGGCGTCGGGAGTCCACCGACGGGCGTCTGTTGAATCCTTTTTCCTGTAGGAAACAGGATTCATTCCGACAAGCGCTGGAAGTCCACCGACGGGCGTCGGCTAAATGCCTTTTCCTATTGGAAACAGGATTCAACCGACGGGCGCCGGAAACCCACAGACGGGCGTCTGTGCGAGGACACGTGTCTTTTGCTCATCTCACCGACGGCCTATCCCTCAAGGTGAGAGACGGAACACCCCAGCGAACGACGGGCGGTCCATGACCGACGGGTTGGCCGCCGATGGAGGAAAAATCTTCTTTTCAAGCCCAAAAACTCCCAATTTTCTTTTTCTCATTACCGCAAATAAAAATCCATATTTCTCGTGAATCTGGAGGACCAAAGTCTCCGAATCTCATCCGCTCATTCGGAATCAGACATCGATTTCTTCATCGGGTAATCTCTGATTTGGACTGCCTCGGGACAGAGTGCTTACAGGGACCAATAAACCAAATTAAAAACATCTAAATCTCTTACCTCAAATCTTGACATAAACTTTGCATACAAGGTTTTTCCAACTTTATGTGCTCCAAATGGACTCCAATAACTTCTATATGATTGTAGAAGAGCTGAACTTTGTCTATGGGGTTGAATTTTGGGGAATGATTGGAAGAAAGAAGGAGAAAAATTGTAACACCCCCTAACCACCTGTAGAGATTCACTATACTGGCTATGGAGTGTTACAACACAACCACATGCGCATCAAACAGTTTTACAAACAAAGTTCAGGTTAAACAAATTATTCATACAAAAGCTATATATATAGGTCTGAAATTCCATGCATAACATTACAAAATGCATAATGTTTTACAATAGTTTCGCTTTACAAATACAACTCTTACATTTATTACAATATGACCTATAACTATAACGATTCCTATGTGTTGGCTGTTGGCGATGCAGAACCATCTTCACATAAACTATCCTCAGATACCTGCATGGACAAAACATCCATGCTAAGCGATAATCGCTTAGTGGGGATCAACAAAAGATGGATAAACACTCATGCTGTTTCTTAATATCAATCACATACCCAAGCAATATTCACTTATACATATAGTACATTTTAACAACATCAATGGCACACTCATCAGAAATTACTCATAAGTAACCATCCAAATTCACATTAGAAATATTTGTTTGCTTAATATGGTATTTACTCAGTTATTCATTTGGATTCTATAAGTCTTAATATTACTAGAATCACACACTTATATACAGCTTTATTCAATTTCCAATAGTACCACATACACATTAATTAATGTAAAGCTTACTGTTATTTACTTGTGATTTGAACATAGCATTCATGATACCACATATTATACTCATAATGTATTAGCTTACATTATACAATATCAGCTATCAACACCATCACCCATTTAATACAAATCCGCATCAATTATAGTCACAAACCATATAGTACATGACATTTATGGCAGGTTAAGGTACATAACAACTTGCATGCAGATTATTCATATACTCTTATGTCAATAAGCATATTGCATTGCTTAAATCAATGGATATGCACTTAATCATATTTTGGCATTCTCTTAATGTTATTTCAGCAATTTATAGCTTGATTTATACAAATATTGATGCTCATACACATATATTCTTCCTAATGAGTCATACCCATATAACTGTATCGCATGACAATTATAACATATCACATTCACATCCTCACTAGCATAATGCTCAGCTCATGGTCACAATGTCATTATTATTGTTATTATTATAAGCTTCGCCTGCAACTCAAGACGCGGATAACGGGTATCGCATCGGTATCTCTCAGATACCAGTAATCTCATCGAGACTACTTTTTCACATTAGCACCTTCTGGTGCTTCATATCACATTAGTACCTTTTGGTACCTTTCATCATTCCACATATAACACAATCCAGTAAGGATATTCGCATTGTGATTCCCATGGAATCAAACACATTTAACGCATGGGGCTGCAGCACTTGACCCTATAGGCATGCCTAACTATCCACTACTTGACTCGCAGGCTTAAGTTGTTAAACATGTTTTTCAGTTCACATTGATCACTTTTCACATCTCGTACATATCTCGTATGTTGATAGTTAACATCACATTCGCTTTACACATTCACATTAGCACATAGCTAAACATTTCACTTGCATATTCAGTATGCTTTCAAATTCATTCTTCACATTTAATATTCACATAACTGATCATATTCAGAAATCACCATGTTTGTATGCATTTACAGATCACTTAACACACATACAATACTTACTCATGTTGTCTTTCATTTCAGCTCTAAGCCTTGCCATTTGAATGGCCAAACACATTAGGATCATATTGCCAAAACAGGGTGGGTCACGGTCACAATGAATTCCATTGTCATCGTGACATATTGAAGTCCAAAACAGAATGCAAGCTGGGGGCATGTCACGGTCACAATGAATTCCGTTGTCACCGTGACATATTCCCAACTCTCGGCAGAATGCAACTTGAGGGTATGTCACGGTCACAATGAATCCCATTGTCACCGTGACATATTCTCACTTTGCAAAACAGAATGCTCCCATGGGTACCTCACGGTCACAATGAAGTTCATTATCACCATGACATACCAAAATCCATTAGGCAGATTTTTGAACTCAAGCATACCTCACGGTCACAATGGATTTCATTGTCACCGTGACCTATGCAAAAACACCATAACATGGTTATGTTTTTCAGTCTATTTCTTCCTTCTCATTAAGACTTCAAATCTCATTCTCACTTTTGGCAATTAATCCAAATACATCAACCACATGATCAATTAGCACATACCTGATTTTTCCCTTCTTGACATTGGCATTCATTTATAACACAAATCATAATCATATTCATTATACACATAGTATACATATTCGCATTCAAAACTATAGCATTCGCATTCATGATTTATCATATTCGCATTCATGATTATTCACATTCGCACTCATGGTGATACGCATTCTCATTTATTATACATTGCTCTCATATAATTTTACACATTAACATACATGACTCATCATGCTTAAAAGACTCATAACTCATACATATTTATATGCATTAGCATACATAGTTCATCATGCTTAAAATACTCATTTTATAATGATAATTATGTATTGGACAAGTCATGGGAACTTGTGGTGAAGTTAGGGCGCATTTCGGGAAGAAAAATACCCTAAATAGACAAAACAGGGAGTGGTCACGGTGGCAATGGATTGGTTGTGACCGTGACATGCTAATTTAAGCAAAACAGAAGCTAACCTTCAACACTGGTTCACACCACAATTTTGTACAGTGCAAACGGATGTCTTATACTCAATTTTAGGCAAGGGTCTCTTATTAACATTTCTTCATCTATGTCTTATCTTTCAAATGGGACAATATTCAGGTCAATTGAATTTATAATGAAGGAGTTATGGTCAAAATAACAAAACTGGTTCCAGAAACCCTCCTACAGAATTTTATCTACGGTTATGGTAAATTTTAAAGACCTTAGAGTCCTCAACTCGACAGAGCTATTTCTAGGACATTTAAAGACACGGATCATATGGTTCTAATCCAATTGGTTTCACCCCTTTTGGAATTGTAAAACTCAACTTACACTATAAACAACTCACGGGGGTCAGTATAGGCTTCAAAGACAGATTAACACAATTAATAGTTAGAGCTGATTCATATATTGTGCTAATTCCATGGTTCAATACTCATCTCTTATCAATACACATTCAAATACACTTCTATCAAGGTTCATAATCATGCTCAATTCTAGAAATCACATATTCAATATCAATAACACATTTAAACTAAACAACCATCACATACACTTGAGCAAAATTAACACATAACACATATATATCCCAAACCTCTTGGAGCACTCCTTCCTTTACTCTTCTATATCACTTTCTCTTTCCCCTTTCCAGCTCTACTTGGCCCTTCAACTCAAATGCATATATAACACATACAAATTCATGAGCCTATACCCATATTTTAACCATCAAAATCAGAATTAGAAGAAGATGGAGGAGATACACTACATACTACATACCTTTCTAGTCAATACCCTTCTTCTCAACTATCACTATCCACCCTTTGGACTCCATGATCAAAGAACAATTAAAAGAGATAGACAAAAGGAAGGTAAACTTTTGAGAGAGAGAGGGCCGGATCAAAGGATCTAAATGACTGAATCAAGGAACAAAAGACAGGTTTACTCACTAATCCACCTCATGCTTGCATGTAAGTGTGAGGTGTCAAGTTCTAACTCTCCCTACACAAGGTGGCTAGCTCACACACTAACACATGGAGTCCACTAACATCCAACTAAATCCACTAACATACAGCTGATCCCACTAACTTTTGATTAACGTAATTAACAGCCATTACACTAATTAATCTTCATTTACTAGTTAATCATGCAAAGTGCAATTCAGCCACTACAATACTTTATTTTTCTTCAATTAAGTCCCTCATTCCACTTTTTCACTTAGGTCCAATTCTGTAAACCCTAATTATCAAGCACACTATTACACTAATGACACTCAATTCTTCTAGGGTGATTTTCGGGGTGTTACAAAAATGGAGTAAAGAAAAACCATTTGGTTTTTGAAGGGAGGAAGAATGCCGACTTTGGATGGATTTATCTAGATAAATCCAGCCATTTCTAGCTTTATATAGTCCTCTAATGAATTGAACCGGTCGAACCGAAGTGGTCCGACCGATTTAAACAAAAATTTTGGTTTTCCGGTTTATTTGCACTTTTCCAAAGAATCTATATGTTAACCTCATTATTTTAAGTTCTAACCAATTCCATCGATCTTAAAATGTCAAAAATAGGCTCCTTACAAATTTTCAGCCCAATTGGAGTCCATTTGGCCACTGGTTCACTTAAATCGGTTCGATTCAATCAATTTCTGTTCTGTCGTAAAATACAGCTCTAAAGCTGTCAAAATTCACAGATAACACTCCCACTGTCTTATTTTACACACTTAACATCTATTGGGAAATTTAAACCACTACTAACCCCTTGGTCAAACCTCGATCAAACACTAGTTCAAATTGAACCGAATCGGAGGCCAACTTCAGAATGACTTTCGGATGTCGATTTAACTCCGTTTTCAGTTCCAATTTCACTACTAGACTCCTTACTGCCCACAGATTATTTTTGCGAAATTAAAATTTTTTGAACGGCAGACAGCCGGGTTCGTTGTATAGCCACCCTAATGTCACTTGAGCCGGAATCACTATAATTTTAACACACTTAACACTAATCTTTGACACTGGCAAACTCACTCCCTATACTGCTCAAGCTGCGATCATCATGATAACACTAAACTTATTTACTGGCACTTCTACACCGGTATTTGGGCCATTACAATTCTCCCCCACTTATAAAAATTTCTTCCTCGAAATTTTCTTTATGCATCACTTTCACATATCAATATCACTATATTGTGCGGTCATTCAATTCAGATCTCTCATTTACTTACATCAGCCATTGTACCTTACACTCTCTTACTTATACTATCGTTATTCTTCCTTCAATACCTTTACTCAATTCTGCTATCAATACACATTCATTGCATGTATACGTATCACTTTCTCCCTTATTACACTAACTTCGATCTTAGGACCGCCTAAACCTTTGCTCTGATATAAAAATAAATGTAACACCCTTATACCCGTAAATAATACGAATACTAGATGTCACAACACTACACTGCATTGCCATTCACTAATGATGCCCTCGACAGCTTTGAAATTTTTTTTTCCATAACTTACATAACAATACATATACAATAAGCATAACAATACACTAACGTATAACTTACCTACCTATACCATAGTTTTACCCAACTACGCTCGTATACATGCCATGCAAATCCGTCGGCCCTTGCTATCGCTCAATCTTCAATTGCTTCTACGTCTTCGGCCACGTCTAACCATCACTACCTGCGCGCAATAACACTTACTCGTTGAGCATTAAAATGCTCAGTGGTGGATACTTATCCTAAGTTTTCCATACTAATTCTACATACTTGTTCACTTAATTATTTTATTTTATTTAGGTTATGGGGTCAATTATTTTAGGTCTTTTAAACTATTTATAACATACGTTTATGACGCTCACTATTTTTATTTTTATCAATATCACTATTATCACTAATCAATGTCTTTACCTGTAACACTACTCTGTAATATAGTACTTACTATTATAGCATTAACAATTTCTGTATCACTTACACTGTTAACTTTTACACTATCAATTTCACTATTATTTACACTGTTAGTATGCACACTTATCGATTTTGCTATCATTTACATTGTTAATTTTAATAATTATACATTTCACTATTATTTGTCAATTTCGGTATTTTACTTTATTTATTGCTTTTATTGTTTTCGTTCATATTATCACTAACTTATCATGTGCACTAATGTCTATTGTCGCTTAACACTTTGTTCGGTTTGTCATTTACGATCAATTTCATATGCGTCTCTTTTTAATACTTTTATCTTTGTAAATAACCTATTAGATTCTTTCCTTAATTTGAATGCACAATCAAATTTAATTTCGGACACTGAATTGTTTATTAACTTACTTAATAATTTATTATTATTTCACTACTAGTAACATTGATTAAAAACTATGACTTTCTTTGCGTTTCTAACATTTCCTTTACTCTTTTACACTACACTAACTCTCTTACGTTAATATCATTTACTATGTTAAATCTTTCGATAAGTCATTTACTTAAATTAATTTCGATTGCATTTATTCTTGTGGTTATCACTATACTTTAATCACTATCTTATTTCTTCCTTTACTATTTCAATTCTACACTTATCAATAATTTTACTTTACAATATCACTTATCAATTTCATTTCACTTAGACACTCGTTTTGTTTAACAATTTTCACTTATCACTTAGCTATCGATTGACCTATAACTGTCTCTTTTTACTATTCATTTGGTCCACATATACGTCATTGTAATTTTATTACTAATATATTATTTCTTATTCGACTTTTGTCACTTATATTATTATTCACAATAATGGCCTGTCTATTTTCTTTTCTCGCGACACTATTTATTAATCACTATTACTGTAAAAATCCTTATCTCTCAGTATACCCAATTAAGCACTTCTAATATTCTAATTTATTTCAACTACACTCAATTTGTTAGTCCACTTTATAACCTTTATTCAATCAATTATTTTACGTAGTAGCTCAATTCACTATAATCTCTTAATAATTGACTTTACAATTTAATCCCTCTATATTCTTACAATTAAAACATTATCTTTCCATTTCACTTGGTTAATATTATCCTTATTATCTACCTTATTATTTATTTTTTTTTATTTTCGAATATACTCTCTTAATTTTCATATATATATATAACCAATTTATCAATTCACTTATTTACAATAATGACACTAATTTACCTATTTACACTTCATTGTCACTAGCATAGTAGTTAAATCACAATCAATTTAATCCATTATTCACTTAATATTTAATCAAACAATATTATTCTAAAATTCTCAATTGTTCGCTCACTAATCATAGACACGCATTTATTATCTCGCTTATTGCATATTTACATTTTAATCCCTTCCTTAGTCTCATTATTTCCAATTACCATTTAGCCCCTTACTTTGTGACAATTTACAATTTAGCCTTCAATTAGCTTATATTACGAACTTGTCATTACTTAATTTCATTATTACATTACTTTATTATTTATTTAGCTTACAATTTCAATCTAATCACTACTATAATGTTTTCCTCACATTATACTTTAGTCCCTCATTATTCATTAATTTCAATATTACCACTCCAATTCACTATAATTATAATTATGCCACTATTTATAATTAGTCTCACTTTTAATATTATTATTAACTCACAATTTTACATTTTAGTCTTTAAATCATTCATTCATTTATGCATAAATTTTCACTAACTACAATATAATTAATTAAATATAATAATTTATCCAAATATTTCCTCAATGTAATAATCCACTTAAATTCACCTATTAAATAATTATGCCATTATTTTGTCCATTAACATATTTTTACACTAATTCATTAATTAATCTTATTTCAATCATATTATTTATTAAATCACTTTAATTGCATTAAATATATATATATATATATATATATATATATATATATATATATATATATATATATATATATATATATATATATATATATATATATCATAATTACTCCACCAATTATAATTACCTAAACTTAAGTCCTTAATCTTTTCACTTAATTTCACATACGTCCCTAACTTTTTCATTAATTACATCTATGTCCCATCTTTTATATTAATTACATTCATCTCCTTACTTTTGCCATAATACCACCATTATCCTTTCTTTTTTCACTAATTCCCTTTATGTCCTCGTTTTTCACGTAATTACCATTTTGCCCTCACTTATTCAATAATTACCCTTTTTAACCTCACTTATTTTCCAACTTACACTTTTACCCTTATTTACTTATTTAATTATTATTTTACCCTTTTTATACTTGAATACCACTTTTAGCCTTATATTTTCACTAAATTACATTTAGATCCTTATTTTATCACTTTTCCACTATTTACTATTTTAACCTCACATTTTGCCAAAATTACAATTTTACCCTTCTACTTACACTTTTTACCTAACTTGCTCACTTTCTACCAACTATTTGTAAAATTACCGTTTTACCCCTAAACTTTCTATTTACTTCATTTTAGTCTTGTTTTCACTCATTTTCACTTTTACCACTATTTTAATCACTTTTATCACATAATTACCAGAATGCCCCTAGTATACACCCGGTAGAAAATCTACTAACCGGATATGCAGGAAGTGGATCCCACAGATCCACTATACTATGAAATCATCCCAATAGGACCATTTCTCACTGGACTGCACTACACTGATCACTGTAATAACTGGATACACTATAAACACCGAATACTGCACTGAATAGACCGTCATTGGTCTATCAATAGCGAATCGCCATGACTCGTACCGCGGTGTGGAATCCCTATGGCTAGCCAATTATTTTCTGGATAAGATTTTTCTACCAGACCACTACTAAGGGCAATAGTTCATCAATACTCATATAAACATCACATTATGCCATCACACTTATTTTGTCATACACTTCATTTCCACTTATCACTTTACATACACACTCATTTATCATCACTTAATCATATTATGCCATCACATTACACTAGTTATCAAAACACACACATAAATCACCATAATTACCATTCGGCCAAGGTATCGCTTTTTCACATCATTCACTTTAATCTCATTTAATCACTCATTCATACTCTTTACATATTAAACATACGAAAAATATCATTTATATGCCATAATTCATCTTATATCTCAATTAAATCCTTTATATACCATTCAGCCACTACACAAATTTTCTATTTAGTTCACTTTAATTCCACTTAATAAATCAATCATTTAATTTACATATAATATTTGCTATAAATATCATTTTCTTGCTATGTTACACAACATAACACATTATTTCCTTTAATATTCCATTCGACCACAACTTTACCATTTCATTATAATTTCGTCTAACTCTTTTAATCACTCTATTACGTATTAAACATGTTATACATGTTATATCCATAATTTATATGCCATCGTCAAATAGCGATACGTCAAATCTGCTACAGACTTATAAAACTCAGGAAATGTCCCCCTCAGAGGACTGCACAGAGTCGCTCACAAGACTACAAAGTGCGGGGCCATCCTAAGATGGTGATGCATCGAGTCTGCTCTAGACTTGAAAAATGCGAGAAATGTCCTCCTTAGAGGACTGGACCGAGTTGCTGATAAGACTACAAAGTGCGGGAAATGTCCTCCTCAGAGGACTGCACCGAGTCATTAAATAGACTATAAAATGCAGGAAATGTCCTCCTCAGAGGACTGCACCGAGTCGTTAAATAGACTACAAAATGCGAGAAATATCCTCCTTAGAGAGCATTGGAAATTTTCCACCTCAGAGAACCTGGAAATTTGCCCTAGAGGACATTGAGATTTGCCTCCTCAGTGGACTTTGAAATTTGCCTCTTAAGAGGATTTTGAGAATTTGTCTCCTCAGAGGACTTGGAAATTTGCCTTCTCAGAGGACTTGGAAATTTACCTTCTCAGAGGACTTGGGAATTTTGTAACATCAAAAAAATCACCCTGGTAGTATTGAGCATTATTAATGTAATAAAGTGAGTGTAAAATTAGGGTTTACATAATTAGATTAGATTGGAATTGAAAATTTAGGGACTTAATTGCGTAAAATTAAAGTGGTGTAGTGACTAAATTGAAATATTGCATGATTAAGGTTCGTGGAGGATTATATTAAGATGAGTGGGATTAATTAACCTTAATTAAAAGATAGTGGAATTCCATGTGGCTTAGAGGTGGGATAAGTGCCTTGTGTTGGAAATGCCACCTTTTAATCGCAAAGCTTAGGGCTTGACACCTAGCAAGTTCATGCAATTTATAGTGGGAAAAAATAGATTTTTCATTCATCTTTCTCTTTTCTAATTTCGTTCTTCTTCTTCTTCTTCTTCTTCTTCTTCTTCTTCTTTTGTGACCCATCATCATCTTTAGCCTTTGCTTCCATAATTTATGCTGAATGATTAACTGATTCCTTGGAAGAAGTTGAGTTATTGGCTAAGCAAGGTACGTAATGCATTAGATTATCCTTCTTTTACTCCTTTTTCATTTATGTGTTAAGATGGAAATTTATCCTTATATTTAATTCTGGAATTTGACTATGCATGTGATGGTGGCTTTGAGAAAAAGGAAAGGGAAAGAAGAGGGTTAATGATCAAGATACCAAGTGAGCATTAGAGCTAAGGAATAGAGGTTTGGGATTAGATTATATGTTAATCTTTGATTAATGCAAGAATGGTTAGTTTGGAATTCTATTTGTGTTTTTGATAGATGCATAGTTGTATAGCTTGAGAAATGATATGTGAATATGTGTGTGTTGATTGTGTTAGTTGATTTCCATAATTAATGCATGAAACTCTGATTTTTGGAAAGCTTGTGAAATTGCCGTGTGAAGTCGAAGTAAGGGTCTTTAATGTGAAGTGAAGTGTTTGAGTTGCTCATGCATCTGTATAAGAGTGTTAGATTGAGTATAGCAAATGGGTGTTGCCAAATTGGTTATCATATGTATGAAATAGGAAAAATGTGCTTGTAGGTTAAGTTTTTTGTGTAGGTCTTTCTTGATCTTTAGTGACTGTTTTGCACATATGTTGAGTTTTATTGCTCTAATTTGGTTGATTCAAATTGCATATAAAACATAATATCCATGCCTAACAATTGCTCAGAAATATGGTTGAGCTAATTCTAGCTCTAATTTTCCCAAAAAGTGGCATAAACATAGGTGTCTCTGTGCTGGCGGGTTCATCAAAATAATATAGAATGTTTAGATCATATCTTACGTTTTAGAACTCCATATTACTTGAAACTTGTCCCATTTGAAACTTAACATCCTGGAGAACAATTTTTAAGAAGGAAGTTTTGCCTAAAAATGTTGTTTAGATGTCAGTTTAGGCTGAACAAAAAAGAGTAGTGAAGCAGTCCTGAGTTTTGGCTTCTGTTTTGCTAATTTTTGGTATGTCACAGTCACAACCAATTAATTACCACCGTGACCAATGCCGAGAGAAGGAAAAATTGCATTTAATTCGACCTCACGGTCACAATCAATTCATTGCCACCGTGACCCTCCCCAGTTTTGTGTATTTTGAGTATTTTTCTTCCCAAAATATACCCGAACTTCATTGCAAGTTCCTATAGCTTATCCAACACATGTCTAACATTATGAAGTGAGCATGTGAATGTTAGCAATTGAACTTTATGAAAATGAGGTTATGGCATAGTAGTTTAATAAAGGAGCTAAATGTATACATGCTTTTTAATTATTGAACATGTCATGCCATGTGATATTGATCATATATGATTGAATCATATTGTATTGAGTCTATAGGTAAGCATGATTGAGTGTATACTCAGTTGATGAGTTTGTTAATTTAACAACATTAAATTGGAACTATGGTGTGAATTTATATACGGAAATGTGAACATGATGTAAACCTACTTATAATAGTGTATGTTAACTTACACTATGATATAAATCTATGATATTAATAATACTTGATGAGGAACATAATGTGTAAACCCTAGTTAATAAGTGTACATGAGAATGTATAATGGAATGATAGTATGTTTATTAAGCCATGTGTGTGTACAAGGCATGATTTGATGCGAGTGTGCTCAATACAATGATGTTGTTTTAAGAAACTATGTGAATATTTTACTATGTGAACGAACATTACTATGAGAATGAACAATACTATGCGTATGAGTATTACTATGCAAATGAGTAATGTTATGCAAATAAATATTGCTCTGTGAATGAATGATATTGTATGCTTGATGATTAAATGGTGTGCTTACATCATGAATGTACTTTAATTGACTAATAATAGTGTTATACATGTTATATTATTTTATATAGATAAATGAATGAATATATTTACGACAATGACAAACGTGAATTATGGTTTTAACCTTATGATTTGTTTAATTATTTGGAGATTAATAATATGGCAATTCAGGTGAATATGAATATATATATATATATATATAATTTGTATGAATAAAATGATGAAGTGTGCAATACATTGAATTTCATTCTGTCGGATTGGGTTGGTATGTCACGGTGACAACCAAATTATTGGCACCATGAGGTGCCCAGAGTTTACATTATGTTTTATGTAATTGCTATGTCATGGTAACAACCAAATGGTTGCCACCGTGAGGTACCCCTATTTTATACAATGAACTATAGAACTTGAATAAATGATATATACATGGATGATCAATAATTCAAACATGTCTAACATCATCTAATGTGGATTATTATGTGTCAAATGCTATGTTTAAGTATGATGAATGAATGTGATTGACTAATGTGGGCTTGCTTGATAAGCCATGTGAATGTGTAAATTACAATTTATACTACGTTGCTTTATGCATTATGATATGAATAAGATAAAGTTGGATTAAATGAACAAATAATTGGATTAATAATTTAGCCTGCGAGTCAAGTAGTGGATAGATAGGCATGCCTATAGGGTCTAAGTACTGCAGCTCTATACGTTCGATTCCTCTGGAATCACAATGCGATTTAAATCCTTACTGGATTTCCCAATGCAAAATTATGTTGATATTTTGTACCTTAGGGTACCATTGCAAATGTGAGGTATCCACAGATACCAATGCGATTATTGTACCCATGGAGTACCAATGTGATACCCGTTATTCGCATTATTGAATTGCAGGTAAGGCTAATGAAAATATTGAACATTTATAAAGAATGTAATAATATTGGAAATGTGAATACGATGCGTTAAAGTCTAACTTGTGATACAGCTCTATGAACATGATGCATCAGTAAGGCTATGTGTAAATCAAGATGTGTGTTATGCTATGTTTATATTAAGTTGATCCCAAAGTGTATGTATGCAACATCCCAAAAATGGCCTAGTTAAAATTGCATGTTTAATTGGATGCTTAAAGGGGTATTTTGGTAATTTGTATGTGAATTGGGATTTATGTTAGGAATTATAAGAGTTAGTTGAGGGTATAATGGTATTTGTGCAAGTGACTAGAGGACAAAAGAGAAAGAAAGTAAGAAGGGAAAGTGAGGACCAATAGAATTGTGATAAGCGGATAAGTTATTGAGAGCATTTAATGAGATTTGAAGGGAGTAGAGAGAGGGAGAGCCGAAATGAGTTGCTTCCCGTAGAAGCCACCTGTATTTCCTCTTTCTTGCACTCTCACGTTCTCTCACTCCCTCCCTCCTTCATTTTCTGCTCTTAAGCTTTGCATGTGGGTGTTCTTCAAGAGTTGAGCTAGGGTTTTGAGATAGAAGTATTCTAAAAGGTAAGTGGTTATTTTTTTAGTAGCTTGATTCTTCTTCTTCTTCTCCTTCTTGTTCCGTTTGGGTGTGATTTGGGATTATATGGTTTGTTCTTGGGTTTAAAGTTTCATTTACATGGGTTAATTGAGCTGTTGTTTTCGTTGGTTTGTGCAAGAATCTGAAGAAAGGAGAAAGAGTAAAGGAAAGGAAAAGATTGGATTTTGAAGCTAGCGGGTTGAGCTCCATTTCCAGGTTTGGGAGCTTTGCATTTGGTTGTGTACTTTGGCATTGGTTGTCCATTTCTCTTTGGATCTTGGTTTAATATGTGATTATCTGTTATTTGTGTGTTTTGAAACATGTAAAAGTATGTGTTAATAGATTTGAGTTTATGAGTTGAGATGATAGAGTTAAAATGCTTTGCATGTCCAATTTGAATAAACGTACATGAACATGGGATGAATTTCTGGGTTTTTGCAACCTCAATATATGTTGTTTTGATTTGTATAATTTGAGTTATTATTCTTAAAAGCATGATTGGAGAGCACTGGAGGTACGTTTTGATGTGATTTTACATGTTATATGATTTTGGGTTAAATGGGTGTAGACACCGGGTCCTGAGTCAAGGGTAACATCTAAAAAAATGGTAATTTTGGCTCTCCAGGCTCCTTGATAATTTCTCCGGAAAATATATATATATAAAAACTTAAAAATAATATATATATATATATATATATATATATATATATATATATATATATATATATATATATATATATATATATATATATATATATATATATATGTATGTATAATTAAAAATTAATTAGTTAATATACTAGTTAGTATTGTAGGATAATTAAAAATGGAAAAAAAAAAGAAGAAAAGGGAAAATATGGAGTGTTTAATTAATTAAAATATGTGATAATTTAAGTAGGTTAAAATTAAATTAAAAAATATAAAATATGGAGAAAATCAATTAAGGAGAAAACCCTAATTAGGAAGTATAAAAGGCAGGGGATGGACCAAAGAACGGGCGGAAGAACACAAGAGAAACCAAGAAAAAAATAGAAAGAAAAAAAAGAGAGAGTAAGAGCAGAAAACTGAGGAGCAAAAAAAAAGAAAAAATAATAAGAAGAAAGAGAGAGTAAAATGAAATGAGAAAACAATTCAAAGAAATTGAAATAGAAAGGAAAAGAAAGAAATAAAAGTAGAGAGGAGTAGCCAAAGGGGGAGACCAAAACGCAGAGCACGACACCGGAAAATGGAGAAGAAAAGAGAGAGGAAGGAGGGAGCTCCATCGGCCAATCACGGCCGCGCACAGCTGCACGCGCCCCACCGGGAGAACCAGCACGACTGGACGATTCAGACGATGGCCACCGCTCCCCGCCACTCACCGGCAGCGAGCAGATCGGCGAGGTAGAAGACGACGCCGACGACGCGCTTTCCGGCCAAACGACGCTCCTCACCGGGGCGTGGACACCGGCGACGAGCTCCTCGGGCGGCGATCTCTCCTCCGGTGAGGGAGGTGTCTATCACCGGCCACCCACGGCGGCTTCGACGAAAAAAAACCATTGAGGGAGTTTTATTTTTGTTCTATTTTATTATTATTATTATATATTTATTTATTTTATGTTTATTATTATATTATTATTATTATTATTATTATTGTTTTATCATGATTCTATTTTTTTACTATTATTATTATTATTATTATTATTATTATTATTATTATTATTATTATTATTATTTTATGTTGATATTATTATTATTAGTATTACCTAACTTATGTTTATTTTACATTATTTGTTATTATTATGTTTGTTGTTATTGTTATTGTGTTTATTTTTATTATTATTATTATTATTATTATTATTATTATTATTATTATTATCTATAATTGTTGTTGAGTTATATTATTATTGTTATTTATTTTATATTATAAGTTTTATTGTTATTAGTATATTATCATTATTATTATTATTATTATTATTGTGGTATTATTATTATTATTATTATTATTATTATTATTAGATTTATCATTATTATTATTATGTCATGTTTATTTAGTTTATATTATTATCATCATTATCATTATTATTTTGGTATTATTTATTTATTATTATTGTTATATTATTATTATTATTATTCATTTATATTATTAGCATTATTATTTTATGTTTAATTCATTTTATAACTATTGTTGATATTAGTGTATTATAATTATTATTATTATTAGGGTGATTGTGTAAATATTATTATTATTATTATTTAATCCGTGTTATTACTATTATATTGCATTATTACTATTATTGCCATTATCGTTATTAACATTATTTGTTTTATTATTAATATTATCATTATCATCATCATCATCATCATCATCATCATCATCATCATCATCATCATTATTATTATTATTATTATTATTATTATTATTATACGGTATTATTATTAGCATTATTATTTTTATTAGCATTGATCATTATAATTGTCGTTTGCATTTCATATTCATTAGTGGCATTAATTCATTCCCTAATCTCATTTTCACTACATCAACTTAACTCTCAATTTATTTCATTCAGTTATTTATTTAATTGATTAATTTTTTATTCATTTATTTATCATTTAATTTAATTTAATCCATTATTAACTTTAATTATTTTTCTTAATTTACTTTATTTAATTATTTATTTGTTTGTTTATTTATTTATCCAATTACTTATTTATTCATTATTAACCAATATTGTTTTCTGTCTTTACCGCAATGCGAGTGGCACGTGACTCACCCACGGAGTTAGGCGAAGCATGGTCGGGATGAGTAGATTAGGATTTATTTATTATTCGAAAATATGTAATTATTATTTTATTCTTTTTCATTCGCTAAAGGTTTGTAATAATAAATGATTTTTGACCGCGCTTAAAAATAATCACCACATAAATGTTTCCTACCGAGATGAAATTTGTTAATAAAACTGGACCAATGTCTTGGTTTTCACCCCAAAGCAAAGTTTTAAATCGATTTGAGAACTCTAAACTTTTTTTATAAAGTAAGCAATTTGGAACCAATGCTCTCGTTTAAATGAATAGCCCGATTTATGTATGTATTTTCATTCTATCATTATTATAGATTTTTGCATTTATTTTTAGATAATTGTAATTATATTTTACTTATCGTTTTATTTATTTATTGCTTTATATTTATGTGCTTGCAATGCGCTTTATATTTATCGCATAATCGCGTGAGAAGAGAGATAAAATAATTGACCCTAGAAATTCATTCACATAATATTAACCAAAGGTATGAATAAGAGTGAGGTCCCGAACTCTCTCTGGCTTTGGACCTCAAAACGTTAGATTTATTTCCCGATGTTTTATCGGGTGGCGACTCCGTGATACCCACCTTATGATACCCAATAGACGCTCTCGTAAGTTTGATTGCCAACAATGAATTTGGGTAAATTCCTATCCATTGCAAAGTGACCAGCTTTCACAAGTTTGAACGAACCTCCATCCGGTGTTGGGTCCTAAAAGTGGACTCCCAAGGGCTACCCGGATGCCGACCGGGGTTCGGGCGCGCCACAGTGGCGACTCCGCTGGGGATATCATGAGATTTTGCTCCGAAAGTACTTTATTGGTTAATCTGATGTAAATGGGTTTAAGATCAAGAAATTTTATCTCTCACCTAAAATTGCATTGCATCCATGTTAGAGCCTTAGAATTATGCTAGTTTGGTCCCTTTTTTAACCTCGGTGCGTTCCCGAATCACGATCCTATTTTCACTAAATTTAAGGAAGTGTTAAGGATAATCACCAACCCAAGCCTCGTACCACCATGGTATATTAAATGGAGACCCGATCGGTCGTTATGCTTGTGATGAGCTAGACCCGTTGGCAGGGACCATGCTTGGGTAGCCCTAAAGTATCTCAACCTTTGACCTAAACCCATGTAATGGACATAGCTACTTTCCCTAGGGGGCATGCGCCATAATATGTTGCTTGTGAAGTGGGTTATTATGTATCTAATAAATTCAAATAAATTTAGATGTTCACTCCTTAAAGGTTTTCATACCCCGAGTGGCGTATCTCAATTTATTCGAATTGTTTAAATACATGATAGCCAAAAATTCATCTACATGCGCTTTTAATAATGAGAGTTTGTGGCTTTACGCGCTCATTGGGTTCCCCATTAACCCATGGGTCAAGCCTGCCTAGGAAAGAGCCCGCACGACCTCCTGTGTGATAGAAATACAGTTAGGAGGAGTTTTTTCTTTTTTTCCTTAATATCTGTGTATTTGTGCTTGTACATTTTTTATGAGTAATGATAGTAAATGAAGCATGTGCGTCTTGTCTCATGTACAATAATAGAACCCGTGCACTTTGTATATAAAATTGCTTGTATCATAATTTGTGAATATGAACATAACATGTATTTGTCTTGCATGTACATAGTGATGCTGGTCGTAATACGTACATATTAACATTCTTTATGACATCCATGACATCCATCATGCACCATAATCTATACATACAACATACATCACTGAATGTACATATTGACATGCATCATAGCACATGTGGACATACTACCACCATAACATGTAAAACAAGGAAAAAGAAAAAAAGAAAATAAAAATAAAAAGAATACACTCATCATGTGTCATGCTATGTACATATCAGTAGGCTCACATTGCTTATGTACATAAACATTGTGTGCTAGAATATACGCATGCCGCTGCATTAGCATACAACATTAGTCAGTCATTATACACAGAAAATACCTTGCATTTTTCACATTGTACGCCATATCATGAACATGTACTATCATACATGAATTATGCCATGTACATATAAGTTCTTCATCATGCATGTTAGTCATTGTATATACCAATGCATGTCTTGCATGCTCATACCATGTAAATACACGTACTTTGCGAATGCTATTTGTTTCTTGCAGACACTTTCATTGCATATCTCGTGTTGCATACATACTCCACTCACGGTACATAATCATTCGTATATTGAGTCCCAAGTCATGTGCATAATTTGTATATATTTTGCATTTTTATCTATGCGAGTTTTGCCATTCCTCACGATTCATTAGTGCACATTATCATGCTAGATCATCTTCATCTTACGTCGCATACGTATTCCTATCATGTCTAAATTATGCCATGTGCACATGCGTTATGTATCATAAACATTCATTCTCATATTGTGCCATATGCTGTACTCATGCCTTAATTATGTATTGTTTACATGTATAATGCACATCATTTGTCATGCATTATTTATGCACTCACACTCACTTATAATTTCTTATAGATGTTTCACGCACACACGTCGTTGCACATATTTCATGTATGAATTTTATACAATATGTTTTTACACATGTTTTATGCATATGGTTCCTTACACGCATTACTGATATGCATAACGCCATTGCATCTTTCCCTGTACATGATTCTTAGGACATAGTTTGCACATATTTTACAAACAATTCTTTGTATGACTATATGATTCTTGTGTATATAAATTTTGATATAATAAAATTTTTTGTGTTAAGTTGTTTCTAAAACGCTGACATGATTGCACCTTATTAAGGTACCCTTGATTCAAAGTTTGACTCTGCCTAAGTAGTTCTCAACTATAAATGCCTTTGATATCAATTATAGAAATCTGCGTTTCATTCCATTTCGAATTAAGCAAAGGGTAAATATGTTTGGTCTTTGATTGCTGCATCATATGGAAATATTTTACTATACCATGTAATTTCTAAGTTCAGAGCACTTTTGGCCCATTTTGGAAACAAACTGAAAAAACTAGTAGCAATTAGGGGATTAGATGAAAACTCACTAAGAGCATTAGAACCTTTCTGATTACCTATCAAAGCGATCCCTGGATAAGGCTGAATCTAGAAAATAATTTAGGCAATCATTCTTTGTATAGCTCTCTAAATGACCATTTCCTACCCTTATTTCGCAATCGCTTGTTAGCCCGTTGAGCCTTTATTTTGGTATGCTAAATGCGTACTGATTTTATTGTTATACACGTTAAAACTACCCCATTCGCTTAAAATGATTTTGGCTTCCCCTTAGAATAATGCCCGCTCTAATAAGGATGGATGTACATTACGACATTCTTTCGGACCATCAAAAGTCGCCCCGATAAAAATAGGTTTACACTTTGGGGAAAAGAGCTTCAATTTTTGACAATTTTTTGAGCTGTCAAAAATCATCCTGATAAGAATGGATTTACACTTCGGGAAAAGATTTTCAATCATTGACGATTTTTGGCTATCAAAAATCACCTTGATAAGGATGGGTCTGCACTTCGGGAAAAGATTTTCAATCATTAACGATTTTTGGGCTATCAAAAATTACCCTGATAAGGATGGGTCTACACTTCAAGAATAGAATTTCAATCATTGATAATTTTGTGAGCTACCCAAAAATCGTCCTGATGGGGATGAGCCTATACTTTGGGAAAGGGGTTTAAATCATCGATAAACTTTTTGTGTAATTAGAGACATAAGCTTACGAGCAAAAAAAAGAAAAAAAACAAAACAAAAAAAACAAACGAAAGAAAAAATAGTGCTTAGGATAATCCCCCTTGATGAGTTCAGTAGTTATCTTTCTTAGCTTAATTGTTATACTGAGCTTGACAAGCTAAAGTGTTACCAAATCCAAATTCAATAATATCTGGACAATATACAATTGGGGTTGAGAATGGTGCTTTCATCCTTCGAATTAACATTGCGGCCATTTTTCTCTAGCGACCTGATCCTCCTTTGATAGCCAATTACCTAAGCCTAACGTTACAACCAAAGTAAGACCTCTTGATTCTTGGTTCGGCCTTATCTAATTAGCGGAGATGACCTTCTAATAAGGTTTGGTACGTAGGAAGAGGCATATGGTGTTTCTTGAGATTCAAGCGAGAAGCCATGAGTGCATTAGTGTATTCGAGTTGAGTCTCGTCTCTAAAGTTGCATCTAGAATTTTCTTTCAAATGATAAAAAATTATGTTTTGGCCTTTTGCACATATACATAGAGATTGTATGGTATGCCTTGTATTTACATGTTGGTTTAGTAAACCTTGATGTCTACATATTTACCTTCTTGCCCTTCATTGGGAATGACCCTTGAATTCTTTTGCTGAGATTGAATCAGTTGAGAATATGGTTATTCAGTGTATTCAAAGGCGGATAGAAACTTGAGTTTGGGGTACTTAATAGGTTGCACTCATTTTACAATCCTGGGGTACTTCTTATCGCTACTCATGAAAGTGATACTTTGCATATACTTCCATCAATATCATTTGTACATATGCTTTCTACAAATGTTTTTACACGTAACTATAGCAGACATCCTTATAAATAGTTTTACATGTATAATTCTTGGTGCATGTCTTTTGGCATAAGATTTTTAGCGAGCATATTTCATAGATGCTTTCGCATACATGCCTCTCTAAGATTTATTTTTTATAATCACTTATTTTCACGCATTTTATGGGCATATCCTTTGCATGCATCTCACATGCACATCATTTGCATGCATTCTGTGCATATATATAATTTTTTCTGCAAACATAGTTGTCCATGCTCACATCACACACACACACCCTATTCTTTACATAGCCCTCGTGTGTATAATGATTTCCACCTATCTTTGCATATGATCCTTTACATCCATGTCGGTGAATAACTCTTTACCCCCGTCACATGCATGATCATTTGCATTTTTCGCATAGCATATATCTCTCATGCTTGATCCTTTGCATATATTTTGCATTCATAATCCCCTGTATATACCTCTCATGCTTGATCCCTTGTATTTCTCATTCATGATTATTTACAAACATTTTATTTCTCCTTCATGATCATTTGCAAACATTTTATAGAATTTGTTGCACACATTCCATAATCTTTTACATGTAATATAAACCATGTCATACGCATAACTCTCTGCATGCATTTCATGTTCGTAGTCCATACATAGTACACATAGTACATACTGTACAATTCTTTGCAGTTGTTTCATATAATATCTCACAGGTATAATTTTTGCTTATGTTTAATATTTCATGTGAATAATTCCGTGCTTAAATTTCATACATGCATAACTTTGCATGCCATCTCATACATACATGGCTTTCCACATGCATTCCATGCATACAAGGTGCCCTGCATCTACTAGATGATGTACATCAATCTCAACCTCGTGACTTCACATGTCGACATTTCTCAAGTCCTCTCAAGAGGTAAATCTCAAAGTCTTTTGAGGAGGCACAACCTTCAAAGTCCTCTGAGGAGGCACAATCTCTAAGTCCTCTGAGGGGGCACAAACTTCAAAGCCCTATGAGGAGGCAAACTTCTAAAGCCCTCTGGCTCTGAGGAGGCATTTCCAAGTCATCCGAGGAAAGTCCTCTGAGGAGGCAAATTTCAAAGCCCTCTAAGAGGCATCTTCATCCACTTAGATTAGCACTTTGTAAGTCTGGAGCAGACTCGGCGCATCACCATCTGAAGATGGAACCCCCGTACTTTGTAAGTCTAGGGCAGACTCGGTGCAGCTCAAGAGAGCACTTTTCGCGTTTTGTAAGTCTGGAGCAGACTCGGCGCATCACCATCAGAGGATGGATCACCCGCACTTTGTAAGTCTGGAGCAGACTTGGTGCAGCTCAAGAGAGCATTTTTCGCGTTTGGTAAGTCTGGAACAGACTCGGCGCATGACTATCTGAGGATGGATCACCCGGACTTTGTAAGTCTGGAGCAGACTCGGTGCAGCTCAAGAGAGCACTTTTCGCGTTTTGTAAGTCTGGAGCAGACGCGGCGCATCACCATCTGAAGATGGAACCCCCGCACGTTGTAAGTCTGGAGCAGACTCGATGCAGCTCAAGAGAGCACTTTTCGCGTTTTGTAAGTCTGGAGCAGACTCGGCGCATCACAATTTGAAGATGGAACCCCCGCACTTTATAAGTCTGGAGCAGACTCGGTGCAACTCAAGAGAGCACTTTTCACATTTTGTAAGTCTTGAGCAGACTCGGTGCAGCTCAAGAGAGTACTTTTCGCATTTTGTAAGTCTGGAGCAGACTCGGCGCATCACCATCTGAAGTTGGAACCCCCGCACTTTGTAAGCCTGGAGCAGACTCGGTGCAGCTCAATAGAGCACTTTTCGTGTTGTGTAAGTGTGGAGCAGACTCGGCGCATCACCATCTGAAGATGGAATCCCCGCACTTTGTAAATCTGGAGCAGACTCGGTGCAGTTCAAGAGAGCACTTTTCGCGTTCTGTAAGTCTGGAGCAGACTCGGCGCATCACAATCTGAAGATGGAACCCCAGCACTTTGTAAGTTTGGAGCAGACTCGGTGCAGCTCAAGAGAGCACTTTTCACGTTTTGTAAGTCTAGAGCAGACTTGGATGGAGCCCTCGCACTTTGTAAGCCTAGAAACGGTTCGGTACAGTTCAGAAGAACACCCCGCTTAGAAGAGCAACCCGCACTTTGTTGGCCTAGAAATGGTTCGGTGCAGTCCAGAAGGACACCCAGTTCAGAAGAACACCCCGCTCAGAAGAGCAGTCCAGAAGGAGACCCCGCACTTTGTAAGCCTCGGCTCGGTGTAGTTCAGAAGAACATCCCGCTCGGAAGAGCAGCTCAGAAGAGCAAACCTCGCACTTTAAAAGCCTCGGTTCGGTGCAGTTCAGAAGAACAATCTCGCTCAGAAGAGCAGTTCAGAAGAGCAACCTCGCACTTTGTGAGCCTCGGCTCAGTGCAGATCAAAAGAACAACCCCACTCAGAAGAGCAATTCAGAAGAACAACCTCACTCAGAAGAACAAATCTCTCATTTCCTAAGTCTGGAGCAGACTCGGCGCATCCTTGGCAAAAAGGTAAGGTCAGGTATCCTTAGGTATGCAATTCTCTCCCTCTTGTCTAAATTTTGGCCCACCTAGGCGTCTAGGCACAGCTTTCCCAAAATTGGGGGCAACTGTAGACACCGGATCCTAAGTCAAGGGTAACATCTAAAAAAATGGTAATTTTGGCTCTCTAGGCTCCTTGATAATTTCTCCGAAAAATATATATATAAAAACTTAAAAATAAAAAATATATATATATATATATATATATATATATATATATATATATATATATATATATATATATATATATATATATATATATATATGTATGTATGTATGTATGTATAATTAAAAATTAATTAGTTCATATATTAGTTAGTATTGTAGGATAATTAAAATTGAAAAAAAAAAGAAGAAAAGGGAAAATATGGAGTGTTTAATTAATTAAAATATGTGATAATTTAAGTAGGTTAAAATTAAATTAAAAAATATAAAATATGGAGAAAATCAATTAAGGAGAAAACCCTAATTAGGAGATATAAAAGGAAAGGGATGGACCAAAGAATGGGGGGGCTCTCGGCGGAAGAACACAAGAGAAACTAAGAAAAAAATAGAAAGAAAAAAAAGAGAGAGCAAGAGCAGAAAACTGAGGAGCAAAAAAAAAGAAAAAATAATAAGAAGAAAGAGAGAGTAAAATGAAATGAGAAAACAATTCAAAGGAATTGAAATAGAAAGGAAAAGAAATAAATAAAAGGAGACAGGAGCAGCCAAAGGAGGAGACCAAAATGCAGAGCTCGACGCCGTAAACGGAGAAGAAAAGAGAGAGGAAGGCGGGAGCTCCGTCGGCCAATCACGGCCGCGCACAGCTGCACGCGCCCCACGAGGAGAACCAGCACAACCGGACGATTCAGACGATGGCCACCGCTCCCCGCCACTCGCTGGCAGCGAGCAGATAGGCGAGGTAGAAGACGACGCCGACGACGCGCTTTTCGGCCAAACGGCGCTCCTCTCTGGCACGTGGACACCGGCGGCGAGCTCCTCGGGCGGCGATCTCTCCTCTGGTGAGGGAGGTGTCTGTCACCGGCCACCCATGGCGGCTCCGACGGAAAAAAAACCGGTGAGGGAGTTTTATTTTTGTTCTATTTTATTATTATTATTATTATTATTATTATTTGCTTTATGTTTATTATTATATTATTATTATTATTATTTTATCATTATTCTGTTTTTTTACTATCAGTATTATTATTATTATTATTATTAATATTTTATGTTGATATTATTATTATTAGTATTACCTAACTTATGTTTATTTTACATTATTTGTTATTATTATGTTTGTTGTTATTGTTATTGTGTTTATTTTTATTATTATATATTTAGTTATTATTTATTATTATTATTATTATTATTATTATTATTATTATTATTATTATTATTATTATCATTGTTGGCTATAATTGTTGTTGTGTTATATTATTATTGTTATTTATTGTTGTTATTTATTTTATATTATAATTGTTATTGTTATTAGTATATTATCATTATTATTATTATTATTATTATTATTATTATTATTATTATTATTATTATTATTATTATTATTATTGTTGTGGTATTATTATTATTATTATCATGATTATATTTATCATTATTATTATTATTTCATGTTTATTTAGTTTATATTATCATCATCATTATCATTATTATTTTGGTATTATTTATTTATTATTATTGTTATATTATTATTATTATTCATTTATATTATTAATATTATTATTTTATGTTTAATTCATTTTATAACTATTGTTGATATTAGTGTATTATTATTATTATTATTATTAGGGTGATTGTGTAAATATTATTATTATTATTATTTAATCCGTGTTATTACTATTATATTGCATTATTACTATTATTGCCATTATCGTTATTAACATTATTTATTTTATTATTAATATTATCATTATTATTATTATTATTATTAATATTATTATTATTATTATTATTATTATTATTATTATTATTATTTTACGGTATTATTATTAGTATTATTATTTTTATTAGCATTGATCATTTTAATTGTCGTTTGCATTTCATATTCATTAGTGGCAATAATTCATTCCCTAATGTAATTTTCACTACATCAACTTAACTGTCAATTTATTTCATTCAGTTATTTAATTATTTAATTAATTATTTATTCATTTATTTATCATTTAATTTAATTTAATCCATTATTAACTTTAATTATTTTTCTTAATTTACTTTATTCAATTATTTATTTGTTTGTTTGTATATTTATTCAATTACTTATTTATTCATTATTAACCAATATTATTTTCTGTCTTTACCGCAATGCGAGTGGCACGTGACTACCCACGGAGTTAGGCGGACCATGGTCGGGATGAGTAGATTAGGATTTATTTATTATTCGGAAATATGTTATTATTATTTTATTCTTTTTCATTCGCTAAAGGTCTATAACAATAAATGATTTTCGACCGCGCTTAAAAAAAAACACCACATAAATGTTTCCTACCAAGATGAAATTTGTTAATAAAACTGGACCATTGTCCTGGTTTTCACCCCGAAGCAAAGGTTTAAATCGATTTGAGAACTCTAAACTTTTTTTATAAAATAAGCAATTTGGAACCAATGCTCCCATTTAAACGAATAGCCCGATTTATGCATGTATTTTCATTCTATCATTATTATAGATTTTTGCATTTATTTTTAGATAATTGTAATTATATTTTACTTATCGTTTTATTTATTTATTGCTTTATATTTATGTGCTTGCAATGCGCTTTATATTTATTGCATAATCGCGTGAGAAGAGAGATAAAATAATTGACCCTAGAAATCCATTCACATAATATTAACCAAAGGTATGAATAAGAGTGAGGTCCCGAACTCTCTCTAGTTTTGGGCCTCATAAGGTTAGATTTATTTTTCGATATTTTATCGGGTGGCAACTCTGTGATACCTGCCTTATGATACCCAATAGACGCTCTCGTAAGTTTGATTGCCAACAATGAATTTGGGTAAATTCCTATCCATTGCGAAGTGACTCCATCCGATTTTGGGTCCTAAAAGTGGACTCCCGAGTGCTACCCGGATGCCGAACGGGGTTTGGGCGCGTCACAATGGGTTTTGATTTTGTAAAGCTCTAGGTTTTACATTTTTTGCGGAGAATTGAAAAACGTGATACTATCGCGAGAGCGATGCTTATCGCGATCGCGACAGAATTGCGTAGTTCATCCTCTTGCGCAGTACGCTGAGATGATCCGTTCAAGTCGTGAGGAGGCAGCACAACTTGGTAGTAGCACCTGGCATCTTCACGATTCATGAAGCCTCTTCACAAGTCGTGAAGATGGCCCTCACGAGTCATGAAGATGTCTCACGACTCGTGAGGATTAGGTGGGAAGGACACGAGTCGTGAAGATGGCTCACGACTTATGCCCTCTTCCCTTGTGGGCAGACACGAGTCGTGAGCAAGGATCATGACTCGTACCCGCTCCCTTCTGTGTGGTGGCAGTGTCATGAGTAACAATAGCATGCGCGACTTGCGACCGGCCTCTCTTCCTCGGCTACTATCGCGAGTGCGACAGTGAGCCTTTCCTGCCCTATTTTGAAAATGAGTTTCAAGGTTCTTTTTACATGGGTTTTCATTACATGGAACATGATTTGTCTTATATGACCTATTAAATGATAAAGTATATGTTCTTAATAAGATTTGTATATGATTTATATGTCTTCATATTGTTCAAAATACATGTATACATGAAATGATATGATTATACTTGATTTATTCTCTGTTATGTGATAATAATACTAGAGCATAATTGAGTTATTATCTGAGACTGGTAGTCATAGTAGTTGATAGATAAGCGCTTATCCAGGATTACAGTGTGAGTGCAGCTACTATATGTTACAAGTTATACGTTGACCCTGTTTGGGTTTATATGATTTGAGACTTCGGTCTCTGGTATACCTTCGGGCATACATGTTTACACATGATTCGAGACTCTTGTCTCTATATGCTTGGATACTGTGTCCTATCAGTATCATTAGTACCCGTATCCATTAGTTAATGAGTAATCAGGCTACTACATGTGGCTTTTACATGAGATTTACATATGAGACCATTATATATATATATGAAATGGATATATGTGACATGTATATGTATATGCGATATGATAAGACGAAATGTAATCCTTCTATTCGGACATGAATGGCTAATTACTGGATTGTGAAGATGCATATGAATATTGATTACTTGGATATGAATGGTTACTTTCCGATATACATGTGTATGATGAATATTTGTTATAAGTATGAGTAGTATATGTTTATATGCTTTTGTTATTGTTAAATTTATATATATGTTTTTTTTTTGCGAGTATATGTACATGCATGTGTTGTTCCTCCCCACTAAGCGTTATCGCTTAGCACGGGCTCTTTTCCCTTGTAGGTGGCAGGTTCATTTTGGAGTCGGACATCTGCAAGTCGGCCACTAGAAGTCTATAGTTTGAGTTATTTTGTCTTCCGCTGTATTTTTGTATATGGAATTTGATTTTGGAAATGTAATTTTGTAAAGGATGATTTTGTATATGTATATGTTAAATGTTTACAAACCCCTTTTGTAAAACGATATGATTATTTATATATGGATTTGTTATGTTTATGATTATACATATTTGTTTTTAGCATGCTTGAGTATATGTATATGTATGTGTGCGAGTAGCACTCCGGTATCCTTCCAATAGGGATAACGGGGTGTTACAGTTTTTGGTATCAGAGCACCGGTTTACTCGGTTTTGGTTCTATGTGATTATTTGAGTATAGAGTCTATGCATGAGAGTTTGTCTAGAGTTGTGGCCTAATGCAGATGTTTTCTTTTGTAGTGTTTATATGGAGTCGGATCCGAGTGAGTATAAGGATGACACGATGGAAAGTGTTAATTCGGTTGGACAAGATAGACCTGCACGCGAGCGTGCACCAGCAGAAAGTCAAGGTTTTGGTTTAGAGAATCTGGCACTAATGCAAGGCTTGGTTTAGTTGGTAGATAAATTGACAGATCCTAAGGCTCCTTCTGAGCTTTTGAGAAAAAGCAGAGCAGAGGAGTTTTATGGAACCTCTTTAAACCAATCGGATGTGGCTGAGTTCTGGATTGAAAGGATTGATCGGATCCTGCAAGAGATAGGTTTCCCTCCAAATCAGCGAGTTGTTTGTGTCGTATCGCTTCTACAAGGATCGGCATATGATTGGCGAAAGCTTGTGCTTCTCAATCCACAAAGACCGGCCGAATTGACATGGGAATTTTTCGTGCAAGAATTTGAGCAAAAGTATGTTACTAAGGCCTATCGAGAGGCAAAGTGGTGGGAATTTATAAGTTTGAGGAAAAGGAACTTGTCGATTAGCAACTACGAGAAAGTGTTCGGTCATTTGAGAAAGCATGTGCCTACTACATTATTGACTGAGAATTTCAAGTGTTAACACTTTCAAGATGGATTAAGAGAAGTGATTAGAGGTCAATTGTCGGTCATGGCAGTTATGCAACCAGTTGGGTATTATCAGTTAGTGGTAGCGGCGATTAAGTTAGAAGAATCAGAGATTATAAAGCAAAGAATAGAGCAGAAGAGAAGAGCTCTGGATAGTGGCATTGTCAGTAACAAGAAGTCTAAAGGTGCTCCGATAGGACAAGTGACTAGAGGGACTGTTCAAGTGCCTTCTGAGGAGGGAAGTGTAGCACCGCTTGCTAGTAGAGGAACTAGAGCACCGGAGTGTGAACATTGCCAAAGACAGCATTGGGGTACATGCCGCAAGATCAATGGAGCGTGCTTCAAGTGTGGGAGCCTGGATCATCAGTTTGCTAATTGTCCTGACCGGAGGGAGAACAAGAGCCAACAAGAGAGTAAAGCTGGTACAGGTAAATCGAATGCAACCAGAAGCAATAGGGATAGAAGTAGAGCTCCTCAGGCACCATCAAAAATCGTGCATCGGATCCCGGCTAAAGGAGAATATGTTCCATCTAGAGTCTACGCGATGATTAGAAAGGATACTCCTAAGCCTGCAGGTCCTTCTGGTAAGTGTTAATTTGATAAGTTTTTGTATGAGTTCGATTTTGGTATTTGGGATGTAAGTGGTTAGCGAAAAAATTTCGAGGACGAAATTTCTTAAGGAGGAGAGAGTTGTAAGATCCCAAAAATGTCCTAGTTGAAATTGCATGTTTAATTGGATGCATAAAGGGGTATTTTGGTAATTGGTATATGAATTGGGATTTATGTTAGGAATTATAAGAGTTAGTTGAGGGTATAATGGTATTTGCGCAAGTGACTAGAGGACAAAAGAGAAAGAAAGTAAGAAGGGAAAGTGAGGTCCAATAGAATTGTGACAAGCGGATAAGTTGTTGAGAGCATTTAATGAGATTTGAAGGGAGTAGAGAGAAGGAGAGCCAAAATGAGTTGCTTCCCGTAGAAGCCACCTACATTTCCTCTTTCTTGCACTCTCACGTTCTCTCACTTCCTCCCTCCTTCATTTTCTGCTCTCAAGCCTTGCATGTGGGTGCTCTTCAAGAGTTGAGCTAGGGTTTTGAGATAGAAGTATTCCAAGAGGTAAGTGGTTATTGTTTAGTGGCTTGATTCTTCTTCTTCTTCTCCTTCTTGTTCTGTTTGGGTGTGATTTGGGATTATATGGTTTGTTTTTGGGTTTAAAGTTTGATTTGCATGGGTTAATTGAGTTGTTGTTTTGGTTGGTTTGTGCAAGAATCTGAAGAAAGGAGAAAGAGTAAAGGAAAGGAAAAGATTGGATTTGAAGTTAGCGGGTTGAGCTCCATTTCCAGGTTTGGGAGCTTTGCATTTGGTTGTGTACTTTGGCATTAGTTGTCCATTTCTCTTGGGATCTTCGTTTGATAAGTGATTATCTGTTATTTGTGTGTTTTGATACATGTAAAAGTATATGTTAATAGATTTGTGTTTATGAATTGGGATGATAGAGTTAAAATGCTTTATATGTCCAATTTGAATAAACGTACATGAACATGGGATAAATTTTTGGGTTTTTGCAACCTCAATATATGTTGTTTTGATTTGTGTAATTTGAGTTATTGTTGTTATAAGCATGATTGGAGAGCACTAGAGGTACGTTTTATTGTGATTTTACATGTTATATGATTCTGGGTAAAATGGGTTTTGATTTTGTAAAGCTCCGGGTTTTGTGTTTTTTGCTGAGAATTGGAAAACGCGATACTGTCGCGATCGCGACAGAATCGCGTAGTTCATCCTCTTGTACAGTGCGCTGAGATGATCCATTCGAGTCATGAGGAGGAAGAACAACTTAGCAGTAGCGCCTGGCATCTTCACGAGTCGTGAAGATGGCACTGACGAGTCATGAAGATGGCTCACGACACGTGAGGATTAGGTGGGAAGGACATGAGTCATGAAGATGGCTCATGAATCGTGCCCTCTTCCCTTATGGGCAGACATGAATCATGAGCGAGGATCACAACTCATGCCCGCTCCCTTCTGTGAGGCAGTAGCGTCACGAATCACGACAGCATGCGTGACTCGCGACTGGCCTCTCTTCCTCGGCTACTGTCGCGAGCGCAACAGTGAGCCTTTCCTGCCCTGTTTTGAAAATGAGTTTCAAGGTTCTTTTTACATGGGTTTTCATTACATGGCACATGATTTGTCTTATGTGGGCTATTAAATGATAAAGTATATGTTCTTAATAAGATTTGTATATGATTTATATGTCTCCATATTGATCAAAATACATGTATACATGAAATGATATGATTATACTTGATTTATTCTCTATTATGTGATAATAATACTAGAGCATGATTGAGTTGTTATCTGAGCCTAGTAGCCATAGTAGTGGATAGATAAGCGCTTATCCAGGGTTAGAGTGTGAGTGCAGCTGCTATATCTTACAAGTTATACGTTGACCCCGTTTGGGTCTATATGATTTGAGACTTCGGTCTTCGGTATACCTTCGGGCATATATGTTTAGACATGATTCGAGACTATTGTCTCTATATGCTTGGATACTGTGTCCTATCAGTATCATTAGTACCCGTATCCACTAGTTAGTGAGTAATCAGGCTACCACATGAGGCTTTTACATGAGATTTGCATATGAGACCATTATATATACATATGAAATGGATATCTGTGACATGTATATGTATATGCGATATGACAAGACGAAACGTAATACTTATATTCGGACATGAATGGCTAATTATTGGATTGTGAAGATGCATATGAATATTGATTACTTGGATATGAATGGTTACTTTCCGATATACATGTGTATGATGAATATTTATTATAAGTATGAGTAGTATATGTTTATATGCTTTTGTTATTGTTAAGCTTATATATATGTTTTTATTGCGAGTATATGTACATGCATGTGTTGTTCCTCCCCACTAAGCATTATCGCTTAGCACAGGCTCTTTTCCCGTGTAGGTGGCAGGTTCATTTTGGAGTCAGACATCTGCAGGTCGGCCACTAGAAGTCTATAGTTGGAGTTATTTTGTCTTCCGCTGTATTTTTGTATATGGAGTTTGATTTTGGAAATGTAATTTTGTAAAGGATGATTTTGTTTATGTATATGTTAAATGTTTACATATCCCTTTTGCAAAACGATATGATTATTTATATATGGATTTGTTGTCTTTATGATTATATGTATTTGTTTTTAGCATGCTTGAGTATATGTATATGTATGTGTGCGCGTGGCGCTCCGGTATCCTTCCAAGGGGTATAACGAGGTGTTACAATGTATGTTTAGATATATATGTGAAAGAGGTATTCTTATGTGCATGGTAAATATCATCATCCATTTACAAGAATGATGGAAACAAAGTATAGAATGAATGTTATGTTGCGAAAATAGCAATGTAAGTCTATGCATATGCAAGTGCTAATGGTTATTTTGTTGTATATATATATGAATTTGTATATGTGATACAAGTAAAGATAAGACTTATAGAATCGGAATGAATGACTTTGATGATATCGATAATTACTTATTATGTAGTCGTTGATGGATAATCTAAAATTATATCACTACAAAAAAATTTGCAAATAGCAACGGAATGATTTTCGTTGCTATTTAGCAACGGAAAAATTTATTCCGTTGCTAAATTTGGTTAAGATTTAAATATACAACAATGGAAAACTATTTGGTTATTTTCGGTCGCTAAAAGTGGAGGGAACGGTTGACGCGAAAAACTAGCAACGGATATTAGCAATGGAAAATTATACCGTTGTTAAATATGGCGCGAACATTAAGCGGGATAATTTTGGAATGAAAAATAGCGACGAAAATATGTTTCGGTTGCTAATTTAGCAAGGAAAATAATGTTCCATTGCTAAAATGCGGAAAATAGCAACGGAATGTTCATTCCGTTGCTAAAGAGTTCTTTAAAATTTTAGATCGCGTCAATATTTGGGTTCGAAAATAGCAATCGAATGTAATTCGGTTGCTAATATAGCAACAAAATGCTATTTCGTTGCTAAAGTAGTCAAGAATAGCAACCGAATATTATTCGGTTGCTATTTAGCAATGGAATAATGATTCCGTTGCTAGAAGACATTTCAGATCAAGTGTTAATATTTGGTTTCGACAATAGCAACTGAATATATTTCGGTTGCTAATTAGCAATGGAATTTGATTCCGTTGCTAGAGAGTTCTTTCAAATTTCAGATCGTACTAATATTTGGGTTCAAAAATAGCAACCGAATCTTATTCGGTTTCTAATATTCCGTTGCTAAATGAGTGAAGAATAGCAACCGAATATAATTCAGTTGCTATTTAGCAACGGAATCCTTATTCTGTTGCTAAAAAGTTCTTTCCCATTTCTGATCAAGTGTTAATATTTAGGTTCGACAATAGCAACCGAATTCATTTCAGTTGTCATTTAGCAATGGATTTAGTATTCCGTTGCTAGAGAGTTCTTTCAAATTTCAGTTCTTATTAATATAATAGCAACCGAATTCATTTTGGTTGCTATTTAGCAATGGATTTAGTATTCCATTACTAGAGAGTTCTTTCAAATTTTAGTTCGTATTAATATTTGGGTTCAAAATAGCAACCGAATCTAATTCAGTTGCTAATATAGCAATGGAATACTATTCTGTTGCTAAATGAATGAAGAATAGCAACCGAATTTTATTCGGTTGCTATTTAGCAATGGAATCGTGATTCTATTGCTAAAAAGTTCTTTCACATTTCAGATCTAATGTTGATATTTTGGTTTGGCAATAGCAACCGAATATATTTCGGATGCTAGAGAGTTCTTTCAAATTTCAGATCGTATTAATATTTAGGTTCAAAAATAGCAACCGAATCTAATTCGGTTGCTAATATAGCAACAGAATGTTATTCCGTTGCTAAATGAGTGAAGAATAGCAACCGAATAATGATTCTGTTGCTAAAAAGTTATTTAAACTTTCAGGACAATAGCAATCGAATAGAATTCCGTTGCTAAAAGAGTCAAGAATAGCAACCGAATTATATTCAGTTGCTAAATGGTTTGACGAATAGCAACCGAAATATTTTCGGTTGCAAAATAGCAACGGAATATTGATTCTGTTGCTAAAATCATGTATTAATTGCAGTTTTAATTTATTTGTTTTTCTTCATTTGGTCACCTGAACCCTTGCACAAACTTCTCTTTTTCTTGGCTTCTCCCTACCCTAAACCATTATTTGCGTCTTCCTCTTCTCCTATTTTCGGCGTGCCCGTTACCCCCACAAATCAGACGCGCCGTGATAGCCACTGATCTCCCACGCTGCCGATCCAGCATCCCCCCTACCCCATAGATCAGATGCCTCAGCCACCGATCTCCCTCGTCGCCGCTGCTCCCTCAGGCGATTAGCTTGAAGAAAAACATGTAAGTTATTTTTTAGTTGTAAAAATCTACTTTAAGAAAGACTTTCTGTAAGATTTGTGAATGCATAGCATATTGTTGTCAGGTGTTTGTCTATCTCGGCTACATTTGTTAGGCATCAGTTGATGAAATTACTATGATACCTGAGACTTGTTGGAATTAAGTTGAGGGTTGCTCCTGGAAAAATTATTCTTATGATATTTAGTTTAATATGTTAGCTACCCAAGAGAAAAATTTGCTTGGCTTATTATTTTGCCATTCTGTTGTAGTGCATTTATAATCTTCTTTCATTTTATATTTTATATAAGGTTATTCCCTCAATATAGCTTTTTCCTTTTTGAGGTCTCAGGCCTCAAGTGCTTTGTTCCTCTGTTATGAGTTTGCAGATGCTCTTGTCATGCCTTCAATAATTGTGTGAATTTGCAATAACTTGGTTGTAAAAGAACTGAAGCTAATAAGTGGAAGGATGTACAGCTTAATTTCATGCTTTGGAGTGTTGGGATTGGGAGAGGGGCAATTTGCATGAGAACATTTTTGTAGCTTTTTTTTATGGCATTCAAGGAAATAGTTTATTCTGTGGAAATTAGTTTCTGTTTTTACTTCAAGTATGAATGTATGGTAATTAAGTAGCCAACTGTTAAATATGAATTATGCTTAGTAATTTTCGGGGGAGTACAGAGGGTGTTCTATGGAATTATGCTTAGTAATCATCTGCTGACTCTCATTCCTGTCAAAAACGAACTTGTTCTTTATCACATCAACAAACCCATGTGCTGTGACTTTATCACATACTTGATGGTTTAGGCTTTGACATGTTCCATTCCATTTTCTTCTCATCTCAATTAATTGATCCTGAAAGATTATTCTTCTTTTTTAATTTCAAAATATAAGAAAATAAGTATGAAGAGTAGTTGAATAAAGTTTACCTTTTGATTGGTGCTGTTGAGAATGTATTTTTTAGTGCATGCATAAAGGCAAAATAAAAAATATGTAATTAATAATTTTTAAAATTTGAAAATTATCTAAGTTTAGTGAAATAAAATAAGTGAGATGCATCGAGTAATATCTTCACAATTTCAACCATTAAAACTAGGCATATTATTATTATTATTAGACACATAGCCAATCACACACTTTAAAGTTAAAACACTTAAAAATTGAGTTTTAATTGAATCCATCTTAGCCATGGACTTTAAATTGAAGTCATGTAATTAGCTTCTAATAAGAAAAAGTAAAGTAAAAGAAATATATACGAATGGTGCATTTCTAGGACATGGCTAGCTAATTATATACATTAGCTAATAATAAATTAAGAGCTATAAATATTTTGACAATAGATTTTCAATTTTTTTTTTGGATTTAATTCTCATTTTTCCAATTTCCACATGCTCAGACCCATTAAAGGAACAGTCCACCAATGAAATTTATCGGTCTTTTGATTTGATGTTTTCTAGCTATCTCTTTGATCCTCCATTTTTAAGTATAGATTATGTGTTATGTGTAATTTAGCCTTCACCAAAACAAGTTTATCATTTTATGTATGCACTAATAAAAGGTGTGTATTGAATTGAATCTGTCTGTTTTATTTACTTGCATTATTTGATCTATAATATACATGTATTCGCATATGCTCATTAGAAAGAGGATATTGAGTTATTCATTATAGCAGATGATTTGGTTACAAGTTGCAGTTTGTTCTTACTTTTGTCTAAGTGGGCGTGTTAATCCAAAATCTCCATCTCAACAAGGGCATGAGCATTGTTGCCGATTGCAAGTCTAGTAATAAGCCTGCCAGAGCTCCCTAGTTGACTAGTTATTGGATATTTTACAACATTTGTATTTATGCATGGTTTTCCTATTGTTGACACTCAACTATAAAGTTTCAAATGTTTATTATTATGCTTATCTTTTGGGACAGATAATGGTTTTTTATGCAAAGAATATGATAATATATGCTGTGATATTGTTCTAATCTCTTCAGCTTGTATCCTCTTACTCTGTTAAATAGCATTTGCTCCTGGTTTATTATTATAGACCTATGAAGAATATCTGGAAGTGCACAGCAGAAGCGCTAGACAATTAAGTTCCCCAGTTAGTATACTTACCTGATAATATTTTATCATGTTAGTTTAATAGAAGTGTTCTTAATTGATAGGCACATGATCATTTGATTATATTACTGAATTTTATACGCGTAATCATTTCTGGATGCTTGTTAATGTATTTTATTATTATGGAGCTGTAGATATGCTGCTTTTTGAAAGTTTTTGCTGCCTAGCATTTCATTCTCCAGTTTTTCTGCTTTTGGAATTGTTATTCACATTAGTGGCTCACCATGTTGTTTGTATCTAACTACCAACGACTGGGTGGATAAATTTGTGCACTTCACTGTCAGTACTAATGATGTTATGAGCATTCATACTTCACTATCAGTATTAATGATGTTAAGGTGTGGGTGAATACACACTACAGGGTTTGCTTTTGGTAGTGGAATCTTGATTTCAAAAAATCTTATTTTCTGCTTTATTACCTTGCCCAATTACATTTTCTGCTTTATTGCATATTTGGGTTGTTTGCTTGAAGTTTTGACTTGTTTTGTTAAGTTCTGAAATTTATTACAAAATGGATGAAACTATACAAATTACAACCACAACATCAAAGTAGAGGAATCTCACAGGTATGGCTTCAAAACAACCTTTTTATTATTGC
Source organism: Excoecaria cochinchinensis (assembly GCA_947683425.1). Lineage (NCBI taxonomy): Eukaryota > Viridiplantae > Streptophyta > Magnoliopsida > Malpighiales > Euphorbiaceae > Excoecaria > Excoecaria cochinchinensis. Next base: position 8,193,898 of record CANTUQ010000004.1, read on the forward strand.
ATTTATGTAGTATTTTCATATACGCCTTAATTATATTGTTCCATTTTAACAAGTATAAACCCAATTCTTTGATTTTCAGGTTGAGAATATGCCACCCAAAAGAAAGAAGCCATTGCTGCCGCCTAAGCTCAGATTAACATTGAGTGATAACGACAATGTACAAGTGCACTCATCTCAGGTTGCAGGGTTATGTTCACATCCTCACCAGTGGAGTGAAGCATCACCTTCACCAACAACCATCCTCGATGACTCTCATAATCTACCTAGCGGTTCAGCATCCAACAACCCAAATGTATCCGCACAACATGAAAATGCATATACTCCAGCATCAAACCCTGACTCTATGTGCATGCATGTACCCGGTTCCGATGTTAAGGATGAAGAAGGAGGTCTCCAGCCTGGTGCGAAGCGAGTTGATGGAAGAATTTACATTAAGATTATCAATGACATGTAAGTTATATTATAAAAATTTTTATATTACAGGATAATAACACGAGTACATACTGATGGTATGGTTATCTAATATCAAAATTGATTTTAATTTGTTCATATTAACAAGTTTATTCCATCAGGTGTTTGCTCTAGAAAGATTAGATCCAAATTCAAAGAGAAGATAGAATTTGAGGTTCATGTATGGAAGAATCTCTCTCTGCAGACAAAAGATTTTTATTATCAGGAGTTTGAGGTACAAAAAATAAATTGCATTATTCATTTCAAAATAACTGACTTCATACATTAAAGAAAATATTTATTGTACTTGACAATAATAATATTATGTTTTTTTTTCATAAAGAATTTTTTTGGAATTCAAAATTTAATGCTGTTATTTATGAAGTTTGGGAAAAGCGAGCCTGCCAACGATATAAAGAATTTCTGTCCAAGTTAAGCAAGGGTGGTCAATGACCTACTTTTATTTCTGAAGAAATATGGAATCGTTGGCAGCAGTATTGGGCAACCCCCGAGGCAATTGCAGCTTCAGAGAGGAATTCTTCAAACAGACGGGGAGGTTCAGATGGTGAGAGTTTAGCTGTGCACAATGGAGGAACTTTGAGCCATCACGAGCATGCAGAAAATTTGGTAAGTATCTCAATTTTATTCATCAAATGTATAATTATTATGGATAATGATAGCTTTAATATATGTTTATTAAATGGATGGCTTTGTTGTTAAGATAAATTTTTTGTTTAGCTCTCATTAGTTGCATTATTTCTCAAGAAAGTACACACGTCAATCGATGTCATGCATTTGTCTTCACATTTTAATCACAATTAACAAGTAAAATAAGTATTGATTATTTTGTGACTGTAAGATGATCGTTGTTTGGAAAATTTATGGATTTAGGATGAATATATTGTTGTGCCCTTGCCGGGGCTGTGGAGATTTCTATTTGCAGGTTTGGGTAGTGTAATTTACAAGCCGTCATACTATCGAAATTTATACCAAATCAATAGTAATTAAGACAGTTATAGGTCATCGGTAACTAAGTGATGTAAATGTTAAGAATGTGTAAAATGAATTAGTAAAACACTTTCATTTGTACTAGTGTGCTTATTTTATACATGGATTAGATATTTCATTTGTACTAGTGTGCTTATTTTATACATGGATTAGATATTTCATTTGTACTAGTTTGGGCTATTCGTTCAAATACCTGACCAATTAATAAGTAGTTTGGTTTCAGCCATATGCTTACTTGGAATATCATATAAACTTAGTTCTGTAATATTGTGGCAGTTTTGTTAATAGGGGTAAGATTTTAATAATTGTTTTTGACAAGCTAAGTAAACATGCTTCATTATATTACTTCTTGTGCAGGCAAAGTCTCTGGGTAGGAAGCCTACATATCCTGAACTTTTTATGCACACTCACACAAAAAAGCATGATGGGCAGACATTCGTCAATACTCGCTGCAGACAACTCAATGTATGTAAAATTTATACATCAATATTAAATATTTTAAAAAAATATAGCTAATTAATTATAACTATTGTAATGATAGGAGCAAATAAAAGAGACTCTCACTCAACAGCGGTAGAGTTCTGAAAGTGTTGATGAGAGTTGTATATTTCTTGAAGCAGTTGGTGGTAAGAATAATCATGGAAGGATTTTTGGTTTAGGGTCAATTGCAAACACTTGCCATTCGACTTTCTCTGCATATACACTTATATAGCATATATTTGTATTATTTCGTTATTTGTACTGAATTTATGTTGTTTTTGTGACAGTTTTCATGAATTTCTACTTTAAAAGGTTATTTATACTGAATTTATGTTGTTTTTGTGATGGTTTTAATGGATTTTTATTTTACAATAATATAAATATATTTTCAGGATTTTAATTATTGTGTATTATAATTTTTATATTATATTATCAAAAAGCATATATATTTTCAAGATTTTATTTACATTTATTTATAAATTAAAAATTTTATAATAAATAAAAATATCAACGGAACAGTATTCCTTTGTTAAAAATAGCAACGGAAAGCGCTTTTCGTTGCTATTTTTTACAACAGAAAGTGCTTTCTATTGCTATTTTTAGCAAAGGAATCATAGTTCCATTGCTAAACTTCGTGTAAGAGGATGGGATGAACACCAACATTTAGTAACGGAATACTAATTCCGTTGCTATTTTTAGCAACGGAAACATTTTCGTTGCTAAACTTCTCCAGGATGACACCAACATTTAGCAACGGAAGTAAATTCCTTTGCTAAATTTTAAATTCACCAAAATGAATATTGGTTAAATTTAACAACGAAATAACTTTTCATTGCTAAATTTAGCAATGGAAATAACATTCCGTTGCTATATTTAGCAACGGAAAGGGATTCGGTTGCTAAAAATTACCCACCGCCAAAATTGCAACGGTTTTTTCGTTGCTATTTTCGATTAGCAACGGAAAATCAATATATTCGGTTGCTAATTTTCGTTGCTATTTTTAAATTTTCTTGTAGTGTATATGTATGATGATATATTATATGTATGTGATAATGCGAGGCCTGTTCAAAATTGGATATAATGGCTATTATGTATGGTTATGTTATTATAGGTTGTATTTTGTTCCCCACTAAGCGTTATCGCTTAACATGGATGTTTTATCCATGCAGGAATCTGAAGATAATGTTTTGGAAGATAGTCCTGCATCGCCAATGGCAAACACACTAGGGTCCGCTATGTAGTATGAGTCTTTTGTAATTTGTAATATATATAATGTAACTATCAGATTTGTCTTGAAAGAGAAATGATATAATAACTAAATATTGTATGAGAGTATAAGATAACAGTATGTATATTTATATGAGTTTTGAAAAGTATTTCGGCTGCATGTGAAGAAATTTATTAATTCTGAAATTTGTATGGAATACTGATTTATGCGCATGTGTTTCTGTTGTGACACTCCATAGTCACTGCAGTAAAGCTCTACATGCAGTTAGGGGGTGTTATAGTTAGTGGTTTCAGAGCATAGGTTTAGTCATTTCTGGGCTAGAGTAGAATATAAATGCGTATAGTTTTGAGTTGGCTTGATGCAAATGTCTTTGTTTTCTTTAGAATGTAGAAGGATTATTCTTCTGAAGCGATAAAAGGGATTTCTAGAAGTGGTCGTCCTAAAGACTCACATGTTAAAGTGTGTATTGAATATCTTAGTTGTGATGCTTATGTGATTAGTCCTTTGGGGCATAGTGTGAATCTGTATAACACGTATGAGAACGGTTCTTAGTGATTTAAAGCGAAGAGTTATATGATAATTTGATTGAAGTTCTATCCCATGAATTTGAATTAATTTTGGGTATAAATAAGTTTGGAATTAAGAATGATGTGGAGAGTAAGATAAAGTGATGATATTTTGTACGGCTGTCAGCTATCTCAATGAAATCATCTCAAAATGAGCATGTTAAAACATAGGGATGGGAAAAGTGCATTAATGTTGCATAACTGCATTTTTGCATCATTTTGCATACATACATCATCATATAATCATTCGCATCCCTTGATCATGTGTGCAAAATATTGTGTATGTGACTCATTCGAAGAGAAAAGTTGACAGGATGTACATATAATGTTTGGTGTTAGAAAGAGACTTATTGTGAAAGAGTTAAGTGTTTGTCAATGGAAGCATAAAGTATGAGTATTTAAAGTTGAAAAGAGGAAGTTATTTACAAAGTTTATACAAGCGAATGTGAGTAAGATTTTGAATGAAGAATGAATAACTTGAGTGAAAGAAATAATAAGTGTACTCTGTAAATTTGATGCGTCTAGTAATTGTGAAAAAAAGGAATAAAAGTAGAGGTGTCTGAAAATGAAGCATATGTGCTTGAATTTTCGAATAGCGACAAAGTTTTCTAGAAGTGCCTCGATACAGTGAAGTAAAGTATCCCCTATTATTTGATCGAGTTTGAATTTCATGGACGAAATTCCTTAAGTGGGGGAGAGTTGTAACATCCCGGAAATCACCCTAGTAGTATTGAGCATAATTAGTGTAATAAAGTGAGTGTAAAATTAGGGTTTATAGAATTGGATTAGATTGGAATTGAAAATTTAGGGACTTAATTGCATAAAATTAAAGTAGTGTAGTGACTAAATTGAAACATTACATGATTAAGGTTAGTGGAGGATTATATTAAGATGAGTGGGATTAATTAACCTTAATTAGAAGATAGTGGAATTCCATGGCTCAGAGGTTGGATAAGTGGCTTGTGCTGAAAATGCCACCTTTTAATTGCAAAGCTTAGGGCTTGACACCTAGCAAGTTCATGCAATTTATAGTGGGAAAAGACAGATTTTTCATTCATCTTTCTCTTTCCTAAATTATGTTCTTCTTCTTCTTCTTCTACTTTTGTGACCCATCATCATCTTTAGCCTTTGATTCCATAATTTCTGCTGAATGATTAACTGATTCCTTGGTAGAAGTTGACTTATTGGCTAAGCAAGGTAAGTCATGCAATAGATTATCCTTCTTCTACTCCTTTTTCATTTCTGTGTTAAGAAGGAAATTTCTCCTTGTATTCAATTCTGGAATTTGACTATGCATGTGATGGTGGATTTGAGAAAAAGGAAAGGGAAAGAAGAGGGTTAATGATCAATATACCAAGTGAGAATTGGAGCTAAGGAATAGAGGTTTGGGATTAGATTATATGTTAATCTTTGATTAATGTATGAATGGTTAGTTTGGAATTCTGCTTGTGTTTTTGGTAGATGCATGGTTGTATAGCTTGAGAAATGATATGTGAATATGTGTGTGTTGATTGTGTTAGTTGATTTCCATGATTAATGCATGAAACTCTGATTTTTGGAAAGCTTGTGAAATTGCCGTGTGAAGTGGAAGTAAGGGTCTTTAATGTGAACCTATAATGGCCTGAATACCGGGTTAGTAATGATTAATGAAATCTATAGAGTTTATAGTGTGAATTTCATATGAAAATATCAGTGATTGTGGCTCAAAAGATAGTAGAGGAAAAAGGTTAAACGTGCTCAGACCAAGGAAGCCCCTGATGAGTGACCTTTCGGGAAGCCAGTATTGAAAAATATTATATTTGACAATTGGAAAGTAAATGTTATAAGGAGTTTGATGGTATAATCTGGTGAGTAAATGAGGTCAAATAGGCCCCCGAAAGTCCATTTGAAGTTGGCCTCTAGTTCGGTTCGGTTGAACCGAAGTTTGACCGAATTTTTAGAAATTGTTAAGAGTGGATAAAAATGTCAACTTTGGGAAGTGTACAAACTCAAAATAAATTTTAGAATTTTTTGATAGTTTTAGATTGGTGTTTTACGGTAGAAACCGAATGAATCTGTCACACCCCGTTTGCCCCCTAGTAGAATGAGACATCTGTGTGTGCATGCATTGAGTGTGTTTTGGCATGTGTTAAGGGCATTTTGGGTAAAAATGCATGTTTGTGGGTTTTGTTTGTGTGTGAGTGAGGTATGGTGTTTTGGTGTGAATTAGTTGGGTTACGTTTGGGTGTGCTTGTGCATACCATAGTAGGATGGGTTTGTGAGGTTGTGCTTGTGTGTGTGCGCTCACACATTTGTAGGGTGTTAAGTGGGGTTTGCAGGGTCTGTGTGCAATACATGTGGTTTGGGTGTGAGAGGTTAATCTCCACCACTAGAGAGATGCCATGTGTCTAGGGTTAAGTAAGAGTAAGTAAAAGGAGGAAAGGAAAAAGGAAATCAGATTTTTTCCACCCCTTTTCCCGTTCCTCTCCTCCTTCTACTACCTTTCTTCCACTCCTTCACTCTTTAGTGAGCCCTAGTTGGGATTCATCCGCTTGGTGGTGGGAATTGATCACATCTTGCATTTATTTAGTAAGTTTTCTGCATTTTCCATCTTGTTCTTCCTCTTCTTCATCTTTTCTTCTTCTAGCTGGTTTGGGTTTTAATTTAGGATTGTGTTTTGTGTGTTCTTGTGGGTTGATTGTTAGTTGAGCCTCCTCGTGAGCCTGAAGGCAAGGAGAAGGCATCAGGAAGTGGAACTGAGTGATTTGGAGCTTAGGAGATTCAGGTTTGGGAACTTTCCTATAAGTGATGTTCTTATGTGGGTTTTGAGATATGCATGAATTTCTGGAAATTTGTGGGTTCTTGTTGTTCATTGTGGTTTTAAATGTTATGGGTTTTGATTTAGATGTGTTAAAAAGGCTTGAATGTGGTTTAATGAACTTAATTGTGTTCTTGAGTGAGATGATGATGAATAGTGCTGATATTTCAATTTGTGTAAATTGATGTTGTTATTGGCATGATTTAATTGGAATTCTTGATATAGATGTTGTATTTTATGTTCTTAATGATGTGTGCGTGGCTGGAGATGAGGTAAGTTGATGTTTTGATGTTTGGCTTGAGATTTGGGTGTTGTGAAGAGGGATTTTCTGCAGATTTTCTGGGTAAGGGCTGGAATTCACGACTCTGTCGCGAGTGCGACATTGTCGCGAGATCGCGACAGAGCCAAGTGAAAGAAGCCCTCACACGCATCCGAGCTCTCCCCCGTGTCGTGAAGCAGAGCCGCCGTCGCGAGCATGACAGAGAGCTCGGCTGCCGATCTATTGGGCGATATGTTTCAGGCTGGCAGCTCATTGTCGCGAGCGTGACGTTTGTAGCGAGCGCGACAACGAGATTTCCTTGTTCCCTCGCGAGATCGCGACGAGTGTCGAGGTCGCGACCTGGGCAAGTCTGCCTCTGTCGGGAGCGCGACGTTGTCGCAATCGCGACAGTGTCTCTTGCCTGCCTTGCTTTCTGATTTTGCCTTTTCTTCTAAAAATGAATTTCAAATGTCTTTTCCATGGTTTATCCTTACTGCATGCTCTATGAATGTGTTTATATGTCTATTATATTGTGAATTATACATGATAAATTATATGTTGTGCTCCGAAACATGATTTCGTTTATGTATGACCTGCTAGAGTCAAGTAAGTGGATAGTTAGGCATGCCTAATATAGTCTTTTAGCTATAGCCTCAATTTCATTTGAACCCCGATCAGGTCCCCGTTAGGTTCCTTGCGAACCCCTCATTATTTGGATCTTGTTTAAGGTCCCCTCAGTAAAATGTTTTGTAATTGATAAAAGTAAATGGTATTCGATTTGTACCCGTAAGGTACTGTCAGTATTCGATTCGTACCCATAAGGTACTGTCCGTATACTCGTTATCCACTATTTGTGAGTCAGCAGGTGTTTTATTGTTTTGTTATGTTACGATACGATTATAAGAATGTGCCATTCAAATCAGTATGATAATGAGATGAATGATCAGTTAATATAATTAAGAATGTGAATATGGATGTGAGCATGTGTTATCGAAAGTATGGCTTTTATACGCAAGAATGTATGTTTACATGCTATGATTATCTGTAGTTACCATTGTGAATGTGTTATGCCTCAACGACTATTGTGAATAGCCATCCATACTGCTTGTGTGTTTCCCCACTAAGCTTTTATCGCTTAGCACGGTGTTTTTACTCGTGCAGGTGCGAAAGGTGCCGTGTTTTGGGGAGAGTCGCCGCCAGTCAAGCCAACACAGAAGAGATTAGTGTAGGCCTTAGCTTTTGTAGTCTTTGATGATTCTTTTGTAATAGAACTCTCTGTATCGGTGATTTTGTATAGCTTTCGCATTTTTATATTTTGGTTATGTAATCATCTTTTGTTTCAGCCAGTTGATCAGATCAGTAATGTAACGGATATTGTTATATTAATGCATGATCAGCCGTTTCCTATGTTGCTTCGTAAAGTTTTTAATTATCTTGTATTTATGTATATATGCTTTTGAATGAATGTATGTTTTGCATTATATCTGTGTGGTGGCACCTTGACTCATACGGCATCTCACTCCTTATCGGATGGGATCGCCTACGTATGGATAGGGGGTGTTACAGTTTTTGGTATCAGAGCCTAGGTTTAGGAGTTTCTGGGTGTTGATGATGAGTTGTTGTGCATAGATGCGTATATGTCTAGGACTGTGTTGGCTGATGCGGTTGTCCTCTTATTTGTTAGATGGATTCCAATTTTGTTCGTAGATCACTTGAGGAGTCCGCCGAGATTGTGAACCCTCAGGCTATTGATCCTTCGGTATCTGTGTTGGCTCAACCTGCTAAGGTCCAGCCCGAGGCCGCAGCCATGCCCTTTAAAGCTATGCTTAAGCTATCTCAGGATATGGCTCGAGTCTTTGAGAGAGTGACAGCCCCTAAGGCCTCGACTGAGAGTTTGAGAAGCGCTGGTGCTGAAGATTTCTATGGCACGGGTTTAGACGAGTTAGAGTTGGCTGAGAAATGGTTAGACAAGGTGAAGCGTACATTAAGAGAAGTCCGGTGTCCTCCTGATCAGAAGGCAGAGTGTGCAGTGGCTTTGCTGCAAGCGTCCACTTTTGAATGGTGGGAGTTAGTTTGCAGACATCCTCAGTTACCGGATCCAGTCACATGGGATTTCTTCGCAAGGGAGTTCATGAACAAGTATGTAACTCAGACCTATAAGGATGCTAGGTGGGCACAGTTTTTGAGCTTGAAACAGAGGGCTATGTCGGTTTCAGAGTTTGAAAAGGAGTTCAACCGTTTGGCTAGGTATGCTCCTGAAGGTATTATGACAAATGAGTTCCGAATTAGGCATTTCGAGGCATTTCGAGGCCGGGTTGAATGAGTCCTTAAGAGCTATGTTGATTTCCTTGATGAGCACTCCGAGAGTGAGTTATTATCAGATTGTGGAGGTTGCAGTTAGAGCTGAGAGGTCAGAGACCATTCTCAGAGAGAGGGCTCAGAGGAGGAATCCTCCCCATGGTGGTTCGTCTTCCTCGTCCTCGGGTAAGAGGTCCCGAAACCCATAGGATGAGTCCTCATCTAGTTCGGCTACAAGGGGTAGGAGACAGGGTTCTGCAACGGTATCTGGTTCTGGTAGAGGTGGTAGATCTGAGTCGATGCCCATATGTTTGCATTGCAGTAAGGCTTATCGGGGTGAGTGTAGGTGGCTCACAGGTGGGTGTTTTAGATGTGGGAGCACCGAGCACTTTCTAGCCAATTGTCCAAGGCTGAATGAGGATTCGGGTTCTCAGAGAGAGGCTAGCAGAGTTGGCTCCAATGCCACGCAAGCTAACCGTTGTATGGGCCGAGGTAGAGGTCGAGGCGGTCGACATAGAGAGGGTACTGCATCAGAGACAGTCGAGCGACAGTTGCCTGTTCCAGCAAGAGCTTATGCTGTGAGAGCCAGAGAAGAGTAGGATGCACCTGATGTGATTGCTGGTAAGTTACTACTCCATGACACTGAATTGTATGCTCTAATTGATCCTGGTTCCACACACTCATATTTATGCACATATAAGATTGTTGATAAGTTGCATGTGGTAGATCAGATAGATTATGAGATATGTGTGACCAGTCCCTTAGGGCATAGTGTCAATGTGAGTAGAGTGTATAGGAATTGTCCCCTTGTGGTTGAGGGAGTTGTATTTTCAGTGGATCTGATTGAGTTGCCTTTCAGAGAGTTTGATTTGATTCTGGGTATGGACTGGTTGGGTAAGCATCGGGCTATGGTTGATTATCATAGGAAGACGATTGTGATTCGGGATAAGGATCGGTCTTCTGTGTTTGTTAAAGGTTTGAGTGCTAGTCCTTTGAGCAATGTAATTTCTGCGATGCAAGCTAAGAGATTTATTAGGAAGGGTTGTGAGGCTTGCCTAGCGGTTGTGTTGGATTCCAAGAGGGATCAAGTTCGGATTGAGGACATCCCTATTGTACGGGAGTTTAGTGATGTGTTCTCTAGTGAGTTACCGGGTTTGCCTCCTGAGAGAGAAGTCGATTTGTCCATAGAGATTATGCTGGGTACCACTCCCATATCGAAAGCACCTTATTGGATGGCTCCTATAGAATTGAGAGAACTCGAAGCTCAACTACAAGAGTTATTGGATAAGCGATTTATTCGACCCAGCATATCTCCTTGGGGAGCTCCAGTTTTTTTTTGTTAGGAAAAAGGATGGTTCTATGTGGATGTTTATCGACTATAGGCAAATTAATAAGGTCACAGTGAAGAACAAGTATCCATTGCCTAGAGTTGAGGATTTGTTTGATCAGCTCCGTGGTGCACGTGTTTTTTCGAAGATTGACCTTTAGTCGGGTTATTATCAGTTGCGAGTTAAGGATGAGGATGTGGTTAATACTGCATTCCGGACTCTGTATGGCCACTATGAGTTCCTTGTGATGCCGTTTGGTTTGACCAATGCTCCAGCGGCATTCATGGATTTGATGAACAGAGTGTTTAGGCCATACTTAGATCGATTTGTAGTGGTGTTTATAGATAATATGTTGGTGTATTCCAAGGATGAGCGTGAGCATGAGGAACATCTTCGGTTAATATTGCAAATTTTGAGAGAGAAGCGGTTGTTTGCCAAGCTTAGTAAATGCGATTTCTGGCTTCAGGAAGTGTCGTTTTTGGGTCATGTTATTTCAGCCAAGGGTATTCAAGTTGATCCGGCTAAGATTGAGGCAATTGTTGATTGGAAAGCGCCTAGGAATGTTCAGGAAGTGAGGAGTTTTCTTGGTTTGGCGGGTTACTACCGTCGGTTTGTTCAGGGTTTCTCCATCATCGCTGCTCCGATGACAAGGTTGTTGAGAAAAGGAGTCAGATTCGAGTGGTCGGATAGGTGCCAGGCTTGTTTTGAACGGTTGAAGAAGTTGCTAGTCAAGGCTTCTATTCTTACTCAACCCATCTCAGATAAAGAGTTTATCATGTATAGTGATGCTTCGGGTGTGGGTCTTGGATGTGTCCTGATGCAAGAAGGCAAGGTTGTGGCTTATGCTTCCCGTCAGTTGAAGCCACATGAGAGGAATTATCCGATGCACGATTTAGAGTTAGTGGCTGTGATCTTTGCTTTGAAAATTTGGCGCTATTATCTTTATGGGGAGAAATGTAGGATCTTTACGAACCATAAGAGTTTGAAGTATCTCCTCACACAGAAAGAGTTGAACATGAGACAGTGTCGTTGGCTTGTGTTGTTTAAGGACTACGACTGCATAGTGGATTACCATCCGGGTAAGGCCAATGTAGTCGCTGATGCTTTGAGTCGGAAGTCAGTTTCAGCCCTGTTTTTAAGGCGGCTCAGATGGAGGTTCGATTCAGATGGGGCTTTGGTTGCTCAGTTGCAAGTGAAACCTACCTTGAAACAGAGGATTGTGGATGCTTAGAGAGGTGATGAGAGGCTTCGGCGGGTTGTGCTAGAGGCAGTTCTGGTAAGCAGTCAGATTTCTCTGTTTTGAATGGGGTGCTTATGTATAGAAATAGCTTGTGTGTGCCTGAGCATGAGGATTTGAGGAGACAGCTTTTGAGTGAGGCGCACACCACGGTTTTTACTATGCACCCTGGCAGTGAGAAGATGTACCGGGACATGAAGCAGTTTTATTGGTGGTCCGGTATGAAGAGGGACATTGTTGATTTTGTGTCCAAGTGTTTATCATGTCAGCAGGTAAAGGCCGAGGATCAAGTTCCTTCGGGATTGCTTATGCCTTTATCCGTTCCCGAGTGGAAGTGGGATGATATTGCCATGGACTTTGTATCTGGTTTGCCTTTGACTCAGAAGAAGCATGACTCAGTTTGGGTGAAAGTGGATCGGATTACAAAATCAGCTCATTTTCTGCCTGTTAGAGTAGACTATCCGATGGACAAGTTAGCCAGTATCTATGTGGATGAGGTGGTCAGATTGCATGGTGTGCCGTTATCTATAGTAACAGATTGGGACCCAAGGTTCACTTCGAAGTTTTGGAAGGAATTACAAAGGGCTTTGGGTACCAAGTTGAATTTCAGCACGGCATTCCATCCTTAGACAGATGGTTAGTCAGAACAGGTAATTCAGATTCTGGAGGATATGTTGAGGGCTTGTGTTTTGGATTTTTCAGGTAGTTGGGACAGATATGTGTCGCTTATGGAGTTTGCCTACAACAATAGCTATCAGTCGAGCATCGGTATGTCACCGTATGAGGCTTTGTATGGTCGACAGTGTAGGACTCCAGTTTGTTGGACCGAGCTATTCGAGCGTTCAGTCATTGGGCCAGAGTTGGTTAGGGATACTGAAGAGAAGATCAGAGTTGTGCAGCGAAATTTGAAGGCAGCTAAGGATCGACAAAAGTCATATGCTAATTTGAAGAGGAAAGATGTTCAGTTTAAGGTCGGGGATAAGGTTTTTCTTAAAGTTTCACCTTGGAGGAAAGTACTTCAATTTTGAAAGAAGGGTGAGCTTAGTCCTCACTTCATTAGACCGTATGAGGTTTTGGCAAGAGTTGGTTCGATAGCCTATAGATTTGCTTTACCGATAGAGTTGGCGAAGTTGCATGATGTTTTCCATGTTTCGATGCTTTGTCGGTACATATCAGATCCTTCACATGTTTTGTCAGTTCAAGATGTGCAAGTGCAATCAAACTTTTCGTATGATGAGGAACCGAGAGCCATCCTAGCTCGAGAAGTGAGGCAGTTGAGAAGCAAGCAGATTCCTTTGGTAAAAGTTTTATGGAATCACCATGGAGTCGAGGAAGCGACTTGGGAACCAGAGAATTCGATGAAAGCTCAGTACCCGCATTTGTTCAGTTCAGGTGAGAATTTCGAGGACAAAATTCTTGCTAGTAGGGGAGAGTTGTCACACCACGTTTGCCCCCTAGTAGAATGAGCCATCTGTGTGTGCATGCATTGAGTGTGTTTTGGCATGTCTTAAGGGCATTTTGGGTAAAAATGCATGTTTGTGTGTGAGTGAGGTATGGTGTTTTGGTGTGAATTTTTGGTTACGTTTGGGTGTGCTTGTGCAAACCATAGTAGGATGGGTTTGTGATGTTGTGCTTGTGTGTGTGTGCTCACACATTTATAGGGTGTTAAGTGGGGTTTGCAGGGTGTGTGTGCAATGCATGTGGTTTGGGTGTGAGTGGTTAACCTCCACCACTAGAGAGATGCCATGTGTAGACACCGGGTCCCGAGTCCGGCATAAAATGGCAATGGTAATTTTGGATCTTTGATAATTCCCTTCAAAAAAAATATATATAATAAATATATAAATATGTGTGCGTGTAAAATTAGGTAATTAATTAGTTAATGTTGTTAGTTAATTAATTAGTTAATATTATTGTATTAATTAAAATGCATGTAAAATTAAAGATTGATTAGTTAATTAATTAGTTAAAATGTAGAATGTTTAATTAATTAGATAAATTATATATTAAGTAGATTAATTATATCAATGTGTAATGTATGTAATGTTTAATTAATTAATGTATTAATGTGTAATGTGTAATTGATGTATAATGTTTGATTAAATTAGTATGTGTGTATTAATTTGAATTAAGTGAGATTAATTAAGAAAAGACAAAAGGAGGAAAAAAGGAGGAAATTACTTGGATGACCCTTAGCCCTAATTTGTGGGGTATAAAAAGAATAAGATGAGGAAAATTGGAGGGGCTCGGCAGATCAAGAAAGAAGAAGAGAAAGGAAAAGAAAAAAGAAAGAAAAAGAAAAGAAAGAGAGAGCAGGAGGGAGCCGGCCAAAGAAACAAAGAAAAAGAAAAGAAAGAGAGAGCAAGAAAGGTACAGAGAGAACAAGAACAAGCCAAGGAAAATAGAAAGAAAAGGCAAGAATTGAGAAAAGATAAAAGAAATCAAAGAAACAAACCATGGATTTATACCAAAGAATCAAAGCAAAGAAATAGAAATAAGAGAGAACAGAGGGAGACCAGGGGCCAAACAGGGACGCCGGACCGGAGGAAGAAAAGAGAAAGAAGAAAGGGAGGAAGCGACACCTCCGCCGGCCAAATCCAGCTACCGATCGGCGCACGTGCCCCACCATCAGAACCGCCGCCGCAGAACGAAGCTTCAGATGCCTGCCGTTCCACCATCGGCGTCCTGCAGGGTGGCACATGGAGGAAGAGAACCGAGACCTTCCCTGGCGTTTTCCAGCAACGGTGGACCACCTTCCGGCGCGTGAAGCCACCCGCTCCTCCTCCGGTGACCTGAGCTCCGATCTGGTGGTGGAGGTGACGGTCACCCCAGCTCCGGTGACGGTGAGCCTCCCTTTCCCTTAATTTATATTATTTTATATATATATATATATATATATATATATATATATATTTAATTTCTATTTTTATTATTATTATTAATATTATATATATATATACATTTATTTATTTTCTTTTTTTTTATGTTATTAATATATAATGATTGTTAATTAATTATTTTATTTGTTTATTATTAGTATTTATTTTTAGTATTATTTAATTTATGTTAATTGTCACACCCCAACCTATACTATGGAGACTTCTATTCGGATTAGAGGAAGAAGAATTCAAGATAGATAGGAGTGTCACATCCCACTAGAGTAAACAAGTAAACATCACATACATAGAATGACATATCCATGATAATTAAAAACTCTGAGAGAAAGAAGAGTGATACTGAAAAAATGAATACTTTATGAACGTACATAATATGCCAAGGCGCATACCCTAAGAGAAAACATACACACATGCATACTTATAATCATACAACAAAAACCTAATAAGAAAAATACATAAGTGTGTAAATATTTACATAGCTTAAAAATATTACATCAGAATCTTTACCTATTATTACATATACATATTATACAGATATACAAAAATCCCGAATTACAAGAGCTGAACAAGATACACAACTTCTAGCTCCTATATGGCCGACTCTGCAGATGCGCGACTCGAACAGAAACAAACCTGCCACCTGCACGGGGAAAAGAACCCGTGCTAAGCGATAACGCTTAGTGGGGAGCACACAGGAAATATGGGCGGCCATTAACAATGGTCGCCAAGGCATAATACATGAAAGAGACATATGCAGACATTCATAACACATATAATATTATACTTACATATATTAGTCGTGCATTTAACTGATCACATCCACATTCATATATATAATTATTCAATGATCAATGAGTAATTTACATATTAATTAGTTCACCTGCTAATTCATAATAGTTAACAGTATAAAATCACATTTTCAACCATACTAATTCACATACTTATAACCACAATGGATTATGTTCAAACACAGTCACAATACGGTATACATATGAATAATTGCATATAATAGGCATGTTTGAGTCACATTAAACCCAACCAGAGATTTATAATCACCTTCGAATTCATAACTGATTCACCTGACCAAAATCTTACATATTCGGTTATCATATCCTCATATTCATATCGAATAAAGCAAATGAAATACCTGCTGACTCAAAATAGTGGATAACGAGTACTGAATGGTACCTTACGGGTACGAATCGAACACATAATATAATGTACCATACAGGTACAAGTCGGAAGCCAACATTTCATTGAACAGGACCTTAAATAAGATCCATACACATACACATAATAGGGGTTCGCGAGGAACCATTCGGGGACCTGATCAGGGTCCAAATCGTTCAAAGGGGCGCTGCAGCTACACATACATAGACTCTATTAGGCATGCCTAACTATCCACTAGACTGACTCTCGCAGGTCATGCATAATAAAAATCATATTTCAAATCACATACTTTATATCATTGTACATAATCAGCAATAGTTGAGACATATGAATAAGTTCATAAAGTCAAACATGCATCATACAATTTACACTTTAAGCATAACATGATAATCTTAGAGAAAGATCATAAGTATAGATATGCATAGTACATCCAATTATATTAACATATTTCACAAAATAGTCCAATTATAAACCTAAAAGTGCCACAAGTTCGGAATTCAAACATTGAAATCACTAAAGAAAACTCATTCAACACAACACATCTGTCGCGCTCGCGACAGAGACCATAGTCTCTTCGCTGTGTGCGCGCGACGGACTTCGCGATCGCGGGAAGGAGAGAAGGGCCCAGCTCTGTCGCGCTCGCGATGTTATCGCGATCGCGACAGAGGGCAAGCATTGCTATCGCGGGGTCGCGACAAGTCGCGTGCTCGCGATAACACAGGCCAACAATGTGCTCTGTCGCGATCGCGACGGTTGTCGCGCTCGCGACAGAGAGCAGACAAGCTATTGCTATCGCGGGCTCGCGACAGCGTCGCGTGCTCGCGATGGCACAGCATCGACATCACCGGTCTTTGTCGCGCTCGCGACAGTGTCACGATCGCGACAGAGTCATGATTCCAAAAATCTGCATAATTTTGCAAGATCTTTCCTTCCTCAAAGTCATCCACAAACACACGAAACACATCCAAAGGTCTCTTACCTCATCTCCAGCAAGTCATAAATCATTAACAACATAAATCCAACATTTGTATCAAAAATTTCAATAAAACATGCCACTAACAATATCCATATACACAATCTATAATAACAACCTTACTCGTCAATCATCTCCATCGCACTCACATTCAATGCATTCATACATATGGTACATTATGCTAAAGTTACTCATGAGACCATCACATAATAGCACTCATCCATAAACAAACCTTCGTGGAGTTATATCTATTATTAATTACTAGTTAAATCACCAATCTTAATCATACTCATAAGTTTTTCCCAACGACAACTACTTATATAGCCATTTAATTACCCTAAACATGCATAATAACTGATGGGAAAGGTACGGGATTGATCCGGGTCAACCCTAGACTCAAAAATAGAGAATAAAAGGCTCAAAACATGTTTTTCTGTCGCGAGGTCGCGACCCTTGTCGCGCTCGCGACAGAAGCTCGCCTCAGCTACCATAACAGACTGCTTTCTACTACAAACTAACATCATGAAAACCGACCTCTAAACCTCATTTTTAGGAAAAGTGGTCTTCTTAACAAATGTTCCCCTACGTCTTACAAATGGAACAAGTTTCAGGTCAATTGGACATCTAGAACTCCAGATATGAATTCCACAACCTATACTGGTCAAACAACCCGACACAAAAAGAGACACTACGGTGTTATCAAAAATTCAGGGTCTTAGAGCAATAATTTGCCCAAGGCTATTTCTAAGACTTTTAAAGAGATGGAAGTAAAGGTTCTAATGGAGCAAGAATAACATGATTTGGAATCATAAAACTCTACTTATGACAAAAACATTGTACAGGGATCAGATAAGAACTAAACAGAGTTTACCCAATCATGCACTTCACTTTCAACTCTCACACACCTTCAACTTAAGCAACATCATACATTACTAATACATTTATCAAAACAAATACATGTATAAGACTCATCTCAACACACTCAATTTGCTGGAAATCATATACAAATATATAATCATAATCCAAGAAGAATTTAGGGCATCGACAAATTAAAACTCAAATGTAAGAATCAAATTCTCAAACCTCTTGTTGCACAATAGCTGCTCTCTCTTCAAGCTTTAATCTTCTCTTTTCCTTTACTTTGCTTCTGCTTATCATCAATCACTTGCACAAACAAACCCACAATACTTAATTTAAACCATAACTTAAACAAAACTAGAAGAAGAAAAGAACTCAAAAGTAGGAACCCTAAAACCCCAACTTACCTCTTCAATCCTACTTCTTAAGCTCCACCAAATCACTTCTAATACACTCAAAACCAAGAGATTGAGCAAAGAAAGGGAAGACAAGAAAAGGAAATGGAAAATCGGGAAGATGAAAGGAAACAAACGTGGACTCCTCTTTTTCTTTCACTTTGTCTTTCTTTTCACACTTAATGCACACCTACCACATCCACTTGTCCACTTCCTATAGGTCCACATGATTCACTTTGACTTCTCAATTCAAGTCACCATACACATACACACACTAAATTACTTCTCATAAAATATCCTACATCCTTAGCTCCATACCCATAATCCACTTGATAAATATTTCTTTTATGCAAATATCTCCAAGGCACCATGCTCATAAATCACTGAATGAAATCTTTTAGCCCATTAACATCCTACTACCATACACTACTAACACACCATAATAATTTCTTTACTTACTTTATTTAATTAATTTCTTAGCAACTAAATCTTTATTATCCATATTACTCATACATAAATTACCAAAATACCCTTCACTTAACCGACTTAGTTTGCCGATTCCGACTGGGCCCGATTTGGGGTGTTACATTAATTTTATGTTAATGTTATTATTGATTATTATGAATGTGTTAATTTTATTGTTGTGTAATTATTAATATTATTATTTGTCTTATAGTATTTTCATTGGTTTTCATCACCATAATTGTCATTTACATGCATTAATCTCATTTTTTACCACACCAAATTAATTATCAATTTAATTAATTATTTATTTAATTCATTTATTTATTCATTTAACTATTTATTCATTCATTCATTTATTATTTAATTTAATTTAGTTAATTATTAATTTTAATTATCTTCTTTAATTTATTTTATTTTATTCAATTACTTGATTATTTATTTATTCAATTATTTATTTATTTATTTATTACTAACTGATATTATTTCCCGTCACGGCTATAACTACGAGCGGCATGTGCCTTGCCCAACAAGTATGGTCGAGAAAAGTAGTTTAGGATTTATTTATTCAAAAAATATGTAATTATTTTATTTTATTTTATTATTTGTGGTCTGTATTAATAAAACGATTTTCGACCGCTCTAAAAAGAACCACCACACAAATGTTTTCTATTAAATAAAATGTTTGCTAAATAAAACTGGATCAATGTCCTATTTTTACCCAATAAAACCATCACATAGAAATCGTTTTCCATAATGAATGCATGCAAGGACCGATGTCCGCATTGTTAATGAATAACCCGTTTTATGCATGTATCACACATTTACAAATGAGGGTTGTATTCTGCCCTTAGTATTATTGTAAATTTATTTTATGTTTTAATGCTATTTTATTTTATGCTCTTAAATGGATGATTGCGCCTTTAATTTAAATTGCATCGTGTGGAGAGAGAGCGGACTAATAGACTCAAAACCAAATTGTAAAATCAATCAAGGTACGAATAAATGTCCCAAACCCATCTCTGGTCTTTGGGCTCAACGAGGCGAGAGGTCCGTCCGATCACTCATTGGAACTGGACCTCCAAGACACCTCTTGTGTCACGAGACTTAGATGTTAATCCTAGGCTCCTTAGGAAGAGAGGTTTATCCTCCAAGACCCCTTTGGTTGGCCCAAAATGGATGCAAAGCACAGTCTTAGTCTCTCCGAGGCGAGAGAAACTTTTCCAATGTTCTATTGGGTGGCGACTCCATGAAACCTCCGAGTTGCCCAAAATAGACGCACTAGTAAATATCTTTACAAGTTGCCAACGGACCCTCAAATGCCCCGATCGCCCTAGAGCGGGAGGTCGTACGGGCGTCCGCGGGGATCCGGCTCGCGTACGTCACAGTGGCGACTCGATTGGGGACATATTTGAGACTTCGATTCGAAAATAACTTGATTAAAATTTACAATTAAGTTTTAGTTTATAAAATTCGCTCTTCTCTCAAAATTGCATTACATCTCATTAGAGCCTTAGATTTATGCTAGCTTGGTCCCTTATCAACCTCGGTGCATTCCTGAAGAACAACCCTACGTTCACTCAATGCGGGAAAGTGTTAGGGATAATCACCAGCCCAAGCCTCGTACCATCGTGGTATATAAAATGGTGACTTGATCGATCGTTATGCTCGCGATGAGCTAGACCCGTCGGTAGGGATCATGCTTGGGTAGCCCTAAAGTAACACCACCTTTTGACCAAAGCCCATGTAATGGCAATAGAAACTTCCACTAGGTGACATGTACCATAATATCGTGCTTGCTATTTGGGCTGTCATATATTGAACAAAATCAATTGAATCAGATGGTTTTCATTAAAGGCTTTCATGCCCCGATGGGCCCATTTTGATTTAATCGAATTGTTTAAATATATAATGGCCAAACATCCATGCGCATGTGCTTTAAAGTAAGAGTTGTTATGCTGCCGGTTTTGCCGTGCACTATATGCATCCAATGGGTTCCCTGTTAACCCTTGGATAAAGCCCACCTAGGAAAGAGACCGCACGATCCCGTGTGTGGGAGAAATAAGGTTGGAAGGTTCTATCTGCTTGTATGTGGTTGTGAATGCTGCACAACATGCACATACATCACATGTCATTCATGCGCATTAGTAAAATAAATATAATAATAAATAAAAATAAAATAAAATAAAAAGAACATACATTTCATATTGTGTGTATATATCCTTTTTGACTACATAATATTTTTCACATGTACATATCATCTTGCATATAATTTCTTCCATACATCATTGTAATCTTTCACTCATCAAGGACCATCTGTACGGTTCACGATCATGCGTTGTATATTGTCATCCATGCATCATTCTAACAATTTTAAATTTTCAGCCATCATAGATTCGTCCAAGTGGATTAGAGGTCCTGACGGTCGACTCGTAAGAAAGGACCAGCCCTTTGGATTACTAGAATTAGTGCTTGACTGGGATTTTGAGTCACCCTCATCAATTAGTGAATCATCCTCCATGGCAGAAGAGACTGGGGCTTTAACCACTCAAGACCTTGCTCGGAGGCTGGATGAATTTGAACGGCGAATGTTGGATATGATGGGCGTTATGGCCGAAAGGATTGCTCATCTTTCTGCTCCACAACCACTTGTTGACCCGCAACAACAAATAGTCCATGCTGGGGGGCAAGCCGAACCACCTACTGGTGGAGAGGCTCTTTTTATTGGCAATGCTACTGTTAACCTGTCAATGAGCATGGAGCTGCGGCACCTATTAAGCCAAGAAGGGAAAAGATTCCCAATCCCAATGATGATTTATGATGGAGGAGAATGAAGAGCCAATAGTCTATCAAGCTGTGAGGGGTAGAGCACCCCACATAGAAGATGAGGCTTTAAAAAGGGAAAATTACAACCATCGTTAGCTAGACGTGCCGTAAACTAAGGGGAAGCTGTTCATAGCACGGATCAATTTTGTGCTTTCCACCAATACTGGCCAGTTAACAGATCAATGCTAAATTCTGAGGGATCGAATTCAAGATCTTATCAACAATAAAGAAATTGTTGACCCAGAGAAGAAGGGGAAATAAAAGCTGATGACAGATGAAAGACATTAGTTGCAGTGTTTGCTTTGCTAGGAGATGTCTTTATATTCGAGTTTTTCAAATAATGGCATATGCAGTATTGGTCATTTCAATTATATTATTGCTTACTTGTAAATTATTTCTAATGATTTCATCTCTTATGATCATGATACATTCATTCATTTTGACATTAACTCAATTAATACTACTACATTTAATCTTGGAACTTTGGAAAATCCAAGGAAAATTTTGATGGCATCTGATATAACTCCTGTAAAGAGGGAAATTCAGAGAGAAAATAAAAATAAGAAAGAAAAACTAGTTGCAATTAGGAGATTGGATGAAAACTCACTAAGAGCACTAGAACCTTTCTGATTACCCGTCAAAGCGACCTCTGGATAAGACAGAACCTGGAAAATGATTTGGGCAACATTTTCTTTGTATAGCCCTCTAAATGACTATTTCCTACCCTTATTATCCAATCGTTTGCTAGCCCGTTAAGCCTTTATGGAGGTATGTTGAATGCGTGCCAATTTTGTTGTTACACACATTAAGACTATCCCCTCGCCTAAAATGATTTTGGCTTCCCCTTAGAAGAGTGGCCGCTCTAAAAAGGATGGATGTACGTTTGAAATAATTTTTTTTGGGTTATTAAAAATTGCCTTGGTAAGGGCGAGTTTACACTTTGAAAAAAGGGTTTAGTCATGAATAAAAGGCATGAGCTCAAAAAAAAAACAAAAAAAGAAAAGCAAAAAAAAAAACAAGAAAGAAAAAACAATAAAAAAAGAAAGAAGAAGAAAAAAGAGAGCTCAAGACAGTAACTAATTGACTAGTTTCAATGATTACCCTTTTATTGTTATTTTGATCTCAAAGGAGCTAAAATGTTACCGAGCCCAAATTCAAAAATACTTTTGTATATGCAACTGAGCTGAGAATGGGTCTGTAGACATTGGGTCCCGGGGCGGTCCAAGATCAGAATTACCCGATGATGAAACAAAAGACCGATTTTCGGCAAGAAAAGTGAGAATCGATCGTTCCCTTGTCAAGATTGTGTTTTTTTCGAAAAATAATTTAAAAAAAAATAAAATAAAATATATTTTAGGGATTTAAAAAAAAACTAAAAAACTAAAATGGGGTAAAAAAATATATATTAATTTTGTATCAAAATTAAAATAAAAAAAAATATATATTTTTTTTGGTCGCGAGTGCCGCTGCGGCAGCGCGGGGCCGCCTGCGCTGCAGACTGCCCCAGCGCGCAGGGGCGCCTGCGAGGCAGGCCGCCCGCCTCGCGCAGGGGCGCCTGCGCGCGAGGCAGGCGCCTCACGCTATGTCCCTGCGCGCGAGGCGGGCGCTTCGCGCGACCCCCCTGCGCGCAGGGGCGGGCGCCTCGCGCGCCCCCCCTGCGCGCGAGGCCCCTGCGTGCAAGGCCCCTGCGCGCGAGGCAGCTGCCTCGCGCGCCCCGCCTGCCGCGCGCGGTGCCAGGGCACCACACGCAGGCTGCCGCGCGCCCTTGGCTCCTCCGCGCGACCTTTTTCGCCTGTCCGTTTTTTTTCGCTATTTTCAGTCTGATTTTCTGATTTTTTCAGTTTTTATTGTTTCACCATTTTATGTTATTTTAGATTAACTAAAAATAAAGCCTCTTTTGTCCCTTGCCATTTTTGGCCAAGGCAACCTTAAATGAGGAATTTGCCCTCATTTTTGAGGGGGACGACAATTAATAAGAAAAAAAAGAGGCTCCTTTTCCTCTCAACTTTTCTTCTCTCCAGGGGCTATTTTCTTTAGCTACGATTTTTTTTCTCTTTGCCTAAGTTTTAAATCTTGATTTACTCTTAAAAAAAAAATAGATAATCCATCTTATTGAGTGATTTGGGTTAGGAAAATTAATTTCCTCTTGCTCAAATCATCCATCAAAAAATATCTTCATCAAAATATTTTCTTGATTTTATTTCAAAACATTAAACTCCACATTTTCTTTAGGTGTTTATCACCACAAATCCGACAAGGAAAATCGATCGGGACGCCGTTTCCCCAATCTAAAAATTCTGAGGGTAAACATTCTTGGATTTATTCTTTATTATTTTTTCTTGTACATTATTTATTGTTGTTAAAATTATTTTTGTTACTATTATCATGTCTATTATTTTTATTATTCATTTTTAGCATTTTAATATGTCAATACCACCATTAATATGTTATTTGTTGGCTTTAAATGGGTTTTCATGTTCATGTGCTAATGTCATTTTTATTATTCATTGTTATCACGTGTAGTTATTACTATTGTTTATTACTAATTGATTATTCTGTTTTCATACTACTCAACATTCATTATTGTTATTATTTGCATCATTACCATCCTATTATCACTACTATTATTATTGCCATTATAGTGGTTGTTATTAACTTATTTTCCGTTTTTTTTACATCTATTATTATTATTATTATTATTATTATTATTATTATTATTATTATTATTATTATTATTATTACTATTATTATTATTTCGTTGTCATTATTTGTCCTAGAATTGGTCATCATTATTATTCTTGCAATTATTTGTTTTATTATTATTATTATTATTATTCAATATCCTATTATTATTATTATTGTTATTATCTCGCCTTCATTTGATTAATTTTTTAGAATATTTGCTAATATATATTTTAATGCTAATTTTTGTATGAGTTTAACTTGAATCGAGTTATTTGGGCGTCCCCGCGACTCCCCGGATGGGTCGCAACGCGTAGGCGGGCACTCCATTTTGGTGAGATCTTTTCAATCCCCCTTTGATGTGTTATGTGTTTATTTGTAAATATATATTTTTTATTCGTGCACGCGTGCGATAAAAGATCACAAAAATATTTCTACAATTAAATTAGAATTTTCAATAATAAGATTGGGACCAATGTCCCTTATTTTAGCCCAACTATAAAAACATCACAACTAAAAAACGAGGAGTCAATTTTCAATAAAATGGGATCACTCATCCCGGTTTTTCAATTCAAGCAATCAAAAATGACTCTTCGAACCCTCTTCAAATTAATACGAAGGAACCAATGTTCCTAAATTTCGAACAAACGCGAAGGAACCAACGTTCCTCAAATAATGTCCCGATTTATGTATGTTCTTTTATTCTAATCTTAAGTGAGTGTTTTAAATTCAAGTTCATTTCTTTTTGGGCCCTTGTAATTAATTTTGGGGCAATTTTATTTATCTTTTGGGGATTGTATTCCGTCCCACTTACACCTTTGATCTCCTTTTATTGGGGTTGTATTCTGCCCCTATTTTTATTGTAATTGCGCGCTTGCGTGTTTACCGCTTTCACTTATTGCTTTCTTTATTTACTTATCGCTTTCGTTTACTTCCTTTACGTGCTTGAAATGCGCTTTTACTTTTAATGCATCGCTCGTGTGAGATGAGAGATATAATTTTAAGAATTTAAAAAACCCATTTATAATTAACCAAAGCATAAATAAGAGGGAAGTTCCGGACACCATATCTCTGGTTTAGACCAATAGAGGTGAGAAACCTTTTCCCAATTTCTTGCAAATTGGGTGGCGACTCCAAATACCTCAAAGGTGCCTTTAGGCGTCAATAGGCTAGGTTATTCTCCCCAATGTTCTATTGGGAGGGATACACCGATGATGTCTCATGGCGCCCATGATCAAAAGACGCGAACCTTCATACCTCGAATCCTAAAGCGGATTCAAAGAGAGGGCCCTTGCTGGGTTTTAACCGGGTTCGGCGCGCGTCACAGTGGCGACTCCGCTGGGGAGTTTGTGTTTGAGACTTCACTCCGAAAGTGCTTTGGTTAAAATTTATAATTGAATTTTTGAAACTTAAAATTCTATCTCTTTTCAAAAATTGCATCATATCATTTTAGAGCCTTAGACTTATGCTAGTTGGTCCCTATCTTACCTCGGTGCGTTCCCAAAGCACGACCCTACTTTCACTCATTGTAGGGAAGTGTTAGGGATAATCATCAGCCCAAGCCTTGTACCTTTTGGTATATCTAAATGGTGACCCGATCGGTCGTTATGCTCGTGATGAGTTAGACCCGTCGGCGCAAACCATGCTTGGGTAGCCTAAAGAAAATCACCTTGACCAAAGCCCATGTACTGGCAAGTAGAAACTTCCCCTAGGCGGTATGTTCCTTAATATGATGCTTGTGACATGGGCCATCGCGTATTGAAAAAAATCAAGCAAGTCAAGTGGTCTTTTATCAAAGGCTTTCATGCCCCGGTGAGCCCACCTTAACTTGATTGAATTGTCCGAATACGTAATGGCCAAAACCCATATGAATGCGCATCAGATTAAGACTGTTATGCTGCCGGTTTTTCACCGTGCACTATACGTGTCCGATGGGTTCCCTGTTAACCCTCGGATGAAGCCCACCTAGGAAAGAGACCGCACAACCCCGTGTGTGGGAGTGATAAGGTTGGAAGGATCTACCTGTCTGCATGTGGTTGTAAATGCTGCACGTCATGCTCATGCATCACATGTCATCCATGCATCATTCTAACCCCTTTGATTTTTCAGCCATCATACACCATTCACCGGGGAGGTTCTGGGGTCCTCATAGCTATCTGAAGAGTAAGCTGAATTCGAAGTGGTTGGCAGAGATCTACCGTCTTAGTCAGAGCATCCATAGACATTGGGAATGGCTGGTCCTTCGCGACAGATTGAAGAGGCCCGTGTCATGATTGCCCGAGAACTAGATGAAAAGTTTGAAGAACTTGAAGGGAGGTTGTCAGCCACAATTAAGGAAAGGTTGGACGCCGCAGCACTGATTCTTCAAGCTCAAGTCACTGCAGCTACACTTAACCGATTTGATCTAGCCACGACCAAAAAGGAGTGTGAGATGATGGCTGTAATGTCTCAATTCGCTCTTGAGCCTAGGGGCAAGACGACACCCAACTCACTGATCGAGCAAGTGGAAAGTGGGAAAGGTCTAGGGCCCTTACAGCCGATGGGTCCTCTCAGTCCCGCAGACACTAAAAAGAGATTAGCTGATCTTGAGGAGGAGATCATGAGGTCCAAGCTTGCAACTACCCGGACACCTCCCGATGGATCCGTTACTAGCCCTGCAAGTCTCGGAATTGGTTACTATGGTGATAGCAGAGGTACAAAAAGGATGGGGAAAGCGCCAATGGTTGAGATGGCTCAGAGGCATTACTCTAATTTAGGCAGACCTTTGTCTTGGGTCCTGGAAAGGCTGATCAAGAAGGGGGTGTTACAACCATTGCCGTCCAAGCCGGCAAAGACCTGGGGGCAGCCCGGGCACAAGGAAGGCGAGTACTGCGCCTACCACCAACACACTGGCCATATGACGGATAATTGTGCTAGGCTGAGGCACCAGATTCAGGATCTGATCGATAGCAACCTGATCACAAATCCTGAATGCCGCCAGGGTAGTGAGGGGAGCTTAAGTTTTACAGTGGACGATGGAGAAGGTTTTAGAGCCACAAGGACCCCGACCTTCGGAATGACTCAGAGTCACTATGCCATACTGAAAAAACCCCTGTCCAAGCACTTCGCCCATTTTATCAGTAAGGGGAAAATACAGTCAATGCCGGCCCAACCTGCCAGGGGCCAAGGGCACCCCAATCACCGAGCAGATCTGTATTGTGCCTACCATCAGCGTACCGGGCACGAGACTGACGAGTGCCGAATTTTGAGGAGGCAAATTCTACACTTAATTGATGAGGAGCTGAGAAGTGAGGAGAATGGTTCCCAAAAGTGATAATAGGTCGTTGACTGCAGCGTCCGCGTTGGCAAGAGAAGAAGGAAGTAGCTATTTAGATGTCCTTTTTTTTATTTCTGAACTATTTAATGGTGACAGTTTTAATTATAGTTTTCTTGAATGAAGTGGATGGTTTTGCTATCTTGTGTGGTGTTTCTTATGATTTCATTATGCATAATCATGGCACATTTACATTTGACGTTGGTTCAACTAATGCCATTCCATTCAATCTCGGAACTTTGGGAGAACCCAAAGAAAATCTTGATGGCATCTGTTATGACTCCTGAAGCGAGATAAAATTTGAGAGATAAAAATAATAATAATAATAATAAGATAAATAAAAAGAGCCTTTGCCTGGACCTAGTATGACGTGCTGAAAAATGACAAAGACATTCTTGAGATCAATACTACTTCCACGCGCCAACATGACGACGAACCGAATGTTGAAAGCCATTTCTTTGCACTCCCACGACATCTGGGATGCATATGATGCCACCAAATAAGATCAAGCTTCGAAAGCTACATCAGGAGTTAGGCGAATGAGACCCAAGACCGTCACGAAGAAAACATAACTCACCATAATACAACTCATCAAAACCAAACAATGTGAACCCTTTCCTCTCAACCATTTGAAATGTGTACCCCAAAAACAATTATGATCGACTCTTAACCATCCAGAACCCTTATAGCCAAAATTCTTACTAAAACTATGTGCCCGACTAGATTGAGCAACATGGTCCCAGTGGTTAAGATAAAAAGTGCACGTATGTGTAAAATTGGGGACTTGAGCAAAGCTTGTCAAAAAAAAAATAATAATAATAAAAAAAAAATTGGGTTGCAAAAAAAAAAAAAAAAAAAAATCAAAATCGAAAAAAAAAAAATAAAAAAAAAATAAAAATTAAATAAATAAAAAAAAAGAAGAGAGAAGAAAAGAGAGAATTGATCAGGGGGCAAGGGAATACCATTTGAAGAAAAGCTTCGCTCAAATCCTGTTGATCTACACATACCTGCCCGTTGTCATTCTTCTTAGCTAATGAAAAGGATCTAAAAGGCTAACCCACAAACCATCCATCCAATCCCGGCCGTTGAAAGGCTATTCCAAGGTTCGAACCACCAAAATCGATAAAAGTACCCCAGATCATCCGAGCCCAACTTGTCACCCTATCTCAGCCATTGAAAGGCCATTCCAGGGTTGACCCGCCAAAGCCAACAAAGGCCAAACGCGAAACTTCTTATTCAAACCCCAAAAAAGGAACCCATTACCTCGACCAATCTGCACAAGGGTTAAGGCCAAGACTTTAATACCAAGAGGAGCCACCCTCAGAAGCAGCAGTCCCCCCGGCAGATGAAGATGAAAGCGAATCCAACCAATGCTGAGAAACTGAAGGAGGGTCCATGGCGGAGGCTTAAAAAAAAAAAAAAAAAAAAAAAAAAAAAAAAAAAAAAAAGAGAAAATATTCAATCAAGAAAACCCGCGAGGGCTGATTGGAAACAGGAGTCTGATGCTTACAAGATCCAATCCGAGATGAGATGTAATTCTTGCGTTCTGAATCCATGTTAAATGGTGATTATGTATAGAGAAATCGTGCTGAAATGCACACAGTTTTATGCAAATACATAAAGCAAAAGCAGTTTAACTCATCATTTCCTAGTTCTTTTATAAAAAGTAAAATCTAAGTGGCTACTCTACTCCTGCTCTCGCCAGCCAGATGCCTAAGTTGTCGTGTCCCGTTGTCAGGTGCCGGACTGAGTATCCATCTTTTGCACTCACCAGTAGAAGTTACAGAATGGGTACCGAAAGGGGTATGACAGTTTTTGCCGGCGGTTGGCTCCAAAGATCCTGATAGCGAGAGGTAAAGGTTGCAGAAAGGATTCCTCCCCGGAATGATAATGGGTCCCTAGCTGGGTCCTGGGTCATCCCGAGCTGACGAGCACGTCGGGCAATGATACAGAAAGTAGCTTGACAAAGCCCGCACAGGAGAACACACCCCAAAAATCCGTCGACGACTGCATCTGGTATCTCACTGAATCTAGCAATGCCCTCGTTGTTGGGGAAGATGGGAAGATGGCTAATACTGCTGCAGGAATTTGATGTGGAGTATGTCACGAGAAAGACCATCAAAGGTCGGGCAGTTGCGGAGTTTCTTGCCGACCATCCAATTGGAGCAGGCCGGCTAGAATATGAATTCCCCGACAAACATGTGGTGGCCATCACCGCGCAGAAATGGCAGATGTATTTTGATGGGGCAGTAAATAGCAAGGGAGCCGGAACAGGAGTGATTCTAGTGACCCCAGACGGAGAGAAGCTTCCATTAGCCAAGAAACTAAGGTACAGAGCCACCAATAACGAGGCTGAGTATGAAGCCTGCATCTTTGGGTTAGAAGCGCTCTCAGCCATGGGGGCAAAAGTAGTAGAGGTCTTTGGGGACTCCTCCTTAGTAATCCACCAAGTCAGGGGTGAATGGACCGTTAAGGAAGAGCGGCTGTTGCCATATGTGAGGTGTTTAAAAGAACTAAGCGGCCAGTTTGGAATCTGCACTCTTAGCTACGTGCCCCGAGATGAGAATCAATTGGCAGATGCCTTAGCCACCCTGGTATCCATGTGGGACAGTCCTGAAGGAATAGCCGTGAGGCATGTGCACATTTCTAGTGGAGACAAGCCATACCTAGAGACCGAGCAAGTTAGGGATGTCGAGGCTACGGATGGGAAGCCATGGCACTATGATGTCCAGAATTATTTAGAAAGGTCGGTATTCCCCGAAGAGGCCACTGAAAAAACACCAAAGGATGATTCGCAAGCTGTCCACTTAGTTCATCAGTGTAGACGGTGTGCTGTACAACAGGCAAGCCGATGGCATACAACTAAGATGCTTAGATGGTAAAGAAGCCAAGAGGGTTATGGAGGAAACTCATGCAGGGGTCTGTGGGGCCTATGTGGATGGTCTGGCCCTAGCAAAGAAAATAATGCGGCAAGGGTTCTTCTGGTTGACAATGGACACAAGTTGCTCTGGGTATGTGAAACAGTGCCAACTACGCCAACAGTGCGCTAATCTGAGACACCTTCCAGTTTCGGAGTTGTGTAACCTGGCATCTCCATGGTCGTTCGCAGCATGGGGAATTGACATTACAGGAGAAGTACGCCTGATAGCCTCCGATGGACACCGATTTATTGTGGTTGCTATCGATTATTTCACCAAATAGCTCGAGGCTGAATCCTTCAAGAAGTTGGGCGCCCGGGAAATGGCCAGGTTTATCGAGCGACATTTGATCTGTAGGTACAGTCTCCCTCATCACATCGTGTCAGATAATGGGGTACAGTTCCAAGCTGAGACTAAGCAGATGCTCAAGAAGTACGCCATCCAACACCATAAGTCCTCTCCTTACCGACCGCAGGCCAAGGGAGCAGTCAAGGCAGCTAATAAGAACATCAAGAAGATTTTGGCTAAGACGGTGCAAACCTATAGAGACTGGGCAGAGAAATTGCCATTTGCACTTTGGGGCTACAGGACCACTGCCAGAGCATCTACAGGGGCTACCCCTTTCTCCTTGGTTTACGGGACAGAAGCAGTCCTACCGATAGGAATAGAGCTCCAGTCATTAAGGGTGTTAACAGAAGCTCAGCTACCCGAAGCCGAATGGGCCCAGCGGCGGCTACTACAGTTGAACCTATTGGACGAAGGTAGGATGCGGGCATACTACCACAACCAGATCTACCAGAAAGGGCTAGCTCGCTCATTTAGGAAGAAAATAAGAAAACACCCATTGAAGGAAGGAGACCTAGTCTTTAAACAGATGAGGCCGGGGGTTCCAAACTTTCGAGGCGAGTTTAGGCCCACTTGGGAAGGACCCTTCATTCTGAAGAAGCTTTTGTATAAAGGGGCTGCGATCCTGACAGATAGTGATGGGAACGAATTCAGGAAGCCGGTCAACGTCGACAGATTGAAAAGATTCCGTGAAAAAAAAAAAGAGGCCTTTAGAGATGAAAACCGTGACTGGCGCTCTAAGCAAAAGTTAGGCCAAAGGGCAGGGTGAAAACCTGGCAACAGGCAGTCTGCCCTACAAAAAAAAATAAAATAAATAAAAGCCGCTGGATTGGGTTGGGTCCGTTCCAGGCAAAAAATAAGGCACAGGGTTATGTGAAAATCCGACAAGGACGCATTTCCCGCTAAGAAAAGCTAGTGTGAAAATCCACGAGGGACGCACTACCTTTAAAACAATGACGCTTGGAGTGATAAGGCAGCATTACCTTGGGCAACCCCTTTCAGGCAAAGACACACATCGGGCAATCCTCCCTGAAGAATTATGAGTCACAGTCCATAAAGCAGGACATCGCTTACAGACGCTTGGGGGCATGAGCGACCTCATGGAGCCATGAGTCGCTTCGGCAAAAGTTATCGCACCTCGACCCCTAGACCACTCAGATGAATGGTGTCACCTGCATTCTGCATAACATATGCACATGCACATGCATAACTTACCCTTGCATACAAGTTTTTTGTTTCTGCAGGAAAGTCTGGCGCCTTCACACACCGATAAGCTGATGTTTATCAGTCGCTCAGCCGTGGTTTCACATGCCGACAAGCTGGCGTTTTATTAATCACGTTCTTCAAAGTCTGGCGCCTTCACACACCGACAAGCTGGTGTTTATCAGTCGTTCAGCCGTGGTTTCACACACCGACAAGCTGGTATTCTATCAATCACGTTCTTCAAAGTCTGGCGCCTTCACACACCGACAAGCTGGTGTTTATCAGTCGTTCAGCCGTGGTTTCACACACCGACAAGCTGGTGTTCTATCAATCACGTTCTTCAAAGTCTGGCGCCTTCACACACCGACAAGCTGGTGTTTATCAGTCGTTCAGCCGTGGTTTCACACACCGACAAGCTGGTGTTCTATCAATCACGTTCTTCAAAGTCTGGCGCCTTCACACACCGACAAGCTGGTGTTTATCAGTCGTTCAGCCGTGGTTTCACACACCGACAAGCTGGTGTTTCATCAATCGCGTTCTTCAATGTCTGGCGCCTTCACACACCGACAAGCTGGTGTTTATCAGTCGTTCAGCCGTGGTTTCACACACCGACAAGCTGGTGTTTCATCAATCGCGTTCTTCGAAGTCTGGCGCCTTCACACACCGACAAGCTGGTGTTTATCAGTCGCTCAGCCATGGTTTTGCGTCGACAAGCTGACATTCCTCAATCGTGTGACCAGTAGTAATCCTATGACGCCGACAAGCTGGCAATGTCAAGTTCCGGACAGCGACCGCCTCAGGTACGCATCTCTCCCTCTCTTTTCTGAATTTTGGCTCACTTAGGCGCCTGTGTTCTAAGTTCCCCAAAATTGGGGGCAACTGTAGACATCGGGTCCCGGGGCGGTCCAAGATCAGAATTACCCGATGATGAAACAAAAGACCGATTTTCGGCAAGAAAAGTGAGAATCGATCGTTCCCTTATCAAGATTGTGTTTTTTCGAAAAATAATTTAAAAAAAAAATAAAATAAAATATATTTTAGGGATTTAAAAAAAACTAAAAAACTAAAATGGGGTAAAAAAATATATATTAATTTTGTATCAAAATTAAAATAAAAAAAAAAATATATTTTTTTTTGGTCGCGAGTGCCGCTGCGGCAGCGCGGGGCCGCCTGCGCTGCAGACTGCCCCAGCGCGCAGGGGCGCCTGCGAGGCAGGCCGCCCGCCTCGCGCAGGGGCGCCTGCGCGCGAGGCAGGCGCCTCGCGCGATGTCCCTGCGCGCGAGGCGGGCGCATCGCGCGACCCCCCTGCGCACAGGGGCGGGCGCCTCGCGCGCCCCCCCTGCGCGCGAGGCCCCTGCGCGCAAGGCCCCTGCGCGCGAGGCAGCTGCCTCGCGCGACCCGCCTGCCGCGCGCGGTGCCAGGGCACCACACGCAGGCTGCCGCGCGCCCTTGGCTCCTCCGCGCGACCTGTTTCGCCTGTCCGTTTTTTTTCGCTATTTTCAGTCTGATTTTCTGATTTTTTCAGTTTTCATTATTTCACCATTTTATGTTATTTTAGATTAACTAAAAATAAAGCCTCTTTTGTCCCTTGCCATTTTTGGCCAAGGCAATCTTAAATGAGGAATTTGCCCTCATTTTTGAGGGGGACGACAATTAATAAGAAAAAAAAGAGGCTCCTTTTCCTCTCAACTTTTCTTCTCTCCAGGGGCTATTTTCTTTAGCTACGATTTTTTTTCTCTTTGCCTAAGTTTTAAATCTTGATTTACTCTTCAAAAAAAAATAGATAATCCATCTTATTGAGTGATTTGGGTTAGGAAAATTAATTTCCTCTTGCTCAAATCATCCATCAAAAAATATCTTCATCAAAATATTTTCTTGATTTTATTTCAAAACATTAAACTCCACATTTTCTTTAGGTGTTTATCACCACAAATCCGACAAGGAAAGTCGATCGGGACACCGTTTCCCCAATCTAAAAATTCTGAGGGTAAACATTCTTGGATTTATTCTTTATTATTTTTTCTTGTACATTATTTATTTTTGTTAAAATTATTTTTGTTACTATTATCATGTCTATTATTTTTATTATTCATTTTTATCATTTTAATATGTCAATACCACCATTAATATGTTATTTGTTGGCTTTAAATGGGTTTTCATGTTCATGTGCTAATATCATTTTTATTATTCATTGTTATCACGTGTAGTTATTACTATTGTTTATTACTAATTGATTATTCTGTTTTCATACTACTCAACATTCATTATTGTTATTATTTGCATCATTACCATCCTATTATCACTACTATTATTATTGCCATTATAGTGGTTGTTATTAACTTATTTTCTGTTTTTTTTACATCTATTATTATTATTATTATTATTATTATTATTATTATTATTATTATTATTATTATTATTATTATTATTATTATTATTATTTCGTTGTCATTATTTGTCCTAGAATTGGTCATCATTATTATTCTTGCAATTATTTGTTTTATTATTATTATTATTATTATTATTCAATATCCTATTATTATTATTATTGTTATTATCTCGCCTTCATTTGATTAATTTTTTAGAATATTTGCTAATATATATTTTAATGCTAATTTTTGTATGAGTTTAACTTGAATCGAGTTATTTGGGCGTCCCCGCGACTCCCCGGATGGGTCGCAACGCGTAGGCGGGCACTCCATTTTGGTGAGATCTTTTCAATCCCCCTTTGATGTGTTATGTGTTTATTTGTAAATATATATTTTTTATTCGTGCACGCATGCGATAAAAGATCACAAAAATATTTCTACAATTAAATTAGAATTTTCAATAATAAGATTGGGACCAATGTCCCTTATTTTAGCCCAACTATAAAAACATCACAACTAAAAAACGAGGAGTCAATTTTCAATAAAATGGGATCACTCATCCCGGTTTTTCAATTCAAGCAATCAAAAATGACTCTTCGAACCCTCTTCAAATTAATACGAAGGAACCAATGTTCCTAAATTTCGAACAAACGCGAAGGAACCAACGTTCCTCAAATAATGTCCCGATTTATGTATGTTCTTTTATTCTAATCTTAAGTGAGTGTTTTAAATTCAAGTTCATTTCTTTTTGGGCACTTGTAATTAATTTTGGGGCAATTTTATTTATCTTTTGGGGATTGTATTCCGTCCCACTTACACCTTTGATCTCCTTTTATTGGGGTTGTATTCTGCCCCTATTTTTATTATAATTGCGCGCTTGCGTGTTTACCGCTTTCACTTATTACTTTCTTTATTTACTTATCGCTTTCGTTTACTTCCTTTACGTGCTTGAAATGCGCTTTTACTTTTAATGCATCGCTCGTGTGAGATGAGAGATATAATTTTAAGAATTTAAAAAACCCATTTATAATTAACCAAAGCATAAATAAGAGGGAAGTTCCGGACACCATATCTCTGGTTTAGACCAATAGAGGTGAGAAACCTTTTCCCAATTTCTTGCAAATTGGGTGGCGACTCCAAATACCTCAAAGGTGCCTTTAGGCGTCAATAGGCTAGGTTATTCTCCCCAATGTTCTATTGGGAGGGATACACCGATGATGTCTCATGGCGCCCATGATCAAAAGACGCGAACCTTCATACCTCGAATCCTAAAGCGGATTCAAAGAGAGGGCCCTTGCTGGGTTTTAACCGGGTTCGGCGCGCGTCACAGGGTCATCCATCGGTCGAGAAAATATCGCGGCCATTTTTCTCTAGTGACCTGATCTTTCTTTGACAGCCATCTACCTAAGTCTGACATTACAACCAAAGTAAGACCTCTTGATTCTGGGTTCAGTCTTTTCTAATTAGCGGAGATGACCTTTTAAAAAGGTTTGGTACATAAGAAGAGGCCTATGGTGTTTCTTGAGCTTCAAGCGAGGAGCCACGAGTGCATTCATGCATTCGAGTTAAGTCTTGTCTCCAATGTTGCATCTAGAATCCACGTTCAAAAAATAAAAACAAGAGCAGAAAGAAAATATTCGATCATGAAACCCGAGAGGGCTGAGTGATAATAGGAGTTTGATGCTTTCAAAATTCATCCCAAGATTAGATGAGGTTTTGTATTTTTAGATTAATATCAAATAATGATCATGTATTATGAAATCAAATTGAAATACGTGCATTTATGCAATGATATTGATGTAACCAGAATAATTCATCTGATATACTCAAAGCTACTCTCTGCCGCTTTACCCACTCTAACACTTCAGTTAACTCTTCTTGAAAAAACAAAAAAAAAAGGAAAAAAAACAAAAAAAAAACAAAAAAAGGAAAAAAAAAGGTCGTTAGAGATGAAAACCGTAATTGGCGCTCTAAGCAAAAGTTAGGCCAAAGGCAGGGTGAAAACCTGGAAACAGGCAGTTTGTCCTAAAAAAAAAAGAAAAAAAAAAGAGAAAAGCCGCTGGATTGGGTTGGGTCCCTTCCAGGCTAAAATAAGGCATAGGGTTATGTGAAAATCCGAAAGGACGCATTTCCCTCCAAAAAAAGCTAGTGTGAAAATCTACATGGGATGCACTACCTTAAAATAATGACTACAGGTTTAGGACGAGAACCTCATGATCCCCAAAGAGCATGAAATTCAAAGGCAATTCCAGAAGGAACTGATCTTATTGCAAATTGCAACCAAATCGGATGTCGCCTCTAAATCCATTCAGATGAATTTTATACTGCATTGCTGCATACACATGCATCTCATGCTCATGCTTACGATTTTTTCTGCATATTTGCCTTTCTAAGTCTTACAGAAAAAAAGACTCGATGCGGACACCGGCAGAAACTGAGTGACAACATCATTCCATCCATCAATCAAGACAATCAAAACCAAGACCTCTCAGGGGGCAGATCTCAACCAAAGACCTCTCAGGGGGCACAATCAACCCAAGACCTCTCAGGGGGCAGATCTCAACCAAAGACCTCTCTGGAGGCAAATCTTAAAGACCTCTAAGGAGGCAAATCCCGAATACCTCTGAGGAGGCAAATCTTGAAGACCTCTGAGGAGGCAAATCTTGAAGTCCTTTGATGAGGCAAATCTTGAAGACCTCTGAGGAGGCAAATCTTGAAGTCCTTTGAGGAGGCAAATCCCAAAGACCTCTGAGGAGGCAAATCTTGAAGTCCTTTGAGGAGGCAAATCTTGAAGACCTCTGAGGAGGCAAATCATGAAGTCCTTTGAGGAGGCAAAACATGAAGCCCTCTGAGGAGGCAAATCTTGATGTCCTATGAGGAGGCAACTCTTGAAGACCTCTGAGGAGGCAAATCTTGAAGTCCTCTGAGGAGGCAAATCATGAAGACCTCTAAGGAGGCAAATCCCGAAGACCTCTGAGGAGGCAAATCTTGAAGACGTATGAGGAGGCAAATCTTGAAGACCTCTGAGGAAGCAAATCCCGAAGTCCTTTGAGGAAGCAAATCTTGAAGACCTCTGAGGAGGAAAATCCCAAAGTCCTTTGAGGAGGCAAATCTTGAAGACCTCTGAGGAGGCAAATCTTGAAGTCCTCTGAGGAGGCAAATCTTGAAGTCCTCTGAGGAGGCAATCTTGAAGGCCTCTGAGGAGGCAAATCTTGAAGTCCTTTGAGGAGGCAAATCTTGAAGACCTCTGAGGAGGCAAATCTTGAAGTCCTTTGAGGAGGCAAATCTTGAAGACCTCTGAGGAGGCAAATCTTGAAGTCCTTTGAGGAGGTAAATCTTCAAGTCCTTTGAGGAGGCAAACCCCAAAGCCCTCTGAGGAGGCAAAATCCCAAAGTCCTTTGAGGAGGCAAATCTCGAAGCCCTCTGAGGAGGCATCTCTTTATCTGACTCTCGGCAAGAAGGCAAGGTCTCCGCCACTGGTATGTAATCCCCTCTCTCCTTCTCTTTGAATTTTGGCTCACCTAGGTGTCTACCACTAACTTTGCCAAAATTGGGGGCAACTGTAGACACCGGGTCCCGAGTCCGGCATAAAATGGCAATGGTAATTTTGGATCCTTGATAATTTCCTCCAAAAATATATATATATATAATAAATATATAAATGTGTGTGCGTGTAAAATTAGGTAATTAATTAGTTAATGTTGTTAGTTAATTAATTAGTTAATATTATTGTATTAATTAAAATGCATGTAAAATTAAAGATTAATTAGTTAATTAATTAGTTAAAATGTAGAATGTTTAATTAATTAGATAAATTATATATTAAGTAGATTAATTATATCAATGTGTAATGTATGTAATGTTTAATTAATTAATGTATTAATGTGTAATGTGTAATTGATGTATAATGTTTGATTAAATTAGTATGTGTGTATTAATTTGAATTAAGTGAGATTAATTAAGAAAAGACAAAAGGAGGAAAAAAGGAGGAAATTACTTGGATGACCCTTAGCCCTAAATTGTGGGGTATAAAAAGAATAAGATGAGGAAAATTGGAGGGGCTCGGCAGATCAAGAAAGAAGAAGAGAAAGGAAAAGAAAAAAGAAAGAAAAAGAAAAGAAAAGAGAGCAAGAGGGAGCCAGCCAAAGAAACAAAGAAAAAGAAAAGAAAGAGAGATCAAGAAAGATACAGAGAGAACAAGAAGAAGCCAAGGAAAATAGAAAGAAAAGTCAAGAATTGAGAAAAGATAAAAGAAATCAAAGAAACAAACAAAGGATTTATACCAAAGAATCAAAGCAAAGAAATAAAAAGAAGAGAGAAAAGAGGGAACCAGGGGCCAAACAGGGACGCCAGACTGAAGGAAGAAAAGAGAAAGAAGAAAGGGAGGAAGCGTCGCCTCTACCAGCCAGATCCGGCCACCGATCGGCGTACGCGCCCCACCATCAGAATCGCCGCCGCAGAACGAAGCTTCCGGTGCCCGCCGTTCCACCATCGGCGTCCTGCAGGGTGGCACGTGGAGGAAGAGAACCGAGACCTTCCCTGGCGTTTTTCGGCGACGGTGGACCACCTTCCGGCGCGTGAAGCCACTCGCTCCTCCTCCGGTGACCTGAGCTCCGATCTGGTGGTGGAGGTGACGGTCACCCCAGCTCCGGCGACCCTTCGGCGATGGTGAGCCTCCCTTTCCCTTAATTTATATTATTTTATATATATATATATATATATATATATATATATATATATATATTTTATTTAATTTCTGTTATTATTATTATTATTAATATTATATATATATATACATTTATTTATTTTCTTTTTTTTATATTATTAATATATAATGATTGTTAATTAATTATTATATTTGTTTATTATTAGTATTTATTTTTAGTATTATTTAATTTATGTTAATTTTATGTTAATGTTATTATTGATTATTATGAATATGTTAATTTTATTGTTGAGTAATTATTAATATTATTATTTGTCTTATATTATTTTCATTGGTTTTCATCACCATAATTGTCATTTACATGCATTAATCTCATTTTTTACCACACCAAATTAATTATCAATTTATTTAATTCATTTAATTATTCATTTAACTATTTATTCATTCATTCATTTATTATTTCATTTAATTTAGTTAATTATTAATTTTAATTATCTTCTTTAATTTATTTTATTTTATTCAATTACTTGCTAAATTTATTTATTCAATTATTTATTTATTCAATTATTTATTTATTCAATTATTTATTTATTTATTACTAACTGATATTATTTCCCGTCACGGCTATAACTACGAGCGGCATGTGCCTTGCCCAACAAGTATGGTCGAGAAAAGTAGTTTATGATTTATTTATTCAGAAAATATGTAATTATTTTATTTTATTTTATTATTTGTGGTCTGTAATAATAAAATGATTTTCGACCGCTCTAAAAAGAACCACCACACAAATTTTTTCTATTAAATAAAATGTTTGCTAAATAAAACTGGACCAATGTCCTATTTTTACCCAATAAAACCATCACATAGAAATCGTTTTCCATAATGAATGCATGCGAGGACCAATGTCCTCATTATTAATGAATAACCCGTTTTATGCATGTATCGCTCATTTACAAATGAGGGTTGTATTCTGCCATTAGTATTATTGTAAATTTATTTTATGTTTTAATGCTATTTTATTTTATGCTCTTAAATGGATGATTGTGCCTTTAATTTAAATTGCATCGTGTGGAGAGAGAGCGGACTAATAGACTGAAAACCGAATTGTAAAATCAATCAAGGTACGAATAAATGAGAAGTCCCGAACCCATCTCTGGTCTTTGGGCTCAACGAGGCGAGAGGTCCATCCGATCACTCATTGGAACTGGACCTCCAAGACACCTCTTGTGTCACGAGACTTAGACGTTAATCCTAGGCTCCTTAGGGAGAGAGGTTTACCCTCCAAGACCCCTTTGGTTGGCCCAAAATGGATGCAAAGCGCAGTCTTAGGCTCTCCGAGGCGAGATAAACTTTCCTAATGTTCTATTGGGTGGTGACTCCATGAAACCTCCTAGTTGCCCAAAATAGACGCACTTGTAAATATCTTTACAAGTTACCAATGGACCCTCAAATGCCCTGATCGCCCTAGAGCGGGTGGTCGTACGGGCGGCCGCGAGGATCCGGCTCGCGCGCGTCACACCATGTGTCTAGGGTTAAGTAAGAGTAAGAAAAAGGAGGAAAGGAAAAAGGAAATCAGATTTTTTCCACCCTTTTTCCCGTTCCTCTCCTCCTTCTACTACCTTTCTTCCTCTCCTTCACTCTTTAGTGAGCCTTAGTTGGGATTCAAGCTCTTGGTGGTGGGAATTGATCACATCTTGCATTTATTTAGTAAGTTTTCTGCATTTTCCATCTTGTTCTTCTTCTTCTTTATCTTTTCTTCTTCTAACTGGTTTGGGTTTTAATTTAGGATTGTGTTTTGTGTGTTCTTGTTGGTTGATTATTAGTTGAGCCTCCTCGTGAGCCTAAAGGCAAGGAGAAGGCATCAAGAAGTGGAACTAAGTGATTTGGAGCTTAGGAGATTCAGGTTTGGGAACTTTCTTTTAAGTTATGTTCTTATGTGGGTTTTGAGATATGCATGAATTTCTGGAAATTTATGGGTTCTTGTTGTTCATTGTGGTTTTAAATGTTATGGGTTTTAATTTAGATGTGTTAAAAAGGCTTGAATGTGGTTTAATGAACTTAATTGTGTTCTTGAGTGAGATGATGATGAATAGTGCTGATATTCCAATTTGTGTAAATTGATGTTGTTATTGGCATGATTTAATTGGAATTCTTGATATAGATGTTGTATTTTATGTTGTTAATGATGTGTGGGTGGCTGGAGATGAGGTAAGTTGATGTTTTGATGTTTGGTTTGAGATTTGGGTGTTGTGAAGAGGGATTTTCTGCAGAGTTTCTGGGCAAGGGCTGGAATTCACGACTCTGTCTTGAGCACGACATTATCGCGAGGTCGCAATAGAGCCCGGTGAAAGCAGCCCTCGTACGCATCCGAGCTCTCTGCCGAGCCGTGCAGCAGAGCCTCTGTCGCGAGCGCGACAGAGAGCTCGACTGTCGATCTGTTGGGCGATCTGTTTCGGGCTGGCAGCTCACTGTCGCGAGCGTGACAGCGAGATGTCCTTATTCCCTCGCGAGATCGCGACGAGTGTCGAGGTCGTGACCTAGGCAAGTCTGCCTCTGTCGCAAGCACAACGTTGTTGCGATCGCGACGGTGTCTCTTGCCTGCCTTGCTTTCTGATTTTGCCTTTTCTTCTAAAAATGGATTTCAAATGTCTTTTCCATGGTTTATCCTTACTGTATGCTCTATGAATGTGTTTATATGTCTGTTATATTGTGAATTATACATGATGAATTATATGTTGTGCTCCGAAACATGATTTGGTTTATGTATGACCTGCTAGAGTCAAGTAAGTGGATAGTTAGGCATTCCTAATAGAGTCTTTTAGCTGCATCCTCAGTTTCATTTGGACCCCGATCAGGTCCCCGTTAGGTTCCTTGCGAACGCCTCATTATTTGGATCTTATTTAAGGTCCCCTCAGTAAAATGTTTTGTAATTGATAAAAGTAAATAGTATTCAATTCGTACCCGTAAGGTACTTTCAGTATTCGATTCGTACCCGTAAGGTACTGTCCGTATACTCATTATCCTCTATTTGTGAGTCAGTAGGTGTTTTATTATTTTGTTATGTTACGATACAATTATAAGAATGTGCCATTCGAATGAGTATGATAATGAGATGAATGATCAGTTAATGTAATTATGAATGTGAATATGGATGTGAGCATGTGTTATCGAAAGTATGGCTTTTATATGCAAGAATGTATGTTTACATGCTATGATTATCTGTAGTTACCATTGTGAATGTGTTATGCCTCGATGACTATTGTGAATAGCCGTCCATACTGCTTGTGTGTTTTCCCACTAAGCGTTTATCACATAGCATGGTGGTTTTACCCGTGCAGGTGTAGAAGGTGCTGTGTTTTGGGGAGAGTCGCCGCCAGTCAAGCCAACACAAAAGAGATTAATGTAGGCCTTAGCTTTTGTAGTCTTTGATGATTCTTTTGTAATAAAACTCTTTGTATCAGTGATTTTGTATAGCTTCCGCATTTGTATATTTTGGTTATGTAATCATCTTTTGTTTCAGCCAGTTGATCAGATCAGTAATGTAACGGATATTGTTATATTAATGCATGATCATCCGTTTCCTATGTTACTTCGTAAAGTTTTTAATTATCTTGTATTTATGTGTATATGCTTTTGAATGAATGTATGTTTTGCATTATATCTGTGTGGTGGCACCTTGACTCATATGGCATCTCACTTCTTATCGGATGGGATCGCCTACGTATGGGTAGGTAGTGTTATATAATCGAACTAGACTGGTTTAGGTGAACCGGGCTCCAAATGGACTCCGATTGAGATAAATTTTGTGTGGAGGATATTTTTGATATTTTAAGAATTATGGAATTGATTGGGAGTGAAAATGAGTTGAGGAACCATCAGTTACCCTTAAACAGTGAAAAATGATGCGAAAATCAAAAATTGAACCAAATCGGTTCGACCACTTCGATTGGACCTGGTCTGATTCAATTTTACCCATATAAATACATCTCTTCACCAGATTTCTCTAGAGAAACCCTAGAAAAACTGACCTCCCTCCTCCTCCCTTTGGCCAAAGTGATGTTTTTCCATTCTTCCTCCATTTTCTTCATTTTTATTTCAATCTCTCCTCACATATAAGCCTAATAAACAAAGTTAAACCTCTCTAGAATCTGGTGATGGTGATAGGAGTCAATTTGGAGT
Organism: Excoecaria cochinchinensis; assembly: GCA_947683425.1. Classification (NCBI taxonomy): domain Eukaryota; kingdom Viridiplantae; phylum Streptophyta; class Magnoliopsida; order Malpighiales; family Euphorbiaceae; genus Excoecaria; species Excoecaria cochinchinensis. Next base: position 8,236,805 of record CANTUQ010000004.1, read on the forward strand.
GCTAGAAGTTGAAGAAAATAAGTGAAAAAGTTTATGTGTCAAGTTGAGGAATATAAGGAAAGTGATGGTGTTTCAAGGAGCTATGGCTATGAAAGGAAGATCTAAGTGTGAAAAGCTTGAGAATGAGGTTAGTGGATACAATATCCTTCTTTTTCCATGTTAAAAGTATGATTTTAGGTTATGTTTGTTAACCATGTATGTGTTTAAGGCATATTTAATTGAAAATAACTTGATATTCATTCTTAAGAATGTTAAAAATAATGGAATGAATGATTAAAGTGAAGAAATGAATTGTGTGTGAAAAGTTACTTCTTTGGCCGAATGGTATATATGGAATTTTCATGTGTTTTAGTGATGATTAATGCATGTTTATGATGGTTTTATGGTATTTGGCATGTGAATTAATGAATGGTATGTGTTAGACCATGTGAAAGACCCATTATGTATGTGGTTAGTATGTGGCCAAATGGTATATACATGAAAAGATGAGATTTTGATGTGTTTTAATGGAAATAAATGGTATATTGATGTTATACAACATGAAATTGGCTTAAATAAATGTTAAAGTTGATGAAAAGAATTGAGAGTGAAAGATTACTATGTAGGCCGAATGGTATACATGGGTTTTGCATGATGTATAATGATGTTTAAGGCATGTATATGGTGTAAACATGGTATTTGGCATAAAAAATAACTATTGACATGTGTTATAACATGAAAAGTTGCATGATGTATGATGTTCATGTGAGGCCGAATGGGTTATGTATGTAAAGGTACGATTTATATGTGTTTTAATGTGAAATAATGGCATGGCTATGTTATTCAACATGTAAATGACATAAATGAAAGTTGAAGTTGATGAAAAGAATTGATGGTGGAAAGTCCATGTAACACCCCGTTACCCCCGTTGGAAGGATATCGGAGCGCTACCCGACAACACAGACACACATGCATAGATCTCAACGGAAGCAAAAGATAACATAATAAAATATAGATTATTTACAAAATTACATGAGGATCCTTCATATCACTTACAATAATAATATATTTTATTACAGAATAATATACAACCTTAAATCACACACTACAGGAACTGAACAAAATAAAACTCCATCTCCTAGTGGCTGACCCTGCAGATGCGCGACGCGAACCGAATAAACCTGCCACCTACACGGGAAAACAGCCCGTGCTAAGCGATAACGCTTAGTGGGGAGGAATAAAGCAGACAAAAACCAGTACACTAAACAGGAATACAATAAGCCATGCATAAACAAATACGTACACATACCGCAACACTTACCATGGCAACAGCGAGATATCACATGCACGACATGCTAAAAATCATATCAGAATATAATCACTATCAAGTCACTCATTACTTAGAACACTGCACTAAACAATTATGACACTATACAGAACACTATACAATAATGTCTTGCATTAACATCTAAATGTAAACATGCATCACAATACAGAATTCCCTCAATATCAGAGGACAGAGATATATGTCAAGAATCACTATATGAAATCGGAATTGATAATAGAAAACACTAAGCAATTACCATAACCAAAGTCACGCAATATACACAATGCTTCATGAAATCAATACCAAACACTTGAAACAATAGCCTGAATTCCAATGGTGGAGGATACGGGAACATGGTACGTGTAAGCACCGTGTCCTGGAGCGGTCCGGATCGGAGGTTACCCTATGATGAAATCAATGTTCAAGGCCTGTGCAGGAGGCTGAAGTTGGAGGTTTTAGTCCCACGTTCCATGAGAAATGAGGTTTTTCTACACTTCAGGGGCAGAGGGGGAGAAAATGGGAGTTTTCCGAGTAAAAAAAGGTTTTTTGTCCTCCACAGACGGCCAGCCCGTCTGTGGAGATAGCCCGTCGCTCCGAGTCACCGACGGCTCAGGGTTTTTCCGACGCCCGTCGAAAAGTCACCGCCCCTGTCAGGAGCCGCCTGGTTTCCCGGAGCACGCAACCGTTCCGACGCCCGTCGGTGGATGTGGCAGGGCCGTCGGAAGTGTCCTTGTGTCAGTAGGATTCTTCCGACGCCCGCCCCTACGCACCGACGCCCGTCGGTCGTGTCTGGCTATATAAGGTCCGGATTTTCACTTCAAAAGGGTGAAAAAAATTTTTCAGAAGAGGAAACTCTGCCAAAATTCGAGCACATTTTCTCTCTCTTCCAAAAACACACATTTTCCAAAAAAACTTTACTTAATCAAGGATCAAATCGATCAAAGGAACTAAAAGCTAATTAGTTTTCTTTAGATTTGAACTCCTAAATCGACTTTCTGAAGGATCGGAGGTGAAATAGCTCATTTTCTCTCTCTAATCTTTCATTCTCTTACTTTCTCGTGGAACGCGCGGGGATCTAACCGACATCAAAAATTCTACCCAAGGCAACTATCTGAGGGTAAATATTCCGGATTCTCTCTCCATTTTTATCTCATATTTAATTATTTATCATTTATTTATTCATCCCGTGAAAATTTTGAATACGTATTATTACTTTTCTTCATTTTGACTCCCTCATCTCCTTCTTGGATAAAACTTGTTTTTTTTTATCTCGAAAGTCCCTTTCCTCCTTCCTGTTTTCCGGAGACAGAGGTGACCGACGGGTCATCTTTATGACCGACGCCCGTCGGTCACCCACCTACAGACGCCCATTCTTGAGTGACGAACGGGCATAGCGACTAACCAAACCGACGCCCGTCGGTCAACCAGGAAAGGCCGTCGGTGGGTTCTGCCTCCGTTTTTTTTATCATTTTCCATCTCTATTCAGTCCCTTCGATTTCTTATGTGTTAATTTTATGAATGTTAACATCTCTTAACTTTCTGTGAGTGTATATTGGCCCTCTTGGATAATTTCGAGCTTGAGCGGTTGCCTACCATGCATGGTGGATTTCGTCTGGTTTAGTTTTCTTAAACCTCTTGATTTATTTCTCTCGCTCTTTCATTCATTGATTATTTTATGTATATGAATAAGCTCTTTTATCCCGTTAAATGTAAGAATAGATCAACGATTTATACTTAAACAAAATTGAGTTTTGTATAAAATGTAAAAAGGGTCCAACGCCCTATTTTCATCCAATAAAAATAATCACATATTAAATATCCCATTTTCAATGATGATGCATGAGAGGACCGAAGTCCTCAAAATAAATAATGCCCCGATTTGTGTATGAACCGCACATTTACATAAGGGAGTTGTATTCCGCTCCTTGTGTTATTGTAATTTATCGCTTTTGATATCTATTCTGCTCATTTACTGCTTTCCGAATGTGAATAAATGCGCCTTTTAAATCAACTGCATAGTGTGGAGAGAGAGCGAACAAATGACATTAAAATTTGATCATAAATTAATCGAGGTAGAAATAGATGAGAAATCCCGGACCCAGCTCTGGTCTTTGGGGCTCGAGAGGTTAGAGGTTATCCTCCAAAATACTTCTTGAGTCACGAGGCTTTAGCGCTAATCCTAGGCTCTTTTGGGCGAGAAGTTTACCTTCCAAGACCCCTCTAGCTGGCCCAAAATGGATACCAAGCGCAGTCTTAGGCTCTCCGAGGCGAGAGTAACTTTCCCAATGTTCTATTGGGTGGCGACTCCATGATACCTCTTTGTTGCCCAACATAGACGCACTTGCGATTTATTGCAGGATGCCAACGGACCCGCAAATGCCCCGACCGCCCACGTGCGGGCGGTCCGAACGGGCGGCCGCTCGGGATCCGGCGCGCGTCACAGTGGCGACTCCGCTGGGGACGTTATTGGTTCGAGATTTCGATTTGAAAATACCTCTTTTAACATTTTATGATTAAAATTTAATTCATAAATTCGCTTTCTCTCAAATTTGCATTTACATATCATTAGAGCCTTAGAATAAGCTAGTTTGGTCCCTCTTCTAGCCCCGGTGCGTTCCTGAAGCACCTCCTCATTTTCACTCAATTTGGGGAAGTGTTAAGGATAATCACCAGCCCAAGCCAGGTACCTCAATGGTATATCAAAATGATGACCCGATCGGTCGCTATGCTCGTGATGAGCTAGACCCGTCGGCAGGGATCATGCTTGGGTAGCCTCAAAGAAACATCTCCCTTGTCCAAAGCTCATGTAATGACTGTAGTCACTCTCCACAGGTGAAATGAACCATAATCTCATGCTTGCTGTATGGATCTTCACATATTGGGTGAATCCAAATATCTCGCTTGGTAACCTAGCCAAAGGCTATCATGCCCCGGTAGGGCCATGTCGAAATTTGTGGACCGTTCGAATACGTGACGATCATTATCCATCTGCTTGTACATTAGCATAGGAGTGTTATGCTGCCGGTTTTTCGCCGCGCACCATACGCGTCCATTGGGTTCCCCGTTGACCCTTGGGCTAATCCCACCTAGGAAAGAGACTGCACGACCACGTGTGTGGGAGAAATAAGGGTGGAAGGACTTACTTGCTTACTTGTGCTCTGTAAATGTTGCATATCACGATCATGCATTATACCTACATTTCATGCATCATTCTAACTTTTGTCCCTGCAGCCATCATAGATCTGCCCAGGTGGACTAGATCACCGACCGGGCGACTGATCCGAGTTCTTACTCCCGAGCTGTCAGATAGAGAAGGTCTGCCGGAGATCTTATCAGAAGTAAGTGGCACAGTATCTCATATGGCAAACTCACCCAGGGGGGAAGACGCCACCAGGGCCATGATTGCCGAAGAAGTGGGCCGTCGATTTGAAGAATTCGAGGGAAGGATGATGAATATGTTGGCCGCCTTGACGCAGCAGAACGCTCAGCCGAATGTTCCCCAGAATCCTCCTCCTCCTCCTCCAGTGAGACTGAATGAGCCTGAAGAAGAAAGGGTTGAAAGGCGAGAGGAGCCCGTTAGGCCGCCACCGGTAGAGTTGAGATCAGTGGCTTCGGGAGAGCTGAGAAGAAGGCCAGTGCTGAGAATTGATGACGATAGAGATATTGAGGATGATAGGTTGAGCGTGGCATCCGAAAAGGGGAAGGCACCTCAGGCTGATGATTTTATTTTAAAAAGGATGGAAGAGAGGTTCGAGGCCATGGCTCGTATGATAGGTAGAGCTCACGGGATGAATCCTGAGGATAGGGAGCTGGACGGAGAGGACCCGATCCCTTATAACTTCAAGATGCCGGACGTGCCGAAGTTCGATGGTACTTCTGATCCTACTGCACATGTGAAGCAATATTCTCTGGTCATGAAGGGGACCACATTGTCTAAGAAGCAGAAAGTGGAATACTTTTGTCTGAGTTTGACCTCTCATGCCATAGATTGGTATCACGGCCTTGACCGCCGCACTAAAGAAGATTGGGATCTGCTCACTGAGGAGTTTCTGAAACAGTACGATTGTAATACCAGAATGGAGGTGACTCTGAAAGATCTTGAGCTGCTCCAACAGAAGGCCGGAGAATCCTTCCATGAGTACCTTACCCGATGGCGGAACCGAGTGATGGAGATGCGCCGAAAGCCTGATACCCAAGATCAGATTCGTCTTTTCATTAAGAACGCGAGTCCATACTTGAAGGAGGGACTGAGGATGAAGGGGTTAAAGGACTGGGAGTCTCTCAAGGATATAGCCATCGAAGCGGAAGGGGAGTTCTTGACCCGAAAAGCTAGCAATGATATTTTTGCCAAAAGGGCTAACCCTGGTCAAGGAGCCAGCAGGCCGGCAGGTCCCAGTAATAGCAATAGAAGGATGAGTGAAGTGTCTGCTACTGAGGTAGCCACCCCGAGGAAATTTTCGAACTTAGGGAGACCATTATCCTGGGTCTTGAAGAGACTGATGAAGGAGGGAAAATTGCGTCCTCTAACTCCCAGGCCGGCTTTGACACAAGGGAAGCCGGGACATAAGGACAACGAATTCTGTGCATTCCACCAGCACTCGGGCCATATCACTGATAAATGCAAAGCACTTCGGCACTCCATTCAAGATTTGATCGATAGCAAACAGATCTCTGACCCTGAGAGGAGGGAAGCTGAGAAGAAGCCTAGTTATAATGCCGTACCCCCACCTGTGTTTATGATTCAATCTAGCCTGCCAGAGTGGTACGTGCTACGAGATCTATATGGGAATGAGGAGTCTTCTGTCGGTAGTTCCGATGGAGAAGATGAGGAGAAAGCAGTTGTGGCGACTCTTGATTGCTGGTCTAGCAGTGAGAGCGGTGGAGAAGCCGATGATGAAGAAGGATTGAACCTTGATCTGTGGGGCTCCGATGGAGAAGATGGGGAGATAAGCGCTGTCACTAGAAGCGGAAGGGTGATCCCCGAGATTGCGAAGCTACCTGGGCCAGTTCAGCCAGTGGCAGAGAAAGAGCCAGAGGAGGAACAGATTATAAAGCAATTGAAGAAAACCACGGCTCAGATATCCATTTGGGATTTGTTGAGGCAGTCTCCCTCTCATAGGCAGAAGGTAGTGGAGGCTTTGGTTGAGGCCACAGTTGCCACCACTATTTCCCCATCAGAGCTTTTGGGTCTAATCAAGGGAGGATCCGAGGAGAGGTTGATCTTTTCCGATGCTGACTTACCGGCAGAAGGCCGTAATCATAACCGACCCTTATACATTAAGGCACAGATTAGCGGCAAGCACACTGCTTGCGTTATGGTGGACGATGGGTCTTCTATCAATGTATGCCCTTTGATAGCTTTACAAGCTTTTGGCTTAAGCAAGGACATGCTCAGCGAATCCGACCTAACTATCACGGCCTACGATAACTCAAGGAGGCAAGCCTCGGGAACCTTCAAGACCTTGGTCAAGACAGGACCTATCGAAGTGGAAGCCGAATTTGTGGTTCTGCCCATTCCTGCTAATTTCTCGGCTTTGCTAGGGAGACCCTGGTTTCATAAATTAGGAGGAGTGCCATCCACACTGCATCAGATGATAAAATTCCCGCACGAAGGGGAGGTGGTGACTATCAAGGCAGCCAGGGAAAACCAGGTCTCAGCGCTAGAAATTGCCAATCAGCCGTTCAGTGGTTTTCATGTATCTATGATAAAGGAAGAGCACGAATCAGGAGGTAGCCCGGCTGTGGTTAATATGTTGAAGAAGATGCACTATCTTCCTGGGGCTGGTTTGGGAAGAAGCTCCCAAGGGCTGCGGACCGCGGTTACCACTCGAGGGCAGAAGAACCGTAAAGGTCTGGGGTACAGAGGTGGTTTTGGCAAGAAGAGGGTAACAGACAGGATTCCCCACATTTCAGAAAGCTTTGTCCCCGCATCCTCAGTATGTGCTTATACTGGTGAAGATGAACCGCAGTGGGTAGATGGGAGGATTGTCCCTGGCTTTGAGATTTTTAATGATGTATATGATTGGCACATCGGATTTGTCAAGACCGCTGAAGGCTTTTGGGATGAAGAAATCATGACCCAGGGGATCACTTGGGACAAGTGCGAGCTTGAGGAGATCGTTACTGAGAAAATGGTAGCTGCCAGGCTGAAAGGAAAAGGGAAGATAGCAGATTTAGAGCTGGAAGTGGAGGAGTTGAAGATCTCTTCCGACGTGCCTGAAGGGCCTCTGCTAGATCAGAAAGTCAATAGGCAAGCTGCAATAGCGTCAACCTCGGGAGCGGCAGAGGAAGTCTCTAGCCTAGATTGTCTTTTTATTCCAGAACTCTTTTATGATGTAGATGATAACAATAATATTATCAATAAGATGAACAATTTCACTTATTTGTGCGATGTTTCTGATGATTTCAACATGCATGAACATGATCATATTCCATCAATTTTTGACATTGACTCTACTGGCACAACGCCTTTCAATCTTGGAACTTCGGAAAATCCGAGAGAAATTCTAATAGCATCAAACATAACTCCTGAGGAGAGAAAAAATTTTGAGAGAATAATAACAAAACATGAAAAAGTCTTTGCCTGGACCTACGAAGATATGCCGGGGATTGATCGAGCCGTGGCGGAGCATGCCATCCCCACTTACCCAGATTGCAGGCCTGTGAAGCAGAAGTTGAGAAGGCTAAGGCCAGAATGGGCTGATAAGGTTAAGGAGGAAATCCGACAACAGATCGAAGCTAAGTTTCTGGTGGAAGTCCAGTACCCTACTTGGCTGGCGAATGTGGTGCCTGTGGCTAAGAAGAACGGAAAGGTCAGGGTGTGCGTGGATTATCGAGATCTTAACAAAGCCTGTCCTAAGGATGATTTTCCACTGCCCCATATTGATGTATTGATAGACAGTGCCGCCAACTGCGCGATGTACAGCTTTGGGGATGGATATGTGGGCTACAATCAGATCCTGAACAAGATAGCTGACCGGGTCAAGACTGCCTTCATCACAGAGTGGGGTACTTATGCCTATCGGGTTATGCCTTTCGGCTTAAAGAATGCGGGGGCCACGTACCAGAGGATGGCGACCAAGATCCTAAGCGACCTGATTCACAAAGAAGTAGAGGTGTATGTTGATGATATGATGGTCAAATCAGCCACCCGAGAGGGGCACTTTGAAGCTCTAGAGAAGTTCTTCACCCGGATCGACAGGTATAATCTGCGACTTAACCCCAAGAAGTGCATTTTTGGGGTGACTTCAGGAAAGCTGTTGGGACATGTCGTCAGTCAGAGGGGGATAGAAATTGACCCCGATAAGGTGAAAGCTATCAGAGAGATGCCTGTGCCACAAAAGGAAAAAGATGTAAGGAGTTTTCTGGGCAAGTTGCAGTATGTTAGCCGGTTTATTGCCAAGCTCACTTCGATATGTGAACCTGTTTTTAAGCTGCTTAGGAAGAATCAGCCCGTAGTCTGGAATGAAGACTGCCAGAGAGCCTTTGATAATATCAGGGAGTACCTGTTAAATCCGCCAGTACTAAGACCTCCGCAACCTGTCAAACCGCTTATTCTGTACCTGGCAGTAGAAGACGGTTCAGTGGGCGCCATGATGGCTCAAGAGGATGAGTTTGGGGTGGAGTTTGCAGTTTATTACCTCAGCAAGAAGTTTCTGGCTTACGAAATAAAATATGCTGAAGTAGAGAAGATCTGCCTTGCAGTGATTTGGGCATCGAAGAAGCTAAGGCATTACTTTCACTCGTACAAGGTTCAGGCTGTAGCCAAGCAGAATCCTTTAAGATATTTGCAGGACGCACCATCTTTGCTTGGAAAGATGGGGAGGTGGTTGCTCTTGCTACAAGAGTTTGATGTGCAATACATCACCCGCAAGACTATTAAGGGGCGAGCTGTAGCCGAATTTCTTGCTGAGCATCCTATCCAAGGGGACACCCTCGAATTTACCTTTCCTGACGAGAGCATAGGCACGATTTCTGTTCAAGGATGGCAATTGCATTTTGACGGGGCGGTAAACAACAAAGGAGCCGGAGTCGGAGTCATCCTAACAACCCCAGATAATGAGAAACTTCCTCTCGCTAAGAAACTGAGATACAAAGCAACCAACAACGAAGCTGAATATGAAGCATGCACTTTTGGGTTGGAGGCTTTGGCTGTGTTGGGGGCCAGAAATGTAGAGGTATTTGGTGATTCGTCCTTGGTAATAAACCAGATCCGAGGTGAGTGGGCTGTTAAGGAAGAGCGACTGGTCCCTTATGTTCAATATCTGAAAGGGATGTGTGGGCAGTTTGAGATTTGCACCTTCCACTTCGTGCCAAGAGACGAGAACCGTTTGGCTGATGCGTTGGCAACCTTAGTATCAATATGGGATAACCCTGAGGGAGTGGCCATGAAGCCGGTGCTGATTTCGAGCTCTGATAGGCCCAGCTTTGAAACCGTGCCTGTGATGGAATTAGAGGTGTCAGATGGGAGGCCGTGGTACTTTGATATCATGAATTACTTGGAAAGCGATAGATTTCCAGAGGAAGCCACTGAAAAAGATCAGAGGATGATACGTAAGTTATCTACTCAGTTCATATCCTTGGAAGGGGTGCTGTATAAGAGACGGTCAGATGGGATCCAGCTCAGATGTTTGAATGAGAGAGAAGCGCGCAAGATAATGGAAGAAACCCATGCAGGGGTCTGCGGGGCCCACATGAATGGTGTGACCTTGGCCAAGAAGATAATGAGGCAAGGCTTTTATTGGCTTACGATGGACACTGATTGTTCAAAATATGTCAAGCAATGTCAGTTGTGCCAACAGTACGTGGATCTGAGGCACCTGCCGGTATCAGAGCTACATAACTTAACATCTCCTTGGCCGTTTGCCGCCTGGGGGATAGATATCATTGGGGAGATTCGCCCTACGGCGTCCAATGGGCACAGGTACATCATAGTCGCGATCGACTACTTCACCAAATGGGTCGAGGCAGAATCTTTCAAGAAAATTGACGCAAGGGATATGGCCAGGTTCATAGAGAGGAATTTGATCTGCAGATATGGTCTCCCTCACCACATAGTGTCTGATAATGGAGTGCAGTTTATGGGAGAGACCAGAAAACTTCTTGAGAAGTACGGTGTTGAGCATCATAAATCCTCTCCCTACCGACCGCAAGCGAATGGAGCAGTGGAAGCCGCCAATAAGAATGTGAAGAAGATCTTGTCCAAGATGGTCCAAACCTACAAAGATTGGGCTGAGAAGTTGCCCTTCGCCCTGTGGGGATACAGAACGACAGTAAGATCATCTACGGGCGCTACACCATTTTCTCTGGTATACGGAACAGAAGCAGTATTGCCGGTAGAGATAGAGCTTAAATCATTAAGGGTGGTCATGGAGGCCCAAATCCCGGAAGCCGAATGGGCGCAGCAGAGATTGCAGCACTTGAACTTGCTGGATGAGAGTAGGCTGAAAGCTTATTATCATAATCAGATATATCAGAAGAGATTAGCGAGAACTTTCGGAAAGAAGGTGAGGAAACACCCGCTGAAAGAGGGGGACTTGGTGTTCAAGCAGATGAGGCCAGGAATACCAGATATCAGGGGGAAATTCAGGCCTACCTGGGAAGGGCCGTACATCCTTAAGAAGCTGTTGTCCAGAGGGGCTGCAATCTTATCAGACAGCGATGGGAACGAGTTCAAGGAGCCAGTCAATGTCGACAGACTCAAAAGGTTCCACGGCTAAAGACCAAAATAAAAAGAAGAGAATAAAATGCCCTGCAAGTCGAAAACCGAAAAAAGGCGGCTGTGCTAAAATTGGGCGCCTCGACAGGGTGAAAACCGGAAAAAAGGCATCCTGTGCAAAAATTAGAGGCATGAGAGAGAATGTCCGATCGTGAAAACCCGAGAGGGCCGATCGGTAACAGGAGTTGATGCTGTTAAAATTTGGTTTCATGTATTGATAGTGCATAAGCAGCTGAGTAAATGCCAAAACTGATCATGTATGCTGAAATTATCTAGAAATGCACACGAAACTTGTGAAAGGGATGAATATTATTCTTTTCACTTTTGTCATTTTCTAGTTCTGCATTAAAAAGAAATGTAGCAAAAAAATACACATGTAGGCTAAACTAGGTCTTGCTGCTGCTCTCGCCGATCAGATGCTTGAGCCCTCGAGTCCTATTATCGGAGGTTGGGCTGAGGATCCACTTCTTGTACCCGCTGGTCGAGGATGCAGAATGATTGCCAAACCTCGGGATGACAGTCTTCACAGGTAATCTGCCCCATAGCTCATGATACCGGGAAGCAAATGCGACCGAGAGATCTCCTCCTCGGAAAGCAAGGGGAACCCTCACTATATCCTGGGTCATCCCAAGCTGCCGTGAACATCGCGAGGTAATGCAGAAGGTAGCCTGGCGGAGGCCGCAGAGGGGGACACAACCTGATGACCCATCGGTGACCGCATGAGACAGCGGGAGCCAGGCGGATGTAAAACTGATGTCGTCATCTGACAGCTCACTAAACCTGGTAATGCCTTCACTAGTCGTGGCACACCCATACAGTCGCCGACGAGGCAAGAAATGGCTTGGCATGTACCGCGGAATGACTCGAGGGGGTGGTTCAGACAGCATCTTCAGTTTTTCCTGTAGCCAGATCTGAAAAAAAAAAAAAAAAAAAAAAAAAAAAAAAAGCCGCTGGAGTAAGTAGGGTTTGCTTCAGGCAAAATTTAGGCAGAGGGTTGTGTGAAAATCCGAAAGGACGCACCTCCCGCAAAGAAAAGCTAGTGTGAAAATCCATAAGGGACGCACTACCTTTAAAATAATGACGTACCTGGAGTAATAAGGGGCTACCGGTAAATGTTGTAGTGGACCCAGAGCTCACAGCGTCCAGACCTAAGATGGTTTCGGCCAAAACAAGTGGTAGAGGGGACAATCCTAGATGAAAGTCACTCAGAACTCCAAGCAGACGAAAGTCGCCTGTCAGGCCTCCTGGAACAACAGTAAGGAAGTTCACCATGCAGAATAGGAACGTGATACTTACCCGATAGGTGGGGATGTCAGTGAACTGATCTAGGGCCTCGATCAGGGGCTCCAGAGAAAAGGAGGAACTCAGAGGAATCGGCCGGTTGGCCGCCGAGGGGGATATCCCCAGGGCTAGGGCTACGTCCCGGGTCTGAAGTAGGTCGCAGCGGGGGATGCAAGGCAAGGCGCCAGGAGGGAACTGGGCTCCCAGAATGGAAGCCAATTCTTCAGAAAGAGGGCACAGTTCCTGATAGGTGAACTGGAAGACGTGAAATCGAGGGTTCCAGAAGTGGGTCGCCGCCAGGAGGAGGTTCTGGTTGATTTTCACCCGACACAGATATTTTAGCCCAGCCAGAGAGGAAAGGGCGCCTTCTCCCCAAGTGTGTTTGTCATCTAAGATATGGTGCATCCTTTGAGCAGGAGGGGAGAACATTTTGAGAAGAATGAAATCCCAAGGTGCTGGAAAATGAAGAGACAAGAAAATCTTGCAGATTTTATAGGAGAAGGTCACCGACGGCCTACCCGCCCCTCTACAGGGACGGTCTGCCCGCCTCTCTACGGAGACGGCTTGAACGTCCCTCCATAGAGGCGGCCCGTCCGTCGGAAGTCCACCGGGCAGAAACACGCGTCATCATCGCATTCATCACGAAATTAAATTGCATTCATTTCACGACAGACGGCCAGCCCGTCGGTCGCTTTTACAGACGCCCTGACCGTCGGTCACGAAATTCTATATAAGGGCGAGTGACAGACGGCGCAAACGTTGCTGTCCCTTTCTCCTTCCTCTCTCAAGCGGTTTCTAAGTAGTTTTTGGCGTTTTTTGAGTCTTTTCTTCTTATTTTTTCGCGATTTCTTCGTTTTTTCGCATTATATACTCACCCGGTGCTCGGATATTTGTATTTCCCTAATTTCTACACTTCTCCGGATTGCAAGTAAGTAAATAATTACTTCTTTATTATTTATTTATCTATTTATTTAATTCAGTTCTACATTCTTTCTTCTTTTAACTCTAAGGAATCTTAAATAGCTTTAGAATTCAGGGGGAAATGCTGCCCAATTTTCTATATTATTTTGTAGTTAAATCCGAACTTTTTGCATGATCACATAAAAATAGAGTTTTTCTATAACCTTGGTGCTGTAGAGTTACACCCTTTTTAGCGCACCATTTTGTGCATTTCTTTGCTTTTATGGCCTGAGGCAATTATTTTGATTTGTTGGGGGCACACTCTTGCCGGGGTGCGCCCCATTTAAAGCATTTACTATTGCTAGGGCCTGAGGCCTGTTGTCTTGCTTTTTTTTCACGCGGGGGGTAGGGCACGTCCCTGCCCGGGTGCTGCCCAAATTTTTATCTTTTATTCTAGAATTGAATATTTATTTACTTTCCGAGTATGATGCATGCCTTAGGACTTGGAAAGCCCATCTTTATTCGCTTTAATTATCTCCGTGAGGATTACATGTTCCTTTGCCATGATGCGTGCAAGGCATGTTAGGATACTTCCGTAGACAGGATGTTTGCTATTTTTATCTGTCATTACTTTTTTTTATCTCATGATGGGCCGCCATTGCCCTGTTAAGGCCTAGATGGACCTTAGATTTTGAAAAATAAACCTGATAGTGCTTGCTTTGCTAAGTTTTCGCTATCTGACTTTTTCCTTTTTACAGGATGCCTCCCAGACGCAGAGCACCACAGGCCCAGCCCGAGCTTGAGGCCCCGGCTTGGATGGATGATGAGTCCGCCCGGAGGTACAGGGCGTTGGCTCAGGTAGAGTTTCGGGCCAGCCGCTTTGTATCTCGCCCTTTTTTAGAGGCCCTCGGGTTGGCCCCGGAGTTCGATTTACTTGCCGAGGGAGCGGGCTGGACAGAGTTTCTTGAGCCTGCCTTCCAGACATTTCCAGAGGCTACCCGCCAGGTCTTGGCCACTCTCCGTTACACAGGCTTTCAGAGCGCAGATACTGACCCGGGGGTGATACAGTTTTGGTTTGATGGCGACCATGTCAGCATCACCAGGCAGAGGTTCGCTCAGGCTATGGGGCTTCCTTCGGGGGAGGAGGTTGAGATCCCGCGGCGAGCGGTGAGACGCGCCCATTGGGCGGCTATTGCTATACCAGGAGTGCTGTATGATCACGATACAGCGAAGAGCACCGTACTGGTGTCTCAGGCACTCCGGTATCTGCACAGAGTGCTTTCCAGCTCGTACCTCGGTCGAGCTGGTAATCCAGGGTCGCTTAACGCGGCCGAGATCTGGAGCCTCTGGGCTATGGTGGCAGGCCAGCGTCTCAACATTAGCCACGAGATCTTGGCCAACCTGGCCAGAGTGGGCAGAGGGTCGACACCAGTGGTGATGGTAGGGGGGGTCATCACCCGATTACTGTTGGGATTGGGGTTTACACCCGAGAGGCTGAGAGGACCTCTACCGGAGGGGATCCATGTAGATGCTGCAGCAGCGGTTCAGATGGGGATGATCTCCCCGATTTCTGGCCAGGCAGAGGCCTACAGGGTGTTGACTATCCATGAGACCCGGCGGTTGTTCTCGCTTCCACCCTTGGGGGCAGATCCTGATCACCCAGAGCACCAGGAGGAGCAGCCTCCACAGCCCGAGCCACAGGCCGAGCCACAGCTCCAGCCTCCGCAGGTACAGCCTCCACAGACTGAGCCTCAGCCGGAGCACCAGCCTCCTCCACCTCCTCAGTCCCAGGCAGTGCCTCCGCCACAGCACCAGGAGCCTCCTAGGACCCCCATGGATTTTGATTTTGAGGTCACGATGGACGAGCTCTTCGGCTCTTCACCGGCGTCTAGGGTCCCGACTCCGGCCCCGTCACCAGGTACCAGGATACAGAGGCCTGCCCGCGAGCCCTTCGAGAGATACCATCCGTACTCCCGAGGCGATCCTGGGGCATCCACTTCTTCGGCACCACCACCAGAGCCAGCGCCACATCAGCCAGCTCAGCCGGACTATTTCCAGCTCCTCTCCTCCATATTTACGGCCTTTGAGCGGCGACAGGATGAGAGGGATAGGGCCATTCATGAGAGGTTGGATCGCCAGCAGACCGCTATCCAGGAGCAGTCTCAGGCAGTGGAGCGCCTATCCCGAGAGCAGGCAGGCTACATGGAGCATGCAGCGAGGGAGCAGACTCGGGCCATGGATGCCCTTAGAGATGAGCAGATTCGAGTTCTGGAGGCCTTCAGGGGAGAGCAGATGAGGCTAGTTGAGCAGATTTTTCAGGGGCAGAGAGAGTTGAGGCAGCAGCTCGCTCATGATGTGGGGACGTCGCAGGACCAGGCGTCGCAGAGGGTTGACATGACCCTTCAGATGATTGACGAGTCACTGGACTCTCTGAGATCCCGCGTCCAGGCGATAGAGGGGATTCTCCCTCCTCTTTCCCAGACCATGAGAGAGTTCCGGGAACAGACGGAGCAGAGCTTAGAGCGTAGGAGAGCAGCCGCCGTTGAGCAGACCACTCAGCTGAGCCAAGCCTTCAAGAAGTTGGGGGAAAAGATCTCTGAGACCTTAGGGTTTCTGGGCACTTGTACCCAGCCCTTCTTAGATGGCTATGCTCAGGTACAGTTCAGGCGAGCCCATGATCACGAGGCAGGACCCTCTACAGCTCCGTCACCACCTCAGGCCCGTCCACCTCCGCCAGGGACCGTGCACATATCAGATGATGAGGATCCCGATGAGCCTTCAGACTACACACCTCTCTGAGCTTCAGGGAGTTATTTTTGTATCTCTTGTATTTTGTATATGCATTGTACAAAAATGACATTTCTAGTGGAAAACTTTTGCTCCATTATTTGCATGTTTTTCTTTTCGATTAATTACTTAAATAACACCACAGGAAGTGTATATTCTCATATTTACTCATGTGTCGATAAAAATGACAATAAAAAAAATAACACGAAAGAAAGACAAACAACAAAAGAATAGTAATCAATAACAGGTCAAAAGATGACCTTTCAAACATGAATTAACAAAATCTTTTATCTCACAGGTATAAAGGAATACCAACCTAAGCACGGACATCGATTAAGGAGGTCTCCTTCGAAACAAGGAAACCAGCGGAGTTTTCACACTCCAAGATCGAAGCTGCAGTTGAAGAAACACTGCTCTTCACCCCGAAGCTGCGGTTCAAGAAACGCCGCTCTTCACCAGATCGAAGCTGCAGTTGAAGAAACACTGCTCTTCACCCCGAAGCTGCGGTTCAAGAAACACCGCTCTTCACCAGATCGAAGCTGCAGTTGAAGAAACACTGCTCTTCACCCCGAAGCTGCGGTTCAAGAAACGCCGCTCTTCACCAGATCGAAGCTGCAGTTGAAGAAACACTGCTCTTCACCCCGAAGCTGCGGTTCAAGAAACGCCGCTCTTCACCAGATCGAAGCTGCAGTTGAAGAAACACTGCTCTTCACCCCGAAGCTGCAGTTGAAGAAACACTGCTCTTCACCCCGAAGCTGCAGTTGAAGAAACACTGCTCTTCACCTCGAAGCTGCGGTTGAGGAAACGCCGCTCTTCACCAGATCGAGATTGAAGCCAAAGCTTGCTGCATCTCACCAAGCCCTACGGATCGAGATGAGGTCTAACCGGCAAAAAGGTATGGAAGGTGAAAAGCCGCCGAAGGTACGCTTTCTTTCCAACCTTTCTCTGAGTTTTGGCTTATCTAGGCACTTGTGCGCTAGTTTCCCCAAAACTGGGGGCAACTGTAAGCACCGTGTCCTGGAGCGGTCCGGATCGGAGGTTACCCTATGATGAAATCAATATTCAAGGCCTGTGCAGGAGGCTGAAGTTGGAGGTTTTAGTCCCATGTTCCATGAGAAATGAGGTTTTTCTACACTTCAGGGGCAGAGGGGGAGAAAACGGGAGTTTTCCGAGTAAAAAAAGGTTTTTTGTCCTCCACAGACGGCCAGCCCGTCTGTGGAGATAGCCCGTCGCTCCGAGTCACCGACGGCTCAGGGTTTTTCCGACGCCCGTCGAAAAGTCACCGCCCCTGTCAGGAGCCGCCTGGTTTCCCGGAGCACGCAACCGTTCCGACGCCCGTCGGTGGATGTGGCAGGGCCGTCGGAAGTGTCCTTGTGTCAGTAGGATTCTTCCGACGCCCGCCCCTACGCACCGACGCCCGTCGGTCGTGTCTGGCTATATAAGGTCCGGATTTTCACTTCAAAAGGGTGAAAAAAATTTTTCAGAAGAGGAAACTCTGCCAAAATTCGAGCACATTTTCTCTCTCTTCCAAAAACACACATTTTCCAAAAAAACTTTACTTAATCAAGGATCAAATCGATCAAAGGAACTAAAAGCTAATTAGTTTTCTTTAGATTTGAACTCCTAAATCGACTTTCTGAAGGATCGGAGGTGAAATAGCTCATTTTCTCTCTCTAATCTTTCATTCTCTTACTTTCTCGTGGAACGCGCGGGGATCTAACCGACATCAAAAATTCTACCCAAGGCAACTATCTGAGGGTAAATATTCCGGATTCTCTCTCCATTTTTATCTCATATTTAATTATTTATCATTTATTTATTCATCCCGTGAAAATTTTGAATACGTATTATTACTTTTCTTCATTTTGACTCCCTCATCTCCTTCTTGGATAAAACTTGTTTTTTTTTATCTCGAAAGTCCCTTTCCTCCTTCCTGTTTTCCGGAGACAGAGGTGACCGACGGGTCATCTTTATGACCGACGCCCGTCGGTCACCCACCTACAGACGCCCATTCTTGAGTGACGAACGGGCATAGCGACTAACCAAACCGACGCCCGTCGGTCAACCAGGAAAGGCCGTCGGTGGGTTCTGCCTCCGTTTTTTTTATCATTTTCCATCTCTATTCAGTCCCTTCGATTTCTTATGTGTTAATTTTATGAATGTTAACATCTCTTAACTTTCTGTGAGTGTATATTGGCCCTCTTGGATAATTTCGAGCTTGAGCGGTTGCCTACCATGCATGGTGGATTTCGTCTGGTTTAGTTTTCTTAAACCTCTTGATTTATTTCTCTCGCTCTTTCATTCATTGATTATTTTATGTATATGAATAAGCTCTTTTATCCCGTTAAATGTAAGAATAGATCAACGATTTATACTTAAACAAAATTGAGTTTTGTATAAAATGTAAAAAGGGTCCAACGCCCTATTTTCATCCAATAAAAATAATCACATATTAAATATCCCATTTTCAATGATGATGCATGAGAGGACCGAAGTCCTCAAAATAAATAATGCCCCGATTTGTGTATGAACCGCACATTTACATAAGGGAGTTGTATTCCGCTCCTTGTGTTATTGTAATTTATCGCTTTTGATATCTATTCTGCTCATTTACTGCTTTCCGAATGTGAATAAATGCGCCTTTTAAATCAACTGCATAGTGTGGAGAGAGAGCGAACAAATGACATTAAAATTTGATCATAAATTAATCGAGGTAGAAATAGATGAGAAATCCCGGACCCAGCTCTGGTCTTTGGGGCTCGAGAGGTTAGAGGTTATCCTCCAAAATACTTCTTGAGTCACGAGGCTTTAGCGCTAATCCTAGGCTCTTTTGGGCGAGAAGTTTACCTTCCAAGACCCCTCTAGCTGGCCCAAAATGGATACCAAGCGCAGTCTTAGGCTCTCCGAGGCGAGAGTAACTTTCCCAATGTTCTATTGGGTGGCGACTCCATGATACCTCTTTGTTGCCCAACATAGACGCACTTGCGATTTATTGCAGGATGCCAACGGACCCGCAAATGCCCCGACCGCCCACGTGCGGGCGGTCCGAACGGGCGGCCGCTCGGGATCCGGCGCGCGTCACAGTACGGGAGACCGAAGCCTCAAAAAAAGTTTTTAATACCCGAAGGTAGTGCAGGAGACTAGAGTCTCAAAATATTTATCATTACACGGAGGATGACCATCTCGGAGGTCGACGGCTTCGCCCAAACGGGGCAGACATAGGCAGCTGCACTAACTAACCCTTCTTAAGCATGCTTAATTATCCCCTACCTTGACACTTCAGGTTCAGAACACTTATTCTAAACATTTCACACTAGATAATACCATTAATTAATAACACAAGTAAAAAATGTGAAGACACTAGTATAAGAATACAAAATATAACTTACGCAGTGTGAAAAGGCATGAGAAACAGAAAGAAGAAGACATATAGGCAAAATAGGGCAAAACGGCAGGAAAAAGGGCTCACTGTCGCGATTGCGACAGTAGCCAAGCGGGGAAAAGCACAGTCGTGAGTCGCACATGTAGTGATGACTCGTGGCGAAGCCGCTTCACGCCCACCAGAGAGAAGAGGGTCACGAGTCGTGATCCCCCATCACGACTCGTGACGGGACTCTCACAAAAAAGAGAGAGGTCACGAGTCGTGATGCTTGCTCACGGCTCATGACGGAGCTCTCTCCCAAGAGAGAGGGGTCAAGAGTCATGATCTCCTCTCACGACTCTTGACTCTCTCCTCATAACATAGAAGAAAACATTCGAGCTCACTGCGCACGGAAGTGAATAACGTGATTCTGTCGCGATCGCAACAAGCATCGCGCTTGCGACAGGATCGTGTTTTCCAATTCCAACAGAAAATGCAGAACACACAGCCAAACAAATACAAAACCCATTTAGCCCAAAATCATTTGACATGCAAACACATGTAAATTCTTACCTCCCAATCTTCCAAAACATGCTCAAAACATAATTAACACAATAATCAAACCTTATCACTAGCTCATCTCAATCATGCACAATTGCAGAAACTCATTTACATCGCATGTTCATACACCACAATAGCACATGCCCTTACAACAAAACACTAGCATTTAAACCCATATTCACTACCTCACTAACACATGCAAGTACACAAACATAACACTCAATTTTCCATGATTTAAACAACACAACCCATACATTAAACCCAAGATGAGAAATAGGGCAGACAACACCCAAACAACATAACAAAGACAGAGCTCCCAAACCTAGATTTGCAATTCAAAACCTCAATCTTCAAGAACCCACTCTATCTAGCCTTAGCTCATCTTCAAATCATCCAAATCTCGCACAAACAAACCCAAGAATCACTAAACCAAAACCCTAATTTACTCAAATCGAAAGCAAACTAGAAGAAGAAGAAGATCAAAGCACAATAACCAAAAACTAACCACTTACCTCTTCAATCTTGCTCCCATACTCTTCCAAAATAGCTCCAACTCACACACAACCAAGAGAGGAAGAACAAGCAACGGGAAAGAAGAAAAGAAAAGAAAGAGCGGGAGGGAGAAGAGGACCCAAACATGAATTTCTGCTCTTCTTCCCTTTCTTCTTTTCCTTTTCTTCTCTCTCATTAATTGCTCACACCTACCAAGCCACTTGTCACCATCCTACAAACCCAAGTGTCATAATCTTGGCCATTTACTTCTTAAGCACCATATACCCCACACACACTAGATAACTTTTCAAATTAACATAAAATCCTTGTACAATACACATGTTCCAGTAGATAATTCCTCACTTAACATCTTATTAATTTAATTTCATCAATTAAGTCCTTAATAAATCCAATTTTGCATACACTAATTACCGAAATGCCCTTAATTTTCTGTCTTAGCATTCAAATTCCGACCAGGCCCTTTTTGGGTTGTTACAGTCCACATGTTGGCCAAATGGTATGTATGTAATTTACCATCTGTGCCATAATGATAACATGAGAATGACATGTGATGGTATAATGATGATAATCACATGTATGATGACTGAAATGTATCAAAAAGAATGGAATAGAATGATAAAATTCCATAAAAAGCATGACTGGTAACATGAAATGTGGAAAGTGGAAATTTTGATGGCCTATGTAATAATCTGGTAGTCAAGTCTAGTTCAGGATATGATGGCTAGCCATAGGGACATAAGACCGCGGGTGTAAGCACGGCATCTCACTTATGGTAGACCAATGACGGTCCTACCTCACTGTATTTAATAGTTAAAGTGTTTTGAAAAGTATTTAAAGACAGGGGTGGTCCCTCGGGATTCCTCTGGTATGTATTAAAGATTGAAGTGATCTTTCAGGGTCCTTCAGGTTATTCAAGCCTTTAGGGGTTCACGTCTCATTTATCCTGATCATAGATGTCTGCCAGTTTTATACAGGGGCAAATGACAAAAGAAAGTGAGCTTGATATGTTTGATCTGTGATTAAAATGATATTTGTGTGAAAATTTGACTTAACAGGAATAAATAAAAAGTTTTGAGAATATAATGCCAAATTTGACCATAAAAAGAAATTTTTATGTGATAAAGATAAGATTTTCATATGATTATGTGATAAGGATAAGCATAAAGAATAAAGATAGGGTTAAGGGTACAATCGCAATTAATGAAAACTTCTTAGGGCATAATGGTAATATTGATCTTTAAATGGCTAAAATGTGATTTAATTGATGTTTATGTGTGAAAAGCATATAATTGGAATTATATAAAAAGTTGGAGGGTAAAACGGTAATTTTACATCAAGTTAGGTAAAAAGTGTAAAGTTAAGTAAAAAGTGTAAAGTTAGGTAAAAAGCGAAAAGTTAGGTAAAAAGATGTAGATGTAAGGGTAATTTTGCAATTTTGGTAAAACATGAGGGTGTAATGTTAAATTGTATGTGAACTGATAGCATGATGGTAATTTGTGTGAAATAAAAAGAACTAATGGCCTAATTGAAATTTTGTTGAAAAGGAAATGAACTAAGGGCATTTTCGTAATTTTGGAATAGTTTAAGGGCATAATTATAATTTTGTCATAAGTTAAGAGTAAAATGGTAAATATGGTTTTTCTGTGTTCTAAACGTGTAAATGACCTTAATTATGTGATTTAATGGTAAATTGCTTGTTATATAATGAATTAAATAATTTATAAGTTGATTTGGTGGCATAATTGAAATTGAACAATAGTTAAAGGACCCTAATGTAAATGGATTAAAACTTTATCGGAATTGGAAGACAATTTGAATTAGAAGTCAATTTGGATTAGAAGTCTAATTGGGTTAGAATTCTATTTGGATTAGAATTCCAAATTGGTAATTAATTTAGCTAATTATGGAAATAATGATTAAAGGTAATAACGATAGTAACATATATATATATATATTTTAGATAGTAAAGTAATGGTCAAAAAGGTATGTAAGACAAAGTGATGGCATAGTTAAAGGACCTAAGTGTAAATATGGCATAGTTGAAGGACCTAGATGTAAATATGCTATAGTTTGAGGACCTAATTGCAATTATACCATAGTTAAGGGACCTGAATACAAATATAAAATTTTATGCGTGCTACAAATGTATATATCCTTAAATAGTTGATTTAATTGACAATAAAAATATTATGGTATGTAGATAAGGAAATAAGGATAATAAAAAAAAAATAACTAATGGCATTGTTACACATAATTGAAAAGTAAAAGGGTAAAACTGTAAATTGATGGAAGTCTGGGATTTAAATGTAAATTTGTCAATTAAAAAGGTAATTGAGGGATATTAACGATAAATGATAGGCAATCTGAGTGTTAATTGTATAACTAAGTGACGGTAAAAAAGATAATGGTATTTATGTTGATATTAATGGAAATGTCATTATTAATGTTAATATCATGAAAATGGCAATAGGATTAATGTAAGAAAATAGATGAGTAATATTAGAATTAATAAAAGAATAAGAATGTCTGTAGAATTTTAAAGGGTTATTGTAACTGATTAAAATAATCATGATATAGATTCAAATCTGTAATATTAAATTGCAGTAAGATAAATAATAGTGTGTCAAGTAAACTTAACTGAATACTATGAATTTCATAATCAAGTCACAATTAATTAAAAGTGTGTAATGGAAATATGTAAAGGCATTATTATAGAACTGATATAAGTATTATAGATTGGATTAATTATCTAAGTATTGACTATGATAATTAATGTTCTTATAATGTTGTATATGTAGGATTTAGTAATGGGGTTGCCTAAGAATGTTAATAACGAAACTAAAGACACGAATGAAAGTAGAACTGTTATTAAATGTTGAAAGTTAATAGTGAACGATAATTACTGGGATAATGACTATTCCATAGATATGCCAGTAACTAAATTTGTACTCAGTGTAGACTGTAACTGATGTGATAAAGTTATAAACAACTAAAGAAAAACAAAGGAACACGATAATCATGAATATTGTTATATGGCTGGTCATTGAATTAATAGAATGAACATAATAGTATTAAAGTTAAAGTTAATAGTATAAATAATAGTGGCTCTGATGACAGTAACAGTAACGTGAAAGCATGGTTATTAAAGTAAAGATAAAGGTAAAAGATAAATGATTACAGTAAAAGTATGTTATGACTATTTAAAAGATTCCGAAAGTAATGTTCACATAATGGAATTAAAAACAAATGTTTGTGTGTGCATGCATCGTGTTTTAGTGTGGAAAATTTAGGATATGTATCCACCACTGGGCATTTCAGTGCTCAGCGCGTAGTGTGACTAATGCGTGCAGGTTATAGAAAGAAAAGATGTGGTAGTGGCCGATATTACTGATGCTGGAAAGAATTTATGGGACAACAAGGATTTTGTGATAGGCATGGCATGTATACGACTTCAATGGATGAACTCGAGGTTATACAGGTTAAGTATATTAGTTGGGTGTTAGTGTAATTGTTTGTTATTATCATGTATGATTGTTATTGTTGGTAAAAAAAAAATTCACTGAGTCTTAGGAGTGCTATGCAATACAGTGTGGTGACATTCGATATCCGTATCATTTGCGGGTATAGGGTGTTACATTTATTTTAGTGTTAGAGCTTCGGTTTAGGCGGTCCTAAGATCGGAGTTAGAGTAATAAGGACAAAATGATACGTATACATGCCATGAATTAGTATTGATGGTAGAAGTGAGTAAAGGTATCGAAGGAGATATAACAATAGTATAAATTTACAGAATCATAAGAGAGTGTAAGGTACGATAGCTGATGTAAGTAAATGGATAATCTGAACTGAATGTCCTCACAGCATAGTGATAATGATATGTGAAAGTGATGCACGAAGAAAATTTCGAGGACGAAATTTTTATTAGTGGGGGAGAATTGTAATGGCCTAAATACCAGGTTAGTAATAATCAGTGAAATCTGTAGAGTTTATAATGTGAATTTCATATGAAAATATCAGTGATTGTGGCTCAAAAGATAGTAGAGGAAAAAGGTTAAACGCGCTCAAAACAGGGAAGCCCCTAATGAGTGACCTTCCGGGAAGCCAGTATTGAAAAATATTTTATTTGACCATTGGAAAGTACAGGCTATAAGGAGTCTAATGATATAATTTGGTGAGAAAATGAGGTCAAATAGGCTCCCAAAAGTCTGTCTGAAGTTGGTCACTTGTTTTATTCGGTTGAACCGAAGTTTGACCGAGGTTTTAAAAATTGATAGAGTGGGTAAAAAGGTCAACTTTCGGAAGTGTACAAACTCAAAATAATTTTTAGAATTTTTTGACCGTTTTAAATTTGTGTTTTACGGTAGAAATCAACTGAATCGAATCGGACCGATTTAGGTGAACCGGGCCCCAAATGGACACCGATTGATCTAAAATTTTTTGCGGAGGATATTTTTGATATTTTAAGAATGATGGAATTGATTGGGAGTGAAAATGAGTTGAGGAACCATCAGTTACCCTTAAACAGTGAAAAATGACTCGAAAACCGAAAAATAAACCAAACCGGTTCGACCACTTCGGTTGGACCTAGTCCGATTAAATTTTACCCATATAAATACATCTCTTCACCAGATTTCTCTAGAGGAACCCTAGAGAAACTGACCTCCCTCCTCCTCCCTTTGGCCAAAGTGATATTTTTCCATTCTTCCTCTATTTTCTTCATTTTTCTTTCAATCTCTCCTTATATATAAGCCTCCTAAACAAAGTTAAACCTCTCTAGAATCTGGTGATGGTGATTGGAGTCAATTTGGAGTGCTAGAAGTGAAAGAAAATAAGTGAAAAAGTTTATGTGTCAAGTTGAGGAATATAAGGAAAGTGATGGTGTTTCAAGGAGCTATGGCTATTAAAGGAAGATCTAAGTGTGAAAATCTTGAAAATGAGGTTAGTGGATACAATATGCTTCTTTTTCCATGTCAAAAGTATGATTTTAGGTTATATTTGTTAACCATGTATGTGTTTAAGGCATCTTTAATTGAAAATAACTTGATATTCACACTTAAGATTGTTAAAAATGATGGAATGAATGAATAAAGTGAAGAAATGAATTGTGTGTGAAAAGTTACTTCTTTGGCCGAATGGTATATATGGAATTTTCATGTGCTTTAGTGATGATTAATGCATTTTTATGATAGTTTTATGGTATTTGGCATGTGAATTAATGAATGGTATGTGTTAGACCATGTCAAAGACACATTATATATGTGGTTAGTATGTGGCCAAATGGTATATACATGAAAGGATGAGATTTTGATGTGTTTTAATGGAAATAAATGGTATAGTGATGTTATACAACATGAAATTGGCTTAAATAAATGTTAAAGTCGATGAAAAGAATTGAGAGTGAAAGATTAGTATGTAGGCCGAATGGTATACATGGGTTTTTCATTATGTATGATGATGTTTAAGGCATGTATCTGGTGTAAACATGGTATTTGGCATAAGAACTAACTATTGGCATGTGTTATAACATGAAAAGTTGCATGATGTATGATGTACATGTGAGGTCGAATGTGTTATGTATGTAAAGGTATGATTTTGATATGTTTTAAAGTGAAATAATGGCATGGCTATGTTATTAAACATGTAAATGACATAAATGAATGTTAAAGTTGATGAAAAGAATTGATGGTGGAATGTTCACATGTTAGCCGAATGGTATTTATGTGATTTACCATGTGTACCATGATGGTAACATGAGAATGATGGCATGTGATGGTATGATGATGATAATCACATGTATAATTACTTAAATGTATGAAAAAGAATTGAATAGAATGATGAAATTCCATTAAAAAAATGACCGGTAACTTGAAAATGTGGAAAGTGGAAATTTTGATGCCCTATGTAGTAATCTGGTAGTCAAGTCTAGTTCAGGATATGATGGCCAGCCATAGGGACATAAGACCGCGGGTGTGAGCATGGCGTCGCACTTATGGTAGACCAATGACGGTCCTACCTCACTATATTTAAAAGTTAAAGTGTTTTGAAAAGTATTTAAAGAAAGGGGTGGTCCCTCGGGATTCCTCTGGTATGTATTAAAGACTGAAGTGATCTTTCAGGGTCCTTCAGGTTATTCGAGCCTTTAGGGGTTCACGTTTCGTTTATCCTGGTCATAGATGTCTGTCAGTTTTATACAGGGGCAAATGTCAAAAAAAATAAGCTTGATATGGTTGATCTGTGATTAAAATGATATTTGTGTGAAAAATTGACTTAACAGGAATAAATAAAAAGTTTTGAGGATATCATGGTAAATTTGACCCTAAAAAGAAATGATTATGTGATAAAGATAAGGTTTTCACATGATTATGTGATAAGGATAAGGATAAAGAATAAAGATAGGATTAAGGGTATAATCGTAATTAATGAAAACTTCTGAGGGCATAATGGTAATATTAAGCTTTAAATGGCAAAAATGTGATTTAATTGATGTTTATGTGTGAAAAGGATATAATTGGAATTATATAAAAAGTTGGAGGGTAAAACGGTAATTTTACATCAAGTTAAGTAAAAGGTGTAAAGTTAAGTAAAAAGTATAAAGTTAGGTAAAAAGCGAAAAGTTTGGTAAAAAGATGTAAAGGTAAGGGTAATTTGGTAATTTTTGTAAAACATTAGGGTATAATGGTATATTGTATGTGAACTGATGGCATGATGGTAATTTGTGTGAAATAAAATTAACTAATGGCCTAATTGAAATTTTGTTGAAAAGGAAATTAACTGAGGGCATTTTCGTAATTTTTAAATAATTTAAGGGCATAATTGTAATTTACCATAAGTTAAGGGTAAAATGGTAAATATGGTTTTTATGTGTTCTAAATGTGTAAATGACCTTAATTATGTGATTTAATGGTAAATTGGTTGTTATATAATGAATTAAATAATTTATAAGTTGATTTGGTGGCATAATTGAAATTGAACAATAGTTAAAGGACCCTAATGTAAATGAATTAAAACTTTATCGAAATTGGAAGACAATTTGAACTAGAAGTCAATTTGGATTAGATGTCTAATTGGGTTAGAATTCTATTTGGATTAGAATTCAAAGTGAATTAGAATTCCAAATTGGTAATTAATTTAGCTAATTATGGATATAATGATTAAAGGTAATAATGATAGCAGCATATATATATATATATATATATATATATATATATATATATATTAGATAGTAAAGTAATGGTTAAAAAGGTATGCAAGACAAAGTGATGGCATAGTTAAAGGACCTAAGTGTAAATATGGCATAGTTGAAGGACCTAGATGTAAATATGCTATAGTTTGAGGACCTAATTGCATTATACCATGGTTAAGGGACCTAAATGCAAATATAAAATTTTATGCGTGCTACAAATGTATATATCCTTAAATAGTTTATTTAATTGACATTAAAAATATTATGGCATGTAGATAAGGAAATAAGGATAATAAAAAAAAAGTAACTAATGGCATTGTTGTAAATAATTGAAAAGTAAAAGGGTAAAACTGTAAATTGATGGAAGTCTGGGATTTAAATGTAAATTTGTCAATAAAACGGCAATTGAGGGATATTAATGATAAATGATAGGCAATCTGAGTGTTAATTGTATAACTAAGTGACAGTAGAAAAGATAACGGCATTTATGTTGATATTAATGGAAATGTCATTATTAATGTTAATATCATGAAAATGGCAATAGGATTAATGCAAGAAAATAGATGAGTAATATTAGCATTAATAAAAGAATATGTGGAATTTTAAAGGATTATTGTAACTGACTAAAATAATCGGGATATAGATTTAAATCTGTGATATTCAATTGCAGTAAGATAAATAATAGTGTGTCAAGTAAACTTAACTGAATACTGTGAATTTCATAATCAAGTCACAATTAATTAAAAGTGTGTAATGGAAATATGTAAAGGCGTTATTATAGAACTGATATAAGTGTTATAGATTGGATTAGTTATCTAAGTATTAACTATGATAATTAATGTTCTTATAATGTTGTATATGTAGGATTCAGTAATGGGGTTGCCTAAGAATGTTAGTAACGAAACTAAAGACACGAATGAAAGTAGAACTATTATTAAATGTTGAAAGTTAATAGTAAACGATAATTATTGGGATGATGACTTTTCCATAGATATGTCAGTAACTAAATCTGTACTCAGTGTAGATTGTAACTGATGTGATAAAGTTATAAACAACTAAAGAAAAACAAAGGAACACGATAATCATGAATATTGTTATATGGCTGGTCATTGAATTAATAGAATGAACATAATAGTTGTAACACCCCCACCGTCGCCCCCGTTGGAAGGACGCCGGCGGGCGCGCTACCCAACGCTCACTCACACAGATATGAACATGCACAACGCGGAAGCATACATTCATACATAGACATACATGCATAAATGCGGAATAATTAAAAACTTACCTTGCGAGCAAAAGCTGGTCATGCCTTAACTCACACACCTGCAACCACTATATGGAAGCATAAGCACATACACACACACATACACTCTTTCAATCAGCGGAAGCATAAGGCGAATAATAGAACTGAGGAAAACTTAATACATAAGCATTTTAACGCCTATATCATCAGAAATATTACATCAAGATGATTACATAATGATTACATATACAAAAGGTTATAGAAATACAAGATCCAAATTACAGAAGCTGAACAAAGTACAAAACTTCTAACTCCTATGTGGCCGACCTTGCAGATGCGCGACTCGAACAGAACCAAACCTGCCACCTGCACGGGAAGAAAACCCGTGCTAAGCGATAAACGCTTAGTGGGGAAAACACACAAGCAATTTGGACGACCATTCACAATGGTCGTCAAGGCATAACACATTCACAATGGCAAATACAGACAATCATAACACATATATAATCAGGCTTGCACAGAAAGGCATTCATTCGAAGACTCACAATCATATCCATATACTTATATCAAAAATAAGCCAAAGCAGACATAACACCATACACAATACAGGTAACATCATGCATAACTACTTGTAATCTCACATGCATATATTTACCAAGGTATCGGACATCAGCACCTTACCGTTCATAGTGGCATGACATTTATACGTGCAATTATCATAACCAAATACTTATACATTAACTGAAAACCCATTCACAGGATAGAAGATTACCATGCAATAATGCACACAATTATTATGCCAAGAACACGAGCTAATAAAGCCTACTTTTTGTCATGTCATAGAACACACACTAACCGAACCCAAGGGAAGACGTTAAAACCCCACACTTACACGGTACGACTCTTTCACATAAAATATCATGCCATAATCGTAGACACATGACAACATGCCGAAGATACTATAATAGCAGACTAGAGAGAACTCATACCATATGCAATAATTCTGGCATTCAATAGTCGGGATTACATTTATATTCATACTGATTCACATACTTAACCATGACAGTCACCGGTGCGAAATCACATTCACATACTTACCAAGTAACCATAGCATTCAGTATTCAGGCTCGCTTTCATATGCATATCAATTCCCATACTTATAACCATAACAGCTATATTCAAACACAGTCACAATATGGTACATGTGAATAATCATCCAAAATGTACATGCTTGAGTCATTTGTATCCCATTCAGAGGTTCATAATCACATCCTGATAAATAACTGATTCACATAACTGGGATCATACACATTCGGATATCTTATTCACTTATTCATATTAGACAAAGCAAACAGAATACCTGCTGACTCAAAATAGTGGATAACGAGTGTACTGAGGGTACCTTACGGGTACGAATCGAATACTGAGGGTACCTCACAGGTACAAATCAAAAGTCATTTCATTTTTTATCAAAACACAATATTTTTACTGAGGGGATCTTAACAAGATCCTAATACTGAGGGGTTCGCGAGGAACCTAACGGGGGACCTAATCGGGGTCCAAACTGAACTGAGGGCTGCAGCTAAAAGACTCAATTAGGCATGCCTAACTATCCACTAGACTGACTCTCGTAGGTCACACATAAGCAAAAGCATGTTTCAAGTCACGGGACATAGTCCATCATGCACCAAACTGAGTATAATAGACATATAAAGAAGTCTACACTATCCACGAGTATCATCCAAATCATGTGTCGATTCACACAATATATATATATTTGTCATCATGCATTATCCAGAGTTAATTGACAAATACATATGTTCATAATATCAATATTACCTCATACAATTTATATTATGAAGCATGTATTATAATTCAATCAACACACTTTAGCATTATTCAATATTCTAAAATATATCAGAAATAAATGTGGAACCATATTATGCCACACATATTCTTAATCATGGAATGATACAATATACACTTAACCATAGCTTGTTATTCCTAGAGAAGGATCTGATTAAAGATATGCATAACATATTTTACATTTTAATAACATGCTCGGGACTAAACAATCCGGGATTTGGCGTTCATAATTCCTTCGCATTCGAAATACGACATGCAATATAAATCACAACAATTAACATGTCTAAATCCAAACCATACAGTTTAAATCCAACAATTTTTTAACCGGATCCCTATTATCCAAAACTTACTCCAAAATACACGTATAACTTATCATGGATAACATATTATTAATCGCAAATAAATTAAGATAATCTTTCATATAAGCCAGGTAATATAGCGCACAGTAAAGGAAAAGCCATATGAGAGCATATAGAAGTATGACATGAATCATACAACAGTATAAGTCCATTTGGAAGAAATATGAAATTCATTTTTGAGTTAAAACCGGGAAATTTCAGAAAATAAGCCAAACGGGGGTGACCAACAAGGTTAGCCGGTCACGAGTCGTGACTGGCATCACAACTCGTGACTGGCCTCCTTCACTGGCTGGTCACGAGTCGTGACTGGGAGTCACGCCTCGTGACTGGCTTCTTCTTTTACTGGTCATGGGTCGTGACTTGCCCCTTTCTTCTTACTGGTCATGAGTCGTGACTGGGAGTCACGCCTCGTGACTGGCTTCTTTCTTTTTGGCCGGTCACGGGTCGTGACTGGCAGTCACCACCCGTAACTGTCTTCTCTGGCCGGTCACGAGTCGTGACTGGGAGTCACGCCTCGTGACTGGCTTCCTCTCAGCTGGTCACGAGTGGTGACTGCCAGTCACGACTCGTGACTGGCCACACTGGCTAGTCACGAGTCGTGACTGGCCACACTGGCTAGTCACGAGTCGTGACTGGAAGTCACGACTCGTGACTGGCCTCTCTGCTTGGCTAGTCACGCGACAGACACAACTGGAAATGGGAATTTCAACAGTAACGCGATTTCCCATTTACAGAATTCCCAGGACTTAAAGATCAATTCCAAAATTGAATCAAAACCATGCAAATCTCATCATAGATGTCCCATACAGCATACACAACATAAATACAACTTAAATCAGAAATCAAAACAAGCAAAATCAAGCATAACCACATTCAAGTTTCTCAAGAACATAAACCCTAGAATTACAGTAATCTCAAAATCAAGCAATCTTATCAAACAAATCCCAAACCTGAAATCCTTAGCTTCAAACCCACACTTCAAACTTCAATCGTCCACCCTCTCCTTGCCCTTAAGCTTCCTCTTGCAATCCAAAGCTTGCACAAACCAAAACTCACAAATTACTCTTCCAAAAACCCTAACTCAAAAATAGCAAAACCAGGAGAAGAGGAAGAAGAAGAACATGCAGGAACCCTAACCCAACTTACCTCTTCAAGAAATCTTCAAGCTCTGCCAAGACACCAATTCACACATAGTTAGGGAAGGTAGAATAAGAAACGGGAAAGGAAAAGAAAGAAAAGCAAGGAAGAGGAGAGGAGAGAGCAGAACGTGATCTGCTCCTCCCTCTCATTCTTTTTCTTTTTCTTCTTTTCCCACTAATTGCCCACCTGCCAAGACACATGGCAGCCTCCTATTGGCTCCAACCAAAATATCTTGCTTTATTACTCTTTAATCATTTGACAAATTTGCACTTTACTCACTTGCATAATTATTTCCTTACAAACTTTAATTATCTTTTCAATTAGGTCCTTATCATCCAAATTCCACATGCACAAATTACCAAAATATCCATCACTTATTTGACTTAACTTTCCAAATCCGACTAGGCCCCATTTGGGGTGTGACAACTCTTCCCTCCTAAAAGAATGTCGTCCTCAAAATTCGCTTCCACCGGAAAGAATTCCCAACACTACACCCCAAGGTCTCATCAACTCATGCACTTCCACTTTCAAACTACTCACTTGCTTACACTTATCGTCGTCGCTGTACTCTTACATCACTTTCTTATATTCCAATCAAACACGTTCAGCAAAATAACCCTTACTCAACTGCACATCAGAAATCAAAACACAACACTTTCACATATAAACCATTTAACTTTCACTGATAGCTACACAAATCCTTCAATACATCAAAGATGTCTGTCATACTGGCTGTTACCCTAAACAATACTTCTGTTAAACTCCAAAATCATCTTACATTCACCTATATAAGATTCTGAGATACTCTGTGTACACCATGTCAGCTTTCTCTCAATCAAAACGCATATGCAAATGCTTCTTATGTATGGTCAAAGGGATGATGATGCAATGAGAATGCGATGGCTCATGTATGCAGAATGATGCAGAAGAAATGCAATTAATGCTATAATGAGGCACTTTGTCCCATCCCCATGATTCAATATGCTTTCATTCAAATACTTTTTCTGGAGATAGTTGACAAGTATACAGAGTTTTTACCAAAACCTTACAGAATCCACATACTCTTCCATGTCAACATACCAAAACAAACTTTATTCGAACATATCAAAACAAACTTACCGGAAAGGCTCTGCAAACTCTGTCACTTCACTGCGGTGTGCAACAATCCCAATGGCACACGGGTGGCTCTAAGCAGTTCCTCTACATCTTTTCTAGCTTGTTGAATTAGATTTTCACTCATCTCGGGCATTCAACAATTCTTTTGTACATGATGCCACATCTGAAATAAGCACCCGTGAGTTTCCAACACGGACCTCGATGTCGCTTCTGACAGTGCTGGCATGTCGGCGGTACCCACTTCTTACACTTATCACGATTTTGCTTCTGACCATGTTGACACATTGAAGGTTCTCGAATCCTTATTCCCGCTGACACTTCTCTACCCGACACCTTTCTTTACTGTGGTACCTGCTGAACAAAATCTTAAGAAGCTCGGGGGCAGCCAACCTATCAAAAATCCGATTCAACCCTTGCACTAATGTCCTATCACCAGAAACAGAACAGAATCTCCAACTGAAGGATGCTCGAAAATACTCCGATCAGCTCTAACTGGGTTCACACTTTCCATTGACTCACCCACAATCTTACTAGGATCAGACTCCATCTAGACACGACACAAAATAAGACGCATCTGCATTAGGCCACGACACGAAACCGATTCTCATGCAAAAAACTCAACACATAACAAACAACACACCCAGAATCATCAAACCTGGGCTCTGATACCACTAACTGTAACACCCACACCGTCGCCCCTGTTGGAAGGACGCCGGTGGGCGCGCTACCTGACGCTCACTCACACAGATATGAACATGCACAACGCGGAAGCATACATTCATACATAGACATACATGCATAAATGCGGAATAATTAAAAACTTACCTTGCGAGCAAAAGCTGGTCATGCATTAACTCACACACCCGCAACCACTATATAGAAGCATAAGCACATACACACACACATACACTCTTTCAATCGGCGGAAGCATAAGGCGAATAATAGAACTGAGGAAAACTTAATACATAAGCATTTTAACGCCTACATCATCAGAAATATTACATCAAGATGATTACATAATGATTACATATACAAAAGGTTATAGAAATACAAGATCCAAAATACAGAAGCTGAATAAAGTACAAAACTTCTAACTCCTATGTGGCCGACCTTGCAGATGCGCGACTCGAACAGAACCAAACCTGCCACCTGCACGGGAAGAAAACCCGTGCTCAGCGATAAACGCTTAGTGGGGAAAACACACAAGCAATATGGACGACCATTCACAATGGTCGTCAAGGCATAACACATTCACAATGGCAAATACAGACAATCATAACACATATATAATCAGGCTTGCACAGAAAGGCATTCATTCGAAGACTCACAATCATATCCATATACTTATATCGAAAATAAGCCAAAGTAGACATAACACCATACACAATACAGGTAACATCATGCAGAACTACTTGTAATCTCACATGCATATATTTACCAAGGTATCGGACATCAGCACCTTACCGTTCATAGTGGCATGACATTTATACGTGCAATTATCAGAACCAAATACTCATACATTAACTGAAAACCCATTCACAGGCTAGAAGATTACCATGCAATAATGCACACAATTATTATGCCAAGAACACGAGCTAATAAAGCCTACTTTTTGTCATGTCATAGAACACACACTAACCGAACCCAAGGGAAGACGTTAAAACCCCACACTTACACGGTACGACTCTTTCACATAAAATATCATGCCATAATCATAGACACATGACAACATGCCGAAGATACTATAATAGCAGACTAGAGAGAACTCATACCATATGCAATAATTCTGGCATTCAATAGTCAGGATTACATTTATATTCATACTGATTCACATACTTAACCATGACAGTCACCGGTGCGAAATCACATTCACATACTTACCAAGTAACCATAGCATTCAGTATTCAGGCTCGCTTTCATATGCATATCAATTCCCATACTTATAACCATAACGGCTATATTCAAACACAGTTACAATATGGTACATGTGAATAATCATCCAAAATATACATGCTTGAGTCATTTGTATCCCATTCAGAGGTTCATAATCACATCCTGATAAATAACTGATTCACATAACTGGGATCATACACATTCGGATATCTTATTCACTTATTCATATTTGACAAAGCAAACAGAATACCTGCTGACTCAAAATAGTGGATAATGAGTGTACTGAGGGTACCTTACGGGTATGAATCGAATACTGAGGGTACCTCACAGGTACAAATCAAAAGGCATTTCATTTTATATCAAAACACAATATTTTTATTGAGGGGATCTTAACAAGATCCTAATACTGAGGGGTTCGCGAGGAACCTAATGGGGGACCTGATCGGGGTCCAAACTGAACTGAGGGCTGCAGCTAAAAGACTCTATTAGGGGAAACTTTATTTAGAGGAAACTTTTCATGGTAGGGAGGTCTCATATATCTCTTTAAAAATGGTTTGAAAGTTACTTACATGTTTTTTTAATTTTTTTTACTTATTGTATTTTTTTAGTTGTTTTGTATGGTGTTCATTTGAGTTTAGTGTGATTTTTGTAATATATATTACTAATATTGTTTATTTTTGATTCTACAGGGTGTCTTAGATAGTGAGTAATTTTTGTTGTTCAAAATTATAGTGTTATATTGAAAAACAAAAAAATTGTTCTTTGAAAGTTCCTCACTATCGCGAGCGCGATAGTGAGGGGAGGATTTTTTCGCAGGTTGCTGTCGCGATCATACCTGGCATGGAGCGCGCGATAGGTAAATGCTAAGTTGGGCAATTCAATTCTATCGCGAGTGCGACAAGCATCGCGAGCGTGACAGAGAGGTGAGAAAAATTTTTATTGCGTGATTGCGATGGTTTCGCGAGCAGTTAATTGGAAATTTCATTTCTATGACGATCACGATAGTGTTGCGAGGTCGCTATAGAGCATGGAATTTGGAATCTTTTGAAATTCTCACCGCTACAACCCTAGATTTTTTCTCCCCTATAAATAGCCTAAAGCCCTAACTGTAGCATTTATCTTAACTTTTGAGTTGTCTTTCAATTTTCTTTGGTTTTTCTTTCAAAATCTCTCAAAACTTCTTCTTCTTTTCTCATATTTCTTAAGTTTCCTATTTTTGTTCTTCATCTTCTTTTTTTTTACGAGTTTCTTTAGCAAAGTTTCTTTAGATTTCACTAACTCTAAAGATGGTGAGAAAAAAATCTATTGGAAGCAAGGGAAAGAAGGATGCTGAAGGATCAAGTTCTACCCAAGATCCTACTCGCTTACAAAATAGGTTTGAGTGTCCTTTACCAATTTTTTTCTGAGGATGAAGGTGAAAAGTTTGTGTATTTTGACAAAAAATCATATATTGGTATGTGGCATGTTGATTTTACTTTGTTAAATCATTTGGGCATAATTGATCAATTTGAAAAATATCTTAATTACATGAAGTGGGGAAAATTTGTGCATTTAAATCTTCCAATTAAGCGTGACTGGGCCCTTGAATTTTTTGTTTCCCTTGATTATGTTGATAAGGGTAGAGATAAAATGAAGTTTAGACATCAAGGGCAAGAGTATGTTTTTGGGTTTCCTAAAATGCATGATTGGTTTGGGTTTCCACTTAATGGAAAATGTTTTGATGCGTATATCTTTGATCCTAGGCCTGTGTGGAAATGTTTAACTGGTTTAAATTCCTTTAATAATAAAAATTCCACTAATCACCAAATTAAGGATGATGCATTATTGTTTTTTCACAAATATCTTTGTCATGCCTTATTTGGTAGAGTAGAGAGTTCAAAGGTTCAAACCAAGGATTTATTTGTGCTGGATTTGTTACAATCTAGGAAAACCCCTTATTGAATTGATTTCATATTTGATGGCCTTTATCATACATCCACTGCTAAGAGTAAAACTGTTGGGATGTGTCACATAGTGACATGAATTATCTTAGGATGTTTAGGGGATTTGCACAATTTTCAATTAGAAGAGAGTGAACATGTTGCTATGTTAGATGTTTGTACTTGAGGCGGGCTAATATTTTGACAAAAGGGGTTGGCCGCCCAAGTTTGTTGATAGAGGTGTGCAGGGTGACAGTTCACACCTAGACAAAGGAAAAGGGAAAGCCCCTGAATCGTTCGTAGCTGCTGGAGTGCATGATGATTCTGCTGATGATGAAGATTCTGAGGAAGAAGAAGTTGCAAGATTTGGTGCTGATGAAGGTGATTCTGCTGGTTGGCAGCAAGTGCTTACTAGATTTGATGGAATGGAGGCTGCCAACCAAAACATGGCTGTAAGTATGGACTCCTTAGAGACAATAGTGAAGGCTGTCCACAAGGGCCAGAAAAGTTTGAGTCGCAAGCTCCTTTCTTACTTCAGAAAACAGAATATAGATTTTTCTCTGTCTCCGCCTGATTCCCCTAGTGGGAATTGAGATAAGTTTTCTCCATACTCTTTTATTTTTCGTGTTATTTTTATTTTCTTTTTATTGTCTTTTGTGTTTTGCTTATTTATATTAAATGTTTGTTTGTTTTCACACAATGAGGACATTGTGTTCTTTAAGCGTGGGGGCATTATTGTTATGTTGTGTTTAGTATAGCTTGTGTTATGCATGTGCTGCTTGTTTTAGGTTGTTAATATTAGGTATGTTGAGTTTGATTTGTACATATGTGTATGTAGTGTTATGTATTATTGTTTATATATATAGGTTTTTTTGTGCATTTGATTTTGGAGCTTATATATTTGATGTGTATTTGGAAATATATGCATGATTAAGCTTGTATTTCTTTTAATTAAGTTTATATATGCCATATCTTGAACGTTGTCATTTTCATTTTTACTTGGACAAATTAAATGTACATAGTGAAGGTCATGACTTGGCAAAGCACTTTAGTGTAGGGTCTTTTTAAGTTAAGTATCTTTTCACATGTATACAAGGATTATTTTGCCAATGCATTGCTTAGGGTAGTTTGACCTATAGCTATGTGAGCTTTTGAGCCTTATAGATTGAAAATTTTCTTGTATGAGAGCCTTAGTATGCCATGTCCTCTAGAACTTGTCTTTAGTAAATTTTGAGATTACATTTAGTATGAGATGTGCATGAGAAATGAAAAGGCCAATTAGATTAAACCATTTTGGCTTGCTTTAAAAAACTAACATTTTAGGCTTTAGGTAGCCATTTTTGAGCCTTAACCTATTTTTGTTGTTAAGCATTTCATTAACGAAATCCTTTGCTAAACAATAGCTACTCATTTTTGTTATCCTTGTTGTAGTGAGAATTAGGATTACTATACCATGGGGATATATTTATTAGTATAAGCATGATTAAAATGAATGTATGAGTTGAATTCCCTCACTTATTTATCAAAAGTCCATTATTAGAAAAGTCTAGTTTCTACAAGGAAAAGAAAAAAAAAAGAAAATAATAAAATAAGTGGGATGGAGCATAAAATGCACCTATAAAATTAAAAAAAAAGGAAAAAAAAGAAGAAAATGAAAAAGAGAAAAAGAAAAGAAAAGCAAATGAAACTAGATGAAAATGTGGACATTAGGAAGGGGATTAGAATAGAAAGTTGAAACATCATGCTATACTTAGTTTTTACATTTCTTGTGGTATAGTGATACTTATTCTCTACACAATATTAGCTACTTAAACCAAAATTATCTTACCTTTACCTAAGCCAAGTTATAACCCTTTTAAGATCCTTTGATTTCATGTACTACTTTATACTAGTAGTGGAGATTTTTACTATTTACAAGCTTAGGGTATGCAATGACATATTTAAGGAATGAGAGAAACAATAACCTTTAAACACATTGAGTGATTGAGTGCTTAAAAAATATAGTGTTTGAGTGAGAATTATTTTAGGCAATGTCTTGTGTGAAATAATCTTTACATGTGTTAAGATATTCAAATTCTTGAGGTCAAACATTCTTGTGTTTTGCGACTTTATGCTTTTCCAAAATTTGCATGATTGTTAGAGTATGATGGATAATGGTATTGATTGAGATGTTGAATATTTAGACTAATTTGTTAAGAGATATTAAATACACTTTAAGAATCCAGGAAGGATTCAATATGCATAGGGATTCCAGAGGAATCAAACACTTTAGACCCTATAGGGATGACTATCTATCCACAACCTAAACTGACTAGCAGGCTTTCTAACAGACGAGATCTCATATAATTTATAATGAATAATAATCAAGTTCTTGCGATTTCAAAGTGAAATTGTATTTTCAATTCTCATATCATTATACATATATCAAACATTGTTCATAAACTTCAAGCAGAATTTATCTTGCCATACCCAAGAAACCGATATTATTTAATTTCGTATAAAATTGAGTGTTTAAAATAGAGTAAAAATCAAGAATACAAATGTAGAAAATAGGGGTCACACGGTGGGCAACAATTCCTGCCCACCATGTAAACAGCAAGAAAATTGAAATTCGAAACAGAAGCTATTTACACAGTGGGGAGCATATCTTACACGGCGGGTAGACTAGGGTACACAGTTGGCAGACATTCCTGCCAGCCGCGTAAACTAGTGAATTTTAAAAGAATCCCAAAAGATGCTATACATAATGTATTTATACAGTGGACAGCCTTACCACATGGTGGGTAAAAAGCACTTACCACCACGCAAAATAAACCGAAAACAAAATAACAAATCCATAATGCTTTTACACAGTGGCAGAAAATCCTAACCGCCGTGTAAGACCAAAATAGGCAATTTTAAACTTCCAGAATATGATTACACGGTGAGCAAGAAACGCCGACCGCCTTGTAATTTGAAAATTGCAGGAGCTCAATTCTGCAATGTAACACCCCCTACCCATACATAGGTGAACCCATCCGCATTGGAGTGGGAAGCCGTACGAGCAGGGGTGTCACCAAACAGGACGATACAATATCATACATTCAACATCATAAACATACGGAATTACAGCGGAAATTAAAACCTTTGAAAGCAAAACTGATCATGCATTAATATAATAAAATCATTACAATAATGTTCTGATCAATTGCCAATAAAAAATAATTACATATCAAAAATTATACATAGCGGAAGCTTGACAAAAACTAATACATGAGAGTTCTATTAAAAAAAGAATCATCAAAACTGCTATAAAAATAAGCCCTATACTAATCCCTTCTGTGTTGGCTTGGCTGGCGGCGACTCTCCCAAAACACAGCACCTTCCACAGCTGCATGGATAAAACACTGTGCTAAGCGATAAATGCTTAGTGGGGAAACACAACAGCAAAGTGGATGGCCATTCAAAATGGTTGTCAGTGATAACACATACGATATGGCACATGCAGATAATCATACATAATATAACACACTTAGATCACATATGGATATACAACATATATCGGGTCACATTCATAACTTTCAGAAGTTCATGATTACGTTCAGATAACAGTTGATTAATATACTCGTCATTAAGCTCATTCGAATATCATATTCTTATAGCATACCGATGCAAAACAAAACAAATACCTGCTAACTCAAAATAGTGGATAACGAGAGAACGTATAACGTACCTTACGGGTACGAATCGAACCCATAACGTACCTTACGGGTACGAATCGAAAACCATTTTATTTTATCGCATTCAAAACATTTTACAGAGTAGACCTTAAAAAAGATCCAAAACGCATAAGGGGTTTGTGAGGAACCAAATGGGGACCTGATCGGGGTCCAAACAGAACAGAGGGCTGCAGCTAAAAGACTCTATTAGGCATGCCTAACTATCCACTAGACTGACTCTTGCAAGTCATGCGTAATCCAAATCATGTTCCAAAACACAGCATATAATTTATCATGGATAACATGTTATTTGTCATGAAGAAATCATGATGTTACACATATAAGCAAAATAATGTAGCACACAGTAGTGAAAAGCCAAGAGAATACATTTAAAACCCATTTTGGAAAAATAGAGCACGTGAGAGAAATAGGGCATACTGAAGTCACTGTTACGATCGCGACAAAGTCGCGCTCAAGAGAGAATGACCGTGAGAATTGCTCATGACTCGTGAGCGTTGCTCACGATGTTCACATCTCGTGAGCATGGCTCATGACCCTCATGATTCCTCAGTCTTCAGACGCGAGAGCTGGAAATTCTGTTTTGTCGCGCTCGCGACAGCATCCGGAATTCCATTTCTCAACAAAACGCAAGAAGCCAAGAAAATTCAAATCAAAACCATTTTCTCCCAAATAAAACTTAAACTCCAACTTAACTCAAAATAGGACTTCCAAACACCATAAATAACATAAAATAACATATTTCCACAATTAAATACAATCAATTTATCCATTCACAAATCAATATCTCAATAAAAACAAAACCAGAAAATTTGTAGCAAAGATAATCAACTTCACATTTGATTCAATAATTCAATAATTATGCGACATAACTCATCAAAACTGAAAACCCATATCATATATACCCATATAAGCCTATTTACACATCATAAATTTCAAGAATTTCATGCATATCTCAAAACCCACATATGAACATCAATTCAAAGAAAGTTCCCAAACCTGAATCTCCTAAGCTCCAAATCACTTGGTGCCACTAATACCAGCCTTCTCCTTGCTTTTAGGGTCACGAGGAGGCTCAACTAACAACAACCCACCAAAACAAACAAACCACAAAACCCTAGATTAAAACCATAAACCCAGAAAATGAGAAGAAGAAGATGAACAAGATGAAAATCCAGAAAACTCACCAATAAGAATGCTAGGAGATGATCAATTCCCACCAAGTATGACTTGAATCCAAGCTAGGGCATAAAATGGGAAGAGAAGAGGAAGAAGAGAAATGAAGAGAAGAGAGAAACGGGATTGAGGGAGCAGAATTTTTGCTTCCCTTTCTCTTTCCTCTTCTAAATCTCCTCTCTCCTAACCCTAGCCATATGTACTCTTCCTAGTGGTGGATCTTGATCACTCACACCCAACAAGCATGCAATACACACACACATAATGAAATCCCAACTTATAATAACCTACAAATGTGTGAGCACACACACACTAGCACAACCCAACAAACACATCCTACTACCATGTGAGCACTCGCACTATAATACAACCCACTAAAACATGAAATTCCCAAAATACCCTTATGACATGCAAATACACATACACAATGTATGCATAAATATGGCTCGAACTTCTATGGGACAAATGGGGTGTGATAACTCTCCCCTACTAACAAGAATTTCGTCCTCGAAATTCTCACTTGAACTGAACAAATGCGAATACTGAGCACTTATGGACGCCTCTGGTTCCCAAGTAGCTTCTTCGACTCCGTGGTGATTCCATAACACTTTTACCAAAGGGACTTGCTTATTCCTCAACTGTCTCACTTCCCGAGCTAGGATGGCTTTCGGTTCCTCATCATAGGAAAAGTCTGGCTGCACTTGCACATCCTGAACCGACAATACATGTGAAGGATCCGATCTATACCGATGTAGCATCGAAACATGAAAAACATCATGCAACTTTGCCAACTCTATTGGTAAAGCCAACCTATAGGCTACCAAACCAACCTTAGCTAACACTTCATAATGTCCAATAAATCGAGGACTAAGCTTACCCTTCTTTCCAAATCTCAACACTTTTCTCCAAGGAGAAACTGTAACACCCTTTACCCATACGTAGGCGATCCCATCCGATAAGGAGTAAGATGCCGTATGAGTCAAGGTGCTACCACGCTCATACAATACAAATCATACATTCGATCAACATACATTCATAATACATTCATAAAACTTTAAGATACATCATGCGAAAG
This sequence comes from Excoecaria cochinchinensis, assembly GCA_947683425.1. NCBI lineage: Eukaryota > Viridiplantae > Streptophyta > Magnoliopsida > Malpighiales > Euphorbiaceae > Excoecaria > Excoecaria cochinchinensis. The sequence continues at coordinate 8,279,918 of CANTUQ010000004.1, forward strand.
CTGATCATGCATTAATATAATAAAGTACAATACATTACTGTTCTGATCAACTTGCAGATACAAAAGATAATACATATCCAAAATACGTATACAAGAGCAGAAGCTATACAAAAAACTAATACAAAGAGTTCTATTACAAAAAGAATTATCAAACTATTACAAAAATAAGCCCTACACTAATCCCTTCCATGTTGGCTTGACCAGCGGCGACTAACCCCGCAAAATAACTTCCGCACCTGCACGAGTAAAAACACCGTGCTAAGCGATAAACGCTTAGTGGGAAAACACACAAGTAAAATGGACGGCCATTCACAATGGTCGTCAAAGCAAACCACATTCATAATGTCACATGCAGATAATCATAGCATGTAAATATACATTCCTGCATATAAAAGTCATACTTTTAACAGCATACGTCCGCGACCTTATACATATAAACTGATCAATATAAACATTCGGATATCTCATTCGCATAATCACATCGGGGCAAATAAAGCAAACAGAACACCTGCTGACTCACAATAGTGGATAACGAGTAAACGTATAGCGTACCTTATGTGTACGAATCGAATGCATAGCGTACTTTACAAGTACGAGTCGAAAATCATTTCATTTTATTGCATTCAAAATATTTGTACAAAGGGGACCTTAAACAAGATCCGAAATGCATAGGGTTCGCGAGGAACCAAACGGGACCTGATCGGGGTCCAAACTGAACTGATGCTGCAGCTAGAAGACTCTATTAGACATGCCTAACTATCCACTAGACTGACTCTCGCAAGTCATACATAACACATTTCAAGTTCCAAATTATAGCATATTATTATCATAAGAGATTCATCATAATATACATATAATAAGCATCTAATACAACATACAGGGGAAAACTCATGAAGAAACCCTTGTAAATTAATTTTAAAAGAAAAGACGAAATCAATTGTCGCGATCGCGACAATTGTCGCGGTCGCGATAGAGGCGAATTCGCCCCAGGTCGCGACCACGGCAATCCTCGCGACCTCACGGTGGAGCAAGATCAACTCGCTGTCGCGCTCGCGACCAATGTCTCGCTCGCGATAGTGGGCTGCCTAGCTGATCCATCGTGCTCGCGCCGAGGGCATGCTCGCGATAGAGGCTTGCTCCAAAATGGATTGACAGACGAGCTCTCTGTCGCGCTCGCGATAGCAGCGTTGCTGCGCGGATTGGCAGAGAGCTCGAGCGCGTGCGAGGGCTGCTTTCACCGGGCTCTGTCGCAACCTCGCGACAGTGTCGCGCTCGCGATAGAGTCATGAATTCCAGCCCTTACACAAAAAATCTGCAGAAATTCTGAGTTTACAACACCCAAAACTCAAACCATTCAACTCAAATCACTTCTTACCTCAAATTGAGCTTCCCAAACACCAAGAGCAACAGAATATAACACATTTCAACCATCAAAACTCACCAATTTAACAATTTACAAAATTAACATCTCAAGAATCTTAAAATCTGGAAATTTCAGCTCAACACAATCAACTTCACAATCACTTCAAAAAAAAAATCCACATTTATGCATAATCATTTTTCACAACTAATAACCCATAACATGCATACCAATTTGAGTCCATTTACACAATCAAAATCCAGAATTTCATACACATGTACATATGAACACAAGAACATCAAAATAACATAAATTCCCAAGCCTTCTCTCCTTAGCTCCAATCTAATGAGCTCCACTAGTTCCAGCCTTCTACTTGCCTTTCGGGTCACGGGGAGGCTCAACTAACCACAACCCACCAAACCACACAACAAAATCAAACCCTAAATTAAAACCCAAACCAAGAAAAATATGAAGAAGAAGATGAACCAATTGGAGAAATGCAGAACAAATGCAATAGACTTACCTCTAAGATGCTAAACGATGATCAATTCCCACCAACTACGTCTTGATTGCAAGCTAGGGTTCTTAGGGGAAGAGAAAAGGAAGAAGAAGAGAGTGAGGGAAAGGAAAACGAGAATGAAGACAGCCGTCACCCTTCCCACTCTTCTCTTTCCTTTTTCTTTTTCTTTTCCTAACCCTAGACAGGTATCACTTCCCAATTGGTGGGATTTGATCACTCACACCCCAAAAACATGCATCACATACACCCAAAACTCTCCCAAACCCTACAAATGTGTGAACACACACACTCTAGCACAGCCCATCAAACACATCCTACAAACATATGAGTAAGCACACCCAAGTGCAACCCAACTAATTCACACCCTAACACCATGCTTGCACTCTCATACTAACAAAACTCATAAAACATGCATTATAACCATAATACCCTTATGACATGCCACAACTCGTACAATGCACGTACACAATCATGGCTCATACTACTAGGGGGCAAACGGGGTGTGACAGAAACCTTAAGGAAAACCTTATCCCCGACTTCAAACTGAACATCTTTCCTCTTAAGGTTAACATAGGACTTCTATCGATCCTTAGCCGCCTTCAAATTCCGCTGCATAACTCTAATCTTCTCCTCAGTACTCTAACCAACTCTGGCCCAATAATTGCTCGCTCTGATAACTCAATCCAATAAACTGGAGTCCTACACTGCCAACCATACAAAGCCTCATATGGTGCCATACTAATACTCGACTGATAACTGTTGTTGTAATCAAACTCCATCAACTGCACATATCTGTCCCAACTACCCGAAAAATCCAATGCACAAGCTCGCAACATATCCTCTAGAATCTGAATAACACACTCGGACTGACCATCTGTCTGAGGATGAAATGCCGTACTGACATTCAACTTAGTACCCAAAGCTCTCTGTAGTTCCTTCAAAAACTTAGATGTAAACCTTGGTTCCCGATCTGATACTAGGGACTACGACACTCCATGCAACCTGACTGTCTCATTTACATAAATACTGGCCAACTTATCCATCGGATAATCCACTCTAACTGCCAGAAAATGAGCTGATTTCATGAGCCGATCCACAATCACCCAAACTGAGTCATGCTTCTTCTGAGTCAAAGGCAAACAAGATACAAAGTCCATGGCGATATCATACCACTTCCACTCGGGAACAGGTAAAAGTGTGAGCAATCCCGAAGGAACTTGATGCTCAGACTTTACCTGCTGACATGTCAAGCACCTAGACATAAAATCCACAATATCCCTCTTCATACCAGACCACCAGTAGAACTGCTTCATGTCTCGGTACATCTTCTCACTAACGAGATGCATAGTGAAAACTGTAGTATGTGCCTCACTCAAAAGCTGTCTCCTCAACTCCTCATTGTCAGGTACACATAAACGATTCCTATACATCAACACCCCATCCAAAATCGAGAACTCTGATTGCTTACCAGAACTGACCTCATGCAAAACCCACTGTAGCCTCTCATCATCCTTCTGAGCATCTACAATCCTCTGTCTCAAGGTAGGCTTCACTCTCAACTAAGCAACCACAACCCCATCTGAATCAAATCTCCATCTGAACCGTCTCAGAAATAAAGCCGAAACTGACTTCCTACTCAAAGCATCTGCCACAACATTGGCCTTACCCGAGTGCTAATCCAATATGCAGTCGTAGTCCTTGAACAACTCTAGCCAATGGCGCTGCCTCATGTTCAACTCCTTCTGCATGAGGAGATACTTCAAGCTCTTATGGTCCGTAAAGATCCTACACTTCTCCCCATACAGATAATGCCACCAAATCTTCAAAGCAAAGATCACGGCTGACTACTCTAAATCGTGCATCGGATAGTTCCTCTCATGTGGCTTCAACTGACGGGAAGCATAAGCCATAACCTTTCCCTCTTGTATCAAAACACAACCAAAACCAACACCCGAAGCGTCACTATACATTACAAACTCCTTACACGAGATAGGTTGAGTAAGTACAGGAGCTTCCCCTAGTAACTTCTTCAACTGCTCAAAACAAGCCTAGCACTTATCCGACCACTCAAATCTAACTCCTTTTCTCAACAGTCTTGTCATCGGAGCAGTAATAACCGAGAAACCCTTCACAAACCGACGGTAGTAACCCGCCAAACCAAGAAAACTCCACACTTCTGGAACATTCCTAGGCGCTTTCCAATCAACAATCACCTCAATCTTAACTTGATCCACCTGGATACCCTTAGTCGACACAATGTGACCCAAGAATGACACTTCTCAAAGCCAAAAATCACACTTACTGAGCTTGGCAAACAACCGATGCTCTCTCAACACTTGCGAAACCAATCGAAAATGCTCTTCATGCTCACTCTCATCCTTGGAATAAACCAAGATATCATCTATGAAAACCACTACAAATCGATCAAGATATGGCCTAAACACTCAGTTCATCAAATCCATGAAAGCCGCAGGTGCATTGGTCAAACCAAACGGCATCACTAAAAACTCATAGTGGCCATACCTAGTTCGAAATGCAGTCTTAACCACATCGGCATCCTGAACTCGTAGCTAATAATAACCCGACCGAAGATCAATCTTCGAAAAGACACCCTCACCTCGGAGTTGATCAAACAAATCCTCGACCCTAGGCAATGGATACTTGTTCTTAACTGTGACCTTATTAATTTACCTAAAGTCGATACACATCCTCACAGGACCATCTTCTTCTTAACAAATAAAACTGGAGCTCCCCATGGAGATATGCTAGGTCAAATAAACCCCTTATCCAACAGCTCTTATAGCTGAGTTTTGAGTTCTCTCAATTCTACAGGAGCCATCCGATAAGGTGCTTTCGATATAGGAGTAGTTCCCGGCACTATCTTTATGGACAATTCCACCTCTCTCTCAGGAGGCAAACCAGGCAACTCACTTGGAAACACATCCGCAAAGTCCCGATGTCCACAATCCTAACTTGATCCCTCTTGGAATCCAACACCATTGCTAGAAAAGCCTCACAACCCTTCCTAATGAACCTCTTAGCTTGTATTGTGGAATTCACATTATTCAAAGAACTAGCAGCCAAATTTAACAAATACAGACGATCGATCTCTATCCCGAAGCACAACCGTTTTCCTATGGCAATAACCACTGCCCGATTCTTACCCAACCAGTCCAAACCCCAAATCAAATCAAACTCTCTGAAAGGCAACTTAATCAAATCTGCTGGAAACTCAACTCCCTCAACTAGCAAGGGACAATTCCCATACATTCTACTCACATTGACACTATGCCCTAAAGGACTGGTCACACATATCTCAGCCCGCACTGCAGCTTGCACAATCTGGTAATACGCCACTCCCGGAGTACCCATCAAAGAAATCAATATTTCCCTCAGCGACTCATTCAAACCGGCCTCAAAATGCCTACACATGAACTCCTCTGTCAAAATACCTTCTGGTGCATACTTAGCCAACCGGTTAAACTCCTTCTCAAACTCAGACACAGACATCACCCGCTGTTTCAAACTCAAGAACTGAGCCCACCTTGCATCCTTGTATGTTTGAGTTACATACTTGTTCATGAACTCTCTTTCAAAAAACTCCCAAATAATTGGGTTAGGCAATTGAGGATGTCTACAAACCAACTCTCACCATTCATATGCAGACCCTTGCAGCAAAGCCACTGCACACTCTACTTTCTGATCGGGAGGGCACCAGACTTCTCTCAAAGCACACTTTACCTTATCAATCAACTTCTCAGTGACTTCTGACTCATCCAAACCCGTTGCATAAAAGTCTTCAGCACCAGCTCTTCTTATACTCTTAGTAGGGGCTATAGGTGCAGTCACTCTCTCCAAGACCCTAGCCATGTCTTGTGACAGCTTGAACATGGCTTCGAAGGGCATGGCTGCGGCCTCGGGCTTTACCCTAGTAGGTTGAGCTGACACAGAAACTGAAGGATCAATAGCTTGAGGGTTCACAATCTCGGCGGACTCCTCAAGTGATCCACGCACCGAATTAGAAGTCATCTAAAACAAACAAGAGGACAACCGCATCGGCCAACACAGTCCTAGATATATACTCATCTATGCACATCACAACAACAAAAACAACACCCAGAAAAGCCTAAACCTAGGCTCTAATACCAAAAACTATAATACCCCCTACCCATACATAGGTGAACCCATCCGCATCGGAGTGGGAAGCCGTACGAGCAAGGGTGTCACCAAACCGGACGATACAATATCATACATTCAACATCATAAACATGCGGAATTACAGCAGAAATTAAAACCTTTGAAATGAAAACTGATCATGCATTAATATAACCAAATCATTACAATAATGTTCTGATCAATTGTCAATACAAAATAATTACATATCCAAAAATATACATAGCGGAAGCTTGACAAAAACTAATACATGAGAGTTCTATTACAAAAAAAAATCATCAAAACTGCTACAAAAATATGCCCTACACTAATCCCTTCTCTGTTTGCTTGACTGGCGGTGACTCTCCCAAAACACAACACCTTCCGCACCTGCACGAATAAAACACCGTGTTAAGCGATAAACGCTTAGTGGGGAAACACAATAGTAAAGTGGACGGCCTTTCACAATGGTCGTCAGCAGATAACACATACGATATGGCACATGCAGATAATCATACATAATATAACACACATAGATCACATATGGATATACAACATATATCGGGTCACATTCATAACTTTTAGAAGTTCCTGATTACGTTCAGATAACAGTTGATTCATATACTCATCATTATGCTCATTCAAATATCATATTCTTATAGCATGCCGAAGAAAAACAAAATAAATACCTGCTGACTCAAAATAGTGGATAATAAGAGAACGCATAACGTACCTTACGGGTACGAATCTAAGACATAACGTACCTTACGGGTACGAATCTAAAACCATTTTATTTTATTGCATTCAAAACATTTTACAGAGGAGACCTTAAACATGATCCAAAACGCATAAGGGGTTCACGAGGAACAAAACGGGGACCTGATCGGGGTCCAAACGGAATAGAGGGCTGCAGCTAAAAGACTCTAAAAAGCATGCCTAACTATACACTAGACTGACTGTTGCAGGTCATGCATAATCCAAATTATGTTCCACAACAAAGCATATAATCTATCATGGATAACACGTTATTTATCATGAAGAAATCATGATGTTACACATATAAGAAAAATAATGTAGCACATAGCTGTGAAAAGCCAAGAGAAGACATTTAAAACCCATTTTAGAAAAACAGAGCACGTGAGAGAAATAGGGCATACTGGAGTCACTGTCACGATCGTGACGAAGTCGCGCTCGCGATAGAATGGCCGTGAGCATTGCTCATGACTCGTGAGCATTCACGACGCTCACATCTCGTGAGCATGGCTCACGATGCTCACGATTCCTCAGTCTTCAGATGCGAGAGCTAGAAATTCCATTATGTTATGCTCGCAAAAATGTCGCGCTCGCGGTAGCATCGGGATTTCCATTTCTCAAAAAAATGCATGAAGCCCAGAAAATTCAAATCAAAACCGTTTTCACCCAAATCAGACTTAAACTCCAACTTACCTCAAAATAGGCCTTCCAAACACCATAACCAACATAAAACAACATATTTCCACAATTAAATACAATCAATTTATCATTTCACAAATCAATATCTCAATAAACACAAAAGCAGAAAATTTGTAGCAAAGAAAATCAACTTCACATTTGATTCAATAATTCAATAATTATGAAACATAACTCATCAAAACTCAAAACCCTTATCATATATACCCATATAAGCCTATTTACACATCATAAATTTCTAGAAATTCATGCATATCTCAAAACCACATATGAGCATCAATTCAAAGAAAGTTCCCTAACCTGAATCTCCTAAGCTCCAAATCACTTGGTGCCACTAATACCAGCCTTCTCCTTGCCCTTAGGGTCACGAGGAGGCTCAACTAACAACAACCCACCAAAACAAACAAACCACAAAACCCTAGAACAAAACCTTAAACCCAGAAAATGCGAAGAAGAAGATGAACAAGATGAAAATCTAGAAAACTCACCAATAAGAATGCTAGGAGATGATCAATTCCCACCAACTATGACTTGAATCCTAGCTAGGGCACAAAATGGGAAGTGAAGAGGAAGAAGAGAAATGAAGAGATGAGAGAAACGGGATTGAGGGAGCAGAATTTTTGCTTCCCTTTCTCTTTCCTCTTCTAAATCCCCTCTCTCCTAACCCTAGCTATGTGTCCTCTTCCGAGTGGTGGATCTTGATCACTCACACCCAACAAGCATGCAATGCACACACACATAATGAAATCAGATCTTATAATACCCTACAAATGTGTGAACACACACACACTAGCACAACCCAACAAATAAATCCCACTACCATGTGAGCACCCGCACTATAATACAACCCACTAAAACATGAAATTCCCAAAATACCCTTATGACATGCAAATACACATACACAATGTATGCATAAATGTGGCTCGAACTTCTAGGGGGCAAATGGGGTGTGATAACTCTCCCCTACTAACAAGAATTTTGTCCTCAAAATTCTCTCTTGAACTGAACAAATGCGGATACTGAGCCCTCATGGGCGCCTCTAGTTCCCAAGTAGCTTCTTCGACTCCGTGGTGATTCCATAACACTTTGACCAAAGGGACTTGCTTATTCCTCAACTGTCTCACTTCCCAAGCTAGGATGGCTTTCGGTTCCTCATCATAGGAAAAGTCTTGCTGCACTTGCACATCCTGAACAGACAATATATGTGAAGGATCCGATCTATACCGACATAGCATCGAAATATGGAAAACATCATGGAACTTTGCCAACACTATCGGTAAAGCCAACCTATAGGCTACCGGACCAACCTTAGCTAACACTTTATAATGTCCAATAAAGCGAGGACTAAGCTTACCCTTCATTCTAAATCTAAACACTTTTCTCCAAGGAGAAACATGTAACACCCTCTACCCATACGTAGGCGATCCCATCCGATAAGGAGTAAGATACCGTATGAGTCAAGGTGCCACCACGCTCATACAATACAAATCATTCATTCGATCAACATACATTCATAATTATGGGATAATCAAATACTTTAAGATACATCATACGAAAGCTGATCATGCATTATTATAATAAAGTACATTACATTACTGTTCTGATCAACTTACCGATACAAAAGATAATACTTATCCAAAATACATATACAAGAGCAGAAGCTATACAAAACACTAATATAGAGAGTTCTATTACAAAAAGAATTATCAAACTATTACAAAAATAAGCCCTACACTAATCCCTTCCGTGTTGGCTTGACCAGCGGTGACTAACCCCGCAAAATAACGTTCGCACCTGCACGGGTAAAAAAACCGTGCTAAACGATAAACGCTTAGTGGAGAAACACACAAGTAAAGTGGACGGCCATTCACAATGGTCGTCAAGGCAAACCACATTCATAATGTCACATGCAGATAATCATAGCATGTAAATATACATTCCTGCATATAAAAGTCATACTTTCAACAGCATATGTCTGCGACCTCATACATATAAACTGATCAATATAAACATTCGTATATCTCATTCGTATAATCACGTCGGGGCAAATAAAGCAAACAAAACACCTGCTGACTCACAATAGTGGATAACGAGTAAACGCATTGCGTACCTTATGAGTACGAATCAAACGCATAGCGTACTTTACAAGTACGAGTCAAAAATCATTTCATTTTATCGCATTCAAAATATTTGTACAAAGGGGACCTTAAACAAGATCCGAAACGCATAGGGTTCGTGAGGAACCAAACGGGACCTGATCGGGGTCCAAACTAAACTGATATTGTAGCTAAAAGACTCTATTAAGCATGCCTAACTATCCACTAGACTGACTCTCGCAGGTCATACATAACACATTTCAAGTTCCAAATTATAGCATATTATTATCATAAGAGATTCATCATAATATACATATAATAAGCATCTAATACAACATACAAGGGAAAACTCATGAAGAAACCCTTGGAAATTCATTTTAAAAGAAAAGACGAAATCAACAAATAAGGTAGAATCAGGTTCACTATCGCAATCGCGACAATTGTTGCGCTCACGACAGAGGCGAATTCGGCCCAGGTCGCGACCACGCAATGCTCGCGACCTCGCGGGGGAGGAAGATCAACTCACTGTCACGCTAGCAATAGTGAGCTGCCTAGTTGATCCATCGCGCTCGCGACAAAGGCTTGCTCCAAAACGGATCAACAGACGAGCTCTCTGTCGCGCTCGCGATAGCAGCGTTGCTGCGCAGCTCGGCGGAGAGCTCGAGCGCGTTCGAGGGCTGCTTTCACCGGGCTCTGTCGCGACCTCCTGACAGTGTCGCGCTCGCGATAGAGTCGTGAATTTCAGCCCTTACACGAAAAATCTGCAGAAATTTCGAGTTTACAACACCCAAAACTCAAACCATTCAACTCAAATCACTTCTTACCTCAAATTGAGCTTCCCAAACACCAAGAGCAACACAATATAACACATTTCAACCATCAAAACTAACCAATTTAACAATTTACACAATTAACATCTCAAGAATCTTAAAATCTGGAAATTTCAGCTCAACACAATCAACTTCACAATAATTTCAAAAAAAATCCACATTTATGCATAATCATTTGTCACAACTAATAACCCATAACATGCATACCAATTTGAGTCCATTTACACAATCAAAATCCATAATTTCATACACATGCACATATGAACACAAGAACATCAAAATAACATAAATTCCCAAACCTTCTCTCCTTAGCTCCAATCTAATGAGCTCCACTAGTTCCAGCCTTCTCCTTGCCTTTCGGGTCACGGGGAGGCTCAACTAACCACAACCCACCAAACCACATAACAAAATCAAACCCTAAATTAAAACCCAAACCAAGAAAAATATGAAGAAGAAGATGAACCAATTGGAGAAATGCAGAACAAATGCAATAGACTTACCTCTAAGATGCTAAACGATGATCAATTCCCACCAACTACGTCTTGATTGCAAGCTAGGGTTCTTAGGGGAAGAGAAAAGGAAGAAGAAGAGAGTGAGGGAAAGGAAAACGAGAATGAAGACAGCCGTCACCCTTCCCACTCTTCTCTTTCCTTTTTCTTTTTCTTTTCCTAACCCTAGACAGGTATCACTTCCCAATTGGTGGGATTTGATCTCTCACACCCCAAAAACATGCATCACATACACCCAAAACTCTCCCAAACCCTACAAATGTGTGAACACACACACTCTAGCACAGCCCATCAAACACATCCTACAAACAAATGAGTAAGCACACCCAAGTGCAACCCAACTAATTCACACCCTAACACCATGCTTGCACTCTCATTCTAAAAAACTCATAAAATATGCATTATACCCATAATACCCTTATGACACGCCACAACTCGTTCAATACACATACACAATCATGGCTCATACTACTAGGGGGAAAACGGGGTGTGACAGAAACCTTAAGGAAAACCTTGTCCCCGACTTCAAACTGAACATCTTTCCTCTTAAGGCTAACATAAGACTTCTGTCGATCCTTAGCTGCCTTCAAATTCCGCTGCATAAGTCTGATCTTCTCCTCAGTACTCTAACCAACTTTGGCCCAATAATCGCTCGCTCTGATAACTCAATCCAACAAACTGGAGTCCTATACTGCCAACCATACAAAACCTCATATGGTAACATACCAATACTCAACTGATAACTGTTGTTGTAGGCAAACTCCATCAACTGCACATATCTGTCCCAACTACCCGGAAAATCCAATGCACAAGCTCGCAACATATCCTCCAGAATCTGAATAACCTGCTCGAACTGACCATCTGTCTGAGGATGAAATGCCGTATGACATTCAACTTAGTACCCAAAGCTCTCTGTAGTTCCTTCCAAAACTTGGATGTAAACCTTGGTTCCCAATTTGATACTAGGGACAACGACACTCCATGCAACCTGACTATCTCATTTACATAAATGCTGGCCAACTTATCCATCGGATAATCCACTCTAACTTGCAAAAAAATAGCTGATTTCGTGAGCCGATCCACAATCACCCAAACTGAGTCATGCTTCTTCTGAGTCAAAGGCAAACAAGATACAAAGTCCATGGCGATATCATCCCACTTCCACTCGGGATCGGGTAAAGGTGTGAGCAATCCCGAAGGAACTTGATGCTCAGACTTTACCTGCTGACATGTCAAGCACTTAGACACAAAATCCACAATATCCCTCTTCATACCAGACCACCAGTAGAACTGCTTCATGCCTCGGTACATCTTCTCACTACCGAGATGTATAGTGAAAACCGTAGTATGTGCCTCACTCAAAAGCTGTCTCCTCAACTCCTCATTCTCAGGTACACACAAACGATTCCTATACATCAGCACCCCATCCAAAACCGAGAACTCTGATTGCTTACCAGAACTGACCTCATGCAAAACCCGCTGTAGCCTCTCATCATCCTTCTGAGCATCTACAATCCTCTGTCTCAAGGTAGGCTTCACTCTCAACTGAGCAACCACAGCCCAATCTGAATCAAATCTCCATCTGAACCGTCACAGAAATAAAGCCGAAACTGACTTCCTACTCAAAGCATCTGCCACAACATTGGCCTTACCCGTGTGCTAATCCAATATGCAGTCGTAGTCCTTGAACAACTCTAGCCAACGGTGCTGCCTCATGTTCAACTTCTTCTTCATGAGGAGATACTTCAAGCTCTTATGGTCCGTAAAGATCCTACACTTCTCCCCATACAGATAATGCCACCAAATCTTCAAAGCAAAGATCACGGCTGACAACTCTAAATCGTGCATCGGATAGTTCCTCTCATGTGGCTTCAACTGACGGGAAGCATAAGCCACAACCTTTCCCTCTTGCATCAAAACACAACCGAGACCAACACCAGAAGCATCACTATACATTACAAACTCCTTACACGAGATAGGTTGAGTAAGTACAGGAGCTTCGACTAGTAACTTCTTTAACTTCTCAAAACAAGCCTGGCACTTATCGGACCACTCAAATCTGACTCCTTTTGTCAACAGTCTTATCATCAGAGCAGCAATAACCGAGAAACCCTTCACAAACCGATGGTAGTAACCCGCCAAACCAAGAAAACTCCACACTTCTGGAACATTCCTAGGCACTTTCCAATCAACAATCACCTCAATCTTAATTGGATCCACCTGGATACCCTTAGTCGACACAATGTGACCCAAGAATGACACTTCTCAAAGCCAAAAATCACACTTACTGAGCTTGGTAAACAACCGATGCTCTCTTTACACTTGCAAAACCAACCGAAGATGCTCTTCATGCTCACTCTCATCCTTGGAATAAACCAAGATATCATCTATGAAAACCACTACAAATCGATCAAGATATGGCCTAAACACTCAGTTCATCAAATCCATGAAAGTCGCAGGTGCATTGGTCAAACCAAACAGCATCACTAAAAACTCATAGTGGCCATACCTAGTCCGAAATGCAGTCTTAACCACATCCGCATCCTGAACTCGTAGCTAATAATAACCTGACCGAAGATCAATCTTCGAAAAGACACTCGCACCTCGGAGCTGATCAAACAAATCCTCGACCCTAGGCAATGGATACTTGTTCTTAACTGTGACCTTATTAATTTACCTAAAGTCGATACACATCCTCACAGGACCATCATTCTTCTTAACAAATAAAATCGGAGCTCCCCATGGAGATATGCTAGGTCGAATAAACCCCTTATCCAAAAGCTCTTGTAGTTGAGTTTTGAGTTCTTTCAACTCTACAGGAGCCATCCGATAAGGTACTTTCGATATAGGAGTAGTTCCCGGCACTATCTCTATGGACAATTCCACCTCTCTCTCAGGAGGCAAACCAGGAAACTCACTTGAAAACACATCCGCAAACTCCCTAGCAACCGGGATGTCCTCAATCCTAACTTGATCCCTCTTGGAATCCAACACCACTGCTAGAAAAGCCTCACAACCCTTAATGAACCTCTTAGCTTACATTACGAAAATCACATTATTCAAAGAACTAGCACCCAAACCTTTAACAAATACAGATGATCGATCTCTATCCTGAAGCACAACCTTTTTTCCTATAGCAATCAACCACTGCCCGATTCTTACCCAGCCAGTCCAAACCCCAAATCAAATCAAACTCTCTGAAAGGAAACTTAATCAAATCTGCTGGAAACTCAACTCCCTCAACTAGCAAGGGACAATTCCTATACATTTTACTCACATTGGCACTATGCCCTAAAGAAATGGTCACACATATCTCAGCCCGCACTGCAGCTTGCACAATCTGGTAATACCCCACTCCCGGAGTACCCATCAAAGAAATCAACATTGCCCTCAGCGACTCATTCAAATCGGCCTCAAAATGCCTACACCTGAACTCATCTGTCAAAATACCTTCTGGTGCATACTTAGCAAACCGGTTAAACTCCTTCTCAAACTCAGACACAGACATCGCCCGCTGTTTCAAACTCAAGAACTGAGCCCACCTTGCATCCTTGTATGTTTGAGTTACATACTTGTTCGTGAACTCTCTTTCAAAAAACTCCCAAGTAATTGGGTCAGGCAATTGAGGATGTCTACAAACCAACTCTCACCATTCATATGCAGACCCTTACAGCAAAGCCACTGCACGCTCTACTTTCTGATCGGGAGGGCACCAGACTTCTCTCAATGCACACTTTACCTTATCAATCCACTTCTCAGTGACTTCCGACTCATCCAAACCCGTTCCATAAAAGTCTTCAGCACCAGCTCTTCTGATACTCTCAGTAGGGGCTCTAGGTGCAGTCACTCTCTCCAAGACCCTAGCCATGTCTTGTGACAGCTTGAATATAGCTTCGAAGGGCATGGCTGTGGCCTCGGGCTGTACCTTAGCAGGTTGAGCTGACACAAAAACTGAAGGACCAATAGCTTGAGGGTTCACACTCTCAGCGGAATCCTCAAGTGATCCACGCACCGAATTAGAAGCCATCTAAAACAAACAAGAGGACAACCGCATCAGCCAACACAGTCCTAGACATATACTCATCTATGCACATCACAACAACAAAAACAACACCCAGAAAAGCCTAAACCTAGGCTCTGATACCAAAAACTATAATACCCCCTACCCATATGTAGGTGAACCAATCCGCAATGGAGTGGGAAGCCGTACGAGAAAGGGTGTCACCAAACAGGACGATACAATATCATGCATTCAACATCATAAACATACGAATCATTACAATAATGTTCTGATCAATTGCCAATACAAAATAATTACATATAAAAAATATACATAGCGGAAGCTTGACAAAAACTAATACATGAGAGTTCTATTACAAAAAAAATCATCAAAACTGCTACAAAAATATGCCCTACACTAATCCCTTCTCTGTTGGCTTGACTGGCGGTGACTCTCCCAAAACACAGCACCTTCCGCACCTGCACGGATAAAACACCATGCTAAGCGATAAATGCTTAGTGGGGAAACACAATAGTATAGTGGACGGCCCTTCACAATGGTCGTCAGCGAATAACACATATGATATAGCACATGCAGATAATCATACATAATATAACACACTTAGATCACATATGGATATACAATATATATCAGGTCACATTCATAACTTTTAGAAGTTCATGATTACGTTCAATTAACAGTAGATTCATATACTCATCATTATGCTCATTCAAATATCATATTCTTATAGCATGCCGAAGCAAAATAAAATAAATACATGCTGACTCAAAATAGTGGATAATAAGAGAACGCATAACGTACCTTACGGGTACGAATCGAACGCATAACGTACCTTACGGGTACGAATCGAAAACCATTTTATTTTATTAAATTCAAAACATTTTATAGAGGAGACCTTAAACAAGATCCAAAATGCATAAGGGGTTCATGAGGAACTAAACGGGGACCTGATCGGGGTCCAAACAGAATAGAGGGCTGCTGTAACACCCCCATCGCCGTCCCCGTTGGAAGGACGCCGACGGACGCGCTACATGACGCTCACATATACAGATATACACATGCACAATGCGGAAGCACACAGTCATACTTAACATGCATACAGAAATACGGATTAATTAAAAACTTACCTTACCTGCAGGCACGGACAGATCATGCAATCACTTATGCACACACAGACACTAAGCAAAAGCATACACAGAAGCATACATAATGACCATTCAACGGAAGCATAAGTGAAATAATAAAACAAAGGAATAACTAAACATAAAGACATACTAACTATTACATTCCCCAAAGAAAACTCAAGAATGAAACATAATAATTACATATACAATACTACAGAATACAAAAGCTGAAATACAGAAGCTGAACAAAATACAGAACTTCTAACTCCTACGTGGCCGACCTTGCAGAAGCGCGACTTGATCAGAACCAAACCTGCCACCTGCACGGAAAGGAAATCCATGCTAAGCGATAACGCTTAGTGGGGAGAACACACAAGAATATGGACGGCCATTCACAATGGTCGTCGAGGCAAAACACATTCGGATGACAAATGCAGATATTCATGGCATATCAATAATCAGGCTGCACAATAAAGGTATTCAATCGATAACTCACAAACGGACCATAAACTCATGTCCAGAATATACCAAAACAGACATAATACAATATACGATACAAATATCATCATGCCGAACTACATACTATAACTCATGCATAAACCTACATGGGTATCAAATAACAACATCTTACCGTGCGGAGTCACAAGAGCTATACACATGCAATAGACATAACAAAGTACCCATGCATGAACTGACAATCAAACCATCATGTTAAGCATGCCAGTTAATTAACATACCTAAACATGTTAACACAAACACTAGTCAAATATCCAGAAGATAACGTTTAGAGCATCACAATACCGCTGCGCAACTCTAATATATTAAGCATCATGCAGAAACATTCTGATAACGGAGACTGAAGGCATAACCACTTAGTATTACATTCATATCATCATCATGCAGAGAGTACAGTAATCATCACATACTTACCATCACAGCTGCTTCGGTCCACAAGCTAATATATTGACAAAACATGTTTAAGTCACATACATAAATTCTCTAGTCGCATCATAATCAAACCATTCAGAAACTTATAACAAATCTCATGACGAGTACGGATAATCATGTTAGATATAAAGTCATGCTTATTTAAAACAGACATACATTCTGAAGCCCATAGTCACATTCATATACATATAAACTGATTCCAGAAATCCTTATCACAATCAATCGGATATCACATTCTGATAGCTATTTCAAAGCAATACAAACCAGTAAAGCACCTGCTGACTCACAATAGTGGATAACGAGTGTACTGAACTGATTAGTACCTTACGGGTACAAATCGAAAACCACTTTATTTTGTCACAAAAGCATTTTACTGATGGGGGATCTTAACCCGATCCAAATTCATTAAAAAGGACCACGAGGATCCGCACTGAGGGGGGGTTCGCGAGGAACCATACGGGGGACCTGATCAGGGTCCAATACGTTCAAAGGGCGCTGCAGCTACTGAAAGACTCTATTAGGCATGCCTAACTATCCACTAGACTGACTCTCGCAGGTCATGCATAAAACAATTCACACTTCAAATCGCATAACGCATAATTATATATATACATCATGCATAAACCAGAATACAATAGACATATAAATATGCTCATAAGGTCGGTCGTACATCATGCAATTCGCATTGCAAAACATATTACAGTCCATACATTTTAACATTAAACAATATTCTAAAGCATGCCAAGAATCAGGTATAAAAGCACTAACATGCCAAACATTATCAAAACATAATCCTAAACATGCGTTTAGGTGAAGATACTAAGCATAAACCATGCATAGTTCAAATTACAATTAACATAACACAATGAGCTCCAAGGCTAAAGCATAACAATGCATTCAGACATTAATCATAATATTCAACTAAATATAGCATAGAATAATATCAATCATACCTCATTCAAGTCATATTCTGAAGCATGCAATAGGTCAATCAATCACATTTTATCACTACTCCAATTACTAGAGTATATCAAGAACACATATGTAATCATATTATGCCGATGATCAAAAACACATAATCTAAATCAGGAAATGATACAATGCTCTTCAACATGGCATGTTATTCTAGATAAGAACCCGACCAAGGACAGGCATAACATAATGCTAAACACAACTAAAATAGGCAAACCAATCAGATAAGATAGCACACAGTAGAGAAAAGAGTCATAAAAGCATTTGAAAGTCATTTCAAGAAAACTAGTCATGTGGGGAAACAAAGTAAAACAGAAAAGCCATACAGGAGCGTATAACAGTCTGACATAAATTATACAGAAGTAAAGACCCATACAGAAGAAATAGGAAATCCATTTTGGTTTAAAACTGGGCGAAATCGGAAAAAGGAGCTGAAGAGGAGTCGGTCACAAGTCGTGTCACGACTTGTGACTGACCTCACAGGAGGGTCACGGCGTGACCTAGTGTCACGTCTCGTGACCTGCTAGAGAGTCACGGGACGTGACTCTATGTCACGCCTGCCCTCACAAGAGTCACGCCGTGACTCTATGTCACGTGACGTGACTTCCCTCTCACAGAGAGAGGAGTCACGCCTTGCCCTTACCAGAGTCACGCCGTGACTCTAAGTCACGAGACGTTACTTCCCTCTCACAGAGAGAGGAGTCATGCTTCGCGACTGGAGTCACTCTTCGCCAAACACAAGGGTCACGTCGTGACCCTAAGTCACGAGACGTGACTTTCCTCTCACAGAGAGAAGAGTCACGCTTCGTAACTGGGAGTCACGCTGCCCTTCACATGAGTCACGCCGTGACTCTAAGTCACGCGACGTGACTCGCCTCACACAGAACAGAGACGCGATTTTCCATTCCCAGTTACCCAGAACTCTAAGAACTCGATAAATTCATTTTCAATCTCATTCAAAACACCACCAAACTCATCTTACCTTTCAATCGATGTCCCAAACAGCATAAACAAGACAGTTGCAACTTAATTCAACAATCAAATCATTAAAACCATGCTTAAACACATTTAATCCATTTAAGAACATAAACCCTAAAACAATTACAGTAAGTTTAAAACCCAAAGCTCAGTAACTTCAATTCAATTCCTATCATGCATTACTAGCACATCTATTCACTTAAATCATGCATGACACATCCCAAAACACATAAATGTCCAGAAATTAAACCATGTAAACCCATTTATAAGCCTAGTGAGAAAATAGGGTAGAGACATGCTGAAATTGAAGAACACAGAAGCTCAAACATTGCATGCATTCAAATGCTCCCAAACCTGGAAATAACGAACGATCCAAAATCAGCTTCAAGATCACTGCTCAATCCTTGCCTTTACTTTGCTCTTTCTTACAATCCCAAGCTTGCACAAACAAAACCCACAATTATTCTTCAAACCCTAACTCAATAAAAACCAAAACCAGGAGAAAGAAGAAGAAGAAGAACAGAAGAAGAACATCACGTTAAACTCCCACTTACCTCTTCAAAGCAAAGCACAACCCAAGCCAACCACAACTCCAAGCCAAGGAAAATGAAAGGAAAAGCAGAGGAAGGGAGAAGAGAAGAAGAAGAAGAACGTGAGAGGAGGGGGACGGGAATGCAATCTGTGTTCCCTCTCTCTTCCACTTTCTTTTCTTCTTTTCCCCATTCACTGCCCACCTAACAGTCCACTTGGCAACATCCTATTGGACCCCAAACTCCACTTAGCATTTCAAACCATGGCACAATACTAGAGTCATACCCAAACATTGCCTTAATAAATATCTTATCTTAATGCTCTTTAGTCCTAAGACAAAATACAATTCACTCACTTACACAATTCTTTCTTTACCAACTTAATTATCTTATCAATTAGGTCCTTAACATTCCAAATTCTCAAATACAATTTACCGAACTACCCTTCCGATCCCGACTTAGCATGCATAATCCGACCAGGGCTATTTTGGGGTGTGACAACTCTTCCCTCCTAAAAGAATTTCGTCCTCGAAATTCACAGTGAAACACTTACATCCAAATAACCCAAGCAAACAAAACTTACTTAAACAAAAGCTTGCAAAATAACTTACCAGAAGAACCTGCGGTCTCCTTCGAATCCTTGCTAGATGCTACAAACTCTGTAGGCACTTGAGAAGATCTGAGCAAATCCTCCACATCCTTTCTAGCTTGCCCAGCTAGACTCTCATTCCTCTTCTTAGGACAATCTGCAATCCGGTGTTCCATACTGCCACACCTGAAACAAGCACCTGAAAGCTTCCGACATGGACCACGATGTCGCTTCTGACAGTGCTGACATACTGACGGTACCCACTTCTTACACTTATTCCCATGTTGCTTCTGAAATTGTTGACACACTGAAGGTTCTCGAACCCTCTTCCCTACTGGCACTTCACTAACCGATCCTTTTCTCTTCTGAGGAACATGCTGAATAAAATCTTGAGAAGCACGAGGAGCAGTTAATCTATCCAAAATCCGAATCAATCCTTGTACAAGAGCCCTATCCTCAGAAACACGACCAGAATCTTCAACTGGAAGATGCTCTGAAACATCCTGATCAGCACTAACTCGATTCACACTTTCTGTAGTCTCGCCCACATTCTCACTAGGATCAGACTCCATCTAGACATGACACAAAACAAGACGCATCTGCATTAGGCCACGACACAAAACCGACTCTCATGTAAAGACTCAACACAAAACAAACAACATACCCAGAACCATCAAACCTGGGCTCTGATACCACTAACTGTAACACCCCCATCGCCGTCCCCGTTGGAAGGACGCCGACGGACGCGCTACACGACGCTCACATATACAGATATACACATGCATAATGCGGAAGCACACAGTCATACTTAACATGCATACAGAAATACGGATTAATTAAAAACTTACCTTACCTGCAGGCACGGACAGATCATGCAATCACTTATGCACACACAGACACTAAGCAAAAGCATACACAGAAGCATACATAATGACCATTCAACGGAAGCATAAGTGAAATAATAAAACAAAGGAATAACTAAACATAAAGACATACTAACTATTACATTCCCCAAAGAAAACTCAAGAACGAAACATAATAATTACATATACAATACTACAGAATACAAAAGCTGAAATACAGAAGCTGAACAAAATACAGAACTTCTAACTCCTACGTGGCCGACCTTGCAGAAGCGCGACTCGATCAGAACCAAACCTGCCACCTGCACGGAAAGGAAATCCGTGCTAAGCGATAACGCTTAGTGGGGAGAACACACAAGAATATGGACGGCCATTCACAATGGTCGTCGAGGCAAAACACATTCGGATGACAAATGCAGATATTCATGGCATATCAATAATCAGGCTGCACAATAAAGGCATTCAATCGATAACTCACAAACGGACCATAAACTCATGTCCAGAATATACCAAAACAGACATAATACAATATACGATACAAATATCATCATGCCGAACTACATACTATAACTCATGCATAAACCTACATGGGTATCAAATAACAACATCTTACCGTGCGGAGTCACAAGAGCTATACACATGCAATAGACATAACAAAGTACCCATGCATGAACTGACAATCAAACCATCATGTTAAGCATGCCAGTTAATTAACATACCTAAACATGTTAACACAAACACTAGTCAAATATCCAGAAGATAACGTTTAGAGCATCACAATACCGCTGCGCAACTCTAATATATTAAGCATCATGCAGAAACATTCTGATAACGGAGACTGAAGGCATAACCACTTAGTATTACATTCATATCATCATCATGCAGAGAGTACAGTAATCATCACATACTTACCATCACAGCTGCTTCGGTCCACAAGCTAATATATTGACAAAACATGTTTAAGTCACATACATAAATTCTCTAGTCGCATCATAATCAAACCATTCAGAAACTTATAACAAATCTCATGACGAGTACGGATAATCATGTTAGATATAAAGTCATGCTTATTTAAAACAGACATACATTCTGAAGCCCATAGTCACATTCATATACATATAAACTGATTCCAGAAATCCTTATCACAATCAATCGGATATCACATTCTGATAGCTATTTCAAAGCAATACAAACCAGTAAAGCACCTGCTGACTCACAATAGTGGATAACGAGTGTACTGAACTGATTAGTACCTTACGGGTACAAATCGAAAACCACTTTATTTTGTCACAAAAGCATTTTACTGATGGGGGATCTTAACCCGATCCAAATTCATTAAAAAGGACCACGAGGATCCGCACTGAGGGGGGGTTCGCGAGGAACCATACGGGGGACCTGATCAGGGTCCAATACGTTCAAAGGGCGCTGCAGCTACTGAAAGACTCTATTAGGCATGCCTAACTATCCACTAGACTGACTCTCGCAGGTCATGCATAAAACAATTCACACTTCGAATCGCATAACGCATAATTATATATATACATCATGCATAAACCAGAATACAATAGACATATAAATATGCTCATAAGGTCGGTCGTACATCATGCAATTCGCATTGCAAAACATATTACAGTCCATACATTTTAACATTAAACAATATTATAAAGCATGCCAAGAATCAGGTATAAAAGCACTAACATGCCAAACATTATCAAAACATAATCCTAAACATGCGTTTAGGTGAAGATACTAAGCATAAACCATGCATAGTCCAAATTACAATTAACATAACACAATGAGCTCCAAGGCTAAAGCATAACAATGCATTCAGACATTAATCATAATATTCAACTAAATATAGCATAGCATAATATCAATCATACCTCATTCAAGTCATATTCTGAAGCATGCAATAGGTCAATCAATCACATTTTATCACTACTCCAATTACTAGAGTATATCAAGAAAACATATGTAATCATATTATGCCGATGATCAAAAACACATAATCTAAATTAGGAAATGATACAATGCTCTTCAACATGGCATGTTATTCTAGATAAGAACCCGACCAAGGACAGGCATAACATAATGCTAAACACAACTAAAATAGGCTAACCAATCAGATAAGATAGCACACAGTAGAGAAAAGAGTCATAAAAGCATTTGAAAGTCATTTGAAGAAAACTAGTCATGTGGGGAAACAAAGTAAAACAGAAAAGCAATACAAGAGCGTATAACAGTCTGACATAAATTATACAGAAGTAAAGACCCATACAGAAGAAATAGGAAATCCATTTTGGTTTAAAACTGGGCGAAATCGAAAAAAGGAGCTGAAGAGGAGTCGGTCACAAGTCGTGTCACGACTTGTGACTGACCTCACAGGAGGGTCACGGCGTGACCTAGTGTCACGTCTCGTGACCTGCTAGAGAGTCACGGGACGTGACTCTATGTCACGCCTGGCCTCACAAGAGTCACGCCGTGACTCTATGTCACATGACGTGACTTCCCTCTCACAGAGAGAGGAGTCACGCCTTGCCCTTACCAAAGTCACGCCGTGACTCTAAGTCACGAGACGTGACTTCCCTCTCACAGAGAGAGGAGTCACGCTTCGCGACTGGAGTCACGCTTCGCCAAACACAAGGGTCACGTCGTGACCCTAAGTCACGAGACGTGACTTTCCTCTCACAGAGAGAAGAGTCACGCTTCGTAACTGGGAGTCACGCTGCCCTTCACATGAGTCACGCCGTGACTCTAAGTCACGCGACGTGACTCGCCTCACACAGAACAGAGACGCGATTTTCCATTCCCAGTTACCCAGAACTCCAAGAACTCGATAAATTCATTTTCAATCTCATTCAAAACACCACCAAACTCATCTTACCTTTCAATCGATGTCCCAAACAGCATAAACAAGACAGTTGCAACTTAATTCAACAATCAAATCATTAAAACCATGCTTAAACACATTTAATCCATTTAAGAACATAAACCCTAAAACAATTACAGTAAGTTTAAAACCCAAAGCTCAGTAACTTCAATTCAATTCCTATCATGCATTACTAGCACATCTATTCACTTAAATCATGCATGACACATCCCAAAACACATAAATGTCCAGAAATTAAACCATGTAAACCCATTTATAAGCCTAGTGAGAAAATAGGGTAGAGACATGCTGAAATTGAAGAACACAGAAGCTCAAACATTGCATGCATTCAAATGCTCCCAAACCTGGAAATAACGAACGATCCAAAATCAGCTTCAAGATCACTGCTCAATCCTTGCCTTTACTTTGCTCTTTCTTACAATCCCAAGCTTGCACAAACAAAACCCACAATTATTCTTCAAACCCTAACTCAATAAAAACCAAAACCAGGAGAAAGAAGAAGAAGAAGAACAGAAGAAGAACATCACGTTAAACTCCCACTTACCTCTTCAAAGCAAAGCACAACCCAAGCCAACCACAACTCCAAGCCAAGGAAAATGAAAGGAAAAGCAGAGGAAGGGAGAAGAGAAGAAGAAGAAGAACGTGAGAGGAGGGGGACGGGAATGCAATCTGTGTTCCCTCTCTCTTCCACTTTCTTTTCTTCTTTTCCCCATTCACTGCCCACCTAACAGTCCACTTGGCAACATCCTATTGGACCCCAAACTCCACTTAGCATTTCAAACCATGGCACAATACTAGAGTCATACCCAAACATTGCCTTAATAAATATCTTGTCTTAATGCTCTTTAGTCCTAAGACAAAATACAATTCACTCACTTACACAATTCTTTCTTTACCAACTTAATTATCTTATCAATTAGGTCCTTAACATTCCAAATTCTCAAATACAATTTACCGAACTACCCTTCCGATCCCGACTTAGCATGCATAATCCGACCAGGGCTATTTTGGGGTGTGACAGCTGCAGCTAAAAGACTCAATTAGGCATGCCTAACTATACCCTAGACTGACTCTTGCAGGTCATGCATAATCCAAATTATGTTCCAAAATAGAGCATATAATCTATCATGGATAACATGTTATTTATCATGAAAAAATCATGATGTTACACATATTAGAAAAATAATGCAGCACATAGCAGTGAAAAGCCAAGAGAAGACATTTAAAACCCATTTTAGAAAAACAGAGCATGTGAGAGAAATAGGGCATACTGTAGTCACTATCACGATCGTGACGAAGTCCCGCTCGCGACAGAATGGCCGTGAGCATTGCTCACGACTTGCGAGCATTACTCACGTCTCGCGAGTATTCACGACGCTCACATCTCGTGAGCATGGCTCACGATGCTCACGATTCCTCAGTCTTCAGACGCGAGAGCTGGAAATTCCATTCTGTTATGCTCGCGAAAATGTCGCGCTCGCGGCAGCATCGGGATTTCCATTTCTCAAAAAAACGCAGGAAGCCCAGAAAATTCAAATCAAAACCATTTCACCCAAATCAAACTTAAACTCCAACTTACCTCAAAATAAGCCTTCCAAACACCATAACCAACATAAAACAACATATTTCCACAATTAAATACAATCAATTTATCAATTCACAAATCAATATCCCAATAAACAGAAAACCAGAAAATTTGTAGCAAAGAAAATCAACTTCACATTTGATTCAATAATTCTATAATTATGCAACATAACTCATCAAAACTCAAAACCTTTATCATATATACCCATATAAGCCTATTTACACATCATAAATTTCTAGAAATTGATGCATATCTCAAAACCCACATATGAGCATCAATTCAAAGAAAGTTCCCAAACCTGAATCTCCTAAGCTCCAAATCACTTGGTGCCACTAATACCAGCCTTCTCCTTCCCTTTAGGGTCGCGAGGAGGCTCAACTAACAACAACCCACCAAAACAAACAAACCACAAAACCCTAGATCAAAACCTTAAACCCAGAAAATGAGAAGAAGAAGATGAACAAGATGAAAATGCAGAAAACTCACAAATAAGAATGATAGGAGATGATCAATTCCCACCAACTATGACTTGAATCCAAGCTAAGGCACAACATGGGAAGAGAAGAGGAAGAAGAGAAATGAAGAGAAGAGAGAAACGGGATTGAGGGAGCAGAATTTCTGCTTCCTTTTCTCTTTCCTCTTTTAAATCCCCTCTCTCCTAACCCTAGCCTTATGTCCTCTTCCTAGTGGTGGATCTTGATCACTCACACCCAATAAGCATGCACTACACACACACACAATGATATCCCAACTTATAATACCCTACAAATGTGTGAGCACACACACACTAGCACAAGCCAATAAACACATCCTACTACCATGTGAGCACCCGCACTATAATACAACCCACTAAAACATGAAATTCCCAAAATACCCTTATGACATGCAAATACACACACACAATGCATGCACAAACATGGCTCGAACTTCTAGGGGAAAATGGGTTGTGACATGCAAAAACTCAAATTATTTTCCAAATGAAGTTTTACTCATAAGTCAACATTTACAACCTTATTCTCTTGATAGCTAACATACATAAATACTCTAAATTCACTAAAATACAATATTCACATAATTAAGATTCTCAATTTAAGGATCATACCAAATGCATCATAATTTATCCTAATGCAATAATAAGATTCAAAAAATAATTCTCCTACATCTCACTTGGAAGATAAACTTAGTTAATAACCTAATACAACCAATCATTTAAGACCAATGGTTATAAATATACATTAACAAAAACCAACTCATTGAACTTCAATAACCTCGAATTTAACTAAGATAACAGAAATTGTTCCCATATAACAAAACGGAGATCCAAACCATCAATTATTTATCCCTTATCATTCCAAAAACCCCTTTCAGATTTCATGAATTACTCATTCTAAAACCAAATTATCCAATTATACACAATATTATAAAATTGAATCCCAAACATCTTTTAAGCCAATTTCTTCAACTTGAAACTTAACTTCAACCAATAGCTTTCTCCTTCCCTTTTTTCTTCTTATTTGCTTCTTCTTCAACTAATATAGATACATATAAATTCTTCATTAACTTTAGTAACTTCCATGATTCCTCAATTCTAAAAGTTGATCAATTAAAATAGAGAAGAAAGCTAATAAGCACAGAGGTTATGCTTACCCCTTATGAGCTCAATTTAATAGAATTCAACTAACATGCCTACCTCTCCATCTTAATAAATCGAATCTCAAGTGAATGAAAGACAAAAAGAAAAAAATTCATATTTGATATTAACTCAACTAATACTACTCCATTTAATTTTGAATATTTTCAAAACCTAAAGGAAAACTTGATAGCATCTAACATAACTCCTGAAGAGAGGAAAAATTTTGAGAGAATATTAAAAAAATATAACAAATTCTATGCCTGGACCTGCGAAGACATATCGGGAATCGATCGTGAAGTTGCTGAGCATGCATACCCACATACTCAGACCACAAGCCAATAAAGCAGAAGCTCAGAAGGCTCTGGCCAAAATGGGTAGAAAAGGTCAAAAAAGAGGGTCGCAAACAGATTGATGTAACTTTCTTGTAAAAGTTCAATACCTGATTTGGTTAGCTAATATCATGCATGTGGCCAAAAGGACGAAAAATTTCCTGTATGTGTATACTATTGGGATTTGAACAATGCTTGTCCAAAAGACGACTTTCCTTTGCCTCATATAGACATTTTGATTGATAGTGTTGCTGCTTGTTGTATGTATACCTTCATCACCTGTACGCTGGGTACATTCAAATTCTCAAAAAGATGGTGGATCGAATTAAGACAACTTTCATTACTTGAGAGGAACATTTTGAAACACTAAAGAAGTTCTTTCAAAGGATCGACAAATACAATGTTCACCTTAATCCCAAGAAATGCATATTCGGGTTAGCTCAGGTAAGTTATTAGGTCATGTGGTAAGCAAGAAAGGAATTGAGGTAGATCCCGATAAGGTCAAAACTTTCAGAGCAATGCGTGCCTCACAATGAGGAGGTTAGAGGTTTTCTAGGCATACTTTAGTACATCAGTCGATTTATTGTTAAGCTCACTTCAGTTTGTGGGCCAAATTTTAAGCTTCTTAGGAAAAATCAGCCAGTTAAGTGGAACGATGACTACCGAAAAGCCTTTGACACCATCCAAGAGTACCTTTTACACCCTCCGATCCTGTGACCGCCATGAGCAATAAAGCCTTTAATTGTTTACCTAGTAATCAAGGAATATTCTGTGGGTGCCATGTTGGCTCAAGAGGATAAGTTTGGAGTTGAATTTGCCGTTTACTATCTTAGTAAGAAATTCCTACCATACGAAGCCAAGTATATTAAAGTGGAAAAGATTTGTCTTGTAGTAATATGGGATTCTAAAAAGTTAAGACATTTTTTTCATTCTTACAAGGAACATGTAGTTGATAAGCAGAATCCCCTTAGATATCTTCCAGAGGCACCTTCTTTGTTAGGAAAGATGCGAAGATGGCTAATTTCATTGCAAGAGTTCGACATAGAGTACATCACTAGGAAAACCATTAAGAGAAAAGTCGTAGCATAAATCCTAATTGAACACCCCTTCGAGGGAGACCGAATTGATACATATTTCCTCATAAGGATATCGCTATTATCTTAGTGAAAGGGTGGCAGATGTATTTTGATAGAGCAGTTAACAGTAAAGGAACCGGAGCAGGGGTGGTTCTTATAATTCCAGTTGGCGAGAAATTTCCCTTGTCTAAGAAGTTAAAATACAAGGCCACTAACAACGAAGGTAAGTATGAAGCCTATGTGTTCGGGTTAGGAGCACTGTTAGCTTTGGGGGAAAAAACCGCATAAGTCTTTAGAGATTTGTCATTGGTAATTCATTCGGTTCAGGGTGAATGGTCAGTTAAGGAAGAATGATTATTACAATACATAAAGTGCTTAAAGATGCTGAGTAGCCAGTTTGAGGTATGCACGTTCAGATATATTCATAGGGATAAGAACCAATTAGTGGATGCCCTCGCCACTTTAGTATCTATGTGGGATAATCTAGAAGGAGTAGTCATGGAGTCGATACTGATTGCTAGTTCAAGCAAACATTCTTTGAAGCCGAGCAGGTGATGGATGTCGAGCCTACTAATGGGAAATTATGCTTTTATGATGTTAAGAATTATTTAGAGAGGCCAAAATTTCTTGAGGAATCCACCGAGAAAGATCAAACAATAATTCACAAGCTATCCACTCAGTTCATTAGCATAGACGGAGTACTATACAAGAGGAAGCCTGATGGGATTCAGTTGAGGTACTTAGATGAGAAAGAGGCTCAGAAGGTGATCGAACAGACACATACGGGGGCCTATGGTGCTCATCTGAATGGGTTGACACTCGTAAAGAAGATCATACGCTAAGGGTTCGTCTAACTTAGGATGGACATAGATTGTTTTAGATAAGTGAAACAGTGTCACCTATGTCAATAGTATGTAGACTTAAGACACATGTTGATTTTGAAATTGTGTAAACTTACATCTCCGTGACGATTTACAGCTTAGGGATTCAACATTATGGGAGAAATACATCCGACAGCTTCAAATGGACATCAGTACATTGTGGTACTGATTACTTCACTAAATGGGCAGAAGTTAAGTCCTTTAAGAAGTTGGGTGCTCAAGAAATGGCTAGATTCATTGAACATCATTTAATATGCAAGTATGGTCTTCCGCATCACATCGTGTCTGATAATGGAGTTCAATTCCAAGTTGAAACCAAGCAAATGCTAAAAAACTATGGTATCCAACATCACAAATCTTCTCCTTACTGACCTCAAGGTAATGGGGTAGTTGAAGTAGCAAACAAGAATGTAAAGAGGATATTATCTAAGCTGGTTCAGACATATAAGAATTGGGCAGAGAAGTTACCTTTTGCATTATGAGGTTACCAAACTGCTGTCAGAACTTCACTGGGGCTACTCCATTTTCCTTAGTATACAGAACAGAGGCAGTGTTGCTAGTAGAAGTTGAACTTCAATATTTGAGGTCGATTTAGAAGCCAAGTTACCAGAAGTAGAATGGGCACAACAGAGGCTGATGCAGTTGAACTTGCTAGATGAAAATCGAATGCAGGCTTATTATCACAATCAGATCTATAAAAAAATATAAGCTCGCTATTTGGAAAAGAAAGTCAGAAAGCATTCGTTAAAAGGAGGGGATTTAATTTTCAAGCAGATGAGGCCAAGCGTACTGAATATTTGAGGCAAATTCTTACATACTTGGCAAGGACCCTTTGTAGTGAAGAAGTTATTATCGAAAGGAGTCGTAATCCTAACTAACAGTGACAATAATGAGTTCAAAGAACCGGTCAATCTAGACAGACTAAAAAAGTTTCATGGTTAAAGACTAAAATCAAAAGATGAGAATAAAAACCCCACGGGTCAAAAATCAAAAAAATGGAGGCTTTGCTAAAATTAGGTGCCCCGTCAGGGTGAAAACTGAAAAAGGCATCTTGAGCAAAAAGTAGGGGCTGAGTGAAAATGATCAATCATGAAAACCCGAGAGGGATGATTGATAACAGGAGTTAGATGCTTTTTAGATCTATCCCGAGATTAGATGTGTGATGTATTATTGAGCTTAATGCCAAATAATGATCATGTGTGATGAATTCGGACAGAAATGTACACATTTATGCAACAATATATTAATATAACCAGAGCATTTTATTTTGCACATCCAAAGTTATTTAGTTCAAGTGTAAAAAGCAGCATATTGCTCTATTTCTTACATATGCAATCCACTAACTATTCTCTACTACTCTTGTCCTAGAGCTTTAGCCAATTCTTCCTATTATCAACCGTAGGGTTGATGATCTATTTCTTATATTCGACCGAAGTAGTAAAATGGTAATCCTCAATTTTAGGTACGCTAGTTTTCACGGGTAATTGCCTCCAAGATGATGGTAACTAGAAAGGAAGGCAGCAGATAGAACACAGCCTTGAAAAGACAATTGGCATCTCGCAATATCTTGTCATCCTCCAAATTGTCTCGCATAATAGGTTGTGATGCAAGAGGTAGCTCTATACAGTCCACACAATGGTATGCATCCGGAAGACCCATTTCGAGTCATAAAAGGAAGGATCAACCATGGGCACATAAAGCTAATGTCCCCATCAACCACAGTGGCCAGCTATATAGTTCCTTCATGTGGAGAGTCAAAATCATACAGTCACTGTCTAGAAAGAAGATACCTCGGTGAATATGTGTTGATCACCCTGGGAGGAGGCTCTGATAGCAGATTCATTTTCTCCTACAGCCACAACTAAAAAAACAAAAAGCCGCTGGGGTGAGTTCGAGTCATCTCAAGGAAAAATAAGGCACAGGGATATGAGAAAATCCGAAAAGGATGTATTCCCACTAACAAAAGCTAGTATGAAAACCCACAAGGGGCTCATTAACATTAAATAATGACTGCAATGACCGGGAGAAATAAGGGGCTACCAGTTAGAAAAGCAGAAGAGTCAATGCAGAACACATCCAAACCAAGGACTATTTTCCCCAAGACTAGTGGAAATAGGGTCAGGCCATTACGGATACCTTTGGCAACATGGAACAGTCGATAATCGCCGGTGTAACACCCCTTACCCATACGTAGTGAACTACTACAAGAGGTGAAGGATGCCACCTGACAACTACAGAAACTTGGCTACATTCATTATATTATGTTCAGAATTATAAAATTTCTTTCATTACAAAACAATTCCATTAAGACGTTCACAAAGTTCAAATTTTCATACATGACTTTACAAATTTCAAGCTGGCTTCTTTATATAATGCTTATAATACATACATGAAATAATCATTTCAATAAAACTATTCATTTACTTTACAATACACAATATAGAATTTACACAAGGAATTCCTATAGACTCGTTGGCCTTGATGGATGTGTAATGTCCTTAAAGACACATCCAATTCCAATACCTGCACAGATGAAACACCATTGCTAAGCACAAAGGCTTAGTGTGACACCCCTACTATATCAATTTTTACGATGTTAAGCGATTTTTTAACTTTTTTTTCTACTTAACCAATATAATAATGTTCACTTAATTACAATTCTTTTTATTAATTTCCGTTTACAACGTTACTTGCCGAATAACCTATAACTGTCCAATTTACTATTCATTTGGTAAAATTTTTTGTAATATGATGGTCTAAAACTTAATCCACCCAACCTGCACAGCAAACAATTCAACAACCCAAGAGGCACAACAATTCATAACAATACAATATTTATCCATTTCATACCTTCCATGGCAAATCCCATAACACAAGTCTTTATACATATATATTCATATTTAACTCCATTGTACCATTCAAACTTAACTTCCAAAGTTGGTTACATATATACATATACACATCTACACTTATACATTTATACACATATACATGCCACTCCAAAAACACTTCCTTCTTTAAAATCAAGATCCCAAGTATGTTTTGCTCCGCTCATAAGTTAGGACCTACAAGCAGTAAACACTACGTGTTGAGCATTAAACATGCTTAGTGGTGACTATAAATCTATAAATTTCCAGAACATGCACAAAAACATTAAACATGCAAAATTCATTAATCACACAATCAGACACAATTGTCACTTTACTTTTCATTTTATTCTATTAAATACCATTACTATGGCAAAATTTCATTTAGGTCCCTAAATTTCCAATTAATTACGAAATTGCTATTTTACTCCATATTAACTATTTTGCCACTAGTTTACTTTTTTTTCTCTAAATCCATTATTTTACATGCAATTTACCAATTAGTCCCTGTTTTTCCATTTTGATGTCAAATTACATCTTAGTCCTCCAAAACTACAAATGTTGACTTTTAGTCTGTTTGTGTACTATTTTACTATTTTTACCCGATTTCCTTAATATTTAGGTAAATTACCATTTTAAACATAAACTTTTTATTTTCTTTCATTTAAATCCTTTTTTATTCTAATTCTCATTTTCATCTTACTTTTTGCATTTTCAGGCCATTTTTACCATTATACCCCTAGTATAATCCCAGCAGAAATCTTCAGACCAGATATACAAGACGTGGACCCTGTAGGTCCACTACATTACATTGAGGAATGACCTCGAAGGCCCACTCTATCATTTTTATTTAACATATGATTTATAACATGTAACATATAACACTTATCAGTGTAGTATGGTAGACCATCGCGAATCTGCCATAATAAAGCAAGTTGTTATTGTCACATCCCGCTTTCCCCTTCGTAGTTTGAGCTATATTTGCCTGTGTGTTGTGAGTGTTCTGGCATGTGATGTCATAGTTTGGGCCATATTGCATGAGTTATGGGCTTAGGTGATAGTGTTATGTGTGGAGGTTGTGAGTGGTCAAATTCCACCAAATCACAAGAGGACAAGTGGGAAGCGATAGGAAGGGGTATATAAAGGCAATGCAAGGGAAGGGAAAAGAAGAGCAGCATTTTGCCCTAACTCTTTTGTTCTCTTTTTTTTGCCGCCGCCTCCTTCTCCTTCGTTTTCTTCTTTCTCCTTGCTCCATCTTGTGATTTCTTCCTTTGGCCGAGCTTTTAGTGGAAATTGATCAGCTCAAGAGTTATTTTGGTAAGATCTGTTGGGATCTCTCTTCTTCTTCTCCTTCTCTTTTAATCTTGTTGGATGTGTTTTTGATCTAAGGTTTGCATTTGTGTGATTTTTGGGTTTCTTGGTTTAGAAGAGCTTCCTCGTGAGGCTAGCGGGAGTGGAGATCACAACTAAGAGCTTAGGATTTTTGCAAGTTTGGGAATTTATGTGTTTCGGATGGATTTCTCTTGGTTTCATGTCTTTGGTTGACCTTCTGAAAATTGTTATTAATGAGGTTTATGTGAGAATGTTTTGAGTTTTGGTGGATTAAAGTTGTGTTATGATGCTTGATGCGATGAGTATGCTAGCTCCGAGGTAAGCTGGTTTTAGTTGGATTTCTGGGCATAATTCTGGGTTTCGAAGTGTTATGCAGAATTTATGCAAACTTGGAACGCAACTCTGTTACGAGTATGCCGATCGGCACGAGCATAACGGGGATTAGTGATTCAAGGTTTTGACCATGCGCTTTGCTGCTGAACGGGAGATAAGCCATTCTATCCGAGTTGCTATCTGCCGATCGGTAGTGCAACGAGCATTCTGTTTCGTGCCCGAATGGCAGCTGGGCATTTTCGAACGAAAAGCCCCAAGTGAGTAGCTAATCGAGAGCACGATAGAGAGTTGAGTATTTGTCTTTGCGCTTGGCCTTTTGGCCACTGTTGTGAATGCAACTCTTGTTGTGATCACGACAGTGATCTTCAGTCTGCCCTGTCCTTCTAAAATGAATTTCCTATCCGTTCTGCATGAGTTACTACTGCGTGGAATGGAAGCCTATTTTTATGTGTATGA
The DNA here is from genome assembly GCA_947683425.1 of Excoecaria cochinchinensis. Lineage (NCBI taxonomy): Eukaryota > Viridiplantae > Streptophyta > Magnoliopsida > Malpighiales > Euphorbiaceae > Excoecaria > Excoecaria cochinchinensis. The sequence continues at coordinate 8,314,241 of CANTUQ010000004.1, forward strand.
TATGATAAATTATGCTATGAGATGGAACGTGAAGTGAATTATGCATGATCTGCAAGAGTCAAACTAGTGGATAGTTGGGCATGCCTAATAGGGTTCTGAAGCTGCAGCCCCTATGTGTTTCGGACCCTAATCAGGTCTCCATTTGGGTCCTCGTGATCCTCTAGGCATTTGGATCTTATTTAAGATCCCCTATGCGAAAGCATTTTGAATGTGAAAAATAAGAAGTTGCTTTTTGAACTGTACCCACGGGTACCCCTATGCGTTCCGCTATGCGTTTGCTCGTTATCCACTATTATGAGTCAACAAGTGTTGTGTTATATTTTGTTATGTTCTGTTATGCTGATACGGATGTGATTTTTAATCGGATGTGGACATGCGCCCATGAATCTATGTGAACTTCAATGAACGAATGAGCTCAGGTTATGTTTTAGATGTGTATATATATATATATATATATATATATATATATATGCGTATGAATGAATATCAGCATCTGCCATATCGTATGTGTTCTGTTTTAATGACCGTTGTGAATGGTCGTCCATATTATTGTTGTTTGTTTTCCTCACTAAGCGTTATCGCTTAGCACGGGTGTTTCATCCGTGCAGGTGCAGAAAGTGTTTAGCTTTTGGGAGAGTCGCCGCAAGTCAAGCCAACATAGAGAGTTTGATGTGAGGACTTAGCATTTTGTAATATGATTCTTTTGTAGTTGTGAACTCTTATTTGTAATATTCTTTTGTTCAGCTTTCGCTCTGTATATTTTTTTGGAAGATGTAATTATTTTTTTATATCCAATCGGTTTGTAATGATATTATTATGTTTATGAATGAATGATTATTTCTGCTTTCAAGTTTTATCTCCGCTGTTTTATGTATGTTATATGTTTTTCCAGGCATGGCATTTCGACCAGGATGTTGCGTGACTCTCCGGTCGGGGAAGTTACATGGCATCTCTATTGGGGTGTTACAGTTCTTAGTATCAGAGCCCCGGATTAGGCATTTTCTGGGTGTTGTTGTGTATAGGCGTGTGCTTAGGACTATGTTGGCTGATGCGGTTGTCCTCGTATTTGTTTGTTAGATGGCTTCCGATTCTGTACGTGGGTCGCTTGAGTGTTCGGCTGAGAATGTAAACCCTCCAGCACCAGATCTGTCTGTGTCTATGTCGGCTCAACCAGCTAGGGTCCAACCTGAGGCCGCAGCCATGCCCTTTGAGGCAATATTGAAGATTTCTCAGGACGTGGCTCGTGTCTTAGAGAGAGTGATCGCTCCGAGAGCCCCTTTGGTGAGTATAAGAAGAGCTGGGGCAAAGGACTTCTATGGGACTAGTTTGGATGAATCTGAGTATGCCGAGAAGTGGATAGAGAAGGTGGAGCATGCTCTAGTGGAGGTTCGATGCCCTCTTGAATAGCGAGTTGAAAGTTTTGTGGTGTTGCTTCAGGGATCTACTTACGATTGGTGGAAGCTAGTTCTTAGGCATCCATAGTTGCCCGATCCGATCACTTGGGAGTTCTTTGATAGAGAGTTTACCAATAAGTATGTGATTAGGAAGTATAAGGATGCGAAGTGGGCTCAGTTTCTTGGATAGAAGCAAAGGGCTATGTCGGTTTCTAAATTTTGAGAAGGAGTTCAATCGTCTTTCAAAGTATGCTCCAGAGGGTGTCCTAACGGAGGAGTTTAGGTGTCGGCATTTTGAGGCCGGTCTGAATGAGTCATTGAGGGTAATGCTCATTTTCCTAATGTGTACTCCGAGTGTTGGCTACTATCAGATTGTTCAAGTGATGAAGCAAAATATTCCTATATATTTTCCATGAAAAACTCCTATTTTGTGCTTATTTGATAAAATAAATATTTGATTTAATTCCTATTTAATCTTTTAGTAGGAATTCATGCTCAATGGGAAAAAGAAATCAAAAAGTAGGAATTTAAAGTCAAAAATTGGAGCTGATTGGAAGTCAAGAAATAGAGCTGAGAATCAAAGAAATCAAAATTAAAAGTCAAGAATGGAAGCTGAAAGTCAGAATACAATTAGGTCTATATTTTCAACATGAAATCAAACTTAAGCGTGCCCACGGCCGCTTGCGCAGAAATTATGCAGTGCAGATTTTTCAAGAATTGCTGCTATTGGAAATCAATTTAGCCAGATCTTCTACCCGACTTTTGGCAATAAAATTGGACCTCTGAAAAGTTCCTGAGGAAAATGATCAATTTCCTAGTCTAATTTTTCTATAAATAGGATCTTGTGATGAAGGAAAGAAGCTCTTGAACCTTGAAATAAACTTTTGAACTTAGCTTTCTTTATTTTTAGCTGATAGTTTTACAGCCATGAGTGGCTGAATTTTCTTTTCTAGTCAAGGATATTAAGGTATGATTCATGAATAAATTGTGAGAATTCTTTTTCATTGTTTTCTCTTCTCAAATATCTGAATATTTTCTATACTTAATGATATTTTGTTCCATTAAAATTATTGACGTCTGATTTTGAAGGAACAAATATTGCTAGTCAGATTAATAAATCCGTAATTATTTATTTGATTTGGCGAAGTGGCAAATCTGTGCACTCATTGAATTGAATCTTTGAGTTTAGTGTGGGTGAATTTATTTGATCCAATTTAAATAATCGAGCTTGTGTATTATTGATTGGAATTGGTAGCTTTTCTAATTCTTAATGCTATTTCTCAATTAAATCCTAAGAGCTTGTTTAGTGGTTGTTGAGAAATAAGATTTATCAGCTGATCTTATCACTTTTAAATTAATATTAAGGAAGAGCAGAATACTAGAGCTTGTTAGTGTTCATAACCAATTTATTTAAAGAAGTAGGAATTTATCCAATTGTATTCAATGATCAGTTTTAATGAATCATAACCAAGATATTCCTTTGACTAGAAGTTTTTAATATCTGATTTACTCTTTTTAATATTCTACTTCACAATTTATTTGTTTTAATTTCATTTTTCATAAACAAAAAAATCCCCTTCTTCGTTCTCTTGTTTCATAAGCAAAATTCAGATCTAATAATTCAATCAATCTCTTGGGAGACAACTCTACTCATGCTTTACTATAAAAATTTATAGAGTAGAATTTTATTTTTGTTGGATTCGACACCCATCAAATTTTTGCGCCGTTGCCGGGGATTGGTGTTATTATTGATCTGAATTTTATTTTACTTTATTTTGCAATTTCTTTATGACTCGTACTTCTCGTGGAAGTGAATTAAATTTTGATTCAGAAATAGAGAAGACAGCCCGAAGATTGAGAAAGACAACTAAACAACAAAAAGCTTCCTCTTCTTGTTCAACACAATAGAGATAACTGTTGATTTATCAGAATTTTTCAAAGAACCTGAAATCATGGTTGAACCAGAACAAACTTTGAGAAGAATGGCTAATCCGGATGTCAACCAACAGCCCTTGTGCATTGAGCTCCCTAATGTAGAGGTAAATTTTTAATTAAAATCTGGTTTGATTCATTTATTACCCACTTTTCGTGGCCTTGCAGGAGAAGACCCTCATAAACATCTCAAGGAATTTCATGTGGTATGTTCCAACATGAAACCACAAGGAGTAACAGTTGACCAAATCAAAATGCGAGCCTTTCCTTTTTCTCTGATAGAAAAAGCTAAAGATTGGTTGTATTATCTTCCACCTGGATCAATAACGACATGGAATGAATTGAAAAGGCAATTCTTAGAAAAATTTTTCCCTGCTTCTCGAGCCACATCCATTAGAAAAGAGATTTGTGGGATTCGTCAACAAATTGGAGAAATTCTCTATGAATATTGGGAGAGGTTCAATCAATTATGTGCAAGCTGCCCTCACCACCAAATTTCAGACCAGCTTCTAATATAATATTTTTATGAAGGATTATTGTTGTTAGATCGCAACATGATTGATGTTGCAAGTAGTGGAGCTTTGGTAGACAAAACTCTCAATCAAGCTAAGGAATTAATTACCAAAGTAGCTGCCAATTATCAGCAATTTGGCTCTAGACAAGATCATCCAATTAAGAGGGTTAATGAGGTAAGTGTAAATTCCATTGAACATAGACTTGACAATTTAACTTCTCTTATGCAGAAATTTATGGTGGGAAATCAGCAACAAGTGAAGTCGTGTGGCATTTGCTCAAATTCTGAACATCCTACGGATATGTGTCCAACTCTTCAAGATGAAGAACATTTAAATGCTATACAAGGACACCAAGGACAGCAATACCAAAGGAAATACGATCCCTTTTCTGCCACCTACAATCCCGGATGGAGAGACCACCCAAATCTGAGCTATGGATCAAGACCCAACAACTACCATCAGTATGGATATCAATCGAAATAACCAGCTCCTGCTCCACCTCCACAGGGATTCCAAGGATTTAAATCTGATGCCCCTCCACCATCAAAACTAGGTATGTCTTTAGACAATATAGTTGCTGCTTTAGCTACTAATGTAACACCCCCTTCCCATACGTAGGCGTTCCCATTCGATAAGGAGTGAGAAGCCGTATGAGACAAGGTGTCACCAAACTGATACAAAGTAAAGTATACATCCATTCATAACATACATTCAGAAATACAGAATAGTTAAAAACTTTACATGCAGAAAGCAAAAGCTGATCATGCATTACTATAATTAAACTATTACAATAATGTTCTGATCAGCAAGCTGATACCAAAATAATATTACATACACAAAATATAGTTACAAAAGCGGAACCTGATACATGAGAGTTCTATACAAACAAAATCATCACTGATACAAAAATAGCCCTACACTAAAAACTCTTCTGTGTTGGCTTGATGACGGCAACTCTCTCAAAGCAAAACTCCTTTCGCACCTGCACGGGTAAAAACACCGTGCTAAGCGATAAAACGCTTAGTGGGGAAACACACATAAATTATGGACGGCCACTCACAGTGGTCGTCAAGGCATAACACATTCACAATGGCAGAATGCAAGGACTATTGCATAATTCATATAAACATGCCCATAATTAAATACCATACTTTCAGAATCTCACATGCATTGCAGAATCAACCAACATGTATTTCATCATTAAACTCATTCAGATATTCCATTCAAAGCCATATCAGATCAGAACATTTCCATTAACATTCAAGGAATACCTGCTGACTCTAGACAGTGGATAACGAGTGTACTGAGGGTACCTTACGGGTACGAATCGAATACTGAGGGTACCTCACAGGTACAAGTCAAATATTATATCATTTATCAAAACATGTTATTAATATACTGAGGGAATCTTAAACAAGATTCTATACTGAAGGGTTCGCGAGGAACCAAACGGGGACCTGATCGGGGTCCAAACTGAACTGAGGGCTGCAGCTAAAGACTCTATTAGGCATGCCTAACTATCCACTTACTTGACTCTAGCAGGTTATGCGTCACAATGATCACATTTCAGGATATAGCGTATAATTCATCAGAAAATCATGCCATCACGCATATCGAGGCATCACACAGTAAGATATGCATCATACAACAGTAAAGTCCATTCAGAAGTAATACCAAATTCATTTCTGAGTTAAAAACCAAGAAATTACGGAAAAACGAGCTGAGCGGAGAAAACTGGCGATTCAACAGGCAGGTCACGGCGTGACCTAGGGTCACGTCTCGTGACCTGCTTGTTTCTCGCCAATTGCGTTGCGTGATCCTCGCGGATCACGCAATGCCTATGCAGGTCACGGAGTGACCTAGGGTCACGCGACGTGACGCTGCTTCTCCCTCGCAGATCACGCTGCGTGATCTGCCTCTTCATCGCAGGTCGCACGACGTGACCAAAAGATCACGTCGCGTGACTTGCTTGCTCTTCAGCTAGTCACGCGACTGGCTTCTCAGCAGGCATGTCACGTCGTGACCGAGAGTCACGTGACGTGACTTGCCTTCCTACGTAGCGAATCGCGCGACGAAGAACAGTACCTAAATTTCCAGATTTTCCAGAATTTCCAGAACCAAGAATTCAATCCCAATTTGATTTAAAATCAATCAAACCTGTATTTACCTTCCAGAAATCATCTCAAATCACATAATCAATATACATGCAACTCAATTTAGCATTTAAACAACCAAATCAAGACTAATTGATTCAAACTCTTCAAGAACATATAAACCCTAGAATTTACAGTAAAACATCAAAATCGCACAAATCAATATTCCCAAACCTGGATTCTAACTTCTATCACTTAGCTCCACTTGGTCCAGCAACCTCTTTCCCCTTTGGATCACGTGGAGCCTCAGCTAGAACCCAACACAGCAAAAACATTCACAAAGTAAACCCTAAGTTAAACCTAGCTCAAGGAAGAAGAAGATGCAAAAATACAGTAAAACAAAGACTAGATCTTGCACTTACCAAGCTAAGGAATGCAAGGAGAGGTTAATTCCACCAATTCAAACTTGAATCCTCACCACAATGCTTAGAGTAAGGAAAGTGAAGAAAAGGAAGAGAAGGACATGAAGAGATGAAGAATACGTGAATCTGTATCTTCCTTTCTTTCTTTCCTTTTTCTTTTTCCTTTCCTTGCCCTAAGCATATGTCCAATTCTAATTGGTGAAACCAACCCAACACACCCAACCAACATATATTACACACATCTAATGCAACCTCAATTAAATGTACCCTACAATAATATGAGCACAAGCACACAAGTGATTCCCAACTAATAACACCCTAATATAGTATGCTCAAGTGCACACAAGTATATCTCATTTAATTAAACACACTAATGCCATGTATGCACCCACATAAAAATAAACCCCAAAATCATACATTTTACTGAAATGCCCTTATGAAATACTGTACACATGCGAATGCTTACACATACAGACAGACGAACAGACAGACAGGCTCATTCTACTAGGGGGCAAATGGGGTGTGACAACTAACATGCAACAATTTCAACAGGAGACCAAGGCTAGCATGCTGAATTTGGAAAATCAGATGAGCCAACTCGCTACCACAGTGGGCAAATTAGAGAGCCAAAATTCTGGTTGCTTGCCATCTCAACCCGAAGTCAATCCTAAACAGAATGTGAGTGCCATGACATTAAGGAGTGGAAAAGAATTAAAAGAACCAGCAAAAGAGTCACAAAATTCGTAGGTGAAGATGACATAGAGAAAGAGATGGAGCTGCCTCTACAAAATACCTCAGAAACATCTCAAATTAAATCACCTTTGATCATACCACCTCCCTTTCCAAGTAGGCTAGCTAAATCAAAAAAGGAACAGTAAGAAAAAGAGATTTTTGACATGTTTCAAAAAATAGAGATCAACATTCCTCTTCTTGATGCAATTAAACAAGTACCAAGGTATGCAAAGTTCCTTAAAGAATTATGCACCAACAAAAGGAGGCTGAAGGGGGATGAAAAAATTCATATGGGAGAAAATGTGTCTGCTGTCTTTCAAAAGAAACTACCTCCTAAGTCCAAAGACCCAGGTATGTTCACCATTCCTTGTACAATAGGTAAGTAAAAATTTGAAAAATCATTGATAGACTTAGGAGAATCTATAAATGTCATGCCTAGACTTAGGTAATTTTTGGACAACATTGTCCAAGATTGCACACAAAAATTAAATTCATTTCCTTATGTTATCATGTGAAAATAGCATGTGGACTACTTAGAAAACGCTGTTATTATTAATATTCTTTTGTCAATATCTGTAACACCCCGAAATGTACCCTAGAAGGATTTGTATATTTCTAGGGATTTTGATGGTTGAAATCATATGATTTGATGGTCGGAGTGTTTAAGTGGGAGGAAAAACATTATCAGAATTAAGAAAAAGAGAGCCTAGGGTATTTTGATAATTTCGCATATATGGATTTAACTGAGTGGAATAAATAAATATGAGGACTAAATTTTGAGAATGGATCATCTATATGTTGAATGTAGGTGAGTTGTGGTATTAGGTGTGCCGAAAGGACGAATTCGGTATTAACGTAAAAGTTTCGGCAAGTGCGGCCGATTCTGAAAATTGTGAAGTAATAATTTGGGACTTAATTGAAGGGAGTAAGGTTTTAATTGTGGGCCAATGTCAGAATGATATCTATGTATTAGGCTAAGGAAAGATTAAAGAAGAGTTAAGGGACCAAAAAGGAGAATTGTCAAAAAAATCTAAAATTGGCCTATAGGAGGGTGACACTTGGCATTGAAGATTGGCCAGAATTTAATAAGAAATAAAGAAGGGAGACTAACCATTTTGTTGGAATTCTTGGGACAGCCACATTTTTCCTCCTCCTTCACCATACTTCTTTGTTTAATTGGTTTGCTAAGGATTGGATGGATCAAGTGAATTTCTGGGCATGATTAAGGTAGGATTAGTGTTAATTTACCTCTCTTCTCTTATTCTTTTCCTTTAGGCTTGAATTCTTAATCTTAGGGTTGGTCAGTAACGTGAATTTTGGTGTGCTTTATGTGAGCAATTGGATGATTGTGAGTGTGGAAGAGTACGTGAGCAAGGAAGTGCAACCATTAAGCTAAATGGAGCAAAGGAGTTTGAGGTTTGGGAAATTTATATGCTTTGATATTAATTCTTATTTATTGATTTGTGTATGGATGAGTTTCTATTTTGAAGTGTATTTTTCTTAAAAGTGTATTTTGTTTAAATTTTGATTGGTTGTGTTTATGTGGTTGTGTGAATTGGCTTAGATTTAGAGAGTTTGAATTTTTTGGGAAAACTTTGCCTAGATTTCACTAGACCTTTAGTACTTGTTTTAGCTATAAGTCCGGTTAAAGATATCAAAATTGTGTGAAACCAGTGCCATTGGAAAGATAATTTATGTATCTAAAAATGTCTCTAAAGGATCGGAATCTAGTTCTAGCTCTAAGATCCTTAAAAGTAGTAAAAACCGGGGTATCTGTACTTAGACAGGTTCACAGGAGCAGTGTAGGTTTTGGAGCTCATATTGGAGTTATAGATGTCCAATTGATCTAAAATTTGTTGCATTTGAAATTTAACATCCTAAGAAACATTTTTTAAGAGTAATTTTTGGCTAAAAATGCGGTTTAGAGGGTGTTTTAGGCAGTACAAAGTCAGGGGCGAGAAGCAGTCACGTTTGTCCATTTTCGTAGGGCAAGTGGCGGAGGCTTCTGTCGGGAGCACGACAAAACCTGCTTATTGAAGGTGTTTTCTCTTATTTTTAGCCTTATGGTTGGTTTGAACCCTTGCCCCTCTTTACCCTTCTTTAGGATGTGTATTTTGTTATGTTTCCTCCTCCGAAATACACCCGAACTTCCTCGAAACCTTTTAAGATATATTCATCATATATTTAGAGTTTAGAAATGAGCAAGTAAATGGCTATCACTTAGGAACATAAATGTTTAAGGTTATAAATAAGAATGTTGACTTAGTTACTTAAAAGTTCAATGAGTCGAACACTTTCGAATACGTTCAATATTGACTTGATTTATATTATGTATGTAAATTGAATTGAAATTCTATAACTTGCTTTTTGCACTAGTAGAATTATAGGGTTTGGATTCCCAACTCTTTGGGATACGTAGGAGGTTTAGAACACTCTTTCAAGTTCAAACCAAAGCATAGAAACTTAATCGGACATGAAGGATAGTGTATCAACTGAATCCTATTAGTGCATTGGTGTTTATTAAGAATAAATGTGGCACATATGTGTAAGATTTATAAAAATCTGATGAGCCATTAAGGATTCAAGACTCGAGTAGATTTAGTTATCATCTAGAAGTTGTATGGGATGTTAAGAATGAATTAAATGATTGTGGTAAGTGTACCATAAACTGAAATTGAAATGAACCTTTCGTATCTCAAACGGTTTTTATGTGACTGTCTAATTACGGAATGATTCTTAATAAATTGAATAGTTTAAGATACTTGTGTCGAAGTTCTTGAGTTTAATGTATGAATTTGGGGGAAATAATGGTTATGAAATTGTTTATGGACATTATAAGAATAAGTATATTTTACGTGAAGTTATTTGATTAAAAATTGACATGAGTGTGGTCACGTATGGTGACCCATTAGAACTTGAATGATGTGGGCGGAGTGTGAAGCTTGGCTTTGTCACGAGCGCGACAGAGACCATCTAGTTCTCTATCGCAATCGCGACTAGGGTCGCGAGCGTGACTCTTAGTACGATGTTTGGCTCTGTCGCAAGTGCGACAGAGGCCATCTAGTTTTTATCGCGGTCGCGACTGAGATCGTGAGTGCAACTCTTTTCTATGCCATGAATGTATGTGGACTGAGCTATTTGAGATGAGTTTTTACTTGTGACTTACATATGACATAGTGTATAAACTAAGATATACAACACCATGCAAGTTATAGTTGAAATAAATTGTTAAGCATGTATTAAAACTAAGATGTGATTGAAATAAAAGGTTGTAGTGTCATAATTTGTATGAGCCAATGCTTTCATTATAAATGAATTATGCACATGATTATTATGTGACTATAATCAAAGTATGCACCTTGAGAATAGTATTAGAAATATCATGTATATCAATAAAGGAAACAAAGATGTATTAAGCCTGCATTAGTTGAGTCGTGGATAGATAGGGATACCTATAGAGTTTCTGTTTGCTGCAGCTTCTGTGATTCGGACCCTAATCAGGTCCCCGACCGGATCTTCGTGATCCTTCTGTAACGGATCCTCGTGATCCTTCTGTACTGGATCTTCATGTTCCTTTCGTATCGGATCTTCATGATCCTTCTGTCATGTATCTTTGTGTTACTCGTTATCCACATCCTTGACTTAGCAGGCAGTAAATGAATAAGAGTTTGTGCATCAAACAATAAGTTGTGAATTGATAAATGGATGCGAAGGCTTATACGAAAGTGTGAGATTAAGAACTCAACAAGAATGCGATCGCATTGTCTGTTGTGATTTATATGTGGCATGAGTTTGTGCTTCGTGCACCTATGTGTTTTTGATCCGGTAAGATCCTTATGTGAAAGTGTGGTAACATCTTTGAAAGCTTACATGGCCCAGCTTTTGTTATTTCCTTTTGAAATGTTAAAATGAGTTAATGTCACGAAAGTAATGCAACAATTTGATGTAAGTGGTTAAATGAAAGTAACTATATGTATAGTATACATCTATATGCTGGAACATGAAGTTGGATTATTAGCTGCTATTCATGACTCTTTGATGTGTGAGAATTATTTTAGTTTGAGAACTGATCATAGGCTGAATATAATGATATGTGTGACATGAGATATATGAATAATAAAACCTGAAAAACATGTATTAATTAAGATTGTCATCCTGTTTGACCTTGTAAATGATTATGATTAAAATATTCTGATTATGATCAATTTTGTGTATTTATTAAATGAGATGTTTAAGTTTGTCTGAAACATGTATTTATGTTTAAATGATTTGATTTTAGATATTTATTGTATGTTGTGATTGACGGCCATTATGAGTGGTCGTCCATACTATGTGTTTTTCCCCACTAAGCTTTGTGATTAGCATGGGTGTGTATCCATGCAGGTTTGGAGTTAGTAGTGTCGCCGAGGTAAATCCGCAGCAGTCTGGCCAACAAGTCCGGAATGGTTGTTAGTGTTTAGGGATTATTGTCCACCTTTGTAATATAATTCCTTATTAGTATTGTATTAAGTTTTGGGATGTATAAGATGTGAATGAGAAGTGTAATGCAACGTATATGAATGTTTATTTTTGAAAAAAAAAATTATGTAGTTCTGCTTATATTATTGTTCCCTGCGTGTTTTGCCGATAGCATCCCTCACTCAGCGTCGCATACTGCCTATGTTACCATACAGTATGCTACATGTGGGTAAGGGGTGTTACAATATCTACACGAGCCGCATGATTTCCTATATAATTATTTTTGGTCTAATAATAATAATAATGCATATGGAAAAATTTTAATCATATAAGAAAATAGAAATAAAATCAAAACATTAAACTATAAAAAATATTTATAGATTGCATATAATAACATGCTCACATTCTTTCAGCCTCAAACCTTTCCCAGTGAGCTTTATTCTTTGACCCCGGCCATCAATGGTCTTATAAGATGCTACACTCAAGTAAGATTGAAGACGAATGGTGCCTGATACTTCAAAAACAATCCAGAGATGCTCCTTTTTTTGGCATCCATCCCTAAGTGATCCAGGTCCATCATCTACATTCATGTAAAAGCATAAGCTTATTGACAGAACAAATCAATATAGAGTATCGTTAACTTGTTGCACCATCCATGTAAAAAGATTGACAAAAGGACCAATATTGGCTAGATAATTTAGACCAGAAGAATAGCAGGGTTATTCAAACTAAAACATTCAAGTCTTGTCTAGTAAAAATAATCCATGCAATAATAAGATGCCTTTCTACAAATCAAGCAAAGAAAAATGTTATTAGCCACAGTTCAGACTGCTTAAGCTTTTATCTCAAGTTCTCTAAATTTCCCACTTCAAGAAGAACTAAATATGTTCCATCAGCTAGTAAAAAGAAATGCTTACACAATCCTTCAATAGCTCATTAACTAGGTCCAAAACAAACTCTAAACTATTTCATATTGTAATACTGCACCATCTCATCTACATGTATAAAAATAGAGTCGCATAAGTTCTTTTCCATACCTACTTGGTACGTATTTATACCTAATTTTCTAAAATCATGGTGTGATTCTTTTGCATAGAAGAGATGAAACCAAATGGCTCTTCCTTATAAGTTTGCTAAAGCCTCCTTTTCCCCTTTAGTCACATTTTCTCCTTATCAACAAAGTTTCTAGTTTCTTCATATTTGTTTGCATTTTTCTCTATTTTGAGCATATAATCTCTAAAAATAAGGAGAGAGAGATATATGCAAAATTCTGATGGAGAACTTATCTTTATTGCAATCAAATAATAGTTGATTATATTCTAGTTATAAATCGGTTAATTCTGATGGAAAAATTATTAGGGTGAAAGTTTAATGATCATCTTCTAAGACTGGAACAAGCTTCTTATAACTAACAAAAACATTCTGCATTTTTGTTAAATAGAACATTGACATCTTTCACAACTAATAAAAAGAACAATTCCAAAATAATTAATGCATAAAAGACAACCAAATATAAATTGAGGACATGAATGTCAAATCTATAGAAGTTCAAAAGCAAATCAAAACGTTACACAGCAGAAAATTTCCAATAAATAAAAATGGAACAGGGAAAAGTAAGGACTTGCTAAGGTGGTGACTTGATAGATAGCTTCATTGAGTCCTCTAATGCCACAGTGACCGAAACCCAATAAAAAGAAATGCTTACACAATGCTTCAATAATATTAATTTTATTTTTTTATAAAAGTCGAATTCGAAATATCACATAAATACTATTAAATATTAAGAAAATAATGTGTGATTAGAAGTCAATAAATACTAATCAGTATTAAGAAAATAATTGATGTCAAATGCAAGTGCGTCACAAGTCAATAATGAATTTCTATGTAAAAAGCTAATGTCATTTAGTTACTAACACATATAATAATAAATATTAATTAATATAGCTATGAATTTTAACTCTTTATCTCATCATCTTTCTTAATGATAAGGAATATATTGTATTAAATATTACTATATAGACATTTTAGGAAGCAAGAAATTAGAAAAATTGAACAACTTATCTTGAAGCTATAGCTGGTAATTTGTGCATAGTATATTTTTTTTCAAGGAAATTATTGAACGTGCAAAGAGAAGTACTAAAATAATCATTTCAACCAAATCTCAATTAAGCCTCTACACAACCTAGATCAGCAAGAATCTCATAGACACATAATTGATCTTGAGCCCAGAGACACATAACTGATCTTGAGCTTTATTAAGTTCTCCAACAATTGGCACATTGTCAATTTACGCCATATACCAATTTCTATATAGATCTTCAATAGTTGAATCTGATATATGAAAAATTTAAATAATCTTTCAACTGAAAACCAGGAAGCTAACCAGCTAATCAACTTTAGTTTCCCCTAGTTGGAATATGCACTATGGTAAAAGATAATATTCAAACCTAATCAAGTTTTTGCACTGCAAATAATACATATAATACACCCACATGCTAATACTCTAAGAGGCAGGGAGAGCAATAGATATTTTAAATTTTAATGCTTTTGCTTCAGGAACAAAAACTTACTGACAGAAGCATTGAAATCATGACGCTAAAAACTGAGACCACATGAACATATTTAGGCCAACGTTGAGGATCCCAGAATTGTTCGCGAATAATTTGGTAGATTCAACATCTGTTCATGCAAAGCACAATGAGATGCTGAGATAACAATTGCTAAAATATGTTGAATGCTCTTTTACAACTAAAAAGCAAAACATTTAATGTGTAAATATCTGTTTGAAATCCATAAATATGGAACAGCTACAATGAAGTTATATCCATTCCATTTCAAAGGCAACACCTCCATTATCATTTGAAAAGATGATGTCAATCTAAGTTCAAATTAACTAATGCTTAAATCTACAGTAAAGCACAATCAGATTAGGGCAACAAAAATTGGACAGTCTATATGAAATATAATGAGGAAGAAAGACAGCAAAATGATAAACTTTACTGCATAAGAAATATATCAAAATGTCTAACAGACTGGAGCAACTAGAGAATCAAAAGTATAATCACCTACAGTGGTGAAGCATATCTAGAACTTTGGTAGTGACCTTATGCAGATCAGTTCTTGAGTATCTCTGTGTCAAACAAAACCCAACAATTGTCACTAGTTAGCAGATCAGATAATATAACCAACAGAAAAAGAAATGCAAAAATCATTATTTCACTCTTATGGAGCATAAAAGAATCTATGCACTTGCAAATAGCCAAACAACACCCGCCATTATCCCGCACAAGAGGGGAAAAAGAAGGTTAATTTCGTCATGAAAATGCAATTATTACCAAATGAACATCAATCGATGGAACCTCCAAAAGCGAAGCTAAGAATCTGTTCTTCGCTACTTTTAGACGAAACCTAAGAATAAAAGAGAAAATTTAATGGACATAAATGATTTTCCAAACCCAGCAAGTAGCAGATATGATTTTGAAATGAAAAAAATCAGAATATCAAAAAGACCCAAAAAAATTAGCAGGGTTAGCTTTTGAAGAAATGAGAACCAAATAAAACTAAATTACTTACCCATTTTACTAGATCGATTACCCCAACAGAAACGCAAATCCTCAAAATATCTCAGAGTTGGTTCTTTAACCACAAAGAAATGCCTTATTTTCCTATTGGACGGGAAAAAGATTAGAAATAAAGAGATATTCAATTGGTAACAAAAGGGAAAGAAGGGTTTTTTCAATTTCTGACCTGTAATCACCAATTGCGTAGCGCCCTAAACTGATTGAACCAGCAAAAATTAAATCTAGATCTTGCAAAACCAAGAAAATTGAAGCAGTTATGACATAAATCAAGCGAGGTCGAAAGTAATCCAGGCTTCTACTACTGCCATTTCTATAAGGTTTAGATTAGTTTAGTTTTGGAAGATATAAAAGGGTTTGCATTTTTTGCAAATAGAAAAGGGTTTTCGTGTTTTTGCTATTTCTCCATCTCTTGGGTTTGCCATTTTTTAATTTTTTTTTTGTGTGGGCATCGCAATTATGTGTTTTATTTTTATTAAATAATGGAGCATTATTTTCGAGCTAAACCATTTGAAGTCCCGCCAATGTTTTTTAGGGCAATAACGACCAAAATGTTAGTGTTTCAACGGCCGGATTTAAACCCCTCGTTATATAGCAATAAAATTTAAGAGCTAATGATCAGATTAATTTTTCTATGTTACTTCTATATTTTAATGATCGAATTTTCATCCCTTCGCTAAATTTTGGTCGTTAAAAATTAATTTTCTTGTAGTGAGAGTTGACCGAGCATTCAGTTCTTAGACCAGAGATGATTAGGGATACAGAAGAAAAGATCAGAGTTGTGTAGCGAAATCCAAAAGTTGCTAAGAATAGATAGAGATCTTATACCAATCGGAAGAGAAAGGATATCCCGTTTGAGGTCGGGGACAAAGTATTCCTCAAGGTGTCACCTTGGAGGAAAGTGTTGCGTTTTGGTAAGAAAGGTAAGCTTAGTCCTCGATTCATTGGGCCTTTTGAGATTTTGGAGAAGATTGGTCCGGTAACCTATAGGTTGGCTTTACCGATGGAGTTGGCTAAGATGCACGATGTCTTCCATGTCTACATGCTTTGACGGTACCGATCGGATCCGTCGCATGTGTTATCAGTTTAGGACGTTCGAATTCAGTCGGAATATTCGTATGATGAGGAACCGAAGGCCATTATAGCTCGGGAAGTGAGACAGTTGAGAAGCAAGCAAGTTCCTCTGGTTAAAGTTCTTTGGCAGCATTATGTGGTTGAAAAAGAGACTTGGGAGCCAGAGGCAACAATGAGGGTTCAGTATCCGCAGTTGTTTAGTGCAGGTGAGAATTTCGAGGATGAAATTCTTGTTAGTAGGGGAGAGTTAACACACCCCGCTTTCCCCCTAGTAGTTTGAGCCATGTTTGTCTGTATGTTGTGAGTGTTCTAGCATGTGATGTCTTAGTTTGGGCCATATTGCATGAGTTGTAGGCTTAGGTGATAGTGTTATGTGTGGAGGTTGTGAGTGGTCAAGTTCCACCAAATCACAAGAGGACAAGTGGCAAGGGTTACGAAGGGGTATATAAAGGCAATGCAAGGGAAGGGAAAAGAAGAGCAGCATTTTGCCCTAACTCTTCTGTTCTCTTTTTTTGGCCGCTGCCTCCTTCTCCTTCGTTTTCTTCTTTCTCCTTGCTCCATCTTGTGATTTCTTCCTTTGGCTGAGCTTTTGGTGGAAATTGATCAACTCAAGAGTTGTTTTGGTAAGATCTGTTGGGATCTCTCTTCTTCTTCTCCTTCTCTCTTGATCTTGTTGGATGTGTATTTGATCTAAGGTTTGCATTGGTGTGATTTTTGGGTTTCCTAGTTTAGAAGAGCCTCCTCGTGATCCTAAAGGGAAAGAGAAGGCTAGCGGGTGTGGAGATCGCAACTAAGAGATTAGGATTTTGCAGGTTTAGGAATTTATGTGTTTCGGATTCATTTCTCTTACTTTCGTGTCTTTGGTTGACCTTCTGGAAAATGTTGTTAATGAGGTTTATGTCAATAATGTTTTGAGTTTTTGTGGATTAAAGTTGTGTTATGATGCTTGATGCGATGAGAATGCTCGCTCAGAGGTAAGCTAGTTTTAGTTGGATTTCTGGGCATTATTCAGGGTTTCGAAGTGTTCTGCAAAATTTCTGCAAACTCGGAATGCAACTCTGTTATGAGCGTGCCGATCGGCACGAGCGTAACGGGGATTGGTGATTCAAGGTTCTGACCATGCTCTTTGCTGCTGAACGGGAGATAAGTCATTCTATCCAAGCTGATATCTGCCGATCGGTAGTATAACAAGCACTCTGTTGAGTGCCCGAATGGTAGCTGGGCATTTCCGAACGGAAAGCCCCAAGTGAGTAGCTGATCGGGAGCGCGACAGAGAGTTGAGTATTTGTCTTTGCACTTGGCCTTTTGGCCACTATTGTGAACTCGACTCTTGTTGTAATCGCGACAGTGATCTTCAGTTTGCCCTATCCTTCTAAAATGAATTTCCTATCCGTTCTGCAAGGGTTACTACTGCATGAAATGTAAGACTATTTTTATGTGTATGATATGATAAATTATGCTATGAGATGGAACGTGAAGTGAATTATGCATGACCGGCAAGAGTAAATCTAGTGGATAGTTAGGCATTCCTAATAGAGTTCTGAAACTGCAGCCCCTATGTGTTTCGAACCCTGATCAGGTGCTCGTTTGGGTCCTCGCGATCCTCTATGCATTTGGATCTTGTTTAAGATCCCCTATGCTAAAGCGTTTTGAATGCAAAAAATAAGAAGTTGCTTTTCGAACTGTACCCATGGGTACCCCTATGTGTTCCCCTATGCGTTTGCTCATTATCCAATATTGTGAGTCAGCTAGTCTTGTGTTATGATTTGTTATGTTCTGTTATGCTGATGCAAATGTGATTTTCGATTGGATGTGAACATGCGCCCATGAATCTATGTGAACTTCAATGAACGAATGAGCTCAGGTTATGTTTTGGATGTGTGTGTGTATATATATATATATATATATATATATATATGCATATGTATGAATATCAGCAGCAGCCATATCATATGTGTTCTGTTTTGGCGACCGTTGTGAATGGCCGTCCATATTATTGTTGTTTGTTTTCCCTACTAAGCATTATCGTTTAGCACGGGTGTTTCATCCATGCAGATGCGGAAGGTGTTTAGCTTTTGGGAGAGTCATCGCAAGTTATGCCAACACAGAGAGTTTGATGTGAGGACTTAGCATTTTGTAATATGATTCTTTTGTAGTTGTGAACTCTTATTTGTAATATTCTTTTGTTCAGCTTCCGCTCTGTATATTTTTTTGGAAGATGTAATTATTTTTGTATATCCGATCGGTTTGTAATGATATTATTATAAATATGAATGAATGATCATTTCTGCTTTCAAGTTTTATCTCTGTAATTTTATGTATGTTATATGTTTGTCCGGGCGTGGCATTCTGACCGGGATGTTGCGTGACTCTCTGGTCGGGGAAGTTTCGCAGCGTCTCTATTGGGGTCTTATAGTCATGACTCGCACTGCGATATGGCTGTCCTTATGGCTAGCCAAAGATATCCTGAACTAGATTTTGACCGCTAGACCACTACTAAGGGCAAAATTTTCTTAACTTTCTTAAACTCAATATTTACATTTTAACATTTTCACTCATGTTTTCATTTCATTTTCATTTCATTATACTAATTACCCACCATATTCATCATTTTTGCACATTTCATGAATTATCTCAACATAATTCATGATTTTCATATTAAATATAATGTAACTTCCCATTGAAAAATATTCACATATATTCTAAAAATTCCAAATAAATTTATGGACACTTCTTTTTATGTATAAATTCAATTTATGCCATTAAAAATCATATATACACAAAATATACCCTAGGGTTCAATTCGGCCAAGGTAAGTCCATTACCTTACAAACTCTTTTAGCTTTTATTAAGCATTCTAAATGTCATTTTAAAGACCCTTAATCACTTTTATAAGCACATATTCAATTAAACATGCCTTTAGCACAAATCCACCTAATTAACATAATGTAAACACATCCAATTTCAAAGGAAATTGAAAGATTTTATAGTCACTAACCTTATACACTTGCTTAGACCTTTCTGGACTTCCTTTTCCTTGCCCTTTCCCTTGGAAGCTTGAGTACCTTCTTGATTATCTACATAGAGCTGAAACTATACATCAATTTTTCACAAAGATTTTGGTCTCTTTTGCTCAAAATAACCTCATAAATGAAATCTAGGCACCTAAAAACATCTCTAGGCACCCTTAAACTAAATTAAAAACTTAGATTTCAGTTACCCAATTTCAAGCTTTTTACTTTGCCCCTTGATTTCATCCACTTCTTTTACTCCAATTAAAGACTAGGGACCCCAAAGTTCATGAAGGGAGGCTCAATTTCACTTTAAATGATTGGATTTAGTGAGAAATTTGAAGAGGAAGTGAAGAAATTGAGAGAGGAGGAGAGGAGAATGATTCGGCCACAAGAGGGTGAGGGAGAGGCTGGACGAGATAAGGCCTCTACCTCCCAAATCTGCCTTAAGGCTATTAAAGTGGTTCAAATGGGTTGGTCCTTGGTCTAACCTTAAGCCCATCCTCACAAGCCCAACATGCAATTTTAGGCCCATAATGAAATTTTTCTTTAGTTTTCTCATTTCCCAAATCCAATTCCTCCCAAATTTGATTCTATAATTCATATCATATAAAAATAGGCTGTACACAAAATTTTAGCTCAATCGGAGTCCATTTCTTGTCCGATTCAATCTGATATGTCCGATTCAATAATTACAGGTGTTATCGAAAAATTTCCTTTTTACTATCAAAAAATTCTCAATATTATTTTAGGCAAATCTGCAACTTTTGGTGATTTTTGGAGCTTAGTTATTATTTTTAAAATTCCTGTCAAACTAGTTACTATTTGAACCGAACCACTACCTTTTTGTATTTTTGACTTTTGGAGGCCTATTTGACCGCGATTTCACTCCAAATTTTAACCCTGGACTCACCGTAACTAATATTTTTTGATAGTCAAATAAAATATTTTTAACCTCCGGGTGTATTTTTTGCTCCGAAAGTACTATTCACTATCGAAAAATACTATTCATGACTAACCCGCTATTGGTGGCCATTACAATTCTCCCCTACTAAAAGAAATTTTGTCCTTGAAATTTACCTGTATCGAAGAGCAGAGGGTACTATTGCCTCACTGTAGCTTCTGGCTCCCATATAGTCTCTTCCACATCGTGATGGCTATAGAGCACCTTCACTAGTGGAATCTGCTTGTTCCTGAGTTGTTTGATCTCTCTAGCTGAAATCTCCATTGGCTTTTCTTCATAAGTCAGATCAATCTGAACTTGAATCTCTTCTTGTGTGATCGTATGACTACGATCATACCTGTACCTTCGGAGCATTGACACGTGGAACACATCATGGATCCTCTCTAACTCCAATGGCAACTTTAATCAGTAAGCTATAGGTCCTACTTGCTAAAGTATCTCATATGGGCCAAATAATCCCGGACTCAACTTGTCCTTCTTACCGAATCTTAGGACTTTCTTCCAAGGAGATACCTTCAGAAACACTCTGTCTCCGACTTGGAATTCTATATCCATTCTTTTCAAATCTGCATAAGATTTCTGGCTATCCATAGGTTCCTTCAATCTATCTTTAATGACTCTCACTTTATCCTCCGTGTCAAGGATCAGATCAGACCTTACTAACCTCTTTTCACTCAATTCTGTCCTGCACAAAGGAGTTATACACTTTCTTCCATAAAGTGCTTCGTAAGGTGCCATTCTAATGCTGGACTGGTAGCTGTTGTTATAAGCAAACTCTCCCAACTGCTACCAAACTCTAGCACACAACATTGCAACATATCTTTAAGTACCTGAATCACCCGCTCTGACTGACCATCTATCTAAGGGTGAAATGATGTGCTGAAGTGGAGTCTAGAACCCAACGCTTCTTGCAACTTTTTCCAGAACTGTAAAGTGAACCTGGGATCTTTGTCAGAAATAATGGAGAAAGGTACTCCATATAACTCACTATCTCATTGATGCATATTTCTGCCAGCTTAGTCAAAGGATAGTCCATCCATACTGGCAAGAAATGAGCAGACTTTGTGAGTTTATCGATGATAACCCACACAGCATCATGCTTCCTTTGAGTTATAGACAACCCGATAACAAAATCCATGGTCACTCTATCCCATTTCCATTCAGGTATGGTAATCGGCTGAAGTAAAACTGATGGAACCTGGTGTTGTGCTTTAACTTGCTGACATATTAAACACTTGCCCACAAACTTGGTCACATCGCGCTTCATACCTGGCCACCAATAATAAGCCTTCAAATCTTGGTACATCTTGTTACCACAAGGATGCATCGCATATCTACTGTGATGAGCTTCAGTAAGGATGCTATTCTTCATTTCTTCCTTATTTGGGACATATAGCCATTTCTTATAGTAAAGGCTATCATCATCACTTAGAGAGTAATCCTGTAACACCCCCTACCCATACGTAGGCGAACCCATCCGGATAGGAGTGAGATACTGTAGGAGCAGGGGTGTCACACCAAATAGATCGATACAAAGCAAACATTCATACATTATAAACATACGGAAACACAGCGGAAATTAAAACTTTAGAGAAACAACAATTGTTCATACATTAATATAACAAAATCATTACAATAATATTCTGATCAATTGCCAAAGCAAAAGAATTACATATTTAAAATAAACAAGAGCAGAAGCTTACAAAATTACTGCTACAAAGAAAGTTCTGATACAAAAAGAATCATTATAACTATTACAAAAATAGCCCTAACACTAATCCCTTCTGTGTTGGCTTGACTGGCGGTGACTCTCCCAAAGTAAAATGCCTTCCGCACCTGTACGGATAAAAACCGTGCTAAGCGATAACGCTTAGTGGGGAACACACAACAAAAGAGTGAATGGCCATTCACAATGGTCGTCAAAGCAAATCACATATGGTATGACATATGCGAATAATCATGTCAGCTATATATAATCATACTTGCAGAATAAAAAAATACAATCAGAAGCTCATGTCCACATCCATATACATATAAACTGATTCTCATACTTATCATGCTCATTCGGATATCACATTCTGATAATCATATCGAAGCAAACCAAAGCAAACAGAACACCTGCTGACTCACAATAGTGGATAACGAGTAAACAGACAGTACCTTACGGGTATGAATCGAATACAGACAGTACCTTACGGGTACGAATAAAAAAACCATTTATTTTTATCACATTCAAAACAAAATTTCGAAGGGACCTTAAACAAGATCCAAAATTCATAAGGGTTCACGAGGAACCAGACGGGGACCTGATCGGGTCCAAACGAAACTGAGGCTACAGCTAAAAGACTCTATTAGGGATGCCTAACTATTCACTAGACTGACTCTCGCAGGTCATGCGTAAAGAAATTCACATATTGAGTTCGTAACTTAAGGTAATAAATGACCATTATGGATTCAATTAGCATTCAATAATTTGATAGAGTAAAATACCAATTTATGATATAAGACAAATAAAATAACACTAAATAACATTTAAAACCAATCATAAGTGAAAAAGGAGTGAAAATGAAGAGAATAAAAAATCATCAAAAATTGAGGACAGAAGCATTCTACACGACGGTATGGCCAATCCATACCGCCGTGTAAAACACCTTACACGGGGGTATGGTATAGCCCATACCGCCGTGTAACATGCCCAACACGGAGTTGGAGCTGGGCAGAAGCATTTTACACGGGGGTAAGGGTAATCCCATACTGCCATGTAAAATGTCCAGTTCAACCTCCAGATGAAGTCTCACGATTCACACGTGTGAATCACCAAAAAACCAAGATTTTTACAGAGTAAAAACCCAATTTCAAACCCACAATTACACATTCAAACCATAAAATCAACCCATAAAACTCACCTTTCAGCTCAACATTCAAATACCACATGCAATGAACATACTAATTCATCAATCCACAATCTAACAAATTCACATATGCATCAATCATCAAAATCACCATCTCAAAATCACAAACTAAAATCTTAACTCAATACCCTCAAATCTCAAAGCATTAAACCAACATACAACTCATTATAACGCAATAAACTAAATAATTTCTAGAAATTCGTGTCAAACTCAAAATTATCAAATCTAAAGAAATTTCCCAAACCTTTGCTCCTATGCTCCAAATCACTTGGTGCCACTAATACCAGCCTTCTCCTTGCCTTTAAGGTCACGAGGAGGCTCCACTAACACCCAAAACACACAACATAAACAAAGACAAACCAATCATCAAACCCTAGACCACAAAACCTTAAACTCAAAAAATGAGAAGAAGAAGACGAACAGGATGAAGGAGATGATGGAAATGCAGAAAACTTACCCAAAAGAAGACTAAGAGATGATCAATTCCCACCACACCAACTTGGATCCAAGGCTCGGGCTCTTTTAAGAAGAGAAAAGGAAGAAGAAGAGTGAGGGGAAGAGGGAAACGGGAAAATGAAAGGAAATCTGCCCCTTTCCCCTTTTTCTTTTCTTTTTCTTTTTCTTTTCCCAACCCTAGACATGTGTCCTCTTCGTAGTGGTGGATCTTGATCACTCACACCCAACAAGTACACATCAAACACAAACAAGACTCTCCCAACTTATAACACCCTACAAATGTGTGAGCACACACACGCACTAGCGCAACCCAATAAACACATCCTACTACCATGTGAGCACCCGTACTATAATACAACCCACTAAAACATGCAATTTTCCCATAATACCCTTGTCACATGCCAAGCACACACAATGAATGCACACACACACAAATGGCTCATACTACTAGGGAGCAAATGGGGTGTGACAAATCCATACTGTTGTCCTCTTTAATCTTGCTCACTATGGCCACCAATCAATCATCTTGCTTTTGGACCACCTTCACTTGCTGTATAAAATCAAGCTTCACTTGCATTTGAGCTATCAAGGCTCCATCTTGAGCTAAGTTTAAATTGACATTCATAGCCTGAAGAGCTACAAACATTATCATTAGTCATTTACACTTATTAATGACTTTAAATATATTCATTTAAAATATTCAAATTACCTTACATAAACTTTTTGTTAAGTGCATCTGCCACTACATTCGCTTTTCCTGGATGGTAGTTGATGAAGTAGTCATAATCTTTAATCAACTCCAACCAACATCTCTGTCTAAGATTAAGTTCCTTTTAGGTGAGCAAATATTTAAACCTCTTGTGATTTGTGTAGATGTAGTATTTCTCTCTATACAGTTAATGTCTCCACATTTTCAAGGTGAAAACAATAGTTCCCAGCTCTAGATAATGAGTAGGATAATTCTTCTCATGAGTCTTAAGCTGTCGAGAGGCATAAGCAATCACCTTGCCTTCCTGCATCAACACACATCCTAGCTCATTTTTGGAGGCGCACTATAGGCCACAAAGTCCTTGCCTGATGTTGGTTGAGTGACTATAAGAACTTCCGTCAACAAATTTTTAAGTCTCTTGAAGCTCTTTTGGCATTTATCAGTCCATTCAAACTTGGTATGCTTCTATAGCAGTCGAGTCAAAGGAATTGCAATAGTGGAGATCTTTTGTAGTACCCGGCCATACCCAAGAAACGTCTGACTTCTGTAACATTCTTAGGTGACCTCTATTGAAGAATTACTTCAATCTTTGAAGGATCCACTTTTATGCCCTCAGCAGATACTACATTCCCAGAAAGGACACTTCATTTAACCAGAAGTCGCAC
Organism: Excoecaria cochinchinensis; assembly: GCA_947683425.1. Classification (NCBI taxonomy): domain Eukaryota; kingdom Viridiplantae; phylum Streptophyta; class Magnoliopsida; order Malpighiales; family Euphorbiaceae; genus Excoecaria; species Excoecaria cochinchinensis. Next base: position 8,339,156 of record CANTUQ010000004.1, read on the forward strand.
TTACTGAACTTGGCATAGAGTTGCTTTTCCTTCAAGGTCTGCAAAACAACCTCATATGCTTGTCATGATCTTCCGGTGTCTTTGAATACAATAGGATGTCATCAATGAAAACTACCACGAACTGGTCTAAGTAAGGATGGAAGATCCTGTTCATTAAGTCCATAAAGGCGGCTGGTGCATTTGTGAGCCCAAATGGCATGACCAAGAACTCATAATAACCATATCTAGTACAGAAGGAAGTCTTGGATACATCTATTTCTTTTACTGGTAGCTGATGATACCGCGATCTTAAGTCGATCGTCGAAAATACACCTAATCCTTTCAACTGATCAAAAAGGTCTTCTATACAAGGAAGGGGGTACCTATTTTTTATTATCACCTTTTTCAACTGCCTGTAGTCTATGCAAAATCTGAGTGTCCCATCCTTCTTTTTCATAAATAGCACTGGTGCTCCCTAGGTTGATACACTGGGTCTCATAAACCCCTTGTCAAGCAACTCTTACAACTGTATTTTCAATTCTTTCAATTCTGTAGGTGCCATTCTGTAGGGAGCAATGGAAATAGGTGCAGTGCCCGGAGCAACATCAATAGAGAATTCAACTTCCCTGTCAGGTGGCAAGCCTAGTAACTCATCTAGGAACACATCAGGAAACTCTCTAATAGTAGGCACTTTTGATACCTCTAAACTTGCCCTTTTTGCCTCCATTGTGTAACATAAATACGCAACACATCCTTTCCTAATCAATCTTTTAGCAGCTGTAGCAGAAATCACATCAGATAAGAAGTCGGTTCTCACACCCATAACTGTGATCTCTTAACCCTTAGTATGCTTCAAAGTAACTCTTTTCCGTTTGCAATCTACTATCGCTTGGTGGGAGGATAACCAATCCATCCCCAATATCACTTCGAACTCGCGGAATGGAAATTCGATCAGATTTGCTAGAAACACACAACCCTGAGTACTAATAGGGCACTCTTTGTACACTTTCTTAACCACTACACTATGACCCAGTGGATTACTCATAAGGATATCATGGTCTAAACATGCATCTCTCATCCCTTTGCCTAGAGCTATCTCAGTGTTACTATAAGAATGAGTAGAATCAGGATCAATAAGAGCATACACTGAATCAGATAATAACAAGAATTTACCTACTGTCACATCCGGAGCATCCTCTTCTTCTCTAGCCCTGACTGCATAAGTGCAGCCTGTAGCATGCCTCTGTCCCTGAGATAACTGTCCAGCTGGTCTAGATGCTGATGCAGTAAGGGTGGCTCCCCTACCATGACCTCTCGGTGAAGATGACCTAGAACCAAGTGCCGATGATGTCATTGTAGCATTTTGTGTCGAAGGACAATCTCTGATCTGATGGTCCTTTGAACAACACTTAAAACAAGCTCCATACAAGTACCGACATTCCCCCCGATGAGCTTTACCACAATGGTCACATGTCAATATTGTCTCACTGTCTTTATCCTGGGGTGTACTAGCTACAGATATAGCTGGCACATTGCCACGAGATGTACTACCCCAACATCAGCCCGAAGCATCAGGTGCACGGCTCTGAGATGATGGAGGTCTACCGGATTTCTTACCCTGACCTCCATTGCAAATAGGCTAGCCTTACTTTCTCTTCTACTGATACCGTGACCGCCTATCAGCCTCATCTGTCTGTATAGCTTCTACCTTGAGAGCAACCATAATAAGTGATCTCAAGTCCTTGTGTCCCTACAATCTGCTTAATCTCATTATGCAATCTCCTCTCAAATCTATTATACAATTTCTCCTCAGTGGACTGACTTGCATCTAAATAGGCACTTAAGCGCTCAAACTCGCGCTCATATTCTGACACTATCTTGTTACCCTATCTCAGCCTCCATAAGGCATCATGAATAGCTGCCTTATACTCAGACCCAAAGTATTTCTTCTCAAATTGTGTCACAAAGAAATCCCATTGTGATGCGTGCCGAACCTAGCAAAGGCCCTGTTGAGCCTGCTTTTAGGGCTCGAGGGATTGGTTCGCATCTTTTTGATATTGGGCATCATGAGTCATTTTGGATGCCTCCTTCCTAATAGAACATTGGAAAGGATCATCTAGCATCACAATGCCTTTAGGCACCTTTGAGGTATTTTGTAGTCGCCACCCAATTTACAAGAAATTGGGAAAGGTTTCTAACCTCTATTGGTCTAAACCAGAAAAGGTGTTCGGAACTTCACTCTTATTAATGACTTAAGTCTATAAATGAGTTTTTAAGAAATCAAAATTCCATCTGTCAACTCACGCGATTGTGCATTGAATTTAAAGCGCATTTGCAAGCATATTGAAAGCAATAAATAAAGCAGTAAGTAAATAAATAAATTACGAACGAAAATTGGGAAAGAACAATCCCCCAAAAATAAATTACAAAACAAAGAAATGGGATAGAACAATCCCCCAAAATAAAATAAAATAAGAAAACATAAATAAATAAAATTCGCCCCAAAATTAATTACAAGGGCCCCAAAATGAATAAATATACATACAAAATGATTAAAATGCATCATACATAAATCGGGTCATTTATTGTATTTTAGGAACATTGGTTCCTTTTTGTTAACTTAAAAAATTAGAGAACTATTTTTTTTGGGTATTGATTGAGAAAACTGTGATGAGTGATCCCATTTTATGAAAATTAGTTCTCCATTTGAAAGTGAGATTTTTTTGGTTAAAATAGGACATGGGTCCATTTTATTAAGAAAAATGCCAAGTTATTAATTATTGTGAAAAACGTGATTTTCTATAACGCGGAGAATTTAAAATACACTTTTATAAAACACATACAAATAATAATAAAAAGAAAATACAACAATTGAAATGCAAACCCCTAAATTGGATAGCCTTTAATTCTCCGATCCTCCAACCCGAGCAGGAAATATGACTCACGCAGATAAACAATTTTGAGGCAAACAAAACAAAAATAAAATAAAATGTTGGTGAAGTAAATTAAATAATTAATGAACTCATAAATTAATTGAATAAAATAATTAAAACGATTAAAAGATAAATCAAATAATAATTAGTTAAACTGATTAAATATAAAAAATTAAGTAAGTGGAAATAAACAAGCATAAAATAGTTGCATTAAAGGAAATAAAATAAAGCAAAGGCAGCACACAGGGAATAACAAAAAACGAAAGAATGGAACAAAGTGAAAAACACAGTTGCGTTTTCCAAAGGAACACGGCTCTGTTTTTCAACCAGCATTGCATGCAGTGTAGACACACACCTGTGTTTCTTGCAGAACACAGCTGTGTTTTTGCTCGTTAACGCAAAAATAGCTTCGTTCCAACAGAAAAACATGGGTTTTAATTTTAAAACACTACAATCAACAAAACTAGACCAAATGGCATGCATTTACTAATTAAATTAAATGAACACAATACGAACAAACATTTCAATAGACACCAGTAAAGAGAAAGAATTAAATAAACTAAAAGGAAAGATTAAATGACGACCAGAATATAATCCGAGGAGATTAATTGAGCGAAAAAAACCATAGATTAACAAAGAGAATCGAGACTGAAATATACAGGATAAAAACAAGGCAAATCATATTATGTTATATACATTACGCTCAGACGGTTGAACAAAATAGGGGAGCAAAAAAAACGAAAGGGGGAAAAGATCGGGCATTGCATGAATCATGTAGTGCACGAGTCATGCATTAACTTGAATGCGTTGTACGAGTCGTGCGATGAGCCATGACTCATGCAATCACTGCATAGATCGTGCAATCCTATCGGGAAATAGAGGGACAACGACGCGAAAGAACGGGAAAAAGACAAAGGAACTATCTGATTGGGATACCAAACCAATAATATGATCTAATCGAGAGGTTCGGATCCGATCGGGAAATAGAGAAAAAGAACAGAAAACGGCCCGATCGGAAAGGAAAGGAAAAGAAAGCAAGAGCACGATGCGATCAGGGAAGTCACGACATGGACAAACAAAGGCTCAACTCTGACAAACTTAAAAACATGTACGAACAGAGAACTAATAACAGGCTAACAAACACAACAAGATACCACTAAAACATACATAACAATACAACAAAACATGCTTATTTAATCATAACAGCAACAAATATGTGATAAACAAGTTAATAAGATCAAATAAGAAATATATATACAATATGTACAATGAATAGAGTTAACTAGCACAGAAAAACGAAGAAAACAAATAAAAAGAAAAGAAGAAGAAAAAAAGAAAAGGAATAGAGAGATGGCTATACAGTATTTACCCTCATATATTGATCTTTGATCTGCAGATGAAAGGTTTCTGGTTTTCCTCTTTGCTTTTCTTGAAATGGTTGTTAAAATAGAGACTCAAAAACTTTTTAACGAAAATCATGTTGATGAAAAAGAACCAAAACGATGGACTTTTCAAATGTTAAGAACTTGTTTCTTTTTCTCAAAATAAATCACATAATGTTTTTTCTTTTCTTTCTTTTCCATTCTGTGACACGCGCCGAACCCTAAACAACCCAGCAAGGGCCCTCGCTTTGAATCCGCTTTAGGATTCGAGGTATGAAGGTTCGCGTCTTTCGATCATGGGCGCCATGAGACATCATCGGTATGCTCCTCTCAATAGAACATTGGGGAGAATAACCTAGCCTATTGACGCCTAAAGGCACCTTTGAGGTATTTGGAGTCGCCACCCAATTTGCAAGAAATTGGGAAAAGGTTTCTCACCTCTATCGGTCTAAACCAGAGATATGGTGTCCGGAACTTCCCTCTTATTCATACTTTGGTTAAATATAAATGGGTTCTTAACTTCTTAAAATTATATCTCTCATCTCACACGATAAATGCATTTAATTTAAATAGCGCATTGCAAGCACTCAAAAAGCGATAAAGGAAAGCAATAAATAAAGCAGTAAAAGAAAGCGATAAATGAAAGCGATAAACACGCAAGCACACAATTACAATAGAAATAGGGGCAAAATACAACCCCATTAAAAGGAGATTAAAGATGTAAGTGGGACGGAATACAATCCCCAAAAGATAAATAATGTTGCCCCAAAAATTAATTACAAGGGCCCAAAAAAGAAGTGAACTTGAATTTAAAACACTCACTTAAGATTAAAATAAAAGAACATACATAAATCGGGACATTATTTGAGGAACGTTGGTTCCTTCACGCTTGTTCGAAATTTAGGAACATTGGTTCCTTCGTATTAATTTGAAGAGGGTTCGAAGAGTCATTTTTGATTGCTTGAATTAAAAAACCGGGATGAGTGATCCCATTTTTGTAGAAAAGTTGACTCTTCGTTTTAATTGTGACATTTTTATTGTCGGGCTAAAACAAGGGACATTGGTCCCAATTTTATTAGTGAAGAATCCAATTTAATTGTAAAAATATTTTTGTGACTTTTTATCACACGCGTACAAAAATAAAACAAGTACTTACAAGTAAACATGTAACACATAAAGAGAAGGAATTAAGAAAGATCTCACCGAGCAAGGCGATATTCCACGTGTCGCGACCCATCCGGGGAGCCGTGAGAACGCTTACACTACCCGACCCAAATTAAACTCATACAAAGATAATATCGAAAATAATATTAGTAAATATTTTAGGCAAATTAATCAAGCAAGTGCAAAATATAACAATAATAATAAATGATAAATAATGATAACGACAATAATATTATGATAACAAATAATAATATTATGTGGCACATAAACATTAGCATGACAATAAGTAGGTAATGATAATACTAATAATTATAATAACATAATATCAATAAATATAAAATGAATATATAATAATGATAATAATAAAAAAAAGAGATGATACATAGCAAATAAATAAATATAATAATAACAATGATTAGTTAATAATAAACATAAAATACATGAATATATAATAATAATGATAATAATAATAATAGTGATAATAAGGTGGTAATAATGCAAATAATAGTAGTAGTAAGTGACAAATAATATGAAAACAGAATAATCAATTAGAAATAATAATAACAATAATAATAATAATAATGATAGTAATAATAATGCCAAATATAAGGGAAAGGATGGCCCATAGAATAACCATAATAATAACTACGTGAGATAACAATGAATAATAAAAAAAATGACAATAGCAAACAATAACATGAGCCTAAATATGAACACAAGCATGAATAGTGATAACGATAAATAATAATAATAATATTAGCACATGAACATTAAAATCCATTTGAAGCCAACAAATAACATATTAATGGTGGTATTAATACAGAAAAATACTAAAAGTAAATAATATACATGGTATTGATAACAAAAAAAAATATTTTGAACAATAATAAATAATATGCAAAAAAATAAATGAGGGTGAGTTCAAGAATGTTTACCCTCAGAATTTTTTAGATTGGGGAAACGGTGTCCCGATCGATTTTCCTTGTCAGATTTGTTGTGATAAATACTTGAAGAAAATGGAGAAATTGATATTTCGAAATAAAATCAAGAAAAAATTACTTTGATGAAAATATTTTTGGGGAATGATTTGAGCAAAGGAAATTGATTTTCCAAGCCCAAATCACTCTAGAAAATGGATTCTGTATTTTGGGAAGCAATTCCAAAATTAAAAATTGAGAAAGATGAAAAAAACAAGCTAAAGAAGTCCTCTGGAGAGCCAAAAAAGTTAAGAGAAAAAAAAAACTTCCTCTCATAGTCTCCGTTCTCCTTCTTTTTTAAAATGAAAGGAAAAAAAACATTTAAAGTTGCCTTGGCCAAAAATGGCAAAAGAAAAAAGATCTATTATTTTTGGTTAATTCAAGATAGCATAAAATGGTGAAACAATGGAAAATGTCAGACTGAAGAAAAATCAGAAAATCAGATTGAAAATAGCGAAAAAAGTGGACAGGCGAAACAGGTCGCGCGGAGGAGGCAAGGGCGCGCGGCAGCCTGCGCGTGGGGGCTGCGCGCGAGGCGGCCTGCCTCGCGCGCAGGGGGGCGCGCGGCGCCCCCTGCCTCACGTGCAGGGGGCTGCGCGCGAGGCCCCCTGCCTCGCGCGCAGGGGCGGGCGCGCGGCGCCCCCTGCCTCGCGCGCAGGGGGGGCGCGCGGCGCCCCCTGCCTCGCGCGCAGGGGGCTGCGCGCGAGGCCCCCTGCCTCGCGCGCAGGGGGCTTGCGCGCGAGGCGCCTGCCTTGCGCGCAGGCGCCCCCTGCCTCGCGCGCAGGGGGCTTGCGCGCGAGGCGCCTGCCTTGCGCGCAGGCGCCCCTGCGCGCTGGGGCGGCCTGCTGCGCAGTCGCCCCTGTGCGCTGGGGCAGCCCCGCGCTGCCGCAGGCGGCCTTCGCGACTTTTTTTTTTATTTTTTTTTATTTTTTTAAAATATTAATTTTGACACCAAATTAATATTTTTTTATTTTACTTTACTCCATTTTAATTTTAATTTCCAAAAAAATATATTTTAATCATTTTTCGAAAAAACACACATCTGACAAGGGAACGATCGATTCTCACCATTTCTTGCCGAAAATCGGTCTTCTATTTCATCATCGGGTAATCCTGATCTTGGACCGCCTCGGGACCCGGTGTCTACAGTTGCCCCCAATTTTGGGGAACTTAGAACACAGGTGCCTAAGTGAGCCAAAATTCAGAAAAGAAGGGAAGAGACGCGTACCTGAGGTGGTCGCTTACCGAACTTGGTCCTGCCAGCTTGTCGGCGTCACGGAACTATTATTGGCCATGTGATTGATGAACGTCGGCTTGTCGGCGTGTGGGACTATGGCTGAGCGACTGATAAACACCAGTTTGTCGGTGCGTGCAGGCGTCAGACTTTTAAGAACGCGGTTGATAGAACGCCAGCTTGTCGGCATGTGAAACCGTGGCCGAGCGACTGATAAACACCAGCTTGTCGGTGTGTGAAGGCGCCAGACTTGGAAGAATGTGATTGATAGAACACCAGCTTGTCGGTGTGTGAAACCACGGCTGAGCGACTGATAAACACCAGCTTGTCGGTGTGTGAAGGCGCCAGACTTTGGAGAACGTGATTGATAGAACACCAGCTTGTCGGCGTGTGAAACCACGGCTGAACGACTGATAAACACCAGCTTGTCGGTGTGTGAAGGCGCCAGACTTCGGAGAACGTGATTGATAGAACACCAGCTTGTCGGTGTGTGAAACCACGGCTGAACGACTGATAAACACCAGCTTGTCGGTGTGTGAAGGCGCCAGACTTTGGAGAACGTGATTGATGAAACACCAGCTTGTCGGCATGTGAAACCACGGCTGAACGACTGATAAACACCAGCTTGTCGGTGTGTGAAGGCGCCAGACTTTGGAGAACGTGATTGATGAAACACCAGCTTGTCGGCATGTGAAACCACGGCTGAGCGACTGATAAACACCAGCTTGTCGGTGTGTGAAGGCGCCATACTTTCCTGCGAGATCAAAAGAAACTTGTATGCAAGGGTAAGTTATGCATGTGCATGTGCATATGTTATGCAGAATGCAGGTAACACCATTCATCTGAGTGGTCTAGGGGTCGAGGTGCAATAACTTTTGCCGAAGCGACTCATGGCTCCGTGTGGTCGCTTATGCCGCCAAGCGTCTGTAAGCGATGTCCTGTTTCATGGACTGTGACTCATAATTCTTCAGGGAGGATTGCCCGATGTGTGTCTTTGCTTGAAAGGGGTTGCCCAAGGTAATGCTGCCTCATCACTCCAAGCGTCATTGTTTTAAAGGTAGTGCGTCCCTCGAGGATTTTCACACTAGCTTTTCTTAGCGGGAAATGCGTCCTTGTCGGATTTTCACATAACCCTGTGCCTTATTTTTTTGCCTGGAATGGACCCAACCCAATCCAGCGGCTTTTATTTATTTTATTTTTTTTGTAGGGCAGACTGCCTGTTGCCAGGTTTTTACCCTGCCCTTTGGCCTAACTTTTGCTTAGAGCGCCAGTCACGGTTTTCATCTCTAACGGCCTTTTTTTTTTTTTTTTTGCCACGGAATCTTTTCAATCTGTCGACGTTGACCGGCTTCCTGAATTCGTTCCCATCACTATCTGTCAGGATCGCAGCCCCTTTAGACAAAAGCTTCTTCAGAATGAAGGGTCCTTCCCAAGTGGGCCTAAACTCGCCTCGAAAGTCCGGAACCCCTGGCCTCATCTGTTTGAAGACTAGGTCTCCTTCCTTCAATGGGTGCTTTCTTACTTTCTTCCCAAATGAGTGAGCTAGCCTTTTCTGGTAGATCTGGTTGTGGTAGTATGCCCCATAATGCGAATGGCAATTTCTCTGCCCAGTCTCTATAGGTTTGCACCATCTTAGCCAATATTTTCTTGATGTTCTTACTAGCGGCCTAGACTGCTCCGTTGGCCTGCGGTCGGTAAGGAGAGGACTTATGGTGTTGGATGGCGCACTTCTTGAGCATCTGCTTAGTCTCAGCTTGGAACTGTACCCCATTATCTGACACGATGTGATGAGGGAGACCGTACCTACAGATCAAATGTCGCTCGATGAACCTGGCCATTTCCCGGGCGCCCAACTTCTTGAAGGATTCAGCCTCGAGCTATTTGGTGAAATAATCGATAGCAACCACAATAAATCGGTGTCCATCGGAGGCTGTCAGGTGTACTTCTCCTATTATGTCAAACCCCCATGCGGCGAACGACCATAGAGATGCCAGGTTACACAACTCCGAAACTGGAAGGTGTCTCAGATTAGCGTATTGTTGGCATAATTGGCACTCCTTCACATATTTAGAGCTGTACTGCAGTGTCAGCCAGAAGAATCCTTGCCGCCTATTTTCTTTGCTAGGGCCATACCATTCATATAGGCCCCCACAGACCCCTGCATGAGTTTCCTCCATAACCTTTTTGGCTTCTTTACCCTCTAAGCATCTTAGTTGTATGCCATCGGCTTGTCACTTGTACAACACACCGTTTACACTGATGAACTGAGTGGACAACTTGCGAATCATCCTCTGGTCTTTTCAGTGGCTTCTTCTGGGAATACCGCCCTTTCCAAATAATTCTGGACACCATAGTACCATGGCTTTCAGTCCGTAGCCTCGACATCCCCAACTCATTCAGTCTCAAAGTATGGCTTGCTTGCACTAGAAACGTGCACAGGCCTCATGGCTATTCCCTTGGGGTTATCCGACATGGATACCAGGGTGGCTAAGGCATCTGCCAATTGGTACTCATCTCGGGGCACGTAGTTAAAAGTGCAGACTCCAAACTGGCCACTTAGTTCTTTTAAACACCTCACATATGGCAACAGCCGCTCTTCCTTAACGGTCCATTCACCCCTGACTTGGTGGATTACTATGGACAAGTCCCCAAAGACCTCTACTACTTTTGCCCCCATGGCTGAGAGTGCTTCTAACCCAAAGATGCAGGCTTCGTACTCAGCTTCGTTATTTGTGGCTTTATATCTCAGTCTCTTAGCTAAGGGGAGCTTCTCACCATCTGGGGTTGCTAGAATTACTCCTGTCCCGACCCCTTCGTTATTTACTGCCCCATCAAAATACATCTGCCACTTCTGTACGGTGATGGCCACCACATGTTTGTCGGGGAATTCATATTCTAGCCGGTCTGCTTCAATTGGATGGTCGGCAAGAAACTCCGCAACTGCCCGACCTTTGATGGTCTTTCTCGTGACATACTCCACATCAAATTCCTACAGCAGTATTAGCCATCTTCCAATCTTCCCTAACAACGAGGGCATTGCTAGATTCAGTGAGATATCAGATGCAGTCGTCGACGGATTTTCGGGGTGTGTTCTCCTGTGCGGGCTTTGTCAAGCTACTTTCTGTATCATTGCCCGACGTGCTCGTTAGCTCGAGATGACCCAGGACCCAGCTAGGGACCCATTATCGTTCCGGGGAGGAATCTTTTCTGCAAACTTTTACCTCTCGCTATCAGGATCTTTGGAGCCAACCGCCGGCGAAAACTGTCATACCCCTTTCGGTACCCATTTTGTAACTTCTACTGATGAGTGCAAAAGATGGATACTCAGTCCGGCACCTGACAACGGGACACGACAACTTAGGCATCTGGCTGGCGAGAGCAGGAGTAGAGTAGCCACTTAGATTTTACCTTTTATAAAAGAACTAGGAAATGATGAGTTAAACTGCTTTTGCTTTATGTATTTGCAAAAAAACTGTGTGCATTTCAGCACGATTTCTCTATACATAATCACCATTTAACATGGATTCAGAATGCAAAAATTACATCTAATCTCGGAGTGGATCTTGTAAGCATCAGACTCCTGTTTCCAATCAGCCCTCGCGGGTTTTCTTGATTGAATATATATATATATATATATTTTTTTTGTTTTTTTTTTGTTTTTTTTTTAAGCCTCCGCCATGGACCCTCCTTCAGTTTGTCAGCATTGGTTGAATTCGCTGTCATCTTCATCTGCCAGGGGGATCGCTGCTTCTGAGAGTGGCTCCCCTTGGTATCAAAGTCTTGGTCTTAGCCCTTATGCAGACTGGTCGAGGTGATGGGTTCCTTATTTGGGGTTTGAATATAAAGTTTCGCGTTTGGCCTTTATTGGCTTTGGCGGTTCGAACCCTGGGATGGCCTTTCGATGGCTGAGACAGGGTGACAGGTTGGGCTTGGATGATCGGGGGTACTTTTATCGGTTTTGGTGGTTTAAGCTTTCGAAATGGTTTTCGACGGCTGGGATTGGGTGGATGGTTTGTGGGTTAGCCTTTTAGATCCTTTTCAGTAGCTAAAAAGAATGACAATGTGCAGGCATGTGTAGATCAACAAGATTTGAGCGAAGCTTTTCTTCAAAAAGTATTCCCTTGCCCCCTGATCAATTCTCTCTTTTCTTCTCTCTTTTTTTTTTTTATTTAATAAATTTTTTTTTTATTTTTTTTTTGCAACCCAATTTTTTTTTAAGCTTTGCTCAAGTCCTCAATTTTACACATACGTGCACTTTTTATCTTAACCACTGGGAGCATTGTTGCTCAATCTAGTCGAGCATATAGTTTTAGCAAGAATTTTGGCTATAAGGGTTCTGAATGGTTAAGAGTCGATCTTAATTGTTTTTGGGGTACACATTTCAAATGGTTGAGAGGAAAGGGTTCACGTTGTTTGGTTTTGATGAGTTGTATTCTGGTGAGTTATGTTTTCTTTGTGAAGGTCTTGAGTCTCATTCGCCTAACTCCTGATGTAGCTTTCGAAGCTTGATCTTATTTGGTGGCATCATATGCATCCCAGATGTCGTGGGAGTGCAAAGAAATGGCTTTCAACATTCGGTTCGTCATCATGTTGGCTCGTGGAAGTAGTATTAATCTCAAGAATGTCCTTATCAATTTTCAGCATGTCATACCAGATCCGGGCAAAGGCTTTTTTTTTTATTATCTTTCAAGTTTTTATCTCACTTCAGGAGTCATAACAGATGCTATCAAGATTTTCTTTGGGTTCTCCCAAAGTTCCGAGATTGAATGGAATGGCATTAGTTGAACCAATGTCAAATGTAAATGTGCCATGATTATGCATAATGAAATCATAAGAAACATCACACAAGATAGCAAAACCATCCATTTCATTCAAGAAAACTATAATTAAAACTGTCATCATTAAATAGTTCAGAAATAAAAAAAGAACATCTAAATAGCTACTTCCTTCTTCTCTTGCCAATGCGGACGCTGCAGTCGACAGTCTATTATCACTTTTGGGAACCATTCTCCTCACTTCTCAGCTCCTCATCAATTAAGTGTAGAATTTGCCTCCTCAGAATTCGGCACTCGTCAGTCTCGTGCCCGGTACGCTGATGGTAGGCACAATACAGATCTGCTCGGTGATTGGGGCGCCCTTGGCCCCTGGCAGGTTGGGTGTCTTTGACTGCAACTTCCCTTGCTTAACGAAATAAGCGAACTGTTCAGATAAAGGCTTTCCTAAGATAGGATAGTCACTTCGGGTTATGCTTCCAGGTGCAATCTTTATGCCTTGAAAACTTATCTTGCTACCCTCTTCACGGCTTACGCTCTCACCGATCTTCACTTCAGGAAGCATGGATGGTTCAACACCCCAAACCTGCTTTCTCGGGACTCGCCAGTCATCGAATAGGTCTGTGACATACCGATGTGGATCCATTACCCCAAAACCCATAGTCGGCTCAGTTGACTGTGTCGGAGGGAATGAATTGCCTACACCAAATGAATATTTTTGGGCCACTCTGACCACCGGATCTTTCTTGATACCCTGAATACCGATAGAACTGTCCCCTCTGCATAGATCAATTTCTGGACTTGAGTCTGTGGCACCAAAGGCAAACTTCTTGTAGGCATCTTGGGTAGTCGCTCTTTTGGACCGCTGAATTGCCTCCTCGAGGACGTCTATTTTTCTCTTGGAGCCACTCAACATCGACAACCCGAATTCCTCTTTACCAGCGCATCCTACGCCTTTTTGCTTCAGCTGCGGAACACAAGGCATTTTTCCTCTTAATCCATATCCTGACATGCGTGATGCCGCAGCCGGGCTGCGCTTGCTCTGTGACACAGCAAGGCTAGCGTACTGCGCCTTGGTAGTTGGCGCAGTCGCGGCGGCGATGTCCTCCTTCATAGTTTCCATCTTGACCTCAAACTCTTTCAACTTTCTCTCTAAGTCCTGCGCTCTCTTCTCCATTTGGTCGATAAGGAATGCAGGGGTTGCGCCCAATCTGCTTGATGGATTAGCCATTTCTAATGACAATTCTGAAACCAGGGATTCGGGGCTAGAGATTCTGAACTCCAATACGAAGCTTGCTCTGCTGACTTAAAGGAAGATCTTCTCTTTACCGATTGGCCACCTAAACCCCTAGACCACGGATTCGTACTTATGATGGCTGAAAAATCCAATTCGTTAGTATGATGCATGGATGACATTAAGAATGCATGGTCGTGTTGATGCAGCATCCACAAACATGCACAAGCAAACAGACCCTTCCAACCTTATTCCTCCCGCACACGGGGCAATGTGGTCTCTTTCCTAGGTAGGCTTAGTCCATGGGTCAACAGGGGACCCTACGAACACGTGAAGTGCACGGCGAAAAGCCGGCAGCATGACAGCTCTAGACTAATGTACACGCGTATGGGTTTTGGCCATTACGTATTTGGACAATTCAATCTAGTTAAGGTGGGCTCACCGGGGCATGAAAGCCTTTGATAAAAGACCACTTAACTTGCTTGATTTTGCTTAATACGCGACGGCCCATGTCACAAGCATCATATTAAGGAACATACTACCTAGTGGAAGTCTCTATTTGCCATTAGATGAGCTTTAGTCAAGGTAATGAAACTTTTAGGGCTACCCAAGCATGGTCCGCGCCGACGGGTCTAGCTTATCACGAGCATAACGACCGATCGGGGCACCATTTTGATATACCAAAAGGTACAAAACTTGGGCTGGTGATTATCCTTAACACTTTCCTACAATGAGTGAAAGTAGGGTCGTGCTTCGGGAACGCACCGGGGTAAGATAGGGACCAACTAGCGTAAGTCTAAGGCTCTAAAATGATATGAAGCAATTTTCAAAAAGAGATAGAATTTTGAGTTTCAAAAATCCAATTATAAATTTTAACCAAAGCACTTTCAGAGTGAAGTCTCAAACACAAACTCCCCAGTGGAGTCGCCACTGTGACGCGCGCCGAACCCTAAACAACCCAGCAAGGGCCCTCGCTTTGAATCCGCTTTAGGATTCGAGGTATGAAGGTTCGCGTCTTTCGATCATGGGCGCCATGAGACATCATCGGTATGCTCCTCTCAATAGAACATTGGGGAGAATAACCTAGCCTATTGACGCCTAAAGGCACCTTTGAGGTATTTGGAGTCGCCACCCAATTTGCAAGAAATTGGGAAAAGGTTTCTCACCTCTATCGGTCTAAACCAGAGATATGGTGTCCGGAACTTCCCTCTTATTCATACTTTGGTTAAATATAAATGGGTTCTTAACTTCTTAAAATTATATCTCTCATCTCACACGATAAATGCATTTAATTTAAATAGCGCATTGCAAGCACTCAAAAAGCGATAAAGGAAAGCAATAAATAAAGCAGTAAAAGAAAGCGATAAATGAAAGCGATAAACACGCAAGCACACAATTACAATAGAAATAGGGGCAGAATACAACCCCATTAAAAGGAGATTAAAGATGTAAGTGGGACGGAATACAATCCCCAAAAGATAAATAATGTTGCCCCAAAAATTAATTACAAGGCCAAAAAAGAAGTGAACTTGAATTTAAAACACTCACTTAAGATTAAAATAAAAGAACATACATAAATCGGGACATTATTTGAGGAACGTTGGTTCCTTCGCGCTTGTTCTATATTTAGGAACATTGGTTCCTTCGTATTAATTTGAAGAGGGTTCGAAGAGTCATTTTTGATTGCTTGAATTAAAAAACCGGGATGAGTGATCCCATTTTTGTAGAAAAGTTGACTCTTCGTTTTAATTGTGACATTTTTATTGTCGGGCTAAAACAAGGGACATTGGTCCCAATTTTATTAGTGAAGAATCCAATTTAATTGTAAAAATATTTTTGTGACTTTTTATCACACGCGTACAAAAATAAAACAAGTACTTACAAGTAAACATGTAACACATAAAGAGAAGGAATTAAGAAAGATCTCACCGAGCAAGGCGATATTCCACGTGTCGCGACCCATCCGGGGAGCCGTGAGAACGCTTACACTACCCGACCCAAATTAAACTCATACAAAGATAATATCGAAAATAATATTAGTAAATATTTTAGGCAAATTAATCAAGCAAGTGCAAAATATAACAATAATAATAAATGATAAATAATGATAACGACAATAATATTATGATAACAAATAATAATATTATGTGGCACATAAACATTAGCATGACAATAAGTAGGTAATGATAATACTAATAATTATAATAACATAATATCAATAAATATAAAATGAATATATAATAATGATAATAATAAAAAAAAGAGATGATACATAGCAAATAAATAAATATAATAATAGCAACGATTAGTTAATAATAAACATAAAATACATGAATATATAATAATAATGATAATAATAATAATAGTGATAATAAGGTGGTAATAATGCAAATAATAGTAGTAGTAAGTGACAAATAATATGAAAACAGAATAATCAATTAGAAATAATAATAACAATAATAATAATAATAATGATAGTAATAATAATGCCAAATATAAGGGAAAGGATGGCCCATAGAATAACCATAATAATAACTACGTGAGATAACAATGAATAATAAAAAAAATGACAATAGCAAACAATAACATGAGCCTAAATATGAACACAAGCATGAATAGTGATAACGATAAATAATAATAATAATATTAGCACATGAACATTAAAATCCATTTGAAGCCAACAAATAACATATTAATGGTGGTATTAATACAATAAAATACTAAAAGTAAATAATAGACATGGTATTGATAACAAAAAAAATATTTTGAACAATAATAAATAATATGCAAAAAAATAAATGAGGGTGAGTTCAAGAATGTTTACCCTCAGAATTTTTTAGATTGGGGAAACGGTGTCCCGATCGATTTTCCTTGTCAGATTTGTTGTGATAAATACTTGAAGAAAATGGAGAAATTGATATTTCGAAATAAAATCAAGAAAAAATTACTTTGATGAAAATATTTTTGGGGAATGATTTGAGCAAAGGAAATTGATTTTCCAAGCCCAAATCACTCTAGAAAATGGATTCTGTATTTTGGGAAGCAATTCCAAAATTAAAAATTGAGAAAGATGAAAAAAACAAGCTAAAGAAGTCCTCTGGAGAGCCAAAAAAGTTGAGAGAAAAAAAAAAACTTCCTCTCATAGTCTCCGTTCTCCTTCTTTTTTAAAATGAAAGGAAAAAAAACATTTAAAGTTGCCTTGGCCAAAAATGGCAAAAGAAAAAAGATCTATTATTTTTGGTTAATTCAAGATAGCATAAAATGGTGAAACAATGGAAAATGTCAGACTGAAGAAAAATCAGAAAATCAGACTGAAAATAGCGAAAAAAGTGGACAGGCGAAACAGGTCGCGCGGAGGAGGCAAGGGCGCGCGGCAGCCTGCGCGTGGGGGCTGCGCGCGAGGCGGCCTGTCTCGCGCGCAGGGGGGCGCGTGGCGCCCCCTGCCTCACGCGCAGGGGGCTGCGCGCGAGGCCCCCTGCCTCGCGCGCAGCGGCGGGCGCGCGGCGTCCCCTGCCTCGCGCGCATGGGCGTGCGCACGAGGCCCCCCCTGCCTCGCGCGCAGGGGGGGCGCGCGGCGCCCCCTGCCTCGCGCGCAGGGGGCTGCGCGCGAGGCCCCCTGCCTCGCGCGCAGGGGGCTTGCGCGCGAGGCGCCTGCCTTGCGTGCAGGCGCCCCTGCGCGCTGGGGCAGCCTGCCACGCAGGCAGCCCCGCGCTGCCGCAGGTGGCCTTCGCGACTTTTTTTTTTATTTATTTTTTATTTTTTTAAAATATTAATTTTGACACCAAATTAATATTTTTTTTATTTTACTTTACTCCATTTTAATTTTAATTTCCAAAAAAATATATTTTAATCATTTTTCGAAAAAACACACATTTGACAAGGGAACGATCGATTCTCACCATTTCTTGCCGAAAATCGGTCTTCTATTTCATCATCGGGTAATCCTGATCTTGGACCGCCTCAGGACCCGGTGTCTACACATTCCTTTCTTCCTCTCCAAGCTTTTCTCTCTGTGTTTTCTCTCTTTTCAATTCAGCTCTCTCCAATAATTCTCTCCCCTTTTTATTTTTCAAAATCCTCTTTTTTTTATCTCCGAGAAGATTAAATCTTTCCTTTTCCCAAATCCAGCCATAAACCATCGTTTTTTAACCAAATCCTCGAAATAATGGAACAAGGAGTGCTGGTGGCATGGAGAGCGTGAGGCAGGTAAGATCTGCCACACGTTACCTCTTACCAAGGTGGGAGGTGCCTCATTGCATCTCACAAACATGATATGAACGTTAGGTTGCATCTCACGTGGGTGAGATGGGCCTCACACCACAGGCCCTCCAAAAACCTTACTCCCCTCCATTTACTTAATTTTCTATCCCCCTTTTTATTCTAAAATTAAAAAAAAAACAAAAACATTTTTTTTTGAGGAAACCATCACTTCGATTTGTCTCTTTTGCCCGTGAACAAGCATCATTTGTCGTCATTGGGTAACTTTGGTCTGGGCTGCCTGAGGACCCGGTGTCTATAGTTTGCCCTAGTTTTGGGGAACGTAGTGCCTGAGTGCCTAGGTGAGCCAAACCTCAAAAAAAGAAAGAAGTGCGTACCTGAGGCAGCCATCTTCTTGAATTGGGCGGTGCACCGAGTCTGCACCTGACTTACAAAATGCGAGGGTTGCTCTTCTGAGCTGCACCGAGTCTGCTCTAGACTTACAAAGTGCGAGGTTGTTCTTCTGAACTGCATCGAGCCTGCTCCAGGCTTACAAAATGCGGGGTTGCTCTTCTGAGCTGCGAAGTGATAATGCTGTGGTCATGCTAACCCTTCGTGGAATGGTAGTGCCACCATCATGCTAATCCTCCGTGATTTGAAGTGGTAGTGCCTTGGTCGTGCTAACCCTCCGTGGAGTGGTAGTGCCGCCATTGTGCTAACCCTTCTGAGATATGAAGTGGTAGTGTTGTGGTCGTGCTAACCCTCCGTGGAGTGATAGTGCTGCCATCGTGCTAACCCTCCTGAGATGTGAAGTGGTAGTGCCGTGGTCGTGTTAACCTTCCATAGAATGGTAGTGCTGCCATCGTGCTAACCCTCCTAAGATGTGAAGTGGTAGTGTAACACCCCCTACGTCCCCGTTGGAAGGACGCGGGTGCGCTACCGACGCTTACTCACATACATGCACACATACGCTAAGCGAAAGTATACGTTCATGCAAAAACACGAGAAATTAAAAACTTATCTTGAGAAGCAAAACTGGACATACATTAACTCACACACACACAGGCACTAAGCCGAAACATATACACATGTATACATATGATCATTCAGCGGAAGCATAAAGCGGAGAAATAACTGAAACTTAATTGCATTAAGATCCTTATATAATCAAAAGGCTACAAATTATAGAAATTAAAATACAGAAGCTAAACATAATAACATAACACTTCTAACTCCTATGTGGTTGACCCTGCAGACGCGCGACTCGAACCGAACCATACTTGCCACCTGCACGGGAAAAGAGCCCGTGCTAAGCGATAAACGCTTAGTGGGGAGAACACACAAGCAAGATGGACGGCCATTCACAATGGTCGCCAGAGCAAGTTACAGACACAAATGGCATATGCAAATAATCACAACAGATGGATAAACAAGCCTGCATAGGAAATCCTTGCATTCAAAAGTTCATATACACATACTTGTACCTATTACCTGAGTGCTCGTCTCAATATCATATTCGTACGAATACTACACTCTTATATCATATTAAGCAAAGCCCCTAGCAGACAAGGGATTACAGTAGACACAAATATTCATGTAAAACTACATACAAACTCTCATGCATATAGCTACCGGGACATCAAGGGTCAGTACCCTACCGTGCACAGCCACGAGAGATAATACACATACGACTATCATGCCAAGTTCTCATGCATTTAACGGAAAACCCAATCACGTACAATACAAATATCAGGCAATACACATCCAACTATCATGCCGAGAACGCTAGTTAACTAAACATATTTTTATCATGCCTTGAAATGTAAGTACATGACCATACGCTGAACTCACTACAATAGGAAAACTAGAGAGAGGAGGCACGTAACATAACACAATATATATAACATTCTAAGGTCAAGAGCACATTCATTACGTATCTTGATTCACATAATTCACTATAACCGTCAAAAGTACAAAATCATGTTTGTGCACATGCTTACTAATAATAGCATTCAAAATAGACATAACTAATCGAATTCATGGCATTCAAAAAATCATGGTCACAGTTACGCGCATCTTAAATTCTCGTACCTATATACACAACCGTTGGCATACAATACATTCACAATATGTTATGCATATACCCATATATGCAGATAAATATATCCAATTCACATGTTTAGGTCACACTTAACCCATTCAGAGATTCATAATCACATTCGGATACAAAACCGATTCACATTTCCCGTATCATGCTTAATCGAATATCACATTCTCTTGTTCATATTAGGCAAAACAAACGGAATACCTGCTGACTCAAATTAGTGGATAATGATTATACGGACAGTACTTTACGGGTACGAGCCGATATAAACAGTACTTTACGGGTACGAGCTGATACAGATAGTACTTTACGGGTACGAGCCGATAAAATCAAGATACTTTTAACTTTTGTAAAACATTTCAAAGGGGACCTTAACCAAGATCCTTTTACATAAGGGTTCGCGAGGAACCAAACGGCGACCTGATCAGGGTCCAAACGGAAACAGAAACTGCAGCAAAGACTCTATTAGGCATGCCTAACTATCCACTAAACTGACACTAGCAGGTTATGCATAATCCATTCAATTCATTTCATATTATCCCAAAACACACACACATATATATATATATATCATGTATATATATACATACGTATAAGCATATTCATATCATGGATTCACATACATATAATTTACAACATTGCCCATGCATAATACATCCACATGTGTTAACATACTTCATAAAATGGTCCAAGCATAAACCTAAAGGTATCACAAATTCGGAATTCACACATTGGCATCACAAAAGAAAACTCAATTTGGAAAACAGGGAGTGTCGCGATCGCGACGGATATCGCGCTCGCGATAGAGGCTACTTGCCCATGTCGCGATTACGGCAACCTTTGCGATCTCGCGAGGGAACTAGGGCATCTCCCTGTTGCGCTCACGACAGTGAACTGCCAATCCAAACAATTCGGCAACCGATCTCTCTGACGCGCTCGTGACAGAGGCTCTGCTGTATAGATCGGCGGAGAGCTCGGACGCGTGCGAGGGCTGCTTTCACCGAGCTCTGTCGCGACCTCGTGACGATGTCGTGCTCGCGACAGAGTCGGGAATTCCAACCCTTACACAAGAAATCTGCAGAAAATTCCCTCTTAACAACCCCCAAACTCAACCAACGTCAAAACACCAACTTACCTCATCCCCAGCAAGCCACACATCATTGGCAACATAAGCACAACATCCGTATCAAGAATTCCAATAAAACATGCCACTAACAATATCCATTTACACAATCTATAATGTCAACACTATTCGCCATTCATCACAACCGCACCCATGTTATGCATTCATATATACGGTACAACATGCCTAGGTTACTCATGAGATCAACACATATCCACACTCATCCATAAACCAACCTTCACGGAGTTATATCTACTATTATTCACTTGTTAAATCACCAATTCTTAATCATACTCATAAGTTTTACCAAAGACAACTACTTATATGGTCATTTAATTACCCTAAAGATGCATAATAAGCTGAGGGGAAGGCACGGGATTGATCTGGGTCAACCCAGGACTCAAAAATGATGAAATAAAGGCTAATATAGGTTTTTCTGTCGCGATCGCGACAAAGGCTCATCTCAGAACCCACAAAAGACTGCTTAAGCCCCAAAACTTGTATTGCCTAAACCGACCTCTAACCCTCATTTTTAGCCAAAACTTCCTACCGAACAAATGTTCCCTAGGATGTTAGCGTCCAAATGCAATAAATTTAAGATCAAAATGACATGTAGAACTCCAGATATGATCTACACAACCCAGACTGTTCAAATAACCCGACTCAAACAGAAACACTACGATTTTATCAAACTTTCAGGATCTTAGAGCAAGAATTAGCCCAAGGTTATTTCTATGACTTTTACAGATATGAAAGTCATGGTTCTAATGGCTTAAGAATCAAAGGATTTAGAGCTCTATAACTACAGATATGACAAAAGCAATACACGGAGGTCAAAAGAGAACTAAACAGGATTACTAAAATCACCATAAAACATCAAAATCAAAGAAATCCCCAAACTCATGCATTTCAATGCCAACCCACATATACATTTATTTCAATCAAATACATGGATTACTAACACATTTACCAAAAATAGTTCATGCATAAACTCATATCAAACACTCAAATTCCCGGAAAGCAAACAACAATACAAACTCATGATCCATGGAGAATAGGCAAACACAACTCAAAACTCAAATGTAAAATCAAAGCTCCCAAACCTCAAATTGCCGATGCAATCTTCAACCTTCAAAAGTCCACTTTCTCTTTTCCGTTAAGCTTGCTCTTGAAACCCAAAGCTTGCACAAACCCAACCAAGAACACATAAATCAAACCAAGCTCAAACATCCAAAACCAGAATTCTAAGAGCAAAAAAAGATGGAGAAACCAAAACTCAAACACAAGCACTTACATCAAAATCCTTCAAAACTCAACCCTAGCTCAAAGATGGAAGAATACCCACAAGCAAAACTTGAGAGAGCAGAAAATGGAGGTGAGAAAGAGAGAGAGAGGGCGTGAGAAAAGAGAGGGCAAAACCCAAATGGCTTCTACGGGAAACTCCAATCTCCTTCCCTCTCTCTACTTCTTTCAATTCCTCATTCAATGCTCCCACCAACCATTGCCACATGGCAAGCTCCTATTGGACCACAATTCCCACTCACTTGACTTTTCCACTTTAAGCACCATACACAAACCACACACAACCATGTCTTGAGTAAATATCTTCAAGGCACCAAACACCACTCACACCATATCATTCCTTAAAACCCACTTACATCCTACTCCCATACATTACAAGCACACACTAGATTAATCCCAAATAACATACCCTACATCCATACACCACCTACACACCTTAATATTTCTTCTCTTAACCTACTTAATTAATTTCCTTGCACTAAATCCTTAATATCCAAATTTTCCTCTTACATAAATTACGAAAATACCCTTAATACCCGGACTTATCGCGCAAAATTCCGACTAGGCCCTTTTTGGGGTGTTACAGGTAGTGCCGTGGTCATGCTAACCTTTCGTAGAATGGTAGTTCCGCCACCGTGCTAGCCCTCCTGAGATGTGAAGTGGTAGTGCTGTGGTCATGCTAACCTTCAGTAGAATGGTAGTGCCGCCATCGTGCTAACCCTCCTGAGATGTGAAGTGGTAGTGCCGTTGTCGTGCTAACCTTCAATAGAATGGTAGTGACACCATCGTGCTAACCCTCCTGAGATGCCCTCCGTGAGCCCTTTGATTTATTGCCCCCTAAAAGGTCTTTAGTTGATTTTTGGATTGGTGTTTTGACTAATGTCGTCACTCTCCTTCTGCCAGTGTCTGCATTGAATCTCTCTCACTGCAAAACTAGGAAACCAAGTATGCAGGAAAAATGATGAGCATGCACGTGAGATGCATGGGTCATGCAAAAATGCAGGATAAAAATTCATCCAAGTGGATTTAGAGGTGACAGCCGGTTTGGTCGTAATTTGCAGTAGGATCGGTACCCTCTGGAATTGCTTTTGAACTTCATGCCTTTGGGGATTGCAAGGTTCTTGTCTGACACCTGTAGTTAATCTTTTAAGGTAGTGCGTCCCTTGTGGATTTTCACACTAGCTTTTCTTAGCTGGAAATGCGTCCTTTCGGATTTTCAAATAACCCTATGTGACGCGCGCCGGATCCCGAGCGCCGCCCTTTCGGACCGCCCGCACGTGGCCGATCGGGGCATTTGCGGGTCCGTTGACATCTTGCGATAAATCGCAAGTGCGTCTATGTTGGGCAACAAGGAGGTATCATGGAGTCGCCACTCAATAGAACATTGGGAAAGTTACTCTCGCCTCGGAGAGCCTAAGACTGCGCTTGGTATCCATTTTGGGCCAGCCAGAGGGGTCTTGGAAGGTAAACCTCTCGCCCTAAGGAGCCTAGGATTAGCGCTAAAGTCACGTGGCACAAAAAAGGTGTCTTGGAGGGTAGACCTCTAGCCTTTTTGAGCCCAAAGACCAGAGCTGGGTCCGGGATTTCTCATCTATTTCTACCTCGATTATTTTATGATTAAATTTTAATACCATTGATTCGCTCTCTCTCCACACGATGCAATTAATTGAAAGGCGCATTTATTCACATTTTGAAAGCGGTAAATGAGCAAAATAAATATCGAAAGCGATAAATTACAATAATACAAGGAGCAGAATACAACTCCCTCTTGTAAATGTGCGAAGCATACATAAAACGGGTTATTCATTTAATAGTGAGAACATTGGTCCTCGCATGCATATTTATTATGAAACAATTTTGATGTGATGATTTATTTGGGTATGAAAAACTAGGACATTGGTCCCATTTTTATTTAGAAAAAATGTCAAGTTAATTAATAAAAATGTTTTTGTGATTTTCTTTTTAGCGTGCCTAAATAAAGAATTTTACAAGAAAATTATATGGCAAAATTAAATAAAATATTACAAATCAAATGAGCCGTTTTGGACCTCCCGATGTACTCGCAAAAACGCCCAAGCGGAAAAAATGAGTTTAGGCATAAAAACAAAATACAATTAAAACAACGTTAGTGATTAAATCAATTCAATCAATTAAACATACAAAATAATGAATAAAAAATTAAAATAAAATAAGGTGATATAAAAAATATGATAATGGAATCAAAAATATTAACAAACCAAAATAAAATGAGAAACATGGATTATATGTGATAAATGATTGAATGATGTGATGAAAATAAAATATGACATGTTAATTAATACATGTAAAAATATGCACATGATGAAAATAATGATGATAAGTGAAAAATAATGAATGAATAAATAAACAAATGATAATAAAATCATGTAACAATGATAAAAATTAGTAAACAAAGGAATGAAAATAATAATGATATATAACAAGGTTAATTGATATGTTCATAGTTAATACAAACTATTTACATGGCAAAAAGATTAGTTTAAATTAATTAATTATTTGCATGTTAAAAATAATGAGGAATCAAAATAAATTATTTATATGTTAGGAATTAAAAAGACAATATTCACATGAATAAAAATCAAATCATATATATAAACAATTAAATAGAACAAATATAAGATGAATACAACAAATGAATAGATGAAAACAATAAATAAATCAATAAAAATAATAAAATATATATGAATAAATTAAATAAAAATAAAATAAAATAGAAACGGAGCCAAGAATATTTACCCTCAGAATATTGGATTTGATGAAGGAAAAGTGATGATTTTCCGGAGAATTTGCTTGAAAGAATAATTCAGCAATAAAATTAATTCTCTTTGTTTATGGAGAAAAACAAAGGAATTTATTTGTATGCTTAAGATTAAAAAGAAATTGATGTCAAAATGATGATTAATTTCTTGTGTTTATGGAGCAAACACAAAGAAATTAATTGGAATAATTAACAATTGAAAATTAATCTTTCAATTTCAATTAAACCTTATTAATTAAAAAGAGAAAATCTGAAATTTTGAAGAGAAAATAGAAGAGAGGAATTCTGGAAAATTAGGTCTCAAAAATGTGGAGGCTCCCCTTTTTTGATTTCATCCTAAACTATTTAAAAGATAGGAAATGTTGCCCTAATTTAATTAAGGAAAACAAACCTAATTTTATTCAAATTCCTTTATTTTTGGGGATAAAATCAAGTTTTATTAATTAATAATCTATAAAAAATATTTTGGAATTTTATTTGAAGTCAAAAACCCTTAATTTTGGGATAAAAATGGATTTTTGGGTGAAAAAATCGGAAAAAAGGCTGAAAAAATGGAAAATAGGGTAACAGACTCTATACCGACGGCCAGGATGCCCGTCGCTATAGAGTGGCGGGCGTCGGAGCGACAGCCAGGCGAGAATCACGCGCGATCCGCGCGCTGGCGCTCGCGCACGAGCGCTCCGTGCGGTGCTCAGCGTGCGCGATGCTGCGCGTGCCTTTAGCGACGCGCAGCATCGGCGACGCTGAGCGTCGCCTTTGCGCTCACTGCGCGATGGGCGCCTGCGAGCTGGGCGCCAGCGCGCCTGCGCGCTGCCGCGCCCGACACTCGCGGTCCGAATTTTATTTTATTTTTTTTTAAATTATAAATTGACTAAAAACACTATAATTTTAAGCCCCCATTTTTCAAAATTAATTTTTTTAAATATTTTTTATTATTTTCTAATTTTTCACTCTAAAATGCAAATTTGACGAGAAAATCATCACCTTTAACCTTTTAAGCCTGTGAAGGCAATTATCATCATTGGGTAACTTCGATCTAGGCTGACTCAGGACCCGGTGTCTACACCCTATACCTATTTTTTTCCTGGAATGGACCCAACCCACTCCAGCAGCTTTTATTCATTTGTTTTTATTTTGTTTTTCAGATTGTAAAGAAGGTTGATGTTGTTGCCAAAAATCTTTCAGGCACGACATGCACTTACATCTTGGATCATAGTTGCATGAGCTTAACTCTTATCATAAAGGTATTGTAGGATTGGATTCACAGTTGATAACAGGATGAGTCGGCTGAAAGACCTGAGTGATGAGAGTGGCAGAGGGGAGATAGTAACAATGTGTTAAACAACTTTGAGTATGCAAAATGAACTGCTCTAATCATATCAACATATTATAGCGTAAATGCACATGTTTCAGTTTGATTTCATTACACATGATCCTTATTTGGCCTTAATCTCAAAAATACAGAACCTCATCTAATCTCGGGATGGATCTTGAAAACATCAAACTCCTTTTATCAATCAGCCCTTTTTGATTTTCATGATTGAATATTTTCTCTCAGCTCTTAATTTTTTTTCTTTGAACGCGGATTCTAGATGCAACGTTGGGGACAAGACTTAACTCAAATGCATGAACGCACTCGTGGCTCCCCACTTGAGGTTCAAGAAACACCATATGCCTCTTCCTACACATCGAACCTTATTAGAAGGTCATCTCCGCTAATTGGATAAGACTGAACTAAGAATCAAGAGGTCTTACTTTGGTTTCAACGTTAGGCTTAGGTAGATGGCTGTCAAAGAAGGATCGGGTCGCTAGAAAAAAATGGCCGCAATATTTACTTGACTGATGGATGAACCGTTCTCAGCTCAGTTGCATATACAAAGGTATTCTTGAATTTGGGCTTGATAACATTTTAGCTCATCAAGATCAGAATAACAATTAAAAAGGTAATCATCGAAACTCGTCAAGTGGTTATTATCTTGAGCTCTATTTCTTTCTTTCTTTCTTTCTTTCTTTCTTTTTTTTTTACCATGCCAAGTTTGTGAATAATTAAACCCTCTTCCCTATGTGTAAACTCATCCTTATCTTGGTGAGTTTTGATAGCCCAAAAGATTATCAATGAAGTACATCCGTCCTTATTAAAGCAACCATTCTTCTAAGGGGAGATAAAAATAATTTTAGGCGAAGGGTAGTTTCAACATGTGTAACAACAAAATCGGTACGCATTTAGCATACCAAAATAAAGGCTCAACGGCCTAGCAAGCGATTGCAAAATAAGGGTAGGAAATGGTCATTTAGAGAACTATACAAAGAAATGGTTGCCTAAATCATTTTCTAGGTTCCGTTTTATCCAAGGATCACTTTGATGGGTAATCAGAAAGGTTCTAGTGCTCTTAGTGAGTTTTCATCCAATCCTATAATTGCAACTAGTTTTTCTTTTATCACTTTTTCCTATTTTTATTTTCAGCTCTCAGAATTTTTCTCTCTCCAAGAGTTATATCAGATGATTTCAAGATTTTCTTTGGATTTTCCAAAGTTCCGAGATTAAATGTAATCGTATTAATTGAATTAATATCAAAAAATGAATGCATCGTAATCATGAGAAATGAAATCATTAGAGACACTATACAAATACGCAAGATTTTTCATTTTATTGAAATAACCAACATTGCAAATATTATCATAAAAAGTATTCTTGGAATAAAAAGTAACTAAAAACATATTCTTCTCCTCCGATCATATTCATGGTGGGGGGACTGCATTTTTATTTGGTCAATCTTTACATTAACATATTATACTACATTTTCGTTTTCATTTTTAACTATGAATGTTAACCTAATTCCTATAGGTTATTAAACATATCAATAAACCACAAAATAGATAGTCCAGGCACACAATAAAAAGCCACACGCAACACTAAACTTGTGCCAATCTATAATAGTCTATTACAAACCAGTACCTAAAACCAATATGACATAAGTTCATATACATGCCAAAATACTTAAACTTAACATACATAAATTTCTAACTATATCTTCAAATCTGCTGCCAAAAATCATGAGGTATGCTATGCTCCAAATCTTAAGGAATACCTACACGCAGTTAAATAAAACTACATGCTGAGCATTAAATATGCCTAGTGGTGATTGTAATTCCAAGCATTTCCAGTAACTAAATTCACAAGCATAATTATAATACATAAAATAAAATAATCATAATAAAATTAACATATAATTCAAATATCATTTATGCATGTAATATTATGCCAAATTACTATTAAATCACTTATTTAAGGGCATATTACCATTAAGTACACATAAAAGTCCATAATTACAATTTTATCCCAAAACATGGCAAATTACAATTGGTCCTCAAACTTTACCAAAATTACAAAAATGCTATTAATTAATTTTATTTATACAATTAATCATTATTTATGTAATGGCGCTAACATTGGCTAAGAGGTATTAGTGAATGTCTACAGTGCACTCAGAGTGATCACAGTGTAGAGTAGTGTATTGAGTGATGTTAATAGTAGTGAAGTGAAGAGTTAAATGTGTTTGAGGTATTGCAATCCCAGGATGGGGGACCACGAGATAGCTATACATCGAACTCGGCGGTCGATTTTTTAAAAAATTATTATTTAATAAAATCAATCTGTTGGATATCAGGAGTCTAGTGGTGAAATTTGGAGTGAAAATAGAGTCAAATAGGCCTCCGAAAGTCATTTTAAAGTTGACCTCTGGTTCGGTTCAAATTGAACCAGAGTTTGACCGAGGTTTAAGTGAATTTTTAAAAATAATTATTGAGCTAAAAACGGTATAAAGTGGGACGTGTACAGCCATAAAATAATTTTCTGTAATTTTTGATAGCTTTAAAATGGCATTTTATGGCAGAACCGAATGGTTGAATCAAATCGGTTTAAGTGAACATGGCCCCAAATGGACTCCAATTGAACTAAAAATTTGAAGGGAGGCTATTTTTGAAGTTTTAAGGACAATGGAATTAGTTGGGAGTTAAAATAACTTAAGGAATATAGATACTTTGAAATAGTGGAATATTATCGAAAAATCAAAATTTTGGTTCAAACCGGTTGAACCACTTCGGTTGGACCGGTTCGGTTCATTTTCCTACTATATAAGGCAGTAAGTGGCTAGATTTCTCTAGCGAAATCTCCTCTCCACCGCCTCTCTCTTCTTCCTTCCAAATCGTATGTTATTTCTCATACTTTTCTCTATTTTCCTTCATTCTGTCTTCAATATTTCTCCAAATCTTAGACTTTCAAACAAATCTCAGTCCCTCTATAACATAAACACAGTAAGTGGAGTCCATTTAGATGATTGAAAGTGAAGAAAACTAAGTATTCAAAGTTTAGTATCAAATTTGAGGTAAGTGTTTAAGGTATTTTTAAATGGGTTTATTGACTCTTATGGGGGTTTTTAAGGGTGTAGAGTTCATTTATTATGTTAGTTTGTAAAAAATAAGCATTTTTTTGATGTTTTGTGGGTGTTTATATTTGGCCATGCAAGGAACTCAAGGAGTGGAAGATTTCTCTTAAAGCTAAGGCATCAAAAAGGACACTTGAGAAG
Organism: Excoecaria cochinchinensis; assembly: GCA_947683425.1. Taxonomy (NCBI): domain Eukaryota; kingdom Viridiplantae; phylum Streptophyta; class Magnoliopsida; order Malpighiales; family Euphorbiaceae; genus Excoecaria; species Excoecaria cochinchinensis. The sequence goes on from CANTUQ010000004.1 coordinate 8,368,940, forward strand.
TGCTAAGCAAGGATTTGAGGTTTGTGGTTACAAAATCCTCCTATTTCAATTGATTTTGTTTGAGTTTTAGGTTATGTATAAGTGTGGGTATGAGATAATAACTTGTTTAATTAAGTCTAACTTGATATTCATGATTAGTGGACTTAAATTAGTGTATAAACATGCTTAGATTAAATTAAAACTTATTGGTATGATATCCTTAAGAGAGGCCGAATGGAACATATTAGGAATTCTTAAAATATTTTGATGTTTAATATATGTACGTGATATATAAGTAGGGGTGAGCAAAAAAACCGATGGACTCGGTTAACCGAAAAAAAAATTCGAAACCGAACCGATGGACTGGTTAACCGATTGTAATGGACCGGTTAATGGTTAGTATTTTGAAAAAACCGATATTAATGGACTGGTTAATGGTTTTTGACTCATGTGACCGGTTAACCGAACCGAAACCGAATTTTTAGTTAATTTATTAATTTTTTAATAATTTATAACAATTTATCCTAATTAAAGGTGATAATGTACTTTTTTTTCATTATACTAATTATTTTAAAATTTTTAAGTTTTTTTAATTGGCTATTAGTAAGTATAACAATTTATCTAATTAAAAGTGATTATGCACCGATTAATATATTTACTTATTAAATATTAATTTTTTAAAACAAATTTGCTTATATCCACCAAATATTTTTATTTTAATAACAATAATGTTATATTATAGTGAAAAAATTTTAATTTTTAAGTATCTTGAACATTTTAATTTTATTTATGAATATATTTATAATTATAATGGTTAACCGAAAAATATTGGGTAACCGAACCGAAAATCCGAAACCGATGGACTGGTTAACCGATGGTAATGGACTGGTTAATGGACTGGAATTTCAAAAAACCGATATTAATGGACTGGTTAATGGACTAGGGCTAATGGACCGGTTAACCGACCATGCTCACCCCTATATATAAGCAATGTTTAACATGATAATTAGTAAATGGAGTGATTAAAAGAAAGAAAAGTAAGCTTAGTGAGGAAATGAAACTTAGGCCGAATTGATGTCGAAGGAAAACATTAATATATTTTGGTGTTTTATGTAAGTTAACAATGTAAGTAATGTGTATAACATGGGATTAAGTTAATTGAATGATTAAAAGAATGTAAAATATACTTAATGAATTAATGGAATGTTGGCCGAATTGAATATTAAAGGAACTAATAGTGTACAATGGTCATTAAGGCATGAAATTGATGTTTATGATAAGTATGACATGTAATTTGAATTATTATGTGATTAAAAGTATTGAATATGAACATAGTGTAAAATTTATACCTTGGGTTGAATTGAACTTAATTAGTATTTAAAGTGTATTTTGATGTTTATGGTATATCAATGCATAAACAGAATAATAAATGAAAAATAAGTATATGTGAAAGTGATAGTGTTTATTTGTATGCACAAAGTGTGATAAAGTATTATATTTACTATGAAAATGATGAAATAAGTGTATATTTATGTGAACTCATGGTATGCATGAGTGTATATTGAATATTGAGTGAATTGGAAGAGAATTGAATGGAAAGAAAGTGAAATGAATGATGATTGTTTATTGCCCTTGATGATTTTGTAGTAAATCTAGTTCAGGATATATATGGCTAGCCATAGGGACGTCAGTGTATGCTGCGGTAGCAAGTCATGGCAACTTGCAAGTGTAGACCAATGACGATCTACTTATAAAATGTCAATGTAGTGTAAAGTGTAAGTTTATTGTTGTCGGAGTGTAATTTCGCCCCCTAGCGGCCACTCCGATACTATCGAAGTGTAATTTGGCCCCCTAGTGGCCACTTCGGTAGGTTGGGGCTATAGAGCCCAGTCCCACATATCCAGTCTAGTCATAACTACTGGGTGTTACTAGGAGCAAAAGTAGAATGAAATTGATTAAAAGGAGATTTATTGCACAATATGGTGGAAAAGTGTAAAGAAAGAAATAATTGAATGATTAAATGGATACACATGTAGTTAAGTGATAAGGATAAATATATAGTAATGATTAGGTGATAAGGATAAAGATATGGTAATGATTATGATAAAGATAAGATAAGATAAGGATTGAAAATGACAATTGACTTGAAATGGTACTTTTAGGACTAAACCGTAATTTATCGTGAAAATGATTAGTTAATGGGTTAATTGATAAGTTATAAGTTAAGAAGTGATTAAATATGGAAATATAGTTAATTAGCGGATTAAATGTTAAATTATAAGTTAATAAGTGATTAGATGTGAAAATATAATTAACTAATGGCAGAATGGTAAATAAAAGAAAAAGAAGGGCAATATCGTAATTTTATAAAAGTTTAAGGGTAAATAGGGTAAATATGTAATTAAATTGACTAAAGTAGTGATAAATATGAAAATAAGTGAGAATGAGACAAAAATAAAACAAATAGAAAGTTTAAGGGTAAAATGGTAATTTTACACATAATGGATAAGTATGAAGTAAGTTAGGTAAAAAGTGTGATAAAAGGGTAATTGTGACACCCCATCCGCCACCACCGTTGGAAGGGCACCGGCGGGCGCGCCACACGACGCTCACTCGCGACGCGATGGAACAAACAGCGGAAGCATACATGCGCTAAGCGGAAGCATTCACAACTATAAGAGAAATCATAGAAAATATACCACATTGCCATTAAAATAGAATTCAAAAACTATACACAATAGATCACAAGATTCCTTTAAAGATTCATTACAAAAATTTACATAAGCCACTAACAAGAGAGTACATATACAAAACGAATTACAGGAGGAGACAAACTAAATAACTCGACTCCTATGTGGCCAGCCTGCAGATGCGCGACACGAGCAACTCCCAAAAATCCTTCACGCTACCTGCACGGGATAAAAGCCCGTGCTAAGCGATAACGCTTAGTGGGGAGAAACAAACACAACAGAGCACTATACACGAAAACATGCACTAATATTCATAAAACAATAAGAATCAGAGTACAGATATATAAATATATAATCAGGATAAATAGTACATAACACTGAATCAATACACTACTCAGAGTCACACAATAATCAGAACACTTCGCTAAGCTAATACCAAACAGTTCACACAATAGCTTGAAATCAATGGTGGAGGATACGTGAACACGGCACGGGAGACCGAAGCCTCAAAAACACTTTAATACCCGAAGGTAGCACGGGAGACCGGAGTCTCAAAACATTTTATCACTACACGAAAATGACCATCTCGGAGGTCGACCGCTTCGCCCAAACGGGGCGGATAGTACAGCTGTAAACTAACCCTTCTTAAGCATGCTTAATTATCCTATACCTTGACTCTTCAGGCTCGACAACACACTCTCACATGGCATTAGACATACAAGACAGTGTTCAAATTGTAACACCATTCATAAAAGCTGATCAACTGAAAGATGCAAAAGATGAATACAAAACCCAGAATACATGGTATCACGTGTTAAAAATCATAAATAAACATTCATAAAATATGCATAACATAAAGGACTTTATTGCAAAACAGGGTAGGTCACGGTGGTAATCAGATTGGTTGCCACCGTGACATACCAGAAATCCTTGGCAGAAAGCAAGTCTGGGGTACCTCACGGTGGTAACCAAACTGGTTGTCACCGTGACATACCAAGCAGTCAGACAGAATCAAAAGTTTGGATACCTCACGGTGGTAACAAGATTGGTTGCCACCGTGACATACCAAACAGTCAGACAGAATCAAAAGTTTGGATACCTCACGGTGGTAACAAGATTGGTTGCCACCGTGACATACCAAACTTCACGGCAGAATGCATCTGGTTCGTGGCTCACGGTGGTAACCAGATTGGTTGCCACCGTGACCCATGCCCAGATGGGATTCCTCAGGGCAATTTCCAGGTCTTTCAAGCCAAAATCTCACAACCTTCACTTCAATCAAGCAATTTCACACTCCAATAACAATAGGAACTCAATCCAAACATCAAAGAATCATATCATCAATAAATCTTACTCATGAATTCTAAGAGCAACATCACTACATAAAAGCATAAAATGAGTTCTAAACACCACAAGCTAAACTCAACCAAATACCAACCCATGGCATATAAACCATATAAACATAACACAATCAACAACTTCCAGAATATCTCATAAACACATAATTTTACACACATTCACAATTAGGCAAAATTCCAAACAAACACTCAAGAATACACTCCCAAACCTGGAAAACGAAGCTTCGAACCGAGTTCCTCACGAATCCACTATATCCTTGCCCTTGCTCTTCCTTCTCTCTTCCGATTCTTGCACAAAAACCCAGCCACAAACACTTAAATCGAAACCAAACACAAACCAAAAACCAATCCAAAGAATACTAATTAAATAAGGGAACCTCAATCCGAACTCAAACACTTACCTTCAACACTTCCAGCTCAAACCTTCAAAGATCCCACCCAAAACTCCAAGAAAACACAAGCAAAGAGAGATGAGAGAAGAAGAATGAAAGCAAGAGAGAGGGGAGGACGGGAAAATGAGAAAGAAAGGGGAATTTGAGATAGCTTCCACGGGAAGCCTCACCCAAAAGCTGCCCCTCTCTTCCTCTCTCCTACTCTCATTAATTACTCACCAACCTCTTGCCACATGTCATAATCTTAGAGAATCAAGCCATCAATCTTAACTCATCCACTCTTGGCATCATACACTAATCACACACAAGCCTAATTACACAAATATCTTCTAATGTACCAAACACAACCCACACCTTATAATTTCCAATAAATCCACTTTACATCCTTGGCACCATGCCCACAAACCACACAAAAACAGCCCTTAAACCACTAACACCCTACAACCATACACTACAAACACACACTAATATTTTCCTTCACTTCACTTAACACTTAATTAATTAGTTCCTTTAACACAAAATTCTTAAATGTCCAAAATTCTTCTTACCCAAATTACGAAAATACCCTCACTTATCCGACATAAAGCACAGATTCCGACCAGGCCCTATTTGGGTTGTTACAAATCACTCCCCCTTAAGAAATTTCGTCCTCGAAATTTCCCCTCTAATCACTTAATTCCAGGTCTTACAACCCAAAACTCAAACCGAAAAGAACATAAACTAATATGCAACTTACCAGAAGGTCCCGCTCGATTTGCTATATCTCCTACTTGCATCGCATAAACTCTTGGACACGAAGGCACTCCTTCTGTTGGCTTCTGCACTGTCTCTGATGGCGCTTGATAATGACGGCCGCTTCCCCTACCACTCTGGTTCCCTCTGGATCGCTGACTACTCACTCTACTCTCGAGTCCATCATGAAGCTCTCGCCGATCCGGACAATTCACCACCATGTGCTCTTGGCTGCCACATCTGAAACACGCTTCAGAGAGCCTCCTACACACGCCCCAATGGCGCTTATGACAATTCTCGCACTCCGGAATCACACTTCCCTTACTAGAGGGTAGCGCTACACTATCGACTTCTGAACGTACCGGAACTGAATTCTTCTCACTTTGGCCACTCGGAACTCCTCTCGACTTCTTGCCACTACTGAACCCACCATCCGGTGCTTTCCTCTTGCTCTCAACCTTCTGCTTGATCACCTCGGATTCCTCCAACTTCATTGCCGCTGCCACAAGCTGATAATAACCCACTGGTTGCAAGACTGACATTGCCGACAAAGGACCTCTGAACACTTCATGCAGTCCCTCTAGGAAATGCCTACTTCTAAACTCATCCGTCAACAAAGCTTCAGGTACGTACTTGCCCAACCGGCTGAATTCCTTATCATACTCACTCACGGTCATACCTCGCTGCCTCAGACTGATAAACTCTCTCCACTTAGCTTCCTGATAAGCCTTCGTCACATATTTCTGCTCAAATTCTTGCTTGAAAAATTCCCAAGTCAACACGGCTGGTCGCTGAGGATTTCGCATCACCAATTCCCACCAATCATACGCTGACCCCTGAAGCAACGACACTGCACAAAGTGCCCTCTGATCTGCGGGACATCTTATCTCTTGTAAAATCCGACCTACCCTCTTAAGCCAAAACTCGGCAACATCAGATTGGTCCAAAGCAGTTCCATGGAAATCCTCGGCTCCTCTTTTCCTTAGTAACTCAGTTGGAGCCTTTGGAGCAGTCAGCCTCTCTACCAACTGAAGTAACCCTTGCACTAGGACCAGATTCTCTTGACCAAAACCCATACCAGGAATCTCCTCTCGCTGACGCTGCGGAGCAGGTTGCTCACCTCTCACTACACTCGCACTGCCAACTGTCTCGCCCACTTGCTCACATGGATCAGACTCCATCTAGACACTACACGAGACAAGGCACATCTGCGTTAGGCCACGACACAAAACTGACTCACATGCCAAGACTCAACACATAACAAATAGAGGCATCTAGAACCGCCTAAATCGGCGCTCTGATACCACAACCTGTGACACCCCATCCGCCACCCCCGTTGGAAGGGCACCGGCGGGCGCGCCACACGACGCTCACTCGCGACGCGACGGAACAAACAGCGGAAGCATACATGCGCTAAGCGGAAGCATTCACAACAATAAGAGAAATCATAGAAAATATACCACATTGCCATTAAAATAGAATTCAAAAACTATACACAATAGCTCACAAGATTCCTTTAAAGATTCATTACAAAAATTTACATAAGCCACTAACAAGAGAGTACATATACAAAACGAATTACAGGAGGAGACAAACTAAATAACTCGACTCCTATGTGGCCAGCCTGCAGATGCGCGACACGAGCAACTCCCAAAAATCCTTCACGCTACCTGCACGGGATAAAAGCCCGTGCTAAGCGATAACGCTTAGTGGGGAGAAACAAACACAACAGAGCACTATACACGAAAACATGCACTAATATTCATAAAACAATAAGAATCAGAGTACAGATATATAAATATATAATCAGGATAAATAGTACATAACACTGAATCAATACACTACTCAGAGTCACACAATAATCAGAACACTTCGCTAAGCCAATACCAAACAGTTCACACAATAGCCTGAAATCAATGGTGGAGGATACGGGAACACGGCACGGGAGACCGAAGCCTCAAAAACACTTTAATACCCGAAGGTAGCACGGGAGACCGGAGTCTCAAAACATTTTATCACTACACGAAAATGACCATCTCGGAGGTCGACCGCTTCGCCCAAACGGGGCGGATAGTACAGCTGTAAACTAACCCTTCTTAAGCATGCTTAATTATCCTATACCTTGACTCTTCAGGCTCGACAACACACTCTCACATGGCATTAGACATACAAGACATTGTTCAAATTGTAACACCATTCATAAAAGCTGATCAACTGAAAGATGCAAAAGATGAATACAAAACCCAGAATACATGGTATCACGTGTTAAAAATCATAAATAAACATTCATAAAATATGCATAACAGAAAGGACTTTATTGCAAAACAGGGTAGGTCACGGTGGTAATCAGATTGGTTGCCACCGTGACATACCAGAGATCCTTGGCAGAAAGCAAGTCTGGGGTACCTCACGGTGGTAACCAAACTGGTTGTCACCGTGACATACCAAACAGTCAGACAGAATCAAAAGTTTGGATACCTCACGGTGGTAACAAGATTGGTTGCCACCGTGACATACCAAACAGTCAGACAGAATCAAAAGTTTGGATACCTCACGGTGGTAACAAGATTAGTTGCCACCGTGACATACCAAACTTCACGGCATAATGCATCTGGTTCGTGGCTCACGGTGGTAACCAGATTGGTTGCCACCGTGACCCATGCCCAGATGGGATTCCTCAGGGCAATTTCTAGGTCTTTCAAGCCAAAATCTCACAACCTTCACTTCAATCAAGCAATTTCACACTCCAATAACAATAGGAACTCAATCCAAACATCAAAGAATCATATCATCAATAAATCTTACTCATGAATTCTAAGAGCAACATCACTACATAAAAGCATAAAATGAGTTCTAAACACCACAAGCTAAACTCAACCAAATACCAACCCATGGCATATAAACCATATAAACATAACACAATCAACAACTTCCAGAATATCTCATAAACACATAATTTTACACACATTCACAATTAGGCAAAATTCCAAACAAACACTCAAGAATACACTCCCAAACCTGGAAAACGAAGCTTCAAACCGAGTTCCTCACGAATCCACTATATCCTTGCCCTTGCTCTTCCTTCTCTCTTCCGATTCTTGCACAAAAACCCAGCCACAAACACTTAAATCGAAACCAAACACAAACCAAAAACCAATCCAAAGAACACTAATTAAATAAGGGAACCTCAATCCGAACTCAAACACTTACCTTCAACACTTCCAGCTCAAACCTTCAAAGATCCCACCCAAAACTCCAAGAAAACACAAGCAAAGAGAGATGAGAGAAGAAGAATGAAAGCAAGAGAGAGGGGAGGACGGGAAAATGAGAAAGAAAGGGGAATTTGAGATAGCTTCCACGGGAAGCGTCACCCAAAAGCTGCCCCTCTCTTCCTCTCTCCTACTCTCATTAATTACTCACCAACCTCTTGCCACATGTCATAATCTTAGAGAATCAAGCCATCAATCTTAACTCATCCACTCTTGGCATCATACACTAATCACACACAAGCCTAATTACACAAATATCTTCTAATGTACCAAACACAACCCACACCTTATAATTTTCAATAAATCCACTTTACATCCTTGGCACCATGCCCACAAACCACACAAAAACAGCCCTTAAACCACTAACACCCTACAACCATACACTACAAACACACACTAATATTTTCCTTCACTTCACTTAACACTTAATTAATTAGTTCTTTTAACACAAAATTCTTAAATGTCCAAAATTCTTCTTACCCAAATTACGAAAATACCCTCACTTATCCGACTTAAAGCACAGATTCCGACCAGGCCCTATTTGGGTTGTTACAGTAATTATGTAAATAAGTGAAAATGTAGGGACTAAATGGTAATTTGGCATTAAGGTAGCAAAGTTGGGACCGAAATGTAATTTGGTAAAATGTTTAAGGTTACAGAGGGAAATTAAATATAAGCAAGGTTAAATTGGTAATTAGGAGTAATTAAAGGGTATTTTGGTAATTATTGAAAAAGAAGGGATGTAGTTGGAATTAAGGAAAAAGTTGAGGACATGAACGTAATTATAAAAATTGTAAGGTTAATTAAAGGACTAAGGTGTAAATAGTTGATAAGTTGATTACATAAAAAAAAGAAATGATTTGTAGTGATGAATTTATTATTAATTGAAATTATTGTATAATGTAAATATAAGATATATGAAAAAATGAATTAAGTAACAAAATTAAGTGAAAATGGGACCTAAATGTAATTTAGTGAATTTATAAGGTTAAAAGAGGAATTTAGGTGCAAAAAGGTTAAATTGGTAATCAAAAACAATAAAAAAGGGGTAAAAGTGGAAATTGAAAATAAGTAAGGTTAAAGTGTAAAAATAAAGGATATGTAATGACATTATGGTAATTAAGTGTAAAATAAGGATATAAATGGAATTAGTGTGAAAGAAGGGACATGGATGGTATTATGGTAAAAGTGGGGACATAGATGTGTGACGCGCGCCGGAACCCGCGGCCTCCCCTTTGACCGCCTGCTCGAGGGCGATCGGGCATTTGTGGTTTGTTAACAACTTGCAACGAATTACAAGTGCGTCTATTTTAGGCAACAAGGAGGTTTCATGGAGTCGCCACCCAATAAAACATTGGGAAAGTTTCTCTCGCCTCGGAGAGCCTAAAGACAGCGCTTTTATCCATTTTGGGCAAGCCAAAGGGGTCTTGGAGGAAGAACCTCTCTCCCTTGGAGCCTAGGATTTGATGTCTAAGTCTCGTGACATAAGAGGTGTCTTGGAGGGTAAACCTCTAGCCTCTTTGAGCCCAAAGACCAAAGATGGGTTCGGGACTTCTCATCTATTTATACCTTGATTAATTTTACAATTTGGTTTTGAGTTTATTAGTTCGCTCTCTCTCCACATGATGCAATTTTAATTAAAAGGCACAAATATTCACATTGAAAGCAGTAAAATATTAAAAGTAAATTACAATAATACTAGGAGCGGAATACAACTCCCATTTAAAAAAGTGCAAACATACATAAAACCGGGGAATTCATTAACTATGAGGACTTTGGTCCCCGCATGTGTATTTAAAGAAAACATTTTGGATGTGGTGACTTATTTGGGATGAAAACTAGGACATTGGTCCCATTCATTATGAAAAATCCTAGTTTAATTTAGTAGAAATATTTTTGTGATTTTTATTTGGGCGTGCATAAAAAAACCATTTTACTTAATGAATATATACAAGGAAATTAAAAATATAAACAAAATGAGAATTAAAATGTATAAAGAAGATACCGAACCTCGCATCTCCTCCTTCACGTGCATGGATGCTCAAATAAGAATAAAATAACAATTTGCAACCAAAAATAAAAATGAAATTCATGTTAGAAATTAACCTAAAGAAATAATATGAAATAAAAGATAATATGTATAATGAAAATATAACATGCATAAGATACTATAACATGCATAAAATAATTATGATGCAATTCAATATGCATAAGAATAAAAAAATATTAACCATGCTCAACATATCAAATAAATAATTATAATAACGACTATGAGTAAAAATTAGAATATTGATATGTGTAAAAAACAATTTGACATGAAAATATAATAGGATTTAAAAGAGTTTACTTGTTATATGAACAATTGAAGATAAAATAATAAGAAGAATATGGGGACTAAGAGAATTTACATGTTTAAAAGTTAATTGGAAACAAAAGAAATTAAAATCAACAAGAGAATTAAGGAGTTTAGCCATGAATAATTATCCTCAAATATAATCTTGAAGGATTGAAGGTAGAAGTGTTGAATTCCTTGTCTTTTCCTTGTGAAAAATGCTTGAAAAATAACTTGGAAACTTGAAAAATCACCCTTGGAAGCAAGTTTGTAAGATTGATTTTTTTCTCTCAACTAAAAAAGCTCAAAAATTCAGTTTTTTCTCTCTAAAATCTTTTTAATTCGTCCTTTTTCTTGTTTATGAATTTTTTCTACACTTTTAACCCTCAAAAACTACCCAAAAACCGTCCAAAATCGTTAAAAATCGAGTCGGGGTCGAAAATGGGCAAAATGGGGCAAAAGTGTGGTGACTGCGCGCGAGAAACGCGCGCAGTGCGCGAACGAAGCGAGCGACGCCCAGGGGAGCGCTCGTCGAGCGCTCGCTTGTGTGCACGAAACGCACAGCGCCCGGGCAAGCACCCCGACCCTCGCGAAAAAAACTTTTTTTTTTTTTAAACACCATCAACCTAAAACACACTTTTTCTTCTCCAGAATAATTTTAAAAATATTTTCAAAATACACTTTTTACTCATCAAAAAGACAAGGAAAATCACTTCCGAGCTCCAATCTTTTTGCCTATAAGCCGGCATAGCTAAATTTCATCATCGGGTAAACCTGATCAAGGCTACTCGGGACCCGGTGTCTACAGTTGCCCTCAATTTTGGGGAGGCTAGTGCATGGATGCCTAGGTGAGCCAAAATTCAGGAAAAGGAAAGAAGCGCGTACCTGAAGCAGCGACCTTCCTGCTGGATGGAGTTATGAGGATAGCTGTTGTCGTGTTATAGGCAGGCTGTCTTTTGGTTGTCACTGGTGACGCCGTAGGTGCGCTAACCTCTTGTGGGTGGCGCCGCTATCGTGCTAACCATTGTGAGTTGGTAATGCCGTGGTCGTGCTAACCTCTTGCGGGTAATGCTGCCATCGTGCTAACCGCTGAGAATTGGTAGTACCGTGGTCGTGCTAACCTCTTGTGTGTAGTGCCGCCATCGTGCTAACCACTGTGAATTGGTAGTGCCGTGGTCGTGCTAACCTCTTGTGGGTAGTGCTGCCATCGTGCTAACGGCTGTGAATTGGTAGTGCCGTGGTCGTGCTAATGTCTTGTGGGTAGTGCCGCCATTGTGCTAACCTCTGTGAATTTGTAGTTGTGCCCCTTTGGACGTTTGGACTGGTGTCGTCACTCAGCTCTTGTTGGTGTTCCCGGCCGATTTCTCCTGCAAGATTGTATGCGTAGGAATATACAAGAAATCATGTGTATATGATATGGAATGCAAATGCTTGCAAAAATGTATAGATCGTGCCCTAGGTGGTCTAAGGTTTGCTGAGGTTGTAGCTTGTCTGCTCTACCATGCCCCCGGAATCCTGAGGATTGTGGACAAGTTTTCTGAAAGAGACATCCAGTGTACATCCTTTGCCTCCCTGGTCAATGATCATTTTCCCGGGATTCTGATTCATGTTCTGTGTTGTGTGTTATATGATTGAAAGAGGCTCATCTGAAATAACGCCGCCTTATCGCTCCGGGCATTGAACGTCATTGTTTTAAAGGTAGTGCGTCCCTTATGGATTTTCACACTAGCTTTTCTTTGCGGGAAATGCGTCCCTTAAGGGATTTTCACATAACCCTTTGCCTAATTTTTGCCTAGAATGGACCCAACCCAATCCAGCGGCTTTTGTTTATTTCATTTTTTTTTCAGAGAAGGTTATCATCAAAGCTTCTGTTAAGAGCAAATAGCACATATCTGATGAAGTGACTGAGCAATAATCATTAGATGAACAATTGGTATATCTCTTTTTAAGACAGAACTAAAAGATCAATGAAAATATATTCTTTTATTCATTGCAAAATTGTGTACATTTCTATATGATTTCATCATACATGATTTTCATTTGACAAGAATTCAAAAGCTTATGACTACACCTAATCTCGGAGTGGATTTTGTCAGCATCAAACTCCTGTTATCAATCGGCCCGCTCGGATTTTCTCCATTGAATATTTTCTCTTGGCCCTTAATTTTTGCCCAGGATGCCTTTTTTTCGGTTTTCACCCTGACAGGGCGCCCAATTTTAGCAAGGCCGCCTTTTTTCTGTTTTCAACCCGCGGGGCATTTATTCTCTTCTTTTTATTTTTGGTCTTTAGCCATGGAACCTTTTAAGTCTATCGACATTGACCGGGTCCTTGAACTCATTCCCATCACCGTCTGCCAAAATTGCTGCTCCTTTTGTTAGTAGCTTCTTCAAAACGAACGAACCTTCCCAGGTGGGCCTGAATTTTTAGCGTTTGTCCGGCACTCCCGGCCTCATCATCTTAAAGACCAGGTCCCCTTCCTTCAACGGGTGCTTCCGCATTTTCTTGACAAATGACCGAGCTAACCTCTTCTGATAAACTTGATTGTGGTAATAGGCCCGCAACCTATCTTTATCTAACAAATTTAGCTGTGATAAACGCTGTTGCGCCCATTCTGTCTCTGGAATCTCGGCTTTCATGACTACCCTCAAAGACTTCAACTCAATTTCAACCGGCATGACTGCTTTAGCTCCATATATCAGAGAGAATGGTGTTGCCCCCGTAGAGGTTCTGATTGTAGTTCTATATCCCCAAAGTGCGAAGGGTAACTTTTCAGCCCAATCTTTATAGCTCTGAACCATCTTGGCCAATATCCGCTTCACATTCTTGTTCGCTGCTTCAATTGCATCGTTTTCTTGAGGACGGTTGGGAGAAGACTTGTGATGCTGGATCCTGTATTTCTGGAGCATTTGTTTAGTTTCTGCCAGAAATTGCACCCCATTATCAGACACAATGTGATGTGGGAGACCATATCTGCATATCAGATTCCGCTCGATGAATTTAGCCATATCCCTTGCATCAACCTTCTTGAAAGATTCAGCTTCAACCCACTTAGTGAAGTAGTCAATGGCAACTATAATGAACCTGTGCCCATTAGAAGATGTAGGATGGATCTCGCCTATGATGTCTATTCCCCAAGCTGCAAATGGCCATGGAGATGTCAAGTTATGTAACTCTGAAACTGGCACATGCCTCAAGTTCGCATACTGTTGGCATAACTTGCATTGCTTAACAAATTTTGAACAATCTATATCCATTGTGAGCCAATAAAACCCTTGGCGCATGATCTTCTTTGCTAAGGCTAAGCCATTCATGTGAGCTCCACAGATCCCGGCATAAACCTCTTCCATAACTCTTTTCACTTCTTTCTCCGCGAGACATCTTAACTGGATACCATCAGCTTGCCTTTTGTACAAAGTGCCATTAACACTGATGAATTGAGTGGATAACTTCCTGATCATTCTTTGATCCTTCTCAGTGGCTTCCTCTGGAAAGACTGACCTTTCTAAGTAATTTTGAATGTCATAGTACCATGGATTTCCATCGGTGGTCTCGACGTCCATCACCTGCTCAGCTTCAAAGCAAGGCCTTCCTGAGCTAGAGATTAGCATGGGTTTCATCGCAACTCCTGTTGGATTATCCCACATAGACACTAAAGTTGCTAGAGCATCAGCTAACTGATTTTCGTCTCTGGGGATGAAGTGAAAAGTGCAAGTCTCAAACTGGCTGCTCAACGTTCTCAAGTGCTTCACATAAGGCAACAGCCTTTCTTTCTTGACTGACCACTCCCTTCTGATCTGATGAATTACCAAGGAAGAATCTCCGAATACTTCTGCAGTCTTTGCCCCCAGAGAGAGTAATGCTTCCAATCCAAAGATGCAAGCTTTATATTCTGCTTCATTATTGGTAGCCTTATACCTCAGCTTCTTAGCCAATGGTAGCCTTTCACCATCCGGGGTCGTAAGAATAATTCCTGCTCCTGCCCCTTTACTGTTTACTGCCCCATCAAAGAATAGCTGCCACCCTTGCACTGCTATGGCCGTGACATCTTCATCCGGGAAATTATAATCAAACTGGTCTCCCTCAATAGGATGCTCGGCTAAGAATTCTGCTACAGCTCTTCCTTTAATGGTTTTCTTGGTTATGTATTCAATATCGAACTCCTGCAACAGCAGTAACCATCTTCCCATCTTCCCTAGTAGAGAGGGTGCTTCTTGGAGGTATCTAAGAGGATTATGTTTGGCTACTGCCTGTACCCTGAAGGAATGAAAGTAGTGTCGCAACTTCTTAGAAGCCCAGATAACTGCTAAACAAATCTTCTCCACCTCTACATATTTAGCTTCATACGGTAGGAACTTCTTGCTAAGATAGTAAACCGCAAACTCCACACCAAAATCGTCTTCTTGAGACATCATAGCACCTACTTAATTATCTTCCACTGCTAGGTACATGATTAGTGGCTTGGCACGGCGTGGTGGTCTTAATACTGGAGGATTTAACAGATACTCCTTAATGGTGTCAAATGCCAGTTGACAGTCATCGTTCCATATCACCGGCTTCTTCCTAAGAAGCTTGAAAATAGGCTCACATACCGAAGCTAGCTTGGCAATAAACCGGCTGATATAATGAAGCTTTCCTAGGAAACCTTTGACGTCCTTCTCCTTCTGGGGCACCGGCATCTCTCTTATGGCTTTGACTTTATCGGGATCTACTTCAATTCCTCGCTGGCTTACCACATGGCCTAATAGCTTACCCGAGGTAACCCCAAAGATGCATTTCTTAGGATTGAGGAGCAGATTATACTTATGTAGACACCGGGTCCCGAGGCGGTCCAAGATCAGGATTACCCGATGATGAAATAGAAGACCGATTTTCGGCAAGAAATGTGAGAATCGATCGTTCCCTTGTCAAAAGATGTGTTTTTCGGAAAATAATTAAAAATATATATTTTTGGGGAAATTAAAATTAAGATGGAAAAAAAATATATTAATTTTGTGTCAAAATTTAAAATAAAAATAAATAAATAAAAGTCGCGAAGGCCGCCTGCGGCAGGGGGCGCCGCGCGTCCCCCCTGCGCGCGAGGCAGGGGGCCTCGCGCGCAGCCCCCTACGCGTGAGGCAGGGGGCGCCGCGCGCCCCCCCTACGCGCGAGGCAGCTGCCTGCCGCGCGCGGTGCGGGGGCACCACGCGCGCAGCAGGCTGCTGCCGCGCGCGCCCTTGCCCTCTCCGCGCGACCTGGTCTTCGCCTGTCCGTTTTTTTCGCTATTTTCAGTCTGATTTTCTTCAGTCTGATTTTTCCGGTGTTTTCACCATTTTGTGCTATTTTTGATTAACGAAAAATTAAAAGATCATTTTGTCTTTCTCTATTTTTAGCCAAAACTGAAAATTAAAGAGGATTTTCCCCTCATTTTAGAGAAAAACGGCAACAATTGATTCAAGGGGATTTTTTCTTGATTTTTCCCTCTAACTCCTCCTCTCCAGAAAACTGGTTTTTTTTTCTCTCTTCTTCAAAAAATATTCTAAAACTTTTTCTTCTTTTTCTCAAGCTTGAACTTTCTTTATTTTTCTTCAAAAAGATAATCCATTTCTTGGGTGATTTGAGTTTGGAAAATCAATTTCCTTTACTCAATCATCCACCAAAAACATCTATTTATAAAAATACCATCTTGAGTTAATTTATTTTATACATCAATTTTTACATTTTTTTTTCAAATATTTATCACCATAAATCCGACAAGGAAAATCGATCGGGACACCGTTTCCCCAATCAAAAAATTCTGAGGGTAAACATTCTTGGACTTGTTCTCATTACACTACAAGAAAAATGTCCTTTAACGAAGGGAAATCCGGTCGTTAAAAGTCGAAATCCGGTCGTTAAAAACCTATAACGACCGGAAAATCCGGTCGGTAAAAGCCCCTTCGTTAAAGGTATAGACGACCGGATTTTAAATCCGGTCGTTAATGTCTTCAACGACCAGAATATTTCCGGTCGTTGAATGCTAATTTTTAACGACCGGATTTTCCCTTCGTTGATTGTGTTCACTTTCAACAAAGGGAATTCCGGTCGTTAAAAATTTCCTTTAGCGACCGGATTTTCCCTTTGCTGATTGTGTTCACTTTCAACGAAGGGAATTCCGGTCGTTAAAAATTTCTTTTAGCGACCGGATTTTCCCTTCGCTAATTGTATTTAGCACTAACAAACAACAATTACCGATATAATATGCCCTTTGATTTATCATAATACACCAAACATTAATAATAAAATGGTATTTTAAAATATAAATCATTTTACAATATTATATGCATGGTATATATCATTCACATATATTTTATACAAAAATATTATAAGCTCTTTTCATTTATTGAAATAGAAAAGTTACAAAAAATAGTCATATTTACAAATTGAATAGTCACAATTCCAAAAAAAAAAAACTATCAATGACATGCTTGGTCAAGAAAATAGCTATCTCTATACTAATTTCTATTCAAAAGATTTTTGAGAAAAATGTGAAAAATAAACCTTCTAACTTCACTGTCCAAAATTTTAAAGACCTGCAAAATGTATAACAAAAGAAAAAATTAATATTCACGGGTACAGACAAAAATATCAATAATGGAAAATATAATAAAGGCTAAAATTAATATTCGCTATTGAAATTATGGCATGATCTAATAAATTCGACATATATCATTCAGTAAATAATGCGGCCAATTTAATATGATTTTATTAATCCTATTCGATTAGTTATGTAATATGCATGATTTAATATACTAGATATGTGTGGGTGATCCATCATTATAGGCTCTAATACTGTGTTAGGGAAATGTATTTATGCACCTGACTTTCAAAAACTAATTGATGGAGGAGATTTACCCAAACAATTATAAAAAACACTTCATTCAAAAAAACAAAAGAAAAAGAAGAAAACAGGTTATCCTACAAATTACATAACATCCAATGACTAAATCACAATCCCCACAAGTTAATTTATACATAATTCATTATCAAATAAATCAATATATATTAGAGATGAGTTTGATTGAAGACAGAATTCTCTCTACTGACTCCCTATTGGGTGCAAAGTTTGTTATATGACAAATAATCAATGCATGTTCATCACTCCAATTTTGAGTGACAACAACAATTTTCTGTCAACTTAGATAAACAACAGCAGAATTCTTAACAAAGAGGCTACAATCAACAGGGGCAAAAAATGTTAGGAAGAATAAAAACAAGTAACTTGATTAGGTGAAGAGCAGGAACTTGATTATCCAAATACATACATGTAACCAAAAACATGATTAAGTAGGAAAACAAAATTTTCAAATAATCATCCAAACGGATAAAGGCAAGCACACCATAAACAGTAAATGGAATCAGATTGTATCCATAGATGAATGAGTGCAGTGAAAGCACGAACAATTAAAGTCCACTATATCAAAACTTAGCATTAAAAACTCCTTTAGCTAATTTGTTCATGTTAAATACTTCATAAAAATAGAAAGAGATTAAGAGAATTCATCTTTACTTATCGTGATCCTAACATGCAGGTTTAAACATGAATTGTGGAGAATATCTAGAGAAATATACAGAGAATTCAGTGAAGTTGAACAAGGTCAAAGAACAAGTGGCAGATCAAGCCTTAACCTACAACATCATAGTACTAACGAGACTTGGTTTCTTCGATGCGGATCCAAAATTGTTTCAATTTGGAAACCTCGGACCATCTTGCTGCATGTAGTAACGATCACCAAATACTAGCATTAGATGCTGCTAAATAAGGAATAATATTACTAAAGAACAATGGAGGTCTTCCTTTGTCTAAAAATACTAATAAAAACTTAGCAATACTAGGACCAAATGGAAATGTAACTGAAACCATGATAAGCAATTATGCAGGCATCCCCTGCCAGTACACTACCCCTTTGCAAGGGCTGCAAAAGTATGTTTCAAAAGTTGTTTACAGGGCTGGATGTAACTGGGTGAATTGGACCAACGACACATATGAATTTGAGCAGATACAAAATAGATCAACAACCTTGAGCAGCACAGTACATGAATTTGAAATAAAATATCAGACATTGACGACTAAAAGCTGAAGAGCACACAGTTTAATCATTTTGAGGGAGCAGGAAAAAATGAGAGAAGAAAAGACAATATTTTCAAAGAGCTTTGATTAATTATTGCATGCTGTATAGGTCACATAAAGTAGTTCAACTTCAAGTCATAAAATAGATCCGTAATAGAAATTGCTTTTCAAGTATAATTTTACCTGAGTAACAACGGAAAAAGACTCAAATGCTATTGCAGAACCCATGAGCTGATTCAGCTATGTCGCATCTTAAGTAACTGTCTTCTGTGCACTCTACAGAACATTCCTTCCAAAATGCTATTGATCAAGTTGATATCTTAACTCCCCAAGTTGACTCTGCATATTTAGAAAGAATCATGACAATTACCCGCCTTAAACTCGTTACTTTTATTCACCTAGAAAATAAACAATTCATTCCAGTCACAATTATATGTTCTTAACATAAATTCAATCACCAATGTGAATATGTAGCACAGATTGAACCGCTGCACTAAAGATAGTTCTTTCTCAAGAATAAGCTTCTATAGTATACATAAAATATTGCCACTAAAATATTGCCATTAGAAAAGAATATACTGTTTGCACTCTCACCTACTTCCTTTTTTGTTTAAATTTCCCTGAGCCCTGCTGCTCCTTTCCTACCCCTTTGGAAAAAAGAAATAAAAAAGAATCAAAAGACTTAATAATTCTGTCCTATTGACCTTACAAAGTCAAGTTGCTGCGCTCTGAATACAGAAACAATTTTTGTGCCCGGACATGAAAATAAAAGCTGTCAGGGGATCACTGAACTAATTGCAAAATGAAAAAGCATCTCCTCCTATATTCTCCCTCTCTCTGATATGCAGCAATTAAAGAAAACCAATAATGCGTACTACCCAAAGTTATAGGGAACAAAAGAGATACTCGAGAATGAAAGTAAAGCTAAATTGAAGCTATCAATAGATGATATTAAATTCCACAAAAGATTTTTTTTTTCTGTATTTTGAAATCCTTTAATTCTGGATTCCATCTAACCAGCACAACTCCAATGACTAACTCATTGAGATAAATATATATCTTGCTCAACTCGATCTTAACCATTACAAGTAAATATCAGTAATCGAGACAACATATATTATATAACGTTAAATCATTGGATTGACCATTTGTTCTGCATAACAATTCATAGATATACAAATTGAGAATGAATGGTTGTTGCTGGACCAGATAATAACATGCATACGCAGAATGAGTGGCTCAGACTATGGAATATGGCTTTGGCTTACTCAATAAAAGAACTCTTACCTCAAATGCAAGATCTCTTACTTCCATTCTAAATGCAGTTTCATTGGAACAATCAACATCATCTGGCAATGCAATACACTCCCACCACCTACAAGTTTTAAGACAGTGCTCTTATATTCTCTTCTATTTGCTTAAAACAATAAAAGTCTCCTGATTTTGTGTACGCTAGGCATTGAGAGCTAAATGCCAATGACGAAACAATAAATTAAGTACAAAACTTTTTAAGTTAGCCCAAGTTAGTGAAGGAAACAAAGAAATTAAATTTCTATGTTGTTCAAAATTCACCATAGATTGCAAATAATGTCCATAAAACACAAAATGCAACTTATACCTTCAAAACTAGAAACTAATACAGAAAAAAATAAAAAATAAAATAAAAGGAAACAGGAATTGAGTAGGTCATATGGCCAAGAGTAAGACTGTAACAAAAATCTTACCATTCAATTAGTTTGGCAAAGGTAAGCTCAAAGAGTGTCATCATAGAATAGAGAACCCAATAAGTCAGCCATTGCTGATCGTCAATGGGAGACTGGGTCTCAATTGCTCTAATCGAGGCATATCTGCGAAAATAAAATGGACATATATAGACCAAAAAGTAAAGTTAAAATTTTAATCCAAGCTTACGCCAAAAACAAACTACCCAAAATAGACGCAAAAAGAGGATTAGAGACCACTTACAGAGGATAAACTAGACTAACAACAGGCCTGGAAATTCAATAAATAATCAAATAAGAAATTGATAAAGAAAGCGCCATAATGTCCAGATTATTTTTAACAACAAATGGGAAAAAATAAAAGGAACGTTTTCGAAAAAGAATTAAGGGTTAGACTGATCTTAACAACTAATTATTTTTACTCCCTTTAGCACCTTCTTTTTCAGAAATGAAACAAAAAATATATAAGAATTAGAGAAACAAAAAGATCATACCTTTAGTGAAAATCAAGGGTTTGCTTGCTGTTAAGTAATCGAATTGCGGAGAATAAGTACAATTAAAAGAAGAAGAAGAAGAAGAAGAAGAGAAGAAGAGAAACTGACCCAGCAAGAACATCAAAGTTCTTAAGACCGGCGATTGAGGACCACCCATGAGTACCGGAAGATTCGCCTGCCCTCCAGGAGTCCCGTCGTGCAATTTGTGTCGTCGTTCGCCGCCGGAGCTGGCCGGAAAACGCAGAAGAAGCTCGCCGTTTTCCTCCCGCTCTCCTGGAACGGCGACGTCGCGACGGGGAATAAGACGCCGAGATCGGAGTTGCGAGGAGCCGGTTGCTCGCCGTCGACCGTCGCCAGCCTCCTCGCCCCTTCCGCCGTGCTCCGCCGTCTCTCTCTCTCCCTCTCTCTCTCTTTCTCTTCCTCGGTCTCTTTCCCGTTCTGCCTCCCTTTCGTGACTTTCCCTCTCTTTTCTTTTTCTTCTCCTCATAATTCCCACTAATTTACACCAACCACCGGATTTTTGTTGTTTTAAGCCCGAATTTAATCTCTTTTTATATAATAATAAAATTTAAGAACTAACGACCGAATTAATTTCCCTTCGTTATTTATATATTTTAACGACCGGATTTTTATTGCTTTAACGACCGAATTTAATCCCCTCGTTATATAATAATAAAATTTAAAAACTAACGACCGGATTAATTTCCCTTCGTTATTTGTATATTTTAACGACCGAAATTTTATCCCTTCGTTAAATTTTGGTCGTTAAAAGTCAATTTTCTTGTAGTGTTATTTTTGCGTATTATTTATTATTGTTCAAAATATTTTTTTTATTATCAATACCATGTCTATTATTTACTTTTAGTATTTTTCTGTATTAATACCACCATTAATATGTTATTTGTTGGCTTCAAATGGATTTTCATGTCCATGTGCTAAGGTTATTATCATTTATCGTCATCACTATTTATATTTGTGTTCATGTTTAGGCTCATGCTATTATTTGTCATTATCATTTTTATTATTCATTATTATCACATGTAGTTATTATCATTGTTTATTACTAATTGATTATTCTGTTTTCATACTACTCATCATCCATTATTGTTACTATTTGCATTATTACCACCTTATTATCACTATTTTTATTATTATCATTATTATATATTCATTTTATATTTATTGATATTATGTTATTATAATTATTAGTATTATCATTACCTACTTATTGTCATGCTAATGTTTATATGCCACATAATATTATTATTTGTTATCATAATATTATTGTCATTATCATTATTTATCATTTATTATTATTGTTATATTTTGCACTTGCTTGATTAATTTACCTAAAATATTCACTAATATTATTTTCGATATTATCTTTGTATGAGTTTAATTTGGGTCGGGTAGTGTAAGCGTTCTCACGGCTCCCCGGATGGGTCGCGACACGTGGAATATCGCCTTGCTCGGTGAGATCTTTCTTAATTCCTTCTCTTTATGTGTTACGTGTTTACTTATAAGTACTTGTTTTATTTTTGTACGCGTGAGATAAAAAGTCACAAAAATATTTTTACAATTAAATTGGATTCTTCACTAATAAAATTGGGACCAATGTCCCTTGTTTTAGCCCGACAATAAAAATGTCACAATTAAAACGAAGAGTCAACTTTTCTACAAAAATGGGATCACTCATCCCGGTTTTTCAATTCGAGCAATCAAAAATGACTCTTCGAACCCTCTTCAAATTAATACGAAGGAACCAATGTTCCTAAATTTCGAACAAGCGCGAAGGAACCAACGTTCCTCAAATAATGTCCTGATTTATGTATGTTCTTTTATTTTGATCTTAGGTGAGTGTTTTAAATTCAAGTTCATTTCTTTTTGGGCCCTTGTAATTAATTTTGGGGCAACTTTATTTATCTTTTGGGGATTGTATTCCGTCCCCATTTACTCTTTAACCTTCTTTTATTGGGGTTGTATTCCGCCCCGATTTCTCTTGTAATTGTGTGCTTGGGTGTTTACCGCTTTCATTTATCGCTTTATCTGTTACTTTTATTTTATTGCTCTCGAATGATTGATATGCGCATTTTAATTTGAATGCATCGATCGTATGAGATGAGAGATATAATTTTAAGAAGTTAAAAAACCATTTATAGTTAATCAAAGCATAAATAAGAGGGAAGTCCCGGACACCATATCTCTAGTTTAGACCAATAGAGGTGAGAAACCTTTTCCCAATTTCTTGAAAATTGGGTGGCGACTCCAAATACCTCAAAGGTGCCTTTAGGCGTCAATAGGCTAGGTTATTCTCCCCAATGTTCTATTGGGAGGGATACACCAATGATGTCTCATGGCGCCCATGATCAAAAGACGCGAACCTTCATACCTCGAATCCTAAAGCGGATTCAAAGGAGGGCCCTTGCTGGGTTACTGGGTTCCGGCGCGCGTCACAGTGGCGACTCCACTGGGGACTTAGTGTTTGAGACTTCACTCCGAAAGTGCTTTGGTTAAAATTTATAATTGGGTTTTTGAAACATAAAATTCAATCTCTTTTCAAAAATTGCATCATATCATTTTAGAGCCTTAGACTTACGCTAGTTGGTCCCTATCTTACCCCGGTGCATTCCCGAAGCACGACCCTGCTTTCACTCATTGTGGGGAAGTGTTAAGGATAATCACCAGCCCAAGCCTTGTACCTTTTGGTATATCGAAATGGAGACCTGATCGGTCGTTATGCTCGTGATGAGCTAGACCCGTTGGCGCGAACCATGCTTGGGTAGCCTAAAGAAAATCACCCTGACTAAAGCCCATGTAATGGTAAATAGAAACTTCCCTAGGTGGTATGCTCCTTAATACGATGCTTGTGATATGGGTCGTCACGTATTAAACAAAATCAACCAATTTAAGTGGTCTTTTATCAAAGGCTTTCATGCCCCGGTAAGCCCACCTTAACTTGATTGAATTGTCCAAATACGTAAATGGCCAAAACTCATACGCGTGTACATTAGACTAGAGCTGTTATGCTGCCGGCTTTTCGCCATGCACTTTGCGCGTTCATAGGGTCCCCTGTTGACCCATGAACTATGCCCACCTAGGAAAGAGACCACATTGCCCCGTGTGCGGGAGTAATAAGGTTGGAAGGGTCTGTTTGCTTGCATGTGGTTGTGGATGCTGCATCAACACGGCCATGCATTCTTAATGCCATCCATGCATCATGCTAACGAATTGGATTTTTTCAGCCATCATAGATCCATTTGAGTGGTCCAGAGATCCTAGCGGGAGGTTGGTCAGAAATCAAGTAGTTGAGCCGTCATGTTTGGCATCAGCATCGGGTTCAGATTGGGATAGAAACTCAGACTCTTGTTCAGAACAATCCTCCGGATCAGTAATGGCAGAATTACCACAAGATTCGGGTGCTGTAACAACACAAGACTTGGACAAGAGATTCGAAGACTTTGAAAGGAAAATGCTTGCTATGATGGGGAACCTTGTCGCCCAGATGATGCCACACGCTGGACAACCGTCCGGAGCTCCAGTTGTTGATCCGGTCAAAGCACCTATTGTGGAGACCACTATACCAACTACCACTGTACCACAGCCAGTCACTGAACCTAGAGTGGCGGCACCGGTTGAGCAACCGAGGGTGAGAATTCCAGATCCAAGGGATGATTTCTTATGGGAAGAGGAAGATGAGCCAGTAGTTCCCCAAGCGGTGAGGTGCAAAGCTCCTAAGCTAGAGGACGATGTGGTGAGGAAGATGGAGGAAAGAATGGAGGCCATCGCACGAATGGTGTCGGTCGGAAAGGTCATCCCCGAAGATGTAGACTTGGGTGAGGAGGAGCTGCTGCCTCAGAGATTTAAGATGCCAGATTTACACAAGTTTGATGGCACGTCTGACCCTTCGGCCCATCTTAAACAATATGCCTTGATCATGAAGGGCACAGGTCTTACCAGAAAGCAAAAAGTGGAGTACTTCTGCCTTAGTTTGACGGGGTCAGCGATTGATTGGTACCACGGTTTGGACAGGAGGTCGAAAGAAGATTGGGTTTTGCTTACAAGTGATTTTATGAGGCAGTACGACTGCAGCACCCGCATGGAAGTGACATTAAAAGACCTCGAGCTCCTGCAACAAAAGTCTGGTGAATCTTTCCATGATTACCTTACGCGGTGGAGGAATCGCGTTATGGAAATGAAGAGGAAGCCCGATACCTCGGACCAAATCAGACTATTTATAAAAAATGCAAGCCCATACTTGAGGGAGGGGCTTAAGATGAAAGGGCTCAAGGATTGGGAATCCTTAAAAGACATAGCAATTGAAGTCGAATCGGAGTACTTGGCAAGGAAGGCCACTAATGACAGTTTTGCTCGGAAGAACTTTGGGAACCAAGGGGGAAATAGGTCGAGTGGCGCTGGAAGCAGCAGTAACAGAGTGGGCAAGACAGCGGAAGTTTCAGCCACTGATGTGAACCAGAGACACTATTTAAATTTGGGAAGACCATTGTCCTGGGTCCTAGAACGATTAGTGAAGGAGGGAAAACTTCGGCCATTGCCAGCCAGACAAGCTAAGACCTACGGCCAGCCTAACCATAGAGGGGACCAATACTGTGCTTTCCACCAGCACACCGGTCACCTCACTGACTCCTGCAGAACTTTAAGGGATCGGGTCCAAGATCTCATTGACAGTAAACAGATCTCTGACCCTGAAAAGAGGGAAAAGAAGAAGAATGCCGGGTATAACGCCGTTCCTCCCCCAGTCTTCATGATAGGATCAAGTTTGCCAGAGTGGTATGTGTTGAGGGATCTCTACGGCAATGACTACATGGCTATCGTCCGCCCCGAACAGGATGTCAATAGGGAGAAGCTCCAAGTCAACATGATAGAATGTTGGGACTCAGCCAGTGAAGGTGAGACTGAAGAGGCCGACGAGCCGAAGGATGTATGGAACTCTGGGGGTGAAGAAGACAAAGTGCAAGAGGTACAGGCTGTTACTCGCAGCGGAAGAGTGGTGCCGGAAATTGAGAAGCAACAGGACCCGATGCCTCCGACGGTGGAGCAAGAAACGGAAGAGAATCAGATCCTGAAGCAGCTAAAGAAGACGACAACACAAATATCTATCTGGGACCTATTGAGGCAATCCCTGAGCCACAGGCAGAAGCTAGTTGAAGCCTTATGTGAATCGACAGTCGCCACCACTATCTCACCCTCCGAGTTATTGGGCATTGTGAAAGGGGGATCTGAAGAAAACATAGTCTACACCGAAGCCGACTTGCCAATCGAGGGTCGTAATCACAATCGCCCTCTATATATCCGAGCTCAGATCAATGGTAAGCACACGGCCTGTGTCATGGTGGATGATGGGTCCTCCATTAATGTGTGCCCACTGGTGGCGCTACCTTCACTTGGACTGAATGAGAGCATGTTGAGTGAATCTGATCTGACTATCACTGCTTATGACAACTCGAGAAGGCAAGCTGCTGGTACTTTTAAAGCTCAAGTCAAGACCGGTCCAGTTGAGATAGAGGCTGAGTTTGTTGTCCTGCCAATACCGGCTAACTTTGCAGTGCTACTTGGAAGGCCTTGGTTTCACAAGTTGGGAGGGGTTCCATCTACGCTTCACCAAATGATTAAGATTCCCCATGAAGGCCAGATTGTAACAATTAAAGCAGCTAGTGATAATCAAGTGTCAGTGCTCGGAATTTCCAATCAACCCTTCAGTGGTTTCCACGTGGCTATGGTGAATGAGGAAGATGAGTCGGTGGTAAGCCCTCAAGTTGTCAATATGATGAAAAGGATGAACTTTCTCCCCGGGGCTGGTTTGGGTAAGAGCTCACAAGGGATTCAAGAGCCCGTCGCTACAAGGGGGCAAAAGGATAGGCGAGGATTGGGCTACACTGTTGGCGCCAAGGAGAACAAGCCCACAAGGAAGACTGTGGAAGTGCCGCACATTTTGGAGACTTTTATGCCAGCTGCATCGTCATGTGCCTACTGTGGGGAGGCGGAGCCTCAGTGGATTGATGGCAAGATCACCCCAGGTTTTGAAATCTTCAATGATGTGTTTGACTGGTCCGAGGGGATGGTCAAGGCGGTGGAAGCCTTCTGGGATGAGGAAATCTTCAATCAGACTCTAGCATGGGATCGAGAAGTTCCCGAGGAAGTTATCACCAAAAGCCTGCTGGCTGCTCAACCAAAGGGTAAAGAGAAGATGGAAGATGGAGCGGCAGTGTCAGAACTGAAGAGTTTGAATACAACTGAGGTTCAAGATGAGGGGCCGTCGGCTTTAGCACCAGCACCAGTGGAAGATGATAATGATAGCTTTGCTGATGTACTTTTTATTCCCGAACTATTTGACAATTCTGTCTGTAATTCTGAGTACTTTAATAATATGAATGACTTTTCTTACTTGTGCGATGTTTCTCATGATTTCATTATGCATGATCACGAGCATGAATCATTTATATTTGATATTAACTCAACCAATACCACCTCATTTAATCTCGGGACTTTGGAAAATCCAAAGGAAATCTTGATAGCATCCGACGTAACTCTTGAGGAAAGGATAAAATTTGAGAGGATTTTGAAAAAATATGAAAGAGTCTTCGCCTGGACCTATGAGGATATGCCAGGGATTGATCGGGCAGTTGCTAAACACGCCATTCCGACCTACCCAGAGTGCAGGCCGGTCAAACAGAAGCTCAGAAGGCTGAGGCCAGAATGGGCAGAAAAGGTAAAGGAAGAGGTGCACAAGCAGATCGAAGCCAAGTTCCTAGTAGAGGTCCAATACCCCACGTGGTTAGCCAATGTTGTCCCCGTAGCCAAGAAGGATGGGAGAGTCCGAGTACGTGTTGACTACCGAGACCTGAATAAAGCCTGCCCAAAAGATGACTTTCCCCTACCCCATATTGATGTACTAGTGGATAGCGCGGCCGCCTGTATGATGTACAGCTTTGTGGATGGGTATGCGGGATACAACCAAATCCTTAACAAGATTGTGGATTGAATCAAGACAGCTTTCATCACAGAATGGGGAACGTTCGCCTACCGAGTAATGCCTTTTGGGTTGAAGAATGCCGGGGCGACGTACCAAAGGATGGCTACCAAGATCTTGGATGACTTGATCCTATCATGAAGACTGGGGGAGGAACGGCGTTATACCCGGCATTCTTCTTCTTTTCCCTCTTTTCAGGGTCGGAGATCTGTTTACTGACAATGAGATCTTGGACCCGATCCCTTAAAGTTCTGCAGGAGTCAGTGAGGTGACCGGTGTGCTGGTGGAAAGCACAGTATTGGTCCCCTCTATGGTTAGGCTGGCCGTAGGTCTTAGCTTATCTGGCTGGCAATGGCTGAAGTTTTCCCTCCTTCATTAATCGTTCTAGGACCCAGGACAATGGTCTTCCCAAATTTGAATAGTGTCTCTGGTTCACATCAGTGGCTGAAACTTCCGCTGTCTTGCCCACTCTGTTACTGCTGCTTCCAGCGCCACTCGACCTATTTCCCCCTTGGTTCCCAAAGTTCTTCCGAGCAAAACTGTCATTATTGGCCTTCCTTGCCAAGTATTCCGATTCGGCTTCAATTGCTATGTCTTTTAAGGATTCCCAATCCTTGAGCCCTTTCATCTTAAGCCCCTCCCTCAAGTATGGGCTTGCATTTTTGATAAATAGTCTGATTTGGTCCGAGGTATCGGGCTTCCTCTTCATTTCCATAACGCGATTCCTCCACCGCGTAAGGTAATCATGGAAAGATTCACCAGACTTTTGTTGCAGGAGCTCGAGGTCTTTTAACGTCACTTCCATGCGGGTGCTGCAGTCGTACTGCCTCATAAAATCACTTGTAAGTAAAACCCAATCTTCTTTCGACCTCCTGTCCAAACCGTGGTACCAATCAATCGCTGACCCCATCAAACTAAGGCAGAAGTACTCCACTTTTTGCTTTCTGGTAAGACCTGTGCCCTTCATGATCAAGGCATATTGTTTAAGATGGGCCGAAGGGTCAGACGTGCCATCAAACTTTGGTAAATCTGGCATCTTAAATCTCTGAGGCAGCAGCTCCTCCTCACCAAAGTCTACATCTTCGGGGATGACCCCCTTTCCGACCGACACCATTCGTGCGATGGCCTCCATTCTTTCCTCCATCTTCCTCACCACATCGTCCTCTAGCTTAGGAGCTTTGCACCTCACCGCTTGGGGAACTACTGGCTCATCTTCCTCTTCCCCTAAGAAATCATCCCTTGGATCTGGAATTCTCACCCTCGGTTGCTCAACTGGTGCCGCCACTCTAGGTTCAGTGACTAGCTGTGGTATAGTGGTAGTTGGTATAGTGGTCTCCACAACAGGTGCTTCGACCGGATCAACAACTGGAGCTCCGGACGGTTGTCCAGCGTGTGGCATCATCTGGGCGATAAGGTTCCCCATCATAGCAAGCATTTTCCTTTCAAAGTCTTCGAATCTCTTGTCCAAGTCTTGTGTTGTTACAGCACCCGAATCTTGTGGTAATTCTGCCATTACTGATCCGGAAGATTGTTCTGAATAAGAGTCTGAGTTTCTATCCCAATTTGAACCCGATGCTGATGCCAAACTTGACGGCTCAACTACTTGATTTCTGACCAACCTCCCGCTAGGATCTCTGGACCACTCAAATGGATCTATGATGGCTGAAAAAATCCAATTCGTTAGCATGATGCATGGATGGCATTAAGAATGCATGGCCGTGTTGATGCAGCATCCACAACCACATGCAAGCAAACAGACCCTTCCAACCTTATTACTCCCGCACACTGGGCAATGTGGTCTCTTTCCTAGGTGGGCTTAGTTCATGGGTCAACAGGGGACCCTATGAACGCGCAAAGTGCACGGCGAAAAGCCGGCAGCATAACAGCTCTAGTCTAATGTACACGCGTATGAGTTTTGGCCATTTACGTATTTGGACAATTCAATCAAGTTAAGGTGGGCTTACCGGGGCATGAAAGCCTTTGATAAAAGACCACTTAAATTGGTTGATTTTGTTTAATACGTGACGACCCATATCACAAGCATCGTATTAAGGAGCATACCACCTAGGGAAGTTTCTATTTACCATTACATGGGCTTTAGTCAGGGTGATTTTCTTTAGGCTACCCAAGCATGGTTCGCGCCAACGGGTCTAGCTCATCACGAGCATAACGACCGATCGGGTCTCCATTTCGATATACCAAAAGGTACAAGGCTTGGGCTGGTGATTATCCTTAACACTTCCCCACAATGAGTGAAAGCAGGGTCGTGCTTCGGGAATGCACCGGGGTAAGATAGGGACCAACTAGCGTAAGTCTAAGGCTCTAAAATGATATGATGCAATTTTTGAAAAGAGATAGAATTTTAAGTTTCAAAAACCCAATTATAAATTTTAACCAAAGCACTTTCGGAGTGAAGTCTCAAACACTAAGTCCCCAGTGGAGTCGCCACTGTGACGCGCGCCGGAACCCGGTAACCCAGCAAGGGCCCTCCTTTGAATCCGCTTTAGGATTCGAGGTATGAAGGTTCGCGTCTTTTGATCATGGGCGCCATGAGACATCATCGGTGTATCCCTCCCAATAGAACATTGGGGAGAATAACCTAGCCTATTAACGCCTAAAGGCACCTTTGAGGTATTTGGAGTTGCCACCCAATTTGCAAGAAATTGGGAAAAGGTTTCTCACCTCTATTGGTCTAAACCAGAGATATGGTGTCCGGGACTTCCCTCTTATTTATGCTTTGATTAACTATAAATGGTTTTTTAACTTCTTAAAATTATATCTCTCATCTCATACGATCGATGCATTCAAATTAAAATGCGCATATCAATCATTCGAGAGCAATAAAATAAAAGTAACAGATAAAGCGATAAATGAAAGCGGTAAACACCCAAGCACACAATTACAAGAGAAATCGGGGCGGAATACAACCCCAATAAAAGAAGGTTAAAGATGTAAATGGGGACGGAATACAATCCCCAAAAGATAAATAAAGTTGCCCCAAAATTAATTACAAGGGCCCAAAAAGAAATGAACTTGAATTTAAAACACTCACCTAAGATCAAAATAAAAGAACATACATAAATCAGGACATTATTTGAGGAACGTTGGTTCCTTCGCGCTTGTTCGAAATTTAGGAACATTGGTTCCTTCGTATTAATTTGAAGAGGGTTCGAAGAGTCATTTTTGATTGCTTGAATTGAAAAACCGGGATGAGTGATCCCATTTTTGTAGAAAAGTTGACTCTTCGTTTTAATTGTGACATTTTTATTGTCGGGCTAAAATAAGGGACATTGGTCACAATTTTATTAGTGAAGAATCCAATTTAATTGTAAAAATATTTTTGTGACTTTTTATCACACGCGTACAAAAATAAAACAAGTACTTACAAGTAAACACGTAACACATAAAGAAAAGGAATTAAGAAAGATCTCACCGAGCAAGGCGATATTCCACGTGTCGCGACCCATCCGGGGAGCCGTGAGAACGCTTACACTACTCGACCCAAATTAAACTCATACAAAGATAATATCGAAAATAATATTAGTGAATATTTTAGGTAAATTAATCAAGCAAGTGCAAAATATAACAATAATAATAAATGATAAATAATGATAACGACAATAATATTATGATAACGAATAATAATATTATGTGGCGACTCCAAATACCTCAAAGGTGCCTTTAGGCGTCAATAGGCTAGGTTATTCTCCCCAATGTTCTATTGGGAGGGATACACCGATGATGTCTCATGGAGCCCATGATCAAAAGACGCGAACCTTCATACCTAGAATCCTAAAGCGGATTCAAAGGAGGGCCCTTGCTGGGTTACCGGGTTCCGGCGCGCGTCACAACTTACTAATCCTTTGAAAGAACTTTTCTAAAGCCTCAAAGTGACCTTCTCTAGTAGCCGACTTAATCATCATGTCGTCGACATATACTTCCACTTCTTTGTGAATTAGGTCATTGAGAACTTTGGTGGCCATCCTCTGATAAGTTGCTCCTGCATTTTTCAACCCAAAAGGCATAACCCGATAGGCGTATGTCCCCCACTCGGTGATGAAAGCTGTCTTAATCCGGTCCACTATCTTGTTAAGGATTTGATTGTATCCTACGTATCCATCCACAAAGCTGTACATCATACAAGCAGCAGCACTATCCACTAGCACATCAATATGAGGCAGCGGGAAATCATCCTTAGGGCAAGCTTTGTTCAGGTCTCGATAGTCGACGCATACTCGAACCTTACCATCTTTCTTAGTTACAGGAACCACGTTAGCTAGCCAGGTCGGGTATTAAACCTCTATTAGGAACTTGGCCTCAATCTGCTCATGGATCTCCTCCTTTACTTTCTGCGCCCATTCTGGCTTAAGTCTCCGAAGCTTTTGCTTGACTGGTTTAAACTCTGGGTAAGTTGGGATGGCATGTTCGGCAACATCTCGATCTATTCCCGGCATATCCTCATAGGTCCAGGCAAAGACTTTTTCATATTTTTTTAATATTCTCTCAAATTTTATTCTCTCTTCAGGAGTTGTGTCTGATGCTATCCAAATTTCCTTTGGATTTTCTAAAGTTCCAAGATTAAATGCGGTTGTGCTAGTTGAATTAATATAAAAAATGAATGCATCATGCTTATGATCATGCGAAATGAAATCATCAGAAACATCACACAAGTAAGCAAAGTTGTTCATCTCAATAACATAATCAGAAACATTAACATTGTCCTCAAAGAGTTCTGGCATAAAAAGAGAATCTAAATGACTATTAACTTCAATCGACGCCGATGCTGCAGCTGACTGTGCTTTGGCTTCTTGACTTGGTGAAATCTTGAGATCTTCAATCTTCAGCTCTGGTTCTATCATCTTCTCCTTCCCTTTGAGTTTGGTGGCTAACAGCTTATCAGTTACAATCTCTTCGGGCTCATCCCTGTCCCAGATGCTGCATTGGGTCATAATCTCCTCGTCCCAAAAGTTCTCTACAGCTTTAACAACTCTGATCTCCCAATCTATCCACTGCGGCTCTTCTTCTCCGGTGTAAGCACAAACCGATGATGATGGCACAAAGCTCTCCGAAATATGGGGGATCTTTTCTGACACTTTCTTCTTACCATACTCTCCTTTGTAGCCCAACCCCTTTTAGTCTTTCTGACCATGTGTAGTGATAGCATCCTGCATCCCTTGTGACTCTTTTCCCAAACCAGCCCCTGGGAGGAAGTGCATCTTCTTTAGCATGTTCACCACCTGAGGGCTACCTTCTAAGCTTTGCTCTTCTCCGATCATCGATAAATGAAAGCCACTGAATGGCTGATTAGAGATCTCCAAGGCAGACACTTGGTTCTCTCTTACTGCTTTAATGGTCACTACTTCTCCTTCATGGGGTATCTTAATTATCTGGTGTAAGGTGGATGGTACTCCCCCTAACCTGTGGAACCACGGTCTACCAAGTAGAGCTGAAAAGTTTGCTGGGATCGGCAAAACCACAAAATCCGTTTCTATCTCAATGGGCCCCGTCTTTACCAAAGCTTTGAAAATTCCTGATGCTTGCCTCCTGGAGTTGTCGTAGGCTGTGATGGTCAGGTCAGACTTGCTTAACATACTCTCATCCATCCCAAAGGCCTGAAGCGCCACCAAAGGGCAAACATTTATTGATGACCCGTCATCAACCATGACGCAAACGGTGTGTTTGCCATTGATCTGTGCCATGATGTACAAAGGTCGATTGTGGTTGCGATCCTCTATTGGTAGGTCTGCATTAGAAAATACCAGCTTCTCCCCAGATTCCCCTTTTACTAGGTCTAACAGCTCAGATGGAGAGATTGTAGTTGCTACGGTGGATACACTCAATGCCTCAACTAACTTCTGTCTATGAGAGGGGGACTGTCTCAAGAGGTCCCAAATAGATATTTGAGCCGTGGTCTTTTTCAGTTGCTTCACTATTGAATTTTCTTCCAGCTCCTTCTCTGTGATTGCTTGTACTGGGTCTTACTGCTTCTCAACTTCTGGGACCACCCTCCCACTTCTTGTCACTGCTTCTACTCTTTCTTCCTCTTTCGAATCCCACAGATCCGTGAACTCTCCATGTTTCTCATCGTCTTCATCTTCTCCACTCTCACTAGTGGACCAACAGTCTATCGCTGCCACGGAAATCCCTTCTTCATTCACCGCAGGGCAAGTAATAGCGACATACTCATTTCCATATAAATCTTGCATCACATACCATTTTGGTAGGCGCGATCCAATCATAAAGACTGGAGGTGGCACTGCATTATAGCTGGACTTCTTCTTGCCTTCTCTCTTCTCAGGATCGGTGATCTGCTTGTTGTCAATTAGATCTTGGACCTGATGTCTTAGCGTTATACAATCATCTATCAAATGCTCGGTATGTTGGTGAAATGCACAATATTCATTTTCCTTGTGTCCTGGCTATCCCTGGGTCTTGGCTGGCCTAGGTGATAGGGGTCGCAGTTTTCCTTCTTTTACTAGCCTTTTCAGCACCCATGATAAAGGCCTACCCAAGTTGGAGAAATACCTCTGATTCATGCCTGTTGCAGACACCTCGGCTGTCTTCCCACCTCTATTACCACTGCTTGAACTTGCTGACTTGGCTGTCCCTTGATTGCTGTATCCCTTCCTGGCATAGGACACACTGTTTGCCCTCTTGGCTAAATATTCACCTTCTGCTTCTATGGCAATGTCCTTCAGGGATTCCCAGTCTTTCGGTCCCTTCATTTTTAGTCCATCTCTCAAGTACGGGCTGGCATTTCGAATGAATAATCAGATCTTACCAGAAGTGTCCGGTTTGCATTTCATCTCTATAACCCGGTTCCTCCATCGAGTAAGGTACTCGTGGAAGGATTCTCTAGCCTTCTATTGTAGCAACTCGAGATCTTTCAAAGTGACCTCCATCCGAGTACTGCAATCATACTGCTTAAGAAACTCTTCGGTCAGCAAGTCCCAATCCTCCTTGGGCCTCCTGTCAAGCCCATGATACCAATCAATAGCAGCTCCTGTGAGACTCAAGCAAAAATACTCTATCTTCTGCTTTCTTATTAAGGTCGTGCCCTTCATGACCAGCGAGTATTGCTTGATGTGTGCGGCAGTCAGAGGTGTCATCAAATTTTGGGATATCAGGCATCTTGAAATTCTGGGGAATCAGGTCATCCCCATCCAGCTCTCGGTCTTCTGGGTTCATTGCTTTCTCTACTGTCATTATTCTTGCCATGGCCTCAAACCTCTCTTCCATTTTCCTCCACATTGCCTCCTCCAATTTCGATGACTTTTCTTTAGTTACTGTATGCTCCTCTTGCTCATCTCCCCCAAACTCAGCTTCAGACCTGGGGCCCTCTCTGCGCTCAATAGGTGCAGGTACTCTTTGCTCAACAATAGGTGGATCGACCACTGGTTGGTTAACTGCAGCAGGGAGCTCTTCTCTAATCACCTCTTATTTAGCTCGCATCCGGATAGGGGCAGCAGTAGCTTGTTGCCCAGCTATAGTGGTGGCAAGATTACCCATCATTGCAATCATTCGGGCTTCAAACTCCTCCATTCTCTTTCCTACCTCTTCAGCAATTATTGCCCGGGTTGCATCAGACTCATTTGACGGATTAGCCATGCTTACTTCTATTGATGATTCAGAAGAAAACCCCACACTGTCTTCTAAGATTGAATCTGAACTCTGATCCGACACTAACTCTGTTAACCCCAAAAGCGGAGTCCTTCTTAACCGTTTGTCGGGACCTCTGGACCACCCAGGAGAATCTATGATGGCTGAAATGCAAAAATTGTTAAGATGATGCATGATTAAAATGCAATGCATGCTCGTGCTGATATAACATAGACAAACACATGCAAGCAGATAGATCCTTCCAACCTTATATCTCCCACATACGTGGTAGTGCAGTCTCTTTCCTAGGTGGGCTTGATCCATGGGTTAACGGGGAACCCAATGGACACGTATGGTGCACGGTGAAAAACCGGCAGCATAACAGCTCTCATCTAATTTACATACGTATGGGTGTTTGGCCATTATGTATTTAAACAATTCAACTTAACTAAGATGGGCCCACCGGAGCATGAAATCCTTTGATGAAGACCATTTAATTAAATTGACTTCGTCCAATATATGATGGCCCATATAGCAAGCATAGTATTACGGTACATTTCACCTAGTGGAAGTATCTATTGCCATTACATGAGCTTTAGTCAAAGGGTGATGATATTTTTGGGTTACCCAAGCATGATCCCTGCCGACGGGTCTAGTTCATCACGAGCATAATGACCGATCGGGTCACCATTTGATATAACTTGACGGTATGAGGCTTGGGCTGGTGATTATCCTTAACACTTCCCTAGATTGAGTGAAAATAGAGTCGTGCTTCAGGAATGCACCGAGGTTGAGAAGGGACCAAACTAACTTAATCTAAGGCTCTAATGAGATGATATGCAATTTTGAGATAAAGAAAAATTCATAAACTAAAACTTAATTGCAAAGGATGATCAAGGTATTTTCAAGTTGAAGTCTCGAACCATTTGTCCCCAGTGGAGTCACCACTGTGATGCGCGCCGAACCCGCGGTCGCCCCTTTGACTGCCCGCTCGAGGGCGATCGGGCATTTGAGGTCCGTTAACAACTTGCAACGAATTACAAGTGCGTCTATTTTGGGCAACAAGGAGGTTTCATGGAGTCGCCACCAATAAAATATTGGGAAAGTTTCTCTCACCTTGGAGAGCCTAAAGACATCGCTTTTATCCATTTTGGGCAAGCCAAAGGGGTCTTGGAGGAAGAACCTCTCTCCCTTGGAGCCTAGGATTTGATGTCTAAGTCTCGTGACATAGGAGGTGTCTTGGAGGGTAAACCTCTAGCCTCTTTGAGCCCAAAGACCAGAGATGGGTTCGGGACTTCTCATCTATTTCTACCTTGATTAATTTTACAATTTGGTTTTGAGTTTATTAGTTCGCTCTCTCTCCACACGATGCAATTTTAATTAAAAGGCACAAATATTCACATTGAAAGCAGTAAAATATTAAAAGTAAATTACAATAATACTAGGAGCGGAATACAACTCCCATTTAAAAAAGTGCAAACATACATAAAATCGGGGAATTCATTAACTATGAGGACTTTGGTCCCCGCATGTGTATTTAAAGAAAACATTTTGGATGTGGTGACTTATTTGGGATGAAAACTAGGACATTAGTCCCATTCATTATGAAAAATCCTAGTTTAATTTAGTTGAAATATTTTTGTGATTTTTATTTGGGCGTGCATAAAAAAACCATTTTACTTAATGAATATATACAAGGAAATTAAAAATATAAACAAAATGAGAATTAAAATGTATAAAGAAGATACCGAACCCCGTATCTCCTCCTTCACGTGCATGGATGCTCAAATAAGAATAAAATAACAATTTGCAACCAAAAATAAAAATGAAATTCATGTTAGAAATTAACCCAAAGAAATAATATGACATAAAAGATAATATGTATAATGAAAATATAACATGCATAAGATACTATAACATGCATTAAATAATTATGATGCAATTCAACATGCATAAGAATAAAAAAATATTAACCATGCTCAACATATCAAATAAATAATTATAATAAAGACTATGAGTAAAAATTAGAATATTGATATGTGTAAAAAACAATTTGACATAAAATATAATAGGATTTAAAAGAGTTTACTTGTTATATGAACAATTGAAGATAAAATAATAAGAAGAATATGGGGACTAAACGAATTTACATGTTTAAAAGTTAATTGGAAACAAAAGAAATTAAAATCAACAAGAGAATTAAGGAGTTTAGCCATGAATAATTACCCTCAAATTTAATCTTGAAGAATTGAAGGTAGAAGTGTTGAATTCCTTGTCTTTTCCTTGTGAAAAATGCTTGAAAAATAACTTGGAAACTTGAAAAATCACACTTGGA
Source organism: Excoecaria cochinchinensis (assembly GCA_947683425.1). NCBI lineage: Eukaryota > Viridiplantae > Streptophyta > Magnoliopsida > Malpighiales > Euphorbiaceae > Excoecaria > Excoecaria cochinchinensis. The sequence goes on from CANTUQ010000004.1 coordinate 8,406,916, forward strand.
AGCAAGTGTGTAAGATTGATTTTTTTCTCTCAAATAAAAAAGCTCAAAAATTCAGTTTTTTCTCTCTAAAATCTTTTTAATTCATCCTTTTTCTTGTTTATGAATTTTTTCTACACTTTTAACCCTCAAAAACTACCCAAAAACCGTCGACAATCGTTAAAAATCGAGTCGAGGTCGAAAATGGGCGAAATGGGGCAAAAGTGGGGCGACTGCGTGCGAGAAACGCGCGCAGTGCGGGCACGAAGCGAGCGACACCCTTGGCGTCGCTCGCACAGGCGAGCGCTCACTTGCGCGCGTGGCCGCGCCCCGACCTTCGAGAAAAAAACTTTTTTTTAAAACACCATCAACCTAAAACACACTGTTTGTTCTCCACAATAATTTTAAAAATATTTTACAAATATTTTTAAAATACACTTTTTATTCATAAAAAAGACAAGGAAAATTACTTCCGAGCCCCAATCTTTTTGCCTATAAGCCGGCGTAGCTAAATTTCATCATCGGGTAATCCTGATCAAGGCTACTCGGGACCTGGTGTCTACAAGATGTAAGTAATGGAAAAGTTAAGGGTAAAATGGGAAACCAAGGCAAAAAGAATAAAATTAAAGATATAATTAAAGAAATAATAAATTTAATGAAAGGATTAAATTGTAATTAGTGTATAATAAGGTTAAATGTTTGATAATATGATTAATTTGATGAATAAATTGAGTAAATAAGATTAATAATATAATTAAAATATAATGGTTTTTTAATTGAATAATTAATAAAAATCGAAAATGTAATTAGTGATAAATGATAATTGTAATTTGAGTAAATGGGTCTATAACGCCCCAATACCCCTTCGGAGGATATCAGGTCGCCACACACGCATACACATACAAAACAATTATGCGGAGGCAAGAATAGTAATCATACATGTTGCATACGCAGCGGAATAAACATACCTCAAAACAGTATCTCATAATCATTTACATTACATAATATTGCTGTTCTTTATACATTACAAAAACATTCTCTCTACTTTAACATTTACATATCATATACAAAAAAGCTATACGTTTACATATGCTGAACTATACAAAAGTACTTTATCACTTATACAAAAAGACTTCAATTATACTCCTAGTGGCCATAACCTGCAGATGTCCACCTCCTCACTGAACCTGTAAACCTACACGGGAAAGACACCCGTGCTAAGCCATAATGCTTAGTGGGGATAACACAAGCAATAGACTTCTGACGAAGTCACAAGCATCAATCATCAAACATATCAATAATTGATATGCTATTCATTTATGGGCATATAAAAGAAATAAGCATTTATCATACTTATAACATGATAGGCATACTTTTAAACATGCTTTGAACATATCTACAATTTCATGTAACATATATCATGTTCATATTCTTCTAACTCTAACTATCAGCTCATATAACATGTAATACCATATCATTGCATATCATGTCCATTTATATACTTATGAGCATAATAGGATACTTATAGCATATTCATGTACAACTAATAGCTTCTCATATGCACTTGTAAACTCATATAAACATCTTTGATACAATAGTCATGTACTTCTATTAGCATTTCCTGTAAATCACTTACATAAAGTAACATCTCGTATATTCATTGCAACAACTAAAAGCCTAACTCATAACGTAAGTGGATACGGGTAAACATCTAGATACTGGTAAACAGTATCAAACATCTGGAGACAGAAGTCTCAAATCATCTGAAGACCGGAGTCTCAATTCATCTAGATACCAAAGGTATCAAACATCTAGACACCCGTCGGTGCCAAACATCTAACAGTTGCGATACATCTAACCCTTTATAGGCATGCCCATCTATCCACTTTTATGAACATCTCAGGCTTAAAAAAGTTATTCATGTCAAAACATATGCATATTCTCATTTACATTCCCATTCCATGTACACATGTATCTTATAGCTCATTATAACATAAAATTCATATATTCTATCCACTATACATTACTAGGGCATACACATCACCTACAAATGTTCATACGTATCGCATTACACATGTTTATTCGCAAAAGCAAACATGATTCATCATGCTTAACATACTCAATTAGAAGTGTTAAACTAAATAAGAAGCCCATTAACCATCATGATTAACATTTGATAAGGGTAAATAAAGAAAATCACATGTTGGAAATACCTCAAGATGACAACTAATTTAGTTGTGACCGTGACATGCTCAGAATTACCAAAACAAAATACATTCGAGAGTACTTTACGGTGACAATCACTTTGATTGTGACTGTGATATACCTCCAAATTCCAAGCAGAATGCAAATCAGGGTATCTCACGGTGGCAACAAAAATGCTTGGCACCGTGACATACCAACTTCATCCGGACAGAATGCAATCCTTGCATATCTCACAGTAGCAACCAGATTGCGTGTCACCGTGACCTATGCAAAAATGCCAATACACAGCTATGTTTTGCCAAAACACAGGTGTGCTCAACAACACACTTACAATGCTCTCTATACATATCATAAACATGCCTTTCAATTTAACACCAACACAATAATACAATCCACATACATTTATAACTATACAATATACACTTAGTTCATATGTCTATATGCATTCAACATGCTAATAATCACACTAATTATCATTCATATCTTCTAAATTAGGGTTCATGCTTGTTCACTTACTATGCTCAATGATATTGTTCAATATTCAATAACTCATCACCCATCAATTGCACACTTCAATTACGCTTTCCATCAAATAACACATAATCACACTCAATTTCTCAAACACATTCATATATCAATTATACACTTTAATTCCAAACTAAACAACATATACACATCACTTAAGCAAGGTTAACACATAGCACATATAATCCCAAACCTCTCAAAATGCAGCTTGCTGAACCCTCTCACTATCTAGACCTTCTCCTTGCCTGTAGCCTTCATCTTGTCCAATAATGCTTGCACAATAAATCAAGACATATACACTTAGTCCATCACACAAGCCACTTAATCCAAAATAGAAAAGGGGTAGAAGAAGATATACACAAACTACCAACCCAACTTACCTTCTCGGCTCAACCCTCAATACTTCTTCAAACAAATCCAAATCAACCTCTTGACTTCAATTAAAGAAGAAGAAGCTAAATTCCATAAGATGAAGAAGAAAGAGGTACAGAAATAGGAAAAGAAGAATGGTCGGACTGAGGTGAACCACTAATGCTTAATTCTGCCTCTCTCTCCATCTATATATTGCATGAAGGAGGGTTGTTGGCAAGAGGTGCATTCCACACGTCGATTGCACTCACTTCCCCACCAAATATCCACTTAAGTCCTTTGGCAAATCTCCTTTATATCCCTCACTTAATTATTTCTTACAAGCAACTTTTTATTCCTTCAATTACATCCTCATACACACTTAGTCTTATACTTATTCCAGTCACTTTTGTACCGTATTATGCCATTGACACTATATTCCATCTAAGGTACAATTTTGGCCATTACAACTCTCACCTCCATAAAAAATTTTGTCCTCAAAATTTCCACAGTAATAAATAGAAAATCATGCCAGCCAATACACAAATGTAAAGCTTAACAGATGGACCGATAGGGTAATCGATCTCCTCCTCGATCATAGCAAAGACTTGACCCGGACCACTAGGAGCAATAGGCCTCTCTACTATCTCCGACAGTACTTGAGCTGCTCTACCTCTACCTCTGCCACTTCTAAATGATCCAAACACGTTCACATTTCCTTTACTCACTTGTGAACCTATACTCTCTTTAATTCTCGGGCAGTTAGCAAATATACGGTCCATACCACCACACTTGAAACATGCTCCCGTGAGCTTCCTGCATGTACCCCAATGATTCCTTTGTCAATGGTCACACTTAGGTATTGTGCTACCTCTACTAGAAGGTGGCACAACACTTCCCATCGATGTAGGCACTCGAATCGAACCTCTTGTAACCTTTCCACTTGTGGCTCCTCGAGCCTTCTTGCTATTAACTCTATCATTTTCTCGTACTTTCCTCTTCTGCTCTTTCCTTTGCTTTACCAATTCTGCTTCTTCCAATTTCATGGCTGCCAAGACAAACTGATAGTAATTCACCGACTGCATAATAGCCATCGCTGATAGAGGTCCTCTAATAGAATCTCTCAATCCGTCCTCAAACTGTTGACATCTGAAGTCTTCCGTTAGTAATGCATTTGGCACATACTTACTCAGTCGACTGAATTCCTTCTCATATTCTCCTATTGTCAAACTCCTTTATTTTAGACTTACAAACTCCTTCCATTTCACTTCTCTATATGCTTTGATGACATACTTTTTCATAAATTCTTGTGCAAAGAAGTTCCATGTCAACTCATCTGGTCGCTGGGGATTTTGAAGTACCAGTTTCAACCAGTCATAAGCTGGACCTTGCAGTAATGATACTGCACAAGTCACCCGCTGATTTTGAGGGCAATTAATTTCTTGCAGTATCCTTTGTCTTTCCCAACAAAAACTCAGCCACATCCGACTGATCCAAAGTAGTCCCATTTCCTCTCATTCTAATGAGATCCGAAGGAGCCTTAGGAGCAGTCAATCTATCTACGAACTGCATTAACCCTTGCACTATTATCGGATTATCCTGAGCTAGACCCGGACCGTCAGCTGGAGGTCGCTCAGGTGCAGGCTGATTAACTCTCACTGGATGAACACTTCCCGTCGTCTCTCCTATGTTCTCACTCGGATACGATTCCATTTATACTCTACACAAGGCAACATCTGCATTAGGCCACAACTCTAGACAGACTCTCATACATCTAATCAATACTTTAACATTTTATTGTCCTAAACCATCTACCTATGCTCTGATACCAAAACTTGTAATTCCCCAATACCCCTTGGGAGGATATCAGGTCGCCACACACGTATACACATAAAAAACAATCATGCGGATGAGGGAATAGTAATCATACATGTTACATACGCAGCGGAATAAACATGCCACAAAACAGAATCTCATAATCATTTACATTACATAATATTATTGTTCTTTATACATTACAAAAACATTCCCTCTACTTTAACATTTACATATCATATACAAAAATGCTATACGTTTACATATGCTGAACTATACAAAAGTACTTTATCACTTATACAAAAAGACTTCAACTATACTCCGAGTGGCCATGACCTGCAAATGTCCATCTCATCACTGTGTCACACCCCGTTTGCCCCCTAGTAGAATGAGCCTATCTGTGTGAGCATGCATTTGTACGTGTTCGGTATAGCATAAGGGTACTTTGGTAAAAATGCATGTTTTTGGGTTTTGTTAGTATGTGGGTGCATATAGGGTATTAGTGTGTGTATTAATTGGGTAATAGTTGTGTGCACTTGAGCATACCATTGTAGGGTGTTTTTAGTTGGGAATGCATTGGGTGTGTGTAATGCATGGTTGTTTGGTGTGAGTGGTTAGCTTCACCAATAGGAAATTGACACATGCTTAGGGCAAAGAAAAGAAAAAGAAAAAGGGATGAAAGAAAGGGAAAGGGCAGATTCACGTTCCTTCTTCCCCTCACCTTCTTCTTCTTCATTTTCTTCACTCTAAGAATTGTGGGGTGGATTCAAGTTTGTATTGGTGGAGTTAATCATCTCTTTGCATCTTCTTTGGTAAGTAAATGTATTCTTCTCATTTTGTTCTCTCATTTGTTTCATCTTCTTCTTCTTTGAGTTTAGAATTAACTTAGGGTTTGCATTGTTGGATGTTCTTTGTTGTGTTGTGTTTAGCTGAGGCTCCTCGCGATCCTAATGGCAAGGATATTGCTGGGACGAGTGAAGCTAAGTGATTGAAGCTTTGAATTTCAGGTCTGGGATTTTGCTTGAGTTAATTGTTGAATGTGAACTTACAGTAATTTTTAGGGTTTATGTTCTTGAGAAGCTTGAATTCATTTATGCTTGATTTGGTTGTTTTAATTTCCGAATTAAGTTGCAATTATCTGGTTTATGCTGTATGAGATGTCTTCTGAAAGGTAAGAACAGATTTGTGTGGTTTTGAATCAAATTTGGGATTGATTTCTGAGTTCTGGGAATTCTGGAAATGGGAAAATCACGTTACTGTTGGATTTCCCATTTCCAGATTGTGTGTCGCGTGACTAGCCAAGAAGGAGAGGCCAGTCATGACTCGTGACCAGCCAGAGAGGCCAGTCACGAGTGGTGACTGCAAGTCACAACTCGTGACCAGCCAAAAGGAAGCCAGTCACGAGGCGTGACTCCCAGTCACGACTCGTGACCGGCCAGAGAAGGCAATCACGGGTAGTGACTGCCAGTCACGACCCGTGACCAGCCCAAGGAAAGAAGAAAGTCATGAGACGTGACTCCCCGTCACGACTCGTGACCAGCAAGAGGAAAGGGTCAAGTCACGACCCGTGACCAGAAGAAGCCAGTCACAAGGCGTGACTCCCAGTCACGACTCGTGACCAGCCTTGTGAGGAGGCCAGTCACGAGTTGTGATGCCAGTCACGACTCGTGACCAGCCAACCTCGTGGGTCACCCCGTTCGGCCTATTTTCTGAAATTTCCCGGTTTTAACTCAACAATGAATTCCGTAATTCTTCCGAATGGACTTATATTGCTGTATGATACATGTCATACTTTTATATGCTTTGATATGAGTGATACCATGATTCTTCAGATGAATTATATGTTATGTTCTGAAATATGATTTGAATGATGCATAACCTGCTAGAGTCAAGTAAGTGGATAGTTAGGTATGCCTAATAGAGTCTTTTAGCTGCAGCCCTCAATTTCGTTTAGACCCCAATCAGGTCCCCGTTTGGTTCCTCGCGAACCCTATTATGTGTAAGGATCTTGTTTAAAGTCCCTTTTTCAAATGATTTGTGAAAGTTAAAAATAAAATGGTTTTCTCGATTCGTACCCGTAAGGTACTGTCTGTAATCGGCTCGTACCCATAAAGTACTGTCTGTACACTCGTTATCCACTACCCAGAGTCAGCAGGTGTTCTTTTGGTGTTCTATTGGTTTGCTCTACTCTTATGATTATATTGATGAAATGTATGTTCAAATAATATGGAAATGGATATGAATTTGAGATGCAGAAAGTATGGCTTTAAATTGTGAGCATGTTCTTATGAATTATGTTATGAGCTATTGCATTTTGCCATTGCGAATGTGTTATGCCTTGACGACCATTGTGAATGGTCGTCCATATTTTTATGTGTGTTTCCCCACTAAGCGTTTATCGCTTAGCACGGTGTTTTTACCCGTGCAGGTGCGGAAGGAGTTTTGCTTTGTGAGAGAGTCGCCGCCGTTAAGCCAACACAGAAGGAGTTAGTGTAGGGCTTAGTTTTGTAATCGTTGATGATTCTTTTTGTATAGAACTCTCTTGTATCAGTTTTGTTTCAGCTTCCGCTTTTGTATTTATATTTTGGTTATGTAATATCTTTTGTTTCAGCTAGTTGATCAGAACATTATTGTAATGGTTTGTTATATTAATGTATGATCAGCTATTGCTTTCTTTTCCTTAAAGTTTTTTTTAATTATCTCAAGTTTCTGTATGTATGATATGAATGAATGTATGATTTGCTTTGTATCTGTTTGGTGACACCTTTACTCATACGGCGTCTCACTCCTTATCGGATGGGATTGCCTACGTATGGGTAGGGGGTGTTACACACTGAACCTGTAAACCAACACGGGAAAAACACCCGTGCTAAGCGATAACGCTTAGTGGGGATAACACAAGCAATAGACTTCTGACGAAGTCACAAGCATCAATCATCAAACATATCAATAACTGATATGCTATTCATTTATGGGCATGTAAAAGAAATAAGCATTTATCATACTTATAACATGATAGGCTTACTATTAAACATGCTTTGAACATATCTACAATTTCATGTAAAATATATCATGTTCATATTCTTCTAACTCTAACTATCAGCTCATATAACATGTAATACTATATCATTGCATATCATGCCCATTTATATACATATGAGCATAATAGCATATTTCTAGCATATTCATGTACAACTAATAGCTTCTCATATGCACTTGTAAACTCATATAAGCATCTTTGATATAATAGTCATGTACTTCTATTAGCATTTCCTATAAATCACTTACATATAGTAACATCTTGTATGTTAATTGCAACAACTAAAAGCCTGACTCATAAGGTAAGTGGATACGGGAAAACATCTAGATACTGGTAAACATTATCAAACATCTAGAGACAGAAGTCTTAAATCATTTGGAGGCCGGAGTCTCAATTCATCTAGACACCAAAGGTATTAAACATCTAGACACCCATCAGTGCCAAACATCTAACCCTTTATAGGCATGCCCATCTATCCACTTTTATAAACATCTCAGGCTTAAAACAGTTATTCATGTCAAAACATATGCATATTCTCATTCCATGTACACATTTATCTTATAGCTCAATAGAACATAAAATTCATATATTCTATCCACTATACATTACTAGGGTGTACACATCACCTACACATGTTCATACGTATCGCATTACACATGTTTATTCGCATAAGCAAACATGATTCATCATGCTTAACATACTCAATTAGAAGTGTTAAACTAAATAAGAATCCCATTAACCATCATGATTAACATTTGATAAGGCTAAATAAAGAAAATCACATGTTAGAAATACCTCAAGGTGACAACCAATTTATTTGTGACCGTGACATGCTCAGAATTACAAAAACAAGATACATTCAAGAGGACCTCACGGTGACAATCACATTGATTGTGACCGTGACATACCTCTAAATTCCAGGCAGAATGCAAATCAGGGTATCTCACGGTGGCAACCAAAATGCTTGGCACCGTGACATACCAACTTCATCCAGACAGAATGCAATCCTTGCATATCTTACGGTGGCAACTAGATTGCTTGTCACCGTGACCTATGCACAAATGCCAATACACTGCTGTGTTTTGCCAAAACACAGCTGTGCTCAATAGCACACTTACAATCCTCTCTATGCATATCATGAACATGCCTTTCAATTTAACACCAACACAATAACACAATCCACATACACTTATAACTATGCAATATACACTTAGTTCATATGTCTATATGCAATCAACATGCCAATAATCACACTAATTATCATTCACATCTTCTAAATTAGAGTTCAAGCTTGTTCACTTACTATGCTCAAGGCTTTTGTTCAATATTCAATAACTCATTACCCATCAATTGCACACTTCAATTACGCTTTCCATAAAATAACACATAATCACACTCAATTTCTCAAACCACACATTCATACATCAATTATACACTTTAATTCCAAACTAAACAACACATACACATCACTTAAGCAAGGTTAACATATAACACATATAATTCCGAACCTCTCAAAATGCAGCTTGCTGAACCCTCTCGCTATCTAAACCTTCTCCTTGCCTTTAGCCTTCCTCTTGTCCAATAATTCTTGCACAATCAATCAAGGCGCATACACTTAGTCCATTACACAAGCCACTTAATCCAAAATAGAAAAGGGATAGAAGAAGATATACACAAACTATCAACCCTACTTACCTTCTCGGCTCAACCCTCAATACTTCTTCAAACCAATCCAAATCAACCCCTTGAATTCAATTAAAGAAGAAGAAGCTAAATTCCATAAGATGAAGAAGAAAGAGGTACAGAAATAGGAAAAGAAGAATGGCCGGACTGAGGTGAACCACTAATGCTCAATTCTGCCTCTCTCTTAATCTATATATTGCATGAAGGAGGGTTGTTGGCAAGAGGTGCATTCCACACATGGATTGCATTCACTTCCCCACCAAATATCCACTTAAGTCTTTTGGCAAATCTCCTTTATATCCCTCACTTAATTCTTTCTTACAAGCTACTTTTAATTCCTTCAATTACATCCTCATGCACACGTAGTCTCATACTTATTCCAGTCACTTTTGTACCCTATTATGCCATTGACACTATATTCCATCTAAGGTACAATTTGGGCCGTTATAGGGTCACTGTAAATAATCAATGTGTAACATGTATAGTGGAGTGTAAAAATAAATTTAAGTAATTAATGTGTTAGGTTATAGCAATGAAGTTCATATTTTATAATTGTGTGTGTATAATTTGTAGTAGTAGAAATCCTAGGATTTGTAACCACCACGAGGCATATTAATGCTTAGCACGTAGTTTGTTTTGACTGCGCGTAGGTACACCATAGGTCGGAGCAGCATACCTCAGTCAGGATGGAGCTAGCTCTGAAGAAGGATTGAAGTTATATTTTGTATATTTTGGTATTATGTATTGGCGTGTATATTAATAATTGGAATTGAATTATGTGATGGTTTACTTGTATTTATGTATGTGGATATTATGACTTTATGGATAGATATTTGAGACTGTGAATGGTATAGTATGGATGATATTATTATTGTGCCCTTGCCGGGGCTGTGGAATTTGAGATTTGTTGGTTTGGGTAGTAAGAAAAACAAGCCGTTATACTGCCATAATTTCTACTAAATGAATAGTAATCTTAGACAATTATAGTTCAATCGGCAACTAAGTAATTAAGTTAAAATTGTTAAGTGGAATAAGTTAGTAAATGATTAAGCGTGATTAATCTTAAGTGTGGAAAAAAATAATTTTAGCCTCAAATTGCTTTAAGTGTAGGTCGACCTTAGAACGATCATGGTAATCGCATGGTATTTCAAAGCTGGCAGTGTACGTGTAGTGGATAAGAGTGATACAATTTGACATGTAAATTGCGATTATGCCCTCCAATTACCAATTTCAAGCTAAATTACATTTTAGTCCTCAGAAAGTGGCCAATTTTCATATTTAGCCAATTAATTACATTTTTACCCTTATTAACCTTTATTAACTTATATATGGTAAAAATTACCATTTTGCCCTCAAACTTTTTCAATAATTCCTATTATGTCCCCTTTTCATACAAATATCATTTTAATTACAATTTAACCATTTAAAGCTCATTTTTACCATATTGCCCCCTGTATAAAACTAGCAGACATTTATGATCGGGACAAACGACATAGAATAGAGGGACCCCGAGGGACCACCCTTATGATATAAACAACATAAATACAGATAAATATAGTATTAAGACAGAACAATACAAAATAGGACCGTTATTGGCCTATAATAAGTGAGATGTCATGCTCACACCCGCAGTTAAAGTGTCCCTATGGCTAGCCACTATATCCTAAACTAGACTTGACTACCAGATTACTACATAGGGCATCAATATTCCATTTTTCACATCTTTTAAGTTTCCAATCATACTTTTCATGGAATTTCATCATGCTATTCCATTCTTTTCCATTCAGATCAAGCATTATACATTTAATTTCCATCCATATGCCATTTCATGCCATAAAACTCATGAAATCATCAAAGTAGAGATGGATATACACATGTATACCATTCTGCCAACATACCAATTTTTCACCATTAATTCTTTTCATCACCTTTAACATTTATTTAGGTAATTTACATGTCAAATAACATAGCCATGCCATTCTTTCACTTCAACACACATCAAAATCACATTTTTACGTACATATTCCATTCGGCCAACATGTACATCATCCATTATGTGAATTTTTCTTTCTCTAATGCATTCCATTAATTAGTTCACATGCTAAATATCATGTATACATCATAAATATGCCATAAACATCATCACACATCATGGAAAACCCATGAATACCATTCGGCCTACATAGGAATTCTTCACCTAAGTTTTGTTTTCTCATTTTATCCATTCATTTCATCATTATTAACATCCCTAAGCATGAATATCAAGTTATATTCAATCAAACAAGCCTTTTTCACATACTTAGTTCACAAATATAACCTAAATAACAACATAAACCATGGAAATAGATTGAGTTTGCAATCACAAACCTTAGATCCTTGCAGAACACCTCTCAATACTTCTTTTATTTCCCTTTAGCTTGATTGGAAAATTCTTCACCTTGATGACCTAACTATGGCCGAATAAAAAGATGAAGATTCCATCAATATCAAGCTTCCTTTTAACAAATAAACTTCATAAACATGTTCTACACATCCTAAAGTACCTTTACGAACCTTTGAGCCAATTAAAAACACCTAAATCACTTACCTCAAATCACACCTTAACTTAAAAGTCTTGGTTTTTCCCAATTTCAAACCTTCAAATGGACTTATAAGACCACCAATGGATTCTACAGGAGCTAAAATATGTTAGGGAGGCTTAAATTTGTGGAGAGATGGAGAGAGATTGGAAAAAAAATGGAGAAGAAGTGAGAAGCATCAATTCGGCCAAGAGAGAGGAGAGTGAGGCGGCTACCAAAGGGATAATTCTAGAGAAATCCAGCAAATGTGATGCATTTATATGGGGTAAGTTGAATCGAACCAGGTCCAACCGAAGTGGTCGAACAGTTTGAACCAATTTTTGATTTTCGGGTTATTTTTCACTGTTTAATGGTAACTGAGAGTTCTTCAACTCATTTTCACTCCCAATCGATTCCATCATTCTTAAAATACAAAATATAGCGTCCACAAAAATTTTAGCTCAATCAGAGTCCATTTGGGGCCCAGTTCAGTTAAACCGGTCCGATTCAATACTGTTCGGTTTTGTCGTAAAATACAATTCTATTGCTATCAAAAATTTCTAAAAATTATTCTGAGCCTTTACACTTCCCACAGTGAACCCTTTAAACTCCAATAACCATTTCTAAAAATTCGGTCAAAGTTCAGTCAAACCTCGGTTCAATTGAACCGAACTAGAGGTAAACTTCAGTCTAACATTTGGGGACCTATTTAACCTCATTTTCGCGCCAAATTTTACCACTAGACTCCCGACAGTCCACAAATCAAATTTTTCAAATAATACTTTTTTAGTATACAGCTGCAATTATCAGCTATACTGCTTCCTAATAGGTCACCCATCCTAAAATTACTATACCTCAAGCACGCTTAACCTTTAAAATCTACTAGACTTAAGGTATTATAATCATCATATCAAACCAAAATCAGACAACAGACTCTACGAAAAACACTAAATACTACCAGGCTAACATGCAGCCTATTACAACTCTCCCTTACCAATTAAAATTCCGTCCTCGAAATTTACCTGCATTGAATAGTTGGGGATACTGTTGTCGCATAGTCTCCTCGGGTTCCCACATTGCTTCTTCAACATTATGGTGCTTTCAAAGAACTTTTACCAGAGAAATCAGCTTACTTCTGAGTTGCTTTACTTCCCTAGCTAGAATCTTCACTGGGAACTCTTCATAAGTCATGTCTGGTTGAACTCGAATATCTTCAGGCTTGATGATATGACTAGGGTCTAATCGATATCTTCGAAGCATGGAAACATGGAAGACATCATATATCTTCTCCAATTCTTGTGGAAGCTCCAATCTGTAGGCTACTGGTCTAACCTGCTGCACAATCTCATAGGGATCAATGAATCTCAAACTCAGTTTGCCTTTCTTTCCAAATCTCAGAATCCTTTCCATGGAGAAACCTTCAGAAATACACTGTCTCCCACTTGAAATTCTACATCTTTTCTCTTTAAGTCTGCATAAGACTTCTGTCGATCCATGGCTTCTTTTAATCTGTCCTTAATCACTTGGACCTTTTATTCGGTTTCCCGAACCAATCTGACCCCCACAATCTTCTTCTCATTGAGTTCTATCCAACAAAGAGGAGTTTGGCACTTTCTACAATTCAGAGCTTCATAAGGAGCAATTTTGATACTGGACTGGTAACTGTCATTGTAGGAAAACTAGGCTAATGGCAAATACTTTTCCCAATTATTACCAAACTCGAGCACATAGTATCTTAACATGTCCTCCAAAATCTGAATCACACATTCAGATTGTCCATTAGTCTGGGGGGTGAAAAGCTGTGCTGAAATGTAACCTTGTCCCCAAAGCTTCTTACAATCTCTTCCAAAACTGGGAAGTAAATCTCGGGTCTCGATCTGAAATGATGGATGATGGGACACCATGCAATCTCACAATCTCACCAATGTATAATTCTTCCAGCTTGGATAGTGGATAATACATTCTGACAGGTAAGAAGTGAGCTGATTTAGTGAGTCTATTAACAATAACCAAAATAGCATCATGTTTCTTTCTAGTGAGTGGAAATCTTGACATGAAATCCATGGTTACCCTATCCCATTTCCATTCAAGTATTATGATAGGTTGAAGCAAACCTGAAGGAACCTGATGCTCTGCCTTTACTTGTTGACAAATTAGACACTTGCTCACAAATTCTGTAACAGCTCACTTCATGTCTTGCCACCAGTAATGCATCTTCAAATCCTAATACATCTTGTTGCTGCCAGGATTCATGGCAAAGCTGCTATGATGGGCTTCTGATAAGATATTCCTTCTCAAATCAGCTTGATCAGGAACACTCAATCTCTGCTTGTAGAAAAGATTGCCATCTGGACCCAGTGAATAATCACTTATATTGTTATCTTTCACATGTTTCACAATAGAAGACAACCGATCATCCTTTTTTTGAGCATCTTTCACTTGCTGAAGAAAATATGGCTTTACTTGCATTTCTGCTATTAAGGCTCCATCATCTGACATACCCAATTTAACATTCATAGCCCGCAAAGATACCATGAACTTCCTGCTAAGTGCATCGGCTACAATGTTGGCTTTCCTAGGATGATAGTCAATGAAGCAGTCATAATCCTTAATCAACTCAAGCCATCACCTCTGTCTCAAATTAAGCTCCTTCTATGTAAGCAAGTATTTCAGACTTTTATGATCTGTATAAATATAGCATTTCCCACTATATAGGTAATGTCTCTAGATCTTCAATGCAAAAACAATGGCTGCCAACTCAAGATCATGAGTAGGGTAATTCTTCTCATGAGTCTTAAGCTGTCGGGAGGCATAAGCAATCACCTTGCCTTCCTGCATCAATACACAGCACAAACCATTTCTGGAAGCATCACTGTAGATCACAAAGTCTTTACTTGGTTCAAGTTGCATTGACACTAGAGCTTCAGTCAACATACTTTTAAGATTCTCAAAGTTTTCTTGACATTTATCTGACCATGCAAACTTGACATTCTTTTGTAACAATCGAGTCAGAGGAGCTGGAATGGAGGAAAAACCTTTCACAAATCTTCTGTAGTAACCTGCCAACCTAAAGAAGCTTCTAACTTTTGTAACATTCTTGGGTGTTCTCCATTGTAGGATCGCTTCAATCTTTTTAAGATCCACCTTGATACCATCTGCTGACACTACATGTCCCAGAAATGATAGTTCATTCAACCAGAATTCACATTTACTAAACATGGCATACAACTGTTTATCTCTCAAAGTCTATAGAATGATCCTTAGATGCTCGTCATGTTCTTCTGGAGTCTTAGAATACACCAGAATATCATCAATGAACTCCACAACAAACTGATCCAAGTAAGGATGGAAGATCATATTCATCAGGTCCATGAATGCTGCTGGAGTATTTGTCAAACCAAATGGCATGACCAAGAACTCATAATGACCATACCTAGTGTGAAAAGCTGTCTTTGGCACATCTGCTTCTTTAATCTTCAACTGATGGTAGCCAGATCTCAAATCAATCTTTGAAAATACACTGACACCTTTCAATTGATCAAACAAATCATCAATCCGAGGAAGTGGATACTTATTCTTTATGGTCACCTTATTCAGTTGTTTGTAGTCAATACACAATCAAAGTGATCCATCCTTGTTTTTCACAAAAAGGACTAGTGCTCCCCATGGTGAAACACTCGGTCTACTAACCTTTATCAAGTAACTCTTGCAACTGAACCTTCAATTCTCTAAGTTCTGAAGGCGCCATTATGTAAGGAGCAATAAAAATAGGTGCAGTACTAGGTACTAAGTCAATAGTAAACTCTATCTCCCTGTCAAGTGGCATCCCTAGAAGTTCTTCAGGGAAAACATCCTAAAACTCCAGTACAATGGCCACATCTGACACCTGAGGTTCCTCCTTTCTAGCTTCCATTGCATAGCACAAATAGGCAACACAACCTTTCCTAATAAGCCTCTTAGCTGCAGTAGCTGAAATCACATCAGAAAGAAAATATGTTCTTTCACCCACAATGACTATCTCCCGATCATTTGATGTCTTAAGAGTCAATCTTTTTCTTTTACAATCAAAAGTTGCATGGTAAGTGGACAACAAGTCCATACCCAGTATAACATCAAACACTCAAAAGGGGAGATAAATCAAATTGGCCATAAACACATAACCCTGAGCACTAACCGAATAATCCCTAAATACCTTATTCACCAAAACACTATGGCCTAAAGGATTACTCACTAAAATATCCTGGTTTAACTGAGAATCACGCAACCCTTTATCCCATGCAATAACAGTGCTAATATAGGAATGTCTAGAACCAAGATCAATCAAAGCTTATATTGAATGAGAAAGCAAAGAGAATTTGCCAACTATAACATCAGGTGCATCCTCTTGCTCTTGTGCTCTGCCTGCATATGTATGTCCAGTGGCATGCCCCTGAGGAGGCTGAACTGGTGGGCCTGAAGCTAACTGTGGAGGAGTTGCTCCCCTACCATGGCCTCTCTGAGGGGCTGATCCCGTACCTAAAGCTAGCGACACTACTGTAGAAGGCTAGGTCTCAAGATAATCTTTTATCTGGTGATCTCTAGACCCAAATCTGAAATAAGCCCTGGTCAGATGTTTGCACTCACCCAGATGGAATTTGTTACAATGAGAACACAACGGTGCTAAACCACGGCCTCTGCCCTTGGGTGTACTACCTACGGGAGTAGCTGGGGCACTGCTGCCTGCTAGGTCCCCCTGAAGTTCTTCCCCTAACTAGCAGTACCAAAAGGCTGACCCGGCTTTCTCTTCTGTCTGAAATGGGACTATTTATCGGCCTCATCTGATAAAATAGTCTGCTCTCTAACAGCTACCTCAACCAAAGATCTCATATATGTGTACCTCTGGGAACTCACAATCAGTCTGATGTTGTTATGCAAGCCCCTCTCAAATCTGTGGCATAACTTCTCTTCCGTCATGGACTCATCCACCAAATAAGCACTGAGCCACTCAAACTCTCGCTCGTACTCAGCAACTGACTTATTTCCCAGTCTAAGCCTCCAGAAGGCATATTGCATAGCATATTTATATTCATAACTAATATATTTCTTCTCAAACTGTGACAAGAAAAACTCCCAAGTGATCTGAGCAGCTGGAGTGTGCTTACATACTGCACTCCAACAAGTATAAGTAGGTCCTTGCATCAAGGCTGCTGCTCCCTGCAACATCTCATCAGGCTGACTCTGAGTAGTCTCAAAAATCCTCTTTAACTTAAACAACCATTCCTCTGCCTGCACCGGAGTTAAAGGATCTCAACCGTAGAAATATTTAGCTCCCAGTTTCTTTATCTGTTCCAAAATCAGCCTCCTTTTAGATAAAGCTGGCTGATACTGAGGCTGCACAGGCTGAACTTGCTTCCGATGGAAGAATTCCCCCATCATGGCCATAAAATCAGGCTGATGCGGAGGGGGAGGTGCAACTGGTGGACTACCTTGTTGCTGTGGCGACTCCGATGGACCAATACTAATAGAAGCTGAACTCTCGACATCACCCTCTCGACGACCTTCTTCAGAAGCCATTTCTCACTATTTAACATAAGGAGCAAGCATACATTAGCCTCATAATACCACACTGTCCAAAAATTAGTTGGCATGTACATGTACTTATCCTAATACCAATGACCCACTTCAATCTTAGAATCGCCTAAACCGAAACTCTGATACCAATAAAAATTATAACACTCTTACACCTCACGTTTATTCAGTTAATTATTCATTCTAAGTCAAATAGCCTAATTATGTAAATAGATAATTAATCAGCCAATTATAGTGAGAACCGGTATAATTTTTTTTTTAAAACATTACTTTAGTTATCTAAGTCTCTTGACAACAGTAAATAAATCTATAAACTTATCTAATCCCATTTT
Organism: Excoecaria cochinchinensis; assembly: GCA_947683425.1. Lineage (NCBI taxonomy): Eukaryota > Viridiplantae > Streptophyta > Magnoliopsida > Malpighiales > Euphorbiaceae > Excoecaria > Excoecaria cochinchinensis. The sequence goes on from CANTUQ010000004.1 coordinate 8,424,966, forward strand.
AACATTATATCAATTTCGTCGATTGACCTATAACTGTCCTAAGTTACTATTCATTTGGTCAATCTTTACATTAACATAATATACTACATTTCCGTTTTCATTTTTAACTATTAATGTTAACCTAATTCCTATAGGTTATTAAACATATCAATAAACCATAAAACACAGTCTAGGCGCACAATAAAAAGCCATACGCAATAATAAACTAGTGCTAGTCTATAATAGTCTATTATAAACCAGTACCCAAAACCAATATGACATAAGTTCATATACATGCCAAAATACTTAAACTGAACATACATAAATTTCCAACTATATCTTCAAATACGCTCTTAAAAATTGTGAGGTATGCTATGCTCCATGTCCTAAGGAGTACCTACACGCAGTCAAATAAAACTACGTGCTGAGCATTAAATACACGCAGTCAAATACTTTTCGATTATGCCGTAAAATACAATTCTATTGCTGTTAAAAATTTATAAAAATTATTCTGAGCCTTTACACTTCCCACAATGAACTCTTTTAACCCCAATAACTATTTCTTAAAATTTGATCAGTCAAATCTCAGTTCAACCGAACCGAACTAGAGGCAAACTTCAGTCTGACATTCGGGGACCTATTTAACCTCATTTTCACACCAAATTTTACCACTAGACTCCTGACAATCCATAGATCAATCTTATCAAATAATATTTTTTTAGCATACAGCTGCAATTATCAGCTACACTGCTTTCCAATAAGTCACCCATCCTAGAATTGCTATGCCTCAAGCACGCTTAACCTTTAAACTCGACTAGACTTAAGGTATTATAATCATCATATCAAACCAAAATCAGACAACAGACACTACATAAAACACTAAATACTACTAGACTAACATGCAAGCCATTACACAGAGAGACAAGATACAGATTGTAACACCCCAAAACCACCCCAGTAGTTTGAGCCTATCCGTGTCTGTATGTGTGTATTTTTATGTGTCGCATGTATGTGTTAAATTGGATTATTTATTTAATTTATGTGTATTAGTTTGAGAAGAGGAATTAGGCTAGTGTATAGGTGGGTGTATAGAAGTAAGGTATGAGTAAGAGATAGTTTAGTGTGTCTATTAATGTATGGGAGTAGGGTGTATTATGGGGCAAGTGTCCTTTGGAGAGAGTGACATGTGGCATATGGATAGGTTAACATTTAATGAGGTTGGTGAGAGAGAGAGAAGGCAGCCATTCCCTTTTGATTCCCGTTCTCCCTCTCTTCTTCACGCCACTTTCTTCACTTCTTCTTCTTCTTTCTTTGTTCTTCCTTTTTCTTTGCACAATCTTGCTCCCTCTTCTTTATTTGAGTAATTAGAGTTGTTTGGATAGTAATTTTGAAGCTCAAAGGTGAGTAGGGGTTATGGATGCCTTAATTTCTTCTTCTTCCTCTTCTCTAGGTTTAGGTTATATATATGTTTATATGTGGATTGCTTTAGAATTGATCTTGGCTATTGTTGGTTTGTGGTTCAGAGGAGGCTCCTAGACCGGATAAAGGGAAAGAAATCGCTAGCGGGAGCAGAGCTCGCGAATAGGAGCTAAGGAAAGAAGGTTTGGGAACGTTTGTCTTTTTATGTATATTTGTGATTTGAGTTTGATAATTGTGGTTTTGCTTTGATCGGGATTATGAGTTGTGTTATTATAGCTTGAATTGGAATTAGTGTGATATGTGATGTGAGAGAATGAATATTGTTGAAGGATTTGCAAGGAATCATATGAATAGTTGCAATTAGTGTTAAAATTGCTGTTTTGGGATTTCATTGAATTTAGTATGTATTTGGCTTGATTTAATTAAGATAAATAGTGATAAAGCTGGGTTTTTAATTATATGATGAGTTGTTGATGCTTGTGTTGCTCAATTTTTGGGTTTAGAATCAATTTTGGAAGTTTGGATGTGAATTTTGTGTGAATTCTGCAGATTTTGGGCGTAAGAGCTGAAAAACCCGTATCTGTCGCGATCGCGACACTGGCGCGAGCGCGACAGAGTGCGGAGGTTTCAACCCTCGCGCCGGCGCGAGAGATGTCGCGCCAAGGAACTCGATGGAGCTCTCTGTCGCGAGCGCGACAGAGTGCTCGAGCTCCGAACTTGTGCAAGGCTCTCTTCTGTCGCGAGCGCGACAGAAGAGCAGCACCTTCATCCTCTCGTGAGCACGAGGTCACTCGCGATCGCGAGACGAGGCGGGGAGGTGTAGTTTGGCTTCTGTCGCGAGCGCGACAGACGTGACTTCCAAATTTGATTTCTTCTCCTTTTTGCTTAATGACTTGATTTCTTTTGCATGTACACTTTGATTTAAAGCCTTGAATACCTATTTAAATGAATAATATGTATGTTAATTTGACAAGATTTCGTATAACCTGCTAATGTCGAAAAGTGGATAGTTAGGCATGCCTAATAGAGTTATGTGTTGCTGCAGCTATATGTACGATTTTGGACCCTGATCAGGTCCCCCGATCGGATCCTCGCGATCCCTCTGTTTGAATCTTCCTTAAGATTCTATGTGAAAACAATTTGGAAATAAAATAAAAAGAATGATTCGATACCTTCGGGTATCTATGTGTCCATAATATGATATTGATACTCTCAAGTATCTATGTGTACTCGTTATCCACTCTTTATGATTAAGCAGGTGTTAGTGTATCTTTGTACAAGAACATTGGATGATAATATAAATATTTGAATTAACTATGTATGATTTCATGTCTATAATTATATCATTGTCATGTGCTTTCTGTTGTCGTCACTGTGAGTGGCGGTTATGCATTTGTGTTTTCCCCACTAAGCGATTTCGCTTAGCACAGGTGTTTATTCGTGCAGGTGTGGAAGGTTTTGGTACGCATGTTCGGGGCGTGTCGCATCGGGAAGGCCAACACAATTAGAGACTGGGTGTTCTGTAATATAGGCTTTCCTTTCTTTTATAATAGATATAATGTTTTGTTAGCCCTTCAGAACAATGTATCTTGGGCTTTTATGTAATTGGGTCTTTTTGTAAACTGATGTAAGATGTAAAGACCTCTTTTTGTATATTAATAAAAGTATTCATTTTGCTTTGTATCGCTCTCCTTTCTTTTAAAGTTTTTATTTATCTCTGATATGTCATTTATGTATGTGATGTTTGCTTATTTGTACTAGTGGGATGTGACACTCCTACCTATCTGGATCCTTCTCCCTCTAATCAGAGGAGAAGTCTCCATGGTATAGGTTGGGGTGTGACATTAGGTGGTATCAGAGCTATTGGTTTAGAGGTTATCGGGTTTCAGTGTGTTAGATAAGTTGTTGGGGTTGTGTTGGCCTGATGCGCACTACGTTTATGTTTTGTAGTTATGGAGTCCGCTCGTGGATCGCTTGAGGGGTCAGCGGAAAGTGCGAATCCCCAAGAGCAAGATCCCTCAGTTTCTGGTCCGGCTCAACCTCCTAGGGGGCGACCTGAAGTGCCTATTGGTCCGTTGGAAGCGATGCTTCAGAGTATGACTAGGGTACTTGAAAGGGTTACTGCACCAAGTGCTCCCATTGAGAAGTTAAGAAAGCATGGTGCAGAAGATTTCTTTGGTACTGGCATAGACGAATCTAATAAGGCAGAGATGTGGATAGAGAAGACGTCCAGAGTACTTAGGGGGATAAGATGTCCACCAGAGCAAGAAGTGGAGTGTGCCCTGTCTTTGTTACAAGGTTCTGCTTATGATTGGTGGAGGTTGGTGGTTAGTCAACCGCAGGTTCCTGAACCGATTGCTTGGGAATTCTTCGAGGGTGAGTTCCAGAATCGGTATGTGACCAAAGCCTATAAGGATGCCAAGTGGGCACAGTTTCTAACTCTCAAGCAAAGAACAATGTCTGTGGCCGAATATGAAGATGATTTTAACAAGCTTAGTAAGTATGCACCACCAAGGGTTCTCACAGAAGAGTTCAGATGTCAACATTTTGAATCAGGCTTGAATGAGTCTCTGAAGGTGATGCTAATCTCTTTGATGTCAGCTCCAAATGTGAGGTATTATCAGTTAGTTCAAGCAGCCTTGAGGGCGGAGCGTTCTGAGAATATTCTGAGAGAGAAAGCTCAAAGAAGGAAGTCTGCTAAAGGTGGCTCTTCTTCAGGCAAGAGACCAAGGGAATCGCAAGGGAACTTTGCTGATGAATCTGTAGCTAGTCCGGCTCCTAGAGGGAGGAGACAGGGTTCTTCCAGGGGAGCGAGCTCAGGTAGAGGAGATGGCACTCCCCGATGTACTCATTGTAACAAACAACATTGGGGTGAGTGTCGATGGTTAACGGGAGGCTGTTTTAGATGTGGTTCTACGGACCATTTACTTACGAATTGTCCGAATTGATATGGAGATCCTTCGGGACAACAGGAAGGGAGCCGAGCTGGATCTAATGTACCCCAAGGAAGTCGTAATCGGGGTAGAGGAAGGGGTGGTGGTGGTTGACCTCGAGAGAGAGAACCCTCAGAATCAGTAGATCGCCCTATGCCATCGTCTGGTAGGGCCTATGCTATGAAAGCCCGAGAGGAACAGAATGCTCCCGAAGTGATTGCCGGTAAGTTCTCCTTGCTTGATTCTGAAGTTTATGCTTTGAATCACCCAGGTTCTACCCATTCTTATGTGTGTTCTGGTAAGTTATGGGATAGTTTGGGAAGAGAGGAGAAGTTGGAATATGAGATTTGTGTATCTATTCCGTTGGGTCAGAGTGTTTTGGTTAATCGGGTGTGTCGGAAGTGTCCCTTAAAGATTCAAGGTACAGAGTTTGTTGTGGATTTGATCTGCTTGCCGTTTTACGAGTTCAATATTATTCTGGGGATGGATTGGTTGGATAAGCACCGAGCAGTAGTGGACTGTCATAGGAAGGTAATGATTTTGAAGGATAAAGATCAAATGCCTGTTGTTGTGAAGGGAATTGGAAGCAGTTCTTTGCATAATGTGGTATCAGCTATAAAAGCCAGAAGATTTATCAGGAAAGGATGTGAAGCGTTTTTGGCTGTGGTTTTGGATTCTCGGAGAGGTCAAGTTAAGATTCAAGACATTCCTATTGTAAGAGATTTTGTAAATGTCTTTCCGGAGGAACTACCAGGATTACCTCCCGAGAGAGAGGTTGAATTGTCAGTAGAGATTGTTCCAGGTACCGCTCCGATTTTTAAGGCTCCTTACCGAATGACCCCAGTGGAATTGAAGGAATTGAAAAGTCAGTTGCAGGAGTTGTTAGACAAAGGATTCATTCGGCCCAGTGTATCACCGTGGGGTGCTCCAGTGCTGTTTGTTAAAAAGAAGGATGGAACCCTACGGATGTGCATTGATTATCGACAGCTTAACAAAGTGACTATTAAGAATAAGTATCCATTACCGAGGATTGAAGACCTTTTTGATCAGTTGAGAGGAGCTGGGGTATTCTCTAAGATAGACTTGAGATCAGGCTACTACCAGTTGGGGGTTAAAGAAGCAGATGTGGCTAAGATGGCTTTTCGGACGCATTATGGTCATTACGAATTTCTAGTGATGCCTTTTGGTTTGACCAACGCACCTGCAGCCTTTATGGATCTGATGAATCGAATTTTTTGACCGTATCTGGACAAGTTTGTTGTGGTATTTATTGATGACATTTTGGTATACTCCAGAGACCGAAAGGAACATAAGGAACATCTTAGATTGGTGTTGCAAATATTAAGAGATCATCAACTGTATGCTAAACTCAGTAAGTGTGAGTCTTGGTTGAATGAAGTAGCTTTCCTTGGACATGTGGTGTCGGCAGAGGGTGTACGTGTTGATCCAAGTAAGATTGAAGCAATTGTTAATTGGATGCCTCCGAAGAGTGTGCTAGAAGTGAGAAGTTTTCTGGGTTTAGCAGGGTATTATCGACGGTTTGTTCAGGGATTTTCAGTGTTCGCCTCTCCTTTGACCAGGCTACTTCGGAAGGATGTTAAGTTTGTATGGACTGAAAAGTGTCAAGCCAGTTTTGATCATTTAAAAGAGTTATTGGTTAAAGCTCCTGTGCTCATACAGCCGGTTTCGGGTCAAGAGTACACTATGTACAGTGATGCTTCTGGAATTGGCTTAGGTTGTGTTCTGATGCAAGGGAATAAAGTAATAGCTTATGCATCAAGACAGTTGAAGCCTCATGAGCGGAATTACCCGACCCATGATTTGGAGTTAGCAGCGGTAGTGTTTGCGCTTAAAGTGTGGCGGCACTACTTATACGGGGAGACGTGCAGGATTCTTACTAATCATAAGAGTCTCAAGTATTTGTTAACTCAGAAGGAGTTGAATTTGAGGCAGCGGAGATGGTTAGAGTTATTCAAGGATTATGATTGTATTATTGACTATCATCCGGGTAAGGCTAATGTAGTGGCTGATGCTCTCAGTAGAAAGTCTATGTCTGCGTTGCTAGCTAGCCGAGGCAGATGGAGGTTTGATTCTGAAGGTGCTTTGATTGCTCAACTTAAAGTTAAGCCGAGTTTGAAATTGGAGATTGCAAAGGCCCAGTTGGATGACCATGTGCTACAGCGTGTTTGTCAAGCAGTGATAGAGGGCAAGCGGACCGAGTACGTGATAGACGGAGAAGGAGTGCTTAGGCACGGTAATCGGTTATGTGTGCCTAATGTGGGTGAGTTAAGAAAGAAGCTGTTGCAAGAAGCTCACTCATCAGTTTTTACTATGCACCCTGGTGGGGACAAGATGTATCAGGACCTGAAGCAATTTTACTGGTGGCCAGGCATGAAAAGAGATATAACAGAATTTATTTCTAGGTGTCTCACCTGTCAACAAGTGAAAACCGAGCATCAAGTGCCATCGGGATTGCTTCATCCCTTACCCATTCCTCAATGGAAATGGGATGACATCACGATGGATTTTGTATCTGGCTTGCCTATGACTCAGCGTAAGCATGATTCCGTGTGGGTTATAGTAGATCGATTGTCAAAATCCGCGCATTTTCTGCCAGTACGATTGGATTATTCGATGGATAAGTTGGCAGAACTTTATGTGGATGAGATAGTTCGATTGCATGGGATTCCGTTATCCATTGTATCAGACCGAGATCCTCGTTTACATCCAAGTTTTGGAAAGAGCTTCAAGCGGCTTTGGGAACTCGGTTAAATTTCAGCACTGCTTTTCATCCACAGACAGATGGTCAATCAGAAAGGGTTATTCAGGTTTTGGAAGATATGCTCCGGGGTTGTGCTTTAGAGTTTTCAGGAAGCTGGGATCGGTATGTGTCTTTGATGGAATTCGCGTATAATAACAGCTATCAAGTGAGCATTGGTATGGCTCCTTATGAAGCATTGTATGGACGGAAATGTAGAACACCAATATGTTGGACTGAACTGTCAGAAAAGGCTATGATAGGTCCGGATATAGTGCGGGATACAGAAGAAAAAGTAAGGGTTGTGCAACAGAACTTGAAAGCAGCTAAGGATCGACAGCGTTCTTATGCTAACTTGAAGCGCAGAGATATTCGGTATGAAGTGGGTGATAAAGTTTTCTTGAAAGTGTCACCGTGGCGAAAAGTTCTTCGTTTTGGGAAGAAAGGCAAATTAAGTCCACGCTTTATTGGACCATATAAGATCCTAAGAAAAGTAGGTCCAGTAGCATATCAGCTAGCTTTGCCTATAGAGTTAGCTAGACTACATGATGTTTTTCATGTATCTATGCTTCGGAGATATCGGTTAGATCCTTCACATGTGTTACTGGTGCAAGATGTCCGGATTCAGCCAGACTTTTCTTTTGATGAAGAACCGAAAAGGATTTTGGATAGGGAAATCAGACAGCTCCGGAATAAATAGATACCGTTAGTCAAAGTTTTATGGCAGCATCACGGTATTGAAGAAGCTACATGGGAACCAGAGGAAGCTATGAGATTACAATATCCTCAGTTATTTGGAACAGGTAAAAATTTTGAGGACGAAATTTTGTTAAGTGGGGGAGTATTGTAACACCCCAAAACCACCCCAGTAGTTTGAGCCTATCCGTGTCTGTATGTGTGTATTTTTATGTGTCGCATGTATGTGTTAAATTGGATTATTTATTTAATTTATGTGTATTAGTTTGAGAAGAGGAATTAGGCTAGTGTATAGGTGGGTGTATAGAAGTAAGGTATGAGTAAGAGATAGTTTAGTGTGTCTATTAATGTATGGGAGTAGGGTGTATTATGGGGCAAGTGTCCTTTGGAGAGAGTGACATGTGGCATATGGATAGGTTAACATTTAATGAGGTTGGTGAGAGAGAGAGAAGGCAGCCATTCCCTTTTGATTCCCGTTCTCCCTCTCTTCCTCACTCCACTTTCTTCACTTCTTCTTCTTCTTTCTTTGTTCTTCCTTTTTCTTTGCACAATCTTGCTCCCTCTTCTTTATTTGAGTAATTAGAGTTGTTTGGATAGTAATTTTGAAGCTCAAAGGTGAGTAGGGGTTATGGATGCCTTAATTTCTTCTTCTTCCTCTTCTCTAGGTTTAGGTTATATATATGTTTATATGTGGATTTCTTTAGAATTGATCTTGGCTATTGTGGGTTTGTGGTTCAGAGGAGGCTCCTAGACCGGATAAAGGGAAAGAAATCGCTAGCGGGAGCGGAGCTCGCGAATAGGAGCTAAGGAAAGAAGGTTTGGGAACGTTTGTCTTTTTATGTATATTTGTGATTTGAGTTTGATAATTGTGGTTTTGCTTTGATCGGGATTATGAGTTGTGTTATTATAGCTTGAATTGGAATTAGTGTGATATGTGATGTGAGAGAATGAATATTGTTGAAGGATTTGCAAGGAATCATATGAATAGTTGCAATTAGTGTTAAAATTGCTGTTTTGGGATTTCATGGAATTGAGTATGTATTTGGCTTGATTTAATTAAGATAAATAGTGATAAAGCTGGGTTTTTAATTATATGATGAGTTGTTGATGCTTGTGTTGCTCAATTTTGAGGTTTAGAATCAATTTTGGAAGTTTGGATGTGAATTTTGTGTGAATTCTGCAGATTTTGGGCGTAAGAGCTGAAAAACCCGTGTCTGTCGCGATCGCGACACTGGCGCGAGCACGATAGAGTGCGGAGGTTTCAACCCTCGCGCCGGCGCGAGAGATGTCACGCCAAGGAACTCGATGAAGCTCTCTGTCGCGAGCGCGACAGAGAGCTCGAGCTCCGAACTTGTGCAAGGCTCTCTTCTGTCGCGAGCGCGACAGAAGAGCAGCACCTTCATCTTCTCACGAGCACGAGGTCACTCGCGATCGCGAGATGAGGCGGGGAGGTGTAGTTTGGCTTCTGTCGCGAGCGCGACAGTCGTCGCGAGTGCTACAGACGTGACTTCCAAATTTGATTTCTTCTCCTTTTTGCTTAATGACTTGATTTCTTTTGCATGTACTCTTTGATTTAAAGCCTTGAATACCTATTTAAATGAATAATATGTATGTTAATTTGACAAGATTTTGTATAACCTGCTAATGTCGGAAAGTGGATAGTTATGCATGCCTAATAGAGTTATGTGTTGCTGCAGCTATGTGTACAATTTTGGACCCTGATCAGGTCCCCCGATCGGATCCTCGCGATCCCTCTGTTTGAATCTTCCTTAAGATTCTATGTGAAAACAATTTGGAAATAAAATAAAAAGAATGATTTGATACCTTCGGGTATCTATGTGTCCATAATATGATATTGATACTCTCAAGTATCTATGTGTACTCGTTATCCACTCTTTATGATTAAGCAGGTGTTAGTGTATCTTTGTACAAGAAAATTGGATGATAATATAAATATTTGAATTAACTATGTATGATTTCATGTCTATAATTATATCATTGTCATGTGCTTTCTGTTGTCGTCACTGTGAGTGGCGGTTATGCATTTGTGTTTTCCCCACTAAGCGATTTCGCTTAGCACGGGTGTTTATCCGTGCAGGTGGGAAGGTTTTGGTACGCATGTTCGGGGCGTGTCGCATCGGGAAGGCCAACACAATTAGAGACTGGGTGTTCTATAATATAGGCTTTCCTTTCTTTTGTAATAGATATAATGTTTTGTTAGCCCTTCGGAACAGTGTATCTTGGGCTTTTATGTAATTGGGTCTTTTTGTAAACTGATGTAAGATGTAAAGACCTCTTTTTGTATATTAATAAAAGTATTCATTTTGCTTTGTATCGCTCTCCTTTCTTTTAAAGTTTTTATTTATCTCTGATATGTCATTTCTGTATGTGATGTTTGCTTATTTGTACTAGTGGGATGTGACACTCCTACCTATCTGGATCCTTCTCCCTCTAATCAGAGGAGAAGTCTCCATGGTATAGGTTGGGGTGTGACACGGATACTTCAGGTTCATGTGAATTCACACTTTCAGCGGTCTCTTCTCTAGCATCATGAGAAGGGTCCATCGATCTGACACATACACAAGCACGTCCGCATTAGGTCAACACACCTATACGCATCCTATTCTACACTATGACCAGAAATGACTAAACCTATGCTCTGATACCACAACCTGTAACACCCATCCCCGACCGCTTGCACAGCTTTGCTGCGCAGTCGAGAACGGTAGTCACAACACGCATCACATCACATCGCATCACATGCACTTACAATATAATCACATTCAAAATCCTGAACTAACAAATTTCATTAAAATGCAGCGGAATTCTCTTCAAAACGTATACTCATACTTATGCATGTATTTTGTTAACTTATTTTACATATTATGTTCAGTTATTACATCACTTCTTTATACATGCCCAAAATAACAACTTCTTTAAAAAATACAAAATACCAAAAACTAGTGCTAAGCGATAATGCTTAGTGGGGAAATAACATACCATATACACATATATAATATCATAGCAATCATTGTATAATATCAAAATATAAGCTCTGTATTCATGCTTAACTTTAAACATGCCTCCTAATCATAATATTGAGCACATCTCAGTGTACATGTCGCATGCTTAGAAAGTCATGTTCAAATATCACATGTCAATCTTATAACACATCACATTCTTAAACACATATCGCATAAAGTTCACATTGTTCATTATTATTTATTAAATCATTAATCATTTGACTTGTCTGCAATTCATAAACGAGGATGACAGGTATCGCATCAGTGCTCGAGAGTACCGCAATCACTTTTGTATCTAAAGATACGCACATTCGCATCAGTACCCGTAGGTACCAAGATACATATACTTAAGTGAATCCATGAAGGACTCTATACGCATTGGGGATTCCAATTAGGAATCAAAGTTGTAGCACTTAGACCCTACAGGAATGCCTATCTATCCACTACTTGACTTGCAGGCTAAATTATTAATCCAATTATTATTCATTTATTTTCTTTATGTAACACCATACATACACATTTAGCAATATCTTAACATTCATTATATTGCATACAAGGATATAGCTCATCAAAAACCTTCCCACTTCATTGTATTAAATTACATGAATCAATACATTTATAATCACATATGCATCTTTATTCATAGACAAATCATATAATTTACACAAAGAAGAACATTTAATAAGTGTCCCAAACTTGAGACTCTATCGCTCTCGCGATAGACCTCGACAACCTCTTCTGTCGTACTGGTGGCACAAGTCGTGCCCGCGATATAAGTCGCGCAGATGATAAAACCAACCTTTCGCTTCTATCGCGCTCGCGATAGATCACAAGTTGGCAATTTTTCCCTCCGGAGCATTCTGTCGTACTACGAACCCCTGTCGCGCCCACAACAAAACCTGAACTACATGTTCAAGGCTCCACTCCATAATCCTCTTATCATGCACATAGAAATACCCTCACATATGACTACCAAAACCCATCTTAACATTTTTCTGCTATCATGTTGTGACGCGCGCCGGACACCACGTGCCGCTCGAGCAACCGCCCTCTTGAGGGCGATTGGGCAATTGAGGATCCGTTGACAGCTTGCAAATAAATCGCAAGTGCGTCTATGTTGGGAACAAGTAGGTTTCATGGAGTCGCCACCCAATAGGACATTGGGAAAGTTTCTCTCGCCTCGGAGAGCCTAAGACTTCGCTCAGTATCCATTTTGGGCCAACCAAAGGGGTCTTGGAGGGTGAACCTCTCGCCCTAAGGAGCCTAGGATTAACGCCAAAATCTCATGACAGAAGAGGTGTCTTGGAGGGCAAACCTCTCGCCTCTTTGAGCCCAAAGACCAGAGCTGGGTTCGGGACTTCTCATCTATTTCTACCTCGATTATTTTATGATCAAATTTTAATTATCATTAATTCGCTCTCTCTCCACGCGATGCAATTGATTAAAGGCACATATATTCACATTTGGAAAGCGGTAAATGTACAAATAATGAAAATGATAAATTACAATAATACAAGGAGCGGAATACAACTCCCTTTTATAAATGTGCGATACATACACAAATCGGGGCATTACTTATTTTGAGGACTTTGGTCCTCGCATGCATCATTATTAAAACTGGATATTTCCATTGTGAGGATTTTTATTGGATAAAAGTAGGACATTGGGTCCTTATGTTTATGAAAACCTCTCTTTATTGAATATAAAACATTGATCAATTTTTGTATTTAGCGGGATACAAAAAGAGTATACTCATGGGCATAAAATAATTGATGAATAAACAAATACAGGAAATAACCAAGAAGGTTAGAAAACCAAACCGGACGGAATCCTCTGAGCATGGTAGATCGCCCCTCGAGCTCAGGATAGGCCAAGAAAATCAATATATGCTCACAAAAGGTTAATAGGTGTTAATATACAAAAGCTCAATTATAAATAAAGTTCTAAGACTTGAGAGAGATGGGAAAGATTTGGAAGCATGGAGATAGGACCCAGCGACGGCCTCTGTTGAGTGACCGACGGGCGTCAGTCAAAGTGACCGACATGTCCATCGCTCACTCAAGAGAGAGGGCATTTGTGAGTCGGGTGACCGACGCACGTCGGTGAAATGGATGACCCGTCGGTCACCACTGTCTCCGAAAATAAACAGCAAAATATCCCTTTTTCAGAGCAAAAATGGGTTTTTATCACAAGATGAGATGAAAAGAATCAAAATAAAGAAAAATAAAAGCAAGAAGCCAAAAGGCAGCAAGAATAAAGAATAAAGATAAAATAGTATGGAGAATAAGTCCGGAATATTTACCCTCAGATAATATTTTAGTGAGATTTTTGGTGTCGATTAGAGTCCCGCACGCTCCACGAGAAACAAAGTGAAAGGTCCGGAAAGAGGAAAATAGATTGTTTCCTTCCTAACCCTTCAAAAAGATTGACTTTGGAATCAAAAACCCAAAGAAAACTAATTAGTTTTAGTTCCTTTTTAATGGTTTGATTCTTAAATTAAAAGAAGCTTTCTTGATGTATGTGTTTGCTGGAAGAGAGAGAAAATGTGCTTGAGTTTTGGCAGGGTTTTCCCTCTTGAAAATTTTTGGAACCCCTTTTAGGAAGAAAATCCGAAGCTTTTATAGGCCAGGCACGACCGACGGGCGTCGGATGTGGAGACGAGCATCGAAAAAAGCCTTCTGACACAAGGATTCATCCGACGGCCCTGCCATTTCCACCGACGAGCGTCGGAGAGGTTGCGTGCTCCGGGAAATCAGACGGCGTGCTCCGGAAGAAGCGGATCCGTCTGACGGGCATCGAAAAAAACCATAGGCCATCTGTGACCCTAAGCGACGGGCTGGCCTCCCACAGACGGGCTGGCCGTCTGTCGAGGAAAACCTATTTTTTGACTCAAAAATTCCCTGTTTTCTCCCCCTCTGCCTACGAAATGTGAAAAGACTATTTTCTCGTGGAGCATGGGACTAAAACCTCCCAATCCAAACCGTTTGTACAGGCTTGGATACTGATTTCATCATAGGGTAATCTTTGATCTGGACCGCTCCGGAACACGGTTCTTACAGTTGCCCCCAGTTTTTGGGAAACTAGTGCACAAGCGCCTAGACGAGCCAAAACTCAGACAAAGGACAGAAAGGAGGAGAGCGTACCTATGGCGGTTCTTGCCTTCCGTGTCTTTTGCTGGGTAGACCTCGTCTCAGTCTGTGAGGCGTGTGAAGATATCCCTATCGGTCTCGTCTCGACCTGTAGGTGTTGGTGAGATGTAGCATTCTCTAGCCGTGACCTCGATGTGAAGAGCAGTGTTTCTCTAACTGCAACTTCTGCTTCTGCTTGCCTCATTTCGGCTTGCGCAGTGTTGAAGAGATGTAGTACCTTCTAACTACAAACTCGATGTGAAGAGCAGTGTTTCTCTAACCGCTGCTTCTGTTGGCGAGAAGCGGTTTCTTCTAACCGCAGTCTCGAGGGGAAGAGCAGTGTTCTCTAACTGTAACTCCGATCATGAAGTTCCCCTGCTAACCCCCATCCGATCTGCAAGGTGCGTAGCACTCTCTGGCTGCCGCGTAAACTGTGAGATGAGGTACTCTCTGACCGTAATCTCAGTGTGAAGAGCAGTGCTTTTCTAACTACAACTTCGATCATGAAGTTCCCCTGCTAACCCCCATGTCACACCCCAAAATGGCCCTGGTCGGATTATGCATGCTAAGTAGGGATCAGAAGGGTATTTCAGTAAATTGTGTTTGAGAATTTGGAGTGTTAAGGACCTAATTGATAAGATAATTAAGTTGGTAAAGAAAGAATTGTGTAAGTGAGTGAAGTGCATTTTGTTTAAGGACTAAAGAGCAATATTTGATTTGGAAGAGTTAAGTGGGTTATGTGGTTCTTTAGGGAGCTGCCAGGTGGACTTGTCAGGTTGTGCATTAATTGAGAAGAAAGAAAAGGAGGAAAGAAAAGAGAGAGAACGCAGGAAAGGGACTATTCCCGTTCCCCTCTCTCCTTCAGCCCTTCCTTCTCTTTTCTTCTCTAATTACTGCCCTTCCTCCTTATTCTTCTTGTGCTTGGTGTTTATTGATTTTGGTTGAGTTTCTGGTCAACTTTGAAGAGGTAAGTTGGAGTTTCTAAGTTCTGTTCTTCTTCTTCTTCTCTTTCTCCTGGTTTTGGTTGAGTTAGGGTTTTGAAGTGTAACTGTGGATTTTGTTTGTGCAAGCTTTGCATTATAAGAAGAAGGTTAAAGGCAAGGAAAAAAGAGAGGTTTGATCTTGAAGCTGGAAGCCTGATTTTGGAACGTGATTTGGAGGTTTGGGAGCTCTGTGTTCTTTATTTTGGTTTTGGGTTTTTGTCTCTGCCCTATTTTCTTCTTGGATTATGAATGGTTTTTGGTGTTTGATTTCCAGTAATTGAATGATTGAGATGAGTTTATGCAAGTCGTGTTTTGGGTACTGTGTTTGTATGCATGACTTTGAATCAAAGAACAGATTGATACATTTGGAACTTACTGTAATTGTATTTGGAACTTACTGTAATTGTTTTTAGGGTTTATGTTCTTAATTGGATTAACTATGTTTATGCATGCTTTTGATTGTTGAATTAAGTTGCAATTATCTTGTTTATGCTGTTTGGGACATCAATTGAAAGGTAAGATGAGTTCTGGAGGTGTTTGAATTAGATTGAAAATAGTTTTTATCGAGTTCTTTAAATTTCTGGAAAAGGATGGAAATCTGCATGTTTGCGATTTCGGGGAAGAAGAAGAGGGCAAGAGGAGTCGCTCACGGTATGTGAGCAAATCGCTCACGCGACGTGAGCAACGCTCGCTACGTGAGCAACGCTCACGACGTGAGCTAATTGCTCACGCTACGTGAGTAATGCTCACGACGTGAGCCATGCTCACGAGGCGTGAGCATAGCTCACGCGACGTGAGCAGCCCTCACGTGATGTGAGGTCTTCCGGATCTTCTGTTTTGCTTCTGTTTTTCCTTCCCAAGTGTCCAGTTTTTATAAAATGATTTCCAAACACTTTTTATGGTATTTTTCCTTACTGTGTGCTATGTCATCTTGCTGATATGACTGATTATTTCCAATTTATTTGGTATTAATAATATGTTATCTATGACAAGTTATATGTGGTATTTTGGAATAAGTTGTGGATTACAATGATCCTGTTAAATGACTGTGGGATTTTAACAGTATGGTTTGGACTCTAATATGTTTATTATTGTGATATGTATTGCACGTCATATTTTGAATGCGAAGGATTTATAAAGGTTAACTTTCTGACTGTTAGTTCTCAAACATGTTCTGTCTTAATGTGAAATATGTTATGCATATCTTTGATTGAATTCTGCTCTAAGAGTAATCTGCCATGCTTAGAAATATATAGTATCATTTCATGATTCAGATTATGCGTTTTTGGATCATTGGCATGATATGATTCTACTTGTGTTCCTGACATGCTTTAATATGATGAGTATTGCTAAAATATGATTGAAGGAATTTTCACATGCTACATAATATGATTTGTATAGGGTATGAATGATATTATGCTATGCTATATTTATTTGAATAATGTGGTTAATGTCTGAATGCATGGTTATGCTTTAACCTTGGAGCTTATTGTATTATGTTAAATGTAATTTGGACTATGCATGATTTATACTTAGTAACCTCACCTAAAACATATGTTTAGGATTATGTTTTGATAACCATTGGCATGGTAGTACCTCTTTACCTGATTCTTGGCATGCTTTAGAATATTGTTTAATGTTAAAATGTATGGACTGTAATATGTTTTGCAATGCGAATTGTATGATTTGTGACCAACTTTATGAGAATATTTAAATGTCTGTCGTTCTCTGTTTATGCATGCTGATTATATATGCATTGTGCGATTCGAAATGTAAATTGGGTTACGCATAACCTGCTAGAGTCAAGTAAGTGGATAGTTAGGCATGCCTAATAGAGTCTTCTGTAGCTGCAACGCCCTTTGAATGATTTGGACCCTGATCAGGTCCCCGTTTGGTTCCTTGCGAACCCTTTTCTGTATTGGATCTTGTTTAAGGTCCCTTGTGAAAATATCTGTGAAAGTTAAAGTATAATGGTTTAATCGGTTCGTACCCGTAACGTACTGTCTGTAATCGGCTCGTACCCGGAAAGTACTGTCTGTACACTCGTTATCCACTACCTAGAGTCAGCAGGTGTTCTTTGAATGTTTATCTGAACTGCTCTGATCTGATTTGGCTATAAATGGATTATCTGAATGAGTATATTAATGTAATGTATATCGGATTTTCTCTGAATGAATATGATTATGAAATACTGATTGTATGGCTTTAGTATATGAGCAAGCTTATATAGATTATGTTTTAGCCTTCGAATGTGATATCCGTTTGAGCTTGATAAGGATTTCAGGAATCAGTTTATATGCATATGAATGTGACTATGGGCTTCAGAATGTATGTCTGTTTTAAGTAAGCATGACTTTACATTTAACATGATTATCCGTACTTGTCATGTGATTTGTTATAAGTTTCTGATTGCTTTGAAATGATTTGATTGATGTATTTAAGTATATGACTTCAGCATAGTTTTGTTATATTGGCATGTGAACCGAAGCAGCTGTGATGGTAAGTATGTGATGATTATTGTACTTTCTGCATGATGATGATATGAATGTAATACTAAGTGGTTACGTCTTCAGTCTCCGCTATCAGAGTGTTTTTGCATGATGTCTAATATATATTAGAGTTGCGCAGCGGTATTGTGAAGCTCTAAATGTTATCCTTTGGATATTTTACTAGTGTATGTGTTTGGCATGTCTAAGTATGTTAAATGGCTAGCATTCTTAACGTGATGGTTTGGTTGTCAGTTCATGCATGGGTATTTAGTTATGTCAATTGCATGAGTAAAGCTCTTGTGACTCTGCACAGTAAGATGTTGATATTTGCTACCCATGTAGGTTTATACATGAGATATAGTATGTGGTTCAGCATGATGATGCTTGTAATGTGTATTGTATTATGTCTGTTTTAGTCTATCCTGAACATGAAGTTATGGTTCGATTGTGAGTATTGAAATGAATGCCTTTAATATGCAAGTCTGATTATTTATATGTTATGAATATCCGCAATTGCCATTTGAATGTGTTATGCCTTGGCGACCATTGTGAATGGTCGTCCATAGTCTGGTGTGTTCTCCCCACTAAGCGTTTATCGCTTAGCACGGATTTCCTTTCCGTGCAGGTGGCAGGTTTGGTTCTGTTCAAGTCGCGCTTCTGCAAGGTCGGCCACGTAGGAGTTAAAAGTTCTGTACTTTTGTTCAGCTTCTGTATTTCAGCTTTTGTAATTCTGTAGTATTGTATATGTAATTATTATGTTTCGTTCTTGAGTTTTCTTTTGGGAATGTAATAGTTAGTATGTCCTTATGTTTAGTTATTCCTATGTTTTATTATTCGCTTATGCTTCAGTCGAATGGTCTTATGAATGCTTCTATGTATGCTTCTGCATGGTACCTGCATGTGCGTGAGTTATTGTATGTTCAGTCTGTGCCGCCAGGCAAGGTAAGCTTTTAATTAACCCGTATTTTCATATGTATGTTAAGTATGACTGTGTGCTTTCGCATTGTGCATGTGCATATCTGTGTGAGTGAGCGTCGTGTAGCGCGTCCGTCGGTGTCCTTCCAACGGGGACGGCGATGGGGGTGTTACAATTAGATTTCCTTTTATTGTAACGACCGAGCCCGTACGGAACAGACTCAACTCCCCGGAACACATCCCGTCGGGAGGAGGACAGACCGGGTCCCAGCCATTACTGACAGAACTTTACACTCCCCTTGTGCATTTTTGCCTTCCGTGGGATTCGAACCAAGGACCTGGGGATAAGTCCTTAAATTCTTAGAATCCCACTACCATTACTAGCCTAATGGTAGTGGGATTCTAAGAATTTAAGGACTTATCCCCAGGTCCTTGGTTCGAATCCCACGGAAGGCAAAAATGCACAAGGGGAGTGTAAAGTTCTGTCAGTAATGGCTGGGACCCGGTCTGTCCTCCTCCCGACGGGATGTGTTCCGGGGAGTTGAGTCTGTTCCGTACGGGCTCGGTCGTTACAATAAAAGGCGCCTAATGGTAGTGGGATTCTAAGAATTAAAGGACTTATCCCCAGGTCCTTGGTTCGAATCCCACGGAAGGCAAAAACGCACAAGGGGGGGGGGGGTGTGAAGTTCTGTGAGTAACGACGGGCTCTGTCTGTCATCCTCCTCCCGACGGGATGTGTTCCGGGGAGTTGAGTGTCTGTTGTGCGGGCCCGGTCGTTACAATAAAAGGCGCCTTTTATTGTAACGACCGGGCCCATACAGAACAGACTCGACTCCCTGGAACGCATCCCGTCGGGAGGAGGACAGACAGAACTGGGTCCCAGCCATTACTCACAGAACTTCACACTCCCCTTGTGCATTTTTGCCTTCCGTGGGATTCGAACCTAGGACCTGAGGATAAGTCCTTTAATTCTTAGAATCCCACTACCATTAGGCTAGTAGCCTAATGGTAGTGGGATTCTAAGAATTAAAGGACTTATCCCCAGGTCCTAGGTTCGAATCCCACGGAAGGCAAAAATGCACAAGGGGAGTGTGAAGTTCTGTGAGTAATGGCTGGGACCCAGTTCTGTCTGTCCTCCTCCCGACGGGATGCGTTCCGGGGAGTCGAGTCTGTTCTGTACGGGCCCGGTCGTTACACCCCATCCGATCTGCAAGGTGCGTAGCACTCTCTGGCTGCCGCGTGAACTGTGAGATGAGGTACTCTCTGACCGTTAATCTCGATTTTGTAGAGGAGGAGACCTCGCTGGGTTCCCTTTTCCCAGAAGACATGAATCTTAGGCGCCCCTGTCCGGGCTCTTGATCGATGCTCGTGCTCGGATCGATGTTTCTCTGTACCTATGTGATAAAATGTTTTGTTAATTCATGTTTGAGTTGTTATCCTTTAACATGCCTATGAATGGCGTGGTTTCTTTTTATCATGTTTCATTTCAGATTCTTTTTTTTCGTTTTATTAAGTCATCGTTTTTCCAATCTTGGTTATCTTTTGTTATTATTTCCTTTCATTTGTCATGTTATTATTTTGACACATGAGAAAATGTGAATCATATACTTATTTCTAATATGAATGTATCTTAAATGAATGTACAAGACTGAAAAAAAAAGTTTTTCACTAGAAATCCTCTTTTGTACAATGTATATACAAAGTAGAAATACAAAAATATGACTCCCTGAATATCAGAGGGGCGGGTAGTCGGAGGGCTTCTCATCATCGGATATGTGCACTGTCCCTGGCGGAGGTGGAGGTGGAGCTGGCTGTGTCGGAGGCGGAGGCTGTGCCATGGAAGGTCCTGCCCTAGCATCGTGGGTCTGTCTGAAACGGATCTGAGCATAGCCATCCAAGAAGGGCTGGGTACAAGTCCTCATGAACCCCATAGTCTCTGAGACTGTGCCTCCTAACTTCTTGGATGCCTGGCTCATCTGAATGGTCTGCTCGCTGGCATCCCTCCTCATCTGCTCTAGGCGCTGCTCTATCTACTCTCTGAACTCCCTCATGGTCTGAGACAAGGGTGGAAGGATCCCCTCTATCGCCTGAACCCGAGATCTCAGGGAGTTGAGTGACTAATCGATCATCTGTAGAGTCATATCAACTCTCTAAGATGCCTGATCCTGGGACGTCCTCAGATCATGAGCGAGCTGCTGTCTAAGCTCCCTCTGGCCCTGGGCAATCTGCTCTATTAGCCTCGCCTGCTCGTCTCTGAAGGCCTCCACGACCTGAGCCTGCTCTTGCGCTGTGTGCTCGATATAACCGGCTTGCTCCTGAGCCAACCGCTCTATCACTCGAGACTGCTCCTGAATAGCAGCCTACTGACGGTTTAACCTCTCGTGTATAGCTCAGTCTCTCTCATCCTGTCGTCACTCTAAAGCTGTGAACATAGAAGTAAGGAGCTGGGGAAGTCAGGTTGTGCTGGCTGCTGCTGTGCTGGCTCTGGCGGCGGGGCCGTGGAGGTGGATGCCCCTGCGTCACCTCGAAAATATGGGTGATACCTCTCGGGGGGGCCCGTGGGTAGACCTCTGTACCCTGATGCTCGGCGATAGAACAGGAGTCGGTGCTCTGGATGCTTGTGAAGCGGCAAAGAGCTCGTCCATAGTGAACTCCATGTCGAAATCCGACGGAGTCCTGGGCTGCTCCAGCTGTGGCGGCGGTGGCACAGTCTGGGGCTGAGGCTGGGGAGGATGAGGAGGCAGCTACTCCTGCTCGGGCTCTGGCTCTGGAGGAGGAGGCTGTTGCTCCGGCTGAGGAGGCTGAGGAGACTGAGGAGGCTGCTGCTCTGGCTGCTCTGGGTCCGGACCCAAAGGTGGAAGGGAGAAAATCCGCTTGGTCTCGTGGATGGACAGTAATCTGTAAGCCTCTGCCTGCCCTGACACCTGCGAGATCATCCCCATTTGCACTGCTGCGGCGGCATCCACATGTAACCCCTCATCCAGGGGTCCTCTCAGCCTGTCCGGGGCAACTCCTAACCCCAAAAGCAACCGAGTGATGACTCCTCCCACTATCACCACTGGCGTCAGTCCTCTGCCAACTCTGACCAGGTTAGCCAAGATCTCATGTCTAACGTTGAGGCGCTGGCCTGCCACCATAGCCCAGAGGCTCCAGATCCCGGCCGCGTTAAGCGACCCTAGATTACCAGCTCGACCAAGGTACGAACTGGATAGCACTCTGTGCAGGTACCGGAGTGCCTGCGACACCAGTACGGTGCTCTTCGCTGTATCATGATCATACAGCACTCCCGGTAAGGCAATGGCCGCCCAGTGGGTGCGTCTCACCGCTCGCCGTGGGATCTCGACCCCCTCCTCTCTGGGGAGCCACATGGCCTTGGCAAACCTCTGCTTGGTAATGCTGTAATGCTGGCCATCGAACCAGAACTGGACCACCCCTGGCTCCGTATCTGATCTCTGGAAACTACCATAACGTAGGGTGGCTAGGACCTATCTGGTAGCCTTTGGGAAGGTCTGGAAAGCAGGCTCGAGGAACTCGGTCCATCTGGCGCCCTCAATAAGCATGTCGACCTCTGGGGCCATCCCTAGGGCCTCTAGGAACGGCCGGGACATGAAGCGGCTAGCCCGAATCTCCACCTGAGCCAGCGCTCTGTATCTCTGAGCTGACTCAGCGTCCATCCAACCCGAAACCACGACCTCAGGCTGGGCTTGTGGCGCTCTGCGTCTAGGAGGCATCCTGCAAAAGAAATGTTAGATGGTGAAAATTTGACATAACAGGCGTTATTAGGCTCGTTTTCGAGGTGAAAGCCCATTTAGGCCTCACCCGGGCAATAGCGGCCCAAATCCAAGATAAAAAAATAGATAATAAATGGAAAGGGGCGAACGTCCTGTCAATGGATGTTGCCCAGCATGCTTCGCACATATCAAAAGCAGAAGAAACATGCAATCAGCATGGAAATATTTAAAGCGAATAAAAATGGGCTTTCTAGACCCCAAGGCATGCATTACACCCTAAAATAATCAATTTCTAGAATAAAAAAAAAAGAAAATTTGGGCAGCACCCCGGCAAGGGTGTGCCCAACCTCCTGCATAAAAAGGCATCAAACCAGGCCTCAGGCCTCAACAACAATATATATATATAAATGGGATGCACCCCGACAAGAGTGTGTCCCCAATCAACACAAAATAATGGCCTCAGGCCTCAACAACACAAAATATGCGCTAGAAAGCCTATTTCTAAGGCGACAAAGGTATAGAAAAATTCTATTTCTATGTGATCATGGAAAAGTTTAGGTTATTTGTATTTAACAAAAATAAAAAAACGGGCAGCATTCTCCCTAAATATTCAAAACATTTAAAGCATCCTAACAATCTCTAAGGCTAAAGGAAGAAGAAGAAAAAAAAAGAAGAAATAAATTGAATTAATTAAAAGTAGTTATTTTACTTACATGCAGTCGCGAAAAGTGTAGAAAAACTGAAGAAAAATGATCACTCGAGCGTCCGGTGAGTGGAGAACGCGAAAAGATGAAGAAATTGCAAGAAAAAGGAGAAAGAATGCTTGAAAATGCAGAAAAAATGAAGAAAAAACCGTTTTGCAGAGGGGAAGTGAAAGTGACAGCGCCGCTGGTCCGTCTGTCACTCGCCCTTATATAGAGTTTCATGACCGACGGGCTGGGCATCTCTAGGAGCGACCGACAGGCTGGCAGTCCATCGTTCCCCATTCCTCAATTAATGCGCATTTAATGCTCGTGATAAATGCAATCCTGACGTATGCATCTGCCAGGTGGACCTTTACCGACGGGCAAGCCGTCTCTTGTGAGAGATGGGCAGGCCGTCGGTGGCGCTTCTCTATAAATTCCTCCAAAAATTTTGCTCTTTGTGTCCTTTCATTTTCCCAACATCTTGAGCCCTTTTTATTCTTCTTAGAATATCTTCCTCTCTAGTCCAAAGAATGCACCGCATCCTAGATGACAAGCACACTTGGGAAAAAGGCGCCCTTTCCTCTCTGTCTGGGCTAAACTATCTGCGTCGGGTCAAAGTTGATTAGAACCTTCTTCTGGAGGCGACCCATTTCTGGAACCCCCGGTTTCACGTCTTCCGGTTCACTTACCAGGATTTACGCCCCCTGCCTGAGGAGTTAGCTGCCATTCTTGGAGCCTGGTTCCCTCCTAACGCTCTGCCCTGCGTCCCCCGTTACGGCCTACTCCAGACTCGAGTCATAGCTATGGCTCTCGGCATACCTTCTTCTGAGGCCGTCCGGCTGGTTTCTCCGGGCTCTTTCTTTGCCCTGGGGCCACTGATCGAGACTCTAGATCGGTTCACTGACATCCCCACTTACCGGGTAAGCATCATATTTCTGTTTTGCATGATGAACTTTCTCACCGTTGTTCCTGGGGGTTGGACAGGTGACCCTCGCCTATTCGGAGTTTTGAGCACTTTCATCGGGGATCATCACCCTTACCACTTATTCTAGCAGAGACCATTCTGGGCTTAGACTCTGTGAGCTCTAGATCCACTACTACTTTTGCCAGCAGCCCCTTATTGCTCCAGGTACGTCATTATTTTAAAGGTAGTGCGTCCCTTATGGATTTTCACACTAGCTTTTCTTAGTGGGAGGTGCGTCCTTTCGGATTTTCACATAACCCTGTGCCTTATTTTTGCCTGAAATAAACCCTACTTACCCCAGCGGCTTTTTATTTTTATTTTTTTTCAGATCTGGCTGCAAGAGAAATTGAGGATGCTGTCTGAGCCACCTTCTCGGGTCATTCCACAGTACTTGCCGAGCCATTTCCTTCCGCATCGATGGCTATATGAGTGTGCCACTATTGGTGAAGGCATTACCCGATTTAGCGAGCTGTCAGATGACAACATCAGTTTCACGTCTGCCTGGCTCCCACTGTCTCATGTGGTCATTTATGGGCCATCGGGGGGGTTAATTTCACTCATGGTCACTCAACTTATCACTTATCGCACAAAAGTAACCAACTTTTTTTTCTACCTTAAATGTCACTGAACTTTTAACATTTTTTAAAAAAAGTCATGTTGACCAGAATCTGGCGAGAACCCTTGTCGGATTGATGACATGGCATATGACACGTGGTAACGAATAGTAAATATATGACTTTTTTGCAAAAATATTGGAAGTTCAGTAACATTTAAGTTGGAAAAAAAAAAAGAAAATTGGTTACTTTTGCGCGATAAATAATAAGTTTAGTGACCGTGAGTGAAATTAATTTAAATGTAGCATTTGTTGGAAATATTGTTAAACGACATGTAGTTTTTGACATGGCATGCCATGTCATCAATCCGGCGATAGTTCTCACCGGATTCCGGTCAACATGACTTTTTTGCAAAAATGTTAAAAGTTCAGTGACATTTAAGTAAGAAAAAAAAAGTCGGTTACTTTTGCGCGATAAGTGATAAGTTGAGTGACCGTTAGTGAAATCAACCCGCCATCTGGGTGTGTTCCCCTCTGTGGGCTCCATCAAGCCACCTTCTGTATCACTTCTCGATGTACGCGTCAGCTCGGGATGACCCAAGATGTGGTGAGGGTTCCCTTATCTTTTCGGGGAGGAGCTCTTTCGGCTGCGTTCGCTTCTCGGTATCATGAGCTGTGGAGCAAGCTACCAGTGAAGACTGTTATTCCGAGGCTCAGCGATCATTCTATGGCTTCAACTAGCAAATACAAAAAGTGGATCCTTAGTCCAGCATCTGATAATAGGACACGAGGGCTCAAGCATCTGGTCGGCGAGAGCAGTAGCAGGACAGCTTAGCTTACACATGTATCTCTTTTGGTGTTACATTTCTTTTTAACGAAGAACTAGAAAATGATGAAAATGAAAAGAATAATATTCATTCTATTTCACGAAATTGTGTACCTTTCTATGTAATTTCAGCATACATGATTAGTTTTGACATTTACTCAACCGCGTATGCGCTATTAATACATGAAACCAAATTTTAACAGCATCAACTCCTGTTACCAATCAGCCCTCTCGGGTTTTCACGATCGGATATTTTCTCTCGTGCCTCTAATTTTTGCACAAGATGCCTTTTTGTGGTTTTCACCCTGTCGAGGCGCCCAATTTTAGCACGGCCGCCTTTTTTTGGTTTTCGACCTGCAGGGCATTTTATTCTCTTCTTTTTATTTTGGTCTTTAGCCATGGAACCTTTTGAGCCTGTCGACATTGATCGGTTCTTTGAATTCATTTCCATCACTGTCTGACATATTGCAACTCCTTTGGACAACAGCTTTTTAAGGATATACGGCCCCTCCCAGGTTGGTCTGAATTTCCCTCTGATATCCGGTATACCTGGTCTCATCTGCTTGAACACTAAGTCCCCTTCTTTCAGCGGATGCTTTCTCACCTTATTTCTGAATGTCCTGGCCAACCACTTCTGGTAGATGTGATTGTGATAATAAGCCTTCAACCTACTCTCATTTAGTAAGTTTAAATGCTATAGCCTATGTCGTGCCCATTCGGCCTCCGAAATTTTGGCTTCCATGACTACTCTCAGCGATTTGAGCTCTATCTCAACTGGCAATACTGCTTCCGTCCCGTATACCAGGGAAAATGGTGTAGCGCCCATAGACGTCCTTACCGTTGTCCTATATCCCCATAGTACGAAGGGTAGCTTCTCGGCCCAGTCTTTGTAGGTTTGGACCATTTTGGACAAGATCTTCTTCACATTTTTATTGGCGGCCTCTACTGCCCCATTAGCTTGTGGTCGGTAGGGAGAGGATCTATGGTGTTTGATACCATACTTCTCAAGGAGCTTCCTGGTTTCCCCCATGAACTGCACCCCGTTGTCAGACACTATGTGGTGAAGGAGGCCATATCTGCAGATCAGATTTCTCTCTATGAACTTGGCCATATCCCTTGCGTCAAACTTTTTGAAGGATTCTTCCTCTACCCATTTGGTAAAATAGTCAATTGCAACTATGATGTATCTATGCCCATTGGATGTCGTGGGGCGAATCTCTCCAATGATATCTATCCCCCAAGCAGCGAAAGGCCAAGGCGATGTCAGGTTGTGTAGCTCTGATACTGGTAGGTGTCTCAAATCTGCGTACTGTTGGCATAACTGGCATTGCTTGACATACTTGAGCAATCATTGTCCATCGTAAACCAATAGAAGCCTTGCTTCATGATCTTCTTTGCCAGAGTTAAACCGTTCATGTGAGCCCCACAGACGCCTGCGTGGGTCTCCTTCATTACCTTGCGGGCTTCTTTTTCATCTAAGCACCTGAGCTGAATCCCGTCTGCCTGTCTTTTGTACAACACTCCTCCTAAGGATATGAACTGAGTAGATAGCTTCCGAATCACTCTTTGGTCTTTCTCGGTAGCTTCCTCTAGAAACCTAGCGTTTTCCAAATAATTCATGATGTCAAAGTACCATGGCTTCCCATCCGCCACTTCTACTTCCATCACTGGCTTGATCTCAAAGCTGGGCTTCTCAGAACTCGAAATCAGCACTAGTTTCATAGCTACCCCTTCAGGATTATCCCACATTGACACTAGGGTTGCCAACGCATCAGCTAGACGATTCTCATCTCTTGGCACGAAGTGGAAAGTGCAGGTTTCGAATTCCCCACATATCTCCTTCAAATATCCAACGTAGGGTACCAGTCGTTCTTCTTTTACAGCCCACTCACCTCGGATCTGATTAATCACCAAGGATGAGTCACCAAAGACTTCTATGTTCTTTGGTCCCAAAGCAGCTAAAGCTTCTAACCCGAACATGCATGCTTCGTACTCAGCTTCATTGTTGGTTGCTTGGTATCTCAGCTTCTTGGCTAAAGGGAGTTTCTCATTATCTGGGGTTGTCAAAATAATTCCAACTCCAACCCCCTTGTTATTCACTGCCCCATCGAAGTGTAACTGCCATCCTTTGACAGAAATCGTTATTATGCTCTCATCAGGGAAGGTGAACTCAGGAGTGTCCCCTTGAATAGGATGTTCGGCAAGAAATTCAGCTACGGCTCGCCCCCTTAATAGTTTTGTGGGTGATATATTCAACATCAAACTCCTGTAGCAAAAGCAACCACCTCCCCATCTTACCAAGCAAAGACGGCGCTTCTTGCAAATATCTCAATGGATTCTGCTTGGCCACTGCCTGAACTTTGTATGAATGGAAGTAATGCCTCAGTTTCTTTGAAGCCCAAATCACTGCGAGGCAGATTTTCTCTACTTTAGCATATTTAATCTCATAAGCCAGGAACTTCTTGCTAAGGTAATAAATTGCAAATTCCACTCCAAATTCATCCTCCTGAGCCATCATGGCACCCACAGAACTGTCTTCCACTGCCAGATAGAGGATAAGCGATTTGACTGGTTGCGGCGGCCTTAACACTGACGGATTCAACAGATATTCCCTGATGCTATCAAAGGATTTCTGGCAGTCTTCGTTCCAGACCACAGGCTAATTCTTTCTAAGCAGTTTAAAGATGGGCTCGCATATTGAAGTGAGCTTGGCAATGAATCAGCTGACGTACTGTAGCTTGCCCAGAAAACTCCTTACATCCTTCTCCTTTTGCGGCACGGGCATCTCTCTGATGGCCTTTACCTTGTCAGGGTCAATTTCTATTCCCCTCTGGCTGATGACATGTCCCAACAGCTTTCCTGAGGTTACTTCGTAGATACATTTCTTGGGGTTAAGTCGTAGATTGTACTTATCAATCCTGGTGAAGAACTTCTCTAGAGCTTCAAAATGTCCCTCTCGGGTGGCTGACTTGACCATCATGTCATAGACATACACTTCCACCTCCTTGTGGATCAGGTCGCTAAGAATCTTGGTTGCCATCCTCTGGTATGTGGCCCCTGCATTTTTCAGGCCGAAAGGCATAACTCGGTAAGCGTAGGTCCCCCATTCTATGATGAAAGCGGTCTTAACCCGATCAGCTATCTTGTTCAGGATCTGGTTGTAGCCCACATAACTATCTCCAAAGCTATACATCGCGCAGTTTGTGGCACTGTCTATCAACACATCAATGTGGGGTAGTGGAAAATTATCTTTAGGGCAATCCTTGTTCAGATCTCGGTAATCCACACATACCCTGACCTTTCCATTTTTCTTCGCTACAGGGACCACGTTTGCCAACCACGTAGGATATTGCACTTCAACAAGGAACTTGGCCTCAATCTGTTGCCGAATCTCCTCCTTGACCTTGTCTGCCCATTCTGGCCTGAGCCTTCTCAACTTCTGCTTTACGGGCTTATAGTCTGGATAAGTCAGGATGGCATGTTCTGCTACGTCTCGGTCGATCCCTGGCATGTCCTCATAGGTCCAGGCAAAGACTTTTTCATGTTTTCTTATTATTCTCTCAAAATTTTTTCTCTCATCAGGAGTTATATTTGATGCTATTAAAATTTCCTTCGGATTTTCCGAGGTTCCAAGATTAAAAGGCATTGTATCAGTTGAATCAATATAAAAAATTGATGGAATATGATCATGTTCATGCATGTTGAAATCATTAGAAACATCGCACAAGTAAGAGAAATTATTTGCCTTATTAATAATATTATAATTGTCATTTACATCATAAAAAAGTTCTGGAATAAAAAGACAATCTAAGCTAGAGTCTTCTTCTGCCTCCCCAGAGGTTGATGCGACTGCAGCTTGCTCATTGGCTTCCTGATTCAGCAGAGGCCCTTCAGGTACATTTGAGGAAATCTTTAAATCCCCAATCTTCAATTCTGCTTCTGCCATCTTCTCTTTCCCTTTCAACCTGGCAAACAACATCTTCTCGGTTATAACCTCTTCGGGCTCGCATCTGTCCTAAGCAATGCACTGAGTCATGACCTCTTCTTCCCAGAAGTTCTCACTGGTCTTGATAATCCCAACATCCCAATCAAATACATCGTTGAAGATCTCAAAACCGGGGACAATCCTCCCATTCACCCATTACGGCTCATCTTCACCAGTGTAAGCACATACTGAGGATGCGGGCACAAAGCTTTCTGAAATGTGAGGGATCTTATCCGCCATCCTCTTCTTGCCAAAACCGCCTCTATACCCCAGACCCTTCCGGTTCTTCTAACCTCGAGTGCTGATCGCAGTCTGCAGCCCCTGAGAGTTTCTACCCAAACCAGCCCTAGGGAGATAATTGTAGACACCGGGTCCCGAGTAGCCTTGATCAGGATTACCCGATGATGAAATTTAGCTATGCCGGCTTATAGGCAAAAAGATTGGAGCTCAGAAGTGATTTTCCTTGTCTTTTCGGTGAGTAAAAAGGGTATTTTAAAAATATTTTAAAAATATTTTTTTAAAAT
This sequence comes from Excoecaria cochinchinensis, assembly GCA_947683425.1. Classification (NCBI taxonomy): domain Eukaryota; kingdom Viridiplantae; phylum Streptophyta; class Magnoliopsida; order Malpighiales; family Euphorbiaceae; genus Excoecaria; species Excoecaria cochinchinensis. Next base: position 8,454,558 of record CANTUQ010000004.1, read on the forward strand.
TATTTTGAAGAAGAAAAAGTGTGTTTTAGGTTGAGGGTATTTTATAAAAAAAAAAAAAAAAAAAAAAAAAAAAAGGTGAAAAATGATGAAAAAATGAAGAAAGTAGGAAAAATGGAAAATGGGGGAAAAGATTCGCGACGGAAGGGCGACGGCCAGGGGCCGTCGCGAATGTCCGTGCGCGGAGCGCTGCGGAGCGTGCGCGGAGACTCCGCGCATCCGCGCGGAAACGTGCGCGAGGCGCACGATTGACGCCCCACTTCGCCCATTTCGCCCACTTTTCGACCCCCACTCGATTTTCAACCGTTTTTGGACGGTTTTTGGTGGTTTTTGGGTAGTTTTTTATGATTAAAAACACTAGAAAACTTCAGAAACAGGGGGGAACGAATGAGGAACATTTTGGAGGAAAAAAACTGAATTTTGGAGCTTTGAGTTGAGAGAAAAAAATCCATCTTACACACTTGTTTCCAAGAGCTTTTCTTCAAGTTTTCAAGCTATTTTCTAAGGATTTTCACAAGAGAAGACAAGGAATTCAACACTTCTATCTTCAATTCTTCAAAACTGAATTTGAGGGTAATTATTCTTGGCTTTGCTCATTAATTCTCTTGTTAATTTCATTTATTTTGGCTTCCAATTAACATATCAAACATGTAAATTCTCTTAGTCTCCATATTCTTCTTCTTATTTTTCTTTCTTCAATTATTCATATAACAAATAAGCTTTTTAAATTCTATTATTTTTTTTATGTCAAATTATTCTTTGTTCATGTAATTATGCATGCTTTAGGTTGTAAATACCTTTAATTTCTTAATGCTATATCATGTTTATTATTATGCTTTCTTTTGCATGTATGAGTGTTATAGTCATTATTTTATGCTAGTTATGCATGTCAAGTGGAATTATTCTCATGTTACACATTTATTCATGTCTTAACTATAATAAAATTGATTGTCAATAATCTTCCATGTATGTTAATAACTATTATTAATAAGTTGCATATGCCATGATACTTCATCACCTTATGCATGTTAAATTGCATCTTAATCACTTTATGAATGTTAAATTGCATCATAATTATTTTTTATGCATGTTATAGTATCTTATGCATGTTATATGGTCTTTGTACATATTACCTTTTATGTTGTATTATTTCATTGGCCTAATCACTAACATGAATTTCTTTTTGATTTTTGGTTGCAAATCCTTGTTTTATTCTCATTTGAGCATCCATGCACATGAAGGAGGAGTTGCGGGGTTTGGTATTTCCTTTATACATTTTTAATTCTCATTTCGTTTATATTTTTAATTTCCTTGTATATATTCATTGAATAAAATGTTTTTTCTATGCGCACCTAAATAAAGATCATAAAAATATTTCTTACTAAATTAATTTAGATTTTTCATAATAAAATGGGACCAATGTCCTAATTTTCATTCCAAATAAAATCATCACATCCAGAATATTTTCTTTAATTGTGCATGCGGGGACCAAAGTCCTCATAATTAATAAATTCCCCGGTTTTATGTATGTGTGCACTTTTAAATGGGAGTTGTATTCCGCTCCTTGTATTATTGTAATTCATTGCTTTACTTGCTAATTTATGGTTTTCCTAACATGAGTAAATGCGCCTTAAATTAATTGCATTGTGTGGAGAGAGAGCGAATTAATGACAATTAAGATTCAATCATAAATTAATCGAGGTAGAAATAGATGAGAAATCCCGGACCCAGCTCTGGTCTTTGGGCTCGAGAGGTTAGAGGTTATCCTCCAATATACTTCTTGGGTCACGAGACTTTAGCGCTAATCCTAGGCCTCATGGCCCAACATGGATACTAAGCGCAGTCTTAGGCTCTCCGAGGCGAGAGTAACTTTCCCAATGTTCTATTGGGTGGCGACTCCATGATACCTCTGTGTTGCTCAACATAGACGCACTTGCGATTTATTGCAAGATGCCAACGGACCCGCAAATGCCCGATCGCCCTCAAGCGGGCGGTCATAGGGGCGGCGCTCGGGATCCGGCGCGCGTCACAGTGGCGACTCCACTGGGGACGATATGGTTCGAGATTTCAATTTGAAAATACCTCGTTTAACATTTATGGTTAAAAATTTAATTCATAAATTCGCTTTATCTCAAAATTGCATATCATCTCATTAGAGCTTTAGATTAAGTTAGTTTGGTCCCTTTTCAAGCCCCGGTGCGTTCCCGAAGCACGACCTCATTTTCACTCAATTTGGGGAAGTGTTAAGGATAATCACCAGCCCAAGCCACGTACCTCAATGGTATATCAAAATGACGACCCGATCGGTCGCTATGCTTGTGATGAGCTAGACCCGTCGGCAGGGATCATGCTTGGGTAGCCTTAAAGTAACATCTCCCTTGTCCAAAGCTCATGTAATGGCAATAGATACTTCCACTAGGTGAAATGTACCGTAATACTATGCTTGCTATATGGGCCATCATATATTAAACGAAATCAATTTAATTAAATGGTCTTCATCAAAGGCTTTCATGCCCCGGTGGGCCCATCTTAGTTAAGTTGAATTGTTTAAATACATAATTGCCAAACACCCATACGTATGTACATTAGATAGGAGCTGTTATGCTGCCGGTTTTTCACCGCGCACCATACGTGTCCATTGGGTTCCACGTTAATCCATGGATCAAGCCCACCTAGGAAAGAGACCGCACCACCACGTGTGTGGGAGATACAAGGTTGGAAAGATCTATCTGCTTGCATGTGTTTGTCTATGTTGCATCAGCACGAGCATACATTGCATTTTAATCATGCATCATCTTAACAATTTTTGAACTTCAGCCATCATAGATTCTCCTGGGTGGTCTAGAGGTCCCGACGGACGGTTAAGAAGGACGCCGCTTTTGGGATTAACAGAGTTAGTGTCGGATCAGAGTTCAGATTCAGTCTTAGAAGGAAGTGTGGGGTTTTCTTCCGAATCATCAACAGAAGTAAGTATGGCTACTCCATCAAATGAGTCTGATGCAACTCGGGCAATAATCACCGAGGAGGTAGGAAAGAGAATGGAGGAATTTGAAGCCCGAATGATTGCAATGATGGGCAATCTTGCCACCACCATAGCTGGGCAACAAGCTGCTGCTGCCCCTATCCGAGTACCAGCTGAACAAGAGGTTGTAAGAGAAGAACGTCCTGTTGCAATTAACCAACCAGTGGTTGACCCACCTGTTGTCGAGCAAAGAGTACCTGCACCCATTGAGCGCAGAGAAGGCCCCAGGTCTGAAGTTGAGTTTGGGGGAGATGAGCATGAGGAGCATGCAGTAGCTAAAGAGAAGTCGCCAAAACTAGATGAGGCAATGTGGGGGAAAATGGAAGAGAGATTTGAGGTCATGGCAAGGATGATGACCGTGGGAAAAGGAATGAACCCAGAAGACCGAGAGCTGGATGGGGATGACCTGATTCCCCAGAATTTTAAGATGCCGGACATTCCCAAATTTGATGGAACCTCTGACCCTGCCGCACACATCAAGCAATACTCGCTAGTCATGAAGGGAACGACCTTAACAAGAAAGCAGAAGATAGAATATTTCTGCTTGAGTCTCACAGGAGCTGCTATTGATTGGTACCATGGGCTTGACAGGAGATCCAAGGAGAACTGGGACCTGTTGACTGAAGAGTTCCTTAAGCAGTACGATTGCAGTACCCGGATGGAGGTCACTTTGAAAGATCTCGAGTTGTTACAGCAGAAGGCTGGGGAGTCCTTCCACGAGTACCTTACTCGGTGGAGAAACCGGGTTATGGAGATGAAACGCAAACCGGACACTTCTGATCAGATCCGGCTATTCATTCGAAATGCCAGCCCTTATTTAAGAGAGGGACTGAAAATGAAGGGACTCAAGGATTGGGAGTCTTTGAAGGACATTGCCATAGAAGCAGAAGGAGAATATCTAGCCAGGAGGGCAAATAGTGAGTCCTATGCCCGGAGGGGATACAGCAATCAGGGGACGGCCAAACCAGTAGGTTCAAGCAGTGGTAACAGAGTTGGGAAGACTGCCGAGGTGTCTGCAACCGGCGTAAGTCAGAGGTATTTCTCCAACTTGGGTAAGCCTTTATCATGGGTGCTGAAGAGGCTAATAAAAGAAGGAAAACTGCGGCCCCTATCACCTAAACCGGCCAAGGCCCAAGGGCAGCCAGGGCACAAAGAGAATGAATACTGCGCATTCCACCAACATACCGGGCATTTGACGGATGAGTGTATAACGCTAAGACATCGGGTCCAAGATCTAATTGACAACAAGCAGATCACCGATCCTGAGCAGAGAGAAAGCAAGAAGAAGTCGGGTTATAACACAGTGCCACCTCCAGTCTTTATGATCGGATCGAGCCTACCAGAGTGGTACGTAATGCAAGATCTATATGGAAATGAGTATGTCGCTATTACTCGCCCTGCAGTGGATGAAAAAGGGGTTTCCGTGGCAGCGATAGACTGTTGGTCCACTAGTGAGAGTGGAGATGATGAAGATGAGAAAAATGGAGAGTTTACGGATCCGTGGGATTCAGAGGAAGAAGAAAGAGTAGAAGCAGTAACAAGAAGTGGGAGGGTCATTCCAGAAGCCGAGAAGCAGCAGGACCCAGCACAAGCAATCGCAGAGAAAGAGCCGGAAGAAAATTCAATAGTGAAGCAACTAAAAAAGACCACGGCTCAGATATCTATTTGGGACCTCTTGAGACAGTCCCCCTCGCACCGACAGAAGTTAGTCGAAGCATTGAGTGTATCAACTGTAGCAACTACAATCTCCCCATCTGAGCTGTTAGACCTTGTAAAGGGGGGATCCGGGGAGAAGTTGGTTTTTTCTGATGCAGACCTACCAACAGAGGGTCGTAACCACAACCGACCATTGTACATCAAGGCACAGATCAATGGTAAACACACCGCTTGTGTCATGGTTGATGACGGGTCATCGATAAATGTCTGCCCTTTGGTGGCACTTCAGGCCTTTGGGATGGATGAGAGTATGTTAAGCAAATCTGACCTGACCATCACTGCCTACGACAACTCCAGAAGGCAAGCATCGGGAATTTTCAAAGCTTTGGTCAAGACAGGGCCCATTGAGACAGAAACAGATTTTGTGGTCTTGCCGATTCCAGCAAACTTTTCAGCTCTGCTTGGTAGATCGTGGTTCCACAAGTTAGGGGGAGTACCATCCACATTACACCAGATAATTAAAATACCCCATGAAGGAGAAGTAGTGACCATTAAAGCAGCAAGAGAGAACCAAGTGTCTGCCTTGGAGATCTCTAATCAGCCATTCAGTGGCTTTCATGTATCGATGATCGGAGAAGAGCAAAACCTAGAAGGTAGCCCTCAAGTGGTGAATATGCTGAAGAAGATGCACTTCCTCCCAGGGGCTGGTTTGGGAAAAGAGTCACAAGGGCTGCAGAATGCTATCACTACACGTGGTCAGAAAGATCGAAAGGGGTTGGGCTACAAAGGAGAATATGGTAAGAAGAAAGGGTCAGGGAAGATTCCCCATATTTCGGAGAGCTTTGTGCCATCATCATCGGTTTGTGCCTACACTGGAGAAGAAGAACCGCAATGGGTAGATGGGAAGATTATCCCTGGATTTGAAATTTTTAACGATGTCTTTGATTGGGAGATCGGAGTTGTTAAAGCCGTAGAGAACTTTTGGGATGAGGAGATTATGACCCAATGCAGCATATGGGACAGGGATGAGCCTGAAGAGATCGTCACTGATAAGCTATTAGCCACTAAGCTCAAAGGGAAGGAGAAGATAGTGGAACCAGAGCCGAAGATTGAGGATCTCAAGATTTCACCAAATCAAGAAGCCAAAGCACAGTCATCTGCAGCATCAGCATCGACTGAAGTTGATAGTCATTTAGATTCTCTTTTTATACCAGAACTCTTTGAGAACAATGTTAATGTTTCTGATTATGTTAATGAGATGAACAACTTTGCTTACTTGTGTGATGTTTCTGATGATTTCATTTCGCATGATCATAACCATGATGCATTCATTTTTGATATTAATTCAATTGGCACAACTGCATTTAATCTCGGAACTTTGGAAAATCCAAAGGAAATTTTGCTAGCGTCAGATATAACTCCTGAAGAGAGAATAAAATTTGAGAGAATATTAAAAAAATATGAAAAAGTCTTTGCCTGGACCTATGAGGATATGCCGGGAATAGATCGAGATGTTGCCGAACATGCCATCCCAACTTACCCAGAGTTTAAACCAGTCAAGCAAAAGCTTCGGAGGCTTAGGCCAGAATGGGCACAGAAAGTAAAAGAGGAGATCCATAAGCAGATTGAGGCTAAGTTCCTGATAGAGGTTCAATACCCAACATGGTTAGCTAATGTGGTTCCTGTAGCTAAGAAAGACGGTAAGGTTCGAGTATGCGTCGACTATCGAGACCTGAACAAAGCTTGCCCTAAAGATGATTTCCCACTGCCTCATATTGATGTGCTAGTAGATAGTGCTGCTGCTTGTATGATGTATAGCTTTGTGGATGGATACGCAGGGTACAATCAAATTCTTAACAAGATAGTGGACCGGATCAAGACAGCCTTTATCACCGAGTGGGGGACATATGCCTATCGGGTTATGCCTTTTGGGTTGAAGAATGCAGGAGCAACCTATCAGAGGATGGCAATCAAGGTTCTCAATGACTTAATCCACAAAGAAGTGGAGGTGTACGTCGACGACATGATGATTAAGTCGGCTACCAGGGAAGGTCACTTTGAGGCATTAGAAAAGTTCTTTCAAAGGATTAGCAAGTATGATCTGCGACTCAATCCCAAGAAGTGCATTTTTGGAGTTACATCAGGAAAGTTGTTAGGCCATGTGGTAAGCCAGAGGGGAATCGAGGTTGATCCCGATAAGGTCAAAGCCATAAGAGAGATGCCAGTGCCCCAGAAGGAGAAGGACGTCAGAAGTTTCCTAGGAAAGCTTCAGTACATCAGTCGATTTATTGCCAAGCTAGCTTCGGTATGTGAGCCTATTTTCAAGCTTCTTAGGAAGAATCAGCCGGTGCTATGGAACGATGACTGTCAACTGGCCTTTGACACCATTAAGGACTATCTGCTAAATCCTCCAGTGTTAAGACCACCACGCCGTGCCAAACCATTAATCCTGTACCTGGCTGTGGAAGATAACTCAGTGGGTGCTATGATGTCTCAGGAAGACGATTTTGGTGTAGAGTTTTCCGTTTACTATCTTAGCAAGAAGTTCTTGCCTTACGAAGCCAAATATGTGGAGGTAGAAAAGATTTGTTTAGCAGTTATCTGGGCTTCTAAGAAGTTGCGACACTACTTTCATTCCTTCAAGGTACAAACGGTTGCCAAACATAATCCGCTTAGATACCTCCAAGAAGCACCCTCTCTACTAGGGAAGATGGGAAGATGGTTACTGCTATTGCAGGAATTTGACATTGAGTACATAACCAGGAAAACCATTAAGGGAAGAGCTGTAGCGGAGTTCTTAGCCGAGCATCCTATTGAGGGAGATCAGTTTGAATACAACTTCCCAGATGAAGATGTCACGGCCATAGCAGTGCAAGGGTGGCAATTATTCTTTGATGGAGCAGTCAATAATAAGGGAGCAGGTGTAGGAGTTATTCTTACGACCCCAGATGGTGAAAGACTACCATTGGCTAAGAAGCTGAGGTATAAGGCTACCAATAATGAAGCAGAATACGAAGCTTGCATCTTTGGATTGGAAGCATTGCTGGCTCTGGGGACAAAGACCGCAGAAGTATTTGGGGATTCCTCCTTGGTAATTCACCAAATTAAAGGAGAGTGGTCAGTCAAGGAAGAAAGGCTGCTGCCTTATGTAAAGCACTTGAGAACGTTGAGCAGCCAGTTCGAGATTTGCACTTTCCACTTCATCCCCAGAGATGAAAATCAGTTAGCTGATGCTCTAGCAACTTTAGTGTCCATGTGGGACAACCCAACAGGAGTTGCGATGAAACCCGTGCTGATATATAGTTCGAAAAGACCTTGCTTTGAAGCTGAACAGGTGATGGACATTGAGGCCACTGATGGAAATCCATGGTATTATGACATTCAGAATTATTTAGAGAGATCAGTCTTTCCAGAGGAAGCCACTGAGAAGGACCAAAGAATGATCAGAAAGTTATCCACTCAATTCATCAGTGTTAATGGCACTTTATACAAAAGGCAAGCTGATGGTATCCAGTTAAGATGTCTGGCAGAGAAAGAAGCTAAAAGAGTTATGGAAGAAGTTCATGCCGGGGTTTGTGGAGTTCACATGAATGGCTTAGCCTTAGCAAAGAAGATCATGCGCCAAGGGTTTTATTGGCTCACAATGGATACAGATTGTTCAAAATTTGTGAAGCAATGTCAGTTATGCCAACAGTACGCGAATTTGAGGCATGTGCCAGTTTCAGAGTTACATAACTTAACATCTCCATGGCCATTTGCAGCATGGGGAATAGACATCATAGGCGAAATCCATCCTACTGCTTCTAATGGGCATAGATTCATCATAGTTGCCATTGACTACTTCACTAAGTGGGTTGAGGCTGAATCTTTCAAGAAGGTTGATGCAAGGGATATGGCTAAATTCATCGAGCGGAATTTGATATGCAGATATGGTCTCCCACATCACATTGTGTCTGATAATGGGGTACAATTCCTAGCAGAGACTAAACAGATGCTCCAGAAATATAGGATCCAACATCATAAGTCTTCTCCTTATCGTCCTCAAGCAAACGGTGCAGTTGAAGCGGCAAATAAGAATATGAAGAGAATTTTGGCCAAGATGGTTCAGAACTACAAGGATTGGGCAGAAAAGCTACCCTTCGCACTTTGGGGTTATAGAACAACAGTCAGAACCTCTACGGGGGCAACACCATTCTCTCTGGTGTATGGAACTGAAGCAGTCCTGCCGGTTGAAATTGAGCTGAAATCATTAAGAGCAGTCCTGGAAGCCGAGATTCCGGAGACAGAATGGGCACAACAGCGATTGTTGCAGTTGAATCTATTGGATGAAGATAGGTTGAGAGCCTATTACCACAATCAGGTTTATCAGAAGAGACTAGCTCGGTCCTTTGGCAAGAAGGTACGAAAGCACCCGTTAAAAGAAGGGGATTTGGTCTTTAAGATGATGAGGCCGGGAGTTCCAGACATACGAGGAAAATTCAGACCAACCTGGGAAGGACCTTTCATTTTGAAAAAGTTGCTAACAAAAGGAGCAGCAATTTTAGCAGACAGCGATGGGAATGAGTTCAAGGACCCGGTCAATGTCGATAGACTTAAAAGGTTCCATGGCTAAAGACCAAAAATAAAAAGAAGAGAATAAATGCCCCGCAGGTCGAAAACCGAAAAAAGGCGGCCTTTGCTAAAATTGGGCGCCCTGTCAGGGTGAAAACCGAAAAAAGGCATCCTGGGCAAAAATTAAGGGCCAAGAGAAAATATTCAATCGAGAAAACCCGAGAGGGCCGATTGATAACAGGAGTTTGATGCTGACAAAACCCACTCCGAGATTAGGTGTAGTCATATGCTTTTGAATTCTTGTCAATTGAAAATCATGTATGATGAAATCATATAGAAATGTACACAATTTTGCAATGAATAAAAGAATACATTTTCATTGATCTTTCAGTTCTGTCTTAAAAAGAAATATACCAATTGTTCACCTAAAGATTATTGCTCAGTCCCTTCATCGGATATGTGCTATTTGCTCTTAACAGAAGCTTTGGTGATAAAAAAAAAAGAAGAGAAAAAAAAAAAAAGGCCGTTAGAGATGAAAACCGTAACTGGCTCTCTAAGCAAAAGTTAGGCCAAAGGGCAGGGTGAAAACCTGGAAACAGGCAGTCTGCCCTACAAAAAAAATAAAATACACAAAAGCCGCTGGATTGGGTTGGGTCCATTCCAGGCAAAAGTTAGACAAAGGGTTGTGTGGAAATCCCATAAGGGACGCATTTCCCGCAAAGAAAAGCTAGTGCGAAAATCCACAAGGGACGCACTACCTTTAAAACAATGACATTCAATGCCTGGAGCGATAAGGCGGCATTATTTCAAGATGATCTTCTGTCAGTCAGACAACACACAACACAGAACATGAAATAGAATCCCAGGTAAATGATCATTGGCCAGGGGGCAAGGGATATACACCGGACGTCTCTTTCAAAAAGCTTGTCGACGATCCTCAGGATTCAGGGGGCATGGTACAGCAAACAAGCTATAAGTTCAGCAAACTATGGATCACCTAGGGCGCGATCTATACATTTTTGCAAGCATTTGCATTCCATAACATACACACATGATTTCTTGTATACTCCTATGCATACAATCTTGCAGGAGAAATCGGCGGGAAACACCCACAAAAGCCAAGTGATGACACTAGTCCAAACATCTAAAGGAGCAAAAAATTAAAAAAATAAAAAATAAAAAAAATTAATTCACAACGGTTAGCACGATGGCGGCACTACCCACAAGAGGTTAGCACGACCACGGCAATACCAAAATTCACAGCGGTAAGCACGATGGCGGCACTACCCACAAGAGGTTAGCACGACCATGGCACTACCAATTCACAGCGGTTAGCACGATGGCGGCACTACCCACAAGAGGTTAGCACGACCACGGCACTACCAGTTCACAGCGGTTAGCACGATGGCGGCACTACCCACAAGAGGTTAGCACGACCACGGCACTACCAGTTCACAGCGGTTAGCACGATGGCGGCACTACCCACAAGAGGTTAGCACGACCACGGCACTACCAGTTCACAGCGGTTAGCACGATGGCGGCACTACCCACAAGAGGTTAGCACGACCACGGCACTACCAGTTCACAGCGGTTAGCACGATGGCGGCACTACCCACAAGAGGTTAGCACGACCACGGCACTACCAGTTCACAGCGGTTAGCACGATGGCGGCACTACCCACAAGAGGTTAGCACGACCACGGCATTACCAATGCACAATGTTTAGCACGATAGCGGCGCCACCCACAAGAGGTTAGCGCACCTACGGAATTACTAGCTACAACAAAAAAGACAGCAGCAGCTATCATCACAACTCCATCAAGCAGGAAGATCGCCGCTTCAGGTATGCGTTTCTTTCCTTTTCCTGAATTTTGGCTCACCTAGGCACCCATGCACTAGTCTCTTCAAAATTGGGGGCAACTGTAGACACCGGGTCCCGAGTAGCCTTGATCAGGATTACCCGATGATGAAATTTAGCTATGCCGGCTTATAGGCAAAAAGATTGGAGCTCAGAAGTGATTTTCCTTGTCTTTTCGGTGAGTAAAAAGGGTATTTTAAAAATATTTTAAAAATATTTTTTTAAAATTATTTTGAAGAAGAAAAAGTGTGTTTTAGGTTGAGGGTATTTTATAAAAAAAAAAAAAAAAAAAAAAAAAAAAAAAGGTGAAAAATGATGAAAAAATGAAGAAAGTAGGAAAAATGGAAAATGGGGGAAAAGATTCGCGACGGAAGGGCGACGGCCAGGGGCCGTCGCGAATGTCCGTGCGCGGAGCGCTGCGGAGCGTGCGCAGAGACTCCGCGCATCCGCGCGGAAACGTGCGCGAGGCGCACGATTGACGCCCCACTTCGCCCATTTCGCCCACTTTTCGACCCCCACTCGATTTTCAACCGTTTTTGGACGGTTTTTGGTGGTTTTTGGGTAGTTTTTGATGATTAAAAACACTAGAAAAATTCAGAAACAGGGGGGAACGAATGAGGAACATTTTGGAGGAAAAAAACTGAATTTTGGAGCTTTGAGTTGAGAGAAAAAAATCCATCTTACACACTTGTTTCCAAGAGCTTTTCTTCAAGTTTTCAAGCTATTTTCTAAGGATTTTCACAAGAGAAGACAAGGAATTCAACACTTCTATCTTCAATTCTTCAAAACTGAATTTGAGGGTAATTATTCTTGGCTTTGCTCATTAATTCTCTTGTTAATTTCATTTATTTTGGCTTCCAATTAACATATCAAACATGTAAATTCTCTTAGTCTCCATATTCTTCTTCTTATTTTTCTTTCTTCAATTATTCATATAACAAATAAGCTTTTTAAATTCTATTATTTTTTTTATGTCAAATTATTCTTTGTTCATGTAATTATGCATGCTTTAGGTTGTAAATACCTTTAATTTCTTAATGCTATATCATGTTTATTATTATGCTTTCTTTTGCATGTATGAGTGTTATAGTCATTATTTTATGCTAGTTATGCATGTCAAGTGGAATTATTCTCATGTTACACATTTATTCATGTCTTAACTATAATAAAATTGATTGTCAATAATCTTCCATGTATGTTAATAACTATTATTAATAAGTTGCATATGCCATGATACTTCATCACCTTATGCATGTTAAATTGCATCTTAATCACTTTATGAATGTTAAATTGCATCATAATTATTTTTTATGCATGTTATAGTATCTTATGCATGTTATATGGTCTTTGTACATATTACCTTTTATGTTGTATTATTTCATTGGCCTAATCACTAACATGAATTTCTTTTTGATTTTTGGTTGCAAATCCTTGTTTTATTCTCATTTGAGCATCCATGCACATGAAGGAGGAGTTGCGGGGTTTGGTATTTCCTTTATACATTTTTAATTCTCATTTCGTTTATATTTTTAATTTCCTTGTATATATTCATTGAATAAAATGTTTTTTCTATGCGCACCTAAATAAAGATCATAAAAATATTTCTTACTAAATTAATTTAGATTTTTCATAATAAAATGGGACCAATGTCCTAATTTTCATTCCAAATAAAATCATCACATCCAGAATATTTTCTTTAATTGTGCATGCGGGGACCAAAGTCCTCATAATTAATAAATTCCCCGGTTTTATGTATGTGTGCACTTTTAAATGGGAGTTGTATTCCGCTCCTTGTATTATTGTAATTCATTGCTTTACTTGCTAATTTATGGTTTTCCTAACATGAGTAAATGCGCCTTAAATTAATTGCATTGTGTGGAGAGAGAGCGAATTAATGACAATTAAGATTCAATCATAAATTAATCGAGGTAGAAATAGATGAGAAATCCCGGACCCAGCTCTGGTCTTTGGGCTCGAGAGGTTAGAGGTTATCCTCCAATATACTTCTTGGGTCACGAGACTTTAGCGCTAATCCTAGGCCTCATGGCCCAACATGGATACTAAGCGCAGTCTTAGGCTCTCCGAGGCGAGAGTAACTTTCCCAATGTTCTATTGGGTGGCGACTCCATGATACCTCTGTGTTGCTCAACATAGACGCACTTGCGATTTATTGCAAGATGCCAACGGACCCGCAAATGCCCGATCGCCCTCAAGCGGGCGGTCATAGGGGCGGCGCTCGGGATCCGGCGCGCGTCACAATAATGCATCTTTTTCATCATGTTAACCACAGCTGGGTTATCCACTGACTCGTGCTCTTCTCATATCATTGACACGTGGAAGCCGCTAAAGGGCTGATTAGCAATTTCAAGAGCTGACACCTGATTCTCTCTGGCCGCCTTAATAGTTATCACCTCCCCTTCGTGCGGGAACTTTATCATTTGGTGTAGCGTGGATGGTACTCCTCCTAATCTGTGAAACCAAGGCCTCCCAAGCAGGGCTGAGAAATTAACTGGGATGGGAAGAACCACGAACTCTACTTCTACCTCAATGGGTCCCGTCTTGACCAGGGTCTTGAATGTTCCCGAGGCTTGCCTTCTTGAATTATTATAGGCTGTAATCGTCAATTCTGATTCTCGGAGCATATCCTCACTCAAACCAAAAGCCTAAAGGGCTATCAGAGGGCAAACATTGATAGAAGATCCATCATCTACCATAACGCAAGTGGTGTGCTTATCGTTAATCTGTGCTTTGATGTACAGAGGTCGGTTATGATCGCGGCCCTCGACTGGCAGGTCGGCATCGAAAAAAACCAATCTCTCCCCCGATCCTCCTTTAACTAGACCCAAAATTTCCGATGGGGAAATCGTGGTGGCAACAGTGGACTCAGTCAAAGCCTCTACTACTTTCTGCCTATGAGAAGGGGACTGTCTTAAGAGATCCCAGATGGATATCTGAGCCGCGGTCTTCTTCAACTGTTTGACAATCTGGTTCTCCTCTGGCTCTTTTTCCGTCGATGGCTGCGCTAGTTCCGGTACCCTTGTAATCTCAGGGACCACTCTCCCACTTCTCGTCACAACCCCTACCTCTTGTTCATCCTCATCAGATCTCCACAAATCAGAGCTCACCTCTCCTTCCTCTCCGGCCTCTTCACCGCTCTCACTGCTTGACCAACAATCAATGGTCGCTACAACAGCTCTTTCTTCTTTATCCTCAGAACCACCAACAGCAATACCCTTGCTCCCAAATAAATCCTGCAGTACGTACCACTCTGGTAGGCTGCTGGTGGTGACACGACATTATAACCAGGCTTCTTCTTGTCTTCCCTCTTCTCGGGGTCAAAAATTTGCTTGTCATCGATCAAATCTTGAATAGAGTGCCTCAGCGCCTTGCACTTGTCTGTTAGATGCCCTGTGTGCTGATGAAATGCACAATATTCATTATCCTTGTGACCTGGCTTCCCTTGCGTCATAGCAAGCCTAGGAGCCAAGGGTTGCAACTTTCCTTCTTTCATCAATCTTCTTAAGACCCAAGACAGTGGTCTTCCTAAGTTCAAAAACTTCCTCGGGGTAGTTGCGTCAGTAGCAGACACCTCAACTGTTCTTCTGGTACTACCACTAGGACCGGCTGGCCTACTGGTTCCCTGACCGGTACTAGCTCTCTTTGCAAAACTATCATTGCTAGCTTTTCGGGCCAAGAAATCTCCCTCCGCCTCAATGGCTATGTCTTTCAAAGACTCCCAATCCTTCAGTCCTTTCATGTTCAGACCATCCTTCAAATACGGGCTTGCATTCTTGATAAACAGGCGGATCTGGTCTTGCGTGTCTGGCTTTCTCTGCATTTCCATTACTCGGTTTCGCCAGCGGGTGAGATAATCATGAAAAGATTCCCTGGCCTTCTGCTAGAGCAATTCAAGATCCTTAAGAGTCACCTCCATCCTGGTGTAGCAATCATATTGCCTCAAGAACTCCTCTGTGAGTAAATCCCAATCTTCCTTAGTTCGACGATCGAGGCTATGGTACCAATCGATGGCAGGGCCAGTCAGACTTAAGCAAAAGTACTCCACCTTCTGCCTCTTAGACAAAGTGGTCCCTTTCATGACCAGAGAGTATTGCTTCACATGGGCAGTCGGGTCAGAGGTACCGTCAAATTTTGGCACATCGGGCATTTTAAAGTTGTAAGGAATCGGATCTTCTCCCTCTAATTCCTTGTCCCCCGGGTTCATCCCCTGACCTCTACTCAGCATACGGACCATGGTTTCAAACCTCTCTTCCATCTTCTTCAGAATAAACTCATCAGTTTGGGGTGCCTTCCCTCTCTCAGATACAGAACTCATTTTGTCGTCTTCGTCATCCCTGTCATCATCTACCCTCAGCACTGGTCTTCTTTTCTGTCCTCCCTAAGCTACTGACCTCAGCTCTATTAGTGGCGATCGAATAGGCTCTTCTTGCCTCTCAGCTCTTTCCTCTTCTCGCTCATTCTGTCTCACGGGAGGAGGAGGTGGTGGATTCTGCGGAGCATTCTATTGTGCCAAAGCGGTTAGCATATTCATCATTCTGCCCTCAAATTCCTCAAACCGTCAGCCCACTTCTTCTGCAATCATGGCCCTAGTGGTGTCATCTCCCCTAGGTGAGTTTGCCATCTCAGATACGGTACAGCTGACTTCTGCTAAGATTTCTGGAAAGCCTTCTCTATCTAGCAGTTCAGATACACGAACTCGGATCAATCGTCCGGTAGGCGATGTAGTCCACCTGGGCAGATCTATGATGGCTGCAGGGACAAGGCATTAGATGTGATTCATGGAATACAGATGCAATGCGTGGTCGTGATATGCAACACCCACAAAACACAAGCAAGCAGGTAGGTCCTTCCACCCTTATTTCTCCCACACACGTGGTCGCGCGGTCTCTTTCCTAGGTGGGATTAGCCCAAGGGTCAACGAGGGACCAAATGGACACGTATGGTGCATGGCGAAAAACCGACAGCATAACACTCCTATGCTAATGTACAAGCGAATGGATAATGGTCATCATGTATTTGGACATTCCAAAAATTTTGACATGGCCCTACCAGGCTTGAAAGCCTTTGGCTAGGTTGCCAAGCAAGACATCTGGACTCACCCAATACATGAGGATCCATACAACAAGCATGGAATTACAGTTCATATCACCTATGGAAAGTAGCTACGGCCAATACATGAGCTTTGGACACGGGAGATGTTACTTTAAGGCTACCCAAGCATGATCCCTGCCGAAGGGTCTAGCTCATCATGAGCATAACAACCGATCGGGTCATCATTTTGATATACCATTAAGGTACGAGGCTTAGGCTGGTGATTATCCTTAAAACTTCCCTAAATTGAGTGAAAATAGGGTCGCGCTTCAGGAATGCACCGGGGCTAATAGAGGGACCAAACTAGCATATTCTAAAGCTCTAATGGGATGCGAATGCAAATGAGAGAAAGCGAATTTATGAATTAAATTTTAATCATAAATGTTAAATGAGGTATTTTCAAATCGAAATCTCGAACCATAACGTCCCCAGCAGAGTCGCCACTGTGACGCGCGCCGGACCCCGCGTGCTGCCCGTGAGACCGCCCGCTTGAGGGCGATCGAGCAATTGAGGATCCATTGATAGCTTGCAAATAAATCGCAAGTGTGTCTATGTTAGACAACAAGGAGGTTTCATGGAGTCGCCACCCAATAGAACATTGAGAAAGTTTCTCTCGCCTCGGAGAGCCTAAGACTGCGCTCAGTATCCATTTTGGGCTAACAAAAGGGGTCTTGGAGGGTGAACCTCTCGCCCTAAGGAGCCTAGGATTAACGCTAAAGTCTCATGACACAAGAGGTGTCTTTGAGGGTAAACCTCTCGCCTCTTTGAGCCCAAAGACCAGAGCTGGGTTCGGGACTTCTCATCTATTTCTACCTCGATTATTTTATGATCAAATTTTAATTATCATTAATTCGCTCTCTCTCCATGCGATGCAATTGATTAAAGGCGCATATTTTCACATTTGGAAAGCGGTAAATGTACAAATAATGAAAATGATAAATTACAATAATATAAGGAGTGGAATACAACTCCCTTTTATAAATGTGCGATACATACACAAATCGGGGCATTGTTTATTTTGAGGACTTTGGTCCTCGCATGCATCATTATTAAAACTGGATATTTCCATTGTGAGGATTTTTATTGGATAAAAGTAGGACATTGGGTCTTTATGTTTATGAAAACCTCTCTTTATTGAATATAAAACATTGATCAATTTTCTTATTTAGCGGGATACAAAAAGAGTATACTCATGGGCATAAAATAATTGATGAATAAACAAATACAGGAAATAACCAAGAAGGTTAGAAAACTAAACCGGACGGAATCCTCCGAGCATGGTAGATCGCCCCTCGAGCTCAGGATAGTCCAAGAAAATCAATATATGCTCACAAAAGGTTAATAGGTGTTAATTTACAAAAGCTCAATTATAAATAAAGTTCTAAGACTTGAGAGAGATGGGAAAGATTTGAAAGCATGGAGACAGGACCCAGCGACGGCCTCTGTCGAGTGACCGACGAGCGTCAGTCAAAGTGACCGACATGTCCGTCGCTCACTCAAGAAAGAGGGCGTCTGCGAGTGGGGTGACCGACGGGCGTCGATGAAATGGATGACCCGTCGATCACCACTGTCTCCAAAAATAAACAGCAAAATATCCCTTTTTCAGAGCAAAAATGGGTTTTTATCACAAGATGAGATGAAAAGAATCAAAATAAAGAAAAATAAAAGCAAGAAGCCAAAAGGCAGCAAGAATAAAGAATAAAGATAAAATAATATGGAGAATAAGTCCGGAATATTTACCCTCAGATAATGTTTTAGTGAGATTTTTGGTGTCGATTAGAGTCCCGCACGCTCCACGAGAAACGAAATGAAAGGTCCGAAAAGAGGAAAATAGATTGTTTCCTTCCTAACCCTTCAAAAAGATTGACTTTGGAATCAAAAACCCAAAGAAAACTAATTAGTTTTAGTTCCTTTTTAATGGTTTGATTCTTAGATTAAAAGAAGCTTTCTTGATGTATGTGATTGCTGGAAGAGAGAGAAAATGTGCTTGAATTTTGGCAGAGTTTCCCGTCTTGAAAATTTTTGGAACCCCTTTTAGGAAGAAAATTCGAAGCTTTTATAGGCCAGGCACGACCGACGGGCATCGGTTATGGAGACGGGCGTCGGTAGAATCCTTCTGACACAAGGATTCATCCGACGGCCCTGCCATTTCCACTGACGGGCATCGAAGAGGTTGCGTGCTCCGGGAAATCAGGCGGCGTGCTCCGAAAGAAGCGGATCCGTCCGACGGGCGTCGGAAAAAACCATAGGCCGTCTATAACCCTAAGCGACGGGCTGGCCGTCTGTCAAGGAAAACCTATTTTTTTACTCAAAAATTCCCTGTTTTCTCCCCCTCTGCCTACGAAATGTTAAAAGACTCATTTCTCGTGGAGCATGGGACTAAAACCTCCCAATCCAAGCCGTTTGTACAGGCTCGGATACTGATTTCATCATAGGGTAATCTCTGATCCGGACCGCTCCGGGACACGGTGCTTACACATGGCCTTCTAACCAATTATTTATCTACATGATAAGTCTACAATGGTACAATTCTCATTATTTTTGGTCTTCAGTTTAAGGAGTTATGGCCAATGTAACACCCCTTGCTCTAAAAGCCCTCCTACAGGATTTTGTTACACTTAAGTACACTTTTTAAGACTAGAAGGTCCTCAAATCAATATGACTGTAGACACCGGGTCCTAAGACAGTCTAGATTAGAGTTACCTAATGATGATACGATGCCGACTCACAGGCAAAAAGGTTAAAAGTGATGATTTCCTGGTCAAATTGGCATTTTAGAGTAAAAAATAAAAAAATAATAAAAAATATTTTGAAAATTAGATTTGAAAAATGGGGTTTAGAAATTGTATTATTTTTTTAGTTAAATTTAAAAATATATATATATAAAAAAATTTCCGCGAATGTCGACTCGTGGCGCCCCTCGCGGAGAGCCAGCGCGAGCGATGCCAAGCGCGCGGCGCGACCGACGCCCGTCGCGCACACCGACGGGCGTCGGTCGCCCCTATTCTGCCGCAAAACGCCCATTTCGCCCTAAAAATCATTTTTTCCGATTTATTTCGACTAAATTCGATTTTTTATCCCTTTTTAAGGGGTTTTCAGGTTTTTTTTTCCATTTTTAAACTTAGATAAATTATATTATTAATTATTAATTAGTTTTTCCCTTAATTAATTTTATTTTTCCATTTTTTCTTAATATAAAAAGAAAATGATGGAAAGAAAAAAGGGGGAATTTTTAGGGTTTATTTTTTAGGTTTTCTTAAGTTTTCTCTTCTTCTTCAACATTTTCTCTCTAGATTTTCAGATTTTCCCCCAACAAAATAATAGAAATAGAAAAATTCAATTCTTTTTCTTCTTTTTTCTAATGGAATTTCTTCTAAGTATATTTTAGATGGAATTTTGTTGATGGAAAGTTGATTTTTGGGACAAATAAAGTGATTATTTGTTCTTAAAAATTCAATTTTCATACTTTTTGCCTTTTAATAATTTTTTCACTTAAATTTTTTCAATGATTTTTATTTGAATCCGTTTTTGATGAAAAATAGATTTTTGAGACAAACAAAATAATTGTTTGTCCTTGAAATCTAATTCTTCATTTGGTTTTATAAAAAATAAGTTTTTTTCATAAATAATTTTTTGAGACAAACCAAGTAATTGTTTGTTCTTGAAAACATTTTTATCAATAAAAATAATTTTTTTGTTCTTCAAGAATTTTTGATTTTCTTTCATTATTTTCTTTGCAATTTATTTTTCGGAATAAAATTCCAACATTTTCATCATATTCAATTCTAATCTTGCAAATCGAAAATAAGGAAATCAATCATCATTTTTACCTTCATCGAATCCGAAACTCTGAGGGTAAACATTCTGGGCCTAATCTTTAAATTCCTATTTTTATTATTTTGTTCATATTTAATTTACTAACATGTATATTTTATTATTTTCATTTATTCATTTATTCTATTGTTTTTATATGTGTCTCATTTAATATGTTTATATATTATTTTTGTTCATGTAAATATTGATTTCTTATTATTTCTAACATGCAAATATTGATTTCTTATTATTGCTAACATGTAAATAATTTATTTTTGCTTTGATTTCTCATTATTTTTAACATGTAGTTAATTAATTTGTTTTGATTGATCTTTTTTGCCATGTAAATGTTTTATGTTAATCAGGATAACATTAATTAATCATGTCATTTATTTAATTATTTTTATCATTCTTTTTCATTGCTATTGTTATATATTTATTGTTTATTCATTTATTTGTTTATTGTCACTGTTCCTTATTATTATTATTATCATATTCATATTTTTATGTATTAATTCATTAACATGTTTTATTTATTTTAATCAAATCATTTAATTCTTTTATCATTTAATGCATATTTTTATTTATTTTAATTTGTTAACATGTTAATTCATTTATCATCCTTCATGTCATCTTATTTTATCTTAATTTGTTATTCATTATTTCATATATTTACCTGATTTAATTGATTTAATTACTAACATTATTCCATTTGTGTTTTATGTTAAAACTTATTTTCTTTACTTGAGCATTTTTGCGAGCACCCGAGGAGATCCAGAAGTCTCATTTGGGTTAAATATTTAATTGCTTTATTTGTAATATTTCATTTATTGGCTTTTTCATTTGTTTTTCCATGTAATTTTCTTATAAAATTGTTTATTTTAGGCATGTTGAAAAGAAAATCACAAAAATATTTTTATTAATTAACTTGGAATCCTTCCTAATAAAAATGGGACCAATGTCCCAATTTTCTCCATTCAAAATAAAAATTGTCACATCAAAATTGTTTTATAATAAATATGCATGTGAGGACCAATGTCCTCATCATTAACAAATAGCCCGTTTTATGTATGATTTGTATTTTATTTACAATGGGGGTTGTATTTTGCTCCTAATTTTATTGTAATTTATTTTCATGCACTTTACTTTAATTATGCTTTATTTATTTATCACTTTCCCTGAATGGGCAATCTGCGCTTTAATTTAATTGTATTAAATTGAATGAGAAATGGGATGAAACGATAAATTCAAAACTCAACTATAAACCTAACCAAGGTATGAATAAATGGGAAGTCCCGAACCTTCTTTGGTCTTTGGGCTTAACGAGGCGAGAGGGCCATCTCAATGTTCTATTGGGATGGGGCCTCCAAGACACTTCTTGTTTCCTGTAAAAGGTTCAAAATTGCATAGTCCTAGGCGCCATGACGCGAGAGGGCCATCCTAATGTTCTATTAGGGTGGATGCCTCCAAGACACCTCTGGTTTGCCCAAGCGTGAGGCTAAAAGACCATCCTATCATTAGGGTGGAAGCCTCTAAGACACCTCCGGCTTGCCTATAATGGACATAGCAGCGCTGTCATAGGCTCACTGAGGCTAGACGACCTTTCCCAATGTTCTATTGGGTGGCAACTCCAAGAAACCACCTTGTTGCCCAAAATGGATGCACTTGTAATTTCTTACAAGTTTTCACGAACCTCTCCCGAAAGCCCTAAAAGAGGGCGGTTTGGGGAGCCCCGGGGTTCGGCACGCGTCACAGTGGCGACTCCAATAGGGACAATACTCAAGACTTCACTTCGAAAGTGCCTTGGTTAAAATTTACAATTGAGTTTTTATTTAAAAATTTCATTCCTTTTCGAAATTTGCATTGTATCTCATTAGAGCCTTAGATCTATGCTAGTTTGGTCCCTCCTTTAACCCCGGTGCGTTCCCGAAGCACAACTCTACGTTCACTCAATGTAGGAAAGTGTTAAGGATAATCACCAGCCCAACCCTCGTACCATCATGGTATATTAAATGAAGACCCGATCGGTCGTTATGAACTATAATACCTTGCTTGCTATATGGATCATTTTGTATTGGACAAACCCAAATAATTTGATTGGTCACCTAATCAAAGGCTTTCATGCCTTGATAGACCCATGTCAACTTATTCGGACTGCCTAAATACACAATGATCACAACTCATGTGCCTATGCATAAGTTAAGAGAGGTTATGCTGCAAGTTTTTCGTCATGCACCATGTGCGTCCATCGGGTTCCCTATTAACCCATGGGCCAAGCCCACCTAGGACAGAGACTATAACCTCGTGTGCGGGAGTAATAAGGTTGGAAGGACCTATGTGCTTGCATGTGATTTGTGGATGATGCATTGCATATTCATGTCATTCATGTACAAATAATTTTTTTTATTTCCTCCCTATGTATACATCCTATTTTCTGCATATAATTATTACATGTACACATCATCCTGTGTATAGTTTTTCAACTATTTTCACATGTATCATTGTAACCTCTTTTAGCCATTGTATACCATTTGTTACATTACATATTATTCATGCATCATTCTAACTCTTTAATCTTTTAGCCATCAAAGACCACTTTCCTAGTTGGTTGGGGTTCCGACAGCCGTATTATCTGAGGGTTTTGATTGAGCAATCAGAATGAAGTGTGATTAACAGGCATTCAAAAGAATCTTCAAAAATGGCCAATTCACCGAGAGAGGTAGATACAACCCGGGCCATGGTTGTCGAAGAAGTTGGTAGGAGGTTCGAGAAATTTGAAAACAAGATGATGGCCATAATGGGCAACTTAATGGCAGCAAGGGCTCGGCCCGCTAGGCCAAACCCAAATCACCCTCCTGGAGGTCAGAATGAATAGGGGGAGGACAGAGAGGACCCACTTGAGGAGGTTCGTCTACCACCAGTGGATTTGAGGTCTACCACATCTGCAGGCCAAAGAAGAGGAGGCCCCCATAGGCTAGAAAATGATTATATAGAGGATGAATATGAAGAACCCATAGTGGTAGGAGGTAAGGCACTTCAGACAGAGGAGGCCATATGGAAGAAAATGGAGGAAAAGTTCTAGTTAATGTCCCGGATGCTGATAATGGGAAAAATGATGAACCCTGAGGATAAGGAGCTGGAGGGAGAGGATCTAGTCCCTCTGAATTTCAAATTACCAGATGTTCCGAAGTTTGGCGGTACATCGGCCCCCACCACACACATCAAGCAGTTCTCCCTAGTTATGAAGGGTACTACGTTGACAAAGAGGCAGAAGATAGAGTACTTCTATTTGAGTTTAACAGGTCCTGCGGTGGACTGGTATT
Source organism: Excoecaria cochinchinensis (assembly GCA_947683425.1). NCBI lineage: Eukaryota > Viridiplantae > Streptophyta > Magnoliopsida > Malpighiales > Euphorbiaceae > Excoecaria > Excoecaria cochinchinensis. The sequence goes on from CANTUQ010000004.1 coordinate 8,477,886, forward strand.
ATGGACTGGAAAGGAGAGCTAAAGAAGATTGGGATCTACTGATGGAGGAGTTCCTCCGGCAGTACCACTGTAGTACAAGGATGGAGGTCACTCTGAAAGATCTAGAGCTACTACAGCAAAAGCCAGGTGAGCCATTCCATGAGTACTTGACCCGATGGAGGAACCGGGTAATGGAGATAAAGAGAAAACCTGATACCCCATATCAGATCAGGTTATTTATCAAGAATGGCAGACCATATTTGAAGGAGGCACTCAAGTTAAAGGGATTAAAAGATTGGGAATCCCTTAAAGATATAGCCATCGAGGTAGAAGGGGAGCATTTAGCATGGAAGGCAATTGTCGCCAACTATGGTTATGGCGGTACAAAGTTTAAAGGGGGCTTTAGCAATAATAACGAAAACAATGGTGACGGGAGGGCTGAAGCAGCACTTGAAATCTAGCTAACGTGAGAAACTGGAATACTCAATTCTGTCATGCTCGCGATGTAGTCGTGTTTTCAAATCTCCAGCAAAAACATAGAAAACTCAAAGCTCTCATAACTAATCCAAACTTACCCATAATCATACATCATGTAAAATCATATGAAAACATACCTCCAATGCCCCCAAAAACATGCTTATAATCATAATAACTCAATTTACAATAACTTAACAGGAGATTCAACAAGATACACTAAATGCAGCCCAAGAACATTTAAGTCATATCCTACACTAATTCATGCCATTTCACTTCAAAATTGACATGCAAACCATTACAACATTAACATGCAAGGCCATTAAACCCACTCTAATTAACACATGCATTCACACATATCAAAACACTTAATTTCTAGGAATTAACATAACACTCAATGATCCGAAGAGAAGATGAACAAATAACTCCCAAACCTGACTTTGCAGCTCAAAACTCACTCTTCTTCTTCAAGCTCAAGGATTGTCTTTCCCTTTGTCTAACCTCTTGTTCGGAACTTGCAAATAACCAAATTACTTGAATCAAAACTCAAAACCTAACTAACTAAAGCAGAAGATGCAAGAAGGAAGAAAAATGGAGGGAAAAGATGAAACTTCAATTCGGCCTTGGAGTGGAAGAGGAGAGGAGGTGGAGGCTGGATTTCTCTAGAGAAATCTGGCCTCTTGATGCCTTATATAAGCTAAAATTGAATCGAAGTAATACAACCAAAGTGGTCCAACCAGTTTGAACCAAAATTTTAATTTTTCGGCCAATTTCAACTATTTAAAGGCATCTATGTGTTCCTCAACTTATTTTCACTCACAATCAATTCCATCATTCTTAAAATATCAAAAATAGCCTCTTTGCAAAATTTTAACTTAATCAGAGTCTATTTGGGGCCCGGTTCACTTAAATCGGTCTGATTCAATCTTGTTCGGTTCTACCATAAAACAACAATCTAATACTGTTAAAAATTACTAAAAATTATTTTAATCCTTTACACTCCGTACTTTACACACTTTTGAGCTCAAAATAATTTTTAAAAAATTTGGCCAAACTTCGGTCAAACATTAGTTTAATCGAACCGAACTGGAGGCTAACTTCAGTTTGACTTTCAGAGCCCTATTTAACCTCGATTTCACTCTAAATTGTACCACTAGACTCCTGACAGTCCACAGATCGATTTTATCAAATAAATTTTTTTTAGTATCTGCTGTCAATTTCTACTGTATAGCTGTTCCGAGGTTACCCATCCCCGTATTGTTATACACTAAGCACACTTAAATTATAATTCCACTATATATGTAAACACTCATATCATCGCTCTGAACTTAAAATCACACTTAAGAAACTGTAACTATAGTTGATAACTTCCTGACTAGTATTTGGGCCATTACAATTCCACCCCACAAAAAAGAAAATTTCGTCTTCGAAATTTACTTGAATTGAAAAGCTGAGCATATTGCTGTTGCAATGTCACTTCGGGTTCCCAAGTCGCATCTTCCACATTATGATGGTTCCATAACACTTTCACAAGAGGGATCTGCTTGTTTTTGAGTTGCCTGATTTCTCTAGCTAGGATCTTTACGTGATATTCTTTGTATGTCATGTCAGGCTGTACTTGTATCTCTTCTTGCTTGATTATATGACTTGGATCTGATCTGTACCTTCGCAACATCGATACATAGAACACGTCATGAATCTTCTCCAATGCCTAGGGTAGCTTTCACCTGTAAGCCACTGGTCTCACTCACTGTACAATCTCGCAGGGTCCAATGAACCGTGGACTCAGCTTGCCTTTCTTCCCGAACCTGAGAACTCTTTTCCATGGTGAAACCTTTAGAAATACTTTTTCTCCCACTTGGAACTCTATGTCTTTTCTTTTCAAGTCAACATATGATTTATGTCTATCACTAGCTTCTTTTAATCTATCTTTGATCACATGGACTTTCTCTTCTGTTTCTCGAATCAATGCGATGTGACCAGCTTCTTTTCACTCAATTCGGTCCAAAAGAGAGGAGTTTTGCACTTCCTTCCATATAAGGCTTCATAGGGGGCCATCTTGATGCTGGATTGATAGCTATTATTGTAAGCAAATTCAGCCAATGGAAAGTACCTTTCCTAGCTATTCTTAAACTCAATAACACAACATCTCAACATGTCCTCGAGTATCTAGATGACTCGTTCTGATTGCCCATCTGTATGAGGGTGGAAAGTTATACTATAATGCAATTTAGTACCCAAGGCTTCCTATAGTTTCTTCCAAAAGTGGGAAGTGAACCGAGGATCTTTATCTGAAATGATAGAAGATAGCACTCCATGTAGCCTCACTATCTCATTTATATAGATCTCGGCTAGTTTGGATAGTGGGTAATCAATTCTCATTAGTAAAAAGTGAGCTGATTTGGTAAGCCTATCAATAATCACCCAAATCGCATCATTCTTCTTTTAGGTGAGTGGCAACCCTATCACAAACTCCATCATCACTCGATCCCATTTCCATTCGGGTATTGAGATAGGTTGGAGTAACCCGGATGGAACTTGATGTTCTGCTTTCATTTGCCGGCATATTAAACATTTACTCACAAACTCTGTCACATCTCGCTTCATTCCTGGCCACCAATAATGCATCTTTAAATCTTGATACATTTTATTACCTCCTGGATGCATGGCATAACTGCTGTGATGGGCTTCCATCAAGATGCTCTTTTTCAAATCAGGTCGCTTAGGCACACACAATTGATACTTGTAATAAAGACTACCATCAGAAACTAAAGAATAATTACCACTGTCACTATTCTTCACTCTATCCATCAAAGAAGACAACTTGTCATCTTGTCTCTGAGCAACTTTCACTTGTTGTACAAAATCAGACTTCACTTGTAATTCTACTATCAATGCTCCATTACTAGATACATCTAACTTCACATTCATAGCTTTCAATGCTGCCATGAATTTTCGGCTAAGTGCATCAGCTACTACATTGGCTTTCCCGAGGTGGTAGTCAATAAAGCATTCATAATCCTTTATTAACTCAAGCCATCTCCGTTGTCTTAAGTTGAGTTCCTCTTGGGTGAATAAGTATTTCAAGCTTTTACGGCCAGTAAAGATGTAACACTTTTCACCATATAAGTAATGCCTCCAAATTTTCAATGCAAACACTATTGCTGCCAACTCAAGATCATGAGTAGGATAGTTCTTTTCATGATTCTTAAACTGCCTCAAGGCATAATCAACCACCTTTCCTTCCTGCATCAACATGTAACCAAATCCATTCAAGGAAGCATCGCTATAGATAGTGAAGTCTTTACCTAACTCGGGTTGTGTCAACACTAGAGCTTCTCTCAACATCTTCTTAAGCTTCTCAAAGCTAGCTTGACACTTATCAGTCCACTCGAATCTAACCTTTTTCTACAACAGGCGAGTTAAAGGCGCTACAATAATTGAAAAGCCTTTAACAAACCTTCTTTAATAGCCTGCTAAACCCGAGAAACTTCTAACTTATGTGACATTCTTGGGTGTTCTCCACTACAAGACTGCTTCTATCTTCTTAGGATCTACTTTAATACCTTTAGCTGATACCACATGACCCAAAAACGATGCTTCATTCAACTAGAAGTTACATTTACTGAATTTAGCATACAACTTCTTATCCCTTAATGTCTGCAGCACAATTCGCAAATGTTGATCATGCTCCTCCGGAGTCTTCAAGTGCACCAGAATATGATCAATAAAGACCACTACAAATCGATCTAAGTACAGATGAAAGATCCAGTTCATAAGGTCCATGAAAGTTGCTGGTGCATTTGTGAGTCCAAAAGGCATCACCAAGAACTCATAATGACCATATCTAGTGCGGAAGGCAATTTTAGGAACATCTACTTCAATTATTTTCAATTGATGGTAACCCGATCTTAAATCAATCTTTGAGAACATGCCTGCACCTTTTAACTGATCAAATAAATCTTCAATGCGAGGAAGTGGATAGTTGTTCTTGATTGTCAATTTGTTCAATAGCCTATAATCAATACACAGCCTGAGTGATCCATCCTTCTTTTTCACAAATAACACTAGTGCTCCCCATGGCGATGTGCTCGGCCTAATGAAGCCTTTTTTAAGTAATTCTTGCAACTGAATCTTCAATTCTTTCAATTCTACTGGTGCCATTCTATATGGGGTAATAGAAATAGGTGCAGTACCTAGAGCTACATCAATAGAGGACTTGATCTCCCTGTCAAGAGGTAAGCCTGAAAGTTCTTCAGTGAAGACATCCTGAAAGTCGCACACTATTGGCACATTAGTCACTTTAGGATTTTCCTTCTTCGCATCCATTGCAAAATACAAGTAAGGAATACATCCTTTTCTGATCAACTGTTTGACAGTCGTGGCTGATATCACATCAGAAAGATAATCTGGCCTTTGACCCACTACAGTGATCTCTTGGTCATCTATAGTTTTTAGGGTAGCTCTCTTTCTTTTACAGTCAACCATCACATGGTGAGTAGCCAACCAATCCATACCCAATATGACATCAAACTCTTTGAAGGGACGTTTAATCAAATTGGTTGAAAAAACACACTCTTGTACACTAATGGGACAATCTCTATATACTTTATTCACTAACACACTATGGCCCAAAGGATTGCTCACTAGGATATCATGATCTAAATATGAGTTATTTAACCCTTTACCCCATGCAATATTTGTGCTAATAGAGGAGTGAGTAGACCCGGGATCAATAAATGCATAAACTGTATTAGACAATAAGGAGAATTTACCTATAATCACATCAGGTGCATCCTCTTGGTCTCTAGCTCTCACTATATATGTACGGCCTATAGTACGTCCCTATCCCTGAGATAGTGGTGGTGGAAGTCTGATTGTATTGTTAGAGGCTATCTCTCTGCCTCTACCTCTGGCAGCTGAAGAGCCTACACCTGGAGCTGGTGAAGTAACTGATAATGGTACCGCATCTGGATAGTCTTTAACGATATGCTCCTTTGACCCACACTTGAAGTAGGCACCTGACAAATACCTGCACTCACCTGGATGTGACCTACCACAATGATTACACTGCTGAGGAGTACCATGACCTCGGCCCATCGGTGCACTACCCACTGAAGATGCTGGGACACCGCTACCTGTTGGGTTCTTCTAACTACGGGCTGGTGCCATGGACCTCAACTCTGAGAAGGAGGCGGTCCTCTAGATCTCTTACTCTGCCCGCCAGTGCCATTGGATTGACCTGGTTTCCTTTTCTACTGAAATCAAGCCTATCGGTATGCCTCATCTGTTTGTGCTACCTCAACTTTAATAGCAGCCGCCACTAGTGATCTCAAATCCGAATGTCTCTGGCCACCTACTATTTGTTTGATGTGGTTATGAAGACCTCGCTCAAATCTCTCCATCAATCTATTATCTGTCCTAAAAACATTATCAAAATAAGCACATAGCCGCTCAAATTCTCTCTCATAGTTAACCACAGTCTTGTTCCCCTATTGGAGACTCCAGAAAGCATCTTACATCGAGGCTTTATACTCTGCTCCTATATATTTCTTCTCAAACTGGTTTAGGAAATACTCCCAAGTCAACTGGTCTGCAGGGGTGTGTTTCCTCACTGAATCCCACCAAAAATAAGTGGGACCCTGAGCAATGCAACGGTCCCTTCAAACCTCTCCTCCGGTGAATTGTGTAAAATCTCAAATAATCTCTTCATACGGAACAACCAATCCTCTACTTGCTCGGTAGTCATTAGGTCACGCCCAAAGAAATGCTTAGCTCCCATCTTCTTCAACTGCTCCAATTTTATCTTCCTCTGAGGTAGAGCAGGAGGTTGTACTGTCACTTGAGGTGGTTGTGCTTATTCAGCTCGCAGACATTGTTGAATGCAGTAAACCATCATGTTAAAAAAGTCAGGTTGTGGTGGAGGAGGAGCCACTGGAGGAGTAACCTGCTGCTGTGGGGTCTCAGCTTGACCAACACTGGCCAAAGCCCCACTCTCACCATCGCCAACACTATAACTTCGATCGGACGCCATAATACACTATAAACAAAGGAGCAGCATACATCAGTATCACAATATATTATTCATACTTCATTTGGCATGTATATACATTTAAACAAATCCTTAAAACCCACCTCTAAACTTAAAATCACACTTAAGACACTGTAACTATCGTTGATATCTTCTAAACTAGTATTTGGGCCATTACATTTGGAGTGGAAATTTGGGTAGAAATCAAGAAGGGAAGATTATGGGTCAAAAATCAAGTAAGTGATTTTGAAGTTTTTAAATTGATTTGATGGTTTTTATGGTTAAATTTAAGGGTAATAAGCTTGATTATATGATTATATTGAGAAAAGAAAGCAAGATATTGATGGATTTCATTGTTGAATTTTTGGCCACTTTGAAGAAAAATAGGAGATAAAGTGATTCAAAGGTGAAAAGCAATAAAGGAAAGAGGATTTAAGTGTGGAAATCAAGAAATTGAGGTAAATGGATACAATATCCCTTAATTTCCATGAAATTGTTATGCATGTTTAATTATGTAGGTTATGGATATGTGTGGGTGAGGTATGTTTATTTCAAATTAAAGTTAAAAGCATGTAATTGGAAGTCAAAATTGATGAATTGAGTGGTTAAAATTGAGTGAACCAAATTCGAATGTAAAACCTTAGCTTGGCCGAATAGGGATTTAGGGTTTAATGGTAGATACTTGGTGTCTTATGCCATATAAATGTGTAATTATATTAATTAGTAGGTAATTTAATGGAATTAATGATAATTGATGAAAGAATAAAATTAAAGATGAAATTGTCACTTTGGCCGAATGTTTAACCATAGAATATTATTGAGTATTTTGTTAATCTAGTAAAAGTAATGATAGAAAATAAGCATGGAATTAAATTTGGGTGTATTCTAATGTTTTGAAAAATTTTAGAGCTTAATTGGGTATGAAATAGGTTAATATTGTATTATGTCTTTAATGAAATTAATGGAACAATAATGTGTAGAATGAAATAATAGTATAAATAGAGCTAAACATAAATAATAATTAGAATTAAAGTGAATTGGAGGCAAAAGAATACAAAGGAGAGATAAAGTATGTTAGCCTAATGGAATAATTGGATAATTAATGGATTAATTTAATAGTTTAATGATTGTAATATTTTTAACATGAATATTGAAGTTAAAAGTTGATTATATATTAATTCAATGGAAAACTTTAGAATTTAATTGGATATATTTTAATGTAGACATATGTGTATTTAAGATAAAATGATAGTGTAAATAAGTTAAAAATAAATAATTGATAACATGAAATTGGAAATAAATAGGAAAAGAAATAAATAAAGTATTAAAAAAATAAGTTAGCCAAATGATAAACTAATAACGTATAGAGAATCTTTATGTAAATTATTAATTTAATTGCGAACAGAAATAATTAGAATGAAATTAAAATATTGCATTTTTGTTAGTATTTAATAATTAAGAGTTTGAAATTGAATTGATGGAAATGGAAGTGAAAACCTTTTATTAGGTGAATGATATTTTAATGAATTAATGATATGAATGGAGTGTAAGTTGAGTATTTTCATGGTGACTTAATGAAAGAAATAATTTCTTTGCCCTTAGTAGTAGTAGTCTGGTGGTTAATCTAGCTCAGGATATAGTTGGCTAGCCATAGGAACACCATACCGTAGTAGCGAGTCATGATGACTCGCATCAGTAAGCCAATGACGTTTTACTAAAGAGTAAAAGTGAAAAAGTGTATAGTGAATTGCAGTGAAAGTGTTTGAGTGGTCTTTCGGGGTAACTCTATAATGCATTGGACCTGTGGAGTCCAAGTTTCATGTATTCGGTTCGAGAATTCTACTGGATTGATACTTGGGGCAAAATTATAAAATTGGATTAAAGTGTAATTGGACATGAAAATAATATTGTAAGGATTAAATGAAAATTTGCATGATAAAATAATGAAGATGAATAAATAAATAATGTTGTTAAATGAAATAATTAAAAAAAGAACTAAATTGTAAGATGCATAAGAATTTAGGCAAAATGGTAAATAGGTAAGATTGAGTAAATGAGAGTTAACATGGAAAAGAGTGAAAAGAAAGGACTTAATTGTGGGAATGAAAAGAATTTAGTGATGAAAGGGTAAAAACGTTAATTTTAATAGTTAATAAGGCTATATAAGAGGAAACATAAAATAAATTTGTAAAATAATTAATTTGATTATTGTGCAAGAATTTAAATGAAATTTGGTATGAAAATGATACTTTAAGGACTAAATGGTAATTGGTAAGTCAAATAATGAATTAAATACGAAGGTAAAGATAATTGGTAGCATTATTGTAAATAATAGTTTTAAAGGGCGATATTGTAATTATAATAACAAGATCAAAAGTATAATTTAATAGGAATTTGAATTAACAAGTGTAATTGTCATTGAAGATTGATAATCATATAGTAATGTATACCAGTGAAGGGTTTAAAAAGGTAATTAAGCATGAAAGAAAAATATAAGTATTAAATTAAAATTGTTCATATTAAAGGAATGAACTAAATGACATGAAAAATAGTTTAGTGATAATGACAATTAGTGGAAGGGGTTAATGTGTGGAGACAAGTTAAAGGAATAAATTGAAATTAGTGAATCAGTAAAAATGATTAAAATTATATAATTCGTATAACTAATGAAAATAAGGATTTAACTGCAAAAAAGTAAAATATAAGATTTTAATACTTTTAAAGTATGATATAAATAAGTATATTAAAGTAATATTAAATGATAAAATGAATAGTGATAAAACATAAATGTTAAAGATATTGCGATAATACAACAAAGTTATTCAAGACAGAAGCGTAAGTAACAGTTATATAATTTTAGATATAGAAATGAAAATAATAATGATAAGTAAATGAAAGTGTTATGGAAAGTTAATAATTGAGATCATTCTAAAACAGCAGTTAAATGATTAACTTTGTAGTAACCCGTATGTTAAGGTCTAAATGAAAATTATTGTGTGATAATAGATTAAGAATTGATTAATTATGTATTATTGGATTATTGTGCCCATGATGGGCTGCGGTATTGTTTGAATACAGGAGGATAGACAAAGTATATAGCTTTTATACTATTGGAATTTAACTAAGTGAATGATAACTTAGACAATTATAGGTCATTTAGCAAATACAGTAAATGGGATAGTAAGGAATTGAAGTGAAATGAACTTGAAGGGTTAGAAATTAAAGATAATAGACATTGGTATAAGTAATTGGTAAGAAAAGATTAGTAATGGTTAAGAAACTGATATAAAGGTATTAATGGTATAAAAAAAATAGGAAAGTTAAAGCTATAGGCTACTATTCGTAAGAATATAAATGAAAATGTTAAAGTTATTAGTATAAATAGTAATAGTTGGACATTTTGAACCAACAATTTAGAATAACGATAGAAATAGTGATAAGTAAATTAGGTAAAAGATTTAGTAGCTGATGAATTAAGTTAAAAGATAAGTAAAAACTTAAAAGAAATAACATATAGGTAATGTATAGATAAGAACATACTTGTATGTGTGTATGATTGTAATTATAGATTCGAAAGTTTCGGATATGTATCCACCAATAGGCATTTTAATGCTTAGCACATAAATTATTTATGCGCGCAAGTTTGGAAGATATAAATTTAGAAGTGGCCGGCACTTTAGTATTGTTTGTAGCCATGGCATGTACGTTACAATTGTATATGAAGTCGAGATTGTATAAGGTCGGGATTATTGTCATTATGAATGTTTACATAAAGAGTTTTAATGGATCTATTTGAGATGCTATATTGTTAATGTTATTGATAGATAAGTAATGTAGTTTTAAAAAAAAAATTTACCCTCTAGAGTATCGAGTTTCACTTTAATATTTATCAGTGTGCTGTTTGAGACATTCAGTGTCTGTACCATTTACAAACGTAGGGTGTTACAGTAGCTAAGTTGAAGCTTAGACTAAATTTGGTGCAACAAGTGAAGGAAGCTCAGCAGCAAGATGAAACACTAGTCACTATTCTCAAACAAATCCAATATGGGAAAGATAGTGAGTATGTGGTTAAGGAGGATGGTCGCTTGATATGTGCCTAATTGATGTATATTTAGCTTATGTTTTGTGTGAGTTTAGCAAGCTAAGTATGCAATGATGTGTATATTTCATGTCATATGTGTTAGTTTACGTGTTTATGTGTGTTGTAGGTTGATTTAAGCGTAAAAGTGAGAAAAGAAGCATAAATGGTGAAGAAAATGCATGACTGGAGAAGAGGAGCACGAGTCGGATGCTAGAGCATGAGTTGTACAGATATACATGGCAAATAGAGAGTAGAAGAAGAAAAGAAGAGAAGAAGGAAGAGAAGAACTGATCCGAGTTGTGTAAGGGGAGCACGACTCACATGTTTGAGCACGAGTCGTGCTGGTACAGAGACAAGGGAGAAGCAAGGGAGAAAAGAAGAGGAAAAGGAAGAAGAGGCCGAGACGTGCAGTATGAGCACGACTAGGAGGAACGGACACGACTCGTGCATGAAGAGCACGAGTCGTGCAAATGCAGAGAGAGGCAGAAAGGGAAAAGGAGAAAGGAAAGAAGAGAAGAAGCGTTTCGTGTTCTGTCGTGAGCGCGGCATTCATCATGATCGCGACAGAAGTGACCGTTGTGCAGCTTTCCTTGAAAAGTCATTTCAAAGGCACCTTCTTCCATCAAACTTTGCAACCATTGTGAAGGGACATCTCTAAGGGATACAATCTTTAGAATTTTATAAATATATAACGTTAACTGTAATTGAGGTTGTTGAATTTTTATTAAGAATTTTTCTGTAAGTTTGAAACAGTTTTTTCTTTCTTGAGTAAAAGTTCTTAAGTTAGACTTATGTGTTGAAGAGAAGATATTTTTGCAAGGAAGAAGGCTACAATTGGTGAAGTGAAAAAGGGTTGAGAGATCCCCTTCTTTTATTTCTTATCTTTTTCTTCTTCTTTGTAATTATTAAATGATGAATGTTTGAACTTGAATCATTAATACTATGTTTTTATTATTCATATCAATTTGGTACTTTTGCATGTAGAATTTTCTATTAGTAATTTATGAATAATCGTTATAAGTTTGAGTTTAGTCGAGAGATAAATTCATACTTAAATCTAGTAGAAGTTCATCATTGAAGCATTATTTGAGAGATCATAATGTTTAGATGGTTACTATAGGTTGTTTTCTATTCTTGAAATATGCATGTATAACACTCTAAGTCTTAGATGAGAGTTGGGATTTAGAATTATTTATGCATGTTTTAGGCATTATAATATATGACGAGAGAATAAATTAGAATATTATGCAACTTGGCTTGCATGACAAGAATACCTCAATAATCAAGAATAATCATTTCAAGTACTATTAGTCATTTTATCATCATTAATCCATTTGTCTTCTATGATTATCTATAACCAGATTTAATTAATTAATATGCTAGAATAGTGTAGAATCCGCTTATCATTAATTGATTATTGTAAACAAGATTAAAATGGAGTAGTAGTAGTGTGTAATAATTAATCACATTGCTTGTGGGATCGACATTTTTTGTACTATTTCGGTACACCGTATGCTTGTGGAATTAGCACTTTAAAATATGCTAACAAATTTTTGGAGCCGTTGTCGGGGAATGAATGATTGATTTTTGCCATTATGAATCTTGATTTATGATTTTGGATTACAATATTTATTTAGTTTTGTTTATTTGTTTGTTAAGTTTAACTTTGTTATTTTATTTTATTTTTACAGGATTTGATTGTTCATGCCTAGTACAAGGAGTTCTCAAGAAGAGCTTGAACCTTTAAATCCTGAAATAGAGAGATACTTGTCAAGTAACAGAAAATCGAATAAAAAGAAGAATAAGAATAAGAGACCAGTAATGGCTGAAGAGGAAAATCCACCACGGTTGATGGATTTTGCCACACCTGCATTGAGTGGTGCTCAACAAGGGGTGGTAAGACCTACAGTAAATGCTAACCAATTTGAGATTAAACTTTCTCTTTTGCAAATGATTCAAAGTAGAATTCAATTTTACGGTTTGCCAAATGAGGATCCTAATGCTCATTTGGCAAATTTTCTTGAGATATGTGATACTTTTAAAATAAATGGGGTTTTGGCTAATGCAATTAAGCTTAGGCTTTTTCCTTTCACTTTGAAGGATAAAGCCAAGGCTTGGTTGAATTCATTAACTAGAGGATCTATACCCACTTGGGACCAATTGGCCCAAGCATTTTTATTAAAATATTTTCCTCTAGCCAAAACTGCAACAATTATAAAAGATATCACAACTTTTGTGCAAAATGACCATGAATCTTTCTATGAACCATGGGAAAGATTTAAAGAATTGCAGAGAATGTGTCCACGCCACAACCTTCCAAGGGAGTTATTGATACAAACCTTTTATAATGGGGTGAACCCTACAATAAGAGGTACTATTGATGCTGCAGCGGGTGGTTCATTGATGAGGAAAACAATAGAAGCTGCTTTTGAATTGCTGGAGGAAATGGCTATGAACAATTGTATGTGGCCTACCGAAAGAGTAAGGGAATCTAATAACTCTAATGCTAGGGGGGTCCATTCAATAGATTTTGTTGTAGCCTTACAAGCACAAATTGAGGCATTGACTCATAAGGTTAATAGCCTAAGTATGGGAGGTAATTTTTCAAATCCATGCAATGTTTGTGGTCAACACGAGCATATGAGTGACAATTGCAATTTAGGAATGGTTAGTAAGGAGGAACAAGTTAATTTTGTCCAAGGCAAAGGGCAAGGAAGAGGTAATCCATATTCTACTACCTATAATCCTGGTTGGAGGAGCCACCCTAATTTGTCATGGGGAAATAATAACAATAACCAAAATAGGGGTGTAGGATTCCAATAGCCACAAGATAGGTTTGTAGATTTTGAAGGAAAAATTGATAAATTCATTGAGGAGATAAATTTTAAGATGAGTGCTCAAGATGAAATTCAAAAGAAGCTTGAAGCAAAATTTGACCAAATCACTAAGAATCATGCTTCATCTATTCATAATCTTGAAGTTCAATTGGGCCAATTAGCAAGTTCTTTACCATCTAGAAGCCTAGGATGTCTTCCAAGTAATACAGAAGAGAATCCTAGAGAGCACATAAAATCCTAGTGTTTTATCGTCTCTTATTTAGGTTGCTTTACTAGGTTTTCTTTCTATTTTGTGTTGTTTTAAGTTATTTTATGCAAACTTTGTTAATTGATTTTTCATATTTTTTAATTTTAATGTTGTTAACAAAGTTTGCTGCTATTCTATAGGTAGCATAGTAAGATATGTGTTATTTTATTTATTGTCTGTACAGGAGAAATTAAAAATAAAAAATAATAATAATAATAATAAAATAATAAAAATTGTAAGTGACGGTGATTCTGTCGCGAGCGCGATGTTCATTGCGATCGCGACAGAAGGTGACAGAAGGAGTACGCATGAAGCCATCCGAGTCATACCGATGTTGCATGAGTGGGACGCCTGAGCACAAGTCGTGCTATGGCGTCCGACTTGTGTTCCCTACTGGCAAGGAAGCTTCTATCGCGAGCACGACATCCTCGCGATAGCGACAGAAAGCGATTTTCGCAGGTGCCTCCAGGTCCTCCGACTCGTGCTGGCGTACACGAATCCCACCAGGTAAGGAGCAAACTGCACGAGTTGTGCAGCCTCCTCCGACTGGTGCAGTATGCCCAAATCCACATCCAGTCGCGTCGTTTCCTTTAAATCACTGTAAGTTTTCTTTTCTTAATTCTTTTTTTTTCTATTTATTCTATTACTAATCTAATTTCATTTTCTTATAAGCATGTTTCCTCAGTTAAAATTAACTTAAGCAATTTAACCCTAAACCATTAAAAAACAAATTTAGAAATTAAAGAGGGAAATTATATTTCAAAACCCTAAAATCGTGACCTTTCACTCACTTGGTTCCCTCCTCTTTATTTTTCACTTTACATTTGACGTTGTGCCTTTTAGTTTTAACAAAACGTTTCATCTGTGCCTATCATTTTTCTTTCACTTAACTTTTCACATTTCCCTCTTCTTTTTCTACTTTCCAATATCGGGTTACAATTTCAATTTCACGTTCTCGCACTCTTGTTCATGAGTGGCGTCCCTTCATCTTCCTTCTTTGTTCTTTTTTCTTTATTTTTTTTTTCACGCAATATACTCTGTTTTCCTTTCTTAGTTTCTTTCTCTTCATCACAGCATTCTGCTCTCGTCAATATCTTCCATTTTTTTTTTAGGATTTACTTGGTTTTGTTCCATTTCGATCTTTGTCTTTTAAGCATCATGGTAAGAACCAAAAATCCCTCAACCTCATGCATTGAACAAGCTAGACAGGAGGCTGAAGTGGGAGACATATCTGCCAACTTTGGAGCTGGGTTCTCCATTTTCTTAGTTGACGAAGGAAGCAGATTTATTGCATTATACTACAGAGCTATTCTTCAATGTAAGTTTTTCCCTACTTATCTCCTTGAGCAGGTAGGTAAGCTTAGAACTGTTAATGAAATGCTCTCTAATTGTGGTTTATTTAGATTTGCAAATATGCAAGACTCCATTCATCCTGACTTAATTTTAGAGTTTTATACTACTTTGAACAAGAATGCTGAAAACAAAGATCTATTAGATTTTAGGTTGGATGGTAAACCTCATACTCTGACATATTTCATGATGAATAGGATTTTTCATTTTTCACAGACTGGATTAACTAACCACGTAGATCCTTTAAGCCCAATGAGTTTTGGTCCTTTTTAGCTGATTTGCAAAAAGAGATGCTAAATCAATGTTTATCAAAGATTTAAAATATTGGATTTTGCACAAGATATTAGCTTCCTTAATTTTTAATAGGGCTGAATTTAATAGAGTTTCTTGTCATGAATTGTTCTTGATGTGGTGTGTGCATAGAGGTAAGTCCATATGTTCTCCTCATTGGATATTCAATCAATTATTGTAATGTGTTACTAAACATGAATCTCCTATCACACATGGGCATATCATATCTTCTGTTGCAAGAAATTTAGGGATTCTAATATATGTCGAGAGAGTAAATTAGAATATTATGCAACTTGGCTTGCATGACAAGAATACCTCAATAATCAAGAATAATCATTTCAAGTTCTATTAGTTATTTTATCATCATTAATCCATTTGTCTTCTTTGATTATCTATAACCAGATTTAATTAATTAATATGCTAGAATAGTGTAGAATCCGCTTATCATTAATTGATTATTGTAAACAAGATTAAAATTGAGTAGTAGTAGTGTGTAATAATTAATCACATTCCTCGTGGGATCGATATTTTTTGTACTATTTTGGTACACCGTATGCTTGCGGAATTAGCACTTTAAAATATGCTAACATCGCTTGTATTATAAGGATATGATATGTGTTCCTAATGTTGATGAGTTGAAAAAGAATATCTTAAAAGAAGCCCATAACATTCCATATGCTATGCATCTAGGAAGTACTAAAATGTATCAAGACTTGAAAACACATTACTGGTGGCCCGATATGAACAGAGACATTTTAGAATATGTTATCAGGTGTTTTACCCGTCAACAAGTAAAAGCCAAACTTCAAGTCCCATTGGGTTTTGTTCAACAAATATCAGTACAAGAATGGAAGTGGGATTGGATCTATAACACCCCGATACCCCTTAGAGGATATAAGAGCACTACATAGAAACTATTCAAACTATTATCTTATAAGATTATCTTAGCCATATCACATTAATCAAATTAATAAGCCGCACTATTATTATTTCTTTTTATGCCTTTATTATTAACATTGCTTGGTTACTTAAACGATGAATATACTTTCCATAACAAGTCATACATATACATATACAAACTCTAAAATATATACATTATACTTATATTGCACAACTACAATATCCTTTATGCATTCACTGTACTGTTCATTACAAAAAAAATTTATATATATATATATATATATATGTATCAAAAACAAAAAGACTTCAAGCTTCAATCCTAGTGGCCTGCAGATGACGACTCAACGCCGGTACGTCCAAAAACTCAAGAACTTACACGGGAAAACACCCATGCTGAGCAAGGCTCAGTGGGGAGAAAACAATGCAATAGAAATTTTACGTAGTCACAATAATCATAAAATCAGAAGCAAATATCTATGTCATATAATAACATTGATTATAAATTATATACTCATACACTAGCATTTCCAAGGATCACCAAGTCATTTTTGCAATGGTCAATAATCACTTGTCACAATTATACAATATTTCACTTCAATCGGCTAAATTTTTATCAATAATGGATAACATGAACAATCACTAGATACCGATGAGCTGTTTCGAACACTGGGAGATATAAGTCTCGAATCACTAGGATGCCAAGTGGTATCGAACACCAAGCACCTCTCAGTGCGAACACTAACCTTTATAGGCATGCCTATCTGTCCACTATTATGTGAAATTCAAGCTCTCTCTTAAACTTTTATCACTTAATAATATCATAGCACCAACAATGGCATATGCTTGATGAACATGCAATAATTAACTATAACAAGTCAAGGTTGTTAATGAGTAAAAAGTCAACATACTTGTAGTTTCACTTAGAAAATACGAGATAATATTCATTCATACTCCATTAATTTGTTATTAATTTTAACCCTATTCACTTATGTTTCTAACTGGTAACCATTCATATATTCATTACATAACTCAAAACATGTGTTGGACAAGTGTCGGGAACTTCTGGTGAAGTTCAGGTTCGATTCGGGAAGGAAAAAGTACAATTTAGGCTGAAAATTGAGGTCACACGGCGGTCAGACATTCCTGCTCACCATGTGGGGTGATGAAAATGGGGTTTTATATGGTAGAATACTTTTACACAGCGGCGAGGAATTCCTTACCGCCGTGTAAACCCATTCTGCCTCACAAAGCACAGGGTAGATTTTAGACAGACTTTAGGTCAAAAATTATACTGGAATTTTCACCTAGCTAAAGACATTTCTAGGCAAAACTTTCTTCTAGACACTTGTTCCCATATTTCTTAGCTTTATATGGGAACCAACAACAGATTAGTTGGACATCTACAAAAATAGATATTGACAAAACACTATAGATTGCTCTAGTTGACGGGGCAACCACCAACACTGCACTATAACCTAGAAATTGTAATAACAAGATTTGGCCTTGGAAGAATTGCAAAATTTTATTCAGAAATTCAAGGATTTGTATGTATAAAAGAGTGAGTTTGCATGAAAGCACAGCTGTGCTTTTGGGTAGAACACAGCTGTGTTTTTGTGGGTGTGGTTGATGGGGCTCTTGACACATGGCATCGTAGGAGATTGACACTTGTTTTGTTTAAATACATGTATTTATCACAGAGATACATATGAATTAAAAGAATTAAGTGGCTAAAGAGATATACATGTATTTAATTTTGGAAAGTGGGAATTTAATTTTTGGATGAGCATTGCCCAGCTACTCCATTTTCTTCCTTTTGTCCCACGTTACTCTTGCTTTTGGCTTTCATTCTTCTTGTTTTTCCATTGGTTTCAGCCGTGCTCCATTCCTTTCCCATTTCCTTTACTTTTCTTTCTTCTCTTTTGGTTTACCTTAAGTTGGTTCTCTTGGATTGGTTTGAAGAATAACAAAAGGTTGAATGGGTTCTTGAGAGGTAAGTTTAGTTAGTCTTTTGAGCTGACCTCCTTTTTCTTCCCATATTCCTATTTTTGATTTAAAGTAGAAAGAATATTAACTTAAGTGATTTGTATGGTTTTGGTTTAAGATGTGATCAGGAAATTGGATAAGGGCAAAGAGAAGGTCGGAATCGAGTAGAGAGCACAAGATCAAGCTTCCTAGAGGTTGGGATCATGTGCAAATTTTATGTTATTCATTTTGATTGTGATAGGAGCTTA
Organism: Excoecaria cochinchinensis; assembly: GCA_947683425.1. NCBI lineage: Eukaryota > Viridiplantae > Streptophyta > Magnoliopsida > Malpighiales > Euphorbiaceae > Excoecaria > Excoecaria cochinchinensis. Next base: position 8,496,307 of record CANTUQ010000004.1, read on the forward strand.
ATTGAGGTATAATTTAGTGTATGTTTTGTATGAGTTTATGAAATTAATTATGCAACTGTATGTGTATTTAATGTCATATGTGTTAGTTTATGTGTATATGTGTTAGTTTATGTGTATATGTGCTAGTTTGTGTGTTTCTGTGTTTACAGGTTTATTTATGTGTAAAAGTGTGAATAGAAGCATAAATGGCGAAGAAAAGGCATTACTGGAGAAGTGGAGCACGAGTCGAATAGAACAGAGAAGAAAGCAGGAGGAGCACGAGTCGGATGTTGGATCATGACTCGTGCAGTATGGCCAAAGAGAAAGGGAAAGAAGAAGAGAAGGAAGAAAGCAGATGAATCATGCATAAAGAGCACGACTAGGATGAGGGAGCACGACTCGTGTTGGGAGAGCATGAGTCGTGCTGATGCTGAGACAAACCGAAGGGAAAGAGAGATAAAGAGAGGAAAAAAGAAAGAGGAAAAATGCTAGCATTTACATAGTCGCGAGCGCAATAGAACTATCCATTGGGGCAGTTTACTCCAAAAGTCATTTGAAAAGTCACCTCTTTCCACCAAACTTTGCAACCATCTCCAAGGGACATCTCTAAGGGGCACCAACTTCAAAATAACATTCATAAATATGTAGTTTAACTGTAATGTAAAATATATAGAATTTTATTAAGTAGTTTTTTCTGTAGTTTTGAGGAACAGTTTTCTTTTTCCTTAGTAAAATTTCTTAGTTAGTTTTTATGTTTTGAAGAAGAAGATCAAGGAGAAGAAAATCTATTACAAGATTTTGGGAAAAGGGTTGAGAGATTTCTTTCTTATTCTCTTATCTTTTATTTCTTCTCTGTAAATTAAATGAACATTACTTCAATGAATTTGAATGTTATTATTATCCTCTTCTTCCATCTATTTTAAGAGTCTTTGAATGCAGAATTTCTATTAGTACAATTGCATGATCTTTATAAGTTAAGGTAGAGTCGAGAGATCATTTTAACTTAAATCTAATAGAAGTTCATTATTAAAACATAGCAAGAGAGATCAGTATGTTGAGATAGTTGCTATAGGTTGGTGATTATTCTTAAAATATGTAATTAAAATCAACTAGTTCATTAATGAGAATTAAGAATTAGTGTTTTAAATGCATGCTTTAGGCACTCTAATTCATGTCGAGAGAATGAGTTAGAAATATATTCCAACTTGCCTTGCATGAAAAGATGATTATTATTAATTGGATTGATGGATCAAGTTCATTATTTTAAGTTCTTCATTAATTATTTTATCTTCTTCGATTAACATAAAATAGGTTTAATTAGTTTATTTAATAGAGTAGTTTAGATTTAACCAACAAATTATTGATTATTGTAAACAAGATTAAAATCAAGTAGTAATAGTGAGTAAAAATTACATTCCTCGTGGGATCGATATCTTTTGTACTATTTCGGTACACCATATGCTTGCGACAAATTAGCACTTATAAAATATGCTAACAAGTTTTTGGCGCCATTGCCGGGGAATTTTTGATTTTTGCCATTATGAATCTTGATTTATGATTTTGGATTACAATTTTTACTTTGTTTTGTAGTTTGTTTGTATGCTTAGTTTGACTTTGTGTATTGATTTTGGTTTTTAAAGGATTTGAGAGTTCATGCCTAGTACAAGAAGTTCACAAGAAGAGCTTGAACCATTGAATCCTGAAATTGAAAGATTTTTATCAAGTAACCGGAAATCCAATAGAAAAAAGAACAAGAATAAGAGACCAATTATCATGGTTGAAGAGAATCCATCTAGACTAATGGACTTTGCCACCCCAGCATTGAGTGGTGCTCAACAAGGAGTGGTAAGACCTATGGTAAATGCTAACCAATTTGAGATTAAACCTTCACTTTTACAAATGATTCAAAATAGTATTCAGTTTTACGGTTTGACAAATGAGGATCCCAATGCTCATTTGGCCAATTTCCTTTAAATTTGTGATACTTTTAAAATCAATGGTGTTTCGGTAGATGCAATTAAGCTTAGGATTTTTCCATTCATTTTGAAGGAAAAAGCTAAGGCTTGGTTGAATTCATTAACAAGGGGATCTATAACCACATGGGACCAATTGGCCCAAGCATTTTTATTAAAGTATTTTCCCTTAGCAAAAACAGCCAAGATTATAAAAGATATCACAACCTTTGTACAACATGAGAATGAATCTTTGTATGAAGCATGGGAAAGGTTTAAAGAGTTGCAAAGGATGTTCCCACATCATAATCTTCCAAAGGAGCTTTTGATGCAAACTTTTTACAATGGAGTTAACCCTAATACAAGGGGCACTATAGATGCTGCAGCTGGTGGTTCTTTGATGAGAAAAACAACTAAAGCAACATTTCAGCTATTGGAAGAGATGGCAATGAATAATTGCATGTGGCCAACCGATAGAGTAAAGGAATCTAATTTTAATCTTAGGGGAATGCATTCAGTTGATTCCATGGTAGCTTTGCGAGCCCAAATTGAGGCATTGACTCAAAAAGTTAACTACCTAAGTATGGGAGGTAATTCATCACTTGCATGTAATATTTGTGGTCAACAAGGGCATATTAGTGGAAATTGCAATTTAGGAATTGTTAGTAAGGAAGAACAAGTTAATTTTATCCAAGGCCAAGGGCGTGGGAATCCTTACTCTAATACTTATAATCCTAGTTGGAGAAACCATCCAAATTTGTCATGGGGCAATAATAATAATAATAATCAAAATAGGGGAGTAGGATACCAACAACCACAAGATAGGTTTGGTGCTTTTGAAGGGAATATTGATAAGTTTATTGAGGAAATTAATTTTAAGATGAATTCTCAAGATGAAAGTCAAAAGAAACTTGAGGCAAAATTGACCAAATCACTAAAAATCATGCTTCATCTATTCATAATCTTGAGGTTCAATTGGGCCAATTAGCAAGTTCTTTACCATCTAGAAGTCTAGGATGTCTTCCAAGTAATACTGAGGAAAATCCTAGAGAGCACATGAAGCCATAATTGGTCTAGTTTCTTATTTAGGTTACTTAACTAGATTTTCTTTCTCAATGTATTTTATGTTGTTTTAGTTTAGTCTATGCAAATTTATTAATTACTTTTGTATTTTGGGTTTTCATGCTCTTAACATATTTGTTTTTTTTTATTTTACAGGTAAATTAGTAAGACTAGGAGTTTTTCAATTTAGATTATTATTATTAGTTAAAAAAAAATTTATGTGATGACGTCTCTGTCGCGAGCGCGGTATTCTCGCGATCGCGATAGAGAGCAACTGCAGTTGTACGCAGGGAGATCATTCGAGTCATTCTTGTATAGCATGAGTCGAATGCCTGAGCATGAGTCATAATCTAGTGTTCGACTCGTGTTCTGGAAAGGCGAGGAAGCCTCTGTCGCGAGCGCAGCATCCTCACGATCGCGACAGAGGGCGATGTTCGGAAATGCCCCAGCTTCATCCGACTCATGCTGGAGAGCAAAAGTCCCACAGGTAAAAAGCATCAGCACTAGTCGTGCTGTGTTGACCGACTCATGTTGGGTGCCCATTATTCCATCTAGTTGCATTTCGGGTCTGTAAACATCGTTGTAAGTTTTCTTTTCTTCAAATGTTTTATTTTCTTTTATTTTTCTTTTAATCTTGTCTTACTGTCTTATTACCATATTTCTTAAGTTAAAATTAACTTAAGTAGACTAACCCTAACCCTAAAACACACTAATTAGAAATCCAAACGGGGGTAGTCTATTCAAAACCCTAATTTTCTTTTAACCCATTGCAAGCTTTTGTTTTCCAGCCCTCTTTCCTTTTAGTTTTTCCTTCTCGTGTTCGACTTCACGAGTCCCACACTCCTCGGCCATTTATTTTCTCTCTTCCTCTTCCCTTCGCAAGATCTCATTCACGTGATTCACACTCTGTTTTCTTTTTGTTATTCATTCTCGTCATCATTAGCATTCTAGTTCTACTCCATCTCATCCATTTTCTAAGGGTTTTCATTGTTTTATTTCTTCTTCATTCTTCTGTCTTCTATTCCGTTTTCACTCCTGTTTCTTTTTCAATCTCGGCCTTTAAAACACACCAAGGTCAAGTCAAAGAATCCTTCCTCTTCATTAAGATTAAGCTAAGATCAGATGGAGGAAGCATAAGGAGATTTATCTTTCGTCATTGGAGCTAGCTTCCCCATCCATTCAGCTGATGAAGGTAACAAATTTCTTACTCTCAAGGACAGAGCTGTACTTCATTGTAAGCTTTTCCCTTCAACTCTTCTTGAACAAGCTGGTATGTTGAATATTGTGCATAAAATGCTTTCTAACTGTGGATTATTGAGGTTTGTGAATTTTCATGACAATTTTTATCCTGATATTGTGCTTGAATTTTATACTACATTGCAACCTAATGCACATAATGATAGGCTCTTAGATTTTCGCTTAGATGGTAGGCAACACACACTCACATATTTCATGATGCATAGAATTTTTGGTTTTTCCCAAAATGGATTAACTGAACCAGCTAGGTCCTTTAAGCCAAATGAGTTTTGGACTTTTCTCACTAATTTGCAGACACCATTTAAGACTAGAGATGCTAAATCTATGTTCATCAAAGACTTAAAATTTTGGATTTTACATAAGATTTTAGCTTCTTATGTTTTTAATAGGTATGAATATAATAGGATATCTTTGCATGAATTGTTCCTAATGTGGTGTGTGCACAAGGGCAAATCTATATGTTGGTCATATTGGCTATTTAATCAATTATTGCAATGTACCGGAAAAAAAGATTCACCTCTCACTCATGGACACATAATTGGTGTTATTGCAAGACATTTGGATGTTAATCCTCGCTGTTTCACTAGGATGCATTCTTGCATATTCTTTACTAAACATTTATTTGTGCGTGGAGAGGTTTGTAGTTCTAATTTTCAGGAAATCCCACCAGTTCAAGGTCCTGTTGGAGGGAACTTGCAGGCCCCTCTGCCCAACAAGGAGTAGAGAGTGATGAGGAGCCAAGTGGAGATGCATCTATGCATGAGGTGGCTGTAGCACCTGATGTTGGATCTTCTAGCCACAATGTGGCAGCCATGTTTAAACAGATTCTTCAAAATCAGTCCAATATGCAAGATCAACTTTCATCTATAGCAAGACACCAAAGGCGATTGGAGTTTAGGATGGATAATTTCATCACTCAATCTGGTTTTGTGGTTCCATCACCTCCACCTTCACCATGAGCAGGGAGTTTTTCTTCTCCTTATTTTATTTCTTTCTTTTAATTGTTTATTTTGTTTCACATCTTCACATTGAGGACAATGTGTGTTCTAAGTGTGGGGGAGTGAGTGTGTTTGTTTGTTTTTGCTTTATATGTTAATTGTATGTTTGTTTTTATGTTTTTATTATCACTTGTGGTTCTCTTGGATTGGTTTGAAGAATAAGAGAAGAGTTGAATGGGTTCTTGAGAGGTAAGTCTAGTTAGTCTTTTGAGCTGACCTCCTTTTTCTTCCCATATTCCTGTTTTTGATTTAAAGTAGAAAGAAGATTAACTTAAGTTCTTTGTATGGTTTTTGTTTAAGCTATGATCAAGAAATTGGATAATGGCAAAGAGAAGGTTGGAATCGAGTAGAAAGCATAAGATCAAGCTTCCTAGAGGTTGGGATCGTCTGCGAATTTTAAGTTATGCATTTTGATTGCTTGCAGTGTTTTATGATATATGTTTGTATATATATTTGTGATTATGTAGTGGATGATTTTGCATGATTTTTGGATGTGTTAGATGGATTCCATATAGCTATTGAGTGTAACGTGTGATTTTGGGGAAATTCTGTTCAGTTTTCATCAGACCTCTGTGTATTATTTTTGTCATTAGTAGAGTTTTAGACCTCCAAATTGGATGATTCAAGTTCCATTAGAAAGATATGACAAATACCCAAAATTGGCTCGGAAGAACCGGAAGCCAATTCTAGCTCTACCATCCTTGAAAAATTTAAAAACCAAAGTGTCTCTGTTTGGGTCGGGTTATTGGAACAGTATAGGTTGTTTAGTTCATATCTGGAGTTATATATTTATAATTGACCTGAAATTTGTCAAATTTTAAATTTAATATCCTAAGAAACAATTGTTATGAAGAAAGTTTTGCCTAAAAATGTCTCTAACTATGTGTAATATGCGTGACACGTTTAGACCTGAAGCCAGTCTAGAGCCTGCCTCACATTGTGAGGCAGAATAGGTTTACACGGCGGTATGAAATTCCTTACTGCCATGTAAAACGATTCTATCCCATTTTTGCCAATTTTTAGCATCCTATACGGTGGGAATGAATGGCTTACCATAGTGGGACCTTAACCTTCCCCCGAAATGGTACTTTATACCTCCTAAATCGAACCCAAACTTTACCCGAAGTTATTATCACTTGTCCAACTTGTGTCTAACATTATTAAATTGGTATATGAATGTCTTTCTAATTAAATTACATGTAAATGATGGTATGATATAAGAGTTTAAGAATGGAAATAAATTTTATATGCTTTTTAATTATTAAACATGATTTGCAATGCGATATTGATTATATATGTTTGAATAATGTTATAATATTTGAGAGATAAAATGTATATGATAGAGTGTATAGAGTTTATATGTTCAGCCTGAAGAGTCATAGTGGTGGATAGATAAGCATGGTTATAAAGGGTTGCAAATTGGATTTTTGCAAGCATTGTGTCAAAGGGAAAAAGACAAGAGTGTTACCGTGCAGCTGCTATCGACCACCCCGTTTCGGCGAAGCGGCCGACCTTCGAGATGGTCATACAGATACAAATATAGTACATGTTCTGAGACTTCGGTCTTCTGTATATATAGCACCCATATCCACAACTAAAGGATTTCAGGCTATTCTTATTTTATGTGTTGAAGTGTATAAGAGTTGATGTATAAGTTTCGTTCTGTATATCTTCCTTTTGTTATGGTATATGAGATTATGTATATATGACCTGTATGTGAATACGAGTTTATATTCATGTGAAAATAATCTATAAATAAATAAGCTTATATGCATGTGAACACAAGATTGTATAGACTATATGAATACTGATTCTGTATTGAGCATGTTTATAAATGATACATGTGATATGTGTGCGACTTCGGTATAAGTCCTTTGCTTTATTTTCATCCCCACTAAGCGTTATCGCTTACCACGGATGTTTGTTTCCATGTAGGTTTTTAGGGTTGGATCAGTCTGACTGCATCTGTAGGTCATGGCCACGAGGAGTTTTTTAGTTTGATCCTTGTGTATAAGATAGAGTTTGCTTTTGATATTTTGAGTAACATCATTATGTAATAGAATAGTATAATCATTGTATGTAAATGTTTATTGTAATATATGTACAAAAATGAATATGTAAAGTAAAATGACAATAGTTTTGTTGTAACACCCCCTACCCATACGTAAGCAACCCCATCCGATAAGGAGTGAGACGTCGTATGAGTAAAGGTGTCACCAAACAGATACAAAGCAAATCATACATTCATTCATAACATACATACTAAAATACAGGATAATTAAAAACTTTAAAAGGAAAAGAAAGCAATAGTTGATCATACATTAATATAACAAAACCATTACAATAATGTTCTGATCAACTAGCTGAAACAAAAGATGTTACATATCCAAAATATAAGTACAATAGCGAAAGCTGAAACAAAACTGATACAAGAGAGTTCTTTACAAAAAGAATCATCAAAGATTACAAACTGAGCCCTACACTAAACCTTCTGTGTTGGCTTGACGGCGGTGACTCTCTCACAAAGCAAAACTCCTTCCGCACCTGCACGGGTAAAAACATCGTGCTAAGCGATAAACGCTTAGTTGGGAAACACACATAAAATATGGGCGGCCATTCACAATGGTCGCCAAGGCATAACACATTCACAATGGCAAAATGCAATAGCTCATAACTAAATTCATAAAAACATGCTCACAATTTAAAGCCATACATTTTGCATCTCAAATTCATATCCATTTCCAAATTAGTTGAACATACATTTCATCAATATACTCATACAAATATCACATGTATATAGTCATAAGAGTAGGGTAAACAAATCGAACACCAAAAGAACACCTGCAGACTATGGGTAGTGGATAATGAGTGTACATACAGTACTTTACGGGTACTAGCCGATTACAGACAGTACCTTACGGGTACAAATCGAGAAAACCATTTTACTTTTAACTTTTACAAATCATTTTCAAAAGGGAGCTTAAACAAGATCCTTACACATAAAGGGTTCGCGAGGAACCAAATGGGGACCTGATCGGGGTCCAAACGAAACAAAGGGCTGCAGCTAAAAGACTCTATTAGGCATGCCTAACTATCCACTTGCTTGACTCTAGCAGGTTATGCGTCATTCAAACCATATTTCAGAAGATAACATAAAATTTCATCTGAAGAATCATAGTATCACTCATATCTAAGCATATAAAAATATAACATGCATGATACAGCAGTATAAATCCATTCGGAAGAACTACGGAATTCATTGTTGAGTTAAAACCGAGAAATTTCAGAAAATAGGCCAAACGGAGGTGACCAACAAGGTTGGCCGGTCACGGGTCGTGACTAGCATCACAACTCGTGACTGGCCTCCTTCACAAGCCGGTCACGAGTCGTGACTGGGAGTCACGTCTCGTGACTGGCTCTCTTCCTTCGCTGGTCATACGACGTGACTTGTCCCTTCTCTCTCGCTGGTCACGAGTCGTGACTGGGTGTCACGTCTCGTGACTGGCTTCTTTAAGGCTGGTCACGCGTGACTGTCTCAGGCCGGTCACGAGTCGTGACTGGGAGTCACGCCCCGTGACTTCCTTCCTCTTGGCTGGTCATGAGTTGTGACAGGCAGTCACAACTCGTGACTAGCTTCTATCTGGCAGGTCACAAGTCGTGACTGGAAGTCACGTCTCATGACTTACCTCTCTTCTTGGATAGTCACGCGACAGATACAGCAAAACAGGAATTTTGTACAGTAACACGATTTTCCAGTTTTCCAGAATTTTCCCAGAACACAGAAATCAACTCCAAACTTGAATCAAAATCTCACAAATCGAATCTTACCTTCCAGAAGATCATTTAAGCATCAAAATGCCATATAACAACTTAATTCAACACTCATCACAACCAAAATCATACATTACCACATTCAAGAACATAAACCCTACAATTTTACAGTAAGTTCAAATCAAGCACAATCCACAATCAAAAATCCCAAACCTGAGATTCTAAGCTTCAGTCACTTAGCTCCACTCGCCCCAGCAACCTCCTTGCCCTTGGGATCGCGAGGGGCCTCAGCTAAACACAACAAATCAAAGAACACCCAATAATGCAAACCCTAAGTTAAATCTAAACTCAAGGAAGAAGAAGATGAAACAAATGAGAGAACAAAATGAGAAGAATACAATTACTTACCAGAGAAGATGCAAAGAGATGATTAACTTCACCAATAAAGTCTTGAATCCTCAATACAGTTCTTAGAATGAAGAAAATGAAGAAGAAGAAGGTGAGTGAAGAAGGAAACGTGAATCTGCCATTTTCCCTTCTTTCTTCCCTTTTTCTTTTTCTTTTCTTTGCCCTAAGTATGTGTCCATTTCCTATTGGTGAAGCTAACCACTCACACCAAACTAACATGCACTACACACACCTAATACTTTCCCAACTAATGCACACCCTATAATGGTATGAACACACACACACAAGCATATCCCAACTTAAAACTCCATAAAATGATATGCTCAAGTACACACAACTATTACCCAATTACTTCACACCCTAAAGCCATATATGCACCCACATACTAACAAAACCCAAAAACATGCATTTTTTACCAAAATACCCTTATGCTATGCCAAACACATACAAATGCATGCTCACACAGACAGGCTCATTCTACTAGGGGGCAAACGGGGTGTGACAACTCTCCCCTACTAATAAGAATTTCGTCCTCGAAATTCTCACCTGAACTTAACAAGTACGGATACTGAGCTCTCATCGATTCCTCTGGTTCCCAAGTCGCTTCCTCGACTCCGTGATGAATCCACAATACCTTTACCAAAGGGATCTACTTATTTCTTAATTGTCTTACCTCTCAGGCTAGAATGGCTCGCGGTTCCTCATCATAGGAAAAATCTGGCTGAACCTGAATATCCTGAACCGAAAGAACATGCGAAGGATCTGATCTGTACCGACGAAGCATCGAAACATGGAACACATCGTGCAACTTTGCTAACTCCATCGGTAATGCCAATCTATAGGCTACAGGTCCTACCTTAGCCAAAATCTCATAAGGACCAATGAAACGAGGACTAAGCTTGCCTTTCTTTCCAAATCGAAGCACTTTCCTCCAAGGTGAAACTTTAAGGAAAACTTTGTCCCCGATCTCAAAATGAACGTCTTTCCTCTTCAAATTGGCATAAGACTTTTGTCGATCCTTGGCTGCCTTCAAATTCTGCTGCACAACTCTGATCTTTTCTTCAGTATCTCTCACTAAGTTTGTCCCAATCACTAATCTCTCGGATAGCTCGGTCCAACAAACCGGAGTCCTACATTGACGACTATATAAAGCCTCATATGGTGACATACCAATACTCGACTGAAAGCTATTGTTGTAGGCAAACTCCATAAGCGACACATATCTGTCCCAACTACCCGGGAAATCTAAAGCACAAGCCCTCATCCTATCCTCTAAGATCTGAATGACCCGTTCTGACTGACCATCTGTCTGAGGGTGAAACGATGTACTGAAGTTCAACCTAGTGCCCAAAGCTCTCTGCAACTCCTTCCAAAACTTGGAAGTGAATCTCGGATCCCGATCTGAAACTATGGACAATGGCACACCATGCAACCGAACTATCTCATCTACATAGATACTGGCCAATCTATCCATCGAGTAGTCCACTCTAACTGGTAGAAAATGAGCTGACTTTGTAAGCCGATCCACAATTACCCAAACTGAGTCATGCTTCTTCTGAGTCAAAGGCAAACTAGAAACAAAGTCCATGGAGATATCATCCCACTTCCACTCAGGAATGGATAAAGGCGTAAGCAATCCTGAAGGAACCTGATGCTCGGCCTTTACCTGCTGACAAGTCAAACACTTGGACACAAAATCCACTATATCACGCTTCATACCAGACCACCAATAAAACTGCTTCATGTCCCGATACATCTTCTCACTGCCAGGATGCATAGTAAAAACTGTACTATGCGCCTCACTCATAAGTTGTCTCCTCAACTCCTCAGACTCTGGCACACACAAGCGATCTCTGAACATAAGTACCTCATCCTGAACTAAAAACTCTGACTGCTTACCCGATCTGACCTCTTGTACAATCCGCTGAAGTCTCACATCATCCCTCTGAGCATCCACAATCCTCTGTCTCAAGGTAGGCTTCACACGCAACTGAGCAAGCAAAGCCCATCTGGACCAAATCTCCATCTGAATCATCTCAGGAACAAAGCTGAAACTGACTTTCGACTCAAAGCATCAGCGACTACATTGGCCTTACCAGGATGGTAATCCACAATGCAGTCATAGTCCTTAAACAACTCAAGCCAACAGCGCTGTCTCATGTTCAATTCTTTCTGTGAGAGGAAGTACTTCAAGCTCTTGTGGTCCGAAAAGATCCTACACTTTTCCCCATACAGATAATGACGCCAAATCTTCAAGGCAAAGATCACAGCTGCTAACTCAAGATCATGCGTCGGATAGTTCCTCTCATGTGGCTTCAACTGATGCGAAGCATAAGCCACAACCTTACCTTCTTGCATCAAAACACATCCAAGGCCAACACCCGAAGCATCACTATAAATGACAAACTCTTTACCCGAGATGGGTTGAGTAAGAATAGGAGCCTCAACAAGCAACTGCTTCAACTGATCAAAACAAGCCTGGCATCTATCTGACCACTCAAATCTGACTCCTTTCCTCAACAATCTAGTCATCGGAGCGGCAATAACAGAAAAGCCCTTAACAAACCGACGGTAGTAACCTGCCAAACCAAGGAAACTCCTCACTTCCTGAACATTTTTAGGCGCTTTCCAATCAACAATCGCCTCAATCTTGGCCGAATCAACCTGAATACCCCTAGCTGAAACAATGTGACCCAAGAATGACACTTCTCGAAGCCAGAAATCACACTTGCTAAGCTTGGCAAACAACTGGTGCTCTCTCAACATCTGCAAAACCAATCTGAGATGCTCCTCATGCTCACTCTCATCCTTGGAATACACCAAGATATCATCAATGAACACTACTACAAATCGATCTAAGTATGGCCTAAACACACGGTTCATCAAATCCATAAAAGCCACTGGAGCATTGGTCAAACCAAACGGCATCACAAGAAACTCATAGTGGCCATACCTAGTCCGAAATGCAGTCTTAACCACATCTGCATCCTTAACTCGAAGCTGATAGTACCCTGATCAAAGATCTATCTTGGAGAAAACACCTGCACCCCGAAGCTGATCAAATAAATCTTCAATCCTAGGCAACGGATACTTATTCTTCACTGTGACCTTATTTATCTGCCTGTAGTCGATACACATCCGCAGAGATCCATCTTTCTTCTTGACAAACAGAACTGGAGCTCCCCAAGGAGATATGCTAGGTCGAATAAACCCCTTATCCAATAGCTCTTGTAGCTGAGTCTTAAGTTCCCTCAACTCTACAGGAGCCATCCGATAAGGTGCTTTCGAAATAGGAGTGGTACCCGGCATAATCTCAATGGATAACTCAACCTCTCTCTCAGGAGGCAAACCAGGCAACTCGCTCGGGAACACATCAATAAACTCCCGCACTACAGGAATATCCTCAATCTGAACTTAATCTCTCTTGGAATCCAACACAACTGCTAGAAAAGCCTCACAACCTTTCCTGATAAACCTCTTGGCTTGCATCGCAGAAATCACATTATTCAAAGAACTAGCGCCCAAACCCTTCATAAACACAGGAGACTGACATCTATCCCGAAGAACAACTGTCTTCCTATGGCAATCCACTATAGCCCGATGCTTACCCAACCAGTCCATACCCAAAATCAGATCAAACTCTCTGAAAGGTAACTCAATCAAATCTGCTGGAAGAACAACTCCCTCAACCATCAAAGGACAACTCCTAAAGACTCTACTCACACTGACAATATGCCCTAATGGACTGGTCACACAAATCTTATAATCTAACTGATCAACCACATGCAACTTATCAACAATTTTATCTGTGCACAAGTATGAGTGTGTGGAACCAGGGTCAATTAGAGCATATAATTCAGTGTCATGGAGTAGGAACTTACCAGCAATAACATCAGGCGCATCCTGCTCCTCTCTGGCTCTCACAGCATAAGCTCTAGTGGCAACCTGAGGAGGATGCTCAACAGTCTCAAAAGCAGCTCCATCTCTAGGCCGACCGCCTCGACCTCTACCTCTACCTCTACCTCTAGCAGCCTGAGAAGCATTCGATCCAACTCTGCTAGCTCCTCCCTGAGGTCCTGAATCCTCACTCATCTGGGGACAACTAGCCACACGGTGCTCGGTACTCCCACATCTAAAACATCCACCAGTGAGCCACCTACACTCACCCCAGTGAGCCTTGCTGCAATTCGCACAAACAGGTACAACATCAGACCTACCACCTCTGCCAGAACCAGATACTGCTGCAGAACCCTGTCTTCTACCTCTAGAAGCTGAACAAGCTGCTGGCTCATCTTGCGGGTTTCTAGATCTCTTACCCGAAGATGAAGAAGAACCACCTCTAGCTGAATTCCTTCGCTGAGCTCTCTCCCTAAGCAATGATTCAGTCTTCTCTGCCCTCATGGCGGCCTCTGCAATCTGATAATAACTTATCCCAGGTATACACATCAAGGAAATCAAGGCAATCTTCAATGACTCATTCAACCCGGCTTCAAAGTGCTTGCATCTGAAATCATCTGTCATAACCCTGCGCGGAGCATAGCGAGATAACCGGTTGAACTCTTTCTCATAATCCGAAACTGACAAAGTCCTCTGCTTCAAACTCAGAAACTGTGCCCATCTTGCATCCCTATAAGCTTGAGTCACAAACTTCCTAGTAAACTCCTCACTGAAGAAATCCCAAGTGACCGGATCAGGCATCTGAGGTTGCCTACTAACCAATTCCCACCATTCATAAGCTGACCCCTGAAGCAATGCCACAGCACACTCTGCTTGCTGATCGGGAGGACACCTGACTTCTTTTAAAGCTCTCTTTACCTTATCAAGCCACTTCTCTGCTAACTCAGACTCATCTAGCCCAGTCCCATAAAAATCCTCAACACCAGCTCTTCTCAAACTCTCAATAAGGGCTCTAGGAGCAGTCACTCTCTCCAAAACCCTAGCCATGTCCTAATGCAATCTGAACATAGCCTCAAAAGGCATGGCTGCGGCCTCGGGCTGGACCCTAGCATGCTGAGCCGACACAGTAACAGAAACAGACGGATCTACCGCTGGAGGATTCACACTCTCGGCGGACTCCTCAAGCGCACCATGAGCAGAATCAGAATCCATCTAACAAACAAGAGGACAACCGCATTAGCCAACACAGATCTAGACACATACTCATCTACACACTTCAACACATTAACAAAGCAAACAACACCCAGAAATGCCTAAACCTATGGCTCTGATACCAAAAACTGTAACACCCCCTACCCATACGTAAGCAACCCCATCCGATAAGGAGTGAGACGCCGTATGAGTAAAGGTGTCACCAAATAGATACAAAGCAAATCATACATTCATTCATAACATACATACTGAAATACAGGATAATTAAAAACTTTAAAAGGAAAAGAAAGCAATAGCTGATCATACATTAATAAAACAAAACCATTACAATAATGTTCTAATCAACTAGCTGAAACAAAAGATGTTACATATCCAAAATATAAGTACAATAGCGGAAGCTGAAACAAAACTGATACAAGAGAGTTCTTTACAAAAAGAATCATCAAAGATTACAAACTGAGCCCTACACTAAACCTTCTGTGTTGGCTTGACGGCGGTGACTCTCTCACAAAGCAAAACTCCTTCCGCACCTGCACGGGTAAAAACACCGTGCTAAGCGATAAATGCTTAGTGGGGAAACACACATAAAATATGGGCGGCCATTCACAATGGCCAAGGCATAACACATTCACAATGGCCGCCAAGGCATAACACATTCACAATGGCAAAATGCAATAGCTCATAACCAAATTCATAAAAACATGCTCACAATTTAAAGCCATACATTCTGCATCTCAAATTCATATCCATTTCCAGATTAGTTGAACATACATTTCATCAATATACTCATACAGATATCACATGTATATAGTCATAAGAGTAGGGTAAACCAATCGAACACCAAAAGAACACCTGCAGACTCTGGGTAGTGGATAACGAGTGTACAGATAGTACTTTACGGGTATGAGCCGATTACAGACAGTACCTTACGGGTACGAATCGAGAAAACCATTTTACTTTTAACTTTTACAAATCATTTTCAAAAGGGACCTTAAACAAGATCCTTACACATAAAGGGTTCGCGAGGAACCAAACGGGGACCTGATCGGGGTCCAAATGAAACAAAGGGCTGCAGCTAAAAGACTCTATTAGGCATGCCTAACTATCCACTTACTTGACTCTAGCAGGTTATGCGTCATTCAAACCATATTTCAGAAGATAACATAAAATTTCATCTGAAGAATCATAGTATCACTCATATCCAAGCATATAAAAATATAACATGCATGATACAGCAGTATAAATACATTCGGAAGAACTACAGAATTCATTGTTGAGTTAAAACCGGGAAATTTCAGAAAATAGGCCAAACAGAGGTGACCAATAAGGTTGGCCGGTCACGGGTCGTGACTGGCATCACAACTCGTGACTGTCCTCCTTCACAAGCCGGTCACGAGTCGTGACTGGCTCTCTTCCTTCGCCGGTCACGCGACGTGACTTGTCCCTTCTCTCTCGCTGGTCACGAGTCGTGACTGGGTGTCACGTCTCGTGACTGGCTTCTTTAGGGCTGGTCACGCGTGACTGTCTCAAGGCGGTCACGAGTCGTGACTGGGAGTCACGCCCCGTGACTTCCTTCCTCTTGGCTGGTCACGAGTTGTGACAGGCAGTCACAACTCGTGACTAGCTTCTATCTGGCAGGTCACGAGTCGTGACTGGAAGTCACGTCTCGTGACTTGCCTCTCTTCTTGGATAGTCACGCGACAGATAACGCAAAACGGGAATTTTGTACAGTAACACGATTTTCCAGTTTTCCAGAATTTTCCCAGAACACAGAAATCAACTCCAAACTTGAATCAAAATCACACAAATCGAATCTTACCTTCCAGAAGATCATTTAAGCATCAAAATGCCATATAACCACTTAATTCAACACTCATCACAACAAAAATCATACATTACCACATTCAAGAACATAAACCCTAGAATTTTACAGTAAGTTCAAATCAAGCACAATCCATAATCAAAAATCCCAAACCTGAGATTCTAAGCTTCAATCACTTAGCTCCACTCGTCCCAGCAACCTCCTTGCCCTTGGAATCACGAGGGGCCTCAGCTAAACACAACAAATCAAAGAACACCCAACAATGCAAACCCTAAGTTAAATCTAAACTCAAGGAAGAAGAAGATGAAACAAATGAGAGAACAAAATGAGAAGAATACAATTACTTACCAGAGAAGATGCAAAGAGATGATTAACTTCGCCAATAAAATCTTGAATCGTCAATACAGTTCTTAGAATGAAGAAAATGAAGAAGAAGAAGGTGAGTGAAGAAGGAAACGTGAATCTGCCATTTTCCCTTCTTTCTTCCCTTTTTCTTTTTCTTTTCTTTGCCCTAAGTATGTGTCCATTTCCTATTGGTGAAGCTAACCACTCACACAAAACTAACATGCACTACACACACCTAATACTCTCCCAACTAATGCACACCCTACAATGGTATGAACACACACACACAAGCATATCCCAACTTAAAACACCATAAAATGATATGCTCAAGTACACACAACTATTACGCAATTACTTTATCCCCTAAAGCCATATGTGCACCCACATACTAAGAAAACCCAAAAACATGCATTTTTTACCAAAATACCCTTATGCTATGCCAAACACATACAAATGCATGCTCACACAGACAGGCTCATTCTACTAGGGGGCAAACGGGGTATGACATTTGTAATATGTATAATATTTGTAAAATGCATGTTAGGCCCAAGTGTTATTTGATTTTCTTATCTTGTATTGATGTGTATTTTGCTATCGCTTCTGCTAGTATACCTATATGTACATGTTAGAGTTCGCGTGGCGCCCCGATATCCTCCCGAGGGGTGTTGGGGTGTTACATTTTAGTGGTATCAGAGCATTAGGTTAAATGGTTTAGGACTATGTGATATAGAGTATCAGTTAGTTGTTTGAGTTTGTCTAGAGTTGTGGCCTAATGCAGATGCTGGTTTTGTAGAGTATAGATGGAGTCCGACATGAGTGAGAACGTAGAAGAGACAACGGGTAATGTTAATCGGGCTAGAGTTGATCCGCCTGTTCTTGAAGGTACAAGTTCTGGTATTACTCCTGATAATTCAGCAGTTATACAAGGGTTGATTCAAATTTTGGATAGATTGACAGCCCCTCAAGTTTCTACGAAATTTGTTAAGAATAGAGGTCTGAATAGAAAGATACTTGGAAAGGATGTGGTACCAAGTAAGAGATCCCGTGAGTCACTGAAATATCAACACTGTCATAGGCAACACTGGAGAGAATGTAGGAAGATCACACGGGCTTGCTTTAAGTGTGGTAGCAAGAATCACTTGCTCGCTAAGTGTCCAAAATTAAGAGAGAACATAGCACTACAAGCACGCAGAGATGCAGAGAAACTCACAAGCCCCCCTGGTAAATGGTGATTCTTTATGTTTTGATTTAAGTTATCGATTTGATTTGAGTTGTAATGATTAGCGGGGAAATTTTAAGGACGAAATTTCTTAAGGGGAGAGATTTGTAACAACCCGATTTGGCCCTAGAAGTATTGCAAAGTTTTTTTCGGAAATTCAAGGATTTTTGTGTATAAAAGAGTGAGTTTGCATGAAAGCACAGCTGTGCTTTTGGATATAACACAACTGTGTTTTGTGGGTGTGGTTATGGGGCTCTTGACACATGGCATCGTAGGAGATTAACACTTGGTTTGTTTAAATACATGTATTTGTCAAAGAGGTACATATGAATTAAAAGAATTAAGTGGCTAAAGAGATATACATGTATTTAATTTTGGAAAGTGGGAATTTAATTTTTGGATCAGCATTGACTAGCAACTCCATTTTCTTCCTTTTATCCCACGTTACTCTTGCTTTTGGCTTTCATTCTTCTTGTTTTTCCATTGGTTTAAGTCATGCTCCATTCCTTTCCCATTTCCTTTGCTTTTCTTTCTTCTCTTTTAGTTTACCTTAAGTTGGTTCTCTTGGATTTGTTTAAAGAATAAGAGAAGGGTTGAATGCGTTCTTGAGAGGTAAGTTTAGTTAGTCTTTTGAGCTGACCTCCTTTTTCTTCCCATATTCCTATTTTTGATTTAAAGTAGAAAGAAGATTAACTTAAGTGCTTTGTATGGTTTTGGTTTAAGCTATGATCAAGAAATTGGATAAGGGCAAAGAGAAGGTCGGAATCGAGTAGAGAGCACAAGATCAAGCTTCCTAGAGGTTGGGATCGTGTGCGAATTTTATGTTATTCATTTTGATTGCTTGCAGTGTTTTATGATATATGTTTGTATATATGTTTGTGATTATGTATTGGATGATTTTGCATGATTTTTGGATGTGTTAGATGGGTTCTATATAGCTTTTGTGTGTAAGGTGTGATTTTGGGGAAATTCTGTTCAGTTTTTATCAGACCTCTGTGTATTTTTTTTTATATGTAGATTTTTAGATCTCCAAATTTTGTTATTCTAGTGCCATTATAAATATAAGACATTTATCATAAATTTTCTCCGAAGAACCGGAAGCCAATTCGGGCTCTAAGATCCTTGAAAAAATTAAAAACCGAAGTGTCTCTGTTTGGGTTGGGTTACTGGAACAGTATAAGTTGTTTAGTTGATATCTTGAGTTATGGATGTCCAATTGACCAAAAATTTGTCCCACTTGAAATTTTACATCCTACGGAACAAGTTTTATCAAGAAAGTTTTGCCTAAAAATGTTTTTAACTATGTGTAAAATGCGTGACAAATTTAGACCTAAAGCAAGTTTGGAGCCTGCCTCACATTGTGAGGCAGAATAGGTTTACACGGCGGTATGGAATTCGTTACCGCAGTGTAAAATGATTATATCCCATTTTTATCCATTTTTTAGCATCCTATATTGTGGGAATGAATGTCTTACCACCGTGGGACCTTAACCTCCACCCAAAATGGTACTTTTTACCTCCCGAATCGAACCCGAACTTTACCCGAAGTTATTATCACTTGTCCAACTTGTGTCTAACATTATTAAATTAGTATGTGAATGTCTTTATAATTAAATTACATGTAAATGATGGTGTGACATAAGAGTTTATGAATGGAATTAAATGTTATATGCTTTTTAATTATTGAATATGATTTGGATTGTGATATTGATTATATATGTTTGAATCATGTTATAATGTTTGAGAGATAGAATGTATATGATAGAGTGTAAAGAGTTTATATGTTCAGCCTAAAGAGTCATAGTAGTGGACAGATAAGCATGCTTATAAAGGGTTACCCCGCAGCTGCTACCGACCACCTGTTTGGGCAAAGCGGCCGACCTCCGAGATGGTCATACAGATACAGATATAGTATATGTTCTGAGACTTCGGTCTTCTTTTTATATAGCGCCCGTATCCACAACTAAAGGATTTCAGGCTATTCTTATTTTATGTGTTGAAGTGTATAAGAGTTGATGTATAAGTTTCGTTCTGTATATCTGCCTTTTGTTATGGTATATGAGATTATGTATATATGACCTGTATGTGAATACGAATTTATATGCATGTGAAAATAATCTGTAAATGAATAAGCTTATATGCATGTGAACACAAGATTGTATAGACTATGTGAATACTGATTCTGTGTTGAGCATGTTTGTAAATGATGCATGTGATATGTGTGCGACTTCGGTAGAAGTCCTTTGCTTTATTTTCATCCCTACTAAGCATTATCGCTTAGCATGGATGTTTGTTTCTATGTAGGTTTGCAGGGTTGGATCAGTCTGACTGCATCTGCAGATCATGGCCACTAGGAGTTTTTGTTTTGATCCTTGTGTATAAGATAGAGTTTGCTTTTGATGTTTTGAGTAACATCATTATGTAATAGAACAGTATAATCGTTGTATGTAAATGTTTATTGTAATTTATGTACAAAAACGAATATGTAAAGTAAAATGACAATAGTTTTGTAATATGTATAATATTTGTAAAATGCATGTTGGGCCCAAGTGTTATTTGATTTTCTTATCTTGTATGGATGTGTATTTTGCTATTGCTTCCGCTGGTATACATATATGTACGCATTAGAGTTCGCGTGGCGCCCCGATATCCTCCCGAGGGGTGTTGGGGTGTTACAAAAATGGTTCCAGAATCTCCTTATGAAATTTAAGTATGTATTTCTAGTTTATTCTCCAATTAAAATCATCCCAATTGGAGGTCTCTAACTCTAGTTATAGGCAAAACAATCACTAGAGGTCAAAAGGGGCTTACACCAGAATTCACCCTACAAGCTCATCTCTACAGTTTCCTTCCTTAATGATTACTTTAGCACTTAATTCACATTCACAAACACTCCTATACCTCTTGTGAAGCTTGATCTCCCTTTTCCTTGCTCAAACCTTGCCTTTCCCTTTATCTCTTACCTTATCCTTAGCTATCAACACAAAACCATCAAAAAATCATACTCAACCCATTACAAAAATCTTACAAATACATGCAAAAAGAAATAAAGAAGAAGAAGATGGCTATACAAGCTCAAAAATCTTACAAATACATGCAAAAAGAAATAGAGAAGAAGAAGATGGCTATACAAGCTCAAAACCATATCTTCCTTACCTTGCCAAGCTTCCCCTCTCTCACGTGATTAATCTCCAACCTAAGAGCAGAATTTTAAAACACCAAATGGGAAATAACAAATGAAACTTGGTATTTGTGGCCTAAGATGGCCGGCTAAAAGGAGTTCAACAAGGCAGATTTTACAACTTCTTTAAATACATTCTTATCTTACTTTAAAGTTGTTAATATCCTATTGGTCCAATTCTTTAAGTCATTGGTTAATTTTCCTTTAGTCCTTACCTTTAATTCTTACTTCCACATGTATAAATTACCACTTCTTTCTTCATTTTAATCCTTGATTTAATGAATAAATCATAAATTACAAAATCACTCATGTGCCTCTAACAATTTCAAAAATATTGATTATACGCCAAATGCACAATTTGGGCTCAAATGCACTACAACTTACACATTAGCATGCATAAAATGCTCCAATCCTCCTAGGGTATACTTTGGGGCCTTACAACTCTCTCCCTCTAAAAGAATTTTGACCTCAAAATTCATCATGTTACTGAACATATGCTGACACTATCTTTAAATAACAACCTTACAAAAACTTAAATAGTATACAAAACGTACAGGTGAACTTTTTGAGTCATCTTTCTCTCCTCTAATCATAGCATAAACTTGGGCTGGACCACCAGAAGTTACTGGCTTCTCGGATGGAGCTTGATTACCTCTACCTCTACCACTTCTACCTGCTTTAGACACCTTAAAATCACCTCCACTTACTTGCAAAGCCAAATTCTCTTGAATTTCAAGGCAATTAGATAACATGTGATCCATGATGCCACACTTGAAACAAGCTCCTATGAGCTTCCTACACACTCCTCGGTGTCACTTCCGACAATGCTCACACTTCGGTATAGTGCTGGTTCTACTAGATGGTGGTGCAATACTAGCTATCAATACGAAATTCTAAACCAAAACTTGAGTAACTTGTTTACTCCGAGTCTCTTGAGCTTTCTCGCCACTAAGAACTCCACCATCTTGAACTTTCCTCTTTTGCTTTTTCTTTTGTTTTATCAATTCAGATTCTTACATTTTCAAGGTAGCCGAAACCAACTGATAGTAGTTCGCTGATTGTATAGTTGTTATTGCCACAAAAAGACCTCTAATGTTCTCATTCAACCCATCCTCAAATTGTTGGAACCTAACATCTTTAGTTAGTAAAGCATCAGGCACATACTTGCTTAGTCGGCTAAATTCCTTTTCATACTCTGCCAATGTCATATTCCTTTGCTTCAAACTTACAAACTCCTTCCATTTATCTCTAAAATCTTTAGTGATATACCTCTTCTTAAACTCTTGGACAAAAAAGTCCCATGTCAATTCAACTGGTCGTTGGGGATTTCGAAGCACCAACTTCCACCAATTATAGGCTAACCTTTGCAGTAATGACACTGCATAGGTTACTTGTTGATTTTGTGGACAATTAACCTATGCAATATTCTCCCAGTCTTTTCCAACCAGAACTCAACCAGATTCGATTTGTCCACCGAATTCCCACTAAACTCTTATGTTCCTCTATTCCTAACAAGGACCGTTGGAGCCTTTGGAGCAGTCAACCTATCTATCATCTGAATTAATCCTTGCTGTACCACTGGGTTATCCTGAGCAGGATTTGGATTTCCTAGTGGGGTTAGTTGCTCAGGTACAGGCAGATTAAAAAATGCTGGGTTTACACTAGCAGTCTCACTCACTTCCTCATTAGGATCCGATTCTATCTCTATCCTACAAAGCACAACAACATTTGCATAAGGCCACAATACTCTATAAACACACACATATATTAATCTACTCTCTAACATCTCATAGTCCAGAACAGCCTAAACCTATGCTCTGATACCACAAATTGTAACACCCCGATACCCCCTAGAGGATATAGGAGTGCTACACACAAACCATTCAAATTATTATCTTATAAGATTATCTTAACCATATCACATTAATCAAATTAATAAACCGCACTATTATTATTTATTTTTTCGCCTTTATTATTAACATTTCTTGGTTACTTAAATGATGAATATACTTAGTCATACATATACATATAGAATCTCTAAAATATTTACATTATACTTACATTGCACAATTACAATATCCTTTATGTGTTCACTATACTGTTCATTATAAAATAAATTTATATATATATATATATATATATATATATATATATATATATATATATATATCGAAAACAAAAAGACTTCAACCTTTAATCCTAGTGGCCTCCAGATGACGACTCGATGCTGGCACATCTAAAAACTCAAGAACCTACATGAGAAAACCCATGCCGAGCGAAGGCCCAGTGGGGAGAAAATAATGCAATAGACTTCTTATGAAGTCACAATAATCATAAAATCATATGCCAATATCTATGTCACACAATAACATTCATTATAAATCATACACTCATACACTAGCAATTCCAAGGATCACAAAGTCATTTATACAATGGTCAATAATCACTTGTCACAATTATACAATATTTCACTTCAATCGCCTGAATACTTATCAATAATGGAACTGAGAACAATCACTAGATATTGACGAGGAATATCAAGCACTGGGAGACATAAGTCTTGAATCACTAGGATACCAAGAGGTGTCAAACACTAGGCACCTCTCGGTGCGAACACTGACCCTTATAGGCATGCCTATCTATCCACTATTATGCGAAATTCAGGCTCTCTCTTAAACTTTTATCAATAAATAATATCATAGCACCAACAATGGAATATGCTTGAAGAACATGCAATAATTAACTATAACAAGTGACGGTCGTTAATGAGTAAAGAATACAACAAGTCAACTTACTTGTAGTTTTACTTGGGAAGTACGAGATAATATTCATTCATACTTCATTAATTTGTTATTACTTTTATCCTTATTCACTTATGTTTTTAAGTGGAAACCATTAATATATTCATTACATAACCAAATACATGCATTGGACAAGTATCGGGAACTTTCGGTGAAGTTCAGGTTCGATTCGGGAAGGAAAAAGTACAATTTATTCTGAAAATTGAGGTCACACGACAGTCCGACATTCCTGCTCATCATTTGGGGTGACGAAAATGGGTTTTTATGTGGCAGAATGCTTTTACATGGTGGTGAGGAGTTCCTTACCGCTGTGTAAACCCATTCTTCCACACAAAGCATAGGGCAGATTCCAGATAGACTTTAGGTCCAAAATTGTACTGGATTTTTCACCTAGCTAGATACATTTATATGCAATACTTTCTTCTAGACATTTGTTCCCATATGTCTTAGTTTCCCATAAGCACTAACATCAGATCATTTGGACATCTATAGAAATAGATATCCATAAAAAACTACAGACTGCTCTAGCTGAAAAGGCAGCCACCAACGCTGCATTATAACCAAGAAATGAGTAGTCTTAAGGGTGGAATCTGGCTCCATCCTCTTCACATGAAACTTAGGTCTGTATTTTGAGTTTATTATCAAATTAAAATAATCCCAATTGGAGCTCTCTAACTCTATTTATAGGCAAAATAATCACTAGAGGTCAAAAGGGCCCTACACCAGAATTCACCCTACAAGCTCATCTCTACACTTTCCTTCCTTAATGGCCACTTTACGACTTAATTCACATTCGCTGATAGTTTACACAAAATTACCATTTTCAACCCTCAAACTCATGCACAACAATAACACAAACATTCAAATAAACACTCTCATACCTCTCGATGAAGCTTGATCTCCCATTTCCTTGCTTAAACCTTGCCTGTCCCTTTATCTCTCACCTTATCCTCAGCTATCAGCACAAAACCCTCCAAAAATCATACTCAATCCATTATATAAAGCTTATAAATACATTCAAAAAGAAATAGAGAAGAAGAAGATGTCTATACAAGCTCAAAACCATATCTTCCTTACCTTGCCAAGCTTCCCCTTTCTCACGCGATTAATCTCCAACCAAAGATCAGAATTTTAAAACTTAACCAAATGGGAAATAACAAATGAAACTTGGTATTTATGGCCTAAGATAGCCGTCCAAAAGGAGTTCAACAAGGCAGAATTTTCAACTCCTTTAAATACATTCTTATCTTACTTTAAAGGTGTTAATCTCCCATTATTGCAATTCTTTAAGTCCTTAGTTAATTTTCCTTTAGTCCTTACTTTTAATTATTGCTTCCACATGCATAAATTACCACTTCTTTCTTCATTTCAATCCTTGATTTGATGCATAAATCATAAATTACACAATTACTCATGTGCCCTCTAACAAATTCAACCATACCGATCATGCCCCAAATGCACTACAACTTACACATTAGCATGCATAAAATGCTTCAATCCTCCTAAGGTATACTTTGGGGCCTTACAGGAACACAATGGATTTTGCAGTCAGTTTACCTCAGACATGGAAGAAGCATAATGCCATATGGGTGATAGTGGATAGATTGACCAAGTCAGCTCAATTTTATCTGACAGAATCGACTACCAACTTCCAAAGTTAGCAGAATTGTATATCAATGAAATAGTGCGACTGTATGGAGTCCCATCTTCCATTATATCCGAGCGAAATCCAAAATTCACTTTAAGATTTTGGAGGAAATTACAAGAGGCACTGGGCACAATATTGAATTTTAATACAACTTTTGATCCTCAAACGGATGGACAATTGGAAAGAGTGATTCAAGTAATATTAATAATTACAATTAAGAATATAATATTTTGAAACCATGATAATCATATGAATATAATTTATCAGGTGTTAGAAGATATGCTTAGGAGTTGCATGATCGATTTTGAAGGAAGTTGGGATAAACACCTTCCATTGATAGAATTCGCATACAACAATAGCTACCAATCTAGCATTCAGATGGCACAATATAAGGCTCTCTACGGTAGGAAGTGTAGATATGCTAGATAGAGCTTAGTGAAAGTATTGGGTCCGAAGTTAATAAAGAAAATCGACGATAAGGTGAAATTTTTTAAAGAAAGGTTAAAGGTTGCTTTTGATTGCCAAAAGTCATATGCAAATTTAAAGAGAAAGGATATTGAGTATGCTATTGGTGACAGGGTTTTCTTGAAAGTTTTACCATGGAAGAAGGTGCTTTGATTTGGTAAGAAGGGTAAATTAAATTCTAGGTTTATTGGTCCTTTGGAGATTATTGAATGTGTGGGACCAGCAGCCTATAGATTAGATTTTCCACAGGATTTGGAAAAGATTCATAATGTTTTCCATGTATCCATGTTAAGAAGATATCGTTCTAACCCATCATATATCATAGCACTAGAAGATATTAAAATACAACCAGATCTCATTATGAAGAGAAGCCAGTGAAAATTCTAGCGAAAGAAACAAAGCAACTAAGAAGCAAGTTGGTGCCATTAGTAAAAGTCCTATACAGAAAACACAAGATTGAGGAAGCCACATGGGAATTGGAGGAGAACATGAGAAAGTCTTATCTAAAGTTGTTCAATCAAGGAAAATTTCGAGGACAATTTTTTTTTTAAAGGGGAGGAAATTTAACATCCTGAACTTTAATTATCCGAATAGTTTTGCTAGTCAAATCTGACCTTAGACATGACACAATAACAATAAAATAAAATAAAAGTGAATAAGTGCTAATAATAGAAGGAGGAAAAAAATAATTAAAATTTTAATTTATACCCAAAATTGGATTTAATTGAGATGGTGTAAGAGATCAGGGAGAAAATTGTAATTGTTCATGGACTAAATTGGATTTTCTCCCAAAATTTCGTCGTTTTAGGGGTTTTTCCTTCTTGGCTATGTGTTACTGTGGAGACCAATCTCCACATTTTCCCCTTCTTCTTTTTTCTTTTTCTTCTTTTCCTTTCTCTTCTTCAGTCACCTAATCGTACTTCATTCCTGCCGTCCTCCCTTCGCCATTGAGCCACCATCTCTACCTACAATAGTTCAGCAACTCCGGTGTCCTTCTTTCATCCTCCTCTCTCCCACTTAGGAGCAGCTCTCCTCTCCGTTATTGCTCTCTTCTTTCTTGTTTTAGGTTCCTCCATTTTTGCTACCTTGTCATTGGTTTTTCCCTCCATAATTATAAGGTAAGCTTTATTACTCCTTTTATTGAAGGATTATGGCAAAAATTTGAGGGAAAAAAGGGAGAAAGTCCATATTTAGGGATTTTGGAATTTGGGGAAAAATTTAAGAGTTTAATTATTTTTTGAGTTAATTGAAATTTTGAGTGAATAATTACCTAAAATTGCTTTAATTCTAAATAATGCATACTTTTATTGAGATGTTCATGTTAATTTATTGGATTTACGAAGATAAAGAAGGTGAAGTGGGGATAAGGGAGATAGAAAAGCAAAAATGGTGATGGATTGGTGGTTTGAAGTGAAAAATTAAAGAAACTGACAAGAAATTAGTTAAGTGTTCAAGCAAATTCATTTTTCCTTTAATTTATGCATTATGTAGATTGGAGTTTTGAGTATGAGTTAAAATTATGTAGAATTAATGCTACAATTGTAAAATTGGGTGCTAAGATAAATAGTTTATGTGGTTAATTAAAATTTTTGACCTATAATTTAAATTTTTCCATAATGGTCATAAAATGAATAAATGCTAAATTTTTGTTAACTGAGCTAAGTTGCTCAAATGGTCGAATAGTTATACTTGAGAAGGATTTTCCTAAATTTATTTAACCTTTTAAATGAAAGGTATGACTATGTATATGTTAGAATTAGTTTTGGTTAAGTTGTCATTGAATCAAGAATTAGCAGTGTTTTTGTACATTTAAGTTAAATTTGACATAGTTAAAACTAATTATAATGAATTTACATGGATAGCTTATTTATGGAATTTTAATAGCTCAACTAAATTTAAGACAGGTATAAAAAGCATGATGAAAGAAAGCTGTGAATTGACAATTATTTGTTAGGAAAATATGAAATATGAATTTTAGGTTTCATAAAAAAAATACATGATAATATGTGATTGTGCATAAACCGAAAATAATTAAGATTTGCCCTTAGTAAAACCTTGATAGGAATTGGAAGATTGTGACAAGGTTGGCATGCAAATTAGGGAGGTTAGCAGTACTGCATCATTATAAGTGAAAGCAGACTGAATGGCTCCGAGAGCTCTGTTCCAGCGTATGATGTTAAATTTTAATCATGGACTGAATGGCTCTAAGAGCTCTGTCCACATATGTATATGTGTGTGTGTATTTAATAGTAATATTAATAATAAAAGAAATATAAATGGACCGAATGGTTCCGAGAACTCGGTCCCGTATTGAGATCTCACTTATCCGACTCGACACAATTCCGTTGGATTTTACTCGAGGCCAATACATAAAAACAAACAAATACATAATAAATGGTTAATTAGCTATAAATTAAATTGTAAAACTGAGTAGACATTAAATAGCAAATTGTGATTAAATATAAGGAATTATATTGCTTAAACTTCATACTTTGATTTTAAGGCTTGTATGCTTGGAAATAAATAAAATCAGTTGTGTTTGAAATTTGTGAATATTATGCATGTTATAATATGTGGAAAATGGAATTGCTTGAACACCACTAAGCATATATCTTAGCACGTGGTCTTTTTCCACACGTAGGTTTGAAAAGCTTGAAGAAAGTTAGAAATGGATATACTACAAAATCTGAGTCACTAGAGGAGAGTGAAGGATTTTGAGGGGGATGCATAGTTCTTTACTTTTGTTTCCTTTTTGAAATTTTGGCATGTACACCATATAATGGTGAAGTAAATTTGAATAGATATATATAGATATGGTTGTTGTAAATTAAATTTATTTCGGAGTTGGTATGTAAATTATAAAATGGATATATGTGAATTGTAACGCCCATTCCAGACCACTAGGTTAGCTCCGCTAATGCAGTCAGGAATCGTCGTTACACACAGAAACTCACTGTGACACGCGCCGAACCTCATGTCCTCCCGAAGGCCCGCTTTTAGGCGATCAGGAGAGGTTCATAAAGCTTGTAAGGTATTTACAAGTGCGTCTATTTCGGGCAACAATGAGGTTTCTTGGAGTCGCCACCCCAATAGAACATTGGGAAGGGTCGTCTAGCCTCAGTGAGCCTAAGACGGCGCATACATATCCGTTTTGAGCTAGCCAGAGAGATCTTGGAGGCCTCATCCTCTACCCCCTGGAGCCTAGGATTGTAAAATTAAGTCATTTGGTGAGACTCAAGAGGTGTCTTGGAAGTCCTAGACCTCTCGCCTCATTGAGCCCCAAAGACCAGAGTGAGTTCGGGACTTCTCATTTATTTGTAACTTGATTAATATTATAATTCAGTTTTGAATTTATTGTTTCACCAACTTTTATTTAATTTAAGGTTCACATCAAAGGCGATAAATAAAGCATTATTAAAATAAACATCCTCAAATCAAATTACAATAAAACTAGGGGCAGAATACAACCCCCATTATAAAAGCAATATGTAAATCATACAAAAATCGGGATATTCATTGGAGTGAGGACGTTGGTCCTGCCATGCGTATTTATTACAAACTGATTTTTTAAGAAGTGTCAATTTTGTTGGTTAAAAAATAGGACATTGGTCCACAGCTTTCGAGAAAACCCCAAATTAATTACTATAAAATATTTGGCCCTTTTCACTTTAACGGTATTGGAATGATCTTAATAATAACATGAATAAAAGGCAAGGGTAAAGAAAGAACTCGGATAGAAATCCTCAGATTGGCACGATCATCATCGTTTACAAACTCCAATTCCAACATGGTCAAAAGAATAACTCATGAAAACAAACGTGTTAGTGTTAAAGTCATGAATAAAATAAGGAAAAAATAACATAATAAGAAACTTTAAAAGGAATGGGCTAAAAGATAAAAAGGTAGAAAATAAACTAAAAGCTTTTCAAAATTCCAATTCTTTACAAAAAAATTGTTTCAAAAAAATTAAGATGAGTCCAGTTAAATTACACAAATATCAATCCAGAATGTTTACCCTCGGATTTTACCTTTTTGGGTGAATGTCGAATGATTTCGATCCCCGCACGCTCCACAAGGATCAAATAAGAATAGATCAAAGAAAGAGAATCGTATTTTCCCTTCTTAAAAATTCAATAACGATCGAGTGTTTGAATTAGCTGTATTGATGGAAACAAATGAATTTCGCTACCTCAAATTGGCTTAATTCATAAGAAAAATTTGAGTAGATTAATTAATTGGAAGAATTTTTCTCAAAACCAAATTCTGAAAATAAACAGAGATTTTTTATCTTTTTGGTAAATTGCCCACAAGAATCTTTTTCTAAAAAATCCAATCTCTCAAAATTTTGCTCACTCTTTCTCCAAAAATTTGTCAAATTTTCTAACTCCTAAAAATGGAATTTAATCCACTATTTATAGAGTTTTTAGGAGATAAAATCAGATAAGCATCAGTTTAAAGTTTGAATTTGAAAAGGAGTTTTAAAATTCAATTTTTTAACCCAAATCCTATCCCCATTTGAAAGATTTTAGATTAAATTTTATCCAATCCGGCGATATCTGATCAGATCCACTACCGACGGGCATCCCTACAACTACTGACGGGCGTCCCTACTAAGGGCACACGTGGAAATCTGGGTATAGATGGGCCAAAATGCGGGATAGGGATGGGCGTCCCTACTCAGACACGTGTCCGTCCCTAGCTATAGACGGGCCGTAGTGCGAGACTAGGGACGGGCGTCCCTACTCAGACACGTGTCCGTCCCTAGCTACAGACGGGCCTACTATGCGTAGAGACGGGGATCACCCCAAGTAGAGACGGGTGTCTCTACTCAGACGGTCAACCCGTCTGTAGAGCAAAACTTCTAATTTCAACCAAAATTTCTCAAACTCTTTCAAAACCTCACGCTATAGAGAAAAAGATTTTAATCCTTGTGAAACCGAAAGACGAAAACCTCCGAATTCCATCCATTTATCCGGAAACCAACGTGGATCTCTTCATCGGGTAACTCTGACCTGGACTGCCTCAAGACCTGGTGTCTACACTCACACAAGCTTTAATATCACAATTTCATACCAACAACACGAATAATAAAATTTCATCATTAGCATACATTCTCATGCATCATACATCATAAGTTCCCATGCCTTCCAACATACTCACACACTTATATATATATACAGGCATTCATTAAGTTTACAATACTTAGTTATAACAGCTTTACATATTTTCTATTTCCAAAAATAATATCTTACATAACTTGTACAAACACATAGTTAAACCCCAAAACCTACACTAAAGATGTAGCCCTAGTGTTGACCGTTGCTAACGTGGATTTGTCCCTCCAAAATCACCTCACGTCCGAACCTACATGGATTTGAAAGAACCTGTGCTAAGCGATAATGCTTAGTGGGGAACACATATATCACATACAGGCTCAAACATAGCATTAATATTAAACATGCACCATACTAGGATCATGCTTAGGCCTACAAGTCTAAAACATTTATATATTATTTCACTCACAGCATTGTCACTAATTCATATTTTCCTAAAGCATGCATTGATTGGCATATACAACTATTTAATCACATGTCTGATAAGCATACATAGGTTGGCATAGATTCATCAAATACAAAGGATTCACACATCAACTTAACCATTAAGATTATCCTGATCTTTTATATTTAGGTTGCCTGCAATTCAATGACGGGTATAACGGGTATCGCATTGGTACCCCTGAGGTACTATAATTTCATTGTATCCATGGATACACATATACGCAATTGTACCCTAAGGTAGCGTAACTCAACAAGATCAATATTTCACATTAAAGAATCCAGCAAGGATTTATTTCGCATTGTGATTCCAGAGGAATCGGACGCATTGGGCTGCAGCATTTGACCCTATAGGCATGCCTATCGATCCACTACTTAACTCGCAGGCTAAAGTTGATTAATTTCATTATTGGTTTCATAGTTGTTAATTCCAATAGCACATACATAAACCAACACCAAATTCTTCACTTCGCATATTTAAAAAGCATTAACAAATTCACATTATTCTTTTATACATCTTATAACTCTTGGATAACTTGTAATTAAATCATTAACCAACAAGTATTTGCAATCTTTCATCGTCATATTTATATGTATATTTGATTCATATAACCTTGATATCATGCTCATATAAAAATAGCCACGAGCTTAGTTAAAAGCCACACAATTAACAAACCAAAATAAATAAGAGTAACAGGGTACCTCACGGTCACAACCAATTTGGTTGTCATCGTGACATACTGAGGTCTTCAAAACAGAAAGCAAGTCAAGGTACCTCACGATCACAACCAATTTTATTGCCACCGTGGGATACCAAGCACTCTCAAAAAGAATGTAAAATGAGGTATCTAATGGTCACAACCAGTATCTCACGGTCACAACCATTTTGGTTGTCACCGTGAGATACTTCACACTTGCGGGCAGAATGCAAACTTTGGCACCTCACGGTCACAACCAATTTGGTTGTCACCGTGACATGCCATACTCAGTCAGGCAGAATGGAGTTCCTGCATACCTTACGGTCACAACCAATTTGGTTGTCACCGTAACCTATGCAAAAACACCAAAACACAGTTGTGTTATACTAAAGCACAACTGTGCTCCCTATCTCAATTCTCATATCACTTTCAAGACCTCAAAGCTCATTTCCCTTTTTGTCATTCAAACCAACTCATTTTACAACAATAACAATTAACACATACCTGATTTCCATTAAGCCAATCTTACTCAATTGAACACAAATCACAACCACTTTCACACCATTCACATGGCACACTTATATAGCTCAATACTTAACATTCCACTCAAATCGTCATGAGCACAACATTAGTTTCATAAGCTATTAAACCTAATCAACTTATTTATTTACATCTTTAGGGATTCCTACTACTAATTTAGTTCATACTTAGTCTAATTATACAAGCAAACACAAAACATGCCAATACATTTAAAGGGTTAGTTCCCAAACCTCGTGGCCTATGCTCCTAATATTTAATGAGCTCTTGCTTCTCCGATTTTTGTTTTTCCCTTTGTAGACACCGGGTTTCGAGGCGATCCAAGATCAGGATTACCCGATGATGAGAGTGGTACTTGCCACGAGTAAAGGTCCCAAAAATGATGTCTTCCTTGTCGAAAATTCCCTTAAAAAAAAATTCTATATTCTTTTTATTTTTGTTTTTGTTTTTATTTTTATTTTATTTTGTAGTCTCTTTTCGTGTGCCACGTGTGTAGGCTACGCCCATGCGAGGGTGGCGTGCACCTGCAGGCACGCACGTCGCGAGGGCTACGCGTGCCTGCGAGCGCGCTTGAGCTACCGAGGGCACACGCGCCCCTGGAACGCGCGTCGCCGAGGGTGCGCCTGGGGTGCGCCTCGCTTGCAGCGAGACGCGTGCCACGGGGTGCTCCTCGCCTGCCGAGGCGCGTGTCTCACTGCCACGACGTGCGCCCATAGCCCATAGGGTCGTGCGTCGCGGGGGCTTCGCATGGGCAGTTTTGCCCCTTTGCGCGGTCGCTTTTTCCTGCGCTTCCTTGGTCAGTTTTTTTCCAATTTTTCAGTCTGTAAAAAATTGGTTACATGCTTTTATGTTATTTTTGGGTAACGAAAATTAAAAGAGCATTTGTCTTTTCCTATTTTGGGACAAAGACAAGGAAACAAATGGGAGCTTCCCTTCATTTCATAGGGGACTACAATTTTATTCAAAAAAGGAGGAGTTTAGTTTTCTCTTAAGCAAACCTTTTTCTTCTTCAAAAAATTTCTTAAGCATTTTCTCAAGTTTTATTTTTTTCTTCTCTAACAAACATTTCATCTTGGGTTTGATTTGAGCAAGAAAAATTAATTTTCTTTGCTTATTCATCCCATAAAAAATATTTTCTTGAGCTAATTTATTTAAAACCCAGATTTTTATATTTTCTTCGGGTGTTTATCACCGTAAATTCGACAAGGAGAACGGATCAAGGCATCCTATTTTCCGATCTATAATTCTGAGGGAAAACATTTTTGGACACATTCTCATTTATTTTGGTATATTATTTATTGTTGTTAATATTGTTACTTTTTTGTTATTATTGCCATGTTCCGTTGTTGCTTTTCTAGTTCCTTTATATTGTTGCTACTGTTGGCTTTTCCATTTTTCATTATCATTTTTCGTACCATCCTTTCATCACTGTCAACGTTTATTATTGTTATTATTATTATTATTAGTATTATTATCATTATTATCAGCATTACCTTATTGTCATTATATTATTATTATTATTATTATTATTATTATTTGATTGAGGCTATCATTTCATGATTATTATTATTATTATTTTTACTTTATTATGCCGTGCTTGTTGTTGTTTTCTTCTTCTCAATATTATTATTATTATTATTATTATTATTATTATTATTATTATTATTATTATTCGTCATTATGTTTTGTTGCTATTATCATCATCATCATTATTATTATTATTATTATTATTATTATTATTATTATTATTATTATTATTATTATTATTATTATCATTATTATTATTATTATTATTATTATTATTATTATTATCATCATTTTTATTGCATTTATTTATTATTCGCCATTATGTTTTGTTGCTATTATTATTATTATTATTATTATTATTTTATTTATTTATTATTGGTATTATTGTGTTGCATTAATATTATTGTTAATAGTATTATTTAATTTATGTTTATTGTACATTATTTGTTATTTGTTATCGTTATTGTTATTATTATTACTACCATTATTATTACTATGATTATTATATTTGTCATTGTTCGTATGATTTGCTCTTGATTCTCTTCGCATGTAAATTGTTTACATATCACATTAATGTTTTTGTATTCAATTCGTCTTTACTTGGTTAATTTTTAGAATTATTACTAATATTTTTTATATTATTTTATGTCTGAGATTTATTTTTAGTTGCATTATGGGGGCATTCCTGAGACCTCTCGGATGGGTCACCACGCGTAAGAGGCCGCGTTGTTTGGTGAGACCTTTCCTATTCCTTCTCTTTGTGTTGTGTTTACTTGTATAATAAATATTTTCTTTATTCACGCGTGAGATAAAAAATACCAAAGTATTTCTATAATTAAATTGGAATTTTTACTAATAAAATTGGGACCAATGTCCCTCATTTTAGCCAAATAATATAAAATGACATAATAAAACGAAGAGTTAAATTTTCTCCAAAAATGGGATCACTCATCCCGGTTTTTCGAACTAGCAATCAATTAACTCTTCGATCCCTCTTCAAAATAAATGCGAAGGAACCAATGTTCCTAAACCAAACGAATGTCCCAATTTATGTATGTCTTGTTTATGTTTAATTTTGTTTAATTGTTTAAATTTATGTTCATTTTCTTTTGGGCCCTTGTAATTAATTTTGGGGCAATATCATTTAGTTTTCTTTTTGGGATTGTATTTCGTCCCAATTTACGTTTTTCAATCTTCATTTATAGGGGTTGTATTTCGCCCCAATTTCCCTTGTAATTGTGTGCTTGGTGTGTTTACTGCTTTCCTTTATTGCTTTATTTACCACTTTCTTTATCGCCTTCCTTTTATTGCTTTTGAATGCTTGTAGTGCGCTTTAATTAAATGCATGAATCGTGTGAGATAAGAGATAGAATTTTAGGAAGTTAAAAACTCATTTATAATTAACTCAAGCATAAATAAGAGAGGCGTTCCGAATACCAATCTCTGGTCTAGACCGATAAGAGGTTAGAGACCTTTCGCAATTTCTTGTAAATTGGGTGGCAACTCCAAAATACCTCAAAGGTGCCTAAAGGTGTCGTGAGGCTAGATGATCCTTTCCAATGTTCTATTGGAAAGGAGACATCCAAGATGTCTCATGGCATCCAAGATTAAAAGATGCAAACCAATCCCTCGAATCCTAAAAGCGGGTTCAATGAGGGCCTTTGCTAGGTTCGGCGCGCGTCACAGTGGCGACTCCACTGGGGATTGTTTGTGACTTTGCTCTAAAAGTATTTTGGTTGAAATGTATAATTGAGTTTTTAAAAATTAAAATTCTATCTCTTTTCGAAAATTGCATTGCATCATTTTAGGGCCTTAGAACTATGTTAGTTGGTCCCCTATCTTACCTCGGTGCGTTCCTGAATTACGACCCTACGTTCACTCATTGTAGGGAAGTGTCAAGGATAATCACCAACCCAAGCCTAGTACCATTAATGGTATATCAAATAGAGACCCGATTGGTCGCTATGCTCGTTATGAGCTAGACCCGTTGGCAGGGACCATGCTTGGGTAGACCTAAAGTATCACCACCTTGACCAAAGCCCATGTAATGGCAAATAGAATCTTCCACTAGGTGACATGTTCCTTAATACAATGCTTGTGATGTGGGTCATTACGTATTAAACAAAATTAAGCAAATTAAGGGGTCTTTTATCAAAGGCTTTCATGCCCCGGTAGGTTCACCTTAAGTTAATTGAATTGTTCGAATATGTAATGGCCAAAACCCATACGCATGTGCTTTAAATTAAGAGTGTTATGCTGCCGATTTTCCATCGTGCACCATATGCATCCATTGGGTTCCCCGTTAATCAATGGATCAAGCCCCACCTAGGAAAGAGACCGTACGACCTCGTGTGTGGGAGTGATAAAGTTGGAAGGATCTATTTACTTGCATATGGTTGTGGACGCTGCACAACATACTTATGCATCGCGTGTCATTTATGCATGATAATAATAAAAAAAACACATATACATTTCATCTGTGTGTGTGTATATCCTTTGTCTGCATATTATTTTTCACATGTACATATCATCCTACGTATAATTTTTTCCATGCATTGCATCGTATCATTGTAATCTATTAATCTTTCGCTCATCGAGGACCATCTGCATAGCACGATCATGCATTACATGTCAATCATGCATCATCCTAACAAAGGTGTTTTGCAGCCATTATAGATTCGTTCAGGTGGTTTAGAGGTCCCAATGGTCGACTAAGAAAGATTCCCCCAGAGCTAGTGTCAGGTCAGGGTTCAGAATCATCAATAGAGACAAGCATGGCTAATCCATCAAGTGGTTCTGATACAACTAGGGCGATGTTCACTGAAGAAGTGGGAAAAGGTTGGAAGAGTTTGAGGCTAGAATGATGGCAATGATGACTAACATTGCCACTACCCTGGCCCTGCCTGCTGGGCAACAGGCTGCTGCTCTAATTAGGGAGCAAGATGAATAAAGGGCTGTTAGAGAGGATCTCCCAGCGGTAATTGATCCACCTGCAGTTGAGCCAAAAGCGCCAGTGCCTGTTGAACGTAGAGAGGGCCTAAAATCCGAAGTTGACGTATGGGAGGAGCCAGAGGAACTTATGGTAGTGAAAGGGAAGTCGCCCAAGCTGGATGATATGATGTGGAGAAAGATGGAGGAGGAGTTTGAAGCCATGACAAGGATGTTGAAGGTAGGGGAGGAATGAACCCTGAAGATCGGGAGCTGGATAGTGATGATTTGGTCCCTCAAAATTTTAAAATGCCTGACATTCTCAAGTTTGATGGCACTTTCAATCCCACTGCACACATTAAGCAATACTCATTGGTCATGAAGGGAACAACTTTGACAAGGAAGCAGAAGATAGAGTACTTTTGTCTGAGTCTCATAGGGGCCGCCATAGACTGGTACCACAGGTTGGACAGAAGGTCCAAAGAAGACTGGGACTTGTTGACCGAAGAGTTCCTAAAACAATATGATTGTAGTACCGGAATGGAGGTCACATTAAAGGATTTAGAGCTGCTGCAGCAGAAGGTCGGGGAGTCTTTTCATGAGCACCTCACTTGGTGGAGGAACAGAGTTATGGAAATGAAGCGCAAACCTGATACCCCCGACCAGATCCGATTGTTCATTCAAAATGCTAGCCCTTACCTGAGAGATGGACTAAAGATGAAAGGGTTGAAGGACTGGGAATCCTTGAAGGACATTGCTATAGAGGTATAAGGAGAATATATGGCCAGGAGGGCAAACAGTGAGGCTTACGCCAAGAAGGGCTATACCAATCAAGGGACAACCAGGTCAGTGAGCTCCAGCAGTGGCAGTAGAAGTGGGAAGACAGCTAAGGTATCGACAACAGGGGTCAGTCAGAGGTACTTCTCAAATCTGGGTTGGCCTTTGTCCTCGGTATTGAAAAGATTGATAAAGGAGGGAAAGCTACAACCCCTACAACCCAAGCCAGCCAGGACCCAAGGACAGTCGGGGCATAAAGAACATGAATATTGTGCCTTTCACCAACATACATTGCATTTGACAGACAATTATGTGACGCTAAGGCACCAGATTCAGGATCCGATCGATAGTAAGCAGATCACGGATCCTGAACAAAGAGAGGGCAAGAAGAAGTCCGACTATAGCACTGTGCCACCACCTATTTTTATGATTGGTTCAAGCCTGCCTAAATGGTATGTTCTACAAGACTTGTTTAGTAATGGACACATCGCCATCACTCGCCCTATGACAGTTGAAGAAGGGGTTTCCATAGTGGTGATAGATTATTGGTCCACCATCAAAAGTGGGGAGGAAGATGAGGAAGGAAAACCAGAGGGAGCTGAACAGGCAGTAAGAGTGGCTGACCTTTCGCGATCGATCGAAGAGACTCATGCCTTAATAGCCTAGGAGATGGATAGGAGGTTTGAGGAGCTTGAAAAAGGTTTTCGGCCATGATTAAGGAAAGAATAGATGCCATGGCACTAGTCCTTCAAGCCTAATTGATGGCAACTACCTTTAACCGGGTTGAGCCAGCCACTGTCGAGAAGGCCTATACAGTGGCGACCGCAGCCTCTCCTTGCACTTCCAAGTCCAGAGGCAAGGAGCCACTTAAGATACCCGTTGGGCAAAGAGGAAGTAAGAGGCCTACTCTAGAGTATAACATCATGTCAGAGGGTGGGAAGATCCAGTGAGAATGCATGCTCTGAGATACAAAAGTCCGGGTATCCGCAACGACGGTAAGGGCAATATTAAGAGAATGGGAGTGCCAACCACGAAAATGAATCAAAGGATCTATTCTGATTTGTGTAGATCCTTATCATGGGTTTTTAAGAAGATAATGGAAAAGGGGATGTTACAGCCATTGCCTCCTAAGCTCGCCAGAAGCCAGGGGCAGCCTAACTATAGAGCGGATCAATATTGCATTTGATAGACTATTATCGGACATTAAGGGACCAGGTTCAAGACCTCATTGATAGTAAGCAGATCTTTGACCCAAAAGAGCGGAAGAAAGAGAGGAAGACAAATTGAGTACTTAAATGGAGGAGGAAGACGGTCCTCGTAGATTATGATAAGCCATTGGCCAAAGTGTCTGTGCTTGTGGAAACAGGAAGAGGATAGCTATTCAGATGTTCTTTTTATTTTTGAACTATTTAATGACGATATTTTTAATTCTGGTTTTTTTTTAAATGAAACAAATGATTCCACTCATCTGTGTGATATTTTCTTGTGATTTCACTATGCATAATCATGACACATTCATATTTAATAATGATTCAAATGATGCCATTTCATTTAATCTTAGAACTCTGGGGAACCCAAAGAAAATCTTGATAGTATCTGTTATGACACTTGAAGAGAGAGTAAAAGAGAGAAAAAAAATGAAATAAGAAGTCTTTGCCTGGACCTATGAAGACATGCCAGGAGATGATTTTGAAGCCACCGAACACGCTATGCCAGTGTATCCCGAACATGAATCAATCAAGCAGAAGCTCAGAAGATTCAAGCCAGGAGGGATAGGAAAGGTTAAAAGGGGGAACCCACAAGCAGAACCAGAGCCAAAAGTTTTACTGAAGCGCAATGCCCAACTTGGTGGGTCAACGACATCCCTAATGGTTAAGAAGAGAAGTGCGTGTATGTGTAAACTATCAGGATTTGGACGAAGCTTGCTGGAGAGCGAAAAAAAAATGTGTGCAAAAAAAAACAAAAAAAAAATGATCACCAAAGGGCATGGTAAAGTTATTTGGGGGCAAGCTTTGTTCAAATCCCATTGATCTACACATACCTGTATTTTTCCATTCTTCTTGAAAAGGACCGAAAGGGTTCTATTGACTTATAATTGATACGGATTGCTCGAAGTTTGGGGAATAGATATCTTAGGGGAAGTCCACCCTACGGACTCAAACGGACATAGGTCCGCCATGGTTGCTATCACCTATTTCACTAAGTAGACAGAAGTCGGGTCCTTCAGGAAAGTTGATGCTCGGGGTATGGACAGGTTCATCAAAAGAAATCTGATATGTTGATTTGGTCCCCCATACCACGTAAGGTTCAAGGATGGAAGAGCTGTTTATGCCTAGAGCTAGTGAGTCTCTCCATAAGTATATCATCAAGCATCACAAGTCCTCCCCGTATTGCCCTCAAGCCAATGGGGTAGTAGGGGGCTGTTAACAAGAATGTCAAGAAGATCTTGGCCAAGATGGTTCGAAGCGATTGCAACATTCGAACATATTAGACAAGTATAGGTCGCAGGCTTATTATCACAACCGAATCTATCAGAAAATACTTATTTAATCACTCAGAAAGAAGGTCAGGAAGCACTACTGGAAAGGAGGAGATTCAGTCTCCAAGCAAATGAAACCAAGAATCCTGGACATACAAGGTAAATTTAGGCCAACATAGGAAGGTTTGTTCTTAAGAGATTAGTATGCAAGGGAGTAACAATTCTAACAGACAGCAATGGAGATGAGCTCGGGTAATCGGTCAAGATCAACAGACTCAAGAAGGTCCATGGCTAAAGACTAAAAATCAAAAGAAGAGAATAAATGCCCCGCGGGTTGAAAATCGAAAAAGGCGGCCTTGCTAAAATTTGGCGCCTCGTCAGGATGAAAATCGAAAAAAGGCATCTTGGTCAAAAATTAGAGGTTTGAGAGAAAATATCCAATCAAGAAAACCCGAGAGGGTTGATTGGAAATAGGAGTTTTTATGCTTTCAAGATCCATTTTGAGATTAAATTTAATTTTGTATTCTAAATCTATGTTAAATGGTGATCATGTATGGAGAAATCATGTTGAAATGCACACAGTCTTTGCAAATACATAAAACAAAAGCAATTCAACT
The DNA here is from genome assembly GCA_947683425.1 of Excoecaria cochinchinensis. Taxonomy (NCBI): domain Eukaryota; kingdom Viridiplantae; phylum Streptophyta; class Magnoliopsida; order Malpighiales; family Euphorbiaceae; genus Excoecaria; species Excoecaria cochinchinensis. Next base: position 8,537,442 of record CANTUQ010000004.1, read on the forward strand.
CATCATTTCTTAGTTCTTTTATAAAAAAAGAAACGCCATTCATTACTGAATGTGTGAAATCTAAATGGCTACACTCTGCTCCTGCTCTCACTGGCCAGATGCCTAAGTCGATGGTCCCTGTTATCAGATGCGGGACTAAACACCCACCGATTATGCGCACTTGTGGGGGCAAAGGTGTAGTTTCTGATTTGCGGTATGACAGTTTTTGTAAGCAACCGTATCCGGGGCTATGGTACCTAAGGGTAAAGACTGAGGATGGGATGGCACCTTGGAAAGATAGAGGATGCCTCATGACATCTTGAATCCCTCTGAACTATCAAATGCAATAGGCGATGATATCCAAAGTGGTCTCAGGAAATTGCTGCGATAGAACAGAAAGGAGAGCCAGGGGCGTAAGGAGTTGACCCTTGTTAGCTACCTCACCCAATCGTACAACACCTTCGTCGGAGGAGGCAAGGGGATATAATCGCTGCTCAAGGGAAGATATCTCAGTGAATAATTGCCGATTGCTATAAAAGGAGGCTCTGATAGTAGCTTCAGTTTTTCTTATAGTCGCACCTCAAAAAAAAAGGCCGTTAGAAATGAAAACCTTAATTGGCGCTCTAAGTAAAATTTAGGCCAAAGGGCAGGGTGAAAACCTGGAAACAGGTAGTCTGTCCTACAACAAATAATAATAATAAAAGCCGCTGGATTGGGTTAGGTCATTTCCAGGCAAAAATAAGGCACAGGGTTATGTGAAAATTCGGAAAGGACGCATTTCCCGCAAAGAAAAGCTAGTGTGAAGATCCACAAGGGAGGCACTACCTTTAAAATAATGACTTTCGAATGCCCGAAGTGATAAGGCGGCATTACTACAGATGATTTCCCTTCAGCGGATAGTGTATGGTGTAGGGATATGAATCAGAATCCTAGGCATACGCTCGTTAATCGGGGGACAAAGATGCACACCTAACGAGTTTTTTCAGAATAGGTTTCTGGTCAAAGTCCCTAAAGCCAAGATAACACTCTTCTGGATCCTTGGGGGCATGGTGGAGCAGCCAAGCCGCATCCTTAACGGACCCTTGACCACCTAGGATGTGGTCTACCCATTTTTGCAAGCATTTACATCTCATGTCATGCATACAATTTCTTGTATATACTTCTATGCAGATAACTTTGCAGGAAATATCCAAGCAAGAACCAACACCATCAGGAGATGGAACCCTCATACTTTGTAAGTCCGGAGCAGACTCGGTGCAGATCAGAAGAGCAATACTCGCATTTTTTAAGTCTAGAGCAGACTCGGCGCATCACAATCAGAAGATGGAACCCCCCACACTTTGTAAGTCTGGAGCAGACTCGGTGTAGCTCAAAAAAGCAATCATCGCGTTTTGTAAGTCTGGAGCAGACTCGGCGTATCACCATCAGAAGATGGAACCCCCCGCACTTTGTAAGTCTGGAGCAGACTCGGTGCAGCTCAGAACAGCAATCCTCGTGTTTTGTAAGTCTGGAGCAAACTCGGTGCATCACCATCAGGAGATGGAACCCTCACACTTTGTAAGTCTGGAGCAGACTCGTTCAGCTCAGAAGAGCAACTCTCGCGTTTTGTAAGTCTGGAGCAGGCTTGGCGCACCACCATTAGCAAATGGAACCCTCACACTTTGTAAGTCTGGAGCAGACTCGATGCAGGTCAAAAGAGCAATTCTCGCATTTTGTAAGTCTGGAGCAGACTCGACGCACCACCATCAGGAGATAGAACCCTCGCGCTTTGTAAGTCTGGAGCAGACTCGGTGCAGCTCAGAAGAGCAATTCTCGCGTTTTGTAAGTCTGGAGCAGACTCGGCGCACCACCATTAGGAGATGGAACCCTCGCACTTTATAAGTCTGGACCAGACTTGGTGCAGCTCAGAAGAGCAACTCTCCCATTTTTGTAAGTCTGAAGCAGACTCAATGCATCACCCAGAAGGATGAAAATCGTTCCTTAGTCTATACGGCGACTTAAGGAGATGATGTCATTAGCGTAATCGGGAAGACAGCCACCTCAGGTACGCACTTATTTCCTTTCTTTTCTGAATTTTTGCTCACTTAGGCACCTAAGTTCTAAGTTCCAAAAAATTGGGGGCAACTGTAGACACCGGGTCCCGAGACGGTCCAAGATCATGATTACCTGATGATGAGAGTGGTACTCGCCATGAGTAAAAGTGCCAAAAATGATGTCTTCCTTGTCGAAAATTCCCTTAAAAAAAATTCTATATTCTTTTTATTTGTTTTTGTTTTTATTTTTATTTTATTTTGTAGTCTCTTTTCGCATGCCACGTGTGCAGGCCGCGACCGCATTAGGACGGTGTGCACCTAGGGGCATGCACGCCGCGAGGCTGCGGGCGCTCTTGCGCTGTCGAGGGCGCGCCTCGCCTGCCTCGAGGCAAGCACCCCTGGGGCGCGTTTTGCCAGCCGCGAGGCAAGCACCCTTGGGGCGCGTCTCACCTGTCGAGTCTTTGCCGCGATGCACGCCCATAGCCGATAGGGGCATACATCGCGTAGGCTTCGCGCGGGCAATTTTGCCCCTTTGCACGGTCACTTTTGCCTGCTCTTCCTTGGTCAGTTTTTTTCAGTTTTTCAGTCTGTAAAAAATTGGTTTCATGCTTTTATGTTATTTTTGGGTAACAAAAATTAAAAGAGCATTTGTCTTTTCCTATTTTGGGACAAAGACAAGGAAACAAATGGGGGCTTCCCTTCATTTCATAGGGGACGGCAATTTTATTCAAAAAAGGAGGAGTTTAGTTTTCTCTCAAGCAAACCTTTTTCTTCTTCAAAAAATTTCTTAAGCATTTTCTCAAGTTTTAATTTTTTCTTCTCTAACAAACATTTCATCTTGGGTTTGATTTGAGCAAGAAAAATTAATTTTCTTTGCTTATTCATCCTGCAAAAAATATTATCTTGAGCTAATTTATTTAAAACCCAGATTTTTATATTTTTTCGGGTGTTTATCACTGTAAATTCGACAAGTAGAACGGATCAAGGCATCCTATTTTCCGATCTATAATTCTGAGGGTAAACATTTTTGGAGCCGTTCTCAATTATTTTGGTATATTATTTATTGTTGTTAATATTGATATTTTTTTGTTATTATTGCCATGTTCCATTGTTGCTTTTGTAGTTCCTTTATATTGTTGCTACTGTTGGCTTTTCCACTTTCCATTGTCATTTTTCTTACAATCCTTTCATCACTGTCAACGTTTATTATTATTATTATTATTATTATTATTATTATCAGCATTACCTTGTTGCCGTTATATTATTATTATTATTATTATTATTATTATTATTATTATTTGATTGAGGCTATCATTTCATTATTATTATTATTATTATTATTATTATTATTATTATTATTATTATTATCATTATTATCATTATTATTGCATTTATTTATTATTCGTCATTATGTTTTGTTGCTATTATCATTATTATCATTATTATTATTATTATTATTATTATTATTATTATTATTATTATTATTGCATTTATTTATTATTGGTCATCATCTTTTGTTGCTATCATCATCATCACCATCATCATCATCATCATCATCATTATTATTATTATTATTATTATTTTTATTATTATTATTATTATTATTATTATTATTATTATTATTATTATTATTATTTTATTTATTTATTATTGGTATTATTGTGTTGCATTAATATTATTGTTAATAGTATTATTTAATTTATGTTTATTTTACATTATTTGTTATTTGTTATCGTTATTGTTATTATTATTACTACCATTATTATTACTATGATTATTATATTTGTCCTTGTTCGTATGATTTGCTCTTGATTCTCTTCGCATGTAAATTGTTTACATATCACATTAATATTTTTGTATTCAATTCGTCTTTACTTGTTTAATTTTTAGAATTATTACTAATATTTTTGATATTATTTTCTGTTTGAGATTTATTTTTAGTTGCATTATGGGGCATTCCTGTGACCTCTCGGATGGGTCACCACGTGTAGGAGGCCGCGTCGTTTGGTGAGACCTTTCCTATTCCTTCTCTTTGTGCTGTGTTTACTTGTACAATAAATATTTTTTTTATTCACGCGTGAGATAAAAAAATCACCAAAGTATTTCTATAATTAAATTGGAATTTTTACTAATAAAATTGGGACCAATGTCCTTCATTTTAGCCAAAGAATGTAAAATGACACAATAAAACGAAGAGTTAAATTTTCTCCAAAAATGGGATCACTTATCCCGGTTTTTCGACCTAGCAATCAATTAACTCTTCGATCTCTCTTCAAAACAAATGCAAATGAGCCAATATTCCTAAACAAAACGAATGTCCCAATTTATTTATGTCTTGTTTATGTTTGGTTTTGTTTGATTGTTTAAATTTATGTTCATTTTCTTTTGGGCCCTTGTAATTAATCTTGGGGCAATATCATTTAGTTTTCTTTTTGGGATTGTATTCCGTCCCAATTTACATTTTTCAATCTTCTTTTATAGGGGTTTTATTCCGCCCCAATTTTCCTTGTAATTATGTGCTTTGTGTGTTTATTGCTTTCCTTTATTGCTTTATTTACCGCTTTCTTTATTGCCTTCCCTTTATTGCTTTTGAATGCTTGTAGTGCGCTTTAATTAAATGCATAAATCGTGTGGGATAAGAGATAGAATTTTAGGAAGTTAAAAACTCTTTTATAATTAACCAAAGCATAAAGAAGAGTGAAGTTCCGAACACCAATCTCTGGTCTAGACCGATATGAGGTTAGAGACCTTTCCCAATTTGTTGTAAATTGGGTGGCGACTCCAAAATACCTCAAAGGTGCCTAAAGGTGCCGTGAGGCTAGATGATCCTTTCCAATGTTCTATTGGGAAGGAGACATCCAAGATGTCTCAAGGCACCCAAGATCAAAAGACGCGAACCAATTCCTCGAATCCTAAAAGCGGGTTCAATGAGGGCCTTTGCTAGGTTTGGTACGAATCACACCCTTGTCTTTCTTTACTCCTTCCTCTACAAATACCATTCCAATTTCTAGAATTGGACACAATTCATCAATCCTCAATCCACATCAAACCAAAACCAGAAAGAGTAGAAGATGAATTACAAATAGCCACTTACCTTTCAATCTTATCAACTTAATCCTAGTCCACAAAGCAACAATTCATAGAATCAACTTAACATTTCCTAAGAAATCACACGGAAATAAGAAAAAAGAGCTGAATTGTAGAAAATGGAAATGGCTGGAACATGCACTCATGGTCCTTTCTCTCTCCTCAACACAATATATATGCATGTAGATAGTGGTGGTGGCAGCACAATGAAATGCCACCCGGATTCCACTCACAATTCTGCCTCTCAATTAATTAATTAATTTCCACTTAAATGTTAGTTAATCCACAATTAGCTTAATGATGCAAACTTACAACTTAGCCACTTAACTTTCCTTTAGTTTCTTAATTAGGTCCTTCTTTTATTACAATGAAGTCCACATTGCACCCTTAGTTAATCCAATTATACCAATTACAACAAGGGTACATTTCCGGCTATTACATGAATATTCGAGTATAGTTATTGGTTTATATTCTATTAGAGATAAAATGAAAAATCACGAAGGTTGGGCAAATTATTGTGAAATTAGAATTTGGGATAGGGATGGATTGTAACACCCTATACCCATAAACGTTACGCATATCGGATGTCACAACACAACACTAGAATACACTGTAATGCACTTATCAGATTCAGTGGAATTTTTTTTTTCAACAATAACATTCATACAAATACAACAATATAACAAACATACCGACACACAATTCATATACCTATCCTGTACAATCTCTTGTTCATCCATTGCAGTCGTATACATGTCATGCCTATACCTTTATCCTTGCTGTCAAATATTCTTTCGAACATCAGTAAACCTTGGCCACTACCACTTCTTTTCTTTCTATAACCTGCACACAGTAACCATACTACATGCTGAGCATTAAAAATGCCCAGTGGTGGATACATATCCTAAATTTTCCATTATACTAATTACATGCATGAACACACAAGCATATCTTTTATTCACTATATATACATATTAATTTTTTAGACTATTACTCAATTTATACTTTATTTTGATGTTTTAAATAAATCCTTTACTTTAGTCGTTAATCACTATGCCTTTTGCAACACTTCTATAACAATACTTTAACTTTACCATTTTAGTTAACATTATTGTTATCATCTATACTATTAACCTTAACCTTCATATTATTATGTTCAGCCTGTTAATTTAATAACCAGTTACATTAACATTCCTTGTTAATATTTTATTAATGTATTCATCAGTTTTCTTCACTTTTATTCATAACCTAATTACTCAGTTATAGTCTATATTTGGGTATAGTTCTAGCTATTGAATTATTCATATTACTATTTTCCTTTTAATCATTTATTTTACAATGCCATTATTACAGTTGTAATATAATCACAATATATTCATACAGTTTTTTCTATTTAATTTCAATTAGATACATCTTTTTTAATACTTTAATTATATGACCCTAAAACTCTAGTTCATTTCACATTACATAACATTTTCCTAATAATTCTAATGACTTCATTATCATTATCAATATTATTTTTACCGTTGTCAATTCTTTAAGTAAATTCAATTCGTTTCTTTAATTTAACTATAAATATTTAAATTCAGATACATGTTTTCGCTAATCATTATCAATAATCCTTTATTACCACAATGACATTTTTCGCTCGTTTACTGATACTAATATTACTCATATATTTTTCTTACATTTAATCCTATTGTCATTTTCATAACATTAACATTAACTGTAATATTTCTATTAATATTAACATTAACGTGAATATTGATATTATCATAAATATTAATATTAACATAAATACCATTATTAACAATAACATTAATATTACTTCATTATTAGTGTACTATAGTTATTTTATCTATTGTCAATTTATTACACAATTAGCATTCATATTACTTGTCAATTACCTTTTAATCCCTTATTTTACATTGCTATTGATAAACTACATTTAAATCCCTAGACTTTCACTAATTTACAGTTTTGTCTTTCACTTTTCACTTATCTACAATAATGCCATTAATTAACTTATTATCATATTTATTTTATTATTTAACATGCAATTTACCACTTTGTCCTTACAATATTATTCTTATACTAAATTACACTTATGTCCTTAAAATATTACTACAATTATAATTTTACCTTTAAGCAATTATTTATTCCATTCGATTATTTACATGCAATCGTCTTTACTTTAAATCATTTATACAATCAGTACCCTTAAAATATATATATATATATATATATATTTGCATTTCGGTCCCTTAACTATGGCATAATTATAATTAGGTCCTTATGCTATGTCATATTTGCATTTAGGTCCTCTAACTATGTCATATTTACATTTAAGTCCTTAAACCTTTGCTAAATTAAAATTTTACCCCTAACTTCCTCATATTTACAAAATTGCTACCAATTTATCTTATTTACTTATTTAATCCATTAATTAACATGCAGATTATCGTTTCGTCCTTAAATTACCATCATCATGATAAATTACATTTATATCCTTAAAATGTGACTAAATTACATTATTAACCCTTATTTAATTCATTTATAAACTAAATTACCATTTTACCCGTAAACTTTTTATTTCTTTCAATTAAGTCCTTTTTCACTTCAATTTCCATTTAAACTTCAAATTGATCATTTTAATTCCATTTTTATCATATTGTCTCAATCTTTTACATAATTACTAATTAGTCTTCAAAATACTACTTTCAAGTCAAATTTCATTTTAATCCTTATCTTATCTTATCTTATCACTTATCTTATCTTATCTTATCACATATTTACCCATATAATCATTTAATTATCCATTTTTCCATTATTACCCTTTTTTTCACTGTATTTTTCAAACAATCTCATTTTAATCCATTTTTCCTTAATTTGCCCCTAGTATAATTCCGGCAGAAATCTCCGAACATGATACACTGGACGTGGACCCTAAAGGCCCAATACATTTAAACATTTAGAGTGGTCTCGAAGGACCACCTATACATTTCATTTTTTTTTACATTTCTACATTTCAATCATTTCAGTAGGATCGTCATTTGCCTATAATAGGTGAGACTTCATGCTTACTATCGCGGTATAGTGTTCCTATGGTTAGCCAACTATATCTTGAGCTAGATTTAACCACCAGTCTACTACTAAGGGCATTAATCTTTCCACTTATCAATTATCAAGTTACAATAGACATTATCAATGGAACATAACTATACCATTCCATTCTTTATACATCAAATCATTTGTAAATCACTTAATCATTCCATTTTAGCATCTGTCATGGCATGACATAAATTAAATATAACTCATTGTATGCTTTTCATTATAAACATAATATTTCATTCCATGGAAACACATTCAATTTCCATTCTAAAGTTATCAATTAAATTACTATACACTTAATTTTTATTTTATTAACATTTTATACCCTTAAATTTTAATAAATTATCAAATAACATTACATTATTCTTATATATACTATTCGACCAAGGTGGAATTCTTTCACCATAAGTTACTTTCATCCCATTTATCACTCATTTAGTTAAATTTCATATTAATTAACCTAGTTATACCTTAAAATAACATTATATCACAAAATGTGAATTTATACCCTTAAGATTATCATCTGGCCATGTCATTACATATTCATTAAATTTATTCTTCTTTCCTTTAAATATTAAATTAGCTAGATCTCGTGTCAAACATTATGAATATACCATTTATATACATTAAATATCAAAGTATACCGTGGTAAACTATAGGTATACAACTCGGCCAAGCATTTATTTTTCATTCATTTATCACTTAATTAGCTAGATCACATGTTAATAAGTTTAAATATACAATTATATGCCATTAGATCACAAAGTATACCTATGTATACCTAAATATACTATCCGGCCAACATGTTGTCTATGGTATAAAGTTTATTTCTTTTCATTTTAATCATTCAAAATCTCATTTTTTTAACCTTCCTAAACATGATTATATGGTTTGATTCAATTAAACATGCATATTTCACATACTTTATGTTTAAACGTAACCAAAAATCATACATTTAATATGGAAAAAGGAGGATATTGTATCCACTAACCTTATTTTCTTATTCTTCACATCTTAAACATTCTTTTATATCCTTGGCTCCTTAAAACACCATCACTTTCCTTATATTCCTCAAGTGGTCGAATATATGCATCAAAGAAACCACCGTCAATTTGTTTCCTTTATGCAAAATAATTATATAAACATAATCTATACATCTTAAAGTACCTATAGCCTTGAACCAAATTAAAAACATCAATTTCACATACCTTAATTTGACACATAAATTTTTCCACTTATTTTCTCCCACTTTTTTCACTTCAAATGAACTCTATTCACCACCATTAGATTGTAGAGAGGCTAAAATTTGCTTAGGCAGCTTGGATTAAGGGAGAAAAATGAGAAGAATTGAAAAGATCTTAGTGGAAAACATGGAAGACAATTCGACCTAAGGAAGAGAGGGAGGAGGCTGCTAGATTTTTAGGGATTTCTCTAGAGAAATCTGTAATTCAAGGGTTTATATAGCTGCCTTATTGGGTTGGGCCTGGTCCAACCAAGTTGGGCCAACCATACCTAAGCACAATTACGTTTTAAGCCCATTTTGCAACCCAAAGTGATTTTTATCACTTTCCAAGCTCAATTCTTCCTAAAATTAGTTCCATAATTCTTAAAATATATAATTTATCCTTCACATAAAGTTTTAGCTTAATCGAAGACCGTTTCCTAGTCCGATAATTTCACAGCAGTCCGATAACTCAATTTTCTATTTCACTATTAAATTTATTTTTCATTACCATTTGATTGTCCATAATATTTCAAGAAAATCAATGCTTTCAGATAATTTTTCTGAAGTCTGTAGCATCATTTAGAGCTCAGTCAAACCTTGGTCAAACTAATCAGACTAAAGTCAAACTGGTCTGATAGGTTCAATTCACTAATTGAACCGGTTCGGTTCACTTTTCATCCTTAACTTCCTTTTTATTCTTAATAACTCATTTGACCTTGGTTCCATCTTAATCAGGGTCCATTTTTGGTCCAGTTTAATTAAACTCGTTTGATTCATCCATTTTTCGGTGTCACCATAAAATTACTTTTTCACTACCAAATTGTTCTACACACTATTCTAAATCTATCTCTGCCTTCAGATAACTTTTTAGAGGTCATTTACTATCTTTAAAGCCTTGGTTAAACTTCAGTCAAACTCAGTTACTATTTGAATCGAACAAGAGGCTATCTTCAGTTTGACTCTCGGGGACCCATTTAACCTCATTTTTGCACTAAATTACATCACCAGACTCTTCTTAACTCATATATTCTAATGGTACAATAAAATTATTTTAGCTAACTGCTGTCATTTTCAGCGATAGGGCTTCCTAAGGGTTACCCATCCTAGAATTTCCATACTTCTTTCACGTTCAACCTTTTAACTCATCTGTAATCAAAGGTACTCAAGCTGTCATTTTCACACCAAAATTGTACAACCGACTCTACAAAATTCACCGATCATTACTGTACCAGTTTCAGGACATTACATGGATGGTAGGGTAGCTGAATTAGAAGTGTACGGAAAGTTTACTTGCATGAGGATTTTAAGATATTATAAGGGAGACTCTGCAAAATTTATGTAAAAATCTAATAGTATATGTTATGAAAATAAAAGAGTTTAAACTAGAAAAAAAATTAAATGACAAAAATGTTTAAGTTTATAAGACATGTGACATCCGATGTTTGGATCCTTAACAGATCGGGCATAGGGTGTTACAAGAATATTGTTAAATTTAAACATGTTATAATAATAGTTTAAATATAGTTATATAGTTCTCAAAAAGTACTTGAATTTTTAATACTAATACAATATTAGATATTTATAAAAAAAATTGAAAAAGAAAAAAAATAATGGGAAGGATGAAACAAATCTGTAACATTTTATATATATTTTGCAATGCTAAAGTGACAAAGGACAATTTTGGAAAGAAAAGATTAAAATAACACCACACCAAATTGGTGTGCTTTTAAAACCTTCCTTTACAACTTAATACATACCCATACTTTGGTCCCTGAACTTTAATGCTTTTATATATTGGATCTCTATATTTTAAAAACTACATATTGGGTCCTCAAACTTTTCAAGGAGAACCCATTAAGTACAAAATGGATGTCATAAACGACAGTGTAATACAACCGCGGTTAAAGTTGCGTGTATTTTAATGGAACAATATTGTTTTTACCATTTGTTTGGACTTAATGTGTTCTCCTAGAAAAATTCAGTACCTAAACTATTTTCCATCCCAAATTGCACCATTTTTCCAACTTCAGCCCTATTCAAACCTTTATCACTTTAACACTTAATTTGTTAATTTATTCCATTATAAACACCTGTGAGGTCTGATATTGGATCTTTGTTGGGTGTGAGATGCACACGCGCTTATTTGTCATATACCTAATTTACTACTAATGAAAAGAAGGCACCTTGCCAAAACCTTACAAGAAAGTGAAGAACAAACCGTCTGCTCCCTCCCACCGTCGAGCAAAAACACTCAGGCCTTCGACTCTCCCCTAATTTCTTCTCCAAAATCAATATCACGATCTCATTTTGCAATTCTTGAGTGCGCGACTTTATTTGAGTGAAAATCAAACTAAGGCCTTGTTTGGATAGTGGTAGTGTATAATTTATTAATTTATTGTTCTTTAAAGAATCATAGTTAGGAGGATGATTTTTTGCATGGTATTATAGTGCATGATTTTTATCCATGATTTAAGAATTGTGGAAATGTCCAATTTTTAGAATCACAAATTTGGTGATTTTTCATGATTGTCTAAACTTACTTTTACTCTTCTAACCTTATAACTTTTACTTTTTACCACATCATTTAATTTTTTTTTAATAATCAAAATTAATTCCCACCTACTTTAAGTTCTTAACCAATTACATCATTTATTATTTTCTGCACTCACATTCTCATTCCACACCATCATCTTTCTTCTCACGTTAGGTTCACTGCTCTTCCTAGCTTTTTTTTTTTAAAAAAATAAGTATTATTATGCTTTTAACTTGTATTTTGTGATACTTAGTGTAATGGACTAAATAATAGGCTTATTATGAATAGTGTTTTCTGAGTTGATCAGTGGACACGAAGTGAAAAATACTCCCATGGAAAAACTATTTTATTTGATCATCAAAAAATATTGGTCATGATGAGTCCAAGAACGAAATTTGGGGTCCAACAGAGGTCAAATAGGCCCTAAAATCGCGAAAATGAGTTAAAAAGTCAGTTTGGGCATCAATCGTTGAAGGATGGCCGTCTGTTAAGAGGGACTGCCATCTGTCATGAGGGATGACTGTCTGTCAATGACTGATGGCTATCTACGGCCACAGACGAGCGTCTATTGTGATGAATAGCCGTTCGTGGACAAAAATCAACCCGAGCTGACTTATATTGACCTAAGTTTGACCAGACCATAACTTTTGCTATGGACGTTAGAAAAAATAACTCAAAAATATGGACATGCTCGTAGGAATGAGTAGAATCTAATGTTTTGGAAAAATTATTTTTATAGTGACAATAGAAATTTGGCTATCAGATAGGTAAATAATTACCAGACCGGGAAATGGTCTCCAATTGAGTTAAAATTTTATATGTGGGCTATTTAATATATTTTATAAATTGTGGAATTGATTTTGGGAGGAATTGAGCTTGGGAAATGGGAGAAATAATTTTAGATTGCAAATTGGGCCATAATGCTTACATGGGCTTAAAAGAGGTTGAACCAACTTGATCTAACCAAGCCCAATCCATTGAACCACCTATAAATAGCCTAAAATATCGGATTGTGCTATAAGACTCCATCATTTTCTCGATCTTTCCTCCTATCTCTTGGTGGCTAAATTCCTTTATCCATTCTCCTCTCCATTTTCTTCACTTCTCTTTATCTCTCTCCCTAAATCCAAGTTTCCCTAGCATATATTAGCCTCTCTATTAGTTAATTTTGATCTCTAATCTTTAACTAAAGGGATGAAAGTGGGAGAAATTAAGGATTCTATGTTACGGCATAAAAGTGAGGTAAGAGGAATTGGAGTTTTTCATTATAAGTAAGGGCTCAAATAGGTAAATTAGACTATGTAGAGTGCATTTATGTGATTATTTTGAACAAAGGATGCAAAATAATGATGGTTTCTTTGGATGATCTATTCCAACATATGTAGAAAGCATGGAACAGGAAGGTACCTCTAAGGGAAAAAGGTAAGGAGAAGGAAGTGTAGGAGGCCCAAAGCAAGTGATTGAGGTTAGTGGTTACCAAATCCAACTATTTCCATTGAAATTGTATGAATTTAGGTTATGTTTGTATGTGAGGTATGTGTAATTTGCATGCTAAATTGAAATAAACCTTACAAATATGTTTAAGGAGTTAAAAATAAATATTGGAGTGATTAAAATGGGAAGAAAAATTTTATAACTTGAAACCCTAGCTTGGCCGAATGTATATATATAGAGCATATATGGGTATACTTTAATATTTTATGCTAAATAATGGTATATTCATAATAAATTTCATGTAATCTAACTAATTTAATTATAAAAGAATGAAATATAATTTCTAAGACTGAAAAAGTGACTTGGCCGAATGGTTTTCTTAAGGAAAATAATATATAGTTTGATAATTTATTTAAGGTAATGGCATAAAATGAGTATAGAAGGAAAATTGAGTGTATGTTAATATATTTAGAATTATTGAGATTTATTTGAATATTTTCTAGTATGTGATTATATTATGTTCCTAATGCAAATTATGGAATATGACATGATAAAGTGACTTGATGGCATAATTGGTGTTTAAATTGAGTAATAAGTGGAAATGAAATTGAGTGGATAATGTTCTTGCCCTTAGTTATAGTCTGGTGGATAATCTAGCTCAGGATATAATTGGTTAGCCATAGGGACCTAATATCGTGGTACGAGTCATGACGACTCGCTTAGGTAGGCTAATGACGGTCTACCATAGTCATAAAGTGAAAAGTACTAAAGTGTACAGCGAATGTAAGTGAAAGTGTTTTGAGTGGTCCTATGGGGTCACTCTATAGTGTTGTGGATCTTTGAGGTCCACGTTCCATGTATCCAGTTCGAAGATTTCTACTGGATTAATACTAGGGGCAATATGATAAAAAAATGGATTATAATTGGTTAATTTGGTAATAAAATAAGAAAATAAGTAAAAAAGGGACTTATTTGTAGGAGTTGAAAAAGTTTAGTGATTGAATGGTAAAAATAATAAGTAAATAGTTAATTATATTAAATAAAAGAAAATATGTAATAAAGCGGTAAAATAAGTAAACTGATCATTAGTTAAGGACTAAAATGTAAATTGGTGTAAAAATGATATTCTAAGGACTAAATGTTAATTGGTAAGTCAAATAATAAGTTAAGTATAGTAGTAAAGTCAACAAGTGGAATTATCGTAATTAAAGGGAAAAGAAGGATGAAATTGTAAATAAGTAAAAGAATGAGAACTAGATTGTAATTTAGCAATAATACTAATTTAAGGGATTAAATGTCATTGAATAGTAACATAGAAAATGATTGTGTATTAAAGTGGATAATGGATAATTAAATGAATATATAATGATATTAATGAATTAAGCTAAAATATAAAATAAATTAATCACTTGTGATTATTAACTAATTAATATAGGAATTAAAGAATTAATAAAGGTAAATATAATGATAATTGACCAATATTGAATTTAATGATTTAATACATATATAAAATATGCATGTGTATGATTGGTTTAGATTAGTTAAAATTCTTGGATTAGTAACCACCACTGAGCATATTTAATGCTGAGAACGTAGCTTGTAGCCCAAAGTTTGGGAGGAGCAAGCATACTTCATTTTTGTAGTTGAATGGTTAAAGAAGAGTTAAGAAAGATTTTGTATGTAATATTTAGAATATGTATATGTATTAATGTGGACTTTTTGGATTTATGTATTGTCATGTATATGATGAACTTTTATATATATATATATGTAAAAAGGTAGAAATGTATTGTGGTTGGCATGATGAATCTTGATGATGAATGGATTGTGAAAAATATTGTTGTGCCCTGGATTGGCTGAGATTTACGTGAATTTGTAGGTTTGGGTAGGTCAGTATTATAGCCGTCATACTGCTGGAATTTTATCCAAAGGATTAGTAATTTAGATAGTTATAGGCCATCGATAGTTAGTAACAAAAAGTTATAGAATTTATGAAAATAAGTAATTAGGAAATTGACAATGGATGCCATGGAATGTCAAGTAAAGGAAGAAAAAAAATTACCCTAATTTTTACTAAGTAACTTAATTAAGTCATCCTTCAAAGAATCATGGTAATCGTTACTGCTCATAACGTACGTATTGTGTAGTGTGATAAGGGTGCTAAATTTTGTGGTATTAGAGTGTGCTTTAGACAATTCTAAGATTGGAGTGGGGTTAAAGGAAGTTGATTAAATGCATATACATGCCAATTTATAGATGAAAAGTGATATGAGATTAATATATGCTTGCTCTTTTTTTTTTATAGTGAGAGATTGTCTCTAAAGAAGGACGTCGAGAGGGTGAAGATGAAAGTGCAGCCTCTGTGAGTGTTGGGCGAGCTTAGTCGACATAGTCGTAGGCTATTCTGCCAGTTACGCTGGCTCCACCACTTCAGTCGGACTTCCTAAACTTGATGGAAAATTACTAATAGCATCGGCTGTAGGCACAGTAGGGTCAGCAGGCACAACCTAGGGCTCTATATCAACCTCCAGCTCCGCAAAAAGAAAGACGATATTAGAGCAACTCAAAACACTTGGGGCTGAAGATTTTTATGGGCATTATCCTCTAATACCAGTCTAGGCTGAGGAGTGACTTTTTAAGATAAAGAGAGAATTTGAAGTTACTCAGAGTCCTCCAGAAGAGATGTTACAAAGGATAGTGGCTTTATTACAGGGTCTAACTTTCTTGTGGTGGGATGCGGTTCCTGTCGAGCAATTAACTTGGGAGTTCTCTTGGCTCAATTTGAGACGAAATATATTGGGTCTGAATATAAAGCTTCAATATAGGATGCCTTTTGGAGACTTAGGTAGGGTAATAAGATAGTGGCAGAGTATGAGTATGAGTTTGAGCGCCAGGGTGCCTATTTGGATGAGGGACAAATGACAGAAGAAAGGTTATACTATAGATTTGAGCAAGGCCTGCATAAATGGATCAGGCAGATAGTGGGTGCTCAAAAGCATTGAAATATACGTTCCCTAGTTGAAGCGGCTACAAAGGTGGAATTAGTAAAAGTAGAAGAGGTGGAGAAACAGACACATTTTTAGCAAAAAAGCAAATTGGGTCAGGTCAGTAGTGTAGGGGGACAGAGCAAGAAGTCCAAAGGGCCCCCTCTTTCACAAAGTCATGCTTTTTCAGCACCAGGCCGTACCTAGAGGAATCCAGTCGGTAGTAATGCTCTATTGACTTTAGTTGGTAGTGCTCCTAGAGGCAGACGAAGAGGTATTGCTCAAGCATGTAATCACTTATGTAGAACCTTTTCGGGCGAACGTATATATCTATCAGGAGCTTGTTTTAAGTGTGGGTCGAAGGAACATCTAGTGAAAGATTGTTCAGAAGCTCAGGGTTCTATAGCTACATCTCCAGCACCAAGACCAAGACCAGCAGCTACTAGAGGAAAGGGTAGGGGAGTGGCCCCTAATCTTGATACATCTAGACCTCCTGCCCAGACATCTCAGGGTCAGGGGCGAGCTACAGGCCACACCTATGCAGTGAGAGCCAGAGAAGGAAATGATGCACTAGATGCAATCGTAGTTAAATTTGCATTATTTTTTGATTCAGTTTATGCACTTGTTGATCTGGGTTCCACACACTCTTATATAAATACAGATATTGTACATGGGAAAGATTCATATTTAAACCATGATATCTTAGTGAGTAATCCGTTGGGCCATATTGTGGTGGTGAACAAAGTGTATATGAATGATCACATTAGTGCTCAGGGTCATGCTTTCTGGCTATTCTCATTGAACTCCCTTTCTGAGAGTTTGATGTTATTCTGGGGATGGACTAGTTATCCTCCCATCAAGCGACTGAAGATTGTATATCACACCTCGATTTTCCCCTAGTAGTTTGAGCCATGGGTATGTGTGCATGTGTGTGTGTGGGTTTTGATAGAGTATACATGCATAGAGGGAAGTAGTGTATGTGTGAGTGGAGTTAGTCTTGTGTGTAGTGTCATTCATGGGTGTAGGGTGTGAGTGATCAAGATCCACCAAAGATAGGGTGACATGTGGCAAGGGTTTTAAGAAGTAGGTATAAATAGAAGGGGAGAGAAGAGAGAGCAGCCATTTTTTGCTACCTCTTTCCTGTTCTTTTCCTCCCCTCTTTATCTCCTCTTCCTCTTTTCTCTTTAAGTGTGACCTAGCTTTGATCCAAGTGAATTATTGGTGGAAATTGATCATCTCTCCAGCTTTATTTGGTAAGGTTTTGTTGGGTTTTCTTCTTCTCCTTCATCTTTTGTTGATTTTGTTAGGGATTGATTTGACTTAGGGTTCTTGTGTTTGTGTGTTTTGGATGAGAATTCTTGGATGAGAAAGATTTGAGATGAGTTTGGAAGCAAGAAAGATCAGATAATGAAGCTATTGAGGCAAAGGAATTGAGGTTAGGGATTTTTATGTGTTTGCTGTATTTTTGGAATTTTGAGGATTTTGATTAAATTATTTGTATGATTAAATTGTGGTTTTTGGTTTAAAAGTTGGGTTTTATATTGTTTTTGATGATTTGAAAGTTTGATTTGAGTTATGTTGAAGTTTGGGATTGTTGTGATTTTTGATGCAATGCATGATTGTGTATTGGGTTTGATTTACTGGAAAAATTGTGTGGTTAGTGATGTTCATATTGGTTCTTATGTTATGAGTTTTGTTTGATTTGAATTAAGATGCCTTATTGTTGGATTGTTGAATCAAATTGAGTTGCTATGATCTTAAGCATATTTTGAGTGTGGTTATTGATAATTTTTGGCATATTTTTGGGTTTTTGTTGATTTACACGGGGGTAGGGATTTCCACACTGCCGTGTAAATGCATTCTAGATTGAGGGTTTGCTGGTCAGTCGAGCCACACGGCTGTGACGCACGACGGACCAGCACGGCCCTCATTCAACCCGCTTTTAGGATTCGAGGGATTGGTTCGCGTCTTTTTGATCTTGGGTTACATGAGATATTTTGGAATCCCCAACCCAATAGAATATTGCGAGGTTCATCTAATCCCATGAAACCTTTAGGCACCTTTAAGGCATTTTAGAGTCACCACCCAATTTACAAGAAATTGGGAAAGGTCATCTAACCTCGGGGGTCTTAAACCAGAGAAGGTGTTCGGAACTTCACTTTTATTCATTCCTTAAGTTAAGTTTATAAATGAGTTTTTAACAAAACAAAATTCCATCCCTCATCTCACGCGATCATGCAATAAATTTAAAGCGCATTTCAATCACATCTGAAAGCGATAAAGAAAGCATAAAATAAAGCAATAAATAAATTATAAGAAAAATTTGGGATAGAACAATCCCCCGAAATAAAGAAAGTACAAATAAAATAAAAGGATAAACTTGCCCCAAAAATTAATTACAAGGACCCAAAATGAATAAATAAATAACTGCATCACAAAAAGAAGAATAATAAAATATATCATACATAAATCGAGATATTCATTGGATCTTTAGGAACATTGGTTCCTTTTTATTAACTTAAAAAATTTGAGAATTATTTTTGGGCATTGATTGAGAAAACCGGGATGAGCGATCCCATTTTATGAAAATTAATTCTCCATTTGAAAGTGAAATTTTATTGCTTAAAAATAGGACATTGGCCCATTTTATTAGAAAAATCCCAATTTTAATTATTGTATAAAAACATGAATTTTCATAATAAAAACCGATCCAAAATACATTTTACGTGCAATATACAAAATAATAAAATACGAAAAATACAACAATTAAAATAAATGCAAACCAAACTTTGAAGGCTTTTAGTGCTTGATTCTCTAACTCGCCCATGGGTAACACTCAAATAAAAAAGGCAAGTATTATAACAAAAGAAAAAGAAAATTAAGATTAGTAATTAAATAAAATACATAAAGTAAAATAAATAAAAAAAAAATTAAAATGAAATACGTAAAATAAATAAAGGACCCAATTAAAATTAAATAAAACTAACAAATATGTTAATTAGGCTGATCAAGTAAATAGAACAAATAAGTAAATGACTAAAATAAATAAGTGAGAATGAATAAAATAATGATGTGTGAACCAAGTAAGTTGGAATTAAAGGAGAAAATGATGCAAAATGGCCATTGTTCACGTGAATGCATGTATGGGAAAAGAAAAGAAAACAAGCAATTTTATTTAGTTGGAAAAATATGATTATTGGGTTAAAGATGCAAAATTAACATGATTAAATTAATAATTTACATGTTAATCACAATAAACATAAATATTTACATGGCAAAAAGATCAATCAAAAACAAATTAATTAATTTGCATGTCAAAATTAATGAGAAACCAAAGCAAAATAAATTAATTACATGTCAAAATAATAAGAAATCAAAACAAAAGAAATTAATTGATTAATTACATGTTAATAATGAGAAATCATGGCAAAATAAATTAATTATATGTTAAGAATAATAAGAAATCAAAACAAAAGAAATTAATGGATTACATGTTAGGAATAAAATCAATAAGACAATATTTACATGAACAAAAGAATAAAAAATAATAGAATAAGATAAATAAAAATAATTAGTTCGGAGCCAAAAAAATTTACCCTCAGATTTGGATTCGATGGAATAATGATGATTTTCTTGGAAAATTCCTCAAACAAATAATTTAGCAATGAAATTAATCCCTTTTATTTATGGAGAAAACAAAGAAATTAATTTGAATGCTTAAAAGATTGAAAATTGATTTGAAAGTGAAAATTAATTCCTTTTGTTTATAGAGAAAACAAAGAAATTAATTTGAATGCTTAAAAGATTGAAAATTGATTTGAAAGTGAAAATTAATTCCTTTTGTTTATGGAGAAAACAAAGAAATTAACTAAAATGATTATGAATTGAAACTTGAATTTCCAATCTCAATTAATAATTTTTAATGAAAAAATAGAAAATCTGAAATTTTTTGAAGAAAAATCAAAGAAGAAGAAAAGAACCAGCTCTGAAAAATCTAATGTGAACAAATAATGGAGGCTCCCCTTTAGGTTTTTTTATCTCAAAATATTTATACGATGGAAAAATAAAACCCTAATTTTATAAGGAAAATAAATTTTATTTTAATTCAATTTCCTGCCTTTTTTAATGATAAAATCAGCTTTTATTTATTAATTATATAAAAAAATGATTTAGAATTTAATTTGGACTCAAAAACCTCAATTAGGGTGAAAAATCACGTTTTGGGGCGAAAATCGGTGGAAAATGGCGGCTGCGGCGGAACCTGGTTGTTCTGGCGCACGAATCCGCGCGGATGGGCGAGGATGGGCTCGCTGCTATGCAGCACGATCCGCGAGCGTGCGCGCGGCACTCCGTGCGGACGCTCGCGCAGCGCTCCTCGCAGACACTCGCGCAGTGCTGGGGGCGCTCGCCCCCAGCGCGCCGCGGCTGCCGCAATGGTCCAAATTTTTTTTTTTAAATTCTAAATTGAAACTTTTTGAGATAAAATTAATAATTTCAAACACATTTTTATTTTTTAAATTTTCAAAATACATATTTTTTATTTTTTTTATTTTATATTCTTTAAAAAGCAAATTTTCACTTGAAAATCATCACTTCCAATATTTTTGCCTGCGAACGGGCATCTAATCATCATTGAGTAACCCTGGTCTATGCTGCCTCGGGATCCGGTGTCTACAGTTGCCCCCAGTTTAGGAGAAACTAGTACACTAGTGTCTAGGTGAGCCTAAACTCAAAGAAAAGAAGGAAAGAGACACATACCTGAGGCAGCTATCTTTCCGAACTAGGTGATGCTATTGTGGTGGTCGTCGCCATGTTGTCGGCGTGTTATCATGTGTTGAAGCGGTAGTGCCATGATCGTGCTAACCCTCCGTAGAGTGGTAATGCTGTCATCGTGCTAACCCTTCTAAAGTGGTAGTGCTGCGGTCGTGCTAACCTTCTATAGAATGGTAGTGCTGCCATCATGCTAACCCTTCTGAGTTGTGAAGCAGTAGTGCCGTGATCGTGCTAACCCTCCATGGAGTGGTAGTGTCGTCATCGTACTAACCCTTTTGAAGTGGTAGTGCCGTGGTCGTGCTAACTTTTCGTAGAATGGTAGTGCCGCCATCGTGCTAACCCTTCTGAGTTTGTGAAGTGGTAGTGCCGTGATCGTACTAACCTCCGTGGAGTGGTAGTGCCGTCATCGTGCTAACTCTTCTGAAGTGGTAGTGTCGTGGTCGTGCTAACCTTCCATAGAATGGTAGTGTCGCCATCATGCTAACCCTTCTGAGTTTTTGAAGTGGTTGTGCCATGATCATGCTAACCCTCCGTGGAGTGGTAGTGCCGTCATCGTGCTAACCCTTCTGAAGTGGTAGTGCCGTAGTCGTGCTAACCTTCCATAGAATGGTAGTACGGCCATCATTCTAACCCTTCTGAGTTTGTGAAGTGGTAGTGTTGTGATCGTGCTAACCCTCCGTGGAGTGGTAGTTCCGTCATCATGGTAACCCTTCTGAAGTTGTAGTGCTAACCTTCCGTAGAATGGTATTGCCGCCATCGTGCTAACCCTTTTGAGTTTATGAAGTGGTGGTGCCGTGATCGTGCTAACCCTCCGTGGAGTGGTAGTGTCGTCATCGTGCTAACCCTTCTGAAGTGGTGTTGTCTATGAGCCCTTTGGTTGATTGCCCCCTGAGAGGTCTTTGGTTGATTATTTGGATTTGATGTTTGGAATGATGCTTGGACTGATTTTGCTTTGGCTAGTTGCCCCCCTGAGAGGTCTTTGGTTGATGCTTGGATTGATGATCTGTCTGATGTCATCACTCGCCTTTTGTTGGTGTCCATATCGAATCTCTCTCTGCAAAACAGGAAGACAAAATATGCAGAAATAAATAGTGAGCATGCACGTGAAATGCATGAGTCATGCAGGAATGCAGAATAAGAATTCATCTTAGTGGACTTGGAGATGATAGCCTGGCTAGCCGCAACTTCCGATAGGATCGATACTCTTTGGAATTGCTTTTGAATTTCATGTCTTTGGGATTACGAGGTTCTCATCTGATACCTATAGTCATTTTTTAAAGGTAGTGCGTCCTTGTGGATTTTCACACTAACTTTTCTTAGCGGAAAATACGTCCTTTACGGATTTTCACATGACCCTATGCCTTAGTTTTGCCTGGAGTGGATCCAACCCAATCCAGTGGCCTTTTTTTTAAGGACAGACTGCCTGTTTCCAGGTTTTCACCTAATACTTTGGCCTAACTTTTGCTTAGAGCGCCAATTACGGTTTTCATCTCTAACGGCCTTTCTTTCTTTTTTTTTTGAGAGGATGAAGCTTTTTGAAAAAATCTTTCAGACGTCTTAGATCATTTTTGCATGAGCTTGATTCTTATCATGAGGATGCTGTAGGATTGCCTTCGTAGTTGATAGCAAAATGAGTCGGCTGAAGGACCCGAGTGGTGAGAGTAGCAGAGGATAGATAGTAGATGACTTTGATCACACAAAGTGAACTGCTCTTATCACATCAATATACCATTACATAAATGCATGTGTTTCAATTTAATTTCGTTAAACATGATCATTGTTTGGCATTAATCTCAAGAATATAAAATCTCATCTAATCTCGGGATGGATCTTGAAAGCATCAAACTCCTGTCATCAATCAGCCCTCTCGAGTTTTCATGATTGAATATTTTCTCTCAACCCTTAATTTTTGCCCAGAATGCTTTTTTTTTTTTTCTGGCAGGACGCCCAATTTTAGCAAGATCGCCTTTTTTTTTTCAACCCACGAGGCATTTATTATTTATTTTTCTCTTTTTTTTTGTTGTTTTTAGCCTTTGCCATGGAACTTCCTTCAGTCTATCGGTGTCGATTGAATTTGCTTTCATCTTCATTGGGGAGGTTATTTCTTCTGACAGTGGTTCTTTTTAACATCAAAGTCTTGTTCTTGGGACTTGTGCAAACTGGCTGAGGTAATGAGTTTCTTCGCTTGGATCTTGGCCGTGAAAGTTTGTATCTTCCCTTTGTTTGGCTTTGGTGGTTCAATTTCTAATGTAACCTTTGATGGTTGAGATGGTGTCGTATGTTAGCCTCAAATGGTTTAGGACAAAGCTATGGTTTAGGACACAACTCTCCTTTTTTTTTTTTTGCGAGCTAATGAATTGTCCTCCTAAGTTTGGTTATAGGGGTCCTTGTTGGTCTCATATGATTAAAGGTTAGTCTTGATTGACTTTGGGGTAAACATCTCAAACGGTTATGAGGAAAGAAGTTCTAAGGGCTTGGTTTCAATGAGTTCTGTATTTTTTGTGAAGGTTCAAGGTTTTATTTGTCTAACTTCTAATGTAGCCTACGGAGTTTGATTTTGTTTGGCTGCACTGTATGTGTCATAGATGCTGAGTATGCAAAGAAATGGCTTTTTGAAATTCTGCTCGTCATTATGTTGGCATGTTGGAGTAGCATCGTCCTAACAATATCCTTGTCAATTTTCAAGTCCTAACAATATCCTTTTTCTCCACTCTCACTAGTGGATTAAGAAGACCCGATCATATTCATGGTGGAGGGACTGCATTGTAGCCTGTCTTCTTCTTCTTCTCTCTTTTCTCAAGATTTGTGATCTGATTGGTGTCAATAAGATCCTGGATCTTGTTCCTCAATGTACGGCAGTAATCTGTCAGGTGCCCGGTGTGTTGATGGTAGGCACAGTATTGGTCCTCTCTATGCCCTGGCTGTCCTTGATTCATAGCTGGTCTAGGTGCGAAAGGTCGCAGCTTACCCTCTTTCATCAATCTCTCTAGTACCCAGGATAGAGAGCGGCCTAAGTTGGAGTAGTATCTCTGACCCTGCCCAACTCTAATAGCTGAAACTTCTGTTGTCTTACCATTTCTGCTATTATGCTCTCGGCACCACGTGATTTGTACCCTGACTGGTTCCCATAGCCTTTCCCAGCAAAATTATTTTGGATTGCTTTCTTTGCTAGGTAGGCCGCCTCAGCCTCTACAGTAATATCCTTAAGTGACTCCCAATCCCTGAGCCCCTTAAAGCTGAGTAAATCTCTCAAGTAAGGGCATGAGTTCTTGATAAATAACCTGATCTGGTCAGTAGTGTCAGGCTTTCTCTTCATCTCCATAACCCTATTCCTCCACCTAGTGAGGTATTCATGGAATGATTCATTGCTTCTTTGTTGTAAGAGCTCGAGGTCCTTCAGGGTGACCTCCATTTTGGTGCTTCATCATATTGCCTCATAAATTCTTCAGTCAAAAGGTCCCAATCCTCCTTGGACCTCCTGTCTAGCCCGTGATACCAGTCTACTGCCGGACCCACAAGACTTAGGCAGAAATATTCCACCTTCTGCTTCTTACTCAACCCTGTGCCTTTCATGACCAGGGTATACTGCTTGATGTGTGCAGATGGGTTCGAAGTACCATTGAACTTCGGCAGCTAAGGCATCTTGAACCTTTGGGGCAACAACTCTTCATATCCTAGATCTCTGTTCTCAGGATTGATCCCCTTTCCAGCTGACAGCATACGGGTGATAGCCTCAATCTGCTGTCTCATCCCTCTTAAAGCCTCATCCTCTACCCTAGGTGCTCTGGCCCTCATAACTTGATGGACAATCAGCTCCTCATCTTCCTCCTCCATCAGGAAATCATCGTTGGGATTAGGAATCCTTTCCCTTCTTGGCTCGATGGGCGCAGCAGTTCTGTGCTCATTGATAGGTTGACGGGCAGCAACTCCAACGAGAGGAGCCTCCCCACCAGCAGGCAGTTTGGCTTGCCCCCAAGGAGGGACTATCGGTGGTTGTGGAGCGACAAGTGGCTGTGAAGCAGCGGAGGATGAGTAATCCGTTCAGCCATAGCACCCATCATTTCCAACATTCTCTATTCAAAATCCTCTAACCTCCTAGCAAGGTCCTGAGTGGTCAAAGCTCCGGTCTCTTCTGCCATTGATAATTCAAGAGAGGATTCACTAATTGATGAGAATGACTCAGAATCCCAGTCAGACACTAGTTCCGGCAACTCAAAGAGCAGATTTGTCCTTACTAGCCGACCGTAGGAACCTCTAGTCCACTTAGATGAATCTATGATGGCTGAAAAATTTAAATTGTTAGAATGATGCATGAATGACATAAATAATGCATGATCGTGCGTTATGCAACATTTACAATCACATGCAAGCAAGTAAATCCTTCCAACCTTATTACTCCCACACATGAGGTAATGCAGTCTCTTTCCTAGGTGGGCTTGATTCATGGGTTAACGGGGAACCCAATGAATGCGTATGGTGCATGGTGGAAAATCGACAGCATAACATCTCTTGACTAATGCACATACGTATGAGTTTTGGCCTTTATGTATTTAAACATTTCAACTAAATCAAAATGGGCTTACCGAGGCATGAAAGCCTTTGATAAAATACCATTTAATTTGGTTGATTTTGTTCAATATATAATGGCCCACATAGCAAGCATCGTATTAAGGTACATGTCACCTAGGGGAAGTATCTATTGCCATTACATGAGCTTTGGTCATGGGTGATGATACTTTAGGGCTACCCAAGCATGGTTCCTGCCAACGGGTCTAGCTCATCACGAGCGTAACGACCAATCGGGTCTTCATTTGATATACCATGACGGTACGAGGCTTGGGCTGGTGATTATCCCGAGCACTTACCTACAATGAGTGAAAGTAGGGTCGTGCTTTAGGAATGCATCGGGGTAAAATAAGGGACCAACTAGCATAGTTCTAAGACTCTAATGGATGCAATGCAATTTCGAAGAGAAATGGAATTTTCATTTGTTAATAACTCAATTATAAGTTTAACTTAATTCACTTTCGAAGCGAAGTTTCGATCATCCCCAGCGGAGTCACCACTGTGGCGCGCGCCGGACCAGCAATGCCCTCATTGAACCTAATTTTAGGATTCGAGGAATTGGTTCGCATCTTTTTGATCTTGGGTTACACGAGATATTTTGGAATCCCCTACCCAATAGAACATTGGGAGGTTTATCTGATACCATGAAACCTTTAGGCACCTTTGAGGCATTTTGGAGTCGCCACCCAATTTACAGGAAATTGGGAAAGGTCATCTAACCTCGGGGGTCTTAAAGCAGAGAAGGTGTTCGGAACTTCACTTTTATTCATGCCTTAAGTTAAGTTTATAAATGAGTTTTTAACAAAATGAAATTCCATCCCTCATCCCACGTGATCATGCAATAAATTTAAAGCGCATCTCAATCACATCGGAAAGCAATAAAGTAAGCATAAAATAAAGCAATAAATAAATTACAAGAAAAATCTGGGACAGAACAATCCCCCGAAATAAAGAAAGCATAAATAAAATAAAAGGATAAACTTGCCCCAAAAATTAATTACAAGGGCCCAAAATGAATAAATAAATAACTGCATCACAAAAAGAAGAATAATAAAATATATCATACATAAATCGAGATATTCATTGGATCTTTAGGAACATTGGTTCCTTTTTATTAACTTAAAAAATTTGAGAATTATTTTTGGGCATTGATTGAGAAAACCGGGATGAGCGATCCCATTTTATGAAAATTAATTCTCCATTTGAAAGTGAAATTTTATTGCTTAAAAATAGGACATTGGCCCATTTTATTAGAAAAATCCCAATTTTAATTATTGTATAAAAACATGAATTTTCATAATAAAAACCGATCCAAAATACATTTTACGTGCAATATACAAAATAATAAAATACGAAAAATACAACAATTAAAATAAATGCAAACCAAACTTTGAAGGCTTTTAGTGCTTGATTCTCTAACTCGCCCATGGGTAACACTCAAATAAAAAAGGCAAGTATTATAACAAAAGAAAAAGAAAATTAAGATTAGTAATTAAATAAAATACATAAAGTAAAATAAATTAAAAAAAAATTAAAATGAAATACGTAAAATAAATAAAGGACCCAATTAAAATTAAATAAAACTAACAAATATGTTAATTAGGCTGATCAAGTAAATAGAACAAATAAGTAAATGACTAAAATAAATAAGTGAGAATGAATAAAATAATGATGTGTGAACCAAGTAAGTTGGAATTAAAGGAGAAAATGATGCAAAATGGCCACTGTTCACGTGAATGCATGTATGAGAAAAAAAAACAAAACAAACAATTTTATTTAGTTGGCAAAATAGGATTATTGGGTTAAAGATGCAAAATTAATATGATTAAATTAATTATTTACATGTTAATCACAATAAACATAAATATTTACATGGCAAAAAGATCAATCAAAAACAAATTAATTAATTTGCATGTCAAAATTAATGAGAAATCAAAGCAAAATAAATTAATTACATGTCAAAATAAAAAGAAATCAAAGCAAAAGAAATTAATTCATTAATTACATGTTAATAATGAGAAATCATGGCAAAATAAATTAATTATATGTTAAGAATAACAAGAAATCAAAACAAAAGATATTAATTGATTACATGTTTGGAATAAAATCAATAAGACAATATTTACATGAACAAAATAATAAAAAATAATAGAATAAGATAAAAAAAATAATTAGTTCAGATCCCAGAAAATTTACCCTCAGATTTGGATTCGATGGAATAATGATGATCTTCTTGAAAAAATCCTCAAATAAATAATTTAGCAATTAAATTAATCCCTTTTGTTTATGGAGAAAACAAAGAAATTAATTTGAATGCTTAAAATATTGAAAATTGATTTGAAAGTGAAAATCAATTCCTTTTGTTTATGGAGAAAACAAAGAAATTAACTAGAATGATTAAGAATTGAAACTTGAATTTCCAATCTCAATTAATCATTTTTAATGAAAAAATAGAAAATCTAAAATTTTTTCAAGAAAAATCAAAGAAGAAGAAAAGAACCAGCTCTGAAAAATTTGATGTGAAAAAATAATGGAGGCTCCCCTTTAGGTTTTTTTATTTCAAAATATTTATATGATGGAAAAATAAAACCCTAATTTTCTTAGGAAAAATAATTTTATTTTAATTCAATTTCCTGCCTTTTTTAATGATAAAATAAGCTTTTATTTATTAATTATCTAAAAAAATTATTTATACTTTAATTTGGACTCAAAAACCTCAATTTTGGTGAAAAATCACGTTTTGGGGCGAAAATCGGCGGAACATGGCGGTTACGGCGGAACATGGGCTTGCTGGCACGCGAATCCACGCGGATGGGTGAGGATGGGTGCGCTGCTGCGTAGCACACTCCGCAGGAGCGCGCGCGGCGCTCCACGCTAGCGCGCCTCGGTTGCCGCAATGGTCCGAATTTTTTTTTTAAATTCTAAATTGAAACCTTTTGAGATAAAATTAATACTTTCAAAAACATTTTTATTTTTTTTATTTTTAAAATACATATATATATATATATTTTTTTTTATTTTCTATTCATTAAAAAGCAAATTTTCACTAGAAAATCATCACTTCCAATATTTTTGCCTGCAAACGGGCATCTAATCATCATTGAGTAACCCTGGTCTAGGCTTCCCCGGGACCCGGTGTTTGCAACGGCGTTAAGGATTTCCATTATGCCATGTAATTGCTCTCTGGACTACCTTTCTCGGCATG
This sequence comes from Excoecaria cochinchinensis, assembly GCA_947683425.1. Lineage (NCBI taxonomy): Eukaryota > Viridiplantae > Streptophyta > Magnoliopsida > Malpighiales > Euphorbiaceae > Excoecaria > Excoecaria cochinchinensis. The sequence goes on from CANTUQ010000004.1 coordinate 8,566,372, forward strand.
ATTCTTGGGCTCATTCACGACTCGTGATGCTCCCTCTTGTGGGCTGCATGACTCGTGCAGTAAGGCACGACTCGTGAAGCTAGTCACGAGTCGGCAAGGAGCAATCACCTTCACGAGTTGTGAAGGATGCTCGTGACTCGTGAAGAAAGAGAGCACGATTCGTGCTTGTTGGGGAGCCAAGTCACGACTAGTGCGCTAGAGCACGACTCGTGACAGGGCAGTGGGCATCGACACGAGGGTAGTGGGCATCGACACGAGTCGTCTTGTCTTTCACGGCTCATGTCCTTCGCCCTTCCCCTCGCGCATGGCCTTCTGGCCACTGTCGTGAGCGCAACTTTTGGTCACAATCGTGACAGTGACCCCCTGCCTGTCCTATTTTCTGAAAATGAAATTTATGTCTCCTTTTCATGGGTTTTCACTATTGTTTTATATATATATGACTTTGCTCATGCATGTCTAAATTTTAATGGTTTTTTAATATAAATAATATGTTATGATTTGGATGTGATTTGTATTATGCATGGATAATGTTATGAAACCCCATGAATAAATTATGTTATCGTTTTAATGAATGATATTGCAATTATTCCTAATTGTTTAATGCTTTTTCATATGAAAGATAATTTAAAGTTAGTTTAATGATTAATGCAAATATATCAATGCATGTGTCTATGTGAATGATAGAACGATGAAGCACATATTTACTAGAATGGGTATATATATGTGAAGAATTTAATAATGATATGGAAAATTTAGCCTGCATTAGTCGAGTAGTGGATAAATAGGCATGCCTATAGAGTTCTGATGCTGTAGCCCTTTGTTCTGTTTGGACCCTGATCAAGTCCCCGTTTGGTTCCTTGTGAACCTCAATGTGTATGGATCTTCTTTAAGATCCCCCAATGCGAAAATGTTTTGAAATGAAAAGAAAAGAATGATTTTAATATCTTCGGATATCCATGCGTTATGAAAGAATTATTGGTACCTTTAGGTATTTATGTGTTTACTCGCTTATCCACCCCTTTGACTTAGCAGGCAACTAAAAGAATGAAAGAATGTGATTAATTGATAAATTCTGTAATGATTGCAAAAAGATATGTGATTGAGCATCGAATGCATTTGTTGATATATATATATATATATATATATATATATATATATATATATATATATATATATATATATACACACATATATATCTTATGAGATTGTGCTTTACACACTTATATGTTCTGGATCCTTTTTGGACACCTATGTGGAAATGTGTGGTACCTTCGGGTACCTATGTGTTTTGTATAATAAGCCAATGTCCGTAAATGAAAAGAGATATAACGAATAATATTTGTTCAAATAGGCTTGTATTAATTTGTTTAAAAGTTATGGATATGAGTGCCTATATGATGTATTGGTAGAGACTTACTAAAGTATTGGATATGCATATTTGTTATGGTTGAATAATTAGCGAATGAATTTTATAAATATATTCGTTTACATGTTTAATTGAGAACACAGGTATGTTATGTGTTTGCTTGTCTTCTGAACCTTAGCTTGGGCGACCAATGTAAGTATATCGGTAAGGAATGCTTGTGTAGTATTTGTTGGTTCTCGAAGAATACATTAATTGCATGTTGATTATAGTTAATGGGAAATAAAGTGGTAAGAACGATATAAATAACCGAATTTAAGAAAGGCTTTTGGACTATGTATGTACAAAGGTTTTCTGAGGAACTACGTGGTTCTGATTCCCTATTATAAGGATATGTAGGAAGCTTGGAATATTTATTTCAAGCCCGAACCAAATCTGAGAATCGAAATGTTTTGTTTAGTTTTGAATGCATAATAGTTTAAACAAATGAAAGGTTTTGACTTAAGTAATAATACTATTATCTGCATGATTTTAGAACTACTAGTAAGTATGGGAATTGGTAAGGCTTAATATTTCTAAACGAGTGTGGTTACGAAATTGTTTAGGTTTCAATATGAGAATAAGAATATGAATTTATGATATCTTTTACCGGTGTACTTGATGTTATGTATAGATATATATTGATTTGCATTTGTTTCCCTCGGCAACCACTATAAGTGGCTGCCCATTATTTATTTCCCTCGACTAAACATTATCGCTTAGCACGGTTGTTTGTTCGTGTAGGTTAGGAGATCATAGTAGCGCAGCGGTCCGCCGAGTTTTGGCCAACGAGTCGGTAGAAGTTATAGAAAGTTTTTATTGATTATCGGTTTGTAATTAAGTTTATTTATTTAGCATTTGTATTGAGATGTAATAATCCTTAGTGCGAATGATGGTGTATGTGAGATAAGTTTAGGATGTGTATGTGGTTGAGGTTCTAGACGTTAGAAATTTTATAATTCCATTTTGGTATCTGTTTCTTATGTAAGTATGTATAATTCTGTATTTGTCGCTTAACATCCTTCACCTGTCGTGGTATGTTGCTACATATGGGTAAGGGGTTTTACATTGTAAATAGAAAAGAATGATTCTTAAAGTGTCTAATGATTAGGAGATCACGGTTATGGGTGAGAGAACATAATTCCTTTCAGATGTCATATCAGAAACATCAGCTAAAAGGCTTAAAAAGAAAGGGATATGTTGCTTATCTGTGTTATCCTATGGAGGCTAAAAAGGTGACAGATGTGCCTATAGTGTGTGAGTTCTCTGATGTATTCCCTAAAGAGCTACCATGTCTACCACCTGATAGGGAAGTCGAGTTCACTATTGATGTGGCTCCGGGCACTGTACCCATCTTAATTGCTCCTTATCGAATGGCACCTACAGAATTAAAAGAATTGAAGATTCTGTTGCAGGAGTTGCTTGAAAAAGGCTTTATCCAGCCTAGTGTGTCGCCTTGGGGAGCACCTGTTCCTTTTATAAAGAAGAAGGATAGGTCACTTAGATTATGCATTGATTACAGACAATTTAATAAAGTGACGATCAAGAACAAGTTTCCTCTGCCATGGATTAAAGATTTATTTGATCAGCTTAAAGGTGTAGGCATGTTTTCAAAGATTGATTTAAGGTCAGGCTACCATCAGTTGAAAGTTAAAGAAGCAGATGTGCCTAACACTGTTTTTCGTACCAAGTATGGCCATTATGAAATTTTGGTCATGCCCTTCGAGCTTACAAATGCACCAGAGGCTTTTATGTACTTAATGAATTGGATCTTCTATCCTTATCTAGATCAGTTCATGGTGGTCTTTATAGACGACATCCTAGTATTCTCAAAGACTCTTGAGGAGCATGGTAAGCATTTGAGGATTGTTTTACAGACTTTGAGAGAGAAGCAGTTGTATGCCAAGTTTAGCAAGTGTTATTTCTAGTTGAATTAAGTATCTTTTCTGGGTCATGTTGTGCCAGGAGAAAGTATAAAGGTAGATCCTAGAAAGATTGAAGCAATTTTACATTAGAGAATGCCTAAGAATGTTACAGAAGTAAGAAATTTCTTGGGTTTGGCAAGATACTATAGAAGATTTGTGAAAGTTTTCTCCACTATAGCAATGCCACTTCATTATTGCAGAAGCATGTTAAGTTAGACTTGAGTGATAAGTGCCAAGAAAGCTTTGAGAAGATGAAGAGTATGTTAACAAAAGCTCCAGTGTTAATACAACCAGAGTCTGGTAAAGATTTTATGATCTATAGTGATGCCTCCAGAATTGGTTTAGGCCGTGTATTAATGCAAGAAGGAAAAGTGATTGCATATGCCTCCCGGCAGCTCAAGACTCATGAGAAGAATTATCCTACACATGATCTTGAGCTTGCAGCCATTGTATTTGCTTTAAAGATCTAAAGACATTACTTGTATTGTGAGAGATGTTATATTTATACTGATCATAAAAGTTTGAAATACCTACTTACGCAAAAAGAGCTCAATATAAGACAGAGGCGCTGGCTCGAGCTTACAAAAGACTATGATTGTTTCATCGACTATCATCCAGGAAAAGCAAATGTAATGGCTAATGCTTTAAGCAAGAAGTTCGTGACAGGTACTTTAATTACCTTAAATATAAAATTTTCTGAAATGTGTATAATGTATGTAAGTAACTAATGGTAGTGTGCACAACTTTGAGGGCATTGAATGTCAAGATAAGCATGGCACAAGATGGAATGATAATAGCCAAAATGCAAGCGAAGCTTGACTTTCTTCAACAAGTAAAGGAGGCCAAGAAACATGATGATCGTTTATCCTCCATAATTAATTGAGTGAAAGATGGGAGTGATAATGGGTATTCTTTAGGCATAGATGGCAACCTCTATTATAAGTAGAGATTGTGTGTTCTCGAGCAAGTGGAGCTAAGGAAGAAAATATTGACAGAAGCACATCACAACAATTATGCTATGCATCCAAGCAGTAACAAGATGTACCAGGAGCTGAGAGCTTCCTATTGGTGGCCTGGTATGAACAAGACATGTTAGAGTTTGTGTGTAAGTATTTAATTTGCCAGCAGGTGAGAGCCGAGCACCAGGTTTCCTCAGGTTTGCTTCAGTCTATCTTTATACTGGAATGGAAGTGGGATATAATGACCATCGATTTTATGACCAGACTTACATTGACAAGAAGGAAGCATGACGCTATATGGGTAATTGTTGATAGGCTCACTAAGTTAGCTTATTTCTTACCCATTCGGATGGATTACCCACTGGCCAGATTGGCAGAAATTTATATCAATGAGATAGTAAGGCTTCATGGAGTGCCATCCTCAATCATTTCAAATAGAGATCCAAGGTTTACCACCCAGTTCTGGAAGAAATTAGAAGAAGCATTGGGGACGAAGCTTCATTTTAGTACGGCTTTTCATCCTTAGACCGATGGATAGTCAGAGTGGGTAATTTAGATACTTGAGGACATGTTGAGATATTGCGTCATCGAATTTGAAAGCAGCTGAGAAAAGTATCTTCCATTAGCTGAATTTACTTATAACAACAGCTGCTAGTACAGTATTGAAATAGCTCTATATGAAGCCCTATATGGAAGAAAGTGTAGAACTCCTTTATGCTGGATGGAATTGGGCAAAAATAAGCTAGTGGGATCTAATCTGATTTGGGAGACTGAAAAAAAGTGCGAGTGATTAAAGATAGACTAAAATAGGCTATGGACAGACTGAAATCGTATGCAAATCTAAAAAGGAAAGACATAGAATTTTAAGTGGGAGATAAGGTATTCCTGTTCTTAGTTCCAAATGACCTAAAATTTATACCTTTAGAAAGTTAAGATCTAGGGGAGTAATTGTATAAAGACCACTTTGGATAAAAATGAACTTAACCTAGCATTTTAGACTGTACAAGTTAGTCTTGGATTTTCTTTTATGGAAATGTGGGAAGAAGAAGATGGCATTCCATTTCATCAATGCTTTCACACAAGCGACGGGCATCCACTGTGACAAACGGCCGTCCCTCAAGCAGAAATCTTCTGAGGACAGATGCGTGGGATAAGGCGTGGCTGTCCCTCAAGGGCATCCTTCTGAGGGATGGGTGCACACCTTGACTGACCACCGTCCCTTAGGTGCTGAGTGCCAGGGATGGGCCGAAGTGAAGTGGCACGTAATACCCCAAAGTGTACCCTAGAAGTATTAGTAGTGTCAATTGCATAATAGGGTACAAATGTGATTGGAATAAGTATGAGATTAATGTTTGTAGGGGTGTAATTGGAAGGAAAGTTGGCATTTTAAGAGGCAGAATTGAAAGAGGGACTGATTGGCTAATTGCCAAGGAGTGAGGTGGAAGTTTGGTGGAAGAGGTGAGTGAGTGCTGAAGGATAGCCCTGCATTACTCTAGTGCCAGCACATTAGGACCGGCTTTTTGTATTGGTTTCCTTTGGTTGGAATTTGTAATACTTTGGGTTGTATTAAGTACATATATATGTGTCTGAAGCATCTAAATTATGTAAGTTTTAATATAAATAGTAAAATGTGTTTATTATAGTAATTGCTTTATGCATACAAGTGATTAGTAGTAACGTATGTGTAATCTTGAGAAAAGAACTTTGAAATTTCGATTTTAGTGAACGTGTATGTATGTAAGTTAATGCTTGTGTTTCTCTGTTGACGTAATTATGGGTGTGATAGTCCTTTCCTGTCGTAGTGGCTCATCTTATTAAGGTGGTGTTCACTACGTGCGGAGAAGGGGTGCTACACATAGGGCCTTATGAAATTGTGCAACGAGTGGGTCCCGTGGCTTAATGACTACAGTTGCCATAAGAATTATCGAAAATTCATGATGTCTTACATGTGTCTATGTTGAGAAGATATCGATTAGATCCTAGCCATATGACCAAGCCTGATGAGATTCAGATTCAACCTGATTTGAGTTATGAAGAGAGACTAGTGAAGATTCTCGCTAGAGAGATCAGGCAGCTCAGGAATAAATAAATTCCATTGGTGAAGGTCCTTTAGAATCACCACAGTAGTGAGGAAACCACTGTAAGCACCGTGTCCCGGAGCGGTCCGGATCAGAGGTTACCCTGTGATGAAATCAGTATCCGAACCTTTATAAATGGTTTGGATTTGGGGGTTTTAGTCCCGCGTTCCACGAGAAGTGAGTCTTTTTACCTTTCGTAGGCAGAGAGGGAGAAAACGGGGGATTTTCGAGTCAAAAAGCATATTTTCCTCCACAGACGGCCAGCCCGTCTGTGAAGCCAGCCCGTCGCTTAGGGTTACAGACAGCCTGTGGTATTTTCTGACGCCCATCGAAAAATCACCGCCCCTGTCAAAACACCGACTGGTTTCTCGGAGCACGCAACCTTTCCGATGGCCGTCGGTGGATGTGGCAGGGCCATCGGACGAATCCTTGTGTCAGAAGGATTCTTCTAACGCCCGCCTCCATACACCGACGCCCGTTGGTCGTGTCTGGCTTATAAAAGCTCTGGATTTTCACTAGAAAAGGGTTCCAAAAATTTTCAAGAGGGGAAACTCTGCCCAAATTTAAGCATATTTTCTCTTTCTTCCAGCAAACACATTTCATAAAGAAATTTCTTTTAAAGGAGGATCAAATCAATCAAAAGGAACTAAAAACTAATTAGTTTTCTTTAGATTTTGAGTCCAAAGTCAATCTTTTGAGGGGTTAAAGAGGAAATAATCCATTTTTCCTTTCTTTGACCTTTCATCTTTGCTTTTCGTGGAACGCGCGGGGCTCTAATCAACACAAGAATCTCACCCAAAGCAATTATCTGAGGCTAAATATTCCGAATTTCTTCTCCATATCATTTCATATTTACTCTTTATTTTATTGATTCTTTCAATTTTGTCATTATTTTCCTTTATTTTGACTCTCTTTATCTCATCTTGTGTTAAAAACCCTTTTTTTTAACTTTCAGAAGGACCCCTTTTTTACTGTTTTTTCGGGGACAGTGGTAACCCACGGGTCATCTCCATCACCGACGCCCGTCGGTCACCCCACTCATAGACGACCTTTTTGAGTGACAGATGGACATGCCGGTCATTTTGACTGACGCCCGTCGGTCACCTAAGAAAGGCCGTCGGTGGGTTCTGCCTCTACATTTTTGAATCATTTTCCATCTCTTTCAAGTCCTTTTGGTTTCATTTATGTTAATTGTATGTATATTGACATCTTGTAACTTTCTATGAGTGTAAATTGATTCTCTTGGACCATCCTGAGCTTGAGGGGTTATCTACCATATTCGGAGGATTTCGTCCGGTTTAGTTTCCTAACCTTCCTGATTATTTCCTTCATTTGTTATTCATTAACTATTTTATGTACATGGACATACTCTTTTTCCATATCTTGTTAAGTGTAAAAATGGAATCAATGTTTTATACTCTATAAAAAATGAGATTTGTATAAAATACAAGGGTCCAATGCCCTATTTTTATCCAATAAAAATCATCACAAATAAAAACATCCAATTTTAATAATGATGCATGCGAGGACCAAAGTCCTCAAAGTAAGCAATGCCCCGATTCGTGTATGCCTCGCACATTTACAAAAGGAGTTGTATTCTGCTCCTTGTATTATTATAATCTTTTGATTTTGATATTTACTTGCCCATTTACGGCTTTTCCAAATGTGAATAAATGCGCCTTCGATTAATTGCATCGTGTGGAGAGAGAGCGAATTAATGATAATTAAAATTTGATCATAAAATAATCAAGGTAGAAATAGATGAGAAATCCCGGACCCAGCTCTGGTCTTTGGGCTCAAAGAGGCTAGAGGTCTACCCTCCAAGACACCTTTTTGTGCCACGAGACTTTAGCGCTAATCCTAGGCTCCTTAGGGGCAGAGGTTTACCTTCCAAGACCCCTCTGGTTGTCTCAAAATGGATACTAAGCGCAGTCTTAGGCTCTCCGAGGTGAGAGTAACTTTCCCAATGTTCTATTGGGTGGTGACTCCATGAAACCTTCTTGTTGCCCAACATAGACGTACTTGCGATTTATTGCAAGCTGTCAACGGACCCATAAATGCCCCGATCGCCCTCGAGTGGGCGGTCCCATGGGCTGCCGCGGGGATCCGGCGCGCGTCACAGTGGCGACTCTGCTGGGGACGTTTATGGTTCGAGATTTCAATTTGAAAATACCTCGCTTAACATTTATGACTAAAATTTAATTCATAAATTCGTTTTCTCTCAAAAGTTGCATTCGCATATCATTAGAGCCTTAGAATATGCTAGTTTGGTCCCTCTTTTAGCCCCAGTGCGTTCCTGAAGCACGACCTCATTTTCACTCAATTTGGGGAAGTGTTAAGGATAATCACCAGCCCAAGCCACGTACCTCAATGGTATATCAAAATGATGACCCGATCGGTCACTATGCTCGTGATGAGCTAGACCTGTCGGCAGGGATCATGCTTGGGTAGCCTTAAAGAAACATCTCCCTTGTCCAAAGCTCATATAATGGCCGTAGCTACTTTCCACAGGTGAAATGAACCCTAATTTCATGCTTGCTGTATGGATCCTCATGTATTGGGTGAGTCCAGATGTCTCGCTTGGTAACCTAGCAAAAGGCTATCATGCCCCGGTAGGGCCATGTCAAAATTTATGGAACGCCCAAATACGTGACGATCATTATCCATCCGCTTGTACATTAGCATAGGAGTGTCATGCTGCCGATTTTTCGCCGTGTACCATGCGTGTCCATTGGGTCCCTCGTTGACCCTTGGGCTAATCCCACCTAGGAAAGAGACTGCACGACCACGTGTGTGGGAGAAATAAGGGTGGAAGGACCTACTTGCTTACTTGTGCTCTGTGAATGTCGCATATCACGACCATGCATTACACCTGCATTTCATGCATCATGTCTAACGTCTTGTCCCTGCAGCCATCATAGATCTGCCCAGCTGGACTAGATCACCAACCGAACGACTGATCCGAGTTCCTGCTTCCGAGCTGTCAGATAGAGAAGGCCTACCAGAAATTTTTCCAGGAATTAGTTGCACTATATCTGAGATGGCAAACTCGCCTAGAGGGGATAACGCCACCAGGGCCATGATCGCGGAAGAAGTGGGCCGGCAATTTGAGGAATTCGAGGGCAGAATGATGAATATGTTGACCGCCCTGGCACAGCAGAATGCTCCACAGAATCCACCTCCCCCTCCTCCTCCCGTGAGATAGAATGAGCCAGAGGGAGAAAGGGCTGAAAGACGAGAAGAGCCTGTTAGGCCACCGCCAGTAGAGTTAAGGTCAGTAGCCTCGGGAGAGCAGCGAAGAAGGCCTGTGCTGAGAATTGATGATGATAGAGATATCGAAGATGATAGGATGAGCATTGTATCTGAGAGGGGGAAGGCACCTCAGACTGATGACTTCATTTTAAAGAAGATGGAAGAGAGGTTCGAAGCTATGGCCCGTATGCTGAGCCGGGGTCAGGGGATGAACCTAGAGGATAAGGAATTGGAGGGAGAGGACCCGATCCCTTACAACTTTAAGATGCCAGATGTGCCAAAATTTGATGGTACTTCTGACCCAACCGCTCATGTGAAGCAATATTCTCTGGTCATGAAAGGGACCACGTTGTCTAAGAAGCAGAAAGTAGAATACTTTTGTCTGAGTCTGATCGCCTATGCCATCGACTGGTATCATGGCCTTGACTGTTGCACTAAAGAAGATTGGGATCTGCTCACTGAGGAGTTTTTGAGGCAGTATGACCGCAACACCAGAATTGAGGTAACTCTAAAAGATCTTGAACTGCTCCAACAGAAGGCCGGAGAATCTTTCCATGATTATCTCACTCGATGGCGAAACCGAGTAATGGAGATGCGGAGAAAGCCGGACACTCAGGACCAGATTCGTTTATTTATCAAGAATGCAAGCCCGTACTATAAAGATGGGTTGAAGATGAAGGGGTTGAAGGACTGGGAGTCTCTTAAGGATATAGCCATCAAGGCAGAGGGAGAGTTCTTGGCTAGGAAAGCTAACAATGATAATTTTACCAAAAGGGCTAACCTCGGTCAAGGAACCAGGAGGCCAGCGGGTCCCAGTAGTAGCACCAGAAGAACAGGTGAGGTGTCTGCTACTGAGGTAACCACCCAGACGAAGTTTTCGAACTTGGGGAGACCATTATCTTGGGTCTTGAGAAGGTTAATGAAGGAGGGAAAATTGCAGCCCTTAGCTCTTAGACCTGCTTTGACGCAGGGGAAGCCTGGGCACAAAGACAATGAATTCTGTGCGTTTCACCAGCACTCAGGCCATATCACAGATAAGTGCAAAGCGTTGCAGCACTCTATCCAAGACTTGATTGATAGCAAGCAAATTTCTGACCTTGAAAAGAGGGAAACTGAGAAGAAGCCCGGTTATAAGGCCGTACCACCACCCGTGTTTATGATCGGATCTAGCTTGCCAGAGTGGTACGTGCTACAAGATCTATATGGGAGCGAGAATTTTGCTGCTGATTATTCCAAGGATAGAGAGGAGAAAGCAATCGTGGCGACCCTTGATTGCTGGTCTAGCAGTGAGAGCGGCGGAGAAGCCGAGGAGGAGGGAGAGATGAACCTTGATTTATGGGGGTCTGACGAAGACAAAGAAGAGATAGGGGCTGTAATGAGAAGTGGGAGAGTGGTCCCCGAGATTACGAGGCTACCTGAGCCAGCGCAGACACCGGCAAAAAAAGAGCCAGAGGAGAATCAGATTGTCAAGCAATTGAAGAAAACTGCGGCTCAAATATCCATCTGGGATCTTTTGAGACAGTCCCCCTCTCATAGGCAGAAGTATTAGAGGCTTTGGTTGAGGCCACGGTCGCCACCACGATTTCCCCATCAGAGCTTTTGGGCTTAGTTAAGGGAGGATCCGAGGAGAGATTGGTCTTTTCTGATGCCGACCTACTGGTCGAAGGCCGTAATCATAACAGACCCCTGTACATCAAAGCACAGATTAACGACAAGCACACTGCTTGCGTTATGGTAGACAATGGGTCTTCTATCAATGTGTGCCCCCTGATAGCTCTGCAGGCTTTTGGTTTAAACGAGGATATGCTCAGTGGATCAGATCTGACTATCACCGCCTATGATAATTCAAGGAGGCAGGCCTCGGGAACCTTTAAGACCTTGGTCAAGATAGGACCCATTGAAGTGGAGGTAGAATTTGTAGTTCTGCCCATCCCTGCTAACTTTTCAGCTCTACTCGGGAGACCCTGGTTTCACAAATTAGGGGGAGTGCCATCCACGCTGCATCAAATGATAAAGTTCCCACATGAAGGGGAGGTGGTGACTATCAAGGCAGCCAGGGAGAACCAGGTCTCATCGCTTGAAATAGCTAATCAGCCATTTAGTGGCTTCCACGTGTCCATGATAAGAGAAGAGCACGGGTCAGTGGATAACCCAGCTATGGTTAATATGATGAAGAAGATGCACTATCTCCCTGGGGCTGGTTTGGGCAGAAACTCTCAAGGATTGCAAACTGCGATCACCACTCGAGGTCAGAAGAATCGGAAAGGTCTGGGGTACAGAGGCGGCTTTGGCAAGAAGAAGGCGGCGGATAAGATCCCTCACATTTCAGAAAGCTTTGTACCAGCATCCTCAGTTTGCGCTTATACAGGCGAAGATGAGCCGCAATGGGTGAAGGGAAGGATTGTCCCTGGGTTCGAGATCTTTAACGATGTATTTGACTGGCGTGTCGGTTTTATCAAGACTGCTAAGAACTTTTGGGATGAGGAGGTTATGACTCAGGGTATCACTTGGGACAGATGCGAGCCTGAAGAGGTCGTTACCGAGAAGATGATAGCTGCCAGGCTGAAAGGGAAAGAGAAGATAGCAGAATTAGAACTGAAAATGGGGGATTTAAAGATTTCCTCCGACATGCCTGAGGGGCCTCTGCTGAATCAAGAAGCTAATGAACAAGCTGCAATAGCATCAACCTCTGGAGTGGCAGAAGAAGACTCTAGCTTAGACTGACTTTTTATTCCAGAACTCTTTTATGATGTAAATGACAATTATAATATTATTAATAAGGCAAATAATTTCTCTTATTTGTGCGATGTTTCTAATGATTTCAACATGCATGAACATGATCATATTCCATCAATTTTTGACAACGATTCCACTTATACAACGCCTTTTAAATTTAGAACCTCGGAAAATCCGAGAGAAATTCTAATAGCATCAAATATAACTCCCGAGGAGAAAAAAAGTTTTGAGAGAATAATAAGAAAACATGAAAAAGTCTTTGCCTGGACCTATGAGGACATGCCAGGAATTGACCGAGATGTGGCAGAACATGCTATCCCAACTTACCCAGATTACAAGCCTGTGAAACAGAATTTGAGAAGGCTCAGGCCAGAATGGGCAGACAAGGTTAAGGAGGAAATCCGACAGCAGATTGAAGCCAAGTTCCTTGTTAAAGTGCAGTATCCTACATGATTGGCAAATGTGGTCCCTGTAGCGAAGAAGAACGGAAAGGTCAGGGTGTGTGTGGATTATCGAGATCTGAACAAGGCCTGCCCTAAAGATGATTTTCCACTACCCCACATCAATGTGCTGATAGACAGTACCGCCAATTGCGCGATGTACAGCTTTGGAGATGGTTATGTGGGCTACAACCAGATCCTGAACAAAATAGCTGACCGGGTTAAGACCGCTTTCATCACAGAATGGGGAACCTACGTCTACCGAGTCATGCCTTTCGGCCTGAAGAATGCAGGGGCTACATAACAGAGGATGGCGACCAGGATCTTAAGTGACCTGATCCACAAAGAAGTGGAAGTGTATGTCGATGACATGATGGTCAAGTCAGCCACCCGAGAGGGACACTTTGAAGCTCTAGAAAAGTTTTTCACCAGGATTGACAAGTATAATCTGCGGCTTAACCCCAAGAAGTGCATTTTCGGAGTGACTTCAGGAAAACTATTGGGACATGTCGTCAGCCAGAGGGGAATAGAAATTGACCCGGACAAGGTAAAGGCCATCAGAGAGATGCCTGTGCCGCAAAAGGAGAAGGATATAAGGAGTTTCCTAGGCAAGCTGCAGTATGTCAGCCGATTTATTGCCAAGCTCACTTCAATATGCGAGCCTGTTTTTAAGCTGCTTAGAAAGAATCAACCTGTGGTCTGGAACGAAGACTGCCAGAAAGCTTTTGAAAGCATCAGGGAAAACCTGTTGAATCCGCCAGTGCTAAGGCCGCTGCAGCCGATCAAGCCGCTTATCCTGTATCTGGCAGTAGAGGGCAGTTCAGTGGGCGCCATGATGGCTCAAGAGGATGAATTTGGGGTGGAATTTGCAATTTATTACCTCAGCAAGGAGTTCCTGGCTTATGACATAAAATATGCTGAAGTAGAGAAGATCTGCCTCGCGGTGATTTGGGCATCAAAGAAATTGAGGCATTACTTCCACTCATACAAAGTTCAAGCAGTGGCCAAGCAGAATCCGTTAAGATATTTGCAGGAAGCACCGTCTTTGCTTGGTAAGATGGGGAGGTGGCTGCTCTTGCTGCAGGAGTTTGATGTGCAATACATCATTGGCAAAACTATTAAGGGGCGAGCCGTAGCCGAATTTCTTGCTGAACATCCTATTCAAGGAGACACTCCCGAGTTTACCTTTCCTGATGAAAGCATAGTCGCGATTTCTATCCAGGGATGGCAGTTACACTTCGACAGGACGGTGAATAATAGAGGAGCCGGAGTTGGAATCATCTTGACAACCCCAGATAATGAGAAACTTTCCCTAGTAAAGAAGCTGAGGTACAAAGCAACCAACAACGAAGCCGAATATGAAGCATGCACTTTCGGGCTAGAAGCTTTAGCGGTATTGGGGGCAAAGAATATAGAAGTCTTCGGTGACTCATCCTTGGTGATTAACCAGATCCGAAGTGAGTGGGCTGTAAACAAAGAGCGGCTAGTACCCTACATTGAATATTTGAGAGAGGTATGTGGGCAGTTTGAGACTTGCACTTTCCACTTCGTGCCGAGAGATGAGAATCGTCTAGCTGATGCATTGGCAACCTTGGTATCAATGTGGGATAACCCTAAGGGGGTAGCTATGAAGCCAGTACTGATTTCGAGTTCTGAGAAGCCCAGCTTTGAGATCAAGCCTGTAATGGAAGTAGAAGTAGTGGATGGGAAACCATGATACTTCGACATCATGAATTACTTGGAAAACAATAAATTTCCAGAAGAAGCTACTGAGAAAGACCAGAGGATGATCCGGAAGCTATCTACTCAGTTCATATCCTTGGAAGGGGTGTTGTACAAAAGATAGTCAGACGGGATTCAGCTCAGGTGCTTGAACGGAAAAGAAGCCCGTAAAGTGATAGAGGAAACCCATGCAGGTGTCTGTGGGGCCCACATGAATGGTTTTACCTTGGCCAAGAAGATTATGAGACAAGGCTTCTATTGGCTTACGATGGACAATAACTGCTCGAAATATGTTAAGCAATGCCAGTTGTGCCAACAATACGCAGACTTGAGACACCTGCCAGTATCAGAGCTACATAACCTGACGTCACCTTGGCCTTTTGCTGCTTGGGGGATAGATATCATTGGAGAGATTCGCCCTACGGCATCCAATGGGCATAGGTACATCATAGTCGCAATTGACTATTTTACCAAATGGGTAGAGGCAGAATCCTTCAAAAAGATTGACGCAAGGGATATGGCCAAGTTCATAGAGAGGAATTTGATCTGCAGATATGGACTCCCTCATCACATAGTATCTGATAATGGGGTGCAGTTCATGGGGGAAACCAAGAAGCTCCTCGAGAAGTATGGCGTCGAGCATCATAAATCCTCTCCCTATCGACCACAAGCGAATGGAGCAGTGGAGGCCGCTAATAAAAATATGAAGAAGATCCTGTCCAAGATGGTCCAAACCTACAAAGACTGGGCTAAAAAGTTACCCTTCGCCCTGTGGGGATTTAGGACAACGGTAAGGACGTCTACAAGCGCTACACCATTTTCCCTAGTATACGGAACGGAAGCAGTATTGCCAGTTGAGATAGAGCTCAAATCACTGAGGGTGGTCATGGAAGCCCAAGTTCCGGAGGCCAAATGGGCGCGGCAGAGGCTACAGCACTTGAACTTACTAGACGAGAGTAGGCTGAAAGCTTATTATCATAACCAGATCTACCAGAAGAGATTGGCAAGGACTTTCGGAAAGAAGGTGAGAAAGCATCCGCTGAAAGAAGAGGACTTGGTGTTCAAGCAGATGAGGCCAGACATACCAGATATTAGAGGGAAATTCAGACCTACCTGGGAGGGGCCGTATATCCTTAAAAAGCTGCTGTCCAAAGGAGCCGCAATCTTGTCGGATAGTGATGGGAACGAATTCAAGGAACCGATCAACGTCGACAGACTCAAAAGGTTCCATGGCTAAAGATCAAAATAAAAAGAAGAGAATAAAATGCCCTGCAGGTCGAAAACCGAAAAAAGGCGGCTGTGCTAAAATTGGGCATGTTGGGTAACTTCCTTCGACAGGACGTTCGCCCTTTTCATTTGTTATCAGTTTCTATCTCGTTTTCGGGCCGCCATTGCCCCGGTGAGGCCTAAATGGGCCTTCACCTTGAAAATAAGTCTAATAATATTTATTTTGTCGAGTTTTCGCTGTCTAATTTTTTTTTCTCCTTTGCAGGATGCCTCCCAGACGCAGAGCACCGCAGGCCCAGCCCGAGGTCGTAGTTCCGGGTTGGATGGATGTTGAATCAGCTCAGAGGTATAGAGCATTGGCTCAGGTAGAGCTTCGGGCCAGCCGTTTTGTGTTCCGGCCGTTCCTAGAGGCCCTAGGGATGGCCCCAGAGTTTGATTTGCTTGTCGAGGGTGCTGGGTGGACAGAGTTCCTTGACCCTTCCTTCCAGACTTTTCCAGAGGCTACTTGCCAGGTCCTAGCCACTCTCCGCTATGCCGGTTTTCAGAGTGCAGATACCGAGCCAGGGGTGGTCCAGTTTTGGTTCGACGGCGACCACTACAGTATTACCAGGCAGAGATTTGCACATGCCATGGGGCTCCCTATAGAGGAGGGGGTCGAGATCCCACGGCGAGCTATGAGACGCGCCCATTGGGCGGCTATTGCCCTACCGGGAGTGCTGTATGATCATGATACAGCGAAGAGCACCGTACTGGTGTCTCAGGCACTCCGGTATTTGCACAGAGTGCTATCCAGTTCGTACCTCGATCGAGCTGGTAATCCAGGGTCGCTTAATGCGGCCAAGATCTGGAGCCTCTGGGCTATGGTGGCAGGCCAGCGTCTCAACATTAGCCATGAGATCTTGGCCAACTTGACCAGAGTCGGCAGAGGGTTGACACCGGTGGTGAGAGTGGGAGGAGTTATCACCCGGTTACTTCTGAGGTTGGGAGTTGCCCCTGACAGGTTGAGAGCACCCTTGGAGGAGGGGGTCCATGTGGATGCCGCAGCAGCAGTACAGATCGGGATGATCTCCCCGATATCAGTGCAGGCGGAGGCCTATAGGGTGCTGACCATTCACGAGACCCGGCGGATGTTCTCACTTCCACCTTTGGGTCCAGCTCCAGACCACCCGGAGCACCCAGAGGATCAGCCTCCATAGCCAGAACCCCAGCCATAGCCAGAGCCCCAGCCTCAGCCAGAGCACCAGCCTCCACACTTAGAGCTAGAGCTCTAGCCTCCTCAGCCTCCTCAGCCCCAGACTGTGCCACCGCCACAGCAGCAGGAGCAGCCCAGGACTCCATTGGATTTCGGCATAGAGTTCACGATGGACGAGCTCTTTGCCGCCTCACCAGCATCCAGAGCGCCGACTTCGGTCCCATCGCCGGGCATCAGGGTGCAGAGGGCTACCCACGGGCCCCCCGAGAGGTATCATCCGTATTCTCGAGGCGACCCAGGGGCATCTACCTCCACAGCACCGCCTCTAGAGCCACCACAGCAGCAGCCAGCACAGCCTGACTTCTCTTAGCTCCTCGCTTCCATGTTCACAGCCTTAGAGCGACGACAGGATGAGAGGGACAGAGCTATTCATGAGAGACTGGACCGCCAGCAGGCTGTTATTCAGGAGCAGTCCCAGTCAGTGGAGCGGTTAGCCCAGGAGCAGGCCTGCTACATCGAGCATACGACACGGGAGCAGGCTCGGATCATGGATGCTTTCAGGGATGAGCAGGCTCGGGCCATAGAGGCCTTCAGAGGTGAGCAGGCAACGCTGATCGAGCAGATTGCCCAGGGCCAGAGGGAGCTTAGGCAGCAGCTCGCTCATGATTTGAGGACGTCACAGGACCAGGTGTCTCAGAGGGTTGACATGACCCTATAGATGATCGACGAGTCACTCGACTCTCTGAGATCCCGTGTCCAGGCGATAGAGGGGATCCTCCCACCCTTGTCTTAGACCATGAGGGAGTTCAGGGAGCAGGCAGAGCAGCGCCTAGAGCACATGAAGAGGGCCGCCAGTGAGCAGACCACTCAGTTGAGCCAGGCGTTCAAGAAGTTGGGAGGCACAGTATCAGAGACGCTGGAGTTCATGAGGACTTGCACCCAGCCTTTCTTGGATGGCCATGCTCAGATCCGATTCAGGTAGACCCACGATGCTGAGGCAGGACCTTCCATGGCTCAGCCTCCACCTCCGGCACGGCCAGCTCCGCCTCCACCTCCGCCAGGGACAGTGCACATATCAGATGATGAGGATCCCGATGAGCCCTCTGACTACACACCCCTATGACATTCAGGGAGTCACATTTTTGTACATTTATGCTTTATATATACATTGTACAAAATAGATATTTCTAGTGAAAAACTTTTGTTTTCAAGATTCATGCATTTATTCAGTTATTTATGATTCATTCATATAGCAGATGAATATATGTCTTCACATTCACTCATATTCCAAAACAAAAATGATAAATAACATCTCAATAAAGAAGAATATAAATGAACATGGCATAGCAAATAAAGCGAGATCATGCCATTAATAGACAGGTTAAAAGATGACCACTCAAACATGAACTAACAAAACCCTTTATCACACAGGTACAGAGAAACATCGATCCGCACACAGGCATCGATTGAAAGTCCGAACAAGGGCGCCTAAGATTCTTTTTTTGGCAACAGGGAACCCAACGAGGTTTCCTCCTCTTCACATCAAGTTTGTAGCCAGAGAGCGCTACATCTCTTCAACCCTGCGCAAGCCGAGATGAGGCCGGCAGAGATCGAAGCTGCAGTTAAAGAAACACTGCTCTTCACCAGATCAAGATCGTGGCCAGAGAGTGCTACATCTCACAGTTCGCGTGACAGCCAGAGAGTGTTACGCACCTTGCAAATCGAATGGGGGTTAGGAAGGGAACTTCAGATCGAAGCTGCAGTTAAAGAAACACTGCTCTTCACCAGATCGAGATCGTGGCCAGAGAGTGCTACATCTCACAGTTCGCGCGGCAGCCAGAGAGCGCTACGCACCTTGCAGATCAAATGGGGGTTAGCAAGGGAACTTCAGATTGAAGCTGCAGTTAAAGAAACACTGCTCTTCACCAGATCGAGATCATGGCCAGAGAGTGCTACATCTCACAGTTTGCGCGGCAGCCAGAGAGCGCTACGCACCTTGCAGATCGAATGGGGGTTAGCAAGGGAACTTCAGATCGAAGCTGTAGTTAGAGAAACACTGCTCTTCACACCGAGATTGTAGTCAGAGAGTGCTACATCTCACAGTTCACGCGACAGCCAGAGAGTGCTACGCACCTTGCAGATCGGATGGGGGTTAGCAAGGGAACTTCAGATCGGAGCTGTGGTTAGAGAAACACCACTCTTCATATCAAGTTCGTAGCCAGAGAATGCTACGTCTCACCAACACCTACAAATCGGGATGAGATTGGTAGGGGTATCTTCGCATCGCCGAACAGATCGAGACAAGGTCTACCAGGCACAAGGCGCGGAAGGTAAGAACCGTCGCAGGTACGCCTTCTTTCTTTCTGTCCTTTCTCTGAGTTTTGGCTTATCTAGGCGCTTGTGCACTTGTTTCCCCAAAACTGGGGGCAACTGTAAGCACCGTGTCCCGGAGCGGTCCGGATCAGAGGTTACCCTATGATGAAATCAGTATCCGAGCTTGTATAAATGGTTTTAATTTGGGGGTTTTAGTCTCGCGTTCCACGAGAAGTGAGTCTTTTTACCTTTCGTAGGCAGAGAGGGAGAAAACGGGGGATTTTCGAGTCAAAAAGCATATTTTCCTCCACAGACGGCCAGCCCGTCTGTGAAGCCAGCCCGTCGCTTAGGGTCACAGACGGCCTGTGGTATTTTTCGACGCCCGTCGAAAAATCACCGCCCCTATCAGAATGCCGCCTGGTTTCCAGGAGCACGTAACCTTCTGACGCTCGTCGGTGGATGTGGCAGGTCCGTCGGACGAATCCTTGTGTCAGAAGGATTCTTCCGATGCCCGTCTCCATACACCGACGCCCGTCGGTCGTGTCTGGCTTATAAAAGCTCCGGATTTTCACTAGAAAAGGGTTCCAAAAATTTTCAAGAGGGGAAACTCTGCCCAAATTTAAGCATATTTTCTCTCTCTTCCTGCAAACACATTTCATAAAGAAATTTCTTTTAAAGGAGGATCAAATCAATCAAATGGAAGTAAAAACTAATTAGTTTTCTTTAGATTTTGAGTCCAAAGTCAATCTTTTGAGGGGTTAAAGAGGAAATAATCCATTTTTCCTTTCTTTGACCTTTCATCTTTGCTTCTCATGGAACGAGCGGGGCTCTAATCAACACAAGAGTCTCACCCAAAGCAATTATCTGAGGGTAAATATTCCGAATTCCTTCTCCATATCATTTCATATTTACTCTTTATTTTATTGATTCTTTCAATTTTGTCATTATTTTCCTTTATTTTGACTCTCTTTATCTCATCTTGTGTTAAAAACCCTTTTTTTAACTTTCAAAAGGACCCCTTTTTTACTATTTTTTCGGGGACAGTGGTGACCGACGGGTCATCTCCATCACCGATGCCCGTCGGTCACCCCACTCACAGACGACCTTTTTGAGTGACAGACGGACATGTCGGTCATTTTGACTGACGCCCGTCGGTCACCTAAGAAAGGCCGTCGGTGGGTTCTGCCTCCACATTTTCGAATCATTTTCCATCTCTTTCAAGTCCTTTTGGTTTCATTTATGTTAATTGTATGTATATTGACATCTTGTAACTTTCTATGAGTGTACATTGATTCTCTTGGACCATCCTGAGCTTGAGGGGTTATCTATTATATTCAGAGGATTTCGTCCGGTTTAGTTTCCTAACCTTCCTGATTATTTCCTTCATTTGTTATTCATTAACTATTTTATGTACATGGACATACTCTTTTTCCATATCTTGTTAAGTGTAAAAATGGAATCAATGTTTTATACTCTATAAAAAATGAGATTTGTATAAAATACAAGGGTCCAATGCCCTATTTTTATCCAATAAAAATCATCACAAATAAAAACATCCAATTTTAATAATGATGCATGCGAGGACCAAAGTCCTCAAAGTAAGCAATGCCCCGATTCATGTATGCCTCGCACATTTACAAAAGGAGTTGTATTCCGCTCCTTGTATTATTGTAATCTTTTGATTTTGATATTTACTTGCCCATTTACGGCTTTCCAAATGTGAATAAATGCGCCTTCGATTAATTGCATCGTGTGGAGAGAGAGCGAATTAATGATAATTAAAATTTTATCATAAAATTATCAAGGTAGAAATAGATGAGAAATCCCGGACCCAGCTCTGGTCTTTGGGCTCAAAGAGGCTAGAGGTCTACCCTCCAAGACACCTTTTTGTGCCATGAGACTTTAGCGCTAATCCTAGGCTCCTTAGGGCGAGAGGTTTACCTTCCAAGACCCCTCTGGCTGGCCCAAAATGGATACTAAGCGCAGTCTTAGGCTCTCCGAGGCGAGAGTAACTTTCCCAATGTTCTATTGGGTGGCGACTCCATGAAACCTCCTTGTTGCCCAACATAGACGCACTTGCGATTTATTGCAAGCTGTCAACGGACCCACAAATGCCCCGATCGCCCTCGAGCGGGCGGTCCCATGGGCGGCCGCGGGGATCCGGCGCGTGTCACAGCCACATGGGAGCCTAAATGTAACACCCCAACTCATACGTGGGCAAACCCATCCGTAATGGAGTAGGATGCCGTACGAGTAGGTGTGTTACCGAACAGAAACGATCCGAAACGTATATAATTATGAAAGAATTAAAAACTTTTGAGGAGTAAAAATCGGAACATACATATTCATAACCGCGCATATTTTAAACGAAAACATACACATCTACAATTTTACAATTATACAATAGGAGTCTGAAATATTACATCGTTATCTTTACATATTATTACTTATACATATAACACAGATATACAAAAATTCTAAATTACAAAAGCTGAACAAGATACAAAACTTCTATCTTCTATGTAGCCGACTCTGCAGATGCGCGACTCGAACAAAAGAAAACCTGCCACCTGCACGGGGAAAAGAGCCCGTGCTAAGCGATAACGCTTAGTGGGGAAAACAAACATAATAATATGGACGGCCATTCACAATGGTCGTCGAGGCAAAATACATTCAAATAGCAATGGAGGATATTCAAAACACATATCTAAACAGACTTGCATAATAAAGGCATTCATTCGGAAACTCATACACATAATCATAAACATATATCAGGAATGGGCCAAAACAGTCATAACTCAAAACACGACACCAGTGTTATCATGCTGAGTCATATACCCAAGAAAATCATCCAAAACACAACACTTCTGCTGCACAACTCTAATACATAGCATATCATGTTGTAAACATTCCCATAACGGAGACAGAAGGCATAATCACATCACTTCCCATCTATATCAAGACCATGCAGAAAGTACGATTACAACATATATACTTACCCTCACAACCGATCTAATTCACATGCTTGTACACAATAAAACCATGCTTAACTCATATACATAAATACATCGATCGAAACCTTTCAACGCATTCAGAAACTAATAACAAATCACATGCCGAGTACGGATAATCATGTTAACTGAAAAGTCATGTTTACTAAATACAGATTTACCTTCTGAAGCCCGTGATCATATTCATATACACATAAACTGATCCTTGCTCATACAGATATCACATTTGATGACTATTTCCAAACAGAATAAAACAAACCATCAAAATACCTGCTGACTCATAATAGTGGATAACGAGTACGGAGGGAAAGACCTCATGAGGAAACACATAGCCCGATCTCTGACCGGGTAACCCTCAGAGGGAACACATAATATAATGTACCATACAGGTACAAGTCGAAAAGCAACATCATCTTTTTCCACATTCCAAAAACATTTCATATCAAAGGGTTCGCAAGGAACCAGTCGTGGGACCTGATCAGGGTCCAAATCGTTCAAAGGGCGCTGCAGCTACAGAGACTCTATTAGGCATGCCTAACTATCCACTAGACTGACTCTCGCAGGTCATGCATCATACAAATCATATTTCACATCACATAATTTATATCATTATACGAAATCAGCAATAGGTGAGACATATGAATGAAATCATAAAGTCAGTAATGCATCATACAATTTACACTTAAGCATATCATAATAATCTTAGAGAAAGATCATAAATATAGATATGCATAATACATTCAATTATATTAACATACTTCATAACATAGTCAAAGAATACACTTAAAGGCATCACAAATTCGGAACTCCAACATTGGAATCACCGAAGAAAACTAACTTAACATAACACATCTGTCGCGCTCGCGACAGAGACCATAGTCTCTTCGCTGTGCGCGCGCGACGAACTTCGCGATCGCGGGAAGGAGAGAAAGGCCCGGCTCTGTCGCGCTCGCGATATTGTCGCGATCGCGACAGAGGGTTAGCATTGCTATCGCGGGGTCGCGACAAGTCGCGTGCTCGCGATAGCACAGGCCAACAATGTGCTCTGTCGCGATCGCGACGATTGTCGCGCTCGCGACAGAGAGCAGACAAGCTATTGCTATCGCGGGCTCGCGACGGCGTCGCGTGCTCGCGACGGCATAGCATCGACATCACCTGTCTCTGTCGCGCTCGCGACAGTGTCGCGATCGCGACAGAGTCATGATTCTGAAAATCTGCAGAATTTTGCAAGATCTTTCCTTCCTCAAACTCATTCACAAACACACGAAACACATCCCAAGGTCTCTTACCTCATCTCCAGCCAGTCACACATTATTGATAACATAATCCAACATTCGTATCAAGTATTTCAATCAAACACGCCATTAACAATATCCATATACACAATCTATAATAATAACATTATTCGTCAATCATATCAATCGCACTCACATTAATTGCGTTCGTACATATGGTACGTCATTCTAAGGTTACTCGTGAGACCATCACAATATAGCACTCATCAATAAACAAACCTTCATGGAGTTATATCTATTCTTAATTACTAGTTAAATCACCAATCTTAATCATATTCATAGGTTTTTCCCAACAATCATTACTTATATAGTCAATTAATTACCCTAAACATGCATAATAACTAATGGGAAAGATACGGGATTGATCCGGGTCATCCCTAGACTCAAAAATAAAGAAGAAAAGGCTCAAAACATACTTTTCTGTCGCGAGGTCGCGACCTTTGTCGCGCTCGCGACAGAGGCTCGCTTCAGCTCCCCTAACATACTGCTTTCTACCCCCAGTTCGTATCATATAAACCGACCTCTAAACCTCATTTTTAGGAAAAGTGGTATTCTTAACAAATGTTCTCCTACGTCTTATCTTTTAAATGAAACAAGTTTCACATCAATTGGATGTCTACAACTCCAGATATGGACTCCACAACCCATACTGGTCAAATAACTCGACACAACAGGGACACTACATTTGTAATCACTTTTTCGATGTCTTAGAGCGAGAATTTGTCCAAGGCTATTTCTGAGACATTTAAAGTAATGGAATTCATGGTTCTAATATTTCAAGAATCGCATGATTTGGAGTTCTAAAACTCCCAAAAAAATGTAATAACCGAAGAAAGGTCCAGTGTATTCTAAACCAGTTTTTCTCCTAAAAACCTATTCACATGCACCAATAAGTCATTTGAGTCAACACTCACTACCATCATCACAATTCATCACAACACACTCAAGAAGCTTATATCATACATGGATATATAAAAATTCATATACAGATAAAAGAAAGTTCCCAAACCTGGAAATCAAGCTCAAACAATCCGCTCTTCACTCTTTTACCTTCTCTTTCCTTTCTTCTTTTTCTCAACACCAATTCCTTGCACAACAAACCCAGAAAACTATTCTTAATCCATATCCTAGATCCCACATCAAAAGTAAATCTAGAAGGAAAATAAGATCAAAGCATAAATAACTAAACACTAATCACTTACCTCTTCAATCTTACTTCTTAAGCCCCACCAACTCACTTCTAATTCATTCAAAATCAAAAGATGGAACAAAGAAAGGGAAGAAAAGGAAAAAGAAATGGAGATCGGGAAGATGAAAGGGCCAAACGTAGACTCCTCTTTTCCCTTCACTTTGTCTTTCTTTATCACACTTAATGCACACCTACCACAAGCCATGTGTCCAAATCTTATTGGTCCCTTAATTCACCTTTTGACTTGTTCCACCTTGCACCATACTCCATACACACACAAACAATTCTTGAATAAATATCTTCAATACACCAAACACCACTCACACCATATCATTTCTTAGCCCACTCACATCCTACTTCCATACACTTCAAGCACACTCTAACAATTCCTTATAAACCACTTGTCATCATCCTACAAACCCAAGTGTCACAATCTTATCCAATCACTTCCTACATACCATACACATGTTCCACTAGATGATTTCTCACTTAACATCTTATTAATTAATTATTTTCTTTTCACTTTAGTCCTAATTAATCAAACTTTCTTAAGCACAAATTACCGAAATACCCTTCACTTAACTGACTTAGCTTTCCGATTCCGACTAGGCCCGATTTGGGGTGTGACACTAAAGCTGTAATGAGACAGCAGTGTCCTCAATTGTTCAACTCAGGTAAAATTTTGAAGACAAAATTTTTATAAGGGAGAATTGTAATGGATTAAATAATGGGCTAGACATGAATAGTGTTTTTTGAGGTTGATTAGTAGACCCGAGGTGAAAAATAAATAAGTGGCCAAAAAAATATTTTATTTGATCATCAAAAAATATTGGTCATGACGAGTCCGAAAGTAAAATTTTGGGTCAAACAGAGGTCAAATAGTCCTTAAAATCACGAAAATGATTTAAAATGTCAATTTAGGCGTTGGTCGTTGAGGGACGGCCGTTTGTAGCCATAGACGGGCATCTATGGTGTAGACCAAAATCAGCCCAAGTTGACTTATGTTGACCCAAGTTTGACTAAACCATAACTTTTGCTACAGACCTCAGAAAACTAATCCAAAAATATGAACTGTTCATATGAATGAGTAGAAATTCAGCTAACGGACAAGTAAATAATTATCGAATCAGGAAATGGTCTCCGATTGAGTTGAAATTTTATGTGTGGGCTATTTAATATATTTTATGAATTATGGAATTAATTTTGGGAGGAATTGAGCTTGGGAAATGGGAGAAATAACTTTAGATTGCATATTGGGCCATAATGCTTAAATGGGCTTAAAAGAGGTTGAACCAATTTGATCTAACCAAGCCCAACCCATTAAACTAATTATAAATAGGCTAAAATATCAGATTGTGCTGGAAGACTCCATCATTCTCTCCATCTTTCCTCCTCCCTATTGGTGACCGAATTCCTTCATTTATTTTGCTCTCCATTTTCTTTACTTCTCTTCATCTCTCTCCCTAAATCCTAGTTTCCCTAGCATATTTTAGCCACTTTATTAGTTAATTGTGGTCTCTAATCTTCAATTAAAGGGATAGAAGTGGGACAAATCAAGGATTCTTAGTTAGGGCATAAAAGTGAGGTAAGAGGACTTAGTGTTCTTAATTGTATCTAAGGGCTCAAATAGGTAAATTAGACTATGTAGAGTGCATTTATGTGATTATTTTGAACAAAGGAAGCAAAATAATGGTGGTTTCTTTGGATGTAGAAAATAAGGAAGAGGAAGGCACCTCTAAGGGAAAAGGCAAGGAGAAGGAAGTGTATGAGGCCTAGAGCAAGTGATTGAGGTTAGTGGTTACCAAATCCAACTATTTTCATTGAAATTGTGTGAATTTAGGTTATGTTTGTATGTGAGGTATATGTAATTTGCATGCTAAATTGAAATAAACCTTATAAATATGTTTAAGAAGGTTAAAAATAAATATTGAAGTGATTAAAATAGAAAGAAATTTTTTTTAACTTGAAACCCTAACTTGGCCGAATGTATATATGGAGCATATATGGGTATACTTTAATGTTTTATGATAAATAATGGTATATTCATGATAAATTTCATGTAATCTAACTAATTTAATAAGAAAAGAATGAAATATAATTTTTAAGACTAAAAAAGTGACTTGGCCGAATGGTTTTCTTAAGGAAAATAACATATGGTTTGATAATTTATTTAAGGTAATGGCATAAAATGAGTATAGAAGGAAAATTGAGTGTATGTTAATTTATTTGGAATTATTGAGATTTATTTGAATAATTTCTAGTATGTGATTATATTATGTTCCTAATGCAAATTATGGTATATGGCATGATAAAGTGACTTGATGGCATAATTGGTGTTTAAATTGAGTAATAAGTGGAAATAAAATCGAGTGGATAATGTTCTTGTACTTACTTATAGTTTGGTGGATAATCTAGCTCAGGATATAATTGGCTAGCCATAGGGACCCTATACCGCAGTACAAGTCATGATGGCTCGTTTAGGTAGGCTAATAACGGTCTACCATTGTAATAAAGTGAAAAGTGCTAAAGTGTAAAGTGAATAAAAGTGAAAGTGTTTGAGTGGTCCTATGGGGTCACTCTATAGTGTAGTGGATCTTTGGGGTCCACGTCTAATATATCCATTTTGGAGACTTCTACAGGATTGATACTAGGGGCAATATGATAAAAAAAATGGATTATAATTGGTTAATTTAGTAATAAAATAAGAAAATAAGTAAAAAAAGGGACTTATTTGTAAGAGTTGAAAAATTTTAGTGATTGAATGGTAAAAATAATAATTAAATAGTTAATTATATAAAATAAAATAAAATATGTAATAAAGCGGTAAAATAAGTAAATTGTTCTTTAGTTAAGGACTAAAATGTAAATTGGCAAAAAAAATTAATATTCTAAGGACTAAATGGTAATTGGTAAGTCAAATAATAAGTTTAGTAATAAAGTCAACAAGTGGCATTATCGTAATTAAAGGAAAAATAAGGATGAAAATGTAAATAAGTAAAAGAATAAGAACTAAATTGTAATTTGGCAATAATAATAATTTAAGAGATTAAATGTCAATGAATAGTAACATAGAAATTGATTGTGTGTAAAAGTGGATAATAGATAATTATATGAATATATAATAATATTAATGAATTAAGCTAAAATATAAAATGAATTAATCACTTATGGATTATTAACTAATTAATTTAGGAAGACTAATATTGAATTTAATAATTTAATACATATATAAAATATGCATGTGTATGATTGGTTTAGATTAGTGGAAATTCTTGGATTATTAGCCACCATTGAACATATTTAATGCTCAGCACGTAGTTTATATTAACTGCGTGTATGTACAGCCTAGAGTTTGGGAACAGCAAGCATACTTCATTTTTAGAGCTGAAGGGTTAAAGAAAAGTGAAGAAATATTTTGTATATAATATTTAAAAAATGTATATGTATTTATATTGACATTTTGGATTTATGTGTTGGCATGTATGTGACGAACTTTTATATATATATATATATATGTAGAATGGTAGAAATTTATGGTGGTTGGCAAGATGGATCTTGATGATAAATGGATTGTGATAAATATTGTTGTGCCCTAGATGGGCTGAGATTTGCTTGAATTTGCAGGTTTGGGTAGGTCAGTATTATAGCCATAATACTGTCAGAATTTTATCTAAAGGATTAGTAATTTAGAGAGTTATAGGTCATCGGTAGTTAGTAACAAAAGTTATAGAATTTATGAAAGTAAGTAATTAGGAAATTGGCAATGGATGCCATGTAAGGTCAAGTAAAGGAAGAAAAAAAAATTACCCGAATTTTTACTAAGTAACTTAGTTAAGTCATACTTCAAACAATCATGGTAATTATTACTGCTCATAACGTACGTATTGTATAGTGTGATAAGGGCATTACACTCAGGTCAGGTTCACTTCCCACCTTGCAAGTTATGATCCTTGAAAAATAATTTCTTCATTTTTGCTATTTAAGCTTTTTTTTTTGTTGTATGTTATTATTTATTTTGTATACGTGTTATTTTTTAATGTTTTTTTTTATTTTTTTAAGAAATTGGAACCATTTTATTTTTATTTTTTAAAAAAATTGTTGGAAGTTTTTAATGGAAATATAAAACATTGCGGGAACTATATATAAATTTTTTTTATGGTCCTAAAACTTAAATATAAAATTTTATGATACTCCAAAACTGTTTTAGTATTATTTTTTACTCCAAAACTTAAATTTACAATATACGAATAAGTGAATATTATGAATCTAATGTTTATTATGACATGTATTATGATAATAGATCTATTTATTTAAAAATGTACTTGAATTATTTATTTAATTTTTAAGTTAATATATATTATGCTAAAATAAATATTTATTTAATTATTTTAAAATATTAATATCACCTTAAAATATTAAAAATTATAAAAACAATTAATATTTTTAAAACATGAACGACAGTTAGGTCATTTTTATAATAAAACTGTAAAATATCATACAGCTAGACCAAATAGAAAATATTATAAAATTACAGAATATCATACAGTATTTTCAAACATCATATGATTATAATGATACTATAATATACTGTACCATACCATACTATACATTAATGAATCGAAACCTATCACCAAACAAACATGCCCTAAAACTATTTTTCTTTTCATGATCTGATCAAATTTTTGCGTGATTAAAAACTCTAGAAATATATCTTCCACATTGCACGTTGTTCCTGTTTAGCCATGAAATTGGCGGTTGAGAAAGTTATATATGCTTAGAATTGAAACTCCTTTCATCAGCAATACAAATTCCTCCTTTCCCTGTTGTTCTCTCCACTCCTATCGATTTCTCTTCCTTGTTCCATCTCCTTAATCCATTAAAAAAAAAATAGAAGAAACATTAGCTATATTTGTCAAGATGAAATAAAAACAAATTAAATCGTATTACATTAAATAGAAGAAACATTACTTCTAATAATAATAATAATAATAATAATAATAATAATAATAATAATAATAATAATAATAATAATAATATACAACTCATCATGAGTGTATATATTCTTACATTTCTCACTCACACATGATGGGATTGAGTTTTATTCTGCAAATAATTCATACTTCACATATATGTCGTGCGACTAGTGCATATTTCGAGAGATTTTTAGTTATAATCTGTTATGAGTTATAACTTTTCAAGCAATAGAACATTTTAGAGTATTTTTAGTATGCAGTACCCTATATCATTTATCACACACTTATTTCTCTTTGATCTCATTTGTTTTGTAACACCCCTTACCCGTTCGTAGCAAACCGTACCATAATAAGATCGGCTCACCACATCAGGTGAAGGAACCAAATACCAAAAACCGAATAACAAAATTTCTTTTATTACAAAACCATTTATTGCATAACACATTAAACAAAGTTTTACAAAACTATTTTCACGATACTCATGAAACAGAATTCACAATATCACTTTACATATTGCATCCCCATAAGTGATTTGCAAATTCAAACTGATCCTTTTACACACATTTATTAACATAATTCAATCATTCATTTACATCACCAATTGCATAATACAAAGACTGTTCAAATAGACTCCTATAGGCTCGTCGGACTTGACAAGTGCGGGATGTCCTTGGCAAAGCAACTATCTTCAATACCTGCATAGATGAAACACCCGTGCTAAGTACAATCGCTTAGTGGGGAACAAATATGACATGGACAACCCCTCATAGCAGTTGTCAACAAAACATACAAATGTTTGCATTTATCGAAGTTATAAACATGTATTACTTAATTATTAGATATATGAATATTAAACACATACACAAACTTCCATACCATGCTTACATTTGAAGAAATCGCAACAAAACATTTTATCGTATTAATTATTGCATATCAACCCATACTTACTCTTTTATACATTCAAATAGTTCTTTCTTATTTGACATACTAAAATTAGAGTTAGTTTCCTATGTTTATCTTAAGTCACCTTTTATACTAATATAATCAAACATATACATATATATAGATATTCAATATACATGGGTTTACCCTAAAGACATATTCATATTAGCAATTGTATATCTATATTTATCACATTAAGAGATATATAGCTATAAATGCAATTTACCACTCATATCTTATGAATTGTGCGTATTAAAGTCAACACACACATCATTTGTCTTATTATCAAATTGGAATGCTTAACTTATTTCATAAACCAATTTTAATGTAATACGCATAGATTATAACAATTATTCATTATTATTGCATACATATGAAAAACTTAATTCCACAACTCCTTTTATAACACAAGTCTTCATATTCATCAAAGAATCATTCTTGATTAGCAAATCATTTAAGCATTTATTATAGTATACATTAGAATTCTACACAATAAATCATGTTCACTTAATCAAATCTCATATGGTTCACTTTATTTTCTTTTAGTCACATATAGTCTTTTAATCGTGTAGAGCTTGCATTTTCAAAGAAGTGGATAACGGGTTAGAATGCATAGGTACTCAAGGGTAACATTATACAGAGGGATCCCACCTGGGATCTAATGGAACACCTAGGAATCCACAACTGAAATCCAAAGACAGAGGGTAATCCACAACCAGAATCCAAACGCATAGAGGGATCGACATCCGGAATCACAACAAAAGGCTGCAGCAATAAAGGAACCTATAGGCATGCCTATCTATCCACTATCCGGTCAAAAGCAGTCACTAAGTGATCTTTATTCTCAACTTATGATACTTGTATTATCATCACACACATTACATTTACCAACATTTATAATGATCATATACTCTTAGAAACTTATCAAAATTGATTAACATGTAATATTTTCAATACTCAATATTTCAAGCTACATACCTGTCTCATAACATTTATTGATATTCAATACTACATAATAACAACTTTCACACACACATTTCTTTTATGTCATTTCATTCATATTATATGTATATTTTTATTAAATAAACCTTAAAAAAATAACAAAATATTGTCGTTAATCCACACAATAAATACAAGTAGGTATCAAATATAGTCTATAAACATAATGTTATCTTTTATGTGACCTATAAACATTTCTTTATCCTTTACTCATGTATAAAGCAATACATTCTTATTATCCAAGACAAAAAGAATAAACTCAAATCACGTCAAGTCTACTCATATATGTAATTATTTATATAACCCTATTATTTGTATCCTCATTATACAAATATTCATCACATGTCATTCAATTATGTTGAGTAAGACTCTTGCTCATACATCCATCACATTGATAACTAATACATCATGCCCAATTGTTTTAGCGGTATTCAGTAATTTTCTAAATAGACATACTCTTAATTACTTCACTAATTAATTATGTTCATAATCTTAATCTTATATAAATGACATTCATATCATGTCTAATGTCATAATGGTAACATTTTTATCATGCTTAATGTCATAAAGGTAGCATTCAAATCATGCTCAATATCATTTAACACATTCATACACATATTATGTATAATCTAGAATTTACACTATCTTAATAACACATAACATTCATTTTTCATCTAATATTTGCATATAGAATCCTAAAGTGTTCGCATTATAATCATTCTGAAATGTCTATACCTCATTTTTAAGTCTTATAGATGTCTTTCTAACTAATCCATGCCTTGAAAATGTATTGGAACACTTTAGGATGAAAATTATTGCATAAATAATCAAGGGGGTAGAATTGGGACTGTCCCGAGTCAGCACGGTGCTGCTGAGTCATGAAAGAGGGCAAAGGTGCCGAATTAGCATACTAGTGTCGCGATTTTCAACTTATGTCATGATTTTAGACTTGTTAAAGACATTTTTAGTAAAAGTTATCTCTAGAATTTTGTTACTCTAAGTCTTAAATTTCTATTAGTAAAATTTTAGATCATTTAGAGCTAAATCTTAGGAGTTATGGCCTTAACATTACAGACTAGTCTAGAGTAACTTCTACGGACAGAATTGTGTCCCAAATTTGAAAAATTACTAGGAATAATAAGGACACAATTAGACCATACTCTCTTTATAAAAGTTGTTTTTATGCATGTCTAGCTTCAGAATAATTTTGATTCATACCATTTGGAGCACTATAGATCTAGAAATGGCCTTAAAAATCCAGATTGCTCCCTAGACCCAGCCAGAACATATACCCTTCAATTTTGGCAAATTTTGAGGCAATTAAAGCCAAAATTAGCTATGATAATTTTAGGGAATTTGTAGATATAGAAGTAAAGGTTCAAATGAAACTAGAATAATCTAATTTGGATATTCATAGACTGATATATGGCCTAAAAACCAACTCGGGGTCAAATAGAACTTTGGACAAAATTTCCCCTATACATTCTATATATTTATATACACACTTTAAACCCAATCTGTAAGGATGTAAAATACACCCTAATCGGATTAAGGCATATTTAGGTTAAAGCGAAAATCGAATGTGTTTTATTTAGCAACAGAAGTGTCAAAAGGGACACAATCGTCATTAATTCGAAAGTTTCAGCAAATTGGACAATTATGTCGCTATGCCTTAAACGTCATCAAAAGAATTATTTTTGTGACCAAAAATGTGCAATTGGATGATGGAAATGGTTTGTTGTAGTAAAGGATGTAACCGATATTATTTGAAAAGGTTAAGGGTAATTTGGTCATTTTACACCTATGGATCAAATGGAAGGAATTAAGTAATTATGTGGGCCAATGTATGAGAATGGATTAGTAGTATGCAAAATTTATGAAGAAACAAAAGAGGAAGGGACCAAATTGAAATTGAACATCAAAATAAAAAAAAGGGCCAATAGATGTTTGACAAGTTGAATTTTGGATAATTACAAATTTGTGGCCATAAGGGAGGGGAGGGTAGCAGCCACTTTTCTCTTCAATATCCTCAAAAATTTTGCTCTCCCTCTCATTCTTATGCTTCCCTAAATAGATGTCTTGGAATTCAAGTGCATGAATCAAGTTGAAAAGGTAAGTTTTGTGTAGTTGCATCTCTTATCCATTTTTATTTGTGAGATTGAAATTCTAAGATGCAAAGTATGGTTTAGTAGGGATGCTAAGATGTAATTATGTGGTGTTTTGATTGAGGGAAATCCATCCATAGATGAAGAAAAGTAAGTGTAAGTGGAAAGTAAACTAGAAGAGAAAAGAGGCAAGTTTAAAAGAAGAAGGAGCAAAATAAAGAGGTTTGGAAACTATGTTTAGTTTATGAGTATTAATGATGAATAATGTGATGTGAGATGTATTTGAACGATATGTGTTGATCTATGATGATGGTAGTGAGTGTTGGCATTAAATTGTTAAAAATGTGCATGTGAATAGGATTGGTGAAAAACCGTGTTGGGACACACTTGACCCCTTTTTGGTTATTAGGTTGTAACTGGAGTTTTAGAACTCCAAATTGTATGAACCTAGTTCCATTGGAAACATAAGACACAAGCCTACAAATAAATTATAAATAGTCATGAGACAATTATAGCTCTATATGGTCCAAAATTTGCCAAAATAGAGGTATCTCCACTTTGGCCGGTTCATTAAAGCAGCTTAGGTTCTTTTGATCATATCTGATGATTTAGGTGTCCAAATGATCTAAAATTTATGCCTTATTAAATTTAACATACTAGGGATCATTTATTAAGAAGGATGTTTTGCCTAAAAATGAGGTTTAGATTTAAGGTCAAAAGCTGTCCTGATATTCTGATTTTGGATAGGCACCTAATGGATGCCTTTGTCGCAAGCGTGGCCTTGGTTGCAAGAGTGATAAAGCATGCTAGTTGAGGGATTTTATTCTTATTTGGGACCTCATGGCTATCATGAATCATTGCCCACCATTACCCTCCTCCATTTTGTGTATTTTGAGTGTTTTACCTCTTGAAACACACCCGAACTTTACTGGAACTTTTTGAAACTTATCCAACACATGTTTATAGTCCTGTAAAAAGTAAATGAATGGTTACCACTTAGGAATAAAAGTGATTAAGGTTATAAATATGAATAATTACTAAGGTACTTAAAGGCATATTTAGTCGAACTTTTCTGAATAAACCTAAAAGTGACGTAACATGACAGGACATGTTAATAAATTTATAAGCAAAAATGCTTCAATCTATATATTGAACCTGTAAAACTACGGGGTTTTAATTCCCAATCCTTGGAATATGTAGGAAGCTTGAAATATTATTCCAAGTCCGAACCAAATGATAGAAACTTATTCGTGCATAAAAGATGATGTATTAACTGAAACTCTGATAATGCCTATGTGCTTGTTAAAAATGACTATGGCATGTATGTGCCGATGTATAGAAAGTTCATATGTGCTATTAGTGATTCGAGCCTTGAGTAGGCTTCGTTATTATTTGAAATTGTTATGTGATAATTAAGATTGAGTTAAATGATTTTGTTAAGTGTGACATGACCTAAAAATGAAATAAATCTTTTGTATATATAATGGTTTTTAAATGACTGTCTAAATATTGAATAGATATAATGATGCTAGCATTGTAGTAAGAATATAAGTGTGATAGAAATAATTTGATATTTATGTAACATTGCTAAATGATATTTATTAAGTTTATGAATATGAGAAGGGCCATGTATGAACATAGTAAATGAGTATGTAAACCTCAGATATGCCTTGAATGTTAATATGATTGAATGTGTAAAAGAATGAGATTATATGAATATGACTTTCATTCAATATGAATGATTCTTTTGTCTAAGTATTGAACACTGAAACATTGTATGATTGTTATACATGATGAAGTTGAAAGTATAATGATCATATTATGATCAAAGTGAATATGTGCAATTATGATAAGTTTGATAACGATACGAATAATATAAACATGGAATAATTATGTGTTTAGCCCGCGTTAACTAAGTCATGGATAGATAGACATGCCTATAGGGACCTCTAAATGCTACAGCCTATGTGTTTTAATGGCCCTTGTGGATCAAAACGGAATCCCATTTGTGGTTCCTTATGTGTTTCTGGATCACACTAAATCAACCTTTGTTCATAAATGAATGTACCTTCGATTACTAATGTGTTTTTTACCCATTATCCACAACTTAAAAAATGTGGGTAGTTTATGAATAAATGAATGTTATGTGATGATTTGAAATAAAGCATCTATTGGACCCTAGTTTACGGTCCTTATGTGTTTCTGGATCCCGAATTGGATCTTTATATGTTTCTGGATCGTGGTAGATTCCCCCCTCTGTTACAAAAATGAATGTACCTATGGGTACCTATGTGTTCTGATGCTTGTTATCCATTGCTTTGGAATTTCAGGCAATTTGTTAATGCAAGTGTAAAAAGGGAATGTTATAATAAAGATACTTTTTTTTTGTTATTGTGAATTAAAAGCTTTTACAAATGGATAAAATAATTTGATAAGGCAACTATTAAGTGAGCTATGTTAAGTGAATTTTGTAAACCTGAATAACTGTGAACAAGTGAGAAAAAAAATGTGAAATATATAAGATGCGTGAAGGTATAAATAATGTGTAAGTGATCTGTTGACATTGATATGTGAATAAAAGCATGGGTTGACTGATGTGTGTACTTTGATTTGAATATGGATGATATGATATTAAATGTGTATTGAGATGTACTTAAAGCATGTGTTAATTGAATAGATGTATATGCGAAGTACGTGTTTATGTTTTGATGAACTCTTTGAAAGTGCCTAAATTGTTATAATCGGTACGATTATATTTTCTATATTGTGCCTTCATTTGAACCTTTTTGACGGCCATTCTTAGTTGTCTTCCATATTTATGTGTTTCCCACTAAGCTTTATGATTAGCACGGATTTTATTTTAACCCGTGTAGGTGCAAGTGACCGAGTCGAGGGTCATCCACAGCAGTCCAGGCTAATGCAAGTATATGAAGAGATCTTAGGGTAGGATTTGTATAGTCTTAAGAGTGTGTGTACAATTTGAAATTTTGAAATATAAGTTTTGTAAAATCAATATTAGCTATTCAATTGAACTATCTGTAATACGTTTTGAAGAAGTATATTTTTTATTGTCCTTGCATAATAAGTTTGTAGTTAACTGTACAAGCGTATTTGAAAATGAAAGAAATTTTACTGGACGACTAGAGTTTAGAGATGAGTTTGTATAGTATTTGCATTGGCCAATGCGGATGTCCTTGTTTTCGTATAAGTAATGTGGTAGGAATGAATAGATGTTGACGATATCGTCAATGAGATGGTTAAGTTTGGTACCTGATAAGTTATTATGACGCGTGCCGAACCCCACCATGCCCTAAAAACTCGCTTTTAGCATATACGAGAGAGGTTCATAAGAC
This sequence comes from Excoecaria cochinchinensis, assembly GCA_947683425.1. Taxonomy (NCBI): domain Eukaryota; kingdom Viridiplantae; phylum Streptophyta; class Magnoliopsida; order Malpighiales; family Euphorbiaceae; genus Excoecaria; species Excoecaria cochinchinensis. The sequence continues at coordinate 8,603,485 of CANTUQ010000004.1, forward strand.
TTGTAAGAGATTACAAGGACATCTATTTTGGGTAACAAGAGGTGTTTTGGAGTCGCCACCAAATAAAACATTGAAAAAGTTCATCTAACCTCACTGAGCCTAAGACAAAGCGTATGAGTCTATTTTAGGCAACGAGAGATATTTTGGAATTTCCATTCCAATAAAACATTAAAAGTGGTTCATCTAATCTCATGAAACCTAAGACGATGCATGTAAGTCTATTTTGGGCAACAGGAGATATTTTGGAATTCCCATTCCAATAAAATATTGGAAGCGGTTCATTTAATCTCACGAAGCCTAAGACGATGCATGTTAGTCTATTTTGGGCAACAGGAGATATTTTGGAATTTCCTTCCTAATAAAACATTGGAAAGGTTCATCTAACCTCGTGAAGCCTAAGACTAGAGAGAGTTTAGGACTCCACTCTTATTCATACCTTAGTTGAAGTTACAATTGAGTTTTGCAATTAAGATTTCACTGCTTTTCTCATATGTTTTAATGCAGATATTAAAGAGGATATCAACCATATAATGAAAGCTTTAAATAAAGTAAATTTAGAATAAATTAAATAAATGAACATTAATTTACAATAAAATTGTGGGGAAATACAAACCCCACTGTAAATGAAATGTAAATCATATATAAAACGGGATATTTATTAGGGATGAAGACATTGGTCTTTGTATGCACACTTAAAAAGAATAATGTTAATGTGATAATTTTGTTTGTGGAGAAAATTTAGGACATTGGTCCTATTTTATTTAATGAAAACTTTGTTCATTTGTAGAAAAGCTTTTGCCACTTTTCACATTGATGGATGCGGAAATAACATTTACAATGAGTAAGGGTTGAGAAAAATAAACTAATGGAAAGAATAGGGTATAAGAAATAAACCGATTTGTTGTCCCCGAATCATCCTAGTTAGTTTCTTTTTTTTCGCATCCGATATTTAACAAAATAAAGAAACTCACAAAAGTACAAATAACTCATTAGCGGAATAATAAAGTAAAATAATGACAATAAAAGGAGATATCAGAGGCAAAAAAAATAATTAGAATAATAATAAAAAAGAGAAAATGAATTACCTAAAATGAGAAGAAATAAGAATTAAAAGGGAGGGATAAAAGAATAATTATTAGAGGAAGGAAAGAGGCCCTCGGACGGCCAGATTGCCAGAGCCTCAGTCGTTCCTGGGGGTGACTGGCGGGTAGAAGGGATTCCCGTAACGGCTCATCACTCACTTGAACAACGGCCGTCGGTGAGGCCTTCAACCCGTCGGTTGCTCTTGACGTCAAAAAATCGGAAAAAACAATTAAAAACCAAGATTTTCACTTTCTTATTCCATTTCTTCATGCAATATACATTATCAACAAATCAGATAAAGCAATAAAATGGACTAATTAAGATAAATTAATTCATGTTTAGTCTAGAATGTTTACTCTTGGAATGATGATTTCGTGAAGGCGAATGTTATGTGATTCTCTCTTAGATTCTACAAGGATACGTTGACCACTGAAAATTGTGAAAGACGATTTTTTTTTTTTTTTTTGCAAAAACTGTTCTTTTCAAATGATTTAAAAACCTTTAGGAAAGTAAATCAAAAGGAAAGAATTTATTTATTTTTCTCAATTTTTAATCTAAGAAGGATAGATCGAGGAAAGAAAATTGTTTTCACTTTCTCGAGTTCTTCCTAATTCCTTTTTTGAAGAGTTAAAAAATTTGATATGAAAAGAAATCCTTTGCTTTATGAAAATCTAAAAACTACCAACCCCAAACCTCGATCCTCAGCCTGCTATTTATAAGCTAACTAGTGATAGGGATAAGAAATTTAAATCTTTTTAAAATTGAAATTATCCCTATAGATAGATATCAAATCTATTTGAATTCAAACTAGATTTTAGAGGATAAAATCAAATTTTTTTTCAATTCAAATTAGATTTTAGAAGGTAAAATCAAATATTTTTGAATTCAAATCAGATTTCAGCGGATAAAATCAAATATTTTTGAAATCAAAATTTGATTTGGAGATAAAATCAAATCTTTTTGAATTCAAATTAGATTTTAAAAGATAAAATCAAATCTTTGATATTTATTTTATGGATAAACATTAGGAAAATGCAATATTATCCACAAAAACATCTCCAGGACATGACCGACGGGTGCCCCTCTGCCCAACGACGGGCGTCAGTCATGAGGCAATGCTGACTTTGGAGTGGCGGGCACCCACGCGAGGGATAGGCATGAGCGACAAGAGCCGCTCGTGCGAGGGACAGGCACCCTCAAGCTTGAGCGATGGGCGTTGCTAGCTTGAGGGATAGGCTCCTCAAGCGTGAGTGACGGGAATCACTCGCGCGAGGGACCGGCGCCCCTCAAGTGCGAGCGAAGGGCGTCGATTTCCGAAAAAAGGCAAAACCTTAGCAAAAAGGCCCCTTCTGATACAAAAGAGAAAATTTAAGGATTTTCTGTCATCAATATCCCTAAAATTTGTGAATTTCAAGGGTGATAGGCTACGACTTCACTCCTTGTCCCGTGGAACAAGTACCGGTATCTTCATCGGGTAACTCTAATCTGGGCTGCCTCGGGACCTGGTGTCTATAGTTGCCACTAATTTTGGGAAAACTAGTGAACTAGTGTCTAGATGAGCCAAAATTCAGAGAAGAAGGAAAAGAGCGCATACCTGAGGCAATCCTTACCTTTTGCGGTGTTAAAGACCATGGAAGGTGGCTTCTGATTGTCACCACTAAGTCATTCCAAAGACTTCGCTCTGAAGACTACTGCTAAGCCTTCTAGGAATGTGATCGTCGTCATTGAGTTGTGAGTATATTCTACTATAACTCATCTAGCAGAAGACTCTCCTCTGATATAGCTTATAATTAAACGCTACTGAGCTGTGTTTCGACTTTTGTGTCGTGAGCCGTAAGCATACTATACTTACGACTCATTTTGCAGAAGACTCTCATCTAGCAATGAATTTGACTTTCGTATCGTGAGTTGTAAGTGTATTCTACTTACAACTCATTTGGCAGAAGGCTCTCTTCTGATGATGAATCCAACTTTTATGTCGTCAGCTATAAGCATATTTTACTTGCAACTCATTTTGCAAAAGGCTCTCTTCTGGTGATGAATCTGACTTTCGTGTCGTGAGCTGTAAGCATATTTCACTTATAACTCATTTTGCAAAAGGCTCTCTTCTAATGATGAATCCGACTTTCATGTCGCAAGCTGTAAGCATATTCTACTTGCAACTCACTTTGCAAAGGACTCTCGTCTAATGATGAATCCGACTTTCATGTCTTGAGCTGTAAGCATATTCTACTTGCAACTCATTTTGCAGAAGGCTCTCTTCTGATGATTAATTCGACTTTCCTATCACGAGCTATAAACATATTCTCCTTGCAACTCATTTTGCAGAAGGCTCTCTTCTGATGATGAATCCGACTTTCGTGTCATGAGCTATAAGCATATTCCACTTGCAACTCATTTTACAAAAGGCTCTCTTTTGATGATGAATCCGAATTTCATGTTGTGAGCTATAAGCATATTCTACTTGCAAATCACTTTACAGAGGACTGTCCTCTAATGATGAAACCAACTTTTGTGTCATGAGCTGTAAGCATATTCTTGCAACTCAATTTACAGAAGGCTCTCATCTGATGATGAATCCGACTTTCATGTCATGAGCTATAAGCATATTCTACTTGCAACTCATTTTGCAGAAGGCTCTCTTCTGATGATGAATTTGACTTTTATGTCATGAGCTGTAAGCATATTCCACTTGCAACTCATTTTGCGGAGGACTCTCCTCTGATGATGAATCCGACTTTCATGTCGTGAGATGTAAGCATATTCTACTTGCAACTCATTTGATATCTTGGTAACCACTATCGAGCTTGCATGGAATACATTTCCTGTAATTTCAAAGAACCTTGTTATTCTATTACATCAACTGGATCCTTTTAAAGCGTAAGTTCTACTTCTTTTATTTTCTCTTATTGTCGTTTACCATTTATCTTTCTTGTTCTTTATTTTCCTTATTTTCTTTTGTTTTATTCTTTTGAAACATCAAGTATTTTCAACAAAAATGAAATTTTAACAAGAATATACATATCGGTAAAATGCAATCAAATTTTAACAAAATGTAAATTTTACTAAGTAATATGCAAAGTTTGTACATCCACAAATACATATACAAAATCTCCCTAAAATGCACTATAGAGGGGAGTAATCTGAAGGCTCCTCTGCATCCTCCTCACTATCTGATAGATGAATCAGTTGAGCGCTAGATGAGGATGGTCCGGCCACGGAGGTAAATAGTCCGACTATGGATGAGGAGGGTTGACCCCTAAATGCTGATGGTCCCGTTCTGGAGGAGGAGGCCTGACACCTAAATGTCGATGGCTTGGTCCCTGTGGCTGGCTGCGGAGGGATGATGACCCCTGATGGAGATGGTGGTGTTACCGGCTCCCCTGCTCGGCGGGCGTGCTAAAACTAAACTTGGGCATACCCATCTAGGAAGGGTTGAGCACATGTCCTGAAGAAGCACAAGACCTCGCTGATCACCTTGGCTAACCCTATGAAAGCCTGAGTCTGCTTTGTGCTCTGGTGCCTGGAGGTGTCTCTGACCCCAGTCAGCCTGGTCTCTATCTGCTCTCTCAGCTCCCTGATGGACCCAGGTGTGACGCGCGCCAGATGTCCACTCGGCCGCCCCTATGACCGTCCGCTTGAGGGCGATCGGGCACTTGAGGGTCCGTTAACAGCTTGCAATAAATCGCAAGTGCGTCTATGTTGGGCAACAAGGAGGTTTCATGGAGTCGCCACCCAATAGAACATTGGGAAAGTTTCTCTCGCCTCAGAGAGCCTAAGACTGCGCTTAGTATCCATTTTGGGCCAACCAAAGGGGTCTTGGAAGGTAAACCTCTCGCCCTAAGGAGCCTAGGATTAACGTCAAAGTCTCGTGACACAAGAGGTGTCTTGGAGGGTAAACCTCTCGCCTCTTTGAGCCCAAAGACCAGAGATAGGTTCGGGACTTCTCATTTATTCGTACTTTGATTAATTTTACAATTAGGTTTTGAGTTTATTATTTCACTCTCTCTCCACACGATGCAATTTAAATCAAAGGCGCAATCATCCATTTAAGAGCATAAAATAAAATAGCATTAAAGCATGAAATAAATTTACAATAATACTAAGGGCAGAATACAACCATTGTAAATGTGCGATACATGCATAAAACGGGTTATTCATTAACAAGGAGGACATTGGTCCTCGCATGCATTCATTATGGAAAACGATTTTATGTGATGGTTTTATTGGGTAAAAATAGGACATTGGTCCAGTTTTATTTAGCAAACATTCTATTTAGTAGAAAACATTTGTGTGGTGGTTCTTTTTAAGAGCGGTCGAAAATCATTTTATTATTACAGACCACAAATACATAAAATGCAATAAAATAGTAATTACATATTTCTAAATAAATAAATAAATGAATACATAAATAATTGCATAAATAAATAACGATAATAATAACAATAATAATATAATACAATAATAATTATAATAATTATAATAATAATAATAAAACATAATATTAAATAATCACAAATCAATTAAATAATAACATCAACATTAAATTAACACAAATTAGACAATAATAATATTAACAATAATAATAATATTAACATAACACAAAATACTAATAATAAACAAATATAACAATTAATTAACAATGACCATATAATAACAATAACAATAATAATAATAATAATAATAATAATAAATATAAAAATAACAATAATAAATAATAAAATAATATTAAAACAGAATAATAAATAAAAATAATAATATTATAATAATAATAATAATAATAATAATAATAATAATTCAGAAAATAAATAAATAAATATACATAATAACAATAATAATATATTTACATGTAAAATAATATTATATTAGGGAGGAGAGAGAGAAACTCACCATATTGTCGCCGGAGCGGAGGTTGACGACATCTCCCTCACCGCCTCGTAAATCGCCTTGTCGGGAGTCCAGATCCGGTGGCCACATGCCGGAATGTGGTGGCGTTTGGCCGGAAAACGCGATAAAGCGTCACTGTTCTTCACCGGCGTTGTGCCTCGACGCGCCCTCCTCCGGCAAGAGGCGGATGATCAGACGATATGGAGAGGTGCGTCTGGACCTCGGCAGTCGAGCGGCGGGGCGCGTCCCTAAATCCGGCGTCGGAGGTGGCCAGCGGAGGCAACGCCTTCTCTCCCTTCTTTTCTTCCTTTTCTTCCTCCAGCGCCTGGGCTGTGCTCCATTGGCCACTCTCCTCTCTTCTCTCCTTTATTTCTTTTCCTTATTTCCTTGCTTTTACTTTCTTTTGTTTTCCTTTCTATTTTCTTTTCTTTTTTGCTTTTCTATTTTGGTTTCCTGGGTTCTTGCTCTCTCTGTATCTTTCTTGCTCTCTCTTTTTTTTCTTTCTTTTCTTGGTCTTTTTCTTTCTTTATCTGCCGAGCCCCTCTTCCTCTTTATTCTTTTCTTTTTATACTCCAAAACTAGGGCAACTTAGGGGCATAATGGTAACTTGCTCAATTTTCATGCCTTCAAATAATTCCTCCCATTTTCATATCTTAATTTTAATTAATTTAACTTAATTCAAATAACACACACATTAATTAATTAAACATACACATTAATTCATTAATTAACTAAACATTACACTAATTAATCACATCTTAATACAATTAATCTATATATATTATATATATAATTAAAGGCTCCATATACTAATTAATTAACCATGCACATATTAATCATTAATATAATAATTAAACATTACAATTATCATATATATTTATATTTTATCTAATTAATTATACACTTTAAACTTTAATTTTACATGCACTTTAATCACACAATAATATTAATTACTCAAGTTACTAACAACATTAACTAATTAATTACCTAATTTCACACACACATATTTATATATATTTTTCCTTTTTTTTATTATTACTATTTATTATTATTTTTTTGGAGGGAATAATCGAGGATCAAAATCACCATTTTCATTTTATGCCGGACTCGGGACCCGGTGTCTACAGTTACCCCCAATTTTGGAGAAGCTAGTGCATAGACACCTAGGTGAGCCAAAATTCAAAGAGGAAGAGAGAGAGGATTACATACCTGAGGGGGAGTCGGGAAGTGATGATGTGGTGAATGCGCCGAGTCTGCTCCATACTTACAAAGCGCGAATTACACTGAATCGCTACCAAGATTCGAAGTGTTTGCACTGAATCGCTATCAAGATTCAAAGTACGAGGGTTGCTCTCTTGAGCTGCACCGAGTCTGCTCCAGACTTACAAAGTGCGAATGATGATAATGCGTCGAGTCTGCTCCAGACTTACAAAACGCGGGGGTTGCTCTCTTGAGCTGCACCGAGTCTGCTCCAGACTTACAAAGTGTTGATGTGATGGATGCGCCGAGTCCGCTCCAGACTTACAAAACGTAGGGGTTGCTCTCTTGAGCTGCACCGAATCTGCTCCAGACTTACAAAGTGCTGATGTTGTTCTTCTGAAATGGATGTCCTTCCGGACTGGGTGTCCTCCTGGACTGCCCTTCTGAGCAGTCATTCAGATATTTTCTGCAAAATCAGATGCACATAATATACACAAGAAGTTGTATGCATGATGTTGTGTGGGACTTGTCTCCTTAGGGAGCTTAGGGAATAGACCTCTTCAGAGGGCTTCGAGATTTGCCTCCTCAAAGGACTTCACGTTTTGCCTCCTCAAAGGACTTCAAGATTTACCTCCTCCGAGTGCTTCAAGATTTGCCTCCTCAGAGGTCTTCGGAATTTGCCTCCTCAGAGGTTTTCAAGATTTGCCTCCTCAAAGGACTGCGGGATTTGATTGTGCCCCCTGGGAGGTCTTTGGTTGATTTGCCCCCCTGAGAGGTCTTTGGTTGATTTCTTGATTGATGGATGGAATGATGTCGTCACTCGGTTTCTGCCGGTGTCCGCATCGAGTCTCTTTTTCTGCAAGACTTAGAAAGGCAAATATGCAGAAAAAATTGTGAGCATGCACGTGAGATGCGTATGTATGCAGCAATGCAGTATAAAAATTCCTCTTATTGGATTTGAAGGCAACAGCCGATTTGGTTGCAACTTGTAGTAAGATCAGTGCTTTCTGGAATTGCCTTTGAATTTCATGCTCTTTGGGGATCATGAGGTTCTCGTCTAAAACCTATAGTCATTATTTTAAGGTAGTGCGTCCCTTGTGGATTTTCACACTAGCTTTTCTTGGTGGAAAATGCGTCCTTTCAGATTTTCACATAACCCTGTGCCTTATTTTTGCCTGGAAGGAATCTAACCCAATCCAGCGGCTTTTTCTTCTTCTTCTTTTTTTTTTAGGACAGACTGCCTGTTTTCAGGTTTTCACCCTGTCCTTTGGCCTAACTTTTGCTTAGATCGTCAATTATGGTTTTCATCTCTAACGGCCTTTTTTCTTTTTTTTCTTATTTATTTTTCTTTCTTTTTTTTTTCTTTTGTACATCAGATGAACTATTCTGGTTACATCAATACCATTGCATAAATGCACATATTTCAATTTGATTTCATAATATATGATCATTATTAGGCATTAATCTCAAGATACAAAATCTCATCCAATCTCGGGATGGATCTTGAAAGCATCAAACTCCTGTTATTAATCAGCTCTCTTTTTGATTCTCATGATCGAATATTTTCTCTCTGCTCTCATTTAATCTTTTGAATGCAAATTCTAGAAGCAATGTTGGAGACGAGACTTAACTCGAATGCATGAATGCACTCATGGCTTCTTGCTTGAAGCTCAAGAAACACCATAGGCCTCTTCTTACGTACCAAACCTTATTAAAAGGTCATCTCCACTAATTAGATAAGACTGAACCAAGAATCAAAAGGTCTTACTTCGTTTATAATGTCAGGCTTAGGTAGATGGCTGTCAAAGAAAGATCAGGTCACTAGAGAAGAATGGCCGCGATATTCACTCGACTGATGGATGAACCGTTCCCAGCTCAGTTGTATATACAAAGGATTTTTTTTTTTTGGATTTTTCACTTTCTTTTTTCTTTTTCTTCTTTTTGCTTTCACTTCTCTTTTTTTTTTGAGCTCATGCCTTTCATGCATGACTAAACCCTCTTTTCGAAGTCTGAACTTGCTCTTATCAAGGCAATTTTTTAATAGTCCAAAGAATTGTTCAAATGTACATCCATCAGTTTTAGAGCGGCCACTCTTCTAAGGGGAAGCCAAAATCATTTTAGGCGAGGGGGTAGTTTTAATGTGTGTAAAAATAAAATTAGTACGCATTCAGCATACCTGCATAAAGGCTCAATGGGCTAGCAAGCGATTGCAGAATAAGGGTAGGAAATAGTCATTTAGAGAGCTATGCAACGAAATAGTGCCTAAATCATTTTCCAGGTTCTGTCTTATCCAGAGATCGCTTCGACGGGTAATCAGAAAGGTTCTATTGCTCTTAGTGAGTTCTCATCCAATCTCCTAATTGTAACTAGTTTTTTCTCTCTTATTTTTATTTTGTCTCTGACTCTCTCTCTCTTCAGGAGTTATATCGGATGCCATCAAGATTTTCTTTGGATTTTTCAAAGTTCCAAGATTAAATGTAGTAGTATTAATTGAATTAATGTCAAAATGAATGAATGCATCATGATCATAAGAAATAAAATCATTAGAAATAATATACAAGTACGCAAAATATTGTTCATCATATTACATAACCAAAGTATTATAAGGAGTTCTCAAAATACAAAGACAAAATACATGATATTTCCTTGTGGTTTTTGCAAAAAAGGCCGTTCCGGTAGACTGGACTCGATCACATGTTCGGTGGAGGGACTGCGTTGTACCCCGGCTTCTTCTCTTTCCCCCTCTTCTCAGGGTCCGTTATCTGCTTCGTGTCAATGAGATCCTGAATTTCATCTCTTAGCCTCACACAATGGTCCGTCATATGGCCCGTGTGCTGGTGGAAAGCACAATACTCATAATCTCTATGACCCGGTTGCCCTTGGGTTCTGGCTGGCTTAGGAGGCAGGGGCTGCAACTTTCCTTCTTTTATCAGTCTTTCTAATACCAAGGATAAAGGACGGCCCAAATTTGAAAAGTGCCTTTGACTTTGCCCCATTCCAGTAGCTGAAACTTCGACAGCCTTGCCATTTATGCTGTTACTGCCCCCGGCACCACTCGATCTACTCCCAGACTGATTTCCATAATTCTTCCAAGAAAAGCTATTCTGACTCGCCTTCTTCACTAGGTAGGCCCCCTCAGCTTCTACATCAATGTCTTTCAATGACTCCCAATCTCTAAGCCCCTTGAAGCTAAGCAAATCCCTCAGGGAAGGACAGGAGTTTTTGATAAATAGCCTAATCTGATCAGCTGTGTCAGGCTTTCGTTTCATCTCCATGACCCTGTTCCTCCACCTTGTGAGGTACTCGTGGAATGATTCATCGGGCTTTTGCTGTAGAAGTTCGAGGTCTTTCAGGGTGACCTCCATTCTGGTGCTGCAGTCATACTGCTTCATAAATTCATCGGTCAGCAGGTCCCAGTCTTCTTTACACCTCCTATCCAGCCCATGGTAGCAATCCACTACAGGACCCGACAGGCTGAGCCAAAAATACTCCACCTTTTGCTTCTTGCTCAGTCCTGTGCCCTTCATCACTAAGGTGTACTGTTTGACATGCGCAGAAGGATTTGAAGTACCGTTAAACTTTGGCAGCTCAGGCATTTTAAATCTCTGGGGCAGTAATTCTTTATCTCCCAAATTTCTGTCTTCAGGGTTGACCCCTTTTCCAGCTGACGACATTCGGGTGATGGCCTCAATCTGCTGTCTCATTGCCCTCAGAGTCTCATCTTCCACCTTGGGTGCTCTACCCCTCACAGCTTGGTGGGCAACTACTTCCTCCATCTCATCTTCTTCCACAAAGTCTTCCTCGGGATTATCAACCCTTGCCCTTCTTGGCTCAATAGGTGCAGCTTCATTCTCATTAATGGGTTGACGAGCAGCCACTCCAGCGAAGGGAGCCTACCCACCAGCAGGCGGTTTAACTTGCCCCCGAGGAGGGACTGCTGGTACTTGTTGAGCAATGGGCGGCTGCAGAATAGGAGGTGCTTGCGCAGCAGGGGGATGGGCAATTCTGTCGACCATAGCGCCCATTATATCTAGCATTCTTCATTCAAATTCATCCAACCTCCGGGCAAGGTCTTGAGTGGATGGGTTTCCAGTTTCGTCCGCCATGGAGGATGGGGTACTAGATGTCGAGAGTGTATCAGGATCCCAATCGAGCACTAATTCCAACAATCCAAAGGGCGAGTCTGTTCGTACTAATCGACCGTCGGGACCTCTAACCCACTTGGAAGAATCTATGATGGCTAAAAATTTAAACTGTTAGTATGATGCGTGTATGGCAATATATAATGCATGATCGTGAATTATGCAGATGGAGTGAAAAAATCAATAAATTGTAATTATGCGATGCAATGCATGAAAACAAATATACACGTGATGGTATATGCGTGTGAGAAACAATATGCAGGCAAAAGGGTGTATACACAATATGAAATGTATTTTTTATTGTTATTAGTTTTTTTATATATTTATTTTTTTGATTGACTTTTTTTTTGACGTGAATGACATGTGATGTATGTTCATATTGTACAACATTCACAGCCACATGCAAGCAGATAGATCCTTCCAACCTTATTTCTCCCACACACGGGGTCGTGCGGTATCTTTCCTAGGTGTGCTTTATCCAAGGGTTAACAGGGAACCCAATGGACGCGTATAGTGCGCGGTGAAAAACCGGCAGCGTAACAATTCTTACCTTAAAGCACATGCGCATGGATGTTTGGCCATTATATATTTAAACAATTCGATTAAATTAAGATGGGCCCACCGGGGCATGAAAGCCTTTGATGAAAACCATTTAATTTGATTGATTTTGTTCAATATATGACGGCCCAAATAGCAAGCATGATATTATGGTACATGTCACCTAGTGGAGGTTTCTATTGCCATTACATGGGCTATGGTCAAAAGGTGGTGTTACTTTAAGGCTACCCAAGCATGGTCCCTGCCAACAGGCCTAGCTCATCACGAGCGTAACGACCGATCGGGTCACCATTTGATATACCTTGATGGTACGAGACTTGGGCTGGTGATTATCCTTAACACTTCCCCAAATTGAGTGAAAATGAAGTCGTGCTTCAGGAACGCATCGGGGCTAATAGAGGGGCCAAACTAGCATATTCTAAAGCTCTAATGAGATGTAATGCGATTTTGAGAGAAAGCGAAATTTCTAAACTAAAACTTAATTGTAAATTTTAATCAAAGTACTTTCGAATCGAAGTCTCAAATATGTCCCCAGCGGAGTCACCACTGTGACGCGCACTGGATGTCCACTCGGCCGCCCCTATGACCGCCCGCTTGAGGGCGATCGGGCACTTGAGGGTCCGTTAACAGCTTGCAATAAATCGCAAGTGTGTCTATGTTGGGCAACAAGGAGGTTTCATGGAGTCGCCACCCAATAGAACATTGGGAAAGTTTCTCTCGCCTCCGAGAGCCTAAGACTGCGCTTAGTATCCATTTTGGGCCAACCAAAGGGGTCTTGGAAGGTAAACCTCTCGCCCTAAGGAGCCTAGGATTAACGTCAAAGTCTCGTGACACAAGAGGTGTCTTGGAGGTTAAACATCTCGCCTCTTTGAGCCCAAAGACCAGAGATAGGTTCGGGACTTCTCATTTATTCATACTTTAATTAATTTTACAATTAGGTTTTGAGTTTATTATTTCGCTCTCTCTCCACACAATGCAATTTAAATCAAAGGCGCAATCATCCATTTAAGAGGATAAAATAAAATAGCATTAAAGCATGAAATAAATTTACAATAATACTAAGGGCAGAATACAACCCTTGTAAATGTGCGATACATGCATAAAACGGGTTATTCATTAACAAGGAGGACATTAGTCCTCGCATGCATTCATTATGGAAAACGATTTTTATGTGATGGTTTTATTGGGTAAAAATAGGACATTGGTCCAGTTTTATTTAACAAACATTCTATTTAGCAGAAAACATTTGTGTGGTGGTTCTTTTTAAGAGCGGTCGAAAATCATTTTATTATTACAGACCACAAATACATAAAATGCAATAAAATAGTAATTACATATTTCTAAATAAATAAATAAATGAATACATAAATAATTGCATAAATAAATAACAGTAATAATAACAATAATAATATAATACAATAATAATTATAATAATTATAATAATAATAAAACATAAAATTAAATAATCACAAATCAATTAAATAATAACATCAACATAAAATTAACACAAATTAGACAATAATAATATTAACAATAATAATAATATTAACATAACACAAAATACTAATAATAAACAAATATAACAATTAATTAACAATAACCATATAATAACAATAACAATAATAATAATAATAATAATAATAATAAATAAATAAATATAAAAATAACAATAATAAATAATAAAATAATATTAAAACAGAATAATAAATAAAAATAATAATATAATAATAATAATAATAATAATAATAATAATTCAGAAAATAAATAAATAAATATACATAATAACAATAATAATATATTTACATGTAAAATAATATTATATTAGGGAGGAGAGAGAGAAACTTACCGGATTGTCGCCGGAGCGGCGGTTGATGACACCTCCCTCACCGCCTCGTAGATCGCCTCGTCGGGAGTCCAGATCCGGTGGCCACGCGCCGGAATGTGGTGGCGTTTGGCCGAAAAACGCGATAAAGCGTCACTGTTCTTCACTAGCATTGTGCCTCGACGCGCCCTCCTCCCGCAAGCAGTGGATGATCGGACGACATGGAGAGGTGCGTTTGGACCTCGGCAGTCGAGCGGCGGGGCGCGTGCCTGAATCCGGCGTCGGAGGCGGCCGGCGGAGGCGACGCCTTCTCTCCCTTCTTTTCTTCCTTTTCTTCCTCCGGCGCCTGGGCTGTGCTCCGTTGGCCACTCTCCTCTCTTCTCTCCTTTATTTCTTTTCCTTATTTCCTTGCTTTTACTTTCTTTTGTTTTCCTTTCTATTTTCTTTTCTTTTTTGCTTTTCTATTTTGGTTTCCTGGGTTCTTGCTCTCTCTGTATCTTTCTTGCTCTCTCTTTTTTTTCTTTCTTTTCTTGGTCTTTTTCTTTCTTTATCTGCCGAGCCCCTCTTCCTCTTTATTCTTTTCTTTTTATACTCCAAAACTAGGGCAAATTAGGGGTATAATGGTAACTTCCTCAATTTTCATGCCTTCAAATAATTCCTCCCATTTTCATATCTTAATTTTAATTAATTTAACTTAATTCAAATAACACACACATTAATTAATTAAACATACACATTAATTCATTAATTAACTAAACATTACACTAATTAATCACATCTTAATACAATTAATCTATATATATATTATATATATAATTAAAGGCTCCACATACTAATTAATTAACCATGCACATATTAATCATTAATATAATAATTAAACATTACAATTATCATATATATTTATATTTTATCTAATTAATTATACACTTTAAACTTTAATTTTACGTGCACTTTAATCACACAATAATATTAATTACTCAAGTAACTAACAAAATTAACTAATTAATTACCTAATTTCACACACAAATATTTATATATATTTTTCCTTTTTTTTATTATTACTATTTATTATTTTTTTTTTGGAGGGAATAATGGAGGATCAAAATCACCATTTTTATTTTATGCCGGACTCGGGACCCGGTGTCTACACCAAGTATGGTCGGTACAGAATCTTCTAGCACCTCCACCCGGAACCGGAGAGAAGTGACGGACTCGTTGACCATCTGCACAACCTCATCAATCATCTGAGCCACTACTGCCTGCAAAGTGCTTAGCCCCTGCCTCAGCTCCTCAATCAGCCTCTCCTAGTGATCTAGACGCTCACCTAACACCCTATCCCTCTCCTATATCCATCTCTCTATGGCGGTGAGGGCAGTAGTCATCGTTGCAATGATCTCCTGATGTGCTGGATGAGAAGGTGATGGTGGACTAGGCCATGACGGCTCTGCCTGAGGCTCTGGTGGTGGAGGAGTAGTGGACGTGGATGCACCTGGGTGCCCAGGCCAGTTATACGGATGGAATTTCCTGGCCTCGCGGGCCTCAGAGCGCTGGACCTGTAGTGGCGGTGGCATGAGGCTCTAAGTTGGCTGCGATGCTGGAGTGTGTCGTAGGTTATCCAAGTCTACATCTAAATACATATCAAAAGGGGTGTGAGGCTGCTTCTCCTCCAGTTGGTGCTGGTGTGGTGGCTGCTGCTCCTCTTCGGCTGGTGTGGTGGCTGCTGCTCCTCCTAGGGCTCTCCCGGAACATCCTCGATAGGCTGGAGTGGAGGGAGGTGGAAAAGGCACCTAGTCTCTGCCACTGTGAGCAGTCTATAATTATCTAAATGATCCCATATCTAGGCTACCATCCCTATCGTCTGGGTTGCTGTCGAGTCGACAAATATGTCCTCGTCTAATGGGGACCCAAACACTGCCAGAGGAACTCTCAAATGTATTAGCAGCCGAGTGATGATGCCTCCAGCACATATAAAATGGGTTGTCCCCCTCGCCATCCTCACTAGATTAGCCAATATCTCATGGCTAATGTTAAGGCGCTAGTCCATCACCATCGCCTATAAGCTCCAAATCTCTGCACCATTAACTGATCCTGGGTCACCTGCTCGGCCCAAATAAGAGCTAGAGAGGACTCTATGAACATACCTCACGCTTGCGATGAGAGCATAGTGCTCTTCATTGTATCGTGATCATACGGTGCTCCTGGCATGGTGATTGCATCCCAGTGTTGCCTCCTAATGGCTTTTTGTGGTATCACCATGTCTCTCTTATGTAGGATCCCCATCGCCTCGACAAAAACCCTACGGGTGATGCTGAAGTGGTCCCCTCTAATCCTGAACTGTCTGATCCCTCCTCTGTATCTGATCTTTAGAAACCCCTATAGTGAAAGGTTGCCAGAAACTCCCTCGTGACCCTGGAATGCAGGCCAAAAGAATTCAGTCCACCCCACTGCCTTTAACAGCGCATCCACCTTGTGCAATATCCCCATGCGCTAGAGGAAGGGCTTGGAGATGTAGCAGCTGGCACAAAACTATACACGTGTTAGAGCCTAGAATCACTCCCTAATATCAGGGCCCATCCACTTTACAGCCTCAGACTCGGGCTGCTCTTGAGGCATATTTCGTCTAGGAGGCATCCTGGTAGTCGACGAAATGCACTGAAAAATAACTCAAAAAAAGTGTAGAAAATTTAGCCCTAAATGTGTATGACAGTGAGGGAAGCGTTTTAGCGGGCATAAAATGAAGGAGAAAACGGTGAAAAATCGAGGGTTGACGTCAGTTCGTGTGGGGAAGTAAGGAAGAAGAAAAAGGAAGAAGAAGAAAAAACTGAGCCGCGTGTAATCGCTCAGTTTTTATAATTTTTCGTGATTGACAGGCAGCCCGTCGATGGACCGAGCGACGGACACTCCCTACAAGCCTGTCGGTCATTTTGAATTCCTTTTTTTATATTTCATTTTCAAACTTTTAAAATGCTCCCTGAATATTTTGCCCCCTTACTTCAGTACATGGTTGCATCCATCAAATTTATATTCCTACATAATTAAAATGGCACAAATACACCTAAAATATTTATGCATGTGAAATGCTCGAACCGTGCAGAAGAAAATCCACTAGGTGGTCAAAGGTTGATCGACGGGCTGGCAGTGCCTCGCTCCAAGCACGCCCATTGGTCCTGGCTTTCTCTAAATACTTGCCCTTTTCCTTGAACTTCGTGTATCCTTCTTCTTGGATTTCAACCAGAGCCCTCTTTTCCAAGTTTTTCTCTTTTCTTTTATTTTCTTTTCTTTGCTACTTATATTTAATGTTTGCCCCGAAATTTTTGAAAATGTGGTCATTGACTCTTAATAAGATGCACCGGCTTCTAGATGACCCTCAAACCTGGGAAAATATCACTTGGACCCCTTATTCTAGTCTGAGATTCTTGAGGAGAGTTAGAGTGGACCAAAATCTTTGTTAGCTACAGTCTGCTTCTGGGTCCCCCGTTTCCACGTCTTCAGGTTTACTTATAAAAAATTATGCCCCCTTCTTGAAGAATTTGTTGCGATTAACATAGTGAGGTTTCCTCCTGGCACACTACCCTGCATCCCGAGCTATGGCTTGATTCGTGCAAGGGACACTGCATTTGCTTTAGGCATTTCTTCTTTAACCGTAACTAGATTGGCCCTCGGGTACCATTTTTGCTATAGAGCCGTTAATCGAGGCACTAAAGGGCTTCTCTAATATGTCTACCTATCAGGCCAGTGTTGTCCTACTATTTTGCCTTCTCAGGTATTTAATGGTGATTTCTGAAGAGTTAATCGGTGATTACTAGCTGTTCGGGATAGTGGATGGCATCCTTCGCGGGCTGTCCCCATTTTCCCTAATTCTTGCCAAGATCATTCTAGGCTTGGATTCTGTCCGTGTCGACCCTTCTGCTGCCTTCACTGGAAAACCTTATTATTCCAGGTATGTTATTATTTTAAAAGGTAGTGTGTCCCTTGTGGATTTTCACACTAGCTTTTCTTATCGGGAAACGCGTCCTTTCGGATTTTCATATAACCTTGCGCTTTAGTTTTGCCTAGATTGGACCCTACCCATTCTAGTGGCTTTTCTTTTTTATTATTTATTTATTTTAACATCTCCTGTCTTTCAAGTATGGCAACAAGAGAAGCTAAAGCTACTATCGGAGCCCCCTCCTAGGGTGATCAGCAATTATTCACTGAGGCACTTTCTTCCCAGACAGCAATTTTATTCCTATGCCTTTCTCGGTTGTCCTACTATTTTGCCTTCTCAGGTATTTAACGGTGATTTCTAAAGAGTTAATCGGTGATTACTAGCTGTTCGGGATAGTGGATGGCATCCTTCGCGGGCTGTCCCCATTTTCCCTAAATCTTGCCAAGATCATTCTAGGCTTGGATTCTTTCCGTGTCGACCCTTCTGCTGCCTTCACTGGAAACCCTTATTATTCCAGGTATGTTATTATTTTAAAAGGTAGTGTGTCCCTTGTGGATTTTCACACTAGCTTTTCTTATCGGGAAACGCGTCCTTTCGGATTTTCATATAACCTTGCGCTTTAGTTTTGCCTAGATTGGACCCTACCCATTCTAGTTGCTTTTCTTTTTTATTATTTATTTATTTTAACATCTCCTGTCTTTCAGGTATGGCTACAAGAGAAGCTAAAGCTACTATCGGAGCCCCCTCCTAGGGTGATCAGCAATTATTCACTGAGGCACTTTCTTCCCAGACAGCAATTTTATTCCTATGCCTTTCTCGATGAAGGTGTTGCTAGATTTTGTGAGGTAGGGAATGAGGAGATTAGCTTCACGTGCTCCTTGTTACCCCTTTCGAATGTGACCCTGGACGGTCCTTTAAGATGTGTCCCACTGTGTGGGTTTCATGAGGCCACTTTCTATATCACCGCTCGTTGTACTCGACAGTTTGGAGGGCGTCAAAATATCGTGAGGCACCCTCTATCTTTCGAAGGTGGCCTTTTATCCTCTGCTTTCACCTCCAGGTACCATAGCCTCTGGGTACAGCTGCCTGTAAAGGCTGTTATACCAATAATTGGGGGTTGCTCCTTTGGTTCTACTGCTACATATAAGAGGTGGGTGATTAGTCCTACAGTTGATAACAGAACCCATTGACTTAGGCATCTGACCGGTGAGAGCAATAGCAGAGCATAGTTACTAGATTACATATATTCAATAATGACCAATATTTCTCTTTTTGTAAAAGAACTAGAAGATAATGAACATATGAGTTGAATTGCCCTTGTTTTATATTTTTTACAAAGAATGTGTACATCTCAGAATAATTACATTATACATGATTGACGTGACTTTAGCAAGTGTACTGAATCGGCAAGTAATATAGAGGAGTAAATTAGGACCCCAAATTATCGTACCCAAGGGACTGTGTGCGCAAGCAATGAAAATCAAATGTATGCTAAAGAATTCCCAATTGTTTGAATTGATTGAGTTAACTATTGATTAAAAATAAAGAATTTAAATAACCAAAATAAACAAACAGAAATAATCAAATTTAATTGACGTCAATAATTGCAAGAAACAAAATGATGGAAAAATTAATAAGATAAGAATTCAAAAATAGACAAACGTTGCTCAGGTTCACTCATCCACCCCATACCCAAATGTGAATAAAATTAATCCAAGAATCAATTATGAAAGAAATCGGGATAACCCTCTTAACCCAGGCTTCCCAAACCAGAGTCAGCCACTCTAATTATATGACATCCCAAACCGGATTCAGCCACATAACCAGCCTATGCACGGGTCTAAAATCCTAAGTTGTGTTTATTTTCCCAATACGGAGTCAAATAACCCAGAACTTAACTATCTCACTCACCATTCTAGTCTTAAATCACAAAATCCTACACTTCTAGATTCCCAATCGGAGTCGTCCAAAAGACACAGCAAGAATGATACAAACTGAATATAGATAACCATGGTATTCAATCCATACAACTCAATAACCAACACAGATACATGAAATAAATCATTCATCAAAACTGAAGATTCACTTGATAAAATAAATTCCATGAATCAATAATAAAAACCAGTGAAATAAACCCTTCAATCATATATTTAAATTCAAAAGATGTTCAGAATTCACATCATGGGTAGGGGATTCAAAGATCCCCCAAAAAACTAAAAGACTACTCACGATCCATTACAAAATAAAAAGGAAAGAGGAAAGAATAAACCCAGAAATTCATTAAGGTGTAAATCCCGGTTGAATCCTTAGTTCTTCAATCTCATTCTCCAAATCTTTAACGGAGAAATATTATGGAAATTCTCTGAATGTAAAAACTGTGCATTGAAATTAAACGATGTGTTTTTAATATAAAACTCTTGAATTGCAAATTAAATCTAAAGATAAAATGGAAAACCTAAATTAAGAACAAGAGAAAAAATCCCCAGAATTCTATCTCCCAACCCTAATATGAAAATAGGTTTGAAAAACTTGCCGCCCCCTCCAATACATAAACTTTTCTTTTTATATCCCGAGGGGTCACGGTGGTAACCAAAATTGTTGCCACCGTGAGGGTGTCGAGGAAGTAAATCTGCCTTGCGTGTTCACGGTGGTAACAAGATAGGTTGCCACCGTGACATGCTCAAATTTTGCTTTTGTCCAGGAATTCCCTATGTCACGGTGGTAACCATATTACCTTGCCACCGTGAGGTAACTCCTCACTTTGTTCTGCCTTGGTGCGAATTATGTCACGGTGG
Source organism: Excoecaria cochinchinensis (assembly GCA_947683425.1). Taxonomy (NCBI): domain Eukaryota; kingdom Viridiplantae; phylum Streptophyta; class Magnoliopsida; order Malpighiales; family Euphorbiaceae; genus Excoecaria; species Excoecaria cochinchinensis. The sequence goes on from CANTUQ010000004.1 coordinate 8,623,900, forward strand.
TGATAACATTGGTTACCACTGTGACCCGTAACAGGTCTGCATTCTGCCTAATAGATACATATGTCACGATGGTAATGACATTAGTTACCACCGTGACCTATAGTATTCCTGCATTCTGCTTTTGACTTCTTTGGATGTCACGGTGGTAACCAGATAGGTTGCCACCGTGAGGTACCTAAAGATTTGCTGCACACAAATCAAACTTAATCAAAAACTAACAAAAATTGCATAAAAATTCTAATTTCACTAACATTGACAAAATTAATCTAAAGTAAGCGTATCACAACAATAAACACTACTGAACACCATAAATCATACGAAAATTCTACCAAATCTAAATACTAAATTGAAGTTATCAAAATACCCCACACTTAGACTTTGCTCGACCTCGAGTAAATGAATTATCCACATTCCTGAAATTTCAAACTCTAACTCAGAATACAAAAACACAAAAACAGTCAAAGCATTACGAAGAATAGTCTTAACCACAAATTCTCAAATCAGCTTATATCAATAAATTTCACATGTGTGTGTGCTAGGCTAAAAACAAATTTTCTCTTTTCAAAACAAAACGACCAGCGCAATTTAACAATTTAGCAAAGGAAATAAATAAGCAATAAATTGCATATTGGTTACGCACTTGCAACTCAGGGTCATCATAAGCCTCTCCTTTAGCACCGGAACCACAGGGATCATCTTCACCAAATAACTCAAGCTAAGAGCAGAATCATTAGGACTTATTCCAAGGTTGTAATGTTAGGTTAGGGTATTGGCTAACAAGAAAAGTTAAGGAATTCAAACAAAGAGTTAGCCACCCTACCTAAAAACACCACTACCCAATTCGAATACAATCTTTCCATGACCTATTTTTAATCCCCCTGCAGTTGCTAAAACTCGTCCGAACTCCCCATAAAAAAAATTATACCACAGGAAAAAAAGAAGAAATTCCCCACAGACATTTTCTCTGAACCCGATCATTTCTAAATGTATAGACATCTTCTTCTAATTGAGGGTACCCCACACTTAAATCTTTCTACATCTGACTAACTCAGAATTTTAAAATAATAATCAACCTTTTCATCAAATTCTTCTTTTTGGCTTTTTCTTTTTTTTTTTTTTTAATTATGACATACCCAAAACCTCTATATTTTCTTACCACAATTTGACTCCATTAAGGGAAATTTAAACGATATGCTAAACAATACCCCAAAATTTCACAATTCTTCTTAATCCCACACTATTTTCACAGTAAATACCATTATTCAACTTCCAATATTATCCCAACCCAATTCTAGAGTGGCCAATTCTTAGAAAGGATAAGCAAAGGCATTTAAGTTAAATGGTAAAAATATAGTGTAACAAAGAAAAATGCATAGTATGCTTTTAGCATACCAAATCAGCTCAACGGGGCTAGCAACGGAAATTATGCAATTAGGTAGGTAAAAAGTCATTTAAAGTGGTTCTCAAAGAAAATTTTTTTGCCTAAATCATGTCCTAAACTTGCTTAAGTTGTTATAACGTTTCGAAGGGTGATGAGGAAGGTTCTAACTATCCTACAATTCCTTTACTTAAAAACTTTCACACACTGGGATTTTTCAAGTTTTTCACAAACAAGCCTATAGTGCACAAACGATAGGAAATTACAGGATATATGACTAATTGAAATTAATTTGCTGCTAAAACTACCAACTACTCTCTTGCTAAGATTGATATTTAAGAAATTCCATTCACTACTTAAAGTTTAAAACATTCACAACAGGAATAACTAAAGGCAAGCTAAACTAAGATAGGAAAAATTCAAACAACCACAATTAAATATTCAAATAACTAAAACACAATAAAATAGACGAATACAATTAAAATAAAACATCAAACATGCAAAAACATAAAAAAATAAAATAATTATTTACATATTAAGCTGTTGGATGGAGTTACTCCTTCTACCCCCCACTTAATACCTTGCTATCCTCAGCAAGTTAAAAATAATTACAAACCACAGTTAACATAAAAAAAAAAAGAAGAAAAACAAAAGATAATAAGTCTCCCTGGTTAATTCTCTGGAGGTGGTGGAGGTAGGAAATGCGAATCAAAGCGCGATAACAATGAGGACAGTCCCAACAGCACCTGATCCATCTGGGACTGGATATAGGCCTGCGAGGTGGAGATGGTGTCCACAGATGTGGCGATGGTGTCCATGCGTGCCATCAGCCCGTCGTACTGCTGCAATGATAATTGCGCAGGCTCTGGTTCTGGCGGTGCTTCCGGATCGTCCTCGTGCTCATGGGGCAAGCCTCCTAGACCTCGCTGGACTCCCTGAAGATACTCGGCGCGGGTAGTCAATCTGTATTAATGTCCAGTCGTCGCGTCGTCCACTACGACCTTCATGTTCTTCAACATCTTCTTATCAATGGCTGCAGTGGATGAAAGTGACTTGGGTCTCCTCAAGGGGTGATGCACACCCTTAGCAATAACTATGGCCAACCCACCCAAAGCAATCTTCTTCACCTTCTTAGGGTGCCATTGCATCTCTTCCAATTTATGCCACAAATGAGGTGCCCCATTAATTCTCACACCCCGCACCATACAAGCTAAAAATAATGCCTCCGACAAATTGACTTGCCCAAGGGAGTCCACATGACTCAGAAAACAGAGTGAAAAAAACCTATGGAGGATCCGCATGACATGATTACCGAGATGGTGGGCCTTTGTCTTACCCGATACATATGTCGTTGCGGTCATCGAATCTCGAATTATTGCCAAGGCGTTATCCTTATCATAATCTTCAAAGCAATCTGGGGCTAGGGCAGGGAAACCAAGCATTTCGGCAAAGTCTTCAAAAGACCACTCATATTTCGTACCCTCCAGAAAAAAGGATACTTTTCCAGGGTCTTGAGAAGGGTCGCGGCTGATCCTACATTGCACAGTTAACACGAAATCTCTTGTTAACCCCGGATAGACTTTCTCGTTAATCGTAAAAAGCCGCTCCCAACCAATATTAGATATGAGCCGCTGCACTTCATTTTTTATTCCCAACTTCTCCAATAAATCAAAATCCAAATAGCTCGTTGGAATGTACGAGCATTTTGAAAATAAAGCATATGCAGGTTTCTGACTAGTCGGAACCCAAGAAGGCACATGGGAAATATCAACATTAGGTTGGCTGGATGTTTGTCCTGTTGAACTAGAGGCTAGAGCAGAGCTTTTTCGCTTAGGGGCCACTGCACAACATGGAAAAACCAAATTCAATAACATTCGATGTGCATCAACAACAATGGCTTTGAAAATAAAGCATTATTTCAAGCTCATGCTAACCTATTGATAGGAGCTTAATTAATGTATAATTAAGTATATGTTTAGTATGAGTTTAATTAATTAATTATATAATTAAGTGAATATTTGATGTTATATGTGTTAGTTTATGTATATTAGTATTAGTCTGTTAGTTTGTGTGTTTACTGTCATTTGTAGGTGAAAAATGAAGAAAAGAGCAGATGAAGAAGTTAATAGAATGAGATGATCGTGAGAGAGGAACTGATCACGCCGTGACTATGAGTCACGTGACGTGACTTGCTAAGAAGAATGTAGAAGAAGGAGGAAAGGAAGAAGGAGCTGCGAGAGAGACGAGTCACGCCGTGACCAGGGATCACGTGACGTGAAGAGAAGCTAGAGAGGAGAAGAAAGAAAGGAAAGAGAAGAGAAAGAAGGGAAGAAGTCACGCGACGTGAGCGCCAGTCACGCCACACGCGAAGAAGGCACGCCGTGATGGGGAGTCACGCGACGTGACTGGCCAGAGAGGGAGAGGAAAACTGAGCGAGAGAAGGAAAGAAGAAAACGACCAGCGCGTTCTGTCGCGATCGCGACACCGTTGCGAGCTCGACAGAAACGACCGTTGGGGCAGTTTTGGGCCAAAAGGCATTTGAAAAGTCACCCTCTTCCACCAAAATTTGCAACCATTCTCAAGGGACATCTTCAAGGGACACAATTCTTAGATTAATATCTATAAATATGTAGTTTAATTATAATTTTAAAAGATGAATTTTTAGTTAAGTAATTTTCTGTATTTTAGTAAAATAGTTTTCTTTTCTTTAGTTAATTTTTCTTAATTAGTTTCATGTTTTGAAGAAGAAGATCAAGGAGAAGGAAAACTTATTTCAAGAGATTTAGAAAAGGGTTGAAGAACTTCTATCTTATTCTCTTATTTCTAATTCTTCTCCAATATTTCTATGAATATCATTTTAATGAATTTGTATGTTATGATTATTTCTATTTTCATCTACTTTAACAGTCTTTCATTGTAGATTTTCTATTAGTATCTTTTGCTTGATCTTTACAAGTTAAAGTAATTCGAGGGTTTGCTTTATCTGACATCTAATAGAATTTCATTATTAAGATATATTTAAGAGATTGGTATATTGAGATAATTGCTATAGGTTAGTGTCTATTCTTAAAATATGTAATTAGAAACCTCTAATTCATTAATGAAAATTGTGAGTTAGAATTTTAATTGTATGTTTTAGGCATTTTAATTCATGTCGAGAGAGTGAGTTAAAAATTTATTCTAACTTGGCTTCCATGAAAGATGAATATATGTAAATCAAAATGATGGGTCAAATTCATTATGTTTAGTTCTTCATTCATATACTATTTATCTTCTTCTAATAAACATAAATTAGGTTCAAATTAAGTAGTTCTAATTCAACCATCAACTTTATGATCATTGTAAACAAGATTAAAATCAATTAGTAATAGTGTGTAACACGTTCCCTGTGGGATCGATATCTAAAGTACTATTGCGGTACACCGTATACTTGCGGTATGTTGCATCATTAGAAAATGCACAACAAGTTTTTGGCGCCGTTGCCGGGGAACGGTTGTTTGCCATTATAAAAATTGATTTATGATTTTGGATTACAATATTTTGTTTTGTTTTAATTTGTTTGTATGTTTAATTAATTTTGTGTTTTGTTTTTACAGGATTTTAGAAGTTCATGCCTAGTACAAGGAGTTCTTTAGAAGAGCTTGAGCCTTTAAATCCTGAAATTGAGAGGTTTTTATTGAGTAACCGAAAATCAAATAAAAAGAAGAACAAAAATAAAAGATCAATTATCATGGCTGATGAAAATCCACCAAGATTGATGGACTTTGCCACACCTGCTTTGAGTGGTGCTCAACAAGGAGTGGTAAGACCAACGGTAAATGCCAATCAATTTGAGATTAAGCCTTCATTGTTACAAATGATTCAAAATAGTATACAATTTTATGGTTTGGCAAATGAGGATCCAAATGCTCATTTGGCAAATTTTCTTGAGATTTGTGATACCTTTAAGATAAATGGGGTTTCAAATGATGCAATCAAGCTTAGGCTTTTTCCATTCACATTGAAGGATAAAGCAAAGGCTTGGTTGAATTCTTTGACAAGAGGATCTATAACTACTTGGGACCAATTGGCCCAAGCATTTTTATCAAAATATTTTCCGTTGGCCAAAACCGCAAAAATCATAAAGGATATTACTACATTTGTTCAAAATGAAAATGAATCATTATATGAGGCTTGGGAAAGATTCAAAGAATTGCAAAGGATGTGTCCACACCATAACTTGCCAAGAGAGTTGTTGATGCAAACATTCTATAATGGTGTAAATCCAACCACAAGAGGTACTATTGATGCTGCTGCTGGAGGATCTTTAATGAGAAAAACAATTGATGCAGCATATGAGCTTTTGGAAGAAATGGCAATGAAAAACTGTATGTGGCCTCCTGAAAGAGTAAGAGAGTATAATAATTCTAATACTAGAGGGATACATTCAGTAGATTCTATGGTTGCATTACAAGCTCAAGTTGAGGCTTTAACTCATAGAGTTAATAGCCTAGGCATGGGAGGTAATGTATCAAATGCTTGCAATGTGTGTGGTCAAAATGGGCATGATAGTGGTAATTGCACTTTAGGCATAGCTAATAAAGAGCAAGTTAATTTTGTTCAAAGTCAAGGTCGTGGAAATCCTTATTCTAACACTTATAATGTTGGTTGGAGAAATCATCCTAACCTTTCATGGGGAAATAATAATGTTAACAACCAAAATAGAGGTGTAGGATACCAACAACCACAAGATAGGTTTGGTGCTTTTGAGGGTAAAATTGATAAGTTTATTGAAGAAATTAATTATAAGATGCATTCTCAAGATGAAAGTCAAAAGAAACTTGAGGCAAAAATTGATCAAATCACTAAAAATCATGCAGCTTCTATACATAATCTTGAGGTTCAAATAGACCAACTTGCAAATTCCTTACCTTCTAGAAATTTAGGATGTCTTCCAAGTAATACTGAGGAGAATCCTAGGGAGCATATTAAGCCATGATATATCTAGTTCTTTTATTTAGGTTATTTAGTTATATTGTTTTTATTTATGTTTTGTACTTTGTTTTAAATTTGTTTATATAGTTTTATTTTTGTATTCTAGATTTTCATGCTATTAATATATTTGTTTTATTTCACAGCTAATTTAGTAAGATTAGATTTGTTTAATAAATATATAAAAAATAAATAAATAAAAAAAAAAGAAGAGCAAAGAAAAAAATAAAATTTATGCAGACATTGTATTCTGTCGCGATCGCGGCAAGTATCGCGATCGCGACAGAAGGCGATGAAGCAAAAAGCGAGAAATTTCTGCAGGGTTCACGTCGTGATGTACCTTCACGTGACGTGCTGATCTGAGGAGTGGAATTCGCCCAGGTATGTGGAGAGCGTCACGCGTCGTGACGTTTCCTCACGACGTGACGCGTTAAGTGCAGACTCAGGTAAGTTTTAAATGTTTTTTTTTTATTTTCTGATCTTACTTATTATTCTTTTCTATTATTTGGTTTTATTTTATTTTCTTTTCTGATTTAGATTATTAAATTCAATTACATTAACTTAATTTTACCAATTAAGCATTAAAACACAGGAAACTAAAAAAATTAAAAGCGGGAACTCTAATTTTTAAACCCTAACGTCGTGACCTTTCCTCTTCTTTCTCATTTCAACTGTTCTTTCATTTTCCCTAGCACAGGTCACGACTTAAAAACTTTCCTTTCTTCTTCTTTTTCTTTCTTCCACAGAGAACTATTGCGTGTTCATCCTCTGTTCTTATTTCGTTTTTCTAGTTTTACATTCCAGCACTGTATCTCTATTTCATTTCTTCTCTTTTCTTCACTCATCTTAGGGATTACGGGCTGTTCATTTTATTTCCAGGTTTGTTAGTTTAATTTCATTTTTCTTTTCTTCTTTACCTTAGCATATTACATTTCAGCATTTTCTTGCATAACAGAGTTGTATTTCTTTTGTAGTTTATTATCTGTTTCTATATCTGTTTCTATTTCTTTTTCTTCTATCTATTTGTGTTTTCCTTTAGTGTATTTCGGTTGCATTTATGTATAACTAAATCACATTTCTTTTGTAATTTCTCTCTGTTTACATTTCTTTTTCTTTATTCTTTTCTATTTTCCTTTAGTGTATTTATTTTTGTTGATTTCTTTCATTTGACTGTATATTTATTTCCCTATAGTTTCATTATCTGTTTAACAAACTCAAGCAAAAATGGTGAGGACAAAGAACCCAACTATTTTTTGAACTGACCAAGAAGAGCAGGAAGCTACAGAGGAAGTGAATATTGCTGCTTACTATGGTGCTCTATTTCCCATTTTATCTGTAGACGAAGGCAGTAGGTATTTAACTCTTCGTAATAGGCATTTGATGCATTGTAAGTTTTTTCCTGACTCTTTACTTAATCAAATTGGTATGTTAGAAGTAGTTAATGATATGTTAAGGGTATGTGGGTTGTTTAAATTTGCTTCTATGCATGAAAATGTGCGTCCTGATTTAGTTTTAGAATTTTATACCACATTAAAAAAGAATAATGATAATGAGAATTGGTTAGATTTTAGGATGGCTGGTACACCTTATACTTTAACTTATTTTATGATGAATAGGATATTTAGATTTTCTCAAGCTGGGTTAACCGAGCCACCTAAATCTTTTAAGCCACATGAATTTTGGACATTTTTGACTGATTTGCAAACTCGTTATAGGGCTAGGGATGCTAAATCCATGTTTATTAAAGATTTAAGGTATTGGATTTTGCATAGGATTTTAGCTTCTTTGGTTTTTAATAGGTCCAAATTCAATAGAGTTTCATATAATGAATTGTTTTTGATGTGGTGTGTATATAAACGCAAGGACGTATGTTGGCCTTTTTGGATAGTAAGTCAATTGTTGCAATGTGTACATAAGCATGATTCACCTTTAACACATGGGCATGTTATTTCTAGTATTGCAACCAATCTAAATGTGGATCTTGATGCCTATTATAGAGTTTTTCCTTGCCATTATTTTAATAAGACTATGTTAGTTCGTGGAGAGGTTGTTGGAAATAATTTTCAGGAAATTCCGGCACGTGCTCGATCATGTTGGAGGGATATTGCTGGAAATGCTGCGCCACAAGTTGAGGAACAAGAAGAAGAAGGAGAGGAGGAGGCAAGTGAAGATGAGGAGATGGCAGATATTCCACCTGCTGCGGCTGCTGCTCCTGACATTGGCTCATCTAGCCAAAATATTCCCATGTTGTTCTCTAATATGCAAGAGCAACTATCTGCCATTGAGCGACGTCAAAGGAGGTTGGAGTATAAATTTGATAGTTTCCTGACACAAGCTGGATTTCGGGTTCCATCGCCTCCACCATCACCATGATAGGGGAGTTTTCTTTTTATTCATTTCTTTTATTTGTTTTTTTTATTTGTTTTTGTGTGTCATTCCTACACATTGAGGACAATGTTGGTTCTAAGTGTGGGGGAGTGACTGTGTTATGTGTTGTGATGTTTGTGACTGTGTTTTTGAGTTTATATATGTATTATGTATGTCAAGTGCATGATTATTTTTGTTTGTGTGTTTTTATATTTCAATTAGGCTTTTAAGTAAACTTTATTATAAAACATTGTTTATTTGGTATATTGTATAGGTTGTTAAGTCATTTATCTTTGATACTCATTTTTATCAGTTTTTCAAAAAATTTTAGCATGTATTTTAAGTTTTTCAAGTTATTTTGTTTTACTTATTTCAACATTATAGATTATTTAGTCTTTCTAACTAACCGTGTTTTTTAAGTTAGAATTTACTCATTTAGTTTATAATTTTCAATTTCTAGTTGTTTAAGGAAACTATAGCCATAATACTTACCTTTTATCTTTTCAATAATGGATGAGGACTAAATTTAAAAAGAAAAGTTAAAAGTGGGATGGAGCATAAAATGCACCCACTAAAGTCATAAAAAAAAAAAAGAAAAGCAAGATATATATCAAAAATTGTCAAAATATGGGATGGAGCGTAAAACGCACCCATATAACTTTCTCTTGCTAGAAATCAAAAAGAAAAATCAAAAGAAAAGAAAAAAGCAAAGTCTAAAAATGCCATGAGATTGGATTAAGGGTAAGTGAGCTTAAAATGTCCTAAATGCAGCTAGTTGCTTGAGAATTTTAACTTTATGATTAATTTTTTTTCTTTAGTTCATGTTTAGTTTTAATAGACTTCATACTCTTTATGTTGGCATTAGTAAAGTTAAATAATTTGTTGAATTTGGGATGCATACTTTTAAATTTTGACTTACTGATTTTATTATGAGTGAATGAGATATTTTGGTTCTTTTCAATTCTATTATATATGCTAAATAACAGTGTTTTGTAGTAATTTTTACTGGTTATTAAATTTGCTCATGACTTTTTGTCTTGCTTGGGGACAAGCAAGGTTCAAGTGTGGGGGAATTTGATAGGAGCTTAATTAATGTATAATTAAGTATATGTTTAGTATGAGTTTAATTAATTAATTATATAATTAAGTGAATATTTGATGTTATATGTGTTAGTTTATGTATATTAGTATTAGTCTGTTAGTTTGTGTGTTTACTGTCATTTGTAGGTGAAAAATGAAGAAAAGAGCAGATGAAGAAGTTAATAGAATGAGATGATCGTGAGAGAGGAACTGATCACGCCGTGACTATGAGTCACGTGACGTGACTTGCTAAGAAGAATGTAGAAGAAGGAGGAAAGGAAGAAGGAGCTGCGAGAGAGACGAGTCACGCCGTGACCAGGGATCACGTGACATGAAGAGAAGCTAGAGAGGAGAAGAAAGAAAGGAAAGAGAAGAGAAAGAAGGGAAGAAGTCACGCGACGTGAGCGCCAGTCACGCCACACGCGAAGAAGGCACGCCGTGATGGGGAGTCACGAGACGTGACTGGCCAGAGAGGGAGAGGAAAACTGAGCGAGAGAAGGAAAGAAGAAAATGACCAGCGCGTTCTGTCGCGATCGCGACACCGTTGCGAGCGCGACAGAAACGACCGTTGGGACAGTTTTGGGCCAAAAGGCATTTGAAAAGTCACCCTCTTCCACCAAAATTTGCAACCATTCTCAAGGGACATCTTCAAGGGACACAATTCTTAGATTAATATCTATAAATATGTAGTTTAATTATAATTTTAAAAGATGAATTTTTAGTTAAGTAATTTTCTGTATTTTAGTAAAATAGTTTTCTTTTCTTTAGTTAATTTTTCTTAATTAGTTTCATGTTTTGAAGAAGAAGATCAAGGAGAAGGAAAACTTATTTCAAGAGATTTAGAAAAGGGTTGAAGAACTTCTATCTTATTCTCTTATTTCTAATTCTTCTCCAATATTTCTATGAATATCATTTTAATGAATTTGTATGTTATGATTATTTCTATTTTCATCTACTTTAACAGTCTTTCATTGTAGATTTTCTATTAGTATCTTTTGCTTGATCTTTACAAGTTAAAGTAATTCGAGGGTTTGCTTTATCTGACATCTAATAGAATTTCATTATTAAGATATATTTAAGAGATTGGTATATTGAGATAATTGCTATAGGTTAGTGTCTATTCTTAAAATATGTAATTAGAAACCTCTAATTCATTAACGAAAATTGTGAGTTAGAATTTTAATTGTATGTTTTAGGCATTTTAATTCATGTCGAGAGAGTGAGTTAAAAATTTATTCTAACTTGGCTTGCATGAAATATGAATATATGTAAATCAAAATGATGGGTCAAATTCATTATGTTTAGTTCTTCATTGATATACTATTTATCTTCTTCTAATAAACATAAATTAGGTTCAAATTAAGTAGTTCTAATTCAACCATCAAATTTATGATCATTGTAAACAAGATTAAAATCAATTAGTAATAGTGTGTAACACGTTCCCTGTGGGATCGATATCTAAAGTACTATTGCGGTACACTGTATACTTGCGGTATGTTGCATCATTAGAAAATGCACAACACCTATTAAACAATCTCCCCATTCCAAATTGATATTGTAAAAGATGCATCAATGCACGAAGTATTCAAATGACATAAGCACAATTCAGCAAAAGGGATGAGCAAATTCAGTATTAAACCAAGAATCACCATCAGCAAAAACTCAATAGAAGGTTAAGAGAATTGCAACTATTGTCAAAAGGCAAAAATGATCAATGAGAACAACAAACGCATTTGAACATTATGGCGAAAGAATCTTGGCATTTCAAATTGGCAGGATTTGGAAAAAGAAAAAAAGAAAACCATTCATTCAGGCATTTTGTCAAACACCTGGTATGCAGATAATTAACTGACTAAAATTGAAGCCCACAGATAATAGTAACAACCCACAATTACAAGACGATTCATTACAATATAGAGAAAACAATTAAAACCTAGCAATTTCCATTCTTAACCAAGAATTTGAATAAAAATGACAACTCAAATCACGCACGCAGATAACTGCCCTAACATCCCAACCCAAATTCGTTCATGGTTTCAACATCAGAGATGGAAAATAAGAATTGAGAACACCCCCAACATTAATTCAGAGCATAAAAAGAAGAAAATCCTAAGTGGTTAGAAATATGGAGACCTCGAACGTACCGCTATGGCAGAAAACAAGAACAGGGAGAAGAATAACGCAAAGAGAAAATAAATGCAAAATAAAAATAAAAAGAAAGAGCAAAATTACTTACTTGTTGTAGGTTTGCAGAAATCGAAGCCTAGAAGAAAGAATTGAAGTTCAAAATAGCAGATAAAAACGAAATATTCAAGTTTTGAGAGAGAGATGCGGGTGAGTGAGAAACAAAACACGAAAACTAGTATTTTAAAACAAATGGGCGCGGGGGTCACGGTGGTAACCAAATAGGTTGCCACCGTGACATACCCAAACATTCAATCCAGAATTGGACCGCCTCTTGGTCACAGTGACAACCAAATTCTTTGTCATCGTGATATACTAAAAATTCAAAACAGAATTGAAATTTCAACATGTCACGGTGGTAACCAATTCAATCACCACTGTGACATGTGCACACCTCAAAACAGAATGCGACTTACCTGTTGGTCACGGTGGTAACAAAAACCATTGCCACCGTGACATACAAAATATACCAATCCAGAATGGCTCCCTCATTTGGTCACGGTGACAACCAGATACCTTGTCACCGTGACATGTGCACATTCCCAATTCCAAAATGCATTCTCCCCTGGTCACGGTGGTAACGAAAATCCATTGCCACCGTGACCACCTGCAAACTTGCAAAAAAATTCATCAACCACTCAAAACTTCAGCTATTAAAACCTTGAACAATCTCTCGTTAACAACATAATTTTCTTATGGCGACAAACCAAACAACTTAAGAAAAAATAAACAAGATTAACTACCTAAAGAAAAGAACAATAAACACAAAATAACATAATTGGAGAAGAAGTTCTGCATTTAACAAGTCCGCAGCTGGACTTTTAAGTACCGTTAAGGATCTGCAAGGTCAACTATTGCTAAATCCCCATCATATGTTGATTTAAAATAAGGCTTCACACAGTGTCCATTTACCTTGAACTCATTTTCACCATTCGGGTGCTTCAATGTGATCACTCCAAACTGATCAGCTCCCACAATCTCATACGGCCCCTTCCACCGCGATTTTAACTTTCCAGGAAATAAACGCAACCTGCTATCATATAAAAGAACTTTCATACCTGGAATGAATTCTTTAGTGACTAATTTCTTGTCATGCCATTTCTTTGTGTTTGCCTTATACTTCTCTGCTTGTTGGTACGACCAATAACATATCTCTTCCAAGTTGTTCATCTGGAGAAGTCTCTTCTCACCTGCACTCTTGATATCAAAATTTAAAAACTTGGTTGCCCAATAAGCCTTGTGTTTTAATTCGATAGGGAGATGACAAGATTTACCAAAAACAAGCCTAAATGGGGATAATCCTATAGATGTTTTGAATGCAGTTCGGTAAGCCCACAAAGCTTCATCCAACCTTAAATACCAATCCTTTCTAGATGAATTTACAGTCTTTTCTAGGATGGCCTTAAGTTCCTGATTGGACACTTCAACCTGCCCATTAGCTTGAGCATCATAAGGGGTGGTGACCTTATGCCTAACTCCAAATTTTTGTAATAAAGCCTTAAATTGGTGGTTAACAAAATATTTACCACCATCACTAATAATTGCTCTAGGGGCTCCAAATCGGGTGAATATATTTTTTCTCAAGAAATCTAGAATAACCTTGGCATCACAAGTTCTAGTGGCTATTGTTTCTACCCATTTACTCAAATAGTCCACTGCAACTAAAATATACTCATACCCATAAGAAACCGAAAAAGGTCCCATAAAGTCTATCCCCCACAAATCAAACAATTCTACCTCAAGCAAATTGGTTAAAGGCATCTCATCTCTCTTAGAAATGTTACCTACTCTTTGGCATCTATCACGGGTTTTCACAAAGAATTGCACATCTTTAAACATAGTAGGCCAATAAAAACCAGAGGATAGAATTTTTGATACCGTTCTATTTGGCGCATGGTGCCCACCAGCTTCCCCGCTATGACATGCCTTGATGATCTCTCCCTTCTCCTCATCTGAGATACACCTCGTCAGTACTTGATCAGCACACAGGCGAAACAAATAGGGGTCATCCCAAATGTAGTGTTTGGCATCCGCTTTTAGCTTCTTCCGTTACTACCATGTGAAGTCTTTTGGCATAAATCCTCCTGCAAGAAAATTAGCTACATTAGCAAACCAAGGAATAGAAAATTCACTTGCAAATAAAGCACAAATATGTTCATCAGGGAATAAATCTAAAATTTCCCCTTTTTCAATTTGATCGCTCTCCAATCTCGACAAATGATCCGCTACAAAATTTTCTGCCCCCTTCTTATCTTTGATTTCCAAGTCAAACTCTTGCAATAGGAGCACCCATCTAATCAATCTCAGCTTGGATTCCTTCTTGGCAAACAAATGTCTCAAAGCTGCATGGTCTGACCACACCACGATTTTTGCGCCCAGCAAATACGGTCTGAACTTCTCAAAAGCATACACAATTGCAAGAAGCTCTCTCTCAGTGGTGGTGTAATTAACATGTGCCCCTGTCAAGGTGTGACTGGCATAATATACTGCACAAAATACCTTATCCCGCCGCTATCCAAGCACTGCTCCAACTGCATAATCACTAGCATCACACATTAATTCAAACGGCAGATTCCAATTCGGAGATATAATCACCGGGGCTGAAATGAGCTGTTGCTTCAAAGTTTCAAAATCTAGCATACATTCACTATCAAAATTAAAAGCAGCATCTTTCATGAGTAAATTAGACAAGGGTTTAGCAATTTTTGAAAAATCTTTGATAAAGCAACGGTAAAACCCTACATGTCCTAAAAAACTCCTAATGCCCTTAACACTCGTCGGAGGTGGTAACTTTTCTATCACTTCAACTTTGGCCTTATCAACCTCTATCCCTTTCTCCGAAATTTTGTGCCCAAGCACAATGCCCTCTCTCACCATAAAATGGCATTTTTCCCAATTCAAAACTAGGTTGGTCTTTTCACACCTCCCTAGTACTAAATTGAGATGCTCTAAACAGCTCTTAAAATCAGCCCCATATATAGTGAAGTCATCCATAAATACTTCCTTAAATTTCTCTATGAAGTCATGGAAAATAGCCATCATACACCGCTGAAACGTAGCCGGTGCATTACATAATCCGAAAGGCATTCTCCTATAGGTGAATGTGCTATAAGGGCAGGTAAAGGTTGTTTTTTCTTGGTCTTCAGGGGCTATAGGGATTTGCAAATATCCCGAGTACCCATCTAAAAAAAGTAAAACCTATTACCTGCTAACCTCTCTAACATTTGGTCAATAAATGGCAAGGGGAAATGGTCTTTTCTTGTGGCATTATTCAACCTTCTAAAATCAATATAAACTCTCCACCCCGTAACTGTACGAGTTGGAATCAATTCATTCAGCTCATTCCTTATCACTGTCATCCCCCCTTCTTAGGCACACACTGCATCAGGCTAACCCATTTACTATCAGAGATAGGGTAGATAATACCTGAGTCTAGAAGTTTAAGTACCTCCTTCTTTACCACCTCTTGCATGGCCGGATTGAGTCTCCTTTGAGGCTGAGCTACCAGCTTGCATTCCTCCTCCATCAAAATTCGGTGTGTGCAGTAACTAGGGTCAATCCCCTTCAAATCTGATGTCTCCCATCCAATGGCACCCTTGTGCTTTTTCAGCACCTCAAGCAACATCTTCTCTTCAACACCTGACAACAAAGAAGATATAATTACTGGTTTTTGCTCATTTTCTAAAAACACATATTTCGAATGAGAGGGAAGAGGTTTAAGTTCAGAATTTGAATCCCCCTTTTTCGGATTAAGCTCTTCTTGCTGTAATTCCTCTTCTTCATTTTCTATAATTCCTCTTCTTCATTTTCTATCTTCACGGCTGCTATCGATTTTCCCTTCATCTCTTCGTCCATCTCTCCATCCTCCAATGAATGTATCAAACTCACATTCACTAGATCAGCTCCCCACACTTTTTCCTGCACCTCCTCTACACATTCATCTATTTCATCCACAAAATAAATAGACTCCTCCATATCACCAGATGGATACTTTTGAGCCTCGTTCATGTCCACCACCAACTCCTCATCATTGAACCTTAGGGTTACCGTTTGACCATTTACATCAATCAACGCTTTTGCTGTGTTCAAAAACGGCCTCCCCACAATGAGTGGTACCTTGCGATCTTCTTCCATCTCCATTACCACAAAGTCCACCGGAAAAATGAATTTCCCTACTTTCACTAACAGATCTTCAATCACTACTTTCGGTCTCCTCACTGACCTATCTGCAAGTTAGAGTCTCATTCCCGTCTCTTTGAGCTCTCCAAGATTAAGCTTCCTGCAAATAGAATAAGGCATCAAATTTATGCTCGCACCCAAATCACATAAAGCATTTCCATTAAAACCTTCACTAATTTCACAGGGTAAAGTGAAACTACCTGGATCCTCCAATTTTTCAGGGATCTTGTTCATGATTATAGCACTGCAATTTTCTGTGAGCTGCACAATTCCATGCCCTTCTAATTTCTTTTTATTAGAACATAATTCTTTCATGAATTTAGCATAGTTAGGCATGTGAGCTAAAGCTTCAGCAAATGGTAAATTTATGTGCAGTTTCTTAAACATTTCTAGAAACCTAGCTAGTTGTTCATTTTTCTTTTCCTTCCTAGCCATTGCAGGAAATGGCAGTCTATTAATATTAAGATCCCCTTCTCTAGGATTCACTAGACTTTTACCCTTATCATTTTTAGGAGCATTTTCTTTAACTTTTACCCTAGAGTTAGGGTTGCTTACCTTCCGTGTCGGCTCTTCCATATCAGATGATGGTGAAGAATTTTTACCTTGGCCCTCTCTCTATACCACCTCTTTGCCACGTCTCAGTGTGATTGCTTTAGCCTCTTCCTTAGGATTCCGATCCACATTCGAAGGAAAAGTCCCCGATTGCCTTTGAGATATCGAATTTGCAAGCTGTCCCAATTGAGTTTCTAAATTCCTCATGGAAGCGTCTTGATTCCGATTCCATTGTTCTTGAGATTTCCACCTTGCTTCTTGGTTAGCCATAAACTGTTGCTGGCTATTCACAAACTGCTGTTGACTTTTCATGAAGCTAGCTAACATATCTTCAAGGTTTGGTTTTTTCTCTTGAACAGGTGGCCTCGGTTGATATCCCGGTGGGTGGTATGATTTACCCTGTGATTGATTAAAACCTTGACCTTGGTTTTGATGGGATGGATATGGTGGTTGGTACTGAGTGTTTTGGTTGAAGGGAGCTCTTGCTTGTGAATAGGACGATGAAGCATTCTGATTTCCATCCTTCCAAGAGAAGTTGGGATGATTTCTCCAACCCGGATTATACGTGTTACTGTAAGGTCATTCCTTCGGTAATCTCCTACAGCATTTACATCTCCCATTGCTCCACTCTCTTGACTAGATTGCCCACTTTCGTACCACCCACACTCTTGAGAAACAGAGGCTACATTTTGCACTTTCAATCCACTCATCTCTTTTTTCATTAACTCAATCTCTGCCATCAACATAGACACCTCATCCACATTATGTATTCCTTGTCTCTTTGGGACCGATCTAGGATTAGCCCATTGAGCATCATTTGCTGCCATTTCATCCAACAGATGGAAAGCTTCCTCTGGCATCCTATTCATGAATGAACCTCCTGATGATGCATCCAAAAGGTATCTTGTCTGCGGTGTAACTCCTCTATAGAATTGTGTCATCAGATGGTAGATTGCTATCTCATGGTGTGGACAGCTTCTGAACAATCTCCTAAACCTTTCCCAGGCCTCATAAAAAGGTTCCTCACTCATTTGGCTAAAACCCAAAATGTTGTTGCGGATGTTTGCAGTCTTTGTAGGTGGGAAGAATCGCATTAAAAACCTCTCTTGTAACTGGTCCCATGATCTGATTGACTGTCTCGATAACATTTACAGCCATTCTCTTGCTTTTTCGATCAAAGTAAATGGAAATAATTTTAATCTTACCGAGTCAGATGTTACTCCTAGAATCTGGACCGTATCACTAACCTCCAAAAATCTGTCCAGGTGCTGCGAAGGATCTTCCACTTCTGAACCCGAAAACTGGTTCCTATGTACCATATTGATGGTTGCTAGTTTAAGTTCAAACTGCACTCCCCTTGGCAGAACAACTATACGATGATCCTCATTCCATCTCGGTACAGCGTAGTCCCTTATAGTCCTCTGCCTAGGGACCTCTTCTCTATAATTAGCTGGTATCTTTTCTTGTGCTCTCGGCACTTGTTCATTTTTGGGAGGAAACTCACCTATAGGAGGATTGTTTTCCATGTTGTTATCTCTGTTGGCTCTCCTTTGTTGATGCAAAGTCCTCTCGATTTCAGGGTCGTAGGGTGCTATTGGTTCTTGTCTTAATCTGCTCATACACCATAACTACCTGAAAAGAATAAACAAAAATAAAATAAAAAAAGAAAAGAAAAACACATACAAATAATAATCAAAACTTAAAAATAATGCCAGTCCCCGGCAATGGCGCCAAAAACTTGACGTGACTTCAGCAAGTGTACTGAATCGGCAAGTAATATAGAGGAGTAAATTAGGACCCCAAATTATCGTACCTAAGGGACTGTGTGCGCAAGCAATGAAAATCAAATGTATGCTAAAGAATTCCCAATTGTTTGAATTGATTGAGTTAACTATTGATTAAAAATAAAGAATTTAAATAACCAAAATAAACAAACAGAAATAATCAAATATAATTGACGTCAATAATTGCAAGAAATAAAATGATGGAAAAATTAACAAGATAAGAATTCAAAAATAGACAAACGTTGCTCAGGTTCACTCATCCACCCCATACCCAAATGTGAATAAAATTAATCAAAGAATCAATTATGAAAGAAATCGGGATAACCCTCTTAACCCAGGCTTCCCAAACCGGAGTCAGCCACTCTAATTATATGACATCCCAAACCGGAGTCAGCCACATAACCAGCCTATGCACGGGTCTAAAATCCTAAGTTTGGTTTATTTTCCCAATACAGAGTCAAATAACCCAGAACTTAATTATCTCACTCACCATTCTAGTCTTAAATCACAAAATCCTGCACTTATAGATTCCCAATCGAAGTCGTCCAAAAGACACAGCAAGAATGATACAAATTGAATATAGATAACCATGGTATTCAATCCATACAACTCAATAACCAACACAGATACATGAAATAAATCATTCATCAAAACTGAAAATTCACTTGATAAAATAAATTCCATGAATCAATAATAAAAACCAGTGAAATAAACCCTTCAATCATATATTTAAATTCAAAAGATGTTCAGAATTCACATCATGGGTAGGGGATTCAAAGATCCCCCAAACAACTAAAAGACTACTCACGATCCATTACAAAATAAAAAAGAAAGAGGAAAGAATAAACCCAGAAATTCATTAAGGTGTAAATCCCGGTTGAATCCTTAGTTCTTCAATCTCCTCTTCAAATCTTCAATGGAGAAAAATTCTGGAAATTCTCTGAATGTAAAAACTGTGCATTGAAATTAAACTATGTGTTTTTAATATAAAACTCTTGAATTGCAAATTAAATCTAAAGATAAAATGGAAAACCTAAATTAAGAACAAGAGAAAAAATCCCCAGAATTCTATCTCCCAACCCTAATATGAAAATAGGTTTGAAAAACTTGCCGCCCCCTCCAATACAGAAACTTTTCTTTTTATATCCCGAGGGGTCACGGTGGTAACCAAAATGGTTGGCACCGTGAGGGTGTCGAGGAAGTAAATTTGCCTTGCGTGTAGGATGGGGGTCACGGTGGTAACCAGATAGGTTGCCACCGTGACATGCTCAAATTTTGCTTCTGTCCAGGAATTCCCTATGTCACGGTGGTAACCATATTACCTTGCCAGCGTGAGGTAACTCCTCACTTGGTTCTGACGTGGTGCGAATTATGTCACGATGGTGATGACATTGGTTACCACCATGACCCATAACAGGTCTGCATTCTGCCCAATAGATACATATGTCATGGTGGTAATGACATTGGTTACCACTGTGACCTATAGTATTCCTGCATTCTGCTTTTGACTTCTTTAGATGTCACAGTGGTAATCAGATAGGTTGCCACCATGAGGTACCTAAAGATTTGCTGCACACAAAATCAAACTTAATCAAAAACTAACAAAAATTGCATAAAAATTCTAATTTCACTAACATTGACAAAACTAATCTAAAGTAAGCCTATCACGATAATAAACACTACTGAACACCATAAATCATACGAAAATACTACCAAATCTAAATACTAAATTGAAGTTATCAATGATCATCATTTAATATAAATTCAAAATAAAAAATCACACTTAATCTCAAAATGGATCTTGAAAGCATCAAACTCCTGTTTCCAATCAGCCCTCTCAGATTTTCTTAATTGGACATTTTCTCTCAAACCTTTAATTTTTGCTCAGGATGCTTTTTTTTTATTTTCACCCTGACGAGGAACCCATTTTTAGGGAGGCCGTTGTGACGTGCGCCGTACCCCGTTGGTGCCCCGAACGCTCGCTTTTAGGGCTTTCGAGAAAGGTTCATAAAACTTATAAGAAATTACAAGTGCGTATATGTTGGGCAACAAGGAGGTTTCTTGGAGTCCCACCCAATAGAACATTGGGAAAGGTCATCTAGCCTCAGTGAGCCTAAGACAGCGCTGCTATGTCCAATTTGGGCAAGCCAGAGGTGTTTTGGAGACCCCACCCTAATAAAACATTAGGATGGTCCTCTCGCCTCGTGGAGCCTAAGACTATGCAAGTTGGGCCTTTTTCGAAACAGAAGAGGTGTCTTGGAGGCCCCACCTCAATAGAACATTGAGGTGGCCCTCTTGCCTCGTTGAGCCCAAGACCAGAGATGGTTCGGGACTTCCCATTTATTCATACCTTGGTTAAAGTTATAATTGAATTTTTAATTTAGCGTTTCATCATATTTCTCATTCAATTTTAATGCAATTTAATTTAACGCGCATGTCAATCACATAATGAAAGCAGTAAATAAAGTAAATGAAAGCAAAATAAATTACAACAAAACTAGGGGCGGAATACAACCCCTATTGTGAATAAAAAAATAAATTATACATAAAACGGGCTATTTGTTAAAGATGAGGACATTAGCCCTCACATGCATGTTTAAAGAAAATAATTTGAACGTGACAATTTATTTTGGATGGAAAAAACTAGGACATTGGTCCCATTTTTATAAAAAAAAAACCCAAGTTTAGTTAATAGAAATATTTTTGTGATTTTTTTATTAACGTGCATGAGAAAATAAATTTATTAAAAATTACACAATAAAAATACAATAAACCCAAAAATAACAAAAAACTAAAGAATGGTGAATTGACCCGAAAAGCATCTCCAAATCTCCATGGGCTCCCACTTAGTATGGAAAAATACTCACACATAAAAATAATTATTGAAAATAAAAAAAAAACACAAATAAAAGTGAAGTTAGTAATAAAAAATGAATTTAATCACACAACATAAAAAAAACAAAATGAAGCCAATAAGGATGCATCATGTGTGACAAATTAATTAAATGACATAATAAAAATATGCAAATTAACCAATTAACAATTCAACATGCATAAAAAAGTATAAATTAATAACAAAATTTAACATACATAAGAATATAAATATAAATAAATATAAAATTTAGCATGCATGAAACATAAATAATAATAATAAAATTCAACATGTGTGAAGATATGAGTAATAATAAATAAAAATAATAAATAAGAGTAATAAAAATAATACTAATACTAATGATGGTAGTAATTACAATAATAATAATAAAAATGAACAATAACAACCAAGGAATATGAACAATCAAATAAACATGTAAGAATAATAAGAAATAAAATAAATATAACATGTTAAAACATGATAAATAATAGTACTATCAAATAATAATAATAATAACATATAAAATGAACAATTAAATAAGAACACAAAAAATAAGAAGTAAAATAATAGATCTAAAAGAATTTACATGATAATTAATTAATTGGAAACAAAAAATTAAATCAAAAATTAAATTAAGAATTGAGCCAAGAATGCTTACGCTCAAAATTTAGCTTGATGAAATGAAGGTAAGATCCAATTCGTTGTCTTGATTGTAAGCATATATTAGAAAAATAAAATATTAAAAATGAATTTTTATTCAAGAACAAATAATTGATTTATTTGTCTCAAAGTAAAGAGTTATTAAATGAAAAGACGAAAATTCCCAAGAATAAAAATTATTCTTTTTGCCTTAAGAATTAACTTGGCAAGATCCTTTAGAAATTGAGAGAATTTGTTTTTTGAGAGAAGAAAGAAGAAGAAAATAATTTTTCTAAAGAAAAATCCCCCATAATTCTCTCTCCAAAAATGATTTTATACCTCCCCAAAAAATCAGATTTTTATTAAATTAAATTAAAATAATTTAATTTCAATAACCACAAAAAATTGATGAATTTGAAGGGTTTGGAATTTAAAAAGTTTTAGAATTAAAGTTTACAAAAAAAATGAATAAAAAACCATTAAAAATGAAGAAAAAGGGCCAAAAAAGGAAAAACGGCAGATTTGTGCGAGGAGCGCGCGCCAGGGGGCGAGCAACGCCCATCGGCGCGCCCAACCGGCGTCGCTACGCCCAGCACACACGACGCCCTGGGCGTCACTCGCGCATGCAAGCAATGCCCAGCGTGTCGCTCGCGCAGCAGCGCACGCTGGGCACTGCGTGTCACCCAGTGCGCTCGGCCTGCGCGATGGGGCCCTGCCGCGCGCGCCTAGTCACTGCCGCACCCCCGACACTCACGAAAATATATTTTTTTTAATTTTTGCTAAAATACTATAATTTCAAAACATACCCTTTTTGTCTCAAAATAATTTTTTAAAACATTTTTAAAATACATTTTTATTTATTTCTAATAAATCTATCCGACAAGCAAATCGTCACTTCCAACTTTCATTTTTGCCTATAAATCGGTACACTTAATTTCATCATTGGGTAATCTTGATCTAGTCTGCTCGGGACCCGGTGTCTACAGCCGCCCTTTTTTCGGTTTTCAACCCGCAGGGCTTTTATTCTCTTATTTTGATCTTTTTAGTCTTTAGCCATGGAACCTTTTGAGTCTATCGACGTTGACCGTTTCTTTAAATACGTTCCCTTCATTGTTTGTTAGAATCGTTGTTCCCTTGGATAACAACTTCTTAACAACAAATGGGCCTTCCCATGTTGTCCTGAACTTACCCCATATGTCCGGAACACCTGGTCTCATTTGTCTGAAGACTAAATCTCCCTCATTTAGCGGATGCTTTCTAACCTTCTTACCGAATGACCTCGCAAGTCTTTTCTGATAGATTTGGTTGTGATAATAAGCCCACAACCTATTCTCATCTATCATATTTAACTGTTGCAATCGTTGTTGCGCCCAATTAGCTTTCGAAATCTGGGCTTCCATGATTACCATCAAAGACTTGAGCTCTACTTCAATTGGTAACGCTGCTTCCGTCCCATACACCAAAGAATAGGGCATGGCTCCTATAGAAATTCTAATTGTGGTTTTATAGCCCTAGAGTGTAAAAGGCAATTTCTCTTTCCAATCTTTGCAGTTTTGAACCATCTTGGCCAAGATCTTCTTAACATTATTGTTAGCTGCCTCAACTGCCCCATTAGCCTGTGGGCGATATGGAGAAGACTTGTGATGCTCGATGCCATATTTCTGAAGCAGCTTCTTTGTTTTAGCCATAAATTACACCCCGTTATCAGACACAACGTGATAGGGGGGACCATATCTGCATATCAAGTTCTTTTCAATGAACTTAGCCATATCCTAGGCATCAAACTTTTTGAAGGATTCATCTTCTACCCACTTAGTGAAGTAATCTATGACGACTATGATGAACTTATGTCCATTGGAGGCCATAGGATGTATTTCTCCTATGATATCTATTCCCCAAGCTGCAAATGGCCAAGGTGAAGTTAAGCTGTGCAATTTTGACACTAGCAAATGCCTCAAATCTGCATACTGTTGGCATAATTGACACTGCTTCACATATCTTGAGCAATCCGTATCCATTATGAGCAAATTCAACCCTTGTCTCATAATCTTCTTTGCCTGCATTAAACCGTTCATATGGGCCCCATGGACTTCGGCGTGAGTTTCCTCCATGACCTTTTCAGCTTCTTTCTCATCCAAACATCTTAGCTGAATGCCATCGACTTGCCATTTGTATAACACATCATCCATACAAATAAACTGAGTAGACAGCTTACAGATCAATCTTTGGTCCTTCTCTATAGCTTCTTCTGGGAATACTGTCTTTTCTAAGTAGTTCTTAATATCATGGTACCGCAGCTTCTCATCGACAACCTCGATTCCCATGACTGGAGCAGACTCAAAACTGGGCTTTTCACAACTCGAGATCAAGATGGGCTTCATGACTACCCCTTCAGGATTGTCCTATATTGACACCAAAGTTGCGAGTGCATCTGCTAACTGATTTTCATCGCTTAGAATGAAATGAAAGGCACATACTTCAAACTGACTGCTCAATATCTTCAAGTTTTTCACGTACGACATCAGTCGGTCTTCCTTTATAGCCTATTCACCCCTAATCAGGTAGATTACTAGCAATGAATTCCCAAAAACCTCTGCGTTCTTTGCCCCCAAGGCTATTAAGGCTTATAATCCAAAAGTGCAAGCTTCGTACTCGGCTAGCCTTATACCTTAACTTCTTATCTAATGGAAGTTTTTCTCCATCTGGGGTTGTGAGAATGGCTCCTACTCCTTCCCCCTTGCTATTGACTGCTCCATCGAAGTGCAACTGCCAACCCTATACTGCAACGGCTGTAATTGTAACACCCTTAACACTCTATGCTATACGTACAATAAATAGATGCCACAGTTATCTCATCAGTACTGACAATGCAAGACCATGTTATAGTGAATAGTTCAGTAAAAGTTTTTTACATTTAAAAAAAATCAATAATAATATATCAATTCATATATAGCTTTATCAAAATATTTCATACATAACATATCTATTGCTTATAAACCTTAAAGTCCATTTTAATCGTATACATGCCATGCCTATCTTCTTATCTCTACATTTGCTCCTCGTCTCAACTGTCATAGAAATTTCGGCCACTTAAAGCTTTTTATCTTCAGGCAACAAGAGATATTTTGGAGACCCCACCCCAATAGAACATTGAGATGGTCCTCTAACCTCGTTGAGCCTAAGACCAGAGATGGTTCGGGACTTCCCATTTATTCATATCTTGGTTAAATTATAATTGAGTTTTGAATTTAATATTTCATTCCTTTTCTCATATAATTTAATGCATTAATTAAAGCGCAGATCATTCACGTAATAAAAGCGATAAACGAAAGCGGTAAATAAAAGAAAGATTAAAATAAGATAAACGAAAATCCAATAAATTACAACAAAACTAAGGGCGGAATACAACACCCATTGTAAATGACATGTAATCATACAGAAAACAGGGCATTTATTAAGGGATATTGGTCCTCGCATGCATACTTACAAAAATAATTTTATAGTGACGATTTTATTTCGATAAAAATTAGGACATTGGTCTTGTTTTATTAGAAAAGCTCCAACTTAATTAGTATAAATATTTAGTCATTTTTATGTTAGCAACATGAAAATAATATTTACAAATAAACGGTACATGAAAATTGAAATAACGAGAAGTAGGGTAAAAGAATAAACTCGAATAATGTCCTCGCATCATCACGGTGTCCTCCATTTTTAATAACCCAAATCCAATATAGAAAAAACAAAACTCACAAAAATAATAATCACGTAAGTGCAATAATCAACAATAAAATAGACATGAAAAGTAAATAATGGTAAAGAATCTATGAAAAATCAATCATGGAAAATAAGAGGAAAAAATAAGAATAAGGGATGAAAGGAAGAAAAGAAGAAAATGAAGAAGGAAAGCCCAGGGACGGCCCATAGGTCGCGAGCGACGGCCATCCCTGGGTCGACCAACGGATGGAGTCAGAACTCCTCGATAACCCATCACTCGGATGAGCGACGACCGTCGGTGGAGCCTCGGCCCGTTGGTCATCCCAGATCTGGAAAAAAAGAAAATTAACTAAAAACTTGTTTTATTTTGATTAAAATGGAATTTTATGTGCAAAATCAATAAGAAAGGATAAAATGCAAAAGAGGTTGCTCCAGAACGTTTACCCTTGGAATATTACCTTCGAAGGTGAATGTCGTGTGATTTCTGTCCCTTGAATTCTACAAGAATTGATCCATAATGTGTAATTTCAAAAGATTTTTTATTGCAAAATCGTACCTTTTGAAAACAGATCAAGAAAAGAAAATTATATTTTTACTTCTAGATGTTTTGGTAGCAATTATTAATGCTAAAAATGGGTAGATCGGATAGAAATGAATTAATCTCGTTCCCTCAGATTCGCCTTGATTTGAAGAATATTTGATGAAAAATAAAAGCAAGAAATTTTTGTGAGAAAACTCTATTTCCTAAAAATTGCTAACCCTAAATAATGAGCTGCGATCCCCTATTTATAGGTTAAGGAAAATCATTCAAATAAATTAAAATTTGGAATTTAAATTTGAAAATGATTTCTGAAATCAGAATTAAATTCGAATGATTTGCAGAATATTCTCAAAATCAAATTAGAGATTTGAAAAGATTTGGAAGATATAGGAAATCTTGAAAATATATTTGAAAAGATTTGGAAAATATTGGAAAATTTTTGAAATATATTTGAAAAGATAGGAAAATCTTGGAAAATCCCATCCAATCTTGCAGCAGATCAACGACCGACGGGAGTACGTGGATTACCGACGGGCGTCGGTCACGGGGGCATTCTCGGTCTTTTGAGTGGCGGACCACTCCATGAGAGGCGGTTCCGAGAGACAGCCGTCGCTCGTGAGAGGCAGGCATCTCTCGCATGAGCGACGGGCATCACTCAGAGCGAGAGACGGTTTGTTACACCCGAGTGACAGCCGCCACTTGCTGCAAGAGACGGACCCCTCATGCGAGTGACGGGCGTCGCTTTCGAGAGAGATGGGCCCATCCCGAGCGAGCGATAGGCGCTATTGGCGCGAGGTAGGCCATCCTTTGGAACGAACGACGGGCATCCCTGTTACCGACGGGTCTCCCATCGATGAGGCAAAAATAAGATTTTCTAAAGACAAACTCATCCTGACGCCCGGAAATCTCCTATCATCCAGAAAAATCATCAATCCTTGTAAATCCGAAGAGCAAATGGTCACAATTTTCATCCATTTGCCCAGAAACAGGCATTAATATCTTCATCGGATAACTCTGATCTGAATTGCCTCTGGACCCAATGTCTACACCCAGTAGTGCATACATATCCCAAACTTTCCACTAAGACAAAAACGTGTAGGCACACACAAATATACAATATAGATATTATCTCTTTTAATTTACTTGCCTAACTCATCTTTCCCTTTTTATCAGTGTAAACATTTACATTAACCTTAACATTATATTTATTTAATTATTTATTTATTTTCTTTCAACTGCTAATATTCCAATTAATGTTATCATAGACATTATTAACATTATTATTTTTATTTCAATGATATATTTACTTAATATCTTAGTTCAACTCTTTTGGCATGGGTTTTATGTTTACCCTAATTATTCACTATCATGATCACGTAAGTTTGCATTTGCATGGTTTTATTTCCATATTCTCTTATACACTTTCATTAGTACATTAGCATTACCATAGCGTTTTCATTAATTCACTAACATTAC
The DNA here is from genome assembly GCA_947683425.1 of Excoecaria cochinchinensis. NCBI lineage: Eukaryota > Viridiplantae > Streptophyta > Magnoliopsida > Malpighiales > Euphorbiaceae > Excoecaria > Excoecaria cochinchinensis. The sequence continues at coordinate 8,651,640 of CANTUQ010000004.1, forward strand.
TATTATTATTACCTTTATGCTTATTATACTTATTATTTCTTCAATTAGTAATATTATTTATTAGTGTTACACCCAATAATTAAACTATTCTTATTATTATAATTATTCATTAATTTCTTTTATAGGTATTGATAACTACATAAATAACATTTGCAAAGAGGCCCATTCAGTCGGCTCAATCCACCTGGCAGGGCCCAAAGCCCATCAGCAAAAAGCACAAAGCCTGAGCATGAAGGTAGCGTCACATCCGATCGGACTGATGTGACAACACATCCAATCAACCCACTGACACAAGGAAGCGCCATGCCCTTCACCTGGTCCCTGTCACTTCACCGCTCACCTACTTTGACTGCCAGTTATCACTCCCCAAGCACTCAAGTGCACCTCTCCTATCTCTTATAAATAGCCCAACAAACAGGGGCACCAGGTATCAAATCTTTAAGACTCTCTCTCTAAGTATTATCTCTCTAGAAAGCTACTAACTTAAGTTTAAGAGTGCTCACGCTTGGTTCGACCGGGCACTCTTTCTTGCAGGTCTCAATCTTTCGACCGGCTCTCCTTCTATATTACTTGAAACTTTCGATCGGGTCCTTCTCTCTTCTAGATAAAGACATTCTTCATCTTATCATTTGGTGCTTTTGTTGGGAGCTATGTCAAGTTCAAGATCAAACGAGAACGCATATTCTGGAGAGAATAATCGCAGTGGCAATAGCCAGGGCAGGTCTAGGCCCTTAGGGAGAAGAGAGAGATCTCCAAGGTCCCCAACTAGGGGGAATCTTCTTCCAAAATTTAACGATGCCATTCTATGGCAACCAAAAAACACTCCCATCACAGTCAGGGACATGCGTGCCCTCCTTAGTGACTTTACTAAGAGCATTGTCCAATCAATCAAGAAAGGCAAAATGCCTAGAACTTTTGAAAGAGACCATGAAGCGAACTTCATAGATGTAGACTTCAGAAGGAGGAAAAACAAAGGAATCTCCATCAACGAGCCGCGAACCCATGACGGTGGGCGAATGGGAGTCAGGACTCCAGGAAGGTATGACAAGGGGAAAGGGGCGATGTCCTCAAACAGAGACTACACTTACTTCCCCAGCAGATCTTCCACCCTATCCATCGGAGACGACCTGTCCTTCATGTGCACGCCCAATCGCAGCCACTCTAGAAGGCCAAAAAATGAGCCCATCTCAATGACCATGAATAAGTAGGACAGATGGTTCAAGCAAAAACTCAGTCAGTTTGGCTTGACGGGCTCCAAGAAAGCTATGTTTGAAGGGGACACCTGCAAAAGCACTGCGTCTTCATTCTGCAGGGGGATTATAGAGTCCGAGTTGCCTCCCAAATGGAGAGATGTGGTGATGGACAAATATACAGGTAAAACTAATCCCACAACTCATTTAGCTAAGTACTTGACTAAAGTGCAGGTTTATACCTACAATGAGAGGTTCACCTGCAGAGTCTTCCCCACCACCTTGGGAGGAGATGCCCTGAATTGGTTTCATGAGCTGCCTCAGGAATCAATCACCTCTTTCAGACAACTCAAAGAGCTATTCACCACACGGTTTATTGTGCAGACACGAGCACCGAAGTCAGTGAGTGACTTGTGCAATCTCTACTAAAGAACCGATGAAAGTCTTAGAGAGTACATTGACCAATTCCAAGCCACGATGTCTGAGGTAAGGAATGTTAGCATGGAAATGGCGACGACCGCCTTAGCAGGGGGTATCCTTGATCGCCCACTGTTCGAGTCAATAACAACAAGACCCCCGGTCAGCTTTTTCGATCTGATGGAAAGGGCCAGATAGCACATCCAGCTAGATGATGCCCTGAGGTCTAGCAAGGGAAGAAGGACTATCGTCATGGACAGATTGCAGCATCCAGATGGACGGTTGTTCAATAGAACTCCCGTATCCGAGCGGATAGCGAGGAGTCCGGACAGAACCTCCACTTCGAGAAATCTGGCCAAGAGAAAGGAGGCTGGACAGGGAAGATCCGATTGGTTAGACAACGAGCTGGCCCGAACCTTTACTCCACTCATCACCAACCCAGCTCGGGTGCTGATGTGGATTAAAGAGAAACACAGGAAAGTCAATTGGCCCAGGGAACTGTCCGATTGGAACAGAAGCAAGAGGGACCAAAGCAAATACTATGAGTTTCACAGAGACGTCGGTCACACCACTGACGAGTGTTACTCATTGAAGAAGGAGATTGAGCGGCTTATACAAAGAGGGTCCCTAAAAATATTTGTAGGTCAGGCTAGAGGGGAAAGTCCCTGCAGACAGCTGAACCTCAAGAAGGATGACTCTGGCTGGGACGATGACGGCGAGCACAAAAATCCAAGGAATACAGACCCACGTAGACCATATGCCGGGGTTATAAACATGATCACAGAAGGATCATCTTACGAGAAGGACCTGGCCAAAAAGAAGAAGGGGAAAGGTATGTATCTCTCTCACCAATCCAAACGGCTCCCTTCGGTCACCATGTGCAGTAATGATGCACGAGATGTGATGCTTCCTCACGAGGACGCTCTCGTCGTCAAGGCTCAAATTAACAACTTTGATGTTAAAAAAATCTTGGTGGACAACGGCAGCGCTGTAAACGTGCTCACCCTCCAAGCCTACAAAGCCATGGGACTGCCGATCGAGGAGTTAAAGCCGAATGCCACCCCGCTGATCAGGCTTGGCAATGCTACAGTCCTGGTAGCAGGATCCGTCGAGCTCTTCATCGAGCTCGGCCAAGAGGCACTTGCCCACGCCTACAATGTAAATTTTATGGTAATTGACATAATTTTTGCCTATAACGCCATTTTTTACAGGCCCCTACTCTCTCAAACCAGAGCTATCACGAGCATACGATACATGGTGATGAAAATCCCAACTAGCAGCGGCGTTGCTATTCTAAGGGGAGACTAGAAGGCATCCCGCGAGGAGTAATCACCATGATCAGGCAGTAGAGAGACGTGTCCACCAAGGAACAAAACCTTGAGGGTTAGAGGGCAATGCCCGAAGATGACCCAAAGAGGACAGTATCTAATTGGGTGCTCAACCTCAATTCCTTTTAATAACGTATCAAGAATTGAATTCAATAAATAAAGAAATTTTTCTCCATCTCCATAAAAGTATGTGTGGTACAACTTAGGCTTGATGCTCATCCCAAGCCAAAGATGCGAAAGTTGGACTCCATTTGTTTACAGGTCAAGCTCCTCCATTAGGATCGATGCCATTCCCGATCCGAAGATACAGAAATCGCCTAGTGGAACATTCATTAGGATCGACGACATTCCCTATCCAAAGATACAGAAATCACCCAATGGATCATCCGTTAGGATCGACGATATTCCCGATCCAAAGATACGAAAATAGCGTAACTCCCACTTGCTCATCCGCTAGGTTCGATGTCAATCCCGAACCAAAAATGTGAGGGTCAAATTAGTTCGACAATTTCTCTTGAGTTAAGTACTGTGCAACGATCACGGATCGGAATGCAAATTCAAACACTAACTAGATATACAAAATTGTTCGCCCAATTCCAAGCGAACGCAAGGCCAAGTGCTCATTCGCTATGTTTGACGTCATAGGGCCCAATCTCCAAAAGTCATTCATAACTTGTGCCAGATGACCGACTGATTATGCTTTTATAGTCAGAACGGACAAATCTATCACTGGTCTTAAAAGTTATTGACTACAAAGCTTAAAATGCTTCTTCAAATTCAGGAAGTATATATGACTAATCAGTTTACTCATATTATCCAATCATATATGATTATACAAGTTATTGAAAAATGGCAATTCATAACTTTGAAAGTTTGCAGTTTACACAAAAGTTGCAATTTATTGAAGAACCAATAGACTGTACAGTTTACAAGAATCAATACAAAAAATAAAGTATACAATGGAAGATCTAATCTAAAGTTTCTACATCTACAATTTGTACATCAGCAGAAGCCGAGACCAGATCAGCAGTAGGGTCTGCACTCGACTCGACAGGAGGTTGCAAAGACGCGGTAGCCACCTTAGAGACAGGCCCCGCTAGCAAAGAAGCAACAACTTCAGGGTCGGATGGCTCACTAAGCGATACCTAAGATGGCAAGGGGTCTCCACTGGTTGTTCCCTCGGTTGGCTCCTCTCTGGGAGCCTCATCATCATCATCATCACTGGATAGAGGGTCGGGTAAAACTGTTGGGTCCTCCATCCAGTTGAGCTTGGCCTCAGGAAAGCGCTTCCCAGCCTCATAAATCAACCGAGACAGCAATTTCGCTTGAGCCTCACCCAGTTCATCAAGAAGCTGGTCCTTTTGAGAGGCAAGCTCCTCTTTGAGTTTTTTTCCCCAAGCTGTCTGCTTGTCCTCCAAGGTCGCCTTCAGCGAGTCTTGATCGGTGCGAAGTTGGGCGCACTCCGCTAAAGCCTTGCCTTTCTCCTCATTGGCCTTGGTGCTCTCAGCGCCCAGAAGCTTGCACTCAGCGCTCAGCCTAGCCGCCTCCACCTTGAACTTCTGGCATTGAGAACTATCGGCTGTCAGGCACGGAACTTCACCTTTCAGCGGATCGACCTCGCCTACCTGAGTCTTTAGCTCCTAAGCATGCTGAGAGACCTCTTTCTTCAGGTCCGCTACCTTCGAGCAAAGGGCAGAAGCCTCTTTCTGAGCAGCAACATACCGAGCTTCTGCCTCGCCCTTTGCCTTGGTAGCATCTTCTGACTTTGCCTTCAAGAAGCTTGCAATGCCATGCATGCATAGGCCCCTCTTGATCAGCTAGAAAATAGCAACAAAAACAATACATCAGCAAAAGAAGGCATCACCAATTTCCTGACAGCGTGACATGAGTTGGCAAAATCTCACCTCCAGGCTTTGCTGGTTGAACATGCTACACTCTCGAGTGAGCAAGCTAGGATCTCCCATGTCCTTGCAGTCATTTTCCTGAAGGATACCCCGATAGATGTAGCTGGCCACCCCCTTGCTACCAATTGACCAGTCACTGCCGAAGTTCTCCCTTAGCACATCCTTCAGGGGCACAGTTCGCCTCTTAGGGGCTCCCCCTGCAGCTCGCCAGGCTGACTCGCCTTGCATAGGCGCCTTGCCTCTTGTTGCAACTCGAGCATCCGAGGCAGCCACCAACTCCGCAGCTTTCTTTTGAGCGACCTCCCTCAAAAGCTGAATGTTAGGAGGAATGACGCCTGGTTGTTCTTCATCGGAATCAGACTCCTCCCTCAATAGTAGCCGTCGAGATGGACGCCGATCCTCACCATCAGATTGGGGGGCCGCGGGACCTAAGATGATCAAAGTGGGATGAGGGGCGGTGACGGCAGCTACAATTGGGGCAGCGGTGGAAGGAGCACCCACTGGACCCCTTGAGGCATGAACTTCTGACGAAGCTAAGATCCTCCTCTTCTTTGTTTCCTTCTTCTCCCTTGCAGCCCGATCGGCCTCTCTCTTTTCCTTCACCCGGTCAGAAAGCTGCTTCCCCAGATCGTCTCCTCCAGCTATCGCAGCTGCATCACAGAGACAAACAAGATAAGTATCTTTTCCACTTGAATTAAAATTCAATGCACATGCAATGCATGACTGCCAACTTATGTTGCTTCCCCCACTCCAATCTTAATGCTCATGTTCTACACTTTCACCAACTTCGGATCTAGAGGAACCAAACAATGTCCCCAGAAGATAGCTGGACTTGTAGGGCTCTCCTCGCCTTGCCACACGTCCACCAACTTCTTGATATCGTCTTCGTACAAAGGCTGACCGGCGGCCTGATCTCTCAATATGGTGGCCCCTCCCGATCGGGTGAGTGGCACCCCGAATCCACTAATCGTCCCCACCAAAAAGTACTTCTCCTTGTATCCTTTCATCGAGGAGGGGATGATGAAGAGCTTCCTCTTCGGTCGGCTGGTGAAGAAGTACTCCGTGCCATCACTACGACCCGAGATGTAGAAGAAATGGGTGAAGAGATCCAAAGTCGGGGCCACTCCCTCTATCTTGCACAGGATCTTGAAGCAGGCCACCGACCTCCACCCATTCGGATGAAGCTGGTTGGGGGAGATCCCATAGCCTCTCAGTACCGCCACCTCGAATGCACAAAAGGGAAACCTCATCCCTGCATCCAAACTCCAAAGGTGGCAGATGAACCACTCATTTTGCTAGTGACCAAAAGGCCCCTCCGTCATTGCCATGGATTCGAGGCAGGTCATTACGAATACATCCCTAGGGAGGCTCTATAAGGAAGGGTTTTCAGCCACTTCTCTAGTGCTCAATCTGGAACAATGCTCAGCCACCGGTCTATCCCTGTACTCCTCCATGAAACTCCTATCTATCAACCGAACACTGCTGGAAGCCATTTTCATCACAGTAACCCTAGTCTCTAATAGGGTGAAGCGAGTGGAATGCAAAGGTGCAATAGAAAGAATGAGAGGAAAATCAGAGGCGAGCAAGAAGGGATTACTTACTTGATTGAAGGTACTTTGGAAAATTTTAGGCAATAGAGAGCAAAAAACCACCAAAATGCAAAAGATGAAGGAAACAAGAAGAAATTTCAACAGAGTTTCTATAAGGATTGCAGAAAAGTGAGGAAAAAAATGCCCAGAAGTTAGCTTTTTATAGGTAAAAGCTTCTCGGAAATGCCAAATGTCTCAGCACAGGATGCCCGCCACGTGTCCTAAAAGCATCATTATTGTACAAAGAACGAAGCGTCACCCTCAATGCACGCGCGGCATTAAATGAGACAACTGTCAAAACAGGCGTGTCTCTTCAAATGAGTGCCTTTTAAAATTCAAAAATCTGGCCAACGGATGTCTCCAGATCGGATCACCTCGGAGTGAAACTCTAGCCGATTGGCACAACTAAAAGTAAACTCTCCCCGAGAGGAGCAACTCAAGGCAAATTTATGCCCGATCGAACACCCTTTTGAGGGGGAGAAGTGATAACTACATAAATAACATTTGTAAAGAGGCCCATTCAGTCAGCCCAATCCACCTGGCAGGGCCCAAAGCCCATCAGCAAAGAGCACAAAGCCTGAGCATTAAGGCAACGCCACGTCCAATCAGACTGATGTGACAACACGTCCAATCAGCCCACTGACACAAGGCAGTGCCACACCTTTCACCTGCTCCCCGTCCCTTCGCCGCTCACCTACTCTGATTGCCAGTTATCATTCCCCAGGCACCCAAGTGCACCTCTCCTATCTCCTATAAATAGCCCAACAAATAGTGGCACCAGGTATCAAATATCTAAGACTCTCTCTCTAAGTATTCTCTCTCTAGAAAGCTACTAACTTAAGTTTCGAAGTGCTCACACCTAGTCCAACCGGACACTCTTTCTTGCAGGTCTCAATCTTCCGACCGACTCTTCTTCTATATTACTTGAAACTTCCGATCGGCTCCTTCTCTCTTCTAGATAAAGACATTCTTCATCTTATCAGGTATCTTCATTATTATTATTTTTATTTTTTTTAAACCATCATTACCAACATCACGCTTATTAATGTTTAATCTTATATTCACTTGACTAATTTATATTCTAATTCACAAACCCTTCCTTTACAATTATATTTCAGTATTTATATTTAAATATCCATAATTCTATGTTGCTCTTTTATTGTCATTATCTTTATTAATATCATTAATACTATTATTAACATTAATAAGATTATGATTACCCTTACCATAACAAATTTTATTATTATTTTTTATTCTTAACATCCACACCCGCCCCCCACCTTTTTTTTCTTTTGTTCAATTGAGGGTTATAGCCTTGTTTCTTCACACTCACACGTGTAATTCATTATGCATGCCTCTGTGTACTTCTTTTCCATGCAACCTTTCCATTTTCTTTCATTTGCTCATTCTATTATGCTTATACTGAAGTATCAGGTGTTGCTTCCTCAGTAACACATTTTAATTCTACATATATATATATATATATATATATAAAAGATCATGTATGCACATGCACTACATTATTCTTTATTAGCATACTTACATATTATAATTCTTTATTAGTTACTAGCCTGTGCTAAATTTATGTAACCCTGAATGCATATTTTGTAATCTTGTTGCTTTTAATTCCTTATGAAATCTAATAATCTTAATTTGCATTTCTATCAATTAAGTAATCACGTCCATACGTTTTGCCTAAATGCCTTTCTTAGCCCATATATCTTTATATATATATATATATATATAACTTGCATAATCTATAAACTGCATCATCATTTTCGGTTTACTCAACCTGTTACTTTTATTTTTTTTTTTACCAATCTCACTAATATTATTATTATCATTAGCTTTATTTACATTTTTATTTCATTCATTATTTACTACACTTATTTAATTTCTCTAATTCACTTAATTACCATATATTTATTCTAATTACCTTTTTTTACTCCTTCTTTTAACTCTAATAAAATCAATTTACAATTTAATCCCTACAATTTCAATAGTATATGGTTTTGCCCTTTAATGACCATTAATTACCATTCTACCATTGCTTAATTATTTTCCATTCCTATTTTATTAGTCTTTATATAAAATGTTCATTCAGTCCCTAATTTTTAATTTTTTTTTTTTTACTTACAATACCATTTACTCACTTATTTCTTCATATTTACCCCTTTTATCTTAACATTTTGCGTAATTACCATTTTACCCTACACACTTTTAAATCCTTACAATTAAATCATTTTTCACTCCATTTTCTCGCATTAATTATTTTTTTACTCATTTTAATCTATTTTCCTTATTTACCCCTAGTATAAATCCCATAAAAATTTTCGAACCGGATACACGAGACGTGGACTCTACAGATCCACTACATTTTAGAGTGATCCAAAAAGACCACCCATACATTCCATTTCATTTCATTTACATTTCAACATTTTAACATTCCAACATTTTAGTGGACCGTCATTGGCCTACTTAAGCGAATCATCATGACTCGTACCGCGGTGTGAAATTCATATGGCTAGCCAACTATATCCTAAGCTAGATTTAGCCACTGGACCACTACTAAGGGAAAAAACATTATTGATTACATTCATTAATTCATTGCATTATTGATTCACATATTTTCTATATCATGTTTTATTTCTTTTATTTTTTTAAATTATTTTTCTATGGATTTTATTCTCATGTTATTAATTATTCATTTTTTTTTAACTTGCCTATTCTATTAATTTACTTTAACTTATTAATTCCAAACTAATCACTTTAAACACAATCTATTACTAACTATTAATGCATTCAATTTAACTTCTTAAATTTCCAATAAGCTAGTACACTCTTTGTGCTACCAATTATTTATTATTATTTATTTTATTTTTTTATACACCATTATTTCTCTTTAAATAAATATATTCTAAATTTCATTCACTTTAAACATAATGATAGGAAAATAAAAGTAGAAATTAATCGAGGTAACAATAAAAGGATCGATACTTACTTGTTGTAGCCCTGAAATCTCGTTGCGAAAGCGATACAAGGATCTCCTTTTATTTGGTCACCGGTCTTGCTATTACCCACTCGGGATAAGAGCAGCTAGATCACAATCTAAGAGCCCCTATAAGATTAACACAATAAATCGTGACTGGGGACGAGCAGCCTTGCGGCGTATATGTTTTCTCGTTACGAAATAATGAGGATCTCACCTCTATTTATAAAGATCCTAAAGGCTAGAGACTTATCCCTAGTCTAACTCAAAATCCTTCCTGAGATAGGATTTGGTAAACTTTATCAGATTAAATAACTCAATTAAATCTGGATTGGAACTCAATCCATTAAAGAGTCATGGGCGCAACTCTATCATCTCCCACTCGCACATGACGAAAAACATTCCATTTATAATCTTCAGTTATACAGGCTAATAGATTGTGTGACCAACATACCTCGAGAGCACTATAGCTATACACCTGTTAGGGATATATAGCTTCTCGAAAAAGGCGATCCTTTTATTTCACGTATGCCTAACCCTAAACGACCTTCTCACAATCACTGTTTTAACTCATGATCTCATTAAACATCATTCGTGTTCATTATTATGTTTCTACTTATAGAAACGATAATAGACATGTCGGTGAACCACAAATTCTTATGAATGTGATCCAAAGGTTATCTTCCCCTCTTACTATATGCCATCCATCATAATTTAACTTGTTTTTCTAGTTAGATTCCGCCAGGCTAAAATTTTTCTCCAGACCTTTTGGAAACTAACCAAGCTAGCCACATTAAACCATAGTTCAGGGATAAGTTAAGGGTTCTAAGGGTAGAAATATAAATAGGGTCTCACAATAGGGAAAGTTGAGATCAATAGTATTTAAATTCCCATCCCTTTGGTCACTTAAGCGCACACGGTATAAAACATGTGTTATGGTGCTCTTTCCTTCCCTTAAAGGAGCGCATGTCTCACATTTTAAATAATATGTATAAAAAAAACACCATACATGTCACACCCCAAAATGGCCCATGAAGAATTACAGAGTTTTGGTTCGAAAAAGGTAAGTTTATGTGCGAGAGTTCTGTCGCGAGAGCGACAAGTGTCACGGGCGCAACAGAGCTCTCCAGCGATTTTTGAATTTCAGCTGGTTGGTGAGGGCGTGAGCGTTCTGTCGCGAGCGCGACAGAACCCCCTCGCGAGATGTGTGCATAAGTGGGTGTTAAGAGACCTTGAGATGTGTATTGGACAAACGGTGTCATAGGAGAGTGACAAGTGGCATCGTAGAAGAGTGACAAGTGGCGGCATAAGAGTTTGACAAGTGGCATTGCAGGAGTGTGCCAAGTGTCATTGTAGGGAAGAGATACTTGGCTTGGCTTAGTTTGGCTTGGCTTGGCTTGGCTTAAGATAGGGATGAATTAAATAAGATGGTTGGCATTTATTTGGTTTGGTGAGCATTATGTGAGAAGGTTTGGATTTAGTTGACCGGCCACTTTCCCTACTCCCATTTCAATTTCTTCATTTGGCTTGTTAATTCCCCTTTTTGTTTTCTTTGCTCTTAGTTGTCGTGCTCCACTTTCCTTTCTTTTCTTCTATTTTCCATTTGCTCCTAAAGAGACGCATTTAGGTTGGGATTAAGAGAGTAGATTTTTGAGAAGAGGTAAGTAGTACTATTATTTAGTCTTCTTCTACTACTTGGTTTCTATTTTGATTTAAAGTAAAAAGAAGAGTAACCCCAAGTGTTTTGTGTGTGGTTTTGGTGCAAGTTGAAGGCAAGAGAGTCGATAAAGGAAAAGAGAAGATCGGAACGAGTAGAGAACTATGATCGAGTTCCTAGAGGTAGGGATCGAGTGTAACTGTGTTAACTTTGCATGTGTTTATATGAGAAATGATTGAACAAAGACATGTAAAAATAAAGAGATGATTGATGAGCTTTAATTAGCTCAAGATGTTCATTTTGATTGCTTACAGTGCTCATGACATGTGTATATATGTTTATAAGTATGTAACTTGATCATTTGAGTGTTTGTGTTGATGATAGAGCTTGATTTTGAGAAATTCTGCTTATTTGTCATCAGACCTCTGTGTATTGTATTTGTGATAAGTAGAGCTATAGGACTCCAATTGGGTTGATTCCAATTGCATATGAAATATAAGATCCGTATCTAAAACTGTCTAAGAGGGTACTTAATCTAATTCTGGCCCTAAGTATCCCAAAAAGTAATTAAAACGTAGGTGACCCTGTTCTTGCGGGTTCACTAGAATAGTATATGTTGTTTAGATAATATCTTTTGTTATATATGTCCAAACGACCTAAAACTTGTCCCATTTTAAAGTTAACATCCTATAGAACAATTGTTAAGAAGAAAGTTTTTCCAAATAAAGACGTTTAGAGGTCCATTTAGATGATACAAGTTTAAGGTAAAAAGCAGTCTTGTGAGGCACCAAAGCGGAGCCTCTGTCGCGACAGAACAACTCATTTTAGGCTTTTTCGTCTTCTTTTTGAGCTCCTAGTTGCCACGGGTCAACCCCTTACCCTTCCCCTTAGCTTATTATGCATGTTTAGGGTTAGCAAATGACTATAAAGTAGTTATCAACGGGGAAATGCATATGAGTATGAGTAAATTGGTAATTTAACTAATAAAGTAACAATGTATAGTTGTAGGAAGTACAATAATTGACATGATAAATATGTATGAATTTAGGAATTGTTATATAATGCATTTGGTATCGAGTATAGAGCCTTTTTGTAATCTATCTTCTATCGCGAGCGCGACCTCTTGTCGCGATCGCGACAATGAACTTGGCTTCTGTCGCGAGCGCGACTTCTTATCACGATCGCGACAGTGAACCTCTTCACATCCTGTTTTATTTGTTTTGAAGAGAGTGTCTTCTTCTGTCTTGCTTTGCATGATTTATATGTTTATGTAATAAGTTGAACACATGTATATGATGATGTTATATAAGAGTGAATGCATGGAATTTAAATGTTACATGCCTTTTAGTTGTTGAATATGATTATTAAAGATTGTACATCAATTAAATGTCTCTGAATTTGATAAATGCACTTGAATTTTAGTTGATGAGTTGATGTCCGTGTATAGTGTGTGAGTCGGTATTGAGCCTGATTACCGTTATAGTGGACAGATAAGCATGCTTATAAAGGGATTATCGAGTGCAGCTGCCAATGTTCCGCCCCGTTTGGGCGAAGCGGGTCGACCTCTGAGAATGGTCATTAATAGAGATATATGAAAAAGTTTTGTGACTTCGGTCTATCGAAAATGTTTTTTTATAGAGCGTCCCGTATCCACCATGAGAGGAACTCAGGCTTGTTTTGTTAAATGTTGTGCAGTGAACTTTCGAATAAAGCTATAGTACATGAAAGTAATGTTTAAGTACATTACAGTTCTGTATACAAGTACATGATTACATGAGTGTATTGACATGAATGTGGTTACATGATAATGTATATTTGAATAAACGAAATGTACAAGTTGTAGTGTATATGAACAAGTAAAAGAGTAGATGTTATATGCATGTGAACTCATAGTATTTGATAATTGAACATGAAACCTATACAAGTATCAGAGCTATATGCATGAACTACTTGATATTTGTTATATGACATATGTGTGAGCTATTTGTGACTTCGTAAAGAAGTCCTTTGCATTGTTTTCATCCCCACTAAGCGTTATCGCTTAGCACGGATGTTTATTTCCGTGTAGGTATACATGTTCGGATCAGTGAGCGGACATCTGCGGGTCAAGGCCACTAGGAGTTTTGTCATATCTTTTTACAAGTTAGAGATAGAGTTTTTACATTTTGAGTAACATCATTAAATAATATAAGTAGAAAAATCACAAAGTAAAGGTACATGTAAATGTATATGTAAAGCTAAATAGAAACAGAGTGTAATATGAACATGTATAAAGAGAAAGAAGTACATATGTATAGTTGATATGAAATGCATGTTGGGCCCTAGTGTAGTATTTAATTACTTTTAAATGGATGTGTTTATGCTATCGCTTCCGCTAATGCATGTACATGTATACGTAAGTGTCCGCGTAGCGCCCCGATATTCCTTACCGGGGGTATGGGGGTGTTACAATACAGAAGCGTAAGGTTGCGATGGACCGAAGCACCCAACTTTAGTTTGCTTATTTAAGAACTACTTCTGCCTTTTAAGATAGAACATGGTACTTACATATAACTAACCATCGGACTCCACACGATCCTTATTTTGGATCTCAATCCAAATCATACAACCTCATGTATGACTTTATCTCGCGCCTTAACAAGACATATCTTGTAATTTCTACAAGACGGCACTTTTATTTTGAACAGGTTCTCGAGCATACTCATTTGTTCAAAAATCGCCTCATCTTAGTTTTTGCCAACTCATTGACAAAACTAAGGTAAACACCCTTGTGAGTGGACTACTTCTCTGTCTGACATGCTCTAACACAAACAAATAACAGTAAGTGTTCACACATTAAACATTTACACTCATATATTGCCAACAATGAACTTTATTATTATTCACAAATAATAATGTTAAGGGATTACAATAAAGTTAGTACACATCAAATTCTATGCAAACCCCGAAATCTAACGTGCCTCTCAAACACATCTTTAGTTACAGGTTTAGGCAACAGATCTGCAGTCATATCATGCGTAGATATGTACTGTAAGTTCACATCTCCCCGTGCAACTACATCTCTTATATAATGATACTTAATGTCGATATGCTTAGTCCTACTATGAAATTTTGGATCTTTTGTGTAAGCTATCGACGATTGACCATCACTATAGACTGTCACTCGTTCCTCTAAGGCAGTTACTCTTAAATGGTCCATTAACTGTTTCAGCCAAATCGCCTCTTGTACCGTAGTTGCGGAAGCTACAAATTCAACTTCCATTGTTGATAAGGCTACACATGTTTATTTCTTACTACTCCATGAGATGGCACCCTTGCCAAGCAAGAATGTGAAACCTGAAGTGGTTTTCCTCTTGTCCACATCTCTAGCCCAATCAGCATCAGTGTATCCTCTCAATTGCAGATCCTTGCCTTGATAACAGAGAGAATAATCTGTTGTACCTTTGAGATATCTAAGTATCCTCTTAATTGCTTTCCAATGTGCTTCGCCTGGGTTAGATTGATATCTACTTACCATGCTCACTGCATAGCAAATATCAGGTCTCATACACAACATTGCATACATAAGACTACCCACGGAACTGGTATAAGGAACATTCCTCATACGTTCCACTTCGTCTGGCATCTTAGGACACATGTCTTTGCTAAGAAACTGATTCTTGGCAATGGGCAGTATATGGGTTTGCAATTCTTCATATTGAATCGTTCAAGGACTTTGTTGATATATGTCTCTTGTGAAAGGGACAATAACCTTCTCGAACGGTCTCTTGAAATCTTAACTCCAAGAATGAAGTCTGCATTAGCCATATCTTTCATTTTAAAGTTGGACGATAACCAATCTTTGATTTGATTTACGTACTCTTTGTCATTTTCAGCTATTAGTATGTCGTCTACATACAATGTTAAAATGACAAAATTATTTTCAGAGCTTTTATTATATACGCAATGGTCTTCATCAATCATGTTGAACCCATTCAACATGATTGTTTCATGAAATCTCAAATACCACTGTCGCGAAAACTGTTTAAGTCCATAGATTGATCTTTTTAATCGGCAAACCTTATGTTTGCTGCCTTTTTCGATAAAACCTACAGGTTGTTCCGTGTAGATTTCTTCATTCAGTTCTCCATTGAGAAAATCAGTCTTTACATCCATTTGATGTAGCTCTACATCTAAACTTGCCACTATGGCAAGAATTAACCTTATAGACATAAATCTCACAACAGGGGAGAAAGTCTCCTCATAGTCAATCCCTTCCTGCTGTGTAAACCCCTTAGCGACTAGCCGAGCTTTATATTTTTCAATACTTCCATCAGCTTTTTGCTTCACCTTGAGAATCAATTTATTCCCAATCAGTTTGCATCCTTCGGGTAGATCAACCAGTTCCCAAACACGGTTTGATCTCATAGAAGCCATTTCTTCTTCTATTGCATTGATCCATTTTTCTTTAGCTGGGCTTGAGAAGGCCTGTTTGATATTTTTAGGCTCTTCCTCGTCTTATGGGGTAATCAAAAGGGCTTCGTTCAAGCCTTCGATCTCAAATCATCGGCGAAGAATACTTATCCTTTTAGATTTACACAGTTCTGAATCTTGATAAACATGTCTCATATATTCATCGTAATTCGGAATACTCCCACTGGTGCCATGCTCCATACTCCTACTGGAGTTAGGAATGCTCCCACTCAAATCAGGGTCTCAAACATCCGGATCATGTAGAGGAGGAAGATCTTGACCTTTTTCCTCTAATTCCCTCCCACTCAGATGGAGTGATCCTGATGGTTCATCTTCCTGAGTTTGATAGAAAGTGAAATCTTGATTCACTTTGCCCAACTTTGGAAACTCATTTTCCAAGAATATGATGTCTCGTGATTCAAATTCAGTTACTGAACCATCCTCTTGCTCACCTATGAATACGTATCCTTTTGATACTTTAGAATATCTCACAACTATACTCTTTTTACCTCTTGGTCCCAATTTACCAAATTTACTTGAGGTATCATGGACATAAGCAATACAACCCCACGGTCGTAGATGGCTTAGGTTAGGTTGCCGACCAGTCCATAACTCATAAGGTGTTGATGTGACAGATTTTGAGAGCACACGGTTTAAAACATATGTGGCAGTTAATAAAGCATCTCCCCAATAGGAGATAGGCAAATTTACCTCTGCCATCATAGATCTAACCATATCAAGGAGAGTCCTATTTCTCCTTTCCGCAATACCGTTTTGTTGTGGAGTTCTGGGAATGGACAACTGATGTTCAATCCCTTTTTCATCACATAAAGCTTTAAGTTCATCTGAAATATATTCCCGACCTCGGTCAATTCTTAAAGGTTTGATCTTTTTATCTAATTGATTCTCAACTAAGTTCATAAAAGTTTTGAAGCAACTCAATGCTTCTGACTTGTGAGAAATCAAGTAGACATGACCATACCTTGTATAGTCATCTATAAATGTGATGAAGTAGTAGGCCCTATGCCTTGCCCTTACATTCATTGGACCACAAACGTCAGAATGAATTAATTGCAATGGAAATTCTGCTCTAGTTCCTTTTTCGAACGGTTTTCTCACTAGTTTTCCTTTTAGACAATGCTCACAGGTAGGTAATTCAACCTCATTCAAATCACCTAGTAAACCAGCTTTTGCTAACCGACTTATTTAATTTTGCCCAATATGGTTTAATCTAGCATGCCATAATTTCACATGATTCTCATTATTATGTGAAGTAGAAGAAATTAAAGAAAAACTGTTTTTATTCATAAAGTTAGCATCGATATCTAAAACAATGAAATTGTTCGAAATAAAACCAGAACCATAATAAGCATCATCCAAACATAAGCGCACATTGTCATCTTTAAAGTGTAAATCAAAACCAAGTTTTAATAACACAAGAACAGAAACTAAATTCCTACGAATATCTGGAGCATAAAGCACATCATGTAGGACCAAGGTTCAGCGCGTAAGACTAATCTACACGCGCCAATCCCTCGAACCGGCACTCTTGCGTCGTTTCCCACATATATATATTTTGCTCCATTTGGTATTCGTCGAAATTCTACAAAGGAATCTCGATCCTTTGCTACATGGTCCGTTGCTCCTGAATCAACCACCCACAAAGCATGAAATTCAGTTAGTAATACAGAACTAGATACACAAATTTCACTCACTCTTGAGTTAGAAAAGTGTACCTGATTGGGCACAGTGCAGTCTCTTGCATAGTGTCCTTTCTGTTAGCAATTAAAACATTTCACTTTTGAAATATTTATCTTTTTCTTGCCTTTGGACCTCTTAGAATTTTGTCCCTTCTTCTTCCTTTTATTTTTCTTGGCAAGTTCCTTATCCCGACCTTTGAAGCCTTTCCTTTTGTTCTGGTTTGAACTCGTTCCACCAGAACGGGACTGTGCCACATGCACTTCGGTATTGACCTTAATCGATGCTAATCTGTCCTCTTCAAGCTCCAGGTGACATGCGATATCCGCAAATGTCTTTACACTGTCCATATAAGTCAGTTGCATTTTTATATGCTCCTAACTCTTGGGTAAGGAACGGATGACAGCTTGGACCTGCTGCTCGTGGGTCAACTTATGACCATATTCACTAAGCTCACTCATCATATTTTCCATCTCCCTGAGATGTTTTCGCATAGAATGATCAGCTCTCTTCTAATAAGTATCAAATTTTTCATCAAAGATCAGAGTTTAGTTAGAGTCACTCCTCCAAACTTCTCCCGCAAAGTGATCCACAAATCCATTGCGTTTTGATACTTGCGGAATTGCTTAGTTATATCATCCTCCATAGCACTCAGCAGGATGATACGAGCAGTGGAATTCTTCTTCTTCCATGCCAAATAGACATCTCGATCCTGCCTATGCTGGGCCGTATTGCCATCCTCAGGTTCAGCCATAACCGAACTTAAGGTTTCGAGAGCCTCTTGCTCCTCAAGCACATACTGGATATTCATACTCCAGATTTTATAATTATCGCCATTCAATTTCAAATCTTTGTTTGATTCAGCGATAATTAATTTGGAAGTAGATGCCATTTCCTCTGATTCAAATAGAACAAAGTTGCATGTTATTATAGGAGATTAGGCAATACATGCAATTTACTATACACCTGAAATAATAACCTAATAAAGTTTTCTATTAGACTCAAATTCGAAAAGGTTACTAAAAGTACCAATTACCTTCTAAGTTCTAATGTCCAACTTTATAAGTTAAGATTTCATGCATAGTAAATCAGAATTATTGGATTATTAAGTTCTTATACTTATGAGGGAAATATTATTGGTTTTTATCTTTATTAAGTCTCTACTCAATAAACATGCAAACATTTTACTCATAAAATATTGCAAGGCAATTAACATTTTAAAATAAACACATTTATTAAAAAATAATTAAATGCCATAAAAAATAAACTCATTCATTCAACCAATAAATAAATCCAATAATCCTCAAATAAGACACACATGTCAAATAATAATCATAGGAAACATAAATCCTATAAAAACAAATGCTAACTATAATTGACACTCATATCAACTAGTCTAGAAAACTATATCTCCTCAAGATCTTTACTGACACAGGGACTGATTCTTTGACCAACTTCATTAACTCATAAGGGAACTCATAAGTTCGCTGATGAAGCCATGGACGATGCACTTTACGTCCACTTCTTAATTTCATCACAGATGGAATGTTGCTCCTCAACACTCCTCTTTTTTCAACTCTAGCCAAAAAATGGATGATAGATTTCCTATAAACTCTATCTCCTATGTACCAAGTAGTTTCCAAAAGCTCCCTCAGAACTGTATGATATTCAAAAGAGTTAACCAACGCTTTGATTTTATCTCTGTCATCCCTTCCTAAGCTTAAACCTCCTATCCAAATGCACTCCTGCATTTGTTCATGCATAGTCAATATATGACGCACTATAGCATCAATATCATCAGCTCGAATATTCCTCCGCATTCTCATTTTGCTTACTGAACGCACTCTTGCATTTCTTAAAGCAATCTCATGCGGGGTTTTAGGAATCATAGGTGTCCTTATCAACATTTCTGAAACACATTACAGAAACTTAAATGGTTAATAGACTCATGTATAAACACATATGATTGAAACACATTTCAATCAACAAATAAAGACAGAAAACACATAAAAAAATTTCAAAATATTTTTTAAAAATAGAAAACACATTTTCCATAATTATTAAAATATTTATTTTAAAATGAAATAAATAACTATATTTTATGGTCATCAAAAAATTTTGACAAATTGACCAATAAATCATAAATATTATGAAAAAACATTTTCGCAAAAAAATGAAGCTGATTTGGAGGCAGGAGCTCACCGCACGCACCCACACGCGCGACTCCCTTTTGGTCAGACACGTGTCAACACCACAGCATGACACGTGTCCGACATACACGGGTCCATGTGGTGCCCATGTGGCACTATGTGGACATGTGATTGCCACGTGTCATGCCACGTGGCAACGATGTGGCTTGACACGTGGCGGGCTCTAATTGGTACACGTGTTGCTTTTTGACATGTTAGCATGACACGTGGCAGGCCTCGCCTTGCCATGTGTCCACCCCTTATTGGTCCACCTGGCGCCCATGTGGCGCACAGGGGACATGTCGGATCCACATGGCATGACCGCGGTTTGCCATGTGGCTCACGACGATTAGGCCACGTGTCAATAACTTGTCACGTTATTGACACGTGTTCGCGCGCGTGTGGGCCATCGCGCACGCGACCAACGTGTGGTGGAGCGTCAATGCCACGTGCCACCTTCCCGGCTAAATTTGAACTCCCGATTTTGGCCGGTTAGGGGTTCTTTGGGTCTGTAAACACAATGGTAAGGTCAAAAATAAAAATCCCAATTTCTAGACTAGCATTTCGAATATTCAATTTTATCCCTCAGGTTTCGGTGTACACATACACAAAATTGAGCCAAAATACACACCCTTATATATTTTTTCACAAAAAAAATTTTTGTTGCGTTTCATGCTTCCTAGATCTACAAATTTTACTCATAAAATTTTAGATCAATTTTAAGCCACATGCCATGACGCAAAAAACGAAGGCTCTAATACCAATGATAGGAAAATAAAAGAAGAAATTAATCGAGGTAACAATAAAAGGATTGATACCTACTTGTTGTAGCGCTAAAATCTCGTTGCGAAAGCGATACAAAGATCTCCTTTTATTTGGTCACCGGTCTGGCTATTACCCACTCGGGATAAGAGCAGTTAGATCACAATCTAAGAGCCCCTGTAAGATTAACACAATAAATCGTGAGTGGGAATGAGCAGCCTTGCGGCATATACATTTTCTCGTTACCAAATAATGAGGATCTCACCTCTATTTATAGAGATCCTAAAGGCTAGAGACTTATCCCTAAACTAACTCGGAATCCTTCCTAAGATAGAATTTGGTAAACTTTATCAGATTAAATAACTCAATTTAATCTGGATTGGAACTCAATCCATTAAAGAGTCATGGGCATATCCCAACTCTATCACATAATATGTTCCTAAGTGAAATATATTCAATTAAATTCTAATCTTTCAATAAATCATTATACATTCACTATTAATTCTATCTTCAATTCCATGCTTCAAATTTATTAAATTATCAATTTTTTTATTTTATTTCTAAGTTTTCAATTCGGCCAAGGTTACAAGTTCATTTTCCAATATTTGCTTTCTCACATTTATCTTATATTTCATCATTTCTTATGCTAGTTAACATATTTCTATAAATACACAACATTAATTATCAAAATTATTTACACAATCCTACATATACCAATTCGGTCCAAATTGAATATCTACTCTTTAATT
This sequence comes from Excoecaria cochinchinensis, assembly GCA_947683425.1. NCBI lineage: Eukaryota > Viridiplantae > Streptophyta > Magnoliopsida > Malpighiales > Euphorbiaceae > Excoecaria > Excoecaria cochinchinensis. The sequence goes on from CANTUQ010000004.1 coordinate 8,672,564, forward strand.
TTATTTATTTAATGTTCACTTCATATTTCACTAATTTACATACTAACTAACTTTAAAATGAAATACTTTCATTTAACATCCAATTTAATTGCAATTTATCCAACTTAAATCCTAAGTCATCATTTGGCCCACCCTAGGTTGACATTTTCAATCTTTTTTTCCTTTGAATTCAAATCAGTTAAATAATCCTTTTAAACCTCATTTAACATATCTATATCATTAGTTTAAATTAAACATGCATTATACACACATATACATAACATACATAATCATAAATCCACACAAAACTCATGAAAATTAAGGGATATTGTATCCACTTACCTTAAACCTTAATCTCCCCACTTTAATCTTCATCTTCTTAGCCTCAGTCCATGAAATAACTTCCTCCTCAATAAAATCCTAAAGTGGCCAAATAAAAGATAGTTCAAAATCATCATTTTCTTTACTTCTAAATTCAATATAACATCATTTCCTTACTCTACACACCTTAATTTACCTATATAAACCTTTAAATTAAATTGTGGAGCTTGATTTCTCTTACCTCAAATTGAGGACATAACCTTGTTTAACCAACTTTTCCCACTTCAATCACCTTAAATGGAGTCTAGAGACCATCATTAATGAAAAGAGGGGCTGATCTTTGCTTAGGACCTTTGATTTAGTGGAGAGAATAGAAGAAGAGAGAAGAAATGGTGGAGAGCAAGTCTTGGAGGCCATTTGGCCATGGTGGAAAGAAGGAGAGAATGAAAGAGTTCTCTCGATTTTTCCACAAATTTCACTTATATAACATGTGTGTAATGGGTTGGGCTTGGTCCAACCAAATTGGGCCAACCACTTTAGGCCCAATTAAATAATTTAGCCCATTTAGCAACTCTAAATTATTTCTCTCACTTTCCAATCTCAATTCCTCCAAAAATAAATTTCATAATTCTTAAAATATAAAAATTAGCCTCCATAAAAATTTTTAGGCCAATCAGAGTCCGTTTCTGGTGCAGTTCACTCGAACCGGTTCGATTCTATAATTTTCGGTGTTACCATAAAATTACATTTTTACAGTAAAAAATTCCTAAATATTATTTAGGACACATCTAGAGTTCCTATAATTTTTGGAGGTCATTTACTATTTTTAAAGATTTGGTCAAACCTCAGTCAAACTAGTCAGACTAAAGTCAAATTGGTCCGACCGATTTGGTTCACTACTTAAACCGGTTTGGTTCACTTATCATTCTTAACCTTCTTTTTACTCTTAATAGCTCATTTGATTTTGGTTTCATCTTAGTCGGGATCCATAGCTGGTTCGGTTCAATTGAACCGGTCCGATTCACTATTTTTTTCATTTGCACCATAAAATTTCCTTTTTACCACTAAATTATTCTACACATCATTCTGAATCCATCCATGCCTTCAGATAAATTTTCAGAAGTCATTTACTATTTTTAGAAGTCCGGTCAAATCTAAAGTCAACCCTGTCACTATTTGAACCGTGCTAGAGCTTTTCTTATTTTTGACTTTTGGAGACCTATTTAAGCTCATTTTTACTTCAAATTTCACCCTTGGACTAGTCCCGACTAGTATTATCCAATGGTCCAATAAAATATTTTCGGGTGCCCTGAAGGGTTGCCCATCCCAGAATTTCGCTGGCGTGCGCACATTTAACGTTAGAGCCACAATAGGATCCGGTGCATTTTTGGTAGTATAATTGAACCTCGGGAAACACTTTTTGCGCCAAACCGACAATTAGGCTATTACAGTTGTCCGATATCACTATTCACTGCCCGAAAATCACTATTCACATCAGTCAAAATTTTGGGCCATTACAGTAATATCCTCGTCTGGGGAGTTAAATTCTATTAGATCTCCTTCGATGGGCTATTCTGCCAAGAATTATGCTACTGTGCGCCCCTTGATTGTCTTTCGAACTCTTGTAGGAGCAATAACCATCTTTCCCAGTAAAGAGGGTGCTTCTTGCAAGTACCTTAGAGGATTCTGCTTAGCAACAGCTTGTACCTTGTAAGAATGGAAGTAGTGTCTTAATTTCTTAGAGGCCCAAATTACTGCTTGACAAATCTTCTCGACTTCAGTATATTTGATCTCACAAGAAAGAAACTTCTTACTAAGGTAATCAACTACAAACTCTACTCCAAATTCATCTTTCGCAGCCATCATGGCACCTACAGAGCTATCTTCTATCGCCAGGTAGAGGATCAACGGTTTGACTGGCTAGGGTGGTCTAAAAATTAGAGGATTTAACAGATTATGATTATGCATAGTAAAATATAAATGAATCATGATCATGATAATGCATAGTAAAATCATCAAAAACATCGTATAAGTAAGCAAAATTGTTCATATTATTAATAAAACTTGAAACATTATAAACATTATCAAAGAGTTCTAGAATAAAAAGAAAATCTAAATCACTATCATCTTCTTTCTCTACCAACGCAGACGTTGTAGCCGATAGTTGAGTAACATCTTGGCATTTTGGGCACTCTGCAGCAACCCCCTATGAAACTTCACCCTGCTCTTCTGAATCTGCAGCTTCATCTCTCACTTTCTCCTTACCCTTCACTCTGGTGGCCATCAACTTCTCAGTGATAATTTCCTTGGGTGCATCTCGATCCCATACAGTCCCCTGGGTCATGATTTCTTCATCCCAAAAGCCCTCTACTGGCTTGAAAATCCAATGTCCCAATTGAAAACGTCATTAAAAACCTAAAATACCGGCACGACTCTCCCTTCTACCCACTGAAGTTCGGCTTCTTCGACATAAGCACACACTGAGGTGGCCGGCATAAAACTCTCCTTAATGTGAGGGACCTCACGAGTTACCTTCTTACTCATCATGGTTGTTCCTTTATACCCGAGGCCCCTTCGATCCTTCTAACCTCTCATTGTGATGGCAACTTGCAGCCCTAGGAGTTCTTACCCAAACCAACTCCAGGAAGGAAAGACATCTTCTTCATCATGTTCACCACCTGAGGGCTCCTTGCAATGTCATCTTCCTCAACAATTACAGCCGCATGAAACCTATTGAAAGTTTGCCTTACAATCTCTAGTATGGATACCTGATTCTCCTTGGCAGCTTTGATTATTACTACCTGCCCCTCATGTAGGATCTTTATCATCTGGTGTAGGGTAGATGGCACCCCTCCTAACTTGTGGAACCATGGTCTGCCCAACAATGCTGAAAAATTAGTTGGCATAGGTAGGACTACAAACTCAACCTCCGTCTCTATCGGCCCAGTCTTGACCATTGCTTTGAAGGTCCCAGATGCTTGCATTCAGGAGTTCTCGTAGGTGGTAATTGTAAGATCTGACTTGCTTAGCATGTCCTCATTCACTCCAAAAGCTGACATTACCACCAAAGGGCATACATTTATGGAAGAACCATCATCCACCATAACGCAAGCGGTGTGGTTTTCATTGATCTGCGCCCTTATATATAATGGACGGTTATAGTTGAGGCCTTCTGTCGGTAAATCAGCACTCGAGTACACCACATTCTCTCCAGCACTCCCTTTCACAATATCCAACAGCTCTATAGGGGAGATAGTGGTTGTCGCCGTAGACTTGCATAAGGCCTCTACCAACTTCTGTCTATGAGATTGTCCCAATAGATCCTATATTGATATCTAAGCCAGCGCCCTTTTTAACTGCTTCATTACCTGATCCTCCTCCGGCTCCTTCTCTATCCGAACCACCACAGGATCTTGTGACTTCTCTACCTCCAGAACTAGAACTACCCTTCTACTTCGAGTCACTACTCCAATTTCTTCTTTCTCATCTTTTGAACCCCACGGGTCAGCAGATCCTTCATCATCATTATTATTGTCACACCCCAACCTATATTATGGAGACCTCTTTTCGGATTAGAGGAAGAAGAATCCAAGATAGATAGGAGTGTCACATCCCACTAGAGTAAACAAGTAAACATCACATAAATAGAGTGACATATCCAGAATAATTAAAAACTTTGAAAGAAAGAAGAGTGATACTGAACAAAATGAATACTTTATTTAATATACAAAAATAAGAAACCATACACACATGCATACTTATAATCATACAACAGCAACCTAGTACGAAAGATACATAAGTGTGTAAATATTTACATAGCTTACAATATTACATCAGAATTTTTACCTATTATTACATATACATATTACACAGATGTGCAAAAATCCCAAATTACAAAAGCCGAACAAAATACAAAACTTCTAGCTTCTATGTGGCCGACTCTGCAGATGCGCAACTCGAACAAAAGCAAACCTGCCACCTGCACGGGGAAAAGAACCCGTGCTAAGCGATAACGCTTAGTGGGGAGCACACAAGAAATATGGGCGGCCATTAACAATGGTCGCCAAGACATTGAAAAAGACATATACAGCCATTCATAACGCATATCGTATTATACATACATATATTAGTCGTGCATTTAATTGATCACATTCACATTCATATATAATCATTCAATTATCAATGAGTAATTTGCACACTTACTAGTTCACCTGCTAATTCATAATAGTTAACAGTATAAAATCACATTTTCAACCATACTAATTCACATATTTATAACCACCATGGATTATGTTCAACCACAGTCACAATACGGTATACATATGAATAACTGCACATAATAGGCATGTTTGAGTCACATTAAATCCAACCAGAGATTTATAATCACATTCGAATTCATAATTGATTCACATGACCAAAATCTTACATATTCGGTTACCATATCCTCATAAGCATATCAAATAAAGCAAACGAAATACCTGCTGACTCAAAATAGTGGATAACGAGTATACAGAAAGTACTTTACGGGTACAAGCCGATTACGAAAAGTACCTTACGGGTACAAATCGAAAACCATTTCTATTTTCATTCACAAACATTTTTCAGAAGGACCTTAAACAAGATCCAAACACAATAAAGGGGTTCACGAGGAACCAAACGGGGACCTGATCGGGGTCCAAACAATAACGGAAGCTGCAGCAGAAAGACTCTTTTAGGCATGCCTAACTATCCACTAGACTGACTTTCGCAGGTCTTACATAATACAAATCATATTTCAAATCACATAATTTATATCATTATGCATAATCAGCAATAGGTGAGACATATGAATAAGTTCATAAAGTCAAACATGCATCATACAATTTACACTTTAAGCATAACATAACAATCTTACAGAAAGATCATAAGTATAGATATGCATAATACATCCAATTATATTAACATACTACATAAAATAGTCAAAGTATAAACCTAAAGGTACCACAAGTTCGGAATTCAAACATTGGAATCACCAAAGAAAACTCATTCAACACAACACATCTGTCGCGCTCGCGATGCCTGTCGCGCTCGCGACAAAGACCATAGTCTCTTTGCTGCGTGCGCGCGACGGACTTCAAGATCGCGGGAAGGAGAGAAGGGCCCGGCTCTGTCGCGCTCGCGATGTTGTCGCGATCGCGACAGAGGGCAAACATTGCTATCGCGGGGTCGCGACAAGTCGCGTGCTCGCAATAGCACAGGCCAACAATGTGCTCTATCGCGATCGCGACGGTTGTCGCGCTCGCGACAAAGAGCAGACAAGCTATTGCTATCGCGGGCTCGCGACAGCGTCGCGTGCTCGTTACGGCACAACATCAGAATCATCGGTCTCTGTCGCGCTCGCGATAATGTCGCGATCGCGACAGAGTCCTGATTCCGAAAATCTGAATAATTCTGCCGGATCTTTCCTTCCTCAAACTCACCCACAAACACACGAAACATATCCAAAGGTCTCTTACCTCATCTCCAGCAAGCCACACATCATTAACAACATAAACCCAACATTCGTATCAATAATTTCAATAAAACATGCCACTAACAATGTCCATTTACACAATCTACAATAACAACATTATTCATCAATCATCTCAATCGCACCCACGTTAAATGCATTCAAACATATGATATATCATGCTTAGGTTACTCAAGAGATCAACACATATTAATCCTCATCCTTCAAAAGTTATATCTACTATTATTTACTAGCTAAATCCCCAATCTTAATCATACTCCTAAGTTCTTCCCAACGATAATTACTTATATAGCCATTTAATTACCCTAAACATGCATAATAACTGATGGGAAAGGCACGGGATTGATCCGGGTCAACCCTAGACTCAAAAATAGAGAAGAAAAGGCTCAAAACATGCTTTTCTGTCGCGAGGTCGCGACCCTTGTCGCGCTCGCGACAGAAGCTCGCCTCAGCTACCATAACAGACTGCTTTTTACTACAAACTAGCATCGTGAAAACCGACCTCTAAACCTCATTTGTAGGAAAAGTGATCTTCTTAACAAATGTTCTCCTACGTCTTAACTGCCAAATGGAACAAGTTTCAGGTCAATTGAACATCTAGAACTTGGGATATGAACTCAACAACCTATACTGGTCAAACAACCCGACACAAAAAGAGACACTATGGTGTTATCTAAAATTCAGGGTCTTAGAGCCAGATTTAGTCCAAGGATATATCTGAGACTTTTAAATAAATGGAAGTCATGGTTCTAATGGTTCAAGAATTGCATGATTTGGAGTTCTAAAACTCACAATAAAGCCTAATTACTGAAGAGAGGTCAAGTGCATTCCAACCCAGTTTCACCCAAAACCTACTCACATGCACAATTGAGCAATTTAAACCAACACTCACTACCATCATCATCTATCATCAACCACACAATCAAGAAACTTATATCATACATGAATATATAAACAAAAATTCATATATATACAATAAAATTTCCCAAACCTGGAAATCAAAGATCCAAAGTCACTTTCTAGCTTCTATCTACAATCTTTTCCTTGCCCTTGAGTTTCCTCTTGTTACCACCAACTTGCACAAACCAAAAACCCAGAAATTACTCTTAATTCAAAACCCTAACTCATACAAAATCAAAAGAATTAAAAAGAGGAGAAGGAGAACCCAACCTTAGGAACCCTAAAACCCCAACTTACCTTAACAATCTTACTTCCCACTCCACCAAATCACTTATAATTCACTCTAAACCAAGAGATTGAGCAAAGAAAGGGAAGACAAGAAAAGAAAATAGGGAATAGGGAGAATGAGAGAGCAAAAACGGGAACCTATTTTCCCTAACACTTAATCTTTCTTTCACATTAAATGTACACCTACCCAATGCCACTTGTCCACTTCCTATAGGTCCACATGTCATAATCTTCAATCCCACTTTGACTTACTCCTACATGCACCATACACTAAACACACACAAACAATTCTTGAATAAATATCTTCAATACACCAAACACCACTCACACCATATCATTTCTTAACCCACTTACATCCTACTTCCATACACTTCAAGCACACTCTAACAATTCCTTATAAACCACTTGTCATCATCCTACAAACCCAAGTGTCACAATCTTATCCAATCACTTCCTAAATACCATACACATGTTCCACTAGATAATTCCTCACTTAACATCTTATTAATTAATTATTTTCTTTGCACTTTAGTCCTCATTAACCAAACTTTCTCACGCACAAATTACCGAAATACCCTTCCGCTCCCAACTTCGCATGCAAATTCCGACTAGGGCCATTTTGGGGTGTTACAAATCTACCCTCCTTAAAAGAATTTCGTCCTCGAAATTCACTTATATCTGATTTTCTGAATTTCAAAATCTTTATTACTAACATTCACACACTAACATCATATCGTCCAAGTCATTTTTACTAGTATCAGGACATATAGTAGAAATCATTCTCACTAAAATAAACATCTCCATAATTTTGAGTTATAAATCGTTTGCATTCTATCACTATCATGTCAATCTTTTCACTTAACTCCTTCCTCATAACGCTTCTCGTTTTTTAAGTACAAAATTGTTCACACATTCTCTATACTCTTTCCTTGATCAAAATGACTATAACATTCTCTCCTAGATTACTAGTATCACTAGTCACAATTTGGTTTTCACTTTTAAACCATCATATCAATCTTACAGTACCTATTATTTAATCATCTTATACAGAAGTCGGCAATTCCATCCACTTACTTGCTTATACTTACTCCTACTACTCTTGTTCCTAATAGCAAATAGTACACGTACACCCTGTCAGCTTTCTCTCAATCAAAACACATATACAAATACTTTTCATGAATGGTCAAAGGGATGATGATGCAATGCAAATGTGATGGCTCATGTGTGCAGAATGATGCTGAGGAGATGCAAGTAATGCTGTAATGATGCATTTAGTCCCATCCCCATGATTTAATATGCTTTTATTCAAATACTTTTCTGGAGATAGCTGACAGGTATATAGAGTACTACCAAAACCTTATGGAATCCAAATACCCTTCTACCTCAGATTACTAAACAATTTTACTCGAACACCTTAAAATAAAACTTACCAGAAGGTTCTGCAGGCTCTGTCACTACACTACGGTGCTCAACAAGTCTTGTTGGCCCACGAGTGGCTCTAACCAAATCCTCCATATCTTTCCTAGCTTGCCGAGCTAAATTCTCCCTTGACTTCGAACAATCGGCAAGCTGATGGGCTTTGCTGCCACATCGAAAACAAGCTCCAGTGAACTTCCGACAAGGACCCCAATGTCGCTTCTGACAGAATTGGCATACCGGAATTTCTCGAATTCTTTTCCCTGCCGACACTTCACTGCCCGAAACTTTTCTTTTCTGAGGTCTCTCCCAAACAAAATCCTGAGGAACGCGAGGGGTAGTTAACCTATCTAAAATCTGAACCAACCCTCGCACTAGAGCCCGATCATCGGAAACAGAACCAAAATCCCTATCCAAAGGATGCTCGGAAACACTCTGATCAACACTAGCTGGATTCACACTTTCTGTTGCCTCGTCCATCTTCTCACTTGGGTCAGACTCCATCTAACACAACACACACAGGACAAGACGCATCTGCATTAGGCCACGACACAAAACCGACACTCAAATAAAGACTCGACACATAATAAATAACATTCAAAGACTCGATACTGAAACAAATAAGACAACCAGAATCGTCTAACCGCGCTCTGATACCACCTAATGTCACACCCCAACCTATATTATGGAGACTTCTTTTCGGATTAGAGGAAGAAGAATCCAAGATAGATAGGAGTGTCACATCCCACTAGAGTAAACAAGTAAACATCACATAAATAGAGTGATATATCCAGGATAATTAAAAACTTTGAAAGAAAGAAGAGTGATACTGAACAAAATGAATACTTTATTTAATATACAAAAATAAGAAACCATACACACATGCATACTTATAATCATACAACAGCAACCTAGTACGAAAGATACATAAGTGTGTAAATATTTACATAGCTTACAATATTACATCAGAATTTTTACCTATTATTACATATACATATTACACAGATGTGCAAAAATCCCAAATTACAAAAGCCGAACAAAATACAAAACTTCTAGCTTCTATGTGGCCGACTCTGCAGATGCGCAACTCGAAAAAAAAGCAAACCTGCCACCTGCACGGGAAAAAGAACCCGTGCTAAGCGATAACGCTTAGTGGGGAGCACACAAGAAATATGGGCGGCCATTAACAATGGTCGCCAAGACATAATACATGAAAAAGACATATACAGCCATTCATAACGCATATCGTATTATACTTACATATATTAGTCGTGCATTTAATTGATCACATTCACATTCATATATAATCATTCAATGATCAATGAGTAATTTGCACACTTACTAGTTCACCTGCTAATTCATAATAGTTAACAGTATAAAATCACATTTTCAACCATACTAATTCACATATTTATAACCACCATGGATTATGTTCAACCACAGTCATAATACGGTATACATATGAATAACTGCACATAATAGGCATGTTTGAGTCACATTAAATCCAACCAGAGATTTATAATCACATTTGAATTCATAATTGATTCACATGACCAAAATCTTACATATTCGGTTATCATATCCTCATAAGCATATCAAATAAAGCAAACGAAATACCTGCTGACTCAAAATAGTGGATAACGAGTATACAGAAAGTACTTTACGGGTACAAGCCGATTACGGAAAGTACCTTACGGGTACAAATCGAAAACCATTTCTATTTTCATTCACAAACATTTTTCGGAAGGACCTTAAACAAGATCCAAACACAATAAAGGGGTTCACGAGGAACCAAACGGGGACCTGATCGGGGTCCAAACGATAACGGAAGCTGCAACAGGAAGACTCTTTTAGGCATGCCTAACTATCCACTAGACTGACTTTCGCAGGTCTTACATAATACAAATCATATTTCAAATCACATAATTTATATCATTATGCATAATCAGCAATAGGTGAGACATATGAATAAGTTCATAAAGTCAAACATGCATCATACAATTTACACTTTAAGCATAACATAACAATCTTACAGAAAGATCATAAGTATAGATATGCATAATACATCCAATTATATTAACATACTACATAAAATAGTCAAAGTATAAACCTAAAGGTACCACAAGTTCGGAATTCAAACATTGGAATCACCAAAGAAAACTCATTCAACACAACACATCTGTCGCGCTCGTGATGCCTGTCGCGCTCGCGACAGAGACCATAGTCTCTTTGCTGCGTGCGCGCGATGGACTTCGCGATCGCGGGAAGGAGAGAAGGGCCCGGCTCTGTCGCGCTCGCGATGTTGTCGCGATCGCGACAGAGGGCAAACATTGCTATCGCGGGGTCGCGACAAGTCGCGTGCTCGCGATAGCACAGGCCAACAATGTGCTCTGTCGCGATCGCGACGGTTATCGCGCTCGCGACAGAGAGCAGACAAGCTATTGCTATCGCGGGCTCGCGACAGCGTCGCGTGCTCGTTACGGCACAACATCAGAATCATCGGTCTCTGTCGCGCTCGCGATAATGTCGCGATCACGACAGAGTCCTGATTCCGAAAATCTACAGAATTCTGCCGGATCTTTCCTTCCTCAAACTCACCCACAAACACACGAAACATATCCAAAGGTCTCTTACCTCATCTCCAGCAAGCCACACATCATTAACAACATAAACCCAACATTCGTATCAATAATTTCAATAAAACATGCCACTAACAATGTCCATTTACACAATCTACAATAACAACATTATTCATCAATCATCTCAATCGCACCCACGTTAGATGCATTCAAACATATGATATATCATGCTTAGGTTACTCAAGAGATCAACACATATTAATCCTCATCCTTCACAAGTTATATCTACTATTATTTACTAGCTAAATCCCCAATCTTAATCATACTCCTAAGTTCTTCCCAACGATAATTACTTATATAGCCATTTAATTACCCTAAACATGCATAATAACTGATGGGAAAGGCACGGGATTGATCCGGGTCAACCCTAGACTCAAAAATAGAGAAGAAAAGGCTCAAAACATGCTTTTCTGTCGCGAGGTCGCGACCCTTGTCGCGCTCGCGACAGAAGCTCGCCTCATCTACCATAACAGACTGCTTTTTACTACAAATTAGCATCGTGAAAACCGACCTCTAAACCTCATTTTTAGGAAAAGTAATCTTCTTAACAAATGTTCTCCTACGTCTTAACTTCCAAATGGAACAAGTTTCAGGTCAATTTGACATCTAGAACTTGAGATATGAACTCCAAAACCTATACTGGTCAAACAACCCGACACAAAAAGAGACACTACGGTGTTATCTAAAATTCAGGGTCTTAGAGCCAGATTTAGTCCAAGGATATTTCTGGGACTTTTAAATAAATGGAAGTCATGGTTCTAATGGTTCAAGAATCGCATGATTTGGAGTTCTAAAACTCACAATACAGCCTAATTACTGAAGAGAGGTCAAGTGCATTCCAACCCAGTTTCACCCAAAACCTACTCACATGCACAATTGAGCAATTTAAACCAACACTCACTACCATCATCATCTATCATCAACCACACAATCAAGAAACTTATATCATACATGAATATATAAACAAAAATTCATATATATACAATAAAATTTCCCAAACCTGGAAATCAAAGATCCAAAGTCACTTTCTAGCTTCTATCTACAATCTTTTCCTTGCCCTTGAGTTTCCTCTTGTTACCACCAACTTGCACAAACCAAAAACCCAGAAATTACTCTTAATTCAAAACCCTAACTCATACAAAATCAAAAGAATTAAAAAGAGGAGAAGGAGAACCCAACCTTAGGAACCCTAAAACCCCAACTTACCTTAACAATCTTACTTCCCACTCCACCAAATCACTTATAATTCACTCTAAACCAAGAGATTGAGCAAAGAAAGGGAAGACAAGAAAAGAAAATAGGGAATAGGGAGAATGAGAGAGCAAAAACGGGAACCTATTTTCCCTAACACTTAATCTTTCTTTCACATTAAATGTACACCTACCCAATGCCACTTGTCCACTTCCTATAGGTCCACATGTCATAATCTTCAATCCCACTTTGACTTACTCCTACATGCACCATACACTAAACACACACAAACAATTCTTGAATAAATATCTTCAATACACCAAACACCACTCACACCATATCATTTCTTAACCCACTTACATCCTACTTCCATACACTTCAAGCACACTCTAACAATTCCTTATAAACCACTTGTCATCATCCTACAAACCCAAGTGTCACAATCTTATCCAATCACTTCCTAAATACCATACACATGTTCCACTAGATAATTCCTCACTTAACATCTTATTAATTAATTATTTTCTTTGCACTTTAGTCCTCATTAACCAAACTTTCTCACGCACAAATTACCGAAATACCCTTCCGCTCCCGACTTCGCATGCAAATTCCGACTAGGGCCATTTTGGGGTGTTACAATTATCATCTTCGTTTCCACTATCACTAGTGGACCAACAATCAATCTTTGCCACGGGAATCCTTTTTTCACTTGCCTTCTCAAGGCAATTGATAGTAATGTTTACTTCACCATACAAGTCTCTCAACACATACCACTCGGGTAACTGTAACACCCCGATACCCCCGTTGGAAGGATATCGGAGCGCTACCGCGATGGTCACTCAGAGACACGCATACATATCAGGCATTCAGCGGAAGTGTACAATAACAATAATAAAACTCATAACCTTAACATTAAATTAAAATATAAAAAATGTATTAAATACATCATTCAGAATTACATAAGGATCCTTAACAAAAATTACATATGCCACTAACCAAAAGAATACATATACAAAAAGAAAATAGGAGGAGTACACAAAAATAAAGACTCTACTCCTAGTGGCCACCCTGCAGATGCACAACAAACCGAACAAAACCTGCCACCTACACGGGAAAACAGCTCGTACTAAGCGATAATGCTTAGTGGGGAGGAACAAGAATAACAAAACACTATACAGTAATATCATGCAATAACACATAGATTAAGCATCACACTAAATTCACTAAGTATCAGAGAACAGAGATATTTATAAGTCAATAATCACTATATGAAATTAGAACTCGCTAACAGGAGGCAATAACCAATTTCACTAACTGGAATCACATAATAATCATAACACTTCACTATGCAAAACCCAAAAATTTCAAACCATAGCCTGAATTTCACTGGTGGTGGATACGGGAACAATACACGGGAGACCAAAGCCTCAAATACTTTTATACCCGAAGGTAGCACCGGAGATCGAAATCTTAAAACATTTTCACTAAAACCTTAATGGAGGTCAACCGAAATAACTTGACCCATAGCGGGGCCAACACTAGCAGCTGCACTCACTAACCCTTTATCAGCATGCTTATTTATCCACAACTTTGACACTTCAGGCTCAACTCACACATTCGGAACATAACACTATTCAAAATCACTTATTTCAAGTATACATATTATCAATTCATTGCATAAACATATAAATCATGTATAGACCTTATCTATCACGGGCATATAACTTGTATAAGCACGAAAAAATTAAACAAATGCATATTCTAAACTGATTGAAGTAAAAGAAATCATGTAAGAAATTCAAAGAAAACATTTGGGAGAAAATAGGGCTTACACGGCAAAATGCAAATCCCTCAAAGCCATATAACATTTCGAAAACTAAATTTTCAAAACAGAAGGGCATTACACGGCAGTATGGGGAAGCCTCACCGCCGTGTAAGCCACCCCACACGAGGGTCAAGCGGGCTTGACCGCCGTGTGACTAAGCCAACAATTTAAAAGACAGAGGCCATTTACATGGCGGTATGCACTATCCTAACCTCCGTGTAACATGTTACACGATGGTATGGACTGATCTTACCGCCGTGTGGCAGGACGGACAACCAAAATCACCAAAGCAGAATAGGTTTACATGGCGGTATGCACTCCCTTACCGCCGTGTAACACACCCAGAACCCAGAATTTCTCAGAAATCACACTTGTTTTACATGCCAAACTTACTCCCAACTCAAAACAATTTAACCCATCATGCTTACACTCTTCAATTTCTAAACACATTCAATCTAACATGCTCATAATCATTTATTGTAACACCCTTATACCCATAAATGGTACGGATACCGGATGTCATAACACTGCACTAATATGCACTATGATGCACTCGATAGTTTCTGTATGAAATTTTTCTTTTTATTACGAACACATACATTCACACACTAAAACAGAACAATACCATATACCTTGTATCTATTTCCCGTAGTCGTATACATGCCATGCCAAACATCGATTCTTGCTGCCAATATCTTCGTCCAGTTGACACTACATCTTCGGCCACATAATAATCTACTATCTTAACCTGCGCGCATTAACATTTACGCGCTGAGCATAAAATGCCCATTGGTGGATACATATCCTAAATTTTCCACACTATAATACATGCATGCACACACTGATTCTTTTAACTCTATTTAAATTATAAGAGTATTAATTTCTGTGACTTTTGAATGATTACTATTCACCTTCATTGTGTTCGTTATCTTATTTTTCTCACTATTACTGTATTCCTAATATCCATTTTATACACTGTTATCAATTATCGCTATTACTTTCACTAGCACTGTCACTTTCACTATCACTATCACTATCACTGTCACTTTTACTATTGACTCTTATGATATTTAATTATTACGTTATTAATTTTAGTCACTTATCAATCTATCTCTTGTAGTTGCTTATTAAATAGTCATTGTTTCAAAATTTGTAAGACTGGTTTACTATTATGACTTGCTTTACTATTTTCGTTAACATTTCCTTTACTTTCTTGCATTACACTAATTCTTTACATTCAGACTTTCCACTGCATCTAATCTTTCATTAAGTTAATTATTTATGAATTGTTTTGTCACTGAATGAATACACTACAATCCAGTCACTAGGTTACTGGAATGCTAATTATTCGATCACTATTTTCTTATTTATTTCTTAATCAATGTTGTTTTTATATTTATTGACACGGTCTTCATACTTATAGTCTCATTATTGATGCATATCTTCTATTCTATTCACTTATATAAATACCATTATAACGGGTCTATAAATTCTTTCCATTTTATCACTTTCTTATTACTCACACTAAAACCTATCATTTTAAAATTTTCATTTATTATTTCCCAATATTCTTAATTAAATTCTTTCTATATTATTATTTAGTAACACACATATTACCAATTAATTCTTTATAACTTTATTCACTAATCTTGCACTATAATTTAATTAACTATGGTCCCTTAATTATGTCTCCATAATTAATTTCTAATTTATTCTTCGAACATTTCATTTAATTTATACTGTCATTATGCTCATTGTCAAATTCATTAATTTCTATCGTACTTGTATTACTATTATTATCACTATTTACATTACTAGTCTATTTATATTTATTTCCATGTCATCCCCTTATTGACTTATATATATTTAAATCAGTATTCTCTTCACTTCACTATTAGTTAATTTCAATTAAATTTCCACTTAATTATTTATTCACAATATCGCTATCTTACTTCTTTATCTTTCATTGCCACTTATTCATAATTTCAACATTATTCCAAACATCATCAAATTACTTATTCCTTCACACTCACTATAGGTGTACAAAACAATTATAAATATTATTTATTTAATATTTATTCATGCAATAATTTTTCCATGCTCTACAAAATCATTCATTCATCAATTATCAATTATAAATATTTATTATTCATATCATCTACTAATTTGCACTTTAATCCACTAACTAACCTTAACATAATAATTCTACACAAATGCCACTACTTAATTACATTACTATATTTATTCACTATTTTGCCACCCATTTCATCAATTAATTCTTACCATTATACTTCAATTCAAATTACACTCTAAATTTTGCTTAAATTCCAATTTTACCATTTCAATTTGCTTTAATTACACTCTTGTCACTACTTTATTTATTATTATTTCTTATTAAATAATTGATCATGCTTATTTAAATCCAACCATTTAAATAACATAATTACTTATCTAATTCATATTATTCACTAATTACATTTTAATCCTTTAATTAAACTTATTATCTCTTTAATTACACTTAAATTCTTATTCTTTGCCCCTGGTTTCCAATTATACCCTTATCTTTTTCACTAATGACACTTATGTCCCCACAATTACATTAATTCCATCTATGTCCTTTCTTTTACATTAATTACCACTGTACCCTACATTATTCATTATTTACCTTTTTAACCTTACATCTTTTCTATTTTACCCTTTTACCCTTATTTATTAATTTCAATTACAATTATACCCCTTTCACTTCACTTTTCCACTTTTTAACTTACAATTTAGCCAAATTACAATTTAGTCCCTATTTTATCACTTTTGCACTGTTTTATTATTTTAACATCATAAATTACCAAAATTACCATTTTACCCTTCCACTTACATTTTTAACTTATTATTACCACTTTCAACCAACTTTTTGTAAAATTACTATTTTGCCCCTCAATTTTCTATTTACTTCATTTTAATCCTATTTTCACTCATTTTCACTTTTATCACTATTTTAACCATTTTTATCACATATTTATCATGATGCCCCTAGTATGGACCCGGTAGAAAATTTACTGACCGGATATGCGAGATATGGGCCCTACAGACCCATTACACTATGAAATGATCCTAACAGGACCATTTCTCACTGCACTGCACTATACTGAACACTGATTTTTCACTAAACACTGAGATAAGCCGTCACTGGCTTATCAATATCGAGTCGCCAGGACTCGTACCGCGGTGTGAAATCCCTGTGGCTCGCCAATTATATCCTGGACCAGATTTCACTACCAGACAACTACTAAGGGCAATATTTCACTTAGTATCAGCACACATATTTCAGCCAACATCTCAAATTCACTTGAAATTTTGCATACACATTCATTTATCACCATTCACTCATTGTATACCATATTTTACCACTATACATCAAAATACACATTCATTCTTTAACATTTCTCATTCGGCCAACACTTTAAAAATTCATTATTTTTATTTTTCCTTCCATTAATCACTCATTTAACTCAATTACATAATATACACTTCAATTATACCATTTATATGCTTAAATCACTAAAGGAATTCATGAATTTCTTTATTATTCAATTCGGCCAAGACTTCAGTTCTTCATCAACAATTAATTTTCTTCCTTTATTCATTCATTTCTCTAAATTACATATTTATTATCATGATTACATAGTTATTATGCCTTAAATATCTATTTAATCCTTATGAACATATACTTAATCATTCGGCCATCCACTTAATTCTTTACCCACACTCATTTTTCTTTGATTAACCATTAATTTATTTAGATTACATGTTATTAATCACAAATATGCAATTTAATTTGCATTAATCACTAAAGTATACCCTTGTATACTAAGGTATACCATTCGGCCATAACATTAGATTTTCTTTATGTGTTCTTTAATTTCTTTCAATCACTCTATCATGCCTTAAACATGTTATATATATAATAACCATCAATTATAAGCCACAAACTTCATTTAATCTTCATAAAATCCATAATATTCTATTCGGCCTACATTAGGTTTTTCATACCACTTAGTTTTAATTTCATCTAATCATACTTTTACACTATTTTAGGTCCACTAATCACATATATTAAGTTAGATTCAATTATTCATGCATTTTTCACATACACACAATACAAACATAACCTAAAATCATGCCTTAACCATGGAAAAGAAAGGATATTGTATCCACTAACCTTATTTCCATGCTCTCCACCACTTAAGCTTGCTTTCCATGCCTTATCTCCTTGAAAAGCCATTACTTCCTTAGAGTTCCTCATGTGGCCAAATACATAACCTAAAGAAACACCCATTATTTCTCTTTATTTATTTAATATAACTTCATAAATATCCTCTACATACCCAAAAATACCTATTTGAAGCTTTAGATTAAATTATAGAACTCAAAATCTCTTACCTCACTTTTAGGGCATAACCTTGAACTCTTGGTTTTTCCCACTTATTCCACTCCAAATGAGCTTTTGAGACCATCATCAATGAAAAGAGAGGCTATGTTTTACTTAGGAGGGTTGGATTTAGGGATAACTTTGAAGAGAGAAGAAGAAAATTCAAGAAAAAGAGAGAGGATGGAATTCCGCCAACTGGAGGTGGAAGAAGTGTAGAGAGAATTCTAGAACATGGGAGAGATTTATGTCTTTTACATGTGTCTTGAGTGGGCTTGGGCTTGGTTCAACCTATTGGGCCAACCCTAAAGCCCATTTAGGTTATTAAGCCCATTTTCCATCCAAAAATCATTTCCCTCATTTCCCAAGCTCAAATTCTCCCAAAACCAATTCCAAAATTATCAAAATATATAATTTAGCCTCTATATAAAATTTCAACTCAATCGGAGACCGTTTCCCGCTCTGCTAATTTCTTACCAGTCCGATAACTCAATTTTCTGTCTTACCGTAAAATTTATTTTTCTTTACCAATTGATTCTCTATAATATTCCAAGCACAACCATGCTTTCAAATAATTTTTTTGAGATCCAGAGTTCCATTTAGAGCTCAGTCAAACTTTGGTCAAACCTAGTAACCAAAAGTCAACTGGACTGGTCCGATCAGTTTGATTCACTGGTTGAACCGGTTCGGTTCACTTTTCATCCTTAACATCATTTTCACTCTTATATGCCCTTAAAACCTTAATTCCATCTCAATTAAAGTCATTATTTGGTCCGATTTAATTAAATTGGTCTGATTCACTAATTTCTCAGTGTCCCCACAAAATTTCTTTTTCACCACCAAACTGTTTTTCACACTATTCTAAGTCCAACTATACCTTCTGATAATTTTTCAAAGATCATTTACTATATCTAGAGCCTCGGTCAAACCTGGAACTATTTGAATCGAACCGGAGGCTTTCTTCAAACTGACTTTCGGAGGCGGTTTTAGCTCTGTTGTCAGTTCCGATTTCACCACTAGACTCCTTACGATCCACCTATCATTTTCGCGAAATTAGAATTTTTCGGGCACCGAATGGCCGGGTTCGCTGTATAGCTATCCCAGTGTCACCTGTCCCGAAATCACTATATTTTAACACACTTATTAATAAGTTTTAACACTGGCAAACTCGCTCCCTGTACTGTTCGACACTGCGATCATCATGGTATCGCTGAAATTATTCACCGACACTTCCAAGCCGGTATTTGCGCCACTACATTTATAGACATAATTTACACCATTCAACTTAACTCAATTTCATGCAAAATGCCAAGCTCAAATCACTTCAATATCACATACATATTATCACTATAACGCTAGCATTTCACATCATCATCACTACTCAAACAAACACATACATATACTCAAACACAACACTCAAAAATTCCAAAAATAACAACACAAATACACAAACACAATCCAAATGAGAACAAGGAAAACAAATTCCCACACAGCACACATTCAAGACAGAGCTCCCAAACCTGACAAAGAAGCTTCAAAACCCACTCTTCACCTTTAAGCTTAGACCTTTTCTTTCCCTTTATCCAACCTCTTGTCCGGAACTTGCAAATAACCCAAACACTTGAATCAAAAACCCAAAATCCAACCAAACCAAATGAAAAACGGGAAGAAAAAGAAATAACTAAAATCCACAATAAAACCCAGCACTTACCTCTTGAACCAACTCCACAACTCAACAAAAACCCACTCAAATCTTGAAGAACACCATGAGAAAAGGAAAAAGAAAAAGCAACGAAATGAGAAAGAGAGAGCAAGAGAACGGAAGAGCAAGAAGGAGGGGAGGGGATAGCTTCTACGGGAAGCAAGAAAATCTGCCACTCCCTCTCTCTCTTTCAATCCCATTTATTGCTCTCACCAACGTCAAGCCACATGCCTCAATCCCCTTGGTCCACATGGCACAAATCCATTGGTCCACTTAAAGTAACTTTGACTCTCTCTATCTTTGGCACCAAACACCACACACACACACTAAATAATTGCTTCACTTAATATATTTAATCAATTTTTCAATTAAATCCTTATTATCCAAATTTCCTCATGCACAAATTACTGAAATACCCTTTTTATTTCAAATTAGCTCGCGAATTCTGACTAGGCCCTCTTTGGGCCATTACAGTAACCCTAACACAATCATGAAAATAGGCGGTGGCACATTATTGTAACCGAGCTTCTTCTAGTTGCTTCTCTTTTTAGGATCAGTCATCTGTTTAGAATCAATAAGATCCTAGGTTGCATGCATCAGTGTCCGTTGTATGCCCGGTGTACTGATGGTAAGCACAGTATTCATCGTCCTTGTGCCCTGGTCGTCCTTGGCTTTGTGCAGGTTTAGGTGCTAAAGGTTGTAACTTTCCCTCCTTTTTTAGCCTTTTTAGCACCCAAGAGAGGGACCTAACTAGGTTTGAAAAATGCCTCTGACTGACTCTTGCGATTGAAACCTTGGTTGTTTTACCTACCCGATTACCACTGCTAGAGCTCGCTGGTCTCTTGGCTCCCTGGTTAACTATTGCTCCTCTTGGTGTAGGCCTTACTGCTTATTCTCCTTGCCAAGTACTCACTCTCAACCTCAATGGCTATATCATTCAAGGACTCCCAGTCCTTTAGCCCCTTCATCTTCAATCTATCCCTAAGATATGGGATGACATTTTTGATAAATAGCCTGATCTGATCCAGATTGTCCAGCTTCCTCTTCATCTCCATTACCCGGTTCCTCCATCGGGTCAAGTATTCATGGAATGACTCCCATGGTTTCTACTACACCAACTCTAGATCTTTTAGAGTTACCTCCATCCTTGTGCTGCAGTCGTATTGCCTGAGGAACTCCTTTGTCAGTGGATCCCATCTTCTTTGGTTCTTCTGTCCAGTCCATGATACCAGTCCACTGCGGGACCTATCAAGCTCAAGCAGAAGTACTGTATCTTTTGCCTTTTTATCAGCATTGTACCCTTTATTACCAGCGAGTACTGCTTGATGTGTGCGGTGGGGTCTGATGTACCATCAAACTTCGGAACGTCAGACATCTTGAAATTTTGAGGGATTAGATCCTCTCCCTCCCGCTCTTTATCTTCAGGGTTCATCCCTTTTCCCATTGCCAACATCCGAGACATCGCCTCGAACTTCTCTTCAATCTTCTTCCATATGGCCTCCTCTATCTGAGGTGCTTTCCCTCTCACCCCTACGGGTTCCTCATACTCCTCCTCTAAATAATCATCCCCCACTCTGTGGGCTTCTCCTTTTCTCTGGCCTGAGGATGTAGTAGCTCTGAGATCCACTGGTGATGGATGTACTTCCTCAGGAGGATCCTCTCTGGCCACCTCCCACTCATTTTGTCCTCCGAGAGGAGGTACTTGGTTTGGTCCAGCAGGTGGAGCCATTGCCGCTATTAGGTTTCCCATCATAGCCAACATCCGATTCTCAAATTCTTCCAACATCCTACCTACTTTCTCGGCAATCATGGCGGGAGTGGCATCTGCTTCTCTTGGTGGGTTGGCCATATTGCTGTCTATTGAAAACTTGTAGGAGGTAGCTTTGCTGCTTTCTGAGAGTGACTTTGAGTATTCTACCCTTTTTAGTAGTTCAAAAACTAGATTTCTAGCCAATCATCCACTGGGACCTTTGGACCACCTAGATGGATCTATGATGGCTGCAAAATATAGTCTATTAGGATGATAGATGAATGACATATGATGCATGATCGTTATTTATGCAGCATCCACAATCACATGCATGTAAGTAGATCCTTCCAACCTTGTTGCTCCCACACACGAGGTCACGTAGTCTCTTCCTTAGGTGGGCTTGGCCCATAGGTGAGCAAGGAACCCAATGGACACATATGGTGCGCGGTAGAAAATCGGCAGTATAACATCTCTTATCTAATGCGCATACGTATAAATTTTTGGCCTTTATATATTTAAACACTTCAATTAAATTAAGATGGGCTCACCGGGACATGAAAGCCTTTGATAAAAGACCATTTAGTTTTGTTGCTTTTGTTCAATATATAATGGCCCACATAACAAGTATTGTATTAAGGAGTATATCACCTAGGGGGAGTATTTACTTTCATTACATGAGCTTTAGTCAAGGTAATGATACTTTCAGGCTACTTAAGCATGATCCCTGCCAACGGTGTCACACCCCGAAATGTACCCTAGAAGGATTGGGCATATTGAGGATGAGTAGTGACCAAGGTTGTGGACGTTGAAGTGTTTGGTATGCCAAATAAACAAATTAAGTATTTAAGTAAAAGTTCCAATAAGTGTGGCTAATGGTAAAAATTATGGAGTATGGAATTTGGATTTAATTGAAAGGATAAAATTAGTTAAGTGGGCCAAGGTGAAGGGTTAGTAAGATATAAGTGTCAATGCATGAGGTTATAAAAGTTGAAGGATTAAAAAGAGGATTTGATAAAAATATCTTGGATTGGACCAATGGCAAGGTGCCAAGTGGCAAGAAGTGGGAAAGGGTATAAAAGGAAGAGAGAGGAAGAGAGAGAGGGCAGAATTTGCTCCCCCCTCTCCCGTTTCCCATTTTTCCTCTCCTCCCCCTCTTCTTCTTCTTCTTCTTCTTCTTCTTCTTCTTCTTCTTGTTTCATGGCATTCACTCTCTTTGAAGATCAAAGCCCAAAGTTTAGATGATAAAGTTTGTTAGTCTAAGAGATTTAAGTAAAGATTTGTTAAGGTGACGTGAGTTCTAAGTTTTGATTTCACCTGTTCTTCTTGATTTGTTAAAAACCCTAGATTTATGTTTTGTATTTATGTGTGTTGTTGCTGAGGATTTTGGATGAGCAAGACATTGGATGGGTTTCAAGAAAGCTATTAGGAGCTAAAGAGATGAGGTATGGGAAATTTAGGTTTTTATGTGTATTTTTGAAGTTGTTGTGATTTTTTGTTGTTTTTCTGGGTATTTATGAACTTGAAGTTGTTTAAGTATGTTTGAATGTTGAGTGTTTTGGATAAATTGAGTTTAAATGTCTTGATTGTGATTTTTGAACTCAAATGAGGGATTGAATGAGTTTTGTAGCAAAATTTTTGGTTTTATTAATTGGGAATTTTAATGATGTTAATAGCATGATTTAATTGTGTTTATGTGTATAAAAGTTGGGTTTTGTGTTAATTATGAGGTTTTGAATGAGCAATTTGTATTGTGTTGAAGTTTGTTTTGAATGGAAAAATTTTGGGTATGATTTTGAGAGAGAATTTCTGCAGATTTTTGATGAGGGACTGGAAATCACGACTTTATCGCGATTGAGATAGAGATCATAGAGGAAGAGTGCATGAGACGTGCACTTTCGTGCACTTTATGCATGAGTCGTGATGGTTTTCTCTCCCTCCTATGTCTGCTTGTTTTCCTCTGTGGGCCGCCTTCACGAGTCGTATCTTCGAGCATGACTCGTGATGGGTTCCCTTTTCCTGCAGGCGAGTCTGGCCACTGGATGTCGCGATCGCTACAGTCCCCTCTCTGTTTCTAGATATTTTTGAAAGATTTCTCCTTTGCATGGTTTCTCACTTGTGTTAAGTCTCTATAAATTAAAATGAGTACTTTATATCTGTGAATTATTCAAATGCTTCTATGCATGTTAGTAATTGAATTATGAGACTTTTGTCTACCATTATTATTATTTAATGGCTGCTTGTGCATAAAGTATTGTAATTTATTTATTAAGTCTATATGAATGCATAATGTGAATAATATAGTTACGTTCAGTATGTTCAGATGGATATGATAAATGTAATTAGTACATATGATATGCAAATAAGTGAATGCATGATGAAAAATAATATGATTACGTTTAATATGTTCATGTGAATATCTTAATCTATGAAACTGCACGTGACTAGTTTTGAATATGATAAATGAAATTAATGCATATGATAGGCATATATATATAGATACATGTGTCTATGTGATCATAAAAGAATGATTCTAGTAATTGATGAAATGCGTATATATGTGTAAAATGTGAAAGAATTTAATAATGATATGGGAATTTAGCCCGCGTTAGTTGAGTCGTGGATAGATAGGCATGCCTATAAAGTTCTGTTAGCTGCAGCCCTCTGTTCTATTTGGACCCTGATCAAGTCCCCATTTGGTTCCTCGTGAACCTCAATGTGTACGGATCTTGTTTAAGATCCGCAATGTGAAAATGCTTTGAATGAGAAAACTATGATGTTGCTTTTCGAATCGTACCCACGGATACCGCCATGTGTTCTGTTACTCACTTATTCACCCCTATGACTTAGTAGGCAACTAAAAGAGTAAAATTAATGTGAATTAATTGATAAGTTTTGTGATGATTTGCAAAATGATTATGTGAATAAATATTTGATGCATTTGTGATAAATGCCATTTGACTGGTGCTTTATGCACCCCTCTGTTCTGGATCCTTTATGGACACTTATGTGGAAAGGTGTGGTATCTTCGGATACACCTGTGTTTTGTATAATAAGGCGATATCTGTTAAATGAAAAGAAATGTATCACGTAGTGTTTGTTCTAATATACATGTATGCAAAGATCCTAAATGCATAAGAGTTAGTATGTGAATACTACATATTATTAATCTATTCAAGAGTTATAAGTATGCTTGTCTACATGATTCCTTTAGAACGAATTATTGAAATACTTGATATGCATGATTGATATCGTTGAGAGCTTAGTAAATGTACTTTATGAATGTGTATATATATGTGTTCATTGTTTAATGACTTTTAATGAATGTTTTAAGTATGTATCGATTAGTAAGCATGAGATAGAAATTGGATTTAAGAAAGATGTTAGGATTAATTCTAAAACTTTTGTGAATGAAGTTTTCTATAAGAACTACATGGTTCTGATTCCCAACCATAGGGATACGTAGGAATCTTGGAATGGTTATTTCAAGCCCGAACCAAATCGAAGAACTAAAGTGTTTGGTTCAGTTTTGAACAATTAATGGTTTGAAAAATGAAACATTTTGTTTAGTTTTGAACAAGTAATGATTTGATTAAATGAAATGTTTTGACTTAGGAATTAATTAATGAGTCAGGTAAATGATAAGTATGTCTAATGTAATTGTGAATAAAATGTAACATAGTATTTTCTAGTTATGGTATATGAATGAATCTGCATATGAAATTGTTTAAGTTTTCATATGAAAGTAACGATATTAGTTCACATTAACTGAAGCCAATTTCCTTTATGCTTATATCTGTATACATATATCTATCGATTTGTACGTGCATACCTCGGCAACCACTGTGAGTGGCTGCCCATTATTTGTTTAGCCCGACTAAGCGTTATCGCTTAGCATAATTGTTTGTCCGTACAGGTTAGGAGATCAGAGTAGCGCAGCGGTCTGCTGAGGTTTGGCCAACGAGTCGCTAGATTTTCATAGGAAGTGTTTTTGGTTTCGGCATGTAATTAAGATTATTTATTAGCATTTGTAATAAGTTGTAATAATCTATAGTGTGAATAATGGTGTGTGGATGACATAGGTTTAGGACGTGCATGTTTTGAGGTTATGATTTTAGAAATTTTATTGTTCTTATTTCTGCATTGCCATGTGTGTCCTTGTCTGGTGGTACCTTCTGCTCACCGTAGCTCTTCACCCTTCGAAATGCTACATATGGGAGTTGGGGGTATTACAAACGGGGTCTAGCTCATCATGAGCATAGCGACCGGTTGGGTCATCATTTGATATACCAAATGTTACTAAACTTGGGCTAGTGATTATTCCTAACACTTCCCTACATTGAGCAAACGTCGGGTTGTGCTTTAGAAATGCACCAGGGTTAAGAGAAGGTACAACTAGCGTAGATTTAAGGCTCTAATGAAATGCTATGCAATTTTGAAAAGGGATAAAATTTTAAATTATAACTCAATTGCATGTTTTAACCAAGGTATTTTTAAAGCGAAGTCTCAAGTAGTCCCTAATGGAGTCGCCACTGTGACGCGCACCGAACTCCACCAGGCCCTGAAAACTTACTTTTAGGGTATACGAGAGAGATTCATAAGACTTGTAAGAGATTACAAGGTCGTCTACTTTGGGCATCAAGAGGTGTTTTGGAGTTGCCACCCAATAGAACATTGAGAAAGTTCATCTAGCCTCATTGAGCCTAAGACAAAGCATATGAGTCTATTTTGGGCAACGAGAGATATTTTGGAATTTCCATTCCAATAGAACATTGAAAACGGTTCATCTAATCTCATGAAGCCTAAGATAATGCATGTTAGTCTATTTTGGGCAACAAGAGATATTTTGGAATTCTCATTCCAATAAAACATTGGAAGCGGTTCATCTAATCTCACAAAGCCTAAGGCGATGCATGTTAGTCTATTTTGGGCAATAGGAGATATTTTGAAATTTCTTTCCCGATAGAACATTGGAAAGGTTCATCTAATCTCGTGAAGCCCAAACCAGAGAGAGTTCGAGACTCCACTCTTATTCATACCTTGGTTGAAGTTACAATTGAGTTTTGCAATTAGGATTTCATTCCTTTTCTTATACGATTTAATGCAGATATAAAAGATCAGATCAACCATATAATAAATGTCACACCCCAACCTGAACCATGGAGACTTCTACCCCGGAGGAGGGAGAAGGATCCAGATAGATAGGGGTGTCACATCCCACTAGTGCAAATATGTAAACATCGCATACAAAATGACATATCAGAGATAAAGTAAAACTTTGAAAGAAAGAAGAGTGATACTGAACGAAATGAATACTTTTATTAATATACATAAAAGAGGTCTTTACATCTTACAACAGATTACAAAAAAAACAAATATACAAAAGCCCAAGGTAAACTGTTCCAAAGGGCCAACAAAACTTTATATCTGCTACAAAAGAAAGGAAAGCCTATACTATAAAACCCTCTCTAGTTGTGTTGGCCTTCCCCCGATGCGACACGCCCAGACTATGTGTACCAAAACCTTCCACACCTGCACGGTTAAACACCTGTGCTAAGCGAAATCGCTTAGTGGGGAACACAAAATGCATAACCGCCACTCACAGTGATGATAATAGAAAGCACATGATAATGATACAAATATAGATATAGAATCATACATAGTTAATCCAATTATCTATTTTATCATCCAAAATTCTTGTACAAAGACACACTAGTACCTGCTCAATCATAATGAGTGGATAACGAGTATACATAGATACCCGAGGGTACCGATACCGAATTATAAACACATAGATACCCGAAGGGATCAAAACATTCTTTTTATTTTTTTGTTCCAAATTGTTTCACATAGAATCTTAAGAAAGATCTGAACAGAAGGATCGCGAGGATCCGATCGGGGGACCTGATCAGGGTCCAAAAGCGTACACATAGCTGCAGCAAACATAGCTCTATTAGGCATGCCTAACTATCCACTTATCCGACATTAGCAGGTTACACGAAAGTTTATCAAATTAACACACATATTATTCATTTAATTAAGTGGTCAAGGCTTTAATGAAAGAGTGCATGTAAAAGAAATCAACTCATCAAACAAAAAGGAGAAGAAACCAAATTTGGAAGTTACGCCTGTCGCGCTCGCGACAGAAGCCAAAATACACCTCCTCGCCTCGCCTCGCCTCGCGGTCGCGAGTGACCTCACGCTCGCGAGAGGGCGTGGGTGTTGCCCTCTGTCGCACTCGCGACAGAAGCCAACCCTCCTAGTCCATCGCGCTCGCGCCCACCGCGCGCTCACGACAGAAGAGAGCCCTGCACATGCTCGGTGATTGAGCACTCTGTCGCGCTCGCGACAGAGAGCTCCCTGTCTAGCTCCTCAGCGCGACGCCTCTCGCACCGGCGCGAGGGCTGAAACCTCCGCGCTCTTTCACGCTCGTGACAGTGTCGCGATCGCGACAGATACGGGTTTTTCAGCTCTTACGCCCAAAATATGCAGAAATCTCACACTAAACACATTCAAACTTCCAAAATTGATTCTAAACCTCAAAATTAAGCAACACAAGCATCAACAACTCATAATATAATTAAAAGCCCAGCATTATCACCATTTATCTCAATTAAATCAAGCCAAATACATGCCTAATTCCAAGAAATCCCAAAACAGCAAATTTAACAAGTGCAACTATCCACATGATTTCTTGCAAATTCTTCAAACAATACACACCCTCAAGCATCACATATCATGCTTAATTCAATTTAAGCCATACTTACACAACTCATAACTCCAATCAAAGCAAAAGTGCAAATATCTAACTCAAATCACAAATATATACAAAAGACAAACGTTCCCAAACCTGATCTCCTTTGCTCCTACTCGTGAGCTCTGCTCCCACTAGCTATTTCTTTCCCTTTTGTCGGTCTAGGAGACTCCTCTGAACCACAAACCCACAACAACCAAGATCAATTCTATAACAACCTACATATACATGTACAAATACTTAAAACCTAGAGAAGAGGAAGAAGAAGGATCTAAGGCATCACTAACCCATACTCACCTTTGAGCTTTAAAATCACAAGCCAAACAACTCAAACTACTCAAGGAAAGGAGAGGGAGCAAGATTGTGCAAAGAAGAAGGAAGAACAAAGAAGAAGAAAAAGGAAAAGAAGAGAATGGCGTGAGGGAGGGAAGAGGAACGAGAATCAAAAGGAAAAAAAGGCTGTCTTCTCTCTCTCTCTCTCTTCCAATTAAAGTCATCCTTATCTCTAAACCACATGTCACTCTCCCATAGGACAAACACCCCATAACACACCCTACTCCCATACACTAATTCACACACAAACCTATCCCTTACTCACATCTTACTTCCATACACCAACTCATACACTAGCCTATCTCCTCTTCTCATACTAATACACATACAAACACATAATTAAAATAAATAATCAAAATTAACACACACATGCAATACCTAAAATACACACATACAGACACGAACAGGCTCAAACTACTGGGGTGGTTTTGGGGTGTTACAATAAAAGCTGTAAATAAAGTAAACTTAGAATAAAATAGATAAAAGCACATTAATTTACAAGAAAATTAGGGTGGAATACAAACCCCACTGTAAATGAAATGTAAATCATACATAAAATGGGATATTTATTAAGGATGAAGACATTGGTCCTCGCATGCACACTTAAAAAGAATAATGTTAATATGACAATTTTATTTGTGGAGAAAAATTAGGACATTGGTCCTGTTTTATTTAATGAAAACTTTGTTCATTTGTAGAAAAGTTTTTGTCACTTTTCACATTGACGGATGTGGAAATAACATTTACAATGAGTAAAAATTGAAAAGAATAAACTAATGGAAAGAATAGGGTATAAGAAATGAACCGATTTGTCATCCTCGAATCATCCTAGTTAGTTCCTTTTTTTTTCACATCCGAGATTTAACAAAATAAAGAAACTCACAAAAATACAAATAACTCATTAGTGGAATAATGAAGTAAAATAATGACAATAAAAGGAGATATTAGAGGTAAAACAAATAATTAGAATAATAATAAAAAATAGAAAATGAATTACCTAAAATGAGAAGAAACAAGAATTAAAAGGGAGGGACAAAAGAATAACAAAAAGAGGAAGGAAAGAGGCCCAAGGATGGTCAGATCGCCAGAGCGACGGCTGTTCCTGGGGTGACCAACGGGCAAAAGGGATTCCCCGTGACGGAACATCACTCGCTTGAACGATGGCTGTCGATGAGGCTTTCAGCCCGTTGGTCACTCCTGACCTCAAAAAAATCGAAAAAAATAATTAAAAACCATGATTTTCACTTTTTAATTCCTTATTTTCATGCAATATATATTATCAATAAATAAGATATAGTAATAAAACAGACTAATTAAGATAAATTAATTCATTTTTAGTCAAGAATATTTACCCTCGGAATGTTGATTTTTGAAAGGCGAATGTCGTGTGATTCTCCCTTGAATTCTACAAGGATACGTTGACCACTGAAAATCGTGAAAGACGATTTCTTTTGCAAAAACTATTCTTTTCAAATGATTTTAAAACCTTTAGGAAAGCAAATCAAAAGGAAACAATTTATTTCTTTTTCTCGATTTCGAATCTGAGAAGGATAGATCGAGGAAAGAAAATTATTTTCACTTTCTCGAGTTCTTCCTAATTCCTTTTTTGAAGAGTTAAAAAATTCGATATGAAAAGAAATCCTTTGCTTGATGAAAATCTATAAAATTGCCAACCCCAAACCTCAATCCTCACCTTACTATTTATAAGCTAACTGAGGATAGGGATAAGAAATTCAAATCTTTTTAAAATTCAAATTATCTATATAGATAGATATCAAATCTATTTGAATTCAAACTAGATTTTAGAGCATATAATCAAATCTTTTTGAATTCGAATCAGATTTTAGAGAATAAAATCAAATATTTTTCAATTCAAATTAGATTTTAGCGAATAAAATCAAATCTTTTTGAATTCAAAATTAGATTTGGAGATAAAATCAAATCTTTTTGAATCCAAATTAGATTTTACAAGATAAAATCAAATCTTTGATATTTATCTTAAGGATAAACATTAGGAAAATGCAATTTTATCCACAAAAATGTCTCCAGGACATGACCGACGGGCCGTCGCGGATAACTAAAGTGTAAATGGTTTAAGGACAACTAAGTAAAGAATAAAGATGGGAAATTAAAAGCATTTAGAGTTATGAGTTTTAAAATAAGTGAATGTGAGACGAAAAAGATGAATTGATTAAAAGAGAAAGTGTATAAGTTTCTTTTGAGATAAATGTGTAAATGATTGAATAACGAGAAGACAAAGTGTTTTATGAGAAAAGAGCTATGTGGGAAGTTGATGTGATAAGAATAGGATAAAAGTGTGTGTAAAAAGATAGAAAGAAATGGAAATGAATTAAGTATTTGGAATTTGTGTGTTATACAATTGTATTGACTGGATGAAAAGAGTTATATACGATTCGATTAGATAGTTTTGTCATAGGTTTGATTTTGATTACGGATAAGAATTGTATTATAGATCTTATAATTATTTTGAATAAGGAGATTTGTTCAAAAGGAATAGTGAAATATATTATGCATAAGGGTATAGTGAATGAAAGGTAATAAGTTACGTGCAAAGTGTATATGTTATTTTGATCGTGTAAAGTTAACGTATATGAATATTAGTGATAAAGAGTTTGGTATGCAGATAATCGAATATGAGTGAATTTCGATGATGAAATTCTTTTAAAGAGGAGAGAGCTGTTAGGACCCAAAATACACCTTAATCGCATTAAGGCATGTTTAGGGTGAAGTGAAAACCGAATGTATTTGATTTAGCGACCTAAGTGTCAAAAGGGACACAATCGTCATTAATTCGAAAGTTTCGGCCAATTGGACAATTATGTCGCTATGCCTTAAACGGCATTAAAAGAATTATTTTGGTGACAAAAAATGTTAATTGTAGTAAAGGACGTAGCCGGTATTATTTGAAAATGTTAAGGGTAATTTGGTCATTTTACACATATGGATCAAATAGAAGGAATTAAGTAATTGTAACACCCTTATACCCATAAATGATACGGATATCGAATATCACTGCACTGCACCGATAGCCATTACAATGCACTCGATAATTCTGTAAAATTTTTTTTTCGATAATAATAATCATAAACATACATATACAAACCATAACAATACACTAACATTTAAACCATATACTTATACCATATACCAATGCTTTTCTCTACCCCTTCTCTCTACTGCGATCGTATACATGCCATGCTACTCCTTCTATCCCTACTGTCGATCTTTTCTTCTGTTGTCACTACGTCTTCGGCTAATTCAAAACTATTACAACCTGCACGCAATAACACTTGACGCACTGAGCATTAAAAATGCCCAGTGATTGATACATATCCTAAATTTTTCACACTAATACTACATGCATGCACACATACAAACATATTTCTTTATTTTCTCTTTATTTCGATTATGGTAACATTAAATTCTGAGTCTTTTAAATAGTTATTACATACTTTTACGTCAATCATTATCTTTATCTTTATTATTATCACTGCAATTGTATTAATACTATTATGCTATTATCAATAACACTATCACTTATACTGATAACTTTTACTATATATATATTATTATTGCGTTCTTTCTTTTACTTTTAGTGTAACACCCTTAAACTGTACATAATATCATAATTGTCTTATAACTATTATAATTACTGCGAAAATCCGGGTAAATTTTTTTTTTCCAACAGTTCTATAACTATTAAACTTTACTGTTCATACAATCATTCTAAAATAGGCCACTTAAATTCTACCGAAATTTCGGCAGAGTTCCCTCTATAATATTGCCTTATCCCCCTGTAAACAAAAAGTCTTTACACTTCTATAATCAAATACATTTTCATCCATCCTACTCCAATTCAAACTCCAACACAATTTTTCCCATCCTCCAATTTGGATCCATTCACACTCATATAATAATTCATAATATCATCCACATATTATTTACATCAATTACACAAAATACAAAGATACTATGATAAAACATCATCTATCAACTATAAATAATTGTCTAATACAAATTCTTCGATACAATAGTATCCTAATTATCTATGTAGTGTACATGCCACAAGAACCAATATTCAAATTATCAAATCCAAACATTCCATTTCTTTCGCTTCCTTTCCATACTTACCATTCCATATTTCTTCTATGAAGCGGTGCTGATATTCACTTGATTCCTGTCTTATACCTGCGCGAGGATAAACCACGCGCTAAGCTTTACGCTTAGTGGTGACTACCAAATTTACTTATCCAAGGCACAAATACATAATATGTACACATACAATTGATCATACATACATTAATATTTGTTTGCATTAAAATCGCAAATTTAATTCTCCTTTTAGAAACAACATCACAATTTATAATTAATATATCAATTGCTATTTAAATCCAAATTAAATATGAATGGTTTGTAGGATAAAACCATATTTATGCAATACATTCAATATCCTTTTCAAATGCTGAAACTTCATAAACCTTTGTAATCAAATTTCCACATCAACGACTAAGATCTTTCTGCATTTTAATAATGTGTAAAATTCACTTATCATGCATCATTTTATTAATGTCTTGCAATATTAAACAGACAATATACTTCTAACTGTAGACACCGGGTCCCGAGTAGCCTTGATCAGGATTACCCGATGATGAAATTTAGCTATGCCGGCTTATAGGCAAAAAGATTGGAGCTCAGAAGTGATTTTCCTTGTCTTTTCGGTGAGTAAGAAGGGTATTTTAAAAATATTTTAAAAATATTTTTTAAATTATTTTGAAGAAGAAAAAGTGTGTTTTAGGTTGAGGGTATTTTATATAAAAAAAAAATGATGGAAAAATGTTGAAAAGTGGAAAATAGGGGAAATTAATCGCGACGAAAAGGCGACGGCCAAGGGCCGTCGCGAATTTCCGTGCGCTTCGCGCACGGAGCGCGCGCTCCGCACGTCCGACGCCCTTGGCGTCGGGCGCTCCGCGCAGGGCGTCGCTCGCCCCGCGCACGTCGTGCGCGGAAACTCCGCGCAAATCGCGCGGAAACGTGCGCGACGCGCACGATGTCTCGCCCCACTTCGCCCCTGACGCCGATTTCTCGCCCAAGTTCGCCCATTTCGCCCATTTTTCGACCCAAACACGATTTTCAACCGTTTTTGGACGGTTTTTGGTGGTTTTTGGGTAGTTTTTGATGGTTAAAAACACTGAAAAAATTCAGAAACGGTGGAGGACGGGTCAGGAACATTTTGGAGAAAAAAAACTGAATTTTGGAGCTTTGAGTTGAGAGAAAAAAATCCATCTTACACACTTGTTTCCAAGAGCTTTTCTTCAAGTTTTTAAGCTATTTTCTAAGGATTTTCACAAGAGAAGACAAGGAATTCAACACTTCTATCTTCAATTCTTCAAAACTGAATTTGAGGGTAATTATTCTTGGCTTTACTCATTAATTCTCTTGTTAATTTCATTTATTTTGGCTTCCAATTAACATATCAAACATGTAAATTCTCTTAGTCTCCATATTCTTCTTCTTATTTTTTTTTATCTTCAATTATTCATATAACAAATAAGCTTTTTTAATTCTATTAATCTTTTATTTTCATGTCAAATTATTCTTTGTTCATGTAATTATCTATGTTTTAGGTTGTAAATACCTTTAATTTCTTAATGCTATATCATGTTTATTATCATGCTTTCTTTTGCATGTATGAGTGTTATAGTCATTATTTTATGCTAGTTATGCATGTCAAGTGGAATTATTCTCATGTTACACATTTATTCATGTCTTAACTATAATAAAATTGATTGCCACTAATCTTCCATGTATGTTAATAACTATTATTAATAAGTTGCATATGCCATGATACTTCATCACCTTATGCATGTTAAATTGCATCTTAATCACTTTATGCATGTTAAATTGCATCATAATTATTTTTTTATGCATGTTATAGTATCTTATGCATGTTATATGGTCATTGTACATATTACCTTTTATGTTGCATTATTTCATTGGCCTAATCACTAACATGAATTTCTTTTTGATTTTTGGTTGCAAATCATTGTTTTATTCTCATTTGAGCATCCATGCACATGAAGGAGGAGTTGCGAGGTTTGGTATTTCCTTTATACATTTTTAATTCTCATTTCGTTTATATTTTTAATTTCCTTGTATATATTCATTGAATAAAATGTTTTCCTATGCGCACCTAAATAAAGATCATAAAAATATTTCTTACTAAATTAATTTAGATTTTTCATAATAAAATGGGACCAATGTCCTAATTTTCATCCCAAATAAAAATCATCATATCCATAATATTTTCTTTAATCGTGCATGCGGGGACCAAAGTCCTCATAATTAATAAATTCCCCGGTTTTATGTATGTTTGCATTTTTAAATGGGAGTTGTATTCCGCTCCTTGTATTATTTTAATTCATTGCTTTACTTGCTAATTTATGGTTTTCCTAACATGAGTAAATGCGCCTTAAATTAATTGCATTGTGTGGAGAGAGAGCGAATTAATGACAATTAAAATTCAATCATAAATTAATCGAGGTAGAAATAGATGAGAAATCCCGGACCCAGCTCTGGTCTTTGGGCTCGAGAGGTTAGAGGTTATCCTCCAAAATACTTCTTGGGTCACGAGACTTT
Organism: Excoecaria cochinchinensis; assembly: GCA_947683425.1. Classification (NCBI taxonomy): domain Eukaryota; kingdom Viridiplantae; phylum Streptophyta; class Magnoliopsida; order Malpighiales; family Euphorbiaceae; genus Excoecaria; species Excoecaria cochinchinensis. The sequence continues at coordinate 8,708,248 of CANTUQ010000004.1, forward strand.
AGCGCTAATCCTAGGCCTCATGGCCCAACATGGATACTAAGCGCAGTCTTTGGCTCTCCGAGGCGAGAGTAACTTTCCCAATGTCCTATTGGGTGGCGACTCCATGATACCTCTTTGTTGCCCAACATAGACGCACTTGCGATTTATTGCAAGATGCCAACGGACCCGCAAATGCCCGATCGCCCTCAAGCGGGCGGTCATAGGGGCGGCGCTCGGGATCCGGCGCGCGTCACAGTGGCGACTCCACTGGGGACGATATGGTTCGAGATTTCAATTTGAAAATACCTCGTTTAACATTTATGGTTAAAATTTAATTCATAAATTCGCTTTATCTCAAAATTTCATATCATCTCATTAGAGCTTTAGATTAAGTTAGTTTGGTCCCTTTTCAAGCCCCGGTGCGTTCCCGAAGCACGACCTCATTTTCACTCAATTTGGGGAAGTGTTAAGGATAATCACCAGCCCAAGCCATGTACCTCAATGGTATATCAAAATGACGACCCGACCGGTCGCTATGCTTGTGATGAGCTAGACCCGTCGGCAGGGATCATGCTTGGGTAGCCTTAAAGTAACATCTCCCTTGTCCAAAGCTCATGTAATGGCAATAGATACTTCCACTAGGTGAAATGTACCGTAATACTATGCTTGCTATATGGGCCATCATATATTAAACAAAACCAATTTAATTAAATGGTCTTCATCAAAGGCTTTCATGCCCCGGTGGGCCCATCTTAGTTAAGTTGAATTGTTTAAATACGTAATGGCCAAACACCCATACGTATGTACATTAGATAGGAGCTGTTATGCTACCGGTTTTTCACCGCGCACCATACGTGTCCATTGGGTTCCCCGTTAACTCATGGATCAAGGCCACCTAGGAAAGAGACCGCATTACCACGTGTGTGGGAGATACAAGGTTGGAAGGATCTATCTGCTTGCATGTGTTTGTCTATGTTGCATCAGCATGAGCATGCATTGCATTTTAATCATGCATCATCTTAACAATTTTTGAACTTCAGCCATCATAGATTCTCCTGGGTGGTCTAGAGGTCCCGACGGACGGTTAAGAAGGACGCCGCTTTTGGGGTTAACTGAGTTAGTGTCAGATCAGAGTTCAGAGTCAGTCTTAGAAGGAAGTGTGGGGTTTTCTTCCGAATCATCAACAGAAGTAAGCATGGCTAATCCATCAAATGAGTCTGATGCAACCCGGGCAGTAATCGTTGAGGAGGTAGGGAAGAGAATGGAGGAATTTGAGGCCCGAATGATTGCAATGATGGGCAATCTTGCCACCACCATAGCTGGGCAACAAGCTGCTGCTGCCCCTATCCGAGTACCAAATGAACAAGAGGTTGTAAGAGAAGAACGTCCTGTTGCAATTTACCAACCAGTGGTTGACCCACCTGTTGTCGAGCAAAGAGTGCCTGCACCTATTGAGCGCAGAGAGGGCCCCAGGTCTGAAGCTGAATTTGGGGAAGATGAGCTAGAGGAGCATAAAGTAACTAGAGAGAAGTCGCCAAAACTAGATGAGGCAATATGGAGGAAAATGGAAGAGAGATTTGAGGTCATGGCAAGGATGATGACCGTGGGAAAAGGAATGAACCCGGAAGACCGAGAGCTGGATGGGGATGACCTAATTCCCCAGAATTTTAAGATGCCGGATATTCCCAAATTTGATGGCACCTCTGATCCTGCCGCACACATCAAGCAATACTCGCTGGTCATGAAGGGAACAACCTTAACAAGAAAGCAGAAGATAGAATATTTCTGCTTGAGTCTCACAGGAGCTGCTATTGATTGGTACCATGGGCTTGACAGGAGATCCAAGGAGGACTGGGACTTGTTGACCGAAGAGTTCCTTAAGCAGTACGATTGCAGTACACGGATGGAGGTCACTTTGAAAGATCTCGAGTTATTACAGCAGAAGGCTGGGGAGTCCTTCCACGAGTACCTTACTCGGTGGAGAAACCGGGTTATGGAGATGAAACGCAAACCGGACACTTCTGATCAGATTCGGCTTTTCATTCGAAATGCCAGTCCTTACTTAAGAGAGGGACTGAAAATGAAGGGACTCAAGGATTGGGAGTCTTTGAAGGACATTGCCATAGAAGCGGAAGGAGAATATTTATCCAAGAGGGCAAATAGTGAGTCCTATGCCCGGAGGGGATACAGCAATCAGGGGACGGCCAAACCAGTAGGTTCAAGCAGTGGTAACAGAGTTGGGAAGACTGCCGAGGTGTCTGCAACCGGCGTAAGTCAGAGGTATTTCTCCAACTTGGGTAAGCCTTTATCATGGGTGCTGAAGAGGCTAATAAAAGAAGGAAAACTGCGGCCCCTATCACCTAAACCGGCCAAGGCCCAAGGGCAGCCAGGGCACAAAGAGAATGAATACTGCGCATTCCACCAACATACCGGGCATTTGACGGATGAGTGTATAACGCTAAGACATCGGGTCCAAGATCTAATTGACAACAAGCAGATCACCGATCCTGAGCAGAGAGAAAGCAAGAAGAAGTCGGGTTATAACACAGTGCCACCTCCAGTCTTTATGATCGGATCGAGCCTACCAGAGTGGTACGTAATGCAAGATCTATATGGAAATGAGTATGTCGCTATTACTCGCCCTGCAGTGGATGAAAAAGGGGTTTCCGTGGCAGCGATAGACTGTTGGTCCACTAGTGAGAGTGGAGATGACGAAGATGAGAAAAATGGAGAGTTTACGGATCCGTGGGATTCAGAGGAAGAAGAAAGAGTAGAAGCAGTAACAAGAAGTGGGAGGGTCATTCCAGAAGCTGAGAAGCAGCAGGACCCAGCACAAGCAATCGCAGAGAAAGAGCCGGAAGAAAATTCAATAGTGAAGCAACTGAAAAAGACCACGGCTCAGATATCTATTTGGGACCTCTTGAGACAGTCCCCCTCGCACCGACAGAAGTTAGTCGAAGCATTGAGCGTATCCACCGTAGCAACTACAATCTCTCCATCCGAGCTTTTAGACCTTGTAAAGGGGGGATCCGGGGAGAAGTTGGTTTTTTCTGATGCAGACCTACCAACAGAGGGTCGCAACCACAACCGACCTTTGTACATCAAGGCACAGATCAATGGTAAACACACCGCTTGTGTCATGGTTGATGACGGGTCATCGATAAATGTCTGCCCTTTGGTGGCACTTCAGGCCTTTGGGATGGATGAGAGTATGTTAAGCAAATCTGACCTGACCATCACTGCCTACGACAACTCCAGGAGGCAAGCATCGGGAATTTTCAAAGCTTTGGTAAAGACAGGGCCCATTGAGACAGAAATAGATTTTGTGGTCTTGCCGATTCCAGCAAACTTCTCAGCTCTGCTTGGTAGATCGTGGTTCCACAAGTTAGGGGGAGTACCATCCACGTTACACCAGATAATTAAAATACCCCATGAAGGAGAAGTAGTGACCATTAAAGCAGCAAGAGAGAACCAAGTGTCTGCCTTGGAGATCTCTAATCAGCCATCCAGTGGCTTTCATGTATCGATGATCGGAGAAGAGCAAAACCTAGAAGGTAGCCCTCAAGTGGTGAATATGCTGAAGAAGATGCACTTCCTCCCAGGGGCTGGTTTGGGAAAAGAGTCACAAGGGCTGCAGAATGCTATCACTACACGTGGTCAAAAAGATTGAAAGGGGTTGGGCTACAAAGGAGAATATGGTAAGAAGAAAGGGTCAGGGAAGATTCCCCATATTTCGGAGAGCTTTGTGCCATCATCATCGGTTTGTGCTTACATCGGAGAAGAAGAACCGCAGTGGGTAGATGGGAAGATTATCCCTGGATTTGAAATTTTTAACGATGTCTTTGATTGGGAGATCGGAGTTGTTAAAGCTGTAGAGAACTTTTGGGATGAGGAGATTATAACCCAATGCAGCATCTGGGACAGAGATGAGCCCGAAGAGATTGTAACTGATAAGCTGTTAGCCACTAAGCTCAAAGGGAAGGAAAAAATAGTGGAACCAGAGCCGAAGATTGAGGATCTCAAGATTTCACCAAATCAAGAAGCCAAAGCACAGTCATCTGCAGCATCAACATCGACTGAAGTTGATAGTCATTTAGATTCTCTTTTTATACCAGAACTCTTTGAGAACAATGTTAATGTTTCTGATTATGTTAATGAGATGAACAACTTTGCTTACTTGTGTGATGTGTCTGATGATTTCATTTCGCATGATCATAAGCATGATGCATTCATTTTTGATATTAATTCAACTGGCACAACTGCATTTAATCTCGGAACTTTGGAAAATCCAAAGGAAATTTTGCTAGCGTCAGACATAACTCCTGAAGAGAGAATAAAATTTGAGAGAATATTAAAAAAATATAAAAAAGTCTTTGCCTGGACCTATGAGGATATGCCAGGAATAGATCGAGATGTTGCCGAACACGCCATCCCAACTTACCCAGAGTTTAAACCAGTCAAGCAAAAGCTTCGGAAGCTTAGGGCAGAATGGGCACAGAAAGTGAAAGAGGAGATCCATAAGCAGATTGAGGCCAAGTTCCTGATAGAGGTTCAATACCCAACATGGTTAGCTAATGTGGTTCCTGTAGCTAAGAAAGACGGTAAGGTTCGAGTATGCGTCGACTATCGAGACCTGAACAAAGCTTGCCCTAAAGATGATTTCCCACTGCCTCATATTGATGTGCTAGTAGATAGTGCTGCTGCTTGTATGATGTATAGCTTTGTGGATGGATACGCAGGGTACAATCAAATTCTTAACAAGATAGTGGACCGGATCAAGACAGCCTTTATCACCGAGTGGGGGACATATGCCTATCGGGTTATGCCTTTTGGGTTGAAGAATGCAGGAGCAACCTATCAGAGGATGGCAACCAAGGTTCTCAATGACTTAATCCACAAAGAAGTGGAGGTGTACGTCGATGACATGATGATTAAGTCGGCTACCAGGGAAGGTCACTTTGAGGCATTAGAAAAGTTCTTTCAAAGGATTAGCAAGTATGATCTGCGACTCAATCCCAAGAAGTGCATTTTTGGAGTTACATCAGGAAAGTTGTTAGGCCATGTGGTAAGCCAGAGGGGAATCGAGGTAGATCCCGATAAAGTCAAAGCCATAAGAGAGATGCCAGTGCCCCAGAAGGAGAAGGACGTTAGAAGTTTCCTGGGAAAACTTCAGTACATCAGCCGATTTATTGCCAAGCTAGCTTCGGTATGTGAGCCTATTTTCAAGCTTCTTAGGAAGAATCAGCCGGTGCTATGGAACGATGACTGTCAACTGGCCTTTGACACCATTAAGGACTATCTGCTAAATCCTCCAGTGTTAAGACCACCACGCCGTGCCAAACCATTAATCCTGTACCTGGCTGTGGAAGATAACTCAGTGGGTGCTATGATGTCTCAGGAAGACGATTTTGGTGTAGAGTTTGCCGTTTATTATCTTAGCAAGAAATTCCTGCCGTACGAAGCCAAATATGTGGAGGTAGAAAAGATTTGTTTAGCAGTTATCTGGGCTTCTAAGAAGTTGCGACACTACTTTCATTCCTTCAAGGTACAAACGGTTGCCAAACATAATCCGCTTAGATACCTCCAAGAAGCACCCTCTCTACTAGGGAAGATGGGAAGATGGTTACTGCTATTGCAGGAATTTGACATTGAGTACATAACCAGGAAAACCATTAAGGGAAGAGCTGTAGCGGAGTTCTTAGCCGAGCATCCTATTGAGGGAGATCAGTTTGAATACAACTTCCCAGATGAAGATGTCACGGCCATAACAGTACAAGGGTGGCAATTATTCTTTGATGGAGCAGTCAATAATAAGGGAGCAGGCGTGGGAGTTATTCTTACGACCCCAGATGGTGAAAGGCTACCATTGGCTAAGAAGTTGAGGTATAAGGCTACCAATAATGAAGCAGAATATGAAGCTTGCATCTTTGGATTGGAAGCATTACTTGCTCTGGGGGCAAAGACCGCAGAAGTATTCGGAGATTCTTCCTTGGTAATTCATCAGATCAGAAGGGAGTGGTCAGTCAAGGAAGAAAGGCTGCTGCCTTATGTAAAGCACTTGAGAACGTTGAGCAACCAGTTTGAGTTTTGCACTTTTCACTTCATCCCAGAGACGAAAATCAGTTAGCTGATGCTCTAGCAACTTTAGTGTCTATGTGGGACAACCCAACAGGAGTTGCAATGAAACCCGTGCTGATATATAGTTCGGAAAGACCTGGTTTTGAAGCGGAACAGGTGATGGACATTGAGGCCACTGATGGAAATCCATGGTATTATGACATTCAGAATTATTTAGAGAGATCAGTCTTTCCAGAGGAAGCCACTGAGAAGGACCAAAAAATGATCAGGAAGTTATCCACTCAATTCATCAGTGTTAATGGCACTTTATACAAAAGGCAAGCTGATGGTATCCAGTTAAGATGTCTGGCAGAGAAAGAAGCTAAAAGAGTTATGGAAGACGTTCATGCCGGGGTTTGTGGAGCTCACATGAATGGCTTAGCCTTAGCAAAGAAGATCATGCGCCAAGGGTTTTATTGGCTCACAATGGATACAGATTGTTCAAAATTTGTGAAGCAATGCCAGTTATGCCAACAGTACGCGAATTTGAGGCATGTGCCAGTTTCAAAGTTACATAACTTAACATCTCCATGGCCATTTGCAGCATGGGGAATAGACATCATAGGCGAAATCCATCCTACTGCTTCTAATGGGCATAGATTCATCATAGTTGCCATTGACTACTTCACTAAGTGGGTTGAGGCTGAATCTTTCAAGAAGGTTGATGCAAGGGATATGGCTAAATTCATCGAGCGAAATTTGATATGCAGATATGGTCTCCCACATCACATTGTGTCTGATAATGGGGTACAATTCCTAGCAGAGACTAGACAGATGCTCCAGAAATATGGGATCCAACATCATAAGTCTTCTCCTTACCGTCCTCAAGCGAACGGTGCAGTTGAAGCGGCGAATAAGAATGTGAAGAGAATTTTAGCCAAGATGGTTCAGAACTACAAGGATTGGGCAGAAAAGTTACGCTTCGCACTTTGGGGATATAGAACAACAGTCAGAACCTCTACGGGGGCAACACCATTCTCTCTGGTGTATGGAACCGAAGCAGTCCTGCCGGTTGAAATTGAGCTGAAATCATTAAGGGTAGTCCTGGAAGCCGAGATTCAGGAGACAGAATGGGCACAACAGAGATTGTTGCAGTTGAATCTATTGGATGAAGATAGGTTGAGAGCCTATTACCACAATCAGGTTTATCAGAAGAGACTAGCTCGGTCCTTTGGCAAGAAGGTACGAAAGCACCCGTTAAAAGAAGGGGATTTGGTCTTTAAGATGATGAGGCCGGGAGTTCCAGACATACGAGGAAAATTCAGACCAACCTGGGAAGGACCTTTCATTTTGAAAAAATTGCTAACAAAAGGAGCAGCAATTTTAGCAGACAGCGATGGGAATGAGTTCAAGGACCCGGTCAATGTCGATAGACTTAAAAGGTTCCATGGCTAAAGACCAAAAATAAAAAGAAGAGAATAAATGCCCCGCGGGTCGAAAACCGAAAAAAGGCGACCTTGCTAAAATTGGGCGCCCTGTCAGGGTGAAAACCGAAAAAAGGCATCCTGGGCAAAAATTAAGGGCCAAGAGAAAATATTCAATCGAGAAAACCCGAGAGGGCCGATTGATAACAGGAGTTTGATGCTGACAAAACCCACTCTGAGATTAGGTGTAGTCATATGCTTTTGAATTCTTGTCAAATGAAAATCATGTATGATGAAATCATATAAAAATGTACACAATTTTGCAAGGAATAAAAGAATATATTTTCATTGATCTTTCAGTTCTGTCTCAAAAAGAGTTATATCAATTTTTCATCTAATGATTATCGCTCATCAGATATGTCCTATCTGCTCTTAACAGAAGCTTTGGTGATAACCTTCTCTAAAAAAAAAAAAAAAAAAAAAAAAAAAAAAAAAAAAAAGGCCGTTAGAGATGAAAACCGTAACTGGCTCTCTAAGCAAAAGTTAGGCCAAAGGGCAGGGTGAAAACCTGGAAACAGGCAGTCTGCCCTATAAAAAAAATAAAATAAAATAAAATAAAATAAACAAAAGCCGCTGGATTGGGTTGGGTCCATTCCAGGCAAAAGTTAGGCAAAGGGTTGTGTGAAAATCCCATAAGGGACGCATTTCCCGCAAAGAAAAGCTAGTGCGAAAATCCACAAGTGACGCACTACCTTTAAAACAATGACATTCAATGCCTGGAGCAATAAGGCGGCATTATTTCAAGATGATCTTCCGTCAGTCAGACAACACACAACACAGAACATGAAATAGAATCCCAAGTAAATGATCATTGACCAGGGGGCAAGGGATATACACCGGACGTCTCTTTCAGAAAGCTTGTCGACGATCCTCAGGATTCAAGGGGCATGGTACAGCAGAAAAGCTATAAGTTCAGCAAACCATGGATCACCTAGGGAGCGATCTATACATTTTTGCAAGCATTTGCATTCCATAACATACACACATGATTTCTTGTATATTCCTATGCATACAATCTTGCAGGAGAAATCGGCGGGAAACACCCACAAAAGCCAAGTGATGACACTAGTCCAAACATCTAAAGGAGCAAAAAAATAAAAAATAAAAAATAAAAAATAAATTCACAGCGGTTAGCACGATGGCGGCACTACCCACAAGAGGTTAGCACGACCACGGCACTACCAATTCACAGCGGTTAGCACGATGGCGGCACAACCCACAAGAGGTTGGCACGACCACGGCACTACCAATTCACAGCGGTTAGCACGATGGCGGCACTACCCACAAGAGGTTAGCACGACCACGGCACTACCAATTCACAGCGGTTAGCACGATGGCGGCACTACCCACAAGAGGTTAGCACGACCACGGCACTACCAGTTCACAGCGGTTAGCACGATGGCGGCACTACTCACAAGAGGTTAGCATGACCACGGCACCACCAATTCACAGCGGTTAGCACGATGGCGGCACTACCCACAAGAGGTTAGCACGACCACGGCACTACCAATTCACAGCGGTTAGCACGATGGCGGCACTACCCACAAGAGGTTAGCACGACCACGGCACTACCAATTCACAGCGGTTAGCACGATGGCGGCACTACCCACAAGAGGTTAGCACGACCACGGCATTACCAATGCACAATATTTAGCACAATAGTGGCGCCACCCACAAGAGGTTAGCGCACCTACGGTATTACCAGCTACAACAAAAAAGACAGCAGCAGCTATCATCATAACTCCATCAAGCAGGAAGATCGCCGCTTCAGGTACGCGTTTCTTTCCTTTTCCTGAATTTTGGCTCACCTAGGCACCCATGCACTAGTCTCTTCAAAATTGGGGGCAACTGTAGACACCGGGTCCCGAGTAGCCTTGATCAGGATTACCCGATGATGAAATTTAGCTATGCCGGCTTATAGGCAAAAAGATTGGAGCTCAGAAGTGATTTTCCTTGTCTTTTCGGTGAGTAAGAAGGGTATTTTAAAAATATTTTAAAAATATTTTTTAAATTATTTTGAAGAAGAAAAAGTGTGTTTTAGGTTGAGGGTATTTTATATAAAAAAAAATAAAAAAAAAATGATGGAAAAATGTTGAAAAGTGGAAAATAGGGGAAATTAATCGCGACGAAAAGGCGACGGCCAAGGGCCGTCGCGAATTTCCGTGCGCTCCGCGCACGGAGCGCGCGCTCCGCGCAGGGCGTCGCTCGCCCCGCGCACGTCGTGCGCGGAAACTCCGCGCAAATCGCGCGGAAACGTGCGCGACGCGCACGATGTCTCGCCCCACTTCGCCCCTGACGCCGATTTCTCGCCCCAGTTCGCCCATTTCGCCCATTTTTCGACCCAAACACGATTTTCAACCGTTTTTGGACGGTTTTTGGTGGTTTTTGGGTAGTTTTTGATGGTTAAAAACACTGAAAAAATTCAGAAACGGTGGAGGACGGGTCAGGAACATTTTGGAGAAAAAAAACTGAATTTTGGAGCTTTGAGTTGAGAGAAAAAAATCCATCTTACACACTTGTTTCCAAGAGCTTTTCTTCAAGTTTTCAAGCTATTTTCTAAGGATTTTCACAAGAGAAGACAAGGAATTCAACACTTCTATCTTCAATTCTTCAAAACTGAATTTGAGGGTAATTATTCTTGGCTTTACTCATTAATTCTCTTGTTAATTTCATTTATTTTGGCTTCCAATTAACATATCAAACATGTAAATTCTCTTAGTCTCCATATTCTTCTTCTTATTTTTTTTATCTTCAATTATTCATATAACAAATAAGCTTTTTTAATTCTATTAATCTTTTATTTTCATGTCAAATTATTCTTTGTTCATGTAATTATCTATGTTTTAGGTTGTAAATACCTTTAATTTCTTAATGCTATATCATGTTTATTATCATGCTTTCTTTTGCATGTATGAGTGTTATAGTCATTATTTTATGCTAGTTATGCATGTCAAGTGGAATTATTCTCATGTTACACATTTATTCATGTCTTAACTATAATAAAATTGATTGCCACTAATCTTCCATGTATGTTAATAACTATTATTAATAAGTTGCATATGCCATGATACTTCATCACCTTATGCATGTTAAATTGCATCTTAATCACTTTATGCATGTTAAATTGCATCATAATTATTTTTTTATGCATGTTATAGTATCTTATGCATGTTATATGGTCATTGTACATATTACCTTTTATGTTGCATTATTTCATTGGCCTAATCACTAACATGAATTTCTTTTTGATTTTTGGTTGCAAATCATTGTTTTATTCTCATTTGAGCATCCATGCACATGAAGGAGGAGTTGCGGGGTTTGGTATTTCCTTTATACATTTTTAATTCTCATTTCGTTTATATTTTTAATTTCCTTGTATATATTCATTGAATAAAATGTTTTCCTATGCGCACCTAAATAAAGATCATAAAAATATTTCTTACTAAATTAATTTAGATTTTTCATAATAAAATGGGACCAATGTCCTAATTTTCATCCCAAATAAAAATCATCATATCCAGAATATTTTCTTTAATCGTGCATGCGGGGACCAAAGTCCTCATAATTAATAAATTCCCCGGTTTTATGTATGTTTGCATTTTTAAATGGGAGTTGTATTCCGCTCCTTGTATTATTGTAATTCATTGCTTTACTTGCTAATTTATGGTTTTCCTAACATGAGTAAATGCGCCTTAAATTAATTGCATTGTGTGGAGAGAGAGCGAATTAATGACAATTAAAATTCAATCATAAATTAATCGAGGTAGAAATAGATGAGAAATCCCGGACCCAGCTCTGGTCTTTGGGCTCGAGAGGTTAGAGGTTATCCTCCAAAATACTTCTTGGGTCACGAGACTTTAGCGCTAATCCTAGGCCTCATGGCCCAACATGGATACTAAGCGCAGTCTTAGGCTCTCCGAGGCGAGAGTAACTTTCCCAATGTCCTATTGGGTGGCGACTCCATGATACCTCTTTGTTGCCCAACATAGACGCACTTGCGATTTATTGCAAGATGCCAACGGACCCGCAAATGCCCGATCGCCCTCAAGCGGGCGGTCATAGGGGCGGCGCTCGGGATCCGGCGCGCGTCACACTAACATAGTAGGTAATATTTCATTCCTACATTATCGGTTGTTATACCATTTATCTAACCCAATAATCCCACTACTATGTATATTTGCATTCCTGGAGTACACATTGGCGAATATAAGGTTCATATAATTTCATAAAGCCACTTTTTCATATCACCAATTTCATAGGATCATTTATTAATATTATTTATTCAATTAAAGTTTTTATCACAGAACCATCAACTTTATCAAAATTCGAAATCATATTATACATTAGTTAACTTTCATCCAAATCTATATATACGTATATACATATATATTAAACTTTAAATTTCACTCATACCTCTTAGTTAACATCTCTTTATTAATTGTACTACTTTATCCTTCAACTTTACTTCTGTCATTAAGTTACTTTATGGCTTCTTAATCGACATTTACTTTCACACTTGCCATCTAACTTCTTAAGTTATACATTTAATATGGATTATAAATTTATTATTTAAACCCACCAGTTTATCTCACTTCATTTATTCATCATTAAATTTCTTGATTCACACAATTATTTCACATTCATAAATTCACTTTGCAATTTACTGTTTTGCCCATAGTACAATGCTGGCAGACTCTAAGCACAGGATAAACGGGATGTGAACCCCTAAGAGTTCACAATAACCTGGAGAGACCTCTGAGAGATCACTCTAGTCTTTCAAACCTGAAGGAACCCCGAAGGATTACCCCCAGTCTTTCAGATACCAGTGGAGTCCTGTGTGACCACCACTGTCTTTAAATACAGTACAATACACTTCGGATATTCAAATACAGAAGTAGGACCATCATTGGCCTACTAAAAAGTGATATTCAGATATTCAGATACAGAAGTAGGACCATCATTGGCCTACTAAAAAGTGAGTCACCATGCTAACACCCGCGGTCTTATGTCCCTATGGCTAGCCACTATATCCTGAACTAGACTTGACTACCAGCTCATCGAATAGGGCCACATTATTGAATATGATTTAAATAAATCAAAACTTTAATCTTTACATAAAATAAGATCAACATACACTTCAATTCAATTTTTCAGAAATAATCCCAGTATCATCCATCATCAATTTCTCATAACATTCCATTTACTTACCAAATTTCACTAATCTTGGCTTCACAACAAGCCATTAATCAAAACTTTAATCTTTACATAAAACGCTGAGGAAGCTTCGGTTCCTCTCTCGCTCTCCTGGACTGACGCCGCCACAAACCGGAGGTAGACGCCACAGAACGGCTTTACCGTGTGCGTCGGTCCGATTGCCACCCCGATCGCCGTCGCCGGTGGTGCCTTCCGCCGCTCCCTCTCCCTCTCTTCCTCTCTCTTTCCTTCTCTCCTTCTCTGGTCTCTTTCTTTTCCTTCACCGTGTTCTGTCTCTCTCCTTTCTATTCCCTTACCTTCTCTTATTTTATTTGTCTATATACCCTTTATTCTTTAATTAATATTTTTTAATCCAATTACATGTAAACATACTTCTATGATTATACATATATTTGTCTAATAATTTATTTCAATAATTAAGTTGAGTAGCTTTAAGAAGAAATTCGACCTCTTATGCGTCAAAATTTAACTTTTGATAAATATTTAGCACGTCAAGCTATTAATAAAAACACCGAAAATTTTGAGGCGTTACATTTAGGACTAACTATATTGACAATTTCATAATTATCTTATAAATATATTCATTTGTTTTAGCTTATGTAACTATTCCCTATCACTTACTTTACCCTTTTCCTTTTTTATTATCAATATCTTTATTAAGAACACTAGTAATTTTTATCATTATAACATTTTGTTCGGTCTTTTAATTAATAGTCAGTTTCATAAATGATCGTTTCTTTTATTCTATCTATGTTCACTACAAGGAAAAAAGGTTTTCCTGACAAAAAATAAGGAATTTTCGTCGAGAAACCAAATTACCGTCGAAAATTTATTCCATCGGCATATTAATCGTAGGGAAAATTCTCGACGAAAATATTTTCGTCGGGATTTATAGAAAAAATTTTAAATTAATTTTTTTATTATTTATTACATCCTATAAATTTAACCTGTAATATTAATTTCAGAGCAATGAAAAAATTAAGATAATATCTAAATTTTAATATTCAAAAATAATTTAATATAATAATTGTACTAATCATGAAGTTAATAATTATTTAACAAGGTCATAATAGTTATATATGTATGTTACAAAATCCTAACTAAGCTGATGGTGGAGGTGGCGGTGGCTAACGTGAACGATCAGACTGTTGCGATGATGATGCTACCATACCCTTCAAATTAGCCATCTCATTGCGCAGCTCAGATATGAAGTCAAGAGATTGTTGCCACCGAGCTTCTGAGTCTTGCCACTGAGCTTCTGATTATTGCAATTCAGATCTCATTTCGCATATAGTATTCCGAAGTTCAAGTACTTCCCTAGAGGCAGACCATCTATTAGATGCGACTGTACTTGAGCTTGAGGAATGCGAGTAATAAGATTTGGCCAAAGAATCTAAGCCAAAGACCAATCCTCGCTAGTCGCTACCACCAGCCACATCATAATAAATCTGATTCGCGTCAACATTATCGAAATTCTGTGAACGTTGTTGAATTGTCTCTTGGACTTGTTCCTATCATAAAACAAATGCTTTATATTAATTAATAATTAATAATAAATAATATTAAATATTAGTAAAATGTAATAATTTTGACATACGTGTAAATGCCTAGATCGAGAATTGACGAATGTTTAATCATCATGATTTTTGATGTGGGTGTGTAAAAAGACCTCACCTAGCGTAGGCTGTCTACCCATCGATACTTCCTGAAAACAAATAAAGAATTATAGTTGAACTATAATTTATTGACTACTCGTACAAATTTTTACTAAAATGTCAGCAGAGTTTCTCCTAAATTTTAACCATACCTCTTGTACACAAAGACAAAAAAGCACTTCAAATTTATTATTATACTTGCATCCAACATCCAACAACAATGCAAACTCCTCACACAATTTTGTCATTCCCATCCACCTCTATGGTAATGAGATAAATCTTAAATAGTAATAATATTAATTACAGTAATAACAGGAATATTTTGTAATACTTACAAGTCTATCTGCATGTTCCCGATGGGATATTGATCCTCCAGTATGCAAGCATGAAGTGACCCCCTCCTTCAGCTTCACCCACATTTACTGACACGTTACCCGCATAACCCATGGAGGTGCTACAAATTGATGGTTCCCCATGTCGTATCCACTTAAAATAATTTGGAACAAATCCTTTTCTTAGCAAATGGAAATACACTTCATCAACAGGAAGGTAACTAATGTGTTTGCACTTTTTACATGGAGATCTTATTTTTTGCCCGTCCATGTATGCAGGTTGTGAACTTGAATATTTTATAAACAACTGAACCCCTTCCACAAATTCAAGATTAATATAACCATCGGGTGTTTTTCTTCTATACATCCAAGATCTATCAACGTTACTCATAATTATTGCAAATAAAAACCTGACAAAGTGATTACGTAGTTCGAATTAATTATATCTACTTACAAATTAAAAACACAACATATAAGATACAATGCTAGACTCTCATAAAATCCTAACATAATACATAAATGGGTACAAACTAATTTAGTAATTTACATTCTATCCACTAATAATAATAATAATAATAATTAACATAACTATTTGCTAATAATAATAATAATAATAATAAACAAAAATTTTAACATAACTATTTAATAATAATAATAATAATAATAATAATAATAATAATAACTATTTAATGATAATAATAATAATAATTAACTATTTAATAAGAATAATAATAATAATAATAACTATTTAATAATAATAATAATAATAATAATAATAATAATATTAATAATAATAACAACAACTAAATGTTAACATAACTATTTGATAATAATAATAACAATAATAATAAACAATTAATTTTAACATAACGATTTAATAGCAATAATTATTTAATAACAACAACAACAACAACAACAACAATAATAATAATAATAATAACAATAATAATTATAATAATAATAATAAACACAACTATTTAATAATAATAATAATAATAATAATAATAATAATAATAATTAATATATTTATTAATAATACTAATTAACATACCCATTAAATAATAATAATAATAATAATAATAATAATAATAATAATAATAATTAACACAACTATTTAATAAAAATTATAATAATCATAAAAATAATTATGATAAATATTTAATAATACTAATAATAATACTAATTAACGTACCCATTAAATAATAATAATAATTGAAGGGAAACAATTATACGCATTTAATTAACATGCGGAGGTAACATTAAATAAATGTACCTACCTCTTGTAGCGCAAAAACTCGTTGCGGAAGCGTCTACCAAGATCCCGTTTGTTTTTGGTCACTGGTCTGGCTTTTACCCACTCAGGGTAAGAGCAGCTAGATCACAATCTAAATGCCCCTGAAAATAAGACAAAGAACTGTGAGTGGGAACGAGCAGCCTTGCGGCGTATACGTTTTCTCGTTACCAAATTATGAGGACCTCACCTCTATTTATAGAGGTCCTATAGGCTAGAGACCTAACTCATAGTTTGACTCAGACTCTTTCTGAGATAAGATTTGGTAATTTTAATTAGATTAAATTACTCAATTTAATCTGGATTGGACCTTTATCCAAATTAGAGTCATGGGCGAACCCAAACTGTATCATCTCCCACTCGCACATGACGGAACGCATTCCAGTCTTAATCTTCAGTTATACTGGCAAATAGATTGTGTGACCAGCATACCTCGAGAGCACTAGTGCTATACACCTGTTAGGGATATATAGCGTCTCGGAAAACAAGATCCTCTTCTTCACGTATGCCTAACCCTAGATTGCCTTCTCATATTCACTGTTTTAACTCATGATCTCATAAAATAATTTTCGTGTTCACTATTATATTTCTACTCATAGAAACTATAATAGACCGGCCAGTGAACCACGAAACCTTATGAAAGTGATCAGAAGGCTATCTTCCCCTCTTACTGTATGCCATCCATCATGATTCAACTCGCTTTTCTAGTTAGATCCGCCAGGCCTAAATTTTTCCCGGACCTCTTGGAAACTAACTAAGCTAGCCACATTGAACCATACTTCAGGGATAAGTTAAGGGTTCTGAGGGTCGTAATATAAATAGGGTCTCACAATAGGGAAAGTTGAGATCAGTAATATTATTAAATTCCCATCCCTGTGGTCACATAAGCACACACGGTATAAAACATGTGTTATGGTGTTCTTTCCTTCCCTTAAAGGAGCGCATGTCTCACATTTTGATAATGTGTATATTAAACACCATACAGAAGCGTAAGGTTGCGATGCACCGAAGCACCCAACTTTAGTCCGCTTACTTAAGGACTACTTCTGGCTTTTCAGACAGAACATGGTAGTTACATATAACTGACCATCGGATTTCATACAATCCTTATTTTGGATCTCAATTCAAAGCATACAACTTTATGTATGTCTTTATCTCGCACCTTAATAAGACTCATTTTGTAATTTCTGCAAGACGGCACTTTTATTTTGAACAGGCTCTCAAGCTTTCTCATATGTTCAAAAATTGCCTCATCTTAGTCTTTGCCAACTCATTGACAAAACTAAGGTAAACACCCTTGTGAGTGGGCTACTTCTCTATCCGACATGCTCAATCTCATATAAATAACAGTAAATATTTACACATAAACATTCACACTCATGTATTGCCAACAATGAACTTTAGTTATTATTCGCAAATAATAACGTTAAGGGATTATATAAAATATAACAGTACCAGTTAAATTCTACGTAAACCTCGAGATCTAATGTGTCTCTCAAAACACATCTCTCGTCATAGGTTTACTCAATGGATCTGCGTGCGTAGAAACGTACTGTAAGTTCACATCTCTCCTTGTGCAACAATATCTCTCATGTATTAATACTTAATATCGATATGCTTAGCTCAACTATAAGCTATCAACGACTGACTGTCACTAAAGACTGTCATTAATACCTCTAAGACAGTTACTCTTAAATGGCTCATAAACCATTTCAGCCAAACTGTCTCCTGTACTACAATTGAGGAAGTGACAAATTCAACTTCCACTATTGATAGGGCTACACTGGTTTAATTCTTGTTACTCCTCGAGATGGCACTCTTGCCAAACAAGAATTTAAACCTGAGGTGGATGCCTTCTCATCCACATCTCCTGCCCAATCAACGTCTCTGTATTCTCTCAATGCAGATCATTTTCTTAATAATAGAGAGAATAGGCTTCAGTACCTCTAAGGTATATAAGTATCCATTCAATTGCTTCCAATGTGCTTTGCCTGGGTTAGATTGATATCTATTTACCATGCCCACTGCATAACATATATCATGTCTTGTATACAACACTGCATACATAACACTACCCATGGCACTGTCATATATATTGAACGCTCCTCATACGTTCAATTTTTCTGACCTCATAGGACACACATCTTTGCTAAGAAACTGATTCTTGGTAATGGGGTAATCTATGAGTTTGCAGTATTGCATATTAAATCGCTCAAGGTTTTTGCTGATATATTTCTCTCAAGAAATAGACAACAATCTTCTTGAATGATCTCTTAAAATCTTAACTTCAAGAATGTAATATGCACAACTCATATTCATTGTCTCAAAGTTGGACGATAACCAATCTTTGATTTTATTTACGTACTATTTATCATTTTCAGCTTTAACTTTGTCGTCTACATACAATGCCAAAATGATGAATTCATTTTCAGAGCTTTTACTGTAATCACAATGATCTTCATCAATCATGTTGAACACATTCGACATGATTATATGATGAAGTCTCAAGCACTATTGTGTTGAAGACTGTTTAAGGCAATAGATTGAACACATCAATCAGCAAACCTTATGCTTGCTGCCTTTTCCGATGAAACGTGTAGTTTGTCTCATCCATTTCTCCATTGAGAAAAGCAGTCTATTCATCCACTTGATGAAGCTCTACATTCAAACTCGCCACTGTGGCTAGAATGAACCTTATGGACGTAAATTTTACAACATATGAGAAAGTCTACTCATAGTCAATCTCTTTCTATTGTATGAACCCCTTAGCGACTAGCCGAGCCTTATATCTTTCGATACCTCTTTCAGCCTTTCGCTTTACTTTGAGAATACATTTATTCTCAATTTATGTCCTTCCAGTAGATCAACTAGTTCTCAAACATGGTTTGATCTCATGGATGCCAATTTTTCTTCTATTGCTTTAGTCCATTTTTTTCTTAGATGGGCATGAAAAAGCATTTTGAATAGGTTTTATGCTCTTTCTAGTCATGTGGGATAAATAAAAGGGCTTCATTCTAGCCTTCGATTTTAAATCGTCAGCATGGAACACTTATCCTTTTAGTATTTTACAGTTCTGAATCTTGATGAACATGTCTCATATATTCATCGTGATTCATAATGCTCCCATTGGGACTATGTTCCATACTCCCACTGGAGTCAGGAATACTTCATTCTTTGACTCCCACTGGAGTTAAGAATGCTCCCGCTCGAATCAGGTCTCGAACATCCGGATCGTTTGGAGGATCAAGGTCTTAACCTTCTTCCTCTAACTCCCTCCCACTCGGATGGAGTGATCCTGATCGTTCCTCTACCTGAAATTAATATAAAGTGAAATCTCAATTCACTTCGCCCAACTTAGAAAATGCATTCTCTTTAGAATGTGACGTCTAGTGATTCAAATTTTATCATTATGCCATTTTCTTACTGACCCATGAAAATGTATCCTTTTGATACTTCAAAATATCTCACATAGATACTCTTTTTACCTCTTGGTCTCAAATTTATCAAATTGAGGTATCATGGACGTAATCATTATAACCCAAAAGTTATAAATGGCTTAGGTCAACTTGTCGACCATTTCACAACTCATAAGTTGTGGTAATGACAGATTTGGAGGGCATACAGTTCAGAACATATGTGGTAGTCAACAAAGCATCTCCCCAATAGGAGATAGGCAAATTTGCCTCTGCCATCATAGATCTAACCATATATATAGGAGAGTCTTATTTCTCCTTTCCTCAACACCGTTTTGTTGTGGATTTATAGGAATGAACAACTGATGTTCAATCCTTTTCATCACATGAAGCTTTAAATTTATCTGTAAGATATTACTGACCTCTGTCGGTTCTTAAAGCTTTGATCTTTTCATCTAATTGATTCTCAACTATAATCATATAAGTCTTGAAGCAACTCAATGCTTCCGATTTGTGAGAAATCAAATAGATATGACCATACCTAGTATAGTCATATATAAATGTGATGAAATAATAGGCCCCATGCCTTACCCTCACATTCATTTGATCACACTCGTCAGAATGAACTAACTGTAATGGAAACTTAGCTTTAGTATCTTTACCGAATGGTTTTCTAACTAGTTTTTCCTTTTAGGCAATGCTCACAGAAGGCAATTCAAACTTATTTAAATCACTTATTAAACCCTCTTTGATTAACCGACTCATTCGGTATTATCCAATACGGTTTAATACAGCGTGCCTTAATTTCACATTATCCTCATAACTATGTGAAAAATAACAAACTAGTTTTACTCAAATAGTTATGGTCCACATCCATAACAATAAAATCATTCAAGCATAAGCGTACACTGTTATTCTCAAAATGTATATTAAAAACAAATTTCAATAAAGAAAGAATAGAACCTAAATTTCATAACAAAGGTATCTCGATCCCTTGTTACACTGTCCATTGGTTCTAAATCTATCACCCACAAAGGATGAAATTCAGAACTAGATACATAAATTCCACTCACTCTTGAGTCGGAATAGTGTATCTTTTTAGGTACAATGCAGTCTCTTTGCATGGTGTCCTTTCTATAGGCAATTGAAACATTTCACTCTTGAATTGTTTACCACCTTTTTGCCTTTGGACCTTTTGTGATTCTATTCCTTTTGCTTTTCAGGCTTTCAAGCCTTTTTCTTACCTCTATTGTTGAAGCTTATTTTATTGTTCTAATGAGAACTCATTCTATTAGAACAGGACTATGCCATATGCACTATGACATTGACCTTAATCATTGTCAGACAATCCCTTTTAAGCTTCAAATGACAAGCGACATCCTCAAATGTCTTTATGCTTATCCATGTGAGTTAGTTGCATCTACACATGCTACCAACTCTTGGGAAAAGAACGGATAACAGTTTGGACCTACTACTCATCAGTCACTTATGACTAAGTTCACTAAGCTCATTTTTTCTTTTTCATCTCTCTTAGATGTTTTCGCATCGAATAATCAGACATTTTCTGATATGTATCAAATTTGATCGTCAATGATCGGAGCTTATTCAGAGCCACATCTCTGAATTTCTCCTGCAAACCGATCCACAGATCTATTGTAATTTGATACTTGCGAAATTGCTTAGTGATGTGATGCAACATAGGCATCCTGGTCCTGCTTATGCTGGGTTATAGTGTCATGCTCAAGTTCAGCCATAACCGAACTTGAAGATTTAAGAGCCACTTGCTCTTCAAGCACATACTGGATCTTTGTATTCCAGATTTCATAATTATAGCTTGGAAGCAGCATCCATTAAAATCCTCTGATCTCAAATGGAACAATGTTGCACATATTTAAAAGAGATAAAGCAATACATGCAATTTATTATGCACCTGAAATAATAACCTAATAAAATTTTCTATTAGGCTCAAATTCGAAAATGCTACTTATAGTATCCAATTACCCTCTAAGTCCTAATGTCCAACCTTACAGGTTAAAATTTCATGCATAATAAATCTGAATTATTGGATTATCAAGTTCTCAAACTTATGAGGGGATCTTTATTAAGCCTTTACTTAATAAGCATGTAATCATTTTACTCATAAAATATCGCAAGACAATTAACAATTAAAATAAACTCATTTATTATAAAGTTAAATGCCATCATAATAAGTAAATAAACACATTTATTTAACCAATAATTAAAATCCAATAATTCCAAAATAAGACACTCATGTCAAATATTAATAGGAAACATAAATCCTATTTTAACAAAAATAAATGCTAACTCAAATTGACACTTATGTCAACTATTTTAGAAGTCCAGATTTCATAAAATCTTTCTTGATAATGGGATTATTTCTTTGACCAATTTCATCAATTCATCAGACAACTCATATGTCCATTGATGAAGTCATGGACAATACACGCTCGTCCATTTCTCAACACCATCACAGAATTTTAGTGTTACTTCTCAACACTTTTCTTTTGGTAACTCAAACCAAAAATTTATTTTCATACTTGGACTACTAGTTCAAATGCACTCTTGCATTTATTCTCACACATGTATTTTATGATGCACTATAGCATCAATATCATCAGCTCAAATCTTCCTTCGTATTTTCATGTTGCTTCTTGATTTCACTCTTACATTTCTTAAAGCAACCTATGCATTTCTTAAGGAAGAACCGGCTGTCCTTATTTAACATTTCTGTAACATAATACAGAAAATATTTATACACTCATGTATAAATACACATGATTGAAATGCATTTCAATCAATAAATAAGGACAGAACCTCAAAAATTTTGCAAAATATTTTCTAAAATTTTTGAAAGCAGAAAACACATTTTCTACAAATTTTTAATATTTTATTTTGAAATTAAACACATTTAAATATTAAAAATTACAAAATATATTTTCTGGTCATTAAAAAATTTTGAAAACATGACCAAAAAATCATAAATAATTTGAAAAATCAATTTCACAAAAATCGGAGCTGAAATGGTGGTCGGAGGGCACCGCACGCGCCCACACGCGCCGACCAGAGGGAGATTGACGCACCCACGCGCCTTCACGCGCCCCACGCGCGGCCTCCCACTCGACCAGACACGTGTCACAGCCACAGCGTGCCACGTGTCTTCATCCAGTCATGCCACGTGTCTGAAAGCTATTGGTCCAGCTGGTACCCGTGGCGGTGTCTCATTGGTCCACGTGTCACGCATGACACGTCAGCATTGCCACGTGGCAGACCTCGGTCTGACACGTGGCGACCCCTGATAGGGCCACGTGTCGTTAATGCCACGTCATCAATAACACATGGCATGACACGTGGTACCGCCTCATTGGTCCACGTGTCACTCCTTGGTTGGGCCACATGTCAGTTGTATGACACGTCATCATGACACGTGGCACGACCTCGGTCAGCCACATGTCCGCCCCACGTTGTGCCACGTGGCATGGCCTCTGCCATCCATGTGGCGCTCGACCATTGGGCCACGTGTCAGCAGTGATGCAATACTGCTGATAAGTGGCACGCGCGTGTGGGCCACCGCCCACGCGCACGCGCCGAATGAGTTGCGGTGCGTGTTGTCCACGCGCCGCCTTTCCGACCGATTCTGACTCTCCGGTTCCGGCCGGTGGGGGGTTTTCAGGGTCTATGAATTCAATGGTGAGGTCAAAAATAAAAAATCCCGACTTCTAGTTATCCATTTAGAACACTCATGTTCATCCCCTCGGGTTTCAGTGTACACATACACGGAATCGAGCCGAAATATACACGCATATATATTTTTTACACAAAAATTGAATTTTTGTTGTTTTCTATGCATCCCAGATCTAATAATTTTACACATAAAATTTTAGATCTGTTTAGCCACATGCCAGGACGCAAAAACGACAGCTCTGATACCAATGAAGGGAAAAAATTATACGCATTTAATAAACATGCGGAGGTAACATTAAATAAATCTACCTACCTCTTGTAGCGCAGAAACTCGTTGCGGAAGCGTCTACCAAGATCCCGTTTGTTTTTGGTCACTGGTCTGGCTTTTACCCACTCGAGGTAAGAGCAGCTAGATCACAATCTAAATGCCCCTGAAAATAAGACAAAAAACTGTGAGTGGGAACGAGCAGCCTTGCGGCGTATACGTTTTCTCGTTACCAAATTATGAGGATCTCACCTCTATTTATAGAGGTCCTATAGGCTAGAGACCTAACTCTAATTTGACTCAGACTCTTTCTGAGATAAGATTTGGTAATTTTAATTAGATTAAATTACTCAATTTAATCTGGATTGGACCTTTATCCAAATTAGAGTAATGGGCGAACCCAAACTCTATCAATAATAATAATAATAATAATAATAATAATAATAATAATAATTAACACAACTATTTAATAATAATAATAATAATAATAATAATTAAGATAATTATTTAATAATACTAATTAACATACCCCTTAAATAATAATAATAATTATTATTATTATTATTATTATTATTATTATTAACACAACTATTTAATAAAAATTATTATAATCATAATAATAATTAAGATAAATATTTAATAATACAAATAATAATAATAATTAACATACCCATTAAATAATAATAATAATATTAATATTAATTAACACAACTATTTATTATAATAATAATAATAATAATAATAATAATAAAGATAATTATTTAATAATACTAATAATAATACTAATTAACATACCCATTAAATAATAATAATAATAATAATAATAATAATTAACACAACTATTTAATAAAAATTATAATAATCATAATAATATTTAAGATAAATATTTAATAATGCTAATAATAATACTACTTAACATACCCATTAAATAATAATAATAATAAAAAACATTTATAATTAAAAAAAAAAGCAAAACACCTACCTTCACATAGATCTCCACCGCAGGAGGGCACCGCCGGCACAGCAAGGAGGCACCACAGGCGTCAGAACGGCAAGGAGAGGCGGAGATCTAGGCGGCAACCGACCGAAGCTCGCCGGCGAGGGAGATCGAGGGCGGGGGGGAAAGGGAAACGGGGGAGGGGATTAGGGGAGAAAAGGAAGGAAAGGGGGAGGGGGAAGGGGAAACCAGCGCCGGAGGGGAGGGGGAGGGGAGATCGGCGCTGGGGGGGAGGGGGAGCTTGGTTCGCGGCCAGGAGAGGGGCAATAGTGGTACAGCTGCGGGGAAGTTGGCGAGGTAGAGAGAGGAGGGAGGAGAAGAGAGAGGGGAGAGGAGAGAGAAAATATTAAATTTTTATATTGATTTCAGCGACAAAATATCATTCCGTCACTAAAAATAGCGACGAAATGTTTAATCCATCGCTATTTTTAGCGATGGAATAATAATCCGTCGCTAAATTTAAAAAAATAAAATTTGTGGCGACGGAATAAAAAATTCCGTTGCTATTTTTAGCGACGGAATAATATTCGGTTGCTAAATTAATTTTAAAATGAAATTAATTTTTTTTTGGTGACGGAATTTATTTTTTATCGCTATATTTAGTGACGGCATTAAATTTTCGTCACCAATTTTAGCGATGAAAATTTAATTCCATCGCTAAATTAAATAAAATAATTTTCACACGTTTTTACCGACAGAATAAATATTCCGTCGCTAAAAATAGCAACGAATTTTATAAACCGTCGCGAATTTCGGTCGATAATTGTCGAGAGAATTTTTGGCGCCATTTTTAGCGATGGAATATAATAACTGTCGCTAAATAGCAATGAAAAATATGTTCCGTCGCTATATAGCGGCGGTATCCACTCCGTCGTTAAAATTCCGTCGCTAATTTTGGGTTTTCCTGTAGTGGTTAGTAACTTCTGGATTCTTCATTTTTAACTTATATGCCAAATCACTGTTTAAACTCGAACATTCTTTTGTATACAATATCACTTATTAGATAGTCATTGTTTTCAATATTAGTATCACTGGTTTATTATTATGACTTTTCTTTATGTTCCTAACACTTTCTTCACTCTTTTGCATTACACTAACTCTTTTGCATTATTATCTTTCACTATATCAAATCTTTCACTAGGTTACTTAATTTTAATCAATTACGAGTCATTTTATCCTTGAATGAATAACATTACAATTCGATCACTAACTTACTTGAATACTTATTATTCACTCATTATTCTTTTATTTCTTTCTTAATCAATATTATTTCTGTTATTGCTGACATTGCCATCACTCCTATTATTTACTCTAGGGGTCAATTTCACTCATTGTCACTCAACTTATCACTTATCGCACAAAAGTAACCGACTTTTTTTTTCTTACTTAAATGTCACTGAATTTCTAACATTTTTGCAAAAAAGTCATGTACACCAGAATCCGGCGAGAACTTTTGCCGGATTGATGATATGGCATATGACACGTGGCGACGAATAGTAAATACATGACTTTTTTGCAAAAATGTTAAAAGTTCAGTAACATTTAAGTTGGAAAAAAAAAGTTGGTTATTTTTGCGCGATAAATGATAAGTTTAGTTACCGTGAGTGAAATTGATTTGCATGTAGCATTTGTTGGAAATATTGTTAAAAGACATGTAGTTTCTGACATGGTATGCCATGTCATCAATTCGGCGAGTGTTTTCGCCGGATTCCGGTCAACATGACTTTTTTGCAAAAATGTTAAAAATTCAGTGACATTTAAGTAAGAAAAAAAAATGTCAATTATTTTTGCGCGATAAGTGATAAGTTGAGTGACCGTGGGTGAAATCAACCCTTACTCTAGAGATTCCATACCAATTAACCAATAATATAGCTTTTACATTAATCTTAACAATTATTTAATCCACATTTTACATTATTGTCATATTTGTAGTTTCATTACTAATACATAAAATCCCTTTTCAATTTCACTTGCTTATATACTTAACATTATAATGAGTCTATTAATGTCACACCCCAAAATGGCCTTAGTCGGAATTCGCATGCTAAGTCGGATAAGTGAAGGGTATTTCAGTAATTTGTATGTGAGTGAATTTGATGGTAAGGACTTAATTGTAAAGTGATTAATTAAATAAGTTAAGTTAAATGAGGAAAGGTTAGAGTGTGCTTGTTGTGTATGGAAGTAGGGTATAAGTGGGTTTTAGGAAATGATTTGGTGTGACTCAAGTATGGTACCTTGAAGATTTTTATTCAAGAAATGTTTGTATGTGGAGTGAGTATGGTGCAAGGAGTGACTAAGTCAAAGGTGGTTTATATGCCCAATGGGAGCTTGCCATGTGGAGAGTTAGGTGGGAGCATTTAGTGTGATTTGGGTTTAGGAAAGAGGAAAAGCAGATTCTCTTCTTGTTCTTGTTCCCGTTGCCCTCTCTTCCTCCTCATTTTCCATTTTTCTTTTCCTCTCCTCCCCGTTTCTTGCTCAATCTTTTGGTTTTGAGTGAGTTAGAGTTAATTTGGTAGAGCTTGGGGAACATGATTGAAGAGGTAAGTGGTTAGGGTTTGGTTATGGATACTTTGATTTTCTTCTCTTTTTAAGTTTGCTTTTGATTTTGGATCTAGGGTGAGGATTAAGAATAATTTTCTGGGTTTTGGTGTGTGCAAGCTTTGGTAAGCAAGAGGAATGGCAAGGACTAAGGAAAAGATTGAGGATTAAAGCTTGAAGAGAATTGTGGGTTGTGCTTCTTTGAGGTTTGGGAAACTTTCTTTTATATGTAAATGAATTTTTGTATATTCATGTATGATATAAGCTTCTTGAGTGTGTTGTTGATGATTTGTGATGATGGTAGTGAGTGTTGGTTTAAATTGTTCATTTGTGCATGTGAATAGGATTTTGGGTGAAAAACTGGATTAGAATACACTGGACCTTCCTTCGGATATTAAGCTTTTTTGGGAGTTTTAGAACTCCAAATGGTATGAAATTAGTACCTTTAGAAAGCTAAGATCTATTCCTACAAATGTTTTAGAAATAGGTTTGAGCTAATTGCAACTCTAAGTGTCCCAAAAGTGGTCAAGAAGTAGAGTTATCCTCTTTGGACGGGTTTAGGGAAGCACTGTGGGTTGTTTAGAATATATCTGGACCTATAGATGTCTAATTGACCTGGAATTTGTTTCATTTGAAATTTAACATCCTAGGAAAGATTTGTTAAGAAGAAAGTTTTGCCTAAAAATGTTGTTTAGATTCCCGTTTAGGCTAAACAAAAACGTGTAGTGCAGCAGTCCTGAGTTTTGCCTTCTGTTTTGCAAATTTTTGGTATGTCACGGTCACAATGAATTTCATTTCCACCGTGACATACCAAAATGCTGGGAAGAATGCTTATTTTTGGACCTCACGGTCACAATGAATTCATTACCACCGTGACCACTTCTGTTTTGACCATTTTAGGTGTTTTTCTTCCCGAATTGAACCCGTTTTGCACCGGAACTTCCTAGGATCCATCCAATGCATGTTTAGGACTATTAAATGAGTATAAGAATAGTTTTCACTTGGAAAATAAACATGAATAGGATTAAGATTAATACAAACTAATGAAATAATTAGGTGTAATTGTATGACTAGAATCTAGTCCAGTTAAATGACATTTAAGGGTTGTAATACCTTAATCTGTATGAGCATGTGTAACATGATTAAGTTATACACATTTAAAGGATATCGAATCATGTGGGGTTGCTTGACGTGATTTATTAATGTTAGTTGTTGTGGGTGGTATCGTATATCGCCATCTGAAATCGAGTGAGTTATGAATGCCAATTTCATGGTTGTTCATCATGAACATGTAATATTGGATG
This sequence comes from Excoecaria cochinchinensis, assembly GCA_947683425.1. Classification (NCBI taxonomy): domain Eukaryota; kingdom Viridiplantae; phylum Streptophyta; class Magnoliopsida; order Malpighiales; family Euphorbiaceae; genus Excoecaria; species Excoecaria cochinchinensis. The sequence continues at coordinate 8,736,479 of CANTUQ010000004.1, forward strand.
TGAAATGTATTGTGCATATCTATACTTATGATCCTTCTCTAAGAATATTATGCTATGCTTAAGTGTAAATTGTTCCGTTGCATGACTAAGACTTTGCATTGTTAAGTGTTAGCATGAATTGATGTAATGTGATGTTGTTCTTTGAATTCATGTGAAAGACTTATTAACGACATGATTCAATGATGTTTGATTTGGGTTTTTATTGCTATTGGAATGAGGATATGTTGTTTGAAATGAGAACTTTGGGATAGTTGGTTTGAATAACCTGGAAATCGCCCTCAGGAATCGCATCTGGGCATGGGTCACGGTGGGTCACGGTGGCAATTAATTTGATTACCACCGTGAGGCACGAACCAGATGCATTCTGCCGTGAGTTTGAATAGGTCACAGTGGCAACCAATTTGATTACCACCGTGAGGTACCCAAGCTTTTGATTCTGTCTGGCTTCTTTGGTACGTCACGGTGACAACCATTTTGGTTGTGACCGTGAGGTACCCCAAACATGCATTCTGCCAAGGATCCCTGGTATGTCACGGTGGCAACCAATCTGATTACCACCGTGACCTACCCTGTTTTTGCAATAAAATCCTTTAATTTTTGTATGTGTTAGGAATGTTTAATTGTGGATTTTAGCATGCGATACCACCTGATATGAGCTATATTATGTATGTACCGATTCATCAAAGTAAGTGAACTCTTTGCGTATTATAATTGAACTATGGCCGTAAACTGTGTAATTCTCCGCCTGCAAGAGTCAGTCTAGTGGATAGTTAGGCATGCCTAATAGAGTCTCTTAGCTGCAGCCCTTTGAATGTTTGGACCCTGATCAGGTCCCCGTTTGGTTCCTCGCGATATATGTTCGGATCTTGTTTAAGATCCCTTTTGAAAGTGTTTGGAAAAGTTAAAAGTATCTTGATTTATCGGCTCGTACCCGTAAAGTACTGTCTGTATCGGCTCGTACCCGTAAAGTACTGTCTGTATACTCGTTATCCACTATTTTGAGTCAGCAGGTATTCTGTCTGTTTTGCCTAATGTGAATAAGAGAATGTGATATTCGATTAAGCATGATTCTGGACATGTGAATTGGTTATGTATCCGAATGTGATTATGAATCTCTGAATGGGTTAAGTGTGACCTAAACATGTGAATTGGACATAATTATCTGCATATATGGGTATATGCATAACATAGTGTGAATGTATGGTATGCCAACGGTTGTGAATATAGGTACGGGAATTAAGATGTGCATGACTGTGACCATGATCTTTTGAATGACATGAATTCGATTAGTAAGCATGTGCAAACATGATTTCGTACTTTTGACGGTTATAGTGAATTATATGAATCAAGATACATAATGAATGTGCTCTTGACCTTGGAATGTATATATATATTGTGTTATGTTACGTGCCTCCTCTCTCTAGTTTTCCTATTGTAGTGATTTCAGCGTGTGGTCATGTATGTACATTTCAAGGCATGATAAAAGTATGTTTAGTTAACTAGCGTTCTCGGCATGATAGTTGGGTGCGTATTGCCTGATAATTGTATTGCATGTGAATGGGTTTTCTGTTAATGCATGAGTACTTGGCATGATAGTCATATGTGTATTATCTCTCGTGACTGTGCACGGTAGGGTACTGACACTTGATGCCCCGGTACCTATATGCATAAGAGCTGTATGTATTCTTACATGAATATTTGTATCTACTATGATCCCTTGTCTGTTTGGGGCTTTGCTTAATATGATATAAGAGTGTAGTATTCGGACGAATATGATATTGAGACGAGCACTCAGGTAATATGTACAAGTATGTGTATATGAACTTCCGAATGCATGGTTTTCCTATGCAGGCTTATTTATCCATCTGTTGTGATTATTTGTATATGCCATTTGTGTATGTAATTTGTTCTGGCGACCATTGTGAATGGCCGTCCATCTTGCTTGTGTGTTCTCCCCACTAAGCGTTTATCGCTTAGCACGGGCTCTTTTCCCGTGCAGGTGGCAGGTTTGGTTCAGTTCGAGTCGTGCATCTGCAGGGTCGGCCACATAGGAGTTAGTAGTGTTATGTAATTCTGTTCAGCTTCTGTATTTTGATTTCTGTAATTTGTAGCCTTTTGATTATGTAAGGATCTTATTGTAATTAAGTTTCAGTTATTTCTCCGCTTTATGCTTCCGCTGAATGATCATATGTACGCATGTGTATATGTTTTGGCTTAGTGCCTGCATGTGTGTGAGTTAATGTATGTCAAGTTTTGCTTCTCAAGATAAGTTTTTAATTTTCCGTGTTTTTGCATGAACGTATGCTTTCGCTTAGCGTATGTGTGCATGTATGTGAGTGAGCGTCGGTAGCACACCCGCGTCCTTCCAACGGGGACATAGGGGGTGTTACAATTAAGTTCTTTTTATATTACCACTTCTATATAGTCACACTACAATTTATCACTATTACCCTTACATTTATTATTTCCCCTTACTTAATTAAACTCTTTTAATATCCTAATTTAGCAATTACACAATTAATTTCATCAATACTTTATAAACTTTCATTCAATAACCCTTACTCTATAGCTCAATTCACTAAGGCCCCTTTAATAATCTTACTATAATTTTAATTTACAATTTAGTCCTCTGTATTTATCACAATTATAAATTTACCTTTTTATTTCACTTTATTAATATTATCATTATTATTTACATTGTTAGTTTTATTAATTTCTGTGTCATTCCCTAGTTTACCAATGTACATATATTTATTCAAAACAATGTTTCTGTGACTTCACTTACTAGTCAATTTCCTCGTTACTTTACATTTAAATCCTTACATTATCTTTTAAATAATCAATTACATTTAAGTCCCTGCTGTATCACTTATTTACAAGTACGTCATTTTCTTAGACTTAATTAAGTTACGTACACATCCATAATCATAATATATATATCATTGATTAATTACACTTTAATCCCTTAATTAACCTCATTATTGTAAATTTATAATTTGGTCCCTAAACTTTATATTAATTTATGATTTTATCCTTAATAGCCTCATATTTACAAAGGTGCCACTAATTAATTCCATTATTACATTAATTTATTATTTGGTATACAATTTACCTTTTTGCCCTTACCATAAGATTCTGTAATCAAATTACCCTTTAGTCCTTATTTTACTCTTAAATTCCAATGTTACCACTCCAATTTACTACAATTTCAATTTTTCCACTAATAAATTTTAATTACACTTTAAATTTATTATTATTATATTCTATTAAATCATTAACCATATTTAGCCAATAAATTAATCAATTTAATTACATAATCACTCATTAAATCATATTATTTACTATTTACATTTTAATCCATTAATTAAACTTATTATTTCATTAATTACATTTTAGTTCCAATTATATCCTTATCTTTTCTAATAATGACATCTATGTCCCTACTTTTATCATAATTCCTTCCATGTCCCTTCTTTTCAATAATTCTATTCATATCTTTATTTTCCACTTAATTACCAAAATACCCTTAATTATACTAAATTTACAATTTTAACCTTACTTATTCTTATTTTTCACTTTTATCCTTCTTAATTATTCTTAATTACTAATTTACCCTTCCTTACACTTAAATTCCACTTTTAATCTTATAAACTTATCAAATTACATTTAGGTCCCTAATTTGCCACTTTTACACTAAATTACCATTTTATCCTTATATTTTGTCCAAATTACCAAATTACCCTTATAATTACACTTTTACCTAACTTTACCACTTTATACCTACTTAATATAAATTTACCATTTTACCCCTAAACTTTCTATTTATTCCAATTTAGTCCCATTTTCACTCATTTTCACATTTATTACTATTTTAATCATTTTTATCACATAATTACCATTATGCCTCTAGTATATACCCGGTAGAAAATTTACTGACCGGATATACGGGACATGAATCCCACAGATCCACTACACTTTAGAATGACCCTAATGGGACCATTCATCACTGCATGCACTACACTTAACACTTTTGAACACTATACACTGTGACAGACCATCTTTGGCCTATTAATAGCGAGTCGCCATGACTCGTACCACTATGTGGAATCCCTATGGCTAGCTAATTATATCTTGAACTAGATTTCACTACCAGATCACTACTAAGGGCAAAATATCATTAAAAATTCACTTAAATGTCACATTATGTCAACATGCACACTTTGGCCAAGTTATCATTTTCACTTATAACTTTGCATACGCACTCATTTATCACTATTTAATTATTTTATGCCATTACATGTGATTAAACATCAAAATACATATTAATAATCCCATATATCCCATTCAACCAAGGTATTCATTTTACTTTATAATCATATTTAGTTCACTTAATCACTTTTTCATGTCATTTACATGTTATATTCATCATAAATATCAATTACATGTCTCATTAACCAACATAGCTCATTAATTCCTTTTATATTCCATTTGGCCAAAACTACATTAATTCACTATGTTTGTTTTTCCTCCCTTTAATCACTCCATCATGCATTATACAAATTATACACTTTATAAACATCATTTAAATGCCATAAACACTTAAGAATCTCTAAGTATTCCTTATGTTTCTATTTGGCCTAAGTTAGAATTTTCATACCATAATGTTTTAATTTATCTTAAGCACATTTATACACTTATTTAAGTCCACCAATCATGTTTATCAAGTTAGATTCAATTATACATGCATATTTCACATACTTTATGCTTAAATATAACCTAAAATCATACATCCTTAATGAAAAATAAAGGATATTGTATCCACTAACCTTTGATTCTTGCTTTCCATGCTTAGAGCTCCCTTATCCATGCCTTTACTCCTTGAAAAACCATCACCTCCATTAAAACCCTAAAGTGGCCGAATTTTCTCACCAAAGAAATCATAATTAATTCACTTCAATTCTTCAATATAACAACATAAACATCACCTACATACCCTAAAATACATATTTGAACCATTAAATAAATTATAAACCCTAAATCACTTATCTCATTTTTGAGACATAACCTTGAACACCTAGTTTTTCCCACTTCTTTCACTTAAAATGAACTCTTGAGACCATTATTAATGAAAAGAGAGGCTGGATTTTACTTAGGATTGTTGGATTTGGTGAAAGCTTGGAAGAAGAATGAAGAAAATTCAAGAGAAAGAGAGAAGATACCATTCGGCCAAGATGGACGAGGATAAGGTTGAATAGAAATCTGGAAAATGGGAGATATTTCAGCCTTATATAGGGATCTTGAGTGGGCTTGGGCTTGGTTCAATCAATTGGGCCAACCCAAAGGCCCATTTAAGTTAATAAGCCTATTTTCCAACCCAAAATAATTTTACTCACTTGCCAAGCTCAATTTCACTCAAAATAAATTCCATAATTCTTAAAATATATAATTTAGCCTCCATGTAAAATTTTAGCTCAATCGGAGATCATTTTTTGGTCCGATAATTTCTTATCAGTCCGATAACTCACTTTTCTGTCTCGCCGTAAAATTTATTTTTCACTACTATTTAATTATCCATAATATTTCAAGCAAAGTCATGCTTTCAAATAATTTTTTTGAGATCCACAGCTCCATTTAAAGTCCGGTCAAACTAGTCAAACCAAAGTCAACTGGTCCGACCGGTCTAGTTCACTGGTTGAACCGGTTCGGTTCACTTTTCATCCTTAACATCATTTTCACTCTTACTAGCCCATTTGACCATGGTTTCATCTCAATTAGGGTCCTTATTCGATCCGGTTCAATTAAACCGGTCCGATTCACCAATTTTTCAATGTCACGATAAATTTAGTTTTTCGCTACCAAACTGTTTTACACACTATTCTGAGTATGTCTATGCCTTCAGATAATTTTTCAAAAGTCATTTACTATTTTTAAAGTCTCGGTCAAATTTTGGTCAAATTAGTTAGTATTTGAATCTAACTAGAGACTTTTCTTCAGTTTGACTTCCGGAGACCTATTTGACCTCATTTTCACTCCAAATTACATCACTAAACTCCATTTAACAGGTACTTTCCAACAGTTCAACAAAATATTTTTCCTTACCGGCTTCCCGGCAGGTCACCCATCAGGGACTCCCTGACCTGAGCACGTTTAACTTTTCTTCTCTACTGTATTTTAGGACCTAATTACTAATATTTTCATATGAAATTTAGACTATAGACTCTATAAATTTTACTAATCACTACTAATCCGGTGTTCAGGCCATTACAGTAATTATGTGGGCCAATGTATGAGAATGGATTAGTAGTATGTCAAATTTATGAAGAAACAAAATAGGAAGAGACCAATTTGAAATTGAACATAAAAATAAAAAATTGGCCAATAGATTTTTGACAAATTGAATTTTGGATAATTACAAATTTATGGCCATGCATAAGAGGCCAAAGTGGCCGGCCACAAGTTCTGGGAGGGGAGCAGCCACTTTTCTCTTTAATTTCCTAAAAAATTCTGCTCTCCCTCTCATGCTTAAGTTTCCCCAAATAGATGTCTTGGAATTCAAGTACATGAATCAAGTTAAAAAGGTAAGTTTTGTGTAGTTGCATCTCTTATCCTTTTCTATTTGTGAGATTGAAATTCTAAGATCGAAAGAATGGTTTAGTAGGGATGCTAGCATGTAATTTTATGGTATTTTGATTGAGGGAAATTCGGCCATAGATGAAGAAAAGTAAGTGTAAGTGGAAAGCAATCTAGAAGAGAAAATAAGCAAGTTTAAAAGAAGAAGGAGAAACTATTTTAATTTATGAGTATTGATGATGAATAATGTGATGTGAGATGTATTTGAATGATATGTATTGATCTATGATAATGCTAGTGAGTGTTGGCGTTAAATTATTAAAAATGTGCATGTGAATAGGATTGATGAAAAATTGTGTTGGGACACACTTGACCCCTCTTCGGTTATAAGGCTGTAACTGGAGTTTTAGAACTCCAAATTGTATGAACCTAGTTCTGTTGGAAACATAAGACACGAGCCTACAAATGAATTATAAATAGTCATGAGCCAATTATAGCTCTATGTTGTCCAAAATTGGCCAAAATATAGGTATCTCCACTTTGGCCGGTTCATTGGAGCAGTTCAGGTTCTTTTGATCATATTTGATGATTTAGGTATCCAAATGATCTGAAATTTATGCCCTATGAAATTTAACATCCTAGGGATCATTTGTTAAGAAGATATTTTGCCTAAAAATGAGGTTTAGACATTAGTTTAGGCAGTACAAAAGTTGAGGCGAAAAACTGTCCTGATATTCTGATTTTGGATAGGCACCTAATAGATGCCTTTGTCGCAAGCACGACCTTGGTCATGAGAGCGATAGAGCATGATAGTTGAGGGCTTTTCTTCTTATTTGGGACCTCATGGCTGGTATGAATCATTACCCACCATTACCCTCCTCTATTTTGGGTGTTTTACCTTTAGAAGCACACCCGAACTTCATTGGAACTTTCCGAAACTTATCTGACACATGTTTAGAGTCTTGTAAAAAGAAAATGGCTGGTTACCACTTAGGAATACAAGTGATTAAGGTTATAAATCTAAATAATTACTAAGGTACTTAAAGGCATATTTAGTAAAACTTTTCTAAATAAACCCAAAAGTGACATAACATGACATGACATGCTAATAGATTTATAAGCGAAAATGCTTCTCAACTATGGGGTTCTGATTCTTAACCCTTGGGATACATAGGAATCTTGAAATACCATTCCAAGTCCAAACCAAATCATAAAAATTTATTCGTGCATAAAAAATGATGTATTGACTGAAACTCTGATAATGTTGATGTGCTTGTTAAAAATGAATATGGCATATATGTGCCGATGTATTGAAAGTTCATATGTGCTATTAGTGATTCAAGCCTCGAGTAGGCTTAGTTATTGTTTGAAACTGTTATGCGATAATTAAGATTGAGTTAAATGATTTTGTTAAGTGTGACATGACCGAAAATGAAATGAATCTTTTGTATATATAATGGTTTTTAAATGACTGTCTAAATATTGAATAAATATAATGATGCTAGCATTGTAGTAAGAATACAAGTGTGATAAAAATAATTTGACATTCATGTAACATTGCTACATGATATTTATTAAGTTTATGAATATGAGAAGGGCCATGTATGAACATAATAAATGAGTATGTAAAGCTCATATATGCCTTGAATGTTAATATGATTGAATGTGTAAAAAAATGAGATTATATGAATATGACTTTCATTCAATATAAATGATTCTTTTGTTTAAGTATTGAACACTGAAACATTGTATGATTGTTATACATGATGAACTTGAAAGTATAATGATCATATTATGATCAAAGTGAAGCTGTGCAATTATGATAAGTTTGATAACAATACGAATAATATAAATATGGAATAATTATGAGTTTAGCCTGCGTTAACGGAGTCGTGGATAGATAGGCATGTGTGACGCCCGCCGAACCTAGCAAAGGCCCTCTTTGAACCCACTTTTAGGATTCGAGGGATTGGTTCTCGTCTTTTGATCTTTGGCATCATGAGACATTTTGGACACCTCATTTCCAATAGAACATTGGAAATGATCATCTAGCCCCATGACACCTTTAGGTACCTTTGAGGTATTTTGGAGTCGTCACCCAATTTACAAGAAATTGGAAAAGGTATCTAACCTTTTATTGGTCTAAACCGGAGAGTAGTTCGGAACTTCACACTTATTCATGTCTTTGGTTAATTATAAATGAGTTTTTAAATTTTAAAATTTCACCTCTCATCTCACGCGTTTAATGCAATTTATTTAAAGCGCACTTCAAGTATCGAGAAAGCATAAAAGAAAAATATAAATAAAATAATAAATAAAGCGGTAAACACACAAAGTCACGCCATTTACAAAAGGAAAATTGGGATAAATACAATCCCCCAAATGAAAAAGAAAAGCTGAATAAAATTTAAATGGAAATCGGGACAGAATACAATCTCCAAATGAAAGAAAATAAAATTGCCCCAAAAATAATTAATTATAAGGGCCCACAAAATATAAACGTAAATTTAAACAATCAGACAAAATCAATCAAAAGGGATAACATACATAAATCGGGATATTTATTTGGTTTATGAACATTAGTTCATTCATGCTCACTTAAAAAGGGATCGAAAAGTTATTTTGGTGTTTGTTGTGAAAATCAGGATGAGTTATCCCATTTTTAATAAATCAACTCTTCGTTTCGTTCGTAATGTTTTTGCATTTTTGGTTAAAATATATGACATTGGTCCCAATTTATTAATAAAAATCCCAATTTAATAGTACAAAATATTTTTGTAATTTTTTATTTGGTACGTGTATAAAATAAACTTATTTTATTTGCAAACAAAACACAGTCACATAAATAGGGATAGGAAATGTCTCACCCAAATGATGTAAACTCCTACGTGTCACGAGGAGTTTTAGTCACGATAAATACTCAAACAAGTAAGCACGACATTTTAGCCCCAATAAAAAACAACAATAAAAATATATTAGCAATAATTCCAAAATCAAGTAAATAGAGGAAATCTAGTATAAATTAATACACCAATAAAATGTAGAATAAGTTAAATTGAACACATTATTTTAATATATTAACATCACACATAAAATAAAAAATCATGCAAGGTACATTAATACTAATAACCAAAGCTAAATCATGAAATAAAACCATGCAAAATATAATGACAATAATGAAAATAATAACAATAATAATACCAATAACAACAACAACAACAACAACAACAACAATAATAATGATAATAATAATAATAATAATGATAAATGATGATAGTAATAATAATAATAATAATAATAATAATAATAATAATAATAATAATAATAATAATAATAATAATAATAATAATAATAATAAAACTAACAAACCAATAAAATTAAATGAGTAAACAAAAGGAAGGCAGTCAAACATGCAATATACAATAATAATATTTAAGCATACAAAAAATCATAAAGATAATACTAAAAGAGAAAATTATGCAAATCTTATTTTTCATCTCCTAACATCATATATATTTATCCATTTTCATGCCAAGGACAAAATAAAGATTGAAAACTCATGCTCAAAAATAAATCTCAACACAAAAAAAACAACATACATTCATTAATGCAAGAAAAAAAAAAGTAAAATGAAATAAAATGAAATAAACTAACATAAATAAAATGAAATGGATCAAAGAATCTTTACCCTCAGAATTAAGTAATATGGAAGCAAGATATCTCAATCTATTCTCCTTGTCAAGATTCGAGAGTAACTCGAAATAATGTTCAAGAAAATCTTGAGTTTATGTCTCAAATAACTCAAGAATACTAAAATTTAAAAATAATTTTTTGTATTTGTTGTTTAATTTATTTGAGAAAACTCAAGTTAAGGAAATTAATTTTCCTTTTTCAAGCTTCCAAACTCAACAAAAGAAATTTTTAGATCCAAAAAAAACTAGAATAAAATCAAAGGAGAAAATTTTTAGATTTAAGAAAAGAAAATTAAGGAAGTTAAAGAAAATGATTTTAAATTTCAAGAAGAAGAAGAGGTGAACTCCAAGAACAATAAATTCCTTGTTTTTCAAGAAAATATGCACCCTTTTTCTCAAGAACACCTTCCCCAAAATCTCTTAGAAAAAAATTAATTCCCTTGGAGAAATTTTCTTACCACAAAAAATCAATATTTTCTTCCTCTCCCACCAAATGAAAAAATCCTCCCTAAAAAACTCATTCCCTACCATTTAGTCCACCTTTAGCTTTTTTTCAATTCCATCTCCCCCAATTTCAACTAAAAACACTCACAAATTCAAAATAAAATCCTAAAAGTCAAATATTTACAATTAGTATTTTTATTATTTTTTAATTATTTTTTTTTTAATTTTTTGACTTTTAATACCCACAAAATTTAACTAATATTTGTCAAATTTCAACAAAATCTGAAAAAATCCCAAGAAAAAAAAATTATTTTTTACCCTAAAAATGTCAAAAAATTGATTTTCGGCGGAAATCGGTGAAAACGGGAGGAGCTGGGAGCGACGAGCGAGGATTCTCGCAGGTTGGGGGGGTGAGCACTGTGCACTCCGCGTCATCGGGGCAACGCGCGCGCTGCATGCTGCAGCCCCCGTGCGGCAGCCGAATTTTTTTTTATAAATTGTTTCCATAAAATAAAATAAAATAAAGTGCAAATATGGATAAAAAATAAAGATACAAATAAAAATAAAATAAAATTAAAAATAAAAATAAGAATGAACATTTTGAAAGAATTTTGAGACAAATAAAAGAATTTGAGAAAGAGATGATCAATTCCTACTTTCTTGCTTATGAATTAGTTTTTATTTTCATCATCGGGTAATCCTGATCTTGGATCGTCTCGGGACCCGGTGTCTACAGTTGCCCCCAATTTTGGGAAAACTAGCACACAGGTGCCTAGTTGAGCCAAAATTCAGAAAAGAGGAAAGAAGCGCGTACCTGAGGCGACGACCTTCCCGTTTCTATAAAAAGTAAATCATCTCTCCAGAACTGTAAGCCCACTCCAGACTTACAAGGTGTGGGTCCCATCCTCAAATGGCGATGCGTCGAGTCCGCTCCGAACTTACAAAATGCAAGAAATGCTCTCTTGAGCTGCACCGAGTCACTAACAAGACTACAAAGTGCGAATGTCTTTGGATATCACTGAGCCGTTATCTAGGCTACAAACCTATTGCACCGAATCGCTGACAAGATTACAAAGTGCGGCCGTTCTTGAATATCATCGAGCCGTTGTTTATGCTATAAAGTGATTGCATCGAATTGCTGACAAAATTATAAAGTGCAGTTGTTCTTGAATATCACCGAGCCGTTGTCTAGGCTACAAAATGATTGCACCGAATTGCTGACAAGATTACAAAGTGCGAGATTGATGGATTGAAAAGATTTGAAAATAATTAATGCTCTGAAGAGATCGGGGATGTTTTAGAAGAAAGACTTAAGGGATAATGCTCCGAAGAGACTGAAAATGCCTTGGAAAAGGACTTAAAGATAAGGCTCCAACGAAACTAAAAATGCCTTTAAAGAAGGACTTAAGGATAATGCTCCGAAGAGACTGAGAATGCCGTTAAATAAGTACTTAAGGATAATGCTCTGAAGAGACTGAGAATGTCTTAGAAAAGGACTTAAAGATAATGCTCCGAAGAGACTGAGAATGCCATTAAAGAAGGACTTAAAGATAAGGCTCCAAAGAGACTGAAAATGCCTTTAAAGAAAGATTTAAGGATAATGCTCCGAAGAGACTGAGAATGCCTTTAAAGAAGGACTTAGGGATAATGCTCCAAAGAGACTGAGAATGCCTTAGAAAAGGACTTAAAGATAATGCTTCGAAAAGACTGAGAATGCCTTTAAAGAAGGACTTAAAGATAATACTCCAAAGAGACTGAGAATGCCTCTAAAGAAGGACTTAAAGATAATGCTCCGAAGAGACTGAGAATGCCTCTAAAGAAGGACTTAAAGATAATGCTCCGAAGAGATTGAGAATGCCTTGGAAAAGGACTTTACAACTTATCGCATGATTTTAACTTGCGCACATTTCTTCTTGACTTCATTGTGCCTAAGCTATCGCTTGGTTTGGCCTTTTCCTGCAAAGTTATTAACACAAAGGCATATACAAAAGATTGGGTGTGCATGATGTGTAGCTATGAAAATCGAATAAAGAAGCAGCTTTATAAACACAAACAAAGGATTAATGTATAAAATTATGTGTACCCAACTATACCCATGAAGGATTGAATGCACGTGATATACAGGAGGATATGCAAAAGATTTATGCATGTGAGATGCATGTAGAATGCAAAAATGGATAGACCACATCCTAGGTGGTCAAGGGATTTGTTGAGGGTACTGCTCAGCTGCTCACATTGTCCGATGCCTCCAAGGATCTAGAAAAACATCGTCTTGGATTTAGGGATTCTGACCCATGATCTTTTCAAAGAGAACTGACCCGTGTGCATCTTTGCCCCCCGGTCAATGAGGATTTTGCCCCCACAACTTTAACTCATGTCCTGCACCATACACCTAAAGGGAAATTATTCAAAGCAATATCGCCTTATCGCTCCAGACATCAAAAGTCATTGTTTTAAAGGTACTGCATCCCTTGTGGATTTTCACACTAGCTTTTCTTAGCGGAAAATGCATCTTCTCGGATTTTCACATAACCCTGTGCCTTAGATGTTTTTTTTTTGCCTGGAATGGACCCAACCCAATCCAGCGGCTTTTATTCATTTTTCATTAATTTTTTTTTTTAATTTTTTTTTTGTTTTTTTTAATGACAGGAGGAGGATTTGTCACATGAAAAATTGTTATTACTACCTTAAAACTTGCTCCAATATATGTCCTCATGCCTGCAACAGGTTTCTCTTAACCATTTAATTACATGTTTATGCCTAGCTTATGCATGCATTTCTATCTACATGCACCATATAGCAATAAGAATGACCGTGACTAGACATGTGATGCAAAAACACTAGTTTTGTTCAATCTTAATGAGTAACACCTCAGGTGCATTCGATTCCTGTTATCAATCAACTCTCTTGGGTTTTCATGATTGAATATTTTCTCTCAGCTCTTAATTTATTCTTTGAACGCGGATTCTAGATGTAACATTTGAGGATGAGACTTAACTCGAATGCATGAAAGCACTCATGGCTCCCTGCTTGAAGCTCAAGAAACACCACATTCCTCTTCCTACGTACCAAACCTTATTAAAAGGTCATCTTCGTTAATTAGATAAGATTGAACCAATCAAGAGGTCTTACTTTGGTTGCAACGTTCGGCTTAGGTAGATGCCTGTAAAAGAAGGATCAGGTCACTAGAGAAAAATGGCTGCAATATTTACTCGACTAATTGGTGAACCGTTCTCAGCTCAATTGCATATAGAAAGATATTCTTGAATTTGAGCTCGGTAACATTTTAGCTCACCAAGATCAGAATAACAATCCAAAAGGTAATTGTTGAAACTCGTTAAGTGATTCTCTATTTCTTTTTCTTCTTTTCTCTTTTTCTTTTTTTTTTTCTTTTCTTCTTCTTCTTTCTTTTTTTTTTTTTGACCCTACTGAGTTTGTGAATACTAAACCCTCTTCCCCATGTATAAACTCATCCTTATCTGGGCGAGCTATGATAGCCCAAAAGATTATCAATGAAGTACATCCATCCTTATTAGAGCGGCCATTTTTCTAAGCGGAGGTAAAAATCATTTTAAGCGAATGGTAGTTTCAACATGTGTAACAACAAAATCGGTACGCATTTAGCGTACCAGCATAAAGGCTCAACAGGCTAGCAAGTGATTGCAAAACGAGGGTAGGCATTTAGAGAGCTATACAAAGAATGATTGCCTAAATAATTTTCTAGGTTTCGTCTTATCCAGGGATCGCTTTGACGGGTAATCAGAAAGGTTCTAGTGCTCTTACTGAGTTTTCATCCAATCCCCTAATTGCAACTAGTTTTTCTTTTCTTTTTTTTTCAAATTTTACCTCACTTCAGGAGTCAAGTTGAATGCAATAAGAATTACTATTTATTGAAACTGAATAAAATAGTGTTTATTAAACCAATGCCTTAATCACAATTATCACTTATGCTTGATGCAATAAGATATGACAATGCATATATAAGAAAAGCCCATATTATTAAAACGGAAAAGAGAAACAAGTGCATTGTAACACCCCTACCCATACGTAGGCGATCCCATCCGATAAGGAGTGAGATGCCGTAAAAGTCCGGGTGCCACCACGCATATACAATACCAAGCATATATTCATTCATAAAATACATACATAAATACGAGGTAATTGAAAACTTTAGAAAAGCAATACATGATCATTCATTACTATAACAAAATTCATTACATTAATGTCCTGATCACACTTACTGAAACAAAATAATTACATAACCAACAATACATAGCGGAAGCTATACAAAATTACTGATACAAGAGAGTTCTCTTACAAAAAAATCATCATCACTGTTACAAAAATAAGCCCTACACTAAACCTTCCTGTGTTGGCTTGATAGACGGCGACTCTCCCAAGGCCAAACATCTTTCGCACATGCACGGGTAAAAACACCGTGCTAAGCGATAAACGCTTAGTGGGGAAACACAGCAATAGAGTTAACGGCCATTCACAATGGTCGTCAAAGCATAAATACACTCGTAATGGCATATGCAGAATATTCATAACACAATATAACACACTTGAATCACAGATAGTCATAAGTCATATTTAAATCACATTCAGAACTCAACTGATTCATATACTTATCATTAAGCTCATTCGAATATCACATTCTTGCAGTCATATCAACACATTTTAGAACAAACACTTGCTGATTCAAAATAGTGAATAATGAGTAAACGCATAGCGTACCTTATGGGTACGAATTGGATGCATAGCGTACCTTACGGGTACGATTCGAAAATCATTTTATTTTCTCGCATTCAAAACATTTGTACAAAGGGGACCTTAAACAAGATCCAAAACGCATAAGGGGTTCGCGAGGAACCAAACAGGGACCTGATCGGGTCCAAACGAAACTGAGGCTACAGCTAAAAGACTCTACTAGGCATGCCTAACTATCCACTTACTTGACTCTAGCAGGTCATGTATAAACCAAATCATGTTTCGGAGCACAACATGTAATTCATCATGTATAATCCACAATATAATAGACATAGGAACACATTCATAGAGCATACAGTAAGGATAAACCATAAAAAAGGCGTCTAATATCCATTTTCGAAAAACTGGGCACGCTGGAAAAATAGGACAGGTCAGAGCCTCTGTTGCGAGCAGGGGAAAAAAAAGGGGCACGACTTATGCTAAGCAAGCAAGAGTCGTGCTGCTCAGCACGAGTCGTGCTGCTTTCCTTTCTCCCTCCGTCTCGCTCTCCACAGTATGACTCACGCACTGAAGGAGCACGAGTCAAACAGAAAGCCATTCATCGCTGCCATCCTATGGGGATGCACGGCTCGCACACATAGTGAGCATGAGTCGTGCTTCTCCGCATGAGTAGGATGCAGAGCATAGCACCATAAAATGCGAGACCTAGCATTCTTCTCTATCGCGCTCGCGAGGGTGTCGCGCTCGCGACATCGATGACATTTCCATTTCCCTGCAAAATGCAAACATCCAGATTTTCCCCAAATCAACTCCATCCCAAAACACTTTTAATCCAATCTTACCTCAAATATGGCCTCCGAAACATCATAACAAACATAAAACAACATATTTCAAGAATTAATTCCCATTAATTCATCAATTTAAACTCACAATCTCAAGGATCACAAAATCTGGAAATTTTGCAGCAAAACTCAATCAATCCTCACAATCACTTCAATCAATCCACACTTATGCATAATCATTTATCACAACAAAAAACCCATAACATGCATGCCAACATAGGTCCATTTACACAACCAAAATTCCAGAAATTCATGCACATTCACATTTGAACATATGAACATCAAAATAGCATAACTTCCCAAACCTTATCTCCTTAGCTCCAAATCTAATGAGTTCCACTAGTACCTGCCTTCTCCTTGCCTTTCGGGTCACGGGGAGGCTCAACTAACCAATAAACCAACAATAACACACAAAATACAAACCCTAGATCAAAACCCAAAACCCAAAAAATGAAGAAGAAGATGAACAAAGAAGAACAAGATGAAGAATGCAGAAAACTCACCAATTACTTCTAAGAATTATCAAAATCCACCAAATCCAACAACCAAGGAGTTAGCCAAAGGAAGGAAGAGGAAGAGGAAGTAGAAGGGAAGGCAAAAGAGAGAAGAGAAGGGGATAACGGGGATGAAGAACAGATTTTCTGTTCTTCCCTTTCTCTTTCCTCAATTATCCAACCCCCACTACTCCCTTTTCCACATGGCACAACATGATTGGTGGGTTTTAATAACTCACACCCTAGCAGCATACATTGCACACATATAATGAGCTCCCAACTAATGCACACCCTACTAATGTGTAACACCCCCTACCCGTACAGATATAGAGAAAAAGGCATACATTCATACAAAAATACGGGGGAATTAAAAACTTACCTTGAGGGGCAAAAGCTGGTCATGCATTAACTCACACACATGCAGGCATTAAGCGGAAGCATATACACATGCATACACACATTCACTCATCTAATCAGCGGAAGCATAAGGCGAATGATAAAATCGAGGAATAACTTAAACATAAATATAATAACATTTACATCAAGATCCTTACATATACATATACAAAAGGCTACGAAAATACATAATCCAAAATACAGAAGCTGAAAACAAAATAACAACTTCTAACTCGTATGTGGCCGACCTTGCAGATGCGTGACTCGAACCGAACCAAACCTGCCACCTGCACGGGAGAAGAGCCCGTGCTAAGCGATAACGCTTAGTGGGGAGAACACACAAGCAATGTGGATGGCAATTCACAATGGTCGCCAAGGCATAACACATTCAAAATGGCATATGCGGACATTCACAACACATATATAATCATGCTTGCATTTAGAGGCATTCATTCAAAAGCTCAAGTTCACATGCATATACATATTAACTGATTGATATACGTAACATCATGCAGAAGTACAATTGGTCTTACTTGCACTTACCGAGTTCGCTAAAGTGTCTGATGTCAGACAATGCACAACCACTAACCAAACGGATCCGCATGCAATATACCGAAATCCCACATCATTACACCAAGACATACATCATCATGTAGAGTCACAAAACATTTACATGTACAGCTGTCATGCCAAAGTACCCTTACACCAACTGGAACCCATTCACATGCAATACAACTACCATGCAACAATGCATATAACTGTCATGCAAAAATCACCAGATATCTAAACATACATGTGTCATGCCAATATGCACACACGCTAACCGAAACCCGAATGACAGGGTCAAAACACAGCCCTTCCACTTCATTACGATAACACATATGATCATACAGTGAGATATAAACACATGCCAACATGTCGAAATCAGCATAATAGCAAGATCCAAAAGAACATATATATAGCACCACATTCATAGCCTTCACTAGTCAAGTTCGCATTCATACGCATACTAATTAACCATAGCATTCAGAAGTTCAAGCTCACGTTCAGATACATATTAATTCCCATGCTTAACCATAGCTGATCGGATTCACACACACCTTCACATTATGAAATATGCGAATAATCATATGCAACGCACGCTTGAGTCACATTCAAACCGTTCAATGATTCATAAGCACATTCGGATAATTACTGATACGCATGTCCAAAATCATACTCATTCAGATATCACATTCTCTTATTCATATCAGACAAAATAAACAGAATACCTGCTGACTCACAATAGTGGATAACAAGTAATGCATAGCATACCTTACGGGTATGAATCAAACGCATACGTACCTTACTGGTACGAATCGAAAACCATTTTATTTTATCGCATTCAAAACATTTTACTGAGGGGGGATCTTAAACAAGATCCAAACACATTGAAAAGGATAGCGAGAATTCGAACATATTAAAAGGGTTCGCGAGGAACCAAACGGGGACCTGATCAGGGTCCAAACGTCCAAAGGTGCTGCAGTTAAAGAGACTCTATTAGGCATGCCTAACTATCCACTAGATTGACTCTCGCAGGTCATGCATAACACTAATTACACTTAAGCATAACACATTATTCATAGCAAGGGTCATAAATCTTAGGTTTGCATAATAAATCAAACTCATTTCATAATACTTACCAAATTGCTCATATATCATTCATGGGTTCATAAACGTATAGTTCATCATATTAATCATGCATAAATGGGAATAAATAAGCATACAACATGCACTAAGAAAAAACATGCATCATACCATTCGTATTGCCAAGCATACAATATAATTCAGTCAACACACTATATGAATAATCACCGCTATCAAGTATACCAGAGTTAGATATAAAAACACTATTATACCAAAGATCATCAATACAAAACCTTGGTCATACAATGGTACTACTCATGTTAACTATAACATATTACTCTTAGGGAAGAATCATGAGTAAATATATATGTATAACACCTTTCACATTTTAATATAACATGCTCATAATAATAATAACCATGAAATATGGCATTCAACTCAGTTGTATTCCACATGCAATATGCGATACGAATTACAATAATTAATGTTAATAAACCAACACGTACAATTTACATCAAATACTAGTCTACCCGAGATCATTATTACTAAGCATACCTTAGTCAAATAACAGCATACTATCGATTCAATAATCACCCACTTTAAAATACAAATACTAAAATAATTTATGCAAAAACATGTCCCATACAATAGTAAGAAACCATGCAGAGTGAAAGAAGAGGATCATTTTCGAAAATCAGATAGAAAACATGGCAGACAGAACAAGGGGGTTACTGAGCAGAACGGGGCACGACTCGTGCACATGTGCACGACTCGTGCACATGTGCACGACTCGTGCTCATGTGTGCAAGTCGTGCTCTACAGCTGTTGGCCGCTCAAGCTGGGAAGGGGAGGAGGAATAGCACGAGGCAAGGGAGCACGACTCGTGTCTCAAGAGCACGACTTGTGCTCTTGAGTGCGAGTCGTATTCATGGAGCACTTCTCGTGCTCTTCCTCCGAAAGAAATCAGGCGGGCTGAAGGGGGAGGAGCACGACTCGTGCTCTTCCTCTCACCTGGGCATATCGCGATGAACACGGTCAACAGTAAAAATGCAGAAACTTCATCTTTTTTCAGAAATTCGTTTTAAAATCTCTCAAAATCTATTCAATCATACACAAACTCCTACCTTATCACTTAAATGCATAACACAACATGGTCATGATCAAAATACACTCAAAATTCCAAAAATTAACATTACAAAACACATACACAATCAAAATGAGAATTAGGGCTGAGACAACTCAAAAACTCCCAAACCTTGAAATTGAAGATCCAAAATCACTCTTCAAGCTTCAATCTTCAATCCTTTACTTATCCTTAAGCTCCTCTTGCAACCTAAAGCTTGCACAAACCAAAACCCAGAAATTACTCTTTCAAAACCCTAACTCAAATAAAACCAGTTGAAGAAGAAGAAGAATAGTAACCCAAAATCACAGGAAACCCTAGCACCCAAAACCCAAATACATACCTCTTCAAGCAATCCTCAAGCTCCACCAAGACACCAACTCACACACAGCCAAGGAGAGGAGCGCACTCAACGGGAAAAGAAAGAAAGAAAAACAAGGAGGAGGAGATGGGAGAGCAGAAACGTGATCTACTCTTCTCCCTAATTTTTTTTCCTTTTTCTTCTTTTCACATTAATTGCACACACCCACCAAGACACATGGCAGCCTCCTATTGGCTCTAACCAAAATATCTTGTCTTATTACTCTTTAGTCCTTTGACAAACTTGCACTGTAACAACCCAAAAAGGGCCTGGTCGAAATCTGCGTGGTAAGTCGGTAAAGTAAGGGTATTTTCGTAATTTGAGCAAGAGAAAATTTGGATAATAAGAAATTATTTGTTAAGGAATTAATTAATTAAGTAATAAGTTAAGTGAAGAGAAGGAATTATAGAGTGTGCTTGTAGTGTATGGGAGTAGGATATAAGTGGACTTAGGGATTTTATTGTGTGGTTTTGGTGCATGGTGACTTGGATGATAAGTGGATTATGAGAAATATTATGGTGTGAGTTGAGTTTGGTGCATGGAAGATATTGTGTAAGAGAAGTTTGTGTGTGTGTAGTGTATGGTGCCAAGAGTGGTTAAGTCAAGATAGTGGATTCTGGTCCTATGGGAGAGTGACAAGTGGCAAGGGGTTGGTGAGCATTAAATGAAAAGTAAGAGAGAGGTGCGGAGGGATGAGAACGATGAAGCTTCCCGTGGAAGCTATTCCCTCTCCCCTTGTTTTTCATCTCCCCCGTCCTCTCTCTCTCTCTTATTTCCATTTTTCTGCTCTCATCTCCTTTTCTCTTGTGTTTTCTTTGAGCTTTGAGTAGGAATCTTGAGTTTTGAGCTAAGTTCTTGAAGGATTGTAAGAGGTAAGTGGTCTGGAGTTCTTTGGTTATTTCGGTTCTTCTCTTCTCCTTCTTTTTCTGATTTTGATTGTGGATTTGGGTTTGATTTGAGTGAGTTTTGATTGGGTTGGTGCAAGAATCGGAAGCTAGAAGAAAGAGCAAGGGAAAAGAGAAAGCGGACTCGTGAGGGGCTCGATTTGAAGCTGCAATTTCCAGGTTTGGGAGCTGCGTTTTTTAGTGTGTATGTGTTTGTGGATTTTGTTTTTCCCCTATTTTCCTCTTAGATCAATTCTATTTTGTGATTGCATGTTATTAGTAACCTTGAGTGGGTTATTTGAATGAATGTATGTTTAGATTAACTAGTGATTTTGAGTCAATTGCTAGTGATAAAATGGTGTTTGCATGTGTATTTGAAGAACATGAGTATTTAAAAAGAATGGATCTTGAGTTGGTTTTGAGTGAATTCTTGATGAATTGATGTTTGATTATTGTGTAAAATGTGTTTATGTGGCTTGAAAGTGATGCGGTAATGTGCAGGAGGCTTGAGGTAAGTGTTTGTGCATGATTGATTGAATGTATGAAGGATTGTGTGTGAAAGAGTAAGAAAAGTGCAGATTTTGGGCGAATCTGGGCTCTGTCGCAATCGCGACGCTGTCGCGAGCGCAACAGAGTGCGGATTTGGCCCTTTGTTCTTGGAGGGTACTCTGTCGCGATTGCGACGTTGTCGCGACCGCGACAGAGAGCTATGTAGCCGAGTCCTCCGCGCGAGCATGCTGCCGAGCGTACGCGCGAGGAGGAAGGAACTGGTCTCTGTTGTGACCGCGACGTTGTCGTGAGCGCGACAGAGCTCGGTTGCGCGAATCTGCCTAGCGGGCTTCGTCGCGAGCAGGCCTTCTGGCGCGAGCTCGCGAGGAGGTGCCCCGTGCTCTGTCGCGAGTGCGACACTGTCGCGATCGCGATAGAGGCCCTTCCTGCTTGCCCTATTTTCCGAGTGTGTTTCTTTTGTTCTACTTTGCACGGTTTCTCACTATTGCATGAAATATGTTTGTGCTTATGACTCGTGATATCATTGTACTAGTGTCTTAGTTATGAATTTATGATGTTAGAGTTCTGAGTTGAATCTTGTTTTGATTGTGTATTTTCGTGTGAGTGAATGAGTTGTCGAGCCTGAAGTGTCAAGGTACTGGATAATTAAGCATGCTTAAGAAGGGTTAGTGAGTGCAACTGCCCGTGTCCGCCCCGTTTGGGCGAAGCGGTTGACCTCCGATATGGTCATCTTCCGTGTAGTGATAAAATGTTTTGAGACTCCGGTCTCCCGCGCTACCTTTGGGTATTAAAACTGTTTTTGAGGCTTCGGTCTCCCGTGCCGTGTTCCCGTATCCTCCACCATTGAATTTAGGCTATTGTGTTAAGTGTCTATTATGTGACTAGTGAAGTGGTCTAATTATTGCGTGAATCTGATTATGATCATTGCTTCATGTTTTCTACTTCAATGCTGAGATACATATAGTGACTCTTGAGCTGTGTATATATTTCTGCCCTCTAATGTTTAGTGAATTCTGTATGATAATGTTTAATATCTTGCATAGAGCTCTGTTGTGTTTTGTTCCTCCCCACTAAGCGTTATAGGATTTTGGGAGTTTGCTCGTGTTACGCATCTGCAAGTCGGCCACATAGGAGTAGAGTTATTTTGTTATCCACTCCTGTAATTCTTTTTGTATCTAATATTTTTGTATAGTGGCTTATGTAACTTTTTGTAAAGCAATGATGTAATCTTTTGGGATTGTATTTAACTCTATATTTTGATTATATGAGATTTATGTTATGCCTCTTTTAATATTCTTAGTGAATGCTTCCGCTTAGCGCATGTATATATGTATGTATGTTTGTTGTGAGGGAGCCTCGGGTAGCGCGCCCGCCAGCGCCTTTCCAACGGGTGGCGGCGGCGGGGCACTTTACTCACTAGCATAATTCTTTCCTTACAACTTTAATTACTTCTTCAATTAGGTCCTTAATACTCCAATTCCACATGCACACATTACCAAAATACCCTCATTTATCCCGACTTAGCATGCACATTCCGACAAGGCCTGATTTGGGGTGTGACAACTCTTTCCTCCTAAAAGAATTTTGTCCTCGAAATTCACTTACATCGGAAGGAATTCCCAATACTACACTCCAAGTCACCATCAAACTCATACACTCTACTTCCAAACTACTCACTTGCTTACACTCATCGCCATCGCTACACTCTTAAATCACTTTCTTATATTCGAATCAAACACATTCACCAGAATGATCATTACTCAACTGCACATCAGAAATCAAAGCACAAACACTTCACACACAAATCGTTTAACTTTCGCCGATAGCTACCCAAATCCTATAATACTTCAAAGAGGTTCGTCATACATACTGTTCCCTCTTACCAATAATACTTCTGTCAAACTCCAAAATCTTTTTACATTCACTTGTATAAGATTCCGAAATACTCTTTCTACTCAACTTTAACCAAACACAGAACACTTTCCTTAGCAGTTGCTATGCTCGCCATTCCTACCCTTAATCTTAATATCAAATACTTCATGTACACCCTGTTAGCTTTCTCTCAATCAAAACGCATATGCAAATGCTTCTCATGTATGGTCACAGGGATGATGATGCAATGAGAATGTGATGGCTCATGTATGCAGAGTGATGCTGAAGAAATGCAATTAATGCTATAATGATGCACTTTGTCCCATCCCCATGATTCAATATGCTTTTATTCAAATACCTTTTTTTTTTTGGAGATAGCTGACAGGCATATAGAGTATTACCAAAACCTTACAGAATCCAAATACCCTTCCATCTCAAAATACCAGAACAAACCTTACTAGAACATATCGAAACAAAACTTACCGGTAGGCTCTGCAGGCTCCGTCATTTCACTGCGGTGCACAACAAATCCCGATGGCACACGGGTGGTTCGAAGCAATTCCTCCACATCCTTTCTAGCTTGCCGAGCTAGATTCTCGCTCATCTCCTCAAGACAATTGGCAAGCTGGTGTCCCATGCTGCCACATCTGAAACAAGCTCCAGTCATCAGTCGACACTAACCTAGATGTTGCTTCTAACAATGCTGACATATCGGCGGTACCCACTTCTTCTTACACTTATCACAGTCTTGCTTCTGACAATGTTGACACATCGGAGGTTCTCGAATCCTTTTTCCTGCTGGCACTTCTCTACCCGACACCTTTCTCTTCTAAGGTACGCTCCGAACAAAACCTTGAGAAATCCGAGGAGCAGTCAGCCTATCCAATATCCGAATCAACCCTTGCATTAACGTCCTATCATCGAAAGCAGGACCGAAATTTCCAACTGAAGAATGCTCGAAAACACTCTGATCAGTAATAACTGGGTTCACACTTTCCATTGTCTCACCCACATTCTCACTAGGATCAGACTCCATCTAGACACGACCCCAGACAAGACACATTTGCATTAGGCCACGACACAAAATTGACTCGCATGCAAGGACACGATACATAACAAACAAGACAACCAGAACCACTAAACTGGGTTCTGATATAAAAAACTGTAACACCCCCTACCCGTACGTAGACGAACCCATCCGGAACGGAGTAGGAAACCGGACGAGCAGGGGTGTCACCGAACAAATACAGAGAAAAAGGCATACATTCATACAAAAATACGGGGGAATTAAAAACTTACCTTGAGGGGCAAAAGCTGGTCATGCATTAACTGACACACACGCAGGCATTAAGCGGAAGCATCTACACATGCATACACACATTCACTCATCTAATCAGCGGAAGCATAAAGCGAACGATAAAATTGAGGAATAACTTAAACATAAATATAATAACATTTACATCAAGATCCTTACATATACATATACAAAAGGCTACGGAAATACATAATCCAAAATACAGAAGCTGAAAACAAAATAACAACTTCTAACTCCTACGTGGCCGACCTTGCAGATGCGTGACTCGAACCGAACCAAACCTGCCACCTGCACGGGAGAAGAACACGTGCTAAGCGATAACGCTTAGTGGGGGGAACACACAAGCAATGTGGACGGCCATTCACAATGGTCGCCAAGGCATAACACATTCAAAATGGCATATGCGGACATTCACAACACATATATAACCATGCTTGCATTTAGAGGCATTCATTCAAAAGCTCAAGTTCACATGCATATACATATTAATTGATTGATATACGTAACATCATGCAGAAGTACAATTGGTCTTACCTGCACTTACCGAGTTCGCTGAAGTGTCTGATGTCAGACAATGCATAACCACTAACCAAACGGATCTGCATGCAATATACCGAAATCCCACATCATTACACCAAGACATACATCATCATGCAGAGTCACAAAACATTTACATGTTTAGCTGTCATGCCAAAGTACCCTTACACCAACTGGAACCCATTCACATGCAATACAACTACCATGCAACAATGCATACAACTATCATGCAAAAATCACCAGATATCTAAACATACATGTGTCATGCCAATATGCACACACGCTAACCGAAACCCGAATGACAGGGTCAAAACACAGCCCTACCACTTCATTATGATAACACATATGATCATACAGTGAGATATAAACACATGCCAACATGCCGAAATCAGCATAATAGCAAGATCCAAAAGAACATATATATAGCACCACATTCATAGCCTTCACTAGTCAAGTTCGCATTCATATGCATACTAATTAACCATAGCATTCAGAAGTTCAAGCTCACATTCAGATACATATTATTTCCCATGCTTAACCATAGCTGATCGGATTCATACACACCTTCACATTATGAAATATGCGAATAATCATACGCAATGAACGCTTGAGTCACATTCAAACCGTTCAAAGATTCATAAGCACATTCAGATAATTACTGATTTGCATGTCCAAAATCGTACTCATTTGGATATCGCATTCTCTTATTCATATCAGAAAAAATAAACAGAATACCTGCTGACTCACAATAGTGGATAACGAGTAACGCATAGCATACCTTACGGGTATGAATTGAATGCATAGCGTACCTTACGGGTACGAATCAAAAACCATTTTATTTTATCGCATTCAAAACATTTTACTGAGGGGGGATCTTAAACAAGATCCAAACACATTGAAAAGGATCGCGAGAATCCGAACACATTAAATGGGTTTGCGAGGAACCAAACGGGGACCTGATCAGCGTCCAAACGTCCAAAGGTTTTGCAGCTAAAGAGACTCTATTAGGCATGCCTAACTATCCACTAGACTGACACTCGCAGGTCATGCATAACACTAATCACACTTAAGCATAACACATTATTCATAGCAAGGGTCACAAATCTTAGGTTTGCATAATAAATCAAACTCATTTCATGATACTTACCAAATTGCTCATATATCATTCATGGGTTCATAAACGTATAGTTCATCATATTAATCAAGCATAAATGGGAATAAATAAGCATACACCATGCACTAAGAAGAAACATGCATCATACCATTCGTATTGCCAAGCATACAATATAATTCAGTCAACACACTATATGAATAATCACCGCTATCAAGTATACCAGAGTTAGATATAAAAACACTATTATACCAAAGATCATCAATACAAAACCCTGATCGTGCAATGGTAATACTCATGTTAACTATAACATATTACTCTTAGGGAAGAATCATGAGTAAATATATATGTATAACACCTTTCACATTTTAATATAACATGCTCATAATAATAATAACCATGAAACATGCCATTCAACTTACTTGTATTCCACATGCAATATGCGATACGAATTATAATAATTAACGTGAATAAACCAACACGTAAAATTTACATCAAATACTAGTCTACCCGAGATCACTATTACTAAGCATATCTTAGTCAAATAATAACATACTATCGATTCAATAATCACCCACTTTAAAATACAAATAGTAAAATAATTTAGGAAAAAACATGTCCCATACAATAGTAAGAAACCATGCAGAGAGAAAGAAGAGGATCATTTTCGAAAACCAGATAGAAAACAGGACAGGCAGAACAAGGGGGTTGCTGAGCAGAACGGGGCACGACTCGTGCACATGAGCACGACTCCTGCTCATGTGTGTGAGTCGTACTCTACAGCTGCTGGCCGCTCAAGCTGGGAAGGGCAGGAGGAATAGCACGAGGCAAGAGAGCACGACTCGTGTCTCAAGAGCACGACTCGTGTCTCAAGAGCACAACTCGTGCTCTTGAGTGCGAGTTGTGTTCATGGAGCACTTATCGTGCTCTTCCTCCGAAAGAAATCAAGCGGGCTGAAGGGGGAGGAGCACGACTCGTGCTCTTCCTCTCTCCTGGGCATATCGTAATGAACACGATCAACAGTAAAAACGCCGAAACTTCATCTTTTTCCAGAAATCCATTTAAAAACCTCTCAAAATCCATTCAATCATGCACAAACTCTTACCTTATCACTCAAATGCATAACACAACATGCTTATGATCAAAATACACTCAAAATTCTAGAAATTAACATTACAAAACACATACATAATCAAAATGAGAATTAGGGCAGAGACAACTCAAAAACTCCCAAACCTGGAAATTGAAGATCCAAAATCACTCTTCAAGCTTCAATCTTCAATCCTTTACTTGTCCTTAAGCTTCCTCTTGCAACCCAAAGCTTGCATAAACCAAAACCCAGAAATTACTCTTTCAAAATCGTAACTCAAATAAAACCAGTTAAAGAAGAAGAAGAAGAAGAACAGTAACCCAAAATCGCAAGAAACCCTAGCACCCAAAACCCAAATACATACCTCTTCAAGCAATCCTCAAGCTCCACCAAGACACCAACTCACACACAGCCAAGGAGAGGAGCGCACTCAACGGGAAAAGAAAGAAAGAAAAACAAGGAGGAGGAGATGGGAGAGGAGAAACGTGATCTACTCTTCTCCCTAATTCTTTTTCCTTTTTCTTCTTTTCACATTAATTGCACACACCCACCAAGACACATGGTAGCCTCCTATTGGCTCTAACCAAAATATCTTGTCTTATTACTCGTTAGTCCTTTGACAAACTTGCACTTTACTCACTAGCACAATTCTTTCCTTACAACTTTAATTACTTCTTCAATTAGGTCCTTAATACTCCTATTCCACATGCACACATTACCAAAATACCCTCACTTATCCCGACTTAGCATGAACATTCGGACTAGGCCCGATTTGGGGTGTGACATAATGTGTGAATAAATCACACAAACACAACCCAACTAATTCACACCCTAGCACCATATATGCACACACACTAACAAAACCCCAAATCATGCAATATACCCATAGTACCCTTATGACATGCCAAAACTCATACAATGCACGCACACACAGATGGCTCATTTTACTAGGGGGCAAATGGGGTGTGACATGCATAGTTCAGGAATACACTTTAGAAAAGGAAAGGCATAATTTTCTCTCTCTTCCTTTAGGCCAAGCACTAATTCTTGAATGCGATCTCTCAGAGGATGACAATAGTCTGTTCTATGCCCTGTGTACTAGTGATATGCACAATACCAATCTGTTTTGTGTTTAGGCTGGCCTTGGCTTGGGGTAGGCCCAGCTGGCAAGGGTTGTAATTTCCCTTCCTTGATGAGATGAGTGAAGTGCTAAGATAATGTCTTACCCGAGATAGTGAGGTGGCACTAAGTCGTTCCATTCAACCCCTTGCTCTTCTTGCTCTCTAACTAGAGCAGCAGCCTATTGCCCAACAAGTGGGGCTAGGGTAGTGGGAAGGTTACGCATTATCGCCATCATCTTGGCCTCAAACTCTTCCATTCTCTTTCCCACTTCTTCAGCAACTAATGCACGAGTAACCCCGGACTCTCTAGAAGGATCAGCCATACTGGACGCTACTGAAGATAAAGTCTTACTGTTTTCTGAATCTGCGTCCTGAACTGATACCCCTCCAGGCAACCCGAAGATAGGATTCCTGATCAGCCGCCCACTAGAATCTCTAGAGCACACGAATGAATCTATGATGGCTGCATAACTCACTTTGTTAGAATGATGCATGAATGACGTACTGGATGCATGATCGTGAGCTATGCAGCATGTCACAACCACATACAAGCAAGTAAATTCTTCTAACCTTTTAACTCCCACACACGAGGTCAATTGGTCTCTTCTTAGCTGGGCTTATTCTGCGGGTCCACAGGGGACCCGAGGAGCGCGTATAGTGCATAGCAGCACAGCGTCTCTCAAGATGTGCACACGTATGAATTCTGGCCATTATGTATTTAGACACTTCAGCCAAATTAAGGTGAAACCATCGAGGCATGAAAGCCTTTGATAGAAGACCACTTAATTTGTTTGATTTTGTTTAATATATAATGGCCCACATAGCAAGCATTGTATTATGGTTCATTTCACCTAAGGGAAGTATCTATTGCCATTACATGAGCTTTGGTCAGGGTGATGTTACTTTAGGGCTACCCAAGCATGGTCCCTGCTAATAGGTCTAGCTCATCACGAGCATAACGACCTATCGGGTCTCCATTTAATATACCATGATGGTATGAGGCTTAGGCTGGTGATTATCCTTAACACTTCCCTAAATTGAGTGAAAATAGGGTCGTGCTTCGGGAACGCACCGAGGTTAAGAAAGGGACCAAACTAGCATAATTCTAAGGCTTTAACATAGATGCAATGCAATTTTAGATGAGAGATGGAATTTTAGTTTCAAAAACCCAATTATGCATTTTAACCAAGAAATTTTCAGAGCAAAGTCACACGCAGTCACTGTGACGCCCATTTCCAACCGTTAAAGCTGAAGCAGCTAAATCGGTAGGAAATGATCGTGCACACAAAAACACTTACATATACTGAGTTAAATATGATCATAAAAACTTGCTCAAATAAAATTTCTTCTTACATTTACCCAAGCCATTCCACATGCATCACACATAAACTTATTACATCACACGAGCACACCACTTTACTTATTATCCATCTTACACATACTATGTTATTATCTTTAGACTTGCATGCCGAAACATACTTTGTACATCATAGACTTTTCATCATTATTTTATAAAATTAGAACAACATACACATCCCAAAATGATAACCCCAAAAACCTACACAAAGCCTAATGTTGACCTTTGACCTGCGGAGTCGTCCTTCGAGAACCTACTTCCGTACCTGCACGGATTAAAGAAAATCCGTGCTAAGCGTTTTACGCTTAGTGGGGAACTCATACATAACAGGCAATATTATACAACAACATTTATGACATACAAAAACATGCCTCATCAACAAATAGGTTAACATGCTAGCATCTCATTTCATCCAATTAATACTGCATCAATTCATAATATTTATCTTTCTAGCATATCATCATTTCTTTAATATATTTATCATGTCAATTGATTATCCATCCAAATAATTTATGCACATAGCTTTATTTTATGTTTATCAGATTATTTTTTTTTTCGCCCTTTTCTTTTCTTTTTATTTATTCGATTATTTTGCCTGCAATTCAAAGTTATGGATAACGGGAAATTTTCAGACAGAATATAGGTACCTCAAAGGTACTTCTTATAAACAGAATATAGGTACCTCGAAGGTACTTCTTTCAGACAGAATTTTCATATATCTTGGTACCCCTTGGGTACATTCATCATATAAAACTTTCATACTTATGGGTACCCTTCTTATTCATTCTTACATAGCTTGAAATCCAGCAAGGATTCAATCAAAATCATATCATCAGAATCAAACTTTCTTTAACTTACTTATGCTGCAGCTCAGAGACCCTCTATAGGCATGCCTACCTATCCAATACTTGACTCGCAGGCTTAAGTTATTTTATTTCTTATTCACATCATGACAAGCTCATACTCATTCATTAATCACCTCAGATATGCATTATCACATTCACCTTACATATATTTTTAACACATAACAAATCACTTCCCTTATATACATTTCATGTTTCTCATGTCCATCTAATCATTATCATCATGCTTGATTCATTACACTTAGAACATTTATAGCTCATATAACATTAGTATGCATAGTTTATCATGCTTAAGATACTCATTTTATAATGATAAACATGTATTGAACAAACTAAGGGAACTCGTGGTGAAGTTCGGGTTCAATTTGGGAAGGAAAACATACATTTTGAGGGCAAAATAAGGTTACACGGCGGTATGGACACTCATACAGCCGTGTGGGACGTGAAAAATGGGTAAAATTGGACAGCATGATTTTACACAGCGGTGAGGAATTCTTTCACAGCCGTGTGGGACGTGAAAAATGGGTAAAACTGGGCAAAATGGTTTTACACGGCGGTGAAAAATTGAGGCAGACTCTAGACTGACTCTATAATTCAACTTGTATTGCATTTTTGACATAGCTAGGGTCATTTCTGGGCAAAACGTTCTTCTTATCATATCTTCCTATATGTCTTATCTTTCAAATGGGACAAGAATCAGATCATTTGAACATCTATAACGTAATATATTCCCTAAACACTGAATGATGGTCATATGAACCGACAGAATAGGAATACCTACGTTGTGACAATATTTTGGAATGCTTAAAGCCAGAATTTGCTCCACACTCCTCTTAGACATTTTTAGATATGGATGTTATGTTTCAAATGCAATTTGAATCAACTCATTTGGAGCATTATAACTCAATATATGGATGAAAATGTCACTAAAGGTCAGGAGAGTCCAACACAGAAACTCAACTCCATTTTATTTTATTTTATACTTCCAACACATTAGTTATAAACCGACACATTTAGCATCATTTTAACAATACATATTCATTCCTTCAATCTATCACACCACACAACCATTTACATAATACACATAATAAATCAAATAATACACACACAAGCAACTAGTTCCCAAACCTCACACTCCTAAGCTCCTAATGGGGCTGTTGTTCACTAGCTTCCCCAACCTTTGCTTTGCCTTTAATCCTCCTCTTTTCTTCAGCTATTAAGCATAAATTTCCAGCATTAATATCCTCATAATAACCTCATAAAAATCATTCTAAGAATAGGTAGATGAAACAGAATTTTACATGCATGATTATACCATCATTTTACCTTACAAATCCTTGATCTTTGCTCTTAAATGATATGCATTCAACCCTTCCAACTTACACTCACTCAAGGCAGAGTTTTTGAAGGGAGAAGAGAGCTTAATTTGCTGAAGAACAAGTACAAAAGAATGGCTCTCTAAGACATACGAATTTCAGCTCTTCCTCTCTCTTTCTTTCTCACAAAATAAAGACTAAAGAAGGCTCCAATCTATGTACAAAGATGCAGAAAATGGAAACTCCACTAGCCACTAACTTTACTCTTCCACTAGACACTTAATGCTAATTGATGATGAGTCCACTCTTCATAAATCCACAGCAAAACCCACTAAGAAAAGTTGTTCCCCATTAGCTTCCACTACTCTTATTTAACTCCTCAAATGTTCCATCAATTCCCACTAAAAATCTGCTCCCACTTCTCTTATTTAAATTCTCACATGTTCCATCATTTCCCACTAACAAAAATCTGCTCCTTCATATAATTAATTACCCATTATTTTCTACCTTAATCCTTTGTTAATTAACTTAGTTAATCCTCCATTTATTTACCCATGCATAATGTCATTTTACTCACTTACATACTTTATATTTTTGCAATTAAATCCTTCTTTTATTTTCAGATTAATCCACCCCTATAATTAATTATCTAAACACCCTTAAATTCAGAATTTATCTCTTAATAAATATACATACATACTTCATATGACATACCGAAACAACTAGGGTATTTTGCGGCCATTACAACTCTCCCTTCCTTAAAGAATTTCGTCCTCGAAATTCATACCTGAGTCAAACAGATGTGGATGTTGCTCACGCATAGCATCCTCCGGTTCCCAAGTTGCTTCTTCCACTCCGTGATGTTGCCAAAGTACTTTCACGAGCGGTATTTGCTTATTCCGAAGCTGTCTTACTTCCCTTGCTAAAATTGTCTTTGGTTTCTCATCATAGGAGAAATCTGGTTGCACTTCTACTTCTTGTAGGGGCAAAACATGAGATTCATCCGATCTATATCTCCTCAGCATAGATACATGGAACACATCGTGTAGTTTACTCAAAGCTGGAGGTAAAGCTAAACGATATGCCACAGCACCTATTCTTTCCAGAACCTCATAAGGTCCAATAAACCTTGGACTCAACTTTCCTTTGTTGCCAAACCTCAATACTTTCCTCCAAGGCGACACCTTCAGGAATACTTTATCGCCCACTTGGAACTCAATGTCTCTTCGCTTCAAATCAGCATAAGACTTTTGCCTATCACTTGCTGCTTTTAACCTTTGCTGAATCATCTTAGCTTTTTCTTCTGTATCTCTTACCAAATCTGGCCCAACAATTCTGTTCTCATTCAACTCTGTCCAACAAACTGGAGTACGACATTTTCTTCCATACAGCACTTCATATGGGGACATGCCAATGCTAGTTTGATAACTATTGTTATAAGCAAACTCCATGAGTGGAAGATACTTATCCCAACTTTTAGAAAAATCCAGAACACATGCCCGCATCAAATCTTCCAAAATTTGGATAATCCTTTCTGACTGCCCATCTGTCTGAGGATGGAAAGCTGTACTAAAATTCAACCTTGTCCCCAAAGCAGCTTGCAAACTCTTCCAAAACTTAGAAGTAAACCGAGGATCTCTATCAGACACAATTGTCAAAGGTACTCCATGAAGTCGAACTATCTCTTTAACATACAGATCAGCCAACTTATCAAGAGAATAATCCATCCGAACTGGAATAAAATGTGCTGACTTTGAAAATCTATCCACAATCACCCATACTGCATCTTGCTTTTTCAAAGTCAGAGGCAATCCTGTAACAAAATCCATGGTAACATTTTCCCATTTCCATTGTGGAATAGGAAGTGGATTCAACATCCCTTGAGGCACTTGATGTTCTGCTTTCACTTGCTGACAGATCAAACACTTGGACACATATTCAATTATATCCTTCTTCATGCCTGGCCACCAATACAGTGGTTTCAGATCTTGATACATTTTGTTTCCACCTGGATGCATAGTAAAAACCGTATTATGTGCCTCGTAAAGCAATCTTTTCTTCAATTCCTTATCATTAGCCACGCATATTCTGTTCTTGTACCGCAGTACTCCATTCTTATCCACCATATACTCAGACTTATCATCTTTGCCCACTGACTGCCAAACTTGCTGCAACTTAGGATCATTCTTTTGAGCTGCTAACAAATCATCTATCAATACCGGTCTTGCTTTCAAATGAACAAGCAAAGCTCCATCAGATGTAAATCTCCATCTCACATGCTTCAACTGCATTGCTGAAACTGTCTTCCTACTTAGTGCATCAGCTACCACATTTGCTTTTCCCGGATGATAATCTACTATGCAATCATAGTCTTTAAACAGCTCTAGCCATCTTCTTTGCCTCAAATTCAACTCCTTCTGAGTGAGCAGATATTTCAGACTTTTATGATCAGTGTAGATTTTACACTTCTCTCCATACAGATAATGTCGCCATATTTTTAAAGCAAACACTACTGCAGCTAGCTCTAAATCATGAGTTGGATAATTCTGCTCATGTGGCTTCAGTTGCCTCGATGCATAAGCCACCACCTTCCCATCTTGCATAAGAACACATCCTAACCCAACTCCAGAGGCATCTGTGTATAACACATACTCTTTACCAGACATGGGTTGAGTAAGAACTGGGGCCTCTACTAATATCTTTTTCAACTGATCAAAACTTTGCTGACACTTTTCAGACCATACATACTTCACCCCTTTTCGCAGCAACTTTGTCATTGGTGAAGCTATAACTGAGAATCCTTTCACAAACCTTCTGTAATACCCTGCCAAACCTAAGAAACTACGAACTTCAAGCACATTCTTGGGTGGCTTCCAATTCACAATAGCTTCTATCTTAGCTGGGTCTA
Organism: Excoecaria cochinchinensis; assembly: GCA_947683425.1. Taxonomy (NCBI): domain Eukaryota; kingdom Viridiplantae; phylum Streptophyta; class Magnoliopsida; order Malpighiales; family Euphorbiaceae; genus Excoecaria; species Excoecaria cochinchinensis. The sequence goes on from CANTUQ010000004.1 coordinate 8,771,621, forward strand.
CTTTAATCCCTTCTGAAGATATTACATGACCCAGAAAAGATACCTCTCGTAACCAAAACTCACATTTACTCAACTTGGCATACAACTGATGTTCCCTCAGTGTCTGAAGTACCATCTTTAAATGCTGCTCATGTTCCTTCTCATCTTTGGAATAAACCAAAATATCATCTATGAACACTACCACAAACTGATCAAGATAAGACCTGAATACTCTATTCATCAAATCCATAAATGCAGCAGGCGCATTAGTCAACCCGAATGGCATTACTAAAAATTCGTAATGTCCATACCGAGTTCTAAATGCTGTCTTTGAAATATCCTCCTTCTTTACTTGCAACTGATAATACCCAGAACGCAAATCAATCTTCGAAAACACACCTGCTCCCCTTAACTGATCAAATAAATCCTCAATCCGAGGCAAGGGATACCGATTCTTCACGGTTACCTTATTCAGTTGTCGATAATCAATGCACATTCTCATTGTACCATCCTTCTTCTTAACAAACAAAACCGGTGCTCCCCATGGTGACACACTGGGTCTAATGAAACCCCTATCCAACAACTCCTGCAACTGAACTTTCAGTTCTTTTAACTCTGTTGGAGCCATCCTGTATGGTGCTTTAGATACTGGTGTTGTACCTGGTAACACATCTATTGACAACTCTACTTCTCTTACTGGTGGTACACCACTCAATTCTTCTGGAAACACATCAGGAAACTCACTTACCACTGGTATATCTTGTATCTTTACATGCTCTCTTTTACTATCCAACACCACAGCAAGATAAGCTTCACATCCCTTCCTTAAATATCGACTGGCTTGCATTGCAGATATCACATTCACAAGAGGATTAGTACAAACTCCCTTGACTATCACTTTATTCCCTTTATCATCCTTAAGTATCAAAATCTTCCTTTTACACTTCACATCCGCATCATACTTTGTTAGCCAATCCATCCCCAAAATCAAATCAAACTCATCAAAGGGTAATTCAATCAAATCTGCAGGAAACTCATAACCTTGAACTTGTAATGCACAATTCCTATACACCCGATTCACATTTGCACAACCTCCTAAGGGACTTGTTACACAGATATCATATGCTAAACATTCAGCTTTAGGCATGCTTTCACTTATCTTATCAGAACATATGTATGAATGCGTAGATCCAGGATCAATAAGTGCAAACATTTTCATATCATTAAACAGAAAAGTACCTGCTATCACCTCAGGTGCATCTTGCTCCTCACGAGCCTTCAGGGCATAAGCACGAATAGACCCTGCACCAGGCCTATCCACAGCCTCAGAATCAGTTGCCCACCTTGACTGACTTCCTCTGCCACGTCCTCTACCTCTTCCTCTATTAACTGAAGGCATATTTGAACCACCTCTACTTTGCTCCTGTTGATTACTCACCGCTATACGTGGTTGAGGGCAATTGGCAATAAAATGTTCCGTGCTTCCACATCCGAAACAAGCACCTCTAACCTTCCAACACTCACCCCAATGTCTTTTTCTGCAATGAGAACACTCAGGTATTTCACTCCTGCCACTAGCTGTTCCTCGACTCTGATGAGCTACTGAAGGTCTTCCCCATTTCTTTCCTCTTGCTGAAGGACCATATCTAGATTCTTCTGGTGGTGCCATGGTAGAAACCCGTGGCCTTTTTCCCGTACTATAACCTCCTCTGTTTGCACTTCTTTTCTGTCTCCATTCCCTCTGAGCCTCAAAATTCTTTTCAGCTCTCAAGGCTGCCTGAACTATTCTGTAGTAGCTCACATTCTGATCAGTAGTCAAAGAAATTAGCAAAGCCTTTATCTCTTCATTCAGCCCTTCCTCAAATTGTTGACACCTCAAACTTTCAGTCAAAACCTTCTTAGGAGCATATTTACTTAGTCTGCAAAATTCAGCCTCATACTCAGAAACAGTCATAGATCTCTGCTTTAAGCTTAGGAACTTCTTCCAGTTTGCTTCTTGATATGCCTTAGTAAGGAACTTGTGTCTGAATTCACTTTCAAAGAAATCCCAATCCACAGGATTAGGAAGCTCAGGATTCTGTAATACCAGCTTCCACCAGTCATATGCAGTGCCTTGTAGCAAAGACACCACACACTCAAGCCATTGATCTTTAGGACACCGTATCTCCTGGAGAATTCTTTCTACTTTTTCAATCCAGTATTCAGCTTTTTCAGATTCATCTAACTTTGTCCCAAAGAATTCTTCAGCTCCATGCTTTCTTAAAGACTCTATTGGTAGCCTGGGTGCCATCATTCGCTCCATAAACCTTGCCATATCTTGTGTTATTTTCATCACAGCTTCCATAGGTCCTATTGGAACCTCATTTCCTTGCCTATCTGGCCCAGTCTGTCTAGTGCCCGTCCTTTCAGCTTCTCGAGAGTTGACACTTTCGGCTGTTTCTTCTATCACTTGGCGGTTAAGTTCCATCTTTGAAACTACACAAATTAAATAAGGACTTCCGCATTAGGTCAACATACTATACACATCCTATCTACCCATTATTCCCAGAAAAGACTAAACCTAGGGCTCTGATACCACAACTTGTGACGCCCATTTCCAACCGTTAAAGCTGAAGCAGCTAAATCGGTAGGAAATGATCGTGCACACAAAAACACTTACATATACTGAGTTAAATATGATCATAAAAACTTGCTCAAATAAAATTTCTTCTTACATTTACCCAAGCCATTCCACATGCATCACACATAAACTTATTACATCACACGAGCACACCACTTTACTTATTATCCATCTTACACATACTATGTTATTATCTTTAGACTTGCATGCCGAAACATACTTTGTACATCATAGACTTTTCATCATTATTTTATAAAATTAGAACAACATACACATCCCAAAATGATAACCCCAAAAACCTACACAAAGCCTAATGTTGACCTTTGACCTGCGGAGTCGTCCTTCGAGAACCTACTTCCGTACCTGCACGGATTAAAGAAAATCCGTGCTAAGCGTTTTACGCTTAGTGGGGAACTCATACATAACAGGCAATATTATACAACAACATTTATGACATACAAAAACATGCCTCATCAACAAATAGGTTAACATGCTAGCATCTCATTTCATCCAATTAATACTGCATCAATTCATAATATTTATCTTTCTAGCATATCATCATTTCTTTAATATATTTATCATGTCAATTGATTATCCATCCAAATAATTTATGCACATAGCTTTATTTTATGTTTATCAGATTATTTTTTTTTTCGCCCTTTTCTTTTCTTTTTATTTATTCGATTATTTTGCCTGCAATTCAAAGTTATGGATAACGGGAAATTTTCAGACAGAATATAGGTACCTCAAAGGTACTTCTTATAAACAGAATATAGGTACCTCGAAGGTACTTCTTTCAGACAGAATTTTCATATATCTTGGTACCCCTTGGGTACATTCATCATATAAAACTTTCATACTTATGGGTACCCTTCTTATTCATTCTTACATAGCTTGAAATCCAGCAAGGATTCAATCAAAATCATATCATCAGAATCAAACTTTCTTTAACTTACTTATGCTGCAGCTCAGAGACCCTCTATAGGCATGCCTACCTATCCAATACTTGACTCGCAGGCTTAAGTTATTTTATTTCTTATTCACATCATGACAAGCTCATACTCATTCATTAATCACCTCAGATATGCATTATCACATTCACCTTACATATATTTTTAACACATAACAAATCACTTCCCTTATATACATTTCATGTTTCTCATGTCCATCTAATCATTATCATCATGCTTGATTCATTACACTTAGAACATTTATAGCTCATATAACATTAGTATGCATAGTTTATCATGCTTAAGATACTCATTTTATAATGATAAACATGTATTGAACAAACTAAGGGAACTCGTGGTGAAGTTCGGGTTCAATTTGGGAAGGAAAACATACATTTTGAGGGCAAAATAAGGTTACACGGCGGTATGGACACTCATACAGCCGTGTGGGACGTGAAAAATGGGTAAAATTGGACAGCATGATTTTACACAGCGGTGAGGAATTCTTTCACAGCCGTGTGGGACGTGAAAAATGGGTAAAACTGGGCAAAATGGTTTTACACGGCGGTGAAAAATTGAGGCAGACTCTAGACTGACTCTATAATTCAACTTGTATTGCATTTTTGACATAGCTAGGGTCATTTCTGGGCAAAACGTTCTTCTTATCATATCTTCCTATATGTCTTATCTTTCAAATGGGACAAGAATCAGATCATTTGAACATCTATAACGTAATATATTCCCTAAACACTGAATGATGGTCATATGAACCGACAGAATAGGAATACCTACGTTGTGACAATATTTTGGAATGCTTAAAGCCAGAATTTGCTCCACACTCCTCTTAGACATTTTTAGATATGGATGTTATGTTTCAAATGCAATTTGAATCAACTCATTTGGAGCATTATAACTCAATATATGGATGAAAATGTCACTAAAGGTCAGGAGAGTCCAACACAGAAACTCAACTCCATTTTATTTTATTTTATACTTCCAACACATTAGTTATAAACCGACACATTTAGCATCATTTTAACAATACATATTCATTCCTTCAATCTATCACACCACACAACCATTTACATAATACACATAATAAATCAAATAATACACACACAAGCAACTAGTTCCCAAACCTCACACTCCTAAGCTCCTAATGGGGCTGTTGTTCACTAGCTTCCCCAACCTTTGCTTTGCCTTTAATCCTCCTCTTTTCTTCAGCTATTAAGCATAAATTTCCAGCATTAATATCCTCATAATAACCTCATAAAAATCATTCTAAGAATAGGTAGATGAAACAGAATTTTACATGCATGATTATACCATCATTTTACCTTACAAATCCTTGATCTTTGCTCTTAAATGATATGCATTCAACCCTTCCAACTTACACTCACTCAAGGCAGAGTTTTTGAAGGGAGAAGAGAGCTTAATTTGCTGAAGAACAAGTACAAAAGAATGGCTCTCTAAGACATACGAATTTCAGCTCTTCCTCTCTCTTTCTTTCTCACAAAATAAAGACTAAAGAAGGCTCCAATCTATGTACAAAGATGCAGAAAATGGAAACTCCACTAGCCACTAACTTTACTCTTCCACTAGACACTTAATGCTAATTGATGATGAGTCCACTCTTCATAAATCCACAGCAAAACCCACTAAGAAAAGTTGTTCCCCATTAGCTTCCACTACTCTTATTTAACTCCTCAAATGTTCCATCAATTCCCACTAAAAATCTGCTCCCACTTCTCTTATTTAAATTCTCACATGTTCCATCATTTCCCACTAACAAAAATCTGCTCCTTCATATAATTAATTACCCATTATTTTCTACCTTAATCCTTTGTTAATTAACTTAGTTAATCCTCCATTTATTTACCCATGCATAATGTCATTTTACTCACTTACATACTTTATATTTTTGCAATTAAATCCTTCTTTTATTTTCAGATTAATCCACCCCTATAATTAATTATCTAAACACCCTTAAATTCAGAATTTATCTCTTAATAAATATACATACATACTTCATATGACATACCGAAACAACTAGGGTATTTTGCGGCCATTACAGTCACCAGTGGAGTCGCCACTGTGACGCCCGTCGAACCTAATAGAGGCCCTCTTTGAATCCACTTTTAGGATTCGAGGGATTAATTCACGTCTTTTTATCTTTGGCATCATGAGACATTTTGGACACCTCATTTCCAAAAGAACATTGAAAATGATCATTGTGATGCCCATTCCCTAACGTTAGACTAGCTCAGCTAATCTTAGTTAGAGAAGGCCGCACGCACACAAAAGAACACACGTTAAAATTCAGAACAATTAAATTTCATCATCTACAAGCATAACTCATGCATCACATGCTAACTACTTATAGTGCATTCTCCATAGCCACACATTCATGATTATCAGATTATTACATGCCTTTATATACTTGCTACATATTCAGATTATACAAAAAGCTTACACAAAAGGATCCCCAAAATATCAAACCCAAAACCTACACTTTCTACTTCCTACTGTTGACCGTACAAAATGCGGGGACGTCCTCCAGTCACCTCTCGTCCGTACCTGCACGGATTAGAGTAAATCCATGCTAAGCGATAACGCTTAGTGGGGAAAACATAACAAATAATTATCACACAATTAGGGTTATCATACATTGCATGCCAACAAACAAGCCTAATTAAAAAAAAAATCATCACATCAAAAACCACTCCATACATGTCATGGTTCAACACTATATTCAATCGTAAAGCATTCATCGCGAGTTCACATATTCACATTGCTTACTACAACATATCACAATCGTTTCCACTTATTATTTAGTTGGATAGCCTGCAATTCAATGACGCGGATAACGGATATCGCATTGGTACCACTCAGGTACTGGAATCTCATCGAGATTACTTTTACGCATTGGTACCCTCAGGTACTTAACATCATTCCACATATAATAAAATCCAGCAAGGATTATTCGCATTGTTTTCGCATTGTGATTCCCATGGAATCAGACACATTTAATGCATGGGGCTGCAGCTCTTGACCCTATAGGCATGCCTAACTATCCACTACTTGACTCGCAGGCTTAAGTTGTTAAACAAAATATTCAGTTCACATTGATCACTTTTCACATCACATATGTTGATAGCCCATATCACATTCTCTTCACACATCCACATTAGCACATAGCTAAGCATTACACTTGCATACTCAATATGCTTCCAATTCGTTCTTCATAGATAATAATCACATAGTTGATTACATTCAAAAACCATCACATAGTATGCAAATTTACATTACTTAATACACACATAACACTTACTCATAATGTTCCTCATTTCAGCTTAAAGCCTTATCATTAAAAAGTCCAAGCACATTAGGGTTATATTGCCAAAACAGGGTAGGTCACGGTCACAATGGATTTCATTGTCACCGTGACATGTTGAAGTTCAAAACAGAATGCAAACTGGGGGCAGGTCACGGTCACAATCAATTTCATTGTCACCGTGACATGTTCCCAATCTTGGCAGAATGCAACTGGAGGGTATGTCACAGTCACAATGAATTTCATTGTCCCCGTGACATATCCTCACTTTGCAAAACAAAATGCTCTCCTGAGTATCTCACGGTCACAATGAATTTCGTTGTCACCGTGACATACAAAATCCATTAGGCAGAATTGAACTTATGCACACCTCACGGTCACAATCAATTTGATTGTCACCGTGACCTATGCAAAAACACCATAACACAGCTGTGTTTTGTCACTAGCACAGCTGTGCTTTCCAGTCCAATTCTTCCTTCTCATTAAGACTTTAAATCTCATTCTCACGTTTGGCAATCAACCTAAAAACGTCAACCACTTACTCATTTAGCACATACCTGATTTTCCCTTCTTGTTTTGCCATTCAATAATAGCACAATTTGGAATCAATCCCAATTCACACATAGCATACATGCTTTCAAACAACTGATTCACTAACACCTTTCATGCTCAATGCCATCATTCCATATACACATATAGTTCTTAACAAAATCACTATTGACCAATACAAATCATACAATTTACATGTTTAGGATTTGTTCCCAAACCTTATCTCCTTAGCTCCTAATCCCGACGGACGCTCGGCTCTCCGATTACAGCTTTTCCCTTATCTCTCTTCACTTCTTCAGCTAGCAAAACCAGTTCAATTCCAGAATTGAACACAATCCATCAATTCTCATTCCAATACCAAATCAAAACCAAAAAGAGTAGAAGATGAGAACACTATGCACTTATTCACTTACCTCCTACGTTTAACCCTTAATTCTTGCTCCCATTAACTATATGCATGCACTACTTAAGGCCTCTCTAAAGCTCATTCCCACGCAAGAAAGAAGAGAGAAAAACTCAGAAAATTGACTGAAATCACACAAATGAATCTTTTCCCTTTCTTTAGTTAACTCATGCATGCAAAGGTGGAGGTGGCATCCTCTCAAGAAGCCACACGGACTCCACTCACCAAAGTCTGCCTCCACAAACCAATTCTTACTTATTTTATTCTTAACTAATGCATCATTAGACAAACTAATCAACCATTAGCTTAACATAATATAATTACCCATTAGCCACTTAACAATCCTTTATACTACAATTAGGTCCTTCCAACCTTTCAATTGAGTCCTGTCTTCAATCAATTTAATCCAAAACTCACATTCAATTCACACACACATGCCAATTTAAGTTAATTCTTTTAGGGTACAAATCCGGCCATGACAGCTCTCCCCTCCTTAGAGAATTTCGTCCTCGAAATTCATACCTGAGTGAAACAGCTGTGGATGTTGCTCTCGCATAGCCGCTTCGAGTTCCCAAGTTGCCTCTTCTACACCATGATGCTGCCAAAGCACTTTTACAAGTGGTATTTGCTTATTCCGAAGTTGCCTCATTTCTCTTGCTAAAATCTCTTTAGGTTTCTCATCATAGGTAAAGTCTGGCTGAATCTCAACTTCTTGCACAGTTAACACATGAGATTCATCCGATCTATACCTCCTCAACATGGACACATGAAACACATCATGAAGCTTGTTTAATGCCGGAGGCAATGCCAAGCTATATGCTACGGAGCCCACTCTTTCCAAAACTTCATATGGTCCGATAAACCTTGGACTCAATTTTCCTATCTTGCCAAACCTCAGTACCTTCCTCTAAGGAGATACTTTCAGAAGCACCTTATCGCCCACACTGAACTCAATATCCCTTCTCTTCAAATCAGCATACAACTTTTGTCTGTCACTTGCTGCTTTCAATCTTTGCTGTATGCTCTTAGCTTTCTCTTCTGCATCCCTCACTAGCTCGGGTCCAATGACTCTGATTTCATTCAATTCTGTCCAGCAAACCGGTGAACGACATTTCCTTCCGTACAAGACTTCATACGGTGCCATACCAACACTAGTCTGATAACTATTGTTATAAGCAAATTCCATAAATGGAAGAAACTTATCCCAACTCCTAGAGAAATCCAAAACACATGCTCGCATCAAATCTTCCAAAACCTGAATAATTATTTCCGATTGTCCATCGGTTTGCGGATGAAAAGCAGTACTAAAATTCAATTTCGTACCCAAAGCAGCTTGTAAGCTCCTTCAAAACTTAGAAGTGAATATGGGATCCTTATCAGAAATAATAGACAAGGGTATCCCATGCAATCGGACAATTTCTCTTACATACAACTCAGCCAACTTTTCCATAGAATAATGCATCTGAACTGGTATAAAGTGAACTGATTTCGAGAACCTGTCCACGATAACCCATACTGCGTCTTGCTGTCTTGAGGTCAGAGGCAATCCAGACACAAAATCCATCGTAATATTATCCCATTTCCATTGTGGAATAGGGAATGGATGCAATATCCCCTGAGGCACTTGATGCTCCGCTTTAACTTGTTGACAGACAAGGCACTTAGACACATATTCCACTACATCCTTCTTCATCCCAGGCCACCAGTACAACTGTTTCATATCTTGATACATCTTGTTTCCACCTGGATGTATAGTGAAAATTGTATTATGAGCCTCATGCATCAATTTCTTCTTTAATTCTTTATCATTTGCCACACACATTCTATTCTTGTACAGCAGTACTCCATCTTCATTCACTGAATAGTCAGTCGTGTCCATATCCCTGACTGACTGCAGAACTTGTTGTAACCTCGCGTCATTTCTCTGAGCAGCTATTAACTCGTCTTTCAAGACCGGTCTCGCTTTCAACTGTGCCAATAAAGCTCCGTCCGCAGAAAACCTCCACTTAATCTGCTTTAACTGTAATGCTGAAATTGATTTCCTGCTCAAAGCATCAGCCACTACATTAGCTTTTCCCGGGTGATAATCCACAATACAATCATAGTCCTTAAACAACTCGAGCCATCTTCGCTGTCTCAGATTCAATTCCTTCTGTGTAAGCAAATATTTCAAACTCTTGTGATCGGTGTAAATTCTACACTTCTCACCATACAAGTAATGTCGCCAAATCTTTAAAGCAAACACTACTACTGCCAATTCCAAATTATGAATCGGATAATTTTGTTCGTGCGGTTTCAATTGCCTTGACGCATATGCTATCACCTTTCCATCTTGCATCAATACATAACCCAACCCTATACCTGAAGCATCGGTGTACAGCACATATTCTTTACCAGTCATAGGCTGTGTAAGAATCGGTGCTTCTACTAACATCTTCTTCAACTGATCGAAACTCGCATGACATCTTTCAGACCACTCATATTTCACTCCTTTTCGTAGCAATCTTGTCAACGGTGAAGCTATTACTGAAAATCCTTTCACAAATCTTCTATAATATCCAGCCAACCCTAAGAAACTGCGAACCTCTAGCACATTCTTAGGCGGTTTCCAATTCACAATTGCTTCTATCTTAGTTGGATCTACTTTAATCCCTTCAGATGAGATCACATGACCCAGAAATGACACCTCTTTGAGCCAGAACTCACACTTACTTAGTTTGGCATACAGCTGATGCTCCCGCAGTGTCCGAAGCACAACTCTCAAATGTTGTTCATGTTCTTTCTCATCCCTTGAATAAACCAAAATATCATCTATGAACACTACCACAAATTGATCCAGATACGGTCTGAACACCCGATTCATTAAATCCATAAACGCAGCTGGCGCATTGGTTAACCCGAATGGCATCACCAGGAACTCATAATGCCCGTATCGAGTTCTAAATGCAGTCTTAGGTATATCTTCTTTCTTCACTTGCAATTGATAATACCTCGAACGCAAATCAATTTTTGAGAATACACCTGCTCCTCTTAACTGATCAAACAAGTCTTCAATCCGAGGTAAAGGGTACCGATTCTTTACTGTCACTTTATTCAACTGCCGATAATTAATGCACATTCTCATTGTACCATCTTTCTTCTTAACAAATAGCACTGGTGCTCCCTAAGGAGAAATACTAGGTCTAATAAAACCCCTGTTCAGCAATTCTTGCAGCTGCTCTTTCAATTCCTTCAACTCAGTTGGAGCCATTCTGTACGGTGCCTTAGATACAGGTACTGTTCCTGGCATCACATCAATCGATAACTCAACCTCTCTTATTGGTGGTACACTGCTCAATTCTTCAGGAAACATGTCAGGAAACTCTCTAACTACCGGTATCTCTTGCATCTTCACATGTTCTCTCTTACTGTCTAACACCAAAGCTAGATAAACTTCACATCCTTTTCTCATACACCGCCAGGCTTGCATAGCAGATATCACATTTACAAGAGGATTAGTGCACACCCCTCTCACTGTCACTCTGTTCCTCTCACTATCAGTGAGTATAACCATCCTCTTCTTACACTTAACATCCGCATTATATTTAGTTAACCAATCCATGCCCAAGATCAAATCAAACTCATCAAACGGTAGTTCAATCAAATCTGCTGGAAACACACTACCCTGAACTTCTAATGCACAGTTTCTATACACTCTGTTCACATTAACATTACCCCCTAAAGGGCTAGACACACATATATCATATTTTAAACATTCAACTTTAGGCATCTTTTCGCATATCTTTTTATCACACACATATGAATGAGTTGAGCCCGGATCAATAAGTGCAAACATTTCCACACCATAAAGTAGAATAGTACCTGCTATCACCTCAGGCGCATCCTGATCCTCTCGTGCCTTCATTGCATAAGCCCGCACTGGTGCTGCATTAGGCCTATCCACAATCTCAGAATCAACTGCACCCCTGGACTGGCTACCTCTGCCACGTCCTCTTCCTCTTCCTCTATTAACAGAAGGCAAATTTGAACCACCCCTACTCTGCTCTTGCTGATTTCCTGCCGTTTCATAGGCGTTGGGACAGTTAGCAAGGAAATACTCAGTGCTTCCACATCTAAAACAAGCACCTGTCACTCTCCAGCATTCACCTCGATGCCTCTTACCATAGTGAGGACACTCTTGTACCTCACTTCTGTTACTAGATGTTCCTTTCCCAGCGCCAGATGCAGAGGGAGCGCCACGCTTCTTACCTCTTGCTGCAATGCTGATCAAATAAATCCTCGACTCTAGGCAAGGGATACTTGTTCTTCACTGTGACCTTATTGATTTGCCTATAGTCGATACACATCCTCAAAGAACCATCTTTCTTTTTGACAAACAAAACCGGGGCTCCCCATGGAGATATGCTAGGTCGAATAAACCCCTTATCCAATAACTCTTGTAGCTAAGTTTTGAGCTCTCTCAACTCTACAGGAGCCGATAAGGTGCTTTCAAAATGGGTGAAGTACCCGACAAAATCTCTATGGACAACTCCACTTCTCTCTCGGGAGGCAAACCAGGCAATTCACTTAGAAACACATCACTAAACTCCCTAACAACTGGGATATCCTCAATCTCTACCTGATCATGCTTCGAATCCAAAACAACTGCTAAGAATGCCTCACATCCATTCCTCATAAACTGCTTAGCTTGCATGGCCGAAATCACATTACTCAAAGAACTCAAACCCAAACCTTTAACCACTACTGAAGACTGATCTCTATCTCGCAACATAACCATCTTCCTATGACAATTAATATTAGCCCAATGCTTACTAAGCCAATCCATACCCAATATCAAATTAAACTCCCGAAACGGCAACTCTATCAAATCAGCAAGAAACTCAACACCCTGAACCAAAAGGGGATAATTCCTATGCACTCTACTCACATTGACACTATGCCCTAAAGGACTGGTCACACAAACCTCATAGTCTAACTGATCAACATCATGTATCTTCTCAAATAATATAGTTGTGCACAAATATAAGTGTGTGGAACCAATGTCAATTAGAGCATATAACTCAGTGTCAAAGAGTAGGAACTTACCAGCAATCACATCTGGGGCATCTTGCTCATCCCGAGCTCTCATGGTATAAGCTCTAGCTGGAACCGTCAAAGGACAATCAACAGACTCTGATAGAGCTCCCTAGCTATGCCGACCACCTCAACCTCTACCTCGGCCTATACAATAACTAGCTTGCGGAGCATTAGAACCAACTCTGCTAGCCTCACGCTGATCATCAGAAGCCTCATTATACCTCGGACAATTTGCCAAGTAGTGATCAGTGCTACCACATCTGAAATAACCACCCGTGAGCCATCTACACTCACCCTAATGGCGCTTACTGCAGTGAGAACACTCAGGCAACACATCAGTCCTCAAACCAGAACCACCTCTGCCAGAACCAAAACCTCTGGCAGAACCTTGCCTCCTGCCTCTCAAAGTCAGACCTGAAGACTCATCATGCGGGTTCCTTGACCTCTTACCCGATGATGATGACAATCTTGATCCACCACGAGGGGGATTCCTCCTCTGAGCCCTCTCTCTCAGAACAGACTCGGATCTCTTGGCCCGCACAACCGCTTGCACAATCTGATAGTACCCAATGCCTGGAGTACTCATCAAAGAAATCAACATAGCTCGCAAAGACTCATTCAAACTGGCCTCAAAATGCCTATATCTGAACTCTTCAGTCAAAACACCTTCTAGAGCATACTTGACCAAACGGTTGAACTCTTTCTCAAATTCTGACAATGTCATAGCCCTCTGCTTTAAGCTCAAAAACTGTGCCCACTTAGCATCCTTGTACTCCCTAGTCACATACTTGTTAGTGAATTCCCTCTCGAAGAACTCCCATGTGACCGGGTCAGGCAACTAAGGATGCCTACGGACTAACTTCCACCAATCATAGGCAGACCCCTGAAGCAATGCCACAACACTCTCAACTTGCCAATCAGCAGGACACCTAGTCTCCTCAAACACTCTCTCTACTTTCTCAATCCATTTCTCAGCAAGCTCAGACTCATCCAAACTGGTACCATAGAAATCCTCTGCACCAGCTCTCCTCGTGCTCTCTAAAGGGGCCGGGCTCTCGGAGCAGTCACCCTATCCAAGACTCGAGCCATGTCCTAAGAAATCTTCAACATTGCCTCGAAGGGCATGGCTGCGGCCTCAGGCTGAACCCTATGTGTTTAAGCTGAAATAGACACTGAAGGATCAACAGTTTGGGGATTCACACTTTCAGCAGACCCCTCAAGCGACCCACAAACAGAATCAGAATCCATCTAAACGAAAGGCAAAGACAATTGCATCAGCTAACACAGTCTAAATATATATCTATACACAACAATCACCTAGAAAATGCCTAAACCGGTGCTCTGATACCAAAAACTGTAACACCCCCTTCCCATACGTAGGAGAACCCATCCGTAAGAGAGTGAGAACTCGTACGAGAAGGGGTGTCGCAACAAACAGGACGGAGCAAACATACATTCACATAATATAAACATACCAATAAATAGTGGAAATTAAAACTTTAAAAACAAAAGATCATTCATTCAAAGAATAACAATATTCAATTACATAACTATTCTGATACCATCATAATTACATCATTCAAAGATACATAGCGGAAGCTGAATAAAAACTATATACAAGAAAGATTACTATTACAAAATAATGATGATACAAAAAGGAAACTAAGTCCTAACAATAATCCCACTGTTTTGGCTTGACTGGTGGCGACTCTCCCAAAAGCTAAACACCTTCCGCACCTGTGCGGGTGAAAACACCATGCTAAGCGATAACTCTTAGTGGGGAAACAAACAATAATATATTGACGGCAATTCATGATGATCACATACATAATGGCATACAAAATATCATAAGATATTATCACAATAGAATTCCATTCATAACCATTCAAAGGTTCAATAAAATATTCATATGCCAACAGATCATATACTCATAATTAGAGTCATTCAGATTCAAATACTTATAATCATATCCATTCGGATTCACATACTTATAATCATATCAGAACAAATCATAACACCTGCTGACTCACAGTAGTGTATAACGAGTAAACGCGTAGCGGTACCTTACGGGTACGAATCGAAAAACAATATCACATTTTCTCTTTTCAAAACATTTTACAAAAGGATCTTAAACAGGATCCGTACACGTAGAAGTTCGCGAGGAACTAAACGGGGACATGACCAGGGTCCAGAACAGTACAGAGGCTACAGCTAAAGGACTCCTTTAGGCATGCCTAACTATCCACTAGACTGACTCTTGCAGGTCATGCATAATATAAATCATGCTCAAGGCATATCATATAATTTATCATGAAGAATTCATAATAGTACACATATATAAGCATAATTATTCCCATACATTATTAAAAATCCATGAAGAAATAATACAGAAGTCATTTTAAAAGAAAGGGACAAAATCAAAAAAAGGACGAAAAGAGGTCATTGTCGCAATCGCGACTGGTGTCGTGCTCGCGACAGTGGTCGGATGGCCTTCACGAGGGGAAGGGGCAAAGAGGGCACTGTCATGATCGTTACTAGTGTCGCGCTCACAACAGTGGCCGATAGGCCTGTGCGAGGGGAAGGGCGAAGGGGCGAAGGGCACGCGAGTCATTAGACTACCTTCACAACACGTGAAGGCTGTTCACGACTCGTGAACAATGTTCGACTCGTGAACATGGTTCATGACTAGTGAACTCAGTTCACATCTCGTGAACTCTCAGCCTTCCCTCGCCAACTCGTGATCCGCTGCACCACTTGCGCACGTTGAAGCTTCACGAGTCGAACGCCTCATAACAACGGAGCAAATCTCGCGTAAAACTGGAATTTACCGTTTTGTCGTTCTAGCGAGGATGTCGCGCTCACGACAGCATCGCAATTTCCAGTTTTCCAGCAAAATGCAAAGAACCCAAATTTCCAACCACAAAACCATTTTAACCCAAAATCAAACCAAACCTCATCTTACGTTCAAATATGCCTTCCACCATCACATATAACATAAACACAACTTAATTCAACACTTTACACAATCAAAATCATGCATTATCAAAATCAAACTCCTCAAGAACACAAACCAAGAAATTTACAGCAAACATTCATCAAACATCAAATATTGTTCAATACTTCAACATTCATGCATTATAACTCAAATCAAATAATTACCCATAACATTAACACTATAATATGCCTCATCAAACACTAATTTTCCAGAAATCACATGCAAAGGCATAAATTACAATATGAACATCAAACAATCAAATTTCAAAAAAACTCAAACAAAATCCCAAACCTGTAACTCCTATGCTCCAAATCACTTAGCACCACTCCCACTAGCCTTCTCCTTTCCTTTGGGATCACGAGGAGGCTCAACTAACCAATAACACCTAACAAGATACACAAATAAAAAACCTATATCAGAACCCAATCTAAATAAAAAAAGAATAATGGAAGAAGAAGATGAAGAAGACCCAACAATACATACCAATTTAAGCTTAAAGGGATGATCAATTTCCACCATCACACTTGAATCCAAGCTAGGGCACCCAAGCGAAGAGAAAAAAGGAAGGAGATGAAGAGAGGAAGAGGAAATGGGAAAGAAACAGCAATTTGCTGTTCTCATTTCTCTCTCCTTCTCTTTATTTCCTTTTTCCTAATTCCTAGCCACGTGTCACTCTCTGGTTGGTGGAACTTGACCACTCACACCCAACAAATACACATGCTACTACACATAAGACCAACCCACATAATTCACACCCTACAACCATATGCTCATGCACATACTGTTACAACCCAATGCACATACACCCTATTAACATATATGCACCCACACAATATTACAGCACACAAAAACATGCATTTTATCCAAAATGCCCTTAACACATGCCAAAACTCTTACACATGCCCACATACACATAGCAAACATGGCTCAAATTATTAGGGGGGAATCGGGGTGTTACACCATCCTTGAAACAGTCGATTGTTGATGCTCAAAAGGATGACCTTAGATTGCAGCGGGTTTTGCAAGAGGTCCAATTGGGTAAGCAATCTGAGTTTTTAGTTTTGGAAGGGGTACTTATGTATAGGAATCGTTTGTGTGTGCCCGAGAGTGATGAGTTAAGGAAGAAGCTTTTGAGTGAGGCGCACACTACAGTCTTTACTATACATCCAGGAAGTGAGAAGATATATCAGGATATGAAGCAATTCTACTGGTGGCCTGTGATGAAGAGAGACATTGTGGAATTCGTGGTAAAGTGTTTGACTTGTCAGCAGGTAAAGGCTGAGCATCAAGTTCCTTCGGGATTGCTCACTCCTTTATCCGTTCCCATGTGGAAATGGGATGACATTGCCATGGATTTTATGTCGGGTTTGCCAGTGACTCAGCAAAAGCATGATTCTGTTTGGGTTGTTGTGGATTGGCTTACCAAGTCAGCACATTTTTTGCTGGTCAGTATGGACTATTCGATGGATAAGTTGGCCAGTGTTTATGTGGATGAAGTAGTCCAGCTACATGGTGTGCTATTGTCCATAGTGTTAGATCGGGATCCAAGGTTTACATCTAAGTTCTGGAAAGAATTGCAGAGAGCTTTGTGTACTAAGTTGAATTTCAGCATAGCATTTCATTCTCAGACAGATGGTCAGTCCGAGCGAGTTATCTAGATTTTAAAGGATATGTTTCGGGCTTGTGCTTTGGATTTTTCTAGCAGTTAGGACAAGTATGTGCGGCTTATGGAGTTTGCCTACAATAATAGCTATCAGTCGAGCATTGGGATGTCACCGTTTGAGGCTTTATATGGTCGACTGTGTAGGACTCCAGTTTGTTGGACAGAGTTAATCGAGCGATCATTTGTTGGACAAGAGATGATTAGAGATATAGAGGAGAAGATCAGAGTTGTGCAGCAGAATCTAAAAGTGGCTAAAGATAGACAGAGATCTTATGCCAATTTGAAGAGAAAGGATATTCGGTTCGAGGTTGGGGACCAATTTTTCCTTAAGGTTTTGCCTTGGATGAAAGTATTGCGGTTTGTCAAGAAAGGTAAACTTAGTCCTCGGTCCATCGGGCCTTTCGAGCTTTTGGAGAAAGTTGGTCCGATAGCCTATAGGTTGGCTTTACTGATGGAGTTGGCTAAGATGCATGATGTCTTCCATGTCTCCATGCTTCGATGGTATCGATCGGATCTGTCGTATGTGTTATCAGTTCAAGATGTTCGGATTCAGTCGGATTATTCTTATGATGAGGAAATGAAAGCTATTATAGCTCGGGAAATGAGACCAATGAGGAGCAAGCAAGTTCCTTTAGTCAAAGTTCTTTGGCAGCATCATGGAGTTGAGGAAGCGATTCAGTATCCATAGTTGTTCAGTTCAGGTGAGAATTTTGAGGACGAAATTCTTGTTAGTAGGGGAGAGTTGTCACACCCCGTTTTCCCCCTATTAGTTTGAGCCATGTGTATGTATGCATGTGTGAGTGTTTTGGCATGTGTTAATGGTATTTTGGGTTTTATGCATGTTTTATGGGCTTTATTAGAGTGTGGGTACATGTATGAAATTGGTGTGTATGAGTATGGGTCTTGTTAGTGTGTGCATGCTCATAGGAGAGTAGTGTGTGTATTAGTGAGGGTTAGTCTTGTGTGTGGTGTCTTGCATGAGTCTAGGGTGTGAATTATCAAAACCCACCAATCTCACGGTAACATGTGGCAAGGGAAATTAAGAAGGGGTATATAAAGAGAGGAGAGAGAAAGAGAGAGCAGAATTCTGCCCTAGCTCTCCCATTCTCTTCCTCCTTCCCTCCTTTGCTTCTTCTTTCTTCCTCTTCCTCTTGCTACACCTTGATTCTTTCTTTTCTTGGCTGTCTTGTTGGTGGATCTTGGTAATTCTCAAGAGCTTTATTGGAAAGTTAGTGGGTTTTCTCTTCTTCTCCATCTTTTCTCTTATTTTGTTAGATATGTTCTTAATCTAGGATTTTTGTGTTTGTATGGTTCTTGGGTTTTCGGGTTTAAAAGCGCCTACTCGTGATCCCAAGAGGAAAGAGAAGGCAAGTGGGAGTGGAGCTTGCAACTAGGAGCATATGAATTTTCAGCTTTGGGAATTTATTTGAATTTGTGCATTTTTGTGATTTGGTATGTTGAATGATTTTTCTAGAAATTTGAGGTTTGATGAGGCTCATGTTAGTGCAAATGTTATGGTTTTTGGTTTTATTTAAGTTATAATGCATGAATGATGAGTTATTGAAGCAAATTTTGAGTTTGATGAACTTTATTGCAATTTTCTGGGTTTGTCACTTTTGAAAGGTTTGATTATGTTAATTCATGATTTTGATTGTGTTAATTGTTGTAAAAGATGTGTTTTATGTGATTTATGATGATAGGAAGGTTGATTTGAGGTAAGATGAAGTTTGGGTTGATTTGTGTTTGAGATTGGAGGTTTGGATGATTTGGGAGTGTGATTTTCTGCAGATTTTCACGTAAGAGCTGGAAATCACGACTCTATCGTGAGCGCGACACTATTACGACAGAGCTCGGTGAATTCAGCCCTTGCACGTGGCCGAGCGGATTTGGGTTGCCGAGCCGCCGCTGCGAGAGCTCTCTATCACGAGCGCGATACAGTGCTCGGCTGCAGAGCAGATTTGGGCAGTCCCCTATCGTGAGCGCGTGCCTGCGCACGAGCGCGATAGAATTTATAGGCCGCTCACTGTCGCGAGCACGACGACCATCACGACCGCGACAATAAGATGAGCTTCTATCTCTGCGCGAGCACGAAGACTGCCGCGATCGTGACCTGGGGCAAGTTTTTCCTCTATCACGAGCGCGACACCCCTGGCTTCAATTTGAGTTTTCTTTTGTGATTTCTGATGTTTAATTTTTGAACTTGTGATGCTTTTAGGTTTATAGTTGGACAATTTTATAAAGTATATAAATATAAATGGATGTATTATGCATGACCTACAAGAGTCGGTTTAGTGGATAGTTAGGCATGCCTAAGAGAGTTCAGTAGCTGCAGCCCTCAGTTCTGTGTTGGACCCTAATCAGGTCCCCGTTTGGTTCTTTGCGAACCTCAATGTGTTTGGATCTTGTTTAAGATCCCCTCCGTAAAATTTTTTTGAATGAGAGAATGTGATGATGCTTTTCGATTCGTACCCGTAAGGTACCGCCATGCATTCACTCGTTATCCACTACAGTGAGTTAGCAGGTGTTATACTTCGTTGTGTTACCTAAATGTGAATCCGAATGACTATGATTATAAGTATGTGAATCTGAATGACTTTATTTATGAGCATATGAAACAGTTATTATATGAATGTGATTATGAGCTTTTTAATGCTTATAAATGTGACTTAATTATGATTATGTCTTATGATTATCAGCTTATGCCATTATGTATGTGATCTTCCTTGATGACCATTGTGAATGGCCGTCCATATTATTGTTGTTTGTTTCCGCACTAAGCGTTATCGCTTAGCATGGGTGTTTTATCCGTGCAGGTGCGGAAGGTGTGTAGCTTTTGGGAGAGTCATCGCAAGTTAAGCCAACACAGAGGGAATTGATGTTAGGACTTAGATTTTTCTATTATGATTCTTTTTGTAATAGTGAACTCTCATTGTATTTAGTCTTTTGTTCAGTTTCCGCTTTGTAATTTTGAAAGATGTAATTATTTTGGAAATATGAGAACAGTTATGTAATGAATATTATTATTGCCTCTTTGAATGAATGATCGGTTTTGTTTTAAAGTTTTAAATCCTCTGTGTATATGTATGTTGATATTATGTGGATGAATGTTATTGTATCGATTGGCTTGGTGACACCCTTGCTCATATGGGTTCTCACTCCATTGCGGATGGGTTCCCCTGCGTATGGGTAGGGGGTGTTACAACACGCATATATATATAAGCATAACAGGCTTATATCATAACTTATAAACATTCATATAGCATCATATTAACAATTCACCTTATTTCACATCAATATCAAATTCATAGGTATGCCTAGAAACTCAGAGTAGCGGATAACGAGTGAACACACTGGTACCCTTGGGTACAAACAAAAGCAACTTCTATCATTTTCATTCAAAAACATTTTCACATTGGGGGATCTTAAACAAGATCCAACTTATAAGAATCGCGAGGACCCGAAAGTTGACCTGATCAGGGCTCAGAACACATTGGGGCTGCAGCTAACAGAACTCTGTAGGCATGCGTATCTATCTACTGACTCGACTGTTGTAGGCTAAAATATAATTTCAAGATAAATATCACCATATGAAGCATATTATAATTCAAAAATAGATCACATAGCATAACATATGGAAATTCATACCATGAAGCATACATAATATGAATGAAAAATCACGTGAAGCATAACAAATAATAGCCAAATGCAGAACAGGGGAGCATCGCGCCCGCGACGACCAGTCGTGCTGTCGACAAAAGCCAAATGCACACAAAGGCGAGCTCGCAACACTTAGCCGTGCTCGTGAGAAGAGGCTGATTGGCCTCTGTCGTACTCACGATAGAGGGCGGGGAGGTCAATGTCGCGCTCCCGCGTGCAGGCGCACTCGTGATAGCGATCAACCTGGTAGAAGCTCGGTTTATTGAGATCTCTGTTGTGCTCGTCACAAAGACACTCCTCGGCAGAAGCTCGAATGACCGAGCTCTGTTGCGCTAGTGATGAAGGTTATGCTCAAGACAAAGTCGAGCTTATTACTCCTTATGCCAATCTGCATAGTACCTTCAACATAAAAACCATCCCAAATCATGCAGTTAACCCACCAAACTTGCACACAATTAACAAAAAGCATCCAAAACATGTAATTCATCATAAAACCCAAGTTTTATTCTGATTACAAGTGACTAAAAATAGCAAAATAATCAATTTAAGTAATCAATCTCCAAACCCAGAAAATTATCCAAAAATTCATATAAAATAACTTCTAAGATTCAATCTCTACCTTCAATACTAAGGTTCCACTACAACTCACCAAAACACACTTCAATTAAGCATACATACACACTTTCACTCTCAATTCCCAAAATCCATAGCAAAATTTAAAAGACAAAACATGCAAACTCATACAATTCCCAAACCTTCAATTCTTAAGCTCCATAAAAATCAGTCGACGGCACTACCACTTGCTTTCTCGTTGCCTTTGGGATCTCTAGCAGGAATATCTGATCAACCAAACCCAAAACACACAAATTACTCAAAACCCAAACACAACCATCAAATTAAACCAAGAGGAGAAGAGAATAAGAAGGAGAATAACTTACCTAAAATCTAAAATTTGCCAACACCAAATCAGAATTTCAGTAGCTTGAAAGGATGATCCAAGAGCAAGAAAGGAGAAAAAGAAGAAGATGCAGAGGAAGAGAGAGTTGCAACGGGAATAGAGGGTAGATAGTTGTCCTCACGTTCTCTCTCTCTCTCTCTTCTCCCTTAGTCGACTCCTCTTTTTCTCTTTCCTTCATACCCTCCATCTACTTGTCAAACATGAGTGGTGGATTTGGAAAATTCCAACTTTACTCCTCCTTTTCTCCTCAAAACAAACTTAATTCACATAATTAAAACTATCATGCAAATATACCCTTAAACTTCCTAATACACACACATACAAATACATAAAACACACCACGACCACACTAAGACCACACACATACACAAGCTCAAAACTACTAGGGTGAAAATCGGGGTGTCCCAACTCTGCCCTCCTTAAAGGAATTTCATCCTTGAAATCTCACCTGAGCTGAACAATTGCGGATACTAAGATCTCATGGCTGACTCTAGTTCCCAAGTAGCTTCTTCAATCCTGTGATGACGCCACAACACTTTAACTAAAGGAATCTGCTTGTTTCGGAACTATCTCACTTCGCCAAAATAGCCTTGGGTTCCCTATCATATGAATAATCTGACTGAACTTGCACATCCTGAACCGATAGTACATGAGATGCATCTAATCTATACCAGAAAAGCATCGACATGTGGAATACATCATATAGCTTGGCTAATTTTAACGGCAAAGCCAATCGATAAGCAACTGGTCCGATCCGATCCAAAATCTCATACGGTCCTATAAACCTTGGACTTAGCTTTCCCTTTTTACAAAAATGGAGAACCTTAAGCCAAGGCGACACTTTCAGGAAAATTTTATCCCGAACCTTATACTGAATATCTTTTCGCTTTAAATTAGTATAGGACCTCTGTCGGTCCTTTGCTACCTTTAAATTTTTCTGAACAAATTTAATCTTCTCTTTATTGTCCTTAACCAATTCTGGATCAATGATGGAACATTTAATCAATTCAGTCCAACAAACTGGAGTCCTGGATTTCCTATCGTAGAGAGCCTCGTATGGTGCCATCCCGATACTCATCTGATGACTGTTGTTTTACGCGAACTGCATCAAAGATACATATCTGTCCCAACTACCCGAGAAATCCAATACATAACCCCAAAGCATATCCTCTAGAATCTAAATAATCCTCTTTGACTGACCGTCAGTTTGAGGATGAAAAGCAGTGCTGAAATTCAATCGACTACCCAAAGCAGACTGCAATTCTCTTTAAAACTTCGATGTGAACCTGGGATCCCGATCAGACATAAACGATAGAGGAATACAATGAAGCCGAACTATCTCATTCACATAAATCTCTGCTAACCGATCCATAGGATAATCAAGTCGAACCGGCAAGAAATGAGCCAACTTGGTAAGCCGATCGACTATTACACATACAAAATTGTTCTTCCTCTGAGTTAATGGCAAACTCGATACAAAGTCCATCGTGATATTGTCCCACTTCCATTGAGGAATCTGTAAAGGAGTGAGTAAACCTGACGGAACTTGCTACTTTGCCTTTACCTGCTGACAGGTTAGGTAATTGGAAACAAAGTCCACAATATCTGTAATGCCCATACCCGCAAGTGGTACGGATATCGGTTGTCACGGCACTATTGTCTAATCGATGCTTATAACAAATGCGGTAAACTTTTTTTTTCTTTTTCTTAACTTATAAACTTATGGAATCTTTTATCCTTTTACACTGTGAGGTCACTAATATTCTCATTTAATCCAGTTCAGACATTTCATGTAACCTATCATGTCATTCAATAATATCTATAACATTCACCGTGTCCATATTACACAATATATAATCAATACTAACATTTTATATATACACCCATGCTAAACTTTTACATACATGCCACTAATACTGTAACACACCAAATCAGGCCTAGTTGGAAAACTCATGTTATTTGGATAATTAAGGGTATGTTCGTAATTGTGCAAGTGGAATTGGAAGTTATTGCTGAGGACCAAATTGAAAAGGGATTAAAGTTGGGGAAAAGAAATATTTTATTTAGTGAGCATTTAGTAGTTGTCAAAGATCCAAGAGAGATTTACCAAGGACTAAAGGGATATGTAATGACCCAAAAAGGGCTTAGTCGGAATTCGCGAGCTAAGTCAAAAAAATTAGGGGTATTTTAGTAATTTATGCATGAGGAAATTTGGACAATAAGGATTTAATTACAAAAATTAATTAAAATGTTAAGTGAAGGAATTATCTAGTGTGTGTGTGGTGTTTGGTAACAAGGATGTAAAGCACTTAATAAGAAGTTATCTAGTGAGTGGAGTGTATGATGCCTTGGATCATGAAAGTCAAAGTAGGAACCTTTGGTCCAATAGGATTATGCCAAGTGGATTAGGTAGGTGAGAGCATTAAATATGAAGTGAGTGAAGGAGAGAGGGAAACAAGGAAAGCGGAATTTTCTTCTTGTTCGCGTTTCCTCTCCTCCTTCTTCATCTTCTTTTCTTTCTTGCTCTCTCTTGCTTTGCCCTAAAGTGAGTCTTCAAGCTTGGGTTGGATTTCTGAATTTGAGCAGGTTTTGAAAGGTAAGTGATTGGGTTGCTTTGGGTTCTTCTTCTTCTTCTTTTTCTTCTTCTTCTTCTTCTTTATTTTTTGGTTTTGGTTGAGTGGTGTATGGTTTGATTAAGTGTGATTTTAGCTGGGTCATTATGCAAGAAACGGAGGAGAGAAAGAAGAACAAGGGAAAGGAAAAAGTGGGATTTCTGAAAGAATTGGATTGAAGCTTCTTTATCAGGTTTGGGAGCTCTATTTTTTATGTGTTTTGTTTGGAATTGGTTGCCCTGGTTTTATCTTGGATTATGTGTGAGTATGTGTAAAAGCATGTATATGTTTGGGTAATGAAATTGGATTTGTATGTTAGTGCTATGACGAGGATGATTGGCATGTTATGTTGAATTAATTGAGCATAGCTTTTGCATGAGTTTCTGGGTTTGTTTAGTTACTTTGATCTTCAAGAGTATATGTGTATGATTATTGTGTAAATTGTGTTATACGTGATTATGGTCATGTTTTGGAAGTATTCCAGTGACTGGGTAAGTGTTTATGTTTGTCTGAATGATTGACTGTGTTGGGTTGTGTTTTGAAAGCTTTGGAACAGATGTGTTTTGTACTGAGGAATTGGATAAAGTGACTCTATCGCGATCGCGATACTTGTCGTGAGCCCGACAGAGCCACTTGTTTCCAGCTTCTCGCGGCCCGCTCGGATGCACTCCTCACGACACGTGAAAATCCCTCACGAGTCGTGAAGATTGCCTGATCGGATGTGAGCATTCGGCAAGTGATTCTTCATAACACGTGAAGCGTTGTGAAGAATAGCTCAGGTTCTTCAAGACACGTGAAGCATCTTCACGAGTCGTGAACAAGAACGACTGCTCGGTTTCGCCAGATCGACAAGGAGTCTCGTTCGGCAGAAGTGCTCCACTCGACTTATCCCTTGCTCGGCGAAAATTTTTGTTCGGCGTAAGGGACAGCTCGGCGCTTGGTCTTGTGTGCGAGTCATGCTTCTTGGGCATGACTCGTGCCCAAGCGTCTAGGCCACCACGAGTCGTGCATAGTAGCATGACTCGTGCCAGCCAAATTTTGCTGTCGCGAGTCATGCATCACGACACGAGTCGCAATAGCCCTTGCATTTTGCCTTTGCGCTGAGGCTACTGTCGCGATCACAACAGTGAGCCCCCTCCTCCTGCCTGTTCTGTTCTGTTTTGCCTAAATGATTTCTTCTCTCTCCTTGCATGCCTTTTTCGCACTGTGTAAGTTATGTTTTGTAATTTTATACAAGTGTATTGATGTTTTTGAATTTTGTTAATAATTAATGACATGTTAGTGTTGGACTTTAGCTTTTGATATTGTCTAGTGATAAATGTTTAGAGTGAGTGTTTTAAGCCTAAAGTGTCAAAGTAGTGGATAGATAAGCATGCTTATAAAGGGATAGTGAGTGCAGCTGCCATTGTTGGCCTGCTATGGGTCTTGTGATTTCAGTTGACCTCCGTTAAGGTCTTAGTGAAAATGTTTTGAGACTTCGGTCTTCCTTGCTACCTTTGGGTATAAAAGTATTTGAGGCTTCGGTCTCCCATGTAGTGTTCCGGTATCCACAACCAGTGAAATTCAAGCTATGGTTTGAAGTGTTTGGCTTTTGCGTAGTGAAGTGTTATGAATATTATGTGATTCCAGTTAGTATATTTTGCTTTGTGCATGCTATTATCAAGTTCTGTTTCCTTATAGTGATATGACTTACGTATCTCTGTTTATTCTACTTAGTGAATTCAGTGTGATGCTTACTTACATGTAAAATTGTATGATATTATTGTATAGTGTTCTGTTGTTCTTGTTCCTCCCCACTAAGCGTTATCTCTTAGCACGGGCTGTTTTTTCATGTAGGTGGCAGGTTTTGTTCCGTTCGAGTCTCGCATCTACAGGGTCGGCCATTAGGAGTAGAGTTTTATTTATTTGTTACTCCTCCTGTATTCTTTTTGTATATGTATTATTTTGATTAGTGGCATATGTAATTTTTGTTAAGGATCTTATGTAATTCTGAATGATGTATTTAATATATTTTTATTTAATGTTAAAGTTATGAGTTTTATTATTGTTATTGTTTCGTACGCTTCCGTTGAGTTGTATGCATGTTTGTGAGTGAGCGTCGGGTAGCGCTCCGGTGTCCTTCCAACGGGGGCGACCAGGTGTTACAGGATATAATGCAAAGATTTTTCTTTTGAGCCAATAAGAAGTTGACACCTAGCAAGAGTTGGTGTGGGCATTAAATATGAAAGAAAGAAAAAAGGGAAAAGAAAGAGAGAGAAAGCACAAAATTCTGCTTTCCCGTTCTCCTCTCTCTCGGCTACTCTTCCTCTTTTCTTCTTCATTTTTTGCATTACCTTCTTGTTCTTCTTAGCTGGGTTTTTTTGTAAGATTGTGGGTGTTTTTAGTAGAGTTTGGGAGCTGGATTGAAGAGGCAAGTGTTTGGTTTTGGTTGCTTGTATGCTAGTCTTCTTCTTCTCTTTGATCTGCGTGAGATTTTGGGAATTTAGGGTTTTGGTTAAGTGAATTTCTGGGTTTGTGCAAGAATTTGGTGTTAAGAAGAAGAGTAAGGGCAAGGAAAAGGTTCAAGCTTGAAGAAGAGCTGGGTTTTGAGCTTCAAAGAGGTTTGGGAGTTTGTTTTTTGTTGTGTCTAGTTTGGGAGTTGTCTTGCCCTTGTTCTCATTTTCAGATTATGTGTGTGTGTCTTGTGTTTTCAATCCTGGATTTTTTTAGTGTTTTGTATGTGTTAATGCATGTGTAGTTGAGTAGTGAATATGTTTTAAAGTGTTAGTATTGTGATGGTTTGCATGTTGAGTTTGAACTGTTTGAGCCTAAGAGTTGTATGTAAAGTATGGGTTATGCATCTTGGGTTAATCCTTTGATATGTCATTTTCTTGTGCATTACTGGTAGGTTTAGTGAGTTAATGTGATCATAAGCATGTTTTGGAATGCATTTGAGTGATGAGGTAAGTGTTATTACATGTTTGAGTGGTTTTGGGTATGATTGGATTGAAAAAGTATGGCATAAAGTGCAGTTTCGAGGAAATTTCTCGCTTCTGTCGCAAGCGCAACGCTTGTGGCGAGCGCGATAGAGACGGGCAATTCCAGCACCGAGATTTTCGTGAAGGAAGGTTGAGCATGAGTCGTGCACCATCCCTGCCCATAGCGCTAATCCGACCTACTGTCGCGAGCGCGACGCTTGTCGCGATCGCGACAGAGAAGTGCTTGGTACTTTCACGAGTCGTGAAGCCCTTCATGAGTCGTGAAAGTAGCTAGCACGACTCAGATTGAGGCCTTGACACGAGTCGTGCACAATGACATGACTCGTGTCAGCCTTCTCTCTCGCAGTGCTGCTTTGGCTACTGTCGCGAGCGCGATAGTGAGCCCTCCTGCCTGCCCTGGTTTATTTTCGAAAATTATTTTCACGTCTCATTTGCTTGGGTTCTCCCTAGTGCATGGCCCATGTTTTTGCTCATATCTTAATTATATCATTGTTCTGTATTTTTGTATTGATAATTAATGATGTGATAGTGTTCCGATTTGTGATTGGTACTATCAAGTGTTATGTTTCGAGTGAGTGAGTTGAGCCTGAAGTGTCATAGTAGTGGATAGATAAGCATGCTTATAAATGGATATAAGAGTGCAGCTGCCTATGTTGGCCCTGTTTGGGTCTTACGGTCAACCTCTTATATGGTCTTACTGATAAAATGTTTTGAGACTCCGGTCTCCCTTGCTACCTTTGAGTATAAAATGTTTTTGAGGCTTCAGTCTCTAGCATGTGATTGAGGCTCCAGTCTCTAGCGTGTGATTGAGGCTCCAGTCTCTCACTTTTGATACTGTTCACAGTATCCCGCGTCGTGTAGTGTTCCCGTATCCACCGTCGGTGAAATTCAAGCTATTATATGAGGTGTTGATTTTTTGCTCAGTGAAGTGTTGTGTCTTTATAAGTGACTTCAGTCAGTGTATTGAAATTATGTATATTGTTGTTATGTTAGTTGCTCGAATCTATTGATTATGTGTTGTGTATCTCTGTCTTCTGTTATTTATAGAATTCAGTCTATTAATGCTTATTTATATATGTATTTGCATGATATTATTGTATAGTGCTCTTTGTCTTTGTTCCTCCCTACTAAGCATTATTGCTTATCACAGGTGTTTTCCCCATGTAGGTGGCAGGCTTGTTCGGTTCATGTTGCACATCTGCAAGGTCGGCCACTAGGAGTTAGAGTTTCTTTTTGTATTCAGCTCCTGTATTGAGTTTCTTTTTGTATTCAGCTCCTGTATTTTTGGTTTTTGCTCTTGTATAGAATAATTTTGTATAGGTTATGTATTTTGCTTCGTATGTAAGAATCTTATGTAATATCCGAATAATGTATATATATGTATTAAGATTTTCTTTTGCCCAATGTCTATGTATGCTTCCGCTTATGTATGTATATTTATTGTGTCTGTTTGTGTTCTGAGTGCGTGGCGCTCCGGTATCCTTCCAACGGGGGTATCGGGGTGTTACAAATGCTATTCATTCAATCAGAATTGGGCAGCATAACATCTATAACATTAGCTACCCAAAACCTGCAATTCAGCCAAAAACACACAGCCAAACCTAGTGGCATACAATTACAATTCAATATTCATTCAATATTTTAATCCATGTAAACAATATCTATCATTACACGTAAATAATTCAACAATACAGAGTATCTGTGTACATTCAATAGCAATAGATACTACTTCTAACTCCAATTTGAGAGTCCAGTCTGATCTCAACCTGATGGGACGCCTGCTCCACAGACGCTCCACTTGGTACCTACAGGCAGTCAAATAAACTACGTGTTAAGCGTTAAATATGTTCAGTCATGATTACGAATCTAATAATTTCCAACCCTAACTTATGCACACACATGCATAAAACATTCTATACGAATCAATTCTCTAGTTACATTTAAATTGCTCACTTAGTGTCATTTTACACTATAAGCTTTTATTTGCCCTACTTATTGGCAAATTACCATTTAATCCTTACGAGTTCAATACTTATCAATTCACTCTTTCATTTAACTAAATCACTATTTTTCCACTCCAACTGCATTTACTTACACATATCACTCTTATTCACTTAATGGCATCTAAATTGCCATATTACCATTTAGTCCTCAAACTTTTGTTTTAGTTCTTATTAGCTCATTACTTCACTCATTTTACCTCATATCACTATCGTTTACTCTTTTCACAATCATATTATCCTCTTAACACTCCTTTATATTTTATACATGTAAATTTATAGTTTGGTCCCTCGTTTGTCCCTTTTGTGTCTAATTGACATATTGGTTCATATAAAGTCTTTACATTGCATTGAATTTCATTAATCATTCACTTGATCATTTTGTTCATTTCACTTATCACTTTATGTACAAATTACCGTTTATTCCTTATTTTACCAATTTCAGGACAAAATTATATTTTTGCCCTTCTATTGATGTTATTTACAAAAATGCCACTAGTTACTTTTTATTTTCATTTTAAATCATCATTTGACTTACAAATTACATATTAGTCCTTAATTTCTCATTTTCATGGCAAATTACATTTTAGTCCTTAAACATTGAACTTTTTACAAAATGGTCATTTTACTTTCACTTTTCATTTACATGTGACTTAGTAGTGTACTTTTACACTAAATTACGATTTTGCCCCTACTTTTGTCAAATTACAATTCAGTCCTTCATTTGACGTTTAAGTACAATTTTATCATTTATTCATGTTACCTTTCACAATTTCAAGTCATTTCACTTTATGTCATTTTACTTTTGATAGAATCATATTATTTTACTATTTTATCCTCACATGTAGGCTTTTTATACATTATGCTGTTATTCGTTATACTTTTACATATTATGTCATATTACATAATGTCGTGTGACATTATTCCTTTACATGTTACACTTTTGCATATTACGCTTTCATACATTATCTTTTTTCACGTTCTATCATTTTACATTTTATCATTTTACTTTATATCATATTACGTTATGGCATGTTAAATTTTACATGGTGTCGTATTACACTTATGTCATGTTACATTTGATCATTTTACTTTTCACATTTTCAAATCATTTACATTCATATCACTTTTATGCTCCTAGTACAATCCCGGCAGACAATCTGCAAACTGGATATACGGGACGTAGGCCCCAAAGTCCCACTGCACTGCATTAGGGAATGACCCCGAATGATCACTCCATCATGTAACATATGATGTATGACGTATGACATGTGATGTATGACATATAACAGAGGGCTATGAGAGACCATCGCGAATCTATTATAGCAAAGCATGTCGTCATGACTTGCACCGCGGTATGGGTGTCCCTATGGCTATCCAAATATATCCTGGACTAGATTAAACAGCCAGACCACTAAGGGCAAAACTTTCACATTTATCAAAATTCACCTTTTCAAAAAGACTTTCAAATCCGCTTTCATTCACATATAACATATTACGTATGACTTTTCAATTAAATTTCATTTCAATCACTACATTTACATTACTTTCACTTCATTATCATTTCAATATCCTAATCGATTACTATTCTTATCTATTAGGCACAATTCTCATCACATACTTATTCTCATACAATAAGTATACGAAAGCCATTCAATAGTTATAAATTCAATTCATATCATTTCACTGTATTTCATTATTTTCACTTTGAGAATAATGGAATATCATACTAAAAATTATTCATATAATTTTCATAAATTCCAACTAAATTTATGGACACTTGTTTTCATATCTAAATTCATTTTAGGCTATTAATCTTCAAATATACTCAAGATATACCCTAGTATGCACTAGGGTACCATTCGGCCAAGGTGAGTACTTCACCTTACAAATTCTTTTAGTTTCATTTTAGCATTCTAATTGTCATATGAAAGGTTCTTAATCCTTTTTCTAAACTTATTATTCATTTACACATGCTTTTAATACAATTTCATTTAAGTCACTCATTTTGTTTCCATGTATTTCTTTTCATTAAACTTTCCCTTTCATTTCTAATTCATTCATTTATTCAATTTCCTACGTCATATAACATGTATATCATGTAACATATCATCTTATTCTTCTTGAACCATTCGGCCCTACTTAGGGTTCCACTATAACATTTTACTCCTCACTCATTCATGGCTTATTCCACTCAATTTATACACATATATTATTTAATTTCATTTAAACACTAGGTATACCTCAAATATACCTAAGTATACCTGTAAGCACCGTGTCCTGAGGCAGTCTGGATTAGAGATTATCCGATGAGAAATCAATGTCCGAGTCCATACAAACAGTTGAGATTCGGAGGTTTTGGTCCCTTGCTTCACGAGAAATGTGTTCTGTCAGCCTTCGTAGGAAAGAGGGAGGAGACGGGGAATTTTTGGGGTCAAAAGGTGTTTTTCTTCTCCACCGGCGGTCTGCCCGTCTGTCATAGGCAAGACCGTTGCTCGCTGCAGGTCACCGACGGCCTATGTGATTTTTCGACCCCCGTCGGAGGGTCCTAATTTTTCGGAGCACGCAACCTGATTTCCTGGAGCACGCAACCTCTCTGACGCCTGTCGGTCAGAGTTGCAGGCCCGTCGGTTGAATCCTTGTGTCAGTAGGATTGAACCGACGCCCGTTGGTCACCCCTGGCCTATAAAAGCTTTCATTTCCCACCTAGGAAGGGGTTGGAAAAATTTCTAAAGGGGGAAACTCTGTCAAAATTAACACTTATTTTCTCTCTCTTCCAACAAACACAAATCTTAAGAAATCTCTTTTAGTTTAAGAATCAAACCATTAAAAGGAGCTAAATCTAATTAGTTTTCCTAAGGCTTTGATTCCAAAATTCCATCTTTTGAAGGATCAAGAAGGAAATAATCTATTTTCCTCATTTCGACCTTTCATTTTGTCTTCTCGTGGAGCGTACGGGACTTTAATCGACACCAAAAATCCAACCAAGATATTATCTGAGGGTAAATATTCCGGACTTCTTCTCTGTATTATTTCATCTTTATTTTTATTCTTGTTTTCTTTCACCTTTTTCCTTTTACCTTTCTTTATTTCGATCCTTTTCATCTCATTTTTGTGGTAAAAATCTGTCTTTGCTTTGAAAAAATAGTTTCACTGTCATTTTCGGAGAGAGTGGTGACCGACGGGTCATTTGTTTCACCGACGCCCGTCGGTCACCCCTCCCACAGACGGCCTCTCTCGAGTGAACGACGGGACACGTTGGTCACCTTGACCGATGCCCATCGGTCACTCGGCAGTGGCCGTCCCTGGGTTCTGTCTCCATATTTTCAAACCCCCTTTTCTTTTCCTTTTTTTTTATCTCTCTCAAGTATTAGAGCTTTATTTATATTGCGCTTTTTGTATATTAACACCTATTAACCTTTTGTGAGCATATATGATTTTCCTGGACAGTTTTGAGCTCGAGGGGCAATCTACCATGCTCGGAGGATTCCGTCCGGTTTAGTTTTCTAACCTTCTTAGTTATTTCACTCATTTATTTATTTATTTATTATTTTATGTACATGAATATACCTTTTTATATCTCACTAAATATAAAAATTGATGAATGTTTTATATTTAATAAAGGGAGATTTTCATAAAATTAAGGACCCAATGTCCTATTTTTCATCCAATGAAAAATTTCCACAATAAAAATATCATTTTTATAATAAATGCATGCGAGGACAAAAGTCTTCAAAATAAATAATCTCCCGTCTTATGTATGTATTGCACATTTATAAATGGGAGTTGTATTCCGCTCCTAGTGTTATTGTAATTTTTGATTTAATATTCCTTTATTTATCTATCGCTTTAACACGTGAATAAAATGCGCTTTTAATTCAATTGCATCGTGTGGAAGGGGAGTGAATTAATGAGTTCAAAATTTAATCATAAAATGATTGAGGTAGAAATAGATGAGAAGTCTCGAACCAGCTCTGGTCTTTGGGCTCAACGAGGCGAGAGGTCTTTCCGATCACTCGTTGGAACTAAGACCTCCAAGACACCTCTTGTGTCACGAGACTTAGACGTTAATTCTAGGCTCCTTAGGGAGAGAGGTTTACCCTTCAAGACCCCTTTGGTTGGCCCAAAATGGATAATAAGCGCAGTCTTAAGCTCTCTGAGGCGAGAGAAACTTTCCCAATATTTTATTGGGTGGCGACTCCATGAAACCTCCTTGTTGCCCAAAATAGATGCACTTGTAAATATCTTTACAAGTTGCCAACAGACCCTCAATTGCCCGATGGCCCTCAAGCGGGCGGTCAGAGGGGCGGCCGTGGGGTCCGGCGCGCGTCACAGTGGTGACTCCACTGGGGACCGTATGGTTCGAGACTTCGATTTGAAAATACCTCGGTTAACATTTATGATTAAAGTTTAATTCATAAATTCGCTCTCTCTCATTTCCATATACATCCCATTAAAGCCTTAGAATATGCTAGATTGGTCCCTTCTTAACCTTGGTGCATTCCCGAAGCACAGCCCTACGTTCACTCAATGTGGGGAAGTGTTAAGGATAATCACCAGCCCAAGCTCCGTACCTTTTGGTATATAAAATGATGACCCGATCGGTCGTTATGCTTGTGATGAGCTAGACCCGTCGGCAGGGATCATACTTGGGTAGCCTTAAAGTAATATCTCCCTCGACCAAAGCTTATATAATGACCGTAGATACTCTCCTTAGGTGATATGAACCTTAATATCATGCTTGCCGTATGGGTCATTATGTATTGGGTGAATACAGATGTCTTGCTTGGTAACCTAGCCAAAGGCTTCCATGCCCCGGTAGGGCCATGTCGATATATTTGGGATGTCTAAATACATGATGATCATTATCCATGCGCTTGTGCATTAGCATAGGAGTGTTATGCTGCCGGTTTTTCGCCGCACACCATCAGTGTCCATTGGGTTTCCCGCTGACCCGTGGATTAATCCCGCCTAGGAAAGAGACCGCACGACCACGTGTGTGGGAGCAATAAGGGTGGAGGGACCTATCTGCTTGCTTGTGATTTGTGGATGTTGCATATCACGGCCATGCATTTTATTTGCATTTCATGCATCAATCTAACACCTTATCTATGCAGCCATCATAGATCTGCCTAGGTGGACGAGAGGATCGACCGGACTACTGATCAGAGTTTCTGTATTTGAGCTGCAAGAAAGAGAGAGTCTTCTAGGAACCCATTCAAAAATCAGTGGTACCGTATCAGAGATGGCAAACTCACCAAGAGAAAATGATGCTACCAGGGCTTTGATTGCTGAAGAAGTGGGTAGAAGGTTTGAGGAGTTCGAAGGCCGTGTGATGAATATGTTAGCTATAATGGCTCAGCAGGCTGCTCCGCAAAATCCTCCTCCTCCTCCCATGAGACGAAATGAGCGGGAGGAGGAAAGAGTAAAAAGACAGGAAGAATCGATTCAACCACCACCTATAGATCTGAGATTAGTGGCTTCCGGGGTCCAGAGAAGGAGACAAGCGCTGAGGTTAGAAGATGACCGGGAGGATGAAAATGACAAAATGAGCATTGTATCTAAGAGGGGGAAGGCACCCCAGACCGAAGAGTTCATCTAGAAGAAGATGGAAGAAAAGTTTGAGGCTATGGCCCACATGTTGCGTAGAGGCCAAGGGATGAACCCAGAAGATAAGGAGCTGGAGGGAGATGACCCAATCCCGTACAATTTCAAGATGCCTGATGTTCCCAAGTTTGACGGCACTTCTGACCCGACCGCCCATGTAAAGCAGTATTCCTTGATCATGAAAGGGACTACCTTGTCCAAGAGGCAGAAAGTGGAGTACTTTTGCTTGAGCCTAACTGGCCCCGCCATAGATTAGTACCACGGCCTCGATCGTCGAACCAAGGAGGATTGAGATATGCTCACAGAGGAGTTTTTAAGGCAGTACGACTGCAACACAAGGATGGAGGTGACCCTCAAGGATTTGGAGTTGCTTCAGCAAAAGGCTGGGGAATCCTTCCATGATTACCTAACCCGCTGGCGGAGTAGAGTAATGGAGATGAGGAGAAAGCCGGACACTCAAGACCAGATCCGTTTGTTCATCAAGAACGCCAGCCCGTACTTGAAAGAAGGTTTGAAGATGAAGGGTCTAAAAGACTAGGAGTCTTTGAAGGACATAGCCATAGAAGCGGAAGGGGAATACTTGGCCCGAAAGGCGTGCAATGACAATTATGCCAAGAGAACTAATACCAGTCAAGGGACAAATAGGCCAGCCGGACCCAATGGTAACACCAGAAGAACGGTTGAGGTGTCTGCTACTGACGCAACTACCCCGAGGAAGTTTTTGAACTTAGGAAGACCACTGTCTTGGGTTTTAAGAAGGTTGATGAAAGAAGGGAAGTTGCAGCCATTGCCTCCCGGGCCTGCTAATTCGCAAGGGATGCCGGGGCATAAAGATAATAAGTACTGTGCCTTCCATCAGCATACGGGCCATTTAACGGATAATTGTAAAGCGCTGAGGCACTCGATCCAGGACTTGATTGACAGCAAATAAATCACTAACCCCGAGCGGAGAGAGGAAAAGAAGAAGCCTAGCTATAATGCTATGCCGCCACCTGTTTTCATGATTGGATCAAGCCTACCAGAATGGTACGTGCTGCAGGACTTGTATGGGAATGAGTATGTTGCTGTTACTCACCCTAAGGCCCAGGGGGAAAGGATGTTTGTAGCAACAATTGATTGTTGGTCTAGTAGCGAAAGCGGTGAAGAAAATGAGGAGGAAGGTGAAATATCTTTTGATCTGTGGAAGTCAGATGAAGAGGGAAAAGAAGTAGGAGCTGTAACGAGAAGTGGAAGAGTAGTCCCAGAGATAGAAAGGTCACCGGAACCAGCGCAGGCACCAATAGAGAAAGAGCTGGAAGAGAATCAGATAGTCAAACAGTTGAAGAAGAGCACGGCTCAAATATCTATATGGGATCTTCTGAGGCAGTCCCCTTCTCATAGACAAAAGTTGGTAGAAGCTTTGACTGAGTCTACTGTGGCTACTACAATCTCTCCATCAGAATTGTTAGACCTTGTAAAAGGGGGATCAGGAGAGAGATTAGTGTATTCTGATGCCGACTTGCCAGTCGAAGGCCGTAATCATAACCGACCGCTGTACATTAAGGCGAAATCAATGGCAAGCACACTGCTTGCGTTATGGTAGACGACGGGTCATCTATAAATATTTGCCCCCTGGTGGCGCTTCAGGCTTTCGGTTTGGATGAGGGTATGCTTAGCGAGTCAGATTTGACTATTACAGCTTACGATAATTCTAGAAGGCAAGCTTCAGGGACATTCAAGACTTTGGTCAAGGCTGGACCTATTGAGACGGAGACAGAATTTGTAGTTTTGCCCATACCGGCCAACTTCTCGGCATTGCTTGGGAGGCCCTGGTTTCATAAACTAGGGGGAGTGCCGTCTATGCTACACCAGATGATAAAATTCCCACATGAAGGCGAGGTGGTAACCATTAAGGCGGCCAGGGATAATCAGGTATCGACCCTAGAGATTGCTAATCAGCCATTCAGTGGTTTTCATGTATCGGTGATAGGGGAAGAGCAGAGGTCAGTGGATAGCCCTCCAGTGGTCAATATGATGAAGAGGATGCACTATCTCCTTGGGGCCGGTCTTGGTAGAAATTTGCAAGGGCCGCAATCTGCAATCACTACTCGAGGTCAGAAAGATCGGAAGGGTTTGGGATACAAAGGTGGACTTTGCA
Source organism: Excoecaria cochinchinensis (assembly GCA_947683425.1). Classification (NCBI taxonomy): domain Eukaryota; kingdom Viridiplantae; phylum Streptophyta; class Magnoliopsida; order Malpighiales; family Euphorbiaceae; genus Excoecaria; species Excoecaria cochinchinensis. Next base: position 8,809,139 of record CANTUQ010000004.1, read on the forward strand.
AGAAGAAGATGACGGAAAAGATCCCTCACATTTTAGAAAGCTTCGTGCCCGCATCCTCAGTATGCGCTTACACTAGTGAAGATGAGCCACAGTGGGTGAATGGGAAGATTGTCCCTGGATTTGAGATCTTCAGTGATGTTTTTGACTGGGATGTGGGAGTTATTAAAACTGTTAAGGACTTCTGGGATGAGGAAGTTATGACCCAATGCATTGCCTGGGGTAGGAATGAGCCCGAAGAGGTTGTCACCGAGAAGATGTTAGCTACCAGGCTGAAAGGGAAGGAAAAAATGGTAGAGTCAGAACTGAAGGTTGGGGATTTGAAGATTTCCTCAGGGATAGTTGAAAGGCCTCTGCCAAGCCAAGAAGCCGAGGCACAAGCTGCTGCAGCATCGACCTCAACGGAAGTTGAAGAAGATACTAGCTTAGATTGTCTTTTTATTCCAGAACTTTTTTATGATGTAAATGACAATAATAATATTATTAGTAAGATGAATGATTTTACTTATTTGTGCGATGTTTCCAATGATCTCAACATGCATGAACATGATCATATCCCAACTATTTTTTATATTGATTCCACTAACACCACGCCTTTTGATCTTGGAACCTCGAAAAATCCGAAGGAAATCTTAATAGCATCGAATATAACTCCTGATGAGAGAGAAAAATTCGAGAGAATAATAAAAAAATATGAAAAAGTTTTTGCCTGGACCTACGAGGACATGCCAGGAATTGATCGGAACATCGCAGAGCATACTATTTCGATGTATCCGGACCATAAGCCTATAAAACAGAAGTTGAGGAGGCTTAGGCCAGAATGGGCAGACAAGGTTAAAGAGGAGATTCGGCAGCAGATCGAAGCCAAATTCCTGGTTGAAGTGCAGTATCCTATATGGCTAGCAAATGTAGTCCTTGTAGCCAAGAAGAACGAAAAGGTAAGGGTATGTGTGGATTATCGAGATCTGAACAAGGCTTGCCCTAAAGACGATTTTTCGCTACCCCACATTGACGTGTTGATAGATAGTGCCGCCAACTGCGCGATGTATAGTTTTGGGAATGGTTATGTAGGCTACAACCAGATACTTAACAAGATAGTCGACCGGATTAAAACAGCTTTCATCACGAAATGAGGGACCTACGCCTACAGAGTAATGCCTTTCAGCCTAAAGAATGCGGGGGCTACGTACCAGAGAATGGCAACAAAGATCCTAAGCGACTTGATCTACAAGGAAGTGGAGGTGTACGTAGGCGACATGATGGTCAAGTCAGCCACCAGGGAGGGCTATTTCGAAGCCTTAGAGAAGTTCTTCACTAGAATTGATAAGTACAGCCTGCGACTTAATCCCAAGAAGTGTATCTTCGGAGTAACTTCAGGAAAGATACTGGGGCATGTCGTCAGCCAGAGGGGAATTAAAATTGACCCGAACAAGGTAAAGGCCATCAGAGAGATGTCCATGCCACAGAAAGAGAAGGAGGTAAGAAGCTTCCTAGGCAAGCTACAATATGTCAGCCGATTTATTGCGAAGCTCACCTCGATATGTGAGCTAATCTTCAAGTTGCTCAGAAAGGATCAGCCTGTGGTTTGGAATGAAGACTGCCAGAGAGCTTTTGATAGCATCAGGGAATATCTACTGAATTCGCCAATGCTGAGGCCACCGCAACCGATCAAGCCACTTATCTTGTATCTGGCAGTGGAGGATGGTTCCATGGTAGCCATGATGGCTCAGGAGGATGAGTTCGGGGTGGAATTCGCGGTTTACTATCTCAGCAAGAAGTTCCTGGCCAACGAGATAAAATATGCTAAAGTAGAGAAGATCTGCCTGGCAGTGATTTGGCCGTCAAAGAAGCTTAGGCACTACTTCCATTCATACAGAGTTCAGGCAGTGGTAAAGCAGAATCCTTTGAGGTATTTGCAAGAAGCGCTATCTTTGCTTGGTAAGATGGGAAGGTGGTTGCTATTGCTACAAGAGTTCGATGTCGAATGCATCACTCGCAAAACTATCAAGGGGCGAGCTGTAGCGGAGTTTCTTGCTGATCATCCCATTCAGGGCGACACACCTGAATTCAATTTTCCTGATGAGAGCATAGCCACAATTGCTGTCCAAGGATGGCAGTTATATTTTGATGGGGCTATAAATAACAAGGGGGCAGGAGTCGGAATCATTTTGACGACCCCAGATGATGAGAAGCTCCCGTTGGCTAAGAAGTTGAGGTACAGGGTCACCAATAATGAAGTTGAATATGAAGCGTGCACCTTCAGGTTAGAAGCCTTAACTGCCTTGGGGGCAAAGAACGTAGAGGTTTTTGGTGACTCATCCTTGGTAATCAGCCAGATCCGAGGTGAGTGGGCTGTAAAGGAAGAACGGCTTGTACCTTATATTGAATATCTGAAGGAGCTATGTGGGCAGTTCGAGACCTGTACGTTCCGCTTTGTGCTGAGAGAGGAGAACCGTCTGGCTGATGCAGTGGCAAATCTGGTGTCGATATGGGATAATCCTAAAGGGATAGCTATGAAGCCTGTCCTGATTTCGAGTTCTGAGAGGCCCAGCTTCGAGATCAAACCAATAATGGAAGTAGAAGTAGCAGATGGAAATCCATGGTACTTTGACATCATGAATTATTTGGAAAATGCGAGATTTCCAGAGGAAGCTACCGAGAAAGATCAAAGGATGATCCGAAGGCTATCCACTCAGTTCATATCCTTAGACGGGGTGCTATACAAAAGGCAGGCAGATGGTATCCAGCTCAGGTGCTTAGACGAAAGGGAAGCCCGGAGGGTGATGGAAGAAACCCATGCAGTCGTCTGTGGGGCTCATATGAATGGGTTAACCCTGGCGAAGAAGATCATAAGGCAAGGCTTCTATTGGCTTACGACGGACAACGATTGCTCAAGATATGTTAAGCAGTGCCAGCTATGCCAGCAGTATGCAGATTTAAGGCACTTGCCAGTGTCAGAGCTACACAGCCTAACATCACCTTGGCCATTCGCTGCTTGGGGAATAGATATCATTGGGGAGATCCGTCCTACAGCATCTAATGGGCACAAATACATAATAGTCGCAATCGACTATTTCACCAAATGGGTAGAGGCGGAGTCCTTTAAGAAGATCGATGCACGGGATATGGCAAAGTTTATTGAGAGGAATTTGATTTGCAGATACGGCCTCCCGCACCATGTAGTGTCTGATAACGGGGTCCAATTTATGGGGGAAACTAGGAAGCTTCTTGAGAAGCATGGAATCGAGCACCATAAATCCTCTCCCTATCGACCACAAGCTAACGGGGCAGTAGAGGCAGCCAATAAGAATGTGAAGAAGATCCTAGCCAAGATGGTCCAAACCTACAAAGACTGGGCAGAGAAGCTACCCTTTGCATTGTGGGGTTACAGAACGACGGTAAGGACATCTACGGGTGCTACGCTGTATTCTCTGGTTTATGGGATAGAGGGAGTACTGCCAGTCGAGGTAGAGCTCAAATTGCTGAGAGTAGTCATGGAAGCTCAGATTCCGGAGGCTGAGTGGGCACAACAGAGGTTACAGCATTTGAACTTATTGGATGAGAGTAGGCTGAAAGCTTACTATCATAATCAGATCTATCAGAAGAGGCTGGCCAGATCATTTGGGTAGAAGGTGAAAAGGCATCCGCTGAAGGAGGGGGACTTGGTGTTCAAACAGATGAGGCCAGGTGTACCATATATCAGAGGAAAATTTAGACCAACCAAGGAAGGGCCGTTTATCCTCAAGAGGCTATTGTCCAAAGGAGCTGCAATCTTATCGGATAGCGATGGTAATGAGTTCAAGGAACCGATCAATGTCGACAGACTCAAAAGGTTCCATGGCTAAAGACCAACAATAAAAAGAAGAGAATAAAATTCCTTCATCAGTAGTGGCGCATGTATACAGCCATCGACGCGGGAGGAAGTGTCTCGAGGAGTACTGCGCAATGACTCAGGGAGGTGGCTCTGACAACATTCTCAGCTTCTCTTGCAGCCAGACCTGATAAAAAAAAAAAAAAAGCCGCTGGAGTAAGTAGGATTTACTTCAGACAAAAATAAGACATAGAGTTGTGCGAAAATCCGAAAGGATGCGCTTCCCGCCAAGAAAAGCTAGTGCAAAAATCCATAAGGGACGCACTACCTTTAAAATAATGACGTACCTGGAGCAATAAGGGGCTTCCCGTGAACGTGGGGGTGGATCCGGAGCATACAGCATCTAAGCCCAGAATGGTCTCGGCCAGAATGAGTGGAAAGGGAGATAGCCCGCGGTGGAAGTCATCCAAAGCCCCAAACAAGCGAAGATCGCTGATCAAACCCCTTGGAGCCACAGTCAAGAAGCTCATCATGCAAAATAAGAATACGATGCTTACCCGGTAGGTGGGGACGTCAGAGAATCTGTCTAGAGCCTCGACCAGCGGCTCCAAAGAGAAGGTAGAACCCAGGGGAACCAACCGCGCACCCTCAGAAGGGGCTATACCTAAAGACAAAGCAATATCTCGAGTCTGGAGTAAACCGCAACGTGGGATACAAAGCTGATGTTAGTGGAAAACTTTTATTTCCAACTTTGTATATTTGTTTATTTCTATCTTTATTTATGCTTTATTCGCATTAAAGATGATTGTATGCTCTTATACCCATTCATATCAGAAGTCAAAATGATCATATGATGAGAAAAATGATAAAAAGCAATCAATGATACAAAATATGATGAAAATAATGATAATGAGATGACAAAAAGGATGATAACCAAATCATTCATGAGCATATTGAAAGGGAATAACTCATACATGAATTAACAAAATCCTTTGCCATACAGGGACATTGCTTAACACCGGTCCAAATACGGACATCAATCACAATCTGAGGACAGACAGATCGAACTTCATGTTCTCCTGAATCACTCAGCCAGAGAACACTGCATCTCACAATTGAGACTGTAGTCAGAAAGCACCTTATCTCACAGTTCATGTTGTAGTCAGAGAGTACTACGCACCTTGCAGATCGGATGGGGGTTAGCAAGGGAACTTCACCAAATCGGGATTGTAGCCAGAGAGTGCTGCATCTCACAGTTCACGCGATAGTCAGAGAGTACTATGCACCTTGCAGATTGGATGGGGGTTAGCAAGGGAACTTCACCAATTGAAGTTACAGTTAGAGAACACTGCTCTTCACCTTGGGACTATAGTCAGAGAGTACTGCATCTCACAATTCATGTTGTAGTCAGAGAGTACTACACACCTTGCAGATCGAATGGGGGTTAGCAAGGGAACTCCAACAAGCCGAAGTTGCAGTTAGAAAACACTGCTCTTCACCCCGAGACTGTGGTCAGAGAGTACCGCATCTCACAAATTGAGGTTGCCGTTAGAGAACACTACTCTTCGCCTCGAGGTCGTAGCTAGAGAACGCTGCATCTCACCAATGCCATATAGGTCGAGACGAGACCGGTAGGGACGTTTCCATCCGTTGAGCAGATTGAGAAGAAGTCTACCTGACGAGGGACACGGAAGGTAAGAATCGCTACAGGTACGCTTTTCTTCCTTTTTTGTTTCCTTCTCTGAATTTTGGATCATCTAGGCACTCGTGCGCTAGTTTTCCCAAAAATTGGGGACAACTGTAAGCACCGTGTCCCGAGGCGGTCTGGATTAGAGATTACCCGATGAGGAATCAATGTCCGAGTCCGTACAAACGGTTGAGATTCGGAGGTTTTGGTCCCCTGCTTCACGAGAAATGTGTTCTGTCAGCCTTCGTAGGAAAGAGGGAGGAAACGAGAAATTTTTGTGTCAAAAGGTGTTTTTCTTCTCCACCGGCAGTCTGCCCGTCTGTCATAGGCAAGACCGTCGCTCGCTGCGGGTCATCGACGGCCTATGTGATTTTCCGACGCCCATCGGAGGGTCCTAATTTTTCGAAGCACGCAACCTGATTTCCCGAAGCACGCAACCTCTCCGACGCCCGTCGGTCAGAGTTGCAGGCCTGTCGGTTGAATCCTTGTGTCAGTAGGATTGAACCGATGCCCGTCGGTGTAACCGACGCCCGTCGGTCACCCCTGGCCTATAAAAGCTTTCATTTCCCACCTAGGAAGGGGTTGGAAAATTTTCTAAAGGGGGAAACTCTATCAAAATTAACACTTGTTTTCTCTCTCTTCCAACAAACACAAATCTTAAGAAATCTCTTTTAGTTTAAGAATCAAACTATTAAAAGGAGCTAAATCTAATTAGTTTTCCTAAGGCTTTGATTCTAAAATTCCGTCTTTTGAAGGATCAAGAAGGAAATAATCTATTTTCCTCATTCTCGACCATTCATTTTGTCTTCTCGTGGAGCGTACGGGACTTTAATCGACACCAAAAATCCAACTAAGATATTATCTGAGGGTAAATATTCCGGACTTCTTCTCCGTATTATTTCATCTTTATTTTTATTCTTGTTTTCTTTCACCTTTTTCCTTTTACCTTTCTTTATTTCGATCCTTTTCATCTCGTTTTTGTGGCAAAAATCTGTCTTTGCTTTGAAAAAATAGTTTCACTGTCGTTTTCGGAGACAGCGGTGACCGATGGGTCATCTGTTTCACCGACGCCCGTCGGTCACCCCTCCCACAGACGCCCTCTCTCGAGTGAGCAACGGGACACGTTGGTCACCTTGACCGACGCTCGTCGGTCACTCGGCAGTGGCCGTCCCTGGGTTCTGTCTCCATATTTTCAAACCCCCTTTTCTTTTCCTTTTTCCATCTCTCTCAAGTTTTAGAGCTTTATTTATATTGCGCTTTTTGTATATTAACACCCATTAACCTTTTGTGAGCATATATGATTTTCCTGGACCGTTTTGAGCTCGAGGGGCGATCTACCATGCTCGGAGGATTCCGTCCGATTTAGTTTTCTAACCTTCTTAGTTATTTCACTCATTTGTTTATTTATTAATTATTTTATGTACATGAATATACATTTTTGTATCTCGCTAAATATAAAAATTGATGAATGTTTTATATTTAATAAAGGGAGATTTTCATAAAATTAAGGACCCAATGTCCTATTTTTCATCCAATGAAAAATTTTCACAATAAAAACATCATTTTTATAATAAATGCATGCGAGGACAAAAGTCTTCAAAATAAATAATCTCCCGTCTTATGTATGTATTGCACATTTATAAATGGGAGTTGTATTCCGCTCTTAGTGTTATTGTAATTTTTGATTTAATATTCCTTTATTTAACTATCGCTTTAACACGTGAATAAAATGCGCTTTTAATTCAATTGCATCGTGTGGAAAGGGAGTGAATTAATGAGTTCAAAATTTAATCATAAAATAATCGACGTAGAAATAGATGAGAAGTCTCGAACCCAGCTCTGGTCTTTGGGCTCAACGAGGCGAGAGGTCTTTCCGATCACTCGTTGGAACTAAGACCTCCAAGACACCTCTTGTGTCACGAGACTTAGACGTTAATCCTAGGCTCCTTAGGGAGAGAGGTTTACCCTCCAAGACCCCTTTGGTTGGCCCAAAATGGATAATAAGCGCAGTCTTAGGCTCTCTGAGGTGAGAGAAACTTTCCCAATGTTTTATTGGGTTGCGACTTCATGAAACCTCCTTGTTGCCCAAAATAGACGCACTTGTAAATATCTTTACAAGTTGCCAACGGACCCTCAATTGCCCGATCGCCCTCAAACGGGCGGTCAGAGGGGCGGCCGCGGGGTCCGGCGCGCGTCACAATGCCTTTAGGTCACATTATGTCCAAACTTTACACTTAGTTTTCTTTCACTTTTATCACTCTAATTAGCTTAGTTACCCTCACTAAGCTCAATTATCACCTCAATTTCAATTATACATGCATGACACACATAGTCACTATACAACATAATAGGAAACCCTAATTTTTCCACAGGAAATGCATGGATTTAGTAATCACAAACCTCATATCAATGGTATAAGCATCACAAGCTCCTCAATTCTTGCCTTTAGCCCTTGAAAAGCCAATTCCCTCCAAAATCCTCTTGGTGGTCGAATTTCCAACACAACAAACAATCCATTAATTTTCTTTTTTTATCAAATTAAACCTCATTAACATACTCTAGACACCCTAGAGTACTCATAAAAATCATTACATCAATTTAAATCAACATAAATCTCTTACCTCAAATTTGAGACATAATCTTTGATCTTCACTTTTCTTAACTTTTAATCCACTAAATGGATGCTAGAGGCTGTTATAAACTCTTAGAGGAGCTGAATTGCATTTAGGATGGTTGAACTAAGTAAGAATTTGGAGCAAAGATGAAGAAAAATGGAGGAAGGAGCAACGGAGAACACTTTGGCCACTAAGGGAAGGAGAAGAGCAAAAAAGAGATAAGGACTACACCTAAAAATCTGTCATTTAAGTGTTTTTATAGTGACGCAAAGTGGTCTAACCAAGGGTCCAACCTATAAGGCCCAATTGCACTTTTAGGCCCAATATGCAATTTTCCTATGGTTTTCTCATTTTCTAACTCCAAATCACTCCAAATTTGATTCCATAATTCATATCATGTAAAAACTAGGCTGTTCAAAATTTAACCCCAACCAGAGTCTGGTTCAATCAAATAGGTCCGGTTCAATAATTATCAATGTTCTCGAAAAATTCCCGTTTTACTACTGAAAATTCTACATATAATTTAGAGCCTATCTGGAAATTCCTGCAATTTTTAAAGATCATTTACTATTTTTAAAGTCACGGTCAAACCTTCGGTCAATCGAGTACTATTCAAACCGAAATCATATCGTTTTCCTCACTTATTAAGGTCAATTCCTCATAAAAATGCCTCTATAATTCTTAGAATATATTCTTAAGGCTCCAACAATATTTTGGGGTCAATCGGAAATCATTTCTCAGTCCGATAATTATTTACCAGTCCGGTAACCCAATTTTTTAGTGTCACCAAAATTAAATTTTTCATTACCGTAGTATTCTACTAATCAATACGAGTACGTCCATATTCTCTGATCATTTTTTCAAGGTTCGTAACACTCTCTACGGTCCAGTCAAACGCTCAGTCAACCTAGTTACTATTCACACCGAAACCGCTAGTTTTTCGTATTTTCTATTTTTGAGGCCCTAATTGACTTCGATTTCACTCCAAATTTTAAACTCGAACTCATCGTAACATATATTCTCCAATAATCAAATAAAATATTTTTCGACTCCGGAAGGTACTATTCACCCTAGTGTCACTATTCACTATCGAAAAACATTATTCCCGGCTAGGCAGGTATTGGGGCCATTACAATATCCATTTTTATACCCGGCCACCAAAAAAATTGCTTGAGATCTCGATACATTTTATCACCTCCCAGATGCAGAGTAAAAACCATAGTATGTGCTTCTTGTAAAAGCTTTCTCTTCAATTCTTCGTCATAAGGCACACACAAACGATTTCTATAGCTTAGTTCCCCCTCACTGTCCACAGAGTACTCAGTCTGAGCTCCATTTCTAACCACTTGCAGAGCACTCTACAACTTAGGATCCCTCCTCTGAGCATCAACAATCAGCTGCTTCAGACTAGGCCTAGCTCTCAGTTGGGCAAATCAAAGCTCCCTCAGAATTAAATCTCTATTTATCACACTGCAATGCTAGAGCCGAAACTGACTTCCGACTCAAAGCTTCAGCGACCACATTCACTTTGTCCAGGTGATAGTCCACAATACAATCATAATCCTTGAATAGTTCTAACCGCCGACGCTGTCTCAAATTCAGCTCTTTCTGCATGAGCAAATACTTCAAACTCTTATGATCGGTGAAAATCCTACACGTCTCCCCATGCAGATAATGACACCAAATCTTAAGAGCAAGTACTACCGCAACCAATTTCAAATCATGCGTCGGATAATTCCTCTCATGGGGCTTCAATTTCCTGGACGCATGAGCTATCACTGTTGTGCTAAATCTGCAAGCGCACGGTTTACCGATTATAGTAGTTAAGATATCGTTCCCATGAGGAATGTACGTTGATTATTACTCACTATTACTACTTGATTTTAATCTTGTTTACAATGATCAATATCTTGTAAGATTAATTCTATATTATTAGTGTAATGCAAAGTAATTAAACCTAATTAATGATGATCAAAGAAGACAATTTAGATGATGAAGAAATAATGATTGTGAAACTTGATTCCATCCTTTTAATAAAATTATAATCTTATAAGCTAGCCAAATTGGCATAATATTCTAATCCACTCTCTCGACATGAACTAGAGTGCCTAAAACATGCAATTACAATACTAATCCTTAATTCTCATTAATGAACTAGTTAATTCCAATTACATATTTTAAGATTAGTTACCAATTTATAGCAATTATCTTAACATACTGATCTCTCAAGCAATGTTTTGATAATGAATTTCTATTAATTGTAAGGCAAAGTATATCTCCCGACTACACTTTAACATTTAACATATAATGATCATGCAATAATACCAATAAAAAATTCTGCCTTAAAAGACTATTAACATTAACGGAAATAGAAATAACAATATTATCATTCAAGTTTCCTAAATATAATTCATTTAATTACATAGAAGAAAGAAATAAATAAAGAGAAAATAGAAAGAAGTCTCTCAACCCTTTCCCAAACTCTTAAAGCAAGTCTTCTTCTCTTTGTGTCTTCTTCTTCAAAAGATAAAAACTAACTTAAGAACTTTAACTACATAAATTGTTCTAAAACTTACATAAAATTCTTTGTTAAAATTCCATCCCTTAAATTTACAACTGAATTTAATATATATAATATGCCAAAATTCATGTCCCTTGAAATGCCTCTTCAAAGAGTTGCAAAGCTTGGCAAAAGCCACAAATCTTCAAGTGGCCATTCAAAAATAACTACCCCAACGGATCTCTCTGTCACGCTCGCGACAGGAGGCGGATTTCACCATCTTGACTTTCTTTAGCTGCATTGACCCCCTTCTTCCTCCTTGCACTTCGCGATTCCCCTCGCGCTTGCGATAGTACGCAGCACTCTTTGCTCTTCCTCTTTCTTCTTCTCTTCTTCCTTTTTCTTAGGAGCCTTCTATCGCGCTCGCAACGCCTATCATGCCTGTGACAGAACCATCTTTTCATAATCAACTTTGCTCATTTTTCCACACTTTCTCCATTTTCTCCTAAACACACAAAACATAAAACTAAACATAAAACACACCTAATTCTAACACAATTAAGCATACCTAAACATAATTTTAACCACAAAACATCAAATAAATATTAGCTATTTAGGCTCATATCAATCACCTTACCATCTTGCATCAAAACGCAACCAAGTCCAATACCCGAAGCGTCACTGTACATAGTATACTCCTTGCTCGAGATGGGTTGAGTAAGTATAGGAGCCTCAACTAACATACTCTTCAATTGATTAAAACTTGCTTGACACCTGTCAGACCACTCAAACTTAACTCCTTTCCGAAGAAGCTTGGTCAAGGACGAAGTAATAACCAAAAACCCCTTCACAAACCGCTAGTAATAACCAGCCAATCCAAGAAAACTCCTCACTTTTGGCACATTCCTAGGTGGTTTCCAATTCACAATTGCTTCAACTTTAGATGGATCAACCCGAATACCCTTAGAAGAAATGATATGTCCTAAGAAAGACACCACTTTTAACCAAAAATCACACTTACTGAGCTTCGTAAACAACTAGTGATCCTTTAAAACCTGAAGCACAACCCGTAAATGCTCCTCATGCTCATGATCATCCTTCAAAAATACCAAAATATCGTCGATGAACTCAACAACAAATCAGTCGAGATATGGTCTGAACTGGATACCATCAGCCTGTGTCCATTGGAGGCCGTAGGCTGAATTTCGCCAATGATATCAATTCCCCAAGCTGCGAACGGCCATGGTGACGTAAGGCCGTGCAACTCTAAAACGGGTAAATGCCTTAGGTCTGCGTACTGCTGACATAACTGACACTGCTTTACATACTTCGAGCAATCATTATCCATGGCAAGCCAGAAAAACCCTTGCCTCATGATCTTTTTGGCCAACGTCAAACCGTTCATATGGGCCCCGCATATGCCAGCGTAAGTTTCTTCCATTACCTTTTTAGCTTCTTTCTCGTCCAGGCACCTCAACTGGATACCATCAGCCTATCGCTTGTACAAAGTGCCATCTATACAGATGAACTGAGTAGACAACTTGCGAATCATCTTCTGATCTTTTTCTGTAGCTTCCTCAAGAAAGGTCGCATTCTCTAGATAGTTGATAATGTCGTAATACCACGGTTTCCCATCTGCTACATCTATTTCTGTTACTAACTGTGACTCAAAACTAGGTCTATCAGAGCTGGATATCAACACTAGCTTCATGATTACCCCTTCTGGATTGTCCCATATTGACACCAAAGTGGCGAGCGCGTCAGCCAATTGGTTCTCGTCCCTTGGGATGAAATGGAATGCGCACACCTCAAACCGACCACTTAGATCTTTCAAGTACTTAACATATGGCATTAGCCTTTCTTCCTTAACAGCCCATTCACCTCGAATTTGGTTGATCACGAGGGATGAGTCTCCGAATATCTCAACGCTCTTTGCCCCCAAGGCTAATAATGCTTCCAGCTCGAAAGCGCACGCTTCATACTCAGCCTCATTGTTGGTCGCCTTGAACGTTAGCTTCTTTGCCAAAGGGAGTTTTTTATTCTCCGGGGTCGTCAGGATAACTCCTACTCCTACCCCCTTATGGTTCACAGCTCCGTTAAAGTGTAGCTACCAACCTTGAACTGCAATAGCTGCCACATCCTCATCTGGGAAGTTGAACTCATAGGAGTCCCCTTGAATTGGGTGTTCTGCTAGGAATTCTACCACCTCATGCCCCTTGATGGTTTTTCGAGTAACATACTCTACATCAAACTCTTGTAGCAGCAACAACCACCTGCCCATTTTCCCTAGTAAGGATGGTGCTTCTTGCAAGTATCTTAAGGGATTCTGCTTCGCCACCGCTTGCACCTTGTAAGAGTGGAAATAATGTCTTAATTTCTTAGAGGCCCACATTACTGCAAGACAGATCTTCTCTACTTCAGCGTACTTAACCTCGTACTCCAAGAATTTCTTACTTAAGTAGTAAACAACAAATTCCACCCCAAACTCATCCTCTTGGGCCATCATGGCGCCTACAGAACTATCCTCTATGGCTAGGTACAGAATCAGGGGTTTACTTGGCTGTGGCGGTCTCAACACTGGTGGAGTCAACAAGTACTCTCTGATGGTATCGAAGGCCTTTTGGCAATCCTCGTTCCATACTAGAGGCTGATTTTTCCTGAGGAGTTTAAAGATCGGTTCACAAATCGAAGTTAATTTAGCGATGAATCTGCTAACATATTGCAATTTGCCCAAGAAACTCCTTACATCTTTTTCCTTCTGAGGCACCGGCATCTCAATTCCCCTCTGGCTAACCACATGTCCCAGCAACTTCCCCGATGTGACCCCGAAGATACACTTCTTAGGGTTTAACCGCAAGTTGTACTTATTTATCCTCTGGAAGAACTTTTCCAATGCTTCAAAGTGGCTTTCTCGGGTGGCGGATTTGATCATCATATCATCGACATACACTTCCACCTCTTTATGGATCAAGTCTTTTAGGATTTTTATTGCCATCCTCTAGTAAATGGCTCCTGCATTTTTAAGGCCGAAAGGCATTACCCTGTGCGCATAAGTTCCCCATTCCGTAATGAAAGCCGTCTTGATCCGGTCGATTATCTTATTGAGAATTTGATTATAACCCACATAACCATCCCCAAAGCTATACATCTCACAAGCAGCGGCACTGTCTATCAATACATCTATGTGGGGTAACGGAAAATCATCTTTCGGACAAGCCTTATTCAGATCTCAGTAATCCACACATACCCTTACTTTACCGTTCTTTTTGGCCACAGGGATGACATTGGCCAACCAGGTCGGATACTGCACCTCAACTAGGAATTTGGCCTCGATCTGTTGGCGAATTTCCTCCTTTACCTTATCTGCCCATTCCTGCCTGAGTCTTCTCAACTTCTGCTTTACGGGTTTATGATCTGGATACATCGGAATAGCGTGTTCTACGATTTCCCGATCAATTCCTGGCATATCCTCATAGGTCCAGGCAAAGACTTTTTCATATTTTTTTAATATTCTCTCAAATTTTTCTTGCTTTTCAGGAGTTATATTTGATGCTATCAGAATTTCTTTTGGATTTTCCGTGGTTCCAAGATTAAACGAGGTAGCATCAGTTGAATCAATGTCAAACATGAATGGATTATTATCATGATCATGCATGAGGAAATCATTAGAAATATCGCACAAATAAGCAAAATCGTTCACTTTATTAATAAAATTGAAATTGTCATTAACATCATTGAAAAGTTCGAGAATGAAAAGACAATCTAAACTAGCTTCTTCTTCTTCCTCCGCTAGTGCATCCGCTGCAGTTGACGGCCCTGCGTCACTTTGGTTCTCCGTAGGCTCTTCGGTCATCTCTTGAACGGTTTCCTCCATCTTTGCATTCCCTTTCAGCTGGGTGGTTACCATCGCCTTAGTGATCACCTCCTCGGGCATGTCACGGTCCCAAATCGTCTTACTGGTCATGATTTCTTCATCCCAAAAGCCCTCTACTAGCTTGATCAATCCAATGTCCCAGTCATAGACATTATTAAAGATCTCGAACCCTGGCATTATTCTCCTGTCTACCCATTGCGGTTCAGCTTCCCCTGTGTAAGCACTTACTATGGTTACCGGCACAAAACTTTTCTGAATATGGAGAATTTCCATCTTTGACTTTTCACCCCTTTTTACAGCACCAGTATAACCCAAACCTCTTCTGTCCTTCTGACCTTTAGTAGTAATGGCTGTTGGTATCCCCTGAGAATCCTTCCCTAATCCCGCGCTAGGGAGGAACGACATCTTCTTCATCATGCTCAACACTTGCGGAGTTTCTCCCATCTACTCTTCATTCCCTATCACAGCAACATGAAACCCACTGAATGGCTGCCTTGGGATCTCCAGAATTGAAACCTGATTCTCTCGTGCAGCCCTTATGGTTACGACTTGACCTTCGTGAGCTATCCTTACCATTTGATGAAGTGTAGAAGGGACTCCACCCAACTTGTGAAACCATGGCCTACCCAAAAGGTTGGCAGGTATAGGTAGCACTACAAACTCCACTTCAGATTCCACCGGCCCCGTCTTTACTATTGCTGTAAATGTGCCTGAAGCATGTCTGCGCGAGTTGTCATACGCAGTGATAGTGAGATCAGATTTGGCCAACATGTCCTCCGTCACTCCAAAAGCTGCCATTGTTACTTGGGGGCACACATTTATTGACGAGCCATCATCCACCATTACACAGGCAGTGTGCTTATGGTTAATTTGTGCCCTTATGTACAAAGGGCGATTGTGCTTGCGGCCCTCTGTTGGCAAGTCAGCATTGGTAAAAATGACATTTTCCCCCGCTCTCCCTTTCATGACATCTAGAAGCTCGGTAGGCGAGATAGTTGTGGCCACAGTTGCCTCGCATAAAGCCTCCACTACCTTCTGCCTATGCGATGGAGACTGCATCAAGAGATCCCATATAGAGATTTAAGATGGTGTCTTTTTCAGCTGCTTAACAATCAAATCTTCTTCCGACTCCTTCTCCTTTTGACCTGCTTCTGGTTCTTTAGGCCTCTCCACTTCTGGAGCTACCCTTCCGCTCCGGGTCACAGCTCCTACTTTGCTCTTCTCCTTCCCTTTGTACTCATCCTCTCCTGAACCCCACGAGTCGGCGAACTTCCTGGCACCATCATCCTCCTCTCCGCTTTCATTGGTGGACCAGCAATTGATAACAGACACTAGTAACCCTTCTTCACTTGTCTTGACAGTACGCACATCATTGCCATACAGCTCCCTCAATACAAATTCTTCAGACAGACCTGACCCGATCGCATTCACCGGTGGGGGCACATTGTTGTATCCTGTCTTCTTCTGACCTCCTCTCTTTTCTGGGTCCGTGATTTGCTTTGAATCGATGAGATCCTGAATTACATGTCGCAAGGCTTTGCAATCATCAGTAGTGTGTCCAGTATGTTGATGATATGCACAGTACTCATTATCTTTGTGCCCTGGTTGGCCCACTGTTCTAGCCGGTCGGGGAGGTAAAGGCTGCAGTTTCCCCTCCTTCATTAGTCTTCTCAACACCCACAACAAAGACTTTCCGAGGTTTGAAAAGCATCTCGGAGTAAAGTTGGTAGTTGATACTTCCGCGGTCTTTCCAGGGCCTGCCGACTTGCCAGCTCCACTAGCACCCTTCCTAGGATAACTCTCAACACTCGCTTTCTTAGTCAGGTACTCCGCCTCGGCTTCTATGGTGATATCCTTCAGAGATTCCCAATCTCTCAATCCCTTTAACTTCAAAGCCTCCCTCAAATATGGGCTCGCATTTCTGATGAACAGCTGTATTTGATCTTGAGTATCCGGTTTTCTCCTCATTTCCATCACCCGGTTCCTCCATCGGGTTAGATACTGATGAAAGGACTCGCCTCCCTTCTGCTGCAGTAGCTCTAGGTTTTTCAGGGCACCTCCATTCTCGTACTACAGTCATATTGTCTAAGAAATTCCTCAGTCAACAAATCCCAGTCTTCTTTAGTTCGGCGATCCAATCCATGGTACCAATCCATTGCTGGGCCGGTCAAGCTTAAGCAAAAATACTCAATCTTCTGCTTCCTTGTCAGAGTAGTACCCTTCATTACCAACGAGTACTGCTTGATATGTGCGGTAGGGTCAGAAGTACCGTCGAACTTTGGAACATCTGGCATCTTAAAGTTTATCGGTATGGGGTCCTCTCTGTCTAACTCCCTATCTTCTGGATTCATCCCTTGACCCTTCGTCAAAGTCCTAGCCATTGCTTCAAACCTCTCTTCCATCTTCTTCCAAATAGCCTCCTCAGTTTGGGGTGCCTTCCCTCTCTGAGACACGCGTTCCTCATAATCTTCATCTGAATCATCGTCTAACCCTAGGACTTGTTTACCCCTCTGAACCCCTGAAGTAGTTGCTTTAAAATGCACCGGTGGTGGATGATTCTCTTCCAGTGGGTTTGCTCGGACCTCTTCCGTTTCATTGCTTCTCACGGGAGGAGGTGGTGGGTTCTCTTAAGCAGCCGGCCGGCCCATCGTGGCTAACATGTTCATCAAATAATTTTCAAAGTCCTCAAGTCTACGGCCCACTTCCTCTGCAACTATAGCCCTGGTGGCATCAATCCCCCTCGGTGAGTTTGCCATTTCTGAAGTAGCGTAGCTAGCTTCTGAAGTAGTATCTGAATATTCTACCCTTTCTGGTGGCTCAAATATAGAATTTTGAACCAACCGCCCTCGAGGACCTCTTGTCCACTGTAACGCGCGCCGCCCGCACGTGGGCGACCGAGGCATTTGTGGGTCCGTTGACATCTTGCAAATAAATTGCAAGTGCGTCTATGTTGGGCAACAAGGAGGTTTCATGGAGTCGCCACCCAATAGAACATTGGGAAAGTTACTCTCGCCTCTGAGAGCTTAAGACTGCGCTTGGTATCCATTTTGGGCCAGCCAGAGGGGTCCTGGAAGGTGAACTTCTCACCCTAAAGAGCCTAGGATTAGCGCTAAAGCCTCGTGATGCAAGAAGTATTTTGGAGGATAACCTCTAACCTCTTGAGCCCAAAGACCAGAGCTGGGTCCGGGATTTCTCATCTATTTCTACCTCAATTGTTTTATGATCAAATCTTAATATCATTAATTCGCTCTCTCTCCACACTATGCAATTGATTAAAAGGCGCATTTATTCACATTTTAAAAGCGATAAATGATCAGATAGATAATGAAAGCGATAAATTACAATAATACAAGGAGCGAAATACAACTCCCTTTCATAAATGTGCGAATCATGCATAAATCGGGGCATTGCTTATTTTGAGGACTTGGTCCTCCATGCATCATTATTAAAATTGGAGATTTTTGTTTATGATGATTTTATTGGATAAAAATAGGGCTTTGGCCCCCTTTTGCATTTTATACAAACCTCATTTTTATTTAAGTATAAAATCATTAAATCATTTTTATACATTAACGAGATATGAGAAGAGTATATCCATATACATGAAATAATCAATGAATAACAAAAATGAAGGAAATAATCGGGAGGGTTAGGAAACTAAACCGGATGGAATCCTCCGAATAAGGTAGATAGCCTCTCAAGCTTGTGGTAGTCCAAGGGAAATCAATATACACTCATAGAAAAGTTGAAAGATGTTAATATACATAAAATTAACATGTAGGAAACCGAAAGGGCTTGAAAAAGATAAAAAAAATGATTTAAAAGGATGGAGGCAGAATCCACAGACGACCTTCCTTAGGTGACCGATGGGCGTCAGTTAAGGTAACCGACATGTCCGTCTGTCACTCAAGGAGAGGCATCTGTAGGTGGGGTGACCGACGGGCGTCGGTGATAAAGATGACCTGTCGGTCACCACTGTCTCCGAAAAAACAGAAGAGAGAAAATTCTTTCCAAAGCCAAAAAAAGGTTTTATCCCAAAAGGAGATAAAGAGAGTCAAAATAAAGGAAAATAATGACAGATATAGAAAAATTCCACAAAATAAGGAATAAATATGAAATGATACGGAGAAGGAATCCGGAATATTTACCCTCAGATAATCGCTTTGGGTGAGATTCTTGTGTTGATTAGAGCCCCGCGCGTTCCACGAGAAGCAAAAGGTGAAGGATCAAAGTAAGAAAAATGGGCTATTTCTACTTCAACCCCTCAAAAGATTGATTTTGGAATCAATATCTAAAGAAAACTAATTATTTTAGTTCCCTTTTGATTGATTTGATCCTTGGTTAAATAGATTTCCTTTGTAAATGTGTTTTGTTGGAGGAGAGAGAAAATTTGCTTGAATTTGGGCAGAGTTTCTCCCTTTGAAAAATTTTGGAACCCTTTTCAATTGAAAATTCGGAGCTTTTATAAGCCAGACACGACCGACGGGCGTCGGTGTATAGAGGCGAGCGTCGGAAGAATCCTTCTGACACAAGAATTCGTCCGACGGCCCTACCACATCCACCGACGGGCATCGGA
Organism: Excoecaria cochinchinensis; assembly: GCA_947683425.1. Classification (NCBI taxonomy): domain Eukaryota; kingdom Viridiplantae; phylum Streptophyta; class Magnoliopsida; order Malpighiales; family Euphorbiaceae; genus Excoecaria; species Excoecaria cochinchinensis. The sequence goes on from CANTUQ010000004.1 coordinate 8,828,199, forward strand.
AAGGTAGCGTGTTCCGGGAAACCAGACGGCGTTCTGACAGGGGCGGTGACTTTTCGACGGGCGTCGGAAAGTACCACAAGCCGTCGGTGACTCGAAGCAACGGGTTGACTTCACAGACGGGCTGGCCGTCTGTGGAGGACAAAAAGCCTTTTTTGACTTGAAAATCCCTGTTTTCTCCCCCTCTGCCTACAAAAGGTAAAAAGACTCATTTCTCGTGGAACACGGGACTAAAACCCCCAAATCCAAACCATTTATACAGGTTAGGATCCTAATTTCATCACGGGGTAACCTCTGATCCGGACCGCTCCGGGACACGGTGCTTACAGTTGCCCCCAGTTTTGGAGCAACTAGTGCACAAGCGCCTAGATAAGCCAAAACTCAGAGAAGGTCAGAAAGGAAGCGTACCTGTGATGGCTTTTCACCCTCCGTGCCTTATGCCGGTTAGACCTCATCTTGACCTATTCGGCGATGCGAAGATCCTCCCATCGGTCTCATCTCGACCTGTAGGGCTCGGCAGGATGTAGCATGTTTTGGCCATAACCCCAGTTTGGAGTGCGGTATGCTTTGACCACAGCTTCGATCTGAAGTTCCCTTGCTAACCCCCATTCGATCTGCAAGGTGCGTAGCACTCTCTGGCTGCCGCGTGAACTGTGAGATGCAGCATGCTTTGGCTACAATCTCGATTTGGTGAAGTGCGGCACTCTCTGACCACAGCTTCGATCTGTGAGATGCAGCATGCTTTGGCTACAGTCTCGATTCGGTGAAGTGCGGCACTCTCTGACCACAGCTTCGATCTGCGAGATGCAGCATGCTTTGGCTACAATCTCGATTTGGTGAAGTGCGGCACTCTCTGACCACAGCTTCGATCTGTGAGATGCAGCATGCTTTGGCTACAGTCTCGATTTGGTGAAGTGCGGCACTCTCTGACCACAGCTTCGATCTGCGAGATGCAGCATGCTTTGGCTACAGTCTCGATCTTCGGTACATCAAGTTATTTTCAAAAGTATTCCAAATCCCTGAGATGATCCGAGTGGTGGGTTCAGCTTAACCTTATCAAAAACTGCCCAGAAAAGCAAACCTCTTCATTCACATTATGCCGGGGGCAATCAAGCCGGGACGAGGCTAACAGATCACAAGCAATAGAATAGATCGCAACGGGAAGTGGTTAGAGAATACTGTATCTCACAGACACCGTGCAGGCCGAGATGAGGTCAGCGGGATAAATCAGACACCTTGCATGCCGAGACGAGGACAGCGGGGTACATGCGATAGATTGATTCGCACATTGTAAGTCTGGAGCAGACTCGATGCAGCTTAAGAGAGCAATCTGCACTTTGTAAGTTGGAGCAAACTCGGTGCAGCTTAGGAGAGCAATCTGCATTTTGTAAGTTCAGAGCAGACTCGGCGCATCACCATCCGCACTTTGTAAGTCTGGACCGGACTCGGTGCAGCTCAGGAGAGCAATCCTCGCGTTTTGTAAGTCTGGAGCAGACTCGACGCACCCCACCAGCAAAAAGGTAAGGGCTGCCTCAGGTACGCATCTCTTTCCTTCTTCTCTGAATTTTGGCTCATCTAGACACTAGTGCACTAGTTTTCCCAAAATTGGGGGCAACTGTAGACACCAGGTTCTGAGACAGCCCAAATCAGAGTTACCCAATGATGATAAGACGCCTTTCCACAGGCAAAAAGGTTAAAAGTGGTGATTTCCTTATAAAATTTGCATTTTAGAGTGAAAAATGGAAAAATAATAAAAAATATTTTAAAAATTAGTTTTGAAAAATGGGGGCTTAAAATTATAGTATTTTTAGTCAGGATGTAGCATGTTTTGGCCATAACCCCAGTTTGGAGTGCGGTATGCTTTGACCACAGCTTCGATCTGAAGTTCCCTTGCTAACCCCCATTCGATCTGCAAGGTGCGTAGCACTCTCTGGCTGCCGCGTGAACTGTGAGATGCAGCATGCTTTGGCTACAATCTCGATTTGGTGAAGTGCGGCACTCTCTGACCACAGCTTCGATCTGTGAGATGCAGCATGCTTTGGCTACAGTCTCGATTCGGTGAAGTGCGGCACTCTCTGACCACAGCTTCGATCTGCGAGATGCAGCATGCTTTGGCTACAATCTCGATTTGGTGAAGTGCGGCACTCTCTGACCACAGCTTCGATCTGTGAGATGCAGCATGCTTTGGCTACAGTCTCGATTTGGTGAAGTGCGGCACTCTCTGACCACAGCTTCGATCTGCGAGATGCAGCATGCTTTGGCTACAGTCTCGATCTTCGGTACATCAAGTTATTTTCAAAAGTATTCCAAATCCCTGAGATGATCCGAGTGGTGGGTTCAGCTTAACCTTATCAAAAACTGCCCAGAAAAGCAAACCTCTTCATTCACATTATGCCGGGGGCAATCAAGCCGGGACGAGGCTAACAGATCACAAGCAATAGAATAGATCGCAACGGGAAGTGGTTAGAGAATACTGTATCTCACAGACACCGTGCAGGCCGAGATGAGGTCAGCGGGATAAATCAGACACCTTGCATGCCGAGACGAGGACAGCGGGGTACATGCGATAGATTGATTCGCACATTGTAAGTCTGGAGCAGACTCGATGCAGCTTAAGAGAGCAATCTGCACTTTGTAAGTTGGAGCAAACTCGGTGCAGCTTAGGAGAGCAATCTGCATTTTGTAAGTTCAGAGCAGACTCGGCGCATCACCATCCGCACTTTGTAAGTCTGGACCGGACTCGGTGCAGCTCAGGAGAGCAATCCTCGCGTTTTGTAAGTCTGGAGCAGACTCGACGCACCCCACCAGCAAAAAGGTAAGGGCTGCCTCAGGTACGCATCTCTTTCCTTCTTCTCTGAATTTTGGCTCATCTAGACACTAGTGCACTAGTTTTCCCAAAATTGGGGGCAACTGTAGACACCAGGTTCTGAGACAGCCCAAATCAGAGTTACCCAATGATGATAAGACGCCTTTCCACAGGCAAAAAGGTTAAAAGTGGTGATTTCCTTATAAAATTTGCATTTTAGAGTGAAAAATGGAAAAATAATAAAAAATATTTTAAAAATTAGTTTTGAAAAATGGGGGCTTAAAATTATAGTATTTTTAGTCAATTTAAAATAAAAAAAAAAGAAGAAAAAAGAAAGAAAAAAAAAGCCGCCCATCGCGCTGGCGCGCGCGCTTCGTGCGCGAGAGGCTGCCACTCCGACGCCCGTCCCTATAGCGACGGGCTTGCCTCCACTTCTGGCCGTCGCTAAAGGGTCTGATACCCTTTTTTTCCAATTTTGGACCTAAAAATCAGTTTTTTATCCCTTTTTTCAAGGTTTTAAGGAATTTTTTCCATTTTTAAAAATTAAAATAGGTAATATCTGATTTAATTAAATTTTATCCCTTTAATTATTTTATTTTTCCTATTTTTATTCATATAAAAAGAATAAGATGAAAACCTAAAGGGAGGAATTCTTTTGGGGATTTTTTTTAGGGTTTTTCCTCTTCTTCTTCCTCTCAAACTCTAAAAATTTTCAGATTTTTTCCCCAACCAAAAATCAAAAAGAAAAATCAATCTTTCATTTTTTTCCAACACAATTTCTTCTAAATATATTTTTGGATGGAATTTTGCTGATGGATTTAATTTTGAGACAAATAAATTGATGATTTGTTCTCAAAATTCAGTTTTTTTTGTCTTCTCATTTGTTTTCCATTTAACTTTTTCAAGGTTTTTTTGGGTAATGAATAAAAAGAATTCCTTTGAGCAAGGAAATTAATTCTTTGTTTTCAAAAAGTTTTTTTGATTAGTTTTTTTTAAGCCTATTTTTTTCTTGGAATAAAATTCCAACATTTTTATTATTCAATTCTAATCTTGCAAATCAATAATAAGGAAATCAATCATCTTTTTACCTTCATCGAATCTGAAACTCTGAGGGTAAACATTCCGGACTTGTTCTTCTTATTCTTTTTGTTCATATTTAATTTATTCATGTTCATTTTTATTATTTTCAGTTATTTATTTATTTATTTATTTTGTTTATATTTAATTTATTAACATGTATAATTTTATTATTATTCTCATTCATCTATTTTATTCATGTGAATATTGATTTCTTTTAATTCCTAACATGTAATTAATTTATTTCACTTTAATTCATCATTATTTTTAACATATAATTAAATTAATTAATTTTGATTGATCTTTTTGCCATGTAAATGGTTTATATCATTTGTGAACATATTTAATTAATCATGTCATTTATTTAATCATTTTTTTCTTCTTTTCCATTGTCATTATCATATATTTAATATTTTGTTCACTTATTCATTTTTACTATTATCATGTTCATATTTTTACACCTTAATTAACATGTTGTATTTTATTCCAATTACATCTTTTAATCCATTTGTTGTTCATAACACATTTTTCTCATTTATTTTAAATTGTAAACATGTTAATTCATTTGTTATTTTGATATCATTTCGTTTTATCTCATTTTATTTTATTTTATCATTTATTTTATATTTAATTGATTTTAATGATTCAATTACTAACATTATTCTATTTGTGTTTTATTTTTATTTTACATCTCATTTTCCTTCTTGGGCACTTTGGCGAGCACACGGGAAGATTCAGAAGGCTCGTTTGGGATCAAGTATTTATTTGCTTTATTTGTGATATTTTGTTCATTTTGCTTTTCCATTTATTTTGCTATGTAATCTTCCTATTAATTTGTTTATTTTAGGCGCTAGAGGAAAAATCACAAAGCATTTTTATTAATTAGTTAGGAATTTTTCCTAAATAAAAATGGGACCAATGTCTCAATTTTCTCTATCCAAAATAAAATCATCACATCAAGAGTGTTTTATAATAAATATGCATGCAAGGACCAATGTCTTCATCATTAATAAATACCCCGATTTATGCATGATTTGTATTTTATTTACAATGGGGGTTGTATTCCGCCCCTAGTGTTATTGTAATTTATTTTTGAATGCTTTATTTTGGATTTTGCTTCCATTTATCGCTTTTAACGTGAATAATTGCGCCTTTAATTAAATTGCATTGTGTGGAAAGTTGGTGAAATTATAAATTCAAAACTGAATTATAATATTAATCAAGGTACAAATAAATGAGAAGTCTCAAACTCACTTTGGTCTTTAGGGCTCAATGAGGCGAGAGGTCTAGGACTTCCAAGACACCTCTTGAGTCTCACCAAAAGACTGAAATTTATAATCCTAGGCTCCAGGGGGTAGAGGCAGAGGCCTCCAAGATCTCTCTGGATAGCCCAAGATGGATATGTATGCGCCGTCTTAGGCTCATTGGGGCTAGACGACCCTTCCCATTGTTCTATTGGGTGGCGACTCCAAGAAACCTCATTGTTGCCCAAAACAGATGCACTTGTAAATACCTTACAAGCTTTAATGAATCCCATCCTGATCACCCTAAGGCGGGCCTTCGGGAGGCCTCGGGGTTCGGCGCGCGTCACACTCTCCTTCTCATGCACTTTGCTAAATCCACACAATTGATTTCCAAAACCTATCCTAACATCATTTTCTGCCACCATGGCCTTCTAACCATTTGTTATCTACATGTTAAGTTTACAATGGCACAGTTCTCATTATTTTTGGTCTTAAACGCAAGGAGTTATGGCCAATGAGACAATACATGCTCCAAAAGCCCTCCAACATGGATTTAGCTACTTATTAAGCAATCTTGAAGATATTAGTGTCCTCAAACCAATATGGTCATTTCTACATCAATTATAGGCACACACCTTATGAACCTAATTCCAATAACCTCATCCATTTTAAAGTTATACAACTCAAATTACAACCTAACAATTCTAATAGGTCATTTACCCTATAAATCCTGTTTTACCATATTAAGCTATTCAAGCTTATATTCCCAAAGTTGGAATATCCAATGCTCTCAACTCTCACCAAGTTACCCTAATGTACACCTAAACACCTCAGCATGTTCAATTTCACAATAAGTATCCAATACACATAATTTACTTAGCAATTTCTCAAGCTACCAAAAAATAGGGCAACATGCTAAATGCAACAACTTATGGCAATTGACTTAATTCATCAGCTCATCATCTAAATTCAGTTCATAACATATTACACATTTTCGATTCATATCAAACATACGATTCACCATGCATTTTAGAGTTTCTATTCAAGCAATTCAACACATAAAAACAAAGCTTCCCAAATCTCACTATACTTTGCTCCTTAAGCTCACTTAGCACTAGGTTCTCCTACCTTTTCTCCTTCCCTTATCTTTTCTTGGTTCAACAACTACAATCACAGTCCAATTCCCAGAATTGGAACCAAGGATCAAATCCATGACAACTCAAAAACAAAGAAGGAGTAGAAGAAGATGAGGTACAATTACTAAATCATTTGATTAGATGGAAACACAGCACACTAAAAACACTTGATCAAAACAGCAGAAATTCAAAGAATTAACTAGAGAGAAGAAACGAGAGAAGAAGAAGAAGAAGAAGAAGAAGAAGAAGAAGAAGAGGAAATTGACAGAGGGTGGCCGAAGATCACATGCAGAAAATGGTTTCTCTCTCCTCAAATGTCTTAGATTGCATGTCTAAGGGTGAGGTGGCAAGACCTTAAATTGATACCCGGATTCCATTTCACCCACTCACACTTAGCTTAACTTAATTAAATCCCATTAATCCTTGATTAATCCTTCTACTAATTAATCATGCACATCTACATAATGGCCACTAAAACTTATTTTATTTATGCAATTAAGTCCTCATTTCTTATATCACTTAGGTCTAAAATTAACAAACTCGAAATTAAAGTTACTCAATTACCCTAATTATGCCAAATTACTGCTAAGGTACAATTCGAGCCATTACAACTCTCCCCTCCTAAAAAGAATTTCGTCCGCGAAATTCATACCTGAATCAAACAGTTGAGGATACTAATCTCGCATTGCTATTTTTGGTTCCCATGTCACCTCTTCAATCCCATGATGTTGCCAAAGCACTTTCACCAATGGAACCTGCTTATTTCGAAGTTGCTTCACTTCCCGAGCCAATATTTCCTTAGGCTTTTTATCATATGAAAAATTCGATTGCACTTGCACATCTTATATCGACAACACATGCGACTCATCCGAACGATATCTTTGAAGCATAGACATATGGAAGACATCGTGAAGCTTAGCAAAAACTGAAGGCAAAGCTAACCGATAAGCCACTGTTCACACTCTTCAAGCATTTCATATGGCCTAATAAACCTCGGACTCAATTTCCCTTTCTTATTAAATCTAAGCACTTTTCTCTAGGGAGACACTTTCAGAAATACTTTATCACCCACTTCAAGCTCAATATCCTTTCTTTTCAAGTTCGCGTAAGATTTTTGCCTGTCACTAGCAGCCTTCGGCCTCTACTGGATAATCTTCGCTTTTTACTCAGTATCCCTTACCAAATCTGAACCGATAATCTTATGCTCATTCAATTTTATCCAACATATCAGAGTTCGATATTTTCTACCATAGAAAACCTCATAAGGTGCCATACCGATACTCACTTGATAACTGTTGTTATAAGCAAATTCCATCAATAGAATGTACTTATCCCAACTCTTAGAGAAATCTAAAACACATGCCTGAAGCAAATCTTCCAACACCTGAATTACCCTTTCTGACTGTCCATCAGTCTGCAGATGGGAAGCTGTGCTGAAATGCAATCTTATACCTAATGCAGTTTGTAAACACTTTTAGAATTTAGAAGTGAACCTCAGATCTCTATCTGAAATAATGGACAACGGAATACCTTGCAATCTCACAATTTCATTCACGTACAGTTCAGCAAACCGGTCCATAGAATAATTAAGTTGAATTGGTATAAAATGAGCTGACTTAGAAAATTAATCAACTATTACCCATATAGAATCGTGTTGTTTTGATGTCATTGGAAGACTAGTGACGAAATCCATAGTAATATTATCCCATTTCCACTGTGGAATCGGAATAGGATTTAATAGACTTGATAGAACCTGATGCTCTGCTTTCACTTGCTGACAGATCAAGCACATAGAAACATATTCCACCACATCTCTCTTCATACCAGGCTACCAATAAAACTACTTCAAATCCTAATATATCTTATTGCCACTTGGATACATAGTAAAGATGGTATTATGGGCTTCATGTAGAAGCTTTTTTCTCAACTTTTTGTCACTTGCTAAACATAACAGATCTCGGTAATACAATACACCTTCCATATCCACTGAATAGTTAATCTTATCACCATTCCTGACTGACTGTAAACTCTGTTGCAACTTAGGGTCACTTTTCTCTCATTCACTATCTCACACCTCAAATTAGGTCTTGCTTTCAACTGAGCTATTAAAGCTCCATCTGAAGCAAACCTCCACTTGACTCACCGTAAAGACAAGGCCGAAACTGACTTTCTACTCAACACATCAGCCACTACATTGGCTTTACCCGAATGGTAGTCTATAATGCAGTCATAATCCTTAAACAGCTCAAGCCACCTTCTTTGTCTCAAGTTCCACTCTTTCTGAGTGAGCAGATACTTAAGACTCTTATGATCAGTGAAGATCTTACACTTCTCACCATATAAGTAGTGACGCCAAATCTTTAAGGCAAACACTATTGTAGCCAATTCTAAATCATGCGTCAGATAATTCTGTTCATGCAGTTTCAACTGTCTCGAGGCATAAGCTATCACTTTCCCATCTTGTATCAGTACACATCCCAATCCAATTTCGGAAGCATCGCTATACATAGCATACTCCTTACCTGAAATAGGTTGAGTTAGGATCGGTGTTTGTGATGCGCGTCGAACCCCGAGGGCCCCGAAAACCCACTTTTAGGGTATTCAATAGAGGTTCATGGAACTTGTAAAGATTACAAGGGCGTCTATTTTGAGCAACAAGGAGGTTTTTTGGAGTTGCCACCTAATAAAACATTGGAAAAGGTCATCTAGCTTCACTGAGCCTAAGACAGTGCATGTGTGTCTATTTTGGGCAATCAAAGATATTTTGGAATTCTCTCTCCAATAGAACATTAGAAAGATCCATCTAATCTAGTGAACCTTAAGATGGTGCATATACGTCTATTTTGGGCAAACTAGAGATATTTTGGAGTCCCCACCCTATTAGAACATTGAGATGGTTCGTCTAACCTCATGAAGACTAAGACAATGCAACTTGGGCCTATTTTGGGCAACAAGAGATATTTTGGAATTCCTTTTCCAATAGAATATTGGAAAGGTTCATCTAACCTCGTTGAGCCTAAGACTAGAGAGGGTTCGGGACTTCCCATTTATTCAAACCTTGATCAAATTATAATTGAGTTTTTAGTTTAAAATTTCATTTCATTTTCTCATTTAGTTCAACGCAAGAATTTAAAGCTCATATCAATCATATAATAGAAAGCTATAAATGAAGCATAAAATAAACTAAAATATGATAATTTACAGCAAAACTAGGGGCGGAATACAATCCCCATTGTAAATGAATAGGAAGTATAAACATTTATAAAACATGAACATCCATTTTTGGAATGAGGACGTTGGTCCTCGCATGCATATTTAGAGAAAGAATAATGTTAACATATTTGTTTTGTTTGGATGCAAATCAGGACATTGGTCCTATTTTATTTAAGAAAAACTCTACTTATTTGTATAAGTCCTTTACCATTTTTAATATTAGCGAGCTCAAAAATAATGGTTACAACAAATCAGAATTAAAACTTAAAGTGAAAGAAAACTTGCAAATAAAATTGCAAGGGCATCTATTTCAGGCAACAAGGAGGTTTTATGTAGTCGCCACCCAATAGAATATTGAAAAAGTTCATCTAGCCTCAGTGAGCCTAAGACAGCGCAGCTATGTCCATCATAAGCAAGCCGGAGGTGTCTTGGAGGCCCCACCCTAATAAAATATTAGGATAGCCCTCTCGCCTCGTAGCGCCTAGAACTGTGCAAATTGAGCCTTTTACGGGACACAAGAGGTGCCTTGGAGGCCCCATCCCAATAGAATATTGAGATGGCCCTCTCGCCTCGTTGAGCCCAAAGACCAGAGATGGTTCGGGACTTCTCATTTATTCATACATTGGTTAAGTTAAAATCAAGTTTTGAATTTAAGTTTTCATCCCTTTTCTCATACGTTTTGATGCAATAATTAGAGCGTAAGTTGGTTATTCAAGGAAAGCAGTAAATGAAAACACAATTAAAATAAAGTACATGAAAATAAATTACAACAAAACTAGGGGCGAAATACAACTCCCATTGTAAATAAAATATAAATCATGCATAAAACGGGGTATTTATTGAGAGTGAGGGCATTGGTCCTCGCATGCATAGTTTGAGAAAACAATTTTAAAGTAACAATTTGTTTGGATGAAAAAGTAGGATATTGGTCTCATTTCATTAGATAAATCAAATTTTATTTATAAAAATATTTTTTTGTGATTTTTAATTAAGCGTGCATAAAAAAAATTTATTAATAATTACATGACAAATAAATTAAAAAGATAAATAAAGAAAAAAAATATTAAATACAATAAAAATAAATCCCCGGATCTCCTCCTTCGCTGGCATAATGCTCAAACAAGGAAAACTAAGGATTTAAAATCAAAAACAAGTACAAATAAAATTTATATTAGTAATTAAATGAAGAGAATCAATTAAACACATAAAACAATAAATAATTGATTAGAATAAATAAAAAATTTCATTATGTATGACAACTAAATTAAATGACATATTAAAATAAATAGATTAACATATTAACACAAAAAATGATAATAATAATGATAATAATGATAATAATAATAATAATAATAATAATAATAATAATAATAATAATAATAATAATAATAATAATAATAACAACAATAACAATAGAAATGAAGAATAACAATTAAATAAAATAAAGTAGAAAAAATATTAAAAATGTTAAAACTATATACAAAATCACATAAAATAAATAAAAACACAATAAATATAAAAATCTACATTGTTTATAATTAAATATGAACAAAAAACAAATAAAATTAAAAGATTAAGCCTAGAATATTTACCCTCAGATTTTGGATTCGATTAATAAAAAATTTAATTGATTTCCTTGCTTTTATTCACAAAATAGAAATAAAAATTTGTAAAAATTGGAATTTTATTTCAAACGAAAATTGATTAAAAAAATTAATAAAAGAAAAGAAATTAATTCTTAAGAACAAATAATTGATTTGTTTGTCTCAAAAATTATTATTGATAAAAATTATTTTTTTAAAAAATTGAAGAAAAGAAATTTAATCTTCAAGATCAAAAATTAAAATTAAAATTAAAATTGACGAAAAAAAGAATCTAAATCTCAAGAGCAAAAAATGATTTTCTTTGTCTCAAGAAAAATTTTAGATTAAAAATTGAATTTTTTAATCTAAATATTTTATTTTGCAAAAAAAAGATGTAAAAAATGTGAAGAGAGAATTCTTGAAGAAGAAGAGAAAAAGAAATCATCCCAATTGATGTTAAAATGAATTCCCCTAATTCCCTTTCAAATTTTCAACTTAAATGAATAAAAATGGACAAAATAATTAATTAGGGAAAAAATAGGATTTTTAGCTAATTTTCCTTAATTTGGGTGTAAAAAAGGGAAAAATCATTAAAAACCCGAAAAAAATGGTTAAAGAATCAAGAAAAATGAAGAAAAATCGAAAAAAGGGGGAAAAACCCCCGTTTGCGGCGGGTCTGGGGCGACCTACGGGCGTCGATCGCACATGCAGCGCGTAGAAGCGCGCGCGTAGTGTGAGCGACGCGCAACGCGTCGCTCGCGCGAGGGCTACGCTTTAGCGGCGTGCGCCTGCGCACTGCCGCACATCGACATCCGATTTTTCAATTTTTTTTAATATAACTAAAAAACACTAAAATTTTCAAACTTCATTTTTTAAAACTAATTTTTAAAATATTTTTATTATTTTATTTTTTATTCTAAAAATGCAAATTTGAAAAGGAAATCATCACTTTCAAACTCTTTGCCCGTGAATAGGTAATTTATCATCATTGGATAACTCCGATCTAGGCTTACTCAGGACCCGATGTCTACAGTTGCCCCCAGTTTAGGGGAAACTAGAACACTAGTGTCTAGGTGAGCCTAAACTCAAAGAAAAGAAGGAAAGAGACACATACCTGAGGCAGCTATCTTTCTGAACTGGGCGATACTGTTGTGGTGGTCGTCGCCATGTTGTCGGCGTGTTATCCTGTGTTGAAGCGGTAGTGCTGTGATCGTGCTAACCCTCCGTAGAGTGGTAGTGTCGTCATCGTGCTAACCCTTCTGAAGTGGCAGTGCCGTGGTCGTGCAAACCTTCCGTGGAATGGTAGTGCCGCCATCGTGCAAACCCTTCTGAGATTTGAAGCAGCAGTGTCGTGATCATGCAAACCCTCTGTGGAGTGGTAGTGCCGTCATCGTGCAAACCCTTCTGAAGTGGTAGTACCGTGGTCGTGCAAACCTTCTGTGGAATGGTAGTACCGCCATCGTGCAAACCCTTCTGAGATATGAAGCAGTAGTGCCGTGATCGTGCAAACCCTCTGTGGAGTGGTAGTGCCGTCAACGTGCAAACCCTTCTGAAGTGGTAGTACCGTGGTCGTGCAAACTTTTCGTGAAATGCTAGTGCCGCCATCGTGCAAACCCTTCTGAGTTTTAAAGTAGTAGTGTCGTGATAGTGCAAACCCTCTGTGGAGTGGTAGTACCGTCATCGTGCAAACCCTTCTGAAGTGGTAGTACCGTGGTCGTGCAAACCTTTTATGGAATGGTAGTGCCGCCATCGTATAAACCCTTCTGAGATTTGAAGCAGTAGTGCCGTGATCGTGCAAACCCTCTATGGAGTGGTAGTGCCGTCATCGTGCAAACTCTTCTGAAGTGGTAGTACCGTGATCGTGCAAACCTTCCATGGAATTGTAGTGCTGCCATCGTGCAAACCCTTCTGAGATTTGAAGCAGTAGTGCCGTCATCGTGCAAACCCTCTGTAGAGTGGTAGTGACGTCATCGTGCAAACCCTTCTGAAGTGGTAGTATCGTGGTCGTGCAAACCTTCCATGGAATGGTAGTGCCGCCATTGTGCAAACCCTTTTGAGAATTGAAGCAGCAGTGCCGAGATCATGCAAAGCCTCCGTGGAGTGGTAGTGCTGTCATCGTGCAAACCATTCTGAAGTTTTGAAGTAGTGCCCCCTGAGAGGTCTTTGGTTGATGCTTGGATTGATGTCTGGATTGATGTTTTGACTGATGTCATTTTGGTTGGTTGCCCCCTGAGAGGTCTTTGGTTGATGATTGGATTGATGCTTGAATTGATGTTTTGACTGATGTCGTTACTTGACTTTTGTTGGTGTCCGCACCTAATCTTTCTTATTGCAAAACTGGAAAACCAAATATGCAGGAAAATAGTGAGCATGCACGTGAAATATATGTGTCATGCAGAAATGCAGGATAAGAATTCATCTAAGTGAGTTTGGAGGCGATAGCCAGGCTGGGCTCAACTTGCTGTAGGATCGATGCTCTTTGGAATTGCTTTTGAATTTCATGCCTTTGGGATTGCGAGGTTCTCATCTGATACCTGTAGTCATTTTTTTAAAGGTAGTGCGTCCCTTGTGGATTTTCACACTAGCTTTTCTTAGTGGAAAATGCGTCCTTTGAAGATTTTCACATAACCCTGTGCCTTATTTTTGCCTGGAATGGACCCAACCCAATCCAGCATCTTTTTTTTTTAAGAAATAGACTACCTGTTTCCAGGTTTTCACCCTACCCCTTTGCCTAACTTTTGCTTAGAGCGCCAGTTACGGTTTTCATCTCTAACGGCTTTTTTTTTTTTAAGAGGTTGAAGCTGTTGCCAAAGATCCTTCTAGTGTAATCAGTATATACTTATGTCATGGCCGTCTAAGCTTGATTCTTTGCATAATAGTGCTCTGGCATTGCCTTCGCAGTTAATAGTAAAATGAGTAGGCTGAAGGACCCGAGTGGTGAGAGTAGCAGAGGGTAGACAGTAGATGACTTTGATCACACAAAATGAACTGCTCTGATCACATCAATATATCATTGCATAAATGCATGTGTTTCAATTTGATTTCATTAAACATGATCATTGTTTGGCATTAATCTCAAAAAATACAAAACCTTTATTAATCTCGGGATGGATCTTGAAAGCATCAAACTCCTGTTATCAATCAGCCCTTTCGGGTTTTCATGATTAAAAATTTTCTCTCAACCCTTAATTTTTGCCTAGATTGTTTTTTTTTTCTCTTTTTCTGGCAGGGGACCCAATTTTAGTAAGATCGCCTTTTTTCAATTTTTGACCCACAGGGTATGTATTATTTATTTTTCTCTTTTTTTAGCCTTTGCCATGGAACCTCCTTCAGTCTGTCGGTGTCGATTGAATTTGCTTTCATCTTCGTTAACCGAGGAGGCTGCTCCTTCTGATAATGCTCCTTCTGATAATGCTCCTTTTGATAATGCTTCTTTTGATAATGCTTTTTTATTATTATTATTATTATTATTATTTTTAGCACCAAAAGCTTTTTCTTAGCACTTGTGCAAACGGGCTGAGGTAGTGAGTTTCTTTGCTTGGATCTTGGCTGTGAAAGTCTGTATCTTCCTTTTCCTGGCTTTGCTGGCTCGATTTCTGAATTACCTTTTAATGGTTGGAATGGAGTTGTACGCTAGCCTCAAATGGTTCAGGATAGAACTATGGTGTAGGACAGGACTTCGGTTTCTTTTTTTTTATCTTTTTTTTGTGAGGTAATGAGCCGTCCTCCTAAATTTTGTTATAAGGATCCCTGTTGGTCTCATATGATTAAAGGTTAGCCTTGATTGGCTTTGGGGTAAACATCTCAAATGGTTGGGAGGAAAGAACTCCTAAGGGCTTGGTTTCAATGAGTTATATATTTCTTGTGAAGGTTCAGGGTTTTATTTATCTAACTCCTAATGTAGCCCTTGGCATTTGATTTGGCTGCACTGTATGCATCCTAGATGTTGAGGATACAAAGGAATGGCTTTTTGAAATTCTGCTCGTCATCATGTCTGCATGTTGAAGCAGCGTCGCCCCCACAATATCCTTATCATTCCAAGTCCAAGCAAAGGCTTTTTCATTTTTTTTTCTCTCTTCAGGAGTTGCATCAGATGTTATCAAGATTTTCTTTGTATTTTCCAAAGTTTCGAGATTAAATGCAGTGATATTTGATGAGTTAATGCAAATGGTTGCGATCATGTATAGTGAAATCATGAGAAATATAAGCAAAACAATCAATATAATTAAAATGATCAGTACTGCATACGCCATTATTGAAAAGCTCAAATATGAAGACAAACATATAAAGTCGCCTGAGTGGTTTCAAGCTTAGACTTCATGATTTCTTCCTTGAGATCACCCATTCTCCTTCCCAGATTTGAGAGATTGGACATACCTATAGACTGTGAATGATTTTAATCTTCTGTCTTTCCCACTTATCCTGATGACCATATCGAAAATCTTTCTGATGTATTCTTCAGGCAAAGATTTGAGTCTGCCTCATATTCTGCCCTTGCTCTTTTCTTTTCTTTTCTTTTTTTTTAGGACTTATATCTCAACTGGATCACACTCTGAAGCGAGTCTCTTAACTCTCTCATGTTCAAATGGTGAAAAGAGTAGAGGTTTGCCGCCGGAGTGAACGGCTTGAGGAGGTATGTTAGCCGATGATTCTACCCTAAAAGTCTCCCTAACTTTAATTGGTTTGACTTGGGTAATAGCAGGTTCTATAAGTTTTCTGTCAAAGGCAGTCATCGTAGTGGCCATTCTTTCACTAACCATGCCTAAAATCTTCTTTTCAAACTTCTTTAGCTCCTATCCAGCCCTTTAGCAGTTAGGGTGCGGGTTGCGTCAGATTCTCTGGGTAGGTTGGCCATTTTTAGTTTTAAAGTATACTGTGAAGAAAATGATTCACTGGTTATTGAAAGTGATTCAGAACCCCAATTAGACACTAATTTCAGCAACTCAAAGAGCAAATTTGTCCTTACTAGCCGACCGTCGGAACCCCTAGTCCACTTAGGTGAATCTATGATGGCTGAAAAATTTAAATTATTAGAATGATGCATGAATGACATATACAATGCATGATCGTGTGTTATGCAATATTTATAATCACATGCAAGCAAGTAAATCCTTCCAACCTTGTTACTCCCACACATGAGGTAATGCGGTCTCTTTTCTAGGTGGGCTTGATCCATGGGTTAACGGGGAACCCAATAGACGCGTATGGTGCTCTACAAAAATCGACAGCATAATATGTCTTATCTAATGTGCATACGTATAAATTTTGGCCTTTATGTATTTAAACATTTCAACTAAATTAAGATGGGCTCACCGAGGCATGAAAGCTTTTGATAAAAGACCATTTAATTTGGTTGATTATGTTCAATATATAGTGGCCCACATAGCAAGCATCATATTAAGGTACATGTCACCTAGGAGAAGTATCTATTGCCATTACATGAGTTTTGGTCAAGGGTGATGATACTTTGGGGATACCCAAGCATGGTTCCTGCCAATGGGTCTAGCTCATCACGAGCATAACGATCAATCGGGTCTCCATTTGATACACCATGATGGTACGAGGCTTGGGCTGGTGATTATCCTTAACACTTCCCTACATTGAGTGAACGTAGGGTCATGCTTCGGGAATGCACCGGGGTAAGAATAGGGACCAAACAAGCATAATTCTAAGGCTCTAATGAAATGCAATGCAATTTCGAAAGGGATAAAATTTTTAAATTAAAACTCAATTATAATTTTTAACCAAGGTACTTTCGAATCGAAGTCTCTTATGTCCCCAGTGGAGTCGCCATTGTGACGCGCACCGAACCCCGTGATGGCCTCGAAGAGCGTCTATTTTGGGCAACAATGAGGTTTCAAGGAGTCGCCACCCAATAAAATATTGGGAAAGTTCGTCTAGCCTCAGTGAGCCTAAGACAGCGCAGCTATGTCCATCATAGGCAAGTCGGAGGTGTCTTGGAGGCCCCACCCTAACATTAGGATGGCCCTCTCGGCCTCACGCTTGGGTAAACCAGAGGTGTCTTGGAGGTCCCACCCTAATAGAACATTAGGATAGCCCTCTCGCCTTGTGGCACCTAGGACTGTGCAAATTGAGCCTTTTACGGGACACAAGAGGTGTCTTGGAGACCCCATCCCAATAGAACATTGAGATGGCCCTCTCGCCTCATTGAGCCCAAAGACCAGAGATAGTTCGGGACTTCTCATTTATTCATACCTAGGTTAAGTTAAAATCGAGTTTTGAATTTAAATTTTCATCCCTTTTCTCATACGTTTTGATGCAATAATTAGAGCACAAGTTGGTTATTCAAGGAAAGCAGTAAATGAACACAATTAAAATAAAGTACATGAAAATAAATTACAACAAAACTAGGGACAGAATACAACCCCCATTGTAAATAAAATATAAATCATGCATAAAATGGAGTATTTATTGAGAGTGAGGGCATTGTTCCTCGCATGCATAGTTTGAGAAAATAATTTTAAAGTGATAATTTATTTGGGTGAAAAATTAGGACATTGGTCCCATTTCATTAGATAAATCCAATTTTATTTATAAAAATATTTTTGTGTGATTTTTAATTAAGCGTGCATAAAAAAGATTTTATTAATAATTGCATGACAAATAAATTAAAAAGATAAATAAAGGAAAAAATATTAAATACAATAAAAATAAATCCCCGGATCTCTTTTTTCGCTCGCACGAATGCTCAAACAAGGAAAAATAAGGATTTGAAATCAAAAACAAGCACAAATAAAATTTACGTTAGTAATTAAATCAAGAGAATCAATTAAACACATAAAACAATAAATAATTGATTAGAATAAACAAAATATTGCATTATGTATGACAACTAAATTAAATGACATATTAAAATAAATAGATTAACATATTAACACAAAAAATGATAATAATAATGATAATAATGATAATAATAATAACAACGATAACAATAGAAATGAAGAATAAACAATTAAATAAAATAAAGTAGAAAGAATATTAAAAATATTAAAACTATATACAAAATCACATAAAATAAATAAAAACACAATAAATATAAAAATCTACATTGTTAATAATTAAATATGAACAAAAAACAAATAAAAGAAAAATAAAATTAAAAGATTAAGCCTAAAATATTTACTCTCAGATTTTGGATTCGATTGATGAAAAATATGATTGATTTCATTGCTTTTATTCGCAAAATAGAAATAAAAATTTGTAAAAATTGAAATTTTATTTCAAAAGAAAATTGATTAAAAAAATAATAGAAGAAAAGAAATTAATTTTTAAGAACAAAGAATTGATTTCTTTGTCTCAAAAATTATTATTGATAAAAATTATTTTTTAAAAAAATGGAAGAAAAGAAATTTAATCTTCAAAATCAAAAATTAAAATTAAAATTAAAATTGACGAAAAAAAGAATCTAAAGCTCAAGAACAAATAATGATTTTCTTTGTTTTAAGAAAAATTTTAGATTAAAAATTAAATTTTTTAATCTAAAAATTTTATTTTGGAAAAAAAAAAGATGTAAAAAATGTGAAGAGAGAATTCTTGGAGAATAAGAGAAAAAGAAATCATCCCAATTGATGTCAAAATGAATTCCCCTAATTCCCTTTCAAATTTTCAAGTTAAATGAATAAAAATGGAAAAAATAAATAATTAGGGAAGAAAATAGGATTTTTAGCTAATTTCCCTTAATTTGGATGTAAAAAAGGGAAACAATCATTAAAAACCCGGAAAAATGGTGAAACAATCACAAAAAATGAAGAAAAATCGAAAAAAGGGGGAAAACCCCCGTTTGCGGCGGGTCTGGGGCGACCGACGCCCGTCCGTCGCACATGCAACGCGCAGAAGCGCCCGCACAGTGTGAGCGATGCGCAACATGTCGCTCGCGCACGCATCCGATTTTTTTTTTAATATAACTTAAAAACACTAAAATTTTCAAATTTCATTTTTTAAAACTAATTTTTAAAATATTTTTATTATTTTATTTTTTTATTCTAAAAATGCAAATTTGACAAGAAAATTATCACTTTCAAACTGTTTGCCAGTGAATAGGCAATTTATCATCATTGGGTAACTCCGATCTAAGCTGACTCAGGACATAGTGTCTACAGATATCTATTCTCCACTGTCACCTTATTGAGCTGTCTATAGTTTATGCACATTCTCATCATGCCATTTTTCTTCTTAACAAATAACACTGGTGCTCCGCAATGAGATACACTCGGTCTTATAAAACCCCTATCTAACAACTCTTGCAACTGAGTCTTTAATTCCTTCAACTCAATAGGAGACATTTAACAAGGTGTCTTAGAAACAGGTGTTGTACCAGGCACAATCTCAATTGACAGCTCCACATTCCTTACAGGTGGTATACCAGCCAACTCTTCTGAAAACACATCAGAAAATTCTCTCACTACTGATATATCCTTTATTTTAACTTGTTCTCTTTTCGAATCCAACACAAGGGCTAGAAAAGTCTCACATCCTTTCCTCAGACACCGATATGCTTGCATAGCAGAAATCACATCTACTAACGGATTAGCATGCACACCTTTTACAATCACCTTAGACTGTCCTAAACTACCAAGCACGACTGTTTTCTTTCTACAGTTAACTACCGCTCGATGTTTACTCAACCAATCCATACCCAATATTAAGTCAAATTCATCAAAAGACAACTCAATTAAGCCTACAGGGAACACTTAACCTTGCACCACTAAAGGGCAATCTCTATACACTTTATTCACATTAACACTATTTTCCAATGGACTAGTCATACATATGTCATGGTCTAAATAATCAACATCAGACATCTTATCACATAATTTCTTAGAGCACATATATAAATGTATAGATCCAGGGTCTATCAAAGCAAACATTTCTATATCAAAGGTAGAAATATACCCGCTATGACCTCTGGCGCATCCTACTCCTCATGAGCCTTCATTACATATGCCCTTGCTGGCACTATTGGAGGCCGATCAACATATTCAAACACTGTACCATCTCTGGACTGGTTACCTTTACCACGTCCTCTACCTCTTCCTCGGTTAACCGGAGGCAAGTTAGATCCACCTCTACTCGCTTCTTGCTGATTCCAACCACTTCATAGGCTTTTGGATAGTTAGCTAAGAAGTGCTCAGTACTCCCACATCTGAAACACGCACCAGTCAATTTCCAACAATTACCTTTGTGATGCTTGCACCAATAGGGACACTCAGGCACATCACTTCTATTACTAGTTACGCCCCTACTAGTACCAGATGCATAAGCTAATCCTTACTTTCTGCCTCTGGCAGCTGGATTACTGACTGACTCAGCTGGAGGTGCCACTTGAGATTCTCTCAACCTTTTCCCCTATTGTGCCCCACCTCTATTAGAATTCCTCCTTTGCAACCTTTCCCTCTGGATCTCTTGTGATCTTTCCACTCTCATGGCTGCCTGAACTATCTAGTAGTAGCTCACAATCTGAGAGGTAGTCATAGCGATCAACATTGCCTTGATTGGCTCATTCAATCCTTCCTCAAATTGCTGGCATCGAAACTCTTTTGTAAGCACACCCTCTAGTGTATACTTGCTAAGCTTATAGAATTCTTTCTCATACTCCGCTACAGATAGGGCTCTCTGCCTTAGATTCAGAAATTACTTCCAATTAGCTTCCCGATATGCCTTAGTGATGTACTTATTCCGGAACTCCTGTATAAAGAATTCCCAAGGGATCGGATTTGGAAGCATTAGATGCCTTAAGACCAACTTCCACCAGTCATAGGCAGATCCTTGCAGCAGTGATACCACACATTCTACCTTTTGTTCAGGAGGACATCTTACCTCATCCAGTACCCTCTGAACTCTTTCAATCCAATACTCAGCCTTAATCGACTCA
Organism: Excoecaria cochinchinensis; assembly: GCA_947683425.1. Lineage (NCBI taxonomy): Eukaryota > Viridiplantae > Streptophyta > Magnoliopsida > Malpighiales > Euphorbiaceae > Excoecaria > Excoecaria cochinchinensis. The sequence continues at coordinate 8,849,147 of CANTUQ010000004.1, forward strand.
TCCAAACTAGTGCCGTAAAATTCTTCCACACCATACTTTCTTATTAATTCTAACGGAGCTTTTGGTGCTGTCATACGATCTAGCACCCTCGCCATATCTTACGACATCTTGAGCAAAGCTTCCATTAGCACCATCGGAACATCTCGTCCCACACTTACTAGCACAGACAGACCAAACTTAGACACTTCAGGTTCTCGAGGATTCACACTTTCAGCGGTCTCATCTCTAGCGTTTTGAGAAGGATCCATTGATCTGATATATAGACAAGGACATCCATATTAGGTCAACACAACTATACGCATCCTATTCTATACTATGTCGAGAAACAACTAAACCTATGCTCTGATACCACAACCTGTAACGCCTATTCCCAATCGCTCACATAGCTTCACTACGGCGGTCGAGAACGGTCGTCACGCACACAAAACATGCACACTTACAATATAATCACATGCAAAATTCCTGAATTCATAATTTCCTTTCATTCATATGCAGCAGAATTCATCACAAAAGGAATTCATCACAAACGCATACTCATACTCATTCATATGGATTACCAACCTATATTACTTTTCATGTTCGGGAGCTATATAGTATCTCTTTACATGCCATAAGTTAACGTTTACATATTGTAGACACCGGGTCCCGAGACGGCCCAAGATCAGAATTACCCAATGATGAAAATAAAGTCCGATTCATAGGCAAGAAAATAGGGATTGATCGTCTTCTTGTCAAGTTCTTTTGTCTGTCTCAAAAGACTTTTAAAATTTTTATTTTTATTTTACCTTACCTTTATTTCCATTTTTATTTTTATTTTTATTTTTATCTTTTTATTCTTATTCTTATTTTTATTTTTATTTTCATTTTCTGAAAAAAAAATTGAAAAGCTCGCAGCCGTCGGCGCGCAAGGGCAGGATCCAGCCTGCGCGCGCGCGCACGTGTCATTGCCTCCTACTGCGTGCGCGCACGAGGCCGTACCCTACATGCGCAGCCTGCCCAGTAGGCAGCCCCCTCACCCCTGCAGGCTGCCCCTTGCACCTGTTTCGCCCACCAGCGCCATTTTCAACCGAAATTCAATTTTTTATGGGATTTTTTGAGATTTTGTGTATTTTGGGATTTTTTTTGACATGGAATTTAGCCAAAGTCAAAAAAAAAATATAAATTGTAAAAATATAACTTTTGGGATTTTCTTTTTGAAATTTTGTAAAGATTTTCTTTGAAAAATGAGAAAGGGATTTTTTTTTTTTTAGTTTTGAAGAAGGGAACTCTTGAGGAAAATAAAGTGGGAGGATTATTTTATAGAAAGAGGATTTTTTTTTTTTTGAGGAGATTGATTCTTAAAAAAAAAAGAGAGACAGAAGAGAGGATTTTGAAAAGCAAAAAAAAAAATAGTAGGTGTTCTTAAGAAAAAATAAAGAACTTATTTTCTTTAGATATCAAAAAATTATTTATTTGATTTTCTTTGATTTTCATAAATCTAGAAAATGTTTTATTGAGTTTGGATTAAACTTGAGAAAGGAAAAATTAATTTTCTTAGCTTGGATTTTCTCATCAAATTAAAAAATAAATAAAAAAAATCATTTTTAATTTTTGTATTCTTGAGTTTTTTTGAGACAAAAACTTAAGATTTTCTTGAATCTTTTTGAGTCCATTTTTGGATCTTGATGATGAGAATAGATTGAGACATCTTACTTCCGTATTATCTACTCTGAGTGTAAAGATTCTTGGATCCATTTCATTATTTCATTTCATTTTATTTTATTTATTTAAACTGATTTTTTATTGCATTAATAAATACATGAATAATAATTTGATGAATATGTGTTTTTGAAATTGAGATTTATTCTCCTAGCATAATTTTTCAATTTTTATTTTATTTTTCGTATGAAAATGGGTAAATACATCTTGGAAAAAATCAAATTTATTAATTCTCTTTGTTAGTATGATTTTTGTGATGTTCTTTTTTTTTTATGCTTAAATATTATTATTTCCTGTTCAGTGTTTCGCAGGCATTGGATTTGGTAATCTGCACTTTTATGGGTTTTTCGCATGTTTCTTTTCCTATTTGCATGGGTTTTACGTGACTTGGCCATGTTTTGTTCTTTTGTCATCACATGCATTTTATGGTTTTCTTTATTTTCCTTTACTATTGGGTTTCACACGTTTTTCTTTTTGTTATCACAAGTTATGCATTTGATACTTTATTTATTTAGTTGTTTAATTGGTTGCGTATTCATCTGAGTGGTCTATTATCATTATTATTATTGTTATTGTTATTATTGTTATATTAATATTATTATTGTCATTAATGTTATTATTATTATTATTATTATTATTATTATTATTATCATCATCATTATTATTATCATCATCATTGCTATATTATTATTGTTATTATTATTATTATTATTATTATCATTAATGTTGTTGTTGTTATTATTATTATTATTATTATTATTATTATTATTATGTTTGCATTGCTAGTTTTTGCATGATTTTTTAATTATCTTTGTATGTGTATTGTTCACGTATTAAATTGAGGTGTTTAATTTACCTCATTTTATTTTCTATTTGTGTATTGATTTTGTTTTATATTTTCCTTACTTTTATTTTTGTTTAGTTGATTTTGGAATTATTGCTAATATTTTTATTGTTATTTTAATTTGGGTTTAAAATGTCGTGTGCTTATTTGAGCATTTTCGTGACCAAATGGAGGGGTCACGATGTGTAGGAGATTACGTCATCTCGGTGAGATCTTACCTATCCTTTATTTGTGTGGTTGTGTTTTGTTTGTAAATAAAATAGTTTTATATGCGTATCAAATAAAATATCACAAAAATATTTTTACATCTAAATTGGGATTTTTATTAATAAATTGGGACCAATGTCCTTGATTTTAGCCAAAAAATGCAAAAATATCATGAATTAAAACGAAAAGTCAATTTTCTCAAAATGGGAGTAATGTGTCCTGATTTTCAAGCAAATAGCCGAAATAACTATTCGATCCCATCTTAAGTAAGGATGAAGAAACTAATGTTTATAAACCGAATAAATATCCCAATTTATGCATATCGCCTCTCTTGATTGATTTTGCTTGATTGTTAAATTTTATGTTTATATATATCTTGTGGGCCCTTGTAGTTAATTATTTTTGGGGCAATTTTATATAGTTTTCTTTCATTTGGTGATTGTATTTTTATCCCAATTTCCATTTTAATTTTATTTAGCTTTTCTTTTCATTTGGGGGACTGTATTTGTCCCATTTTTCTCCTTTATAAATAGCATGACTTTGGGTGTTTACTGCTTTATTTATCGCTTTATTATAGTTTTATTTACCGCTTTCTCGATGTTTGAAGTGTACCTTTAATAAATTGTATTAATCGTGTGAGATGAGAGATGAAATTTTATAATCTAAAAACTCATTTATAATTAATCAAGGCATAAATAAGAGTGAAGTTCCGAACTACTCTTTGGTTTAGACCATAGAGGTTAGATCTTTCCCAATTTCTAGTAAATTGGGTGGTGACTCTAAGATAGCTTAAAGATGCCTAAAGGTTTCATGAGGCTAGATGAACTTTTCCAATGTTCTATTGGGTGGGAATTCCAAAGTGTTTCATATTACCCAAGATCAAAAGACGCGAACCAATCCCTCGAGCCCTAAAAATGGGCCATTCGGGAGCCTTTTCGGTTCGACGTGCATCACAGTGGCGACTCCGTTGGGGACTTTGTGACTTTTCTCTGAAAGTGTCTTGGTTAAAATGTATAGTTGAGTTTTTAAAACTAAAAATCCATCTCTCTTTTAAAATTGCATTGCATCATGCTAGAGCTTTAGAATTATATTAGTTTGGACCCTTATCTTATCCCGGTGTGTTCTTGAAGCACGACCATATGTTCACTCAATGTGGGAGCTCAAGCCTAGTACCTTTTGGTATATCAAATGGAGACCCGATTGGTCGTTATGTTCCTGATGAGCTAGACCCGTTGGCAAGGACCATGCTTGGGTAGCCTTAAAGTAACATCACCTTGACCAAAGCTCATGTAATGGCAATAGATACTTCCCCTAGGTGAAATGAACCGTAATACAATGCTTGTCATGTAGGCCATCATGTATTGAACAAAATCAAAAGAATTAAGTGGTCTTCTATCAAAGGCTTTCATAACCTGATGGGTTCACCTTAATTTGATTGAAGTGTCCAAATACATAATGGCCAAAACTCATACATATGCACATTCTGAGAGACGTTGTGCTGCCGATTTCTCGCCATGCATTATATGCATTCCTCGGGTCCCCCGTTGACTCACGGATTAAACCCACCTAGGAAGAGACCAATTGACCTCGTGTGTAGGAGTTAAAAGGTTGGAAGGATCTACTTTCTTGTATGTGATTGTGACGTGCTGCATAGCTCACGATCATGCATCATATACGTTATTCGTGGACCATTCCGACAAAGTAAGCTATGCAGTCATCATAGATTCATCCGTGTGGTCTAGGGATTCCAGTGAACGGCTGATCAGGAATCCTATCTCCGAGTTATCTGGAGGGGTATCAGTTTGGGGTTTAGATTCAGAGACCAGTAAGACTTTATCTTCAAATTTTTTAACAGAATCCAGTATGGGTGATCCTTCTAGAGAGTCTGAGGTGACCCACGCATTGGTTGCTGAGGAAGTGGGTAGGAGATTGGAGGAGTTCAAAAATAGAATAATGGCAATAATTGGGAATTTAACTGCTATAATGAGATAACTTGCTGAGCAGCCATCAGTCGCTCTTGCAATGACACAACCCACTGGGCAGCCACTAGTTGCTCCTGTAGTAGGACAAAAGAGGCAAGATCTGGGTGGAGAGGATCATCCAGTGATTCCTTTGAAGAAGACGTAGAGGGCCCAGTCTCAATAAAGGGAAAAATGCTTAAAGTTGAAGAGGCGATGTGGAGAGAGATGGAAGAAAAGTTCGAGGCCATGACGAGAATGTTGACTGTGGGAAGGGGAATGAACCCTAAGGATCGAGAGTTGGACGGTGATGATTTGATCCCCCAAAACTTAAAAATGCCCGATATCACTAAGTTTGATGACACTTCTGACCCTACGGCACACATCAAACAGTACTCACTGGTAATGAAAGGGACAACCTTAACTAGGAAGCAGAAAATTGAGTACTTCTGTTTGAGTCTTACAGGGGTTGCAGTTAACTGTTACCACGGATTAGGCAGAAGGTCCAATGAAGATTGGGACTTATTGACTGAAGAATTCCTAAGGTAGTATGATTGCAGTACTAGGATGGAGATCACACTAAAAGATCTAGAGTTACTACAGCAGAAGTTTGGAGAGTCTTTTCATGAGTGTCTCACTCGATGGAGGAACCGGGTTATGGAGATGAAGCGTAAACCTTATACTCCTGATCAGATCTGGTTGTTCATTAGGAATGCGAGCCCATACCTGAGGGATGGATTGAAAATAAAAGGGCTGAAAGATTGGGAGTCTTTAAAGGACATCGCCATAGAGGTAGAGAGTGAGTACATGGCAAGGAGGGCGAGCAGTAAGGCTTATGCCAAGAAGAGTTATAGTAATCAGGGGGCAAATAAGTCAGCAAGCTCTAGCAGTGGTAACAGAGTCATAAAGACGGCTGCGGTTTCAGCAACAGAAGTGAATCAAAGGTACCTCTCAAATTTAGGACGACCTTTGTCAAGGGTGTTGAAGAAACTGGTAAAGGAGGGGAACCTACAACCCCCTGCCACCCAGGCCAGCCAGAACCCAAGGGTAGTCAGGGCATAAAGACAATGAATATTGTGCATTCCACCAGCACACTGAGCATATGACAGACCACTGCATAAGACTGAGGCACCGAATTCAGGGTTTGATCGATAGTAAGCAGATCACTGATCCTGAGCAAAGGGAGAGCAAGAAGAAGTCCAATTGCAATGCCGTGCCGCCACCTTTCTTTATGATTGGATCGAGCCTACCTAAGTGGTATGTGTTGCAAGATTTGTATGGTAATGAGTATGTTGCTATCACTCGCCCTAAGGCAAGTAAGGAAGGGATTCCTGTGGCGACGATAGATTGTTGGTCTACTATTGAGAGTGGAGAAGAAGATGAGGAAGAGGATAAAGGTGGAAAGTTTGTGGATCTGTGGGATTCAAATGAAGAGGGGAAGAGAGTTAGGGCTGTAACAAGAAGTGGGAGAGTAGTCCCAGAAGTCCAGAAGTCATAGGACCCAGTGCAAACACCTGCAGGAAAAGAGCCGGATAAGGATTCCATAATGAAACAGTTGAAAAGGACCACATCTCAGATATCTATTTAGGACCTTTTGAGACAGTCCCCTCTGTACAAGCAGAAGCTAGTTGAGTCCTTGTGTGAATCTACTATGGCCACCATGATTCATCTGAGTTGCTAAATTTGGTGAAAGGAGGATCAGGGGAAAGGTTAGTATACTATGATACTGACTTGCCAGCGGAAGGCTGCAATCACCATCGGCCACTATATATCAAGGCGCAGATTAATAACAAGCACAGGGCTTGTGTCATGGTTGATGATGGCTCGTCCATAAATGTATGCCCTTTAGTTACACTTCATGCTTTTGGGCTAGATGAAAGTATGCTGAGCAAATCTGACTTGACCATTACAGCCTATGACAACTCTCGGAGACAAGCATCGGGAGATTTTAAAACTTTAGTTAGGACTAAGCCTATTGAAACGGAGGCAGAATTTGTGGTCTTGCCTATTCCAATGAACTTTTCAGCTCTACTTGGGAGGCTATGGTTCCACAAGTTGGGAGGAGTGCCATTTACCCTGCACCAAATGATCAAGATACCATATGAAGGGGAGGTGGTAACTGTTAAAGCTGCAAGAGAAAACCGAGTGTCTGTCTTGGGGATCTCTAACCAGCCATTCAGTTGCTTTCATATATCTATGATTAGAGAGGAGCGGGGCTCAGCTGATAACCCTCAGGTAGTGAATATGATGAAGAAGATGCACTTTCTCCCAGGGGCTGGTTCAAGCAAGAATCTACAAGGGTTACAATCAGCTGTCACTACAAAAGGCTAGAAGGATCAAAATGGATTGGGATACAAAGGTGAGTGTGGTAACAATAAACTGTCAAAGAAGATCCCTCACATTTCAGAGAGTTTTGTTCCTGCATCCTCAGTTTATGCTTACACTAGAAAAGAAGAGCCTCAGTGGGTGTATGGAAAGATCATACCAGGGTTCAAAATCTTCAATAATGTCTTCGACTGGGATATTGGGGTCATCAAATCTATGGAGGAGATCATGACCTAATGCAGTGTCTAGGACAGGGATGGGACAGGGATGAACTCAAGGAGATTGTCACTAACAAGTTGCTAGCCACTAGGTTGAAGGGAAAATAGAAGGTGGTGGTTGAAGCAACCGGGCCAAATTTAAAGATTCAGGACCTGAAGATTTCATTGGAGGTAGTTAAAAAGCCTCCACAAAGCTAAGAAGCCAATCAACAGTCGGTGACAACATCACCATTAACGAAAAGTAGAGACACTAGTTATTTAGATAATCTTTTTATGCCATAACTTTTCAATAATGACAATGTTGATTTTGGTTATATTAATGAGATGAACAACTTAGCTTACTTGTGTGATATTTCTGATGTTTCATTTCACATGATCATAAACATGATACATTCATTTTTGACATTAATTCAACTAGTACAACTGCATTTAATCTCGGAACTTTAGAGAACCCAAAGGAAATTTTGATAGCATTAGACATAACTCCTGAGGAGAGGTTAAAATTTGAGAGAATTTTGAAAAAATATGAAAAGGTCTTTGCCTAGACCTATGAGGACATGCCCGGAATTAACTAAGATGTCGCTGAACATACCATTCCAACTTACCCAGAGTGCAAACCAGTCAAGCAAAAGCTCAGAAGACTTAGACTAGAATGGCCGCAAAAGATAAAAGAAGAGATCCTTAAGCAGATTGAGGCTAAATTTCTAATAGAGGTTCAATACCCGACCTGGTTGGCTAATGTAGTTCCTGTGGCCAAAAAGGATGGAAAAGTTCGATTGTGTGTGGACTATCGGGACCTGAATAAAGCTTGCCTGAACGATGATTTCCTCTTACCTCATATTGATGTACTAGTAGATAGTACGGCAGCTTGCATGATATACAGCTTTGTGGATGGGTATGCAGGGTACAATCAAATCCTTAACAAGATTGTAGATCGAATTAAGACAGCTTTTATGACTGAGTGCACATTTGCCTACCGGGTTATGCCTTTCGGGTTGAAAAATGAAGGGGCAACGTATGAAAGCATGGACACCAAAGTTCTTAATGACTTGATCAATAAGGAGGTGGAGGTGTATGTGTAACACCCCTTACCTATACGTAGAGAACTCCACCCTAGGAAGAGAATAAAGGTCCCCGATAGATAAGAGTTGCCACCCACAGACACACAAACAGAACCAATGATACATTGAATACATAAACAAACGAGTAATTTAAAATTTTCAACTAACGAGAGAAAGAGTCATGAAGCGAAATATTGCATTACATTAATATAATAAAGGCTATTTTACACATTTCAAAAAGATACAGAAGTGCCTCAGCACGACTGAATAATTACATATAATGAATGACCAACCGATTTACAAAGGATTCTATACATAGCTTCAAAAGTATAAGACTATAATACATACAAAGAGAATACAAGGCCTAAACTACAAATTCTTCTATCCACTAGTTGTGATGGCCCTGCTGATGCGAAAACCTCGATTCAACCCTTCAAACCTTCCACACCTGCACGGATAAAACACCCATGCTAAGCGAAAACAAAGATGCTTAGTGGGGAAAACAAAGATGCACAACGACCACTCATAGTGGGGTTAACAAATAATCACAAACGAATGGCTTAATTACTTGTCAAAATATCATAAGTTAACTTAACGTATAACAGCACTATAATCATAACATTCCCAATAAGCAATAATTCAGAAATTCTCATAAATTAACAATAACACTGTTGCACCTGCTATATCAAAATAGTGGATAATGAGTACGCGTAGATATCCGAAGATATTAACAGTATTCTCATAACACATGGATACCCGAGGGTATCAAAACAATCTTTTAATTTTGTTCCAAAAGCATTTTCGCGTAGATTCAACACAGAGGGTTCGCGTAGATTCAGCACAGAGGGTTTGCGAAGATCCAGTCGGGGGACCTGATCAGGGTCCAAAACATACACTAGCTGCAGTAACACTAGCTCTATTAGGCATGCCTAACTATCCACTTTTTCAACTCTAGCAGGTCATGCATAATCCAAGACATATTTCAATTTACAACATATGTTTACGACATGATTTATTCATGATATAAGATGCATATAAACACATTCATATATGTATAAATAAACTATACATACTTCTAGAAGTAATGCAAATTAGAAAGTTAAATCTTACATTCATACAAAAGAAGTCAAAAAGAAAAGCTGAAGGGTGTCATGCTCGCAACAGTGTCACGCTTGCGACAGAGGTGAAGTTGGCCTCCTGTCGCGCTCGCGGCGAACCTCGCGCCTGCATGGAGGCAAAACATATCTCACTGTCGTGCTCGCGACAAGCGTTGCGCTTGCGACAGTGAGTACCCGCACGAGCTGTCGCGGCCTCGCGACCGGCGCGCTCTCGCGATAGAAGCTTGGCCAAACAATGAGCTCTCTGTCGAGATCGTGACGACGTCGCGCTCGCGATAGGGAGTTCCCGTTGCGCACGCCCGGCCGCTCACGGCTCGGCGCGCGCGAAGGGGCAAAGATCATCGAGCTCTGTTGTGACCTCGCGACATCGTCTCGCTCGCGACAGAGTCGAGATTTCCACTCCCAACGCCAAAAATCTGCAGAAATCCAATCTCCATTTCACCAATTCACTCCTTCGGTTCCAAAACTCAATTTTAAGTAAAATCCTTTACTCAAACTATTACACACAACATAAAACATACCATTTGAACTCATTATTGTCATCAAATCAAACAAATCACACAATCAAACCCCAAAATTCTCGAACCAGAAATTTCTAGGCAAACATGCACAATTTCCATAATTTAACTCTATCCTTCACAACCCATTGTTCTCAACTCAAATTAAACCATACCCATAACTCATAAAAGCCAAAACACACAACCAAACTCATCAATTTCAATTATAACATAAAAATCATCAAAATACCCAAAAATGCACAATTTACACAAATGTTCCCAAACCTCAAAAATATGGGATTTCAATCTCAAACTCCACTACCACTCGCGATCTCCTTGCCCTTCGACTCCTTAGGCGGAATTTCTGAGTCACCAAAACCAGCAAAACCAGAATTCAACCTCAACATTCACTTAAGTAAAAACTCACTCAAAGAGAAGAAGAAGAAGAAGAAGAAGAAGAAGAACATTAATTACACTTACCAACCAATTCCAACTACCCGAACTCACCACCGCTCACCCAATTCCAACAAAAGAAAAATTATAGAAAGAAATCAAGAGAAAGAAGAAGAGGATAAAGAAGTAACGAGAAGTGAGGAAAAAGGAGAGAAGAACGGGATAAGAACAAGGGAAGAATAGCTGTCCCTCTTTTCCCTCTCTCATGCCACATGTCAATTCCTCATAGGGCCACCTATTAACCACACCTAACTCCCATCCATCAAGACACACCCAAGACTAATCTCTTACTCACACACTACTCCCATACACTCACTCACACTAAAACACAACCCAACAAAAGCATAAGAACAAATTAATTTAATCAAAATAAACACATGCTAAACAAATAAACCATGCATATTTACACACACACAAGACTCACTCTACTAGGGTGGTTTCAGGGTGTTACAGTATGTAGACAACATGATGATCAAGTCAGCTACCAGAGAAGGTCATTTTGAGGCTTTGAAAAAGTTCTTTTGAAGCATCAATAAGTATAATTTGCGCCTCAATCCCAAGAAATGTATTTTTAGAGTTACCTCGGGTAAGCTATTAGGCCATGTGGTAAGTCAGAAAGGAATCAAAGTGGATCCTGATAAGGTCAGAGCAATTAGAGAGATGCCAATGCCTTAAAAAGAGAAGGAAGTTAGAAGTTTCCTAGGAAAGCTTCAGTACATTAGCCGGTTTATTACTAAGCTGGCTTCAGTATGTAAGCCCATCTTCAAGCTTCTCAGGAAGAATCAACCGATGGTATGGAATAGTGATTGTCAAGTAGCCTTTGATACTATTAGGAATTATCTCCTAAATCCACCAGTCTTAAGGCCATCGCATCCCGCCAAACCTCTAATCCTATATCTAGCAATAGAAGACAATTCAGTGGGTGCCATGATGGCTCAGGAGGATGAGTTTGGAGTAGAGTTTGCTGTTTATTACCTTAGCAAGAAATTCCTGCCATATGAAGCCAAATATGTTGAAGTAAAAAAGATTTATTTAGCAGTAATCCGGTCCTCTAAGAAGTTGAGACACTACTTTCACTCCTTCCGTATACAGGCGATCACCAAGCATAACCCGCTCAGATACCTTCAAGAAGCACCTTCTTTGCTAGGCAAGATGGGAAGATGGTTGCTACTATTGCAAGAGTTTGATATCGAGTATATAACCAGGAAAACCACCAAAGGAAGGGCTGTGGCAAAGTTTTTAGCAGATCACCCTACTGAGGGAGACCAGTTTGAGTATTATTTCCCAGATAAAGACGTTATGGCCATAGCAGTATAAGGTTGGCAGTTGTTTTTCGATAGCGCAGTTAACAGCAAAGGGGCAGGAGCAGGGATTATTCTTACAACCCCAGATGGTGAGAAGTTACCATTAGCCAAAAAGTTGAGGTATAAGGCTACTAATAACGAAGCTGAATATGAGCCTTGCATCTTTGGGTTGGAAGTACTGCTTGCCCTAGAGGCAAAGACCGCATAAGTCTTTAGAGATTCATCATTAGTAATCCATCAGATCAGAGGGGAGTGGTCAATTAAAGAAGAGAGGTTGTTACCCTATATGAAGTACTTGAGAATGTTAAGTAGCCAATTTGAAACTTACGCTTTTCACTTCATCCCTAGGAATGAGAATCAATTGGCTGATGCTCTCGTGACATTGGTATCCATGTGGGCTAATCCGGCAGTGTAACACCCCATTTGTCCCCTAGAAGATTGAGCCATATTTGTGCATGTGCATTATGTGTGTTTTGGTGTGTGATAAGGGTTTTGGGAAAATGCATGTTTTGGGGTTATATTTGTGTGTAGGTGCATATATGATATTAGGGTGTGCATGTGTTGAGTTGCATTAGTGTGTGTTTGCTCACATGTTTATAGGATGTGAGTGAGTGAGTTGTGCTAGTGTGTGAGTGCATACATGATAGTAATGTGTGCTTTTGAGAGGATAGCCTTATGTGTATTATGGTGTTTGGATGTAGGGTGTGAATTATTAAGACCCACCAATCATAGGCTGCCATGTGGAAAGGAGAATAGTGGAGAATGTATTAGGAAAGAAAGAGAAAGAGAGAGCAGAAATTGAAATTGCTGCTCTCCCGTTTTTCCCTTCGTCTCTCTTTTACATCCTCTTCTTCTTCCTCTTTCTCTTGCTCACCTTGGTTTCCTCCTTTGTGGTTGGGTTATTGGTGGATCTTGGTAATTTCAAGGAGTTTATTGGGTAAGTTGCTGTATTTCCATCTTTTTCTTCTTCTCCTTCTTCTTCTTTTCCCATTTCTGGTTTTGAGTTTGATTTAGGGTTTGTTATTTGTGTGATTTATTGGTTTGGTTGTTAGTTGAGCCTCCTCGCAATCCTAAAGGCGAGGAAAAGGTGGGAGGAAGTGGCACCAAGTGATTTGGAGCATAGGAGTTTCAGGTTTGGGAGTTATTGTGTTTAATGCATTTTATGGGTTTTGCATGTTGGTTGAATTTCTGGAAAATCTGATGTTTCTTGATGTTTATAATGGTTTATATGTTATGGGTTTTGATTTGGATGATTTATGAAGCCTTGAATGTGAGTTATTGAACCCAATTGTGCATTTGATTGAGTTGATGAATGAATAGTGCTGAGATTTTAAATTGTGTAAATTGATGTTGTTATTAGCATGATTTAATTGGAATTCTTGGCATAAATGTTGTGTTTTATGTTGTTAATGATGTTTGGGTTGCTGGATTTGAGGTAAGTTGATGTTTGGGTTGAGTTGTAGTTGAGATTGAAGGTTTGGGTGCTTTGGTTTTTGGAAAAGTTCTGCAGAAATCGTGTAAGAGCTGGAAATCACGACTCTGTCGCGAGCGCGACATTATCGCGAGCTCGCGATAGAGCCCAATGAAAGCAGCTCTCGCACGTGTCCGAATCCTCTGCCGGGCAGCGTGCCTGGCTGCCGACCCGAGTAGCAAAGCCTCTATCGCGAGCGCGACGTCTGTCGCGAGCGCGACGTCTGTCGCGAGTGCGACAGAGCGCTCGGCTGCTGAGCTATTTTAGGCAATCCTCTGTCGCGAGCGCGCTCTTGAGCACGAGCGCGATAGATTGAGCTGGCAGCTCACTGTCACGAGCACGACGACTATCACGAGTGTGATAATGAGATGTGTTCCTTTCTCCACGAGAACACGAAGATTGCCGCGAACGCGACCTGGGGTAAGTTCGCCTCTGTCGCGAGCGCGACAGTTCCTAGTTTCAATTTGAGTTTTCTTTTGCACTCTCGATTTTTAATTTTCGAATTTGTGATGCTTCTAGAATTGTGCATGGATCTCTTTATGAATTATATGAATACGATTGGATGGTTTATGCATGACCTGCAAGAGTCAGTCTAGTGGATAGTTAGGCATGCCTAATAGAGTCTCTTAGCTGCAGCCCTCCATTCCGTTTGGACCCCGATCAGGTCCCTGTTTGGATCCTCGCGATCCCTGAAAAGTTTTGGATCTTGTTTAAGGTCCCCTCTGTAAAATGTTTTGAATGTGATAAATTAAAATGGTTTTTGATTCGTACCCGTAAGGTATCGTCACTGTTCGATTCGTACCCGTAAGGTGCCGTCACTGTTTACTCGTTATCCACTATTGTGAGTTAGCAGGTGTTATGTTTTGCTTTGTTTATTTTGATATGATTATATGAATGCGATATCCGAATGAGTATGATGACAAGTATTAGCCATCAGATTATATGTATATGAATGTATTTACGAACTTCCGAATGTTATATATATATATATATATGTGACTCAAGCATGATTATATATATGATATGATTCTCCGCATATATCATATTGTATGTGTTTTGCTTTGGCGACCGTTGTGAATGGCCATCCACTCTTTTGTTGTGTGTTTCCCCACTAAGCGTTATCGCTTAGCACGGTATTTTATCCATACAGGTGCGGAAGGCATTTTTGCGTTGGGAGAGTCGCTGCCAGTCAAGCCAACACAGAGGAAATAGTATTAGGGCTTATTTTTGTAGTCTGTTGATATTCTTTTGTAATAGAACTCTCATTGTTTCAACATGTTTATAAGCTTCCGCCTTGTATATTTTGGATATGAAGTTATTTTGTAATATCAGTTTTTGATCAGAACGTTATTATAATGAATGTTATTATATTAATGCATGATCATGCTGATGTTTCTCAAAAGTTTTAATTTCCGTTGTATTTCCATATATTTATAATGTTTAAATGTTTGCTTTGTATCGATCTGTTTGGTGTGACACCCCTGCTCCTACGGCATCTCACTCAGATCCGGATGGGTTTGCCTACGTATGGGTAGGGGGTGTTACAGGCAGGGGTTACTATGAGACCAATTCTGATCTCTAGTTCGGAAATGCCTTGTTTTGAAACCAAGCAGGTGATAGAGGTTGAGGTTTTTGATGGAAACCCTTGGTACTATGATATCAAAAATTATTTAGAAAGGGCAATTTTTCCATAACAAGCCATAGAGAAAGACCAAAGAATGATTCGAAAGTTATCCACTCAATTCATCAGTGTAGATGGCACTTTGTATAAGAGGCAAGCAGATGGTATCTAATTGAGATGTTTGATAGAGAAAAAGGCCAAAAGGGTTATGGAAGAGGTTCATGTCGGAGTCTGCGGAGCTCACATGAATGGCTTAACTTTAGCAAAAAAGATTATGCGTCAAGGATTCTATTAACTGACGATGGATATGGATTGTTCAAAGTATGTAAAGCAATGCCAATTATGTCAGCAATACAAGAATTTGAGACATGTGCCGATTTCGGAGCTACATAACTTGACGTCTCCGAGGCCATTTGCAGCTTGGGGAATACATATCATTAGCAAGATACATCCTACAGCTTCCAATGGGCATAGGTTTATAATAGTCTCCATTGATTACTTCATTAAATGGGTTGAATCTGAATCTTATAAGAAGATTGACGCCAGGAACATGGCCAGGTTCATCGAGCGGAATTTGGTATGCAGAAATAGCCTCCTGCACCACATTATGTCTGATAATGGGGTACAATTCTTGGCAAAAACTAAACAGGTGCTTCAGAAATATGGGATCCAGCATCACAAGTCTTCTCCCTACCGACCTCAGGCTAACGGGTCAGTTGAGGCAGCTAACAAAAACATCAAAAGAATACTGGCTAAGATGGTGCAGAGCTATAAGGATTGGGCAGAAAAGCTACCCTTTGCACTTTGGGGTTACAGAACCTCGACATGAGCAAAGCCATTTTCTCTGGTATATGGAACTGAAGCGGTTTTGCCAATTGAAATCGAGCTAAGATCATTAAGGGTAGCCATGAAAGCCAAGATCCCAGAGGCAGAATGGGCACAGCAGTGATTACTGCAGTTGAATCTATTGGATGAAGATAGATTGCGAGCTTATTATCACAACCAGGTTTATCAAAAAATGCTAGCTCGGTCATTTGACAAGAAGGTACGAAAACACCCATTGAAAGAAGGGGATTTGGTCTTCAAGATGATGAAGCCGGGAGTGCCAGACATCCTGAGAAAGTTTAGACCAACCTGGGAGGGTCCATTCGTGCTGAAAAAGTTAATATCGAAGGGGGTAGCCGTCTTGATAGACAGCGACGAAAATGAATTCAAGGAACCGATTAATGTCAACAGGTTAAAAAGGTTACATGGCTAAAGACCAAAAATCAAAAGAAGAGAATTAATGCCATACGGGTCAAAAATCGAAAAAAAAATGTGGTTTTGCTACTATTGGACGCCCTATCAGGATAAAAGCTGAAATGGCACCCTAGGCAAAAATTAAGGGCTGAGAGAAAATATTCAATCGAGAAAATCCAAGAGGGCCGATTGATAACGGGAGTTTGATGCTTACAAAATTTATTCCAAGATTAGGTGTAGTCTTGTGCTTTTAAGTTCTTGTCAATTGAGGAATCATGTATGATGAAATCTTACGGAAGTGTACACAAATTTGCAATGAATAAAAAATTCAGTCTCCACTTTCATTAACTTTTTAGTTCTGTTTTAAAAAGAAATATTTATCTGATGACTATTCTCTAATCATTTTTGTCGAAAGGTGTCCAAGCGAACATGCACTGATCACCCTTAAGGAAGGTTCTGATAACAGCCTTCACTTCTCTCGAAGCCACAATAAAAAAAGGGGTAAAAGCCGCTGAGTTGAATTGGGATCTCCTCAGGCAAAAGTAAGGCATAGGGTTGTGTGAAAATTCGAAAGGATACATTTCCTATAAAGAAAAGCTAGCGTGAAAATCCACAAGGGGCATGCTAACTTAAAATAATGATTAATGACACTGAGAGTGATCAGGGGCTGCCAGTTGCAAGTTGCAGAATTCTTATTTGTATGTGTTTTTATTTTTCTGATTTTATTATTTTTATTCTTTTCAGGTAGTTGTGGTGTATGAGCAGATTGAGGCATTTAAAAGTAGCACCCTACGACCCTGAGATCGAGAGAACTTTGCATCAACGCAGGAGAGCCAACAGAGATAACAACATGGACAATGATCCTCTCCCTATTGATGAAATTCCTCCCGAGAACGAACAAATGCCACGAGCACATGAAGAGATGCCAGGTAACTATGGAGAAGAAGTCCCAAGGCAAAGAACAATAAGAGACTATGCTGTGCCAAGATGGAATGAGGATCACAGGACAATTGTGTTGCCTAGAGGAATGCAATTTGAACTCAAACCAACAACCATTACTATGGTGCAAAGAAACCAGTTTTCAGGATCAGAATTGGAGGATCCTGTATAGCATTTAGATATATTTTTGGAGGTCAGTGACACAGTTCAGATACCGGGTGTCATTTCTGACGCAGTAAGGTTGAAATTGTTCCCATTTACTTTGATTGGAAAAGCAAGGGATTGGTTGCAGATGTTACCAAGTCAATCAATAAGATCATGGGAGCAATTACAAGAGAAATTCTTAATGAGATTTTTCCCTCCCACCAAGACTGCAAGAATTCGTAACAGCATTATAGGTTTTGCTCAAATGAATGAAGAGCCTTTTCATGAGGCTTGGGAAAGATTTAGGAGATTATTGAGAAGCTGTCCACACCATGAGATAGCTGTACATCAATTGATGACTTTATTCTATGCTGGAGTTACCCCACAAACAAGGTCACTTTTGGATACATCATCAGGAGGTTCTTTTTTGAATAGGTTGCCAGAAGAAGCTTTTCTTATGTTGGATGAAATGGCAGCAAATGATGCTCAATGGGCTGCTCCAAGATCAATTCCAAAAAGGCAAGGAATACACAATGTTGATGAAGTATCAATGCTGAAGGCACATATAGAATCAATGCAGAAGGAGATGAGTGGATTGAAGGTTCAAAATGTTTCCTCAGTCTCTCAAGAGAGTGGGCAGTATGAAAGCGGTCAATATAGTCAAGAAGGTGGAACCATGGGAGATGTAAATGCTGTAGGAGACTACCGCAGGAATGACCCTTACAGCAACACTTATAACCCAGGTTGGAGGAACCACCCTAACTTCTCTTGGAAGGATGGAAATCAGAATGCGTCATCTTCTCAACCACAAGGGAGAGCCCCTTTCAATCAAAACATGCATCATAACCACAATCAGTCATACCAACATCAATCGTCCACTCAATACCAAGCACCATATCCATCGAACTATAACCAAGGGCAGGGTTCAAACCAATCCCATTCTCAAACTTATCACCCACCGGGATATCAACCAAGACCACTTGTTCAAGAAAAGAAGCCAAACCTTGAAGATATGTTGGCCAATTTCATAAACAGTCAACAGCAATTTGTGAATAGCCAGCAACAATTTATGCCTAATCAAGAAACAAGGTGGAAATCTCAAGAACAATGGAACCAAATCAAGACGCATCAATGAGAAATTTAAAAACTCAATTGGGACAGCTTGCAAATTATGTGTCTCAAAGACAACCAGGAACATTTCCATCAAATGTAGACCGGAATCCTAAGGAAGAGGCGAAAGCAATCATGTTGAGGAGTGGCAGAGAGATGGCACCTAGAGAGGACAAAGGTAAAAATTCTTCACCATCCACAAGTAAGGAGGAGCCAACGCGGGAGGTAAGTAATTCTGATTCTAAGATAGAGGTTAATGAAAACACTTCTAAAAATGATAAGGGTAAAAGTATAGTGAATCCTAGAGTAGAGGATCTTGATATCAATAGATTGTCATTTCCTGCTGTAGCTAAAAAGGAAAAGAAAAATGAGCAATTGGCTAGATTTTTAGAAATATTTAAGAAACTACATATTAATCTACCATTTGCTGAAGCTTTAGCTCACATGCCTAACTATGCTAAATTCATGAAAGAATTATGTTCCAATAAAAAGAAATTAGAAGGGCATGGAACTGTGCAGCTTACAGAAAATTACAGTGCATTGATAATGAACAAAATTCCTGAAAAATTGGAGGATCCAGGTAGTTTCACTTTACCCTGTGAAATTGGTGAAGATTTTAATGGAAATGCTTTACGTGATTTGGGTGCGAGCATAAATTTGATGCCTTATTCTATTTGCAGGAAGCTAAATCTTGAAGAGCTCAAGGAAATTAGAATGAGACTCCAACTTGCAGATAGGTCGGTAAGGAGACCCAAAGGAGTGATTGAAGATCTATTGGTGAAAGTGGGGAAATTTATTTTTCCAGTAGATTTTGTAGTAATGGAAATGGAAGAGGATCGAAAGGTACCATTGATTGTGGGAAGACCATTTCTAAATACAGCAAAGGCGCTGATTGATGTACATGGTCAGACGATCACATTGAGATTCAATGATGAGAAGGTAGTGGTGGATATGAACAAGGCTCAAAAGTATCCATTGGGTGATGTGGAGGAGTCTGTTTATTTTATGGATGCAGTAGATGAGTGTATAGAGGAAGTACAAGAAAAGGTGTTGGGAGCTGATGCAGTGGATGTGAGTTTAATACATTCATTGGAGGATGAAAAATTGAAAAAAAAATAGATGGAGAAGTAATAGCAGCTGTAGAAAAAGAAGATGGAAAAGAGGAAGTACAGCAAGAAGAGTTTAAGCCAAAAGAGGGGGATTCAAATTCTGAACTTAAACCCCTTCTTTCTCATTTAAAATATGCATTTTTAGAAGATGAGAAAAAGCCAGTGATCATTTCTTCTTTGTTGACAAATATCAAGGAGAAAATGCTGCTTGAGGTGCTGAAAAAGCACAAGGGAGCCATTGGATGGGAAACCTCAGATTTGAAGGGGATTGACCCAAGTTACTGCACACACCGAATTCCGATGGAAGAAGAATGTAAGCCGGTTGCTCAACCTCAAAGGAGACTTAATCCGGCAATGCAAGAGGTAGTGAAGAAGGAGGTACTGAAACTCCTTGATTCAGGTATTATCTATCCTATTTCTGACAGTAAGTGGATTAGCCCAGTACAATGCGTGCCTAAGAAGGGGGGGATGACTGTGATTAAAAATGAGCTGAATGAATTGATTCCAACTCGTACTATTACGGGATGGAGAGTTTGTATTGATTTCAGAAGGTTAAACAATGCCACGAGAAAAGACCATTTCCCCTTGCCATTTATTGACCAAATGTTAGAAAGGTTAGCAGGTAATAAGTTCTATTGTTTTTTAGATGGGTACTCGGGATATTTACAAATCCCTATAGCCCCTGAAGACCAAGAGAAAACAACTTTTATTTGCCCTTATGGCACATTCGCCTATAGGAGAATGCCGTTCGGATTATGTAATGCACCGGCTACGTTTCAGCGGTGTATGATGGCTATTTTTCATGACTTCATAGAGAAATTTATGGAGGTTTTTATGGATGATTTCACTATTTATGGGACTGACTTTGAAAATTGTTTAGAGCATCTTGATGTAGTGCTAGGGAGGTGTGAAAAAACCAACTTAGTACTAAATTGGGAAAAATGCCACTTTATGGTGAGAGAAGGCATTGTACTTGGACACAAAATTTCTGAAAATGGGATAGAGGTCGATAAGGCCAAGGTAGAGGTGATAGAGAAGTTGCCACCCCCAACTAGTGTAAAAGGCATTAGGAGTTTCTTAGGGCATGCAGGGTTTTATCGTCGTTTTATCAAAAAATTTTCGAAAATTGCTAAACCCTTGTCAAATTTGCTTATGAAAGATTCTCCTTTTAATTTTGACAGCAGATGTATGCTAGCTTTTGAAATGTTAAAGCAACGGCTAATTTCAGCTCCGGTAATTATATCTCCGAATTGGAATTTGCCGTTTGAATTAATGTGTGATGCTAGTGATTTTGCAGTTGGGGCAGTGCTTACACAAAGGCGAGATAAAGTATTTTGTGCAGTCTATTATGCCAGTCATACCTTGATAGGAGCACAGGTTAACTACACAACCACTGAGAAAGAACTCCTTGCAATTGTGTATGCTTTTGAGAAGTTCAGACCATACTTGCTGGGAGCAAAAATCGTGGTGTGGTCAGACCATACAGTCTTGAGGCATTTGTTTGCAAAAAAAGAATCCAAGCCAAGGCTGATTAGATGGGTGCTGTTATTGCAAGAGTTTGATTTGGAAATCAAGGACAAGAAGGGAGCGAAAAATTTTGTAGCAGATCATTTATCGAGATTGGAGAGTGAACACATTGAAGAAGGGGAAATTTTGGATTTGTTTCCTGATGAACATATCTGTGATTTATTTGCATGTGAAATTTATGTTCCTTGGTTCGCTAATATAGCCAACTTTCTTGCAGGAGGTTTTATGCCAAAAGACTTTACATGGCAACAAAGGAAGAAGCTGCGAGCTGATGCCAAACATTACATTTGGGACGACCCGTACTTATTCCGCTTGTGTGCCGATCAAGTAATAAGAAGGTGCATTTCAGATGGAGAAAAAGGAGAAATCATTAAGGCTTGTCATAGTGGGGAAGCTGGTGGCCATCATGGGCCAAATCGGACGGTATCAAAAATTTTATCTTCTGGTTTTTATTGGCCTACCATGTTTAAAGATGTTCAAAGTTTTGTGAAAACATGTGATAGATGTCAACGGGTAGGAAATATTTCTAAGAAAGATGAAATGCCGTTAACCAATATGCTTGAAGTGGAATTATTTGATGTGTGGGGGATAGATTTCATGGGGCCTTTTCCAATATCCTTTGGGTTTGAGTATATATTAGTAGCTGTGGATTATGTGAGTAAGTGGGTAGAAGCCATCGCTACTAAGACTTGTGATGCCAAAATTGTACTAGAATTCCTTAGGAGGAACATTTTCACTAGATTTGGCACGCCAAAGGCCATAATTAGTGATGGAGGCAGGCATTTTGTTAATCATCAATTTGCTGCCCTATTGAAAAAATTGGTGTGAGGCACAAAATTACCACCCCATATCATGCTCAAGCAAATGGACAAGTTGAGGTTTCTAATAGAGAACTCAAAACAATCCTGGAAAAGACTGTAAATTCATCTAGGAAGGATTGGTATTTGAGGCTGGATGAAGCTTTATGGGCCTATAGAACCGCATTCAAAACACCTATAGGGTTATCACCGTTTAAGCTAGTCTATGGTAAATCATGCCATCTCCCTATCGAACTTGAACACAAAGCTTATTGGGCAACTAAATTTCTTAATTTTGATCTTAAGAGTGCAGGTGAGAAGAGACTTCTCCAGATGAATGAGTTGGAAGAATTACGATTTTGGTCATATCAACAAGCAGAGAAGTATAAGGAAAATACAAAGAAATGGCAAGACAAGAAATTGGTCAGGAAGGAATTCACTCCAGGTATGAAAGTTCTTTTATATAACAGTCGATTAAGGTTATTTCCTAGAAAATTGAAGTCGCGATGGACGGGACCATTTGAAGTTGTCAATATGACTAATTTCGGAGCTATCACGATCCGAAAGCACCCTGGGAGTGAGGAATTTAAGGTAAATGGCCATCGATTAAAGCCCTATTTTGAGAACCGCGTTGAAATTGCAACGGTGACCATTACTTTAGAAGACGAATAAGGTGAGTTCAAAGTCTAATTGAGACTCAAAATCAGAACTAAAATAATTTCTAACCTTATCCTCTTTTGTTTTAATTTATGAAGTCTAGTTATTTTCACTTTGTAGGTCATTCGTATTTTTATTTAGTGGTTTATTAATTTTTAAACATAGTGTAAAACGTTTTGGAGTACTTGGGTGTAATTATTGGTTGTTTAAATGTTAAGTTTTTCTAAAAAACTCGTTTTACACGGCGGTGAGGAATCCTCATACCGCTGTGTGAATCGTGCATTTTCATACCTGATTCCAGTGGCATTTTACATGGCGGTGAGGAAACATCATACCGCCGTGTAAAGCGTGATTTTAAAAAATGTCTGATTCCAGTAGCGTTTTACACGGCGGTATGGTATTTCCATACCGCCGTGTAAAACGAAAAACCCTGTTTTAAAATACCCAGTCCACCAGTTTCTTTTAGGCATTTTTAAACACAAAAATTCCCTCTCTCGCCTCTCTCTACCCGATACCCAACGTTTGTGAAAGCCCTTGTTTTTAATTTGGTTAAATCACAATTCAAGAACATCTTTTGCACATCTAATCAGCTTTCCTTCAATTCAAGTAAGTTCCCTTCATTCTTTTCTTCTTATTTTTCATATCTTACCTTGGTTTCTTCTTCTTAATTATGTTTCTCTGTTGTTCTAGGGTTTAGGTATTTTTTAATTCCTTTTCTCTCAATTCTTTCTTTCTTTAAGAAATAAGTAGATTCTATGTGTTAATTTTCAATTAATGGCTGGATTTTGTGTTTTAAATTTCAATTGGGGGCTGGTTTGGTGTTGTATTCCTTTAATTTTTGTTTTATTCCGAAAATTGGGGGCTGGATGTATGTTGCATTTTTTTTGATTTGTGTGCTATGCCTTAAATTGGTGATTTAATTAGTGTTTTATTCCCTTAAATCATGTTGCGTTGTTTAATAGATGGATTGCTTGATGATAATTGAAAGAATTGTGGGTGACAATTGATTGAGAGATGCTGTTTTTATTCACAAAAATTGGTGCCCACCAAGTGTTTGACAAAGTGCCTGAATGAGTGTTATTCAACCTTTCTATGTCAGATAGTTGCTGTCATTATTGGGAAATCTTTTGGCTTTCATATACCATGCCATATATTTGTCTCATGTTGTGATTAACATTTGAGTGGACAATTAAGAATGTGAACTATATGGCGGTAAGATGATGCAATGCGAATGCTGTGATTTTCCCATTCTATCTCTTTTGTGCATTTGCTGCTAAGGGAATTAGGGGGTGCATTGTTATCATAAGTGTTGGCCTTTGCAATTGTTAAAGTTTATCATTGTGGCATGAAAGTCTTAATGTTCTGCAAATTATTTTTAGCTCAATTTCGCCTGGCCTACTATTTTGTTGAAAATTTAAGCCTTTGTTTATCCCTTCTAATTGTGTTTATCTATTGATGCAGTGGCTCCAAAAAGATCTAGAACGGACCAGGCATCATCTTCTCGGGATAGCTCAATACCCTCTTGGGTCCCAACAAGGTGCCACACTGCATTCCAATGTCTAGCAGAGGCCACATTCCTGCCCTCCACCTTTCTAGATTTTGATTCACTACAGAGTTTGGGGATAAATGAAGAAATCAAGATTTTTTTCAAAAAAATGAGAGAGTTCATCCGAAGTTGACTCGGGATTTCCTTGCAACCGTAGATTGCAAGATTGATAATGACGATGAGGAAGACCCTGGAGAGGTAACATTTTGGTTGAACAAGAGGAAGTATATATTGACATTTAATGAGTTCTCAGAAGCCCTTGGTTTTCCAGTGGATGGGGCCCGACATCTTCCCGACGTGAATAAACAGACAATTTGGGCCACAATCCGAGATCCACTCACAGCCACGCAATATGTCACTGGACAGTCCAAGGCACACCATCTGAGGGACCATGCTTTGAGGATCTTACATCGGTTTTTTGCCCTCTCTTTTTATGGACACATTGAAGCTGCTGGCGTGGTGAACCAGGCTGAGGCATTATTTTTACATTGCATGATCCACCAGATTCGATTGAATGGAGCCTATTTTTTATGGAAGAAATTTGAGGATTTACAGGGTAATCCGAAAAAGGTGAAGAAGATTGCGATCAGATGGGTGGTCACAGTTTTGGCTAAGAGAGTAGGCCTTAGCTCATTGGGACCAGATTTGGGAGATAGTAATTCAATAGACTTCAAGATGCTGAAGAATTTGGGGATCATTGTGGATGATCATCATTTTCATGATCAAGTCAGATTGTCCACAAGGGACGAATACTTCCACCTCATTGAAAGGGGTCGAGTACAATTACCAGTAGAAGGGGCTGAAGATGAGGATGAGCAGCCAGAGGAGGCTGCAGGACCCGCACCAGTTATACCAGCCTATGATTTCTCTCAGCTTACTGCCCATTTCGAGGCTTTGCAGACTGGACAGGCTCAGATAAATTCTCGCTTAGATCAGTGGGAGAGCTTCATGGAGGATACCCATGCTGAACATGTTCAGCTTATGGGACGCTTAGATATGCATGAGCAGCAGTTAGCCATGCAAGCACAGAGTTTGGCAAGGCTGGAGCATTCCTTTTACCTATCTCGGCAGGAGCAGGAGCAGTTTTACCAGACCATGCGGGATCGCTTTCCTCCACCACCACCTCCACAATGAGTGACATAAATTCTGGGAGTTTTTCTGATTATTTATTATGTTCACTCATGACTTCTTACTTTTTATTTTATATTTTTTTTAGATTTTTTTTTTTGGTTTGTTTACTTGCTTGGGACAGCAAGTTTTTAAGTGTGGGGTAATGCATTAATTGGTCTAACTTGAATATTGTCTAACCCTGCAGTACTTTAGTCTAATTTTACTTTAGTTTAATTTTCAGCACTTTAGATATAAGTTGTGATCTATTTACACTTGTGCATTTTGTTTTCATAATTTGTGTTTCTTGTTTTATGTTATGTGTTTCTGGTTTACTTGAGTTGTGTTGTGGTTGAATTGTTGTGGTTAATTTGAACTTTTTAATTTTCCTCATGATTAGTTTAGCAAACTTTTAATTTGATTATTCCAGCTTAATTTTCAATCTTGAAAAGGTTATTTAGAGCATTTAGTTAGCAAGAGAGTAATTTTTTGTTCAAGAGTTTTTCTTCCTAACATTGTTCAAACTAGAGCATACAATTAAAAATTTCCAATATTTTGCATTCAGGCCAGTTTTTACAAGACAAGAAAAATCAGTCATGAAATCTCTTAATCAGAAAGTTTTTAGAGCACTAGAACCTTCCTCATTGCCCTTCGAAATGATATAACAATTAAGGCATGAATTTTGACATGATTTAGGCATCTTTCTTTGTTAAGTCACTTTAAATAAACTTTCTCCTACCTATGGAATTAACTACCCTTATTAGCCAATTTTGAGCTTAATTGAGTATGCTAAATGCGTATTTCGAAAATTTTCTTGTTTGCACAACTTATTGTTACCATTAAACCTAAAAAGCCTTTAGCTTACCCTTATAGGAGAGCTAGCCACTCTAGGATTGTGGGGGGTGCTGTTAGGAAGTTTGGGTGATTGAGTTCAGGTGTTGGTGTGAATGAATTTCAATTTAATTGGCAAGAGTAAGTTAGACTGAATTTTTTAGTAAGTTGGAAAGAAAAGAAAATGAAGATGAAGATAATGCCCTTTGTGATTTGGTATGAAATTTGGAGCTGATTATAAGTTACTAAAATATTCAAGTGTGGGGTAGTTTATCTCTCTCGTTAAAAAAAAATAATATATATATATATATAAATAAATAAATAAAGTTTATAGAAAAATTCAAGTGTGGGGTATCCTCTATTGTAAAATAAAATGTTTGGATGGTCAGGATTGAGAAGGAAATTTCATCTTCTCATTTTCTTATAATTCGAAATTTTTTTTCATGGGAAGTAACTAAGTCTTGGCAACTTTGGTTAATTTGGAAGTAGGTTATGGAAAAATGTTACTGGGTAGCGGTAATAGTCGGTAGAGTTGCTGAATTTTTGCTGATTTTCTAAACTCTTCTTGTTAGCCATCACCGGCCAAACCTTGCATTACAACCTGTTTAAGACCTAATGATCATTTTTATGTCTTGATTTGTTCAGTGGAGATGACTTTCGGGTTTCGGTACCAAAGGAGAGGCCTATGGTGTTTCTAGTGTTTCAATTGAGAAACCAGATGTGCATTCTTGTACTAACTTACTTGGTCATTGATTGATTGGTGCTGAATTTTAATTTTGAACATTATTAAAACTTTGGTTTTGGCTTTTGCACACACACACCGGAAATTTAATTGTATTCTCTTCTTTTGAGTTTTGTTAGAACATGGATTTCTCTCAAATGGAATTTACTAAGTGTTTTCTTGGTGTTTTGAATTTCCGTTTTCTTGCTTGAAAATTGAGAAAGTTGGAATTGAAGAGGTATTTTCCTCGAGGGCGAGCAAAAGCTAAGTGTGGGGTATTTTGATAAGTTCAAAATATATGTTGTTTTTATATGAATTTCCAGCTTACTTTTGAGTTTAAAAGTTCCTATTTCAGTATATTTTTGTTAAAGTTTTATTAGATATTGTCTGATATACTAAAGTGAGATTTTATGTTGTTTTTGGCGTTTTTAGGTAGCCTACACGGTGGTAAGGTTATTCCTCACCGCCGTGTGAAATGAAAATAAAACACTACAGCAGAAGGGTATTACACGGCGGTGAGGAATCCTCATACCGTCGTGTACCACGAGAATCAGCACTTACGTAAGGTTCTACACGGCGGTGAGGAATCCTCATACCGCCGTGTAAGGCGTAAAAATTCCAAAAATTACGGCGCTGGACAAGGGGAGCAAAACTTCAAGATTGTTGACCAGAGGCCATTTACACGGCGGTGAGAGACTCTCATACCGCCGTGTAACCTACTTATGAACAAAATCTGCACAAAATCAAAGACTTTCAGGCCACCTTTTGACTTTGAACAGTTATTTAGGGACTGAAGTTAGACATTTAGGGGGGTCGATCTTTTTGGGGAAAAGTCAGATTTATTTTCTCTGCAACTTAATTTGAGATTTTTCATAATAAGTTTTAGATTTAATTTAAGCTGTTGTTATTTTTTAATCTGGGAGGAATAATCAGAGATAGTTGAAGGTTATTATTTATTTTTGAAGTTTTGAGAACAGATTGAACGGGAAGAACATCAATTTTATTGTTGTAAGAATTTCATTTTCAGATCTCAAATAGGTAATATCAACTTCTCTCTATTTAATTTCGTTTTTATTTTAATGATGAGTGAGTAGTTCCTTTTCTTGTTAAGGGATGTCTTGAATCCCCAATAACCATGTGAATGCTTTGTGTGGATTGATTTATACATATGCTTCAGTTTTATCTTCTCTGAATTAATCTATTTGTTATTGAAATTAATACAAGTTTGAGATGGATCTACCGTGATAATCTCTGATTGTAATTTGTTTCATGAACGTACACATACTCTGTTCTATTTCTATCGATTTTCATTGATTTGATGAATCCGGGATGGTAGTTAAATCTGTGGATCTCTATTTTAATAGGTTCAGAATTGTAGAAGATAATTGAGTTTTGATATCTGAATCCGAGATGGTAGGATCATCTAAGCTTAGGACTTAAAACCTGTTTCGATGCTAAAATATGTGCTGAATCCGGGATGGTAAGTACATGTGTTAGAGAAGCTGGATCCGAAAGGCAGGCTATGGTATAGGCTAGGTTGTCCACTGATCTGCATATGTGATTGATGTATTTGAGTATTTACATGGCATTATTGGGGAGGATGGGTATTCCTTGGCAAGATCTTTCAGTTATTTCATTAAATCTGTATTGGTATTGAGTCTTTTAATATTCTTGAATTTGTTAGTTTATCAATTACAGTCCTTAATTTTTACTTAAAAACAATTCATCACATCAAACAATTGGGAATTCTTTAGCATACATTTAATTGCCAAAATTTACGCAACTCAGTCCCTTGGGTTCGATAACTTGTGGTCTTAATTATACATCACTATATTACTTGTCGATTCAGTACACTTACTGAGGTCGCGTCATGTTGCCCAGCAATCACGGAGTGAAAGGCAAACTAAAAACGCTAAGTTGATGTACGAAACTATTCATCTAATCCCAAGTCTATGCGAGGCTAAGAAGTCATACGCTAGTCTTAAAGGCCATTGATTCCAATTCAGGAAGTATTTATGATTAATCAGACAATTACATTAGCAAGTTATATGCGGTTTTACAAGTTATTGAAGAATGCCAATTCATAACTATGAAAATTTGCAAAGAATGCAAAAGTAGTCATTTATTAAAAAAATAGTATGCTGTACAACTTACAAGAATCAGTACAAAGAATAAAGTATATAATGGAAAGTCTAACCTAAGTTTCTATATCTACAATTTCTACATCAGCTAGAGCCAGGACCAGATCGGGAGAAGGTTCTGTGCTCGCCTTGGCAACGGGTTGAGGAGGATCGACAACCGGCTGAGAAGGCTCGACAGCCACTTTAGAGATCTGCTCGGCTTGCGAAGAAGCGCCAACTTCAGTTCCTGAGGTCACGTCTGGCTGGGTTTCGGTCGACAAGGGGTTCTCCCCGGGTGCTCTATCAGTTGCCTCCTCTCTAGGAGCCTCTTCCTCATCATCACTAGATGGCGGATCGGGCAGAACACTGGGATCCTCCATCTAGTTGAGATCAGCCCTAGGGAAGCGCCTCCTGGCCTCAAAGATCAGCTGAGATAGCAACTTCGCTTGAGCCTCACCCAGCTGATTAAGAAGCTGCTCCTCTCGAGAGGTAAGCTCCTCTTCAAGCCTCTTCCCCCAGGCCGTCTCTTTGCTTGCCAAGGTGGTGCGCAGTTGGTCACATTTCACGAGAGCTTTGCCCTTCTCCTCCTACGCCTTAGCGTTCTCAGCGCCCAGAAGCTTTCATTCGACGCTCAATCTGGCCGCTTCTTCTTCAAATCTTTGGCATTGAGCACTGTCAGCTGTCAGGCGTGCGACCTCACCCTTCAGCCGATCTACCTCTCCTAGCCGAGACTTTAGCTCCTGGGTGTGCCGAGATGCCTCCCTCCTCGCATCCACCACCTCTCCACGAAGAGCAGAGGTCTCCTTTTGTAGATCTGACACCTTCAGGGCGAAGGGAAGAGTTTTCTTTCTTAACAGCGTCGCAACGTGCATCGGCTTCCCCCTTCGCCTTGATGGCATCTTCTGCCCTCGCCTTTAGGAAGCTGGCCATGCTATGCATGTGTAGGCCCCTCTTGATCAGCTAAAAAATAATAAAAACAAAGACATCAATAAGGGAGGACATTATCAAGAGCCAGACAGCATGAAAGAAACTGGCTAAAGAAATTTCACCTCTAGACTTTGCTGATTGAATGTGCTACACTCACGGTTGAGCTGGTCGGGATCTCCCATGACCTTGAAGTCATCCTCTTGAAGGATACCCCGACAAATATAACTGGCAACCGCCTTATTGCTAAACGACCAGTCATTGTTGAAGTTCTCCTTCATCACGTCCTTCAGGGGCACAAATCACCTCTCAGGGGCTTCCCCTACAGCTCGCCGGGTGGACTCGCCGTGCATAGGCACCTTGCCCTTTGCCTCCACTCGGGCGTTTGAGGCAGCCACCAGCCCCACACCCTTTTTCTGAGCAATCTCCCTCAGCTGTTGGATGTTGGGGGGAATGACGGTCGGCTATGCCTCAGGTGCTTCATCAGATTTGGACTCCTCATTTAAGAGCATTCGCCTGCGTCGAGCCCGATCCACAGCACCAGTTTGGGGGGCCGCAGGTCCAGAAATGACCAGGGCTGGACAAGCGGTGGGGATAACAGTAATCGGGATAGTGGGATGTGGAGCGTCCCCCGAAGCTCGCAAGGCATGCACTTCTGAAGCGGGCAGGATTTTCCTCTTCTTCCTCTACTCCTTCTCATCCCGCTCAGCGTCTCTTTTGGCCTTAGCCCGAGTGGTGAGCTTATTAGTCATATCATCTCTGCCAGCCATCGCAGCTGCATCATAAAAACAAATAAGATAAGTACCCCTTTTCAGAAAAACACACATTCAATGCACATGCAATGTATGATTGCCAACTCATGCTACTCCCTTTGCTACAATCCTAATGCTCACATTCTGCATTTGCGCCAGATCCAGAGCTGGAAGACCCGAATAGTGTCATCAGTAAAAAGTCAGACTTGTAAGGTCCCTTTTGCCTCACCACGGCGTCCATCAGTTTCTTGATGTCGGCCTCGTACAAAGGCTGACCGATGGCTTGATCCTTCAAGATGGTGGCTCCATCTGATCAGGTTAGCCGCACCCTGAATCTGCCAGTCATCCCCACCAGGAAGAACCTTTCCTTGTACCCTTTCATGGAGGTGGGGATATAGATGAGTTTTCTCTTTGGCCAGCTGGTGAAGAAGTACTCTGTTCCATCACTACGGCCAGAAATGTAAAAAAAGTGGGTGAAGAGGTCTAGAGTCGGGGCCACTCCCTCTATTTTGCAGAGAGTCTTGAAGCAAGCCACCGATCTCCACCCGTTCGGGTGCAGCTGGTTTGGGGCAATCCCATAACCTTCCAATATTGCCATTTCAAAGGCGCCAAACGGGAGCCTCAGTCCTGCATCCAAACTCCAAAGGTGGCAAATGAACCACTCATTCTCCTGATGGCCGAAAGGCCCATCCGTCACCGCCATGGAGTTAGGGCAGGGCATCACGAACACTTCATCAGGAAGGCCATATTTAGAAGGAATCTCAGCTACTTCCCGAGCTCCCATTTTGGAAAAATGCTCAGCCGCCGGTCTATCCCTGTACTCCTCCATAAAACTTCTATCTATTGACTGACCATTGCTGGAGGCCATTCTCAACACAGTAACCCTAATTTCTAAATGGGGTGAAGTGAGTTGAATGCAAGGTGCAATAGAAAGAATAGAGGAAAAATCAAAAGCAGGAGAGAAGGGATTACTTACTTGATTGAAGGTGCTTTGAAAAATTTCAAAGAATGGAAAGCAAGAATCGTCGAAGTATGGAAGAGGCGAGAAGAAAATTTGGCAAAGTTCCTCTAAGGATTGCAGAAAAGAGAAAAAAAAAATGCCTCGAAAAGTTACCTTTTTATAGACGAAAGCTTCTCGAAAATGCCAAACGTCTCACCACAGGATGCTCGCCACGTGTCCTAAGAGCATCATTGCTGTACGAAGAGAGAAGCGTCACCCTCGGTACACGCGCAACAACATTAAATGAGACAACTGTCTCAACAGGCGCGTCTCTTCAGATGAGCGCCTTTCAAAATTTAAAAATCTCGCGAACAGATATCTCCCGATCGGCTCAAATCAAAGTGAACTCTCCCTGAGAGGAGCAACTCAAGGCAAATCTATGCCCGATCGGACCCTTTTGAGGGGGGACAAGTGATAACACCATAAATGACATACCCAAAGAGGCCCATTCAGTTGGCCCAATCCACTTGGCAAGGCCTAAGGCCCATCAGAAAAGAGCACAAAGCTTGAGCATGAAGGCCGCGCAACGTCTGATCGGACTGATGTGACAACACGTCCAATCAGCCCACTGACATAAGGCAATGCCATACCCTTCACCTGCTCCCTGTCGCTTTATCGTTCACCTACTCTGACTGCCAGTTATCACTCTCAAGGCACTCAAGTGCACCTCTCCTATCTCATATAAAGAGCCCAACAAACAGTGGCACCAGGTATTGAATCTCTGAAATTCTATCTCTAAGCATTCTCTCTCTAGAAAGCTACTAATTTAAGTTTTGGAGTGTTTACGCCTGATCCGACCGGGCATTTTCTCTTGCAAGATTCACTCATCCGATCGGCTCTCCCTCTTTTCAAGATAAAGACAATCCAGGCTTTATCAATTATTATTGTCATTAATGTTAATATTATTATTATTATCATTATCGTTGTTATATTATTATTATTATTATTATCATTAATGTTGTTGTTGTTGTTATTATTATTATTATGTTTGCATGGCTAGTTTTGCATGATTTTTTAATTATCTTTATATGTGTACTGTTCACGTATTAAATTAAGGTATTTAATTTACCTCATTTTATTTTCTATTTGTGTATTGATTTTGTTTTATATTTCCCTTACTTTTATTTTTGTTTAATTGATTTTGGAATTATTACTAATGCTTTTATTGTTGTTTTTATTTGGATTTAAAATGTCGTGTGCTTATTTGAGCGTTTTCGTGACCAAATGGAGGGGTCACGACTACATCATTTCGGTGAGATCTTATCTATCCTTTATTTGTGTGGTTGTATTTTATTTGTAAATAAAATAGTTTTATACGCGTGTTAGATAAAAAATCACAAAAATATTTTTACAACTAAATTGGGATTTTTATTAATGAATTGGGATCAATGTCCTCGATTTTAGCCAAGAAATGCAAAAATGCCATGAATTAAAACGAAGAGTCAATTTTCTCAAAATGGAAGTAATGCATCTCGATTTTTAAATAAATAGCCGAAATAACTCTTCGATCCCATTTCAAGTAAGTATGAAGGAACCAATGTTCGTAAAGCGAATAAATATCCCGATTTATGCATGTCGCCTCTTTTGATTGATTTTGCTTGATTGTTAAATTTTATGTTTATATATACCTTGTGGGCCTTTGTAATTAATTATTTTTGGGGCAATTTTATTTAGTTTTCTTTCATTTGGTATTGTATTCTGTTCCAATTTTTATTTTAATTTTATTTAGCTTTTCTTTTCATTTGGGGGACTGTATTTGTCCCATTTTTTTCCTTTGTAAATGGCGTGCCTTTAGGTGTTTACCGCTTTATTTACCACTTTATTTATCGCTTTATTATAGTTTCAGTTACTGCTATCTCGATATTTGAAGTGCACTTTTAATAAATTGCATTAATTGTGTGAGATGAGAGGTGGAATTTTATAATTTAAAAACTCATTTATAATTAATCAAGGCATAAATAAGAGTGGAATTCCGAACTACTCTCTGGTTTAGACCATAGAGGTTAGATCTTTCCCAATTTCTCGTAAATTGGGTGGTGACTTCAAGATATATCAAAGGTGCCTAAAGGTTTCATGAGACTAGATGAACTTTCCCAATATTCTATTGGGTGGGGATTCCAAAATATTTCATATTATCCAAGATCAAAAGACGCGAACTAATCCCTCGAGCCTTAAAACCGGGCCATTCGGGAGCCTTTTCGGCTCGGCGCGCTTCACACATATCACATAATACATATTACAAAATGTCAAAACCTACACTAAGTAATGAATCCTAGTGTGTTGACCAACTGAGATGCGGGAACGCCCTTCAAATTTGCTTCGCTTCGGAACCTACACGGATTAAAAACCTGTGCTAAGCGCTAACACTTAGTGGGGAAACAACATACCATATACACATATATATGTAACAATTCCTTTAGCAATAAGAATATACATGCTTAACAATCATGCTTCATCGTATACATGCCTCAGAAACATAGTAATAAGCATGCCTTAGTATGCATTCAGCATCACTAAAAATCATATTCCTATATCACAATATTGCATGGCAATCACATAACACATCACATTCGTATTCTCATATCACATCACATTCACTTTGCTCACTACAATTTAACTCATTTTATTATTACCTTGCCTGCAATTCATAGACGCGGATAATGGGTATCGCATCAGTATTCGAGAGTACAACAATCACTTTTGCATTCGAAGATATGCACTTTTGCATCAGTACCCGTAGGTATAGAAATAGTCAATAAGATATAATATATATAAAAGAAACTAAGAAGGATTCGATACGCATTAAGATTCCGAAAGGAATCGGACGCTTCGGCTGCAGCACTTAGACCCTATAGACATGCCTATCTATCCACTACTCGACTTGCGGGCTAAATTATTTATCCAATCATTGTTGTTTGTTATTCATAGAATATAACCTTCATACATTCACATGAGACAATGTAGTATTGTTGATGTCATCTACATATAGATGGTTTAATATTTTATCTCATGTTTCATTATTCATTCACATCCTCATAGATCCCTACATTTATAATTTCCCCATGCATAATCATACATAGGCCCATAGCATAATTCACCCAAAATAAAACACTTAGAAAGCATTTCAATCTTGAGGCTTTGTCGCACCCGCAACATAACTTAACTCAACCCTCTGTCGTGCTCACAGCTTAAGTCACACTCGCGACAGAACCAAACTTTGGCTTCTTTCGTGCTCGCGGCAAAGCCCGCGCCTGCGATAGAACACTGGCTAGCAATTCTACCCTTCGGAGCACTCTGTCGCGCTTGCTACAGAGCCTGAACTTCTTGTTCAAAGTTCCAATCCACAACTCTCCTTTTCATGCACTTTGCCAAATCCACACAATTGATTTCTAAAACCTATCTTAACATCGTTTTCTGCCACCATGGCCTTCTAACCATTTGTTATCTACATGTTAAGTTTACAATGGCATAGTCCTTATTATTTTTGGTCTTAAACTTAAGGAGTTATGGCCAATGAGGCAATACATGCTCCAAAAGCCCTCCTACAGGATTTAACTACACTTATTAAGCATTCTTGAAGACATTAGTGTCCTCAAACCTATATGGTCATTTCTACATCAATTATAGGCACACACCTTATGAACCTAATTCCAACAGCCTCATTCATTTTAAAGTTATACAACTCAAATTACAACCTAACAATTCTAATAGGTCATTTACCTTACAAATCTTATTTTACCACATTAAGCTATTCAAGATTGCATTCCCAAAGTTGGAATATTCAATGCTGCCAACTCTCACCAAGTTACCCTAACGTACACCTAAACACCTCAACATGTTCAATTTCACAATAAGTATCCAATACACACAATTTACTTAGCAATTTCTCAAGCTAACAAAAAACAGGGCAACATGCTAAATGCAACAACTTATGGCAATTGACTTAATTCATCAGCTCATCATCTCAATTCAGTTCATAACATCACATAATTACACATTTTCGATTCATCTCAAACATACAATTTAACATGCATTTCAGAGTTTCTATTCAAGCAATTCAACACATAAAAACAGAGTTTCCCAAACCTCACTATCCTTTGCTCCTTAAGCTCACTTAGCACTAGGTTCTCCCACCTTTTCTCCTTACTTTGTCTTTCCTTGGTTCAACCACTATAATCATAGTCCAATTCCCAGAATTGGAACCAAGGTTCAATTCCATAACAACTCAAAAACAAAGGAGGAGTAGAAGAAGATGAGGAACAATTACTAAATCACTTACCTTGATTAGATGGAAACACAGCACACTAAAACCACTTGATCAAAACTGCAGAAATATAAAGAATTAACTAGAGAAAAGAAACGAGAGAAGAAGAAGAATAACAAGAGAAAATTGAGAGAGAGTAGCCGAAGATCACATGCAGAAAGTGAGTTTCTCTCTCCTCAAATGCCTTATATTGCATGTCTAAGGGTGAGGTGGCAAGACCTTAAAGTGACACCCGGATTCCACTTCACCCACTCACACTTAGCTTAACTTAATTAAATCCCATTAACCCTTGATTAATCCCTCTACTAATTAATCATGCACATCTACATAATGGCCGCTAAAACTTATTTTATTTATGTAATTGAGTCCTCATTTCTTATATCACTCAGGTCCAAAATTAACAAACTCGAAATTAAACTTACTCAATTACCCTAATTATGCCAAATTACTACTAGGATAGAATTTGGGCCATTACAATTGGTGTCCAGAGCATAATTTCTTATGAGACAACAATGTCTCCATATTTTGGATACTGAACATTCAGTATCCAAAGCCGATGCCCACAAGATATCCATAGCTCCGGTTATCCGCATCTATAGATAATGTGCAGGAAAAGAATAGTTACAGTATAAAGATAAAAGATATATAAGCATATGAATATGTTAAAGAAAAAGTTTAAGAGAATATAGTATATAAACTTTTGGTAATATATGATATAGCATATGTTAAAGAAAACATGATTACATTATATGACAACAAAATGGAAATGTATAACTATATGAATTTTAAAAGGTTACGTGTGTGTGTGTGTGTATATATATATATATATATATATATAAGGTCATGGTATATTCAAATGTTTACCCCTCAATGGAGATAAGAGTTATGGAGTCAAAGTATGTTATTTACTACTTAAGATTACATAGATTTAATGTCCATATGAAGATTCTCTTGGAAGTCTCAAATGTACTTGTTCTTCTAATAAGCATTCATATATTAACTTTGATCATCACTATAATCATAGTTATAAGAACCACTACTTGACCTCTTCAAGAAGTATAACGTATGCTAATCTATCTATATTAACAATGTCCTATCTTGTTAAAACTATGATTAGTGATATTTAGGTATTAACATATTTGCATACAATAGGCATCTCATATCATGAACTCTTCATGATTACTTCTTTACTATGTTCATATACCAATGACTTCATTTATTAATTTAAATCATAAGCAAGCAAATGTAATTAAATATAGCATCAATAAATGAATAGTATTATATCATAAATAATAATGAGTTTATATACATGAAAAATATTCTATTACACTTGGGATTTAGGGCATCTCCTAACAATCCGATTCCAACTCGAAAAATTAAGAGTCAAACCTGACTCAACTCGTAACCTAAATGGGTCAATCTTAAACTGATTTATTTTTGTAAATTTTATTTCTAATTTTTTCAATTCCAGTAAACAGTCAACTTTTTTAAAACACTCCAATTTTACCTATGTTGTGCCATTTTGTTTGTCACACCCCGTAAGTGGCCTAATTGGATTTAGCGATTTTAATTGGACAATTAAGGGCATTTGGGTAATTTATATGAGAAAAGAGGATTTGATTGCAAGGAAATAAAAGATTTAAATTACAGATTTTAGTTTGGTGAGTGAAAGGTAATTTGACAAGGATTAAATGGTAAAAGAAGAGTGAGTGGAACTGTGAATTTGTGCATGTGTGCCAAGTGGAGAGTGTGTGTGTGCACGTGGGTGAGGGAAGAGAGAGGTCTGGTTGTGTTAGTGCTGGAAACCTACAGACTGAAGTTTTTCTCTCCCTTTTGCTTTCTCTCACGTTAGCCATACCATTCCTCTCCATTTGCTGTTCTTTTCTCTTTTGCATGCGTGTTCTTTTATTGGGAGCTAGGGTTTTAAGCTTTGAAGCTTCAGAAGGTGAGTTTGGTTCCCCATCGTCTCTGTTTAAGGATTGTTCATTGTTGTTTTTCTTTGGATTGATATTGGGTTTATTCATTGGTTCATGTGATCTGTTGAGGAGAGGAAGATAGATAAAGGAAAAAGGGAAGATTGAGGATTGAAAGTTCAGTGGACGTTTTTGAGCTTCGATACAGGTTTGGGAGTGTGTCTGTCCCTTATTGTGTTTTGATCCTGTTTGCAGTTTTGATATGAACGTGGTTTCTGTGTGTTTGTATATCAAAATGCATAAAATATGTACTGTGTATACATGATTCCTGTAGAAAAGAATAATGTGAGTTTTATAAGAAGATGAATATGTATGAGTTTGAATGTGGATTCCTGGGAAGTTGATTTTCTGATATTGCCTCTGTTATAATTGTAATAATGTGTTATTTGTGTTATAATTGCTGTGAATGTGCTCTGGAGACTTGAAGGTACGTATTCAAATCCTGATTGCATGAAAAATGGTTTTAGATAAAGAGGAGTTTTGAATTTTAGAAATACTCTGTTTTCTGGATTTTCTGGTTTTCACGTTTTCTTTCTGGGAATTTTGGAAATCTGTTGGAGAAGAAGAAGAAGTGTGAGAAGAAGATCACGTGACGTGATGGAGCATCACGCCGTGACCCTCTTCCCTGAAGAAGGTCACGCGACGTGATGGGGCATCACGCCGTGATCCCCTTTTCTGGAATTTTGAGTTTTGAGAAGGAAAAGCAGGAGTGAGGGAAGAGGGTCACGAGACGTGATGCTGCATCACGCCGTGACCTACTTCTTCTCCCTGCGTGTCACGAGACAGGATTCTGTGACTTCTTCCCCTCTCCTCGCAGGCGTCACGGGACGTGACGAGTGGTCACGCCGTGACTGCCTTGCCTTGCCTTGCCTTACTTTGTCTGGCGCTCGCGTGAAGCCGGTGTCACGGGACGTGACTGGTGGTCACGACGTGACCGGCCTCTACCTGCTGCCTGTTTTTCTAAATTGAGGTTTTAACTTCTGTTTTAAGGGTTTTTGCACTACATGACAAATGTTTGAGTTAAAATTGCATTGTATTTTGGATAATTGCATAATATTGGGTTTTGTATACATGATTAATGATTAATCTACATGATATACATGTTTATAATTTATTTAACATGGACTTGTTCAATATGAACTATTTGTTCTTAATACCTCCTGTAATTGATATTTATACATTTAAATGTTCTGAATTGGATCAATATACGTGTATATATGAAATATAAGTTAGTATTTAATGAAATTCACATGACATGATACGTGAATTATTGAGTCGTATACTTGATTAAATAATTAATGTACATAACTTACTAGTTTATATTTTACATGAACATAAATGGTCTTGAATGTGAATTATTTGTACTTCGGCCTCCAATAATTGATACTGGATGTATTAAAATGTTTCAGAATTTGATCTAGATACATGTATACGTGAAATATGTACTTGTATTTAGTTGTATTTAATATTTAAAGTTACATGTTTCCAAAATGTGAACAGTATATACGTATACATAGATTATTTCTAGATGAATTATAAGTTCATATTACATTCAGTAATTAATATTTGAATATATGTATATGTTTCTGATTTTGATCAATGTACATGAATACATGAATTATTGAGTTGTATTCATTCGAGCCTGAATGGTCATAGTAGTGGATAAGTAAGCGCTTACTTAGGTCAGAGTGTGTGTGCAGCTGCTATATGATAAAACGATATATGCGGGTCCATTTGGATCCTTGTTTCGACCATGTTTGGTCTATATGAAAATAAAGCGAGACTCCGGTCTCTATATGGAAAATACATGTTTGAGACTCATGTCTCTATATGCTTGGGATACTGTGTCCAATCAGTATCCAAATGACCGTATCCACTTCTAGAGAGTATTCAGACTAATCAGGCTACATGTTTATATGTGATATATATATATATATATATATATCTATATGTTGAGATGTTTATTGACAAGATTAAAGGTATATGTTGTATATGAAATATAGTATAACTTTGTGTTTATACACCTTGAGTGTGTATGTATTTGCAATGGTGAGAAAT
This sequence comes from Excoecaria cochinchinensis, assembly GCA_947683425.1. Classification (NCBI taxonomy): domain Eukaryota; kingdom Viridiplantae; phylum Streptophyta; class Magnoliopsida; order Malpighiales; family Euphorbiaceae; genus Excoecaria; species Excoecaria cochinchinensis. The sequence goes on from CANTUQ010000004.1 coordinate 8,888,740, forward strand.
ATGTAGATTTTAATTATGTTTTAATAGTTAATTACTTGTAATGTATGTTTATGATTGGGATGAGATTATAGTATTGTTGTAAATATTGTATATGCATATTGTTAGTTTGTTTTGTTCCTCCCCACTAAGCGTTATCGCTTAGCACGGGCTCTTTTCCCGTGCAGGTGGCGAGTTTGGATTTGGAGTCAGACATCTGCGGGTCGGCCACTAGGAGTCTTTTGATGAAGTTATTTTTGAAGTCTTCCGCTGTAACTTTCGTATATGGCTTGTGTATAGCAGAGTAAATCTTTTGTAAAGAAACACATATGATTTTTTGTATATGTATTCGATTACAAGCCTCATTTTGTAAAACAGTACGGATATATGTTATAAGTAAAGAGGATTTACTAGTACATGATTAAAAGCTTCTTTACATTTCATTTGGTTTTTATTTATACATGTGTACATGGATTTGTTATATGTGTTTGTCCGCGTGGCACTCCGGTATCCTTTCAACGGGGATGGCGGGGTGTTACATTGTTGATATTTAAAAAATTTATACTACCATAAATTATATGTTCTTGTCTTTTCATTTTGTCCAAAACTGAGCTCATTAAGTTTTGTAAAACGATATCGTTTTGGATGTATATATATACACATATACACATGCATATAAACATACATGCATATATATATATATATGTATATGTATGTAAGTACAAAAATAAATGCATGTAACATGTGCATATATACATGCATGAAGGTGAGCGTACATACATATATAAATGTATGTAAACATGTACATACATATACATGCATGAAGGTGAGCGTACATACATATATAAATGTGTGTAAACATGTACATACAAACATATATGTGTATATATGTGTGTATATATATAATAAATCTTGTTTTATTTATTTAAACAAATTTCTAATTAATTTTTTTTATAATATATGCCCGTAATATTTTTTTTAATAATTGTTTTAAATTTGTAAATACTATTATTAAAATTTAAAAGTAGTTAAAACATATTGATATTTAAAAAAATATGTGATTAAAAATTGATTTAATAATTTAAAAATTTAACAATCAATATGATATTGAAAAAGTGAATTTAACCCCAAATTCGATCCGTCCCATAATTAATCAGGTACATGTTATATAACATTTTTTTTATTTATTAAATATTTTCATTATTTATTTTAGGAAGTGGCAAGTGGGTTTAACAAATTCATAAAAAACCAATTCATAATTGAATATTTGAATAGCATCGAAACTGTGCGCACCGGTAGAATATGAAATAAGAAAAAAAGAAAAGAAAAGAAAACCATGCTGATGACTGGAAGCGCGTCTACTTATCTACGCGCACGCACAATTCGGGGGTCACAACGTCCACATTCTTTCAGCAATAGCGCCGGCGGGCGACGTGAAAATTCCTACGTGGCTAGCACCGCCGACTTCCACGTGTCAAAAACAAAGGAGAAAAGCAGTGAAGCAGAACAAAAGTCGATTCCATCAATGACTTTTTCTTCGTCTCTTTTCCCCTCTTGTTCTTCGCCCTAATTAAGTTCCCTCTCAAGTCTCAACTAAATCTACCACAATCTCTAGAGAGAGAAAATCAATTTACAATTTGTAATCTGTAATCACCTATGCGCAAAGTCTAGAGAGAGAGAGAGAGAGAGTTTGACAGCTAAGGGAATGTGGCCACAGAGAGAATTCACTCATTCAGAGCCCTTAACTTCATTTTCTATTATTTCCTTCGCTTTTTGGCTCTCTTCTTCTCACACTTTCTAATTTCCTTTACCTTATTGTTCTTTTAGCTCAATTTGCTACATTTCGGTCAAAAAAGGGTCTAGATCGGCACCGAAAAAGCTCCACTTGTTTTGCTTTTGTTGGTAAGTTCTCACTAATTGAAACTTTATTACTAAAGCTCTTCTTGGGTTGGTTTTGAACCGAATACTGACGTCAAAACCCTACATTTGACATTTGTTTTGTAAAATGATCAAAATTTGATGTAATTCTGTGTCCTTATTTTGTTTATTTGATTTTTTTTTTTTCTGATTGAATCGTACTTCAATTGCAGGTGAGGTTTTGCTTTTAGGCAAAATTTACGATATATATTCCTGGGGTTTGTGCGTGAATAGTCCCTTCTGATGTTTTATTTTCAATCACTGAATCAAAAACCTGGGAATTTTTGGTCTAGACCGCCTTTTTTGTATTCGATTCCATCGATTTTCCTTCCTTCTGATGTTGTATTCTTCATATGTTGTTTTAATTTCTTCAGATTTCGCCTAAAAATTTGATATTTTCCCTTTAGTCTGTTCTGTATGGAGCTCATTGTCTGAGTAGCCTTGAATTTTGAATTTGAGGGTATAAACTTTGGTGGGTTTATCTTACGGAGGTGAAAGGTGAAGACTTGATATAAATGGCAGATAGATATAGGTTGGTTTCAATTGAGGAATTGCCGTCACATTTGATTTTAGAGATATTGACCACAGGCAGACTAAGTGCCATTGATCTTGTGTATTTGGAGTTAACTTCTAAGACTTTTGGAGGGAGCCATGGAGTGTACCCTCACAAATTCAAGTCATTGGCAGATTTTGCTGCATTTCAGTTGTCTGTGTCCCATGCTGTTTACAATGGGATGGGATGGAATGCCCAGAAAAAATTGTTCGATCGATGTGGAGGGAATTGGAAGCAAGTTTTGAGGTTCTTGCAAGCTGTTGAGGAATCATCTGGGATGGTCAAGACTTCAGCAGGCAATGTACTATTTCTTTGATATATTGACTTTCCGTAAAACATAATTCCTTCATATATGGGTTCAGCAGGCAATTTACTATTTCTTTGAAATATTTGCCTAGTTTATTTCGATAGATGAATAAACAATAAAATGTGCATACAACATCCTGAGTATTCTGTAACTTCAAGCAAGTATTTAATTATTTTCTTTTATCCTTTGCCTTCCTTTTTATAGTTCTGTCTAGAAAACCATTCCAGCTTGTGAAAGTATATAAAATTCCCACATGCTTTTCTGTTATCCCGTGCCATATATTTTGTAATTTCTGTCTAGAACAATTCTCAGCATGAGAAAATAGAAGTCCTTTGTTTCTGCTTCCCCTGTTGCTGAAGGGCGTTTATATGGATGTAAAACCTGTTTGTGGGTCATCACTTGCAAGCTTCTGCTTTTCTTTCACGCTTTTAGCAATGAGCACTAAGTCACTTACAGATAAAGAAATGATGGTGAAACTTTTAATATTCCATTTTAATAATGGTACTTATGTTCATTTGATAGTGCCTATTGCTTTTATTAACTGTGCCCAACATTATTCTGGAAGACTTCTCCATTTTTATTATTTTCCACGTCATTTTTCTTAAATCAGCAGATGCAGATTACAACTGGAAGGTATCACACATTGCTGATCAGCAATTCATCTGTGTATTCTTGTGGTTCCAGTTTGTGTGGCGTTCTTGGACATGGGCCAGAAACAACACAATGTGTGGCATTCACCCAGATTAGTTTCCCATCTCTGGCTTGTGTGGTTCAGGTCTCAGCCTCACACAATCATGCTGCCTTTGTTTTGGAGTCTGGAGAGGTTTGTAATTGAGTTGATGTAATTAATAATGTGCTTTATTTTGAACTAATTATTTGGTGGCATATGTCTGTGAAGCTTTGGAACATTGATTGATTGTGGTCAAAAGGCTAATAAAGTAAAATTGACCAAGCCCTTTGGATATTTGTTTTTGTTGGTGTTTGATGTGGAAGTGATGTTTGAATGGGATGCAAGTGAAATGGGTCTTATAGGAACTACACGACTTGTTTTGAATTCACTTTATGTTAAAATATGTATGAAAATTCATGTTCGCTGAAGAAGGTTTTTGGCCAACATGAATAATGTTGTTAAAGAGAGTAATAGATGTTCTTTTGTAGAAGAAATATTATCAGATTCGTTTTACTTGTAAACCCACTCCCATGTCTTGCCTACGATGCCTCAGCCACATCCCTGCTCAAAAGAAAAGGTAAAGGGGATGATACAATGCTAAAGCGACAAGGATTGTAAATCCTGTTTACAAGAACATAATATGTTGCGGTGAGAACAATCTAAATGGGCATAAGGCATTACTCACATCCCATTCGTATCTGTGTTCCAAGGTTAAACCAATGTTGGGTGTTCATTAAAGTTTAAGGGAAAACAATGGTTTTCACATGGAAAGTCGGAAGCTTTTCTTTATAAGCCATATAACTTGTCTAAACTACAAACATTTAGAAGGCAATGCTTTGGTCAGAGGATGAAATGGAGTCGATAGGCTCCTGCTAGGTTGTATGTAATGCTTTGATAAAGCTTGAGTTGTTCTTCCCCTAAGCTGGACCTCAGCCCTTGAAATTTGAACTATTAACAGCCCATGAAATTTGAATTATCACGTATTAACGCTATTATATTAGGCAGAGATTGAATGTATTAGTCATAAAAATTTCATGCCTTCTTGTTTGAGACAGCATCTTTGGCAATGTTAATGTTGTATAACGATTGGTTTGGAGACAATTGTTGGTGCTTTACATGCATAATGGGCATATATAGGTTTTGATTTTGTATATGTAGATGTATGAAGCTATGTTAAGTAAAACGTTCCCAACTTTACCATTTCTTATTTTTGTGTTTTATTTTGTAATAATGATAATGAATACATGATATACAAATCAACGTCTGTTGACTATAATGATTTGTTTCCTTAGTTTGTTAATTTTGTAATTAAGAATTGATTATAGGCTAACTGTTTACTTCCTAATTAGTTGTAGAATTTATGTATAAAATCCCTTGTACATTAATTGTTTATACACAAGTGAGATAATAAGAAAATCTCCTTTCACAAAATTTTTCATGGCATCAATCTCTGCCTTTTTGAAAGTTGAGTTTATTCCCTGCTGCAGTAGGTCTGTTCTTAAAATTGATTTTCAGTATGCTGTTTTTCGGCAAGTGTTAAGAGGTCGCATTTCATCCCTTTTCTTTTGACACCGCCCTCACCGAAGCAAAGCCGAGGCCAAGTTCGGCTTGTACGCAAGTTTTCGATGCCGTCAGACCTCGCGCGTGAGTACACGCGCTTTCATATCAGTTCTGCTCCTTTGTTCACTCACCAACGCGTGTAGCGTGTGTAACCACCTCCGGCCACCTTCTGCACCGAATCTTGCTACTCCGACGGGCTACTCTCCGATCACTTCTGAAGTCTTAATTTTTGGGCCTACTTGTGAACAGGTTCTGCTATTTTTCGGGTTCTTTCTTTGCTGTTCCTTGTGTTTTTTCAACTCATCAATTTAATCCTATCATTATGTCAGATATTAAGGAAGTAGAGAAACATTATACTACTAATGATAGCCCCTATACTCAAATTAATCCTATTAAACTAGATGGAAGTAGTACCTATTTAGCCCGGTCTAGGTCATGTTTATTGTCTTTCAAGACTAGAATGTTACAAGGTTATATTAATGGAGATTTTAAGTTATTGGCAGATCATTTTTTCCTTCTCTTGAGAAGTTACATTATTATATCTAGTAGGAAGAGACCAAAAGAAGTGCCATGCTTAACTGCTCATATTATGCCGGAGGGTGTTACTTCTGATAAAGACCATTTGTACTGTGATCACTGTGGAAAGCCAAGGCATACAAAGGAGACTTGCTAGAAGTTGCATGGAAAATCTGCTAGGGTTGAGGGGGAAAATGAGCATCATTTCTCTCTACTTTTTGTATAAGGATATAAAGATGTTAACCAAGAAATAATATTAGTGGTATAGGCGGTTTTTTGCATCCATCTTTTTTTGTCTTAGAAACTATATCTCAATTTATTTTCTAAAACTCGGTTTGATTCTTTATCTTGTGATGCTTGCGAGTATGCTAAATATACTAAAAACTCTTACCCTTTTAAGTGATAATAAAACCTTTGTTCATTTTATGTTTATTCATTCTGATGTTTTCGGGCCTACACAAACTACTTTTTTTTTTTTGTCTACATATCGATGTTTTGTTACTTTTATTGATTGTTGTACTAGAATGAATTGAGTGTATTTGATTAAAGCAAAAAGTGATGTTTTTTTTCCTGTTTTCAATCTTTTTTTAAAATAGTCCACACCCAGTTTGATGCTAAGATAAAAGTCTTGAAAACTTATAATGGCACAGAATACAAGGATAGTAGGTTTGCTACTTATTTGGAGTCTCATGGGATTTTTTATCAAACTAGTTGTCCTTATACTAATGTTCAAAATGTGGCAGTTGAAAGAAAGAATAGGCATTTGTTAGAAGATGCTAGATCCCTTATGTTCACTATGGATGTTCCAAAGCTATACTGGAGGGATGCTATACTAGTGGCAACCTATCTTATCAATAGAATGCTCTTCAAAACTCTCAATTTTAGGACCTTTTTAGAAGTCTTAATCGGGAAGAATGGCTATACCGTTCCACCAAAGGTTGTTGGGTGTGTCTATTTTGTCCATACTATGAATGTTGAAAAATTAGATTTGAGGGCCCTTAGATGTGTGTTTATTTGGTATTTTCCAACCCAAAAGGGCTATAATTGTTATTACCCTCGATCTAAAAAGTTGTCAATATGGATGTTACTTTTTGGGACTTTGAACCTTAATTTGGCACTGCTTAGTCACCTCTTCAGGGAGAGAGTAGTGAATAAGAAGTGATGCTTGTGGTCCTTAATGATCTTGTTTAGAGGGAAAATGAGGAGACCGATGTTCAGGAGTAGAATGAGAAGATTGATGATGTTCAGAGGGAGCATGTTGTTGGGCTTTTAGATTGACATGATTTGTTGAGATACTCGAGGAAAAACAGGTCTGAAGAAGCTATCATGCATTCTACACTGCAAGAATCCTTGGGTCAGTTATCTTTTGACTCTGATTTGAATTTACCCGTTGCTCAAAGAAATGGGGTCAAGTCATGTACTAAACATTCTATTTCTAACTTTATCTCCTATAATTCCTTGTCTCTCCTATAACGCCTTTGCTTTGTCTCTTTTCTCTATGTCTATTCCACAGGATTGGAGAGAAACTATCATAGACCCAAAGTGGAAAGAAGTTATGGTAGAAGAAATGAAAGCTCTCACCAAAAATGAAACATGGGAACTAATTGCTCCTCCAGACAAGAAGCTAGTTAGTTGCAAGTGGGTGTTCACAATAAAATACAAAGCTGATGGTTCAATTGAAATATTCAAAGCTAGATTAGTGACAAATGGATTCACTCAGACTTATGGAGTTGATTATTAGAAGATATTTGCACCTATTGCCAAAATAATCACAATCAAATTCTTGCTATCTTGTGTAGCTAACTTGGATTGGGATTTGTAGCAATTTGATGTAAAAAACGTATTCCTTCATGGAGACCTGTAAGAAGAGGTGTTTACATGGACATTCCTTCTAGTTTTGATAATGAGAGAACTCGAGGAAAGGTGTGCAGACTGAAGAAAGCCTTGTATGGGTTGAAACAATCCTCCGAGAGCTTGGTTTGACAGATTTGGCAAATCCATGTGTGACGCGTGCTGAACCCCCCCTTGTGTGTATCCGGTTGGTTTCTCGGAGGCTTGGTTTTAGGGTCCGAGGCCGGATGGCGTCTCGGAGTACCCCTATTCTATTGTTGGGGATCAACCTACGAGGGCAGTCCGAGGCTTGGCGAATTGGGTTGAATCTTTGTCTATTGCGAAGCGACCAATCTTCACGAGTTTAATGAACATCCATTCGGCCTCGGACCCTAAAGGCTTGCCTCTGAGGAACCAATCGGATACGCACGGGGAGGGGGGTTCGGCGAGTGTCACACCATGATATCTATTGGATATCAATAGAGCAATGCTGATCATACCTTTTTTATGAGACACTCTAAGGGTAAAATCACTCTTATTGTTTGTGTTGATGCCATAGTGATGATAGGAGATGATCAAGAAGAAATGGCTTACGCTCTTGGCCGAGGAGTTTGAGATCAAGTATCTTGGAAAGTTACAATACTTTTTGGGAATTAAAGTTGCCAAATCAATTAAAGGAATCTTCATTTTTTAGAGGAAATACATCTTGGATCTTTTGGATGAAAGTGGTATATTGGGATGCAAACATGCAGAATGGCCCATTGAAAGCAACATAAGCTGCAAGTAGGAATTGAAGAATCGGTTGCTAAGGCAGATATCAGAGATTGGTTGAAAGGTTCATCTATCTCTCTCATACCAGACCAGAAATTGCTTATGCATTTAGCTTGGTGAGCCAGTTTATGCATGATCCTAGAGAATCTCATCTGCAGGCTGTCTTTCACATTTTGCTGTATTTAAAATCAGCTTTAGGGAAAGGTCTTCTTTTCTTCGAAGACTGACATCTTCGAATTGAAGCCTTTATAGGTGCAGATTGGGCTGGATATCTAGATGATTGAAGATCTACCTCTGGTTATTGCATACTTGTGGGAGGTATATTGATTACTTAGAGAAGCAAGAAATAAAGTGTGGTTGCTAGATCAAGTGCAGAAGCACATTACAGAGCTATGGCTTAAGGTGTCTGTAAGCTTTTCTGGTTGCAGAAGTTGCTAGCAGAGCTGAAGTTGGCTGAAAAATACAAGCTATTCTTTTATTGTAATGACAAAGCTGCAATCAGTATCTGATAAAGAATGAATTCCAGACAATTGATCCAGGCAATAAATTCAAGCAATCAAACAGTAATCAGATAGAATATATGGGGATAAATGATATGAGATTCATTGATTCAATAACTGGAAAAACAATGAAGAAAAGTTCCAGGAAACAATGAAATGGAGCCCTGCTCTAAGCAGCAAACTTCCAATACAAACAGAATGATCCCCCCTTTCTCCCCTCTCCCGAAAATAAAGCAACAGAGAATTAAAAAAACTAAAGCCGTTACAATCTAGCTCAGCATAACTAACTTTCCCTTCTCCTTTTTAACCAAAATGGTCCAACAGTAATTATATTAAACCCGTTCCCTGGAGTCCCCCTGTTTGTAGCGATTTCTTTTTGCGAGTGTAAACTAGCAGCCTTCTGGGCCCATCTGCCATTCGGTCCATCAGCCCACCTTGAGTATCATCTTCTTCATCATTGCCGCCCCCTTGAAAAGAAGTCTTGTCCTCAAGACTTAGGTGCGGATAGGAGTTTTTCAGAACATATTTATCTTCCCACGTAGCTTCTTCTACTCCCTTGGACTGCCACTGGACCAGCCACTGAGAAATGTGTTCCCCATCCCTGTAAACCGTCCGCGTCGCTAACACCCTTACTGGAGCAGCCCCTTCTTCTGTTTTTAGCTCTAACTCAGGTGGCAGGCTGGTTGAACTCGGTTGGGCCCCAATAGCTTTTTTAAGAAAAGAGACATGGAAAACAGGATGTACCTTAGAAGAGTCAGGGAGGCGTAATTGATAAGCCATTGTCCCTACTGGTGATTCGATCTGGAATGGCCCATAGTAGCGAGCCGACAACTTCGGGTAGATCCTTGACTGATTGCTGTCTATGAGGTTTGAGCTTTAAAAGAACTCAATCTCCCACCTCAAAGTGGATATCTCGTCGATGCTAGTCAGCTTGTGACTTCACCAATTGCTGCGATCGAAGGAGATGTTGTTTGAGCTGCCTCAAAGTTTCATCACGATCCTGAAGTTCCCTAGCCACTGCTTCTACTTGAATCTCACCAGGAACATATTGTAGGATGGTTGGGGGTCGCCTTCCATACACCACTTCGAAGGGGGTAACCCCCGTACTATCATGAAATGTAGTGTTATACCAATACTCCGCCCATGGCAACCATTGATTCCAAAAGCGTGGTTGATCAGCTGTAAAAAAGCGAAGGTAGGTCTCCAAACACCTGTTAATCACCTCGGTTTGGCCATCCGTTTTCGGGTGGTACGAAAAACTGAACTTGAGCTGCGTCCCTTGTAGCTTGAACAATTCTTGCCAAAACCGACTCATAAAAACCGGATCTCTGTCGCTAATGATTGACAACCTCCTTAACAAACAACTCAGCTATAACCTGAGCAGTATATGGATGTTTCAAGGCTACAAAGTGACTATATTTAGACAGCCTGCCAACGATCACCATGATAGCGTCATATCCCTTAGACTTGGGCATCCCGATTATAAAATCCATGGAAAGATCTTCCCAAACAGCTTGCAGAATAGGGAGGGGCTAGAGTAGGCCGGCTGGCGCCAATGTTGAGCCCTTAAACCGTTGACAAATGGAGCAACCTTTAACATAATCTTTAATCCGCTGCACCATTCCTTTCCAGTAAAAATTTGTTGCAATTCTCCGGTAGGTTCGGTAATAACCCGAATGCCCTCCTGTAGCCGTACTATGGAATTCCTCTAACATGGCAGGAATCCATGCCGATGTGGGTGAGATGACTGACTTCCCTCCCCGGTACAACACCCCTTGCTTCAGTTCATACTTCGGCCTAGAGGTTGGATCGGCTTCAAGAGCTTGCTTTATGGCTAACAGATGTGGATCCCGGTTCACCTCCTCAATCAAGTTTCTGCCACCCATCCATGAAGGAGAGAAGATAAATGCTGCATATTCTACATAATCTTGCCGCCTGGACAAGGCATCAGCAGCGTTGTTGAGCTTGCCTGGCTTGTAGGGCACTTCAAACACATATCCCATCAATTTAGCGAGCCAATTCTGTTGATCCGTAGTGGTGACTCGCTGTTGTAGCAAGTGCCGTAGGCTCTTTTGATTAGTAAACACAATGAATTTCCTCCTAAGCAAGTAGGGACGCCAATGTTGAATAGATAAGGCCAAGGTCATCAATTCCTTCTCGTATGTCGACGTGGCAAGATTACGGTCGGCTAAAGCCTTGCTATAATAAGCGAGGGGTCTGCCTTCCTGCATCAAAACAGCCCCCAACCCCACGCCAGAAGCATCACATTCTACACAAAATTTTTTGGTGAAATCGGGGAGTGCCAGTAAAGGAGCTGCTGTAAGCTTTTCCTCAAGAACCTCAAAGGCGGTTTGTGCCTTCATATTCCACTGGAACCCATTTTTCTTGGTTAATTCAGTCAACGGCTTAGCAATCTTCCCATAGTCCTTAATGAGCTTCTTGTAGTACCCGGTCAAACCTAGGAATCCTCGAACTCCCTTAACATTCTTTGGCAAGGGCCAATTCTATACTGCCTTGATCTTTTCTGGGTCTACTGTCACTCCCTCTTCCGTGATGTGGTGGCCCAAATAATCAATCGAGGTCTGGCCTATGGAGCATTTCTTAGGGTTAACTTTGAAGTCATGGTCTGCCAATACCTTCAAGACAATAGCTAGATGCTGCAAGTGGTCTTCCCAGGTCTTGCTAAAAACCAGGATATCATCAAAAAATACAAGGACTATTCGTCTCAACTAGGGGCGAAAAATATTGTTCATCACACTTTGAAAGGTAGACGGAGCATTAGTCAGCCCAAATGGCATCACTAGGAACTCGTAATGCCCGTCATGAGTCCGAAAAGCCGTTTTATGCTCATACCCTTCTTGCATACGGATTTGATAAAACCCAGACTTTTAGTCCAATTTGGTGAAGAATTTGGCTCCATTTAGTTCATCCAAAAGCTCATCCACCACCGGCATTGGATACTTATCAATAACTGTAACCTTGTTGAGAGCTCTGTAGTCTATGCATAACCTCCATGAATCATCTTTCTTTCTGACCAGTAGAGCAGGGTTGGAAAAAGGACTTTGGCTGGGGCGTATTATCCCCTGCTGCAACATTTCCTCCAGTTGTTTTTGTATCTCTTACTTCTGCTGGTGCGGGTATCTATAGGGTTTGACACTAACTGCTTCATACCTGTTAACAAGCCTTATGGCGTGATCGTGCAAACGCCGTGGTGGTAATCTAGACATTAGTTGAAAAACTGTCGGGAAGAGGTTCATGAGCTCTCCTATGCCTCTTTTTTGTTCAGTAGAAAGACCCTGCATAGAGGCTGGTAACAAGGGGTGTTGATGACGATACATGTGTTTTAAACTCCCCCCACTTAACCAAACATGCAATGCATCCATTTCAGAAAGGGTCCCCTCACTTCCAACCAACTCAATCTGCTTACCCCCATGATCAAACCTCATCCATTTCTGCTCCCAATTGTGAGTCACCTCACCAAGAGTGCTCAACCAATCAATTTCCAAAACAAAATCAAGTGGGCCCAACTCAAACACCAATGCATCCAATTTCAGCGTGAGCTCACCCACTCTCAAGGGTACGTTTTTGCATTTTTTAGTGACTGGAACTTGGTACCCGTCCCCAACTTGATTTTAAGAGGAGAGATAGAATCAGTGTGCAAGTTCAGGAAGCTTACCAGTTTTCGGGAGATGAAATTGTGGGATGCACCTGAATCCACGAGCAGCACAATGGGAATTCCATATAGCGTCCCCTACAATTTCATGGTGCTTGGCGCCGAGGCTTGATCTATGGCTCCATAGAACAACTCGATGGAATTGCACTCTCCCACCTCTTCATCATCTTCTCCAGCCACCTCATCAATGGGTACTTCCTCACCTGTTTCTTCAGCCTCCAAATACAAGTCGTTCTCGTGGATGGTGAGTCGCAACTCTCCCCCGCTGCACCTATGTTGGGGGTTGTAAGGCTGGGCGCACTTGAAGCATAGCCCCAGCCGCCGCCGCTCTTCGATCTCCTTCAGGGCCAGGTGGCGCGGCCCCCTATTGCGACCTGGCGGTGGTGTTCCGGTGCGAGGTGGATGTGGGGCGGCGTGATTTGGGAAAGTTCTTTGGGAGGTCATTGGGCTTGGGTTTGTGTTTGTGGGCTTTGGGGTGGGCTGACCCACTTCTTTGGGGAGGCCGCTAGTTGAGTGGGACGGCAGGAGTGATGTCCGATCGCCCCACACTACCTCTCTCTCTGGTCGCCGACCTGCCTCCAGGAGGGCCAAACGTCATCTCTGCATCGCGGGCTAGTTCCATGGCTTCCTCACAGGTTTGTGGCTTCAAGAACCTTACCCATCTCCCCATGTCCTCTCGCAGACCACCCATGAAGTAACCAAGGAACTGTGTTTCAGAACCTTTGGGAATATATCCAATAATTGCCTCAAACTCCTCTATATATTCATCCACACTTCCGGTTTGAAATAACGCCCTCAGTTCTTCGTAGGGATTTTGGGTTCTTCGTTTTCCAAACCGTCCATTAAGTTTCATTTTGAATTGCTCCCATGTCATTTGTGAATTGTCCCGTAATGCTTGGGAAAATCATGTTATAGCGGGTCCGAACATACACATTTATGCTATTGTGAGTTTCATTCGTTCTGGAGTCTGCTGGACACTGAAGAAAAGCTCAGCCTTAGCAATCCAGCTACGGGGGTCTGGTCCACTGAACTCCGGTAGCTTCACCTTGGGCAGTGCTACGGTTCCAGCATCAAAATGGTTGGGTCTCATGCATGAATCCAAATGGGGATTAGTAGGTTTCCCGAATTTTGAGCTGGATTGAATAAAAACTCACCTGGGAGTATCTTCTCTTAGTTCGGTCTCATTAGTGTGCTTTTTTTCTTCTTCATCTTCTATGGGTTGTTTCTCTATTTTTCTCATCAGTTTAGCATCCAGGGATTCAAACTTCTCTTCTACCAATTTCTGGAATGTGGCAAGGGTTTGTTGGATTGCAGCCAGAGTTTCCTCATGGGCATCAACTCTTTCCTGTAAATCTGCTTTGGTTTGGGATTGTGTTTTGAGTGGGTTATTCATTTTGCTTAGCCTGGAGATTAATAGTCTTCCCACAGACGGCGCCAATTGATAAAGAATGAATTCTAGACAATCGATCCAGGCAATAAATTCAAGCAATCAAACAATAATCAGATAGAATATATGGGGATAAATGATACGAGATTCATTGATTCAATAACTGGAAAAACAATGAAGAAAAGTCCCAGGAAATAACTTCTCTCTCCACTGAAATGGAGCCCTGCTCTAAGCAGCAAACTTCCAATACAAACAGAATGATCCCCCCTTTCTCCCCTCTCCCGAAAATAAAGCAACAGAGAATTAAAAAAACTAAAACCGTTACAATCTAGCTCAGCATAACTAACTTTCCCTTCTTCTTTCTAACCAAAATGGTCCAACAGTAATTATATTAAACCCGTTCCTTTCTGCGAGTGTAAACCAGCAGCCTTCTTGGCCCATCTGCCATTCAGTCCATCAGCCCACCTTGAGTATCATCTTCTTCATCAGTATCGCTCATAATTCTATTCAACATGATCGGATGAAGCACATTGAAATTGATCGACACTTCATCAAAGAAAAAAAGCTAACTGATAGTATTTTGAGCTTATTCCATGTGACATTGGAAATGCAACTAGATAATGTTTTTACAAAAAGTCTCAACAGTCGAGCCTTTCACATCTTAGTTTGCAAGTTAGGCATGTGTAATATTTTTGCACCAGTTTGAGGGGGAGTACTGACTGTCATGATTTGTTTTCTTAGTTTGTTAATTATGTAATTAAGGATTGATTATAGGCTAGCTGTATACTTTCTAATTAGTTGTAAGGTTTCTCTATAGAATTGATTGTTTATACATAGGTGAGATAATAAAAAAATGTCTTTTCACAAAATTCTTCAGCGTTATGTGTGGACATTTGGAATTCTTTTTGTTAGAAGAGGTGGAATTCATTCTTCCAATACTATGGCAAGGATCATGCAGCTTGGTGTATTTTGTTGAATTCTCCATGTATTGGACCTTGCAGGATATAAATTATGCTCATCAATTTTCTATGTTCTTTCCTAGTTTGTTGTGCCTTTATTGATGATCTTGCATGATACACAACATCACCTTTTGTTATATGGATTATATATGTACACCGATAGCATGTGCTTTGAAATTATGGTGTGTTAGGAAGTGCTGTCATACTAACCCGATGTTGTCAGTTATTGATTCAGGTTTTCACTTGTGGAGATAATTCATCATTTTGTTGTGGTCATAGAGATACTAGCCGCCCCATATTTAGGCCTAGGCTTGTTGAGGCATTAAAGGGAAATCCTTGCAAACAGGTAAAGTGAATTATCTTTGACATATTTTTATAGTTTGCATCATAAGTCATTGCACATCTGTTTTTTTTTTTTTTTTTTTTAATTATAGAGTGTAAAATTGATATAGGCTATAACCTTTCAGGGATTCATTGAGTGTTAATGATGCTTGCAGTATTATCAACTTTAATTATTTGAACTTCTTACAAATGTATTTTCGGGCGAATACCTTTTCTTCCATAAAATCCTAAATCACTTCTCTACTGAAGTTCATGTTCATTTTTGCTAACTTTTGGAAGGTTGGAAGCTTGATAACACTTATGGACATGGGTATGGATTGAATAGATTGTTAGAATTGAATATATGAAAATAAATTGATGAGGGAGATAAACCTTTAAGCATAATTTTATTATAATTTTCTCCACAACATTTCTATACATGCATCAGGTATATAAAGTCCTGGCTTAAATAATCGTTCAAGTCCATAATAAATTAATAATAACTCGTACGATTTCCTAAAAATATAAATATGGACTTACATAAAATCATGGACCATTTTCAAGACTTCACAGTTTGCAAAGATCTACATCAATTTCCAGCACTCATCGTTGATGAGATTTTTGTAGAAATTAAGAACTTCAACTTTAGCAACCATCCCTTCAACATCTTAGAAACATATTTTGACAGTTTAAAAACTTGTCAGTCCCTTGAACATAGTTTTTGCAGTTTAATGATGTGGGGTCCCTTGAACATAAATTTTCAGTTTAAAGACATGCAAGTCACTTGAAAATAGATTTTCAGTTTAATGACATGAAGGTCCCTTAAGCAGTTTAATGTAATGCGGGTCCCCATTTTTGAAGTTTAATCACATACAAGTCACATGAACATGGATTTGCAGTTTAGAGACATGATGCCACTTGTTAGGTTCTGAAAGGTGTGAGCTTAATAACACTTATGGCCTCGAGTATAGATTGAATAGCTTGATGGATTTTAATAGATGAAAATAGAATGAACGATAGATTGAAAGGGAAAAACTTTTGAGCACAATTTTATTATAATGTTCTCCACTCCTACATTCCCATACATGCATCAGGTATATATGGTGCTAGATAGAGTAATTCTTCAAGTCCATTGTAAATCAATAATAACTCGCACATTTTCCTAAACACCCAAATACATAAAACCATGCACCGTTTCCAAAAACTACACAATTTACAAAAATCTACTTCAATTTCCAACAATTTTTAGTATATTAGTCATCCAATTTCATGTATTTACTTTTAAGGCAAAGTGTTAGGATTAAATCCTAACTGATGAATATTAAAGAATTAACAGACAAGTATATAGCGAAATGAGGAAGAAATTAGAGGAGTAGACAGAAGAAATTTGGAGAGAAAAGAGAGAAATAGTAAGAGATAAAATTCTTCTATTGATGATAATAATCTCCTACTTACACAATATAGGAAAAGAAAAGCAGAGCTGTGCATACTGCCAAACAGCAGGTGTGCAGCCCCATAAATATTTTCTGCCAGCTCTATAATTGCTGGTACTAACTAACTTGTTGTCTTATCTGCTATAACTCTAATTGTTTCTCTCATATCCTTCTTTACCCCTTCTCTTATACCTAATGATACTCCCCCCTTGAGAACATTCTTGTCCCCAAGAATGATAAAATTGTGGAAACTGGTGTTGAATCAAAGTTGTTGTCCTCCCAATTAGAGTCAATAGAGGGCAGGCCTTTGACATTTGACTAGTAATTGCTAAATGTGGTTGTCTCTTACCCATATGGTTCTGCTGTTGAGGATCTTCTCAAGCAAGGGCGGAAAGGGCAGTGTGATGGGGTGATATGATCTTCAATCTTCATCTTGAGGAGGGAGACATGGAAGACTAAATGTAACTTGCATTCAGGGGCAGTGGGAGGACTGCAACTCTTTTCCTTTGCCTCCACATTTTGAACTTCATTTCTATGATGATAGTGACCTTTGTTGACACCACTTCAATGCAAGATGACCAAAACTCCCCAAAACAAAATCATTACAAGCTTTTTCAGTTTCATTTCTTCTTCCAAAACTATTCCAATCATTAAAAACAATGAATATGAAGCCCTCTCCATTTACAATACCGTCAGCAATGATTCACAGGATTATCTTCACAAACACCTTTTGGGCACCAACCAATGCTGTGTTTTTGAACCTTTGCAGTG
The DNA here is from genome assembly GCA_947683425.1 of Excoecaria cochinchinensis. NCBI lineage: Eukaryota > Viridiplantae > Streptophyta > Magnoliopsida > Malpighiales > Euphorbiaceae > Excoecaria > Excoecaria cochinchinensis. The sequence goes on from CANTUQ010000004.1 coordinate 8,905,884, forward strand.
TGTTCCACCCCTTCAGTTCAACATAAAAAACACCAATTTTCATAGTCCATTTATTGCATACTTCATTCTTATTTTCTTTATCTTCATTTTGCTTTTCTTTATTTTTCTTTCCTCGCAAAATGGTTCCCATCAACACAATCAAAAGTTTCACTGCAGTCTATAATCTAGGAATTATTTTCAGTCCTTTCAAAGCTAGGAAGATCACACTTAGGCAATAACTTATTTGGATAAGTTTTCACATGCCCTACTAAATCTAAACCTTCTCTATATATGGGAATTTGTAATATTCCTCTTTCAACCCTATGAGATTCAAGGTTGAGGACTTGAGTTTCTTTACCTCTAACTGTTGCTGGGAGGCATTGGGTTATAGTTGGTAGGAGCTGGAGCTGGATGAGTCCCCTAAATGAGTTGGGCCAGATAAGCCAGACTTCCGATTTTCTTTACTTAGCTCCTCAAATATTACTTGGTTCTTTATCTGTTATGTTTGCAAGTTGGTTTGTTCTTGCATTAGTGACTCAATTTTGTGGTTATGCTCTTGTTGTAATGTCTCCAATGTAGCTTCCATGGAACCAAAAGCAACACTTTGTTCTTCAATCTTGGACTTGAGTTGGTCCTCCCACCCTTAAATGGAGGAAGGGGAATCTTCAACAGAAGGCCCCTTATTTTTTCTGGCAGTATTGTTCTTACCCTTTGTTTTCCAGCAGAATCATAACTGCTCTGATGCTAGTTGTTAGGATGAAATCCTAACTAATGAATATTAAAGAATTAACAAACAAGTATTTAGGGAAATAAGGAAGAAATTGGAGGAAGAGAAGAGAGAAAGAAAATAGGACAAAACAGAGATTTGGACAGAGAAAAGAGAGAGAACATAAGTTCCTTTATGTTATAGTTATATATGTGTTTTTGCCCCATTTGAAATTATTTTCACCAAACTATAGGTTCAATGGTCATACTGTATAACATAAAAGTCCTTTACAAACGTTCCATTACATTATATTTTAAACGAGAGTCTATTCATCCATATATACAATACTACATAGGATTATATTAGCTATACATTCAAAATATTATACCAAAAGTAGACTTGAGCTTTCCCTAGTGGCTTGAAAATGTTGGCACCAAGCACCTCGTACTTCTATACTGTTGTACGTACATGGGAACAAACATCTGTGCTGAGCAATGGCTCAGTGGGGAATAAATAAAGCAAACTTTCTTGATGAAGTCATAAATGTAAATGATAAAACTAGGCATAAATAAAACAAGTACTTCATATAACAAATAAGGCAATCAATTATGTTTACTTCATTTCATTATTAAACATACATTAACAAAACATGGGTAACATAGTTAACATTGTCATGCATTTACATATTAACAATATACTAATTCACCATTATTTCACTAACATGCTCTAGTAGCTTTAATGAAATTGAAAGCCTCTTTTTTATTGTTTTTTTTTTTCCTTTAGCCTGAATCCTCATTAGAGATGTATAATGAGAATACAGATATCAAATACGGTATCAAACATTTGGTATTGAGTAAGTAGTACCAATCACTAAAGGCACTTACACTAGATACCAATAAGTATCTGATCACTAAACACCAATGCGATGTCATTACTAGCAGCTGCAAATACTATCTCTTATAGGCATACCTATTTATCAACGACTATGGACAATTTTGGCATAAAATAAATATTTAACTCATTAATTCACTTTGCATAACATTCACTCATATATCTTATCAAATCATTGCATATTTAACTATGATCATATATCCATTATGCGTATCTATAAACATGTATTAAGTATTCAAGTCGATAATTATGCAAAACCATCAACTACAAGCATGCATTCCTTACTTAAATTATCATTAATAGCTTACACATGCTTAACATGTCCGTAATTAATCACGAGCAAATTTAAATTACTCATAAATAATCATTATAACATGCCAAATCATTTTTGGCTATATTCGATAATTTCAAGTTAAATATACATTTAAATGCTCCATTAATTTGTTTATGTTTATAATCCTATTCATATATTTTTCAAGTAGCAACCATTCATATACTCATTATGTAACCCTAGACACATGTCGGACAAGTTCTGGAAAATTACGATAAAATTTGGAGTCAATTCGGAAAGAAAAATGTATAAAGGCTGAAAACGGCAGCCACATGGTAATCAGACATTCCTGTCCGCTGTATGGGTCAATTATTGGGCAATTTTGGGGTGTTTATACAGTGGTTAGGAAGTTTACACGGCGGGCAGAAAATCCTGACAGTTGTGTACCCAAATCTACTGCATTTTGCAGAAGACACAGGATTTTTCGCCTAGCTAGAGATATTTCTGGGTAAAAGTGTCTTCTAGACAATTGTTCCCTTATGTTTTAAGTTTCCAATGGCATAAAAATCATGCAATTTGTACTTTATTTCCTAGGAGATATGTACTTGGGAACACTAACTGCTTCCGATGCAGAGATAGATTTAGGTTTGTGACTTCAATTAGATTTTTGGGTGCCTTAGAGGCAAAAATAGACTTAGGTTCCTTCATAACAATTGTAGGGCTATATCTTATGGTTCTTCTCCAGTTGGAGTGAGATCTGTAGGTCGAGATATGGCCAAAATATAGTTACGGGGTCAAGTGCATCCTAGGGCAGAATTCTGCTTATACACACTAAAGGCCATTTCATGCCATTTCAGCCAATTCAATAACTCCATCCAAGTTCAACACATCATTTACAATCAATATAGTTTCAAAATCATTTCAATTCACAACCTGAACACATACAAAATTGAAAGAGTTCCCAAACCTTTTATATGCTCCAAAACACTTCTTTATACTTTCTTTGCTCCTATTTTTGCTTTCCCCTTAGCTTGGCTGCTTCCTTGAGCTAAAACACATCATAAACCTCTTATTATAAGTATTCCAACCTCAAAATTCCAGCCCATAGGCAGAAGAGAAGAAGATAGTGAAGAAAAATACAGCTAAACTTACCTTAATAACTTAAAGAATTAGCTTAATTTTTTCTAGACCTTGGTGTATCAATTTAATAAAGGAAAATGAGAGAAAGAAGAGAGTAATTTTACTAGAATTATCAGCCAAATTGGCCGACCTCATCTCCCCCAAATTTACTTTAAATAACTTTACTTATTCTAAAAACAAAAATGTCAACATTTCATTGGTAGCTTTTAACAATATTTATTTTGGTCCTTATCTTTTCTTTTAATCAAACATTTACATATGTTAAACTCTTATTCATGTTTTGGCCAACTAATTAATTCTCAATTACACATTCAAATCTTAATTTAACAATTTACTTAACGGCCGCACTTGCTGAAACGTTTAAATTAATGACGGTTACGTCCTTTTGACACACCCGTCATTAAATTTTGCATAATCCGCTATCATTTCATCCTAATATGCACCAATGCTATTATAGTATGTTTTGGGGCCTTACAAAGAGAGGTAAAATTCTTCTATTGATGATAATAAGTCCCTACATGATAGAACGTTACATAATATAGGAAAAGGAAAAGATGAGCTGTGCATACTGCCAAACAGCAGGTGTGCAGCCACAGAATATTCTCTGCCAGCTCTATAATTGCTGGTACTAACTTATTGTCTTATCTGCTATAACACTAATTGTTTATCTGCATTCCTACTTTTTTGGTGGGAGGGCAGAACAAACTGCACCGTCTCTTCTTTTCTACTTTACTCCTCTTATACCTAGTACAAAAGTCATGGGCTCATGAGTCCTTGGTGCAGCCAATTCGTGTAAAAGTTTTTAAACAAATGTTGAGGGGCGGGACAATTTTCAAAGTCATCCCAAGGTTCCCATTTCAGTGTGTACAATGTGAATAACCTTCTTTAGGCATTAAGCTTTGGACTTGGTTGCCTATTCTCCAGTTGAATTACATATTCTTGTACCGTTTTCTGCAACATTTACCAGAAGAAATTGGCAATCTCTTTTAGGAAATTATAAGTGGGTATTATGCATGTTGCAAGGCAAAAATATGGTTCAGCTCAAGCATATTGTTGTTGCATGGTAATTCTGCAAGTTTGACATGGTATTTAAAAATACTTCATTTCATTAATTTTTTGTTAATGCTAAAAGAGCTAATACTCATTTCAGGTTTCTGCGGGGCTTAATTTTACTGTAGTCCTCACAAGACAAGGCCATGTCTATACTTGTGGAACCAACACACATGGCCAACTTGGTCATGGTGATGCATTGGATAGACCAACACCAAAACTCATCAAAGCACTTGAAAGTGTTGGTTCTGTTGTCCAAATAGCTGCTGGTCCCAGTTATGTCTTGGCAGTAATCGGCAATGGGGCAGTCTACTCTTTTGGTTCTGGTTCTAATTTCTGTCTTGGCCATGGAGAGCAGCATAATGAGTTCCTGCCTCGAGCTATACATACTTTTAGAAGAAAGGAAATTAATGTGGTCCGTGTATCTGCTGGTGATGAACATGCAGTGGCACTTGATTCCAGTGGATTTGTAAGTTATGCATCTTAAGGCTTTATATATTATATACACACCTAGTGCTTGATCTTTACTACTAGACTAGTGCCAGATCTTATATATCTTTCTATCATGGTGGTTGTAGGTATATACTTGGGGAAAAGGTTATTGTGGTGCATTAGGGCATGGGGATGAGATCGATAAGACTCTTCCAGAACTCTTGAACAGCCTTAAGTGCCATCTTGCTGTGCAGGTTCGGTCAATCTCTACTGGACTGTCACTTATTTCATTAAGATATATGCATAATGTATTTGTTAGTTGTAGGCCACACATAGTTTTCTCATTAAGGGGGGAGCGGATTAATAGTAGGACATAAATAAATTATCTTAATGTTAGATCTTAATGCCTCTTAGGTTTGTGCGAGAAAAAGGAAAACATTTGTCTTGGTTGATGGCGGCAGGGTTTATGGCTTTGGTTGGATGGGGTTTGGTAGCCTCGGTTTTCCAGATAGGGGAGTGTCTGATAAAGTGATGAAACCTCGAGTCCTTGACAGCTTAAGAGCACACTGTGTGTCTCAGATCAGCACAGGCCTGTATCACACCGTTGCAGTCACTAACCAAGGGCAGATTTTTGGGTTTGGAGATAATGAAAGAGCACAACTTGGGCACGATACATTGAGAGGATGTCTTGATCCAACTGAAATTTTTGTTCAACAAATGGAAGATGCTTCTGAAAGCGAATGATGGTCGCTTTCTGGATGCTAATTTTATTGTTGTATAAGAAGTGAACACCAGTAGCAATTTTTTCTCCGTAGAGAATTTTACAAAATGTAACTTAGGACTGGATATTTTAATTTTCTTTAGGAAATTAAACCCTATCAGCATATCACGTGTAGCTTTAATGAATTTACTGTTTAGTGTCGCCGAAAGAAATATTCCTATCCCTTGTATTTTACTCAATTCGAACATTGTTTGATTGAAGAAGATTCAATTTTCACTGTCAAGTGTCCTTTTACATTGTTTTTGAAAAGCACTCCTTTACAGATTCGGGTTTTTCAGATTTCAATATTACATAATTCATAATATATGTATACATATCGCATCTGCATACAATATATACCCTATGTATATCCATAATAAATATCATGTTTCCAATACTACCAAATAATAAATAATATTATTAATTAGAAAGTAAATAATAATATTAATTGGAAAAAAGAAATTCTAGTGAAATCCATATGTTATATATATGTATATCCTATATGTACTCACAATAAATATCAAGACATTAGAAAATAAATTCAAGTGCAATGCATATGGAATACATATGCATCTCCTATATATAGCAACATTAAGTATCAAATCAAGTACATCCAACATTACTAAATAATAAAGGTAAATCCATAAACAAACACTTTAAGTTGTTTTCAAAATTTATTTTGATATTGGACACCTGAATTATTCAATTTTTGTATTAATAAACACAAATTACTGACTTGTTGCCAAATGTGATATTTTCAAAAGATTGAGCGAGTGTAGTGTTCTTTCTTAGTGTTTCCAACTACAAAAATTAAAGAAATATAAAATTAATCAAATCCCCATTTCTCTCCATACTTTCTCCATCTCTCCGTTCTTTTTTAATAACTCACCATCAATTGTCAAACATTTTCGTCCACATAAGTACCATCTTTTCTTTTTATGAGTTGCTTCATAAAATGTCAGCATATTTGGTATTTTTCCACTCGCTACTTCCTACAGTCAAGAAATTTAAGTCACACATTACATAGGAACTATGAAAACAACAACTTATAACAGATAATGATTATGATATTACCATCTTCTTTCTACGCCTTGCATAATTTTGTCTCCAGATGCGTGTGCAATTTTTTTTTCTTCTTATTAGCATTGGCAGTGTTGATATCACTCATTTTCTATTAAAAGATAATTAGATACATAAAATAGATATAATCTAAAAAAAAAAATATGATAACATTTTGTATTTGGTTAACAATTGAAGCCAACCGTTCATCTTGTTTATGGGTGGCTTTAACTTGCTGTAATAGGTCAGACTTAAGATGCATTTTAGCTGTAATAGCTCTATCTCGTGCCATTGACAATCTGACATTCATAGCTCTCAAGGCTATGTAAAGTGAGGTTACATTAGAAATTTAATTATTATTGGCATATAATATGTATGATGAAGGAATTAGGTGCATTAGTTAAGGAATTACTTGTCATATGTTTTCTGCTAAGGGCATTGGCTACCACATTTACTTTGCCTGGATGGTAGTCGATAAGGTAGTCATAATCTTTAATAAGTTCGAGCCATCGCATTTGACTCAAATTGAGTTCTTTTTGCATGGGTAAATACTTCAGACTTTTGTGATCGGTGTAGATGTAGCATTTTTTGCCATATAAATAATGCCTCCAAATCTCCAGTGCAAATACAATGGTTGCTAGTTCTAAGTCATGAGTAGGGTAGCTCTTTTCATGTGTCTTAAGTTGTCGAGAAGCATAGGCAACTACCTTACTTTCTTGCATAAGTACACAGCCTAATCCATTTCTAGAAGCATCACTATAGATCACAAACTCCTTCCTAGGTTCGGGTTGTGTCAACACCGGGGCTTCTGTCAACATGCTTTTAAGCTTTTCAAAACTTTCCTAGCATTTATCCGTCCATTCAAACTTCACATTCTTCTGTAGCAGCTTAGTAAGTGGTGCTGCAATCATAGAAAATTCTTTTACAAATCTCCTATAGTAGCCTGCTAGCCCAAGGAAGCTTCTAATTTCAATGACATTCTTAGGCATTTTCCATTCTAAGATAGCTTCTATTTTCTTTGGATCTACCTTAATGCCTTTTGCTAAAACAATATGGCCAAGAAAAGAGACTTCATTAAGCCAAAATTCACATTTGCTGAATTTAGCATACAATTGCTTATCTCTTAAAGTTTGTGGGACTATTCGCAAATGTTTGTCATGTTCTTTTGTAGTTTTAGAATACACTAAGATGTAATCAATGAAGACTACCACGAATTGATCCAAATATGGATGAAAAATTCGGTTCATTAAATCCATGAAGGCCATTGGGGCATTAGTAAGTCCAAAAGGCATAACAAGGAACTCATAATGCTCATATCTTGTATGAAAAGCAGTCTTAGGAACATCTGTTTCTTCCACCTTGAGTTGATGATACCCCGATCTTAGGTCTATCTTGGAAACTACACCTGCATCCTTAAGTTGATCAAACAAATCTTCTATTCATGGTGATGGGTACTTGTTTTTGATAGTCACCTTATTTAACTGTCTGTAGTCAATGCACAGCCTGAATGATCCATCTTTCTTTTTAATAAATAACACCAGTGCTCCCCATGGTGACACACTAGGTCGATGAAGCCTTTATCAAGTAATTCTTGCAGCTGTATCTTGAGTTCTTTAAGTTCAGCTAGTGCCATCCTGTAAGGAGATATGGAAATGGGTGTTGTACTAGGAGCTACATCAATAGCAAATTCTAGTTCCTTGTCGGGTGGTAAGCCTGGTAATTTATCGAAAAAAACATTTGGAAATTCACATACTGTAGGAATAACAGAAATAACAGAAATTTTAGGTGCATCATTCTTAGCTTCAAGTGCATAGCATAAGCTAGATAAGATACATCCCTTCCTAATCAATTGCTTTGCAGCAATAGCAGATATAACATTAGATAAGAAATCAGATCTCTCCCCTACAACTGTGATTTCCTGTTCATCTGGAGTTTTTAAGGTGACCCGCTTGCGTTTACAATTTATCGTAGCTTGATATGTGGACAACCAGTCCATACCAAGGATGACATCCAATTCATGAAATGGGAGTTCAATAAGATTTGCAGGAAAGGTAGAATTCTACACTTGAATAGGGCAATTTCTATATAATTTATTAACTATCACACTATGCCCTAATGGATTGCTTACTAGGATGTGTTGGTCTAATTGTGAAATATTTCCCCTAGCTACTGTAGTACTTATATATTAATGAATGGAGCCTGGGTCAATTAATGCATGAACACAATCAGTAAGGAGAGAGAATTTACCTGCTATAACATCAAAAGCATCTTGTTCCTCTCTAGTTCTTATAGCACAAGTATGTTCAGTAGCTCGACCTTATGTTCCTTGTGTAGTTTGAATAGGTGATCTCAGTGTTGATGTTTTTGCAGCTGCTCCCCCACCTCTGCCTCACTGTGAAATAGCTCTTGATCTCAGAGTTGGAAAGGTTGCTGAAGTAGGTTGTGCCCTGAGACAATCCTTCTGCATATGCTCTATAGACTCGCATTTAAAACAGGACCTAGTTAATCGTTTATATTCTCCAGAGTGCCTTTTTCCACAATGTTCACAATTTGGATAATTCTCCCATCTTGAACTCTTAGGTGCACTAGCCACATATTTAACTAGAGCACCTGATCGGACATTAGAATTTTGAATCAGTGCCGAAGCTGATGAGGCACAAGACTGTGGTTGGGATGCCCTGGATCTTTTACTTTAACTAGCAGAAAAGCTGGACTATCCTGGTCTTCTCTTCTGTTGAAACTTGGTCTACCTATTTGCTTCATCCTGTTGTATGGCCTCCACATTGGAAGCTGCCTTGACCAACGATCTCATGTCAGTGTACTCCAAAGCACTAATAGCTTCCTTATTTTTGTTATGAAGGCCTTGTTCAAATAATTGACACATCTTTACTTCTGTCAAGTGGTATTTGATAAGTTCAAATTCGTATCTTATTTTATGTTATTTTCAGTTAAATTTAGGGGTTTATAGTTGTTATTTTAGTTTAATTTTGTTATAAACTATCTTATACCTTTGCATGGACTTATTGTCCAATTTATTGTGTTTTTGGTAGTTTTTGATGAATTACACGGTGGTAAGGATTTCTTCCCCACCGTGTGTAATGAAGCAATTCAGAAACACGTGTGCAAAATATTACATGGAGGTCAGGAATTCCTGCCCACCGTGTGATCGTGGAATTTCAGAAAAGTAGGTCATATCACATGGGGGTAAAAGAATCCTCCCCACTATGTGGAATGTTACAAAATAAAGATTCAGTCTATAAGCTTTTTACACGGCGGTCAGGATTTCTTCCTAGATGAGTAACTTAATTATTTCTGCTGGAAACTGCTTTCACACAGCAGTCAGGAAACCTTCCCTGTCGTGTGACTTGCTGATATAAAAAGCTAGAAATCCAAAATTTCAGAGGAGGATTCCTTTTTCTCAACAGATTTTGTTTGTATTTCCTTTTTCTTTGTAATCCGGATTTATGGTTTATTTTTTTTTAAATATTTTCCTACTTAGTTTTGTGGATTTCTTTTTTTTTTTTAGCTTAGAATCCATCAGTTGTTTTAGATTTGAGTTGTAATAGTTGATTTAGATTGAAGAACAGCTCTTTAATACTATAAGAAACTCCAGATTCAGATCTTTAATGGGTAATATTGATTTCTCTTCATCTATTTCAATGTTTACTTCAATAATGGGTGAGTAGTCTTTTACTTGTTGAGGGATTCCCTAAATCCCCAATACCAATGTGATTGCTCTATTTTTTTATTGATTTCTGCATATGTTTCAGTTTCATCCTCTTTGATATTCTTTGTATGTTATCGATTCGAATGCATGATTTATATTTAGTCCAGAATGGTGGTCTAATGATTGGATTTGATTCGTTTATCATACATATGCTCTGTTCTATAACATTTTTCATCTATTTATTAAGTGCGTCCGAAATGGTAGCTTGATTTATAGATGTTAATGTTAATAGGTTTAGAATAGTAGAAGATGAATGGGTTTAGATGTCTAAGTCCGGAATGGTAAGATTATCTAAGCTTAGGATTCACATATGTGATGTTTGGCTAAAGTTTATTGCATGGTAGTATTAGGGAGAATCGGTATTCCTTAGCAAGGTTTTAATTAATTTGTGTAATGGCCCAAATACCGGTCTAGAAGTGTCATTTCATAATTTCAGTGTTACCATGATAATCGCAGTGTCGAACAATGTAGGGAGTGAGCTTGCCAGTGTCAAAGTTTAGTGATAAGTGGGTTAAAAGTATAGTGATTTCGGGACGGGTGACATCGGGGTGGCTATATAGCAAACCTGGCTATCCGAGTCCCGAAAAATTTTAATTTTTGAAAAATGATCTGTGGGTCGTTAGGAGTCTGTCGGTGAAATTTGAGCTAAAAACGGAGTTAAATTGACCTCTGAAAGTCATTTTGAAATTGACCTCCGGTTCGGTTCAATTTGAACCGGGGTTTGATCGGGATTTGACCAAGGGGTTATTAATGGTTATAATGGTCTAATAGATGTTAAGTGTGTAAAATAAGATAGTGGGAGTGTTATTGTGAATTTTCACAGTTTTAAAGTTGTATTTTACGGCAGAAGCAAAATTAGTTAAATCGAATCGGTTTAAGTGAACTGGTGCCCAAATGGACTCCGATTGAGCTAAAAATTTGTAGGGAGCCTATTTTCGATGTTCTGAGATCAATGGAGTTTGTTAGAAGTGAAAATAATGAGGGGAACATATAGATGCTTTGAAAAAGTGCAAATGAACCGAAAAACCAAAATTTTGGTTTAAATCGGTTGGACCACCTTAGTTGGACCGATTCGGTTCATTTAAGGACTATATAAAGAGGGAATTGGCTGGATTTCTCTAGAGAAATCCAGCAGCCACCGCCTCTCTTCTTTCCTCTCAAGGCCGAATTATCTTCCTCATTTCTCTCCTTCATTTTCTTCTCTTCTACTCCAATTTCTTCTCAAATCTTAGCTCCCTAACTAAATTTCAGCCCCTCTAAAATCCTATAGAAGTGATTTGAGTTCATTTGGTGCACTGGAAGTGGATTAAATCATGTGTGCAAGGTTTAGGGTAAGTTTTTGGCTTTGTGATTTAAGGGTTTTTAATTGAGTTTATTGGTCCTTATAGAGGTTTTTGGGGCTGTAGAACATGTTTATGAAGTTAGATTTTACATTTGAAGCTTGGTTTTAATGATATGAGCACTTTTATATTCGGCTATGGTAGGTTCTTCAAGGGAAGAGGAAGCTTCTCATGCCAAAGGGAAGGAAAAGCAATCCTAGAGTGCTCTAAAGCTCAGAAAAGAGGTTTATGGTTACTAAATCTACATATTTCCTATGATTTGTGGTGATTTTTAGGTTATGCCTGAGTATAGGTATAAGTTAATGATGAGATTAATTAAAACTAATTTGATATTCACGTTTAATAGGCTTAAATTAGTGTATAAATATGATTAGATGAAATTAAATCAAAGTGGTATGAAAAACTTAAGTGTGGCCAAATTGAACATTAAGGAAATTATTGAATTTTAAGGTAATCTATGGCATGTAAGTGGTATTTATGATATATATAACATGTGTATAACATGATGGGATGGTTAAAAGGTTGAAAAGAATTCATGATGAAACTTTAGTGTTATGGCCGAATGGACTAATAAGGGATTAAATAAAATATGTGATGAATTATGGCATGTAATTGGCATACAAGGTATGTATAACATGAAATAAGTGTAATTGAGTGACTAAGAGAAATTATAATGCATGATATGAAAATTGGAATCCTTGGCCGAATGGTATATATGATAATAAATATGTGTATTTTGATGGTATATGTAAATAAAAGACATAATGTGACTATATAATGGCAAATGAGTGTGTATGTAAAATGGCGTGAGAAAATAAGAAGTATGTTGAATTATGCATATTGACATAATGTGATAATTATATGAATTTTGAGGAAATATTGCCCTTAGTAGTTGTCTGGTAGTGAAATCTAGTCCAGGATATAATTGGCTAGCCATAGAAATTTCACACCGCGGTATGAGTCATGGTTACTCACTATTGATAGGCCGATGAGAGCTTATCGCAGTGTACAGTGAAATTCAGTGTATAATATAGTGCAGTGCCGTAAAAATGGTTATGCTGGGATCATTTTGTAGTGTAATGGGTATGTGGGGCCCATATTTCGCATATCCGATCAGTAGATTTTGTACCGGGTCCATACTAGGGGCATGCTGGTAATTAGATAAAAATGGTTAAAATAGTGAAATTGGTGAATATGAGTGAAAATGAGACTAAATTGAAGTAAATATGTGTATTTTGATAATAAATATGTGTATTTTGATGGTATATGTAAATAAAAGACATAATGTGACTATATAATGGCAAATGAGTGTGTATGTAAAATGGCGTGAGAAAATAAGATGTATGTTGAATTATGCATATTGACATAATGTGATAATTATATGAATTTTGAGGAAATATTGCCCTTAGTAGTTGTCTGGTAGTGAAATCTAGTCTAGGATATAATTGGCTAGCCATAGAAATTCCACACCGCGGTATGAGTCATGGCGACTCACTATTGATAGGCCGATGAGAGCTTATTGCAGTGTACAGTGAAATTCAGTGTATAATATAGTGCAGTGCCGTAAAAATGGTTCTGCTGGGATCATTTTGTAGTGTAATGGGTATGTGGGGCCCATATTCCGCATATCCGATCAGTAGATTTTGTACCGGGTCCATATTAGGGGCATGTTGGTAATTAGATAAAAATGGTTAAAATAGTGAAATTGGTGAATATGAGTGAAAATGAGACTAAATTGAAGTAAATAGAAAGTTTAGGGGTAAAACGGTAATTTTACTAAAGGTTGGTAAAAATTGGTGAAAATAAGTTAAAAGTGTAAGTGGAAGGGTAAAATGGTAATTTTGGTAAAATATAACGTTAAAATAGTGAAACAGTGAAAAAGTGATAATTTAGGGACTAAATTGTAATTTGGCTAAATTGTGAGTTATAAAGTGGAAAAATAATGTAAAAAGGGTGAAATTGAAATTTGATGAGTTAAATAAGGGTAAAAGTGGAAAAAGGGCATAAATGAGATAAATAGTATAAATATTGAATTAACAAGGACATTTTGGTAATTAAGTGTAAAATGGGGACATGAGTGTAATTAAAGTAAAAGATGGAATATAATGGGTAATAATGTATTTGTGAGGACATAAAGGTAATTGTTGGAAATGACAAGGACATAAGTGGAATTAAGTGAATAGATTAGTGATAAAAATGAAACTTTATGGGAAATAAAGAATCAAGGAAAGTGAATAAATAAATTGTGTAATTAAGTAATTAGAAGTATAATTACGTGATTAAATAAATAGTAATGTCAGTAATTAAGTGCAATATTAAGTGAGTTAGAAGAAATAATAATAAGTGAAAATAATAAGTATTTGCATTTACATTATGTTAATTAAATAGAATTAGTTAGGAAATTTATAGATTGGTAACCACCACTGGGCATACTAATGCTCAGCATGTAGTTGTTTTTGACTGCGTGTAGGTACGCTTTAGGACTGGAGCAGCATACCTCAGTTTTGTGTAGCAAGCAAAAGGGAGCAGAAGTCAATTCTATTTTGTATGTGTAATGGATATTTTGTGGCATGTATATACTTAAACTAGTTTTGGATATGGGCATGTAATGTTATTATACGCACATTATCTGTGAGGATTTTATCATGACTGTGTGATGAATGGCGGATGGGATTTATATGGATTTTGGTTGATATTATTGTTGTGCCCTTGCCGGGGCTGTGGATTTTCAAATTTGCAGGTTTGGGTAGTGCAAAATATAAGCCGTTATACTGCCGAAATTTATACCAAAAGAATAGTAATTAAGATAGTTATAGGTAAATCAGTAGTTAAGAACTTTAGCGTATTTGTTTAAATAATATATAAAGTGAATAAGTGTTTAGAAGATAATTGACATAGTGAAATATTATCGAATATTGAAAAAAAAAAATTTGACCCATAACTTCATAAGTAAGTGACTTCTAATTGATCACGGTAATCGCACAATATTGCTAAGTCGGCAGTATACGTATATGGTATAAGGGTGTCACAATTTGTTAATCTTAAATTCCAATTTCTGTTTTCAATTCTTAATTCAGCATTTACAACATTTATTTAATCATCTTTTTCTGCATAATCTTAGTTATAAACTAAATCATCAACATTTGGGAAATTCTTTAGCATATTATCATTGATCAATTTGCTTGCTTTCTCAATCCCTTGGGTTCATTATTTTGGGGTATTAAATATATTCCCCCTATATTACTCAATCGATTCAGTACACTTATTGAACATTGGTCAGTATTCCTCTGTATATGCATTTAATCTTTCAAACTCTCATTCATACTCTGCCACAGTCTTGTTTCCTTGTCTCAGTCAAGAGAAGGCATTTTGCATTGTAATTCTATATTCTTTGTCAATGTATTTATCTTCAAACTATTTTAAAAAGTATTCCCAAGTCAATTCTTTAGCTGGAATGTGTTTTCGTACTGTTTCCCACCATATGTATACTGGTCCTTGAAATAAAGCTATTGCACCTTGTGACGCGCGCTGGACCCTGTCAGTTCACGGGATGCCCGCTTTTAGGCCGGAGAGGGTTTGCGTCTTTTGATCTTGGGCAATCATGACATATTTTGGACACCTCCTTCCAATAGAACACTGAAAAGATCATCTAATCTCGTGAAATCTTTAGGCACCTTTGAGATATTTTGGAGTCGCCACCCAATTTACAAGAAATTGAAAAAGTTCGTCTAACCTCGGAGGTCTAAACCAGAGAAAGATTCGGAACTTTACTCTTATTAATGCCTTGGTTAATTATAAATGGGTTTTTAATTCAAAATTTTCATCTCTCTTTTCACACGATCATGCATTAAAAATAAAGCGCAAATTAAGCACGAAAAAAGCAGTAAAATAAAGCAAGCCACAAAAAATAAAAGAAAGATAAAATTGGGACAAAATACAATCCCCCAAATAAAAAAGGTATTTAAAATTTGGGACAAAAGTACAATCCCCCAAAATAAAATCAAGCAAAACAAAAATAAATAACAAACTAGAATAAGGAAATAAACATTCATAAATCGGGATATTATTTAAAATAGAAACATTGGTTCCTTCATTTTCACTTTAGAAAATCGAAGAGTTGTTTTTGGTACATTTTGGAAAAATTGGGATGAGTGATCCCATTTTAAGAAAATTAATTCTTCTTTTTAAAGTAAATTTCTATTGATTGAAATTAGGACATTAGTCCCATTTTGTTAGAAAAAGTCCAATTTATTAATAAAATATTTTAAGCAATTTTTAATTAACGTGCATAAAAATAAACAAATTTATTACAAATTGCATAATAACATCAAATGCAATAATAATGAAAAATAATAAAAATAACAAATTAAATCAAGATGGTGTTTTCAAATCTCCATGGGCTTCCATTTGCCATTGAAAAATCTCACACTTAAAAATAAGTATTGAAATAAAAAAAATACAAATAAAAATGTTGTTAGTAATAATAGATGAAGTGAAACATATAACATATGAATTAAAGTAAATAAAATATGATAACATGCATTATGAGTGACAAACTAATTAAATGACATGATAACATAAAAAAACTTGACATATTAACAATTCAACATGTATGAAAATATAAATAATAATAAACAATAAAGAAGAATAATAAAAGTAATAATAACAATAATGATAGTAGTAATAATAGATAATAATAATAACAATAATAATAATAAAACAAAAGTAATAATAACATTAACATTAACAATAATAATAATAAATAATAACAATAAAAAAAATGAACAATCAAGCAAGCAAAAATAACAAAATAAACAAAACATGTTAAAACCTGTTAAATAATAATAATAATAATAATAATAATAATAATAATAATAATAATAATAATAATATGAACAATTAAACAAGAATACAAGAATAAGAAATAAAAATATGTTCTATGACTACATCACATAAAATACAAAAAATAACATATCTAAAAAAATGTACATGGTTGCTAATTAATTATAAACAAAAAATAATAATAATAAAAAAAATGAAATCAAACCCAAAATGTTTAGCCTCAAAATTTGAATTTGATGAATGAAGATATATGATCGATTTCCTTATCTTGATTTTGCAAAAATAAAATAAGAAAAATAAAATATAGAAGAAAATTTTTATCTCAAGAATAAAGAATTAATTTTATTGTCTTAAGCAAAAATTGTTAAAAAAAGAAGAAAATTTCCAAGAACAAAGGATTGTTCTCTTTTTCTCAAGAATTAACTTAAAAAATTAAATTAGAATGTTTGGACAATTTGTTCTTGAAGAAGAAGAAGAAGAAGAAGAAGAAGAAGAAGAAATATATTTTTCCTTTAAGAAAATTCCCCCCTAATTCTCTCTTTAAAAATTATTTTATACCTCCCAAAAATCAGACTTTTATTGAAAAAATTAAAACAATTTAATTCCAATTAACACCAAAAAAATTGAAGAATTTGGAAGGTTAGAAGACAAAAGGTTTTAAAAATTAAATTCTACAAAAAAAATCAAAGAAAAAACATAAATTTGGGTAAAAAACGCCCATAGGGGCTGCTGGGGGCGTTGGGTTGGCGACAGGGGCGAGAGACGCCCTTCGGCGCGCGCGACGGGCGTCGGTACGCGCGCTTGCGACGCGAGGGTTTGCGTCTTTTGATCTTAGACAATCATGAGATATTTTGGACACCTTTTTCCAATAGAACACTGGAAAAATCATCTAATCCCATGAAACTTTTAGGCACCTTTGAGTTATTTTGGAGTCACCACCCAATTTACAAGAAATTGGAAAAGTTCGTCTAATCTCGGAGGTCTAAACCAGAGAAAGAATCGGAATTTTACTCTTATTAATGCCTTGATTAATTATAAATGGGTTTTTAATTCTAAAATTTTCATCTCTCTTCTCGCACAGTCATGCATTAAAAATAAAATGCAAATCAAGAACGAAAGAAAGCAGTAAAGAAAGCAGTAAAATAAAGCAAGTCACAAAAAATAAAATAAAAATAAAATTGGGACAAAATACAATCCCCCAAAATAAAATCAAGCAAAACAAAAATAAATAACAAACTTGAATAAGGAAATAAACATTCATAAATCGGGATATTATTTAAAATAGAAACATTGGTTCCTTCATGTTCACTTTAGAAAATTGAAGAGTTGTTTTTGGTACATTTTGAAAAAATCGGGATGAGTGATTTCATTTTAAAAAAATTAACTATTCTTTTTAATGTGAATTTCTATTGATTGAAATTAGGATATTGGTCTCATTTTGTTAGAAAAAGTCCAATTTATTAATAAAATATTTGTAAGCGATTTTTAATTAACGTGCATAAAAATAAACAAATTTATTACAAATTACATAATAATATCAAATAAAATAATAATGAAAAATAAAAAAATGACAATTAAATTAAGATGGTGTCTTCAAATCTCCATGGGCTCCCATTTGCCATTGGAAAAGCTCACATATAAAAATAAGTATTGAAATAAAAAAACCACGAATAAAAGTAATGGTAGTAATAATAGATGAATTTAAACATATAACATATGAATTAATGTAAATAAAATATGATAACATGCATTATGAGTGACAAACTAATTAAATGACATGATAACATAAAAAAACTTAACATATTAACAATTTAACATGCATGAAAACATAAATAATAATAAACAATAAACAAGAATAATAAAAGTAATAATAACAATAATGATAGTAGTAATAATAGATACTAATAATCACAATAATAATAATAAAACACAAGTAATAATAACATTAACAATAACAATAATAATAATAAACAATAACAATAAAAAAGATGAACAATCAAACAAGCAAAAATAACAAAATAAACAAAATAAACAAAACATGTTAAAGCATGTTAAATAATAATAATAATAATAATAATAATAATAATAATAATAATAATAATATGAACAATTAAACAAGAACACAAGAATAAGAAATAAAAATACGTTCTATGACTACAACACATAAAATACAAAAAATAATATATCTAAAAAAATCTACATGGTTGCTAATTAATTATAAATAAAATATAATAATAATAAAAAAAATAAAATCAAGCCCATAATGTAACACCCCCTACCCCATACGTAGGGGAACCCATCCGCAAGGGAGTGAGAACCCGTACGAGCAGGGGTGTCACCAAGCAAAGCGGTATAAAACATACATTCACATAATATAAACATACATACAAATAGCAAAAATTAAAACTTTAAAACCAAACCGATCATTCATTAATGTAATAACAATATTCAATACATCACTGTTCTAATACCAACATAATTACAACTTTCAGAGATATATAGCGTAAGCTGAACAAAAGACTAAATACAAAGAGAGATCACTATTACAAAATAATCATGATACAAAATGAAACTAAGTCCTATCAACAATCCCACTGTGTTGGCTTGACTGGCGGCGACTCTCCCAAAAGCTATACACCTTTCGCACCTGCACGGGTAAAAATACCGCCCTAAGCGATAACGCTTAGTGGGGAAACAAACAACAATAGTGTGGATGGCAATTCACAATGGTCGTCAAGGCAAATCACATACGTAATGGCATACTGATAATCATATGATATAATCATAAACGAATCACATTCATAGCCATTCAAAGGTTCATAATCATATTCATATGCCAACTGATTCATATGCTCACAAATAGAGTCATTCAGATTCAAATACTTATAATCAGAGTCATTTGGATTCATATTCTCATAAGCATAGCAGAACAAATCATAACACCTGCTGACTCACAATAGTGAATAACGAGTGAACGCATGGCGGTACCTTACGGGTACGAATCAAACGCATGACGGTACCTTATGGGTACGAATCGGAAAACAATATCATATTTTCTCTTTTCAAAACATTTTACAAAGGGGATCTTAAACAAGATCCGTACACATTGAAGTTCACGAGGAACTAAACGGGGACCTGATCAGGGTCCAGAACAGTACAAAGGGCTGCAACTAAAGAATTCTTTTAGGCATGCCTAACTATCCACTAGACTGACTCTTACAGGTCATGCATAATACAAATCATGCTCAAAGCATAACATATAATTTATCATGAAGAAATCATAATAGTGCACATATATAAGCACATTTATTGCCATACAGTAGTAAAAACCCATGAAGAAATGATACAAAAGTCATTTTAGCAGAAAGGGGCAAAATCAAAAAAACAGGGCAAAGAAGGGTCACTGTCGTGATCGCGACCAGTGTCGCGCTCGCGACAGTGGCCGGTAGGCCTGTGCGAGGGAAGGGGTATTTTACGTGCGAGTCGTGCTACGCCAGCATGATACAACCTTCACGACTCGTGAAGGTTGTTCACGACTAGTTAACTTGGTTCACGACTCGTGAACTTAGTTCATGTCTCGTGAATCTCTGTCTTCCCCCTGCCGACACATGATTCTGCTGTACCTCTCTCGCATGCCAAGCTTCACGAGTCGTGCTGCCAAATCATGAGTCGGATGCCTCACAAACAATCAGAGCAAACTAACGTGAAAAACTGGAATTCACCATTCTGTTGCGCTCGCGACAGCATCGCGATTTCCAATTTCCAGTAAAACGCAGGAAAACCCAGATTTCCAATAGCAAATCCATTTTGACCCAAAATCAAACCAAACCTCATCTTACCTTCAAATAAGCCTTCCACCATCACATATAACATAAAACACAACTTAATTCAACAATTTACACAATCAAAATCATGCATTAACAAAATCTCAAGAAGACAAACCCAGAAATTTCAGCAACAATTCATCAAACTTCAATTTCACTTCAATACTTCAACATTCATTGATTATAAATCAAATTAATTGAATACCCATAACATTAACACTATAATATGCCTCATCAAACATCAAATTTCCAGAAATCTCATGCAAAGGCACAAATCACAAATTAACATCAAAACAATCAAATTCCCAAACAAATTCCCAAACCTGATATTCCTATGCTCTAAATCAATGAGCACCACTCCCACTAGCCTTCTCCTTTCCCTTGGGATCGCGAGGAGGCTCAACTAACCAAGAACACCCAAAAATCATTCAAATACAAAACCTAAATTAAAACACAATCTAACCAAAATCAAGAACAATGGATGAAGAAGAAGAAGAAGAAACGCATTATACTTACCAAATCAAAGCTCAAGGAATGATCAATTTCCAATCCAAGCTAGGGCACACAAATGAAGAGAAAAGAAGAAGAAGAAGTAAAGAGAAGGAAGAAAACGGGAAGAGGCAGTAAGATTGTTGTCCCATTTTCTCTCTCTTTTATTTATACTTCCTTTCAAAATGCTTTAGCCACATGTCACCCATTGGTTGGTGGAACTTGACCACTCACACCCAACAAACACATATGTTACTACACACAAGACTAACCCTCATAAATCACACACTACTACCATATGCACATGCACACACACTAACACAACCCAATACACATACACCCTACTAACATATATGCAACCACACTCTATTAAAGCCCACAAAACATGCATTTTGCCCAAATGTCCTTAACACTTGCCAAAACTCTCACACATGAACACATACACATGGCAAACATGGCTCAAACTACTAGGGGGAGAATGAGATGTTATAACTCTCCCCTACTAACAATAATTTCGTCCTCAAAATTCACCTAAACGGAACAAATGAGGATACTGAATCCTCATCGTCGCCTTTGGCTCCCAAGTCGCTTCCTCGACTCCGTGATATTGCTAAAGAACCTTGACCAGAGAGACCTGCTTGCTTCTCAACTGTCTCACTTTTCGAGCTAAAATAGCTTTTGACACTTCATCATAGGAGTAATCCGGCTGAATCTGAACATCTTGAACTGACAACACATACGACGGATCCGATCTATACCGACGAAGCATGGAGACGTGGAAAACATCATGCATCTTAGCCAAATCCATTGGTAAAGCCAACCTATAGGCTACCGGACCAACTCTCTCCAAAATCTGAAAAGGCCCAATGAACCAAGGACTAAGTTTACCTTTCTTGCCAAACCGCAATACTTTCCTCCAAGGTGAAATCTTAAGGAAAACTTTATCCCCGACCTCAAACCGAATATCCTTTCTCTTCAAATTGGCATAGGATCTCTGTCTATCCTTAGCCACCTTCTGATTCCGCTACACAACTCTGATCTTCTCTTCGGTATCCCTAATTATCTCTGGCCCAATAAAAGATCGCTCAATTAACTTTGTCCAACAAACTGGAGTCCTACACGGTCGACCATACAAAGCCTCAAACGGTGACATCCTAATGCTCGACTGAAAACTGTTATTGTAGGAAAACTTCATAAGCCGCACATACTGATCCCAACTGCCAAAAAAATTCATAGCACAAGTCCGAAGCATATCCTCTAAAATTTGGATAACTCGCTCGGACTGACCATCTGTCTTAGGATGAAATACTGTGCGGAAGTTCTACTTGGTACCCAAAGCTCTCTGCAATTCCTTCTAGAACTTAGATGTGAACCTTGGATCCCGATCTGAAACTATCGACAATGGCACATCATGAAATCAAACCACCTTATCCACATACACACTGGCCAACTTATCCATCGAGTAGTCCACTCTAATCAGTACAAAATGAGCTGACTTCGTAAGCCGATCAATAATAACCCAAACTGAATCATGCTTCCTCTGAGTCACTGGCAAACTCGACACAAAATCCATGGCGATATCATCCCATTTCCACTAAGGAACAGACAAAGGAGTGAGCAAACCCGAAGGGACTTGATGCTCAGCCTTTACCTTCTGACACGTCAAACACTTTGACACGAATTCCACAATATCTCTCTTCATCCCAGACCACTAGTAAAACTGTTTCATATCTCGATACATCTTTTCACTGCCAGGATGCATAGTAAAGACCATAGTGTGTGCCTCACTCAAAAGAATCTTTCTTAACTCATCACTCTCAGGCACACACAGGCGATCCCTATACATAAGCACCCCATCCAAAATCGAAAACTCAGACTGCTTACCCTGTTGAACCTCTTGCAAAACCTGCTGCAATCTCAAATCATCTTTCTGAGCATCCACAATCGACTGTCTCAAAGTCAGCTTCACTCTCAATTGGGCAACCAAAGCCCCATCTAAATCAAATCTCCATCTGAACCACCTTAAGAACAAAGCTAAAAACCAACTTTCGACTCAAAGCATCCGCAACCACATTGGCTTTACCTGGATGGTAATCCACAATGCAGTCATAGTCCTTGAATAACTATAACCATCGATGCTGTCTTATGTTCAACTCTTTCTGTGTGAGGAGATACTTCAAACTCTTATGGTCCGTGAAAATCCTACACTTCTCCCCATACAGATAATCCTGCCAAATCTTCAAAGCGAAGATCACAGCCACCAATTCCAAATCATGCATCGGATAGTTCTTCTCATGAGGTTTCAATTGATGAGACGCATAAGCCACTACTTTACCCTCTTGCATTAATACACAACCGAGTCTAATACCCGAAGCATCACTGTACATTACAAACTCTTTACCCGAGGTGGGTTGAGTCAGTACAGGAGCTTCAACTAACAAACTCTTCAACCTCTCAAAGCACAGCTGAAACTTATCTGATCATTCAAATCTAACTCCTTTCCTCAACAATCTAGTCATAGGAGCAGCAATAACCGAAAAACCCTTCACAAACCGATGGTAGTAGCCTGCCAAACCAAGGAAGCTTCTCACTTTAGGAACATTCCTAGGCGCTTTCCAATCCACAATCACCTCAATCTTAGCTAGGTCCACTTGGATACCCTTAGCTGACACAATGTGACCCAAAAAAGACACTTCTCGAAGCCAAAAGTCACACTTACTGAGCTTCGCAAACAAATGGTGCTCCCTCAAAACTTGCAACACTAACCGAAGATGCTCTTCGTGCTCACTCTCATCCTTTGAGTAAACCAAAATATCATCTATAAACACTACTACAAATCGGTCGAGATATGACCTAAACACTTGGTTCATCAAATCCATAAAAGCCGCATGTGCATTGGTCAAACCAAACGGCATCACAAGAAACTCATAATGGCCATATCGCGTCCGAAATGCAGTCTTAACCACATTTGCATCCTGAACTCGAAGCTGATAATAACCCGACCGAAGATCAATCTTTGAGAAAACACCCGCACCTCTAAGCTGATCAAATAAATCCTCGACTCTAGGTAAGGGATACTTGTTCTTCACTATGACCTTGTTAATTTGCCTATAGTCGATACACATCCTCAAAGAACCATCTTTCTTCTTAACAAACAAAATCGGGGCTCCCTATGGAGATATGTTGGGTCGAATAAACCCCTTATCCAATAACTCTTGTAGCTGAGTTTTAAGTTCCCTCAACTTTACAGGAGCCATCCGATAAGGTGCTTTCGAAATGGGCAAAGTACCCGGCAAAATCTATATGGACAACTCCACTTCTCTCTCGGGAGGCAACCCAAGCAACTCACTCGAAAACACATCGTTAAACTCCCTAACAACTGGGATATCCTCAATCTCAACCTAATCACGCTTCGAATCCAATACAACTACTAAAAATGCCTCACATCCTTTCCTCATAAACCGCTTAGCTTGCATAGCAGAAATCACATTACCCAAAGAACTCGAACCCAAACCTTTAACCACAACTAAAGACTGATCTTTATCTCGCAACACAACTACCTTTCTATGATATTCCACTATAGCCCGGTGCTTACTAAGCCAATCCATACCCAGAATCAAATCAAACTCTCGAAACAACAACTTTATCAAATCGGCAGAAAACTCAACTCCCTGAACCAAAAGAGGACAATTCCTATGCACTCTACTCACTTTAACACTATGCCCTAAAGGACTGGTCACACAAATCTCATAATCTAACTGATCAACATCATGCAACTTATCAAATAATTTACTCGTGCACAAATATGAGTGTGTGGAACCAGGGTCAATTAGAGCATATAACTCAATGTCAAAGAGTAGGAACTTACCAGCAATCACATCCGGGGCATCCTGCTCATCCCGAGCTCTCATGGCATACGCTCTAGCTGGAACTGTCAAGGGAAGATCAACAGACTCTGATGGAGCTCCCTCTCTATGCCGACCACCTCAACCTCTACCTCGGCCTCTACCACGACTAGCTTATGGAGCATTAGATCCAACTCTGCTAGCCTCAGGCTGATCACCAGAAGCCTCACTATACCTCGGACAATTAGCCGAGTAGTGATCAGTGCTACCACACCTAAAACAACCACCCGTGAGCCACCTACAGTCACCCCGATGGAGCTTACTGCAGTGAGAACACTCAGGCAATAAATCAGTCCTCAAACCAGAACCACCTCTGCCAGAACTAGAACCCATGGTAGAACCTTGCCTCCTCCCTCTCGAAGCCGAACCCGACGAAGACTCATCATGCGGGTTCCTTGACCTCTTACCCAAAGATGATGACGATGATCCACCATGAGGGGGATTCCTCTTCTGAGCTCTCTCTCTTAAAATCGATTCAGATATTTCAGCCCGCACTGCTGCTTGCACTATTTGATAGTACCCAATACCCGGAGTACTCATCAAAGAAATAATCATAGCTCTCAACGACTCATTCAAATCGGCCTCAAAATGCCGACACCGAAACTCTTCAGTCAGAACACCTTCAGGAGCATACTTGGCAAGACGGTTGAATTCTTTCTCAAATTCTGATACTAACATACCCCTCTGCTTCAAACTCAAGAACTCTGCCCACTTAGCATCCTTATACTCCCTAGTCACATACTTGTTGGTGAACTCCCTCTCGAAGAACTCCCAAGTGACCGGGGTCAGGCAACTGGGGATGCCTACAGACCAATTTCCACCAATCATAGGTGGACCCCTGAAGCAATGCCATAACATTCTCAACTTGCTTATCTGGAGGACACCTAGTCTCCTCAAATACTCGCTCCACTTTCTCAATCCATTTCTCAGCAAGCTCAGACTCATCCAAACTGGTCCCATAGAAATCCTTTGCACTAGCTCTCCTCATACTCTCTAATGGGGCTCTTGGAGCTGTTACCCTATCCAAGACTCGAGCCATGTCCTGAGAAATCTTCAACATTGCCTCGAAGGGCATGTCTGTGGCCTCAGGCTTAACTGTAGGTGTTTGAGCCAAAACAGACACTGAAGGATCTACAGCTTGGGGATTCACACTTTCAGCGGACCCCTCAAGCAACCCATGAATAGAATCAGAATCCATCTAAAAGAAAGACAAAGAAAACCGTATTAGTCAACACAGTCCTAAACATATATCTAAACACAACAATCACCCAGAAAATGCCTAAACCGGGGCTCTAATACCAAAAATTATAACACCCCCTACCCATATGTAGGGGAACCCCTCCGCAAGGGAGTGAGAACCCGTATGAGTAGGGGTGTCACCAAGCAAAGCGGTACAAAACATACATTCACATAATATAAACATACATATAAATAGCAAAAATTAAAAATTTAAAACCAAACTGATCATTCATTAATGGAATAACAATATTCAATACAACCCTGTTCTGATACAAACATAATTACAACTTTCAGAGATACATAGCGGAAGCTGAACAAAAGACTAAATACAAAGAGAGATCACTATTACAAAATAATCATGATATAAAGTGAATCTAAGTCCTATCAATAATCCCACTGTGTTGGCTTGACTGGCGGTGACTCTCCCAAAAGCTATACACCTTTCGCACCTGCACGGGTAAAAATACCGCCCTAAGCGATAACGCTTAGTGGGGAAACAAACAACAATAGTATGGACGGCCATTCACAATAGTCATAAAGGCAAATCACATACGTAATGGCATACTAATAATCATATGATATAATCATAAACGAATCATATTCATAACCATTCAAAGGTTCATAATCATATTCATATGCCAACTAATTCATATGCTCATAAATAGAGTCATTCAGATTCAAATACTTATAATTAGAGTCATTCGGATTTATATTCTCATAAGCATAACAGAACAAATCATAACATCTGCTGACTCACAGTAGTGGATAATGAGTGAATGTATGGCGGTACCTTACGGGTACAAATCGAACGCATGGCGGTACCTTACGGGTACGAATCGGAAAATAATATCATATTTTCTCTTTTCAAAACATTTTACAAAGGGGATCTTAAACAAGATCCATACACATTGAAGTTCATGAGGAACTAAACATGGACCTAATCAGGGTCCAAAATAGTACAGAGGGCTGCAGCTAAAGAACTCTTTTAGGCATGCCTAACTATCCATTAGACTGACTCTTGCAGGTCATGCATAATACAAATCATGCTCAAAGCATAACATATAATTTATCATGACGAAATTATAATAGTGCACATATATAAGTACATTTATTCCCATACAGTAGTAAAAACCCATGAAGAAATGATACAAAAGTCATTTTAGAAGAAAGGGGCAAAATCGAAAAAACAGGGTAACGAGGGGTCACTGTCGCGATCGTGACAGTGGCCGATAGGCCTGCTCGAGGGGAGGGGCATTGCGCGTGCGAGTCGTGCTGCGCCAGCACGAGACAATCTTCACGACTCCTGAAGGTTATTCACGAATCGTGAACAATGTTCACGACTAGTGAACCTTGTTCACGACTCGTGAACTTAGTTCACGTCTCGTGAATCTCTTTCTTCCCCCTGCCGACGCATGATTCTACTGCAAAAATCGCGCATGCCAAGCTTCACGAGTCGTGCTGCCACATCACGAGTCAAACGCCTCACAAACAATCAGAGCAAACTAACGTGAAAAACTGGAATTCACCATCCTTTCGCGCTCGCGATAGCATCGCGATTTCCAATTTCCAGTAAAACGCAGGAAAACCCAGATTTCCAACAACAAATCCATTTTGACCTAAAATTAAACCAAACCTCAAATCAATTGAATACCCATAACATTATCACTATAATATGCCTCATCAAATATCAAATTTCTAGAAATCTCATGTAAAGGCACAAATCACAAATTAACATCAAAACAATCAAATTCCCAAACAAATTCCCAAACCTGATATTCCTATGCTCCAAATCAATGAGCACCACTCCCACTAGCTTTCTCTTTTCCCTTGGGATCGCGAGGAGGCTCAACCAACCAAGAACACCCAAAAATCATACAAACACAAAACCTAAATTAAAACACAATCTAACCAAAATCAAGAACAATGGATGAAGAAGAAGAAGAAGAAACGCATTATACTTACCAAATCAAAGCTCAAGGAATGATCAATTTCCACCACCACACTTGAATCCAAGCTAGGGCACACAAATGAAGAGAAAAGAAGAAGAAGAAGTAAAGAGAAGGAAGAAAATGGGAAGAGGCAGTAAGATTGCTGTCCCATTTTCTGTCTCTTCTATTTATACTTCCTTTCAAAATGCTATAGCCACATGTCACCCTTTGGTTGGTGGAACTTGACCACCCACACCCAACGAACACACATGTTACAACACCCAAGACTAACCCTCATAAATCACACACTAGTACCATATGCACATGCACACACACTAACACAACCCAATACACATAAACCCCACTAACATATATGTAACCACACTCTATTAAAGCCCACAAAACATGCATTTTGCCCAAAATTCCCTTAGCACATGCCAAAACTCTCACACATGCACACAAACACATGGCAAACATGGCTCAAACTATTAGGGGGAGAACGGGGTGTTATATAGAATTTTTACCATCAAAATTTGAATTTGATGAATGAAGATAGATGATCAATTTCCTTGTCTTAATTTTGCAAAAATAAAATTAGAAAAATAAAATATAAAAGAAAATTTTTATCTCAAGAACAAAGAATTAATTTCTCTGTCTTAAGCAAAAATTGTTAAAAAAAGAAAAAAATTCCCAAGAATAAAGAATTGTTCTCTTTTGCTCAAGAATTAACTTAAAAAATTAAATTAGAATGTTTGGAGAATTTGTTCTTGAAGAAGAAGAAGAAGAAGAAGAAAAAGAAGAAGAAGAAGCAATACATTTTTCCTTTAAGAAAATTCCCCCCTAATTCTCTCTCCAAAAATTCTTTTATACCTCCCAAAAATCAGATTTTTATTTAAGAAATTAAAATAATTTAATTCAAATTAACACCAAAAAAACTGAAGAATTTGGAAGGTTAGAAGACAAAAGGTTTTAAAAATTAAATTCTACAAAAAAATCAAAGAAAAAACATAAATTTGGGTCAAAAATGGCCATAGGGGCTGCTAGGGGCGTCAGGTGCATGGCAGGGCCGAGTGATGCCCGTCGGCACGCGCACACAGATGCGGGCGACACCTAGCGTATCACTCTCACATGGTACGGGAGACGCCCAGGGTCACTGCACTCGTCGCCCATCGAGCGGGTGAGCGCGCTGCAGACGCGCGTTGACGCCCGATTTTCGGTTGATTTTTTTTTAAATTTTTGCTAAAACACTATAATTTCAAAACTCACTTTTTTATCTTAAAATAATTTTTTAAAATATTTTTAAAACACATTTTATTTACTTTTAATAAATGAATTTTGACAAGGATACCATCACTTCCAACTTTTATTTTTGCCTATAAACAGGCACACTTAATTTAATCATTGGGTAATCCTGTGGGTGATTTTAAATAATCTTTTTGTGTGATGTAACCATTCTTCTACTTCTATTGCCGTCATTTGATCACGATCATAGAATTCTTCATCTCCTAATTTCTTGAGCCTCTCCAAAATTGGCTTTCTCTGTGGAAGGGGAGGCAGCTGTTGTTGTAACCAAGGCTACTGGCCTTGTTCTGCATGCATTCTTTGTTGTATATAATTTGCCATCACTTGCAGAAAATTCGGCTATGAAGGGACTGGTGTTGCGGGAGGTGGAGTAGGCTAGCCATTACCCATACTAGCCAAATCTTCGCTTTTTACTTCTTCACCCACACGTTGTCTTGATTCGGATGCCATTTCTTAACTATAAGATAGCAGCAGCAAGCATATATTAATTCCAATAATATTCTTATTCATAATTGTTCATTTATGGCATGTATATGTATCACTTTATTCACATCAAACACCCTCCGATCTTAGGTACGCCTAAAACTGCTCTGATACCATAAAATATATAACACCCTATACCCGTAATTAATCACGAGTATGGAGTATTACATAGCGATTTAAGTTCTTATTTGTAAACTTATCTTATTAATCATAATGCCATATTTAATTTCTATTAAAATTTCTTGTATATGGTTGGTGAGTATTTTTTTTTTGTTCCTGTGCACGTAACTATTCGATTTACTATTCATTTGGTAAAAATAACAACCGCATTATGAACCTAACCCTCCCGTACATTGAAAATTTACACTCCCAATAATTCACATACAATCCGAGCAACCTCCACAATACAATATCAAATTATTCAACATCACCACATCCATACGTGTATCATATCACCACAAGAAATTCAGCTTTTGCCGACAGAAAAGCTGTAATTTTCGTATGCAAAAGTTATTCCAGGCGAAATTTATTGACGGACAATTCCATTAGCAATTTGGCCGTCGGCAAAATTTTCCAACGAAAATATGCATTATGTCGTTAATTTTGACGACATAATATATATTTCCGTTAGTAATTTTAAAAATGCTAGTAAAAAAATTAAATAAAACATCAAAACACAAACAAAATTTATTGTAAATCACATAGAGAATAAAACATTAAATCACATATAATAGCAATTTTGATAGAAATTGAATAAAGAACTAATGCATAGAAACAAGATTATTTCACAACATTTTACATAATCACTAATCAATGTACACAAGATAACTTTGCAAGACTACAAATGAAGATTAAAGAAAACAGCAAAGCATATGAGGCAAATTGATGTTAATACAGAAAACATATCAGGCGTTTATTGAATGATCAAAGGTGCAAATTGATCATATTTATTTTTAACATATTACGCAAATACTTAAAAAGATGAATAAAATTATAGTTAATAGAACCTGTAATCAACATGTAATACAAATATTCATATAATTTATTACTCAATAGCTATATAACAAATCCAAGAATACCCAAAAACAGGGCAAATTGAAGAAATACTAACAAAAAACAGTGTTGATAGGGTTCATCATGACTTGATTCTTGGCAACATCACCATTCAAACGCTTAGCATTGGTACAGGCAACATAAGAGGGCGCCATTCTGTTGCCTTGATCATTAGCTATAATTTCAACTCTATCATGCTTCCAAACACTAACACAAGAATACAACAAAAATACAAATTTAAACACAAATGAAAGAAACCCAGCAAAAATCAATAAAATTAAAACAATTCTACAATAAAGAATGAAAATGAGCTCAGGAATTAATTCACCACAAATTCAACAAATTAAAAAAAAACAATAGAAATTTAGCCCAAAAATGAAAGAAAATTGAGGACAGAAAGAGCAGACTGACCCAGGTGGATGATGGCGGTGGATCTGGTGAGGGACAGTAGCATGCGCTAGGGAGGGAGAGTGGTAGATTTGGAGACATGTAGCGGCAGCGTCGAGTTGCGCGAGGGAGGGGGAGATAGCTTAACGCGAGACGAGGGACGGGGCACTGAAGCGAGAGAAGGGAAGATGCCGAGAGGAGAGGGTGGGGGGGGGGGGGCGGAGTAGGGGGGGGGGGGAGAAGAGAGAGAGAAAAAATATGCCTTATATATATATATATAAGTTATTTTACAACGAAAATTCAAATTCCGTCGCTAAATTTCACAGTTACCGACGAAAATTCATTTTCGTCACTAAATTTAGCAATGGATTTTCCATTCTATTACAAATTAAAAATTTTAGCAATGGAAATCATATTCCGTCACTAATTTTCAAATTTAGAGACAGAATATGAAATTCGTAGCTAAATTCTGTCATTATATTTTAGTGATGGAAATCATATTTCGTCGCTAATTTTTTGGCGCAAATAATTGGCACCATATTTAGTGACGGTTTAAGATTTTCGTCGCTAAAATTCGTCTGCATAAATTCGCGAAAATATTTTTAGCGATGGAATGAAAATTCCGTTGCTATTTAGCAACGAAAATTATTTTGTCGGTAAATTGCTCTTTTCTTGTAGTGTATCAACAATATTTAGCATACTCACCAATAACCTCCATTCCAAAAAAAAAAATATAAAGTCTTAAAATAAACATACATACTTCCTATACTTCTTATTTACACATAAGGTTTTTATACATAACATAGTTCACTACATTAACTTTACATATACATTCTATTTATAAATACATAACCCAAAATTCTATTTTAATTTCTTGCTTTACTTGCTTCCAAAACGCATGCTTGCTCCTGCTCCATCATTTGCTCGACCTAAACCTACGCGCAACAAAACAACTACGTGCTAAGCATACGATGCTTAGTGGTGGATACATTTCTAGTATTTTCCACATCATACACACACATCACACACATTCATACATGTATTTTATTTTCCATACATAATACATTTATATATTCATTATTATTACAGTTAAATTTTTCCTTATTCTTCTCATTTATTAATACATTAATTATTTAAGAAGTTTATTTTCATCTTTTTATGTTAATATTTCTACATACCTACTATTTTTGCCTTAATATTTATTTTTTACCATATTATATCTTAACATTGACCACAATTTACTTTTAATCTTTTAAATTCACTTTTTTATATCACATAATTATATTTCTACCTCTATTAGTCCTATTTAATCATATAATTACTATTTTACCCTTTTTTATTCTTATTTTTATCGCATAATTACCATTTTACCCTTCATATTAAGGTTTTATCACATAATTACCATTTTGCCACTAAACTTTATTCTTTACTGGAAAAATTACCATTTTGCGCTCCAAATTATTATTTTTTTACATAATTACCATTGTATTTCTTAATTTGCATGTTTACTATATAATTATTATCTTATCACTTAAATTTACTGTTTTGCCCCAAGTATATCCGATAAAAATTTTCGAAACGGATATGCTGGACGTGGACCCTATTGGGTCCAAATAAATACATAAGAGAAAGTGACCACTAAGGATCACTTACTCTAGAGCCATAATAACATAAAGCCATATAGAGTAAACATCCATTGGCCTACATATACGAGTCGCCATGACTCGAACCGTGGTGGATGTCCCCATGGCTAGCCAATTATATCCTATACTTCTGATTTAACTACCAGTATACTAAGGGCAAAACTAAATATCATTCAATTTCTTTACTTATATTAATACATATTATGTTCTTTACTAACCTTATTTCCTGCTAATGTGCATAGTTTCCATATCTTAAATTCACATTTACATATTATGCACATATACATCATATTTTATTCATTTATTATACTTACTTAGCATTGTTATTCACATAACATTCACATGCATCAATTCGGCCATGCCATTTAAATTTCCTTCCAATTTATTTGTTACTTCTTTACTCATTTCTCCTTATTTATTATCGAAATTAGTTCAATATACATGTATAACATTAAATTCTACACCTTACATAATTTGGCCATATGCACTTTTTCAACCTAAATTTCACTTTTCTTCCAACTATTTGTTTGCATCATGTTCTTAAATCATTCTCTACTTAATTATGCCATTAGTTCATCCACAACACATATACATAAATTATTTCTATACTTACATAATGTATATCCAAAGCATGTTACATGAATTAAATACTCTAATATTAATCTTAAGCTCCCAATTACCTTATTTTAACTCCAATTTTATTTTCTAAATTTTAATTCATTAAAATTTCATAAAATTAGCTTATGTTCCTTAGTTACATAATATAGGTTTTAAGGCAATTTAATATTATATATATATATATATATATATATATATATATATATATATATATATATATATATATATATATATATATTTCCATCCATTTTCTTATTCCATACATATTATTTTAGTCTTAATTTCATATTCCTACACTTAATTATTCATAAATTTAGTTACTTGAACATACACATTGTGACGCGCGCCGGAACCAGCAAGGCCCTTGTTGAACCCGCTTTTAGGATTTGAGGGATTGGTTCGTGTCTTTTATGATCTTGGGCATCATGAGTCATCTTGGATGCCTCATTTCTAATAGAACATTGGAAAGGATCATCTAGACCCACAATGCCTTTAGGCACCTTTGAGGTATTTTGGAGTCGCCACCCAGTTTACGAGAAACTGGGAAAGGTCTCTAACCTCTATTGGTATAAACCAGAGAAGGTATTCGAAACTTCACTCTTATTAATGACTTAAGTTTTATAAATGGGTTATTAAGAAATCTAAATTCCATCTCTCATCTCACGCAATAATGCATTAAATTTAAAGCGCATTCATTCATATTAAAAAGCAATAAATAAAGTAGTAAATGAATAAATTACAAAATAATAAAAAAAATGGGACAGAACAATCCCCCAATAAATAAATAATAAATAAATAAAAATGGGACAGAATAATCCCCTAATAAATAAATAAAGGATACAAATAAATAAAACTTGCTCAAAATAAATAAGTAAATATAAAACAATCAAAATGCAACATACATAAATCAAGTCATTTATTAAATTTTAGGAACATTGGTTCCTTTTTATTTATTAGAAAATTAGAGAACTATTTTTAGGATATTGATTGAAAAAAATCGGGATGAGTGATCCCATTTTATAAAAATTAGTTCTCTATTTGATAGTGAGATTTTATTGGTTAAAATAGGACATTGGTCCATTTTATTAAGAAAATTCGAAGTTATTAATTATTACAAAAAAACATGATTTTCTATAATGCGGATGAATCAAAAATACATTTTTACATACAACATAAAAATAATACACTAAATAAAGTACAGTAATTAAGAAATGCAAACCACATTACAAGAGCCTTTAATTCCCGCTCCTCTGATCCGCTCGGGAATATCACTCAAGGTAAAAAATTGGGGGCCATAAAAAGAATAATGAAATAAATTGTTAGTCAATCAAGTAATATAAACAAACAATTAATTAAATAAATTAAGCCATTTAAATAATCAAATACACAATCAACCAGAAAATATGGCAATCAATTAAGCTAATTAAATATAAACAATCAATTGAATACAAATGATTAATTAAATGTAAATAGTCGATTAAATCAATTTAATATAAATAATCTATTAAATTGATTAAATATAAATAATAATAATAAAAAATAATTAAGCAATTGATTAAAAAAATAAATAATATAAACAACCAATAAATAAATTAAACAAATTAAACAATCAGTTAAACATTCCATTAAAAAAATTAAAGAAATTGATCCATTAATTAAATTAATTAAATATGAATAATCAAATAATAATAATATAAAACAATAAACATAAAATAATAGAATAGGATTTGTAATAAATAAAAGAAAGGTGAAGTGAAAAGATTTAAAAGAACAAAAGATGGCCAAAGTGAGAGGAAAGGAAAACGCAGTAAAAAAAAGTAAAAGAAATAAGTAAGTGGGGAATGGCATTCACGAGTCACGAGTCAGGACTCGTTGTCTATAGTTGCCCCCAGTTTTGGGGAACATAGTGCCTGGGTGCCTAAGTGAGCCAAAACTCAAAGAAAAGAGAAAAGACAGAAGACACATACCTGAGGCAGCTGTCCTTCTCGAACCGGGTGATGTGCCGAGTTTGTTACAGACTTACAAAATGAGAGCTTGCTCTTTCGAGCGGAGTTGTTGTTCTTCTGAACTAGGCGTCCTTCTGGACTGCTCTTCTGAGCGGGAGTTATTCTTCTGAACTGCACCGAGCCGAGGCTTACAAAATGCGAGGTGTTCTTCCGAACTGCACTGAGCCCGTTCAAGGCTTACAAAGTGCGGGGGTGTTCTTCAAAACTGCACCGAGCCCGCTCTAGACTTACAAAGTACGAGGGTTTCATCTTCTGATGGTAATGCGCCGAGTCTGCTCCAGACTTGCAGAACGTGAGATATATCCTCCGCAGAGGACTGCACCGAGCCGCTGATAGGGCTACAAAAAGTGCAGGAGATATCCTCTGTAGAGGATTGCACCGAGCCGCTGACAAGACTACAAAAAGTGCAGGAGATATCCTCCGCAGAGGACTGCACCGAGCCACTGACAAGGTACAAAAAGTGCAAGAGATATCCTCCGCAGAGGACTGCACTGAGCTGCTGACAAGGCTACAAAAAGTGCAGGAGATATCCTCCGCAGAGGACTGCACCGAGCTGCTGACAAGGCTACAAAAAGTGCAGCAGATATCCTCTGCAGAGGACTGCACCGATCCACTGACAAGGCTATAAAAAGTGCAGGATGTCCTTCTAGACTGCTCTTCTGAGCTAGGTGCTCTTCTAAACTGCTCTTCTGAGCTGATGGTTCTCATTCAGATACTTCCTGCAAAATTGTATGCACAGAGATATATACAAGAAATTGTGTGTGCATAATGTGCGCGAAATGTATACGTAAAGCTATATACATGAAACACAAACAAATGATTAATGTACAAAATTATGTGTACATAACTATACGCATGAAGGATTGAATCCACGTGATATATAGGAGGATATGCAAAAGATCTATGCATGTGAGATGCAAAACTGGATAGACCACATCCTAGGTGGTCAAGAGATTCGTTGAGTGTACTGCTCGGCTGCTCACATTGTCTGATGCCCCCAAGGATCTTAGAAAAGCATCATCTTGGCTTTAGGGATTCTGACCCATAGTCTTTTCAAAGAGAACCGACCCGTGCACATCTTTGCCCCCCGGTCAATGAGCATTCTACCCCCAAAACTTTAACTCGTGTCCTGCACCATATGCCCAAAGGGAAGTTATTCAAAGTAATGCCGCCTTATCGCTCCAAGCTTTAAAAGTCATTGTTTTAAAGGTAGTGCGTCCTTTGTGAATTTTCACACTAGCTTTTCTTAGCGGGAAATGCGTCCTTTCGAATTTTCACATAACCCTGTGCC
The DNA here is from genome assembly GCA_947683425.1 of Excoecaria cochinchinensis. Lineage (NCBI taxonomy): Eukaryota > Viridiplantae > Streptophyta > Magnoliopsida > Malpighiales > Euphorbiaceae > Excoecaria > Excoecaria cochinchinensis. The sequence continues at coordinate 8,942,249 of CANTUQ010000004.1, forward strand.
TTATTTTTTGCCTGGAATGGACCCAACCCAATCCAGCGGCTTTTATTCATTTCATTTTTTTGTAGGACAGACTTCCTGTTGCCAGGTTTTCACCCTGCCCTTTGGTCTAACTTTTGCTTAGAGTGCCAATCACGGTTGTCATCTCTAACGGGCCCTTTTTTTTTTGAGAGAAACTAAAGTAGTCGTTAAAGATCTTTCAGGTATAATCTGTATGCACTTACATCTTAGATCATGGTTGCTTGAACTTGGTTCTTATCATGAAGATGCTATAGAATTTGCTTCAAAGTTGACAGCAGGATGAGTCGACTAAAGCGCTCGAGTAGCGAGAGTAGCAGAGGATAGATAATAACCATGTGCTGATTTTGTCACAGCCCCACATCCCCTGGAAGGATATCGGGGCACCACGCGGACACACATGTATACATATACACACACTAGCGGAAGTGATAGTAAAATACACAATAATAAACTAAAATAACGCTTGGGCCCAACATGCATTTTACAAATATTTTACATAATACAAAACTATCTTTATACATATTCATATTACAACTTGTTTCTTTTAACTTTACATATACATCTACATATGATTCTTTTACTTTTATTACATAATGATGTTACTCAAAACATCACTAACTCTCTCTCTAACTTGTACAAAAAGATATAGCAAAACTTCCTAGTGGCCTTGACCTGCAGATGCCTGCTCACTGATCCGAACCTGTAACCTACAGGGATAAACACCTGTGCTAAGCGATAATGCTTAGTGGGGATAAATAGAAGCAAAAGACTTCTAACGAAGTCACAACATATAATACATGCATATCAACTGTCATGTCATATATAAATAATCATGTACACAATCTTGTAAGCAAAATACCAATATGCTTTAACTTATTCATAATGCAGAAATCCATATATGGCAAACGATATTAACAACATGTCATATTATAATTAGATGTGTTTACAAGTCTCTACTTCATCTCTTGTACTCTACGAGATATACATTAGCCTGAACTTTCAATAATTGTGGATACGGGTACCTTACCTTAAATACTGATAAACAATATTAAACTCTAGAGACCTAACTCAAAATGAATACTCTGGGTATTCGTCTTGAAACCAACTAAGGTCACTATGGAAGCCGCACTCTAACCCTTTATAAGCATGCTTATCTATCCACTACTATGACATTTCAGGCTTGACTCGATAACTCAAAATAGAATACTTAACACTGCTAGGATCACAATTTAAAATACTATCATGTCAATATTTACTAGTACGAACTCTATTATAGTATAAGAGAAGAATGATAAAGTATAGACTATTAGTTAAAGAGGAGACATGCAAAGCAAGATCAAAGAAAACATATTTCAAACACATAGAACCAAGCGAAAAGAGGTTCACTATCGCGATCGTGATGAAATGTCACGCTCGCGACAGAAGCCAAGTTTACTGTCGCGATCGCGACGAGATGTCGCGCTCGTGACAGAAGCTAAATTTCATAAAGACTCTACATACTATATTCAGGTACAGTACAGTAATTCAAGCATTATAGCATGTCATGTGCAACACTTGAAAAGCATGTATACATTTAATTCTATCATTAAACTCTTATGCCATAGCATAGATTATAACTCAAGTGCACTCATCAACTTCAGAGGCATTTAATTCAGATATAATCTTTATTAATCATGTTCAACAACTAAAAGCATGTAACATTTAAATTCAATGCATAAAATCTTATATCACATCATCATATACATGCACTCATAAGTTCACACATATTTATGATGCCATTTGCTATCCTTCACACAATTGTATATTGTTACTATATTCGTTAAATTACCAATCTTAAACATATTCAAATGTATTTTCCCATAGATAACCACTTTATAATCATTTAATAACCCTAATCATGTATAATAAGTGAAGGGGAAGGGTAAGGGGTTGACCCATGCCAACCATGGGCTCAAAATAAAGAATAAAAGTCTTAATATAGGTTGTTCTGTCGCGAGCTCGCGACCTCTATCGCGCTCGCGACAGAAGCTCGCCTCTGGTGCCTCACGAGACTGCTTTTTACCCTAAACTTTTATCGCATAAACCACCCTCTAGACCACATTTTTAGGCACAGTGGTCTTCATAAAAATTGTTTCCTAGTATGTTATATTTCAAATGGAACAAATTTCAGGTATTTTGGACATCTATAACTCCAGATATGATTCAAGCAATCTATACTATTCCAGTGAACCCGCTAGGACAGGGTCATCTAAGTTTTAACTAATTTTGGGATACTTAGGGTCAGAATCAGTTTAAGAACCCTCTTAGACATTTTTAGTTACAGATCTTAGGTTTCAGATGAAATTTGAATCAACATAATTGAAGCTTTGTAACTATATTTATGACAAAAACCATACTCAAAGGTTTAATGAAACCCAAACAGAATTTCTCTAAAATCACTCTTTACACACACAACTATATGAAAACCATTTAACACATCTGAAACTCATACACCATGATTCAATACATGATCATAAACATATAAACATATATCAAGAGCTCACTAAAAGTAATCAAAATAAAATTCGCACACGATCCCTACCTCTAGGAAGCTTGAACTCTATGCTCTATTCAGCTCCAACCTTTTTCCTTTTCTTTATCCAATCTCTTGTTCATAGCTCTCATGCACAACCCATTCAAAACACTAGGGTTACTCTTCTCTTTACTTTAAATCAAAAATAGAAAGAAAAAGGAGATCAGATCGAAGAACAAATCCAACTTACCTTCTTTTACTCTTCAAACCAATCCAAGTGGCTCTCTCTCTCAAGAACAAACCAAATGAAGAAGAAAAGAACAAAGGGAAGAGCAAGAGAGGGAGAACGGCTGAAGGCCAAAGAAAAAGAAAGAAATAACCAAACCAAAAAGCCAAAAGCAACCAACGTGGGAAAAGAAGGGACAAGGAATTCAGCTGGTCAATCCTCATCCAATTCCATTAATGTGCCCAAAAGCACAGCTGTGTAAATCCAAAAGCACAACTGTGCTTTCCACTCCCTCATCCAACCTATTAAATGCCCACTTACCTCATAAATACATGTATATCTCTTAATCAAATACATGTATATCTCTTGCCACTTGTCTCACTCCTACGCTGCCATGTGTCACTCTCCTATGCCGCCATATGTTCGATACACATGAACTAATCCAACTCTAATAGGCTTCACGCGAAGCATTCTGTCACGCCCGTGACACTGTCGCGCTCGCGACAGAACCCACACCAAGCCACTCATTCATCTTCTCAAAATAATTTGCTTCTAGCACAACTTATAACCTTAATCAACTCAGAAACTCCTTCAAATACACTCTCTTATACACACAAACTCTGGAATTTCCGAACCAAAAATTTCGAAATTCCACTAGGGCAAAATCGGGTTGTTACAGATTTTATACCGAAACCAGATAACTTTGAGTATATAAGATAAACTGCTCTGGTCACATCAATAACATTGCATAGATGCATATATTTCAATTTGATTTCATAACACATGATTGTTATTTGGCATTAATCTCAAAAACACAAAACCTCATCTAATCTCGGGATGGATCTTAAAAGCATCTAACTCCTGTTATCAATCAGCCCTCTTTGATTTTCATGATAGAATGTTTTCTCTCAGCTCTTATTTTTTCTTTGAACATGGATTCTAGATGCAACTTTGGGTATGAGACTTAACTCGAGTGTATGAATGCACTCGTGGCTTCTCGCTTGAAGCTCTAGAAACACCATATGCCTCTTCTTACGTACCAAACCTTACTAGAAGGTCATCTCCGCTAATTGGATAAGACTGAACCAAGAATCAAGTGGTCTTACTTTGGTTGCAACATTAGGCTTAGGTGGATGGCTATCAAAGAAGGTTCAGGTCACTAGAGAAAAATAGCCGCAATATTTACTCAACTGATTAGTGAACCGTTCTCAGCTCAGTCGCATATACAAAGGTATTCTTGAATTTGGGCTCGGTAACATTTTAGCTCATTAAGATCAGAATAATAATTAAAAGGGTAATCATTGAAACTAGTTAAGTGGTTACTGTCTTGAGCTCTATTTTCTTTTTTCTCTTTATCCCTTTTTTTCTGCTTCTTTCTTTTTTTCTTTTTTTTTTCTCTGCTCTTTTTATTTTATTTTATTTTTTTTATGGGAGCTCAAGTCTTTTGTGCATGGCTAAAACCCTCTTCTTGAAATGTAAACTTATCCTTATTAGGGCAATTTTTTTTTGATAACCCAAAGAATTGTCAATGATGTACATCCGTTCTTACTAGAGCGGCCATTTTTCTAAGGGGAGGTAAAAATTATTTTAGGCGAAGGGTAGTTTTAACATGTGTAACAACAAAATTGGCAGGCATTTAGCATGCCAGTATAAAGGCTCAAAGGGCTAGCAAGCGATTGCGAAATAAAGGTAGGAAACAGTCATTTAGAGAGCTATACAAAGAAGGGCTGCTTAAATCATTTTCTAGGTTCCGTCTTATCCAGGGATTGCTTTAACGGGTAATCAGAAAGGTTTTAGTGCTCTTAGTGAGTTTCCATCCAATCCACTAATTGCAACTAGTTTTTCTTTCTTTTATTTATTTTCTCTCGGAATTTCCTTCTATACAGGAGTTATATCAGATGCTATCAAAATTTTCTTTGGGTTTTCTAAAGTTCCGAGATTAAAGACAGTAGTATTAGTTGAATTAATGTCAAAAAATGAATGCATCGTGATCATGGAAAATGAAATCATTAGAAACACCATACAAATAAGTCAAAAATTTGTTCATCATACTGTTATAAGAAGTCCTTGAAATAAAAAGAAACAATGCATCTAAACATAGTCTTCTGATCAGGGTCAATGGTCCATTATCATTCATGAAAACCGTCTTCCCTGCCTCAGCTCCTCATCAATGAGGCCTTGAATAATCTTCTTCAGAGTTCGGCACCAATTCTTTAATGCTATCTCTTAGAGGACGGCAATAGTCTGTTCTATGCCCCATGTACTGGTGATATGCACAATACCAGTCTGTTCTGTGTCTAGGCTGGCCTTGGCTTAGGGCTAGCCCAGCTGGCAAGGGTTGTAATTTCCTTTTCTTAATGAGATGAGTGAAGTACCAAGATAATGGCTTACCCGAGATAGTGATGTGGCGCCGAGTCATTCCCGTGGTTGAGATGAGTGAAGTACCAAGATAATGGAATTTTTGATTTTTAATAACTCAATTATAATTTTAACTTAAGTCACTTTCGAAGTGAAGTTTCGATCATCCCCAGCGGAGTCACCACTGTGACGCATGCCGGAACCAGCAAGGCCCTTGTTGAACCCGCTTTTAGGATTCGAGGGATTAGTTTGCGTCTTTTATGATCTTGGGCATCATGAGTCATCTTGGATGCCTCCTTTCCAATAGAACATTGGAAAGGATCATCTAACCCCCTATGTCCCCATTGGAAGGACGCCAGAGAGCGCTACCGACGCTCACTCACACACATGTGCACATGCACTAAGCGGAAGCATACATTCATACATAAAAACATACGGAATTACAGCGTAAATTAAAACTTTAGAGAAATAATAGCTGAACATACAATAACTCACATACATACATACAATCATTTAGCGGAAGCATTAGGCGAAAGATAAAATGAAGGAATAACTAAAAACCTAATTACAATAAGATCCTTATATAATAAAATACATAAGCAAAACGCTACAAAATTATAGAATCCGAAATACAGGAGCTAAAACCAAAAATAGCAAAACACTTCAAACTCCTACGTGGCCGACCTTGCAGATGCTAGTCTCGAACCAACCAAAACTTGCCACCTACAGGGGAAAAGAACCCTTGCTAAGCGATAAAGCTTAGTGGGGAGGAACAAAGACAACCAACACTAAACAATGAACATCTATCATCATGCAGGAATACATATAAACTCATATGCAAACACTTACCGGTTCCACCGAAGTCTCAGATATCAGAAGGCGAATCAAGCAAAGACACAAATTATATAAACACGCAGATGTTATACCAAAATACCCATATACCAACCAAAAGCTGATTCACACACAATGCAACTATCATGTAGAGATGCACAAACACATTAACTGATACCCGAATTACGAAGTTGATGTACTATACTACCATACAATGATGCACACAAATATCATGCAACGTCACTAGAGGTCCAAACATACAACTATCATGCCATAATACACGCACCCTAGCCGAGAATCGACTGACAAGGTCAAAGCACAACACTTCCGCTGCGCCACTCTGATATATAATATCATACCAAAAACACCTGACGACGTGTCGAAGACACCCCAATAGCAGAGACCGAAGAATAATAACATAACATCCCATTCATAACATCATCATGCGAAAATACAATTAACTTACATACACTTACTGAGATTAATGAAATATGGAAAGTCGTATATTACACCATGCATAATCTCTAACTATCTGAACATGCATAAAACTGTCACATAAAGATGCCCATACACTAGCCGAAACCGATCACAAAGCTAATACATCATAGTAATCGACTCACGATCATAGCATTCTAAAACTTATAATCACATTCAGATACTAACTGACTGTTGCATAACACATACGATATGGCATATGAGAATAATCATGTCAGATATATAATCATGCTTGCATAGCAAAGACATACATTCAGAAGCTCATATCCATATTCCATGTACATAATAACTGATTTCTCATACTTATCATTATGCACATTCGGACATCACATTCTTACATTCATATCAGACAAAGTGAGGAAATCAAATACCTGCTGACTCACAATAGTGGATAACGAGTAAATGCTTAGCATACCTTACGGGTATGAATCGAACGCATAGCATACCTTACGGGTACGAATCGAAAACCATTTTATTTTATCTCATTCAAAACATTTTACTGAGGGGGGGGGGGGGGGGGGGGGGCTTAAATAAGATCCAAACACATTGAAAAGGATCGCGAGGATCTGAACACATTAAAAGGGTTCCCGAGGACCCAAACGAGGACCTGATCAGGGTCCAAACGTCCAAAGGTGCTGCAACTAAAGAGACTCTATTAGGCATGCCTAAGTATCCACTAGACTGACTCTCGCAGGTCATGCATAACACTAATCACACTTAAGCATAACACATTATTCATAGCAAGGATCACAAATCTTAGGTTTGCATAATAAATCAAACTCATTTCATGATACTTACCAAATTACTCATATATCATTCATGGGTTCATAAACGTATAGTTCATCATGTTAATCATGCGTAAATGGGAATAAATAAGCATACACCATGCACTAAGAAGAAACATGCATCATACCATTCGTATTGCCAAGCATACAATATGTAACACCCCTTATCTGTACGTAGTAAACCATACCGCGATCCGATGGTTCACGACGATGGTCGAGGCATTACCAACACACAAACATGCAAATCTTATAAACTTTTAAGCTGAAAACTGAGTTATAAAATTTCTTTCATTAACGAAAACACATTTATGGCTAACCATATATTCATAACACAAACATATTACAAAAGATACTTTCTCGGAGTTTACTATAGATACATTAATTACATAACCAGTTGCGCTTTTACAAAACTTATAATTCTAGAAGTACAAATCTGACATACATTCTTAAACCTAAACAAATCCTATCCTAAAATTTCTTCATAACCTTGCATTGGCCAGGACTGCTACGGAAAGACTCTCGAGCGATCCAAGTAATAGTACCTACACGGATTAAAGGAAAATCCATGCTAAGCATAAAGCTTAGTGGGAAATATACAGATATGGACGAACACTAAGAATGGCCGTCAGATAAGTTTAAAGGAAAACATAATATAGAAAATATAATCATATCAATTATAACATATTGGATACTTTCAAGGAAATCACCAAAAGAATTACTTACTTCGCATAACAACGTTAATAAATCATTTATGCGTTAACGTACTTTTTCACATCTTATACATGTCACTTTGTTCAATTATCTACATTCATTGTGGTTCCCAAAATTCATTTCATACAATTTGCTTACACAGGCCTTACCAATCAATGGACTATTAGATCACACTTACCAAATTATACAAAGGTGTTATCATATTCTTACACAACGGTCCATACGGAATCCAAAAACACATGAGTGCTCAAAACACTAACCCATGCCACACAAAGGCCACAGTAGACAATGTGATCACATTCTTGTTAATTATTTAATCTCATACTTGCATACCAGTCATCACATATATTTATCAATTCACATCTTATTATTCGAATCACATACTCTTGTTCATTTATTGCCCGCTAAGTCAAGGGGTGGATAACGAGTAACACATAGATTCAAGACAGAAGGATCGCGAGGACCCATACAGAAGGATCACGAGGATCCGATACAGAAGGATCACGAAGATGCAGTCGGGGGACCTGATCAGGGTCCAAATCATACACTAGCTGCAGCAACAGTAACTCTATTAGGCATGCCTAACTATCCACTTGTTTGACTTTAGCAGGTCATGCATCAAGTAAGTCATGTTTTCCAAGTATAACACATAGCCACACATACCATTTATATCAAGGAATCATAAATAAAACATATATAGCCCACTTGTATTCCAAGATATATATATATAGCATGCAATACAATTTACAATAATTAATATTTGACTAGATTAAAATGCCATTTAATTTCATTTTCTCATTAATAATACATAGTATAAGACTATAGAACCCAAAACAAAGGAAAAAGGACTGAAAAAGACACATTTGAAATTTTTGCAAAATCGGGGACAAAACCATTTTGCACGGCGGTATGGCCAAAGCCTTACCCTCGTGTAACAGGCGCATGGCGATATGGTTTTTCCCTCACCGCCGTGTAACCCGATAGACCAACATTCTAAAATGCAATCACACGGGGCTAAGGAAGTCCTTACTGCCGTGTGACTCGTCAGAAACCCAGAATACAACCATCTTCCACTTCAAAAACCTTTACACAACTCACATTAATCTTTCATAGGAAAGCACCAAATTCAATCTCAACTCGAACATTAATCTTATTACTGATTTAAGCAAATAGTTACCTCTTTAATTCAAGATTTCCCTAAAACCAGAAATTCTATTAAATCTTATACCATACTCTTGCGGTAACTCAATTGTACATAACCTACCCATTTTAACATAAAGCAATCAATAGTCACGGCAATTAGAGCAAGAACACACCCTATAACATATTAGTAAACACACTCATACTCACCTGATGTCTCCACTATTGGTCTCCATACAAATAAGAAGTCATAAGTTCAATACATTAAATCACGTGTATTATTAGCATATATATATTTCTATATCCACATGAACCAATTAAATATTTGCATAACCTCTATGTTTTAATAATACCTAAATCAATTCACACATTCATAGAATGTCAAGTCATATTCTCATACATCTTTCTCGTTCATAAAATGACCATAACTTCCTCATGTAGAGCCTAACGTTATTGTACAACTACCAAAAATTCATATCCTCACTAACAAACTCATTCCAATTGCTATATTTTTCCTGGATATACTTAGTTTCAATTTATTGTTACACATACCTATTCATACTACACATACCTATATAGATTAAGGCGTCAAACTCCCTAAACATTACTAAACTTAACTCCATTCAATTCTATACCATTACACATTATTACGTTATTAAGTTACCATTATTATTAATCCTACTCTTGCATATATCCCAAGGGATAACGCTTTTTATACTCATTTAACAACCCTAAACATGCATCGGATAGATCCTAGAAAGTTTTGGTGTAATACGGGTTCAATTTGGGAAGAAAAACACATAAAATGGTCAAAACAGAAGGGGTCACGGTGGTAATGAATTTGTTACAACCATGAGGTCCAAAATTAATCATTCTGCCTTCTCTGGGCATTGGTCACGGTGGTAACCATTTTGGTTGCCACCGTGACATACCCAAAAATAGCAAAACAGAAGCGAAAAGTAAGGACTGCTTTCCACTTCAAATTTCAACTGCTTAAAACTACCTCTAAACCTCATTTTTAGGCAAATTGTCCTTCTTAACAAATGATCCTTAGGATGTTAAAGTTTAAATGGGACAAATTTCAGGTCTAGTAGACATCTATAACTCCAGATATGAGCTAAACAATATATGCTATTCTAGTAACCCGACCCAAACAGAGACACTTCGGTTTTGTTGATGTTCGGAGGTCTTAGAGCCAGAATTGGCTTCCGGTCCTTCTTAGACACTTTTAGATACAAGTCTTAGATTTCTAATGGAACTGGTTTCATATAATTTGGAGTTCTAAAACTCTAGATACTGCCCAATAACCGAAGGTGATTTACATAGGTTCTAACATTTTTATCACCCAAAATCCTATTCACATGCATTTTTCAACAAATTGAAACCAACACTCACTATCATCATCATATATCATCATTAACACATTCAAGTCACTTAAATAACACATTAGTATAATCAAAATCGTATATAAACAAAGAGTTTCCAAACCTCATGTGGTGACTCCTTCTATCTTTATTTACTTTCTATCCCTTCTTTTTCTTTCATTTTGCATCCAATTCCAACTTGCATCAATTGATTCCCTCAATTAAAACACATCACAACTCACATGAGTTTCTCCTTAAAAACACATAACTTAAAATCTTATACAAAGAAAAGGAACAAAGACAAGGAAAGACCTAAAACTTACCTCAAAATCAACAACTCTTGCTTAATCTTTCCCAACTTCCATATCTCTTTCTTTTACCAATTTAAAAGATGAAGAACAAAGATAAAAGGAGAAGCAAAATTCTGAGTTTTTCCAGCCGAAGAACCCGTTTCCCCCCATTCTTTCTTTTCCCTTTTACATACTTGGTCTATATTGAGCCACATGTCATGCTCCTATTGGCTACACTTAGATTTTTATGTTTAATATCAATTTAGTCCTTTATTCTTTTGCTTCTTTATACATTGGACAAATAACTATCTCCAATTAAAACATTGGCATACAAATCTTCTTAATTATTTTATTTAAGTCACAATTTGGCAAATTACCAAAATACCCTTAACTTTTCACCTAATACCGATGACGTCCTTTACTACACTTAACCGTTTTGATTATCCAATGACACATTCTTAATTACCAAAAATAATTCTTTTCATGTCGTTTAAGGCATGACGATATAACTGTCCCATTAACCGAAACTCGTCGAAACTTTCGAATTAATAACGGTTGTATCCTTTATGACCCTTCCGCCCCTAAATCAAGCACATTTGGTTACCAATTCACCCTAAACTTATCCTAATCCGATTAGGGTGTATTCGGGGTGTTACACAATATAATTTAGTCAACACACTATGGCCATGTTTATTTTCTCGTATAGTATACAGGATAGCATAAAATAATACAGGCTAATACATTAGAGGGTGTTTGGCTAATTTTTCTAAAAAATAATACATGTATTATATAATACAACATTTAGTTTTTATCCTATATACACAGTATAAAATAGTACACCCTTCCCCCCTGGGTTTATTTAATACGGTGTTTATCCTTATTTTTACTTTTTCTCATTTTATATAAATTCTATTTTATTATTTTATTATCATTTTTATTTTGTGAATATATATTTTGTGTGTCATAATAGTTTATTAAATTTATTTAGTTTGAATATTATTATTATTATTATTAAATTTTTTTTGCATGATTTTCTACTTATGAGCCAGTTACATATTGGATTATGTCTAAAATAATAAAATAATAATAATTAAGTTTATTTATTTTGATTTGTTATGGGACTATGTATAAAATTATTAATTTTAACACATTTATTAATATATTTCAATTATATAATTGAATGTTATTAATTAAATTGCTTGTTTGATTGTTAATATATCTACTATTATATATTTATATTTCAAGAAATTTTTGCACATTTTTAAAAAATTGTATTTTACAATTAATTTTTTTTTGTCTAAATTGATAATATTAAAAATAATTTAATTTTTCATATTTTTTAATTTTATTTAAAAACAATACAATATACTATTATATATCAAATACAATATAAAATAATACAAACTAATATAATATTATACCAAACACTGTATAATATAATACAAATTAATATTATACAGACTAATACTATACAGGCTAATACTATACAGACTAATACTATACAGGCTAATACAATACAGCGAACCAAACGTGCCCTATATGAATAATCACCACTATCAAGTATACCAGAGTTAGATATAAAAACACTATTATACCAAAGATCATCAATACAAAACCCTGATCATACAATGGTACTACTCATGTTAACTATAACATATTACTCTTAGGGAAGAATCATGAGTAAATATATATACATAACATCTTTCACATTTTAATATAACATGCTCCTAATAATAATAACCATAAAACATGGCATTCAACTCACTTGTATTCCACATGCAATATGCGATACGAATTACAATAATTAATGTTAATAAACGAACACGTACAATTTACATCAAATACTAGTCTACCCGATATCACTATTACTGAGCATATCTTAGTCAAATAATAGCATGCTATCATTTCAATAATCACACGCTTCAGAATACAAATACTATTAATAATTAGGCAAAAACATATCCCATGCAATAGTGAAAAACCATGCAAAGTGAAAGAAAAGGTTATTTTCAAAAACCAGATAGACAACAGGACAAGCAGAACAAGGGGGATGCTGAACAGAATGGGGCACGACTCGTGCACATGAGCACGACTCGTGGTCATGTGTACTAGTCATGTCCAAAGAGCACTTCTTGTGATCATGCTGCTGATCAGCCACAGCGGAGGGAAGAGGAATAAAACAGAGGAAGAAAGGAGAATCAGCATGTCTTGTGCTTACGAGCATTACTCGTGCTCTCCGAGCACGACTCGTGTTCGTTGAGCACGTTTTATGCTCTCCAGTAGAGGGAGGAGGAAGAACCAAGGAAGCAGGTTCCCAAGCACGCTTCGTGCTTCTCCTCCGAGTGAAAGCGAAGTGCTGTGAGGGGATGAGCACGACTCGTGCTCTTGAGCACGACTCATGCTCTTCCTCTCACCTGGGCATATGCAGCTCTGTCGTGATCGCGATGAATGTTGTGATCGCGACAGAATCGCATTTTCCCATTCCCAGATAAACGCAGACATTTCCTCTTCTTCCAAAACCCTTTCAAAACCTTTCAAAAATGACACAATCATGCACAAATTCTTACCTCATCACTCAAATACATACCAAAACATATTTATGATCAAAATACACTCAATTATCACAAGACTGGACAAGTAATTCAAGGTAAACTTAAAAATTTGCAGATTATGAACACCAAGAATAGTATTTACCCAACTCATGCAATTTCACCATCAAATCTCACATACACTCATCTCGAACACTAATCATGCATTACTAACACCATTACCCAACAATTACATGCTTATAATCAAGCCAAGACACTCAAAATTCCAGAAGTTAAACAATACCGACACACATACAACCAAAGTGAGAATCAGGGCAGGGACAACTCAACCAAGCTCCCAAACCTGAAAATGAAGATCCAAAATCACTCTTCAAGCTTCAATCTTCAATCCTTTCCTTGTCCTTAACCTTCCTCTTGCAACCCAAAGCTTGTACAAATACAAGCCAGAAATTACACCTTCAAAAACCTGAACTCAAACAGCCGGAAGAAGAAGAAGAAAAAGAAGAACCCAAAAATGCAGAAAACCCTAAAACCCCAACTTACCTCTTCAAAGCAGCTTCTAAGACTTCCCAAACAACTCTAGCTCACACACAAAACCAGGGGATGAAGAGCAAGAAGAGAGAAGAAAGAAGAAGGAGAACATGAAGGGGAGGAGGAGAGGGCAGAACGTGATCTGCCTCCTTCTCTCTTTCTTTTTCCTTTTTCTTCTCTCCTCACTAATTGTACACACCCACCAGCCACATGGCAGCCTCCTATTGGACCAATAATTCCTTCTTTGACTTAACAATCCTTGACACCATACTCCCACCTTACTAGATAATTCTTAAGTAGATATTTTTAAACCTTAGTACAATATACACAATCCACTAGATAATTGCCTTACAACCTTGTTACCAAACAACACACACACATTAGATAATTCGTGCACTTAACATCTTTAATTAATATTGCAATTAAGTCCTTATCATCCAAATTTCTCATGCACAAATTACTAAAATACCCTTAAATTCTCAACTTAGCATGCGCATTCCGACTAGGGTCATTCGGGTTGTTACAGACCCACAACGCCTTTAGGCACCTTTGAGGTATTTTGGAGTTGCCACCCAGTTTACGAGAAACTGGGAAAGGTCTCTAACCTCTATTGGTATAAACACTACAAGAAAAATGGCCTTTAACGAAGGGAAATCCGGTCATTAAAAGTTGAAATCCGGTCGTTAAAAACTAATAACGATCGAAAAATTCGGTCGGTAAAAGCCCCTTCGTTAAAGGTATAGACGACCGGATTTTGAATCCTGTCATTAATGCCTTTAACGACCGGAACTGTCACACCCCAAAGGTGGCTTAGTTGGAATTAGCAATTTTAATTGGACAATATGGATATGTTGGTAATTTTTACAAGAGTAATTAAGGGCAATTGGGTAATATTTACAAGTGAAAAGAGGATTTAATTGCAAGGAATTAAAAGTATTAAATTGCAGATTTTTATTTAGTGAGTAAAAAAGTATTTTGACAAGGATTTATTAGTAATTGTAAGGAGCTGTTGGAAAAAGAGTAGTTAGTGGATTTGGGGGTCCAATCAGAATATGACAAGTGGAAAGGTGAGTGTGTGCATGTGGGAGAGAGAAAAGAGGGTTTCAGAATTTTTTTTAGCTTCCTAAAGAAGCCATCAGATTTCACTCTCTTTCTCTCTTGCTCTCTCTCTCACGTTAGCCACTCTTTTCCGTCTCCATTTTCTGTTCTTTCCCCATTTGCATGTGTTCATCCATTGTGGAGCTAGGGTTTGAGTTTTGAAGGGATTTCAAGAGGTAAGTGGCTGTAAGTTCATTGAGTTCTTCTTTTCTTCTCCTTATACGGGTTTGAAAGGGGTTTTTGAGGTTATTTTCATGGGTTAATGGAGTGTTATTTTGTTGTTGCAAGCTGCTGAAGAGAAGAGGAGGGATAAAGGAAAAGGGAAGTTAGGGGCTTGATGAGGCAGTAGACGTTTTGAACTTCATTAACAGGTTTGGGAGTGTCTGTCCATTCTCATTTTTGGATTCTATTTGATGTTCAGATGTTAATGTTGTTTATGTGTATTTGTATATAGAAATGCATGAGTTACATAATGTTGTATACATGATTGCAGAAGAAAAAGAATGTTGTTATGCATGTAAATGAGATGTATATGCATGAGTGTGAATGTAAAATCCTGGGTTGTTGACGTTCTGGTAATGCCCTCTATTTGAATAGTAAAAATTCGTGATTTGTATTAATATTGCTGTAAATGTGCTCTGGAGGCCTGAAGGTACGCTTTTGCATGGATATTGCATGATAATTGGCTTTGGGCAAGATGGGGTTTTGAGTTTCTACGTACTCTATTTTTTACATTTTTTTCTCTGTTTCTACATTTTCTGAAAATTTCTGGGAAATAGTCATCAGGCTGGAAGAGCACATCAAGGAGGACTGAGCACGACTAGGACAGTCGTGCACAGGTCGGACAGAAGAACACGACTCGGCGTGAAGAGCACGAGTCGTTCTCCTCTTCTCTCGGTGAGGCGGAAGAAACCATCCCACTCGTGCTCCTTTTGCCATCACGAGTCGGATGGAATCCTCCGACTCGGAGGGACAAGCACGAGTCGTGCTCCTTTAGCCGACTTGTGCTAGTCTCTTCTTCCTGCTTGTTGTCCCCCTATTTTCCAAAAGAAATGGATTTTAAATGTGTTTTACATGGGATTTTCGCATTATATGGCACATTATGGGATTAAATGGTATTATCAGTTGATGATTGTTTTATTACAAGATATATGTACATGATTTATATTATTTTATTGCTTCAAACATATATATGAGTTATTAATTATAAAATATAGGTACATGACTAATAATATTCTACATGAGTTAAATGCATATAATTTACATGTTTATATTGAGATTTGTATAAGATGCGTATGTTCTAACTGTGATCGGCCTATATGTATATTTATATATGAGTTATGTGAGTAACTTGCATTATTTTACATGATATGGTGATGACACTTGAATTGATGAGTTGTGTCCTTAAGCCTGAATAGTCATAGTAGTGGATAAGTAAGCGCTTACTTAGGTCAGTGTGTGTGTGCAGCTGCTATATGTTAAACGTTATATGCGGGTCCCGTTTGGATCCTTGTTTCGACCCCGTTTGGGTCCATATGAGAAATAATTAGAGACTTCGGTCTCCATATGAAAACCACATGCTTGAGACTCATGTCTCCATATGCTTGGGATACTGTGTCCTATCAGTATCCAACAGACCGCATCCACTTCTAAAGAGTATTTCGGGCTAATCAGGCTATATGTTAATATGTGTTGCATATGATGAGATGTACATTGACGGGATTAAATGTTTAAGATGCGCAAGAATTCATGAATAACCTTGTGATATGTACCTTGTATCTGTGTACTTAGAATGGTGAGAAGTATGTTAAACCTAAGTTAAGATGCATATGTTTTGATGTGTTACATGCTTAATTTATAAGAATATTTTGTTATATGAGTTACACATGTCTGAAATGATAAGCTCTGTGGCAATACTTGAAGCTAAGTATGATTTGAGTAGTTAATTGGTTGTAATGTATGTTTATGCATGTCAAGTAGAAAATATGAAAATATGCTTATATGTAATTTAGATGTTTTTGATATTTGAATCAAAGCTTAATTATACGTTTATGGTTTCGATGAGATTATACTATTGTTGTAAATATTGTATATGCATATTTCCATTTGTTTTGTTCCTCCCCACTAAGCGTTATCGCTTAGCACGGGTTCTTTTCCCCGTGCAGGTGGCGAGTTCGGTTTGGAGTCAGACATCTGCAGGTCGGTCACTAGAAGTCTTTTTGGATGGAGTTCATTTTTGTGTCTTCCACTGTTATTTTGTACATGGCTTGTTCATAGCAAAATGAATCTTTTGTAATGGAACAACTATTTTGGTATATGTTTTTGCTTACTAGCCTTTTTGGTATAACGATATTGATATGATGTATGTTAAAGGACTTTATATATTTTGATTAAATGTTTACACTGTATCTCATCTTGGTTTTGAGTATTAGTGTGAATTTGGATTCGTATATGTGTTTGCCCGGGTGACATCTCGGTATCCTTCCAACGGGGGTATCGGGGTGTTACAGGAACATTTTCGGTCGTTAAATACTGATTTTTAACGACCGGATTTTCCCTTTGCTGATTATGTTCACTTTTAATGAAGGGAATTCCGGTCATTGAAAATACCTTTTAGCGACCGAATTTTCCCTTACTTGATTGTGTTCACTTTCAACGAAGGGAATTTCGGTCATTGAAGATACCTTTTAACTACCAGATTTTCCCTTCGCTGATTGTGCTCACTTTCAACGAAGGAAATTCCGGTGGTTAAAAATTCCTTTTAGCGACCAAAATTTTCCTTCACTGATTATGCACACTTTCAACGAAAAAAATTTCGATCGTTAAAAATTTCTTTTAGTGACCGAATTTTTCTTTCGCTAATTGTGTTTACAGTTAATAAACAACAATAACCAATATACTATACTCTCTGATATATCATAATACACCAGACATAAATACCAAAAGATATTTTAAAATATAAACTATTTTATAATATTACATGTAGGCACATATCATTCACATATATTTTATACTAAAATATAATAAATTCTTTTCATTTATTAAAAAAGAAAAGTTACAAAGTATAGTCAAATTTACAAATTAAATAGCATTCTATTTGTCATAACTCCAAATAAAATAAAAACTATCAATGACATGTAAGTTCAAGAAAACAACTCTTCTCTATACTAGTTTCTATTCGAAAGATTTTTGAGAAAAAGGCAAAAAATAAACATCCTAATTTCGCTGTCCAAAATTTTGAAGACCTGCAAAATATATAACAAAAGCTAAAATTAATATTCACAAGTAAAA
This sequence comes from Excoecaria cochinchinensis, assembly GCA_947683425.1. Lineage (NCBI taxonomy): Eukaryota > Viridiplantae > Streptophyta > Magnoliopsida > Malpighiales > Euphorbiaceae > Excoecaria > Excoecaria cochinchinensis. The sequence continues at coordinate 8,960,448 of CANTUQ010000004.1, forward strand.
ATAAAAATATCACATAAAAATATAAATAGTAAAATGTATGAGCAAATAATGACCTCCGAAGTGCCATAGTGTCCATAAAGTTGACAAGTGAATATATTAAAAGATTAGATATTATACAATCTAAATGCTTGAAAAGATTTATTTAGCATTTACTAAAAAAGAAAAAAGAAAAAAAAATAGAATGATAGTTTTAATTAGAAAAATACAATAACTCATTGAAAATAAACAGGTACCGAAAGCTTAAACAGAACAACTAAAAATGAATATCTGGTCTTTATATACAAAAGAGACTAACAAACTTGATTAACATTTATTGGTCTAGCTCAGCATTCTCTAACATGCTCTACCGACTAATTATCCTATAACAGCTTCTAATTGGTAATGCTAATCCAACATAAGTAGGCTAATTAAACTATATGTCACATAATATTATTTAATCTATTTTTGATTTATTAACAACACAAAGTTTTCTTTCTCAATTACAAAATTATATTTAAAAAAAAATACTCAATTCTCTTTATTCATGTTAATGGGACAGATACGAAAATCAATGACATGAAATTTACAAAGTTCAATAGTTTGCTACATTAAGAAAATTAACATAACTTTATAATGTGAAGTTCAAGAATTCTCCAATACTAGCATCCACCAAAATCAGCAATTGAATCCATAAACAAAATAAAATGAAAAATAAAAATAAAAGGAAGAAGAAGAAAAAGAAATATAGATATGGTGCACCTATTTTGAATGCTTTAGGGACATATAATCACTAACCATGCCATTGTGAAAGCAAGATGTTTTATGTACTGTTACAGAATACATTCTAAGGACATATTAAAGAGAGAACGAGATAGCATCTACCTACATCAGAAACCATTCACTATTCAGCTTCTGATTCATCTTAGATTGGCTAATAAATTGAGAACAGATGGTAACATGAATTGAAACCCGCATAACCCAGCTAATGAACAGGAAACAAAAGCAAACAAATTAAACATGAAGGTGTCACGTTACTTTTACACACATACTCAAGTAAGTGTGTGGAAAGAAATACAAAATTAATATCCATAAATGATAAAAATTCAACAATGTGCTTAAATGGGTTTCAGGTTATTTTTATTTCTTTCGCATGCCATAAAGTTTATAAAGTCTTTTTTGCGAGTGATATGGCAGTATCAAAATTTAGAAGTTATGATGTTATTTAAAAACCAAAAATTAAGTTGTTATGTTAATTGCTTATTAAAAAAAATAGTTATTATGTTAATTGTGTTTATGAGTTATAACCCATAACCCATCCAAATAACACTCCAATTTATGGGTTTTCATAACCCAATTAAATTTAAATTATATTGGTTTATTAAGGTTGGATTGGATGGGTTGAATGGATTACTCCATTTTTGAACAGCCTAGTTACCAAATACCATATTTGAAATACCATGGAAGTTCCAATTCCGACTTATACTGTTCCAGCTTCTGGAATTTAAAGGACTCTGCCAAGTTGTTTATATAATAAGTACATAATAAGTATCCAAGTAAACTCAGCCCAGTTGTTAATGACCAATCTGCTGTCTGACAATTTACGGTTATTTGTTGGTTAAGGAAACAACATAAAAGACATGCAAGAAAGAAATCAAACAAGATGGTCAGAATGCTAACTATAGAACTTAGCAAATGTACATTCTAACCTCACCACAGAAAAGACAATGTGCTGCAGAATATAATCTGAAAAACTCACCAGCTTGTATAGACAAAAGAAGATGAGTAGTTTCCACATAGGAAAACAAATCATCCACAAAAAATGATAGTGCACTGCACAACATAATCTGAAAAACTTACCAGTCCATGTAGACAAAAGTAGACGAGTAGTTTCCAGATTTGGTATATAGCAATCGGTGGTGATAATCGTGAAAATCAGCGCTGTGGAGAATTAAACAGTAAATGTCAAAGATCACAACAGAAAATATGATCAGAGATAAGTGTACCAGCAAGAAAAGTACACTCACCCTCCGATCAAATCCATCAGCATAGTAACAAAATGGAATTCCAAGGCTCTGCTACTCTCACTCTTCTAACAAATTTCTGTTAAAAAAGATAGAAACCTAAAAACTTGTGACTCAAAAAGATATAAATACTTAGATGATCAGTGCTAAATAATCCATTTATCAACTACGTTAAAGTATGATTATAATCTATGTTCTCAAACGATGTTATTATAGAATGATAATTCTACAGATTAGCCAAATTGTAAGATCTCTACAGAGAAAAAATGATCCTATCCAATAAAAGTCAAAAACAAGAAGTTGAGCCCATGAAATGCCATATATGTGTAATGAATTGCGAGAGCATAATCAAACAAGGAGCAGAAAGGTTCTACAAGTACTGCATATTTACAAAAAGAAAGTACAAAAGCTCATGCCATTGTTCATGTTCTTGGCAGTAAGCAATTAGTCTATTACAGTGCATAAATAGAATTCACATCCAAATATAAACTTTTTTTCTGTGGAACTAAACCCATTAAAGCAATCATAATTTACTCCAATAGCAACACAAAATTCAATTGAAAATAGAAAAATGTCACTGGGCACATTCTTAGGAAGAAATTCGATTGCAATGTCCGATGACGCTTCCTATTTCTGATAGCACTAATGCGATGTAATGTCCGACTGATGCCACCAGTGAATGGTTAGAGCAAAATACATATATATACCTTAATACACATCCACAATTAGACAGATATGAAGTGAGAAAGGAATCAGATGATTGAAATCATAATCAATTAACCATATACACATTAACCATATACACAGGATTGAAATTCATAATAAATAGTATAATATTGAAGCAATTAGGGAATAAAACTAACCTTAAAAGTGGTTGCTGGTGACCGGAGGTGGCTCAGATACGTTGGTTCGGTATTGGACACAGGTGACCATCGATGAAGATTGAAAACCAAAATGAAAAATGTTGAAAGAAAAGAACAGGAACATTAAGAACAGGGCATAGTTGCCGGCGAGCAATAGACGACGAAAGAGCGGGGACGAGGGCGAGTGGCGATAGCGATGAGGGCGAGTGGTGATGGCGACGAGAGGTGAGCTACGATGGGCGACGACAGCGATCTGATAGCACGCGAGGAAGACGGCTTTAGAGGCAGCAACAGCGGTGAGACTTGACCTGCGACGGCGGGGTGGGGGTGAACGGCGGTGAGGGAGCAAGCGACGGCGGGGTGGAGGGCAATGCCGAATCTGGCGCCTGAAGGCTGGCAAGGGAGAGGAGGCGAGATGAAGGAGGCGACGCAAAAGAGTGGCAGATGGGAAAATGGGTTTTGTAATTTTAGGTTATATTTGCAGGCGAATGGTTTGGAAGTCTAACCATTTTGTTTTAACCTTTCAACGACCGAATTTTGAGCCTTTTAGCGACCGGATTTAAACCCCTCGTTAAAATTTGAGTTCTAACGACCGGGTTTAATTTCCTTCGTTATTTGTATCTTTTTACGACCAGATGAATCAAAAAACATGATTTTCTATAATGCGGATGAATCATAGAAACATGATTTTCTATAATGCGGATGAATCAAAAATACATTTTTACATACAACATAAAAATAATACACTAAATAAAGTACAGTAATTAAGAAATGCAAACCACATTACAGAGCCTTTAATTCCCGCTCCTTCGGCCTGCTCGGAAATATCACTCAAGGTAAAAAATTGGGGGCCATAAAAAGAATAATGATATAAAATTGTTAGTCAATCAAGTAATATAAACAAACAATTAATTAAATAAATTAAGCCATTTAAATAATCAAATACACAATCAACCGGAAAATATGGCAATCAATTAAGCTAATTAAATATAAACAATAAATTAAATACAAATGATTAATTAAATTAATTAAATGTAAACGGTCAATTAAATCAATTTAATATAAATAATCTATTAAATTGATTAAATATAAACAATAATAATAAAAAATAATTAAGCAATTGATTAAAAATATAAATAATATAAGCAACCAATAAATAAATTAAACAAATTAAACAATCAGTTAAACATTCCATTAAAGAAATTAAAGAAATTGATCCATTAATTAAATATGAATAATAAAATAATAATAATAATAATAATATAAAATAATAAATGTAAAATAATAGAATAGGATTTGTAATAAATAAAAGAAAGGTGAAATGAAAATATTTAAAAGAACAAAAGATGGCCAAAGTGAGAGGAAAGGAAAACGCAGCAAAAAAATGTAAAAGAAATAAGTAAGTGGGGATGAGGCATTCAAGACTCGTGAATGCCATTCACGACTCGTGATTGTCATTCACAAGTCGTGAAAGGCATTCACGGCTCGTGCAATCCGAACGGGAAGTTGAGGTTTTCTGATGTGTCCAATCGATTCAATGGCTCAATCCGGTCGGGGAAAATGAAATCCGATTGGGAAAACACAATACAAGCAAGAACAAGAGTAAAATTCGATTGGCAACCAAAAGCAAGCAAAACAAAATCACTGACTCAAAGAAATGGAAAAACAGAGGTGAACAGAGGAAGAAGAATAGGCCATCAGATATGACAAAATAAGATCGAAACATGCAAAATACTAAAACTAACATGCTAATATATTCATAATAACCACAAACACACAATCGACAAGTTAATAAGATCAAACAAGAAATATATACAATATATACAAAGCAAAAAATTTACTAATGAAATCAAACGAGAAAAAGAAAGCAAAGAAAAAATAAGAGAAAGAAAGAAGAAGCAAAGATCCCAGTATTTACCCTCAGAATTTGACGTTCGATGTGCAAATGATTAAATGCTGGCTTCCTGGATTCAAGAACAAATTTTCAACGTTTTTTTTTTGGAAATTCAAAATCCTTTTTGCTCTCAAAACCTTCTCTCTCTTTTCTCTGCTCTCTATCTCTTTTTTCCTCTTTCAATAATGCTCTCTCCCCTCTCTCAGTTGTTCAACCTCTCTTTTTAATATTTTTCCACCTGATTAGATGGTTTCCCCACCAAAACACTCATAAAACCCATTTTTCAAACTAACTCCTCGAAGAAAATGGAAAAGAGAAGCCGGGCACGTGAGGCAGAGATGGGCCAGTGAGCCTCCTCAATAACGTGAGGCCGGACCTCACGTTAGTGAGATGGGCCTCACGTTATCTCATGTTAGTGAGATGGGTCTCACTGCCCAGGCCCAAAAAACCCTTCTTTTTTTTTTTTTTGTTTTTTAAAATAAAGAAAGGAAAATGAAAAATATATTTTTTCCAAGGAAGCCATTACATCTATTTGCTCCTTGCTCGCGCACAGGCATCATTTTTATCATTGGGTAACTTCGGTCTGGACTGCCTCTGGACCCGGTGTCTACACACATACATACATTTAAATATTCACCAAAAATATGGAAAATAGGAGAAATTGTATCCACTAACCTCAATTTCTTCATTTCTTGCTCAATTCTCTTTTTCTTTTCCTTTTCCTTTATGTTTTCCCCTTCACTAACTTGTTCTTCACCTAGGACAAATGGAACATCATAAATTTCACTCAATTCCTTTATTCATTCCATCATAATTCATAGGCATAATAATTCTCTGCATTAAATTCTACCCCAAATTCAAATAAAAACTTTAAATTCATTTACTTGAGCTTTTTGCCCTAACTTGTTCTTCCCAAAATTTCTATGAAATTCTCTGCTAAATTGAGCTCTTGACATGGTAGAAGATTAATCTAGGGCTTTAGAATTATTAGAGAGGTAAAATTTGCTTAGAATTTTATGTGGAAATTTGAAGAAAATGGAGCAGAACTTAGGTGCATATGGTTTGGCCAAGAGCAGAAATGACGGAGAATGAAGAAGTCTCAAGAGAATTGTGAGTTTTAGCCTTTATATAGTCCTAAATGGAGGGCTAGGATTGAATATTACACTATTTAATCAAATGGTTATTATGTGTACACTTGCCAACTTCCTATTCATTTAGATTTTTTTCTTTGTATTGTTCCATAAAAATATGTCTAAAAATACTAGAAAATATCCCTAACAAAATTATATTTAGGTAATTTTTCCCGATCTGGTGGAATTTTATCGATCTGATAATTAATTTTTCACTTCCAAAAATTTCTTTATAATGTTTCTAATGAGTCTATGAAGTCGAAAAATTTTTTAGAGACCTCTAGAATTTTTTCAAGGTTGGTCAAAATTAGGTCAAACCGATTACTATTCAAACCAAACCGTGACTTATTTTTAGTTCTAACTTTTAAGGGCCTATTTAAACTCAATTTCATATCAAATTATATTCTCGGACTCGTCATGAATTATACTTTCCAACGATTGAACAAAATAATTTTTGATCTCGGGTGATACTATTCACCTCGGGTGATACTACTCCCGACTTGGAAGGTACTATTCATGAAAACTGAAATTTATGGCATTACATTTTCTCATTCCCATCCATGTGGCAAATATATGGCATGGTAGTCTTCCCTTATTTCTTATATCGTTTTCCACTCTTATCTAAAAAATATATAGACAAACAAAGCATTAAAAAGTAATAAAATACACCAAATACAAACAAAAATTAGCAAGAAAAAAAATTTATCCTTACCTATCATCTCAGTGCAATCTTCTTCATCCAACTGTTGAGGTTGTTAATAAGTTTGATCATCAATTTGAGGAGGTATTATGTTTTGTTGTCCAAGCTCTGGTTGGGATTGTCATTGAGTGTGTGAAGAGTAATCTTGATTATCATTTGTGACTAACCTCAACCCATTAAATATATAGGCCTTTGAGACATTTAACAGACATAGAGATACATAATGCAATCATTTATATATGTTATATTGAAAATAATACTTGTAATAATGGAAGAAAGCCTATTATGTAGAAACACAATGTACAAATAGATTACAAATTTAATAATTTTCGATCACATCAGTACGAACCAACTAGGATGCTTGTTGTCATTTAAACAATGTATAGCAAAAGCCATCATACTACTGTCATTATCTATTTCATAACCATGCCAAATACATCTCTCGGTGCAACCCTTCTTATTACAAACCAATTAGGATTTTTGGGATCCATAGCATAAAATAATTCCTCAACTTGTGATGAAAATACATATGGATTGTCTTCAACCCTTTTACCTATATAAACTAAAAGAGATGAGTTAACAAGAGTAAACCCAAATTCATCATGTTTGATACCTAATTTACGATAAACATCAAACCAATCACATTTAAACAGAACTACTTTAAAACTACCATAGTAATCTAATTAAATAACCTCCTTTAATCTACTTGTGACATGCGTCACATAGGCAAGTGTGTAAGGAGTGCACCAAGGAGACCGTTTTATTTATATTGATTCCACTTTTAGGGACGGTTAGGTGAAGGTCTCCCGCCCTTTAAAGCTGGTTGCTTCACAATTGTCAAAGGATTCTTATCCCATCATTGGCGATTAAACTCAGGATGCGTCTTTGGACATCACAAGGTAGATATGATGGAGTCAGCATCGGATAGAACATTGGGACAGTGGTTCGACCTTATGAGGCCAAAACCGAGAGAAGGGTTCTAGACGTCACTCTTATTCATACCTTTGGTTAATATGGCATTCATGGACCTCTAGGTTAATGATTTTATCCCTCTTCTCATGCGTTTATCATGGCAAGAAAACATAAGGTGCTCTCAATCACTTCAGAAAGTTAAAGAGACATACTAAATTAAATAAGCGTCCATAAATTGGGTTATTCATTGAGCTCATTTGGTAAGGACATTGGTCCTCGCATGCAATTGTGAAAATGGATTTATTGCGACTTTTATTGGTTGAAAATCTGGGACTTTGGTACCGTTTTATTAAGAAAATTTCAAATTATTTAATTATGTACAAAATTTTTTACATTTAAAAGCTTAATATTCACATGTGAGTTTTGGGCATGAAATAGGACATTGGTCGAATTTTATTAATGGAAGATCCCAATTATACAGTATCAATATTTTTGTGTTATTTTTCCATTAATAGGACAAAAACCCTTTCTATTACAATAGGTACACATAAATGGTAAAAGGACAGAAGAAGCGAGCTTAATCTACTCCCCAGGCCATGTAGCACATAGATTAATACAAAAGAGCATGCATTTAGAACGGCTAAGAGGTTGAGTCATGCTCGTGAGTAGTGGCTCATCCCTAGTCATTTATCACTAAAAGGCATAAAGATAAATTAAGACTAGTATAAATTTGATTGATAATCATGAGATGGTTATATATGGTGATATAAATCAAATATGTAGGTACTTGTTAGAGAATAAGGTACTAGATAGACCCATTATGAGATCACTACATGGGATAGTGTCATAAGTGATCTTATAATAGATATGTTATTGAATCTTTTGACTAGAGGTTATCACGGTTTCCTACATAAGGAACAATATGTTTTGACATAATCAAACATTATCTTTAATCGGATAATTATAAAGTTTATGATTGGGCATGATGAGAATTATGCAAAGGAAAGTGAACAATCAAGATGGAATTTGTCTATCTCTTATGAGAGAGATATCTATTGGGCCCCTCGATAAGTAGGACTGTAAAATGCATGGCCATACTCAAATAAATTGATAGTGTGATCAATGTCATTTGAATTTATCAGTCTACTTAGTGATCGGAAAATTATATGTTTGAACAATATATAAGTTTCACATGGACCATGACTTATGTTCAAACAAGATATCGTGTGACAAAAGGATAATAACATGTTCTGTTATCAAGTTAAAATCGGACTATATTTATATTATTTGGGTAGTCATAATGTCTTACTAGAGACCAATTATGACTTGTGGGCTTATTATGGAGTTGGGCCCACTGTTAACTTAATATAAACCTATTGGGTCACACATCAAGACCACAATGAACATACTGGATTTTAATTAGGGTATTATGAAATTATATAAATATAGGTATTTATATTTAAATTTCGTAATTATATATGGATATATATTTACATATAACATTTCTTATTATTTTGAATAAGGAATAAATAAATAAATAAATATATATATATATCTCTTATTTTTGAATAAGAGATAATATCCCTAATTTATCTCTCTAGGGTTTACATATATATATGGATCTATGTTTAAGAAAAACCTAATTTCGTTTTTCTAAGAGAGGCTGCACTTTACGAACCCTAGCTGCCATTTTAGAAAACCAAGCCGCCACTTTTCTTTGTGAAAGAAAATCGTAAAGAAATTCAGTCGCGAGAGAAGGAGTTAGCATTCCTAGGCGATTGTCTGTTCATCGGTTCGCACGTGTGGATACTGATAGAGGGCGTTTGTGATTGGAGCAGCGCCTATTATCCGATCGAACTAAGGTGTTGGTTCATATTTCTGCGTTATAAAAGTTAGTAAATCTTTATCGCTCCTTTTGAATCAATTGAAATACATGGATCTTGTTTGGTTTCGTTTTATATTCCGCTGTACTTAATTTTGAATTACTGCGATGAAACCCAACACATTTATATAGTCAATTCACTAACTAATTACAGTTTAGTCCTTTAATTAACCATACAATTTCAAAAATTTACATCTAGGTCCTCATCTTTTTCAATAATTCCAATTATGTCCCTTATTTTCTCTAAATTACCAAAATACCCTTATTTACACTTAATTACTTATTTACCCTTCTTTACACTTAAATTTCCATCATTACCCTTTTATAACTTACCAAATTACATTTTAGTCCCTATTTTATCAATTTTACACCAAATTACCATTTAGTCCTTATATTTTCATTTCTTTACACTATTATTATTTTAAATTACACTTTTTTACCTAATTTACTTCATTTCTAACAATTAAGTGCAAAATTATCATTTTACCCCAAAACTTTCTATTTCTTTCAATTTAGTCTTATTTTCACTTATTTTCTTATTTATCGCTATATTAGTCAATTTAATTGCATATTTAGCATAATGCCCCTAAGCTTTTATCAAATTACAATGTTACCCTTCTTCTTACTTTATTTACAATTATGCCATTAATTAACTATATTTTCACATTTAATCACTTCTTTAGCTTATAACTTATCAATTAACCCACTAACCAATCATTTTCATGATAAATTACGTTTTAGTCCTTAATCTTTTATCTTCTTTCAATTTAATTCTTTCTTTACACTTTTTCACCATATTTTTTCCAATAAATTTCTTTATTAATTAATTTCTTTATATTTGCCCCTAGTAACAACCAGTAGTTATCATTAGACTGTATATGCGGGACTGGGCTTTATAGCCCTAATCTACCGAAGTGGCCACTAGGGGGCCAAGTTACACTTCGATAGTGTCGGAGTGACCACTAGGGGTCAAATTACACTACACTTACACTTTACACTACACTTACACTTATAAATAGACTGTCATTGGTCTATAATTGCAAGTCACCATGACTCACTACTGCGGTATACACTGACATCCCTATGGCTAGCCATCTATATCCTGAACTAGACTTACTACCAGATCACTAAGGGCAAGGCACTTCATCATTCATTTCATTATTCACTTCATATATAAAATGAATAATTTTCACAATATTAAACCATACAATACAATACCACTTCTTTTTCATTCTTTTTCCATCAATTCCTTTTCGATTCACTTGATATTCAATGTAAACATCATTCATATCAAGAATTCATTGAAACATACAATTTCAATTGTTTTCATCTTAAACATAATGCATTAATTCTCTTTATACATGTGCAAATATACACTTTTAACTTCAAGTAAATTCACATATTCTTATTTTCTGTTCTTTATTCATTTTATACTATTATACTTAACAAATAATCAAGTTACACATTATTTATTCCAAGTTTACTATTCGGCCAAAGCACTCATTACACTTTATCTTTATTTTTATTTTAATTTAATCACTCAATTAATTAAATCTCATGTCATATATCACAAGTATATCATGTATATACATTAACTATTAAAGTTTAACATGGTTTACCGTAATAATACCATTCGGCTTATGATACACTTTCACTTTAAGTTTATTTTTCTTTCCTTAAATCATTTCATTTACTAAATATCATGTTAAACATTACCTAAATATCATTTACATGCCATAATAACCAAGTATAGCTTTATTTTTCCTATGTATACCATTCGGCCCAATCTTAGTTTCTTCACCAAATTATTATCTTCTCATATTAAGCTTTCAAATCATCATTATTTACATTCCTAAGCATGACTATAAGGTTAGATTTCATTTTACATGCATATTTCACATACTTAACACTTAGACATAACCTAAAATCATGCTTTTTCAATGGAAATAAATGAATTTTATAATGACAAACCCCAAATCATTGCTTAACACTTCTCAAGTGTCCTTTTTAATACCTTAGCCTTAGGATAAATCTTTCGCTCCTTGTAAACCTAACCATAGTCGAATATATTCAATGAGATTTCATCAAATCTATGCTTTATTTTTACAAAATAACTTCATAAACATGTTATACATACTTAACAATGCCCATAGGAACCTTTAAACCCAATTAAAATTTCCTAAATCACTTACCCCAAAATCAGACCTAAACCTTGCATCCTTAGATTTCCTTGCTTCCAACACTCCAAATGGGCTTCAAATACTATTTCTAAGTTGTGGAGGAGCTAAAATTTATCTAGGAGGCTGAATTTTGGGGAAAGATTGAAGGAAAGATGAAGAAAAATGGAGGAGAAAATAAGAAGAGGAATTCATCCAAGAAGGGAGAGAGCAGGTAGGTGGAGGCTAGATTTCTCTAGAGAAGTCTAGCCTTATGCATCCTTATATAGGCTGGAATTGAACCGAACCGGTCCAACTAAAGTGGTCCAACTGGTTTGAACCAAAATTTCGATTTTCGGTCAATTTTCACTATTCTATGGCATCTATGTGTTTCTCAACTTATTTTCACTCACAACCAATTTTATAATTATTGAAATAACAAATATAGCCTCTCTGCAAAATTGCAACTCAATCGGAGTCCATTTGGGGCCCGATTCACTTAAATCGGTCCGATTCAACACTGTTCGGTTATGCCGTAAAACACCATTCTAATATTGTCAAAAATTACTAAAAATTATTTTAAGCCTTTAAACTTCCCACTTTACACATTTTTGAGCTCAAAAACTATTTTTAAAAATTCGGTCAAAGTCTGGTCAAACCCTAGTTCAATTGAACCGAACTAGAGGCTAACTTTAACTTAAATTTCGGAGGTCTATTTGACTCCGTTTTCACTTCAAATTTTACCACTAGACTTCTGACAGTCAACAAATCAATTTTACCAAATAATAAAATTTTTAGTATTTGCTGTCAATTTTGACTGTATAGCTAGCTCGAGATTACCCATCCTGGGATTGCTATGCCTCGAGCACACTTAACTTTCTACTTTTACTGTACTATAAGATACACATCCCATTACTCTAAATCAAAATTACACTATAGACTTTATAAAATTCACTGAATACTCCTGACCCTGTATTGAGGCCATTACATTCGAGAACAAGTCGAATACCATTCGGGGGTTCGAAGCTCGTCATAGTGAGAACTCCGCTGACCCATGAGATTTTGCTTCGAAAGTACCTTTGGTTAATTTATTATAAATAAGTTTAAGATTATGAAATTTTATCTTTCTTAAAAAAATTGCATTGCATTCATGTTAGGGCCTTAGAATTAAGTTAGGCATCCCTCTTTTAACCCCGGTGCATTCCCGAAGCACAACCCTATGTTCACTCAATATAGGGGAAGTAATTAGGGATAATCACTAGCCCAAACCTTATACCATTTAGTATGTCAAATGATGACCCGATAGGTCGCTATGCTTGTGATGAGTTAGATCTGTTGGCAGGGATCACACTTAGGTAGCCCTAAATCTGTATTGCCTGGCTAAAGCCCATATAATGGCATAGACACTTCCTATAATTGTAAGGACCAAAAATACACCTTTGCAGTAATAAGGCAAACTTAGGGTGAAATGGAAGTCGAAAGTGGATGATTAAGTGATGGGAGTGTCAAAGAGAATGCAATCGTCATTAATTCGAAAGATATGGCAAGAGCGACCATTCGCCAATTCTTTATTTTAAAGTATGATAACTATGTAAAAAAGAAATAGTATGGTGGACCAATGTATAAAATGGAAATTGAGTTAATTTGTGGTTTTGTTTGTTGTGGAATTGAATGGAAATATGAACTTGGTTATATTGAAGTTGTAAGGGAAAATTCTGCTCAATTTTACTCTTGACCTTGATTCGAATTTTAGGCCATATCATAGTTTAGTAATATCCAAACTAGATGATTCTAGTGGAATTTGAACCATGACTTTTATGTCTACAAATTTCTTAGAAATAGTCATGGCTAGTTTTAGCTCTAAGTAGCCCGAAACTAGCTAAAACATAAGGGTATCTTCTTTGGCCGGGTTCATGGAACAGTATGTATCTCTAAGGCTATAACTCCTAGGTTTTATTTCCAATTGATCTAAAATTTTACCAGTATCAATTTAAGATATATAATAATAAAATTATAGGAGAACAATTTTGCTAATTCTATCATTTGGAAGTTCGAATTGATTGCATAAAATGAGGGACAAAATCTGTTTTTAAAGGAGTTAAAAGCATAAGCTTGAAATTGGGGACCTAATTGCATAAATAAAATAAGTTAAGTGACTCAAGATATATTTGTATGGTTAAATGTTAAGCGAGGAATTAAATAAGATAATTTGGATTAATTAAGTTAATTAAGTGTTAAGTGTGTGAAGTGGAATGCAAGTGTCAACTTTTGGCTAGGCCACCTATGCATTTTACGTGCAATGTATATAAGTGTGAAGAGGTGGGTTTTGTTCTATCTCCACCTATGTGAGGCCGGCCATCTTTGAGGTAAGCATGAAGAATTCCTCATCTTCATTCTCTCCATTCACGCAAGACACAAGATAGGGAAATTGAATAAGGGATTTGAAGGGATTAGCCATAAATTAAGTTGTTCAAGTTTATGGGTAAGTTAATTCTTTTCTTTGTCTTCTTCTTATCTTTTTCTTTTGATGAAATTATATTGAGATGGAGTGGAGATGGTTATGAATGTGAGAGTAATTGTTCATTAGTTTGATAATGAAGAAAAAAGGCAAAGGAAAGGAAAAGGTGGGAGATGGAAGCACAAATGAACCTAAAGGAGCAAATGAAAAATAGGTTTGGGACTGTTGTGTGTTTTTGGTGCTATTGAAAATTTAATGATAAATTGAATATTCTGAGATGTTTTTGTATGTGTTATGTTGATTTGGGTTGAATTTGGTGGATTTATTGTGTCAAATTAGATGAATTTAGGTCATTTGATTTTAAAGTGCAGTTTCGTCCAAAGGGATAGAATGACCATTGATGACTATTTTGAGCATAAGTTGAGATTTAGAAATCCAAATCTCATGATTCCAATTGGATTATAATCAGGACTTCTTTGGATAAAAATTTTGTATAAATAGCTATAATTTTTTTTGGACTCTAAGGGCCTCAAAATTTCTCATTCCAGTAGCAAAATGTTCTAGCTAGGTCTTTAGAGTAGTGTAGACAAATCTGGGCATATCTCCATGGTTTTAGCTCCAATTGACTTAAAATTTAGCCATTAGAAAGCTAACATCCTGAGGTTTAATTGTTTAGAAGAAAATTTTGATTGAAATTGACGTTTTCTATGTGCTATTTGAGGTTTAATTGGAAGTTGCAATCTATTTTTGGTAAAATAGAGTTGTTGTAGGGTTTGAAGAGAGTTGTCCCATCCCACATGGGCCTTTGTGTGAGGGACGGGAACACCTACTGAGGTACACCCATCGCTCAGTTGTAACAACTTTAAGGACGGCCATGGTTGAGTGGTTGGCCATCCCTTGGCCACCAAGTTTGAGGGACGGCTGTCCCTCATCCATGAGTTGCTGTCCCTTACTTTAAAAGCTACTAATCTTCCTTATGTACTTTCCTTACCCCATTCAACTATTATGCCATGTAAAATATGAAATCTAATGATGATTATTTGGATTATTAAATGGATTATATATATATATATATATATAAATGAAATTATTTTGTTAAATAAATTATGCAAATGCTATCACATCATGATTTAACTGGATTAAATAATTGTTTCGCTTGCAAAAGTCGGGTCGTGGATAGTTAGGCATGCCTAAAGGGTCTATAGGCGCAGCCTATGTGTTTAGACTGCAATTTGGTCCCTATGTGTTTGGATCTTGCTATAATCCCTATGTATTTTGGATTCCGGATGTGGATCCCTATGCGTATTGAAACTGTACCTTTGGGTACCTATGTGTTTCAACCCGTTTATCCACTACTTTGAAATGCAGGCAATATGTGTAACACTCTTATACCTTACGTACACTAATATGAATATCGGTACAACAACTAGATAAATAGATGCTACAAGAGATAGTTCAGTAAAAAAAACTTTTTGCATTCAAACATCAATTATACTTATAAAAAAATAATAACAATAATAAAGTAGTCCAGAAATAATACTGTCTGCAAATTCCATATCTAACATAACTAGGATCCATAAACCTTATAGTACACTGAAAATTGTATACATGCCATAACTATGCTCACATATCTGTATTTGTTCCTCGCCTCAATTGTCACTGATATCCCGGCCACTTAACAACTTCCTATCTTCGCAACCTGCGCGTAGCAACAAAACTATGCGCTGAGCATTCAAATGCCCAGTGGTGGATACATATCCTAAATTTTCCACACTAATACAATATGCATGCGCACACAAGCATTTTTCTTTATTCCCATTATCTGAACATTAATTTCTGAGTCTTTTAGACAGTTATGACATACTTTTACTTTAATTATTTATCTTTTACCTTTGTCATTATTACAACAATCCCAATTATCATTATTATTGCTATTATTACATTGTTAACTTTTACAATATTATCATTACATTCCGTCAATAAATCTGAGGACCAGTTAGTGACTGTAAGCACTGTGTCTCGAGGCGGTCCAGATCAGAGATTACCCGATGAAGAAATCGATGCTCGAGTTCGGATGAATGGTCGAGATTCGGAGATTTTGGCCCTCTAGATTCATGAGAAATGTGGTTTTTTTATTCATGGCAATGACAAAAAGAAAATTGGGAGCTTTGGGGTAAAAAAGGGAATTTCCCTCCACCGGCATCCAGCCCGTCGCTTCCTGGGAAGCCCGTCTCTCGTTATGAGGGACGACCCGTTGGTGAGATGAGGGATGGACACGTGCCCTTACACAAACGCCCGTCAGTGAGACTCCAACGCCTGTCGGTGGAGTCCTGTTTCCTATTGGAAAAGGGATTTAACCGACGCCTGTCTGTGGCTTAGACGCCAGTCGGTTGAATCCTATTTCCAACAGGAAATAGGATTTAACCGACGATTGTCGATGGGCTTCCGACGGCCGTCTGTAATTCAAAACCTATAAAAAGCTATTTTTCACCCGTTTTGGGGGTTGGCTCGTTGGACGAGTTTAGCTATTTTCCTACCTAAAAAAAATATTTTCCAGCACTCTTTTGACCAAATAAAATTTCTCTTTTCATTTATTTTGTTTTGGTGAATCAAATTAATTCAAGGGAGCTAAAATCAATTAGTTTCTGCTAAATTTGATTCGAACATTCGTCCATTTTCGTGAAAATTAAGGAAACAAAAACCTAAACTTTATTTCTCGGTTTTCACTCATTTTCTCGTGAAGCGTGCGGGGTTCAGATCCTCAAGAAATCCTTCAAAAAGGTAAAAACCGAGGGTAAATATTTTGGATACATATTTCATTCAGTTTATTTTGCCTTTTTTGGATTTTTGTGTTGAAAAATTATTTTGTTTTTACTATTTTTTTGAAGAACAGTAGTGACCGACGGGTTATAAGGCCACCGACGCTCGTCGGTCGTTTGAGCGATGGCACGTATGTGACGCATTATTGCCCGCTGGTCATCTTAGGATATGCCTATCTCTAGGATGAACGACGGCATGCAAATCCGTTGGTTGCTTCCAGAGACGCCCGTCTATCAGTCGTTAGTGGCTGTCTCTGGGTTCTGTTTGCAATTTTCAAAGACTTTTCCTCATTTCTTTCTATTATTTATTTCTTTTATTTCTAAATTTTTTCTCTTCTGTCTTTTATCAATAGTTTTATTCTTATTATTTCAGTTCTGAATTTTCACCTTTATTTTCATAAATATTTATTAATGTTTTGTTTTTTTTTATATATATTAGCATTATTGATTATTTTGTGAGATTGTTTTTTATGTCTTTGGGATGATTTGGAGCTTAAGAGGAGTTTTATCATGGGAGACTCCATTTGGTTTATCTCTTTATCCTTTATTTATTTATTTATTCATTTGTTTATTTATTCATTTATTTATTTATTTGCTTATTTAATAATTTATTTATTGATTATTTTGTGCTCACAACGAATCGTTTTATTCTGTGTTAGATAAAAATGGATAAATATTTTATAGTAAATAAAATTGGGATTTTTACAAACTCAAGGATCCAACGTCCTATTTTCCATCCAATAAAAAAAAATCACGATAAAAACTAGTGTCTTTTATAATAAATGCATGCGAAGACCAAAGCCCTCTAAATAATTGAATTCCCCGTTTTTATGTATGCATAGCACTTTTATAAAAGGGAGTTGTATTCCGCTCCTAGTGTTATTGTAATCTATTTTATAGTCATTATTGTTATATATTGTTTTATTTATTACGCTTTTAATGTGAATAAGTGCGCTTTTAATTGAATTGCATCGTGTGGAGAAAGAGCGAATTAATAAATTCAAAACCTAATCGTAAAATTAATCAAGGTAGAAATAGATGAGAAGTCCCGAACCCGGCTCTGGTCTTTGGGCTCAACGAGGCGAGAGGTATCCGATCACTCATTGGAACCTCCAAGACACCTTTGGTGTCCCACCAAAAGACTCAATTAACAATCCTAGGCTCCATAGGGTTAGAGGGTCATTCTCAATGTTCTATTGGGGTGTTCACCTCCAATACCCCTTTGGTTTGCCCAAGATGGATAAAAGTGCCGTCTTAGGCTCACTGAGGCGAGATCAACTTTTCCAATGTTTTGTTGGGTGGCGACTCCATGAAACCTCCTTGTTGCCCAAAATAGACACACTTGCAATTTGTTGCAAGATGTCAACGGACCCTCAATTTGCCCGATCGCCCTAAAGCGGGCGGTCAGAGGGGCTGCCGCGGGGTTCGGCGTGCATCACAGTGGCGACTCCACTGGGGACTGGTTTGAGACTTTGATTTGAAAATACCTTGATTAAAATTTACAATTAAGTTTTAGTTTATAAATTCCCTTTCTCTCAAATTTGCATTACATCCCATTAGAGCCTTAGATTATGCTAGATTGGTCCCTTCTAAACCTCGGTGCATTCCCGAAGCACAACCCTATGTTCACTCAATGTAGGGAAGTGTTAAGGATAATCACCAGCCCAAGCCTCGTACCATTTGGTATATAAAATGGAGACCCGATCGGTCGTTACGCTCATGATGAGCTAGACCCGTTGGCATGGACCATGCTTGGGTAGACCTAAAGTAACACCATCCTTGACTAAAACTCATGTAATGGCCGTAGATACTTCCCCTAGGTGATATGAACCGTAATACTGTGCTTGCTGTATGAATCCTTATGTATTGAGTAAGTCCAAATGTCTTGCTTGGTTGCCTAGCCAAAGGCTTTCATGCCTCGGTAGGGCCACGTCAATATATTTGGATTACTTAAATATGTAATGACCATTTCCCATGCGCTTGTGCATTAGTTTAAGAGTGTTATGCTGCCGGTTTTTCGCCGCGCACCATGCCTGTCCATCGGGTTCCCTGTTGACCCATAGGCTAATCCTGCCTAGGGAAGAGACTATGACCACGTGTGTGGAAGTAATAAGGGTGGAAGGACCTATCTGCTCGTATGTGATTTGTGGGTGTTGCATATCACGATCATGCATTTCATTTGCACTCATGCATCATTCTAACTCCTTGTTTCTACAGCCATCATAAATCTGCCTAGGTGGACGAGAGGACCCGCGGGGCGATTGATCTGAACTTCCGTGTCTGAATTACCAGAAAGGGAGAGCTTCTTAGAGAACTGTCCAGAGACCAGCTGTACCGCATCAAAGATGGCTAACTCGCCAAGGGGAAATGATGCCACTAGGGCTTTGGTTGCTAAAGAGGTTGGTAGAAGATTTGAGGAATTTGAAGGTCGAATGATGAATATGCTGGCCGCGATGACCCAGCGTGCTGCTCCGCAAGACCCACCTCCTCCTCCCATGAGACAAAATGAACGGGGGGAGGATAGAGAAGAAAGGCAAGAAGAGATCTAGCCACCGCCTGTGGACTTGAGGTCAGCGACGTCGGGAGCCCTGAGAAGGAGACAAGCTCAGAGGTTGGAAGATGACCGAGATGAGGATTATGAAGAGAGTGTTATGTTAAAAAGGGGAAATGCACCCCAGTCAGAGGAGATTATGTGGAAGAAAATGGAGGAAAAATTCGAGGTAATGGCCCGGATGCTGTGTAGAGGTCAGGGGATGAATCCCGAAGATAAAGAGCTAGAGGGGGAGGATCCTATTCCCTACAATTTTAAAATGCCTGATGTTCCCAAGTTTGATGGCACCTCCGATCCAACCGCCCATGTTAAGCAATACTCGTTGATCATGAAGGGGACCACTTTGACAAAGAGGCAGAAGGTGGAGTATTTTTGCTTAAGCCTGACTGGCCCGGCCATTGATTGGTATCACAGCCTGGACCGCCGAACCAAGGAAAATTGTGACTTGCTGACAGAAGAGTTCTTGAGGCAGTATGATTGCAACATGAGGATGGAAGTAACCCTCAAGGATCTAGAGTTACTGCAGCAAAAGGCTGGTGAATCCTTTCAGAGTACTTGACTCGTTGGAGGAATAGAGTGATGGAGATGAGGAGGAAGCCAGAGACCCAGGACCAGATTAGGTTGTTCATAAAAAATGCAAGCCCATATCTGAGAGAAGGATTGAAGATGAAGGGTTTAAAAGACTGGGAGTCTCTGAAGGATATAGCCATTGAGGCAGAGGGAGAGTACCTGGCTCGAAAAGCAAATAGTGATAATTATGCTAAGAGGGGGAATGGTAGCCAGGGGGCAAGTAGGCCGGCAGGACCCAGCAGTAGCACCAGAAGAACGGTTGAGGTGTCTGCTGCTGACACAACCACAAGGCATTTTTCAAACTTGGGGAGGTCCTTGTCATTGGTTCTAAGAAGGCTAATAAAGGAAGGAAAATTACAGCCATTGCCTCCAAGACCTCCTAGGACACAAGGAATGCCAGGTCACAAGGAGAATGAGTACTGTGCTTACTATCAGCACACGGGTCATGTGACAGACAACTGTAAGGCTTTGAGGCATGCAATCCAAGACCTGATTGATACAAAGCAGATTACAGACCCTGAGAAGAGGGAAGGCCAGAAGAAAACCGGATACAACAAGGTGCCCTCACCCGTGTTCATGATCGGATCCAGTTTACTGGAGGAGTTTGTCTTGAATTAATTGTACGGTGATAATGTAAACACTGCTGTCACGAGCCTCTATGAGGTAAGTGAAAAAGGGACGCCCGCTGCAGTGATCGATTGCTGGTCCACTAGTGAGAGTGGAAGTGATGATGATAAAGCTATCGAGTTTCCTGACCCATGGGGTTCAGAGGAGGAGGAAGCGGAAGAGCAAAAAGGAAAAATGAAGGTCGGAGCGGTGACCTGTAGTGGGAGAGTAGTGCCGGAAGTGGCAGCACCTCAGGAGCCAGTAGAAGGTTAGAAAGAGAAGGGAAGGAGCCAAAAGGAGATCAGGTAGTCAAATAGTTGCAGAAGACACCGGCCCAAATTTCCATTTGGGATTTACTGAGGCAGTCCCCCTCTCATAAGCAAAGACTGGTAGAGGCTCTTTGCGCGACGACGGTGGCTACTACGATTTCGCCCACCGAGCTGCTGGAGGTGGTGAAAGGAGGGGTTGGAGAGAGTGTGGTGTTCATGAATGCTAATTTACCCGCAGAAGGCCGTAACCACAATCGCCCCTTGTACATCAGGGCTCAAATAAATCAGAAGCACACTTCTTGTGTGATGGTGGATGATGGGTCGTCAATTAATGTATGCCCTCAAGTAGCCATGGCAGCCTTTGGGGTGACAGAGGACATGCTAGCCAAGTCAGATTTGATGATCACAGCCTATGGCAATTCTCGTCGGCATGCTTCAGGGACTTTCAAGGCGTTGGTCAAGACAGGGCCAGTGGAGACAGAGGTAGAATTTGTAGTCCTGCCCATTCCTGCCAATTTTTTAGCATTGCTCGGGAGACCGTGGTTCCACAAGTTGGGAGGTGTTCCCTCTACCCTCCACCAGATGGTCAAGATACCACATGAAGGACAAGTGGTGACCATCAAGGCTGCAAGAGAGAATCAAGTGTCAATACTCGAGATAGCAAGGCAACCTTTCAGTGGGTTCCACGTGGCCATGATCAATGAGGAAGGGACAATAGAAGGAAGCCCACAAGTGCTAGCTAAGATGAAGAAGATGTCGTTCCTTCCGGGTGCTGGATTGGGTAAGAACTCCCAAGGGATGCCAGAAGCCATCGCCACTAAAGGTCAGAAGGATAGAAAGGGCCTGGGCTACAAAGGAGGAGTGCAGAGAGGAGTGAAGCCAGCAAAAGGGATTCCCCACCTTTGGGAAAGTTTTGTGCCCGCAACAGCACTTTGCGCTTACACCGGGGAGGCCGAGCCTCAGTTAGTGGAAGGAAGGATTGTGCCAGGATTTGAGGTATTCAGCGATGTTTATGATTGGGACATCGGGATAATCAAGCCAGCTGATGGCTTTTGGGATGAAGAGGTCTTGACCAATAGAGTTATCTGGGACAGGGAAGAGCCTGAGGAAGTGGTGACCGAAGCTATGGTGGCCGCTCATGTCAAAGGGAAGACGAAGATAGAAGTCGCTCAACAGGTGGATGAGGAGCCTCCAGTCAATGCAGACGATGCAGGACCTTCGACATTGGCAGATCCAGCAGGAGATGAGGAAGAGACCAGTTTAGATTGTCTTTTCATTTCTGAACTTTTTAATGATGCAAATGACAATTATAATTTTATTAATGAAATGAATGATTTTGCTTACTTGTGCGATGTTTCTGATAATTTCAACATGCATGATCATGATCATATTCCATCCTTATTTGATATTGATTCCACTGATGCTGCTCCATTTAATCTTGGAACCTCGAAAAATTCGAAAGAAATCTTGATAGCATCAAATATAACTCCTGATGAAAGAGAAAGATTTGAGAGAATAATAAAAAAATATGAAAAAGTCTTTGCCTGGACCTATGAGGACATGCCGAGAATTGATCGGAACGTCGCAGAGCACGCTATCTCGACTTATCCAGACCACAAGCCTGTGAAACAGAAGTTGAAAAGACTCAGGCCGGAATGGGCAGACAAGGTGAAAGAAGAGATTCGGCAACAGATTGAAGCTAAGTTTCTGGTGGAAGTACAGTATCCCATGTGGCTAGCCAATGTAGTCCCTGTGGCCAAGAAGAACGAAAAAGTGAGGGTATGCTGGACTATCGCGATCTGAACAAGGTGTAACACCCCGCCATCCCCGTTGGAAGGATACCGGAGTGCCACGCGGACAAACACATATAAACGAATCCAAATCATATCAATAATTAAAATAAAAGATGGGATGTAAAGAAACTTTTAGTAATATAGCTGTAAATCCTGTGACATATATATATATCATGTCTATAGTAAATCCTTTTTTTTTTCATATAACATATATCAATATTTTTTTACAAAAAGAGGCTCATAAGCAAATACATATACAAAAAAAATAATAATATTTGTTCCTTTACAAAAATTTACTTTGCTATACACAAGCCATATACAAAAATTACAGCGGAAGACTTCAAATAACTTCAATCAAAAAGGACTCATAGTGGCCGACCTGCAGATATCTGACTCCAAGCTAAACTCGCCACCTGCACGGGAAAAGAGCCCGTGCTAAGCGATAACGCTTAGTGGGGAGGAACAAAACAAATGCACAATATGCATATACAATATTTATACAATAATAATCTAATAATTCAAAAGCAAAGGCATCAAAGTTACATGTAAACATATCTCCAAATTCTTTACTTGACATGCATAAATAAATATACAATAACAGCAATTAAGTATACAATTCGTAGTTCTCATCTTTCTAAGTCTATAGATTCAAGGTGCATAAAATAAAGTTATGCAAGAACTCATATACATCATATACTTATAATCATGTCAATAATGCATTTCAACATATGCAACACATTTAAACATATAGCCTGACCAGTCTGAAAATATTCTCTAGAAGTGGATGCGATCAATTGGATACTGATAGGACACAGTATCCCAAGCATATAGAGACATGAGTCTCAAACATGTATTTTTCATATAGAGACCGAAGTCTCGCATTTAAATCCATATAGACCAAACATGGTCGAAACAAGGATCCAAACGGACCCACTTATAGCGTTTTATCATATAGCAGCTGCACACACACACTGACCTAAGTAAGCGCTTACTTATCCACTACTATGACTATTCAGGCATAAAACTCAACTCATAATTCAAGCACCAATATCAATATTAAATACAACTAAATGCAAATACATATTTCACGCGTACATGTGTCTAGATCAAAATCAGAAACGTTTAAATATATCCAGTATCAATAATTGGAGGCAGAAGTACAAATAATTCACATTCAAGTCAAATTATGTTCATGAAAAATATAAACTAGTAAATTATGTACATTAATTAGTTAATCAAGTATACCACTCAATATTAAGCAATTATTAATTACAATGCAGATTTTAAACCCAAACATTTGTCATGTAGTGCAAAAACCCTTGAAATCAGAAGTTAAACTTTATTTTTAAGAAAACAGGGCAGCAGGAAAGGCTGGTCACGAGTCACCCAGGCAGTGGTGTCTCGTGACGCAGCTTCACGCGAGCGCCAGGCAGAAGAGCAGGCGGTCACGGCGTGACCACTCGTCACGACTCGTGACGCCAGAGAGGGGAGGAGAAGAATCACAAGAACACGCAGGGGAGCAGGCGAGGTCGCGAGGCGTGATGCTCCATCACGTCGCGACTTCCCAAAGGGAGGAAGGTCACGGCGTGATGCTTCATCACGCCACGTGACTTCCCAAGGAGGGAGGTCACGGCATGATGTTCCATCACGTCACGTGATCTTCCTATCACATTCCTTCATCTTCTTCTCCAAACTAATATTTAGAAATTCCAGAAAAATGTGAAAAACCAGAAGATCAAGAAAACAGAGTACTTCAAAAATTCAGAACCCCAACTTACTCAAAACCATTTTTCAGACAATAAGTTTTTAAACAAATCCTTTCTAGTCTCCAGAGCCTATTTACAGAAAGATTAGTACAAATTAACCACATTCTAAACAATCAAATAATGTTCACAGAGGGTCACAAACCCAGAATCTTTCCTTTAAACTTATATGCATATAGTCTTCCATATCAACTTATAAGGCACAGAATTTTCACACGACTAATCGAACATGTAACTTATATTACTCATGCATTCTGGTAAACAAACACACGTAAATAACATTAACAACAGAATAATAAATAACATTGACAACAGAACAATAACCAGGATCCAAAACAAGAAAGATGACAGACACTCCCAAACTTGAATGAAGTCCCAAAAACGCCCACTGTACTCTTAGTCCACCACTTTATCTTTTCCTTTATCTAACCTCTTAACTTCAGATGCTTGCATACAGATAAAACAATAATTCATTAATCCAAGACGAGAAAAAGGAAAAAATCAACCATAAAAATCCTATAGAACCAGTGCCACTTACCTTCTGAAGCTTCTAACACAACCAAACCCTAGCTCCTCAACAAAATTACACACATGCAAATGATAGAAAGAACAGAAAATGGAGAAAGAACAGAATGTTGTTTTACGTGAGAGAAAACCAGAAAAGAGAGAGAACTTTTTCAGTCTTCTGTTTTCTAGCCAACTAAACTTTTCTCAATCTTTTCTTTTTCCCTCACCACGTACACACACTCTCCTTCCACTTGGCACACATGCACATGAATCACTATCCACTATTCCACTTAACAAATTACTAACAGCTCTTTTTCAAATCTTCAAATAGGTCCTTATAAATTTCTTTTTGCTCACTAACTAAACATTTGCAATTAAACACTATTATTTCCTTGCAATTAAATCCTCTTTCATTAATAAATTACTCAATTGCCCTTAAATTGCCAATTAGAATTGCTAAATCCAATTAGACCACTTATGGGGTGTGACAACTCTCTCCTCCTTAAGAAAATTTCATCCTCGAAATTTCCTTGCTTATCCAAACACATCTCAAATACCAAAACCAAACGAAACAAAACTTAACATATAAACACTTACCCGAAGGTCCGACAGCACCCGTTACATTCTCAACAGTCATAGCATATGCCCGATGCCTAGTATGATCCTCTGTAGCACCGGGTCGTTGCACCGTCTCAGATGGTGCTCTCGGATGTCTACTTCCTTCACGATTGCTTTGGATGACATTAGATCTTTTACTTTCTTGCTGGTTCTGGTCCACTTGTCGATCAGGGCAAAATGCAAACCGATGTTCCATACTTCCACACTTGAAACAGGCGCCGGTAATCTTACGACATGTACCCCAATGGTACCTATGACAATGCTCACACTCTGGTGCTCGGTTTCCCTTGCTAGCATGCGGTGCCACACTTCCAACTTCTGAAGGTACCTGAGCAGATCCTCTATTTCCTTGCTCAACTGGAGCACCCTTGGACTTCTTAGTACTCGCAATTCCCCCTTCTGGTGCTCTCCTCTTCTGTGCCATCTTCTGTTTAATCTCCTCAGATTCCTCTAACTTTATTGCTGCAGCCACAAGCTGATAATACCCCACTGGTTGCAAGACTACCATTGCAGACAAAGGACCTCTGTACACCTCACGAAGTCCCTCAAGAAAGTGTCTACATCTGAACTCACCAGTCAAAAACTGCTCGGGCACATACTTACTTAGCCTGTTGAACTCCTTGTCATACTCACTAATAGTCATTCCCCGCTGCTTCAAACTGATGAACTCTCTCCACTTCGCTTCTTGGTATGCCTTCGTTATATACTTTTGCTCAAATTCTATCTTGAAATACTCCCATGTCAACTCAGCTGGTCGCTGAGGATTCCTCATCACAAGCTCCCACCAATCATATGCTGATCCCTGAAGCAACAAAACTGCACATGAAGCTCTCTGATCTGCGGGACATCTAATCTCTTGCAGTATTCTACCTACTCTCTTGAGCCAAAACTCAGCCACATCCGATTCATCTAAAGCAGTCCCATGGAAATCCTCTGCTCCTCTTTTTCTTAACAATTTAATTGGAGCCTTAGGAGCAGTCAACCTATCAACCACTTGCAGTAACCCTTGCACTAATGCTGGATCAAAACCAGCTCCTCTATTTGCACCCACAGCTGGTGCAGGTTCCTGTGCAGGCCTATCCTGTCTCACTGGATCACCTCCTCTGATCGGACTATCTCTACGACCCATATAGACACTGTCCATCGTGTCGCCCATATACTCACTTGGATCCGACTCCATATAAACACTACAAAACACAAGACATCTGCATTAGGCCACTATACAAAACTGACTCTCATGCATAGACTCGACTCTACACTCCAACAATCACAATATAACCCAGAACCACCAAACCTGGGCTCTGATACCAAGCTGTAACACCCCGCCATCCCCGTTGGAAGGATACTGGAGTGCCACGCGGACAAACACATATAAACAAATCCAAATCATATCAATAATTAAAATAAAAGATGGGATGTAAAGAAACTTTTAGTAATATAGCTGTAAATCCTGTGACATATATATATATCATGTCTATAGTAAATCCTTTTTTTTTTTCATATAATATATATCAATATTGTTTTACAAAAAGAGGCTCATAAGCAAATACATATACAAAAAAAATAATAATATTTGTTCCTTTACAAAAATTTACTTTGCTATACACAAGCCATATACAAAAATTACAGCGGAAGACTTCAAATAACTTCAATCAAAAAGGACTCATAGTGGCCGACCTGCAGATATCTGACTCCAAGCTAAACTCGCCACCTGCACGGGAAAAGAGCCCGTGCTAAGCGATAACGCTTAGTGGGGAGGAACAAAACAAATGCACAATATGCATATACAATATTTATACAATAATAATCTAATAATTCAAAAGCAAAGGCATCAAAGTTACATGTAAACATATCTCCAAATTCTTTACTTGACATGCATAAATAAATATACAATACCAGCAATTAAGTATACAATTCGTAGTTCTCATCTTTCTAAGTCTATAGATTCAAGGTGCATAAAATAAAGTTATGCAAGAACTCATATACATTATATACTTACAATCATGTCAATAATGCATTTAAACATATGCAACACATTTAAACATATAGCATGACCAGTCTGAAAATATTCTCTAGAAGTGGATGCGGTCAATTGGATACTGATAGGACACAGTATCCCAAGCATATAGAGACATGAGTCTCAAACATGTATTTTTCATATAGAGACCGAAGTCTCGCATTTAAATCCATATAGACCAAACATGGTCGAAACAAGGATCCAAACGGACCCACTTATAGCGTTTTATCATATAGCAGCTGCACACACACACTGACCTAAGTAAGCGCTTACTTATCCACTACTATGACTATTCAGGCATAAAACTCAACTCATAATTCAAGCACCAATATCAATATTAAATACAACTAAATGCAAATACATATTTCACGTGTACATGTGTCTAGATCAAAATCAGAAACGTTTAAATATATCCAGTATCAATAATTGGAGGCAGAAGTACAAATAATTCACATTCAAGTCAAATTATGTTCATGAAAAATATAAACTAGTAAATTATGTACATTAATTAGTTAATCAAGTATACCACTCAATATTAAGCAATTATTAATTACAATGCAGATTTTAAACCCAAACATTTGTCATGTAGTGCAAAAACCCTTGAAATCAGAAGTTAAACTTTATTTTTAAGAAAACAGGGCAGCAGGAAAGGCTGGTCACGAGTCACCCAGGCAGTGGTGCCTCGTGACGCAGCTTCACGCGAGCGCCAGGCAGAAGAGCAGGCGGTCACGGCGTGACCACTCGTCACGACTCGTGACGCCAGAGAGGGGAGGAGAAGAATCACGAGAACACGCAGGGGAGCAGGCGAGGTCGCGAGGCGTGATGCTCCATCACGTCACGACTTCCCAAAGGGAGGAAGGTCACGGCGTGATGCTTCATCACGCCACGTGACTTCCCAAGGAGGGAGGTCACGGCGTGATGTTCCATCACGTCACGTGATCTTCCTCTCACATTCCTTCATCTTCTTCTCCAAACTAATATTTAGAAATTCCAGAAAAACGTGAAAAACCAGAAGATCAAGAAAACAGAGTACTTCAAAAATTCAGAACCCCAACTTACTCAAAACCATTTTTCAGACAATAAGTTTTTAAACAAATCCTTTCTAGTCTCCAGAGCCTATTTACAGAAAGATTAGTACAAATTAACCACATTCTAAACAATCAAATAATGTTCACAGAGGGTCACAAACCCAAAATCTTTCCTTTAAACTTATATGCATATAGTCTTCCATATCAACTTATAAGGCACATAATTTTCACACGACTAATCGAACATGTAACTTATATTACTCATGCATTCTGGTAAACAAACACATGTAAATAACATTGACAACAGAACAATAAATAACATTGACAACAGAACAATAACCAGGATCCAAAACAAGAAAGATGACAGACACTCCCAAACCTGAATGAAGTCCCAAAAATGCCCACTGTACTCTTAGTCCACCACTTTATCTTTTCCTTTATCTAACCTCTTAACTTCAGATGCTTGCATACAGATAAAACCATAATTCATTAATCCAAGACGAGAAAAAGGAAAAAATCAACCATAAAAATCCTATAGAACCAGTGCCACTTACCTTCTGAAGCTTCTAACACAACCAAACCCTAGCTCCTCAACAAAATTACACACATGCAAATGATAGAAAGAACAGAAATGGAGAAAGAACAGAATGTTGTTTTACGTGAGAGAAAACCAGAAAAGAGAGAGAACTTTTTCAGTCTTCTGTTTTCTAGCCAACTAAACTTTTCTCAATCTTTTCTTTTTCCCTCACCACGTACACACACTCTCCTTCCACTTGGCACACATGCACATGAATCACTATCCACTAATCCACTTAACAAATTACTAACAGCTCTTTTTCAAATCTTCAAATAGGTCCTTATAAATTTCTTTTTGCTCACTAACTAAACATTTGCAATTAAACACTATTATTTCCTTGCAATTAAATCCTCTTTCATTAATAAATTACTCAATTGCCCTTAAATTGCCAATTAGAATTGCTAAATCCAATTAGACCACTTATGGGGTGTGACACAAGGCCTGTCCTAAGGATGATTTTTCGCTACCCCATATTGATGTATTGATAGACAGTGCCGCCAATTGTGCGATGTATAACTTTGGGGATGGTTATGTGGGCTACAACCAGATCATCAATAAGACAATCGATCGGATCAAAACGGCTTTTATCACGGAGTGGGGAACATCTTCTTATAGAGTGATGCCTTTTGGTTTGAAGAATGCAGGGGCCACCTACCAGAGGATGGCAACGAAGATCTTGAGTGATTTGATCCATAAAGAGGTGGAAGTATATGTAGATGACATGATGGTGAAGTCAGCCACTAGAGAGGGCCACTTTGAAGCATTAGAGAAGTTTTTCACCAGAATAGATAAGTACAACCTTCGGCTAAATCCCAAAAAGTGTATCTTCGGAGTAACTTCAGGAAAGCTGTTGGGACATGTGGTCAGCCAAAGAGGGATCGAAATCGACCCAGACAAGGTGAAAGCCATAAGGGAAATGCCAGTACCGCAAAAGGAAAAGTATGTGAGAAGTTTCCTGGGCAAGTTACAGTATGTTAGCCGGTTCATTGCGAAGCTCACCTCGATATGCGAGCCAATTTTCAAGCTGCTTAGAAAAACTCAGCCTGTGGTATGGAACGAGGACTGCCAGAAGGCCTTCGACAGTATTAGAGAGTATTTGCTGAACCCACCAGTACTGAGGCCACCACAATCAGTCAAACCGCTCATTTTGTATTTGGCAGTGGAATATGGCTCTGTAGGTGCTATGATGGCTCAGGAAGATGAGTTCGGAGTGGAATTCGCAGTCTATTATCTCATCAAGAAGTTTCTCGCTTACGATGTGAAATATACAGAAGTAGAAAAGATCTGCCTCACCGTAATTTCGGCATCCAAGAAGCTGAGACACTATTTCCATTCATATAAAGTACAAGCAGTAGCGAAGCAGAACCCCCTGAGATATTTGCAAGAAGCACCGTCTTTGCTTGGGAAAATGGGAAGGTGGTTGCTGTTGCTCCAAGAATTCAATATCAAGTATATCACTCGGAAGACTATCAAGGGGTGGGCAGTAACTGAGTTTTTGGCTGATCATCCCATCCAGGGCGATTTGCTTGAGTTCAATTTTCCTGATGAAAACATAGTGACAATCTTTGTTCAAGGTTGGCAACTGCAGTTTGTCGGGGCTGTTAATAATAAGGGGGCAGGAGTAGGAATCATTATGACAACCCCGGATGACGAAAAACTCCAGTTGGCCAAAAAATTGAGATATAGGGCCACTAACAACGAAGCTGAGTATGAGGCGTGCACTTTCGGACTAGAAGCTTTAATTGCCCTGGGGGCAAAGGATGTGGAAGTATTTGGAGATTCATCCTTAGTAATCAACTAGATTCGGGGAGAATGGGCTATCAAGGAAGAGCGATTAGTGCCGTATGTTGAATATATGAGGGAGCTATGCGGTCGGTTTGAGACTTGTACGTTCCATTTCGTGCCAAGGGATGAAAACCGGTTGGCTGATGCACTGGCAACCCTAGTGTCAATGTGGGATAATCCGGAAGGAGTTGCCATGAAACCAGTTCTAATCTCGAGTTCCGAGAGGCCTAGCTTTGAGGTCAAACCGATAATGGAAATAGAGGTAGCGGACGAAAAGCCGTGGTATTTTGATATCATGAATTATTTGGAAAGTGCAAAATTTTCAGAAGAAGCTACTGAAAAAGACCAAAGAATGATCCGCAAGATGTCCACTCAATTCATATGCATAAACGGAGCATTGTACAAGAGACAGACCGACGGTATTCAGCCTAGGTGCCTGGATGAAAGGGAGGCTCGGAAGGTGATGGAAGAAACTCATGCAGGTGTGTGTGGAGCTCACATGAATGGGTTGACACTGGCCAAGAAAATCATGAGACAAGGATTCTACTGGCTCACTATGGATAATGATTGTTCGAAATATGTGAAGCAGTGCCAGCAGTATGCGGATTTGAGGCACCTGCCTGTGTCAGAACTACATAGCTTAACATCGCCTTGGCCGTTTGCAGCTTAGGGACTAGATATTATTAGGGAGATTCATCCTATAGCATCTAACGGACACAGATATATCATAGTCGCCATCGACTACTTCAATAAATGGGTAGAGGCGGAGTCCTTTAAGAAGATTGATGCATGGTACATGGCCATGTTTATTGAAAGGAATCTGATATGCAGATATAGCCTTCCGCATCACGTAGTGTCTGATAACGGGGTTCAATTCATGGGAGAAACGAGGAAGCTGCTTGAGAAGTATGGGATTGAGCACCATAAATCTTCTCCATATCGACCGCAGGCTAACGGGGTAGTAGAGGCCGCTAATAAGAACATCAAGAAGGCTCTAGCCAAAATGGTCCAGACCTATAAAGATTGGGCAAAAAAGCTACCTTTCGCGCTGTGGGGTTACAGGACAACGGTTAGAACATCTACGGGTGCTACGCCATATTCTCTGGTATATGGGACAGAAGCAGTGCTGCCAATTGAGGTAGAACTCAAGTCATTAAGGGTAGTTATGGAGTCTCAGATTCTGGAAGTTGAATGGGCACAACAAAGGCTACAACATATGAACTTATTGGATGAGACCAGACTGAAAGCCTACTACCATAACCAGATCTATTAGAAGAGACTAGCCCGGTCCTTTGGGAAAAAGGTTAAGAAGCATCCGCTGAAGGAGGGAGACTTGGTGTTTAAGCAGATGAGACCAGGTGCGCCGGATATCCGAGGGAAGTTTAGAACAACCTGGGAAGGGCCGTTCATTCTCAAGAAGCTATTGTCTAAAGGAGCTGCAATTCTATCGGATAGCGATGGCAACGAATTCGAGGAACTGATCATTATAGACAGACTCAAAAGGTTCCATGGCTAAAGACTACAAAATAAAAAGAAGAGAATAAAATGCCCCGCGGGTCAAAAATCGAAAAAGGTGACCTTGCTAAAATCGGGTGCCTCGATAGGGTGAAAATCGAAAAAGGCATCCTGTACAAAAATTAGAGGCATGAGAAAATATCCAATCGAGAAAACCTGAGATGGTCGATTGGTAACAGGAGTTGATACTATCAGAATTTGGTTCCATGAATTAATGTGGCGTGCACAGTCGAGTTAATGTCAAATACTGATCA
Source organism: Excoecaria cochinchinensis (assembly GCA_947683425.1). Lineage (NCBI taxonomy): Eukaryota > Viridiplantae > Streptophyta > Magnoliopsida > Malpighiales > Euphorbiaceae > Excoecaria > Excoecaria cochinchinensis. The sequence goes on from CANTUQ010000004.1 coordinate 8,993,115, forward strand.
TGTATGCTGAAGTTCTACGAAAATGTACACAATTTTGTGAAATAAAATAAGAATTATTCTTTTCATTTCCGTCATTTTTTTAGTTTTGTTTTGAAAAGAAACATAATACCCAAAGGGGTGTACATGTGTAAGATAAACTAAATCCTACCGCTACTCTCGCCGGCCAAATGTTTAAGTCCTCGTGTCCTGTTGTCAGATGCCGGACTGAGAACCCATCTCTTGTACTCGCTGGTGGAGGCCACAGAATGAGCTCCGAACCGAGGTATGACGGTTTTCACCGGAAGTTGGCTCCATAACTCATGATAGCGAGAAGCAAAAGCAGCAGAAAAAGCTCCTCCCTGAAAGGATAACAGGACCCTCACCACGTCTTGGGTCATCCCGAGCTGAAGAACACATCGAGCTGTAATGGAGAAGGTGGCCTGAAGAAGCCCACATAGGGGAATGCACCCCGAAGGTCTGTCAATGACAGCATGGGATGGAGGAAGCCAGGCAAACATGAACCTGATGTCATCATCCGATAGCTCACCAAATCTACTGATGCCTTCATTAGGAGTTACGAATGAATACAACTGTCGACGCGGGAGGAAGTGTCTCGGCGAGTATTGGGCGATGACTCGAGGAGGTGGCTCTGACAGCATCCTCAGCTTCTCCTGCAGCCATATCTAAAAAAGAAAAAAAAAGCGCCATTGGAGTAAGTTGGGTTTACTTCAGGCAAAAATTAGGCATAGGGTTGTGTGAAAATCCGAAAGGACGCACTTCCTGCTAAGAAAAGCTAGTGCGAAAATCCACAAGGGATGCACTACCTTTTAAAATAATGACGTACCTGGAGTAATAAGGGGCTTCCGGCGAATGAGGTGGTGGATCCAGAGCATACAACATCTAAGCCTAGAATGGTCTCAGCCAGAATAAGGGGAAAGGGGGATAGCCCGCAGTGAAAGTCGTCTAAAACCCCAAACAGGCGAGGGTCGCCAACCAAGTCCCCTGGAGCTACGGTCAAGAGGCCCATCATACTGAATAAGAACACAATGATTACTCGGTATGTAGGGACATCAGAAAATCTGTCCAGAGCCTTGACCAGTGGCTCCAAGGAAAAGGTAGGGCCCTGTGGAACCAGCCGAGCGGCCTCGGAAGAAGCTATGCCTAGAGACAGGGCGATATCCCGAGTCTGAATCAGACCGCAGCAGGTGACGCAGGGCAGAGCATTAGGAGGATACCGTGCTCCAGTGATAGCAGCAAACTCCTCAGGCAGGGGGCACAACTCCTGATAAGTAAACTTGAAAACATGGAAGTAGGGATTCCAAAAATGGGTTGCAGCTAGGAGTAAGTTGTGGTCTATTTTGGCTCTGCGTAAGTGTTTAAGACCAGACAGAGTAGTGAGGGCATTATTTTCCCAAGTGTGAGTGTCATCCAAGATGCAGTACATCTTTTGGAAAAGAGGAGAAGTCATCCTTTAAAAGTCAAAGACTGAAGATAGAAAAGGGTCAAAATAAGAGAAAAGGCACGAACCCCAAGAAAAAAGGTCAAATTTATAGAAGAGCTCCACAGACGGCCTGCCCGTGCCTCAGTAGCGGTGGCCTGCCCGTCGGTAGTCGCCAACCTGGTAGATGCATGCATCATCATTGCATTTATCACGCACATTAATTACGCATTTAATGGGGGAATATTGAACGACAAACGGGCAGCCCGTCTGTCGCTCCTGGAGGCGCCCAGCCCTTTGGTCACAAAAACTATATAAACGGGTAGAGACCAACGGACAGGCAGCTTTTAGCTTTTGTCTTTTTGCTTTCCTCCTTCAAAACGTCCCCCATTACGGTTTTCTCACTTTTCTCCATCTTTTCACATTTTTTATTTTGCATTTTCACATTCCTCGCATCACCAAGCACCCAGTGAAGTATATTTTCTGCGTTTTCGTCCTTTTTCTACCAATTACAGGTTAGTAACTTTTTTTTTTTATTTCCTTCTAATTATTTTCTTCTTTTTGTCTTAATTTCAAGTAAATAAGTTTAATTTTCCCATTTTATTTATTACTAAGGATTGCTGTCAGTGTAGATATTGTACCTTAATAATTAGCCTTAGGTGCTGTTTAAATAATTAATTTTGGTATATATTTTTTTCTCTCATTACAATGTTAGACTACTTTACATGGAAATTTTTGTTACCTTGAATTCTAATAAAGCATGCTTACTTAGAAATGAGAAATTCTTATGCATGCATTAGTTGTGAAACCAATAAATATTGTGCTGCTGTTGGGGCCTGAGGACTGTGGTTTTCTTGTTTCTCATGCAGGAGGTTGCGCACACCCTTGCCGGGGTGCTGCCCAAATTTTTATTTTTATGATTGATTATTGGGGTCTGAGGCCTATCGTTATTTTGCCTTTCTTAATACAGGGAATTGGGCACACCCCTACCGGGATGCTGCCCAATTCTTTATTATTTTTTATCATTTAGCTTTATTTTTATTTTTATTTTTGTCTTAGTTCTTTTTCGGGTTAGACCATCCTTGTCTGGAGGATGCCCGATTTGACTTATACCAGAATCAGGCCTATTTATGGCCGTTATATTGAAATTGATTGCATAACTCTTCTCTTGCAGGATGCCTCCACGACGACGCGTTTCGCAGGGCCGGCCCGAGCCACAGGCCCCGGTTTGGATGGAACATGAGTCCGCACAGAGATATAGAGCACTGGCTCAGGTAGAGTTCCGAGCCAGTCGCTTTATTTCTAGGCCATTCCTAGAGGCCTTGGGGATGGCCGAGGAGATTGACATACTTCTGGAGGGCGCAGGCTGGACGGAGTTCTTGACACCGGCCTTCTCCACACACCCAGAGGCAGTACGACAGGTCCTGGCCACATTGCACTATGGTGGGTATCAGAGATCAGATACGGAGCCTGGGGTAGTTCAGTTCTAGTTTGATGGTCAGTAGGTTAGTATCACGCGTCAGCGTTTTACGGAGGCCATGGGACTCCCACGGGGCGACGGAGTGATGGTGCCCCAGCGAGCAGTAAGACGCGCCCATTGGGCAACTATAGCCCTACCCGGAGTGCTGTACGACCACGATACAGCAAAGAGTACCGTGTTGGTTTCACAGGCGCTCCGGTATTTGCACAGAGTGCTCTCCAGCTCGTACCTCGGACGGGCTGGTAACACTGCCTTCGTGGCAGGCCGGTGTCTCAATGTTAGCCATGAGATATTGGCTAACATGGTCAGGGTTTCCAGGGGGACAGCCCCAGTGGTGATTATTGGCGGGGTCATCACCAGATTACTCTTGGGAATGGGAGTCGCCCCGGATAGGCTTAGGGATGCCTTGGATGAGGGGATATACGTAGATGCACCAGCTGCTGTATAGATGGGGATGGTGTTGCAGCTAGCAGGACAGCCTGAGGCATTTAGACTCCTTACCATACACGAGACTCGGCGAGCATTTGCACTTCCTCCGCTAGCACTAGCGCAGGAGCAGCCAGAGCGAGCACCAGTACAGGAGCAGGCACCGCCACAGCCGCAGGAGCAGCAACCCCTACATCCAGAGTATCCAAAGGAGCAGCCTCCCCAACACCAGGGCTATCAGGAGGAGCAGCCATAGTCACAGATAGAGCAGGATCAGCCCAGGACTCCATCGGACTTTGGGGTGGAGTTCACTATGGATGACTTGTTTGGCACTCCTACGGCACCGAGGGTACAGACCCCCACTCCTCCTCCAGCTACGAGGGTACAGCGGGCCATACTCAGGCCATCAGAGAGGTTCCACCCTTACTCTAGAGGCAACCCGAGGGCATCTACCTCCACAGCTCCGCCACCAGAGCAGACTCCGGAGCCAGTTCAGCCTCAGCCATCACAGCCAGACATCTCCCAGCTCATGGTCTCCATGTTTGCAGCATTTGAGTGCAGGCAGGACGAGAGGGATAGGGTCCTCCATGAGCAGTTTAGAGAGAGGGACAGACTCACTCTGGAGAGGCTGGACCAGCAGTAGGCCATCATTCAGGAGCAGGCGAGGATCATTGAGTGCATGTGCCAGGAGCAGGCTGGGCTTGTTGAGCATATGGTCCGAGAGCAGGCCAGCATTATGGAGCATATGAGTCAGGAGCAGGCTAGGCTCATAGAGCACATCGTGCAGGAGCAGGAGGGGCCCAAAGAGCAGTTCAGGCAGGAGTTGAGGACGTCCCAGGACTAGGCAGCTCAGAGGATCGACGTGACTCTTCAGATGATAGATGAGTCACTTGACTCTCTCAGGTCCAGAGTCCAGGGATTGGAGGGGGTCGTCTCTCCCCTTGCTCAGTCTATTCGAGGGTTCCGGGAGCATATAGAGTAGAGGCTAGATCGTATGGGGACTGCTTCTACTGAGCAGACCCACCAGTTGAGCAGAGCCTTCAAGGAGCTAAGGGGGATGATCACGGACACCCTGCGTTTTATGACAGTATGCTCGCAGCCCTTCCTAGACGGATACGCTCAGGTGCAGTTTCAGCCACAGAGTTCTGAGAGACCATAGCCTCGATCTGTGCCAGTGGCAGTTCCTCCTAGATTCCAATCCATGGTCAGAGTATGGGACTCTTAGTAGCCAGACCCAGCAGGTCCTTCTAGCCAGCCTTCTACTTCTGGAGCCAGACCTTCTGCACCTCAGCCTCAGCCTGTTCCACCTCAGCCTCTTCCTCAGCCGATGCATCTATCTGATGATGATGATGATGACCCCGAGGAGGAGCTCACGGATTATCCGCCATTGAAGTCATTCAGGGAGTTGGGATGACATTTTTTGTATTTTGTTTCTCTTTGTATATTATTTATTATTAGTGCAATTGTATATACATTGTACAAAAATAGATTTTTAGTGGGAAAAACATTTACTTTTAGATTTACATGTTTTTATTTCTTTTCTATCTTTATTTGTGATATAATTGTAAACTTTTCTGCTTATCTACTTTAAAACTATATGACCACACAAAAAAAAAATGATGCATACAAAATAGTGATAAATAATAAGTGGTAATCCAAAATCATTTATGAGCATATCAAGCAAGAATCACTTACATATAAATTAACAAAAATTCATTATCGCACAGGAACATTGCTTAATATTGATCCAAACACAGACATCAATCACATCGGAGGATAAACACATCAAGCATTATGTCCTCCAAAATCATACTCCAACGGGTATTCACTTTGCAGATCGGATGGGGATTAGCAAGGAAATGCCAACAAGCAGAGACTGTGGTCAGAGAGTACCGCAACTCAAAACCCATGGTGTAGTCAGAGAGCACTACACGCCTTGCAGATCGGATGGGGGTTAGCAAGGAAATTCCAACACACCGAGATTGTAGTCAGAGAGTACTGCATCTCACAGTTCAAGCGGCAGCCAGAGAGTGCTACGCACCTTGCAGATCGGATGGGGGGTTAGCAGGGGAACTTCACAACCGGAGTTGTAGTTAGAGAACACTGCTCTCCACCTCGAGATAGTTGTTAAAGAACACCGCATCTCACAATCGAAGTTGCAGTTAGAGAACACTGCTCTTCACACCGAGATTGTAGTTAGAGAGTACTGCATCTCACAGTTCACGCGGCAGCCAGAGAGTGCTACGCACCTTGCAGATCGGATGGGGGTTAGCAGGGGAACTTCACAACCGGAGTTGCAGTTAGAGAACACTGCTCTCCACCTCGAGATAGTGGTTAGAGAACACCGCATCTCACAATCGAAGTTATAGTTAGAGAACACTGCTCTTCACACCGAGATTGTAGTCAGAGAGTACTGTATCTCACAGTTCACGTGGCAGCTAGAGAGTGCTACGCACCTTGCAGATCGGATGGGGGTTAGTAGGGGAACTTCACAATCGGAGTTGCAGTTAGAGAACACTACTCTACACTTCGAGATAGTGGTTAGAGAACACTGCATCTCACAATCGAAGTTATAGTTAGAGAACACTTCTCTTCACACCGAGATTGTAGTCAGAGAGTACTGCATCTCACAGTTCATGCGGCAGCCAGAGAGTGCTACGCACCTTGCAGATCGGATGGGGGTTAGCAGGGGAACTTCGCACTGAGGCTGTAGTCAGAGAGCACTACACCTCACTCCGCGCAGGCCGAGACGAGGCTAGCGAAACACCCATGGTAGAATAGACCACAAATCGAGTTTGTAGCCAGAGAGTGCTATATCTCTCCAAATCTGCGCGAGCCGAGACGAGGCCAGCAGAAACAAATGAAGTTGCAGTTAGAGAACACTGCTCTTCACAGCGAGGATGTAGCTAGAGAACGCTACATCTCATAAAAACCTCACAAGTTGAGACGAGACCGGTAGGGGTATCCATCACTCTCCGCTGAGTAGATTGAGACGAGGTCTACCCAGCAAGGAACGCAGAAGGTAAGGATTGCTTCAGGTACGCTATTCTTCCTTTTGTTTTCATTTTTTCTCCGAATTTTGGCTCATCTAGGCACCTATGCACTAGTCTCCCCAAAATTGGGGGCAACTATAAACACCGTGTCCCGAGGTGGTCCAAATCAGAGATTACTCGATGAAAAAATCGATGCCCGAGTCCGGATGAATGGTTGAGATTTGGAGATTTTGGCCCTCTAGATTCACGAGAAATGTGGTTTTTTTATTCATGGCAATGAGAAAAAGAAAATTGGGAGCTTTGGTGTAAAAAAGGGAATTTCCCTCCACCGGCGGCCAGCCCGTCGCTTCCTAGGGAGCCCGTCTCTCATTATGAGGGACGGCCCGTTGGTGAGATGAGGGATGGACACGTGCCCTTGCATAGACACCCATCTGTGAGACTCCGATACCCGTCGGTGGAGTCCTATTTCCTATTGGAAAAGGGATTTAACCGACACCCGTTTATGGCTTAGACGCCCGTCGGTTGAATCCTGTTTCCAATAGGAAATAGGATTTAACCGACGCCCGTCGGTGGGCTTCCGACGGCCGTCTGTAATTCAAAACCTATAAAAAGCTATTTTTCACCCGTTTTGGGGGTTGGCTCGTTGGACGAGTTTGGCTATTTTCCTACCTAAAAAAAAAAATTTTCCAGTACTCTTTTGACCAAATAAAATTTCTCTTTTCATTTAATTTGTTTTGGTGAATCAAATTAATTCAAGGGAGCTAAAATCGATTAGTTTCAGCTAAATTTGATGCCAACATTCGTCCATTTTCGTGAAAATCAAGGAAACAAAAACCTAAACTTTATTTCTCGGTTTTCACTCATTTTCTCGTGAAGCGTGCGGGGTTCAGATCCTCAAGAAATCCTTCCAAAAGTTAAAATCCGAGGGTAAATATTCTGGATACATATTTCATTTAGTTTATTTTGATTATTTTGCCTTTTTTGGATTTTTGTGTTGAAAAATTATTTTGTTTGAGAAAGTTTGGTTTTTACTATTTTTTTTGAAGAATAGTAGTGACCGACGGGTTATAAGGCCACCGACGCTCGTCGCTCGTTTGAGCGACGGCGCGTATGTGACGCGTTATTGCCCGCCGGTCATTCTAGGATATGCCTGTCTCTAGGATGAATGATGGCATGCAAATCCGTCGGTTGCTCCCAGCGACGCTCGTCTGTCATTCATTAGTGGCTGTCCCTGGGTTCTGTTTGCAATTTTCAAAGACTTTTCCTCATTATCTTTCTATTATTTATTTATTTTATTTCTAAATCTTTTCTCTTCTATCTTTTATCAATAGTTTTATTCTTATTATTTCAGTTCTGAATTTTCACCTTTATTTTCATTAATATTTCTTAATGTTTTGTTTTTTTTATATATATTAACATTATTGATTATTTTGTGAGATTGTTTTTTATGTCTTTGGGATGATTTGGAGCTTAAGAGGAGTTTTGTCATGGGACACTCCATTTGGTTTATCTCTTTATCCTTTATTTATTTATTTATTTGCTTATTTAATAATTTATTTATTCATTTATTTATTGATTATTTTGTGCTCACAACGAATCGTTTTATTCCGCGTTAGATAAAAATAGATAAATATTTTATAGTAAATTAAATTTGGATTTTTACAAACTCAAGGATCCAACGTCCTATTTTCCATCCAATAAAAAAAACATCACGATAGAAACTAGTTTTTTTTTTATAATAAATGCATGCGAGGACCAAAGCCCTCTAAATAATTAAATTCCCCGTTTTTATGTATGCATAGCACTTTTATAAAAGGGAGTTGTATTCCGCTTCTAGTGTTATTATAATCTATTTTATAGCCATTATTGTTATATATTGTTTTATTTATTACGCTTTTAACGTGAATAAGTGCGCTTTTAATTGAATTGCATCGTGTGGAGAAAGAGCGAATTAATAAATTCAAAACCTAATCGTAAAATTAATCAAGGTAGAATATATGAGAAGTCCCGAACTCGGCTCTGGTCTTTGGGCTCAACGAGGTGAGAGGTATCCGATCACTCATTGGAACCTCCAAAACACCTCTTGTGTCCCACCAAAAGACTCAATTAACAATCCTAAGCTCCATAGGGTTAGAGGGTCATTCCCAATGTTCTATTGGGGTGTTCACCTCCAAGACCCCTTTGGTTTGCCCAAGATGGATAAAAGCGCCGTCTTAAGCTCACTGAGGCGAGATGAACTTTCCCAATGTTTTGTTGGGTGGCGACTCCATGAAACCTCATTGTTGCCCAAAATAGACTCACTTGCAATTCGTTGCAAGATGTCAACGGACCCTCAATTTGCCCGATCGCCCTAAAACGGGCGGTCAGAGGGGCGGCCGCGGGGTTCGGCGCGCGTCACAGTGACATTTTTGCAAATATCTTATAAATGTGTCCATTTGTTTTTCTTTACTTGCTTATAACTTATGTACATTAATTACAGTTACGGTTACAGATTTCATTTCATTTCCTACTATATTCTAAACAACTACATTTCTTATTATACACTTGCTTTCTCTATACTATTCTTAATATACCGGCTTATTTGAGTACTTAATATTTCCATTTTTATTCTCCTAATTTTACACATAATTTCCATTGACATTGACTGACTACTTTCTATTATTAACTGTCTTAAATAACTTTTATGATTACTAAGGCTAACAATAATATTATTATAACAGTACTTGCATTACTCATATTGTTAAATTTTAACTTTAGGTCAGTTATCATTATTATTCTAGTAGCCTATAGCATTTTATAGCTAGACTTAAATCCTTTCATACCGATAAATATATCACTGACATTCTCATGTGGCCCTTATAATTAATTTACTATATTGCTAACATTATATAACTTGGTCCATTATTGATTAACATTATTACTTATATTCTTATGTCCATTTATTATACTATACATTTATATTACCTTTTTCAGGAACATTATGGTGATACCCACCTAATCCTTAGCAATTTCACTTACCAATATGTCCATGTTATTAACTAGTTTACATAATGAAATTTACACATACAATAGTCCAGGAGCATTAGATCTTCATTTTTAACATTAATTTCTATTAACATTATTTACATTAGCATAACATCACACTATTATTATTCTTGTTATTAATAAACCATTGATTTCCCCATCAACATTTTATTATTCAATTAACATTCATATTGTCTGTAAATTATATTAAATCCCTTAATTTAGGTTTCTATTACCAATTTACCGTTTTACCCTTCACTGTCCACTTATTTACGTTAATGCCATTAGTTAACTTATTATTATCCTTATTTCATTATCTAACATGCAATAATATTCTTAATGTCAATTAAGTCACTCATTCAGGGACCTATACATATATAGTACACATAAAATTATATATTTGCACTTAGGTCGCTTAACTATGGTATATTTACACTTAGGTCCTTTAACTATGCCATATTTACACTTAGGTCCTAAACTTTTCCAATAATTTCAATTATATCCTTATCTTTTCCAATAATTCTAATTATGTCCTTATCTTTTTCAATAATTCCAATTATGTCCTTACTTTTTCAATAATTCCATATATGTCCGTTCTTTTCACTTATTTATAAAATTACCCTTTTATAATTTACCAAATTACTTTTTAGTCCTTACTTTTCCACTTTTATACCAAATTACCATTTTATCCCTATATTTTGTCTAAATTACAATGATTACACTTTTTACCTAACTTAAAGCCTTCTTTTTTTCCTACTAAGTGTAAATTTACCATTTAGTCCCTAAATATGGCAAAATTACATTTTAATTCTTAATCTTTACCAAAATTTCAAAAATGCCATCAGTTCATTTTTTTACTTTTTAATTATTATTTAACATGCAAATTACATTTTGGTCCTTAAACTACCATTTTCATGCCAAATTACATTCTAGTCCTTAAATAATAACTAATTTACCCAATGAGCCATTAAATTACATTTTTTTTTTTTGCTTTTATTAAGCCTTGATTAACCATTTAAGCTTAAATTACCATTTTACCCTTATCCCTATCTATATTTTTATCCTTATCATATCTTTATCTTAATCATATCCTTATCTTATCTTTTCACTTAATTACATGTATAACCATTTAATTATTCATTTTTCCATTATTACCCTTATTAACCTTTTTATGGTCAAAATTACCATTATGCCTTTAAAACGTTTTTAGTTATTCCAATTAAGTCCATTCTTTTCACACAAATATCATTTTGATAACAAATCAACCATATCAAGCTTACTTTTGCCATTTGCTCCTGTATAAAACTGGCAGACATCTATGATCAAGATAAATGAGACGTGAACCCCAAAGTCTCACAAATATACCAGAGGGACCCCGAAGGACCACCCCTGTCTTTACTAGAGGGACACCGAAGGACCACCCCTGTATTTAAATACATACAACAGAAATACAAATCAATACTGTATTAAGACAGAACAATACAGAATAGGACCGTTATTGTCCTATAGTAAGTGAGACGCCATGCTCACACACACGGTCTTATGTTTCTGTGGCTAGCCATCATATCTTGAACTAGACTTGACTACCAGATTACTACATAGGGCATCAAAATTCCACTTTTCACATTTTTAAGTTACCGGTCATACTTTTCATGGAATTTCGTCATTCTATTCCATTCTTTTCCATACAATTCGATCATTATACATTTAATTTCCATCCATCTGTCATCTCATGCCATAAAACTCATGAAATCATCATGGTACACATGGATACACATATACATACCATTTGGCCATGATGTCAATTTTTCACCATTAATTCTTTTTAATTCTTTTAACATTTATTTAGGTGATTTATATGCCAAATATCATAGCCATGCCATTATTTCACATCAAAACATATTAAAATCATATCTTTACATACATTTATCAATTCAGCCAACATGTTCATAATTCATCATAAATTCTTTTCATCACCTTTATCATTCATTTAGGTAAATTATATGTCAATAAACTTATTTATATCATTAGTTTGCATTAAAACACTGTTCAATTCGGCCAAAGCACACATCCTTCATCATGTGAATTTTTATTTCTCTAATTCATCCGATTAGCTAGATTACATATTAATTTATCTAGTTATATCATTAAATCACATTAAAACACTTAAAAATCTCATCTTTACCTATATATACCATTCGGCCTACATGTTGTCCATGGTATATGTTTTATTTTTTTTTTCATTTTAATCATTCAAAATCTCATTTTAAACCTTCCTAAATATGACTATATGGTTCGATTCAATTAAACATGCATATTTCACATACTTTATGTTTAAATATAACTAAAAATCATACTTTCAACATCAAAAAAGGATGATATTATATCCACTAACCTTATTTTCTTATTCTTCACATCTTATACATCCTTTCATAGCTATAGCTCCTTAAAACACCATCACTTTCCTTATGCTCCAATAGTAGCCAAATATAAACATCAATGAAATCATCATAAATTTACTTCCTTTATGCAATATAATTACATAAATATACTCTACACATCCTAAAGTACCTATTTGAACCCTTAAACCAATTTAAAAATATCAACTTTACATACCTCAATTTTGATAAATAAACTCTTCCACTTATTTTCTCCCATTTTTTCCACTTCAAATGAACTTTAGAGACCATTATCATTGAAAAGAGAGGCTAGATTTTACTTGGGAAGGTTGGATTTGGTGGGAACTTGAGAGAAGAATGAAGAAAGTTCAAGAAAAGGAAGAAGAATACCATTCGGCCATGGAGAAGGAGGAGAAGGCTGAAGAGAAATCTAGGTTTTTTGATTTTTCAGCCTTTATATAGGGGTCTTGAGTGGACTTGGGCTTGGTTCAACCAATTGGGCCAACCCAAAAGCCCATTTAGTTTAATAAGCCCATTTTTCAACCCAAAATTATTTTTTTATTACTTCCCAAGCTCAATTTCTCCCAAAATCAATTTCATAATTCTTAAAATATATAATTTAGCCTCCACATAAAATTTTAGCTCAACCGGAGACCGTTTCCCAGTCTGATAACTCAATTTTCTATCTAGGGGTGTGCAGAACAGAAAATCGAACAGAACCGAATGAATTTTGGTTTATTTGGTTCGATTTTTTTGATTTTTAATTTTTTTTTTATTTTAAACCAAAATTAAACTTCGGTTAGTTTGGTTCGGTTCTTAAAATTAGAAAACCAAAGAAACCAAACCGATCGAACTCTATAAACTTCACCCTTTTATATATATATATATATAAACCAAACAACACAGTAGCACGATATATCTAAAACAAAATCAAACAACCAAATATAGATCTACAAAATCAACCAACCAATATATAGATCCAAATAAAAAATAATACATCCAAAACAAAATCAACCAACCAAATACTCTAATGTAACTGCAAACCTTCAAGCTTTGGAATTACTCTGATGTAATGGTAAAGCGCCAGGATAAAGAAAAAGCCACCAGAGACAGCGATATCCAGATTGGAGACATCGTTATCCTCGATTTGGTAATTAGACAACCCCCAAACACAAGAAAAGCACAAACCTATCGAGATCAAAGCTACACACTAAGCTCTCTATTCCCACCAAAACACTGAATGCTACTAGAAACCACTGGAAAAAAATAAAACAAACAACACCCACAAATGTATCTCCTGATCTAACTGATTAAACTCTCCAGCAATTAAATAAGAAGACAAAATCAAAGGGAGAGACTGGCGGGCAACAGATCTGTTGAGAGGAGAGAGAGAGAGGAGAGAAGGACAGAGAGAGAGAGAAAGAGGGAGAACGGGATGGCAGCAGGGGAGGGGGCGACGCGACGAGCTCCGATCGACAGAGGAGACGAAGAACCAGAGGAGATAAAGAAGCAGAGGAGAGAGAGAGAGAGAGAGAGAGAGAGAGAGAGTGAGAGAGAGAGGGAGTATTGTGCAGATGTGTTTTAAGGTGATTTGGTAAAGGAATCGATTAGACCGAACCGACCAAAATTATTTTGGTCTATTTAGTTTCGGTCTTAATAATTTCGATTTGTGGTTCGGTTCCAAAAATTATTAAAATTCAATTTTGGACCGAACTGAATAGACCATTTGCACACCCTTATTTCTGTCTAACCGTAAAATTTATGTTTCATTACCATTTGATTCTCCATAATATTTCAAGCAAGTCCATACTTTCAGATAATTCTTCTGAGGTCCATAACTCCATTTAGAGTCCGATCAAACGAGTCAAACCAAAGTCAACTGGTCCTACCGGTCCGATTCACTGGTTGAAGCGATTCGGTTAACTTTTCATCCTTAACTTTAATTTTACTCTTTATAACTCATTTGACCTTGGTTCCATCTTAATCAGGGTCCATTTTTGGTTTAGTTCAATTAAACCGGTCCGATTAACTAATTTTTTAGTATCACCATAAAATTATTTTTTTTACTACCAAAATGCACTACACACTATTTTTTGTCTATCTATGCCTTCTGAAAATTTTTTAGAGGTCATTTATTATTTTTAAGGTCTTGGTCAAACTTCAGTCAAACCTAGTTACTATTTGAATCGAACTAGAGGCTTTCTTCTATTTGGCCTTTAAGGACCTACTTGACCTCATTTTCACTCCAAATTATACCTCCAGACTCGGTTTAACCTATACTTTCCAATGTTCTAATAAAATATTTTTCGCTTTCGGGTTCCCAGTAAGTCACCCATCAGGGGCTTCCCTGACCTAAGAACATTTAACCATTCGTCTCTTTTGTCTTTTTGGGCACAATCACTTATATTTTCACACGCAATTCATATTATAAACTTTACAGAATCCACTGGTCACTACTAACCCGGTATTCAGGCCATTACAATATGAGAATAAAAGTAATGAAACGATTAACGAGTGATATGTGTATTCAATGATATGGTTAATAGGCAATATGAAAATAAAAGTAATGAAATGATTAACAAGTGATATGTGTATTCAATGATATGGTTAATAGGATATATGAGAATAAAAGTAATGAGATGATTAACAAGTGATATGTGTATTCAATGGTATGGTTAATAAGTAATATGAGATTAAAAGAATTTAGTTGAATAATAAGTGAAATGTGATATTGGCAGTATTACTTAATGTAACAGCCCGTATGTCACCCTAGGAGTAATATGTGTTTAATTGTGTAAATTAGTGAATTTATTAGGTGGAATTCTAATATCTGGATTTATATGTGTGTTAATTTAGGACTTGATTGTGCATTAATAAAATTTATTAAAGTGACCAAAGTGTAAAAAGGGCTCGATCGGGAAGGAAATGGAAGAGAAAGCTGTTAGTGTTAGCCCTAGCCCCAATACATTGTAATAAAACACTTTAGCTAATAAATGAGGCATTTGTTTTATCCATTGTATTCCTGTGCATGTCAATTGATAGAACTATCCAAGAATGTTGTTTCAGTTTAAGTTATCATGTGTGAGGCACATGGTTGTAAGACCTTGAAACAAATGAGACTTCATTCTAAATATCCCTAGTCAGTCATTGTTATGGGAATAACAAATGAATTAAGACTAGTATGCTCTCTCTGATAAATTGAGTTCTGTCTTACGGATCATAAGGACAAGAGTGTCAATCAGAGATCATAGATAGATGTTTACAATATGGTATCTGGATTCGATCCATTAATGAGAACACTACATGGTACAAGTCATAAGTGTTTCTCATATGCAAGTTTTGTATCGGAGTTCTTAGACCTGAAATCTCTATGAAACTCTTTATGAATTACTGTGTACTTTGACATACACCTAACGTGCTCGTAATAGAGTGACAAGTATGGGTATGCTTGGGTATACATTGATTCATGTCAGAGAGCATGAGAGAAGTGAAGGGATTACCCCTCTCTATAAGAGAGAAAATATCATCGGCCACTTGATCAGTGAACTGAGAAGTGTATGGCCATACCGAGATGAAATAATGAGTAACCATTATTTATCTGAGAGTTCAGTGTCACTGGAATATCAAGAAAGGAATTAACTTACATATAAGGATGACTAGTTCCATGCCTTATATTAATTCTGATATTTATGGGTAAGGGACTATGCAAAATTGCATTAGGTCACTAAATGCCATTTGCATTTTCATTTAATTTGGAATGCTATAAAATCTTGCTAGAGAATATATATAGCCTTTGAATTAATTCATTAATTCATTGCCAACATTAAATGGACCTATAGGATCGCACACAAAGTATTGGGCTTAAAATATTTAAATAATGTATTGGGCATTAATTTGGGCTTTTAATTAAAGTCAAATTAATGTATGTAATGGGTATTAAAATTGCTATTGGACCTTGGCCCATGAGAGAGGAGAAATTCGGCCCACATGATTTAATTTCAATTAATTAATTATATGATTAAGTTAATTGAGTATTAAATCCTAATTTGAATTTTAAATTCAAAAGGGTTTAAACTAATATTTGTTACTTATCTCTAGGAAGTGTTTAAGATTGAATAAACTATCTCAAGGTAGTAAAATTCAGATTAAAGACTTGCCATAAGATAAGGATAGATATTGGAAAAGGATAAAAACTCTAGGAGAGGTGGTGTAGAGAGAGACCTCTCTCTCTCACTCTCAATTTTTCTTTTGGCCGATTTTCACAAGGGGTAGTTTTTTCCTCTTGGCCGAATTCAACAAGGAGAAGAATTCTTTCTTGCTTTCTTGTGTGATTAGGCATTAAAAGCATCAAATAGAAGTGCAAGAAAAAAAGCTTGTAGCTTCAATCCTTACCCTTTACACAATACTAATTTATTGAGAGCTAACAATCTCGGTTTTAAGCCTAGCTTACAATTGTGTGTGTGAACATAGAGAGGATTGGCGTAAAGGCTGTTCCTTGGCATTGGTGGTGAAGATCAAAGGTGGACAAACTCATCTTAGTTGCTGGTCATCATCAAATTCAATTTGGAATTGGCATTTAAAGTTGTAGGTTTTAAAAAAACCCTAAAAGTGCATGTTTCGATTCTTGTCATGGAATTGCTTGGCATGTATGATCCAATTTCGATGTTTTCCGCTGCGCGATTATCATATTCATATCATGTCATAGCAAGCAGTGGTATCAGAGCCTAAACATGCTTATCTTAGTGCTTTAGATGCATGAAATAATTAATTAAAAATCGTTACTTTTAATACATGCAATGCTGAAATTTTCTGTTTTGAGTTTTTTGCATTGTTTTGGTGTAAAAACGATTTTAATTGATTAGATAGGTATTATAATTAATATGACATGTTAATATAATGTCCTAAGATGTTCTAGGAGCTTTTATTGGTCATATTTAATTGATAATACCTGATGGTATATGTTAATATAAAAACTAGGTGCTTTTGGCATGTTAATTGTTAGTTTAACAACTAGTTTTGAATATTAAATGTAAAAACGTTTTTGGCATGTTTGTAAGTGATTTTAAAGATTAAATATCAGGTCTGGACATTTTTAAAATTTGGTTTTAATTCTGGTCCATGACAATTTAATTGATTAATTTTAATATCACTTAAAACAATGACTAGTTTGTGTTTGTTACATGTTTAATCAACATTGTTTGTTTTGATTTGATTAAAATGGTAAAAACACATTTAGATCAGATTGGTGCAATATATTAAATCATTTTTTATGACCTTATTTGAATTATTAAATGACTCATAAAATTGATTTAAGTATTTGTGCATTTTTGTGGCATCACATAAGAATTAAACAACTAGTTTTGTTGTTTGTTTGTTTTTATATGTATGCCGTGTATCATATATATGTTCTTCATGATTTTTTTGTTTTAATTCATGTCGGTACATATTATATGTATTTTTAATGTTTATGGGCAGTATGACATAACATTAAAAATGGCAAAATTGGAAATTATACTAGAGTTGATTTATAGCACAAATCTAACTAGTTTGTGTTTTGGGCTTTTAAGAGAACTTATTCAATAAGAGGATTTAGTCCATTGGGCCTCGGCCTAGGCCCATTATAGGGTCATCTCTTAAAGGTTCAAGTACACAATTTCCATTAATGGGCTTGGCTAATTTAATTAAAATTGGACTTTGTTTGATCCATGAATGTTATGTATATTAATTTGCTTGTTTGGTGTGATGAATGGATATGCATGGTGCATTCATGGGCCCTGGGTTTTTGAAATTAATTATGGCATGCGAGCCATTATGTATTATTGTAAAAGTTTCATTTATTTCTTAGAATAGAATTTACTTGAAGACTTTGTAAGTCAAGATGAAGCCTACCGGAGTAAAGAAGCCTAACTCGAAGATTCTTATGTAATAGTATAGAATCTTAGTTGTAGGTTTTTGGGCCCATGTTTGTCACGCTTTACTTTATGCAATTATTTAAATATGCATGCTATAAATGGATGACAAAGCATATGCCGTGTAAGCCGTAATAAAATGAATCCCTAATAATAATAGTAAGTCACAAAGTTGCCTTCCTAATTCGAAACATGTCAAGGCATCGATCATCGATCACGTAGACTGGGAGTCCTAGATACGCTCGATTATCTTTGTGAGGCATGGGTTGTGAATGTAGGTTGGACTTAACATGGAAAGGGATGCTCGGACCTAGGCAACTAATAAATGGGTTTGTGCTATAACATCTTGCGATGTTAACCCATTTGATCCAAGAGTCATGTACGAAACATGATTGGAGTTTTTCCTACCTAAGTAACTTAACTTGTTAGGTGTACAAGCTCAGCTTGACTAATAAGTTGTTGTGAAAAGTGGATCTTGGCCCACATTAAATCACTAACGTGAATTATTTAAAGGGATATTAATTCGGTTTGTGGGATTATAAAATAAGACCTCATTTAATCTTGCTAAATTTTATTGTAGATTGAAAAATGGCATCATCAAACAACAATTTCTCATTGCGATCGGTCCTTGAAAAGGACAAATTGAATGGCACCAATTTCATAGACTGGTCTCGAAACTTGAGAATAGTGCTTAAGCAAGAGAAAAAGTCGTATGTTTTGGATGCACCCTTGCCTGTTGAACCTGGCAGGAACGCCTCTGCGGTTCAAAAGGAAACTTTTGAGACCAAGAAGAGTGACTCCAATGATGTGACTTGTTTGATGCTGGCCACTATGGTGCCTGACTTGCAAAAGCAATTTATGGACCAAGAGGCTTATGCGATCATGGTGCACCTAAAGGAGATGTTCCAAGAGCAAGCTCGTCACGAGAGATTTGTGACAACAAAGGCCTTGATTTCCTGTAAGATGGCTGCGGGTACTCCTGTTAGTACACATGTACTCAAGATGAAAGGGTATCTTGATACTCTAGAAAAGCTTGAGGTACAAGTGCCAAAGGAATTGGCCACTGACTTGATATTAGGATCATTGACTGATGATTATGATCCATTTGTAATGAATTATAACATGCATGCAATGAACAAGTCAGTCACTAAGATTCATGGGATGCTTAAGAATGCTGAAGAGAACATTCGAAAGACCAATCCCATATTGATGGTTCAAGGGGGCATTAAGAAGGGACCGGCTAAGGGAAAAGGAAAGGGAAAGGCAAAACCCAAGAATGACCTGGCTCGGTTCAAGTCAAATGGGAGTGCACCTCAGGCGCAATCCAAGCCCAAGGCGCAAAAGCCCAAGGAGAGCGAGAGCACTTGCTTCCATTGCAACAAAATAGGGCATTGGAAGAAGAATTGCGCTCTCTTCAAGGAAGAACAAAAAAAGAATGGAGCAAATGCGTCCAGTTCAGGTATTTTTGTTGTTGAAATTAACCTTTCTATTTCTACCACTTGGGTCCTAAATACCGGTTGTGGTTCTCACATTTGTTCAAATGTGCAGGGGCTAAGAAATAGGCGGTTACTTGGGAAGAATGAAGTGGACCTCCGTGTGGGGAATGGAGCACGAGTTGCTGCCATAGAGATAGGCGACTATCAACTCACTTTACCTTCCGGACTTTGTTTAGTTTTGAAAAATTGTTATTATGTACCTGCTATGAGCAGAAACATTATTTCAGTTTCATTGTTGGATTTGGATGAATTTGATTTTATTATTAAAAATGGCAATGCTCATATTCGTCGCCAAGGCATTTCATATGGCAATGCCATGTTGCAAAATGGCCTTTATATCCTTGATTTACAAAACAAAGAGTCCATATACAACATTAATACAAAGAGGGTTAAATCAAACGAATTGAACCCTACTTACTTCTGGCATTGTCGTTTGGGACATACAAACGAAAAACGCATTTCCAGACTCCACAAAACTGGAGTACTTGGGTCATTCGACTTAGAGTCTTATGATACATGCGAGCCATGTTTGCATGGAAAAATGACAAAAAGTCCTTTTAATAAGAAAAGTGAGAGGACTAATGGCTTATTGGAACTAATACATACCGATGTATGTGGACCATTAAGTACACAAGCTAGAGGTGGTTTTAGCTACTTCGTAACGTTCACAGATGACTTCAGTAGATATGGCTATGTCTATCTAATGAAGTATAAATCTGAAACTTTTGAGAAATTCAAAGTCTTTAAGAACGAAGTAGAAAAACAACTTGGCAAAAGTATAAAAGCCATTCGATCTGATAGAGGTGGCGAATACTTAAGCCAAGATTTTGACGGTCATCTAAAAGAGTGTGGTATTATTTCACAGCTCACTCCTCCTGGAACACCACAATGGAATGGTGTGTCCGAAAGGAGAAATCGAACTCTATTAGACATGGTTCGATCTATGATGAGTCAAGCAAATCTTCCTATCTCTTTTTGGGGCTATGCATTAGAAACTGTTGTGTTTCTACTAAACCGTACTCCAACTAAAGCAGTTGAGAAGACACCATACGAGGTATGGACTGGGAAAGAACCCAATATGTCATTTCTTAGGATTTGGGGCTGTGAAGCACATGTTAAGAAATTAACATCTGACAAACTAGAGTCCAAATCCACTGTCTGCTTATTTGTGGGTTATCCCAAAGAAACAAAGGGATACTACTTTTACTCACAAGCCGAGAACAAAGTATTTGTTGCTCGCAAGGCTGTTTTCTTGGAAAAGGAGTTCCTTCTCAAGAAAGATAGTGGGAGTAAAGTAGAACTTGGAGAAATTCAAGCGCCACAAATTCCTATAGAGGATGAGTTGGAAATGGGATCAAGTTCACAACCACTTGTGGAATAAGAACCCATTACACAAGTACCTAGAAGGTTCGGTAGGGTACGTCAGGAGATTCAGAGATATGGATTTCTAATCACCGACAGTGACACTATTGAGTTAGTAGATCGTGAGGATCCTACTACCTACCGAGAAGCTATTGAAAGCCCAAACTCAAAAAATTGGCTTGAAGCCATGAAATCCGAGATGCAATCAATGTACGATAACCAGGTTTGGACCTTGGTTGATCCACCGGAAGGTGCTAAGGTAATTGAATGCAAGTGGCTATTTAAACTCAAAGCTGATCAGACCTACAAAGGTAGACTAGTAGCAAAAGGTTTTTGACAAACTCATGGTATAGACTATGATGAGACCTTTTCGCCTGTAGTCATGCTCAAATCCATTAGGATCTTACTTGCCATAGCTGCATATCATGATTATGAGATATGGCAAATGGATGTCAAAACTGCTTTCCTCAATGGATATTTACTTGAGGAGGTGTATATGACACAGCCTGAAGGTTTTGTCAATCCCAAGCATCCTAAGAAGGTTTGTAAGCTTCAGAAATCCATTTATGGATTAAAGCAAGCATCCCGAAGTTGGAATCTTCGTTTTGATGGGGCAGTCAAAGATTTTGACTTCGTCAAGAACGAAGATGAGCCTTGTGTGTACAAGAAGGTTAGTGGGAGCATAGTAGTATTTTTGGTCCTATATGTGGACGACATCCTTCTCATTGGGAATGACATTCCAACATTGCAAATGGTTAAGCAATGGTTGGGGAAATGTTTCTCAATGAAAGACTTAGGTGAAGCTGAGATAATACTTGGTATTCGGATCTATAGAGACAGATCGAATCGGCTTTTGGGACTAAGTCAAGAAAAATACATAGACAACGTACTAAAGCGTTTTAGTATGGGAGACTCAAAGAAAGGGTACATACCTTTGGCTTTGGGAGTTCCTTTGACTAAAGAACAATGCCCTAAAACCAAAAAGGAAAGGGACGACATGAGTAGAATCCCATATGCATCTGCTATTGGATCTATCATGTACGCTATGTTATGTACTAGGTTGGATGTTGCTCATGCACTGAGTATAACCAGTAGGTTTCAGCAAGACCCTGGTGAAAAGCACTGGTCTGCTGTAAAAGGGATTCTAAAGTACCTACGAAGGACTAAGGATCACTTCTTGGTGTATGGTGGTCAGGAAGAGCTCGTCATACAAGGCTATGCCGATGCTGCTTTTCAAACCAGCACTCAGGACTCAAGATCGCAATCTGGATTTGTTTTTATTTTAAACGGTGGTGCTGTCAGCTGGAGAAGCTCAAAGCAAGAGACCGTCGCCGACTCAACTACAGAATCTGAGTATATTGCAGCGAGTGAAACTGCAAAAGAGGCTGTTTGGATTAGAAATTTCATTTCTGGATTAGGAGTTGTCCCAAACATCCTAGATCCATTAGACATTTTTTGTGACAACAACGGGGCCATTGCACAGGCCAAGGAGCCCCGGTCACACTAGAAATCCAAACACATACTCAGGAGGTACCACCGGATCAGAGAGATCATTGATCGTGGGGACGTCAAGGTTAGCAAGATAGCAAGTGAAAATAATGTAGCAGATCCTTTGACGAAACCGTTGCGTCCAAATCTGCACGAAGCTCATTTGAGAGCATTCGGTCTTAGGGCTATGCCCAATTGGGACTAGTGCTAGTGGGAGATTGTTAGTGTTAGCCCTAGCCCCAATACATTGTAATAAAACACTTTAGCTAATAAATGAGGCATTTATTTTATCCATTGTATTCCTGTGCATGTCAATTGATAGAACTATCCAAGAATGTTGTTTCAGTTTAAGTTATCATGTGTGAGGCACATGGTTGTAAGACCTTGAAACAAATGAGACTTCATTCTAAATATCCCTAGTCAGTCATTGTTATGGGAATAACAAATGAATTAAGACTAGTATGCTCTCTCTGATAAATTGAGTTCTGTCTTACGGATCATAAGGACAAGAGTGTCAATCAGAGATCATAGATAGATGTTTACAATATGGTATCTGGATTCGATCCATTAATGAGAACACTACATGGTACAAGTCATAAGTGTTTCTCATATGCAAGTTTTGTATCGGAGTTCTTAGACCTGAAATCTCTATGAAACTCTTTATGAATTACTGTGTACTTTGACATACACCTAACGTGCTCGTAATAGAGTGACAAGTATGGGTATGCTTGGGTATACATTGATTCATGTCAGAGAGCATGAGAGAAGTGAAGGGATTACCCCTCTCTATAAGAGAGAAAATATCATCGGCCACTTGATCAGTGAACTGAGAAGTGTATGGCCATACCGAGATGAAATAATGAGTAACCATTATTTATCTGAGAGTTCAGTGTCACTGGAATATCAAGAAAGGAATTAACTTACATATAAGGATGACTAGTTCCATGCCTTATATTAATTCTGATATTTATGGGTAAGGGACTATGCAAAATTGCATTAGGTCACTAAATGCCATTTGCATTTTCATTTAATTTGGAATGCTATAATATCTTGCTAGAGAATATATATAGCCTTTGAATTAATTCATTAATTCATTGCCAACATTAAATGGACCTATAGGATCGCACACAAAGTATTGGGCTTAAATTATTTAAATAATGTATTGGGCATTAATTTGGGCTTTTAATTAAAGTCAAATTAATGTATGTAATGGGTATTAAAATTGCTATTGGACCTTGGCCCATGAGAGAGGAGAAATTCGGCCCACATGATTTAATTTCAATTAATTAATTATATGATTAAGTTAATTGAGTATTAAATCCTAATTTGAATTTTAAATTCAAAAGGGTTTAAACTAATATTTGTTACTTATCTCTAGGAAGTGTTTAAGATTGAATAAACTATCTCAAGGTAGTAAAATTCAGATTAAAGACTTGCCATAAGATAAGGATAGATATTGGAAAAGGATAAAAACTCTAGGAGAGGTGGTGTAGAGAGAGACCTCTCTCTCTCACTCTCAATTTTTCTTTTGGCCGATTTTCACAAGGGGTAGTTTTTTCCTCTTGGCCGAATTCAACAAGGAGAAGAATTCTTTCTTGCTTTCTTGTGTGATTAGGCATTAAAAGCATCAAATAGAAGTGCAAGAAAAAAGCTTGTAGCTTCAATCCTTACCCTTTACACAATACTAATTTATTGAGAGCTAACAATCTCTGTTTTAAGCCTAGCTTACAATTGTGTGTGTGAACATAGAGAGGATTGGCGTAAAGGCTGTTCCTTGGCATTGGTGGTGAAGATCAAAGGTGGACAAACTCATCTTAGTTGCTGGTCATCATCAAATTCAATTTGGAATTGGCATTTAAAGTTGTAGGTTTTAAAAAAACCCTAAAAGTGCATGTTTCGATTCTTGTCATGGAATTGCTTGGCATGTATGATCCAATTTCGATGTTTTCCGCTGCGCGATTATCATATTCATATCATGTCATATTCCAACAAAAGCAAGAGCACGACTCATGAAGAACGAAGACACAAATAGACAACGTAAAAAATAGGGACAAATAGAGGAATAATAACAGGCAACTTGGGGATATCGGGCATCTTGAAGTTCTGAGGGATCAAATCATCACTATTTAGCTTGCAATCCTCAGGGTTCATCCCCCTTCCTACCTTCAACATCCTCGCCATAGCTTCAAACTTTTCCTCTATTTTTCGCCACATTGCATCCTCCGGCTTGGGCAATTTTCCCTTTACTACCATCGGCTCCTCTTGCTCGTCCCATAAGTTAATCACAGAATTAGGGCCTCCCCTATGCTCGACAGGCGCTGGCGCTCTTGGCTCAACCATAGGTGGGTCAACTGCTGCTGGGGGATCCTCTCTGGCAACCCCTTATTCTTCTTGCTCTCTAACTGGAGTCGTAGCTTATTGGCCGACAATCGGGGCTAGGGTAGCAGCAAGGTTGCCCATCATTACCATCATCCTGGCCTCAAACTCTTCCATTCTCTTCCCCACTTCTTTGGCAATCATTGGCCTAGTTGTATTAGAACAACTTGTTGGATTAGACATGTTTGTTTCAACTGATGATTCAAAAGACAAAATCTCACTACCTTCTGAGAGAGAATCTGAACCCTGATCTGAAACCAGCTCTGATAATCCTAAGAGTAAAATCTTTCTTAACCGACCGTCAGGACCTTTACACCACTTGGAC
This sequence comes from Excoecaria cochinchinensis, assembly GCA_947683425.1. Taxonomy (NCBI): domain Eukaryota; kingdom Viridiplantae; phylum Streptophyta; class Magnoliopsida; order Malpighiales; family Euphorbiaceae; genus Excoecaria; species Excoecaria cochinchinensis. Next base: position 9,017,810 of record CANTUQ010000004.1, read on the forward strand.
GAATCTATGATGGCTGCAAAACATACCTTTGTTAGGATGATGCATGACTTGAAGTGCAATGCATGGTCGTGTTGGTGCAGTATAGATAAACACATGCAAGCAGATAAATCCTTTCGACCTTATCTCTCCTACATACGAGGTAGTGCGGTCTCTTTCCTAGGTGGGCTTTATCCAAGGATTAACAGGGAACCCATTGGACACGTATAGTGCACGATGAAAAAACCGGCAGCATAACAACTCTTGCCTAATGTACATACGTATGGGTGTTTGGCCATTATGTATTTAAACAATTCAACTAAATATGGGCCCACCAAGGCATGAAAGCCTTTGATAAAGACCATTTAATTTAATTGATTTTGTTCAATATATGACGGCCCAAATAGCAAGCACGGTATTATGGTACATTTCACCTAGTGGGAGTATCTATTGCCTTTACATGGTCTTCGATCAAAGGTGGTGTTACTTTAGATCTACCCAAGCATGATCCCTGCCAACGAGTCTAGCTCATCACGAGCATAGTGACCAATTGGGTCTCCATTTGATATACCATTTGATGGTATGAGGCTTGGGTTGGTGATTATCCCGAGCACTTCACTACAATGAGTGAAAGTAGGGTCGTGTTTTAGGAACGCACCGAGGTAGATAGGGGACCAACTAACATAATTCTAAGGCTCTAATGTATGTAATGCAATTTCGATTAGAAATGTAATTTTTGATTCTTAATAACTCAATTATAATTTTAACTTAAGTCACTTTCAAAGCAAAGTTTCGATCAATCCCCAGTGGAGTTGACACTCTGACGCGCATCGGAACCTAGCAAAGGCCCTCTTTGAACCCGCTTTTAGGGCTCGACGTATTGGTTCACATCTTTTTGATCTTGGGCATCATGAGTCATTTTGGAGGCCTCCTTTCCAATAGAACATTGGAAAGGATCATCTAGCCTCACGACGTCTTTGGGCACCTTTGAGGTATTTTGGAGTCGCCACCTAATTTATGAGAAATTGGGAAAGTTCTCTAACCTCTATTGGTCTAAACCAGAGATGGTGTTTGGAACTTCACTCTTATTAATGACTTAAGTTAAGTTTATAAATGAGTTATCAAAATTCCATCTCTCATCTCACGCAATCATGCGATAAATTTAAAGCGCAACTCAACCACATTGTAAAGAGATAAATAAAGGAATAAATAAATAATAAAGCAATAAGTAAATAAATAAATTACAAATAAGAAATTGAATAAGACAGAACAATCCCCCAAAATAATAAAGCATAAATAAAACTTGCCCAAAAATTAATTATAAGGGCCCAAAGATGAATAAATAAATACATACAAAAAAATTAAAATGCATCATACATAAATCGGGAGATTTATTGGATTTTAGGAATATTGGTTCCTTTTTATTAGCTTAAAAAGATTGGAAAACTATTTTTGTGTATTAATTGAGAAAACGGGGATGAGTGATCCCATTTTATCAAAATTAGTTCTCTATTTGAAAGTGAGATTTAATTGGTTAAAATAGGACATTGGTCCATTTTATTAAGAAAAATTTCAAGTTATTAATTATTATAAAAAACATGATTTTCTATAAGACGGATAAATATAAAACACATTTTACATACAACACATAGAAAAATAATAATAAAAGAAAATACAACAATTAAAAAAATGCAAACCCTAAAATGAAGGTCTTTGGTCTCCCGATTCTCTGTCTCGTGCACAAATATGACTCGCAAAAATAAATAAATTTGAGATGACAAAACAAAAATAAAATAAATGTTAATAAAGTAAATTAAACAATTAATGAACAAATAAATTAATTGAATAAAATAATTAATTAAAACGATTAATAAATCAATCAAATAATAATCAGTCAAACTAATTAAATATAAACAATTAAGTAAGTGGGAATAAATAAAGACAAAGTAGATTAAATTAAATTCATATTAATTATACTAATCAAAGAATAACGACAGCCAAATATGCAAATGAATCAACAACCCACAATGACATTTAACAATTATTAATAGGGATTAATCAGGTAAAAACTGAGAATAACCAAGCAAATTAAGACAACAATATACAAGGAAAATAGGACGAATTAATATTCATGCATTTATGCTGGACGGTCGGGAAAACATGAAAGACAAAGAGGGGAGAAGGAGCGGACGTGCATGACTCATGCAGGCCTTGCACGAGTCGTACAATTCATTCATAACTGATGAATGCATTACACGAGTCGTGCAATTCATGCACGATTCATGCAATCCGATCGGGGAAACGTGACGCGACTGAGCGGGAAAAAATCTAGATACCGTCCGATCGAGGAACCAGTAATAACATCTGACTGGGAGATTAGGATCCGATCGTGAAATAAAGAAAAAGAACAGAAAACGGCTTGATTAGAAAGGAAAAGGAAGAGAAAGCAAGAGCACGACTCGATTAGGGAAGACACGACTCATGAAGAATGAAGACACAAACAGACAACGTATAAAACAGGGACAAACAGAGGACTAATAACAGGCTATCAAACAACAAGATATCACCAAAACAGGCATAACAAAACAACAAAACATGCTTATTTAATCATATCAGCAACAAACATGCGATAAACAAGTTAATAAGATCAAATAAGGAATACATATACAATATGTACAATAAATAGAATTAAGTAGCACAGCAAAACGAAGAAAAGAAATAAGAAAGAAAGAAAGAAGAAGAAGAAAGAAAAGAAAAGAAATAGAGAGACAACTATTCAGTATTTACCCTGAGATATTGATCTTTGATCTGCAGATGAAAGGTTTTTGATTTTCCTCTTTGCTTTTGTTAAAAAGTGGAAATAGAGATTGGTGAAAACTTTAAACGAGATTTTCATTAAAGAAAAATGGAAGATGAAAGATGATTGATTCTCAAACCTTAGGAATTGATTTCCTGGGTCATGAGGAATCTCAGAATGCTTCAAGAACAAAAATCACTTTCTTGCTCTCCAAGCTTTTCTCTCTGTGTTTTTTCTTTCTGGGTTTTTAGGTGCTTTCAAAAACCATCCCCCCTTATTCCTTAACTTTTTTTCTTTTTATATCTCAGGGAAGATTAAATCTTTTCTTTTCCCTAAATCCAGCCATAAACCATCATTTTTAAACCAAATCCCCTAAATAACGGAACAGGGAGTGCTGGGGGCAGTGGAGCGTGTGAGGGAGGTGAGATCTGCCTCACGATACGTCTCACCAAGGCGGGAGGGGCCTCACTGCACCTCACCAACGCGGGAGGGGCCTCACCGCATCTCACCAAAGTGAGATGGGCCTCACAAACGTGAGGCTACATCTCACATGGGTGAGATGGACCTCACACCACAGGCCCTCCAAAAACCTTACTCCCCTCCATTTACTTATTTTTCTAACCCCATTTTTTATTCTAAAGTTTAAAAACGAAAAAAAACATTTTTTCGAGGAAACCATCACTTCGATCTGTCTTCTTGCCCATGAACAGGCATCATTTTTGTCATTGGGTAACTTCGGTCCGAGCTGCCTCAGGACACGGTGTCTACAGTCACAAGTGCGACAGAGCGCTCGACTGTCGAGCGGTTGTGGACAGTCTCCTGTCGTGAGTGCATGCCTGCGCACGAGCGCGACAGGTTTTGCTAGCTGCTCACTATTGTGAGTGCGACAGTGAGACAAGCTTCTGTCCCCACACGAGCATGAGGACTGGCACGATCGCGACCTGGGCCAAATATTTGCCTCTGTCGCGGGCGCGACACCTCTTGGCTATAAAAAGAAGTTTTCTTTTTATGCTTCCAATATTTAATTTTCAACCTTGTGATGCTTTTATAATTATATATGGAAAATTTTATGAATGATATGAATGTAAATTGAATGAATTATGCTTGACCTGTGAAAGTGAATTATGTGGATAAATAGGCATGCCTATAGAGTTCAGTTAGCTGGAGCCATGTGTATGCGTTCTGGACCCTGATCAGGTCCCTGTTCGGATCCTCACGGTCCCTTTTAAACTTGAATCTTGTTTAAGATTCCATGCAAAAATATTTAAAACAAAAAGAAAAGAATAATTTTGATACCCTCGGGTATCCATGCGTTTTGAATGATTATGCGTTTCTCGCTATCCACTATTTTGAGTAAGCAGGTTTATGAAAATTATGTGCTATAATTTAGTTCATTATAAATGTTTGTATAATGAAAGATATTGTTATCATGAATATGATGAACTGTTTTAAGTATTGAGTTTCAGTATGTGCCATATGTATGTGATTTGTTCTGACATCCGCTGTGAGTGATCGTTTTCGTTGTGTTTTCCCTACTAAGCGTATTTCGCTTAGCACGGGTGTTTCATCCGTGCAGGTGTGGTAGATGTTGGAGTTTTTGGGTAGGGTGATGCATTTCAGCAGGGCCAACACAACTAGGAGAGAGATTTTATAGTTCAGGATTGTACTTTTTGTATATGTATTAGTTTAAAGATTTTGTAATGATGACTCCTGATGTAAACTCTACTTTTGTAAGTTGATTTGGTATCAGTTATGTATATGAGCTTTTGTGCTACGATACCTTTGTATTATTTTTTTGGATATATAAAGACTATTATATAAATTAATAATATTGTACTTTTGGTTTTCAACATCTATCCTTTATTTTAAGAATTTGATTTTACCGCTTGAATATATGTTTTGCAACTTTATTTGCTTTGTTTGAGTTTTTGCGTGACAACTCTCATCTATCGGGGTCCTTCTTCCTCCTCGAGGGATGAAGCTTCCTACGTATAGGTAAGGGGTGTTACATTTTGTGGTATCAGAGCATTAGGTTTAGGCATTTTTGGGCTAGTGTAAGATAGAGTGTGCGTGTATTGTTGTGTTGGCCTGATGCAGATTATTGTGTATGTTTTGTAGTTAGATGGAGTCCGCTCGTGGATCACTTGAGGGGTAAGCCGATAGTGCGAATCCCCGAGAGGAAGATCCATTTGTTTCTGGTCCGGCTCAGCCACCTAGGGTGCAACTTGAGGCCCTTGCGGTCCCCTTTGAGGCCATGCTCAAGATATCTCAGGATATGGCTAGGGTTTTGGAAAGAGTTACTGCCCCCTAAAGCTCCGATTGAGAATATACAAAAGTTTGGAGCGAAGGATTTCTTTGGAGAGGTAGATTGAGAAAGTTAGCCGGGTGTTAATGGAAATTCGTTGTCCTGCGGAGAGAGAGGTGGAATGTGTAGTATCTTTGTTGCAGGGCTTAGCTTATGATTGGTGGACATTTGTGCTCAGACACCCTCAGCTTCCTGAGCCTGTGACATGGGAGTTCTTTGAAAGGGAGTTTCAGAACAAGTATGTAACTAAGGCATTTAAGGAGGCCAGATGGGCGTAGTTTTTGAGTCTCTGACAGAGAGTGTTATCAATGGCAAAATATGAGAAGGAATTTAATTAACTCAGTAAGTATGCACCGCCAGGAGTTCTCACTGAGGAATTTAGATGTCAACAGTTTGAGGCGGGTTTGAATGAGTCTCTGAAGGTGATGTTGGTTTCCTTGATGTCTCCACCGGATATCAATTATTATTAGATCGTGCAGGCAGCTTTGAGAGCAAAATGCTTTGAGAATATATTAAGAGAGAAGGCTAAGAGAAAAAAGGCATCTAGAGGAGGTTCTTCTTCAGGAAAGGGGTCACGTAAGTCTCAAAGAAATCCCTCTAGTGAGTCGCATCCTAGTCCGGCTACTAGAGGGAGGAGATAGGATTCTTTTAGAGGGTCTGGTAGGGTAGAGGAGCTTCGGCTGGTAGAAGTGATGGTGTGCCTCAATGTTCCCATTGTAACAAGCGCCATTGGGGTAAATGTCGGTGGTTGACGGGAGGATGTTTTAGACATGGTAGCACCGACCACTTTCTAGCCAATTGACCAAATTTATATGAGAATACTCAAGGTCAACAAGAGGCAAGTCTAGCTGGGTCGAATGTTCCTCAAGGAAGTCTTGTTAGAAGTAGAGGATGGGGTTGTGGTGGACGGCCTCTGGAAAGAGAAATTTTCTGAGACAGTTGATCGTCCAATGCCGGTGGCTGTAAGAGCATATGTCATGAGAGCCTGTGATGACCAGGAAGCTCCAAAAGTGAAAGCCGGTAAGTTCTTAGTTTTCAGTATTGAAATGTATGCTTTGATAGATCCGGGTTCCACTCATTGATAAGTTGTGTGATGAATTGATTAATGAGGATAAGCTGAATTATGAGATATGTGTTACTAGTCCATTAGGGCAGTGTGTTAAAGTGAATCGGGTATATCGGGATTATCCTTTGTTGGTGCAAGGTAAGGAATTTTCGGTTGATCTGATTAGTCTACCATTTCATGAGTTCGACCTCATTCTAGGTATGGATTGGCTGTCCAAGCATCGAGCTATAGTTGATTGTCAGAGGAAAATGGTTGTGCTCAAAGACAGGGATCGGATACCTATGGTAGTTAGAGGTTTAGAAAGTAACTCGCTGCATAATGTGATTTCGGCTATGAAAGCAAAACCGTATATGAGGATGGGATGTGAAGTGTACCTAGCCTTGATTTTGGATTCCCGACGAGGGCAAGTAAAGATACAAGAGATTCAAGTAGTAAGAGGATTTATGGATGTGTTTCCAAAGGAATTATCGGGTTTGCTGTAACACCCCGATACCCCCGTTGGAAGGATACCGGAGCGCCACGCGAGCAACCATATAAACAGATCCAAATACACACTAATAAACAAAACCAAAATGAGATATGAAGAAACCTTTAAACATAATATAGCAAGTCCTTGAACATACATCACATCAATATCGTTTTACCAAACAGGCTAGAAAGCAAATACATATACCAAAATAGTTGTTCCATTACAAAAGATTCATATAGCTATGAACAAGCCAAGTACAAAATAACAGCGGAAGACACAAAAATAAACTTCATCCAAAAAGACTTCTAGTGGCCAACCTGTAGATGTCTGACTCCTCACCGAACTCGCCACCTACACGGGAAAAGAACCCGTGCTAAGCGATAACGCTTAGTGGGGAGGAACAAAACAAACGGAAATACGCATATACAATATTTACAATGATAATTTAAACTCATCGTAACCATAAACGTGCAATTAAGTTTTGATTCAATAATTGAAGGCATCAAAATTACATATAAGTATATTTTCCTAATTCTACAAGACATGCATCAACATACTTTACAAGCAATTAACTATTCAATTCATACTTCTCACCATTCTAAGTACACAGATACAAGGTGCATATCATAAAGTTATTCATGAATTCTTACACATCTTAAACATTTAATTCTCAATATACATCTCAACATATGCAACACATAAAAAACATATAGCCTGATTAGTCTGAAGATACTCTTTAGAAGTGGATGCGGTCCATTGGATACTGATAGAACACAGTATCCCAAGCATATGGAGACATGAGTCTCAAACATGTGCTTTTCATATAGAGACCGAAGTCTATCTCTATTTCCATATAGACCCAAACGGGGTCGAAGCAAGGATCCAAACGGGACCTGCATATAACGTTTTATCATATAGCAGCTGCACACACACCCTGACCTAAGTAAGCGCTTACTTATCCACTACTATGACTATTCAGGCTTAAAAACACAACTCAAAAACCCACGTATCATTATCATAACATGTGAATTGAATTAAATACGAACCTATAACTCATGTATACATGTATATCGATCAAATTCGAAAATATATAAATATATATATATATCATATACAGTAGGTAATAAGAACATATAACTCACATTGAAATACTCCATGTTCATATAAATTATAAGCATTTAAATCATGTACATCATTATTAATCATGTATACATATCTCATAATTAAACAATTATCAAATTGTAATACAGATTTAAAACCCAATCATGTTCTAAAATAATATTCATATAATAGAAAAGAAATCAAGTATAAATGTACCATTTCGTGTACACAGTAAGTATTTAATCATGATCAAGACATATAATTATGCACAAATCTAATTAAGAACATATAATCTATCAAATAATAGGCCAAATAAGATAAATCATTTGTCATGTAGTGAAAAACCCCATATAACAGAAGTTTAAAATTTTGCTTTTAAAACAGGGCAGAAGGGGAAGAGAGGCCAGTCACGAGTCACACAGGCAATTGTGACTCGTGACGCTAGCTTCACAAAAGGGCGGTCACGAGTCGTTATCCCCCATCACGACTCGTGACACCAATACTAAGGAAGGGGGAGGTCACGAGTCACACAGGCAATTGTGACTCGTGACGCAATCTTCTCGCAGCAGAAGGGACGGTCACGAGTCGTGATCCTCCATCACGACTCGTGACTGCCCAGGGATGAGGGTCACGAGTCATGATCCTCACTCATGACTTGTGATCCTCCTCACTCTCCGCTAGAAGGAAGAAGAACTGGTTCCTAGAATTTTCAGAAAACGTAAAAACAGAAAATGTGGAAAACAGAGTACATCAAGAATTCAAAACTCCATCTTGCCCAAAACCATTTTTCATGCAATAAATATGCAAGCACGTACCTTCAAGTCTCTAGAATACATTTATAGGAATCTTAATACAAGTCACGTATTTTTACTATCAAACAGAGGGCAATGACAGAACGTCAACAACCCAGGATTTTACATTGACACTCATGCATATACAACTCCATTTTAACGTTCAAAACATCAGAACTTCACCACTACAAATCATCATATAAGTTTATCTTACTCTTGCATTTCGATATACAAACACACATAGATAACATTCACTTCAGAACAGCAAACAGGATCTAAAAATGAGAAAGGACAGACACTCCCAAACCTGTTAATGAAGTTCAAAACGTCCACTGTAACCTTCAATCCATAACCTTTCCTTTTCCTTTATCCTTCCTCTTCTCTTCAGCAGTTTTCATGAACCGACAAATAAAACACAATATCAACCCAATGAAACAGTAACGTATAACCCGAAAGAAGAAGAAGATGGAGAACCACACATAAACTTACAGCCACTTACCTCCTGAAACTTCTTCCAAACTCAAACCCTAGCTCCACAATGGATGAACACACATGCAAATGGGAAAGAACAGAAAATGGAGAGGAGAAGAGTGGCTAACGTGAGAGAGAGCAAGAGAGAAAGAGAGTGAAATCTGATGGTTTATTTTGGAAGCTACAGAAAAATTCTGAAACCTTCTTTTCTCTCTCCCACATGCACACACTCACCTCTCCACTTGTCATGTTCTGATTGGACCCCCAAATCCACTAATAACACTTTTTCCAATAGCTCCTTACAATTACTAATAAATCCTTGTCAAAATACTTTTTACTCACTAAATAAAAATATGCAATTTAATACTTTTAATTCTTTGCAATTAAATCCTCTTTCACTTATAAAATTACCCAATTGCCCTTAATTACTCTTGTAAAAATTACCAACATATCCATATTGTCCAATTAAAATTGCTAATTCCAACCATGCCACTTTTGGGGTGTGACATTTGCCACCAGAGAGGGAAGTAAAATTGTCTGTGGATATTGTGCCTGGGGCAGCTCTGATTTCTAAGGTTTCGTATAGGATGGCTCCGATGGAATTGAAGGAGTTGAAAAGTCAGTTGCAAGAGCTCTGGATAAGGGCCTTATTCGACCAAGTATGTCACCTTGGGGTGCTCCGGTTCTATTTATCAAGAAAAAGGACGGTACCTTGAGAATGTGTATTGATTACCGGCAGATTAACGAGGTCATAGTCAAGAATAAGTATCCGTTGCCACGGATCGAGGATCTTTTTAATCAGTTAAAAGGAGTTGGAGTGTTTTCGAAGATAGACTTGAGATCGGGTTACTATCAGTTGAGAGTCAAGGATGCGGATGTTGCGAAGATAGCTTTTCGAACGCATTATAGTCACTGCGAATTTTTAATGATGCCATTTGGTTTGTCCGTAGCTTTTATGGATTTGATGAATAGGGTATTTAGGCAGTATTTGGATCATTTCGTTGTAGTGTTCATCGATGACATCTTGGTTTATTCTAAGGATGAAAAGGAACATGAGGAACATCTGCGATTGGTATTGCAAGTGTTGAGAAACCATCAGCTATACTCTAAGCTTAGTAAGTGTGAATTTTAATTAAAAGAGGTAACATTCCTTGGACATGTGGTTTCGGCTGAAGGTATTCGGGTAGATCCATCCAAAGTTAAAGTTATTGTGAACTGGTTGCCACCTAAGTCTGTACCAGAAGTGAGGAGTTTTCTAGGATTAGCTGGTTACTATAGGCAGTTTGTGAAGGGATTTTTCATGATAGCTTCACCTTTGACACGGTTAAGTTCAATTGGTCCGATAGGTGCCAAGCGAGTTTTGAGCAGTTGAAAGATATGTTGATTCAGGCTCCTGTACTTACTCAACCCGCTTCAGGTAAAGAGTATACTATGTACAGTGATGCCTCAGGTATAGGATTAGGCTGTGTTCTGATGCAAGACAGCAAAGTGATCGCCTATGCTTCTAGGCAGTTAAAGCCGCATGAACAACATTATCCGATGCATGACTTAGAGTTAGCAGTGGTAGTGTTTGGTCTTAAGGTATGGCGACATTATTTGTATGGGGAGACTTATAGGATCTTCACGGATCACAAGAGTCTGAAGTATCTGCTCACTCAGAAAGAAATTGAACTTGAGGCAGCAAAGATGGTTGCAGTTATTCCAAGACTACGATTGTATCATTGATTACCATCCGGGCAAGGCAAATGTAGTAACAGATGCTCTAAGTAGGAAATCAGTGTCGGCTTTGTCTCTGAGTAGAGGAAAGTGGAGGTTTGATTCAGAGGGAGCATTAATTGTTCGATTGAAGCCTAGACCGAGCTTGAGGCAATTGATAGTGGATGCACAGTTGAGTGACCCGATGTTGCAGCATGCTTTTTACATGGTTAGAGATGGTAAGCAGATTGAATTTTCTATAGATAGTGAGGGAGTGCTCAGTTTTGGGAATCGGTTATGTGTGCCTAATGTGGATGATGTGAAGAGAAGACTTTTGCAAGAAGCTCATTCGTCGATTTTCACGATGCATCCAGGAGGAAATAAGATGTACAAAGATCTGAAGCAATTCTATTTGTGGTTGAGTATGAAAAAGGATATAGTAGAATTTGTTTCGAAGTGTTTGGTGTGTCAGTAAGTGAAAGCTGTGCATCAAGTTCCAATAGGATTGTTGCATCTCTTACCCATTCCTCAATGGAAGTGGGATGATATCACGATGGACTTTGTAGTTGGTTTGCCCTTGACACAGCACAAGCATAATTCTATGTGGGTGATAGTCGACCGGTTGTCGAAGTCAGCACACTTTTTGCTAGTTCGGTTAGACTATTCCATGGACAAGTTAGCTGAGTTCTATGTGAATGGGATAGTAAGGCTTCATAGAGTCCCAATCTCTATTGTGTCTGATCGGGATCCGAGATTTACGTCAAAGTTTTGGAAAGAATTACAGTTGGCTTTGGGTACTCGATTAAATTTTAGCACGACCTTTCACCCTCAGACCGATGGTCAGTCAGAAAGAGTTATTGAGATTCTTGAAGATATGCTTCGGGGATGTGCTTTAGAGTTCTCAGGTAGCTGGGATAAGTATGTGCCCTTGATGGAGTTCGCGTACAACAACAGTTATCAGGTGAGTATCGGAATGGCTCCCTATGAAGCTCTTTATGGACAGAAATGCAGAACACCAGTGTGTTGGACTGAATTATCGAAAAGGTCAATTGTGGGTCCATAATTGATTAGAGACAAGGAAGAAAAGATTAGAGTGGTGCAACAGAATTTGAAGGCAGCCCAAGATAGGCAACGATCATATGCTGATTTCAAACGAAGGGACATTCGATATGAGGTTCGCGACAAGGTGTTCTTGAAAGTATCACCTTGGCAGAAAGTTCTTCGGTTTGGTAAGAAAGGGAAGTTAAGTCCTCGGTTTATTGGACTTTATGATATCCTGGATAAGATTGGCCCGATAGCTTATCGGTTAGCGTTGCCGGTGGACTTAGCTAAATTACACGATGTTTTTCACGTGTCTATGCTCCACCGCTACCGATCTGATCCATCTCATGTGCTACAAGTGCAAGATATTCGGGTTCAACTAGATTTTTCATTTGATGAAGAACCGAAGGAAATTTTAGCTAGGAAAATCAGACAGCTCCGCAATAAGCAAATCCCTTTAGTTAAAGTAACGAAGCACCATGGAATTGAAGAGGCAACTTGGGAACTGGAAGCAGTCATGAGTGTCACACCCCATAAGTGGCCTAATTGGAATTGACATTTTTAATTGGATAATTTAAGGGCAATTGGGTAATTTACAAGAGGAAAGAGGATTATTTTTGTAAGAATTAATTATACCTAGAGTGCAGATTTTTATTAGGGTGTAAAAAGAATTTATTAAGGACCTATCTACGGATTTTTGAGCTAGGGGTAAAAGAGGAACAAGTGGATTTGTGAAGCTGTGCATGTGTGCCAAGTGGAAGGAGAGTGTGTGCACGTGGTGAGGGAAAAGAGAAGACTGAGAAAAATTTAGTTGGCTGGAAACAAAAGACTGAAAGCTCTCTCTTTTCTTGTTCTCTCTCTCACGTAAACCACATTCTGCTCTTTTTCTCCATTTGCTGTTCTTTTCCATTTGCATGTGTGTATTTCTGTTGAGGAACTAAGGTTTGGGTTTGTTAGAAGCTTCAGAAGGTAAGTGGCAAGAGTTCTATAGGATTTTTATGGTTGATTTTCTTTTTTTCTCATCTTTGGGTTTTTAGAGATTCTGTTCTTGGGTTAATGAATTGTGGTTTCATCTGTTGCAAGCATCTAAAGTAAAGAAGAGGGATAAAGGGAAAGAGAAGGTTGTTGATTGAAGAAGAATACAGTGGACGTTTTTGAGCTTCATCATCAGGTTTGGGAGTGTCTGTCTTTGATCAATTTTGGATCCTAGTTGCTGTTTGATGTTAATATTAGCTATGTGTGTTCATTTATAAAGATGCATGAGAAATGTATTGTGTATACATGATTTAGGTAGAGAAAGAAAGATTATGAGTGTGCAAATGAGATGTTTATACATGTATATGAATGTGAAATTCTGAGTTGTGACTCTCTCTGTTTATATATTTTAATTGTTCGATAATGTGAATAATGTGAGTGAAATTGCTGTAAATGTGCTTAGAAGACCTAAAGGTACGTGTTTGTATAATTATTGCATGAAAAATGGATTTAGACAAATTGGGATTTGGAGTTTTGGTTGTACTCTGTTTTCACGTTTTTTCTGGGTTTTTATGTTTTTCTGAAATTCTGAAGTTTGAAAAAGGAGAAGCAATCTGTGAGAGGAAGATCACGTGACGTGATGGGGCATCACGCCGTGACCTCCCTCCTTGGGAAGTCACGTGGCGTGATGAAGCATCACGCCGTAACCTTCCTCCCTTTGGGAAGTCGCGACGTGATGGAGTATCACGCCTCGCGACCTCTCGCTGGTCTTTCCTGCGTGTCACGAGACAGGATCTCGTGACCTCCCTTCTCCTCTCAGGCGTCACGAGGCGTGATGGAGAGTCACGGCTCGTGACTACCCCTGTGTTGCTTGGCACTCGCATGAAGCCAGCGTCACGAGACACCAGTGCCTGGGTGACTCGTGACTGGCCTTCCTCCTGCTGCCCTGTTTTTCTAAAAGCATAATTTTAACTTCTGTTCAAAGGATTTTCTAAAAGCAAAAGTTTTTAACCTTCTGTACATGGGGTTTTCCACTGTTTGAATCTAAAGCAAGTTCAAATCTGTTCTTTAATCTAATAATTGATTAATTATGAGATTTATGTTCTTGATTAGTAATTAATATACATGATTTAAATATTTGTAATTTATATGAACATGGATTATTTCAACGTGAGTTATATGTTCTTATTATCTCCTGTTTGTGATATTTATATATTCATATGTTTCTGAATTTGATCAATATACAAGTACACTTGGATTATAGATTTGTATTATTTTCAATTCTCATATTGATATTGGTGCTTGAATTGATGAGTTGTGTTTTTAAGCCTGAATAGTCATAGTAGTGGATAAGTAAGCGCTTACTTAGGTCAGAGTGTGTGTGCAGCTGCTATATGATAAAACGTTATACGTGGGTCCGTTTGGATCCTTGTTTCGATCCTGTATGGGTCTATATGGATTTAATGCGAGACTTCGGTCTCTATATGAAAAATACATGTTTGAGACTCATGTCTCTATATGCTTGGGGTACTGTGTTCTATCAGTATCCATTTGACCGCATCCACTTCTAGAGAGTATTTTAGACTAATCAGGCTATATGTTTAAATGTGTTGCATATGTTGAGATGCATGTTTGACATGATTACAAGTATATGAAGTACATGAATTCTTGCATAACTCTATATTATGCACCTTGTATCTGTATACTTGGAATGATGAAAATTATGAATTGAGTACTTAATTGCTTGTTTTGTATATATATTTATGCATGTCAAGTAAGGAATTTAGAGATATGTTTACATGTAATTTTGATGCCTTTGATTTTGAATCATTAGATTATTATTGTATAAATATTGTATATGCATATTGTTCGTTTGTTTTGTTCCTCCCCACTAAGCGTTATCGCTTAGCACGGGCTCTTTTCCCGTGCAGGTGGCGAGTTCGGGTTGGAGTCTGATATCTGCAGGTCGGCCACTAGGAGTGTTTTTGGATGAAGTTATTTTGAGTCTTCCGCTGTAATTTTTGTACATGGCTTGTTAATAGCAAAGTGAATCTTTTGTAAAGGAACAAATATTATTTTTGTATATGTATTTGCTTACGAGTCTCTTTTTGTATAAACTATATTGATATGATATATGTTAAAGGATTTACTGCTATATAATTAAAAGTTTCTTTATTTCTCATCTATTATTTTATTTATTTGTATACTTTTGGATTCGTTTATATGTGTTTGCCCGCGTGGCACTCCGGTATCCTTCCAACGGGGATGGCGGGGTGTTACAATGAGAGCTCAGCATCCTCAGTTTTTTAGATCAGGTGAGAATTTCGAGAATGAAATTCTGTTAAGGAGGGGAGTATTATAATGCCCCGTTTCCACCCTGGTAGTTTAAGCCTTGTGCATATGTGATTGTGTGTGTATATAAGTTTGGCATGTGTTATTTTGTGCATGTGTATGGTTTAAATTTAAATATTATGTAATTGTGGGGTTTTGCTTGGGTGTGAGTGTGTGTAAGGGATTAGTGTGTGTGTAAGTGAGGTTGGCTTTGGGTGTAGGTAAGTGGATGGTTGTTGGGTGTGTTTTGGGGTAGTCTTCGTATAGGGGGCTGCCATGTGGCAAGTGGGGGAGTATTTATAGTGAGGAGAGAGGAGAGAGAATTAGCTTTTCCCTTCTCTTTTTCCCGTTTCCTCCTTTCTTCCCCTTTTTCCTCTTCCTCTTCATTTCTTCTTTACTTTCTTGTAATCCTTCCCCTCTAGCTGCAATTGTGGTGAGTCTTGGTTGATCTTAAGTTGATTTAGGTGAGTAATAGCTAATTGTTCTTCCTCATCCTCTTATTCCTTCTAATTTGGTTAATTTGAGTTTTTGGGCGTTAGAGTTTTGAAGCTTGTTACAGACACCGGGTCCCGAGCAGCCTAGATCAGGATTACCCAATGATGAAATTAAGTGTGCCGATTTATAGGCAAAAAGAATGAAAGTTAGAAGTGATAATTTTCTTATCGTTTTGATTTGTTAGGAATGAATAAAAATGTATTTTAAAAATATTTTAAAATTTATTTTGGGATAAAAAAAGTTAGTTTTGAAATTATTGTGTTTTATAGAAAAAAAAATTCGCGAAAATGTCGGGCTGCGGCAGCGCTAGGCGCGCGCCGCAGCGCCCCAGCGTGCTCGCCCGCTCGCAGCGCAGCGCGCGAGAGACGCCCATCGGGTGTCTCTCGCCCCCTGTCGCGCCGGTTCGCCCTTCCAGCCGCCGATTTCCGTTTTTCTTCATCTTTAAGTGTTTTTAACTCATTTTTTTTTGCATAATTTAATTCTAAAACCCTTTTATATTCTAACTATCCAAATTCTTCAGTTTTTGACTGAAATTAGAATTCAATTATTTTTATTTTGCCATTAAAAATCTGATTTTAATTGGAAATATAAAATGGTTTTTTATTCAGAATTAAGGGGGTATTTTTCTTTAGAAAATTATTTTCTTGTTCTTTTTTCTCTCAAAAACAAATTCTCTCAAGTTTCTAATGGATTTTCCAAGTAAATTCTCAAGGCAAAAAGATCAATTTTTGTTCTTGGGAATTTTTTTGTTTTTAATTAACAATTTTTACTTTGAGACAAATAAATCAATTATTTGCTCTTGAGTAAAAATTCATTTTTAATACTTTATTTTCTAATTTTACTCTTACAAATCAAGATAAGGAATTGGATCATCTACCTTCATTTCTTCAAGATGAATTTTGAGGGTAAACATTATTTGCTCAATTTTTCAATTTAATTTTTAATTTCATTTTTTGCTTCCCATTAATTAATTAACATGTGAATTCTTTTAGATTTATTTTTTTCTTATTTCTTGTTCATATTGCTCTTATTTAATTGTTTATATTGTTCATATTTAATTGCTCATATGTTATTACTATTACTATTACTATTACTATTACTATTACTATTACTATTACTATTATTATTATTATTATTATTATTATTATTATTATTATTATTATTATTATTTATCATGCTTTAATATGTTATACTTATTTTATTTCTTGTTATTCTTACATGTTTATTTGATTGTTCATATTGTTTGTTATTATTGTGTTATTATTATTATTTTTATTACTCTTGTTTAATTTTATTATTATTATTATTATTATTATTATTTATATTTTCCCACATGTTGAATTTTATTATTATTATTTTATGCTTGTTTATGCATGTTGAATTTTATTATGTTATACTTTTTTTATGCATGTTAAATTATTAATTCGTTAAGTTGCACATTTTTATTATGTCATTTAATTAATTTGTCACACATGATACATTTTTATTTGCTTTATCTTTATTTCT
Organism: Excoecaria cochinchinensis; assembly: GCA_947683425.1. Taxonomy (NCBI): domain Eukaryota; kingdom Viridiplantae; phylum Streptophyta; class Magnoliopsida; order Malpighiales; family Euphorbiaceae; genus Excoecaria; species Excoecaria cochinchinensis. Next base: position 9,034,829 of record CANTUQ010000004.1, read on the forward strand.
TTTATATTATATGTTTAAATTAATTTTTTATTACTAACATTACTTTTATTTGTTTGTTTTATTTCAATAATTATTTTTATGTGTGAGCCTTTTCAATGATAAGTGGGAGCCCATGGAAGTTTGAAGACACCATTTTTGTGGGTTGTATTTTTTTAGCATTTTTAGTATTATTTTGCTTTATTTGCTTTTATTATTTTATTATGTCATTTTTAATAAATTTATTTGTATGCACATTAATTAAAAAATCATAAAAATATTTCTATTTAATTAATTTGATTTTTTTCTAAATAAAAAGGGGACCAATGTCCTAGCTTTTTCATCCAAAATAAATTGTCACTTTAAAATTATTTTCTTTAATTATGCATGAGAGGACCAATGTCCTCGTCTTTAATAAATAGCCCGATTTATGTATGAAATATATTTTATTTACCAATGGGGGTTGTATTCCGCCCCTAGTTTTATTGTAATTTATTTTCATGTGCGTTTATTTACTTTATCTACCACTTTCTTTATGTGATTGACATGCGCTTTAATTAAATTGTATTAAAATTGAATGAGAAAAGAGATGAAACAATAAATTCAAAACTCAATTATAAACTTAACCAAGGTATGAATAAATGGGAAGTCCCGAACCATCTCTGGTCTTTGGGCTCAATGAGGTGAGAGGACCATTTCAATGTTCCATTGGAATGGGACTTCCAAGACACCTCTTGTGTCCCGTAAAAAGGCTTTAACTTGCATAGTCCTAGGCTCTACGAGACGAGAGGGCCATCCTAATGTTCTATTAGGATGGGGCTTCCAAGACCCCTCTGGCTTACCCAAAATGGACATAGCAGCACCGTCTTAGCTCACTGAGGCTAGACGACCTTTCCCAATGTTCTATTGGGTGGCGACTCTAAGAAACCTCCTTGTTGCCCAAAATGGATGCACTTGTAATTTCTTACAAGTTTTGTGAACCTCTTTAGATCGCCCTAAAGGCGGGCGGTCGGGGAATCGTGGGGTTCGGCTAGCGTCACAGTGGCGACTCCGCTGGGGATAATAAGAGACTTCCCTTTGAAAGTACCTTGGTTAAAATTTACAATTGAGTTTTAATGTAAAATTTTCATCCCTTTTCGAAATTACATTGCATATCGTTAGAGCCTTAGATCTATGCTAGTTTGGTCCCTTTTCTAGCCCCGGTGTATTCCCAAAGCATGACCCTACGTTCACTCAATGGGGGGAATGTTAAGGATAATCACCAGCCCAAGCCTCGTACCTTATGGTATATCAAATGCAGAGCCAATCGGTCATTATGCTCATGATGAGTTAGACCCGTTGGCAGGGACCATGTTTGGGTAGCCCTAAAGTTTCATCACATTTGCCCAAAGCTCATATATTGGCAATAGATACTTCCACTAGGTAAAATGTACCATAATACCGTGCTTGCTATGTGGGCCGTCATATATTGAACAGAATCAGTTAAATTAAATGGTCTTTCATCAAAGGCTTTCATGCTCCGGTGGGCCCATCTTAATTTAGTTGAATTATTTAAATACATAATGGCCAAACACCCATATGTGTGTACATTAGATAAGAGATGTTATGCTGCCGATTTTCCACCGTGCACCATACACGTCCAATGGGTTCCCTGTTAACCCTTGGATAAAGCCCACCTAGGAAAGAGACTACCTTACTTCGTGTGTGGGAGAGATAAGGTTGGAAGGATCTATCTGTTTGCATGTGTTTGTCTATGCTACATCAGCACGACCATGCATTGCATTTCAATCATGCATCATCCTAACAAGGTGCATTCTGTAGCCATCATAGATTCGTCCAGGTGGTTTAGAGGTCTCGACGGTCGGCTAAGAAGGATTCCAATCTTTGGATTATCGGAACTAGCGTCAGATCAGAGCTTAGATTCACTCTCAGAAGGTAGTGAAATATTATCCTCAGATTCATCAGCCGAAACAGGTATGGCTAACCCGTCAAGTGAATCTAGTGCAACCCGTGCAATGATCGCCGAGGAGGTGGGACAGAGAATGGAAGAGTTTAAGGCCAGAATGATGGCGATAATGGGCAACCTTGCCACTACTTTAGCGCCACTTGCTGGGCAATAGCCTATTGCTCCAGCTGGGGGCCAAGATGAATAAGGGCCTGTTAGAGAGGATCTCCCTGTGGCAGTTGACCCACCTATAGTTGAGCCTAGAGTGCCAGCACATGTAAAGCATAGAGAAGCTCCTAGACCTGAGAGTGACTTGGGTGAGGAAGAGCAGGAGGAGCCAATCATGATAAGAGGCAAAGCCCCCAAATGAGAGGAGGCCATGTAGAGAAAGATGGAGGAGAGGTTCGAAGCGATGACCCACTTGCTGACAGTGGGAAGAGGCATGAACCTTGAGGACAAAGAGCTGGAAGGCAAAGGTCTAGTTCCCCAAAATTTTAAGATGCCTAACATGCCAAAGTTTGATGGCACCTCAGACCCAGCAGCACATATGAAGCAGTACTCGTTAGTGATGAAGGGTACAATACTAACAAAAAGGTAAAAAATAGAATATTTCTGCTTGAGCTTGACGGGTCCAGTAGTGGACTAGTATCATGGACTCGACAGAAGGACTAAAGAGGATTGGGATCTATTGACAGAAGAGTTCCTAATGCAGTATGATTGTAGCACAAGGATGGAGGTAACCCTGAAAGATCTAGAACTGCTACAGTAGAAGTCAGGGGAGTCATTTCATGAATACCTAACCCGATGGAGAAACCGAGTAATGGAGATGAAGAGAAATCTGGACACTTCGGACTAGATAAGGCTATTTATCAGGAATGCCAGCCCACATCTGAAAGATGGGTTAAAAATGAAGGGTATAAAGGACTGGGAGTCCTTGAAAGACATAGCCGTAGAAGCTGAAGGAGAGTACCTTACAAAGAAGGCTAACAATGATAATTATGCCCGGAGAAATTACAGTAATCAGGGGGCAGGAAAATCAACAGGGTTCGATAATGGGAATCGATCTGGAAACACCGCAGATGTAGCAGCTACCAAAGCAGACCAAAGGCATTTCTCTAACCTAGGCAAGTCACTGTATTGGGTACTTAAAAGGTTGATGAAGGAATACAACCAATGCCTGCTAAGCCCGCTAGAAGTCAAGGACATCCCGATCATCGAGCAGATCTATACTGTGCCTATCATCAGCATACAGGGCATGACACTAATGAATGTCGAACTCTGAGGAACCATATTCAGGATCTCATTGATAACGAACAGATTACTAATCCAGAGCGCCGCAAGAAATAGGGGAGGAAACCTTCTAGTAGATATGCTTTTTATATTTGAACTTTTTTCAGTCTTGATGTATGCAGTACTGTTTACATTAATTATATTAATGGCTTTTTATTGATGTTCTCATGATTTCATTATGCATGATCACAACCAAGTCATTTACATTTGATATTAACTTAATGAATACTCCCTCATTTATTCTCGAGATCCTGTAGCATCTAATATAACTCCTGAAGAGAGGAAAATTCTGAGAGCTGAAAATAAAAATAGAAAGTAGTGAAGGAAAAAAACTAGATGCAATTAGGGGATTGGATGAAAACTCACTAAGAGCACTAGAACCTTTCTGATTACCCGTCAAAGTGATCCCTGGATAAGTCAGAACCTAGAAAATGATTTAGGCATCCCTTCTTTGTATAGCTCTCTAAATGATTGTTTTCTACCTTTATTTCGCAATCGCTTGCTAGCCCATTGAGCCTTTATGGAGGTATGCTAAATGCATGCCAATTTTGTTGTTACACATGTTAAAACTACCCCTTTGCCTAAAACAATTTTTACCTCCCTTTAGAAGAATGGCCGTTCTAGTAAGGATGGATGTACATCATTGACAATTCTACATCATTCACAATTCTTTGGGTTATCAAAAATTGCCCTGATAAGGATGAGTTTACACTTTGGGAAGAGGGTTTAGTCATGTGCCAAAGACATGAGCTCACAACAAAGAAAAAAAAAAGAAAAGATAGGAGAAAAGAAAGAAAAACATAAGAGAAAAAGCAATGGAAAAAAAAAAAGAAGTAGAGCTCAAGATAGTAACCCCTTATGAGTTTCTGTGGTTATCACTTTAACTTAATTGTTATTCTGAGCTTGATAAGCTAAAGTATTATCAAATCCAAATCCGAGAATACGTTTATAGTATGCCATTGAGTTGAGCGGCCATTTCTTCTCTAGTAACCTAATCCTCCTTTAATAGCCATCTACCTAAGCCTAATGTTACAACCGAAGTAAGACCTTTTGATTCTTGGTTCTGTCTTATCCAATTAGCAGAGATGACCTTCTAATAAGGTTCGGTACGTAGGAATAGGCATATGGTGTTTCTTGAGCTTCAAGCGGGGAGCCACAAGTGCGTTTATGCATTTGAGTTAAATCTTATCCTTAACGTTGCATCTAGAATTTGCTTCAGAAAAAGCATCCTGGGCAAAAATTAACGGCAGAGAGAAAATTTTCAATCATAAAAACCCGAGAGAGCCGGTTGATAACAAGAGTTTGATGTTTTTAGGATCCACCTCAAGATTAGATAGGGTCTTGTATTTTTGAGATTAATGCCAAATGATGATCATGCGTAATGAAATTAGACTGGAACATATGCATTTATAGAATAATATTTTAATGTAAGCAAAGCACTTTATCTTGCATACTCAAAATGGTTTAAGTTCCAGCATAAAAAGCAGCGCATTATTTTTTCTTTGCATATGTGCAATTTACTATAAGTGGCCCTGTCATCTTCATCTTGATGCTTCAGCAGATTTGCCCCGACATCTGCTTCGAGTTATTCATCAGCACATTCATGAGGAAAGCCAAAATCCATACGACCATTATTCAAAAAGCAAAAAGGATTTTAGAAAAAAAAAAGAGAAAGCCGTTAGAGTTAAAAATCGTGACTGGCTCTCTAGGCAAAAGCTAGGCTAAAGGGCGGGGTAAAAACCTGGAAACAGGCAGTCTGCCCTAAAAAAAATGAATAAAAGCCGCTGTATTGGGTTGGGTCCATTCCAGGCAAAAGTTAGGCACGGGGTTATGTGAAATCCCTAAGGGGACGTATTTCCCATAAAGAAAAGCTAGTGTGAAAATCCACAAGGGACGCACTACCTTTAAATCAATGACTTCCGATGCCTGGAGCAATAAGGCGGCATTACTTTGGATGATTTCCCTTCAGCCAGATAAGGCATAATTCAGGACATGAGTCAGAATCCCGGGCATATGATCATTGATCGGGGGCCAAAGATGTGCACCTGATGGTTCTCTCAGAAAAAGTTTCGGGTCAGAGTCCCTAAGCCAAGATGACACTTCTAGATCCTTGGAGGCATGATCGAGCAGCCAAGCCATATCCTCAACGGACCCTTAACCACCTAGGACATGGTCTATCTTTTTTTGCATGCATTTCATACAATTCTTTAGCAAACACTTGCATATGACCTTTACACATGCATGCACTATCTATTGTATATATTTCTGTGCACAACTCTGCAGGAAAAGTCCAAGTAATGGCCACACGTACAAAAGCTGGTCAAGGACAACTTTAGCTCAACATTAACATTCATTCGAGCAAGACGATCAAGTCAAGATGACGGCTACTCAAGCAATCTCCAAGACCTCTTAAGAGACAATCTCCCAGACCTCTTAAGAGGCAATCTGTTAGACCTCTTAAGAGGCAATCTCCCGGACCTCTTAAGAGGCAATCTGTTAGACCTCTTAAGAGGCAATCTCCTAGATCTCTTAAGAGACAAATATCTTTTCACCTGCACTTTTAGTAATCTTTAGCAGACTCGGTGCGGTCCTCTGAGGAGGACATCGTTTGCACTTTTAGTAGTCTGTAGCAGACTCGGTGCAGCTCAAGAGAGCAACCTCTGCACTTTTAGTAGTCTGTAGCAGACTCGGTGCGGTCCTCTAAGGAGGACATCCTTTGCACTTTTAGTAGTCTGTAGCAGACTCGGTGCAGTCCTTTGAGGGGGACATGTAGACACCGGGTCCCGAGTCCGGCATAAAATGAAAACGGTGATTTTCGATCCTTGATTATTCCCTCCCAAAAAAAAAAATAATATATGTGATAATATATAAATATGTGTATGTGTAAAATTTAATTAGTTGATGTTGTTTGTTAATTAATTAGTTAATTAGTTAATATTATTGTATTAATTAAAATGTATGTAAAATTAAAGATTAATTAGTTAATTAATTAGTTAAAATGTAAAATATTTAATTAATTAGATAAATTATATATTAAGTAGATTAATTAATGTGTGTAATGTTTAATTAATATGTATGATGTTTGATTAAATTAGTATGTATGTGTGTTATTAGAATTAAATTAATTAAAATTAAGAAAAGGAGAAAAGGAGGGAATTATGGAGGAAATTATTCTTGTGCCCTTAGCCCTAATTAAGGGTGTATAAAAACAAAAGAATGAGGAAATTAGAGGAGAGGTCGGCAGATCAAGAGAAAAAGAAAAAGAAAGGGAAAGAAAAAGAAAAGAAAAGAGAAAGAGAGGGTGGCCGGCCAAAGAAACACAGAAAAAACCAAGAAAAGGAAACCAAAAGGAAAGCCAAATCAAAAGAAGAATAAAAGGCAAGAACAAGCCAAACAAAGAAATAGAAATAGAAAGAGTGAGTAAGGGAAATAAGAAAAGAAGAAAAGAGGGAGACCTGGAAACCAAACCCACGCAGACCAGGGAGAAAGAAAGAAAAAGAAGAAAAAAAGAGGGGAGAGAGGCGGAGGCTCCGCCGCCCAACCGCGGTCACCGGCGACGACACGCACCCCACCGCCGGCATCAGCACCCCCAGACGCTTCCGACGGCACCGGCCGATCCTCCAACGGACCCCGGTAGGCGGCGCGTGTAGGCGATCTCCGGCGAGGCATCATTCACGGTTTTTGGCGATTTCCGGCTCCGGCAAACCCCCTTCCGGCGCGTGGACCAGTCCGCCGTCTTCCCCGGGCGACGATCCATCAGACAGCGTTGGTGTTGCAGGCCGTCTCCCCTCCGGCGACCCTCCGGCGCCGGTAAACCCCTTTTCTGATTTTTGTATTATTATTATTATTATTATTATTATTTCTGTTATTATTATTATTATTATTATTATTATTATTTACTCTATTTTCTGTTTTTGTATTATTTAGTCTTATTATTATTATTATTATTATTATTATTATTATTATTAATGTTACATTTTCTGTTTTTATATTATTATTATTATTATTATTATTATTATTATTATTAATGTTACATTTTCTGTTTTTATATTAATGTTATTATTATTATTATTATTATTATTATTATTATTAATGTTACATTTTCTGTTTTTATATTAATGTTATTATTATTATTATTATCATTTCTCTTTTCCTATTATTATTATTATTATTAATGTTACATTTTCTGTTTTTTATATTATTATTTTCTGTTCTTATATTATTATTATTGTTATTATTATTATTATTTGTGTTATTATTATTATTATTATTATTATTATTATTATTATTATTATTATTATTATTATTATTATTATTATCATTGCTGTCATTATTTGTTTGTCATCGTAATATTATTGTTGTTACCATCATGCATTATTTTTATTATGTTTTGCATCTATTTGATCGATCCGATTAGAATATTCACTAATATTTTTGATATTATTTTTTGTATGAGTTCAATTTGGAGTTGGATTTTGTGAGCGCCCCGTGGCTCCCCGGATGAGTCGCGACGCGTGGAGTGTCGTCTTGCTCGGTGAGATCTTTCTTAAATTCCTTCTTTTACGTGTTATGTGTTTATTTGTACATAAATATTTTATTTTCATACGCGATTGATAAAAAAGTCACAAAAATATTTTTATAATTAAATTGGATTTTTGTTAATAAAATCGGGATCAACGCTCCTCATTTAGCCAAATAACAAAAAATACATCTCGACTTAAAACGGAGAGTCAATTTTCTATAAAATGGGATCACTCATCCCGGTTTTTATCTGAACAATCAAAACGACTTTCCGAACATTCTTTAAACAAACGCAGAGGAACCAATGTTCCTAAACCATAGAATAGGCACGCAAAGGAACCAACGTTCCCAAAAGAAATACCCCGATTTATGCATGTCTTTTTATTTTGATTTCTGAGTGAGTGTTTAAATTTATGTCCTTTTGAATTTACGTCGTTTTTTATTTTGGGCTCTTGTAATTAACTTTTGGGGCGACATTAATTATTTTTGGGATTGTATTTCGTCCCACTTACATCTTTAATCTCCTTTTATTGGGGTTGTATTCCGCCCCTATTTCCCTTGTAATTGCATGCTTGCGTGTTTACCGCTTTCATTTACCGCTTTCTCTATCTATTGCTTTATCGATTTTATTTACTTCCTTTACGTGCTCGAAATGCGCAATTTAAATTAAATGCATTGATCGTGTGAGATGAGAGATATAATTTTAAAAAGTTAAAAATCCATTTATATTTTAACCAAAGTATGAATAAGAGGGAAGTTCCGGACACCATATCTCTGGTTTAGACCAATAGAGGTGAGAAACATTTTTCCAATTTCTTGCAAATTGGGTGGCGACTCCAAAAACCTCAAAGGTGCCTTTAGGCGTCAATAGGCTAGGTTGTTCTCCTCAATGTTCTATTGGGAGGAACACACCGATGATGTCTCATGGCGCCCATGATCAAAAGACGCGAACCTTCATACCTCGAATCCTAAAGCGGATTGAAAGCGAGGGCCCTTGCTGGGTTTCTGGGTTCGGCGCGCGTCACAGTGGCGACTCCACTGGGGACTTTAGTGTTTGAGACTTCACTCCGAAAGTGCTTTGGTTAAAATTTATAACTGGGTTTTTGAAACTTAAAATTCTATCTCTTTTCAAAAAATTGCATCATATCATTTTAGAGCTTTAGACTTACGCTAGTTGGTCCCTATCTTACCTCGGTGCGTTCCCGAAGCACGACCCTACTTTCACTCATTGTGGGGAAGTGTTAAGGATAATCACCAGCCCAAGCCTTGTACCTTTTGGTATATCGAAATGGAGGCCCGATCGGTCGCTATGCTCGTGATGAGCTAGACCCTTTGGCGCGAACCATGCTTGGGTAGCCTCAAAGTAACACCACATTTTGACCAAAGCTCATATAATGGCAATAGAAATCTCCCCTAGGTGACATGTACCATAATATCGTGCTTGTTATTTGGGCCGTCATATACTGAACAAAGTCAATTGAATCAGATGATTTTCATCAAAGGCTTTCATGCCCCGATGGGCTTATCTTGATTTAATCGAATCGTTTAAAATATATAATGGCCAAACATCCACGCGCATGTGCTTTAAATTAAGAGTTGTTATGCTGCCGGCTTCTCACCGTGCACTATACGCGTCCATTGGGTTCCCTGTTAACCCTTGGATAAAGCTCACCTAGGAAAGAGACCGCACGACCCCGTGTGTGGGAGAGATAAGGTTGGAAGGATATATTTGCTTGCATGTGGCTGTGAATGCTGCACGACATGCGCATACATCACATGTCATTCATGTAAAAAAAAAAAAAATCGATCAAAAAAAAAAATAAATATATAAAATAAAAAAGTAAATAAAATAAAAAAAATACATTTCATATTGTGTATATATCCTTTTGCCTGCATATTATTTTTCACACGCATATACCATCACGTGTATATTTTTTTCATGCATTGCATCGCATAATTGCAATTTATTGATTTTTTTCACTCCATCTGAACAATTCACGATCATGCATTGTATATTATCATACACGCATCATACTAACAATTTAAATTTTTAGCCATCATAGATTCTTCCAAGTGGATTAGAGGTCCCGACGGTCGATTAATAAGGACAGACTCGCCTTTTGGATTGCTCGAATTAGTGCTCGATTGGGATCCTGAGCCATTCTCGGCATCTAGTACCTCATCCTCCATGGCGGACGAAACTGGAAACCCATCCACTCAAGACCTTGCTCGGAGGTTGGATGAATTTGAACGGCGAATGCTAGACATGATGGGTGTCATGGCCGAAAGAATTGCCCATCCCCCTGCTGCACAAGCACCTCCTATTCTGCAGCCGCCTATTGCTCAACATGTACCAGCAGTCCCTCCTCGGGGGCAAGTTGAACCGCCTGCTGGTGGGGAGGCTCCCTTCGTTGGAGTGGCTGCTCGCCAACCTATTGATGAAAACGAAGCTGCACCTGTTGAGCCAAGAAGGGCAAGGGTTGATAATCCCGAGGAAGACTTTGTGGAAGAAAATGAGATGGAGGAAGTAGCAGCCCACCAACCTGTGAGGGGTAGAGCACCCAAGGTGGAGGATGAAACTATGAGGGCAATGAGACAGCAGATTGAGGCCATCACCCGGATGTTGTCAGCTGGAAAAGGGGTCAACCCTGAAGATAGAAATTTGGGAGATGAAGAATTGCTGCCCCAGAGATTTAAAATGCCTGAGCTGCCAAAGTTTAATGGTACTTCAGACCCTTCTGCACATATCAAGCAGTACACTTTAGTGATGAAGGGTACAGGACTGAGCAAGAAGCAAAAGGTGGAGTATTTTTGCCTCAGCCTGTCGGGTCCTGCAGTGGATTGGTACCATGGGCTGGATAGGAGGTGTAAAGAAGACTGGGACCTGCTGACCGATGAATTTATGAAACAGTACGATTGCAGTACTAGAATGGAGGTCACCCTGAAAGACCTTGAACTCCTGCAGCAAAAGCCCGACGAATCATTCCACGAGTACCTCACAAGGTGGAGGAACAGGGTTATGGAGATGAAACGAAAGCCTGACACAGCTGATCAGATTAGGCTATTTATCAGAAACTCCTGCCCTTACCTGAGGGATTTGCTTAGCTTCAAGGGGCTTAGAGACTGGGAGTCATTGAAAGACATTGCTGTAGAAGCTGAGGGGGCCTACCTAGCGAAGAAAGCGAGTCAGAATAGCCTTTCTTGGAGGAATTCTGGAAATCAGTCTGGGAGTAGACCGAGTGGTGCTGGGGGCAGTAACAGCAGAAATGGCAAGGCTGCCGAAGTTTCAGCTACCGGAATGGGGCAAAGTCAAAGGCACTTTTCAAATTTGGGCCGTCCTTTATCCTGGGTATTAGAAAGACTGATAAAAGAAGGAAAGTTGCAGCTCCTACCTCCTAAGCCAGCCAGAACCCAAGGGCAACCGGGTCATAGAGATGATGAGTATTGTGCTTTCCACCAGCACACGGGCCATATGACGGACCATTGTGTGAGGCTAAGACATGAAATTCAGGATCTCATCGACACGAAGCAGATAACAGACCCTGAGAAGAGGGGGAAAGAGAAGAAGCCGGGCTACAACGCAGTCCCTCCACCGAATATGTGATCGGACCCAGTCCACTGGAGTGGCATATTTTGCAAAAACCACAAGGAAATATTATGTTATATGTCTCTGTATTTTGAAAACTCTTTATGACATTTTGGTTATGTAATATGATGAACAAATTTGCGTACTTGTATATTATTTCTAATGATTTCATTTCTTATGATCATGATACATTCATTCATTTTGACATTAATTCAATCAATACTACTGCATTTAATCTTGGAACTTTGGAAAGTCCAAAGAAAATTTTGATAGCATCTGATATAACTCCTGAACAGAGAGAGAGAGTCAGAGAGAAAATAAAAATAAGAAAGAAAAAACTAGTTGCAATTAGGAGATTGGATTAAAACTCACTAAAAGCACTAGAACCTTTCTGATTACCCGTCGAAGCGATCTCTGGATAAGACGGAACCTGGAAAATGATTTAGGCAATCTTTTCTTTGTATAGCCCTTTAAATGACTACTTCCTACCCTTATTCTACAATCGCTTGCTAGCCCATTGAGCCTTTATGCAGGTATGCTGAATGCGTACCAATTTTGTTGTTACACACATTAAAACTACCCCCTCGCCTAAAATAATTTTGGCTTCCCCTTAGAAGAGTGGCCGCTCTAAAACTGATGGATGTACATTTGAACAATTCTTTGGACTATTAAAAAAAAAAATTTTACCTTGATAAGAGCAAGTTCAGACTTTGGAAAGAGGGTTTATTCATGCATGAAAGGCATGAGCTCGAAAAAAAAAAGCAAAAGCTCAAAAAAAAAAAAACAAAAGAGAAGAAAAAAAAAGGCAAAAAAATCCAGAAATAAAAAATGAATGAAAAATGAAAGAAAAAGAAAAAGAAAAGAATAAAAAAGAGAGCTCAAAATAGTAACCAATTGACTAGTTTCAACGATTGCCCTTCTGATCTCAAGGAGCTAGAATGTTATCAAGCCCAAATTCAAGAATAATTTTGAACCGAGAACGGTTCATCCATCAGTCGAGAAAATATCGCGGCCATTTTTCTCTAGCGACCTGATCTTTCTTTGACAGCCATCTACCAAAGCCTGACATTACAACCAAAGTAAGACCTTTTGATTCTGGGTTCAGTCTTATCCAATTAGCGGAGATGACCTTCTAAGAAGGTTTGGTACGTAAGAAGAGGCATATGGTGTTTCTTGAGCTTCAAGCGAGAAGCCATGATTGCATTCATGCATTCGAGTTAAGTCTCGTCTCCGACGTTGCTTCTAGAATTCGCATTCAAAAGATTAAATGAGAGCAGAGAGAAAATATTCAATCATGAGAATCAAAAAGAGAGCAGATTGATAACAGGAGTTTGATGCTTTCAAGATCCATCCCGAGATTGGATGAGGTTTTGTATCTTGGGATTAATGCCAAATAATGATCATATATTATGAAATCAAATTGAAATATGTGCATTTATGCAATGGTATTGATGTAACCAGAATAGTTCATCTGATGTAAAAAAAAAAAAAAACAAAAAAAAAGAAAAAAGAAAAAAGAAAAAAGAAAAAAGAAAAAAAAGAAAAAATGGCCGTTAGAGATGAAAACCGTAATTGGCGCTCTAAGCAAAAGTTAGGCCAAAAGGATAGGGTGAAAACCTGAAAACAGGCAGTCTGTCCTAAAGAAAAAAAAAAGAAAAAAAAAGAAAAAAAAAAAGAGAAAAAAAAAGAGCCGCTGGATTGGGTTGGATTCCTTCCAGGCAAAAATAAGGCACAGGGTTATGTGAAAATCCGAAAAGATGCATTTCCCGCCAAGAAAAGCTAGTGTGAAAATCCACAAGGGACGCACTACCTTAAAATAATGACTACAGGTTTCAGAAGAGAACCTCATGATCCCCAAAGAGCATGAAATTCAAAGGCAATTCCAGAAGGCACTGATCTTACTGCAAATTGCAATCAAATCGGCTGTCGCCTCAAAATCCACTTGGATGAATTTTTATACTGCATTGCTGCATACACATGCATTTCACTTGCATGCTCACCTATTTTTTCCTGCATATTTGCCTTTCTAAGTCTTACAGAAAAAGAGACTCGATGCGAACACCGGCAGAAACCGAGTGACGACATCATTCCAAACATCAATCAAGATCAAACCCAAGACCTCTCAGGGGGCAGATCTCAACCAAAGACCTCTCAGGGGGCAGTTCTCAATCCAAGACCTCTCAGGGGGCACATAATCAAATCCAAGACCTCTCAGGGGGCAGTTCTCAATCCAAAGACCTCTCAGGGGGCAGTTCTCAATCCAAGACCTCTCAGGGGGCACATAATCAAATCCAAGACCTCTCAGGGGGCACATAATCAAATCCAAGACCTCTCAGGGGGCAGTTCTCAATCCAAGACCTCTCAGGGGGCAGTTCTCAATCCAAGACCTCTCAGGGGGCACATAATCAAATCCAAGACCTCTCAGGGGGCACATAATCAAATCCAAGACCTCTCAGGGGGCAGTTCTCAATCCAAGACCTCTCAGGGGGCAGATCTCAACCCAAGACCTCCCAGGGGGCAACCGCTTCTCAAAGGGCTCATAGACAGCACCACTTCATCATCTAATCGAAGGGTTAGCACGATGGCGACACTACCACTCTGAGGAGGGTTAGCACGACCACGGCACTACCACTTCATTGAAACGGAGGGTTAGCACGATGGCGGCACTACCACTCTGAGGAGGGTTAGCACGACCACGGCACTACCACTTCACCAAACGGAGGGTTAGCACGATGGCGGCACTACCACTCTGAGGAGGGTTAGCACGACCACGGCACTACCACTTCACCAAACGGAGGGTTAGCACGATGGCGGCACTACCACTCTGAGGAGGGTTAGCACGACCACGGCACTACCACTTCAATCAACCAAAGACCTCTCAGGGGGCACACAATCAATCCAAGACCTCTCAGGGGGCAGATCTCAACCAAAGACCTCTCAGGGGGCGCCACTCAACAGAACGGCTAGCACGATGACGGCACTACCACTCCATGGAGGGTTAGCACGATCACGGCACTGCCGCTTCTGTAATCACAACAACAACACTCAATTCAAGAAGGTTTCCGCCGCAGGTATGAAATCCTCTCTCTCTCCCACTTTGAATTTTGGCTCACCTAGGTGTCTATGCACTAGCTTCTCCAAAATTGGGGGCAACTGTAGACACCGGGTCCCGAGTCCGGCATAAAATGAAAACGGTGATTTTCGATCCTTGATTATTCCCTCCCAAAAAAAAAAATAATATATGTGATAATATATAAATATGTGTATGTGTAAAATTTAATTAGTTGATGTTGTTTGTTAATTAATTAGTTAATTAGTTAATATTATTGTATTAATTAAAATGTATGTAAAATTAAAGATTAATTAGTTAATTAATTAGTTAAAATGTAAAATATTTAATTAATTAGATAAATTATATATTAAGTAGATTAATTAATGTGTGTAATGTTTAATTAATATGTATGATGTTTGATTAAATTAGTATGTATGTGTGTTATTAGAATTAAATTAATTAAAATTAAGAAAAGGAGAAAAGGAGGGAATTATGGAGGAAATTATTCTTGTGCCCTTAGCCCTAATTAAGGGTGTATAAAAACAAAAGAATGAGGAAATTAGAGGAGAGGTCGGCAGATCAAGAGAAAAAGAAAAAGAAAGGGAAAGAAAAAGAAAAGAAAAGAGAAAGAGAGGGTGGCCGGCCAAAGAAACACAGAAAAAACCAAGAAAAGGAAACCAAAAGGAAAGCCAAATCAAAAGAAGAATAAAAGGCAAGAACAAGCCAAACAAAGAAATAGAAATAGAAAGAGTGAGTAAGGGAAATAAGAAAAGAAGAAAAGAGGGAGACCTGGAAACCAAACCCACGCAGACCAGGGAGAAAGAAAGAAAAAGAAGAAAAAAAGAGGGGAGAGAGGCGGAGGCTCCGCCGCCCAACCGCGGTCACCGGCGACGACACGCACCCCACCGCCGGCATCAGCACCCCCAGACGCTTCCGACGGCACCGGCCGATCCTCCAACGGACCCCGGTAGGCGGCGCGTGTAGGCGATCTCCGGCGAGGCATCATTCACGGTTTTTGGCGATTTCCGGCTCCGGCAAACCCCCTTCCGGCGCGTGGACCAGTCCGCCGTCTTCCCCGGGCGACGATCCATCAGACAGCGTTGGTGTTGCAGGCCGTCTCCCCTCCGGCGACCCTCCGGCGCCGGTAAACCCCTTTTCTGATTTTTGTATTATTATTATTATTATTATTATTATTTCTGTTATTATTATTATTATTATTATTATTATTATTTACTCTATTTTCTGTTTTTGTATTATTTAGTCTTATTATTATTATTATTATTATTATTATTATTATTATTAATGTTACATTTTCTGTTTTTATATTATTATTATTATTATTATTATTATTATTATTATTAATGTTACATTTTCTGTTTTTATATTAATGTTATTATTATTATTATTATTATTATTATTATTATTATTAATGTTACATTTTCTGTTTTTATATTAATGTTATTATTATTATTATTATCATTTCTCTTTTCCTATTATTATTATTATTATTAATGTTACATTTTCTGTTTTTTATATTATTATTTTCTGTTCTTATATTATTATTATTGTTATTATTATTATTATTTGTGTTATTATTATTATTATTATTATTATTATTATTATTATTATTATTATTATTATTATTATCATTGCTGTCATTATTTGTTTGTCATCGTAATATTATTGTTGTTACCATCATGCATTATTTTTATTATGTTTTGCATCTATTTGATCGATCCGATTAGAATATTCACTAATATTTTTGATATTATTTTTTGTATGAGTTCAATTTGGAGTTGGATTTTGTGAGCGCCCCGTGGCTCCCCGGATGAGTCGCGACGCGTGGAGTGTCGTCTTGCTCGGTGAGATCTTTCTTAAATTCCTTCTTTTACGTGTTATGTGTTTATTTGTACATAAATATTTTATTTTCATACGCGATTGATAAAAAAGTCACAAAAATATTTTTATAATTAAATTGGATTTTTGTTAATAAAATCGGGATCAACGCTCCTCATTTAGCCAAATAACAAAAAATACATCTCGACTTAAAACGGAGAGTCAATTTTCTATAAAATGGGATCACTCATCCCGGTTTTTATCTGAACAATCAAAACGACTTTCCGAACATTCTTTAAACAAACGCAGAGGAACCAATGTTCCTAAACCATAGAATAGGCACGCAAAGGAACCAACGTTCCCAAAAGAAATACCCCGATTTATGCATGTCTTTTTATTTTGATTTCTGAGTGAGTGTTTAAATTTATGTCCTTTTGAATTTACGTCGTTTTTTATTTTGGGCTCTTGTAATTAACTTTTGGGGCGACATTAATTATTTTTGGGATTGTATTTCGTCCCACTTACATCTTTAATCTCCTTTTATTGGGGTTGTATTCCGCCCCTATTTCCCTTGTAATTGCATGCTTGCGTGTTTACCGCTTTCATTTACCGCTTTCTCTATCTATTGCTTTATCGATTTTATTTACTTCCTTTACGTGCTCGAAATGCGCAATTTAAATTAAATGCATTGATCGTGTGAGATGAGAGATATAATTTTAAAAAGTTAAAAATCCATTTATATTTTAACCAAAGTATGAATAAGAGGGAAGTTCCGGACACCATATCTCTGGTTTAGACCAATAGAGGTGAGAAACATTTTTCCAATTTCTTGCAAATTGGGTGGCGACTCCAAAAACCTCAAAGGTGCCTTTAGGCGTCAATAGGCTAGGTTGTTCTCCTCAATGTTCTATTGGGAGGAACACACCGATGATGTCTCATGGCGCCCATGATCAAAAGACGCGAACCTTCATACCTCGAATCCTAAAGCGGATTGAAAGCGAGGGCCCTTGCTGGGTTTCTGGGTTCGGCGCGCGTCACAGGACATCTCTTGCATTTTGTAGTCTTGTCAGCGACTCGACGCATCGCTATCTGCGGATGACACCTGCACTTTTAGTAGTCTGTACCAGACTCGATGCAGTCCTTTGAGGAGGACATTTCCTGCGTTTTGTAGTGTTGTCAGCGACTCGACGCATCGCTATCTATGGATGGCACCTGCATTTTTAGTAGTCTGTAGCAGACTCGGTGCAGTCCTCTGAGGAGGACATTTCCTGCGTTTTGTAGTGTTGTCAGTGACTCGACGCATCGCCATCTGTGGATGGCACCTGCACTTTTAGTAGTCTGTAGCAGACTCGGTGCAGTCCTCTGAGGAGTACATTTCTCGCGTGTTTTAAGTCTATAGCAGACCCGGCGCATTACCGTATGAGGATGGTCCCTAGCACTTTGTAGTCTTGTCAGCGACTCAGTGCAATTCAAGTGGATACTCACAGTTCAGATCACAACGCTATCCCCGAGGGAGAAGCTGGAAGGTCGTTGCCTTAGGTACGCACTTCTTTCCCTTTCCTGAATTTTAGCTCACCTAGGTGCACACACACACTAGCCTCCCAAAAATTGGGGGCAACTGTAGACACCGGGTCCCGAGCAGCCTAGATCAGTATTACCCAATGATGAAATTAAGTGTGCTGATTTATAGGCAAAAAGAATGAAAGTTGGAAGTGATAATTTCCTTGTCGTTTTGATTTGTTAGGAATGAATAAAAATGTATTTTAAAATCTATTTAGGGATAAAAAAAGTTAGTTTTTAAATTATTGTATTTTATAAAAAATTAAAAAAAAATTCACGCGAATGTCGGGCTGCGGCAGCGCTGGGCGCGCACCACAGCGCCCCAAGGCGCTCACCTGCGCGCTCGCCTGCATGGGCGGGCGATGCCCAGGGTGTCCCGCGCGCAGTGCAGCGTGCTGCTGTATGCGAGAGACGCCCGTCGGGCGCGCCGACCAGTGTCTCTCTCCCCCTCTTGTGCCGGTTCGCCCTTCCAGCTGCCGATTTCTGTTTTTCTTCATCTTTAAGTGTTTTTAACTCATTTTTTTTGCATAATTTAATTCTAAAACCCTTTTATATTCTAACTATCCAAATTCTTCAGTTTTTGGCTGTTATTAGAATTCAATTATTTTTATTTTGCCATTAAAAATCTGATTTTAATTGGAAATATAAAATGGTTTTTTAGCGAGATTAAGGGGATTTTTCTTTAGAAAATTATTTTCTTCTTCTTTCTTCTCTCAAAAACAAATTCTCTCAAGTTTCTAAAGGATTTTCCAAGTAAATTCTTAAGGGAAAAAGCTCAATTTTTGTTCTTGGGAATTTTTCTTGTTTTCAATTAACAATTTTTACTTTGAGACAAATAAATCAATTATTTGCTATTGAGTAAAATTTCATTTTTAATACTTTATTTTCTAATTTTATTCTTACAAATCAAGACAAGGAATTGGATCATCTACCTTCATTTCTTCAAGATGAATTTTGAGGGTAAACATTCTTGGCTCAATTCTTCAATTTAATTTTTAATTTCATTTTTTGCTTCCAATTAATTAATTAACATGTGAATTCTTTTAGATCTTTTTTTTTTCTTATTTCTTGTTCATATTGCTCTTATTTAATTGTTTATATTGTTCATATTTAATTGCTCATATGTTGTTGTTGTTGTTGTTATTATTATTATTATTATTATTATTATTATTATTATTATTATTATTATTATTATTATTATTATTATTATTATTATTTATCATGCTTTAATATGTTATACTTATTTTATTTCTTGTTATTTTTGAATGTTTATTTGATTGTTCATATTGTTCGTTATTATTGTGTTATTATTATTATTATTATTATTACTCTTGTTTAATTCATTATTATTATTATTATTATTATTATTATTATTATTATTATTATTATTATTTTCCCACATGTTGAATTTTATTATTATTATTATTATTATTATTTATGCTTGTTTATGCATGTTGAATTTTATTATTGTGACGCGCGCTGAACCCCGTGGCCTCTCGAGGGCCCGCTTTAGGGCGATCGGGATGGGATTCATTAAAACTTGTAAGGTATTTACAAGTGCATCTATATTGGGCAACAAGGAGGTTTCTTGGAGTCGCCACCCAATAGAATATTAGGAAGGGTCGTCTAGCCTCAGCGAACCTAAGATGATGCATACATATCTATCTAGGGGGCCTAAATAAATAAAATATTGTAAATGAAATAAATAAATACTTGATCCCAAACGAGCCTTCTGAATCTTCCCGTGTGCTCGCAAAAATGTCCAAGAAGGAAAATGAGATGTGAAATGAAAATAAAACACAAATAGAATAATGTTAGTAATTGAATCAATTAAAATCAATTAAATATAAAATAAATGATAAAATAAAATAAAATGAGATAAAACGAAATGATGTCAAAATAACAAATGAATTAACATGTTTACAATTTAAAATAAATGAGAAAAATGTGTTATGAACAACAAACGGATTAAAAGATGTAATTGGAATAAAATACAATATGTTAATTAATTAATATGTAAAAATATGAACATGATAATAATGAAAATAAATAAGTGAACAAAACATTAAATAAATGATAATGACAATGGAAAAGAATAAAAAATGATTAAATAAATGACATGATTAATTAAATAAGTTCACAAATGATATAAACCATTTACATGGCAAAAAGATCAATCAAAATGAATTAATTTAATTACATGTTAAAAATAATGATGAATGGATTAATTTAATTACATGTTAAAAATAATGATGAATGAATTAATTTAATTACATGTTAAAAATAATGATAAATGAATTAATTTAATTACATGTTAAAATAATGATGAAATAAAGTGAAATAAATTAATCACATGTTAGGAATTAGAAGAAAACAATATTTACATGTTAGAAATGATAAGAAAATCAATATTTATATGAACAAAATAATATATTAACATATTAAATTAAAACAAACATAAAAGCAATAGAATAAATGAATAAATAAATGAAAATAATAAAAATAATAATAATATACACAAATAAGAATAAAATCATATATAAACAAGTTAAATAAAACAAATCTGAAATAAATAAAATAAATAAATAAATGAAGTTAATAAAAATATACAAGAATAAATTAAACATGAACTAAAAATAAAAAAGAAAGAATAAGCCCAGAATGTTTACCCTCAGAGTTTCGGATTCGATGAAGGTAAAAAATGATTTGATTTACTTTGTTTGATGATTTGCAATATTAGAATTGAATAATAAAAGCGTTGGAATTTTATTCCAACAAAGATTGAAAAATGATCAAAATTCTTTTAGAACAAAGAATTAATTTCTTTGCCTAAAGAATGATTTTTTATTGATTAAAATGAAAATAATCTCAAGAACAAACAATTCTTTTGTTTGTCTCAAGAAACAAAACATATAAAAACAATCATATTTTTAGAAAATCAAATGAAAAAATTAGATTTTGATATCAAACAATTGTTTTGTTTGTCTCAAAATTAATTTTTCATCAAAAAAGTGTTTCAAATAAAAATCATTAAAGAAACTCAAGTAAAAAAAATATTGAAACATAAAAGAATGAAAATTGAATCTTTAAAAAACAAATAATCACTTTTTTTGTTCTCAAAAATCAATTTTCCATCAACAAAAATCCATCTAAAATATGTTTAGAAGAAATTGTGTTGGAAAAAAAATGAAAAATAAGCTTTTTCTTTTTGATTTCTTGTTTGGGGAAAATCTAGAATTTATTTTTAGAGAGTTTTAGAGGAAGAAGAAGAAAAGATAAAGAAGAAGAAAAGATGAAGAGAAAATATCCTAGCAAAAATCCCCCTCTTTAGGTTTTCATCTTATTCTTTTTATATGAATAAAATAGAAAAAAAAAATGTTAATTAAAGGGATAAAATTTAATAAAATCAGATATTACCTATTTTAATTTTAAAAATGGAAAAAATCCTTAAAACCTTGAAAAAAGGGATAAAAAACTGATTTTTGGGTCCAAAAATCGAAAAAAAGGGGTATCAGACCCTTTAGCGAAGGCTGGAAGTAGGGATGCCCGTCGCTATATAGGGATGGTGTGACGCGCGCCGGACCCCGAATGCGCCGCCCGTTCGGACCGCCCGCACGTAGGCGATCGGGGCATTTGCGGGTCCGTTGACAGCTTGCGATAAATCGCAAGTGCGTCTATGTTGGGCAACAAGGAGGTATCATGGAGTCGCCACCCAATAGAACATTGGGAAAGTTTCTCTCGCCTCGGAGAGCCTAAGACTGCGCTTGGTATCCATTTTGGGCCAACTAGAGGGATCATAAAAGGTGAACTTCTCACCCTAAAGAGCCTAGGATTAGCGCTAAAACCTCGTGACCCAAGAAGTATTTTGGAGGATAACCTCTAACCTCTCGAGCCCAAAGACCAGAGCTGGGTCCGGGATTTCTCATCTATTTCTACCTCAATTAGCTTATGATCAAATTTTAATGTCATCAATTCGCTCTCTCTCCACACTATGCAGTTTGATTAAAAGACGCATTTATTCACATTTTGAAAGCGGTAAATGAGCGACATAAATAATGAAAGCAATAGATTACAATAATACAAGGAGCGGAATACAACTCCCTTTTGTAAATGTGCGAGGCATACATAAATCGGGGCATTGCTTATTTTGAGGACTTTGGTCCTCGCATGCGTTGTTATTAAAATTGAATGTTTTCATTATGATGATCTTTATTGGATAAAAATAGGGTGTTGGACCCTTTTGCATTTTATACAAAACTCACTTTTATTTGAGTACAAATCGTTGGTCTATTTTTACATTTAACGGGATAAAAGAGCTTATTCATATACATAAAATGATCAATGAATGAATAGGCAAGATAAATAAATCAAGAGGTTTAAGAAAACTAAACCGGACGAAATCCCCACGCATGATAGGCAGCCGCTCAAGCCCGGGATTATCCAAGAGATCCAATATACACTCATAAAAAGTTAAGAGATGTTAATATACATAAAATTAACACATAAGAAATCGAAGAGACTGAATAGAGATGAGAAACGATTAAAAAATGGAGACAGAACCCACCGACGGCCTTTCCTGGTTGACCGACGGGCGTCGGTTTGGTTATTCGATATGCCCGTTTGCCACTCAAAAAGGGTGTCTGTAGGTGGGTGACCGACGGGCGTCGGTCATAAAGATGACCCGTCGGTCACCTCTATCTCCGGAAAACAGAAAGGAAAAAAAAAAGCCTTTCGAGATCAAAAAGCAAGTTTTATCCAGGAAGGAGATGAGGGAGTCAAAATGAAAAAAAGTAATGACAGGTATTCAAAAATTTCACATAATGAATAAATAAATAAAATAAAAATTAAATAAATATGAGATGAAAATGGAGAGAAAATCCAGAATATTTACCCTCAGATAATTCAGGTGAGATTTTGATGTCGGTTAGATCCCCGCGCGTTCCACGAGAAACAACAGTGAAAGATTAGAGGGAGAAAATGAGATATTTCGCCTTTAATCCTTCAGAAAATCGATTTTGGAGTCAAAATCTAAAGAAAACTAATTAGCTTTTAGTTCCTTTGATTGATTTGATCCTTGATTCAATAGAGTTCTTTAGAAAAAAGTGTTTTTGGAAGAGAGAGAAAACGTGCTTGAATTTTGGCAGAGTTTCCTCTTCTGAAAAATTTTCCAACCATTTTCAAGTGAAAATCCGGACCTTATATAGCCAGACACGACCGACGGGAGTCGGTGTATGGGGGCGGGCGTCGGAAGAATCCTACTGACACAAGGACACTTCCGACGGCCCTGCCATATCCACCGACGGGCGTCGGAACGGTTGCGTGCTCCGGGAAACCAGGCGGCTCCTGACAGAGGCGGTGACTTTCCGACGGGAGTCGGAAAATACCCTGAGCCGTCGGTGACTCGAAGCGACGGGCTGCCTCCACAGACGGGCTGGCCGTCTGTGGAGGACAAAAAAGCTTTTTTGACCTGAAAAACTTCCGTTTTCTCCCCCTCTGCCCAGGAATTATGGAAAAACCTCACTTCTCATGGAACGCGGGACTGAAACCTCCAAATACAGCCTCTCGTACAGGCTCGAACATTGATTTCATCATAGGGTAACCTCTGATCCGGACCGCTCCGGGACACAGTGCTCACAGTTGCCCCCAGTTTTGGGGAAACTAGTGCACAAGCGCCTAGATAAGCCAAAACTCAGAGAAAGGTTGGAAAGGAATCGTACCTGCGATGGCTTTTTACCTTCCGTGCCTTTTGTCGGGTGGACCTTGTCTCGATCCGCTCGGCGATGCGAAAATACTCTCCTCGGTCTTCTCTCGACCTGTAGGTATTTGGTGAGGTGCAGCAGGCTTTGGCCACGGCCTCGATCTGGTGAAGTGTGGTGTGAGATGCAGCACTCTCTGGCTACAACTTCGATCTGGTGAAGTGCATTACTCTCTGACTTCAGCTTCGATCTGTGAGATGTAGCGCTCTCTGGCTACAATCTCGATCTGGTGAAGTGCAGTACTTTCTGACTACAGCTTCGATCTGTGAGATGTAGCGCTCTCTGGCTACAATCTCGATCTGGTGAAGTGCGGCACTCTCTGACCACAGTTTCTATTGGTGAGATGCAGCACTCTCTGGCTACAATCTCGATCTGGTGAAGTGCAGTGTTTCTCTAACCGTAACTTCGATTGGTGAGATGCAGCACTCTCTGGCTACGACCTCGATCTGGTGAAGTGCAGTGTTTCTCTAACCGCAACTTCGATTGGTGAGATGCAGCACTCTCTGGCTACGACCTCGATCTGGTGAAGTGCAGTGTTTCTCTAACCGCAACTTCGATTGGTGAGATGCAGCACTCTCTGGCTGCGACCTCGATCTGGTGAAGTGCAGTGTTTCTCTAACCGCAGCTTCGATCTTGGAGTGTGGAAACTCCGCCGGTTTCCTTGTCTCAACGGAGATCTTTTTAATCGATGTCTATGTTCAGATCGGTATTTCTCTGTACCTGTGAGATAAAAGATTTTGTTAATCCATGTTTGAGTGGCCATATTTTGACCTGTCTATTGATGGCATGACTTTGCTTTATTTGCTATGCCATGTTTCACCCTCTGTTCATTTTTTTCTTATTGAGATGTTACTGATTATCATTCTTTTGTTGTTTATTTCGTATTATTTTTTCATTGTCATTTTTATCGACACATAAGTAAATGTGAGAACATACACTTTCTGTGATGTGATTTAAGCAATGAACAATCAAGCGATCATATAATAAGGAAGCAAAGTTTTCCACTAGAAATGTCATTTTTGTACAGTGCATATACAAAATATACAAGAGATACAAAAAAAAAAATAATAAAAAAATAACTCCCTGAAGCTCAGAGAGGTGTGTAGTCTGAAGTCTCATCGGGATCCTCATCATCCGATATATGCACAGTCCCTGGCGGAGGTGGATGGGCCGGAGGTGGTGGCGGAGCTGTAGAGGGTCCTGCCTCGTGATCATGGGCTCGCCTGAACTGAACATGAGCATAGCCGTCCAAGAAGGGCTGGGTACAGGTGCCCAAAAACCCTAAGGTCTCAGCGATCTTGTCCCCCAACTTCTTGAAGGCTTGGCTCAGCTGAGTGGTCTGCTCAGCGGCGGCCGTCCTCCTATGCTCTAGGCTCTGCTCCGTTTGCTCCCTAAACTCCCTCATGGTCTGAGAAAGAGGAGGGAGAACCCCCTCCATCGCCTGGACGCGAGATCTCAGAGAGTCAAGTGACTCATCAATCATCTGAAGGGTCATATCGACCCTCTGAGACGCCTGGTCCTGTGACGTCCTCACATCATGAGCGAGCTGCTGCCTCAACTCCCTCTGTCCCTGAGCAATCTGCTCAACCAGCCTCATATGCTCTCCTCTGAAGGCCTCCAGAACTCGAGTCTGCTCATCTCTAAAGGCATCCATGGCCCTAGTCTGCTCCCTCGCTGTATGCTCAATGTAGCCCGCCTGCTCTCGAGATAGGCGCTCCACCGACTGAGACTGCTCCACAATGGCAGCCTGCTGGCGATCTAACCTCTCGTGGATGGCCCTATCCCTCTCATCCTGTCACCGCTCAAAGGCCATAAACATGGAGGAGAGGAGCTGGAAGTAGTCCGGCTGAGCTGGCTGCTGTGGTGCTGGCTCTGGTGGTGGTGCCGAAGAAGTGGACGCCCCAGGATCGCCTCGGGAGTACGGATGGTATCTCTCAGAGGGCTCGTGGGCAAGCCTCTGTACCCTGGCGCTCGGCGATGGGGCTGGAGTCGGGGCCCTAGAAACCGGTGGAGAGGCGAAGAGATCATCCATCGTGATCTCAAAATCGAAGTCCGAGGGGGTCCTAGGAGGCTCCTGCTGCTGTGTCGGAGGCACTACCCGTGACTGAGGAGGCCGAGGAGGCTGGTGCTCCGGCTGAGGCTCTGTCCGTGGGGGCTGAGGCTGTGGCTCGGGCTCTGGCTGTGGAGGCTGCTCCTCCTGGTGCTCTGGGTGATCAGGATCTGCCCCCAAGGGTGGAAGGTTGAACATCTGCCGGGTCTCGTGGATAGTCAACACCCTATAGGCCTCTGCCTGGCCAGAGATCGGGGAGATCAT
The DNA here is from genome assembly GCA_947683425.1 of Excoecaria cochinchinensis. NCBI lineage: Eukaryota > Viridiplantae > Streptophyta > Magnoliopsida > Malpighiales > Euphorbiaceae > Excoecaria > Excoecaria cochinchinensis. The sequence continues at coordinate 9,060,665 of CANTUQ010000004.1, forward strand.
CCCCATCTGAACTGCCGCTGCAGCGTCTACATGGATCCCCTCCGGCAAGGGTCCTCTCAATCTCTCGGGGTTAAACCCCAATCCCAACAATAATCGAGTGATGACTCCTCCTACCATCACCACCGGTGTCGACCCTCTGCCAACTCTGGTCAGGTTGGCCAAGATCTCGTGGCTAATGTTGAGATGCTGGCTTGCCACCATAGCCCAGAGGCTCCAGATCTCGGCCGCGTTAAGCGACCCTGGATTACCAGCTCGACCGAGGTACGAGATGGAAAGCACTCTGTGCAGATACCGGAGTGCCTGAGACACCAGTACGGTGCTCTTCGCTGTATCGTGATCATACAGCACTCCTGGTATAGCAATGGCCGCCCAGTGGGCGCGTCTCACCACTCGTCGCGGGATCTCAACCTCCTCCCCCGTAGGGATCCCCATGGCTTGAGCAAACCTCTGCCTGGTGATGCTGACATGGTCGCCATCAAACCAAAACTGAATCACCCCCGGGTCGGTATCCGCACTCTGAAAGCCTGTGTAGCGGAGAGTGGCCAAGACCTGGCGGGTAGCCTCTGGAAATGTCTGGAAGGCGGGCTCAAGAAACTCTGTCCAACCGGCTCCCTCGGCAAGCAGATCAAACTCCGGGGCCAACCCAAGGGCCTCTAGGAAAGGGCGAGATACAAAGCGGCTGGCCCGAAACTCTACCTGGGCCAACGCTCTGTATCTCTGAGCGGACTCGTCATCCATCCAAGCCGGAGCCTCAAGCTCGGGCTGGGCCTGTGGTGCTCTGCGTTTGGGAGGCATCCTGCAAAAAGGGAAGGAATCAGATAGCGAAAACTTGGCAAAACAAGCACTATCAGGTTTATTTTCCAAGATCTAAGGTCCATCTAGGCCTTAACAGGGCAATGGCGGCCCAATATGAGATAAAAAAAGAGAAAGGTAATGACAAATAAAAATAGCAAAGATCCTGTCTAAGGAAGTAGCCTAACATGCCTTGCACGCATCATGGCAAAAGGAACATGCAATCCTCATGGAGATAATTAAAGTGAATAAGAATGGGCTTTCTAAGTCCCAAGGCATGCATTATACATGGAAAGAAAATAAATATTCAATTCTAGAATAAATAATAAAAATTTGGGTAGCACCCCGGCAGGGATATGCCCAACCTCCTGCATGAAAAAGCAAGATAATAGGCCTCAGGCCCTAGCAATATTAAATGCATGTAAATGGGGCGCACCCCGGCAAGAGTGTGCCCCCAACAGTACAAAAATAATGGCCTCAGGCCGCAAAAGCAAATTATGCACAAAATGGTGCGCTAAGAGGATGCAATTCTAAAGCACCAAGACTATAGAAAAATTCTACTTCTATGTGATCATGCAAAACGTTCGGATTTAATTGCACTAAAATGATATAGAAAAATGGGCAGCATTCCCCCTAAATTCTAAAATCATCTAAAACTTCTTAAAGTTAAAAGAAGAAAGGATGTAGAAATAAATTGAATAAAAATCAAAAAAAGTAATTATTTACTTACTTGTAATCCGGAGAAGTGTAGAAACTGGAGAAATATAAATATCCGGGCACCGGGTGAGTATATAGTGCGAAAAAATGAAGAAATCGCGAAAAAATAAGAAGAAAAGACTCAAAAAACGCTAGAAAACGTTTAGAAACCGCTTGAGAGAGGAAGAAGAAAGGGACAGCAACGTTTGCGCCGTCTGTCACTCGCCCTTATATAGAATTCCGTGACCGACGGGCAGGGCGTCTGTACAAGCGACCGACGGGCTGGCCGTCTGTCGCGCAATGAATGCGATTTAATGCGCGTGATGAATGCAATGATGACGCATGCATCTGCCCGGTGGACTTCCGACGGGCAGGCCGTCCCTGTGGAGAGGCGGTCAGGCCGTCTCCGTAGAGAGGCGGGCGGACCATCTCTGTAGAGGGGCGGGTAGGCCGTCGGTGACCCTTCCCTATAAGATCTTAAAATTTTTTTTTTTGTCTCTTCATTTTCTCACATCTTGAGTCCTCTGTTCTTCTCAAAATGTCTTCCCTTCTTACCCAAAGGATGTACCGTATCTTAGACGACAAACACACTTGGGGAGAAGGCGCCCTCCCCTCTCTGTCTGGGCTGAAATACTTGTGCCGGGTGAAGATCGACCAGAACCTCCTCCTGGCGGCGACCCACTTCTGGAACCCCCGATTTCACGTCTTCCAGTTCACCTATCAGGAACTGTGCCCTCTCTCTGAAGAATTGGCCTCCATTCTGGGAGCCCGGTTCCCTCCTGGCGCTCTGCCTTGCATCCCCCGCTGCGGCCTACTTCAGACCCGGGACGTAGCCCTAGCTCTGGGCATATCCCCTTCGGAGGCTAACCAGCTGATTCCTCTGAGCTCCTCCTTTTCTCTGGAGCCACTGATCGAGGCCCTGGATCAGTTCACCGACATCCCCACCTATCGGGTAAGTATCACGTTCCTATTCTGCATGGTGAACTTCCTTACTGTTGTTCCAGGAGGCTTGACAGGTGACTTTCGTCTGCTTGGAGTTCTGAGCGACTTTCATCTGGGATTGTCACCCCTACCACTTGTCCTAGCCGAAACCATTATGGGTCTGGACGCTGTGCGCTCTGGGTCCACTACGACCTTTACCGGCAGCCCCTTATTACTCCAGGTACGTCATTATTTTAAAGGTAGTGCGTCCCTTATGGATTTTCACATTAGCTTTTCTTTGCGGGAGGTGCGTCCTTTCGGATTTTCACACAATCCTGTGCCTTATTTTTGCCTGAAGTAAACCCTACTTACTCCAGCGGTGTTTTTTTTTTTTTTTTTTTTTCAGATCTGGCTGCAAGAGAAACTGAATATGCTGTCCGAGCCACCCCCTCGAGTCACTCCGCAGTACTCGCCGAGCCATTTTCTGCCTCGTCGACGATTGTATGGGTGTGCCACGGCCGGTGAAGGCATTACCAGATTTGGTGAGCTGTCAGATGACGATATCAGTTTCACATCAGCTTGGCTCCCGCTGTCTTATACGGTCACAGATGGGTCATCGGGTTGTGTTCCCCTCTGCGGCCTCCGTCAGGCCACCTTCTGCATCACCTCCCGGTGTACACGGCAGCTTGGGATGACCCAGGATATAGTGAGGGTTCCGCTATCCTTCCGGGGAGGAGATCTCTCGGTCGCATTTGCTTCTCGGTATCACGAGCTATGGGGTAGATTACCTGTGAAGACCGTCATCCCGAGGTTTGGCAACCATTCTGCATCCTCAACCAGCGGGTACAAGAAGTGGATCCTTAGCCCAGCTTCCGATAACAGGACCCGAGGGCTCAAGCATCTGATCGGCGAGAGCAGCAGCAGGACCTAGCTTAGCCTATATGTGTATTTCTTTTGGTGCTATATTTCTTTTTAATGCAGAACTAGAAAATGACAAAAGTGAAAAGAATAATATTCATCCCTTTTCACGAGTTTTGTGTACATTTTCATATAATTTCAGCATACATGATCAGTTCTGGCATTTACTCAGCTGCTTACGCACCATCAATGCATGAAACTAAATTTTAACAGCATCAACTCCTGTTACCAATCGGCCCTCTCGGGTTTTCACGATCGGACATTTTCTCTCATGCCTCTAATTTTTACACAGGATGCCTTTTTTCGGTTTTCACCCTGTCGAGGCGCCCGATTTTAGCACAGCCGCCTTTTTTCGGTTTTCGACTTGCGGGGCATTTTATTCTCTTCTTTTTATTTTAGTCTTTAGCCGTGGAACCTTTTGAGTCTGTCGACATTGATCGGCTCTTTGAATTCGTTCCCATCGCTATCTGATAAGATTGCAGCCCCTTTGGACAACAGCTTCTTAAGGATATACGGCCCTTCCCAGATAGGTCTGAATTTCCCCCTGATGTCTGGTATCCCTGGCCTCATCTGCTTGAACACCAAGTCCCCTTCTTTCAGCGGGTGCTTCCTCAATTTCTTCCCGATGGTTCTCGCCAGTCTCTTCTGGTAAATCTGATTGTGATAATAAGCTTTCAGCCTACTTTCATCTAGTAAGTTCAAGTGCTGTAACCTCTGCTGCGCCCATTCGGCCTCCGGGATTTGGGCCTCCATGACCACCCTTAGAGATTTAAGTTCTATCTCCACCGGCAATACTGCTTCGGTTCCGTATACCAGGGAAAACGGTGTAGTGCCTGTAGATGCCCTTACCGTTGTTCTGTATCCCCACAGGGCGAAGGGTAACTTTTCAGCCCAGTCTTTGTAGGTTTGGACCATCTTGGACAAGATCTTCTTCACATTCTTATTGGCGGCTTCTACTGCTCCATTCGCTTGCGGTCGGTAGGGAGAGGATTTATGATGCTCCACACCATATTTCTCGAGAAGTTTTCTGGTTTCTCCCATGAACTGCACTCCATTATCAGACACTATGTGATGAGGGAGGCCATATCTGCATATCAAATTCCTCTCTATGAACTTGGCCATGTCCCTTGCGTCAATTTTCTTGAAAGATTCTGTCTCGACCCATTTGGTGAAGTAGTCGATTGCGACTATGACGTATCTGTGTCCGTTGGACGCCGTAGGGCGAATCTCTCCAATGATATCTATCCCCCAAGCAGCAAACGGCCAAGGTGACGTCAGATTATGTAGTTCTGATACCGGCAGATGTCTCAGATCTGCGTACTATTGGCACAACTGACATTGTTTGACATACTTTGAACAATCAGTGTCTATCGTAAGCCAATAGAAGCCTTGTCTCAGGATCTTCTTTGCCAAGGTCAAACCATTCATGTGGGCCCCACAGACCCCTGCATGGGTTTCTTCCATTATCTTGCTCGCTTCTCTTTCATTCAAGCACCTGAGCTGAATCCCATCTGACCGTCTTTTGTACAACACCCCTTCTAAGGATATGAACTGAGTAGACAACTTACGTATCATCCTCTGGTCTTTTTCAGTGGCTTCCTCTAGAAATCTATTGCTTTCCAAGTAATTCATGATATCAAAGTACCATGGCTTGCCATCTGATGCCTCGACCTCCATCACTGGCTCGGTTTCAAAACTAGGCTTATCGGAGCGCGAGATCAGCACCGGCTTCATGGCCACTCCTTCAGGGTTATCCCACATTGACACTAAAGTTGCCAATGCATCAGCCAGACGGTTCTCATCTCTGGGTACAAAGTGGAAAGTGCAAGTCTCGAACTGCCCACACATCCCTTTCAGATATTGAACATAGGGGACCAGTCGCTCTTCTTTAACAGCCCACTCACCTCGGATCTGGTTTATTACCAAGGACGAGTCACCAAATACCTCTACGTTTCTTGCCCCCAGCACAGCTAAAGCTTCTAACCCGAAGGTGCACGCCTCATACTCAGCTTCATTGTTGGTTGCTTTGTATCTCAGTTTCTTAGCAAGAGGAAGCTTCTCATTATCTGGGGTCGTTAGGATGATTCCGACTCCGGCTCCTTTGTTATTCACTGCCCCGTCAAAATGCAACTACCATCCTTGAACGGAAATCGTGCCTATGCTCTCGTCAGGAAAGGTAAATTCGGGGGTGTCCCGTTGGATAGGATGTTCAGCAAGAAATTCGGCTACAGCTCGCCCCTTGATAGTCTTGCGGGTGATGTATTGCACATCAAACTCTTGTAGAAAGAGCAGCCACCTCCCCATCTTTCCAAGTAAAGATGGTGCCTCCTGCAAATATCTTAAAGGATTCTGCTTGGCTACGGCCTGAACCTTGTATGAGTGGAAGTAATGTCTCAGCTTCTTTGATGCCCAAATCACTGCAAGGCAGATCTTCTCCACTTCAGCATATTTTATTTCGTAAGCCAAGAACTTCTTGCTGAGGTAATAAATTGCAAACTCCACCCCAAATTCATCCTCTTGAGCCATCATGGCGCCCACTGAACCGTCTTCCACGGCCAGATACAGAATAAGCGGTTTAACAGGTTGTGGAGGCCTTAGTACTGGCGGATTCAACAGATATTCCCTGATATTATCAAAAGCTCTCTGGCAGTCTTCATTCCAGACTACGGGCTGATTCTTTCTAAGCAGCTTGAAAACAGGCTCGCATATCGAAGTGAGCTTGGCAATAAACCGACTGACATACTGCAGCTTGCCCAAGAAACTCCTTACATCTTTCTCCTTTTGTGGCACGGGCATCTCTCTGATAGCTTTCACCTTGTATGGGTCGATTTCAATTCCCCTCTGGCTGATGACATGTCCCAACAGCTTTCCTGAAGTCACCCCAAAAATGCACTTCTTGGGATTAAGTCGCAGATTATACTTATCGATCCTGGTGAAGAACTTCTCTAGAGCTTCAAAGTGTCCCTCTCGGGTAGCTGATTTGACCATCATATCATCGACATACACTTCCACTTCTTTGTGAATCAGGTCACTTAAGATCTTGGTTGCCATCCTCTGGTACGTGGCCCCTGCATTCTTCAGGCCGAAAGGCATGACCCGATAGGCGTAGGTGCCCCATTCTGTGATAAAGGCAGATTTAACCCGGTCAGCTATCTTGTTCAGGATCTGGTTGTAGCCCACATATCCGTCCCCAAAGCTGTACATCGTGCAATTGGCGGCACTGTCTATCAATACATCAATATGGGGTAGTGGAAAATCATCCTTAGGGCAGGCTTTGTTAAGATCTCGGTAATCCACACACACCCTGACCTTTCTGTTCTTCTTAGACACAGGAACCACATTTGCCAGCCAAGTAGGATACTGGACTTCCATAAGGAACTTAGCTTTGATCTGCTTTCGGATTTCCTCCTTAACCTTGTCAGCCCATTCTGGTCTTAGCCTTCTCAACTTCTGCTTCACAGGCTTGCAATCCGGGTAAGTCGGGATGGCATGCTCCGCCACAGCCCGGTCAATTCCCGGCATGTCCTCGTAGGTCCAGGCGAAGACTTTTTCATGTTTTCTTATTATTCTCTCAAAATTTTTTCTCTCCTCAGGAGTTATATTTGATGCTATTAGAATTTCTCTCGGGTTTTCCGAGGTTCAAAGATTAAAAGGCGTTGTGCCAGTGGAGTCAATGTCAAAAATTGATGGAATATGATCATGTTCATGCATGTTGAAATTATTAGAAACATCGCACAAATAAGTGAAATTGTTCATCTTATTGATAATATTATAGTTATCATTTACATCATAAAAGAGTTATGGAATAAAAAGACAATCTAGGCTAGAGTCTTCTTCCGCCACTCCCGAGGTTGATGCTGTTGCAGCTTGCTCACTAACTTTCTGATTTAGCAGAGGACCTTCAGGCACATCGGAAGAAATCTTCAAATCCCCCATTTTTAGCTCTAAATCTGCTATCTTCTCCTTTCCTTTCAGCCTGGCAGCTACCATCTTCTCAGTAACGACCTCCTCAGGCTCGCACTTGTCCCAAGTGATCCCCTGAGTCATGACTTCCTCATCCCAAAAGTCTTCAGCAGTCTTGACGAATCCTACGTGCCAGTCATACACATCGTTAAAGATCTCGAAACCAGGGACAATCCTCCCATCTACCCATTGTGGTTCATCTTCGCCAGTATACGCACAAACTGAGGATGCTGGCACAAAGCTCTCCAAGATGTGGGGGATCTTACCCGCTACTCTCTTCTTGCCGAAGCCACCTCTGTACCCCAGACCTTTCCGGTTCTTCTGCCCTCGAGTGGTGATCGCGGTCTGCAGCCCTTGGGAGCTTCTACCCAATCCAGCCCCGGGAAGATGATGCATCTTCTTCAACATATTAACCACAGCCGGGCTATCTACTGATCCGTGCTCTCCCTTTATCATAGACACATGAAAGCCGCTGAAAGGATGATTGGCAATTTCTAGCGCCGAGACCTGGTTTTCCCTTGCCGCCTTGATAGTCACCACCTCCCCTTCGTGTGGGAATTTTATCATCTGATGCAGTGTGGATGGCACTCCTCCTAATTTATGGAACCAGGGTCTCCCAAGCAAGGCTGAGAAATTAGCAGGGATGGGCAATACTACAAATTCAACTTCCACTTCGATAGGTCCCGTCTTGACCAAAGTCTTGAAGGTTCCTGAGGCTTGCCTCCTCGAGTTATCGTAGGCCGTGATAGTCAGATCGGATCCGCTGAGCATATCCTCGCTTAAACCAAAAGCTTGCAAAGCTATCAAAGGGCACACATTGATAGAAGACCCGTCGTCTACCATAACACAAGCAGTGTGCTTGCCGCTAATCTACGCCTTAATGTACAAGGGTCGGTTGTGATTGCGTCCTTCCACTGGTAAGTCAGCGTCGGAAAAGACCAATCTCTCCTCAGATCCTCCCTTAATTAAACCCAAAAGCTCTGACGGGGAAATAGTGGTAGCAACTGTGGCCTCAACCAGAGCTTCCACTACCTTCTGCCTATGAGAGGGGGATTGCCTCAACAGATCCCAAATGGATATCTGAGCCGCGGTCTTCTTCAATTGTCTAACAATCTGTTCCTCCTCTGGCTCTTTCTCTGCCAATGGCTGTACCGGCTCAGGTAGCTTTGCAATCTCGGGGATCACCCTTCCACTTCTAGTGACAGCGCTTATCTCTGCTTCGTCACCATCGGAGCCCCACAGATCAAGGTTCAACCCTTCTTCACCCTCAGCTTCTCCACCGCTTTCACTGCTAGACCAGCAATCAAGAGTCGCCACAACTGCTTTCTCCTTCCCATCCTTGGAATTATCAACAGCAGACTCCTCACTCCCATACAGATCTTGTAGCACGTACCACTCTGGCAGGCTAGATTGAATCATAAACACGGGCGGTGGTACGGCATTATAACCAGGCTTCTTCTCAGTTTCTCTCTTTTCAGGGTCAGAGATCTGCTTGCTATCGATCAAGTCTTGGATAGAGTGCCGAAGCGCCTTGCACTTATCAGTGATATGGCCTGAGTGTTGGTGGAATGCACAGAATTCGTTATCCTTATGTCCCGGCTTCCCTTGTGTTAAAACTGGCCTAGGAGTTAGAGGGCGCAATTTTCCTTCCTTCATCAGCCTCCTCAAGACCCAGGATAACGGTCTCCCCAAGTTCGAAAACTTCCTCTGGGTGGCTACCTCAGTAGCAGACACCTCACCCATTCTTCTAGTGCTGCTACTGGGACCTGCCGGCCTACTGGCTCCTTGACCGGGGTTAGCCCTTTTGGCGAAATTGTCATTATTAGCTTTCCGGGTTAAAAACTCTCCCTCTGCCTCGATGGCAATATCCTTGAGAGACTCCCAGTCCTTCAACCCCTTCATCCTCAATCCCTCCTTCAAGTACGGGCTCGCGTTTTTGATGAAAAGATGAATCTGGTCCTGGGTATCAGGCTTCCGGCGCATCTCCATTACTCGATTCCGCCATCGGGTAAGATACTCATGGAAGGATTCCCCGGCCTTCTGCTGGAGTAGCTCAAGATCTTTCAGAGTCACCTCCATTCTGGTATTACAGTCGTACTGCTTCAGAAACTCCTCAGTGAGCAGATCCCAATCTTCTTTAGTGCGGCGGTCAAGGCCGTGATACCAATCTATGGCATGAGAGGTTAGACTCAGACAAAAGTATTCTACTTTCTGCTTGTTGGACAATGTGGTCCCCTTCATGACCAGAGAATACTGTTTCACATGTGCGGTGGGATCAGAAGTACCATCAAACTTCGGCACATCCGGCATTTTGAAGTTATAAGGGATCAGGTCCTCTCCGTCCAGCTCCCTATCCTCAGGATTCATCCCGTGAGCTCTGCCTATCATACGAGCCATAGCCTCAAACCTCTCTTCCATCTTCTTCAGAACAAAGTCATCAGCCTGAGGCGCCTTCCCCTTCTCAGAAACCATGCTCATCCTATCATCCTCGATGTCTCTATCGTTGTCAATTCTTAGCACTGGCCTTCTTCTCAGCTCTCCCGAAACCACTGATCTTAACTCTAACGGCGGCGGCCTAACGGGCTCCTCTCGCCTTTCAACCCTTTCTTCTTCAGGCTCATTCTGTCTCATTGGAGGAGGAGGATTCTGTGGAGCATTCGGCTGAGCATTCTGCTGTGCCAAGGCGGTCAACATATTCATCATCCTGCCTTCGAATTCTTCGAAATGGTGGCCCACTTCTTCGGCAATCATAGCCCTGGTGGCATCTTCCCCCCTAGGCGAGTTTGCCATCTGAGATACTGTACCACTGATTTCTGATAAAATCTCCGGCAGACCCTCTCTATCTGACAGCTCAGGAGTAAGAACTCGGATCAGTCGCCCGGTTGGTGATCTAGTCCACCTGGGCAGATCTATGATGGCTGCAGGGACAAAAGTTAGAATGATGTATGAAATGTAGGTAAAATGCATGATCGTGATATGCAACATTTACAGAGCACAAGCAAGCAAGTAGGTCCTTCCGCCCTTATTTCTCCCACACACGTGGTCGTGCAGTCTCTTTCCTAGGTGGGATTAGCCCAAGGGTGAACGAGGGACCCAATGGACGCGTATGGTGCACGGCGGAAAACCGGCAGCATAACACTCCTATGCTAATGTACAAGCGGATGAATAATGATCGTCACGTATTCGGACGCTCCATAAATTTCGACATGGCCCTACCGGGGCATGACAGCCTTTGGCTAGGTTACCAAGCGAGATATTTGGACTCATCCAATACGTGAGGATCCATACAGCAAGCATGAGATTACGGTTCATTGCACCTGTGGAAAGTGACTACAGCCATTACATGAGCTTTGGACAAGGGAGATGTTTCTTTGAGGCTACCCAAGCATGATCCCTGCCGACGGGTCTAGCTCATCACGAGCGTAGCGACCGATCGGGTCACCATTTTGATATACCATTGAGGTACGTGGCTTGGGCTGGTGATTATCCTTAACACTTCCCCATATTGAGTGAAAATGAGGAGGTGCTTCAGGAACGCACCGGGGCTAAAAGAGGGACCAAACTAGCGTATTCTAAGGCTCTAATGATATGCAAATGCAAATTTGAGAGAAAGCGAATTAATGAATTAAATTTTAATCATAAAGGTTAAAAGAGGTATTTTCAAATCGAAATCTTGAACCATAAACGTCCCCAGTAGAGTCGCCATTGTGACGCGCGCCGGACCGCGAATGCGCCGCCAGTTCGGACCGCCCGCACGTGGGCGATCGGGGCATTTGCGGGTCCGTTGACAGCTTACGATAAATCGCAAGTGCGTCTATGTTGGGCAACAAGGAGGTATCATGGAGTCGCCACCCAATAGAACATTGGGAAAGTTTCTCTCGCCTCGGAGAGCCTAAGACTGCGCTTGGTATCCATTTTGGGCCAACTAGAGGGATCATAAAAGGTGAACTTCTCACCCTAAAGAGCCTAGGATTAGCGCTAAAACCTCGTGACCCAAGAAGTATTTTGGTGGATAACCTCTAACCTCTCGAGCCCAAAGACCAGAGCTAGGTCCGGGATTTCTCATCTATTTCTACCTCAATTAGCTTATGATCAAATTTTAATGTCATCAATTCGCTCTCTCTCCACACTATGCAGTTTGATTAAAAAACGCATTTATTCACATTTTGAAAGAGGTAAATGAGCGACATAAATAATGAAAGCAATAGATTACAATAATACAAAGAGCGGAATACAACTCCCTTTTGTAAATGTGCGAGGCATACATAAATCGGGGCATTGCTTATTTTGAGGACTTTGGTCCTCGCATGCGTTGTTATTAAAATTGAATGTTTTCATTATGATGATCTTTATTGGATAAAAATAGGGTGTTGGACCCTTTTGCATTTTATACAAAACTCACTTTTATTTGAGTACAAATCGTTGGTCTATTTTTACATTTAACGGGATAAAAGAGCTTATTCATATACATAAAATGATCAATGAATGAATAGGCAAGATAAATAAATCAAGAGGTTTAAGAAAACTAAACCGGACGAAATCCCCACGCATGATAGGCAGCCGCTCAAGCCCGGGATTATCCAAGAGATCCAATATACACTCATAGAAAGTTAAGAGATGTTAATATACATAAAATTAACACATAAGAAATCGAAGAGACTGAATAGAGATGAGAAACGATTAAAAAATGGAGACAGAACCCACCGACGGCCTTTCCTAGTTGACCGACGGGCGTCGGTTTGGTTATTCGATATGTCCGTTTGTCACTCAAAAAGGGCGTCTGTAGGTGGGTGACCGACGGGCGTCGGTCATAAAGATGACCCGTCGGTCACCTCTGTCTCCGGAAAACAGAAAGGAAAAAAAAAAGCCTTTCGAGATCAAAAAGCAAGTTTTATCCAGGAAGGAGATGAGGGAGTCAAAATGAAAAAAAGTAATGACAGGTATTCAAAAATTTCACATAATGAATAAATAAATAAAATAAAAATTAAATAAATATGAGATGAAAATGGAGAGAAAATCCGGAATATTTACCCTCAGATAATCACTTTAGGTGAGATTCTGATGTCGGTTAGATCCCCGCGCATTCCACGAGAAACAACAGTGAAAGATTAGAGGGAGAAAATGAGATATTTCGCCTTTAATCCTTCAGAAAATCGATTTTGGAGTCAAAATCTAAAGGAAACTAATTAGCTTTTAGTTCCTTTGATTGATTTGATCCTTGATTCAATAGAGTTCTTTAGAAAAAAGTGTTTTTGGAAGAGAGAGAAAACGTGCTTGAATTTTGGCAGAGTTTCCTCTTCTGAAAAATTTTCCAACCATTTTCAAGTGAAAATCCGGACCTTATATAGCCAGACACGACCGACGGGCGTCGGTGTATGGGGGCGGGCGTCGAAAGAATCCTACTGACACAAGGACACTTCCGACGGCCCTGCCATATCCACCGACGGGCGTCGGAAAATACCCTGAGCCGTCGGTGACTCGAAGCGACGGGCTGCCTCCACAGACGGGCTGGCCGTCTGTGGAGGATAAAAAAGCTTTTTTGACCTGAAAAACTTCCGTTTTCTCCCCCTCTGCCCAGGAATTGCGGAAAAACCTCATTTCTCATGGAACGCGGGACTGAAACCTCCAAATACAGGCTCGAACATTGATTTCATCATAGGGTAACCTCTGATCCGGACCGCTCCGGGACACAGTGCTCACAGATGGGCATCGGAGCGGCAGCATTGCGCGCATCCACACGCGCCTTTGCGTGGTCAGGGCGCTCGGGCTCCCGCGAGCTGGGCGCCAGCGTGCCTGTGCGCTCCTGAAACTCGCGATCCGATTTTTTTTTTTAAATTTAAAATTGACTAAAAATACTATAATTTTAAGCCCCCATTTTTCAAAATTAATTTTTAAAATATTTTTTATAATTTTTCCATTTTTCACTCTAAAATGCAAATTTAAATAGGAAATCACCACTTTCAACCTTTTTGCCTGTGACAAGGCATCTTATCATCATTGGGTAACTTTGATCTGGGCTGTCTCAGGACCCGGTGTCTACAGTTGCCCCCAATTTTGGGGAAACTAGTGCACTAGTGTCTAGATGAGCCAAAATTCAGAGAAGAAGGAAAGAGATGCGTACCTGAGGCAGCCCTTACCTTTTTGCTGGGGAGGTAGCGATGCGTCGAGTCTGCTCCAGACTTACAAAACATGAGGGTTGCTCTCCTGACCTGCACCGAGTCTGCTCCAGACTTACAAAGTGCGGATGGTAATTCGCCGAGTCTGCTCTAGACTTACAAAACGCGAGGGTTGCTCTCCTGAGCTGCACCAAGTCTGCTCCAGACTTACAAAGTGCGGATGGTGATGCGCCGAGTTTGCTCCAGACTTACAAAACGCGAGGATTGCTCTCTTGAGCTGCACCGAGTCTGCTCCAGCCTTACAAAGTGCGGATGGTGATGCGCCGAGTCTGCTCCAGACTTACAAAACGCGAGGATTGCTCTCCTGAGCTGCACCGAGTCTGCTCCAGACTTACAAAGTGCGGATGGTGATACGCCGAGTCTACTCTAGACTTACAAAACGCGAGGATTGCTCTCCTGAGTTGCACCGAGTCTGCTCCAGATTTACAAAGTGCGGATCCGTTCTATCGCGTGTGCCCCGCTGTCCTCGTCTCGGCATGCGCGGTGTCTGCGAGATGCAGTACTCTCTGACTATAACCTCTGTTTGCGATCTGTTCTACCGCTGGTGATCTGCTAGCCTCGTCCCGGCCTGCACGGTGTCTGTGAGATGCAGTACTCTCTGACTACAACCTCTGTTTGTAATCTGTTCTACTGCGAGTGATCCGCTAGCCTCGTCCCGGCCTGCACGGTGTCTGTGAGATGCAGTACTCTCTGATTACAACCTCTGTTTGCGATCTGTTCCATCGCATGTGATTGAACGTTTTGTCTTGGTAACCACTTTTGGGCTTACACATCACAACCTTGGTAACCTCCAACCAATCCATGTAATATCCTATCTGCTAACCATTATTTGGTTAGTGTAATATCTGCTCTGCTAACCACCATCCGGTCAGTACAATATCTGATCTGCTAACCTTCATCCGGCTATTTCAATGTCTGATCTGGTAACCACCATCCGGCTAATTCAATATTCTGATCTGCTAACCCCCTTAGGTCGGTATGGTGACTTGTTCGTCGTTTTCTTTGCTGGCGCTTATCCTAAACCTCTTATTTTTTACTACAAAAAGGGCAAAGCAAATGAGTAGGGTATATAAAAGAGATGCTTACCTGTGGTAGTACATACCTGTTGGGAGCGTTGTCAGATGTGTGCCCCCTGAAGGACATCTAGTTTTTCCCCATTTTCTTGATTGTACTGACTGTGACATGCCAGATATCGATTCCTCTATCATCTCCAATGCAGCCTCCTTGTTGAAAAGACCTGCATACTTCTCAAGAGGGTGAGAGAATTTGATGTTGAGCCTCCGGGGCGGAAAAAAGAATTGAGTTTTCTCAAAGAACAAATTAGATTGGAAATTTTGTTGTTTGCCTGCAGGCGGGTGATTTTTCTATTTTGTTTTCGTTTTTGTTTCTGTTTTTTCCTTGTTTTGTTTTTTTTTGACCTTTACATTTTGAATGTATTTATAGTATATTGGATTTTCAAGGCCTTGAAAATGTCTTTTTGTTTTGTCTTGTTTTGTTTGAGTATTTGTATTATTTTTTTTATGTTGTTTGTGTTTGAGGATTTGTATTCTTGTACATTTGCATTTGTTTGAGAATTTGTACATTTGAATTTGGATTTTGTACACTTACTATGTGATGTATGTGAGCGTATATCTTATGATAGGGAAATTTACTAGATTGCCCCGGCATGGCATGCATGAGTCTGACTAAACTCATCTCTTGAATCATCTTTAAACCTGAGGTCTATTCGGACCCCTCATGTGAGCCATGTACATATACAAAACACTATGCATGTGTGTGGAATCATTTGTGTGCAATATACATACATTTGAATCCGGATTGTGTGAGGTGTGTTAGCATACATCTTATGACAGAGAAACTTACCTGTTTGCTCCCGGTATGGTGTGCATGAGAAAGGCTTATTCTTTTCCCTCTTGGGAGCAGGTCCTTATTGCCCCTGACATGGTGTGCATGAGTCGGCTTGCTCTCTTAAATGTCTTCTTAGGAGCGGCTCGTTGAGATTCCATTCTCGTGAGGACTTTATCTTGATCCTGATTGTTCGGCATGGATGAGCATCGATGTAGATTCAAAACTGTACCTTGGCTCACTTTTACGTCTGATTTGCCTCCGACTATAGTATGTGTGGATAGTTCGGCTTCTCAAAGAATCTTATTTTCTACAAATTTGTGTGATTCCGGATTGCCCTGAGCATGGTGTCTCCGGATAGGCTTGTCCTTCTGGGCATTCCACCCCCTTTATACATATTCACCTGATTTTACGCCGGATACAGTGGCCGATCATGCGGAGCTGAATCCGTCCTTTGGATCATCCTTGCTCATGAGGTCTATTCGGACCTATCCTTCTGAATTATGTACACAACAACATATATAAAAGATTGTGCGTGCGTATGGAATAATGTGTGTCAAGTATACATACAAAACTATATATAAGAAACACGTGTAAAGGATTAATGTACAAGAATTGTGTGTGCATATCTATACATATAAAAGACTGAATGCACATGACATGCATGTGATATGCAAAATGAATAGACCACATCCCAGGTGGTTAAGGGATTCGTTGAGGGTGCTACTCGGCTGCTCACGTTGTCTGATGTCCCCAAGGATGTAGAAAAGCGTTGCCTTGACTTTACGGACTCTGACCCATAATCTTTTCAAGGAGAACTGACCCGTATGTATCTTCGCCCCCCCCCCCCCCCCGGTCAATGAGCACTTTGCCCCCACAGGACTCTGAATCAAGATCTGCATTATGCATTATCTGCCTAAAGGTGAATTATTCGAGGTAATGCTGCCTTATCGCTCCAGGCTTCAAAAGTCATTGTTTTAAAGGTAGTGCGTCCCTTGTGGATTTTCACACTAGCTTTTCTTAGCGGGAAATGCGTCACTTTGTGGATTTTCACATAACTCTATGCCTAACTTTTGCCTGGAATGGAACCAACCCACTCCAGCGGCTTTTTTTCTTTATTTTTTTTGAAGGACAGACTGCCTGTTCTCAGGTTTTCACCCAGCCCTTTGGCCTAACTTTTGCTTAGAGAGCCAATCACGGTTTTCATCTCTAACGGCCTTTTCTTTTATCATTTAAGGGGTAGGAGGAGGATTTGTCACATGAAAAATCATTATTGTTTCTTTGATAATTGCTCCAGCATATGTCTTTATGCCTGTAATAGGTTTCTCTTAACCGTCTAATTGCATGTTTATGCCTAGCTTATGCATGCATTTCTATCTATAGGCACCATATAGCAATAAGAATGACCATGACTAGGCATGTGATACAAAAGCACTAGTTTTACTTAGTTTTAATGAGTAATAACTTAGATGCACCCGATCTCCTGTTATCAATCAGCCCTCTCAGGTTTTCTTGATTGAATATTTTCTCTCAAGCCTCTAATTTTTGTCCAGGATGCCTTTTTTCGGTTTTCACCCTGACGAGGCACCCAATTTTAGCAAGGCCGCCTTTTTTCGCTTTTCAACCCGCGGGTGTAAGCACCGTGTCCCGAGGCGGTCTGGATTAGAGATTACCCGATGAGGAATCAATGTCCGAGTCCGTACAAATGGTTGAGATTCGGAGGTTTTGGTCCCCTGCTTCACGAGAAATGTGTTTTGTCAGCCTTCGTAGGAAAGAGGGAGGAAACGTGGAATTTTTGGGTCAAAAGGTGTTTTTCTTCTCCAATGGCGGTCTGCCCGTCTGTCATAGGCAAGACCGTCGCTCGCTGCGGGTCACCGATGGCCTATGTGATTTTTCGATGCCCGTCGGAGGGTCCTGATTTTTTGGAGCACGTAACCTGATTTCCCGGAGCACGCAACCTCTCCAACGCCCGTTGGTCAGAGTTGCAGGCCCGTCGGTTGAATCCTTGTGTCAGTAGGATTGAACCGACGCCCGTCGGTCACCCCTGGCCTATAAAAGCTTTCATTTCCCACCTAGGAAGGGGTTGGAAAAATTTCTAAAGGGGGAAACTCTATCAAAATTAACACTTATTTTCTCTCTCTTCCAACAAACATAAATCTTAAGAAATCTCTTTTAGTTTAAGAATCAAACCATTAAAAGGAGCTAAATCTAATTAGTTTTCCTAAGGCTTTGATTCTAAAATTTCGTCTTTTGAAGGATCAAGAAGGAAATAATCTATTTTCCTCATCTCGACCTTTCATTTTGTCTTCTCGTGGAGCGTGCGGCACTTTAATCGACACCAAAAATCCAACCAAGATATTATCTGAGGGTAAATATTTCGGACTTCTTCTCCGTATTATTTCATCTTTATTTTTATTCTTGTTTTCTTTTGCCTTTTTCCTTTTACCTTTCTTTATTTCGATCCTTTTCATCTCGTTTTTGTGGCAAAAATCTGTCTTTGCTTTGAAAAAATAGTTTCACTGTCGTTTTCGGAGACAGCAGTGACCAACGGGTCATCTGTTTCACCGACGCTCGTCGGTCACCCCTCCCACAGACGCCCTCTCTCGAGTGAGCGATGGGACACGTTGGTCACCTTGACCGACGCCCGTCGATCACTCGGCAGTGGCCGTCCCTAGGTTCTGTCTCCATATTTTAAAACCCCCTTTTCTTTTCCTTTTTTCATCTCTCTCAAGTTTTAGAGCTTTATTTATATTGCGCTTTTTGTATATTAAAATCCATTAACCTTTTGTGAGCATATATGATTTTCCTGGACCGTTTTGAGCTCGAGGGGCGATCTACCATGCTCGGAGGATTCCGTCCGGTTTAGTTTTCTAACCTTCTTAGTTATTTCACTCATTTGTTTATTTATTAATTATTTTATGTACATGAATATACCTTTTTGTATCTCGCTAAATATAAAAATTGATGAATGTTTTATATTTAATAAAGGGAGATTTTCATAAAATTAAGGACTCATTGTCCTATTTTTTATCCAATGAAAAATTTCCACAATAAAAACATCATTTTTATAATAAATGCATGCGAGGACCAAAGTCCTCAAAATAAATAATCTCCCGTCTTATGTATGTATTGCACATTTATAAATGGGAGTTGTATTCCGCTCCTAGTGTTATTGTAATTTTTGATTTAATATTCCTTTATTTATCTATCGCTTTAACACGTGAATAAAATGCACTTTTAATTCAATTGCATCGTGTGGAAAGGGAGTGAATTAATGAGTTCAAAATTTGATCATAAAATGATCGAGGTAGAAATAGATGAGAAGTCCCGAACCCAGCTTTGGTCTTTGGGCTCAACGAGGCGAGAGGTCTTTCCGATCACTTGTTGGAACTAAGACCTCCAAGACACCTCTTGTGTCACGAGACTTAGACGTTAATCCTAGGCTCCATAGGGAGAGAGGTTTACCCTCCAAGACCCCTTTGGTTGGCCCAAAATGGATAATAAGCGCAATCTTAGGCTCTCTGAGGCGAGAGAAACTTTCCCAATGTTTTATTGGGTGGCGACTCCATGAAACCTCCTTATTGCCCAAAATAAATGCACTTGTAAATACCTTATAAGTTGTCAACGAACCTCAATTGCCCGATCGCCCTCAAGCGGGCGGTCAAAGGGGTGCCCCCGGGGTTCGGCGCACATAACAGCGGGGCTTTTATTCTCTTCTTTTGATTTTTAGCCCTTAACCCTGGACCCTCTTGAGTCTGTCAACATTGATCGATTCTATCCGTTACTGCTCTCTTGGATAACAATCTCTGGAAGACAAAGGGACCTTATCACACTGGCCTAAGTTTACCTTGTATGTCTAGAGCACTTGGTCTCATTTGTTTGACAATTGAATCTCCCTCCTTCATTGGATGCTTTCTTGCCGTCTTTCCAAATGATCAAGCAGAATGTTTTCTGATGGATCTGACCGTGGCGATAATCCCATGACCTGTACTTGTCTAACTTGTTCAATTACTGCTGCCGCTGTTGTGCCCTGTCGGCTTCCAAAATTTGGCCATGACTGTCCTTAAAGATTTGAGCTTTACATCTATCGGCCATACTGCTTCTGCCCCCTGTGTCGAGGAATAATAGATGACTCTTATAGAGGTTCCAATGGTGGCTCTCTAGCCTCGAAGTGCAAAAAGGGTCATTTCTCTGCCCAATCCTTTTTCATGATCTTTTCTGCCAGCATTAAACCATTCATATAGGTCGTGCAAATTTTGGCTTGGATTTCTTTCGTCTTTTAGCTCCTTCCTGATTCATCAACTTGTTGCTTGTCTAGTATACCCTTCATGCAGATAAAACGGGTAGATGGTTTGCAGATCAGCGTTTTGGTCCTTTTCCTTTTGGCAACCAAGAAGAATGGTAGGATACGGACATGTACAAATCAACAGGATTTGGGCAAAACTTGCCCCCAGGATGTTTTCCTTCTATCTTTTTTATTTCCTTCTTCTTTTTTTTTTTTGTTTTTTTTGTTTATTTGTGCTTGCTTTTTGTTCTTTTCCTTTTTATCCTCTTTTTCCTTGTTCTTTTTCTGAGGATAAGCTTTGTCCTAATCCTGATAGTTTACACATACACGTACCCCTTCTCTTTTTAACTTGGGATAGCATTGACCAACTAAGTCTAGTTTTGAACTCCGACCAATAATTTTAGCTTCATCTCTACTTATGGATTCTTCCTTTTGACCTTTTCTGCCCCCTCCGGCCTGGTCTTCTGAGCTTCTACTTGACTGGTCCATGATCGGGGTATGTTGGAATGGTGTGTTTGACAACTTTATGATTATCTCCTAGCATGTCTTCATGGGTCCAGGCAAAGACTTCTTCAGACTTTTTTTTTTCATTCTCTTAAATTTTGTCTCACCTCAGGAGTCAAATTGGGTGCAACCAAGATTACTATTTATTGAAACTAAATGAAATGGTGTTTTAAACCAATGCCTTAATCATGATTATTATTTATGCTTGATGCAATAAAATATAAAAATGCATATATAAGCAAAGCCTATATTATTAAAGCATAAAAGATAAATAAGTGCATAGTTCAGGAATACACTTTAGAAAATGAAAAGCATTACAACAACTCTAATCCTTTCCTTCTTCATCCAGGCCAGGCACTAATTCTTTAATGCGATCTCTCAGAGGGCGACAATAGTCTGTCCGATGCCCTGTGTACTGGTGATACACACAATACCAGTCTGTTCTGTGCCTCGGTTTGGCAAGGGTTGCAACTTCCCTTCCTTGATGAGACGAGTGAAGTGCCAATATAGAGGCTTGCCCGAGATGGTGAGGTGTTTAGGAGTCATTCCGGTGGTTGAGACCTCTGCTGCCTTAGTATTTCCCCCATTGCCACTGCTGTTTCCTAAGGCCAGGTTTGCAGATTTAGACATTTTATCCAGATGCTTAGCCTCGGCTTCAATGGCTATATCTTTTAAGGACTCCCAGTCCTTCAGCCCCTTCATCTTTAACCCATCTTTCAACTATGGGCTAGAATTCCTAATAAACAGCCTGATCTGGTCTGGAGTGTTCGGCCTCTTCTTCATCTCCATTACCCGGTTCCTCCAATGACTCATTCGATTTTATTGTAGTAACTCTAGATCTTTTAGAGTAACCTCCATCCTTATACTACAGTCATATTGCTGGAGGAACTCCTCCGTCAGCAGATCCCAGTCTTCTTTTGTTCTCCGATCCAGTCCGTGATACCAGCCCACCGCAGGACATGTCAAACTTAAACAAAAGTATTCCACCTTCTGCATCTTTGTTAGCATGGTACCTTTCATTATTAAAGAGTACTGCTTGATGTGTTTGGTGGGGTCCAATGTGCCATCAAATTTTGGGACATCAAGCATCTTAAAGTTCAAGGGGATTAAATATTCTCCATCCTGCTCTTTGTCTTCAGGGTTCATCCCTCGACCCCTTGTCAACATCTTCACCATTGCCTTGAACTTTTCTTCCATCTTCTTCCAGATGGTATCTTCTGTCTGGGGTGCTTTCCTTCTAACTGATAGGGGTTCTCCATATTCATCCCCTTCTAGGTCCTCTTCTATTCTATGGGCTACTCCTCTCTTTTGCCCTCCTGACGTGGCAGCCCTTAGGTCCACTGGTGGTGGACGTACAACCTCCGGCTGATCCTCTTTAACCTCCTCCTATTCATTTTGTCTCATGGGAGGAGGCGCCAGGTTCTGTGGTACAGTTGGTTGAGCCCTTGGTAGCATCTTCCTCCCTCGATGAATTGGCTATTTTTTGAGATTCTCTGAATGCCTGTTGATTGCACTTGACTTGATTCTGGTTGCTCAATCAAAACCCTCTGATAATGGGACTGTCAGAACCCCTAACCAGCTAGGAAAGTGGTCTTTGATGGCTGAAAGACTAAAGAGTTAGAATGATGCATGAATAATACGCAATGCATGGTCGTGCTGTGCAACAGATGGTATACAATGACGAAAAGAGATTACAATAATACATGTGAAACATTTGAAAAACTATACACAGGCTAATATGTACATGTAATAATTATATGTAAAGAATAGGATGTATACATAGGGAGAAAATAAAAAATTTTATTTGTGCATGAATGATATGAATATGCAATGCATCATCCACAACCACATGCAAGCAGATAGATCCTTCCAACCTTATTGCCCCCACACACGAGGTCGTGCGGTCTCTGTCCTAGGTGGGCTTGATCCATGGGTTAACAGGGAACCCGATGGATGCGTATAGTGCTCAGTGAAAAAACCGACAGAATAACCTCTCTTAGTTAATGTGCATAAGCATGGGTTTTGACCATCATGTATTTAGGCAGCCCGAATAAGTTGACATGGGCCTATCGGGGCATGAAAGCCTTTGATTAGGTGACCAATCAGATTACTTGGGTTTGTCCAATAAAAAATGATCTATATAGCAAGCAAGGTATTATGGTTCATACCACCAAGGGGAAGTATCTATTGCCATTACATGAGCTTTAGTCAAAGGTGGTGTTGCTTTAGGGCTACCCAAGCATGGTCCCTGCCAACGGGTCTAGCTAATCATGAGCGTAACGACCGATTGGGTCACCATTTAATATACCATGATGGTACGAGGCTTGGGCTGGTGATTATCCTTAACACTTTCCTACATTGAGTGAACGTAGGGGTGCACTTCGGGAACGCACCGAGGCTGAAAGAGGGACCAAACTAGCGTAGATCTAAGGCTCTAATGAGATGCAATGAAGTTTTGAAAATGGATGAAATTTTTAAATTAAAACTCAATTGTAAATTTTAACCAAGGCACTTTCGAAGTGAAGTCTCGAATTTGTCCCCAGTGGAGTCGCCACTGTGACGCACGCCGAACCCCGTGGCCTCCCGAGGGCCCGCTTTAGGGCGATCGGGATGGGATTCATTAAAACTTGTAAGGTATTTACAGGTGCGTCTATATTGGGCAACATGGAGGTTTCTTGGAGTTGCCACCCAATATAACATTGGGAAGGGTCGTCTAGCCTCAGCGAGCCTAAGACGGTGCATACATATCCATCTTGGAAAAGCCAGAGAGATCTTGGAGGCCTCAGCCTCTACCCCCTGGAGCCTAGGATTGTAATTTTAAGTCTTTTGGTGAGACTCAAGAGGTGTCTTGGAAGTCCTAGACCTCTCGCCTCATTGAGTCCCAAAGGCCAGAGTGAGTTCGGGACTTCCCATTTATTCATACCTTGGTTAAGTTTATAATCGAGTTTTGAATTTAGAGTTTCATCCCATTTCTCATTCATTTTAATGCAATTAATTAAAGAGCATGTCAATCACATAGTGGAAGCGATAAATAAAAGCGTACATAAAATAAAGCATATGTAAAAATATTACAACAAAACTAGGGGCGGAATACAACCCCTATTCTAAATAAAATACAAAAAATGCATAAATCGGGATATTCATTAATGATGAGGACATTGGTCCTCGCATGCACATTTATTATAAAACAATTTTGACGTGATGGTTTTATTTTGGAGAAAAACTAGGACATTGGTCCCATTTTATTTAGGAAAAATACCAAATTGATTAATAAAAGTGGTTTAGTGACTTTCTTTCTAGTGGGCCTAAATAAATAATTTTACAAGAAAATTACATGGCAAAATAAATGGAAAAGCCAAATAAATAAAATATTGTAAATGAAATAAATAAATACTTGATCCCAAATGAGCCTTCTGAATCTTCCTGTGTGCTTGCAAAAATGCCTAAGAAGGAAAATGAGATGTGAAATGAAAATAAATCACAAATAGAATAATTTTAGTAATTGAATCAATTAAAATCAATTAAATATAAAATAAATGATAAAATAAAATAAAATGAGATAAAACGAAATGATGTCAAAATAACAAATGAATTAACATGTTTACAATTTAAAATAAATGAGAAAAATGTGTTATGAACAACAAACGGATTAAAAGATGTAATTGGAATAAAATACAACATGTTAATTAATTAATATGTAAAAATATGAACATGATAATAATGAAAATAAATAAGTGAACAAAATATTAAATATATGATAATAATAATGGAAAAGAATAAAAACTGATTAAATAAATGACATGATTAATTAAATAGTTCACAAATGATATAAACCATTTACATGGCAAAAAGATCAATCAAAATGAATTAATTTAATTACATGTTAAAAATAATGATGAATGGATTAATTTAATTACATGTTAAAAATAATGATGAATGAATTAATTTAATTACATGTTAAAAATAATGATGAATGAATTAATTTAATTACATGTTAAAATAATGATGAATTAAAGTGAAATAAATTAATTACATGTTAGGAATTAGAAGAAAACAATATTTACATGTTAGAAATGATAAGAAAATCAATATTTATATGAACAAAATAATATATTAACATATTAAATAAAAACAAATATAAAAGCAATAGAATAAATGAATAAATAAATGAAAATAATAAAAATAATAATAATATACACGAATAAGAATAAAATCATATATAAACAAGTTAAATAAAACAAATCTAAAATAAATAAAATAAATAAATAAATGAAGTTAATAAAAATATACATGAATAAATTAAACATGAACAAAAAATAAAAAAAAAATAAGCCCATAATATTTACCCTCAGAGTTTCGGATTCGATAAAGGTAAAAAATGATTTGATTTCCTTTGTTTGATGATTTGCAATATTAGAATTGAATAATAAAAGTGTTGGAATTTTATTCCAACAAAGATTGAAAAATGATCAAAATTCTTTTAGAACGAAGAATTATTTTCTTTGCCTAAAGAATGATTTTTTATTGATTAAAATGAAAATAATCTCAAGAACAAACAATTCTTTTGTTTGTCTCAAGAAACAAAACATATAAAAAAAATCATATTTTTAGAAAATCAAATGAAAAAATTAGATTTTAATATCAAACAATTGTTTTGTTTGTCTCAAAATTATTTTTTCATAAAAAAAGTGTTTCAAATAAAAATCATTGAAGAAACTCAAGTAAAAAAAATATTGAAAGACAAAAGAATGAAAATTAAATCTTTAAAGAACAAATAATCACTTTATTTGTCTCAAAAGTCAATTTTCCATCAACAAAATCCATTTAAAATATGTTTAGAAGAAATTGTGTTGGAAAAAGAATGAAAAATAAGCTTTTTCTTTTTAATTTCTTGCTTGGGGAAAATCTGGAATTTTTTTTAGAGAGTTTTAGAGGAAGAAGAAGAAAAGATGAAGAAAAAGAAAAGATGAAGAGAAAAAACCCTAGCAAAAATCCCCCTCTTTAGGTTTTCATCTTATTCTTTTTATATGAATAAAATAGAAAAAAATGTTAATTAAAGGGATAAAATTTAATAAAATCAGATATTACTTATTTTAATTTTTAAAAATGGAAAAAATCCCTTAAAACCTTGAAAAAAGGGATAAAAAATTGATTTTTAGGTCTAAAAGTAGGAAAAAAGGGGTATCAGACCCTTTAGCGACAACCGGAAGTAGGGATGCCCGTCGCTATATAGGGACGGGCGTCAGAGCGGCAGCGCTGCGCGTCGCTAAACATTGGCGACGCTGCGCGTCGCCTTTGCGTGGTCAGTGTGCTGGGCGCTCGGGCTCCCGCGAGCTGGGTGCCAGCGCGCCGCCGTGCCCGACACTCGCGATCCGACTCTTTTTTTTTAAAAAAAAATTTAAAATTGACTAAAAATACTATAATTTTAAGCCCCCATTTTTCAAAACTAATTTTTAAAATATTTTTTATTATTTTTGTAACACCCCCTACCCATACGTAAGCAACCCCATCCGATAAGGAGTGAGACGCCGTATGAGTAAAGGTGTCACCAAACAGATACAAAGCAAATCATACATTTATTCATAACATACATACTGAAATACAAGATAATTAAAAACTTTAAAAGGAAAAGAAAGCAATAGCTGATCATACATTAATATAACAAAACTATTACAATAATGTTTTGATCAACTAGCTGAAACAAAAGATGTTACATCACTAAAATATAAGTACAAAAGCGGAAGCTGAAACAAAACTGATACAAGAGAGTTCTTTACAAAAAGAATCATCAAAGATTACAAAACTGAGCCCTACACTAAACCTTCTGTGTTGGCTTGACGGCGGTGACTCTCTCAAAGCAAAAACTCCTTTCGCACCTGCACGGGTAAAAACACCGTGCTAAGCGATAAACGCTTAGTGGGGAAACACACATAAAATATGAACGGCCATTCACAATGGTCGCCAAGGCATAACACATTCACAATGGCAAAATGCAATAGCTCATAACATAATTCATAAGAACATGCTCACAATTTAAAGCCATACATTCTGTATCTCAATTCATATCCATTTCCAAATTAGTTGAACATACATTTCATCAATATACTCACACAGATATCACATGTATATAGTCATAAGAGTAGGGCAAACCAATCGAACACCAAAAGAACACCTGCTGACTCTGGGTAGTGGATAACGAGTGTACAAACAGTACTTTACGGGTACGAGCCGATTACAGACAGTACCTTACGGGTACGAATCGAGAAAACCATTTTACTTTTAACTTTTACAAATCATTTTCAAAAGGGACCTTAAACAAGATCCTTACACATAAAGGGTTCGCGAGGAACCAAACGGGGACCTGATCGGGGTCCAAACGAAACAAAGGGCTGCAGCTAAAGGGCTCTATTAGGCATGCCTAACTATCCACTTACTTGACTCTAGCAGGTTATGCGTCATTCAAACCATATTCCCGAAGATAACATAAAATTCATCAGAAGAATCATGGTATCACTCATATCAAAGCATATAAAAATATAACATGCATGATACAGCAGTACAAATCCATTCGGAAAAATTACGGAATTCATTGTTGAGTTAAAACCGAAAAATTTCAGAAATAAGCCGAACGGGGTGACCGACGAGGTTGGCTGGTCACGAGTCGTGACTGGCATCACAACTCGTGACTGACCTCCTCACAAGGCTGGTCACGCTTCCACTCATGCCGGTCACGAGTCGTGACTGGGTGTCACGTCTCGCGACTGGCTCTCTGCTGCTGGTCACGTAACGTGACTTGCTCCTTTCCTCTCGCTGGTCACAAGTCGTGACTGGGAGTCACGTCTCGTGACTGGCTTCCTTCTTTCGGCTGGTCACGGGTCGTGACTGGGCGTCACTACCCGTGACCGCCTACACTGGCCGGTCACGAGTCGTGACTGGGAGTCACGTCTCGTGACTGGCTTCCTCGGCTGGTCATGAGTTGTGACAGGCAGTCACAACTCGTGACTGGCTTCATTCTGGCAGGTCACGAGTCGTGACTGGAAGTCACGCCTCGTGACTTGCCTCTCTTCTTAGCTAGTCACGCGACAGACACAGCAAACGTGGATTTTTCTACAGTAACCCGATTTTCCAGAATTTCCCAGAACACAGATCAACTCCAAACTTGAATCAAAATCACTCAAATCAGTTCTTACCTTCCAGAAAATCATTCAAGCATCAAAATGACATATAATCAACTTAATTCAACACTCATTACAACTAAAATCATGCATAACCACATACAACAACATAAACCCTAGAAATTTATAGTAAGTTTAATTCAACCACAATTCACAAATATAATTCCCAAACCTGAGATTCTAAACTTCAATCACTTAGCTCCACTAGGTCCAGCAATCTCCTTGCCCTTAGGATCTCGAGGGAGATCAACTAACAACACAACAAAGAGCATACAACCATGTAAACCCTAAGTTAATTCTAAACCCAAGGAAGAAGAAGAACAAATGGAAAACAAGATGAGGAATGCAACTACTTACCAAAGAAGATGCAAAGAGATGATTAACTCCACCAATACAAGCTTGAATCCAACCCACAATTCTTAGAATGAAGAAAATGAAGAAGAAGAAGAAAAGAAACGTGAGGGGAAGAAGAAAACGTGAATCTGCTATCTTCCATTCTTACTTTCCTTCTTCTTTTTCTTTTCTTTGCCCTAAGAATGTGTCCATTTCCTATTGGTGAAGCTAACCACTCACACCAAACTAACATGCACTACACACACCTAATGCATCTCCAATTAAATACACCCTACAGTGGTATGAACACACACACACAAGCATATCCCCACTTAAAACACCATAAAATGATATGCTCAAGTGCACACAACTATTACCCAATTAATTCACACCCTAAAGCCATATATGCACCCACATACTAACAAAACCCAAAAACAAGCATTTTTACCAAAATACCCTTATGATATGCCGAACACATGCACATGCATGTTCACACAGACAAGCTCATTCTACTAGGGGGCAAACGGGATGTGACAACTCTCCCCTATTAATAAGAATTTCGTCCTCAAAATTCTCACCTGAACTGAACAAGTGCGGATACTGAGCTCTCATCGACTCCTCTGGTTCCCAAGTCGCTTCCTCAACTCCATAATGAATCCACAACACTTTTACCAAAGGAATCTGCTTACTTCTCAATTGTCTTACCTCTCGGGCTAGAATGGCTCACGGTTCCTCATCATAGGAAAAATCTGGCTGAACCTGAATATCCTGAACTGAAAGAACATGCGAAGGATCTGATCTGTACCGACGAAGCATCGAAACATGGAACACATCGTGTAACTTTGCTAACTCCATCGGTAACGCCAATCTATAGGCTACAGGTCCTACCTTAGCCAAAATCTCATAAGGACCAATGAAACGAGGACTAAGCTTGCCTTTCTTTCCAAATTGAAGCACTTTCCTCCAAGGTGAAACTTTAAGGAAAACTTTGTCCCTGATCTCAAAATGCATGTCTTTCCTCTTCAAATTTGCATAAGACTTTTGTCGATCCTTGGCTGCCTTCAAATTCCGCTGCACAACTCTGATCTTCTCTTCAGTATCTCTAACCAAATCTAGGCCAATCACTGATCTCTCGGATAGGTCGGTCCAACAAATCGGAGTCCTACATTGATGACCATACAAAGCCTCATATGGTGACATACCGATACTCGACTGAAAGCTATTGTTGTAGGCAAACTCCATAAGTGACACATATCTGTCCCAACTACCCGGGAAATCTAAAGCACAAGCCCTCATCATATCCTCTAAGATCTGAATAACCCGCTCTGACTGACCATCTGTCTGAGGGTGAAACGCTGTACTGAAGTTTAACCTAGTGCCCAAAGCTCTCTGCAACTCCTTCCAAAACTTGGAAGTGAATCTCAGATCCCGATCTGAAACTATGGATAAAGGCACACCATGCAACCGAACTATCTCATCCACATAGATACTGGCCAATCTATCCATCGAGTAGTCCACTCTAACTGGTAGAAAATGAGCTGACTTCGTAAGCTGATCCACAATTACCCAAACTGAGTCATGCTTCTTCTGAGTCAAAGGCAAACCAGAAACAAAGTCCATGGCGATATCATCCCACTTCCACTCAGGAATGGATAAAGGCGTAAGCAATCCTGAAGGAACCTGATGCTCGGCCTTTACCTGCTGACAAGTCAAACACTTGGACACAAAATCCACTATATCACGCTTCATACCAGACCACCAATAAAACTGTCTCAAGTCCCGATACATCTTCTCACTTCCCGGATGCATAGTAAAAACTGTACTATGCGCCTCACTCATAAGCTGTCTCCTCAACTCCTCAGACTTTGGCACACACAAGCGATCTCTGAACATAAGCACCTCATCCTAAACTGAGAACTCTGACTGCTTACCCGATCTGACCTCTTGCACAATCCGCTGAAGTCTCACATCATCCCTCTGAGCATCCACAATCCTCTGTCTCAAGGTGGGCTTCACACGCAACTGAGCAAGCAACGCCCCATCTGGACCAAATCTCCATCTCAATTGTCTCAGGAACAAGGTTGAAACTGACTTTCGACTCAAAGCATCAGCGACTACATTGGCCTTACCAGGATGATAATCCACAATGCAGTCGTAGTCCTTAAACAACTCAAGCCAACGGCGCTGTCTCATGTTCAATTCTTTTTGTGTGAGGAAGTACTTCAAGCTCTTGTGGTCCGAAAAGATCCTACACTTTTCCCCATACAGATAATGACGCCAAATCTTCAAGGCAAAGATCACAGCTGCTAACTCAAGATCATGCGTCAGATAGTTCTTCTCATGTGGCTTTAACTGACGAGAAGCATAAGCCACAACTTTACCTTCTTGCATCAAAACACATCCAAGGCCAATACCCGAAGCATCACTATAAATGACAAACTCTTTACTCGAGATGGGTTGAGTAAGAACAACTAGCAATTGCTTCAACTGATCAAAACAAGCCTGGCATCTATCTGACCACTCAAATCTGACCCCTTTCCTCAACAATCTAGTCATCAGAGCGGCAATCACAGAAAAACCCTTAACAAACCGACGGTAGTAACCTGCCAAACCAAGGAAACTCCTCACTTCCTGAACATTTCTAGGCGCTTTCCAATCAACAATCGCCTCAATCTTGGCCGGATCAACCTGAATACCCCTAGCTGAAATAATGTGACCCAAGAATGACACTTCTCGAAGCCAGAAATCACACTTGCTAAGCTTGGCAAACAACTGGTGCTCTCTCAACATCTGCAAAACCAATCTGAGATGCTCCTCATGCTCACTCTCATCCTTGGAATACACCAAGATATTATCAATGAACACTACTACAAATCGATCTAAGTATGGCCTAAACACACGGTTCATCAAATCCATAAAAGCCGCCGGAGCATTGGTCAAACCAAACGGCATCACAAGAAACTCATAGTGGCCATACCTAGTCCGAAATGCAGTCTTAACTACATCTGCATCCTGAACTCGAAGCTGATAGTACCCTGATCGAAGATCTATCTTGGAGAAAACACCTGCACCTCGAAGCTGATCAAACAAATCTTCAATCCTAGGCAACAGATACTTATTCTTCACTGTGACCTTATTGATCTGCCTGTAGTTGATACACATCCGCAGAGATCCATCTTTCTTCTTAACAAACAGAACTGGAGCTCCCCAAGGAGATATGCTAGGTCGAATAAACCACTTATCCAATAGCTCTTGTAGCTGAGTTTTAAGTTCCCTCAACTCTACAGGAGCCATCCGATAAGGTGCTCTCGAAATAGGAGTGGTACCCGGCATAATCTCAATGGACAACTCAACCTCTCTCTCAGGAGGCAAACCAGGCAACTCGCTCGGGAACACATCACTAAACTCCCGCACTACAGGAATATCCTCAATCTGAACTTGATCTCTCTTGGAATCCAACACAACTGCTAGAAAAGCCTCACAACCTTTTCTGATAAACCTCTTGGCTTGCATCGCAGAAATCACATTATTCAAAGAACTAGCACCCAAACCCTTCATAAACACAGGAGACTGACATCCATCCCGAAGAACAACTATCTTCCTATGGCAATCAACTATAGCCCGATGCTTACCCAACCAGTCCATACCCAAAATCAAATCAAACTCTCTGAAAGGTAACTCAATCAAATCTGCTGGAAGCACAACTCCCTCAACCATCAAAGGACAACTCCTAAAAACTCTACTCACACTGACACTATGCCCTAATGGACTGGTCACACAAATCTCATAATCTAACTAATCAACCACATGCAACTTATCAACAATTTTATCTGTGCACAAGTATGAGTGTGTGGAACCAGGGTCAATTAGAGCATACAATTCAGTGTCATGGAGTAGGAACTTACCAGCAATAACATCAGGCGCATCCTGCTCCTCTCTGGCTCTCACAGCATAAGCTCTAGTGGCAACCTGAGGAGGACGCTCAACAGTCTCAGAAGCAGCTCCATCTCTAGGCCGACCGCCTCGACCTCTACCTCTACCTCTACCTCTAGCAGCCTGAGAAGCATTCGATCCAACTCTGCTAGCTCCTCCCTGAGGTCCTGAATCCTCACTCATCTGGGGACAACTAGCCACACGGTGCTCGGTGCTCCCACATCTAAAACATCCACCAGTGAGCCACCTACACTCACCCCGGTGAGCCTTGCTACAATTCGCACAAACAGGAATAACATCAGACCTACCACCTCTGCCAGAACTAGATACTGCTGCAGAACCCTGTCTTCTACCTCTAGAAGCTGAACCAGCTGCTGGCTCATCTTGCGGGTTTCTAGATCTCTTACCCGAAGATGAAGAAGAACCACCTCTAGCTGAATTCCTTCGCTGAGCTCTCTCCCTAAGCAAAGATTTCGTCTTCTCTGCCCTCATGGCGGCCTCTGCAATCTGATAATAACTTATCCCAGGTATACACATCAAAGAAATGAAGGCAATCTTCAAAGACTCATTCAACCCGGCTTCAAAGTGCTTGCATCTGAAATCATCTGTCATAACCCCACGCGGAGCATAGCGAGACAACCGGTTGAACTCTTTCTCATAATCCGAAACTGACAAAGACCTCTACCTCAAATCCAGAAACTGTGCCCATCTTGCATCCCTATAAGCTTGAGTCACAAACTTCCTAGTGAACTCCTCACTGAAGAAATCCCATGAAACCGGATCAGGCATCTGAGGTTGCCTACTAACCAATTCCCACCATTCATAAGCTGACCCCTGAAGCAATGCCACAGCACACTCTGCTTGCTGATCGGGAGGACACCTGACTTCTTTTAAAGCTCTCTTTACCTTATCAAGCCACTTCTCTGCTAACTCAGGCTCATCTAGCCCAGTCCCATAAAAATCCTCAACACCAGCTCTTCTCAAACTCTAAATAGGGGCTCTAGGAGCAGTCACTCTCTCCAAAACCCTAGCCATGTCCTGATGCAATCTGAACATAGCCTCAAAAGGCATGGCTGCGGCCTCGGGCTGGACCCTAGCATGCTGAGCTGACACAGTAACAGAAACAGACTGATCTACAGCTAGAGGATTCACACTCTCGGCGGACTCCTCAAGCGCACCATGAGCAGAATCAGAAGCCATCTAAACAAACACGAAACACCCGCATCAGCCAACACAGATCTAGACACATACTCATCTACACACTTCAACACATCAACAAAGCAAACAACACCCAGAAACGCCTAAACCTATGCTCTGATACCAAAAACTGTAACACCCCCTACCCATACATAAGCAACCCCATCCGATAAGGAGTGAGACACCGTATGAGTAAAGGTGTCACCAAACAGATACAAAGCAAATCATACATTTATTCATAACATACATACTGAAATACAGGATAATTAAAAACTTTAAAAGGAAAAGAAAGCAATAGCTGATCATACATTAATATAACAAAACCATTACAATAATGTTCTGATCAGCTAGCTGAAACAAAAGATGTTACATCACTAAAATATAAGTACAAAAGCGGAAGCTGAAACAAAACTGATACAAGAGAGTTCTTTACAAAAAGAATCATCAAAGATTACAAAACTGAGCCCTGCACTAAACCTTCTGTGTTGGCTTGACGGCGGTGACTCTCTCAAAGCAAAAGCTCCTTCCGCACCTGCATGGGTAAAAACACCGTGCTAAGCGATAAACGCTTAGTGGGGAAACACACATAAAATATGAACGGCCATTCACAATGGTCGCCAAGGCATAACACATTCATAATGGCAAAATGCAATAGCTCGTAACATAATTCATAAGAACATGCTCACAATTTAAAGCCATACATTCTGTATCTCAATTCATATCCATTTCCAGATTAGTTGAACATACATTTCAGCAATATACTCATACAGATATCACATGTATATAGTCATAAAAGTAGGGTAAACCAATCGAACACCAAAAGAACACCTGCTGACTCTGGGTAGTGGATAACGAGTGTACAGACAATACTTTACGGGTACGAGCCAATTACAGACAGTACCTTACGGGTACGAATCGAGAAAACCATTTTACTTTTAACTTTTACAAATCATTTTCAAAAGGGACCTTAAACAAGATAAAGGGTTCGCGAGGAACCAAACGGGGACCTGATCGGGGTCCAAACGAAACAAAGGGCTGCAGCTAAAGGACTCTATTAGGCATGCCTAACTATCCACTTACTTGACTCTAGCAAGTTATGCGTCATTCAAACCATATTCCCAAAGATAACATAAAATTCATCAGAAGAATCATGGTATCACTCATATCAAAGCATATAAAAATATAATATGCATGATACAGCAGTATTGTAACACCCCCATAGCCGTCCCCGTTGGAAGGATGCTGACGGACGCGCTACACGACGCTCGCATATACAGATATACACATGCACAATGCGGAAGCATACATTCATACATAACATACATACGGAAATACGGGTGAATTAAAAACTTACCTTGACTTACCTTGCGGTACAGACTGAACATGCAATAACTCACGCACATGCAGGCACTAAGCAAAAGCATACACAGAAGCATACATATCACCATTCAACGGAAGCATAATCGAAATAATAAAACAAAGGAAAACTAAACATAAAAACATACTAACTATTACATTCCCAAAAGAAAACTCAAGATCAAAACATAATTAATTACATATACAATACTACTGAATTACAAAAGCTGAAATACAGAAGCTGAACAAAATACAGAACTTCTAACTCCTACGTGGCCAACCTTGCAGAAGCGCGACTCGAACAGAACCAAACCTGCCACCTGCACGGAAAGGAAATCCGTGCTAAGCGATAAACGCTTAGTGGGGAGAACACACCAGAATATGGACGGCCATTCACAATGGTCGCCGAAGCATAACACAATCAAATGACAAATGCGGATATTCATAACAAATATGATCATGTTGGCATAGTAAGGCATTCATTCGATAACTCACAATCAAACCATAAACTCATGTCCAGGATAGACCAAAACAGACATAATACAATACACGTTACAAGCATCATCATGCTGAACTACATACTATATCACATGCATAAACCTACATGGGTAACAAGTATCAACATCTTACCGTGCGGAGTCACATGAGCTTTACACATGCAATTGACATAACTAAGCACCCATGCATGAACCGACAAGCCGTTCATCATGCTAAGAATGCTAGCTAAACAACATACTTTGACATACTAAACACCCACACTAGTCAAAAATCCAAGGTACAACATTTATAATATCACAATACCGCTGCGCAACTCTAATATATTAAGTATCATGCAAAAACACTATGATAGCGGAGACTGAAAGCATAACCACATAACATTACATTCATATCATCATCATGCAGAAAGTACAGTTAATCATTACATACTTACCATCACAACTGCTTCGGTTCATATGCTAATATACATAACAAAACTATGCTTAAGTCATATACTTAAATACATCAATCGAATCATTTCAAAGCATTCAGAAACTTATAACAAATCACATGACCAGTACGGATAATCATGTTAGATATAAAAATCATGCTTACTTAATACAGACATACCTTCTGAAGCCCTTAGTCACATTCATATACATATAAACTGATTTCTGAAATCCTTATCATAATCAATCGGATATCACAATTTGATAGCTATTTCAAAGTAACGAGTACAATATGCAAAGGCTAAAACATAATCCATATAAACATGCTCATATAATAAAGCCATACAATCAGTATTTCCTAATCATATTCATTCAGAAATAATCCGATATACATTACATCGATATACTCATTCAGATAATCCATTTATAGCCAAATCAGATCAGAGCAGTTCAAATAAACATTCAAAGAACACCTGCTGACTCTAGGTAGTGGATAACGAGTGTACAGACAGTACTTTCTGGGTACGAGCCGATTACAGACAGTACGTTACGGGTACGAATCGATTAAACCATTATACTTTAACTTTCACAGATATTTTCAAAAGGGACCTTAAACAAGATCCAATACAGAAAAGGGTTCGCGAGGAACCAAACGGGGACCTGATCGGGGTCCAAACAGAACTATGGGCTGCAGCTAACAGACTCTATTAGGCATGCCTAACTATCCACTAAACTGACTCTCGCAGGTCATGCATAAAACAATTCACGCTTCGAATCGCATAACGCATAAATATATATACATCATGCATAAACTAGAGAATGATAGACATATAAATATGCTCATAAAGTTGGTCATATCTCATACAATTCCCATTGCAAAACATAATACAGTCAATATACTTTAGCATTTAACAATGTTCTAAAGCATGTCAAGAATCAGGTATAGAAACACTACCATACCAATGATTATCAAAACATAATCCTAAACATGCGTTTAGGTGAGGATAACTAAGTATAAATCATGCATAATCCAAATTACATTTAACATAACACAATGAGTTCCAAGGCTAAAGCATAACAATGCATTCAGACATTAACCATATTATTCAAATAAATATAGCATAGCATAATATCAATCATACCTCATACAAGTCATATTCTGGAACATGCGAAAATTCCATCAATCATATTTTAGCAATACTCATAATACTAAAGCATGTCAGGAACACATGTGGAATCATATTATGCCAATGACCAAAGACGCATCATCTTAATCGGGGAAAGTTACAACATAATCTTAAGCATGGCAAATTATTCCTAAAGAAGAAATAGACTAAAGATATGCTTAACATAATTTTCATTAAGACAAAACATGTTTGGAACTAAACAGTCAGAAAGTTAACCTTCATAAATCCTTCGCATTCGAAATATGACATGCAATAAAGATCACAACAATAGGCATATCTCAATCCAAACCATACAGTTAAAATCCCACAGTCATTTAACAGGATCACTGTAATCCAAAACTTATTCCAAAATACCACATATAACTTATCATAGATAACATATTATAAATACCAAATAAATTGGGATAATCAATCATATCAGCAAGGTAATATAGCACACAGTAAAGGAAAATACCAATAAAAAGCGTTTGGAAATCATTTTATAAAAACTGGTCGCTTAGGGAAAGAAGAACAGAAGCAAAACAGAAGAATCGGGAGACCTGAGCAACCTTCATGTCATGTGAAGGTTGCTCACGTCGCGTGAGCATAGCTCATGCCTCGTGAGCATGGCTCACGTCACGTGAGCATAGCTCACGTCGCGTGAGCCGCTTCCTTCTTCTTCCCCGCTATCGCAAAACTGCAGATTTCCCATCGTTTTCCCAGAAATTCTTTCTAAAACCACTCAGAATTCATTCAATCATGCATAAACTCTTACCTTATCACTCAGATGCATAACCCAACATACTCGAGATCAAACTAAACTCAGCATTCCAGAAATTAATCAAACATTCAAAATCAAACATAACCACATTTAATCCATTCAAGAACATAAACCCTAAAACTTACAGTAAGTTCAAAACACATACTCAATAACTTCCATTCAATCCTATACATGCATTATTAACACATCTAATCACATAATCATGCATATACACATTTCAAAACATAAAAAATTCCAGAAATTAGATAATGCAAACACATTTACAAGCCTAGTGAGAAATAGGGCAGAGACATGCTGAAATTGAAGAACACAGAAGCTTCCAAACATTTCATGCACTCAAAACACTCCCAAACCTGGAAATGACAATCCAAAATCACGCTTCAAGATCAAACCTCAATCCTTTCCTTGCCTTTACTTTGCTTCTTCATGCAATCGAAAGCTTGCACAACAAAACCCACAATTCCTTAGTTCAAACCCTAATTGAAGATAAAACCAGTAGATGAAAAAGAAGAAGAAGAAACACAACACGTTGAACACCTTAAACCAACTTACCACTTCAAAGCAGCCTCACCTCAAGCCAAACACAACTCAAGCCAAATGAGAAAGAAAGGAGAAGCAAAGAAAGGAGAAGAGAAGAAGAAGGGAGGGCGTGAGAGGAGGGGACGAACGGGAATACAATATGTGTTCCCTCTCTCTTCCTCTTTCCTTTCTTCTTTTTCTTCTTTCAATGCCCACCTAACAAGCCACTTGGCAACATCCAATTGGACCACAAAATCCACTCAAACTTTCCAACCATGGTACCATACTTGAGTCATACCCAAACATTTCTAATAACCCACTTATATCCTATCTCCATACACCACAAGCACACACTAACACTTCTCTTCTTAACATACTTAACTAATTAATTGCCATTAAGTCCTTATTATCCAAATTCTCATGCACAAATTACTGAAATACCCTTCCGATCCCGACTTAGCATGCACAATCCGACCAGGGCTATTTTGGGGTGTGACAAGTATAAATCCATTCGGAAAAATTACGGAATTCATTGTTGAGTTAAAACTGAAAAATTTCAGAAAATAAGCCGAACGGGGTGACCGACGAGGTTGGCTGGTCACGAGTCGTGACTGGCATGACAACTCGTGACTGGCCTCCTCATAAGGCTGGTCACGCTTCCACTCATGCCGGTCACGAGTCATGACTGGGTGTCACGTCTCGCGACTGGCTCTCTGCTGCTGGTCACGTAACGTGACTTGCCCCTTTCCTCTCGCTGGTCACGAGTCGTGACTGGCTTCCTTCTTTCGGCTGGTCACGGGTCGTGACTGGGGATCACTACCCGTGACCGCCTACACTGGCCGGTCACGAGTCGTGACTGGGAGTCACGTCTCGTGACTGGCTTCCTTGGCAGGTCACGAGTTGTGACAGGCAGTCATAACTCGTGACTGGCTTCATTCTGGCAGGTCACGAGTCGTGACTGGAAGTCACGTCTCATGACTTGCCTCTCTTCTTAGCTAGTCACGCGACACACACAGCAAACGGGAATTTTCTACAGTAACCCGATTTTCCAGAATTTCCCAGAACACAGAATCAACTCCAAACTTGAATCAAAATCACACAAATCAGTTCTTACCTTCCAGAAAATCATTCAAGCATCAAAATGACATATAATCAACTTAATTCAACACTCATTACAACTAAAATCATGCATAACCACATACAAGAACATAAACCCTAGAAATTTACAGTAAGTTCAATTCAACCACAATTCACAAATATAATTCCCAAACCTGAGATTCTAAACTTCAATCACTTAGCTCCACTAGGTCCAGCAATCTCCTTGCCCTTAGGATCGCGAGGGAGATCAACTAACAACACAACAAAGAACATACAACCATGTAAACCCTAAGTTAATTCTAAACCCAAGGAAGAAGAAGAACAAATGAAAAACAAGATGAGGACTGCAACTACTTACCAAAGAAGATGCAAAGAGATGATTAACTCCACCAATACAAGCTTGAATCCAACCCACAATTCTTAGAATGAAGAAAATGAAGAAGAAGAAAACGTGAATCTGCTATCTTCCCTTCTTACTTTCCTTCTTCTTTTTCTTTTCTTTGCCCTAAGCATGTGTCCATTTCCTATTGGTGAAGCTAACCACTCACACCAAACTAACATGCACTACACACACCTAATGCATCCCCAATTAAATACACCCTACAGTGGTATGAACACACACACACAAGCATATCCCCACTTAAAACACCATAAAATGATATGCTCAAGTGCACACAACTATTACCCAATTAATTCACACCCTAAAGCCATATATGCACCCACATACTAACAAAACCCAAAAAATGCATTTTTACCAAAATACCCTTATGATATGCCGAACACATGCACATGCATGTTCACACAGACAGGCTCATTCTACTAGGGGGCAAACGGGGTGTGACAATTTTTCCATTTTTCACTCTAAAGTGCAAATTTAAATAAGAAATCACCACTTTCAACCTTTTTGCCTGTGACAAGGCATCTTATCATCATTGGGTGACTCTGATCTGGGCTGTCTCAGGACCCGGTGTCTATAATTATGTTAAACTTTTTTATGCATGTTAAATTGTTAATTCGTTAAGTTGCATATTTTTATTATGTCATTTAACTAATTTGTCACACATGATACATTTTTATTTGCTTTATCTTTATTTCTTTTATATTATATGTTTAAATTCATTTTTTTATTACTAACATTACTTTTATTTGTTTGTTTTATTTCAATAATTATTTTTATGTGTGAGCCTTTTCAATGCCAAGTGGGAGCCCATGGAAGTTTGAAGACACCATTTTTATGGGATGTATTTTTTTAGCATTTTTAGCATTATTTTGCTTTTATTTTATTTTATTATTTTATTATATAATTTTTAATAAATTTATTTTTATGCACGTTAATTAAAAAAATCACAAAAATATTTCTATTTAATTAATTTGATTTTTTTTTTCTAAATAAAAAGGGGACCAATGTCCTAGCTTTTTCATCTAAAATAAATTGTCACTTTAAAATTATTTTCTTTAATTATGCATGAGAGGACCAATGTCTTTGTCTTTAATAAATAGCCCGATTTATATATGAATTGTATTTTATTTACCAATGGGTGTTGTATTCCGCCCCTAGTTTTGTTGTAATTTATTTTCATGCGCTTTTATTTACTTTATCTACCACTTTCTTTATGTAATTGACATGCGCTTTAATTAAATTGCATTAAAATTGAATGAGAAAAGAGATGAAACAATAAATTCAAAACTCAATCATAAACTTAACCAAGGTATGAATAAATGAGAAGTCCCGAACCATCTCTGGTCTTTGGGCTCAACGAGGAGAGAGGACCATTTCAATGTTCCATTGGAATGAGACTTCCAATACACCTCTTATGTCTCGTAAAAAGACTTTAACTTGCATAGTCCTAGGCTCCACGAGGCGAGAGGGCCATCCTAATGTTCTATTAGGATGGGGCCTCCAAGACCCCTCTGGCTTGCCCAAAATGGACATAGCAGTGCCGTCTTAGGATTACTGAGGCTAAACGACCTTTCCCAATGTTTTATTGGGTGACGATTCCAAGAAACCTCCTTGTTGTCCAAAATGGACGCACTTGTAATTTCTTACAAGTTTTATGAAGCTCTCTCGATCGCCCTAAAGGCGGGCGGTCGAGGCCTCGCGGGGTTTAGCGCGCGTCACACTTGTGTAATGGATGTTTTTGTTCAGAGATCCCTCCGAGAGAGCCAAAAGGCAAGGAAATAGCAAGTGGAAGCGGAGCCCTCAATTAGAGTTCAAGAGTTCGAGGTTTGGGAATGTTTGTGGATTAGATGTGTTTTTAGTGTGATTTTGTGTTTTGTGGTTATTGTTGAAATTGATGGGGTATATTGTGGGTATTTGTATTTAATTAATATGGGTATTGGTTATCTTGAGTTGAAATGCATAGTTGTGAAGAATTGAACTATAGTATGAGTTTGTATGAAATTCTATGAGAAATTGCTGGTTTAATAAATTCTTGAAATTGATCTTGTAAATTGTATGATTTGATAATGATAATTGGTTTATAAGTTGAGTTTTAGGTAGTTTAAGATGTTGTGAATGATTTATTTGTGTGGGGTTATGTTTTGAAGCCAATTGAAGGTTTGGGTGAATTTTGGAAGTGGAATTCTGCAGGTTTTTTGCATAAGGGCTGGAAATCACGACCCTGTCGCGAGGCGCGATAGAGCTCGGTGAATTCAGCCTTCATGCGCGCTGAGCGTGGACTACCAAGCGGTCGTAGCGGGAGCTCTCTGTCACGAGCACGATGCATGTCGTGAGCGCGACAGAGCGCTCGGCTGCCGAGTGATTGTGGATAGTCTCCTGTCGCGAATGCGCACTTGCAAGCGAGCGTGACAGCTTTTACTGGCCGCTCACTGTCGCGAGCGTGACGACCATCGCGAGCGCGACAGTGAGACAAGCTTCTGTCCCCGTGCGAGCGAGAGGACTATTGCGATCGCGACTTGGAGTAAATCTTTGCGTCTGTCGCGGGCGTGACAACTCCTGGCTTCAAAATTGAGTTTTCTTTTTATGCTTCCAATATTTAATTTTCAACCTTGTGATGCTTTTGTAATTATATATGGACAATTTTATGAATTATATGAATGTAAATTGAATGAATTATGCTTGACTTGCGAAAGTCAATTATCCATAAAATGTGTGGATATGGAAATGAGTCTATGATATGGAATATGATATAAAGTGGTAATATGAACAAAGAAAGTGATTTGAACATGAAACACGTGTGTATGATTATATGGAGATATGAAAAAAATATATATTATATGCCCTCAGTATATCGGTAGTGAAATCATTGTGTGTATGATATAATTGGCTAGCCATAGAGGCGTTACAGTGTACCGTGGTAGGGAGTCATGGCGGCTCGCAATTGAAGGCCAATGACGGTCTACTTGTAAGTTATAGTGCAATGTTAGTGTCAATTGTATGTGTAGTGTAGTCAGAGCACAATTTGGCCCCCTAAGTGGTCACTTTGACACTACTGAAGTGCAATCTGGCCGCTAAGTGGCCACTTTGGTAGGTTTAAGGCTTTGGAGCCCTGTCCCCTATATCAAGTCCGGTGATTTCTATTGGATAATACTGTGGGTGAATAAGAAAGGAAAATGAAATACATAAAGGAGATCTAATAAGAGAAAATATGGTAAAAAGGATGAAAATATAAAGATTTAAAAGAATAAAGGGTTAATAAGATAATTAAAGTGAAAGGGGAAATATGGATGAACAAGTAATCAAAAAGTGGAATAAGTGAAAAAGTGATTAAATAAGGGCAAAAATGATAGTTACTCGTAAAAATGAGA
The DNA here is from genome assembly GCA_947683425.1 of Excoecaria cochinchinensis. Classification (NCBI taxonomy): domain Eukaryota; kingdom Viridiplantae; phylum Streptophyta; class Magnoliopsida; order Malpighiales; family Euphorbiaceae; genus Excoecaria; species Excoecaria cochinchinensis. The sequence continues at coordinate 9,103,017 of CANTUQ010000004.1, forward strand.
TGTAGTGATTAGATAAAAATTTTACATGTCAATTAATGAATTAGAAATGAATAATGTTTAAGTAATGGCAAAATAATAATTTAATGGTGTAGACACTGGGTCCCAAGTCAGTCTAGATTAGGCTGACCCAATGATGATTAGACGCCTATTCATGGGCAAAAAGGTTGGAAGTGATGATTTTTTTGTGAAATTTACTCTTTAGAGTAAATAATAATTTTTTTTTTAAAAAATTAAAAATAAAAAAGGTGAGTTTGGAAATTATAGTATTTTAGTCAAAATTGTTATTTAAAAAAAAAATTTTTGGGCGTTTGCGGCAGCCGGCGCTTGCAAGGGTTGGCCTCCGCGCGATCCAGGCAGGGCGCTAGCACGCGAGACGCCCCCGTACAGCACGCAGCGAGCACGGGGAAGTTGCTCGCCCGCGCAAAATTCAGCGTGCCGGATGTCGCTCGAGCGCGGCCGGTGCCCGTTGCTCGCCCGACGGGCGTCGGTCGGCCCCCTAGGCTGCCGAAACTCGTTTTTCGCCATTTTTCTCAGATTTTCTTTATTTTTTTTTGACTTTTCACCATATTTTCTGGGATTTTTAATGATATTTCCCATTTTTGAACCTAAATTAAGGGGAATTTGATAAAAAATTTAATTTTCTTTTTTAATTAATTAGGTTTTCCATTTTTATTGATATAAATAGAAAATTATGGGAAGAAAAAAGGGAGAAATTCTTTTGGGGCATTTTTTCTTCTCTTTTCTTGAGTTTGGGCATTTTTGTTCTTCTTTTTTAATTTTTTCCTTTTTTTTTTTACTTCAATAAAATTTTTTCTAAACATTTTAGATTGAATTTTATTGAACAATGATTGATTTTGAGACAAAAAAAAATTCTTTGTTCTTAAAAGTCCAATTTTCTCATTTTTTTAATCAATTTTCTCTTCAATTAAATTATTCTTCAAAAACTCTACTTTGATTTTTAGAAGAATAATTGATTTTAAGACAAAAAGAATAATTATTTTTTTTGAAATTCAATTTTTTATTTGATTTTGTAAAAATAAGATTTTTACAATTATTTTTTATAGAAAGTTTTTAAATTATTTTTTTATCTAATATTTTGTGAATCAAAGCAAGGAATCAATTATTGTAACACCCCAAAACAGTCCCGGTCAGAATTTGCATGTTAAGTCGAGAATTTAAGGGTATTTCAGTAATTTGTGCATGAGGAAGATTGGATAATAAGGACTTAATTGCAAAGTAATTATTAAATAAGTTAAGTGGGGGAAATTATATGGTGTGCATGTGGCGTATGGATGTAGCGTGTTTATTGTGGTTTTATCTAGTGTGTGTGTTGTTTGGTAACAAGGATGTAAGGCAAGTATCTAGTGGTTTGTGTGTATCGTACTAAGGATGGAAAAATATCTACTTAAGAATTATCTAGTAAGGAAGGAGTATGGTGCTATAAGATGTTAGTCAAAGTGGGTTTTGTTGGACCTATAGGAGATTGCCATGTGGCTTGGTAGGTGTGCATTAAATGAAAAGAAAGAAAAAGAGGGAAAAAGAGGAGAGAGAACACAAGAACAATTCTGCTCCCCGTTCTCCTCTCTTCTTTGGTTATTCTTTCTCATTTCTTCTCTATTTTCTGTACTTTCTCCTTTTCTTTCTTGTGGTTGGTGTTTGGGCACATTCTTGGGTGATTTTGATTGAGTTTTGGAGCAAGATTAAAGAGGTATGTGTTTGGGTTTAGGGCTCCTGCGTTCTTGGGTTTTTCTTCTTCTCCTTTTTCTGGTTTTGCTGGTTTTAAGTTAAGGTTTGGATGAGTAATTACGGGATTTGTGTTTGTGGAAGTTGATGTTGACAAGAAGAAGAATAAGGGCAAGGAGAAGATTGAAGGTTGAAGAAGAGTGATTTTAGGTCTTCAATTTCAGGTTTGGGAGCTGTGATTTCTACATTTGAGTTTGAGTTGTCTTTGCCTAATTCTCCTTGGATCATGAGTGTGTATTTGTTTTTGTTTTCCAGAAATTTGAGTGCTTTGATATGAGTTTATGCATGAATTAATATGGGTAAATGTGTTATTAATCCATGTTATTAATTGAGATAAATGTATATGAGGGTTGGTATTGAAATGCATGAGTTTGGGATTTTCTTTGAATTTGATATTTTATGGTGATTTTGGCAATTATGTTCAGTTCTCATCTGACCTCCGTGTATTGTTTTTGTCATAAGTAGAGTTTTAAAATTCTAAATCGTGTTATTCTTGAGCCATTAGAACCATAAATTCCATGCCTTTAAAATTTTTAAAATGATCTTGAGCAAATTCTTGCTCTAAGATCCTGAAATTTGGCCAAAACCGTAGTGTCTCTATTTGTGTCGGGTTGTTTGAACAGTATGGGTTGTTGAGATCATATCTGGATTTATTGATGTCAAAATGACCTGAAACTTGTTCCTTTTGAAATTTAAGATGTAGGGAAACATTTGTTAAGAAGACCACTTTGCCTAAAAATGAGGTTTAGAGGTCGGTTTTTGCGATGCTAATTTGTAGTAAAAAGCTGTCTTTTAAGGTATCAGAGGTGAGCCTCTATCATGAGCGCGACAGGGTCGCGACCTCGGGACAGAATAACATGAATAAGCATTTTCTTCTTTATTTTTGAGCCCATGGTTGACCCGGTTCAATCCCCTACCTTTCCCCTCAGCTTATTATGCATGTTTAGGGTAATTTAATGATTATATAAGTAGTTGTCTTTGGGAAAACTTATGAGTATGATTAAGATTGGTGATCTAACTAGTAAAATAACAATAGATATAACTCTGTGAAGGATGGAATATGGATGAGTATTAATATGTGTTGATCTCGTGAGTAACTAAGCATGATGTACCATATATATGAATGCATATAAACATGGGTGCGATTGAGATGAATGACGAATAGTGCTGATATTGTAGATTGTGTAAATGGATATTGTTAGTGGCATGATTTATTTGGAATTCTTGGTATGGATGTTGTTTTTTATGTTGTCAATTATGTGTGGCTTGCTGGAGATGAGGTAAGTGGATGTTTTGATGTTTGGTTTGAGATTTGGGTATTGTGAAGTTGGGTTTTTTCTGCAGATTTCTCGTGTAAGGGTTGGAATTCACGACTCTGTAGCGAGCGCGACATTGGTGCGAGTCACGACAGAGCCCGGTGAAAACAGCCCTCGCACGCGTCCGAGTTCTCCGCCGAGCCATGCAGCGGAGCCTCTGTCGTGAGCGCGACAGAGAGCTCGGCTGCCAATCTGAATTGGGCGATCCTCTGTCGCGAGCGCGATAGATCGAGCTAGCAGCTCACTGTCACGAGCATGACAGTGAGATGTGTATAGTTCCCTCGCGAGATCGAGACTTGGGGCAAGTTGCCTCTGTCGCGAGCTCGACATTCGCTGCAATCGCGACACTCCCTGGTTTCCAAATTGAGTTTTCTTTTATGATTCCAATGTTTGAATTCCGAACTTGTGATGCCTTTAGGTTTATACTTGGACTATTTTATGAAGTATATTAATATAATTGGATGTATTATGCATGGACAATGTTATTAATTATATGACTGTGATATGTTAAATTATGCGCCATGATGTGGAACATGATTTGTATTACGCATGACTTGCGAGAGTAAGTCTAGTGGATAGTTAGGCATGCCTAATAGAGTCTCTTTAGCTGTAGCACCTTTGGACGTTTAGACCCTGATCAGGTCCCCATTTGGTTCCTCGCAAACCCTTTTAATGTGTTCGGATCCTCGCGATCCTTTTTAATGTGTTTGGATCTTGTTTAAGATCCCCCTCAGTAAAATGTTTTAAATGTGATAAAATTATATGGTTTTCGATTCGTACCCGTAAGGTACCCTTTGGCCGATTCGTACCCATAAGGTACTGTCCGTATACTCGTTATCCACTATTGTGAGTCAGCAGGTGCTTTGTTGTTTTGTTTTGTTTTGCTTTGAAATAACTATAAGAATGTGACATCAGAATGAGCATGATAATGATTTGAGGTATCAGTTTATATATTTATAAACGTGGATATGAGCTTCGGAACGTATGTCTTATTTATATCAGCATGTGAATCAGATCAGTTGTGGCTATAAATATGTAAATTGATATGTTTAAGATTGTGATCTTGACCTCTTGAATGCTTTGAAGGTAGTGCTATGATATATGTTTCCTTGGTTTATGCCATTGTAGTGATTGCGGTATGTTGGCATACGTTTATATTTCATGGTATGATAACATATGTAATGTATAGTGACTTAGAAGTATTGTTGTGTTATAATTTCTTTGGTCTCTGCTATTGGGGTGTCTTCGGCATGTTGTCATGTGATTACGTTTTTGGCATGATAGTTGTATGTTCTGACCTCTAGCGACTTTGCATGATATTTGTGTGCATCATGGTATGGTAGTATAATGCATCAAGTTCGTATTTCGGGTATCAGTTAACATGTATGTGCATCTTTGCATGATAGTTGCATCGCGTGTGAATCAGCTTTTGGTTAGTATATGGGTACTTTGGTATGACATCTGTATATATATCATTTGTGTCTTCGCATGATTCGCCTTCTGATATCTGATACTTCGGTGGAACCGGTAAGTGTTTGCCTATGAGTTTATATGTATTTCTGCATGATGTTATATGTTTGTTGGTTTAGTGTCCTTTTGTCTTTGCTCCTCCCCACTAAGCGTTATCGCTTAGCACAGGTTCTTTTCCCGTGTAGGTGGCAGGCTTTGGTTCGGTTCGAGTCGAGCATCTGCAGGGTCGGCCACATAGGAGTTAGAAGTGTATTGTTATTTTGGTTCCAGCTCCTGTATTTCGAATTCTGTAATTTTGTAGCCTTTTGCTTATGCATTTGGATATGTAAGGATCTTATTGTAATTAAGTTTTCAGTTATTACTCAGTTTTATCGTTCGCCTTATGCTTCCGCTGATTGAATGATTGAATGCATGTGTATATGCTCTGCTTAGCGCCGGCGTGTGTGTGAGTTAATGCACGTCTAGTTTTGCTCTCAAGGTAAGTTTTTAATTTCCCCGTGTTTTTGCATGAATGTATGCTTTCGCTTAGTGTATGTGTGTATGTATGTGAGTGAGCATCGGTAGCGCAACCGCGCCCTTCCAATGGGGACGTAGGGGGTGTTACAATTATCTTCTCTCATTCTATCAAATCCGAAATCTGAGGATAAATATTTTAGGCTCGATTTCTTTTTTTTTTTATTATTATTTTTATTTATTTTTTGTTCATATTTAATTAGCAATCATGTAGATCTTTTAATTTATCTTTTATTTATTTATTTTATGTGATTTTAGATATAGATTTAATATTTTTTATTCTTTTTACTTTATCTTATTTAATTGTTTATTATTATTATTATTATTATTATTATTATTATTATTATTGTTGTTGTTGTTGTTGTTATTATTATTTCATGTTTTTATGTATTAATCTATTTGTTTTAATATGTCATTTAATTTATTTATCACCCATAATGCATTTTTTATCTATTTTATTTTGTTATTTATTATTTTATGTATTTAATTGATTTTCTTGATTTAATTACTAACATTAATTTTTTGTATTTATTTTTTTTCAATATTTATTTTTGTTATGATTGAGCACATTTGCACGAGAAGGAGAAGATCCGGGAATTTCTTTTAGTTGATTCATTATTTCTTATTGTATTTATTTTTTTCTTTATTTTTGGCTTTTAATTTATTTCTCATGTAATTAGTAATAAAATTATTTATTTTATGCATAATTAAAAATCACAAAAATATTTATATTAATAAATTGGAATTTTTTCTAATAAAATAGGACCAATGTTCTAATTTTAACCAATAAAATGTCACTTTTAAAAGGAGAATTAATTTTCATAAAATGGGATCACTCATCCCAGTTTTCTCAATAAACGCCTAAAATAATTCTCCATTTTTAAGTATGCATGAAGGAACCAATGTTCCTACTCCAAATAAATATCCCAATTTATGTATGCTTGTTTACTTAATTGATTTTGTTTATTTAATTTTATATTTTGGAGGATTGTATTTTTGTCCCACTTTCATTTTGTAATTTATTTGGCATTTTAATTCTTTTATTTATCGCTTTTTACCTCTTTCTTTGTTGCTTTAATATGCATTTAAATTAATTGCATGATGTGTGAGAAAAGGGATGGAAAACTAATTGTTAAAAGCTCACTTATAATTTAACCAAGGCGGTAATAAGAGTGAAGTTCCGGATAAGACCTCCGAGGTTAGACGAATTTTCCCAATTTCTTGTAAATTGGGTGGCGACTCCAAAATACCTCAAAGGTGCCTAAAGGTTTCATAGGGTTAGATGAACTTCCCCAATGTTCTATTAGGAAGGGAATCCAAAATATCTCATGTGACCTAAGATCTAGACGCAAACCTTTCTCGGACTCTAAAAGCGGGCCTTCCGGGAAATAATATAAGCGAGTTTCGGCACATCACAGTGGCGACTCCACTGGGGACTTTGAGACTTTGCTTCGAAAGTGTCTTGGTTAAAAAATATAATTGAGCTTTTAAAATTAAAATTCTATCATTTTTCAAAATTGCATTGCATCCATACTAGAGTCTTAGATCTATATTAGTTTGGTCCCTATTTTTATCCCGGTGCATTCCCGAAGTGCGACCCTACGTTCACTCAATGTAGGAAAGTGTTAAGGATGATCACCAGCCCAAGCCTAGTACCATCATGGTATATCAAATGGAAACCCGATTGGTCGTTATGCTCATGATGAGCTAGACCCATTGGCAAGGACCATGCTTGGGTAGCCCTAAAGTATTATGACCTTTAACTAAAGCTCATGTAATGGCAGTAGATACTTCCTCTAGGTGACATGTACCATAATATCGTGCTTGTTATGTAGGCCATTATATATATACAAAATTAAATAAATTAGATGGTTTTTTCATCAAAGGCTTTCATGCCCCAGTGGGCCCATCTTAATTTAGTTGAAATGTTCAAATACATAAAGGTCAAAACCCATATGTATGCGCATTAGATAAGAGATGTTATGTTGTCGATTTTCCATCGTGTACTATACGCGTCCATTGGGTTCTCCGTTAACCCATGGATCAAGCCCACCTAGGAAAGAGAACGCATTACCTCGTGTGTGGGAGTGATAAGGTTGGAAGGATCTACTTGCTTGTATGTGGTTGTGAATATTGCATAACACACGATCATGCATTATATATATATCATTCAAGCATCATCCTTACAGTTTGTATCTTTCAGCCATCATAGATTCATTTAAGTGGACTAGAGGTTCCGACGGTCGCCTGGTGAGGACAAACCTGCTCTTTGAATTATCAGAGTTAGTGTCTGATTGGGATTCTGAGTCACTCTCAGCAACTAGTGAATCATCCTTAGAATTATTAATGGCAGAAAAAATTGGGGCATTGACCACTCAAGACCTTACTAGGAGATTAGAGGACTTTGAGCTGAGGATGTTAGATATGATGGGTGCCATGGTCGAAAGGATTCCGCATCCTTCTATTGCACAACCACTTGTCACTACACAACCACCGGTAGTCCCTCATCGGGGGCAAGTTGAACCGCTTGCTGGCAGGGAGGCTCCCCTCGTTGGTAATGTTGCCCGCCAACTGGTTAATGAGCATAAAGCTGCTGCGCCCATGGAACCAAATGAGGTGAGGATCCATAACCCCGATGAGGATTTCATAATGGAGGAGGGGGACGAGGAACCAATAGTCCATCAAGCTGTGAGGGGTAGAGCACCCAGGGTAGAAGATGAGGCAATGAGAGGGAGAGGGATGAGGTAGCAGATTGAGGCTATCACCCATATGTTGTTAGCTGGAAAAGGGATCGATCCTGAAGATAGAGATTTGGGGGATGAAGAGCTGCTACCCCAAAGGTTCAAGATGTAACACCCCTAACTCCCACACGTAGCATTTCGAAAAGTGAAGAGCTACGGTGAGCGGAAGGTGCCATCAAGCAGGGACACACATGATAATACAGAAATTAGAGTAATAAAATTTCTAACATCATAACCTCAAGACATGCACATCCTAAACTTATCACACACACACCATCATTCGCACTAAAGATTATTACATCTCATTATAAATGCTTACTAAATAAACTTGATTACAAACTGACAACCAATAACAACATTCTATAACTTCTACCGACTCGTTGGCCAAAGTCACAAAGAACCGCTGTTCAACTCTGATCTCCTAACCTGCACGGACAAACAACTGAGCTAAGCGATAAAGCTTAGTAGGGCGAAACAAATAATGGGCAGCCACTCACAGTGGTTGCTGAGGCGCAAACACATGTAATTCAATATATATATATATATATATATATATATATATATATATATATATATATATATATACACATAAGAATAAAGTATACCGGTTAAGGCTATCATAAATTCATATCCTTCTTCTCATACAAAACATAAACATTTTCCTATATACATTTGTTTACATACCATAGCTAGAATTTACGTTATTACCTAAGTAATTTACGATGACATTATACTTACTCATTGTTTGCTTTATTTATTTAATTAACTATGTGAATAGTCATACCTCCTTGGTTACAAAAGATACATTTGCTAACGGGGCAAATTAAGTCATATCGATTCCCATTATTACTAACATTTCAAAAATCATGCAGATCAAAGTATCAGTGCTTGCGTTAGAACATTCTATTTGATTAAACCATTACTGTTCAAAGCTAGACAAAACATTTAGATTTCATATTTGGTTCGGGCTAGAAATAAATACTCCCAGCATCCTACGTATCCCTATGGTCGGGAATCAGAACCACCCAGTTCTACAGAAACTTATGCACACATATTCCAAATTTAATCTTAACCCATTTCCTAATCCAATTTATCTATATCATGCTTAATACTTTATTATCACTTACTTACCAATCAATACATATATAACTTACTGTATTTATTAAAATCAACAGCAAGGCACACGAATTCCTTACCAAAATGCTTATAGTAATTATCCAGGCTAAGATCCAGAAGGTAGATAACACAATACATACCTGTATTCTCAATTTAAACATATAAACGGATATATTCATAGAGTTCATTTACTGAATACTTGACTATAGCAAATAAGCATATCAATCATTTTGAAAATTCTCACACTGACTTTACATAGGCAATCATAATCATAACTCATGAACAGATTAGTAACAGGCATCTTTCACATACGAATTTTTATGTAAACAGTATTCATTTATGCATACTTATTAGCACAACATCGTTTGCTATATCTCTTTTCGATTAATTGACATTAGGTTCAGATACAAAACCATTTTGGTATCCGATGATACCACACAATTTCACAATCGAGTCCATAACGGCTCCAGAACAGAGGGTTGCGTAAAGCACCAGTCAAATGGCATTAATTGCAATTGCATCAAATGTTTATTCACATAACTTTTGTACATCGTTATAGAATTTATCAATTCTATCACATACTTTTATTTTCCTTGATTGCCTGCTATTTCCTAGGGGTGGATAAGCTAGTAAACTGTGATGGTACCTTATGGGTACGAATCGAACAGTGACGGTACCTTACGGGTACGAATCGAAAAGCAACATCACATTTTCTCATTCAAAACATTTTACAGAGGGGATCTTAAACAAGATCCATACACATATAGGTTCGCGAGGAACCAAACAGGGACCTTTTTGGGTTGTTACAATCATCTCTTACATAAATATCCACATCCTTGTTACCAAACCCATAATCCCTTAAATCACTTCCCATAAAATACTTTATATACAAGGCACCATACACACAAACCACACTAGATTAATCCCACCAATTACCCTACTTCCATACACCACATGCACACCATATAATTTCTCCTCTTATCATACTTAATTAATTTCCTTACACTAAAGTCCTTAATATCCAAATTTTCTCTTACTCAATTTACTGAAATACCCTTACTTTTCTGACTTACCACGCAGATTCCGACTAGGCCTCTTTTTGGGTTGTTACAATTACTCCCCCTTAAGAAATTTCATCCTCGAAATTTCCCCGCGAACCACTTATATCCCAACAACCCAAAACTCAAAACTGAACTTAACCAAAAGCTAATAACACAACTTACCGGAAGGTCCTGCTCGATCCGTTGCATCCTCTTCTAGCATCGCATACACTCGCGGACGCACATATACTTCTTTGGTTGGCGGTTTTTGCACTGTCTCTGACGGCGCTTGAGAAGGACGTCCACTGCCTCTTCCACTTTGTTTCCCTCTCGATCTCTGACCACTGACTCTACTCTCGGGTTAACCCTGAAGCTCTCTTCGATTTGGGCAGTTAGCTACCATATGCTCTTGGCTTCCACATCTGAAGCACGCTCTAGAGATCCTTCTACACTCGCCCTAATGGCGCTTATGACAATGCTCACACTCTGGTATCACAATTCCCTTGTTAGAAGGTGGTACTACACTCTCGACTTCTGAACGCACCGGAACCGAACCCTTCACACCTTGGCCACTTGGAATTCCTCTCGACTTCTTACCACTTCCATGATCACTATCCGGTGTCTACCTCTTGTTCTCAATTCTCTGTTTGATCAATTCGGATTCCTCCAACTTGATCGCCGCTGCCACTAACTGATAGTACCCCACTGGTTGTAAGACTGACATTGCCGACAAAGGACTTCTGATCACCTCACGTAATCCCTCTTGAAAGTGTTTACATCTAAATTCATCCGTCAATAAAGGCTCGGGCACATACTTGCTTAACCGGCTAAACTCCTTCTCGTACTCACTCACGGTCATACCCCACTGCTTCAGACTGATGAACTCTCTCCACTTGGCTTCCCGGTATGCCTTCATCACATACTTCTGCTCGAACTCTTGCTTGAAGAACTCCCATGTCAACTCAGCTAGTCGCTGAGGATTTCGCATCATAAGCTCCCACCAATCATATGCTAACCCTTGAAGCAATGACACTGCACATAATACTCTCTGATCTGCGGGACATCTAATCTCTTGCAAAATCCTGCCCACCCTCTTAAGCTAAAACTCGGGCAAGTCTGATTGGTCCAATGCAGTCCCATGAAAGTCTTCTGTTCCTCTCTTTCTTGATAACTCGGTCCGAGCCTTAGGAGCAGTCAACCTCTCTATTAATTGAAGCAAACCTTGCACTAAGACCGGATTCTCATGACCCAAACCCATACCAGGAATCTCTTCTTGCTGACGCTGAGGAGCGGGTTGCTCACCTCTCACTACACTCGCACTACCAATCGTCTCACCCACGTTCTCACTTGGATCAAACTCCATCTAGACACTACACAAGACAAGACACATCTGTATTAGGCCACGACACAAAACCGATGCTCATGCAAAGACTCGACACATAACAAATAGAGGCAACCAGAACTGCCTAAACTGGCGCTCTGATACCACAAACTGTAACACCCCCACCGTCGCCCCTGTTGGAAGGGCACCGGCGGGCGTGCTACCCGACGCTCACTCACAACATACATACATACACTGAGTGGAAGCAGGCCATAACATCCATAAACATAGCAAATCATAAACATCTCATATAATCAAAATATGGAGTTAGATACAATATCCAAAATTTTACATCTTAAATCCTTTACAAAAATTTTATACATATACAAAAAGAATTACAGGAGGAGATAATAAAATAACTCTACTCCTACGTGGCCAACCTGCAGATGCGCGACACGAGCAATCTCCCAAAATTCTGTCACCTACACGGGACAAAAACCCATGCTAAGCGATAACGCTTAGTGGGGAGGAAACAAAACACAACAGAACACTATACAATACTATCATGCACTAATACTTAAATGCAAACATCCATCAATAATACAAAAACCACCAAAAATCAGAGAGCAGAAATATTTATATATATCACGAATCACTATGTAAAATCAGAATTGAAAATAGAAATCACGAAGCAAATACTAGAATCAAAATCACGCAATAACCAAACACTTCACTAAACCATTACTAAATTGTTCACACAATAGCCTGAATTTCAATGGCGGAGGATACGGGAACACGGCACGGGAGACTGAAGCCTCAAAAATAGTTTTAATACTCAAAGGTAGCACGGGAGACCGGAGTCTCAAAACATTTTATCACTACATGGAAGATGACCATCTCGGAGGTCGACTGCTTCGCCCAAACGGGGCAGACACGGGCAACTGCACTCACAAACCCTTCTTAAGCATGCTTAATTATCCACTACCTTGACACTTTAGGCTTAACAACTCACACTCAATCACAACACTTACTACACAAGTCTCGAATCAAAACTCCCACATCATATTAATTCACTACCATGACACTAGCATCAAAATGTCAACTAGACATAACTCAGTTATGTACCATGCAATAGTGAGAAACCGTGCAATGTGGGACAAAAGAATCACATTCAAAAAACAGGGCAGGCAACAAGGGTCTCTGTCGCGATCGCGACGGTGTCGCGCTCGCGACAGCGCACAGGGTACTTCATCGCGGGCTCGAGCCAGGAGGCGTTCTCGCGACGAAGCACGCCCAACAGACTCACACAATCGAGCTCTATCGCGCTCGCGACAGAGACCAGCCGCTTCCTCCTCGCGTGCACGCTCGGCCACATGCTCGCGTTGAGGACTCGGCAAACCGAGCTCTCTGTTGTGCTCGCGACAGAGGGCTCTCCAGGAACAAGGGACAAATCTGCACCCTGTCGCGCTCGCGATAGAACCCAGATTTACCCAGAATCGGCACTTCCAGCACTCTTTCCCACTCAAACCTTCAAACGCTCATTCAATCATGCACAAATACTTACCTCATGCCTCTATTACAACACCACAACATTCTCAACACCACATAAACACATTTTAGACAATAATCAAACATCAATTCATCATGAATGCCAATAAAACTAACTCCAAAAATTCAGTTTACATAACATGTTAATGTTTTCCAAAAACACATGCCATCCTCACTATATCACTAACATCTCACTCATATTCATTACACGATGCACACATGCATTCACATATAACTTAACACTCAAGAACACTAATAAGATGCAACCACAAAATACATTTGATCCAAGAAGAAATAGGGGAAAACACTCCCAAACACATTCAAATTAAAGCTCCCAAACCTGGAAATTGCAGCTTCAAATTGGGCCCCTCACAATCCCACTTTATCTTTCCCTTTCTTTTTCCTATAATCCTCCGATTCTTGAACAAACCCAACCAAGAACATATAAATCAGGCCCAAGCTCCACAATCAAAATCAGAAAAAGAAGGAGAAGGGGAAGAACCGAAACAACTAAAGAATTCCAGACCACTTACCTTCAAAACCGAGTTCAAAAACTCAGAATTCCTACCCAAAGCTCAAGGAGAACACAAGAGAGAGGAGATGAGAGTAGGAAATGGAAGCAAGAGAGAGAGAGGACGAGAAAAAGAAGAACAAGGGAGGAGGGGAGTAGCTTCCATGGGAAGCTTCACAAAACAGCCCACCCTTGCCTCTCTCCTCCTTTTTCCATTTAATGCTCACCTACCCCAAGCCAAGTGTCACTCTCCTATTGGTCCTAACAACCACCCACTTGACTTATCCCTTCAATGCACCATACACAACACACACACAATCATCTCTTACATAAATATCCACATCCTTGTTACCAAACCCATAATCCATTAAATCACTTCCCATAAAATACTTTACATACAAGGCACCATACACACAAACCACACTAGATTAATCCCAACAATTACCCTACTTCGATACACCACATGCACACCATATAATTTCTCCTCTTATCATACTTAATTAATTTCCTTGCACTAAAGTCCTTAATTTCCAAATTTTCTCTTACTCAATTTATTGAAATAACCTTACTTTTTTGACTTACCACGCAGATTCCGACTAGGCCCCTTTTTGGGTTGTTACATACTATGCATGGGAAAACATCAATAATTCACATTTGCACTACACTGACTCTTGCGGGTCATACATAATACAAATCACACCCCAAATCATAGCGTATCATTTATCATGAAGAATTCATAATATTGCACATATAAATAAGCATATTATATTGCATAAATGGGTAAAAATCCGTGAAAAAATACCATTTGAAATTCATTTTAGAAGAGAAGGGCAAAATCAGAAACAAAATAGGGCAGGGGAAGCTCACTGTCGCGATCGCCATCAAGTTGCGCTCGCGACAGAATGGCATCGAACACGAGTCGTGCATGTCAACACGAATCGTGTCGATGCCTTGCATCCCATCGCAAGTTGTGTTCTGAAGCATGACTTGCGGCCACTAATCAGGAGCACGAGTCGTGCTGGTCCCTCTGAGTCACACGCAGCCTTCATGTGTCGTGAAAATTCTTCACGATTCGTGAAGGCTTGCTCCCATGCCGCTCCCTACCTAGCTGCACGAATCGTACAAGTCAAAGACTGCACGAGCTGTGCTGTTGGAAATGAGTCAGACGTCCCTCTTTCTTCAGTGCAAAACTCAACGTGAAACGGGACTTCGCGATTCTGTCGCACTCGCGACAGCATCGTGACTCCCAATTCCTAGAAAAATGCAGGGAAACTGAACTTTTCCAAATCAAACCCATTTTGACCAAAAATTAAACCAAACTTCATCTTACCTTCAAATAAGCCTTCCACCATCACATATAACATAAAACATAACTTAAATCCACAATTTACACAATCAAAATCATGCTTAGCAAAATCAAACTCTTCAAGAACACAAACCCAGAAATTTTAAGCAAATATTCATCAAACTTCAATAATTGCTCAATACTTCAACATTCATGCATTATAACTTAAATCAATAGAATACCCATAACATTAACACTATAAGAAACCTCATCAAACATCAAATTTCTAGAAATCACATGCAAATACAGAAATCACAAATTAACATCAAAATCAATCAATTCTCAAACAAATTCCCAAACCTTTAACTCCTTTGCTCCTATTAGCTTTCTTGGTTGCTCTTTCATGCTCCTAAACCCATCCAAGATATTTCCCAACCAAAACCCTCACCAAACTCACACAAACACAAAAACCTAGATCAAAACACACTCAAACAAAATCCAAAAAAAAGATGAAAGAGGAGAAGAAAGCCCAATAAAACTTACCAATCTCACTTGTGATGATCAATTTCCACCAAGGAATCACAGCCAAAGAGGAGGAATCATGATGGAGTAAGGTGGCAAGAAGAAGAGGAGGAGAAAGAGGCGTGAGGAAGAGAGAACGGGAGAGCTTGGGTAAAATTCTGCTCTTCCTTTCTCTTTCCTTGCCTTATATACCTCTCTCTAAACCCTTGCCACATGTCATCGCATAATTGGTGGAACTTGACCATTCACACCCTACACCCATTCATGACACTACACACAAGACTACCTCCACTAACACATACACTATTTCCCTCTATACTTGCACACTCTACCAAAACCCACAAATAGATGTTTATGTCAAATTCTCTTTTTAATCCTCCAACTCTTATAACCTCAGACATTGATATTCACAATTTACTAATCCTTCACAATTTACTATTGGCCACACTTATCGGAACTTTCACTTAAATTCTTAAATTATCCCTCTGACATACCAAACACTTTAACTTGCCCTACTTCCCTCGCAACTCATCATCAATATGCACAAGTCCTGCTATGGTACTTTTTGGGGTGTGACAACTCTTCCCTCCTAAAAGAATTTCATCTCGAAATTCACTTACATTAGAAAAATCCGAACGTTATATTCCAAATCACTAGCATTCACACTGATCATTTTCGTATCATCAGATAACACTTATGTTCCACACTTGTAACACATACATTTCACTTATTCCAATACACCTCGCTTATAACATACTCACCTGCTTTTACTTATTCTCATCACTATACTCTCAAACCACCTCTTTTAAATCCGAATAGCTATAGAAATCATAATTTTCTCTTATCCATAACTAAACCCAAACTCATAAAATTGACTTAATTTAAACCTCAAAATTCTTCGCTCATAATCTTACGTCCAGATCAATCTTATTCATCAGAACAATCATTACTTTAACCACATAAAATCGAAACAAAATTTCTAATAGAATCTCTAATAACTCATCTAACAAACACATTCCAAATTGCACATACACATAATACTTTAAGGCAGGTAGATCGTGACCTACTGAGCTAACACTTAACTAAACACTCTATCAAATCGAAGGTTTCTCTTCCCAAAACATATCTAAAGGACAAGGTCATCCGCTTTGGCCAACGCTAAACTATATAGACACATTTTGAAATATCTAAAAAACCAAAATTGACTAAACCGGAGCTCTGATACCAAATTGTAACACCCCAAACTCCCACATGTAGCATTTCGAAGGGTGAAGAGCTATGGTGAGGGGAAGGTGCCATCAGGCAGGGACACACATGACAATACAAAAATCAGAGTAATAAAATTTCTAACATCATAACTCAAGACATGCACATCCTAAACTTATCTCACACACACCATCATTCGCTCTAAAGATTATTACATCTCATTAAAAATGCTAACTAAATAAACTTGATTACAAACTGATAACTAATAACAACATTCTATAACTTCTACCGACTCATTAGCCAAAGTCACAAAGAACTGCTGCGTGACTCTGATCTCCTAACCTGCACGGACAAACAACCGTGCTAAGCGATAACGCTTAGTAGGGTGAAACAAATAATGGGCAGCCACTCACAGTGGTTGCCGAGGCAAACACATGTAATTCAATATATATATGTATATATATATATATATATATATATATATAAGCATAAAGTATACCGGTTAAGGCTATCATAAATTCATATACTTCTTCTCATACAAAACATAAACATTTTCCTATATACATTTTTTTACGTACTATAGCCAGAATTTACGTTATTACCTAAGTAATTTATGCTGACATTATGCTTACTCATTGTTTGCTTTATTTATTTAATTAACTATGTGAATAGTTATACCTCCTTGGTTACCAAAGATACATTTGCTAACGGGGCAAATTAAGTCATATCGATTCCCATTATTACTAACATTTCCAAAATCATGTAGATCAAAGTATCAGTGCTTGCGTTAGAACATTCTATTTGATTAAAAAATTACTGTCCAAAGCTAAAAAAAAAACATTTAGATTTCAGATTTGATTTGAGCTCGAAATAAATAGTCCAAGCTTCCTACATATCCCTATGGTTCGGAATCAGAACTACGTAGTTCTACAGAAACTTATGCACACATATTCCAAATTTAATCTTAACCCATT
This sequence comes from Excoecaria cochinchinensis, assembly GCA_947683425.1. Lineage (NCBI taxonomy): Eukaryota > Viridiplantae > Streptophyta > Magnoliopsida > Malpighiales > Euphorbiaceae > Excoecaria > Excoecaria cochinchinensis. The sequence goes on from CANTUQ010000004.1 coordinate 9,120,323, forward strand.
TCCTAAATCCAATTTATCTATATCATGCTTAATACTTTATTATCTCTTACTTACTAATCAATACATATATAACTTACCGTATTTATTAAAATAACCAGCAAGGCACACGAATTCCTTACCAAAATGCTTACAGTAATTATCCAGGCTAAGATCTAGAAGGTAGATAACATAATACATACCTGTATTCTCAATTGAAACATATAAACGAATATATTCATAGAGTTCATTTACTGAATACTTGACTATAGCAAATAAGCATATCAATCATTTTGAAAATTCTTACACCGACTTTACATAGGCAATTATACTTATAACTTATAAACAGATTACTAACATGCATCTTTCACATACGAATTTTTATGTAAACAGTATTCATTTATGCATACTTATTAGCACAACATCATTTGCTATATCTCTTTTTGATTAACTGACATTAGGTTCAGATACAAAACCATTTAGGTATCCGATGATACCACACAATTTCACATTCGAGTCCATAACGGCTCCAGAATAGAGGGGTGCGTAAAGCACCAGTTAAATGGCATTAATCGCAATTGCATCAAATGTTTATTCACATAACTTTTGTACATTATTACAGAATTTATCAATTCAATCACATACTTTTATTTTCATTAATTGCCTGCTAAGTCCTAGGGGTGGATAAGCGAGTAAACAATGACGGTACCTATGAGTACGAATCGAAAAGCAACATCACATTTTTTCATTCAAAACATTTTACAGAGGGGATCTGAAACAAGATCCATACACATAGAGGTTCGCGAGGAACTAAACGGGGACCTGATCAGGGTCTAGAATAGTATAGAGTGCTGCAGCTAACAGAACTCTATAGGCATGCCTATCTATCCACGACTCGACTAATGCAGGCTAAATTAAATGTTATTATCATTGGATTCGTCTTATTTCCACATACATACACATTCCACAATACGCATAACATTCTTTCAGTTTTAATTAGGCACATGCATTCGTTTACGTATAAACATCTCATATGAACATATTAAGCATATTTATGTTATTAAATATCATGTCCATATTTAGTCTCAACAATTACTTTACAATTATCATATTTATTTAGACTTAACGGATAAGTTCACATCTCATTACGCACGTACATTTACAATATAATCATGGTAGATCAAATTCTTATATTTCAATAATTACTTTGCATGGGAAAAACATCAATAATTCACATTTCCACTAGACTGACTCTTGCGGGTCATACATAATACAAATCATACCCCAAATCATAGCATATCATTTATCATGAATAATTAATAATATTGCACATATAAATAAGCATATTATATTGCATACAGGGGTAAAAATCCATGAAAAAAAAACCATTTGAAATTCATTTTAGAAGAGAAGGGCAAAATCGAAAACAAAATAGGGCAGGGGTAGCTCACTGTCGCGATCGCGACCAAGTCGCACTCGCGACAGAATGGCATCGGACACAAGTCATGCAGGTCGACATGACTCGTATCGATGCCTTGCTCCCCATCGCAAGTCATGTTCTGAAGCTCGACTTGCGGCCACTAATCAGGAGCACGAGTCATGCTGGTCCCTCCGAGTCACACACAACCTTCACGTGTCATGAAAATTCTTCACGACTCGGGAAGGCTTACTCCCACGCTGCTCCCTGCCCAGCTGCATGAATCATGCACGTCAAAGACTGCACGAGTCATGCTGCTGGACACGAGTCGGACGCCCCTCTTTCTTCACTGTAAAACTCAACGTGAAATGGGACTTCATGATTCTATCGCGGTCGCGAGGATGTCGTGCTCGCAATAGCATCGTGACTCCCAATTCCCAGAAAAACACAGGGAAACTGAACTTTTCTAAATCAAACCCATTTTGAGCCAAAATCAAACCAAACTTCATCTTAGCTTCAAATAAGCCTTCCACCATCACATATAACATAAAACATAACTTAAATCCACAATTTACACAATCAAAATCATGCTTAGCAAAATCAAACTCTTCAAGAACACAAACCCAGAAATTATAAGCAAATATTCATCAAACTTCAATAATTGCTCAATACTTCAACATTTATGCATTATAACTTAAATCAATAGAATACCCATAACATTAACACTATAATAAACCTCATCAAACATCAAATTTCTTGAAATCACATGCTAACACATAAATCACAAATTAACAACAAAATCAATCAATTCTCAAACAAATTCCCAAACCTTTAACTCCTTTGCTCCTATCAGCTTTCTTGGTTTCTCTTTCATGCTCCTAAACCCATCCAAGATCTTTCCCAACCAAAACCCTCATCAAACTCACACAAACACAAAAACCCTAGATCAAAACACACTCAAACAAAATCCAAAGAACAGATGAAAGAGGAGAAGAAAGCCCAATAAAACTTACCAATCTCACTTGTAATGATCAATTTCCACCAAGGAATCACAGCCAAAGAGGAGGAATCATGATGGAGCAAGGTGGGAAGAAGAAGAGGAGGAGAAAGAGGCGTGAGGAAGAGAGAACGGGAGAGCTTGGGTAAACTTTTTGCTCTTCCTTTCTCTTTCCTTGCCTTATATACCTCTCTCTAAACCCTTGCTACATGTCATCGTATAATTGGTGGAACTTAACCATTCTCACCCTACACCCATACATGACACTACACACAAGACTACCTCCACTAACACATACACTACTTCCCTCTATACATGCACACTCTATCAAAACCCACAAATCGATATTTATTTCAAATTCTCTTTTTAATCCTCCAACTCTTATAATCTCATACATTGATATTCACAATTTACTAATCCTTCACAATTTACTATTGGCCGCACTTATCGAAACTTTCACTTAAATTCTTAAATTATCCGTCTGACATACTAAACACTTCAACTTGCACCACTTCGGTCGCTACTCATCCTCATTATGCACAAGTCCTTCTAGGGTACTTTTCGGGGTGTGACACAAGATGCCTGAGCTACCGAAGTTCGATGGTACTTCAGACCCATCTGCACATATTAAGCAGTATACCCTAGTGATGAAGGGCACATGGTTAACAAAGAAGTAAAAGGTCGAATATTTCTGCCTTAATCTTGTGGGTTCGGTAATAGACTATTATCACGGGTTGGACAAGAGGTCCAAGGAGGATTGGGACCTTTTGACTGAAGAGTTTATAGAGCAATATGACTGCAGCAGCAGAATGGAGGTCACCTTAAAAGACCTCGAACTCTTACATCAAATGAGTGACGAGTTATTCCATGAATACCTCACCAGATGGAGAAATAGGATCATGGAAATGAAGCGAAAGCCTGGCACTGCTGACCAGATCAACTTTTTTATTAGGAACTCCTGCCCTTACTTAAGGGACTTGCTTAGCTTTAAGGGGCTCAGAGATTGGAGGTCACTTAAGGGCATTGTTATAGAGACTGAGGAATAATATCCAAGATCTTATTGACTCCAAATAGATCACGGATCCTGAGAAGTGAGAGAAGAAGAAGAAGGTAGGCTATAATGCAGTCCCTACACCGTGTATATGATCGGGTCTGGTCTACTTGAGTGGCATGCATTGCAAGAACTTATGGAGAAGAGTACGTTGCTATCACCCGTCGGGAGGCGATTGAAGAAGGGATTCCTGTGGCGACAGTAGATTTTTAATCCACTAATGAGAGTGGAGAAGAAGATAAAATGTTTTAGATGTTTTGTTCTTTTTATTCCAAGAACTTTTTATGACAATGTTTGCAATTTCAATAAGATGAACAATTTTGCTCATTTGAATAGTGTTTCTAATGATTTCATTTCTCATGATAACGATGCATTAATTTTTTTTGACATTAACTCAACTAGTACAACTGCATTTAATCTCGAGACTTTGGAAAACCCAAATAAAATCTTGATAGCATCTGATATAACTCCTGAAGAGAGGAAAAATTCTGAGAGATAATGTAAAAAAAAGCCTTTGCCTGGACCTGGAATGATAAGGGCATTGTTGGGACAGCGCTACTTTAATATGCCAACATGATGACGAGCAAAATTTCAAAAGCCATTCCTTTGCCTCCTCAACATCTAGGACGCACACAATGTAACCCAACAAAAATCAAACTCCGTTCGTTAAAAGGCTGCATCAGAAGTTAGACAGATGAAACTCTGGGCCTTCATAAGAAATTTATAACTCATCAGAATTAAGCCTTAGAATTTATTTCCTCCCAACCATTTGAGATGTCAACTCCAAAGCTAATCAAGATTGACCTTTAACCATCAGGAACCCTTATAGCCAAACTTGGAAGGACAGCTTATTACCTTTACCTCAATTATTAAAGGGTACTTCAGAAGTTGGACCACCAAAGCTGACAAAAAGAAGATACAAACTTTCACGGTCAAGATTCAAGCAAAGAAATTCACTACCTCGGCCAGTTTACACAAGGGTCAAGATGAAGCTTTAAGTGCTAAAAAAAAAAGAACTATCAGAAGAAGTAGCCTTCCCGATTAATGAAGTTGAAAACAAATTCAATCAACATTGACAAACTGAGGGAGTTTCCATGGCAAAGGCTAAAAAAAGAATAATAAAAAAAAAATGCCCCGCGGGTTGAAAACCAAAAAAAGGCGATCTTACTAAAATTGGGCGCCCTGCCAGGGTAAAAAAAAAGACGCATCCTGGGCAAAAATTGAGGGCTGAGAAAATCTTTAATCATGAAAACCCAAAAGGGCTGATTGATAATAGGAGTTTGATGCTTTTAGGATTTATCTCGAGATTAGATGAGGTCTTGTATTTTTTGAGTTGATACCAAATAAGGATCATGTGTCATGAAATCAAATTGAAATATATGCATTTATGCAATGATATGTTGATATGATCAGCGCAGTTCACTTTGTGTGATCAAAGTCGTCTACGGTCTGCCCTCTACTTCTCTCACCACTCGGGTCCTTCAGCCGACTCATCCTGCTATCAAATATAAAGCCAATTCTATAGCACCATCATGAGAAGAATCAAGCTCATACAGCTATGGTCTAGGGCATAAGTACATGTTGATCACCCTTGAAAGATCTTTGGCAACAACTTCAACCTCTCTTACAATCTGCAAAAAAAAAAAAACAAAAAAAATCCGTTAGAGATGAAAACTGTAAGTGTCTCTCTAAGTAAAAGTTAGGCAAAAGGATAGGGTGAAAACCTAGAAACAGGCAATCTATCCTTCAAAAAAAAGAAGAGCCGATGGATTGGGTTGGGTCCATTCCAGGCAAAAATAAGGCGCAAGGTCATGTGAAAATTCAAAAAGGACGCGTTTCCCGCTAAGAAAAGCTAGTGTGAAAATCCACAAGGGACGCACTACGTTAAGAAAATGACTATAGGTATCAGATGAGAACTTCATAACCCCAAAGGCACAAAATCCAAAAGCAATTCCAAAGGGCATCGATCCTACAGCAAATTGAGCCCAGCCTGGCTATCCCCTCCAAACTCACTTAGATGAATTCTTGTCTTGCATTTTTGCATGAACCATGCATTTCACTTGCATGCTCACTATTTTTCCTGCATATTTGGTTTTCCAGTTTTGCAGTAAGAGAGATTTGATGCGGACATCGAAAAAAGCTGAGTGACGACATCGGTGTAAATACCAACCCCAACAATCAACCAAAGACCTTTCAGGGGGCAAACAACCACTTCAAATCTCATAAGGCTTAGCATGATGGCGGCATTACCATTCTACGGAAGGTTAGCACGACCATGGCACTACCACTTCATAAGGGTTTGTAACACCCCTTACCCATACGTAGGAGAACGCATCCTCGAAGGGATTGAGAACCTGTATGGACAAGGGTGTCACCAAACAAAGCAATACAATATACATATACAAATATTGAAATAACAGAAGAAATTAAAATTGGAGAACTTGAAGATCATTCATTGATATCAAAGGTTCATTATAAAATATTCTGCACATAACTGATATTTCAAAAATTTCATCTTCAGAAATACATAGTAGAAGCATTACAAAAGAATAAATACAATAAGAGAGCCCAAAATATTACAAAAAGAACTTAGATATAAAACTAAGCTATAACACTTCAATCTTTCGGTGTTGGTTGGACCTGCGGAGACTCTCCCAAAAACTCGAAATGTTTTGCACCTACACGGATGAAACACCCGTGCTAAGCGATAATGCTTAGTGGGGAAAACACGCAATAATATGAATGGCCATTCATAATGGTCGTTAAGGTAGATCACATACAACATGGCACATGCTTATAATCATATATACTAAATCATAGCTTGATCATCATCAATTATATTCAAAAGCTCATAATCACAACAAAACAATCGCCTGCTGCTCACAATAGCGGATAACGAGTGAACACCTTAGGGTACCCGAGGGTATAATCAAAAAGCAACATCGTTATTTTCTCATTCAAAACATTTTCACATTAGAGGATCTTAAACAAGATCCGAACACATTGAGGATCGCGAGGATCCAAATGGGGACCTGATCAGGGTCCGAAACACATTGGGGCTGCAGCTACTGAACTCTATTAGGAATGTCTAACTATCCACTAATTTGACTCTTGCAGGCCATGCATAACATATTGCATAATCGTAACATAACATCAACATATTTTGATAAAGCAAATTACAATTCAACATCATTTACTAAATAAGATATCACTATGTAAATATAATGAACAAAAAAACAAGTTCAAAAGGGATAGTTAAAATAGAAATCAAAAACTCAAAATTTCAGGATAGAGAAATTTTACACGGCGGTACGACCAAACCTTACCGCTGTGCAATACATTCCACACTGTGGTAAGGAGAAACCTTACCGACGTGTGGCATGCAGAGCCAAAACCTCTAAAAACAGAATGCATTTACATGGCGGTATGGAGAAGCCTTAGCACCATGTAAAATGCCCAGAATAAACTTCTTCAAAAACAGAATGACTTTACACGACGATTAGTGATCTCTTACCGCCATGTAAAATCATGGACAAGCAAAAATACACACAGAATATGACAACACGGTGGTATGCCCATTTCATACTGCTGTGTAGATCCTCCAAAACCCAGAAACTCATTCTTTAATAAGCCTAAAATCCTACCTAAACTTCACATTACTACCAATTAACAAATACCTCAACAAATTAATTCATAAACAATACAAAACCCAACTTTTATACCAATAACCACAATTAAAACATGAAATTAACCCAATCAAAAACTATAATTTAACAAACCAGAATTTTGCTCCAAAAGTTCATCTAAATGCATATTTTGATTCAAAAATGCACAATCAAAGCATCTCAACTTAAATTAATCAAAACCCATAACATTTACACACACATAAACAACTTTAACCTCATAATTTTCCATAAAAATCAAACGAAAACCAAACAATCAAATTATAGAAAAAAATCATAAATTTCCCAAACCTTGATCTCCTTTGCTCCAACTCAAGGGGCTCCACTTCCACTAGCCTTCTCCTTACCCTTAGGTTCTCTAGGAGGCACTTCTGATGAAGAACATCCACAATCACACAAAACTCAAAAACTATAAACATACACTAACAAAATCAAAGGAAAGATGAAGAATAAAAAGAGAACTAACTAACACATACCAAATTGACCCAAGAATTGCTAAGTCCCACCAATTATTGAGGCCACAAAAAGATAAATCGAGAAGAACAAAGAGGAAGAAGAGAAAGAAGAAAAAAAATGGCGCGAGGGGAGAAGAGAACGGGAGAGGGCCAAGGGACAACTGCCTCTCTTTCTCTCTCTTTGGCTTATAGAGCCTCCTTCACTTGCCACACGGCATCAACCTATTGGTGGAATTTTACCATTCACACCCTACAACAATCTACCACACTACACCCAAGTCTAACCACACTAACTCACACACTAACTCAATACATACCACTACACTCTAACAAAACCCAAAACATGCATAAAACTCAAATTAAATAACACATGCAAAAAATACACATACACATTCACATGCAACATGGCTCAAACTACAAGGGTGCAAAATGGGGTGTTACAACTCTCCCCTACTAACAAGAATTTCATCCTCGAAATTCTTACCTGAATTGAACAACTGAGGGTACTGAGATCTCATCACAGACTCTGGTTCCCAAGTCTCTTCCTCAACTCCCTGATGCTGCCACAACACTTTAACCTAATGAACTTGCTTACTTCTCAATTGTCGTACTTCTTTGGCTAAAATGGCTTTTGGCTCTTCATCAAAAGAATAATTTGGCTGAATCCTTATATCCTGACCAATAACACATGCGATGGATCCGATATGTAGCGGCGAAGCATAGATAGATGAAAAACATCATGCATCTTAGCCAATTCTATCGATAAAGCCAACTTATAGGCAATAGGACCAACCTTTGCTAACACCTCATAGGGTCCAATAAATCTGGGACTAAGCTTACCCTTCTTGCCAAAATGCAGCACTTTCCTCCAAGGCGATACCTTAAGGAACAACTTATCTCCAACCTCAAACTGAATGTCCTTCCTCTTCAAATCAGCATGAGACCTCTATCTATCCTTGGCTATCTTCAGATTCTACTGAACCATTCGAATCTTCTCTTCTGTATCTCTTACCATCTCAGGCCCAACAAAAACATGCCCAGTCAATTTTGTCCAACAAACCAGAGTCCTACACTGTTGTCCATAAAGAGCTTCAAACGGTGACCTTCTAATACTTGACTGATAACTATTGTTGTAGGCAAACTCCATGAGCGATACATACCTATGTATAACCCGCTCTGATTGCCCGTCTGACTGAGGATAAAAAGCCGTACTAAAATTCAACCAAGTACCCAAAGCTGCTTGTAACTCTTTCCAGAACTTCGATGTGAACCTTGGATCCCGATTTGACACTATCGACAACGGAATACCATGCAATCTGACCACTTCTTTCACATAGATATGGGCTAACTTATCCATCGAATAATCAACTCTAACCGATAGAAAGTGCATTGACTTGGTGAGTCGATCCACAATGACCCAAACTGAATCATGCTTCCTCTGAGTCAATAATAAACCAGTCACAAAATCCATGGTGACATCATCCCATTTCCACTGAGGGATGGGTAAAGGGTTGAGCAGTCCCGAAGGAACTTGATGCTTGGCCTTTACCTGCTGACAAGTCAAACACTCGGCGACAAATTCCACAATGTCTCTTTTCATCCCAGGCCACTAATAAAACTGCTTCAAATCTCTATACATCTTCTCACTACTAGGATGCATGGTGAAGACCGTAGTGTGTGCTTCCATCAAAAGCTTCTTCTTTAACTTATCATTCTCAGGCACACACAAACGATCTCCAAACATATGCACCTCGTCAAGAACTATAAACTCATTCCGCTTACCGTTCTGAACTTCCTACAAAACTTGATGTAATTTCATATCGTCTTTCTGGGCATCAACTGAGATGTCCCAATACCCCTCAGGAGGAATATTGGGATGTCACACACAGAAAATAGACAAACACTCATGCAGAGACTGATATGAAAGAATTTAAAACATGCAAAACGCACTATAAGCGGAAGCATTCAGGAACAATATATATATATATATATATATATATATATATATATATATATATATATATATATATATATATATATATATATATATATATAGATATATATACACGCTTGCATTACAGAACTTATAAAGTATACATATACAAAATCATGACATTATCAAATATCAGAATTACATATCTTACAAAATGTTTATAAAACGCTATACAAGAGTCCTATACAAAAAGAATACTATATATACAAACAAAAAGAAACCCTTCAAAAACAAACTCCTAGTGGCCAGCAGACGGGACTCTCACCTCGAAATCGAACCTGCAAAACCTACACGGAAACAAAACATCTGTGCTAAGCGATAATGCTTAGTGGGGATGTACAAATACAGAGGACTTCTAAAGAAGTCGCAAATCAACATAGAGCATGCATATAAATTTACAGGTACTAGCATCAATAATTCAGAAGCTTATCACACACATATACATATAGCACATACATGACGGTAACTTGTTCAAAATCAATACAGATACAGAAGCAATAACAATTGCTAAAATCAAGAGTATACAGAACATATAACCAAGCCTAGCTTTACATATAACTACACATTCAAACGAACAATTAGCCTTACTTTTCGGCCAACTCCGATGGTGCTTGCACTGTCTGACCTCTAAGTCGTCCTCTTCTAGCAGATCCAGTCACTCCCATGTTAGCCTTACTTTTCGGCTAAACTGAACCTTCACTCAAAACCGGGCAATTATCCAGCATATGCTCCATGCTGCCACATCGAAAACATTCTCCAGAGAGCCTCCTACAAGTGCCCCAATGGAACCTATCACAGTGCTCACACTTAGGCATTATACTTCCCTTACTAGATAGTGCTAAAACACTATCCTTTGATGCCGACTCACGACCTGATCCTCGAATAACGTGCTTACTTGCAGCTTCTCGTGACTTCCTAACACTCGGTACACCACTATCATTTGCTTTTCTCTTAAGTTCCTTTCGCTGCTTGATCACTTCTGACTCTTCCAATTTCATTGCTGCTGAAACCAATTGGTAGTAACGTACTGAATGCATGATGGCCATAGCTGAAAGAGAGCCTTTGATGTTCTCTCTTAACCCATCTTCAAACTGACGACACTTGATTTCCTCAGTTAGCAACAAATCTGGCACATACTTACTTAACCTACTAAATTCCTTCTCATAATCACTTACTGACAAACCTTTCTGCCTCAAACTTATGAATTCCTTACACTTTGCCTCTCAGTATGCTTTAGTCGCATATCTCTTTTCAAACTCTTGCACAAACTAATCCCATGTCATCTATATAGGTCATTGAGGGTTCCTCAATACTAGCTTCCACCAATCATAAGCCGGACCTTGCAAAAAGGGACATTGCACAATTAACCCTCTAATCCAATGGACAATTTATCTCTTGCAGAATTTTGCCCATCTTCTCTAACAAATATTCAGCTGAATTTGACTGATCCAAAGTCGCACCACTAAATTCCTCTGCCCCTCTTCTTCTAATCAAATTAGTTGGGTGCTTAAGGGCAGTCAATCTCTCAATCAACTGCATCATACCTTGCATCAGTACCGGATCACCATAAGTTGGACCCAAACCTTCAGCTTGAGGTCTCTCAAGTGCAGGCTGATAAACCCTCGTAGGATTAATGCTACCCACCGTCTCACCTATCTCTTCACTAGGATCGGACTCTATCTAAACTCTACACAAGACAACATCTACATTAGGCCATGACTCTAGTCAGACTCACACATATCTAAACATCTTATAGACTAGAACCATCTAACCTAAGCTCTGATACCATAACCTGAGATGCCCCAATACCCCTCGGGAGGAATATCGGGATGTCACACAAGAAAAACACACAAAAACTCATGTCGAGACCGAAGCAAAATAATTAAAAACATGCAAACACACTATAAGCGGAAGCATTCAGGAACAATATATATATATACTTGCATTATAGAACTTATAAAGTATACATATACAAAATCATAACATTATCAAATATCAGAATTACATGTCTTACAAAATGTTTACCAAATGCTATACAAGAGTTCTATATAAAAAGAATACTATATTTACAAACAAAAAGAAACCCTTCAAAAATAAACTCTTAGTGGTCAGTGGACGGGACTCTCACCTCAGAACTAAACCTGCAAAACCTACACGGAAATAAAAAAGTGATAACGCTTAATGGAGATATACAAATACGGAGGACTTCTAAAGAAGTCGCAAATCAACACAGAGCGTGCATATAAATTTACAGGTACTAGCATCAGTAATTCAGAAGCTTATTACACACATATACATATAGCACATACATGACGATAACTTGTTCAAAATCCATACAGATACAGAAGCAATACAAATTGCTAAAATCAGGAGTATACAGAACATATAACCAAACCCGGCTTTACATATAACTTCACATTCAAACGAACAATTAGCCTTACTTTTCGGCCGTCTCCTATGGTGCTTGCACTGTCTGACCTCTAAGTCGTCCTCCTCTAGCAGATCCAGTCAATCCCATGTTAGCCTTACTTTTCGGTGAACTGAACCTTCACTCAAAACCTGGCAATTGTCCAGCATATGCTCCATGCTGCCACAATGGAAACATTCTCCAGAAAGCCTCCTACAAGTGCCCCAATGGAACCTATCACAGTGCTCACACTTAGGCATTGTACTTCCCTTACTAGACAGTGCTAAAACACTATCCTTCGATGTCGGCTCACGACCTGATCCTCGGATAACGTGCCTACTTGCAGCTTCTCGCGACTTCCTAACACTCGGTACACTACTATCATTTTCTTTTCTCTTAAGTTCCTTTCGCTGCTTGATCACTTCTGACTCTTCCAATTTCATTGCTGCTGAAACCAATTGGTAGTAACCTACTGAATGCATGATGGCCATAGCTAAAAGAGAGCCTTTGATGTTCTCTCTTAACCCATCTTCAAACTGACGACACTTGAATTCCTTAGTTAGCAACAAATCTGGCACATACTTACTTAACCTACTGAATTCCTTCTCATAATCACTTACTGACAAACCTTTCTGCCTCAAACTTATGAATTCCTTACACTTTTCCTCTCGGTATGCTTTAGTCACATATCTCTTTTCAAACTCTTGCACAAACTAATCCCATGCCATCTATATAGGTCGTTGAGGGTTCCTCAACACTAGCTTCCACAAATCATAAGCCGAACCTTGCAAAAGGGACACTGCACAATTAACCCTCTGATCCAATGGACAATTTATCTCTTGCAGAATTTTGCCCATCTTCTCTAACCAATATTCAGCTGAATTCGACTGATCCAAAGTCGTACCACTAAATTCCTCTGCCCCTCTTCTTCTAATCAAATTAGTTGGGGGCTTAAGGGCAGTCAATCTCTCAATCAACTGCATTATTCCTTGCATCAGTATCGGATCACCATAAGTTGGACCTAAACCTTCAGCATGAGGTCTCTCAAGTGCAGGCTGATTAACCCTCGCAGGATTAACACTACCTAACGTCTCACCTATCTCTTCACTAGGATCGGACTCCATCTAAACTCTACACAAGACAACATCTACATTAGGCTACGACTCTAGTTAGACTCACACACATCTAAACATCTTATAGACTAGAACCATCTAACCTGAGCTCTGATACGATAACCTAAGACACCCCAATACCCCTTGGGAGGAATATCGGGATGTCACACACGAAAAACACATAAACACTCATGTAGAGACCGAAGCGAAAGAATTGAAAACATGCAAAACACACTATAAGCGGAAGCATTCAGGAATAATATATATATATACTTGCATTACATAACTTATAAAGTATACATATACAAAATCATAACATTATCAAATATCAGAATTACATGTCTTACAAAACATTTACAAAACCCTATATAAGAGTTCTATATAAAAAGAATACTATATATACAAACAAAAAGAAACCCTTCAAAAATAAACTCCTAGTGGTCAGTAGACGGGACTTTCACCTCAGAACCAAACCTGCAAAACCTACACGGAAATAAAATAGTCATAATGCTTAGTGGAGATATACAAATACAGATGACTTCTAAAGAAGTCGCAAATCAACACAGAGCATGCATATAAATTTACAGGTACTAGCATCAATAATTCAGAAGCTTATCACACACATATACATATAGCACATACATGACGGTAACTTGTTTAAAATCCATACAGATACAGAAGCAATAATAATTACTAAAATTAAGAGTATACAGAACATATAACAAAACCCAGCTTTACATATAACTTCACATTCAAACGAACAATTAGCTCGAGTTACAATGATGGTGGATACAGGTGTTCAGAATACTGATTAGTAGTATCAGAAGATCGAAGCCTCAATTTTTTGAAGACCGAAGCGTAAATTATCAGATGTTCGAAGGTACATTTTCAGATACTCAAAGGTACAAAAACTAGACCCTTAATAAGCATGCTTATCTATCCACTACCTTGACCGATCAGGCTGACAAACAACTTAAGTAACCAAACTTGTACTCATGTACTCAAGCACGATCAACTTCAATGAATTCATGTACAAGTCAAGTAATCCATCATATTAAACATAGCTTTTAGCATATAACAATCCTAATTGAATGATGTTAAACTAGATTAAAATGATGCTCATACTTATGCATAACATTTATAAATGAATAATAAATCAAGGTGTAAAAAAAATAGGGTACCTCACGGTCACAACCACTTTGGGTGTCACCGTGACATACCAAAGATGCAAAACAGAAAGTAAACATAGGGTACCTCACGGTCACAACCACTTTGGTTGTCACCATTGTAACAACCCGATTTGGACCCTAGTAGAATTACAGAGTTTTGTTAGGTAATTTAGGATTTTGTGTATATGAGAGAATGAATTTGAAATGAGTTCCCATATTGAATTAAGGCTAAACTTTTGTTAGAAGAAGATTTTTTTGAGAAGCTGAAGTGAGTGGCTTAGTGTGGGTTTTATCGTGAGCGCGACAGAACGCTTCACGTGAAAGCCTATTTGAGTTAGATATTTTTGGCTTATTTGATGGGTTATTGACATGTGGTGGCTTAGAGTGGTGACACCTAGCTTTTGCATGAGTTAGTAGAGAGAATAAAATAGATTGAGATATATTAATTGAAGTGGTTTGGCATTAATTGAGTTTGGTGGGCTTTTAATGTGAGTTGTTGGCTTTGGATTTGGATTGACCGGCCACCCTTCTTGTCCCTCTCTCCATTTTCTGCTTTTGACTTATTTTTCCTTTCCTTTCTTGTTTCTTGAGTTATGCCGTGCTCCTTTGCTTCTCTTTTCTTTTCTTTTCTTTTCTTCTTCTTTTGGTTTGCTCCTCAAGTGGATTACTTAGATTGGTTTGAAGAGAGTGTTGTGGAAATTGAGTTGGATTCTTGGATAGGTAAGTTTGGTTAAGTCTTTGATCTGACCTCCTTTTTCTTCCTATTTTTGATTTAAAGTATAAGAGGATTGATTCAAGTGTTATTTGAAAGACTTTGTTGAAGCTGTAGATAAGGGATTGGACAAAGGCAAGGAAAAGATTGGAACCGAATAGAGAGAAGTGATCAAGCTACCTAGAGATTGGGATCGAGTGTGAATTCAGTTGTTTCTGCATGTGTTTTAGTATGTTGTATGCTTGATTAGAGATATATATAAGTAGTGATGCATGATGAACTTTAATTAGTCCATTAGTTTGTTAGTTGTACATTCATTATGTGTTCATTTTGATTGCTTGCAGTGTTTGAAAGAATTAGCATGATAAGATTGTAGTCGAATAGTAAAAATTGAGTATTTATTGATGATTGACGTTTTTGAATGCATTGGAGGTGTGGTTTTACATGATTTAGCATGTTAAAGAGTTTTGGGCAAGTTTGCATTGAAAATGGTTTGATATTGAAAGCTTTGAATTCCTGTTGTTGGCTGGAAATTTTGAGTACATGACTCTGTCGTGAGCCCGACGCTTGTCGTGAGTGCGACAGAGACTGGAAGTGTTTTTCTAGCTTGGGGCAGCAGAGAGCACGAGTCATGCAACGTTAGGCTACTCCGAGTCGTGTTAGTGAGCATGAATCATATTTGTGGGCTTTATCACGAGTCGTGAAGTTGGGCACGACTCATGACAGCTCCTTTCCACAGAAAGAGAGAGCATGAGTCGTGCACATGAGCACCAGTCGTGCACGTGAGCACGAGTCGTGCATAGCCTCTTCTCTGCAGCGTGTTTTTTGTTTCTGTCCCGAGCACGACCCTATGTCGCGATCGCGACATTGACCCGTTTCACACTTGCCCCATTTTTGAAAATGACTTTTTTGTCCCACTTTGCATGGTTTTTCACTATTGCATGAGACATGGTTGTGCCTTGATGATATTGTTGTGCTAGATTTGAGTAAAGGATTAGTGCTATATTAGTGTTTTGACTTTTAGTTTTGATATTGCTTAGTGTTATGTATCGAGTGAGTGAGTTGAGCCTGAACTGTCAAAGTAGTGGATAGATAAGCATGCTTATAAAGGGTTAGAGGCGGCTACTACAGTGACCTTAGTTGTGTCTACTTGATGAATACCTAGTGTATTCAACGCTATTGAGTTAGTTCTCTAGAGTTTATACAGTATCCACAGTACCCGTATCAACCATTGTTGAGGATTTAGGCTATTATATGTGTTTCAGTGTACAAGAGTAGTAGTAGAGGCTTTTGCATGTATTTGAATACCGTAAAACATGATCTTGATATTGATCGCCTTATTTGGATTTTGTACATGGAATGAGATAAAGTGTAGTGTTATATGTTACAAGGCTATGTGTGTATATGCATTTTTTTTTATAAATAACATGACTATTGATAGTGATATGCATGTGATATATTTATGACTTCGTTCGAAGTCTATTGCTTTATTTGTCCCCACTAATGGTTATCGCTTAGCACGGACATTTGTTTCCGTGTAGGTTTGCAGGTTTGAACCAGTGAGTGCACATCTGCAGGTCATGGCAACTAAGAGCTTGTATATGATCTTTTTATATAAGATAGAGTTTGTGATGTTTTGAGTAACATCATTATGTAAATAGAAAGTATAATGTCTATATGTAAATGTTAGCGGTAATGTTTTATGTACAAAAGATAATTTTGTAATATGTATATTAGTTATTAATAGTATATGTTTGGCCCAAAATATTCTTATTATTTACTGTCATTGCTTTCGCTATAGTACAAGTATGTGTGTGTGTGTTTCTCATGTGGCGCTTTGATATTCCTTCTCAGGGGAATCGGGGTGTTACAACCATGACATATCACACAATATCCGGGCAGTAAGCAATCAAGGGTATCTCACGCTCACAACCACTTTGGTTGTCACCATGATATACCAAAGATGCAAAACAAAATGTAAACTTAGGGTACCTCACGATCACAACAACTTTGGTTGTCACCGTGACATACCACACACTCCTCAGATAGAAGTATTTCTTGCATACCTCACGGTCACAACCACTTTGGTTGTCACCGTGACCTATGCATGAATGCCCAAAAATAGAATTTCATTAAATGTTCCACAACTCAACTCAAAGGCCATAATTGACCAACATACTTTCAAACCATGCACATGCATATATCAAAGACTTACTAAACATTATGCCAATAACATTTCAAGGCTCTAAATCAATATTTAACATAAAATCGTATACCAATTTCAAGCGAGAACATGAATAACCAATCATGAACACATGTCTCTCGAAAGCACAACTAATCATGCTCAATAATCATACTCTAAACAGGTCTAAGATTATCAATATTCCCACTATAACACATGCATATACACAATTCTAACTCATAACACAACATACACCCAATATACACAATTCAAAAACACATGCACAACTATAGGGCACATGATCCCAACCTGTAGGAGCAGTCGAAAACACTATTCTTGAAGATTAAATCTTTTCCTTGCCTTTCTCAATTCTCTTGTCCAGAGCTTCATGCACAGCCAACACAACCACACATGCTCTTAGTCCGTAACCCAACCAATAAAAATCACAAAGAAGAATGGAGTAGAAGAAGATCTAAATAAGTCAATTACACTTACCTCTCAACTTTAATCCTTGATTATACTCTTCAATTAATCCAATTAAGTAGCAGAAATAACTCACAAGCCACTCAATCAAGGAAAGAAGAGATGAAGGGCAGAAAAAGTGAGGAAGAGGAATAAGAGAGAGAAGGAAACTGCAAGCAAAACCCAAGGGATAGAAAAATCCACTAACTCCTCTTAGAAAGCATGTACTTATCCTAGGTGGCACTCCCACATCTTGCCACCTTCCTCACACTTGAAAAGTGTCCCATTCAAGCTAAATTCCTCTTCAAGTCCATGGCAAAGTTCTCTCTAAGTCTCTCTAATCCATTTCTCCTTCAACCAACTAATAATTCCATTCAATTAAGTCCTCAATCAAAACATATATCCAAATTACATAGCAATAAACACATTACATCCTACTAAGGTGCAAATCGAGTCGTTACATCAATAATCAACTGCCTCAAATACGGCTTAGCTTTCAATTGGGCAACGAAAGCCCCTTTCGAATCCAATCTCCACTTATAATGCTTCAATACCAAAGCTGACATTGATTTTTGACTCAAAGCATCGACGACCACATTTGCTTTATCCGGATGGTATTTAAAAATGCAGTCTTAATCCTTAAATAGCTCTAACCAATGGAATTGCCTCATATTCAACTCTTTCTGTGTGAGGAGATACTTCAAACTTTTGTGGTCCATAAAAATCCTACATGTCCCCCCATACAGATAATACTACCAAATCTTAAGAGTAAAGATTACAATTGCTAACTCTAAATCATGCATCGGATAATTCTTCTCATAAGGCTTCAACTGACAAGATGCATACGCTACAACCTTACCCTCTTATATCAAAACACAGCCAAGCCCAACTCCGGAAGCATCACTGTACATTACAAATTTCTTACCCGATATGGGTTGAGTAAGTATAGGAGCTTCGATCAACAACTTCTTTAACTGCTTGAAGCACGACTGGCACTTATTAGACCACTCGAATTTGACCCCTTTCCTTAAAAGTCTAGTCAAAGGAGCAGCAATAACCGAAAATCCCTTAACAAACCACTGATAATACCCTAACAAACCTAGGAAACTTCTCACCTTGGGCACATTCCTAGGCGCCTTCCAACTCACAATAGCCTCAATCTTAGCCAGATCAAATCTGATTCCCTCAGCTGAAACAATATGACCCAAGAAGGATATCTCCTTAAGCCAAAATCACACTTACTCAACTTTGCAAACAAATGGTGATTTCTTAGAACCTGAAGCACTATTCAAAGATGCTCTTCATGCTCACTCTCAATCTTCGAGTAAACTAGAATGTCATCAATAAATACCATAAAAAATCAGTCGAGATATAGCCTAAACACTCTGTTTATCGAATCCCTAAAAGCTACAGGCGCATTGGTCAATCCAAACGGCATCACAAGAAACTCATAGTGGCCATATCGCATCCGAAATGCAGTCTTAATTACATATGTGTCCTTAACCTGAAGCTGATAATATCCAGACTGAAGATCAATCTTAGAAAAGATTCCCGCACCTCTAAGCTGATCAAATAAATCCTTAATTCTAGGCAATGGGTACTTATTCTTCATAGTAACTTTATTAATCTAATGGTAATCGATGCATATTCTGAACGTCCTATCCTTCTTCTTTACAAACAAAACTGGAGCTCCCCAAGGAGATATGTTGGGTCTAATAAAACCTTTATCCAATAGCTCTTGTAATTGAGTGGAGGTAGCACGACTCGCGAGTGCTGAGGTGTTCTGTCCGAGTCGTGAGGATGCAGCACGACTCGGCAGTTTGTGCCTGGCATCCTCACGAGTTATGAAGCCTCTTCACGAGTCGTGAGTGAGGATCCCGACTCGTGACCTCCTCTTTCCAGCAATACATTGGCGTCATGAGTCATGAGGGAGGATCACGACTCGTGACTGTCCCTTGCCTGTGAGACGCTAGCATCACGAGTCGCGACAGCATGTGCGACTCGTGACTGGCCTCTCTTCCTCAGCTACTGTCGCGAGTGCGACAGTGAGCCTTTCCTGTCCTATTTTGAAAATGAATTTCACAAGCTTCTTTTACATGGGTTTCATTACATGACACATGATTTGTCTTATATGGCCTATTAGTTGATAAATTATATGTTCTTAATTAGTTATGTACATGATTTATATGTCTTCATCTTGATTAACTTCACATGTATACATAAAATAATATAATTATACTTGATTTATCCTCTGTTATATGATAATTATTTTAGATCATGATTGAGTTACTATATGAGCCTAGTAGTCATAGTTAGTGGATAGAAAAGCGCTTATCAAGGGTCAAAGTGTGAGTGCAGCTGCTATATGTTATTTGTGATATGAGGGCCTCGTTTGGGTCATATAAGATGTTTGAGACCTCAATCTCCGGTATACTTTTGGGTATACATGATTATAAAATGTTTTGAGACTCATGTCTCTATATGCGTGGGATACTATGTCCTATCAGTATTATTAGTACCCGTATCTGTTGGGTTTCGTCGGATTAATTGAACATTAATGCAGCGGAAACAAATCGAAACCCGAAAACAGGATCCATGTATTTCGATTGATTCAAATGAAAGTGATAAGATTTACTAACCTTTTCAGTGTGGGAATTCGAATTGAACACCTTTAAATCGAACTGAAGACGCTGCCTTTAACACGAACGTCCTCTACTGGTATCCACACGCACGAACAAAATGAACCGAAGTCGCAGGGTTGCTAGTTCCCTTTAGATGCGAATGGATTTTACGATTTTCTTTCCTTCTCAAGGAAGAACAATGGTGGCTGTGTTTTTTCTTTTCAGAAAATTAGCTAGAGTTTTTCTTTTCTTCTTCTCAATAAGAAGTTAAGCTAGCTAGGGTATCCAATGTTGGTATCCTATGTTGGTATCCAATGTTGGTATCCAATGTTTTTAACCACCTTAAAACTCTCATTCCTTTTGAAAAACGGAAATTGAGTTTTGATAAGAGTTAATAACAAGAGATAATAGCCCAATAGCCCAATAAAATCCATATTGTTCATTTTGGTCTTGGTGTGTGACCCAATAGGTTTATATTATGTTGGCAGTGGGCCTTATCCCATAATAAGCCCACAAGTCATAATTGGTCTCTAGCAAGACATTATGACTACCCAAATAATATAAATATCGTTAGTTCGATTTTAACCTGTCAATAGAACATGTTATTATCCTTTTATCACACGATACCTTATTTGAACATAAGTCATGGTACATGTCAAACTTATATTGTTCAAACATTTAATTTCCCGTTCACTAAGTAGACTGATAAATTCAAATGATATTGATGACACTATCAATTCATTCGAGTACGGCCATGCATTTTACAGTCCTACTTATCGAGGGGCCCAATAGATATCTCTCTCATTAGAGAGGGACAAATTCCATCTTGATTATTCACTTTCCTCCGCATAATTCTCATTATGTCCGATCATAAACTTTATAATTATTCGATAAAAGATAACGTTTGATTATGTCAAAACATAATGATCCTTATGTAGGAAACTATGATAACCTCAGGTCAAAGGATTCAATAACATATCTATTATAAGATCACTTATGACACTATCCCATGAGTTGATCTTATAGTGGGTCTATCCAATACTTTGTTCTCTAGCAAGTACCTATAGATTTGATTTATATCAACATATATATAATCATCCCATGATTATCAATGCAAATCTATACTAGTCTTAATTTATCTTTATGCCCTTTATTGATAAATAACTAGGGACAACATGAATAACATTGTTATTCATAAACATTACAATAATGTAACATGCCAATAATATCAATGTGAAGAAAACCATTATATAAATGAAAATGTATTGATTACATCAAGGTCCAAATGTTTGGCCTAGGGCATAACCACTAACAGTATCCACTAGTCAGAAAGTAATCATGCTATTACTTTGGTTTATTACATGAGATTGATACATGAAGCTATTAATTATATGACATGAATATATGTTACATGTATATGTATTTGCGTTATGTCATGATGACATATAATACTTGTATTCGGACATAAATGGTTAATTGTTTGTATTGTGAAGATCCATATGAATACTTATTATAAGCATGAGTAGTATATGTTTATATGCTTTTGTTATTATTAAGTTTATATATATATATATATATATATATATATATATATATATATATATATATATATATGTTTATTGCGATTATATGTACATGTATGTGTTGTTCCTCCCCACTAAGCGTTATCGCTTAGCACGGGCTCTTTTCCTGTGTAAGTGGCAGGTTCATTTTGGAGTCAGACATCTGCAGGTCGGCCACTAGAAGTCTATAGTTGGAGTTATTTTGTCTTCGCTGTATTTTTGTATATGGAGTATGATTTTGGAAATGTAATTTTTGTAAAGAATGATTTAGTACATGTATATGCTAAATGTTTACAAATCCCTTTTGTAAAAAAACTATATGGTTATATACATGGATTTGTTATCTTTTGATTAAATGTATTTGTTTTCTTAATTTATTTGAGTATATGTATATGTATTTAAGTTTGTATATGAGTTTGTGCGCATGGCACTCCGGTATCCTTCCAACGGGGGTATCGGGGTGTTATAGCTTGGTATCAGAGCACCGATTTAGTCGATTCTGGTTCTATGTGATTGGTTGAGTATAGAGTCTTTACATGAGAGTCTGTCTAGAGTCGTGGTGTAATGCAGATGTTGTTTTGTGTAGTGTCTCGATGGAGTTAGATCCAAGTGAGTAAATGGGCAACATGATGGAAAGTGTGAATCCAGTTTGAAGTATTTCGGTCGGACAGGATAGGCCTGCACGTGAGCGTGCACTAGTAGAAGGTCAGGGTTTTGATCCGGCATTAGTGCAAGGGTTGCTTCAAGTGGTAGACAGATTGACTACTCCTGAGGCTCCTTCTGAGCTTATAAGGAAAAGGGGAGTAGAAGAATTCCATGGAACCTCTTTGGATGAATTGGATGTAGTGAAATTCTTATTGAAGAGAATTGATCGAATTCTATAAGAGATAGTTTGCCCTCCGCATCAACGAGTTACTTGTGCTGTATCGCTTTTGCAAGGATCAGCGTATGATTGGTGGAAGCTTATGCTTCTCAATCCCCAGAGACCAACTAAATTGTCATGGGAGTTTTTCATGAAAGAATTTGAGCAGAAATATGTGACTAAGGCCTACCGGGAGGCAAAGTTGAATGAATTGATCAATTTGAAGCAGAGGAATTTATCGGTCAGTGACTACGAGAAAGAGTTTAGCTGGTTGACCAAGTATGTGTCAGTTAGTGGCTGCTGCGATAAATTTTGAAGAATCCGAGATGGCAAAGCAAAGAATAGAACAGAAGAGGAGAGCACCGGATGGTGGAGTTGCTAGTAATAAGAAGTCCAAAGGTGCTCTGGTAGGATAAGGAACTAGAGGGATTGCTCAAGTGCCTTCCGAGGTGGGAAGTGTAGCACCGCCCACGAGTAAAGGAACTAGAGCACCGGAGTGTGAACATTGCCAAAGGTACCATTGGGGTACATGCCGCAAGATAACTGGAGCGTGCTTTAAGTGCGAAAGTATGGAGCATCGGTTTGCTAATTGCCTCGATCGGCTAGAGAATAAGAGCCAACAAGAGAGTAAAGCGGGTGGAGGTAGATCGAACGAAACAAGAAGTACTCGGGACAGAAATAGAGCTCCTCGGTCCCCATCGGAATCGGTGCAGCAACCTAGTACTATAGGAGAGTATGTTTCGGCTAGAGTCTATGCGATGATTAGAGAGGATACTCCAGAAGCTACAGGTCTTTTCGGTAATTGTTGACTTGTTAAGTTATTTTTTTGAGTTCGATTTTTGTATTTGGGATGTAAGTGATTAGCGGGAAAATTTTGAGGACAAAATTTCTTAAGGAGGAGAGAGTTGTCACATCCCAATTATGGCTTAGTAGAAATAGCATGTGTAATTGGATTATTTAAAGGGTATTTTGGTAATTTATGCAAGTGGATTAAGGACTTAATTGAAGAGTATTTAAAGTATTTGGAGAAAGAATTTTATTAGTGATCAATTGGTAATTTATAAGGATTCATAAAAAAATTTACAAGGACTAGAAGCAAAAGTCAAGGAAGATGAAAAAGAGGTCCAATGAATGAGTGACATGTGGATGAGTTGGTGAGTGCATTAATGGGGATTTGAAAGGAGTAGAGAGAGGGAAGGCAGAAATTTTAGCATCCCGTGGAAGCTATCTGGTTTTGCCCTCTCCCTTTCCTCTCACGTTATCTTGCTCTTTCTCTTCTCCATTTCTGCTCTCTTCCTTTGTATGTGCTGTCCTTTGATACTTGAGCTAGGGTTTTGAGATTTGAGTTACTTCAAGAGGTAAGTGGCTGCGTTATTTGGTTTGGATCTTCTTCTTCTCCTTCCGTTTGGTTTTGTAATGGGTTATATTGTTGTTTGCATGGGTTAACTAAGCTTTGGTTTTGATTGGATTTGTGAAAGAATCTGAAGAAAGAAGAAAGGATAAAGGGAAAGGAAAGGTTGGATTTTGAACCTAGCGGGTTAAACTCCATTTCCAGGTTTGGGAGTTTGCATTTGACTATGTATGTTTGAGAATGGTTGTCCATTTCTCTTTGGATCTTAAGTTGATATGCAATTATTTGTTATTTGTGTGTTTTTGATACATGTAAAAGTATGTGTTAATAGATTTGGGTATATGAGTTGAGATGATAGAGTTATAAGTGTTTGCATGTCTATTTTGAATGAACATACATGAATATGAGATGAATTTCTTGGTTTATGCAACCTTAATATATGTTGTTTTGATTTGTGTAAATTGAGTTATATTTGTTATAAGCATGATTGGAGAGCATTGGAGGTACATTTTTATGTGATTTTGCATAATATATGATGTTGGATAAAATGGGTTTTTGATTTTGTTAAATTATGGGTTTAGCATGATCTGCTGAGAAATTGAAGAACGCGATGCTTGTCGCGATCGCGACAGAATTACGAAATTCATCTTCTCACGCAGTGCGCTGAGGTGTTCCATCGGAGTCGTAAGGAGGCAGCATGACTTGGCAGTTTGTGCCTGGCATCCTCATGAGTCGTGAAGCCTCTTCACGAGTAGTGAAGATGCCTCACGGCACATGAGGTTGTGAGAGAGAAGGATACGAGTCGTGAGTGAGGATCACGACTCGTGACCTCCTCTTTCCTGCGATGCGTTGGCATCACGAGTCATGAGGGAGAATCACGACTCGTGACTGCCCTTTGCCTGTGAGATGCTAGCGTCACGAGTTGTGACAACATGTGCCACTCGTGACTGGCCTCTCTTCCTCGGCTACTGTCGCGAGCGCGACAGTGAGCCTTTCCTGCCCTATTTTGAAAATGAATTTCACAAGCTTCTTTTACATGGGTTTTCATTACATGACACATGATTTGTCTTATATGGCCTATTAATTGATAAATTATATGTTCTTAATTAGATCTATACATGATTTATATGTCTTCATCTTGATTAAACACACATGTATACATAAAATAACATGATTATACTTGATTTATCCTCTGTTATATGATAATTATTTTAGATCATGATTGAGTTGCTATATGAGCCTGGTAGTCATCGTTAGTGGATGGATAAGCGCTTATCAAGGGTCAGAGTGTGAGTGCAGCTGCTATATGTTATTTGTGATATGAGGGCCCCATTTGAGTCATATAAGATATTTGAGACCTCAGTCTTCGGTATACTTTCAGGTATACATGATTATAAAATGTTTTGAGACTCACACTACAAGAAAAATGCTTTTTAACGAGGGGAAATCCGGTCGTTAAAAGTTAAAATCCGGTCGTTAAAAACTTTTAACGACCGGAAAATCCGGTCGGTAAAAGCCCCTTCGTTAAAGGTATAGACGACCGGATATTGAATCCGGATTTTCCCTTCGCTAATTATATTCACTTTTAACGAAGGGATTTTCGGTCGTCAAAAATACCTTTTAGCGACCGAATTTTCCCTTCGCTAATTGTTTCCACTTTCAACGAAGGGATTTCTGATCGTTAAAAACACCTTTTAACGACCGGATTTTCCCTTAGCTAATTATATTCACTTTCAACGAAGGGATTTCCGGTTTTTAAAGATACTTTTTAGCGACCGAATTTTCCCTTCGTTAATTATATTCACTTTCAACGAAAGAATTTTCGGTCGTTAAAGATATTTTATAGCGATCGGATTTTTTTTTTGTTAATTATATGCACTTTTCAACCTTTTTTGTCGTTAAAAATACTATTTTACCTATCGGATTTTCCATTTGCTAATTTTATTCGCTTTTAACGAAGGAATTTTTTGTCGTTGAAGATACTTTTTACCGACAATGAAAAAATATTCGGTATTACCTGTACACATCATTCACACACATATATATATATCCAAAATTATAATAAATAGTTTTTCCATAGATTATAAAATATCAGATACAAAATATATCGATATTTCAAAATTGTTTGACATCGTATCATATACAAGTATAAAATATAAAAATAGCTCCTATCTATATATCCAAAAAAATAGATTGCATAATGAACCTTATATCTTCATTGTCCATTGTTTTGAAGACCTGTCGAATTTAAAACATAAATTTATAATTAAAATTCATACATAAAGGCAATAAATCGAAAGGCCAAATAATTTAATATTTTTAATTTAAATTATAATTTACCTTAAATATTCAAAATCTCCCAACAAGTGTAATTATATATACACTTCAAAATATCCAAAATCCAACAAGTGTAATTGTACATACACTTCAAAATATCCAAAAAATGAAAAGGGCTGCAAAGAAAAAGTAAAAAATAATTATAAGTATAATGTCATTATAACAATAAAAAAAATAGAATACAACTTACATTAAAATAGGAACTAGATTCATTAATTTAGTCACATAAGAGAGAATGTGGATAGCAAAGGAGAAAAAAAGACTGAAAAAATTTCTAGGGTTCCTCAATTTATGTCAGCCAAAAAATTTCTTACAACAAACCAAAAATTAAGTATACCATTCCATAAGAATAAACAATCAAACAAATCAACTCGTGAAAACAGGATTAGTTGGCTACTAACATTCACTTCAATTTCAAACACACTACAAAAAAAACAGTGAATTAGCGACGGATAACTATTAAATTGTACAATACTTAAATTAAAAGTACATGTTTATGTAATATTTGACAGCATTCCATTAAATTCCAGTACCTACAAATTACTAATAAAAATTTCAGATTAATACATATTAAAATTAATGAATTAAAAATCAAAATAACAAAGATTTTTAATAGTTCATATATTACAAGGCACTAGCCATAGCACCCATTAAAGACACAAGAGGAAACCTAAAAAAATAATAGCCTTACTGTAAATGCTGGTAATACAACTTTTTCTAAAGAAAATATAAGAATCAGATATAAATTGAATAGCCTTACTGAAAATATAAGGATTGATGCTAGATACATAAGATTTCACAAGCAAATGAATATCAAATCAGATATAAATTGAATAACACAAAACAAATTGAGTTGAGAAGCAAATCAGATATATATATATACATTTTAAGTACTAGCATCTGCTAAGTGTTTGAGCCAATCTTCATCTATAAACTTTTTAAGTTTCTACAGACAACAAAGTGCCTAATCTACCAGGAGCCAAGTCAGAATGGTAGTTTAGATTACTACATGATCTCATTTATGTTTTCCCCTTCTGTGTGTTTTTTTTTCGAATTATACATCATATTTTATTAGTATTTAACTATCAATTTAACATTAAACCAACAATTTTATGCATAAATACTTTGATGGCAACTAAATTTGGCAGAAAAGTTTTGCAAGGTTGGTTTTTCAGTTTACCTAAACTAATGTGGCTGTCCCACCACCTCGATTGAGAATGAGATAAGTTTGCCATGATTCCAGCCAAGAACAACAAAGCAAGAGGTATGGACTTTGAAAGGCCGCCCTGGTCCTTACACCAGTAATAAAAGCCCGAGTAATAGATCCAGGCCAGAGTAACGATTCAACTTCTTCCTACCCAATCAAACTCTAAAGAAGCCAGGTAGATCTTTGTTTAACTTCTTGAACCTAAACATATAGATCATCCAGAACCATGTAATTAAGTGAAACTTCAAATATTTGTTGTTTACTAAACAAATTTACAGACAGACAGTATGCTGATTACCTGCTCAGTTGAAAAAACAGTCCCTACTTCCCAGCTAATGGAACTCCTTACTTCAGTAAATTTAAAAAATTCAAGGAAATTAAAATTAGATCTTCAAAACCTGTAAATTTCAAAACAAAACAGATTATATGGTCAAACGGTGCTAAACTTAGAATATCAAATCAAAAAATTAAAAAAGCAAGGGACATTAAAACAAACAAAGTTGCATTATTTTGATCTCCCAAAATACAGGACATGGAGCATTGCCAGAAGTTCTTTTGCAAATAAATCACAAAGAAGTAACAAAAGAATGAATATCGACCCAATGAGAAAACCAAAAATAAAAAAAAAAAACTATGAAAACAAATCTATCAAATTAATATTGATTAAAGCATAAGACTAGTATAAGTCACAGAACCACAAAATATGAATCCTTTATGCGCTGTACTAAATGTATGGTGGATTTTAATCTGCAAGAGGAAATTATCATAAAAAAGAAGAGAAAAGATAGAAACTTTAGCCAAGTGGATATCAAAAAACTGCTAAAAACGATGCCTTTCAGGCTATTACAGATTAAACACCTAAAAGATTCACCTGAAGAGGACTGCTGAGAATGAAATTTTAAAGATAAAAATTTTCCATCTTTCAAACAATAATAGACAAATCAAAATCCAGTTCCAATCTATCTTTAGGCACTCTGTTTTCATATCAATAACCAATAATTTTAAAAGATGATAATGAAACTAAAGGCCCATGCTTAAGCAATCTTATGACCGCTAATCGTTACTACCTCAAGTGATGAGAAATTATTATTAAATGATTAAGGATGTAGTACATGAGCTGTAAATGATCCATGTCAGACTATTCTTTGTCACTGGCACAGATCAACAAAGTGCATTTGCCCACAAAAGTTGAAAGAGCAAATTCTTCATAATTTATCAGGATGTGACATGATCAACTTGTAGCACGCAATTTCATAAAAAAATGCAATAGCTACAAACAGTTCAAATCAAAACACAATACAGAAGCTAATCAAAATCAGAAAATAGTGTTATAAACAATTAATTAGAGACTTCATGTAAAACTAACCACCATCAAAATAATATGTGAAGCAAAAAGCAATTGAATCTTTCAAAAAGATGGCTATCAATGACCAATATGTAATGCCTGATAGCACAATGCATAAACCTCAAAATTCCTAACCGTCATCTGCCTGAGTATTTGAGAATGCAATTGAACAACCGGAACTTCTAATGGCACCATAAAGTACTCATTAAAACATTTTTAAAATTTCCAACCATACAATAAATAACCTACCTGTGACTAGAGAATGAACCAATAATATGCAACCAATGACCTTTTCCAGAGGAACTATCAGCATTGAGAGCAGCAATATATATCTTGCCATCTCTACAGCCAGCATAGAAGACATGTTCACAAGGGTCTAAAGCAATTGCATCAATTATCGAGGGAAATATAATATTTCTCAATAAAATCCCCTTAGATAAGCTCCAGACCTAAGTAAAGGCACATGAAAATTAACTCTTCAGGGTAAAAATGAAAATTCTGCAAAGAACTTTAGACAACAAAGCAAATAGATCCTCCCCAAAGCCCACCCCAGCCAAGTAAACAAGAAGGGGCAACAGAGAATTTTATACAGCAATATGAATATGCCCACAAGATGTTTGATGCAAAATCTCAATGATCCAACTATTTGTAAATTAAAATGGAAGTCTATGGACTGTAAATCCCACTACAGGTTTGGTTCTTAATTTCCATCGTAACTTATAGATAACAACTTAGGAAACTTCTCCTGAACTGTGATAAGCTTGTTTAAGTACTTTAAACGCAAATTAGCAGGTAAACCATATTACACATCAAAAATTTTAAGATTTGGCCAATATATAAATTTTCTGGTTGTGTCTTTAATATTTCAAATGCATAATTGTCAGAAGTCCTTATCATTAATTTCAGCTTTAACTCACATCCAACACAAGGACAGACATACCCAATATTCTCATTTCAAGCATCTACTAACCAACAGCATCAAAACGTGTAAAGTAAGTGAACTACAAGAGCAAAATCAAATATATCAACTAAAATTCTGAAGACAATCATTTTACGCAAAGAGGACAGCAGACCTTACACGTCCGATCCTCAAAAGCTGAGACTATAATTGCATTGCCTCCTCCATAACCTGCTATTATATCTGTTACACGCAGGGTGTGCTCTGAAAAGCTATGCTCATAGAGCTGGCTTGCCGGCTCTGTTTGGTAATCATCAAATATCCTGATTCATTATAGATGTTCACTTGTATCCAATCATCATAACAATTACAACAACACTGTTAAAAGGAGGATAAACAACAGCAAGAAGGAGATAGGTCAATACATGAGAAGTGACCAGACTCTAACAGACCCGTCTTCTGACCCAGAAACCAGAAACGAATCATCGTCAGTAAACATCAAGCATGTAACAGCCCTGTAATGAGCGCGCCATTTTTTGAGCAATCTACCTCTGGCAACCTAAGACCCAAATGCAAAACACGAATTATCATTAAAAAAGGATGGTTAAAAACTTAGAATTTATTTTCACACAGAAAAGAGAGAGTGCGAGAGAGAGACCTCTCATAGGTAAATATTCCGAGACAAACCTCCGCCAACAATATAACTGCCTTCGCTATTAGCAGCAACCAGCTTTATAGGCTCCTCGGGAAAGCTCTTGACTTCTACTTGAGGCTGTCATTACGAAGTCGTCAAAATTTCATATTTGATTGAGGAATTATATCAAACAGTTTATGTGAATTAGTGAATTTGCAAACCTTTGACCACGACCAGTAGAGAATGGAGTCGGAAGACACCCTAAGCTCACGACCAGTACCGGAAGATTCGCCTGCCCTCCAGGAGTCCCGTCGTGCAATTTGTGTCGTCGTTCGCCGCCGGAACTGGCCGGAAAATGCAGAAGAAGCTCACCGTTTTCCTCCCGCTCTCCTGGAACGGCGACATCGCGACGGGGAATAAGACGCCGAGATCGGCGTTGCGAGGAGCCGGTTGCTCGCCATCGACCATCGCCAGCCTCCTCGCCCCTTCCGCCGTCTCTCTCTCCCTCTCTCTCTCTCTCTTTCTCTTCCTCGGTCTCTTCCCCGTTCTGCCTCCCTTCCCTGACTTTCCCTCTCTTTTCTTTTTTACTTCTCATAATTCCCACTAATTCACACCATTAACCACCGGAATTTTATGATTTTAAGGACCGAATTTAATATTTTTGATATATAATAATAAAATTTAATAATTAACGACCGGATTAATTTTTCTTCGTTATTTGTATATTTTAACGACCGGATTTTTATTGGTTTAACGACCGAATTTAATCCCCTCGTTATATAACAATAAAATTTAAGAAATAACGACCGGATTAATTTCCCTTCGTTATTTGTATATTTTAACGACCGAATTTTTATCCCTTCGTTAAATTTTGGTCGTTAAAAGTCAATTTTCTTGTAGTGTCATGTCTCCATATGCTTGGGATACTGTGTCCTATCAGTATCATTAGTACCCTTATCCACTAGTTAGCGAGTAATCATGATGACATATATTGCATTCAGACATAAATGGTTAATTGTTTATATTGTAAAGATGCATATGAATACTTGTTATAAGCATTAGTAGTATATGTTTATATGCTTTTGTTATTATTAAGTTTATATATATATATATGTTTATTGTGATTATATGTACATGCTGTGTTGTTCCTCCCCACTAAGCGTTATCGCTTAGCACGGGCTCTTTTCCCGTGTAGGTGGTAGGTTCATTTTGGAGTTGAACATCTGCAGGTCGGCCACTAGAAGTCTAAAGTTGGAGTTATTTTGTCTTCCGCTGTATTTTTGTATATGGAGTATGATTTTGGAAATGTAATTTTTGTAAAGAATGATTTAGTACATGTATATGTTAAATGTTTACAAATCCCTTTTGTAAAAAAACTATATGGTTATATACATGGATTTGTTATCTTTTGATTAAATGTATTTATTTTCTTAACTTTTTTGAGTATATGTATATGTATTTAAGTTTGTATATGCGTTTGTGCGTGTGGCGCTCCGGTATCCTTCCAACAGGGGTATCGGGGTGTTACAAAAAATGCCTCACAACCTTTCCTCATAAATCTCCTAGCTTGCATGGCAGAAATAACATTCTTCAAAGAACCCGAGCCTAAACCTCTAACCATAACCAGAGACTAATATTTATCTTGAAATACAACCGTCTTCCTATGACAATCTACCACTGCTCGATGCTTACTTAACCAATACATTCCCAAAATCAAATCAAATTCCCGAAAAGGCCAATCAATCAAATCCGTTGGGAACTGTATACCATGAACCAACAGAGGACAGTTCCTAAATACCTTACTCACATTGACACTATGCCCTAAAGGGCTGATCACACAGATCTCATAATCTAACTGGTCAACTTCATGCAACTTATCAAATAACATATCAGAGCACAAGTATGAGTGTGTGGAACCAGGATCAATTAGAGCATACATCTCAGTGTCACAGAGTAGAAACTTACCTGTAATCACATCGGGTACATCTTGCTCATCCCGAGCTCTCATTGCATAGGCCCTTGTTGGCACCATCTGAGGATGATCTACTGACTCCGATGGAGCACCCTCTCTAGGCCGACACCTCAACCTCTACCTCTGCCTCTACCTCGACTAGCTTGAGGAGCATTAGACCCCGACCAACTAGCTTCTTACTGATCCCTAGTGTTCTCACTCAACTTTGGATAGTTAGCCAGAAAGTGATCGGTGCTTCCACAACAAAAACATCCTCCCGTAAGCCACCTTTACTCGCCCTTGTGGTGCTTACTACAGTGAGAACACTCGGGCACCACTTGACCTCTTCCACCAGAACTACCTCTACCAGCACCCGAACTAATTGTAGATCCCTGCTTCCCACCCCTCGAAGCAGGACTTGAAGAGGACTCATCTTGCGGGTTCCTCGATCTCTTACCCGAGGATGAACCTCTGCGAGGGGGATTCCTTCTCTAAGCTCTCTCCCTCAAAATCGACTCAGACCTCTCTGCCCTTACAGTTGCTTGGATGATCTGATAATAATTGATAGTAGGAGTACTCATCAGAGATATGAGCATGACTCTCAAGGACTCATTGAACCCGGCCTTAAAATGCTGACACCGGAACTCTTTTATCAAAATACCCGGAGGAGCATACTTCCAAAGTCGATTGAACTCCTTCTCATACTCTGCAACCGACATAGCCCTCTGTTTCAAACTTAAGAACTAAGCCCACTTAGCCTCTTTATAAGCCTTGGTCACATACTTACTCGTAAATTCCCATTCAAAGAACTCCCATGTGACCGGATCTGGCAACTGGGGATGCCTACGGACCAACTTTCAGCAGTCATAGGCCAATCCTTAGAGCAAGGCAACAACACACTCAACCTGCCTCTCAGGAGGGCAATGAATCTCCTCAAGGACTCTCTCCACCTTCTCAATCCACTTCTCTGCCAACTCAGACTCATCTAAGCTCGTTCTATAGAAATCTTCTGCCCTAGCTTTCCTCATGCTCTCTAACGGGCTCTCAGAGCAGTAACCCTTTCTAAGACATGAGCCATGTCTTGAGATATCTTCAGCATAGCCTCAAAAGGCATGGCTACGACCTCAGGCTGCACCCTAGCTAGCTGAGCCGGACCATACACTGACGGATCTTGCTCTTGGGGATTACCACTCTCAACTGATCCCTCGAGTGATCCACGTGCAGACTCCATCTATAACAAATACAAAGACATCGACATTAGGCCAACACAGTCCTAATAATTCATCTATACTCTACAAACACCCAGAAACGCCTAAACCTAGGGTCTGATACTAAAAATTATAACACCCCTTACCCGTACGTAGGAGAACTTATCCTCGAAGGGAGTGAGAAGCTGTATGGACAAGGGTGTCACCAAACAAAGCAATACAATATACATATATAAATATTAAAATAACAGAAGAAATTAAAACTTGAGAACTTGAAGATCATTCATTGATATGAAAGGTTCATTACAAAATATTCTGCACATAACTGATATTACAAAAATCCCATCTTCCAAAATACATAGCGGAAGCATTACAAAAGAATAAATACAATAAGAGAGCCCAAAATACTACAAAAAGAACTTAGATACAAAACTAAGCTATAACACTTCAATCCTTTTGTGTTGGCTGGACCTTCGGAGACTCTCCCAAAAACTTGAAACCTTTTGCACCTGCACGGATGAAAAAATCGTGCTAAGCGATAACGCTTAGTGGGGAAAACACACAATAATATGAACGGCTATTCATAATGGTCATTAAGGCAGATCACGTACAATATGGCACATACCTATAATCATATATATTAAATCATAGCTTGATCATCATCAGTCATATTCAAAAGCTCATAATCACAACAAAACAATCGCCTGCTGACTCACAATAGCGGATAACGAGTGAACACCTTGGGATACCCGAGGGTACAATAAAAAAGCAACATGTTTATTTTCTCATTCAATAATTTTTCACATTAGAGGATCTTAAACAAGATCTGAACACATTGAGGATCGCGAGGATCCAAATAGGGACCTGATCAGGGTCTGGAACACATTAGGGTTGCAGCTACCGAACTTTATTATGCATTCCTAACTATCCACTAATTTGACTCTTACAGGCCATGCATAACATATTCCATAATCGAAACATAACATCAACATATTTTGATAAAGAAAATTACAATTCAACATCATTTACTAAACAAGATATCACTATGTAAATATAATAATAAAAAAAAAGTTCAAAAGGGACAGTTAAAATAAAAACCAAAAACATAAAATTTTAGGACAGAGAATTTTTATACGGTGGTATGACCAAACCTTACCATTGTGTAAGACATTCCACACGTTGGTAAGGAAAAAGCTTACCGCCGTGTGGCCTGCCAAGCCAAAACCTCTAAAAATAGAATGCATTTACACGGCAATATGGACAAGCCTTACCACTGTGTAAAATGCCCAAAATATACTTCTTCGAAAACAGAATGACTTTACACGGCGGTATGATGATATCTTACCACCATGTAAAATCATGGACAAGCAAAAACGAACACAGAATACGACCACATAGTGGTATGCCCATTTCATTCCGCCGTGTAGATCATCCAAAACCCAGAAATTCATTCTTGTACATGCCTAAAATCCTACCCAAACTTCACATTACTGCCAATCAACAAACACCTCAACAAATCAATTCATAAACAATACAAAACCCAACTTATATACTAATAACCACAATTAAAACATGAAATTAACCCAATCAAAAACTATAACTTAACAAACTAGAATTTTGCTCTAAAAGTTCATCCAAATGCATATTTTGATTCAAAAATGCACAATCAAAGCATCTCAACTTAAATTAATCAAAACCCATAACATTTACACACACATAAACAACTTTAACCTCATAATTTTCCAGAAAAATGAAACTAAAACCAAACAATCAAATTATACACTAAAATCATAAATTTTCCAAACCTTGATCTCTTTTGCTCCAAATCAAGGGCCTCTACTTCCACTAGCCTTCTCCTTACCCTTAGGTTTTTTAGGAGGCACTTCTTATCAAGAACATCAACAATCCCACAAACTCAAAAACCCTAACTATAAATATACACTAGCAAAATCAAAGGAAAGATGCAGAATAATAAAAGAACTAACTAACACTTACAAAATCGACCCAAGAATTGCTAAATCCCACCAATTATAGAGGCCACAAGAAGATAAATCAAGGAGAACAAAGAGGAAGAAGATAAAGAAGAAAAAAAATGGCATGAGGGGTGAAGAGAATGGGAGAGGGGCAAGGGACACCTGCCTCTCTTTCTCTCTTTTTGGCTTATATAGTCTCCCTCACTTGCCACATGGCATCAACCCATTGGTGAAATTTAACCATTCACACCCTACAACCATCTACCACACTACACCTAAGTCTAGCTACACTAACTCACACACTAACTTAATACATACCACTACACTCCAACAAAACCCAAAACATACATAAAACTCAAATTAAATAACACATGCCAAAAAGACACATACACATTCACATGCAACATGGCTCAAACTACAAGGGTGGGAAATGGGGTGTTACAGGGTTAGCACGATGACAGCACTACCACTCAACGGAGGGTTAGCATGATCATGACATTACCATTCTATAGAAGGTTAGCACGATCACGGCATTACCACTTCAGAAGGGTTAGCATGATGACGACGCTACCACTCCATGGAGGGTTAGCATGATCACGACACTACCGCTTGAAATCTCAGAAGGGTTAGCACGACCACGACACTACCACTTTAGAAGGGTTAGCATGATAATAGCACTACCACTCCATAGAGGGTTAGCACGATCATAGCACTACCGCTTCAAATCTCAGAAGGGTTAGCATAATGGTGGCACTACCATTCTATGGAAAGTTAGCACGACCACGGTACTACCACTTCGGAAGGGTTAGCACGATGACGGCACTACCACTCCATGGATGGTTAGCGTGATCACGACACTACCGCTTTAAATCTCAGAAGGGTTAGCACGATGGCGACACTACCATTCTACGGAAGGTTAGCACGACCACAGCACTACCACTTCAGAAGGGTTAGCATAATGACGGTACTACCACTCCACAGTGGGTTAGCATGATCACGACACTACTGCTTTAAATCTCAGAAGGGTTAGCACGATGGCGACACTGCCATTCTATGAAAGGTTAGCACGACCACAGCACTACCACTTCAGAAGGGTTAGCACGATGACGGCATTACCACTCCATAGAGGGTTAGTATGATCATGGCACTACCGCTTTAAATCTTAGAAGGGTTAGCACGATGGCGGCACTACCACTCCATGGAGGGTTAGCACGACCACGACACTATCACTTCAGAAGGGTTAGCATGATGACGGAACTACCACTCCATGGAGGGTTAGCACGATCACGACACTATCGCTTCAACAAAGGACAACATGGTGACAAGCACCGCAATAATATCATCCAATCTGGAAAGACAGCTGCCTCAGGTACATGTGTCTTTCCTTCTTTTCTCTGAATTTTGGCTCACCTAGTGTGACACGCACCGAACCCTGGGAGGCCCCGAAGACTCGCTTTTAGGGCATTCTAGAGAGGTTAATGGAACTTGTAAGAGATTTACAAGGGCATCTATTTTGGGCCACAAAGGAGGTGTTTTGGAGTCGCCACCAAATAAAATATTGGAAAAGGTTGTTTGGCCTCACTGAGCCTAAGACAGCGCATGTGTGCCTATTTTGGGCAATCAGATATATTTTGGACACCTCCTTCCAATAGAACATTAGGAGGATCGTTTAATATCGTGAAGCCTAAGATAATGCATATACGTCTATTTTGGGCAAGCTAGAGATATTTTTGACACCTCTTTCCAATAAAACACTAGAAAGATCATCTAATCTCATGGAGCCTAAGACAATGCAAATTGGGCCTATTTTGGGAAACAAGAGATATTTTGGAGACCCCACCCCAATAGAACATTGAGATGGTCCTCTAACCTCATTGAGCCTAAGACCAGAGATGGTTCGGGACTTCCCATTTATTCATACTTTGGTTAAATTATAATTGAGTTTTGAATTTAATATTTTATTCCTTTTCTCATACAATTTAATGCATTAATTAAAGCGCAGATCATTCACGTAATAAAAGCGATAAATGAAAGCAGTAAATAGAAACAAGATTAAAATAAGATAAACGAAAATCCAATAAATTACAATAAAACTAGGGGCGGAATACCCCCATTGCAAATGACATGTAATCATACAAAAAACGGGGCATTTATTAGGGATGAGGACATTGGTACTCGCATGCATACTTATAAAAATAATTTTAAAGTGACAATTTATTTCGATAAAAATTAGGACATTAGTCCCATTTAATTAGAAAAGCTCTAACTTAATTAGTATAAATATTTAGCCATTTTTATGTTAGCGATATGAAAATAATATTTACAAATAAATGGTACATAGAAGTTGAAATAAAGAGAAGTAGGATAAAAGAATAAACCCGAAAAATGTCCTTGGATCATCGCGTTGTCCTCTATTTTTAGTAACCCAAATCCAATAAAGAAACAACAAAGCTCACAAAAACAAAAATCATGTAAGTGCAATAATTAGCGATAAAATGAACATGAATAGTAAATAAAGATAAACAATCCATGAAAAATTATTCTTTATGAAAAAAATAAAAAATAAGAATAAATAAGAATAAAGGATAAAAAGGAAGAAGAAAATGGAGAAGGAAGGCCCAGGGATGGTCCATAGCGTGCGAGCAACGGCCGTCCCTAGGTTGACCGACTGGTAGAGTAAGAACTCCTTGATAATTCGTCGCTCGGATGAGCGATGGTCGTCAGTGGAGCCTCGGCCCATTGGTCATCCCAGATCCAAAAAAAAAATGAGGAAAATTAACTAAAAACTTGTTTTATTTTAATAAAATGGAATTTTATGTGTAAAATCAACATGAAAGGATAAAATGCAAAAGTGGTTGATCCAGAGTGTTTACCCTCAGAATATTACCTTCGAAGGTGAATGTCACGTGATTTCTATCCTTAGAATTCTACAAGGATTAATCCATAATGTATAAATTCAAAAGATTTTGACTGCAAAATCGTACTTTTTGAAAACAGATCAAGAAAAGAAAATTATATTTTTCCTTCTTAATGTTTTGGTAGCAATTATAAATGCTAAAAATGGCTAGATTGGATAGAAACGAATTAATCTCGTTCCCTCAGATTCGCCTTGATTTGAAGAATATTTGATGAAAAATAAAAGCAAGAACTTTTTTGTGAGAAAACTCTCTATTTCCTAAAAGTTGCTAACCTCGAATAATGAGCCTCAATCCCCTATTTATAGGTTAAGGAAAATCATTCAAATAAATTGAAATTTTGAATTTAAATTTGAAAAATATTTCTGAAATCAGAATTAAATCCGAATGATTTGCAGAATATTCTCAAAATCAAATTAGAGATTTGAAAATATTTTAAGAGATTTGGAAAATATAGGAAATCTTGAAAATATATTTGAAAAGATTTGGAAAATATTGGAAAATCTTTGAAATATATTTGAAAAGATATGAAAAAATCTGAAAAATCCCATTTAATCTTATAGCAGATCAACAACCGACGGGCGTCTATGGAGTATCGATGAGCGTCAGCCAAGGAGGCACTCTTAGTCTTTTGAGCGGCGGACCACCCCATGAGAGGCGGGTGCCGAGAGAAAGCCGTCGCTCGCGAGAGGCAGGCGTTTCTTGCATGAGTAACGGGCGTCTCTCAGCGTGAGAGACCGTCTCCCACACACGAGCGACGGTCGACACTCGTCGCAAGAGATGGGCCTCTCACACAAGCGACGGGAATCGCTCCCGCGAGAGACGAGCCCCTAACGTGAGCGACAGGCATCGCTCCCGTGAGAGATGAGCCCGCCCCGCACGAGTGACATCTGTTGCTCATGCGACGGAGGCTGTCCTTTGGAATGAACGACGGACGTCCCACCCGACAGACGGGCACCCCGTCGGTGGAGTAAAGACAAGATTTTCTAAAGACAAACTCCTCCTGACGCCCGAAAATCTCCTGTTATCATGAAAAGTCCTCAATCCTTGTAAATTCAAAGAGCAAAAACTCATAACTTTCATCCATTTGCCTGGAAACAGACACTGATATCTTCATTGGGTAACTCTAATCTAGACTGTCTCAGGACCCGATGTCTACAGTTCCCCCCAATTTTGGGGAAACTAGTATACTAGTGTTTAGATGAGCTAAAATTCAGAGAAGAAGGAAAGAGATGCGTACCTGAGGCAGTCCCTTACTGTAATGGCCTGAGATATACCCTAGTAGCAAATTGGTTTAATTAGGGTATTTGGGATGAGATTGCATTGAGTATGTTAATTAAGGACTTAAGTGTAAG
This sequence comes from Excoecaria cochinchinensis, assembly GCA_947683425.1. Lineage (NCBI taxonomy): Eukaryota > Viridiplantae > Streptophyta > Magnoliopsida > Malpighiales > Euphorbiaceae > Excoecaria > Excoecaria cochinchinensis. Next base: position 9,160,158 of record CANTUQ010000004.1, read on the forward strand.
TTAATGGAGGACTTGATTGAATAACCAAAAGAAGGTTAAGTGGCTTATTGGCAATTGTGCATGATTAACCATAAGTGGGGATTAATTAGTGTTAAAGATGTTTAGTTAAATCAGATTTGGATTAAGGGAGTAATGGTGGAGTCCACGTGTGAGCTAAGGAAGTTGACACTTCTTCCTTTGCATGCAATATAAGGGTTGGTAGAGAGAGAAAGTCACTAGCTTGCATGTGTATTCAGCCATTTCCTTCTCTCAAACATTCTGCTTCTTCTTTTTCTTCTTTTTACCCGTGCATCTCTCTAAGGGAAAAACCTGTTAAATGTTGAGTTATATAGTTGCTTATTTTTAGATTCTGAAGATTAGCAAGGTAAGTGCTTGGTTGTTGTGCTTTTCTTCTTCTTCTATTTATGGATTATGAGTTTTTGTGGATATTGACATTGGTGTACCAATTTTGGAAATTGGACTTACTTTGGTAGTTGAAGAATTGAAGAAGAATAAGGGAAAAGCTAAAGTTGGTGAACCTAGTTCAAAAGGAGCTCTTTAGGAGCATAGGAGAGGAGGTTTGGGAACCACCCTTGAATTTTAAATTTTGTTATCTTTAATGAAATCTAGAATTTGTATGTTTGATTGTGAAATTATGTATATATATGCTAAGTTGAAGTGTTGAGTGATGAGCCTGTATAATGAATTATGAACCCAGATGTGTATATGGCTTAACTTATGTGGCTAAGTGAGTAATAGATCTATTTGAACATGCCATGTTAAGGTAGCTATAACTTCTTGAATTGAAGTGTAATTGAGTTGTAATTGGCATTGTGGAAGTTAATGAGTATGAGAACATGTTATTAGAATGATAATTGAACCTGATTTAAAAGTCCTAATTTAGCATGAAAAATGAGATTGTAGCACAAGCTGTGTTTTGGTAAAACACTATTGTGTTTTGGAAGTTTCGCATAGGTCACAGTGACAACCAAAGAGATTGCCACCGTGAGGTATGCAGGGATTCCATTCTTCCCGAGTGAACTTGGTATGTCACGGTGACAAGCAAAATGGTTGTGACCGTGAGATACCATGATTTGCATTCTGCCTAGCTATGTGAGGTATGTCACGGTGGCAACCAAAATGGTTATGACCATGAGATACCATGGTTTGTATTCTGCTTGGCAATGTGGGGTATGTCACAGTGACAACCAAAATGGTTGTGACCGTGAGATAACCAAGAGTTACATTCTGTTCGGGTAAGTGGTGTATGTCACGGTGACAACCAAAATGGTTGTGACTGTGAGATCCTTATGTTGCATTCTGTTTTCGAACTTTGGCATGCCACGGTGACAACAAAACTGGTTGTGACCGTGAGGTACTCTGTTCTTAGCAATCAATCTTAAGTCAATCATGATTGTTATTTGATGTTTAAGTGATATTTAGCCAAGCTTAATAGCATCTAATATGAGCTTAATATCAAGATTAAATAGAGCAAATGTATGTGATTAATGAATCCTAATTGCTTGTTAAGTTGTGATCTATAATATGTTATCCATGAGTTAAGTGATGAGTAAATATAATAGTGTGATGATGGTTAAGAATGTGAACTTGTTATCAGCTTACAAATATGCATAAATGATAAACTATATTATCTGCTTATGTGTACTATTGTATTTGATGAACATTGGATCAATTGAATCAATAATTGGATTTAATGAATATAGCCTGCGTGTCACGCCCAGTTCCACTCGCTAAAGCTGATGCAGCTATAACGATAGGAAGTGACCGCGCATGCAAAATTACTTACATATGCTGAACTTAAGGTGATCATAAAAACCGATACAAATAAATTTGTATCTATACTTATTCATGCCATCCACATGCAGCACACATAAACATATATTTCACCATAAACATGCTAGGTTGTTATCCTTATAGTTACATGCCAACATACTTGTACGTTACACATAAACTTATATATCACATGAGCATACAGCTTTACTTACTTTCCATTTTGCATATACTATGTTATTATCTTATGCTTACAAGCCAAAACATGCTTTGTACATACAACACGCATATCCCAAGGGATAACCCAACCTACACTAATCCTAGTGTTGACCTTTGACCTGCGGAGTCTTCCTTCGAATACCTACTTCCGTACCTGCACGGATTAAAGAAAACCCGTGCTAAGCGTTTTACGCTTAGTGGGGAACTCACATATAACAAGCAATAGGGTATTTTAACATACGCATCAGCAACAGATAAGATAAGCATATTTAGCATCTCAATTCATAACATATATTCATACCAATTAAACTATGCGGTCATATTACCATTTATCACATAAGTTAATTTTTCATCCCATTATTACCACACGCATTTATTTCCCTTTTTCCTTTATCTAGATTATTTTGCCTGCAGTTCAAAGTCATGGATAACGGGTAAATTTCAGACAGAAATATAGGTACCTCAAAGGTACTTCTTGTAAACAGAAATAGGTACCTCAAAGGTACTTCTTGTAAATAGAATTTTCAGTCATCTTAGTACCCCTCGGGTACATTTATTCTTGTAAATCAGGGAATCCCGCAAGGATTAATTCATAATGATTCCATCGGAATCAACTTACTTACTTAAGCTGCAGCACAGGGACCCTATAGGCATGCCTACCTATCCAATACTTGACTGGCAGGCTTAAGTTGTTTAATTATGTCATTCATTTCACATTGATCAATCTTCATAGCACATATATCATTTATGACCACATTCTCTTTTACAAATGCACTTTAACCCATCAACTCTTTACATCACTTAGTTAAGTTCAAGAATCATCATGTCATAAGCATATACACATCATTTAAGCATAACATCGCTTTCACACATATGTATATTGTTAATTTATTAAGTAAATTACAAATCTTAATCATGCTCATAAGTTCTCCCCATGATAACTACTTTTGTGTTCATTTAATAACCCTAAACATGCATAATAAGTTGAGGGGAAAGTTATGGGCTTGACCAATGCCAACCATATGCTTTAAAACATAAATATAAGTCATTTTAAGCATTTTTCTGTCGCGAGGTCGCGACGCTGTCGCGATCGCGACAGTAGCTCACCTTGGGAGCCCTACGAGACTGGGTTTTACACCCATATTGCATCGCGAAAACCGACCCCTACACGTCATTTTTAGGCAAAGTTGTCTTCTTAACAATTGTTTCCCTACGTCTTATCTGTCAAATGGGACAAGTTTCAGGTCATTTGGATTCCTAAAGTAAGAGATATGTATTAAACACTACAGACTGTTCAAACCAACCAAACTAGTCAGATACATGTCCGGTTTTTGCCATTTTTGAGCATCTTACTGACAGAATAAAATTATGGTCATTCTTAGACTTTTGTAGGAACAGCAGTCACGGATCCAATGAATCAAGAATCACTCAATTTGGATTTTTCAAACTATATTTATGACAAAAACACTACCCGGAGGTCAGATCACATATAAACAGAACCTTTCCTTTAACCAAGGTTTATACTTTAATTGAGCTCATAACAACTCAATCATCAACTCCAATACAAATCAACCATATAATTCAACTATATCATCTTTCAAATCACATACACCATAATCATATATAAGTTTCTAAAAAAAACAAGCATACAATTCACACATTTAGATTAGTTCCCAAACCTCACACTCCTTAGCTCCTAATGGGGTTGTTGTTCACTTGATTCCCCAACCTTTGCTTTGCCTTTAAACTTCCTCTTTTCTTTAGCTATTAAGCATGTATTTTCAGCATTAATATTCCTCATAATAACCTCATAAAATCACACTAAGAATAGGTAGATGAAATAGAATTTTACATGCATGATTATACCATCATTTTACCTTACAAATCCTTGATCTTTGCTCTTAATTTACATGTATACAACCCTTCCAACTAACACTCACTCAAGGCAGAATTTTGAAGGAAGAAGAGAGCTTAATTTGCTGAAAAACAAGTACAAAAGAGTGACTTTCTAAGACATACGAATTTTAGCTCTCCCTCTCTCTTTCTTTCTCACAAAATGAAGACTAAAGAAGAAGACTCAAATGTTGTACAAAGATGCAGAAAATAAAGACCTCAAATCCACTGAAATTTCCCACTCAACTAATGCTAAATGATGATGAGTCCACTCATCACAACCCACTACAAATGTCACTAAGAAAAGCTATCCCCCATTAGCTTCCACTACCCTTATAATATTTCCTCAAATTTTCCAGCAATTCCCACTAAAAAAATCTGCTCCCACTACTCTTATTTATCCATTATTTTCTACCTTAATCTCTTGTTAATTAACTTAATTAACCCTCCATTGATTTACCCATGCATAATGTCATTTTAATCACTTACATACTTGTTATTTTAGCAATTAGGTCCTTTTATAAATTTCAGATTAATCCACATTCATAATTAATTGCTTAAACACCACTTAAATCAGAAATTACCCCTTAACACATACACATACATACTTCACATGTCATACCGAAACAACTAGGGTGTAATGCGGCCATTACAATTCTCCCCTCCTTAAAGAATTTCGTCCTCGAAATTCATACCTGCGTCAAACAAATGAGGATGTTGTTCACGCATAGCAGCTTCTGGTTCCCAAGTTGCTTCTTCTACTCCGTGATGTTGCCAGAGTACTTTAACAAGTGGTATCTGCTTATTTCGAAGTTGCCTTACTTCTCGTGCTAGAATTGTCTTTGGTTTTTTCATCATAGGAGAAATCCGGTTGCACTTCTACTTCTTGTACATGCAACACATAAGATTTATCTAATCTATATCGTCTCAGCATAGATACGTGGAACACATCATGTAACTTGCTTAATGCTGGAGGCAAAGCTAAACGATATGCCATAGAACCTATTCTTTCCAAAATCTCATAAGGTCCAATAAACCTTGGACTTAAATTTCCACACTTTATTACCAAACCTCAATACTTTCCTCCAAGGCGACACCTTCAGAAATACTTTATCGCCTACTTGGTACTCAATGTCTCTTCGCTTCAAGTCAGCATAAGATTTTTGTCTATCACTTGCTGCTTTTAGCCTTTGCTGAATCATCTTAGCTTTTTCCTCAGTATCTCTCACAAGATCCGGCCCAATAATTCTATTTTCATTCAACTCTGTCCAACATACTGGTGTACGACATCTTCTTCCATACAGCACCTCATATGGCGCCATGCCAATGCTGGTTTGATAACTATTATTATAAGCAAACTCCATGAGTGGAAGGTATTTGTCCCAACTCTTGGAGAAATCCAGAACACATGCCCGCATCAAATCCTCCAAAATCTGAATAATTCTTTCCGATTGCCCGTCTGTCTGTGGATGGAAAGCTGTACTGAAATTCAACCTTGTTCCCAAAGCAGCTTGTAACCTCTTCCAAAACTTGGAAGTAAACCGGGGATCCCTATCAGACACAATTGTCAAAGGTACTCCATGAAGGCGAACTATCTCTTTAACATACAGATCAGCCAACTTATCAAGAGAATAGTCCATCCGAACTGAAATGAAATGTGCTGACTTTGAAAATCTGTCCACAATCACCCATACTGCATCTTGCTGTTTTGAAGTTAAAGGCAATCCTGTGACAAAATCCATTGTGACATTATCCCATTTCCACTGTGGAATAGGAAGTGGATTCAACATCCTTGAGGTACTTGATGCTATGCTTTAACTTGCTGACAGGTAAGACATTTAGATACATACTCAATTATATCGTTCTTCATACCTGGCCACCAATACAGTGGTTTCAGATCCTGATACATTTTATTTCCGCCCGGATGCATAGTGAAAACTGTGTTATGTGCTTCATGAAGCAATCTTTTCTTCAATTCTTTATCATCAGCCACACATATCCTGTTCTTGTACCGCAGTACTCCATTCTTATCCACTATATACTCAGACTTACTATCTTTGCCCACTGACTGCCAAACTTGTTGTAACTTAGGGTCATTCTTTTGAGCTGCTAACAAATCATCTATCAACACAGGTCTTGCTTTTAAATGAACAAGCAAAGCTCCATCAGATGTAAATCTCCATCTCACATGCTTCAACTGCATCGCTGAAACTATCTTCCTACTTAGCGCATCAGCCACCACATTGGCTTTACCCGGATGATAATCTACTATGCAATCATAGTCTTTAAACAGCTCTAGCCATCTTCTTTGCCTCAAGTTCAACTCCTTCTGAGTAAGCAGATATTTCAAGCTTTTGTGATCGGTGTAGATTTTACACTTCTCACCATACAGATAATGTCGCCATATCTTTAAGGCAAACACTATTGCAGCCAATTCTAAATCATGAGTTGGATAATTCTGCTCATGCGGCTTTAGTTGCCTGGATGCATAAGCTACCACCTTTCCATCTTGCATAAGCACACATCCTAATCCCACTCCAGAGGCATCTGTGTACAACACATACTCTTTACCAGACATAGGTTGCGTAAGAACCGGGGCCTCTACTAACATCTTTTTCAACTGATCAAAACTCTGCTGACATTTTTTCCGACCACACATACTTCACTCCTTTTCGTAGCAACCTGGTCATAGGTGAAGCTATCACTGAAAATCCTTTCACAAACCTTCTGTAATATCCTGCCAAACCCAAGAAACTACGAACTTCAAGCACATTCCTAGGTGGCTTCCAGTTCACAACAGCTTCTATCTTAGCTGGATCCACTTTAATCCCCTCAGAAGATATTATATGACCCAGAAAGGATACTTCCCGCAACCAAAATTCACATTTACTCAACTTGGCATACAACTGATGTTCCCATAGCGTCTGAAGTACTATCCTTAGATGTTGCTCATGTTCTTTCTCATCCTTGGAATAAACCAGAATATCGTCGATGAACACCACTACAAACTGATCAAGATAAGGCCTGAATACTCGATTCATCAAGTCCATAAATGCAGCAGGCGCATTTGTCAACCCGAATGGCATTACTAAAAATTCATAATGTCCATACCGAGTTCTGAATGCTGTTTTAGGTATATCTTCTTTCTTTACTTGTAACTGATAATACCCAGAACGCAAATCAATCTTGGAGAACACACCTGCTCCTCTTAACTGATCAAACAAATCTTCAATCCGTGGCAAGGGATACCGATTCTTCACTGTCACCTTATTCAGCTGTCGGTAATCAATACACATTCTCATCGTGCCATCTTTCTTCTTAACAAACAAAACAGGTGCTCCCCATGGTGACACACTGGGTCTTATAAAACCCCTATCTAACAATTCTTGCAATTGAACCTTCAGTTCCTTCAATTCTGTTGGAGCCATTCTGTATGGTGCCTTAGACACTGGTGTCGTTCCCGGTAACACATCAATAGATAACTCTACTTCCCTTAGTGGTGGTATACCACCCAATTCTTCTGGAAACACATCAGGAAACTCCCTTACAATCGGTATATCTTGCAGCTTCACATTCTCTCTCTTATTATCCAAAACCAAAGCAAGATAAGCTTCACATCCTTTTCTTAAACATCGACTGGCTCGCATCGCAGTTATCACATTCACAAGAGGATTAGTACAAACCCCTTTTATTGCCACTCTATTCCCTTTGTCATCACTAAGCATCACAATCTTTCTTTTAAACTTCACATCAGCGTCATACTTAGTTAACCAATCCATACCCAAAATCAAGTCAAACTCATCAAAGGGTAACTCAATCATATCTGCAGGAAATTCATAACCTTGCACTCGTAATGCGCAATTCCTATGTACCCGATTCACATACACAGAACTCCCCAGAGGACTTGTTACACATATATCATATGCTAAACATTCAGCTTTAGACATTCTTTCACTTATCTTATTAAAACATACATATGAATGACTAGATCCAGGATCTATAAGAGCAAACATATCCATATCATAAAGTATAAAAGTACCTGCTATCACTTCTGGTGCATCTTGCTCTTCACGAGCCTTCAGGGCATAAGCACGGATAGATCCCGCACCTGACCTGTCTACATTTTCAGAATCAACTACCCACCTTGACTGATTTCCTCTATCACGTCCTCTACCTCGTCCTCTGTTAACTGAAGGCATATTTGAACCACCTCTACTTTGCTCCTGCTGATTACTCACTGCTACATGTGGTTGAGGGCAATTGGCAATAAAATGTTCCGTGCTTCCACATCTAAAACAAGCACCTATGACCTTCCGACACTCACCCCAATGTCTCCTCCCACAGTGAGGGCATTCAGGTATATCAATTCGACTATTGGCTGTTCTTCGACTCTGATGAGCTACTGGGGGTTTTCCCCACTTCTTTCCTCTTACTGCAGAACCATATCTAGATTCCTCTGGTGGTGCCATGATAGAATCTCGTGGCCTTTTTCCCGCATTGTATCCTCCTCTATTGGCACTTCTTTTCTGTCTCCATTCCCTCTGAGCCTCAAGATTCTTTTCAGCTCTTAAAGCTGCCTGTACTATCCTGTAATAACTCACATTCTGATCTGTAGTTAATGAAATCAGCAATGCCTTTATTTCCTCATTTAGTCCTTCCTCAAATTGCTGACACCTCAATCCCACAGTCAGGACATCTTTTGGAGCATACTTACTCAATCGACAAAATTCTGCTTCGTACTCAGAAACAGACATGGTTCTCTGTCTCAGACTTAAGAATTTCTTCCAATTTGCCTCTTGATATGCCTTGGTGAGAAACTTTTGCCTGAATTCACTTTCAAAGAAATTCCAATCCACCGGATCAGGAAGCTCAGGATTCTGTAATACCAACTTCCACCAGTCATAAGCAGCGCCCTGAAGCAAAGACACAACACACTCAAGCCACTGATCTTGAGGACACCGTATCTCCTTGAGAATTCTCTCTACCTTCTCAATCCAGTATTCCGCTTTTTCAGATTCATCTAACTTTGTCCCAAAGAACTCTTCAGCTCCATGCTTTCTTAAGGACTCTGTTGGTATTCTAGGTGCCATCATACGCTCCATAAACCTTGCCATATCCTGTGTCATTTTTATCACTGCTTCCATGGGTCCCGCTAACATCTCATCTCCAAGTCTAGCTGGCCCAGATTGTCTAGTGCCCGTCCTCTCAGCTTCTCGAGGGTTCACACTTTCAGCTGTTTCCTCTTGACGATCAGGATTCATCGTAAAATCTACAAAAATTTAACCAAGGACTTCCGCATTAGGTCAACATAACTATACACATCCTATCTACCCTTTATTCCCAGAAAAGACTAAACCTTTGCTCTGATGCCACAAGTTGTCACGCCCAGTTCCACTCGCTAAAGCTGATGCAGCTATAACGATAGGAAGTGACCGCGCATGCAAAATTACTTACATATGCTGAACTTAAGGTGATCATAAAAACCGATACAAATAAATTTGTATCTATACTTATTCATGCCATCCACATGCAGCACACATAAACATATATTTCACCATAAACATGCTAGGTTGTTATCCTTATAGTTACATGCCAACATACTTGTACGTTACACATAAACTTATATATCACATGAGCATACAGCTTTACTTACTTTCCATTTTGCATATACTATGTTATTATCTTATGCTTACAAGCCAAAACATGCTTTGTACATACAACACGCATATCCCAAGGGATAACCCAACCTACACTAATCCTAGTGTTGACCTTTGACCTGCGGAGTCTTCCTTCGAATACCTACTTCCGTACCTGCACGGATTAAAGAAAACCCGTGCTAAGCGTTTTACGCTTAGTGGGGAACTCACACATAACAAGCAATAGGGTATTTTAACATACGCATCAGCAACAGATAAGATAAGCATATTTAGCATCTCAATTCATAACATATATTCATACCAATTAAACTATGCGGTCATATTACCATTTATCACATAAGTTAATTTTTCATCCCAAAAACTGGGGGCAACTGTAGACATCAGGTCCTGATGCAGCACAGACCAAGGTTACCCAATGATGAAAATGATGCTTGTTCATGAGTAAAATGGTTAAAAGTGATAATTTCCTTGTTGAAGCTTTAATAAAAATAAAAATAATAATTTTTTTAATTATTTTTTGGGTTTTCGGCGACCTGTCGCCCTACGATCTGTGACGTGAGAGGTGGCTCCTACTGGCAGCATTCACCTGTGGGCAGTACTCGCGAGCCGCGGCACCTGAGCACAACATACGGCCCCCTACACGATGGTGCATGTCGTGCAAGGCGCATGTCGCCACCTGCACAGGGGCGCATATTGTGCAAGCCACATGTGGCCCCCCTGCGCGAGGGCACATGTCGCGCAGGCAGCATGCGGGCCCTATGTAAGGCCGCACATCGTGCAGGCGACATGCGGCTCCCGCTCATGGAGCCGCATGTCGCGCGGACGACATTCGGCCTCCTGCGCAGAGAAGCATGTCTCGCGGGCAATATGTGGCCCCCAGCGCGAGGGTGCATGTCGTGCGTTTCCTATGTTTGGCAGCGCACCATTTTTCCAATTTTCTCGAGTTTTTGGTTTGAAATTCGGACTCCCTTTTCGATTTTTTAAGGGGATAAAATTTTATTTTAAAGGGTAATTAAGGGTTTTTAACAAAAAAAAAAAAGTTTTTGAGAAACCTAATTTTTGAGGAGCATAAAAAAACAAAAGTGAGAAGAGGAAAAAAAGGGAGGATGGGTTTTTGAATGGCAGAAATAAGAATTTCGAGAGAGAGAAAGAGTTGGAGAGTAGTAAAGTTTTCTGAGCCAAGGAAATTAATTTCTTGCGCTTAAGATTTCATTGTTTTCATTGGATTTTGTTCAACAGTAAAGATTTTTAAACTTAAATTTTAGTGAGGAAACTTTGTTCTGAAGCTTTTCTCATCCTGATTTAAATTTTCTTTCAAGCAATCTACGGGGAAATCAACTTTTCTTCATTTTGCAATCAAAAGTCATACCTCTGAGGGTAAATACCTGGGCTAAATCGGTTCTTTCTTTTTCTTTCTTATTTTGCGTCGCTAATTTGTTTCCTCCATTGTATGTACTATATATATTTCTTGCTGTTTGTTATATTTGACATAAACTTAAATTTGATTATTATCTATTGCCTATTGTTGTTGTATTATTAATATATTTGTTGTTGCATATTGCTAGGTTGTTATTTGTTATGATTAATCTGCGTGTTTACCGTTTATCACTATCAATATTTTGCTTGGTTGTTTATTATTAATCCGTACGCTGTTATTGTTTTTAGTCTATTGTTGTTTATTAACATCTTTTTGTCGTTATAATATTTAAGTTATTTTGTTGTTTGTTATGATTAATATCATTTAGATTAACTTAGATCAATATGCTGGCATGATGCATGGAATATAGGATTAACCGGTAAAATATTTAATACTAACTTTATTTCTATTTCATTCCGCACATAGTTATTAATTTCAAATTTTTTTATCCAATTTATTCTTCTATGTAAGTATTAATTTTGTTCTTGTTTATCGTATTTGTTTATATTTAATTAATTTAATTGATTGTTTATATTTGATTAATTTAATTGATTGTTTATATTATTTTGTTGGTTGTCTGGTTATATTTTACTTTATTAATTTAATCTAATTCGCTAACGTTCTTCTTTGTTTTTTTTATTGCCTATAAAATTTATTTATTTTGACCTTGAGTAATATTCCTAGGCTAGCCGAAGATCAAGGGATTAAAGACTTTCAAAATTTCGGTTTGCATTTTTAATTGTTGGATTTTCTTTATTATGTCATTTTATGTTGTATGTAAAATGTATCTTAAATCCATTTATGTTATAGAAGTTCATGTTTTTTCTACAATAATTAATTGGGGGTTTTTTCCTAATAAAATGGACCAATGTCCTATTTTAACCAATAAAATGTCACTTTCAAAAGGAGAGTTAATTTTCATAAAATGGGATCACTCATCCTGTTTTTCTCAATAAATACCATAAAATAGTTCTCTAATTTTTTGAGTTAATAAAAGGGAACCAATGTTCCTAAACACTAATAAATATCCCGATTTGTGCATGATGTATTTTATTTTATTTATTCTTTTTGTATAGTATTTATTTATTTATTCATTTTGGGCCTTTGTAATTAATTTTGGGGCAATTTTATTCTTTTATTTATTTATGCTTTCTTTACTTTGGGGAATGTTCTTTCCCATATCTTTCACATGGAATTTATTTACCACTTTTTTTTATCACTTGCTTTATTGCTTTTTAAAATGCTTGAAATGCGCTTTAAATTTATTGCATGATCGCTTGAGATGAGAGATGGAATTTCGATTTCTTAAAAACTCATTTATAAACTTAACTTAAGGTATTAATAAGAGTGAAGTTTCAAACACCTTCTTTGGTTTAAAACCCCCGAGGTTAGATGGCCTTTCCCAATTTTTTGTAAATTGGGTGGCGACTCTAAGATAGCTCAAAGGTACCTAAAGGTTTCATGAGGTTAGATGAAATTCCCAATGTTCTATTGGGTAGGGGATTTCAAAATGTCTCGTGTTACCCAAAATCTAGACGCTAATCCTTCTTACCCTTAAGGCGGGCCGGGTTCGGGCGGCATGCGTCACAGTGTGACATGTATGGAATATGCAGGAAAATAGATCTCGCAAGGGTCAACTAGTTTGATCGACGGGCTCCCCATCGGAGAACCGAACTTTAAATTCTCCTCCTTTCCTTGGGATTTGTGCACTCTCAACACTTCAAACCTCAACCAGAGCTTTCTTTCCAGGTTTTCCTCTCTTTTCTTCATACTTTTCCTTGTTAATTTAAAATTTTAGCCGTAATACTTAGAAAATTTCTTCATCTGTCTTCACCAAAATGTGTCGAGTTCTAGATAACCCCCAAACTTGGGAAAACACCACCCTATCCCCATTTTCTTGCTTAAAATTTTTGAGAACGGTCAGGATAGATCACAATCTTCTTCTGGCTACAGCTCGCTTCTGGGACCCACGTTTTCACGTCTTTAGATTCACTTAGCAGGAACTATGCCCCTTACTTGAAGAGTTTGCTGCTACCATTGGGGCATGGTATCCTCCCGGTGCCTTACCCTGTATTCCACGCTGTGGTTTGATTCATATTAAGGATATTGCATTGGCCTTAAGCATCCCTCCTTTTGATGTTGCCTGATTGGTCCCTCAGTGTTCTACTTTTGCCTTAAGGCCACTGATTGATGCGTTGGAGGACTTCTCCGATGTTCCCCCATACCGTACGAGTGTCATTTTCCTATTTTGTCTCATGAGGTATTATACCGTGTCTCAGAGGAGCTGACTGGTGATCTTCGTCTATTCGGGATTGTGGATGACTTTCATCATGAACTATCCCCTTTCCCATTGATCCTCACCGAGACCATCCTGGGTTTTGATTCTGTTCATGCTTATTCCTCTACCGCCCTTTCTAGGAGCCCCTTATTAGTCCAGGTATGTCATTATTTTGAAAAGTAGTGTGTCCCGTGCGGATTTTCACACTAGCTTTTCTTAGCGAGAAATGCATCCTTTTACGAATGTTCACATAGCCCTATGCCTTACTTTTGCCTGGGGTTAACCCAAGTCACTCTAGCGGCTTTTATAATTAATATGTCTTTTTTTTTCTAGATATGGCTACAAGAGAAGATGAGATTGCTGTCAGAACCTCCTCCTAGGGTTATCAATCAATATTCCTTGAGGCACTTCCTCCCATGTCAGCGACTGTACTTATTTGCGACTCTTGACGAGAGCTTTACCAGACTTGGTGGAGTTACAGACGAGGATATCAATTTCATGAATGCCTAGCTTCCTCTTTCTGCCACGATAGTCGATGGCTCTTCGGGGTGTGTTCCCCTATGCGGGCTTCGAGAAGCCACTTTTTATATCACAGCCCGTTGTGCTCGATAGCTCGAGATGACCTAGGATGTGGTGAGACCCCCTCTATCTTTTCGGGTTGGAATCTTGTCTTCGGCTTTTGCTTCTAGATATCTTGATCTCTAGGTTGAACTACCGGTGAAGACTGTCATACCCTCCTTTGGAGATTGCTCTGTCACTTCTACTAGTGCGTATAAGAGATGGGTACTTAGCCTCGCAATTGATAATAGGACTCATCGACTTAGACATCTGGCCAGCGAGAGTAGTTGCTCCAGAGGTATGGTATTAAAGACCGCAGTTGATAACATTTATTTTTGGAAGAATAATTGATTTTGAGACAAAGAAAATCATTATTTGTTCCTGAAATCCAATTTTTTATATGATTTTGTAAAAATAAGATTTTTACAATTATTTTTTAGAGAAAAGTTTTTAGATTATTTTTTTTATCTAATATTTTGTGAATCAAAGCAAGAAATCAATCATCTTCTCTCATTCTATCAAATCCGAAATCTAAGGGTAAACATTTTAGGCTCGATTTTATTTTTATTATTTTCTTTTATTTATTTTTTGTTCATATTTAATTAGCAATCATGTTGATCTTTTAATTTATCTTTTATTTATTTATTTTATATGATTTTAGATATAGATTTAACATTTTTTATTCTTTTTCTTCATCTCATTTAATTGTTAATTCTTTATTATTATTATTATTATTATTATTATTATTATTATTATTATTATTATTATTATTATTATTATATCGTTTTTATCATTGTTATTGTGATCATCATCATCATCATCATCATCATCATCATCATCATCATTATTATTATTATTATTATTATTATTATTATTGTTATTATATCATTTTTATCATTATTATTGTTGTTGTTGTTGTTGTTGTTGTTGTTGTTATTATTATTATTATTATTATTATTATTATTATTATTATTTCATATTTTTATGTATTAATCTATTAATCTATTTGTTTTAATATGTCATTTAATTTATTTATCAACCATAATACATTTTTTATCTATTTTAATTTGTTATTTATTAGTTTATATATTTAATTGATTTTCTTGATTTAATTACTAACATTAATATTTTATGTCTATTTTTGTTTGAATATTTATTTTTGTCATGATTGAGTACATTTGCACGCAAAGAAGAAGATCTAGGAATTTCTTTTGGTTGATTCATCATTTCTTATTGTATTTATTTTTTCTTTATTTTTGGCTTTTAATTTATTTGTCATGTAATTAGTAATAAAATTATTTATTTTATGGACGCTTAATTAAAAATCACAAAAATATTTATATTAATATATTAAAATTTTTTCTAATAAAATAGGACCAATGTCCTAATTTTAACTAATAAAATGTCACTTTTAAAAGGAGAATTAATTTTCATTAAATGGGATCACTCCATTTTTAAGTATGCATGAAGGAACCAATATTCGTACTACAAATAAATATCCCGATTTATGTATGGTTGTTTACATAATTGATTTTGTTTATTTAATTTTATATTTTGGGGGATTGTATTTTTGTCCGAATTTCATTTTTTAATTTATTTGGTATTTTAATTCTTTTATTTATCGCTTTTTACCGCTTTCCTCATTGCTTGAATGTGCATTTAAATTAATTGCATGACGTGTGAGAAATGGGATGGAAAATTAATTGTTAAAAGCTCACTTATAATTTAACCAAGGCATTAATAAGAGTGAAGTTCCAAAAACCACTCTCTGGTTTAAGACCTTCGATGTTAGATGAACTTTTCCAATTTCTTGTAAATTGGGTGGCGACTCCAAAATATCTCAAAGGTGTCTAAAGGTTTTATGGGGTTATATGAACTTTCCCAATGTTCTATTGGGAAGGGATTCCAAAATATCTCATGTTACCTAAGTTCTAGATGAAAACCCTTCTTGGACCCTAAAAGCGGGCCTTTCGGGAAATAACATAAGCGGGTTTCTACACGTCACAAATGGACATTAAAGTCTATTAAAGGAAAAATAGGTAATTAAAGGGTTAAATAGGTAATTAAATGTTCAAGTGAAGATTAATATGAAATTTATGTTTAAATAGAGGTCTAAAGATTGATTGGTAATTTTACATATTTAACAAAGAATTAAATATGGAATTCGTATAATTGGTGGCATAATGGTAATTAAGTTGAAATAGAAGGGCAAAATTGAAATTAATGATAGTTTAGAGGGATAAAATGTAATTTGATACTAATAAGGTTAGTCGAAGGACTTAACTATAATTTGAATAAGTAATGAACCTTTAATTGTAATTATAAAGAATTATAAAATTATTGTATAATATAATTAAAAAAAGATAATAATAATTATAGTATTTTAATAAAATTTAATAAGGTTAATATTAGAAAGATAAGTAATAATTAGTTTAATTATATTAATGTTAATTGTGGAAAGATTACTAAAGTAAATTCTGATGGATTGAATTTATTATGAAGAAATTAGTGAAAGAATAATAATAAAATTGTTATTTGTTAATTGCAATAATAATGTGAAGAATATTGTAAAAAAAAGGTTAATATTTAAGTTAATTATATTAATGATAGTAGAATAAATGAATTAAATAAATTAAGAAGTTTGTGCCTAGTGGGCTACGTGAGAATGCAAGGCTATAAGGGAAATAAAGTAAAGGAAATAGATCTAGGAAATACAAAAGTGATAAAGTTAATAATATTAACAAATAAAAAAAAGAAATTTTACAGTCCATGATAAAAGTGTTATTGTTACTAATAATAATTACTATTAGGAAACTATAATGATGATAATAAATGTAATAATAGTAATAATTATAAAATTCAGTTAGTATAGTAAAGTGCATAAATGTCAAGTAGAATTAATAAAATGTGAGTAAGATAAATTTAAAATAATATAACAAATAATGTTAAAATAATTAAGGGATATATGAATATCAGTGGAGTTAAAATGTATAAGATTGAAGTATGTCTGTAAGAGGTACATGTACAGTATGATTGCCCTTGGAATTTAGAAAAGAAACGTACATCTCTATAATAAGGAGCAGAAAATAATAAGTTAGAGTATTAAACAATAAAATGTATAAAGTTTAATAGGTGTTTGTAACATCCTGAAAATCACCTTAGTAGTATCAAGCGCAATTAGCGAAGTGAGTGAGTGTTAATTAGGGTTTACAGATTTGGATTGAATTGAAAATGAGAAAGTCGGGACTTAATTGAAAGAAAGTAAAATAGTTTAGTGACTAATTGGTAATATTGCATGATTAGTGTAAGTGAAAGATTAATTAGGTTAATTAAGATTAATTAACCTTAATTGAGCCATAGTGGAAACCAAGTGTTGTCTTGAGGAAGTTCCACCTAGCTTTGGGATGGTTTGTGGAGTGACACCTCATATTGCCAGGCATATTTAAGTGTGGGAAGTGGCAAAATCTTTCACTTTGTTCTTCTTTGGAGTTCGGCCACTTCTCTCTCTTTCTCTCATTTGCTTTTTTGCAATTTCTTCTTCTTGCTTCTCTTCTGAACATGTGCATGGTTGGTGAGTAAAGTGGTTAGGGAGAGAGATTTAGTGATAACTTAAAGGTAAGCTTATGTGTTTGTCTTCTTCATCTTTTTTTCTTCTCTTTTGGAAATTATGTTCAAGGTGTTAATTGTGCTTTGAACACATGTATGTGTATGTGGCTGAAAGTTGGTGAACCAAGTAAGAGAATCAATGGTAAAGAGAAGGTCACCTAGTTGTGAAGTGAAGGAGTGCTCCAAGAGGTTGGGATTTATTTGTTTATTGTATGTATTGTATACATGATTGATTAGTTTTGAATTTATGTGTACTTGTGTGATAATTTATAGATGTCATAAGTTGATATGTGTTGAAAGTGTTAATTGAATTACTATGAAATTATGACCAAAGTATGAACCCTAGTATTAGGGGAAAACTCTGCTGAGATTGTCCTAGACCTCCGTGTGATGTTTTGGACATAAATGGAGTTTGAGAACCCTAGATTATGTGATTATTATGCCATTAAAATCATGACTTCCACGCCTATAAGAATCTCAGAAATGATCATGAACTAATTTTGAATCTAAGACCCTTAAAAATGGCCGAAACACAAGTGTCTCTAATCTGGCGGGTTCAATGGAATAGTATATATTTTTAAGGTCATATCTCACGTATTATATGTCCAAATGACCTGATATTTGTCCCATTGGAAACTTAACATCCTAGGAAACAAATGTAAAGAAGGACATTTTGCCTAAATATGAGGTTTAGACATTGATTTAGGTAATACAAGTTTAAGGGGAAAAGCAGTCTCGTGAAGTTCCTGTTGGAGCCTACTGACGCGAGCATGACAGGGGTCGCGAGCACCACACAACAAGTCAAAAGAGTGATTTTATTCTTGATTTGGAGCCCATGGTTGGCATGAATTCACCCTTCTCTAGTTTGGGTGTTTTTGTGTGTTTTTCCTTTCCGAAATGTACCCGAACTTCACTACAAGTTCCTTTAGCTTGTCCAACTCATGTCTAACATTATGAAATGAGTATGTGAATGTCTGTCAATTACATTTATATGTAAATGATGCTATGACATAGTAGTTTAATAAAGGAATTAAATGCATAACAGAATGTGAGTATGTTTATCAAGCCATAGGTGTATGCTAGGCATGAAATGATGCGAATGTGCTTAATGTGATGACTTATTCAATGATGCAAATTTACTCAATGCGATAATTGTACCATGATGTTGGTTTAATAAACTACATGAATACATTACCATGCGAATGAATCTTACTATGAGAAAGAATATCACTATGTGTGTGAATAATATTATAAATGAACATAACTATGTGAGTTAATGATTAAGCCTGTAATCGAGTCGTGGATAAATAAGCATGCTTATGAAGGGCTAGTGATTCGCAGCTGCTAGTGTGGCATCGACGGGTGTCTAGTGATTGATACCGACAGGTATCCAGTGATTTAGTATTTGAGACTTCGGTCTCTAGTGTTTAATATCTATTGTACCCGTATCCACTTCTGTATGATACAGGCTAATTATAAAGAATATATTATGGTATGTTTATGGATAATGTTGGGTACCTATGTCTAAATTGTAACACCCCCTTCCCATACGTAGGAGAACCCATTCGCAAGGGAGTGAGAACCCGTATGAGCAGGGGTGTCACCAAACAGAACAGTACAAAACATTCATTCACATAATATAAACATACATATATATATAGCAAAAATTAAAACTTAAAACTAAACTGATCATTCATTGATGGAATAATAAGATTCAATACATAACTGTTCCGATACAAACATAATTACAACTTTCAGAGTTACAAAGCGGAAGCTGAACAAAAGACTAAATACAAAGAGAGTTCACTATTATAAAATAATCATAATACAAAAAGAAGCTAAGTCCTATCAACAATCCCACTGTGTTGGCTTGACTGGCGGCGACTCTCCTAAAAGCTATGCACCTTCCGCGCCTGCACGGATAAAACACCCGTGCAAAGCGATAATGCTTAGTGGGGAAACAAACAACAATAATGTGGATGGCCATTCACAATGGTCGTGGAGGCAAAACACGTTCATAATGGCATAAGCTAAATATCATAAGATATAATCATAAACGAATCACATTCATAACCATTCAAAGGTTCATGATCATATTCATATGCTAACTGATTCATATGCTCATAGATAGAGTCAATCATATTCACAAACTTATAATTATAATCATTCGGATTCACATTCTCATAAGCATAACAGAACAAATCACAATACCTGCTGACTCACAGTAGTGGATAACGAGCAACACATGGCGGTACCTTACAGGTACGAATCGAACGTATGGCGGTACCTTACGGGTACGAATCAAAAATCAGCATCATAATTTTCTCATTTGAAAACATTTTACAAAGGGGATCTTAAACAAGATCCAAACACATTGAAGTTCGCGAGGAACTAAACAGGGACCTGATCAGGGTCCAGAATAGAACTGAGAGCTACAGCTATGGAACTCTATTAGGCATGCCTAACTATCCACTTAGTTGACTCTAACAGGTCATGCATAATCCATCAAATCACATTTATAGAATTCATATAATTATTCATGCATTGTACATCCAATTATATTCATATACTTCATAAAATAGTCCAAGTATAAATCTAAAAACATCACAAGTTCGGAAAATAAACATTGAAAATCGCAAAAGAAAACTCAAGTTGAAGCCAGGGGTGTCGCGCTCGCGACAGATGCATAACTTGTCCTTGGTCGCGATCGCGGCAGTCTTCGCGCTCACACGGAGATAGAAACACATCTCCCTGTCGTGTTCGTGATGATCATTATGGTTGCGATAGTGAGCGGCCAAAAAGGATGTCACGCTCGCGTGCAGGTGCGCGCCAGCGACAGGGGACTGCCAAGAACTGCTCAGCAGCCGAGCGCCCTGTCGTGCTTGCGATAGAGAGCTCTGGCTGCGACCGCTCGGTAGCCGAGTGCTCTATCGCGCTCGCGACAAAGAGCTCTCGCTGCAAGCGCTCGGCAGCCCAGTCCGGTCGGCCACGCGAGTCCGCTCGGCCTCACACAAGGGCTGAATTCACCGAGCTCTGTCGTGACCTCGCGACAGTATCGCACTTGTGACAGAGTTGTGATTTCCAGCTCTTACGCGATTTTCTGCAAAAATTCACACTTCCAAGACACCCAAACCTCCAATCTAAAACATACATCAACCCAAACTTCATCTTACCTCAAATCAAGCTTCCCATAATCATAAGTGACATAAAACACAACTTAAATCAACAATTAATACAATCAAAATCATGACTAAATTATCTTCCATGCATCATAACTTAAATCAATTGAATACCCATAACATTAGCACTATAATAAGCCTCATCAAACACCAAATTTCCAGAAATCTCATTCAACATACCAAAACACAAAATTCACAAATTCAAATAGTTCCCAAACCTGTAATTCATATGCTCTAAATCAATGAGCACCACTCCCACTAGCTTTCTCCTTTCCCTTGGGATCACGAGGAGGCTCAACTAATCAAGAACACCCAACATCCATACAAACATAAAACCCTAAATTAAAATACATTCTAAAAAAATCAAGAACAAGGGATAAAGAAGAAGAAGAAGAAGAAGAAACCCACTAACAACTTACCAATCAAAGCTCAAAGAACGATCAATTTCCACTACAAAGCACTTGGATCAAAGCTAGGGCACACATATGAAGAGAAAAGAGGAAGAAGAAGTAAAGAGAAGAGGAGGAAACGGGAAAAGCAACAAGAATGGCTATCCCCTTTTTCTCTCTCTTCTATTTATACCTCCTTCCTAAATCCCTAGCCACATGTAACTCTATGGTTGGTGGAACTTGACCACTCACACCCAACAAACACACATGATCCTACACACAAGACTAACCCTCATAATTCACACACTACTACCATATGAACATGCACACACTAACACAACCCAACACACACACACCCTACTAACATATATGCACCCACACTCTATTAAAGCCCACAAAACGTGTATTTTACCTAAAATACCCTTAACACATGCCACAATACTCACACATGCACACATACACATGGAAATTATAGCTCAAACTACTAGGGGAAATTAGGGTGTTACAATTCTCGCCTACTAACAAGAATTTTGACCTCAAAATTCTCACCTGAACTGAACAACTGTGGATACTGAATCCTCATCATCGCCTCTGGTTCCCAAGTTGCTTCCTCGACTCCGTGATGTTGCCAAAGAACCTTGACCAGAGGGACTTGCGTGCTTCTCAACTGTCTCACTTCCCGAGCTAAAATAGCCTTCGGCTCTTCATCATAAGAGTAATCCGACTGAATCCAAACATTTTGAACTTACAACATATGCGACGGATCCGATCTATACCGACGAAGCATGGAGACATGGAAAACATCATGCATCTTAGCCAACTCCATCGGTAAAGCCAACCTATAGGCTACCAGACCAACTCTCTCTAAAATCTCTAAAGGTCCAATGAACAGAGGACTAAGTTTACCTTTCTTGCCAAACCACAATACTTTCCTCCAAAGTGAAACCTTAAGGTAAACTTTGTCCCTGACCTCAAACCAAATATCCTTTCTCTTCAGATTGGCATAGGATCTCTATCTATTCTTAGCCACTTTCAGATTCCACTGCACAACTCTGATCTTCTCTTCGGTATCCCTAATCATCTCTGGCCCAATAAAAGATCGCTCGGTTAACTCTGTCCAACAAACCGGAGTCCTACACGGTCGACCATACAAAGCCTCAAACGGTGACATCCCTATACTGGACTGAAAACTGTTATTGTAGGCAAACTCCATCAGTCGTACATACTTATCCCAACTGCCAGAAAAATCCAAAGCACAAGTGTAATACCCCAAAGTGTACCCTAGTCGGATTGGAGTGTCAATTGCATAATAAGGTATAAATGTGATTGGAATTAGTGAGTAATTAAGTGTGCAAGGATGTAATTGAAAGTGGGAAAGTTACAAATAGAAAATAAAATATATAAGAGGGACTAAGAAGGGATTTATCATGGATTGAGGTGGAACTTTCGTGTGGCTAGCAAGTGGAATCCACGTGTGGAGTTCCCCTTGAGCCAGCCAACCTTCTACATGAAACTTAAGTGAAATGAAGAGGCAGAGTTGGGATTGGTGATTCATTTTGAGTTTGACCATGTAACACCCCCTACCCATACGTAGGCAATCCCATCCGATAAGGAGTGAGATGCCGTATGAGTCAGGGTGCCACCAAATGGATGCAAAGCAAACCATACAATCATTCATAACATACATACCAAAATACGGGATAATTAAAAACTTTAAGGGAAAAGAAAGCAATAGCTGATCATGCATTAATATAACAAACCATTACAATAATGTTCTGATCAAGCTAGCTGAAATAAAAGATATTACATAACCAAAATATAAATACAAAAGCGGAAGCTATAACAAAACTGATACAAGAGAGTTCTATACAAAAAGAATCATCAAAATTTACCAAAAGCTAAGCCCTACACTAAAACCTTATGTGTTGGCTTGACTGCGGCGACTCTCTCAAAGCAATACTCCTTCCGCACCTGCACGGGTAAAAACACCATGCTAAGCGATAAACGCTTAGTGGGGAAACACACATATGATATGGACGGCCACTCATAATGGTCGTCAAGGCATAACACATTCACAATGGCATATGCAATAATTCATGTCCTAGTTCAAATAACATGCTTACAAATTAAAGCCATACATTCCGCATCTCACATTCATATCCATTTCCAAAATAATCGAACATACATCTCATCATTATACTCATTCAGATATCACATTTATATAGTCATATAAGAGCAAAGTAAACCAATCGAACACCTGCTGACTCGAGGTAGTGGATAACGAGTGTACTGAGTGTACCTTACGGGTACAAATCAATTACTGAGGGTACCTCACAGGTACAAATCAAAAGTCATTTCATTTTTATCATTAACACAATATTTTTAGTGAGGGGACCTTAGACAAGATCCAAATACTGAGGGGTTCGTGAGGAACCAAACGGGGACCTGATCGGGGTCCGAACTGAACTGAGGGCTGCAGCTAAAAGACTCTATTAGGCAAGCCTAACTATCCACTTACTTA
Organism: Excoecaria cochinchinensis; assembly: GCA_947683425.1. Lineage (NCBI taxonomy): Eukaryota > Viridiplantae > Streptophyta > Magnoliopsida > Malpighiales > Euphorbiaceae > Excoecaria > Excoecaria cochinchinensis. The sequence continues at coordinate 9,183,645 of CANTUQ010000004.1, forward strand.
ACTCTAGCAGGTTATGCGTAACACAATTTACATTCGAATATTCCTCATATAAGGAATTCATACTTGAGCATAACTCAATATATTAATACATAAAACACATACTACTTTAGCATAGCAAAATACACAATTAATTGATGCTAAAAAGATAAAATAACACTAAACAATAATTAAAACCAAACACAAGTGAAAAAGGAGTGAAAACAAAAGAAGTCCAAAATCTGCATATTAGGACAGAAGCGTTTTACACGGCGGTATGGTAAATCCATACCGCCGTGTAAGACAGTTTACACGGGAGTATGGGGTATCCCATACTGCTGTGTAACATGCCCAACACAGCTGGACGAAGGCATAAACACTGCTCCAACAGAGGCGTTTCACACGGCTGTAAGGGAAACCCATACCGCCGTGTGAAACTCACAGCTCAAAACATAACTGGGCAGTAGCGTTTTACACGGCGGTATGGGTGTATCCTCACCGCCGTGTAAAATCTTAGCCTTGCAATTTCTGAGGAATTTCCTTGATCCACATGGCAGTGAGCTATATCCTTACCGCCATGTGACTTCTGGACATTCCAGAAATCGCAGAAGTCACTCCAAAAATCCGAACCCAAAATCACACATATCACAAAATACACACAATCCAAACCATAAATTCGTCCCAAGAACTTACCTTTCCAGCTCAAACCACAAACACCCTCATCAATAACATAATTAATCATCAAATTAATTCAATATTCATTAATTTAAAATTAACAAATCCTACCCATGCATAACTAAATCATCATACTCTCAAATTCACAATTTCCAATACTTAAAAATAGTAAATCTCAACCATCAATACACACACACACACACCTTATTTTACCACCTCATGCAATTTTTCTAAAAAGTCACATGCCAACACAAATCACCAAACACACCCAAAATAGAGACAAGTCCCAAACCTGAAATTCTAAGCTTCCAATAACTTAGCTCCACTAGTCCCAGCAATTTCCTTGCCCTTAGGATTTCGGGGAGGCTCAACTAACAATCAACACACCAAGAACAACCAAAATATATACCCTAAGTTAAATCTAAACCCAAAGAAGGAGAAGAAAATGAAAACAAAATGAAAAGAATACATTAACTTACCAAAAAGGATGCAAAGAGATGATTAATTCCACCAACAAGACTTGAATCTACACTAGGGTTCTTGGAGAAAAGAAAAGGAAGAAGAAGGTGAGGAAAGGGAAAAACGTGAAGAAGAACACATTCTGTCTTTTCCCCTTTTTCTTTCTTTTTCTTTTTCTTTTCTTTGCCCAAAACATGTGTCAATCTCCTATTGGTGAAAACTAACCACTCACACCCAACTTAAACACCCTAATATGATATGCTCAAATGCATATAATCATTTCCCAATTAATTCACACTCTAATGCAGAACATACATCCATATGCTAATAAAACCCCAAAAACATGCATTTTTACCAAAATACCCTTATGATATGCCGAACACATGCAAATGCATGCTCACACAGACAGGCTCATACTACTAGGGGGCAAACGGGGTGTGACAACTCTCCCCTGCTAACAAGAATTTCGTCCTCGAAATTCTCACCTGAACTGAACAACTGCGGATACTGAGCTCTCATCGACTCTTCTGGTTCCCAAGTCGCTTCCTCGACTCCATGATGATTCCATAACACTTTTACCAACTCGGTTCCTCATCATAGGAAAAATCTAGCTGCACTTGCACATCCTGAACCGAAAGAACATGTGACGGATCTGACCTATACCGACGAAGCATCGAAACATGGAACACATCGTGCAACTTTGCCAACTCCATCGGTAAAGCCAATCTATAGGCTACCGGTCCAACCTTAGCCAAAATCTCATAAGGACCAATGAAGCGAGGACTAAGCTTGCCTTTCTTCCCAAATCGAAGCACTTTCCTCCAAGGCGAAACTTTAAGGAAAACCTTGTCCCCGATCTCAAATTGCACGTCTTTCCTCTTTAAGTTGGCATAAGACTTTTGTCGATCCTTGGCTGCCTTCAAATTCCGTTGCACAACTCTGATATTTTCTTCAGTATCTCTAACCAACTCTGGCCCAATCACTGATCTCTCGGATAGCTCGGTCCAATAAACCGGAGTCCTACACTGCCGACCATATAAAGCCTCATATGGTGCCATACCGATGCTCGATTGAAAGCTGTTATTGTAGGCAAACTCCATAAGCGACACATATCTATCCCAACTACCCGGAACATCCAAGGCACAAGCCCTCATCATATCCTCCAGAATCTGAATGACCCGCTCTGACTGACCATCTGTCTAAGGATGAAACGCTGTACTAAAGTTCAACTTAGTGCCAAAAGCTCTCTGCAACTCTTTCCAAAACATGGAAGTAAACCTCGGGTCCCGATCTGACACTATGGATACTGGCACACCATGTAACTGCACTATCTCATCCACATAGATACTGGCCAACCTGTCAATCGAGTAGTCCACTCTAACTGGCAGAAAGTGAGCTGACTTCGTAAGCCGATCCACTATCACCCAAACTGAGTTATGCTTCCTCTGAGTCAAAGGCAAACCAGATACAAAGTCCATGGCTATATCATCCCACTTCCACTCAGGAACGGATAAAGGCGTAAGCAATCCCGAAGGGACTTGATGCTCGGCCTTTACCTGCTGACATGTTAAGCACTTGGACACAAAATCCACAATGTCTCTCTTCATACCGGACCACCAATAAAAATGTTTCATGTCCCGATACATCTTCTCAATGCCAGGATGCATAGTAAAAACTATACTATGCGCCTCACTAATAAGCTGTCTCCTCAAATCCTCAAACTCTGGCACACACAAGCGGTTTCTGTACATAAGTACCTCATCCTGAACTGAGAACTCTGACTGCTTGCCCGATCTAACCTCTTGCAGAACCCGCTGAAGTCTCTCATCAACCCTATGAGCATCCACAATCCTCTGTCTCAAGGTAGGCCTCACACGCAACTGAGCAATCAAAGCCCCATCTGAACCAAACCTCCATCTAAACCGTCTCAGGAACAAAGCTGCAACTGACTTTTGACTCAAAGCAGTAGCGACTACATTGGCCTTACCCGGATGGTAATCCACTATGCAGTCGTAGTCCTTAAACAACTCAAGCCAACAGTGTTGTCTCATGTTCAACTCCTTCTATGTGAGGAAATAGTTCAAACTCTTATGGTCCGTAAAGATCCTACATTTCTCCCCATAGAAATAATGATGCCAAATCTTCAAGGCAAAGATCACAGCCGCCAACTCTAGGTCATGCGTCGGATAGTTCCTCTCATGTGGCTTTAACTGACGAGAAGCATAAGCTACAACCTTACCTTCCTGCATCAGCACACACCCAAGATCGACACCCGATGCATCACTATAAATGACAAACTCTTTACTCGAGATGGGTTGAGTAAGTATAGGAGCCTCAACTAGCAACTGCTTTAACTGATCAAAACAAGCCTGGCATCTATCTGACCCCTTTCCTTAACAATCTTGTCATCGGAGCGGCAATCACAGAAAAACCCTTAACAAACCGACAGTAGTAACCTACCAACCAAGGAAACTCCTCACTTCCTGAACATTTCTAGGCGCTTTCCAATCAACTATCGCCTCAATCTTGGCCGGATCCACCTGAATACCCCTAGCTGAAATAATGTGGCCCAAAAATGACACTTCCCGAAGCCAAAAATCACACTTGTTAAGCTTGGCAAACAACTGATGCTCTCTCAACATCTGCAAAACCAATCTGAGATGCTCCTCATGCTCACTCTCATCCTTGGAATACACCAAGATGTCATCAATGAACACTACTACAAACCGGTCTAAGTATGGCCTAAACACTCGATTCATCAAATCCATAAAAGCCGCTGGAGCATTGGTAAAACCAAATGGCAACACAAGGAACTCATAGTGGCCATACCTAGTCCAAAATGCAGTCTTAACCACATCTGCATCCTGAACTCGTAGCTAGTAATACCCTGAACGAAGATCTATCATGGAGAAAACACCTGCACCTCAAAGCTGATCAAACAAATCTTCAATCCTAGGCAAAGGATACTTATTCTTCACTGTGACCTTATTGATCTGTCTATAGTCGATACACATCCGCAAAGATCCATCTTTCTTCTTGACAAACAGGACTGGAGCTCCCCAAGGAGATATGCTAGGTTGAATAAACCCCTTATCCAATAGCTCTTGTAGTTGAGTCTTAAGTTCTCTCAACTCTATAGGAGCCATCCGATAAGGTGCTTTCGACATAGGTGTGGTACCCGGCATAATCTCTATGGACAACTCGACCTCTCTCTCAGGAGGCAAACCAAGCAACTCGCTCAGGAACAGATCACTAAACTCCCGCACAACAGGGATGTCCTCAATCTGAACTTGATCTCTCTTAGAATCCAACACGACCGCTAGAAAAGCCTCACAACCTTTCCTGATAAACCTCTTGGCTTGCATCGCATAAATCACATTATTCAAGGAACTAACACCCAAACCTTTCATAAACACAGGAGACTGACCTCTATCCCGAAGAACAACTATCTTCCTATGGCAATCAACCACAGCCCGATGCTTACCTAACAAGTCCATACCCAGAATCAGATCAAACTCTCTGAAAGGCAAGTCAATCAAATCCACTGGAAGCACAACTCCCTCAACCATCAGGGGACAACTCCTAAAGACTCTACTCACACTTACACTATGCCCTAATGGACTGGTCACACATATCTCATAATCTAACTGATTAACCACATGCAACTTATCAACAATTTTATCTGTGCACAAGTATGAGTGTGTGGAACCAGGGTCAATTAGAGCATACAATTCAGTGTCATGGAGTAGAAACTTACCAGCAATAACATCAGGCACATCCTGCTCCTCTCTGGCTCGCACAGTATAAGCTCTAGCTGCGACTGGCAACTGACGCTCCACTGACTCTGATGCAGCACCCTCTCTAGGTCGACCACCTCGACCTCTACCTCGGCCTCTACCATGGGTAGCCTGTGTAGCATTCGAACCAACCCTGCTGGCCTCTCTCTAGGAACCAGAATCCTCATACAATCTCAAACAACTAGCCAAAAGATGCTCAGTGCTCCCACACTTGAAGCACGCACCAGTGAGCCACCTACACTCACCCCGATGAGTCTTACTGCAATGAGGACATACCAATGTAGTCTCAGGTCTACCACCTCTACCAGAACCTGACACAGCTACAGAACCCTGTCTTCTACCTCTAGTAGCTGGGCCAGATGATGACTCATCCTGCGGGTTCCTTGATCTCTTACCCGAAGATGAAGAAGAAGATCCTCCACGAGAAGGGTTCCTCCTCTGAGCTCTCTCTCTCAGCACAGATTCTAATCTCTCAGCCCTCATAGTAGCATCTACAATCTGGTAGTAACTTACCCCAGGCATGCACATCAAAGAAATCAAAGCAATCTTCAAAGACTCGTTCAACCCCGCTTCAAAATGCTTGCATCTGAAATCATCTGTCATAACCCCACGCGGAGCTTAGTGAGACAACCGATTAAACTCTTTCTCATAATCTGAAACTGACATGGCCCTCTGCTTCAAACTCAAACACTGTGCCCATCTAGCATCCGTATAAGTCTGAGTTATGTACTTCTTCGTGACCTCTCCCTCAAAGAAATCCCAAGTAATTGCATCCGGTAGCTGAGGATGCCTGCAAACTAATTCCCACCATTCATAAGTGGACCCTTGCAGTAAAGCCAGTGCACACTCTGCCTGCTAGTCAGGAGGACACCGGACTTCTCTCAAAGCATGCTTCACTTTGTCTACCCATTTCTCAGCCAACTCAGACTCATCCAAACCTGTGCCATAGAAGTCTTCAACACCTGCCCTTCTCAAGTTCCCTATAGGGGCTCTAGGAGCAGTCACTCTCTCTAAGACCCTAGCCATGTCCTGTGATAATCTGAACATAGCCTCAAAAGGCATGGCTGCGGCCTCAGGCTGGACCCTAGCATGCTGAGCCGACACAGAAATTGATGGATCTCCTTCTTGAGGGTTCACACTCTCAGCGGACTCCTCAAATGATCCACGAACAGAGTTAGAAGCCATCTAAACAAATAAGAAACAACCGCATCAGCCAACACAGATCTAGACACATACACATCTACACAGCTCCACACATCAACAAAACAAACAACACCCAGAAACGCCTAAACCTACGCTATTATACCAAAAACTGTAACACACCCTACCCATACGTAGGCGATCCCATCCGATAAGGAGTGAGATGCCGTATGAGTCAGGGTGCCACCAAACGGATACAAAGTGAACCATACAATAATTCATAACATACATACCGAAATACGGGATAATTAAAAACTTTAAAGGAAAAGAAAGCAATAGCTGATCATGCATTAATATAACAAACCATTACAATAATGTTCTGATCAAGCTAGCTGAAATAAAAGATATTACATAACCAAAATATAAATACAAAAGCTGAAGCTATAACAAAACTGATACAAGAGAGTTCAATACAAAAAGAATCATCAAAATTTACCAAAAGCTAAGCCCTACACTAAAACCTTCTGTGTTGGCTTGACTGTGGCGATTCTCTCAAAGCAAAACTCCTTCCGCACCTACACGGGTAAAAACACCGTGCTAAGCGATAAACACATAGTGGGGAAACACACATATGATATGGACGGCCACTCACAATGGTCGTCAAGGCATAACACATTAACAATGGCATATACAATAATTCATATCCTAGTTCAAATAACATGCTTACAAATTAAAGCCATACATTCCGCATCTCACATTCATATCCATTTCCAAAATAATCGAACATACATCTCATCATTATACTCATTCAGCTATCACATTTATATAGTCATATAAGAGCAGAGTAAACCAATCGAACACCTGCTGACTCGAGGTAGTGGATAACGAGTATACTGAGGGTACCTTACGAGTACGAATCGATTACTGAGGGTACCTCACAGGTACAAATCAAAAGTCATTTCATTTTTATCATTAACACAATATTTTTGCTGAGGAGACCTTAAACAAGATCCAAATACTGAGGGGTTCGCGAGGAACCAAACGGGGACCTGATCGGGGTCCGAACTGAACTGAGGGCTGCAGCTAAAAGACTCTATTAGGCATGCCTAACTATCCACTTACTTGACTCTAACAGGTTATGCGTAACATAATTTACATTCGAATATTCCTCAAATAAGGAATTCATACTTGAGCATAACTCAATATATTAATACATAAAACACATACTACTTTAGCATAGCAAAATGCACAATTAATTGATGCCAAAAAGATAAAATAACACTAAACAATAATTAAAACCAAACACAAGTGGAAAAGGAGTGAAAAGAAAAGAAGTCCAAAATCTGCATATTAGGACAGAAGCGTTTTACACGGCGGTATGGTAAATCCATACCGCCGTGTAAGACAGTTTACACGGGAGTATGGGGTATCCCATACTCCCGTGTAACATGCCCAACACAGCTGGACGAAGGCATAAACACTGCTCCAACAGAGGCGTTTCACACGGCTATAAGGGAAACCAAAACCACCGTGTGAAACTCACAGCTCAAAACATAACTGGGCAGTAGCGTTTTACACGGCGGTATGGGTGTATCCTCACCGCCGTGTAAAATCTCAGCCTTGTAATTTCTGAGGAATTTCCTTGATTCACACGGCGGTGATCTATTTCCTTACCGCCGTGTGACTTCTGGAAATTCCAGAAATCGTAGAAGTCACTCCAAAAATCCGAACCCAAAATCTCACACATCATAAAATACACACTCTAAACCATAAATTCGTCCCAAGAACTTACCTTTCTAGCTCAAACCACAAACACCCTCATCAATAACATAATTAATCATCTAATTAATTCAATATTCATTAATTTAAAATTAACAAAACCTACCCATGCATAACTAAATCATCATACTCTCAAATTCACAATTTCCAATACTTAAAAACAGTAAATCTCAACCATCAATACACACACACACACCTTATTGTACCACCTCATGCAATTTTTCCAAAAAGGCACATGCCAACATAAATCACCAAACACACCCAAAATAGAGACAGGTCCCAAACCTGAAATTCTAAGTTTCCAATCACTTAGCTCCGCTAGTCCCAGCAATTTCCTTGCCCTTAGGATCTCGGGGAGGCTCAACTAACAATCAACACACCAAGAACAACCAATATATATACCCTAAGTTAAATCTAAACCCAAAGAAGGAGAAGAAAATGAAAACAAAATGAAAAGAATGCATTAACTTACCAAAAAGGATGCAAAGAGATGATTAATTCCACCAACAAGACTTGAATCCACACTAGGGTTCTTGGAGAAAAGAAAAGGAAGAAGAAGGTGAGGAAAGGGAAAAACGTGAAAAAGAACACATTCTGCCTTTTCCCCTTTTTCTTTCTTTTTCTTTTTCTTTTCTTTGCCCTAAACATGTGTCAATCTCCTATTGGTGAAAACTAACAACTCACACCCAACATGCATGCACTACACACACCCAATGCACTCCTAACTAATGCACACCCTACAATGGTATGAACACACACGCTATGCACTCCCAACTTAAATACCCTAATATGATATGCTCAAATGCATATAATTATTTCCCAATTAATTCACACTCTAATGCCGAACATACATCCATATGCTAATAAAACCCCAAAACATGCATTTTTACCAAAATACCCTTATGATATGCCGAACACATTCAAATGCATGCTCACACAGACAGGCTCCTACTACTAGGGAGCAAACGGGGTGTGACAGACCATCTCTCTCTATCTTTAAACTCTCTTTCTTCTTCATTTCATTAAGATAAGTTGGTTCCCTTGTATTGAATCTGGAAATTTGCATTGAATTGGTTCAAGAGTTAAGTGAAGAAGGTAAGTAAGAGTTCTACTTCCACCCCTTCTTTGAGTTGGATTTGGATTGACTGAGTAATGGACTAAGAGAGTTTGTGTTTGATTGATTGTGTAAGATTTGGACAAGAGAAGAGCTAAAGGCAAGGAGAAGCTCTAGATAGTGAGAGAGTGTCCAGCAACCTACTTTTGAGGTTTGGGATATATATGTGTTTATATGTTGATTTTACTTGAGTATACATGTTGATTAGTTTGATCTTGATGTGTAATTGATGCATGAACATGAGATTTGAGATATTGAGCCTGATTATGTGCCATGTGATGAAATATAATTGAAGTGTTATAAATGCTACGTGATGAGAATGGAAATTTAGCATGTGCATAACAAAGAACAAGCAAAACCCTAATTCGGGTATGAAAGTGCTGGATGTGTAATTTCTGATTAATGGCTTAAATTGTGAATTTGATTATGCCATAATGTTCATATATGTGTATAGGAATTATAATTTGAATTTGGTGATTTGATTTGTCCAAGTTGGCTATTTTCAAGCTTGATTGTGTCAGATTGCCCTTGAAGCCTATATTCCCCCCTGTGAATTGTTTATGGTGTAAAACAAGTTTTCCAACTCCAAAAGGGGTGAGACTAATTTTTTTAGAACCATAAGATCCGTGGCTTTAAATATTATAGAAATGGCTCTATTGTTTTGAGGACTCTATCGTCTTCAAAATTCACCATAACCATAGTTAAAATTCTGTAGGAGGGCTTTTGGAACCAGTTGTGTTCCTTTGGCCATAACTCCTTCATTTTAAATCCATTTGACCTGAAACTTCTCCCATTTGAAATATGAGATCCTAAGAAACAAATGTTATGAAAGGACCTTTGCCTAAAATTAAGTGTAAGACATCGGTTTAGGCTGTACACAATTGTGGTGTGAAGCAGTCCAGAGATTCTGCTTCTATTTTGCTTGATTTTAGTATGTCACGGTCACAACCAAAATGGTTGCCACTATGACCAATGTCTGAAGAAGGCAGAATTGCATGTAATTGGACCTCATGGTCACAACCAAATGGTTGCCACCGTGACCCTTCCCTATTTTGTGTATTTAGGGTGTTTTTCTTCCCAAAATGCACCCGAACTTTACTACGAGTTTCAATAGCTTGTCCAATTCATGTTCAACATTAAGAAATGAGTGTCCTAAGCGTGAAGAATTATGTATGTGAATGCGTATAAATGATTATGATAAATCATGAATGCGAATGCGTATAATCATTGTAACACCCCTTACCCGTACGTAGTAAACCATACCGTGAACCGGTGGTTCACGACGACGGTCAAGGGCATTACCGAACAACCAAGTAAAACTTATAAACTTTTAAGCTAAAATATGAATTATAAAATTTCTTTCATTTCAATAACACATTATGGTTAACTTTAAATTCATTACACAATCACACCATAAAGTATAACTTTTCCAGAATTTACTACAGATAGATCATTTACAAAACTAAATTCACTTATACAAACTTATTATTTATAACTACCAATCTTGTATACATTTCGAAGACTATACAAATCCTATCCTAAAATCCTTTCATAGTCTTGCACTGGCCTGGACTGCTGCGGAAGGACTCTCGAACGATCCAATCAATGGTACCTACACGGATTAAAAGAAAATCCGTGCTAAGCATAAAGCTTAGTGGGAAACACATAAATATTGACGACCACTAAGAAGAGCCGTCAGATAAGTTCAAAGAAGAACATAATACAGAAAGTATAATCGTATATATATCATAATAAGTTAGATATTTTCTAGTAGGTCATCAAAATAACTACTCACTTCATGTATCAATGTTAACAAATCACTTATGTAATAACACACCATTTCGCATTATATACATGTCATTTTGTTCACTTATTTACATTCATTACGGTTCCCAAAATTCATTTCATACAATTTACTTACACAGGTCTTACCATATAACTTTCTAATCAATGGAGTATTAGATCACATATACCAATTTATACAAAGGTATTATCCTATTCATAAACAAAGATTCATACGGAGCCCATAAACCCATGAGTGCTTAAAGCACTAATCCACTTCACACACATAGGTCACATTCTTGTGAACTGCTTAATCCCATACTTGCATACAAGTCATCATATATATTGATCAATTCACATCTTATTATTTGAATCACATACTCTTGTTCATTTATTGCCTGCTGAGTCAAAAGGGGTGGATAACGAGTACACATAGATACCCGAGGGTATCGATATCATCACATAACACATAGATACCTGAAGGTATCAAAACATTCTTTTCATTTTTGTTCAATAACGTATTCACATAGAATCTTAAGAAAGATTCAACAGAAGGATCGCAAGGATCCAATCGGGGGACCTGATCAGGGTCCAGAATCGTACACATAGCTGCAGCAACACATAACTCTATTAGGCATGCCTAACTATCCACGACTCGACTAATGCAGGCTAATACATACTTGTTTCTTTTAATGATGTACATATTATATTTTCATACTTTTCATAAATACATACACTTATTATAGTCATATAACAATGTTACGCATAATTCATACATAAGCTAAAGCAATGGCTCATAAAAACAATATAACCAACCATAAGCTTTAATTACAATCATAATTTAATTCATTAACGGCTTAACCATTTATCTCAACCATAGCTCACATGGTATATTATATCCTAATTGAAACAATATGTCATATGTTAATTACAAGTCAAGACTCGTGTTTAAAAGCTCCCACGATATACGTTTATGACATAAGAAGGAGTCGCGCTCGCGATAGAGAACCAAGCATCCCACTCTAGTTATTCTTAATTAAATGAACTTTACAAAAAAAAACATATTTATTCTTATAATGTCCATAATCAATTTTATAAACATTACTTCTTTAAGCACATGCGTTAACCTCAAGAATTCCAACACAGGGAACTTGTCCTATTCAATTTATTAAGGATTAATTATTACTCAGTCATTCATATAAAACCGTTTGGTATTTGATATACGAAATATTCGTACAACTTAAGTTAAGACACACCTAAACATTCATTTTATTCCATTTTAATATCACATGCAAATTTTAAACTATACATTATCTTACTCAAGACTTGAGTCATTAATAACTTTATATATTTTTGTAAAACGACAGATACATATCACGTTTATTTTTAATAAGTATCATGGCGTCTAACAGAATTCAATTGAAACACTATACTTTATGTCTAAATAAGCCCTGGTGTTTTGGTTCGGACTTGGAAGAATACCCCAAGCTTCCTACGTATCCCAAAGAATTGGGAATCAGAACCCCGTAGTTCTACAAGTTCAAAATAAAGGTGGTAGAACTTCGCTTCAAATCTCCTAAGATACTATAATTATATCAATGTTAGACAAATCCGAAAGTGTTCGACTCATTAAACCTTTAAATATCTTAATCCAAATTCTTATTCAAAACCCTAGTCACTTGTATTCCTAAGTTGTAACCAATTGATTATGCTTTACAAAACTCTCGGATAAGTTCCAAAAACTTCCGATGAAGTTCGGGTGCGTTTCGGGAGGAAAAACACCCAAAATATGCAAAACAGGGGAGGGTCACGGTGGAAACCACTTGGTTGTGACCGTGAGGTCCGAAATTAAGCATTCTGCCTTCTTTAGGCATTGGTCACGGTGGTAACCAATTTGGTTGCCACCGTGACATACCAAAATAGCAAAACAGAATCACAAGGTCAGGACTGCTTTCCACTTCAAACTTCAATAACCTACACCGACCTCTAAACCTCATTTTTAGGCCAAACATCCTTCTTAACAAATGATACGTAGGAAGTTAGATTTCATATGGAACAAATTTCAGGTCATTTGGACACTTAAATATTCAGTTATGATTAAAACAATCTATACTGCTCCCCTGAACCCGGCCAGAGAAGATAGCTCTACTTCATGACCACTTTTGGGACACTTAGAGCTAAATTTAGCTCAAGATTATTTCTAAGACATTTGTAGGAATATGTCTTAGCTTTCAAACGGTACTAATCTCATATCATTTCAAGTTCTAAAACTCCGGATAAAGCCTAATGACCGAAGAAGGGTCAAGTGTTTTCTAACACAGTTTTCATCAAATCCTACTCACATGCACAATTTTAACAATCTAAAGCCAATACTCACTATCATCATCATAGATTCAACACATATCATTCAAATATATCAAAAAATCATATTATTTATCATCAAAACACATCAAATTAAACTAGTTTCCAAACCTCTTTTCCTTTGCTCCAGAACCGTTCAAGTAGCTGCACAATCTCCTTTTCTTCCTTACTCCATCTTTAGCTTCTCTTGTTCCCTCAAAACAAAACAATCAAAACTCAAAGTTACACATACCCTTATCTATCTTCAAGGAGAAGAGGAGAGGAAGAGAGAAAGACCAACCACTTACCTTTTCCTAACCCAAATCTTGCATCTAGTTTCTTGAAGCTTTAAACAAATCCATCTTAGGCCATGAATTAAGGGATTTGGCATTAGGAAGAAGGAGAAAAGATTCCCTCACTCTATTTCCCTTCCCTTGGCCGGCCAAGAATGGCCTAAGTGCAGCCAAAAGGAGTCAAACAACCATAAATTCAATCTTATCCCCCAAATGCCACTTGTCACCCTTTGATTGGTCCAATAAAGATTTTTATGCCAAACTTATCTTTTAATCCCTTAACTTACCTCTTTTTCTTCAATTGGCATAACACTTTTCTATCACATACATTGACTCACATGACTTAACTAATTTATTCAATTTAATCCCATAATTATGAAATGACCAAAATACCCTTACCCTATACATTTAAAACCGGCCACATCTTTTACTACAATTAATCACTTCCTTCATCTAATTACACATTTTTAAATCACCAAATAATTATTTTCATGTTGTTTAAGGCACAACGATATAATTGTCCAATTTACCAAAACTCGCCGAAACTTTTGAATTAATGACGATTGTATCCTTTTTGACACTTTCGTCCCTAGCTCTTGCATATTCGGTTTCCGTTACACCCTGAACTTACCGTAATCTGACTAGGGTGTATTCGGGGTGTTACAAATCTACCCTCCTTAAAAGAATTTCGTCCTCGAAATTCACTTATATCTGATTTTTGCATATAAAAATCTTTATCACTACACTTACCCACGCTAACATTATACTTATCATATAATAATTACACTTTGTTTCTCACATACTCCACTATTATTACTTCCTGTCACATAGTATGATTTATACAGCTTTTCAATGTTTACTTAAATTTCTGATTGTTCCTTGTTCCAAATGGTTATTATCTCGAAACAATAATAATCTGCTTGAGAAATCTTCAACGTTACAATCCAATTAGCAAATTGTCCCCTCAATCTCCGTATCAACTGTCATTATCACAATATGCCACCGTACATAGTCATCATACAGTCCAAATCATTATTACTAGTATCATTACATATAACATCTTTCATCGAATTATTCCTTATTCAAATTCCAATACAATCATGACATACACATACTCTTAATATTCAATTCATCATATATCTTTATGTGTATATACCTTTAACCTATGCTTATCATGAAAATCTTTCACTTAGCTCCTTCCTCATGGAACGTCTCATCCTTTAAATACAGAATTACTCACACATTCACTAAACTCCTCTCTTAATCAAAACAATCTATAACAGTTCGCTTCTAAATTAGCAGTATCACTATTTACGATTGGCTATGACTTCTGAAACATCACATAGATTTTATAGTAACTATTATTTGACTATCCTACATAAAAGTTCACAGTCTTATTCACTCTTATAAATAGGTTCAAATCTATAACCAATAAGTCAATCTTAATCAGATACAATTTCATTCCTTTCCAAATATATATATAAATATCTCAGCCCATTTTATACCTTAATTCCTTAACAAAGAAGGGTCAAACCCACCAATCTTATAGACACAAATCTCCTATCATACTTATACACATTCAATAATCCTTCACCTTTTTTTTCTAGTTTGAATAACTAATTCTTTATTATACTTACACAACTTTGTTACACTCAATGTACATTCTGTCAGCTTCCTGTCACCTGAGGCAAATGCACATGTCTGATGTTCATTAAAAAGGAACAACAGAAATAAATGAAATGGATGCTGAATGATTTATGTATGCAGAATGAGGAAATGTATTAATGCAGTTCAAATAATGGCAATGCAAGTTGCCCAACACCCATAATGTATTACATTCAAATAATTGCTCTCATCAGTAAAGTAACTGACAGGTGTACAGAGTGTCACAATCCTCAAAATAATTTCAATTATAGAAAATTCAGCACTGTCTAATCCTTTATTCCATATTTTCCCTCAGGCAAACTTATACATAACTTATATTATACTATATACAATCTCTAACTAGAATCTCTACAACTATGTCCAATACCTTAATAACAGGAAACGGATTCACAATAAACTGATCACAACTTATCACATCTCACACTTAGCTGTCTCATTGCTGATGTCATCAACGTCTATCCACTCCTACCGCAACACTTATACAAAATTAAAACCTCCGCATTGGCCAATGCAAAAACTATACAGACTGAACCCTAAACTCTAGTCGTCCAGAACCGACTAAACCTGGCTCTGATACCACTAAATGTAACACCCCTTACCCGTACGTAGTAAACCATACCGTGAACCGGTGGTTCACGACGACGGTCAAGGGCATTACCGAACAACCAAGTAAAACTTATAAACTTTTAAGCTAAAATATGAATTATAAAATTTCTTTCATTTCAATAACACATTATGGTTAACTTTAAATTCATTACACAATCACACCATAAAGTATAACTTTTCCAGAATTTACTACAGATAGATCATTTACAAAACTAAATTCACTTATACAAACTTATTATTTATAACTACCAATCTTGTATACATTTCGAAGACTATACAAATCCTATCCTAAAATCCTTTCATAGTCTTGCACTGGCCTGGACTGCTGCGGAAGGACTCTCGAACGATCCGATCAATGGTACCTACACGGATTAAAAGAAAATCCGTGCTAAGCATAAAGCTTAGTGGGAAACACATAAATATAGACGACTACTAAGAAGAGCCGTCAGATAAGTTCAAAGAAGAACATAATACAGAAAGTATAATCGTATATATATCATAATAAGTTAGATATTTTCTAGTAGGTCATCAAAATAACTACTCACTTCATGGATCAATGTTAACAAATCACTTATGTAATAATACACCATTTCGCATTATATACATGTCATTTTGTTCACTTATTTACATTCATTACGGTTCCCAAAATTCATTTCATACAATTTACTTACACAGGTCTTACCATATAACTTTCTAATCAATGGAGTATTAGATCACATATACCAATTTATACAAAGGTATTATCCTATTCATAAACAAAGATTCATACGGAGCCCATAAACCCATGAGTGCTTAAAGCACTAATCCACTTCACACACATAGGTCACATTCTTATGAAATGCTTAATCCCATACTTGCATACAAGTCATCATATATATTGATCAATTCACATCTTATTATTTGAATCACATACTCTTGTTCATTTATTGCCTGCTGAGTCAAAAGGGGTGGATAACGAGTACACATAGATACCCGAGGGTATCGATATCATCACATAACACATAGATACCTGAAGGCATCAAAACATTCTTTTCATTTTTGTTCAATAACGTATTCACATAGAATCTTAAGAAAGATTCAACAGAAGGATCGCAAGGATCCAATCGGGGGACCTGATCAGGGTCCAGAATCGTACACATAGCTGCAGCAACACATAACTCTATTAGGCATGCCTAACTATCCACGACTCGACTAATGCAGGCTAATACATACTTATTTCTTTTAATGATGTACATATTATATTTTCATACTTTTCATAAATACATACACTTATTATAGTCATATAACAATGTTACGCATAATTCATACATAAGCTAAAGCAATGGCTCATAAAAACAATATAACCAACCATAAGCTTTAATTACAATCATAATTTAATTCATTAACGGCTTAACCATTTATCTCAACCATAACTCACATGGTATATTATATCCTAATTGAAACAATATGTCATATGTTAATTACAAGTCAACACTCATGTTTAAAAGCTCCCACGATATACGTTTATGACATAAGAAGGTGTCGCGCTCGCGATAGAGAACCAATCATCCCACTCTAGTTATTCTTAATTAAATGAACTTTACAAAAAAAAACATATTTATTCTTATAATGTCCATAATCAATTTTATAAACATTACTTCTTTAAGCACATGCGTTAACCTCAAGAATTCCAACACAGGGAACTTGTGCTATTCAATTTATTAAGGATTAATTATTACTCAGTCATTCATATAAAACCGTTTGGTATTTGATATACGAAATATTCGTTCAACTTAAGTTAAGACACACCTAAACATTCATTTTATTCCATTTTAATATCACATGCAAATTTTAAACTATACATTATCTTACTCAAGACTTGAGTCATTAATAACTTTATATATTTTTGTAAAACGACAGATACATATCACGTTTATTTTTAATAAGTATCATGGCGTCTAACAGAATTCAATTGAAACACTATACTTTATGTCTAAATAAGCCCTGGTGTTTTGGTTCGGACTTGGAAGAATACCCCAAGCTTCCTACGTATCCCAAAGAATTGGGAATCAGAACCCCGTAGTTCTACAAGTTCAAAATAAAGGTGGTAGAATTTCGCTTCAAATCTCCTAAGATACTATAATTATATCAATGTTAGACAAATCCGAAAGTGTTCGACTCATTAAACCTTTAAATATCTTAATCCAAATTCTTATTCAAAACCCTAGTCACTTGTATTCCTAAGTTGTAACCAATTGATTATGCTTTACAAAACTCTCGGATAAGTTCCAAAAACTTCCGATGAAGTTCGGGTGCGTTTCGGGAGGAAAAACACCCAAAATATGCAAAACAGGGGAGGGTCACGGTGGCAACCACTTGGTTGTGACCGTGAGGTCCGAAATTAAGCATTCTGCCTTCTTTAGGCATTGGTCACGGTGGTAACCAATTTGGTTGCCACCGTGACATACCAAAATAGCAAAACAGAATCACAAGGTCAGGACTGCTTTCCACTTCAAACTTCAATAACCTAAACCGACCTCTAAACCTCATTTTTAGGCCAAACATCCTTCTTAACAAATGATACTTAGGATGTTATATTTCATATGGAACAAATTTCAGGTCATTGTGACACTTAAATATTCAGTTATGATTAAAACAATCTATACTGCTCCCCTGAACCCGGCCAGAGAAGATAGCTCTACTTCATGACCACTTTTGGGACACTTAGACATAAAATTAGCTCAAGCTTATTTCTAAGACATTTGTAGGAATATGTCTTAGCTTTTAAACGGTACTAATCGCATATCATTTCAAGTTCTAAAACTCCGGATAAAGCCTAATAACCGAAGAAGGGTCAAGTGTTTTCTAACACAGTTTTCATCAAATCCTACTCACATGCACAATTTTAACAATCTAAAGCCAACACTCACTATCATCATCATAGATTCAACACATATCATTCAAATATATCAAAAAATCATATTATTTATCATCAAAACACATCAAATTAAACTAGTTTCCAAACCTCTTTTCCTTTGCTCCCGAACCGTTCAAGTAGCTGCACAATCTCCTTTTCTTCCTTACTCCATCTTTAGCTTCTCTTATTCCCTCAAAACAAAACAATCAAAACTCAAAGTTACACATACCCTTATCTATCTTCAAGGAGAAGAGGAGAGGAAGAGAGAAAGACCAACCACTTACCTTTTCCTAACCCAAATCTTGCATCTAGTTTCTTGAAGCTTTAAACAAATCCATCTTAGGCCATGAATTAAGGGATTTGGCGTTAGGAAGAAGGAGAAAAGATTCCCTCACTCTATTTCCCTTCCCTTGGCCGGCCAAGAATGGCCTAAGTGCAGCCAAAAGGAGTCAAACAACCATAAATTCAATCTTATCCCCCAAATGCCACTTGTCACCCTTTGATTGGTCCAATAAAGATTTTTATGCCAAACTTATCTTTTAATCCCTTAACTTACCTCTTTTTCTTCAATTGGCATAACACTTTTCTATCACATACATTGACTCACATGACTTAACTAATTTATTCAATTTAATCCCATAATTATGAAATGACCAAAATACCCTTACCCTATACATTTAAAACCGGCCACATCTTTTACTACAATTAATCACTTCCTTCATCTAATTACACATTTTTAAATCACCAAATAATTATTTTCATGTTGTTTAAGGCACAACGATATAATTGTCCAATTTACCAAAACTCGCCGAAACTTTTGAATTAATGACTATTGTATCCTTTTTGACACTTTCGTCCCTAGCTCTTGCATATTCGGTTTCCGTTACACCCTGAACTTACCGTAATCTGACTAGGGTGTATTCAGGGTGTTACAATCATGAATACAAATGCGTATAATCTTGAATGTGAATGAGCATAATCATGAATGTAAATGCGTATAACCATGAATGTGCTAATGTGTATAATAATGATTGTGGTTATGCGTATAACATATACAAGGCAGCATGCAATAATATGCATATAGAGTTATATGTGAATGAGTTTATGATGACATGTATGTATGTATAGTAAGATATGAAGTAAGTTACATGAGTAGCATGGGTTTAAGTAAATATATATGAATGACCAATACATGCTTTGATATGGAATGATAGTTATAAGCCTAAGATGTTCATATAAGTGGATAGATAGGCATGTCTATAAAGGGTTAGATGACTTGCAGCTGCTAGATGTTTGGAACCGACGGGTGTTTAGATGTTTGGCACTGACGGGTGTTTATATGTTTGGCATCGATGGATGTCTATATGTTTGGTACCATTTGGTATCTAGATGATTCGAGACTCCGGTCTCTACATGTTTGGTACTGTTTAACAGCATCTATATGTACCCGTATCCACTTACGTTATTAGTCAGGCTATTAGTTGTTGCTATATGTATATGAGATGTTATATGTAAATGAATTACAGGAAATGCTAATAGAAGCACATGACTATTGTACCAGAGATGCTTATATGAGTTTACAAGAGCACATGAAAAGCTAGTAGTTGTACATGAATATGCTTAAAGTATGCTTTTACGCTTATATGTAAATAAATGGACATGATATGCAATGAGATGATATTATATGTTATATGAGCTGATAGTTGAAGTTAGAAAAGTATGCATATGATATAAGTACATGAGAAATTATATAAATGTTGTAAAGTATATTGATCATATGGTTAGCATGAAAAAGTATACTAGATGTTTATTTCTTTTATATGCTTATACATGATTGGCATACCGACTATTAATATGCTTTGATGATTATGCTTGTGACTTCGTTAGAAGTCTTTTATATGTGATATCCCCACTAAGCGTTATCGCTTAGCACGGGTGTTTGTCCTGTGTAGGTTTACAGGTTCGGAGGGTTGCACATCTGCAAGGTCGTGGCCACTAGGAGTATAAGTTAAAGTCTTTTTGTATTTGGCATAGCTTTTTGTATACATGATATAGAAGTTTTGTATAGCTTGGCATATGTAAATGTAAAGCAATTTTGTATAAGATATGTAAACGAAATCTAAGTGTATAAAGAATGTTTTGTAATGTATAAAGAATAGTATATGTTGAGATGTACATGATTATAAAGTTTTAGTTAAGAAATATCTATAGCTTGTATTTAAAAGGTATTCCGTTGCGAATGTATCTTGCATGATTATTATTTTCGCTTTCGCATGATTATTTGTATGAGTGCGCAACAACTCTGATATTGTCACACCCCGTTTGCCCCCTAGTAGTATGAGCCCATTTGTGTGTGCATGCAATTGTATGTGTTCGGCATATCATAAGGGCATTTTGGGAATATTGCATGTTCTATGGGTAATAATAGTGTATGGGTGCATGCATGGCAGTAGAGTGCATTTTAGGTGAGTTATGTTGTGTGCTTTACTCACACCTTGGTAGGATGTGAGTATGTTGGGATATCATTATGTGTATGTGTGTGTGTTCATACCATTGTAGGATGTGCATTAGTTGGGAGTGTATTGTGTGTGAGTAGTGTATGCTTGTTGAGTGTGAGTGGTCAAGTTCCACTAATCTTAGGATGACATGTGGCTAGGGTTTTTGGAAATGGGTGTAAAAAGAAAGAGAAAGAAGGGGCAGCCACTTCTACTGCCTCTCATCCCATTTTCTTTTCCTCATTACTCCTTCTTCCTCTTTTCCCTTCCCATTTGTGTCCTGGTATTTGATTTAACTGATTTGTGGTGGAATTTGATCGCTCCTCAACCTCCGCTAGGTAAAGTTTTCCGCATCTTCATCATCTTCTTCACACTGTTCATTTTCTTCTTTGCATTTCTAGATTGGGTTTTTATCTAGGGTTTTTGTTTGTGTGTTCTTGGTGTGTCGGCTGTTAGTTGAGCCTCCCCGTGACCCGAAAGGCAAAGAGAAGGCTGGGAGTAGTGGAACTAAGTGACTGAAGCTAGGATTATAGGTTTGGGAATTTTGCATTTACTGGGTTTGGTACGATTGGTTATTTACTGTGTATTGGCTTGGTTTGATCCTTTTGATGATAGTCTGATGTATTGATGTTGCATGTTGGGATTTGAATGAATGGGTTTTGGTTGTGGTTAATGCATGAAGATTGAGTCCTTGAAAATGGAATTGATGTGAATTTGAGCTTACTGTCATTTTTCTGGGTTTGGATATTTTGAATTTTAATTTGGCTATTCCCTGTTTTGGATGGGTAATTGTTAAGGAAGTGATTTTGTATTATTTATGTTGGTTTTTACGTGCTTGAGGAAGCTAATTTCAGGTAAGAATGATTGGAGTTGAGTTGGGATGATTTCTGGAAATTCTGGATTCTAAATGAATTTCATGATGTTAGGGTTTTCGAAAATCGAATCGGGGAGGAAGAAGGGCAAAGTGAGCAGCTCACGAGTCGTGAGCAACCTTCACGACTCGTGAAGGTTACTCAGGACTCATGAAGGTTGCTCACGACTCGTGAGAGTTGCTCATGGCCTTTCTGTCACGAGCGCGACAGTGATTCTGTCTTGCCCTATTTTCTCCGCGTGATCAGTTTTTATAAAAATGATTTTCAAATGACTTGGGTGGCTTTTTCCTCTACTGGGTGCTAAATTACCTTATTTATATGAATGATTATCATAATTTAATCGTGATAAATAATATGTTATTTGTGGTATATGTTATATGAATGACGTGTTATCCATGAGAAATTATACATGTTATTTTGGAATATGTATTGAGTTATGCATGTCTTATTATGATGTCTTAATATGAATATGAATATAATTATGTGTTATACTTGGAAACATGATTGAATGATGCATGACCTGCTAGAGTGAAGTAAGTGGATAGTTAGGCATGCCTAATAGAGTCTCTTAGCTGCAGCCCTCAGTTCTGTCTGGTCCCCATTTGGTTCCGCTCGAACCTCTTATGCATTTTGGATCTTATTTAAGGTCCCCTTTGTAAAATGTTTTGAATGCGACAAAAAAATAAAATGGTTTTTGATTCGTACCCATAAAGTACGCTATACGTTCGATTCGTGCCCGTAAGGTACGCTATGCGTTTACTCGTTATCCACTATTGTGAGTCAGCAGGTGCTCTTTTTGTTTTATTCCGCTTTGATATAATTATAAGACTATGGTATTTGGATGCGTATAATGATGAGTATGAGAAATTAATTAAAGTGTAAGTGAATGTGGATATGAAGTTCTGAATGCATGTCTTTATTATGCAAGTATGATTATATAGCTGGTATCATTATCCGCATTTATCATATTGTATGTGTATGGCATTTGTGACCATTGTGAATGGCCATCCACTCTTTTGTTGTGTATTCCCCACTAAGCGTTTATCGCTTAGCACGGTGTTTTATCCGTGCAGGTACAGAGGATGGTGTTCTTTTGGGAGAGTCATCGCCAATCAAGCCAACACAGAGGGTTTAGTGTTAGGGCTTTATTTTTGATAGCATGTCGATTCTTTTGTAGCTGAACTCTCTTTATACCATTATTTTGTAAAGCTTTCGCATTTATATACTTTTGGGATATGTAATTATTTTATTCTAGCTTTTGATCAGGACATTATTGTAACGAATTTGGCTATGGTAATGATGGATTATTCTGATTCTTATGAAGGTTTTAATTTTCCTTTAATGATGTAGGGTTATTATGTATGAATGTGTGCTTTGTATCTTTATCTGCTTGGTGACACACCCGGCTCATAGAGCTTCTCACTCCTTAAGGATAGGTATGCCTACGTATGGGTAGGGGGTGTTACAGTTTTTGGTATCAAAGCCTAGGTTTAGGCGTTTCTGGGTGTTGTTGATGTGTTGAGGTGCATAGATGTGTATATGTCTAGATCTGTGTTGGCTGACGCGATTGTCTTCTTGTTATTTTAGATGGCTTCTAACTCTGTACGTGGATCACTTGAGAATGTGAACACTCAAGCCGTAGATCCTTCGATTTCTATGTCAGCTCATTATGCTAGGGTCTAGCCCGAGGCTGCTGCCATGCCTTTTGAGGCTATGTTCAAGCTATCACAGGACATGGCTATGGTCTTGGAGAGAGTGACTGCTCCTAGAGCCCCTATTGAGAGCTTGAGAAGGGCTGGTGCTGAAGATTTCTATGGCACGGGTTTAGATAAGTCAAAGTTGGCTGAGAAATGGTTAGACAAGGTGAAGTGTACGTTGAGAGAGATTCGGTGTCCTCCTGACCAGCAGGCAGAGTGTACAGTGGCTGTGCTACAAGGGTCAGCTTTTGAATGATGGGTGTAGACACCGGGTCTTGAGGCAGTCCAGGTCAGATTTACTCGATGAAGAGATCCACGTTGGTTTTCCGATAAATGGATGGAATTCAGAGGTTTTCGTCTTTCGGTTTCACAAGGATTAAAATCTTTTTCTCTATAGCATGAGGTTTTGAAAGAGTTTGGGAAATTTGGGTTGAAAGTGGAAGTTTTGCTCTACAGACGGGATGGCCGTCTGAAGTAGGGATGCCTGTCCCTACTTGGGGTGATCCCCGTCTCTACGGATAGTAGGGACGGCCCGTCTGTAGCTAGGGACGGACACGTGTCTGAGTAGGGACGCTCGTCCCTATCCTGCTTTTCGGCCCGTCTGTATCAAGATTTCCACGCGTGCCCTTAGTAGGGACGCCCGTCTGTAGTTGAAGGGATGCCCGTCGGTAGTGGATCTAATCAGATAACGCCGGATTTGATAAAATTTAATCTCAAATCTTTCAAATGAGATAGGATTAGGATTAAAAATTGAATTTTAAAACTCCTTTTCAAATTCAAACTTTAAACTGATGCTTATCTGATTTTATATCCTAAAAACTCTATAAATAGTGGACTAAATTCCATTATTTAGGGGATAGAAAATTTGACAAAGAGATTTTTAGTAGACAAAATTAAACACTTTTTGAAATATTGGAATTTTTAGAGAAGTTTTCTTTGTGTGCAATTTACCAAAAAGCTATAAATCCTTATTTTTAGAATTTTATTTGATAAAAATTCTTCCAATCAATTGATTTACTCAAATTCTTCTTGCGAATTAAGCCAATTTGAGGTAACGAAATTCATTCGTTTCCATCAATACAGCTAATTCAAACATTCGATCACTATTAAAATTTTCAGAAGAGAAAATACAAATTTTCTTAGTTTGATCTATTTTTATTTGAGCCTTGTGGAGCGTGCGGGGACTGAAATCATTTGACATTCACCCAAAAAGGTAAAATCCGAGGGTAAACATTCTGGATTGATATTTGTATAATTTAACTTTACTCATCTTAATTTCTTTAAATATTTTTTTTTAAAGAATTGGAATTTTGAAAAGCTATTAGTTTATTTTCTACCTTTTTATCTTTTAACTCATTTCTTTAAAAGTTTCTTATTATGCTATTTTTCTTTATTTTATTCATGACTTTAACACTAACACGTTTATTTTCATGAGTTATTCTTTTAACCATGTTGGAATTGGAGTTTGTAAACGATGATGATCGTGCCAATCTGAGGATTTCCTTACAAGTTCTTTCCTTACCCTTGCCTTTTATTCATGTTATTATTAAGATCATTTCATTGTCGTTAAAGTGAAAAGGGCCAAATATTTTTATAGTAAGTAATTTGGGATTTTCTCAAAAGCTGTGGACTAATGTCTTTTTTTTTAACCAACAAAATTGACACTTCTTAAAAGATCAGTTTGTAATAAATGGGCATGGCAGGACCAATGTCCTCACTCCAATGAATATCGCAATTTTTGTATGATTTACATATTGCTTTTATAAAGGGGATTGTATTTCGCCCCTAGTTTTATTGTAATTTGATTGGAGGATGTTTATTTTAATAATGCTTTATTTATTGCCTTTGATGTGAATGATTGCACCTTAAATTAAATGCATCGTGTGGAAAGTTGGTGAAACAATAAATTCAAAACTGAATTATAATATTAATCAAGGTACAAATAAATGAGAAGTCCCGAACTCACTCTAGTCTTTGGGGCTCAATGAGGTGAGAGGTCTAGGACTTCCAAGACACCTCTTGAGTCTCACCAAAAGACTTCAATTTACAATCTTAGGCTCCAGGGGGTAGAGGCAGTGGCCTCCAACATCTTTCTAGTTAGCTCAAGATGGATATGTATGCGCCGTCTTAGGCTCGCTGAGGCTAGACGACCCTTCCCAATGTTCTATTGGGTGGCGACTCCAAGAAACCTCATTGTTGCCCAAAATAGATGCCCTTATAAATACCTTACAAGTTTTAATGAATCCCATCCTGATCGCCCTAAAGTGGGCCCTAGGGAGGTCACGGGGTTCGGCGCGCGTCACAGTGGCTACTCCGCTGGAGATCAATACTCGAGACTTCGATTCAAAAGTACCTTGATTAAAAAATTATAATTGAGTTTTAGTTTAAAAATTTCATCTTCTTTCAAAGCTGCATTGCATCGCATTAGAGCCTTAGATCTATGCTAGTTTGGTCCCTTTTTCAGCCCCGGTCGTTCCCGAAGTGCGACCCTACTTTCACTCAATGTAGGGAAGTGTTAAGGATAATCACCAGCCCAAGCCTCGTACCATCACGGTATATTAAATGGTGACCCAATCGGTCGTTACGCTCGTGATGTGCTAGACCCATTGGCAGGGACCATGCTTGGGTATCCCTAAAGTAACACCACCCTTTCGACTAAAGTTCATATAATGGAAATAGTTACTTCCCCTATATGGTATGAACCTTAATACTATGCTTGCTATGTGGATCATTATGTATTGGACAAACCCAGATAATTTGATTGGTTACCTAATCAAAGGCTTTCATGCCCCGATAGGCCCATGTCAACTTATTCGGCCTGTCTAAATACATAACGATCATAACCCATGCGTTTGTGCATTATTTAGGAGAGGTTATGCTGCCGGTTTTTCACCGTGCACCATATGTGTTCATCGGGTCCCCGGATGATCCATGGGCCAATCCCACCTAGGAAAGAGACTGTGACCTCGTGTGCGGGAGTAACAAGGTTGGAAGGACCTATGTGCTTGCATGTGATCTGTAAGTGTTGCATAGCACAATCATGCATCTTAGCACATTCATGCATCATCCTGACCCTTTATGTTTAAAAGCCATCATAGATTTGCCTAGGTGGACAAGGGGGTCTCGGGGGCGACTACGCAGAAATCCATTCTTTGAGTTACCAAAAAGGGTAGAGTATCCGAACACTTCTTCTGAAACCAGCTACGCTATGTCAGCTCAGTTCTCTTTACCCGAAGAAGAAATGGCAAACTCACCAAGAGGGGTAGACGCCACCAGGGCAATAATAGCAGAGGAAGTGGGCCGAAGGCTTGAAGAGTTTGAGAACCGGATGATGGCAATGATGGCCACTTTGGGTCAGCAAGTGGCCCCACAGAACCCACCACCTCCTCCTATGAGAAACAATAAAAGGGGAGAGGTCAGAGAAGATCTCCAAGAGGAAATTCGCATGCCACCTGTAAACCTAAGAGCTACTACCTCAGGGGCACAAAGGGGAAGACCAGTCCCAAGGCTAGATGATGATTGGGAAGATGAAGAATATGAGGAGCGTATGTCTGAGAAAGGGAAAGCCCCTCAAGCTGAAGAAGCCATCTGAAAGAAGATGGACGAGAAATTTGAAGCAATGACGAGAATGCCGAGGAATGAACCCAAAAGACAGGGAGTTAGAAGGAGAGGATCTAGTCCCAATGAACTTTAAAATACCGGATGTTCCGAAGTTTGATGGCACTTCCGACCCCATGGCGCACATAAAGCAGTACTCGTTGGTGATGAAGGGCACCACTTTGATAAAAAAGCAGAAAATTGAGTACTTTTGCTTGAGTTTGACTGGCCCAGCAGTGGGTTGGTACCATGGGCTCGATCGCCGAACCAAGGAGGACTGGGATTTATTGACGGAGGAGTTTTTGAGGCAGTATGACTGCAGTATAATGATGGAAGTGACCTTGAAGGACCTAGAGCTGTTGCAGCAGAAGGGAGACGAGTCCTTCCATGAGTATCTGACTCGGTGGAGGAATCGAGTAATGGAAATAAAGAGAAAACCAGATACTCAGGATCAAATACGGCTATTCATCAAAAATGCGAGCCCATATTTGAGAGAAGGATTGAGGATGAAAGGACTGAAAGACTGGGAGTCTCTGAAAGACATCGCCATTGAGGCCAAGGGAGAGTACCGTGTTAAGAGATCAGCTAATGAGAACTATCCCAAGAGAGGTACCAATAGCCAGGGGGCAAATAGACCGACAGGTTTTGCTAGCGGCGCACGGAAGACTGCTGAGGTATCAGCTGCTAATGCTACCCCAAGGCATTTTTCCAATCTTTGAAGGTCTTTATCATGGGTGCTGAGGAGACTGATGAAAGAGGGTAAGTTACAGCCTATGCCACCCAAGCCTACTAGAAGTCAAGGCACGCCAGGACATAAGGATGATGAGTATTGTGCGTATCATCAGCACACCGAGTATATAACCGATAACTGCAACACGTTGAGGCATGCGATTCAAGATCTAATCAACTCAAAGCAGATCACAGACCCAGAGAAGAGAGGAGGTCAAAAGAAGGCTGGGTACAATAGTATGCCCCCGCCAGTGAATATGATTGGATCCAGTTTGCTCGAGGAGTTTGTGTTAAGGGAATTGTACGACAACGATGTCCACACTGCTGTCATGAACCTCCATGAGGGGAGTGAAGAAGGGCTTCCCGCTGCAGTGATCGATTGCTGGTCCACTGATGATAGTGGAACTGAAAATGATAATTCTGAAGTATTTTCTGACCTGTGGAGCTCGGAGGAGGAAGGAGAAGAAGCAAAGAAGAAAGAAGTAGGAGCTATGACCCAGAGTGGAAGGGTAGCTCCGGAAGTTGAGAAGCCCCAGGAGCCGATTGAGGGCAGAAAGGGAAAAGAGCCGGAAGAAGATCCGATTGTTAAACAACTAAAAAAGACGTCAGCTCAGATTTCCATATGGGATCTCCTAAGACAGTCGCCATCGCATAGGCAGAAGGTGGTAGAGGCTTTGTGCGAAGCAACTGTGGCAACAACTATCTCGCCTACGGAACTTCTGGACGTAGTAAAAGGAGGATCAGGAGAAAATGTTGTTTTTACCAGTACTGATTTGCCGGCAGAAGGCCGCAACTATAATCGCCCTCTGTATATAAGGGCACAGATTAACCAAAAGCACATTGCTTGCGTAATGGTAGATGATGGCTCTTCGATAAATGTATGCCCGCAGGTAGCAATGGCAGCTTTAGGGATGACAGAGGATATGTTAGCCAAATCTGATCTCACCATCACAGCATATGATAACTCACGTAGACATGCTTTGGGGACATTCACGGCAATAGTGAAGACGGGGCCCGTAGAGTCGGAAGTGGAGTTTGTGGTACTGCCTATACCCGCTAATTTCTCAGCTCTCCTAGGAAGACCATGGTTTCATAAGTTGGGTGGAGTCCCCTCTACACTTCACCAGATGGTAAAGATACCTCATGAAGGCCATATTGTGACTATAAGGGCTGCACGGGAGAATCAGGTTTCAATACTGGAGATTGCTAGGCAGCCGTTTAGTGGGTTTCATGTTGCCATGATAGGCGAGGAAGAGCAGAAAGAAGAAAGCCCCCAGGCTCTGAACATGATGAAAAAGATGTCGTTTCTCCCTGGCGCAGGACTGGGCAAGAATTCTTAGGGGATGCCAACAGCTGTTCCCACCAAGGGCCAAAAGGACAAAAGGGGTCTAGGATACACAGGTGTTGTAGAGAGGGGTGAGAAGTCAAAAATGGAAATTCCTCATATTTGGAAGACTTTTGTGCCAGCAAACTCAGCATGTGCCTATACAGGGGAAGATGAACCATAGTGGCTAGATGGAAGAGTTGTGCCAGGGTTCGAAGTTTTCAATGATGTCTATGACTAGGACATTGGATCGATCAAGCCAGCAGAGGGCTTTTGGGATGAATAAATCATGACCAGTAGGACAATTTGGGACAGTGAGATGCCTGAAGAAGTAATGACTGAAAAGATGGTAGCCACCCAGCTGAAGGGGAAAGCAAAGGTAGAGGAAACCATGCAGGAGTTGATGGAGGAGCCTCCAAGGAGCTGAAGTGATGCAGGACCATCGATCGTGGCAGATACGCCAGCAAAGGAGGAAGAGGAGAATAGTTTAGATTTTCATTTTGCTCCAGAACTTTTCAATGATGTTAATGACAATTTCAATCTTATTAATAAATTGAATGATTTTGCTTACTTGTGTGATGTTTCCAATGATTTCACTATGCATGATCATGATCATCCATCCATATTTGATATTGATTCAACTGATGCTACTCCATTTAATCTTGGAACCATAGAAAACCCAAAAGAAGTTTTGAGAGCATCAAATATAACTCCTGAAGAGCGAGAAAAATTTGAGAGAATCTTAAAAAAATACGAAAAAGTCTTTGCCTGGACCTACAAAGATATGTTGGGAATTGATCTGGAAGTCGCAGAGCACGCTATTCGTATATATCCGGATCATAAGCCCGTTAAACAGAAGCTGAGAAGGCTTAGGCCAAAATGGGCAGATAAAGTGAAGGAGGAGATTCACCAGCAAGTTAAAGCCAAATTTCTAGTTTTGGTGCAGTATCCAACTTGGTTGGCCAATGTTGTCCCCGTAGCCAAAAAGAATGGCAAGGTAAGGGTATGCGTGGATTATCGGGACTTGAATAAGGCCTGTCCAAAAGATGACTTTCCATTGCCCCATATAGATGTGCTGATAGACAGCGCTGCTGCTTGCGAGATGTATAGCTTTGGAGATGGTTATGCGGGCAACAATCAAATCCTCAATAAAATAATTTATCGAATTAAGACGGCGTTCATCACGGAATAAGGGACCTATGCTTATCGAGTAATGCCTTTTGGTCCGAAAAATGCAGGAGCTACTTATCAGAGGACGGCAATAAAAATTTTGAATGACTTGATCCATAAAGAAGTGGAGGTATATGTGGATGACATGATGATCAAGTCAACCACTAGAGAAGGTCATTTTAAGGCTCTGAAAAAGTTCTTCCTACGGATAGACAAGTATAATCTGCGGTTAAATCCTAAGAAATGTATCTTTGGTGTTACCTCAGGGAAGCTCCTAGGACACGTGGTTAGCCAGAGGGGTATTGAGATTGATCCGGACAAGGTGAAAGCTATCAGACAAATGCCAATACCGCAGAAGGAAAAGGACGTGAGAAGTTTTCTTGGTAAGTTGCAGTACATCAGTAGGTTTATTGCTAAGCTTACTTCAATCTGTGAACCGATCTTCAAACTACTTAGAAAAGACCAACCAGTAGTATGGAACGAAAGTTGTCAGAAGGCTTTCGATACTGTCAGAGAGTATCTGGTAAATCCACCGGTATTGAGACCGCCGCAGCCAGCCAGGCCATTGATCTTATATTTAGCTATAGAGGACAGTTCTGTATGCGCCATGATGGCCCAAGAGGATGAATTCAGAGTGGAATTTGCTGTTTACTACCTTAGCAAGAAGTTTCTGGCCTATGAGGTTAAGTATACAGAAGTCAAAAAGATTTGCCTTGCGGTAATCTGGGGTTCTAAGAAATTAAGGCATTACTTTCATGCCTATAGAGTACAGTCAGTAGCAAAGCAGAATCCTTTAAGGTACTTACAGGAAGCTCTATCTTTACTTGGGAAAATGGGAAGGTGGTTATTGTTGCTACAAGAATTCGATGTGGAGTATGTTACTCTAAAAACTATCAATGGGCATGCAGTGGCTGAATTCCTGGCAGAATACCCAATTCAAGGAGACTCGTGCGAGTTTAACTTTCCAGATGAGGATGTGACGGCTATCGGAGTTCAAGGTTGGCAGTTGCACTTTGACGGAGCCGTAAACAACAAGGGGGCAGGAGTAGGGATCATTTTAACAACCCCGGATGATGAGAAGCTCCCTTTGGCCAAGAAATTGAGGTTCAAGGCTACCAATAATGAAGCTGAGTATGAAGCGTGTGCCTTTGGGTTAGAGGCATTGATAGCCTTAGGAGCAAAAAACGTGGAAGTGTTTGGTGATTCCTCCCTGGTGATCAATCAAATTCGAGGTGAATGGGCCATTAAAGAAGAGAGGCTAATGCCACACATCAAGCACTTGAGAGACCTGAGTAGTAAATTTGAAGTATGTATGTTCCGTTTTGTTCCGAGGGATGAAAACCAGTTAGCCGACGCGCTTGCTACTTTAGTCTCAATGTGGGATAATCCCGAAGGGATGGTTATGAGGCCAGTTTTAATTTCTAGCTCTGAGAGACCTAGCTTTGCATCTAAATCAGTCATGGAGATAGAAGTAGTGGATGAGAAGTCGTGGTACTATGATATCAAGAACTATCTAGAGAATGTGACATTTCTGGAGGAAGCTACTGAGAAAGATCAGAGGATGATTCGCAAGCTATCTACTCAGTTCATCTGCATAAATGGAGCGTTGTACAAACGACAGGTAAATGGTATCCAGTTGAGATGTTTGGATGAGAAAGAGGCCAAAAAGGTATTGGAAGAAACTCATGCAGGCGTATGCGGAGCCCATATGAACGGGTTGACATTAGCCAAAAAGATTATGAGACAAGGATTCTTCTGGCTCACCATGGATAACGATTGCTCGAAGTATGTGAAGCAGTGTCAGTTATGCCAGCAGTATGCAGATTTAAGGCACCTGCCAGTTTCGGAGTTACATAATCTAACTTCACCTTGGCCATTCGCAGCTTGGGGGATTGATAATATTGGGAAAATATGCCCCACGGCCTCGAATGGGCATAGATACATCATCGTTGCCATCGACTACTTCACCAAGTGGGTAGAAGCTGAGTCCTTCAAGAAAGTGGATGCTCGGGATATGGTGAAATTCATAGAAAAGAACTTGATATGTAGGTATGGCCTTCCACATCATGTGGTATCTGACAACGGGGTCCAGTTCATGGCCGAAACGAAGAAGTTACTTCAGAAGTATGGTATTGAGCACCACAAGTCTTCTCCGTATCGTCCTCAAGCTAACGGGGAAGTTGAAGCCGCCAACAAGAATGCCAAAAGGATCCTGGCTAAGATGGTCCAGAATTATAAAGATTGGGTAGAAAAGTTGCCTTTTGCACTATGGGGTTACAGAACGACCATCAAAACTTCAACGGAAGCCACTCCTTATTCTTTTGTATATGGGACGGTGGCAGTATTGCCAGTCGAGGTCGAACTTAAGTCACTAAGGGTGATAATGGAGGCAGAAATTCTGGAGGCCGAATGGGCGCAGCAGCGGTTACAACGCTTGAACATGTTGGATGAGAACAGGTTAAAATCCTACTATCACAACCAGATCTATCAAAAGAGGCTCGCTAGGTCGTTTGGAAAGAAGGTCAAGAAACACCCATTGAAGGAAGGGGATTTGGTATTCAAACAAATGAGACCAGGAGCACCAGATATTAGAGGGAAGTTCAGACCTACGTGGGAAGGTTCGTTTATCCTCAAGAAGCTGCTGTCAAAAGGAGCTGCGATTTTGTCAGATAGCGATGGCAACGAATTCAAAGAGCCGGTCAATATTGATAGACTCAAAAGGTTCCATGGCTAAAGGCTATAAAATCAAAAGAAGTGAATGAAAGCCCCGCGGGTCGAAAATGGAAAAAAAGGCGGCCTTGCTAAAATTGGACGCCTTGTCAGGGTGAAAATCGAAAAAAGGCATCCTGGGCAAAAATTAGAGGCCTGAAAGAAAATATCCAATCATGAAAACCCGAGAGGGCTGATTGGAGACAGGAGTTTGATGCTGTCAAGATTTGGTTCCATGAATGAATGTAGTCTTGCATAATCGAATTAGTGTCAAAAATGATCATGTATTTTGAAATCGTACTGAAATGTACACAATTTTGTGAAATAAAATAAGACTTGATTTATTCATTTACATCATTGTCCAATTCTGCTTTCAAAAGAAACAATATTGCTCAAAACGCATGCAAAGCTAAACTATGCCCTACTGCTATTCTCGCTAGCCAAATGCTTCAGTCGCCGTGTTCGGTTATCAGATGCTGGGCTAAGAACCCACCTCTTGTACGTGCTAATAAAGGTAGTTGAATGGTGCCCGAACAGAGGAATGCTAGTCTTCAATGGAAGTTGGCTGCAGAGCTCATGATAGCGGGAAGGAAAAGCCGAATAAAGGATTCCACCCCGAAAGGATAAAGGAAGTCTCACCACATCCTGAGTCATTCCGAGTTGACGAGAGCAGCGGGCCGTGATCTAGAAGGTTGCCTCACGAAGCCCGTATAGGGGAATGCATCCTGAAGACCCATCAATAACGGCACTAGATAAGGGAAGCCAAGCATGCATAAAGCTAATATCCTCATCTGATATTTCACTGAACTTGGTAATGCCTTCGTCGGGGGTCCCAAGTCGGAACAGTTGTTGGCGAGGAAGGAAATGCTTCGCCGAGTATTGACTAATGACCCTGGGAGGCGGCTCTGACAACAGCTTCAATTTCTCCTGCAACCAAATCTGAAAGAGGAAATAGGGAAAAATAAAAGCCAAAGAAAATAAGATGAAAGGCAAAGAAAATCCGCTGGAGTAAGTTGGATTTACTTCAGGCAAAAATTAGGCATAAGGTTGTGTGAAAATCCGAAAGGATGCACTTCCCGCTAAGAAAAGCTAGTGCGAAAATCCACAAGGGACGCACTACCTTTAAAACAATGACGTACCAGGAGTAATAAGGGGCTCCAAGAGAATGAAGTGGTAGGCCCGGCACGGAAAGAGTCTAAACCCAAGATAGTCTCGGCCAAAATAAGTGGAAAAGGGGTCAGCCCGTGGTGAAAATCCTCCAAAATCCCAAACAGACGAGGCTCTCCAAGCAGCTCCTTTGAAGTCACCACCAGATACTTCATCAGGCAAAAAAGAAAGATGATACTTACCTTGTATGAAGGAATGTGGGAGAATTCATCCAGTTCTTTGATCAGAGGTTTTAAGGCAAATGCAGGGCCCTGAGGAACTAGACAAGCAGCGTCAGAAGGAGCTATACTTAGGGACAGAGCGATATCACGAGTTTGAATCAAACCACAGCGAGGAACGCAGGGTAAAGCACTAGGAGGATACCAGCTCCCGACAATAGCAGCAAGTTCCTCAGGCAGGGGGCACATTTCCTAATAAGTGAACCTAAAAAAGCGAGGGTCCCAGAAGTGGGTCGCAACCAGAAGGAGGTTGTAGTCTATTTTGACTCTTCATAAAAATTTCAGTCCAGAAAGGGGGGTAAGAGTGCTATTTTCCCAAGTTTGAGCATCGTCTAAGATACGGTGCATTTTGGAAAGAAAAGGAGAATTCATTCCTCAGTAGCTAAAGCCGAGGTCGCTAAGGAAAAAACTGGAGAAAAGAGACTAGTATGAAGCTAAAATGAGAGAAGAGGCACGAAGTCCAAGAAAAAGGTGAATTTTATAGGGTTGATATACCGACGGATAGCCCGTCCCTATCTCAGACGGCCATCCCGTCTGTAGTTGTCCACCTGGCGGTTTTGCATCGTGCATATCACGCGCATTGATTAGGTAATTAATGAGGATTAAAAGCGGAATTCGGAGGGACAGACGGCATGCCTGTCGGTAACTCTATAGACGTAAAGCCCATCGGTACGTGAATTCTATATAAGAATGCTGGTACCGACTGACGATCACTTTCTTCCTTTTCTTTTTGTTACCGACGCTCTTCCCTTCCTTTCTTTTCATTTTCAGTTTCTGTTTTGTTGCACCAGTATTTGGTTCTTCCCTTTTTATTGATTCTCAACTTCTAGGTCAGTAAAATTCTTCTAATTTTTATTTATTTATTATTTATTTTATTTTATGATGAGTAATTTTATGTTATTTGGATTAGTATAATTAAGATAATTTTTGCAATATAATTTGAAAGGCCATAGTTATGTTTTTTTTTTAATGCTTTAAGCGCTAGAATTAACACATAGAGTAAGTGATATGCTGTTATAAAATGCATGGATATGGCTATTTTGAGAACAATTAATTTTTAATTATTGAGTTTTTAGATATTCAGGCATGGCCTTAGGAACGCATGCACTTTGAAACCAATACTAGGAATCAGAAAGTAAAGCAAATATGAGTATGTTGCACTGTTGCCTGGGGCCTGAGGCCTGTCCCTTTTTTCTTTCTGTTTTCTCATGCAGGGGGTTGGGAACACCCTTGCCGGGGTGCTGCCCATTTTTTTTTAACAAGAGTGAGTATGTTGCACTGTTGATTGAGGCTTGAGGCCTATTTTTTGCTTTCTCATGCAGGGGGTTGGGCACACCCTTGTCGGGGTGCTGCCTAAATTTTTTTAATTAATTTAATTTAATTTTAATTTCTTTTCGGTTTAGACACGACCCCATCGAAATGCTGCCTAAATTTTTGTTATTTTCTGAGTAAAGTCCGCCTATGATACCAAACTAATTGATTACTTTATTTTCAGGATGCCACCGCGACGACATGCTCCGCGCGATCAGCCTGAGCCTCAGGCGCCGGATTGCATGAGAGCCAAGGCCAGACAGAGGTATGCAGCGCTGGCTCAAGTGCAGTTCCGAGCTGGCCATTTCATTTCCAGGCAGTTCATTGAGTCTCTCGGGATGGCCGACGAGGTCGATATTCTGATAGCAGGAGCAGGATTGGCTGAGTTTCTGATGCCTGCTTTCCATACTCACCCGGAGATAGTTCGATAGTTTCTCGCTACAATACAGTACGGGGGGTATCAGAGATCCAATACAGAGGAGGGTGTTATCAAGTTTTGGATTGAGCGGCACCATTACAGCATTACCTGACAGCGATTTACAGAGGATATGGGACTTCCATTCGGATAGGATGTTATAGCGCCCCATAGAGCAGTTAGACGCCATCATGCCGTATGATCATGATACGGCGAAGAGCATGGTACTCTCGTCACAGGCCCTTCGATATGTTCACAGGGTGTTATCCAGCTCCTATTTGGGATGAGCTGGTAACCCAGGGTCCCTCAACGCCGTTGAGATTTGGAGCTTATGGGCCATGGTGGCAGGCCAGTGGCTCAATATCAGCCACGAGATTTTGGTTAACATGGTGAGGGTATCCAGGGGGCAGCCCCTGTAGTGTACGTTGGCGGAGTCATCACTAGACTACTCCTGAGTTTGGGTATTCGTCCAGATATCCTGGGGCCAGCCTTGGATGAGAGCATTTATATGGACACTCCCGTAGCTATTACGATGGCTATGATATTACCGATACCAGGTCAGGCCGAGGAGTACAGACTTCGCACCATTCATGAGACCAGACGTGCGTTTAGCCTGCCGTCGCTAGAGCTGGTAGAGGAGCAGCCTCAGGATCAGCCTCAGATGGAGCAAGAGCCTCCCGAGCACCCACAGCACCAGGAGGACCAGCCTCCCCGACATCCAGAGCACTAGGAGGGTCAGGCTCCGCAGCCGCAGCACCCAGCAGCAGCATCTGTATACACCTCCTGACATGGGGATTGAGTTCACCATGGATGAGCTGTTTGCTACTCCTCCAGCACAGAGAGTACAGAGTCCTACTCTGCCTCCGCCATTGAGAGTACACCGGATAGCTCCCCGGGCACCTGAGAGGTTAAGTCCATATGTAAGAGCAGGGGACCCGGGGGCATCTACCTCTATAGCTCCACGTCTAGAGCGGGCACCAGAGTCAGCTCCCCCTCCATTCACACCATCGACTCACCCGGCACAGCCAGATTTGTCTACGATTTTGACCTCTATGTTCGCATCCTTTGAGCACAGATAGGAGGAGAGAGACAGAGCCTTTCTCGGGCAGCTCGGGGAGAAAGATAGAGTCATCTTAGAGCGGCTGGATCAGCAGCAGGGCATTATCCAGGGGCAGGGGAGGCTTATTGACCATTTGAGACAGGAGCAAGAGAGACTCGTGGGTCAGCTGAGGCAAGAGATGAGGGCCTCCCAGAGTGAGGCGACCTAGAGGATAGATGCATCTGTACAGATGGTGGATGAGTCAGTTGAGGCTCTCAGATTTAGGATTCAGGTCCTAGAGGGTGCCATACCTCCCATCGCCCAGTCCATGCGGGAGTTTAGAGAGCAGACTGAGGATAGGCTGAGGAGTATGGGGACCACCTCCACAGATCAGACCCTTCGCCTGGGCGATGCTTTCAGAGAGTTGGGGGGGTTGTTACCAGTACATTGTAGTTCATGACGGTATGTGCACAGCCTTTTCTCAATGGATATGCTCAGGTCCAGTTCCAGCAGCAAGACTCAGTGGGAGCGCAGCCGTCATCGGTACCGATGGCTGTACCTCCCAGATACCAGCAGGTAGCCAGGGATTGGGCTACTCAGCAAGCCGGACCATTAGCCCCTCCTAATCAGCCATCTGCCCTAGATGCGGGACCCTCCGCTGCTCCAGCACGAGACCAGCCGGTTCATATATCAGATGATGATGATGATGATCCAGAGGAGCTCTTAGATTATGCGCCATTATAGACTGTTCAAGGAGTTCTTCTAGCTTTGTGTTTATACTTTTTGTTGTAATTACATCTGTATATTGTACAAAATTTAACTTTTTAGTGAAAAAAAAAACATTTATGTATTAACCTGTTAAATTTGCATGTTATTTCTTCATGATTTAAATTTCTTAAAAGAAAAGCTAAAAGAGAGAGAAAAGAAGAAAAAGAAAAGAAAAAGGACAATTGATCCTATAGAAAACAGGATGATAAATAATAAAGAGAGACATAAGATGTTCATAAATCTACCAATCAAGTTTAATTGGTATGAGAATTAACAAGAATCTCTTATAATACAGGCACATGGTTACATCAATGCCAAAATGACGAACAGTCAAAAGGAGGGATAAACCGATCGAACATTATCACATCCAATATTAGATGAGAATCAATAGATCAGAATCATACTATAAGCACCGTGTCCCGGAGCGGTCCGGATCAGAGGTTACCCTATGATGAAATCGGTGTCCAAGCCTTTATGGTAGGTTGGATTTAAAGGTTTTAGCCCCGCGTTCCATGAGAAGTGAGGTTTTTATCATTCCTGGGCCGAAGGAGGGAAAAACAGAGGTTTTTTCGAGTCAAAAGGCTTTTTACCCTCGACAGACGGCCAGCCCGTCTGTGAAGTCAGCCCGTCGCTCCGAGTCACCGACGGCTCAGGGTATTTTCCGACGCCCTTCGGAAAGTCACCGCCCATGTCAGATTGCCGCCTGGTGTAACACCCCCTTCCCATACGTAGGCGATCCCATCCGATAAGGAGTGAGATGCCGTATGAGTCAAGGTATCACCACGAAATAGCAAAGTAAACATACATCCATTCATAATGTACATTCAGAAATACAGAATAATTAAAAACTTTACATGCAGAAAGCAAAAGCTGATCATGCATTACTATAATAACTATTACAATAATGATCTGATCAACTAGCTGAAACAAATATTATTACATATACAAAATATAGATACAAAAGCAGAAGCTGATACAAAACTGATACATGAGAGTTCTATACAAAAAGAATCATCACTGATACAAAAATAGCCCTACACTAAAAACTCTTCTGTGTTGGCTTGATGACGGCGACTCTCTCAAAGCAAAACGCCTTCCGCACCTGCACGGGTAAACACACCGTGCTAAGCGATAAACGCTTAGTGGGGAAACACACATAGTTTATGGACGGCCACTCACAATGGTCGTCAAAACATATCACATTCACAATGGCAGAATGCAAAAGCTTTAGCATAAATCATATAATCATGCTCATATAAATTAGCCATACAATCAGTATTTCATAATCATAATCATTTAACAATAATCCGATATACATTACATCGATATACTCATCCAGTTAATACTTTTGTAGCCAAATCAGATCAGAGCAGCTCAATTACACATTCAAAGAACACCTGCTGACTCTAGGTAGTGGATAACGAGTGTACAGACAGTACTTTCCGGGTACGAGCCGATTACAGACAGTACGTTACGGGTACGAATCGATTAAACCATTATACTTTAACTTTCACAGATATTTTTAAAAGGGACCTTAAACAAGATCCAATACAGAAAAGGGTTCGCGAGGAACTAAACGGGGACCTGATCGGGGTCCAAACAGAACTATGGGCTGCAGCTAACAGACTCTATTAGGCATGCCTAACTATCCACTTACTTGACTCTAGCAGGTTATACGTTATTCCAATTATGATTTCAAGTGTAATCTCATAAAAATACTCACATTCATATCAATGAATCATAAACAGAACATACATAACCCAAATTCTGTTTCACTAACAGTATATAATTTAATCATGCATAATAAATACAATAACAGTCGTATACACAAGTTCGTATAACATACAGTACGGAAAAACCATGAAAAATACCTTTAAAATACATTTTTGGAAATCTGGAGGCAAAGGAGTGACAGACTCATCCTAGTCGTGCTAAGGAGCACGAAATGCTGAAGGGGCTTCAGCACAGCACGAGTCGTGCTGAGGAGCACGAGTCGTGTCGTGCTAAGCTCCTTCTCATCTCCTCCGTCTCGCACTTCACCATCCGACTCACACACTGAAGGAGCACGAGTCGGATGAGGGAGCACGAGTCGGACAAGGCAAAAAGCTCAGCTTCACTTCCCTCCATCTCGCACGCCACCATCCGACTCACACGCTAAAGGAGCACGAGTCGGATGAGGGAGCATGAGTCGGACAAGCCACCAGGAAGAACAGAAAACACGATTTTTGAAGAACACCTACTGTCACTTAATTTTAAAACTCAGAATTCAAAAACACAGCAATCCAACCTCAAATCTTAATTCAAACTCAGTTATCATGCATTACAGACCATTACAAATCAAAACCCATAATTATAACATCAAAATAATACCAACAAAACATGCATAAACATATCCAAGCCTCAAGAACACAAACCCTAACAATTTTACAGTAAACTCAAAATCAAGCACAATTCACAAATAAAAATCCCAAACCTGAAATTCTATGCTTCTCTTCACTTAATCCCACTGCTCCCAGCAATCTCCTTGCCTTTGGGATCACGTGGAGCCTCAGCTAAACACAAACAACCAACATGCAAACCCTAAATCAAATCTAAACTAAAGGAAGAAGAAAAAGATGGAAGCAAATAGAGAATAATATAAAGAATACAGTGACTTACCAACAGAATGCCTAAGGGAATGATTAGTTTCACCAACAAAGCTTGAATCAACACTAGGGTCCTTAGAGAAAGGAAAAGGAAGAAGAAGAAGAAGAAGAAGATGAGAATAGGAAATACGTAAAGAAGAACACGTTCTGTAATTTTCCTATTCTCATTCTTTTCTTTTCTTTTTCTTTTCTTTGCCTAAAACATGTGTTAATTTCCTATTGGTGAAACTAACCACTCACACCAAAATCACCTACACTACACACACCCAAAACCCTCTTAACTTATGCATACCCTTCAATGGTATGAACACATGCACACAAATATTTCTCATTTAATTAACATACTAGTGCCATGAATGCACCCACACAATAATAAAGCCCAAAACATGCATTTCTACTGACATACCCTTATGAAATGCTGAACACATGCGAATGCTTACACATACAGACAGACAGACAGACGGACAGACAGGCTCATTCTACTAGGGGGCAAATGGGGTGTGACAACTCTCCCCTACTAATAAGAATTTCGTCCTCGAAATTCTCACCTGAACTGAATAACTGTGGATATTGAGCTCTCATCGACTCCTCTGGTTCCCAAGTCGCTTCCTCGACTCCATGATGGATCCACAATACTTTAACCAAAGGAATCTGCTTATTTCTTAACTGCCTCACCTCTCGGGCTAGGATAGCTCGCGGTTCCTCATCATAGGAGAAGTCTGGCTGAACTTGGATATACTGAACTGACAGAACATGCGAAGGATCTGATCTGTACCGACGAAGCATCGAAACGTGGAACACATCATGCAACTTTGCTAACTCCATCGGTAACGCCAATCTATAGGCTACAGGTCCTACCTTAGCCAAAATCTCATAAGGTCCAATGAAACGAGGACTAAGCTTACCCTTCTTTCCAAATCGAAGCACTCTCCTCCAAGGAGAAACTTTAAGGAAAACTTTGTCCCCGATCTCAAAATGCACATCTTTCCTCTTTAAATTGGCATAAGACTTCTGTCGATCCTTTGCTGCCTTCAAATTCCGCTGCACTACTCTGATCTTCTCTTCAGTATCTCTGACCAAGTCTGGTCCAATCATAGATCTCTCGGATAGCTCGATCCAACAAATCGGAGTCCTACACTGACGACCATACAAAGCCTCATATGGTGCCATACCGATGCTCGACTGAAAACTGTTGTTGTAGGCAAACTCCATAAGCGACACATATCTGTCCCAACTACCCGAAAAATCCAAAGCACAAGCTCTCATCATATCCTCCAGAATCTGAATAACTCGCTCTGACTGACCATCGGTCTGAGGATGAAACGCTGTACTGAAGTTCAACCTAGTGCCCAAAGCTCTCTGTAACTCCTTCCAAAACTTGGAAGTAAACCTCGGATCCCGATCTGAAACTATGGACAAAGGCACACCATGCAACCTAACTATCTCATCCACATAGATACTGGCCAATCTGTCCATGGAGTAGTCCACTCTAACCGGCAGAAAGTGAGCTGATTTCGTAAGCCGATCCACAATAACCCAAACTGAGTCATGCTTCCTCTGAGTCAAAGGTAAACCAGAAACAAAGTCCATGGCGATATCATTCCATTTCCACTCAGGAATGGATAAAGGCATAAGCAAACCCGAAGGAACCTGATGCTCAGCCTTTACCTGCTGACAAGTCAAGCACTTAGAAACAAAATCCACTATATCACGCTTCATACCAGACCACCAATAGAATTGCTTCATATCTCTATACATTTTCTCACTGCCCGGATGCATAGTAAAGACTGTACTATGCGCCTCACTCATGAGCTGTCTCCTCAAATCCTCAGATTCTGGCACACACAAACGATCTCTGAACATAAGCATCCCATCCTGAACTGAGAACTCTGACTGCTTACCCGATCTGACCTCATGCACAATCTGCTGAAGCCTCACATCGTCTCCCTGAGCATCCACAATCCTCTGTCTCAATGTAGGCTTCACACGCAACTGAGCAAGCAAAGCCCCATCTGAACCAAAACGCCATCTGAATCGCCTCAAGAACAAGGCTGAAACTGACTTCCGACTCAAGGCATCTGCAACTACATTGGACTTACCAGGATGGTAATCCACAATGCAGTCGTAGTCCTTAAATAACTCAAGCCATCTGCGCTGTCTCATGTTCAACTCTTTCTGTGAAAGGAAGTACTTCAAACTCTTGTGGTCCGAGAAGATCCTACACTTTTCCCCATACAGGTAATGACGCCAAATCTTCAAAGCAAAGATCACAGCTGCCAACTCTAAATCATGCGTCGGATAGTTCTTCTCATGTGGCTTCAACTGACTAGAAGCATAAGCCACTACTTTTCCTTCCTGCATCAGCACACATCCAAGACCAACTCCAGAAGCATCACTATAAATGACAAACTCCTTACCCTAGATGGGTTGAGTAAGGATAGGAGCCTCAACAAGCAACTGCTTTAACCGATCAAAACAAGACTGACACCTGTCTGACCACTCAAATCTAACTCCTTTCCTCAATAATCTAGTCATCGGAGCAGCAATCACAGAA
Organism: Excoecaria cochinchinensis; assembly: GCA_947683425.1. Classification (NCBI taxonomy): domain Eukaryota; kingdom Viridiplantae; phylum Streptophyta; class Magnoliopsida; order Malpighiales; family Euphorbiaceae; genus Excoecaria; species Excoecaria cochinchinensis. The sequence goes on from CANTUQ010000004.1 coordinate 9,226,877, forward strand.
AATCCTTTAACGAACCGACGGTAGTAACCTGCTAAACCGAGGAAACTCCTTACTTCCTGAACATTTCGAGGCGCTTTCCAATCAACTATCGCCTCAATCTTGGCTGGATCAACCTGAATACCTCTATCTGAAACAATGTGACCCAAGAATGATACTTCTCGAAGCCAGAAGCCACACTTGCTAAGCTTAGCAAACAACTGATGTTCTCTCAACATCTGCAACACCAATCTGAGATGCTCCTCATGCTCGCTCTCATTCTTGGAATACACCAAGATGTCATCAATGAACACTACTACAAATCGATCTAAGTATGGCCTAAACACACGATTTATCAGATCCATAAAAGCCGCTGGAGCATTAGTCAAACCAAACGGCATCACAAGAAACTCATAGTGGCCATACCTAGTCCGAAATGCAGTCTTAACCACATCTGCATCCTGAACTCGAAGCTGGTAGTACCCTGATCGAAGATCTATCTTGGAGAAGACACCCGCACCTCGAAGCTGATCAAATAAATCCACAATCCTAGGCAATGGATACTTATTCTTCACTGTAACTTTATTAATCTGGCGGTAGTCAATACACATCCGCAGGGATCCATCTTTCTTCTTGACAAACAGAACTGGAGCTCCCCAAGGAGATATGCTCGGTCTAATAAACCCCTTATCCAATAACTCTTGTAGCTGAGATTTAAGTTCCCTCAACTCTACAGGAGCCATCCGATAAGGTGCTCTCGAAATAGGTGTAGTACCTAGCATGATCTCAATGGACAACTCAACCTCTCTCTCATGAGGCAAACCAAGCAACTCGCTCAGGAACACATCACTAAACTCCCGTACTACAGGAATATCCTCAATCCGAACCTGATCCCTCCTGGAATCTAACACAACTACTAGAAAAGCCTCACAACCTTTCCTGATAAATCTCTTGGCTTGCATCGCAGAAATAACATTATTCAACGAACTGGCACCCAAACCTTTCAAAAACACAAGAGACTGACATCTATCTCGAAGCACAACTGTCTTCCTATGGCAATCAACTACAGCCCGATGCTTTCCCAACCAGTCCATACCCAGAATCAGATCAAACTCTCTGAAAGGTAACTCAATCAGATCCGCTGGAAGCACAGCTCCCTCAACAGTCAGAGGACAACTCCTAAAAACTCTACTCACACTGACACTATGCCCTAATGGACTGGTCACACAAATCTCATAATCTAACTGATCAACTGAATGCAATTTATCAACAATTTTATCTGTGCACAAATATGAGTGTGTGGAACCAGGATCAATTAGAGCATACAACTCAGTGTCATGGAGTAGGAACTTACCAGCAATAACATCAGGTGCATCCTGCTCATCTCTGGCTCTCATAGCATAAGCTCTAATGGCAGCCTGAGGAGGACGCTCAACAGTCTCAGAAGCAGCTCCATCTCTATGCCGTCCACCTCGCCCTCTACCTCGACCTCTACCTCGGGTAGCCTGAGAAGCATTCGAACCAACCCTACTAGCTCCTCCCTGAGGTCCTGAATCCTCAATCGTCTGGGGACAACCAGCCACACGGTGTTCAGTGCTCCCACATCGGAAACATCCCCCAGTAAGCCACACTCACCCCGGTGAGCCTTGCTGTAATTCTCACAAATAGGTATGGCATCAGATTTACCTCCCCTACCAGAACCTGACACAGCTGCAGAACCCTGACGTCTACCTCTAGAAGCCGGACCAGATGTTGACTCATCCTGTGGGTTCCTAGATCTCTTACCCGCTGAAGATCCTCCACGAGAAGAACTCCTCCTCTGAGCTCTCTCTCTCATCACAGTCTCAGACAACTCAGCTCTCACAGCAGCCTCTACAATCTGATAATAGCTGACCCCTGGTATGCACATCAAAGAAATCAAAGCAATCTTCAAAGACTCATTTAACCCCGCCTCGAAATGCTTGCATCTAAAGTCATCAGTCATAACTCCACGTGGGGCATAGCGAGATAACCTGTTAAACTCTTTCTCATACTCTGCTACTGACATGGCCCTCTGCTTTAAACTCAAAAACTGCGCCCATCTCGCATCTCTATAAGTCTGAGTAATGTACTTCTTTATGAACTCACCCTCAAAGAACTCCCAGGTAATCAGATCCGGTAACTGAGGATGCCTGCACACTAACTCCCACCATTCAAAAGCAGACCCCTGAAGAAGAGCTAATGCACACTCTGCCTGCTGGTCAGGAGGACACCGAATCTCTCTCAAGGCACGCTTCACTTTGTCTAACCATCTCTCTGCAATCTCAGACTCATTCAACCCAGTGCCATAGAAATCCTCAACTCCTGCCCTTCTCAAATTCTCTATAGGTGCTCTAGGAGCAGTCACTCTCTCCAAAACCCTAGCCATGTCCTGATGCAGTCTAAACATAGCCTCAAAGGGCATGGCTGCGGCCTCGGGCTGAACCCTAGCATGCTGAGACGACACAGTAACAGAAACAGACTGATCTACAGCTGGAGGATTCAAACTCTCGGCGGATTCCTCACGCGCACCATGAGCGGAATTAGAAGCCATCTAAACAAACAAGAAACAACTGTATCAGCCAACACATATCTAGACACATACACATCTAAGAAACTCAGAACAATCACAACAACACCCAGAAACGGCTAAACCTATGCTCTGATACCACAAACTGTAACACCCCCTTCCCATACGTAGGCGATCCCATCCGATAAGGAGTGAGATGCCGTATGAGTCAAGGTATCACCACGAAATAGCAAAGTAAAACATACATCCATTCATAATGTACATTCAGAAATACAGAATAATTAAAAACTTTACATGCAGAAAGCAAAAGCTGATCATGCATTACTATAATAACTATTACAATAATGATCTAATCAACTAGCTGAAACAAATATTATTACATATACAAAATATAGATACAAAAGCGGAAGCTGATACAAAACTGATACATGAGAGTTCTATACAAAAAGAATCATCACTGATACAAAAATAGCCCTACACTAAAAAGTCTTTTGTGTTGGCTTGATGACGGCGACTCTCTCAAAGCAAAACGCCTTCCACACCTGCACGGGTAAACACACCGTGCTAAGCGATAAACGCTTAGTGGGGAAACACACATAGTTTATGGACGTCCACTCATAATGGTCGTCAAAACATATCACATTCACAATGGCAGAATGCAAAAGCTTTAGCATAAATCATATAATCATGCTCATATAAATTAGCCATACAATCAGTATTTCATAATCATAATCATTTAACAATAATCCGATATACATTACATCGATATACTCATCCAGTTAATACTTTTGTAGCCAAATCAGATCAGAGCAGCTCAATTACACATTCAAAGAACACCTGCTGACTCTAGGTAGTGGATAACGAGTGTACAGACAGTACTTTCCGGGTACGAGCCGATTACAGACAGTACATTACGGGTACGAATCAATTAAACCATTATACTTTAACTTTCACAGATATTTTTAAAAGGGACCTTAAACAAGATCCAATACAGAAAAGGGTTCGCGAGGAACCAAACGGGGACCTGATCGGGGTCCAAACAGAACTATGGGCTGCAGCTAACAGACTCTATTAGGCATGCCTAACTATCCACTTACTTGACTCTAGCAGGTTATACGTTATTCCAATTATGATTTCAAGTGTAATCTCATAAAAATACTCACATTCATATCAATGAATCATAAACAGAACATACATAACCCAAATTCTGTTTCACTCACAGTATATAATTTAATCATGCATAATAAATACAATAACAATCGTATACACAAGTTCGTATAACATACAGTACGGAAAAACCATGAAAAATACCTTTAAAATACATTTTTGGAAATCTGGAGGCAAAGGAGTGACAGACTCATCCTAGTCGTGCTAAGGAGCATGAAATGTTGAAGGGGCTTCAGCACAGCACGAGTCGTGTCGTGCTAAGCTCCTTCTCATCTCCTCCGTCTCGCACTTCACCATCTGACTCACACACTGAAGGAGCACGAGTCGGATGAGGGAGCACGAGTCGGACAAGGCAAAAAGCTCAGCTTCACTTCCCTCCGTCTCACACGCCACCATCCGACTCACACGCTAAAGGAGCACGAGTCGGATGAGGGAGCACGAGTCGGACAAGCCACCAGGAAGAACAGAAAACACGATTTTTGAAGAAACCTACTGTCACTTAATTTTAAAACTCAGAATTCAAAAACACAGCAATCCAACCTCAAATCTTAATTCAAACTCAGTTATCATGCATTACAGACCATTACAAATCAAAACCCATAATTATAACATCAAAATAATACCAACAAAACATGCATAAACATATCCAAGCCTCAAGAACACAAACCCTAACAATTTTACAGTAAGCTCAAAATCAAGCACAATTCACAAACAAAAATCCCAAACCTGAAATTCTATGCTTCTCTTCACTTAATCCCACTGCTCCCAGCAATCTCCTTGCCTTTGGGATCACGTGGAGCCTCAGCTAAACACAAACAACCAACATGCAAACCCTAAATCAAATCTAAACTAAAGGAAGAAGAAAAAGATGGAAGCAAATAGAGAATAATATAAAGAATACAGTGACTTACCAACAGAATGCCTAAGGGAATGATTAGTTTCACCAACAAAGCTTGAATCAACACTAGGGTCCTTAGAGAAAGGAAAAGGAAGAAGAAGAAGAAGAAGAAGATGAGAATAGGAAATACGTAAAGAAGAACACGTTCTGTAATTTTCCTATTCTCATTCTTTTCTTTTCTTTTTCTTTTCTTTGCCTAAAATATGTGTTAATTTCCTATTGGTGAAACTAACCACTCACACCAAAATCACCTACACTACACACACCCAAAACCCTCTTAACTTATGCATACCCTACAATGGTATGAACACATGCACACAAATATTTCTCATTTAATTAACATACTAGTGCCATGAATGCACCCACACAATAATAAAGCCCAAAACATGCATTTCTACTGACATACCCTTATGAAATGCTGAACACATGCGAATGCTTACACATACAGACAGACAGACAGACAGACGGACAGACAGGCTCATTCTACTAGGGGGCAAATGGGGTGTGACACCTGGTTTCCCGGACCACGCAACCCTTCCGACGCCCATCGGTGGATGTGGCAGGGCCGTCGGACTAATCCTTGTGTCAGAAGGATTCTTCCGACGCCCGTCGGTCGTGTCTGGCTATAAAAGCTCTGGATTTCATTTGAAAAGGGTTGGAAAAATTTTCAGGAGAGGAAACTCTGCCCAATTTCAAGCACATTTTCTCTCTCTTCCAAAAACACTTTTTCTAAAAGAACTCTATTGAATCAAGGATCAAATCAATCAAAAGGGACTAAAACTAATTAGTTTTCTTTAGATTTTGACTCCAAAAATCGATTTTCTGAAGGATTGAAGGTGAAATATCTCATTTTCTCTCTTTAATCTTTCATCTTTGCTTCACGTGGAACGCGCGGGGCTCTAACCAACACCAAAATCTCACCCAAAGCGAATATCTGAGGGTAAATATTCAGGATTCTTTCTCCATTTTCATCTCATATTTATTTATTTATTTATTCATTCTGTGAAATTTTTGAATATCTGTCATTACTTTCTTTCATTTTGACTCTCTCATCTCCCTTTGGGATAAAACTTGCTTTTTGACCTTGAAAGGCCTCTTTTTTCCTTTCTGTTTTCGGAGACAGAGGTGACCGACGGGTCATCTTCATGACCGATGCCTGTCGGTCACCCACCTACAGACGCCCATTCTTGAGTGACAAACGGGCATATCGGATAAACGAACCGACGCCCGTCGGTCAACCAGGAAAGGCCGTCGGTGGGTTCTGTCTCCATTTTTAATCATTTTTCATCTCTATCCAGTCTCTTTGATTTCTTATATGTTAATTTTATGTATATTAACCTCTCCTAACTTTCTGTGAGTGTATATCGGTCCTCCTGGATTATCCCGAGCTTGAGCGGCTATCTACCATGTGTGGAGGATTTCGTCCGGTTTAGTTTTTCTTAACCCTTTTGATTTATTTCTCTCGCCTATTTATTCATCAATTATTTTATGCATATGAATAAGCTCTTTTTATCTCGTTGAATGTAAAAATAGATCAACGATTTGTACTCAAATATAAATGAGTTTTGTATAAAATGCAAAAGGGTCCAATGCCCTATTTTTGTCCAATAAAGATCATCACAAATAAGATATCCCATTTTTGATAATGATGCATGCGAGGACCAAAGTCCTCAAAAATAAGCAATGCCCCGATTTATGTATGCCTCGCACATTTACAAAAGGGAGTTGTATTCTGCTCCTTGTATTATTGTAATTTATCGCTTTTGATATTTATGTTGCTCATTTACCACTTTCAAAATGTGAATAAATGTGCCTTTTAATTAAACTGCATAGTGTGGAGAGAGAGCGAATTAATGACATTAAAATTTGATCATAAGCTAATTGAGGTAGAAATAGATGAGAAGTCCCGAACCCAGCTCTGGTCTTTGGGCTCGAGAGGTTAGAGGTTATCCTCCAAAATACTTCTTGGGTCACGAGGCTTTAGCGCTAATCCTAGGCCTCACGGCCCAATATGGATAAAATGTGCAAGTCTTAGGCTCTCCGAGGCGAGAGAAACTTTCCCAATGTTCTATTGGGTGGCGACTCCATGATACCTCCTTGTTGCCCAACATAGACGCACTTGCGATTCATCGCAAGATGCCAACGGACCCGCAAATGCCCCGATCGCCCACGTGCGGGCGGTCCAAAAGGGCGGCGCTCGGGATCCGGCGCGCGTCACAGTGGCGACTCCGCTGGGGACGTTTATGGTTCGAGATTTCAATTCGAAAATACCTCTTTTAACATTTATGATTAAAATTTAATTCATAAATTCGCTTTGTCTCAAAATTGCATTTGCATATCATTAGAGCCTTAGAATACGCTAGTTTGGTCCCTCTTTTAGCCCCGGTGTGTTCCTGAAGCACCTCCTCATTTTCACTCAATTTCGGGAAGTGTTAAGGATAATCACCAGCCCAAGCCACGTACCGCAATGGTATATCAAAATGGTGACCCGATCGGTCGCTACGCTCGTGATGAGCTAGACCCGTCGGCAGGGATCATGCTTGGGTAGCCTCAAAGAAACATCTCCCTTGTCCAAAGCTCATGTAATGGCTGTAGTCACTTTTCACAGGTGAAATGAACCATAATCTCATGCTTGCTGTATGGATCCTCACGTATTGGATGAGTCCAAATATCTTGCTTGGTAACCTAGCCAAAGGCTATCATGCCCCGGTAGGGCCATGTCGAAATTTATGGAACGTCCGAATACATGGCGATCATTATCCATCTGCTTGTTCATTAGCATAGGAGTGTTATGCTGCCGGTTTTCCGCCGCGCACCATACGCGTCCATTGGGTCCCTCGTTGACCCTTGGGCTAATCCCACCTAGGAAAGAGACCGCACGACCACGTGTGTGGGAGAAATAAGGGCGGAAGGACCTACTTGCTTGCTTGTGCTCTGTAAATGTTGCATATCACGATCATGCATTATACCTACATCTCATGCATCATTCTAACTTTTGTCCCTGCAGCCATCATAGATCTGCCCAGGTGGACTAGATCACCAACCGAGCGACTGATCCGAGTTCTTACTCCTAAGCTGTCAGATAGAGAGAGCCTACTGGAGATTTTATCAGAGATCAGTGGTACAGTATCTCAGATGGCAAACTCGCCTAGGGGGGAAGATGCCACCAGGGCCATGATCGCGGAAGAAGTGGGCCGCCGTTTCGAGGAATTCGAGGGCAGGATGATGAATATGTTGACCGCCTTGGCACAGCAGAATGCTCAGCCGAATGCTCCACAGAATCTGCCTCCTCCTCCAATGAGACAGAATGAGCCTGAAGAGGAAAGGGTTGAAAGGCGAGAAGAACCCGTTAGGCCGCCGCCGGTAGAGTTAAGATCAGTGGCTTCGGGAGAGTTGAGAAGAAGGCCAGTGTTGAGAATTGATGACGATAGAGATATCGAGGATGATAGGATGAGCATGGCATATGAGAAGGGGAAGGCGCCTCAAGCTGATGACTTTATTCTAAAGAAGATCGAAGAGAGGTTTGAGGCTATGGCTCGTATGATAGGCAGAGCTCACGGAATGAATCCTGAGGATAGGGAGTTGGACGGAGAGGACCCGATCCCTTATAACTTCAAAATGCCGGATGTGCCGAAGTTTGATGGTACTTCTGACCCCACCGCACATGTGAAGCAATATTCTCTGGTCATGAAGGGGACCGCACTGTCCAAGAAGCAGAAAGTGGAATACTTTTGTCTGAGTCTGACCTCTCATGCCATAGACTGGTATCACGGCCTTGACTGCCGCACTAAAGAAGATTGGGATCTGCTCACTGAGGAGTTTCTGAAGCAGTATGACTGTAATACCAGAATGGAGGTGACTCTGAAAGACCTTGAGCTACTTCAGCAGAAGACCGGGGAATCCTTCCATGAGTATCTTACCCGATGGCAAAACCGAGTAATGGAGATGCGCCGAAAGCCTGACACCCAGGATCAGATTCGTCTTTTCATTAAGAACGCGAGCCCGTACTTAAAGGAGGGATTGAGGATGAAGGGGTTGAAGGACTGGGAGTCTCTCAAAGATATAGCCATCGAAGAAGAGGGAGAGTTCTTGACCCAAAAAGCTAACAATGACAACTTTGCCAAAAGGGCTAACCCCGGTCAAGGAACCAGCAGGCCGGCGGGTCCCAGTAACAACACTAGAAGAATGGGTGAAGTGTCTGCTACTGAGGTAACCACCCAGAGGAAGTTTTCAAACTTGGGGAGACCATTATCCTGGGTCCTGAGGAGGCTGATGAAGGAGGGAAAATTGCGCCCTCTGACTCCTGGGCCAGCTGCGACACAAGGGAGACCAGGACATAAGGATAACGAATTATGTGCATTCCACCAGCACTCGGGCCATATCACTACTAAATGCAAGGCGCTCCGGCACTTTATCCAAGACTTGATTGATAGCAAGCAGATCTCTGACCCTGAGAAGAGAGAAACTGAGAAGAAGCCCGGTTATAATGCCGTACCGCCACCCGTGTTTATGATCCAATCTAGCCTGCCAGAGTGGTACGTGCTACAAGATCTGTATGGGAGTGAGGAGTCCGCTGTTAATAATTTCGGGGATAGGAAGGAGAGGGCAGTTGTGGCGACCCTTGATTGCTGGTCTAGCAGTGAAAGCGGTGGAGAAGCCGAGGATGAAGAAGGGTTGAACCTTGATTTGTGGGGCTCCGATGGAGACGAGGGAGAGATAAACGCTGTCACGAGAAGTGGAAGGGTGATCCCCGAGATTACAAAGCTACCTGAGCCGGTACAGCCATCAGCAGAGAAAGAGCCAGTGGAGGGGCAGATTGTTAGGCAATTGAAGAAGACCGCGGCTCAGATATCCATTTGGGATTTGTTGAGACAATCCCCCTCTCATAGGCAGAAGGTAGTAGAAGCTTTGGTTGAGGCCACAGTCGCCGCCACTATTTCCCCGTCAGAGCTTTTGGGTTTAATTAAGGGAGGATCCGAGGAGAGATTGGTCTTTTCTGACGCCGACTTACCTGTTGAAGGACGCAACCACAACCGACCCTTGTACATTAAAGCACAGATTAACAGTAAGCACACTGCTTGCGTTATGGTGGACGACGGGTCTTCTATCAATGTGTGCCCTTTGATAGCTTTGCAAGCTTTTGGTTTAAGTGAGGATATGCTCAGCGGATCAGATCTGACCATCACAGCCTACGATAACTCGAGGAGGCAAGCCTCGGGAACCTTCAAGACTTTGGTCAAGACAGGACCTATCGAAGTGGAGGTCGAATTTGTAGTTCTGCCCATCCCTGCTAACTTCTCAGCTTTGCTTGGGAGACCCTGGTTTCATAAATTAGGAGGAGTGCCATCCACACTGCATCAGATGATAAAGTTCCAACACGAAGGGGAGGTGGTGACTATCAAAGCGGCCAGGGAAAACCAGGTCTCAGCGCTAGAAATTGCTAATCAGCGATTCAGCGGCTTCCATGTGTCTATGATAAAGGAAGAGCGCGGGTCGGTGGATAGCCCAGCTGTGGTTAATATGTTGAAGAAGATGCATTATCTCCCCGGCGCTGGATTGGGCAGAAACTCCCAAGGGTTGTAGACCGCGATCGCCACTCGAGGGCAGAAGAACCGAAAAGGCCTGGGGTATAGAGGTGGCTTCGGCAAGAAGAGGGTGACAAACAAGATCCCCCACATTTCAGAGAGCTTTGTGCCAGCATCCTCAGTTTGTGCGTATACTGGTGAAGGTGAGCCACAATGGGTAGATGGGAGGATTTTCCCTGGCTTTGAGATCTTTAACGATGTGTATGACTGGCATGTCGAGTTCGTCAAGACTGCTGAAGACTTTTGGGATGAGGAAGTCATGACTCAGGGTATCACTTGGGACAAGTGCGAGCTTGAAGAGATCGTTACTGAAAAGATGGTAGCTGCCAGGCTGAAAGGGAAAGAGAAGATAGCAGAATTAGAGCTGAAAATGGGAGACTTGATGATTTCCCCCGACGCGCCTGAGGGGCCTCTGCTAAATCAGAAGGTTAATGAGCAAGCTGCAATAGCATCAACCTCGGGAGTGGCGGAAGAAGACTCTAGCCTAGATTGTCTTTTTATTCCGGAACTCTTTTATGATGTAAATGATAACTATAATATTATCAATAAGATGAACAATTTCACTTATTTGTGCGATGTTTCTAATGATTTCAACATGCATGAACATGATCATATTCCATCAATTTTTGACATTAACTCCACTGGCATAATGCCTTTTAATCTTGGAACCTCGGAAAATCCGAGAGAAATTCTAATAGCATCAAACATAACTCCTGAGGAGAGAAGAAATTTTGAGAGAATAATAAGAAAACATGAAAAAGTCTTTGCCTGGACCTATGAGGACATGCCGGGGATTGACCGAGATGTGGCGGAACATGCCATCCCGACTTACCCAGATCGCAAGCCTGTGAAGCAGAAGTTGAGAAGGCTAAGACCAGAATGGGCTGATAAGGTCAAGGAGGAAATTCGACAGCAGATTGAAGCTAAGTTCCTTGTGGAAGTCCAGTATCCTACATGGCTGTCAAATGTGGTTCCTGTAGCAAAGAAGAACGGAAAGGTCAGGGTGTGTGTGGATTATCGAGATCTTAACAAAGCCTGCCCTAAAGATGATTTTCCACTACCCCATATTGATGTATTGATAGACAGTGCCGCCAATTGCGCAATGTACAGCTTTGGGGACGGCTATGTGGACTACAACCAGATCCTGAACAAGATAGATGACCGGGTTAAAACTGCTTTTATCACGGAATGGGGCACCTATGCCTATCGGGTCATGCCTTTTGGCCTGAAGAATGCAGGGGCCACATACCAGAGGATGGCAACCTAGATCTTAAGTGACCTGATTCACAAAGAAGTGGAGGTGTATGTTGATGACATGATGGTCAAATCAGCCACCCGAGAGGGACACTTTGAAGCTCTAGAGAAGTTCTTCACCAGGATCGATCAGTATAATCTGCGACTTAACCCCGAGAAGTGCATCTTCGGAGTGACTTCAGGAAAGCTGTTGGGACATGTCATCAGCCAGAGGGGGATAGAAATTGACCCAGACAAGGTGAAAGCTATCAGAGAGATGCCTGTGCCACAAAAAGAGAAGGATGTAAGGAGTTTCCTGGGCAAGCTACAGTATGTTAGCCGGTTCATTGCCAAGCTCACTTCGATATGCGAACCTGTTTTCAAGCTGCTTAGAAAGAATCAGTCTGTAATCTGGAACGAAGACTGCCAGAGAGCCTTTGATAATATCAGGGAATATCTGTTAAATCCGCCAGTGCTAAGGCCTCCGCAACCTGTTAAATCGCTTATTCTATACCTGGCAGTAGAAGACGGTTCAGTGGGCGCCATGATGGCTCAAGAGGATGAATTTGGGGTGGAATTTGTGATTTACTACCTTAGTAAGAAGTTCTTGCCTTATGAAATAAAATATGCTGAAGTGGAGAATATCTGCCTTGCAGTGATTTGGGCATCAAAGAAGCTAAGACATTACTTCCACTCATACAAAGTTCAGGCAGTAGCCAAGCAGAATCCATTGAGATATTTGCAGGAGGCACCGTCTTTGCTTGGAAAGATGGGGAGGTGGCTGCTCTTGCTACAAGAGTTCGATGTGCAATACATCACCCGCAAGACTATTAAGGGGCGAGTTGTAGCCGAATTTCTTGCTGAACATCCTATCCAAGGGGACACCCCCGAGTTTACCTTCCCTGACGAGAGCATAGGCACGATTTCTGTTCAAGGATGGCAGTTGCACTTTGACGGGGCAGTTAATAACAGAGGAGCCGGAGTCGGAATCATCTTGACAACCCCAGATAATGAAAAACTTCCTCTTGCTAAGAAGCTGAGATATAAAGTGACCAACAATGAAGCTGAATACGAAGCGTGCACCTTCGGGTTAGAAGCTCTAGCTGTGTTGGGGGCAAGGAACGTAGAGGTATTTGGTGACTCGTCCTTGGTAATAAACTAGATCCGAGGTGAGTGGGCTGTTAAAGAAGAACGACTGGTCCCCTATGTTCAATATCTGAAAGGGATGTGTGGGCAGTTTGAGACTTGTACTTTCCACTTTGTACCCAGAGATGAGAACCATCTGGCTGATGCGTTGGCAACCTTAGTGTCAATGTGGGATAACCCTGAAGGAGTGGCCATGAAACCGGTGCTAATTTCGAGCTCTGATAAGCCTAGTTTTGAAACCGAGCCTGTAATGGAACTAGAGGCGTTAGATGGGAAGCCATGGTACTTTGATATCATGAACTACTTGGAAAACGATGAATTTCCAGAAGAAGCCACTGAAAAAGACTAGAGGATGATACATAAGTTATCTACTCAGTTCATATCCTTAGAAGGGGTGTTGTACAAAAGACGGTCAGATGGGATCCAGCTCAGGTGTTTGAATGAAAGAGAAGCGCGCAGAGTAATGGAAGAAACCCATGCAGGGGTCTGTGGGGCCCACATGAATGGTTTGACCTTGGCCAAGAAGATCATGAGACAAGGTCTTTACTGGCTTACGATAGACACTGATTGCTCGAAGTATGTCAAACAATGTCAGTTGTGCCAACAATACGCAGAACTGAGACACCTGCCGGTATCAGAACTACATAACCTGACATCACCTTGGCCGTTTGCTGCTTGGGGAATAGATATCATTGGAGAAATTCGCCCTACGGCGTACAATGGGCACAGATACATCATAGTCGCAATCGACTATTTCACCAAATGGGTCGAGGCAGAATCTTTCAAGAAAATTGACGCGAGGGACATGGCCAAGTTCATAGAGAGGAATTTGATCTGCAGATATGGCCTCCCTCATCACATAGTGTCTGATAATGGAGTGCAGTTCATGGGAGAAACCAGAAAACCTCTCGAGAAATATGGTGTTGAGCATCATAAATCATCTCCCTACCGACCGCAAGCGAATGGAGCAGTAGAAGCCGCTAATAAGAATATGAAGAAGATCTTGTCCAAGATGGTCCAAACCTACAAGGACTGGGCTGAAAAGTTACCTTTCGCCCTGTGGGGATACAGAACGACGGTAAGATCATCTACAGGCGCTACACCGTTTTCCCTAGTATACGGAACAGAAGCAATATTGCCAGTAGAGGTAGAACTTAAGTCTCTAAGGGTGGTCATGGAGGCCCAAATCCCGGAAGCCGAATGGGCGCAGCAGAGGTTGCAGCACTTGAACTTACTGGATGAGAGTAGGCTGAAAGCTTATTATCATAATCAGATATATCATAAGAGATTAGCGAGAACTTTCGGAAAGAAAGTAAGGAAGCACCCGCTGAAAGAAGGGGACTTGGTGTTCAAACAGATGAGGCCAGGGATACCAGACATCAGGGGGAAATTCAGACCTACCTGGGAAGGGCCGTATATCCTTAAGAAGCTGCTGTCCAAAGGGGCTGCAATCTTGTCAGATAGCGACGGGAACGAATTCAAAGAACCGATCAATGTCGACAGACTCAAAAGGTTCCACGGCTAAAGACCAAAATAAAAAGAAGAGAATGAAATGCCCTGCAAGTCGAAAACCGAAAAAAGGCGGCTATGCTAAAATTGGGCGCCTCGACAGGGTGAAAACCAAAAAAAGGCATCCTGTGCAAAAATTAGAGGCATGAGAGAAAATGTCCGATCGTGAAAACCCGAGAGGGCCGATTGGTAACAGGAGTTGATGCTGTTAAAATTTGGTTTCATGTATTGATGGCGCGTAAGCCGCTGAGTAAATGCCAAAACTGATCATGTATGCTGAAATTATATGGAAATGTACACAAAACTTGTGAAAAAGGATGAATATTATTCTTTTCACTTTCGTCATTTTCTAGTCCTGCATTAAAAAGAAATGTAACACCAAAAGAAATACACATATAGGCTAAGCTAAGTCCTGCTGCTGCTCTCGCCAATCAAATGCTTAAGCCCTCGGGTCCTGTTATCAGAGGCTGGACTAAGGATCCACTTCTTGTATTCGCTAGTCGAAGATGCAGAAAGGTTGCCAAACCTCGGGATGACGGTCTTCACGGGTAATCTACCCCACAACTCATGATACCGGGAAGCAAACGCGGCCGAGAGATCTCCTCCTCGGAAGGACAGGGGAACCCTCACTATATCCTGGGTCATCCCGAGTTGTCGTTTACATCGAGAGGTGATGCAGAAGGTGGACTGACGGAGGCCGCAGAGGGGAACGCAACCTGATGGCCCATCAGTGACTGCATGAGACAGCGGGAGCCAGGCGGATGTGAAACTGATATCGTCATCTGACAGCTCGCCAAATCTGGTAATGCCTTCACCAGTAGTGATACACCCGTGCAATCGTCGACGAGGCAAGAAATGGCACGGCGAGTACTGGGGGGTAACGCGAGGGGGTGGTTCAGACAGCATCTTCAGTTTTTCATGTAGCCAGATCTAAAAAAAAAAAAAAAAAAAAAAAAAAAAAAAAAGCCGCTGGGGTAAGTAGGGTTTACTTCAGGCAAAAATAAGGCACAGGGTTGTGTGAAAATCCGAAAGGACGCACCTCCCGCTAAGAAAAGCTAGTGTGAAAATCCATGAGGGACACACTACCTTTAAAATAATGACGTACCTGGAGTAATAAGGGGCTGCCGGCAAAGGTTGTAGTGGACCCAGAACTCACAGCGTCCAAACCCAGGATGGTTTCAGCCAGGACAAGTGGTAGGGGAGACAGTCCCAGATGAAAGTCGCTCAGGACTCCGAACAGACGAGAGTCGCCGGTCAAACCTCCCGGAGCAACAGTAAGGAAGTTTACCATGCAGAATAAGAATGTGATGCTTACCCGATATGTGGGGATGTCAGTAAACCGATCCAGAGCCTCGATCAGTGGCTCCAAAGCAAAGGAAGAGCTCAGAGGAATCAGCTGGTTGGCCTCCGCGGAGGGTATGCCCAGAGCTAGGGCTACGTCCCGGGTCTGAAGTAGGCCACAGCGGGGGATGCAAGGCAGAGCGCCAGGAGGGAACCGAGCTCCTAGGATGGAGGCTAACTCTTCAGGCAAGGGGCACAGCTCCTGATAGGTGAATTGGAAAACGTGGAACCGGGGGTTCCAGAAGTGGGTCGCCGCCAGGAGGAGGTCCTGGTCGATTTTCACCCGGCACAGATATTTCAGCCCGAACAGAGAGGAAAGGGCGCCTTCCCCCCAAGTGTGTTTGTCATCTAAAATACGGTGCATCCTTTGGGCAAGAGGGGAGGACATTTTGAGAAGAATGAAGGACTCAAGATGTGGAAAATGAAAGACAAAAATTTTGCAAGATTTTATAGGCAAGCGTCACCGACGGCCTGCCCGTCTCTCCACAGGGACGGCCTACCCGCCTTTACACATAGACGGCCTGCCCGCCTCCCCACAGAGACGGCCTGACCGTCGGTATAGGTCCACCTGGCAGATGCATACGTCAGCATTGCATTCATCACGCGCATTAACTAGCATTTATCGCATGACAGACGGCCAGCCCGTCGGTCGCTTGTACAGACGCCCTGCCCGTCGGTCAAGAATTTCTATATAAGGGCGAGTGACAGACGGTTTAACGTTGCTGTCCCTTTCTTCTCCCTCTCTCAAACGGTTTCTTAGCGTTTTTTAGCGGTTTTTTAATCTTTTCTCCTTATTTTTTTGCGATTTCTTCATATTTTCGCATTTTATACTCACTGGGTGCTTGGATATTCGCATTTTCTCCAGTTTCTACACTTCCCGCGACTACAAGTAAGTAAATAACTACTTTTTTTGGATTTTATTCAATTTATCTCTTCATCTCTTTTCCTTTTTACTTTAGGATGCCTTAGATGCCTTAGGAATTTAGGGAGGATGCTGCCCAATTTTTGGTATTATTATTTTTGTAATTAAATCTGAACTTTTTGCATGATCACATAGAAATAGAACCTTTCCATAATCTTGGTGCTTTAGAATTGCATCCTTTTAGCGCACCATTCTGTGCATGTTTTGCTTTTGTGGCCTGAGGCCATTATTTTTGTGTTGTTGGGGGCACACTCTTGCCGGGGTGCGTCCCATTTACATATGTACATTATTGTTGAGGCCTGAGGCCTATGTTTTTGTCTCTTTCATGCAGGAGGTTAGGCATATCCCTGCCGGGATGCTGCCCAAATTTTTATTATTTATTCTAGAATTGAACATTTTTTTTACGTATAATGCATGCCTTGGGACCTAGAAGGCCCATCCTTATTCACTTTAATTATTTCCATGCTGATTGCATGATTGCTTTTGCCATGATGCGTGCAAGGCATATTAGGCTACTTCCTTAGACGGGATGTTTGCTATTTTCATATGTTATTATCTTTCTCTTTTTTATCTCATTTTGGGCCGCTATTGCCCCGGTGAGGCCTAAATCGGCCTTCACCTCGAAAATAAGTTTAAAAATATTTGTTTCGCCAAATTTTCGATATCTAATCTCTTCCCTTTTCGTAGGATGCCTCCCAGACGTAGAGCACCACAGGCCCAGCCCGAGCTCGTGGCTCCGGCTTGGATGGATGACGAGTCCGCTCAGAGGTACAGAGCGTTGGCTCAGGTAGAGTTTCGGGCCAGCCGTTTTGTATCTCGCCCTTTTCTAGAGGCCCTTGGATTGGCCCCAGAGTTTGATCTACTTGCTGAGGGAGCTGGTTGGACAGAGTTCCTTGAGCCCGCCTTCCAGACATTTCCAGAGGCTACCCGCCAGGTCTTGGCCACTCTCCGCTACACCGGCTTTCAGAGTGCTGATACCGACCCGGGGGTGATTCAGTTTTGGTTCGATGGCGACCATGTCAGCATCACTAGGCAGAGGTTTGCTCAGGCCATGGGGCTCCCTACGGAGGAGGAGGTCGAGATCCCGCGGCGAGCGGTGAGACGCGCCCATTGGGCGGCCATTGCTATACCAGGAGTGTTGTACGATCACGATACAGCGAAGAGCATCGTACTGGTGTCTCAGGCACTCCGGTATTTGCACAGAGTGCTTTCCAGCTCGTACCTCGGTCGAGCTGGTAATCCAGGGTCACTTAACGCGGTCGAGATCTGGAGCCTCTGGGCTATGGTGGCAGGCCAGCGTCTTAACATTAGCCACGAGATCTTGGCCAACCTGACCAGAGTCGGTAGAGGGTTGACACCGGTGGTGATGGTAGGAGGAGTCATCACCCGTTTACTGTTGAGATTGGGGTTTAACCCCGAGAGGTTGAGAGGACCTTTACCTGAGGGGATCCATGTAGATGCCGCAGCAGCAGTTCAGATGGGGATGATCTCCTCGATTTCTGGCCAGGCAGAGGCCTACAGGGTGTTGACTATCCATGAGACCTGGCAGATGTTCAACCTTCCACCCTTGGGGGCAGATCCTGTTCACCCAGAGCACCAGGAGGAGCAGCCTCCACAGCCAGAGCCACAGCCACAGCCTCAGCCTCCACAGCCAGAGCCTCAGCCGGAGCACTAGCCTCCTCAGCCGCGGACGGTGCCTCCACCACAGCAGCAGGAGCCACCTAGGACCCCCTCAGATTTTGATTTTGAGATCACGATGGACGACCTCTTTGCTGCTTCACCGGCATCCAGAGCGTCAACTCCAGTCCCATCACCGAGCGCCAGGATACAGAGGTCTGTCCATGGGCCCTCCGAGAGATACCATCCGTACTCCCGAGGTGACCCCGGGGCATCCACTTCCTCGGTACTGCCACTAGAGCCAGCACTGCAGCAGCCTGTGCAGCCTGACTTCTCTCAGCTCCTCACCTCCATGTTCACAGCCTTGGAGCGGCGACAGGATGAGCGAGATAGGGCTATCCACGAGAGGTTAGATCGCCAGCAGGCTGCCATAGTGGAGCAATACCAGTCGGTGGAGCGCTTGGCTCGGGAGCAGGCAGGCTACATTGAGCACACGACTCGGGAGCAGACTCGGGCCATGGATGCCTTTAGGGAGGAACAGACCCGGGTCCTGGAGGCTTTCAGAGGAGAGCAGATGAGGCTGATTGAGCAGATTGCTCAGGGTCAGAGGGAGTTGAGGCAGCAGCTCGCTCATGATTTGAGGATGTCACAGGACCAGGCGTCTCAGAGGGTCGATATGACCCTACAGATGATCGATGAGTCACTTGGCTCTCTGAGATCCCGCGTCCAGGCGATGGAGGGGATTCTACCCCCTCTTTCTCAGACCATGAGGGAGTTTAGGAAGCAGACGGAGCAGAGACTGGAGCAGAGGAGAAAGGCCGCCAGCGAGCAGACTATTCAGTTGAGCCAAGCCTTCAAGAAGTTGGGAGAGAAGGTTTCTGAGACCTTAGGGTTCATGAGCACCTGCACCCAGGCCTTCTTGGACGGTTATGCTCAGATCCGGTTCAGGCAGGCCCATGATCATGAGGCGGGACCCTCCACAGCTCCGCCACCGCCTCCGGCCCGTCCACCTCCGCCAGGGACCGTGCATATATCAGATGATGAGGATCCCGATGAGCCCTCAGACTACACACCTCTCTGATCTTCAGGGAGTTATTTTTGTATCTTTTGTATATTTTTATATATTGTATATGCACTGCACAAAAATGACATTTCTAGTGGAAAACTTTTGCTTCCTTATTGCATGATCATTCAATTGTTAATTGCTTAATCACATCACAGAAAGTGTATGTTCTCATATTTACTTACATGTCGATAAAAATGACAATATGACAAATAAAAAATAATACAAAACAGAAACAAACAACAAAAATGATAATCGATAACATCTCAATAAGAAAAAAATGAATAAAAGATGAAACATGGCATAGCCAATAAAGCAAGTTCACGCCATCAACAGACAGGACAAAAAGATGACCATTCAAACGTGAATTAACAAAATCTTTTATCTCACAGGTACAGAGGAATACCGATCTGAGCACAGACATCAATTAAAAATATCTCCTTTGAAATAAGGAAACCAGCGGAGTTTCCACACTCACAAAATCGAAGCTGTGGTCAGAGAGTGCCGCACTTCACCAGATCGAGATTGTGGCCAGAGAGTGCTGCATCTCACAGATCGAAGCTGTGGTTAGAAAAACACCGCTCTTCACATCGGGATTGTGGCCAGAGAGTGCTGCATCTCACAGATCGAAGCTGTGGTTAGAAAAACACCGCTCTTCACATTGGGATTGCAGCCAGAGAGTGCTGCATCTCACAGTTCATGCGGCAGCCAGAGAGTGCTACGCACCTTGCAGATCGGATGGGGGTTAGCAAGGGAACTTCAGATCGAAGCTGTGGTTAGAAAAACACCGCTCTTCACATCGAGATTGTAGCCAGAGAGCGCTGCATCTCACTAATCGAAGCTGTGGTTAGAAGAACACCGCTCTTCACACCGAGGTTGTAGCCAAAGCATGCTGCATCTCACAGATCGAAGCTGCAGTTGAAGAAACACTGCTCTTCACCAGATCGAGATTGTAGCCAGAGAGTGCTGCATCTCGCAGATCGAAGCTGTGGTTAGAGAGTGCCGCACTTCACCAGATCGAGACTGTAGCCAAAGCATGCTGCATCTCACCAGATCGAGGTTACAGCCAGAGCATACTGTATCTCCATGAGTACCTATCAGTCGAGAGAAGGCCGATAAAAACATCTTTTGCATCGCCGAGCGGATTGAGACAAGGTCCACCCGGCAAAAGGCAAGGAGGGTGAAAAGCCGTCGCAGGTACGCTTCCTTTCTGACCTTTCTCTGAGTTTTGGCTTATCTAGGCGCTTGTGCACTAGTTTCCCCAAAACTGGGGGCAACTGTAAGCACCATGTCCCGGAGCGGTCCGGATCAGAGGTTACCCTATGATGAAATCAGTGTCCAAGCCTGTATGGTAGGTTGGATTTAAAGGTTTTAGCCCCGCGTTCCATGAGAAGTGAGGTTTTTATCATTCCTGGGCCGAAGGAGGGAAAAATAAAGGTTTTTTCGAGTCAAAAGGCTTTTTGCCCTCGACAGACGGCCAGCCCGTCTGTGAAGTCATCCCGTCGCTCCGAGTTACCGACGGCTTAGGGTATTTTTCGACGCCAGTCGGAAAGTCACCGCCCCTGTCAGATTTCTGCCTAGTTTCCCAGAGCACGCAACCCTTCCGACGCCCGTCAGTGGATGTGGCAGGGCCGTCGGACTAATCCTTGTGTCAGAAGGATTCTTCCGACGCCCGCCTCTATACACCGACGCCCGTCGGTCGTGTCTGGCTATAAAAGCTCCGGATTTTCATTTAAAAAGGGTTGGAAAAATTTTCAGGAGAGGAAACTCTGCCCAATTTCAAGCACATTTTCTCTCTCTTCCAAAAACACTTTTTCTAAAAGAACTCTATTGAATCAAGGATCAAATCAATCAAAAGGGACTAAAACTAATTAGTTTTCTTTAGATTTTGACTCCAAAAATCGATTTTCTGAAGGATTGAAGGTGAAATATCTCATTTTCTCTCTTTAATCTTTCATCTTTGCTTCACGTGGAACGTGCGGGGATCTAACCAACACCAAAATCTCACCCAAAGCGAATATCTGAGGGTAAATATTCCGGATTCTTTCTCCATTTTCATCTCATATTTAATTATTTAATTATTTATTTATTCATTCTGTAAAATTTTAGAATATATGTCATTACTTTCTTTCATTTTGACTCTCTCATCTCCCTTTGGGATAAAACTTGCTTTTTGACCTTGAAAGGCTTCTTTTTTCCTTTCTGTTTTCGGAGACAGAGGTGACCGACGGGTCATCTTCATGACCGACGCCCGTCGGTCACCCACCTACAGACGCCCATTCTTGAGTGACAAACGGGCATATCGGATAAACGAACCGACGCCCGTTGGTCAACCAGGAAAGGCCGTCGGTGGGTTCTGTCTCCATTTTTAATCATTTTTCATCTCTATCCAGTCTCTTTGATTTCTTATATGTTAATTTTATGTATATTAACCTCTCCTAACTTTCTGTGAGTGTATATCGGTCCTCCTGGATTATCCCGAGCTTGAGCGGCTATCTACCATGTGTGGAGGATTTAGTCCGGTTTAGTTTTTCTTAACCCTTTTGATTTATTTCTCTCGCCTATTTATTCATCAATTATTTTATGCATATGAATAAGCTCTTTTTATCTCGTTGAATGTAAAAATAGATCAACGATTTGTACTCAAATATAAATGAGTTTTGTATAAAATGCAAAAGGGTCCAATGCCCTATTGTTATCCAATAAAGATCATCATAAATAAGATATCCCATTTTTGATAATGATGCATGCGAGGACCAAAGTCCTCAAAAATAAGCAATGCCCCGATTTATGTATGCCTCGCACATTTACAAAAGGGAGTTGTATTCTGCTCCTTGTATTATTGTAATTTATCGCTGTTGATATTTATGTTGCTCATTTACCGCTTTCAAAATGTGAATAAATGTGCCTTTTAATTAAACTGCATAGTGTGGAGAGAGAGCGAATTAATGACATTAAAATTTGATCATAAGCTAATTGAGGTAGAAATAGATGAGAAGTCCGGGACCCAGCTCTAGTCTTTGGGCTCGAGAGGTTAGAGGTTATCCTCCAAAATACTTCTTGGGTCACGAGGCTTTAGCGCTAATCCTAGGCCTCACGGCCCAATATGGATAAAATGCGCAAGTCTTAGGCTCTCCGAGGTGAGAGACACTTTCCTAATGTTCTATTGGGTGGCGACTCCATGATACCTCCTTGTTGCCCAACATAGACGCACTTGCGATTCATCATAAGATGCCAACAGACCCGCAAATGCCCCGATCGCCCACGTGCGGGCGGCGCTCAGGATCCGGCGCGCGTCACACATACCTTGCAGATTGAATGGGGATTAGCAAGGAAAGTTCGTAAGCCTAAAACAGGACTAGTGATTTAAATTAGACGCCGTGCAAGCTTAGACGAGGCTAGCAGGACAGATTAGCCACCGTGCAAGCCTAGACGAGGACAGCGGGGCACACGCGATAGAGCAATCCGCACTTTGTAAGTTGGGGCAAACTCGGTGCAGCTCAGGAGAGCAATCCGCACTTTGTAAGTTGGAGCAAACTCGGTGCAGCTCAGGAGAGCAATCCGCACTTTGTAAGTTGGAGCAAACTCGATGCAGCTCAGGAGAGTAATCCGCACTTTGTAAGTTGAAGCAAACACGATGTAGCTCAGGAGAGCAATCTGCATTTTGTAAGTTGGAGCAAACTCGGTGCAGCTCAGGAGAGCAATCCGTACTTTGTAAGTTGAAGCAAACTCGGTGCAGCTCAGGAGAGAAATTCGCACTTTGTAAGTTGAAGCAGACTCGGTGCAGCTCAGGAGGGCAACCCTTGTGTTTTGTAAGTCTAGAGCAGACTAGATGCGCCGCCAACCGCACTTTGAAAGTTTGGAACAGACTCGGTGCAACTCAGGAGAGCAATCGTCGCGTTTTGTAAGTCTGAAGCAGACTCGATGCATTGCTACTTCCCCGACAAAAAGGTAAGGACTCCCTCAGGTATGCGTCTCTTTCCTTTCTCCTTTGAATTTTGGCTCATCTAAGCACTAGTGTACTAGTTTCCCCAAAATTGGGGGCAACTGTAGACACCGGGTCTTGGTGCAGTCCAGGTCAGAGTTACCCGATGAAGAGATCTGTGTTTGTTTTCGAATAAATGGATGGAATTTGGAGGTTTTCGTTTTTCGGTTTCACAAGGATTAAAATCTTTTTCTCTATAGCGTGAGGTTTTAAAAGAGTTTGGGAAATTTTGGTTGAAAGTGGAAGTTTTGCTCTACAGACGGGATGGCCGTCTGAAGTAGGGGCGCCCGTCCCTACTTGGGGTGATCCCCGTCTCTACGCATAGTAAGGACGGCCCGTCTATAGCTAGGGACGGACACGTGTCTGAGTAGGGACGCCCATCCCTAGTCCCGCGCTACGGTCCGTCTATAGCTAGGAACGGACACGTGTCTTAGTAGGGACGCCCGTCCCTATCCCGCTTTTCGGCCCATCTGTATCCAGATTTCCACGCGTGCCCTTAGTAGGGACGCCCGTTTGTAGTTGAAGGGATGCCCGTCGGTAGTGGATCTAATCAGATAACGCCTGATTTGATAAAATTTAATCTCAAATCTTTCAAATGAGATAGGATTAGGATTAAAAATTGAATTTTAAAACTCCTTTTTAAATTCAAACTTTAAACTGATGCTCATCTGATTTTATATCCTAAAAAGTCTATAAATAGTGGACTAAATTCCATTATTTATGGGTTAGAAAATTTGACAAAGAGATTTTTGGTGGAGAAAATTAAACACTTTTTGAAATATTGGAATTTTTAGAGAAGTTTTCTTTGTGAGCAATTTACCAAAAAGCTATTAGAATTTTATTTGATAAAAATTCTTCCAATCAATTGATTTACTCAAATTCTTCTTGCGAATTAAGCCAATTTGAGGTAACGAAATTCATTCGTTTCCATCAATACAGCTAATTCAAACATTCGATCACTATTAAATTTTCCAAAAGAGAAAATACAAATTTTCTTAATTTGATCTATTTTTATTTGATCCTTGTGGAGCGTGCGGGGACTGAAATCATTCGACATTCACCCCAAAAGGTAAAATCCGAGGGTAAACATTCTGGATTGATATTTGTATAATTTAACTTGACTCATCTTAATTTCTTTAAATATTTTTTTTAAAGAATTGGAATTTTGAAAAGCTATTAGTTTATTTTCTACCTTTTTATCTTTTAACCCATTTCTTTAAAAGTTTCTTATTATGTTATTTTCCTTTATTTTATTCATGACTTTAACACTAACATGTTTGTTTTCATGAGTTATTCTTTTGACCATGTTGGAATTGGAGTTTGTAAACAATGATGATCATGCCAATCTGAGGATTTCCTTACGGGTTCTTTCTTTACCCTTGCCTTTTATTCATGTTATTATTAAGATCATTTCAATGTCGTTAAAGTGAAAAGGTCAAATATTTTTATAGTAAGTAATTTGGGGTTTTCTCAAAAGCTGTGGACCAATGTCTTTTTTTTAACCAACAAAATTGACACTTCTTAAAAGATCAATTTGTAATAAATAGGCATGGCAGGAACAATGTCCTCACTCCAATGAATATCCCAATTTTTGTATGATTTACATATTGCTTTTATAAAGGGGTTTGTATTCCGCCCCTAGTTTTATTGTAATTTGATTGGAGGATGTTTATTTTAATAATGCTTTATTTATCGCCTTTGATATGAATGATTGCGCCTTAAATTAAATGCATCGTGTGGAAAGTTGGTGAAACAATAAATTCAAAACTGAATTATAATATTAATCAAGGTACAAATAAATAAGAAGTCCCGAACTCACTCTAGTCTTTGGGGCTCAATGAGGCGAGAGGTCTAGGACCTCCAAGACACCTCTTGAGTCTCACCAAAAGACTTCAATTTACAATCCTAGGCTCCAGAGGGTAGAGGCAGTGGCCTCCAAGATCTTTCTGGTTAGCTCAAGATGGATATGTATGCGCCGTCTTAGGCTCGATGAGGCTAGATGGCCCTTCCCAATGTTCTATTGGGTGGCGACTCCAAGAAACCTCATTGTTGCCAAAAATAGATGCCCTTGTAAATACCTTACAAGTTTTAATGAATCCCATCCTGATCGCCCTAAAGTGGGCCGTCGGGAGGTCACGGGGTTTGGCACGCATCACAGTGGTAGTTAGTTTGTAGGCATCCTCAGTTGCTCGATCCAATTACTTGGGATATCTTTGCAAGGGAGTTCACGACCAAGTATGTGACTCAGACATATAAGGATGCTAGGTGGGCACAGTTTTTGAGTTTGAAGCAGAGGGCGATGTCAGTCTAAGAGTTTGAGAAGGAGTTTAACCGGTTGGCTAGGTATGCTCCTGAAGGTATTATGACGGATGAGTTTCAGAGTAGGCATTTTGAGGCAAGATTGAATGAGTCCTTGAGGGCTATGTTGATTTCCTTGATGAGCACTCCAGGGGTGAATTATTATCAGATCATGGAAGCTGCTGTTAGAGCCAAGAGATCGGAGAGATCAAGGAACCCGCAGGATGAATCATCTGTAGGCCCAGCTACGAGAGGTAAAAGGTAGGGCTCAGGCGGGGTATCTGGCTCTGGTAGAGGCGATTCGGGCTCTAGGACAGAAGATTTACCTGAGTGCGCACACTGTGCCAAGCCGCACATGGGTGAGTGTAGGTGGCTCACTAGTGGGTGTTTCCATTACGGGAGCACCGAGCACTTTTTGGCCAACTGTCTGAGATCGTATGAAGCTTCGGGTGATCGGAGGGAGGCCAGTAGAGTTGGTTCGAATGCCATGCAGGCCACTCGCTGTAGAGGCCAAGGTAGAGGTCGAGGCGGTCGACCTAGAGAGGGAGCTGCATCAGAGTTTATTGAGCGTCAGTTGCCAGTCGCAGCTAGAGCCTATGCTATGAGAGCCAGAGAGGAGCAGGATGCGCCCGATGTTATTGCTGGTAAGTTCCTACTCCATGATACTGAATTGTATGCTCTAATTGATCCTGGTTCCACACACTCATATTTGTGCACGGATAAGATTGTTGATAAGTTGCATGTGGTAGATCAGCTAGATTATGAGATATGTGTGACCAGTCCATTAGGGCATAGTGTTAATATGAGTAGAGTCTATAGGAATTGTCCTTTGTTTGTTGAGGGAGTTGTGTTTCCAGCAGATTTGATTGAGTTGCCTTTCAGAGAGTTTGATCTGATTCTGGGTATGGACTGCTTGCGTAAGCATCGGGCAGTGGTTGATTGTCATAGGAAGACAGTTGTACTTCGAGATAGAGATCGGTCTTCTGTGATTGTGAAAGGTTTGGGTGCTAGTTCTTTGAACAATGTCATTTCAGCAATGCAAGCTAAGAGATTCATTAGGAAGGGTTGTGGGGCTCTTCTACCAGTTGTGTTGGATTCTAAGAGGGATCAAGTTAAGATTGAGGACATCCCAGTTGTGCGGGAGTTTAGTGATGTGTATCCGAGTAAATTGTCGGGTTTGCCTCCTGAGAGAGAAGTTGAGTTGTCCATAGAGATTATGCCGGGTACCACTCCCATATCGAAAGCACCTTATCAGATGGCTCTTGTAGAGTTGAGAGAACTCAAAACTCAGCTACAAGAGCTAGTGGATAAGGGGTTTATTAGACCCAGCATATCTCCATGGGGAGCTCCGGTTTTGTTTGTTAAGAAGAAGGATGGTTCTCTGAGGATGTGTATTGACTATAGGCTGATCAATAAGGTCACAGTGAAGAACAAGTATCCTTTGCCTAGGATTGAGGATTTGTTTGATCAGCTTCGAGGTGCGGGTGTATTTTCGAAGATTGATCTTCGGTCGTGTTACTATCAGTTGTGAGTTAAGGATGAGGATGTGGTTAAGACTGCATTCCGAAATCGGTATGGCCACTATGAGTTCCTTGTGATGCCGTTTGGTTTGACCAATGCTCCAGTGACATTCATGGATTTGATGAACAGAGTATTTAGGCCATACTTAGATCAGTTTGTAGTGGTGTTTATAGATGACATCTTGGTGTATTCCAAGGATGAGAGTGAGCATGAAGAACATCTCCGGTTGGTTTTGCAAGTATTGAGAGAGCATTAGTTATTTGCTAAGCTTAGCAAGTGTGATTTTTGGCTTCGGGAAGTGTCATTTTTGGGTCATGTTATTTCGGCTAGAGGTATTTAGGTGGATCCGGCCAAGATTGAGGCGATAGTTGATTGGAAAGCGCTAGGAATGTTCAGTAAGTGAGGAGTTTTCTTAGTTTAGCGGGTTACTATCGTCGGTTTGTTAAGGGTTTTTCAGTGATTGCTGCTCCGATGACTAGATTATTGAGGAAAGGGGTCAAATTTGAGTGGTCGGATAAGTGCCAGCTTTGTTTTGAGAAGTTAACAAGTTTGTTATTTGAAGCTCCTATACTTACTCAACCCGTCTTGGGTAAGGAGTTTGTAATGTATAGTGACGCTTTGGGTGTCGGTCTTGGCTGTGTTTTAATGTAAGAAGGTAAGGTTGTGGCTTATGCTTCTCGAAAGTTGAAGCTACATGAGAGGAACTATCCGACACACGATTTGGAGTTAACGGCTATTATCTTTGCCCTGAAGATTTGGCACCATTATCTGTATGGGGAAAAGTGTAGGATCTTTATGGACCATAAGAGTTTGAAGTATTTCCTCACGCAGAAGGAATTAAACATGAGACAGCGCCGTTGGTTTGAGTTATTTAAGGACTACGATTGCATACTGGATTACCATCCCGGTAAGGCCAATGTAGTCGCTAATGCTTTGAGTCGAAAGTAGGTTTCAACTTTTCCTGAGAGGGTTTAGGTGGAGGTTGGATTCAGATGGGGCTTTGATTGCTCAGTTTAGAGTGAAGCCTACCTTAAGACAGAGGATTGTGGATGCTCAGATGGATGATGAGAGGCTACAGCAAATTGTGCAAGAGGTCATATCGGGCAAGCAGTCAGATTTCTCAATTCTGGATGGAGTGTTGATGTATAGAAACCGCTTGTGTGTGCCTGAGGATGAGGAGTTGAGGAAATAGCTTTTGAGTGAGGCGCATAGTACGGCTTTTACTATGCATCCTGGCAGTGAAAAGATGTATTGGGACATGAAGCAATTTTATTGGTGGTCCGGTATGAAGTGGGATATTGTGGATTTTGTGTCCAAGTGCTTGACATGTCAGCAGGTAAAGGCCGAGCATCAAGTTCCTTCGGGATTGCTTATGCCTTTATCCATTCTCGAGTGGAAGTGGGATGATATAGCCATGGACTTTGTATCTGGTTTGCCTTTGACTCAGAGGAAGCATGATTCAGTTTGGGTGATAGTGGATCGGCTTACGAAGTCAACTCATTTCTTGCCGGTGAGAGTGGACTATTCGATGGATAGATTAGCCAGTATCTATGTGGATGAGATAGTTCGGTTGCATGGAGTGCTGTTGTCCATAGTTTCAGATCGAGACCCAAGGTTCACTTCGAAGTTTTGGAAAGAGTTGCAGAGAGCTTTGGGTACCAAGTTAAACTTCAGTACGGCATTCCATCCTCAGACAGATGGTCAGTCAGAGCGGGTCATTCAGATTTTGGAGGATATGTTGAGAGCTTGTGCTTTGGATTTTTCGGGTAGTTGGGACAGATATGGGTCGCTTATGGAGTTTGCCTACAACAATAGCTATCAGTCAAGCATCGGTATGGCACCGTATAAGGCTTTGTATGGTCGGCAGTGTAGGACTCCGATTTATTGGACCGAGCTATCCGAACGTTCAGTGATTGGACCAGAGTTGGTTAGGGATACTGAGGAGAAGAATCTAGTTGTACAGCGGAATTTGAAAGCGGCTAAGGATCAACAAAAGTCATATGCCAACTTGAAGAGGAAAGATGTGCAGTTTGAGGTTGGGATTAAGGTTTTCCTTAAAGTTTTGCCTTGGAGGAAAGTTCTTCGGTTTGGTAAGAAAGGCAAGCTTAGTCCTCGCTTCATTGGTCCCTATGAGATTTTGCCTAAGGTTGGTCCGATAGCCTATAGACTGGCTTTACTGATGGAGTTGGCAAAGTTGCACGATGTTTTCCACGTTTCGATGCTTCGTCGGTACAGATCAGATCTTGCACATGTTTTGTCGGTTCAGGATGTGCAAGTGCAGCCAGATTTTTCTTATGATGAGGAACCGAGAGCCATCCTAGCTCGAGAAATGAGACAATTGAGGAGTAAGCAAATTCCATTGGTAAAAGTGTTATGGAACCATCATGGAGTCGAGGAAGCGACTTGGGAACCAGAAGAGTCGATGAGAGCTCAGTATCCGCATTTGTTCAGTTCAAGTGAGAATTTCGAGGATGAAATTCTTGTTAGTAGGGGAGAGTTGTCACACCCCATTTGCCCCCTAGTAGTATGAGCCCATTTGTGTGTGCATGCAATTGTATGTGTTCGGCATATCATAAGGGCATTTTGGGAATATTGCATGTTCTATGGGTAATAATAGTGTATGGGTGCATGCATGGCAGTAGAGTGCATTTTAGTTGAGTTATATTGTGTGCTTTGCTCACACCTTGGTAGGATGTGAGTATGTTGGGATTGCATTATGTGTGTGTGTGTTCATACCATTGTAGGGTGTGCATTAGTTGGGAGTGCATTGTCTGTGAGTAGTGTATGCTTGTTGAGTGTGAGTGATCCAGTTCCACCAATCTTAGGATGACATGTGGCTAGGGTTTTTGGAAATTGGTGTAAAAAGAAAGAGAAAGAAGGGGCAGCCACTTCTACTGCCTCTTATCCCGTTTTCTCTTCCTCATTACTCCTTCTTCCAATTTTCCCTTCCCATTTGTGTCCTGGTATTTAATTCAAGTGATTTGTGGTGGAATTTGATCGCTCCTCCACCTCCGCTAGGTAAAGTTTTCTGCATCTTCATCATCTTCTTCACACTGTTCATTTTCTTCTTTGCATTTCTAGATTGGGTTTTAATATAGGGTTTTTGTTTGTGTGTTCTTGGTGTGTCAGCTATTAGTTGAGCCTCCCCGTGACCCAAAAGGCAAAGAGAAGGCTATGAGTAGTGGAACCAAGTGACTGAAGCTAGGATTACAGGTTTGAGAATTTTGCATTTACTGGTTTTGCTACGATTGGTTATTTACTGTGTATTGGCTTGGTTTGATCCTTTTGATGATAGTCTGATGTATTGATGTTGCATGTTGGGATTTGAATGAATTGGTTTTGGTTGTGGTTAATGCATGAAGATTGAGACCTTGAAAATGGAATTGATGTTAATTTGAGCTTACTGTCATTTTTCTGGGTTTGGATATTTTGAATTTTAATTTGGCTATTCCCTGTTTTTGATGGGCAATTGTTAAGGAAGTGATTTTGTATTATTTATGTTTGTTTTTGCATGCTTGAGGAAGCTAATTTCAGGTAAGAATGATTGGAGTTGAGTTGGGATGATTTCTGGAAATTCTGGGTTCTGAATGAATTTGATGATGTTAGGGTTTTCGAAAATCGAATCGGGGAGGAAGAAGGGCAAAGTGAGCAGCTCACGAGACGTGAGCAATGCTCACAAGTCGTGAGCAACCTTCACGACTCGTGAAGTTTGCTCAGAACTCGTGAAGGTTGCTCACGGGTCGTGAGCGTTGCTCACAGCCTTTCTATCGCGAGCGTGACCGAAGTCGCGACTGCGACAGTGATTCTGTCTTGCCCTGTTTTCTCCACGTGATCAGTTTTTATAAAAACGATTGGCTTTTTCCTCTATTGGATGCTAAATTACCTTGTTTATATGAATGATTATCATCATTAAATCGTGATAAATAATATGTTATTTGTGGTATATGTTATATGAATGACGTGTTATCCATGAGAAATTATACGTGTTATTTTGAAATATGTATTGGGTTATGCATGTCTTATTATGATGTCTTAATATGAATATGAATATAATTATGTGTTATACTTTGAAACATGATTGAATGATTCATGACCTGCTAGAGTCAAGTAAGTGGATAGTTAGGCAAGCCTAGTAGAGTCGAGGAAGCGACTTGGGAACCAGAAGAGTCGATGAGAGCTCAGTATCCGCATTTGTTCAGTTCAGGTGAGAATTTTGAGGACGAAATTCTTGTTAGTAGGGGAGAGTTGTCACACCCCGTTTGCCCCCTAGTAGTATAAGCCCATTTGTGTGTGTATGCATGGTATGTGTTTGGCATGTCATAAGGGTATTTTGGGTAGAAATGTATGTTTTAAGGGTTTTGTTAGCATGTGGATGCATGTATGTTATTAGGGTGTAAATTAGTTGGGTTAAGTTTGGGTGTGCATGAGTGTACCATTGTAGGGTGTGAGTAGTGGAGTTAGGGTTGTGTGCTTTACTCACACACTATTAGGGTGTTTTAAGTTGGGATTGTATAGTGTACAATGTATGCATGTCTTTTAGGTGTGAGTGATTAATCTCGACCAATAGGGAGATGACACTAGTCTAGGGTTAGGAAAAGAAAAAGAAAAGAAAGAGCAAAGGGAAAGGGGCAGAGCTGCTCTTCATTCCCGTTATCCCTCTTTCCCACTCTCCTTCTTCCTTTTCTCATCTTTAGAAACCCTAGCTTAGATTTAAGTCTTGTTAGTGGAAGATTAATCATCTCCTTGCATTCTTTTGGTAAGTTATTGCATTCTTCATCTTATTTTTCCATTTGTTCATCTTCATTATTCTTCTTTTCTGGATTTGGATTTAATTAGGGTTGTGTATGGTGTGTTCCTTTGTGTGTTGGGCTTAGCTGAGTCTCCTCGCAATTCCAAGGGCAAGGAAATAGCTGGGAGTAATGGAACTAAGTGATTCGAAGCAAAGAATTTCAGGTTTGGGATTTTGTTTGAGAAATTTGCTTGAATTTGATCTTAGTGTAATTCTTTTAGGGTTTGTGTTCTTGAGAGACTTGAATATGTCTATGCATGATTTTGGTTGTATTGATTGCTAAATTAAGTTGTAATTATGTCATTTACAATGTATTAAAGATCTACTGGAAGGTAAGATGAGATTGGTATGATTTTGGGTCAATTTGGAATTGATTTTGGGAGCTCTGCAATTCTGGAAATGGAAAATCACGATCCCGGTGAATTCCCATTTCCAGTGCTTCATCCGACTCGTGCTCTATCCTCCGACTCGTGCTCCTTCAGTGTGCAAATCGTGCTGTGGAGCGCGAGACGGAGGAAAAAGGGGAGCTTCAGCGAGACGTGCTGGCATAGCACGACTCGTGCTATGCTGAAGCCCCTGCATCTCGTGCTTTAAAGCATGTCTAGGAGGAATGGACACGAGTCGTGTCCCTCAGCACAACTCGTGTCCCTTGCTTCCTTGTCTCAAAAAGTCCAAAAAAATGAGTTTGAATGTATTTTTCATGGTTTTTCCGTACTGTATATTATACGAACTTGTTTATATGACTGTTATTGTATTTATTACGTATGATAAATTATATACTATGATTTGAAACATAACTTGGGTTATGCATGTTTTATTTATGATCCTTTGATATGAATGTGAGTATTATTATGTGATTACTCTGGGAAGCATGATTAGTTTATGCATGACCTGCTAGAGTCAAGTAAGTGGATAGTTAGGCATGCCTAATAGAGTCTCTTAGCTGCAGCCCTCAGTTCTGTCTGGACCCTGATCAGGTCCCCATTTGGTTCCTCGCGAACCCCTTATGCGTTTTGGATCTTGTTTAAGGCCCCCCTTTGTAAAATATTTTGAATGTGACAAAAATAAAATGGTTTTTGATTCGTACCCGTAAGGTACGCTATGCATTCGATTCGTGCCTGTAAGGTACGCTATGCGTTTACTCGTTATCCACTATTGTGAATCACCAAGTGCTCTTTTTGTTTTGCTCTGCTTTGATATGATTACAAGGATATGGTATTCGGATCCGTATAACGATGAGTATGAGAAATTAATTAAAGTGTAAATGAATGTGGATGTGAACTTTTGAATGCATGTCTTTATTATGCAAGTATGATTATATAGCTGATATCATTATCCGCATTTGTCATATTGTATGTGTATGGCATTGACGACCACTGTGAATGGCCGTCCACTCTTTTGTTGTGTGTTCCCCACTAAACGTTTATCGCTTAGCACGGTGTTTTATCCGTGCTGGTGCGGAGGATGGTGTTCTTTTGGGAGAGTCGTCGCCAGTCAAGCCAACACAAAGGGATTAGTGTTAGGGCTATATTTTGATAGCATGACTGATTCTTTTGTATCAGAACTCTCTTTACACCATTATTTTGTAAAGCTTCCGCATTTACATACTTTGGGATATGTAATTATTTTACTCTGACTTTTGATGAGAACATTTTTGTAACGAATTTTGCTATTGTAATGATGGATCATTCTGATACTTATGAAGGTTTTTAATTTTCCCGTAATGATGTATGGTTATTATGCATGAATGTATGCATTGCATCTGTATATGCGTGGTGACACACCTGGCTCATACGGCTTCTCACTCCTAGAGGATGGGTACGCCTACGTATGGGTAGGGGGTGTTACAGAGTAGATAGTTAGAATGTGCTGATTTTATGCCAAAACTAGACAACTTTGAGTATGCAAAATGAACTGCTCTGGTCACATCAATATCGTTGCATAAATGCGTATATTTCAATTTGATTTCATGACACGTGATCATTATTTGTTATTAACTCAAAAAATACAAGATCTCATCTAATCTCGAAATAGATCCTGAAAACATCAAACTCTTGTCATCAATTAGCCCTCTCGGGTTTTCATGATTGAAGATTTTCTCTCAGCTCTCCTTTTTTCTCTCTCTTTTTTTTTTAGCCTTTGCTATGAACTCTCCTTCGGTCCATTAGTGTTGATTGAATTTGATTTCATCTTCATCAGCTGAGGATACTGCTCCTTCTGATGGTGGTTCTTTTTAGCATCAAAGTCTTGATCTTGGCCCTTATGCAAACAGGCTAAGGTAGTGAATTTCCTTGCTTGAATCTTAGTCGTCAAAGTCTGTATCTTCCTTTTGTTGGCTTTGTGGCTCAATTTCTGAAGCAACTTCTGCTTGTTGAGATGGAGTTGATAGGTTAGGCTTTAGTGGTTGAGATTGGGTTATAGTTTAGGCTCAGATGGTTTAGGATAAAATTGTGGGTTTGTTTCTTTTTTTTTTTTTTTTTTGGGTAGAGGTGATGAGCTCTCCTTCTAAATTTGGCTATAAGTGTTCACACTTTGTTTATCTTGGTCTTATATGATTAGAGGTCAATCTCAATTGGCTTTGGGGTACACATCTCAAATGGTTGGGAGGAAAAACCTCCTAAGGGCTTCGTTCTAATGAGCTATATATTTCTTATGAAGGCCCAAAGTTTCATCCGTCTAACTTTTGATGTAGCCTTTTAACGATCGGAGTTTTATTTTGCTTGGCTACACTGTGAGTATCCTGGATGTTAAGGACGCAAAGGAATGGCTTTTGAAACTTTACTCCTCATCATGTTGGCATATTGAAGCAGCGTTGTCCCAATAATGTCCTTATCAATTTTTAACATATGATTCCAGGTCCAGGCAAAGGCTCTTTCATTTTTTTCTTTTTACATTATCTCTCAGAATTTTCCTTTCTTCAGGAGTCATATTAGATGCCATCAAGATTTTCTTTGGGTTTTCCAAAGTTCTAAGATTAAATACAGTCGATATTAGTTGAATTAATGTCAAAGTGAATGTATCATGATCATATGAAATGAAATCATTAGAAACACCATACAAATAAGC
Organism: Excoecaria cochinchinensis; assembly: GCA_947683425.1. Taxonomy (NCBI): domain Eukaryota; kingdom Viridiplantae; phylum Streptophyta; class Magnoliopsida; order Malpighiales; family Euphorbiaceae; genus Excoecaria; species Excoecaria cochinchinensis. Next base: position 9,261,541 of record CANTUQ010000004.1, read on the forward strand.
AAAAATCATTCATCACATTAAAATAACCAACATTGTTATAAGAAGTTCTTGGAATAAAAAGGCACAAAGCATCTAAAAAAAATATAATGTTCTTCTCCACTCTCACTAGTGGATTGACAATCTACCACCGCCACCGGGATCCCTTCTTCAATCATCTCCTGACGGGTGACAGCGGCATATTCATCTTCTTACAGCTCAGACCCAATCATGTATATGGTGGGGGGACTGCATTATAGCCTTCCTTCTTCTTCTTCTCTCTCTTCTCAAGATCCGTGATCTGTTTGGAGTCGATAAGATCTTGGATCTTGTTCCTTAAGGTCTGGCAATAATCTGTCTAGTGCCTAGTGTGCTTGTGGTAGGCATAATACTAGTCATCTCTGTGCCCTGACTGTCCTTAATTCATGGTTGGCCTAGGCATCAAAGGTTGTAGCTTTCCCTCCTTCATCGGTCTCTCCAGCACCCAGGAAAGAGAGCGGCCTAAGTTAGAGTAGTACCTCTGAACCTGTCTAACCTCGGTAGCTGAAACCTCGGCTGTCTTACCATTTCTGTTATTACTGCTTTTGGCACCACCTGATTTATACCCTGACTGGTTCCCATAACCTTTCCCAACAAAGTTATTTTTGCTTGCTTTCTTTGCTAGGTAAGCCCCTTCAGCCTCTACAGTAATTTCTTTAAGTGACTCCCAATCTCTGAGCCCCTTAAAGCTGAGCAAGTCCCTCAAGTAAGGGCAGGAGTTCCTGATAAATAGCCTGATTTGGTCAGCAGTATCAGGCTTTCGCTTCATCTCCATTACCCTATTCCTCCATCTGGTGAGGTACTCATGGAATGACTTGTCACTCCTTTGCTGTAAAAGTTCGAGGTCCTCTAAGGTGACCTACATTCTAGTGCTGCAGTCGTATTGCCTCATAACTTCTTCAGTCAAAAGGTCCCAATCCTCCTTGGACCTCCTATCTAACCCGTGATTCTAGTCTACTGTCGGATGCACCAGACTGAGGCAAAAATATTCTACCTTCTGCTTCTTGCTCAATCCTGTGCCTTTCATTACCAGGGTATACTGCTTGATGTGTGCATATGGGTCCAAAATACCATTGAACTTCGGCAGCTTAGGCATCTTAAACCTCTGGGGCAGCAGTTCTTCATCCCCCAAATCTATGTCCTCGGGGTTGATCCCCTTTCCAGCCAATAACATGCGGGTGATCGTCTCAATTTGCTGTCTCATCCCTCTTATTGCCTCATCTTCTACTCTGGGTGCTCTGGCCCTCACAACTTGAGGTGCTATTACCTCTTCATCTTCCTCCTTCATCACGAAATTCTCATTGTGATTGGGGATCCTTTCCGTTCTTGGCTCAATAAGCTTAGCAGCTCTATGCTCATTAATAGGTTGACGGGCAGCATTACCAATAAGGGGAGCCTCCCCGCCAGTAGGTGGTTCAACTTGCTCCCGAGGAAAGACTGTCGGTGGTTGTGGAGGGACAAGTAGCTATGGAGCAATAGGTGCTTGTGGAGCAGGGGGATGAGAAATCCTGTCAGCCATGGCGCCCATCATATCTAACATTCTCCGTTCAAAGTTCTCTAGTCTCCTAGCAAGGTCTTGAGTGGTCAAAGCTCCGATTTCTTCTACCATCGATGATTCTAGAGATGATTCACTAATCGATGAGAGTGACTCAAAATTCCAGTCAGACACTAATTTCGGTAACTCAAAGAGTAGATTTGTCCTTACTAGCTGACCGTCGGAACCTCTAGTCCACTTAGATGTGGCTGAAATATTTAAATTGTTAGAATGATGCATGAATGACATGTACAATGCATGATCGTGTGCTATGCAAGATTTACAACCACATACCAGCAAGTAGATCCTTCCAACCTATTACTCCCACACACGAGATAATGCGGTCTCTTTTCTAGGTGGGCTTGATCCATGGGTTAATAGAGAACCCAATAGAGGCAAAAAATCGGCATCATAATATCTCTTAATTAATGTGCATACGTATGAATTTTGACCTTTATGTATTTAAACATTTCAACCATATTAAGATGGGCCCATCGGGGCATGAAAGCTCTTGATATAAGACAATTTAATTTGGTTGATTTTGTTCAATATGTAATGGCCCACAATGCAAGCATAGTATTAAGGTACATTTCACCTAAGGAAAGTATCTATTGCCATTACATGAGCTTTGGTCAAGGGTGATGATACTTTAGGGCTACCCAAGCATGGTCCCTTCCAATGGGTCTAGCTCATCATGAGCATAACGACCTATCGGGTCTCCATTTAATATACCATGATGGTACGAGGCTTAGGCTGGTGATTATCCTCAACACTTTCCTACATTGAGTGAATGTAGGGTCGTGTTTCAGGAATGCACCGGGGTAAGATAAGGGACAAAACTAGCATAGTTCTAAGGCTTTAATGAAATGCAATGCAATTTCGAAAAGTGATAGAATTTTTAGGTTTTAAAAACTCAATTATATTTTAACCAAGGCACTTTCAGAGCAAAGTCACAAAGTTCCCAGTGGAGTCGCCACTGTAACGGACACCGAACCTACCAAAGACCCTCGTAGGCGAGACCCGCTTTTAGGGCTCGAGGGATTGGTTCGCGGTTTTCGATCTTGGGCAACATGAGACATTTTGGAATTCCTTACCCAGTAGAGCATTGGAAAGTTTATCTAGTCCCATGAAGGCTTTAGGCACCTTTGAGCTATTTTGGAGTCGCCACCCAATTTACAAGAAATTGGGAAAGGTCATCTAACCTCTACGGTCTAAACCAGAGAAGGTATTCGAAACTTCACTCTTATTTATGCCTTGGTTTAATATAATGGAGTTTTGAGATTATGAAATTTCATCTCTCTCCTCATGCGATTCAATGCATTTTATTTAAGGCGCACTTCAAGCATTGAGAAAATGCTAAAAGAAAGCTGTAAATAAAGCGATAAATAAAGCGGTAAATAAAGCGGTAAACACACAAAGCCACGCCATTTACAAAAGAGAAATTAGGACAAATACAATCCCCGAAATGAAAGAAAAGCTGAATAAAATTAAAAATGAAAATCAGGAAAAAATACAATCCTCAAGTGAAAGAAAATAAAATTGCCCCAAAAATAATTAATTACAAGGGCCCACAAGATATAAAATTAAACAATCACACAAAATCAATCAAAAGGGTAACATACATAAATCGGTATATTTATTCGGTTTAAAAACATTGGTTCCTTCATGCTCACTTAAAAATGGATCGAAGAGTTATTTTTGTTATTTGTCGTGAAAATCGGGATGAGTGATCCAATTTTTAATAAAATCAACTCTTCTTTTTAGTCTGCGATATTTTCGCATTCTTTGGCTAAAATCTAGGACATTGGTCCCAATTTATTAATAAAAATTCCAATTTTATCGTACAAAATATTTTTGTGATTTTTTATTTGACACGCGTATAAAATAAACTATTTTACTTACAAATAAATACAATCATATAAATAGAGATAGGCAAAGTCTCACCCAAGTGATTTAAATTCCTATGCATCGAGACCCCCTTCGTTTGGTCACGGCGATGCTAAAAAAAATAAGCGCGACATTTTTAGCCCCAATGACAAAAACAACAATAAAAAATATTAGCAATAATTCCAAAATCAATTAAAAATAAAAGTAAAGGAAATCTAGTATAAAATTAATACACCAATAGAATATAAAATAAGTTAAATTAAACGCATTAATTTAATATACGAACATCACACATAAAAAATAATAATTAAAAAATCATGCAAAGTATAGTAATAATAATAATAATAATAATAATAATAATAATAATAATAACTAAATCATGAAATAACTCCATGCGAAATATAATGACAATAATGAAGATAATAGTAACAATAATACTAATAACAACAACAACAACAACAACAACAACAACAACAACAATAATAATAATAATAATAATAATAATAATAATACAATGAAATTAAATAAATAAACAAGAGGAAAGTAAATAAAAACGTAATAGAAAATAATATTCAAACTTAAAAATGATTACCACAAAAATCATACCCAATAAAGAGGAAATCAATAAATTCAATTTTTCAAACCTAAAATAATATATATTTATCCATTTTCATACCAAAAACAAAATAAAGATTGAAAACTCATGCTAAAAAATAAATCTCAACTTAAAAACATATATTCATCAATGCAAGAAAAAATGAATAAACTAACATATATAAAATGAAATGAGATAGAAAAAATGGATCCAAAAATCTTTACCCTCACAATAAATAATGTGTATGAAAGACGTTTAGATCTATTCTCCTTGTCAAGATTCGAGAATAAACTCGAACATGTTCAAGAAAATCTTGTATTTGTTGTTTAATTTGATGAGAAAACTCAAGTTAAGGAAATTAATTTTTCCTTTCTCAAGTTTCCAAACTCAACAAATATTTTTTAGATCTAAGAAAAATTAGAATAAAATCAAAGAAGAAAATTTTTAGATTTAAGAAAAGAAAATTAAGAAAATCAAAGAAGAGAATTTTTAATCTTAAGAACAACAAGAAATAAACTCCAAGAACAAAAACTTTTTTTTTTCAGAACAATGGATTATTTTCCTTAAGAACACCTTTCTAAAATCTCTTAGAAAAAAATCTATTCCCTTAGAAAAATTTTTTTCCTCCCCCAAAATCAATTCTGTCACACCCCCAACCTATACCAAGGAGACTTCCATACAGATTGGAAGAGAGGCCTCCCTGGATAGATAGAAGTGTCACACCCCACTAGTATAAACATACAAACATTACATATATAGAGCGACATATCGGAAATAATTAAAAACTTCAATACAGAGAAGAATGATTTTGAACAAAATGTATACTTTATTAATATACCAAAAGGAGGTCTTTACATATTACAGATTACAAAAAGAAACAATTTACAAAAGCCCAATATATACTGTTCAAAGGGCTAACAAAACATTACATCTCTTACAAAATAAAGGAAAGCCTATACTATAAAACTTCAAAACTCTAATTGCGTTGGCCTTCCCGATGCGACACGCCCAACCCGAGGCAATCGAAAACCTTCCACACCTGCACGGATAAACACCCGTGCTAAGCGAAATCGCTTAGTGGGGAAACACACAATACATGACCGTCACTCACAGTGACGGTAACAGGAAACGCATAAAAACAATACAATTATGCGCATATAATCATACATAGTTAATTCAGATATTAGCATTCTCATCCAAAGATTCTTGTACAAAATACAATGACACTCGCTTAATCACAATGAGTGGATAACGAGTACATATAGATACTTGAAAGTATCGATATCGTCACATTTACATATAGATACCCGAAGGCATCAAATCATTCTTTTTATTTTGTTTCCAAATTCTTATTACGTGGAATCTTAAGAAAGATTCAGACAGAGGGATCGCGAGGATCCATTCGTGGGACCTGATCAGGGTCCAAGTCGTACATATAGCTGCAGCGGCACATAACTCTATTAGGCATGCCTAACTATCCACTTATTCGACATTAGCAGGTTATACCAAATCTTGTCAAATTAACATACATATTATTCATTTAATTAGATATTCAAGGTTTTACATCACAGGGCACATGCAAAAGAAACCAAGTCTTTAAGCAAAAAGGAGAAGAAATCAAATTTGGAAGTCACGTCTGTTGCGCTCGCGACGACTGTGGCGCTCGCGACAGAAGCCAAACTCCACTTCCCCGCCTCGTCTCGCGATCGCGAGAGATCTCGTAGTCGCGAGAGGACGTAGGGATTGCTCTTCTGTCGCGCTCGCGAGGCTTGTCGCGCTCGCGACAGAAGAGAACCTCGCACAAGCTCGGAGCTCGAGCACTCTGTCGCGCTCGCGACAGAGAGCTCCCTCGAGTTCTTTGGCGCGACACTTCTCGCGCCGGCGCGAGGGCCGAAACCTCCGCGCTCTGTCGCGCTCGCGACAGTGTTGCGATCGCGACAGACACGGGTTTTCCAGCTCTTACGCCCAAATTCTGCAGAATTCTCACACAATTCACATCCAAACTTCCAAAATTGATTCCAAACCTCAAAATTCAGCAACACAAGCATCCACAACTCATAACATATTTAAAAACCCAGCTTTATCACCAATTATCACAATTAAATCAAATCCATTATATGTCTAATTGCAAGAAATCCCAAAACAGCACATTTAATACCAATTACATCTATTCACATACTTTCTCGCAAATCCTATAACAATACTCATTCTCTAGCATCTCATATCATGTCTAATTCAAATTCAATCATATATACACAACTTATAACTCTAATCCAAGCAATAACACAAATATTCAATTCAAACTACAAATATGTGTACAAAGACAAAATTCCCAAACCTTCTCTCCTTAGCTCCTAATCGCGAGCTCCGCTTCCGCTTGCGATTCCTTTTCCTTTATCAGGTCTAGGAGCCTCCTCTGAACCATAAACCCATAACAATCAAGATCAATTTTACAACTACCCACAATTGAATTTACAAATATTTAAACCTAGAGAAGAGGAAGAAGAAGAATCTAAAACACCCATAACCCCAACTCACCTTTAAGCTTCCAAAATCCCCAAGCTAATCAACTCTAATTACTCAATTAAGGAAGTGGGAGCAAGATTATGTAAAGAAAAGGAAGAACAAAGGAAGAAGAAGAAGAGAATGGCGTGAAGAGGAGAGGAAGAACGGGAAAACAAGGGAAAGAAGAGATTGGCTGCCTTTCCTCTCACCAACCCAATAAATGCTTACCCATCCATAATCCACATGTCACTCTCCCAATGAGACACATGTCCCAAGTCACACCCTACTCCCATACTTTACTATACACATTAACTTATCCCTTATTCACACTTTATTTCCATACACTCACTTATACTATATTCTAACTCCTCTTCTCAAATTACTATACATAAATTAAATAAATAATCTAATTTGACACACACAAACGACACATAAATATACACATACAAACACAGACAGGCTCAAACTATTGGGGTGGTTTTGGGGTGTTACAAATTCCTTCCCTCTCAAATGAAAAATTCTCCCGTTAAAACTCCATCCTTGAACCCACCAAGTCCTCCTCCAGATTTTTCAAAGATAAACCTTCTCCAATTTCAACAAAAAACACCCAAAATTCAAAATAAAAATCACAAAAGACAAATTTTTACAATTAATATTTTTATTATTCTTTTTAATTATTTTTTTATTTCTTGACTTTAGCACCCACAAAATTTGACTAACCATTATCAAATCCCAAAAAAAATTCGATAAAAAAAAATCATTTTTTACTCAAAAAATGTCAAAAAATCGATTTTCAGCAGATATCGGCAAAATCGGGCGGAACTGGGTGAGACAGGCCAGGAAACGCGTGAGGGGAGGCATGCGCTGCATGCATGCTGCGCGCACGCGCTGCGCTCTCCGCGCAGGAAGCCCGCGCAGCCGCCGAAATATTTTTTTTTTTTAATTTTTTTTTTCAGAAAATACAATAAAAAAGTACAAATAAGGATAAAAAATAAAGATACAAATAAAAATAAAATAAAATAAAAATAAAAATAAAGATAAACATTTTGGAAGAGTTTTGAGACAAATAAAAGAATTTGACAAATAGATGATCAATTCCTATTTTCTTGCTTATGAATAGTCTTTATTTTTATCATTAGGTAATCCTGATCTTGGACCGTAAGGGCACCCGGTGTCTACAGCCGTCCATATTATTGTTGTGTTTTCCCTACTAAGCGTTATCGCTTAGTACGGGTGTTTTATCCGTGCAGGTACGGAAGGTGATTAGCTTTTTGGGAGAGCCGTCGCAGTCAAGCCAACACAGAGGTTGATGATAGAACTTAGCATTTTGTCTTATGATTATTTTTGGTTATAGTGAACTCTCTATGTATTTATTCTTTTGTTCAGCTTCCACTTTGTAATTTTGAAAGATGTAATTATTTTGTAATATCAAAACCGTTTTGTAATGAATATTATTATTGCACCTATGAATGTTTGATCATATTGTTTTAAAGTTTTAATTCCACTGTATTTTCGTATGTATAATTTATATTTGTTATTTGATTTGTTTGGTGACACCCTGACTCGAACGACTTCTTACTCCCTTGTGGATGGGTTCGTCTACGTACAGGTAGGGGGTGTTAGACAGTCGTCAATTCCAAATCTCGCATCGAATAGTTCTTCTCATAAGGCTTCAACTGACGAGATGCATAAGCCACTACTTTCCCCTCTTGCATCAACACACAACTGAGTCCAATACCCGAAGCATCACTGTACATTACAAACTCTTTACCTGAGATGGGTTCAGTCAGTACAGGAGCTTCAACTAATAAACTCTTCAACCTCTCAAAGCATAGATGGCACTTATTCGACCATTCGAATCTGACTCCTTTCCTCAACAATCTGGTCATAGGAGCGGCAATAACCGAAAAACCCTTCACAAACCGACGGCAGTAGCTTGCCAAACCAAAGAAGCTTCTCACTTCAGGAACATTCCTAGGCGCTTTCCAATTCACAATCAACTAAATCTTAGCTGGATCCACTTAAATACCCTTAGCTGACACAATATGACCTAAGAAAGACACCTCTCGAAGCCAAAAGTCACACTTACTGAGCTTCGCAAACAAACGGTGCTCCCTCAGCACTTGCAACACTAGCTGAAGATGCTCTTCGTGTTCACTCTCATCCTTCGAGTAGACCAAGATATCGTTAATAAACACTACTACAAACCGGTCGAGATATGGCCTAAACACTTTGTTCATCAAATCCATAAATGCTGTGGGTGCATTGGTCAAACCAAACGGTATCAGAAGGAACTTATAGTGGCCATACCGCATCCGAAATGTAGTCTTAACCACATCTGCATCCTGAACTCGAAGTTGATAATAAGCTGATCGAAGATCAGTCTTGGAGAAGACACCCGCACCTCTAAGCTGATCAAGCAAATCCTCGACTCTGGGCAAGGGATACTTGTTCTTCCCTGTGACCTTATTAATTTGCCTATAGTCGATACGCATCCTCAAGGAGCCATCCTTCTTCTTGACAAACAAAATTGGAGCTCCCCATGGAGATATGCTGGGCCTAATAAACCCCTTATCCAATAACTCTTATAGCTGAGTTTTAAGTTCCCTCAACTCTACAGGAGCCATCCGAAAGGTGCTTTCGAAATGGGCGAAGTACCCAGCATTATCTCTATAGCCAACTCCACTTCTCTCTCGGGAGGCAACCTAGGCAATTCACTTGGAAACACATCACTAAACTCTCTAACAACTAGGATATCCTCAATCTCAACCTTATCACGCTTAGAATCCAATACAACTGCTAAAAACGTCTCACATCCTTTCCTCATAAACATCTTAGCTTGCATGGAAGAAATCATATTACTTAAAGAACTCAAACCCAAACCTTTAACCACTACAGAAGACTGATTTCTATCTCGCAACACAACAAACTTTTCTATGACAATCCACTACAGCCTGATGCTTACTAAGCCAATCCATACCCAAAATCAGATTGAACTCTCGAAACGGCAACTCAATCAAATCCGCAGAAAACTCAACACCCTGAACCAAAAGAGGACAATTCCTATGCACTTTACTGACATTGACACTATGCCCTAAAGGACTGGTCACACAAACCTCATAATCTAACTGATCAACATCATGCAACTTATCAAACAATTTACTCGTGCACAAATATGAGTGTGTGGAACTAGGTCAAAGAGTAGGAACTTACCAGCAATCATATCCGGGGTATCCTGCTCATCCCGAGCTCTCATGGCATATGCTCTAGCAGGAACCATCAAAGGACGATCAACTAACTTTGATGGGGCTCCCTCTCTATGCCGACCACCTCGACCTCTACCATGACTGGCTTGCGGAGCATTAAATCCAACTCTGCTAGCCTCATGCTAATCACTAGAAGTCTCACTCAATTTTGGATAATTAGCCAAGTAGTGATCAGTGCTCCCACATCAAAAACAACCACCCGTGAGCCACCTACACTCACCCTGATAGCGCTTACTGCAGTGAGAACACTCAGGCAATACATCAGTCCTAATACTAGAACCACCTCTGCCTTTACTAGAACCCATGGCAGAACCTTGCCTCCTGCCTCTCGAAGTCGGACCAGAAAAAGACTCATCATGCGGGTTCCTAGACCTCTTACTCGAGGATGATGATGATCCTCCACGAGGGGGATTCCTTCTCTGAGCTCTCTCTCTCTCAAAACTGACTCAGATCTCTCGGCCCGCACTGCCGCATGCACTATCTAGGAGTACCTAATACCCGGAGTACTCATCAAAGAAATCAACATTGCCCTCAGCGACTCATTCAAGCTGGCCTCAAAATGCCGACACCGAAACTCTTCTGTCAGAACACCTTCTGGAGCATGCATGGCAAGATGGTTGAACTCTTTCTCAAACTTTGATACTGACATAGCCCTCTGCTTCAAACTCAAGAACTGTGCCCACTTAGCATCCTTATACTCTCTAGTCACATACTTATTTGTAAACTCCCTCTCGAAGAACTCCTAAGTGACCGGGTCAGGCAACTGGGGATGCCTACTAACCAACTTCCACCAATCGTAGGCGGATCCCTGAAGCAATGCCACAACACTCTCTACTTGCCTGTCTGGAGGACACCTAGTCTCCTCAAACACTCGCTCCACTTTCTCAATCCATTTCTCAGCAAGCTCAGATTCATCCAGACTGGTCCCATAAAAATCCTCTGCACCAGCTCTCCTCATACTCTCTAATGGGGCTCTCGGAGCTGTCACCCTATTGAAGACTCGAGCCATGTCCTGAGAAATCTTCAACATTGCCTCAAAGGGCATGGCTGCGGCCTCAAGCTGAACCCTAACATGTAAATATTGATTTCTTATTATTGCTAACATGTAAATAATCTATTTTGCTTTGATTTCTCATTATTTTTAACATATAATTAATTAATTCATTTCGATTGATCTTTTTGCCATGTAAATATTTTATGTTAATTGGGATAACATTAATTAATCATGTCACTCATTTAATTATTTTCATCATTCTTTTATTCATTTTTTATCATTCTTTTTCATTGTTATATATTTATTGTTTAGTCAGTTATTTGTTTATTTTCATTATTCATTATTATTATCATGATCATATTTTTATGTATTAATTCATTAACATTTTTTATTTATTTCAATTACATCATTTAATTCATTTGTCATTCATAAAATATTTTTCTCATTTATTTTAAATTGTTAACATGGTAATTCGTTTGTCATTTTGATGTCATCTTATTTTTATCTTATTTTATTTTATTTTATCATTTATTATATACTTAGTTGATTTAATTGATTTAATTACTAACATTATTTCATTGTTGTTTTATTTTGATTTCACAACATATTTTCCCTTTTGGGCATTCTTGCAAGCACACGAGGAGATCCAAAAGGCTCGTTTGGGTTTAATATTTAATTGCTTTATTTGTAATATTTTATTTATTTGGCTTTTTTTTATTTATTTTGCCATGTAATTTTCTTTTAAAATTATTTATTTTAGGCACGCTAAAAAGAAAATTACAAAAACATTTTTATTAATTAACTTGGAATCTTTCCTAATAAAAATGGGACTAATGTCCCAATTTTCTCCATCCAAAATAAAAATTATCACATCAAAATTGTTTTATAATAAATATGCATGCGAGGACCAATGTCCTCACCTTTAACAAATAGCCCATTTTATGCATGATTTGTATTTTATTTACAATGGGGTTGTATTCCGCCCCTAGTTTTGTTGTAATTTATTTTCATGCACTTTACTTTAATTATGCTTTATTTATTTATCGCTTTTCTTGAATGGATAATATGCGCTTTAATTTAATTGCATTAAATTGAATGAAAAATGGGATAAAATGATAAATTCAAAACTCAACTATAAACCTAACCAAGGTATGAATAAATGGAAAGTCCCGAACCTTCTCTGGTCTTTAGGCTCAATAAGGCGAGAGGGCCATCTCAATGGTCTATTGGGATGGGGCCTCCAAGACACCTCCTGTGTCCCGTAAAAGGCTCAAAATTGCACAGTCTTAGGCGCCACGAGGCGAGAGGGCCATCCTAATGTTCTATTAGGGTGGATTCCTCCAAGACACTTCTAGTTTGCCCAAGCGTGAGGCTAAAGGACCATCCTACCATTAGGGTGGAAGCCTCCAAGACACCTTCGGCTTGCCTATAATGGACATAATAGCGCTGTCTTAGGCTCACTGAGGCTAGACGACCTTTCCCAATATTCTATTGGGTGGCGACTCCAAGAAACCTTCTTGTTGCCCAAAATAGACGCACTTGTAATTTCTTACAAGTTTTCATGAACCTCATCCTGAAGGCCCTGAAAGCGGGCAGTTCGGGGCGCCCCGGGGTTCGGCACGCATCACATAGTGAATAGAATCGATTCAGTCAGTGAATCGAACTGGCTGGACCAAGTTGACCGGGGTTCAGATGGTGTTATAGAACTCCAAAAAATTATCTAAAAACATGGATTAGCTTTAAGTAATGATGGGTATCATATGGTGATGAAATTATGGTGAGATAGAAAATGGGATTATAGGACTGGTAAGAAATTATCGGACCAGAAAACATTCTCCGATTAACCTAAAAATATTCATGAAGCCTATTATATATATTTAGAGAATTTTAAAATCATTTTTGGGAGAAATTGAGCTTGGTAAGTGAGATAAATAAATTGGATTTGCTTAATAGGCCTAATTACGTAAATGGGCTTAGAATTGGTTGTCCCAACTTGGTTGGACCAAGCTCGTCCCAATAAGTCACCTATAAATACCCTAAAATATCAAATTTCTCTAGAGAAATCTCTCAAAATCTAGCAGCTCTTCTTCCCTCTCCTTTGGTCGAATTGAATGTTTTTCCTCCTCCAAATTTCTTCAAGTCTTCTCATATTTCTATAAAAATTGAAGCCTCCTAAGAAAGTTTAGCTCCTCTATTAGACGATAGCAGCCTCTAGTTTTCATTTATGGTGAAAGAAGTGGGTTAAATCAAGGATGGAAAGTTAGGACACAAATTTAAGGTAAGTAAAATTGAGGTTTCTAATTTAGTTTAAAGGTTCAAATAGGTAATATAGGATGTGTAAAGTGTATTTATGTTGTTGGATTGAATAAAGGAAACAAATTTATGGTGGTTTCTTTGATGTGTATATTCGGCCACTTATGAAACACAAAGACGATGATGGTGTTTCAAGGAGCCAAGGCAAGGAAAGGATATTTAAGAGGTCTAAAACAAGAAAATAAGGTTAATGGATACAATATCTGTAACAACCTGAATTATACCCTAGTAGCAATTGTAATGGCCCGAATTATACCCTGGTAGTGATTGGTTTAATTAAGGATGTGTGGGAATTTAATTATGCTGTTGGGCTAAATTGAAATAATAAACGAAGGACTTAATTGAATAACTAAAACAAAGTTAAGTGGCTTATGGACAATTGTGCATGATTAGCACTAAGATGGATTAATAAGCTTAATTAAAAATCAGATTTGCTTAAGTGGAATTAAGGAGAATAGTGGAATTGTAACAACCCAAAAAGGGCCTAGTCGGAATTTGAATGCTAAATAGGAAAACTAAGGGTATTTCAGCAATTTGTGCATAAAGAAATTTGGATGATAAGAACTTAATTGCAAAATTAATTAAAATGTTAAGTGAAGCAATTATCTATTGAAGTGTGTGCATTGTACAAAGGATGTATAGTGCTTATTGAAGAGATTATTTAGTGTGTGGTGTGTATGGTGCCTAGGAAGTGAATGGTTAAGATTGTGACATTTGGGATGACTGGAGAGTGACACATGGCTTGTTAGGTGGTGGCAATTAACGAAAAAGGAAGAGAGAGGGAAGGGAGGGCAAAAATTGACAAAGCTTCCTAAGGAAGCTATCCCTTTTTCCCTCTTACCTCACTTTCCCATTCTCTCTCCTCTCCCTTTCTTCATTTTTTTGCTTCCCACTTCTTCCCTTTCATGCTTCCTTGAGCTTTGAGGTTATATTTCTGATTTTGAGCAGGATTTTGAAGAGGTAAGTTCTTGGTCTTGTTTGGGTTTGCTTTGGATTCTTCATCTTCTTCTTTATTTATGGTTTGTATGAGTGAGGGAATGGCTTGATTAAGTGTGTATTGGCTGGGTTTTTGTGTAAGAGTTTGGTGTTAAGAAGAAGATCAAAGGCCAGGAAGTGGGTTCTTGAAGATTAAGGATTTGAGCACCATTTCCGGGTTTGGGAGTTGATTCTTGTATTATGTTCAGTTGGAAGTCTATTGCCTAGTTCTCATTTTGGATTTAATGTGTATGTATTTTGTGTCTTGTAAATTCTAGAAATTTTAAGTGATTTGTTTCAGTAAATGCATGTGTGATGATGATGTTAGATGGGCTGTCATATAGTTGTGATGATAAGGTATGATTTTGGCAAATTCTGTTCAGTTTTCATCTGACCTCCGTGTATTGTTTTTGTAATAAGTTTAGTTTTAGATATTTAAATCATGTGATTCTTGATCCATTAGAACCATGACTTTCATACCTATAAAAGTCTCATAAATGACCTTGGGAAAATTCGTGCTCTATGATCCTGCAAATTTGCCAAAACCGTAGTATCTCTATTTGGGTCGGGTTACTTGAACAATATAGGTTATTTAGCTCATATCTGAAGTTATAGATGTCTAATTTACCTGAAATTTGTTGCATTTGATTATAACATCCTAAGGATTAATGTTTTAAGGATGTCTTGCCTAAAAATTAGTTTTAGGGGTTGTTTTAGTGGATGCAAAGTCAGAGGGGGAAACTCTCCTGATAGTCTGATTTTCATAGAGCATGTGAGGGAGGCTTCTATCGTGAGCGCAACCCATGTCGCAAGTGCGACAGAACCTAGTTATTTAAGGTGTTTTCTCTTATTTTAAACCCCATGGTTGGCATGAACCCTTGCCCTTCCTTTCCCTCCTTTAGGTTGAGTATTTTGGTATGTTTTGCTTCTGAAATGCATTCGAACTTCGTCGTAACTGTCTAAAACTTATTCATTACTTGTTTAGAGTTTTGAGATGAACAAAATAAATGTTTAACAATAGAAAGTTATGGGTAATTGATGCTTTTCCATAAGAGTTTGATAATGGAATTAAGTGTGCGCATGCTTGTAGTTGTTGAATGTGACATGTTATGTGATATTAGTTATTTGTGATTGAATCATGATGAAATGCTTGGGTAATTGCAATGTGTATGATATAGAGTATAGATTCTTATGTTAACCCTAAAGTGTCAAGGTAGTGGATAGATAAGCATGCTTATAAAGGGATATATGAGTGCAGCTGCCTATGTCGGCCCCGTTTGGGCCAAGCGACCGACCTCCGAGATGGTCATTTTTCGTGCAGTGATAAAATGTTTTGAGACTTTGGTCTCCCGTGTAGTGTGTGATTGAGGCTTCAGTCTCTCACAATTGATACTATTCGCAGTATCCTCTGTCGTGTAGTTCTCCTGTATCCACAGCTAGTGAGATTCAGGCTAAGCTTTAAGTTGTGTTAGTGTAGTTTTATAATTGTCCAGTGCAGTGTTATAAGTAATGAGTGGCTTGATATAGTGATTATATTCTGATATGATTTTTAGTATGTCGTGCATGTGATATCTCGCGTGTTGCCATGGTAAGTATTTCGGTATGTGTACATATTTATTTATGCATAACTTATTATATTCCTATTCAGTGTACTTGTTTCTGTCTGTTTTGTTCCTCCCCACTAAGCATTATCGCTTAGCACGGGCTGTTTTCTCGTGCAGGTGGCAGGTTCAGTTCTGGTTCGCATCGTGCATCTGTAGGGTTGGCCACTTAGAAGTGTAGAGTTTTACTTGGGTTTTTAGCTCTTGTATTCTGTGTATTTAAGCATTATATATATATATCATTTTTGTATTTTGCATAATTATTATTGTATATGTAATGAGGATCTTTATGTAATTTTGTAAGTAATGCATATTTTCTTATGTTATTATTTGCTTCCGCTGAGATGTATGCATGTGTGTCTGTGTTGTCAGGTAGCGCTCCGGTATCCATCCAACGGGGGTATCGGGGTGTTACATTTAGTGGTATCGGAGTACCGATTTAGTCAGTTCCGGTCTATGTGATTGTTTTAGTGTCGAGTCTTTGTATGCGAGTCTATTTAGTAATGTGGCCTAATGCAGATGCAGATGTAGTTGTGTAGTGTATAGATGAAGGATTAGTGATATGTCGGATGTAGTGAATGATATAAGATTATATGCATAGTGTGAGTTTGAGGTGTTACTCTATATACCTGTCAGCTATTTCCTTTGAATTGAGTGAACATAAGCATAGCGAAGCATGGGGATGGGAAAAAGTGCATTACTACAGCTCACGTTACATTTTCGCATCATTTTGCATACATAAATCATTACATAGCCATTTCATCCGCATCCCTCATCTGTATGTGAAAAGTATTATTGTATGTGTTTCATTGAGAAAAGCTGACAGGGTATACATCGAGTGATTGATGTTAAGAAAAAGTGTATGGATAAGAGTGTAGTGCATTAAAAAGTGTGTAGTGTTGCTAGTCAGAGTTAAGAAGTAAAGAGTGTTTTGGAGTAGTGTGCTAGTAGATGAGATAAGATTTTGATTGTGTTATGAGTGTTATATGTATGAGGAAAGTAATATGTGTATCGAATGGATTTGAAGTATTAGAATTGAATATTAAGATGTCTTGAGTAGATTGGTTCCGGTGTGAAGTGTATATGTTTTGAGAATTGAATGGTTTGAGTGATAGCGAGTTGGAGATTTATTTAAGGACTTCCTGTGTAAGTGGTTATCGGAGAAATTTTGAGGATGAAATTTCTTAAGGGGGAGTGATTGCAACAACCCAAAAAGGGCCTAGTCGGAATTTGAATGCTAAGTCAGAAAACTACGGGTATTTCAGTAATTTATGCATGAGGAAATTTGGATGATAAGGACGTAATTGCAAAATTAATTAAAATGTTAAGTGAAGCAATTATCTAGTGAAGTGTGTGCATTGTACTAAGGATGTATAGTGCTTATTAAAGAGATTATTTAGTGTGTGGTGTGTATGGTGCCTAGGAAGTGAATGGTTAAGATTATGACATTTGGGATGATTGGAGAGTGACACATGGCTTGTTAGGTGGTGGCAATTAATGAAAAAGGAAGAGAGAGGGAAGGGAGGGCAGAAATTGAGGAAGCTTCCCAAGGGAGCTGTCCCTTTTTCCCTCTTACCTCACTTTTCCGTTCTCTCTCCTCTCCCTTTCTTCATTTTTCTGCTTCCCACTTCTTCCCTTGTGTGCTTCCATGAGCTTTGAGGTTGGATTTCTGATTTTGGGCAAGATTTTGAAGAGGTAAGTTCTTGGTTTTGTTTGCTTTGGATTCTTCATCGTCTTCTTTATTTCTGGTTTGTATGAGTGAGAGAATGGCTTGATTAAGTGTGTATTGGCTGGGTTTTTGTGCAAGAGTTTGGTGTTAAGAAGAAGATCAAAGCCTAGGAAGTGGGCACTTGAAGATTAAGGATTTAAGCACCCTTTCCAGGTTTGGGAGTTGATTCTTGTATTATGTTCAGTTAGAAGTCTATTGCCTAGTTCTCATTTTGGATTTAATGTGTATGTGTTTTGTGTCTTGTAAATTCTGGAAATTTTAAGTGATTTGTTTGAGTAAATGCATGTGGGATGATGATGTTAGATGGGCTGTCATATAGTTGTGATGATAAGGTATGATTTTGGCAAATTCTGTTCAGTTTTCATCTGACCTCCGTGTATTGTTTTTGTAATAAGTATAGTTTTAGACCTCTAAATCATGTGATTCTTGATCCATTAAAACTATGACTTTCATTCCTATAAACATCTCTAAAATGACCTTGGGAAAATTCTTGTTGTATGATACTGACAATTTGCCAAAACCGTAGTGTCTCTGTTTGGGTCGGGTTTATTGAACAGTATAAGTTGTTTAGCTCATATCTAAAGTTATAGATGTCCAATTGACCTTACATTTGTTGTATTTGATTCTTAATATTCTAAGAATCAATTGTTAAGAAGGAAGTGTTGCGTAAAAATTAGTCTTAGGGGTTGGTTTAGTCGATGCAAAGTCGGAGGGGGAAACTGTCCTGATAGTCTGATTTTCGTAGAGCATGTGAGGGAGGCTTCTATTGCGAGTGCGATAGAACCTAGTTGTTCAAGGTGTTTCCTCTTATTTTTAACCCCATGGTTGGGATGAACCCTTGCCCTTCCTTTCCCTCTTTAGGTTGAGTATTTTGGTACGTTTTACTTCCGAAATGCATTCGAACTTCGTCGTAACTATCTAAAACTTATTCATTACTTGTTTAGAGTTTTGAGATGAATAAATAAATGTTTAAAAATTGAGAGTTATGGGTAATTGATGCTTTGCCATAAGAGTTTGATAATGGAATGAAGTGTGCACATACTTTGTCACACCCCGTTTGCCCCCTAGTAGAATGAGCTTGTCTGTGTGAGCATGCATTTGTATGTGTTCAGCATATCATAAGGGTATTTTAGTAAAATACATGTTTTTGGGTTTATTAGCATGTGGTTATATGCATGGCATTAGTGTGTGAATTAATTGGGAAATGATTATGTACATGTGTTCATACCATTGTAGGGTGTGCATAAGTTGGGAGTGTGTAGAGTGTGTGTTGTGCATATTAGTTTGGTGTGAGTGGTTGGTTTCCACCAACAGGAAAGTGACAGATGTAGGGATAGGAAAAAGAAGAGTTAATAGAGAAAGGAAAATGGGAAATGCTGGAATTCATTTATTCTTCCCGATTCTTCTTCCTCTTTGACTCATCTTTTTCTTTGCTCTTAATTTTGAAACCCTAAGCTTGGATTAAGCTACTGTTAGTGGAAATCAATCAACCCCTTAGTATTCTGTTGGTAAGTCACTGCATTCCTCATCTTATTTTTCCATTTATTTTCTTCTTCTTCTTCCTTGAGTTTAGATTTAACTTAGGGTTTGCATTGTTGGATGTTTGTTTTTAGTTGAGGCTCCTCGCGATCCCAAAGGCAAGGAGATTGCTGGGAGTAGTGGGACTAAGTGAAGTGAAGCTTAGAATTCAGGTTTGGGAATTGTTTGTTATGATTTGTGTGATTTTGAGCTTACTGTAAAATTCTAGGGTTTGTGTTCCTTAGAAGCTTGAATGCATTTACTGTTGATTTTGATTTGGTTTTTTTTTTTAAATGTTGTATTGAGTCGTTGTTATGTTATTTTGATGCTTGAATGATCTTCTGGGAAGTAAGAACAGGTTTGAATGACTTTTAATCAAATTTAGATTGATTTCTTTGTTCTGGGAAATTCTGGAAAATCGGGAAAATCGATTACTGTAGAAATTCTCGTTTGTCGCGTGACTAGCCAGGAAGAGAGGCAAGTAACGAGACGTGACTTCCAGTCACGACTCATGACCTGCCAGATAGAAGCCAGTCACGAGCTGTGACTGTCTGTCACAACTCGTGACCGGCCATGAGGAAGGCAGTCACGAGGCGTGACTTCCAGTCACGACTCGTGACCGGCCTGAGAGAGGCCAGTTACGTCAGCCAGTCACGTCGCGTGACCAGCCCAAAGAAGGAAGCCAGTCACGACTCGTGACCAGCGTGAGGTAAGGGGCGAGTCGCCGCGTGATCCGCGAGGGACAGAGCAAGTCACGAGACGTGACCCTCAGTCACGTCTCATGACCAGCCTTGTGAGGAGAACATTCACGAGTTGTGATGCCAGTCACGCCTCGTGACCAGCCAACCTCGTCCGTCACCCCGTTCGGCCCATTTTCTGAAGCTTCCCGGATTTTAACTCAAAATTGGATTCCGTAATTCCTTCGAATGAATTTATACTGCTGTATGATGCTTGTCATACTTTTATATGCTTTGATATGCGTGATACCATGATTCTTCTGATGAATTATATGCGGTGCTCTGAATTATGATTTGAATGAGTTATAGCCTGCTAGAGTCAAGTAAGTGGATAGTTAGGCATGCCTAATAGAGTCTTTTAGCTGCAGCCCTCAGTTCAGTTTGGACCCCGATCAGGTCCCCGTTTGGTTCCTCGCGAACCCATCAGTATTAGGATCTTGTTTAAGATCCCCTCAGTATACAAATAATGTGTTTTGATAAAAATGAAATGACTTTTGATTTGTACCTGTGTGGTACCCTCAGTATTCGATTCGTACCCGTAAGTTACCTTCAGTACACTCGTTATCCACTACCTAGAGTCATCAGGTGTTTTTCAGGTGTTCATTTATTGTTCGATTGAATTGCTCTATTCTGATTTGGACATAAAATGTGATATCTGAATGAGAATAATGATAAGTTGCATGTCGGATTATTCTGGAATGGATATGAATATGAGATACTGATTGTATAGTTTTTAAATGTGAGCATGTTTATATGGATTGTGTTGTAACCTTTGCATATTGCCATTGTGATTGTGATATGCCTTGACGACCATTGTGAATGGCCGTCCATAATTTATGTGTGTTTCCCCACTAAGCGTTTATCGCTTAGCACGGTGTTTTTACCCGTGCAGGTGCGGAAGGAGTTTTGATCTGAGAGTCGCCGCCGTCAAGCCAACACAGAAGGGTTTAGTGTAGGGCTTAATTTTGTAATAGTTGATGATTCTTTTTGTATAGAACTCTCGTGTATCAGTTTTGTATCAGCTTCCGCTTTTGTACTTATATTTTTGGATATGTAATATATTTGGTTTCAACTAGTTGATCAGAACATTATTGTAATGGTTTGTTATATTAATGCATGATCAGCTATGGCTTTCTTTTCCATTAAGTTTTAATTATCCTGTATTTCTGTATGTATGTAATGAATGAATGTATGTTTGCTTTGTTTTTGCTTTGTGACACCTTGTCTCATACGGCATCTCACTCCTTACCGGATGGGATCACCTATGTATGGGAAGGGGGTGTTACAGTTTGTGGTATTAGAGCATATGTTTAGGCGTTTCTGGTTGTTGTTTGTTCTGTTGATGTGTTGAAGTATACAGATGTGTATGTGTCTAGATCTGTGTTGGCTGATACGGTTGTTTCTTGTTTGTTTAGATGGCTTCTAATTCTGCTCGTGGATCACTTGAGGAATCCGTCGAGAGTGTGAACCCTCAAGCTGTAGATCCATCAATTTTTGTGTCGGCTCAGCATGCTAGGGTCCAGCCCGAGGCCGCAGCCATGCCTTTTGAGGCTATGTTCAGATTGCATCAAGACATGGCTAGGGTTTTGGAGAGAGTGACTGCTCTTAGAGCACCTATGGAGAATTTGAGAAGGGCAGGAGTTGAGGATTTCTATGGCACTGGTTTGAATGAGTCTGAGATGGCTGAGAAATGGTTAGATAAAGTGAAGCGTGCCTTGAGAGAGATTCGGTGTCCTCCCGACCAGCAGGCAGAGTGTGCATTAGTTCTACTGCAAGGGTCTGCTTTTGAGTCGTGGGAATTGGTTTGCAGGCATCCTCAGCTACCGGATCCGATTACTTGGGAGTTCTTTGAGGGTGAGTTCATAAAGAAGTATATTACTCAGACTTATAGAGATGCGAGATGGGCGCAGTTTTTGAGTTTGAGACAGAGGGCTATGTCAGTAGCAGATTATGAGAAAGAGTTCAATAGATTGTCTCGATATGCTCCGCGTGGGGTTATGACAGATGATTTCATATGCAAGCATTTCGAAGCGGGGTTGAATGAGTCTTTGAAGATTGCTTTGACTTCTTTGATGTGCATGCCTGGGGTTAGCTACTATTAGATTGTGGAGGCAGCTGTGAGGGCTGAGTTATCTGAGACGGTGCTTAGAGAGAGAGCTCAGAGGAGGAACTCTTCTCGTGGAGGATCTTCTTCATCCTCGGGTAAGAGATCTAGGAACCCACAGGACGAGTCATCTTCTGGCCCGGCTTCTAGAGGTAGACGACAGGGTTCTGCAGCTGTGTCAGGTTCTGGTAGGGGTGGTAGAGCAGAGACTACATCAGTTTGTCCATATTGCAGTAAGACTCATCGGGGTGAGTGTAGGTGGCTCTCCGGTGCGTGCTTCAGGTGTGGGAGCTCTGAGCATCTTTTGGCCAGTTGTCCGAGATTACATGAGGATTCAGGTTCCCAGAGAGAGGCCAGCAGGGTCGGTTTGAATGCTTCTCTAGCTTCCCGTGGTAGAGGCAGAGGTAGAGGTCGAGGTGGTCGGCCTAGAGATGGAGCTGCTTCTGAGACTGTTGAGCGTCCTCCTCAGGTTGCGACTAGAGCTTATGCTATGAGAGCCAGAGAGGAGCAGGATGCGCCTGATGTTATTGCTGGTAAGTTCCTACTCCATGACACTGAGTTGTATGCTCTAATTGATCCTGGTTCCACACACTCATACTTGTGAACAGATAAAATTGTTGATAAGTTGCATGTGGTTGATCAGTTAGATTATGAGATATGTGTGACCAGTCCATTAGGGCATAGTGTCAATGTGAGTAGAGTCTTTAGGAGTTGTCCTTTGATAGTTGAGGGAGTTGTGCTTCCAGCGGATTTGATTGAGTTGCCTTTCAGAGAGTTTGATCTGATTCTGGGTATGGACTGGTTGGGTAAGCATCAGGCTGTAGTTGATTGCCATAGGAAGACAGTTGTGCTTCGGGATAGAAGTCAGTCTCTTGTGTTTTTGAAAGGTTTGGGTGCTAGTTCTGTGAATAATGTGATTTCTACGATGCAAGCTAAGAGGTTTATCAGGAAAGGTTGTGAGGCTTTTCTTGCAGTTGTGTTAGATTCCAAGAGAGATCAAGTTCAGATTGAGGACATTCCAGTAGTGCGGGAGTTTAGTGATGTGTTCCCGAGCGAGTTGCCTGGTTTGCCTCCTGAGAGAGAGGTTGAGTTGTCCATTGAGATTATGCCAGGTACTGCACCTATTTCGAGAGCACCTTATCGGATGGCTCCTGTAGAGTTGAGGGAACTTAAAACTCAGCTACAAGAGTTATTGGATAAAGGGTTTATTCAACCTAGAATATCTCCTAGGGGAGCTCCAGTTCTGTTTGTCAAGAAGAAAGATGGATCTTTGCAGATGTGTATCGACTACAGGCAGATTAATAAAGTTACAGTGAAGAACAAGTATCCGTTGCCTAGGATTGAGGATTTATTTGATCAGCTTCGAGGTGCAGGTGTCTTCTCTAAGATAGATCTTCGATCAGGGTACTATCAGCTTCGAGTTCAGGATGCAGATGTGGTTAAGACTGCATTTCGGACTAGGTATGGCCACTATGAGTTTCTTGTGATGCCATTTGGTTTGACAAATGCTCCAGCGGCTTTTATGGATCTGATGAATCGTGTGTTTAGGCCATACTTGTAACACCCCTTACCCATATGTAGGCGATCCCATCCGATAAGGAGTGAGATCCCGTATGAATAAAGGTGCCACCACACAGATACAGGCTAACATACATTCACACATAAATATACATACCAATATACAGGGTAATTTAAAACTTTACAACACCATTCATGAAAGTTGATCATACATTAATATAACTGAATCATTACATTACTGTTCTGATCAACTGAAAGATGCCACAGATAATTACAATATCCAGAATTCATATACAAAAGCGGAAGCTGATACATAATCAAAATATGAGAGTTCTATACAAAAAGAATCATAAAGCTACAAAAAAATAAGCCCTATACTAAGACCCTGCTGTGTTGGCTTCGACGGCGGCGACTCTCCCAAAAGCAACTCCTTCCGCACCTGCACGGGTAAACACACCGTGCTAAGCGATAAACGCTTAGTGGGGAAAACACACATAGCATAAAGACAACCATTCACAACGGTCGTCAAGGCAGTTCACATGCGTAAGTACATATAGCCATTCATCAGAAGGTTCATATCAATAATCATATTCTCATAACAGATTATACTTTTCATCATTGAATCCATAAGGATAAAACATGTTTTTGCTCATGGAACAATTCATACAAGCACTTTAAGCATTGAAACACTAAAACACCTGCTGACTCAAGGTAGTGGATAACGAGTATACGGACAGTACTTTACGGGTATGAGCCGATACGGACAGTACTTTACGGGTACGAGCCGAGGAAATTCATTTTACATTTAACTTTTACAAAACATTACAAAGGGGATCTTAAACAAGATCCATTCATTCAAGGGTTCGCGGGGAACCATTCGGGGACCTGATCGGGGTCCAAACAGAAACGAAACAGAAGCTGCAGCAAAGACTCTATTAGGCATGCCTAACTATCCACTAGACTGACTCTGGCAGGCGGAGAATTACACAGAAATGGCTATAGTTAAAAATTATGACAAGCGAAGAATTCACATTCTATGATGATCAGAACACACATAATTATAGTTCAAAATACATAGTATTGCATGCTAAAATCCATAAGTTAACATTCCTACAACATGCGGAAATAAAAGGGTTTTATTGCAAAAACAGGGTAGGTCACGGTGGTAATCAGATTGGTTGCCACCGTGACATACCAGGGATCCTTGGCAAAAAGCAAGTCTGGGGTACCTCACGGTGGTAACCAGAATGGTTGTCACCGTGACATACCAAAGCAACCAAACAGAATCGAAAGCTTGGGTATCTCACGGTGGTAACGAAATGGGTTGCCACCGTGACATACCCACTGCCCAGGCAGAAACCAAGGTTTGGATACCTCACGGTGGTAACCAGGTTGGTTACCACCGTGACATACCAAACTTCACGGCAGAATGCATCTGGTTCGTGGCTCACGGTGGTGACCAAATTGGTTGCCACCGTGACCCATGCCCAGATGCGATTTCTCAGTGCGATTTCCAGGTCTTTTCCAGCCAACAATCCCAAAACTTTCACTTCAATCATCAAATTCACACACCAATAATGGTAAAAGCTCAAATACAACATCATTGAGTCATGCCATTAACAAATCATACATAAGAATTCAAAGAATATCATCATCTATACAATCAATTCCTCAAGTTAACATACCTCACTTTTCATCATCATTTTACCCAAAATCACAATATGAGTTCAAAACTCCACAATCTGAGCTCAATCATTCAACCAATACTAATCCCATAGCATATAAACCACAATAACATAATATCCATCACAAATTTCCAGAATTTCTCAAGAATAGATAATCATACACACACATTCAAATTAGAAATTCCCAAACCTCAAATCCTTAGCTCCTAGTGTTTAGTTCCACTAGATCCAGCGACTTCCTTGCCTTTAGGATCTCTTGGAGGATCAACTAAGCAACAAAGCACAAAATACACCAACTCAAAACCCTAACTTAAAAAAACCCAAAACAGAAAATGCAAGGGAAGAAGATGAAGAATTGTACAAAAGCAAAATGAATGCATAAGACTTACCAATAAACACTAAGAGATGATCAAAACCCCACTAGCAACCCTTGAATCTCACTAAGGCTCAAAAGAGAAGAAGAAGGAGAAGAGAAGAGGGAGGGGACGGTGATGAACGGGAAACAAGTGAAGAAAATCTGATTTCCCCTTTCCTTTCTTTTCCTTTTTTCTTTTCTTAACCTAAGACATGTGTCAATCTACTAGTGAAGGGATTGGTCACTCACACCTCAGAAGCTTATGTCACACACACACTAGACTCTCTCAACTACAACATACCCTACAATTGTATGCACAACACACACAATGAGACACCTAAATAATATATCCTACTATGGTGTACTCACATGCAAATGATTATAATTTCAAATATGCACACAATATTTCTATATGCATTCCCACGCATGAACAAACCCACAAAACATGCTTATTTACCAGAATACCCTTACATGATGCCAACTCATGCAAATATACACACACACAATTGGCTCATTCGACTAGGGGGCAAACGGGATGTGACAATACTTAGATCGATTTGTAGTAGTGTTCATTGATGACATCTTGGTGTATTCCAAGGATGAGAGTGAGCATGAGGAGCATCTCCGATTGGTTTTGCAGTTGTTGAGAGAGCATCAGTTGTTTGCTAAGCTTAGCAAGTGTGATTTCTGGCTTCGAGAAGTATCATTCTTGGGTCACATTGTTTCAGCTAGAGGTATTCAGGTAGATCCAGCCAAGATTGAGGCGATAGTTGATTGGAAAGCGCCTAGAAATGTTCAGGAAGTGAGGAGTTTCCTCGGTTTGGCAGGTTATTACCGTCGGTTTGTTAAGGGTTTTTCTATGATTGCTGCTCCGATGACTAGATTGTTGAGGAAAGGAGTCAGATTTGAGTAGTCAGATAGATGCCAGACTTATTTTGATCGGTTAAAGCAGTTGCTTGTTGAGGCTCCTATTCTTACTCAACCCATCTCGGGTAAAGAGTTTGTCATTTACAGTGATGCTTCGGGTGTTGGTCTTGGCTGTGTTTTGATGCAGGAAGGTAAGGTCGTGGCTTATGCTTCTCGTCAGTTAAAGCCACACGAGAGGAACTATCCGACGCATGATCTTGAGTTGGCAGCTGTGATCTTTGCTTTGAAGATTTGGCGTCATTACCTGTATGGAGAAAAGTGTAGGATCTTTTCGGATCACAAGAGCTTGAAGTACTTCCTGTCACAGAAAGAGTTGAACATGAGACAACGTCGTTGGCTTGAGTTGTTTAAGGACTACGACTGCATTGTGGATTACCATCCTGGTAAGGCCAATGTAGTCGCTGATGCTTTGAGTCGGAAGTCAGTTTCAGCCTTGTTCTTGAGGCGGTTTAGATGGAGATTTGGTTCAGATGGACCTTTGATTGCTCAGCTGCATGTGAAGCCTACCTTGAGACAGAGGATAGTGGATGCTCAGAGAGATGATGTGAGACTTCAGCGGATTGTGCAAGAGGTCAGATCAGGCAAGCAGTCAGAGTTCTCAGTTCAGGATGAGGCGCTTATGTTCAGAGATCGCTTATGTGTGCCAGAGTCTGAGGATTTGAGGAGTCAGCTTATGAGTGAGGCGCATAGTACAGTTTTTACTATGCATCCGGGCAGTGAGAAGATGTATCGGGACATGAAACAGTTCTATTGGTGGTCCGGTATGAAGAGAGATATTGTGGATTTTGTTTCCAAGTGCTTGACTTGTCAGCAAGTAAAGGCCGAGCATCAGGTTCCTTCGGGATTGCTTACGCCTTTATCCATTCCTGAGTGGAAATGGGATGATATCGCCATGGACTTTGTTTCTGGGTTGCCTTTGACTCAGAGGAAACATGACTCAGTTTGGGTAATTGTGGATCGGCTTACGAAATCAGCTCATTTTCTGCCGGTTAGGGTGGACTACTCGATGGACAGATTGGCCAGTATCTATGTGGATGAGATAGTTCGGTTGCATGGTGTGCCTTTGTCCATAGTTTCAGATTGGGATCCGAGGTTTACTTCCAAGTTTTGGAAGGAGTTGTAGAGAGCTTTGGGTTCTAAGTTGAACTTCAGTACAACGTTTCATCCTCAGACCGATGGTCAGTCAGAGCGAGTCATTCAGATTCTGGAGGATATGATGAGAGCTTGTGCTTTGGATTTTCTGGGTAGTTGGGACAGATATGTGTCGCTTATGGAGTTTGCCTACAATAACAGTTTTCAGTCGAGCATCGGTATGGCACCATATGAGGCTTTATATGGTCGTCAGTGTAGGACTCCGGTTTGTTGGACCGAGCTATCCGAGAGATCAGTGATTGGGCCAGACTTGGTTAGAGATACTGAAGAAAAGATCAGAGTTGTGCAACGGAATTTGAAGGCAGCCAAGGATCGACAGAAGTCTTATGCCAACTTGAAGAGGAAAGACGTGCATTTTGAAATCGGGGACAAAGTTTTCCTTAAAGTTTCACCTTGGAGGAAAGTGCTTCGATTTGGAAAGAAAGGCAAGCTTAGTTCTCGTTTCATTGGTCCTTATGAGATTTTGGCTAAGGTAGGACCTGTAGCCTATAGATTGGCTTTACCGTTGGAGTTAGCAAAGTTGCATGATGTGTTCCACGTTTCGATGCTTCGTCGGTACAGATCAGATCCTTCGCATGTTCTTTCGGTTCAGGATATTTAGGTTCAGCCAGACTTTTCCTATGATGAGGAACCGCGAGCTATTCTAGCCCGAGAGGTGAGGCAGTTGAGAAGTAAGCAGATTCCTTTGGTTCAAGTGTTGTGGATCCATCATGGAGTTGAAGAAGCAACTTGGGAACCAGAGGAGTCGATGAGAGCTCAATATCCGCAGTTATTCAGTTCAGGTGGGAATTTCGAGGACAAAATTCTTATTAGTAGGGGAGAGTTGTCACACCCCGTTTGCCCCCTAGTAGAATGAGCCTGTCTGTGTGAGCATGCATTTGTATGTGTTCAGCATATCATAAGGGTATTTTAGTAAAATACATGTTTTTGGGGTTTATTACCATGTGGTTATATGCATGGCATTAGTGTGTGAATTAATTAGGAAATGATTATGTACATGTGTTCATACCATTGTAGGGTGTGCATAAGTTGGGAGTGTGTAGAGTGTGTGTTGTGCATATTAGTTTGGTGTGAGTAGTTGGTTTCCACCAACAGGAAAGTGACAGATGTAGGGATAGGAAAAAGAAGAGTTAATAGAGAAAGGAAAATGGTAAATGCTGGAAGTCATTTATTCTTCCCGATTCTTCTTCCTCTTTGACTCATCTTTTTCTTTGCTCTTAATTTTGAAACCCTAAGCTTGGATTAAGCTACTGTTAGTGGAAATCAATCAACCCCTTAGTATTCTGTTGGTAAGTCACTGCATTCCTCATCTTATTTTTCCATTTATTTTCTTCTTCTTCTTCCTTGAGTTTAGATTTAACTTAGGGTTTGCATTGTTGGATGTTTGTGTTTAGCTGAGGCTCCTCGCGATCCCAAAGGCAAGGAGATTGCTGGGAGTAGTGGGACGAAGTGAAGTGAAGCTTAGAATTCAGGTTTGGGAATTGTTTGTTATGATTTGTGTGATTTTGAGCTTACTGTAAAATTCTAGGGTTTGTGTTCCTTAGAAGCTTGAATGCATTTACTGTTGATTTTGATTTGGTTGTTTTAAATGTTGTATTGAGTCGTTGTTATGTTATTTTGATGCTTGAATGATCTTTTGGGAAGTAAGAACAGGTTTGAATGACTTTTAATCAAATTTAGATTGATTTCTTTGTTCTGGGAAATTCTGGAAAATCGGGAAAATCGATTACTGTAGAAATTCCCATTTGTCGCGTGACTAGCCAGGAAGAGAGGCAAGTCATGAGACGTGACTTCCAGTCACGACTCATGACCTGCCAGATAGAAGCCAGTCACGAGCTGTGACTGTCTGTCACAACTCGTGACCGGCCATAAGGAAGGCAGTCACGAGGCGTCACTTCCAGTCACGACTTGTGACCGGCCTGAGAGAGGCCAGTTACGTCAGCCAGTCACGTCGCGTGACCAGCCCAAAGAAGGAAGCCAGTGACGAGACGTGACACCTAGTCACGACTCGTGACCAGCGTGAGGTAAGGGGCGAGTCGCCGCGTGATCCTCGAGGGACAGAGCCAGTCACGAGGCGTGACCCTCAGTCACGTCTCATGACCAGCCTTGTGAGGAGGCCAATCACGAGTTGTGACGCCAGTCGCGCCTCATGACCAGCCAACCTCGTCCGTCACCCCGTTCGGCCCATTTTCTGAAACTTCCCGGATTTTAACTCAAAATTGGATTCCGTAATTCCTTCGAATGAATTTATACTGCTGTATGATGCTTGTCATACTTTTATATGCTTTGATATGCGTGATACCATGATTCTTCTGATGAATTATATGCGGTGCTCTGAATTATGATTTGAATGAGTTATAGCCTGCTAGAGTCAAGTAAGTGGATGGTTAGGCATGCCTAATAGAGTCTTTTAGCTGCAGCCCTCAGTTCAGTTTGGACCCCGATCAGGTCCCCGTTTGGTTCATCGCAAACCCATCAGTATTAGGATCTTGTTTAAGATCCACTCAGTATACAAATAATGTGTTTTGATAAAAATGAAATGACTTTTGATTTGTGCCTGTGTGGTACCCTCAGTATTCGATTCGTACCCGTAAGGTACCTTCAGTACACTCGTTATCCACTACCTAGAGTCAGCAGGTGTTTTTCAGGTGTTCATTTATTGTTCGATTGAATTGCTCTGTTCTGGTTTGGACATAAAATGTGATATCTGAATGAGTATAATGATAAGTTGCATGTCGGATTATTCTGGAATGGATATGAATATGAGATACTGATTGTATGGTTTTTAAATGTGAGCATGTTTATATGGATTATGTTGTAACCTTTGCATATTGCCATTGTGATTGTGATATGCCTTGACGACCATTGTGAATGGCCGTCCATAATTTATGTGTGTTTCCCCACTAAGCGTTTATCGCTTAGCACGGTATTTTTACCCGTGCAGGTGCGGAAGGAGTTTTGATCTGAGAGTCGCCGCCGTCAAGCCAACACAGAAGGGTTTAGTGTAGGGCTTAATTTTGTAATAGTTGATGATTCTTTTTGTATAGAACTCTCGTGTATCAGTTTTGTATCAGCTTCCGCTTTTGTACTTAGATTTTTGGATATGTAATATATTTGGTTTCAGCTAGTTGATCAGAACATTATTGTAATGGTTTGTTATATTAATGCATGATCAGCTATGGCTTTCTTTTCCATTAAGTTTTTAATTATCCTATATTTCTGTATGTATGTAATGAATGAATGTATGTTTGCTTTGTTTTTGCTTGGTGACACCTTGTCTCATACGGCATCTCACTCCTTACCGGATGGGATCGCCTATGTATGGGAAGGGGGTGTTACATACTTGTAGTTGTTGAATGTGACATGTTATGTGATATTAGTTATTTGTGATTAAATCATGATGAAATGCTTGGATAATTGCAATGTGTATGATATAGAGTATAGAGTCTTTATGTTAAGGCTGAAGTGTCAAGGTAGTGGATAGATAAGCATACTTATAAAGGGATATATGAGTGCAGCTGCCTATGTCGGCCCTGTTTGGGCCAAGCGGCCAACCTCCGAGATGGTCATTTTTCATGCAGTGATAAAATGTTTTGAGACTTCAGTCTCCCGTGTAGTGTGTGATCAAAGCTTCGGTCTCTCACAATTGATACTGTTCGCAGTATCCTCTATCGTGTAGTGCTCCCGTATCCACAGCTAGTGAGATTCAGGCTAAGCTTTGAGTTGTGTAAGTGTAGTGTTATAATTGTTCAGTGCAGTGTTATAAGTAATGAGTGGCTTGATATAGTGATTATATTTTGATATGATTTTTAGTATTTCGTGCATGTGATATCTCGCATGTTGCCATGGTAAATATTTCGATATGTGTACGTATTTGTTTATGCATGGCTTATTGTATTCCTGTTTAGTGTACTTGTTTTTGTCTATTTTGTTCCTCCCCACTAAGCATTATCGCTTAGCACGGGCTATTTTCCCGTGTAGGTGGCAGGTTCAGTTCTTGTTCGCATCGCACATCTGCAGGGTTGGCCACTTAGAAGTGTAGAGTTTTACTTGAGTTTTCAGCTCTTGTATTCTGTGTATTCAAGCATTATATATATATCATTTTTGTATTTTGCATAATTATTATTGTATATGCAATAAGGATCTTTATGTAATTTTGTAAGTAATGCATATTTTATTATGTTATCGTTTACTTCCACTGAGATGTATGCATGTGTGTCTGTGTTATCAGGTAGCACTCCTGTATCCTTCCAACGGGGGTATCGGGGTGTTACAGGAATTATGGGTGTCCTTTGGTAGTGATGCCACCTCAACCATTCTCATGCAATATTTAGCTTGAGGAGGGAGAAATTTCTGACCATCATACGTGCATTTGTTTTTAGTTTCTACTTTCTTCTTCCTTCTTTACCCGTGGTCTCTCTCTCTTTCACTTTAAAAGCTATAAATTGATTGCTGAGTTTAAGTGTAATTATATATATAGAGAATATCTTCTTCTCTTTCTTTAATTTTGGGTTGAGATGGAATTTGATTTGGATGTCCCATTTCTGGAAATTAGGTTGAAATTGTAGTTGAGGAATTGAAGAAAGAAAAAGGAAAGAGTAAGATTGGACAAACAAGTGCAAAGTGATCAAGAGGGAGATCCTTAGGAGCATAGGGGAAGAGGTTTGGGAAACTATCCTTATGTGTGTATGTATGTGATTTGAATTGTGTTTTATTTGAATGTGGAGATGTGTAGTTGAAATGAGTATAGAATAAATAAATGACTAAAGTGAGAACTTGCCTTTGGAAGATTATGAAAGCATGATAATTGGTATAGCATTGATAATAAGCAGAAATTAATTAAATTAAAACTGAATTTTTAAGGTTGATGCATAATTGGATTTAAAGTGATTAAAACTTGAAATACCAAATAGTATTGATGGGGAGTATGATATAAGGTATTAAAGGGTTGAATAAGTCTGTGTTTAAAGGGTTGATTTTGTCTAATTTTTGGGATGGGGTGATTTACACGATGGTATGAAATGGGCATACCACCTTGCAATCACATTCTGTTCTTAAAAAATACTTGTCCATGATTTTACATGGCAGTAAGGACTTTGCATACCTCCATGTAAAGTCATTCTGTTTTGATCATGTTACGTGTTGAGCATTTTATAGGGGGGATAGGCTTTTCCATACCTCCATGTAGATGCAATCTATTTTATGGGGGTTTTGTGTACGGCATACTACACAACGGTATGATTTTTACAACCATGTAGGATGTCTTACACGGCTGTAAGATATTGTCATACCGCCGTGTAAATGCCCCCTTTCCTGAAATTCAAAAGTTTCCAATTTTCGTCCTTTTTCATTTTGTTAAACTTGATCTTATGTTGATCTTTATTTAGTAACGCCTTAATCATTAAATGTTAACTAAGCATGTGATTATGATTGCTCATACATAAGATTTATATTGGTATATATGTATATACATAGGAATTTACGCATATGTTATGATGAAGAAATTGTAATACAAAGCTGCAGTGAATATGAGCTCGATGATAAGATATAATTGAAAGATATTATAATGTTTTATTTACTATAACAATAAAAACTGAACTTAATAATGTTTAGCCTGCGAGTCAAGTAGTGGACAGATAGGCATACCTATAGGGTCTAAGTGCTGCAACCCAATGCGTCTGATTCCTCTGGAATCACAATGCAACTTGAATCCTTACTGGATTAACCAATGCAAAATTAATGTTGATATTTTTGTACCTTAGGGTACCAATGCGAATGTGAGGTATCCACGGTTAAAAATTAGATTATTGTACCCATCGGGTACTAATATGATACCTGTTATCCGCATCTTTGAATTGCAGGCAAGGCTAAACTAATAAGAGTAATGAGTGAACAATGTGATATATGATTAAGTTAATTGTGAATTCAATGTGAATGTGTACACTAATGCGTTGAAGGTTATGCATGAGCTATAACTATCCATTTATATGAATATAGAATATGCATCTATATGATATATGAATCTTATCAAACTGAATTGATTTGTATTATGCTTGTAATATGATATATCTTATAATTGTGTAATTATTGTATTGTATGCTATATATATATATATGTGTGTGTATATGTTGTTTCCCCACTAAGCGTTATCGCTTAGCACGGGTTTGCTAAAACGTGTAGGTTCGAATGCAAGGTGATCGTGAAGGTCGAATCCGCATTGCCACCGGTCAACACTAAGAGTGTTTATAGTGTAGGTTATGGGTTTTGGGGAATGAGTTTTCTATATGTAATGTATAATCTTTCGCAACCCAGAAATATGTATGGATGTAATAACTAAGCATTGTATCAATATGTGTGTATGATGTGTATATAGGTATGTGAATGTATCAGTTCTAGCATCAGATAACCACTGCATGTGAATGCGTGAGCTATGGAAATTTTATTGTACAGGTTTTAGCATTAGTGTGTGATAGCGTTTGTGCATGTGTTGCTGTGTGGCGACCGTTCCCGACTGCTTTAGCTAAGCTATTTCGGTGGTTGAGAAAGGGCGTCATAATTTGTGGTATCAAAGCCTAGGTTTAGTCTTTTCTGGTAATTGGCTAGACTAGAATGTATATAGTTGTGTTGACCTAATGCTGATGTCCTTGTTTAATTTTGTAGTGATGATGGATCCTTCTCATAATTCGAGAGAAGAAACAGCTGAAAGTGTTAACCCTCAAGAAGCGAAAGTGTCTGGGTCTGGTCAGTCTAGGCCAACCAGTTTTGGTAATGAGGTTCCGATGGAGGCTCTATTAAAGATGTCTCAGGATATGGCAAGAGTGCTTGACCAAATAATAGCACCAAAAGCTCCACTTAAATCATTGAGGAAACATAGAGCAGAGGTGTTCCATGGTACAAGATTAGATGAATCTGATAAAACGGAGGATTGGATAGAGAAAGTGTAGAGTGTTCTTGGAGAAATAAGGTGTTCGCCAGATCAATGAGTAGAATGTGTGGTATCATTGCTTCAGGGTGCGGCTTATGAATGGTGGAAATTAGTCTTGCAGCATCCAATACTTCTGGATCCGATTACTTGGGAATTTTTTGAAAAGGAATTCCGGAATAAGTATGTAACCAAGGCGTATAAAGAGGCAAATTGGAAGCAATTTCTAAATTTGAGGCAAAGGGCAATGTCAGTGGTAGAATATGAGAAGGAGTTCTATTGATTGAGTAAGTATGCACCATCTGGTGTCTTGACTGAAGAGTTTACATGTCGGCAGTTTAAGGAAGGTTTAATTGAGCAAATCAAGGCATTATTGATTTCGTGGGCCACTGAATAGAATGTGAGTTATTATCGGATTGTTCAAGCCACTATGCGAGCTGAGAGGTCTTTGGAGATACAAAAAGAAAGAATGCAAAAGAGGAATTCCAATCGTGGTGGAACTCATTCAGGCAAAAGATCAAGGGATTCACAAATGGCACCACTGGCTGAATCTGTGTATAGTTCAGCGGGTAGAGGTAAGAAGCAAGGGACAGCTGTTGTGTTTGGGACTGGTAGAGATACATCTGGTACTGGGAGTGAAGTGCATGACTGTTCTCATTGTGGAAAAAGGCACCGAGGGGAATGCTGGAGAGTAACCGGTGCGTGTTTTAGATGTGGGAGCATCGATCATTTCCTAGCTAATGTTCCGAAGGCATATGAGGTAACTGGGAATCAACAAGAGCAGAGTAGAGGTGGTTCCAATTTGCCACCAGCTAATAGAGGAAGAGGAAGAGTACGTGGCAATGGAGGCCAGTTGAGAGGTGGAACTGAATCGAAAATAGTGGATAGGTCTTCTGTAGCGCAAGCTCGGGCTTATACAATGAAAGCTCGAGAGGATCAGGATGCACCTGAGGTTATAGCAGGTACCTTCTTACTTTATGGTGTAGAGATATTTGCATTAATTGATCCTAGATCGACTCATCATATGTATGCACTAAGAGGATATGTGATAAAATGCTTAATGCTGAATGTTTGCAATATGATATATGTGTAACAAGTCCATGGGGTAGTAATGTGAATGTGAATAAAGTGCATAGGGATTGTCCATTAGTAGTGCAAAGTTGTACCTTTTCGACTGATTTGATTGAATTACCCTTTGATGAGTTTTCTTTAATATTGGGTATGGATTGGTTAAGTAAACATAATGCGGTGGTTGACTGTAAGAAAAATACAATGGTACTCTGTAATAGTGAAGGAAATAAAGTGATCGTGACGGGTATATATGTTATCCTCTTGTTAATGTGTTATCGGTAATGCAAACATACAGATGTTTGAGAAAGGGATGTGAGGTTTATTTGGCTCTTGTTTTAGATTCTAAACGAAAGCAAGTGAGAATTCAGGACATACCCGTAGTGAGGGAGGTTCCTGATGTGTTTCCAAAAGAATTATCTGGTGTGCTGCCAGTGAGGGATGTGGAACTATTTGTTGATGTTGTGCCTGTAATAGTGCCAGTGTCTAAAGCACCTTATCGAATAGTTCCTAGTGAGCTGAAGGAGTTAAAAACTCAGTTGCGGGAGTTGTTATATAGAAGCTTTATAAGGCCTAGTGTGAATCCTTGGGGAGCACCGGTTCTGTTTGTTAAGAAGAAAGATAGGAGCATGAGAATGTGCATATATTACCGACAGTTGAACAAAGTAACAGTGAAGAATCGATATCCTCTACCAAGAATCGAGGATTTGTTTGATCAGTTGAGGGGGGCATGTGTATTTTCTAAGATAGATTTAAGGTCTGGGTATTATCAGTTGCAAGTGAAAAAGGAAGATATACCTAAGAATGCATTTAGAACTAGGTATGGACATTACGAATTTCTAGTAATGCCATTCGAGTTAACTAATGCGCCTGCTGCATTTATGGACTTAATGAATAGAGTGTTCAGGCCGTATCTAGATCAGTTTGTTATGGTGTTTATTGATGACATTTTGGTTTATTCAAAGAATGAGAAAGAGCATGAGGAGCAGTTGAGAACTGTACTTCAAACTTTGAGGGAGCATTAGCTGTATGCCATGTTGAGTAAGTATGAATTCTAGTTAAGAGAAATATCTTTTCTGGGGCATGTGGTATCTTTGGAAGGTATAAAAGTGGATCTGACCAAAATTGAGGCGATTGTGAATTGGAAGCCACCTAGGAATGTACCTGAGGTTCGCAGCTTCCTGGGACTAGCTGGATACTACAGAAGATTTATGAAAGGGTTTTCTATAATAGCTTCACCTTTGACCAGATTGCTTCGGAAGGGAGTTAAGTTTGAGTGGACAGAAAAGTGTCAATCATGCTTTGAACTATTGAAGAGGATGTTGGTGGAGGCACTAATCCTAACTCAGCCTATATCTAGCAAGGAATATGTTATGTATAGTGATGCTTCGAGAATAGGTTTGGGTTGTGTATTGATGCAAAAAGAGAAGGTTGTGGCGTATGCTTCAAGGCAATTGAAGCCACATTAGCAGAATTATCCGACCCATGACTTGGAATTGGCAGCAGTGGTGTTTGCCTTAAAAATTTGGCGACACTACCTGTATGGTGAGAAGTGTAAGATCTTCACTGATCACAAGAGTCTCAAATATTTGTTGACTCAAAAGGAATTGAATTTGAGGCAGCGTAGATGGCTTGAGTGGTTTAAGGATTATGACTTTGTAGTGGATTATCATCCTGGTGAAGCCAATGTGGTGGCTAATGCGTTGAGTAGGAAATCTGTTTCAGCTTTGTTGCTAAGACAAGTAAAATGGAGATTTACTGTAGATGGGGCATTGTTAGCTCAATTGAAAGCAAGACCAGTACTAAGGGATGGATTGATAGCTGCACAGAAAAATTATGGCAAGTTGCAACAGATTTTGTGGTTAGTATTGGATGGTGACAAGATTGACTATTCAGTGGATGCGGATAATGTGCAATTTTACAAGAATCACATATGTGTTGCAAATGATTGTGGATTGAGGAAAAGATTGATGTATGAGGCACACAACACTATCATTACTATGCATCCAGGTGGGAACAAGATGTATCAGGACTTAAAAAAATTATATTGGTGGCCTGGTATGAAAAGGGATGTGGCAGAGTATGTGTCTAAGTGTTTAACCTATCAACAAGTGAAAGCGGAACATCAAGTTCCACATGGTCTGTTGATTCCTATTTCTATTCCACAATGGAAATGGGACAACATCAACATAGATTTTGTTTCTGGATTGCCTTTGACTTCAAAGCCACAAGATGCAGTATGGGTAATTGTGGATAGATTCTCTAAATCAGCTCACGTTATACCGGTTCGAATGGATTATTCCATGGACCGATTGGCTGACTTGTATGTGAAAGAGATTATTAGATTGCATGGTGTGCCTTTATCTATTGTATCTAATAGGGATCCAAGGTTCACTTCTAAGTTCTGGAAGAGTCTACAAGCTGCATTGGGTACCATATTGAATTTCAGTATAGCATTCCATCCACAGACTGATGGCAATCGGAAAGGGTTATCCAGGTATTAGAAGATTTAATGAGAGCATGTGTTCTGGACTTTGCTAGGAGTTGGGATAAGTACATTCCACTAATGGAATTTGCTTATAACAACAGTTACCAAGCGAGTATTGGCATGGCGCCATATGAAGTGTTGTATGGTACCAAATGTCATACGCCAGATTGTTGGACAGAATTGGGAGAGCATAAGGTTATTTGACTTGATTTGGTAAAAGATATAGAAGAGAAGGCAAGAATCATTCAGCAGCGATTGAAAGCAGCTAGTGAAAGACAGAATTCGTATGGGCACTTAAAAAGAAAAGATATCGAATTTGAGGTAGGCGAAAATGTATTTTTGAAAGTGTCTCCTTGGAGAAAGGTATTGAGATTTGGGAAAAAGGGAAAGTTGAGTCCAACAATTAGAGGACTGTATGAAGTGTTGGAAAGAGTAGGTTCAGTGGCTTACCGGTTAGCTTTGCCTCCGGCTTTAGCCAAACCCCATGATGTCTTTCATGTGTCCATGTTGAGGAAGTACCGATCAGATGAGTCTCATGTTATACTTGTGCAAGATGTTGAGGTTCAAATGAATTTCTCCTATGATGAGAAGCCGAAAGCAATTCTAGCAAGAGAAGTGAAGCAGCTTTGTAACAAACAGAATCCACTTGTGAAAGTTCTTTGGCATCATCAAGGAGTGGAAGAGGCGACCTGGGAACCAGAAGCTGCTATGCGGAAGCAACATCCCCACCTATTTGATTCAGGAATGAATTTCACGGACGAAATTCTTTTTAGGAGGGGAGAGTTGTAATGGCCCGAATTATACCCTGGTAGTGATTGGTTTAATTAAGGATGTGTGGGAATTTAATTATGCTATTGGACTAAATTGAAATAATAAACGAAGGACTTAATTGAATAACTAAAAGAAAGTTAAGTGGCTTATGGGCAATTGTGCAAGATTAACACTAAGATGGATTAATAAGCTTAATTAAAAATCAAATTTGCTTAAGTGGGATTAAGGAGAATAGTGGAATTCTGGCTGCCCTTTGGTAGTGATGCCATCTCAACCATTCTCTTGCAATATTTAGCTTGAAGAGAGAAATTTCAAACCATCATACATGCATTTGTTTTCAGTTTTTGATTTCTTCTTCCTCCTTTACCCCGTGATCTCTCTCTCTTTCACTCTAAAAGCTGTAAATTGATTGTTGAGTTTAAGAGTTATTATATATATAGAGAATTCGGAATTTAAGGTAAGTGTTTGGTTTGGGTTTGCTCTTACTCATCTTCTTCTCTTTCTTTAGTTTTGGGTTGAGATGGAATTTGATTTGGATGTCCCATTTCTGGAAATTGGGTTAAAATTGTAGTTGAGGAATTGAAGAAAGAAAAAGGAAAGACTAAGATTTGACAAACAACTGCAAAGTGATAAAGAGGAGATCCATAGGAGCATAGGAGAAGAGATTTGGGAAACTATCCTTATATGTGTATGTATGTGATTTGAATTGTGTTTTATTTAAATGTGGAGATGTGTAGTTGAAATAAGTATAGAATAAATAAATGACTGAAGTGAGAACTTGCCTTTGGAAGATTATGAAAGCATGATTGATTTGATAATTGGTATAACATTGATAATAGGTAGAAATTAATTGAATTGAAACTGAAGTTTTATGGTTGATGCATAATTGGATTTAAAGTGATTGAAACTTGAAATACCAAATAGTATTGAAGGGGAGTATGATATAAGGTATTAAAGGGTTGAATAAGTATGTGTTTAAAGGGTTGATTTTGTCTAATTTCTAGGATGGGGTGATTTACACAGCGGTATGAAATGGGCTTACCACCGTGTAATCATTCTGTTCTTCAAAAATGCTTGTCCTAGATTTTACATGGCAGTAAGGACTTCGCATACTGCTGTGTAAAGTCATTCTGTTTTGACCATGTTACGTGTTGAGCATTTTACATGGGGGTAAGGCTTTTCCATACCGCCATGTAAATGCATTCTGTTTTATGGGTGTTTTGTGTATGGCATACTACACGGCGGTATGATTTATTCTTACCACCGTGTAGGATATCTTACATGGCAGTAAGATATTGTCTTACCGCCGTGTAAATGCCCTCTGTCCTGAAATTCGAAAGTTTCCAATTTTCGTCCTTTTTCATTTTGTTAAACTTGATCATATGTTGATCTTTATTCAGTTATGCCTTAACCATTAAATGTTAACTAAGCATGTGATTATGATTGCACATACATAAGATTTATATTGGTATATATGTATATACATAGGAATTTATGCATATATTATGATGAAGAAATTGTGATGCAAAGCTACAATGAATATGAGCTAGGTAACGAGATATAACTAAAAGATATTATAATGTTATATTTGCTATAACAATGAAAACTGATCTTAATAATGTTTAGCCTACGAGTCAAGTAGTGGATAGATAGGCATGCCTATAGGGTCTAAATATTGCAGCCCAATGCGTTCGATTCCTCTGGAATCACAATGCGACTTGAATCCTTACTGGATTAACCAATGTGAAATTAATGTTTATATTTTTGTACCTTAGGGTACCAATGCGAATGTGAGGTATCCACGGATACCAATGAGATTATTGTACCCATGGGGTACCAATACGATACCCGTTATCCACATCTTTGAATTGCAGGCAAGGCTAAACTAATAAGAGCAATGAGTGAACAATGTGATATATGATTAAGTTAATTGTGAATTCAATGTGAATGTGTACACTAATGCATTGAAGGTTATGCATGAACTGTATCTATCCATTTATATGAATATAGAATATGCATCTATATGATACATGAATCTTATTAAAATGAATTGATTGGTATTATGCTTGTAATATGATATATCTTATAATTGTGTAATTATTGTATTGTATGCTATATATATATGTGTGTATATGTTATTTCTCCACTAAGCGTTATCGTTTAGCACATGTTTGCTAATCCGTGTAGTTTCTGACACGAGGTGATCGTGAATGATGAATCCGCATTGCCACCGGTGTAACACCCCCAACGTCCCCATTAGAAGGACGCCGGAGAGCACTACCCGATGCTCACTCACAAACAAGCACACATACACTATACGGAAGCATACATTTATCTAAAACACGGGGAAATTAAAACTTTGGAAAGCAAAAGCATATACGTTAACTCACACCCACGCAGGCACTAAGCAGAAACATGTATACATATGATCATTCAGCAAAAGTTTAAAGCGAAAGATAAAACGAAGGAATAACTGAAAGCTTAATTACAAATACCATAATACATAAATACAAAAGCTGAAATACATAAGCTGAACAAATTACAAAACTTCTAACTCCTATGTGGCCGACCTTGCAGATGCGCGACTCGATCCGAACACAACCTGCCACCTGCACGGGAAAAGAGCCCGTGCTAAGCGATAAACGCTTAGTGGGGAGAACACACAAGTAATATGGACGACCATTCACAATGATCGTTAAGGCATAACACATACAAAAATGACATATGCAAATAATCACAACAGATGGATATACAATCCTGCATATGAAAGCCATGCATTCGGAAGTTCATATTCACATGCAATACAATTATCAGGCAGTAACGAACCAAATTATCATGCCGAGAACACTAGGTATCAAAACATACTTTTATCATGCCACAAGGCGCATACACAAAATGAAACCCAGGGCATAGCATCAAACCACCGCACTTCCACTGCGCAACTCTAAACCATACAATATCATGTTATGAACTGCAAACACATAACAACGTACCGAAGACACCACGGTGACTGAGTTCAAAGGAACATATAGCATATCATTAAATTATGGCACATGCTCTTACCGGACGTCGACCCACATGCATTGCATCATAATAGTACATATACTCATTCACACATTTAACCTTAACATTCAATGATTCAAATCAGCGTACTTATACATATTAGTTCACATGCTTACAATTCTAACCAATGAAATCGAACATATTCCCAATACGATATATATACGGGAAAACAGATACAAAATACATATTGAGTCACATTCGACCCACTCAGGAATTCATAATCTTATTCAGAAAGATGGCTGATTCACATTACTGAAATCTTACCCATTCAGTTATCATATTCTCATATCAGACAAAGCGAAAAGAATACCTGCTGACTCAAAATAGTGGATAACGAGTATACAGAAAGTACTTTACGGGTACAAGCCGATTACAGAAAGTACCTTACGGGTACAAATCGCAAACTATTTTACTTTTCATTCACAAATATTTTTATGGGGGATCTTAAACAAGATCCAACCACATTACAGAAGGTTCGCGAGGAACCAAACGGGGACCTGATCGGGGTCCAAACGGAAACGGAAGCTGCAGCAAAGACTCTATTAGGCATGCCTAACTATCCACTAGACTGACTCTTGCAGGCGGAGGCTTACACAGTTTACGGCCATAGTTCAATTAAAACACGCGAAGAGTTCACTTACTTTGATGAATAGGTACAAACATAATATAGCTCATATCAGGTGGTATCGTGTGCTAAAATCCATAATTAAACATTCCTAACACATACAAAAATTAAAGGATTTTATTGCAAAAACAGGGTAGGTCACGGTGGTAATCAAACTGGTTGCCACCGTGACATACCAAGGATCTTCGGCAGAAAGCAAGTCTGGGGTACCTCACGGTGGTAACTAAATAGGTTGCCACCGTGACATGCCCACAACCCAGAACAGAATCTAAGGTCTGAACACCTCACGGTGGTAACCGGATTGGTTGCCACCGTGACCTATTCAAACTCACGGCAGAATGCATCTGGTTCGTGCCTCACGGTGGTAACCGAATTGGTTGCCACCGTGACCCATGCCCAGATGCAATTCCTGAGGGCGATTTCCAGGTTATTCAAACCAACTATCCCAAAGTTCTCATTTCAAACAACATATCCTCATTCCAATAGCAATTAAAAACCCAAATCAAACATCATTGAATCATGCCATTAATAAGTCTTTCACATGAATTCGAAGAACAACATCACATTACATCAATTCATGCTAACACTTAACAATGCAAAGTCTTAGTCATGCAACGGTACAATTTACACTTAAGCATAGCATAATATTCTTAGAGAAGGATCATAAGTACAGATATGCATAATACATTTCGTATCCAATATTACATGTTCATGATGAACAACCATGAAATTGGCATTCATAACTCACTTTATTTCAGATGGCGATATATGATACCACCCACAACAACTAACATTAATAAATCACATCAAGCAACCCCACATCATTCGATATCCTTTAAATGTGTATAACTTAATCATGTTACACATGCTCATACAGATTAAGGTATTACAACCCCAAAATGTCATTTAGCTGGACTAGATTCTAATCATACAATTACACCTAATTATTTCATTAGTTTGTATTAATCTTAATCCTATTCATGTTTATTTTCCAAGTGATAAC
The DNA here is from genome assembly GCA_947683425.1 of Excoecaria cochinchinensis. Taxonomy (NCBI): domain Eukaryota; kingdom Viridiplantae; phylum Streptophyta; class Magnoliopsida; order Malpighiales; family Euphorbiaceae; genus Excoecaria; species Excoecaria cochinchinensis. The sequence goes on from CANTUQ010000004.1 coordinate 9,304,891, forward strand.
TATTCTTATACTCATTTAAATGTCCTAAACATACATCGGATGGATCCTAGGAAGTTTCGGTGCAATGCGGGTTCAATTCAGGAAGAAAAACACCTAAAATGGTCAAGACATAAGGGTTCACGGTGGCAATGAATTCATTGTGACCGTGAGGTCCAAAAATAAGCATTCTGTCCAGCATTTTGGTATGTCACGGTGGCAATGAAATTCATTGTGACCGTGACATACCAAAAATTTGCAAAACAGAAGGCAAAACTCAGGACTGCTTCACAACTCATTTTTGTTCATCCTAAACGGGCATCTAAACTACATTTTTAGGCAAACATTCCTTCTTAATATTTGTTCTCTAGGATGTTACTTGAAAATGAAACAAATTTCAGATCAATTGGACATCTACAGAGTCATATATGATCTAAACAACCTACAGTGCTCCCCTGAACCCGTCCAGAGAAGATAGCTCCACTTCTTGACCACTTTTGGGACACTTAGAGTTGCAATTAGCTCAAACCTATTTCTAACCCGTTTTTAGGAATATATCTTATCTTTCCAATGGCACTGATATCATACCATTTGGAGTTATAAAACTCCCAAAACAGCTTAATAACCGAAGAAAGGTCCAATGCACTATAACCTAGTTTTTCACCCAAAATCCTATTCACATGCATAGATGAACAATTTAAACCAACACTCACTACCATCATCATATATCATCAATAACACATTCAAGAAACTTATATTACACATGAATATACTAAAAATTCAAATACATAATAGAGAGTTTCCCAAACACACACACTCAAAATCACAGCTCCCAAACCTGGATAACATGCAGCTTCAATCTTCTGTTTACAAGCCCACCTTTTCTTTTCCTTCACTCCCCCTTCACTCCTCCGATTCTTGCACAAGAACCAGCCAAAACCACAAAATCAACCATGAAAAACCTCATCCAAAACCTAGAAAATCACACCCAAAAAAATAGAGAAAAGATGAAGGAGAAAACCCCATCAACTCAAGCACTTACCTTACCAATTCCAGCTCTAACTCATAAATTCAACTTTAATCCTTGAGAATCCACTTTAAGCACACACTCAAGAGAGTAGAAGGAGCAACGAAAAATGGAAAGAAAAGAAAGGAGAGGAGGAAACGTGAGGGAGAAGCAGAAATCTGCCTTTTGCTTCTCTCTCTCTCTTTTCTTTACATTAATTGCTTCCATCTACCCCATCCATGTGGCAAGCTACTAATGGACCCAACATTCCACTTATTGACTTTCATACTCCAATATACCATACACCACTCACACACTAAATGATCCCTCAAATCAATGCTTTGAAATATTTAGTACCAAAACGCAACACACACCAAATAATTGCTCACAAACACTTTACATCCTTGTGTACAGTACACACACTTCACTAGATAATTGCTTTACATCCTTGTTACCAAACAACACACACACTAGATAAAACCACCACAAATACCCTACATCAATACATCACATGCACACCAAATAATTTCCCACACTAACTTATTAATAATTACATTGCAATTAAGTCCTTATTATCCAATCTTCCTCATGCCTAAATTACTGAAATACCCTTAAATTCCTGACTTGGCATGCAAATTCCGACTAAGGCCATTTTGGGGTGTGACAACCGGTCAACACTAAGAGTGTTTATGGTGTAGGTTATTGGTTTTTGGCAATGAGTTTTGTATATGTAATGTATAATCTTTCGCAACCAAGAAATATGTATGGATATAATAACTAAGCATTGTATCAATATGTGTGTATGATGTGTATATAAGTATTTGAATGTATTAGGTCTAGCAAGAGATAACTGCTGCATGTGAATGCGTGAGTTGTGCAAATTTTATTGTACAGGTTTTACCATGAGTGTGTGATAGCGTTTATGCATGTGTTGTTGTGTGGTGACCGTTCCCGACTGCTTTAGCTAAGCTATTTCGGTTGTTGAGAATGGCCGTCACAGCAATATTGGTCTAATTGGGATAATTAGGTAAATTTAAATTGAAGTTTGCTAAATTCTAGACTTAAATGTAATTGAATTAAGGACTTGATTGCATAAACAAAATAAGTTTTAGTGGCCTTATTGTAGAAGTGCATGATTAAGTTTAGTGGATGTTTAATTATTGGTTAATGGTGATTAAGTAAACACATCAGATTTTGGGTTGTAGTAGTGGAAATCCGGGCATCCTTCATAGGTTGTGCCACCTCATCTTTGAACATGCAATATAAACCTTTGAGGAGAGAGAAAACTCCACTCCTTTACATGTGATTTTCGGTGCCCTCTCTCTCTCAAAATCTGATCTTCTTCTTCTTCTTTTTCTTCTTCTCCTTCTTCCTTCGTGAGCCATTTTTTCAGTTTTGATCACCATAATTTCTGTTATTGCTCAATTGGTGATTTGGTTGTGTTGAATTTATAAGTTGACAAGGTAAGTGATTAGTGTTAGTTGTTATTCTTCTCCTCCTTCTTGATTCTAAGTTAATGTGGAATTTAATTCTTGGTTAAAATCATGAAATGGATATTTGATGTAGTGGTTGATCAAAAGAAGGACAAAGGAAAGGCAACGATTCATGAACCAAGTACAAACTGAACTTGAAAAGTGCTTAGGAGAGGAGGTTGGGAATAGTGTGACATGTATTGTTGGATGTGTATGAATATTTTGAAGCATGATTAAATTATATGATTGATGAATATAGAAAATGAGTAATTATGTGCTTTTGTGAATTGAATAGAAGTTATGAATTGATGTGTTGTTTATGGCCATGAGATTTAAATTAAGCATGTTGTTATGTTTTTAAGTAATATGTGGTGTTAATATGTAAATTGTATAATTATGGATAAATGAGAATTTGAACATGTCGGATTAAGGGTATATTCAATGGGTAGTCCTATGTGTGTTTTGAGTTTAGTATTTTAATAATTGAATAGATTTCAAGCTTGACTAGCTTGAGAGGGTAAAAGCTAGATGTGTGGGGTAAATATCCTTATAGGTTTGTTTAAACTATAGCTTTAATCGTACAACTCTAGATTGAATGAGACTAAGGGATTTGGTTCCTAAGAAAAGGGTCCTTAACGTGCTAGAAATAGCCATTCTAAATTGGAGGCTTTATGATCTTCAATATGTGTGCCTAAATTGGTTTAAGCTTATAGGAAGGCTTTTGGAGCATGTATTGTTTCCTTGTCCATAACTCCTTAAATTTACGATCAAAGATAATGAGAATTGTGCCATTATACTCTTAACATATAGATAAATATGCGATTAGAAGGTTATGAAGGCAGATTGTCACACCCTTAAAGTGGCCTAGTTGGAATGAGCAATTTTAATTGGATAATATGGATATGTTGGTAATTTTTTTTAAGAGTAATTAAAGGCAATTGGGTAATTTTACAAGTGAAAGAGGATTTAATTGCAAGGAATTAAAAGTATTAAATTGCAGATTTTTTATTTAGTGAGTAAAAAGTATTTTGACAAGGATTTATTAGTAAGGAGCTGTTGGAAAAAAGAGTTATTAGTGGATTTGGGGGTCCAATCTGAACATGACAAGTGGAGAGGTGAGTGTGTGCATGTGGGAGAGAGAAAAGAGGGTTTCAGAAATTTTTGTAGCTTTCGAAAGAAGCCATCAGATTTCAGTTTCTTTCTCTCTTGCTCTCTCTCACATTAGCCATTCCTTCCCCTCTCCATTTCCTGTTCTTTCCCCATTTGCATGTGTGTTCATCCATTGTGGAGCTAGGGTTTGAGTTTGGAAGAAGTTTCAGAAGGTAAGTGACTGTCAGTTTTTGTGTGGTTCTCCATCTTCTCCTTCTTAAGGAATATTCATTACTGTTTCTTTGGATTGATATTAGGTTTTATTTGTTGGTTCAAGAAATCTGCTGAAGAGAAGAAGAAGGATAAAGGAAAAGATAAAGTTGTGGATTGAAGGTTACAGTGGACGTTTTGAACTTCATTAACAGGTTTGGGAGTGTCTGTCCTTTCTCATTTTTGGATCCTGTTTGCAGTTCTGATGTTAATGTTATTTATGTGTATTTGTATATCGAAATGCATGAGTTACGTAATGTTGTATACATGATTTCAGTAGAAAAAGAATGATGTTGAGTATGCAAATTAGATGTATATGCATGACTGTGAATGTGAAATCCTGGGTTGTTAACGTTCTGGTATTGCCCTCTGTTTGAAAAGAAAAATTACGTGACTTGTATTAAGATCCCCATAAATGTATTCTGGAAACTTGAAGGTACGTGTTTGCATATTTATTACATGAAAAATGGTTTTGGGCAAGATGAAGTTTTGAATTCTTGATGTACTCTATTTTCCACGTTTTTCTGTTTCAGGTTTTCTGAAAAATTTTTGGAACCAGTTCGCGGAGAGAAGGAGGATCACGAGTCGTGAGAGAAAGTCACAACCCGTGACCCTCTTCCTTGGGAAGTCACGAGCCGTGATAGAGGGTCACGACTCGTGACCCTCCCTTCTGCTGCGTGAAGAGGTCTCGTGACCTCCCTTAGTGTAGGTGTCACGAGTCGTGATGTAGGGTCACGACTCGTGACTGCCCTTTTGTGTGTGACGCTTGCGAGAAACCAGCGTCACGAGTCACAATTGTCTGTGTGACTCGTGACTGGCCTCTATTTTTCCTCTTCTGCACTATTTTGAAAAAAACGCTTTAAAGCATATTTTCCAAGGGTTTTTACTACATGATACATGATTTGTCTAATTTTGCCTATTATTTGATAGATTATATGTTCCTAATTAGATTTGTACATAATTATATGTCTTTATCATGATTAAATACATACTGTGTACACGAAATTGTACATTTATATTTGATTTCTTCTCTATTATATGAATATTATTTTAGAACATGAGTGAGTTGTTATTTAAGCCTGAATAGTCATAGTAGTGGATAAGTAAGCGCTTACTTAGGTCAGGGTGTGTGCAGCTGCTATATGATAAAACGTTACATGCGGGTCCCGTTTGGATCCTTGTTTCGACCCCGTTTGGGTCTATATGAAATAGAGAGAGAGACTTCGGTCTCCATATGAAAATCACATGTTTGAGACTCATGTCTCCATATGCTTGGGATACTGTGTTCTATCAGTATCCAATGGACCGCATCCACTTCTAAAGAGTATTTTTTTCAGACTAATCAGGCTATATTTTATTATGTGTTGCAATTGTGGAGATGTATATTGAGGATTAAATGTTTAAGATGAGTCAGAATTCATGAATAACTTTATGATATGTACCTTGTGTCTGTGTGCTTATAAGGGTAAGAAGTATGAATTGAATAGTTAATTGCTTGTAATGTATGTTGACGCATGTCTTGTAGAATTATGAAAATATGCTTATATGTAATTTTGATACCTTTGGTTATTGAATCAAAACTTAATTGCACGTTTATTATTTATGATGAATGTTCGAGTTTAAATTATTGTTGTAACTATTATATATGCGTATTTCTGTTTGTTTTGTTCCTCCCAACTAAGCGTTATCGCTTTGCACGGGTTCTTTTTCGGTGCAGGTGGCGAGTTCGGTTTGGAGTAAGATATCTGCAGGTCGGCCACTAGAAGTCTTTTTGGATGAAGTTTATTTTTGTGTCTTCCGCTGTTATTTTGTACATGGCTTGTTCATAGCAAAATGAATCTTTTGTAATGGAACAACTACTTTGGTATATGTAATTGCTTACAAGCCTGTTTATTAAAACGATATTGATATGATGTATATTCAAGGACTTGCTATATTATGTTTAAATGTTTCTTCATATCTCATCTTGGTTTTGTGTATTTTTTGTATTTGAGAATTGATTTTGGAAAATGTAATTTTGTATAAACTAAATGGATTTATTATCTTTTAATTAAATGACTTTATTTCTTAACCTATTTGTATATATGTTTAAGTAATTGAGTTTGCCCGCGTGGCGCTCCGGTATCCTTCTAACGGGGGTAACGGGGTGTTACAGCTTGGTATCAGAGCCCAGGTTTGGTGGTTCTGGGTTATGTTGTGATTGTTTGTGTGAAGAGTCGAGTCTATACATGCGAGTAAGTTTTGTGTCGTGGCCTAATGCAGATGTCTTGTGTTGTGTAGTGTTATATGGAGTCGGATCTAAGTGAGTATATGGGCGACACAATGGACAGTGTCAATGTGGGTCGTAGAGATAATCCGGTCAGAGGAGGTGATCCGGTTGGACAGGATAGACATGCACCGGAACATGCACCAGCGGTAGGTCCGAATATGGGTGGTGGTCTGGATCCAGCATTAGTGCAAGGTTTGCTACAAGTAGTAGATAGGTTGACTGCTCCAAAGGCTCCAACTGAGTTGTTAAGAAAAAGAGGAGCAGAGGATTTTCATGGGACTGCTTTGGATGAATCAGATCTGGCTGAGTTTTGGCTTAAGAGGGTAGGTCGGATTTTGCAAGAGATTAGATGTCCTACGGACCAGAGGGTGCTTTGTGCAACGTCGTTGCTTCAAGGATCAGCGTATGAATGGTGGGAACTTGTGATGCGAAATCCTCAGCGACCAGCCGAGTTGACATGGGAATTCTTCAAGCAAGAATTTGAGCAGAAGTATGTGATGAAGGCATACCAAGAAGCCAAGTGGAGAGAGTTCATCAATTTGAAGCAGCGGGGTATAACCGTGAGTGAGTATGACAAGGAATTCAACCGGTTAAGTAAGTATGTGCCCGAGCAGTTATTGACAGATGAGTTCAGATGTAGGCACTTTCAAGAGGGACTGCGTGAGGTGTTCAGAGGTCCTTTATCTGCAATGATCGTCTTGCAACCAGTGGGGTATTATCAGCTAGTGGCAGCAGCAATGAAGTTAAAAGAATCTGAGATGGTAAAGCAAAAGATGGCATAGAAGAAAAGAGCATCGGATGATGGAGTTGCTAGTAACAAGAAACCCAAGGGTGCTCCAGTTGGACAAGGAAATAGAGTGTAACACCCCAAATCGGGCCTAGTCGGAATCGGAAAGCTAAGTCAGTTAAGTGAAGGGTATTTCGGTAATTTGTGCTTGAGAAAGTTTGGTTAATTAGGACTAAAGTGCAAAGAAAAAAATTAATTAATAAGATGTTAAGTGAGAAATCATCTAGTGGAACATGTGTATGGTATGTAGGAAGTAATTGGATAAAATTGTGACACTTGGGTTTGTAGGATGATGACAAGTGGTTTATAAGGAAATTGTTAGAGTATGCTTGAAGTATATGGAAGTAGGATGTGAGTGGGCTAAGAAATGATATGGTGTGAGTGGTGTTTGGTGTATTGAAGATATTTATTCAAGAATTGTTTGTGTGTGTATGGAGTATGGTGCAAGGTGGAACAAGTCAACAGATGGATTAAGGAACCAATAAGATTAGGACACATGGCTTGTGGTAGGTGTGCATTAAGTGTGAAAAAGAAAAACAAAGTGAAAGAAAAGAGGAGTCCACGTTTGTTTCCTTTCATCTTCCCGATTTTCCATTTCCTTTTCTTGTCTTCCCTTTCTTTGTTCCATCTTTTGGTTTTGAATGAATTAGAAGTGATTTAGTGGAGATTGGGAGCAAGATTGAAGAGGTAAGAGTTAGTTTGGCTTGTATGTGTGTGTGTGGTTCTTCTCCTTCTTTATTCGCTTTTGATTTGGATATGCTAGAGTTTGAATTGAGTAATTTCTGGATTTTTGGTTTGTGTAAGTTTGTGATGACAAGAGGAAGCTCAAGGGCAAGGAAAAGATTGTAGATAGAAGCTAGAATGGGACTGTGGATTTTTGATTTCCAGGTTTGGGAAATTTATTGTATATATATGAATTTCTGTTTATATATTCGTGTATGATATAAGTTCTTGATTGTGTGGTTGATGATAGATGGTGATGGTAGTGAGTGTTGGTTTAAATTGCTCATTTGTGCATGTGAATAGGTTCTTGGGTGAAACTGGGTTGGAATGCACTTGACCTCTCTTCAGTAATTAGGTTTTATTGTGAGTTTTAGAACTCCAAATCATGCGATTCTTGAACCATTAGAACCATGAATTCCATTACTTTAAATGTCTTAGAAATAGCCTTGAGCAAATTCTTGCTCAAAGACCCTGAATTTTTGATAATACCGTAGTGTTTCTTTTTGTGACGGGTTGTTTGACCAGTATGGGTTGTGGAGTGCATATCTGGAGTTGTAGATGTCCAATTGATGTGAAACTTGTTTCATTTGAAAGCTAAGACGTAGGAGAACATTTGTAAGAAGACCACTTTTCCTAAAAAAGAGGTTTAGAGGTCGGTTTTCGCGATACTAGTTTATAGTAGAAAGCAGTCCGTTTTGGTAGCTGAGGCGAGCCTCTGTCGCGAGCGCGACAAGGGTCGCGACCTCGCGACAAAAAAATATGTTTTGAGCCTTTTCTTCCTTATTTTTGAGTCTAGGGGTGACCCGGATCAATCCCGTATCTTTCCCATCAGTTATTACGCATGTTTAGGGTAATTAATTGGCTATACAAGCAATTATCGTTGGGAAAACTTAGGAGTACGTTTAAGATTGGTGATTTAACTAGTAATTAATCATAGATATAATCCTATGAAGGATTGTTTATGAATGAGTGCTATTATGTGATAGTCTCATGAGTAACCTTAACATGATGTACCGTATGTATGAATGCAGTTAATGTGGGTGCGATTGAAATGATTGACGAATAATGTTGTTATTATAGATTGTGTATATGGATATTGATAATGGCATGTTTTATTGAAATACTTGATACGAATGTTGGAGTTATGTTGTCAATGATGTGTGACTGGCTGGAGATGAGGTAAGAGACCTTTGGATGTGTTTCGTGCGTTGTGGGTGAGTTTGAGGAAGGAAAGATCTTGCAAAATTTTGCAGATTTTCGGAATCATGACTCTGTCACGATCGCGACACTGTCGCGAGCGTGACAGAGACCGATGATTTTGATGCTGTGCTGTCGCGAGCATGCGACGCTGTTGCGAGTCCGCGATAGCAATAGCTTGTCTGCTCTCTGTCGCGAGCGCGACAACCGTCGCGATCGCGACAGAGCACATTGTTGGCCTGTGCCATCGCGAGCACGCGACTTGTCGCGACCCCGCGATAGCAATACTTGCCCTCTGTCGCGACCGCGACAATATCGCGAGTGCGACAGAGCCGGGCCCTTCTCTCCTTCCCGTGATCGCGAAGCCCGTCGCGCGCGCGCAGCGAAGAGACTATGGTCTCTGTCGCTAGCGCGACAGGGATCGCGAGCGCGACAGTTGTGTTGTGTTGAATGAGTTTTCTTCGGTGATTCCAATGTTTGAGTTCCGAACTTGTGATGCCTTTAGGTGTATTCTTTGACTATGTTATGAAGTATGTTAATATAATTGAATGTATTATGCATATCTATATTTATGATCTTTCTCTAAGATTATTATGATATGCTTAAGTGTAAATTGTATGATGCATTACTGACTTTATGATTTTATTCATATGTCTCAACTATTGCTGATTATGTACAATGATATAAAGTATGTGATTTGAAATATGATTTATATTATGCATGACCTGCGAGAGTCAGTCTAGTGGATAGTTAGGCATGCCTAATAGAGTCTTTGTAGCTGCAGTGCCCTTTGAACGATTTGGACCCTGATCAGGTCCCACGACTGGTTCCTCGCGAACCCCTATCAGTGCGGATCCTCGAGATCCTTTTTAATGTGATTGGATCGGGTTAAGATCCCTCATCAGTAAAATGCTTTTGTGACAAAATAAAATGATTTTCGATTAGTACCCGGAAGGTACTCATTACTCTCTGGCCGACTTGTACCCGTAAGGTACTAATCAGTTCACTCGTTATCCACTATTATGAGTCAGCAGGTATTTTGATGGTTTGTTTTATTCTGTTTTGAAATAGCCATCAGAATGTGATATCTGAATGAGCAAGAATCAGTTTATGTGTATATGAATATGACTACGGGCTTCAGAAGATAAATCTGTATTTAGTAAACATGACTTTTCAGTTAACATGATTATCCGTACTTGGTATGTGATTTGTTATTAGTTTCTGAATGCTTTGAAATGATTCGATCGATGTATTTATGTATATGAGTTAAGCATGGTTTTATTGTGTACAAGCATGTGAATCAGATCGGTTGTGAGGGTAAGTATATAAGATGTAATCGTACTTTCTGCATGGTTTTGATATGAATGTGAAGTGATGTGATTATGCCTTCAGTCTCCATTATGGGAGTGTTTACAGCATGAGATGCTATGTATCAGAGTTGCGCAGCAGAAGTGTGGTGTTTTGGATGTTTTCTTGGGTATGTGGCTCAGCATGATAACACTGGTGTCGTGTTTTGGGTTATGACTGTTTTGGCCCATTCCTGATATATGTATATGATTATGTGTGTGAGTTTTCGAATGAATGCCTTTATTATGCAAGTCTGTTTAGATATGTGTTTTGAATATCCGCAATTGCCATTTGAATGTATTTTGCCTTGACGACCATTGTGAATGGCCGTCCATATTATTATGTTTGTTTTCCCCACTAAGCGTTATCGCTTAGCACGGGCTCTTTTCCCCGTGCAGGTGGCAGGTTTTCTTTTGTTCGAGTCGCGCATCTGCAGAGTCGGCCACATAGAAGCTAGAAGTTTTGTATCTTGTTCAGCTTTTGTAATTTAGAATTTTTGTAAATCTGTGTTATATGTATAAGTAATAATATGTAAAGAGAACGATGTAATATTTCAGACTCCTATTGTATGATTGTAAAATTGTAGATGTGTATGTTTTCGTTTAAAATATGCGCGTTTATGAATATGTATGTTCAGATTTTTGCTCCATAAAAGTTTTAATTCTTTCATAATTATATACGCTTTGCACCGTTTCTGTTCGGTAACACACCTACTCGTACGGCTTCCTACTCCCTTGCGGATGGGTTCGCCTACGTATGAGTTGGGGTGTTACATAGAGGGACTGTTCAAGTGCCTTCGCAAGTTGGGAGTGTAGCCCCACATGGTAGTAAGGGAAATCGAGCACCAGAGTGTGAGCATAGTCATAGGTACCATTGGGGTATATGTCGCAAGATTACCGATGCATGCTTTAAGTGCGGGAGTATGGAGCATCGGTTTGCAAGTTGCCCCGAATGACAAGAGAACAAGAGTCAACAAGTTGGTCAAGCGGGTGAAGGTAGATCTAACGTGACAAGAAGCAACCGTGATAAAAGTAGAGCTCCGTGAGCACCATCAGAGACGGTGCAACGACCTGGTGCTACGGAAGAATATAATCGGCCTAGGGTATATGCTTTGATTGGAGAAGATGCGACTGATGCCGCAGGTCCTTCCGGTAAGTGTTGATATGTTAAGTTTTGTTTCGTTTCAATTTTGATATTTTTGAGATCTATATGATAAGCGGGGAAATTTCGGGGACGAAATTTTCTTAAGGGGGAGAGAATTGTCACACCCTTAAAGTGGCCTAGTTGGAATTAGCAATTTTAATTGGACAATATGGATATGTTGGTATTTTTTTTTAAGAGTAATTAAAGGCAATTGGGTAATTTTACAAGTGAAAGAGGATTTAATTGCAAGGAAATAAAAGTATTAAATTGCAGATTTTTTATTTAGTGAGTAAAAAGTATTTTGACAAGGATTTATTAGTAATTGTAAGTAGCTGTTGGAAAAAAGAGTTATTAGTGGATTTGGGGGTCCAATCTAAACATGACAAGTGGAGAGGTGAGTGTGTGCATGTGGGAGAGAGAAAAGAGGGTTTCAAAAATTTTTGTAGCTTCCGAAAGAAGCCATCAGATTTCAGTTTCTTTCTCTCTTGCTCTCTCTCACGTTAGCCATTCCTTCCCCTCTCCATTTTTTGTTCTTTCCCCATTTGCATATATGTTCATCCATTGTGGAGCTAGGGTTTGAGTTTGGAAGAAGTTTCAGAAGGTAATTGACTGTCAGTTTTTGTGTGGTTCTCCATCTTCTCCTTCTTAAGGAATATTCATTACTATTTCTTTGGATTGATATTGGGTTTTATTTGTCGGTTCATGAAATCTGCTGAAGAGAAGAAGAAGGATAAAGGAAAAGATAAAGTTGTGGATTGAAGGTTACAGTGGACGTTTTGAACTTCATTAACAGGTTTGGGAGTGTCTGTCCTTTCTCATTTTTGGATCCTATTTGCAGTTCTGATGTTAATGTTATTTATGTGTGTTTGTATATCGAAATGCATGAGTTACGTAATGTTGTATACATGATTTTAGTAGAAAAAGAATGATGTTGAGTATGCAAATGAGATGTATATGCATGAGTGTGAATGTGAAATCCTGGGTTGTTAACGTTCTGGTATTGCCCTCCGTTTGAATAGAAAAATTATGTGACTTGTATTAAGATCCCCATAAATGTATTCTGGAAACTTGAAGGTACGTGTTTGCATATTTATTGCATGAAAAATGGTTTTGGGCAAGATGAAGTTTTGAATTCTTGATGTACTCTGTTTTCCACGTTTTTCTATTTTCACGTTTTCTGAAAAATTTTTGGAACCAGTTCGTGGAGAGAAGGAGGATCACGAGTCATGAGAGAAAGTCACGACCCGTGACCCTCTTCCCTGGGAAGTCACGAGTCGTGATAGAGGGTCACGACTCGTGACCCTCCCTTCTGCTGCGTGAAGCGTCACGAGACCTTGTCTCGTGACCTCCCTTAGTGTAGGTGTCACGAGTCGTGATGTAGGGTCACGACTCGTGACTGCCCTTTTGTGTGTGACGCTTGAGAGAAACCAGCGTCACGAGTCACAATTGTCTGTTTGACTCGTGACTGGCCTCTATTTTTCCTCTTCTGCACTATTTTGAAAAAAACGCTTTAAAGCATATTTTCCAAGGGTTTTTACTACATGATACATGATTTGTCTAATTTGGCCTATTATTTGATAGATTATATGTGCCTAATTAGATTTGTACATAATTATATGTCTTCATCATGATTAAATACATATTGTGTACACGAAATTGTACATTTATATTTGATTTCTTCTTTATTATATGAATATTATTTTAGAACATGAGTGAGTTGTTATTTAAGCCTGAATAGTCATAGTAGTGGATAAGTAAGCGCTTACTTAGGTTAGGGTGTGTGCAGCTGCTATATGATAAAATGTTACTTGCGGGTCCCGTTTGGATCCTTGTTTCGACCCCGTTTGGGTCTATATGAAATAGAGAGAGAGACTTCGGTCTCCATATGAAAATCACATGTTTGAGACTCATGTCTCCGTATGCTTGGGATACTGTGTTCTATCAGTATCCAATGGACCGCATCCACTTCTAAAGAGTATTTATTTCAGACTAATCAGGCTATATGTTATTATGTGTTGCAATTGTGGAGATGTATATTGAGGATTAAATGTTTAAGATGAGTCAGAATTCATGAATAACTTTATGATATGTACCTTGTGTCTGTGTGCTTATAAGGGTAAGAAGTATGAATTGAATAGTTAATTGCTTGTAATGTATGTTGATGCATGTCTTGTGGAATTATGAAAATATACTTATATGTAATTTTGATGCCTTTGGTTATTGAATCAAAACTTAATTGCACGTTTATTATTTATGATGAATGTTCGAGTTTAAATTATTGTTGTAAATATTATATATGCGTATTTCCGTTTGTTTTGTTCCTCCCCACTAAGCATTATCGCTTAGCAAGGGTTCTTTTCCCGTGCAGGTGGCGAGTTCGGTTTGGAGTCAGATATGTGCAGGTCAGCCACTAGAAGTCTTTTTGGATGAAGTTTATTTTTGTGTCTTCCGCTGTTATTTTGTACATGGCTTGTTCATAGCAAAATGAATCTTTTGTAATGGAACAACTACTTTGGTATATGTAATTGCTTACAAGCCTGTTTATTAAAACGATATTGATATGATGTATATTCAAGGACTTGCTATATTATGTTTAAATGTTTCTTCATATCTCATCTTGGTTTTGTGTATTTTTGGTATTTGAGAATTGATTTTGGAAAATGTAATTTTGTATAAACTAAATGGATTTGTTATCTTTTAATTAAATGACATTATTTCTTAATCTATTTGTATATATGTTTAAGTAATTGAGTTTGCCCGCGTGGCGCTCCGGTATCCTTCCAACGGGGGTAACAGGGTGTTACACAGATAATTATGTTAAGATGAGTTTAGAGGTCATAAGTGTGTTTGGCATAGAATGCATGATCACAAGGTGTAAAGTGTGGAGTTTTGAACTGAAAATTTAGTTTTGTTGCGAGCGTGATAGAACGCTCTATTGGACTAAATTTGTTTATTTGGCTTTTATCACGTGCGCGAGCATTTACGCGAGCGTGACAGAGGTGAAGGCTGGGTTCTGTCGCGGGCGCAACTTGTGTCGCTATCACTACAAAAGCTAAATCTTCACGTCTGTCGCGAGCGCGAAACTTTTGAATGTTGTAAAGATTTTCAATTTGACTTATTCTTGTTAAATTAATACATTTGATTAATAAATGGATATGCATATGAAAGTTATTATTATGAATATCATGTGATTACATTTACATAAATAAAATATATATATATATATATATATATATATATATATATATATATATATATATGAATAATTATGTAATGACGGGTGAATTATGAAGTAAGCCATTGTGTAAATAAGTGATGTGATGATGCTTATCATGATGCTATATTAATGATGATATTCTCTATGATAAGGCGAATAATAATCGGATTAATAATTTAACCTACGAGACAAATAGTGGATAGACAGGCATACCTATAGGGTCTTAGTGCTGCAGCCAAAGTGTCTGATTCCTATGGAATCCGAATGTATAATGAATCCTTCTTGGATTCTTAAAGTGTATTTAATTTCTTTTATTATTTCTGTACCTTTGGGTACTGATGCGAAAGTGAGTATCTTCGGATACAAATGTGATTATTGTACTTTCGAGTATTGATGCAACACCTATTGTCCACGTCATTGAATTATAGGCAAGGCTTAAATAATGATATAAACTATAATGTACAGAGTGGTTGCTATGCGATATGATATTGTGATGGGATGCATTATAAATTGATATGATTTTCTTGATATGTCTCATGAGTAAAAGTAGTGTGCTAAATGTTAGTGGTTATGCCCTAGGCCAAACATTTGGACCTTGATGTAATCATTACATTTTCATTTATATAATGGTTTTTTTCGCATTGATATTATTGGCATGTTACATTATTGTAATATTTATGAATAACAATGTTATTCATGTTGTCCCTAGTCATTTATCAATAAAGGGCATAAAGATAAATTAAGACTAGTATAGATTTGCATTGATAATCATGGGATGATTATATATGTTGATATAAATCAAATCTATAGGTACTTGCTAGAGAACAAAGTACTGGATAGACCCACTATAAGATCACTTCATGGGATAGTGTCATAAGTGATCTTATAATTGATATGTTATTGAATCCTTTGACCTGAGGTTATCATAGTTTCCTACATAATGATCATTATGTTTTGACATAATCAAATGTTATCTTTAATTGGATAATTATAAAGTTTATGATCGGACATAATGAGAATTATGCGGAGGAATATGAATAATCAAGATGGAATTTGTCCCTCTCTAATGAGAGAGATATCTATTGGGCCCCTCGATAAGTAGGACTGTAAAATGCATGGCCGTGCTCGAATGAATTGATAGTGTCATCAATGTCATTTGAATTTATCAGTCTACTTAGTGATCAGGAAATTAAATGTTTGAACAATATAAGTTTGACATGTACCATGACTTATGTTCAAATAAGGTATCGTGTGATAAAAGGATAATAACATGTTCTATTTATAGGTTAAAATCGGACTAACGATATTTATATTATTTGGGTATACATAATGTCTTGCTAGAGACCAATTATGACTTGTGGGCTTATTAGGGGATAAGGCCCACTGCTAACATAATATAAACCTATTGGGTCACACACCAAGACCAAAATGAACAATATGGATTTTATTAGGTTATTTCGAAATAATATATAAATATAGGTATTTATATATTTAATTTTGAAATTACTTATTTATTTATTTATGTACATATACATATATCTCTAATTTTGAATATGAGATAATAGTATGTATTAATATTTCTTATTATTTTGAATAAGAAATAAATAAATAAATATATGTATATATATATAAGGTAGATATCTCTTGTTTTGAATTAAGAGATAATATCCTTATTTATCTTTTCCTAAGAGAAAAAGGATTTGAAATATATATACATATATATATATAGATATATGTATGGGATATAGGTTAATAAAAGGTTATTAACTCTTATCAAAACTCAATTCCCGTTTTTCAAAAGGAATAAGAGTTTTAAAGTGGTTAAAACATAGGATACCAACATTGGATACCCTAGCTAGCATAACTTCTTATTGAGAAGAAGAAAAGCTAACTCTAGCTAATTTTCTGAAAAGAAAAATACAGCCATCATTGTTCTTCCTTGAGAAGGAAAGAAAATCGTAAAATCCATTCTCATCTAAAGGGAACTAGCAACCCTGCGACTTCGGTTCATTTTGTTCGTGCGTGTGGATACCAGTAGAGGACGTTCGTGTTAAAGGCAGCGTCTTCAATTCGATTAAAAGGTGTTTAATTCGAATTCCCACACTGAAAAGGTTAGTAAATCTTATCACTTTCTTTTGAATCAATCGAAATACATGGATCCTATTTTCGGGTTTCGATTTGTTTCCGCTGCGTTAATGTTGAATTAATCCGACGAAACCCAATAGTGGTATCAGAGCCACTTGTATATTCGATTGATTCAAATATTTTATATATGTAGGTGATATATATATTATTCTGTTGATCGATTTGTATGTTGATACTTGGAGATTGATTTCGATTTTAAGTGTTAAAAACGAATGAATTTATGTGATAATACGAGATTAACTTGGTAATATTAATTTGGTATTTTAAGGGCTACGAAATTACATTATGTTAATATGATTAACGAACTCAATTAAGTGTTAATGTGATTAACTAAAGGTATTAATATGTTTAATACGAAATTATTTATGATGGTATTCTGTGTTTACTAAATTGTTTAATGTGATTAAACGACGGCTGATATGATTAGCAAAATCGTAGTCATATGCCATAATTAGACATCATAAGTTAAAATTAAATCCCTCACCATAATTTCAAGTCATCTGCCACCCATTATTAAAACACTTGTCAAGACTAAGATCACCAAAATGTAGGTTCTGCCAAAGCGAAGTGCATTAGGTTATCCTAGTAAGGCAAGATGAGTAATGGTGCTACTCATATGTTTAAAATGGTTAGACTTAATTAGGCTATCAAAACGGTTTTGGGCCTAAGGGCATAAGATGGGATTATAACATGCCGGGACATATGATGTCAAAATCCCATAAATGATCTAAGAGTTGTATAAGATATAATTGGTAAATGAGCTACCTACCTAAATAACTTAACTTTAAGCGTCATGCCAAAGCTGACTTAGAGTTAAGTGAAATATGGATCTTAGCCCACTAAATTACTATAATTATTGTAATTATTATTGAGGGTTATTATTTTAGTGGCAGTTTATAAGAAAACCTAAAATGAAATTGGTACCAATATAATTTATCTTGCATCTTTGTAGATTAATGGCATCAAATAACACTTCTGCTATGTCACTGCGATCTGTTCTTAAGAAGGACAAACTTAAAGAAACTGGCACAAACTTCCTTGACTGGTTCAGAAACTTGAGGATTGTCCTTAAGCAAGAAAGGAAATTGTATGTGCTGGATGAGCCTATTCCTAATGAGCCACCTGCTGATGCCACAAGGGCAGTCAAAGAGAAATTCAAGAAACATGTTGATCATTCTGTGGATGTTGGCTGTCTAATGTTAACTACCATGGCTCCAGAGCTTCAGAAGCACCTGGAAAACATGGAAGCTTATGAGTTGAGTACTCATCTGAAGCAAACATTTCAACAGCAGGCTAGGCAAGAAAGGTATGAGACTACCAAAGCTTTGCATTCTTACAAAATGGCTGAAGGTGCTTCAGTTAGCTCTCATGTTTTGAAAATGAAGGGCTACATTGATCACCTTGAGAGGCTTGGTGTCACACCACATTTGCCCCCTAGTAGAATGAGCCTGTCTGTCTGTATGTGTAAGCATTCGCATGTGTTCAGCATTTCATAAGGGTATTTTAGTAAAATATATGATTTTGGGGTTTTATCATTATGTGGGTGCATACATAGTATTAAGGTGAGAATTCATTAAGTTGCATTTGTGTGCACTTACATATACCATTGTAGGGTGCATTTAAATGAGGTTACTTAGGGTGTGTGTAATGCATTTTAGATTTGTGTGAGTGGTTAGCTTCACTAATAGGAATTTGACACATAATTAGGGTAAAGAAAAGAAAAAGAAAAAGGAAAGGAAGGAGTGAAGATAACAGATTCACGTTATCTTCTTTCTCTCACGTTTCTTCTCTTTTTTTTCTCCATTTTCTCTACTCTAAGCATTGTGGTGTGGATTCTAGTTTGATTTGGTGAAGATAATCTCTCCTTGCATCCCCTAGCTTGGTAAGTGTATGTCCTTGTCTTTGTTTTACTGTAACTTTACATCTTCATCTTCTTCTTTAGATTGAGTTTTAATTTAGGGTTGCATGTTGATGTTCATTACTGTGTTTGTGTTCTAGCTGAGGCTCCACGTGATCCAAAGGGGAAAGAGGTTGCTGGACCTAGTGGAGCTAAGTGATAGAAGTTTAGAATCCAGGTTTGGGAATATTTAATTGTGAAATTGTGTGATTTGGAATTTACTGTAAAATTCTAGGGTTTATGTTCTTGTGAGTTGAATGCATATGTTCTTGATTTGATTGGATTATTTAGTTGATGAATTGAGTTGTATAATGGTTGCCTATATTATTTGAGATAATTTCTGGAAGGTAAGAACAGGTTTGTATGGTTTTAAATCAAATGGGATTGAATTCTTGATTCTGGAAATTCTGGGAAAATCGAATTACTGTAGAAACTCTCTCTGTCGCGTGACTCGCTACGAAGGAAGGCAAGTCACGTCGCGTGACCCTCGGTCACGCCGTGACCTGCCTGCTGAGAAGCCAGTCGCGTGACCAGCTGATGAGTAGGCAAGTCACGCGACGTGATCTTCGGTCACGTCGTGCGACCTGCGAGGCGAGGCGTGCGTGATCTGCGAGATCACGCTACGTGATCTGCTTGAGTTGTAGCACGTCACGAGTCGTGAGCGTTGCGTGATTTGTGAAGATCACGCAACGTGACAGGCGAGGAACAAGCAAGTCACGTCGCGTGACCCTCGGTCACGTCGCGTGACCTGCCTGTTGGGAAGGCCAGTCATGCCAGTGACCAGCCGATCTCGCCCGTTTCTCCGTTCAGCTCGTTTTTCCGAAATTTCCTGGTTTTTAACTCAGAAATGAACTTGGTACTTCTTCTGAATGGATTTTACTGTTGTATGATGCATGTCTTACTGTTTAATGCTTCGATATGCGTGATACCATGATTTTCTGATGAATTATATTCTGTATCCTGGAATGTGATCTGAATGTCGCATAACCTGCTAGAGTCGAGTAAGTGGATAGTTAGGCATGCCTAATAGAGTCTTTAGCTGCAGCCCTCAGTTCAGTTTGGACCCCGATCAGGTCCCCGTTTGGTTCCTCGCGAACCCATCAGTATAGAATCTTGTTTAAGATTCCCTCAGTATATAAATAACATGTTTTGATTAATGATATAATATTTGATTTGTACCTGTGAGGTACCCTCAGTATTCGATTCGTACCCGTAAGGTACCCTCAGTACACTCGTTATCCACTATCTAGAGTCAGCAGGTGTTCTTTAAATGTTAATGGAATTGTTCTGATCTGATCTGGCTTTGAATGGAATATCTGAATGAGTTTAATGATGAAATACATGCTGGATTTCTGTAATGGATATGATTATGAGATACTGAATGTATGGCTTTTAAATACGAGCGTGTTTATATGGATTATGTTATAGTCCTTGTATTCTGCCATTGTGAATGTGTTATGCCTTGACGACCACTGTGAGTGGCCGTCCATAATTTATGTGTGTTTCCCCACTAAGCGTTTTTCGCTTAGCACGGTGTGTTTACCCGTGCAGGTGCGGAAGGAGTTTTGCCTTGTGAGAGTCGCCGTCATCAAGCCAACACAGAAGAGTTTTTAGTGTAGGGCTATTTTTGTATCAGTGATGATTCTTTTTGTATAGAACTCTCATGTATCAGCTTCCGCTTTTGTATCTATATTTTTGTATATGTAATATTATTTTGTATCAGTTAGTTGATCAGATCATTATTGTAATAGTTTATTATAGTAATGCATGATCAGCTTTTGCTTTCTGCATGTAAAGTTTTTAATTATTCTGTATTTTCTGAATGTATGATGGAATGAATGTATGTTTTACTTTGCACCTGCTCGGTGGCACCTTTACTCATACGACATTTCACTCCTCCTTGGATGGGATCGCCTACGTATGGGAAGGGGGTGTGACAGTTAGTGGTATCAGAGCATAGGTTTAGGCGTTTCTGGGTGTTGTTATGATTGTTCTGAGTTTCTTAGATGTGTATGTGTCTAGATCTGTGTTGGCTGATACGATTGTTTTTTTATTTGTTTAGATGGCTTCTAATTCTGCTCATGGTGCGCGTGAGGAATCCGCCGAGAGTGTGAATCCTCCAGCTGTAGATCAGTCTGTTTCTATTACTGTGTCGGCTCAGCATGCTAGGGTTCAGCTCGAGGCCGCAGCCATGCCCTTTGAGGCTATGTTTAGACTGCATCAGGACATGGCTAGGGTTTTGGAGAGAGTGACTGCTCCTAGAGCACCTATGGAGAATTTGAGAAGGGCAGGAGTTGAGGATTTCTATGGTACTGGGTTGAATGAGTCTGAGATTGCAGAGAGATGGTTAGACAAAGTGAAGCGTGCCTTGAGGGAGATTCGGTGTCCTCCCGACCAGCAGGCAGAGTGTGCATTAGCTCTTCTACAGGGGTCTGCTTTTGAGTTGTGGGAGTTGGTTTGCAGGCATCCTCAGCTACCGGATCCGATTACTTGGGAGTTCTTTGAGGGTGAGTTCATAAAGAAGTATATCACTCAGACTTATAGAGATTCGAGATGGGCGCAGTTTTTGAGTTTGAGACAGAGGGCCATGTCTGTAGCTGATTATGAGAAAGAGTTCAATAGGTTATCTCGCTATGCCCCACGAGGAGTTATGACTGATGACTTTAGATGCAAGCATTTCGAGGCAGGGTTAAATGAGTCTCTGAAGATTGCTTTGATTTCTCTGATGTGTATACCTGGGGTCAGTTACTATCAGATAGTGGAGGCTGCTGTGAGAACTGAGTTGTCTGAGACTGTGATGAGAGAGAGAGCTCAGAGGAGGAGTTCTTCTCGTGGAGGATCTTCTTCGAGTAAGAGATCTAGGAACCCACAGGATGAGTCAGCATCTGGTCCGGCTTCTAGAGGTAGACGACAGGGTTCTACAGCTGTGTCAGGTTCTGGTAGGGGTGGTAGAGCTGAGACTACATCAGTTTGTCCTCATTGTAGTAAGTCACATCGGGGTGAGTATAGGTGGCTCACCGGTGCATGCTTCAGGTGTGGGAGTTCTGAGCATCAGTTGGCCGGTTGTCCGAGATTGCAGGAGGATTCAGGTTCCCAGAGAGAGGGCAGTAGGGTCGGTTCGAATGCTTCTCAGGCTACCCGTGGCAGAGGCCGAGGTAGAGGTAGAGGTGGCCGGCATAGAGATGGAGCTGCTTCTGAGACTGTTGAGCATCCTCCTCAGGGTGCCATTAGAGCTTATGCTATGAGAGCCAGGGATGAGCAGGACGCGCCTGATGTTATTGCTGGTAAGTTCCTACTCCATGACACTGAGTTGTATGCTCTAATTGATCCTGGTTCCACACACTCATACTTGTGCACAGATAAAATTGTTGATAAATTGCATTTAGTTGATCAGTTAGATTATGAGATTTGTGTGACCAGTCCATTAGGGCATAATGTCAGTGTGAGTAGAGTTTTTAGGAATTGTCCTCTGATTGTTGAGGGAGCTGTGCTTCCAGCGGATTTGATTGAGTTACCCTTCAGAGAGTTTGACTTGATTCTGGGTATGGACTGGTTGGGTAAGCATCGGGCTGTAGTTGATTGCCATAGGAAGACAGTTGTACTTAGGGATAGAAGTCAGTCTCTTGTGTTTCTGAAAGGTTTGGGTGCCAGTTCGTTGAATAATGTGATTTCTGCAATGCAAGCTAAGAGATTCATCAGAAAAGGTTGTGAGGCATTTCTAGCAGTTGTGTTAGATTCCAAGAGGGATCAGGATCAGATTGAGGACATCCCTGTAGTGCAGGAGTTTAGTGATGTGTTCCCGAGCGAATTGCCTGGTTTGCCTCCTGAGAGAGAGGTTGAGTTGTCCATTGAGATTATGCCAGGTACAGCACCTATTTCGAGAGCACCTTATCGGATGGCTCCTGTAGAGTTGAGGGAACTTAAATCTCAGCTATAGGAGTTATTGGATAAGGGGTTTATTAGACCGAGCATATCTCCATGGGGAGCTCCAGTTCTGTTTGTCAAGAAGAAAGATGGATCCCTGCAGATGTGTATTGACTACCGCCAGATTAATAAGGTTACAGTGAAGAACGAGTATCCTTTGCCTAGGATTGAGGATTTATTTGATCAGCTGCGAGGTGCGGGTGTTTTCTCTAAGATAGATCTTCGATCTGGGTACTACCAGCTTCGGGTTCAGGATGCAGATGTGGTGAAGACTGCATTTCGGACTAGGTATGGCCACTATGAGTTTCTTGTGATGCCGTTTGGTTTGACAAATGCTCCAGCGGCTTTTATGGATCTGATGAATCGCGTGTTTAGACCATACTTAGATCGATTTGTAGTAGTGTTCATTGATGACATCTTACTATATTCCAGGGATGAGAGTGAGCATGAGGAGCATCTCAGATTGGTTTTGCAGATGTTGAGAGAGCATCAGTTGTTTGCTAAGCTTAGCAAGTGTGATTTCTGGCTTCGAGAAGTGTCATTCTTGGGTCACATTGTTTCAGCTAGAGGTATCCAGGTGGATCCAGCTAAGATTGAGGCGATAGTTGATTGGAAAGCGCCTCGAAATGTTCAGGAAGTGAGGAGTTTCCTCGGTTTAGCAGGTTACTACCGTCGGTTCGTTAAAGGATTTTCTGTGATTGCTGCTCCTATGACTAGATTGTTGAGGAAAGGAGTTAGATTTGAGTGGTCAGACAGGTGTCAGTCTTGTTTTGATCAGTTAAAGCAGTTGCTTGTTGAGGCTCCTATCCTTACTCAACCCATTTCGGGTAAGGAGTTTGTCATTTACAGTGATGCTTCTGGAGTTGGTCTTGGATGTGTGCTGATGCAGGAAGGAAAAGTTGTGGCTTATGCTTCTCGTCAGTTGAAGCCACATGAGAAGAACTATCCGACGCATGATTTAGAGTTGGCAGCTGTGATCTTTGCTTTGAAGATTTGGCGTCATTACTTGTATGGGGAAAAGTGTAGGATCTTCTCGGACCACATGAGTTTGAAGTACTTCCTTTCACAGAAAGAGTTGAATATGAGACAGCGCAGATGGCTTGAGTTGTTTATGGACTACGACTGCATTGTGGATTACCATCCTGGTAAGGCCAATGTAGTTGCAGATGCTTTGAGTCGGAAGTCAGTTTCAGCTTTGTTCTTGAGGCGATTCAGATGGCGATTTGATTCTGATGGGGCTTTGCTTGCCCAGTTGCGTGTGAGGCCTACTTTGAGACAGGGGATTGTGGATGCTCAGAGAGATGATGTGAGGCTTCAGCAGATTGTGCATGAGGTTAGATCGGGTAAGCCATCAGAGTTCTCAGTTCAGGATGAGGTACTTATGTTCAGAGATCGCTTGTGTGTGCCAGAGTCTGAGGATTTGAGGAGACAGCTCATGAGTGAGGCGCATAGTTCAGTCTTTACTATGCATCCGGGCAGTGAGAAGATGTACAGAGACATGAAGCAATTCTATTGGTGGTCCGGTATGAAGCGTGATATTGTGGATTTTGTTTCCAAGTGCTTGACTTGTCAGCAGGTAAAGGCAGAGCATCAGGTTCCTTCGGGTTTGCTTATGCCTTTATCCATTCCTGAGTGGAAATGGAATGATATCACCATGGACTTTGTTTCTGGTTTACCTTTGACTCAGAGGAAGCATGATTCGGTTTGGGTTATTGTGGATCGACTTACGAAGTCAGCTCATTTTCTGCCGGTTAGAGTGGACTACTCCATGGACAGATTGGCCAGTATCTATGTGGATGAGATAGTTCGGTTGCATGGTGTACCTTTGTCCATAGTGTCAGATCGGGATCCGAGGTTTACTTCCAAGTTTTGGAAGGAGTTACAGAGAGCTTTGGGCACTAGGTTGAACTTCAGTACAGCGTTTCATCCTCAGACCGACGGTCAGTCAGAGCGAGTTATTCAGATTTTGGAGGATATGATGAGGGCTTGTGCTTTGGATTTTCCGGGTAGCTGGGACAGATATGTGTCGTTGATGGAGTTTGCCTACAACAACAGTTTTCAGTCGAGTATCGGTATGGCACCATATGAGGCTTTGTATGGTCGTCAGTGTAGGACTCCGATTTGTTGGACCGAGCTATCTGAGAGATCTATGATTGGACCAGACTTGGTTAGAGATACCGAAGAGAAGATCAGAGTAGTGCAGCGGAATTTGAAGGCAGCCAAAGATCGACAGAAGTCTTATGCCAATTTGAAGAGGAAAGACGTGCAATTTGAGATCGGGGACAAGGTTTTCCTTAAAGTTTCTCCTTGGAGGAGGGTACTTCGATTTGGAAAGAAAGGTAAGCTGAGTCCTCGTTTCATTTGACCTTATGAGATTCTGGCTAAGGTAGGACCTGTAGCCTACAGATTGGCGCTACCGATGGAGTTAGCAAAGTTGCATGATGTATTCCACGTTTCGATGCTTCGTCAGTACAGATCAGATCCTTCGCATGTTCTGTCAGTTCAGGATATCCAGGTTCAGCCAGACTTCTCTTATGATGAGGAACCGCGAGCTATTCTAGCCCGAGAGGTGAGGCAGTTAAGAAATAAGCAGATTCATTTGGTTAAAGTGTTGTGGATCCATCATGGAGTCGAAGAAGCGACTTGGGAACCAGAGGAGTCGATGAGAGCTCAGTATCCACAGTTATTCAGTTCAGGTGAGAATTTCGAGGACGAAATTCTTATTAGTAGGGGAGAGTTGTCACACCCCATTTGCCCCCTAGTAGAATGAGCCTGTCTGTCTGTCTGTCTGTATGTGTAAGCATTCGCATGTGTTCAGCATTTCATAAGGGTATTTTAGTAAAATATATGATTTTGGGGTTTTATCATTATGTGGGTGCATACATAGTATTAAGGTGAGAATTCATTGAGTTGCATTTGTGTGCACTTACATATACCATTGTAGGGTGCATTTAAATGAGGTTACTTAGGGTGTGTGTAATGCATTTTAGATTGGTGTGAGTGGTTAGCTTCACTAATAGGAATTTGACACATAATTAGGGTAAAGAAAAGAAAAAGAAAAAGGAAAGGAAGGAGTGAAGATAACAAATTCACGTTATCTTCTTTCTCTCAAGTTTCTTCTCTTCTTTTTCTCCATTTTCTCTACTCTAAGCATTGTGGTGTGGATTCTAGTTTGATTTGGTGAAGATAATCTCTCCTTGCATCCCCTAGCTTGGTAAGTGTATGTCCTTGTCTTTGTTTTACTGTAACTTTACATCTTCATCTTCTTCTTTAGATTGAGTTTTAATTTAGGGTTGCATGTTGATGTTCATTACTGTGTTTGTGTTCTAGCTGAGGCTCCACGTGATCCAAAGGGGAAAGAGGTTGCTGGACCTAGTGGAGCTAAGTGATAGAAGTTTAGAATCCAGGTTTGGGAATATTTAATTGTGAAATTGTGTGATTTGGAATTTACTGTAAAATTCTAGGGTTTATGTTCTTGTGAGTTGAATGCATATGTTCTTGATTTGATTGGATTATTTAGTTGATGAATTGAGTTGTATAATGGTTGCTTATATTATTTGAGATAATTTCTGGAAGGTAAGAACAGGTTTGTATGGTTTTAAATCAAATGGGATTGAATTCTTGATTCTGGAAATTCTGGGAAAATCGAATTACTGTAGAAACTCTCTCTGTCGCGTGACTCGCTACGAAGGAAGGCAAGTCACGTCGCGTGACCCTCGGTCACGCCGTGACCTGCCTACTGAAAAGCCAGTCGCGTGACCAGCTGATGAGTAGGCAAGTCACGCGACGTGATCTTCGGTCACGTCGTGCGACCTGCGAGGCGAGGCGTGCGTGATCTGCGAGATCACGCTACGTGATCTGCTTGAGTTGTAGCACGTCACGAGTCGTGACGTCCAGTCACGCCGTGACCTGCGAGAGCATTGCGTGATTTGTGAAGATCACGCAACGTGACAGGCGAGGAACAAGCAAGTCACGTCGCGTGACCCTCGGTCACGTCGCGTGACCTGCCTGTTGGGAAGGCCAGTCACGCCAGTGACCAGCCGATCTCGCCCGTTTCTCCGTTCAGCTCGTTTTTCCGAAATTTCCTGGTTTTTAACTCAGAAATGAACTTGGTACTTCTTCTGAATGGATTTTACTGTTGTATGATGCATGTCTTACTGTTTAATGCTTCGATATGCGTGATACCATGATTTTCTGATGAATTATATTCTGTATCCTGGAATGTGATCTGAATGTCGCATAACCTGCTAGAGTCGAGTAAGTGGATAGTTAGGCATGCCTAATAGAGTCTTTAGCTGCAGCCCTCAGTTCAGTTTGGACCCCGATCAGGTCCCCGTTTGGTTCCTCGCGAACCCATCAGTATAGAATCTTGTTTAAGATTCCCTCAGTATATAAATAACATGTTTTGATTAATGATATAATATTTGATTTGTACCTGTGAGGTACCCTCAGTATTCGATTCGTACCCGTAAGGTACCCTCAGTACACTCGTTATCCACTATCTAGAGTCAGCAGGTGTTCTTTAAATGTTAATGGAATTGTTCTGATCTGATCTGGCTTTGAATGGAATATCTGAATGAGTTTAATGATGAAATACATGCTGGATTTCTGTAATGGATATGATTATGAGATACTGAATGTATGGCTTTTAAATACGAGCGTGTTTATATGGATTATGTTATAGTCCTTGTATTCTGCCATTGTGAATGTGTTATGCCTTGACGACCACTGTGAGTGGCCGTCCATAATTTATGTGTGTTTCCCCATTAAGCGTTTTTCGCTTAGCACGGTGTGTTTACCCGTGCAGGTGCGGAAGGAGTTTTGCCTTGTGAGAGTAGCCGTCATCAAGCCAACACAGAAGAGTTTTTAGTGTAGGGCTATTTTTGTATCAGTGATGATTCTTTTTGTATAGAACTCTCATGTATCAGCTTCCGCTTTTGTATCTATATTTTTGTATATGTAATATTATTTTGTATCAGTTAGTTGATCAGATCATTATTGTAATAGTTTATTATAGTAATGCATGATCAGCTTTTGCTTTCTGCATGTAAAGTTTTTAATTATTCTGTATTTTCTGAATGTATGATGGAATGAATGTATGTTTTACTTTGCACTTGCTCGGTGGCACCTTTACTCATACGGCATTTCACTCCTCCTTGGATGGGATCGCCTACGTATGGGAAGGGGGTGTGACACTTGGATTTCCCTTCAGTTTGGAACTTGCAACGGATTTGATCCTTAATTCATTGCCTGATAGTTATGACCATTTTGTCATGAACTACAACATGAATAATATGGAGAAATCAATAGCTGAGATGCATGCCATGCTCAAAACAGCTGAGCAAAGCATAAGCAAAAAGCCTGGCCATGTTCTGATGGTCAACAAAGGGAAAGGCATGAAAGTCAAGGGTAAGGCTAAGGCTAAGGCAAAAGTTGGTGGTAAGCCTAAGCCCAAACCCAAGCCCAAGGTTAAACCTCCAAAGGAAGGAGTTTGCTTCCACTGCAATGAACCTGGTCATTGGAAAAGGAATTGCAAGCTTTACTTGGAAGAATTAAAGAAGAAGAAGAGTGGTGAGACTACTCCTTCAGGTATTTATGTTATAGAAATTAACTTATCTACTTCTAATTCCTAGGTATTAGATACTAGATGTGGATCTCACATTTGTACAAATGTGCAGGGACTCAAAAGGAGTAGGTAGCTGAAAAGGGGTGAAGTGGACCTACGAGTTGGTAATGGAGCAAAAGTTGCTGCTCTAGCTGTAGGATCTTATGAGTTGTGTCATGGCCGGATTTGTACCCTAAGAGAATTAACCTAATTTGGCATGTGAGTGAGTGGATTGAATGTGTAGCATTGGACTTAATTGAAAGAAAGCAGTATAGTTAAGGGGTTAAATGGTAATTATGAATGTTTGTGCTAAGCATGAGTTAAAGGCTGATTAACTAGTTAAAGGAAGGATTAACTAAGAATAAAATAACTTGATTTAATGGAAAGTGGAGGCAGATTAGAGGAAGTGGTTTTCGTGTGGCTTCTTGAGAGGATGCCACCTACACCTTTGCATGCAAGAGTGAGTTAAGGGAAGGGAAGAGTTTCATTTGTGTAATCTAGCAATTTTCTGTGTTCTTCTCTTTTCTTTCTTGCGTGGGAGTGAGTGTTAAAGAAGGGTAAGTATATTGATGTTAAGTTGCTCAAGAATTAAGGGTTAAACCTAAGAGGTAAGTGAATAAGTGCATATTCTCATCTTCTACTCTTTCTTCTTGGTTGAGCTGGTTTGGATGGGATATTATTGGTTTGAGTTTGAGCTTGAGCATCTGTGTTGTTTTGTTAGCTGAAAAAGTGAAGAGAGATAAGGGAAAGGCTGTAATCGGCGAACCGAGCGTCCGTCGTAATTAGGAGCTAAGGCGACGAGGTTTGGGAACAAACCCTAATTGTATGAATATGTGATTAGTGTTGGTTAAATAGGGTTTTGAACTGAATTGCATGATATGTGAAATTGAAGGTTGAGCATGAATTATGTGATGCTAAATTGTATGATTATAGTAGCAATATGATTGTGATAAAGTGCTTGAAAGTGATTATGATTTGTACTATTATTGAATGCCAAACAAGAAGGGAAAATCAGGTATGTGTTATTGATTGTGTGGTTGATGTATTTGGGTTAATTGCCAAAAGTGAGAATGAGATTTGAAGTCTTAATGAGAAGGAAGAAATGGACTGAAAAACATAACCATGTCATGGTGTTTTTGCATAGGTCACGGTGACAATGAAATCCATTGTGACCGTGAGGTATGCTTGAGTTCAATTCTGCCTAATGGATTTTGGTATGTCACGGTGACAATGAACTTCATTGTGACCGTGAGGTACCCAAGGGAGCATTCTGTTTTGCAAAGTGAGAATATGTCACGGTGACAATGGGATTCATTGTGACCGTGACATACCCTCAGGTTGCATTCTGCCGAGAGTTGGGAACACATCACGGTGACAATGAAATTGGTTGTGACCGTGACATTTCCCCAATTTGCATTCTGTTTTGGACTTCAATATGTCACGGTGACAATGAAATCCATTGTGACCGTGACCCACCCTGTTTTGGCAATATAATCCTAATGTGTTTGGTCATTCAAATGGCATGGCTTTAAGCTGAAATGAAGGACAGCATGAGTAAGTAATGTATATGTGTTAAGTGATCTACAAATGCATACAACTATGATGACTTCTGAATGGGATAAGTTATGTGAATATTAAATGTGAAGACTGAATTTGAAAGTATATTGAATATGCAAATGAAATGTATGGCTGTGTGCTAATACAAATGTGTAAAGTGAAAAGTGAACTGAATAACGTGTTTAACAACTTAAGCCTGCGAGTCAAGTAGTGGATAGTTAGGCATGCCTATAGGGTCAAGTGCTTCAGCCCCATGCGTTAAATGTGTCTGATTCCATGGGAATCACAATGCGAATATCCTTACTGGATTGTGTTATATGTGGAATGATGAAAGGTACCAGAAGGTACTAATGTGATATGAAGCACCAGAAGGTGTTAATGTGAAAAAGTAGTCTCGATGAGATTACTGGTATCTGAGAGATACCGATGCGATACCCGTTATCCGCGTCATTGAATTGCAGGCAAAGTGGCAAAAAGGCTAATTGGTTAATCGGCAAAAAGTTAATTAAATATAAACAGAAGTGATTGTGATACAAGGAAGTATGGAAATGTGAATAAGTAATTGATGCCTTATGATTGAATATAGTAATAGTTAATCTGGCATGATTATTAGCATGTTATGTATGATGATTCTGATGTGTGATAAATTATATGCTATATGTATGAGTTCCCCACTAAGCGTTATCGCTTAGCATGGATTTACTCTAATCCGTGCAGGTACGGACGAGAGGTGGCTGAAAGACGTCCCCCGCATTTTGGTACGGTCAACAATAGGAAGTATATAGTGTAGGTTTGGGGGCTTGTTATTTGGGACCTTTGTATAAGTTTTATATGGTTAATATGTATTTTGAATATGTAAAGGCATGTAATAATGTAGTAATCACGGATGTAACCTCCCACATGTAT
The DNA here is from genome assembly GCA_947683425.1 of Excoecaria cochinchinensis. Taxonomy (NCBI): domain Eukaryota; kingdom Viridiplantae; phylum Streptophyta; class Magnoliopsida; order Malpighiales; family Euphorbiaceae; genus Excoecaria; species Excoecaria cochinchinensis. The sequence continues at coordinate 9,335,421 of CANTUQ010000004.1, forward strand.
GTGTGTCATGTGAATAGCTAAGGCGTGTGACTAATAGTAGTTGGCATGTGATGCATGAATTTAAATAGTATGTGATGAAATTTTATTATTCAGTTTCCGCATGTGTTCTGGGTGTGTGTGCGACCTTCTCTAACTAAGATTAGCTGAGCTAGTTTGTCGTTAGGGAACGGGCGTCACAAGTTGTGGTATCAGAGCCTAGGTTGAGTCTTTTCTGGGAATTGGGTAGATAAGATGTGTATAGTTTGTTGACCTAATGCGGAAGTCCTTGTTTAATCTGTGTAGTAAGATGGATTCTGGAAGGCATACCGGTGAGGAATCTGCCGAAAGTGTGAATCCTCGTGAAGCTGAGGTGACAGGGTCTGGGCAGTCTAGATCGGTTGGCTATGGGAATGAGATTCCATTTGGGCCTATGGAAGCCATGATGAAAATGACACAAGATATGGCGAGAGTGATGGAACGTATGATGGCGCCAAGAGCCCCAATAGAATCTTTGAGGTAGCATGGTTTGGAGGAATTTCATGGAACAAGGTTAGATGAGTCAGAAAAAGCAGAGTACTGGATTGAGAAGGTGGAAAGGATTCTTAAGGAGATACGATGTCCTCCAGATCAGTGAGTTGAATGTGTGGAGTCATTACTCCAAGGTCCTGCATATGATTGGTGGAAGCTGGTCCTGCAGAATCCGATGCTTCCTGAACCATTAAACTGGGAGTTCTTTGAAAAAGAATTCAAGAACAAGTATATTACTAAAGCACATCGAGAGGCAAATTGGAAGAAGTTCTTGAGTTTGAGACAGAGGACTATGACAGTGGCAGAGTATGAAGCAGAATTCTGTCGCTTAAGCAAATATGCGCCGAAAGGTGTGTTAACTGATGTGTTGCGATGTCAACAGTTTGAGGATGGATTGATTGAGGAAATTAAAGCTTTGTTGATTTCTTTAACAACAGAGCAGAATATAAGTTACTATCGAATTGTACAAGCAGCTTTGAGAGCTGAAAGGACTTTGGGAGCCCAAAGAGAATGGAGACAAAGGAAGAATGCGAATAGAGGTGGTTCCCAGACGGGGAAAAGATCAAGAGATTCTCATGTGGCATCACCTGCGGAATCAGGGTTCAGTTCTGCAGTGAGAGGTAAGAAGCGAGGCGCTCCCTCAGCATCTGGTTCTGGAAGAGGAACATCTGGTAATAGAAGTGAGGTTCATGAGTGTCCTCATTGTGGTAAGAGGCATAGAGGAGAATGCTGGAGAGTGTCGGGTGCTTGTTATAGATGTGGGAGCACTGAGCATTTCATTGCTAATTGCCCGAATACCTATGAGATGTCAGGAAATCAGCAAGAGCAGAGTAGGGGTGGTTCAAACTTGCCTTCTACGAACAGAGGAAGAGGAAGAGGACGTGGCAGAGGTAGTCAGTCCAGAGGTGCAGTCGATTCTGAGATTGTGGATAGACCTGATGAGGCTCCAGTGCGGGCTTATGCTATGAGGGCACGAGAGGATCAGGACGCGCCTGAGGTGATAGCGGGTGTGACGCGCGCCGGATCCCGAGCGCCGCCCCTATGACCGCCCGCTTGAGGGCGATCGGGGGAATTGCGGGTCCGTTGATAGCTTGCAATAAATAGCAAGTGCGTCTATGTTGGGCAACAGGGAGGTTTCATGGAGTCGCCACCCAATAGAACATTGGGAAAGTTACTCTCGCCTCGGAGAGCCTAAGACTGCGCGTTGTATCCATTTTGGGCCAACCAGAGGGGTCTTGGAAGGTAAACCTCTCGCCCTAAGGAGCCTAGGATTAGCGCTAAAGTCTCGTGACCCAAGAAGTATTTTGGAGGATAACCTCTAAACTCTCGAGCCTAAAGACCAGAGCTGGGTCCGGGATTTCTCATCTATTTCTACCTCGATTAATTTATGATCAAATTTTAATTATCATTAATTCGCTCTCCCTCCACACGATGCAATTTTAATCTAAAAGCGCAAATATTCACATTGAACGCGATAGGATAAACATATCAAAAATAACATCAATTGTAAACTACAATAATATCAGGAGCGGAATACAACTCCCATTTAAAAGTGCAAACATACATAAAACCGGGGAATTTATTAACTATGAGGACTTTGGTCCCCGCATGCTCAATTAAAGAAAATATTTTGGATGTGGTAATTTTATTTGGGATGAAAACTAGGACATTGGTCCCATTTTATTATGAAAAATCTAAACTAATTTAGTAAAACTATTTTTGTGATTTTTATTTAGGTGCGCATAAGAAAACATTTCACTCAATGAATATATACAAGGAAATTAAAATAAAATGAGAATTAAAAATGTATAAAGAAAATACCAAACCCCGCAACTCCTCCTTCACGTGCATGGATGCTCAAATGAGGATAAAATAATGATTTGCAACCAAACATAAAAATAAAAGAAATTCATGTTAGTGATTAAGCCAACGAAATAATATGACATAAAAGATAACATGTACAGTGACCATATAACATGCATAAGATACTATAACATGCATAAAAATAATTATGATGCAATTTAACATGCATAAAGTGAGATAACATCATGGCAAATGCAATTTATTAATAATAGAGGTTAACATGCATGAAAAATTAATGACAATTAATTTTATTACTCCTAAAATGTGCATGAATGTGTAACATAAGAACAATAAAACCTAACATGCATACAAAATATGAATAATAACATTAATGATAATAGTGATACTAGCACCTAATGATAGCAATAAACAAGTCTAATAAAAATTTTAATGATAATTAATACATGCAAACATAATAATAATCATAATATAACATAAAGAGATCAAAGATATTAACAACCTAAATTAAACATGCATAACAACATGGACAAAAAATAATTTGACATGAAGATAAGATAATAGAATTTAAAAGAATTTACTTGTTATATAAACAATTGAAGATAAAAAATAAGAAGAAGAATATGGAGACTAAGAGAATTTACATGCTTGATATGTCAATTGGAAGCAAAAATAAAGGAAATTAACAAGAGAATTAATGAGTAAAACCAAGAATAATTACCCTCAAATTCAGGTTTGAAGAATTGAAGGTAGAAGTCTTGAATTCCTTGTCTCTTCCTTGTGAAAATGCTTGGAAAATAGCTTGGAAACTTGAAGAAAAACTCTAAAAACCAGTGTGTAAAGATTGATTTTTTTCTCTCTAAGTAAAAACCCAAAAATCCAGTTTTTTGCTCTCAAAATGTCTCTTAGTTCGTCCTCTTTTTGTTTCTGAATTTTTCTAGTGTTTTAACCCTCAAAAACTACCCAAAAAACCACCCAAAACCGTCAAAAAACCGCTAAAAATCGTGTTTGGGTCGAAAAATGGGCGAAATGGGCGAAGTGGGGCGAGAAATCGGCGTGAGGGGCGATTTCCGTGCGCCTCGCGCACGTTCCGCGGAGTCTCCGCGCACGACGTGCGCGGAGCGAGCGACGCCCGAGGCGTCGGCCGCGCGGAGCGCACGCTCCGCGCACGGAAATTCGCGACGGCCCTTGGCCGTCGCCTTTCCGTCGCGATTAATTTCCCCTATTTTCTACTTTTCTATTTTTTTCATTTTTTAATCATTTTTTTACCCCTTTTTTTTTTAAATTTTTTATATAAAATACCCTCAACCTAAAACACACTTTTTCTTCTTCAAAATAATTTAAAAAAATATATTTAAAATATTTTTAAAATACCCTTTTTACTCACCGAAAAGACAAGGAAAATCACTTATGAGCTCCAATCTTTTTGCCTATAAGCCGGCATAGCTAAATTTCATCATCGGGTAATCCTGATCAAGGCTACTCGGGACCCGGTGTCTACAGTTGCCCCCAATTTTGAAGAGACTAGTGCATGGGTGCCTAGGTGAGCCAAAATTCAGGAAAAGGAAAGAAACGCGTACCTGAAGCGGCGATCTTCCTGCTTGATGGAGTTATGATGATAGCTGCTGCTGTCTTTTGGTTCTAGCTGGTAATACCGTAGGTGCGCTAACCTCTTGTGGGTGGCGCCGCTATCGTGCTAAACATTGTGAGTTGGTAATGCCGTGGTCGTGCTAACCTCTTGTGGGTAGTGCCGCCATCGTGCTAACCGCTGTGAATTGGTAGTGCCGTGGTCGTGCTAACCTCTTGTGGGTAGTGCCGCCATCGTGCTAACCGCTGTGAATTGGTAGTGCCGTGGTCGTGCTAACCTCTTGTGGGTAGTGCCGCCATCGTGCTAACCGCTGTGAATTGGTAGTGCCGTGGTCGTGCTAACCTCTTGTGGGTAGTGCCGCCATCGTGCTAACCGCTGTGAATTGGTAGTGCCGTGGTCGTGCTAACCTCTTGTGGGTAGTGCCGCCATCGTGCTAACCACTGTGAATATATGTTGTGGTCGTGCTAACCTCTTGTGGGTAATGCCGCCATCATGCTAACCGCTGTGGATTTATTTTTTATTTTTTATTTTTTATTTTTTATTTTTTGCTCCTTTAGATGTTTGGACTAGTGTCATCACTTGGCTTTTGTGGGTGTTTCCCGCCGATTTCTCCTGCAAGATTGTATGCATAGGAATATACAAGAAATCATGTGTGTATGTTATGGAATGCAAATGCTTGCAAAAATGTATAGATCGCGCCCTAGGTGATCCATGGTTTGCTGAACTTATAGCTTGTCTGCTGTACCATGCCCCCTGAATCCTGAGGATCGTCGACAAGCTTTCTGAAAGAGACGTCCGGTGTATATCCCTTGCCCCCTGGTCAATGATCATTTACTTGGGATTCTATTTCATGTTCTATGTTGTGTGTTGTCTGACTGACGGAAGATCATCTTGAATTAATGTCGCCTTATCGCTCCAGGCATTGAATGTCATTGTTTTAAAGGTAGTGCGTCCCTTGTGGATTTTCGCACTAGCTTTTCTTTGCGGGAAATGCGTCCCTTATGGGATTTTCACACAACCCTTTGCCTAACTTTTGCCTGGAATGGACCCAACCCAATCCAGCGGCTTTTGTTTATTTTATTTTTTTGTAGGGCAGACTGCCTGTTTCCAGGTTTTCACCCTGCCCTTTGGCCTAACTTTTGCTTAGAGAGCCAGTTACGGTTTTCACCTCTGACGGCCTTCTTTGTTTTTTTTTTTTTTTTTTTTTTTTTTTTTTTTTTTTTAGAGAAGGTTATCACCAAAGCTTCTGTTAAGAGCAAATAGGACATATCTGATGAGCGATAATCATTAGATGAAAAATTGATATAACTCTTTTTGAGACAGAACTGAAAGATCAATGAAAATATATTCTTTTATTCCTTGCAAAAATTGTGTACATTTCTATATGATTTCATCATACATGATTTTCATTTGACAAGAATTCAAAAGCATATGACTACACCTAATCTCGGAGTGGATTTTGTCAGCCTCAAACTCCTGTTATTAATCGGCCCTCTCGGGTTTTCTCGATTAAATATTTTCTCTGATGCCTCTAATTTTTGCACAAGATGCCTTTTTTCGGTTTTCACCCTGTCGAGGCACCCAATTTTAGCACAGCCGCCTTTTTTCGGTTTTCGACTTGCAGGGCATTTTATTCTCTTCTTTTTATTTTGGTCTTTAGCCGTGGAACCTTTTGAGTCTGTCGACATTAATCGGTTCTTTGAATTCGTTCCCATCACTATCCGACAAGATTGCAGCTCCCTTGGACAGCAACTTTTTCAAAATGAATGGACCTTCCCAGGTTGGTCTGAATTTGCCTCGTATGTCTGGAACTCCCGGCCTCATCATCTTAAAGACCAAGTCCCCCTCCTTCAACGGGTGCTTTCGTACTTTCTTGCCAAATGACCGAGCCAACCTCTTTTGATAAACCTGATTGTGGTAATAGGCTCTCAACCTATCTTCATCCAATAGATTCAACTGCAACAATCGCTGTTGTGCCCATTCTGTCTCCGGAATCTCGGCTTCCAGGACTACCCTTAATGATTTCAGCTCAATTTCAACCGGCAGGACTGCTTCAGTTCCATACACCAGAGAGAATGGTGTTGCCCCCGTAGAGGTTCTGACTGTTGTTCTATAACCCCAAAGTGCGAAGGGTAGCTTTTCTGCCTAATCCTTGTAGTTCTGAACCATCTTGGCTAAAATTCTCTTCACATTCTTATTCGCCGCTTCAACTGCACCATTCGCTTGAGGACGGTAAGGAGAAGACTTATGATGTTGGATCCCATATTTCTGGAGCATCTGTTTAGTCTCTGCCAGGAATTGCACCCCATTATCAGACACAATGTGATGTGGGAGACCATATCTGCATATCAAATTCCGCTCGATGAATTTAGCCATATCCCTTGCATCAACCTTCTTGAAAGATTCAGCCTCAACCCACTTAGTGAAGTAGTCAATGGCAACTATGATGAATCTATGCCCATTAGAAGCAGTAGGATGGATTTCGCCTATGATGTCTATTCCCCATGCTGCAAATGGCCATGGAGATGTTAAGTTATGTAACTCTGAAACTGGCACATGCCTCAAATTCGCGTACTGTTGGCATAACTGGCATTGCTTCACAAATTTTGAACAATCTGTATCCATTGTGAGCCAATAAAACCCTTGGCGCATGATCTTCTTTGCTAAGACTAAGCCATTCATGTGAGCTCCACAAACCCCGGCATGAACTTCTTCCATAACTCTTTTAGCTTCTTTCTCTGCCAGACATCTTAACTGGATACCATCAGCTTGCCTTTTGTATAAAGTGCCATTAACACTGATGAATTGAGTGGATAACTTCCTGATCATTTTTTGGTCCTTCTCAGTGGCTTCCTCTGGAAAAACTGATCTCTCTAAATAATTCTGAATGTCATAATACCATGGATTTCCATCAGTGGCCTCAATGTCCATCACCTGTTCCGCTTCAAAACCAGGTCTTTCCGAACTATATATCAGCACGGGTTTCATCGCAACTCCTGTTGGGTTGTCCCACATAGACACTAAAGTTGCTAGAGCATCAGCTAACTGATTTTCGTCTCTGAGGATGAAGTGAAAAGTGCAAATCTCAAATTGGCTGCTCAACGCTCTCAAGTGCTTTACATAAGGCAACAGCCTTTCTTCCTTGACTGACCACTCTCCTTTAATTTGATGAATTACCAAGGAGGAATCCCCAAATACTTCTGCGGTCTTTGCCCCCAGAGCAAGCAATGCTTCCAATCCAAAGATGCAAGCTTCGTATTCTGCTTCATTATTGGTAGCCTTATACCTCAGCTTCTTAGCCAATGGTAACCTTTCACCATCTGGGGTCGTAAGAATAACTCCTACGCCTGCTCCCTTATTATTGACTGCTCCATCAAAGAATAACTGCCACCCTTGCTCTGCTATGGCCGTGACATCTTCATCTGGGAAGTTGTATTCAAACTGATCTCCCTCAATAGGATGCTCGGCTAAGAACTCCGCTACGGCTCTTCCCTTAATAGTTTTCCTGGTTATGTACTCAATGTCAAATTCCTGCAATAGCAGTAACCATCTTCCCATCTTCCCTAGTAGAGAGGGTGCTTCTTGGAGGTATCTGAGCGGATTATGTTTGGCAACCGTTTGTACCTTGAAGGAATGAAAGTAGTGTCGCAACTTCTTAGAAGCCCAGATAACCGCTAAACAAATCTTTTCCACCTCTACATATTTGGCTTCGTAAGGCAGGAATTTCTTGCTAAGATAATAAACGGCAAACTCTATACCAAAATCATCTTCTTGAGACATCATAGCACCCACTGAGTTATCTTCCACAGCTAGGTACAGGATTAGTGGTTTGGCATGGCGTGGTGGTCTTAACACCGGAGGATTTAACAAATACTCCTTAATGGTGTCAAAGGCCAATTGACAGTCATTGTTCCATATCACCGGCTGATTCTTCCTAAGAAGCTTGAAAATAGGCTCACATACCGAAGCTACCTTGGCAATAAATCGGCTGATGTACTGAAGCTTTCCTAGGAAACCTCTAACGTCCTTCTCCTTCTGGGGCACTGGCATCTCTCTTATGGCTTTGACTTTATCGGGATCTAGCTCGATTCCCATCTGGCTTACCACATGGCCTAACAACTTTCCTGATGTAACTCCAAAAATGCACTTCTTGGGATTGAGTCGCAGATCATACTTGCTAATCCTTTGAAAGAACTTTTCTAATGCCTCAAAGTGACCTTCCCTAGTAGCCGACTTAATCATCATGTCATCGACGTACACCTCCACTTCTTTGTGGATTAAGTCATTGAGAACCTTGGTCGCCATCCTCTGATAGGTTGCTCCTGCATTCTTCAACCCAAAAGGCATAACCCGGTAGGCATATGTCCCCCACTCGGTGATAAAGGCTGTCTTGATCCGGTCCACTATCTTGTTAAGGATTTGATTGTACCCTGCGTACCCATCCACAAAGCTATACATCATACAAGCAGCAGCACTATCTACTAGCACATCAATATGAGGTAGTGGAAAATCATCTTTAGGGCAAGCTTTGTTCAGGTCTCGATAGTCGACGCATACTCGAACCTTACCGTCTTTCTTAGCTACAGGAACCACATTAGCTAACCATGTTGGGTATTGAACCTCTATCAGGAACTTAGCCTCAATCTGCTTATGGATCTCCTCTTTCACTTTCTGTGCCCATTCTGGCCTAAGCCTCCGAAGCTTTTGCTTGACTGGTTTAAACTCTGGGTAAGTTGGGATGGCATGTTCGGCAACATCTCGATCTATTCCCGGCATATCCTCATAGGTCCAGGCAAAGACTTTTTTATATTTTTTTAATATTCTCTCAAATTTTATTCTCTCTTCAGGAGTTATGTCTGACGCTAGCAAAATTTCCTTTGGATTTTCCAAAGTTCCGAGATTAAATGCAGTTGTGCCAGTTGAATTAATATCAAAAATGAATGCATCATGCTTATGATCATGCGAAATGAAATCATCAGACACATCACACAAGTAAGCAAAGTTGTTCATCTCATTAACATAATCAGAAACATTAACATTGTTCTCAAAGAGTTCTGGTATAAAAAGAGAATCTAAATGACTATCAACTTTAGTCGACGCTGATGCTGCAGATGACTGTGCTTTGGCTTCTTGATTTGGTGAAATCTTGAGATCCTCAATCTTCGGCTCTGGTTCCACTATCTTCTCCTTCCCTTTGAGCTTAGTGGCTAATAGCTTATCAGTGACGATCTCTTCAGGCTCATCCCTGTCCCATATGCTGCATTGGGTCATAATCTCCTCATCCCAAAAGTTCTCTACAGCTTTAACAACTCCGATCTCCCAATCAAAGACATCGTTGAAAATTTCAAATCCAGGGATAATCTTCCCATCTACCCACTGCGGTTCTTCTTCTCCAGTATAGGCACAAACCGATGATGATGGCACAAAGCTCTCCGAAATATGGGGAATCTTCCCTGACCCTTTCTTCTTACCATATTCTCCTTTGTAGCCCAACCCCTTTCGATCTTTCTGACCACGTGTAGTGATAGCATTCTGCAGCCCTTGTGACTCTTTTCCCAAACCAGCCCCTGGGAGGAAGTGCATCTTCTTCAGCATATTCACCACTTGAGGGCTACATTCTAGGTTTTGCTCTTCTCCGATCATCGATACATGAAAGCCACTGAATGGCTGATTAGAGATCTCCAAGGCAGACACTTGGTTCTCTCTTGCTGCTTTAATGGTCACTACTTCTCCTTCATGGGGTATTTTAATTATCTGGTGTAATGTGGATGGTACTCCCCCTAACTTGTGGAACCACGGTCTACCAAGCAGAGCTGAGAAGTTTGCTGGAATCGGCAAGACCACAAAATCTGTTTCTGTCTCAATGGGCCCTGTCTTTACCAAAGCTTTGAAAATTCCCGATGCTTGCCTCCTGGAGTTGTCGTAAGCAGTGATGGTCAGGTTAGATTTGCTTAACATACTCTCATCCATCCCAAAGGCCTGAAGTGCCACCAAAGGGCAGACATTTATCGATGACCCGTCATCAACCATGACACAAGCGGTGTGTTTACCATTGATCTGTGCCTTGATGTACAAAGGTCGGTTGTGGTTGCGACCCTCTGTTGGTAGGTCTGCATCAGAAAAAACCAACTTCTCCCCGGATCCCCCCTTTACAAGGTCTAAAAGCTCGGATGGAGAGATTGTAGTTGCTACGGTGGATACGCTCAATGCTTCGACTAACTTCTGTCGGTGCGAGGGGGACTGTCTCAAGAGGTCCCAAATAGATATCTGAGCCGTGGTCTTTTTCAGTTGCTTCACTATTGAATTTTCTTCCGGCTCTTTCTCTGCGATTGCTTGTGCTGGGTCCTGCTGCTTCTCAGCTTCTGGAATGACCCTCCCACTTCTTGTTACTGCTTCTACTCTTTCTTCTTCCTCTGAATCCCACGGATCCGTAAACTCTCCATTTTTCTCATCTTCGTCATCTCCACTCTCACTAGTGGACCAACAGTCTATCGCTGCAACGGAAACCCCTTTTTCATCCACTGCAGGGTGAGTAATAGCGACATACTCATTTCCATATAGATCTTGCATTACGTACCACTCTAGTAGGCTCGATCCGATCATAAAGACTGGAGGTGGCACCGTATTATAACCGGACTTCTTCTTGCTTTCTCTCTGCTCAGGATCGGTGATCTGCTTGTTGTCAATTAGATCTTGGACCCGATGTCTTTGCATTATACACTCATCCGTCAAATGCCCGGTATGTTGGTGGAATGCGCAGTATTCATTCTCTTTGTGCCCCGGCTGTCCTTGGGCCTTGGCCAGCTTAGGTGATAGGGGCCGCAGTTTTCCTTCTTTTATTAGCCTCTTCAGCACCCATGATAAAGGCTTACCCAAGTTGGAGAAATACCTCTAACTTACGCCGGTTGCAGACACCTCGGCAGTCTTCCCAACTCTGTTACCACTGCTTGAACCTACTGGTTTGGCCGTCCCCTGATTGCTGTATCCCCTCCGGGCATAGGACTCACTATTTGCCCTCTTGGATAAATATTCTCCTTCCGCTTCTATGGCAATGTCCTTCAAAGACTCCCAATCCTTGAGTCCCTTCATTTTCAGTCCCTCTCTCAAGTAAGGACTGGCATTTCGAATGAATAGCCGGATCTGATCAGAAGTGTCCGGTTTGCGTTTCATCTCCATAACCCGGTTTCTCCACCGAGTAAGGTACTCGTGGAAGGACTCCCCAGCCTTCTGTTGTAACAACTCGAGATCTTTCAAAGTGACCTCCATCCGGGTACTGCAATCGTACTGCTTAAGGAACTCTTCGGTCAACAAGTCCCAGTCCTCCTTGGATCTCCTGTCAAGCCCATGGTACCAATCAATAACAGCTCCTGTGAGACTCAAGCAGAAATATTCTATCTTCTGCTTTCTTGTTAAGGTCGTTCCCTTCATGACCAGCGAGTATTGCTTGATGTGTGCGGCAGGGTCAGAGGTTCCATCAAATTTGGGAATGTCCGGCATCTTAAAATTCTGGGGAATTAGGACATCCCCATCCAGCTCTCGGTCTTCCGGGTTCATTCCTTTTCCCACGGTCATCATCCTTGCCATGACCTCAAATCTCTCTTCCATTTTCCTCCACATTGCCTCATCCAGTTTTGGCAACTTTTCTTTAGCCACTGCATGCTCCTCATGCTCATCTCCCCCAAACTCAACTTCAGACCTGGGGGCCTTCTCTGCGCTCAATGGGTGCAGGTACTCTTTGCTCAATAATAGGTGGGTCAACCACTGGTTGGTTAACCGCAGCAGGACGTTCTTCTCTAACAACCTCTTGTTCAGCTGGTACTCGGACAGGAATAGCAGCAGCTTGTTGCCCAGCTATGGTGGCGGCAAGATTGCCCATCATTGCAATCATTCGGGCTTCAAATTCCTCCATTCTCTTTCCTACCTCCTCAACGATTACTGCCCGGGTTGCATCAGACTCATTTGATGGATTAGCCATACTTACTTCTATTGATGATTCAGAAGAAAACCCCACACTATTTTCTGAGATTGAATCTGAACTATGATCTGACACTAACTCAGTTAACCCCAAAAGCGACGTCCTTCTTAACCGTCCGTCGGGACCTCTAGACCACCCAGGAGAATCTATGATGGCTGAAATGCAAAAATTGTTAAGATGATGCATGATTAAAATGCAATGCATGCTCGTGCTGATGCAACATAGACAAACACATGCAAGCAGATAGATCTTTCCAACCTTGTATCTCCCACACACGTGGTAATGCGGTCTCTTTCCTAGGTGGGCTTGATCCATGGGTTAACGGGGAACCCAATGGACACGTATGGTGCGCGGTGAAAAAACCGGCAGCATAACAGCTCCTATCTAATGTACATACGTATGGGTGTTTGGCCATTACGTATTTAAACAATTCAACTTAACTAAGATGGGCCCACCGGGGCATGAAAGCCTTTGATGAAGACCATTTAATTAAATTGGTTTCGTTTAATATATGATGGCCCATATAGCAAGCATAGTAGTACGGTACATTTCACCTAGTGGAAGTATCTATTGCCATTACATGAGCTTTAGTCATGGGGTGATGATATTTTTGGGTTACCCAAGCATGATCCCTGCCGACGGGTCTAGCTCATCACGAGCGTAACGACCGATCGGGTCATCATTTGATATACCATTTAATGGCACGAGACTTGGGCTGGTGATTATCCCTAACACTTCCCCAAATTGAGTGAAAATGGGGTCGTGCTTCAGGAACGCACCGGGGCTAGAAAAGGGACCAAACTAGCATATTCTAAAGCTCTAATGAGATGTAATGCAAATGAGAGAGAGTGAATTTGTGAATTAAATTTTAATCATAAATGTTAAACGAGGTATTTTCAAATTGAAATCTCGAACCATAAACGTCCCCAGTGGAGTCGCCACTGTGATGCGCACCGGATCCCGAGCGCCACCCCTATGACCGCCCGCTTCAGGGCGATCGGGCAATTGCGGGTCCGTTGATAGCTTGCAAATAAATCGCAAGTGCGTCTATGTTGGGCAACAGTGAGGTTTCATGGAGTCACCACCCAATAGAACATTGGGAAAGTTTCTCTCGCCTCGGAGAGCCTAAGACTGTGCTTAGTACCCATTTTGGGCCAGCCAGAGGGGTCTTGAAGGAGTTAACCTCTCGCCCTAAGGAGCCTAAGATTAACGCTAAAGTCTCGTGGCACAAAAAGGTGTCTTGGACGAGTGAACCTCTCGCCTCGTTGAGCCCAAAGACCAGAGCTGGGTCCGGGATTTCTCATCTATTTCTACCTCGATTAATTTATGATTGAATTTTAATTGTCATTAATTCGCTCTCTCTCCACACAATGCAATTAATTTAAGGCGCATTTATTCATGTTAGGAAAACCATAAATTAGCAAGTAAAGCAATGAATTACAATAATACAAGGAGCGGAATACAACTCCCTTTTAAAAGTGCAAACATACATAAAACCGGGGAATTTATTAACTATGAGGACTTTGGTCCCCGCATGCTCAATTAAAGAAAATATTTTGGATGTGGTAATTTTATTTGGGATGAAAACTAGGACATTGGTCCCATTTTATTATGAAAAATCTAAACTAATTTAGTAAAACTATTTTTGTGATTTTTATTTAGGTGCGCATAAGAAAACATTTCACTCAATGAATATATACAAGGAAATTAAAATAAAATGAGAATTAAAAATGTATAAAGAAAATACCAAACCCCGCAACTCCTCCTTCACGTGCATGGATGCTCAAATGAGGATAAAATAATGATTTGCAACCAAACATAAAAATAAAAGAAATTCATGTTAGTGATTAAGCCAACGAAATAATATGACATAAAAGATAACATGTACAGTGACCATATAACATGCATAAGATACTATAACATGCATAAAAATAATTATGATGCAATTTAACATGCATAAAGTGAGATAACATCATGGCAAATGCAATTTATTAATAATAGAGGTTAACATGCATGAAAAATTAATGACAATTAATTTTATTACTCCTAAAATGTGCATGAATGTGTAACATAAGAACAATAAAACTTAACATGCATACAAAATATGAATAATAACATTAATGATAATAGTGATACTAGCACCTAATGATAGCAATAAACAAGTCTAATAAAAATTTTAATGATAATTAATACATGCAAACATAATAATAATCATAATATAACATAAAGAGATCAAAGATATTAACAACCTAAATTAAACATGCATAACAACATGGACAAAAAATAATTTGACATGAAGATAAGATAATAGAATTTAAAAGAATTTACTTGTTATATAAACAATTGAAGATAAAAAATAAGAAGAAGAATATGGAGACTAAGAGAATTTACATGCTTGATATGTTAATTGGAAGCAAAAATAAAGGAAATTAACAAGAGAATTAATGAGTAAAACCAAGAATAATTACCCTCAAATTCAGATTTGAAGAATTGAAGGTAGAAGTCTTGAATTCCTTGTCTCTTCCTTGTGAAAATGCTTGGAAAATAGCTTGGAAACTTGAAGAAAAACTCTAAAAACCAGTGTGTAAAGATTGATTTTTTTCTCTCTAAGTAAAAACCCAAAAATCCAGTTTTTTGCTCTCAAAATGTCTCTTAGTTCGTCCTCTTTTTGTTTCTGAATTTTTCTAGTGTTTTAACCCTCAAAAACTACCCAAAAAACCACCCAAAACCGTCCAAAAACCGATAAAAATTGTGTTTGGGTCGAAAAATGGGCGAAATGGGGCGAGAAATCGGCGTGAGGGGCGATTTCCGTGCGCCTCGCGCACGTTCCGCGGAGTCTCCGCGCACGACGTGCGCAGAGCGAGCGACGCCCGAGGCGTCGCTCGCGCAGAGAGACCGACGCCTAGGGCGTCGGCCGCGCGGAGCGCACGCTCCGCAGCGCTCCGCTCACGGAAATTCGCGACGGCCCTTGGCCGTCGCCTTTCCGTCGCGATTAATTTCCCCTATTTTCTACTTTTCTATTTTTTTCATTTTTTAATCATTTTTTACCCCTTTTTTTTAATTTTTTTATATAAAATACCCTCAACCTAAAACACACTTTTTCTTCTTCAAAATAATTTAAAAAAATATTTTTAAAATATTTTTAAAACTCACCGAAAAGACAAGGAAAATCACTTCTGAGCTCCAATCTTTTTGCCTATAAGCCGGCATAGCTAAATTTCATCATCGGGTAATCCTGATCAAGGCTACTCGGGACCCGGTGTCTACAGCAGGTACTATTCTACTTTGTGGTGTGGAAATGTTTGCACTTATTGATCCTGGTTCAACTCATTCATGTGTATGTGATAAGAAGATATGTGAAAAGATGCCTAAAGTTGAATGTTTAAAATATGATATATGTGTGTCTAGCCGTTTGGGAGGTAATGTTAATGTGAACAGAGTGTATCGAAACTGTGCATTAGAAGTTCAAGGTAGTGTGTTTCCAGTGGATTTGATTGAACTACCGTTTGATGAGTTTGATTTGATTCTGGGTATGGATTGGTTAACTAAGTATGATGCGGATGTTAAGTGTAAGAAGAAAATAGTTATACTCTCTGATGGTAAGGGAAACAGAACGACAGTGAGAGGAGTGTGCACTAATTCTCTTGTGAATGTGATATCTGCTATGCAAGCCTGTCGGTGTATGAGAAAAGGATGTGAAGCTTATTTGGCCCTGGTATTAGATAGTAAGAGAGAACAGGTAAAGATGCAAGAGATACCAATAGTCAGAGAGTTTCCTGACGTGTTTCCTGAAGAATTGAGCGGTGTACCACCAATAAGAGAAGTTGAGTTATCAATTGACGTGGTACCAGGAACTGTACCGGTATCTAAGGCACCCTATAGAATGGCTCCAACTGAGTTGAAGGAATTGAAGGAGCAGTTGCAAGAATTACTGAACAGGGGTTTTATTAGACCTAGTGTTTCTCCTTGGGGAGCACCAGTGTTGTTTGTTAAAAAGAAAGATGGTACAATGAGAATGTGTATCGATTATCGACAGCTGAATAAAGTAACAGTAAAGAATAGGTATCCTTTACCTCGAATTGAAGACTTGTTTGATCAGTTAAGGGGAGCCGGGGTATTCTCAAAGATTGACTTGCGTTCAGGGTATTATCAGTTGCAAGTGAAGAAGGAAGATGTACCTAAGACCGCGTTTAGAACTCGTTATGGGCATTATGAATTTCTAGTAATGCCATTCGGGTTAACCAATGCGCCAGCTGCATTCATGGATTTAATGAATCGGGTGTTCAGACCGTACTTGGATCAGTTTGTGGTTGTGTTCATAGACGATATTTTGGTATATTCAAGAAATGAAAAGGAACATGAACAGCATTTGAGAGTTGTACTTCGGACTTTGCAAGAACATCAGCTGTATGCCAAACTCAGTAAGTGTGAGTTCTGGCTCAAAGAGGTATCATTTCTGGGTCATGTGATCGCATCTGAAGGAGTTAAAGTGGATCCAACTAAGATAGAAGCAATTGTGAATTGGAAACCGCCTAAGAATGTGTTAGAGATTCGTAGTTTCTTAGGGTTGGCTGGATACTACAGAAGGTTTGTGAAAGGATTTTCAGTAATAGCTTCACCATTGACAAGATTGTTACGTAAAGGAATGAAATATGAGTGGTCTGAAAGATGTCAAGCAAGTTTCGATCGGTTGAGGAAGATGTTAGTAGAAGCACCGATTCTTACACAGCCTATGACTGGTAAAGAGTATGTATTGTATACCGATGCTTCAGGTGTCGGATTGGGTTGTGTACTGATGCAAGAGGGGAAGGTGATAGCGTATGCGTCAAGGCAATTGAAACCGCATGAGCAGAATTATCCGACTCATGATTTGGAATTGGCTGCAGTAGTGTTTGCTTTAAAGATTTGGCGACATTACCTGTATGGTGAGAAGTGTAGAATTTACACGGATCACAAGAGTTTGAAATATCTGCTTACACAGAAGGAACTGAATCTGAGACAGCGAAGGTGGCTCGAGTTGTTTAAAGATTATGATTGTATTGTGGATTATCATCCGGGAAAAGCTAACGTAGTGGCCATTGCTTTGAGTAGGAAGTCAATTTCAGCATTACAGTTAAAGCGGATTGAGTGGAGGTTTTCTGCAGATGGAGCTTTATTAGCACAGTTGAAAGCAAGACCGGTTCTGAAAGATGAGTTAATAGTTGCTCAGAGAAGTGATGGGAGATTGCAACAAGTTCTGCAGTCAGTTGGTGATATGGATAAGACTGACTATTCAGTGAATGAAGATGGAATACTGCTGTATAAGAATAGAATGTGTGTGGCCAACGATAAAGAATTAAGAAAGAGATTGATGCACGAGGCTCATAATACAGTTTTCACTATGCATCCAGGTGGAAACAAGATGTATCAAGATATGAAACAGTTGTATTGGTGGCCAGGGATGAAGAAGGATGTAGTGGTATATGTGTCTAAGTGTCTTGTCTGTCAACAAGTTAAAGCGGAGCATCAAGTGCCCCAGGGAATGTTGCATCCACTCCCTATTCCCCAATGGAAATGGGATAATATCACGATGGATTTTGTTACTGGATTGCCTCTGACCTCAAGACAACAAGATGCAGTATGGGTTATTGTGGACAGGTTTTCGAAATCAGCTCACTTTATACCTGTTCGGATGGATTATTCTATGGAAAAGTTGGCTGAATTGTATGTAAGGGAAATTGTCCGATTGCATGGGGTACCTTTGTCTATTGTTTTTGATAGGGATCCCAGATTCACTTCTAAATTTTGAAGGAGTTTACAGGCAGCGTTGGGTACGAAATTGAATTTCAGTACTGCTTTCCATCCACAAACCGATGGACAATCGGAAAGAATTATTCAGGTTTTGGAAGATTTGATTCGAGCGTGTGTTTTGGATTTCTCTAAGAGTTGGGATAGGTATCTTCCACTTATGGAATTTGCTTATAACAACAGTTATCAGACCAGTATTGGTATGGCACCGTATGAAGTTTTGTATGGAAGGAAATGTCGTTCACCGATTTGCTGGACAGAATTGAATGAAAGCAGAGTCATAGGGCCAGATTTGGTTCGCGATACAGAAGAGAAGGCTAAAATCATACAGCAAAGATTGAAGGCAGCAAGTGACAGACAGAAGTCGTATGCTGATTTGAAGAGAAGAGATATTGAGTTCAGTGTAGGTGATAAAGTGTTTCTGAAAGTGTCTCCTTGGAGGAAGGTACTGCGATTTGGTAAAAAGGGGAAGCTGAGTCCAAGGTTTATTGGGCCATATGAAGTGCTTGAAAGAGTAGGTTTTGTAGCTTATCGGTTGGCTTTGCCTCCGACTTTGGCCAAGCTACATGATGTGTTCCATGTGTCTATGTTAAGAAGATATAGGTCAGATGATTCCCATGTGCTATCTCTACCAGAGGTGGAAGTGCAATCAGATTTCACCTATGATGAAAAGCCAATAGTGATCTTAGCAAAAGAAGTCAGACAACTTCGGAACAAGCAGATACCACTTGTGAAATTACTCTGGCAGCACCATGGTGTTGAAGAAGCAACTTGGGAACCAGAAGCGGCTATGCAAGAACAGCATCCACAACTATTTCACTCAGGTATGAATTTCGAGGACGAAATTCTTTAAGGAGGGGAGAGTTGTCATGGCCGGATTTGTACCCTAAGAGAATTAACCTAATTTGGCATGTGAGTGAGTGGATTGAATGTGTAGGATTGGACTTAATTGAAAGAAAGCAGTATAGTTAAGGGGTTAAATGGTAATTATGAATGTTTGTGCTAAGCATGAGTTAAAGGCTGATTAACTAGTTAAAGGAAGGATTAACTAAGAATAAAATAACTTGATTTAATGGAAAGTGGAGGCAGATTAGAGGAAGTGGTTTCCGTGTGGCTTCTTGAGAGGATGCCACCTACACCTTTGCATGCAAGAGTGAGTTAAGGGAAGGGAAGAGTTTCATTTGTGTAATCTAGCAATTTTCTGTGTTCTTCTCTTTTCTTTCTTGCGTGGGAGTGAGTGTTAAAGAAGGGTAAGTATATTGATGTTAAGTTGCTCAAGAATTGAGGGTTAAACCTAAGAGGTAAGTGAATAAGTGCATATTCTCATCTTCTACTCTTTCTTCTTGGTTGAGCTGGTTTAGATGGGATATTATTGGTTTGAGTTTGAGCTGGAGCATCTGTGTTGTTTTGTTAGCTGAAGAAGTGAAGAGAGATAAGGGAAAGGCTGTAATCGGCGAACCGAGCGTCCGTCGTAATTAGGAGCTAAGGCGACGAGGTTTGGGAACAAACCCTAATTGTATGAATATGTGATTAGTGTTGGTTAAATAGGGTTTTGAACTGAATTGCATGATATGTGAAATTGAAGGTTAAGCATGAATTATGTGATGCTAAATTGTATGATTATAGTAGCAATATGATTGTGATAAAGTGCTTGAAAGTGATTATGATTTGTACTATTATTGAATGCCAAACAAGAAGGGAAAATCAGGTATGTTTTATTGATTGTGTGGTTGATGTATTTGGGTTAATTGCCAAAAGTGAGAATGAGATTTGAAGTCTTAATGAGAAGGAAGAAATGGACTGAAAAACATAACCATGTCATGGTGTTTTTGCATAGGTCACGGTGACAATGAAATCCATTGTGACCGTGAGGTATGCTTGAGTTCAATTCTGCCTAATGGATTTTGGTATGTCACGGTGACAATGAACTTCATTGTGACCGTGAGGTACCCAAGGAAGCATTCTGTTTTGCAAAGTGAGAATATGTCACGGTGACAATGGGATTCATTGTGACCGTGACATACCCTCAGGTTGCATTCTACCGAGAGTTGGGAACACATCACGGTGACAATGAAATTGGTTGTGACCGTGACATGTCCCCAATTTGCATTCTGTTTTGGACTTCAATATGTCACGGTGACAATGAAATCCATTGTGACCGTGACCCACCCTGTTTTGGCAATATAATCCTAATGTGTTTGGTCATTCAAATGGCATGGCTTTAAGCTGAAATGAAGGACAGCATGAGTAAGTACTGTATATGTGTTAAGTGATCTACAAATGCATACAACTATGATGACTTCTGAATGGGATAAGTTATGTGAATATTAAATGTGAAGACTGAATTTGAAAGTATATTGAATATGCAAATGAAATGTATGGCTGTGTGCTAATACAAATGTGTAAAGTGAAAAGTGAACTGAATAACGTGTTTAACAACTTAAGCCTGCGAGTCAAGTAGTGGATAGTTAGGCATGCCTATAGGGTCAAGTGCTGCAGCCCCATGCGTTAAATGTGTCTGATTCCATGGGAATCACAATGCGAATATCCTTACTGGATTGTGTTATATGTGGAATGATGAAAGGTACCAGAAGGTACTAATGTGATATGAAGCACCAGAAGGTGCTAATGTGAAAAAGTAGTCTCGATGAGATTACTGGTATCTGAGAGATACCGATGCGATACCCGTTATCCGCGTCATTGAATTGTAGGCAAAGTGGCAAAAAGGCTAATTGGTTAATCGGCAAAAAGTTAATTAAATATAAACAGAAGTGATTGTGATACAAGGAAGTATGGAAATGTGAATAAGTAATTGATGCCTTATGATTGAATATAGTAATAGTTAATCTGGCATGATTATTAGGATGTTATGTATGATGATTCTGATGTGTGATAAATTATATGCTATATGTATGAGTTCCCCACTAAGCGTTATCGCTTAGCATGGATTTACTCTAATCCGTGCAGGTACGGACGAGAGGTGACTGAAGGACGTCCCCCGCATTTTGGTACGGTCAACAATAGGAAGTATATAGTGTAGGTTTGGGGGCTTGTTATTTTGGACCTTTGTATAAGTTTTATATGGTTAATATGTATTTTGAATATGTAAAGGCATGTAATAATGTAGTAATCACGGATGTAACCTCCCACATGTATGTGTGTCATGTGAATAGCTAAGGCGTGTGACTAATAGTAGTTGGCATGTGATGCATGAATTTAAATAGTATGTGATGAAATTTTATTATTCAGTTTCCGCATGTGTTCTGGGTGTGTGTGCGACCTTCTCTAACTAAGATTAGCTGAGCTAGTTTGTCGTTAGGGAACGGGTGTCACAAGTTGACTTTGCCCAATGGGCTTTTGTTAGTTTTGAACAATTGCTATTATGTTCCTAGTTTGAGTAGGAATATTATTTCAGTTTCAAGTTTGGATGATGAAGGTTTTTCTTTTCTTATTAAGAATAAGAAATGTTCTATTTATTATGATGATATGCTTTATGGTATTGCTGATTCATATTGTGGGCTTTATGTCCTAAACCTAGAAACATCCAATAATCATGATATTTATAACATAACTACAAAGAAATCCAAACCAAATGATTTAAATTCAACATATTTATGGCATTGTCGCCTTGGGTATATAAATGAGAAACGCATAGCTAAACTCCATTCAGATGGACTTTTGCAATCATTTGATTTTGAATCATTTGAAAATTGCAAATCTTGTTTATTGGGCAAGATGACAAAGGATCCTTTTACTGGACATAGTGAAAGGGCCACTGACTTATTAGGCCTTGTACATTCTGATGTATGTGGCCCATTAAGCATAAATGCCAGAGGAGGATTTCATTACTTTATTACATTCACAGATGATTTCAGTAGATATGGTTATGTCTATCTAATGAAACATAAACATGAATCATTTGAAATGTTTAGAACCTTTCAAAATGAAGTACAAAATCAACTTGGTAAAACTATTAAAGCACTTCGATCTGATCGAGGTGGTGAATATTTGAGCCAAGAGTTTGATGATCATCTAAGAGATTGTGGAATTGTCTCACAATTAACTCCACCAGGAACACCACAATGGAATGGTGTATCTGAAAGGAGGAATCGAACATTATTAGATATGGTTCGATCTATGATGAGTCAAACAGATCTTCCATCATCCTTTTGGGGTTATGCATTAGAAACAGCCGCATTCACTTTGAATCGAGTTCCATCTAAAGCGGTTGAAAAGACACCATATGAGATATGGACTGGGAAAATTCCTAATTTGTCTTTTCTAAAGATTTGGGGCTGTGAGGCTTACGTCAAACGACAAGTCTCAGATAAATTAGCACCAAAATCTGATAAATGTCTTTTTGTGGGATATCCTAAGGAAACTAAAGGATATTACTTTTATAATCCTTCTGAGAACAAAGTGTTTGTTACTCGAAATGGTGTCTTTCTAGAAAAAGAATTCATTTCTAAAAGAACCAGTGGGAGTAAAGTACAACTTGAAGAAATTCAAGAACCACAAGAAAACATGGAACCATTGGTGGAAACTCAACAAGTTTCACAACCTGTTGTGGAACCTGTACCTGTTACACAAGTACCACGTAGATCTGATAGGATACGACTTCAACCCGAGAGATATGGATTTCTCGTGACAGATAGTCGTGAAGTGATGCTCATGGATCAAGATGAGCCTACTACCTATCAAGATGCCATGTCAGGTCCGGAATCTCAGAAATGGCTAGAAGCCATGAAGTATGAGATGCAATCCATGTATGATAATCAAGTTTGGAACTTAATTGATCCACTTGAAGGAATTAAAACCATTGGGAGCAAATGGGTTTTCAAAAAGAAAACCGACATGGATGGCAAAGTAAATACCTTTAAAGCAAGGCTTGTTGCAAAAGGATTCAAACAAACTCATGGTATTGACTATGATGAAACCTTTTCACCAGTAGCAATGCTTAAATCTATAAGAATTCTTATTGCTATTGCTGCATATTATGACTATGAGATATGGCAAATGGATGTCAAAACAGTATTTCTTAATGGAAACTTACTTGAGGATGTGTATATGACACAACCTGAGGGTTTTGTCCACCTTAAGAATTCTAAGAAGGTATGTAAACTACAAAGATCCATTTATGGATTGAAGCAAGCTTCTCGGAGCTGGAATCTTCATTTTGATGAAACAGTCAAAGAGTTTGGGTTTATAAAAAATGAGGATGAACCTTGTGTATACAAGAAGGTTAGTGGGAGTGCTGTGATGTTTCTAGTATTATATGTCGATGACATATTACTCATTGGAAATGACATCCCTATCATGCAAAAGACAAAAGAATGGTTAGGAAAATCTTTTTCAATGAAAGATTTGGGCGAAGCTGCTTATATCCTTGGGATTAAAATCTACAGGAATAGATCTAAAAAGATAATTGGTCTGAGTCAAAGCACATATATAGATAAGGTGCTAAATAGATTCAGTATGCAAAATTCCAAAAGAGGAATTTTGCCAATGTCTCATGGCATTACTCTTAGCAAGACTCAATGTCCAATGACATCTGATGAGCGAGATCGCATGAGTATGATTCCTTATGCTTCGGCTATAGGATCAATCATGTATGCCATGTTATGCACTCGACCAGACGTTTCGTATGCTTTGAGCATGACGAGCAGATACCAGTCAGATCCCGGTGAAAGTCACTGGACAACTGTTAAGAATATTCTTAAGTACTTAAGAAGAACTAAAGATGCATTCTTAATATATGGAGGATTGGAAGATGAGCTAGTAATAAATTGTTATACAGATGCAAGCTTCCAATCTGACAAAGATGATTTTAGATCGCAATCAGGATATGTGTTTGTGTTAAATGGAGGTGCTGTAAGCTGGAAAAGTTCTAAACAAAGCACTGTCGCTGATTTTACAACAGAAGCTGAGTATATAGCAGCATCAGATGCAGCTAAAGAAGCAGTATGTATCATGAAATTCATTGCTGAATTGGGAGTAGTACCTAGTATCAGCAACCCAGTGGATCTTTATTGTCACAACAATGGTGCTATTGCACAGGCTAAGGAGCCTAGATCTCACTAGAGATCAAAACATATACTCAGGCTTTTTCATCTCATTCGAGAAATAATTGAGAGAGGAGACGTCAAGATATGCAGAGTACCTAGTGATGATAACATCGCTGATCCACTTACCAAAGCTCTCCCACAAGCCAAACATGATGGACATACTAGGTCAATGGGTATTAGATATATGTATGATTGGGCCTAGTGCAAGTGGGAGATTGTTAGTGGTTATGTCCTAGGCCAAACATTTGGACCTTGATGTAATCATTACATTTTCATTTATATAATGGTTTTCTTCGCATTGATATTATTGGCATGTTACATTATTGTAATGTTTATGAATAACAATGTTATTCATGTTGTCCCTAGTCATTTATCAATAAAGGGCATAAAGATAAATTAAGACTAGTATAGATTTGCATTGATAATCATGGGATGATTATATATGTTGATATAAATCAAATCTATAGGTACTTGCTAGAGAACAAAGTACTGGATAGACCCACTATAAGATCACTTCATGGGATAGTGTCATAAGTGATCTTATAATAGATATGTTATTGAATCCTTTGACCTGAGGTTATCATAGTTTCCTACATAAGGATCATTATGTTTTGACATAATCAAACGTTATCTTTAATCGGATAATTATAAAGTTTATGATCGGACATAATGAGAATTATGCGGAGGAATATGAATAATCAAGATAGAATTTGTCCCTCTCTAATGAGAGAGATATCTATTGGGCCCATCGATAAGTAGGACTGTAAAATGCATGGCCGTGCTCGAATGAATTGATAGTGTCATCAATGTCATTTGAATTTATCAGTCTACTTAGTGATCGGGAAATTAAATGTTTGAACAATATAAGTTTGACATGTACCATGACTTATGTTCAAATAAGGTATCGTGTGATAAAAGGATAATAACATGTTTTATTTACAGGTTAAAATCGGACTAACGATATTTATATTATTTGGGTAGTCATAATGTCTTGCTAGAGACCAATTATGACTTGTGGGCTTATTATGGGATAAGGCCCACTGCTAACATAATATAAACCTATTGGGTCACACACCAAGACCAAAATGAACAATATGGATTTTATTGGGTTATTTCAAAATAATATATAAATATAGGTATTTATATATTTAATTTTGAAATTACTTATTTACTTATTTATGTACATATACATATATCTCTAATTTTGAATATGAGATAATAATATGTATTAATATTTCTTATTATTTTGAATAAGAAATAAATAAATAAATATATATATATATATATATAAGGTAGATATCTCTTGTTTTGAATTAAGAGATAATATCCTTATTTATCTTTTCCTAAGAGAAAAAGGATTTGAAATATATATACATATATATATATAGATATATGTATGGGAAATAGGTTAATAAAAGGTTATTAACTCTTATCAAAACTCAATTCCCGTTTTTCAAAAGGAATAAGAGTTTTAAAGTGGTTAAAACATAGGATACCAACATTGGATACCCTACCTAGCATAACTTCTTATTGAGAAGAAGAAAAGCTAACTCTAGCTAATTTTCTGAAAAGAAAAATACAGCCACCATTGTTCTTCCTTGAGAAGGAAAGAAAATCGTAAAATCCATTCGCATCTAAAGGGAACTAGCAACCCTGCGACTTCGGTTCATTTTTCTCGTGCGTGTGGATACCAGTAGAGGACGTTCGTGTTAAAGGGAGCGTCTTCAGTTCGATTTAAAGGTGTTTAATTCGAATTCCCACACTGAAAAGGTTAGTAAATCTTATCACTTTCTTTTGAATCAATCGAAATACATGGATCCTGTTTTCGGGTTTCGATTTGTTTCCGCTGCGTTAATGTTGAATTAATCCGACGAAACCCAACACTAAATAATATGAATGCGAAGCATATTAGAAATGAAGCATGGATATAGGGCATGTATTTGATATTATTTATAATATGCTTGTTATTATATATATATATATATATATATATATAAATATAAATATATAAATATAAATATATGCATATACTGTAATTGCTTTCCCTTTAAGCGTTATAGCTTAGCATGGGTTTTTAATCTATATAGGTTTTGAAGCGAAGTAAGTCGAAGGATGGTTCCATATACCAATGGTTAACACTAGGACTCTTCGTTTAGTATAGGTGTTGTGATTTTGTACTACGTAATCATGCTTAATCGTTTTGGGTATGTAATAAGTATACATATTATGTAATAACTGATTTAGTGATGTAACTTAGGACCATGATATATATTTTTGGAAGTTTCTGTAACTGATATGAAGTATGTGAATGAGTATGCATAGTAAATGTCTTCCGCTGCATGCGAATGAAATTAATTAGTTTATGATTGTGTACAATAATGTAATTGTATGAGATGTGCATGTGGTGTGTGTTGTGACAACCATTCTTGACTGCAGCAGCGAAGCTGTGCGAGTGGATGGGATGCGGTGTTACAATATCCCATTCTTTCCATTGAATATGTATAGTTTTAGATTATGTTCATATTATATGTATGTTATTTATGCATGTTTAATTGAAATAAACTTGATAAACATGTTTAGGAAGGTTAAAAATGATAATTTGAGTGCTTAAAATGAAATGATAAAACTTTGAATGGGAAACCATGGTGAAGCCGAATGTATATATTAGGTATATAATGGAATACTTTGATGTTTAATGCAAATAAATGATATATTTGAAATGATTAACATGTAATCTAACTAATTTAATGATTAAAGGAATGAAAAATAAATTTAATGAAGAACTAATATCTTCACCGAATGGATTGTTTAAGAATAATTGAGAATAGTGATTTAATGTAATTTAATTGTATATTTAGGGTTATTGATTTATAATTTAAATAAATAAATGGAAAATGAATGAAAAATAAAAATAAGAAGAAAAAAATAGGTTAGGCCGAATGGTGAACATAAACAAATTATAGTGTATTTAGTTCATTAATTTAGTATAATGGCATAAAATGAATAACGAATGAAAACTAAGTGTGTGCTAATATATTTGGAATTAATAGAGAATATTTGAATATATTGAAGTGTACTATTGTATTATGTTTAAGTTGAAAATTTTTGAAAATGTTATGTTAAAATGAGTTTATGGTATGAGTGATGTTGGAATTAAGTAATAAATGGCTTGGAATAGAATTGATCGGAAAAGAATGAATTTGAAGTGAAAATATTTTATTGGCTGAATAGTGTTTGAACGAATTAATAATGTAAATTAAAATGTAAATTATGTATTTCATGGTGATTTAATGAAGTGAATGATTTAATTGCACTTAGTAGTAGTCTAGTGGTTAAATCTAGATCAGGATATAGTTGGCTAGCCATAAGAACACCTATACCGTAGTAGCGAGTCATGACTGTAACACACCGTTACCCCCGTTGGAAGGATACCGGAGCGCCACGTGCACAAACTCATATACAAACTCAAATACATAAACATATACTCAAATAAGTTAAGAAAATAAATATATTTAATCAAAATATATCAAATCCATATATATAACCATACTTTTTACAAAAGGGATTTGTAAATGATAAACATATACATATACAAAATAATTCTTTACAAAATTACGTTTCAAAAATCAGAACCCAAATACAAAAATACAGTGGAAGACACAACAACTCCAATTAAAGACTTCTAGTGGCCGACCCGCAGATGCCGACTCCAAAATGAACCTGCCACCTACAAGGGAAAAGAGCCCGTGCTAAGCAATAACGCTTAGTGGGGAGGAACAACACATGCATCTACATATAATTGCAATAAACATATATATCAGCTTAAATAATAGCAAAGCATATAAACATATACTACTCATGCTTATAACAAGTATTCATATGCATCATTACAATACAAACAATGAACCCTTCATGTTCGAATACAAGTATTATATGTCATCATGACATAACACATATACATATACATGCAACATATATTTATGTCATATAATTAATAGCTTCATATATCAATCTCATGTAATAAACCTAAGTAATAGCCTGATTACTCGTTAACTAGTGGATACGGGTACTAATGATGCTGATAGGACACAGTATCCCAAGCATATGGAGACATGGGTCTCAAAACATTTTTATAATCATATATACCCCGAAGGTATACTGGAGACCGAGGCCTCAAACATCTTATATGACCCAAATGGGGCCCTCATGTAGCAAATAACATATAGCAGCTGCACTCACACATTGACCCTTGATAAGCGCTTATCTATCCACTATCATGATTATCAGGCTCAGAAAACAATTCTATCTTGTTCTAAAATAATTATCATCTAACAGAGGATAAATCAAGTATAATCATGTTATTTTATGATATAAATCATGTACAAATCTAATTAAGAACATATAATTTATCAACTAATAGGCCATATAAGACAAATCATGTGTCATGTAGTAAAAACCCATGTAAAAAAGAAGCTTGTGAAATTCATTTTCAAAACAGGGCAGGAAAGGCTCACTGTGGCGCTCGCGACAGTGAGGGGGAGAGAGGCCAGTCATGAGTCGCACATGCTATAGCGACTCGTGACGCTAGCATCTAACAGGCAAGGGGCGGTCACGAGTTGTGATGCTCCCTCACGACTCATGCCGTCAATGCTTCACGGAAAGAGGAGGTCACGAGTCGTGATCCTCCCTCACGACTCGTGACGTCTCCAAGGAAAAAGGCATGAGGCGCTAGGCATCTTCACGTGTCGTGAGCCATCTTCAAGACTCGTGAAGAGGCCCTGCGCCACTATCTAGTCGTGATGCCTCCTCACAACTCGGACAAAACTTCCCACTGTGCATGGAGATGAACTACGCGATTCTGTCGCAATCGCGACAAGCATCGTGCTCATGACAGTATCGTGTTGTCTAAATCCCAGCAGAAAACGTGAAAATCAGAAGTTCATAAAATCAAAACCCATTTTTCCCTAAACCCATATGTTATGCAATCACATGTAATAGCTTACCTTTTTGCCTCCAAAACAGGTTAACAACCATAACAATACAAATCACACATCAAATCACATTTACAGAGATTCCAAAAACCCAGAATTTCATCTCACATCCATGAATATACACTTCTAAATTAACATGCAAACCACTGTAACTCTCTCATCAAAAATCATGTACACAAATCAATTATGTACATGTGTTTTCATATACCAAAACACACAAATAATAGAAACATTTGAACTCAAAACAGGATCCAAAACGAGAATGGACAGAACACTCTGAAACAACTCCCAAACCTGCTAATGGAGCTTCAAAAATCCACTGTCTTCAAGCTACAACTTTCCCTTTCCCTTTATCCTTCCTCCTCTCTTCAGATTCTTGCAAGCAACAAACCAAAATAAAACCCAATTAACCCATGCAAACAACCATATAACCAAATATCAGACCATTGGAAAATAGAAGAAGAAGAAGAAGAACCCCAAAGAAACATCCAGTTACTTACCTCTTAAAGCCACTCAAATCTCAAAAACTTAGCTCAACAATTGAAGGACAACACATGTAAAGCTTGAGAGTAGAAATGGAGAAGAGAAAGAAAAACGTGAGAGGGCAAGGGAGAGGGAAAAATCCAATAGCTTCCACGGGAAGCTAAAATTTCTGCTTCCCTCTCTCTACTCCTTTCAAATCCCCATTAATGCACCCAACAACCCATACACATGTCACTCTACTATTGGACCTTTATTTCTTCTTTCTTGACTTTTCCTTCAAGTCCTTGTAAATTCCCTTATAAATTACCAATTGATCACTAATAAAATTCTTTCTCTATATACTTTAAATAACTCTTCAATTTAGTCCTTAATCCACTTATATAAATTACCAAAATACCCTTTTAATAAACCAATTACACATGCAATTCTACTAGGCCATATTTGGGATGTGACAACTCTCTCCTCCTTAAGAAATTTTGTCCCCGAAATTTCCCCGCTAACCACTTACATCCCAAATATCAAAACCGAGCTCAAAAATAACTTAGCAAGTCAACACTTACCAGAAGGATTCGCAGCCTCTGGTGTATCCTCTCTAATCATCGCATATACTCTAGCTGGAGCATACTCTCTCGCAGTTCCTGGCCGATTCACGATTTTCGATGGTGCCTGTGGAGCTTTACTTCTATCCCGATTGCTTCTGGTTGCATTTGATTTACCTCCACCCACTTTACTCTCTTGTTGGCTTTTGTTGTAACACCCCCATCGTCGCCCCCATTGGAAGGGCGCCGGCGGGCGCACTACCCGATGCTCACTCACACACATGCACTAAGCGGAAGCATACATTCATACATAAAAAAAACATACGGAGATACCGCAAAAATTAAACTTTAAAGAAACAATAACTGAACATACATTAACTCACATACATACATATAATCATTCAGCGGAAGCATAAGGCGACAGATAAAACGAAGGAATAATTGAAAACTTAATTACAATAAGATCCTCACATAATCAAATACATAAGCAAAAAGGCTACAAAATTATAGAATCCAAAATACAGGAGCTGAAACAAAATAACAAAACACTTCTAACTCCTATGTGGCCGACCCTACAGATGCTCGACTCGAACCGAACGAAAACCTGCCACCTACACGGGAAAAGAACCCGTGCTAAGCGATAACGCTTAGTGGGGAGGAACAAAGACGAAAGGACACTAAACCAACAAACATATAACATGATGCAAAAATGCATATAAACTCATAGGCAAACACTTACCAGTTCCACCGAAGTCTCAGATATCAGAAAGCGAATCATGCGAAAACACAAATTGTATAAACACGCAGCTGTCATACCAAAATACCCATATACCAACCAAAAGCTGATTCACACGCAATGCAACTATCATACAGAGACACACATACACGATAACTGACATCCGAGTTACGAAGCTAATGCACTACACTACCATACAATGATGCACCCAAACATCATGCAAGGTCACTAGAGGTCAGAACATACAACTATCATGCCATAATACACACACACTAGCCGAGAACCGACTGACAACGTCAAAGCACAACACTTTCGCCGCGCTACTCTGATACATATAATATCATGCCAAAAACGTAATCACTTGACAACATTCCGAAGACACCCCAATAGCAGAGACCAAAGAAATTATAACACAACAATACTTCCAGGTCACTACACAATACATATGTTATCCCACCATACCGAAATCACTACGATGGCATAAACCAAGAAAATATATATCATAGCACTACCTTCATAGCATTCAAGAGGTCAAGATCACAATCTTAAACATATCAATTTACATACTTATAGCCACAACTGATCCGATTCGCATGCTTAAATACAATAAAAACATGCTTGAGTCACATACGTAAATACATTTGTCGAACCACATTCAAAGCATTCTGAAACTTATAACACATCACATGACAAGTGCGGATAATGGTGTCAGATATAAAATCATGCTTGCATAATAAAGACATACATTCCGAAGCTCATATCCACGTTCATATACATATAAATTGTTCCCTCAAATCATTATTATGCTCATTCAGATGTCACATTCTTATAGTTATTTCAGAGCAAAAAAAAAACAACAAAGCACCTGCTGACACACAATAGTGGATAACGAGTATACGAACAGTACCTTACGGGTACGAATCGGCTAAAGGGTACCTTACAGGTACGAATCGAAATCCATTTAATTTTATCATATTTGAAACATTTTACTGAGGGGATCTTAAACAAGATCCAAACACATTAAAAAGGATCGCGAGGATTCGAACACATTAAAAAGTGTTCGCGAGGAACCAACGGGGACCTGATCAGGGTCCAAACGTCCAAAGGTGTTGCAGCTAAAGAGACTCTATTAGGCATGCCTAACTATCCACTAGACTGACTCTCGCAGGTCATGCGTAAAACAATTCACGTTTCAAATCGCATAATGCATATATAGATATAGATATATTATCATGCATACACCAGAGTACAATAGACATATAAATATGTTCATAAAGTCAGTCATGCATCATACACTTCATATTGCAAAGCGTATAATATAATTCATGCCAACACACTATACCCATATCTTTATTCTATAGCACCAAGGTCAAGTAGGGGAACACTATTATGCCAATACTTAACAATGCAAAGTCTTAATCATGCAATGATACAATTTACACTTAAGCAGAGCATAATATTCTTAGAGGAGGATCATAAGTACAGATATGCATAATATATTCACATTTTAATATAACATGCTCATGATAAACAACCATGAAATTGGCATTCATAACTCACTCGTATTCAAATGGCAATACGCGATACCACCCACAACAACTAACATTAATAAATCACATCAAGCAACCTCACTTCATTTGATATCCTATATATGTGTATAACTTAATCTCAACTCATAATTATACTTACTTATTCATGTTACACATGCTCATACAGATTAAGGTATTATAACACTTAAAAGTCAATTAACTTGACTAGATTCTATTCATACAATTACACCTCATTACTTCATTAGTTTGTATTAATCTTAATCCTATTCATGTTTATTTTCCAAGTGATAACTATTCTTATACTCATTTAATAGTCCTAAACATGCATCAGATAGATCCTAGAAAGTTTCGGTGCAATACGGGTTCAATTCGGGAAGAAAAACACATAAAATGGTAAAAACAGAAGGGGTCACGGTGGTAATGAATTTGTTGTGATCTTGAGGTCCGAAAATAAGCATTCTGCCTTCTCTGGGCATTGGTCACGATGGCAATGAATTGATTGTCACCGTGACATACCTAAAAACAGCAAAACAGAAACAAAAAGTCAGGACTGCTTCACTACTCTATTTTGTACAGCCTAAAAAGACTTCTAAACCTCATTTTAAGCAAAACTCTCTTCTTAAAAATTGTTCCCTAGGATGTTAACTTTCAAATGCAACAAATTCCAGATCAATTGGACATCTACAACATAAGATATGATCTAAGCAACCCATAGTGTTCAAGTAACCCGACCCAAACAGAGACACTACGATTTTGGCAAAATTCGGGATCTTAGAGCAAGAATTGGCCAAAGACTATTTTCAAGACTTTTAAAGGAATGGAAGTAATGGTTCTAATGGCTCAAGAATAAAATGATTTGGAGATCTAAAACTCTACTTATGACAAAAACAATACACAAAGGTCAGATGAGAACTGAACAGAATTGCCAAAATCACCATACAACATCAAATTCAAAGAAATTCCCAAACTCATGCATTTTCAATACCAACCCTCATATACATTGATATCAATCAATAACATGGATTACTAACACATTTAACCAATTTAATTCATGCATAAACTCATATTAAAGCACTCAAATTTCTTGAAACAAACACAAACACACACTCATGATCCAAGGAGAAATAGGCAATGACAACTCAAAACTCCAATGCAGAAATCAAAGCTCCCAAACCTGAAATTTACAGCTTTAATCTTCTCTTTCAAACCTCTACCTTCTCTTTCCCTTTGCTCTTTCTTTACTCCTCCGAATCTTGCATAAAACCCAGCTAAAAACTCACTTAATCCAACAAACACACCACATCCAAAACCCTGAAAAAATAGAGTAGTAGATGAAGAACAACACCCACTTAAAACTGAAGAACTTACCTCTAGAAATCCAGCTCAAACTCAGCAAATCCAACTTAAACTCTTGAAGATCCACGTTAGGGCAAGTAAGGAAGAGCAGAAAATGAAAGAAGAAAGGAGAGGGAAAAAGATGAAAGTGGGAAACGTAGAGAGGAAGTAGAAATTCTGCTTTCTTCCCTTCCCTCTCTCCTCATTAATGCCCTTCACCTACTCATCCTATGTGGCAAGCTTCAATTGGACCATAATTTCCACTACTTTGACTTACCAATCCTTGGCACCATACTCTTACTTCACAATATAATTCTTAAGTAGATATTTTCCATCCTTAGTACTATACACACAAACTACTAGATAAAACCACAACAAACACCCTACATCCATACACCACATGCACACCAAATAATTTCCCCCACTTAACTTATTTAATAATTACTTTACAATTAAATCCTTATTATCCAATTACCGCATGCACAAATTACTGAAATACCCTTAAATTCCCGACTTAACGTGCCAATTCCGACCAGGCCTGATTTGGGTTGTTACAATCTCTCCCCCTTAAGAAATTTCGTCCTCGAAATTTTCCCGCTAAACACTTACATCCAAATAACCCAAACAAACAAAACCAACTTAAACAAAAGCTTGTAATGCAACTTACCAGAAGAACCTGCGGTCTCAATCGTATCCTTGCCATACGTTACAAACTCCGCGGGCGCTCGAGAAGCTCTGAGCAAACCCTCTAAATCCTTTCAGCCTGCCGAGCTAGATTCTCACTCATCGTCTTAGGACAATCGACTATCTGATGTTATAAGCTGCCACATCGAAAACAAGCTCCAGTCACCAGCCGACACAAACCCCGATGTCACTTCTGACAGTGCTGACATATCGGCGGCACCCACTTCTTCTTACACTTGTCCCAATGTTGCTTCTGATAATGTTGACATATCGATGCTTCCCGAATCTTCTTTCCTACTGGCACTACTATACCCGATCCTTTTCTCTTCTGAGGTACATTCCGAACAAATTCTTGAGAAGCACGAGGAGCAGTCAATCTATCCAAAATTCGAATCAACCCTTGCACTAATGTCCTATTATCAGAAACAGGACCGGAACTTCCAACAGAAGGATGCTCAGAAACACTCTGATTAGCTACAACTGGGTTCACACTTTCCGTTGTCTCGCCACATTCTCCCTAGGATCATAGTCCATCTAGACACGACACAAGACAAGACACATATGCATTAGGCCACGACACAAAACCGACTCACATGCAAAAACACAATAAATAACCAACCAGCATACAAAGACTCGACACTCAAACAAACAAAGACAACCAGAACCGCCAAACCTGGGCTCTGATACCACTAAATGTAACACCCCCACCGTCGCCCCCATTGGAATGGCGCCGGCAGGCGCGCTACCCTACGCTCACTCACACACATGCGCACATGCACTAAGCGGAAGCATACATTCATACATAAAAAAAAACATACAGAGATACCGCGAAAATTGAACTTTAAAGAAACAATAGCTGAACATACATTAACTCACATACATACATATAATCATTCAACGGAAGCATAAGGCGACAGATAAAACGAAGGAATAACTGTTAATTACAATAAGATCCTTACATAATCAAATACATAAGCAAAAAGGCTACAAAATTACAGAATCCGAAATACAGGAGCTGAAACAAAATAACAAAACACTTCTAACTCCTATGTGGCCGACCCTGCAGATGCTCGACTAGAACCGAACCGAAACCTGCCACCTACACTCGAAAAGAACTCGTGCTAAGCGATAACGCTTAGTGGGGAGGAACAAAGACGAAAGGACACTAAACCAACAAACATATAACATCATGCAAAAATGCATATAAACTCATAGGCAAACACTTACCGGTTCCACCCAAGTCTCAGATATCAGAAAGCGAATCATGCGAAAACACAAATTGTATAAACACGCAGCTGTTATACCAAAATACCCATATACCAACCAAAAGCTGATTCAAACACCTTAGCTATATGCCATCAGCTTGCATCTTGTACAGCACACCATCTACACTGATAAACTGGGTGGATAGTTTGTGAATCATCCTTTGGTCCTTTTCAGTTGCCTCTTCTGGGAATACTGACTCCTCCAAATAATTCTGGACATCGTAATACCATGGCTTTCCATCAGTGGCCTCAACATCCCTGACCTGCTTAGTTTCAAAGTATGGCTGGTCTGAACTAGAAATGAGCACAGGCTTCATGGTTATCCCTTCTGGGTTGTCCCACATAGACTCTAAAGTGGCTAGGGCATCCGCTAATTGGTTCTCATCTCGGGGCACATAGTTAAAAGTGCAAATTTTAAACTGACCACTTAGTTCCTTCAAACACCTTACGTAGGGTAATAGTCGCTCTTCCTTGATGGACCATTCACCCCTGACCTGATTACTTTTGCCCCCACCGTTGAGAGTGCTTCCAACCCGTAGATGCAGGCTTCATACTTAGCTTCATTATTGGTGGATATATACCTCAATTTCTTAGCTAAGGGGAGCTTCTCACCTTCTGGGGTTACTAAAATTACTCCCGTTTTGGCTCCTCTATTATTCACCGCCCCATCGAAGTACATTTGCCACTTCTGCACTGTGATGGCTGCCACATCCTCATCTAGGAATTCATACTCAAATTAGTCACCTTCCACCGGATGGTCGGCTAGGAACTCTGCAACTGCCCAACACTTAATGGTTTTTCTGGTGATGTACTCCACATCAAATTCTTGTAGTAATATCAGCCACCTCCCCATTTTTCCTAGCAAAGAGGGTTGCTAGGATGCCTCCTGAAGGTATCGAAGAGGGTTTTGTTTGGCGACCGCCTGCACTTTGTAAGAATGGAAGTAATGCCTCAGTTTCTTTGAAGCCCTGATTACTGCCAGACAGATCTTCTCCATTATGACATACTTGGCCTCATAAGTAAGGAATTTCTCACTAAGATAGTAAACCGCAAATTCTACCCAGAATTCATCTTCTTGGGCCATCATAGCACCCACATAATTCTCCTCTATTGCTAGGTAAAGAATTAATGGTTTGACAGGCTGGGGCGGCCGTAGAACTATGGGGTGCAGAAGGTATTCCTTAATAATATCAAAAGTTTTCTGGTAGTTATTATTCCACCGGACTGGCTGATTCTTCCTGAGAAGATTGAAGATGGGCTCACATACCAAAGCTAACTTGGCAATAAACCGACTGATGTACTGAAGTTTCCCTAGGAAACTCCTAACTTCTTTTTTTTTTGGGGTACTGGCATCTCTCTAATGGCCCTGACCATATCAGGATCCACTTCAATTCCTCTTTGACTTACCACATGGCCCGATAGCTTACCCGAGGTAACTCTAAAGAGGCACTTCTTGGGATTGAGGCGCAGGTTATACTTATCGATCCTTCGAAATAACTTTTCCAAAGCCTTGAAGTGACCTTCCCCAGTAGCTGACTTGATCATCATGTCATCAACATACACCTCCACCTCTTTGTGAATCAGGTCATTCAAAATTCCAGTGGCCATTCTTTGGTAGGTTGCTCCTACATTCTTTAATCTGAAAGGCATAACCCGGTAGGCAAAAGTACCCTATTCGGTGATGAAGGCTGTTTTGATTCTATCCACAATTTTGTTGAGGATTCGATTGTCCGAGCATACCCATCCATTAAACTGTACATCATACAGGCAGCTGCACTATCCATCAGCACATCAATATGAGGCAAAGGGAAATCATCTTTCGGGCAGGCTTTGTTCAGGTCCCGATAGTCCACACATACTCGGACCTTTCCATCCTTTTTAGCCACAGGAACTATATTAGCTAACCAGGTCGGGTATTTAACTTCTACCAGAAACTTAACCTCAATCTACTTATGGATCTCTTCTTTTACCTTTTGTGCCCAGTCTGGCCTAAGTCTTCTGAGCTTTTGCTTAACTGGTTTAGACTCTGGGTAAGTCGGGATGGCATGTTCAGCAATATCTCGATCAATTCCTGGCATGTCCTCGTAGGTCCAGGCAAAGACTTTTTCATATTCTTTTTGAATTCTCTCAAATTTTAGTCTCTCTTCAGGAGTTATGTCTGATGCTATCAAAATTTCCTTTGGGTTCTCCAAAGTTTAGAGATTAAATGCAGTCTTGCTAGTTGAATCAATGTCAAAAATGAATACATCATGCTTATGATCATGAGAAATGAAATCATCAGAAAGATCACACAAGTAAGCAAAGTTGTTCATTTCAGTAACATAATCAGCAACGTTAACATTGTCATCATTAAAGAGTTCTGGCATAAAAAGACTATCTAAACAACTATTGTCTTCATCTTCTGTCGATGCTGATATTACAGCCGACTGCGCCTTGTCCTCTGGACTTTGTGGAGGCTGCTTAACTATCTCTGGCAAAATTTTCAGATCCTCAATCTTCAAATTTGGCTCTGCCATCTTCTCTTTCCCTTTCAGCCGTGTGGCTAATAACTTCTCTATGATGATCTCCTCGAGCTCATCCCTATCCCAAACACTGCACTGCATCATAATCTCTTCATCCCATAAGTCCTCTGCAGATTTGATAACTCCAACATCCCAGTCGAAGATATCATTAAAGATTTCAAAACCCAAAATAATCTTTTCGATCACCCATTGAGGTTTTTCCTCTCCAGTGTAGGCACAGACCTAGGAGGCTGGAATAAAACTTTCTGAAATATGGGGGATCTCTCTTGACATTTCTTTCTTCTTACCACACTCACCTTTGTAGCCCAAACCCTTTCGATCTTTCTGGCCTCGTGTAGTGATAGCAGACTGCAGCCCTTCTGAGTTCTTACCCAGACCAGCTCCTGGGAGAAAGTGCATCTTCTTCATCATATTTACTGCTTGAGGGCTATCCATTGGACCTTGCTCTTCCCCTATTACTGATACGTGGAAGCCGATAAATGGCTAGTTAGAAATCCCCAAGGCACACACTTGGTTTTCTCTCACTGCTTTAATAGTCACAACCTCTCCTTCATGAGGTATCCTGATCATTTGGTGTACGGTAGATGACACTTCCCCCAATTTATGGAACCACGGTCTTCCAAGTAGAGCTGAGAAATTTGCTGGCATTGATAAAACCACAAACTCTGCCTCTGTTTCAATGGGTCCAATCTTAACCAAGGTTCTAAAGGTTCCTGACGCTTATCTTCGGGAGTTATCATAGGCTGTGATGGTTAACACTACAAGAAAAATGGATTTTAATGAAGGGAATTTCGGTCGTTAAAAGTCAAAATCTGGTCGTTAAAAGTTTTTAACGACCGAAAATTTCGGTCGGTAAAAGCTCCTTCGTTAAAGGTATAGAAGACCGAATTTTGAATCCGGTCGTTAATGTCTTTAACGACCGAAATGTATCCGATCGTTGAATAGTGATTTTTAGCGACCGGATTTTCCCATCTCTAATTGTATTCATTTTTAACAAAGGGATTTCCGGTAGTTAAAAATATCTTTTAGCGACCGGATTTTCCATTCACTAATTATATTCACTTTCAACGAAAGAAATTCTGGTCATTAAAAATACTTTTTAACGACCAAATTTTTCCTTCGCTAATTGTATTAACTTTCAATGAAGAAATTTTTTATCGTTAAAAAATTAATTTAGCGACCAGATTTTTCTTCATTGAAAAGAAATTTGATAATAAATTTTTAAAATAAATAAAATATTTTATTTGAATATTACTTGTGCAAATCATTCACGTACATATATATCCAAAATTATAATAAATAGTATTTTCATAGATCGCAAAATATTCGTTACAAAATATATCGATATTTCGTAATTGTTTGACATTA
This sequence comes from Excoecaria cochinchinensis, assembly GCA_947683425.1. Classification (NCBI taxonomy): domain Eukaryota; kingdom Viridiplantae; phylum Streptophyta; class Magnoliopsida; order Malpighiales; family Euphorbiaceae; genus Excoecaria; species Excoecaria cochinchinensis. Next base: position 9,374,637 of record CANTUQ010000004.1, read on the forward strand.
TATTTGTCACGTACAAATTTGCTGATAAAAGCAGCCCTCTAACTATATTATTTTCTACTCCCCTAGAATTTTCAAAAAACTGCATAATGAAACTCATATCTGCATTGTCCATTGTTTTGAAGACCTGTAAAATTTAAAACATAAATTTATAATTAATATTCATGCACAAATTCAGTAAGTCAAATAGCAAATTAATTTAACATTTTTAATTTGAAATACCATTTACCTTAATATTTTGCTCATACTATGGCAGCATGGAAGAATTTGTTCCATAAATCCTACAATAACAGTAAATAGGATTTAGCATCAAGAACTACATAAAAAGCATAATATTTTCTAGAACAGTAGAATCACACTGAAAGATTATGATAAATTGTAGTCTTTATTATCTTACAGCATCAAATGAAGTTTTAGCAAAATGAATAAGCATAAGTTGACTAGTGAATAGGAAATAAATATGGGGATGTAAAGTACACTATAAAACCTAATGGCTAATTAAAAAACGTGGCCAATGTGCAAACTCAAAATTTACTTCACCTAGCCATGTAAAGTACAGATGGTTCGTAAGCACTAGTTTAGGTATCAAAAAGGAGAAAAAGACAATTATTGAGACATGAGAAAATAAATTAACACCAAGCTATTTGACCATTATAAGACAAACAATGGAAGTCTAACTACCTGTTGCTTCTTGTCCAGTCACTGCATCCATAACAAGCATCACTTCTGTCGGATTCCGTACTCGCTTCACTTCTTTTAGCTCATCCATCATTCCTTTATCTATTAAAAATGGGAATAAACAAGTAATAATCAATGAAGGTCAAGAAATGAGAATTATAAAATCGGATACAATGTCAATGCCCAATCTCATTACAAAGTAGATATTATCAAATACATTTATGAAGTATTAGTACCTGCAAAATAACAGCTAGGGGAGATCTTGCAAAAACTAGTTCAGACACCTTCCCACCCATCAATTTCACAAGCTCATCATGAACAATCTGGAAGAACAAGAAACTAATAACAGCTAGAGAAAGACGAGAAAAGAAACAATCGAATGACAAAGAATCAGGATGTCAGCCAAGAAAATTTGAATATGCGCATCTACTTGCATAAAGATCACATAATCGACAATTCATGACTACTAAACGCACGGTATGAAAAATTGAGAAATGATGGAAATGGAAGGTAAAGAAAGAGAAGGAATGGGATGAAATGTGATAGAAAGAATGTCAAGAAATATTGTGTCACTTATTTTTGGAGCATTAAAATGAAAAGTAGATACACGGGTGTCCAAAAAGCAAAATCTTTACTTTACATCTTTAGCTCTGACTTTGGAAGTTCAGAAAAATTGGTACTAGGGGTTAATGAGTGTAAGAATTGAACTAACACTGGCCTCTACTTCCTTAAAAAAAATTAGAAAGTTAATCTCCATTTACATTTAAGCCATGAAAGACAATTTATGACATTCGCAAATCGAGAACTACATATTTTGCCTAGTCCAGAAGGCGAATCTTTAATCATCAACATAAAAAATGAAGCACCAGTGGCTTGGTCACTAACTGATTGGACAAATCTTCTAACAACAGGAAGACTCACCTGCCAGTTTGAAAAGAAAAAAAAATTGGATTTCCTATTTCTTAATAGAAAAAAAAAAGAAAAGAGAAAAAAGGAGGAAAAACACAAGATAAATGAAAAAGAAGAAAATAGCACTAAAATTGACAAGCCTTGGAATACTTTTCTTAGTTGAAGTTCACCAAAGACTTACCACGCCCCTTATAGGCCATAGTATCATGCATATCCTAATTGAAATAGAAACCTTAGTACGATGGAGAACCATTAAAACCAGTTTTTTACAGTAATAGTGAGGTGCCCTGTTCAGATAGGTTACAATTAATAAAATTCATTACTTGATTTCCTAATAAATTTTGCAAGTACATAAAGTCAAGCACAGCTGTGTCAAAGTAAATTGCATTAAAGGCAAATGAAACCTGTTGCAATATATGAAACATAGAATATGAATACAATGAAGACATCAGTCTCCTTAATAAATGTTATTCATGCCCATACCTTTGACAATGGCAGTTCCCAATATTCTTAAAAAATTGAAGAAAGCACCATACCCATACAAAAATAAGTTCTGAAAACAAAAAATATAGTTATAATTAGAATCTTAATAAATTCAGTTATCAGCACATAAACTCATAACTGCAGTTTCAATTTAAGGCATAATGTTCATCAAATAGTACAGTAGCATTTGACTTCAATATTAACAAAAGCAATTCAATTTTCAGGCCAAACCCCTCTACCAATCAGTACCCAGGTAATTGCTCATTATCAGCAGTACTTGCTGTCTATAAAATGCCCAGCTTATCCCTTCCCAGACTGAAGGTGGAAACACGTATTAAACATTTTAATATTAATAGGCAATACTTACTCCATTCCAAAATAGGTGTCCAATTAGGAAATTTATTTTGTTCCTAAAAAAGTGTGCATTTTCAGAATTCAAGAGAGAATTTATTGACTATGTGTTCACCAAGCACCACAATGATATTGACTATTATATACTCAAAAGCAGACATAAAACAGTAGATTGATGACTATCCCTAATAAGAAAATGCCATGCCTGGTCAAGTGCATTTCTTTTATAGTTCAGAAATAACCTGTAGTATAGAAAATCGGCGCCTCATTATTATCTTTAGCAGAACAACAATCACCAAAACCTGTTACAAAATTAGAAGCCTTTCTTTAGGATATAGACAAAAAAGAAAAAGAAAAGCAAAAACATTTAAGAATATCTTGCCATGAAGGACCATCAATAAGCACTAGATTGAGCATCAAACAAAAATTAAAAGTCGACCAGAATCAAAGTACTAGCCCTTATGGGGTAGAAAAGAAAATATAAAGAGAGGCAACTTGAGTGCATCACGCAATATCACCAAGTCACCAATAACTAATGTTATGAATTATAAAATACCTTCAGATTGCTCAGCATCTTCACTGTCGTAGGATAGGCAGACGTGACGCGCGACAGGGGTGATGGGAGGCAGCTCGGCGGTGAGGCGAGGCAGCAGCGACTAGGCGAGGCAGACACGATGCAGACGTGACCCACGATGACTGCAAGGCGGTGCGGCGGCGAGGCGATGCGGCGATCCAGGCACAAGTCGGTACCGTCCACTGTGAGAGACTGTCACACCACAAAATAGCCCTGGTCAGATTATGCATGCTAAGTCGGGACCGGAAGGGTATTCCAGTAATTTGTGTTTGAGAAATTTAGAGTGTTAAGGACCTAATTGAAAAGATAATTAAGTTTGTAAGGAAAGAATTGTGTAAGTGAGTGAAGTGTAATTTGTCTAAGGACTAAAGAGCATTAAGACAAGATATTTATTAAGGAAAGGTTTGGGTGCATGTGAGGGTATGGTACTTGGATTTGGAATGGTCTTAGTGGAGTTTGTGGTCTAATTAGGATCTGCCATGTGAACTGTTAGGTGAGCATTGAAAGAAGAAAAAGAAGAAAAAGAAGAAGAGAGAAGAGGGAACACAGATTTTTGGTTTGGCTTTCCCGTCTCCCTCATCTCACGCTTTCTCTTCTCTTCTCTTCTCCTTTCTTTGCTTCTCCTTTCTTTCTCATTTGGCTTGAGTTGTGTTTCGCTTGAAGTGAGGTTGCTTTGAAGAGGTAAGTGGAGTTAACGTACTGTTCTTCTTCTTCTTCTTCTTTTTCCTGGTTTTGGTTAAGTTAGGGTTTGGCTAAGGATTGTGTGGTTTCTTATTTGTGCAAGCATTGGATTGTAAGGAAAAGCAAAGTAAAGGCAAGGAAAGGATTGAGGATTGATTCTGAAGCTTGATTTTTAGATCTTCATTCCAGGTTTGGGAGTGTTTGATTGCATGCAATGTTTTGAGCCTCTCTGTTCTTCAATCTCAGTTGATTGTCTCTGCCCTATTACTAACTAGGCTTGTAAATTTGTTTACATTATCTAATTTCTGGAATTTGTTATGTTTTGAAATGTGTATATGCATGAGTATGTGAGTAAATGTGTTAGTAATGCACTAATAGGTTTAAATTGGAAGTACTGTGTTTGGATTTTTTAATTTACTGTTATTTCTTAGGGTTTATGTTCTAGAAGGAATTAAATATGTCGATGCATGATTTTGGTTGATTTAATTGTTGAATTAAGTTGCAATGATCTTGTTTATGCTGTTTGGGACATCGATTGAAAGGTAATATGAGTTTTGGTGGTGTTGTGAATTCGATTGAAATGATTTCTATCGAATTTCTGGAAAACGAAGGAAATCTGCAGTTTGCGATAGCGGGGAAGAAGAAGGAAGCGGCTCACGCGATGTGAGCTATGCTCACGTGACGTGAGCCATGCTCACGCTAGATGAGCAAAGCTCACGCGACGTGAGCTATGCTCACGTGACGTGAGCCATGCTCACGCTAAGTGAGCAAAGCTCACGCTACGTGAGCTATGCTCACGACGTGAGCAATTGCTCACTAGGCGTGAGCTATGCTCACGCGACGTGAGCAATGCTCACGAGGCGTGAGCTATGCTCACGTGACGTGAGCAACCTTCACGTGATGTGAAGGTTGCTCAGGTCTTCCGACTCTTCTGTTTTGCTTCTGTTTTTCTTTCCCCAAACGACCAGTTTTTATAAAATGGTTTCCAAAAGCTTTTCATGGTATTTTCCTCTACTATGTGTTATATTATCTTGATGATATGACTGATTATTCCAATTTAGTTGGCATTAATAATATGTTATCTATGATAAGTTACTGTGGTATTTTGGAATAGGTTTTGGATTATAGTGATGCTGTTAAATGACTATAAATGCGAAGGAATTATTAATGCTAACCTTCTGATTGTTTAGTCCCAAACATGTTTTATCTTAATGTAAATCATGTTATCATAGCTTTAGTCTGTTTCTCCTCTAAGAATATCATGCCATGCTTAAGAGTATATTGTATTATTTCACGATGTAGACAATGTATTTTAGTCATTGGCATAATATGATTCCTCATGTGTTCCTGATATACTTTACTATGATGAGTAATGCTAGAATGTTATTGATTGAATGCTTTTGAATATGACTTGTAGGAGGCATGGTTGATACTATGCTATACTATATTTAGTGGAATAATACAGTTGATGTCTGAATGCATTGTTATGCTTTAACCTTTGAATTCAATGAGTTATGTCTAAATGTAAATTGAATTATGCATGCTTTATACTTAGTTATTCTCACCCAACGCATGATTAGGATTTTGTATTGATAATCATTGGCATGGTAGTGATTCTGTACCTAATTCTTGGCATGCTTTAGAACAGTGTTTAATGTTAAAGTGTATTGATTGTGTTATGTTTTGCAATGAAAATTGTATGATTTGTGACCAACTTTATGAGAATATTTAAATGTTACTCGTTCTCTGTTTGTGCATGCTGATTATATATGCATTGTGCGATTCGAAATGTGAATTGTTTTACGCATAACCTGCTAGAGTCAAGTAAGTGGATAGTTAGGCATGCCTAATAGAGTCTTCTGTAGCTGCAGCGCCCTTTGAATGATTTGGACCCTGATCAGGTCCCCGTTTGGTTCCTCGCGAACCCTTTTCTGTATTGGATCTTGTTTAAGGTCCCTTGTGAAAATATCTGTGAAAGTTAAAGTATAATGGTTTAATCGGTTCTTACCCGTAACGTACTGTCTGTAATCGGCTCGTACCCGGAAAGTACTGTCTGTACACTCGTTATCCACTACCTAGAGTCAGCAGGTGTTCTTCGAATGTTTATTTGAACTACTCTGATCTGATCTGGCTATAAATGGATTATCTGAATGGGTATATTGATGAAATGTATATCGGATTATTTCTGAATGAATATGATGATGAAATACTGATTGTATGGCTTTATTATATGAGCATGTTTATATGGATTATGTTTTAGCCTTTGCGTATTATCCTTGTTATTTTGAAATAACCATCAGAATGTGACTATGAGCTTCAGAATGTATGACTGTTTTAAGTAAGCATGATTTAATATCTAACATGATTATCCGTACTTGTCATGTGATTTGTTATAAGTTTCTGAATGCTTTGAAATGATTCGAATTGATGTATTTAAGTATATGGCTTCAGTATAGTTTTGTTATATATATTAGCTTGTGAACAGAAGCAAGTTTGATGGTAAGTATGTGATGATTACTGTACTTTCTGCATGTTGTTGATATGAATGTAATATATGTGATTATGCCTTCAGTATCCGCTATCAAAGTGTTTTTACATGATATTTTATATAGTAGAGTTGCGCAGTGGTATTGTGATGCTCTAAATGTTATCCTTGGATATTTGACTAGTGTGTGTTTGGTATGTCTAAGTATGTTGGTTAGCTAGCATTCTTAACATGATGATTGGATTGTCAGTTCAGGCATGGGTATTTAGTTATGTCAATTGCATGTGTAAAGCTCATGTGACTCCGCACGGTAAGATGTAGATATTTGCTACCCATGTAGGTTTATGCATGTGATATAGTATGTAGTTCAGCATGATGGTGCTCGTAACGTGTGTTGTATTGTGTCTGTTTTAGTCTATCCTGGACATGAGATTATGGTTTGATTGTGAGTATTGAAATGAATGTCTTTATTATGCAAGCCTAATTATTTATATGTTATGAATATCCGCAATTGCCATTTAAATGTGTTTTGCCTTGGCGACCATTGTGAATGGCCGTCCATATTCTGGTGTGTTCTCCCCACTAAGCGTTTATCGCTTAGCACGGATTTCCTTTCCGTGCAGGTGGCAGGTTTGGTTCTGTTCGAGTCGCGCTTCTGCAAGGTCGGTCACGTAGGAGTTAGAAGTTCTGTATTTTGTTCAGCTTCTGTATTTCAGCTGTTGTAATTCTGTAGTATTGTATATGTAATTAATTAGGCTTTGATCTTGAGTTTTCTTTTGGGATTGTAATAGTTAGTATGTCCTTATGTTTAGTTATTCCTTTGTTTTATTATTTCGCTTATATTTCCGTTGTATGGTTATATGTATGCTTCTGTGTATGCTTGTGCTTAGTGCCTGCATGTGCGTGAGTTATTGCATGTTCAGTATGTGCCTCAGGTAAAGTAAGTTTTTAATTAACCCGTATTTCTGTATGTATGTTAAGTAGTAAAGTGTGCTTCCGCATTGTGCATGTGTATATCTGTGTGTGTGAGCATCGGTAACGCGTCCGTCGGCGTCCTTCCAACGGGGACGGCGATGGGGGTGTTACAGAGACAATGTATTTTGTACACAAATTAGAGAAGGGGACGGGTGATTTTAACTTTTAGGGTTGTATTTACCTATGTTTTATTTTGGAGGTAAGGTAAAGATGAAGTCTTGCCAATTATTTTACACCATTAACCACCGGATTTTTATTCTTTCAACGATCGGATTTAATCCCTTCGCTATATAATAATAAAATTTAAGAACTAACGACCGGATTAATTTTTCTTCGTTATTTATATATTTTAACTACCGGATTTTTATTATTTTAACGACCGAATTTAATCCCTTCGTTATATAATAATTAAATTTAAGAACTAACGACCGGATTAATTTTCCTTCGTTATTTGTATATTTTAACGACCGAATTTTTATCCCTTCATTAAATTTTGGTCGTTAAAAGTCAATTTTCTTGTAGTGTAAATCGGACTTGCTAAGCATGCTCTCATCTAATCATAAAGCTTGAAGTGCCACTAGACGACAAACGTTTATGGATGAACCATCATCAACCATGACACAAGCGGTATGCTTGCCATTTACTTGCGCCTTGATGTACAGCGGTCGATTGTGATTGCAGCGCTCAACCGATAGGTCAACATCAGAGTACATTAATCTCTCTTCTGATCCCCCTTTAACAAGGTCTAACAACTCGGATGGAGAAATCGTGGTGGCCACGGTAGATTCACTTAAAGCTTCTACCAACTTCTTCCTGTGGGAAGAGGACTGTCTCAAAAGGTCCCGTATGGATATCTGAGCCATGGTCTTTTTCAACTGCTTGACTATGGAATTCTCTTCCGGCTCCCTTTCTGCTGGTGCTTGCACTGGGTCCTGCAACCTTTCCATTTCTGGGACTACTCTTCCGCTTCTTCTCACAGGCCTTACTTCCTTCCCTTCTCCGTCTGACTCCCATGGATCCGCAGGCATTTCTCCTTCCTCTTCGTCTTCATCTTCTTCTCCACTCTCACTGGTGGACCAACAGTCTATTGCTGCCACGGGCATCCCTTCTGCCCTTGCCATGGGGCGAGTGATAGCAATAACTTCATTCCCATACAAGTCCTGTAGGACATACCACTCGGGTAGACTTGACCCAATCATAAAAATAGGCAGTGACACAGCGTTATAATCGAACTTCTTCTTGCCCTCTCTCCGTTCAGGATCCGTGATCCGCTTACTATTGATCAGATCCTGAATCTAGTGCCTTAGTGTTACGCAATTGTCTGTCAAATGTCCAGTATGTTGGTGAAAGGCGCAATATTCATGTTCTCTATGCCCCGGTTGCCCTTGGGTCCTGGCAAGCCTAGGTTGCAAGGGTTGTAGCTTTCCTTCCTTTATCAATTGCTTCAATGCCAAGGATAAGGGCCGACCCAGATTTGAGAAGTACCTCTAACTGACCCCTGTTGCCGATACTTCAACTGTCTTCCGACTTCTATTGCCACTGTTGGAGCTCACTGACTTGATTGCCCCCTGATTAGTGTAGCCCTTCTTGGCATAAGCCTCATTGCTTGCCCTTCTCGAGAGGTACTCTCCCTCAGCCTTGATAGCGATGTCTTTCAAAGACTCCTAGTCTCTCAACCCCTTCATCTTTACCCCATCTCTCAGATACGAGTTCGCGTTTTTGATGAACATACGTATCTGATCCTAAGTGTCTGGCTTTCTTTTCATTTCCATTACCCTATTTCTCCATCGAGCCAGATATTCATGGAAAGACTCGCCTGCCTTTTGTTGCAATAATTCCAAGTCCTTCAAAGTTACTTCCATTCTTATACTACAATCGAACTGTCTGAGAAACTCCTCTGTCAGTAAGTCCCAATCCTCTTTTGTCCTTCAGTCTAGCCCATGATACCAATCCACTGTTGGGTCGATTAAGCTCAGATAAAAGTACTCGATCTTCTGTCTCTTTGTCAAAGTTATTCCCTTTATGACCAGTGAGTCCTGCTTAATGTGTGCAATGGGATCGAAAGTGCCATCGAACTTGGGAATGTCAGGCATTTTGAAATTCTGAGGGACCAAATCATTACTATCCAGCTCCCGATCTTTAGGGTCTCCCTACCTTCAACATCCTTGTCATGGCTTCAAACCGCTCCTCCATCTTTCTCCACATCGCATCCTCTAGTTTGGGTGACTTCCCTTTCACTACCATCAGTTCCTCTGGCTCCTCTGACACGTCAATTTCAGATTTGGGGCCCTCTCTATGTTTAACAGGCATTGGCGCTCTTGGATCAACTGCTGGTGGATCAACTACCGCTGGGGGATCCTCTCTAACAGCCCCTTGTTCCTCTTGCTCCCTAATTGGAGCGGCAATCTATTGCCTAGCAGGTGGGGCCAGGGTAGTGGCAAGGTTTCCCATCATTGCCATCATTCTAGCCTCAAACTCTTCCAACCTTCTCCCCACTTCTTTGGTGATCATTGCCCTAGTTGCATTAGAACCACTTGATGGATCCGACATTCTCATCTCTATTAATGAATCCGAACTCTGATCTGACACTAGCTCTGGGGAAATCTTTCTTAGTCGACCGTACCTGGATGAATCTATGATGGCTGTAAACACCTTTGTTAGGATGATGCATGATTGAAGTGCAATGCATGGTCGTGCTGATGTAGCATAGACAAACACATGAAAGCAGATAGATCCTTCTGACCTTATTTCTCCCACACATGAGGTAAATATAGTCTCTTTCCCAGGTGGGCTTTATCCAAGGGTTAACGGGGAACCCATTGGATGCGTATAGTGCACGGGGAAAAATCGGCAGCATAACACTCTTAATTTAAAGCACATGCATATGGGTTTTGGCCATTACGTACTTGGACACTTCAATTAAATTAAGGTGAACCTATTAGGGCATAAAAGCCTTTGATAAAAGACCACTTAATTTGTTTGATTTTGTTTAATACGCAATAGTCCATGTCACAAGCATCATATTAAGGAACATGTTTGTAACGACCCAAAAAGGGCCTAGTCTAAATTCATGTGTTAAGTCAGAAAATTAAAGGGTATTTCAGTAATTTATGCATGAGGAAATTTGGACATTAAGGATTTAATTGCATAAATTAAATTAATATTGATAAGTGAAGAAATTATCTAGTGTGTATGTGGTGTGTGGTACCAAGGATGTAAGGTAATTATTGAATAGATTATATTGTGTGTGTTGTGTATGGTGCCATGGGACATGATAGGATTCTTTGGTCCAATAGGATAGTGCCAAGTGGTTTAGTTGGTGAGAGCATTTATGATGAAGTACGTGAAGGAGAGAGGGAAACAAGGAAAAGCAGAATTTGAGCTTCTCTCTCACGTTTCCTCTTCTTCTCCTTCTTCTTCTTCTTTCCTTCTTGCTCTCTCTTGCTTTGGCTAATGTGGACCTTGAGATTTGAGGTTGGATTTCTGATTTGAGCTGGGTTTTGAAAGGTAAGTGCTTGGATTTTCTTGGGTTGCTTTGGGTTCTTCTTCTTCTTCTTTATTTCCTAGTTTTTGGTTAAGTGTTTTGGATGGTTCGATTAAGTGTGTTCTTGGCTGGGTTTTTGTGCAAGAAATGGAGAAGAGAAGGAAGAACAAGGGAAAGGAAAAAGTCGGATTTGAGGAGTTGGATTGAAGCTTCATTGTCAGGTTTAGGAGCTCTGTCCTTGTTATGTTTTGTTTGGGTGTTGTCTGCCCTATTTCTCATCTTGGATTTAGTGTATAGTTTGTGTTGTTTAAATCCTGGAAATTTGAGTGATATGTTTGTGTTCATGCATGTGTTAGTGAGGTAGTGAATATGGGTTTAATGCCAGTGTTATGTTGATAATTGTATATGCTGTTGAGGTATATGAGCTTGAGTTGTAGATGAATTTTTTAATTTGTCCATGATTGAATTAATCTTGTGAAAGTGTTTGATTATTGTGTTAATTATGTTTTGAGCACGATTTGGAAGCACTGGAGGTAAGAATTTACATGTTTTTGCATGTTAAATGATTTTGGGTTAAATGGGTTTTGTTTTTGTTAAGCTCTGAGTTTCACATTTTCTGCTGGGAGTTGGAAAACACGATGCTATCCCGAGCCTGATGCTTTTCGCGATCGCGATAGAATCGCATAGTTCACCTCTGTGCACAGCGTGCTAGGAAGTTTAGTTCGAGTTGTGAGACGGCAGCACGACTCGGTAGTGAGTGCTAGGCATCTTCACGAGTCGTGAACCCTCTTCACGAGTCATGAAGATGACTCATGACACGTGAAGATTTGTGTGGGAAAGGACATAAGTTGTGAGCTTGAATCACGACTCGTGCCCTCTTCCCTTGTGGGCAGTAACGAGTCGTGAGCAAGGATCACAACTCGTGACCCCTCTCTCTCCTGCAGGGCACGAGACATTTTTGTCATGAGATGCAACAGCATGTGTGACTCGAGACCGGCCTTTTCCCTTTCGGCTACTGTCACGAGCGCGACGCGAGTCACGATCACAATAGTAAGCCCTTTTCCTGCCTTTTTTGTTCCGTTTTTCCTAAATGTTCTCTTTTCTCTCTCTGCAAGGCTTTTCGCACTGTGTAAGTTATGTTTTGTATTTTTATACTAGTGTATTGATGTTTTTGAATTGTATTAATAATTAATGACATGTTAATGTTGAACTTTGGCTTTTGACATTGTTTAGTGCTAAATGTTTAGAGTAAGTGTTTTGAGCCTAAAGTGTCAAGGTACGTAGTGGATAATTAAGCATGCTTAAGAAGGGTTAGTGAGTGCAGCTGCCCGTGTTGACCCCGCTATGGGTCAAGTGATTACGGTTGACCTCCGTTAAGGTCTTACTGAAAATATTTTCAGACTTTGGTCTCCCGTGCTACCTTCGGGTATAAAAAGTATTTGAGGCTCCAGTCTCCCATGTCGTGTTCTTGTATCCTCCACCAGTGAAATTCAGGCTATTATTTGTAGTGTGTACTATTGTGTAGTAAAGTGTATGATTTTAGAAGTGACTACAGTTAATGTATTTGCATATTGCCTGCTATTAACAAGTTCTGATTTCGTATAGTGAAGTGATTTTTTTATCTCTATTTATTCTACTCAGTGAATTCGGTGTGATGCTTATATTCATGTGTTATTGTATGATATTATTGTATAGTGTTCTATTATCTTTGTTCCTCCCCATTAAGCATTATCGCTTAGCACGAGCAATTTTCCCGTGTAGGTGGCCGGTTTTGTTCAACTCGTTGCGCATCTGCAGGGTTGGCCACTAGGAGTCGAGTCTTTATTATTTTTGTCCCCTCATGTATTCTTTTTGTATATGTATTATTTTGTATAGTGGCATATGAAATTTTGTTAAGGATCCTTATGTATTTCAAAATGATCTATATATGATGTATTAATATTTTATCTTTTAATTTAATGTTAAGATTATGAGCATTGCTATTATCGTTAATGTATGCTTCCGCTGTTCTGCATGTTTGTGAGTGAGTGTCGGTAGCGCACCTGGCATCTTTCCAATGGGGGCGTCGGGGAGGGCGTTACAGGTTTTGGTATCAGAGCGCCGGTTTAAGCAGTTCTAGTTGTCTTTGATTGCTAAGTGTCGAGTCTTTGCATGCGGATCGATTTTGTGTCGTGGCCTAATGCAGATGTGTCTTATCTTGTGTAGTGTTTAGATGGAGTCTGATCCAAGTGAGAATGTGGGTGAGACAACGGGGAGTGTGAATGCAGTGAGAGTCAAGGAATCTGCTTTGCAGCATCAGCGTGAGGAGCGTCAGGGTATGCCTGATAAGGGATTTGGGAATACGACTTTAGTGCAAGGTTTGCTTCAGTTAGTGGACAAGTTAGCGGCTCCTAAGACTCCTATGGAGTTATTGAGAAAAAGAGGAGCCAAAGATTTTAATGGAACTGCATTGGATCAATCAGAGGTGGCCAAATTCTGGATTGAGAGAGTGGATAGGATTTTGCAAGAGATTAAATGTCCCGTAAATAAGAGAGCAGCTTGTGCAGTGTCATTACTTCAAGGGTCAGTGTATGATTGGTGGAAGCTTATGCTTCACAACCCTCAACGACAAACTGAGTTGACATGGGATTTCTTCAAGCAAGAGTTTGAACAAAAATATGCGACTGATGCATATAGAGAGGCTAAATGGAAGGAGTTTATAAGTCTTAAGCAGAGGAGCATGTCAGTTAGCGACTACGAGAAAGAGTTTAGTCGCTTGAGCAAGTATGTGCCTGAGATGTTATTGACTGAAAAGTTTAAGTGTCAGCATTTTCAAGACGGGTTAAGAGAAGTGATTCGAGGTCCCTTATCGGTGATGGCGATTATGCAACTAGTTGGGTATTATCTGCTAGTGGCAGCAGCAATCAAGTTAGAACAATCTGAGATGATTAAGCAAAGAAGTGAGCAAAGAGGAAAGCTCCAGATAGCAGACTTGGAAGTGGAAAGAAATCAAGAGGAGTTCTGAGTCGCCAAGGTGTGAAGAGTTTGATTCTGGCGCATTATGAGGTTGGGAGTGTAGCGCCACCCTCTAGTAGGGGAAGTGTGATTCCAGAATGCGAGCATTGTCAGAAACACCACTGGGCGAATGTAAAAGGTCTCTAAAGCATGCTTCAGATGTGGGAGCCAAGAGCATATGGTAGCCAGTTGTCCAGAATGAATAGAGCTTCAGGATCAACTCGAGAGTAGAGTGAGTGGTCAAAGATCGAGAGGAAATCAAAATGGTAGAGGCAATGGACGACCGTCTCAGGCTCCATCAGAATCAGTGCAAAAGCCACCAACCGAAGAAATGTATGTGCGCCAGCGAGTATATCTATGCTTGGAGAGAATGCGGCTGATCGAGCAGGACCTTTCGATATATTGGTTTATTAGCTTTTGTTATGTTTGTATTTTGGTTTTTGGATTTGTGGATAGCGGGTAAATTTCAAGGACAAAATTTCTTTAAGGGAGAGTGATTGTAATGACCCAAAAAGGGCCTAGTCAGAATTCGCGTGTTAAGTCAGAAAATTAAAGGGTATTTTAGTAATTTATGCATGAGGAAAATTGGACATTAAGGATTTAATTGCACAAATTAAATTAATATTGATAAGTGAAGAAATTATCTAGTGTGTATGTGGTGTGTGGTACCAAGGATGTAAGGTAATTATTGAAGAGATTATATTGTGTGTGTTGTGTATAGTGCTATGGGACATTTTAGGTTTTTTTGGTCCAATAGGATAGTGCCAAGTGGTTTAGTTTGTGAGAGCATTTATGATGAAGTGAGTGAAGGAGAGAGGGAAACAAGGAAAAGCAGAATTTGAGCTTCTCTCTCACGTTTCCTCTTCTTCTCCTTCTTCTTTGTCTTTCCTTCTTGCTCTCTCTTGCTTTGCCTAACGCGGACCTTGAGATTTGAGGTTGGATTTCTGATTTGAGCTGGGTTTTAAAAGGTAAGTGCTTGGATTTTCTTGGGTTGCTTTGGGTTCTTCTTCTTTTTCTTCTTTATTTCCTGGTTTTTAGTTAAGTGTTTTGGATGGTTTGATTAAGTGTGTTCTTGGCTGGGTTTTTGTGCAAGAAATGGAGGAGAGAAGGAAGAACAAGGGAAAGGAAAAAGTGGGATTTGAGAAGGAGTTGGATTGAAGCTTCATTGTCAGGTTTGGGAGCTTTGTCCTTGTTGTGTTTTGTTTGGGTGTTGTCTGCCCTATTTCTCATCTTTGATTTAGTGTATAGTTTGTGTTGTTTAAATCCTGGAAATTTGAGTGACATGTTTGTGTTCATGCATGTGTTAGTGAGGTAGTGAATATGGGTTTATGTTTGTGTTCATGCATGTGTTAGTGAGGTAGTGAATATGGGTTTAATGCCAGTGTTATGTTGATAATTGTATATGATGTTGAGGTATATGAGCTTGAGTTGTAGATGAATTTCTGGATTTGTGCATGATTGAATTAATCTTGTGAAAGTTTTTGATTATTGTGTTAATTATGTTTTGAGCATGATTTGGAAGCACTGGAGGTAAGAATTTACATGTTTTCGCATGTTAAATGATTTTTCATTAAATGGGTTTTGTTTTGGTTAAGCTCTGTGTAAGCACCGTGTCCCGGAGCGGTCCGGATCAGAGGTTACCCTATGATGAAATCAGTATCCGAGCCTGTATAAATGGTTTGGATTTGGAGGTTTTAGTCCCGCGTTCCACGAGAAGTGAGTCTTTTTACCTTTCGTAGGCAGAGGGGGAGAAAACAGGGATTTCCGAGTCAAAAGGGCATATTTTACTCCACAGACGGCCGGCCCGTCTGTGAGGCCAGCCCATCGCTTAGGGTCACAGACAGCCTGTGGTATTTTCCGACGCCCGTCGGAAAATCACCGCCCGTGTCAGAGTGCCGCCTGGTTTCCCGGAGCACGCAACCTTTCCTACGCCCGTCGGTGGATGTGGCAGGGCCGTCGGACGAATCCTTGTGTCAGAAGGATTCTTCCGACACCCGCCTCCATACACCGACGCCCGTCGATCGTGTCTGGCTTATAAAAGCTCCGGATTTTCACTAGAAAAGGGTTCCGAAAATTTTCAAGAGGGGAAACTCTGCCAAAATTCAAGCATATTTTCCCTCTCTTCCAGCAAACACATTCATAAAGGATTTCTTTTAATTAAAGGATCAAAATCATTAAAAGAAACTAAAATCAATTAGTTTTCTTTGAATCTTGATTCCAAAAATCAATCGCTTGAGGGGTTAAAGAGGAAATAATCCATTTTCCTTCTCTTGATCCTTCATCTTGCTTTTCGTGGAACACGCGGGGCTCTAATCAACACAAGAATCTCACCCAAAGCAATCATCTGAGGGTAAATATTCCGGATTCCTTCTCCATATCATTTCATATTTACTCCTTATTTGGTTGTTTCTTTCAATTTTGTCATTATTCTCCTTTATTTTGACTCTCTTCATCTCATTTTGTGTTAAAACCCTTTTTTTGACTTTTAAAAAAGAGTCCTTTTTACTGTTTTTTGGGAGACAGTGGTGACCGACGGGTCATCTTCTTTACCGACGCCCGTCGGTCACTCCACTCACAGACGCTCTTCCACTTGAGTGAGCGATGGACATGTCGATCAATTTGACAGACGCCCGTCGGTCACCTAAGAAAGGCCGTCGCTGGGTTCTTTCTCCACATCTTCAAATCTTTTCTATCTCTTTCAAGTCCTTTTGACTTTATTCATGTTGATTCTTTTTTTATTGACACCCTTTAACTTTCTGTGAGCAATGTATTGATCTCCCGGGACCATCCTGAGCTTGAGGGGTTATCTACCGTATTCGGAGGATTTCGTCCGGTTTATTTTCCTAACTTTTTTGATTATTTCCTTCATTTGTTATTCATTGACTATTTTATGTACATGGATATA
Organism: Excoecaria cochinchinensis; assembly: GCA_947683425.1. NCBI lineage: Eukaryota > Viridiplantae > Streptophyta > Magnoliopsida > Malpighiales > Euphorbiaceae > Excoecaria > Excoecaria cochinchinensis. Next base: position 9,391,153 of record CANTUQ010000004.1, read on the forward strand.
CTCTTTTCATATCTCGTTAAGTGTAAAAATGGATCAATGTTTTATACTCAATAAAAACGAGGTTTGTATAAATGCAAGGGTCCAATGCCCTATTTTTATCCAATAAAAATCATCACAAATAAAACATCCAATTTTAATAATGATGCATGCGAGGACATAAGTCCTCAAAATAAGCAATCCCCCGATTCATGTATGTATCGCACATTTACAAAATGGGGTTGTATTCCGCTCCTTGTATTATTGTAATTTATTACTTTCACTATTTACTTGTCCATTTACGGCTTTCCAAATATGAATAAATGCGCCTTCGATTAATTGCATCGTGTGGAGAGAGAGCGAATTAATGATAATTAAAATTTTATCATAAAATAATCGAGATAGAAATAGATGAGAAATCCCGGACCCAGCTCTGGTCTTTGGGCTCAAAGAGGCTAGAGGTCTACCCTCCAAGACACCTTTTTGTGCCACGAGACTTTAGCGCTAATCCTAGGCTCCTTAGGGCGAGAGGTTTACCTTCCACGACCCCTCTGGCTGGCCCAAAATGGATACTAAGTGCAGTCTTAGGCTCTCTGAGGCGAGAGTAACTTTCCCAATGTTCTATTGGGTGGCGACTCCATGAAACCTCCTTGTTGCCCAACATAGACGCACTTGCGATTTATTGCAAGCTGCCAACGGACCCACAATGCCCCGATCGCCCTCGAGCGGGCGGTCCCATGGGCAGCCGCGGGGATGATGCGCGCGTCACACTCTGAGTTTCACGTTTTCTGCTAGGAGTTGGAAAATATGATGCTTTCCCGAGCCTGACGCTTATCACGATCATGACAGAATCGCATAGTTAACCTTTGTGCACAGCGTGCTGGGAAGTTTTGTCCGAGTCGTGAGGAGGCAGCATGACTCGGCAGTGAGTGCCAGGCATCTTCACAAGTCGTGAAGTCTCTTCACGAGTCGTGAAAATGGCTCACGACACGTTAAGATTTGTGTGGGAAAGGACACAAGTCGTGAGCTTGAATCATGACTCGTGCCCTCTTCCCTTGTGGGCAATCATGAGTTGTGAGCAGGGATCACGACTCGTGACACCTCTCTCTCCTGCGGGGCACGAGACATTTTTGTCACGAGTTGCGATAGCATGCGTGACTCGTGATTGGCCTTCTCGCCCTCGGCTACTGTCGCGAGCGCGACGCGAGTCGCGATCGCAATAGTGAACCCTTCTCCTACCTGCTTTGTTCTGTTTTGCCTAAATGTTCTCTTTTCTCTCTCTGCATGGCTTTTCGCACTATGTATGTTATGTTTTATATTTTTATACTAGTGTATTGATGTTTTTGAATTGTGTTAATAATTAGTGACATGTTATTGTTGAACTTTGGCTTTTGACATTATTTAGTGTTAAATGCTTAGAGTAAGTGTTTTGAGCCTGAAGTGTCAAGGTAGCGGATAATTAATCATGCTTAAGAAGGGTTAGTGAGTGCAGCTGCCCGTGTTGACCCCGCTATAGGTGAAGTGATTACGGTTAACCTCCGTTAAGGTCTTAGTGAAAATGTTTTGAGACTTCGGTCTCTCGTGCTACCTTCGGGTATAAAAAGTATTAGAGGCTTCGGTCTCCCGTGTCGTGTTCCCGAATCCTCCACCAGTGAAATTCAGGCTATTGTTTGTAGTGTGTAGTAAAGTGTATGATTTTAGAAGTGACTCCAGTTAATGTATTTGCATATTGCCTGCTATTAACAAGTTCTGATTTCGTATAGTGAAGTGATTTATATATCTCTATTTATTCTACTATTGAATTCATTGTGATGCTTATATTCATGTGTTATTGTATGATATTATTGTATAGTGTTCTGTTGTCTTTGTTCCTCCCCACTAAGTGTTATCGTTTAGCACAGGCTGTTTTCCCTTGTAGGTGGCAGGTTTTTTTCGGTGCGCCGTGCATCTGCAGGGTTGGCCACTAGGAGTCGAGTCTTTATTATTTTTGTCCCCTCCTGTATTCTTTTTGTATATAGTGGCATATGAAATTTTGTTAAGGATCCTTAGGTAATTCTGAATGATGTACATATGATGTATTAATATTTTATCTTTTAATTTAATGTTAAGATTATGAGCATTATTATTATCGTTAATGTATGCTTCCACTGTTCTGCATGTTTGTGAGAGAGTGGATAGGATTTTGCAAGAGATTAAATGTCCCGCAAATCAAAGAGAAGCTTGAATCGTGTCACTACTTCAAGGGTCAGCGTATGATTGGTGGAAGCTTGTGCTTTGCAACCCTCAACGACCGGCTGAGTTGACATGGGATTTCTTAAAGCAAGAGTTTGAATAGAAATATGTGACTGATGCATATAGAGATGGAAGGAGTTTATATGTCTTAAGCAGAGGAGCATGTCAGTTAGCGAATGCGAGAAAGAGTTCAGTCGCTTGAGCAAGTATGTGCCTGAGATGTTATTGACTGAAAAGTTTAAGTGTCAGCATTTTCAAAAAGGGTTAAGAGAAGTGATTCGAGGTCCCTTATCGGCGATGGCAGTTATACAACCAGTTGGGTATTATCTGCTAGTGGCAGCAGCAATCAAGTTAGAAGAATCTGAGGTGATTAAGCAAAGAAGTGAGCAGAAGAGGAAAGCTCCAGATAGCGGACTTGGAAGTGGAAAGAAACCAAGAGGAGTTCCGAGTGGCCAAGGTGTGAAGAGTTCGGTTCCGGCGAGTTCTGAGGTTGGGAGTGTAGCACCACCCTCTAGTAGAGGAAGTTTGATTCCAGAATGTGAGCATTGTCAAAAAAGCCATTGGGGCGAGTGTATAAGGGTCTCTGGAGCATGCTTTAGATGTGGGAGCAAAGAGCATATGGTAGGCAGTTGTCCGGAACGAATAGAGCTTCAGGATCGACCCGAGAGTAGAGTGAGCTGTCAAAGATTGAGAGGGAATCAAAATGGAAGAGGCAATGGACGACCGTCTCAGGCGCCATCAGAATCAGTGCAAAAGCCACCAACAGAAGAAGTGTATGTGCGCCAGCGAGTATATGCTATGCTTGGAGAGAATGCGGCTAATCGAGCAGGACCTTTTGGTAAGTTGTGTTATTAGCTTTTGTTATGTTTGTATTTGGGTTGTTGAATTTGCGGATAGCGGGAGTGAATTAATCTTGTGAAAGTGTTTGATTATTGTGTTAATTATGTTTTGAGCATGATTTGGAACCACTAGAGGCAAGAATTTACATATTTTTGCATGTTAAATGATTTTGGGTTAAATGGGTTTTGTTTTGGTGAAGCTCGGAGTTTCACGTTTTCTGCTGGGAGTTGGAAAACACGATACTATGGTGAGCGCAATGATTGTCATGATCGCGACAGAATTGCATAGTTCATCTCTATGCGCAGCATGCTGGGAAGTTTCGTCCAAGTCGTGAGGAGGCAACATGGCTCGGCAGTGAGTGCCAGGCATCTTCATGAGTCGTGAAGTCATGAAGATGGGTTACGACACATGAAGATTTGTGTGGGAAAGGACATGAGTCATGAGCGTGAATCACGACTCGTGCCCTCTTCCCATGTGGGCAGTCACGAGTCATGAGTAAGGATCACGACCCGTGACCCCTCTCTCTCCTGCGGGGCGCGAGACATTTTCGTCATGAGTCGCGACAGCATGTGTTACTCGCGACTGGCCTTTTCCCCCTCATTTACTGTAGCCACCATGACACAAGTCGCGATCGTGACAGTGAGTCCTTCTCCTGCCTATTTTGTTCTGTTTTGCCTAAATGTTCTCTTTTCTATTTCTGCATGGCTTTTCACATTGTGTAAGTTATGTTTTGTATTTTTATACTAGTGTATTGATGTTTTTGAATTGTGTTAATAATTAATGACATGTTAGTGTTCAACTTTGGCTTTTGACATTGTCTAGTGTTAAATGTTTAGAGTAAGTGTTTTGAGCCTAAAGTGTCAAGGTAGTGGATAATTAACATGCTTAAGAAGGGTTAGTGAGTGCAGCTGCTCGTGTTGACCCCACTATGGGTCAAGTGATTACGGTTGACCTCCGTTAAGGTCTTAGTGAAAATGTTTTGAGACTTCGGTCTCTCGTGCTACCTTCGGGTATAAAAAGTATTTAAGGCTTCGGTCTCCCATGTAGTGTTCCCGTATCCTCAACCACATACACATCGTAAACATATCTCACACACACCATCATTCTCACTAAAGATTATTACATCTCATTACAAATGCTAAATAAATAAACTTAATTACAACCCGACAATCAGTAAAAACATTCTACAACTTCTACCGACTCATTGGCCAAAGTCACAAAGAACCGCTACGCTACTCTGATCTCCTAATATGCACGGATAAACAACCGTGCTAAGCCATAACGCTTAGTCGGGATCCACAAAGTAATAATAGTAATAATAATAACCAATCACTCACAGTGGTTAAAAATACCAGCATAAACAGATACACAAATGTAAAAGCATAAAGCATATAGGTTAAAGTTAACGTACATTCGTATTCCTGTTATCATATGAAACCTAACAATTTCCTATACACATTTGTTTATATACCCTAACCAGAATTTACTTTGTTACCTTTTTTTAATTGTAATGACAATATACATACTCATTGTTTGCCTAATTCATTTAATTAATCATATTAATAGTTATACCTCGTAGCTTACCAAAAATACATTTTGCTAGTCAGGAATATTAAGCCTTACCAATTCCCTTACTTACTAGTAGTTCCAAAATCATGCAGATAATAGTATTACTACTTAAGTCAAAACCATTCATTTGGTCAAACCATTACACATTCAAAACTAAACAAAACATTTCTATTCTCAGATTTGGTTCGGGCTTGAAATAAATATTCCAAGCTTCCTACGTATCCCTATGGTTGGGAATCAGAACCACGTAGTTCTACGGAAAACCTTATATACTTATTCTAGGTTCAATCATAACTCATTTCCGAAATTCGGTTATCTATATCATGATTAATATTTTATTATCCCATACTTACCAATTGATATATAATTACCGTATTCGTTAAAACTCGCAATAATGCACATCAATTCTTTACCAACATGCTTACAATAGTAATCCAGTCTACTGTTCAGTTATTTATCATGCATACCACCTTGTTTCCCTTTAACTATTGATCAACATACAATTAACGTATTCATCGAGAACCAACAAATAATACACTAGAATTGCTTACCAATATACTTACATTGGTCATCCAAGCTAAGGTTCAGAAGACAAGCAAATACATAACATACCTGCGTTCTTAATTCCAACATGTAAACGGATATATGTATACATGGAATTCATTCATTGATTATTCAACTATAGAAAACATGCATATCACTTATTTCAATTATTCTTTCTAAAGGCATCATGTAGACAAGCATATTCATAACTCTTGAACAGATTAATAATATGCAATATTCACATACTAACTCTTATGCATTTAGGATCTTTGCATACATGTCTTTTAGAACAAACACTACGTGATACATTTCTTTTCATTTAATAGATATCGCCTTATTATAAAAAAACACAGGGGTATCCGAAGATACCACACCTTTCCACATAAGTGTCCATAAAGGATCCAGAACAGAGGAGTGTATAGAGTTCAAATCAAATGGCATTTATCACAAATGCATAAATTGTTTATTCACATAAGTTTTGCACATCATTATAGAATTTATCAATTCATTCACATACTTTTATCTTCATTAATCGCCTGCTAAGTCATAGGGGTGGATAAACGAGTGAACACATGGCGATACCTTACGGGTACGAATCGAACTGAACGCATGGCGGTACCTTACGGGTACAAATCGAAAAGCAGCATCATTTTTTTCTCATTAAAAATATTTTCACATTGGGGATATTAAACATGATCCATATATATTGAGGTTCGCAAGGAACCAAACGGGGGACCTGATCAGGGTCCAAACAGAACAGAGGGCAGCAGCTAACAGAACTCTATAGGCATGCCTATCTAACCACGACTCGACTAACACAGGCTAAATTTCCATATTATTATTATTGGATTCATCTCATTTCCACATACATACACATTCCACCAATACGCATAACATTCTTTCATTTTTTATTTGGTACATGCACTCATTTACATATAAATACCTCATATGAACATATTAAACACATTTATGTTATTAGATATCATGTCCACATTTAGTCTCAACAATTAATTTAAAGTTATCATATTCAATTGAACTTAACGGATAAGTTTACATTTTGTTAGACACATTAATATACAACATAATCATGGTAGATCAAATTCTAATATTTCAATAATTACCATGCATGGGAATCCATCAATAATTCACATTTTCACTCATATATGCATAACATAGGTGAAAGACTATGCAAAGAAGAAATTCCCTAAAACAAGTCAAAATCCATGGAAAAGGAGATTTGCAACCCATTTTCAGAAAACAGAGCACTTCAGAAAAACAGGGAAGGCTAGATTCACTGTCGCGATCGCGACCAATATCGCGGTTGCTACAGTGGCCAGAAAGCCTTACGCAAGGGAAGGGGAGGCCAGAGCACGAGTCGTGCTGTGCTAGCACGAGTCGTGAAGATTGTTCACGACATATGAACATAGTTCACGACTCGTGAACCTGATTCACAACTTGTGAACCTGATTCACGACTCGTGAATCTCAGCTCCCTCTGTCGACGCGTGATTTGTTGCACCACTCGCGCATGCCATAGCTTCACGAGTCGTGCTGCCAATTCACGAGTCGGACGCCTCTCGCTCAATAGTGCAATCTATCCTGAAAACTGGATTTCACGATTCTGTCGTGTTTGCAACAGCATCTCGACTTCCATTTTCCAGCCAAATGCAGGAAAACCCAGACTTCCAAAATTAAACCCATTTTGACCCAAATCAAACAAAACTTCATCTTACCTTCAAATAAACCTTCCATGCATCACAAACAACATAAAACACAACTTTTCTAACAATTATTACAATCAAGATCATGCATTGACATAATCAAGCTTCTCAAGAAGACAAACCCAGAAATTTCAGCAAAAATTCATCAAACTTCAAATTTGGTCGATAAATTATCATCCATGCATCATAACTTAAATCAATTGAATACCCACAACATTAGCACAATAATAAGCCTCATCAAACATCAAATTTCAAGAAATCTCATGCAGAGTCACAACTCACAAATGTACATCAACATCAATCAAATTCCCAAACCTTTAACTCCATTGCTCCAATAGCTTACTTAGATGATCTTTCTTGCTCCCAAGCTCATCCAAAGTCTTTCTCATCCAAAATCCTTACCTATCACACATATACAAACACAAAATACAATCTAGGTCAAAACCTAACCAAGAAGAGGAGAAGAAACCCAAAACTAATAACCGATCTTACCTTAATATTCTTCACTTAAATCACTTCATCTATCAAACTCTAATATCAAATCTTAGGCTTTGATCTTAAAAGAGAGTGAATGGTGTGGAGATAAGAAGGAGAAGAAGAAGAAGAAGAGAGGGAGAGAACATGAGAATGGGAAAGGGATGGGCAGAATTTCTGCTCTCTCTTTCTCTTTCCTTGTCTTATATACCCCTCTCTAAATCCTTGCCACATGTCATCTTATAATTGGTGGGACTTGACCACTCACACACTAAACCCATGCATGACACTACACATAAGACTAATCCTCACTAATACATACACTACATGCACACTCTATCTAAACCCCCAAAATACAATTAACACATGCCAACCCACACTCACACATGCACACATACCCATGGCTCAAACTACTAGGGGGAAATCGGGGTGTGACAACTCTTCCCAACTAACAAAAATTTCATCCTCGAAATTAACTTACATTGGAAAACAAAACCCGAAGGCCAAACTTCGTTTCACTATCATTGTCATTGATTATTTCCATAACATCATTTAACACTTATACTCTATACTTGAAGCACATACATTTCACTTATTCCCATGCACCTCGCTTTTAACACACTCACTTGTTATTACTTATTCTTATCACTATACTCTCAAATCACTTCTTTAAAATTGAAAAGACTACACAAATCATAACTTTCTCTTGTACATATCTAAACCCAAACTTATAAAATCAATTTAAAGAAATCCCATACTTCCCTTTTCATTATCTTATGCTTAAATCAATCACATTCATCAAAACAATCATTGCTTTAACTACCACTCGGAACCCAAAGCACATTCACTTCACACATAAACCATTTAACTTATAACTTTTTGCTACACAATTCCTCAATATTTCAAAAACATCCGGCACATATGCTGCTTTCTTTACTGATAATACCCGTATCTTACTCTAAAAATCCTTTCACATTCATCGGTACAAGACTCCAAAATACTTTTCTATTTCGCTCTAGCTGTACACACATTACATTCTCCTTAACAATTGCTATGCTTATAATTCACATACTTCGTCTCAATATCAAATACTCAATGTACACCCTTGTCAGCTTGCTCTCCATCAAAATGCATATGCAAATGTTTCTCACATGTGATCAAAGGAAGGATGATGCAATGAGGATGCAATAGTTCATGTATGCAAAATAATGCAGAAATGCGATTGATGCTATGATAATGCACTTTTCCCATCCGCATGGTTCAATATGCTTATTTTCAATTAAATTTTCTGGAGATAGCCGACAGGCATACCGAGCAACACCATAGTCTTACAAAATCCACATACTCTTCCATCTCAAAATACTAAAACATCTATTTCTCCACGGCAACCACATATCAATACACTTTAAAAACTTCTACAATCCTTCTCTTTAGCCACATAGAATCGAAACAAAATTCCTAATAGAATCTCTGATAACTCATCTAACAAACACATTCCAGATTACACCTACACATAACACTTCAAGGCAGGTAGATCATGACCTACCGAGCCAACACTTAACTAAATAGTTTATCAAATCAGAAGGTTTTCCCTTCCCAAAACATTTCTAAAGGACAAGGTTGTCCGCTTTGGCCAACGCTAAACTATACAGACACATTTCAAAACACCTAGTTAACATGAATATACTAAACCGGGGCTCTGATATAAAATTGTAACACCCCCAACTCCCACACGTAGCATATCAAAGGATGAAGAGCTACGGTGAGCAGAAGGTGCCACCAGACAAGGACACACATGGCAATGCAGAAATCAAAACAATAAAATTTCTAACATCTAGAACCTCAACCACATACACATCCTAAACTTATCTCACATGCAATAATTCACACTAAAGATTATTATATCTCATTATAAATGCTAAATAAATAAACTTAATTACAACCTGACAATCAGTAAAAACATTCTATAACTTCTACCGACTCGTTGGCCAAAGTCACGAATAACTGCTGAGCTACTATGATCTCCTAACCTGAATGGACAAACAACCGTGCTAAGCGATAACGCTTAGTCGGGATCCACAAAGTAATAATAATAATAATAATAACCAATCACTCATAGTGATTCGAAATACCAGCATAAGCAGATACACAAATGTATAAGCATAAAGCATATAGGTTAAAGTTAACGCACATTCGTATTCTTGTTATCATATGAAACCTAACAATTTTCTATACACATTTGTTTATATACCCTAATAAGAATTTACTTTATTACCTTTTTTTAATTGTAATGACAATATACATACTCATTGTTTGCCTAATTCATTTAATTAATCATATTAATAGTTATAACTCGTAGGTTACCAAAAATACATTTTGCTAGTTAGGAATATTAAGCCTTACCAATTCCCTTACTTACTAGTAGATCCAAAATCATGCAGATAATAGTATTACTACTTAAGTCAAAACCGTTCATTTGGTCAAACCATTATGTATTCAAAACTAAACAAAATATTTCTATTCTCAGATTTAGTTCAGGCTTGAAATAAATATTCCAAGCATCCTACATGTCCCTATGGTTGGGAATCAGAACCACGTAGTTCTACGGAAAACCTTATATACTTATTCTAGGTTCAATCATATCTCATTTCCTAAATTCAGTTATCTATATCATGCTTAATATTTTATTATCCCATACTTACCAATTGATACAGAATTACTGTATTCGTTAAAACTCGCAATAATGCATATCAATTCCTTACCAATATACTTACAATAGTAATCCAATCTACGATTTAGTTATTTATCATGCATACCACCTTGTTTCCCTTTAACTATTGATCAACATACAATTAACATATTCATCGAGAACCAAAAAATAATACACCGAAATTCCTTACCGATATACGTACATTGGTCATCCAAGCTATGGTTCAGAAGACAAGCAAATACATAACATACCTGTGTTCTCAATTCCAACATGTAAACGGATATATGTATACATAGAATTCATTCATTGATTATTCAACTATAGAAAACATGCATATCACTTATTTCAATTATTCTTTCTAAAGGCATCATGTAGACAACCATACTCATAACTCTTGAATAGATTAATACTATGCAGCATTCACATACTAACTCTTATGCATTTAGGATCTTTGCATACATGTCTTTTAGAACAAACACTACGTGATACATTTCTTTTCATTTAACAGATATCGCCTTATTATACAAAACACAAGGGTATCCGAAGATACCACACCTTTCCACATAAGTGTCAATAAAGGATCCAGAACAGAGGAGTGCATAGAGCATAAATCAAATGGCATTTATCACAAATGCATCAATTGTTTATTCACATAAGTTTTGCACATCATTATAGAATTTATCAATTCATTCACATACTTTTATCTTTATTAATTGCTTGCTAAGTCATAGGGGTGGATAAGTGAGTGAACACATGGCGGTATATTACGGGTACGAATCAAACTGAACGCATGGCGGTACCTTATGGGTATGAATCGAAAAGCAGCATCATATTTTTCTCATTCAAAACATTTTCACATTGGGCATCTTAACAAGATCTATACATATTGAGGTTCGCGAGGAAGAAAATGGTGGACCTGATCAGGGTCCAAATAGAATGGAGGGCTACAGCTAACAGAACTCTATAGGCATGCCTATCTATCCTCGACTCGACTAACGTAGGCTAAATTGCCATATTATTATTATTGGATTCATCTCATTTCCACATACATACACATTCCACCTATACGCATAACATTCTTTCATTTTTTACTGGCCACAAGCACTCATTTACATATAAATACCTCATATGAACATATTAAACACATTTATGTTATTAGAAATCATGTCCACATTTAGTCCCAACAATTAATTTACAGTTATCATATTTATTTAGACTTAACGGATAAATTTACATTTCATTACACACATTAATATACAACATAATCATGGTAAATCAAACTCTTATATTTCAATAATTACTATGCATGGGAATACATCAATAATTCAGATTTTCACTCATATATGCTTAACATAGGTGAAAGACTATGCAAAGAAGAAATTCCTTAAAATAAGTGAAAATCCATGAAAAAGGAGATTTACAACCCATTTTCAGAAAACAAAGCACTTCAGAAAAATACGGCGGGCTAGGATCATTATCGCGATCGCGACCAGTGTCGTGCTCGCGACAGTGGCCAGGAGGCCTTGCACGAGGGAAGGCAAGGCTAGAGCACGAGTCGTGAGCAACCTTCACGACTCGTGAACGTGGTTCAGGACTCGTGAATGTGGTTCAGGACTCGTGAATCTCAGCTCTCTCTGCCGACACGTGATTTGCTGCACCACTCGCGCATGCCATAGCTTCACGAGTCGTGTTGCCAATTCACGAGTCGCCTCTCTCTCAACAGTGCAATCTATCGTGAAAACTGGATTTCACAATCCTATCATGCTCCCGATAGCATCGCGACTTCCATTTTTTAGCCAAATGCAGGAAAACCCAGGCTTCCAAAATCAAACCTATTTTGACTCAAATGAAACCAAACTTCATCTTACCTTCAAATAAACCTTCCATGCATCACAAACAACATAAAACACAACTTTTGTAACAATTATCACCATCAAGATCATGCATTAACATAATCAAGCTTCTAAAGAACACAAACCCATAAATGTTAACAAAAATTCATCAAACTTCAAATTTGTTCAGTAAATTATCATCCATGCATCATAACTTAAATCAATTGAATACCCATAACATTAACACCATAATAAGCCTCATCAAACATCAAATTTCTAGAAATCTAAAGCAAAGGCACAAATCACAAATGTACATCAAAATCAATCAAATTCCTAAACCTTTAACTCCTTTGCTCTAATAGCTTACTTAGATGATCTTTCTTGCTCCCAAGCTCATCCAAAGTCTTTCTTATCCAAAATCATCACCAATCACACATATATAAACATAAAATACAATCTAGGTCAAAACCTAACCAAGAAGAGGAGAAGAAACCCAAAACTAATAACCCATCTTACCTTAATATTCTTCACTTAAATCACTTCATCTATCAAACTCCAACATCAAATCTTAGGCTTTGATCTTAAAAGAGAGTGAATGGTGTGGAGATAAGAAGGAGAAGAAGAAGAAGAAGAGAGGGAGAGAACATGAGAATGGGAAAGGGATGGGCAGAATTTCTGCTCTCTCTTTCTCTTTCCTTGTCTTATATATCCCTCTCTAAATCCTTGCCACATGTCATCTTATAATTGGTGGAACTTGACCACTCACACACTAAACCCATGCATGACACTACACACAAGACTAATCCTCACTAATACATACACACTCTATCTAAACCCCCAAAATACAATTAACACATGCCAACCCACACTAACACATGCACACATACCCATGGCTCACACTACTAGGGGGAAATCGGGGTGTGACATGCAATATCACTTACCTAATCATTCAAATGCATATAAACACATGCTCATGATCAACATACACTCAATTCACACAAATCTAAACAATAATTTCAACTGTGAATCCAAAAATTCAAAACAAGAACATCAAAATCAGAACTTTCCCTAATTCATGCAATTTCACTACCAAAACTCACATACATTCAACTCAATCACTGATATGCATTGCTAACCAAAATTACCCATACTAACTCATACATAAACTCATACAAGCAATCAAATTCCAGAAATAAAGCACACATACACATGCATGATCCAAAAGAGAAATAGGGCAAATAACTCCCAAATTCCAAACCAAACATAACAAAAACAAAGCTCCCAAACCTCTTGTAGTTCAAAACCTAGCTAATCTTCAAGCGTAGACCTTCCTCTTTCCTTTATCCTTCTTCTTGCCAGTAAGTTCTTGCACAAATAAACCCAGAAATCACTTAACCAAAACCCTAACTTCCAAAATCAAAAGCAAAACTAGAAGGAGAGGAAGATCAAAGCACATACAAGTACAAAACCAACTCTTACCTCTTTAATCTTTCTCCAAATCTCTACCAAAATAGCTCAAGCTCACAACACCACAACACAAGGAGATGGAGAGCAAGAAATGGGAAAGAAGAAAGAAAAGAGGGAAACGGGAAGGGAAGGAGAGATCAGGAATGGGACTAGGCAAATTTGCTCTTCCCTCTCTCTTATTTTCCTTTTCTTTCTTTCCTCCCTTAATGCTCCTCACCAACCAAGCTTCGGTATCCAATTCCCATTAGTTCAAATAAAAAATATCTTTGACCTTCACTTTGGCCTTAGTTAGTACGTCCTTCTCTTGTCCAAAGTCCGTAATACCCTTAGTAATTCCATTTCCACAAACAAAAATTATCGAAATGCCCTTAAATGACCACTCAAATACACAACTTCTAACTATGCCCGATTTGGGTTATTACAGCAAAATAGTAAAAAAGAATAAAATTTGAGTAAATGAGAGTTAATATAAGAAATAAAATGAAAAAGGACTTAATTGTAAGAATTTAAAAAGATTTGGGGATTAAATGGCAAAAGTGTAAATTTAATGGTTATTAAGGTTAACTAAAAGAAAATATGAATAAATTGGTAAAATAAGTAAATTGATTATTGTATAAAGATTAAAATATAATTTGGCATGAAAATGATATTCAAAGGATTAAATGATAAATTGTATGTGAAAATAATAAAAATAAATTTAGATGAATGAATAAATCCTTATAAAGGAAAATAGAGTGGAAAAGAACTAAAATGCAAAGATATTGAAGTAATAGGGTAAAATTGTAATTATGTAACGAATGAAAATAAAAAGGGTAATATTGTAATTTGAATGAAATTAAAAGGACCTAAGTATAAATTAATATGAAAATAATATTACGAGGACTGAATTGGAATAAATGTGATAATAACGTATGCAATGGCATTATTATAAATAAATGAAAAGGGAAGGGTAATAAGGTAAATTGGTATAGGAATGCGATTGAATGATTAAATAACAACCTTACATGTAAAGTAATAAAATAGATATAAAAATGACTAATTTGTGACATAATAATGTTTAAAGGGCTAAAAGGCAATTAGCATGCCAAAATGATGAAATTAATGTGAAAATAAATTAATTAGTGGCATTAGTGTAAATAAATAGAATTGGATAACAATACTGTAATTTAGTGAAAGTTTAGAGATTTAAATGTAAATTTAAGATAATGGTGTTAATTAAATAATTAAAATATAATTAAATGAGTATATAAAAATTGATAGTGCAATTAAGTGACAATGGAATATTCAACTACTAAATAATGGTAACCATGAAATAAAATTAAGTATAAATGAAACTATATAATAAGTAAATTAAAAATATGTGAAAAATGATTAAGTAATGACGTAATTGTAATTATAGATTAATTGAAGGGTAAAACAGTATATTAAGTAAAGTTAAGGGACATAAATTATGTGAAGGTGAAAATTATAACAAATATAATTTATGGAGGAAACATTAATAAATTGTACCTACCTCTTGTAGCGCAGAAACTCATTACAGAAGCGTCTACAAGGATCCCGTTTGTTTTTAGTCACTGGCCTAGCTCTTATCCACATGCGGGATAACAGCAGTTTATTCACAATCTAAAAGCCCTTCAAAGATTAAGAGAAAAATAAGCGCGAGTGGGAACGAGCAGTCTTGCGGCGTATACGTTTTCTCGTTACCAAATACTGAGATTTCCATCTATTTATAGAGATCCTAAAAACTGGAGACCTAACTCTAGTTTAACTCACACTCTTTCTGAGATAGGATTTGGTAATCTTAATCAGATTGAATTACTTAATTCTATCTACATTGGACCTTTATCCAAATTAGAGTCATGGGCGTACCCAAACTCTATCATCTCCCACTAGCACATGAAGGGACGAATTCAAGTCTTAATCTTCAGTTATACTGGCAGATAGATTGTGTGACCAGTATATCTCGAGAGCACTAGTGCTATGCACCTGTTAGGGATATATAGCGTCTCGAAAAACAAGATGCTCCTTTTCATGTATGCCTAACACTAGATTGCCTTCTCACATTCACTGTTTTAACTCATGATCTCATAAAACAATTTTCGTGTTCACTATTATATTTCTTCTTATAGAAACTATAATAGGCTAGCTAGTGACCCATGAAACCTTATGAAAGTGATCAAAAGGCTATCTTCCCCTCTTACTGTATGCCATCCATCATGATTCAACTCGCTTTTCTAGTTAAATCCTCTAAGCCTAAATTTTTCCCGGACCTCTTCGAAACTAACTAAGCTAGCCACATTGAACCATACTTCCGGGATAAGTTAAGGGTTCTAAGGGTCGAAATATAAATACGGTCCACAATAGGGAAAGTTGAGATCATTAAGATTATTAAATTCCCATCCCTTTGGTCACATAAGCACACACGGTATAAAACATGTGTTATGGTGTTCTTTCCTTCCCTTAAAGGAGCGCATGTCTCACATTTCAATAATGTGTATATCAAACACAATAAATAAGCATAAGGTTGCAATGCAAGCACCCAACTTTAGGCCGCTTACTTAAGGACTACTTCTGACTTTTTAGACAAAACATGGTAGTTACATAAAACTTACAATCGCATTCCATAAAATCCTTATTTTTGATCTCAATCCAAAGCATACAACTTTATGTATGTCTTTATCTCACACCTTAACAAGACTCATCTTATAATTTCTACAAGACGGTACTTTTATTTTGAACAGGCTCTCGAGCATTCTCATATATTCAAAAATTCGCCTCATCTTAGTGTTTGCCAACTCATTGATAAAACTAAGGTAAACACCCTTGTGAGTGGGCTACCTCTCTATCCGACATGCTCAATCTCATATCAATAACAGTAAATGCTTACATATAAACATTCACACTTATGTATTGCCAATAATGAACTTTGGTTATTATTCACAAATAATAACATTAAGGGATTAATTAAAATATAACAGTACCAATAAAATTCTACGTAAACCTCGAGATCTGATGTATTTCTCAAAACACATCTCTTGTTATAGGTTTACTCAATGGATCTGCATGCGTAGAAGTGTACTGTAAGTTCACATCTCCTCATGCAACAATATTTCTCATGTATTAATACTTAATATCGATATGCTTAGCACCACTATAAGCTATCAACGACTGACTGTGACTAATACCTCTGAGGCAGTTACTCTTAAATGGCTCACAAACCATTTTAGCCAAACTGTCTCTTGTGCTGCAGTTGAGAAAGTTACAAATTCAACTTCCACTATTGATGGGCTACACAGGTTTATTTCTTATTACTCCACGAGATGGCACTCTTGCCAAACAAGAATATGAAACCTGAAGTGGATTTCCTCTCATCCACATTTCCTAGCTAATCAACATTTATGTATTCTCTCAATGCAGATCATTTTCTTGATAATAGAGAGAATAGTCTGCAATATCTTTAAGGTATATAAGTATCCTTTCAATTGCTTCCAATGTGCTTTGCCTGGGTTAGATTGATATTTATTTACCATGCACACTGCATAGCATATATCATATCTTGTACATAATACTGTGTACATAAGACTACCCACGACACTGCCATATAGAACGTTTCTCATACGTTCATTTCTTCTAGCTTCTTAGGACACATATCTTTGCTAAGAAATTGATTCTTGGCAATTGTAACACCCTGTTTGCCCTCTAGAAGTTAGAGCCATTTGTGCATGTGTGCATTGTGTGTGTGATAGCATGTGATAAGGGCATTTTAGGTAAAATGCATGTTTTGTGAGCTTTATTATAGTGTGAGTGCTTGTAGAGTTGTAAGATGTGAGTGTGTGGATTGCATTAGTGTGTGCATGCCCACATGTTGGTAGGGTGTGCATTAGTAAGAGTTAGTTTTGTATGTGTGTTCTTACATGTTTGTAGGGTGTGAGCGACCAATTCTCACCAACCCCTAATTGACATGTGGCAAGAGGAAAATTGAAGGATTGTATTATTGGACTGAGAGAGAGGAAAGGGAAAGCCATCTTCAGCCATTCCCATTTTTCCTCTCCCTACTGCTACCTCCTCCTTCTTTTCTTCTTCTTCCTCTAGTTCAATTTCATCCATTTCTTTCCTTAGCTGGATTGGTGGAAATTGGTCCACTCTAAGGTCTATTTTGGTAAGTTGCTGCATTTTCTTCTTCTTCATGATCTTTTCTTCTACATTTCTGATTTAGGGTTTAATTTAGGGTTTGTTGTTTATTTGATTTGTGGGTATTGTCTCTAGTTGTGCCTCCTCGCGATCCCAAGGGGAAGGAAAAGGCCTCTGGAAGTGGTACTAAGTAATTGGAGCATAGGAGTATAAGGTTTGGGAATTTTGTACATTTTTATGTATTTTGTTCTTATTTGATTTGTTGGGAAATTGTATGGGCAATGATGTTCTTGATGAGGGTATACTTTGAAATCTTAGTATGTTGAGCTGTTTAAGTTTAGAGTGTGATTTTATTGGATGATATATGCATTTGATGTATGGTGGATTGTGAATTGCTGATTTTTTTTAATGAGATTATGGTTATAATTATTGATTTTTGTTGGATGATTTAATTATGTTCATGGCATATTTTCCTTGTGTTTAGAGCTCCAAAAGGTGAGTTTTAAGTTGGTGTTAATCTTTTGAATGTTGGTTTTAAGTGGGTGTTTTTGGTGTGTGTAAGTTGGGCTAATTGCTGGTGGAATTCTTGGTTTCTAGCGATCCACACGGCGGTATGGTTGGTCATACCCTCATGTGAATCGTGAGAATTACCCAGAATTTGAAGGCCGTGATTGTACACGATGGTAAGGACATTCCATACCGCCGTGTAAAGCATTATGCCTTTGAGCTGTGCGCTTTACACGGCGGTATGGCTTTGTCATACCCCCATGTAAAAGGTCTCACATGGCGGTAAGATAATGTCATACTGTGGTGTAAACTGCTACTGCCCAGCTTTTGAAGTTTTTGATATTTCTTCGTTTTCCTTCCTTTTTCATTATTTATTGGTTTTAAATATTATTTAGTGTCATTTCATGTACCTAATATCATTAGATTCTATTTTGCTATGTCAAATTATGTTAAATGTTATGGTTGAATTAAGAATGTGTTATTTATGCCTTAAGTTATGAACTCAATATGATATGCCTAAAGGTGAATTGTGTTATGCATGACCTGCAAGAGTCAGTCTAGTGGATAGTTAGGTATGCCTAATAGAGTCTCTTAGCTGCAGCCCACAATTTTTGTTTGTACCCCGATCAGGTCCCCGTTTGGATCCTCACGATCCTTGAAAGTATTTGGATCAGTAAAATATTTTGAATAAAATAAAATATTTGTTTTTCGATTCGTACCTGTAAGGTACCGCAATGAATTTGATTTGTACTCGTAAGGTACCGCCATGTGTATACTCGTTATCCACTATTGTGAGTCCGCAAATGTTTTTGTTTTTCATTGCTTGCTATGAGTATATGAATGAGATATCCGAATGTTTTGATGATAAGTATATGAATCTGCTAGTATCTAAATGCAAATGTGAATGTTATGAATATGACTTGAGCATGTATAAATCTTTTATGATTATTGCTTATGTCATTGTGAATGTGGTTTGTCTTGATAACCATTGTGAATGGCCTTCCATATCAATTGTGTGTTTCCCCACTAAGCATTATTGCTTAGCACGGTGTGTTCACCTGTGCAGGTGCGGAAGGCATTTTACTTTTGGGAGAGTCGCCGCCAGTCAAGCCAATACAGAAGGATTAGTGTTAGGGCTTTATTTTTGTGGCATGATTCTTTTGTAATAGAACTCTCTATGTATTATTATTTACAGCTACCGCCTGGTATTTTTTGGATATGTAACTATTTTGTGATATAAGTTGTGATCAGAACATTATTGTAATTACTTCTATTATATTAATGAATGATCATTCTGATGTTTCTGAACGTTTTAATTTTTGTTGTATTTTAGGATGTATAATGTGATTGAATGTATGTTTCTGTATCCTTTGTGTGGTGACACCCTTGCTCATACGGCATCTCACTCCCTTGCGGAGGGGTTTGCCTACGTATGGGTAGGGGGTGTTATAGTTTTTGGTATCAGAGCCTAGGTTTAGGTGTTTTCTGGGTGTTGTTGTGGTGCATAGATATCTGTCCAGGACTGTGTTGGCTGATGCAGTTGTTTTATGTGTGTTTTAGATGGCTTCTAATTCGGTGCATGAATCACTTGAGGAGTCCGCCGAGAGTGTGAACCCTCAAGCAGTCGATCCTTCTATGACTATGTCGGCTCAACCTGCTAGGGTACAACTTGAGGCTGTAGCCATGCCCTTTGAGGTCATGTTGAAGATTTCACAGGACTTGGCTAGAGTCATTGAGAGTGTGACCGCTCCTAGAGTCCCTACTGAGAATTTGAGGAAGGCGGGTGCAGAGGACTTTTATGGGACTGGTTTGGATGAATCAGAATATGCTGAGAAGTAGTTGGAGAAGGTAGAGCGAGCTTTAGACGAGATTCGGTGTCCTCCTGAGAAGCGGATAGACTGTATGGTGGCTTTATTGCAGGGATTTGCCTGTGACTAGTGGAAATTGGTCCGTAGGCATCCTCAGTTTCCTGACCCAGTTACTTGGGAGTTCTTTGAGAAGAAATTCACTAGCAAGTATGTGACTCAAACCTATAAGGATGCAAAGTGGGCTCAGTTCTTGAGTTTGAAATAGAGGGCGACGACGGTTTCAGAGTTTGAGAAGGAGTTTAACCGATTGGCCAAGTATGCTCCTGAGGGTGTGCTAACTGAGGAATTTAGATGTCGACATTTTGAGGCTGGGTTAAATGAGACTTTGAGGGCTATGTTGATTTCGCTGATGAGTACTTTGGGTGTTGAGCTTATCAGATTGTGCAAGCTGTAGTGTGGGATGAGAGGTTAGAGTCAGTTTTGAGCGAGAGGGCTCAGAGGAGGAATCCCTCTCGTGGAGGATCTTCTTCATCCTCGGGTAAGAGGTCTAGGAACCTGAAGGATGAGTCTTCTTTAGGCCCGGGTTCGAGAGGTAGGAGGCAGGGTTCAGCTATGAGTATGAATTCGGGTAGAGGTGGTTCTGGTGTTAGGACCGAGTTGTTAACTGAGTGCTCTCATTGTGGCTAGCGACACCGAGGTGAGTGTAGGTGGCTCACTGGTGGGTGTTTCAGATGTGGGAGCACTGAGCACCTTTTGATCAACTGTCCGCGACAGAATGAAGTTTCTGGTGATCTGAGAGAGGCCAGTAGAGTGGGATCGAATGCTCTGCAAGCAAGTTGTGGTAGAGGCCGAGGTAGAGGTCAAGGCGGTCGACTTAGAGATGGAGCTGCATCAGAGTCAGTTGAGCGTCCTTTGGCTGTTCCAGCTAGAGCCTATGCTATAAGACCTCGGGAGGAGCAGGATGCTCTAGATGTGATCGCCGGTAAGTTTCTACTTCTTGACACTGAATTATATGCTCTAATTGACCATGGTTCCACACACTCATATTTGTGCACGAATAAGTTAAGTGTTAAGTTGCATGATGTAGATCTGTTAGACTATGAGATATGTGTGACCAGTCCCTTAGGGCATAGTGTCAATGTGAGTAGGGTGCATAGGAATTGTCCTCTTTTGATTGAAGGAGTTGAGTTTCCTGCAGACTTGATTGAGTTGCCTTTTAGAGAGTTTGATTTGATCTTGGGTATGGATTGGCTTAGTAAGTACCGAGTAGTGGTTGATTGTCATAGGAAGACGGTTGTGCTTCGGTATAGAGATCAGTCTTCTGTGGTTGTTAAGAGCTTGGGTTGTAGTTCTTTGAGCAACGTGATCTCTACGGGTTAATTTCTTTGGTGGTCACTGAACTTTAAAGGTTGTAACGATTTGGTCACTAAACTTCAATTTGTAACAATAAAATAATACATCTATTATTTTGTAACGAAAAAATCAGAATGATCGGAAATCTGGTTTCGGCGGCAACCGGGAGCTGCTTGAAGACAGTGAAAATTGATTTTTTTTAACCATAAAGCCACGTCGGATCCATGTCAGATCCGACGTGGCAAAAAATCTAACGTTCATTATGCTAATAAGTCACACGCCGGTTGCCATTTCCGATCATTTTGATTTTTTCGTTACAAAATAATACATGACTTATTTTATTGTTACAAATTGAAGTTTAGTGACCAAATCGTTACAACCCTTAAAGTTCAGTGACCACCGAATAAATTAACTCTAATCTCTACTATGCAAGCTAAGAGGTTCATAAGGAAGGGTTGTGAGGCATTTTTGGCAGTAGTGTTGGATTCTAAGAGTGATCAGGTTAGGATTGAGGATATCCCAGTGGTTAGGGAGTTTGGAGATGTCTTCCCTAGTGAATTGCCTGGTTTGCCTCCGGAGAGGGAGGTGGAGTTGTCCATAGAGATAGTGCCGGGTACTTTACCCGTTTCTAAAGCACCTTATCGGGTGGCTCCTGTAGAGTTGAGAGAACTCAAAACTCAGCTACAAGAGCTATTGGATAGGGTGTTTATTAGACCTAGCATATCCCCATGGGTAGCTTCGGTGTTGTTTATTAAGAAGAAGGATGGTTCTTTGAGGATGTGTATTGACTATAGGCAAATTAACATGGTCACAGTGAAGAATAAGTATCCTTTGCCTAGTGTCGAGGATTTGTTTGATCGGCTTAGGGGTACAGGTGTTTTCTCTAAGATTGATCTTCGGTCGGGTTATTATCAGCTTCGAGTTCAGGATGCGAATGTGGTTAAGACTGCATTTCGGACTCGGTATGGCCATTATGAGTTTTTAGTGATGCCATTTGGTTTGACCAATGCACTGGCGGCTTTCATGGATTTGATGAACTGAGTGTTTAGGCCATACCTTGACCGATTTGTAGTGGTGTTCATAGATGATATCTTGGTCTATTTGAAGGATAAGAGTGAGCATGAGGAGCATCTCCGGTTTGTTTTGCAAGTGTTGAGGGAGCATCGGTTGTTTGCGAAGCTTAGCAAGTGTGACTTCTGGCTTCGGGAAATGTCTTTCTTGGGGCATATTGTGTCAGCTCGGGGTATCCAAGTTCATCCGGCTAAGATTGAGGCAATTGTTAATTGGAAAGTGCATAGGAATATTCCTAAAGTGAGAAGCTTTCTTGGTTTAGCGGGCTACTACCGTCGGTTTGTGAAGGGTTTCTCAGTTATTGTTGCTCCTATGACGAGGTTGTTGAGGAAAGGAGTTAGATTTGAGTGGTCGGATAAGTGTCAGGCTTTTTTTGAGCAGTTGAAGAGGTTGTTGGTTGAAGCTCCTATACTTACTCAACCCATCTTGGGTAAAGAGTTTGTAATGTACAGCGATGCTTCAGGTGTTGGACTCGGATGCGTGTTGATGCAAGAGGGAAAAGTTGTGGCTTATGCTTCCCATCAGTTGAAGCCACATGAGAGGAATTATCCGACGCACGATTTGGAATTGGTGGCTGTGATCTTTGCTTTGAAGATTTGGCATCATTGTCTATATGGGGAGAAGTGTAGGATTTTCATGGATCATAAGAGTTTGAAGTACCTCCTCACGCAGAAGGAGTTGAATATAAGACAGCACAGTTGGTTAGACTTGTTCAAGGACTACGACTGTATTTTGGATTACCATCCGGGTAAGGCCAATGTGGTTGCTGATGCTCTGAGTAGGAAGTCAGTTTCGGCGTTATTTTTGAGATGGTTTAGATGGAGATTTGATTCGGATGGGGCTTTTGTTGCCCAATTGAGAGTGAAGCCTATCTTGAGACAGTTGATAGTGGATGCTCAGAAGGATGATGTTAGATTGCAATGGGTTTTGCAAGAGGTCCGATCTGGTAAGTAGTCAGAGTTCTCAGTTTTAGATGGGGTGCTTATGTATAGGAATCATCTGTGTGTGCTCGAGAATGATGAGTTAAGGAAATAGATTTTGAGTGAGGCACACACTACAGTTTTCACCATGCATCCTGGTGGTGAGAAGATGTATCAGGATACGAAGCAGTTCTATTGGTGACACCCTTGCTCATACGACATCTCGCTCCCTTGCGGATGGGTTTGCCTACGTATGTGTAGGGGATGTTACAGCAATGGGGTAATCTATGAGTTTGCAGTTTTGCAAATTAAATCGCTCAAGGTATTTGTCGATATATTTCTCTTGAGAAATAGGCAACAATCTTCTCGAACGATCTCTTGAAATCTTTAACTTCAAGAATGTAATATGCATGACCCATATCATTTGTCTCAAAGTTGGACGATAACCAATCTTTGATTTCATTTATGTATCATTTATCATTTTCAGCTTTAAGTATATCGTGTACATACAATGCCAAAATAAAAAATTCATTTTCAGAGCTTTTACTATAAACACAATGATCTTCATCAATCATGTTCAACACATTCGACATGATTGTATGATGAAGTCTCAAGTACCACTGTGTTGAAGACTGTTTAAGGCCATAGATTGAACTCATCAATCAGCAAACCTTATATTTGCTTCCTTTTTCGATGAAACATATAGATTGTTCCATCCAATTCTCCATTGAGAAAAGAAATCTTCCCATCCATTTGATAAAGCTCTAGGTCCAAACTCGCCACTATGGCCAGAATTAACCTTATATACGTAAATCTTACAATAGATGAGAAAGTCTACTCATAGTCAATCTCTTCCTATTGTATGAACCCCCTTAACGATTAGCCGAGTCTTATATCTTTCGATACCTCTATCAGCCTTTCGCTTTACTTTGGGAATACATTTATTCTCAATTTGTGTCCTTCCCGTAGATCAACTAGTTCTTAAACATGGTTTGATCTCATAGATGCCATTTTTCTTCCATTGCTTTAATCCATTTTTTCTTAAATGGGCATAAAAAAGCCTTTTGAATATTTTTATGCTCTTTCTTGTCTTGTGGGGTAACCAAAAGGGCTTCATTGAAGCCTTCAATATTAAATCATTGGCATGGAACATTTATCCTTTTAGATTTTTGCAGTTCTTAATCTTGATAAACATGTCTTATGTATTCATCGTGATTTATAATGCTCCCACTGGAACCATGTTCCGTACTCCCACTGGAGTAGGAATACTAATCTTTACTCCCACTGGAATCAAGAATACTCCCACTAGAATCAGGTCTTGAACATCCGGATCTTTTGAAGGATGAGGGTCTTAACTTTCTTCCTCTAACTCCCTCCCACTCGGATGGAGTGATCCTGATGGTTCTCAACCTTAGTTTCATAGAAAGTGAAATCTTAATTCACTTTGCCCAACTTAGGATATTTATTCTCTAAGATATGAAGATTCGTGATCTGAATTCTGTCACAGTGCCATTTTCTTACTCACCCACGAAAATGTATACTTTTGATACTCTAGAATATCTCACATAGATACTCTTTTTACCTTTTGGTCTTAAATTTACCAAATTGAGGTATTATGGACGTAAGCATTATAATCCAAAGGTTATAAATGACTTAGGTCAGGTTGTGGAAGTGACAGGTTTAGAGGGCACACAGTTCAGAACATACGTGGCAGTCAATAAAGCATCTCGCCAATAGGAGATAGGCAAATTTGCCTCTGCCATCATAGATCTAACCATATATAGGAGAGTCTTATTTCTCTTTTCCTTAACACCATTTTGTTGTGGATTTCTAGGAATGAACAACTGATGTTCAATCCTTTTTCATCACAAGAAGCTTTAAATATATTTATAAGATATAACCGACCTCTATCAGTTCTTAAAGCTTTGATCCTTTTGTCTAATTGATTCTCATCTAAGTTCATATAAGACTTGCAACTCAATGCTTCTAACTTGTGAGAAATCAAATAGATATGACCATACCTAGTACAATCATATATAAATGTGATGAAATAGTAAACCACATGCCTTGCCCTCACATTCATTTGACCACATATGTCGGAATGAACCAATTGCAATGGAAATTTGTTTCTAGTACCTTTTTCTAATGATTTTCTATCTAATTTTTCCTTTTAGGCAATGCTCACATGTGGGCAATTCAACCTTATTTAAATTGCCTACTAAGCCTTCTTTGACTAACCGACTCATTCGGTCTTATCTAATATGGTTTAATTTAGCATGTCATAATTTCACATTGTTATCATAACTATGTTAAAAATAAGAAATTAAAATAAAAATTAGTTTTACTCAAATAGTTATGGTCCACATCCATAACAATAAAATCATTCAGAATATAACCAGAACCATAATATATATCATTTAAGCATAAGCATACACTGTCATCCTCAAAATGTAAATTGAAAACAAATTTCAATAAGGTGAGAACAGAACCTAAATTTCATAACAAAGACATCTCTATCCCTTGTTACAAGGTCCATTGGTCCTGAATTTATCATTCACAAAGGATGAAATTCAGAACTGGATACATAAATTACACTCACTCTAGAGTCAGAATAGTGTATCATTTTAGGCACAATGCAGTCTCTTGTATAGTGTTCTTTCTGTTGGCAATTGAAACATTTCACTCTTGAAAAGTTTACCTCCTTTTGGCCTTTGGACGTTTCGTGATTCAATTCCTTTTGCTTTTCAGGCTCTCGAGCCTTTTCCTTATCCCTATTGTTAAAGCTTATTTTGTTGTTCTAATGAGAACTCATTCTATTAGAATAGGATTGTGCCATATGCACTATGGTATTTACCTTAATCACTACCATACGGTCCCCTTTTAAGCTTCAAATGATGAACGACATCCTAAAATTTCTTTATGTTGTCCATATGAGTTAGTTACATCTTCACATGCTACCAACTCTTGGGTAAGGAATAGATAATAGTTTGGACCTGCTCGTCAGTTAACTTATGACTAACTTCACTAAGTTCACTTATTCTTCTCTATCTCTCTTTGATGTTTTCACCTTGAATGATCAGACTTCTTCTGAAATGTATCAAATTTTATCATTGATGATCGAAACTTAGTCAAAGACACACCTCTGAATTTTCCCGCAAAGTGATCCACAAATCTATTGCATTTTGATACTTGCGGACTGCTTAGTGATGTCATCATCCATTGCACTTAGCAAGATGATGTGAACAGTGAAATTTTCTTTTCCATGCAACATAGGCATCTCAGTCCTGCTTATGCTAGGCTATAGTGCCATATTTAGGTTCAGCCATAACCGAACTTGAGGGTTTAAGAGCCTCTTGCTCTTCAAGCACACACTGGATCTTCATATTCTACATTTCATAATTGTCAGCATTTGGCTTCATATCTTTATTAAGCTTGGTAACAATTGACTTCGAAGCAACATCCATTAGGATCCTCTGATCTCAAATGGAATAATATTGCACATATTTAAGGGAGATAAGGCAACACATGCAATTTATTATGCATCTGAAATAATAACCTACTAAAATTTTCTATTAGGCTCAAATTCGAAAAGGTTACTTATAGTAACCAATTACCCTCTAAGTCTTAATGTCCAACCTTACAGGTTAAAATTTCATGCACAACAAATCTGAATTATTGGATTATTAAGTTCTCAAACTTATGAGTAAATTTTTATTAAGCCTCTACTTAATAAACATGCAATCATTTTACTCATAAAATATTGCAAGACAATTAACCATTAAAATAAAAACATTTATTATAAAGTTAAATACCAAGAATAATAAATAAATGTATTTATTTAATCAATAAATAAAATCCAATAATCCCTAAAAATAAGACACTCGTGTCAAATATTAATAATATACATAAGTCCTATTTAACAAAAATAAACGCTAACTCAAAATTAACACTTTTGTCAACTATTGGAAAAGTCTAGATTTCATAAAATCTTTCTTCATATTGGGATTATTTCTTTGACCAACTTCATCAATTCATCAGGCAACTCATAAGTCCATGGATGAAACTATGGACGATGCACACTACGTCCATTCCCTAATACCATTAGAGATTTTTAGTGTTGGTTCCTAACACTTCCCTTTTGGCAACTCGAACCAAAGTTCCATTTCCTTACTCAGACCACCAGTCCAAATGCACTCTTGCATTTGTTCTCACACATGTACTTTATGATGCACTATTGCATCAATATCATCAGCTCAAATCTTGCTTCGCATTCTCATGTTGTTTATTGATTGCACTCTTGCATTTCTCAATGCAACCTATATGTAATTTAAGGAAGAACTAGTGTCCTTATTCAACATTTCTGTAACGTAATAGAGAAAATTTTTATACACTCATGTATAAATACACATAATTGAAACACATTTCAATCAATAAGTAAGGACAAAACCTCAAAAAAATTTCAAAATATTTTTTAAAAAATAATCGAATGCAGAAAACACTTTTTTTATAATTTTTAATATTTTATTTGGAAATTAAACACATTTAAATATCAAAAAATAAAAAATTTATTTTTTGGTGATTCAAAAATTTGGCGAAAATGACCAAAAAATCTAAAATAATTTGAAAAATCAATTTGCAAAAAAATGGACCTGAATTGGTGGTCGGAGGACGTTGCACGCACTAACACGCACCGAGGAAGGGAGAGCAGACGTGCCTCATGTGCAACACGCGCCGTGACGCGCGTCCTCCAACTTCAACTGCCACATGTCCATATCCAGTTATGCCACGTGTTTGAATGCTATTGGTCCACCTGTCGCCCACGTGGCACATTGGTGACACATCACTGGCAACGTGCCAGACACATGGCATGGTCTTATTGGTCCATCTGTCAATGATGCCACGTCATCACTGACACATGGCATGACACGTGGCACTTCCTCAGTTGTCCACGTGCCTACCCCTGGTTGGTCCACGTGTCACTCAATTGACATGTCATCGCCACGTGGCATAGCTACCACGGGTCACATGTCGATCTCCCATTGGGCCACGTGTGTCCAGTGACACATCACTGGAGACACATGGCAATGCACGTGTAAGCCACCGCTCACACACACGTGCAAGTCGTATATGGCACGTGTGGTACACGCGGTGCCTTTCAGGCGAATTATGGAGCTCCGATTTCGACTGGTGGGTGGGTTTTTAGGGTCTGTGAATCCCGTAGTGAGGTATAAAATTAAAAATCTCAGCTTCTAGTCTTGCGTTTTGAACACTAATGTTCATCCCCTCGAATTGCAGTGTACATATACATAATTTTTTCGAACCGTAATATATAAACATATATATTATTAACACAAAAAACAAATTTGTTGTGTTTCATGCATTCTAGATCTACCATTTTTACACATAAAATTTTAGATCATTTTTAGCCACATGCTAGTATGCAAAAACGATGGCTCTGATACCAATGAAGGTGAAAATTATAACAAATATAATTAATGAAGGTAACATTAATAAATAGTACCTACCTCTTGTAGCAGCTTATTCACAATCTAAAATCCCCTGAAAAATCAAGACAAAAATAAGCATGAGTGGGAACGAGTAGCCTTGCGGCATATACATTTTTTTGTTACCAAATACTGAGATCTCCCATCTATTTATAGAGATCCTAAAAGCTAGAGAGCTAACTCTAGTTTAACTCAGACTCTTTCTGAGATTGAATTTGGTAATCTTAATCAGATTGAATTACTTAATTCTATCTGGATTGGACCTTTATCTAAATTAGAGTCATGGGTGTACCCAAACTCTATCATTTTGTAAATTATATTTGATTAAATTGAATAGAGTCAAATAAATAAATAACTATAATGTACGCTCAATTGAATATTAAAACTATTTATGATTAATGCTTATTTAAAAATATGTATGTATGGGATAGTAAATAGAAAAAAAATTTTACAGATTTTGTATACGAGGTTTTGTAAAATAAAAGTGAATATTAATCAAGAAATAGGAAAAGAGTAATTATGGAAAAATGAAAGATAAAGTTAATATAATAATAGCATATGGAAGTATAAGATGATAAAAGTGAAATTATAAGAAAATGCACATTTAAGGTTATATATATATATATATATATATATATATATATATGTATATATATATTCTAGTAACTTGTTAGATGTGAGTAATTGTATAATTAAAGAGTATTAAGAATGAATATAAAATGAAATATAACTAGCTTAATAATTTAAGTAAACTTGGAAATAAGATATAATAATTATGAAAATTAGTCTATGGGAACATAGTTAGGATTAGTGGTAATATTAACAATAAAGTTAAAAATGATAGTGATCATTAAGGATGATATTAACTAATTTGGCAAGAATAATGGAAATGACAAAGGAAGGAAATAATGGTTGATATCATACATATTATGTGGAATAGCTTAAGAATATAATTAAGACATAAGGAACAAGTTAGTTAACTTAGAAGTATTCACAAAAGGTGAGACGTGGATGTGCATGAGCGTCCAATGAAAATTGGGAAAAGACAATGAAATATTAAGTAGTAAAATGGTGAGTTAAATAATGACAAAATGTAAAGTTAATGACAAGAATATTAACTGGTAGAATATTAACTGTAATAACAATTGTAATAACAAGAACAATAATAATAATAATAATAATAACAACAACAACAACCACAGTGAATAAATTAATTAGAAACTAGAAATGAGCTCAGAAATTGACGAAACAAATAAGCAAAAAAATTATAATAGAAATAGAAAGGATTAAGTGAATCTACTGGATATATCAATGAAACAAAGGTAATGATTATGATGCACGCCGAACCCCAGAGGCCCCGAAAATCCACTTTTAGGGAGTTCTAGAGAGGTTTATAGAACTTGTAAGGATTACAAGGACGTCTATTTTGGGCAACAAGAGGTGTTTTGGAGTCGCCACCCAATAAAACATTGGAAAAGTTCATCTAGTCTTACTGAGTCTAAGACAATGCATATATTTCTATTTTGGGCAACAAGAGATATTTTAGAATTCCATTGTCAATAAAACATTGGAAAGGTTCATCTAACGTCGTTAAGCCTAAGACGATGCATATAAGTCTATTTTGGGCAACAGGAGATATTTTGGAATTCTCTTCCCAATAGAATATTGGAAAGGTTCATCTAAGCTCGTGAAACCTAAGATCAGAGGGAGTTCGGGACTTCACTCTTATTCATACCTTGGTTAAAGTTACAATTGAGTTTTGAAATTAAGATTCCATTCATTTTCTCATACAGTTTAATGCAATTATTAAAGCGCATATCAATCACATAATAAAAGTTGTAAATAGCACAAAATTAAGATAAACTAAATAAGAGTACATTAATTTATAATAAAACTAGGGGCGGAATACAACCTGCAAATAAAAATAAAATATAAAGCATACATAAAACGAGGCATTTATTTGAAATGAGGACATTGGTCCTCACATGCATGTTTAAGAGAATAATATCAAAGGTAGTAATTTTATTTGGATGGAAAATTAGGACATTGGCCCTATTTTGTTAAAGGAAACCTTATTTATTTGTAGAAATCTTTTGCCGCTTTTTGTATTAATGGACATGAGAATAGCTTTTATGATGAATAGAAATTAAGAAAAATAAACTAATGGGAGAAATAAGGTAGAAGGAATGAACCGAATTGGTGTCCTCAAAGCATCCCAAATTAGTTCCCTTTTCTGGCATCCGATATCCAACAAAATAAATAAATTCACAAAAGAACATAAATAACACGTTAGCAAAATAATAATAAAAATAGCAAAAGTAAAACAAATAATTGTTATAATAGGAAATGTGGAAATGAATCATCTAAAATGTATAGAAACAAAGAATAAAAGAAAGGAGTGAAAGTAACCAAAAAAAGGGAAAGAAAGAGACCCAGGGACGACCAAGGGGACAAGCGACGGCCATTCCTGGGGTGACCGACAAGAGGAAAGGGTTTCTCAAGATGGCCTGTCGCTTACTTGAGCGACGGCCGTCGGTGAGGCCTTCAGCCCATCAGTTATCTCCAGACCTCAAAAAAAATGGAAAAACCAACTTAAATCCAAGATTTTCACTTCTTTCTACTGCTTTTTCATGCAATATATTACTAACAAAGCAAATAAAGCGATAAATGAATTAATTAAAATGAGCTAATTCATGTTTTGAGATTAGCTTAGATATGTCATGTTGAAAATGCTAAAATTACCGCAAGAATGGTTAGTCCTCAATGTTTACCCTCGGAGTATTGATCTCTTGAAGGCGAATGCCGTATAGACCTTCCTTGAATTCTACAAGGATCGGTTGACCAGTGAAAATTAATAAAGACAATTTCTTTTACAAAAATTGATCTTTCAAATGATCTAAAAATTTTCAGGAAGATAAATCAAGAGAAGGAAATTGATTTTCTCTTTCTCGATTTCTCTTTTGTCTTTTGAAATAACTTTGAGTCTTAAGGGAATAGATCGAGTAAAGAGAATTAATTTCCCTTCCTTGAGCTTTTCCTAATTGTTTTAAAAGAATTTAAAGAGAAAAAATCCGATATCGAAAGAAAGATTTTTGCTTATAAAAATTGGTTTTCGAAAATCTCCAATCTAAGAATTTTTCGAACCTAAAATTCTCCAACCTCTTATCTCGATCCTCAGCCTGCTATTTATAAGCTAACTAAAGATAAAAAAAAAATTCAAATCTTGTTAAAAATCAAATTATCCTTAGAGATAGATATCAATTCTTTTTGGAATTTGAAAAGATTTTTAGAAGATAAAATCAAATCTAGAAGATAAAATAAAATCTTTTTGAATACAAATTTTCTTTTAGAAGATAAAATGAAATATTTTTAAATTCAAATTATCTTAGAAGATAAAATGAAATCTTTTTGAATTCAAATTATCTTTTAGAAGATAAAATGAAATATTTGATATTTAGCCTAAAGAGAAACATTAAGAAAATTGTGCTTTACCTACAAAAATGCCGCCAGGCGCCGACCGATGGGCGTCGGCCAAAGGGGCAGCTTGCACAAGGGACAGTCATCCCTCACCTGCACTTGTGACAGGCACCCGCTTGTGCTAGGCGACGGGTGTCCCTCGCTAGCGCGAGCGACGAGCACCTACTCGCGCTAGGCGATGGGCATCCCTCGCCTGTTTAAGCAATGGGAGTCCCTCATTTACGTGGGCGACGGGCGCCCGCTCGAGCAAGAGACAGCTATCGTTCCAGCGCAAGCAATGAGCTCCCTGTTTACCAATGGGTGTCGGTTAACCCAAAAAGAATTTTCTTAAACGAAAAGGCTCATTTCGAGAAAAAATGGATTTTTGGTCACCAATATCCCTAAAATTTGTGAACTTCAAGGGCGATGGTCTAAAACCTCACTCCTTTACCTGTGCAACAGCTACCGATATCTTCATTGGGTAACTTTGATTTAGGCAGCCTCGGGATCTGGTGTCTATATTTGCCCCCAATTATTGGGAAACTAGTACACTAGTTTCTAAATGATCCAAAATTCAGAGAAAAAGGGAAGAAGCGTGTACCTAAGGGTCAAACTTAGGCAGAAATATTTTACCTTTTCCCTTTTGGTTAGAGTTGTACCCTTCATCACCGAATAGGACAGATTCACTTATTAGGTAATGCCTTTTGGCTTGAAGAATGCGAACGCAACTTATCAAAGGATGGCTACTAGGATCCTCGATGACCTGATGCATAAAAATGTGGAAGTGTATATCGATGATATGATGATCAAGTTAGCCACTAGAGAAGGTCACTTTGAGGCCTTAGAGAAATTCTTTTGGAGGATCGACAAATATAACCTGTGGTTAAACAATAAAAAAAGTATTTTTCGTGTTACCTCGGAGAAGCTTTTGGGACATGTTGTTAGTCAAAGAGGGATTGAGGTCGATACGGATAAGGTCAAAGCCATTAGGGAAATGCCAGTGCCTCAGAAAGAAAAGGATGTTAAAAGCTTCTTGGGAACTTGCAGTGTATTAGTAGGTTTATCGCCAAGCTCACCTCGATTTACGAATTGATGTTTAAGCTACTCAGGAAAACCAGCTGGTTATATGGAATGATGATTGTTAGAAGGCTTTCGACACCATTAAAGAATATCTGTTAAACCCCCCGATTTTGAGGTCACCTTAGCCAGTCAAACCTTTGATACTATACCTAGCAATAAAAGACAGTTCCGTAGGTGCCATGATGGCTCAGGAGGATGAATTCAGAGTAGAGTTTGCAGTTTGTTACCTTAGTAAGAAGTTTTTATCTTATGAGATCAAATATACTGAAGTCGAAAAGATTTTCTTAGCGGTAATTTGGGCCTCTAAGAAATTAAGACACTACTTCCATTCCTATAAGTTACAAGCTATCACTAAGTAGAATTCTCTCAAGTATCTGTAGGAAGCTCCCTTTTTGTTGGGAAAGATGGGAAGATGGTTACTACTACTACAAGAATTTAATGTTGAATACGTCACCCGAAAAACCATCAAGGGGTGTGCGGTAGCAAAATTCTTGGCAGAACACCCCATCAAAGGAGATCTAATGGAGTTTAACTTCCCAGACCAGGATGTTACAACCATTACAGTGTAGGGTTCGTGTGACGCGCGCCGAACCCCGTGGGATGCCCCAGAGGCCCGCTCTTAGGGCTTTCGGGAGAGGATCATAAAAACTTGTAAGAAATTACAAGGGCGTCTATTTTGGGCAACAAGGAGGTTTCATAGAGTCGCCACCCAATATAACATTGGAAAAGTTCGTCTAGCCTCAGTGAGCCTAAGACAGCGCTGCTATGTCCATTTTGGGCAAGGCAGAGGGGTCTTGGAGGTCCCATCCCAATAGAACATTAGGATGACCCGCTCGCCTCGTGGAGCCTAGGACTATGCAAGTTAAAGCCTTTTTACGAGACACAAGAGGTGTCTTGGAAGTCCCATTCCAATGAAACATTAAAATGGTCCTCTCGCCTCGTTGAGCCCAAAGACCAGAGATGGTTCGGGACTTCTCATTTATTCATACCTTGATTAAGTTAAAATTGAGTTTTGAATTTAAGATTTCATCCCTTTTCTCATACGTTTTGATGCAATAATTAGAGCGCAACTTGGTCATCCAAGGAAAGCGCTAAATGAAAGCATAATTAAAATAAAGTACATAAAAATAAATTATAACAAAAGTAGGGGCGGAATACAACCCCCATTGTAAAATAAGTGTAAATCATGCATAAAACGGGTTATGTATTAAGAGTGAGGACATTGGTCCTCGCATGCATAATTAAAGAAAATAATTTATGAAGTGACAATTTATTTGGATGAAAAATTAGGACATTTGTCCCATTTTGTTACAAAAAATCCCAATTTATTAATATAAAACTTTATGCAACTTTTTAATTAACGTGCATGAAAATAAACAAACTTATTATAAATTACATATTAAATAATAAAAGCAAATAAAGCAAAATAATACTAAAAAGGCTAAAAATATAAACTCCACCAAAATGGTGTCTTCAAACCTCCATGGGTTCCCACTTGCCATTGGAAAACTCACACATGAAAAATAATTATTGAAATAAAACAACAAATGAAAGATGATGTTAGTAATGAAAAATGAATTAAACATGTAACATGTAAAAAATGAGTTAAAATAAATAAAACAACATGCATAATGTATGACAAATTAATTAGATGGCATAATAAAAAATATGTATCTTAACACATGAACAATTAAAAATGCATAAAAATAACAACAATAAAATTTAACATGCATGAAAACATGAAAATAATAATGATGACAACAATAATAAATTATGATAATATACAAAATTAATAATAATAATAATAATAATCATAATAATAATAATAGTAGTTGTAGTAGTAATGATAAATAATAATAATAATAATAATAATAATAATAATAATAATAATAATAATAATAACAACAACAACAACAACAACACTAATCACAATAATAATAACAAATAATAATGATGATGATAATATCAAAGAATATGAACAATCCAATTAAATATGCAAGTAATGATAATAATAATAATAATAATAATAATAATAATAATAATAATAATAATAATAATAATAATAATAATAATAATAGCATCTAAGAATATGAACAATCAAATTAAATATGCAAGTAATAATGATAATAATAATAATAATAATGATAATAATGATATATGAACAAAAATAATGACAATAATATGAACATGAACAATCAAATAAGAAATAAGAAATAATAGTATGAACAATTAAATAAAAAAAATAAGAATAATAATAATAATATGAACAATATAATGATAATAATACTAATATGAATAATTAAATAAGAACACAAGAATAAAAATAACAACAATTATATTAATATGAAATAAGAATAAGAACACAAAAATAATATGGACAATTAAATAAGAACTAAGAAAATAGATCTAAGAGGATTTACATGTTAGTTAACTAATTAAAAATTAAAATTGGAGCCAAGAATGCTTACCCTTAAAATTGGATGTGATGAATGAAATTGGATGATAAATTCCTTGCTTTGATTTTGAAAAAATAAAATATATAATGAAATTTTATCCTAAGAACAAATAATTGTTTTATTTGTCTTAAGCAAAAAAATTATCAAAATCAAGAAGTAAAGAAAATTCACAAGAACAAATAATTGATTTATTTGCCTTAAAAATTAAATTAAAAACAGATTAAAATACTTGGAGAATTTTTCTTGAAGAAGAAAAAAGAAGAAGAAGAAGAGAGAAAACAATATTTTTCTTAAGAAAAATACCCCTAAAATCCTTACTAAAAACCCCTTTTTATACATAAAAAAAAAAAACCAAAGAAAATCAGATTTTTATTAAATTGAATTAAATAAATTTAATTGCAATAATCACAAAAAAACTCATGAATTTGAAGGGTTTGGAAAATAAAAGGTTTTAACATTAAATTCCACAAAAAAATGAAGAAAAAATCAATTTTTATGCCAAAAATCGAAAAAACAAACAAAAACGGGCGAAATGGGGCATCAGGGGGAGACCGACGCCATCGGCGCGCACAGAGCGAGCGGGCGCGCGCGCATGCCCAGCGCGCTGCCGCAGCCCAACACCCGCGAAATTTTTTATTTTTTATTTTTTTAAAATTTTTCCTAAAACACAATAATTTCAAAATATACCCTTTTTGTCCAAAAAAATAATTTTTAAAACTTTTAAAATATTTTTTTAAAATACATTTTTATTTATTTCTAATAAATCAATTCGACAAGGAAATCATCACTTTCAACTTTCAATTTTGCCTATAAACAGGCACACTTAATTTCATCATTGGGTAATCCTAATCTACGCTGACTCGGGACCCGGTGTTTACAGTTGCCCCCAGTTTTGGGGAAACTAGTGCACTAGTGTCTAGGTGAGCCTAAACTCAGAAAAGAAGGAAAGAGACACGTACCTGAGGCAGCCGTCTTTTCGGAATGGATGATGCTGTTGGGGTGATTTCGCCATGTTGCCAGCGTGTCGTACATTGTTGAAGCAGCATTGCCGTGATCGTGCTAACCCTCCGTGGAGTGGTAGTGCCATCATCGTGCTAACCCTTCTGAAGTGGTAGTACCGTGGTCGTGCTAACCCTCTGTGGAGTGGTAGTGCCGCCATCGTGCTAACCCTTCTGAAGTGGTAGTGTCGTGGTCGTGCTAACCCTCTATGGAGTGGTAGTGCCGCCATCGTGCTAACCCTTCTGAGTTTGTGAAGCGGTAGTGTCGTGATCGTGCTAACCCTCCAGGGAGTGGTAGTGCCGTCATCGTACTAACCCTTCTGAAGTGGTAGTACCGTGGTCGTGCTAACCTTTCGTAGAATGGTAGTGCCGCCATCGTGCTAACCCTTCTGAGATGATGAAGTGGTAGTGCCGTGATCGTGCTAACCCTCCGGGGAGTGGTAGTGCCGTCATTGTGCTAACCCTTCTGAAGTGATAGTGTCGTGGTCGTGCTAACCTTTTGTAGAATGGTAGTGCCACCATCGTGCTAACCCTTCTGAGATGATGAAGTGGTAGTACCGTGATCGTGCTAACCCTCCGCGGAGTGGTAGTGCCGTCATCGTGCTAACCCTTCTGAAGTGGTAGTGCCGTGGTCGTGCTAACCTTCCATAGAATGGTAGTGCCGCCATCGTACTAACCCTTCTAAGATGATGAAGTGGTAGTGTCGTGATCGTGCTAACCGTTCGAGGAGTGGTAGTGTCGTCATCGTTCTGAGATTGGATGCGGTGCTGTCTATGAGCCCTTAGATTGATTGTACTCTGAGAAGTCTTTCGTTGATGGTTGGATTGATGCTTAAACTGATGTTTGGAATGATGCTTTGACTTATGTAATTTTTGTTGGTTGCCCCTTGAGAGGTCTTTAGTTGATGCTTGGATTGATGCTTAAACTGATGTCGTCACTCGCCTTTTGCCGGTGTCCGCATCAAATCTCTCTTTCTGCAAAATAGGAAAACTAAAATATGCAGGAAAAATAGTGAGCATGCACGTGAAATGCATGGGTTATGCAGAAATGCAGGATAAGAAGTCATCTAAGTGGACTTAGAGATAATAGCCGGTCTAGCTGCTATTTGCGATAAGATCGATGCCTTTTAAGGTGCTTTTGAATTTCATGCCCTTTGGGATTGCGAGCTTCTCATCTAACACCTGTAGTCATTTTTTGAAGGTAGTGCGTCCCTTGTGGATTTTCACACTAGATTTTCTTAGCAGAAAATGCGTCCTTTTCGGATTTTCACATGACCCTGTGCCTTATTTTTGCCTGGAGTGGACCCAACCCAATCCAGCGGCTCTTTTTTTTTTGAAGGACATACTACCTGTTTTTGCTTAGAGCGCCAATTACGGTTTTCATCTCTAACGGCTTTTTTATTTTTTATTTTTTGCGAGACGACTTGAAGAATTAGAACTATTGTCAGGGATTCCTCAGTATCTTGTCTTCGGCTTTTACTCCTGAGTACCACAACCCCTAGACACAATTGCTTTCCCAAAATTATCATATTGTGGGTTAGAGACTAAATCCTTGCTTCCATAAGTGCCTGTGAAAGAAGGATACTTAACCTTGCGATGGATAATAAAACCCATCGGCTCAAGCATCTGGTCGGCGAAAGTAAAAACAAAGTATAGCCAGTTAGATTTTATACATTCAGTAATGAATAACATCTTTCTTTTTATAGAAGAACTAGGAAATGATGAGTTAAAACTGTTTTTGTGTTATGTATTTACAAAGATTGTGTGCATTTCGGTATGATTTCTCCATACATGATCACCATTTAACACGGATTCAGAATGCAAAATTACATTTAATCTCAAAATGGATCTTGAAAGCATCATACTCTTGTTTCCAATAAGCCCTCTTGGGTTTTCTTAATTGGATATTTTCTCTCGAGCCTATAATTTTTGACCAGAGTGCCTTTTTTCGGTTTACACCCTAACGAGGCGCCCAATTTTAGCAAGGCCGCCTTTTTTCGATTTTCGACCCGTAGGGTATTTATTCTCTTCTTTTGATTTTTAGCCTTTACCATGGACCTTCTTAGGTCTGTTGATCTGACTATTTTAAGTTTCGTTGAACTTGCTTCCTTTACTATCTGTCGAAATGCTGCTCGCTTGTCAACTTCTCAAGAACAAATAAGTCCTCATTTGCTGGCCTGAATTTACTTCTTTCGTCTGGAATACTTGGTCCTATTTGCCTGAATACCAAATCTCACTCTTTTCAGTGGGTGTTTTCTGATTTTCCTCCTGAATGATCAAGTAAAGTGTTTCCTGATGGGTCTGATTACAATAGTAATCCCATAATCTGTTTTGGTCTGATGTGCTTGGTAGTTGCAAAATTGTTTCGTTGTCTGATGTGTTTAGCTGCTGTAGTAGCATTTCCATGACTTCCCTTTAAGATTTGAGTGCTTCGACAGGTAGTGCCTTCACCCCATGCATTGACGAATAAAGCGTGACACTTGTAGGGATTTTCGATTGCAGCCTCCCTGCATGGGTCTTCCTTCATAATCTTCTTGACTAGCATCTCAATTAGCTTTCCTCTCAGATCGCACATCTTCCACACTAATGAACTGAGTGGATAGCTTGTGAATCAGTCTTCTGGTTCCTTTTAGTAGCCAAATAAAGCGACAAGGTGCAGGTATGTGTATACCAACGGCATTTGAACAAAACTTGCCCCCCAGATAACTTTCCCTTGTCCCATGTCGATAATCAATTTCCAAATTTTTTTGTTTGTTTGTTTTTTTTTTTTTTAACAAGTTTCGTTCGAATCCAGAAGATTACAAATACACGCACTTTTCTTTTAACCATCGGGGATGCCATTGGTCAAACTAATCTGGCATTACGTTTCAATAAGAAATTAGGTCTTGCTTCTGCTTGTGGATTTCCTCTTTTAATCATTTTTGCTCAATCTGGCTTAAGTCTTCTGAGCTTCTGTGGCACATGCCCAAGATTAAGATATGTTTGGCATAGCATGCTTGGCGGCTTCATAATCATCTTCTGGCATGTCTTCACTGGTCCAGGCAAAGACTTTTTTATTTCACCATTTTTTTATTCTCTCAAGTTTCAATCTCTCTTCAAGAGTCATAATAGGTGCTATCAAGATTTTCTTTGGGTTCTCCAAAGTTTCGGGATTAAACGGAATAGCATTAATTGAATAAATGTCAAAC
The DNA here is from genome assembly GCA_947683425.1 of Excoecaria cochinchinensis. Classification (NCBI taxonomy): domain Eukaryota; kingdom Viridiplantae; phylum Streptophyta; class Magnoliopsida; order Malpighiales; family Euphorbiaceae; genus Excoecaria; species Excoecaria cochinchinensis. The sequence goes on from CANTUQ010000004.1 coordinate 9,430,987, forward strand.
ATAAATGTGCCATGATTATGCATCGTGAAATCACAAGAAACATTTCACAAATAAACAAAAACACCAAAGCATTCCTTTCATAAAAAGTAGAGTTAAAACATCATCATTAGATAGTTCAAAAATAAATAGAGCATCTAAATAGCTAACATCCTTTCTTTCTTTCCAACACAAATGCTGCAGTCGATAGTCCATCATCAACCCCAGGAACCATTCTTCTCACTTCTCAGCTCCTCATCAATGAGACCCTGAATAAGCTTTTTCAGAATTCGGCACCTATCAGTCTTATGCCCAGTATGCTGATGGTATGCACAATACAAATCTCCTCGGTGATTGGGACGTCCTAGGCTCCTGGCGGATTTTGCAGGCTTCGGCTATAGCTTTCCCTTATTGATAAAATGGAAGAGGTGCTCAGATAAAGGCTTATCCCAGATGGTATAGCGGCCTTCAGTAGTACCCATGTTTGGAACCTTAGTGGTCCCAACATCCCTCATGTTGTTATCATCGAGACTAGAGCTTTCCTGATTATCACCCTTAATGACGTTGTCACCTCCTTCAAGGGCCACCGGTTGCTTGCCAATAACAAGATCCTGTACTTGATATTTCGTGGTTTGGCCATCACTCCTCAGATATCTAGCATACTGACGACACTTCCTATGCCCCCGATTTCTGGCTGGGTTGGCTAACCATGAGCTCAGGTCCCCCTCCTCTACTTGAGGAAAAGATCCGTCTATGCCAAAACAACCCTCCTGACTCGTTCTAACCATCGATGCATCCTTCGTCCCTTGAATGCCGGCACAAATGTCATACCTATCCGGTTGACCTCCCTTCTCTAAGTCCATAAAGACTTTCTCCCGAGTGGCTAGGGTAATTGCAAGTTTAGACTTTGTAATTTCCTCTTGGAGGACATCCATCCTTCTCTTCAGGCCCCATGTTACTGCTAGAAGCCCATTCTCTGAAACATGCCCTTTGTCTTTTCGCTCGAGTGACATAGTAGCAAGTAACTCTCCTTCAGGCCCAGTTGGTGGTGGGTGTATTTCCTTAGTCGGATCATACTCTTTTTGCAACTTGGTAGGAGCAGTAGGCTGCTGTTCAGTAGGTGGCGCCACAACAGTGACTAAATTCTCCATAACAGCCATGGTCTGAGCTTCAAACTTTTCAACACTCTGTTCTATCTCCTTTCTGCTCCATCCTCTCTCTTGGGTACTTAATTCATGACAGTCCATGGAATTACTTGTTCATCCTCTTCCTCTCCCATAATATCACCCTTCACATTAAGGGTCTTCTTTTGCTCAACAAGTGTCGTTGCTTCGAGCTCAAAATCTAGCTATTACACTATAGTGAATGTTATAGGAGCCTCTTCCCTGACAAGCGATTCAAATGGTTTAACAGAAGGGGCCGTAGGCAGCTGCTTGAAATTTGATGCCACTTAAGAGATGATGTTTTCCATCATGGTTAACATCTTCCTCTCAAAATCGCTGAGCCTCTTATCTAGGTCCTGTACTATCAAAACACCAATCTCCCGTGGTAATTTCGACATTGATAATTTTAGAGAGGATTCACGGGATGCCCGTGGTAATTCCACCATTGATTATTTTAGAAAGGATTCACGGGATGAGAGTGACTCAGAATCCCCGCCAGGCACAAATTCTGGCAACTCAAAGAGCAAGTTTGTCCTTACTAGCTGACAGTCGAAGCCTCTAGTCCATTTAGATGAACCTATGATGGCTGAAAAAAATAGATTGTTAGAATGATGCATAAATGATATATACAATGCATGATCGTGTTGATGCAGCATGGACAATCACATACAAGTAGATAGATCCTTCCAACCTTATCACTCCCACACCCGAGGTAGTGTATTCTCTTTCCTAGGTGGGCTTGGTCCATGGGTCAACAGGGAACCCATTGGACGCACATGGTGTACGGTGAAAAGCCGACAGCATAACATCTCTTGCCTATTGTACATACGCATGGGTTTTGGCCTTTATGTATTTAAACATTTCAACTAAATTAAGATGGGCTCACCGGGGCATGAAAGCCTTTGATAATAGACCATTTAATTTGGTTGATTTTGTTCAATATATAATGGCCCACATAGCAAGCATTGTATTAAGGAGCATATCACCTAAGAGAAGTATCTATTGCAATTACATGACCTTTGGTCAAGGGTGATGATACTTTAAGGCTACCCAAGCATAGTTCCTGCCAACAGGTCTAGCTCATCACGAGCATAACGACTGATTGGATCTCCATTTGATATACCATAAGGTACGAGGCTTGGGATGGTGATTATCCGTAACACTTCCCCATATTGAGTAAACGTAAGGTCATGCTTTGGGAATGCACCGGGATTAAAAATAGGGACCAAACTAGTATAGTTCTAAGGCTTTAATGAAATGTTATGCAATTTTGAAAAAGGGATAAAATTTTTAAATTAAAACTCAATTATAATTTTTAACCAAGGTACTTTCGAATCAAAGCCACTTAGATGTCCCCCAGCAGATTCGCCACTGTGACGCGCACCGAACCCCATGGGACGCCCCGGAGGCCCGCTCTTAGGGCTTTCGGGAGAGGTTCATAAAAACTTGTAAGAAATTACAAGGGCGTCTATTTTGGGCAACAAGGAGGTTTCATGGAGTCACCACCCAATAAAACATTGGAAAAGTTTGTCTAGCCTCAGTGAGTGTAAGATAGCGCTGCTATGTCCATTTTGGGCAAGCCAGAGGGGTCTTGGAGGTCCCATCCTAATAGAATATTACAATAACCCTCTCGCTCCGTGGAGCCTAGGACTATGCAAGTTAAAGCCTTTTTACGGGACACAAGAGATGTCTTGGAAGTTCCATTCCAATGAAACATTGAAATGGTCCTCTCGCCTCGTTGAGCCCAAAGACCAGAGATAGTTCGGGACTTCTCATTTATTCATACCTTGATTAAGTTAAAATTGAGTTTTGAATTTAAGTTTTCATCCCTTTTCTCATACGTTTTGATGCAATAATTAGAGCGCAAGTTGGTCATCCAAGGAAAGCGATAAATGAAAGCATAATTACAATAAAGTACATAAAAATAAATTATAACAAAAGTAGGGGCAGAATACAACCCCCATTGTAAAATAAGTGTAAATCATGCATAAAACGGGTTATTTATTAAGAGTGAGGACATTGGTCCTCGCATGCATAATTAAAGAAAATAATTTATTTGGATAAAAAACTAGGACATTGGTCCCATTTTGTTACAAAAAATCCCAATTTATTAATATAAAACTTTATGCGACTTTTTAATTAACGTGCATGAAAATAAACAAACTTATTATAAATTACATATTAAATAATAAAAGCAAATAAAGCAAAATAATACTAAAAATGCAAAAAAGGCTAAAAATATAAACTCCGCCAAAATGGTGTCTTCAAACCTCTATGGGTTCCCACTTGCCATTGGAAAACTCACACATGAAAAATAATTATTGAAATAAAACAACAAATGAAAGATGATGATCTTAATAAAAAATGAATTAAACATGTAACATGTAAAAAATGAGTTAAAATAATGATAATAATAATAATAATAATAATAATAATAATAATAATAATAATAATAATAATAATAATAATAATAATAATAATAATAGCATCAAAGAATATGAACAATCAAATTAAATATGCAAGTAATAATGATAATAATAATAATAATAATAATGATAATAATGATAAATGAACAAAAATAATGACAATAATATGAACATGAACAATCAAATAAGAAATAAGAAATAATAGTATGAACAATTAAATAAAAAAAATAAGAATAAGAATAATAATATGAACAATATAATGATAATAATACTAATATGAATAATTAAATAAGAACACAAGAATAAAAATAACAACAATTATATTAATATGAAATAAGAATAAGAACACAAAAATAATATGGACAGTTAAATAAGAACTAAGAAAATAGATCTAAGAGGATTTACATGTTAGTTAACTTAACTAATTAAAAATTAAAATTGGAGCCAAGAATGCTTGCCCTCAAAATTGAATGTGATGAATGAAATTGGATGATAAATTCCTTGCTTTGATTTGGAAAAAATAAAATATATAATGAAATTTTATCCCAAGAACAAATAATTGATTTATTTGTCTTAAGAAAAAAAATTATGAAAATCAAGAAGTAAAGAAAATTCACAAGAACAAATAATTGATTTATTTGTCTTAAGAATTAAATTAAAAAACAGATTAAAATACTTGGAGAAGTTTTCTCGAAGAAGAAAAAAAAATAAGAAGAAGAAAAAGAGAGAAAACAATATTTTTCTTAAGAAAAATACCCCTAAAATCCTTACTAAAACCCCTTTTTATACATAAAAAAAAAAACCCAAAGAAAATCAGATTTATATTAAATTGAATTAAATAAATTTAATTGCAATAATCACAAAAAACTCATGAATTTGAAGGGTTTGGAAAATAAAAGGTTTTAACATTAAATTCCACAAAAAAATGAAGAAAAAATCAATTTTGCAACAAAAAATGTAGACACCGGGTCCCGAGTGAACCTAAATCAGGATTACCCAATGATAAAATTAAGTGTGCGTGTTTATAGGCAAAAATGAAAGTTGAAAGTGATGATTTTCTTTTCGAATTGATTTATTAGAAATAAATAAAAAAATATTTTAAAAAAATATTTTAAATGATTTAAAAATTATTTTTTGGGACAAAAAGGGTATATTTTGAAATTATTGTGTTTTAGGAAAAAAAAAAAACTTTCGCGGGTGTCGGGCTGCAGCAGCGCGAGGGGCACTCTCGCCCGCGCGCCCTGCGGGCGCCAGTCGCCTCATTTTGCTCGTTTTTGCTGTTTTTCCGATTTTTGGCTTAAAAATTGATTTTTTTCTTCATTTTCTTTGTGGAATTTAATGTTAAAACCTTTTATTTTCCAAACCATTCAAATTCATGAGTTTTTTTGTGATTATTGCAATTAAATTTATTTAATTCAATTTAATAAAAATATGATTTTCTTTGGGTTTTTTTTTTTATATAAAAAGGGGTTTTTAGTAAGGATTTTAGGGGTATTTTTCTTAAGAAAAATATTGTTTTCTCTTCTTCTTCTTCTTCTTCTTCTTATTTTTTTTTCTTTTTCAAGAAATATTGTCCAAGTATTTTAATCTGTTTTTTAATTTAATTCTTAAGACAAATAAATCAATTATTTGTTCTTGTGAATTTTCTTTACTTCTTGATTTTCATAATTTTTTTCCTTAAGAGAAATAAATCAATTATTTGTTCTTGGGATAAAATTTCATTATATATTTTATTTTTTCCAAATCAAAGCAAGTAATTTATTATCCAATTTCATTCATCACATCCAATTTTGAGGTTAAGCATTCTTGCCTCCAATTTTAATTTTTAATTAGTTAAGTAACATGTAAATCCTCTTAGATCTATTTTCTTAGTTATTATTTAATTGTCCATATTATTTTTGTGTTCTTATTCTTATTTCATATTAATATAATTGTTGTTATTTTTATTCTTGTGTTCTTATTTAATTATTCATATTAGTATTATTATCATTACATTGTTCATATTATTATTCTTATTCTTATTTTTTTTATTTAATTGTTCATACTATTATTTCTTATTTCTTATTTGATTGTTCATGTTCATATTATTGTCATTATTTTTGTTCATTTATCATTATTATCATTATTATTATTATTATTATTATTATTATTATTATTATTATTATTATCATTATTACTTGCATATTTAATTTGATTGTTCATATTCTTTGATGCTATTATTATTATTATTATTATTATTATTATTATTACTTGCATATTTAATTGGATTGTTCATATTCTTTGATATTATCATCATCATCATTATTTGTTAGTATTGTTGTGATTAGTGTTATTATTATTATTATTATAATTTTTGTATATTATCATAATTTATTATTGTTGTCATCATTATTATTTTCATGTTTTCATGTATGTTAAATTTTATTGTTGTTATTTTTATGCATGTTTAATTGTTCATGTGTTAAGTTACATATTTTTAATTATGCATCTAATTAATTTGTCATACGTTATGCATGTTGTTTTATTTATTTTAACTCATTTTTTACATGTTATATGTTTAATTCATTTTTCATTACTAACATCATCTTTCATTTGTTGTTTTATTTCAATAATTACTTTTCATGTGTGAATTTTCCAATGGCAAGTAGGAACCCATGGAGGTTTGAAGACACCATTTTGGTGGAGTTTATATTTTTAGACTTTTTAGCATTTTTAGTATTATTTTGCTTTATTTGCATTTATTATTTAATATGTAATTTATAATAAGTTTGTTTATTTTCATGCACGTTAATTAAAAAGTCGCATAAAGTTTTATATAAATTGGATTTTTGTAACAAAATGGGACCAATGTCCTATTTTTTTCACCCAAATAAATTGTCACTTCATAAATTATTTTCTTTAATTATGCATGCGATGACCAATGTCCTCGCTCTTAATAAATAAACCGTTTTATGCATGATTTACACTTATTTTACAATGGGGGTTGTACTCCTAGTTTTGTTATAATTTATTTTTATGTACTTTATTTTAATTATACTTTATTTACCGCTTTCTTTATGTGACCAACTTGCGCCCTAATTATTGCATCTAAACGTATGAGAAAAGGAATGAAAACTTAAATTCAAAACTCAATTTTAACTTAATCAACGTATGAATAAATGAGAAGTCCCGAACCATTTATGGTCTTTGGACTCAACGAGGCGAGAGGACCATTTCAATGTTCCATTGGAATGGGATCTCCAAGACACCTCTTGTGTCCCACCAAAAGACTCAATTTACAATCCTAGGCTCCATAGGGTTAGAGGGTTATTCCAATGTTCTATTGGGGTGAATGCCTTCAAGATCCCTTTGGCTTGCTCAAAATGGATATTATGCACCGTCTTAGGCTCAATGAGGCGAGACGAACATTCTCAATGTTTTATTGGGTGGCGACTCCAAAAAACCTCCTTGTTGCCCAAAATAGACGCACTTGTAAATACCTTACAAGTTTTTCATGAATCTCTCTCGAAAGCCCTAAGAGCAGTGTAAGCACCGTGTCCCGGAGCGGTCCGGATCAGAGGTTACCCTATGATGAAATCAGTGTCCAAGCCTGTATGGTAGGTTGGATTTAGAGGTTTTAGCCCCGCGTTCCATGAGAAGTGAGGTTTTTATCATTCCTGGGCTGAAGGAGAGAAAAACAGAGGTTTTTTTCGAGTAAAAGGGCTTTTTGTCCTCCACAGACGGCCAGCCCGTCTGTCGAGCCGGCCAGTCGCTCCGAGTCACCGACAGCTCTGGGTATTTTTCGACGCCCGTCAGAAAATCACCGCCCCTGTCAGATTGCCGCCTGGTTTTCCGGAGCACGCAACCCTTCCGACGCCCGTCGGTGGATGTGGCAGGGCCGTCGGACTAATCCTTGTGTCAGAAGGATTCTTCCGATGCCCGCCTCTATACACCGACGCCCGTCGGTCATGTCTGGCTATAAAAGCTCCGGATTTTCATTTGAAAAGGGTTGGAAAAAATTTTTAGAAGAGGAAACTCTGCCCAATTTCAAGCACATTTTCTCTCTCTTCCAAAAACACTTTTTCTAAAGAACTCTATTGAATCAAGCATCAAATCAATCAAAGGGAACTAAAAGCTAATTAGTTTTCTTTAGATTTTGACTCCAAAATCGAATTTCTTAAGGATTGAAGGTGAAATATCTCATTTTCTCTCTTTAATCTTTCATCTTTGCTTCTCGTGGAACGCGCGGGGCTCTAACCGACACCATAATCTCACCTGAAGCGATTATCTGAGGGTAAATATTCTGGATCCTTTCTCCATTTCATCTCATATTTAATTTTTTACTTATTCTGTGAAATTTTTGAATATCTGTCATTACTTTCTTTTATTTTGACTCTCTTATCTCCTTTTGGGATAAAACCCGCTTTTTGACTTTGAAAGGTTTCTTTTTTCCTTTCTGTTTTCGGAGACAGAGGTGACCGACGGGTCATCTTCATGACCGACGCCCGTCGGTCAATCACCTACAGACGCCCATTCTTGAGTGACAAACGGACATATCGGATAACCGAACCGACGCCCGTCGGTCAACCAAGGAAGGCCGTCGGTGGGTTCTGTCTCCATCTTTTTAAATCATTTTTCATCTCTATCCAGTCTCTTTGATTTCTTATATGTTAATTTTATGTATATTAACATCTCTTAACTTTCTGTGAGTGTACAACGGTCCTCCTGGATTATCTCGAGCTTGAGCGGCTATCTACCATGTTTGGAGGATCTCGTCCGGTTTAGTTTCCTAATCCTCTTGTTTCATTTCTTTTATTGATTATCTTATGTATATGGATGTACTCCTTTCATATCCCGTTGGTGTATAAAAATGACTCAATGGTTTTATATTTAATAAAATGAGGTTTACACAAAACTGGACCAATGTCCTATTTTATCCAATAAAATCATCACAAACAAAAATCTCCAATTTTAATAACGATGCATGCGAGGACCAAAGTCCTCAAAATAAGCAATGCCCCGATTTATGCGTGATCCGCACATTTACGAAAGGGAGTTGTATTCCGCTCCTTGTATTATTGTAATCTATTGCTTTCATTATCTATTTGATCATTTATCGCTTTCAAGATGTGAATAAATGCGCCTTTTAATCAAACTGCATAGTGTGGAGAGAGAGCGAATTAATGATATTAAAATTTGATCATAAAATAATTGAGGTAGAAATAGATGGGAAATCCCGGACCCAGCTCTGGTCTTTGGGCTCAAGAGGTTAGAGGTTATCCTCCAAAACACTTCTTGGGTCACGAGATTTTAGCGCTAATCCTAGGCTCTTTAGGGTGAGAAGTTCACCTTCTATGATCCCTCTAGCTGGCCCAAAATGGATACCAAGCGCAGTCTTAGGCTCTCCGAGGCGAGAGAAACTTTCCCAATGTTCTATTGGGTGGCGACTCCATGATACCTCCTTGTTGCCCAACATAGACGCACTTGCGATTCATCGCAAGTTGCCAACGGACCCGCAAGTGCCCCGATTGCCCACGTGCGGGCGGTCCGAAAGGGGCGGCGCTCGGGATCCGGCGCGCGTCACAGTGGCGACTCCACTGGGGACATTTATGGTTCGAGATTTCGATTTGAAAATACCTCGTTCAATATTTATGATTAAAATTTAATTCATAAATTCAGTTTCACTCAAAATTGCATTTGCATATCATTAGAGCCTTAGAATACGCTAGTTTGGTCCCTCTTATTAGCCCCGGTGCGTTCCTGAAGCACCTCCTCATTTTCACTCAATTTGGGGAAGTGTTAAGGATAATCACCAGCCTAAGCCACGTACCTCAATGGTATATCAAAATGGTGACCCGATCGGTCGCTACGCTCGTGATGAGCTAGACCCGTCGGCAGGGATCATGCTTGGGTAGCCTCAAAGAAACATCTCCCTTGTCCAAAGCTCATGTAATGGCTATAGTCACTTTCCACAGGTGAAATGAACCGTAATCTCATGCTTGCTGTATGGATCCTCATGTATTGGATGAGTCCAAATGTCTCGCTTGGTAACCTAGCCAAAGGCTATCATGCCCCGGTAGGGCCATGTCGAAATTTATGGAGCGTCCGAATACGTGACGATCATTGTCCATCCGCTTGTACATTAGCATAGGAGTGTTATGCTGCCGATTTTCCGCCGCGCACCATACGCGTCCATCGGGTCCCTCGTTGACCCTTGGGCTAATCCCACCTAGGAAAGAGACTGCACGACCACGTGTGTGGGAGAAATAAGGGTGGAAGGACCTACTTGCTTGCTTGTGCTCTGTAAGTGTTGCATATCACGATCATGCATTATACCTACATTTCATGCATCATTCTAACTTTTGTCCCTGCAGCCATCATAGATCTGCCCAGGTGGACTAGATCACCAACCGGGCGACTGATCCAAGTTCTTACTCCTGAGCTGTCAGATAGAGAGGGCCTACCGGAGATCTTATCAGAAATCAGTGGTACAGTATCTCAGATGGCAAACTCACCTAGGGGGGAAGATGCCACCAGGGCCATGATTGCGGAAGAAGTGGGCCACCGTTTTGAGGAATTCGAGGGCAGGATGATGAATATGTTGACCGCCTTGGCACAACAGAATGCTCAGCATAATGCTCCACAGAATCCTCCTCCTCCTCCAATGAGATAGAATGAGCCCGAAGAAGAAAGGGTTGAAAGGCGAGAAGAGCCCGTTAGGGTGCCGCCGGTAGAGTTAAGATCAGTGGCTTCGGGAGAGTTGAGAAGAAGGCCAGTGTTGAGAATTGATGACGATAGAGATATCGAGGATGATAGGTTAAGCATGGCATCTGAGAAGGGGAAGGCGCCTCAAGCGGATGATTTTATTTTAAAGAAGATGGAAGAGAGGTTCGAGGCTATGGCTCGTATGATAGGCAGAGCTCAGGGGATGAATCCGGAGGATAGGGAGTTGGACGGAGAGGACCCGATCCCTTATAATTTCAAAATGCCGGATGTGCCGAAGTTTGATGGTACTTCTGACCCCACCGCACATGTGAAGCAATATTCTCTGGTCATGAAGGGGACCGCATTGTCCAAGAAGCAGAAAGTGGAATACTTTTGTCTGAGTCTGACCTCTCATGCTATAGACTGGTATCATGGCTTGGACCGTCGCACTAAAGAAGATTGGGATCTGCTCACTGAGGAGTTTCTGAAGCAGTATGACTGTAATACCAGAATGGAGGTGACTCTGAAAGATCTTGAGTTACTTCAGCAGAAGATCGGGGAGTTTTTCCATGATTATCTTACCCGGTAGTGGAACCGAGTAATGGAGATGCGCCGAAAGCCTGACACCCAGGATCAGATTCATCTATTCATTAAGAACGCAAGCCCGTACTTAAAGGAGGGATTGAGGATGAAGGGGTTGAAGGACTGGGAGTCTCTCAAAGATATAGCCATCGAAGCAGAGGGAGAGTTCTTAACTCAAAAAGCTAACAATGACAATTTCGCCAAAAGGGCTAACCCCGGTCAAGGAACCAGCAGGCCGGCGGGTCCCAGTAACAGCACTAGAAGAATGGGTGAAGTGTCTGCTACTGAGGTAACCACCCAGAGGAAGTTTTCGAACTTGGGAAGACCATTATCCTGGGTCCTGAGGAGGTTGATGAAGGAGGGAAAATTGCGCCCTCTGACTCCTAGGCCAGCTTTGACACAAGGGAAACCGGGACATAAGGATAACGAATTCTGTGCATTCCACCAGCACTCAGGCCATATCACTGATAAATGCAAGGCGCTCCGGCACTCTATCCAAGACTTGAATGATAGCAAGCAGATCTCTGACCCTGAGAAGAGATAAACTGAGAAGAAGCCCGGTTACAATGCCGTAACACATTTATGATCCAATCTAGCCTGCCGGAGTGGTACGTGCTGCAAGATCTGTATGAGAGTGAGAAGTCCGCTGCTGGTAATTCCGAGGATAGGAAGGAGAAAGCAGTTGTGGCGACCCTTGATTGCTGGTCTAGCTGTGAAAGCAGTGGAGAAGCCGAGGATGAAGAAGGGTTGAACCTTGATTTGTGGGGCTCCGATGGAGACGAGGGAGAGATAAGCGCTGTCACGAGAAGTGGAAGGGTGATCCCCGAGATTACAAAGCTACCTGAGCCGGTACAGCCATCAGCAGAGAAAGAGCCAGAGGAGGGGCAGATTGTTAGGCAATTGAAGAAGGACGCGGCTCAGATATCCATTTGGGATCTGTTGAGGCAATCCCCCTCTCATAGGCAGAAGGTAGTAGAAGCTTTGGTTGAGGCCACAGTCGCCACCACTATTTCCCCGTCAGAGCTTTTGGGTTTAATTAAGGGAGGATCCGAGGAGAGATTGCTCTTTTATGACGCCGACCTACCTGTTGAAGGACGCAACCACAACCGACCCTTGTACATTAAAGCACAGATTAATGGTAAGCACACTGTTTGCGTTATGGTGGACGACGGGTCTTCTATCAACGTGTGCCCTTTGATAGCTTTGCAAGCTTTTGGTTTAAGCGAGGATATGCTCAGTGGATCAGATCTGACTATCACAGCCTACGATAACTCGAGGAGGCAAGCCTCGACAACCTTCAAGACTTTGGTCAAGACAGGACCTATCGAAGTGGAGGTTGAATTTGTAGTTCTGCCCATCCCTGCTAACTTCTCAGCTTTGCTTGGGAGACCCTAGTTTCATGAATTAGGAGGAGTGCCATCCACACTGCATCAGATGATAAAGTTCCCACACGAAGGGGAGGTGATGACTATCAAAGCGGCCAGGGAAAACCAGGTCTCGGCGCTGGAAATTGCCAATCAGCCATTCAGCGGGTTCCATGTGTCTATGATAAGGGAAGAGCGCGGGACAGTGGATAGCCCAGCTGTGGTTAATATGATGAAGAAGATGCATTATCTCCCCGGGGCTAGATTAGGTAGAAACTCCCAAGGGTTGCAGACCGCGATCACCACTCGAGGGCAGAAGAACCGGAAAGGCCTGGGGTATAGAGGTGGCTTCGGCAAGAAGAGGGTGACAGACAAGATCCCCCACATTTCAGAGAGCTTTGCGCCAGCATCCTCAGTTTGTGCGTATACTGGTGAAGATGAGCCAAAATGGGTAGATGGGAGGATTGTTCCTGGCTTTGAGATCTTTAATGATGTGTATGACTGGCACGTCGGGTTCGTCAAGACTGCTGAAGACTTTTGGGATGAGGAAGTCATGACTCAGGGAATCACTTGGGACAAGTACGAGCTTGAGGAGGTCGTTACTGAAAAGATGGTAGCTGCCAGGATAAAAGGGAAAGAGAAGATAGCAGAATTAGAGCTGAAAATGGGGGATTTGAAGATTTCTTCCGATGCGCCTGAGGGGCCTCTGCTAAATCAGAAAGTTAGTGAGCAAGCTGCAACAGCATCAACCTCGGGAGTGGCGGAAGAAGACTCTAGCCTAGATTGTCTTTTTATTCCGGAACTCTTTTATGATGTAAATGATAACTATAATATTATTAATAAGATAAACAATTTCACTTATTTGTGCGATGTTTCTAACGATTTCAACATGCATGAACATGATCATATTCCATCAATTTTTGACATTGACTCCACTAGCACAACGCCTTTTAATCTTGGAACCTCGGAAAATCCGAGAGAAATTCTAATAGCATCAAACATAACTCCTGAGGAGAGAAAAAATTTTGAGAGAATAATAAGAAAACATGAAAAAGTCTTTGCCTGGACCTACGAGGACATGCCGGGGATTGACCGGGACGTGGCGGAGCATGCCATCCCGACTTACCCAGATTGCAAGCCTGTGAAGCAGAAGTTGAGAAGGCTAAGACCAGAATGGGCTGACAAGGTTAAGGAGGAAATTCGACAGCAGATTGAAGCCAAGTTCCTCGTGGAAGTCCAGTATCCTACATGGCTGGCAAATGTGGTCCCTGTGGCAAAGAAGAACGGAAAGGTCAGGGTGTGTGTGGATTATCGAGATCTTAACAAAGCCTGCCCTAAAGATGATTTTCCACTGCCCCATATTGATGTATTGATAGACAGTGCCGCCAACTGCACGATGTACAGTTTTGGGGACGGTTATGTGGGCTACAACCAGATCCTGAACAAGATAGCTGACCGGGTTAAAACTGCTTTTATCACGGAGTGGGGCACCTATGCCTATGGGGTCATGCCTTTCGGCCTGAAGAATGCAGGGGCCACGTACCAGAGGATGGCAACTAAGATCTTAAGTGACCTGATTCATAAAGAAGTGGAGGTGTATGTCGATGACATGATGGTCAAGTCAGCCACCCGAGAGGGACACTTTGAAGCTCTAGAGAAGTTCTTCACCAGGATCGATAAGTATAATCTATGACTTAACCCCAAGAAGTGCATTTTCGAAGTGACTTCAGGAAAGCTGTTGGGACATGTCGTCAGCCAGAGGGGGATAGAAATCGACCCAGACAAGGTGAAAGCTATCAGAGAGATGCCTGTGCCACAAAAAGAGAAGGATGTAAGGAGTTTCCTGGGCAAGCTGCAGTATGTTAGCCGGTTTATTGCCAAGCTCACTTCGATATGCGAACCTATTTTCAAGCTGCTTAGAAAGAATCAGCCCGTAGTCTGGAACGAAGACTGCCAAAGAGCCTTTGATAATATCAGGGAATATCTATTAAATCCGCCAGTGCTAAGGCCTCCGCAACCTGTCAAACCGCTTATTCTGTACCTGGCAGTAGAAGACGGTTCAGTGGGCGCCATGATGGCTCAAGAGGATGAATTTGGGGTGGAGTTTGCAATTTACTACCTCTGTAAGAAGTGCTTGCCTTATGAAATAAAATATGCTGAAGTGGAGAAGATCTGCCTCGCAGTGATTTGGGCATCAAAGAAGCTGAGACATTACTTCCACTCATACAAAGTTCAGGTAGTAGCCAAGCAAAATCCATTAAGATATTTGCAGGAGGCACCGTCTTTGCTTGGAAAGATGGGGAGGTGGTTGCTCCTGCTACAAGAGTTCGATGTGCAATACATCACCCGCAAGACTATTAAGGGGCGAGACGTAGCCGAATTTCTTGATGAACATCCTATCCAAGGGGACACCCCCGAGTTTACCTTTCCTGACGAGAGCATAGGCACGATTTCTGTTCAAGGATGGCAGTTGCACTTTGACGGGGCAGGGAATAACAAAGGAGCCGGAGTCGGAATCATCTTGACAACCCCAGATAATGAAAAACTTCCTCTTGCTAAGAAGCTGAGATACAAAGCAACCAACAATGAAGCTGAATAAGAAGCGTGCACCTTCGGGTTAGAAGCTCTAGTTGTGTTGGGGGCAAGGAACGTAGAGGTATTTGGTGACTCGTCCTTGGTAATAAACCAGATCCGAGGTGAGTGGGCTGTTAAAGAAGAACGACTAGTCCCCTATGTTCAATATCTGAAAGGATTGTGTGACCAGTTTGAGACTTGCACTTTCCACTTTGTGCCCAGAGATGAGAACCGTCTGGCTGATGCGTTGGCAACCTTAGTGTCAATGTGGGATAACCCTGAAGGAGTGGCCATGAAACCGGTGCTAATTTCGAGCTCTGATAAGCCTAGTTTTGAAACCGAGCCAGTAATGGAGATAGAGGCATCAGATGGGAAGCCATGGTACTTTGATATCATGAATTACTTAGAAAACAATAAATTTCAAGAAGAAGCCACTGAAAAAGACCAGAGGATGATACGTAAGTTATCTACTCAGTTCATATCCTTAGAAGGGGTGTTGTACAAAAGATGGTCAGATGGGATCCAGCTCAGGTGCTTGAATGAAAGAGAAGCGCGCAGAGTAATGGAAGAAACCCATGCAGGGGTCTGTGGGGCCCACATGAATGGTTTGACCTTGGCCAAGAAGATCATGAGACAAGGTTTTTACTGGCTTACGATAGACACTGATTGCTCGAAGTATGTCAAACAATGTCAGTTGTGCCAACAATACGCAGATCTGAGACACCTGCCGGTATCAGAACTACATAACTTGACATCACCTTGGCCGTTTGCTGCTTGGGGAATAGATATCATTGGAGAGATTCGCCCTACGGCGTCCAATGGGCACAGATACATCATAGTCGCGATCGACTATTTCACCAAATGGGTCGAGGCAGAATCCTTCAAGAAAATAGACGTAAGGGACATGGCCAAGTTCATAGAGAGGAATTTGATTTGCAGATATGGCCTCCCTCATCACATAGTGTCTGATAATGGGGTGCAGTTCATGGGAGAAACCAGAAAACTTCTCAAGAAATATGGTGTTGAGCATCATAAATCCTCTCCCTACCGACCGCAAGCGAATGGAGCAGTAGAAGCTGCCAATAAGAATGTGAAGAAGATCCTGTCCAAAATGGTCCAAACCTACAAGGACTGGGCTGAAAAGTTACCCTTTGCCCTGTGGGGATACAAAATGACGGTAAGATCATCTACAGGCGCTACACCATTTTCCCTGGTATACGGAACAGAAGCAGTATTGCCAGTAGAGATAGAACTTAAATCACTAAGGGTGGTCATGGAGGCCCAAATCCCGGAAGCCGAATGGGCGCAGCAGAGGTTGCAGCACTTGAACTTACTGGATGAGAGTAGGCTGAAAGCTTATTATCATAATCAGATATACCAGAAGAGATTAGCGAGAACTTTCGGAAAGAAATTGAGGAAGCGCCCGCTGAAAGAAGGAGACTTGGTGTTCAAACAGATGAGGCCAGGGATACCGGATATCAGGGGGAAATTCAGACCTACCTGGGAAGGGCCGTATATCCTTAAGAAGCTGCTGTCCAAAGGGGCTGCAATCTTGTCAGATAGTGATGGGAACGAATTCAAAGAACCGATCAATGTCGACAGACTCAAAAGGTTCCATGGCTAAAGACCAAAATAAAAAGAAGAGAATAAAATGCCCCGCAAGTCGAAAATCGAAAAAAGGCGGCTATGCTAAAATTGGGCGCCTCGACAGGGTGAAAATCGAAAAAAGGCATCCTGTGCAAAAGTTAGAGGCATGAGAGAAAATGTCCTATCGTGAAAACCCGAGAGGGCCGATTGGTAACAGGAGTTGATGCTGTTAAAATTTGGTTTCATGTATTGATGGCGCGTAAGCAGCTGAGTAAATGCCAAAACTGATCATGTATGCTGAAATTATATGGAAATGTACACAAAACTCGTGAAAAAGGATGAATATTATTCTTTTCACTTTCGTCATTTTCTAGTTCTGCATTAAAAAGAAATGTAGCACCAAAAGAAATACACATATAGGCTAGGCTAAGTCCTGCTGCTGCTCTCGCCGATCAGATGCTTGAGCCCTCGGGTCCTGTTATCAGAGGCTGGACTAAGGATCCACTTCTTGTACTCGCTAGTCGAAGATGCAGAATGATTGCCAAACCTCGGGATAACGGTCTTCTTGGGTAGTCTACCCCACAGCTCATGATACCGAGAAGCAAACGCGGCCGAGAGATCTCCTCCTCGGAAGGACAGGGGAACCCTAACTATATCCTGGGTCATCCCGAGCTGTCGTTTACATCGAGAGGTGATGCAGAAGGTGGCCTGACGGAGGCTGCAGAGGGGAACACAACCCGATGGTCCATCGGTGACCGCATGAGACAGCGGGAGCCAGGCGGATGTAAAACTGATATCGTCATCAGACAGCTTGCCAAATCTGGTAATGCCTTCACCAGCAGTGACACACCCATGCAGTCGTCGACGAGGCAAGAAATGGCTCGGCGCGTACTGGTGAGTAACGCGAGGGGGTGGTTCAGACAACATCTTCAGTTTTTCCTGTAGCCAGATCTAAAAAAAAAAAAAGCCGCTGGGGTAAGTAGGGTTTACTTCAGGCAAAAATAAGGCACAGGGTTGTGTGAAAATCCGAAAGGACGCACCTCCCGCTAAGAAAAGCTAGTGTGAAAATCCATGAGGGACGCACTACCTTTAAAATAATGACGTACCTGGAGTTATAAGGGGCTGCCGGCAAAGGTTGTAGTGGACCTAGAGCTCACAGCGTCCAAACCCAGGATAGTTTCAGCCAGGACAAGTGGTAGGGGTGACAGTCCCAGATGAAAGTCGCTCAGGACTCCGAACAGACGAGAGTCACCGGTCAAACCTCCCAGAGCAACAGTAAGGAAGTTCACCATGCAGAATAAGAATGTGATGCTTACTCGATATGTGGGGATGTCAGTGAACCGATACAGAGCCTCGATCAGTGGCTCCAAAGAAAAGGAAGAGCTCAGAGGAATCAGCCGGTTGGCCTCCGAAGAAGATATGCCCAGAGCCAGGGCTACATCCCGGGTCTGGAATAGGCCACAGCGGGGGACGCAAGGCAGAGCGCTAGGAGGGAACCGTGCTCCCAGAATGGAAGCTAACTCTTCAGGCCAAGGGCACAGTTCCTGATAGGTGAATTGGAAAACGTGGAACCGGGGGTTCCAGAAGTGGGTCGCTGCCAGAAGGAGGTTCTGGTCGATTTTCACCCGGCACAGATATTTCAGCCTGGACAAAGAGGAAAGGGCGCCTTCTTTCCAAGTGTGTTTGTCATCTAAAATACGGTGGATCCTTTGGGCAAGAGGAGAGGACATTTTGAGAAAAATGAAGGACTCAAGATGTGGGAAAATGAAGAGGCAAAAATTTTGCAAGATTTTATAGGAAAGCGTCACCGACGGCCTGCCCGTCTCTTTACAGGGACGGCCTAACCGCTTTTACACAGGGACGGCCTGCCCGCCTCCCCATAGAGACGGCCTGACCGTCGGTATAGATCCACCTAGCAGACGCATACGTCAGCATTGCATTCATCACGCGCATTAACTAGCATTTATTGCATGACAGACGGCCAGCCCGTCGGTCGCTTGTACAGACGCCCTGACCGTCGGTCAAGAATTTCTATATAAGGGCCGAGTGACAGACGGTTTAAACGTTGCTGTCCCTTTCTTCTCCCTCTCACAAACGGTTTCTTAGCGTTTTTTAGCGATTTTTAAAGCTTTTCTCCTTATTTTTTCGCGATTTCTTCATATTTTCGCATTTTCTACCCACCGGGCACTTTGATATTCATATTTTCTCCAGTTTCTACACTTCCCGCGACTACAAGTAAGTAAATAACAACTTTTTTTTTTTTTTTAATTTTATTCAATTTATCGCTTCATTTCTTTTCCTTTTGACTTTAGGATGCCTTGGATGCCTTAGGAATTTAGGGAGAATGCTGCCCAATTTTCTGTATTATTATTTTTGTAATTAAGTCCGAACTTTTTGCATGATCACATAGAAGTAGAATCTTTCCATAATCTTGGTGCTTTAGAATTGCATCCTTTTTAGCGCACCATTCTGTGCATGTTTTGCTTTGGCGGCCTGAGGCCATTGTTTTGTGTTGTTGGGGGCACACTCTTGCTGGGGTGCGTCCCATTTACATGTGTTTTTGCCTTTTCATGCAGGAGGTTAGGCAAACCCCTACCGGGGTGCTGCCCAAATTTTTATTCAAGAATTAAATATTTTCATGAAAAATGCATGCCCTGGGACCTAGAAGGCCCATTCTTATTCACTTTAATTATTTCCATGTTGATTGCATATTTACTTTTGCCATGATGCGTTCGAGGCACTTTGAGCTATTTCCTTAGACAGGATGTTTGCTCTTTTCGTTCTTTTTATCATTTCTTTATCTTGTTTGGGCCGCTATTGCCCCGGTGAGGCCTAAATCGGCCTTCACCTCTGAAATGAGTTTAAAAATATTTGTTTTGCCAAATTTCCGATGTTTAATCTCTTCCCTTTTGCAGGATGCCTCCAAGACGTAGAGCACCGCAGGCCCAGCCCGAGCTTGTAGCTCCGGATTGGATGGATGATGAGTCGGCTCAGAGGTATAGAGCGCTGGCTCAGGTAGAGTTTCGGGCCAGCCGTTTTGTATCTCGCCCATTGCTAGAGGCCCTAGGATTGGCCCTAGAGTTCGATCTACTTGCCGAGGGTGCTGGGTGGACGGAGTTTCTTAAGCCCTCCTTTCAGACATTTCCAGAGGCTACCCGCCAGGTCCTGGCCACTCTCTGCTACACTGGCTTTCAGAGTGCAGATACTGACCCAGGGGTGATTCAGTTTTGGTTCGACGGCGACCATTTCAGCATCACTAGGCAGAGGTTTGCTCAGGCCATGGGGCTCCCTAGAGAGGAGGGGGTCGAGATCCCGCGGTGAGCGGTGAGACGCGCCCATTGGGCGGCCTTGCTATACCAGGAGTGCTGTACGATCACGATACAGCGAAGAGCACCGTACTGGTGTCTCAGGTACTCCGGTATTTGCACAGAGTGCTTTCCAGTTCGTACCTCGGTCGAGCTGGTAATCCAGGGTCGCTTAACGCGGCCGAGATCTGGAGCCTCTGGGCTATGGTGGCAGGCCAGTGTCTCAACATTAGCCACGAGATCTTGGCCAACTTGACCAGAGTCAGCAGAGGGATGACGCCGGTGGTGATCGTAGGAGGAGTCATCACCCGTTTGCTTTTGGGACTGGGGATTAACCCCGAGAGGTTGAGAGGACCCTTGCCTGAGGGGATCCATGTCGACTCCGCGGCGGCAGTGCAGATGGGGATGATCTCCCCGATATCTAGCCAGGCAGAGGCCTACAGGGTTTTGACCGTCCATGAGACCCGGCAGTTGTTCAACCTTCCACCCTTGGGGGCAGATCCTGATCACCCGGAGCACCAGGAGGAGCAGCCTCCACAGCCCGAGCCTCAGCCAGAGCCTCAGCCACAGCCCCAGCCTCAGCCACAGCCCCAGCCTCAGCCACAACCCCAGCCAGCCGGAGCACTAGCCTCCTCAGCCGCGGACGGTGCCTCCACCACAGCAGCAGGAGCCACCTAGGACCCCCTCAGATTTTGACTTTGAGATCACGATGGACGACCTCTTTGCCGCTTCACCGGCATCCAGAGCGCCGACTCCAGTCCCATCACCGAGCGCCAGGGTACAGAGGTCTATCCATGGGCCCTCCGAGAGATACCATCCATACTCCCGAGGCGACCCAGGGGCATCCACCTCCTCGGCACCACCACCAGAGCTAGCACCGCAGCAGCCTGTGCAGCCTGACTTCTCTCAGCTCCTCACCTACATGTTCACAGCCTTGGAGCGGCGACAGGATGAGAGAGACAGGGCTATCCACGAGAGGTTAGATTGCCAGCAGGCTGCCATTTTGGAGCAGTCCCAGTCGGTGGAGCGCTTGGCACGGGAGCAGGCCGGCTACATCGAGCACACGACTCGGGAGCAGACTCGGGCCATGGATGCCTTTAGGGATGAGCAGACTCGGGTCCTGGAGGCTTTCAGAGGAGAGCAGATGAGGCTAATTGAGCAGATTGCTCAGGGTCAGAGGGAGTTGAGGCAGCAGCTCGCTCATGATTTGAGGACGTCACAGGACCAGGCGTCTCAGAGGGTCGATATGACCCTACAGATGATTGATGAGTCACTTGACTCTCTGAGATCCCGCGTCCAGGCGATGGAGGGGATTCTCCCCCCTCTTTCTCAGACCATGAGGGAGTTTAGGGAGCAGACGGAGCAGAGCCTGGAGCAGAGGAGAAAGGACGCCAGCGAGCAGACCATTCAGTTGAGCCAAGCCTTCAAGAAGTTGGGAGAGAAGGTTTCTGAGACCTTAGGGTTTATGAGCACCTGCACCCAGCCCTTCTTGGACGGTTACGCTCAAATCCGGTTCAGGCAGGCCCATGATTATGAGGCAGGACCCTCCATAGCTCCGCCGCCACCTCCGGCACATCCACCTCCACCTCCGCCAGGGACCGTGCATATATCGGATGACAAGGATCCGGATGAGCCCTCAGACTACACACCTCTCTGATCTTCAGGGAGTTATTTTTGTATCTTTTGTATATTTTATATTTTGTATATGCACTGTACAAAAATGACATTTCTAGTGGAAAACTTTTGCTTCCTTATTGCATGATCATTCGATTGTTAATTGCTTAATCACATCACAGAAAGTGTATGTTCTCATATCTACTTACATGTCGATAAAAATGACAATATAAAAAAAATACAAAACAAAAACAAACAACAAAAATGATAATCGATAACAGCTCAGTAAGAAAAATGAATAAAAGATGAAACATGGCATAGCCAATAAAGCAAGGTCACGCCATTAATAGACAGGTCAAAAGATGACCACTCAAACGTGAACTAACAAAATCTTTTCTCTCACAGGTACAGGGAAATACCGATCTGAGCACAGACATCGATTAAAAAGATCTCCTTTGAAACAAGGAAACCAGCGGAGTTTCCACACTCCAAATCGAAGCTGCAGTTGAAGAAACACTGCTCTTCACCAGATCGAGATTATAGCCAGAGAGTGCTGCATCTCACAGATCGAAGCTGTGGTCAGAGAGTGCCGCACTTCGCCAGATCGAGATTGTAGCCAGAGAGTGCTGCATCTCACCAATCGAAGCTGTGGTCAGAGAGTGCCGCACTTCACCAGATCGAGGTTGTAGCCAGAGAGTGCTACATCTCACAGATCGAAGCTGCAGTTGAAGAAACACTACTCTTCACCAGATCGAGATTGTAGCTAGAGAGTGTTGCATCTCACCAGATCAAAGCCATGGTCTAAGCATACAGTGCTTCACCAGATTGAGACTGTAGCCAGAGCATGCCGCATCTCACTGGATCGAGGTTACAGCCAGAGCGTGCTGCATCTCCCTGAGTACCTACCGGTCGAGATAAGGCCGATGGAAATATCTTTGCATCGCCGAGCGGATCGAGACAAGGTCCACCCGACAGAAGGCACGGAGGGTGAAAAGCCGTCGCAGGTACGCTTCCTTTCTGACCTTTCTCTGAGTTTTGGCTTATCTAGGAGCTTGTGCACTAGTTTCCCCAAAACTGGGGGCAACTGTAAGCACCGTGTCCCGGAGCGGTCCGGATCAGAGGTTACCCTATGATGAAATCAGTGTCCAAGCCTGTATGGTAGGTTGGATTTAGAGGTTTTAGCCCCGCGTTCCATGAGAAGTGAGGTTTTTATCATTCCTAGGCTGAAGGAGAGAAAAATAGAGGTTTTTTTCGAGTCGAAGGGCTTTTTGTCCTCCAAAGACGGCCAGCCCGTCTGTCAAGCCGGCACGTCGCTCCGATTCACCGACGGCTCTGGGTATTTTCCGACGCTCGTCGAAAAATCACCGCCCCTTTCAGATTGCCGCCTGGTTTCCCGGAGCACGCAACCCTTCCGACTCCCGTCGGTGGATGTGGCAGGGCCGTCGGACTAATCCTTGTGTTAGAAGGATTCTTCCGACGCCCGCCTCTATATACCGATGCCCGTCGGTCGTGTCTGGCTATAAAAGCTCCGGATTTTCATTTGAAAAGGGTTGGAAAAAATTTTTAGAAGAGGAAACTCTGCCCAATTTCAAGCACATTTTCTCTCTCTTCCAAAAACACTTTTTCTAAAGAACTCTATTGAATCAAGGATCAAATCAATCAAAGGGAACTAAAAGCTAATTAGTTTTCTTTAGATTTTGACTCCAAAATCGATTTTCTGAAGGATTGAAGGTGAAATATCTCATTTTCTCTCTTTAATCTTTCATCTTTGCTTCTCGTGGAACGCGCGGGGCTCTAACCGACACCAGAATCTCACCTGAAGCGATTATTTGAGGGTAAATATTCCGGATCCATTCTCCATTTCATCTCATATTTAATTTTTTACTTATTCTGTGAAATTTTTGAATATCTGTAATTACTTTCTTTTATTTTGACTTTCTTATCTCCTTTTGGGATAAAACCCGCTTTTTGACTTTGAAAGGTTTCTTTTTTCCTTTCTGTTTTCGGAGACAGAGGTGACCGACGGGTCATCTTCATGACCGACGCCCGTCGGTCACCCACCTACAGACGCCCATTCTTGAGTGACAAACGGGCATATCGGATAACTGAACCGACGCCCGTCGGTCAACCAAGGAAGGCCGTCGGTGGGTTCTGTCTCTATCTTTTTAAATCATTTTTCATCTCTATCCAGTCTCTTTGATTTCTTATATGTTAATTTTATGTATATTAACATCTCTTAACTTTTTGTGAGTGTACATCGGTCCTCCTGGATTATCTCGAGCTTGAGCGGCTATCTACCATGTTTGGAAGATCTCGTATGGTTTAGTTTCCTAATCCTCTTGTTTCATTTCTTTTATTGATTATCTTATGTATATGGATGTACTCCTTTCATATCCCGTTGGTGTATAAAAATGACTCAATGGTTTTATATTTAATAAAATGAGGTTTACACAAAACTGGACCAATGTCCTATTTTATCCAATAAAATCATCACAAACAAAAATCTCCAATTTTAATAACGATGCATGCGAGGACCAAAGTCCTCAAAATAAGCAATGCCCCGATTTATGTGTGATCCGCACATTTACGAAAGGGAGTTGTATTCCGCTCCTTGTATTATTGTAATCTATTGCTTTCATTATCTATTTGATCATTTATCGCTTTCAAGATGTGAATAAATGCGCCTTTTAATCAAACTGCATAGTGTGGAGAGAGAGCGAATTAATGATATTAAAATTTGATCATAAAATAATTGAGGTAGAAATAGATGAGAAATCCCGGACCCAGCTCTGGTCTTTGGGCTCAAGAGGTTAGAGGTTATCCTCCAAAACACTTCTTGGGTCATGAGATTTTAGCGCTAATCCTAGGCTCTTTAGGGTGAGAAGTTCACCTTCTATGATCCCTCTAGCTGGCCCAAAATGGATACCAAGCGCAGTCTTAGGCTCTCCGAGGCGAGAGAAACTTTCCCAATGTTCTATTGGGTGGCGACTCCATGATACCTCCTTGTTGCCCAACATAGACGCACTTGCGATTCATCGCAAGCTGCCAACGGACCCGCAAATGCCCCGATCGCCCACGTGCGGGCGGTCCGAAAGGGGCGGCGCTCGGGATCCGGCGCGCGTCACAAGCGGGCCTCCGGGGCATCCCACGGAGTTTGACGCGCGTCACAAAATCAGATTTTTATTAAATTGATTTAAATAAATTTAATTGCAATAATCACAAAAAAACTCATGAATTTGAAGGGTTTGGAAAATAAAAGGTTTTAACATTAAATTCCACAAAAAAATTGAAGAAAAAAATTATTTTTTAGGCCAAAAATCGGAAAAACAGCAAAAACGGGTGAAATTGGGCATCAGGGGGCGACCGACGCCCGTCGGTGCGCGTAGCGCGCACGGTTGAGCATGCGTGCTGGACTCCGCCGTGCGTACCCAGCGCATTGCGCGGGCACACGCGCGCGCTGCCGCAGCCCGACACCCGCGATTTTTTTTAATTTTTCCTAAAACACAATAATTTCAAAATATACCCTTTTTGTCCCAAAAAATAATTTTTAAAACATTTAAAATATTTTTTTAAAATACATTTTTATTTATTTCTAATATATCAATTCGACAAGGAAATCATCACTTTCAACTTTCATTTTTGCCTATAAACAGGCACAATTAATTTCATCATTGGGTAATCCTAATCCGGGCTGACTCGGGACCCGGTGTCTACAGTTCGCAATTAAATTTTGATGGAGTAGTTAATAGCAAGGGGGCAAGAGTAGGAATCATTCTAACAACCCCATTTGCGAAGAACTTAAGGTATAAGGCTACTAAAAACGAAGCCAAGTACAAAGCTTGCACTTTTGGATTAGAAGCCTTAATAGCCTTGGGGGTGAGGAACGCAGAGGTTTTTGGAGATTTATCACTAATGATCTACCAGATTTTGGGTGAATGGGCCGTAAAAGAAGAACGATTGATACCGTACGCGAAACACTTAAAGATGTTGAGCAATCAGTTGAAGTATGCACCTTTCATTTCATTTTGAGAGATGAGAATCAATTAGCAGATGCCCTTGCAACTTTGGTATCAATATGGGATAATCCAGAAGGGGTAGTCATGAAGCCCATCTTGATCTCAAGTTCCGAGAAGCCCAGTTTTAAGTCTGATTAAATCATGAAAATCAGGGTTGCTGATGAAAAGCCATGGTATAATGACATTAAGAATTACTTAAAAAAGATGGCATTCCCAGAAGAAGCTACCGAGAAGGACCAAAGATTGATCCACTGACTGTCTACTTAGTTTATCTGCATAAATGGTGTGCTATACAAACGACAAGTCGATGGCATTCAGCTAAGATGTTTGGACAAGAAAGAAGCTGAGAAGGTAATGGAAGAAATTCATGCCGGGGTTTATGGAGCTCATCTGAACAGTTTAATGCTAGGCAAGAAGATTATGCGACAAGGGTTTTACTGGCTCATAATGGATGTGGATTGCTCAAAGTATGTGAAGCAGTGTCAATTGTGCCAATAGTATGCAGACCTGAGGCATTTACCAGTTTCAGAATTGCACAGCTTAACATCACCTTGGCCGTTTGCAGCTTGGGGGATAGATATTATGGGAGAGATACGTCCTACAACCTCCAATGGGCATAGGCTCATCGTAGTCGCCATCGATTACTTAGCTAAGTGGGTAGAGGTTGAATCCTTGAAGAAGATCGATGCCTAGGATATGTCCAAATTCATTAAAAAGAATTTGATATGCAAATATGGTCTCCCATACCATATTGTGTCTAATAATGGGGTGCAATTTATGGCTGAAACTAAGAAGTTACTCCAAAAGTATGGCATTAAGCATCACAAGTCTTCTCCATATCGCACGCAGGCCAATGGGATAGTTGAGGCGGCTAATAAAAATGTTCTTGGCCAAGATGGTTCAGAACTACAAAGATTGAGCAGAGAAGTTGCCTTTTGCACTTTGCGGCTATAGAACCACCGTTAGAACCTCTATAGGAGCCATGCCTTATTCTTTAGTGTATGGATGGAAGCAGTGTTTCCAATTAAAGTAGCGCTCAAGTCTTTGAGGGTAGTCATGGAAGCCTAGATTTCGAAAGCTGATTGGGTGCATCAATAATTATAGCAGTTAAATATGTTAAATGAGAATAGGTTGTGGGCTTATTATCACAACTAAATCTATCAAAAAGGGCTTGCTCGGTCATTTAGGAAAAAGGTCAAAAAGCATCCACTAAAGGAGGGAGATTTAGTCTCCAAGCAAATGAGACCAGGTGTTCCAGACATATGCAGTAAATTCAAGCCAACATGGGAAGGTCAATTTGTTCTTAAGAGGTTGTTATCCAAGGGAGCAATAATTCTAATAGATAGCGATGGAAACGAGTTCAAAGAACCTGTTAACATTAATAGACTCAAAAGGTTCCATGGCTAAAGACTAAAAATCAAAAGAAGAGAATAGAAGCCCTGCGGGTCGAAAATCGAAAAAAGGTGGCCTTGCTAAAAATGGGTGCCTCATCAGGGTGAAAACCAAAAAGGCATCCTAAACAAAAATTAGAGGCTTGAGAGAAAATATCCAATCAAGAAAATCCGAGTAGGCTGATTGGTAACAGGAGTTCGATGCTTTCTAGATCCATTTTGAGATTAAGTGTGGTTTTGCATTTTTAATCTATGTTAAATGATGATCATATATGGTGAAGTTATACTGAAATATGCACAATCTTTGCAAAAGATATAAAACAAAGACAATTACACTCATTTGTTCATTATCTTTTAGTTCTTTTATAAAAAGTAAAACGTTATTCTTTATTGAATGTATGTAATCTAATGACTATGCTTTGCTATTGCTCTTGCTGGAGAAATGCCTAAGTCGATTGGCCTTATTATCAACTGCAGGACTAATCACCCACCTCTTTTATGCACTCATAGAAGTAAGGGTACAATCTCCAATCAGTGGCATAACAGTCTTTACATATAGCTATGTCTAGAGGCTATGATACCTGGAGGTGAAAGCCGAGGATAAGATGCCACCTTGGAAAGATAGAGGGTGCCTCACAATATCTTGAATCCCTTCGAACTATTGAGCACAGCGGGTAGTAATATAAAAGGTAGCCTCATGAAATCCACACAAAGGAATGCACCCTGAAGAACCATCCAGAGTCACAGCAGAAAGGGGAAGTCGGGGGCACATGAAGTTGATGTCCTCATGTGCCACCTCGCTCGATCTAGCAGGACCTTCGTCAGGAGAAGCAAATGAATACAACCATTACCGGGGAAGAAAGTGCCTCAGCGAATAATTGCTGATTACTCAAAGAGGGGGCTCTGATAGTAGCTTTAGCTTTTCTTACAGCCATACCTGAAAGATAGGAGAGATTTAAAAAATTAAAAAAATAGCTGCTAAAATGGGTAGGGTCCACTCCGGGCAAAAATAAGGCACCGGGTTATGTGAAAATCCGAAAGGATGCATTTCCCGATAAGAAAAGTTAGTGCAAAAATCCACAAGGGACGCACTACCTTCTAAAATAATGATGAACACTTACTTGGAGTAATAAGGGGCTTCCAGTAAAGGCAGCAAAAGGGTCGACACAGATAGAATCCAAGTATAGAATGGTCTCGGCAAGAATCAAGGAAAATGGGGACAACCCGCGTCGGATGCCATCTACAATCCCGAATAGCTAGAAATCGCCGACCAACCCCTCAGAAATCATTGTTAGGTTTCTGGAAAGGAAAAATATTAGGACAACACTGGCCTGATATGTGGGCACATCAGAAAAACTTTCTAACGCCTCGATAAGCAGTTCTAAAGCAAAAATGGCACCCTAGGGACCCAATTTAGCTATAGCTGAGGGAGAAATACCTAAAGCCAATGTAATGTTCCTCGCATGAACCAAGCCACAGCTCGGGATGCAATGTGGTGTGCTAGGAGGAAACCTCATTCTGATAATTGTAGCAAATTCTTCGGGCAGGGCGCAGAGTTCTTGATAAGTGAATCTGAAAACGTGGAAATGGGGATCCTAGAATTGAACTGCAAACAATAGAAGATTCTTGTCCACTTTAATCCTCCTTAAAAACTTCAAGCTAGAATAAGGGGCCAAAGTGGTATTTTTTCAAGTTCGGGGGTCATCTAAAAGTCGGTGCATTTTGTTAAAGGTTGGTGATGACATTTCCAGGACTTTGGGGTAGAAATTAAATAGAAGCTAAATAAATAGAAAAAGAAAAAGAGAGAGAGAAAGAGAAAAAAACCTAGAAAAGGGGGCTCTGATTGAAATCCAAGAAGAAGAATGCACGAAATTCAAGGAAAAGGATAACTATTTAAAGAAAGCAACAACCGGCGGGCATGCCTCTAGTGACCCACGGCCAGCCCATTGGTCAACCTCTAACCGCTTGGGTGGATTTTGACCCGCATTGTTGAAGCATTTCACATGCATAAAATATTTTACGTGTATTTGTGCCATTTTAGTTTTGCTGGGAAATAATGTAATGTCCCGATTTATACCCTAGTAACAAATTGGTCTAATTAGGGTAATTGGGTAAGTTTAATCTAGAGTTTGTTAAATTTTGGACTTAAGTGTAATTGAATTGAGGACTTAATTGAGCTAATAAATAAGTTTATGTGGCTAATTGATGAATGTGCATGATTAAGCTTAAGTGGGATTAATTAATTGTTAGTGGTATTTATTTAAGTAAAATTTGAAATGGTGAGTGAAGATAGCGGAATCCGGGTGTCCAATTCTCCATTTGCCACCTCATTCTTCTTCATGCAATATAAGTGTTTTAGGAGAGAGAAAACCTCTTATATTGCATGTGATTTTTGATGGGTTCTCTCAAAATTCTGATCTTCTTCTTCTTCTTCTCTTATTTCGTGAGCCATTTATTCAATTCTTGATTGCCCTGATTTCTGTTAATGATCAATTGAGGCATTAGTTGCATTAAGTTATTGAATTAATAAGGTAAGTGTTTATTGATTGTTCTTCATCTTCTTCTTCTTTTCTTTTGGTTGAGCTGGTAATGATTTGTGGTTCCAATTATGGAAATTAGACGATGCATGTAGTTGTGGATCCAAGAAAAGATAAAGGAAAAGAGAAGGTTGGTGAACTAAGTACAAATTGAGCTTAAAGAGCAAAGGATAGAGAGGTTTGGGAAACTCAATATTTGAGTGTTAAATTTGTGTTATATGAACACTGAAATTTCATGTTTGCATTATGTGTAAATGAACGAAAAATAGGTAGTTATGTGGTGTGATGAGCTAGATGAGTTAAATTGTTGACATGAGATAATTGTGTAAGCTTATAACCCTCTTTTGATGATTTGAGAAATGGTTTGTGCATTATGAATGCTTGTAAGCTTAATGTGAAATTGAACATGCTGGGTTGCGTGGGCACTTTCGGGTTGTGCTTTGTGAGCATGGGTATTGGAATTTACCAATTGAGTTGAATTCAAACTTGACTAGCTTGAAATAGTAAAAATTAAATTTAGTGAGTAAATGTCCTATTGGGTTTGTTTGAGGTATAACTTCACTTGCATAGTTCTAATTGAGCAAGACATAAGAGATTTGATCCCTAAGAGCTGTGTCTAGAAATGTGTTAGAAATGGTCATTTTAGTTGAGGATTCTATAGTCTTCAAAATGTGTAATTAAGTTAGTTAAAAATTTGGTAGGAGGGCTTTTGGAACATGTACTATTTCATTGGCCATAACTCCTCAACTATAAGACAAAAATAATGATAATCATACCATTGTAACCTTATCTTGTAAATAAACATTTGGTTAGAAGGCCATGACGGCAGAAAATAATGTTAGGATGTGTTTTGAGGGTCACATGTGTGACTATGGCAAAGTTCTTGAACAAGAGGTGTCTTGTGGAGTTATGAACACAAAGTTCAGGCTCTATAGCGAGCATGATAGAGTGCTCCAGCAGGAGATATAGTGATGGGCTGTGTTCTGTCGCGAGCACGGGTATTCTCGGAATAAGCTATAAGTGTAAATAAGTGATGTGATGTTGCCTATTGAGATTCTAAGATGTTACACTCTATGATAACTTGAACCATAATCGGATTAATAATTTAGCCTATAAGTCGAATAGTGGATAGATAGGCATGCCTATAGGGTCTAAGTGTTGCAGCTGGAGCATCTTATTCCTGTGGAATCACAATGTGTATTGAAACCTTCTTCTATTTTGAAAGTGAATATACATATATTATTTCTTATTAATTATTCCTGTACCTATGGTACTGATGTGAAAGTGTGTATCTTCATATACAAGTGATTACTGTACTTTCGAAGTATTAATGCGATACCCTTTATCCATGTCTCTGAGTTACAGGCAAGGTGCTAATAATTAAATAAGCTATAATGTACAAAATGATGTTTTATGATGTCAGATTATGAATGCAATGTGTCTAGATTGACATGTGATAATGTGACATTTGAATATGACTTTCCAGCATGCTACATGAATATTAAGTTGAGTTTAATATTATGAATATGAGGCATGTTAGAAATAAAGCATGAACTTTAGAGCATGTATTTGATATTATTCAATGAATGCTTGTTATTATATGTATGCATATATTGTTTGTTGTTTCCCCACTAAGCGTTATCGCTTAGCACGGGTTTTCAGTCCGTGTAGGTTCAGAAGCAAAGTGATTTGAAGGGCATTCCCGCATCTCGGTTGGTCAACACACTAGGATCCGTTCATATTATAGGTTTTGTTATTTTGTACTATGTATAAGTAATTGATAACTTTTGGACATGTAAGAATTATAACGTAACTTTGGAACATGAGATGTAATTGTAATGGCCGAAAATGTACCCGAGTGGTAGAGTGATTATTCACAATTAGAAAGCATGTTAACTTGAATTGTGTTAAAATCTGGATTAATTGTGCATGAGTAAGGAATAAGTGTAAGTAATTTAGGACCTAATTGAAGAAATAAAATAAGTTAAGTGGTTCATTGGTATTTATGCATAATTTATTATTGAGAGGCATTAATTAAATAAATCAAGTGAATTAAGATTAATGGTGTTTAAGAGAAAAAAAAAAGGTAGCCTTGAGGTGGGAGAAGTGGACTCTACGTGTGGTCTTGTGGAGCTGCCACCTCTCTGGAGCCATGCAATATGTAGTGAGTTGGAGAGAGAAAGGCAGATTTCATGCTTATAGTTTAACCGTTCTCTCGAAATTTTGTGCTTCTCTTTTCTCTTCTTCATGTACCATTTTCTTTAAGTTGATTCTCTAAATTCTGTGTTGTGATTAAGAGCTTGAATGATGAAGTTAAGTTTCTATTTTGGATAAGTAAGTGATTTATTATGGTTTCCTACTTCTACTCCTTCTTAATTTTAAATTGAATGGATTGAGTGAATAATAATGTTGTGCTAGAAATTGGACTGAAACTTGTAGTGGAAGAAATCAAGAAGGATAAGAGAAAAGCAAAAATTGGAGAATCAAGTGCTAAGTGAGTGTTAGGAGCTTAGGCGACAAGGTTTGGGAAAGTTGCTTTGTTTTGTTATGTGATAGTTGATTTTGTTACATTGAATGTTAAATGTTGGCACTTGGGTATTTGTTGTGTGACTAGTATGAAAATATTGGTTGATATGTGTTTCTAGAGGAACTCTATTGGCATGTGAATAAGAGATGCCCATAATATAATGAACTATAACTAGGGTTATGGAACATGTAATGTGCCTAATTCTATGCATCTTGAATTGAGTTAATTGAAATTGAAATTGTGTAATATGCTAGTTAATAAGTTGGTTGGCTTTTGGATATAAGAGTGAAATGGTTGAATGGTAAGTCTTGTGAATGATATGAGAAAAGAGGCTGGTTGCACCATTGTGATTTGCAACTCCTGCATAGGTCGCGGTGACAACCACGAGATTGCCACTGTGAGGTATGCAAAGTTTGCATTCTGCTTAGTGGTGATTGGTATGTCACGGTGACAACCAAAATGGTTATGATTATGAGGTACCATGAATTCTATTCTACCCGAAGTGAACTTGGTATGTCATGGTGAAAACGAAAATGGTTGTGACCGTGAGGTACCTTGATTTACATTCTGCCTTGCACTAAGGGAGTATGTCACGGTGACAACCAAAATGGTTGTGATCGTGAGATACTCACTGAATGCATTCTGTTCGGGTAATTGGTTTATGTCACGGTGACAGCCAAAATGGTTGTGACCGTGAGATACCCTAGATTCCATTCTGTTTTGAAACCTTTGGTATGTCACGGTGACAACCAAAATGGTTGTGACCGTGAGGTACCCTGTTTTTGTGAAAATTCTTAGTCATTCAGGATTGATATCCAAATGGTAAAACAATGATAATTAAGTATAATAACATTTAATAAATGCTTAATGTTGATATCAAATGGGATGATCATATGTGATTAATAAGTTTATATGGTTTGTTATGTTATAATCTATGCCAAGTTATTTCATGAGCTATGTGATGAGTTAAAATAATGGCATGATAGTGGCCAAGAATGTGGATTTGTCGTTGGCTTACAAATGTGTGTAATGGAGGAACAGTATTAATATTTTCTCTAATGACTTGTTGTAATTGCTGGATCATGTGATCAAATAAATTGACAATTGAATTAAATAATAATAGCCTGCGAGTCAAGTAGTGGATAGATAGACATGCTTATAGGGTCTAAGTGCTGCAGCCCAATGCGTTCGATTCCTTTGGAATCACAATGTGATTTGAATCCTTAATGGATTCTTCAATGAGAACGTTGAATATGTTGAATTTTACTATACCTTAGGGTACCAATGCGAATGTAAGTATCCACGAACATACTGTACCTCAGGGTACCAATGCGATACCCGTTATCCGCATCATTGAATTGCAGGCAAAGTTAAATAAATAAGATAAGGATAAACCTAAACAATTAACTTGTTATGTATGATTTATGGTGTACTTTGATAAATATATATGATAATAGTATGAATGTTAAACTAGATTGTGTATAAGCAATTGTGCTATGTGTACAAATTATTAGCTCTAGATTTGTATTCTAAGGAATTGTATGTTCTATGCATGTGATGTGAGTCGTGACGACAGTACTTGATTGCCGCAGCGAAGCTGTACAAGTAGGTGGGCATGGGTGCTATAGGTTATGGTATCAGAGCCTAGGTTTAGTTGTTTCTGGGCATAGTGTAGACTAGGATGCATATAGTTATGTTGACCTAATGCGAACGTCCTTGTGTATGTATCAGATCGATGGATCCCACTCAAGACGCTAGAGAAGAGACCGCTGAAAGTGTGAATCCTCGTAAATCTGAAGTGTCTGAATCTAGTCAATCTGCACCAGCAAGTGTGGGATGTGAGGTTCCAATGGTTCCTCTGGAAGCTTTACTCAAAATGTCGCAAGAGATAGCGAGGGTGCTCGACTGTATAACAGCACCAAAAGCTCTATTAGAATCATTGAGGAAGCATGGGGCAGAAGAGTTCTAACTAGTTTGGATGAATCTGTTAAGGATGAGTACTGGATTGAGAAGGTTGAAAGGGTATTGGACAAGATAAGACGCCCTCCTGAACAGAAGGTAGAATGTGTGGTATCACTGCTTCAAGGATCTTCCTACAACTGGTGGAAACTGGTTTGAAGGCATCCGATACTTTCGAACCCTATAACTTGGGAATTATTTGTTCAGGAGTTCTGAAACAAGTACATAACTAAGGCATATCGGGAAGCTAATTGGAAGTAGTGTCTAAATCTAAGGCAAAGAGTTATGTAAGTACCTGAATTTGAGAAAGATTTTTGTAGGTTGCATAAGTATGCACCTGAGGGAGTGCTTACAGAGGAGTTTAGATGTCAGCAGTTTGAAGCAGGGTTGAATGACCCAATTAAGGCATTGCTGATTTCCATGATGACATCTCTGACTGTAAGTTACTACAAAATAGTACAAGCAGCCATGAGAGCGAAAAGATCACTTGAGATTCAGCGGGAAAGAATGCAGAGGAGAAATCCTAATAGAGGTAGGGCACATTCAGGTAAGAGACTAAGAGATCCTTTAGCAGCACCTCTAGCTAAGTCAGCTAGCAATCCAATTACTAGAGGCAAAAGGCATGGATCTTGCTATGCATCTGGTACTGGTAGAGGTGCATATGGTAATAGAAGTGAAGTGCCTGAATGTCCTTATTGCTGTAAGTGACATAGAGGCGATTATTGGAAGTTTACTGGGGCTTATTTCAGATGTGGGAGTACAGAGCATTATTTGGCTAACTATCCTAAGGCTTATGAGGTGACAGGAAATCAGCAAGAAGTGAGTAGAGGTGGATCGAACTTGCCTCCAGTTAATCGAGGTAGAGGTAGAAGACATGGCAGAGGTGGCCACTCCATAGGAGGCACAGTGTCAGAATCAATTGATTGACCTCTAACAGCACAAGCAAGGGCATATACGATGAAGGCTCGTGAGGAGCAGGATGAGCCAGAGGTCATTGCAGGTACATTTTTACTCTTTAATATAGAAATATTTGCATTGATTAACCCTGGGTCTATGCATTCGTATGTGTGTTCTAAGAAATTATGTGATAAGATGTATGTTGTTGATTATTTAAATTATGATATATGTGTGACTAGCCCATTGAGGAATAGTGTGAATGTGAACAAAGGATATAAAGATTGCCCTTTAATGGTCAAAAGTTTTATGTTCCCTGTAGATTTGATTGAGTTGCCTTTTGATGAATTTGATTTAATTCTAGGTATGGATTGGTTGAGTAAGCACTGAGCTGTAGTAAACTGTCGGAAGAAAACAATTGTGCTTAGTAGTGCAGAAAAGTCTAAAGTGACTGTGAGGGGTGTATGTTCTAATCCGCTAGTATATGTGATTTCTGCTATGCAAGCATATAGATGTTTGAGGAAAAGATGTGAGGGTTTCTTAGCCCTTTTGTTGGATTTAAAAAGAGAACAAGTGAGAATTCAGGATATGCCAGTAGTAATGGAATTTCCTGATGTGTTTCCTTAAGAGTTAGCTGGTGTAAGGGAAGTGGAGTTGTCAATTGACATTGTACCTGGTACAGCACCTGTGTCTAAGGCACCCTATCGAATGGCTCCTACTGAGTGAAAAAATTGAAGACTTAGTTACAAGAGTTGCTAGATAGGGGTTTCATGAGAGCAAGTGTGTCTCCGTGGGGAGCACCAGTGCTATTTGTAAAGAAGAAAGATGGGACTATGAGAATGTGTATTGACTATAGACAGCTCAATAAGGTGACGGTGAAAAATAGATATCCTTTGCCGAGGATTGAGGATTTGTTTGACCAGTTGAAAGGAGCAGGTGTGTTTTCTAAGATTGATCTACAATCTGGTTATTATCAGTTGCAAGTGAAAAAGAAGGATATACCTAAGACTGCATTTAGGACTACATATGGCCATTATGAATTTCTGGTAATGCCATTCGGGTTGACTAATGCACCTGCAGCATTCATGTCATACCGCCGTGTAAAATGTCTCTGTCCTACAAATTTTAAATTTTGCAACTTTTATCATTTTAATTCCTTTTTCATTTATTATTGGTCTTAACCTTATTTGGTGTCATTTCAATTAGTTACTAATGTTAAATTGTATTTTCGCTATATCAAATTATATTGGATGATGTGTTTGAATACGGAATGTGTTATGCATATCTAAGTTCATGGTTCTCCTTTATAAATAATAGTTATACTTGAATGTGATTTTATGCTTATGCATGACCTGCGAGAGTCAGTCTAGTGGATAGTTAGGCATGCCTAAAGGAGTCCTTTTGCTGTAGCCTCTGTACTATTCAGGGACCTGATCAGGTCCCCATTTAGTTCCTCGCGAACTTCTACGTGTTCAGATCTTGTTTAAGATACCTTTGTAAAATGTTTGAAAAGAAAAAATGTGATATTGTTTTTCGATTCGTACCCGTAAGGTACATCTACATGTCAATTCGTACCTGTAAGGTACTGCTACGCGTGTACTCGTTATCCACTACTGTGAGTTAGTAGATGTTATGATCGGTTCTGATATGATTATAAGTATGTGAATCCGTATGAGTATGCTTATAAGTATTTGAAGTTGAATGACTCTAATATGAGGATATGAATCTGTTGACATATGAATATGTTTATTGAATCTTGGCATGGTTATGAATGGAATTCCATTGTGATTATATCTTGTGATATTCAGTATGCTATTATCGTATGTTATTTGCCTTGACTACCATTGTGAATGGCCGTCCATAAATTCCTGTTTATTTCCCCACTAAGCGTTATCACTTAGCACGGTGTTTTCACCCGTGCAGGTGTAGAAGGTGTATAGCTTTTGGGAGAGTCGCCGCCAGTCAAGATAACACAGTGGGATTATTGTTAGGACTTAGTTTCCCTTTTTATATCATCCTTATTTTGTAATAGTGATATCTCTCTTGTATATAGTTTTTGTAAGCTTTCGCTATGTATCTCTAAATGATGTAATTATGTTGGTATCAGAACAGTTATGTGAATGAATATTGTTATTCTATGAATGAATAATCTTTTGGTTTTAAAGTTTTTAATTCCCGCTGTTTATATGTATGTTTATGATATATTATATGATTATATGTTGCTCCGCCCTGTTTGTTGTGTGACACCCCTTCTCGTACTGGTTCTCACTCCCTCGCGGATGGGTTCTCCTAGTATGGGAAGGGGGTGTTACAATGCCTATAGGGTTCTGTTTGTTGCAACCTATGCATTTTCTAGACCCTGATCAGGTCCCTATGCATTTGGATCCTCGCGATCCCTATGTGATTGGATCTTATTTAAGATCCCTATGTGTTTTCAAAAAAATAAAGGAAATGCTTGTTTGTAGCTTCGGGTACCTACGCGTTTACCTATTATCCACATCATTGAGTTTGTAGGCATAATAATGTGTATGAGTATGACATAGAGTATTACAAATTATGAAAATGATACTATATGAAATGTATAAGATGTATTTTGTTACTGTGAATTAAATGCTTCGTTGATTGGATAAAATAATGTGATAAAGCATCTATTAAACGAGATGTGTTAAGTGAATCTTGTAAACCAGAA
Source organism: Excoecaria cochinchinensis (assembly GCA_947683425.1). NCBI lineage: Eukaryota > Viridiplantae > Streptophyta > Magnoliopsida > Malpighiales > Euphorbiaceae > Excoecaria > Excoecaria cochinchinensis. Next base: position 9,468,275 of record CANTUQ010000004.1, read on the forward strand.
TGAATGTGAACGAGCGAACAAAGTGACATGTATAAGATGCAGATAGGTATAAATAATGTGTAAGTGATTTGTTAACATTGATACGTGAAATAAAGCATGTATTAATTGCATAAATGTATATGCAAAATACGTATTTATGTTTGATGAACTCTTTGAAAGTACTTAAATTGTTATAATTGGCATGATTGTATTTTCCATATTGTGCTTTCCTTTAAACCTTTTTGACGGCCATTCTTAATGATCGTCTATATTTACATGTTTCCCACTAAGTTTTATGCTTAGCACGGAGTTTCTTTTAATCCGTGTAGGTACAAGTGATAGGGTCATTCGTAGCAGCCTAGGCCAATGCAAGTTTATGAAGAGATTTTAGGGAAGGATTTGAATAGTCTTAAGAATGTATGTAAGAGTTGTAATTTTGAAATATAAGTTTTGTAAAAATGATATGAGCTTTGTAATTGATCTATCTATAATAAGTTTTGGAAAAACATATTTCATATCGTGTTTGCGTAAAAGTTATAGTTAACTGTAAATGTGTATTTGAAAATGGAAGAAATTTTATAACTCAGATTTTGGCATAACGCTTTTTAAGATTTGTAACCATGATTTTTGGCATAAATTTTGTATCCAAAAGCGACCATTTCGGTAACACCTTGGACCGTTGTAGTAAACCCATTGGACCAAGGTATGGGTTACTAGGTACGGGTAAGGGATGTTACAGATGGTGATAGGCCAGCGCCTTAACATTAGCCATGAGATATTGGCTAATCTAGTGAGATTGGCACGGGGGACAACCCCTTTCATATGCGCTGGAGGCGTCATCACCAGGCTGCTCATATATCTGATGGTCTCCTTATTGCGTTTTGGGCCTCTAATGGATGAGGACATCTATGTTGACTTGACTACAGCCCAAAGGGTAGGGATGGTTGCTCAGATACGTGGTCATCTGGAAAAGTACAAATTACTCGCAGTGGCAGAGACCAGATTCCTTTTCTACCTCCCTCCACTCTGGACAGCTGAGGATGTTTCGAGAGAGCCCCAGGGGGAGCAACAGCCTCCATAACAGCCCTAACTAGAGGAGGAGTAGCCTCATACTCGTCAAGATGTGGAGTTTGATATTGATCTAGATTATCTGCTGCGGACTCTGGTGTCACAGCAAGCTCAGAGCCTCATGCCACCACTACCACCACCGGTCCACCGCTCTAAGGCTCGCGAGGCTAGGAGGTTCCATCCTTATAGCCGGCCTGGGCACCCGAGGGCATCTACATCTACCACTCCTCTACTGCCGGAGTCCGGTGCAGAGCCAACACCGTCCAGTGTACAGTCTCCATCGCAAGCTGCACAGCAGGATGTTGTCTTGACGGTGATCGCAGCCATGGATCGGCGCATGGAGGAGAGGGGCAAGATGATAGGCGAGTGCCTAGATTTCCAGGAGAGGCTAATAGAGGACTTAAGGAAGGGTCTGAGTGCCTCACATACGGCTGTAGTCTTGAGGATTGATAAGGCTGTCTAGATGGTTGATGAGTTGATGACTTCTCTTCGGTTCGGAGTGAAGGTGTTCGAGGCTTTTATACTGGCTATATCTGGGTCCATCAGGGAGCTGAGAGAGCAGATGGAGACTTGGCTTATAGGGATTAGAGATGCCCCCAGACGCCACAACTCAAAGTAGACTCATGTTTTCTCAGAGCTGGTGAGAGTGAACAGTGAGGTCTTGGGTTTCTTCAAGACATGTGTTCTGCCTTTTTTAGATGGGTATGCCCGGGTCCAGTTTCAGCATGCTTCCTAAGTAGCGCTGTCGGCAGCACCACGATCTCCACTAGCAGTAGTCATTCCTCTGCAGCCAGCCACCGGGATCGAATCATCGACATATGGGGATTAGCCCTCCTCATCCAGAGCCGGACCATCGACATCTAGGGATCAGCCCTCCTCCTCTAGAGCCGAACCATCAGCATTCAAGGATCAACTCTCGTTTTTTAGAGCCGGACCATCAACTTTCGGGGAAAGGCCATCTTCATCCAGCGCTCATCCGATCCACTTATTAGACAGTGATTCAAATCCAGAGAAGCCATTAGACTACTCCCCCCTTTAGTACATATTCAGGGAGATTTGTATATATCTGTGGTGTACAAACATTGCACTTTACTTAGTGATTCTTACATTTGTTAAAATTTGATTTCATTATTTAGTGATGTTTACATTTTGTTAAAGTTTCATTTTTGCTTCAAAAATACTTGACGCATCAAAATGATGAGATAAAAGAAAATAAGGAAAATAAAGGCCAAATAAGGACAAGAATAAATAATATTAAGAGAAAATAAGAGACGTAAAATTTACGCTTTAAAAGGATCCGGCTAATATAGCAAATTAATAAGATTCTTTGAAATTGCAAGAAATACATTCCAACAGTGTACCTCACGACACAAAAGCTCCGTAGCATTAATGATAATCTACACCAAATAAGAGTCTTCTGCAAAATGAGTTATGGCAACAATCATATGCCTATATCTCGCTGGCGATAATCATATGGCAGCACTTTGAATGGCAACAGTCATTGCTATACAGACCCAATGGTGGTTAGCAAAATAGCTTGCTGGCGATAATCATATGCTAGCACTTTGAAAGGCGACATTCATAGGCCATACAGACCCGATGGTGGTTAGCAAAATAACTTGCTGGCGATAATCATATGCCAACACTTCGAATGGCAACAGTCATATGCCACACATGCCCGATGGTGGTTGACAAAAGAGGTCATTGGCGACAATCATATGTGTAACACCCCAATACCCCTTGGGAGGATATCGAAGCATTACGCACACACACACATACCAAACCAGAAGCATTTAACTGAAAACAAACAATTAGAAACAACCTTTAAATATTTATAATTAAACAAGATTACAAAAGCATTCTTTTAACAAATACATGTACATATACCGAAAGTATTCACTTACAAAGAGTTGCAATAATCTTATCATAATATCTCTTACATAAACATATACAAAACTATACAAAATAAATATAGCAAAAGACAAGAGGAACTACAACTGGAACTCCTAGTGGCCAACCTGTAGATGCCCAAAACCAGAAACGAACTAGCCACCTACACAGGAAAACACCTGTGCTAAGCGATAACGCTTAGTGGGGAGAAACACATACTATACACTTTTAATGGAGTTGCAAATATGAAGAAATAATAATAATAAACATAATCGACGTATAATAACATTTATTCACAACAACTATAGTACGAGCATACTGGTAACCTAAGCATCTATTTCATAACTGAGAAAATTCGTATAACTCTACTATGCTTAACATGCATAACATTCACTTTACATTACTATCCAATGATCATGCAATTTTCTATCTTTACCATTCCACCCCATCCACATACATAAAAACACAACAAGAATAAACATCAATATACAGTATGAGCATCATATTATTATACTTTACGATTATTCATACAAAAATACATATAATATAGCATCATTTCCTTAACATATCTATACATCTCCAATACATGCAGTACATATAAACATATCATAATTGGACTTCTATATTCCGTAAGCAGCAATAATTTACTACATCCCACGAATAACCATATGCACTTTGATCACTCATATACTTTCCAAGTACTAAAGCATATGCATATCCACTAGATCCATATGATTATCAGGATTAATATGCAGAACCAAAACTATACATATAGCAGTTATTCAAAAATGCATACACGTATCATATCATTTATCACTATATAAACACGAAACACTAGCCTGAATTTACATCAGAAGTGGATACGGTTACATTGGATATTTAAAAAGTATCAAACACTGGAGACCGAAGCCTGAAAACATTTTAACTTTGGATACCCGCAGGTATCAAACACTAGACCCAAATGGGGCCAATACTAGACCCAAATGGGGTCACACTAGCAGCTGCAATCACTAGCCCTTTATAAGCATGCTTATCTATCCACTATTATGACCATTCAAGCTTATACGAATAACAATCAAACTTTACTCTTAATAAAGAATCCAAACAATTAATGCATAATTCAATAGAGACAGACTTGAAATAATGCACCAACACTCATATATCAAATCATATACTAATTAAGAGTGAGAAGCCATGCAAAGGATTTCAAACAAATACATATATGCTGAGCAGGGAAGGGGTTGCGCCCATGACAGAAAGCTAAAACACCTCTGTCGCGCTCGCCATGAACAGTCACGCTCGTGACAGAGGACTGAAAGCCTCGATCGCGCTTACGCATACAGGGGTGCTCACGACAAAGCGTACCTCGGTAGGATATTACCTTTCGTGCTCTCTATTGCGCTCGTGACGTCTGCTGCGCTCGTGATGTAGGTCACACTCGCAACAGAGCACACCAGGCAGAAGCTTGGCAGAAGCTCAGCTTCTGCACTCGCTTGCTAGTCTGGAGCTCGAGCTCTCTTTCATGCTCGCAACTGAGATCGCGCTCGTGATAGAGACGTGCTCCTGAACTGGAGATGAAAATCCCCACCACAACTCATTCAAACTTCAATCAATAATCACACTATCATACATAAAACCTCAATCAAAGCATTTATTGCATTCTAAACATGCCTTTAATCATTTATCAATATATCAAATCTAATATGCATGATTAAATAAAGACAAATAAGCATTTAAGGAAACAAAGCCCCCAAACCAAAATATTTTGCTCAAATCAACAGCATACAATTTCATTTTTGAACTAACATGCACCAATTCACATACGAAATCAACACAAACTTAACAATACCCAACTCAAACATGCATATACCACATAATAACTTTAATTCTCCTTCAATTAAGTCCTTAATTAACCCAATTTCATACTTGTCCAACTACACTTATGCCTTTCCCTACACAATAACACTACAAATCCTACTGGGGTCCAAATCGGGGTGTTACAATATGCCAGTGGTTTGACGGCAACAATCACATGCCGACATCTGAATGGCAACAATCAAATGCCATGCAGATTAATGATAGTCTACAAAATGAGTGGTGGCAACAATCATAAGCCTACTGCCCGACAGCGACAATCATATGCCAAATTGACAAGTTGTATTCTAAAAAATAAGTCATGACAACAGTCATATGCTTACAACTCAACAGCAACAATCATATGCTAATGTCCCGAAGGCGACAATTATATGCCAGACGGACCAAATGCAGTATGTCAAATGAGTTGTAGTGGAATATGCTTACAATTCAACGGCGATAATCATATGTTGATGTCCCGAAGGTGACAATCATATTCCAGATGGACCAACTGCAGTATATGAAATGAGTTGTACTTGAATATTCTTACAATTCAACGGTGACAATCATTTGCCGATGTCTCGAAGGCGACAATCATATGCCTAATGGACCAATTGTAGTATATCAAATGAGTCATAATGGAAGATGCTTACAACTCAGCGGCGACAATCATATGCCGATGTCTTGAAGGCGACAATCATATGCCAAATAGACTAGAATCAGACATGGGCGACAATCATATGCCTATGGCTCAATGGTGACAATCATATGCTGATATCTCGGTGGCGACAATCATAAGCCACCATCCAGGATATTTAACACAGCAAAAGGTAAGGACTGCCTTAGGACCCGATGTCTACAATCATGCTGAAATAATATTAATAGAATTGACATAATAATCATGTTAGTGTTAGTAATAATAAATTGTACATAATAATAATAATGACAAAGATATATTGTTTATAATAACAAGAATAATATTAGCAGTAAAGAAAAGTTAAATAAATTGTAAACATATATATATACTAAACTAAGTGATTAATAAAAATAATAAGAGAAATAGTGTCTACATTGTATCAACCGGTGGCGGCCGACCGAGGGCTATCCCCGGAACATATCCGGTCGGGCCTTCCCAGCGCGTCTCACTAGTGCCACCGCGTTGTAGTCACGATCTTTACACTTCCCCTTGTGCATTTTTACCTTTCGTGGGATTCGAACCAAGGACCTAGGGAATAAGTCCTTAATTCATAGAATCCCACTACCATTAGGCTAGTCTTGTAACACCCCTTACCTACACGTAGAGAACTTCACCCTATGAAGATGATGAAGGTCCCCAGTAGATAAGGGTTGCCACCCACAGACGCTCAAACAGAATCAATCATTGCACACCAATTACATATACAAATGAATAAATTAAAATTTCATAATTTATCTGAGAAAAGACCATGGAGCAAAATATTGCATTTCATTAATATGACAAAAGTGGCTTTACATATTCCAAAAGATACAAAAGTGCCTCAGCACCACAGAATGATTACATATACTAATAACAATATCATTTATAAAATATCCTTTATATAGGTTCAATAGTACAAGACTATAATATATATACAAAAAGAATACAAGGCCTAATTACAAAATCTTCTATCCACTAGTTGTGTTGGCCCTGCTGATGCGAAACCCTCGGTTCAACCCTTCAAAACCTTCCACACCTGCATGGATAAAACACCCGTGCTAAGCGAAAATCGCTTAGTGGGGAAACAAAGATGCACAACGACCACTCATAGTGGCGTCAACAAATAATCACAAGTGAATGGCACAGTTAATTGTTAAGATATCATAAATTAACTTAACACATAACAGTACTATAATCATATTATTTCCACTAAGCATTAATTCAGAAATTCACACATAATAACAAATAATACTATTACACCTGATATATCAAAACAGTGGATAACGAGTACGCGTAGATACCCGAAGGTATTAACAGTATTCTCATAACACGTAGATACCCAAGGGTATCAAAATAATCTTTTAATTTTGTTCCAAAATCATTTTCCCGTGGGATCTTAAATATGATCCAAGACAGAAGGATCACGAGGATCCAGTTGGGGGACCTGATCGGGGTCCAAATCATACACTAGCTGCAGCAACACTAGCTCTATTAGTCATGCCTAACTATCCACTTATTTGACTCTAGCGGGTCATGCATCATCCAAGACACATTTCAGTTCACAACATATGTTTGCATCAAGTTTTATTCATGATGTAGGAAGCATATAAACACATTTATATATATATATAGACTATACATAATTCTATAAGTAAAACAAATTGGAAAGTTAAGTATTGTAATCATAAAAGAGAAGTCAAAAAGAAAAGCTAGAGGGTGTTGCGCTCGCGACAGAGGCGAAGTTGGCCTCCTGTCGCCCTCGCAGCGAGCCTCGCTGTGACGCGCGCCGGATCCCGAGCGCCGCCCCTATGACCGCCCGCTTGAGGGCGATCGGGCATTTGCGGGTCCGTTGGCATCTTGCAATAAATCGCAAGTGCGTCTATGTTGAGCAACACAGAGGTATCATGGAGTCGCCACCCAATAAAACATTGGGAAAGTTACTCTCGCCTCGGAGAGCCTAAGACTGCGCTTAGTATCCATGTTGGGCCATGAGGCCTAGGATTAGCGCTAAAGTCTCGTGACCCAAGAAGTATATTGGAGGATAACCTCTAACCTCTCGAGCCCAAAGACCAGAGCTGGGTCTGGGATTTCTCATCTATTTCTACCTCGATTAATTTATGATTGAATTTTAATTGTCATTAATTCGCTCTCTCTCCACACAATGCAATTAATTTAAGGCGCATTTACTCATGTTAGGAAAACCATAAATTAGCAAGTAAAGCAATGAATTACAATAATACAAGGAGCGGAATACAACTCCCATTTAAAAGTGCAAACATACATAAAACCGGGGAATTTATTAATTATGAGGACTTTGGTCCCCGCATGCACAATTAAAGAAAATATTCTGGATGTGATGATTTTATTTGGGATGAAAATTAGGACATTGGTCCCATTTTATTATGAAAAATCTAAATTAATTTAGTAAGAAATATTTTTATGATTTTATTTAGGTGCGCATAGGAAAACATTTTATTCAATGAATATATACAAGGAAATTAAAATAAAATGAAAATTAAAAATGTATAAAGGAAATACCAAACCCCGTAACTCCTCCTTCACGTGCATGGATGCTCAAATGAGGATAAAATAATGATTTGCAACCAAACATAAAAATAAAAGAAATTCATGTTAGTGATTAAGCCAACGAAATAATATGACATAAAAGATAACATGTACAATGACCATATAACATGCATAAGATACTATAACATGCATAAAAATAATTATGATGCAATTTAACATGCATAAAGTGAGATAACATCATGGCAAATGCAATTTATTAATAATAGAGGTTAACATGCATGAAAAATTAATGACAATTAATTTTATTACTCCTAAAATGTGCATGAATGTGTAACATAAGAACAATAAAACTTAACATGCATACAAAATATGAATAATAACATTAATGATAATAGTGATACTAGCACCTAATGATAGCAATAAACAAGTCTAATAAAAATTTTAATGATAATTAATACATGCAAACATAATAATAATCATAATATAACATAAAGAGATCAAAGATATTAACAACCTAAATTAAACATGCATAACAACATGGACAAAAAATAATTTGACATGAAGATAAGATAATAGAATTTAAAAGAATCTACTTGTTATATAAACAATTGAAGATAAAAAATAAGAAGAAGAATATGGAGACTAAGAGAATTTACATGCTTGATATGTTAATTGGAAGCAAAAATAAAGGAAATTAACAAGAGAATTAATGAGTAAAACCAAGAATAATTACCCTCAAATTCAGGTTTGAAGAATTAAAGGTAGAAGTCTTGAATTCCTTGTCTCTTCCTTGTGAAAATGCTTGGAAAATAGCTTGGAAACTTGAAGAAAAACTCTAAAAACCAGTGTGTAAAGATTGATTTTTTTCTCTCTAAGTAAAAACCCAAAAATCCAGTTTTTTGCTCTCAAAATGTCTCTCAGTCCGTCCTCCTCTGTTCTGAATTTTTTCTGGTGTTTTAATCATCAAAAACTACCCAAAAACCACCCAAAACCGTCCAAAAATCGTTAAAAAATAAGTGGGGGTCGAAAATGGGCGAAATGGGGTGAAAATGGGGCTGATGTGCGCGAGAAACGCGCACAGTGCGTGCTGCGCGCAAAGCACAGCCGTGCTTTCAAAAAAGCACAGCTGTGCTTTCGCGCGCGCACTGCGCGCAGTGCAGCGCAAAGCACAGCCGTGCTTCCGAAAAGCACAGCCGTGCTTTTCGGGTAATTTTTTTTTTTTTTTTTTTTTTTTTTTTTTTTTTTTTTTTTAAATTTTTATATAAAATACCCTCAACCTAAAACACACTTTTTCTTCTCCAAAATAATTTTAAAAATATTTTAAAAATATTTTTAAAATACACTTTTTGCTCATCGAAAAGACAAGGAAAAATCACTTCCGAATTCCAATCTTTTTGCCTATAAGCCGGCATAGCTAAATTTCATCATCGGGTAATCCTGATCAAGGCTACTCGGAACCCGGTGTCTACAGTTGCCCCCAATTTTGGGGAGGCTAGTGCATGGGTGCCTAGGTGAGCCAAAATTCAGGAAAAGGAAAGAAACGCGTACCTGAAGCGGCGATCTTCCTGCTTGATGGAGTTATGATGATAGCTGCTGCTGTCTTTTGGTTGTAGTTGGTAATACCGTAGGTGCGCTAACCTCTTGTGGGTGGCGCCGCTATCGTGCTAAACATTGTGAGTTGGTAATGCCGTGGTCGTGCTAACCTCTTGTGGGTAATGCCGCCATCGTGCTAACCGCTGTGAATTGGTAGTGCCGTGGTCGTGCTAACCTCTTGTGGGTAGTGCCGCCATCGTGCTAACCGCTGTGAATTGGTAGTGCCGTGGTCGTGCTAACCTCTTGTGGGTAGTGCCGCCATCGTGCTAACCGCTGTGAATTGGTAGTGCCGTGGTCGTGCTAACCTCTTGTGGGTAGTGCCGCCATCGTGCTAACCGCTGTGAATTGGTAGTGCCGTGGTCGTGCTAACCTCTTGTGGGTAGTGCCGCCATCGTGCTAACCGCTGTGAATTGGTAGTGCCGTGGTCGTGCTAACCTCTTGTGGGTAGTGCCGCCATCGTGCTAACCGCTGTGAATTGGTAGTGCCGTGGTCGTGCTAACCTCTTGTGGGTAGTGCCGCCATCGTGCTAACCGCTGTGGATTTGTAGTGCCGTGCTAACCTCTTGTGGGTAATGCCGCCATCGTGCTAACCGCTGTGGATTTATTTTTTATTTTTTTATCTTTTATTTTTTTTGCTCCTTTAGATGTTTGGACTAGTGTCATCACTTGGCTTTTGTGGGTGTTTCCCGCCGATTTCTCCTGCAAGATTGTATGCATAGGAATATACAAGAAATCATGTGTGTGTGTTATGGAATGCAAATGCTTGCAAAAATGTATAGATCGCTCCCTAGGTGATCCATGGTTTGCTGAACTTATAGCTTGTCTGCTGTACCATGCCCCCTGAATCCTGAGGATCGTCGACAAGCTTTCTGAAAGAGACGTCCGGTGTATATCCCTTCCCCCCTGGTCAATGATCATTTACTTGGGATTCTATTTCATGTTCTGTGTTGTGTGTTGTCTGACTGACGGAAGATCATCTTGAAATAATGCCGCCTTATCGCTCCAGGTATTGAATGTCATTGTTTTAAAGGTAGTGCGTCCCTTGTGGATTTTCGCACTAGCTTTTCTTTGCGGGAAATGCGTCCCTTATGGGATTTTCACACAACCCTTTGCCTAACTTTTGCCTGGAATGGACCCAACCCAATCCAGCGGCTTTTGTTTATTTTATTTTTTTGTAGGGCAGACTGCCTGTTTCCAGGTTTTCACCCTGCCCTTTGGCCTAACTTTTGCTTAGAGAGCCAGTTACGGTTTTCATCTCTAACGGTTTTTTTTTTATTATTATTATTTTTTTTTTATTTTTTTTTTTTATCTTTTTTATTTTTTTTATTTTTTTATCACCAAAGCTTCTATTAAGAGCAAATAGCACATATCCAATGAAGGGACTGAGCAATAATCATTAGATGAACAATTGGTATATTTCTTTTTAAGACAGAACTGAAAGATCAATGAAAATGTATTCTTTTATTCATTGCGAAAATTGTGTACATTTCTATATGATTTCAACATACATGATTTTCATTTGACAAGAATTCAAAAGCATATGACTACACCTAATCTCAGAGTAGATTTTGTCAGCCTCAAACTCCTGTTATTAATCGGCCCTCTCGGGTTTTCTCGATTAAATATTTTCTCTGATGCCTCTAATTTTTGCACAAGATGCCTTTTTTCGGTTTTCACCCTGTCGAGGCGCCCAATTTTAGCACAGCCGCCTTTTTTCGGTTTTCGACTTGCAGGGCATTTTATTCTCTTCTTTTTATTTTTGGTCTTTAGCCATGGAACCTTTTTAACCTATCGACATTGACCGGGTCCTTGAACTCATTCCCATCGCTGTCTGCTAAAATTGCTGCTCCTTTTATTAGCAACTTTTTCAAAATGAAAGGTCCTTCCCAGGTTGGTCTGAATTTTCCTCGTATGTCTGGAACTCCCGGCCTCATCATCTTAAAGACCAAATCCCCTTCTTTCAACGGGTGCTTTCGTACCTTCTTGCCAAAGGACCGAGCTAGTCTCTTCTGATAAACCTGATTGTGGTAATAGGCTCTCAACCTATCTTCATCCAATAGATTCAACTGCAACAATCGCTGTTGTGCCCATTCTGTCTCCGGAATCTCGGCTTCCAGGACTACCCTTAATGATTTCAGCTCAATTTCAACCGGCAGGACTGCTTCAGTTCCATATACCAGAGAGAATGGTGTTGCCCCCGTAGAGGTTCTGATTGTTGTTCTATATCCCCAAAGTGCGAAGGGTAACTTTTCTGCCCAATCCTTGTAGTTCTGAACCATCTTGGCTAAAATTCTCTTCACATTCTTATTCGCCGCTTCAACTGCACCATTCGCTTGAGGACGGTAAGGAGAAGACTTATGATGTTTGATCCCATATTTCTGGAGCATCTGTTTAGTCTCTGCAAGGAATTGTACCCCATTATCAGATACAATGTGATGTGGGAGACCATATCTGCATATCAAATTCCGCTCAATGAATTTAGCCATATCCCTTGCATCAACCTTCTTGAAAGATTCAGCCTCAACCCACTTAGTGAAGTAGTCAATGGCAACTATGATAAATCTATGCCCATTAGAAGCCGTAGGACGGATTTCGCCTATGATGTCTATTCCCCATGCTGCAAATGGCCATGGAGATGTTAAGTTATGTAACTCTGAAACTGGCACATGCCTCAAATTCGCGTACTGTTGGCATAACTGGCATTGCTTCACAAATTTTGAACAATCTGTATCCATTGTGAGCCAATAAAACCCTTGGCGCATGATCTTCTTTGCTAAGGCTAAGCCATTCATGTGAGCTCCACAAACCCCGGCATGAACTTCTTCCATAACTCTTTTAGCTTCTTTCTCTGCCAGACATCTTAACTGGATACCATCAACTTGCCTTTTGTATAAAGTGCCATTAACACTGATGAATTGAGTGGATAACTTCCTGATCATTCTTTGGTCCTTCTCATTGGCTTCCTCTGGAAAGACTGATCTCTCTAAATAATTCTGAATGTCATAATACCATGGATTTCCATCAGTGGCCTCAATGTTCATCACCTGTTCCGCTTCAAAACTAGGTCTTTCCGAACTATATATCAGCACGGGTTTCATTGCAACTCCTGTTGGGTTATCCCACATAGACACTAATGTTGCTAGAGCATCAGCTAACTGATTTTCGTCTCTGGGGATGAAGTGAAAAGTGCAAAACTCAAACTGGCTGCTCAACGTTCTCAAGTGCTTTACATAAGGCAGCAGCCTTTCTTCCTTGATTGACCACTCTCCTTTAATTTGATGAATTACCAAGGAGGAATCCCCAAATACTTCTGCGGTCTCTGCCCCCAGAGCGAGCAATGCTTCCAATCCAAAGATGCAAGCTTCGTATTCTGCTTCATTATTGGTAGCCTTATACCTCAGCTTCTTAGCCAATGGTAACCTTTCACCATCTGGGGTCGTAAGAATAACTCCCACGCCTGCTCCCTTATTATTGACTGCTCCATCAAAGAATAATTGCCACCCTTGTACTGCTATGGCCGTGACATCTTCATCTGGGAAGTTGTATTCAAACTGATCTCCCTCAATAGGATGCTCGGCTAAGAACTCCGCTACAGCTCTTCCCTTAATGGTTTTCCTGGTTATGTACTCAATGTCAAATTCCTGCAACAGCAGTAACCATCTTCCCATCTTCCCTAGTAGAGAGGGTGCTTCTTGGAGGTATCTGAGCGGATGATGTTTGGCAACCGTTTGTACCTTGAAGGAATGAAAGTAGTGTCGCAACTTCTTAGAAGCCCAGATAACCGCTAAACAAATCTTTTCCACCTCTACATATTTGGCTTCGTAAGGCAGGAATTTCTTGCTAAGATAGTAAACGGCAAACTCTACACCAAAATCGTCTTCCTGAGACATCATAGCACCCACTGAGTTATCTTCCACAGCCAGGTACAGGATTAATGGTTTGGCACGGCGTGGTGGTCTTAACACTGGAGGATTTAGCAGATAGTCCTTAATGGTGTCAAAGGCCAGTTGACAATCATCGTTCCATAGCACCGGCTGATTCTTCCTAAGAAGCTTGAAAATAGGCTCACATACCGAAGCTAGCTTGGCAATAAATCGACTGATGTACTGAAGCTTTCCTAGGAAACTTCTGACGTCCTTCTCCTTCTGGGGCACTGGCATCTCTCTTATGGCTTTGACCTTATCGGGATCTACCTCGATTCCCCTCTGGCTTACCACATGGCCTAACAACTTTCCTGATGTAACTCCAAAAATGCACTTCTTGGGATTGAGTCGCAGATCATACTTGCTAATCCTTTGAAAGAACTTTTCTAATGCCTCAAAGTGACCTTCCCTGGTAGCCGACTTAATCATCATGTCATCGACGTACACCTCCACTTCTTTGTGGATTAAGTCATTGAGAACCTTGGTTGCCATCCTCTGATAGGTTGCTCCTGCATTCTTCAACCCAAAAGGCATAACCCGATAGGCATATGTCCCCCACTCGGTGATAAAGGCTGTCTTGATCCGGTCCACTATCTTGTTAAGAATTTGATTGTACCCTGCGTATCCATCCACAAAGCTGTACATCATGCAAGCAGCAGCACTATCTACTAGCACATCAATATGAGGAAGAGGGAAATCATCTTTCGGACAAGCTTTGTTCAGGTCTCGATAGTCGACGCATACTCGAACCTTACCGTCTTTCTTAGCTACAGGAACCACATTAGCTAACCATGTTGGGTATTGAACCTCTATCAGGAACTTAGCCTCAATCTGCTTATGGATCTCCTCTTTCACTTTCTGTGCCCATTCTGGCCTAAGCCTCCGAAGCTTTTGCTTGACGGGTTTAAACTCTGGGTAAGTTGGGATGGCATGTTCGGCAACATCTCGATCTATTCCCGGCATATCCTCGTAGGTCCAGGCAAAGACTTTTTCATATTTTTTTAATATTCTCTCAAATTTTATTCTCTCTTCAGGAGTTATGTCTGATGCTAGCAAAATTTCCTTTGGATTTTCCAAAGTTCCGAGATTAAATGCAGTTGTGCCAGTTGAATTAATATCAAAAATGAATGCATCATGCTTATGATCATGCGAAATGAAATCATCAGAAACATCACACAAGTAAGCAAAGTTGTTCATCTCATTAACATAATCAGAAACATTAACATTGTCCCCAAAGAGTTCTGGTATAAAAAGAGAATCTAAATGACTATCAACTTCAGTTGATGCCGATGCTGCAGCTGACTGTGCTTTGGCTTCTTGATTTGGTGAAATCTTGAGATCTTCAATCTTCGGCTCTGGTTCCACTATCTTGTCCTTCCCCTTAAGTCTGGTGGCTAACAGCTTATCAGTTACAATCTCTTCGGGCTCATCTCTGTCCCAGATGCTGCATTGGGTCATAATCTCCTCATCCCAAAAGTTCTCTACAGCTTTAACAATTCCGATCTCCCAATCAAAGACATCGTTAAAAATTTCAAATCCAGGGATAATCTTCCCATCTACCCACTGCGGTTCTTCTTCTCCAGTATAGGCACAAACCGATGATGATGGCACAAAGCTCTCCGAAATATGGGGAATCTTCCCTAACCCTTTCTTCTTACCATATTCTCCTTTGTAGCCCAACCCCTTTCGATCTTTCTGACCACGTGTAGTGATAGCATTCTGCAGCCCTTGTGACTCTTTTCCCAAACCAGCCCCTGGGAGAAAGTGCATCTTCTTCAGCATATTCACCACTTGAGGGCTACCTTCTAGGTTTTGCTCTTCTCCGATCATCGATACATGAAAGCCACTGAATGGCTGATTAGAGATCTCCAAGGCAGACACTTGGTTCTCTCTTGCTGCTTTAATGGTCACTACTTCTCCTTCATGGGGTATTTTAATTATCTGGTGTAATGTGGATGGTACTCCCCCTAACTTGTGGAACCACGATCTACCAAGTAGAGCTGAAAAGTTTGCTGGGATCGGCAAGACCACAAAATCTGTTTCTGTCTCAATGGGCCCTGTCTTTACCAAAGCTTTGAAAATTCCCGATGCTTGCCTCCTGGAGTTGTCGTAGGCAGTGATGGTCAGGTCAGATTTGCTTAACATACTCTCATCCATCCCAAAGGCCTGAAGTGCCGCCAAAGGGCAGACATTTATCGATGACCCGTCATCAACCATGACACAAGCGGTGTGTTTACCATTGATCTGTGCCTTGATGTACAATGGTCGGTTGTGGTTACGACCCTCTGTTGGTAGGTCTGCATCAGAAAAAACCAACTTCTCCCCGGATCCCCCCTTTACAAGGTCTAAAAGCTCAGATGGAGAGATCGTAGTTGCTACGGTGGATACACTCAATGCTTCGACTAACTTCTGTCGGTGCGAGGGGGACTGTCTCAAGAGGTCCCAAATAGATATCTGAGCCGTGGTCTTTTTCAGTTGCTTCACTATTGAATTTTCTTCCGGCTCTTTCTCTGCGATTGTTTGTGCTGGGTCCTGCTGCTTCTCGGCTTCTGGAATGACCCTCCCACTTCTTGTTACTGCTTCTACTCTTTCTTCTTCCTCTGAATCCCACGGATCCGTAAACTCTCCATTTTTCTCATCTTCATCATCTCCACTCTCACTAGTGGACCAACAGTCTATCGCTGCCACGGAAACCCCTTTTTCATCCACTGCAGGGCGAGTAATAGCGACATACTCATTTCCATATAGATCTTGCATTACGTACCACTCTGGTAGGCTCGATCCGATCATAAAGACTGGAGGTGGCACTGTGTTATAACCAGACTTCTTCTTGCTTTCTCTCTGCTCAGGATCAGTGATCTGCTTGTTGTCAATTAGATCTTGGACCCGATGTCTTAGCGTTATACACTCATCCGTCAAATGCCCGGTATGTTGGTGGAATGCGCAGTATTCATTCTCTTTGTGCCCTGGCTGCCCTTGGGCCTTGGCCGGTTTAGGTGATAGGGGCCGCAGTTTTCCTTCTTTTATTAGCCTCTTCAGCACCCATGATAAAGGCTTACCCAAGTTGGAGAAATACCTCTGACTTACGCCGGTGGCAGACACCTCGGCAGTCTTCCCAACTCTGTTACCACTGCTTGAACCTACTGGTTTGGCCGTCCCCTGATTGCCGTATCCCCTCCGGGCATAGGACTCACTATTTGCCCTCCTGGCTAGATATTCTCCTTCTGCTTCTATGGCAATGTCCTTCAAAGACTCCCAATCCTTGAGTCCCTTCATTTTCAATCCATCTCTCAAGTAAGGACTGGCATTTCGAATGAATAGTCGAATCTGATCAGAAGTGTCCGGTTTGCGTTTCATCTCCATAACCCGGTTTCTCCACCGAGTAAGGTACTCGTGGAAGGACTCCCCAGCCTTCTGCTGTAACAACTCGAGATCTTTCAAAGTGACCTCCATCCGGGTACTGCAATCATACTGCTTAAGGAACTCTTCGGTCAACAAGTCCCAGTCCTCCTTGGATCTCCTATCAAGCCCATGGTACCAATCAATAGCAGCTCCTGTGAGACTCAAGCAGAAATATTCTATCTTCTGCTTTCTTGTTAAGGTCGTTCCCTTCATGACCAGCGAGTATTGCTTGATGTGTGCGGCAGGGTCAGAGGTTCCATCAAATTTGGGAATGTCCGGCATCTTAAAATTCTGGGGAATTAGGTCATCCCCATCCAGCTCTCGGTCTTCCGGGTTCATTCCTTTTCCCACGGTCATCATCCTTGCCATGACCTCAAATCTCTCTTCCATTTTCCTCCATATTGCCTCATCTAGTTTTGGCGACTTCTCTTTAGCTACTGCATGCTCCTCATGCTCATCTCCCCCAAACTCAACTTCAGACCTGGGGCCTTCTCTGCGCTCAATGGGTGCAGGTACTCTTTGCTCGACAACAGGTGGGTCAACCACTGGTTGGTTAATTACAACAGGACGTTCTTCTCTTACAACCTCTTGTTCAGCTGGTACTCGGATAGGGGCAGCAGCAGCTTGTTGCCCAGCTATGGTGGTGGCAAGATTGCCCATCATTGCAATCATTCGGGCTTCAAATTCCTCCATTCTCTTTCCTACCTCCTCGGTGATTATTGCCCGAGTTGCATCAGACTCATTTGATGGATTAGCCATACTTACTTCTGTTGATGATTCGGAAGAAAACCCCACACTTCCTTCTAAGACTGACTCTGAACTCTGATCTGACACTAACTCAGTTAACCCCAAAAGCGGCGCCCTTCTTAACCGTCCGTCGGGACCTCTAGACCACCCAGGAGAATCTATGATGGCTGAAGTTCAAAAATTGTTAAGATGATGCATGATTAAAATGCAATGCATGCTCATGCTGATGCAACATAGACAAACACATGCAAGCAGATAGATCCTTCCAACCTTGTATCTCCCACACACGTGGTAATGCGGTCTCTTTCCTAGGTGGGCTTGATCCATGGATTAACGTGGAACCCAATGGACACGTATGGTGCGCGGTGAAAAACCGGCAGCATAACAGCTCCTATCTAATGTACATACGTATGGGTGTTTGGCAATTATGTATTTAAACAATTCAACTTAACTAAGATGGGCCCACCGGGGCATGAAAGCCTTTGATGAAGACCATTTAATTAAATTGATTTCGTTTAATATATGATGGCCCATATAGCAAGCATAGTATTACGGTACATTTCACCTAGTGGAAATATCTATTGCCATTACATGAGCTTTGGACAAGGGAGATGTTACTTTAAGGCTACCCAAGCATGATCCCTGCCGACGGGTCTAGCTCATCACAAGCATAGCGACCGATCGGGTCGTCATTTTGATATACCATTGAGGTACGTGGCTTGGGCTGGTGATTATCCTTAACACTTCCCCAAATTGAGTGAAAATGAGGTCGTGCTTCGGGAACGCACCGGGGCTTGAAAAGGGACCAAACTAACTTAATCTAAAGCTCTAATGAGATGATATGCAATTTTAAGATAAAGCGAATTTATGAATTAAATTTTTAACCATAAATGTTAAACGAGGTATTTTCAAATTGAAATCTCGAACCATATCGTCCCCAGTGGAGTCGCCACTGTGACGCGCGCCGGATCCCGAGCGCCGCCCCTATGACCGCCCGCTTGAGGGCGATCGGGCATTTGCGGGTCCGTTGGCATCTTGCAATAAATCGCAAGTGCGTCTATGTTGAGCAACACAGAGGTATCATGGAGTCGCCACCCAATAAAACATTGGGAAAGTTACTCTCGCCTCGGAGAGCCTAAGACTGCGCTTAGTATCCATGTTGGGCCATGAGGCCTAGGATTAGCGCTAAAGTCTCGTGACCCAAGAAGTATATTGGAGGATAACCTCTAACCTCTCGAGCCCAAAGACCAGAGCTGGGTCCGGGATTTCTCATCTATTTCTACCTCGATTAATTTATGATTGAATTTTAATTGTCATTAATTCGCTCTCTCTCCACACAATGCAATTAATTTAAGGCGCATTTACTCATGTTAGGAAAACCATAAATTAGCAAGTAAAGCAATGAATTACAATAATACAAGGAGCGGAATACAACTCCCATTTAAAAGTGCAAACATACATAAAACCGGGGAATTTATTAATTATGAGGACTTTGGTCCCCGCATGCACAATTAAAGAAAATATTCTGGATGTGATGATTTTATTTGGGATGAAAATTAGGACATTGGTCCCATTTTATTATGAAAAATCTAAATTAATTTAGTAAGAAATATTTTTATGATTTTATTTAGGTGCGCATAGGAAAACATTTTATTCAATGAATATATACAAGGAAATTAAAATAAAATGAAAATTAAAAATGTATAAAGGAAATACCAAACCCCGTAACTCCTCCTTCACGTGCATGGATGCTCAAATGAGGATAAAATAATGATTTGCAACCAAACATAAAAATAAAAGAAATTCATGTTAGTGATTAAGCCAACGAAATAATATGACATAAAAGATAACATGTACAATGACCATATAACATGCATAAGATACTATAACATGCATAAAAATAATTATGATGCAATTTAACATGCATAAAGTGAGATAACATCATGGCAAATGCAATTTATTAATAATAGAGGTTAACATGCATGAAAAATTAATGACAATTAATTTTATTACTCCTAAAATGTGCATGAATGTGTAACATAAGAACAATAAAACTTAACATGCATACAAAATATGAATAATAACATTAATGATAATAGTGATACTAGCACCTAATGATAGCAATAAACAAGTCTAATAAAAATTTTAATGATAATTAATACATGCAAACATAATAATAATCATAATATAACATAAAGAGATCAAAGATATTAACAACCTAAATTAAACATGCATAACAACATGGACAAAAAATAATTTGACATGAAGATAAGATAATAGAATTTAAAAGAATCTACTTGTTATATAAACAATTGAAGATAAAAAATAAGAAGAAGAATATGGAGACTAAGAGAATTTACATGCTTGATATGTTAATTGGAAGCAAAAATAAAGGAAATTAACAAGAGAATTAATGAGTAAAACCAAGAATAATTACCCTCAAATTCAGGTTTGAAGAATTAAAGGTAGAAGTCTTGAATTCCTTGTCTCTTCCTTGTGAAAATGCTTGGAAAATAGCTTGGAAACTTGAAGAAAAACTCTAAAAACCAGTGTGTAAAGATTGATTTTTTTCTCTCTAAGTAAAAACCCAAAAATCCAGTTTTTTGCTCTCAAAATGTCTCTCAGTCCGTCCTCCTCTGTTCTGAATTTTTTCTGGTGTTTTAATCATCAAAAACTACCCAAAAACCACCCAAAACCGTCCAAAAATCGTTAAAAAATAAGTGGGGGTCGAAAATGGGCGAAATGGGGTGAAAATGGGGCTGATGTGCGCGAGAAACGCGCACAGTGCGTGCTGCGCGCAAAGCACAGCCGTGCTTTCAAAAAAGCACAGCTGTGCTTTCGCGCGCGCACTGCGCGCAGTGCAGCGCAAAGCACAGCCGTGCTTCCGAAAAGCACAGCCGTGCTTTTCGGGTAATTTTTTTTTTTTTTTTTTTTTTTTTTTTTTTTTTTTTTTTTAAAATTTTTATATAAAATACCCTCAACCTAAAACACACTTTTTCTTCTCCAAAATAATTTTAAAAATATTTTAAAAATATTTTTAAAATACACTTTTTGCTCATCGAAAAGACAAGGAAAAATCACTTCCGAATTCCAATCTTTTTGCCTATAAGCCGGCATAGCTAAATTTCATCATCGGGTAATCCTGATCAAGGCTACTCGGAACCCGGTGTCTACACTCGCGCTCGCGTGGAGACAAAAACAGATCTCACTGTCGTGCTCGCGACAAGCATCGCATCCGCGATAGTGAGTACCCGCAAGAGCTGTCGTGGTCTTGCGCCCAGGTGCGTGCTTGCGATAGAAGCTTGGCCAAACGCTGAGCTCTCTGTCACGATCGCGACGACTTCGAGCTCGCGTTAGGGAGTCCCCACTGCGCATGCCCAGCCGCTCGCAGCTCGGCGCGCACGATAGGACAGAGATCACCGAGCTCTATCGTGACCTCACGACATCGTCATGCTCGCGACAGAGTCGGGATTTCCACTCCTAATGCCAAAATCTGAAGAAATTCATTCTCCACTTTCACCCACTCACTCATTTGATTCCAAAACTCAGTTCTAAGTAAAATCCTTCATTCAAACCATTATACACAACATAAACATGCCCTTTGAACATATTATTGTCATCAAATCAAGCAAATCACAAAATCAAAATCCAAAAGTTCTCAAACCAGCAATTTCTAAGAAAACATGCAAAATTTCCACATTTTAACTTCATCCTTCACAACCCATGCTTCTCAACTCAAATTAAACAATACCCATAACTCATAGAAGCCAAAACACACAATCCATATCATCAATTCCAATCATAATACAGAAATCATCCAAATACACAAAATGCACAAAATACACAAACATTCCGAAACCTCAAAATATGGCGTTTAAATCTCGAGCTCCACTACCACTCACGATATCCTTGCTTTTCGTCTCCTTAGTCGGACTCTCTGAGCCACAAAACCTAGCAAAAACAAGAATTCAAACTCAAACACACACACTTAGGTATAAAACTCACTCAAAGAAAAGAAGAATGAAGGACACTAAATTACAAACTTACCAACTAACTCAAGCTATCCCTAACTCACCACAGCTCACCCAATGCCAATAAAAGAAGAACTATAGAAAGAAACAAAGAGAAAGAAGAAGAGGATGAAGAAGTAACGGGAAGAGAAGGAAAAGAAGAAGAAAACGGGATAAGAATAAAGGAGAAGAACAGCTGTCCCTTTTCTTCTCTCTCCCATGCCACATGGCAACTCCCCATTGGGCCACATACTAACTGCACCTAACTCCCATCCTTCAAGCTACACTCAAGACTAATCTCTTAATCCTACACTACTCCCACGCACTCACTCACACCTAACTATAGCCCACAACACACACACTACTCTAATACACTCATTAACACTAGAATACAACCCAACTAAAGTATAATAACAAATTAATTTCACCAAAATAAACAGACGCTCAAAATAAACCACACATATTTACACGCACATAAGGCTCACTCTACTAGGGTGGTTTCGAGGTGTTACAATACTCCCCTCCTTAACAGAATTTCGTACTCGAAATTCTCACCTGATCCAAATAGTTAAGGATAATGAGTCCTCACTGCCTCCTCCGGTTCCCAGGTCGCTTCCTCAACACCGTGATGTTGCCAAAGCACTTTTACCAACGGTATCTGCTTATTTCGAAGCTGCCTGACTTCTCTAGCCAAGATCTCTTTTGGCTCCTCGTCAAAAGAAAAATCTGACTGAACCCGAATATCTTGCACTTTGAGCACATGTGCTTGATCTGATCGGTAGTGACGGAGCATAGATACATAAAAGACATCATGGAACTTGCCTAATTCTATCCGCAATGCTAGCCGATAAGCTACCAGTCCTACCTTTTCTAAAATCTCATAGGGTCCGATAAGTCGGGGACTCAACTTTCCTTTCTTTCCAAAACAAAGAACTTTTTGCCACGGAGAAACTTTTTAAAAAAACCTTGTCACCAACTCCATACTGATATCTCTACGCTTTAGATTAGCATACGATCGTTGTCTGTCTTTGGCTGCTTTCAAATTCTGTTGCACAATTCTAACTTTTTCTTCAGTGTCTCTTACTATCTCCAGACCTATTATAGCTCTTTCCGATAATTCAGTCAAACACACTGGTGTTCTACATCTCCGCCCATACAGCACCTCATAAGGTGCCATTCCGATGCTTGACTGGTGACTATTATTATACGCAAATTCCATCAGAGGCACATATCGATCCCAATTTCCTGAAAATTCTAAAGCACAACCCCAAAGCATGTCTTCAAGAATCTGAATAACTCTCTTAGACTGACCATCGGTTTGGGGATGAAACGCTGTACTGAAATTTAGCCGAGTACCCAAAGCTGACTGAAGTTCTTTCCAAAACTTGGATGTAAACCGAGGATCTCGATCAGACACAATGGATAACGGAACACCATGAAGCCTGACTATCTCACTCACATATATTTCTGCCAACTTCTTAATCGAATAGTCTAACCGAACTGGCAAGAAATGCACTGACTTTGAGAATCTATCAACTATAACCCATACTGAGTCATGCTTGCGCTGCGTCAACGGCAAGCCAGTCACAAAATCCATCATAACATCATCCCATTTCCACTGAGGAATGGGTAAGGGGTTAAGGAAACCCAATGGAACTTGGTGTTCAGCTTTCACTTGCTGACACACTAAACACTTCGAGACAAAATCCACTATATCCTTCTTCATACCCGGCCACCAATAATGCTGCTTGAGATCTCGATACATCTTATCTCCACCCGGATGCATAGTAAAAACTGATGAATGGGGTTCATGCAAAAGCTTCTTCTTTACCTCATTCACATCTGGTACACATAAACGATTCCCATACTTAAGCACTCCTTCCCCATCTACTGAAAATGCAGTTCGCTTACCATTTTTCACCGCTTGACAAGCACGCTGCAAAACAGGATCATTCAACTGTGCATCCACAATCACTTGCCGCAAACTCGGTCTCGCTTTTAACTAAGCAATCAATGCGCCTTCTGAATCCAATCTCCATCTCCCTCTGTTAACAGAAAGAGCCGAAATTGACTTTCTGCTAAGAGCATCCGCCATCACATTTGCTTTACCGGATGGTAGTCAATAATACAATCATAATCCTTGAACAGTTCTAACCCCCTTCGCTGTCTCAAATTTAACTCTCTATGGGTCAGTAGATACTTCAAACTATTGTGGTCAGTGAAGATTCTACACTTTTCTCCATATAAATAGTGCCGCCACACCTTCAGCGCAAACACTACCGCTGCTAATTCTAAATCATGCGTTTGGTAATGTTGCTCATGAGGTTTCAATTGCCTAGAGTCATAGGCAATTACCTTGCCATCTTGCATCAGAACACAACCTAAGCCCACTACTGAAGCATCACCATACATGGTGAATTCCTTACCCGACAAAGGCTGCGTAAGCACAGGAGCTTTAATCAACATTTCTTTCAACTGATCAAAACTTGTTTGACACTTATCAGACCACACAAACCTCACTTCCTTTTGGAGAAGTGTAGTCAAAGGTGAAGCTAATACTAAGAATTCCTTGACAAAACGCCTGTAATAGCCAGCCAAACCCAAAAAAGTTCTTACTTCTAGCACATTCTTTGCCGGTGACCAACTCACAATCGCCTCTACCTTGGATGGGTCTACCCGAATACCATCAGCTGAAACCACATGTCCAAGGAAGGTCACTTCTTTTAGCCAAAACTCACACTTATTGAGTTTAGCATAAAGCTGATGATCTCTCAACACTTGTAAAACCAAACGAAGATGTTCTTCAAGTTCCTTTTTATTCTTTGAATAAACAAGGATGTCGTCAATGAACACCACCACAAACCGATCCAGATACTGCCTGAAGACCCTGTTCATTAGATCTATAAAGGCTGCAGGCGCATTGGTCAAACCAAATGGCATCACTAAGAATTACTAGTGACCATAGCGCGTCTGAAAAGCCGTCTTCGCCACATCCGTATCCTTTACTCTCAAGTGATAGTAACCCGATCTCAGGTCTATCTTGGAGAACACTCCTGCCCCTCTCAACTGATCAAAAAGATCCTCAATCCACGGTAACGGATACCTATTCTTTACCGTAATCTTGTTAAGCTGCTTGTAGTCTATACACATCTGCAATGTTTCATCTTTCTTTTTAACGAACAAGACTGGAGCACCCCACAGAGACACACTAGGCCGGATAAATACTTTATCCAAGAGTTCTTGCAACTGACTCTTCAGTTCTTTCAGTTCCACTGGAGCCATCTTGTACGGAGCCTTAGAAATCGGAGATGCTCCCGGTACAATCTCCACTGACAACTCTACTTCCCTCTCTGGAGGTAGCCCCGGTAACTCTTCCGGAAATACATCTTCATATTCCCTCACGATAGAAATATCTTGCACTTTAACTTGCCCTCTGCGCAAATCCTGAACTAGTGCCAAATACGCTTCACATCCTTTCTTCATGAACCTCATAGCCTTCATTGCTGAAATGACATTATGTAACGAACTACTTCCCTCACCTTTTACAACTATAGGTAACTGATCTTTATCTTTGAGAATCACAACCTTCCTGTGACAATCCACTATAGCTCGATGCTTAGCTAACCAATCCATCCCCAAAATAACATCAAACTCATAAAATGGCAACAGAATCAAATCAACTGCAAACTCTGTACCATGAATTCTTAAGGGACAATTCCGATAAACTTGATTCACAACAACACCCTGACCCAATGGACTAGAGACACAAATCTCATAATCCAATTTTTCCTCACTTCCCAAACTAACACCCAACTTACTAGAACATAAGTAAGAATGAGTAGAACCCGGATCTATCAGAACATACACTTCAGAATCAAACAATAAAAACATAACAATAATTACTTCCCGTATGTGCTACTCATCCCTGGCTTTCATGGCATAAGCTCTGCCAGCTATCGGAACGCGGCGATCCACAAACTCAGATAGTTCTCTCTACCGAGGCCGTCCACCACGACCCCATCCTCTACCTTTACTACGAGTTCCTTGGGGAGCATTAGATCCTGCTCGACTACCCTCTTGTTGACCTAGAGCATTCTCACAAAGATTCAGATAATTAGAAAGGAAATGATCCGTACTACCACACTTGAAGCATCCTCCAGTCAGCCATCTACATTCGCCTCAATGGCGCTTACTACAATGAGAGCATTGAGGCGCACCATCACCTCTACCTCCAGAGCTTCCTCTACCCGTGCCTAATCCTCTAGAAGAGTCCTGCCTCCTACCTCTAGTAGCCGGACTAGCAGGAGACTCACCAACAATATTCCCTAGAGATTCTCTTGATCTTTTCCCTGAAGAAGAACTACCTCTGGAGGTCTTCTTCCTCAAAGCTTTCTCCCTCAAAACATTCTCTGATCGCTCCGCTCTCAAAGCCGCCTGAACCAGCTGATAATAGCTAACATTCGGGGCAGACATCAAAGAAACTAGCATTGCCTTCAAAGATTCATTCAAACCTGCCTCAAAATGTTGACACCGAAACTCATCAGTAAGAATTCCTGGCGGTGCATACTTACTAAGTCTATTGAACTCATTCTCATAGTCTACCACTGACATTACCCTCTGCTTGAGACTCAAGAACTGCGCCCATCTGGCGTCTTTGAAGGTCTTAGTTACATACTTATCTTGGAACTCCTTCTCAAGGAACCCCCATGACAAAGGCTCAGGAAGCTGGGGCTGACTGAGCACTAACCTCCACTAGTCATAAGCAGAACCTTGCAATAGTGACACTACACATTCCACTTCTCTATCTGGAGGACATCTGATTTCAGTTAACACCCGCTTTAATTTATCAATCCACATCTCAGCTTTATCTTATTCATCTAAACTAGTGCCAAAGAAATCCTCAGCTCCATCTTCCTCATATTCTCAATAGGTGCCCTAGGTGTAGTTACTCTCTCCAACACCCTGGCCGTATCTTGGGATATCTAAAGCATCGCTTCAAAAAGAACCACAGGGGTCTTTGGTGGCACCCTAAGAGGTTGAGCCGGACCCAAAACTAATGGATCTTGCTCTTGGGGATTCGCACTCTCGGCTGACCCCTCAAGCGATCCACGAGCAGACTCCATAGCTACAACACACGAAACACAGTTCGCATCAGGCCAACACAACTCGAATAGAATTTCTATGATACTCTAGCCCAGAAACGTCTAAACCTATTGCTCTGATACCACAAAATGTAACACCCCTTACCTATACGTAGAGAACTTCACCCTATGAAGAGGATGAAGGTCCCCGGTAGATAAGGGTTGCCACCCACAGACGCTCAAACAGAATCAATCATTGCACACCAATTACATATACAAATGAATAAATTAAAATTTCATAATTTATCTGAGAAAAGACTATGGAGCAAAATATTGCATTTCATTAATATGACAAAAGTGGCTTTACATATTCCAAAAGATACAAAAGTGCCTCAGCACCACAGAATGATTACATATACTAATAACAAAATCATTTATAAAATATCCTTTACATAGGTTCAATAGTACAAGACTATAATATATATATACAAAAAGAATACAAGGCCTAATTACAAAATCTTCTATCCACTAGTTGTGTTGGCCCTGCTGATACGAAACCCTCGGTTGAACCCTTTAAAACCTTTCATACCTGCACTGATAAAACACACGTGTTAAGCGAAAATCGCTTAGTGGGGAAACAAAGATGCACAACGACCACTCATAGTGGCATCAACAAATAATCACAAGCGAATGGCACAGTTAATTGTTTAGATGTCATAAATTAACTTACACGCCAGGTTCAGGTCATGTTCTTGTAATCATGTGAGAAGGGAAGATAATACAGCGGGGCGCGCGCGCAAGCGCGAGAGCGTGACGAGCGACTGAGTAAAGTAGACTATTCCTGCAAAAAAAGTAATTTTTCGAAAAATCGTGCATGCACGAGATTTCGAAATCCAATAGATCCCATAGGGTATGTATACCGTATGGAGCCACCGTCGTTACAACATAGCGCGTACTCATAACAACACTATAATCATATTATTTCCACTAAGCATTAATTCAGAAATTCACACATAATAACAAATAATACTATTACACCTGTTATATCAAAACAGTGGATAACGAGTACGCGTAGATACCCGAAGGTATTAACAGTATTCTCATAACACGTAGATACCCAAGGTTATCAAAATAATCTTTTAATTTTGTTCCAAAATCATTTTCCCGTGGGATCTTAAATATGATCCAAGACAGAAGGATCACAAAGATCCAGTTGGGGGACCTGATCGGGGTCCAAATCATACACTAGCTGCAGCAACACTAGCTCTATTAGTCATGCCTAACTATCCACTTATTCGACTCTAGCGGGTCATGCATCATCTAAGACACATTTCAGTTCACAACATATGTTTGCATCATATTTTATTCATGATGTAGGAAGCATATAAACACATTTATATATATATATATAGACTATACATAATTCTATAAATAATACAAATTGGAAAGTTAAGTATTGTAATCATAAAAGAGAAGTCAAAAAGAAAAGCAAGAGGGTGTCGCGCTCGCGACAGAGGCAAAGTTGGCCTCCTGTCGCGCTCGCGTGGAGACAAAAACAGATCTCACTGTCGCGCTCGTGACAAGCGTCGCACCCACGACAGTGAGTAACCGCAAGAGCTGTCGCGGGCTTGCGCCCAGGTGCACGCTCGCGGCAGAAGCTTTGCCAAATGCTGAGCTCTCTGTCGCGATCGCGACGACGTTGCGCTCGCGACAGGGAGTCCCCACTGAGCACGCCCGGCGGCTCGTAGCTCGGCGCGCACGATGGGACAGAGATCACCAAGCTCTATCCCGACCTTAAGATATCGTCGCGCTCGTGATAGTGTCGGGATTTCCACTCCCAACACCAAAATCTGCAGAAATTCATTTTCCACTTTCACCCACTCACTCATTTGATTATAAAACTCAGTTCTAAGTAAAATCCTTCATTCAAACCATTATACACAATATAAACATGCCCTTTGAACTCATTATTGTCATCAAATCAAGCAAATAATAAAATCAAAATCCAAAAGTTCTCAAACCAGCAATTTCTAAGAAAACATGCAAAATTTCAACATTTTAACTTCATCCTTCACAACCCATGCTTCTCAACTCAAATTAAAAGATACCCATAACTCATAGAAGCAAAAACACACAATCCATATCATCAATTCCAGTCATAATACAGAAATGCACAAAATACACAAAATGTACAAAATACGCAAACATTCCCAAACCTCAAAATATGGCGTTTAAATCTCGAGCTCCACTACCACTCGCGATATCCTTGCCTTTCGTCTCCTTAGGCGGACTCTCTGAGCCACAAAACCCAGCAAAAACAAGAATTCAAACTCAAACACACACACTTAGGTATAAAACTCACTCAAAGAAAAGAAGAACTAAGGACACTAAATTACAAACTTACCAACCAACTCAAGCTATCCCCAACTCACCACAGCTCACCCAATGCCAATAAAAGAAGAACTATAGAAAGAAACAAAGAGAAATAAGAAGAGGATGAAGAAGTAATGGGAAGAGAAGGAAAAGAAGAAGAAAACGGGATAAGAATAAAGGAGAAGAACAGCTGTCCCTTTTCTTCTCTCTCCCATGCCACATAGTAACGCCCCATTGGGCCACACACTAACTGCACCTAACTCCCATCCTTCAAGCTACACTTAAGACTAATCGCTTAATCCTACAGTACTCCCATATACTCACTCACACCTAACTATAGCCCACAACACATACACTACTCTAATACACTCACTCACACTAGAACACAACCCAATTAAAGCATAATAACAAATTAATTTAACCAAAAATAAACACATGCTCAAAATAAACCACACATATTTACACACACACAAGGCGCACTCTACTAGGGTGGTTTTGGGGTGTTACAAATCTTGCCTAATGGTAGTGGGATTCTATGAATTAAGGACTTATTCCCTAGGTCCTTAGTTCGAATCCCACAAAAGGCGAAAATGCATAAGGGGAAGTGTAGACACCGGGTCCCGAGTAGCCTTGATCAAGATTACCCGATGATGAAATTTAGCTATGCCGGCTTATAGGCAAAAAGATTGGAGCTCAGAAGTGATTTTCCTTGTCTTTTCGGTGAGTAAAAAGGGTATTTTAAAAATATCTTAAAAATATTTTTTAAATTATTTTGAAGAAGAAAAAGTGTGTTTTAGATTGGTGGTATTTAAAAAAAAAAAAAAAGGGTGAAAAATGATGGAAAAATGTTGAAAAGTGGAAAATAGGGGAAAAAGTTAGCGACGGAAGGGCGACGGCCGAAGCCGTCGCCAATTTACGTGCGCGGAGCGCTCGTTCCGCGTAACTCCGCGCGGAGACGTGCGCGAGGCGCACGGAAATCGCCGAAATCGCCCCACTTCGCCCATTTCGCCCACTTTTCGACCCCCACTCGATTTTCAACCGTTTTTGGACAGTTTTTGGTGGTTTTTGGGTAGTTTTTGATTGTTAAAAACACTAGAAAAATTCAGAAATGGGAGGAGGACGAAAGGGGAACATTTTGGAGAAAAAAAACTGAATTTTGGAGCTTTGAGTTGAGAGAAAAAAATCCATCTTACACACTTGTTTCCAAGAGCTTTTCTTCAAGTTTTCAAGCTATTTTCTAAGGATTTTCACAAGAGAAGACAAGGAATTCAACACTTCTATCTTCAATTCTTCAAAACTGAATTTGAGGGTAATTATTCTTGGCTTTACTCATTAATTCTCTTGTTAATTTCATTTATTTTGGCTTCCAATTAACATATCAAACATGTAAATTCTCTTAGTCTCCATATTCTTCTTCTTATTTTTTTTATCTTCAATTATTCATATAACAAATAAGTTTTTTTAAATTCTATTAATCTTTTTTTTTTCATGTCAAATTATTCTTTGTTCATGTAATTATCTATGTTTTAGGTTGTAAATACCTTTAATTTCTTAATGCTATATCATGTTTATTATTATGCTTTCTTTTGCATGTATGAGTGTTATAGTCATTATTTTATGCTAGTTATGCATGTCAAGTGGAATTATTCTCATGTTACACATTTATTCATGTCTTAACTATAATAAAATTGATTGTCACTAATCTTCCATGTATGTTAATAACTATTATTAATAAGTTGCATATGCCATGATACTTCATCACCTTATGCATGTTAAATTGCATCTTAATCACTTTATGCATGTTAAATTGCATCATAATTATTTTTTATGCATGTTAAATTGCATCTTAATTATTCTATGCATGTTAAATTACATCATGATTATTTTATGCATATTATATTTTCATGGTACATATTATCTTTTTATGCCATATTATTTTGTTGGCTTAATCACTAACATGAATTTCTCTTGTTTTATTTTTGGTTGCACATCATTGTTTTTTTTTTTACTTTCAATTGAGCATCCATGCACATGAAGGAGGAGTTGCGGGGTTTGGTATTTCCCTTATACATTTTTAATTTTCATTTCGTTTATATTTTTAATTTCCTTGTATATATTCATTGAATAAAATGTTTTCCTATGCGCACCTAAATAAAAACCATAAAAATATTTCTTACTAAATTAATTTAGATTTTTCATAATAAAATGGGACCAATGTCCTAATTTTCATCCCAAATAAAATCATCATATCCAGAACATTTTCTTTAATTGTGCATGCGGGGACCAAAGTCCTCATAATTAATAAATTCCCCGGTTTTATGTATGTTTGCATTTTTAAATGGGAGTTGTATTCCGCTCCTTGTATTATTGTAATTCATTGCTTTACTTGCTAATTTATGGTTTTCCTAACATGAGTAAATGCGCCTTAAATTAACTGCATTGTGTGGAGAGAGAGCGAATTAATGACAATTAAAATTCAATCATAAATTAATCGAGGTAGAAATAGATGAGAAATCCCGGACCCAGCTCTGGTCTTTGGGCTCAAGAGGTTAGAGGTTATCCTCCAACATACTTCTTGGGTCACGAGACTTTAGCGCTAATCCTAGGCCTCATGGCCCAACATGGATACTAAGCGCAGTCTTAGGCTCTCCGAGGCGAGAGTAACTTTCCCAATGTTCTATTGGGTGGCGACTCCATGATACCTCTGTGTTGCTCAACATAGACGCACTTGCGATTTATTGCAAGATGCCAACGGACCCGCAAATGCCCGATCGCCCTCAAGCGGGCGGTCATAGGGGCGGCGCTCCGGGATCCGGCGCGCGTCACAGGAAGTGTAAAGATCGTTAGTACATCGCGGTGGCACTAATGTGACGTGCTGGGAAGGCCCGACAGGAAATGTTCCGGGGATAGCCCTTAGTTGGCTGCCACCGATTGTTACATACATGGTATAAGAACCGATGTGCTTGTGTGTGCATGCATAATTATAGATGGAAAATTTACAATATGTATCCACCACTGGACATTTCAATGCTCAGCACGTAGACTTTTATTACGCGCAGCTTATAGAATGTAGGAAGACTTGAAGTGGCCGATGTGTTACTATCGAATAGGAAGAAGTGATGGAAAGCAAGCTTAAGGAAATAGACATAGCATGTATATGATCGCAATGGACATGGGATGGAATTTATATGTACGGATTTATGATTTATGTGCTTATGTAAGTGTGATTATTCAACAAATTTATGTATGGATTGCATTATTATTTTTAAATATGTGCGAATGTCTTTTATGCTAAAAAAATATTTACCGTACTATCAATGATAGTGTAATTCATAATCATTACAACTTGAATGTGAAATCCCACACCTTACTTTTGTCGGCTTTGATGGCTCAATTTCTAAATTAGCTTTCAATGATTGAAATGGAGTCGTACGTTGGGCTCAGATGGTTTAAGACAAAACTATGTTTTTCTTCTCTTTTGTTTTATTTTTGTTAAAGGTAATGAGCTAAGTTTGGCTATGAGGGCCCATGCTTTACTTATATTGGTCTCATATGATTAAAGATCAATCTTGATTGGATTTGGGGTAAACGTCTCAAATGGTTGGGAGAAAAGGAATTATAAGGCTTAGTTCTAATGATCTATATATTTCTTATGAAGGCCTAGAGTTTCATCTGTCTAGATTTTGATATAGCCCATTAATGAATGGAGTTTGATTCTGTTGGGTTGCATCATATGCATCCTAGACTCTGAGGAGGCAAAGAAATGTCTTTTGAAATTTTGCTCGTCGTCATGTTGGCATGTTGAAGCAGCGCTGCCCCAATAATGTTCTTGTCAATTTTCAGCATGC
Organism: Excoecaria cochinchinensis; assembly: GCA_947683425.1. NCBI lineage: Eukaryota > Viridiplantae > Streptophyta > Magnoliopsida > Malpighiales > Euphorbiaceae > Excoecaria > Excoecaria cochinchinensis. The sequence goes on from CANTUQ010000004.1 coordinate 9,501,244, forward strand.
TATTCCAAGTCAAGGCAAAAGCACTCTTTTTTTTATTCTTTTTTTTATTTTTTATGAATCTCTCAGAATCTTCCTCTATTCAGGAGTTATATCAGATGCTATCAAGATTTTCTTTGGATTTCCCAAAGTTTCGAGATTAAATACAGTTGTATTAATTGAATTAATGTCAAAAATGAATGTATCGTGATCATAAGAAATGAAATCATTAGAAACACCATACACCTAAGCAAAATTTGTTCATTGTATTGAAACAACCAACACTGTCATAAGAAATTCTTGGAATAAAAAGAACAAAGCATCTAAAAAAACATTATCTTCTTCTCCACTCTCACTAATGGATTAACAATCTACCGCCACCATGGGAAACCCATCTTCACCCATCTCCTAATGGATGATAGTGACCTATTTATCTTCCTACAGCTCTTCGCAATGCATGCCACTCAGGTAGACCAGACCCGATCAAATACATAGCGGGGGGACTGCTTTATAGCCTGCCTTCTTCTTCTTCTCTCTCTTTTCAGGATCCGTGATCTATTTAGGATTGATAAGATCTTGGATCTTGTTCCTCAAAGTTCGACAATAATCTGTTAGATGTCGGTATGCTGATGATAGGTGCAATATTGATCACTTCTATGCCCTGGTTGTCCTTGATTCATAGCTAGCCTGGGTAGCAATGGTTGTAGCTTGCCCTCCTTTACTAATCTCTCCATTGCCTAGGATAGACACTGGCCAAGGTTAGAAAAGTGCCTCTGGCCTTGTCGTACTTCGATAGTTGAAACCTCGGCCGTTTTACCATTTCTACCATTACCGCTTCCAGCGCCGCCGATCTGTACCCTGACTGGTTCCCAAAATTTTTCCCAGCAAAGTTATTTTGGCTTGCTTTCTTTGTTAGGCAAGCCCCCTCAGCCTCTACATCAATGTTCTTAAGTGACTCTCAATCTCTGAGTCCCTTAAAGCTGAGCAAGTCCCTCAAGTAAGGGCATGAGTTCCTGATGAATAGCCTAATCTAGTCTGTAGTGTCATGCTTTCACTTCATCTCCATGACCCTATTCCTTCTTCCGGTTAGGTATTCATGGAATGACTCATCACTCCTTTACTGTAAGAGTTTGAGGTCCTTTAAGGTGACCTCTATCCTAGTGCTGCAGTTCTACTTCTTCATGAACTCTTTCGTCAAAAGGCCCTAGTCCTCCTTGGATCTTCTGTCCAACCCGTGACACCAGTCTACTGCCGACCCACCAGACTAAGGCAGAAATATCCCACTTTTTGCTTCTTGGTCAACCCTGTGGCCTTCATCACTAGGGTATACTGCTTAATGTGTGCATATGGGTCCGAAGTACCATCGAACTTGGCAGCTCGGGCATCTTAAACCTTTGGGTTAGCATCTCTTTATCCCCTAAATCTCTATTCTCGGGGTTGATTCCCTTCCAAGCTGATAACAAGCGAGTGATCACCTCAATCTACAGCCTCATTCCTTTCATAGCCTTATCCTCCACCTTGGGTGCTCTACCCCTCACAGCTTGATGGGCTATTAGCTCCTCAACCTTATCCTCCATCACGAAATCCTCATCAAGATTAGGGATCCTTGCTCTTCTTGGCTCAACGGGAGTAGCAGCTTTATGCTCATTGATAAGTTGGCAAGCTGCATTACCTACAATGGGGACCTCTTTGCCAGCAGGAGGTTCAACTTGCCCCCGAGGAGGGGCTACCGATGTTTGTGGAGCGATAGGTGGTTGTGCAGCAGGAGGAGGAGCAATCCTTTCGGCCATGGCGCCCATCATCTCTAACATCCTCCGCTCAAAATCCTCTAGTCTCCTAGCAAGGTCTTGAGTGGTTAAAGCTCCGGTCTCTTTTGCTATTGATGATTCTAAGGATGATTCACTGGTCATTGAGAGTGACTCAAAATCCCAATCAGACACTAATTCCAGTAATCAAAAGAGCAGGTTTGTCCTTACTAGCCGATCGTCAGAACCTCTACTGCACTTAGATGAATCTATGATAGCTAAAAGATTCAAATTGTTAGAATGATGCATAAATGACATATACAATGCATGATCGCGTGTTATGCAACATTCATAACCATATACAAGCAAGTAGATCCTTCCAACCTTTTGACTCCCGCACACGAGGTCAATTAGTCTCTTCCTAGGTGGGCTTAATTCATGGGTGAACTGGGGACCCGATGAACGTGCATAGTGCACAACAAAAATTCGGCATCATAACGTTTCTCAAAATGCGCATACGTATGAGTTTCGGCCATTATGTATTCAAATACTTCAATTGAATTAAGGTGACCCCACCGGGGCATGAAAACCTTTGATTGAAGACCAGTTAATTTGTTTGATTTTGTTCAATACATGACGGCCCACATGACAAGCATTGTATTATGGTTCATCTCACCTAGGGAAAGTATCTATTGCCATTACATGAGCGTTGGTCAGGGTGATATTTATTTATGGCTACCTAAGCATGGTCCCTGCCAATGGGTCTAGCTCATCACGAGCATAACGACCGATCAGGTCTCCATTTGATATACCAAAAGGTATTAGGCTTGGGCTAGTGATTATCCTTAACACTTTCCTACATTGAGTGAACTTAAGGTTGTGCTTCGGGAACGCACCGGGGTAGAATAAGGGTACAAACTAACATAATTCTAAGGCAACAGCATGATGCAATGCAACTTAGAAGGGAGATAGAATTTTCGTTTGAAAAACTCAATTACACATTTTAACCAAGACACTTTCAAAGCAAAGTCACAAAGTCCCCAGTGGAGTCGCTTTTAGGGCTCGAGGGATTAGTTCGCGTCATTTGATCTTGGGTAATATGAGACATTTTTGAATCCCCACCCAATAGGACATTGGGAAAGGTCATCTAGTCCCATAGAAACTTTAGGCACCTTTGAGGTATTTTCGAGTTGCCACCCTATTTACAGGAATTGGGAAAAGCCCATCTAACCTCGAGGTCTTAAACCAGAGAAGATGTTCGCAACTTCACTCTTATTTGTGCCTTGGTTAATTATAAATGAGTTTTTAAATTAGAAAACTCTAAACTCTATCTCTCTTCTCACGCAATTAATGCAATTTATTTAAAGGCGCAATTCAATCTTTGAGAAAAGCGGTAAATAAAAGCTATAAAAAAAAGCAGTAAATAAAGTAGTAAATAAAGCGGTAAACACACAAAGCCACGCCATTTACAAAGGAGAAATTGGGATAGAATACAATCCCCAAATGAGAAAAAGCTAAGTAAAATTGCCCCTAAAAATAATTAATTGCAAGGGCACACAAGATATGTATAAACATAAAGTTAAACAATCAAGCAAAATTTATCAAAAAAGGAGACATGCATAAATCTGGATATTTGTTAGGTTTAGGAACATTGGTTCCTTCACACTCACTTAAAGAGGAATTGAAGAGTTATTTCGGCTATTGGCTTAAAAACCGGGATGAGTGATCCCATTTTTAGAAAGTTTAACTCTTCATTTTGATTCATGACATTTTGCATTCCTTGGCTAAAATTGAGGACATTGGTCCCAATTTATTAGTAAAATCCCAATTTAGTCATAAAAATATTTTTGTGATTTTTTAACTGACACGCGTATGAAATAAAACTATTTGATTTGCAAATATATACAATCACATAAACAAGGGGTAGGTAAGGTCTCACTCAATTGATAAATCCTCCTACATGTCATGACCCCTCCATTCGGTCACGACGACGCTCAACAAGCAAATGTCACATTTCTCCATATAACAAAACAACAACAGAAAAATGTTAGTAATAATTCTTAAATTAACCACATAAACATAAAGGCAAGATAAATGTGAAAGATGCTTAATATACATGTACGAAATGAAATGGGTTGAATTAGACGTGTGAATTCAAAGTACAAATCATAACCATGTAAAAAGATTTAATGAATTATGCAAAATTAACCATGCAAATGGCATAACAATAATAACAATAATAATAATAATAATAATAATAATAATAATAATAATAATAATAATAATAATAATAATAATAATAATAATAATGAGAGAAATAAAAGTAACAATATTGATAATAATAATATTAATAATAAAAGCAAACAACGTTAACGGTAATAATAATGATAATAAATAATAATAATGATGATGAAGATCACAACAACAACAACAACAACAACAATAATAATAATAATAACAATAATAATGATGATGATGATGATGATGACAGAAACTGTAACGCCCCCGTTGGAAGGACGCCAGTGCGCTACCACACACTCACTCAGAGACACGCATACATATCATAGCGGAAGCGTACATTAACAACAACAAAACTCATAATATCCATATGCTTAACATTAAATTAAAATATAATAAATACATCATTCAGAATTACAAAGGGTCCTTAAAATATTTACATATGCCTTAACACAAAAATATTACATAAACAAAAAGAAATAAAGGAGGAGACAAAATAAATACCTCTACTCATATGTAGCCGACCTGCAGATGCGCGACTCGAGCAAAAATCGAAAATCTTGCCACCTACACGAGAAAAGAACCCGTGCTAAGTGATAATGCTTAGTGGGGAGGAACAAGAACAACAAAACACTATACAATAATATCATACAACAACTCATAACCTAAGCATCACACTGAATTCACTAAGTAGAGGGAAACAGGGATACACAATTCAACTCACCATATGAAATCAGAACTTATTAACAAAAAACAATACACTATTACACTAACTGGAAATACATATATTCAAAAGACTTCACTATGCAACAACCAAACACTTCAATTAATAGCCTGAATTTCACTGGTGGAGGATACGGGGAACAGTACACGGGAGATCGAAGCCTCAACTACTTTTTATACCCGAAGGTAGCACGGGAGACCGAAGTCTCAAAACATTTTCACTAAGACCTTAACGGAGGTCAATCGCAATCACTTGACCCACAGCGGGGCCAACACGGCAGCTGCACTCACTAACCCTTCTTAAGCATGCTTAATTATCCACTACCTTGACACTTCAGGCTCTACACACACTTTCAGAATATAACACTATGCAAAATCACTAAGGTATACACAGTATCAAACCATTGCATAAATATTTAAATCATGCATAGACCTTACATATATCACGGCACATAACTTGCATAAACATGTAAAGATTAAACAAATATATATTCACAAGTGATTGAAGTAAAGAAAATAAATCATACAAGATCCATGCAAGAGTGAGATGCCATGCAAAAACGGTTTTTGATATGCATTTTAGGAAAAACAAGGCTTTTCGGGTAGTATGCAAATCCCCCCAAAATCAAATACCATTTAAAAGAACTAAATCTCAAAACAAGAGAGGGTTACACGGTGGTATGGGGATACCTTACCGCTGTGTAAGATACCCCACACGGTGGTATGGAATGAACCATACCGTTGTGTAGAAGGATCAACAAATAAGGGAAACAGAGGCAGTTTAAACGGCGGTATGCACTGTCCTTACCGCCGTGTAACCTGTTACACAGTGGTGAGGAACTCCCTTACCGCCATGAAAAAAGAGACAGCATGGAACAACATCAAGACAGAATAGGTTTACACGGCGGTATGCCCTCCCTTACCGCTGTGTAAAACGCCCAGAACCCAGATATTGAAGAAAAACATACTTGTTTTCACTCAAACTTTACTCTCAACTCAAAATCACTATAACTCAACATGCATACACTCTTCAAATTGCTAAACACATTCAAACTAGCATGCTCATAATCATATGCAAGCATAATTTACATAAATTATAGGATGCTAAACAAGACATTCCAGAATTTTAACACAATCTACCATAACTCAGAAATTCATGTATAACCCATGGTTATTCACTTCAATAACTCAAACCCATTATCTTAATGACACTTATTATCTCACTCAATAATCACTACTCACTAGACATATACTTTTACACATACAAGCACTCAAATTTCCATAATTAAAACACAACATACAAATGATCCAAAGAGAAAGGCAAGACAACAACTTCCAAACAATCCACACTCAAGATAGAGCTCCCAAACCTAACAACAAGAAGCTTCAAACCAACTCTTCACCTTCAAGCTCAAGCCTTTTCTTTCATCCTTGTCCAACCTCTTATCCGGAACTTGCAAACAAATAAACCACTTGAATCAAAAACCAGAAAATCCAACCAACCCAGCAGAAAAACGGGAAGAAGAAGAAGAAGGGGAGAACCCAAGCACTTACCTCTCAAACCAGCTTCAACCACATAAAATCCAACCCAAACCTTGAAGATTCATGTTGGCAAAGTAAGAGAGACCAAGAAAGAAATGAAGAAGGGGAAGGAGAAGAAGAAGAAACGTGAGCAAGAAGAGAAATTCTGCTCTTTCCTTGCTTTCCTTTCTCCTGCACTCACTTCACATTAATTGCTCTCACCAACTAAACCACATGGCATACTCCTATTGGTCCCAAAGTTCCCACTTAGACTTTCATGCCCTAGGCACCATACACCACATACACAAGATAACTTCTACTAAATGCTTTAGATCCTTGGTACAATACACACACTTCACTAGATAATGGCTTCACTTAACAATTTTTATTTAATTTTTTAATTAAATCCCTAAATGTCCAAATTTCCTCATGTATAAATTACTGAAATACCCTTTTAATTTTCGACTTAACTCATGAATTTCAACTAGGCCGTTTTTGGGTTGTTATAGAAACAACGTTGATAAATATAATAACAATAATAATGATAATAACAATACTAATAATAATAGTCATAATAATATGAATAATAAAAGTAAATAACAACAGTAATAATAATATTAACATGCAAAAATAGTAACATTAAGAATAAGATAAGAATAGATGATAATCATAATGACAATAATAACAATAATAAAGATAACTTTAACAGCCATGATAACAACATTTAACAGCGATAATGACAAATAAAATGAAATGAGATGGGGAAAATGGGTTTAAGAAATGTTACCCTTAGATTCAATGATATAGAAGCAAGATGTTTTAATCTAACTACCCTTGTTAAGGTTTAAAATAGATTCGAAATAACTCAAAAAACTCAAAAAAACTCAAACGAAAAAAAATAATTTTTTCTATATTATTATTTGATAATAAAGCCAAGGTAAAGGAATAGATTTCCCTATATTAAGCTAAGCTCAAACTCTAAATATTTTTCTGTGTTTAAGAAGATTAAAGGAAGAGATTTCAAACACTGGAAGATTTTTTTTCTTTCTCCAGAACACTCTCTCGTTTTTTCTCCCTCTTCTCAAAAAACCTCCCTTTTCTTTTTCTTTTCCTTCTCCTTTATTTTCCCTGTTCTTCTCAAAAAAGGAAAGGACAAAAGCCCCTTTCTATGCCTCTCCCCCAAAAGCCCCTAAAACATGAAAGAAAAAGTTGCCAAAATCTCTGAAAAACCAGATTTCGCAGGTGGAAAAGGGACAGAAGGGAGCCTGCTCGCGAGTGGGTGGCCGCAGCTGGTGCGCCCAGGTGCAGACGCACGCCGCATGTGCGGGGTGAGGCCTTGCGCTGGAGGTCGTACCTTGCAAGCACAATGTTTGGCCTCGTGTTGTGCGCACCCTCACGCATGCGCCTCGCCTTATGCGGACCTTAACGCAGGCGCTGCACCTCGCACGTGCCCTCACGCAAGCGCCTGCCTCGCATGGGCCACTTTAGCAGTAGGCCACTGAAAACCCTATAAAATAAAATAAAAATAAATAAAACATCTAAGAGAAAATAGATAATAACAATGATGAAAACAACAAAAACCAAAGTAAATATAAAATTCAAAAGCATTGTGGTACAGTTATAAGAACTTGACAAGGGAATGATTGATTCTCACTTCATTGTTGACAAATCGGTCCTTATTTTCAACATTGGGTAACCCTGATCTTGGATCGCCTCGGGACCCGGTGTCTACAAGCACCTCTACAGTAGTGGCTATAGCCCCTTCATCTGTTACTGATTCCAAGGTAAAGCACCATTAGTCCTCGTTAGCTATGCAAACAAAAGAAGGAGACCAAGATCTTGAAAATTACTTCACAACTGATGTAGAGGATGGCTTGAGGATTCTCCAAACACGTAGAAGTAAAGTCATAAAGACAGAAGATCCAGTTTTAAAAAAGATAGAGGAAAGGATAAAAGCAATGGCTCGTGTTCGGTCTGCAAAAAGAGGGATTGGCCCCGAGTATAGAGACTTGGACATTGAAGAAATGTTGCCCCAAAGATTCAAAATGCCTAATTTGCCCAAATTTGACGGTACATTTTACCCATCAGCTCACATAAAGCAATACACACTAGTCATGAAAGAGACTATCCAATATTTCAGCCTTAGCCTTGTAGGTCCCCCAATTGACTGGCACTACGGTCTAGGTCGGGGAACAAAGGAAGATTGGGATAGATTGATTGAGGAATTTATGAGCAGTACAACTGTGTTACCTGAATGGATGTGACTCTGAAAGATCTAGAGTTATTGCATTAGAATCCTAGTGAGTCTTCCATGGGTACCTTAATCGATGGAGGAATGGAGTCCTAAAAATGAGAAAGAGACCAGAGATCCCAAATCAAATCAGGTTGTTTATCAAAAATTCTAGCCCCTATTTGAAGGAGGCACTTAAATTAAAGGGATTAAATGATTGGGAATCCAAAAGAGGAATATTTTGCCAAGAAAGCAAGTGCCACCGGCTATGATTAAGGCAATATAGGATTTAACGGGGACTCTAGTAGCAATAACAGAAATGATGGTGATGAGATGGCTGAAGCATTGGTCATTGAGACAGCCGTGCATTGTTATTCTAAGTTAGGTAAACCATTATCTTGTTATCTTGCTCATTTCATTAAAGAAGGAAAATTGGAACCATTGCCACCAAAGCCAGCCCTGAGCTAGGGAAGGTCAGGACATAGAGCGGATTGGTATTGCACATTTCATCAGTACATAGGGCATAAAATAGATTATTGCCGTGCTCTGAGAAAGTGCATCTATAATTAGGTTGACACAGAGCAAATTCCAAATCTAGGAAAAAAAAGAAAGAGATAGAGTTATTACAGGGCTGTATCATCACCTTTCCATGATGTGCTTAAGTTTACCTGAATGGCATGTGCTCCGAGACTTATATGGCATGTAAATATTTAGCCATCACCCGAAGAACTTGAAAAGTTGCGAGATGTAAATATCATCGACAATTTTGGGGGGCACCATCCAGAGAAAGGGAAAGCCTAAGGCATTAGAAGACTGTCAGCAACTCAAGCCCACAGTAGAGGAAGACGAGATAGAAGCTATTCTTTTTTATGATGTCACATACGTCTATGAACTATGTAATGATAATGGATATGTCTCTCTAGCTATGTTAATAATATGGGCTTTTCTTATGTATGCAATGTCTTATTTTATTGCATCATGCATAGTCATAATCATAACACATAAGACGTTAATTCAATAAGCATGGCTGTATTCAATCTCAGGAAAAAAAAACATCTTGATTACATTGATCACAACTCTTAAAGTGTGTTAAATTTGAGAAAAAATGAATAAAAAAGAAAAAATTAAAAATAAAGCAAAAACCTTTAAATGGGACTAGAATGACATGCTGAAAATTGATAAAGGCATTATTAGGTCGAAGCTCCTTTAATTTGCCAATATGAATGAAGGAACAAGTCAGTAAGTGAAACTTTACGAGTTGTTCCTTTTCCTCAACGTCTAGGGCATACACGATGCAACCAAATGAAATAGAGCTCCAATTGTTTAGAGGTTCCTCTAGAAGCTAAACTATCAAAGTCAAAACGAGCGAAGCATGGTCTTTTACAGCTAAATTTAAGAGGAAAGCTCACCATTTTGCCCGAATTTACGGAAAGGTAGTTTTGTTTAATCTTCTGGGAAATGGATAGAGGGCCATTCTTTCTTCTTAAACACCTGAGGCAACCTTGATTTAACCAAACCTATAATCCAATCCCAACCACCAAAAGCTACTTTAAAAATTGAGTTACTAAAGTCAATAAAAGCAAGATGCGAGCTTTCACAGTCAAATTTCAAAAGAAAACTTCACTATCTCAACAAGTTTGCAAAAAGGTGAAGCTGGCCTAATTTTATAAAAGTCGACCAAAGATAGAGTCACTTGGTGTTCCAGTCTACAAAGATCAAGATAAGGCCTTTTGTGCTGAAAAAGCTACTAAAAGGGGTAGCCATTCTGGTCAACAATGATGGAAGCAAATTCTAAGGCACCAAGTGATGTTGACAGAATGAATAAGGTTCCATGGCAAAGGCAAAGGCAAAAAAAAAAAAAAGAAAAGCCCTATATGTCGAAAACCGAAAAAAGGTGGCCTTACTAAAGTTGGGCACCCCGCTAGGATAAAAACCGAAAAAGGTACCCTAGGCAAAAAATAGGGATTGAGTGAAAATGTTTAATCGAGAAAATCTGAGAGAGCCGATTGATAATAGGAGTTGGATGCACATAAGGTGTTACTCCTGGAGATTGAGTGGAACCTGTGTTTTTGCATTGCATGTCTAGTTATGATTATTGCTACGCTATATGGTGCATATAGATAGGAATGCATGCATAAGCTAGGCATAAACATATGATTAAATGGTCAAAAGAAACCTATGGTATGCATAGGGACACATGCTGGAGCAAGCTTCATTTCAAGGTAGTAATGACAACACTTCATGTCACAAATACTTCTTTTATTGTTGTCCTCATCTTGATATTTTCATCAAGACGTTCCAGTTGACAAAGTACAATAGGGGGAAGAACCACCTCTTAGTGTCCAAAAGATTGTTCTTGATGAATGTCACAATTGAAATCTATTATGGGTTAGCAGAAATGAGATCACACCACTTGAACTGGATGAAGTAGAAATGTTTCTAGAGTGTTATTGAGGACCACAAAAAAAAGGCCGTTAGAGATGAAGATCATAACTGGCTCTTTAAGCAAAAGTTAGGCCAAGGGGTAGGGTGAAAACCTGAAAAAAAGTAGTCTGTCTTATAAAAATAAAATAAATAAAAAGAAGTTGGAGTGGGTTAGGTCCATTCCAAGCAAAAGTTAGGCAGAGAATTATGTGAAAATCCCTAATAGGATGCATTTCACTATAAGAAAATAACAGATTAGTGACGGAATTTCGTTGCTAATCGCAAATAGCGACGAAATTTTGCGACAGTGAAGCTCCATTGCTATTAAAGCGATTGCTAAAATTACCGACATAAATTTTTCTGTCGCTAACTTTAGCGACAAACTTAATGATTCTGTTGCTAATTTTAGAGATGGTGACGAAGACTTTAGCGACTGACATAAATTTAGCGACGGAACATGTATTTTCGTAGGAAATGAAATCAGACCAAATCAATCAAAACAAAAAAAATAGAATATAATATTAGTAGGAAATGAAAGTTATTACCTTTAGACATGGCAAGTGTAACACCCTTATCACTTCCATACACTACATACATTACATTGCTTAAAATATTATCGTGATAGCTTAATTACTATCTAATCGATACTTATGATAAATGGGGTATAAAATAATTTTTTCTTTCTTTTCCACTTATTCTTTCATTTATCTTGTAAATTTCTATAATACTAACAAATCACATTAAATGCAGTTGTAACACCCCTTGCCCGTACGTGGCACTCCACATAGTAATATTATCAGAGCATGACTGCAAGTAAAGGATACTACCAGACAAACCACAGCAGAAATAATATCAAAAATAGAGTTATAATTTTTTTTAATACATAAAAATTTTACATATCAAGATTGCATAATACTTTCACTATAAACATATTATATATAGATCCTTTAGTAATGAAACCATAGTTCATAACATTACAATTAATAGTTACAATTTTATTAAGATACTCCTACAGACTCGTTGGCCTTGACTGCTGCGGGATGTCCCTGGTGACTGTTCTATCTTCAAATCTACACGGATGAAATAGCCATGCTAAGCTTAAAGTTTAGTGGGGAATACATAAACATAATATAAACGACCACTCATAATAGTCATCAACTTAAACATTCATTTGATGAACACTTGACTGGTATATATACATGCAATCATCACATACAATCATTGCATACAATCATTCACTCATTAACTCATTTTATGAGAAGATAATCACTTTCAAATCATTTATATTCATTTATGTCCCTAGTAGAAACCCGGTAGAAATATATGAACCAAGTAATCAGGGTGTGAATCTCGTGGTCCACAATAGTAAAGAATGACCCCGAAGGACCACTCAGCAATGTCACAAAACAGTCAATCAGTTATCAATATGGTAGTCCGTCAATGGTCTACCCAGTGTAGTTAAATTATCATGCATAAACCATATTTATAAAAATATAATAAAATATTATTCAATTTATTTATCAATTTTGAATGAAATAACACATTTTGATTCCCTTAAAATGCATAATTAAGGGCATTTACTTATTTAGTACACACAAAATTCCATAATTACCATTTTGTTCTCAAACTTTTTAATTATTCCAATTATGTCTTGTTTTTTTTTACACAAGTATAATTTTAATCACAAATTAAGCATTTCAAGCTCGTTTTTACTAATATTCCCCTGTATGAGACTGGCAGAAATCTATGCATTGGATAAATGAGACGTGAACCCCAAATGCTCACAAACATACTAGAGGTATCCCGAAGGACCACCCCTGTATTAAAATACATTCCAAAACATTTTATTTGACTTTTAAACATTTCGATATAATGAGGTAGGACCGTCATTGGCCTACAAATAGTGAGACGTCATGCTCACACCCGCGGTCTTATGTCCCTATGTCTAGCCAACATATCCTGTAATAGACTTGACCATCAAATTACTACATAGGGCATCATTATTCCATTTTTCATATCTTTAATTAGTCATACATACATTTCACGGAATTTTATCATACTATTCCATTACTTTTTATTCTTATGCCATGTCATGTTATTAACTAATCATGTCATCATGATATACATGGATAAACATATGTATACCATTCGGCCAACATGTCAATAATGCACCATAAAATTTTTTTTATATCATTTATCATCCATTTAGCATAATTACATGTTGATTAACATAGACATACCATTAATTCACATCAAAACACATCAAAAATCAGGTCTTTCACATTTTAACACTTTGAGGAACTTGTACATTTCTAGGCACACATCCATTTCTCATAATTTGGTTCGGACTTGGAATAAATATTCCGAGTTTCCTACATATCTCAAGAATTAGGAATCAGAACCACGTAGTTCTACATACTCTAATCTACTGTGTAAAAATATAATACACATATAATCAGGTAGCAGATCAGAAAATAGATCAGATAATAAATTATGCATCATAAAATAATAATCTGCGTATTTCTTGAAATTCTCTATTTAACAGTGTAAGGTTTGGATAAATATTATTTAATATTACTAAATATTTATTAAATAATATCCTGCATAATGTTATTTGCATATCATCAATTTAATACCTATCATATTATTTATATTATAATCTAGTATATTCCTGGTCAATCCTTTAATAACAAGTCATTCAAATATACCAAACAAGTTTTAGGGAGTTGAGGTTAAAAGCATATTTAAAATGAAAACTAAATCATACGAATAATTCATAAAATAACACAAAAACTTAACAAATATAATTTGTTATTGCTAAATAATCATCATATTAATTAATTATTCATCATAAGAATTTATTCAATTCACAGGTAATTTAATTACATATCCTCATTGCCTAATCATAAAATAAGTAACACTTAATTTTCAGGCATTTCTAAATACTTTGGAGCTAATTTGGAGGTGCAGAACTGATTCTATGATGAATTGGTGAAGAGGGAAAAATTACTCTAAAACACAGCCATGCTTTATCAAAAGTACAGTTGTGCTCTCTAACTATTTTATCAATCTGATTGCCAAAAACATAGCTGTGTTCTACTGAAAGCACAGCTGTGCTTTCCAGCCAGTCACCGAAAGCTACCAAAATTAAGTGCACAACATAAGGCAGAATTCATTTACTGATTCTACCTGCATTTTTGAACTAATAAACGATATTTTCAGACTAAATGGTCTTCATAAGATTTAATCCTCAAGATGTTAACTTTCTAATGACAAAATTTTAATTCGTTTGGGACTAAAATCAGGGAGATATACCCAAATGTGTCAACACTGCTCCAATGACACACCTGACAAATTTAGCTATTGTAATGGGCAATTTTGAGGTCCTTGAAGTCAGAAATAAATTACAGTTATTTATACAAAATTTTTAGAAAATGATGTTAAGGTTCTAACCCAACTGGAATCATGCATTTTGGAGTTCTAAAAATCGACTTATGCTAAAAAAAATGACCAAAGGTCAATCAGACCCACCTAGGCAGATTTACACTTTGGAATTCAACAAGCTCCAAACCAACTCATTTGACACAATCAATTCACCAAATTTAATCCATACCAACATAAAAATATAAATTAACACTTCAGAATATTCAATTCAACAATTAAGAATCATTAACACACAAATTAATAAACCAATTCCCAAACCTCATTTGATGGCTCCTTCATCTTCATTAGCTCCTTTTTTCTTGCTTTCTCACTCTTTTAACTTAGAAGAATCACCTTCTTCACCTTAAAACAATCATGGCTAAAATCCCCATGTAGAAAAACTAAGAAAATCATCCATTAATAACTCAATTAAACCTTATAAACTAATAATATACAACCTAATTGAGTTATTAGAACCAAAGAAATCAATTAAAATTCATTAATTACAACATACCTCATCTTTGCCCAAAACTAAGAATTCTTGATTCCTCACTTAATCTTCATTAAATCCAGAAATTAAAGGCTGAAATTACCTTCAATAAGGGCTGATTATTAATCTTAATGCTTGAATGGAAGAAAAATTGAAGAATTTCCTTTAGAAAAGAGGAGAAAAATGTTTCTTTTGAGAGAGAAGAGAGGAAAACGGGATTCTGCAATAATTCTGGGTTCATAAACAGTTTCTTGGGTTTATATAGTGAGGTTTTGGGTTGGTTTAAGGTCCAACCAAATTGAGACAACCAATCCAAACTCAAATCACTTTTATGGCTCGATTTGAACTATTAATTTAATTTTCTCTTTTACTATGCTCAAATTCTCCCAAAATTAATTTCATAATTCATATCATATAAAAACTAGGCTGTACAACAAAGGTCACCTCAATCGGAGTCCGTTTTAGGTCTGGTTCACTCAAACCAGTCCGATCAGTAAATTTTCAATGTCCTCGAAAAATTCTCTTTTTACTACAAAAAATTCCTACATATCATCTACAGCCAATCTAGAAATTTTCATCAGTTTTGGATCTTATTTGCTATTTTTAAAGTCTCGATCAAACTTTCTGTCAACTAAGTACTATTTAAACCGAAATCATTTATTTTTCCTTACTTTCTAAGCTTAATTCCTCATAAAAATGGCTCCATCATTCTTAACACATATTAATTGGACTCCAATAATATTTTGGGGTCAATCGATAATTATTTTCTAGTCCGATAATTATTTATCAGTTCGATAACCCAATTTTTCAGTGTCATCAAAAATTATTTTTTCATTACCATGTGATTCTACTCATTCATACGAGAGCATCCATATTTTTAGATTATTTTTCTAAGGTCCGTAGCATCCTCTACGGTTCGGCCAAACACTCAATCAAACTAGTTATTATTCATAACGAATCCGTGACTTTTTCTTATTTTCGACTTTTGAGACCATACTTAACATCGATTTCACTCGAAATTTTAACCTCAAACTCATTGTAACTTATACTTTTCAATAATCAAATAAAATGTTTTTGGACTCCAGTAGGTACTATTTACGCTGGTATCACTATTCACTATCGGGAAAAATTATTCCCGGCTAACCCAGTAATGAGGCCATTACAGCAATACATTCATCGCATCATATCATTCAATAACCGTCAATCATATTCATAATACATAGCACTTATTAAATACTAAAATCTTACATATACATGCCACTAACAAAAGCAAACATACTATTCTTAACTTCAATCTGGAGGTCTGATCTGATCTCGAAGCTGGTAGAATGCCTACTACTCAGACGTCTGACTTCATACCTATACTCAGTCAAATAAACTACGTACTGAGCATTAAATATACTCAGTTGTGATTATGAATCTAAATATTTCCAACTCTGACTTACACATATATACATACACATACATACCTGTACATTATTTTAATCCTCACTTTTAGACTAACCAATGTCATATTACTGTCTAGTCCTTCATTTTACTTCACTTACGATTTTATACTATTCTTCTACTTTTCACTCTTAACTTATGATCTTACCTGCAAACTATTCACCTTGGTCCTTTGATCTTATTCTTTGACTTATTACTCTTCTAATGCTCATTTTAACATTGTTCACTGATCTTATTATCTAACTTCTCTGCTTTTCATTTAACTTTAACTTCATTTCTTAAAAGTAATCATTGTACTCCTCTAACTTTTAAATCTTTGCGTTTATACCTTCACTCTATAATACATTTACTTTATTACATTCACTTCATTCACTTTGTATACTTCTATAAATTCCTGAATTTCATTTAGATCACTTACTAAGTCTTAATCAGTGTCATTGTACACCTATTTACTTATTTGGCAAGTAAATTACGGTTTAACCCTCATTAGTTCCTATTAGGCTTTTACATTTCAATTAGATCAATTAATCACTCATTTGCTTATTTTCATTCATTAAACCTATTATTTAACATAATTACTCCTGTTTATACCATATTTACGATTTTGCGCTCCACTAGTCACTCACTTACTATCATGGCATTAATTCATTTATTTCATATAACAACACACTATTTCCACTTCACTTTTCATTTTATTCTATTAGGTACCATCAAAATGGCAAATTTTCGCTTTAGTCCCTAATCTTTCAATTAATTGCAAATTTGCCATTTTTATAACATAATTACGATTTTGTCACTAATTCATTTCTCTTTTCATTTTAAATCAAACGGCTTACAAACTACATATTAGTCCTTATATTAGCATTTTCATGTCAAATTATAGTTTAGTCCTTAAACTTTGCATTCTTTACGTAAAGTTCATTTTAGTTTCACTTTTCACTTACATGTCACTTCTTAACTTACTTTTACACTCAATTACTGTTTTGCCCTTAACTTTTATCAAATTACAATATTGTCCTTCTTTTAACGATTACTTATAATTTTGTCATTTATTTACCCCATTTTCATATTTGTTCACATCTTACCTTATAATTTATCAATTAGACATTCAACTAAATATTTTTACAGTAAATTACATTTTAGTCCTTAAACTTTCATCTTCTTTCATGTGAATCCCTTTTCACTCAAATTATCTTTTTCACTTCATTTTTTTTTACATTTTCTTATCTTTTTACTGTTATTACCCATTTAACTTATCATTTGGGTAAATTACCTTTTTCACCTTAAACTTTTCATTTCTTTCATTTAAGTTCTTTTACAGTTGAACACTCATTTTCATTTTACTTTTTACATTTTGATATCACTTTTACAATAATTCCTCTAGTGCAATTGTTGCTTATTTTCACAAGTATACGAAATCGATTCAAGTAATAAAGAGTGAGTGAGTTATCATTCCCACAAGGACTGAAGACTAAGTACAAAAAGTATAATAATTTTCTATTATTTAGGTAAGCAAAACTTAATTCATTAAACTAAAAAATAATTGCAAAAATAAAATCACACAAACAATTGAGAGATTGAAAGAAATCAATAGATGAGAAGCAAGGGTGTCTTTGAGTTCACTTAAATCTACCTTTTTCAATTATAATTATTAGCAATCAAATATATTACTTAAACATGGGAAGAATAATCCTAAGATGTTTAACATGCTTTCCCAAGCTATGCTAGACTTATTCACTAATTCACATTAATCTTTTATAATAGATATTAATGAATGAATTTACAATTATGATTATATTCAATAAATTCCCACAAGTCAAGTTATATTATTTCTATTCAAATTATGTTCTTGTGTTGTTTACAATTCTAATCCAATCTTAAAATTTTATTTTCGTACTAATCTTAAGAAAATAAATAAATCAATCAATGGCCAGTTAACTAATAGCATTAAGCATAATTATAAACAATTGTAAAAGTAAAGAAAGCTAATTAAAATAATTAAAAAGAGTAAGAATTCAAGCTATGTTAAAGATAACGCTTAAAGAAATTTAGCTCATGCTAATAACTTCAAAAAATCCAAAATAACAAATCAAATTCAATAACAAAGGTAAAACAAACTAGAAACTTGAATTAAGATGATAATCTGGGTGATTGCGGCTTACAATCCTATAGAATTTCTTCTTTTACTCCAAAGCTTGTGCGTGTAAAAAATAAAATCAATCCAAATCCCCCTCTGCAATTTGAGATGGAAATTTCTTTTATAGGAGAGAAAGAATCCTAATCTAAATAGGAAAACTATTAGTCTTATTCTAGAAGGAATAGGATAGGCAAGTAAACTGAAATTAGGAAATCCTGTTTAAAACCTGAAAACCAGCAAAATTAAAACAATTAAATCCATTTTATAATTAAAAACTAAAAAGCTAAAAGCAATAAAAAGATAATAGAATTTATTTACAAAACTATAATTCTAATATAAAAAATTACCTAAAACTAATCTAAATTACTATATAAAAAACATCTAACAAAATACCTCCAAACTTGAACTTTGCTCGTCCTCGAGTAAAAAAGAATAATCCATACTTAAGAATAATTCAAACTCAAAATTTCATATAATATCAAACAATCTCAACCAAGATAAACAGTAGTATAGTTCACAAATTTTTTTTTTTCAAAAATAGTCATACCCACTTCTAAAATTTATGAAATCAACTAATCGCAACCTCTTATAAACTATGGCTTTAAAAGCTAAATTGACTTATAATAAGGAGTTAGTATTTCACAACAAATTATCATCCATTCATACAAAACATAACAATCTAAAAAAAAAAAAATCTTGAGAGTAAAATATAATGAGTTCAATATTATGATCACACAATTAAGTTTCGATAAAAATTAAGCTAATACATAGAAAAACATATACTCAACCTACCAAGATCAATAAAATTCACATAAATTCTTACAATAAAATTTAGAGAACATAGGAGCTAGGATATTCCATTTTTTTTCTTTTTCTTTCCTTGTTCTTTTTTTTTCAATTTATTTAATTCCTAGATATCTTATACGTCTAATTTCATTGCTCAAAAATCTAAAAACTCATACATATCATGGCAAGGTTATAATAAAGTTTTTAAATGCATTAACAATTATCTTTTGCAAGTAAATTTTGTTCCTTAATTAAAACTCACACATCCTATACTCCAGAAAAATTGCTAAAATTAATTATATCTAATGCAAATATATGTGAAAAAAATCATTAGTGCTAGCTTCTTAAAATAAATCAAATTAGTTCATTAAGCCATAAATTATAAAGGTTGTATAGTGACAAAATTAATCTTAAATAGAAAATAGTCATCCTAACTTAGTTAGTATCCAACTATACACTAGCTTAATCTTGGTGTTAATTTAGCTACAGTTGTCACACCCCGTTTTCCCCCCAAGTAGTTTGAGCCATGTGTATGTGTGCATGTGTGTGTGTGTCTTGGCATATTTTAATGGTATTTTGGATAATATGTATGTTTTGTGGGTTTTATTAGAGTGTAAGTGCATATATGATATTAGGGTGTGTGCGTGTGGGTCTTGTTAGTGTGTGTGCATGCTCATAGGGGAGTAGTGTGTGAATTAGTGAGGGTTAGTCTAGTGTGTAGTGTCTTGCTTTGTTGTAGGGTGTGAATTATCAAAACCCCCCAATCTCAAGGTGACATGTGGCAAGGGAAATTAAGAACGGGTATATAAAGAGAGGAGAGAGAAAAAGAGAGCAGAATTCTGCCCTAGCTCTCCCATTCTCTTCCTCCTTCCCTCCTTTGCTTCTTCTTTCTTCCTCTTCCTCTTGTTGCACCTTGATTCCTTCTTTTTTTGGCTGTCTTGTTGGTGGATCTTGGTAATTCTCAAGAGCTTTATTAGTAAGTTAGTGGGTTTTCTCTTCTTCATCATCTTTTCTCTTGATCTTTGTTAGATGTGTTTTTAATCTAGGATTTTGTGTTTGTATGGATCTTGGGTTTTTTTGGGTTTAGAAGCACCTACTCATGATCCCAAGGGGGAAGAGAAGGCGAGTGGGAGTGGAGCTTGCAACTAGGAGCATAGGAATTTTCAGGTTTGGGAATTCATTTGAATTTGTGCATTTTTGTGATTTGGTATGTTGAATGATTTTTCTGGAAATTTGAGGTTTGATGAGGCTCCTGTTAGTGCAAATGTTATGGGTTTTTGTTTGATTTAAGTTGTGATGCATGAATGATGAATTATTGGAGCAAATTTTAAGTTTGATGAACTTTACTCAAATTTTCTGGGTTTGCCACTTTTGAGAATCTTGATTATGTTAATTCATGATTTTGATTATGTTAATTGTTGTAAAAGTTGTGTTTTATGTTATTTATGATGATTGGGAGGTTGATTTGAGGTAAGATGAAGTTTGGGTTGATTTGTGTTTGAGTTTGGAGGTTTGGGTGATTTTCGGAGTGTGTTTTTCTGAAGATTTTTGCGTAAGAGCTGAAAATCACGACTCTGTTGCGAGCGCAATAGAGCTCGGTGAATTCGGCCTTTGCGCATGGCCGAGCGGATTGGGTTGTTGAGCAGCTATAGCGAGAGCGCTCTGTCATAAGCAAAACAGAGCGCTTAGATACCGATCAAATTGGGTTGCTAAGCTGCCGCAGCGAGAGCTCTTTGTCGCATGTGAGATGAAGCCTCACGTTGTGAGGCCCATGTGAGGCCCATTTCACAGGTGAGATGAAAGTCTCACCTGCCTCACGCGCCCCGTGTTCCAGCACGTCGCTTCTCCCATTTTTCGTGGGAATTTAGTTTGAAAAGTATGGTTTATACTTGGATTTGGTGGAAAAAATGGACTAATCCTGTATGGGACATTTAAAGAGAAGTGAAAGTTGAAGAAGAAAAAAGAGGAAGCGATTATTGAAGAGACCAAAAAAATGGAAAAGAAAAAAAAAAGAAAAACAACACAGAAAGAAAAGAAAACTTTGAGAGCAAGAAAATAATTCTCATTTTTCAAATAGCTTCTGGGATTGTATCTTAAATCCAAGAAATCCATTCTCGGTGTTTGGGATTCAATCACCTTTTTTCTTCTTCTTAACGTAAACTTTTACCAAAATTTGTTAAACTCTGTTTTAATCTTATTTTCAAGAAGAGCAAATAAGGAAACCAGGAATCTTTCATTTGCAGATCAAAGATCAACATCTGATGTTAAATACTGAATAGCCATCTCTCTACTCCTTTTCTTTCTTCTTTCTTTCTTTCTTTTTACTTCTTTTCTTTGTTTTGCTGAGTTAGTAAGTTTTGTTCATTGTATATATTGTATATGCTATTCCTTTGATCTTATTAACCCATGTTTGTTGCTGTTATGATTCATTAAGCATGTTCATTGCTTTATTATGCATGTTTTGATCGCATGATATTGTGTTTATTAATATATTTTTAGTCCTCTATTTACCCCTATTTTTCTGGTTATTGGAGTCGTAAGTTTTATTTTGCTTGAATTGTGGTTGCCGATCGGATTTTGCCTTCATTTTTGCTTGAGTCTTCTCAGGTTAGATTTCACTTTTTCCCAATCGGATAGTGCTGTTGATTCCTTTTTCCCAATCGGACGTTATAAAAGAGAGCCATGTTTCCTGATCGGACTGCACGAATCGTGCATGCATTGCGCGACTCGTGCAATGCATTCATGAGTCGTGAATGCATTGCACGACTCGTGCAATACATTCACGAGGCGTGCATGCTCGATCCTTCGTCTCCCCTATTTTGCTCGGTCGTCCTTTCTCCCCGTTCTGCATTGTATAGTGCTTTCTCAATTCGCTGGTTTGCCATTGTTCTTTGATTAGTGTAATCAATATGAATTTAATTTAATCTGCTTTGTCTTTACTTATGTTCACTTACTTAATTGTTTATATTCAATTAGTTTAACTGATTATTATTCGATTGATCTATTAATTATTTATTTTATTCAATTAATTTATTTGTTTATTAAATTTGTTAGTTTACTTTATTAACATTTTTATTCATTTTTGTTTTATTTGTCTCGAAAATTATTTATCTTCGCGAGTTACACTCGTGCTCAGGTCAGAGGATCGAAAATGAAAGACCTCAAATTTAGGGTTTGCATTTTAAGTTTCGTATTTTCTTTATTCTATTATTTTTATGTGCATGAAAAATGTATTCTTTTTATTATCCGTACTATAGGAAATCACATTTTTTTAACTAATAACTTGGGACTTTTCTTAATAAATTGGACCAATGTCCTATTTTACCCAATAAAATCTCACTTTCAAATGGAGAACTAAATTTTCATAAAATGGGATCAGTCATCCCGATTTTCTCAATCAATGCCAAAAAAAAATAGTTCTCCAATTTTTAAGCTAATAAAAATGGAACCAATATTCCTAAGAATAATAAATGACCCGATTTATGTATGATTCATTTTAATTACTTTGATACAACTTTAATTATTTATTTTGAATGTTTTTTTTTCCTTTTCTTTTTTGGCCCTTGTAATTAATTTTGGGGCAAATTTTATTATTTATGCCTTCTTATTTTATTTTGGGGGATTGTTCTGTCCCATCTTTTATTCATTTTTGGGGGATTGTTCTATCCTATTTTCTTATTTTTGTACTTTTTTTATTTATTTATTTATTTATCGCTTTCAATATGCTTGCAAATGCGCTTTAAATTCAATGCACAATCCCATGAGATGATAGATGGAATTTTAATTTCTTAAAAACTCATTTATAGACTTAAGTTATTAACAAAAGTGAAGTTCCGAACACCTTCTCTGGTTTATACCAATGGAGGTTAGAGACCTTTCCCAATTTCTTATAAATTGGGTGGCGACTCCAAAATACCTCAAAGGTGCCTAAAGGTGTTGTGAGTTTAGATGATCCTTTCCAATGTTATATTAGGAAGGAGGCATCCAAAATGACTCATGATGCCCAAGATCAAAAAGATGCGAACCAATCCCTCGAGTCGCAGAAGGCGGTCGCAAAGAGGGCCTTTGCTAGGTTCGGCGCGAGTCACAGTGGCGACTCCACTAGGGATGATCGAAACTTCGCTTTGAAAGTGACTTAAGTTAAAATTATAATTCAGTTGTTAAGAATCAAAAATTCCATTTCTAATCGAAATTGCATTACATACATTAGAGCCTTAGAATTATATTAGTTGATCCCCTAATTAACCCGTTGCATTCCTAAAACACGACCCTACTTTCACTCATTGTAGGGAAGTGCTCGGGATAATCACTAGCGCAAGCCTCGTACCATCAAATGGTATATCAAATGGAGACCCAATTAGTCGTTATGCTTGTGATGAGCTAGACCCGTTGGCAGGGACCATGCTTGGGTAGACCTAAAGTAACAGCACATTTGATCGAAGCCCATGTAATGTCAATAGATACTCCCACTAGGTGAAATGTACCATAATACCGTGCTTGCTATTTGGGCCGTCATATATTAAACAAAATCAATTAAATTAAATGGTCTTCATCAAAGGCTTCCATGCCCCAGTGGGCCCATCTTAATTTAGTTGAATTGTTTAAATACATAATGGCCAAACACCTATACAAATGTACAATAGTTAAGAGTTGTTATGCTGCCGATTTTTTGCCGTGCACTATGCGTATCCAATGGGTTCCCTATTAACCCTTGGATAAAGCCCACCTAGGAGAGAGACAGCACTACCTCGTGTGTGGGAGAAATAAGGTCGAAAGGATCTATCTGTTTGCATGTGTCTATTTATGCTGCGCCAGCATGACCATGCATTGTACTTTAAGTCATGCATCATCCTAACAAAGGTATGTTTTGCAGCCACCATAGATTCATCCAGGTGCTTTAGAGGTCCCAACTGTCGATTAAAAAAAGATTTCACTCTTGGGGTTGTCAGAGATAGTGTCAGATCAGAGTTCGAATTCCTTTTTAGAGGGTAGTGAGATTTTATCTTCTGAATCATCAGCTGAGGGAAGTATGTCTAATCTAGCAAGTGGTTCTGATGTAACTAGGGCAATAATTACCGAGGAAGTGGCAAAAAGAATGGAAACGTTTGAGACCCGGATGATGGCAATGATGGGCAACCTTGCTGCTACCCTAGCCTCGATTGCCGGGCAATAGGTTGCTACTCCAGTTAGAGAGCAAGAAGAACAAGGGGTTGCTAGACAGGATCCACCAGCAGCAATTGATCCACCTGTGGTTGAGCCAAGGGTGCCAGCGCCTGTCGAGCATAGGGGAGGCCCTAATTCTATGATTGACGTATGGGAGGAGCAAGAGGAACCGACAGTAGTAAAGGGAAATTCGCCCAAGCCGGAGGATACAATGTGGCAAAAAATTGAGGAGGAGTTTGAAGCTATGACGAGGATGTTGAAGGTAGGAGGAGGGATGAATCCTGAAGATCGGGAGTTAAACAGTGATAATTTGATCCCTCAGAACTTCAAGATGCCTGATATTCCCAAATTTGACTGCACTTTCGATCCCACCGCACACATAAAGCAGTACTCGCTGGTAATAATGGGTACTACTTTAATAAAAAGACAGAAGATTGAGTATTTTTTTCTGAGCTTAAGCGGCCCAGCGCTGGATTGGTATCATGGGCTAGACCGAAGGACGAAGGAGGATTGGGATTTACTGACAGAGGAATTTCTCAGACAGTATGATTGTACTACGAGAATGGAAGTAATTTTGAAGGATTTGGAGCTATTGCAGCAAAAGGCCTGTGAGTCTTTCCACGAGTATCTGACCCGATGGAGAAATCGAGTGATGGAAATGAAAAGGAATCTAGATACTCACGATCAGATACGACTATTCATCAAAAATGCGAGTCCGTATCTAAGAGATGGATTAAAGATGAAGTGATTGAGAGACTAGGAGTCTTTGAAAGATATCGCTATACAGACAGAAAGCAAATATATGGCCAGCAGGCAAGCAGTGAAGCTTAAGCTAAGAGGGGCTATACTAATCAGGTGGCAACTAAGCCAGCAAGCTCCAGTAGTGGCAATCGAAGTGGGAAGACAACTGAGGTATCGGCAATGGGTGCGAGTCAGAGGTACTTCTCGAATTTTGGTCAGCCTTTATCGTGGGTATTGAAAAGATTGATGAAAGAGGGGAAGCTACAGCCCCTACCACCCAAGCCAGCTAGGAACCAAGGATAGTCGGGGCATAAAGAGAATGAATACTGTGCCTATCAGCATACTAGGCATTTGATAGATAATTGTATAACACTGAGGCACCAGATTCAGGATCTAATCGACAATAAGCAGATCAGTGACCCTGAACAAAGAGAGAGTAAGAAGAAGTCCAATTATAATGCTATGCCACCACCTATTTTCATGATTGGGTCAAGTTTACCCGAGTGGTATGTCTTACAGGATTTGTATGGGAAAGAATATGTTGTTGTCACTCGCCCTAAGATTGATAAAGAAGGGATGTCTATGAGGGTGATAGATTGTTGGTCCTCCAGTGAGAGTGGCGAAGAAGACGAAGATGAAGAGAAGGAAGAAAAGTCTGCGGATCTATGGGAGTTAGACGGAGAAGGGAAAGAAGTAAGGGCTATGACAAGAAGTGGTAGAGTGGTCCCAGAAGTGGAGAAGTCGCAGGAACCAGTGCAAGCACCAGCAGAAAGGGAGCCGGAAGAGAATCAAATAGTAAAGTAGTTGAAGAAGACCATGGCTCAGATATCCATATGGTACCTTTTAAGATAGTCTTCTTCACACAGATAAAGGTTGGTTGAGGCTTTGAGTGAGTCTATCGTGGCCACCACAATTTCTCTATCTGAATTCTTAGATCTTGTCAAAGGGGGATCGGGAGAGAGATTAGTGTATTCTGATGCTGACCTACCAGTTGAGGGCTGCAATCACAACCAGCCGCTGTACATCAAGGCACAAATTAATGGTAAGCACACCGCTTGTGTCATGGTTGATGATGGCTCATCCATAAATGTCTGCCCTTTGGTGGTACTTCAGGCTTTTGGGCTAGATGAAAGCAAGCTTAGTAAGTCTGATTTAACCATCACAACCTATGATAATTGTAGAAGATAAGCCGCGAGAACATTTAGAGCTCTGGTTAAGACTGGACCTATTGAGAGGGAAGCAGAATTTATGGTTTTGCCTATGCCAGCCAATTTCTCAGCTTTACTTGGAAGGCCGTGGTTCCATAAGTTAGGAGGAGTGCCATCTACCCTACACCAGGTGATCAAGATACCACATGAAGGAGAAGTGGTGACTATTAGGGCAGCGAGAGAAAACTAAGTGCCTGCCTTGGGGATTTCTAACCAGCCATTTAGTGGCTTTCAAGTGTCTGTGATAGGAAAAGAGCAAGGCTTAGTGGATAGCCCTCAGGTAGTAAATATGATGAAGAAGATGCACTTCCTTCCAGGAGTTGGTTTGGATAAAAACTCACAAGGGCTGCAGTCTGCTATCACTACTCAAGCCCAAAAAGATCGAAAGGGTTTGGAATATAAAGGTGAACGTGGCAAGAGAAGAAGAAGTCATAAAAGATCCCCCATATTTCAGAAACTTTTGTTCCCACATCCCCAGTATGTGCTTACACTGGAGAAGAAGAGCCTCAGTGGGTGAATGGAAAGATTGTTCCGGGGTTTGAAATCTTTAATGATGTCTTCGATTGGGATGTTAGAGTGATCAAGTCTGCAGAGGACTTTTTGCACGAGGAGATTATGACATAGTGCAATTTCTGAAACGGAGATGGGCTCGAGGAGATTATTACTGAGAAGCTGTTAGCCACCATGTTCAAGGGGAAAGAGAAGATGGCAGAACCAGATTTAAAAATTGAAGATATGAGAATTTCACCTGAGGTAGTTGAAAAGCCTTCACCAAGCCAAGAGGCCAAAGCACAGTCTGCTGCAGCATCAGCATCGATAAAAGGTGAAAGCAATAGTCATATAGATAGTATTTTTATGCCAGAACTGTTTAATGATGACAATGTTAATGTTTCTGATTATATTAATGAGATGAACTTTGCTTATTTGTGTGATGTTTCTGATGATTTCATTTCTCATTATCATAAACATGATGCATTCATTTTTTACATTAATTCAACTGGCACAACTACATTTAATCTCGGAACTTTGGAAAACCCAAAGGAAATTTTGATAGCATCAGACATAACTCCTGAGGAGAGAATAAAATTTGAGAGAATTTTAAGAAAATATGAAAAAGTCTTTGCCTGGACTTATGAGGACATGCCGGGAATTGATCGAGAGGTCAC
The DNA here is from genome assembly GCA_947683425.1 of Excoecaria cochinchinensis. Taxonomy (NCBI): domain Eukaryota; kingdom Viridiplantae; phylum Streptophyta; class Magnoliopsida; order Malpighiales; family Euphorbiaceae; genus Excoecaria; species Excoecaria cochinchinensis. The sequence continues at coordinate 9,528,661 of CANTUQ010000004.1, forward strand.
CGAACATGCTATTCCAACTTACCTAGAGTCTAAACCTGTCAAGCAGAAACTCAGAAGACTTAGGCCAGAATGGGCACAAAAGGTGAAAGAAGAGATTCACAAGTAGATTGAGGCTAAGTTTCTAGTAGAAGTTAAATACCCGACCTGGTTAGCTAATGTAGTTCTTGTGGCTACGAAGGATGGAAAGGTCCACGTATGTGTGGATTATCGGGACTTGAACAAAGCCTATCCGAAGGACGATTTTCCTTTACCTCACATTGATGTGCTAGTAGATAGTGCAGCTGCCTGTATGATGTACAGCTTTGTAGATGGTTATGCTGGGTACAATCAAATCCATAACAAGATCATGGATCGAATCAAGACAGCTTTCATCACAGAATGGGGGAATGTAGACACCGAGTCTTGAGTCGAGGGTAATATCTGTCCAAAAAATGGCAATTTTGGCTCTCCGAGCAAACTTGATAATTTCTTCGAAAAAAAAGAGAAAAAGAAAAAAGGAAAAAAAAAGAGAAAAAGAGAAAAATATATACATATATGTAAAATTAAAAATTAAGATTAGGTTAAATTAATTAATATTATGAGATAATTAAAGTTGAAAAAGAAAATAAATATAGTGTTTAATTAGGTAAAGTTTGTGATAATTTAAGTAAGTTAAAATAAAAAAAAATGTATATATATATATGGAGAAAATTAAGGAGGAAATTAAGGGGCCAAATCTACCCTAATTTGGGGGTATAAAAAGAAAAAGATGGAGCAAAATTATGGGAGGCTGGCAGATGAGATGAGTGGAGCCAAGAAAGAAGAAAACAAAGAAAAAAGCCAAAGAGAAAGAAAAGAGAAATCAAAAGAGAGAGCAAGAATAGGAATAAGAGGGACAAAGAGCAAGAAACAAAGAAAGAAAGGGAAAGCAAAATAGGAAGAATAAGGGAACAGAGGAGAGAGCCCAACAGAAAACGCAACCAGAAAAAAAAGAGAAAGAGAGGGGAAGAAGGCGGGGGCGCCGCCGGCCACCCAAGGCGCCGGACCGCTACACGTGCCCCACCGTCAGACCGAGGAGGCCCGAACGAACCGGGCGGTGGCGCCGATCAGCGGCACTCGTCGGCGGGAAGAAGATCGGTGAGGACGGATCTGCGACGTTCCAAGGCATTTTACGACCGACTCCGGCGTCCTTCCGGCGCGTGACCGACGGCAACGAGTTCGGGGCATGGCGATCTGTCTTCCGGCAGTGGCGGTGTCGACCACCGGCGTCCTCCGGCGGCTGCGGCGAGGAAAATCCGGTGAGTCCCTTATTTATTTATTTATTTTATAATATTATTATTATTATTATTAATTAATTAATATTATTATTACTATTATTATCAATAATTTTATGTTTATTTATTTTATTATTATTATTATTATTATTATTATTATTATTATTATTATTTGTTTTAGTATTTATTATTGTTATTATTATTATTATAATTATAATTATTATTATTTGTTTTAGCATTTATTATCATTGTTAGTATTATTATTATTTTATGTTATTATTATTGTTAGTATTATTTAGTATTATGTTATCATTATTGTTAGTATTATTCAGTCTATGTTTGTTTTACTATATTATTATTATTATTAATATTATTATTATTATTATTATTATTATTGTGTTGATGCTATTGTTATGATTATTATTGTGACTATTATTGTTGTGTTATATTTTTATTGTTATTATCATTATTATTATTGTTAGTATTATTATTATTTTATGTTATTATTATGGTGAGTATTAATTACTTTATGTTTATTTTATATTATAATAATAATAATAATAATTATAATAATAATAATAATAATAATAATAATAATAATAATAATTATTATTATTATTATTATTATCATCATCATCATCATCATCATCATCATCATTATGATTATTTGATCGTTGCTATTATGCCCCGTTTATTTATTGTTATTATCATCGCATTTTTTATTGTTGCCATTGTTGTTTTGTCATTGCCCTTATTTTTTTTGGCATGACTTATTTTAAATTCATTTGCATGTAAATATTTGTGTATTAAATTAACATGTTCTATATTTATTTAGTCTTTATTTGATCAATTTTTAGAAATATTACTAATATTTTTGATGTCATTTTTTATTTGGAGATTTAATTATAATTTGCATCACTTGAGGGCCTCTGTGACCACGCGAAAGGGTCACGACGCGTAAGAGAGCACATCGGTTGGGTGAGATCTTTCTACGCTCTTTCTTTTGTTTGAGTTTGATTGCAAATAACATGTTTTTATTTTATGTACGGGTAAGATAAAAAGTCACCAAAAATATTTTATAACTAAATCAGGATTTTTGTTAATAAAATTCGGACCAATGTCCCTCATTTTAGCCAATTAACATAAAATGTCACGAATAAAACGAAGAGTTAAGTTTTCCAAAATGGGATCACTCATCCTGGTTTTTCAAAGCCAACAATTGAGTAACTCTTCAATCACTCTTTAAATGAGCGCGGAGGAACCAATATTCCTAAACAAAACAAATGTCCCGATTTATGTATGTTTTTCTTATGTTTGACTTTATTTGTTTGTTTTAAATTTATATTCATGTATCTTCTTTTGGGCCCTTGTAATTAATTTTGGGGCAACATTATTTAATTTCCATTTGGGATTGTATCCCGTCCCGATTTACATTTTTAATCTTCTTTTATTGGGGTTGTATTACACCCCAATTTTTCTTGTAATTGTGTGCTTGGTGTGTTTCCTGGTTTCCTTTATTACTTTATTTATCGTTTTATTTATTACTTTCCTTTATTGCTTTTGAGTGCTTGTAGTGCGCTTTATTTAAATGCATTAATCGTGTGTGACAAGAGGTAGAATTTTAGGAAGTTAAAGACTCATTTATAATTAACCAAAACATAAATGAGAGTGAAGTTCCGAACACCAATCTCTGGTTTAGACCAATAGAGGTTAGAGACCTTTCCGAATTTCTTGTAAATTTGGTGGCAACTCCAAAATACCTCAAAGGTGCCTAAAGGCGTTGTAAGGCTAGATGATCCTTCCCAATGTTCTATTGGGAAAGAGGCATCCAAGATGTCTCATGGCACCCAAGATCAAAAGGATGCAAACCAATCCCTCGAGCCCTAAAAGCAGGTTCAAATAGGGCCTTTGCTAGGTTCGGTGCGCGTCACAGTGGCGACTCCACTGGGGACTGTTTGTGACTTTGCTCTGAAAGTGTTTTGGTTAAAATGTATAATTGAATTTTTAAAACTTAAAATTTTATTTCTTTTCGAAAATTTGCATTGCATACATTAGAGCCTTAGAACTATGTTAGTTAGTCCCCCATCTTACCCCGGTGCATTCCCGAAGCGCGACCCTACTTTCACTCATTGTAGGGAAGTGTTAAGGATAATCACCAGCCCAAGCCTAGTACCTTTTGGTATATCAAATGGAGTAACAATTGGTCACTATGCTCGTGATGAGCTAGACCCGTTGGCAGGGACCATGCTTGGGTGGACCTAAAGTAACATCGCCACTGACCAAAGCTCATGTAAGGACAAGTAGAAACTTCCACTAGGTGATATGCTCCTTAATACGATGCTTGCGATGTGAGCCATTGTGTATTAAGCAAAATCAAACGAATTAAGTGGTTTCTTATCAAAGGCTTTCATGCCTCGGTAGGCCCATCTTGATAAGATTGAAATGTCTGAATACGTAATGGCCAAAACTCATACGAATGCGCATTAGATGAGATATGTTATGCTGCCGATTTTTCACCGTGCACTTTGCGTGTCCATAGGGTCCCCTGTTGACCCATGGATTAAGCCCACATAGGGAAGAGACCGCACTACCTCCTGTGTGAGAGAAATATGGTTGGGAGGAGTTTTTTTCTTGTATGTGTGTATTCGTGCTCGTGCATTTTTCATTAACAATAATAGTAATTAAAGCATATGCATTTTATCTCATGTATAATTATAGAACCTATGCACTTTTTACGTAAAATTGCTTGTATCATAATTTGTAAATGTATATATAACACGTATTTGTCATGCATGCACACAGTGATGCTTATCACAACACATACATATTAACATTCATCATGACCTCCATAATATTTATCGTGCATCATAATCATTACATCTAGAATGTAGCATGGAAAGTACACATGGACATACATAAAAAAAAATTAAAAAATCAAATCAATTAATTATGTACATATGTCTTGGTGTGCTCATATTGCATATGTACATAAGCATTGTGTGCTAGAGCATGTACAAACCGTTGCGTGTCATAATATACACATATTAGCATACATCATTAGGCTGGGCATTATACACATCATGTACGGTAGACACCTTGCATCTTTCACATTATAGACCATATCATGCACATGCATTGTCATGCATGAGTTATGCCATGCACATATGAATCCTGCAACATGTATGTTAGTCATTGTATATATCGGTGCATCTCTTGTATATGCATGCCATGTAAATACACATACTTTGTAAATGTCATTCATTTCTTGCAACCACTTCCATCCCATGTCTTGTATCGCACACATATGCCTCTCATTGTACACAATTATTCTTATATTGTGTCCCATGTCATGTACATTATTTGTATATATTTTGCACTTTTATTTATGCGAGTTTTGCCTTTCCTCATGACTCATTAGTAAACATTGTCGTGCCAGATCATCTTCATCTTACATCACACATGTATCTCTATCATGTGTAAATTATGCCATGTGCACATGCGCTATGTATCATGAACATTCATTCTCCTGTTGTGCCATATTTTGTACTTATACTGTAATAACCCAAATAGGGCCTGGACGGAATTTGTGCGGTAAGTCGGTAAAGTAAGGGTATTTTCGTAATTTGAGTAAGAGGAATTTTGGTTAATAAGGAAGTATGTGTTAAAGGAATTAATCAATTAAGTGTTAAGTGAAGTGAAGGGAATAATAGGGTGTGCTTGTAGTGTATGGTTGTAGGGTGTTAGTGGTCTAAGGGCTCTTTTTGTATGGTTTGTGGGCATGGTGCCTTGGTTGTAAAGTGGATTTATTGGAATTGTTATGGTGTAAGTTAAGTTATGGTGCATAGAAGATATTTGTGTAAATAGGCTTGTGTGTGGTTGGTGTATGGTGCCATAAGTGGTGTTGTTAAGATAGATGGCTTGATTCTCTAAGATTGAGACATGTGGCTTGGAGGTTGGTGAGTAATTAATGAAAAGTAAGAGAGAGAAGGGAAGGGCAGAAATTGCCTAGCTTCCCGTGGAAGCTATCTCCATTTCTCTCTTTTCCTTTCTCATTTCCCGTCCTTCCCTCTCTCTTGCTTTCATTCTTCTACTCTCATCTCTCTTCTCTTGTGATTTCTTGAGTTTTGAGTGGGATCTTTGAAGGTTTGAGCTGGGAGTGTTAAAGGTAAGTGGTTGAGTTCGGTTTGAGGTTTCTTATGATGTTTCTTGTTCTTTGATTTCTGGTTTTGTTTGTGTTTGAGTTTGAATTAAGTGTATTTGGTTGGGTTGTGCAAGAATCGGAAGAGAGAAGGAAGAGAAAAGGCAAGGATAAAGTGGATTCGTGAGGAGCTCGGTTTGAAGCTTTGCTTTCCAGGTATGGGAGTTGTGTTCTTGAGTGTTGAGTTGGAATGGGTTAAATGCATGCAAGTGATTGGGAACTATGTTAAGGATTTTGTGTTTTCCCTTAATTTCCTCCTTGGATCAACTCTATGTTGTGATTGCATGTCATTTGTAATCTTGAGTGTTTTATGAATGCATGTTTAATTTAAGTAGTGATTTATAGTGAAGTGATAGTGATATAGTGAAATTGTTATGTGTTGTGAGAACATGATTATGCCATGTGAGTGAATCTTTGATAAATTGATGTTGGATCATTGTTTAAAATGTGTTTATGTGACGTTGAGAATGATGCGGTGTTGTGAATGAGCCATGAGGTAAGTGTTTGTGTCTCTTGTTTGCATGTATGGAGTATCGTGTGTGAAATGTGAAGGGAAAAGTGCATAATGGGTGAATCTGGGTTCTGTCGCGATCGCGACAAGTGCCGCGATCGCGACAGAAGGCGGACTTGGCCCCTTGTTCTTGAAGAGCCCTCTGTCGCGATCGCGACGCTTGTCGCGAGCGCGACATAGAGCTCAGTAGCGGAACCCCCCGCGCGAGCGTGCTGTCGAGCGTGCGCGCGAGGAGGAAGGAACTGGTCTCTGTCGCGATCGCGACGCTTGTCGCGAGTGCGACATAGCTCGGCCCCGTGAATTCTGCCGCGAGTGCTTCGTCGCGACCAGGCCTCTTGGCGCGAGGACGCGACGAAGTACCCCGTGCTCTGTCGCGAGCGCGACACCTGTCGCGATCGCGACAGAGGCCCTTCCTGCTTGCCTTGTTTCTGAATGTGTTTTCTTTTGTCCGCTTTGCACGGTTTCTCACTAGTGCATGAAATATGTTTGTGCTTATGACTCGTGATGCCATTGTATTAGTGTTTTAGTTATGAATTCTTTTGATGTTAGATTCTGGATTTGAATCTTGCTTTTGAATGTGTAACGATGTGTGAGTCAATGTGTTGTCGAGCCTGAAGTGTCAGGGTATAGGATAATTAAGCATGCTTAAGAAGGGTTAGTGTACAACTGTTCTGTCCGCCCCGTTTGGGCGAAGTGGTCGACCTCCGAGATGGTCACCTTCCGTGTAGTGATAAAAATGTTTTGAGACTCCGGTCTCCCGTGCTATCTTCGGGTATTAAAGTGTTTTTGAGGCTTCGGTCTCCCGTGCCGTGTTCCCGTATCCTCCACCATTGAATTCGGGCTCTAGTGTGATCTGTCTGGTACTGGTTTAGTGAAGTGTTCAGATTATAGTGTGACTATAGATAGCGTATTGGTTTAGTGCTTTCTCTTATTATTCTGGTTATATTTATTTATATCTCTGTACTCTGTTGCTTAATGATTTATGTATGCTAGTGCATGTTTCCTTGTATAGTGTGCTGTTGTGTTTGTTTCTCCCCACTAAGCGTTATCGCTTAGCACGGGCTTTTATCCCGTGCAGGTAGCGTGAAGGATTTTTGGGAGTGCTCGAGTCGTGCATCTGCAGGCAGGCCACATAGGAGTCGAGTTATTTATTTCTGTCTCCTCCTGTAATTTTCTTTTTGTATATGTATTATTTTGTAAAGGATTTTAACATTTGTAACCTTTTGGGATATTGTATATATAACTCTATATTTTAATTATATGATGAAGTATATTTCTATTATGTGGTTATTGAATGCTTCCGCTTAGCACATGTATGCTTCCGCTTTATGTTTCATCGCGTCGTAAGTGAGCGTCGTGTAGCGATCCCGCCGGTGCCCTTCTAACGGGGGCGGCGGCGGGGGTGTTACAGGTTGTGGTATCAGAGCACCGGTTTAGGCGGTTCTGGATGCCTCTGTTTGTTATGTGTTGAGTCTTTGCATGTTAGTTGGTTTTGTGTCGTGGCCTAATGCAGATGTGTCTTGTCTTGTGTAGCGTCTAGATGGAGTCTGATCCAAGTGAGCATGTGGGTGAGACGGTTGGTAGTGCAAGTGTAGCGAGAGGTGGGCAACCTGCTCCGCAGCGTCAGCAAGAAGAAATTCCTGGTGTGGGTTTTGGTCAAGAGAATCCGGTCTTATTGCAAGGTTTGCTTCAGTTGGTAGAGAGGCTAACTGCTCCTAAGGCCCCGACTGAGTTATTAAGAAAGAGAGGAGCCGAGCATTTTCATGGGACTGCTTTGGACCAATCTGATGTGGCCGAGTTTTGGCTTAAGAGGGTAGGTCGGATTTTACAAGAGATTAGATGTCCTGCAGAATAGAGGGTGCTTTGTGCAGTGTCGTTGCTTCAAGGGTCAGCATACGATTGGTGGGAATCAGTGATGCGAAATCCTCAGCGACCAGCCGAGTTGACTTGGGATTTCTTCAAGCAAGAATTTGAGCAGAAGTATGTGACGAAGGCGTATCAGGAAGCTAAGTGGAGAGAGTTTATCAGTCTGAAGCAACAAGGTATGACCGTGAGTGAATATGATAAGGAATTCAGCCGGTTGAGTAAGTATGTGCCTGAGACTTTGTTGACGGATGAGTTTAGAAGTAGACATTTCCTTGAGGGACTACGGGAGGTGTTCACAGGTCCATTGTCGGCATTGTCAGTTTTGCAACCCGTGGGGTATTATCAGCTTGTGGCAGCGGCGATGAAGCTAGAGGAATCAGAGGTGATCAAGCAGAGGATTGAGAGCAAGAGGAAAGCACCGGACGATGGGTTTGGAAGTGGCAAGAAGTCGAGAGGAGTTCCGAGTGGTCAAGGTGGGAAGAGTTCGGTTCCGGTACGTTCGGAAGTTGGGAGTGTAGCGCCACCCTCTAGCAAGGGAAGTGTTATCCCGGAGTGTGAGCATTGTTATAAGCGCTACTGGGGCGAGTGTAGAAGGATTTCTGGAGCGTGCTTCAGATGTGGAAGCCAAGAGCACATGGTGGCGAATTGTCCGGATCGAAGAGAGCTTCAGGATAGACCTGAGAGTAGAGCCAGTGGACATAGAGCGAGAGGGAATCAGAGTGGAAGAGGCAGTAGACGTCCTTCGCAAGCGCCGTTAGAGACAGTGCAGAAGTCGCCAACCGAAGATGTGCCCCCGCATCCAAGAGTTTATGCGATGCAAGTAGGGGATATAGTAGATAGAGCGGGACCTTCTGGTAAGTTATGTTATTAGTTTCCGGTTAAGTTTCGGTTTGAGTTTTGGGTTGTTGGATATAAGTGATTAGCGGGGAAATTTCGAGGACGAAATTTCTTTAGGGGGAGTGATTGTAACAACCCAAATAGGGCCTGGTCGGAATTTGTGCGGTAAGTCGGTAAAGTAAGGGTATTTTCGTAATTTGAGTAAGAGGAATTTTGGTTAATAAGGAAGTATGTGTTAAAGGAATTAATCAATTAAGTGTTAAGTGAAGTGAAGGGAATAATAGGGTGTGCTTGTAGTGTATGGTTGTAGGGTGTTAGTGGTCTAAGGGCTGTTTTTGTATGGTTTGTGGGCATGGTGCCTTGGTTGTAAAGTGGATTTATTGGAATTGTTATGGTGTAAGTTAAGTTATGGTGCATAGAAGATATTTGTGTAAATAGGCTTGTGTGTGGTTGGTGTATGGTGCCATAAGTGGTGTTGTTAAGATAGATGGCTTGATTCTCTAAGATTGAGACATGTGGCTTGGAGGTTGGTGAGTAATTAATGAAAAGTAAGAGAGAGAAGGGAAGGGCAGAAATTGCCTAGCTTCCCGTGGAAGCTATCTCAATTTCTCTCTTTTCCTTTCTCATTTCCCGTCCTTCCTCTCTCTTGCTTTCATTCTTCTACTCTCATCTCTCTTCTCTTGTGATTTCTTGAGTTTTGAGTGGGATCTTTGAAGGTTTGAGCTGGGAGTGTTAAAGGTAAGTGGTTGAGTTCGGTTTGAGGTTTCTTATGATGTTTCTTGTTCTTTGATTTCTGGTTTTGTTTGTGTTTGAGTTTGAATTAAGTGTATTTGGTTGGGTTGTGCAAGAATCGGAAGAGAGAAGGAAGAGTAAAGGCAAGGATAAAGTGGATTCGTGAGGAGCTCGGTTTGAAGCTTTGCTTTCCAGGTATGGGAGCTGTGTTCTTGAGTGTTGAGTTGGAATGGGTTAAATGCATGCAAGTGATTGGGAACTATGTTAAGGATTTTGTGTTTTCCCTTAATTTCCTCCTTGGATCAACTCTATGTTGTGATTGCATGTCATTTGTAATATTGAGTGTTTTATGAATGCATGTTTAATTTAAGTAGTGATTTATAGTGAAGTGATAGTGATATAGTGAAATTGTTATGTGTTGTGAGAACATGATTATGCCATGTGAGTGAATCTTTGATAAAATGATGTTGGATCATTGTTTAAAATGTGTTTATATGACGTTGAGAATGATGCGGTGTTGTGAATGAGCCATGAGGTTAGTGTTTGTGTCTCTTGTTTGCATGTATGGAGTATCGTGTGTGAAATGTGAAGGGAAAAGTGCAGAATGGGCGAATCTGGGTTCTGTCGCGATCGCGACAAGTGCCGCGATCGCGACAGAAGGCGGACTTGGCCCCTTGATCTTGAAGAGCCCTCTGTCGTGATCGCGATGCTTGTCGCGAGCGCGATATAGAGCTCAGTTGCGGAAACCCCCGCGCGAGCGTGCGTGCGAGGAGGAAGGAACTGGTCTTTGTCGCGATCGCGACGCTTGTCGCGAGCGCGACAGAGCTCGGCCCCGTGAATTCTGCCGCGAGTGCTTCGTCGCGACCAGGCCTCTTGGCGCGAGGACGCGACGAAGTACCCCGTGCTCTGTCGCGAGCGCGACATGTAACACCCCCATACCCCCGGTAAGGAATATCGGGGCGCTACGCGGACATATACGTGTATCTATACATGCATTAGCGGAAGCGATGGCATTAAACACATCCATTTAAAAGTAATTAAATACTACACTAGGGCCCACTTGCATTTCATATTAACTACATATACGTGTACATGTTCATATTACATCTGTTTCCATTTAGCTTTACATATACATTTACATGTAACAACTATACTCTTTTATTACATAATGATGTTACTCAAAATGTAAAACTCTAACTCTTTCTTATACAAAAAGGTGTAGCAAAACTCCTAGTGGCCTTGACCTGCAGATGCCTGCTCACTGATCCGAACCTGTAAACCTACACGGAAGCAAACATCCGTGCTAAGTGATAACGCTTAGTGGGGATGAAAATACTACAAGGGACTTCTTTACGAAGTCACAGATAATTCACACAATCATATATCTCATGCATATAACTGGTATACATGTATAGGTAGCATGCTCAATTACCAAGTACTCTGAACTCAGGTGCATATAATATGTATTCATTTACTTGTTCATGTATGCTACAACTTGTACATATCATGTATACAAATGCGCGCTATCATGTATCCACATTTATATAAGCACACTCATGTAATCATATACTTGTATACAGAATTATAATGTACTTAAACATTACTTTCATGTACTATAGCTTTATTCAAAGCAACACTTTAATCAGCTCAAGTTCACTACACAACATTAATAAGACAAGCCTGAATTCCTTTCATGGTGGATACGGGTAACTCTGGATACTGTTTACAGTATCTTACATGTGGAGAATTAACTCAAACTCTATGGAATACACAAGGTATTCGAACTCTGGGCACAATTAAGGCCAACATGTAGCAGCTGCACTATAGCCCTTTTATAAGCATGCTTATCTATCCACTATAACGGTAATCAGGCTCAATACCAACTCACACACTATACACAGATATCAACTCACCAACTAAAATTCAAGTGCATTTATCAAATTCAGAGGCATATAATTCATATACAATCTTTATTAATCTTATTCAACAACTAAAAACATGTAACATTTAAATTCCATGCATGCACTCTTATATAACACCATCATATACATGTATTCAACTCATTGCATAAACATATAAATCATGCAAAGCAAGACAAAAGGAAACATTCTTTAAAACAAGTAAAATAGGTCGAGAAGGGGTTCTCTGTCGCGATCGCGACAAGAGGTCGCGCTCGCGACAGAAGACAGATTACATAAGGGTTCTATACTCTATACCAAATCATTATATCACAATTCATATCACAGGGCATCACATGGTCAACGCTAACTCTTATGCCGTAGCATTGGTTACATAGATAACTAATCCTATAATCATTTAACCCTCTCTTTGGTTACACAGATTACATGGTCAATGCATTCACAAGTCGTGACCCTCTCTTTGGTTGTTCTTCTTCTGCTCTTCCCCTTCGTTTCGCTATTCTTTCGCATGCATTCTTTGTAACACCCCAAAACCACCCCAGTAGTTTGAGCCTGTCCGTGTCTGTATGTGTGTGTAATTTTATGTGTTGCATGTATGTGTTAAATTGGATTATTTATTTAAATAGAGTATGTGTGGGTGTAATAGTATGAGAAGAGGAGCTAGGTTAGTGTATGAGTGAATGTATGGTGGTAGGATGTGAGTAAGTGAATAACTTTGTGTGTGTGTTAGAGTATGGGAGTAGGGTGTGTTAGGGGGCATGTGTCCTATGGAGAGAGTGACATGTGGCATATGGGATAAGTTAGCATTAATGGGTTTGGTGGGAGGAGAGAGAGAGAAGGCAGCTCTTCCCTTTGTTTCCCGTTCTTCTTCTCCTTCATCACGCCACTTTCTCTTCTTTTCTTTTCTTCTTCTTTGTTCTTCCTTTTCTTTGCACAATCTTGCTCCCTCTTCTTTATTTGAGTAATTAGAGTTGTTTAGATTGTGATTTTGAAGCCCAAAGGTGAGTAGGGGTTATTGATGTTTTAGATTCTTTTTCCTCCTCTTCTCTAGGTTAAAGTATTTATATATGTTTATGTAGGTTATTATAGAATTTAATCTTGGTTGGTATGGGTTTGTGGTTCAGAGGAGGCTCCTAGACCGGATAAAGGGAAAGAAATCGCTAGCGGGAGCGGAGCTCGCGAATAGGAGCTAAGGAAAAAAGGTTTGGGAACGTTTGTCTTTTTATGTGTATTTGTGATTTGAGTTAGATAATTGTGGTTTGCTGTGATTGTGGTTTTGAGTTGTGTTATTATGGCTTAAATTAAATTAAACTTGATATTTGATGTTAGAGAATGAATATTGTTGAAGGATTTGCAAGAACTTATGTGAATAGTTGCAATTATTGTTAAAATTGCTGTTTTGGGATTTCTTGGAATTAAACATGTATTTGACTTGATTTGATGAAGATAAATAGTGAGAAAGCTGGGTTTTAGTTATGTTATGAGTTGTGGATACTTGTATTACTTAATTTTGAGGTTTAGAATCAATTTAGGAAGTTTGGATGTGGAATGTGTGAGAAGTCTGCAGATTTTGGGCGTAAGAGCTGAAAAACCCGTGTCTGTCGCTATCGCGACACTGTCGCGAGCGCGACAGAGTGCGGAGGTTTTAGCCCTCGCGCTGGCGCGAGAGGTGTCGCGCCAAGGAACTCGAAGGAGCTCTCTGTCGCGAGCGCGACAGAGTGCTCAAGCTCCGAACATATGCAAGGCTCTCTTCTGTCGCGAGCGCGACAAAGAGTAGCACCAGCGTCCTCTCGCGACCATGAGGTCACTCGCGATCGCGAGATGAGGCGGGGAAGTGTATTTTGGCTTCTGTCGCGAGCGCGACAGACGTGACTTCCAAATTTGATTTCTTCTCCTTTTGCTTAATGACTTGATTTCTTTTGCATACATTCTTTTATTTAAAGCCTTGAATACCTATTTAAATGAATAATATGTATGTTAATTTCACAAGATTTTGTATAACCTGCTATTGTCGGAAAGTGGATAGTTAGGCATGCCTAATAGAGTTATGTGATGCTGCAGCTATGTGTACGATTTTGGACCCTGATCAGGTCCCCGATCTGATCCTCGCGATCCTTCAGTTTGAATCTTTCTTAAGATTCTATGGGAAAACAATTTGGAACAAAAATAAAAAGAATGTTTCGATACCTTCGGGTATCTACGTGTTTATAAGACAGTATTGATACTCTTAAGTATCTATGCGTACTCGTTATCCACTCTTTATGATTAAGCAGGTGTTAGTGTATCTTTGTACAAGAACATTGGATGATAATATAAATATTTGAATTAATTGTGTATGATTTTATGTCTATAATTGTATCATTATCATGTGCTTTCTGTTGTCGTCACTGTGAGTGGCAGTTATGCATTTGTGTTTTCCCCACTAAGCGATTTTGCTTAGCACGGGTGTTTATCCGTGCAGGTGTGGAAGGTTTTGGTACGCATGGTTTGGGCGTGTCGCATCGGGAAGGCCAACACAATTAGAGATCGGGAGTTTTGTAGTATAGGCTTTCCTTTCTTTTGTAATAGATATAATGTTTTGTTAGCCCTTCGAAACAGTGTACTTTGGACTTTTGTTTATTGGTATTTTTGGTTTTGTAAACTGATGTAAGATGTAAAGACCTCTTTTTGTATATTAATAAAAGTATTCATTTTGCTCTGTATCGCTCTTCTTCTTTCAAAGTTTTATTTGTCTCTGATATGTCATTTCTGTATGTAATGTTTTCATATCTGTACTAGTGGGATGTGGCACTTCTACCTATCTGGACTCTTCTTCCCTTGACACGAGTAGAAGTCTCCTTGGTATAGGTTGGGGTGTGACATTAGGTGGTATCAGAGCTCTTGGATTAGATGTTATTGGGTTTCAGTGTGTTAGTTAGTTTGTGGGAGTTGTGTTGGCCTGATGCGCACTGCGTTTATGTTTTGTAGTTATGGAGTCCACTCGTGGATCACTTGAGGGGTCAGCAGAAAGTGCGAATCCCCAAGAGCAAGATCCCTCAGTTTCTGGTCCGGCTCAACCTCCTAGGGGGCGACCTGAGGTGCCTATTGGACCGTTGGAGGCAATGCTTCAGAGTATGACGAGGGTACTTGAAAGAGTAACAGCACCAAGTGCCCCTATTGAGAAGTTAAGAAAGCATGGTGCGGAGGATTTCTTTGGTACTGGCATAGATGAATCTAATAAGGCAGAGATGTGGATAGAGAAGACGTCCAGAGTACTTAGGGAGATTAGATGTCCACCAGAGCAAGAAGTGGAGTGTGCATTGTCTTTGTTGCAAGGTTCTGCTTATGATTGGTGGAGGTTAGTGGCTAGTCAACCGCAGGTTCCTGAACCGATTACATGGGAATTTTTCGAGAGTGAGTTCCAGAACCGGTATGTAACTAAAGCATATAAGGATGCCAAGTGGGCGCAGTTTCTAACTCTCAAGCAAAGAACAATGTCTGTGGCCGAATATGAAGATGAGTTTAATAAGCTTAGTAAGTATGCACCGTCCAGGGTTCTCACAGATGAGTTCAGATGTCAGCATTTTGAATCAGGCTTGAATGAGTCTTTGAAGGTGATGTTAATCTCTTTGATGTCGGCTCCAAATGTGAAGTATTATCAGTTGGTTCAAGCAGCCTTAAGGGCGGAGCGTTCTGAGAATATTCTGAGAGAGAAAGCTCAAAGAAGGAAATCTGCAAGAGGTGGCTCTTCTTCAGGCAAGAGGCCAAGGGAATCACAAGGAAACTTTGTTGATGAGTCTGTAGCTAGTCCGGCCCCTAGAGGGAGGAGACAGGGTTCTTCCAGGGGAGCGGGCACAGGTAGAGGAGATAGCACTCCCCGATGTACCCATTGTAACAAACAACATTAGGGTGAGTGTCGTTGGTTAACGGGAGGCTGTTTCAGATGTGGTTCTACAGACCATTTGCTTGCGAATTGTCCGAGTCGATATGGAGATCCTTCGGGACAGTAGGTAGGGAGCCGAGCTGGATCTAATGTACCCCAAGCAAGCCGTAATCGGGGTAGAGGAAGAGGTCGAGGTGGACGGCCTAGAGATCGAGAATCCTCAGAAACAGTAGATCGCCCTGTACCATCAGCTGGCAGGGCTTATGCTATGAAGGCCCGAGAGGAGCAGAATGCTCCCGAAGTGATTGCCGGTAAGTTCTCTTTGTTTGATTCTGAAGTTTATGCTTTGATTGACCCGGGCTCTACCCATTCCTATGTGTGTTCTGGTAAGATATGGGATAGTTTGGGAAATGAAGAGAAGATGGAATATGAGATTTGTGTATCCAGTCTGTTAGGTCAGAGTGTTTTGGTTAATCGGGTGTGTCAGAAGTGTCCCTTAAAAATTCAGGGTACAGAGTTTGTCGTGGATTTGATCTGCTTGCCGTTCCATGAGTTTGACATTATTCTGGGGATGGATTGGTTGGATAAGCACCGGGCGGTAGAGGATTGTCATAGGAAGGTAATGGTTTTGAAGGATAAAGATCAAGTACCTGTTATTGTGAAGGGAATTGGAAGCAGTTCTCTGCATAACATGGTATCAGCTATGAAAGTCAGAAGATTTATCAGGAAAGGATGTGAAGCATTTTTGGCTTTAGTTTTGGATTCTTGGAGAGGACAAGTTAAAATTCAAGACATTCCTATTGTAAGAGATTTTATAGATGTCTTTCCGGAAGAATTACCGGGATTACCTCCCGAGAGAGAAGTTGAATTATCAGTAGAGATTATCCCTGGGACAGCTCCGATTTCTAAGGCTCCTTACCGAATGGCCCCAGTGGAATTGAAGGAATTGAAGAGTCAGTTACAAGAGTTGTTGGACAAAGGGTTTATCCGGCCTAGTGTGTCACCGTGGGGTGCTCCAGTGCTGTTTGTCAAAAAGAAGGATGGAACCCTACGGATGTGCATTGATTATCGACAGCTTAATAAAGTGACTATCAAGAATAAATATCCGTTGCCGAGGATTGAAGACCTTTTTGATCAGTTGAGAGGAGCTGGGGTATTCTCTAAGATAGACTTGAGATCAGGCTATTACCAGTTGGGGGTTAAAGAAGCAGATGTGGCTAAGACGGCTTTTCGGACACGTTATGGTCATTACGAATTTCTAATGATGCCTTTTGGTTTGACCAACGCACCTGCAGCCTTTATGGATCTGATGAATCGAGTTTTCCGACCGTATCTGGACAAGTTTGTTGTGGTATTTATTGATGACATTTTGGTATACTCCAGAGATCGAAAGGAACATAAGGAACATCTTAGGCTGGTGTTACAGATGTTAAGAGATCATCAATTGTATGCGAAACTCAGTAAGTGTGAGTTTTGGTTAAAAGAAGTAGCTTTCCTTGGACATGTGGTGTCAGCAGAGGGTGTACATGTTGATTCAAGTAAGATTAAAGTAATTGTTAATTGGATGCCTCCGAAGAGTGTGCCAGAAGTGAGAAGTTTTCTGGGTTTAGCAGGGTATTATCGACGGTTTGTTCAGGGGTTTTCAGTGTTAGCCTCTCCTTTAACTAAGCTACTTCAGAAGGATGTTAAGTTTGTATGGACTGAGAAGTGTCAAGCCAGTTTTGATCGTTTAAAAGAGTTATTGGTTAAAGCTCCTGTGCTCACACAGCCGGTTTCGGGTAAAGAGTACACTATGTACAGTGATGCTTCGGGAATTGGCTTAGGTTGTGTTCTGATGCAAGGGAACAAAGTTATAGCTTATGCATCGAGACAGCTGAAGCCTCATGAGCGGAACTACCCGACCCATGATTTGGAGTTAGCAGCGGTAGTGTTTGCGCTTAAAGTATGGCGGCACTACTTATATGGGGAGACATGCAGAATTTTTACCGATCACAAGAGTCTCAAGTATTTGTTAATACAGAAGGAGTTGAATTTGAGGCAGCGGAGATGGTTAGAGCTATTCAAGGATTATGATTGTATTATTGATTACCATCCGGGTAAGGCTAATGTAGTGGCTGATGCTCTCAGTAGGAAGTCTATGTCTGCGTTGCTAGCTAGCCGAGGCAGATGGAGATTTGATTCTGAAGGTGCTTTGATTGCTCACCTTAAAGTTAAGCCAAGTTTGAGATCGAAAATTGCAAAGGCCCAGTTAGATGATCATGTGTTACAGCGTGTTTGTCAAGCAGTGAAAGAGGGCAAACGGACTGAATATTTAATAAACGGAGAAGGAGTGCTTAGGCACGGTAATCGGTTATGTGTACCTAATGTGGGTGAGTTAAGGAAGAAGCTGTTGCAAGAGGCTCACTCATCAGTCTTTACTATGCATCCTGGTGGGGACAAGATGTATCAAGATCTGAAGCAATTTTATTGGTGGCCAGGAATGAAAAGAGATATAACAGAATTTATTTCTAGGTGTCTCACCTGTCAACAAGTGAAAACCGAGCGTCAAGTGCCATCGGGATTGCTTCATCCCTTACCCATTCCTCAATGGAAGTGGGATGACATCACGATGGATTTTGTATCTAGCTTGCCTATAACTCAGCGTAAGCATGATTCTGTATGGATTATAGTGGATCAATTGTCGAAATCCGCACATTTTCTACCAGTACGATTGGATTATTCTATGGACAAGTTGGCGGAACTTTATGTGGATGAGATAGTCCAATTGCATGGGATTCCGTTATCCATTGTATCAGACCGAGATCCGCGTTTTACATCCAAGTTTTGGAAAGAGCTTCAGGCAGCTTTGGGAACTCGGTTAAATTTCAGCACTGCTTTTCATCCGCAGACCGATGGTCAATCAGAGAGGGTTATTCAGGTTTTGGAAGATATGCTCCGGGGTTATGCTTTGGAGTTTTCAGGAAGTTGAGATCGGTATGTTTCTTTGATGGAATTTGCATATAATAACAGCTATCAGGTGAGCATTGGTATGGCTCCTTACGAAGTATTGTATGGACGGAAATGTAGGACACCAGTATGTTGGACTGAACTGTCGGAAAAAGCTATGATAGGTCCGGATATAGTGCGGGATACCGAAGAGAAAGTGAGGGTTGTGCAACAGAACTTGAAAGCAGCTAAGGACCGACAACGTTCTTATGCTAATCTGAAGCGCAGAGATATTCAATATGAAGTAGGTGATAAAGTTTTCTTAAAAGTGTCACCGTGGCGAAAGGTTCTTCGTTTTGGAAAGAAAGGCAAATTAAGTCCACGTTTTATTGGGCCATATGAGATCCTAAGAAAAGTAGGTCCAGTAGCGTATCAGTTGGCTTTGCCTATGGAATTAGCTAGATTACATGATGTTTTTCATGTATCTATGCTTCGGAGATACCGATCAGACCCTTCGCATGTGTTACCAGTGCAAGATGTCCGAATTCAGCCAGACTTTTCTTATGATGAAGAACCGAAAAGGATTTTGGATAAGGAAATCAGACAGCTCCGGAATAAGCAGATACCTTTGGTTAAGGTCTTATGGCAACATCATGGTATTGAAGAAGCCACATGGGAACCAGAGGAAGCTATGAGATTTCAATACCCTCAGTTATTCGGATCAGGTAAGAATTTCGAGGACGAAATTCTGTTAAGTGGGGGAGTATTGTAACACCCCAAAACCACCCCAGTAGTTTGAGCCAGTCCGTGTCTGTATGTGTGTGTAATTTTATGTGTTGCATGTATGTGTTAAATTGGATTATTTATTTAAATAGAGTATGTGTGGGTGTAATAGTATGAGAAGAGGAGCTAGGTTAGTGTATGAGTGAATGTATGGTGGTAGGATGTGAGTAAGTGAATAACTTTGTTTGTGTGTTAGAGTATGGGAGTAGGGTGTGTTAGGGGGCATGCGTCCTATGGAGAGAGTGACATGTGGCATATGGGATAAGTTAGCATTAATGGGTTTGGTGGGAGGAGAGAGAGAGAAGGCAGCCCTTCCCTTTGTTTCCCGTTCTTCTTCTCCTTCATCACGCCACTTTCTCTTCTTTTCTTTTCTTCTTCTTCGTTCTTCCTTTTCTTTGCACAATCTTGCTCCCTCTTCTTTATTTGAGTAATTAGAGTTGTTTAGATTGTGATTTTGAAGCTCAAAGGTGAGTAGGGGTTATTGATGTTTTAGATTCTTTTTCCTCCTCTTCTCTAGGTTAAAGTATTTATATATGTTTATGTAGGTTATTATAGAATTTAATCTTGGTTGGTATGGGTTTGTGGTTAAGAGGAGGCTCCTAGACCGGATAAAGGGAAAGAAATCGCTAACGGGAGCGGAGCTCGCGAATAGGAGCTAAGGAAAAAAGGTTTGGGAACGTTTGTCTTTTTATGTGTATTTGTGATTTGAGTTAGATAATTGTGGTTTGCTGTGATTGGGGTTATGAGTTGTGTTATTATGGCTTAAATTAAATTAAGCTTGATATTTGATGTTAGAGAATGAATATTGTTGAAGGATTTGCAAGAACTCATGTGAATAGTTGCAATTATTGTTAAAATTGCTGTTTTGGGATTTCTTGGAATTAAACATGTATTTGACTTGATTTGATTAAGATAAATAGTGATAAAGCTGGGTTTTAGTTATGTTATGAGTTGTGGATACTTGTGTTACTTAATTTTGAGGTTTAGAATCAATTTAGGAAGTTTGGATGTGGATTGTGTGAGAAGTCTGCAGATTTTGGGCGTAAGAGCTGAAAAACCCGTGTCTGTCGCGATCGCGACACTGTCGCGAGCGCGACAGAGTGCGGAGGTTTCAGCCCTCGCGCTGGCGCGAGATGTGTCGCGCCAAGGAACTCGAAGGAGCTCTCTCTCACGAGCGCGACAGAGTGCTCGAGCTCCGAACATATGCAAGGCTCTCTTCTGTCGCGAGCGCGACAGAGAGTAGCACCTGCGTCCTCTCGCGACCACGAGGTCACTCGCGATCGCGAGATGAGGCGGGGAAGTGTATTTTGGCTTCTGTCGCGAGCGCGACAGACGTGACTTCCAAATTTGATTTCTTCTCCTTTTGCTTAATGACTTGATTTCTTTTGCATACATTCTTTTATTTAAAGCCTTGAATACCTATTTAAATTAATAATATGTATGTTAATTTGACAAGATTTTGTATAACCTGCTATTGTCGGAAAGTGGATAGTTAGGCATGCCTAATAGAGTTATGTGATGCTGCAGCTATGTGTACGATTTTTGACCCTGATCAGGTCCCCGATCGGATCCTCGCGATCCTTCTGTTTGAATCTTTCTTAAGATTCTATGGGAAAACAATTTGGAACAAAAATAAAAAGAATGTTTCGATACCTTTGGGTATCTATGTGTTTATAAGACAGTATTGATACTCTTAAGTATCTATGTGTACTTGTTATCCACTCTTTATGATTAAGCAGGTGTTAGTGTATCTTTGTACAAGAACATTGGATGATAATATAAGTATTTGAATTAATTATGTATGATTTTATGTCTATAATTGTATCATTATCATGTGCTTTCTGTTGTCGTCACTGTGAGTGGCGGTTATGCATTTGTGTTTTCCCCACTAAGCGATTTCGCTTAGCACGGGTGTTTATCCGTGCAGGTGTGGAAGGTTTTGGTACGCATGGTTTGGGCGTGTCGCATCGGGAAGGCCAACGCAATTAGAGATCGGGAGTTTTGTAGTATAGGCTTTCCTTTCTTTTGTAATAGATATAATGTTTTGTTAACCCTTCGAAACAGTGTACTTTGGACTTTTGTTTATTGGTATTTTTGGTTTTGTAAACTGATGTAAGATGTAAAGACCTCTTTTTGTATATTAATAAAAGTATTCATTTTGCTCTGTATCGCTCTTCTTCTTTCAAAGTTTTATTTGTCTCTGATATGTCATTTCTGTATGTAATGTTTTCATATCTGTACTAGTGGGATGTGGCACTTCTACCTATCTGGACTCTTCTTCCCTTGACACGAGTAGAAGTCTCCATGGTATAGGTTGGGGTGTGACATTCTTGGTTCTGTTCATTTTATATTTAATTTATTGTTTATATTTAATTAGTTTAATTAATTATTTATTTGATTGACCTATTAATCGTTTTAATTAATTAGTTTATTCAATTAATTTATTTGTTCACAGTATATTAATCATTTAATTACTTTATTAACATTTATTTATTTTTATTGTCTCAAAATTAATTTTTTCCTTCACGAATTTCATTCCCGCTCGGGCCTTCACGACTCGTGCATTCACGCACGGGTCGTGATGGTGGTGCACGACTCGTGCACCTCTATTTCCAATTCCCTTTGCATTTTCTCAACTTTGGGCCAATCTTTTGTCCTTTAGCCTTCCTTTCCATGTGATTCAATTATTTAATTTATTGATTATTTTATTTTATTTCATTCTATTATGGTTATCTTTATTTAGCCTAATTGTTATCATTATTTTATATTAATATGTTTTCAAAGATTATTATTATTAATATTTTATTAATATTTTTATTATTATTAGTATTAGTATTATTATTATTATTAAATCATATTTATTGTATTGTCAATTGTTTATTTATAATTTATTTGTTTACTTTTAATAATTATTAATGCCATTGTTATATTATTTATCATGGTTTAATACTTTTTTATTTGCTTATTTAATTAGTTTATTTATTGATTTTCATTTAATTATTGGTTCATATATCATTCATTTAATTTATTTTACTCACATTTTATTTTCTTTTGTTTTATTGTCTAAATAATTATTTATCTTTGCGAGTCATATTCACGCACGGGTTGGAGAGCTGGGGAATTAGAGACCATCCAATTTAAGGGTTTGTGTTTTAATTGATGTGTTTATTTTATTTATATTATTTTTTATGTATTGTATGTAAAATGTATTTTTCATTATCCGTATCACAGAAAATCACGTTTTTAAATAAATAATAATTTGGGATTTGTCCTAATAAATTGGACCAATGTCCTATTTTAACCAACAAAACCTCACCTTCAAAATGGAGAATTAGTTTTCATAAAATGGGATCACTCATCCCGATTTTTTTCCAATCAATATCCTAAAAATAGTTCTCCAATTTTTCTAATAAATAAAAAGGAACCAGTGTTCTTAAATTTCACGACCCGATTTATGTATGTTGCATTTTAATTTCTTTTATGCGTTTATTTATTTATTTTGTTTATATTTTCTTATTTTATGGGATTGTTCTGTCCCATTTCCTTTTATTTATTATTTCTTTTGGGGGATTGTTCTGTCCCAATTTCTATTTTGTAATTTATTTACTGTTTTATTTATCGCTTTCCTATGTGAATGAATATGCTTTAAATTTATTGCATTATCGCGTGAGATGAGAGATGGAATTGTGATTTCTTAAAAACTCATTTATTACCTTAAGTAATTAATAAAAGTGAAGTTCCGGACACCA
This sequence comes from Excoecaria cochinchinensis, assembly GCA_947683425.1. Classification (NCBI taxonomy): domain Eukaryota; kingdom Viridiplantae; phylum Streptophyta; class Magnoliopsida; order Malpighiales; family Euphorbiaceae; genus Excoecaria; species Excoecaria cochinchinensis. The sequence goes on from CANTUQ010000004.1 coordinate 9,551,296, forward strand.
TCTCTGGTTTAGACTAATAGAGGTTAGAGACCTTTCCCAGTTTCTCGTAAACTGGGTGGCGACTCCAAAATACCTCAAAGGTGCCTAAAGGCGTTATGAGGCTAGATGATCCTTTCCAATGTTCTATTGGAAAGAAAGTTTTCAAAATGTCTCATGATGCCCAAGATCTTAAAGACGCGAACCAATCCCTCGAGCCCCAAAAGGCGGGCTCAATGAGGGCCTTGCTGGTTCCGGCACGTATCACAGTAGCGACTCCGCTGGGAATGATCGATACTTCACTTCGAAAGTGACTTAGGTTAAAATTATAATTGAGTTATTAAGAATTAAAAATTCCGTTTCTAATCAAAGTTGCATTGCATACATTAGAGCCTTAGAATTATGTTAGTTGGTCCCCTATTTTCCCGGTGCATTCCTAAAACACGACCCTACTTTCACTCATTGTAGGGAAGTGCTCGGGATAATCACCAGTCCGAGCCTCATACCATAAATGGTATATCAAATGGAGACCCGATCAGTCGCTATGCTCGTGATGAGCTAGACCCGTTGGCAGGGACCATGCTTGGGTAGCTCTAAAATAACATCACCTTTTGACCAAAGCCCATGTAATGGCAATAGATACTTCCACTAGGTGAAATATACCATAATACCGTGCTTGCTATTTGGGCCGTTATATATTGAACAAAATCAATCAAATTAAATGGTCTTCATCAAAGGCTTTTATGCCCCGGTGGGCCCATATTAATTTAGTTCAATTGTCCTAATACATAATGGCCAATCACCCATACGAATGTACATTAGGTAAGAGATGTTATGCTGCCGATTTTTCATCGTGCACTATACGTGTCCAATGGATTCCCTGTTAACCCTTGGATAAGCCCACCTAGGAAAGTGTAACAACCCAAAAAGGGCCTGGTCGAAATCTGCGTGGTAAGTCAGAAGAGTAAGGGTATTTCAGTAATTTGAGTAAGAGAAAATTTGGTTAATAAGAACTTTAGTGCAAGGAATTTAATTAATTAAGTTAAGAGGAGGAATTACATGGTGTGCATGTGGGGTATGGATGTAGGGTATTTTGTTGGGATTAATCTAGTGTGATTGTAGTGTATGGTGTTAGGATGTAAGTGGGTGAAGAGATTTTATTGTGTGGTTTATATGTGTATGGTGCCTTGGATGAAAAGTGACTTAATAGAAATTATATAGTGTGAGTCAAGTATGGTGCCTTGGAGATATTTATGTAAGGGATGATTGGGTGTGTGTGGGTTTGGTACCTTGAGAAGTTTAATCAAGATGGATTGGCACTTGGTAGCCTTGGAGAGTGACACATGGCATGGTGGTGGGTGAGCATTTATGGAAAAAAGAAGAGAGAGGTAAAGGAGGGCAGATTCTGGGGAAACTTCCCGTGGAAGCTATCACTTTTCCCCTCTCCCTTCACTTTCCCGCTCTCTCCTCTCTTTCCTTTCTTCAATTTCTGCTCCCAACTCCTTTCCTTGTTTGATTTCTTCAAGACTTGAGGTTGGATTCTGAGTTTTGAGCTGGGTTTTGGAGGTAAATGATTGGGTTTGTCTTGGGCTTCTTCATCTTCTTTTTTTTCTTTGTATTTATGTTCTATTTTGGAAGAATTTTTGGGTTTGATTTATGTGTGTTTTTGGTTGGGTTTGTGCAAGAATCGAGTGGCAAGAAGAAGAGCAAAGGCAAGGAGAAGGTTCAAGAGTGAAGATCAGCTGGGTTTTGGTCTACAAGAGGTTTGGGAGCCTTGTTTGTGGTGTTAAGTTTGAATGTGTTTATCCCTACTTCTCCTTGGATCGGACGTGTTTTGTTATTGCATATTGTTAGAAATGCATACTAGCGATTTGGGTTGTATGTATGTGATTCATTGGAGTGCTAGTTTTGCTTGATTTAATTGTAGTGATTGGTATATTAATTTGGAGTGAAATAGTTGTGTTAGGGTATAGTGTGCTTTATATGTTCTTGATGATTAATTGTGATTTCCTATTTAAATTTAAGTGTATATGAATCGTGAGCATGTTTTATATGTTTGGGAGCGCCAAGGTAAGTGTTTGTGCATGATTGATTGAGTGGTTTTGGAAGTTGAATTGTGTAGAGTGCAAGAAAAGTGCAGAATCTGGGCAATTCTGGGTTCTGTTACGAGCGCGACAGAGAGCGAAATGGCCCCCTAGTTGCTGGAGAGCCCTCTGTCGCGATCGCGACGCTGTTGCGAGTGTGACAGAGAGCTCGGTAGGCCGAATCCTCAGCGCGAGCATGCGCGCGGGGAGGAAGCGGCCGGTCTCTGCCGCGACCGCGACGTTGTCGCGAGCACGACAGAGCTCAGTTTGTGTGAGTCTGTCGAGTGTGCTTCGACGCGAGCGTGTCTCCTAACATGAGCCCGCGATGAGGTACCCTGTGTTCTGTCACGAGCGCGACACCTGTAGCAATCGCAACAGAAGCCCTTCCTGCCTGCCCTATTTTCTGAAAGTGATTGTGACGCGCGCCGAACCCCGTGGCCTCCCGAAAGCCCGCTTTAAGGCGATTAGGATGGGATTCATTTAAACTTGTAAGGTATTTACAAGTGCGTCTATTTTGGGCAACAATGAGGTTTCTTGGAGTCGCCACCCAATAAAACATTGGGAAGGGTCGTCTAGCCTCGTCGAGCCTAAGACGGTGCATACATATCCATCTTGGGCTAGCTAGAGAGATCTTGGAGGTCTCAACCTCTACCCCCTGGAGCCTAGGATTTGTAAATTTAAGTCTTTTGGTGAGACTCAAGAGGTGTCTTTGAAGTCCTAGACCTCTCGCCTCATTGAGCCCCAAAGACCAGAGTGAGTTCGGGACTTCTCATTTATTTATACCTTGATCAATATTATAATTAAGTTTTGAATTCATTGTTTCACCAACTTTCTACACGATGCATTTAATTAAAGCGCAATCATTCACATCAAAAGCGATAAGTAAAACATTATTAAAACAAAGATTCTCAGAATAAATTACAATAAAACTAGGTGCGGAATACAACCCCCATTAAAAAAATATATATCAATCATACAAAAATCGGGATATTCATTTGGAGTGAGGACATTGGTCCTGCCATGCATATTCATTATAAAACATTTTTTGATGTGATGGTTTTATTTTGGATGGAGAAAATTGAGACATTGGTCCCATTTTTATTTAGGAAAAATTCCAAATTAATTAATAAAAATGCTTTGTGATTTTTTTTCCTAGCGCCTAAAATAAACAAATTTATAGGAAAATTACATAGCAAAATAAATGGAAAAGCAAAATGAATAAAATATCACAAATAAAGCAAATAAATACTTGATCCCAAACGAGCCTTCTGAATCTTCCCGTGTGCTCGCAAAAATGCCCAAGAAGGAAAATGAGATGTGAAATAAAAATAAAACACAAATAGAATAATGTTAGTAATGGAATCAATTAAAATCAATTAAATATAAAACAAATGATAAAATAAAATAAAATGAGATAAAATGAAATGATATCAAAATCATAAATAAATTAAAATGTTGTCAATTTAAAGTAAAAGAGAAAAAATGTGTTATGAACAACAAATGGATTAAATGCAGTGATTGGAATAAAATATAACATGTTAATGAATTAATATGTAAAAATATGAACATGACAACAATAATGATTAAGATAATCAAATCAATGAATATATAAAATAATAAAGGAAAGAATAATAAAATAAATGAATTAAAGAATGACAAAAACAATTAAATGAACAACATGATTAATTAATGTAGTTACAATTAATATAAAACATTTACATGGTAAAAATATCTATTAAAATGAATTTATTAATTACATGTTAGAAATAATGATGAATTAAAATGAAATAAATTAATTACATGTTAAGAATTAAAAGAAAACAATATTTACATGTTAGAAATGATAAGAAAATCAATATTTATATGAACAAAATAATATATTAACATATTAAATTAAAACAAATATAAAAGCAATGGAATAAATAAATAAGTAAATGAAAATAATAAAAATAATAATAATATACACGAATAAGAATAAAATCATACATAAACAAGTTAAATAAAACAAATCTGAAATAAAATAAATAAATGAAGTTAATAAAAATATACATGAATAAATTAACATGAACAAAAATAATAAAAAGAACAACCCTGAAATGTTTACCCTCAGAGTTTCAGATTCGATGAAGGTAAAATGAGATTTCTTTATTCTTGATTTGCAATATTAGAGTGTAAAAATAAAAATGTTGGAATTTCATTCCAAGAAAGAAATAGGATAAAAAATGATCAAAAATTCTTTAAGAGCAAAGAATTGATTTCTTTGCCTAAAGAAATGATTTTGATTAAAAAAAAAAGATTTTTGTTGATTACAATTAAAGAAAAAAATGATTTGGTTTATATCAAAATAAAAATCAAATGAAAAAAATTAGATTTTGATAACAAACAATTACTTTATTTGTATCAAAATTAATTTTCCATCAAAAAGAGACTCAAAACAAAATCAATGTAAAAAATTTTATTGAACACAAATAAAAGGTTAAAAAAATTGAGAACAAACAATTGTTGTGTTTGTCTCCAAAAATTAATCAAACAACAAAAACTCCTTTTAAATATATATTTACAAGAAATTATGTTGGAAAAAAAAAAGAATGAAAGATGAACTCAATTTTTTTGTTCTTCTTTGGTAGAGAAAAAAAATCTGGAAGTTTTTTAGAGTTTGAGAGGAAGAAGAGAAAAAACCCTAGCCAAAATCCCCCTTTTAGGTTTTCATCTCATTCCTTTTATATGAAAAAAAATAGGAAAAAATAAAATAATTAAAGGGATAAATTTTAATTAAATAAGATATTACCTATTTTAATTTTTAGAAATGGAAAAAATCCCTTAAAACCTTGAAAAAAGGGATAAAAAACTGATTTTTAGGTCCAAAAATCGGAAAAAAGGGGTATCAGACCCTATAGCGACGGCCAGGAGTAGGGACGGCCGTCGCTATATAGGGACGGGGGTCGGAGCGGCAGTCTCGCGCACGAAGCGTGCGCGCCAGCGCGATGGGCGGCGCGCAGTGCGCGCAATGCTGTGCGCGCTTTTAGCGACGCGCAGCATTGGCGACGCTGCGTGTCGCCCTTGCACGCTGCCGCAGGCGCGCCGCCGCGCCCGACACTCGCGATCCGACTTTTTTTTTATATAATTTTAAATTGACTAAAAATACTATAATTTTAAGCCCCCATTTTTCAAAACTAATTTTTAAAATATTTTTTATTATTTTTTTATCTTTTCACTCTAAAATGCAAATTTGAAAAGAAAATCATCACTTTTAACCTTTTTTCCTGTGGAAAGGCGTCTTATCATCATTGGGTAACTCTGATCTGGACTGTCTTAGGACCCAGTGTCTACAGTTGCCCCCAAATTTGGGGAAACTAGTGCACTAATGCCTAGATGAGCTAAAATTCAGAGAAAAAGGAAAGAGATGCGTACCTGAGGCAGCCCTTGCCTTTTTGCCGTGGAGGCAGCGATGCGTCGAGTCTACTCAAGACTTACAAAATGCGAGGATTGCTCTCTTGAGCTGCGCCGAGTCCGCTCCAGACTTACAAAGTGCGGATGGTGATGCGCCGAGTCTGCTCTAGACTTACAAAACGCGAGGATTGCTCTCCTGAGCTACACCGAGTTTGCTCCAGACTTACAAAGTGCGAATGGTGATGCGCCGAGTCTGCTGCGAACTTACAAAATGCGAGAATTGCTCTCCTGAGCTGCACCGAGTCTGCTCCAGACTTACAAAGTGTGAATGTTGATGCGCCGAGTCTGCTCCGAACTTACAAAACGCGAGGATTGCTCTCCTGAGCTGCACCGAGTCTGCTCCAGACTTACAAAGTGCGGATTGCTCTCTTGAGCTGCACCAAGTTTGCTTCAACTTACAAAGTGCGGATTGCTCTCTTGAGTTGCACCGAGTTTGCTCCAACTTACAAAGTGCGGATTGATCTCCTGAGCTGCACCGAGTTTGCTCCAACTTACAAAGTGCGGATTGCTCTCTTGAGCTGCACCGAGTTTGCTCCAACTTACAAAGTGCAGATTGCTCTCCTGAGCTGCACCGAGTTTGCTCCAAGTTACAAAGTGCAGATTGCTCTCTTGAGCTGCACCGAGTTTGCTCCAACTTACAAATTGCGGATCAATCTATCGCGTGCGCCCCGCTGTCCTCGACTCGGTATGCGCGGTGACTAATCTGTCCCGCTAGCCTCATCTCATCCCCATTCGGCTAGTATATTATCTGATCTGTCGACCATCCTTAGATCGGTATGGTGAACCATTCGCCGCTTTCCTAGACCTCTTCTTTTTACTACAACAAGGGAAAAGCAAATGTACAGGGCATATAAAAGATGCATACCTGTGTCAGTACATACCTGTTGGGCCCGATGTCAAAGTGTGCCCTTGAAGGATGTTTGGTTGTTCCCCATTTTCTTGATTGGACTAATTGTGACGTGCCAGATATCGATTCCTCTATCATCTCCAATGCAGCCTCCCTTTGGAAAAGACCTGCATACTTCTCAAGAGGGTGAGAGAATTTGATGTTGAGCATCCGGGGCGGAAAAAATATTTGAGCTTTCTCAAAGGAAAATTATATTGGAGGTTTTGTTGCTTGCCTGCAGGCGGATGATTTTTCTATTTCCTTTTCATTTTTTTTTGTTTTCTCCTTGTTTTGTTTTTGACCTTTACATTCTGAATGTATTTACAGTATATTGGATTTTCAAGGCCTTGAAAATGTCTTTTTATTTTGTCTTGTTTTGTTTGAGAATTTGTTTTTGTTATTTTGCTTTGAGAGTTTGTATTCTTTGTACATTTGAATTGGTTTGAGATTTTGTATATTTGAATTTGGCTTTTGTACACTTTGTGTGATGTGTGTGAGCGTATATCTTATGATAGGGAAACTTACCTGATTGCCCCCGGCATAGCATGCATGAGTCTGACAATGTTAGGCTGAACTCATCTCTTGAATCATCTTTAAACATGAGGTCTATTCGGACCCCTCATCTTAGCCATGTACATATAGAAAACACTGTGCACGTGTGCGGAATCATGTGTGTGCAATATACATACATTTGAATCCGAATTGTGTGAGGTGTGTTAGCGTACATCTTATGACAGAAAAACTTACCTATTCCCTCCCGGCATGGTGCGCATGGAGAGGCTTATTCTTTTCCCTCTTGGGAGCAGATCCTTGAGATTCTTCTCTCATGAGGACTTCATCTTGATTATTGTACAAATGTGTGAAAGCATATATCTTATGATTGAGAAACTTACCTTGTTGCTCCTAACATGGTGTGTATGAGTCGGCTTGCTCTCTTAAATGCCTTCTTAGGAGCAAGTCATTCAGATTCCATTCTCGTGATGACTTTATCTTGATCCGATTATTCGGCATGGATAAGCGTCAATGTAGATTCAAAACTGTACCTTGGCTCACTTTTGTGTCTGACTTGCCTCCGACTATGTACGGATAGTTCATCTTCTCAAAGGATCTTATTTTCTATAGATTTGTGTGATTCCGGATTGCCCTGAGCATGGTGTGTCCGGATAGGCTTGTCCTTCTAGGCATTCCACCCCCTCACATATGCATCTGATTTTATGCTGGATACAGTGTGCGTATGTAATCACGGGTATGAAATATACACATAAAGCTATATACACGAGACATAAGCAAAAGATTAGTGTACAAGAATTGTGTGTACAACCATAAGTGTAATGGACTAAATGCACGTGATATGCAGGGCAATATGCAAAAGATTTATGCATGTGAGATGCAAAAATGGATAGACCACATCCCAGGTGGTTAAGGGATTCGTTGAGGGTACTGCTCAGCTGCTCACATTGTCTGATGCCCCCAAGGATCTAGAAAAGCGTTGTCTTGGCTTTATGGACCCTGACCCATAATCTTTTCAAGGAGAACTGACTCGTCATAACCCTGGAGGGTGAAAAGCTACCCTTAGCTATGTATGAGGCTTGCTCCTTCAGGTTGGAAGTGCTTTTAGCCCTGGGGGAAACAACCGCGGAAGTCTTTGGGGATTCATCATTAGTGATTCATTAGATCAGGGGGGAATGGTGTAACATCCCCAACTCCCACACATAGCATAACGAAGGATAAAGAGCTATGGTGAGCAGAGGGTGCTACTAGACAAATACTCTTAGGAGTAACAAAAAAGCAGAATAATAAAATTTCTATAAATAGAACCTCAAAACATTCACATCCTAAACCTATATCATTACCACACCATTATTCGCACTAGAGAATATTACAACTTATTACAAAGGCTAAATAAATAAACTTAATTACAAACCGACAAGCAATAAAAACTTTCCATAACTTTTACCGACTCGTTGGCCAAAGTCACAAAGAACCGCTGCGTTACTCTGATCTCTTAACTTACACGGAGAAGTACCCGTGTTAAACGATAATGCTTAGTGGGGCAAAATAAATAATAACCAACCACTCACAGTGGTTGCTAACACAAGCACATGCATAAGCAGTATATATATATATATATATATATATACCAACAAAAGCATAAAGGAATAACCTTTAAAATTATTACCTGTGATGCCCATTCCGTAACGTCAGACTAGCTCAGCTAATCTTAGTTAGAGAAGGCCACACGCACATAACAGAACACACGTTAATTCAGAACAATAAAATTTCATCATCTACAAGCATAACTCACGCATCACATGCTAACTACTTATAGTGCATTCTCTATAGCCACACATTTATGGTTATCAGATTATTACATGCCTTTACATACCCGATACACATTTTGATTATACAAACAGCTTATACAAAAAGAATCCCAAAATATCAAACCCAAAACCTACACTTTCTACTTCCTACTGTTGACCGTACAAAATGCGGGGGCATCTTCCGGTCACCTCTCGTCCGAACCTGCGCGGATCAGAGTAAATCCATGCTAAGCGATAACGCTTAGTGGGGAACACAAATATACAAGCAACATATACATTTAATGCCATTATGTATATATATATCCCATGCCAAAGGTCATGCAAAGCATTTGTTAATACTTTGTTATCATTCAGAGTATAGCAACATTTAACACTATATTCAGTCATAAAGTGTCAGTCACTTATTCATACATTCACATTACATACCATATTATATCCCAATCATTTCCATTTAATAATTAATTGGTTTGCCTGCAATTCAATGACGCGGATAACGGGTATCGCATTGGTACCACTCAGGTACTAGAATCTCATCGAGATTACTTTTACGCATTGGTACCCTCAGGTACTTAACATCATTACACATATAATAAAATCCAGTAAGGATTATTCGCATTGTTTTCACATTGTGATTCCCATGGAATCAGACACATTTAACGCATTGGGCTGCAGCACTTTGACCCTTTAGGCATGCCTAACTATCCACTACTTGACTCGCAGGCTTAAGTTGTTAAACATATTATTCAGTTCACGTTGATCACTTTTCACATCACATATGTTGATAGCTAATATCACATTCACTTTACACATTCGCATTAGCACATAGCTAAACATTACACTTGCATACTCAATATGCTTCCAAATTCATTCTTCATAGTTAAAAATCACATATTTGATTGTATTCAAGAATCATCACGTAGTATGCAATTGTACATTACCCAGTACACACATAACACTTACTCATAATGTCCTTCATTTTAGTTCATAGCCTTTCCATTTGTAAGGCTAAACACATTAGGGTTATATTGCCAACACAGGGTAGGTCACGGTCACAATCAATTCCATTGTCACCGTGATATGTTGAAGTTCAAAACAGAATGCAAACTGGGGGCAGGTCACGGTCACAATCAATTTCATTGTCACCGTGACATGTTCCCAACTCTCGGCAGAATGCAACTTGAGGGTATGTCACGGTCACAATGAATTTCATTGTCACCGTGACATATCCTCACTTTGCAAAACAGAATGCTCTCTTGAGTACCTCATGGTCACAATGAATTTCATTGTCACCGTGACATACAAAATCCATTAGGCAGAATTGAACTCAAGCATACCTCACGGTCACAATCAATTTGATTATCACCCTGACCCATGCAAAAACACCATAACACAGCTGTGTTTCGTCACTAGCACAGCTGTGCTTTCAAGTCCAATTCTTCCTTCTCATTAAGACTTCAAATCTCATTCTCATGTTTGGCAATCAACCCAAATACATCAACCACTTACTCAATTAGCACATACCTGATTTCCCTTCTTGTTTTGGCATTCAATAATAGCATAAATCATAACTATTCTCAAGCAACTTTATCACAAAGCATGTTACTACAACAATCATATAACCTAGCATCACATAATTCATGCTTAAACCTCGATTGCACATACACATATAATTCATTCCAAATCTCTATCCAACCAACACAAATCACACAGTTATACAATTAGGGTTTGTTCCCAAACCTTATCGCCTTAGCTCCTAATCTCGACGGACGCTCGGCTCTCCGATTACAGCTTTTCCCTTATCTCTCTTCACTTCTTCGGCTACCAATACAATACAAATGCTCAAGCTCAAACTCAATCCAACAATATCCCATCCAAACCAACTCAACCAAGAAGAAAGAGTAGAAGATGACAATATGCATGCATCACCACTGACCTTTGAGTTTGCCCTTAATTCTTACTTCAATACTACAAGCACACACACTCACTCACAAACTCTCCTCTTCACTCACGGAAAGAAGAAGAAAGAACATATTCAAAGTACCGAAAAAGAGAGAGAGAAGCTGAACCACACTCACCTCTCAACCCCCTAAACATTTGCATGCATAAGTGGAGGTGGCATCCTCACAATGAGCCACACGGAACCCACTTCAGAAAATCTGCCTCCACCAACTATTTTCTTACTTTATTTTATTCTTAATTAACCCTCCATTAAACTAATTAATCAACCTTTAACTCATGCTTATTACAACCATATATAATTACCATTTAATCCCTTAACTATTCTTCTTTCTTTCAATTAAGTCTTGCCTTCATTTCAATCTAGTCCATAACTCACATTCAATTCACACACACATGCCAATTTAAGTTAATTCTTTTAGGGTACAAGTCCGGTCATGACAACTCTCCCCTCCTTAGAGAATTTCGTCCTCGAAATTCATACTTGAGTGAAACAGCTGTGGATGCTGCTCTCGCATAGCCGCTTCTGGTTCCCAAGTTGCTTCCTCAAGACCATGATGCTGCCAGAGCACTTTTACAAGTGGTATTTGCTTGTTCCATAGTTGCCTCACTTCTCTTGCTAAAATCACTTTCGGTTTCTCATCATAGGTGAAATCTGACTGCACTTCCACTTCCTGTACAGGTAGCACATGGGAATCATCTGACCTATATCTTCTTAACATGGATACATGGAATACATCATGCAGCTTAGCCAAAGCCGGGGGAAAGCAAACCGATAAGCTACTGAACCTACTCTTTCAAGCACTTCGTATGGCCCGATGAACCTCGGGCTCAGTTTTCCTTTCTTACCGAATCTAAGCACCTTCCTCTAAGGAGACACTTTCAGAAACACTTTATCGCCCACACTGAACTCAATGTCCCTTCTCTTCAAATCAGCATACGACTTCTGTCTGTCACTTGATGCTTTCAATCTTTACTGTATGATCTTAGCTTTCTCTTCTGTATCCCTCACTAGTTAAGGTCCAATGATTCTGCTTTCATTCAATTCTGCCCAGCAAACCAGTGAACGACATTTCCTTCCGTACAAGACTTCATACGGTGCTATACCAATACTGGTCTGATAACTGTTGTTATAAGCAAATTCCATAAGTGGAAGATACTTATCCCAACTCTTAGAGAAATCCTAAACACATGCTCGCATCAAATCTTCCAAAACCTGAATAATTCTTTCTGATTGTCCATCGGTTTGCGGATGAAAAGCAGTACTAAAATTCAATTTCATACCCAAAGCCGCTTGTAAGCTCCTCCAAAATTTAGAAGTGAATCTGGGATCCCTATCAGAAACAATAGACAAGGGTATCCCATGCAATCGGACAATTTCTCTTACATACAACTCAGTCAACTTTTCCATAGAATAATCCATCCAAACTGGTATGAAGTGAACTGATTTGGAGAACCTGTCCACGATAACCCATACTGCATCTTGCTGTCTTGAGGTCAGAGGCAATCCAGACACAAAATCCATCATAATATTATCCCATTTCCATTGTGGAATAGGGAGTGGATGCAACATCTGTCACACCCCAAACTGAGCCTAGTCGGAATATGCTTGCTCAGTCGGAGGGAGTGAGGGTAATTCGATAATTTGTACATGAGTAATATAGATAATAAGGATTTATTTGCTAAGAAATTAACTAAATAAGTTAAGTGAAGGAATTATTATGGTGTGCTTGATGTGTATGGAAGTAGGATATAAGTGGGTTAAGAGGTTTTATAGTATGGGTTGTGGATATAGTGCCTTGGAGATATTTACATAAGAGAAATAATTATCAAGTGGATTATGGGTATGGAATTAAATATGTAGGATATTTTTACGAGAAGTGATTTAGTATGTGGGTGTGTATGGTGACTTGAATAGAGAAGTCAAAGTGAAATAGTTGGACCAAAGGGAAAAAGTGGGTTAAAAGGAAATGTTAGGGTGTGACTTAAGTTTTGTACTATGAAGATATTATTGTAAGAGGTGCTAGTGTGTGTGCATAAGATAGGGAAGTAGGGTATGAGTAAGGGAAATGAATTGTGTGTAGGTGAGAGTATGGGAGTTGAGGTGAGCTTAGGTTGACCTACCTTTTGGAAAGTGACATGTGGCTTAAGGGATAAGTGGGAATTAAATGGGAAAAGAGAGAGAAACCAGCTGTAAGTCACTTCCTCTTCCCGTTCTCCTCTTCCTCCTCACGCCATTCATCTTCTTGTTCCTCTTCTTCTTCCTTTCCTCATTCTTTGCTCTTCCTCCTTGCTTCTCTTTTTGGCTGGATGTGGTGCTTGTTTAGAGGTGGCTTTGGGTGAGTATTAGAGCAAGATTGGAGAGGTAAGAGTTAGTTTGGCTTATGTGTGTGTGTGGTTCTTCTCCTTCTTTATTTGCTTTTGATTAGGATATGCTAGAGTTTGGATTGAGTGATTTTCTGGGTTTTGGTTTGTGCAAGTTGGTGGTAACAAGAGGAAACTCAAGGGAAAGGAAAAGATTGTAGATAGAAGCTAGAAAGTGACTTTGGATCTTAAATTTCCAGGTTTGGGAAACTCTCCATTTTATGTATGAATTTTAGTATATTTATGTGTATTATAAGTTTCTTGAATGTGTTATTGATGATATATGATGATGGTAGTGAGTGTTGGTTTAATTTATTCATTGGTGCATGTGAATAGGTTTTTGGGTGAAAACTGGGTTAGAATGCACTTGACCTTTCTTCGGTTATTAGGCCGAATTGTGAGTTTTAGAACTCCAATGGATATTCAACTAGTTCCGTTTTAAAGCTAAGACATATACCTACAAATGTCTTAGAAATATACTTGAGCTAATTTTATCTGTAAGGATCTTAAATGTGGTCATGAAGTAGAGCTATCTTCTCTAGCCGGGTTCAGGGGAGCACTATAGGTTGTTTAGATTGTATCTGAATCTGTAGATTTTAAATTGATCTGAAATTTGTTGTTTTTGAACGTTAACATCCTAGGGAACATTTGTTAAGAAGGAAGATTTGGCTAAAAATGAGGTTTAGAGGTTGGTTTAGGCAACACAAGTCAGGGGCGTAAAGCAGTTTGTTTGGGTAGCTGAGGTGAGCCTCTGTCGCGAGCGCGACAAGGGTCGCGACCTCGTGATAGAAAAACTTGTTTTGAGCTTTTGTCTTCTTTTTTTTGAGCCCAGGGTTGACCCGGATCAATCTCGTACCTTTCCGATCAGCTTATTATGCCTGTTTAGGGTAATCAAATGGTTATATAAGTAGTTGTCTTTGGGAAACCTTATGAGTATGATTAGGATTGGTGATCTAACTAGTGAATAACAATAGATATAACTCTGTGAAGAATGGTTTATGGATGAGTGTTGATATGTGTTGATCTCATGAGTAACCTAGGCATGTTGTACCGTATATATGAATGCATAACGTGGGTGCAATTGAAACGAATGACGAATATTGCTGTTATTGTAGATGTGTAAATGGATATTGTTAGTGGCATGATTTGTTTGGAATTCTTGGTATGGATGTTGTGTTTATGTTGTCAATGATGTGTGGCTTGCTGGAGATGAGGTAAGTTGGTGTTCTGATGTTTGGTTTGAGATTGCAGATTTTTCGTGTAAGGGTTGGAATTCACGAATCTGTCGCGAGCGCGACATTATCGCGAGGTCGCGACAAAGCCCAGTGAAAGCAGCCCTCGCACGCGTCCGAGCTCGCTGCCGAGCCATCCAGCAGAGCCCCTGTTGCCAGCGCGACAGAGCGCTTGGCTGCCAATTTGAATTGGGCGATCCTCTGTCACGAGCGCGCTCTCGAGCGCGAGCGCGACAGATCGGGCTAGCAGCTCACTATCGCGAGCGCGACAGTGAGATGTGTATGGTTTCCCTCGCGATATCGTGAAGGTTTCCGTGATTGTGACCTAGGCCAAGTCGCCTCTGTCACGACCGCGACCTTCGTGGCTATCGCGACACTCCTGGTTTTCAAATTGAGTTTTCTTTTGTAATTCCAATGTTTGAATTTCAAAATTGTGATGCCTTTAGGTTTATACTTGGACTATTTTATAAAGTAGATTAATATAATTGGATGTATTATGCATGGACAATGTTATTAATTATGTGAATGTGATATGTTAATTTATGCATCATGATATGGGGCATGATTTGTATTACGCATGACCTGCGAGAGTCAGTCTAGTGGATAGTTAGGCATGCCTAATAGAGTCTATATAAGTGTAGCTGCAGCGCCCTTTGAACGAATGGACCCCGATCAGGTCCCTGGCTGGTTCCTCGCGAACCCTTTTATGTGAAATGTTTTCGGAATGTGGAAAAAGATGATGTTGCTTTTCGACTCATACCTGTAAGGTACAATATATTATGTGTTCGATTAGTACCCGTAAAGTACCTTATGTGTTCGATTCGTACCCATAAGGTACAACTCAGTTACTCGATATCCACTATTGTGAGTCAGCAGGTGTATAATTTGTTATGTTGTGTTTATAAGCATGCGATTTTGATTAGTTATGATTATGGTTATGTGAATTAATAAGTGCAGACTTATTGGCTCTCTGGAATACTGTGATTTGAATGCAATATTGTATAGTTGCTTATGTTAAAGATTAATGTTGTGCCGCAGAAGTGTAATGTATAGGTAATTGCACGCATGTAAAGCATATATGTAGTTATGCATGAACATACTTACGTCCTGTATGGTGATGTTTGATTTGGTTTGTGTCACACATATGAGTATATGAAGATGATTAGAAACAATTGAATGCATAGCAGTTATATGTAAGCATGTATATATATTTCTCGGTAAGAACTAGGTGTGTATGATATTCGTGTGTGTTATGCCTTGACGACCAATGTGAATGGCCGTCCCTATTATTATGTTTGTTCTCCCCACTAAGCGTTATCGCTTAGCACGGGTTCTTTTTCCCGTGCAGGTGGCAGGTCTGGTCCGGTTCGAGTCGAACATCTGCAAGGGTTGGCCACATAGGAGCTAGGAGTTTTGGGATTTTGTTCAGCTTTTATAAGGTTTTGGATTTTGTAATTCTGTATAAAAGGTATATGTAACAACATGTAAAGATACTTATGTAATATTTTGGACTACGTAAATATTTGCTGATAAGAATTTCCTCTATTTTATCTTCTTTCTGTAACTTCTATTGTATGGTAGTAAACTGACACATCTGTATGTTTCTGCTTAGTGTACATGCGTTTGTGAAGTATGTACGTTCTATTGTACTTCTCAAGTTTTAAATTCTTCTGTATTTTTATACGCTTTGTATCGCTTCTGTCCAGTAACACACCTACTCGTACGGCTTCCTATTCCCTCATGGATGGGTTTGCCTACGTATGGGTTGGGGTGTTACAACATCCCTTGAGGCACTTGATGCTCCGCTTTAACTTGTTGACAAACAAGGCACTTAGACACATATTCCACTACATCCTTCTTCATCTGAGGCCACCAGTACAACTGTTTCATATCTTGATACATCTTGTTTCCACCTGGATGCATAGTGAAAATTGTATTATGAGCCTCATGCATCAATTTCTTCTTTAATTCTTTATCATTTGCCACACACATTCTATTCTTGTATAGCAGTTCTCCATCTTCATTCACTGAATAGTCAGTCTTGTCCATATCCCTGACTGACTGCAGAACTTGTTGCAACCTCGCATCATTTCTTGGAGCAGCTATTAACTCATCTTTCAAGACCGGTCTCGCTTTTAACTGTGCCAATAAAGCTCCGTCCGCAGAAAACCTCCACTTAATCTGCTTTAACTGTAATGCTGAAATTGATTTCCTGCTCAAAGCATCAGCCACTACATTAGCTTTTCCCGGGTGATAATCCACAATACAATCATAGACCTTAAACAACTCGAGCCATCTTCGCTGTCTCAGATTCAATTCCTTCTGTGTAAGCAGATATTTCAAACTCTTGTGATGGGTTTAAATTCTACAATTCTCATCATACAAGTAATGTCGCCAAATCTTTAAAGCAAACACTACTGCTGCCAATTCCAAATCATGAGTCGGATAATTTTGTTCGTGCGGTTTCAATTGCCTTGACGCATACGCTATCACCTTTCCATCTTGCATCAATACACAACCCAACCTTATACCTGAAGCATCGGTGTACAACACATATTCTTTACCAGTCATAGGCTGTGTAAGAATCAGTGCTTCTACTAACATCTTCTTCAACTGATCGAAACTCGCATGACATCTTTCAGACCACTCATATTTCACTCCTTTTTGTAGCAATCTTGTCAACAGTGAAGCTATTACTGAAAATCCTTTCACAAATCTTCTGTAATATCCGGCCAACCCTAAGAAACTGCGAACCTCCAGCACATTCTTAGGCGGTTTCCAATTCACAATTGCTTCTACCTTAGTTGGAACTACTTTAATCCCTTCAGATGAGATAACATGACCCAGAAATGACACCTCTTTGAGCCAGAACTCACACTTACTTAGTTTGGCATACAGTTTGTAGACACCGGGTCCTGATTCAGCCTAGATCGAAGTTACCCAATGATGATAATTGCCTTCACAGGCTTAAAAGGTTAAAAGTGATGGTTTTCTCGTCAAATTTGCATTTTAGAGTGAAAAATTAGAAAATAATAAAAAATATATAAAAAACTAATTTTGAAAAATGGGGGCTTAAAATTATAGTGTTTTTAGTCAATTTAAAATTTGAAAAAAAAATAAATTTCGGATCGCGAGTGTCGGGCGCGGCGGCGTGCCTGCGGCAGCGCACAGACGCCCAGGCGCCCAGCGCGCTAGGCGATATATGGCGACGCGCAGCGTCGCCAATGCTGCGCGTCGCTAAAAAGCGACGCGCAGCATTGTGCGCACTGCGCGATTTCCGAGCCTCTGCGCGCGGATTTTGCGCAGCCTTGCTGCGTGAAGCCCGTCGCTCTATAGCGACGGGCTTCCCTCCTCCCCTGGTCGTTGCTATAGGGTTTGATACCTTCTTTTCCGATTTTTCACCCCTTTTTCCGACTTTTTCACCCAAAAATCCGTTTTTTATCCCATTTTTTTTGGGTTTTTGAGTTCAAATTAAATTCTAAAATATTTTTTTAGATAATTAATTAATAAAACTTGATTTTATCATTAAAAATAAAAGAATTTTGTGTTAAAATACGTTTGTTTTCCTTAATTAAATTAGGGCAACCTATTTTATTTTATAAAGACTTTATGATGAAAAATCAAAGGGGCCTCCACATTCTTTTTAGACAAAAAATTTCCAGAATTCTTCGTCTTCTATTTTCTCTTCAAAAATTTCAGATTTCTCTTTTAATTAAAAGGTTTAATTGAAATTGAAAGATCAATTTTCAATTCTTAATTATTCCAATTAATTTCTTTGTTTTTCCTCCATAAACACAAGAAATTAATCATCACTTTGAAATCAATTTCTTTTCAATCTTAAGCATACAAATCAATTCCTTTGTTTTTCTCCATAAACAAAAAGAATTAATTTTATTGCTAAATTATTCTTTCAAGCAATTTTCCGGAAAATCATCACTTTTCCTTTATCAAATCCAATACTCTGAGGGTAAATATTCTAGGCTCAATTTCTATTCTATTTTATTTTTATTTAATTCATTCATGTATATTTTATTGTTTTTATTGATTTATTTATTGTTTTCATCTATTCATTTGTCTTGATCTTATATTTGTTCCATTTAATTGTTTATATATGATTTGATTTTTATTCATGTGAATATTGTTTTCTTTTAATTCCTAACATGTAAATAATTTATTTTATTGTGATTCCTAATTATTTTTAACATGCAAATAATTAACTTAAATTAATCTTTTTGCCATATAAATAGTTTATATTAATTATGAACACATCAATTAACCTTGTTATATATCATTATTGTTTTCATCATTCTTTTGTTTACTAATTTTTTATTATTCTTTTTATCATTGTTACATGATTGATTTATTATGATTTGTTTATTTATTCATTTATTATTTTCCACTTTTCATCATGTGTATATTTTCATGTACTAATTAATTAACATGTTTTATTTTATTTTCATCACATCATTTAATAATTTATCACATATAATGCATGTTTCTCATTTTATTTTGGTTTGTTAACATTTTGATTCAATTATCATTCTTTTCATATCATCTTATTATATTTTATTTTGTTATTAATTATTTTTTATGTTTAATTGATTTAATTGATTCAATTACTAACATTATTTTATTTGTATTTTGTTTTTTATGTCTAAACTCATTTTTTTGATTGGGCGTTTTCGCGAGCACACGGGGAGGTCCAAAAAGGCTCGCTCGGAATATTTATTTTTCTTTATTTGTAATATTTTGTTTATTTGGCTTTTTCCTATTTATTTTTGCCATATAATTTTCTTGTAAAATTGTTTATTTAGGCCCGCTAGAAAGAAAGTCACTAAACCATTTTTATTAATTAACTTGGTATTTTTTCTAAATAAAAATGGGACCAATGTCTCAATTTTCTCCATCCAAAATCATCACATAAAAATTGTTTCATAATAATATGCATGCAAAGACCAATGTCCTCACCATTAATGAATATCTCGATTTATGCATGATTTGTATTTTATTTACAATGGGGGTTGTATTCCGCCCTTAGTTTTATTGTAATATTTTTACATGTGCTTTATTTTACTTATGCTTTTACCGCTTTTTCTTAAATGTATGTTGTGCGCTTTAATTAATTGCATTAAATGTATGTGAAATGGGATGAAATAATAAATTCAAAACTCAACTATAAACTTAACCAAGGTATGAATAAATGAGAAGTCCTGAACTCAGCTCTGGTCTTTGGGCTCAAAGAGGCGAGAGGTTTACCCTCCAAGACATCTCTTGTGTCACGAGACTTTAACGTTAATCCTAGGCTCCTTAGGGCGAGAGGTTTACCTTCCAAGACCCCTTTGGCTGGCCCAAAATGGATACTAAGCGCAGTCTTAGGCTCTCCGAGGCGAGAGAAACTTTCCCATTGTTCTATTGGGTGGCGACTCCATAAAACCTCCTTGTTGCCCAACATAGACACACTTGCGATTTATTGCAAGCTGTCAACGGACCCATAAATGCCCCGATCGCACTCAAGCGGGCGGTCCCATTTGCGGCAGCGGGGATCCGGCGCACGTCACAGTGGCGACTCCGCTGGGGACATACTCGAGACTTCGATTCGAAAGTACCTTGGTTAAAATTTGCAATTGAGTTTTAATTTAAACATTTCATCCTTTTTCAAAACTGCATCGCATCTCATTAGAGCCTTAGATCTACGCTAGTTTGGTCCCTCTTTTAGCCCCGGTGCGTTTCCGAAGCACGACCCTATTTTCACTCAATTTAGGGAAGTGTTAAGGATAATCACCAGCCCAAGCCTCGTACCATCAAGGTATATCAAATGGTGACCCGATCGGTCGTTATGCTCGTGATGAGCTAGGCCCGTCGGCAGGGACCATGCTTGGGTAACCCTAAAATATCATCACCCGTGACCAAAGCTCATGTAATGGAAATAGTCACTTCCCCTAGGTGGTATGAACCTTAATACTATGCTTGCTATGTGGATCATTATATATTGGACAAGCCCATATAATTTGATTGGTCACCTAATCAAAGGCTTTTATGCCCCTATAGGCCCATGTCAACTTGTTCGGGCTGCCTAAATACATAACGATCATAACCCATGTGCTTGCACATTAGATAAGAGATGTTATGATGTCGATTTTCCACCGAGCACCATACGCATCCGTTGGGTTCCCCGCTAACCCATGGATTAAGCCCACCTAGGAAAGAGACCGCATTTCCTCGTGTGTTGGAGTAATAAGGTTGGAAGGATTTACTTGCTGGCATGTGATTGTAAATGTTGCATAGCCCACTATCATGCATTGTATATGTCATTCATGCATCATCCTAACAATCTAATTTTTTCAGCCATCATAGATTCATCTAAGTGGACTAGAGGTTCCGACGGTCAGCTAGTAAGGACAAATCTGCTCTTTGAGTTACCGGAACTAGTGTCTGACTGGGATTCTGAGTCATCCTCATCAATTACTGAAGCCTCTGTAGAACTACCAATGGCAGAAGAAACCGGAGCACTGACCACTCAAGACCTAGCTAGGAGGCTAGAGGACTTCGAACGGAGAGTGCTAGACATGATGGGTGCCATGGCTGAAAGGATTGCCCATCCACCTGCTGCCCCACAGCCGCCTGCTGCTCTACAGCCGCAGGCAGCCCTTCCTCGAGGGCAAGCCGAACCACCTGCTGGTGGGGAGGCTCCCTTCGTTGGAGCTGCTGCTCGCCAACCCAACAATGAGCACAGAGCTGTCGCATCCATCGAGCTAAGAGGGGAAAGGATTCATAACCCCAATGATGATTTCCTGATGGAGGAAGAAGAAGAAGAGGTGCCGATAGTCCACCAAGCTGCGAGGCCCAGAGTACCCAGAGTAGAGGATGAAGCTTTAAGAGGTATGAGACAGCAGATCGAAGCTATCACCCGCATGCTATCAGCTGGAAAGGGGGTCAACCCAGAAGACAGAGATCTGGGGGATGAAGAGCTGTTGCCCCAAAGATTCAAGATTCCCGAGCTGCCGAAATTTGATGGCACCTCTGACCCATCCGCCCACATCAAGTAGTACACCTTGGTCATAAAAGGCACAGGGCTGAGTAAGAAGCAGAAGGTGGAATATTTCTGCCTTAGTCTGGTGGGCCCGACAGTTGACTGGTACCACGGGTTGGATAGGAGGTCCAAAGAGGACTAGGACCTTTTGACCGAAGAATTCATGAAGTAGTACGACTGCAGCACTAGGATGGAGGTCACCCTAAAAGACCTCGAGCTTCTACAGCAGAAGAATGATGAGTCATTCCATGAGTACCTTACAAGATGGAGAAATAGGGTTATGGAGATGAAGAGGAAGCCTGACACTGCAGACCAGATCAGGCTGTTTATCAGAAACTCATGCCCTTACTTAAGGGACTTGCTCAGTTTTAAGGGGCCCAAGGACTGGGAGTCGCTTAAGGATATCGCTATAGAAGCTGAGGCTGCTTACCTGGCAAAAAAAGCAAGCCCAAATAACTTTGCTGGGAAAGGCTATGGGAACCAGTCGGGATTCAAATCCGGAGGTGCCGGGAGCAGCAATAGCAGAAACGGTAGGACGGCAGAGGTATCAGCTACTGGAGTTGGGCAGGGTCAGAGATACTACTCCAACTTAGGCCGCTCTCTATCCCGGGTGCTGGAGAGACTAATGAAGGAAGGCAAGTTGCAACCTTTGCCACCCAGACCAGCCTTGAGTTAGGGACAGCCGGGACATAGAGCTGATCAGTACTGCGCTTACCACCAGCACACCGGCCATTTGACTGACCATTGCCGTATTCTAAGAAATAAAATCCAAGATCTCATTGACACCAATCAGATTGCAGATCCTGAGAAGAGAGAGAAAAAGAAGAAAGCAGGTTATAATGCAGTTCCTCCACCACGAACATGATCGTGTCTTGTGGCCCACTAGTGATATTGCTTTTAGATGCTGAAATCTTTTTATTTCTAGAACATTTTATGTTATAATTTTCGGTTTGTAATAAAGAGAACAATTTTTGCTTATTTGTATAATGTTTCTATTGATTTCATTTCGCATGATCATAACACATTTACTTTGGCATTAATTCAAATAATATGGCTGCAGTTAATCTCGGAAACTTTGGGGAACCCAAAGAAAATTTTGATAGCATCTAACATAGCTCCTGTAGAGAGGGAAATGAAAAATAATAAAAAAAAACTAGTTGCAATTAGGGGACTGGATGGAAACTCACTAAGAGCACTAGAACCTTTCTGATTACCCGTCAAAGCGATCCCTGGATAAGACGGAACCTAGAAAATGATTTAGGCAACATTTTCTTTGTATAGTTCCCTAAATGACCATTTCCTACCCTTACTTCACAATCGCTTGCTAGCCCATTGAGCCTTTATGTGGGTATGCTAAATGCGTGCCAATTTTGTTGTTACACATGTTAAAACTATCCCCTCGCCTAAAATGATTTTGGCTTCCCCTTAGAAGAGTGGCCTCTCTAGCAGGGATGGATGAACGTTTTAACAATTAACAATTTCTTTATGGGTTATCAAAATTGCCTTGGTAAGGATGAGTTTACACTTTGGGAAGAGGGTTTCAGTCATGCGCCAAAGACATGAGCTCCTTAAAAAAAAAAGTAGAGCTCAAAATAATAACCACTTGACGAGTTTTGATGATTACCTTTTTAACTGTTAATCTGATCTTAAATGAGCTAAAATGTTATCAAATCCAAATTCAAGAATACCTTTGTATATACAACTGAGCTAAGAATGGTTCATCCACCAGTCGAGAAAATATTGCGGCCATTTTTCTCTAGCGACCTGATACTCCTTTGATAGCCATCTACCTAAGCCTAACATTACAACAAAAGTAAGACCTTTTGATTCTTGGTTCCGTCTTTTCCAATTAGCGAAGATGACCTTCTAATAAGGTTTGGTACGTAAGAAGAGGCATATGGTGTTTTTTGAGCTTAAAGCGAGGAGCCACGAGTGCATTCATGCATTCGAGTTAAGTCTCGTCCCCAAAGTTGCATCTAGAATTCGCATTCAAAGAAAAAGATTAAGAGATGAGAGAAAATCTTCAATCATAAAACCCGAGAGGGCTGATTAATAACAGGAGTTTGATGCTTTCAAGATCTATCTCGAGATTAGCTAAAGTCTTGTATTTTTTAAAATCAATGCCAAAATAATGATCATGTTTAATGAAATCAAATTGAAATACATGCATTTATGCAATAATGTGATCAGAGTATTGTACCCTGTGTGATCAAAGTCATGTATCTGCCTACCCTCTGCTACTCTCAGCATGCAAACGCTTCAGCCGATTCATCCTGTTATCAGATGTGCAAAATCAAGCTCATGCAACCATGTCCTAAGACTCCCTAAAGATTCTTGCCAACAACTTCAGCAATCTTAAAAAAAAAAAGAGAAAAGAGCCGTTAGAGTAAAAACCGTAACTGGCGCTCTAAGCAAAAACTAGGCAAAAGGATAGG
This sequence comes from Excoecaria cochinchinensis, assembly GCA_947683425.1. NCBI lineage: Eukaryota > Viridiplantae > Streptophyta > Magnoliopsida > Malpighiales > Euphorbiaceae > Excoecaria > Excoecaria cochinchinensis. The sequence continues at coordinate 9,575,030 of CANTUQ010000004.1, forward strand.
GTGAAAACCTGAAAACAGGCAGTCTGTCCTTAAAAAAAAAAGTAGAAAGAGAAAAGCTGTTGGATTGGGTTGGGTCCATTCCAGGCAAAAACTAAGGCACGGGGTTATGTGAAAATCCACAAAGGACGCATCTCCCACTAAAAAAAGCTAGTGTGAAAATCCACAAAGGATGCACTACCTTCAAATAATGACTACAGGTACCAGATGAGAATCTCGCAATCCCGAAGGGCATGAAATTCAAAAGCAGCTTAAAAGGCACTGATCCTATCGCAAATTGCAGCTAGCCCGGCTATCATCTCCAAGTCCACATAGATAAATTTTTATCCTGCATTCATGCATGACTCATGCATTTCACTTGCATGCTCACTATTTTTCCTGCATATTTTAGTTTCCCTATTTTGCAGAAAAAGAGATTTGATGCGGACACCGACCAAAGCCGAGTGACGACATCAGTCCAAGCAATCAACCAAAGACTTCTCAGGGAGCAGCAAATTGAAGACCTCTCAGGGGGCAATCAACTAAAGACTTCTCAGGGAGCAGCAAATTGAAGACCTCTCAGGGGGCAATCAACCAAAGACTTCTCAGGGAGCAGCAAACCGAAGAGCTCTAAAGGGGCAATCAACTAAAGACTTCTCAGGGAGCAGCAAATTGAAGACCTCTCAGGGGGCAATCAACCAAAGACTTCTCAGGGAGCAGCAAGCCGAAGACCTCTCAAGGGGCAATCAAACCAAAGACCTCTCAGGGGGCAACCGATCAATGAACGGAAGACCTCTCAGGGGGCAAACGAGCAATGAACCGAAGACCGCTCAGGGTGCAAACAATCAATGAACAGAAGACCTCTCAGGGGCAAACAATAAATGAACTGAAGACCTCTCAGGGGGCAAACGATCAATGAACCGAAGACCTCTCAGGGGGCAAACGATAAATGAACTGAAGACCTCTCAGGGGGCAAACGATCAATGAACTGAAGACCTCTCAGGGGGCAAACAAATGATCGATGAACCGAAGACCTCTCAGGGGGCAATCAACCAAAGGGCTCACAAATAGCACCACTTCAACAAACAAAAATACACCATGGTAATAACCACCATCTCAAAATTCTCCAGTTCGGAAAGACGGCTGACTCAGGTACTTGTCTCTTTCCTTTTCTTCTTTGAGTTTAGGCTCACCTAGACACTAGTGTACTAGATTCCCCTAAACTGGGGGCAACTGTAGACACCGAGTCCTGAGTCAGCCTAGATCGAAGTTACCCAATGATGATAATTGCCTTCACAGGCTTAATGTCACACCCCAAAATAGCCCTGGTCGGAATGTGCATGCTAAGTCGGGAATGCAAGGGTATTTCAGTAACTTGTGCATGAGAAATTTGGATAATAAGGACTTAATGGCAATTAATTAATTAAGTATGTAAGAAGAGAAATGTTAGTGTGTGCTTGTGGTATACGGTTGTAGGGTGTTTTGGTTGTGGCATTGATCTAGTGAAGTGGGTGTTTGGTACCTTGGCATGAGTTATTTAGTTAAGGAAAGGTTTGGGTGCATGTGAGTGTATGGTGCTATGGTTGGAAAGTTTGAGTGGGTTTTGTGGTCCAATTGGGAGCTGCCAAGTGGGCTTGTAGGTGGGCATTGAATGAAGAAAAAGAATAAGTAAGAGGAAGAGAGAAGAGGGAACACAGATTTTGGTTTTCCGTCCCCTCCTCTCACGCCTCCTCTTCTTCTTCTCTTCTCCTTTCTCTGCTTTTCCTTTCTTCTCTTTTGGCTTGGGGTTGTGTTTGGCTTGGATGGTGTTTTGCTTGAAGAGGTAAGTTGGGTTTAAGGGTTCCTGCGTGCTGTGTTTCTTCTTCTTTTTCTTCTTCTTCATCTACTGGTTTTGCTTCAGTTAGGGTTTGGCTAAGGATTTTGTGGATTTCTTGTTTATGCAAGCTTTGGATTGCAAGAAGAAGCTTAAAGACAAGTAGAGGATTGAGGATTGAAGTTGGAAGTGTGATTTTTTGGATCTTCAAATTCTAGGTTTGGGAGCTCTCTGTTCTTCAATTTCAGTTTGTGAATTTATGAATGTCTCTGCCCTAATTCTCACATAGGATGTAAATGTATCTGTTTTGTTTAATTTCTGGAACTTGATGTGTTTTGGAATGTGTACATGCATGTTTATGTGAGTAGATGTGTTAGTAATGCATGTTAAGGATTGAATTGAAGTTACTGAGATTGGGTTTTAAACTTACTGTAAATTTTAGGGTTTATGTTATTGAGGGAAATAAATGTGTTTATGCATGATTCTGTTTCTTTTGATTGTTGAATTAAGTTGGTGTTATTGTATTTTTGATGCATGGAAGATCGATTGGAAGGTAAGATGAATTTGGTGGTGTTTTGAATCAAATTGAAATGGTTTTTTGTTGAGTTCTTTGAATTCTGGGCATGCTGGGAGCGGAAAATCGCAATTCTGATAGAATTTCCGTTTCCAGTGTTCATTTGTGTCGTGACTGCCTTGTGAGAGGCAAGTCACGAGTCGTTACTTAGAGTCACAACTCGTGACTCCCTTGTGAGGCAAGTCACGGGTCGTGACTTCTAGTCACGACGCGTGACTCTGTCTCCCAGTCACGACGCGTGACTCTTCGGTGATTTGAAGGCAGTCGTGGGGCGTGACTTCCAGTCACGACGCTTGACTGCCCTGAGAGGCAAGTCACGAGACGTGACTTAGAGTCACGACTCGTGACTCCCTGGTTAGGCAAGTCACGAAACGTGACTTAGAGTCACGGTTCGTGACTTCCTTGTGGGGCATGTCACGAGACGTGACATAGGGTCACGACTCGTGACCCTTCCATGAGGCCAGTCACGAGTCGTGACATGGCTCGTGACCGACCTCCCTTTAGCCCCATTTTCCGAATTAGCCCAGTTTCAATCAAAATGAATTTCCTATTTCTTCTGTATGGACTTGTATGGATTTATACTACTGTATGATTCATGTCATACTTTTATATGCTCTTGTATGGCCTTTGCTATTTTGCCTTGTTCCCCTAGTGACTAGTTTTCTTATAAAATGACTTTCAAATGCTGTTATGACTTCTTCCCCTACTATGTGCTATTTTACTTTGCTTATATGAATGGTTATCCTAAGTTATTTGTGATTAGTATTATGATGCATATCCTTGATCATATTCTCCTCTAAGAATAATCTGCCATGTTTAAGAGTATATTGTATCATTCCACGATTAAAAGTTTGCGCTTTTAATCCTTGGCATAATATGATTCCGCATGTGTTCCTGTCATGCTTTAGTATATTGAGTAGTGCTAAAATGTGATTGATTGAATTATTGCAAGCTTCAGAATATGAATTGTATGAGGTATGATTGATATTATGCTATGTCAAGTTTATTTGAATAATATGGTGGATGTCTGAATGCATTATTATGCTTTAGCCATTGAACTCAAAGTGTTATGTTTAAATGTAATTTGGTTTATGCATGATTTATTCTTAGTTATCCTCACCTAACGCATGATTAGGATTTTGTATTGATAATCATTGGCATGGTAGTGCTTCTATACCTGATTCTTGGCATGCTTTAGAACATTGTTTAATGTTAAAGTGTATGGACTGTATTATGATTTGAATGATGTATGACCTGCGAGAGTCAGTCTAGTGGATAGTTAGGCATGCCTAATAGAGTCTTATGTAGCTGCAGCGCGCTTTGAATGATTTGGACCCTGATCAGGTCCCCGTTTTGTTCCTTGCGAACCCTTTCTGAGCTCGGATCCTCGCGATCCTTTTTAATGTGTTTGGATCTTATTTAAGATCCCCTCTTTGTGAAATGTTTTAAAAATAAAATGGTTTTCGATTCGCACCCGTAAGGTGGTGATAGTTCAATTCGCACCCGTAAGGTAGCGATAGTACACTCGTTATCCACTATTGTGAGTCAGCAGGTGCTTTGTTGGTTTATTTTACTTTGAAATAACTATAAGAATGTGATATCCGAATGAGCACGATAATGATTTGGGGAAAACAGTTTATTAGTATATGAATGTTGATTTGAGCTTCAGAATGTATGTCTTTTTATTGTAAGCATGATTTCGATATCTAACACTTTTATCCGTACTGGTCATGTGATTTGTTATAAGTTTCTGAATGCTTTGAATATGATTCGACTAATGTATTTATGTATGTGACTTAAGCATGGTTTTGTTATTTATAAGCATGTGCACTGAAGCAGTTGTGACGGTAAGTAGGTAATGTTTAACTGTACTTTCTGCATGGTGATGATATCAATGTGATGTTATATGATTATGTCTTCGGTCTCCGCTATTAGAGTGGTTTCGGCATGAATATTTTATATAAGAGTTGCGCAGCGGTGATGTGGTGCTTTGGATGCCGTTCCTTAGATTTTGGCTAGTGTGTGTTTGGGATGTTAAAGTATGTTTAGATAACTAGTGTCTTCGGTATGATAGATGAGTGCATTACTGCCTGATAACTGTTTTGCATGTGAATGGGTTTTCCGTTAACGCATGGGTACTTTGGCATAATAGTTGTATGTGTATTTATTTCATGTGACTATGCTCGCTAAGTATATGCATGTGAGATTGTATATAGATATGCATGATGATACTTGTATCGTGTGTGGTATTAGGTCTGTTTTGGCTTGTTTTAGAGATAAGTATATAGATGTGGATGTGAGTTTTTGAATGAATGCCTTTACTATGCCAGCATGATCATATTTAGGTTATGAATATCCGCTTTTGCCATTTGAATGTGTTATACATTGGCGACCATTGTGAATGGCCGTCCATACTTTTGTGTGTTCTCCCCACTAAGCGTTTACCGCTTAGCACAGATTTCCTTTCCGTGCAGGTGGCAGGTTTGGTTCTGTTCGAGTCACGCATCTGCAAGGTCGGCCACGTTGAATTTAGAAGTTTTGTATTTTGTTCAGCTTCTGTACTTCAGTTTTTGTATTTCTGTAGTATTGTATTTATGTATTGACATGTAAGAATCTTGAGTTTACTTTTGGGAATGTAAACGTTATTATGTTTTTATGTTAAGTTATTCCTTCGCTTTATACTTCCGCTTAGTGCCTGCGTGTGTGTGAGTTATTGCATGATCAGTTTGTGCCCGCAAGTTAAGTCAAGTTTTTAATTAACCAGTATTTTCGTATGTATGTTATGTATGAATGGATGCTTCCACATTGTGCATGTGCATATCTGTGTGAGTGAGCGTCGGGTAGCGCGCCCGTCGGCGTCCTTCCAACGGGGGCGGCGATGGGGGTGTTACACTTAAAAGGTTAAAAGTGATGGTTTTCTCGTCAAATTTGCATTTTAGAGTGAAAAATTAGAAAATAATAACAAATATTTAAAAAATTAATTTTGAAAAATGGGGGCTTAAAATTATAGTGTTTTTAGTCAATTTAAAATTAAAAAAAAAAAAATTTCGGATCACGAGTGTCGGGCACGGCGGCCCGCCTGCGGCAGCGCGCTGGCGGCCAGCGCGCAGACACGATATGGCGATGCGCAGCGTCGCCAATATTTTAGCGACGCGCAGCGTTGTGCGCACTGCGCGCGAATTTCGCGCAGCCTTGCGGCGTGAAGCCCGTCGCTCTATAGCGACGGGCTTCCCTCTTCCCCTGGCCATCGCTATAGGGTCTGATACCCTCTTTTCCGATTTTTCACCCCTTTTTCCGACTTTTTGACTCAAAAATCCGTTTTTTATCCCATTTTTTTTGGGTTTTTGAGTTCAAATTAAATTCTAAAATATTTTTTTAGATAATTAATTAATAAAACTTGATTTTATCATTAAAAATAAAAGAATTTTGTGTTAAAATAGGTTTGTTTTCCTTAATTAAATTAGGGCAACCTATTTTATTTTATAAAGACTTTATGATGAAAAATCAAAGGGGCCTCCACATTCTTTTTAGACAAAAAATTTCCAGAATTCTTCGTCTTCTATTTTCTCTTCAAAAATTTCAGATTTCTCTTTTAATTAAAAGGTTTAATTGAAATTGAAAGATCAATTTTCAAATCTTAATTATTCCAATTAATTTCTTTGTTTTTCCTCCATAAACACAAGAAATTAATCATCACTTTGAAATCAATTTCTTTTCAATCTTAAGCATACAAATCAATTCCTTTGTTTTTCTCCATAAACAAAGAGAATTAATTTTATTGCTAAATTATTCTTTCAAGCAATTTTCCGGAAAATCATCACTTTTCCTTCATCAAATCCAATACTCTGAGGGTAAATATTCTAGGCTTAATTTCTATTCTATTTTATTTTTATTTAATTCATTCATGTATATTTTATTGTTTTTATTGATTTATTTATTGTTTTCATCTATTCATTTGTATTGATCTTATATTTGTTCCATTTAATTGTTTATATATGATTTGATTTTTATTCATGTGAATATTATTTTCTTTTAATTCCTAACATGTAAATAATTTATTTTATTGTGATTCCTAATTATTTTTAACATGCAAATAATTAACTTAAATTAATCTTTTTGCCATATAAATAGTTTATATTAATTATGAACACATCAATTAACCTTGTTATATATCATTATTGTTTTCATCATTCTTTTGTTTACTAATTTTTTATTATTCTTTTTATCATTGTTACATGATTGATTTATTATGATTTGTTTATTTATTCATTTATTATTTTCCACTTTTCATCATGTGTATATTTTCATGTACTAATTAATTAACATGTTTTATTTTATTTTCATCACATCATTTAATCATTTATCACATATAATGCATGTTTCTCATTTTATTTTGGTTTGTTAACATTTTGATTCAATTATCATTCTTTTCATATCATCTTATTATATTTTATTTTGTTATTAATTATTTTTTATGTTTAATTGATTTAATTGATTCAATTACTAACATTATTTTATTTGTATTTTATTTTTTATGTCTAAACTCATTTTTTTGAATGGGCGTTTTCGCGAGCACACGGGGAGGTCCAAAAAGGATCGCTCGGAATATTTATTTTTCTTTATTTGTAATATTTTGTTTATTTGGCTTTTTCCTATTTATTTTTGCCATATAATTTTCTTGTAAAATTGTTTATTTAGGCCCGCTAGAAAGAAAGTCACTAAACCATTTTTATTAATTAACTTGGTATTTTTTCTAAATAAAAATGGGACCAATGTCTCAATTTTCTCCATCCAAAATCATCACATAAAAATTGTTTCATAATAATATGAATGCGAGGACCAATGTCCTCACCATTAATGAATATCTCGATTTATGCATGATCTGTATTTTATTTACAATGGGGGTTGTATTCCGCCCTTAGTTTTATTGTAATATTTTTACATGTGCTTTATTTTACTTATGCTTTTACCGCTTTTTCTTAAATGTATGTTGTGCGCTTTAATTAATTGCATTAAATGTATGTGAAATGGGATGAAATAATAAATTCAAAACTCAACTATAAACTTAACCAAGGTATGAATAAATGAGTAGTCCCGAACTCAACTCTGCTCTTTGGGCTCAAAGAGGCGAGAGGTTTACCTTCAAAGACACCTCTTGTGTCACGAGACTTTAGCGTTAATCCTAGGCTCCTTAGGGCGAGAGGTTTACCTTCCAAGACCCCTTTGGCTGGCCCAAAATGGATACTAAGTGCAGTCTTAGGCTCTCCCAGGCGAGAGAAACTTTCCCAATGTTCTATTGGGTGGCGACTCCATGAAACCTCCTTGTTGCCCAACATAGACGCACTTGCGATTTATTGCAAGCTGTCAACGGACCCACAAATGCCCCGATCGCCCTCAAGCGGGCGGTCCCATGGGCGGCAGCAGGGATCCGGCGCGCGTCACACAGTTGATGCTCCCGCAGTGTCCGAAGCACAACTCTCAAATGATGTTCATGTTCCTTCTCATCCCTTGAATAAACCAGAATATCGTCTATGAACACTACCACAAATTGATCCAGATACGGTCTGAACACCCGATTCATTAAATCCTTAAACGTAGCTGGTGCATTGGTTAACCCGAATGGCATCACCAGGAACTCATAATGCCCGTTTCGGGTTCTAAATGCAGTCTTAGGTATATCTTCTTTCTTCACTTGCAACTGATAATACCCCGAACGCAAATCAATTTTTGAGAATACACCTGCTCCTCTTAACTGATCAAACAAGTCTTCAATCCAAGGTAAAGGGTACCGATTTTTTACTATCACTTTATTCAACTGCCGATAATCAATGCACATTCTCATTGTACCATATTTCTTCTTAACAAATAGCACTGGTGATTCCCAAGGAGAAACATTAGGTCTAATAAAACCCCTATTCAGCAATTCATGCAGCTGCTCTTTCAATTCCTTCAACTCAGTTAGAGCCATTTTGTACGGTGCCTTAGATACAGGTACTGTTCATGGCATCACATCAATCGATAACTCAACCTCTCTTATTGGTGGTACACTGCTCAATTCTTCAGGAAACATGTCAGGAAACTCTCTGACTACCGGTATCTCTTGCATCTTCACATGTTCTCTCTTACTGTCTAACACCAAAGCTAGATAAACTTCACATCCTTTTCTCATACACCGCCAGGCTTGCATAGCAGATATCACATTTACAAGAGGATTAGTGCACACCCCTCTCACTGTCCCTCTGTTCCTCTCACGATCAGTGAGTATAACCATCCTCTTCTTACACTTAACATCTGCATCATATTTAGTTAACCAATCCATACCCAAGATCAAATCAAACTCATCAAACGGTAGTTCAATCAAATCCGCTGGAAACACACTACTCTGAACTTCTAATGCACAGTTTCTATACACTCTGTTCACATTAACATTGCCCCCTAAAGGGCTAGACACACATATATCATATTTTAAACATTCAACTTTAGGCATCTTTTCGCATATCTTTTTATCACACACATATGAATGAGTTGAGCCCGGATCAATAAGTGCAAACATTTCCACACCATAAAGTAGAATAGTACCTGCTATCACCTCAGGCGCATCCTGATCCTCTCGTGCCTTCATTGCATAAGCCCGCACTGGTGCCGCATTAGGCCTATCCACAATCTCAGAATCAATTACACCCCTGGACTGGCTACCTTTGCCACGTCCTCTTCCTCTTCCTGTATTAACAGAAGGCAAATTTGAACCACCCCTACTCTGATCTTTCAGATTTCCTGCCGTTTCATAGGCATTGGGACAGTTAGCAAGGAAATGCTCAGTGCTTCCACATCTAAAACAAGCACCCGTCACTCTCCAGCATTCACCTCGATGCCTCTTACCACAGTGAGGACACTCTTGTACCTCACTTCTGTTACTAGATGTTCCTTTCCCAGCGCCAGATATGGAGGGAGCGCCACGCGTCTTACCTCTCACAGCAGAGCTGAACACTGATTCCGCATGTGGTGCTATATGAGAATCTCTTGATCTTTTCCCCGCCTGAGAACCACCTCTACTTGCACTCCTCCTTTGTCTCCATTCTCTCTGAGCTCCCAAAGTCCTTTCTGCTCTCAAAGCTGCTTGAACAATTCGATAATAACTTACATTCTACTTCGTTGTTAGAGAAATCGGCAATGCTTTAATCTCCTCAATCATCCCTTCCTCAAACTGTTGACATCGCAACACATCGGTCAAAACACCTTTTGGCGCATACTTGCTTAAGCGACAAAATTCTGCTCATACTCCGCTATCGGCATGGTTTTCTGTCTCAAACTCAGAAACTTCTTCCAATTTGCCTCTCAATGTGCTTTAGTAATAAACTTGTTCTTGAATTCCTTTTCAAAGAATTCCCAGTTTAATGGTTCAGGAAGCATCGAATTCTGCAGGACCAGCTTCCACCAATCATATGCAGGGCCTTGGAGTAATGACTCCACACATTCAACCCACTGGTCTTGAGGACACCGTATCTCCTTAAGAATCCTTTCCACCTTCTCAATCCAGTACTCTGCTTTTTCTGACTCATCTAACCTTGTTCCATGAAATTCATCCAAACCATGCTTTCTCAAAGATTCTATTGGTGCTTTAGGCGCTATCATACGTTCCATCACTCTTGCTATATCTTGTGTCATTTTCATCATAGCTTCCATAGGTCCAAACGGCATCTCATTCCCATAACCAACCGATCTAGACTGTCTAGACCTCGTCACCTCAGCTTCACGAGGATTCACACTTTCAGCAGATTCTTCTCCGGTATGCCTTCCGGAATCCATCTTTACTACACAGATTAAACAAGGACTTCCGCATTAGGTCAACAACTATGTAACACCCCGTTATCCCCGTTGGAAGGATATCGGAGCGCCACGCAAGCAAACACATAAACGAATCCCAAATACATATTAATAAATACCACCAAATGAGATGTAAAGAAACTTTTAATCATAAAGTTGCAAGTTCTATAACATACATCAAATCAATATCGTTTTACAAAAGGGCTCGTAAGCAAATACATATACCAAAATAGTTGTTCCTTTACAAAAGATTCATTTTGCTATGAACAAGCCATGTACAAAATAACAGCGGAAGACTCAAAAATAAACTTCATCCAAAAAGACTTCTAGTGGCCGACCTACAGATGTCTAACTCCAAACGAACTCGCCACCTACACGGGAAAAGAACCCGTGCTAAGCGATAACGCTTAGTGGGGAGGAATAAAACAAACGAACAATATACATATACAATATTTACAACAATAATATAATCTTATCGCAACAAAAACGTGCAATAAAGCTATGATTCAAAATCAAAGGCATTAAAATTACATATAAGCATATTTCCATGTTCTTTACTTAACATGCACAAGCATACATTACAAGCAATTAACTACTCAATTCATACTTAGGATTAACATAATTCTCGCCATTCTAAGTACACAGATACAAGGTGCATATAATAAAGTTATGCAAGAATTCATGTACATCATATACTTTTAATCCTATCAATATGCATCTCAACATATGCAACACAATTTAACATATAGTCTGATTAGTCTGAAAATACTCTTTAGAAGTGGATGAGGTCCATTGGATACTGATAGAACACAGTATCCCAAGCATATAGAGACATAAGTCTCAAACATGTGAATTTTTCATATAGAGACCGAAGTCTCGCATTAAATTTCCATATAGACCCAAACGGGGTCGAAACAAGGATCCCGAACACGACCCGCATATAACGTTTAATCATATAGCAGCTGCACACACACCCTGACCTAAGTAAGCGCTTACTTATCCACTACTATGACTATTCAGGCTCAAATGTCAAAACTCAAAAACTCAAGTATCATTATCATATCATGAGAATTGAAATAAATACGAATTTATAACTCATGTATACATATATATTGATCAAATTCGGAAACATATAAATATATAAATATCAAATACAGGAGGTATTAAGAACATATAACTCACATTAAGATAATCCATGTTCATGTAAATTATTAACAATTAAATCATGTACATAATTATTAATCATGTACACAAATCTCATAATTAAACAATTATTAAATTATAACACAAATTTAAACCTGTTTCTTGTGTCAAGTAGTGAAAAACCCCATGTAACATAAGCTTTAAAAAAAATACTTTGCTTTTTAAACCAGGGCAGCAGGATGGTGGCCAGTCACGAGTCACCCAGGCAATGGTGACTCGTGACGCTGGCTTCTCGCAAGCGCCACGCCAAAAACAGGGGCAGTCACGAGTTGTGACCCTCCATCATGCCTTGTGACGCCTGAGAAGAGAGGGGAGGTCACGAGTCACTCAGGCAGTGGTAACTCGTGACACGCAGGGAAGGGGATGGTCACGAGTTGTGACTCTCCATCACGTCTCGTGACTTCCCAGGGAGGAAGGTTGCGGCGTGATTCTCCATCACGTCTCATGATCTTCTTCTCTCACTTCTGCTTCTCAGAATTTTTAGAATTTTCAGAAAACGTAAAAACAGAAAGACGTGAAAACAGAGTACATCAAAACTCAAAACCCCATTTTATCTAAAACCATTTTTCATGCAATAAATATTCGAACACATACCTTCAAGTCTCCAGAGCACATTTACAGAAATTTTAATACAAATAACATATTTTTACTATTCAAACAGAGGCAATACCAGAACGTCAACATCCCAGGATTTCACATTCAAACTCATGCATATTCATCTCATTTGCATACTCAACGTTATCCTTTTCTACAGAAATCATATATACACAGTACATTTCTTATGCATTTTGATAACAAACACATGTAGCTAACATTAACAACATAACAGCAACTAGGATCCGAAAATGAGAAAGGACAGACACTCCCAAACCTGTTAATGAAGTTTAATACGTCCACTGTAACCTTCAATCCACAACCTTTCCTTTTCCCTTCTCTTTTCTCTTATCTTCAGATGCTTGCAAACAGACAAAACGATACTCCGTTAACCCAAGAAAATAATCTTTATAAACCCATAGGAGGAGAAGAAGAAGATTCAACCATTAAAACCTAAAGAACTTCAACCACTTACCTCTTGAAATCCCTTCAAAGCTCAAAATCTTAGCTCAAAACGGATGAACACCCATGCAAGTGAGGAAAGAACAGAAAATGAAGAGGGAAAGAGTGGCTAACGTGAGAGAGAGAGAGCAAGAGAGAGAGCCTCACGTCTTTTAGTTTCCAGTAGGCTAAAAACTTTCAGACATCCCTTTTCTCTCACCCACATGCACACACTCACATCTCCACTTGGCACACATGCACTGGTTCACTTAATCCCATAATTACATAATTACTAATAGCTCCTAAAAATCTTCTAATAGGTCCTTATTAATTACTTTTTACTCACTAAAATAAAAATCTGCAAATAATACTTTTAATTCCTTGCCATTTAATCCTCTTTCCTCTTGTAAATTACCCAATTGCCCTTAATTATACTTGTAACAATTACCAAAATATCCATATTTTCCAATTAAAATTGCCAATTCAAATTAGGCCACTTTTGGGGTGTGACAAACTATGCACATCTTATCTACCCAATTCCCAGAAAAGACTCAACCTAGGCTCTGATACCACAACTTGTGACGCCCATTCCCTAACGTCAGACTAGCTCAGCTAATCTTAGTTAGAGAAGGCTGCACGCACACAACAGAACACACGTTAATTCAGAACAATAAAATTTCATCATCTACAAGCATAACTCACGCATCACATGCTAACTACTTATAGTGCATTCTCCATAGCCACATATTCATGGTTATCAGATTATTACATGCCTTTACATACCCGATACACATTTTGATCATACAAAAAGCTTATACAAAATGAATCCCAAAATATCCAACCCAAAACCTACACTTTCTACTTCCTACTGTTGACCGTACAAAATGCGAGGGCGTCCTCCGGTCACCTCTCGTTCGAACCTGCACGGATCAGAGTAAATCCATACTAAGCGATAACGCTTAGTGGGGAACACAAATATACAAGCAACATATACATTTAATGTCATTATGTATATAAATATAACCCATGCCAAAGGTCATGCAAAGCATTTGTTAATACTTTGTTATCATTCAGAGTATAGCTACATTTAGCACTATATTCAGTCATAAAGTGTCAGTCACTTATTCATACATTCACATTACATACCATATTATATCCCAATCATTTCCATTTAATAATTAATTGGTTTGCCTGCAATTCAATGACGCGGATAACGGGTATCGCATTAGTACCACTCAGGTACTAGAATCTCATCGAGATTACTTTTACGCATTGGTACCCTCAGGTACTTAACATCATTCAACACATAATAAAATCCAGCAAGGATTATTCGCATTGTTTTCACATTGTGATTCCCATGGAATCAGACAAATTTAACACATTGGGCTGCAGCACTTTGACCCTTTAGGCATGCCTAACTATCCACTACTTGACTCGCATGCTTAAGTTGTTAAACATATTATTCAGTTCACGTTGATCACTTTTCACATCACATATGTTGATAGCTAATATCACATTCACTTTACACATTCGTATTAGCACATAGCTAAACATTACACTTGCATACTCAATATGCTTCCAAATTCATTCTTCATAGTTAAAAATCACATATTTGATTGCATCCAAGAATCATCACGTAGTATGCAATTGTACATTACCCAGTACACACATAACACTTACTCATAATGTCCTTCATTTTAGTTCATAGCCTTTCCATTTGTAAGGCCAAACACATTAGGGTTATATTGCCAACACAGGGTAGGTCACGGTCACAATCAATTCCATTGTCACCGTGATATGTTGAAGTTCAAAACAGAATGCAAACTGGGGGCAGGTCACGGTCACAATCAATTTCATTGTCACCGCGACATGTTCCCAACTCTCGGCAGAATGCAACTTGAGGGTATGTCACGGTTACAATGAATTTCATTGTCACCGTGACATATCCTCACTTTGCAAAACAGAATGCTCTCTTGAGTACCTCACGGTCACAATGAATTTCATTGTCACCGTGACATACAAAATCCATTAGGCAGAATTGAACTCAAGCATACCTCACGGTCACAATCAATTTGATTGTCACCGTGACCCATGCAAAAACACCATAACACAGCTGTGTTTTGTCACTAGCACAGCTGTGCTTTCCAGTCCAATTCTTCCTTCTCATTAAGACTTCAAATCTCATTCTCACGTTTGGCAATCAACCCAAATACATCAACCACTTACTCAATTAGCACATACCTGATTTCCCTTCTTGTTTTGGCATTCAATAATAGCACAAATCATAATTATTCTCAAGCAACTTTATCACAAAGCATGTTACTACAACAATCATATAACCTAGCATCACTTAATTCATGCTTAAACCTCAATTGCACATACACATATAATTCATTCCAAATCTCTATCCAACCAACACAAATCACGCAGTTATACAATTAGGGTTTGTTCCCAAACCTTATCGCCTTAGCTCCTAATCTCGACGGACGCTCGGCTCTCCGATTACAGCTTTTCCCTTATCTCTCTTCACTTCTTCGGCTACCAATACAACACAAATGCACAAGCTCAAACTCAATCCAACAATATCCCATCCAAACCAACTCAACCAAGAAGAAAGAGTAGAAGATGAAAATATGCATGCATAACCACTTACCTTTGAGTTTGCCCTTAATTCTTACTTCAATACTACAAGCACACACACTCACTCACCAACTCTCCTCTTCACTCATGGAAAGAAGAAGAAAGAACATATTCAAAGTATAGAAAAAGAGAGAGAGAAACTGAACCACACTCACTTCTCAACCCCCTAAACATTTGCATGCATAAGTGGAGGTGGCATCCTCACAATGAGCCACACGGAACCCACTTCAGAAAATCTGCCTCCACCAAATATTTTCTTACTTTATTTTATTCTTAATTAACCCTCCATTAAACTAATTAATCAGCCTTTAACTCATGCTTATTACAACCATATATAATTACCATTTAATCCCTTAACTATTCTTCTTTCTTTCAATTAAGTCCTGCCTTCATTTCAATCTAGTCCATAACTCACATTCAACTCACACACATATGCAAATTTAAGTTAATTCTTTTAGGGTACAAGTCCGGTCATGACATTACCAATTCACAACTTTAATCTCATACAAAAACTTGGGCAATTTCATACGCATATCTATCTCATTCACCACAGACAGAAAATACTTTATTACCTATTTACCTACAAATACATTATACCTACTCGTAATTTGTCTAAATTACCGCATTACCCATATTAATAGTTATACCCCACTAGTTACCAAAATACTTTTGATAGTCAGAACATATTAAGTCTTACCCATTCTCATTATTACTAAGATTTCAAAATCATACAAATTATAGTATCAATACTTAAATCAAAACATTTCATTTTAATCAAACCGTTACTTGCTCAAAACTAAACAAAACATTTTAATGCTCAGATTTGGTTTGGGCTTGAAACAATCATTCAAGGTTCCTACATATCCCTATGGTTGGGGATAAGAACCACGTAGTTCTACAGAAAAACTTTAAACACAGAAGTTCCAGATTTGCTCCTAACTTATTTCCTACATTCAATTATCTATATCATTGTAGACATCGGGTCCCAAGGCAGTCCAAGACCAAGACTGCTCGATAATGAAAAGATACTTGCCACAAGTAAAGGTGCCAAAAATGATGTCATCCTTATCGAAAATCTCCCTTGTTCTTCTAAAAATTTTAATTAAAAAAATTTACATTTTTACTTCTATTTTTATTTTTATTTTTGCATCTTATTTTATTTTATTTTTATTTATTTATTTACTTTATTTATTTTTACTTTACCTTTTTTCACGTGCTCGCGCGCGTTGCCTCCTGTTGGCGCGAGCACTGCTGCAGCGTGCGCCCCATTGGGGCGAGTCACGAGAGTGTGCGCGCACCACTTGGGGCGCGCACCACTTGGGCTTCACGCGGGTAGTTTTGCCCCTTCGTGCTGTCGCTCTCGTCTGTGTTTCCTGCAATTTTCAGTCTATTTTTTTCCTTTCTTTCACATTTTTGTGCAATTTTGATAAAATAAAAATTAAAAGAACTCTTTGTCTCTTCCCATTTTTGGGCAATACAACAAATCAAAAGGAAAACCTTGTTTTCATTTGAAGAGGAGCTGCATTTTTACACAAAGAAAAGGGAGAGTTTTCTCTCAAGAAACAAAAGCAGTCGTGGGTTTTTTTTTGCAAAATTTTTAGGAATTTCAAAGCTTGATTTTTCTTCTCTTTTTAAGAACATTTTAGTTCTCGGATGGCTTGAGTCTAGAAAATCAATTTCCTTTGCTCAATCATCCACCAAAAATATTTTCACCAAAAATATTTTCTTGAGTTAATTTATTTCAAAACATAGATTTTTTTTTACACTTTATTCGGGTGTTTTTCACCGTAAATTCGATAAGGAGGACAGATCAATACACCGTTTCCTTCAATTCATAAAATTATAAGGGTAAATATTTTTGGACCCGTTCTCATTTATTTTCATATATTAGTTATTATTGTCAATTTTATTTTTTTTCATTATTATTACCATGTTTCATTGTTACTTTTCTAGTCTTTTTATTGTTGCAGTTGTTGGCTTTTCTTTTTATTGTCATTTTTATCAACTTTTCATCACTGTCAACGTTTCTTTCTTATTATTATTGCCATTAGCATGGTTTTCCAGTTGCTTTCATTATCTCCATTATATGTCATTATTATTGTTATTACTATTATTACTATTGTTGTTGTTGTCTTACTTTTATTATCATCATCATCATCATCATCATCATTATTATTATTATTATTATTATTATTATTATTATTATCATTTCATGGTGTTATTGTTAGTGTCATTATTTCATATTTATTTTGTGCTATCATCATTTATTATTATAATTTTTACTATTGTGATTTCTATTATTATTATTATTATTATTATTATTATTATTATTATTATTATTATTATTATTATTATTATTATTATTATTTTGTTATTATTATCTTATATTATTACTATTATTGTTATTATTATTGTTATCATGTCATTATTCTTATTGTTATGCCATCATCATTATTATCATTTTGTGATTATCATTATTATCTTTGATTGTTATTATTTTGCTGCCATATTTATTGTCATTGCTATTCCTTTTACATATTTGTCATTAACCTTAGGTTTTTGCATGATTTATTTTACTTCCTTTTGCATGTAAATCATTGATATATTGAATTAATATGTCCTATACTTATGTTGTCTTTACTTGATTAATGTTGTTTAGAATTATTACTAATGTTTTAATATTATTTTTTGTCTGAGATTAAAATATGACTTACATTATGTGGGCATTCTCATGACCTCTCGGGTGGGTCGCAATGCGTAGACGATCACGTCGGTTTGGTGAGACCTTTCTTATTTCCCTCCTTTTTATTGTGCTTGTTTGCAAACAATTATTTTATTTATGCATGCGTGAGATAAAAAGTTACGAAAATATTTCTGTAATTAAATTGAAATTTTCACTAATAAAATTGGGACCAATGTCCCACGTTTTAGCCAATGAATGTAAAACATCAAAATAAAACGAAGAGTTGCTTTTTCTCTAAAATGGGATTACTCATTCTGGTTTTTAACCCAACAATCAAACAACTCTTCGACCCTTTATCAAATAAGTACGAAGGAACCAATGTTCCTAAACCTTCAAACAAGCACGAAGGAACCAATGTTCCTAAACCAAATGAATGCCCCGATTTATGTATGTTTTTCTCATGTTTGATTTTGTTTGATTGTTTCAAATTTATATTCATTTCCTTTTGGGCCCTTGTAATTATTTTTGGGGCAACATTATTTAATTTCCATTTGGGATTGTATTCTGTCCCTATTTACATTTTTAATCTTCTTTTATTGGGGTTGTATTCTGCCCAATTTCCCTTATAATTGTCTGCTTGGTGTGTTTATTGCTTTCCTTTATTGCTTTATTTATCGCTTTTTTTTTTCATAGCTTTCATTTATCGCTTTTTTGAATGCTTGTAATGCGCTTTTAAATTAAATGCATAAATCGTGTGAGATAAGAGATATAATTTTTAAGAGGTCAAAAAATCATTTATAATTAACCAAAAGATAAATAAGAGTGAAGTTCCGAACACCAATCTCTAGTGTAGACCAATAAGACGTTAGATGTCACACCCCACAAGTGGCTTATTTGGAAATTAGAATTTTAATTGGACAATTAAGGGTAATTTGGTATTTTTATTTGAGGTAAGTGAATTAAATTGCAAGAATTATATGTAACTAGATGGAAGATTTTATTCTAGTGAGTAAAGAGTAACTTAATAAGGACCTATTAGAATTATGAGGATCAAATTGTAAAAGAGGAATTAGTGGATTAAGTGAATTGTGTAACCGTGCATGTGTGCCAAGTGGAAGAGGTGAGTGTGTGTACGTGGGTGAGGGAAAAGAGAGGTTTGAATTTCTTAGGTTCCTGGAAAACTAAACTCAGGAGGTTCTCTCTCTTTTGCTCTCTCTCACGTTAGCTATTCTTTCCCTCTCCATTTGCTGCTTTTTCCCATTTGCATGTGTGTTCTGTCATTGTGGAACTAGGGTTTGAGATTGGAAAAGAGGTTACAGAAGGTAAGTGGCTATTGGTTTCGTGTGGTTCTTCTTCTCATTTGAGTTATTTAGAGATTCTGTCCTTGGGTTTGATTATGGTTTCATTTGTTGCAAGCTTCTGAAGATAAAAGAAAAGAGAAGGGGAAAGGCAAAATTGTGGATTGAGTAGTGCAGTGGTCGTTCTTTTTGGACTTCATTCAAGTTTGGGAGTGTGTCAGTCCTTCCTCATTTTTGGATCCTAGTTACTGTTCAGTTATGAATATCAGTTGTGTGTGTATGTTTATCATAATATATGAGAAATGTAATGTGTGTAAATGAATCCTGTAGAAAAGTATGCAAATGAGATGTTTATGCATGAATTTGGATGTGAACCTCTCGGATGATGACTTCCTGGTTTTGCCTCTGTTTGAATTGTGATAATATGTGACTTGTATTATGAGTTTTATAGTTATGCTCTGATGACTTAAAGGTACATGTGTGAATGATTTTTGCATGAAAAATGGTTTTAGACAAATGGGATTTTGAATTTGGAGAGTGCTCTGTTTTCTAGATTTTCTGGGTTTTTCCACGTTTTTCTGGAAATTGGTTTTGAGAAGATGATGGAGTTTGAGTAGGAGAAGCAGAATTGTGAGAGAAAGATCACGTGACGTGATGGTACATCACGCCGTGACCTCCCTCTGTGGGAAGTCAAGTGGCGTGATGAAGCATCACGCCGTGACCTTCCTCCCCTTGGGAAGTCGCGACATGAAGTAGCGTCACGCCTCGCGACCTCTCGCCTGTCTCTGCGTGTCATGAGAACTCATCTCGTGACCTCTCTCCCTCTCCTCACAGGCGTCACGAGACGTGACTGATGGTCACGCCGTGACTGCCTGTTCTTGCTTGCTCTTTTGCTTGACCCTAGCGTGAAATTGCGTCACGAGACGTGACTGGAGGTCACGACGTGACCAGTCTTCCTTCAGTTGCCTGTTTTCTTAAAAGCAAGGTTTAAAACTTCTTATTTCAAAGGTTTTATACTGCATGACAACTAATTAATTTAAAAATATAGTTTGTATTTAATAATTGGATAATATTGGGTTTTAAATTCTTGATTAATAATTAATGTACATGATTTACACATTTTATAATTTATTTAACATGGATTAATTCAATGTGAGCTATATGTTCTTTTTACCTTCACTATTGATATTTATATGTTTAAAATGTTCTGAAATTTGATCTATATACATGTGTACATGAATTATAACCTAGTATTAAATGCCATCCACATGATATAATATGTGAATTATGGTGTTGTATCATTTAAGCCTGAATAAGTCATAGTAGTGGATAAGTAAGCGCTTACTTAGGTCAAAGTGTGTGTGCAGCTGCTATATGATAAAATGATATATGCGGGTCCGTTTGGATCCTTGTTTCGACCTTGTTTGGTCTATATGGAAATAAAGCGAGACCTCGGTCTCTATATGAAAATTATATGTTCGAGACTCATGTCTCTATATGTTTGGGATATTGTGTTCTATCAGTATCCAAATGACCGTATCCACTTCTTAGGTTTATACCAGACTAATCAGGCTACATGTTTATATGTGATATATATGTTGAGATGTTTATTGACATGATTAAAAGTATATGTTGCACATGAATTCTTGTATATCCTGTATCGGTGTAATCAGAGAAGTATCTTTGTATTTGTTAATTGCTTATATTGTAAATATCATAAGGTGATGAGATACTGTATTGTATATGTATATTGTTATTTTGTTTTGTTCCTCCCCACTAAGCGTTATCGCTTAGCACGGGCTCTTTTCCCGTGCAGGTGGCGAGTGTAGCTTGGAGTCAGATATCTGCAGGTCGGCCACTAGGAGTCTTTTTGGATGAAGTTGTTATATTTTTGATGTCTTCCGCTGTAGTTTTGTATATGGCTTGTGTATAGCAAAGTAAACTTTTGTAAAGGAACAAACATTATTTTTGTATATGTAATTGCTTACGAGCCTCTTTTTGTAAAACGATATTGATATATGTTATATGTAAACAGGATTTTACTATTAAATGATTAAAAGTTTCTTTACATTTCATTTGGTTTTTGTTTATATATGTGTATTTGAATTTGTATATGTGTTCGCCCGCGTGGCACTCCGGCATCCTTCCAACGGGGATGGCGGGGTTTTACAGCTTGGTATCAGAGCCCAGGTTTGGTGGTTCTGGGTTATGTTGTGAATGTTTGAGTATAGAGTTGAGTCTATGCATGAGAGTTAGTTTTGTATAGTGGCCTAATGCAGATGTCTTGTTTTGTGTAGTGTTTGTATGGAGTCGGATCCAAGTGAGTATATGGGCGACACCATGAGTAGTGCCAATGTGAGTCGTGGAGGGAATCCAGTTAGAAGAGATGATCCAGTTAGACAGGATAGACACCTGCACCAGCTGAGGGTGCAAATAGAGGTGTTGCTTTTGATCCAGCGTTAGTTCAGGGGTTATTGCAAGTGGTTGATAGGTTGACTGCACCTAAGGCTCCAACAGAGTTGTTAAGAAAGAGAGGAGCAGAAGACTTTCATGGGACTGCTTTAGATGAATCCGATGTGGCTGAGTTTTGGCTCAAGAGAGTAAGTAGAATTTTGCAAGAGATTAGATGTCCTGCAGATCAGAGAGCTTCTTGTGCAATATCGTTACTTCAAGGACCAGCATATGATTGGTGGGAACTTGTGATGAGGAATCCTCAGCGACCAGCTGAGCTGACATGGGATTATTTCAAGCAAGAGTTTGAGCAAAAGTATATAACGAAGGCATACCAAGAAGCGAAATGGAGAGAGTTCATTAGTTTGAAACAGCGGGGCATGACTGTCAGTGAGTATGATAAGGAGTTCAACTGGTTAAGTAAGTATGTGCCTGAGCAGTTGTTGACAGATGAGTTCAGATGTAGGCACTTTTTAGAGGGATTGCGTGAGGTATTCAGCGGCCCTTTGTCTGCGATGATTGTTTTGCAGCCCGTTGGGTATTATCAGATTGTGGCTGCAGCAATGAGGTTAGAGGAATCTGAGGAGATTAAACAGAAGATGACACAGAAGAGGAGAGCACCAGAAGGGGGAATTGCGAGTACTAAGAAGTCTAAGGGTGCTCCACCCGAGCAAGGATCTAGAGGAGGTGTACAAGTGCCTTCACAGGTAGAGAGTGTAGCCCCACAAGGAAATAAAGGAAATCGAGCACCAGAATGTGAGCATTGTTATAGGTACCATTGGGGTACATTTCGCAAGATCACCGGAGCCTGTTTTAAGTGTGGGAGTATGGAGCATCGGTTTGCTTTTTGCCCTAATCGAAGAGAAGACCAGAATCAGCAAGAGAGCAGAAGATCCAATGTCATCCAAAGCAATCGCGAGGGAAGTAGAGCTCCGAGAGCACCATCAGAGACAGTGCAGCGACCTGGTGCTACTGAGGATCATAATCAGTATAGAGGTTATGCTATGATTGCTAGAGATGCGACTGTTGCAGAGGGTCCTTCGGGTAAGTGTTTATATGTTAAGTTTTGTTTTGTTTCGGTTTTGATATTTGAGTTGTATTCGGTAAGCAAGGAAATTTCGAGGACGAAATTTTCTTAAGGAGGAGAGAGTTGTCACACCCCACAAGTGGCTTATTTGGAAATTAGAATTTTAATTGGACAATTAAGGGTAATTTGGTATTTTTATTTGAGGTAAGTGAATTAAATTGCAAGAATTATATGTAACTAGATGGAAGATTTTATTCTAGTGAGTAAAGAGTAACTTAATAAGGACCTATTAGAATTATGAGGATCAAATTGTAAAAGAGGAATTAGTGGATTAAGTGAATTGTGTAACCGTGCATGTGTGCCAAGTGGAAGAGGTGAGTGTGTGTACGTGGGTGAGGGAAAAGAGAGGTTTGAATTTCTTAGGTTCCTGGAAAACTAAACTCGGGAGGTTCTCTCTCTTTTGCTCTCTCTCACGTTAGCTATTCTTTCCCTCTCCATTTGCTGCTTTTTCCCATTTGCATGTGTGTTCTGTCATTGTGGAACTAGGGTTTGAGATTGGAAAAGAGGTTACAGAAGGTAAGTGGCTATTGGTTTCGTGTGGTTCTTCTTCTCATTTGAGTTATTTAGAGATTCTGTCCTTGGGTTTGATTATGGTTTCATTTGTTGCAAGCTTCTGAAGATAAAAGAAAAGAGAAGGGGAAAGGCAAAATTGTGGATTGAGTAGTGCAGTGGTCGTTCTTTTTGGACTTCATTCATGTTTGGGAGTGTGTCAGTCCTTCCTCATTTTTGGATCCTAGTTACTGTTCTATTATGAATATCAGTTGTGTGTGTATGTTTATCATAATATATGAGAAATGTAATGTGTGTAAATGAATCCTGTAGAAAAGTATGCAAATGAGATGTTTATGCATGAATTTGGATGTGAACCTCTCGGATGATGACTTCCTGGTTTTGCCTCTGTTTGAATTGTGATAATATGTGACTTGTATTATGAGTTTTATAGTTATGCTCTGATGACTTAAAGGTACATGTGTGAATGATTTTTGCATGAAAAATGGTTTTAGACAAATGGGGTTTTGAATTTGGAGAGTGCTCTGTTTTCTGGATTTTCTGGGTTTTTCCACGTTTTTCTGGAAATTGGTTTTGAGAAGATGATGGAGTTTGAGTAGGAGAAGCAGAATTGTGAGAGAAAGATCACGTAACCTCCCTCTGTGGGAAGTCACGTGGCGTGATGAAGCATCACGCCGTGACCTTCCTCCCCTTGGGAAGTCGCGACGTGAAGTAGCGTCACGCCTCGCGACCTCTCGCCTGTCTCTGCGTGTCACGAGAACTCATCTCGTGACCTCTCTCCCTCTCCTCACAGGCGTCACGAGACGTGACTGATGGTCACGCCGTGACTGCCTGTTCTTGCTTGCTCTTTTGCTTGACCCTAGCGTGAAATTGCGTCACGAGACGTGACTGGAGGTCACGACGTGACCAGTCTTCCTTCAGTTGCCTGTTTTCTTAAAAGCAAGGTTTAAAACTTCTTATTTCAAAGGTTTTATACTGCATGACAACTAATTAATTTAAAAATATAGTTTGTATTTAATAATTGGATAATATTGGGTTTTAAATTCTTGATTAATAATTAATGTACATGATTTACACATTTTATAATTTATTTAACATGGATTAATTCAATGTGAGCTATATGTTCTTTTTACCTTCACTATTGATATTTATATGTTTAAAATGTTCTGAAATTTGATCTATATACATGTGTACATGAATTATAACCTAGTATTAAATGCCATCCACATGATATAATATGTGAATTATGGTGTTGTATCATTTAAGCCTGAATAAGTCATAGTAGTGGATAAGTAAGCGCTTACTTAGGTCAAAGTGTGTGTGCAGCTGCTATATGATAAAATGATATATGCGGGTCCGTTTGGATCCTTGTTTCGACCTTGTTTGGTCTATATGGAAATAAAGCGAGACCTCGGTCTCTATATGAAAATTATATGTTCGAGACTCATGTCTCTATATGTTTGGGATATTGTGTTCTATCAGTATCCAAATGACCGTATCCACTTCTTAGGTTTATACCAGACTAATCAGGCTACATGTTTATATGTGATATATATGTTGAGATGTTTATTGACATGATTAAAAGTATATGTTGCACATGAATTCTTGTATATCCTGTATCGGTGTAATCAGAGAAGTATCTTTGTATTTGTTAATTGCTTATATTGTAAATATCATAAGGTGATGAGATACTGTATTGTATATGTATATTGTTATTTTGTTTTGTTCCTCCCCACTAAGCGTTATCGCTTAGCACGGGCTCTTTTCCCGTGCAGGTGGCGAGTGTAGCTTGGAGTCAGATATCTGCAGGTCGGCCACTAGGAGTCTTTTTGGATGAAGTTGTTATATTTTTGATGTCTTCCGCTGTAGTTTTGTATATGGCTTGTGTATAGCAAAGTAAACTTTTGTAAAGGAACAAACATTATTTTTGTATATGTAATTGCTTACGAGCCTCTTTTTGTAAAACGATATTGATATATGTTATATGTAAACAGGATTTTACTATTAAATGATTAAAAGTTTCTTTACATTTCATTTGGTTTTTGTTTATATATGTGTATTTGAATTTGTATATGTGTTCGCCCGCGTGGCACTCCAGCATCCTTCCAACGGGGATGGCGGGGTTTTACAGCTTGGTATCAGAGCCCAGGTTTGGTGGTTCTGGGTTATGTTGTGAATGTTTGAGTATAGAGTTGAGTCTATGCATGAGAGTTAGTTTTGTATAGTGGCCTAATGCAGATGTCTTGTTTTGTGTAGTGTTTGTATGGAGTCGGATCCAAGTGAGTATATGGGCGACACCATGAGTAGTGCCAATGTGAGTCGTGGAGGGAATCCAGTTAGAAGAGATGATCCAGTTAGACAGGATAGACACCTGCACCAGCTGAGGGTGCAAATAGAGGTGTTGCTTTTGATCCAGCGTTAGTTCAGGGGTTATTGCAAGTGGTTGATAGGTTGACTGCACCTAAGGCTCCAACAGAGTTGTTAAGAAAGAGAGGAGCAGAAGACTTTCATGGGACTGCTTTAGATGAATCCGATGTGGCTGAGTTTTGGCTCAAGAGAGTAAGTAGAATTTTGCAAGAGATTAGATGTCCTGCAGATCAGAGAGCTTCTTGTGCAATATCGTTACTTCAAGGACCAGCATATGATTGGTGGGAACTTGTGATGAGGAATCCTCAGCGACCAGCTGAGCTGACATGGGATTATTTCAAGCAAGAGTTTGAGCAAAAGTATATAACGAAGGCATACCAAGAAGCGAAATGGAGAGAGTTCATTAGTTTGAAACAGCGGGGCATGACTGTCAGTGAGTATGATAAGGAGTTCAACCGGTTAAGTAAGTATGTGCCTGAGCAGTTGTTGACATATGAGTTCAGATGTAGGCACTTTTTAGAGGGATTGCGTGAGGTATTCAGCGGCCCTTTGTCTGCGATGATTGTTTTGCAGCCCGTTGGGTATTATCAGATTGTGGCTGCAGCAATGAGGTTAGAGGAATCTGAGGAGATTAAACAGAAGATGACACAGAAGAGGAGAGCACCAGAAGGGGGAATTGCGAGTACTAAGAAGTCTAAGGGTGCTCCACCCGAGCAAGGATCTAGAGGAGGTGTACAAGTGCCTTCACAGGTAGAGAGTGTAGCCCCACAAGGAAATAAAGGAAATCGAGCACCAGAAAGTGAGCATTGTTATAGGTACCATTGGGGTACATTTCGCAAGATCACCGGAGCCTGTTTTAAGTGTGGGAGTATGGAGCATCGGTTTGCTTTTTGCCCTAATCGAAGAGAAGACCAGAATCAGCAAGAGAGCAGAAGATCCAATGTCATCCAAAGCAATCGCGAGGGAAGTAGAGCTCCGAGAGCACCATCAGAGACAGTGCAGCGACCTGGTGCTACTGAGGATCATAATCAGTATAGAGGTTATGCTATGATTGCTAGAGATGCGACTGTTGCAGAGGGTCCTTCGGGTAAGTGTTTATATGTTAAGTTTTGTTTCGTTTCGGTTTTGATATTTGAGTTGTATTCGGTAAGCAAGGAAATTTCGAGGACGAAATTTTCTTAAGGAGGAGAGAGTTGTCACACCCCACAAGTGGCTTATTTGGAAATTAGAATTTTAATTGGACAATTAAGGGTAATTTGGTATTTTTATTTGAGGTAAGTGAATTAAATTGCAAGAATTATATGTAACTAGATGGAAGATTTTATTCTAGTGAGTAAAGAGTAACTTAATAAGGACCTATTAGAATTATGAGGATCAAATTGTAAAAGAGGAATTAGTGGATTAAGTGAATTGTGTAACCGTGCATGTGTGCCAAGTGGAAGAGGTGAGTGTGTGTACGTGGGTGAGGGAAAAGAGAGGTTTGAATTTCTTAGGTTCCTGGAAAACTAAACTCAGGAGGTTCTCTCTCTTTTGCTCTCTCTCACGTTAGCTATTCTTTCCCTCTCCATTTGCTGCTTTTTCCCATTTGCATGTGTGTTCTGTCATTGTGGAACTAGGGTTTGAGATTGGAAAAGAGGTTACAGAAGGTAAGTGGCTATTGGTTTCGTGTGGTTCTTCTTCTCATTTGAGTTATTTAGAGATTCTGTCCTTGGGTTTGATTATGGTTTCATTTGTTGCAAGCTTCTGAAGATAAAAGAAAAGAGAAGGGGAAAGGCAAAATTGTGGATTGAGTAGTGCAGTGGTCGTTCTTTTTGGACTTCATTCATGTTTGGGAGTGTGTCAGTCCTTCCTCATTTTTGGATCCTAGTTACTGTTCTATTATGAATATCAGTTGTGTGTGTATGTTTATCATAATATATGAGAAATGTAATGTGTGTAAATGAATCCTGTAGAAAAGTATGCAAATGAGATGTTTATGCATGAATTTGGATGTGAACCTCTCGGATGATGACTTCCTGGTTTTGCCTCTGTTTGAATTGTGATAATATGTGACTTGTATTATGAGTTTTATAGTTATGCTCTGATGACTTAAAGGTACATGTGTGAATGATTTTTGCATGAAAAATGGTTTTAGACAAATGGGGTTTTGAATTTGGAGAGTGCTCTGTTTTCTGGATTTTCTGGGTTTTTCCACGTTTTTCTGGAAATTGGTTTTGAGAAGATGATGGAGTTTGAGTAGGAGAAGCAGAATTGTGAGAGAAAGATCACGTAACCTCCCTCTGTGGGAAGTCACGTGGCGTGATGAAGCATCACGCCGTGACCTTCCTCCCCTTGGGAAGTCGCGACGTGAAGTAGCGTCACGCCTCGCGACCTCTCGCCTGTCTCTGCGTGTCACGAGAACTCATCTCGTGACCTCTCTCCCTCTCCTCACAGGCGTCACGAGACGTGACTGATGGTCACGCCGTGACTGCCTGTTCTTGCTTGCTCTTTTGCTTGACCCTAGCGTGAAATTGCGTCACGAGACGTGACTGGAGGTCATGACGTGACCAGTCTTCCTTCAGTTGCCTGTTTTCTTAAAAGCAAGGTTTAAAACTTCTGATTTCAAAGGTTTTATACTGCATGACAACTAATTAATTTAAAAATCTAGTTTGTATTTAATAATTGGATAATATTGGGTTTTAAATTATTGATTAATAATTAATGTACATGATTTACACATTTTATAATTTATTTAACATGGATTAATTCAATGTGAGCTATATGTTCTTTTTACCTTCAGTATTGATATTTATATGTTTAAAATGTTCTGAAATTTGATCTATATACATGTGTACATGAATTATAACCTAGTATTAAATGCAATCCACATGATATAATATGTGAATTATGGTGTTCTATCATTTAAGCCTGAATAAGTCATAGTAGTGGATAAGTAAGCGCTTACTTAGGTCAAAGTGTGTGTGCAGCTGCTATATGATAAAATGATATATGCGGGTCCGTTTGGATCCTTGTTTCGACCTTGTTTGGTCTATATGGAAATAAAGCGAGACCTCGGTCTCTATATGAAAATTATATGTTCAAGACTCATGTCTCTATATGCTTGGGATATTGTGTTCTATCAGTATCCAAATGACCGTATCCACTTCTTAGGTTTATACCAGACTAATCAGGCTACATGTTTATATGTGATATATATGTTGAGATGTTTATTGACATGATTAAAAGTATATGTTGCACATGAATTCTTGTATATCCTGTATCGGTGTAATCAGAGAAGTATGTTTGTATTTGTTAATTGCTTATATTGTAAATATCATTAAGGTGATGAGATACTGTATTGTATATGTATATTGTTATTTTGTTTTGTTCCTCCCCACTAAGCGTTATCGCTTAGCACGGGCTCTTTTCCCGTGCAGGTGGCGAGTGTAGCTTGGAGTCAGATATCTGCAGGTCGGCCACTAGGAGTCTTTTTGGATGAAGTTGTTATATTTTTGATGTCTTCCGCTGTAGTTTTGTATATGGCTTGTGTATAGCAAAGTAAACTTTTGTAAAGGAACAAACATTATTTTTGTATATGTAATTGCTTACGAGCCTCTTTTTGTAAAACGATATTGATATATGTTATATGTAAATAGGATTTTACTATTAAATGATTAAAAGTTTCTTTACATTTCATTTGGTTTTTGTTTATATATGTGTATTTGAATTTGTATATGTGTTCGCCCGCGTGGCACTCCGGCATCCTTCCAACGGGGATGGCGGGGTTTTACAGCTTGGTATCAGAGCCCAGGTTTGGTGGTTCTGGGTTATGTTGTGAATGTTTGAGTATAGAGTTGAGTCTATGCATGAGAGTTAGTTTTGTATAGTGGCCTAATGCAGATGTCTTGTTTTGTGTAGTGTTTGTATGGAGTCGGATCCAAGTGAGTATATGGGCGACACCATGAGTAGTGCCAATGTGAGTCGTGGAGGGAATCCAGTTAGAAGAGATGATCCAGTTAGACAGGATAGACACCTGCACCAGCTGAGGGTGCAAATAGAGGTGTTGCTTTTGATCCAGCGTTAGTTCAGGGGTTATTGCAAGTGGTTGATAGGTTGACTGCACCTAAGGCTCCAACAGAGTTGTTAAGAAAGAGAGGAGCAGAAGACTTTCATGGGACTGCTTTAGATGAATCCGATGTGGCTGAGTTTTGGCTCAAGAGAGTAAGTAGAATTTTGCAAGAGATTAGATGTCCTGCAGATCAGAGAGCTTCTTGTGCAATATCGTTACTTCAAGGACCAGCATATGATTGGTGGGAACTTGTGATGAGGAATCCTCAGCGACCAGCTGAGCTGACATGGGATTATTTCAAGCAAGAGTTTGAGCAAAAGTATATAACGAAGGCATACCAAGAAGCGAAATGGAGAGAGTTCATTAGTTTGAAACAGCGGGGCATGACTGTCAGTGAGTATGATAAGGAGTTCAACCGGTTAAGTAAGTATGTGCCTGAGCAGTTATTGACAGATGAGTTCAGATGTAGGCACTTTTTAGAGGGATTGCGTGAGGTATTCAGAGGCCCTTTGTCTACGATGATTGTTTTGCAGCCCGTTGGGTATTATCAGATTGTGGCTGCAGCAATGAGGTTAGAGGAATCTGAGGAGATTAAACAGAAGATGGCACAGAAGAGGAGAGCACCAGAAGGGGGAATTGCGAGTACTAAGAAGTCTAAGGGTGCTCCACCCGAGCAAGGATCTAGAGGAGGTGTACAAGTGCCTTCACAGGTAGAGAGTGTAGCCCCACAAGGAAATAAAGCAAATCGAGCACCAGAATGTGAGCATTGTCATAGGTACCATTGGGGTACATGTCACAAGATCACCGGAGCCTGTTTTAAGTGTGGGAGTATGGAGCATCGGTTTGCTTTTTGCCCTAATCGAAGAGAAGACCAGAATCAGCAAGAGAGCAGAAGATCCAATGTCATCCAAAGCAATCGCGAGGGAAGTAGAGCTCCGAGAGCACCATCAGAGACAGTGCAGCGACCTGGTGCTACTGAGGATCATAATCAGTATAGAGGTTATGCTATGATTGCTAGAGATGCGACTGTTGCAGAGGGTCCTTCGGGTAAGTGTTTATATGTTAAGTTTTGTTTCGTTTCGGTTTTGATATTTGAGTTGTATTCGGTAAGCAAGGAAATTTCGAGGACGAAATTTTCTTAAGGAGGAGAGAGTTGTCACACCCCACAAGTGGCTTATTTGAAAATTAGAATTTTAATTGGACAATTAAGGGTAATTTGGTATTTTTATTTGAGGTAAGTGAATTAAATTGCAAGAATTATATGTAACTAGATGGAAGATTTTATTCTAGTGAGTAAAGAGTAACTTAATAAGGACCTATTAGAATTATGAGGATCAAATTGTAAAAGAGGAATTAGTGGATTAAGTGAATTGTGTAACCGTGCATGTGTGCCAAGTGGAAGAGGTGAGTGTGTGTACGTGGGTGAGGGAAAAGAGAGGTTTGAATTTCTTAGGTTCCTGGAAAACTAAACTCAGGAGGTTCTCTCTCTTTTGCTCTCTCTCACGTTAGCTATTCTTTCCCTCTCCATTTGCTGCTTTTTCCCATTTGCATGTGTGTTCTGTCATTGTGGAACTAGGGTTTGAGATTGGAAAAGAGGTTACAGAAGGTAAGTGGCTATTGGTTTCGTGTGGTTCTTCTTCTCATTTGAGTTATTTAGAGATTCTGTCCTTGGGTTTGATTATGGTTTCATTTGTTGCAAGCTTCTGAAGATAAAAGAAAAGAGAAGGGGAAAGGCAAAATTGTGGATTGAGTAGTGCAGTGGTCGTTCTTTTTGGACTTCATTCAGGTTTGGGAGTGTGTCAGTCCTTCCTCATTTTTGGATCCTAGTTACTGTTCTATTATGAATATCAGTTGTGTGTGTATGTTTATCATAATATATGAGAAATGTAATGTGTGTAAATGAATCCTGTAGAAAAGTATGCAAATGAGATGTTTATGCATGAATTTGGATGTGAACCTCTCGGATGATGACTTCCTGGTTTTGCCTCTGTTTGAATTGTGATAATATGTGACTTGTATTATGAGTTTTATAGTTATGATCTGATGACTTAAAGGTACATGTGTGAATGATTTTTGCATGAAAAATGGTTTTAGACAAATGGGGTTTTGAATTTGGAGAGTGCTCTGTTTTCTGGATTTTCTGGGTTTTTCCACGTTTTTCTGGAAATTGGTTTTGAGAAGATGATGGAGTTTGAGTAGGAGAAGCAGAATTGTGAGAGAAAGATCACGTGACGTGATGGTACATCACGCCGTGACCTCCCTCTGTGGGAAGTCACGTGGCGTGATGAAGCATCACGCCGTGACCTTCCTCCCCTTGGGAAGTCGCGACGTGAAGTAGCGTCACGCGTCGCGACCTCTCGCCTGTCTCTGCGTGTCACGAGAACTCATCTCGTGACCTCTCTCCCTCTCCTCACAGGCATCACGAGACGTGACTTATGGTCACGCCGTGACTGCCTGTTCTTGCTTGCTCTTTTGCTTGACCCTAGCGTGAAATTGCGTCACGAGACGTGACTGGAGGTCACGACGTGACCAGTCTTCCTTCAGTTGCCTGTTTTCTTAAAAGCAAGGTTTAAAACTTCTGATTTCAAAGGTTTTATACTGCATGACAACTAATTAATTTAAAAATCTAGTTTGTATTTAATAATTGGATAATATTGGGTTTTAAATTCTTGATTAATAATTAATGTACATGATTTACACATTTTATAATTTATTTAACATGGATTAATTCAATGTGAGCTATATGTTCTTTTTACCTTCAGTATTGATATTTATATGTTTAAAATGTTCTGAAATTTGATCTATATACATGTGTACATGAATTATAACCTAGTATTAAATGCAATCCACATGATATAATATGTGAATTATGGTGTTGTATCATTTAAGCCTGAATAAGTCATAGTAGTGGATAAGTAAGCGCTTACTTAGGTCAAAGTGTGTGTGCAGCTGCTATATGATAAAATGATATATACGGGTCCGTTTGGATCCTTGTTTCGACCTTGTTTGGTCTATATGGAAATAAAGCGAGACCTCGGTCTCTATATGAAAATTATATGTTCAAGACTCATGTCTCTATATGCTTGGGATATTGTGTTCTATCAGTATCCAAATGACCGTATCCACTTCTTAGGTTTATACCAGACTAATCAGGCTACATGTTTATATGTGATATATATGTTGAGATGTTTATTGACATGATTAAAAGTATATGTTGCACATGAATTCTTGTATGTCCTGTATCGGTGTAATCAGAGAAGTATGTTTGTATTTGTTAATTGCTTATATTGTAAATATCATTAAGGTGATGAGATACTGTATTGTATATGTATATTGTTATTTTGTTTTGTTCCTCCCCACTAAGCGTTATCGCTTAGCACGGGCTCTTTTCCCGTGCAGGTGGCGAGTGTAGCTTGGAGTCAGATATCTGCAGGTCGGCCACTAGGAGTCTTTTTGGATGAAGTTGTTATATTTTTGATGTCTTCCGCTGTAGTTTTGTATATGGCTTGTGTATAGCAAAGTAAACTTTTGTAAAGGAACAAACATTATTTTTGTATATGTAATTACTTACGAGCCTCTTTTTGTAAAACGATATTGATATATGTTATATGTAAACAGGATTTTACTATTAAATGATTAAAAGTTTCTTTACATTTCATTTGGTTTTTGTTTATATATGTGTATTTGAATTTGTATATGTGTTCGCCCGCGTGGCACTCCGGCATCCTTCCAACGGGGATGGCGGGGTTTTACATTAGAGGCCTTTCCCAATTTCTTGTAAATTGGGCGGCGACTCCAAAATACCTCAAAGCTGCCTTAAGGCATCGTGAGACTAGATAATCCATCCCAATGTTCTATTGGGAAGGAGGTATCCAAGATTACTCATGATGCCCAAGATTAAAAAGACGCGAACCAATCCCTCGAATCCTAAAAGCGGGTTCAGCGAGGGCCTTTGGTAGGTTCGGCGTGCATCAAGATCATGCTTAACACTTTATTATCCCATACTTACAAATTGATACATAATTACCGTATTCGTTAAAACTAACAATAATGCACATCAATTCCTTACCAATATACTTACAGTAGTAATCTAGTCTACGGTCCAGTGGGCACTAATATAACATCCCTGTATTCTCAATTCAACATGTAAATGAATATATTTATAGAATTCATTCACTAATTATTCAACCATAACAAATATGCATGTCAAATCTTTCAATAATTCTTTACAAAGACTTCATACAGACAATCATCCTCATAACTTTTGAACAGATTAATAACATGCATTATCCACATACTAACTCTTATGCAATCAGGAACTATGCATACATGCTTATTAGAAAAAACATTACTGGTTACATCTCTTTTCATTGAACAGATATCACATTATTATATATAACACATGGGTACCCGAAAATACCATACCTTTCCACACAAACGTCCATAAAGGATCCAGAACAGAGGAGTGCGTAGAGTACAAGTCAAATGGCATTTATCACAAATGCATCAGATACTTATTCATATAATCTCTTTGCAAATCATTACAAAACTTATCAATTCGTTCACATTCCGTTATTATTTTAATTGCCTATGAAGTCAAAGGGTGGATAAGCGAGTAACAGAACATATTGGGGGTACCCGAGGGTACAATCGAAAAGAAATTTCTTATTCTCTCATAAAAACATTTTCACATTGGGGATCTTAAACAACATTCATACACATTGAGGATTGCGAGGATTAGAACTCTATAGGCGTGCCTATCTATCTACGACTCGACTAATGCAGGCTAAATTTTCCCAAAGCATTATTGAATTCATCACGTTGTCATATACATATACACATTTCGCTAATAATATTCAAAACTAATCATATATTATTTCATGGATAAAATATTCATGTGAACATATTGTACATAACCATATTGTTGGGCATCATGCACTCGTCTAGTATTAATAAATAATTTGCATTACCTTACACACATACAATCACTAAACAATAGAAGTAGGCAAAATCCCATAATTCAATTATTATCATGTATAGAGACATTTGAATAATTTACATTTGAAATCATCGATGCATAATACAAGTGATAAACCAAAACATGTAAAGAAGAGACGTTCCAAAACATTTTTAGGCAAAGAGGACTGTCGCCTTCGCTACAGACGAGGCCCAGGAGGCAATCATGAGTCGTGCTCACTGTAACGACTCGTGAAGGCAAACCCATCAAAGAATAACAAAAGAATAGAGGAAGGCATGAATAGGGGCGGGAGTTCTCACGACTCATGCTTTCCAGCATGAGTCGTGCTCCCCATGCCGAACGGGCTCCCAGCATGAGTTGTGCTTCACAGTATAAGTCGTGCTCCGCAGTACAGGTGGTACTCTCATGCCGATCAGGCTCTCAGCCAAATGACCTCTCAGCACGAGTCGTGCTTCCCATCATGACTTGTGCTCCCCAGCACGGGTCGTGCTCTCATGCCGATCGGGCTCTCAGCTGAACGGGCTCTCAGCACGAGTCGTGCTCCTCAGCATGGGTCGTGCTCTCATGCCAATCGGGCTCTCATGCCGAGCGGGATCGTCATGCCGAGTCATGAAGCTAGACATGACTCGTGCATTCCTCCGCTGATAGCTCGACTGCTCGGGAGTCGCGTTTCTGGATCTCCAGAGAATTGCAGAAATTATTTTCTCCAAAATTCATACCCAAATCTCCCATTCCCATACCTCAGCTCCTATGCGCCTAATAGCTTTCTTGGTTGATCTTTCTTGCTTCCAAACTCATCCTAAATCTTTCTCATCCAAAATCCTGATCAAAACACATATGAATACACAAAACATAAATCTAGGGTTTAAAAGCTAATCAAAAGAAATTAAGAAAATCAAAACTTAAACTCATATTTCCTCAACAATTTCCACACTTAATCCTATTGAATTAATCACCTTCATCATCAAAAACTTGGTCTTTGATCTTCAAAGGGAGTGAATGGCATGAAGCAAGAAAAAGAAGAAGAAGAAGAGGAGGAGGAAGATCGGGAGCGGGAGAGGGGAAAAGAAGATTTTGCCCCCTCTCTCTTCCTCTCTCTTCCTTTTATACTCCTTCTTATCCCTCGCCATTTGTCACATTCCCACTTGTCCAAAAATAGATATTTATGTCAATTCTCCCATCTAGTCCATCAACTCCTTTCTCTTCTTACATTTAGCATCCCTATATATAAATCTTAACATTGGCCCACAAAATTAATCTTAGCATCCCTATATATATAAATCGTAGTTGCCGAAACTTTCACTTAAATTCTTAAATGGCTCATTTGACATACCTAACACTTCAATTTGCATAACTTTAGTCACCACTCATCTCAATATGCACGAATCCTTCTAGTGTACTTTTCGGGTTGTGATAATTCTTCCTTCCTAAATGAATTTCATCCCCGAAATTCACTTACATCAAAGAAATCCAAAACTATACTTCAATTCACTATCATTTACACTGATCATTTCTGCATCATCATATAACACTTACGTTCTACACTTATAATGCATACATTTAACTCATTCCAACACACCTTTACTTTCAATATACTTATTTGCTATTACTTATCCTCATCGCTATACTCCCAAAACACTTCCTTTAATTCCATATTGCTATACAAATCATAACTTTCTCTTGTCCATAACTAAACTCAAAATTATAAAATGGATTTAGATAAATTTCATACTTCTCTTCTCCTTATCTTACATTCAAATCAATCATATCCATAAAAAAAATCATTACTTTAACCACCAATCGAAAACCAAAGCACATACACTTCACACATAAAACATTTAACTTACAACATTTTGCTACACAGTTCCTCAATATTTCAAAAACATCCGGCACACATGCTATTTTTGCTCACTAACAATACTCGTATCTTACACAAAAATCTTTACACATTCGTTCATACAAGATGTCAAAACATTCCTTTTCTTAACTCTGACTCTAAACACAATAGATTCTCCTTAACAATTGCTATGTTCTAAAATTACACACCGAGTCTTAATATCAAATACTCAACATGCACCCTGTTAGCTTTCTCTCCATCAAAATGCATATGCAAATGCTTCTCATGTGTGATCAAAAGATAATGATGCAATGAGGATGTGATGGTTCATGCATGCAAGATGATGCGAAAATGCAATTAATGTTATAACAATGTACTTT
Source organism: Excoecaria cochinchinensis (assembly GCA_947683425.1). NCBI lineage: Eukaryota > Viridiplantae > Streptophyta > Magnoliopsida > Malpighiales > Euphorbiaceae > Excoecaria > Excoecaria cochinchinensis. Next base: position 9,611,734 of record CANTUQ010000004.1, read on the forward strand.
TCCCATTGCCATGGTTCAATATGTTTATATTCAAACAATTTTCTGAGATAGCTGACAGGCATACAGAGTAACACCATAATCTTACAAAATCTAAATATTCTTCAATCAAACACAAAAGCACCTATTCCCACAAGGTAACCATTTATCAATACACTTTAAAATCTTCCACAGAACCTTCTCCTTAACCACACAATGTCAAAACAAAATCCTAACAGAACCTTGATAACTGATCTAACAAACATATCCTAGATCACACACACACATAACAATTCAAGGCAAGTAGATCATGACCTACCGTGCCAACACTCAACCAAACACTGAATCTAATCAAGAAATTTCCATTCCCAACACACACTGAAAGACAAGGTCATCCGCTTTGGCCAACACAAAACTATACAGACACACTTTGAAACTCCTAATCAACCAGAACCGACTAAATTGGAGCTCTGATACCACTAATTGTAACACCCCCAACTCCCACACATAGCATAACGAAGGACAAAGAGCTATGGTGAGCGGCGGGTGCTACCAAATAAACACTCTTAGCATTAATGAAAAAGCAGAATAATAAAATTTCTCTAAATAGAACCTCAAGACATGCACATCCTAAACCTATATCATCACCACAACATTATTCGAACTTGAGAATATTATAACTTATTACAAAGGCTAAATAAATAAATTTAATTACAAACCGACAAGTAATAAAAACTTTCTATAACTTCTACCGACTCGTTTGCCAAACTCCCAAAGAACCGTTGCCTTACTCTGATCTCTTAACCTGCATGGAGAAACACCCGTGCTATGCGATAATGCTTTGTGGGAAAAAATAAATAATAACCAACCACTCACAATGGTTGCTAACACAAGCACATGCATAAGCTGTATATATATAAATATATACCAACAAAAGCATAAAGGAATACCCATTAAAATTATTACCAATTCATAACTTTAAACTCATACGAAAACTTGGGCAATTTCATATGCATATCCATCTCGTTCACCCCAGACATACAATACTTTATTACCTATTTAGCTACAAATACATTATACCTACTCGTCGTTTGTCTAAATCACTGCATTATCCATATTAATAGTTATACCTCACAGGTTACCAAAATACTTTTGCTAGTCAGAACATATTAAGTCTTACCAATTCTCATTATTACTAAGATTTCAAAATCATACAAATTACAGTATCAATCCTTAAATCAAAACATTTCACTTTAATCAAACTGTTACTTGCTCAAAACTAAACAAAACATTTTAATGCTATGATTTGGTTTAGGCTTGAAACAGTTATTCGAAGATTCCTACGTATCCTGATGGTTGGGGAATCAAAAATACGTAGTTCTATGGAAAACCTTTATACACACAAGTTCCAGATTTACTCCTAACTTATTTCCTACATTCAGTTATCTATATCATGCTTAACACTTTATTATCCCATACTTACCAATTGATACATAATTACCGTATTCGTTAAAACTAAAAATAATGCACATCAATTCCTTACCAATATACTTACAGTAGTAATCCAATCTATGGTCCAGTCGGCACTAATATAACATCCCTATATTCTCAATTCAACATGTAAATGAATGTATTTATAGAATTCATTCACTAATTATTCAACCATAATAAATATGCATGTCAAGTCTTTCCATAATTCTTTACAAAGACTTCAAACAGACAATCATCCTCATAGCTTTTGAATAGATTAATAACATGCATTATCCACATACTAACTCTTATGCAATCAGGATCTATGCATACATGCTTATTAGAGAAAACATTATTGGTTACATCTCTTTTCATTGAATAGATATCGTATTATCATATATAATAAATGGGTACCCGAAGATACCATCCCTTTCCACAAAAATGTCCATAAAGGATCCAGAACATAGGAGTGCGTAGAGTACAAGTCAAATGGCATTTATCACAAATGCATCAGATACTTATTCACATAATCTCTTTGCACTTCACTACAAAACTTATCAATTCATTCACATTTTGTTATTCTTTTAATTGCCTGCTAAGTCAAAGGGTGGATAATTGAGTAATATAGCACATTTGGGGGACCCGAGGGTACATTCGAAAAGCAATTTCTTATTTTCTCATAAAAACATTTTCACATTGGGGATAGTAAACAAGATCCATACACATTGAGGATCGCGAGGATCCAAACGGGGACCTGATCAGGGTCCAAAAAGAAGAAAGGGATGCAGCATCAGAACTGTATAGGCATGTCTATCTATCCACGACTCGACTAACATAGGCTAAATTTTCCCAAAGGATTATTGAATTCATCACTATCTCATATACATATACACATTTCAATAATAATATTCAAAACTAATAATATATTATTTCATGGATAAAATATTGATGTGAACATACTGTACATAACCATATTGTTCGGCATCATGCACTCGTCTAGTATTAACAAATAATTTGCATTACTTTACACGCATACAATCACTAAATAATAGAAGTAGGCAAAATCCCATAATTCAATTATTATCATGTATAAAGACATTTGAATAATTTACATTTGAAATCATCGATGCATAATACAAGTGATAAACCAAACCATGTAAAGAAGAGACATTTCAAAACATTTTTAGGCAAAGAGGACTGTCGCGCAGAAGAGCCCAGGAGGCGATCACGAGTCGTGCTCACTGTCACGACCCGTGAAGGCAAACCCATCAAACCATAACAAAAGAACAAAGGAAGGCAGGAATAGGGGCGGGAGTTGTCACGACTCATCCTTGCCAGCACAGTCGTGCTCCCCATGCCAAACGAGCTCCCAGAAAAATGGCCTCTCAGCACGAGTCGTGCTCCCCAGCACGGGTGGTGCTCTCATGCCGATTGGGCTCTCAGCACGAGTCATGCTCCCCTGCACGGGTCGTGCTCTAATGCCGACCGGGCTCTCAGCCGAACGGGCTCTTAGCACGAGTCGTGCTTCCAAGCACGAGTTGTGATCCCCAGCAAGGGTCATGCTCTCATGCCGATCGGGCTCTTATACCGAGTGGGATCCTTATACTGAGTCGTGAAGCTAGACACGACTCGTGCATTCCTCCGCTGATAGCTCAGCTGTTCGGGAGTCACATTGCCAGATCTCTAGCGAACTGCAGAAATTCTTTTCTCCAATATTCATACATAAATCTCCAATTCCATCAGACTTTAGCTCAATACAAATAATTCATTCAAAACCTCATAATTGATACTAAAATCAACTTTAAAATCATAATTACCTAGAAAAACAACCACAAATCAACACAATCAAATTACAAATCAAAACCAAAATTCCCATACCTCAGCTCCTATGCTCCTAATAGCTTTCTTGGTTGATCTTTCTTGCTTCCAAACGCATCCTAAATCTTTCTCATCCAAAATCCTGATCAAAACACATATGAATACACAAAACATAAATCTAGGGTTCAAAAGCTAATCAAAAGAAATCAAGAAAATGAAAACTTAAACACACCATTCCTCAACAATTTCCACACTTAATCCTATTGAATTAATCACCTTCATCATCAAAACCTTGGTCTTCGATCTTCAAAGGGAGTGAATGGCATGAAACAAGAAGAAGAAGAAGAAGAGGAGGAGGAAGATAGGGAACGGGAGAGGGGAAAAGCTGATTCTACCAATCTCTCTTCCTCTCTCTTCCTTTAATACTCCTTCTTATCCCTTGCCATTTGTCACATTCCCACTGGTCCAAAAATAGATATTTACGTTAATTCTCCCATCTAGTCCATTAACTCCTTTATCTTCTTACATTTAGCATCCCTCTACATAAATCTTAACATTGGCCCACAAAATTAAACTTACTCCTTCAATTAAGTCCTAAACTCACACTTCATAATTTTACCATTAATCGTACTTGCCGAAATTTTCACTTAAATTCTTAAATGGTTCATTTAACATGCCTATCACTTCAATTTGCATAACTTTGGTCACCACTCATCTCAATATGCATGAATCCTTCTAGGGTACTTTTCGATTTGTGACAATTCTTTCCTCCTAAATGAATTTTGTCCTCGAAATTCACTTATATCAGGGAAATTCAAAACTATACTCTAATTCACTATCATTTACACAGATCATTTCCGCATCATCATATAACAATTACGTTCTACACTTATAATATATACATTTCACTCATTCCAATACACCTTTACTTTTAATGTACTTATTTGCTATTACTTATCCTCATCGCTATACTCCCAAAACACTTCCTTTAATTCCAGATAGCTATACAAATCATAACTCTCTTGTCACATAACTAAACTCAAAATTATAAAATTGATTTAGATAAATCTCATACTTCTCTTCTCATTACCTTACATTCAAATCAATTATATCCATTAGAACAATCATTACTTTAACCAGCAATCAGAAACCAAAGCACATACACTTCACATATAAATCATTTAACTTAAATCATTTTGCTTCACAATTCCTCATTATTTCAAAAATATTCGGCACACATGCTATTTTTCCTCACTAACAATACTCGTATCTTACACGAAAATCTTTGCACATTCGTTCATACAAGATTTCAAAACATTCCTTTTCTTAACTCTGACTCTAAACATAATATATTCTCCTTAGCAATTGCTATGCTCTTAAATCACACACCGAGTCTTAATATCAAATACTCAACGTACACCCTGTCAGCTTTCTCTCCATCAAACGCATATGCAAATGCTTCTTATGTGTGATCAAAAGATAATGATGCAATGAGGATGTGATGGTTCATGCATGCAAGATAATGCAGAAATGCAATTGATGTTATAACAATGTACTTTTCCCATCCCTATGGTTCAATATGTTTATATTCAAACAATTTTCTGAGATAGCTGACAGGTATACAGAGCAACACCATAATCTTACAAAATTCAAATATTCCTCATTCAAACACCAAAGCACCTATTCCCACAAGGTAAACATTTATCAATACACTTCAAAAACTTCCACGAACCTTCTCCTTAACCACACAGTATCAAACAAAATCCTAACAGAACCTTGATAACTGATCTAATAAACATATTCTAGATCACACACACATATAATAATTCAAGGCAGGTAGATAGTGACCTATCGAGCCAACACTAAACCAAACACTGAATCTAATTGGGAAATTTCCATTCCCAACACACACTGAAGACAAGGTCATCCGCTTTGGCCAACACTAAACTATACAGACACACTTCGAAACACCTAATCAACCAGAATCGACTAAACCGGAGCTCTGATACCACTAACTTTAACACCTCCAACTCCCACACATAGCATAACGAAGCACAAAGAGCTATGATGAGCGGAGGGTGCTACCAGACAAACACTCTTAGTAGTAACGAAAAAGTAGAATAATAAAATTTCTCTAAATAAAACCTCAAGACGTGCACATCCTAAACCTATATCATCACCACACCATTATTCGAACTAGAGATTATCACAACTTATTACAAAGGCTAAATAAATAAACTTAATTACAAACGAACAAGCAATAAAAACTTTCTATAACTTCTACCAACCCGTTGGCCAAAGTCACAAAGAACCGTTGCGCTACTCTGATCTCTTAACCTGCACGGAGAAACACCCATGCTAATCGATAATGCTTAGTGGGGCAAAATAAATAATAACCAACCACTCACAGTGGTTGATAACACAAGCACATTCATAAGCAGTATATATACATATATACTAACAAAAGCATAAAGGAATACCCGTTAAAATTATTACCAATTCACAACTTTAATCTCATACGAAAACTTGGGCAATTTCATACGCATATCCATCTCGTTAACCAAAGACAGAAAATACTTTATTACCCATTTACCTGCAAATACATTATACCTCCTCATCGTTTGTCTAAATCACCGCATTAACCATATTAATAGTTATACCTCATAGGTTACCAAAATACTTTTGGTAGTCAGAACAAATTAAATCTGACCCAATCTCATTATTACTAAGATTTCAAAATCATAAAAATTACAATATCAATACTTAAATCAAAACATTTAATTTTAATCAAACCGTTACTTGCTCAAAACTAAATAAAACATTTTAACGCTCAGATTTGGTTCGGGCTTGAAATAGTTATTCCAAGCTTCTTACGTATCCCTATGGTTGGGGAATCAGAACCACGTAGTTCTACAGAAAACTTTTACACACAAGTTCTAGATTTACTCCAAACTTATTTCCTATATTCAGTTATCTATATCATGCTTAACACTTTATTACCTCATACTTACCGATTGATACATAATTATCGTATTCGTTAAAACTAACAATAATGCAGATCAATTCCTTACCAATATACTTATAGTAGTAATCCAGTCTACTGTCCAGTAGGCACTAATATAACATCCCTGTATTCTCAATTTAACATGTAAACGAATATATTTATAGAATTCATTCACTAATTATTCAACCATAACAAATATGCATGTCAATTCATTCAATAATTCTTTACAAAGACTTCATACAGATAATCATCCTCATAGCTGTTGAACAGATTAATAACATGCATTATCCACGTACTAACTCTTATGCAATCAGGATCTATGCATACATGCTTATTAGAACAAACATTAATGGTTACATCTCTTTTCATTGAACAGATATCACATTATTATATATAACACATGGGTAGCCAAAGATACCATACCTTTCCATATAAATGTCCATAAAGGATCCAGAACAAAGGAGTGCGTAGAGTACAAGTCAAATGGCATTTATCACAAATGCATTAAATACTTATTCACATAATCTCTTTGCACATCATTACAAAACTTATCAATTCGTTCACATTCTGTTATTCTTTTAATTGCCGGCTAATTTAAAGGGTGGATAAGCGAGTAGCATAACACATTGGGGTACTCAAGGGTAAAATCGAAAAGCAATTTCTTTTTTTCTCATAGAAACATTTTCATATTGGGGATCTTAAACAAGATCCATACACATTGAGGATCGCGAGGATCCAAACGGGGACCTAATCAGTGTCCAAATAGAATAAAGGGCTGCAGCATCAGAACTCAATAGGCATGCCTATCTATCCACGACTCGACTAATGCAGGCTAAATTTTCCTAAAGCATTATTGAATTCATCACGTTCTCATATACATATACACATTTCATTAATCATATTAAACCTAATCATATATTATTTCATGGATAAATATTCATGTGAACACACTGTACATAACCGTATTGTTGGGCGTCATGCACTCATCTAGTATTAACAAATAATTTGCATTACCTTACACGCATACAATCACTAAATAATAGAAGTAGGTAAAATCCCATAATTCAATTATTATCATGTATAGAGACATTTGAATAATTTACTTTTGAAATCATCGATGCATAATACAAGTGACAAACAAAACCATGTAAAGAATAGACATTTCAAAACATTTTTAGGCAAAGAGGACTGTCGCGCTCCTGACGAGTGTCGAGCTCGTGACAGATGGGGCCCAGGAGGCAATCACAAGTCGTGCTCACTGTCACGAATTGTGAAGGCAAACCTATAAAAGCATAACAAAAGAACAGAGGAAAGCAGGAATAGGGGCAGGAGTTATCATGACTCATGCTTGCCAGCACGAGTCATGCTTGCCAGCACGTGTCATGCTGCCCACGTCGAATGGGTTCCCAGCCCTACGGGCTCTCAGCACGAGTCGTGCTCCATAGTACGGGTGGTGCTCTCATGCCCATCGGGCTCTCAGCACGAGTCGCGCTCCCCAGCACGAGTCGTGCTCTCATGTCTATCGGGCTCACATGCCGAGCGGGATCCTCATGCCGAGTCATGAAGCTTGACATGACTCGTGAATTCCTCTGCTGATAGCTCGGCTGCTTGGGAGTCGTGTTTCCATATCTCCAGCGAACTTCAGAAATTCTTTTCTTCAAAATTCATACCCAAATCTCCCATTCCATCATACTTTAACTCAATACAAATCATTCATTCAAAACCTCATAATTAATAAAAAAACACAACTTTAAAATCATAATTACCCAGAAAATCAACCACAAATCAACGCAATCAAATTACACATTGAAACCTAAATTCCCATACCTCATCTCCTATGCTCCTAATAGCTTTCTTGGTTGATCTTTCTTGCTTCCAAACTCATCTTAAATCTTTCTCATAAAAAATCCTCATCAAAACACATATGAATACACAAAACATAAATCTAGGGTTTAAAAGCTAATCAAAAGAAATAGAGAAAATAAAAACTTAAACTAACATTTCCTCAGACTCGGCACTTCGCCATTTGAGGATGGTACCCGCACTTTGTAAGTCTGGAGCAGACCCGGTGCAGTTCAAGAGAACAATTTTCTCTTTTTGTAAGTCTAGAGAAGACTCGACACATCACCATTTGAGGATAGCACCCACACTTTGCCGCCTCAGGTACACGCTTCTTTCCTCTTTTCTGAATTTTGGCTTAGTTTCCCAAAAATTAGGGGCAAATGTAGACACCGGGTCCCGAGCCGGTCCTAGATCAAGATTACTCAATGATAAAAATAAAGACAGATTCATAAGCAAGAAAATGGGAATTGATCGTCTCCTTATCAAGTTCTTTTATCTGTTTCAAAGTTCTTTTAAAAGTTTTTTTTTTGGAAAAAAGGTTTTTTTTTTGGGTTTGCATGTGGAGGGCGCATTCGTCTTCTTGCCAGAGGTGGATTGCGTCGGCAGGGAGCTGCCCTTGCCGCGCGCATGGGTGGCAAGGGGCTCTCTCGCTCGCACGCTAGAGCGCCCGCCCCACAGGGGCGGCCTGGGGCCAAGAGGTCGTCCTTTGTGAGCAGGCAACCATGCGGCGGCCCCTCATGCGAGAGGCCTCTGTGCGCGCCCGGCTAGCAGGCGCGGCCTGCGCGTGTGAGGCAACCCCTCGTGTGAGGGAGCCCCTACGACCAGGCGCCCAAGCAGCAGCCCCATACGAGGCCCCCTTGTGCGAGGGTGCCCCTGCGTGCAAGGCGGCCATGCGGCAGCTACGTCCGAGGCTTCCCCGTAGGAGCGTCATGCGTGCGTGAGGCCGACCCTGTGCACGGGAAGCCATGTGGCAGCAGCGTACAAGGCTGCCCTCGCGCTGGCCGCTTCTTGGCAGGCTGTCCCTTCGCGGCAGGCCGTCCTTTCGCGGCAGGCTGCCCCTATCGCTTTCCTTCCTCCTGCAGCATAATTCTATCAAATTTTGAGGGAACTACAGTCAAAATCGGACTGGAAAAACCTGGTTTTTTTAGTTTTTATACTTTTCGGGGTGGATTATATAAGAGGAAAGAGAGAAAAACAAAGGAGGAGGAGGGATTTTTTAACAAAAACAAAGGATTTTCAGAGAGGCATTTTTAAACAAAAATGTGGGATTTCTTGAGAGCAAAGAACCCATTTTCCTTGAAAGCAAAAATTTCTTCTTTTGATTTTCTTGGATAAAAAAACGTTTGTTGAGATTAGATTTAACTTGGGGAAGGGAAAATCAATTCCCTTATCTTAGGTTTCTCATCAAACAACAAAAAAATCATTTTTTGAGTTTTAATGTTCTTGAGATTTTGAGACAAAACTTGAGATTTTGTTTTTGAATCTTTTGAGTCTTATTTCAAATCTTGACGGGCAAAATGGATTGAGACATTTTGAAATATTATTTTATTTTTCTTATTTTATTTTCCTTGCATTGATTAATACATGAATAATGACTAAATTAATGTGTGTTTTCGTAGTAGAGATTTATTTTTTAGTATGATTTTTCAATCTTTATCTTGTTTCTGGCATGAGAATGGATAAATACATATGATTTGGGTGTGAAAAATCAGGTTTATTGTTTTCTGGTATGATTTTTGTGATAATATTTTCTTTTTTATATTTAAATATTATTTTCTGTTGCATGCTTATTTGCTTTCCTCACTCATCTTGTTTATTTATTTAATTTTATTTGTTTATTATTGTCATTTATTATTATTATTATTATTATTATTATTATTATTATTATTATTATTATTATTATTATTATTATTATTATTATTATTATTATTATATTTTTGCATGGTGTTATTGCATGGCTTAGTTGTTGTTGTTATTGTTGTTATTATTATTATTATTATTATTATTATTATTATTATCATCATCATCATCATCATCATCATACTTTTGCATGGCTAGTTCTTGCATGATTTTTTTTAATTATCTTTGTCTGCGTGACATTCACGTATTAAATTAATGTGTTTAATGTAACTCATTTTATTTTCTTCTTGTGTATTAATTTTATTTTATATTTCCCTTACTTTTAGTTTTATTTAGTTGATTTTAGAATTATTATTAATATTTTTTATTGTTATTTTTTTATTTGGGATTTAAAATTTCATGTTGCTTATTTGAGCATTTTCGTGACCAAGTGGAGGGGTCACGATGTGTAGGAGACTACGTTATTTCAGTGAGATTTTACCTATCTTTTATTTATGTGATTGTGTTTTGTTTATAAATAAAATAATTTTATTTTATGTGCATGTCAGATAAAAAATCAAAATAATATTCTTATGACTAAATCGGGATTTTTATTAATAAATTAGGACCAATGTCCTTGATTTTATTGAAGTAATGAAAAAATGTCATGAATTAAAACAAAGAGTAAAGTTTTCTCAAAATGGGAATAATTCGTCCCGATTTTCAAGCCAATAGCCAAAACAACTCTTCGATCCTTTTTTAAGTAAGCATAAAGGAACCAATATTTCTAAACCGAATAGATATACCGATTTATTCATGTTGCCCCTTTCGATTGATTTTGCTTGATTGTTAACTTTATATTCATATATCTTGTAGGCCCTTGTAATTAATTATTTTTGTCGCAATTTTATTTAGCTGTTTTTTTTCATTTGGGGGATTGTATTTGTCGCAATTTCTATTTTATAATGATGTTTCTTTGTGTGTTTACCACTTTATTTATCGCTTTATTTTCCACTTTATTTATAGCTTTCATTTACCGCTTTCTCGATACTTGAATTGTGCCTTTAATAAATTACATTAATCGTGTGAGAGGAAAGATGGAATTTTCTAATCTAAAAACTCATTTATAAGTAATCAAGACATCAATAAAAGTGGAGTTCCAAACTACTCTCCGGTTTAGACCATAGAGGTTCGACGACTTTTCCAAATTTCTTGTTAATTGGGCGGCGACTCCAAAATATCTCGAAGGTCCCTATAGGTCTCATAAGACAAGATGAACTTTCCCAATGTTCTATTGGATAGGGATTCTAAAATGTCTCTATAGACACCGAGTCCCGAGGTGGTTTAAGATCAGAATTATCCGATGATGAAAAGGATAATTGCCACCAGTAAGGTGTCAAGAATGATGCCTTCCTTGTCGAAAACTCTCTTTGTTTTTTCTGAAAACTTCAATTTAAAATTCGGTCGTTACTCTTATTTTTATTTTTATTTTTATTTATTTTATTTCGCATGTCGAGCGTGCGGGTCACGCCGGCGTAGGAGTCGCGTGAGTTAGCGGGCGCGCGCACTGCGGAGGCAGTGCGCAGCGCCCCGTTGGGGCGTGTCTCCCTGAGGGAGTACGCGTCTCCATGTGGGAGAGCGCGCCCCATTGTGGCTCTTCTCGCGCTGGCGCGCGCGTCTCTGCTCTTTCATGCGGACATTTTTTGCCCGTTGTCGGACCTATTTTTTTCCTGCAATTTTCTGGTTTTCTCAGTCCGTTTTTACCATTCTTCTTTCACGTTTTTATGCTAATTTTGATCAACTAAAAAAGAAAACTCTTCTATCTCTTTCCATTTTGAGGGGAGACAAAAAAATAAAAGAAAACTTTAGTCTTCATTCTAAAGGATGGGCAAAATATCTTCAAAAAAAAGAAGCTCTTGCTCTCTCTCAAAGGAAAAAGAAGAACATAAAGGGTTTTTTGAAAAAAGAAGAGTTTTCAGATTTTCCAAGTTAAAACTTCTTATTCTCCTTCGATTTTTTCTTTTAAATATTTTTTTAGGGTCAGGAACTTCATTGAAGGCAAAGAAAAATCTATTCTCTTTGTCTTTACACTGTCCCGACAATATTATTTCAGGTTTTATCTGTGTAACTCCTTTGGTTTTACAAATATTTTTCTTTGATTTTCTACCAAATTCTAGACAAAGGGAAGCGAATTAACACACTTCTATTCGGATCTACAATTTATGAGGGTAAACACTTTGGACCCATTTTCATTTAATTTTATTTTGCATTTATTATTGTTATTTTTGCTATTATTACCATGTCTATCATTTTATTTTGGCATTTTAATGTGATTAATATTGCTGGTGATACACTATTTGTTTGTTCTAATTGATTTCTTTGTTATTTCACGTTGTTGATATTATTATTATTATTGTTATTATTAGTAATATTTGATTTGTTTGTTATTAGTATTATTATTCTGTGTTTATTTATTTCATACTATTAGTATTATTGTTACTACTATTATTTGGTCCATTTATTATTAATATTATTATGTTGTGTTTAGTTATATTATTAGTATTATTGCTATTACCATCTTTATTCATTTATTATTATTTCATGTTTATTTTACATCATTATTGTTATCATTGTTATATTATTATTGTTCCTATGCTACATTTATTTATTTTATATCATTATTAACATTATTATTATTATTATTATTATTATTATTATTATTATTATTATTATTATTATTATTATTATTATTATTATTATTATTATTATTATTATTATTATTATTATTACTTTTAATATATTGCCTGCATTATTACTATTGTTGCATTATTATCATTATTATCATTAGTATTATTATCATTATTATTATTATTATTTGTTATTATTGTTATTATTGTTATTATTATTATTATTATTATTATTATTATTATTATTATTATTATTATTATTATTATTATTATCATTGTTCTCATTATTGTCTAATATCATTATTATTATTATTATTAGCATCATATATTGGTGTTCAATATTTATTTCATTTCTATTTGATTAATTTTGTTGAAAACTATTACTAATACTCTTAATATTATTTTTTTGTCTGAGATTTAAATTTGAGTCGCACTGTGTGAGTTTCCCCGTGACTCCCCGGATGGGTCACGACATGTAGAAGAATACTTCAATTTTGTGAGATCTCTTCAACCCCCTTTTTCATGTATTTTGTGTTTATTTATAAATACTTGTTTTATTTACGCACGCATGCGATAAAAAATCACAAATATATTTTTATAATGAAATTGGGATTTTCACTAATAAAATTGGGACCAATGTCCCTTGATTTAGCCAAGGAATGAAAAATATCACAAACAAAATGAAGAGTTAGTTTTCTCTAAAAATGGGATCACTCATCTCAGTTTTCCAACTCAACAATCAAATGACTCTTCGAACCCGCTTTAAATAAATGCGGAGGAGCCAAATGTTCCTAAACCTTTAAGCAAGCATGAAGGAACCAACGTTCCAACCCAAAATGAATATCTTGATTTATGTATGTTTTTCTTGTATTTGATTTTGTTTGATATTTTAGAGTTCAAAGTTCTTTTCTTTCGGGCCCTTCTAATTAATTTTGGGGCAATATTATTTTTGGGGATTGTATTCCGTCCCCGTTTTTATTTCTAATCTCCTTTTATTGGGGTTGTATTCCTCACCTATTTCCCTTGTAGTGTTTGTGTGTTTATTAGCTTTCCCTTATCGCTTTATTTATCGCTTTCTTTATTGCATTCCTTTATCGCTTTTCTTTATTTTCTTGACGTGCTTTTGATGCTCCTTTAATTTATATGCATTGATCATGTGAGATAAGAGGTAGATTTTTAGGGAGTTAAGAACTCATTTATAATTAACCAAAGCATGAATAAGAGGGGAGTTCCGAACACCAATCTCTGGTCTTGACCAATAAGAGGTTAGAAACCTTTCCCAATTCCTCGTGAATTTGGGTGGCGACTCCATGATACCTGTAGACACCGGGTCCTGAGGTAGTCCAGATCAGAGTTACCCGATGAAGAAACTAACGTCGATTTTCGGACGAGGGGCGAAAGTTGTGATGTCCGCCAGTTTTATAAGGATTGGAGGAGTTTTGAGTAAACGGGGGATTTCGGACAGTCGAAAAGAGTACAATTTTGAGAATTGGAATTTGAACCCACAGACGGGAATCCTGTCTGTGAAGTAGCCCATCGCTCACAAGCGAGGCCCATCTCCCACGTCGACTGACGGGCCGTCGCTCGGATATGGGAGCCCGTCGCTCGAATAAGAGACACCCATCTCTCAAGAATTGGACCGTCGCTTAGTTGAGCGGCGCCAGTCACTCATTTGAGCGGCGCCCGTCCCTAGAATGAGCGACACCCGCTCCTCGTGGGAGACGATCGTCTCTCATCTCCATGCCACGTGTAGGGCTTGCAGATCAAATGACCGCACGCCCATCGGTAGTACACGAGCAGCCCGTCTGTCGGTGATCATGTTGTTTTAACCGCCAGATTCTACAATATTTGGGAGATTTGATAAAATATTTTTAAATCTTTTTGAATTTCCCAAATCTTTTCAAATATTTTTGAATATTAGATTTGACTTTAGGAATATTTTGAAAATCGTTCGGTTTTGATTTGAATTCGGAAAATCCTCTTCAAATCTAAATTTAAAATTTAAACTTATTTGAATTTTCCTCCTGAACCTATAAATAGGAGGAGGGAGGGGGAAAAGGCGACGAAGAAATTATTGTTTAGAAAAACTTTTTATTAGGAAACTAAAATTCTCCACAGAAGATTTCTTTTTTATTTTTACATAAAATAAATTTTCTTCCAAAATTTATTTTCTTTTATTCTCGAATTACGCTAATCCGAGGAAGCGAGATCCATTCGTTTTCATCCATCTAGCTAGTTTAGATATTTATTGCTGTCCAAATTCCAAGGAAGATAAAACAATCTCCTTCTCTTGGTTTATTTTTCAAAGTGAGATTTTTGCAACCAAAAAGCTCTTCCGTTCACATGATCACGATCCGATCCTTGTAGAACTTGAGAAGTCAACATCTTACAACGTTCACCTTCACGAGGTAAAAATCCGAGGGTAAATATTCTGGACCTATTACTTTGAATTCAGTTATTTTTGTTAATTTATTGTATAAAAATCCCTTTTATTCAAATTAAAACAAAAATTTATTTTTTTGGTTTACTGTTCGGAAATAGAGTCGACCGACGGGCATAAGGACCGATGACAGCCATTGCTCAAGCAAGCGACGAGACGTCACGGGTCGCCTTTATACCCGTCTGTCGCACCCAGGGAGGCCTGTCGGTCATATGCCATGGGCTGTCCTTGGGCCTCTTTTCCCACTTAATCTCTTTTCTTCTCTTCTTTCATTTTAAATGGTTTTCTTATTCAATTTCTTCAATTTTCCTCCTTATTATTTAACTTCATACTTATTTTTTCTTTAAATTTACACTAATGTGTCCTTTATTTTGTGAGTTATTATTTTGATTTGTTGGGCGAATTTGGAGCCATTTGGTCTAAAAGCTGTTGTAAAGACTTAAGGGTCTTCTCTCGGGTTTATTCTCTCGACTTTATCTTCTTTATTATATTGTTGTTGTGAATAATGTTTGTTTTTTATACTTTCCCACTGATATAAGAAATGATTAAATGTTTTTTATTAATTAAATTGGGATTTTCCTTACAAATTGAGGATCAATATCCTATTTTTCTAACAAATAAAAATCAATGCCTCAAAACCAATTTGTAATAAATATGCATGCGAGGACCAATGTCCTCACTCCTAATATATACCCCGATTTATGTATGAATCACTTGCAATTTATAATTCCGCCACTAGTTTTGTTGTAATTTATTTTTTGCGCTCCTTATTTTAAATATGCTTTATTTACTACCTTCCCTGAATGGACAATCTGAGCTTTAATTTAATTGCATTAAATTGAAATGAGAAATGGGATGAAACGATAAATTTAAAACTCAACTATAAACCTAACCAAGGTATGAATAAATGGGAAGTCCCGAACCTTCTTTTGTCTTTGGGCTCAACGGGGCAAGAGTGTCACACCCCATTTGCCCCCTAGTAGAATGAGCCTGTCTGTCCGTCTGTCTGTCTGTAGGTGTAAGCATTCGCATGTGTTCAGCATTTCATAAGGGTATTTTAGTAAAATATATGATTTTGGGGGTTTTATTATTATGTGGGTGCATACATGGTATTAAGGTGAGAATTAATTGAGTTGCATTTGTGTGCACTTACATATACCATTGTAGGGTGCATTTAATTGAGGTTGCATTTGGTGTGTGTGATGTGTTGAGTTAGGGTGTGAGTGATTAAATTCCACCACCAAGAAATTGACATGTGTATTAGGTTAGGGAAAGGAATAAAGAAAAGAAGTATGAGTGAGGGGAAGATCAATTCACGTTTTTCCCTTTCTAGCTCCATCTTCTTCTTCTTTTCCCTTTCCTAATTGCTACTTGCTGTAGATCAAATTGTGGTAGTGGAAATTAGTCACTCTTGCTTCTAACTTGGTAAGTCACTGCAATTCTCATCTTAGTTTCCCTTTATTTCATTTTCATCTTCTTCTTTGAGTTAGGTTTAACTTAGGGTTTGTTTTGTTGAATGTTCTTGTTGAATTTGTGATTAGTTGAAGCTCCTCGCGAACCTAAGGGCAAAGAAGTTGCTGGTCCTAGTGGAGCTAAGTGATAGAGGCTTAGAATTCAGGTTTGGGAATATTTGATTGTGATTTGCGCGATTTTGATGTTTACTGTGAATTCTAGGGTTTATATGCTCTTGAAGAGCTTGAATCAATTAGTCTTGATTTGGTTGTTTAAATGCTAAATTGAGTTGCATGTATATTGATTATGTGAATTGAGATGATTTCTGGAAGGTAAAGACAGGTTTGTATAGTTTAAAATCAAATTGGGATTGAAATTGTTATTCTGAGAATTCTGGAAATTCTGGAAAAGTCGAAGTACTGTTGAATTTCTTCAGGTCGCGTGACTCGCTATGGAAGAAGGCAAGTCACGAGACGTGACCCTCGGTCACGCCGTGACCTGCCTGCTGAGAAGCCAGTTGCGTGACCAGCTGAAGAACAAGCAAGTCACGCGACGTGATCTTCGGTCACGTCGTGCGACCTGCGAAGAAGAGGCATTGCGTGATCTGTAAGATCACGCGACGTGATCTGCGAAAGGGAGAAGCACGTCACGAGTCGTGACGTCCAGTCACGCCGTGACCTGCGAGAGCATTGCGTGATTTGTGGCGATCACGCAACGGGACCGGCGAGGAACAAGCAAGTCACGCCGTGACCTGCCTGTTGAGAAGGCCAGTCACGCCCAGTGACCAGCCGATCTCGCCCGTTTCTCCGCTCAGCTCGTTTTTCCGAAATTTCCTGGTTCTTAACTCAGAACTGAATTTGGTATTTCTTCAGAATGGACTTTACTGTTGTATGATGCATGTCTTACTGTTTGATGCTTCGATATGCGTGATAGCATGATTTTCTGATGAATTATACTCTATATCCTGAAATGTGATCAGTTTGACGTATAACCTGCTAGAGTCAAGTAAGTGGATAGTTAGGCATGCCTAATAGAGTCTTTAGCTGCAGCCCTCAGTTCAGTTTGGACCCCGATCAGGTCCCCGTTTGGTTCCTCGCGAACCCTTCAGTATAGAATCTTGTTTAAGATTCCCTCAGTATATAAATAACATGTTTTGATAAATGATATAATATTTGACTTGTACCTGTGAGGTACCCTCAGTATTCGATTCGTACCCGTAAGGTACCCTCAGTACACTCGTTATCCACTGTCTAGAGTCAGCAGGTGTTCTTTAAAAGTTAATGGAATTATTCTGATCTGATCTGGCTATGAAATGGATTATCTGAATGAGTTTAATGATGGAATGCATGTTGGATTATTCTGTAATGGATATGGTTATTGAGATACTGAATGTTTGGTTTTAAATATATGAACATGCTTATAGCAACTATGTTATAACCTTTGCATAATGCCATTGTGAATGTGATCTGCTTTGACGACCATTGTGAATGGCCGTCCATAATTTATGTGTGTTTCCCCACTAAGCGTATATCGCTTAGCACGGTGTTTTTACCCGTGCAGGTGCGGAAGACGTTTTGCCTTGAGAGAGTCGCCGTCATCAAGCCAACACAAAAGAGTTTTTAGTGTAGGGCTATTTTTGTATCAGTGATGATTCTTTTTGTATAGAACTCTCATGTATCAGTTTTGTATCAACTTCCGCTTTTGTAACTATATTTTGGATATGTAATATTATTTCGTTTCAGCTAGTTGATCAGTATATTATTGTAATAGTTTAATTATAGTAATGCATGATCAGCTTTTGCTTTCTGCATGTAAAGTTTTTAATTATTCTGTATTTTCTGAAGGTATGTTATGAATGATTGTATGTTATACTTTGTACTTGCTTGGTGGCACCTTTACTCATACGGCATTTCACTCCTTTTCGGATGGGATCGCCTGCGTATGGGAAGGGGGTGTTACAGTTAGTGGTATCAGAGCATAGGTTTAGGCGTTTATGGGTGTTGTTATGATTGTTCTATGTTTTTTTTAGATGTGTATGTGTCTAGCTCTGTGTTGGCTGATACGGTTGTTTCTTGTTTGTTTAGATGGCTTCTAATTCTGCTCATGGTGCACGTGATGAATCCGCCGAGAGTGTGAATCCTCCAGTTGTAGATCAGTCTGTTTCTGTTACTGTGTCGGCTCAGCATGCTAGGGTCCAGCCCGAGGCCGCAGCCATGCCCTTTGAGGCTATGTTTAGACTGCATCAGGACATGGCTAGGGTTTTGGAGAGAGTGACTGCTCCTAGAGCACCTATGGAGAATCTGAGGAGAGCAGGAGTTGAGGATTTCTATGGTACCGGTTTGAATGAGTCTGAGACTGCAGAGAGATGGTTAGATAAAGTGAAGCGTGCTTTGAGAGAGATTCGGTGTCCTCCCGACCAGCAGGCAGAGTGTGCATTAGCTCTTCTTCAGGGGTCTGCTTTTGAGTGGTGGGAGTTGGTTTGCAGGCATCCTCAGCTACCGGATCCGATTACCTGGGAGTTCTTTGAGGGTGAGTTCATAAAGAAGTACATCACTCAGACCTATAGAGATTCGAGATGGGCGCAGTTTTTGGGTTTGAGACAGAGGGCCATGTCTGTAGCGGATTATGAGAAAGAGTTCAACAGGTTATCGCGCTATGCCCCACGAGGAGTTATGACTGATGACTTTAGATGCAAGCATTTCGAGGCAGGGTTAAATGAGTCTCTGAAGATTGCTTTGATTTCCTTGATGTGTATACCTGGGGTTTGCTATTATCAGATAGTGGAGGCTGCAGTGAGAGCTGAGTTGTCTGAGACTGTGATGAGAGAGAGAGCTCAGAGGAGGAGTTCTTCTCGTGGAGGATCTTCTTCGAGTAAGAGAGCTAGGAACCCACAGGATGAGTCAGCATCTGGTCCGGCTTCTAGAGGTAGACGTCAGGGTTCTACAGCTGTGTCAGGTTCTGGTAGGGGTGGTAGAGCTGAGACTATACCAGTTTGTCCTCATTGTAGTAAGTCACATCGGGGTGAGTGTAGGTGGCTCTCCGGTGCATGTTTCAGATGTGGGAGTTCAGAGCATCAGTTGGCTGGTTGTCCGAGGTTACAGGAGGATTCACGTTCCCAGAGAGAGGGCAGTAAGGTCGGTTCGAATGCTTCTCAGGCTACCCGTGGCAGAGGCCGAGGTCGAGGTAGAGGTGGTCGGCATAGAGAGGGAGCTGCTTCTGAGACTGTTGAGCATCCTCCTCAGGGTGCAGTTAGAGCTTATGCTATGAGAGCCAGAGATGAGCAGGATGCGCCTGACGTTATTGCTGGTAAGTTCCTACTCCATGACACTGAGTTGTATGCTCTAATTGATCCTGGTTACACACACTCATATTTGTGCACAGATAAAATTGTTGATAAATTGCATTCTGTTGATCAGTTAGATTATGAGATTTGTGTGACCAGTCCATTAGGGCATAGTGTCAGTGTGAGTAGAGTTTTTAGGAGTTGTCCTCTGATTGTTGAGGGAGCTGTGCTACCAGCGGATCTGATTGAGTTACCCTTCAGAGAGTGTGACTTGATTCTGGGTATGGACTGGTAGGGAAAGCATCGGGCTGTAGTGGATTGCCATAGGAAGACAGTTGTACTTCGGGATAGAAGTAAGTCTCTTGTGTTTCTGAAAGGTTTGGGTGCTAGTTCGTTGAATAATGTTATTTCTGCGATGCAAGCTAAGAGATTCATCAGGAAAGGTTGTGAGGCTTTTCTAGCTGTTGTGTTAGATTCCAGGAGGGATCAGGTTCAGATTGAGGATATTCCTGTAGTGCGGGAGTTTGGTGATGTGTTCCCGAGCGAGTTACCTGGTTTACCTCCTGAGAGAGAGGTTGAGTTGTCCATTGAGATCATGCCAGGTATTACACCTATTTCGAGAGCACCTTATCGGATGGCTCCTGTAGAGTTGAGGGAACTTAAATCTCAGCTACAAGAGTTATTGGATAAGGGGTTTATTAGACCGAGTATATCTCCATGGGGAGCTCCAGTGCTGTTTGTTAAGAAGAAAGATGGATCCCTGCGGATGTGTATTGACTACCGCCAGATTAATAAAGTTACAGTGAAGAACAAGTATCCTTTGCCTAGGATTGAGGATTTATTTGATCAGCTTCGAGGTGCGGGTGTCTTTTCCAAGATAGATCTTCGATCAGGGTACTACCAGCTTCGTGTTCAGGATGCAGATGTGGTTAAGACTGCATTTCGGACTAGGTATGGCCACTATGAGTTTCTTGTGATGCCGTTTGGTTTGACAAATGCTCCAGCGGCTTTTATGGATCTGATGAATCGTGTGTTTAGGCCATACCTAGATCGATTTGTAGTAGTGTTCATTGATGACATCTTGGTGTATTCCAAGAATGAGAGTGAGCATGAGGAGCATCTCAGATTGGTTTTGCAGATGTTGAGAGAGCATCATTTGTTTGCTAAGCTTAGCAAGTGTGATTTCTGGCTTCGAGAAGTATCATTCTTGGGTCACATTATTTCAGCTAGAGGTATCTAGGTGGATCCAGCTAAGATTGAGGCGATAGTTGATTGGAAAGCGCCTCGAAATGTTCAGGAAGTGAGGAGTTTCCTCGGCTTAGCAGGTTACTACCGTCGGTTCGTTAAGGGATTTTCTGTGATTGCTGCTCCTATGACTAGATTGTTGAGGAAAGGAGTTAGATTTGAGTGGTCAGACAGGTGTCAGTCTTGTTTTGATCGGTTAAAGCAGTTGCTTGTTGAGGCTCCTATCCTTACTCAACCCATCTCGGGTAAGGAGTTTGTCATTTACAGTGATGCTTCTGGAGTTGGTCTTGGATGTGTGCTGATGCAGGAAGGAAAAGTAGTGGCTTATGCTTCTCGTCAGTTGAAGCCACATGAGAAGAACTATCCGACGCATGATTTAGAGTTGGCTGCAGTAATCTTTGCTTTGAAGATTTGGCGTCACTACTTGTATGGGGAAAAGTGTAGGATATTCTCGGACCACAAGAGCTTGAAGTACTTCCTTTCACAGAAAGAGTTGAACATGAGACAGCGGCGTTGGCTTGAGTTGTTTAAGGACTATGACTGCATTGTGGATTACCATCCTGGTAAGGCTAATGTAGTCGCCGACGCTTTGAGTCGAAAATCGGTTTCAGCTTTGTTCTTGAGGCGATTCAGATGGCGATTTGGTTCAGATGGGGCTTTGCTTGCCCAGTTGCGTGTGAAGCCCACTTTGAGACAGAGGATAGTGGATGCTCAGAGAGATGACCAGAGGCTTCAGCAGATTGTGCATGAGGTTAGATCGGGTAAGCCATCAGAGTTCTCAGTTCAGGATGAGGTACTTATGTTCAGAGATCGTTTATGTGTGCCAGAGTCTGAGGATTTGAGGAGTCAGCTTATGAGTGAGGCGCATAGTTCAGTCTTTACTATGCATTCGGGCAGTGGGAAGATGTACAGAGACATGAAGCAATTCTATTGGTGGTTCGGTATGAAGCGTGATATTGTGGATTTTGTTTCCAAGTGCTTGACTTGTCAGCAGGTAAAGGCAGAGCATCAGGTTCCTTCAGGTTTGCTTACGCCTTTATCCATTCCTGAGTGGAAATGGAATGACATCGCCATGGACTTTGTTTCTGGCTTGCCTTTGACTCAGAGGAAGCATGATTCGGTTTGGGTTATTGTGGATCGGCTTACGAAATCAGCTCACTTTCTGCCGGTTAGAGTGGACTACTCCATGGACAGATTAGCCAGTATCTATATGGATGAAATAGTTCGGTTGCATGGTGTGCCCTTGTCCATAGTGTCAGATCGAGATCCGAGGTTTACTTCCAAGTTTTGGAAGGAGTTGCAGAGAGCTTTGGGCACTAGGTTGAACTTCAGTACAGCGTTTCATCCTCAGATCGACGGTCAGTCAGAGCGAGTTATTCAGATTCTGGAGGATATGATGAGGGCTTGTGCTTTGGACTTTCCGGGCAGTTGGGACAGATATGTATTGTTGATGGAATTTGCCTACAACAACAGTTTCCAGTCGAGTATTGGTATGGCACCATATGAGGCTTTGTATGGTCGTCAGTGTAGGACTCCGATTTGTTGGACTGAGCTATCCGAGAGATCTATGATTGGACCAGACTTGGTTAGAGATACTGAAGAGAAGATCAGAGTGGTGCAGCGGAATTTGAAAACAGCCAAGGATCGACAGAAGTCTTATGCCAATCTGAAAAGGAAAGATGTGCATTTTGAGATCGGGGACAAAGTTTTCCTTAAAGTTTCTCCTTGGAGGAGAGTGCTTCGATTTGGAAAGAAGGGTAAGCTGAGTCCTCGTTTCATTGGACCTTATGAGATTTTGGCTAAGGTGGGACCTGTAGCCTATAGATTGGCGTTACCGATGGAGTTAGCAAAGTTACATGATGTGTTTCACATTTCGATGCTTCGTCGGTACCGATCAGATCCTTCGCATGTTTTGTCAGTTCAGGATATCCAGGTTCAGCCAGACTTCTCCTATGATGAGGAACCGCGAGCTATTCTAGCCCGAGAGGTTAGGCAGTTGAGAAATAAGAAGATTCCTTTGGTTAAAGTGTTGTGGATCCATCATGGAGTCGAGGAAGCGACTTGGGAACCAGAGGAGTCGATGAGAGCTCAGTACCCACAGTTATTCAGTTCAGGTGAGAATTTCGAGGACGAAATTCTTATTAGTAGGGGAGAGTTGTCACACCCCATTTGCCCCCTAGTAGAATGAGCCTGTCTGTCCGTCTGTCTGTCTGTAGGTGTAAGCATTCGCATGTGTTCAGCATTTCATAAGGGTATTTTAGTAAAATATATGATTTTGGGGGTTTTATTATTATGTGGGTGCATACATGGTATTAAGGTGAGAATTAATTGAGTTGCATTTGTGTGCACTTACATATACCATTGTAGGGTGCATTTAATTGAGGTTGCATTTGGTGTGTGTGATGTGTTGAGTTAGGGTGTGAGTGATTAAATTCCACCACCAAGAAATTGACATGTGTATTAGGTTAGGGAAAGGAATAAAGAAAAGAAGTATGAGTGAGGGGAAGATCAATTCACGTTTTTCCCTTTCTAGCTCCATCTTCTTCTTCTTTTCCCTTTCCTAATTGCTACTTGCTGTAGATCAAATTGTGGTAGTGGAAATTAGTCACTCTTGCTTCTAACTTGGTAAGTCACTGCAATTCTCATCTTAGTTTCCCTTTATTTCATTTTCATCTTCTTCTTTGAGTTAGGTTTAACTTAGGGTTTGTTTTGTTGAATGTTCTTGTTGAATTTGTGATTAGTTGAAGCTCCTCGCGAACCTTAGGGCAAAGAAGTTGCTGGTCCTAGTGGAGCTAAGTGATAGAGGCTTAGAATTCAGGTTTGGGAATATTTGATTGTGATTTGCGCGATTTTGATGTTTACTGTGAATTCTAGGGTTTATATGTTCTTGAAGAGCTTGAATCAATTAGTCTTGATTTGGTTGTTTAAATGCTAAATTGAGTTGCATGTATATTGATTATGTGAATTGAGATGATTTCTGGAAGGTAAAGACAGGTTTGTATGGTTTAAAATCAAATTGGGATTGAAATTGTTATTCTGAGAATTCTGGAAATTCTGGAAAAGTCGAAGTACTGTTGAATTTCTTCAGGTCGCGTGACTCGCTACGGAAGAAGGCAAGTCACGAGACGTGACCCTCGGTCACGCCGTGACCTGCCTGCTGAGAAGCCAGTCGCGTGACCAGCTGAAGAACAAGCAAGTCACGCGACGTGATCTTCGGTCACGTCGTGCGACCTGCGAAGAAGAGGCATTGCGTGATCTGTAAGATCACGCGACGTGATCTGCGAAAGGGAGAAGCACGTCACGAGTCGTGACGTCCAGTCACGCCGTGACCTGCGAGAGCATTGCGTGATTTGTGGCGATCACGCAACGGGACCGGCGAGGAACAAGCAAGTCACGTCGCGTGACCTTCGGTCACGCCGTGACCTGCCTGTTGAGAAGGCCAGTCACGCCCAGTGACCAGCCGATCTCGCCCGTTTCTCCGCTCAGCTCGTTTTTCCGAAATTTCCTGGTTCTTAACTCAGAACTGAATTTGGTATTTCTTCAGAATGGACTTTACTGTTCTATGATGCATGTCTTACTGTTTAATGCTTCGATATGCGTGATAGCATGATTTTCTGATGAATTATACTCTATATCCTGAAATGTGATCAGTTTGACGTATAACCTGCTAGAGTCAAGTAAGTGGATAGTTAGGCATGCCTAATAGAGTCTTTAGCTGCAGCCCTCAGTTCAGTTTGGACCCCGATCAGGTCCCCGTTTGGTTCCTCGCGAACCCTTCAGTATAGAATCTTGTTTAAGATTCCCTCAGTATATAAATAACATGTTTTGATAAATGATATAATATTTGACTTGTACCTGTGAGGTACCCTCAGTATTCGATTCGTACCCGTAAGGTACCCTCAGTACACTCGTTATCCACTGTCTAGAGTCAGCAGGTGTTCTTTAAATGTTAATGGAATTGTTCTGATCTGATTTGGCTATGAAATGGATTATCTGAATGAGTTTAATGATGGAATGCATGTTGGATTATTCTGTAATGGATATGGTTATTGAGATACTGAATGTTTGGTTTTAAATATATGAACATGCTTATAGCAACTATGTTATAACCTTTGCATAATGCCATTGTGAATGTGATCTGCTTTGACGACCATTGTGAATGGCCGTCCATAATTTATGTGTGTTTCCCCACTAAGCGTATATCGCTTAGCACGGTGTTTTTACCCGTGCAGGTGCGGAAGACGTTTTGCCTTGAGAGAGTCGCCGTCATCAAGCCAACACAGAAGAGTTTTTAGTGTAGGGCTATTTTTGTATCAGTGATGATTCTTTTTGTATAGAACTCTCATGTATCAGTTTTGTATCAGCTTCCGCTTTTGTAACTATATTTTGGATATGTAATATTATTTCGTTTCAGCTAGTTGATCAGTATATTATTGTAATAGTTTAATTATAGTAATGCATGATCAGCTTTTGCTTTATGCATGTAAAGTTTTTAATTATTCTGTATTTTCTGAAGGTATGTTATGAATGATTGTATGTTATACTTTGTACTTGCTTGGTGGCACCTTTACTCATACGGCATTTCACTCCTTTTCGGATGGGATCGCCTACATATGGGAAGGGGGTGTTACAAAGAGGGCTATCTCAATATTCTATTTGGATGGGGCCTCCAAGACACCTCTTGTGTCCCGTAAAAGGATCAAACTTGCACAGTCCTAGGCGCCACGAGGCGAGAGTGCCATCTTAATGTTCTATTAAGGTGGATACCTCCAAGACACCTCTGGTTTGCCCAAGCTTGAGGCTAGAGGATTATCCTATCATTAGGATGGAATCCTCCAAGACACCTCCGGTTGCCTATAATGGACATAGCAGCGCTGTTTTAGGCTCACTGAGGCTAGATGACCTTTCCCAATGTTCTATTGGGTGGTGACTCCAAGAAATCTCCTTGTTGCAAAAAATGGACACACTTGTAATTTTTCTACAAGTTTTCATGAACCTCATCCCGAAGGCTCTAAAACCGGGTGGTTCAAGGTGCCCAGGGGTTCAGCGCGCGTCACTGTGGCGACTCAACTGGGGATAATACCCGAGACTTCGCTTCAAAAGTACCTTAGTTAAAATTTACAATTGAGTTTTAATTTAAAAATTTCATCCTTTTTCGAAACTGCATTGCATCTCATTAGAGGCTTAGATGTATGCTAGTTTGGTCCCTCTTTCAACCCCGGTGCGTTCTCGAAGCACAACCCTACGCTCACTCAATGTAGGGAAGTGTTAAGGATAATCACCAGCCCAAGCCTCGTACCATCATGGTATATTAAAAGGAGACCCAATCGGTCGTTACGCTCATGATGAGCTAGACCCGTTGGCAGGGACCATGCTTGGGTAGCCATAAAGTATCATCACCTTTAACTAAAGCTCATGTAATGGAAATAGTTACTTCCCCTAGGTGGTATGAACCATAATACCTTGCTTGCTATATGGATCATTATGTATTCGAAAAACCCAGATAATTTGATTGGTCACCTAATCAAAGGCTTTCATGCCACGATAGGCCCATGTTAATTTATTTGGATTGCCTAAATACACAATGATCACAACTCATGCGGCTGTGCATTAGGTAAGAGAGGTTATGCTGCCGATTTTTTGTTGTGCACCATGTGCATCCATCGGGTTCCCTGCTAACCCATGGGCCAAGCCCACCTAGGATAGAGACTATACGACCTCATGTGTGGGGGTAATAAGGTTGGAAGGATCTATCTGGTTGCATGTGGTTGTGGATGATATATTGCATATTCATGTCATTCATGCACAAATAAAAAAAAAATATTTCCTCCCTATGTATACATCATATTCTTTGCATATAATTATTACATGTACATATCATCCTGTGTATAGCTTTTCAAATGTTTCACATGTATCATTGTAATCTCTTTTAGTCACTGTATACTGTTTATTGCACAGCACGACCATGCATTGCATTTTATTTATGCATCATTCTAAACCTTGCTTTTCAACCATTGTAGACCATTTGCTTGGATGTTTAGGGGATCCTAACAGCTGTCTAAAGAGTGATCAGAGTTTAGCTTGGCTGACAAAGATTTAGCATCCTTGCCAGAGCATCTAAAGGTAGCAGAAATGGCTGGCCCTTCGCAACAGACCAGAGAGACTCGTGCCTTGATTGCCCAGGAGATGGATAGAAGGTTTGAATAGCTGTAAAAAAGGATACTGGCCACGGTCAAAGAAAGAATGGATGCCATGGCACTTGTTCTCCAAGCTCAGCTTATGGCAATAACTCATAACCAAGTGGAGCTGGCCACGGTCAAGAAGGCTTATACAGCGACAATTGAAGTATCTCTGTGACGCCCGTTCCCTAACGACAGATTAGCTCAGCTAATCTTAGTTAGAGAAGGCTGCACACACACAACAGAACGCATGCTTGACCTGAATTGAAGAAAACAAAAAGGAAATCATCGCATATTATCTTATCTCATACATCACATGCCAAGCTACTTATATGACATACATCCAAAAGAGGGGTTACATTCCAGATTATACATTATTACATGTCTTTACATATTCTTTACACATTTTAACCGTACAAAAAGGCTTATACAAAAATCTCAAAATAACAACCCCCAAGCCTATGCTATTCACTTCCTATTGTTGACCGTACCAAAATGCGGGGGACGTCCTTCAGTCACCTCTCGTCCATACCTGCACGGATTAGAGTAAATCCATGCTAAGCGATAACGCTTAGTGGGGAACTCATATAGCAAACAACTTATCACGCATCAGAGATATCAAACATTGCACATTAGTAGTCATGCCAGAACAATCATTATTAAAGCATGAACCATTTCAGGCATAATTTTGTCCATTACTATATTCAATCATAAAGCATCAATCACTTATTCACATGTCTGTACTTTCTTGTATCATAGTCACTTCTGTTTATTATTTAATTAACTGATTAGCCGATTAGCCTTCTTGCCTGCAACTCAATGACGCGGATAACGGGTATCGCATCGGTACCTCTCAGGTACCAGTAATCTCATCGAGACTACTTTACAAATTAGTACCTTCTGGTACTTCACATCACATTAGTACCTTCTAGTACTTCACATTATTCCACATATAATAAAATCCAGCAAGGATTATTCGCATTGTGATTCCCATGGAATCAGACACATTTAACGCATGGGGCTGCAGCACTTGACCCTATAGGCATGCCTAACTATCCACTACTTGACTCGCAGGCTTAAGTTATTAACAAATTATTCAATTCACTTTTCACTTTACACATTTGCATTAGCACATAGCTAACATTTCACTTGCATATTCAGTATGCTTTCTAATTCAATCTTCGCATTTAATATTCACATAACTGATCATATTCAGAAATCACCATGTTTGTATGCATTTCTAGATCACTTAACACACATACAATACTTACTCATGTTGTCTTTCATTTCAGCTCAAAGCCTTGCCATTTGAATTGCCAAACACATTAGGATCATATTGCCAAAACAGGGTGGGTCACGGTCACAATAAATTCCATTGTCACCGTGACATATTAAAGTCCAAAACAGAATGTAAACTGGGGGCATGTCACGGTCACAATCAATTTCATTGTCACCATGACATGTTCCCAACTCTCGGCAGAATGCAACTTGAGGGTATGTCACGGTCACAATGAATCTCATTGTCACCGTGACATATTCTCATTTTGCAAAACAGAATGCCTTCCTGGGTACCTCACGGTCACAACGAATCTCATTGTCATCGTGACATACCAAAATCTACTAGGCAGAATTGAACTCAAGCATACCACACGGTCACAATGGATTTCATTGTCACCGTGACCTATGCAAAACCACCATAACATGGTTATGCTTTCAGTCCATTTCTTCCTTCTCATTATGACTTCAAATCTCATTCTCACTTTTGGCAATCAACCCAAATACATCAACCACATGATCAATTAGCACATACCTGATTTTCCCTTCTTATTTGGCACTCATCTTTAGCACAAGTTATAATCAATTTCATCTCACACATAGCATACATGCTCTCAAGCAATTCATTCACTAAACACATTATCACATACACATACAGCTCATATCAATGGCCCTATTTAGCCAACACAAATCATTCAATTTCACACATTTAGGGTTTGTTCCCAAACCTCGTCTCCTTAGCTCCTAATTTCGACGGACGCTCGACTCGCCGATTACAGCCTTTCCTTTATCTCTTTTCACTTCTTTGACTAACAAAACAACACAGATGCTCAAGCTCAAACTCAAACCAATAATATCCCATCCAAACCAGCTCAACCAAGAAGAAAGAGTAGAAGATGAGATTATGCACTTATTCACTTACCTCTTAGGTTTAACCCTTAATTCTTGAGCAACTTAACATCAATATGCTTACCCTTCTTTAACACTCACTCCCACGCAAGAAAGAAAAGAGAAGAACACAAAAAATTGCTAGATTACACAAATGAAACTCTTCCCTTCCCTTAACTCACTCTTGCATGCAAAGGTGTAGGTGGCATCCTCTCAAGAAGCCACACGGAAACCACTTCCTCTAATCTGCCTCCACTTTCCATTAAATCAAGTTATTTTATTCTTAATTAATCCTTCATTAAACTAGCTAATCAGCCTTTAACTCATGCTTAGTATTCATTCATAATTACCACTTAAACCCTTAACAATACTTCTTTCTTTCAATTAAATCCTGCCTTCGTTCAATTTAGTCCCAAAACTCACATGCAATCACACACACATGCCAAAATAGATTAATTCTTTTAGGGTACAAGTCTGGCCATGACAATCTCCTATTTCCTTTCGAGACCAGAGACAAGGGGCCATTTGACTTACCAAGTGAGCACAGAGGAAATAGAAGGCCTACTCTAGAATATAGTATTGTGCCTGAAAAGGATGGGGACCCCACAATCACACATATTCTAAAATGTGAAAGCTCAAGAAGCCATAACATCAGTGAGGCAAATGTTAAGGTCACAGAAGCCTCAACCACTAGAGCAGTTCAGTCCCATCTCACTGTTTCGGGTAGGCCATTATCCTGACACTTCATCCGTCTTGTCAAGAAAGGGAAGTTACAACCCTCGTCGGCTGGTCCTGCCTCAAGTCAAGGATGCCCTAAATATAGACCAGATTGGTACTGCGCGTATCACAAGTATTCAAGGCATAGAATGGACTATTATTGTCCCTTGAGAGATCGCATTCAAGAACTAATGCCAGGCCTAAAAAAGGAAATGATTGTAGAAGCGCCAACCACAGAAGTAAAGCAAAGGCATTTTTCTAATTTGGGCAGATCTTTGTCCTGGGTGCTCAAGAGGCTAATGAAGGAGGGGATATTACAGCCATTGTCGGCTAGGCCCGCTAGAAGCCAGGGACAGCCCGATCATAAAGGGGATCAGTATTGTGCCTTCCACTAGCACACCGGGCATACCACAGACGATTACAAGACCTTAAGACATGCCATTCAAGATCTGATTGATTCCAAGAAGATCTCTGACCCAGAAAAGCGAGAGGGAAAGAATAAGATGGACTAAGTGCCTAAGTGGAAAGGCAGGATGGTTCTTAGGGATGTTAATGGACCATCGACTGCAACAGCTGTGTTGGCAAGAACGGAAGTTGATTAGCTATTTAGAATGTTCTTTTTATTTTTGTACTGTTTAATAATGACATTTTAGTTTCATTAATAAGATCAACGCTTTTGCTTACTTGTGTTATGTCTCTTATGATTTCACTATGCATAATCATGAGCATGACTCATTCATATTTGACATTGATTCAATTGATGCTACTCCATTCAATTTCAGAAACTTTGGAAAGTCCAAAGAAAATCTTGATAGCATCTAATGTAACTCCTGAAGAGAGATCAAAACTTGAGAGAAATTCAACAAAAAAAGGTCTTTGCTTGGACATATGAAGACACACTAAGAGTTGATTGTGGAATCACTAGGCACATCGTTCAAACACACCACAATCATGAACCGGCCATGCAGAAGCTCAAAAGATTGAAGCTGGAAGGGGCAAAAAAGGTCAAAAAGAGGAATCCACAAGCAGAAAGGAGGCTAAAATTTCTTGTCGAAGTTCAATGCCAGTCTTGGTTGGTCAATGCTATACCAAATTGAGAAGAGGATGAGTGCGTATATGTGTAAACTATTAGGATTTGAACAAAACTTATCCTCAAAAGAACAAAAAGAAAAAAAGAACAGAAAAAAAGAACAAAGAAAAAAAAGAAAAATAAAATACAAAAAAAAGAAGAGAGAGAAAGAAAATAATCAATATGTAGATTGGAAAATCATCATGGGGGGCAAGCTTTGTTCAAATCCCGTTGATCTACACGTGCTCGTACTTTTCTTGACTTCCAAAAAGGACCACAAGAATTATATCGACTTGCAATGAATATAGGTTGCTCGAGCTTGGAAATAGACATTATAGGGGAGGTGCGCCCTACAGCCCCAACGGACAGGGTCATGTTAAGATGGTCTCCCGCACCACATAGGGCTCAAGGATAGAAGGACACCTTATGGTTAAGGCTAGGGAGTTGCTCCAGACGTATGGCATTAAAGACCACAAGTCCTCTCTGTATTGCCCACAAACTAATGGGGCAGGAGAGACTGCTACCAAGAAGATCTTAATTAAGATGGCTCGAAACTATAAGGATTGGGCAGAGAAATGTCCTTTTGCACTTTGAAGCCAGAAAATCTCCATCGGAACCTCTACAAGAGTCACTTTTTATTCCTCGGTATAGGGGCAGAAGAAGTATAGCCAGTTGAAGTAGAGCTCAAATCTTTAAGAACAGTCATGAAAGCCCAAATTTTAGAAGCCGACAGGGCACAGTAACGGCAGCTACAATTGAACGAGTCAGATAAGGATGGGTCATGGGATTATCGCCATGGTCAGATCCATCAAACATTATGTTTGATCATTTGAAAAGACGGCCAGAAAGCATCCGATGAAAGAGGGAGATTCAATTGTCAAGCAAATGTGACCAGGTGTTCCGGGCATACGAGATAGGTTTAGGCTAATGTTGTTCTTTAGAGATTGTATTTAAGACAACAGCAACAGGCAGCAATGAAGATGGCTTCAAGAACCGATCAACGTCGACAAACTCAAGATGGTCCATGGCTAAAGACTTAAAAATAAAAAGAAGAGAATAAAAGCCCCGCGGGTCAAAAACCAAAAAAAAGGCGGCCTTGCTAAAATTGGGCGCCTCGTCAGGGTTAAAACAGAAGAAAAAAGGCACCCTCGGCAAAAATTAGAGGCTCGAGAGAAAATGTCCAATCAAAAAAACCCGAGAGGGCTGATTGGAGACAAGAGTTTGATGCTTACAAGATCTACTCTAAGATTAGATGTAGTTATGCATTTTGAATTGATGTTATTTAATGATCATGTATAGAGAAATCATACTCAAATGTACACAATCTTTGCAAATACATGTGTCCATTATTTTCTAATTCCTTTATAAAAAGAGAAACATCGTTTATTCCTGAATGCATGAAATCTAAATGAGCACACTCTGCTCCTACTCTTACCATCCAGATATCTTAGTCGATAAGTTCTAGTATCGATTGGGGGACTAAGCAGCTACCTCTTGAATGCATCAGTGGGAGGGAAAGAACAACTCGCCTAGAGGCATAATAGTCTTCGCCGATAGCTCGCCTAGAGGCCGTGATGTTTAGAGGTAAGAGCCAAAGATAAAGGATACACCTTGGAAAGATAGGGGATGCCTCCCTACATCGTTAATCCCTCTGAACTATCAAGCACAATGGGTAGGTAAGGTAAAAAGCAGCCCCATGAAGCCCTAAAAAACCCGATCCTCATCTGCTACCTCACCCAATCTAGCAACACATTCATCAAGGGAGGCCATGGCATGCAATCGATCCCTAAGGGGAGAAATTCCTCAGAGAATAACTGCTGATTACCCTAGGAAGGGACTTTGATAGTAGCTTCAAATTTTCTTACAGCCATACCTGAAAGGTAAGAGAGTCTCAAAGAAAAAAAAAAGATAGGCCGTTAGAGATGAAAACCGTGACTAGCTCTCTAAGCAAAAGTTAGGCTAAAGGGTAGGGTGAAAACCTGGGAACAGGCAGTCTGTCCTTCAAAAAAATGAATGAAAACAAAAGCTGCTGGAGTGGGTTGGGTCTATTCCAGACAAAATTTAAGCACAGGGTTATGTGAAAATCCCTAAAGGGACGCATTTCCCACTAAGAAAAGCTAGTGTGAAAATCCATAAGGGACGCACTACCTTTAAAACAATTACTTTTAAAGCCTGGAGTGATAAGGCGGCATTACTCCAAATAAATTTCCTTTAAGCAAGTGGTGCATAATGCAGAATTTAATTCAGAGTCCTGGGGGGAAAAATGCTCATTGATCAGGGGGCAAAGATGCGCACGAGTTAGTTCTCTTTTAAAAGATTATGGGTCAGAGTCTGTAAAGCCAAGACAATGCTTTTCTAGATCTTTGGGAGCATCAGATATTGTGAGCATCCGAGCAGTACCCTCAACAAATCCCTTAACCACCTGGGATGTGATCTATTCATTTTTGCATATTACATGCATGTCACGTGCATTCAGTCTTTTACACATATAGATATGCACACACAATTCTTGTACATTAATCCTTTGCTCATATTTCGTGTATATAGCTTTATGCATATATTTCCCACACATAGTTCCATACGCACACACAATCTTTTATATATGTTGTTGTGTACATGACTTAGAGGGAAAGGTCTGTATGGACCTCACGAGCAAGGATGGGTTCAGCTCAACATTATCGACCGCTGTATCCAGCATAAAATCAGGTGAATATATGCATAGGTGGAATGCCCAGAAGAGCAAGCCTATTCGAGCACATCATGCCAAGGGCAATCTAGAATCACACAAATCTACAGAAAAGAAGATCTTTTGAGAAGCCCACACATACTTTAGTTGAAGATAATCAGATGCAAAAGTGGGCCGAGGTACAGTTTCAGCTCTACATTAGCGCTCATCCATGCCAAACAGTCAGATCAAGATAAAGTCCTCATGAGAATGGAATCTCGCGGATCCGCTCCCAAGAAGACATTTAAAAGAGCAAGCCTACTCACAAACGCCATGCTGGGAGCAACCAGGTAAGTTTCTCTATCATAAGACATATGCTCACACACATCACACGATAAGTGTACAAAATCCAAATTCAAATGTACAAAGAATACAAATTCTCAACAACAAAAACAAAACAACACAACACAAAAAGAAGAAGATATTTTCAAGGCCTTGAAAATCCAATATACTGTAAAAATTCAAATACATCCAAAATGTAAGAATCCCAAAAACTTACAAGAACAAGAACAAGAACAAAAATAAAAACAAAAAGAAGGGTCATTTTAAGAGATGCCAAAGACATTGAAACCCATCCGCCTGCAGGCAAGCAACAAAACCTCAAATATAATTTCCTCTGAGGAGGCTCAAGTCCAATTTCCTCTCTGGAGGCTCAAATATAATTTTCCTCTGAGAAGGCTCAAATCCAATTTCCTCTCTGGAGGATCAAATATAATTTTCCTCTAAGGAGGCTCAAACCTTTTTTCCTCTCTGGAGGCTCGAAATTAAAGTCTCTCAGTGAGCATCAAAGTCTCTCAGTGAGCATCAAAGACTCTCAGTGAGCATTTAAGCCTTTCAGTGAGCACAGATTTTCAAAATCTCCCTGCGAGCACAGAGCCCTCTTAAGAGACACACAGGTCTTCCCAACAAGGAGACCCGATGGAGATGATAGAGGAATCAGTATTTGGGGAAAAACCAACCGTCCTTCAGGGGGGCACCCGTCTTGTAACACCCCGAAAGTGCCCTAATAGAAATGAGTGTTATTAGTGTAAAAGTGTGCATGATAATTAGGGTTTACAGCATTGGACCTAATTGAGAAAGGTGAAATGAGGGACTTAATTGAAGAGAAATAAAGTATTGTAGTGGCTGAATTGTACTTTGCATGATTAACTAGCAAATGAAGATTAATTAGTGTAATGGCTGTTAATTAAGTTAATCAAAAGTTAGTGGGATCAACTATATGTTAGTGGATTTAGCTGGATGTTAGTGGACTCCATGTGTTAGTATGTGAGCCAACCACCTTTTGTAGGGAGAGTGAGAACTTGACACCTAACACTTACATTCAAGCATGAGGTGGATTAGTGAGTAAACCTGTCTTTTGTTCCTTGATTCAGCCATTTTGATCCCTTGATCCGGCCCTCGCTCTCTCATGAGTTCATTCTCCATTTTGTTCTTCTTTCATTTGTTCTCTTTGACCATGGAGTGGATAGTGATAGTTTAGAAGAAGAGTATTCACTAGAAAGAGGCAAGTAGAGCTGCCAAAGGTAAAGAGAAAGTGATATAGAAGAGTAAAGGAAGGAGTGCTCCAAGAGGTTTGGGATTGCATTTGAATTGATGCATGTTTAATGTGTTTTTGTATTTGAATCGTATGAGTTAATTGATTTTTGATATAGATTAAATGTAAAATGGATGTGTATTGAAGTGTTAAGTGAATTGCCATGAGTATTGTATGTGATCAAGAATGAACCCTAGTGTTAGGGAAAATTCTGCTTATATGTCACCAGACCTCCGTGAAGTGTTTTGGTCATAACTAGAGTTTGATAACTCAAAATTGAGTTATTATTACGCCATTTGAACCATTACTTCCATTCCTACAAAATTGACAGAAATGACTATGAGCTAATTCTGGATTTAAGACACCTACAAATGGCAAAAATAGACGTGTCTCTACCCTAGTAGGCTCACTGGAACAGTCTGTATTTTTTAATTCATAACTAAAGTTTTACAAGTTCAAATTACCTGAGACTTGGCCCATTTGAAATATAAGACATATAGGCACAAATGTTATGAAGGACACTTTTCCTACAAATGAGGTCTACATGTTAGTTTTTGCGATGCAAGTTTGGAGTGAAAACTAGTCTCGTCAGGCACCAGAGGTGAGCTACTGTCGCGATCGCGACACAGGTCATGACCTCGCAATAGAACAACATGTATAAAGCCTTATCTTCTTAATTTTGAGACCACGGTTGGTATGGATCAGTTCCCTACCTTTCCCTCAACTTATTATGCATGATTAGGGCTATTAAATGAATATAAAAGTAGTTATCATTGGGAAAAACTTATGAATATGATTAAGATTGGTAATTTAACTAATAAAGTAACAATATATAAGTATGTGGAGGTTAGCAAATGGATCGACATATATGTGTATGTATTTGATGAAACTATATCCATGATTGAGGACCTTATTGTATGAGCATTATATTAATGTTAAATGAAGTTTATATGCATAAAACTAAGATGACTATGCAAATTATAGATGCATGATAGCCTAACTAATCTTGATTGCATCAGTATGCGAGTTTATCTAAATGTGAACTAGAGATGCGTGATTAGCCTAACTAAGCTTGATTGCATCACTATGCGGAATAACTAAATGTGGTAAGTATCTTATATGCTTGGATTTATGAATGCGAGTGAGTAATATTATGAGAATGAACAATGACATGTGAATGAATGATGCCATGATTATCCATGTGTAACGAATGAATGAATACACTTATAAGCCTGTAGTCGAGTCGTGGATAAATAAGCATGCTTATGAAGGGCTAGTGATTTGCGGCTGCTAGTGTGACACCGACGGGTGTCTAGTGATTGATACCGATGGGTATCCAGTGATATAGTGTTTGAGACTTCTGTCTCTAGTGATATAATGTTCGAGACCTCGGTCTCTAGTGTTATGGAATAGTGTACCCGTATCCATCTCTAAGACTATACAGGCTAACAATGAATGACAATAATATTGTATGTGATCGCAATAAATATGTATCGGTATTATTGTTCTATTTAATAGTGTGATATTTATGCCATGCTAGTGAACTAGTGATAGTGTAGTGAGTCTACCATTGGCTTAGTGTAGTGAATAGTGAATAAGTTACATGATTATTAATTTATAGTGACTTAACATTCCTATAGACATAGTGTAGCGAATATTGAACCTGGCAAGTGCATAGTGATTCAAAGTATGATTATTGACAATATGTGAACTATTGTACAATGGCATGCTAGTATAATTGTCATGGCCGGATTTGTACCCTAAGAGAATTAACCTAATTTGGCATG
Organism: Excoecaria cochinchinensis; assembly: GCA_947683425.1. Lineage (NCBI taxonomy): Eukaryota > Viridiplantae > Streptophyta > Magnoliopsida > Malpighiales > Euphorbiaceae > Excoecaria > Excoecaria cochinchinensis. The sequence goes on from CANTUQ010000004.1 coordinate 9,648,964, forward strand.
TGAGTGAGTGGATTGAATGTGTAGGATTGGACTTAATTGAAAGAAAGCAGTATAGTTAAGGGGTTAAATGGTAATTATGAATGTTTGTGCTAAGCATGAGTTAAAGGCTGATTAACTAGTTAAAGGAAGGATTAACTAAGAATAAAATAACTTGATTTAATGGAAAGTGGAGGCAGATTAGAGGAAGTGGTTTCCGTGTGGCTTCTTGAGAGGATGCCACCTACACTTTTGCATGCAAGAGTGAGTTAAGGGAAGGGAAGAGTTTCATTTGTGTAATCTAGCAATTTTCTGTGTTCTTCTCTTTTCTTTCTTGCGTGGGAGTGAGTGTTAAAGAAGGGTAAGTATATTGATGTTAAGTTGCTCAAGAATTAAGGGTTAAACCTAAGAGGTAAGTGAATAAGTGCATATTCTCATCTTCTACTCTTTCTTCTTGGTTGAGCTGGTTTGGATGGGATATTATTGGTTTGAGTTTGAGCTTGAGCATCTGTGTTGTTTTGTTAGCTGAAGAAGTGAAAAGAGATAAACGAAAGGCTGTAATCGGCGAGCCGAGCGTCCGTCGTAATTAGGAGCTAAGGCGACGAGGTTTGGGAACAAACCCTAATTGTATGAATATGTGATTAGTGTTGGTTAAATAAGGTTTTGAACTGAATTGCATGATATGTGAAATTGAAGGTTGAGCATGAATTATGTGATGCTAAATTGTATGATTATAGTAGCAATATGATTGTGATAAAGTGCTTGAAAGTGATTATGATTTGTACTATTATTGAATGCCAAACAAGAAGGGAAAATCAGGTATGTGTTATTGATTGTGTGGTTGATGTATTTGGGTTAATTGCCAAAAGTGAGAATGAGATTTGAAGTCTTAATGAGAAGGAAGAAATGGACTGAAAAACATAACCATGTTATGGTGTTTTTGCATAGGTCACGGTGACAATGAAATCCATTGTGACCGTGAGGTATGCTTGAGTTCAATTCTGCCTAATGGATTTTGGTATGTCACGGTGACAATGAATTTCATTGTGACCGTGAGGTACCCAAGGGAGCATTCTGTTTTGCAAAGTGAGAATATGTCACAGTGACAATGGGATTCATTGTGACCGTGACATACCCTCAGGTTGCATTCTGCCGAGAGTTGGGAACACATCACGGTGATAATGAAATTGGTTGTGACCGTGACATGTCCCCAATTTGCATTCTGTTTTGGACTTCAATATGTCACGGTGACAATGAAATCCATTGTGACCGTGACCCACCCTGTTTTGGCAATATAATCCTAATGTGTTTGGTCGTTCAAATGGCATGGCTTTAAGCTGAAATGAAGGACAGCATGAGTAAGTAATGTATATGTGTTAAGTGATCTACAAATGCATACAACTATGATGACTTCTGAATGAGATAAGTTATGTGAATATTAAATGTGAAGACTGAATTTGAAAGTATATTGAATATGCAAATGAAATGTATGGCTGTGTGCTAATACAAATGTGTAAAGTGAAAAGTGAACTGAATAACGTGTTTAACAACTTAAGCCTGCGAGTCAAGTAGTGGATAGTTAGGCATGCCTATAGGGTCAAGTACTGCAGCCCCATGCGTTAAATGTGTCTGATTCCATGGGAATCACAATGCAAATATCCTTACTGGATTGTGTTATATGTGGAATGATGAAAGGTACCAGAAGGTACTAATGTGATATGAAGCACCAGAAGGTGCTAATGTGAAAAAGTAGTCTCGATGAGATTACTGGTATCTGAGAGATACCGATGCGATACCCGTTTTCCACGTCATTGAATTGCAGGCAAAGTGGCAAAAAGGCTAATTGGTTAATCGGCAAAAAGTTAATTAAATATAAACAGAAGTGATTGTGATACAAGGAAGTATGGAAATGTGAATAAGTAATTGATGCCTTATGATTGAATTTAGTAATAGTTAATCTGGCATGATTATTAGCATGTTATGTATGATGATTCTGATGTGTGATAAATTATATGCTATATGTATGAGTTCCCCACTAAGCGTTATCACTTAGCATGGATTTACTCTAATCCGTGCAGGTACGGACGAGAGGTGACTGAAGGATGTCCCCCGCATTTTGGTACGATCAACAATAGGAAGTATATAGTGTAGGTTTGGGGGCTTGTTATTTGGGACTTTTGTATAAGTTTTATATGGTTAATATGTATTTTGAATATGTAAAGGCATGTAATAATGTAGTAATCACGGATGTAACCTCCCACATGTATGTGTGTCATGTGAATAGCTAAGGCGTGTGACTAATAGTAGTTGGCATGTGATGCATGAATTAAAATAGTGTGTGATGAAATTTTATTATTCAGTTTCCGCATGTGTTTCTGTGTGTGTGTGCGACCTTCTCTAACTAAGATTAGCTGAGCTAGTTTGTCGTTAGGGAACGGGCATCACAAGTTGTGGTATCAGAGCCTAGGTTGAGTCTTTTCTGGGAATTGGGTAGATAAGATGTGTATAGTTTGTTGACCTAATGCGGAAGTCCTTGTTTAATCTGTGTAGTAAGATGGATTCTGGAAGGCATACCGGTGAGGAATCTGTCGAAAGTGTGAATCCTCGTGAAGCTGAGGTGACAGGGTCTGGGCAGTCTAGATCGGTTGGCTATGGGAATGAGATTCCATTTGGGCCTATGGAAGCCATGATGAAAATGACACAAGATATGGCGAGAGTGATGGAACGTATGATGGCGCCAAGAGCCCCAATAGAATCTTTGAGGAAGCATGGTTTGGAGGAATTTCATGGAACAAGGTTAGATGAGTCAGAAAAAGCAGAGTACTGGATTGAGAAGGTGGAAAGGATTCTTAAGGAGACACGATGTCCTCCAGATCAGTGGGTTGAATGTGTGGAGTCATTACTCCAAGGTCCTGCATATGATTGGTGGAAGCTGGTCCTGCAGAATCCGATGCTTCCTGAACCATTAAACTGGGAGTTCTTTGAAAAAGAATTCAAGAACAAGTATATTACTAAAGCACATCGAGAGGCAAATTGGAAGAAGTTCTTGAGTTTGAAACAGAGGACTATGACAGTGGCGGAGTATGAAGCAGAATTCTGTCGCTTAAGCAAATATACGCCGAAAGGTGTGTTAACTGATGTGTTGCGATGTCAACAGTTTGAGGATGGATTGATTGAGGAAATTAAAGCTTTGCTGATTTCCTTAACAACAGAGCAGAATATAAGTTACTATCGAATTGTACAAGCAGCTTTGAGAGCTGAAAGGATTTTGGGAGCCCAAAGAGAATGGAGACAAAGGAAGAATGCGAATAGAGGTGGTTCCCAGACGGGGAAAAGATCAAGAGATTCTCATGTGGCATCACCTGCGGAATCAGGGTTCAGTTCTGCAGCGAGAGGTAAGAAGCGAGGCGTTCCCTCAACATCTGGTTCTGGAAGAGGAACATCTGGTAATAGAAGTGAGGTTCATGAGTGTCCTTATTGTGGTAAGAGGCATAGAGGAGAATGCTGGAGAGTGTCGGGTGCTTGTTATAGATGCGGGAGCACTGAGCATTTCATTGCTAATTGCCCGAATACCTATGAGATGTCAGGAAATCAACAAGAGCAGAGTAGGGGTGGTTCAAACTTGCCTTCTACGAACAGAGGAAGAGGAAGAGGATGTGGCAGAGGTAGTCAGTCCAGAGGTGCAGTCGATTCTGAGATTGTGGATAGACCTAATGAGGCTCCAGTGCGGGCTTATGCTATGAGGGCACAAGAGGATCAGGACGCACCTGAGGTGATAGCAGGTACTATTCTACTTTGTGGTGTGGAAATGTTTGCACTTATTGATCCTGGTTCAACTCATTCATATGTATGTGATAAAAAGATATGTGAAAAGATGCCTAAAGTTTAATGTTTAAAATATGATATATGTGTGTCTAGCCCTTTGGGAGGTAATGTTAATGTGAACAGAGTGTATCGAAACTGTGCATTAGAAGTTCAAGGTAGTGTGTTTCCAGCGGATTTGATTGAACTACCGTTTGATGAGTTTGATTTGATTATGGGTATGGATTGGTTAACTAAGTATGATGCGGATGTTAAGTGTAAGAAGAAAATAGTTATACTCTCTGATGGTAAGGGAAACAGAGCGACAGTGAGAGGAGTGTGCACTAATCCTCTTGTGAATGTGATATCTGCTATGCAAGCCTGTCGGTGTATGAGAAAAGGATGTGAAGCTTATTTGGCCCTGGTATTAGATAGTAAGAGAGAACAGGTAAAGATGCAAGAGATACCAATAGTCAGAGAGTTTCCTGACGTGTTTCCTGAAGAATTGAGCGGTGTACCACCAATAAGAGAAGTTGAGTTATCAATTGACGTGGTACCAGGAACTGTACCGGTATCTAAGGCACCCTATAGAATGGCTCCAACTGAGTTGAAGGAATTGAAGGAGCAGTTGCAAGAATTACTGAACAGGGGTTTTATTAGACCTAGTGTTTCTCCTTGGGGAGCACCAGTGTTGTTTGTTAAAAAGAAAGATGGTACAATGAGAATGTGCATCGATTATCGACAGCTAAATAAAGTAACAGTAAAGAATAGGTATCCTTTACCTCGAATTGAAGACTTGTTTGATCAGTTAAGGGGAGCCGGGGTATTCTCAAAGATTGACTTGCGTTCAGGGTATTATCAGTTGCAAGTGAAGAAGGAAGATGTACCTAAGACCGCGTTTAGAACTCGTTATGGGCATTATGAATTTCTAGTAATGCCATTCGGGTTAACCAATGCGCCAGCTGCATTCATGGATTTAATAAATCGGGTGTTCAGACCGTACTTGGATCAGTTTGTGGTTGTGTTCATAGACGATATTTTGGTATATTCAAGAAATGAAAAGGAACATGAACAGCATTTGAGAGTTGTACTTCGGACTTTGCAAGAACATCAGCTGTATGCCAAACTCAGTAAGTGTGAGTTCTGGCTCAAAGAGGTATCATTTCTGGGTCATGTGATCTCATCTGAAGGAGTTAAAGTGGATCCAACTAAGATAGAAGCAATTGTGAATTGGAAACCGCCTAAGAATGTGTTAGAGATTCGCAGTTTCTTAGGGTTGGCTGGATACTCCAGAAGGTTTGTGAAAGGATTTTCAGTAATAGCTTCACCGTTGACAAGATTGTTACGTAAAGGAATGAAATATGAGTGGTCTGAAAGATGTCAAGCAAGTTTCGATCGGTTGAGGAAGATGTTAGTAGAAGCACCGATTCTTACACAGCCTATGACTGGTAAAGAGTATGTGTTGTATACTGATGCTTCAGGTGTCGGATTGGGTTGTGTATTGATGCAAGAGGGGAAGGTGATAGCGTATGCGTCAAGGCAATTGAAACCGCATGAGCAGAATTATCCGACTTATGATTTGGAATTGGCTGCAGTAGTGTTTGCTTTAAAGATTTGGCGACATTACCTGTATGGTGAGAAGTGTAGAATTTACACGGATCACAAGAGTTTGAAATATCTGCTTACACAGAAGGAACTGAATCTGAGACAGCGAAGGTGGCTCGAGTTGTTTAAAGATTATGATTGTATTGTGGATTATCATCCGGGAAAAGCTAACGTAGTGGCCGATGCTTTGAGTAGGAAGTCAATTTCAGCATTACAGTTAAAGCGGATTGAGTGGAGGTTTTCTGCAGATGGAGCTTTATTAGCACAGTTGAAAGCAAGACCGGTTCTGAAAGATGAGTTAATAGTTGCTCAGAGAAGTGATGGGAGATTGCAACAAGTTCTGCAGTCAGTTGGTGATATGGATAAGACTGACTATTCAGTGAATGAAGATGGAATACTGCTGTATAAGAATAGAATGTGTGTGGCCAACAATAAAAAATTAAGAAAGAGATTGATGCACGAGGCTCATAATACAGTTTTCACTATGCATCCAGGTGGAAACAAGATGTATCAAGATATGAAACAGTTGTATTGGTGGCCAGGGATGAAGAAGGATGTAGTGGAATATGTGTCTAAGTGTCTTGTCTGTCAACAAGTTAAAGCGGAGCATCAAGTGCCCCAGGGAATGTTGCATCCACTCCCTATTCCCCAATGGAAATGGGATAATATCACGATGGATTTTGTTACTGGATTACCTCTGACCTCAAGACAGCAAGACGCAGTATGGGTTATTGTGGACAAGTTTTCGAAATCAGCTCACTTTATACCTGCTCGGATGGATTATTCTATGGAAAAGTTGGCTGAATTGTATGTAAGGGAAATTGTCCGATTGCATGGGATACCTTTGTCTATTGTTTCTGATAGGGATCCCAGATTCACTTCTAAATTTTGGAGGAGTTTACAGGCAGCGTTGGGTACGAAATTGAATTTCAGTACTGCTTTCCATCCACAAACCGATGGACAATCGGAAAGAATTATTCAGGTTTTGGAAGATTTGATGCGAGCGTGTGTTTTGGATTTCTCTAAGAGTTGGGATAGGTATCTTCCACTTATGGAATTTGCTTATAACAACAGTTATCAGACCAGTATTGGTATGGCACCGTATGAAGTTTTGTATGGAAGGAAATGTCGTTCACCGATTTGCTGGACATAATTGAATGAAAGCAGAGTCATAGGGCCAGATTTGGTTCGTGATACAGAAGAGAAAGCTAAAATCATACAGCAAAGATTGAAGGCAGCAAGTGACAGACAGAAGTCGTATGCTGATTTGAAGAGAAGAGATATTGAGTTCAGTGTAGGTGATAAAGTGTTTCTGAAAGTGTCTCCTTGGAGGAAGGTACTGCGATTTGGTAAAAAGGGGAAGCTGAGTCTAAGGTTTATTGGGCCATATGAAGTGCTTGAAAGAGTAGGTTTTGTAGCTTATCGGTTGGCTTTGCCTCCGACTTTGGCTAAGCTACATGATGTGTTCCATGTGTCTATGTTAAGAAGATATAGGTCAGATGATTCCCATGTGCTATCTCTACCAGAGGTGGAAGTGCAATCAGATTTCACCTATGATGAAAAGCCAATAGTGATCTTAGCAAAAGAAGTCAGACAACTTCGGAACAAGCAGATACCACTTGTGAAAGTACTCTGACAGCACCATGGTGTTGAAGAAGCAACTTGGGAACCAGAAGCGGCAATGCGAGAACAGCATCCACAACTATTTCACTCAGGTATGAATTTCGAGGAAGAAATTCTTTAAGGATGGGAGAGTTGTCATGGCCGGATTTGTACCCTAAGAGAATTAACCTAATTTGGCATGTGAGTGAGTGGATTGAATGTGTAGGATTGGACTTAATTGAAAGAAAGCAGTATAGTTAAGGGGTTAAATGGTAATTATGAATGTTTGTGCTAAGCATGAGTTAAAGGCTGATTAACTAGTTAAAGGAAGGATTAACTAAGAATAAAATAACTTGATTTAATGGAAAGTGGAGGCAGATTAGAGGAAGTGGTTTCCGTGTGGCTTCTTGAGAGGATGCCACCTACACCTTTGCATGCAAGAGTGAGTTAAGGGAAGGGAAGAGTTTCATTTGTGTAATCTAGCAATTTTCTGTGTTCTTCTCTTTTCTTTCTTGCGTGGGAGTGAGTGTTAAAGAAGGGTAAGTATATTGATGTTAAGTTGCTCAAGAATTAAGGGTTAAACCTAAGAGGTAAGTGAATAAGTGCATATTCTCATCTTCTACTCTTTCTTCTTGGTTGAGCTGGTTTGGATGGGATATTATTGGTTTGAGTTTGAGCTTGAGCATCTGTGTTGTTTTGTTAGCTGAAGAAGTGAAAAGAGATAAAGGAAAGGCTGTAATCGGCGAGCCGAGCGTCCGTCGTAATTAGGAGCTAAGGCGACGAGGTTTGGGAACAAACCCTAATTGTATGAATATGTGATTAGTGTTGGTTAAATAGGGTTTTGAACTGAATTGCATGATATGTGAAATTGAAGGTTGAGCATGAATTATGTGATGCTAAATTGTATGATTATAGTAGCAATATGATTGTGATAAAGTGCTTGAAAGTGATTATGATTTGTACTATTATTGAATGCCAAACAAGAAGGGAAAATCAGGTATGTGTTATTGATTGTGTGGTTGATGTATTTGGGTTAATTGCCAAAAGTGAGAATGAGATTTGAAGTCTTAATGAGAAGGAAGAAATGGACTGAAAAACATAACCATGTTATGGTGTTTTTGCATAGGTCACGGTGACAATGAAATCCATTGTGACCGTGAGGTATGCTTGAGTTCAATTCTGCCTAATGGATTTTGGTATGTCACGGTGACAATGAACTTCATTGTGACCGTGAGGTACCCAAGGGAGCATTCTGTTTTGCAAAGTGAGAATATGTCACGGTGACAATGGGATTCATTGTGACCGTGACATACCCTCAGGTTGCATTCTGCCGAGAGTTGGGAACAGATCACGGTGACAATGAAATTGGTTGTGACCATGACATGTCCCCAATTTGCATTCTGTTTTGGACTTCAATATGTCACGGTGACAATGAAATCCATTGTGACCGTGACCCACCCTGTTTTGGCAATATAATCCTAATGTGTTTGGTCGTTCAAATGGCATGGCTTTAAGCTGAAATGAAGGACAGCATGAGTAAGTAATGTATATGTGTTAAGTGATCTACAAATGCATACAACTATGATGACTTCTGAATGAGATAAGTTATGTGAATATTAAATGTGAAGACTAAATTTGAAAGTATATTGAATATGCAAATGAAATGTATGGCTGTGTGCTAATACAAATGTGTAAAGTGAAAAGTGAACTGACTAACGTGTTTAACAACTTAAGCCTGCGAGTCAAGTAGTGGATAGTTAGGCATGCCTATAGGGTCAAGTGCTGCAGCCCCATGCGTTAAATGTGTCTGATTCCATGGGAATCACAATGCGAATATCCTTACTGGATTGTGTTATATGTGGAATGATGAAAGGTACCAGAAGGTACTAATGTGATATAAAGCACCAGAAGGTGCTAATGTGAAAAAGTAGTCTCGATGAGATTACTGGTATCTGAGAGATACCGATGCGATACCCGTTATCCGCGTCATTGAATTGCAGGCAAAGTGGCAAAAAGGCTAATTGGTTAATCGGCAAAAAGTTAATTAAATATAAACAGAAGTGATTGTGATACAAGGAAGTATGGAAATGTGAATAAGTAATTGATGCCTTATGATTGATTTTAGTAATAGTTAATCTGGCATGATTATTAGCATGTTATGTATGATGATTCTGATGTGTGATAAATTATATGCTTAGCATGGATTTACTCTAATCCGTGCAGGTACGGACGAGAGGTAACTGAAGGACGTCCCCCGCATTTTGGTACGGTCAACAATAGGAAGTATATAGTGTAGGTTTGGGGGCTTGTTATTTGGGACTTTTGTATAAGTTTTATATGGTTAATATGTATTTTGAATATGTAAAGGCATGTAATAATGTAGTAATCACGGATGTAACCTCCCACATGTATGTGTGTCATGTGAATAGCTAAGGCGTGTGACTAATAGTAGTTGGCATGTGATGCATGAATTAAAATAGTGTGTGATGAAATTTTATTATTCAGTTTCCGCATGTGTTTCTGTGTGTGTGTGCGACCTTCTCTAACTAAGATTAGCTGAGCTAGTTTGTCGTTAGGGAACGGGCGTCACAATAATATTGACCTAAGGAGTGTACATGATATGACATATGTGTTGAGCATGTTCTTTATCTTATAGTGCCTTATGAGTGAATATGTTCTATATATGTATGGATAACATTGCTCTTATCGATTGTATAATATCGATGCCATGCCATACTTACTGTTATAGTGATCTTGTGGTGAAGCCATTTGTTGGTTTAGTGTAGTGACTATTTACATAGTAAAGTATGAGATATTGAGCATGGGCAAGTGATTATCGACTTATAGTTATTGCATGACTTTTTGCCATGATTAGTGAATTAGTGATGTATTGAATATTGGCATGTTAATGAGATATGGTATGCCTAGTGCTAATATCAAAATATTAAAGCTAAAGAGTGTTGTACGTCAATGTATGTGATCAAAGTATGTATGTCAAGAATGAACCTATTTGATAAACATGATAATTGTAGTGGTATAGTTATATGTTATTATGGACTATTGATATTGAAATGTTAAGGCATAATAAGTATATGAATTAGTGATATGCAGGATGTATGATCTACTGGTTTTGTTAGAGGTCTATATGTTTTGTGAATCCCCACTAAGCGTTATCGCTTAGCACAGGTGCTTGTCTCCCGTGTAGGTCTATAGCATGGAGATCGTGTTTGGAGGTGTATCTGCAGGCCACTATAAGTGCTGGGAGTTGTCAGTAGGTTATGGTATTGTAATGATGATATGTTATTGTAATTCCGATTTTGCATAAGTAAAGCATGTATAGTTGTGTCCATTTAATTCTGTAATGTAATATGTAATTTGTAACCTAAACAGTAACCAATAGTGAACAAGTGCTAATGTATGGAATAGTGATCATATAGTGGTAGTGAACAGAGATAATTATCGGTTATAATGATAATAATATCGACTAAAGGATAATGAGTAGATTAATGTAGTGAATTGAATTTAACTATAGTGTGTTTGTCGTGTAGCGCTCCCTTGTCCTCCCAATGGGCATTGGGCATTACACGTCTGACATCGGCCCCAATAGGTATGTACTGCCATAGGTAAGCATCTCTTTTATATACCTTGCACATTTGCTTTTCCCTTTTTTGTAGAAAAAAAGAAGAAGAGGCTCAGGATAAGCGCCAGCAAAGAAAACAACGAACGAGTCACCATACCGACCTAAGGATGGTCAACAGTCAGGCTTTGGGCTAACCGGAGTGTGGTTAGCAAATCAGACACCACATCATGGTGGTTAGCAGTTATTGTACTAGCCGGATAGTGGCTAGCAGATCAGACATTGTACTAGCCGGATGGGTATTAGCAGATCAAACATTGTACTAGCCGGATGGGGGCTAGCAGATCCGAATATTGTACTAGCCGGATGGGGGTTAGTAGATTAGACATTGTACTAGCCAGATGAGGGCTAGCAGATCAGACATTGTACTAACCGGATGATGGTTAGCAGATCAGAATATTATACTAGCCGGATGGGGGTTAGCAAATCAGATTATTGTACTAGCCAGATGGGGGTTACCAGATCAGACATTATACTAGCCGAATGGGGGTTAGCAGATCCGAATATTATACTAGCTCAGAATATTATACTAGCCTGATGGGGGTTAGTAGATTAGATATTGTACTAGCCGGATGGGGGTTAGCAGGTCAGACACTGTACTAGCCGAAAGGGGGTTGGCAGATTAGACACTGTACTAGCCGGATGGGAGTTAGCAGATCAGACACTGTACTAGCCGGATGGGGGGTTAGCAGATCAGAACATTGTACTAGCCGGACAGGGGTCAGCAGATTAGAATATTGTATTAGCCGGATGGGGCTTAGTAGATCAGAATATTGTACTAGTCGGATGGGGGTTAGTAGAGCAGACACTGTACTAGCCAAATGGGGGTTAGCATATCAGAATATTATACTAGCCGGATGGGGGTTAGCAGATCAAACACTGTACTAGCCGGATGGGAGTTAGCATATCGATAGTGTACTAGCTGGATGGGGGTTAGCAGATCACTGCACTGGCCGGATGGGGGTTACTAGATAAGATATTGTACTGACCGGATGGTGGTTATCATATCAGATATTATACTGACCGGATGGTGGTTAGCAGATCAGATATTGTACTGACCGAATGGTGGTTCGCAGATATTACACTGATCGAATAATGGTTAGCAGATAGGATGTTACATGGATCGGTTGGAGGTTACCAAGGTTATGTTGTGCAAGCCCAGAAGCGGCTACCAAGACAGAACGTTCAATCACATGCGGTAGAACAGATCACAATAGGGATTGTAGTTAGAGAACACTACATCTCACAAACACTGCGCGAGCCGAGACGAGGCCAGCAGAGCACATGCGGTAGAATAGATTGCAACCGAGATTGTAATTAGAGAACACTACATCTCACAGACTCCGTACAGGCCGGGACGAGGCTAACGGGACACCGGCGATAGAGCTGATCGCAAACAGAGATTATAATTAGAGAATACTACATCTCACAGACTGTCTAGGCTGGGACGAGGCTAGCGGGACACCAGTGATAGAACAGATTGCGAACAGAGGTTGTAGTTAGAGAACACTACATCTCACAGACACTGCACGAGCCGAGACGAGGCCAGCAGAGCACATACGGTAGAACAGATTGCAACCGAGATTGTAGTTAGGGAATACTACATCTCACAGACTCCAAGTAGGCCGAGACGAGGCTAGCAGGACACTGACGATAGAACAGATCGCAAACAGAGGTTGTAGTTAGAGAATACTGCATCTCATAGACTCCGTGTAGGCCGGGACTAGGCTAGCGGGACACCAACGATAGAACATATTGCAAATAGAGGTTGTGGTTAGAGGACACCGCATCTCACAAACACCATGCAAGCCGAGATGAGGCCGGCGGGATAGATCAGCCACCGTGCATGCTGAGACGAGGACAGCGGGCCAGACGCGATAGAACAGATTGCAACGGGACTATGGTTAGAGAATACCATGCCCCACAGACACCGTGTAAGCCGAGATGAGGCCAGCGGGATAGATCAGCCATCGTGCATACTGAGACGAGGATAGTGGGGCACATGTAGTAGAACAGATCGCAACGGGATTGTGGTTAGAGGACACCACATCTCACAGACGCCGTGCAAGCCGATCGGAGGCGAGCGAGACAATGCGAAAGAAAAGATTGCAAATGAGCCATAATCGGATAGTACTATAGCTCAACGGCAACAAGTCACAACATTCCACACGGCAAAAAGGTAAGGGCTGCCTCAGGTATGCATCTCTTTCCTTCTTCTCTGAATTTTGGCTCATCTAGACACTAGTGTACTACTTTCCCCAAAATTGGGGGCAACTGTAGACACCGAGTCCTGAGGTAGTCCAGATCAGAGTTACCTGATGAAGAAACTAACATTGGTTTTCGGACGAGGGGCAAAAGTTGTGAATGTCCGCCAGTTTTATAAGGATCAGAGGAGTTCTGAGTAAACGGGGGATTTCGGACAGTCGAAAAGAGTTAAATTTTGAGAATTGGAATTTCAACCCACAAACGGGTAGCCTGTCTGTGGAGTAGCCCGTCGCTCACGAGAGAGGCCCGTCTCCCATGTCAATCGACTGGCCATCACTCGGGGATGGGAGCCCATCGCTCGAATAAGAGACACCCGTCTCTCAAGAATTGGGACGTCGCTTGGTTGAGCGGCGCCCATCCCTAGAATGAGCGACGCCCACTCCTCGCGGGAGACAACCGCCTCTCATCTCTATGCCACGTGTAGGGCCTCCCGATCAAATGATCGCTGGTGCCCCTTGCGACCGACTCCCGTCGGTAGTACACGGGCAGCTCGTCTGTCGGTGATCAGGTTGTTTTAACTGCTGGATTCTACAATATTTCGGAGATTTGATAAAATATTTTTAAATCTTTTTGAATTTCCCAAATCTTTTAAAATATTTTTGAATATTAGATTTGATTTTAAGATTATTTTGAAAATCGTTCGGTTTTGATTTGATTTCAGAAAATCCTCTTCAAATCTGAATTTAAAATTTAAACTTATTTGAATTTTCCTCCTGAATCTATAAATAGGAGGAGGGAGGGGGAAAAGGGGACGAAAAAATTATTGTTTAGAAAAACTTTTTATTAGGAAACTAAAATTCACCACAGAAGATTTCTTTTTTATTTTTACATAAAACAAATTTTCTTCCAAAATTTCTTTTCTTTTATTCTCGAATTACGTTAATTCGAGGAAACGAGATCCATTCGTTTTCATCCATCTAGCTAATTCATATATTTATTGCTGTCCAAATTCCAAGGAAGAGAAAACAATCTCCTTCTCTTGGTTTATTTTTCAAAGTGAGATTTTTGCAACCAAAAATGTCTTCCGTTCACGTGATCACGATCCGCTCTTTATAGAACTTGAGGAGTCAACATCTTGCAATGTTCACCTTCACGAGGTAAAAATCCAAGGGTAAATATTCTGTACCTGTTACTTTGAATTCAGTTATTTTCGTTAATTTATTGCATAAAAATCCATTTTATTCAAATTAAAACAAAAACTTTTTTTTTCGTTTATTGTTCGGAAACAGAGTCGATCGAAGGTCATAAGGACCACCGACAGCCGTCGCTCAAGTGAGTGATGGGACGTCGCGGGTCGCCCTTATGCTCGTCTGTTGTTCCCAGGGATGCCCGTCGGTCATACGTCTTGGGTCGTCCCTGGGCCTCTTTTCTTCTCTTCTTTCATTTTAAATGGTTTTCTTATTCAATTTCATCCATTTTCCTCCTTATTATTTAACATTATAATTATTTTTTCTTTAAATTTACACTAATGTGTCCTTTATTTTGTGAGTTATTATTTTGATTTGTTGGGCAGATTTGGAGCCATTTGGTGTAAAAGATGTTGCAAAGACTTAAGGGTCTTTTCTCGGGTTCATTCTCTCGACTTTATCTTCTTTATTATATTGTTGTTGTGAATAATGTTTGTTTTTTATACTTTCCCGCTGATGTAAGAAATGATTAAATGTTTTTTATTATTTAAATTGGGATTTTCCTTACAAATTGAGGATTAATATCCTATTTTTCTAACAAATAAAAATCAATGCCTCAAAACCATTTTGTAATAAATATGCATGCGAGGACCAATGTCCTCACTCCTAATATATACCCCGATTTATGTATGAATCGCTTGCAATTTATAATGGGGGTTGTATTCCGCCCCTAGTTTTGTTGTAATTTATTTTTTGCGCTCCTTATTTTAAATATGCTTTATTTACTGCCTTCCCTGAATGGACAATCTTAGCTTTAATTTAACTGCATTAAATTGAAATGAGAAATGGGATGAAACGATAAATTTAAAACTCAACTATAAACCTAACCAAGGTATGAATAAATGGAAAGTCCCGAACCTTCTCTGGTCTTTGGGCTCAGCGAGGCAAGAGGGCTATCTCAATATTCTATTGGGATGGGGCCTCCAAGACACCTCTTGTGTCCCGTAAAAGGATCAAACTTGCACAGTCCTAGGCGCTACGAGGCAAGAGGGCCATCTTAATGTTCTATTAAGGTGGATACCTCCAAGACACCTCTGGTTTGCCCAAGCGTGTTGCTAGAGGATTATCCTATCATTAGGATGGAATCCTCCAAGAAACCTCCGGTTTGCCTATGATGGACATAGCAGCACTGTCTTCGGCTCACTGAGGCTAGATGACCTTTCCCAATGTTCTATTGGGCGGCAACTCTAAGAAACCTCCTTGTTGCCCAAAATGGATGCACTTGTAATTTTTCTACAAGTTTTCATGAACCTCATCCCGAAGGCCCTAAAAGCGGGCGGTTCGGGGCATCGCAGGGTTCGACGCACGTCACAATACCTCAAAAGGTGCCCAAAGGCGCCATGGGGCTAGACTTTCCTTTCCAATGTTCTATTGGGAAGGAAGTGTCCAAAATGTCTCATGGAGCCCATGATCAAAAAGACGCGAACCAGTCCCTCGAATCCTAAAAGCAGATTCAACGAGGGCCCTTGCTGGGTTTGGCGTGTGTGACAGTGGCGACTCCACTGGGGACTTGTTTGAGACTTCGCTCTGAAATTTTTTTTGTTAAAATGTATAATTGTGTTTTAAAAACTTAAAATTCTATCTCTTTTTAAAAATTGCATTGCATTTTAGAGCCTTAGTATTATGTTAGTCGGTCCCCTATTTACCTCGGTGCGTTCCTAAAACACGACCCTACTTTCACTCATTGTAGGGAAGTGTTAAGGATAATCACCAGCCCAAGTCTCATACCATTGAAGGTATATCGAATGGAGACCCGATCAGTCGCTATGCTCGTGATGAGCTAGACCCATCGGTAGGGACCATGCTTGGGTAGACTTAAAGCAACACGACCTCGACCAAAGCCCATGTAATGACAAATAGAAACTTCCACTAGGTGATATGCTCCTTAATACGATGCTTGTGATGTGGGCCATCACGTATTAAGCAAAATCACGCAAATTAAGTGGTCCATTGTCAAAGGTTTTCATGCCCTGACAAGGCCACCTTAACTTGGTTGAATTGTCCAAATACGTAATGGCCAAAACCCATACGAATGCGCATTAGATTAAGACTGTTATGCTGCCGATTTTCCACCATGCGCCATACGTGTCCGATGGGTTCCCTGTTAACCCTCGGATAAAGCCCACCTAGGAAAGAGACTACATTACCTCGTGTGTGGGAGAAATAAGGTCTGAAGGATCTATCTGTTTACCTGTGTTTGTCCATGCTGCACCAGAACGGCCATGCATTGCATCTCAATCATGCATCATCCTAACAAAGGTGTGTTTTGCAGCTATCATAGATACGTCCAGGTGGTCTAGAGGTCCTGACGGTCGACTGAGGAAGGTTTCCCTAGAGCTAGTGTCAAACTGAAGTTCATATTCTCTTTCAGAGGAGGGTGAGATATTGTTTTCCGAATCATCAAGCATGTCTGATCCATCCAACGGTTCTGATGCTACTAGGGCGATGATCGCCAAGGAAGTGGGGAGAAGGTTGGAAGAATTTGGTGCCAGAATGATGGCAATGATGGGCAACCTTGCAACTACATTAGCCCCACCTATCGGGCGATAAACTGCTACTCTAATTAGGGAACAAGAGGAACAAGGGGTGGTTAGAGAAGATCCTCCAGCGGCAGCTGATTCGCCTGTAGTTGAGCCGAGGATACCAGCACCTGTCGAACGCAGGGAAGGCCCTAAGTCTGAAGTTAATGTGTAGGAGCCAGAGGAGCTGGTAGTGGTAAAAGGGAAGTCGCCAAAGGTACAGGATACAATGTGGAGGAAGATGGAAGAAAGATTCGAAGCCATGTCGAAGATGTTGAAGGTAAACCCCGAGGATAGGGAGCTAGACAGTGATGATTTGGTTCCTCAGAATTTTAAAATGCCTGACGTTCCCAAGTTTGATGGCACCTCCGATCCCACTGCGTACATAAAAGCAGTACTCACTAGTGATGAAGGATACTACCCTAACAAAGAGGCAGAAGGTCGAGTACTTTTGTCTGAGCTTAACTGGCCCAGCAGTGGATTGGTATCACGGGTTGGACTAAAGAACGAAAGAAGATTGGGATTTATTGACGAAAGAATTTCTCGAACAGTACGACTGTAGTACATGGATTGAGGTAACTCTGAAGGACCTGGAATAGCTACAGCAAAAGGGTAGAGAATCTTTTCATGAATACCTCACCCGATGGAGGAACAGAGTCATGGAAATGAAATGCAAACCTGATACCCCGAACCAAATTCGACTATTCATTCGGAATGCTAGCCCTTATCTGAGAGAGGGACTAAAGATGAAGGGGTTAAGAGACTGGGAGTCTCTAAACGACATTGCCATAGAGGTTGAGGGAGAGTGCCTTACGAGGAAGGCAAGCGGTGAGGCCTATGCCAAGAGAGGTTATGCTAACCAGGGGGCAAACAAGTCAGCAGGCTCCAGCAGCGGCATTAGAAGTGGGAAGACGGCCGAGGTATTGGCATTAGGTGTCGGTCAGATGTACTTACAAAACTTGGGTCGGCCTTTATCCTGGGTACTGAATCGATTGATGAAAGAGGGAAAGCTACAATCCCTACAACTTAGGCCAGCCAGAACCCAAGGGCATTCGGGGCATGGAGAGCATGAATATTGCGCCTTTCACCAATATACAGGACATCTGACAGATAATTGTCTAACGCTGAGGCACCAGATTCAAGATCTCATCGACAGCAAATAGATTTTCGATCTTGAGAAGAGAGAAGAGAAAAAGACACCCGAGTATAATGCTGTTCCTCCACCTGTTTTTATGATAGGTTCAAGCCTACCAGAATGGTATGTGTTAAGGGACCTTTATGGTAATGATTATGTGGCTGTTGTCCGCCCCAAGCAAGAGGTTAGTGGGGAGAAGCCCAAGGTTGGCATGATAGAATGTTGAAACTCAACCAGTGAAAGTGAGACTGAAGGACCCGATGAGCCGGAGGATGTGTGGAACTCTGGGGGTGAAGTGGAGGTACAAGAAGTGCAGGCTGTAACCCGCAGTGGAAGAGTAGTCCCGAAAGTGGAGGGGTCGCAGGACCCAGTGTAAGCACCAACGGAAAGGGAGCCGGAAGAGAGCGCTATAGTCAAACAATTGAAAAAGACCACGGCTCAAATATCTATATGGGACCTTCTGAGACAGTCTCTTTCCCACAGACAGAAGCTGGTAGAAGCTTTGAGTGAATCTGCTATGGCCACCACAATCTCTCCATCTGAGCTACTAGATCTTATGAAAGGAGGATCAGGGGAGAAGTTAGTATACTCTGATGTTGACTTACCAGTCGAGGGCCACAATCACAACCAACCATTGTACATCAAGACGTAGGTACATGGCAAGCAGACCGCGTGCGTTATGGTTGATGATGGATCATCTATAAATGTTTGTCCACTGGTGGCACTATAGGCTTTTGGGCTTGATGAGAGCATGCTCAGTAGGTCTGATTTGACTATCACAGCATACGATAATTCTTAGAGACAAGCGTCAGAGACATTTAGAGCTTTGGTTAAGACTAGGCCTATAGAGACGGAAGTAGAGTTTGTGGTTTTGTCCATCCCAGCGAATTCCTCAGCCTTACTAGGGAGGTCGTGGTTTCATAAATTAGGGGGAGTGCCATCCACACTATACCAGATGATCAGGATACCACATGAAGGGGAGGTGGTGACCATTAGAGCTGCAAGAGAAACCATGTGTCCGCCTTGGGGATTGCAAATCAGCCATTTAGTGGCTTCTATGTATCTGTGATTGGGGAAGAGCAGGGTCCAGTGGATAGCCCTCAAGTGGTAAATATGATGAAGAAGATGCATTTCCTCCCTAGGGCCAGTCTGGGTAAAAACTTACAAGGGCTGTAGTCCACTGTCGCGATGCAAGGCCAAAAGGATCGAAAGGGCCTGGGGTATAAAGGCGAGCGAAACAAGAAGAAGGAAATGTCAGAGGAGATCCCCCATATTTCAGATAGTTTTATTCCGGCATCCTCTGTCTGTGCGTACACCGGAGAAGAAGAGTCGCAATAGGTGAACAGTAAGATCATTCCAGGATTTGAAATCTTTAACGATGTCTTCGACTGGGAAGTTGGAATAATAAAATCTGCAGAGGATTTCTGGGATGAAGAGGTGATGATGCAGTGCAATGTCTGGGACAGGGGCGAGCTTGAGGAGGTTGTCACAGAGAAGATGTTAATAATCGACTGAAGGGGAAGGAGAAGATAACAGGGCCAGATGTGCAGATTAAGGATTTGAAGATTTCACCTGGGCCAGCTGAAAAGCCTCCAGCAAGCCAAGAAGTCGAAGCGCAGTCAGCTACAACATCGGCGCCAGTGGGTGATGAAGACAATAGTGTTTTAGATACTCTTTTTATGCCTGAACTGTTTAATGATGACAATGTTAACGTTGCTAATTCTGTTAATGAAATGAACAACTTTGCTTATTTGTGTGGTGTTTCTGATGATTTTATCTCTCATGATCATGAACATGATGCATTCATTTTTTATATTAATTCAACTAGCATGACTGCATTTAATCTCGGGACTTTGGAAAACCTAAAGGAAATTTTGATAGCATCAGATGTAACTCCTGAGGAGAGAATAAAATTTGAGAGAATCTTAAGAAAATATGAAAAGGTCTTTGCCTGGACTTATGAGGACATGCCAGGAATTGATCGAGATATCGCCGAACATGCCATCCCGACTTACCCAGAGTCTAGACCGGTCAAACAAAAACTCAGAAGACTTAGGCCAGAGTGGGCGCAAAAGGTGAAAGAAGTGATCCATAATCAGATTGAGGCTAAGTTTCTGATAGAAGTTAAAAACCCGACCTAGTTAGCCATTGTTGTCCCAGTAGCCAAAAAGGACGGTAAGGTGCGCGTATGTGTGGACTACAGAGACCTAAACAAAGCCTACCTGAAAGATGATTTCCCTCTGCCTCATATTGATGTGCTGATAGATAGTACAACTGCCTGTATGATGTACAATTTCGTGGATGGGTACGCTAGGTACAATCAAATCCTCAACAAAATTGTGGATCGAATCAAAACAGCCTTCATTACCGAATGGGGTACATTTGCCTACCGGGTTATGCCTTTCGGATTGAAAAATGCTGGGGCAACTTATCAGAGAATGGCAACAAAGATTCTGAATGACCTGATTCACAAAGGGGTAGGGGTGTATATCGACGACATGATGATCAAATCAGCTATTAGAGAGGGTCATTTTGAGGCCTTGGAAATGTTCTTCCAAAGGATCAATAAATATAACTTACGCCTCAATCCCAAGAAGTGCATCTTTGGAGTTACCTCGGGTAAGCTACTAGGCCATGTGGTAAGTCAAAGAGGAATTGAAATAGACCCTGATAAGCTTAAGGCTATTAGAGAGATGCCAGCGCCCCAGAAAGAAAAAGAAGTTAGGAGTTTTCTGGGAAAGCTTCAGTACATCAGCCGGTTTATCGCCAAGCTAGCTTCAGTATTCGAGCCTATCTTTAAACTTTTTCGAAAGAATCAGCCAGTTCAGTGGAACGACGACTACCAGAAAGCTTTTGATGTCATTAAGAGTTATCTTCTGCATCCCTTGGTTCTGCAGCCGCCACAACCTGTTAAACCATTGATCCTTTACCTAGCCATAGAGGAGAATTCTATAGGTGCCATGATGGCCCAAGAGGATGAGTTCGGGGTTGAATTTGCGGTGTACTACCTCAGTAAAAAATTCCTTCCTTATCATGCCAAGTACGTTGAGGTGGAAAAGATTTGTCTGGCGGTAATTTGGGCTTCAAAGAAATTGAGACAATAATTCCATTCCTATAAGGTGCAAGCAGTCGCCAAGCAAAACCCCCTTCGATACCTTCAGGAGGCACCCTCGTTGCTAGGAAAAATGGGAAGTTGGCTAATATTGCTACAGGAATTTGATGTGGAGTAAGTAACAAGAAAGACCATTAAGGGTCGGGTAGTTGCAGAATTTCTCGTCGATCACCCCATTGAGGGAGACCAGTTCGAATACAATTTCCCAGATGAGGATGCCACGGCTATAGCAGTACAAGGGTGGCAGGTGTTCTTCGATGGCGCAGTTAACAGAAAAGGGGCAGGAGCAGGGATCATCCTTACAACCCCAGATGGTGAAAAGTTGCCATTAGCCAAGAAGCTGAGATACAGGGCGACCAACAATGAAGCAGAATATGAAGCTTGCATTTTCGGGTTGGAAGCATTACTAGCTCTATGGGCAAAAACCGCATAAGTTTTAGGGGATTCATCCTTGGTGATCCATCAGGCCAGGGGGGAATGGTAACTCAAGAAAGAGAGACTACTGCCTTATATAACGCATTTGAAAATGTTGAGTAGCCAGTTCGAAACATGCACTTTCCACTTTGTTGCTAGAGATAAAAATCAGTTAGCTGATGCTCTCGCACCATTAGTGTCCATATGGGATAGTCCAGCAGGAGTTGTTATGAGACCTATGCTAATCTACAGTACGAAAAAGCCTTGCTTTAAAATTGAGCAAATAATGGACACTGAGGTCTCCGATGGAAAACCTTAGTATTATGATATTCAGAACTATCTAGAAAAATCAATTTTTCCAGAAGAAGCCACTGAAAAGGACCAAAGAATGATTAGAAAGCTGCCCTCTCAATTCATCAGTGTAAACAGGACTTTGTATAAGAGGCAAACGGACGGTATCCAATTAAGGTACTTGGCAGGGAAAGAAGCCGAAAGGGAGGTCAATGCCAGGGTTTGTGGGGCCCACATGAATGGCCTGGCTTTAGCAAAGAAAATCATACGCCAAGGGTTTTATTGGCTCACAATGGATGCTGACTGTTCAAAATACGTGAAGGAGTGCCAGTTATGCTAGCAATATGCGAATTTGAGGCACGTGCCAGTTTCAGAGCTACATAACTTGACTTCTCCATGGCCGTTTGCAGCTTGGGGAATAGATATTATTGGGGAGATACACCCCACAGCCTCCAATGGATACAAGTTCATCGTAGTTGCTATCGACTATTTTACCAAATGGGTAGAGGCTGAATCCTTCAAGAAGCTCGATGCTCAAGACATGGCCAAATTCATTAAAGGAACCTAATATGTAGATATGGTCTCCCGCATCATGTTGTGTTTGACAATGGGGTCCAGTTTATGGCCGAAACTAAACAGATGCTTCAGAAGTACAAAATCCAGCATCATAAGTCTTCCCCCTATCGCCCTCAGGCTAATGGTGCGGTTGAAGCAGCGAATAAAAATGTTAAAAGAATATTGGCCAAGATGGTCCAAAGCTATAAAGACTGGGTGGAGAAACAACCATTTGAACTTTGGGGCTATAGAACTATGATCAGAACCTCTATAGGGGCGACGCCATTCTCTCTGATATACAGAACCAAAGCAGTTTTACCGGTTGAAATTGAGCTGAAATCGTTAAGGGTAGCTATGGAATCCGAGATCCCGGAGACAGAATGGGCACAACAGCGACTATTGCAACTGAATCTGTTGGATGAGGATAGGTTGCAGGCGTACTACCACAATCAGGTTTATCAGAAAAGGCTAGCCCGATCCTTTGGCAAGAAGGTCTGAAAGCACCCACTGAAGGAAGGGGATTTTGTCTTTAAGATGATGAGGCCGGGAGTGCCAGACATACGGGGGAAATTCAGGCCAACCTGGGAAGGTCCGTTCATGCTAAAGAAGTTACTGACCAAGGGGGCAGCGATCTTAACAGACAGTGATAGGAATGAATTCAGAGAACCAGTCAATGTCGACAGGCTAAAGAGATTCCATGGCTGAAGACCAAAATAAAAAGAAGAGAATAAATGCCCCGCGGGTCGAAAACCGAAAAAAAAGGCGGCCTTGCTAAAATTGGGCGCCCTGTCAGGGTGAAAACCAAAAAAAGGCATCCTGGGCAAAAATTAAGGGCCGAAAGAAAATGTTCAATTGAGAAAACCCGAGAGGGCCGATTGATAACAGTAGTTCGATGCTTACAAGATTTACTCCGAGATTAGGTGTAGTCTTTTGCTTTTGGATTCTTCTCAAATGAGGGTCATGTATGATGAAATCATATAGAAATGTACACAAATTTTTCAATGAATAAGAGAGTTTAGTTTGCATTTTCAATAACTTTTAGTTCCGTATTAAAAAGAAATCTATCGTTTATCTAATAACCATTATCTAATTATCTCCATTAAAAAGCGTCTGAGTAGATATACGCTGATGAGCCTCAGTAGGAGTTCCCATAATGACCTTCTCTCATAAAAAAAAAGGGCCGTTATAGATGAAAACCGTGATTGGCGCTCTAAGCAAAAATTATGCCAAGGGACAGGGTGAAAACCGGGGAACAGGCAGTCTGTCCTACAAAAAAAAATATATGTGAAAAATAAAAGCCGCTAGATTCGGTTGGGTCCATTCCAAGAAAAAATAAGGCACAGGGTTATGTGAAAATCCAAAAAGGACACAGTTCCCGCTATGAAAAGCTAGTGTGAAAATCCATAAGGGACGCACTACCTTTTAAAATAATGACTCTCAATGCCCGGAGCGATAAGGCAACATTACTACAGATGATCTCCCTTCAGCAGATAGCACATAATGTAACACCCCTTACCCGTACGTAGTAAAACCATACCGTGAACCGGTGGTTCACGACGACGGTCAAGGGCATTACCGAACAAACATGTAAAACTTATAAACCTTTAAGCTAAAATATGAGTTATAAAATTTCTTTCATTTTCAAAACATGTTATAGTTAACTATAAATTCATTACACATTCACATTATAAAATAAACTTCTTCCGAATTCACTATAGATAGATCATTTACATAACCAATGTCACTTTTACAAACTTATAGTTCAAAATTACAAAACTTGCGTACATTCTGAAGACTATATAAATCCTATTCTAATATCTCTTCTTAAGCTTGCATTGGCCTGGACTGCTACGGAAAGCCTTTCGAACGATCCGAGTAATAGAACCTGCACGGATTAAAAGAAAATCCGTGCTAAGTATAAAGCTTAGTGGGCAGCACATATAAATATGGACAACCACTAAGACTGGCCGTTAGTTAAGTTTAAAGAAAAGCATAATATATAAAATATAATTATATCAAGAATAACAAATTAGATATTTTCAAGGAGAATGTCAAAATAGTCACTTACTTTGCATATCAATGTTAACAAATCAATTATACACATACACACCTTTTTCACATCTTGCCCATGTCACCTGTACACTTATTCACTATCCTTTCGATTTCCACAATTCATGTCACACATCTTGCCTAGCAGTTGCATTATCAGGTAATTTATTCAATCAACAAGGCATTTAGATTACAATAATGAAATACACACTTTCATACAAGTCTTCACATAGATTCATCCCTTCATAATTTACTATTTGATTCACATACTCTTGTTCATTTAATGCCTGCTAAGTCAAAGGGGTGGATAACGAGTAACACATAGATACCCGAAGGTATTAGCACTATTCTCATAACACTTAGATACCCGAAGGTATCAACACTATCTTTCCAGTACACAGGGATCACGAAAATCCAGTCGGGGGACCTGATCGGGGTCCAAATCATACACTAGCTGCAACAACACTAACTCTATTAGGCATGCCTAACTATGCACGACTCGACTAATGCAGGCTAGCACATACTTGTTTCCTTTAATAATATCCATGCTATACTTTAATATCTTTTCCAGAAGCACATACTCTTATTATAATCACATTATAATTCTATGCACAATTTATTCATAAAGTAAAGCAATGGTTCATATAAAATATATCAATCCATAACCTTTAATGACGATCCCATTTTAATTTTAATACATGCTCAACAATTTAATTCAACGATAACTTGCATGGCATAAGATATCTTAATTTATACACTATGTCATATGCAAATCACAAGTCCAAACTCATGTTCAAAAGCTTAACAATTTGCGTTTATAACATAGGGGAGAGTCGCACTCGCGACAGAAAACTAAATGGCCTCTGTCGCGCTCGCGAAACCAGTCACGCTCAGAACAGAAAAAATAAATGGCCTCTGTCGCGCTCGCGACACCAGTCGCGCTCGCCACAGAATCAAGTATCCCATGCTTGTTAGTTTTAATTACATGAACTTTACATAAAACATATTTATTCGTATATTGTCCGTAAATAATTTTATAAACATCACTTCTTCAACCACATGCGTTAACCTCAAGAATTCCAACACAAGGAATTCGTACTATTCAATTTATTAATGATTAATTATTACTTAACCAATCATATAAAACCATTTGATATTTGATATACAAAATATCCGTTCAACTTAAGTTAAGACACACCTAAACATTCATTTAATTCCATCTTAATATCACATGCAAATTTTAAATTATACATCATCTTATTCAAGATTTGAGTCATTAATAACTCCACAAACTTTTATTAATCGAAAATATCAAGGTGTCTAACCGAATTCAGTTGAAACACTACCTTTTACGTCTGAATAGGTTCGGTGCTTTGGTTCGGACTTGGAAAAATATCCCAAGCTTCCTGTATCCCAAAGAGTTGGGAATCAGAACCCCGTAGTTCCACAAGATCAAGTACAGTTTATAGAATTTCGCTTCCAATTTCTTAACAGACTTTAGATCAAGTTAATGTTGAATTAATTCAAAGGTGTTCGACTCATTAGACTTTGAAATACCTTAGTCCTTATTCTTATTTATAACCTTAGTCTCTTATATTCCTAAGTAATATCTGCTTATTTACTCTTTTACAAACACTAAACATATAACAAATATGTCTCATGAGGTTCCGATGAAGTTCGGGCATATTTCGGAAGAGAAACCATCGTAAGATATACAAACTAGAAGAGGGTAAAGGTAGGCAAGGGTTCCTACCAACCAAAAGGTTCAAAAGAAGGAGAAAAACACATTTCCAACAGATTCTGTCGTGCTCGCGACAGAAGCTCGCTTCACGTCCCCCATACTGACAGGTCACAAGACTGCTTTCCACCTCAAACTTCAAACGCCCTAACCGATCTCTAAACCTCATATTTAGCAAAAATGGTCTTCTTAACAAATGATACTTAGGATGTTATCTTTAATATGGATCAAGTTCCATGTCTTTTATACACTTAGATCATCATACATGATCAAAACAACCTATACTGCTCCCCTGAACCCGGACAGAGAAGATATCTCGACTTCATGACCACTTTTGGGGCACTTAGAGATAAAATTAGCTCAAGCGTATTTCTATGACATTTGTAGGAATATGTCTTAGCTTTCACATGGTACTATTTTCGTACCATTTGAATTTCTAAAACTCCGGATGGAGCCTAATAACTGAAGAAGGGTCCAGTGCTCTCTAACACAGTTTTCATCAAATCCTACTCACATGCACAATATTAACAATCTAGAGCCAACACTCACTATCATCATCATAGATTCAACACATATCATTCAAATACATCTCAAATCATATTATTTATCATTAAAACACATCAAATTAAACTAGTTTCCAAACCTCACTTCCTTTGCTCCTTTTAGTTCCATTGGTTGCACTCCTCTACTCCCATACTCTTTCATGATCACAATCATCAAATTTCCTCATCAAAACGCACAAAATTACATGTTAGCATATCTAATAACCATAATTCCTATATAAATTCTAAAACTTACAATTAGAGAAGAAGAAGAAGAGATATAATTACACAACTTACCTTTTTAACTTGATTTAGGCACTTGAATTAAGGGATTTGGCGTAAGGAAGGAGGAGGATGGGCTCGCTCTTTTTCTTTTTCCCTCACTTGGCCGGCCAAGAATGGCCTAAAATGAAGTCAAAATAGCTTAATTATGACCATTAACTTCATCCTAATCCCAAGTGCCACATGTCACCATTTGAGTGGACCCCTCAAGATTTTTATGCCAAGCTTTTTAATTTAACCCCTTAACTTACCTTCTTTTCTTCAATTGGCACAACACTTTTCTATTTCATACATTGGCCCACACAATTTAATTAAGTCATTCAATTAAATCCCTAATCACTAAATGACCAAAATACAACTACCTTATACAAATAAAACTAGTCACATTCTTTACTACGATTAATCACTTCCATCATCCAATTACACCTTTTTAGTCACCAAAATAATTCTTTTCACATCATTTAGGACACGACGATATAACTGTCCAATTTATCAAAACTTACGGAAACTTTCAAATTAATGACGATTGCATCCTTTTTAACACTTCCGTCCCTAGTTCAACCGCATTCGGTTTCCGTTACACCCTAAACTTACCCTAATCCGACTAGGGTATATTCGGGGTGTTACATATAATGCAGGACATGAGTCAGAATCCTGGGGGGTAGAGATGCATGCCTAACCGATTGATCAGAATAGGTTTCGGGTCAGAATACCTAAAGCCAAGAGAAACTCTTCTGGATCCTCGGAGGCATGTTGGAGTAGCCAAGCCGCATCCTTAACGGACCCTTGACCACTTAGGACGTGGTTTATCCATTTTTGCAAGCATCTACATCTCATGTCATACATATATATCTTTGTATAAACTTCTGTGTACATAATTTTGCAGGAAATATCTAATTGAAAACCATCGCCACCAGTTCAGAAGAACACCCTCGCACTTTGTAACTCTGGAGCAGACTCGGTGCAGCTCAGGAAAGCAACCCTCGCATTTTGTAAGTCTGGAGCAGACTTGGCGCACCACCACCCTCGCACTTTGTAAGTCTGGAGCAGACTCAGTGCAGCTCAGAAGAGCAACCCTCGCGTTTTGTAAGTCTGGAGCAGACTCGGCACACCACCACCACCCTCGCGTTTTGTAAGTTTGGAGCAGACTCGGCGCACCACCACCACCCTCGCACTTTGTAAGTCTGGAGCAAACTCGGTGCAGCTCAGGAGAGCAACCCTCGCACTTTGTAAGTCTAGAGCAGACTCGGTGCAGCTCAGGAGAGCAACCCTTGCATATTGTAAGTCTGGAGCAGACTCGGCGCATCGCCATCAGAAGATGAAACCCTCGCACTTTGTAAGTCTGTAGCAGACTCGGCGCAGCTCAGAAGGGCAACTCTCGCTTTTCGTAAGTCTGGAGCAGACTCGACGCATCACCCGAAGGATGAAAATCATTCCTCAGTCAATACGGCGACCTAAGGAGATGACTTCATCAGCATGGCCGGGAAGACAACCGCCTCAGGTACGCTCTTCTTTCCTTTTTTTTTTGAATTTTGGCTCACCCAGGCACCTAAGTTCTAGGTTCCCCAAAATTGGGAGCAACTGTAGACACCGGGTCCGGAGGCGGTCCAAGATCAGAATTACCCGATGATGAAAAGGATAATTGCCACTAGTAAGGTGTCAAGAATGATGCCTTCCTTGTCGAAAACTCTCTTTGTTTTTTCTGAAAACTTCAATTTAAAATTCGGTCGTTACTCTTATTTTTATTTTTAATTTAATTTTATTTTTATTTTTATTTTTATTTATTTTTATTTCGCATGTCGAGCGTGCGGGTCGCGTCGGTGCAGGAGCCACGTTCGTTCGTGGGCGCATGCGCTGTGGAGGCAGCGCACGTGCAGAGGCGCATCTCCCAGCGGGAGCGCGCGCCCCACTAGGGCGCATCTCCCAGCGGGAGCGCGCGCCCTATTGGGGCGCATCTTACGCTGGCACGCGCATCTCTGCTCTTTCATGCGGGAATTATTTGCTCGTTGTCGGACCTATTTTTTTCCTGCAATTTTCTAGTTTTCTCAGTCCGCTTTTACCATTCTTTTTTCACGTTATTATGCTAATTTTGATCAACTA
Source organism: Excoecaria cochinchinensis (assembly GCA_947683425.1). Lineage (NCBI taxonomy): Eukaryota > Viridiplantae > Streptophyta > Magnoliopsida > Malpighiales > Euphorbiaceae > Excoecaria > Excoecaria cochinchinensis. The sequence goes on from CANTUQ010000004.1 coordinate 9,677,774, forward strand.
AAAAAGAAAACTCTTCTGTCTCTTTCCATTTTGAGGGGAGACGAAAAAAGAAAAGAAAACTTTAGTCTTCATTCTAAAGGATGGGCAAAATATCTTTAAAAAAAAAAAAAGAAGCTCTTGCTCTCTCTCAAAGGAAAAAGAAGAACAAAAAGGGGTTTTTTGAAAAAAGAAGAGTTTTCAGATTTTCCAAGTTAAAGCTTCTTATTCTCCTTCGATTTTCTCTTTTAAATATTTTTTTAGGGTTGGGAACTTCATTGAAGGCAAAGAAAAATCTATTCTCTTTGTCTTTGCACTGTCCCGACAATATGATTTCAGGTTTTATCTGTGTAACTCCTTTGGTTTTACAAATATTTTTCTTTGATTTTCTACCAAATTCTCGACAAAGGGAAGCGAATTAACACACTTCTATTCGGATCTACAATTTTTGAGGGTAAACACTTTGGACCCGTTTTTATTTAATTTTATTTTGCCTTTATTATTGTTATTTTTGCTATTATTACCATGCCTACCATTTCATTTTGGCATTTTAACGTGATTAATATTGCCGGTGATACACTATTTGTTTGTTGTAATTGATTTCTTTGTTATTTCTCGTTGTTGATATTATTATTATCATATTTATTATTAGTAATATTTGATTTGTTTGTTATTAGTGTTATTATGCTGTGTGTATTTATTTCATACTATTAGTATTATTGTTACTACTATTATTTGGTCCATTTATTATTAATATTATTATGTTGTGTTTAGTTATATTATTAGTATTATTGCTATTACCATCTTTATTCATTTATTATTATTTCATGTTTATTTTAGATCATTATTGTTTTCTTTGTTATATTATTATTGTTCCTATGCTACATTTATTTATTTTATATCATTATTAACATTATTATTATTATTATTATTACTACTATTAATATGTTGGCTGCATTATTACTATTGTTGTATTATTATTATTATTATTATTATTATTATTATTATTATTATTATTGTTGTTGTTGTTGTTGTTGTTGTTGTTATTATTATTATTATTATTATTATTGTTGTTATTATTATTATTATTATTATTATTATTATTATTATTATTATTATTATTATCATTGTTCTCATTATTGTCTAATATCATCATTATTATTATTAGCATCATATATTGGTGTTCAATATTTATTTCGTTTCTATTTGATTAATTTTGTTTAAAACTATTACTAATATTCTTCATATTATTTTTCTGTCTGAGATTTAAATTTGAGTCGCACTGTGTGAGCTTCCCCGTGACTCCCCGGATGGGTCACGACATGTAGACGAATACTTCGGTTTGGTGAGATATCTTCAATCCCCTTTTTCATGTATTTTGTGTTTGTTTATAAATACTTGTTTTATTTACCCATGCGCGCGATAAAAAATCACAAAAATATTTTTATAATTAAATTGGGATTTTCACTAATAAAATTGGGACTAATGTCCCTTGATTTAGCCAAGGAATGAAAAATATCATAAACAAAATGAAGAGTTAGTTTTCTCTAAAAATGGGATCACTCATCCCGGTTTTCCAACTCAACAATCAAATGACTCTTCGAGCCCTCTTTAAATAAACGTGGAGGAGCCAAATGTTCCTAAACCTTTAAGCAAGCACGAAGGAACCAACGTTCCAACCCAAAATGAATATCCCGATTTATATATGTTTTCCTTGTATTTGATTTTGTTTGATATTTTAGAGTTCAAAGTTCTTTTCTTTTAGGCCCTTGTAATTAATTTTGGGGCAATATTATTTTTGGGAATTGTATTCTGTCCCCATTTTTATTTATAATCTCCTTTTATTGGGGTTGTATTCCGTCCCTATTTCCCTTGTAATTGTGTGCTTGTGTGTTTATTTTCTTTCCGTTATCGCTTTATTTATCGCTTTTCTTTATTTTCTTTAGGTGCTTTTGATGCGCCTTTAATTTATATGCATTGATCGTGTGAGATAAGAGGTAGAATTTTAGGGAGTTAAGAACTCATTTATAATTAACCAAAGCATGAATAAGAGGGGAGTTCCGAACACTAATCTCTGGTCTTGACCAACAAGAGGTTAGAGACCTTTCCCAATTCCTCGTGAATTTGGGAGGTGACTCCATGATACCTCAAAGGGTGCCCAAAGGTGCCATGGGGCTAGACTTTCCCTTCCAATGTTCTATTGGGAAGGAAGTGTCCAAAATGTCTCATGGAGCCCATGATCAAAAAGACGCGAACCAGTTCCTCGAATCCTAAAAGCGGATTCAACGAGGGCCCTTGCTGGGTTCGGCATGCGTCATAGTCTCGTGTTGCCTAAGATCAAATGACACGAACCATCCCATGCGCCCTAAATATGGATCTCGAAAATGGGTGTAGACACCAGGTCCTGAGTTAGCCCAGATTAGAGTTACACAATGACAATTAGATGCCTGTTCACTGGCAAAAAAGTTGAAAGTGATTATTTCCTTATCAAATTTACATTTTAGAAAAAATAATAAAAAATGTATTAAAAATTAAATTTGAAAATGGAGTTTGAAAATTATAGTGTTTTTAGTTAAATTTGAAATTAAAAAAAAAATTCGGACGTCGGCGCGCCTGCACGAGCGCGCCCAAAGCCTGTCGCGCGTGCCGATGGGCGTCGGTCGCCCCCCAGCCTGCCAAAATGTGATTTTCGCCCTCTTTTTCCGTTTTTCTTGATTTTCTTTGAATTTTGACCCCTTTTTTCGGGAATTTTTAATGATTTTTTCCTTTTTTGAATCCAAATTAAGGGAAATTTAATAAAAATTCAATTTTCTTTCTTAATTAATTAGCTTTTCCATTTTTATTGATATAAATAGAAAAAGATGAAATACAAAAGAGGGGGATTCATTTTAGGTTTTTTTTTCCATTTTTCTCTTCTTCTCTTCTTCAACAAAAAATTTCTCTCTACACTTTTTTCTTGAGTTTTCTTTTGTTCAAATAAATTTCTGAAGATTTTAAACTTCATTTTTTTAATCATCTTTGAGACAAAGAAATCAATTATTTATTTTTGAGAATTAATTTTTTCTTCCATTCTTTTTTAAACAATTTTTTATTGGAATAAATTCTAATTTTTATTATTTTTATTTCCACTTTGTGCATCAAAGCAAGGAAAATCAATCATTTTCACCTATTCCACTAAATCCGAGAGTAAACATTCTAGGCTCGATTTTTTATTATTTTCTTTTATTTATTTATTTTTAATATTTAATTAGTAATCATGTAGATTTTCATATTTATTATTTATTTATTTATTTATTTTATGTTATTTTAGATATAGATTTAACATTTTTATTTTTAACATTTTAATATTCTTTTTACTTTATCTTTTATAATTATTTATTTTTCTTTTTTTACTATTATCATCATCATCATCATCATCATCATCATCATCATTATTATTATTATTATTATCATAATTTGTGTTAAGTTGTTAATATGCTAATTTATTTGTTTTATTATGTTAGTTAATTTATTTGTCATCCATAATGCATATTTTATTTATTTTAATTTATTATTTATTGTTTTATGTGTTTAATTGATTTTCTTGATTTAATTACTAATATTAATTTTATTTGTGCTTGTTTTTGGTTTCAAATCTTTGTTTTTCCTTGTTTGAGCATCCATGCGAACGAAGGAGGAGATCCGGGAATTTTGGTTGATTTACCATTTTTTGTGTTATTTGTATTATTTTCCTTATTTGCCTTTTTAATTTATTTTCTTATACTAAGTAAAAAAAAAAATTATTTTATTCACGTTTAATTAAAAATCACAAAAATATTTGTAACACCCCAAACCCCTCATGTAGCATGCCGGACGAAATGGTAGGCTATTGCTATGGTGAGTGGAGGGTGCTACCACACGAAAGCATAACAGAATATAGAATAATAAAATTTCATAGATTAAACCAATAAAAGCATACCCATCACGTACTTATATTGCTAGTAGACTGTAACTCACACACAACAAATATTACAACCCGGTAAACTTTACATAAAGAACTTAGTTACATTCCGAAATTCAAAATAAATGCCTACTATAATTTCTATCGACTTGTTGGCCAAAGCTACAGTGGACCACTATCACCAACTTCTATCTCCGTAACCTGCATGGAAAATGCCCGTGCTAAGCAATAACGCTTAGTGGGGAGAAACAAAACAATAAATAGCCACTCACAGTGGTTGTTGATATGAACACATGCATAAGCAACATATACATAAGCATTAAGTGTACCAGCTAGAGATACTACAGATTCACATCACCATTGTCGTACCAAAACATGAGCAATTTCATACACATATCCATCTTGTACACCATACAGAAAATACTTTACTTCTTTTTAATTACAAACACCTTATACGTATTCATTACTTACTTAAATTGCTTACTTAACCTTATCATTAGTTATACTTCATAGGATACCAATATTCATTTTACTAGTCACAATATAAAGTCTTAAAAATTCCCATTATTACAAATGTTTCCAAAAATCATGCTTACAACTGTATTGATACTTAAATCGAAACATTTCATTTATACTAACCATTGTATTGATTGAAACCAAAAACAATTCATTCTTTAGATTTAGTTCGAGCTTGAAATAAATATTCCAAGCTTCCTACATATCCGTATGGTTGGGAATCAGAACCATGCAGTTCTACTAAAAACCTTTATACATACATAATCCAAAATTAATCTTAACTCATTTATTAAGCCCAAGTATCTATATCGTGCTTACCACTTTATTTTTCCTTATATACTATTTGACATATAATTATCGTATTCATTGAGTACCAACAAACAATGCACACAAATTCCTTACCAATATACTTACAGTAGTTATCCAAGCTAAGGTCCAGAAGGCAGATAATATATAACATACCTATATTCTCATTTCAAATATATAACGAATATATATATTCATAAAATTCATTTACTGAATAATTGCCTATAGCAAATACACATATCACTTACTTCAATAAGTCTCTACAAAGACTTTATATATACAATCATACTCACAACTTTTAAACATATTAACAACATGCATTTTCCACATACAAATTCTTATGCAATCAATATTCACTCATAAACGCCTAGTAGCACAAACATTATTTGCCACATTGTGACGCGCGCCGAACCTCGGGGTGCCCCGAAGACCCGCTTTTAGGGGTTTCGAGAGAGGTTCATTAAAACTTATAACGAATTACAAGTGCGCCTATATTGGGCAACAAGGAGGTTTCTTGGAGTTACCACCCAATAGAACATTGGGAAAGGTCGTCTAGCCTTAGTCAGCCTAAGACGGTGCATATATATCCATTTTGGGAAAGCCGGGGGGATCTTGGAGACCTCATCCCAATAAAATATTGGAATGATCCTCTAACCCCGTGGAGCCTATGATTATTCAAGTTGGGCCTTTTGGTGGGCCACAAGAGATATTTTGGAGGCCTTATCCCAATGAAACATTGAGATGGTGCTCTAAGCTTGTTGATCCTAAGACCAGAGTGGGTTCGGAACTTTCCATTTATTCATACCTTGGTTAAGTTTATAATTACACTTTGAATTTAGAGTTTCATCCCATTTCTCATTCATTTTAATGCAGTTAATTAAAGCGTAGGTTGTCCACTCAAGGAAAAGTGATAAATAAATAAAGCATAATTAAAGTAAAGTGCATGAAAATAAATTACAATAAAACTAGGGGCGGAATACAACCCCCATTGTAAATGAAATACAAATCATGTATAAATCGGGATATTCATTAAGAATGAGGACATTGGTTGTCGCATGTATACTTAAAAAGACGTTAAGGGTGATGGTAAATTTGGGTGTGAAAAACCAGGACATTAGTCCTGTTTTATTTAGAAAAAAAAATACCAAATTAATTAATAAAAATGGTTTAATGACTTTCTTTCTAGCGGGCCTAAATAAAAAAATTTACAAGAAAATTACATGGAAAAATAAATGAAAAAGACAAATAAATAAAATATTACAAATGAAACAAATAAATAGTTAATCCCAAATGAGCCTTCTGGATCTCCCCGTGTGCTCGCAAAAATTGCCCAAGAGGGAAAATGAGATGTGAAATAATCATAAAACACAAATAAAATGATGTTAGTAATTGAATCAATTAAAATCAATTAAATATAAAATAAATGACAAATTAAAATAAAACAAGGTGATGTGAGAGAATGATAATTGAATTAAAATGTTAACAAATCAAAATAAATGAAAATATACATTAAATTATAAAAGAATTGAATGATTTAAATGGAATAAATAAAACATGTTAATGAGTTAATATGTAAAAATGTGAACATGATAATAATAATGATGAATAATGAAAATAAATAAATGAATGAATAAATAGCAATGACACTGATAAAAGAATGATAAAAAAATAAATAACAAAATAATAATGGCAATTAAATGACTGACATGGTTAATCAATATAATCACAATTAATATAAACTATTTACATGGCAAAAAGATCAATCAAAATGAATTAATTTAATTACATGTTAAAAATAATGATGAATTAAAGTTAAATAAATTAATTACATGTTAGGAATTAAAAGAAATCAATATTCACATGTATAAAAATAAAATAATATGATGAATTAAAGTTAAATAAATGATTGAGCGCACCGCGCAATGACGCCCAGCGCGGACAGGCGTTGCGCGCCGCCGCCGCAAGGCGCCGCCGCGACCGACGCTCGAAATTTTTTTTTTTATTATTAAAGATTAACTAAATATACTACAATTTCTAAACCCTATTTTTTAAATCTATTTTTCAAAACATTTTTTATTATTTTTACATTTTCACTTTAAAATGCAAATTTAAACAGGAAATCACCACTTTCAACCTTTTTGCCTATGACAAGGCATCTTATCATCACTGGATAACTTTGATCTGGGCTGTATCGGGACCCGGTGTCTACACACATCTCTTTTTATTTAACTGACATTGAATTAGGGTACAAAAAAACACATAAGTACCCAAAGTTACCACACATTCTCATAGAAGAGTCCATAAAGGATCCAGAAACTCATAAGTGCATAAAGCGCTAGCTCAAATGGTATATAAGCCACAGAAGCAATATATATCCACAAACACATCAAATGCTTATTCACATATCTTTTTGCTAGTCATCAAAGAACTTATTAATTATTCACATCCTTATATTCTTATAATTGCCTGCTAAGGGGTGGATAAACGAGTGAACAGAACACATTGGGGTACCCGTGGGTACAATCGAAAAGCAACATCTTTAATTTTCTCATTCGAAAACATTTTCACATTGGGCAATTTAAATAAGATCCGAACACATTGAGGATCGCGATGATCCAAATGGGGGCTTGATCAGGATCCAGAACCAAAGGGGCTGCAGCAATAGAACTCTATAGGCATGCTTATCTATCCACAACCGACTACGCAGGCTAAAAACACATATATTCCATTAGATGCTTGTAACATTCTTTTACTTCACATTATTAGATATCATGCACTTATTTAGACTTAACAAATAAATTTACATTTCCTTATACATATACATTCATAACATAATAATGGTAGACACAATTCTCATATAACAATTATTAGCATGCATAGGAACATTTGCATAATTCATATTCCAAATCACATATATGCACAACATAAGTGAGGAACCATGCACTTAGGAAATTTTTAGCAAAAACATTTTGAGGCAAAGGGGACTGTCGCACTCGCGATGGGGGTTCGTGCTCATGACAGTTACCAAGCTTGCCTTGCAGGAAAGGTGACTGTCACGAGTCGTGCTCAATGTCACGACTCTTAAACGCAAATCACATAAGAACAAAAGGCTGGCACAAGAGGGAGAGGAGACTGTCATGAGTCGTGCTTGATGCCATGACTCGTGCTCCAAGTCACGACTCATGACAGTAGCTCTCATCGCGAGTCGTGACAATCCTCACGACTAGTGAGGGAGCCAAAGATCATGCCGAGTCGTGATGGTTGTAACGACTCGGACAAGTCCTTCCCTAGAAGCCAGCCATTTGCGAGATGTTGGAATCCCAGGGCTCTGTCACGCTCACAACAAGCGTCGCGCTCGCGACAGAGTTGCATTTTCCAGATCTCGAGCAAAATCTAAAGAAATCCTCTTCTTTCAAAAACTTACCCAGTTCTTCAAATCAAACCAAAACTCATCACACTCACATTAAACATACAAATCATCTTAAATAGCACAAGAACCAACCTTTACACTAATTATCACAATTAAATCATGCAATTAACATAATAAAAATCTCTAAATTGACACCCAGCAAAATAACTTCAAAAGTTCAATCAAAAACACACTTTGGTTCAATAATCAACATTCAAAGCATCTTAACCCAAATTATTCAAAACCCATAGAATTTGAACATATCTCAAAAACGTTAATCCCATACATTTCTAGAAAATCAAATCAAAACCCCCAAATCATAATATTCATCAAAATAACCAAATCCCAAACCTCAATTCCTTTACTCCTATTAGCTACCTTGGTTGATCATTCTTGCTCCCAAACTCATCCAAGGTCTTTCTCATCAAAAATCCTCATCAATCACACATACACAAACACAAAACATAAGTTTAGGTCAAAACCTAATCAAGAAGAGAAGAAGAAATCAAAGCTTATAACCCACCTTACCTTAACAATCTTCACTTAAATAACATGAACTAACAACTTTCATCATCTAAATCCAAAGCTTTGATCTGAGGGAGAACAAATGGCATTGAGGCAAGAAGGGAAAGAAGAAGAAGAAGAAGAAGAAGAAGAGAAAAATGGGAAAACGAGAGAGGGGGAGAGCAGATTTTTCGCCCTCTCTCTTCTTTTATACCTCCTCTTATTTCCTTGCCACATGTCACCTTGCCAATGGTCCAATCTAGATATTTATGTCAAACTCTCCTTAAAATCCCTCAACTCTCATATCCTCATACATTGATATTTATAACTTAATAATCTTACAAATTGGTCCACTTACTTAATTTTATTCTTTCAATCAAGTCATAATTCCATACTTCACAATTTTACCATTGGCCACACTTGCCGAAACTTTTACATTAATTCCAAATTCGTTCTTTCGGCACACCTAACACCACAACTTGCATAATTTTAGTCACCAATAATCCTCGATATGCACGAATCCTTTTAGGGTACTTTTCGGGTTGTTACAATATTTATATTAATAAAATTGAGATTTTTTCAAATAAAATAGGACCAATGTCCTAGCTTTTTTTTCCATCCAAATAAAATTGTCACTTTAAAATCTTTCTTTCTAAACATGCATTCGAGGGTTTGGCACGCGTCACAGTGGCAACTCTACTGGGGACATAAGAGACTTCGCTTTGAAAGTACCTTGGTTAAAACATATAATTGAGCTTTAATTTAAAAATTTCACCCTTTTTTCGAAATTGCATTGCATGTCATTAGAGCCTTAGATCAATGCTAGTTTGGTCCCTCTTTTAACCCCGGTTCATTCCCGAAGCATGACCCTATGTTTACTCAATGTAGGAAAGTATTAAGGATAATCACCAGCCCAAGCCTCTTACCATCATGGTATATTAAATGGAGACTCGATAGGTCATTATGCTCGTGATGAGCTAAACCCGTTGGCAGGGACCATGCTATGGTAGGCCTAAAGTATCATCAGCCTTGACCAAAGCTCATGTAATAGCAATAGATACTTCCCCTAGGTGAAATGTACCATAATACTGTGCTTGCTATGTGGGCCATTATATATTGAACAAAATTAACCAAATTAAATGGTCTTTTATCAAAGGCTTTTATGCCCCGGTGGGCCCATCTTAATGTCGTTGAAGTGTTTAAATACATAAAGTCTAAAATTCATATGTATGCGCATTAATTAAGAGATATTATGCTGCCGATGTTTTGCTGAGCACCATACACGTCCATTGGGTTCCACGTTAACCCATGGATCAAGCCCACCTAGGAAAGAGACTGCATTACCTCATGTGTGGGAGTAATAAGGTTGGAAGGATCTAATTGCTTGTATGTGGTTGTAAATGTTTCATAACAAACAATCATGCATTGTATAAGTCATTCATGCATCATTCTAACAATTTAAATCTTTCAGCCATTATAGATTCATCTAAGTGGACTAGAGGTTCCGACAGTCGGCTAGTAAGGATAAATCTGCTCTTTGAGTTGCCGAAATTAGTGTCTGACTGGGATTCTAAGTCACTCTCAATGACCAGTGAGTATTCCTTAGAATCATCAATGGCAGAAAAGACTATAGCATTGACCACTCAAGACCTTGCTAGGAGGTTAGAAGATTTTGAATGAAGAATGTTGGAAATGATGGGCACCATGGCTGAACGGATTGCTTATCCTCCTGCTCCACATAACCTATTGCTCTATAGCCACCTGTCGCTCCATAACCATCAATAGTCCATGCTGGGGGGCAAGTCGAACCACCTGCTGGCAGGGAGGCTCCTTTCATTAGTATTGCTGCCCTCCAACCGGTTAATGAGCATAGAGCTGCTATACCTATTAAGCTAAGAAGGGAAAGGATCCTCAATCCCAATGAGGATTTCGTGATGGAGGAGGAAGATGAAGAGGTAATAGCACCACAAGTTGTGAGGGCCAGAGCACCCAGTGTAGAAAATGAGGCAATAAGAGGGATGAGGCAGCAGATTGAGGCGATCACCCGCATGTTATCAGCTGGGAAGGGGGTCAACCCTGAAGATAGATATCTGGGAGATAAAGAGCTTCTACCCCAATGATTTAAAATGCCTGAGCTGCCGAAGTTCGATGGTACTTCGGACCCATCCGCACACATCAAGTGATATACCCTGGTAATGAAATGCATAGGATTGAGCAAGAAGCAGAAGGTGGAATATTTCTGCCTCAGTCTGATGGATCCGATAGTAGACTGGTATCATGGATTGGACATGAGGTCAAAGGAGGACTGGGACCTTTTGACTGAAGAATTTATGAAGCAGTATGATTGCAGCACTAGAATGGAGGTCACCTTAAAGGACCTCAAACTTTGACAGCAAAGAAGTGATGAGTCATTCCATGAATACCTCACCAGATGGAGAAATAGGGTCATGGAGATGAAGCGAAAGCCTGACACTGCTGACCAGATCAGGTTATTTATCATGAACTCTTGTCCTTACTTGAGGGACTTGCTTAGCTTTAAGGGGCTTAGAGATTGGGAGTCACTTAAGGACATTGCTGTAGAGGCTAAGGGGGCTTACTTAGCAAAGAAAGCAAGCCAAAATAACTTTGCTAGGAAAGGTTATGGGAACCAGTCAGGGCATAAATCGGGAGCAGCAATAACATAAATGGTAAGACAGCCGAGGTATCAGTTACTGAGGTTGGACAAGCCCAGAGGTACTATTCTAATTTAGGCTGCTCTTTATCCTGGCTATTGGAAAGACTGATGAAAGAGGGCAAGCTGCCACCTTTAACGCCTAGGCCAGCTATGAATCAGGGACAGCCAGGGCACAGAGACGATCAGTACTGCGCCTACCATCAGCACACTAGGCACCTAATAGATTACTGCAGAACTTTGAGGAACAAGATCCAAGATCTTATTGACACCAAACAGATCATGGATCCTGAGAAGAGAGAGAAGAAAAAAAAAGGTAGGCTATAATGCAGTACCTCCACCGTGTATATGATCGGGTCTGGTCCACCTGAGTGGCATATTTTGCAAGCGCTATATGGAACTTAGTACGTCGCTATCACCAGTTTGAAGACGAGTTAAGAAGGGATTCCTGTGGTGATGGTAGATTGATAATCCACTAGTGAGAGTGGGGATGAAAACAAGGAAAATTATGTTCTTTTTTCAGTCTTTGTTATTATTCCAAGAACCGTCTTTTTTTCTGACAATATTTGCAATGAATGGTTATTTCAATAAGATGAACAATTTTGCTTATTTGTATGGTGTTTCTCAGGATCATGATATATTAATGTTTGACATTAATTCGACTAATACGACTGTATTTAACCTCGGGACTTTGGGAAATCCAAAGAAAATCTTGATAGCAGCTAATATAACTCCTGAAGAGAGGAAAATTCTGAGAGATAATGTCCAAAAAAAAACAAAGAAAATGAAAAAGCCTTTGTCTGGACTTGGAATGACAAGAGCATTGTTAGGACATCAATGCTTCAATATGCCAACATGACTACGAGCAAAGTTTCAAAAGCCATTCCTTTGCCTCCTCAACATCTAGGGCGCAAACAGTGCAGCCAAGCAAAATCAAGCTCCATTCATTAAAGGGCTACGTCAGAAGTTAGACAAATGAAGCTCCGGGCATTTGTAAGTAATATATAGCTCATTAGAACCAAGCCTTAGAATTTATTTCCTCCCAACCATTTGAGATGATCACTCCAAAGCCAATCAAGATTGACCTTTAACCATCTGAAACCAAGATAGGTAAAGCAGAGACCCTTATAACCAAACTTAAAAGTCTTGCCCTTACCTCAAAAAAATAAAAAATAAAAAAAAACAAAAAAAATAGAGAGAAAAAACCACAGTCTTGCCCTAAACCATTTGAGACTAACTTATAACCTATCATGAAATATTAGAGGATACTTCAGAAATCGAGCCATCAAAACCAACAAAAGGAAAATACGGGCTTTCACAATTAAATTTTAAATAGAGAACTCACTACTTCAACCAGTTTACACAAGAGTCAAGATGAAGCCTTTGCAAAGAAAAAAAAAGAGAGAAAGAACATTGTCGAAAGGAGTAGTCGTCCCAGCTGGCAATAATGAAAGAGAATTCAAAGAAACCAAGCGACACCGATAGATTGAAGGAGGTTCCATGGCAAAGGCTAAAAAAAGAGAAAAATAAATAATAAATGCCTCATGGGTCGAAACTAAAAAAAGGCGATCTTGTTAAAATTGGGCGCCCTGCCATAAAAAAAAGAAGAGTAAGTTGAGAGAAAATCTTCAATCATGAAAATCGGAGAGGGCAGATTGATAATAGGAGTTGGATACTTTCAAGATCCATCCCGAGATTAGATGAGGTTTATATTTTTGAGATTAATGCCAAATAATGATCGTGTGTAATGAAATCAAACTAAAACATATGCATTTACACCATAATATATTGATATGATCAGATCAGTTCACTTTACATGATCAAAGTCGTCTACTATCTACCCTCTGCCACTCTCATCACTCGGGTCTTTCAGCTGACTCATCCTACTATCAACTGTGAAACCAATTCTACAGCACCTTCATGATAAGAGTTAATCTCATACAACCATGATCGAAGACGTAAGTACATGCCGATCACACCTGGAAGATTTTTGGCAACAGCTTCAGCCTCGTTTACAATCTAAAAAAATAATTGAAAAAGATAAAAAAAGAGCCGTTAGAGATGAAAACCATAATTGGTGCTCTAAGAAAAAGTTAGGTAAAGGGATAGGGTGAAAACCTGAAAATAGGCAGTTTGTCCTTCAATTAAAAAAAAAAAGAAAAAAAAAAGTTGCTAGATTGGGTTCGGTCCATTCCAAGCAAAAATAAGGCACATGGTTATGTGAAAATCTGCAAAGGACGCATTTCCCGCGAACAAAAGCTGGTGTGGAAATCCACAAGGGACGCACTACCTTCAAAAAAATGACTACAGGTATCAGATGAGAACCTTACAATCCCAAAGGCATGAAAGTCAAAAGCAGCTTCAAAAGGCATCGATCCTATCACAAATTGCAGCCAGACCAGCTGTCATCTCCAAGTCCACTTAGATGAATTCTTATCCTGCATTTCTGCATGACCCATGCATTTCACGTGCATGCTCACTATTTTTCCTACATATTTGGTTTTCCAGTTTTGCAGTGAGAGAGATTCGATGCGGACACCGACAAAAGGTGAGTGATGACATCGGTCAAAACATCAATCCAACAATCAACCAAAAGACCTCTCAGGGGGCAATCAACCAAAGGGCTCACAGAGGGCACCACTTCACATCTCAGAAGGGTTAGCATGATGGCGGCACTACCATTCTATGGAAGGTTAGCATGACCATGGTACTACCACTTCAGAAGGGTTAGCGTGATGATGGCACTACCACTCCATGGAAAGTTAGCACAATAACAGCATTACCAGTTCAAATCTCAGAAGGGTTAGCACAATGGCGGCACTACCATTCTATGGAAGGTTAGCACGACCACGGCACTACCACTTCAGAAGGGTTAGCACGATGATGGCACTAGCACTCCACGGAGGGTTAGCACGATCACGGCACTACCACTTCAAATCTTAGAAGGGTTAGCACGATGGCGGCACTACCATTCTACGGAAGGTTAGCACGACCACGACACTACCACTTGAAAAGGGTTAGCACGATGATGGCACTACCACTCCATGGAGGGTTAGCACGATCACGGCACTACCACTTAAAATCCCATAAGAGTTAGCAGGATGGCGGCACTACCATTCTACGGAAGGTTAGCACGACCATGGCACTACGACTTCAGAAGGGTTAGCATGATGACGGCACTACCACTCCACGGAGGGTGAGCATGATCACAGCATTACCACTTCAAATCTCAGAAGGGTTAGCACGATGGCGACACTTCTATTTTACGGAAGGTTAGCACAACCATGACACTACCACTTCAGAAGGGTTAGCACGATGACGGTACTACCACTCCATGGATGGCTAGCACGATCACAGCACTTCCACTTCAAATCTCACAAGGGTCAACACGATGGCAGTACTGCCATTCCACGAAAGGTTAACACGATCACGACACTACCACTTGAACAAAGATTTACAAGCTAACGATAAATACCACTTCAACGAGGATTTACACGATCACGATAACTCGCTCTAGCAATAAGTAACTTGTCGACAAGCTGGCAATAACCACCCCAACAACATCGTCAAGTCTGGAAAAGATAGATGCCTCAGGTACGTGTCTCTTTCCTTTTTTCTCTGAGTTTTGGCTCACCTAGGCACATAGGCACTAGCTTCCCAAAAACTGGGGGCAACTATAGACACTGGGTCCTGAGTCAGCGCAGATTAGAGTTACCAAATGATGATTAGATGCCTGTTCACAGGCTAAAAGGTTGAAAGTGATGATTTTCTTGTCAAATTTTCATTTTAGATTAAAAAATAAAAAATAATAAAAAATGTATTAAAAATTAAATTTTAAAAATGGATTTTGAAAATAATAGTATTTTTAGTTAAATTTGAAATTAAAAAAAAAAACAATTTGGACGTCGGTCACGTCGGCGCGCTACGCACGATGCCTGTGCGAGCGACATGCGGGGTGTCGCTCCGCACTGCGCGCGTGCGCGCCCGACGCCCGTCACGCTTACTGACGGGAGTCGGTCACCCTCCAGCCGGCCAAAACGTGATTTTCGCCCTCTTTTTTCGTTTTTCTTGATTTTCTTTGAATTTTGACCATTTTTTTAAAAAAAATTTAATGCTTTTTTCCTTTTTTGAACCCAAATTAAGGGAAATTTAATAAAAATTCAATTTTCTTTCTTAATTAATTAGTTTTTCCATTTTATTGATATAAATAGAAAAAGATGACACACAAAATTGATATAAATAGAAAAAGATGACACATAAAAGAGGGGGATTCATGTGGGATTTTTTTTCATTTTTCTCTTCTTCTCTTCTTCTATAAAAAATTCTCTCTACATTTTTTTCTTGAGTTTTCTTTTGTTCAAATAAATTTCTTAAGGTTTTAAGCTTCATTTTTTCAATCATCTTTGAGACAAAAAAATCAATTTTTTGTTCTTGAGAAATAATTTTTTCTTCCATTCTTTTTAAAAATTTTTTTTATTAGAATAAATTTCAATTTTTATTATTTTTATTTCTATTTTGTGCATCAAAGCAAGGAAAATCAATCATCTTCACCTATTCCACCAAATCCGAAATCTAAGGGTAAACATTCTACGATCAATTTTTATTATTATTTTTATTTATTTTTGTTCATATTTAATTAGTAATCATGTAGATTTTCATATTTATTATTTATTTATTTTATGTTATTTTAGATATGAATTTAACATTTTTAATATTATTTTTACTTTATCTTATTTAATTTTTTATTCTTCTTTTTTTACTATCATCATCATCATCATCATTATTGTAACAACCTGCTTTGGCCCTAGAAGAATTGCAAAATTTTTCTTCGGTAATTCGAGAGTTTATGTGTATAAGAGAGCGTATTTGAATGAGTTTCTTATTTAATTAAGGTTAAAAATCCGGTGGGATGTAAAATTGTTTTGAGAAGTGAAGATAGTGGCTTAGTGTGGGTTCTGTCGCGAGCGCAACAGTGTCGCGTGCGTGACAGAATGCTTCACGGGAAGCCTATTTGCGGTGGACTTTTGATTTCATTAGATGTGTATCGGACATGTGGCAGTGTCGAAGATTGACAAGTGGCAACGTAGGAGATAGACACTTAGCATGGGACTTTTTGTTTTAAGTAAATGAATGTATTTATTTTTGAGTTAGCGGCATTAAAGGAAATGGTTTGCATTATGGCTAGTTGGTGGCAATTAGTGTGAGGGTGTGGTTTTCCTTGGGTTGACCGGCCACTCTTCATTCATTTTCTGCTTTTGGCCTCACCTTCTTCCTTTCTTCTTTCTTTTTTCTTTATTTTTGGTTTCTGTCGTGTTCTTCTTTTCTTTTGGGTTAATTCCCTTTCTTTGATCCATTTCGATTGGTGTGAAGAGAGTTTTGAGAGGGTTGATTCTTGTGAAGAGGTAAGTTATAGAAATTTATGTTTGGTCTTCTTCTTCTACTTGGTTTCTGTTTTTGATTTAAAGTGAGAAAAGGATTGATTCATGGGTTGTTTAAATGATTTTGTTGAAGCTATGGACAAGAAGAGGGACAAGGGAAAGGAGAAGATTGGAATCGATTAAAGAAACGTGGTCATGCTATTCCAAGGTCGGGATCATGTGCGATTTTGACTTTGTTCATTTTGATTGCTTGTGGTGTTGTTATATTATATGTATTTATATATGTTTATGAGTATGTAATTTGATCATGTGCATGTGTGTTGATGATTGCCATATAGGTTTAGAGTGTAAGGTTTGATTTTGGAAAACTCTGCTCTCTTTTTTTATCAGACCTCCGTGTAATATTTTTGTCATAAGTAGAGTTTTAGACTTCTAAATGGTGTGATTATTGAGCCATTAGAAGCTTGACATCCATTCCTATGAAATTATCAGAAATGATCTTGAGCAAATTCTTGCTCTAAGACCCTAAAAATTTGCCAAAATAGTAGTGTTACTATTTGGGCCGAGTTACTAGAGCAGTATAGGTTGTTTAGATCATATCTAAAATTATAAATGTAAAAATGACATAAAACTTGTCGCATTTGCAATTAAACATCCTAGGCAACATTTTCTAAGAGAAAGTTTTACCTAAAAATGTCTCTATATATGCAGAATATGGAGTGTAAGTTTGGACCTAAAGTCTGTCTAGAGTCTGCCTTCTGTTTTAAGGCAGAATAGGTTTACACAGCGGTAAGGAATTTCTCACCGCCGTGCAAAAGCATTCTGCCCCATAATGACCCATTTTTAGCATCCCGCACGGCGGTATAGAATACCTTACCATCGTGTGACCTCATCCTTCAGCCTATGATGTACTTTTCCCTTCCCGAATCGCACCCGAACTTCACCGGCAGTTCTTACCACTTGTCCAACTTATATTTAACATTATAAAATGAGTATATGAATGTTTTTACAATTTAATTATATATAAATGATGCCATGATACAAGAGTTTAAGAATGGAACTAAGTGTTTACATGCTTTATAATTATTGAACATAACATGCCATGTGATATTGATCATATACGACTAAATCATGATGTAATGCTTGAGTGACTGTAATGCATATGATATAGTGTACAGAGTCTTTATGTTATGCCTGAACGATCATAGTAATGGACAGATAAGCATTCTTATAAAGGGTTACCATGCAGCTGCTTCTGTGACCTTAATTGTGTTAACTGGCGAATACCTCGAGTATTCAATTTTGAGTTAGGTCTCTACTTGTAAATTTTGATAGTATTTCACTGTGCCCGTATCCACAACTAAAGGAATTCAGGCTGTTTTACGTTTGACGTGTATAAGAGTTGATGTCTAAGTACTGCTCTGTACGCATGCTTTTGCATGAGAATGTTATTTTGTCTACATGATCTGTACAAGAGTAAGAGTGTATATGTATGTAAATATATGATCTTGTTCAGCATTAAGCATGACCATGAATGTGAATCATTTGGTTTAGGTGTACATAACCTATAAATGAATAAAAGTTTATATGCATGTGAACACAAAATTACACAGATTATATGATTATAGTTTTGTATTGAGCATGATTATATAAGTGATGCGTGTGATATGTGTGTGACTTCGGAAGAAGAAGTCCTTCGCTTTATTTTATCCCAACTAAGCGTTAACGCTTAGCACGGAAGTTTGTTTCCGTGTAAGTTTATCGGATCATATCTGGGAGTGTGCATCTGCAAGTCATGGCCACTAGGAGCTTGATGAAGATTTTTTTGTATTAGATAGAGTTTCTGATGTTTTGAGTAACATCATTGTAAATAGAGAAGTATAGTTTTTATGTAATAGTGTTAATCGGATGTATATGTACAGACAATGATCATGTAATATAATGGTTACTTTTTATAATGAATACCTATATATTAATAAATGTATATATATTATTTATAATCAGATGTTGGCTCTTAGGTTGTGCTTATTAGGTTAATGTTATTAGTTTATTTATGTTCTTGCTTTCGCTTTTGTTTCGGTACGTGTTAGAGTCCGTGCAGCGCCCCGATATTCCTTTTCGGGGAGATTGGGGTGTTACAATTATTATTATTATTATTATTATTATTATTATTATTATTATTATTATTATTATTATTATTATTATTATTATTATTATTATTATTATTATTATTATTTGTGTTAATTTGTTAATATGCTAATTTATTTGTTTTATTATGTTAGTTAATTTATTTGTCATCCATAATGCACATTTTATTTATTTTAATTTATTATTTATTGTTTTATGTGTTTAATTAATTTTCTTGAATTAATTGCTAATATTAATTTTATTTGTACTTGTTTTTGGTTTCAAATTTTTGTTTTTCATTGTTTGAGCATCCATGCGAACGAAGGAGGAGATCCGAGGATTTTGGTTGATTTACCATTTTTTGTGTTATTTGTATTATTTTTCCTTATTTGCCTTTTTAATTTATTTGTCTTGTAATTAGTAATAAAATAATTTATTTTATGCACGTTTAATTAAAAATCAAAAAAATATTTACATTAATAAAATTGAGATTTTTTCTAATAAAATAGAACCAATGTCCTAGCTTTTTTTTTCCATCCAAATAAAATTGTCACTTTAAAATCTTTCTTTCTAAACATGCATATGAGGACCAATGTCCTCAAACTTAATGAATATCCCGTTTTATGCATGATTCGCATGTACTTTACATTGGGGGTTGTATTCCGCCCCTAGTTTTATTATAATTTATTGTATTTTTATTTACCTTTTTTTTTATCTTGTTTTTATTTATCGTTGTTATTATGTGATTGATATGTACTTTAATTAATGCATTAAATTGTATGAGAAAAGGGGATGAAATCTTAATTTCAAAACTCAATTAAAATTTAATCAAGGTATGAATAAATGGGAAGTCCAGAACCATCTCTGGTCTTAGGCTCAACGAGGTTAGAGGACCATCTCAATGTCTTCTTGATGTGGGGTCTCAAAATATCTCTTGTTGCCTAAAATAGGCCCAATTCGCATTGTCTTAGGCTCCACGAGATTAGATGATCTTTCCAGTGTTTTATTGGAAAGAGGTCTCCAAAATATCTCTAGCTTGCCCAAAATAGATGTATATGCATCGTCTTAGGCTTCACGAGATTAGATGATCCTTTTAAGGTTCTATTGGAAGGAGGCATCCAAAATATCTCTTATTGCCCAAAATAGACACACATGCGCTGTTTTAGGCTCAGTGAGGCTAGACGACCTTTCCCAATATTTTATTGGGTGGCGACTCCAAAAGACCTCCTTGTTGCCCAAAATAGATGCCCTTGTAATTCCTTACAAGTTACAAGAACCTCTCTCGAATGCCCTAAAAGCCGGTCTTCGGGGCTCTTGGGTTTCGGCGTGCGTCACAATGGGGAACCTTCCTAAAAAATGGCCGGTGTGGTGCGCGTCACACCATTCTAGTGGCTTTGTTTTTTCGAGGCACTACTTTTCAGATATGGCTACAGGAGAAACTGAGATTATTATCAAAGGCTCTTCCTAGAGTGATTAGCACGTACTCATTGAGGCATTTCTTTCCCAGACAGCAACTGTATAATTTTGAGTCTCATGATGAAGGCTTTGCTCAACTTGCTACAGTTACAGATGATGACACCCGTTTCATATGCCTTTGGCTACTTCTTTACTCTATGACTCAAGATGGTCTTTCAAGATGCATCCCACTGTGCGGGCTTCATAAAGCCACTTTTTGTATCACTACTCATTGTGCTTGATAGTTCGAAGGGTGACAGGATATTGTGAGGTGCCCGCTGTCTTTTTATTATTGCATTCTTTCTACCGCATTCATTTCTCACTACAAGAAAATGCGCAATTAGCAACGGAATGATTTCAGTCGCTAATTAGCAACGAAAAAGCAATTTCGTCACTAATTTGGTAGCAAATAGTTCACTTTAGCAATGGAATGAAAATACTGTCGCTAAAAGTGGTGGGATTGATTTCCCTCGATTTTTAGCGACGGAATTTAACGACTGAAAAATATTCCGTCACTAAAATAGCCGTCAAAGCAAACCGCGAAAATTTGCTACGAAATTTAGCAATGGATGTGGAAATTTCTATATTTAGTGACGACAATTAGAAAATGTTGCTAAATAGCGACGGTATTGGTTGACCATCTCTATTTAGCGACGATTTTTAATTACCGTCGCTACATAGAAGGGTATATAAACCCTTTTTCTTCTCTTTCCTTCCCTGCTCTTCTTTCCCCTCTCTCCTGCTCGTTGTCAGCTGTCGTTTCCCCTTCACCCCTGCGAACTCCTACCACCGGTCAGATCTAGCCTAGTTGTGTCGCCGCTCGCCACCGTCGGTCTTTCCCTCTGGTCCATCGCCTGTCTCTGACTTTTAGCTCCCCTGCGCATGTATTCTCTTTCCCTTTTGCTGGCTTCCTCTCTCAGTTTGGCTTCAGCTGCGTTTCTGCCGCTACTGCCGACGACCCTTCCTCTCCCCGTTGATTGCTTCACCAAAGGTCAGTTTTTTTTTTATTATTTATATTGGTTTTATTTTTCGTATTAAATTTATTTTGTTAATA
Organism: Excoecaria cochinchinensis; assembly: GCA_947683425.1. NCBI lineage: Eukaryota > Viridiplantae > Streptophyta > Magnoliopsida > Malpighiales > Euphorbiaceae > Excoecaria > Excoecaria cochinchinensis. The sequence goes on from CANTUQ010000004.1 coordinate 9,699,110, forward strand.
ATAAGTATATATTTTTATTATTGTTTTAATTTATTATTTATTTTATTGTTGTATATTAAATTTATTTTTTTATTGTTTTAATTTTGTATTACATTTGTGTGTATATTTATTATTTTGGGTATATATTTTGAATTATAATTGTTATTATATTTATAATTATTTTAAATTTGTGGCATATTATATGTATTATTGTTTTAATTTGGTATTTTATTTGTGTATATATTTTGTATTGCATATATTGCTATTATATTTAAAATATTATTAAATTTGTGGTATATTTGTTATTATATATAGTATTGTTTTAATTTTATATTATATTTGCGTATATATTTATTTTCTTTGTAAGTGTGTATTATATTTGTTATTATATTTATAATTTTTTTATAATTTGTATTATATTTTTTTATTATATGTATTATATATATTTTTTATTTTGTATTATATTTGTGTATATATTTATCAATTTTGTAAGTGGGTATTAAATTTGTGTATATATTGTAAAACTAATTACAAATTTGAAGAAATGGAAAATAGTATTGACTTGAAATTAAATATGAAATTTGAATTACACTGACAAATTAGTGTATTACAAAACAATTATGCATTAAAAAATGTTGACACATGATGGTACTATGTTATTATGATTTTTGCACTACAATTTAAAAATAATGAGTAATTTAGACAGAAGTTGGATGTATAGAAGAATAACACCTAATGGTTACCTTAACCTTGAGTTTGCTGAAGGAGTTCAATGTTTTATTGAATATGCAAGCTCTCAACTTGCATACATGGACGGTCCAAAAATTAGATGTCCATGCAAGAAGTGCAAACACAGGTGTTATCTTCCTATCGAGGATGTGCATCTCCATTTGCTAAAAAAAGCATTTGTATCCAATTATTTTGAATGGACACGGCATTGAGAGCCAATAATTTGTACCACGTCTAGAAGTAATGAAGTTAGATCAGAGATAAATGTAGTTGAATTTTAAGGGAGCACGAATTTATGAGAAGCAATGTTTTTGCAATAGAAAATTCCTATGCCTAAATGGTTTTTCTTGCAGTGGAAATTTCATTTCAGCCAAATCTACACAATTTCGAAGAAGAACCCAACCCAACTGCCAAACAAATTCTTCGACTTACTTAAAGCAGCTGGCCAGGAATTATAGCTAGGCTGTGATAATGTAGAGTTTTACTACGATAGTTATAAAGTGTCACAACAACAAACACATGCATGCGAAACATCATTCACAAAAATTTAGGATTAACAAATTTCATTAAAAGGCAACGCTTAATTACATTCCAAAAATCCATGCATTACATTACAAAACACTTATAGTCTTACTTCAAATTTCGCTTTACAAAATACAACTTCTTTGTTACAAAAACTTTAGTCCCCTTACAGATGCCAACTAAAAATACACATTTTATACTATTACAAAAAAACCTACTTATACAGTGGTTCCTAATGTGTTGGCGATGCAGGACTGTCTTCCAAGACGGTATCTTCAGATACCTACATGGGTAAAATATCCATGCTAAGTGATAACGCTTAGTGGGGAACAATAGAATATGAATGAACACTCACAGTGATCATCAATACAAATTACATACTCAAGCATCATACATATTTACATTTCAATAGCATCCACATTAATATAATTTATCAACAATTACCCACAAACAACTATTAATATAATCAAAACCATTATATAGTTCTTTGCTTCGTATCCTGAAAACACATATATTAACTTACTCGTTTTGGTATTTCTCTATTCATTCTTTGAAAATCGATATATATCACCATATACAGGGTCACATATATATATATTCATATATGGAAAAATATCAATTAGCATTTGCATATGTTTAAACACCATCATCAAACTATAAATGCAAATCCGTATAATGCATACTTTTGTTCAATCCTTAACAATACCACATACTCATCAATTCATATAAAGTTTACAGTTATTTTCTTGCTTACCATATAATAGCTTACCTGATACCACATATTGTATCCATTATGTATTAAATTCACATTACACTAGCAATTATCAACACCAATTGATATATATATAGTAAGTATCCTCATCAAATTATGATCACAAATCCACAATACATGCACATTAACTTATCAATTTTATATACTCACAAATTCACACAGTACATAAAGTTGATATTGAATCACTTATTAGTTTTTTCCTAATTTGACTGCACTTCTATACTAGTGGATAACGGGATTATCACTCTGAAATCCGTAGATACCTTTAAGCTAGTATCCGTAAATACTTTTATAACGCATTAGTATCCATAGATACTTTTATCTTAATCTAGTATCTGTAGATACTTTTATAATGCATTAGTATCCATAGATACTTTTATAACGCATTAGCCTCCATAGATACTTTTATCTCAATCTAGTATCCGTAGATACTTTTATAACACATTAGTATCTGTAGATACTTTTATCTCAATCTAGTATCCGTACATACTTTTATAATGCATTAGTATCTGTAGATACTTTTATATAAAAACACACTCACTCGCTTTTGGGGAACCTATTCCAGGATTACCCCTGACTCAAATGGGGCCGATAATTATAAAGCACTTCGTTTGCTGCACTTTTGACCCTATAGGCATGCCTATCTATCCACGACTCGACTTGTAGGCTAAACAACTGACTTAGTTACTTAAATCCGATTCACATGATAAAAATCTTCGCAAAATTGTGTTGAACAAATATCGGATAGCTCTTAACACTATTCACTTTCATACAGATATAACTTATTTTCAATCTCGTACTTCATCATTTTAATTCATATAGTATATACATATATACATTTAGACACTTACTCACCTGAATTGACACAGTATTAGTCTCCATACAATAAACAATTCTTAAGCCTAAAGCCATAATTCACATCAATACACCAACATTAACTAACGTTATATCATTTGATATTTTGTACACACACGTATATGATTTTCCACACAAGGTCATACCTCATTATGCATAACCTCACATGGATTATATATACTTATCATTTACCATATAACTCCATTGAGCATTAACATGTCATTTAATATTATACACATATGTATGGTTTATTAACAAACACACATTCTAATATATATATACACACATATTAACACATCCATAATTTTCATATGCATAATTATTCATAGACCAATATCACAATCTGCACAAAATAGGATATTCATAAAAATCTCCCAGACATGAGACTCTGTTGCTCTCACGACAGAGATCGACAGTCCCTTCTGTCACGTTCGCGGCATAAGTTGTACCCGCGACAGAACCAACAATTAACTTCTGCCATGCTTGCTGCAATGCCCACGCTTGTGACAGAACACAAACAACCCTTATAGCCCAATCGGAGCACTCCGTCAGACCCACGACCCCTGTCGCATTTGCTATAGAGCTGAACTTCTTGTTCAAAGCTCCACTCCACATACCTCTTTTCTAGCACCTATCCAATATCCACATTCATGACTTCTAAATACTAACATAACATCATCTTCAGCCATCATGGCCTTCTAGCCATAAGTTCACCTATATGATAACTCTACAATCTCACAATTCTCATATTAATTGGACTTAAGAATAAGGAGTTTTGGCTAATGAAACACTACTTGCTCCAAAAGCGCTCCTGCGAAATTTAGTTACACTTTAAGTACACTTTTGAAGAATTTATCAATCTCAAATCATTATGACCATTTGTAGGACAATTATAGACACATATCTTAGGATCCTAGTCCCATGAACCTCATTCAATTTAGAGTCTTACAACTCAAGTTCTAAGACATACAATCCTAGTGGGTCAATTGCCCTAGACAACCAGTTTTCATCAATCAAGCTATTCAAGCTTGAACTCACTAAATTCGTATAACCAATTATCCCAACTCACACATGACCACCTTTATTACACTCATAGACACCTTGACATGCTCAATACCACATTAAACATCGAATCATTCACAAATTGCATAGACATTCCACATTTCTTCAAAGCAGGATTACATACTTAGGTCAAAATCTCATAGCAATCAATTTAGCACATCATATAACATGGATACATATTTTGTATCACACCCAACCCCCACACATAGCCTATCGAAGGACGAAGAGCTACGATGAGCGGAGGGTGCTACCAGACAAAGACACACACTGTAAAATAGAAATCAGAACACATTAGTGCGTGAAGCACGATCTCATAACATATTGACACACTCTCAGATGCTTAATCATATACTTTTTGCACATCATTACAGAACAAGTTAAATCGTTCATATAACTTTATTCATTTAATTGCCTTCTAAGTTAAAGGGGTGGATAAGCTAGTAACGCATAATCATTCCAAACGCATGGATACTAGAGGGTATCATAATCATTCTTTTCTTTTTATTTCAAAACATTTTCGCATGGAATCTTAAGCAAGATTCAAGTTAAATGGGGATCGTGTGGATCCAATTCAGGGACCTAATCAGGGTCCAAAATGCATACGCATGGCTGCAGCAAACTGAACTCTATAGGCCTGCATATCTATCCATGACTCGACTAACGCAGGCTGAATTCCCATATTGTTATTAAATTCTTTCACATTTTACACATACATACACATGTGTTCATTAAGTACTTGTAACCTTCCTTTATAATTACCTAAGCACATGCATTCATACACTTACATATGATTTGCACTAATTATACTTAACATAGCCTTATTATCGGGCATCATGCATTCCTTAAGACTTAACGATCAAATCACATTTACTTATACACATACCTTCATAATAATAATGGTGGGTAAATCCTCGTATTTCGCTTCTTACCATGTGTGAGAGCATTTGAATAAATCATATGTTACTTATATCATTCATAATATTCTTCTTTATACTATGCATCATAAACTTAGTCATACACCCATTCATTCAATAGCCAAACCCACTTATCATGATTTATCACATTCAAACAAAGGAACCAAACATATACTTTTTATAATTCTATGCAGTCATATACGCACATCAAAATCTTCCTAGCATTCGATGCGCTATACACATTTAATTTGCCAATCAATTTACATTCCTTCATATATATGTATATATATATACACAAGTGAAATAACCATAGTGAATTAACTCCTTAATTCAAGTATTAATTGTTTAGCAAAATATGTTACAAACTATTTTAAAGTCGTATATGTACACCATACAAAACAACCCATAAACTTAAACACATTTTAATGCTTAACTAAGGAAAACAGGAGAAGGAGAATTCAGAAATCCAAAAATCCACAACAGAAGCATGTTACACGGCGGTATGGTAAACCCTTACAACCGTGTAAGGTGCTCCACGCGGTGGTATAGAAGACCCATCGCTGTGCAGTAAAGCAAAGATTAACCATACACATCAATAAGCATTTACACGGCGGTATGGGAATTCCTTATTGCCGTGTAGGTGTTACACTGCGGTATAGAGTTTCCTTACCGCCTTGTAGCGCAACGAGCAGGCAAAAATACAAGACCAGGATGCAATCACACAGCGGTATGAACTATCCTTACCACCATGTGAACCGACAAAAACCCAGATTTTCTAGAAAAACAAAGGTTTCTCTTCCCAAATTAAACACCAATTCCCTACACACAATCAATACATATTTCATATGCTCAAAACTCATCTAATTAAGTCAAATTTACACAATCATCATCTCAAATATCAATTCTTTAAAAATAAGTTCATGAATTAAACAAAATACAAATTAAACACCAATTACCAAACCTCAACTCCTTTGCTCCTATTAGCTCTCTTAGCTAAATTTTCTTGCTTCCAAACCCATCCAATATCCTCAGCATATACACAAACACATACACATTACATGAATCTAGGGTTTGACCTAATCAAAAGAGATAGAAGAAATCAAAATTTAACCTAACTTTCCTTAACAATGTCTTCACTTAATCCCCTTGAGCGAATCTGTCACACCCCAACCTATACCATGGAGACTTCTACTCGGATTAGAGGGAGAAGGATCCAAGATAGATAGGAGTGTCACACCCCACTAGTGCAAACAAGCAAACATCACATACATAAATGACATATCAAAGTTAAAGTAAAACTTTGAAAGAAGAAAAGCGATACAAAGCAAAATGAATACTTTTATTAATATACGAAAATGGGTCTTTACATCTTACATCAGTTTAAAAAAAAAAAATACCAATAAACAAAAGTCCAAAGTACACTGTTTCGAAGGGCTAACAAAACATTATATCTATTACAAAAGAAAGGAAAGCCTATACTACAAAACTCCCGATCTCTAGTTGCGTTGGCCTTCCCGATGCGACACGCCCAGACCATGCGTACCAAAACCTTCCACACCTGCACGGATAAACACCCGTGCTAAGCGAAATCGCTTAGTGGGGAAAAACACAAAAGCATAACCGCCACTCACAGTGACGACAACAGAAAGCACATGATAATGATATAATCATAGATGTAGAATCATACATAATTAATTCAAATATTTATATTATCATCCAATGTTCTTATACAAAGACACACTAACACCTGCTTAATCATAAAGAGTGGATAACGAGTACACATAGATACTTGAGAGTATCAATATCATATTATGAACACATAGATACCCGAAGGTATCAAATCATTCTTTTTATTTTTGTTCCAAATTGTTTTCACATAGAATCTTAAGAAAGATTCAAACAGAAGGATCGCGAGGATCCGATCGGGGGACCTGATCAGGGTCCAAAATCGTACACATAGCTGCAGCAACACATAACTCTATTAGGCATGCCTAACTATCCACTTTCTGACATTAGCAGGTTATACGAAATCTTGTCAAATTAACATACATGCTATTCATTTAAATAGGTATTCAAGGCTTTAATGAAAGAATGCATGCAAAAGAAATCAAGTCATTAAGCAAAAAGGAGAAGAAATCAAATTCGGAAGTCACGTCTGTCGCGCTCGCGACAGAAGCCAAAATACACCTCCCCGCCTCGTCTCGCGATCGCGAGTGACCTCGTCCTCACGAGAGGACGCAGGTGCTGCTCTCTGTCGCGCTCATGACAAAAGAGAGCCTTGCACATGTTCGGAGCTCGAGCACTCTGTCGCGCTCGCGACAGTTGTCGCGCTTGCGACAGAGAGCTCCCTTCCAACTCCTCGGCGCAACACCTCTCGCGCCGGTGCGAGGGCTGAAACCTCCGCACTCTGTCAAGCTCGCGACAGTGTCGCGATCGCGACAGAATCGGGTTGTTCAGCTCTTACGCCCAAAATCTGCAGAAATTTCATACCAAACACATTCAAACTTCCAAAATTGATTCTAAACCTCAAAATTAAGTAACACAAGCATCAACAACTCATAATCTAATTAAAAACCCAGCTTTATCACCATTTATTTCAAGTAAATCAACCCAAACACATGCTCAATTTCAAGAAATCCCAAAACAGCAATTTTAACACTAATTGCAACTATTCACATGATTCCTTGCAAATCCTTCAACAATATTCATTCGCTAACATCACATATCATGCTAATTTCAATTTAAGCTATACATATTCAATTCATAACTCCAATCGAAGCTAAAAATGCCAAAACCCAACTCAAATCACACATACATATATAAAACAAATATTCCCAAACCTTATCTCCTCTGCTCCTACTCGTGAGCTCTGCTCCCTCTAGCGATTTCTTTCCCTTTTTCCGGTCTAGGAGACTCCTCTGAACCACAAACCCACAACAACTATAATTAATTCTATAACAACCCACATATATACATATATAATTATAAAACCTAGAGAAGAGGAAGAAGAAAATCTAAGACATAAATAATCCCTACTCACCTTTAAGCTTCAAAATCACTATCTAAACAACTTTAATTACTCAAATAAAGAAGAGGGAGCAAGATTGTGCAAAAAAAAAGGGAGAACGAAGAAGAAGAAAAAGGAAGAGAAGAGAGTGGCGTGAGGAAGAGAGGAAGAACGGGAATCAAAGGGAAGGCTGCCTTCTCTCTCTCTCTCACCAAACTCATTAAATGCTAACTTATCCCTTATGCCACATGTCACTCTCTCCATAGGACACTTGCCCTATAACACACCCTACTCCCATACACTCCTATACACACTAAATTATCCCTTGCTCACATCTTATTCCCATACATTAAATCATATACTAACCTATCTCCTCTTCTCAAACTAATACACATAAATTAAATAAATAATCCAAATTAACACCTACATGCAACACATAAAAATACACACATACAGACACGGACAGGCTCAAACTACTGGGGTGGTTTTGGGGTGTTACAATACTCCCCCACTTAACAGAATTTCGTCCTCGAAATTCTTACCTGCTTCAAACAACTGAGGGTATTGTAGTCTCATAGCTTCCTCTGGTTCCCATGTAGCTTCCTCAATACCATGATGTTGCCATAAGACCTTGACTAAAGGTATCTGCTTATTCCGGAGCTGTCTGATTTCCTTATCCAAAATCCTTTTCGGTTCTTCATCAAACGAAAAGTCTGGCTGAATTCGGATATCTTGTACTGGTAACACATGCGAAGGGTCAGACCGATATCTCCGAAGCATAGATACATGGAAAACATCATGTAGTCTAGCTAACTCCATAGGCAAAGCTAACTGATACGCTACTGGACCTACTTTCCTTAGAATCTCATATGGTCCAATAAAGCATGGACTTAGTTTGCCTTTCTTTCCAAAACGGATAACCTTTCGCCACGGCGACACTTTTAAGAAAACCTTATCACCCACTTCGTACTGAATATCTTTGCGCTTAAGGTTAGCATAAGAACGCTGTCGATCCTTAGCTGCTTTCAAGTTCTGTTGCACAACCCTTACTTTCTCTTCGGTATCCCGCACTATATCCGAACCTATCATAGCCTTTTTCGACAGTTCAGTCCAACATATTGGCGTTCTATATTTCCGTCCATACAATGCTTCATAAGGGGCCATACCAATGCTCACTTGATAGCTGTTATTATACGCGAATTCCATCAAGGACACATACCGATCCCAGCTTCCTGAAAACTCCAAAGCACAACCCCGGAGCATATCTTCCAAAACCTGAATAACCCTTTTTGATTGACCATCGGTTTGAGGATGGAAAGCAATACTGAAATTTAATCGAGTTCCCAAAGCCGCTTGAAGCACTTTCCAAAACTTGGATGTAAAACGAGGATTTCGGTCTGATACAATGGATAACGGAATCCCATGCAATCGGACTATCTCATCCACATACAGTTTCGCCAACTTGTCCATAGAATAATCCAACCGCACTGGCAGAAAATGCGCGGATTTCGACAATCGATCCACTATAACCCACACTGAATCATGCTTACGCTGAGTCATAGGCAGGCAAGATACAAAATCCATCGTGATGTCATCCCACTTCCATTGAGGAATGGGTTAGGGATGAAGCAATCCCGATGGCACTTGATGCTCGGTTTTCACTTGCTGACAGGTGAGACACCTAGAAACAAATTCTATCAAATATTCAGTCCGTTTGCCCTCTTTCACTGCTTGAAAAACACGCTGTAGCACATGGTCATCTAACTGGGCCTTTGCAATCTCCGATCTCAAACTTGGTTTAACTTTAAGTCGAGCAATCAAAGCACCTTCAGAATCAAATCTCCATCTGCTTCGGCTAGCTAGCAACGCAGACATAGACTTTCTACTGAGAGCATCAGCCACTACATTAGCCTTACCCGGATGGTAGTCAATAATACAATCATAATCCTTGAATAGCTCTAACCATCTCCGCTGCCTCAAATTCAACTCCTTCTGAGTTAACAAATACTTGAGACTCTTATGATCGGTAAAAATTCTGCACGTCTCCCCATATAAGTAATGCCGCCATACTTTAAGCGCAAACACTACCGCTGCTAACTCCAAATCGTGGGTCGGGTAGTTCCGCTCATGAGGCTTCAACTGTCTCGATACATAAGCTATAACTTTGTTCCCTTGCATCAGAACACAACCTAAGCCAATTCCCGAAGCATCACTGTACATAGTGTACTCTTTACCCGAAACCGGCTGTGTGAGCACAGGAGCTTTAACCAATAACTCTTTTAAACGATCAAAACTGGCTTGACACTTCTCAGTCCATACAAACTTAACATCCTTCCGAAGTAGCTTGGTTAAAGGAGAGGCTAACACTGAAAACCCCTGAACGAACCGTCGATAATACCCTGCTAAAACCAGAAAACTTCTCACCTCTGGCGCACTCTTCGGAGGCATCCAATTAACAATTGCTTCAATCTTACTTGGATCAACACGTACACCCTCTGCTGACACCACATGTCCAAGAAAAGCCACTTCTTTCAACAAAAACTCACATTTACTGAGTTTCGCATACAGTTGATGATTTCTTAACATTTGTAACACCAACCTAAGATGTTCCTTATGTTCTTTTCGATCTCTGGAGTATACCAAAATGTCATCAATAAATACCACGACAAACTTGTCCAGATACGGTCGGAAAACTCGGTTCATCAGATCCATAAAGGCTGCAGGCGCGTTGGTCAAACCAAAAGGCATCACTAGAAATTCGTAATGACCATAACGCGTCCGAAAAGCCGTCTTCGCCACATCTGCTTCTTTAACCCCCAACTGGTAATAGCCTGATCTCAGGTCTATCTTAGAGAATACCCCAGCTCCTCTCAACTGATCAAAAAGGTCTTCAATCCTCGGCAATGGATACTTATTCTTGATAGTCACTTCATTAAGCTATCGATAATCAATGCACATCCGTAGGGTTCCATCCTTCTTTTTAACAAACAGCACTGGAGCACCCCACGGTGATACACTGGGCCAAATGAATCCTTTGTCTAATAACTCCTGTAACTGACTTTTCAATTCCTTCAATTCCACTAGGGCCATTCGGTAAGGAGCCTTAGAAATCGGAGCTGTACCTGGAACAATCTCTACTGACAATTCAACCTCTCTCTCGGGAGGTAATCCCGGTAGTTCTTCCGGAAAGACATCTACAAAATCTCTTACAATAGGAATGTCTTGAATCTTAACTTGTGCTCTCCGGGAATCTAAAACTACAGCCAAAAATGCTTTACAACCCTTCCTAATAAATCTTCTGGCTTTCATAGCTGATACCACGTTATGTAGAGAACTGCTTCCAATTCCCTTCATAACAACAGACATTTGGTCCTTATCCTTCAAAACCATCACTTTCCTATGACAATCCACTACCGCCCGGTGCTTATCCAACCAATCCATCCCCAGAATAATATAAAACTCGTGGAACGGTAAGCAGATCAAATCCACGACAAACTCTATACCCTGAATCTTTAAGAGACAATTCCGACACACCCGATCAGCCAAAACACTCTGACCTAACGGACTGGATACACAGATCTCATATTCCATCTTCTCTTCACTTCCCAATTTATTCCATAACTTACCAGAACACACATAGGAATGGGTAGAGCCCGGGTCAATCAAAGCATAAACTTCGGAGTTAAACAAAGAGAACTTACCGGCAATCACTTCGGGAGCATTTTGTTCCTCTCGAGCCTTCATAGCATAGGCCCTACCAGCTGTCGGCACAGGGCGATCAACTGATTCTGAGGGTTCTCTCTCTCTAGGCCATCCACCATGACCCCTACCTCTTCCCCGATTACGGCTTCCTTGGGGTGTATTGGACCCAGCTCGACTAGCTTCGTGCTGTCCTGATGGATCTCCATACCGACTTGGACATTTCGCAAGAAGATGGTCCATAGAACCACATCTAAAACAACCTCCTGTTAACCATCGACACTCACCCCAATGTTGTTTGTTGCAATGAGTACATCGGGGAGTGTTATCCCCTCTACCAGTGCCCGCTCCCTGGAAGAACCCTGTCTCCTCCCTCTAGGGGCTGGACTAGCTACAGACTCATCAGCAAAGTTTCCTTGCGATTCCCTCGGTCTCTTGCTTGAAGAAGAGCCACCTCTTGCAGACTTCCTTCTTTGAGCTTTCTCTCTCAAAATATTCTCAGAACGCTCCGCCCTCAAGGCTGCTTGAACCAACTGATAATACTTCACATTCGGAGCCGACATCAACGAGATTAACATCACCTTCAAAGACTCATTCAAGCCTGATTCAAAATGCTGACATCTAAACTCATCTGTGAGAACCCTGGACGGTGCATACTTACTAAGCTTGTTAAACTCATTTTCATACTCAGCCACAGACATTGTTCTTTGCTTGAGAGTTAGAAATTGTGCCCACTTGGCATCCTTATATGCTTTAGTGACATACCGGTTCTGGAACTCACTCTCGAAAAATTCCCATGTAATTGGTTCAGGAACCTGCGGTTGACTAGCCACTAGCCTCCACCAATCATAAGCAGAGCCTTGCAACAAGGACAATGCACACTCCACTTCTTGCTCTGGTGGACATCTTATCTCCCTAAGTACTCTGGATGTCTTCTCTATCCACATCTCTGCCTTATCAGATTCATCTATGCCAGTACCAAAGAAATCCTCTGCACCATGCTTTCTTAACTTCTCAATAGGGGCACTGGGTGCTGTTACCCTCTCATGTACCCTCATCATATTCTGAAGCACCGCTTCCAACGATCCAATAGGCACCTCAGGTCATCCCCTAGGAGGTTGAGCCGGACCAGAAACTGAGGGATCTTGCTCTTGGGGATTAGCACTTTTCGCTGACCCATCAAGTGATCCACGAGCAGACTCCATAACTACAAAACATAAACGCAGAGCGCATCAGGCCAACACAACTCCAACAAACTAACTAACACACTGAAACCCAGTAACATCTAACCCAATAGCTCTGATACCACCTAATGTCACACCCCAACCTATACCATGGAGACTTCTACTCGGATTAGAGGGAGAAGGATCCAAGATAGATAGGAGTGTCACACCCCACTAGTGCAAACAAGCAAACATCACATACAGAAATGAGATATCAAAGTTAAAGTAAAACTTTGAAAGAAGAAAAGCGATACAGAGCAAAATGAATACTTTTATTAATATACGAAAAGGGGTTTTTACATCTTACATCAGTTTACAAAACAAAAATACAAATAAACAAAAGTCCAAAGTACACTGTTTCGAAGGGCTAACAAAACATTATATCTATTACAAAAGAAAGGAAAGCCTATACTACAAAACTCCCGATCTCTAGTTGCGTTGGCCTTCCCGATGCGACACGCCCAGACCATGCGTACCAAAACCTTCCACACCTGCACGGATAAACACCCGTGCTAAGCGAAATCGCTTAGTGGGGAAAAACACAAAAGCATAACCGCCACTCACAGTGACGACAACAGAAAGCACATGATAATGATATAATCATAGATGTAGAATTATACATAATTAATTCAAATATTTATATTATCATCCAATGTTCTTATACAAAGACACACTAACACCTGCTTAATCATAAAGAGTGGATAACGAGTACACATAGATACTTGAGAGTATCAATATCATATTATGAACACATAGATACCCGAAGGTATCAAATCATTCTTTTTATTTTTGTTCCAAATTGTTTTCACATAGAATCTTAAGAAAGATTCAAACAGAAGGATCGCAAGGATCCGATCGGGGGACCTGATCAGGGTCCAAAATCGTACACATAGCTGCAGCAACACATAACTCTATTAGGCATGCCTAACTATCCACTTTCTGACATTAGTAGGTTATACGAAATCTTGTCAAATTAACATACATGCTATTCATTTAAATAGGTATTCAAGGATTTAATGAAAGAATGCATGCAAAAGAAATCAAGTCATTAAGCAAAAAGGAGAAGAAATCAAATTTGGAAGTCACGTCTGTCGCGCTCGCGACAGAAGCCAAAATACACCTCCCCGCCTCGTCTCGCGATCCCGAGTGACCTCGTGCTCGCAAGAGGACGCAGGTGCTGCTCTCTGTCGCGCTCGCGACAGAAGAGAGCCTTGCACATGTTCGAAGCTCGAGCACTCTGTCGCGCTCCCTTCGAACTCCTCGGCGCGACACCTCTCGCGCCGGCGCAAGGGCTGAAACCTCCGCACTCTGTCGCGGTCGCGACAGTGTCGCGATCGCGACAGAATCGGGTTTTTCAGCTCTTACGCCCAAAATCTGCAGAAATTTCATACCAAACACATTCAAACTTCCAAAATTGATTCTAAACCTCAAAATTAAGTAACACAAGCATCAACAACTCATAATCTAATGAAAAACCCAGCTTTATCACCATTTATTTCAAGTAAATCAAGCCAAACACATGCTCAATTTCAAGAAATCCCAAAACAACAATTTTAACACTAATTGCAACTATTCACATGATTCCTTGCAAATCCTTCAACAATATTCATTCGCTAACATCACATATCATGCTAATTTCAATTTAAGCTATACATATTAAATTCATAACTCCAATCGAAGCTAAAAATGCCAAAACCCAACTCAAATCACACATACATATATAAAACAAATATTCCCAAACCTTATCTCCTTTGCTCCTACTCGTGAGCTCTGCTCCCGCTAGCGATTTCTTTCCCTTTTTCCGGTCTAGGAGACTCCTCTGAACAACAAACCCACAACAACTATAATTAATTCTATAACAACCCACATATATACATATATAATTATAAAACCTAGAGAAGAGGAAGAAGAAAATCTAAGACATAAATAATCCCTACTCACCTTTAAGCTTCAAAATCACTATCTAAACAACTTTAATTACTCAAATAAAGAAGAGGGAGCAAGATTGTGCAAAAAAAAAAGGGAGAACGAAGAAGAAGAAAAAGGAAGAGAAGAGAGTGGCGTGAGGAAGAGAGGAAGAATGGGAATCAAAGGGAAGGCTGCCTTCTCTCTCTCTCTCACCAAATTCATTAAATGCTAACTTATCCCTTATGCCACATGTCACTCTCTCCATAGGACACTTGCCCTATAACACACCCTACTCCCATACACTCCTATACATAGTAAATTATCCCTTGCTCACATCTTATTCCCATACATTAAATCATATACTAACCTATCTCCTCTTCTCAAACTAATACACATAAATTAAATAAATAATCCAAATTAACACCTACATGCAACACATAAAAATACACACATACAGACACGGACAGGCTCAAACTACTGGGGTGGTTTTGGGGTGTTACAGAATCCACTTTATCCTTTAAATATTGGCCTTTGATTTGAGTGGAAACGAATGGCATTAGAACAAGAAGGAAAAGAAGAAGAAGAAGTAAGGAAGAAGAAAAACGGGAGACAAGAGGGAAGAGCAGATTTTTTTCTGCTCTCTCTCTCACTTTCTCTTTCTTCTATTAAACCTCTACCCAACCCCTTGCTACTTGTCACCTTGCCATTAGTCCAAAATAAAAATCTTTGTCTTATATCCATTTAGGTCCTTGGCTAAACTCTTCTTAGTCCTTATCCAAATACAAATCACTCACTGAACAATTTATTTTCCTTTCTCAACTTAAATTCTTTTCAATTAAATCCTAATTCCATACTTTACAAATTTATCATTAGCCACACTTATCGAAACTTTTATATTAACTCTTAAATTGTCCAATTTGCATAACAAACACTTCAACGTGCACAACCTTAGTCACGACTCATCCTCAATACGCCTAATTCTTCTAGGGTATATTTCGGGGTGTGACAACTCTTCCCTCCTAAAAGAATTTCGTCCTCAAAATGCACTTACATCTAAAAAATCCAGAAATTATACTCCAATACGCTATCATTTACACTGATCATTTCCGTATCGTCATATAATGCTTACGTTCTACACTTATAATACATACATTTCACTTATCCCAATACACCTTTACTTGTAATATACTTATTTGCTATAACTTACTCTCATCACTATACTATCAAACCACTTCTTTTTAATCCAAAAAGGCTACACAACTCATAACTTTCTCTTGTCCATAACTAAACCCAAACTCATAAAACGGATTAGAAGAAATCCCATAATTCTCTTTCTATTACCTTACATTCAAATTCACAACTCTCATTAGAACAATCATTACTTCAACCACCAATAAAAAATCTAAGTACATACATCTCACATATAAACCATTTAATTAACAACATTTGATATACAGCCCCTTAATACTCCAAAAATCCCTTTCATTCATTCTTATAGGATTCCAAAATATTCCTTTTACTCAACTGTAACTATACACACAGTGCATTCTTCTTAACAATGGCTATGCTCATAAATCACACACTTAATCGTAATATCAAATATTCAATGTACACCCTGCCAGATTTCTCTCCACCAAAACACATATGCAAATGCTTCTCATGTCTGATCAAAAGACTATGATGCAATGAGGATGTGATGTTTCATGTATGCAAGATGATGCAAAAATGCAATTGATGTCATAATGTTTACTTTTCCCATCCCCATGCTTCAATATGCTTTCATTCAAACACTTTACTGGAGATAGCCGACAGGCATACAAAGCATTATCATAACCTTACAAAATCCCGATACTCTTCCATCTCAAAATACCAAAACATCTATTCTCCCAAGGCAACCACATACCAACACTTCAAAACATTTACAAAACCTTCTCTTAGAACACTTATAATCAAAAGAAAATTCCTAATAGATTCTCTGATAACTCATCTAACAAATACAATCCAAATCACACACACATAACAATACAGAACAGGCTGGTCGTGACCTATCGAGACAATTTTTAACTAAACACATCATCTCATTGGGAAAATCTCATTCCCAACTCAAACCCGAAAACAAAATCATACGCTTTGGCCAACACTAAACTATACAGACACACTTTAAAACACCTAGCCAGCCAGAATCAACTAAACCGTCCCTCTAATACAAAATTGTAACACCCCCAACCCCCACACATAGCATATCGAAGGACGAATAGCTACGGTGAGCGGAGGGTGCTACTAGACAAAGACACACATGGTAAAACATAAATCAGAACACATTAGTGCGTGAAGCACGATCTTAGAACATATTGACACACTTTCAGATGCTTAATCATATACTTTTTGCACATCATTACAGAACATGTTAAATCATTCATATAACTTTATTCATTTAATTGCCTGCTAAGTCAAAGGGGTGGATAAGCGAGTAACGCATAATCATTCAGAACGCATGGATACCCGAGGGTATCAAAATCATTCTTTTCTTTTTATTTCAAAACATTTTCGCATGAAATCTTAAGCAAGATTCAAGTTAAATGGGGATCGCGTGGATCCAATTCGGGGACCTGATCAGGGTCCAAAATGCATACGCATGGCTGTAGCAAACTGAACTCTATAGGCATGCCTCTCTATCCACGACTCGACTAACGCAGGCTAAATTCCCATATTGTTATTAAATTCTTTCACATTTTACACATACATACACATGTGTTCATTAAGTACTTGTAACCTTCCTTTATAATTACCTAAGCACGTGCATTCATGCACTTACATATCATTTGCACTAATTATACTTAACATAGCCTTATTATTGTGCATCATGCATTCCTTAAGACTTAATGAACAAATCAAATTTACTTATACATATACCTTCATAATAATAATGGTGGGTAAATCCTCGTATTTCGCTTCTTACCATGTGTGAGAGCATTTGAATAAATCATATGTTACTTATATCATTTACAATATTCTTCTTTATAAGATGCATCATAAACTTAATCATACACCCATTCATTCAATAGCCAAACCCACTTATCATGATTATCACATTCAAACAAAGGAGCCAAACATGTACTTTTCATAATTCTATGCAGTCATATACGCACATCAAAATCTTCCTAGCATTCGATACCCTATACACTTTTTATTTGCCAATCAAGTTACATTCGTTCATATATATATATATATATACACACACACGTGAAATAACCATAGCGAATTAACTCCTTAAGTCAAGTATTCATTGTTTAGAAAAATAGGTTACACACTATTTTAAAGTTGTATATGTACACCACACAAAACAACCCATAAACTTAAACACATTTTAATGCTTAACTAAGGAAAACAGGAGAAGGAGAATTCAAAAATCCAAAAATCCACAACAGAAGCATGTTACACGGCAGTATGGTAAACCCTTACCTATAACACCCCCTACCATACGTAAGCAATCCCATCCGATAAGGAGTGAGATGCCGTATGAGTAAAGGTGTCACCAAACAGATACAAAGCAAATCATACATTCATTCCTAACATACATACTGAAATACAGGATAATTAAAACTTTAAAAGGAAAAGAAAGCAATAGCTGATCATACATTAATATAACAAAACCATTACAATAATGTTCTGATCAACTAGCTGAAACAAAAGATGTTACATATCCAAAATATAAGTATAATAGCGGAAGCTGAAACAAAACTAATTCCAGAGAGTTCTTAACAAAAAGAATCATCATAGATTACAAACTGAGCCCTACACTAAACCTTCTGTGTTGGCTTGACGGCGGTGACTCTCTCACAAAGCAAAACTCCTTCCGCACCTGCACGGGTAAAAACAATGTGCTAAGCGATAAACGCTTAGTGGGGAGATACACATAAAATATGAACGGCCATTCACAATGGTCGTCAAGGCATAACACATACACAATGGCAAAATGCAATAGCTTGTAACATAATTTATAAGAACATGCTCACAATTTAAAGCCATACATTCTGCATCTCAAATTCATATCCATTTCCAGATTAGTTGAACATACATTTCATCAATATACTCATATAGATATCACATGCAGACTCTGGGTAGTGGATAACGAGTGTACAGACAGTACTTTACGGGTACGAGCCGATTACAGACAGTACCTTACGGGTACGAATCGAGAAAACCATTTTACTTATAACTTTTACAAATACATTTCAAAAGGGACGTTAAACAAGATCCTTACACAATAGGGTTCGCGAGGAACCAAACGGGGACCTGATCGGGGTCCAAACGAAACAAAGGGCTGCAGCTAAAAGACTCTATTAGGCATGCCTAACTATCCACTTACTTGACTCTAGCAGGTTATGCGTCATTCAAACCATATTCCAGAAGATAACATAAAATTCATCAGAAGAATCATGGTATCACTCATATCAAAGCATATAAAAATATAACATGCATGATACAGCAGTATAAATCCATTCGGAAGAATTACGGAATTCATTGTTGAGTTAAAACCGGGAAATTTAAGAAAATAGTCCAAACGAAGGTGACCAACAAGGTTGACAGGTCACGGGTCGTGACTGGCATCACAACTCGTGACTAGCCTCCTTCACAAGCCGGTCACGAGTCGTGACTGGGAGTCACGTCTCGTGACTGGCTCTCTTCCTTCGCTGGTCACGCGACGTGACTTATCCCTTCTCTCTCGCTGGTCACGAGTCGTGACTGGGTGTCACGTCTCGTGATTGGCTTCTTCAGGGCTGGTCACACGTGACTGTCTCAGGCTGGTCACGAGTTGTGACTGGGAG
Organism: Excoecaria cochinchinensis; assembly: GCA_947683425.1. NCBI lineage: Eukaryota > Viridiplantae > Streptophyta > Magnoliopsida > Malpighiales > Euphorbiaceae > Excoecaria > Excoecaria cochinchinensis. The sequence continues at coordinate 9,718,609 of CANTUQ010000004.1, forward strand.
TAATACCTCGTGACTGCCTTCCTCTTGGCTGGTCACGAGTTGTGACAGGCAGTCACAACTCGTGACTAGCTTCTATCTGGCAGGTCACGAGTCGTGACTGGAAGTCACGTCTCGTGACTTGACTCTCTTCTTGGATAGTCACGCGACAGACACAGCAAAACGGGAATTTTGTACAATAACACGATTTTCCAGTTTTCCAGAATTTTCCCAGAATACAGAAATCAACTCCAAACTTGAATCAAAATCACACAAATCAATTCCTACCTTCCAGAATATCATTTAAGCATCAAAATGACATATAACAACTTAATTCAGCACTCATCACAACCAAAATCATACATTACCACAATCAAGAACATAAACCCTAGAATTTTACAGTAAGTTCAAATCAAGCACAATTCACAATCAAAAATCCCAAACCTGAGATTCTAAGCTTCAATCACTTAGCTCCACTCGTCCCGGCAACCTCCTTTCCCTTGGGATCGCGAGGGGCCTCAGCTAAACACAACAAATCAAAGAACACCCAACAATGCAAACCCTAAGTTAAATCTAAACTCAAGGAAGAAGAAGATGAAACAAATGAGAGAACAAAATGAGAAGAATACAATTACTTACGAGAGAAGATGCAAAGAGATTATTAACTTCACCAATAAAGTCTTGAATCCTCAATACAGTTCTTAGAATGAAGAAAATGAAGAAGAAGAAGGTGAGTGAAGAAGGAAACGTGAATCTGCCATTTTCCCTTCTTTCTTCCCTTTTTCTTTTTCTTTTCTTTGCCCTAAGTATGTGTCCATTTCCTATTGGTGAAGCTAACCACTCACACTAAACTAACATGCTCTACACACACCTAACACTTTCCCAACTAATGCACACCATACAATGGTATGAACACACACACACAAGCATATCCCAACTTAAAACACCATAAAATGATATGCTCAAGTACACTCAACTATTACCCAATTAATTCACACCCTAAAGCCATATATGCACCCACATACTAACAAAACCCAGAAACATGCATTTTTAATAAAAATACCCTTATGCTATGCCGAACACATACAAATTCATGCTCACACAAACAGGATCATTCTACTAGGGGGCAAACGGGGTGTGACAACTCTCCCCTACTAATAAGAATTTCGTCCTCGAAATTCTCACCTGAACTGAACAAGTGCGGATACTGAGCTCTCATCGACTCCTCTGGTTCCCAAGTCGCCTCCTCGACTCCATGATGAATCCACAACACTTTTACCAAAGGAATCTGCTTACTTCTCAATTGTCTTACCTCTCGGGTTATAATGGCTCGCGGTTCCTCATCATAGGAAAAATCTGGCTTAACCTGAATATCCTGAACTGAAAGAACATGCGAGGGATCTGATCTGTACCGACGAAGCATCGAAACATGGAACACATCGTGCAACTTTGCTAACTCCATCGGTAATGCCAATCTATAGGCTACAGGTCCTGCCTTAGCCAAAATCTCATAAGGACCAATGAAACGAGGACTAAGCTTGCCTTTCTTTCCAAATCGAAGCACTTTCCTCCAAGGTGAAACTTTAAGGAAAACTTTGTCCCCGATCTCAAAATGCACGTCTTTCCTCTTCAAATTAGCATAAGACTTTTGTGGATCCTTGGCTGCCTTCAAATTCCGCTGCACAACTCTAATCTTTTCTTCAGTATCTCTCACCAAGTCTTGCCCAATCACTGATCTCTCGGATAGCTCGGTCCAACAAACCGGAGTCCTACACTGTCGACCATACAAAGCTTCATACGGTGACATACCGATGCTCGACTGAAAACTGTTGTTGTAGGCAAACTCCATAAGTGACACATATCTGTCCCAACTACCCGGGAAATCAAAAGCACAAGCCCTCATCATATCCTCTAAGATCTGAATGATCCGCTCTGACTGACCATCTGTCTGAGGGTGAAACACTGTACTGAAGTTCAACCTAGTGCCAAAAGCTCTCTGCAACTCCTTCCAAAACTTGGAAATGAATCTTGGATCCCGATCTGAGACTATGGATAAAGGCACTCCATGCAACCGAACTATCTCATCTACATAGATACTGGCCAATCTATCCATCGAGTAGTCCACTCTAACTGGTAGAAAATGAGCTGACTTCGTAAGTCGATCCATAATTACCCAAACTGAGTCATGCTTCTTCTGAGTCAAAGGCAAACCAGAAATAAAGTCCATGGCGATATCATCCCACTTCCACTCAGGAATGGATAAAGGCGTAAGCAATCCTGAAGGAACCTGGTGCTCGGCCTTTACCTGCTGACAAGTCAAACACTTGGACACAAAATCCACTATATCACGCTTCATACCAGACCACCAATAAAACTGCTTCATGTCCCGATACATCTTCTCACTGCCAGGATGCATAGTAAAAACTGTACTATGCGCCTCACTCATAAGTTGTCTCCTCAACTCCTCAGACTCTGGCACACACAAGCGATCTCTGAACATAAGCACCTCATCCTGAACTGAAAACTCTGACTGCTTACCCGATCTGACCTCTTGCATAATCCGCTGAAGTCTCACATCATCCCTCTGAGCATCCACAATCCTCTATCTCAAGGTAGGCTTCACACGCAACTGAGCAAGCAAAGCCCCATCTGGACCAAATCTCCATCTGAATCGTCTCAGGAACAAGGCTGAAACTGACTTCCGACTTAAAGCATTAGCGACTACATTGGCCTTACCAGGATGGTAATCCACAATGCAGTCGTAGTCCTTAAACAACTCAAGCCAACGACGCTGTCTCATGTTCAACTCTTTCTATGTGAGGAAGTACTTCAAGCTCTTGTGGTCCGAAAAGATCCTACACTTCTCTCCATACAGATAATGATGCCAAATCTTCGAAGCAAAGATCACAGCCGCTAACTCTAGATCATGCGTCGGATAGTTCTTCTCATGTGGCTTTAACTGACGAGAAGCATAAGCCATAACTTTACCTTCTTGCATCAAAACACATCCAAGGCCAATACCCGAAGCATCACTATAAATGACAAACTCTTTACCCGAAATAGGTTGAGTAAGAATAGGAGCCTCAACAAGCAACTGCTTCAACTGATCAAAACAAGTCTGGCATCTATCTGACCACTCAAATCTGACCCCTTTCCTCAACAATCTAGTCATCAGAGCGGTAATCATAGAAAAGCCCTTAACCAACCGACGGTAGTAACCTGCCAAACCAAGGAAACTCCTCACTTCCTGAACATTTCAAGGCGCTTTCCAATCAACAATCGCCTCAATCTTGGCCGGATCTACCTGAATACCCCTAGCTGAAACAATGTGACCCAAGAATGACACTTCTCGAAGCCAGAAATCACACTTGCTAAGCTTGGCAAACAACTGGTGCTCTCTCAACATCTGCAAAACCAATCTGAGATACTCCTCATGCTCACTCTCATCCTTGGAATACACCAAGATATCATCAATGAACACAACTACAAATCGATCTAAGTATGGCCTAAACACACGATTCATCAGATCCATAAAAGCCGCTGGAGCATTGGTCAAACCAAACGGCATCACAAGAAACTCATAGTGGCAATACCTAGTCCGAAATGCAGTCTTAACCATATCTGCATCCTGAACTCGAAGATGATAGTACCCTGATCGAATATCTATCTTGGAAAACACACCTGCACCTCGAAGCTGATCAAACAAATCTTCAATCCTAGGCAACGGATACTTATTCTTCACTGTGACCTTATTGATCTGTCTGTAGTCGATACACATCCGCAGAGATCCATCTTTCTTCTTGACAAAAAAAACTGGAGCTCCCCAAGGAGATATGCTAGGTCGAATAAACCCCTTATCCAATAGCTCTTGTCGCTGAGTCTTAAGTTCCCTCAACTCTACAGGAGCCATCCGATAAGGTGCTTCCGAAATAGGTGTGGTACCTGGCATAATCTCAATGGACAACTCAACCTCTCTCTCAGGAGGCAAACCAGGCAACTCGCTCAGGAACACATCACTAAACTCCCGCACTATAGGAATATCCTCAATCTGAACTTGATCTCTCTTGGAATCCAACACAACTGCTAGAAAAGCGTCACAACCTTTTCTGATAAACCTCTTGGCTTGCATTACAGAAATCACATTATTCAAAGAACTAGCACCCAAACCCTTCATAAACACAGGAGACTGACATCTATCCCGAAGAACAACTGTCTTCCTATGGCAATCAACTATAGCCCGATGCTTACCCAACCAGTCCATACCCAGAATCAGATCAAACTCTCTGAAAGGTAACTCAATCAAATCTGCTGGAAGCACAACTCCCTTAACCATCAAAGGACAACTCCTAAAGACTCTACTCACACTAACACTATGCCCTAATGGACTGGTCACACAAATCTCATAATCTAACTGATCAACCACATGCAACTTATCAACAATTTTATCTGTGCACAAGTATGAGTGTGTGGAACCAGGGTCAATTAGAGCATATAATTCAGTGTCATGGAGTAGGAACTTACCAGCAATAACATCAGGCGCGTCCTGCTCCTCTCTGGCTCTCACAGCATAAGCTCTAGTGGCAACCTGAGGAGGACGCTCAACAGTCACAGAAGCAGCTCCATCTCTAGGCCGACCGCCTCGACCTCTACCTCTACCTCTTCCTCTAGCAGCCTGAGAAGCATTCGATCCAACTCTGCTAGCTCCTCCCTGAGATCCTGAATCCTCACTCATCTAGGTACAACTAGCCACACGGTGCTCGGTACTCCCACATCTAAAACATCCACCAGTGAGCCACCTACACTCACCTCGGTGAGCCTTGCTGCAATTCGCACAAACAGGTACAACATCAGACCTACCACCTCTGCCAGAACCAGATACTGCTGCAGAACCCTGTCTTCTACCTCTAGGAGTTGAACCAGCTGCTGGCTCATCTTGCGGGTTTCTAGATCTCTTACCCGAAGATGAAGAAGAACCACCTCTAGCTGAATTCCTTCGCTGAGCTCTCTCCCTAAGCAATAATTCCGTCTTCTCTGCCCTTATGGCAGCCTCTGCAATCTGATAATAACTTATCCCAGGTATACACATCAAAGAAATCAAGGCAATCTTCAATGACTCATTCAACCCGGCTTCAAAGTGCTTGCATCTGAAATCATCTGTCATAACCCCACGCGGAGCATAGCGAGACAACCGGTTGAACACTTTTTCATAATCTGAAACTGACAAAGACCTCTGCCTCAAACCCAGAAACTGTGCCCATCTTGCATCCCTAGAAGCTTGAGTCACAAACTTCCTAGTAAACTCCTCACTGAAGAAATCCCAAGTGACCGGATCAGGCATCTGAGGTTGCCTACTAACCAATTCCCACCATTCATAAGCTGACCCCTGAAGCAATGCCACAGCACACTTTGCTTGCTGATCGGGAGGACACCTGACTTCCTTTAAAGCTCTCTTTACCTTATCAAGCCACTTCTCCGCTAACTCAGACTCATCTAGCCCAGTCCCATAAAAATCATCAACACCAGCTCTTCTCAAACTCTCAATAGGGGCTCTTGGAGCAGTCACTCTCTCCAAAACCCTAGCCAGATGCAATCTGAACATAGCCTCAAAAGGCATGGCTGCGGCCTCAGGCTGGACCCTAGCATGCTGAGCCGACACAGTAACAGAAACAAATAGATCTACAGCTGGAGGATTCACACTCTCGGCAGACTCCTCAAGCGCACCATAAACAGAATTAGAAGCCATCTAACAAACAAGAGGACAACCGCATTAGCCAACACAGATCTAGACACATACTCATCTACACACTTCAAGACATCAATAAAGCAAACAACACCCAGAAACGCCTAAACCTATGGTCTGATACCAAAAACTGTAACACCCCCTACCCATACGTAAGCAATCACATCCGATAAGGAGTGAGACGCCGTATGAGTAAAGGTGTCACCAAACAGATACAAAGCAAATCATACATTCATTCATAACATACATACTTAAATACAGGATAATTAAAAACTGTAAAAAGGAAAAGAAAGCAATAGCTGATCATACATTAATATAACAAAACCATTACAATAATGTTCTGATCAACTAGCTGAAACAAAAGATGTTACATATCCAAATTATAAGTATAATAGCGGAAGCTGAAACAAAACTGATACAAGAGAGTTCTTAACAAAAAGAATCATCATAGATTACAAACTGAGCCCTACACTAAACCTTTTGTGTTGGCTTGACGGCGGTGACTCTCTCACAAAGAAAAACTCCTTCCGCACCTGCACGGGTAAAAACACCGTGCTAAGCGATAAACGCTTAGTGGGGAGATACACATAAAATATGAACGGCCATTCACAATGGTCGTCGAGGCATAACACATACACAATGGCAAAATGCAATAGCTCATAACATAATTTATAAGAACATGCTCACAATTTAAAGCCATACATTCTGCATCTCAAATTCATATCCATTTCCAGATTAGTTGAACATACATTTCATCAATATACTCATACAGATATCACATGTATATAGTCATAAGAGTAGAGTAAACCAATCGAACACCAAAAGAACACCTGCAGACTCTGGGTAGCGGATAACGAGTGTACAGATAGTACTTTACGGGTACGAGCCGATTACAGACAGTACCTTATGGGTACGAATCGAGAAAACCATTTTACTTATAACTTTTACAAATCATTTTCAAAAGGGACCTTAAACAAGATCCTTACGCAATAGGGTTCGCGAGGAACCAGACGGGGAACTGATCGGGGTCCAAACAAAATAAAGGGCTGCAGCTAAAAGACTCTATTAGGCATGCCTAACTATCCACTTACTTGACTCTAGCAGGTTATGCGTCATTCAAACCATATTCCAGAAGATAACATAAAATTCATCAGAAGAATCACGATATCACTCATATCAAAGCATATAAAAATATAACATGCATGATACAGCAGTATAAATCCATTCGGAAGAATTACGGAATTCATTGTTGAGTTAAAACCGAGAAATTTCAGAAAATAGGCCAAACGGAGGTGACCAACAAGGTTGACCGGTCACGGGTCGTGACTGGCATCACAACTCGTGACTGGCCTCCTTCACAAGCCGGTCACGAGTCGTGACTGGGAGTCACGTCTCGTGGCTTGCTCTCTTCCTTCGCTGGTCACGCGACGTGACTTATCCCTTCTCTCTCACTGGTCACGAGTCATGACTGGGTGTCACGTCTCGTGACTGGCTTCTTTAGGGCTGGTCACGCGTGACTGTCTCAGGCTGGTCACGAGTCGTGACTGGGAGTCACGCCTCGTGACTGCCTTCCTCTTGGCTGGTCACGAGTTGTGACAGGCAGTCACAACTCGTGACTAGCTTCTATCTGGCAGGTCACGAGTCGTGACTTGCCTTTCTTCTTGGATAGTCACGCGACAGACACAGCAAAACGGGAATTATGTACAGTAACACGATTTTCTAGTTTTCCAGAATTTTCCCAGAATACAGAAATCAACTCCAAACATGAATCAAAATCACACAAATCAATTCCTACCTTCTAGAAGATCATTTAAGCATCAAAATGACATTTAACAACTTAATTCAACACTCATCACAACCAAAATCATACATTACCACAATCAAGAACATAAACCCTAGAATTTTACAGTAAGTTCAAATCAAGCACAATTCACAATCAAAAATCCCAAACCTGAGATTCTAAGCTTCAATCACTTAGCTCCACTCGTCCCAGCAACCTCCTTGCCCTTGGAATCGCGAGGGGCCTCAGCTAAACACAACAAATGAAAGAACACCCAACAATGCAAACCCTAAGTTAAATCTAAACTCAAGGAAGAAGAAGATGAAACAAATGAGAGAACAAAATGAGATGAATACAATTACTTACGAGAGAAGATGCAAAGAGATTATTAACTTCACCAATAAAGTCTTGAATCCTCAATACAGTTCTTAGAATGAAGAAAATGAAGAAGAAGAAGGTGAGTGAAGAAGGAAACGTGAATCTGCCATTTTCCCTTCTTTCTTCCCTTTTTCTTTTTCTTTTCTTTGCCCTAAGTATGTGTCCATTTCCTATTGGTGAAGCTAACCACTCACACTAAACTAACATGCTCTACACACACCTAACACTTTCCCAACTAATGCACACCCTACAATGGTATGAACACACACACACAAGCATATCCCAACTTAAAACACCATAAAATGATATGCTCAAGTACACACAACTATTACCCAATTAATTCACACCCTAAAGCCATATATGCACCCACATACTAACAAAACCCAAAAACATGCATTTTTAATAAAAATACCATGCTATGCCGAACACATACAAATGCATGCTCACACAAATAGGCTCATTCTACTAGGGGGAAAACGGGGTGTGACATTTCCGCCGTGTAAGGCGCTCCACACGGTGGTATAGAAGACCCATCGCTGTACAGTAAAGCAGAGATTAACCATACACATAAGTAAACATTTACACGGCGGTATGGGAATTCCTTACTACCGTGTAGGTGTTACATGGTGGTATAGAGTTTCCTTGCCACTGTGTAGCACAACGAGCAGGCAAAAACACAAGACCAAGATGCGATCACATGGCGGTATGAAATATCCTTACCGCCGTGTGAACAGACGAAAACCCAGATTTTCAAGAAAAAGAAAGGTTTCTCATCCCAAATTACACACCAATTCCCTACACACAATCAATACATATTTCATATGATCAAAACTCATCTAATTAAGTCAAATTTACACAATCATCATCTCAAACATCAATTCTTTCAAAACAAGTTCATGAATTAAACAAAATACAAATTAAACACCAATTACCAAACCTCAACTCCTTTGCTCTTATTAGCTCTCTTAGCTAAATTTTCTTGCTTCCAAACCCATCCAATATCCTCAGCATATGCACAAACACATACACAAAACATGAATCTAGGGTTTGACCAAATCAAAAAAGATAAAGTAAATCAAAATTTAACCTACCTTTCCTTAACAATGTCTTCACTTAATCCCGTTGAGAGAATCTGTCACACCTTAAGGAGTTCAGGTGTAGGTATTTTTAGGCCGGATTGAATGAGTCATTGAGGACGATTCTAATTTCTTTGATGAGTACTCCAGGAGTTGGGTACTACCAGATTGTGCAAGCTATAGTGCGGGTTGAGAGGTTCGAATCGGTTTTGAGAGAGAGGGCTCAGAGGAGGAATCCCTCTCGTGGAGGTTCATCTTTATCCTCGGGTAAGAGGTCAAGGAACCCGCAGGATGAGTCATCTGGAGGCCCGGCTATGAGAGGTAGAAGATAGGGTTCAGCTATGGTATCTGGTTCTGGCAGAGGTAATTCGGGTGGAAGGACTGAGTTGTTGCTGGAATGTTCTCATTGCAGCAAGCGTCATAGGGGTGAGTGTAGGTGGCTCAAAGGTGGGTGTTTCCGTTATAGGAGCACCAAGCATTTCTTAACCAATTGTCCGAGGGGGAATGATGTTTCCAGTGACCAGAGAGAGCCCAGTAGGGTTGACTCGAATGCTTCGCAAGCCAGCCGTGGTAGAGGTCGAGGCAATCAACCAAGAGAGGGAGCTGCATTAGAGTCAGTTGAGCTTCCTTTGACAGTGTCAGCTAAAGCCTATGAAGTGAGAGCTCGGGAGGAGCAGGATGCTCCATATGTGATTGCCGGTAAGTTTCTACTCCATGACACTGAATTATATGCTCTAATTGATCCTGGTTCCACACACTCATATTTGTGCATAGATAAGTTATTTGATAAGTTGCATGTTATAAATCAGTTGGATTATGAGATTTGTGTGACTAGTCCTTTAGGGTATAGTGTCAATGTGAGTAGAGTGTATAGGAATTATCCCCTGTTGGTTGAGGGAGTTGAGTTTGTAGCAGATTTGATTGAGTTGTTATTCAGAGAGTTTGATCTGATTTTAGGTATGGACTGGTTGGGTAAGCATCGGGCAATGGTTGACTGTCATAGGAAGACCGTGGTTCTTCGGGATAGAAATCAGTCTCCTGTGGTTTTTAGAGGTTTGGGTTCAAGTTCTTTGAGTAATGTAATCTCCGCCATGCAAGTGAAGAGATTCATTAGGAACTGTTGTGAGGCTTTTCTAGCAGTGATATTGGATTCTAAGCGAGATCAAGTTAGAATCGAGGACAACCCTGTTGTTCAAGAGTTTGGAGATATTTTTTCGAGTGAGTTGCCTGATTTGCCTCCTGGGAGAAAGGTGGAGTTGTCTATAGAGATAGTGCCGGGTACTACTCCCATATCGAAAGCACCTTATCGGATGGCTCCTGTAGAGTTGAGAGAGCTCAAAACTCAGCTACAAGAGCTATTGGATAAGGGGTTTATTAGACCCAGCATATCTCTATGGGGATCTCCTATTTTGTTTGTTAAGAAGAAGGATGGTTGTATGAGGATGTGTATTGACTATAGGCAAATTAATAAGGTCACAGTGAAGAACAAGTATCCTTTGCCTAGAATCGAGGATTTGTTTGATCAGCTTAGAGGTGCTAGAGTCTTTTCGAAGATTGATCTTCTGTCGGGGTATTATCAGTTGCGAGTTAAGGATGAGGATGTTGTTAAGACTGCATTTCGGACTAGGTATGGCCATTATGAGTTCTTAGTGATGCCGTTTGGTTTGACCAATGCACCGGCGGCTTTTATGGATTTGATGAACCGAGTGTTTAGGCAATATCTTGACCGATTTATAGTGGTGTTTATAGATGATATCTTGGTTTACTCCAAGGATGAGAGTGAGCATGAGGAGCATCTTCGATTAGTTTTGCAAGTGTTGAGGGAGCATCGGTTGTTTGCAAAGCTTAGTGAGTGTGACTTCTGGCTTCGGGAAGTGTAATTCTTAGGTCATATTGTATTAGCTAAGGGTATTCAAGTGGATCCATCTAAGATTAAGGCGATTATGGATTGGAAAGTGCCTAAGAATGTTCCAGAAATGTGGAGTTTTCTTGGTTTAGCAGGTATTACCGTAGGTTTGTGAAGGGTTTCTCAGTTATTGCTGCTCCGATGATGAGGTTGCTGAGAAAAGGGGTCATATTTGAGTGGTCGGATAAGTGTCAGGCCTATTTTGAGCAGCTGAAGGGATTGCTAGTTGAAGCTCCTGTACTTACTCAACCCATCTCGGGTAAAGAGTTTGTGATGTACAGCGATGCTTCGGGTGTTGGGCTTGGATGTGTGTTGATGCAAGAGGGGAAAGTTGTGGCTTATACTTCTCGTCAGTTAAAGGCACATGAGAGGAACTATCCGATGCACGATTTGGAGTTGGCGGCCGTGATCTTTGCTTTGAAGATTTGGCGGCATTATCTGTATGGGGAGAAGTGTAGGATCCTCACTGATCATAAGAGCTTTAAGTATCTCCTCATGCAGAAGGAGTTAAATATGAGGCAACGTTGATGGTTAGAATTATTTAAGGACTATGACTGCATTGTGGATTACCATCCTGGTAAAGCGAATGTGGTCGCAGATGCTTTAAGTCAGAAGTCGGTTTCAGCTTTGTTCTTGAGGCTATTCAGGTGGAGATTTGATTTGGATGGGGCTTTAGTTGCCCAATTTCGAGTGAAGCTGACCTTGAGGCAGTTCATAGTGGATGTTAAAAAGGATGATGTGAGATTGCAGCGGGTTTTGTAAGAGGTCAGATCGGGTAAATAGTCAGAGTTCTCGATTTTGGATGGGGTGCTTATGTATAGGAATCATTTATGTGTGCCTGAGCGTGATGAGTTAAGGAAGTAGCTTTTGAGTGAGGCACACTCTACGGTTTTTACTATGCATCCTGGTAGTGAAAAGATGTATCGGGACATGAAACCGTTCTATTGGTGGTCTGGTATGAAGAGAGATATTGTGGATTTTGCGGTAAAGTGCTTGACTTGTCAGTAAGTAAAGGCCGAGCATCAAGTCCCTTCGAGATTGCTCACACCTTTATCCGTTCCTGAGTGGAAATGGGACGATATTGCCATGGATTTTGTGTCTGGTTTGTCGTTGACTCAGAGGAAGCATGACTCGATTTGGGTGATAGTGGATCGGCTTATGAAGTCGGATCATTTTCCACCGGTTAGAGTGGATTATCCAATGGATAAGTTGGCCAGTATCTATGTAGATGAAGTGGTCAGATTGCATGGAGTGCCGTTGTCTATAGTGTCAGATCGGGATCCAAGGTTCACATCTAAGTTTTGGAAAGAACTATAGAGAGCTTTGGGTACCAAGTTGAATTTCAGTACGGCGTTTCATCCTCAGATAGATTGTCAGTCAGAGTAGGTCATACAGATCTTGGAGGATATGTTGCGGGCTTGTTCAGTGGATTTTTCGGGTAGTTGGGGCAGATATGTGCAGCTTATGGAGTTTGCCTACAACAACAGTTATCAGGCGAGCATCGGTATGTCACCGTATGAAGCTTTGTATGGTCGACAGTGTAGGACTCCGATTTCTTGGACAGAGTTATCCGAGCATTCGATTATTGGGCCAAAATTAGTCAGGGATACCAAGGAGAAGATCAGAGTTGTACAGCAAAATCTGAAAGCGGCTAAAGATCGGCAGAAATCCTATGCTAACCTAAAGAGGAAAGATGTTCAATTTGAGGTCGGGGATAAAGTTTTCCTTAATGTTTCACCTTGGAGGAAAGTGCTTTAATTTGGCAAGAAAGGTAAGCTTAGTCCTCAATTTATTGGACCGTATGAGGTGTTAGCTAAGATCGGTACGGTAGCCTATAAGTTGGCTTTGCCGATGGAGTTGACGAAGTTGCACGATGTATTTCATGTTTCTATGCTCCATCGGTACAGATCAGATCCTTCGCATGTGCTTTCGGTTCAAGATGTGCAAGTGCAGCTAGATTATTCGTATGATGAGGAACCGAAGTCTATTTTAGCTCGGGAAATAAGACAGCAGAGTTATAAGCAAGTCCCTTTAGCCAAAGTGTCATGGAATCATCACGGGGTAGAAGAAGCGACTTAGGAGCCAGAGGCGATGATAAGAGCTCAGTACCCACAGCTATTCAGTTCAGGTGAGAATTTCGAGGATGAAATTCTTGTTAGTATGGGAGAGTTGTAACACCCCATTTGCGCCCTAGGAGTTTGAGCCATGTTTGTGCATGCGCATTGTGTTTGTTTTGGTGTGTGATAAGGGTATTTTGGGAAAATGCATGTTTTGGGGTTATATTTGTGTGTAGGTGCATATATGATATTAGGGTGTGCATGTGTTGAGTTGCATTAGTGTGTGTTTGCTCACATGTTTGTAGGATGTGAGTGAGTGAGTTGTGGTAGTGTGGGAGGGCATACATGGTAGTAATGTGTGCTTTTTAGAGGATAGCCTTGTGTGTATTGTGGTGTTTGGATGTAGGGTGTGAATTATTAAGACTCACCAATCATAGGCTACCATGTGGAAAGGAGAATAGTGGAGAATGTAGTAGGGAGGAAAGAGAAAGAGAGAGCAGAAATTGAAATTGCTGCTCTCCCGTTTTTCCCTTCCTCTCCCTTTTACATCCTCTTCTTCTTCCTCTTTCTCTTGCTCACCTTGGTTTCCTCCTTTTTGGTTGGATTATTGGTGGATCTTGGTAATTCACACCCTACATCCAAACACCACAATACACACACGACTATCCTCTAAAAAGCACATATTACTACCATGTATGTCCTCCCACACTAGCACAACTCATTCACTCACATCCTACAAACATGTGAGCAAACACACACTAATGCTACTCAACACATGCACACCCTAATATCATATATGCACCTACACACAAATATAACCCCAAAACATGCATTTTCCAAAAATACCCACCCTTATCACACACCAAAACACACACAGTGCGCATGCACAAACATGGCTCAAACTCCTAGGGGGCAAATGGGGTGTTACAGAATCCACATCATCCTTTAAATCTTGGTCTTTGATTTGAGTGGAAACGAATGACATTAGAACAAGAAGGAAAAGAAGAAGAAAAGGTGATGAAGAAGAAAAACGAGAGACAAGAGGGAAGAGCAGATTTTTTTTTCTGCTCTCTCTCTCACTTTCTCTTTCTTCTATTAAACCTCTACCCAACCCCTTGCTACTTGTCACCTTGCCATTGGTCCAAACTAAAAATCTTTGTCTTATATCCATTTAGGTCCTTGGCTAAACTCTTCTTAGTCCTTATCCAAATACAAATCACTCACTGAACAATTTATTTTCCTTTCTCAACGTAAATTCTTTTCAATTAAATCCTAATTCCATACTTTACAAATTTATCATTAGTCACACTTAGCGGAACTTTTATATTAACTCTTAAATTGTCCAATTGGCATAACAAACACTTCAACGTGCACAACCTTAGTCATGACTCATCCTCAATACGCCTAATCGTTCTAGGGTATATTTCCGGGTGTGACATATTTTCACCTCAACTGAACACACAATCGACATGCATTTCAAAGTTTCTTTGCAATCAATTTAACATACCAAAAATAGATTTTTCCCAAACTAGATATCAAAACATAGTTTTACTCAATCTTTTCTTCATCATTATATATACTAATTGCATGCAAGTTTTTAATATACAAATTAAGCCATGCAACTCATTAAACACAATAAAAAACAACAACTCTAAAACAACCCAAGAGTTAATAATTCCTACACACTATCAAGACAAAAATGTTCCCAAACCTCAATTTCCTTAGTTCTTATGTGCTCACTTGCCACCTTGATCATCAACCCTCTTCTTTCCCTTTTCTTTTCTCATAGCCACCACCACATGTACAATCAAATTCCAGAATTGGGAATAAAGGAAATCAATTTCCACAGAAACTTTGAAATTAAGAACAAGTAGAAAAAGATGAGGAGCAATCTAATTAAACACTTACCTTGTTAATTCAAAAACTCACATCAATCACTTGATCACTTAACAAAAATTATGGAATCACAAAGCTAAAGATGAGGAGGCACAAAATGAGAAGAGAAGAAGAAAGCAGAAAACTTAAAGAAAGACCAGTCGAAGGACACATGCAGAAAATGAGGATTCTCTTTCTCATCAAAGCCTTATATTGCATGTACAATGGTGAGGTGACATAAGCACAAGGTGACACTCGGATTCCAGTTCCCACTTCTTAATCTCAATCAACTTAATTAATCCCACTTCTAATTAATCATGCATAATTACTTTATGGCCACTTAACTTATTTTAATTTTTGCAATTAGGTACTTGATTTCTCAATTACACTTAAGTCCAAATTAGAAATCCCAAATCAAGCTCATTCAATTACCCTAGTTAAGCAAAAATACTACTAGGGTAGATTTCGGGTCATTATAGATAATATGAACCAGTTAGAATCTATTGCTCGAATATTGAACATAAAATCTGATGGTCATATTTCTGGTCGTAGTTTAAATGAAATCCTGGCTTGGTACAAGAATTATTGCCTTCGGATAATAAAATGGTTGACAGTTTTTATACTATGAAGAAGCTACTTTTGGGTCTTGGTTTTCCAGTAGAAAAAATTGATTGGTGCAGGCTGGTGTAGACACCGGGTCCCGAATCAGCCCGGACCAGGGTTACCCAGTGATGAAAGTAATGCCTGTTCACAGGCAAAGAGGTTGGAAGTGATGGTTCCCTCATTAAAGCCATTTTCTAAAATAAAAAATAATAAATAAAAATTAATAAGTTTTTTTAAAAAAGGGGGTGTTGAAAATGATGTTTTCCTAGTTACATAAAACATATAAAAAAAATTCGGAAGTTCGCGGCCACTGGCGTGCGCGCCTCACGGCCGTACCTCTCCCCCAGCGCGCGTGACACGCGCCCAGCTTGTCGTCCGCACACAGTTTTGCCGAAAATCCATTTTTTTCACCCAGATCTGGGATTTTGAGTCCAATTTGGAGTCTAAATGAGTTTTTTGGGATAATTAATAATAAATCGGGATTTTATCATGAAAAAATGGAAAATTTTGACTAAAATTAATTTTTCTTCTCCTAATAGAATTAGGCCGTTTTTTTTAATTATATAAATAGTTTGAGGTTAAAAACCTGGGGGGGGGGGGGGGGGGGGGGGGAGAGGGGCCTCCATGATTTTTGACATTTTTTTTGAGAGAATTTCTTCTTCTTTTTCTTTTTATTGATTTTTCTTCTCTAATTTCAGATTGAATTCTTTCAATTAATAAGGATCAATTAAAATTGAAAAATCAATTTTCAATTCTTAAGCATCCAAATTAATTTCTTTGTTTTCTTTATAAACAAAGGAATTAATTTCACTTCTAAAACATTTTTTGTGGAATTTTTTAAGGAGATCAGCCATCATATTCCTTCCATCAAATCCAAATCTAAGGGTAAATTTTCTGGGCTCAAAAATAACTATTTTCATCTTATTCTCTTATTTCTTATTTATTTATTTTGTACATGTAAATATTGCTCTCTTGATTTTTTTTTATTATTTTTAACATGCAATTAATTAATTTATTTTTCTTTGATTTTTTTCTTTTTTTGCCATTTAAATATTTATGTTAATTATGATAACATGTAAATAATTAATTAAACCAACTTTGCATCTTTAATTCAATCATGCTATTTTGCTAATTTAATCAAATTATTTTCTTTTCCTTTTCTTTGAAAAATGGGATCCAATTATCTCCTTCTTTTTTAATATTGCCCAAAATAACTCTTCGATTTTTAAGTGTGCATGAAGGAACCAATGTTCCTACTTCAAAAGAATGACCCGATTTATGTATGTTATTTAGTTAATTGACTTTGTTTGTTTAATTTTGCATTTATCTTGAGGGATTGCATTTTTGTCCCGATTTCCATCTTGTAATTTATTTTAGCTTTTCTTTTAATTTTGGGGGATTGCTCTGTCCCTTTTTTTTCACTTGTAATTTTTATCACTTTCTTTACTGCTTTCCAAAATGCTTGAAATGTGCCTTAATTTTGTTACATGATTGCGTGAGATGAGAGGTGGAATTTCAGTTGTTAAAAACTCATTTATAACTTAACTTAAGGTGTTAATAAGAGTGAAGTTTCGAACACCTTCGCTGGTTTAAGACTCCCGAGGTTAGATGACCTTTCCCAATTTCTTGTAAATTGGGTGACGACTCCAAAATACCTCAAAGGTGCCTAAAAGTTTCATGGGATTAGATAAACTTTCCAATGTTCTATTGGGTAAGGAATTCCAAGATATCTCGTGTTACCTAAAATCTAGATGCTAAATTCTTCTCGGACCCTTAAAGCGAGCCGGGTTCGGGCTGCGCGCATCACATTGGTGACTGCACTGGGGACGATCGAAACTTTGCTTCAAAAGTGACTTAAGTTAAAATTATAATTAAGTTTTTAAGAATCAAAAATTCCATTTCCATTCAAAATTGCATTGCATCCATTAGAGCCTTAGAATTTTGCTAGTTGGTTGCTTATTTTACCATGGTGCATTCCTGAAACACAACCCTACTTTCACTCATTGTAGGGAAATGCTCAGGATAATCACCAGTTCAAGCCTTGTACCGTCAATGGTATATCATGTAACACCCCAAATCGGGCCTAGTCGGAATCGGCAAGCTAAGTCGGTTAAGTGAAGGGTATTTTGGTAATTTATGCATGAGTAATATGGATAATAAGGATTTATTTGCTAAGAAATTAATTAAATAAAGTAAGTAAAGGAATTATTATGGTGTGTTAGTAGTGTATGGTAGTAGGATGTTTATGGGCTAAGAGATTCTATTGAGTGATTTATGAGCATGGCACCTTGGATGAAAAGTGGGTTATAAGAAATGTTAGGGTGTGACTTAGATTTGGTAACATGGAGATATTATTGTAGGAGTTATGTTAGCGTATGTGTGTAAGATAGGGAAGTAGGGTATGAGTAAAGGAAAAGAATTATGTGTAGGTGAGAGTATGGGAGTAGGGTATTCTTGTGGGATCAAATCCTATGAGAGAGTGACACTTGGCAAGTGGATAGAGTTGAATTAATGAGTTGAGAGAGAGAGAGGACATCTGTAAATCACTTGGGTTTTCTTCTTCCTTTCCCGTTCTCCTCTTCCTCCTCACGCCATTAATCTTCTTCTTTCTTTTCTTCTTCTTTCCTTTTTCTTCTTTACTCGTTTCTGCTCTTTCTTCTTCCCATGGGTAGTTTGAGTTGCTTCTAAGAGGTAAGTTAGGATTGTAGGTGGCTGATTTCTCTTTTTTTCCTTGTTTTGCTTTTAAATTGGATGAGTTAAGGTTATAGATTAAGTAATATTCTGGGTTTGTTTGTGCAAGTGATTGGTGATAGGAAGAAGCAAAGTAAAGGAAAAGAGAAGATTTAAATCTTGAAGAGAACCGCTATTGTGCAACAAGAGGTTTGGGAATTTGATTCTTACATTTGAGTTTTTAATTTGTCTTTGCCCTAAATTCTTCTTGGATTAGGAATATACATTTGTATATGATTTCCAGTAAATTGAGTGTGTTGATATGAGTTTTATACATGTATTTGCTTTGATAAATGTATTAATAATGCATGAAGTGGCTTAAGTTGAAGGTGTGTGAGAATTGGAAGTGAAGTGTGTAATTGGGGTAAACCCTGTTTCGTTCTCATCTGACCCTTGTGCAATGTTTTTGTCATAAGTAGAGTTTTAGAACTCCAAACCATGTGATTCTTGTGCCATTAGAACCATTACTTCCATCTAATTAAAAGTCTTAGAAATAGCCTTGGGCAAATGCTTGCTCTAAGACCATGAAATTTGGATAAATCCGAAGTGTTTCTTTTTATGTCGGGTTATTTGACCAGTATAGATTGTGGAGTTCATATCTCGAGTTCTAGATGTCAAATTTACCTGAAACTTGTTCCATTTGAAATTTAAGACGTAGGGGAACATTTGTTAAGAAGACCACGTTTCCTAAAAATGGGTTTTAGAGGTCGGTTTTCGCGATACTAGTTTATAGTAGAAAGCAGTCTGTTTTGGAAGCTGAGGCGAGCCTCTGTCGCGAGCGCGACAAGGGTCGCGACCTCTTGACAGAAAAATATGTTTTGAGCCTTTTCTTCTTTATTTTTAAGTCTAGGGTTGACCCAGATCAATCCCGTATCTTTCCCATCAGTTATTATGCATGTTTAGGGTAATTAAATGACTATATAAGTAATTATCGTTGGGAAGAACTTAGGAGTATGATTAAGATTGGTGATTTAGCTAGTAAATAATAGTAGATATAACTTGTGAAGGATGAGGATTAATATGTGTTGATCTCTTGAGTAACCTAAGCATGATATATCATATGTTTGAATGCATTTAACGTGAGTGCGATTGAGATGATTGATGAATAATGTTGTTATTGTAGATTGTGTAAATGGACATTGTTAGTGGCATGTTTTATTGAAATTATTGATACGAATGTTGGGTTTATATTGTTAATGATTTGTGGCTTGCTGGAGATGAGGTAAGAGACCTTTGGATATGTTTCGTGTGTTTGTGAGTGAGTTTGAGGAAGGAAAGATCCGACAGAATTCTGCAGATTTTCGGAATCAGGACTCTGTCGCGATCGCGACACTGTCGCGAGCGCGACAGAGACCGATGATTCTGATGTTGTGCCGTCGCGAGCACACGACGCTGTCGCGAGCCCGCGATAGCAATAGCTTGTCTGCTCTCTGTCGCGAGCGCGACAACCGTCGCGATCGCGACAGAGCACATTATTGGCCTGTTCTATCGCGAGCACGCGACTTGTCGCGACCCCGCGATAGCAATGTTTGCCCTCTATCGCGATCGCGACAACATCGCGAGCGCGACAGAGTCGGGCCCTTCTCTCCTTCCCGCGGTCGCGAAGCCCGTCGCGCGCGCGCAGCGAAGAGACTATGGTCTCTGTCGCGAGCGCGACAGGGATCGCGAGCGCGACATATGTGTTTTGTTGAATGAGTTTTTGAATTCCGAACTTATGATGCCTTTAGGTTTATTCTTTGACTATTTTAGGAAGTATGTTAATATAATTGAATGTATTATGCATATCTATACTGATGATCTTTTTCTAAGATTATTATATTATGCTTAAGTGTAAATTGTATGATGCATGATTGCCTTTATGAACTTATTCTTATGTTTCATCTATTGCTGCTCATGTGTAATGATATAAATTATGTGGTTTGAAATATGATTTGTATTATGCATGACCTGCGAGAGTCAGTCTAGTGGATAGTTAGGCATGCCTAATAGAGTCTATGTATGTGTAGCTGCAGCGCCCCTTTGAACGATTTGGACCCTGATCAGGTCCCCGAATGGTTCCTCGCGAACCCCTATTATGTGTATGTGTATGGATCTTGTTTAAGGTCCTGTTCAATGAAATGTTGCCTTCCGACTTGTACCTGTATGGTACATTATATTATGTGTTCCCCCTGATGTTTCCCCGGTCAGAGATCGGGCTATGTGTTCCCTCATGAGGTCTCCCCCTCAGTACTCGTTATCCACTATTGTGAGTCAGCAGGTGTATGATTTATTATACCGTGTTTATAAGTATGCGTTCTGACCAGTTATGAATATAGATATGTGAACTAATAAGTGCAGATTTATTGGCTCTCTGGAACACCGTGATTGAATGTGATATCGTATAGTTGCTTATATTAAAGATTAATGTTGCGCAACGGAGGTGTGATGGTATTGTGATTATGTATCTATGCATGATGTACTTTCAAAAGCTTGATTTCCCAACAGGTTCGGTAAATGTATGCATATGAGGATCTATACTGGTATAACGATACAAGTATTGGCATATAAGTGTATTGATACTGACATGTAATGTATAGGTAAGTGCACACATGTGAAATCATATGTAGTTATGCATGAATATATTTGCATCTTGTATGGTGATGTTATTTTGGTTTGTGTCGCACATATAAGTATATGAAAATGATAAGAAACATTTGAATGCACAACTATTATATGTAAGCATATATATTTCTCGGTAAGAACTATGTGTGTATGATATTTGTGTGTGTTATGCCTCGACGACCATTGTGAATGGCCGTCCATATTATTATGTTTGTTTTCCCCACTAAGCGTTATCGCTTAGCACGGGTTCTTTTCCCCGTGCAGGTGGCAGGTTTGCTTTTGTTCGGGTCACGCATCTGCAGAGTCGGCCACATAGAAGCTAGAAGTTTTGTATCTTGTTCAGCTTTTGTAATTTGGAATTTTTGTATATCTGTGTATTATGTATATGTAATAATAGGTAAAGATTCTGATGTAATATTTTAAGCTATGTAAATATTTGCACGCTTATGTATCTTTCTTATTAGGTTTTGTTGTATGATTATAAGTATGCATGTGTGTATGTTTTCTCTTAGGGTATACGCCTTGGCATATTATATACGTTCATAAAGTATTCATTTTGTTCAGTATCACTCTTCTTTCTCTCAAAAGTTTTTAATTATCATGGATATGTCATCCTATTTATGTGATGTTTACTTGTTTACTCTAGTGGGATGTGACACTCCTATCTATCTTGGATTCTTCTTCCTCTAATTCGAATAGAAGTCTCCATAGTATAGGTTGGGGTGTGACATATCAACTGGAGACCCGATCGGTCGTTATGCTTGTGATGAGCTAGACCCTTTGGCAGGGACTATGCTTGGGTAGACCTAAAGTAACACCACCTTTGACTAGAGCTCATGTAATGGCAATAGAAACTTCCACTAAGTTGCATGCTCCTTAATACAATGCTTGCTACGTGGGCCCTTATGTATTGAACAAATTCAAACATATTAATTGGACACTCATCAAAGGCTTTCATGCCCCAGTGGGCCCATTTTTAGTTTGTTTGAAAGGAACAAATATATAATGGCAAAAACCCATACGCATGTGCTTTAAATTAAGAGTGTTATGTGGCTGGTTTCTCACCACGCACCATACGCGTCCATTGGGTTCCCCGCTGACCCACGGATTAAGCTCACCTAGGAAAGAGACCGTATTACTTGATGTTCAGGAGCAACAAGGTTGGAAGGATCTATCTGCTTGCATGTGGTTGTGGATGCTGCACAGCATGCTCATACACTGTGTGTCATTCATGCATGCGAAAATATACAATTTCATTTCGTATGAATATGCTCTATTCTGTACATATAATTTTCATTAAAAAAAAGAAAGAAAAACGTTTACATTTCATTTTGTGTGTATACATCCTATTCGATGCATATAGTTTTCACAAGTACATATCATTCTGTGTATAATTTTTTCCATGTATAACATGTATCATTGTAATTTCTCAATCTTTCAGCACGATCATGCATTACATGTCATTCATGCACATAAAAGCATATGCATTTCATTTTGTGTGTACATTCTATCCTGTGTATATAATATTTCACATGTACATATCATCCTGCGTATAAAATTTTTCCATGCATTGCATGCATCATCCTAACCCCCTCTACATTTTGGCCATCATAGACCATTTGACTAAGTGGTTTTGGGGTTCTGATAGTCAACTAATTAGAGGGTCTTCTGTCTTACCAGCTAGGATAAGGATCAAAGGGCGGTTAATAAAGACTCAAATATTAAAAAATGGCTAATTTTCCACAACAGACTGAAGAGATTTGTGCCCTAATAGCCCAAGAGATAGATGGAAGGCTTGAAGAACTTGATAAGAGGTTATTGGCTATGGTCAAGAAAAGAATGGATGCCATGGCCCTCGTTCTTTAAACTCAGCTTATGGTGACTGCTCTTAACAAAGATGAGCAGGCCACAGTCGAAAGGGCTTATGCAGGAACGGTCCCAATGCTTTCGTACACTTCCAAGCCTAGAGGCAGGGTGACACTTGATTCAGCAGTTGGGCAATTAAGAAAGGCAAAAGGACCAAAGCCTTTACAATCAATAGGCCTTTCCAATTCCTTAAGTATGAAACATAAGCTAGTAGGTCTTGAAAAACGAATTATGAAATCCAAGCTTGCAACTATTCGAGCACCTCTCAACAAGACTACTACTGACCCAGCAAGTCTAGGAGATGATTGCGGTGATGATAATAGTGGTACCTGAAGGACAAAAAAGGTGTCAGGAACTAAATCGGCTCAAAGGCATTATTCTAATTTGGGCAAGTCCTTTTCTTGGCTTTTTAAGAGGTTGATGAAGGAGGGGATACTACAACCAATGCCTACTAAGCCTGCTAGATGTCAAGGTCATCCCGATCATAAAGCAGATCAGTATTATGCCTTCCACCAGCATACTGGGCATTTGACAGACCATTGCCAGACTTTAAGGCATCGAGTTGAAGACCTTATTGACATTAAGCAGATCTCTGAACCAAAAAAGCAAAAGGGAAAGAATAAAACAGATTAAATGCCCAAATAGGGAAGATGGATGATTGCCGAGTACGAAAAAGATAGCTATTTAGATGTTCTTCTTTATTCTAAAACTATTTAATAATGACGTTTTTAATTTTAATTGTTCAATAAGAAAAACAATTTTGCTTATTTGCATGATGTTTCTAATGATTTCATTTCACATGATCATGATACATTTATTTTTGTCATTAATTCAATTAATGCAATAGTATTTAATCTCAAAACTGTGGAAAACACAAAGAAAATCTTCATAGCATCTGATATAACTCCTAAAGACATTATACTGGTATACTAAATGCGTACCAATTTTGTTGTTACGCATGTTAAAACTACCCTTTGCCTAAAATGATTCTTGCCTACCCTTAAAAGAATGGCCGCTCTAGTAGGGATAGATGTACATCATTAACAATTCTTTGGGTTATCAAGAATTACCCTAATAAGGATGAGTTTGCACTCCGGAAAGAAGGTTTAGTCATTCACAAACTCTGCATAGTCAGAGACAATAAAAAAAAAAAGAGAAGAAGAAGAAGTAGAGCTCAAGATAGTAAACAGTTGATGAGTTTATGTGGTCATCTTTTTAACTTAATTGTTATTCTGAGCTTGATGAGCTAAAGTATTATCAAACCCAAATTCAGAAAAAAATACTTTTATACTATGCAATTGAGATGACAATGGTCCTCCCATCAGTCGAGTAAATATTGCGGCCATTTTTCTCTAGAAACCTGATCCTTCTTTGATAGCCATCTACCTAAGTCTAATGTTAGAACCAAAGTAAGACCTCATGATTCTTGGTTCAGTCTTATCTAATTAGCAGAGATGAGCTTCCAATAGGGTTCAATACGTAGGAAGAGGCATATGGTGTTTCTTGAGCTTCAAGCAAGAAGCCACGAGTGCATTTATGCATTTGAGTTGAGTCTCGTCCCCAACGTTCCATTTAGAATCTACTTTAAAAAAAACAAAAAAAAATGTGAATCCTAGGCAAAAATAAAGGGCTGAGAGAAAATTTTCAATCATGAAAAACCCAAGAGAGTTGATTGATAACAAGAGTTTGGTTCTTTTAGGTTTTACCCTGAGATTAGATAGAGTCTTGTATTTTTTGGGATTAACGCAAAATAAGATCATGTGTCATGAAATCAAATTGAAACATATGCACTTATGCAATGTTATGTTGATATGATCAGAACAGTTCATTTTGCATACTTAAAGTCGTCTAGTTCCGATATG
Source organism: Excoecaria cochinchinensis (assembly GCA_947683425.1). Taxonomy (NCBI): domain Eukaryota; kingdom Viridiplantae; phylum Streptophyta; class Magnoliopsida; order Malpighiales; family Euphorbiaceae; genus Excoecaria; species Excoecaria cochinchinensis. Next base: position 9,743,059 of record CANTUQ010000004.1, read on the forward strand.
AAACTTGCACGCTATTTGTAACACCCCCTACCCATACGTAGGAGAACCCATCGGCAATGGAGTGAGAACCCGTATGAGCAAGGTTGTCACCAAGAAAATCGATACAATAACATTCATCCACATAATATAAATATACATATATACAGCGAAATTTAAAACTTTAAAACCAAACTGATCAATCATTCATAGATGCAATAATTATATTCATTACATAACTGTTCTGATATTACCAAAATAAATACATGTTTCAAACTTACAAGGCGAAAGCTGAACAAAAGAATAAATACAATGAGAGTTCACTATTACAAAAAGAACCATATAACAAAAGGCTAAGTCCTAACATCAATTCCCTCTGTGTTGGCTTAACTTGCGGTGACTCTCCCAAAAGCTAACCACTGTCCGCACCTGCATGGATGAAACACCCGTGCTAAACAATAACGCTTAGTGGGGAAAACAAACAATAATTGTATGGACGGCCATTCACAATGGTCGTCGAGATAAAACGCATACATAATGGCATATGCTAATAATCATATTACATATAATCATAGTTGAATTACATACATAACATTCGAAAGTCTATACTCACATTCGTATACATATAAATTCACATACTTATAATCATAGCTGATCAGATTTCTCATTCTCATAAGCATAACACAAACAAACAATACACCTGCTGACTCACAATAGTGGATAACGAGTGAACGCATGGCGGTACCTTACGGGTACGAATCGAAAAGCAACATCTTATTTTCTTATTCAAAAACATTTTACAGAGGGGATCTTAAAGAAGATCCAAACACATTGAGGTTCACAAGGAACCAAATGGGGGACATGATCAGGGTCCAAAATAGAACTGAGGACTGCAGCTATTGAACTCTATTAGGCATGCCTAACTATCCACTAGATTAACTCTCGCAGGTCATACATAATACAATTCATGTTCCAAATTATAGCATATAATTTATCATGAAGAAATCATAATATAATACATATATAAGCATATTTATCCCCATACAGTAGTAAAAACCCATGTAAAAAAGATATGAAATACATTTTAGCAAAACAGGACAAGTTCAAAAAAAACAGGGCAGCAGAAGGCCAATCGCGAAGAAAGAGCGAAGGATACTAGTCGTTCAGGTTGGCACGACTCGTGTCGATGCCTTACTTGGCCGAAAGGCTGATCGCGAAGGAAGAAGCAAGGACACGAGTCGTGCAGGATCGACACGACTCGTGTCAATGCTCTTCTTGGCCAAAAGGCTGATCGGGAAGGGAAAAAGCGAGGACACGAGTCGTACAGGATCGACACAACTCGTGTCGATGCTCTTCTTCATTGAAAGGCCGATTGGGAAGGGAAAAAAAAAGGGGGGCAAGGGTCATACCATTCGAAATGACTCGTACTGATACTGCATAGCCGGTCACGAGTCGTGCTTGCATGCACGACTCGTGACTTGGCTTCCTAGCCTGCACGAATCTTGGTTTTCCCAGGGCATTCCGATCCGATCTCCCCATCTTCCGTTCGTAAGCTGAGCACTCCATCGTGCGAGCGACCGAGTGCCATGGCACTTTCGATCGAAAGATGGTAGTTCGGTCGGAACACTGGATTCACGGATCTTTGTCTCACAACAGAGAGTCACGTTCTAATCTGTAGAAAATTTGCAGAACTCCTTTGGTTCTAAACTTGCCCAAAACTTAAAAAATCCATCTAAATACCACCTTACCTCAGATCGGGCATTTACCAGCACAACCAACAGCACAAACACAACTTTTACACAAGCAATTCATGAATTAACCAAAAATCAGAATCCCGACTGTAGCAAACCCAAAAAATCACAGTGACATCCATCCAACTCAAATCTGCTCTCATAGTTCAACAATCATGCACCATAACTTAAATCAAACCAAAACTCATAACATTTAAACTAACATGCATCTCTTAATCATCAAATTTCCAAAAAATCGTTCAACCACAACGAAACACAAGAAAATGCATCAAGAACAGATAATTCCCGAACCTGTAAATCATAAGCTCCTAGTTACAAGCTCCACTCCTAGAAGCCTTCTCTTTCCCCTTAGGATAACGAGTAGGCTCTTCTAAACCAGGAACCTAAGAAGAACACACAAATACAAAACCCTAGATTAAAAACTCCTCTAACAAAGATTAAGAGAAAAGATAAAGAAGAAGAGAAACCCACTAAAACTTACCAAATAAACTTGAGAGATGATCAATTTCCACAAAAAATCACTTGGATCAAAGCTAGGGCACACTAGAAGAGAGAAGAGGAAGAGGAGATAAAGAGAGGAGGAAGAACGGCAAGGGCAACAAAATGGATGCTCTCTTTTCTCTCCTTCACTTTATTACCACTTCCTAAAACCCTGGCCACATGTCACGCTAAGATTGGTGGAACTTGACCACTCACACCCAACTAACATGCATGACACCACACACACAAGACTAACCCCACTAAAGCACACACTACTAACATAAATGCACCCACACTCTAATAAAGCACACAAAACATGCATATTACCCTTAACACATGCCAACACACCCACACATGCACACATACACATGTCTCAAACTACTAGGGGGAAATCGGGGTGTGACACTGTTACTATCTGCCCCTTGCTTTTCTTATTATACAAGCCTTTCAGCTGATTTATTCTGTTGTCAACTGTGAAGCTAAACCTACTCCACCTTTGTGTGGAAAATCAAGCTCATTCAACCACGATTTAGGGCGTTAGTAAATTAGGTCACCCTCGAAGGATCTCCAATAATAGCTTCAAACTCTCTTACAATTTGCTTAAAAAAAGACATTAGAGATGAAAATTGTAATTATCTCTTTAAGCAAAAGCTAGGCAAAAGAATAGGGTTAAAACCTGGAAATAGGCAGTCTATCCTTCGAAAAAAAAGCTACTGGAGTGGTTTGGGTCCATTCCAGGCAAAAAATAAGGCACAAGGTTATGCGAAAATCCCAAATGGGATGCATTTCCCGCAAGAAAAAGCTAGTGTGAAAATCTACAAGGGACGCACTACCTTTAAAATAATGACTTCTGAAGCTGGGAGGGATAAGGCGGCATCACTTCAAATAATCTCCTTTCGGGCAGAGGGTGTATAATGTAGGACGTAAGTCAAAATCCTGGGGGGCAAAATGTTGCACTAGCTTGTAGCAACAGGGCGCATACTCATTGACTAAGGGGCAAAGAGGCACATCAGATAGTATGAGCAGTACCCTCAGTGAGTCCCTTAACCACCTAGGAGGTGGTCTATTCATTTTTTCATCTCAAGTGCATATCGCATGTACGATCGTTCGCATATCTCTTTGCATAATTTGACACATGTATAACCTTTCATGATACTCACCATGCATTCACGCATGCATAAACTTTGTGTATATTTCTTATATGCAATTCTTCACGCACATTCTGTGTATATAATTTCCACATACATATAACACATAATTCTTTGTGTGTGTTTAACATGCATATCATAAGCATATATCACATGCATTCAGTCCTTTGCACATATAGTTGTGAACACATAATTTCAGTACATTAATTCTTTGCATCTGTATAGCTTTGCATCTATATTTCACACACACAATCTTTTGTACATGATTTTGTGTCAAATAACTTTACAAGGCTGAACAAAAGGGAAGTTCCGGCAAGATGAAGATAAGATAAAGCCCATGCAAGTTGAAATCATGTGAGCCCATAAAGAGGCATTCTAAGCCTCCCTACGAGCACAAAGCCCTCCTAAGAGGCGTACAGGACCAGACGTGCCAATGGTATGCTATCCAGGCAAGAGTGATCCTGAGGAGCCCACCGTCTATCCGTAGCAGATATTCAAGGAGATTATCTATCATGATCTTTAGCTTCGTTTGTTTGTCATACTAAACAGATACGTTCCGTATACAAATGATCTTTTATTTCTCTTATTTCTTTATTTGTTTAGCACATTATTGACGTGGCAAAAATGAAAATAATATACATGATATGACAAACCATATATGATAAAATGGGTAAATGAGATAATAACAATTACACTCTCGCGATAGATAAATGATCAAAATGATGAGATGATTTAATATTGTTTCTTTTATTCAGGGAATAGGTTAGATACCTACACGTCTGGGGCTATACACCGCTTGGTTAGATGCTGCAATGGAGGAGCTTAGACACCACACCAATAGGTTAGATACCTACATGGCTAGGGCTATACACCGCTTGGTTAGATGCCGCAACGGAGGAGGTTAGACATTGCACCAAAATGTTAGATACCTACATGGCTAGGGCTATACATCGCTTGGTTAGATGCTGCAACAGAGGAGGTTAGACATAGCGCCAATAGCTTAGATACCTACACGGCTGGGGCTATACATAGCTTAGTTAGATGCTATAACGGAGGAGGTTAGACACCGCATCAACAGGTTAAATACCTACACGGTTGGGGCTATACACCGCTTGGTTAGATGCCACAACGGAGTAGGTTAGACACCGCATCAATGGGTTAGATACCTACATGGCTAGGGCTATACACTGCTTGGTTAGATGCCGCAATGGAGGAGATTAGACACTACATCAGCATGTTATATACCTACACGGCTAGGGCTATACACTGCTTGGTTAGATGCCGTAACGGAGGAGGTTAGACATCGCACCAATAGGTTAGATACCTACACTGCTGGGGCTATACACTGGTTGGTTAGATGCCGCAATGGAGGAGGTTAGACACCGCACGAATAGGTTAGAAAACTACACGGCCGGGGCTATACACCGCTTGGTTAGTTGCTGCAATAGAGTAGGTTAGACACCGCACCAATAGGTTATATACCTACACGGCTGGGGCTATACACTGCTTGGTTAGATGCCGCAATGCAGGTGGTTAGACACTGCACCAAGAGGTTAGATACCTACATGGCTGGGGCTATACACCACTTGGTTAGATGCCACAACGGAAGAGGTCAGACACCGCATCAACAGATTAGATACCAATATGGCTTGGGCTATACACCACTTGGTTAGATGCTGCAACGGAGGAGGTTAGACACCGCATCAACAGGTTACATACCTACACGGCTGGGGCTATACACCGCTTGGTTAGATGCTGCAAAGGAGGAGGTTAGACACCGCACCAACAGGTTAGATGCCTACCCGGCTGGGGCTATACACCGCTTGGTTAGATTCCACAACAGAGGAGGTTTGACACTGCACAAACAGGTTAGATACCTAAACGGCTGGGGCTATACACCGCTTGGTTAGATGCCGCAATGGAGGAGGTTAGACACCGCACCAACAAGTTAGATACCTACACGACTGGGGCTATATACCGCTTAGTTAGATGCCGCAACGGAGGAGATTAGGCACCGCATCAACATGTTATATATCTAAATTGCTGGGGCTATACACCGATTGGTTAGATGCCGCAACGGAGGAGGGTAGACACCGCATCAACAGGTTAGATACTTACACGGCTGGGGCTATACACCGCTTTGTTAGATACCACAAGGGAGGAGGTTAGACACCGCACCAACAGGTTAGATACCTAAACGGCTTGGGCTATACACCCCTTGGTTAGATGCCGCAACAGAGGAGGTCAGACACTGCACCAACATGTTAGATACCTAAATGGCTGGGGCTATACACCGCTTGGTTTGATGCAGCAATGAAGGAGGTTAGACACCGCATTAATATGTTAGATGCCTACACGGCTGGGGCTATACGCCGCTTAGTTAGATGCCGCAACGGAGAAGGTTAGACACCGCATCAACGGGTTAGATACCTACATGGCTGGGACTATACACCGCTTGGTTAGATACCGCAATGGAGGAAATTAGACACTATATAGACAAGTTATATACCTATACGGCTGCGGCTATACACCGCTTGGTTAGATGCCGCAATGGAGGATGTTAAACACCGCACCAATAGGTTAGATAACTACACGGCTGGGGCTATACACTGTTTGGTTAGATGCTACAATGGAGGAGATTAGACACCACACCAATAGGTTAGATACCTACACGGCTGGGGCTAAACACTACCTGGTTAGATGCCGCAACGGAGGTGGTTAGACACCGCACCAACAGGTTAGATACTTACATGGCTGGGGCTATACACCACTTGGTTAGATGCCACAACGGAAGAGGTTAGACACCGCATCAATAGGTTATATACCTACATGGCTGGGGCTATATAGTGATTGGTTAGATGCCGTAACGGAGGAGGTTAGACACCGTATCAACAGGTTTGATAACTGCACGGCTGGGGCTATACACCGCTTGGTTAGATGCCGCAACGAAGGAGGTTAGAAAATGCACCAACAGGTTAGATTCCTACATGGCTGGGGCTACGCACCGCTTGGTTAGATGCCACAATAGAGGAGGTTAGACACTGCACCAATAGGTTTGATACCTAAACGGCTGGGGCTATACACCGCTTAGTTAGATACCGCTATGGAGGAAGTTAGACACCACATCAACAAGTTAGATACCTACACTGCTGGGGCTATATACCACTTAGTTAGATGCCACAACGAAGGAGATTAGACACCGCATCAATATGTTATATACCTACACAGCTGGGGCTATACACAGATTGGTTAGATGCCACAATGGAGGAGGGTAGACACCACATCAACAGGTTAGATACTTACACGGCTGCGGCTATACACCGCTTGGTTAGATGCCACAAGGGAGGAGGTTAGACACCGCACCAACTGGTTAGATACCAACACGGCCGGGGCTATACACCATTTGCTTAGATGCCGCAATAGAGGAGGTTAAACACTGCACCAACAGGTTAGATACCTAAACGGCTGGGGCTATACACCGCTTGGTTAGATGCTGCAATAGAGGAGGTTAGACACCGCATCAACAAGTTAGATACCTACATGGCTGGGGCTATACACTGCTTGATTAGATGGCGCAACGGAGGAGATTTGACAACCCATCAACATGTTATATACCTAAACGGCTGGGGCTATACACCGCTTGGTTAGATGCCGCAACGGAGGAGGTTAGACACCACATCAATATGTTAGGTACTTACACGGCTGGGGCTATACACCACTTGGTTAGATGCCACAACGAAGGAGGTTTGACACCGCATCGAAAGTTAGTTACAGACCATAATGTCAGAAGCTAGACACCGCATAGGTTAGATGCTATGGTGACGAGGGTTGACACTTCGACAAATAGACGGTAAATACCCCCAACAATTTTATTTAGACCAGAAGGACAACTACCTCAGGTATGTGTCTCTTTTCTTCTTTCTCTAAGTTTTGGCTCACCTAGGCATCCATGCACTAGTTTCCCTAAAACTGGGGGAAACTATAGATACCAAGTCCCGAAGCAGCTCAAACCAGAGTTACCCTATGATGAAAGTAATGCCTGTTCACAAGTAAAGAGGTTGGAAGTGATTATTCCCTCATTAAAGCCATTTTCTAAAATAAAAAATAAAAATTAAAAATTAATAAGTTTTTTAAAAAAAGGGGTGTTGAAAATGATGTTTTCCTCGTAACATAAAACATAAAAAAAAAAATTCGGACATTTGCGGCCACTGGCGCGCGAGTTGGGACGAGCACCCCTAGTGCCGAGCGTAGCGAGCGCGAGCGAGGTGTCGCCGCACCTCGCCCCCAGGGCACACAATGCGCTCTCAGCTCTCCTTTAGCGCCCAATTTTGCTGAAAATTTGTTTTTTTACTGAAATCGGGGATTTTGAGTCCAATTTGGACTCTAAATAAGTTTTTTGGGATAATTAATAATAAATCCGAATTTTATCATGAAAAAATGGAAAATTTTGATTAAAGTTAATTTTTCTTTTCCTAATAGAATTATGGCTTTTTTTTAATGATATAAATAGTTTGAGATGAAAAACCTGGGTGGGGGGGGGGGGGTCCTCCATGATTTTTTACATTTTTTTTAGAGAATTTTTTCTTCTTTTTCTTTTTTTGATTTTTTTTCTCTAATTTTAGCTATGGTTGGTCCGGTAGCCTATAGATTGGCTTTACCGATGGAGTTGGCGAAGTTACATGATGTGTTCGATGTTTCGATACTTCGTCGGTACAGGTCAGATCCAATACATGTCCTATCGGTTCAGGATGTGCAAGTGCAACCAGATTTTTCTTATGATGAGGAACCAAGAGCCATTTTAGCTAGAGAAGTGAGACAGCTAAGGAGCAAGCAGATTCTGTTGGTTAAAGTGTTATGGAATCATCGTGGAGTCGAGGAAGTGACGTAGGAACCAGAGGAATCGATGAGAGCTTAGTACCCGCATTTGTTCAGTTCAGGTGAGAATTTCGAGGACGAAATTCTTGTTAGTAGGGGAGAGTTATCACACCCCGTTTGCCCCCCAGTAGTATGAGCCCATTTGTGTGTGCATGCATGGTATGCGTTTGGCATGACATAAGGGTATTTTGGGTAGAAATGTATGTTTTAAGGGTTTTGTTAGCATGTGGATGTATGTATGTTATTAGGGTGTGAATTAGTTGGGATATATGTGTGTGTGCATGAGCATACCATTGTAGGGTGTGAGTAGTGGTGTGGTGGTTGTGTGCTTTACTCACACACTATTAGGGTGTTTTAAATTGGGATTGTATAGTGTGCAATGTCTGCATGTCTTTTAGGTGTGAGTGATTAATCTCCACCAATAGGGAGATGACACTTGTCTAGGGTTAGGAAAAGTAAAAGAAAAAGAAAGAGCAAAGGGAAAGAGGCAGAACTCCTCTTCATTCTCGTTATCCCTCTTTCCCACTCTCCTTCTTCCTTTTCTCTTCTTTAGATACCCTAGCTTAGATTCAAGTCTTGTTAGTGGAAGATTAATCATCTCCTTGCATTCTTTTGGTAAGTTATTGCATCCTTCATCATGTTTTTCCATTTGTTCATCTTCTTCATCTTCTTTTCTGGGTTTAGATTTAACTTAGGGTTTGTATTTTGGGTGTTTTTCTATGTGTTGTGCTTAGCTGAGTCTCCTGGCAATCCCAAGGGCAAGGAAATAGTTGGGAGTAGTGGAACTAAGTGATTTGAAGCAAAGAATTTCAGGTTTGGGAAAATTGAATTTATTGTGTATTTACTTTGTTTGATTCTTTTGTTGATGGTTTGATGTATTGATATTGCATGTTGGGTTTGAATGAATGGGTTTTTATTGTGGTTAATGCATGAGGATTGGAACCTTAAGAATGAGATTTACATTGGAATGAGTTTACTGTGTTTATATTTTTGGGTTCTGATACTTCAAAATTTTGATTGAGTTCATATCTGTTTTGGATGGGTAATTATTAAGGAAGTGATTTTGTATTATTTTTGTTGATTTTACGTGCTTGAGGAAGCTAATTCCAGGTAAGAATGATTTGAATTTGAGTTGGGATGATTTCTGGGAATTCTGGGTTTCTGGGTGAATTTCACGATGTTAGGTTTTCAAAAATTAGAAGTCTGCGTGCCTATCCTAGTCGTGTTTGGGTGTGTGAGTCGTGCTCTCCCTTGCTTTTCCTTCTCTTTTCTCTTCCTTGTTTTGTTTGCTGTGTTTTGTTGTCTGTGCGTTGTCCGAGTCGTGCATGGTCGTCCAAGTCGTGTCCATCTGGTGAGTGTTCCTCCCTCTTCTTTTTCTTCTCTTTTATGCTATTTGAGGGAGTAGAGAGCCAGAGCACGAGTCGTGTTCCATGAACACGAGACATGCTCTGGCAGGAAGCAGGAGCACGAGTCGTGCTCCCCAGCACGACTCGTGCCCCTCAAGTCTCCAGGACCACGAGTCGTGCTCCTCAGCACGACTCGCGCCCCTCCATTCCTCTGCCCTCCTTTTTTTTTTATCAAACAAAAATATGGGTTTTTCTTTCTATCCTCTTTCCTTTGTTTGTGTTCTTAGTCTTCCTCTATGTGATATTAAATTTCAAATGATATGAATGGTATTTTAACTTAGTCAAATAATAAGTAATGTATACGATATTGCATGTTATAAGTTGTTGAATGATATTGGGTTATGCATGTCTTATTTATAATTCATTGATATGAATGTGCGTATAATTATGTATTACCCTTGGAAACACAATTTGAATAATGCATAACCTGCTAGAGTCAAGTAAGTGGATAGTTAGGCATGCCTAATAGAGTCTCTAGCTGCAGCCTCAGTTCCGTTTGGACCCCGATCAGGTCCCCGTTTGGTTCCTCGCGAACCCCTCAGTATTTGGATCTTGTTTAAGGTCCCCTCAGTAAAATGTTTTATAATTGATAAAATGAAATGGTTTTCAATTCGTACTAGTAAGGTACTGTCAGTATTCGATTCATACCCGTAAGGTACTGTCCGTATACTCGTTATCCACTATTGTGAGTCAGCAGGTGCTCTTTTTGTTTTGCTCCGCTTTGATATGATTACAAGAATATGGTATTCAGATGCGTATATAATAAGTATGAGAAATCAACTAAAGTGTAAATGAATGTGGATGTGAACTTCTAAATGCATGTCTTTATTATGCAAGTATGATTATACAGCTGATATCATTATCCGCATTTGTCATATTGTATGTGTATGGCATAGACGAGCATTGTGAATGGCCGTCCACTCTTTTGTTGTGTGTTCCCCACTAAGCGTTTATCGCTTAGCACGGTGTTTTATTCGTGCAAGTGCGGAGGATGGTGTTCTTTTGGGAGAGTCATTGCCAGTCAAACCAACATAGAGGGATTAGTGTTAGGGATCGCGACAGAAGCTCTTCCTGCCTGCCCTGTTTTCTGAATGTGATTCTCTTACTCCTCTTGGCATGATTTCTCACTCTTGCTTGGGTTATGTTTTGTGTCTTGTATAAGTGTATGTTGATCGTTCTATTTCTGTATAAATAGTTATGATATGTTAGAATTTTAATTCTGGTTTTAATGCTTTGATTAGTGTTTTCACTCGTGGGATTGGTCTTGTCAAGTGTGGTGCTTAGAGTCAGATAGTGAGCCTGAAGTGTCATTGTAGTGGATAGATAAGCATGCTTATAAAACGGTCTGAGTACAGTTGTTCTGTCCGCCCCGTTTGGGCGAAGTAGTCGACCTCCGAGATGGTCATCTTCCGTGTAGCGATAAAATGTTTTGAGGCTTCGGTCTCCCCTACTTTTGATAAAACTCAGTGAAGTGTGTGATTGAGGCTCCGGTCTCTCACTTTTGATACTGTTCGTAGTATCCCCTGTCGCGAAGCGTTCCCGTATCCACAGTGAGTGAAATTCAGGCTATTTTTCGAGGTGTTGAGTTTTGCCTTGTAAAGTATTGTGTCTTTTTGAGTGACTTCAGTTAGTATAGTGGATTGTGCATCTTGATGTTGTTAATTGCTTAAATTTGTTAATTATGTGTTGTGTACCTTTGGTTTATGTTATTTTAGAGATTTCAATCTGTGGATGCTTATATATATATGTATTTGCATGATTTTACTGTATAGTGCTCTTTGTTTTTGTCCCTCCCCACTAAGCATTATCGCTTAGCACGGGTTCTTTTCCCGTGTAGGTGGCAGGTTTTGGGTTCCGTTTGAGTCGCACGTCTGCAGTTCGGCCACATAGGAGTTAGAAGAGTTTTATTTTGTTCTGCTCCTGAATATTTTTGTATATGTAATATTTGGATTATGTATAATTTGTATATATATATATATTTATATATATTATGTTTTAATTTGTTTATGTTTTATCGCTTTTTGGTTTGCTTCCGCTTATGCGCAAGTGTGCATGTATGTGTTCATCGTCGTGTTCCGTTGTAGCGCTCCGGTATCCTTCCAACGGGGGTACTGGGGTGTTACATATATACTTTTTGGTTATATAATTATCTTATTCTGACTTTTAATCAGAACATTTTTGTAACGAATTTTGCTATTGTAATGATGGATCATTCTGATACTTATGGAGGTTTTAATTTTCCCGTAATGATGTATGGTTATTATGTATGAATGTATGCTTTGTATCTTTATATGCTTGGTGACATACCCGGTTCATACGGCTTCTCACTCCTTGAGGATGGGTATGCCTACGTATGGCTAGGGGGTGTTACAAATTTTCTTTTTCTTTTTATTTTCTGCTACAACACTTGTTTTTTTCATTTGCACATTATCCATGGGCAAAGATGGGGAATCAAGGAATCAGGAGCCTTATTTTAGTTTGCATATTTAAATTCTACATTTTCCTTTATTTTGATTTATTTGTTGTATTTGTGTATTTTATGTAAAATGGTTTATTTTTATGTATGTTTAAATAAAAAATCACCAAAAATATTTTTATTGATAAATCGGGATTTTTCTAATAAGTTGGACCAATGTCCTGTTTTAACCAATAAAATCTCACTTTCAAAAAGGAGTTAATTTTCACAAAATGGTATCCAATTATCCCCACCTTTTCCAATATTGCCCAAAATAACTCTTAGATTTTTAAGTGTGCATGAAGGAACCAATGTTCCTACTTCCAAATAATGACCCGATTTATGCATGTTATTTAATTAATTGACTTTGTTTGTTTGATTTTACATTTACCTTGAGGGATTGTATTTTTGTGCCGATTTTCATCTTGTAATTTATTTTAGCTTTTCTTTTAATTTTGGAGGATTGTTCTGTCCTATTTTTTTTCACTTGTAATTTTTATCGCTTTCTTTACTGCTTTCCAAAATGCTTGAAATGCGCTTTAATTTTGTTGCATTATCGCGTGAGATGAGAGATGGAATTTCAGTTGTTAAAAACTCATTTATAACTTAACTTAAGGCATTAATAAGAGTGATGTTTCGAACACCTTCTCTGGTTTAAAACCCCTGAGGTTAGATGACCTTTTCCAATTTCTTATAAATTTGGTGGCGACTTCAAAATACCTCAAAGGTGCCTAAAGGTTTCATGGGATTAGATAAACTTCCCAATGTTCTATTGGGTAAGGAATTCCAAGATAGCTCATGTTAACAAAAATATAGACGCTAAACCCTTCTCGGACCCTTAAAGCGGGTCGGGTTCGGGCAGCAAGGGTCACAACTGGGATGTTTGTTTTTTGGGGAGTTGATGTCAAACTATAGGATTGTAAATTTTGTACTCAACCAAGATTCAAACCAATAAATGCTAATAGGAAGCAGAAATTAGTACCATGAAAGCGAATGTATTATTTTCCTCAAACCTCAAGACTTCAGAGGCTATATTCCTCAAATGTTACTGCATCTCACATGAGATGGCATAATGAACAAGAACAGACGGATGGACTGCAACATCTTAAAAATGGCCTAATCAGAAATTACATGTTTAAATGGACATTTAAAGGATAATTTGGTAATTGTGTAAGTGAATTGAGGACAAAAAGAAAAGAAAGAAAGTCAAGGTAGTGGAATAAGGGGTCCAATAAGAGATGGACATGTGGATGGTAGCTGAGAACAATTACTGAGATTTAAAAGGGAGAAGAGAGACGGAAGGCAGAAAGTTTTGCTTTCCGTGGAAGCCACAATTTCCTCTTGTTTCTTGCTTTACCGTTCTCTCACTCCCTCATCTCTCTCATTTTTCTGCTCTCTACTCTTTCCTACATTTTTCTTCATGTTTGAGCTAGGGTTTTGTGATCAAGAGTGGTTTTTCAAAGAGGTAACTGGCTGGGTTACTGGTTTGTTTCTACTTCTTCTTCTTCTTCCTTTTGGGTTGATATGGGTATATGGTTTTCATTGAGTGGGTATCTAAACATTTGTTTCGATTATATGCAAGAATCTGAAGAGAGGAGAAAAAACAAAGGAAAAGGAAAAGGGGTATCTTGAAGGTTGTGGATTGAGCTCCATTTCAGCTTTAGGAGCTTTGTGTGTGAATATGTTTAATTTGGGAGTGTTTTGCCTCTCTCATGTCGGATCAGTGTTCAGTTTTGATTTCATAGATATTGGTGTGTTTTAATACATGTAAATGTATATGTTTAGTAGATTTGTGTACATGATCTGAGATACTAGAGATTTAATGTTTTGCATATCAACTTTAAGGTGTACGAATATACACATGAGATGGATTTCTGGGCTTTGCAACCTCTGTATATGTTGTTTAGATGTGTGTTAATATTGTGTAATTTGAGTTGTTATTGTTATAAGCATGTTTTGAAGGCACTGGAGGTAAGTTTTTACATTATATTTGGTTGTGGGTAAAGATTGGACATTGGTTTCTACAAGCTCTATTTTTTGCATTTTTCCTGAGAATAGGAAAACACGATTCTGTCGCAAGCGCGACTTCTAGTCTCGAGCCCGACAGAACCAGGTCTTCCATTCTCCCGTAGAAGAATTCGCTCGGCTTGCGATTCTTCACCAGTCGTGAAGAATAGCCCGTTCGGCAAGAGCCGCTCGATAAGAGATTCTTCACAACACGTGAAGTCCTTCACGAGTCGTTAAGAAGAGGCCATTCGGCATGGGCCCTCTCGACATAAGCCCTATTCTGCTGTAGTGCACGACTCGGTAGATTGTGCACGTCTCGGAGGGAAGTGCACGACTCGGTAGATTGTACACGTCTCGGTGAGATGTGCTGACTCATGATCTAGGATGTTGGCCGAGCACGAGTCGTGATGCTATGCACGACTTGTACAGGCCCTTTTCGCCCACAGTGAATCTTTGGTTACTATCGCGAGTGCGACTTCTTATCTCGAGCGCTACAGCAACCCATATGCCCGCCTACCCTATTTTTCAAAAATGGTTTTCGTGCTTCTTTTTACATGGGTTTTACTACTGCATGGTGCCTGACTTGTGTTAGATTGGCTTTATATTATGATGTCTTTAATTATAAGTTATATGTTCATGATTATTAATTTTATATATGATATAAATGCATATGATTTTATTTGTATACGAATTACTTGATTTTGAGTTACATGTTCATATTGAGATCTGTATATGATTTATATGTCTCTGAAATTAGTCGGTATACATGTATATAGTAATTATGTGATTATACTTGAATTATTTCTCTATCATATGATAATAATACTATAACATAATTGGGTTGTTATTTTGAGCCTGATGGTTACAGTAGTGGATAGATAAGCGCTTATTAAGGGTTAGTGTGTGAGTGCAGCTGGTATATGTTACATGTTGGCCCCGTTTGGGTCATATAAGTCGACCCTGTTCAGGTCTATATGATAAGAGACTTCGGTCTCCAGTATACATGATTATATATGATTCGAGACTCTTGTCTCTACATTCTTGGATACTGTGTCCTATCAGTATCATTGGTACCCTTATCCACTAGTTAGTGAGTAATCAAGCTACTACATGAGACTTGTATAAGATGTTATTGTATATGACTATGATATGTGCTCCCAATGATATAGAAATGGATATATGTTTCATGTTTATGTACATGCGATATGACAAGATATGATGAGATACTTGTAGTTGGATATGAATGGCTAAATGTTATATTGAGATGATGCATATGAAGAATTATTACCTGGATATAAATGATTAATTACTTTATCTTGTGATTCACATATGATGAATAAGTGATGGCTTCATACCCATATGTATGTGTGGATGAATACTTGATATAAGTATGAGTGGAATATGTTTACATGCTTTTGTTGCTTTGATATGCTCATATATTGTTATTGCAATTATATGTATATGCATGTTTTGTTCCTCCCCACTAACCGTTATCGCTTAGCATGGGTTGTTTTCTCGTATAGGTGGCCACTAGAAGTCTATAGTTGGAGTTCCTTTTTGTCTTCCGCTATATTTTGTAATGATATAAGTTTTGTATATGGATTTTGATTTTGGAAATGTAATTTTGTAAAGGAAGGATTTTATATATGTATATGTTAAATGTTTACAAATCCCTTTTGTAAAACGATATGATTATTTATATATGGATTTGGCATCTTTTCGATTAAATGTATTTGCTTTTATAACAGCATTTAAATATTTGCATATGCATTTGAGTTTGTATATGTATTTGTATGCGTAGTGCTTCGGTATCCTTCCAAAGGGGGTATTAGGGTGTTACAGTTTGTGGTATCAGAGAGCGCCGGTTTAGGCAGTTTTAGTTATTTTGATTGTGTGAGTGTATAGTCCTTGCATGAGAGTCCGTTTAGAGTTGTGGCCTAATGCATGTAACAACCCAAAATAGGCCTTGTCGAAATTTGCATGCCAAGTCGGGAATTTTGAGGGTAATTGAGTAATTTGTGCATGTGGAATTTGAGTAATTGAGGACCCAATTCAAGAGATAATTTAAGTTAATAAGGAAAGAATTGTGTTAGTGAGTGAATTGTAAGTTTGCCAAGGATTTAAGTGGGATTTGTATGAACCAAAAGAGAAAGTCAAAGAAGTGGAATTATAGGTCCAATGACAGCTTGCCAAGTGGACTTAGTCGGTGGGCATTAAATGTGAAAGAAAGAAAAGAGAGAAGAGAGAGAGAGGGAACACAGGAAAATCTGCATTCCCGTTCTCCTCCCTCTCACGCTTCCTCTTCTTCTTTTCTTTTCTATTTTTTGCTTTTCCTCTTTGTTTATCCTTTGGCTGGGATTTGTGCATGCTTAGAGGTGATTTTGAGAGATATTTGGAACAAGATTGAAGAGGTAAGTGTGGCATTTAGGGTTTCCTGCATTTGGGTTCTTCTTCATTTTCTTCTTCTAGTTTTATTTGAGTTAGGGTTTGGATTAAAAAATTTCTGGGTTTTTATTTGTGCAAGCTTTGGGTGGCAAGAAGAAGAATAAGGGCAAGGAGAAGATTGAAGGTTGAAGTAGAGTGATTTTGGATCTTTAATTCCAAGTTTGGGAGCTCTGTGTTCTTCAATTTCAATTTGGGAGTTTAATTGAGTTGTCTCTGTCCTAGTTCTAATTTAGATTGCATGTGTGTTTTGTTTTGTTTAAATTCTGGAAATTGATGATGGTTATTAGGCTTAAATGAGTGTATATTATATGGGTTTTTAATTGTGATGAATGAGTATGCATGATTGTGGAATTATTAAAATGATTGTGAGGTTTGGTTGAATTTACTGCAAAAATTTTTGGTTTTTCAATTTTTGAGATCTTGATTTGTGAATGGATGATTTGATTGGAAGTAATTGTTGAAATGTTCTGTTTTATGTTGATTATGGTGTTTGAAAAGTTTATTTTGAAGTAAGAAGGAATTTGGAGTGATTTGGGTCAAAATGGTTTGAGTTTGAGAATTTTTCTGGGTTTCTTGCGATTTGGCTGAGAACTGGAAATCTCGATCCTGTCGCGAGCACGGCAGAATGAAATTTCCAGCTCTCGCGTGAAATTGCTTTGGGAATGGTCTCTGTCCGACTCGTGCTAGAGAAGCACGACTCGTGCTGCCTTAAGCACGTACAAGTCATGCATTACCAAGGAATGTTGGCTCATGAGAGGATCAGCACGATTCGTGCTGAGGCAGCATGACTGGTGCTAGAGCAGCACACGACTCGTGCTGTTGTGTTTTTCTCCGTGTGTCGTGCTGTAGAGCACGATTGGGAAGGAGCCATTGACATGAGTCGTGTCCCTCCGCACAACTCGTGTCCGTGACTCTTCTGTCGCGAGCGCGACAGAGATCCTAGTCCGCCCTGTTTTCCCGCGTGCCCAGTTTTTCGAAAATGAGTTTTAAATGTCCTTTTCATGGTTTTTCCTTACTGTATGCTCCATGAACTTGTTTACATGCCCATTATATTACGGATTATGCACGATAAATTACATGTTGTGACTTGGAACATGGTTTGTATTATTAATCTGAAAAGCGTGTTTATTGAAGTGATAGTATGTTAATATTTGATTATGATATGCGGTGGAACATGAATTGTATTATTGCATGATTAAGGCTTTGTATTGATAATCACTGGTATAATAGTGTCTCCATATTTGACTCCGATATGCTTTATAATGATGATTATTCATATAATGTGTTGACTGAATTATATTTTAAGCTTTGCAATACGAATGGTGTAATGCATGTTTTCTTCTTAGTGCATGGTTTATGCTTATTTATTCTCATTTATGCATGATTGATATGATGAACTATACGTTTGTGAACCAATGAATGATATATGAGCAATTTGGTGCATCTCATGAAATGAGTTTCATTTATTATGCAAGCCTAAGATTTGTGATCCTTGTTATAAATAATGTGCTATGCTTAAGTGTGATTGGTGTTATGCATGACCTGCGCGAGTCAGTCTAGTGGATAGTTAGGCATGCCTAATAGAGTCTCTTTAGCTGCAACACCTTTGGCCGTTTGGACCCCGATCATGTCCCCCATTTGGTTCCTCCTGAACCCTTTTTATGTGTTCGAATCCTCGCGATCCTTTTCAATGTGTTCATTAAAAACATTTGTATGCGATAAAATAAAATGGTTTTCTATTCGTACCCATAAGGTACGTTATGCGTTCGAGTTGTACCCGTAAGGTACATTATGCGTTCTCTCGTTATCCACTACTGTGAGTCAGCAGGTATTTGATTTGTTTGCTTTGTCTGATATGAATATTTGAATGTGATATCCGAATGGGTATGATGATAAGTATATGAATCAGTCATTTATCTGAATGTGATTTTGAACCTATAAATGTTCTGACATCTTTATGTACATATGAATGTGGATATAAGCTTCTGAATGTATGTCGTTATTAGGTAAGTGTAATTATATCTGACATGATTATCCGCATATGTCATATGATGTGTTATAAGTTTTAGAAGGCTATGATGTGATTCAATTATGTTAGTGGTTATGCCCTAGGCCAAACATTTGGACCTTGATGTAATCATTACATTCCATTTATATAATGGTTTTCTTCACATTGATATTATTGGCATGTTACATTATTGTAATGTTTATGAATAACAATGTTATTCGTGTTGTCCCTAGTCATTTATCAATAAAGGGCATAAAGATAAATTAAGACTAGTATAGATTTGCATTGATAATCATGGGATGATTATATATGTTGATATAAATCAAATCTATAGGTACTTGCAAGAGAACAAAGTATTGGATAGACCCACTATAAGATCACTTCATGGGATAGTGTCATAAGTGATCTTATAATAGATATGTTATTGAATCATTTGACCTGAGGTTATCATAGTTTCCTACATAAGGATCATTATGTTTTGACATAATCAAACGTTATCTTTAATCGGATAATTATAAAGTTTATGATCGGACATAATGAGAATTATGCGGAGGAAAGTGAATAATCAAGATGGAATTTATCCCTCTCTAATGAGAGAGATATCTATTGGGCCCCTCGATAAGTAGGACTATAAAATGCATGGCCGTGCTCAAATGAATTAATAGTGTGATCAATGTCATTTGAATTTATCAGTCTACTTAGTGATCGGGAAATTAAATGTTTGAACAATATAAGTTTGACATGTACCATGACTTATGTTCAAATAAGGTATCGTGTGATAAAAGGATAATAACATGTTCTATTTACAGGTTAAAATCGGACTAACGATATTTATATTATTTGGGTAGTCATAATGTCTTGCTAGAGACCAATTATGACTTGTGGGCTTATTATGGGATAAGGCCCACTGCCAACATAATATAAACCTATTGGGTCACACACCAAGACCAAAATGAACAATATGGATTTTATTGGGTTATTTCGAAATAATATATAAATATAGGTATTTATATATTTAATTTTGAAATTACTTATTTATTTATTTATGTACATATACATATATCTCTAATTTTGAATATGAGATAATAGTATGTATTAATATTTCTTATTATTTTGAATAAGAAATAAATAAATAAATATATATATATATATATATATATATATATATATATATATATATATATATATATATAAGGTAGATATCTCTTGTTTTGAATTAAGAGATAATATCCTTATTTATCTTTTCCTAAGAGAAAAAGGATTTGAAATATATATACATATATATATATAGATATATGTATGGGATATAGGTTAATAAAAGGTTATTAACTCTTACCAAAACTCAATTCCCGTTTTACAAAAGGAATAAGAGTTTTAAAGTGGTTAAAACATAGGATACCAACATTGGATACCCTAGCTAGCATAACTTCTTATTGAGAAGAAGAAAAGAAAACTCTAGCTAATTTTTGAAAAGAAAATACAGCCACCATTGTTCTTCCTTGAGAAGGAAAGAAAATTGTAAAATCCATTCGCATCTAAAGGGAACTAGCAACCCTGCGACTTCGGTTCATTTTGTTCGTGCGTGTGGATACCAGTAGAGGACGTTCGTGTTAAAGGCAGCGTCTTCAGTTCGATTGAAAGGTGTTTAATTCGAATTCCCACACTAAAAAAGGTTAGTAAATCTTATCACTTTCTTTTGAATCAATCGAAATACATGGATCCTGTTTTCGGGTTTCGATTTGTTTCTGCTGCGTTAATGTTGAATTAATCCGATGAAACCCAACAGTGGTATCAGAGCCACTTGTATATTCGATTGATTCAAATATTTTATATATGTATGTGATATATATATTATTCTGTTGATCGATTTGTATGTTGATACTTGGAGATTTATTTCGATTTTAAGTGTTAAAAACGAATGAATTTATGTGATAAAACGAGATTAACTTGGTAATATTAATTTGGTATTTTAAGGGCTACGAAATTACATTATGTTAATATGATTAACGAACTCAATTAAGTGTTAATGTGATTAACTAATGGTATTAATATGTTTAATACGAAATTATTTATGATGGTATTATGTGTTTACTAAATTGTTTAATGTGATTAAACGACGGCTGATATGATTAGCAAAATCGTTTTTTCATACAGATAGAATAGAGTTTTTGGGCAGAAAATTGTTAATAAGATTGACAAAATAGAAAAAGTTTTGCGGGGTGCTGCCCCTACGAACCCCGTAAGGGGCGCTGCCCCTTAACCCCGCCCACTGACCGGCCAGCGGGGCAGCCGTGCTACCTCTTCGTACCGCCTTATATGTCATTAATAATTATCACTCGGTAATTTTAATATATCAATTTATGAAATAAGGTATATTATTCACGATATGAAATAAATATGATTTATTATGTTTATGTATGATGTCTTTGCATGGTGCATAGCATGGCCAATTGAACCTTTTATGGATGAATTTTATTTTATCTTTTAAGGGTTTGTAAATTTTAAATACGACTTGCGTGTCGTTTATTGCATTGTAATTTTATTCAATAATTGTAGTAGAATTTCTTTGTATTTATTATTGTAATGAAGACGAAGAACAACAATGGAGATCAATCCAAGTCCATGGCGATGGAGGTGCAAGATGGAAGATTTTGATCAAGTCCATTTTCACACCTAGGATTGACCTTTGATCTTCATATTGGCTTATGAGGATCAATATAGATTTGGCCATGCTATGACACGGTTTTATATATATTATGCATATGTTCTTAGTATGTGATGCGATGAATGTTTATATATGTGTATGAGATGGCATGATGTATATAAATAATTAGACATCATAAGTTAAAATTAAATCCCTCGCCATAATTTCAAGTCATATGCCACCCATTATTAAAACACTTGTCAAGACTAAGATCACCAAAATGTAGGTTCTGCCAAAGTGAAGTGCATTAGGTTATCCTAGAAAGGCAAGATGAGTAATAGTGATACTCATATGTTTAAAATGGTTAGACTTAATTAGGCTATCAAAACGGTTTTGGGCCTAAGGGCATAAGATGGGATTATAACATGCCGGGACATATGATGTCAAAATCCCATAAATGATCTAAGAGTTATATAAGATATAATTGGTAAATGAGCTACCTTCCTAAATAACTTAACTTTAAGCGTCATGCCAAAGCTGACTTAGAGTTAAGTGAAATATGGATCTTAGCCCACTAAATTATTATAATTATTGTAATTATTTATGAGGGTTACTATTTTAGTGGGAGTTTATAAGAAAACCTAAAATGAAATTGGTACTAATATAATTTATCTTGCATGTTTGTAGATTAATGGCATTAAATAACACTTCTGCTATGTCACTGCGATCTGTTCTTGAGAAGGACAAACTTAAAGAAACTGGCACAAACTTCCTTGACTGGTTCAGAAACTTGAGGATTGTCCTTAAGCAAGAAAGGAAATTGTATGTGCTGGATGAGCCTATTCCCAATGAGCCACCTGCTGATGCCAGAAGGGCAGTCAAAGAGAAATTCAAGAAACATGTTGATGATTCTGTGGATGTTGGCTGTCTAATGTAAGCTACCATGGCCCCAGAGCTTCAGAAGCATCTGGAAAACATGGAGGCTTATGAGTTGAGTACTCATCTCAAGCAGACCTTTCAATAGCAGGCTAGGCAAGAAAGGTATGAGACTACCAAAGCTTTGCATTCTTGAAAAATGGCTAAGGTGCTTCAGTTAGCTCTCATGTTTTGAAAATGAAGGGCTACATTGATCACCTTGAGAGGCTTGGATTTCCCCTCAGTTTGGAACTGGCAACGGATTTGATCCTTAATTCATTGCCTGATAGTTATGACCATTTTGTCATGAACTACAACATGAATAATATGGAGAAATCAATAGCTGAGCTGCATGCCATGCTCAAAACAGCTGAGCAAAGCATAAGCAAAAAGCCTGGCCATGTTCTGATGGTCAACAAAGGGAAAGGCATGAAAGTCAAGGGTAAGGCTAAGGCTAAGGCAAAAGTTGGTGGTAAGCCTAAGCCCAAACCCAAGCCCAAGGTTAAACCTCCAAAGGAAGGAGTTTGCTTCCACTGCAATGAACCTGGTCATTGGAAGAGGAATTGCAAGCTTTACTTGGAAGAATTAAAGAAGAAGAAGAGTGGTGAGACTACTTCTTCAGGTATTTATGTTATAGAAATTAACTTATCTACTTCTAATTCCTGGGTATTAGATACTGGATGTGGATCTCACATTTGTACAAATGTGCAGGGACTCAAAAGGAGTAGGCAGCTAAAAAGGGGTGAAGTGGACCTACGAGTTCGTAATGGAGCAAAAGTTGCTGCTCTAGTTTTAGGATCTTATGAGTTGACTTTGCCCAATGGGCTTTTGTTAGTTTTCAATAATTGCTATTATGTTCCTAGTTTGAGTAGGAATATTATTTCAGTTTCAAGTTTGGATAATGAAGGTTTTTCTTTTCTTATTAAGAATAAGAAATGTTCTATTTATTATGATGATATGCTTTATGGTATTGCTGATTCATATTGTGGGCTTTATGTCCTAAACCTAGAAACATCCAATAATCATGATATTTATAACATAACTACAAAGAAATCCAAACCAAATGATTTAAATTCAACATATTTATGGCATTGTTGCCTTGGTCATATAAATGAGAAACGCATAGCTAAACTCCATTCAGATGGACTTTTGCAATCATTTGATTTTGAATCATTTAAAAATTGCGAATCTTGTTTATTGGGCAAGATGACAAAGGATCCCTTTACTGGACATAGTGAAAGGGCCACTGACTTATTAGGCCTTGTACATTCTGATGTATGTGGCCCATTAAGCATAAATGCCAGGGGAGGATTTCATTACTTCATTACATTCACAGATGATTTCAGTAGATATGGCTATGTCTATCTAATGAAACATAAACATGAATCATTTGAAATGTTTAGAACCTTTCAAAATGAAGTACAAAATCAACTTGGTAAAACTATTAAAGCACTTCGATCTGATCGAGGTGGTGAATATTTGAGCCAAGAGTTTGATAATCATCTAAGAGATTGTGGAATTATTTCACAATTAACTCCACCAGGAACACCACAATGGAATGGTGTATCTGAAAGGAGGAATCGAACTTTATTAGATATGGTTCGATCTATGATGAGTCAAACAGATCTTCCATTATCCTTTTGGGGTTATGCATTAGAAACAGCCGTATTCACTTTGAATCGAGTTCCATATAAAGCGGTTGAAAAGATGCCATATGAGATATGGACTGGGAAAATTCCTAATTTGTCTTTTCTAAAGATTTGGGGCTGTGAGGCTTACGTCAAACGACAAGTCAGATAAATTAGCACCAAAATCTGATAAATGTCTTTTTGTGGGATATCCTAAGGAAACTAAAGGATATTACTTTTATAATCCTTCTGAGAACAAAGTGTTTGTTGCTCGAAATGGTGTCTTTCTAGAAAAAGAATTAATTTCTAAAAGAACCAGTGGGAGTAAAGTACAACTTGAAGAAATTCAAGAACCACAAGAAAACATTGAACCATTGGTGGAAACTCAACAAGTTTCACAACCTGTTGTGGAACCTGTACCTATTACACAAGTACCACGTAGATCTGATAGGATATGACTTCAACCCGAGAGATATGGATTTCTCATGACAGATAGTCGTGAAGTGATGCTCATGGATCAAGATGAGCCTACTACCTATCAAGATGTCGTGTCAGGTCCGGAATCTCAGAAATGGCTAGAAGCCATGAAGTCTGAGATGCAATCCATGTATGATAATCAAGTTTGGAACTTGATTGATCCACCTTAAGGAATTAAAACCATTGGGTGCAAATGGGTCTTCAAAAAGAAAACCGACATGAATGGCAAAGTAAATACCTTTAAAGCAAGGCTTGTTGCAAAAGGATTCAAACAAACTCATGGTATTAACTATGATGAAACCTTTTCACCAGTAGCAATGCTTAAATCTATAAGAATTCATATTGCTATTGCTGCATATTATGACTATGAGATATGGCAAATGGATGTCAAAATAGCATTTCTTAATAGAAACTTACTTAATGATGTGTATATGACACAACCTGAGGGTTTTGTCCATCCTAAGAATTCTAAGAAGGTATGTAAGTTGCAAAGATCCATTTATGGATTGAAGCAAGCTTCTCGGAGCTGGAATCTTCATTTTGTTGAAACAGTCAAAGAGTTTGGGTTTATCAAAAATGAGGATGAACCTTATGTATACAAGAAGGTTAGTGGGAGTGCTGTGATGTTTCTAGTATTATATGTCGATGACATATTACTCATTGGAAATGACATCCCTATCATGCAAAAGACAAAAGAATGGTTAGGAAAATCTTTTTCAATGAAAGATTTGGGCGAGGCTGCTTATATCCTTGGGATTAAGATCTACAGGGATAGATCTAAAAGGATAATTGGTCTGAGTCAAAGCACTTATATAGATAAGGTGCTAAATAGATTTAGTATGCAAAATTCCAAGAGAGGATTTTTGCCAATGTCTCATGGCATTACTCTTAGCAAGACTCAATGTCCAATGACATCTGATGAGCGAGATTGCATGAGTATGATTCCTTATGCTTCGGCTATAGGATCAATCATGTATGCCATGTTATGCACTCGACCAGACATTTCGTATGCTTTGAGCATGACGAGCAGATACCAGTCAGATCCCGGTGAAAGTCACTGGACAACTGTTAAGAATATTCTTAAGTACTTAAGAAGAACTAAAGATGCATTCTTAATATATGGAGGATCGGAAGATGAGCTAGTAATAAATGGTTATACAGATGCAAGCTTCCAATCTGACAAAGATGATTTTAGATCGCAATCAGGATATGTGTTTGTGTTAAATGGAGGTGCTGTAAGCTGGAAAAGTTCTAAACAAAGCACTATCACTGATTCTACAACAGAAGCTGAGTATATAGCAGCATCAGATGCAGCTAAAGAAGCAGTATGGATCAAGAAATTCATTGCTGAATTGGGAGTAGTACCTAGTATCAGCAACCCAGTGGATCTTTATTGTGACAACAATGGTGCTATTGCACAGGCTAAGGAGCCTAGATCTCACCAGAGATCAAATCATATACTCAGGTGTTTTCATCTCATTCGAGAAATAATTGAGAGAGGAGTCGTCAAGATATGCAGAGTACCTGCTGATGATAACATCGCCGATCCACTTACCAAAGCTCTCCCACAAGCCAAACATGATGGACATACTAGGTCAATGGGTATTAGATATATGTATGATTGGGCCTAGTGCAAGTGGGAGATTGTTAGTGGTTATGCCCTAGGCCAAACATTTGGACCTTGATGTAATCATTACATTCCATTTATATAATGGTTTTCTTCACATTGATATTATTGGCATGTTACATTATTGTAATGTTTATGAATAACAATGTTATTCATGTTGTCCCTAGTCATTTATCAATAAAGGGCATAAAGATAAATTAAGACTAGTATAGATTTGCATTGATAATCATGGGATGATTATATATGTTGATATAAATCAAATCTATAGGTACTTGCTAGAGAACAAAGTATTGGATAGACCCACTATAAGATCACTTCATGGGATAGTGTCATAAGTGATCTTATAATAGATATGTTATTGAATCCTTTGACCTGAGGTTATTATAGTTTCCTACATAAGGATCATTATGTTTTGACATAATCAAACGTTATCTTTAATCGGATAATTATAAAGTTTATGATCGGACATAATGAGAATTATGCGGAGTAAAGTGAATAATCAAGATGGAATTTATCCCTCTCTAATGAGAGAGATATCTATTGGGCCCCTCGATAAGTAGGACTATAAAATGCATGGCCGTGCTCAAATGAATTAATAGTGTGATCAATGTCATTTGAATTTATCAGTCTACTTAGTGATCGGGAAATTAAATGTTTGAACAATATAAGTTTGACATGTACCATGACTTATGTTCAAATAAGGTATCGTGTGATAAAAGGATAATAACATGTTCTATTTACAAGTTAAAATCGGACTAACGATATTTATATTATTTGGGTAGTCATAATGTCTTGCTAGAGACCAATTATGACTTGTGGGCTTATTATGGGATAAGGCCCACTGCCAACATAATATAAACCTATTGGGTCACACACCAAGACCAAAATGAACAATATCGATTTTATTGGGTTATTTCGAAATAATATATAAATATAGGTATTTATATATTTAATTTTGAAATTACTTATTTATTTATTTATGTACATATACATATATCTCTAATTTTGAATATGAGATAATAGTATGTATTAATATTTCTTATTATTTTGAATAAGAAATAAATAAATATATATATATATTGTCACACCCCATTTGCCCCCTAGTAGAATGAGCCTGCCTGTCTGTTCGTCTGTCTGTCTGTATGTGTAAGCATTCGCATGTGTACAGTATTTTCATAAGGGTATTTCAGTAAAATGTATGATTTTGGGGTTTATTTTTATGTGGGTGCATACATGGCATTAGTGTGTTTAATTAAATGAGATATATTTGTGTACATGTGTTCATACCATGGTAGGGTATGCATAAGTGAAGAGGGTTTTAGGTGTGTGTAGTGTAGGTTATTTTAGTGTGAGTGATTAGTGTCACCAATAGGAGTTTGATACATATTTAGAATAAAGAAAAGAAAAAGAAAAGGGAATGAGAGAAAAGGAACCTAAACTTACAGATTCACGTTCTTTCTCACTCACTCTCTTCTTCATCACTTTCTTTATTCCCAAGTACTGTGTATTTTGATTCAAGGTTCTATTGGTGAAATTAATCCTCCCCTTGCATTCCTTAGCTTGGTAAGTGCAAGATCTAGTCTTTGTTTTACTGTATTTTGCATCTTCTTCTTCCTTGAGCTAGGTTTAACTTAGGGTTTACTTTGTGAATGTTTTTGCTGTGTTGGTGTTCTAGCTGAGGCTCCACGTGATCCAAAGGGCAAAGAAGTTGTTGGTCCTAGTGGAGCTAAGTGATAGAGACTTAGAATTCAGGTTTGGGAATTTATGATTGTGATTTGTACAATTTTGATGTTACTGTGAATTCTAGGGTTTATATGTTCTTGAAGAGCTTGAATCAATTAGTCTTGATTTGGTTGTTTTAAATGCTAAATTGAGTTGCATGTATATTGATTATGTGAATTGAGATGATTTCTGGAAGGTAAGATCAGGTTTGAATGGTTTTTAATCAAATTGGGGTTGAATTCTCGTTCCTGGAAATTCTGGAAATTCTGGAAATTGAGGTACTGTTCTTCGTTGCGTGACTCGCTACGAAGGAAGGCAAGTCACATCGCGTGATCCTCGGTCACGCCGTGACCTGCCTCCTGAGAAGCCAGTCGCGTGACCAGCTGAAGAACAAGCAAGTCACGCGACGTGATCTCCAGTCACGTCGTGCGACCTGCGAAGAAAGGCAGATCACGCCACGTGATCTGCGAGGGAGAAGCAGCGTCACGTCGCGTGACCCTCGGTCACGCCGTGACCTGCATAAGCATTGCGTGACCCGCGAGGAGCACGCAACGCGATTGGCGAGAAACAAGCAGGTCACGAGACGTGACCCTTGGTCGCGCCGTGACCTGCCTGTTGAGTCGCCCTTTTCTCCGCTCAGCTCGTTTTTCCGAAATTTCCTGGTTTTTAACTCAGAACTGAATTTGGTATTTCTTCAGAATGGACTTTACTGCTGTATGATGCATGTCTTACTGGTTGATGCTTTGATATGCATAATAGCATGATTTTCTGATGAATTATACTCTATATCCTGAATGTGATCAGTTTGACGCATAACCTGCTAGAGTCAAGTAAGTGGATAGTTAGGCATGCCTAATAGAGTCTTTAGCTGCAGCCCTCAGTTCAGTTTGGACCCCGATCAGGTCCCCGTTTGGTTCCTCGCGAACCCTTCAGTATAGAATCTTGTTTAAGATTCCCTCAGTATATAAATAACATGTTTTGATAAATGATATAATATTTGACTTGTACCTGTGAGGTACCCTCAGTATTCGATTCGTACCCGTAAGGTACCCTCAGTACACTCGTTATCCACTGTCTAGAGTCAGCAGGTATTCTTTAAATGTTAATGGAAATGTTCTGATCTGATATGGCTTTGAATGGAATATCTGAATGAGTTTAATGATGAAATACATGTTGGTTTATCCTGTAATGCATATGATGATGAGATTCTGAAAGTATGGTATTTAAATACGGGCATGTTTATATGAATTATGCAACAGTCCTTGCATTCTGTCATTGTGAATGTGTTATGCCTTGACGACCACTGTGAGTGGCCGTCCATAATTTATGTGTGTTTCCCCACTAAGCGTTTTATCGCTTAGCACGGTGTGTTTACCCGTGCAGGTGCGGAAGGAGTTTTGCTTTGAGAGAGTCGCCGTCATCAAGCCAACACAGAAGAGTTTTTAGTGTAGGGCTATTTTTGTATCAGTGATGATTTTGTTTGTATAGAACTCTCATGTATCAGGTTCCGCTTTTGTAACTATATTTTGATATGTAATATTATTTCGTTTCAGCTAGCTGATCAGAACATTATTGTAATAGTTTAATTATAGTAATGCATGATCAGCTTTGGCTTTCTGCATGTAAAGTTTTTAATTATCCTGTATTTTCTGAATGTATGTTATGAATGATTGTATGTTATACTTTGTGCTTGCTTGGTGGCACCTTTACTCATACGGCATCTCACTCCTTCTCGGATGGGATCGCCTACGTATGGGAAGGGGGGTGTTACATATATATAAGGTAGATATCTCTTGTTTTGAATTAAGAGATAATATCCTTATTTATCTTTTCCTAAGAGAAAAAGGATTTGAAATATATATACATATATATATATAGATATATGTATGGGATATAGGTTAATAAAAGGTTATTAACTCTTATCAAAACTCAATTCCCGTTTTTCAAAAGGAATAAGAGTTTTAAAGTGGTTAAAACATAGGATACCAACATTGGATACCCTAGCTAGCATAACTTCTTATTGAGCAGAAGAAAAGAAAACTCTAGCTAATTTTTGTAAAGAAAAATACAGCCACCATTGTTCTTCCTTGAGAAGGAAAGAAAATTGTAAAATCCATTCGCATCTAAAGGGAACTAGCAACCCTGCGACTTTGGTTCATTTTGTTCGTGCATGTGGATACCAGTAGAGGATGTTCGTGTTAAAGGCAGCGTCTTCAGTTCGATTGAAAGGTGTTTAATTCGAATTCCCACACTGAAAAAGGTTAGTAAATCTTATCACTTTCTTTTGAATCAATCGAAATACATGGATCCTGTTTTCGGGTTTCGATTTGTTTCCGCTGCGTTAATGTTGAATTAATCCGACGAAACCAAACAAATTATGATGTATATATATGTGTGTGACTCAAGCATGTTTTAATATATATATATATATATATATAAGCACGTGAATCGGATCAATTGTGGCTATAAGTATGTAAATTAATATGTTTAAGATTGTGAACCTAACCTCTTGAATGCTATGAAGGTTGAGCTATGATATATGTTTCCTTGGTTTCTGCCATCGTAGCAATTTCGGTATGTTGACATGCGTTTACATTTCATGGTGTGATAACATATGTATTGTGTACTGACTTGGAAGTATTGCTGTGTATATGTTATGCCGGCCTCTGCTACAGTAGTGATTACAGCATATTGTTAGGTGTCTATGTTTCTCTGTATCCTACTACGTGTATTGGGGTAGTAATGTGAGAGTATGGTATATTAGCTTTGTGATTGGTTTCAGCTAGTGTATGGGCATCAGTGTGTGACTGTTTTATGCATGTTTAGATAATTAGAGATTATGCATTGTGTAATCTATGACTTTCTATATTTAATTGATCTCGGTAAGTGTATGTAAGATTTAATTGTATTTTTGCATGATGATGTTATGAATGTGATGTTATGTTATTATTTATTTGGTCTCTGCTATTGGGGTGTCTTCGGCACGTTGTCATGTGATTACGTTTTTGGCATGATATTATATGTATGAGAGTGGCGCAACGGAAGTGTTGTGCTTTGACCTTGTCAGTCGGTTCCCGGCTAGTGTGTTTGTATTATGGCATGATAGTTGTATGTTTGGACCACTGGTGACTTTGCCTGATATTTATGTGCATCATTGTATGGTAGTGTAGTGCATCAACTTCGTAACTCAGGTATCAGTTAACATGTATGTGCATCTCTGCATAATAGTTGCATTGCGTGTGAATCAGCATTTGGTTGGTATATGGGTACTTTGGGATGACAGTTGCGTGTTTATATAATTTGTGTTTTCGCTCGGTTCGTATTCTGATATCTGATACTTCTGTGGAACCGATAAGTGTTTGCCTACGAGTTTATATGTATCTTTGCATGATGTTATATGTTTGTTTGTTTAGTTTCCTTTTGTTCTGTTCCTCCCCACTAAGAGTTATCGCTTAGCACGGGTTCTTTTCCCGTGTAGGTGGCAGGTTTTAGTTTGGTTCGAGTCAAGCATCTGTAGGGTCAGCCATATAGGAGTTAGAAGTGTTTTGTTATTTTTGGTTTTAGCTCTTGTATCTCGGATTCTGTAATTTTGCAGATTTTTGCGTATGTATTTGATTATGTAAGGATCTTATTGTAATTAAGTTTTCAGTTATTCCTTCGTTTTATCTTTCGCCTTATGCTTCCGCTGAATGATTATATGTATGTATGTGACTTATTGTATGTTCAGCTATTATTTCTTTAAATTTTTAACTTCCGCGGTATCTCCGTATGTTTTTATGTATGAATGTATGCTTCCACTTAGTGCATGTGCGCATGTGTGTGAGTGAGCGTCGGTAGCGCACCAGCGTCCTTCCAACAGGGACGTGGGGTGTTACAATGCAGATGTTGTTCTGTGTGGTGTTTAGATGGAGTCGGATCCGAGTGAGTATATGGGCGATATAATGGGAAGTGTTAATCTTGTCGAAAGTAATCCGGTTTAATAGGATAGGCCTGCACGTGAGCATGCACCAGCAGAAGGTCCGGGTCTTGGGTTTGAGAGTCCGGCATTGGTACAAGGGCTATTGCAACTAGTGGATAGATTGACTGCTCCCAAGGCTCCCTCTGAGCTTATGAGGAAAACTGGAGCGGAAGAGTTCCATGGAACCTCCTTGGACCAATCGGATGTGGCTGAATTTTGGTTAGAGAGGATTGATCAGATTCTACAAGAGATAGCTTGCCCTCAGCATCAGCGAGTTGTTTATGCCGTATTGCTTTTACAAGGATCGATATATGATTGGTGAAAGCTTATGCTTCTCAATCCACAGAGACCAACTGAGTTGACATGGGAGTTTTCGTGCAGGAATTTGAGAAAAAGTATGTTACTAAGGCCTATCAAGAGGCAAAGTGGAAGGAATTTATAAGTTTGAAGCAAAGGAACATATCGGTCAGTGACTATGAGAAAGAGTTCAGTCATTTGAGTAAGTATGTACCTACTGCATTATTGACTGAGAATTTTATGTGTCAGCATTTTCAAGATTGGCTAAGAGAAGTGATTAGAGGTCCGTTGTCGGCTATGGTGAGTATGCAACCAATTGGGTATTATCAGTTAGTGCCAGCGGCAATTAAGTTAGAAGAATCTGAGATGGTGAAGCAGAGAATAGAACAGAAGAGGAGAACTCTGGATGGTGGAGTTGTTGGTAATAAGAAGCCTAAAGGTGTTCCGATCGGACAAGTGCCAAAAGGGACTGCTTAAGTGCCTTCTGAAGTGGGAAGTGCGGCACCGCTTACTAGTAAGGGAAATCGAGCACCGGAGTGTGAGCATTGCCAAAGGCAGCATTGGGGTACGTATCGCAAGATCACTGGAGTGTGCTTCAAATGCGATAGCATGGAGCATTGGTTTGCTAATTGTCCCGACCGAAGGGGGATTAAGAGCCAACAAGAGAGTAAAGCTGGTACAGGTAAATCTAATGCAGCAAGAAGTGGTAGAGATAGAAGTAGAGCTCCTAAGGTGCCATCAGAAATCATGCACCAGATCCCGACTGAAGGAGATTATGTTCGGCCACGGGTGTACGCGATGGTCAAAGAGGATACTCCAGAGCCCGTAGGTCCTTCTAGTAAGTGTTAATTTGTTAAGTTTTCATATGAGTTCGGTTTTGGCAATTGGGATGTAAATGGTTAGCGGGAAAATTTCGAGGCCGAAATTTCTTAAGGAGGAGAGAATTGTAACATCCCAAAAATGGCCTAGTCAGAAATTACATGTTTAATTGGACATTTAAAGGATAATTTGGTAATTGTGTAAGTGAATTGAGGACAAAAAGAAAAGAAAGAAAGTCAAGGTAGTGGATAAGGGGTCCAATAAGAGATGGACATGTGGATGGTAGGTGAGAACAATTAATGAGATTTGAAAGGGAGAAGAGAGAGGGAAGGCAGAAAGTTTTACTTCCCATGGAAGCCACATTTTCCTCTTCTTTCTTGCTTTGCCGTTCTCTCACTCCCTCATCTCTCTCATTTTTCTGCTCTCTACTCTTTCCTACATTGTTCTTCATGTTTGAGCTAGGGTTTTGTGATCCAGAGTGGTTTTTCTAAGAGGTAAGTGGCTGGGTTACTGGTTTGCTTCTTCTTCTTATTCCTTTTGGATTGATATGGGTATATGGTTTTGATTGTGTGTGTATCTGAACATTTGTTCGATTATATGCAAGAATCTGAAGAGAGGAGAAAAGACAAAGGAAAAGGAAAAGTGGTATCTTGAAGATTCGGGATTGAGCTCCATTTCAGCTTTGGGAGCTTTGTGTGTGAATATGTTTAGTTTGGGAGTGTTTTGCCTCTCTCATCTCGAATCAGTGTTGAGTTTTGATTTTACTGATATTGGTGTGTTTTAATACATGTAAATGTATATGCTTAGTAGATTTATGTATATGATCTGAGATGCTAGAAATTTAATGTTTTGCATGTCAACTTTAAGGTGTATAAATATGCATATGAGATGGATTTCTGGGTTTGGCAACCTCTGTATATGTTGTTTAAATGTGTGTTAATATTGTTTAATTTGAGTTGTTATTGTTAAACGCATGTTTTGAAGGCACTGGAGGTAAGTTTTTACATGATATTTGGTTGTGGGTAAAGATTGGACATTGGTTTCTACAAGCTCTGTTTTCTACATTTTTCCTGAGAATAGGAAAACACGATTATGTCACGAGCGTGACTTCTTGTTGCGAGTGCGACAAAACCAGGTCTTCCATTATCTTGTAGAAGAATCCACTCGGCTTGCGATTCTTCATGACAAGTGAAGTTCTTCACAAGTCGTGAAGAATAGCCTGTTCAGCAAGAGGCGCTCGGCAAGAGATTCTTCACGGCACGTGAAGGACTTCACGAGTCGTGAAGAATAGCCTATTCGGCAAGAGCCGCTCAGCAAGAGATTCCTCACGACACGTGAAGTCCTTCACAAGTCATGAAGAAGAGGCCGTTCGACAGGGGCCGCTCGGCATAAGCCTCGTTCTGCTGTAGTGCACGACTCGGCAGATTGTGCACATCTCAGCGAGATGTGACGACTTATGATCTGGGATGTTGGCCGAGCACGAGTCGTGATGCTAAGCACGACTCGTGCAGGCCCTTTTCTCCCGCAGTGAATCTTTGGTTATTATCGTGAGCTCGATTGCTTGTCGCGAACCCATATGCACGCCTACCCTGTTTTCCGAAAATGGTTTTCAAGCTTCTTTTTACATGGGTTTTACTACTATATGGCACTTGACTTGTGTTAGACTGGTTTTATATTATGATGTCTTTAACTATAAGTTATATGTTCATGATTAATAATTTTATATATGATATAAATGCATATGATTTTATTTGTATACGGATTACTTGATTTTGAGTTACATGTTCATATAGAGATTTGTATATGATTTATATGTCTCTGAAATTAGTCAGTATACATGTATATAGGAATTATGTGATTATACTTCAATTATTTCTCTATTATATGATAATAATACTAGAACATAATTGAGTTGTTATTTTGAGCCTAATGGTCACAGTAGTGGATAGATAAGCGCTTATTAAGGGCTAGTGTGTGAGTGCAGCTGGTATATGTTACATGTTGGCCTCATTTGGGTCATATAAGTCGACCCCGTTCGGGTCTATATGATAAGAGACTTCGGTCTCCAGTATACATGATTATGTATGATTCGAGACTCATGTCTCTACATGCTTGGATATTGTGTCCTATAAGTATCATTGGTACCCGTATCTACTAGTTAGTGATAATTAGGCTACTACATGAGACTTGTATAAGAGGTTGTTGTATATGACTATGATATATGCTCCCAATGATATAGAAATGGATATATGTTACATGTTTATATACATGCGATATGATAAGATATGATGCGATACTTGTAGTTGGATATGAATGGCTAAATGTTATATTGAGATGATGTATATAAAGAATGATTACTTGGATATAAATTATTAATTACTTTATCTTGTGATTAACATATGATGAATAAGTGATGGCTTCATACCCATATGCATGTGTGGATGAATACTTGATATAAGTATGAGTGGAATATGTTTACATGCTTTGTTGCTTTGATAAGCTGATATATTGTTATTGCAATTATCTGTATATGCATGTTTTGTTCCTCCCCACTAAGCGTTATTGCTTAGCATGGGTTGTTTTCCCGTGTAGGTGGCAGGTTCAGTTTGGAGTCGGACATTTGCAAGTCAGCCACTAGAAGTCTATAGTTGGAGTTCCTTTTTGTCTTCCGCTATATTTTGTATTGATATAAGTTTTGTATATGGATTTTGATTTTGGAAATGTAATTTTGTAAGGGAACGATTTTGTATATGTATATTAAATGTTTACAAATCCCTTTTGTAAAATAATATGATTATTTATACATGGATTTGGCATCTTTTTGATTAAATGTATTTGCTTTTATAACAGCATTAAAATATTTGCATATGCATTTGAGTTTATATATGTATTTGTTTGCGTAGCTCTCTGGTATCCTTCCAAAGGTGGTATCGGGGTGTTATATGGACTAATGAGACATCCATCGGATGTAGTTGCATGTAAACATTTCAATAACATCCACCTCGACTTTGCTGCTGATAGTAGAAATGTGAGGCTAGGTTTAAGCACTGATGGTTTTAAGCCTTTTGGGCAATCAGGCCAACAATATTCATCATGGCCAATCATAATAATTCCTTATAATTTGCCTCCATGGATGTGTATGAATGAGACTTACATGTTTTTAACAGTGATTGTGCCTATGTCGAAGAATCAAAAGCATAAAATTGATGTATTCCCACAACTATTGATATCTGAATTACAACAACTATGGGAATTCGGTGTGCTAACATATGATGTGTCCCTTTAATAGAATTTTATAATGAGAGCAGGTTTGATGTGGACAGTTAGCCATTTCCCTGCCTATGCTACGTTATTTGGATGGAGCATGGTTGGGAAATTAGCTTGCCTGTTATTGTGGCAATGATTCAGATGCTTTTTATCTTACTAATGGGTGTAAAACATCTTGGTTTGACAATCACAGAAAATTTCTTCCTCCAGATCATCCATTTAGACGTAATAAATAAAGGTGCATTAAGAATAAAGTTGTCCAAGCACCTCCTCCACCTAAAAGATCTGGTAAAGACATCTTGCAAGAGATTGATGAATTAGAGTTGCTGAAAGTTAGAGAAGTTGAAGCTGAAGAAGTAAATAGCAGCATTTCTAAAAACTTTGGCTAGAGAAAACATAACATCTTCTAGGATTTATCATATTGGAAATCGAATATAATCCGGCATAATTTAAACGTGATGCATAAAGAAAAAAAATATTTTTTACAATGTCTTCAACACGATAATGAACATTGAAGGGAGGACCAAAGATAATGCAAAATCACGTGCTGATTTAAAATTGTATTGCAAAAGAAATGAGTTAGACAGAGATCCTTGAATGGGAAAATATCCGAAAGCATGTTATACTTTGGAAAAAAGACATAAGGAAGTTTTGTGTGAATGGTTAAGAAGCTTAAAGTTTTCGGATGGATATGTTTCAAACTTAGCAAGGTGCATGGACATGAGGAAGTATAAATTATTCGGAATGAAAAGCCATGATTGCCATGTATTCATGTAAAGGTTAATGGCAGTTGCTTTTTGGGAATTATTGCCTTAAAAGGTGTGGGAAGGTATAACTGTGTTAAGTTTATTTTGCAAAAACTTAACTTCATTTGAGATAAAGTTGGCTGACATGGAAAAATTAGAATTAGAAATTCTAGTAATCCTTTACAAATTAAAAGGGATTTTTCCTTCCAACTTCTTTGACATTATGGAGCATTTACCAGTACATTCAGCACAAGATACCAAATTGGCTGGACCCATTCAATATAGATGGATGTATCTTTTTGAGAGGTAAAAACAAATGGATAGTGATGGAAACAAATTCAAAGCATCGGTCAATGTCGATAGACTAAAAAGGTTCCATGGCTAAGACTAATAATCAAAAGAAGAGAATAAATGTCACGTAGGTCAAAAATTAAAAAAAAATGTGACCTTGCTAAAATTAGGCGCCCCATCAGGGTGAAAATCAAAAAAAAGGCATCATGGGCAAAAATTAGTGGCAGAGAGAAAATATCAAATTAAGAAAACCTGGGAGGACTAATTAGAAATAGGAGTTTGATGCTTGGAAGATCTATTACGATAATAGATTTTGTTTTTCCTTTTTGAGTTTAGGTTAAATGATGATCATGTACAATGAAATCATGTTGAAATGTATGCAATTACGTAATGAGATATAAAACGGAACAATTCAACCCATGTATTCATAGTTATCTAGTTCTCTTATAAAAAGAAAAGCATTGTTCTTTGTTGAATTTATGTGATCTAAAAAGCTATTCTCTACTACTCTTGCCCACATAATCCTTGATCCAGTTGGTCCTATTGTTGACGGCAGAGCTTATCACCCATCTCTTGTAGTCGATTGAAGTAGTTAAGTTGCAATCCTCAAGCTTCGAAATGTTCATCATCATGGACAGCCTCGCCTAGAGGCCATGATAGCTAGAAATGAATGTGGTTGACAAAACGCAAGCCTAAAAAGATAGTGGGTACCTCACAATGTCCTATTGCCCTCCGAACTATCGAGCACAACGAGCAGTGATACAGAAAATGACTTTATGAAGCCCGAACAATGGGATGCATCCTGAAAGACCATCTTGAGTCATAAAGGAAGGAAGTAGCAAATGGCACATGAAACAGATGTCACTATCTATAACCGTACCAAGTCAAGCAAAGCCTTTGTTAGGGGACTCAAAAGTATACAGCCGCTGTCTAAAAACGAAATGCCTCATTGAGTACGTGCTAATCACTCTAGGAGGAGCCTCTGATAAAAATCTCAGTTTCTCCTGCAGCCATATCTAAAAAGCAGAGCCTCATAAAAAAAAGCCGCTAGAATGGGTTGGGTCCACTCCAGGCAAAAATCAGGCACAAGGTTATGTGAAAATCCAAAAGGACGCATTTCCTGCTAAGAAAAGTTAGTGTGAAAATCCATAAGGGATGCATTACTATTGAAAACAATGACAAGTGCTTACCTAGAGCAATAAAGTACTTTCGATGACGAAAGTAGTATGGTAAGTATAGAGTGCATCCAAGCCTAGAATCAAAAGAAGTGGGGTCAGCCCAAGACTTATAACCTCTAGAATGCCAAATAGTAGACATTCGGGTCTAGTTTTTTTTGAGTTTTATTGCATTTTTTGGTAGCCTTGTCGACTTCTAAGTTAGTTTTCAATGTCTTTTCTTTGTCTTTTCAATTTCTTTCTTTTAAAATTCATATGTTAGACACACTTTAGATATGCATGCTTTGAAATGTAGATAAATTATGCACTTTTTATGTATATATATTTCTTTAAACACTGTCAGTTAACAAAATAAAAGAAAATAGAGAAAAACAAACAAAAAGAAAAGGAAAAGAAAAGTAAATATATGTATGCAATAAATAAGTCAGGCAGTAGAAATTTTCAGTTTGCGTAGATTACCAATAGTAAGATTTGTAGAAATTAATATTGTTGCTTTGTGAAATATTTAATTTGCAAATATTTATGAATTTGTTGTGATTTTTTGATGCACGAGTGTGATGCGGCCGAACCCTGGGTGCTCCTGAAGTACCCATTTTTAGGGCATTCGAGAGAGGTTCACAAAACTTGTAAGAGATTTACAAGGGCATCTATTTTAGGCAACAAGGAGGTGTTTTGGAGTCGCCACCCAATAGAACATTAGGAAAGGTCGTCTAGCCTCACTGAGCCTAAGACAGTGCATGTATGTCTATTTTGGGCAATTAGAGATATTTTGGACACCTCCTTCCAATAGAACGTTGGAAGGATCATCTAATCTCGTGAAGCCTAAGACAAAGCATATATGTCTATTTTAGGGAAGCTAGAGATATTTTGGACACCTCTTTCCAATAAAACACTAGAAAGATCATCTAATCTCGTAGATCCTAAGACTATGCAAATTGGGCCTATTTTGGGCAATAAGAGATATTTTGGAGACCCCACCCCAATAGGACATTGAGATAGTCCTCTAACCTCATTGAGCCTAAGACCAAAGAAGGTTCGGTACTTCCCATTTATTCATACCTTGATTAAATTATAATTGAGTTTTGAATTTAAGATTTCATTCCTTTTTTCATACCATTTAATGCATTAATTAAAGTGCATATCATTCACGTAATAAAAGCGATAAATGAAACTGGTAAATAGAAGCAAGATTAAAATAGAATAAATAAAAATCTAATTAATTACAACAAAACTAGGGGCGGAATACAACCCCCATTATAAATGACATATAATCATACAGAAAATGGGGCATTTATTAGGGATGAGGACATTGGTCCTTGCATGTATACTTACAGAAAAAAATTTAAAGCGTCAATTTTATTTGATAAAAATTAGGACATTGGTCCCATTTTATTAGTAAAAGTTCCAATTTAATTAATATAAATTTCATATTAGCGAAATAAAATAATATTTACATTAAATGGAAATTAAAATAAAGAGGAGTAGGGTAAAAGAATAGACCCGAATATAGTTCTCAGATCATCGCGGTGTCCTCTATTTTTAATAACCCAAATCAAATAAAGAAACAACAAAGCTCACAAAAACAAAAATCATGTTAGTGCAACAATTAAAATAAAATAAACATGAAAAATAAATAAAGGAAAAGAATATATGAAAAAATATCATGAAAATAAAGAAAAGAAGAAAAACAGTGACAAAAAAAAAAAGTGGAGGAGAAAGGCCCAGGGAAGGCCCATATAACGCGAGCGACGGGTGTCCTTAGGCTGACCGACGGGTGGAGGCAGAAACCCTCGATGGCCCGTCCTCGGCTACAAATGTTATAGAAATTACCATGGGCTAATTTTGGCTCTAAGTGCCTCAAAATTGGCCAAAATAGAAGTATTCCTACTCTGGCGAGGTCAATGGAGTAGTGCGTGCTTCTAAAGCCATAATGCCTAGGATATAGCTCAAAATAATCTAAAACATTACCAGTAGAAAGCTAAGATATAGGGGAAGAAAAGTCTAGAAGACCATTTTTGCTACAAATGTCATTTGCAAGGTCAAAATTGCAGTACAAGTGAGAAGTTGGTTTTGACTCGGCACAAGGGTGACACTCTCTGTCACAAGTTAGCATGACTGTGATGACTCATGATAGTCCCAGCCTTGTCCCCCTTTGTTCTTTATGCTTTATTCTTCATTCTAAAGCACCCAAATGCCTTTCTATAGCATGAATAAAGCTAGAGAGAACCTATAAAGCACCAAAAGCAAAATGGAAATAATTAAGAATGAGATGAAACAATTAAGAATGATTGTAACATAGTTACACTAGGATGTTAAATGTAGTGATTGTAGTAAATTGATTATTAAGTGTATGTTATGTATAGCAAACTAATGAATGAAGTATATAGTGTATAATGTAAACATATATGATTAGTGTAATCTAGGGATGTAGTGAGTGAAATTTTTATTTGAATCTGAATTTGATATAGACGTGGACATATAGGAGATAGTGTTGACAACTTCACAGTATCGAGTGATTTGATACCTTTAGGTATTTAGTGTTGACACCTTCACGGTGTCGAGTGATTTGATACCTTTGGGTATCTAGTGATGACACTGTAATGGCCCAAATTTGCCATAGTTGGCATGTAATGGCCTGAATACCAATATAGTATTGATCAGTGAATTCTGTAGAGTGTATAGTGTGGTTTGGGTGTGAAAATACCTGTAATTATGCCTTAAAATTCAGTAGAGTTATAAGGTTAGGCGATGGAAGCCCAGGGATGGGTGACCTTCTAGGAACCCAGAAAAGCAAAATATTTTATTGGACTATTGAAAAGTACAAGTTATAAGGAGTTTTGTGGTATAATTTGGATTGAAAATGAGGTCAAATAGGTCCCCAAAAGTCCAAAAGAAGAAAAGCCTATGGTTCGATTCAAATAGTAACGAGTTTGACTGAAGTTTGATTGAGGCTTTAAAGATAGTAAATGACCTCTAAAAAGTTATCCGAAGGCATAGATAGAATTAGAATAGTGTGTAGCACAGTTTGGTAGTTAAAAAGTAATTTTATGGTGGCACTGAAAAATGGATGAATCAGGTTGGTTTAATTGAACCAGACTAGATATGGACCCTGAATGAGATGGAACCAAGGGCAAGTGAGTTATTAAGAGTAAAAAGGAAGTTAAGGATGAAAAGTTAACCGAACCAGTTTAATTAGTGAATTAGACCGATCGGACTAGTCTGACTTTAGTCTAATTAGTTTTACCAAAGTTTGACTAAGCTCTAAACGATGCTACGAACCTCAGAAAAATTATCTAAAATCATGAATTTGCTTGAAATATTATGGAGAATCAAATGGTAATGAAAAATAAATTTTATGTGAAACAAAAAATTGAGTTATCGGACTAGTAAGAAATTATCGTACCGGGAAATGGTCTCCGATTAAGCTAAAATTTTACATGGAGTCTAAATTATATATTTTAAGAATTATGAAACTGATTTTTGGAGGAATTGAAATTGGTAATTGATAGAAATAATTTTTGATTAGAAAATGGGCTTATTAACCTAAATGGGCATTTGGGTTGGCCCAATTGGTTGAACCAAGCCCAAGCCCACTCAAGACCCCTATATAAAGGCTGAAAAATTAGAAAACCCTAGATTTCTCTTCAGCCTTCTCCTCCTTCTCCTTGGCCAAATGGTGTTCTCCTTCCTTTTCTTGATTTTTCTTCATTTTTCTTTCAAGTTCTCACTAATCCAACCTTCCCAAGTAAAATCTAGCTTCTCCTTGTAATGATAGTAATCCCTAAAGTTCATTTGAAGTGGGAGAAATGGGAGAAAATAAGTGGAAAAGTTTATGTGTCAAATTGAGGCATGCAAACAAATAGGTACTTTAGAATGTCTAGAGTATGTTTATGTAATTATATTGTAAAAAGGAAGCAAATAAATGGTGGGTTCTTTGGTGTTTATATTCGGCCACACGGAGAAATTAGGGAAAGAAAAATGCATTAATAGTGAAAGATAAAGGAAATGAATATCTAAGTGTGGAGATCATGAATTTAAGGTTAGTGGATACAATATCCTCTTTTTTCCATTAAGATTACATGAATTTAGGTTATGTCTAAACATAAAGTATGTGAAATATGCACGTTTAATTGAATCTAACCTTATAATCATACTTAGGAAGGTTGAAAATGATGATTTGAATGGTTAAAATGAAAAGATAAAACTTTGGTGATGGCTGTGTGGTTAGGCCGAATAGTATACCTATGGTTTACTATGGTATACTTTGAAGTTTAATGCATATAAATGGTATATTTGTAATGTTTGACATGAGATCTAGCTATTCTAATAATTAAAAGAAGAAAAACCAAATTTAATGAATGGATGTAATCATGGCCGAATGGTATATATGATGTTATTTATGAATATGTTATGATATAATGACACATAAAGGCATAATTAGGTTAATTAACATGTAATCTAGCTAAATGAATGATAAATGAGATAACAAGAATTTATGGTGAATGTATGACATGTTAGTCGAATGGTATGTATGATGTTATATATGAATATGTTATGATATAATGACATATAAGGGCATGACTAGGTTAATTAACATGAAATCTAATCAAATGTATGAAAAATGAGACGAAAATAATTCATGGTAAAATAATGGTACCATGGTCAAATGATATGTA
Organism: Excoecaria cochinchinensis; assembly: GCA_947683425.1. Taxonomy (NCBI): domain Eukaryota; kingdom Viridiplantae; phylum Streptophyta; class Magnoliopsida; order Malpighiales; family Euphorbiaceae; genus Excoecaria; species Excoecaria cochinchinensis. The sequence goes on from CANTUQ010000004.1 coordinate 9,785,852, forward strand.
TGAAAATATCATTATATAGTTTAATGGTTTAATGAATTTCATGGCATGAAATGGTAATGGAATGAAAATGAAGTGTATAATGATTGATTCTTTGCAAAAAGAATGGAATGGTATGGTTATGTTCCATTGATAATGTATATTGTAACTTGATAATGGATAAGTGGAAAGATTAATGCCCTTAGTAGTTTTTTGTTGGTTAAATCTAGCTCAAGATATAGTTAGCTAGCCATAGGGACACTATACTACGGTGGTGAGCATGACGTCTCACCTATTGTAGGCCAATAATGGTCCTACTGAAATTATTGAAATGTTAAAATATAGGGGTGGTCCTTCGAGGTCCCTCTAAAATGTATTGCACCATGAAATGTAGGGGTGGTCCTTTAGGGTCCCTCTAAAATATATTAAACCTATAGGGTTCACATTCCGTATATCCAACCCTGAGATTTATACCGGGTAAATGCTAGGGGCAAAGATGTAAAGTGATTAAAAATGAAGAAACTGGAGTTAAAATGGAAGTTAAAACGTTGGAAGGACCTAAATGAAAAAAATGCAAAGTTTAAGGTTAAAATGGTAATTTAAGCCTAAATGGTTAAATAAGGCTTAATCAAAAGAAAAATAAAATTTTTTATAACTTAATAAGTAAATTAGACATTATTTAAGGACTAAAATGTAATTTGGTATGAAAATGATATTTAAAGGATCAAATGGTAATTTGTATGTTAAATAAGGAGTCAAATAAGTTAATAAGTCAAATTGGTGGCATAATTGTAAATAAGAGAAAGTTAGGGGTAAAATTATAATTTAATAATAGTTAAAGGACCTAAATGTAAATATGATATAGTTGGAGCACTTAAATGCAAATGTGATATAATATAATGACCTAAATGTAATTATACCATACTTAAGGGACCTAAATGCAAATTTGGATAATTAAATGTACTAAGTGCATAAATGATATAAAATAAAGACTAGTGTATGTAAATAATTGAATGAAATAAATAATTGTCCAAGGGTAAAATTATAATTTTAGTAATGTTTTAAAAACATAAGTGTAATTTGGTATAAGAATAATATTCTTAGGACTAAGTGGCAAATTGCATGTTAAATAATGAAATAAATATGATAATAAGTTAATTAATGGCATTAATATAAATAAGTGAAAAGTGAAGGGCAAAACTGTAAAATGGTGAAAATCTAGGAACTTAAATGTAATTTGTCAATAGTGATGTACAATAAGGGGTTTAAAAGATAATTGATAGGTAATTTGAATGTTAATTGTATAATAAATTGACAATAGAGAAAATAATAATATTTATGTTGATATTAATAAAAATATTATAGTTAATCCTAATATCATGGAAATGACAATAGGATTAAATGTAAGATAAATAGATGAGTAATATTAGTATTAATAAACGAATAAAAAATGTCATTATATTACTAAACGATTATAAATACTGAATAAGGAAAAGCATGCAAATAGATTTAAATCCGTATAGTTAAATTAAAGGAATGATTGAATTTATTTAAAGTATTGACAACGGTTAAAATAAAATTGATAATGATAATAAAACCACTAGAATTATTAAGAAGATGTTATGTTATGTAAAATGATATAGACATTTAGGGTTATGTAATTAAATTATTAAAAATAAAGGTTAACAGGTGTATAAAAGAATGAAATTAAAAGATAAGATAGTATAATTAAGATAAATAATAATGTATCAGGTAAATTTATTTGAATACTGTGAATTTCATAATTGAAACATAAGTTAAAATGCATAAAGAGTGTGTAATAGAATATGTAAAAGACATTATTATAGAACTGATATAAATATTATAAATTGGGCTAATTATCTAAAGTGCAAAATATGATAATTAATTTATTTCATAATATTATACATCTAAAATTTAGTAAAGGGGCCACCTAAGAATGTTAGTAATGGAACCAAAGACATGGAAGAGATTAGAACTGTCATTAAATGTTAAAAGTTAATAGTGAAATAATAATTACTGAAATGATGATAAATAAACAATGAGTAATTCAAATATTGCTATAATAATAGTACTGTTAATCACGGTAATAGTAAAACTAAATGTAAAAATAGTTATCGATAGATATTTAATCAAATAATGTTAATAGAAATTATTTGTAAAGTTAAGAGAGTAGTGATGTTAAGCCTATAAATAAGTCAGTGTATTAAGTAATAGTATTGGCAATTCAAGCGTATAATATGAAATATAACTGATTAAAATTAAGTAAGAAAAATAGTGTAAATGTATTATGTTTGTAGTTCTAAAAATGGTACTGTAAAAGAAATGATGAAGTGAAAGATAATAATATGAATATGAAACATAAAAAGATTAATATAACTGAAAGAGTAAAATAAATGTCAAGGATATAAAGGATATAAAGGAAATGATAATGGTTAATTAGTACTGTTAATAACAACTATGATAACTACAATATAGATATTTCAGTAACTAATATTGTGCCTAAGGGTAGACTGTAACTGATGTAAATAAGTTATAATCAAATAATGAAAAACAAATGAATACGTTAATAAGATAATTACAAAGGTTGTTAATATAACTGGTCATTGAATTAACAGACGGAATGTAATAGTATTAATGTTAAAGTTAACAGTACAAATAATAATGACACTGATAACGAAAATAGTAATATTAAAGTATGGTTATTGAAATAATGACAAATGTATAAGATAAATGAATAAATAAAAAGATTTATTAGGACAGTAAAAGTACGACATAATCTATCTAAAAGTCTCAAAAATTGATGTTCATATAATGGGAATAAAGAAATATGCTTGTGTGTGCACGCATGTAGTAATAGTATGGAAAATATAGGATATGTATCTACCACCGGGCATTTTAATGCTCAGCGCGTAGTGTTGTTGCTACTTGCAGGTTATGAAGATAGGAAGTTTTTAAGTGGCTGGAATTTCAATGACAGTCGATAAGAGGAGTGAATGCAGGGATGAGAAGATAAGCCTGGCATATATACGATTGCGGTGGACTATATGGTTTATGATTTATTTATATTTTAACTATGAATTTTCAGATAGTGTTATGTATGAATTGTTATATTATTATTGTTTACCCATAAGTATTATTGTAACACCCCCTACCCATACATAGGAGAACCCATCCGCAAGGGAGTGAGAACCTGTATGAGCAAGGGTATCACTAAGCAAAACGATAAACATACATCCACATATAATATACATAAAGAAATACAGCGGAAATAAAACTTTAAATCCAAACTGATCATTCATAGATGTACTAATAATATTCATTACATAATTGTCCTGATATTACCAAAATAATTACATCTTTCAAAATTACAATGCGGAAGCAGAACAGAAGAATAAATACAATGAGAGTTCACTATTATAAAAAGAATCATATAACAAAAATCTAAGTCCTAACATCAATTCCCTCTGTGTTGGCTTGACTTGCGGCGACTCTCCCAAAAGCTATACACCTTCCGCACCTGTACGGATGAAACATCCGTGCTACGCGATAACGCTTAGTGGGAAAACAAACAACAATAATATGGACGGCCATTGTAATGGTCCAAATACCGGTCTAGAAGTGTCAGTGAATAATTTAGTGTTATCGTGATGATCGCAGCGTCGAATAGTGTAGGGAGTGAGTTTGCTAGTCAAAGTTTAATGATAAGTGTGCCGGAAGTACAGCGATTTCGGGATGGGTAACCCCGAGGTGGCTATACAGCGAACCCGGCAATCCATTTTCAAAATTTTTATTGTTTCATGAAAATGATCTGTTGCCTGTCAGGAGTCTATTAGCGAAATTTGAGCTAAAAACGGAGTCAAATTTACCTCTGAAAAGTCATTCTGAAATTGGCCTCCGGTTCGGTTCAATTTGAATCGGGATTTGACCGAGGGGTTATATATAGTAAATAAGGACTAATGGATATTGAGTGTATAGAATAAGACAATAGATATGTTATCTGTGAATTTTGATAGTTTTAGAGTTGTATTTTACGGCAGAAGAAAAATTGATCGAATCGGACCGGTTTAAGTGAACCGAGGCCCAAATGGACTCCGATTGAGATAAAAATTTTCGGGGAGCCTACTGTTGATGTTTTAAGATTAATGGAATTGGTAAAAAGTGAAAATAATGAGAGGAACATATAGATTCTTTGGAAAAGTGCAATTGAACCGAAAAACTGAAATTTTGGTTTAAATCGATTGGACCACCTTGGTTAGATCAGTTCGGTTCATTAAAGGGATATACAAGAAGATAGGAGGCCAGATTTCTCTAGATAGATCTAGCAAATACCGACCTTCTTCTTCTTCTTAAAAAACAAATGGCTTTTCTTCACTTCTCCTCCATTTTTCTTCTTCATTTCTCCAATATTTCCCCAAAATTCAACCTCATAGATAAATTTAAGCTCCTATAAAATGATATGGAAGTTATTGGAGTCCATTTGGAGCACTGGAAGTTGAGGAAATCAAGTGTGCAAAGTTTATTCAAGATTAAAGGTGTGTGATTTAAGGGTTTTTAATTTAGTTTATTGGTCCCTATGGGGGTTTTTGAGGTTGTAGAACACATTTATGTTGTTAGATTTCATATTGGAAGTTTGGTTTTAAAGTTATGTGGATTTTTGAATTCGGCCACCTTAGGGAATTAAAGGAAATGATGGAGTTTCAAGGAGTTATGGCATGGAGAGCATGTTTATGATGTGGAGAACAAGAATCTAAGGTTAGTGGATACATTATCCTTCATTTTCCATTGATTTTATACATGTTTTAGGTTATGTCTAAGTGTGAAAATGAGATTTAGTCATATTTATTAAATCTAATGTGATATTCATAATCCATGGACTTAATATAGTGTATAAATATGATTAGATGAAATTAAAACATATGGGAATGAAAACTCTAGTGTAGGCCGAATGGTTACTAAAGGATTTCATCAAGATCTAATGATGATTATGGTATATAAATGATGGATATAATGTATATAATATGTTTAGAGAATAATAGAGTGATTAAAGGAATTAAAAGAAATTATAATGAGATGGTAAGGTAGTGGCCGAATGGTATATAAGGGGTTTAATTAAGATATATGATGAATTATGCCATATAAATAATATTTATAGCATGTTTAATATGTAAAGAGTATGAATGAGTGATTAAATAAAATTAAAGTGCATGATGTGAAAAAGTGATTCATTGGCCAAATGGTATTTATAAGGAATAAAGTGTGTATTTTGATAATTAATGTAATGTAATAGCATAATATGATTAAGTGATGATTAATGAGTGTGTATGTAATGTGGTAAATGAAAATAAAGTGTATGACAAAATAAGTGTGATGGTGTAATGTGATGTTTATATGACTAATGATAAAATATTGCCCTTAGTAGTTGTCTGGTAGTGAAATCTAGTCCAGGATATAGTTGGCTAGCTATAGGAATTCCACGCTGTGGTACGAGTCATGGCGACTCGATATTGATAGGCTAGTGACGGCTTATCTCAGTGTTCAGTGTAAATCAATGTTTAGTGTAGTGCAGTGCAGTGAAAATGGTTCTACTGGGATCATTTTATAGTGTAATAGGTCTGTGGGGCCCATGTCCCGCATATCCAGTCAGTAGATTTTCTACCAGCTCCATACTAGGGGCATAATGGTAAAAGTGATAAAAAAGATGAAATAGTGATAAAAGTGAAAATGAGTGAAAACATGACTAAAATGAAGTAAATAGAAAGTTTAGGGATAAAACGGTAAATTTATAAAAAGTTGGTAAAAAGTAAGAAAGTTAGATAAAAAGTGTAAGTGTAAGTTTAAAATCGTAATTTTGGCAAAATATGAGGTTAAAATAGTAAATTAGTGAAAAAGTGATAAAATAAGGACCTAAATGTAATTTAGTGAAAATATAAGGTTAAAAGTGGAATATAAGTGTAAAAAGGGTAAAATAGTAATTAAATAAGTAAATAAGGGTAACAGTATAAATTGGAAAATAAGTGAGGTTAAAAAGGGTATTCATTGAATAAGTGAGGGCAAAATGGTAATTAAGTGAAAAATAAAGATATAAAGCGAATTAGTGAAAAAAAGAAAGGATATGGATGGTATTATGGCAAAAGTAAGGACATGAATGTAATTAATGTAAAAGATGGAATATAGATGTAATTAATGAAAAAGTTAGAGATGTATGTGGAATTAAGTGAAAAGATTAAGGACTTAAATGTAAGTAATTATAATTGGTGGAATAAATATGGAATTTATATATATTTAATGTAATTAAAGTGATTTAATAAATAATATGATTAAAATGAGATTAATTAATGAATTAGTATAAAATATGTTAATTGGCAAAATAGTAGTATAGTTAATTAATTAGTGAATTTCAGTGAATCATTATATTGAGGAAAAAGTGAATAAAACATTATATTTTATTAATTATATTGTAGTTAGTGAGAATTTATGCATAAGTGAATGAATGATTTAAATGAGTGATTTAAGGATTAAAACGTAAATTATGAGTTAATAATAAAATTGATAGTGAGATTAATTATAACTAGTGGTATGATTGTAATTATAGTGAATTAAAGTGGTAATATTGAAATTAATGAATAATGTGGGGACTAAAGTGTAATGTGAGGAAAATATTATGGTATTGACTAGGTGGAAATTGGTATGCTAAATAATAAAGTAATGTAATAATGAAATTAAGTAGTGACAATTTCGTAAATATAAAATAATTAAAGGCTAAATTCTAATTTAGCATAAAGTAAGGGTCTAAGTTGCAAATTGACGATAATAAGGCTAAGGAAGGGATTAAAATGTAATTATGCAATAAAAGAGATAATAAATGTGTGTCTGTAATTAGTGAGCGAACAATTAAGAATTTTAGAATAACATTGTTTGATTAAATATTAAGTGTATAAGGGATTAAATTAATTATGATTTCATTACTATGCTAGTGACAATGAAGGGTAAATAGGTACGTTAGTGGCGTTATTATAAATAAGTGAAATTTATTGGAATTAAACGTAATTGATTATAACAATGCTAGTAATAATATTTAAGTGTAAATGGAAAAGAAATAGACTACTAAGTAATGAATAAATTGGTTTTATGTATATGTAAATTAAGAGATGATATTTGAAAATAAATAAATAATAAGGTGGATAATGATGATAATGTAAATCAAGTGAAATGGAAAGATAGTGTTTAAATTGTAAGAAACATAGAGAGATTTAATTGTAAAGTTAATTATTAAGAGGCTATAGTGAAGTAAGTTACAACGAAAATTAATTGAATAAAGGTAATAAGAAGGATTAACAAATTAAACATAAACGAAATAAATTAGAATATTAGAAGTGCCTAATTGAGTATATTGGGAAATAAAAATTATCATAATAAAAGTGATAAAAGATAGAGTAATTAATAAATAGTGTTAAGATAAAAGAAAATAGACATGCCATTATTGTGAATAATAATATAAGTGACCAAAGTCAAATAAGAAATAATATATTAGTAATGAAATTTATAATGACGTATATGTGGGCCAAATGAATAGTAAAAATAAGATAGTTATAGGTCAATCGATAGCTAAGTGATAAGTAAAATTGTTAAACAAAACGAGTGTTTAAGTGAAATGACATTGATAAGTGATATTGTAAAGTAAAATTATTGATAAGTGTAGAATCGAAATAGTAAAGGAAGGAATAAAATAATGATAAATTAATAAGTAAGTTAATAAACAATTTAGTGTTTGAAATTAAATTGAAGTTGAGTATATAAATGAAATGAAAAGAAGAATTTAGTAAGCTAATTACAGAGATAAAGGTATTAAAAAGAAGCATATATGAAATTAATCGTAAATGATAAACCGAATAAAGTGTTAAGGGACAAGAGACATTAGTGCACAAGATAAGCCAATGATAATAGGAACGAAAAGAATAAAACCAGTAAATAAAGTAAAATTGACAAATTGACAAATAGTAGTGAAATTGATAACTATAAAGATTAATAGTGCAAATGACGGTGAAATCGATAGTTGTAAAGGTTAACAGTGTAAGTGATAGTGAAATTGTTAATGGTATGTTAGCGAATAACGAATTGCAGAGTAATGATAAAGGTAAAGGCATCGATTAGTGATAATAGTGTTAATGACAAAGATAAGGTTAGTGAACGCCATTAAAGTATGTTATAAATTGTTTAAAAAGACTTAGAAATAATCGTCTACATAATCTAAATACAGTAAAACAATTAAGTGATCAAGTATGTAGGATTAGTATAGAAAACTTAGGATAAGTATCCACCACTGGGCATTTTAATGCTCAGCGCGTAAGTGTTATTGCGTGCAGGTTGTGATGGTTAGATGTGGCCGAAGACGTAGAAGTAATCGAAGATTGAGCGACAGCAAGAACTGAAGGAATCGCATGGCATGCATACGATCCTGTTTGGGTAAATCTATGGTATAGATAGGTAAGTTATATGTTAGTGTACTGTTATGTTTGTTGTGTATGTATTGTGTGTATGTTATTAAAAAAAAATTCAGAGCTTTCAAATGTATCATCAGTGATTGGCAATGCAGTGCAGTGTTGTGACATTTGGTATCCGTATCATTTACGGGTATAAGGGTGTTATAACTATTCACAATGGTCGTCAAGGCAGAACGCACACATAGTGGCATACAATGATAATCATATAAGATATAATCGTAATCGAATCACATTCATAAGCATTCAAATGCTCATAATCACATTCATAAGCTAACTGATTCACATACTTATAATCATAGTCGTTCGGATTCACATTCTGATAACACAATGAAATATAACACCTGCTGACTCACAGTAGTGGATAATGAGTGAATGCATGGCGGTACCTTACGGGTACGAATCGAAAAGCAACTTCACATTTTCTCATTCAAAAATATTATACAGAGGGGATGTTAAGCAAGATCCAAACACATTGAGGTCCGTGAGGAACCAAATGGGGACCTGATCAGGGTCCAAAACAGAACTGAGGGCTGTAGCTACTGAACTCTATTAGGCATGCCTAACTATCCACTAAACTGACTCTTGCAGGCAATGCATAATACAAATCATGTTCCAATGCATAACATATAATTTATCATAAAGAAATCACAATATTATACATATATAAGCATATTTATTCCCATACAGTAGTAAAAACCCATGTGGAAAAGATATGAAATTCATTTTAGAAGAAAAGGGCAAAATCGAAAAAATAGGGCAAGTGAAGGCTCACTATCACGCTCGCGACAGAGGCAAAATTGGCCCCAGGTCACGATCGTGGCAGTCTTCACGCTCGCGCGGAGATAGAAGCACATCTCACTGTTGCGCTCGCGACAGTGAGTGGCGAGCCAAAGCTATCGCGCTAGCGACAGAGAGCTCTAACTGCGGCGGCTCGGCAACCCAACGCTCGGCCATGCGCAAAGGCTGAATTCACCGGGCTCTGTCACGCTCGCGACAAAGTCATGATTTCCAGCTCTTACGTGAAAATCTGCAGAAAAACACACTCCCAAAGTCACCCAACCTCCAATTGACTTCAAAACTCAACCCCACACAAATTAATCATTACCCACATCATAAACAACATAAAACACAACTTTTACAACAATTAACACAATCAAATCATGAATTTACATAATCAAACTTCTTAAAAGTGACAAACCCAGAAAATTTCAGCAAAGTTCATCAAACTTAAAATTTGCTCCAATAATTCCTCATTCATGTGTTACAACTTAAATCAAACCAAAACCCATAACATTTGCACTAACATGAGCCTCATCAAAACTCAATTTTCCAGAAAATCATTCAAACATACCAAATCAAAAAAAATGCAACAAATTCAAATAAATTCCCAAACATTTAAATTCCTATGCTCCTAGTTGCAAGCTCCGCTCCCACTCGCCTTCTCTTTTTCCTTGGGATCACGAGTAGGCGCTTCTAAACCCGGAAACCCAAGAACCATACAAACACAAAAATCCTAGATTAAGAACACATCTAACAAAGATCAAGAGAAAAGATGAAGAAAAAGAGAAAATGCACTAAAACTTACTGATTAAAGCTTAAGAGATGATCAATTTCCACCAAAACCACTTGGATCAAAGCAAGGGCACACTTGAAGAGAAAAGAGGAAGAAGAGATAAAGAGAAGAGGAAGAAAATGGGAAAGAGGCAGCAAAAATGGCTGCTCCCTTTTCTCTCTCCTTTTATTTATACCTACTTCCTAAAACCCTAGCCACATGTCACCCTAACTTTGGTGGATATTGATCATTCACACCCTACACTCATGCAAGACACTACACACAAGACTAACCCTCACTAATTCACACACTACTCCCCTATGAGCATGCACACACACACTAACAAGACCCACACACACATCCGAATATCAAACATGCACCCACACTCTAATAAAGCCCACAAAACATGCATATCACCCAAAATACCATTATCATAAGCCAAAACACTCACAGACACACATGCAATCATGGCTCAAACTACTAGGGGAAATTGGGGTGTGAGAATTATTGATATTGGAACCCGAAAAATTTTTACTGAACTGTCTGTGGTTGCATCATTTTGTGACGTTAGTATTGATAAAATAACTGAGATATCCAGCTACTGTACATATAATATAGAATGTTAAGGGTGTTACAGACACCTTAACAGTGTCAAATGATTTGATACCTTCTAGTATCTAGTGCTAACACCTTCACGATGTCGAGTGATTTGATACCTTCGGTATCTAGTGCTAACATATTCACGGTGTTTAGTGATTTGATACCTTTGGGTATCTAGTGCTGGCACCTTCATGGTGTCTAATGATTCAATACGTTTAGGAATCTAGTGTTCCCAATTGTCCACACTTATATTGAGTTCAGCCTACAAGTGATTGTAATGTAATTAAAGTGGTGTTAGAGATGAGTATGATTTAAGGGATTATTAATGATTATTTTGATAACATGTTAATAATTTATGACTAAAGTATGTGTATTATGGTTAATGTATATATATTGATGACATTATAAGATATATGTGCTATAAAGAAGAGGATGGGTGTGGTTGATATGTTATATGTTTATTAAAGTAAAGTGTTCGTTATAGTTAGAACTACGTGGTTCTGATTCCCACCTTCGGGATACGTAGGAAGCTTGGAATACCAATTCCAGGTTTGAACCAAATACAAGATGTATTGTTAAATATTCTAGTGCTAGTGGCAACCTTTGGGTAGTAACTTGATATGGGACTTTCAAGTGATCTTGCTCAGATAAAGTGAAATAAGTGTCTAGTGAGAAATATGAACATGAACGAGTAGTTGATATTGTTGTGTTAATTTGGCACCCATGAATACTCCTAAGGGGTATTGGGTTGTTACATTAATTATTTTTGACATAATTATGTGAGATTTGAGGTGAAAACATGTGAAAATTGCATAAAAGGAAGCTTTTAATGGAGTTTTGCGCTTCTGGAGATGAGGGACAAGAAGAAGACCCGACTGGCGCCCATCCCCCGGTGGAGCTTCTTCCTCCCATCTGTCGCCTCCTCTTTGTCCGTCCCTCACTTTTTTGCCGTCCTTAAAACCCTTTTAACCCTTCTTTTGTTTTATTTTCACTCTTTGGTTACTTATTTTAATGTCCCTTTGCATGCTAATTTTTTTATGTGCTATTAATATCATGTCTTGCATTTTTAGTTTTTAGTTTTATTTTCTCATTATTTTGATTTTACTAACTTGTTATTTTCTTCTGTTTCTTTTATTTGGTATATAATATTTTCTTTTTGATGTGAGCATTGTTGATGAATGAGGATCCACAAGATAAGGGATTTGAAGGCCTTTGGTTTGATTAATCCTTTTATTTAGTTCTTCCTTTATTCATTTGCTTTTTCTTTACTTTATTATTGATTATTTCTTAGACTTTTTAATAAAGGTTGTTTTAGGCCCGTTAATGTAAAAATTCACAAAGAGGTTTTTATAAATAAAATGGGATTTTTCTAAATAAAATAGGACTCATGTCCTAATTTTCTTCCAATAAAAATGTCATTCAAAAATTATTTGATTTTTTAAATATGCATGGGGAACCAATGTTCCCACCTTAAATGAATTCTCCTTTTTATGTATGATTTATTGCATTTTATTTGGGGTTGTATTCCGCCCCCTTTTTCATTGTAAATTAATATATTGCTTTATTTACTGCTTCCTTTACTGCTTTCCTTGAATGCTTGAATGGGCCTTAATTTAATTACATGATTGCGTGAGAGAAGATATGGGAATTTTGTTTATAAAAACTCATTTATAAACATTGACCAAGGTACGAGTAAGAGTGACGTCCTGAGCTCTCTCTGGTCTTAGGCTTTAGGAGCTTAGATGATTCTTCCCAATGTACTATGGGGTGGTGACTCCAAAATACCTTCTGTTGCCCCAAATAGACACAAGAGCAATGTCTCGAACTCTCTTGTCTTAGGCCTCATGGGATTAGATGAACTTTTCCAATGCTCTATTTGTAATAGGCCCAATACTGGGTTAGTCGTAAATAGTATTTTTCTAGAGTGAATAGTATTTTCGGGGTAAATAGTACTTCCTAGAATTGAAAAATATTTTATTAAACCATTGGATAGAGCTTGTCAATACGAGTCCATAGGCGAAAATTTCGTGTCAATCGGAGGTCAAACGAGTCCGAAATGACCAAAACAGTAAACAAAAGTATTTACTTCGGATGAAAAGTGGGCCCAAGCGGGACCCATTTAAAAGTAAAAGGTGGGCCCGGGTGGGACACACTAAACACTAAAAGTGGGCCCAGGTGGGACCCACTGAACAGTAAAAGTGGGCCCAGGTGGGGTCCACTGAATAGTAAATGTGGGACCATGATGACATCAGCGATAACATCAGCAATGTCATGATGATGAATAGTAACTATGTCCCCTAAAGTGGAACATCATTATTTGGTTGGAAACATAATCATTTGATTAGGAACATTATCATTGACTGGGTCCCATTAAATAGTGACAGTATTTTTGACTGGTCTTTGAATAGTAACTGTGGATCCATGAATAGTAACTGTAGGGCCCACAAAATAGTGACTTCGGGATGAATAGTATTCAAAAATAATTTTTTCACCATCAAAAAGAGAATGAAAAATGTAGTATAATGGCGTAATTTTGGTGTAAAAACGAGATCACATAGGCTTCCGAAATTCAGTCTGAAGTTTCTCTGGTTCGGTTCGATTGAACCAAGGTTTGACTTAACTTTGACCGAAGTTTTAAAAATAGTTCGAGTGAATAAAATGGTCTACTGTAAGAGGATAAAAGCCTTAGAATATTTTTTAGAAATTGTTGACAGTATTAGAATTTTATTTTACGGCAGTACCGGATTGAATCGAATTAGACCGGTTTAAGTGAACCGGACCCAAAACGGACTCCGATTGAGTTGAAATTTTGTAGGGAGACTAATTTTAATATTATAAGAATTATGGAAGTGGTTTGGAGTGAAAATGAATTCAGAAACATTGAATTTCATCAAAACAGTGGAAAATGACCCGAAACGAGAAAATCGAACCAAATCGGCTTAACCACTTTGGTTGGACCTGGTTGGGTCCAATTGGACCCATATAAAAGCCTTCAAAAATCTGGAAATTCCCCTTGGATTCCATTTTTCTCAGCTCCCTCTTCTTCCTCTCTTGGCCGAATGATTTTTCCTCTCTTTCTCACCATTTTTCTTTCATTTTTTCTTCATCTCACCTCAAGATCAAGCCTCTCTAACATAATAAAGCCCCTCTAGAATCCATTGGGGGTCTCAAAATTTCGTTTGGAGGTGTAAATTTGGGTGAAATCTTGACTTGAAGTTTAGGTGTAAAATTGAGGTAAGTGATTTAAGTCATTTTAATTTTGTTTAATGGTTCCTAAGGGTACTCTAGGATGTTAATAAGACGTTTATGAAGTTTGATTTTTGAAAGGAACCTTGGATTTAATTAAATCTTAATTTTTTGTGTTTGGACATAATTATGTCCAATAGGTGAAGGAACTTCTAAGCAAGCTAACAGCAAGGAAAAGGTTAATTGAGAAGTATAATACACGGATTTGAGGTTTGTGAATGCAAATTCCATTTAATTCCATGGTAAAAGCATGAATTTACGTTATGTTTGTGAAGAAAGTATGTGATTTATGCATGTTTAATTAAAATTAACATGATATTCATTCTTAGGGATGTTAAAAATGATCGTATGGATGATTAAATTGAAAAAATAAATTTTGTGTGAAAAGTTCCTTCTTTGGCCGAATGGTATTCATGTGAATTTTATGTGTTTACATGATGTGTTATGTATAATTATGATGGATCTATTGTATTTAGTATGTGAACTAATGAATGGTATGTGTTGGAGCATGTGAAAACATCATATGATATGTGATGTATGTATGGCCGAATGTATATCATGTGTAAAGTCATGATTTTGATGTGTTTACATGGTAATTGATGGTATGGTGATGTTATACATCATGAAATTGGCCTAAATAAATGATAAAATTGATAAAAATAATTAATGTGAATAAATTGGTATGTGGGTCCTATGCATGTATATAGGTATGCATGTGTACCATGATGAAATAATAAGTTTACATGACATGTGATGATGTAATGATGATAATCACATGTGAAATGATGAAATGGTATGAAAAAGAATAATATATTATGATGATATACCATGAAAAGAAAAATAAAAAAATAAGTATATTATATTAATAAGGTTAAAAATAAAATAATATTGCCCTGTGTAGTAATCTGGTAGTCAAGTCTAGTTCAGGATATGTTGGCATGCCATAGGGACATAAGACCGCGGGTGTGAGCATGGCGTCTCACTTTTTAGTGGGCCAATGATGGTCCTACTTCTGTATCTGAATATTTGAATATCTGTATCTGAATATCTGAAGTATATTGTTCTGTATTAAAAGACAGTGGTGGTCCCACAGGACTCCGCTGGTATTTCTGTGTAAACTTTTGGAGTTCACGTCTCGTTTATCCTGTATTCAAAGTCTGCTAGTGTGTTACAGGGGCATAATTGTAAAAATAAAATTAAAATGGTTAAATTGTGATTAAAATAATATTTATGTGGAAAAATGACATAAATATTATTATATAAAAAGTTTGAGGGCAAAATTGTAATTTTGTGTATGTGTGTTAAAAATAATTAATAAGGGTAAAAATGTAAATAATTGGTTAAATATGAAAATTGGCCACTTTTTTATGGGTAAAAATGTAATTTGGCATGAAAATAATAATTGGAGGGTACAACTGTAATTTGGCATGTAAATTAATGATAAAATTGTAAGGTTAGTAAAATTAATTAAAATAGTGGCATAATTGTAATATTATTGAAATTAGAATGAACTAGTAGCATAATGGTAATATAATGAAGTTAAAATGAACTAATGGCATAAATGTAATTTTGGTGAAGTATAATTGAACTAATGGCACTTTTGTTATTTTGAAAAAGTTTAAGGGTATAAATGAAATATTGCCTTAAGTTAAGGGTACAATGGTAATAAGATTATTTATGTGTTAATTGTGTAATTGCCCAATTATGAAGTTGAAAAATAATTACATGTAATATTGCATGCCTAGTTGAGAATTAAATTAAAAATGTTTATTTATAAATATTAATTGATATTATTTATGTGAATCTTATTATGCATGAAAAATTATATTAAGTGAAAATTTATGGAATTGCAATCACCACTGAGCATATTTAATGCTCAGCACGTAGTTTTATTTGACTGCGTGTAGGTACTCCGTAGGAGTTTGGGAGCAGAGCATACCTCACACTTGGAAAGTGGTATCGAAGAGTATTATTGGGAATAATTATGTTAAGATTTTGGCATGTATATGTCTTATAATACTGCTTTTGGGTATTGGACTGTAATAAATAATTATAACTGTCTCTAGTATATTGTGATTGGCATGCCTAATATTTGGTAGAAATTAAGTTAATACAATTGATAAAGTAAAATATAGATTTCCGCTTTAAAAGAAAACTGGCCAAATGAATAGTAATTTAGACAGTTATAGGTTAATTGGCTTAGTTAATAGTGAATTAAAAATAGTAAATATTAAGTTTGTTAATTAATTAATAAGTACTAATAGACTTAAGTAAGTTGACTATTCATATAGTATTATACATACGGTACTATTAAAAAAAAAAATTACCGGTTTTAATTAATTGTCTATTTAATAACCTGATTAGTTTAATTAGGTTAATCGGATTAAAATGAACAGTTAAGTAATCGAAATGTAAAGTGTTAGAGAGTATGTCAGTTCAGTGTTGTAGCATCTAGTATCCGTACCACATACGGGTATAGGGCGCTACACTATTGGGTGGCGACTCCAAAATACCTCCTGTTTGTAATAGCCCGAATAGAACCCTAGTAGAATATTGGATTAATTGTGGTAAATGGGAAAGAGAATTGGAAGAGTGTGTGATTTAGGACTCCAATGTAAGTGAAATAAGGGCTTAATTGAGTAACTAAAATAATTATAAGTGGCTAAAGTGGAATTGTGCATGCCTAGGATTAAGTGTGGTTAATTAGTGTTAATGGAATCTAGATTTTTATTAATGAAGATTAAGGGATTATAATGGAATCCATGTGTCCAGCTGTGGCAGTGCCAACCTAACCTATTGCATGCAATAATTACACCTCATGGTGGGAAGAGAAAGCTCACTCTTGCATGTGCATTTCTGAATTAACCATTTCCAAATACTCATCTTCTTCTTTTCAATTCGTAAGATATTACTTAAGAGATAATCATAAGGATTCTGCTGAAGATAGATGATATTTGAATTGGATTGCTAAGGTTCTACTTTAACAAGGTAAGTGCTTAACTATTGGATTGTTCTTCTACTTCTACCCTTTCTCTTTTGGTTGAATTGGAATTGATATTTGGTATCCAATTCTGGAAATTTTGTTTGGAATTGTAGTTGAGGAAGTGAAGGGAACCAAAGGAAAAGAGAAGGTGATTTATCAAGAGACTAAGTGACTTCTAAGGAGCAAAGGAGAGAAGGTTTGTGAAACATGTGTTTATGTATTAAGTTGCTTTAGTGTATGTGTTGGGTTGTTGGGGACTTTTATGATTATAAGATGCATGGTTATGTATTTGAGAATTTGTATGTGTTTATGTGCTAATTGATAGAGGGTATATTTGAAATATGTAAGTGATGTGAGTTGAAATCGTGGATTGAATTGCTATGAGATCAACCCAAAGCATGAACCCTAGTTAGGGAACAATTCGGTTTATATGTCACCAGACGTCCGTGTAGTGTTTTGGTCATAACCAGCGTTTACGAACTCCAAATTGAGTTATTCTTGCACCATTTGAACCATGACTTCTATACCTATAAAAGTCTAAAATGACCATGAACCAATTCTGAATCTAAGAGCCTAAAAAATTGCAAAAACAGACGTGAATCTACCTGGACGAGCTCACTAGAACAGTCTATATTGATTAATGGATATCTGTTGATTTAAAAGTCCAATTAACCTGAAACGTGTTCCATTTGAAAGTCAACATCCTGGATAACAATTGTTAAGAAGGAGGTTTTACCTGAAAATGTTGTTTAGATGTCAGTTTAGGTTAAACAAAAAGAAGTAGTGAAGCAGTCTTCAGTTTTGCTTCTGTTTTGCTAAAATTTGGTATGTCACGGTGGCAACCAAATTCATTATCACCGTGACATATGTTTATAGAAGGCAGAATGCCTATTTATGGACCTCAAGGTCACAAAAAAATCATTACCACCGAGACCCCTTCTGTTTTGACCATTTTATGGGTTTTTCTTCCCGAATTGAACCCGTATTGTGCCGAAACTTTCTCGGATCTATTCGATGCATGTTTAGGACTATTAAATGGGTATAAGAATAGTTATTACTTGGAAAATAAACATGAATAAGACTAAGATCAATAGCAAACTAATGAAGTAATGATGGGTAATTGTATGTAATAGAACAAAGTAAAGTTTAATGACATTATTGAGGATTATAATACCTTAATCTATATGAGCATGTATAATATGAACAAGTGTACATAATTATGAATTGAGATTAAGTTATACACATATGAAGGATGTCAAATGAAATGAGTTTGCTAAATGTGATATGTTCAAAGAATGTGTGATTGAAGTATTGGCCTAGCATTATTATATGATGTATGAATTGATATAGAGGTTACTAGAATGAATTATTATGCAAGATATTTAAGGATGTTATATTGGTTCATGCGGATAAATGAGTGATTGTATATTATGATAATGATAAATGTGATTAAATGCTTTTAGCTTGTGAAGTGATTATGAACCATATGAATGTGTACTTTGGAGAGGAATGTGAACATGATTGTATGCTTACAAACATATGTGAGCTATTATGCATTATGAGCTATTTCATATGACTATATGAACAATGCGAATTGTGAATGATAGGCAGATAACTGGAAATAATAATTAGCCTACGAGTCAACTAGTGGATAGATAGACATGCCTATAGGGTTAAAGTGCTGCAGCCCAATGCATTCAATGTGTCTGATTCCTTGGGAATCATAATGCGAAAACAATGTGTATAATCCTTGCTGGATTTCTATATGTGGATAATGTACCATGATGGTACCAATGTGGATTCTGTACCTTAGGGTACCAATGCGAATGTGATGTATCTACGGATACAAATGTGATTAATGTACCCATGGGGTACCAATGCGATACCCGTTATCCGCATCTTTGAGTTGCAGGCAAAGTTAATAATGACAATAATATTGTGATAATGTAAAGAATGCTATAACAATGAGAATATGAATGAGATGTGTTAAGATTTGTCATGCGATGCAATTACGTGAATATGATTCTTCAGTATGAGTATATATTGTGTGAACTCAAGATGTGTGGATGTCATGACAATATTATGTGCATGCTATTGTGGGTTAAAAGGCATGATTGTAGAAACATGATTAATATGTATACCTGATAAGTATAACAAAGCAATGATGAATGTAAACACATAAATACACATCCACTGAATATGAAGCTTAAAAAGTTAAAATATGCCTCAAACAATTTACATATTATGAAATGTGTGTATATATATTGTATTGTTTCCCCACTAAGCGTTATCGCTTAGCACGAGTTTTCTTAATCCGTGTAGGTTCTGAAGCGAGGTGAACTGAAGGACAGTCCGACACTGGCAAGGTCAACACACTAGGGTTTCTGATAGCATTGGTTTTTAGGTAGACTTGTGTTACTTTTTGTTATGTAATTACTATTTTGGATAGCAATAAGGGTGTAATATATTAAGTAACCAAGTCTATAATATTTAAGCTTGTATAAGTGTGTGTGTAAACACAAATGCATGAGCAAGCGTATGATGAGTATAGACGATTGGCTGCATGTGAATGTGATGGAAACAGAAATTTATTTGCATGAAATCTTTGTATGCGTTTAGACTATACATGTGTATGAGGAGTGATTGTCGTGTAACGATCGTTCTCGACTCCGTTAGCTGTACTAGCTGTGTATTCAGGAATGGGCGTTACAAGTAGTCCTATCAGAGCTTAGGTTTAGTCTTTTCTGGGAATTGGGTGGAATAAGATGTGTATAGTTGTGTTGACCTAATGCGGACGTCCTTATTTATGTCTAACATTGATGGGTCCCATTCATAATTCTAGAGAAGTGATTGCGGTGAGTGTTAATCTTCGTGAACCCAAAGTATCTGGGTCTGATCAGTGTCGATCGGCTAATGAGAATCGTGTTGTGCCAATGGTACCGGTGGGAGCCTTACTCAAAATGTCACAAGACATGATGAGGGTGTTAGATCGAATGACAATGCCAAAGGCTCCACTAGAGTCAATGAGAAAGCATGGAGCAGAGGAGTTCCATGGTACTAGACTTGATGAGTCGGAAAAGCTGAGTATTGGATTGAAAAAGTTCAGAGGATCCTTGGGAAAATAAGATGTCCTCTAGATTAACGAGTTGAATGTGTAGTGTCGCTGTTGCAAGGTGCAGCTATGATTAGTGGAAATTAGTCCATCAGCATCTAATGCTACTGGATCCGGTTACTTGGGAATTTTTTCGAAAAGGAATTCCGAAATAAGTATGTAACTAAGGCATATCGTGAGGTAAATTGGAAGCAATTCCTGAATTTGAGGCAAAGAGGTATATCTGTGGCTGAGTATGAAAAAAAATTCTGCAGACTTAGTAAGTATGCACCACCTGGCGTGCTAATTGAGGAGTTTAGATGTCAGCAATTTGAAGATTTACTGAAGGAACAAATCAAAGCACTATTAATCTCTATAACTACATCTCAAACTATTAGTTATTATCAAATAGTTCAGGCAGCTATGTGGACGGAGAGATCATTAGAGATTCAAGAAGAGAGCATCCAAAGGAAGAATCCTAACCGAGGAGGTTCACACTCAGGTAAGAGATCCAGAGATTCTCATATGACTTCCCCAGCAGAATCAGCTAATAGTCATGCTATCAAGAGTAAGAAACAAGAATCCTCTTATGTATCTGGAACTGGAAGAAGTATATCAGGTAATAAGAGTGAAGTGCCGGAGTGTCCCCATTGTGGTAAGCACCATAGAATTGAATGTTACAGGTTGACCGGAGCATGCCTTAGATGTGGCAGCAAAGAACACTTTCCTTCTAACTGTCCTACATCATATGAGGCGATGAGAAATCAATAAGATATGAGTAGAGATGAATCTAACTAACCTCTTATCAATCGAGGAAGAAGTAGAGGACATGGTCGGGGTGACTAGTCCAGAGGTGGCATAGTGTTAAAGTCCGTTAATCGACCGACTGCAACATTAGTACGAGCTTAGGTAAGGAAGGCTCGTGAGGAGCAAGATGCACCTGAGATTATAACGGGTACATTTCTACTTTTGATATAAAAATGTTTGCATCAATTGACTTTTGATGTACATATTCTTATGTTTGCTATAAGGAGTTATGTGATAAAATATAAGCTGCTGACTGTTTAGATTATGCAGTATGTGTAATTAGCCTGTAAAGAAATAATGTGAATGCGAACAAAGTGTTTAAAGAATATTCTTTGAGGATTTAGGGTCAAACTTCCTCAGTATATTAAATGGCTTAACCTTGGCCGAAGATTGGATAAGTAGGCACCGAGATGAGGATAATGGTAGAAGGGAAAAACAATTATGTTTCGTAGTGTCGAGAAGTTGATGCGACTATAAAAGGTGTTTATTCTAATCCCTCAGTTAACATGATTTCGACAATAAAAGTTTGTCATTATCGGAGGAAAAGAACATTAGGCTTCCTTAGCCTTGATGCGGATAAAAAAAAAAAGAGAAAGCGAATGAGAAGTTTAGGATATTCCAGTAGTGGGAAACTGCTGATGTGTTTTTGGTAGGGAATACCAGTATTTTTATTAAAGGAAAGATAATGAGTATAAGTAGTATTTGGGAGCGGTGCTTTCGAATATAAAAGAGAACATCAATCAGATGCTAAACTGGGTAAATGAGAATTTTGATTGGACAGTGCCTTCTCTGGGGCACATTATTTTCTGAGAATATCAAGTGGATCTTGCTAAGATTGATGCAGTAGTGAGTTGGAATTGTGATCAGGAATGTACCTGAGGTACGTAAATTTTATGGGGGTTAACAGAGTACTGCTATTGCTTAGTGACAGAAAGTTGTTGGTAATTACATTTCTACTCACTAAGTTGCTGTGTAAAGGAGAAAAGTGAAGTGGTTGGAACACTAGTTTTAACTCAACCTACTGAGGGCAAGGAGCGCTATGAATAGCAAAGTCTCTAGAGTTGAATTGGGATAGGTAATGACAAGGAATGGAAAAGAGATAGTCTATGCCTTAAGATAAGAGAAACCTCTTGAACAGAATTATCTAACTTATGATTTGAAATTGATTGCAGTAGTATCCGCTTTAAAGATTTGATGACATTATTGTACGATGTAATGTGTAAGACCTTCATTGACAATAAGAGACTTAAGAGTTTACACATTCAGAGAGGGTGGCTGCAATTGCTTGCAATTTATGATTTTAATATGGATTACCATCTGGGTTTGGCCAGGGTGATAATAGATACATTAAGCGAGTGGCCAGATACAACTGGTAATTAAAGATTTGCTTCTGATGGTACCTTGATGGTATAGCTAAAAGTGAAATCTATGACAAGGAATGAGTTGAAAAATACGTAGAAAGGTGATTGTAAGCTACAATAGATTACACATGGTTACCAGACTATTTAGTAACTATTTTGTGAAGAAAGATGAGATACTATACCTCTGATAACGGTTGTGTTCTACCAATGTTAGGGGAACTAGAGAAGGACCAATACGTGAAGCAATAATATACTATGCGTATAGGCGACAATAAGATGTATGAGAATTTGAAACAACTCTATGGATAACCTAGAAGGGTATCATGTTTCAAAGAGTCTGAACTACCAGTAAGAGGAAGCGAAAACGGATATGTGAGAGTTGAACTCTTAGCTATTTTTCCTAAGTATGAATTTCGCAGACAAAATTCTTTTTAGGAGGGGAGAGTTGTAATAGCTCGAATTGCACCCTAGTAGAATATTGGATTAAGTGTGGTAAATGGGAAAGAGAATTCGAAGAGTGTGTGATTTAGGACTCAAATGTAAGTGAAATAAGGGCTTAATTGAGTAACTAAAATAATTATAAGTGGCTGAAGTGGAATTGTGCATGCCTAGGATTAAGTGTGGTTAATTAGTGTTAATGGAATCAAGATTTTTATTAATGAAGATGAAGGGATTATAATGGAATCCATGTGTCCAGCTGTGGCATTGCCAACCTAACCTATTGCATGCAGTAATTACACCTCATGGTGGGAAGAGAAAGCTCACTCTTGCATGTACATTTCTGAATTAACCCTCTCTAAATACTCATCTTCTTCTTTTCAACTCGTAAGATATTACTTAATTGATAATCATAAGGATTCTGCTGAAGATAGATGATATTTGAATTGGATTGCTAAGGTTCTACTTTAACAAGGTAAGTGCTTAACTATTGGATTGTTCTTCTACTTCTACCCTTTCTCTTTTTGTTGAATTGGAATTGATATTTGGTATCCAATTCTGGAAATTTGGTTTGGAATTGTAGTTGAGGAAGTGAAGGGAACCAAAGGAAAAGAGAAGGTGATTGATCAAGAGACTAAGTAACTTCTATGGAGCTAAGGAGAGAAGGTTTGGGAAACATGTGTTTATGTGTTAAGTTGCTTGAGTGTATGTGTTAGGTTGTTGGGGACTTTTATGATTAAAAGATGCATGGTTGTGTATTTGAGAATTTGTATGTGTTTATGTGCTAATTGATAGAGGGTATATTTGAAATATGTAAGTGATGTGAGTTGAAATCGTGGATTGAATTGCTATCAGATCAACCCAAAGCATGAACCCTAGTTAGGGAACAATTATGTTTATATGTCACCAGACCTCCGTGTAGTGTTTTGGTCATAACCAGAGTTTACAAACTCTAAACTGAGTTATTCTTGCACCTTTGGAACCATGACTTCCATACCTATAAAAGTTTAAGAATGACCATGAACCAATTCTGACTCTAAGAGCCTGAAAAATTGTAAAAACAGATGTGAATCTACCTAGACGGGCTCACTGAAACAGTCTATATTGATTAACTCATATTTGTTTATTTAATTGACCTGAAACTTGTTCCATTTGAAAGTCAACATCCTGGGTAACAATTGTTAAGAAGGAGGTTTTGCCTGAAAATGTTGTTTAGATGTCGGTTTAGGTTAAACAAAAAGAAGTAGTGAAGCAGTCTTCAGTTTTGCTTCTGTTTTGCTAAAATTTGGTATGTCACGGTGGCAACCAAATTCATTACCACCGTGACATATGTTTATAGAAGGCAGAATGCCTATTTATGGACTCACGGTCACAAAAAAATCATTACCACCGTGACCCCTTCTGTTTTGACCATTTTATGGGTTTTTCTTCCCGAATTGAACCCGTATTGTGCTAAAACTTTCTCGGATCTATTCGATGCATGTTTAGGACTATTAAATGGGTATAAGAATAGTTATCACTTGGAAAATAAACATGAATAAGGCAAAGATCAATAGCAAACTAATGAAGTAATGATGGGTAATTGTATGTAATAGAACCAAGTTAAGTTTAATGACATTATTGAGGATTATAATACCTTAATCTATATGAGAATGTATAATATGAACAAGTGTACATAATTATGAATTGAGATTAAGTTATACACACATCAAGGTTATCAAATAAAATGAGTTTGCTAAATGTTATATGTTCAATGAATGTGTGATTGAAGTATTGGCCTAGCATTATTATATGATGTATGAATTGATATAGAGGTTACTAGAATGAATTATTATGCAAGATATTTAAGGATGTTATATTGGTTCATGCAGATAAATGAGTGATTGTATATTATGATAATGATAAATGTGATTAAATGCTTTTAGCTTGTGAAGTGATTATGAACCATATGAATATGTACTTTGGAGAGGAATCTGAACATGATTGTATGCTTACAAACATATGTGAGCTACTATGCATTATGAGCTATTTCATATGACTATATGAACAATGCGAATTGTGAATGATAGACAGATAACTGGAAATAATAATTAGCCTGCGAGTCAAGTAGTGGATAGATAGGCATGCCTATAGGGTCAAAGTGCTGCAGCCCAATGCGTTCAATGTGTCTGATTCCTTGGGAATCGTAATGCGAAAACAATGTGTATAATCCTTGCTGGATTTCTATATGTGGATAATGTACCATGATGGTACCAATGTGGATTCTGTACCTTAGGGTACCAATGTGAATGTGATGTATCTACGGATACAAATGTGATTAATGTACCCATGGGGTACCAATGCGATACCCGTTATCCGCATCTTTGAGTTGCAGGCAAAGTTAATAATGATAATAATATTGTGATAATGTAAAGAATGCTATAACAATGAGAATATGAATGAGATGTGTTAAGATTTGTCATGCGATGCGATTACGTGAATATGATTCTTCAGTATGAGTATATATTGTGTGAACTCAAGATGTGTGGATGTCATGACAATATTATGTGCATGCTATTGTGGGTTAAAAGGCATGATTGTAGAAACATGATTAATATGTATACTTGATAAATATAGCAAAGCAATGATGAATGTAAACACATAAATACACATCCACTGAATATGAAGCTTAAGAAGTTAAAATATGCCTCAAACAATTTACATATTATGAAATGTGTGTATATATATTGTATTGTTTCCCTACTAAGCGTTATCGCTTAGCAAGGGTTTTCTTAATCCGTGTAGGTTCTGAAGCGAGGTGATTTGAAGGACAGTCCCGCATTGGCAAGGTCAACACACTCTGATAGCATTGGTTTTTAGGTAGACTTGTGTTTCTTTTTATTATGTAATTATTATTTTGGATAGCAATAAGGGTGTAATATATTAAGTAACCAAGTCTGTAATATTTAAGCTTGTATAAGTGTGTGTGTAAACACAAATGCATGAGCAAGCGTATGATGAGTGTAGACGATGGGCTGCATGTGAATGTGATGGAAACAGAAATTTATTTGCTTGAAATCTTTGTATGATTACTAGACTATACATGTGTATGAGGGGTGATTGTCGTGTAACGATCGTTCTCGACTCCGTTAGCTGTACTAGCTGTGTATTTGGGAATGGGCGTTACACTGTTGCCCAAAATAGACACACTCGTAATATGATCATATCAATTAACTAAGGGTGATTCCCTGTTTGTTGCGAAGTGATCAATCTTTATGAGATTGATGAACCTCTATCGGACCATAAAAGTGGGGCTCCAGAGACCATAAGTGTTCCGTACACGTGACAGTGGCAACTTCACTAGGGAATGGTGGTTGCAATGGTGGACTCACACAAGACTTCCACCAACTTCTACCTGTCTGAAGGTGACTGTCTGAGCAAGTCCCATATTGATATTTGAGCATGATTCAACCAACCATGACTTTCATGCCGACTCAATGTGCATTAGTCACGTTCGTCAATGTCTGAAGACAAACTAGCATAAATCTACACCTATCATCAACGATGGTAAGAGCAAGCTCAGGTATCCATCTCTTTCCTTCTCTTTGAATTTTGGCTCACTTAGGCACTAGTGCACTAGTCTCCCCAAAATTAGGGACAACTGTAGACATCGGGACCCGAAATAATCCATATCAGAAATTACCCGATGAAGACGTTGATACCTGTCCTACAGGTGGAAGGTCGAAATACTAGATTCTGCCTTTGAATTTCACAAATTTTAAGGTCTTTCTATGTCCATAAATCTTTCGTGTACTATTGAAAAATTGAAAGCTTAAAGTTGAAATTTATTGAATTTCAACTATGCATTTGTTTTTTTCAATTTGAAAGTTTTACCTTAATTTTTTTTTTTTGGCATTTATGTATAAATTTTAGTTTATATAGATTTTTAGTTAAATATTAATTTAAAAATTTACAAAATTATGGTTTTTAATTTTTTAGTTGTTTTATAAGTTGCAATTTTATTAAAATTTACATTTTTTAATATAAATTCATATATTAGTAAAGTGGATAATTATATGGATATGGGTGTTTGCCGGTATTGAGAAACAGATTTTGAATTCGTATGAGCAGTAGAAGGATAAATTTAAATGGAATTGGGATGGATATATATATTTTAAATTTAAACAGATTTAGTAATTGATCGATCAATTATTGAGGATTATGCTGCTGCCATGGCTATTGTATCTTGAAAATATTTTAATACGTAATTTTTTTTTTGCTAGATTTAACATTATGAAGCTAATCCTGTTAAAGGTGTTAAATTTAGTTATAAAAGAAACAAAATTCCACTAAATTTATTTATGAAAAAGAATAAGAAGAAGAAGATCCACCTTATTGACATCCATATGAGTGCTTTCGTTAATATTTTTCAGTTGAGGCAGAAGGCTCAAATCTGTCCTCTAAATTGGAATAAAAGGTGATTTTTAAGTTTGAATTAGTTAAAATAGGGTTGTTTTTTGGTGTAAAATTTAAAAGAAATTAGAAAACTGGTGCTATAGGAAAAGTAATTAGGAAAGTAGGGTGTCAGAAATTAGCAACCTATGTTGCTGTACTCTGTCAGTGTGGGACCCACCCACTTTAGGTAGAATTTTCACTCAAAACGGCAACCTAAGTTGCCATTTTTCAAGGTGCAAAACGTCATCGTTTTGGATCTTGACTGAAGTGTGTTTGGATGGGACCCGAACTAATAGAAAATGGTAACTTATGTTGCCATTTTCTATCATTTATTTTTTTTTTGTTTTTCAAGGGGCAAAACGTCACTGTTTTTCGCCTTGATTGAAATATGTCCGAGTGGGACCCAGACTGACAGACAACGGCAACCTAGGTTCCTTTTTTCTATCTTTTTATTTTAATTTTTTTTTTCAAGGCGTTAAACGGTGACATTTTGTGCCTTGAGTGAAATCTATCCAGGTGGGACCCGAACTGATGGAAAACTGCAACCCAGGTTGCCGTTTTCTATCAATTTTTTTTAATATAGTCAAAGGCTGCAGCATACAGGATTTACTGTGCGCTGCAACACACAGTAGACCTATGCCTGCAACAAGCACAGGTCTATATATGTATATATATATATTTTAAATGCTGCTTTAAATACTTCTCACCTCATGCTTTGATTGCCATTTTAATTTTCTTTCCTTCTCCTTATTGACTTCAACAGCTTAACATTTGTTTTCATTTCCTGCATCCTCCAAAATTTCATTCTTTCACTTACCCATCCTTATTTTAATTATTATATAATTAAGCCAACACCTCCTTATTTTGTTCAATGTTAAGAAAAAAGCTATTGTTATGTGAATAAAGTATAAATTAATTTTGTTAATCAAAATTTAATATATGACTAACTTTATTTTCATTTTTAAAATGCACGTGCTATTAAGTTTACAATATAATTCCGATCAATATTTTTAAAGGCAAGTTGTTATTATTATTATTATTATTATTATTATTATTATTATTATTATTATTATTATTATTATTTTGAAAAATAAATTTAGTTTAAGCTAAGATAATTATTTAGCTCATGTTTTTTTATAGTTTATTTAGATAAATTATAATCGTCAATATTTGTAGAGCAATTAGCTACCCGAATTTATTTATATTATTTTAATTTTATATTGTCATTTTCTGATATTTAAAAATATATGAAACTATATTGATATGTAAATTTATTATATATAGTTTTTACAAGTGAATTGAAATTGAAATTTAGAAGTCAAATAAGATATAAATTTAGAAGATTAAAAGAGTAATCGATTTAAAAAAGTTGGAAAATTTATGGAGACATGTATATGTAGTCCATATATATAATATTATATTATATTAAAAACGTATTGTAAACCTAGAAGAAAAAATAAATTTCAGGAGTTAAGAATTGAATTAAAATTTTAATTTGGAGAGTTAGTGGACTAATTAGTACAAAATATTTATATAAATTTTTTTGTTAAAGGAATAAAAATTTAAAAAAATAGTTGCGTAAAATGATTGAGTTTATCAATGAGTTTTACATTTATGGATAGTTTTTAAATTTTGAAAATAGTAAAATGATGCATTAATTATAAAATATTTACATTTAATGTAGGAATTAGAAAATGTCAATTACAAAACTATTTATAATTCATATTGAATGACAATCAATATGGGGTATAGCTGGTTATCAGTATGATAAGTTCCTTTGGAAGATCGAGGAGATTGAAGATCAGAAGGAAACCGACATTTGCATAAATTATTCATAAGATATCAGTTAAATTGGAATTAGCTGTCGATGTGAGGGTTAGTAGAGTAATATATAAGTGTCCTATTAACAATCAGGGGTTATATTCTTGGGCGCTTATGGACGTAATTAATGATGATGACATTGATCAAATTTATGAAAATTTGTTACATTTCCTGAATATACTGTTGCGGAGCTAATTGTTGATACTGAAAAAATTGTAATTGGTGACAAACAAAATGTGTTGAATGATGTTGATCAGTTGAATACCAATGTTGATGGAGATTCCATACCGACTGTTGACAAAAGAAATGTATTTGGTGATAATCTACATTTTGCAAGAGGAAGTCAGTCCGATTTTGGTACACAGTTTGAGGATCCAGCACAATGTGAAGGGCTTTATAATTTGGATAGTATAGAAGCAAGTCCTATAAGAGAGTTTAGGAGGAAAAACAGAATGAATTTTGCCTCAAGTTCTAGGGTTGAATGTAGCGACGTTGCATGTCATGATGTCAATGTTGCCAATAACAGGTATATTTCTCTAACTTTTGATCCAGATGAGGATGATGAAGAGATAGACTTGAATGATGCTATTGAGGAAACCGGTATTGGAAGAGATGACCACTTTGTCCCAAGTAGTTCAATCCATGTGACAAAAGTCCTTCAGAATTTGAACATGCATGATGTTAGAGATGATGTGGGTGGACAGTTTAATATTTCACAATTTCACTTTCCATCAGTGCATTACACAAATGTTAATTTTGCAGAAGCTGAGATTAATATGTCTAATGATTCACCGATGCTAAGATGGGATGGTGTTTCTGAATTATGCGAAGGCTTGGCATTCACATCAATGGATGAAGTTAAGGTACGTGTAAAGAAATTTTCGATTCAGAATAATGTTTTGTATAATGTTGTCGAATTGAAACCCTTATATTGGGTTGTGTATTGCTCACGAGCCGATGATACAGGTTGTCCGTGGAGACTAAAAGCCATGTAAAAAAGGACATCTCCTTACTAGATTATTAGTGTATACAAGGCATTCCACAACTGTACTGCATCACTGGTATCTCAACAGCATAGACAATTAGATACACAAATCATTTGTGATTGAATCTTAGATATGGTTAGTGCAGCCCCTGATCTAAAAGTTAGTGTTATAACGGTTGACATAAAGAGTCATCAACTATGACGTATTCTACAACAAGTCTTGGTATGCAAAGACTAAGGCATTGGAGGAGATATTTGGCAACTATAAGGCTTCATATAGAAAGTTGCCATATTATCTGAAAGCTATGGAGAAATACAATCTAGGTTTTTGCTATGAATTTGTTATTGATGACAGTGTACAACAAAATTGTAGGAAATTCAGGAGGCTCTTTTGGGTGTTTAAGCCAAGTATAGATGGATTACCATATTGCAAGCCAGTATTGCTAATTAATGGTACATTCATGATAGGTTGAAGTAACCTGGATGGCACTTGATGTTCTGCTTTAACCTATTGACATATCAGACATTTACTCAAAAATTCTGTCACATCCTGCTTCATGCCTACCCACCAATAATGCATCTTCAAATCTTGATACATTTTGTTACCGCCAGGATGCATAGCATAATTACTGTGATGAGCTTCTGTCAAAATACTCTTTTTCAAATTAGGTTGATTGGGCACACACAATCGCTGCTTATAATAAAGGCTGCCATCTGAAGCCAAAGAATAATCATCACTATTACCATTCTTCACTCGATCCATCAAAGAAGACAACTTGTCATCTTGTCCTTGAGCAGCTTGCACTTATTGCACAAAATTAGACTTTATTTGTAACTCTACTATCAATGCTCCATTGTCAGCCACATTTAGCTTCACATTCATAACTCTCAATGCGGTCATAAACTTTCTATTGAGTGCATCAGCTATAATGTTGGCCTTCCCCGGATGGTAGTCAATAAAACAATTATAGTCTTTTATCAACTCGAGCCATCTTCGTTGTCTGAGGTTGAGTTCTTTTTGAGTAACCAAGTATTTCAAACTCTTATTATCCATGAAGATATAACACCTTTCACCATACAGATAGTGCCCCCATATTTTTGATGCAAACACTATCGCTGCCAGCTCAAGATCATGAGTAGCATAGTTCCTTTCATGAATCCTAAGCTGTCATGAAGCATAAGCAACCACTTTACCATCCTGCATAAGTACACAGCCCAATCCATTCAAAGAAGCATCACTGTAGATAATGAAGTCTTTGCCTGATTCAGGTTGTGTTAACAATGGAGCTTCGATCAACATCTTCTTAAGCTTGTTAAAACTGGCTTGACACTTATCAGTCCACTCGAATCTGACATTTTTCTGCAATAGACGAGTTAAAGGCACTGCAATAATAGAAAAGCCTTTAACAAATCTCCTATAATAGCCTGCTAAACCCAAGAAACTTCTGATTTCTGTAACATTCTTGAGGCTAAAATCATCAGATATAATAAACACAACCTATACTGTTCCCCTGAACCCGGCCATAGAAGATACCTCTTCTTCTATACCACTTTGTGGCATTTAGTACTAAAATTAGCTCAAGACTATTTCTAGGACATTTTTAGACGGGTGTCTTATCTTTCTAACGGTGCTTGTTTCATACCATTCAGAGTTCTAAAACTCCAGTTACAGTCTCATAATCTAAGTATGGTCAGGTGTGTTCCAACAAAGTTCTCATAAAAAATCCTATTCACATGCACATCTTAACAATTTAAGGCCAATACTCATTATCATCGTCATATATCATCATAAACACATTCCAATAACTTATATAACATATCAATATACTCAAAACTCATACATAAATAAAGAGTTTCCGAACCTCTTTTCCTTTTCTCCCTAATTGCTCAAATGGTTGCACAACCCCTTTGCTTTCTTACTCCTTCTTTAGCTTCTTTTTTTTCCTCCAAAAAAATCAACCAAAATTCAGAGTTCCACTTAAAGTTACACATACCTCTACTCACATTTAAGGAGAAGATGTAACACCCCAATGCCCGTTAGGAGGACAAGGGAGCGCTACGCAACAATCATGTCATTAACTAAATCCATTTAGCCTCAAATACCTATTATATATCACTATTCACTACCACTATAAGATCACTATTGATATTAGCATACATTAATAATCACTAAGCCGTTCACTTTCACTAGTTCATTATAGTTACATATTATAATACAAAAATTACATATACATTTATGCTTATCTTACACAAAAATTGGAGCTCTAAATATGCAATATCATTACAAAATTATCAACCTAGATAGACAACTTCAAGCTCCTATAGTGGCCTACAGAAAACCGTCTTCACAATACGTACTCCAAGCTATAACCTGTAACACCCCTTACCCATACTCAGGCGATCCCATCCGATAAGGAGTGAGGTGCCGTAGGAGTAAAGGTGCCACCACACAGATACATAACACTCATACACTCATCCATAAACATACATAACAAAATACCAGGTAATTTAAAACTTTACAAGATCATTCATGAAGGCTGATCATGCATTAATATAATAGAAGCATTACATTACTGTTCTGATCAACTGAGGGATACAACATATAATTACAAACCCCAAAATACATATACAAAAGCGGAAGCTATTACAAAATCATAAGAGAGTTCTTATACAAAAGAATCATAAGCTACAAAAATAAGTCCTACACTAAGACCCTGCTGTGTTGGCTTTGATGGCGACGACTCTCCCAAAAGCAACTCCTTCCGCACCTGCACGGGTAAACACACCGTGCTAAGCGATAAACGCTTAGTGGGGAAACACACATAGCATAAAGACAACCATTCACAACGGTCGTCAAGGCAATTCACATGCGTAAGTACATATAACCATTCGTCAGAAGGTTCAAATCAATAATCGCATTCTCATAACAGATGATACTTTTCATCATTGAATCCACAAGGATAAAACATATGTTTGCTCATATAACAATTCGTACAAGTACTTTAAGCATTGAAACACCAGAACTCCTAAGTGCCTGCTGACTCAAGGTAGTGGATAACGAGTATACGGACAGTACTTACGGGTACGAACCGATACGAACAGTACTTTACGGGTACGAGCCGAGAAAATTCATTTTACATTTAACTTTTACAAAACATTACAAAGGGGATCTTAAACAAGATCCATTCGTTCAAGGGTTCATGAGGAACCATTCGGGGACCTGATCGGGGTCCAAACAGAAACAGAAGCTGCAGCAAAGACTCTATTAGGCATGCCTAACTATCCACTGACTAGACTCTAGCAGGTTATACATAAACCATTCAATCCATTTCATAATTTCCAAAATCATCATCATCAAATGAGCATGATCACATCATGGTTACACTTGCATATCATTTATAGGATACCAAGCATAAATCTCATAATTGCTAAAGTAAACTGAAGTTCAAGGCACACGCGAAGAAAGAAAACTCATTCAGCATACAAGGGACTGTCGCGCTCGCGACGTCTGTCGCGCTCGCGACAGAGACCAAAGTCTCTTCGCTGCACGCGCGCGACAGATTTCGCAACCGCGGAGAGGACGGAAGAGCCAGGCTCTGTCGCGCTCGCGACGGGTGTCGCGATCGCGACAGAAGGCAATAGGTGCTGTCGCGATCTCACGACGGATCGCGTGGTCGCGATAGCACTTGGCAACAATACTCTCTGTCGCGATCGCGACAGTCGTCACGCTCGCGACAGAGGGTATACAACACTTCGGCTGTCGCGTGCTCGCGATAGCGAAGCTCCCAACATCGCTCTCTGTCGCGATCGCGACAGCGTCGGGATTTTGAAAATCTGCAGAAATTCTGCAGATTTTCTCCTTCTAAATCCTCAACCAACCACACAAAACTCAATCCAAGGTTACTTACCTGAAATCCAGCCTTCGATTAACATCAACAACCATAATACAACATTTATTCACAATAAACTTCATCCAATCCATCAATTTACACATTCAATTTCAAGAATCAATCAAAAACCCAATTTATGCATCAAACCACATCAATTC
The DNA here is from genome assembly GCA_947683425.1 of Excoecaria cochinchinensis. Classification (NCBI taxonomy): domain Eukaryota; kingdom Viridiplantae; phylum Streptophyta; class Magnoliopsida; order Malpighiales; family Euphorbiaceae; genus Excoecaria; species Excoecaria cochinchinensis. Next base: position 9,819,716 of record CANTUQ010000004.1, read on the forward strand.
TAAAATTCCCATAAATAACTCATGCTTTTGCAAGATCCACACTTCAAAGCAATTACCCATATCATATACATAAAAATAAAGAACATCTAACAACCTAATTCCATGAACCCATCAAGAACACATACATGCACATTTTCACATAAAAAGGAAGAAATTCCCAAACCTCAAAAATCCTTAGCTCCTAGTGTTTAGTTCCACTTGATCCAGCAACTTCCTTGCCTTTAGGATCCCGGGGAGGCTCAACTAGGAACCCAACCAAGAATAAGCAAACAAAACAAAATCCAAACTTCAAACCCAATTCCGAAAATAAGAGAAGAGAAGAAGATGGAAACTTAAACAAAAGTAAAAATGAATGCATAAAACTTACCAATGACTACTAAGAGATGATCAAACCCCACTAGAACTCTTGAATCTCAACTAAGGTCCAAGAGGAGAAGAAAGGAAGAAGAAAAGAAGAAGGGCGGCGTGAGGAACGGGAAACACAAGTGAAGAAAATCTGATTTTCCCTTTTCCCTTCTTTTCCTTTTCTTTTCTTAACCCTAGACACATGTCAAGATCCTAGTGGAGGGATTTGGTCACTCACACCCTAGCTAAGTGCATCACACACACACTCAAAACTCTCCCAACTAACACATACTCTACAATTGTATGCACAACACACACAACCATAACCCACTAGTGCATATCCTACTATGGTGCACTCATGCACACACACAACTCTAACCCAACTAATTCACACCAAGGCACCATGCATGCATCCATGTGCTAGCAAAACCCTTAAAACATGCAAAATTACCAAAATGCCCTTATGATACAAAACTTATGCAATTACATACACCTACATATATGGCTCATTCAACTAGGGGGCAAATGGGGTGTGACAACTCTCCCCTACTAACAAGAATTTCGTCCTCGAAATTCTTACCTGACTTGAACAATTGCGGATACTGCAATCTCATCGACTCCTCCGGCTCCCAAGTTGCTTCCTCAACCCCATGGTGATTCCACAAAACCTTGACCAAAGGAATCTGCTTATTTCTCAGCTGTCTTACTTCCCGCTCTAGGATAGCTCTAGGCTCCTCATCGTAGGAAAAATCTGACTGCACTTGAACTTCTTGAATTGACAAAACATGGGAAGGATCCGATCTATACCGACGGAGCATTGAAATGTGAAACACATCATGAAGCTTCGACAATTCCATCGGCAAAGCTAGTCTATAAGCCACTGGACCAACTCTTGCCAACACCTCATACGGACCAATGAAGCGAGGACTAAGCTTCCCTTTCTTTCCAAATCGAAGTACTTTTCTCCAAGGAGACACTTTAAGAAAAACTTTGTCCCCAACTTCAAACTGTACATCTTTCCTCTTCAGATTGGCATAAGACTTCTGACGATCCTTGGCCATCTTCAGATTCCGCTGTACAACTCTAATCTTTTCCTCGGTATCTCTAACCAGATCTGGCCCAATCACTGACCTCTCAGATAACTCTGTCCAACAAACAGGAGTCCTACACTGACGTCCATACAGAGCCTCATAAGGTGACATACCAATACTCGACTGGAAACTGTTGTTGTAGGCAAACTCCATCAATGATACGTACTTGTCCCAACTACCCGGAAAGTCCAAAACACAAGCCCTCATCATATCCTCTAAGATCTGAATCACACGCTCGGACTAACCATCTGTCTGAGGATGAAACGCTGTACTGAACTTCAGCTTGGTACCCAAAGCTCGCTGCAACTCTTTCCAAAATTTAGATGTGAACCTTGGGTCCCTATCGGAAACTATGGACAAAGGCACTCCATGCAACCGTACTATCTCATCTATATACACACTGGCCAATTTACTCATCGAATAATCCATCCTAACCGGCAAAAAGTGGGCAGACTTCGTGAGTCGATCCACAACCACCCAAACAGAATCATGCTTCCCCTGTGTCAAAGGCAATCCTGAAACAAAATCCATGGCGATGTCATCCCATTTCCACTCAGGAACGGACAAAGGCGTAAGCAATCCAGAAGGAACCTGATGCTCGGCCTTGACCTGCTGACAAGTCAGGCACTTGGATACAAAGTCCACTATGTCCCTCTTCATACCAGACCACCAAAAGAACTGCCTCAAATCCCGACACATCTTTACGCTGCCAGGATGCATGGTGAAAACTGAACTATGTGCCTCATCCAAAATCTGTCTTCTCAACTCTTCACTATCCGGGACACACAAACGGTTTCCAAACAGAAGAACCCCATCCTGAATCGAAAATTCTGACTGCTTACCCGAACTGACTTCTTGCACAATCCGCTGAAGTTTCTCATCAACCTTCTGAGCATCTACTATCCGCTGTCTCAAAGTAGGCTTGACCCTCAACTGAGCTATCAAAGCCCCATCTGAACCAAACCTCCATCTGAACCGTCTCAAAAACAAGGCAGAAACTGACTTCCTACTTAATGCGTCTGCGACTACATTGGCCTTACCCGGATGGTAATCCACAATGCAATCGTAGTCCTTAAACAGCTCAAGCCAACGACGTTGCCTCATATTCAATTCCTTCTGAGTCAGAAAATACTTCAAACTCTTGTGGTCCGTAAAGATCCTGCACTTCTCCCCGTAGAGATAATGACGCCAAATCTTCAAAGCGAAGACAACTGCAGCTAATTCAAGATCATGCGTCGGATAATTCCTCTCGTGTGGCTTCAACTGTCGAGAAGCATAAGCCACAACCTTACCTTCCTGCATCAGAACACATCCCAAACCAACACCTGAAGCATCACTATACATAACAAACTCCTTACCCGAGGTGGGTTGGGTTAGTATAGGAGCTTCAACTAACAACTGCTTCAACCTCTCAAAACAGGCCTGGCACTTATCCGACCATTCAAACTTAACTCCCTTCCTCAATAACCTGGTCATTGGAGCAGCAATCACTGAAAAACCCTTAACGAACCGACGGTAATAACCCGCTAGACAAAGGAAACTCCTCACTTCCTGGACATTCCTAGGCGCTTTCCAATCCACTATTGCCTCAATCTTAGCTGGATCCACTTGGATACCCTTAGCTGAAACTATGTGACCCAAAAACGACACTTCCTTAAGCCAAAAATCACTCTTACTCAACTTAGCAAACAACCGATGCTCTCTCAAAATCTGCAAAACTAACCGAAGATGCCCTTCATGCTCGGCTTCATCCTTGGAAAATACCAAAATATCATCTATAAACACTACTACAAACCGGTCTAAGTATGGCCTGAACACTCTATTCATCAAATCCATGAATGCCGCTGGAGCATTAGTCAAACCAAACGGCATAACAAGGAACTCATAGTGGCCATACCGAGTCCGAAATGCAGTCTTAACCACATCCTCGTCCTTAACATGGAGCTGATAATACCCAGACCGAAGGTCAATCTTGGAAAACACACCGGCACCTCGCAGCTGATCAAACAAATCTTTAACTCTGGGCAACGGATACTTATTCTTCACCGTGACCTTATTAATCTGCCTGTAGTCGATACACATCCTCAAGGATCCATCCTTCTTCTTAACAAACAGAACCGGAGCTCCCCAAGGAGATATGCTGGGTCGAATGAACCCCTTATCCAACAGCTCTTGCAGTTGAGTTTTAAGTTCTCTCAACTCTACAGGAGCCATCCGATAAGGTGCCTTCGACACCGGTGTGGTACCCGACATAATCTCTATGGCTAGCTCAACTTCCCTCTCTGGAGGCAAACCCGGCAAGTCACTCGGAAAAACGTCACCAAACTCTCGAACAACAGGGATGTCCTCAATCCTTACTTGATCCCTCTTGGAATCCAAAATCACAGCCAGAAAAGCCTCACAACCCTTTCTCATAAGCCTCTTGGCTTGGATTGCAGAAATCACATTGTGCACGGAACTAGCACCCAAACCTCTAACAAACACTGGAGCGCGGTTCCTATCTCGGAGCACGAAAGTCTTTCTATGACAATCAACCACGGCTCTATACTTGCTCAACCAATCCATACCCAGAATCAAATCATACTCTCTGAAGGGCAACTCTATTAAATCCACAGGAAACTCAATTCCCTCAACCATCAACGGACAATTTCTATAAACTCTACTCACACTGACACTATGCCCTAATGGATTGGTCACACATATCTCATAGTCTAACTGTTCTACTACATGCAACTTATCAATAAACTTATGCGTGCACAAATATGAGTGTGTGGAACCAGGATCTATTAGAGCATATAATTCAGTGTCATGGAGTAGGAACTTACCAGCAATCACATCAGGGGCATCCTGCTCCTCTCTGGCTCTAACTGCATAAGCTCTAGCGGCCATAGGGGGAGGTCGCTCAACTGTCTCAGAACCAGATCCATCTCTAGGTCGACCGCCTCAACCTCTACCTCTACCCCTTCCTCTCGCAGACTGAGAAGTAGTCGATCCGACCCTGCTAGCTCCTCCCTGAGGACCCGAATCTTCACCCGTCTGAGGACAATTAGCCACCCGGTGTTCGGTGCTCCCACACCTAAAGCACCCACCAGTGAGCCACCTACACTCACCCCGGTGAGCCTTACCACAATTCTCACAAACTGGGATAGCATCAGACCGACCACCTCTACCGGATCCAGATACTGCAACTGACCCTTGCCTTCTTCCTCTGGTAGCCGAACCAGCTGATAGTTCATCTTGCGGGTTTCTAGACCTCTTACCCAAAGATGAGGAAACACCACCCCTAGCCGAACTCCTGCGCTGAGCTCTCTCTCTAATCAAAGTTTTTGCCTTCTCTGCCCTCAAAGCGGCCTCAGCAATCTGGTAATACTGTACCCCCGGCATACACATCAAGGAAACCAAAGCGATCTTCAAAGAATCATTCAACCCGGCCTCAAAGTGCTTGCATCTGAAATCATCCGTCATGACCCCACGTGGAGCATAACGAGACAACCGGTTAAACTCCTTCTCATAATCCGCAACCGACAAGGCCCTTTGCCTCAAACTCAGAAACTGCGCCCATCTTGCGTCCTTATATGCCTGAGTCACATACTTCTTAGTAAACTGCTCATCAAAGAAGTCCCATGTCAAAGGGTCAGGCATCTGAGGCTGCCTACTCACCAACTCCCACCATTCATATGCTGAACCCTGAAGCAAAGCTACGGCACACTCAGCTTGCTGAGCAGGAGGACATCTGATTTCCCTTAAAGCTCTCTTAACTTTATCAAGCCACCTCTCAGCTAGCTCAGACTCATCGAGCCCAGTTCCATAAAAATCCTCGACACCCGCTCTTCTTAGACTCACTATCGGAGCTTTCGGGGCAGTCACTCTTTCCAAAACCCGAGCCATGTCTTGATGCAATCTAAGCATCGCCTCAAAAGGCATGGCAGCGGCCTCAGGCTGAACCCTAGCACGTTGAGCCGACACCGAAACTGAGACAGACGGATCTACCGCTGGAGGGTTCACACTTTCAGTGGACTCCTCGAGCGCACCGTGAGCAGAATCAGAATTCATCTAACAAACAAGAGGACAACCACATCAGCCAACACAGCCCTAGGCAAAGACATATACACATAACATCACATAAGCAATCACCCAGAAACGCCTAAACCGGAGCTCTGATACCACAACTTGTAACACCCCTTACCCATACTCAGGCGATCCCATCCGATAAGGAGTGAGGTGCCGTAGGAGTAAAGGTGCCACCACACAGATACATAACACTCATACACTCATCCATAAACATACATAACAAAATACCAGGTAATTTAAAACTTTACAAGATCATTCATGAAAGCTGATCATGCATTAATATAATAGAAGCATTACATTACTGTTCTGATCAACTGAGGGATACAACAGATAATTACAAATCCCAAAATACATATACAAAAGCGGAAGCTATTACAAAATCATAAGAGAGTTCTTATACAAAAGAATCATAAGCTACAAAAATAAGTCCTACACTAAGACCCTGCTGTGTTGGCTTTGATGGCGACGACTCTCCCAAAAGCAACTCCTTTCGCACCTGCACGGGTAAACACACCGTGCTAAGCGATAAACGCTTAGTGGGGAAACACACATAGCATAAAGACAACCATTCACAACGGTCGTCAAGGCAATTCACATGCGTAAGTACATATAACCATTCGTCAGAAGGTTCAAATCAATAATCGCATTCTCATAACAGATGATACTTTTCATCATTGAATCCACAAGGATAAAACATATGTTTGCTCATATAACAATTCGTACAAGTACTTTAAGCATTGAAACACCAGAACTCCTAAGTGCCTGCTGGCTCAAGGTAGTGGATAACGAGTATACGGACAGTACTTACGGGTACGAACCGATACGGACAGTACTTTACGGGTACGAGCCGAGAAAATTCATTTTACATTTAACTTTTACAAAACATTACAAAGGGGATCTTAAACAAGATCCATTCGTTCAAGGGTTCATGAGGAACCATTCGGGGACCTGATCGGGGTCCAAACAGAAACAGAAGCTGCAGCAAAGACTCTATTAGGCATGCCTAACTATCCACTGACTAGACTCTAGCAGGTTATACATAAACCATTCAATCCATTTCATAATTTCCAAAATTATCATCATCAAATGAGCATGATCACATCATGGTTACACTTGAATATCATTTATAGGATACCAAGCATAAATCTCATAATTGCTAAAGTAAACTGAAGTTCAAGGCACACGCGAAGAAAGAAAACTCATTCAGCATACAAGGGAATATCGCGCTCGCGACAGAGACCAAAGTCTCTTCGCTGCGCGCGCGCGACAGATTTCGCGACCGCGGAGAGGACGGAAGAGCCAGGCTCTGTCGCGCTCGCGACGGGTGTCGCGATCGCGACAGAAGGCAATAGGTGCTGTCGCGATCTCGCGACGGATCGCGTGGTCGCGATAGCATTTAGCAACAATACTCTCTGTCGCGATCGCGACAGTCGTCGCGCTCGCGACATAGGGTATACAACACTTCGGCTGTCGCGGGCTCGCGACGGATGTCGCGTGCTCGCGATAGCGAAGCTCCCAACATCGCTCTCTGTCGCGATCGCGACAGTTGTCGCGATCGCGACAGCGTCAGGATTTTGAAAATCTGCAGAAATTCTGCAGATTTTCTCCTTCCAAATCCTCAACCAACCACACAAAACTCAATCAAAGGTTACTTACCTCAAATCCAGCCTTCGATTAACATCAACAACCATAATACAACATTTATTCACAATAAACTTCATCCAATCCATCAATTTACACATTCAATTTCAAGAATCAATCAAAAACCCAATTTATGCATCAAACCACATCAATTCTAAAATTCCCATAAACAACTCATGCTTTTGCAAGATCCACACTTCAAAGCAATTACCCATATCATATACATAAAAATAAAGAACATCTAACAACCTAATTCCATGAACCCATCAAGAACACATACATGCACATTTTCACATAAAAAGGAAGAAATTCCCAAACCTCAAAAATCCTTAGCTCCTAGTGTTTAGTTCCACTTGATCCAGCAACTTCCTTGCCTTTAGGATCCCGGGGAGGCTCAACTAGGAACCCAACCAAGAACAAGCAAACAAAACAAAATCCAAACTTCAAACCCAATTCCGAAAATAAGAGAAGAGAAGAAGATGGAAACTTAAACAAAAGTAAAAATGAATGCATAAAACTTACTAATGACTACTAAGAGATGATCAAACCCCACTAGAACTCTTGAATCTCAACTAAGGTCCAAGAGGAGAAAAAAGGAAGAAGAAAAGAAGAAGGGCGGCGTGAGGAACGGGAAACACAAGTGAAGAAAATCTGATTTTCCCTTTTCCCTTCTTTTCCTTTTCTTTTCTTAACCCTAGACACATGTCAAGATCCTAGTGGAGGGATTTGGTCACTCACACCCTAGCTAAGTGCATCACACACACACTCAAAACTCTCCCAACTAACACATACTCTACAATTGTATGCACAACACACACAACCATAACCCACTAGTGCATATCCTACTATGGTGCACTCATGCACACACACAACTATAACCCAACTAATTCACACCAAGGCACCATGCATGCATCCATGTGCTAGCAAAACCCTTAAAACATGCAAAATTACCAAAATGCCCTTATGATACAAAACTTATGCAATTACACACACCTACATATATGGCTCATTCAACTAGGGGGCAAATGGGGTGTGACATAACCTACATGGGGACAAACACCCGTGCTAAGCGATAACGCTTAGTGGGGTTGCAAACAAAACAATATTAATACAAGCATTCACGTACAAATATTTAACAATAACTTGTTACAATAAAACAATAAGCACTCATACATTAGTTCAATAATATGTCAACTATTCAATGTTCCATGTCACACAATAGCAATATTTGATAGTTCATTATTTACAATAACAAACACTAATATTCACTTGCAGTAGAAGGCTTCGATAACATAACCATAATAGCATGCAATACAATAACATTATCACTACACTATGGCACAGCCAACACTAGCACTGCTCATCATAGAGCAATCTTATATTCACACATAGGTACACAACATTATCAATAAACATACCATAGCATGTTCTTTATAGCTAGCCTGAATCATACAGAAGTGGATACGGGTACAATAGATATTAAACACTAGAGACCGAAGTCTCAAACATTAGATCACTGGATACCCGTCGGTACTAATCACTAGACACCCGTCGGTGCCACACTAGCAGCTGCGAATCACTAGCCCTTCATAAGCATGCTTATTTATCCACGACTCGATTACAGGCTTAATGGTTTATTCATTCAACATACATTCGTTCACATGGCATTATTTATTCATACAATATTAACCATTCGCATAGTAATACTCATTCGCATAGTGTTGCCCATTCTCACAGCAATGTTCATTCGCATACTAATACTCATTCGCATAGTGTTGCTTATTCTCACAGCAATGTTCATTCGCATAGTAAAATATTCACATCAGATCATGCCTTGAGTACACAATTGATTTGATAATCATTTTTGCATTCAATCTAAAGTTTCACTATAATGCTATTAAGCTTAGTTAAGTTTTAGCTTGTTCATGCATCCTTTAATCTCATAGTATTTAAAAGAAAAGGCAGAATTAAGATACCTCACGGTTACAACCAATTGGTTGTGACCGTGACATGCTGAAAATAACCAAAACATAATGTATAACTTCACACCTCACTGTGACAACCAATTGGTTGTGACCGTGACATAAGCAGAGATTCCAGAACAGAATGTAAATCAGGTTATCTCACGGTGGCAACCAAAATGCTTGTCACTGTGACATACCAATTCTATTCGGACAGAATGCAATCCTTGCATACCTTACGGTGACAACCAATTGGTTGTGACCGTGACCTATGCAAAAATCCGAATACACAGCTGTGTTTTGCCAAAACACAGTTGTGCTATAAGCACACTTTGCACTCTGAAACCCACATCTTACTTACATAACTCCAAGTCCACATGCCATTACAAATTACACTTTCCACACACTTATGGCTATGCAATACTCACTCATTTCATGGTTTTCATGCCACTAACATATTAATGATCATCATTAAATGATCATATATCCCTGTTAACAATCAACTCTCACAATCATTATTCCACTACTCATCTTGCACTAGTCTCAATTTGAGGCATAACATCAACACTATACACAACAAGCACTTTCACAAATACTCTAAACATGCATCAATTCAAATCGATCCCAATAAAACACACATACAATACACTTAAAATTTCAAGTAAATCCCAAACCTCTTGGAGCACTCCTTCACTTCACAACTAGGTGACCTTTTCTTTACCCTTAGCTTTTCTACTAGCCTCTCCAACTTACAGCCACATACAAACACATTCAAAATAGGATTAACACTATGAACAGAAAATTAACACTATGTCGTGAGCGCGATGCCTATGGCGATCATGACAGAAGCCCTTCCTGCCTGCCCTGTTTTCTTAATGTGATTCTCTTGCTCCTCTTTGCATGGTTTCTCACTTGTACATGGGTTATGTTTTGTGTTTTGTATAGATGTACGTTAATCATTCTATTTTTTTGTGTGTAACTATGTTATGATTGGTGTTTTGACTTTGGGTTGGTCTTGTCAAGTACTGTGTTTAGAGTGAGTGAGTTGAGCCTGAAGTATCATTATAGTGGATAGATAAGCATGCTTATAAAGGTTCTGAGTACAGCTGTTCTGTCCGCCCCGTTTGGGCGAAGCGGTCAACCTCCGGGATGGTCATCTTCCGTGCAGCGAAAATTTTTTGAGACTTCGATCTCCTTTACTTTTGATAAAATTTAGTGAAGTGTGTGATTGAGGCTTCGGTCTCTCATTTTTTTCATACTGTTCACAGTATCCCCTGTCGCGAAGCGTTCCCGTATCCACAGCGAATGAAATTCAAGCTATTATTTGAAGTGTCTGGTGTTTGTTTAAGTGCAGTGTTATGAGTTTAGTGTGATTTTAGTTAATGTTATTCCTTCGTACTTTTTATATTATATTATGATTTTATATAGTGATTCTTGACTTATATATATATACTTAGTGAATTCTGTATGTTGATGCATAATTTATTGCATAGTGTTCTGTTGTTTGTTTCCTCCCCACTAAGCGTTATCGCTTAGCACGGGTTCTTTTCCGTGTAGGTGGCAGGGTGTTGAGTTCCAGTTCGAGTTTCGAGTTGCACATCTGCAGGATGGCCACATAGGAGTAGAGTTATTTATTTTTGTCTCCTCCTGTATTATTTTTGTAAAAGACTTAAGATGTAATCTTTTGGATATTGTGTATAACTCTATATTTTTTATGATATGAGATTTATAATTTGCCTTTATATTTGTTCGAATATGCTTCCACTTAGCGCATCTATGTATGTATGTTGTGTGCGAGTGAGCATCGGGTAGCACGTTCGCCGGCGCTCTTCCAACGGGGGCAACGGTGGGGGTGTTACAATTTGGACCCTGATCAGGTCCCCCGACTGGATCTTCATGATCCCTGTGTACTGAATCTGCGCGAAAATGTTTTGGAACAAAATCAAAAGATTGTTTTGATACCTTCGGGTATCTATGTGTTATGAGAATAGTGTTGATACCTTCGAGTATCTATGCGTACTCGTTATCCACTATTTTTGTTAAAGCAGGTGCAATATTGTTAATGTATATGAATTCCAAAATATTTTGTGTATTATGATGAATTGTATACATTATATGAGCATATGAATATTGTGTTTATTGTGTTTCCACGCATTAACTTTATCTTTGAGAACTCAATAATTGACTGTGCCATTAGCTTGTGATTCTTTGTTGACGCCACTGTGAGTGGTCGTTGTGCATCTCTTTTTCCCCACTAAGCGATTTCGCTTAGCACGGGTGTTTTATCCGCGCAGGTGTGGAAGGTTTTGAGCAGCGCGATCCGCATCAGCAGGGCCAACACGACTAGTGGATAGAAGATTTTGTAGTTTAGGCCTTGTATTCTTTCTGTATGTGTTATAGTTATGTACTCTTGAAGTTATGTAAAGAATATTATGTAAATGGTTTTGTTACTAGTTATATGTAACTATTCAGTTGTGTTGAGGCACTTTTGTATCTTTTTGGAATATGTAGAGTCACTTTTGTTATATTAACGAAATGCAATATTTTGCTCTATGGCCTATTCTCTGATGAATTACGAAATTTTAATTTATTCATTTGTATATGTAAGTGCTATACAATGATTGGTTCTGTTTGAGCGTCTGTGGGTGGCAACCCTCATCTATCAGGGACCTTCATCCTCTTCATAGGGTGAAGTTCTCTACGTATAGGTAAGGGGTGTTACAGTTTACTTAGTTGTCCTTAAACCATTTACCTTAATCACTCAAACTATGCCTCCCCTTGCACAATTAGCTTATCATCCAAACGCCATTTTGACAATCTTTTACATATTTACCAAACTCTTTTCTTAATCAAAATAACCATAACATTTTCCTTCTAGAGTACCGGTATTACTGGTCATAATCTATCTATCACTTCTAAAACATTACATATATCTTACAATACTTATCATTTAACCACTTTTACTAAAAGTCCACAATATCATTCACTCTTATAAGCAAGTTTAAATATATAACCAATAAGTCAATCTAATCAGATACAAATTCCATTCCTCTCAAAATATACGAAAAATCTTATCACATTTTATACCTTAATTCATTTACAAAGAAGGGTTAAACCCATAAATTCTATAGACACAAATCTCTTACTCATACTTATACACATTTAGTGATCCTTCACTTTTCTCTTATCAATTTCTAATTCGTATTACTAACTCCTTATCACACTCACCTAAATCTGTTACACTCAATGCACATCCTGTCATCTTCCTGTCACTTGAGGCAGATGCATATGTCTGATGCTCATTATGAATGAATAATTGATGCGAATGCAATGGATGTTGAATGATTCATGTATGAAAAATGATGCAATGTATCAATGTAGTTTGTATAATGGCAATGCAAGTTGCCCGACCGCCATTATGTATCACATTTAAATAATTGCTCTCATCAGTAAGGTAGCTGACTGACAGGTGTACAGGGTGTCACAATTCTCAAAATACTTCCAACTGTCAAAAATCTCGCACTATCTAAACCTTTATTCCATATTTCCCCTCAAGCAAAACTTGTCAATAACTTATGTTGTACTATCGACAATATCTACTAGAATCTCTTTAGCTACATCCAATACCTTAATAACAGAAAACAAATTCACAATAAACTGATCATAACTTATCACATGTCACACTTAACAGTCTCATCGATGATATTGTCAATATCTATTCATTCCTACCACATTACTTATACGAAAACTAGGATATCCGTATTGGCCAATGCAAATACTATACAAACTCATTTCTAAACTCTAGTTGTCTAGAACCGACTAAACCTATGCTTTGATACCATACCGTGATCTGGCGGTTCACGACGACGGTTAAGGGTATTACCGACACAAATATGCAAAACTTTTAAGCCTTTATCCTGAAATCTGAGTTATAAAATTTCTTTCATTTTCAAAATACCATAAAATTGCATACTGAAGAAAATGATTGTACATACACTTGTAAACTCCAAAATTCTATAGCTTATTACATATGAATCAATTATACCCGAATATTATATTTTACAAAACTTATATTTCAAAATTTACAAATCATACTTACATCCTTAAGACTATACAAATCCTACCCTAATATTCCCTCATAAACTTGCATTGGCCTTGACTACTGCGGACGACTCTCAAAAGATCCAATCACTTGCACCTACATGGATTAAAAGAAAATCGTTGCTAAGCATAAAGCTTAGTGGAAAACACATATAATATGGACGGCTACTAAGAATGGTCGTCAAATCGACTCAAAGAAAAACATAATATAGAAAATATAATCATGCTAATTATAATCATTTAGGTACTTTGAAAGAGTTCATCAAAATATAAACACATGTTTCGCATTTACATTCATTTAATTAATACATGCTTATATTCAACATCGATGTTAACAAATCCATTACACATTACTTCACCATTCCGCATCTTATAAATGTCACTTTATTCATTTGTTCACATTCATTCACTTCACATATCTTCCTTAACAGATGCCTTATCGCATTATTTTATTCAATCAAAGGAGCATTTAGATCACAATGACAAAATACATCTTATGCATTTCATGTAGTATAATTTTCACAAATTGCATTACTTCATGTCATATTCATACACATTGTTATGCCTGCAAACTCAATAAAGTGGATAACGAGTGAACACATTAGTATCCTTGGGTACGGTCAAAAGCAATTTCTTTATTTTCGTCCAAAAACATTTTTACATTGAGGATCTTAGATAAGATTCGAACACATTAAGCATCATGAGTACCCAAACGGTGACCTGATCATGGTCTAGAACACATTGGGGCTGCAGCTAACAGAACTCTATAGGCATGCCTATCTATCCACGACTCGACTATTGCAGGCTATATTATTTATCCAATTTTGTTGTTCAATTATTCACATTATATAGCATGGTACTTTCAATAAGCAATGTCATATTGTGACACACGCCGGATCCCCGCGGCCGCCCGTTCGGCCGCCCGCACGTGGGCGACCGAGGCATTTTTGGGTCCGTTGACATCTTGCAAATAAATTGTAAGTGCGTCTATGTTGGGCAACTAGGAGGTTTCATGGAGTCGCCACCCAATAGAACATTGGGAAAGTTACTCTCGCCTCGGAGAGCCTAAGACTGCGCTTAGTATCCATTTTGGGCCAGCCAGAGGGGTCATGGAAGGTGAGCTTCTCACCCTAAAGAGCCTAGGATTAGCGCTAAAGCCTCGTGACCCAAGAAGTATTTTGGAGGATAACCTCTAACCTCTTGAGCCCAAAGACCAGAGCTGGGTCCGGGATTTCTCATCTATTTCTACCTCAATTATTTTATGATCAAATCTTAATATCATTAATTCGCTCTCTCTCCACACTATGCAATTGATTCAAAGGCGCATTTATTCACATTTTAAAAGCGATAAATGATCAGATAGATAAGGAAAGCGATAAATTACAATAATACAAGGAGCGGAATACAACTCCCTTTCATAAATGTGCGAATCATGCATAAATCGGGGCATTGTTTATTTTTGAGGACTTTGGTCCTCGCATGCACCATTATCAAAAGTGGATATTTTTATTTGTGATGATCTTTATTGGATAAAAATAGGGCATTAGACCCTTGCTTTTTTGTAAACCTCATTTTATTGAATATAAAACATTGAGTCATTTTTATACATTAACGAGATATGAAAAGAGTATATTCATATACACAGGATAATCAATAAATAACAAAATAAAGGAAATAATCGGGAGGGTTAGGAAACTAAACCGGATGGAATCCTCCGAATATGGTAGACAGCCTCTCAAGCTTGTGGTAGTCCAAGGGAAATCAATATACACTCATAGAAAAGTTGAAAGATGTTAATATACATAAAATTAACATGTAGGAAACCGAAAGGGATTGAAAAAGATAAAAAAATGATTTAAAAGGATGGAGGCAGAATCCACAGACGACCTTCCTTAGGTGACCGATGGGCGTCGGTTAAGGTAACCGACATGTCCGTCTGTCACTCAAGGAGAGGCGTCTGTGGGTGAGGTGACCGACGGGCGTCGGTTAAGGTAACCGACATGTCCGTCAGTCACTCAAGGAGAGGCGTCTGTGGGTGAGGTGACCAATGGGCGTCGGTGATAAAGATGACCCGTCGGTCACCACTGTCTCCGACAAAACAGAAGAGAGAAAATTCTTTCTAAAGCCAAAAAAGGTTTTATCCCAAAAGGAGATAGAGAGAGTCAAAATAAAGGAAAATAATGACAGATATAGAAAAATTCCACAAAATAAGGAATAAATATAAAATAATACGGAGAAGGAATCCGGAATATTTACCCTCAGATAATCGCTTTGGGTGAGATTTTTGTGTTGATTAGAGCCCCGCGCGTTCCACGAGAAGCAAAAGGTGAAGGATCAAAGAAAGAAAAATGGGCTATTTCTTCTTCAACCCCTCAAAAGATTGATTTTGGAATCAATATCTAAAGAAAACTAATTATTTTTAGTTCCCTTTTGATTGATTTGATCCTTGGTTAAATAGATTTCCTTTGTAAATGTGTTTTGTTGGAGGAGAGAGAAAATTTGCTTGAATTTGGGCAGAGTTTCCCATTTGAAAATTTTTGGAACCCTTTTCAATTGAAAATCCAGAGCTTTTATAAGCCAGACACGACCGACGGGCGTCGGTGTACAGAGACGGGCGTCGGAAGAATCCTTCTGACACAAGGATTCGTTCGACGGCCCTGCCACATCCACCGACGGGCGTCGGAAAGGTTGCATGCTCCGGGAAACCAGGCGGCGTTCTGACAGGGGCGGTGACTTTCCGACGGGCGTCGGAAAATACCCCAAGCCGTCGGTGACTCGAAGCAACGGGCTGACTTCACAGACGGGCTGGTCGTCTGTGGAGGACAAAAAGCCCCTTTTGACTTGACAACCCCTCTGTTTTCTCCCCCTCTGCCCAGGAATGGTAAAAATCCTCATTTCTCGTGGAACATGGGACTAAAACCTCCAAATCCAGCCCTTTATACAGGCTCGGACACTGATTTCATCACGGGGTAACCTCTGATCCGGACCGCTCCGGGACACGGTGCTTACACATATCATTTAATAACTTACTTACTTATATAGTAAACATGTTATAGCTCATAAGTTCATTCATATATAATTCATAACTAAGAAACCATGCAAAAATGTTCCAAACAAATGAACATTCATAGTATAAAGGAGGGTTGCGCTCGCGACAGAGGCAAAATTATGCTATTTGTTGTGCCCGCGATTACCCATCACTCTCGATATCGAAAACTGGATAGTTTTTGTCATGCTCGCACTCAAGGCCGCGTTCGCGACAGAGAACATCTCGGTTCAATCCGTGTTATGGAACTCTCCGTCATGCTCGCGACAGAGCCGAGCATTTTGCTCCACTACTTTTTCATAGCCTTCACAAATAAGACTTCCCCAAATTCATGCATTAGTCCAAGAACTCCAACACAACATCTCAGACTATTTAATTAGTCAAGAATTATTCATTATTTAGGCAGTCATTTAACAACCATTTAATATACGAAAAATTCATTTCATTTTCAGTTTATGATATACTTAAGCAAAATCATTTAATGTGATCTTACTATCATATGACAATTTTAAACCATAAGCAAGCCTACTCGAGACTTGAATCATTAATTACCGAATAAACTTTTTATGCATATACACATACATGTCACATTTATTTTTAAAAAACACCAAGGTATAATCAGAATTTAAGTTAATACACTATCTTTTATGTGCAAATATTTTTGTATACTTTGGTTCGGACTTAAAATGGCATTCCAAGCTTCCTATGTATCCTAAGGGATTGGGAATCAGAACCCCGTAGTTCTAAAGGTTCAATATACAAAATTGTAGTATTTTCACTTATATTCTAATAACATATCACTTCTAGATTTATTCGGAGGTGTTCGACTCATTAAAATTTGAACTGTCTTAGAAATTATTCTTATTTGACCTTAGTTACTTGTATTTCTAAGTGATAACCATTTATTTACCTTTTTATAAACTCTAAACATGTGATGGATAAGTCTTTAGAAAGTTCCAATGAAGTTTTGGTGTGTTTCGGAAGAAACAATATACCAAAATACATAAACTAGAAGAGGATAAGGGTGGGCAAGGATTCATGCAACCATGGGGTTCTAAACAAGAGGAAAAGCCTTCATTTACATTGTTCTATCGCGAGCCTACGATGATAGGACTGGTTTTCACTTCAAAATTGAACCGCCTAAACCAATATGTAAACCTCATTTTTATGAAAAACATCCTCCATAGCAATTGTTTCCTAGGGTGTTGTTTTTCATATGGAACACGTTTCATGCCATTTGAACACCTAAATCATCAGATATGATCAACACAACATATACTCCTTCCCTGAACCCGGCCATAGAAGATACCTATTCTTCTAGACCTCTTTTGGGACACTTAGGGCTAAATTTAGCTCAATACTATTTCTAGGACATTTGTAGCCGTGTGTATTATCTTTCTAACGTCCCTTGTTTCATACCATTCGGAGTTCTAAAACTCTAGTTACAGTCTCATAAGCCAAGTGTGTTTAGGTGTGTACCAACAAAGTTCTCATAAAAATCCTATTCACATGCACATCTTAACAATTTAAGGCCAACACTCACTATCATCATCATATATCATCATAAACACATTCCAATAACTTATATAACATATCAATATACTCAAAACTCATACATAAATAAAGAGTTTCCGAACCACTTTTCCTTTGCTCCCTAATTGCTCAAATGGTTGCACAACCCCTTTACTTTCGTACTCCTTCTTTAGCTTCTCTTGTTTCCTCTAAACAAATCAACCAAAATTCAGAGTTCCACTTAAAGTTACACATACCTCTACTCACGTTTAAGCAAAAGAGGAGAGGAAGAGGGAAAAGAATCAACCACTTACCTTTCCCATCCCAATCTTCTATCCAACCACTTGAAACTTGGAAAATCCATCTTGCACTTGAATTAAAGGAATTGGCATAAGGATGGAGGAGAAGAGGTTCTCTCTCTCCTTATTCCCTCACTTGATCGGCCAAGAATTGCCTAAAAGTAGTCAAAAGGTTCAAATAAGGCCATTAATCCAATCTTATCCCAATTGCCACATGTCACAATTTTATTGGTCCAATAAAGATTTTTATGCCAAACTCATCTTTCAATCCCTTATCTTACTTCCTTTCCTTCAATTGACATTTAACTTTTCTATTTCATACATTGGCCCACATAATTAACTAATTCACTCAATTTAATCCATAAGTGTAAAATGACCAAATTACCCTTAACCTTTTCAAACAATACCGGTCACATCCTTTACTATAATTAATCACTTCCATAATCTAATTACACATTTTTAATCACCATAAATAATTCTTTTGATGTCGTTTAAGGCACAACAACATAATTGCCCAACTTATCGAAACTTGCTGAAACTTTCAAATTAATGACGGTTGTATCCTTTTTGACACTTTTGTCCTTATCTCAAATACATTCGGTGTCCGCTACACCCTAAACTTGTCTTAATCCGACTAGGGTGTATTTTGGGGTGTTACAATCACACCCACTCACCCAACGAAAAACACAAAAAAAGAAAAGGAAGAAGAAGAAGCACATATACATACTAGCACATGAATTGTCAATACCCACTACAACTTATAGCAAAAGAGGAAAAGGAGAATCAAGAAGGAGAAGAAGAAGGGTTTTTAACAAATAAAGAGAAAGGGGAGAGGGAAGAAAAATGGGAGCAGCTGCTCTTTTCTATCTCTCTCTCATTTCTTAAGACTAAGACAAATTCTACTTCAATTCCTCTTTCTTCCACCTGTCACCATCTTGTGGTGTGTCTTGAAAATACACACACAAGGACTTTTCTTCATCAAAATACCCAAGCAAAACTCACACTAAATTACAAAACATGCTAATACACCCTAATAACTTATTACCTAATGCAACTGACTCCTCCCAAACTATCATTAAAGCTAAGGACATACAATAGCTCACAAACAAATGCCCAATTCTACAAGGGTCAGAATCGGGGTGTTACAACTCTCCCTTCCTAACAAAAATTTAATCCTCAAAATTCTTACTTGAACCGAACAATTGCGGATACTGAGATCCCATAACTGATTCTGGCTCTCAAGTAGCTTCTTTAATCCCATGGTGCTGCCATAATACCTTAACCAAAGGAACTTGCTTGCTTCTGAGTTGCTTCACTTCTTAAGCTAAAATAGCTTTTGGTTCCTCATTATATGAATAATCAGGTTGAATTCTTACATCATGGATTGATAACACATGAGATTGATCTGATCGATAGTGGCAAAGCATGAACACATGGAATACGTCATGCAGTTTATCGAATTCCAAAGGCAAGGCCAACTTATAGGCAACTGGTCCAATCTTTTCCAAAATCTCGAAGGCTCCAATAAATCGGGGATGTAGCTTACCTTTTTGCCAAAACGCAAAATTTTTTTCCAAGGTGACACTTTAAGAAACACCTTGTCTCCCACCTCAAACTGAATGTCCTTCCTTTTCAAGTTAGCATATGATCGCTGTCTATCCTTGGCTGCCTTCAAATTATGTTATACCACTCGGATCTTCTCTTCAATATCTCTAACCAAATCTAGCCCAACAAAAGAACACTCGGTTAACTCGGTCCAACAGATTGGAGTTCTACACTTCCTTCCATACAGAGCTTCATACAGTGACATCCTGATGCTTGCCTGATGACTATTATTATAGGCGAATTCCATGAGCAACACATATCTATCCCAACTCTCAGAAAATTCCAAAACACAACCTAACAACAGATCCTCAATAATCTGAATAACTCTTTCTGACTGACCGTCTGATTGAGGATGAAAAGCAGTACTAAAATTCAATCGAGTACCCAAAGCTGTTTGCAACTCTTTCTAAAATTTTGACATAAACCTTGAATCCCAATCTGATACAATCGATAAAGGAATACAATGTAGTCTGACCACCTCATTAACATAAATATCTGCTAACTTATCTATTGAATAATCATTGCGAACTGGCAAAAAGTGAGCCGACTTGCTGAGTCATCGACCATAACCCAAACCAAATCATGCTTTTTCTGAGTCAATGGTAAACCCAACATAAAATTCATCGTGATATCATCCCACTTCCATTGAGGGATGGGTAAAGGATTGTGCAGTCCAGAAGGAACTTAGTGCTCGGCCTTTACCTGCTGACAGGTCAAACACTTAGACACAAACTCCACAATGTCTCTCTTCATCCCTTGCCACCAATAGAACTACTTCAAATCTTGGTACATCTTCTCACTATCGGGATGCATAGTAAAAATCGTAGTGTGTGCCTCAAGCAAAAGCTTTTTCTTTAACTCATATTCTCAAGCACACATAGATGACTTTTTGTACATAAGCACCCCTCCAATACCGAAAACTCAGTCTGCTTGCTATTCTGAACCTCTCGCAACACTTACTGAAACTTCAGTTCTTCTCTCTGAGCATCAACTATCGACTGCCTCAAAGAAGGCCTAACTTTCAGCTGGACAACCAAAGCTCCTTCTGAATCTAGCCTCCACTTACAATGCTGCAGCACTAAAGCCAATATCGATTTCCTGCTCAAAGCATCGGCAATAACATTCGCCTTACCCGGGTGGTACTTTAAAATACAATCATAATCTTTAAATAGCTCTAACTAACAACGCTGTCTCAAATTCAACTCTTTCTACGTGAGGAGATACTTTAAACTCTTATGGTCGATGAAAATCCTATATGTCTCCCCATACAGATAATGCTGCCAAATCTTGAGAGCAAATATCACAGCAGCTAATTCTAGGTCATGCATCTGATAATTCCTCTCATGAGGCTTTAATTAATGGGACGCATAGACCACCACCTTACCTTCTTGCATCAGAACACAGCCAAGTCCAACACTTGAAGCATCGCTGAACATCACATACTCCTTACCCGAGACAAGTTGAGTGAGCACATGAGCCTCTATTAATAAACTCTTTAGCTGCTCAAAACACGCTTGACATTTGTCGGACCACTCGAATTTCATGCCCTTTTGAGGAAGTCTTGTCATAGGCGCGGCAATAACTGAAAACCCCTTTACAAATCATCGGCAATACCTAGCCAAACCGAAAAAGCTCCTCACTTTAGGTACATTCCTAGGCACCTTCCAATTAACAATAGCCTCAATCTTCGTCAGATCAACTCGGATTCCCTCTGCGGAAACGATATGGCCCAAGAAGGACACCTCTTTAAGCCAAAAGTCGCACTTGTTGAGTGTTAGCTTATTTTTGAGTGCTAATTCAGCAAGTATACAGTTTACCAATTATAGTACAAAAGATGTCGATCTCACGAGGAACGTGATAAATATTACACACTATTACTACTCAATTTTAATCTTGTTTATAATGATCATTAAATTGTGAGTTAAATCTAAACTGCTCCATCATATAAACTAATTAAACCTAGTTTATGTTAAACAAAGAAGACAAAATATATAATGAAGAACTAATGGTTATGAACTTGATTCAATCATTTTTATTGACATTTACAATCTTATCAGCAAGCCAAGTTGGAATATAGTTCTAATCCACTCTCTCGACATGAATTAGAATGCTCAAAACATGCAATTAAAATGCTAATCCTCAACTCTCATTAATGGACAAGTTGATTCTAATTACATACTTTAAGAATATTCGCCAACCTATAGCAATTATCTCAACATGCGATCTCTCAAACTATGTTTTGATAACGAATTTCTATTAGATTTTACTTAAAGCGGTCTCTCGAATCTTACTTTAACTTATAAAGATCATGCAAATATACTAATAGATAATTCTGCATTAAAAAATTACTAACATAGATGGTAATAGAAAAGAACAATAGTATGATTCAAGTTTCATTAAATAAAAATCATTTAATGACAGAGAAGAAATAATAGATAAGAGTAATGAGAAAGATGACTTGTGCACTTTTCTCAAACCCTTGTAATAAATTTTTCTTCCCCTTAGTCTTCTTCTTGAAAGCATAATTCTAATTAAAAACTTTAATTATAGAACTTACAGAAAATAAAATAATGGTTAAAATTCTAGATTCTAATCATCTATCTAACCTCTAATTAATCATCTCTTAAAATTACAGTTAAATTACATATTTACAGAGTTCCAAAAGTTGTGTCTCTTGCTCAAATAGTTGCAAATATTGGTGGAAAATTATGACTCTTCAGGTGACCTTTCACAGGAAACTGCCCAATGGTCACTTCTGTCGCGCTCGCAAAAGAACACGAATTGCCTTTTCTTTCTTCTTCTCTTCTTGCCTTTTCTCTGGTCTCTCTCTGTATCTTCACGACTCGTGATACCTTTTCACGAGTTGTGAACCACTTGCATGAGTCGTGCTTTGGCTCACGTCTCGTGCTCTGTTCTTCCTTTTCTTCTTCTCTTTTCTTTTTCTTCCTCGTGCTTCTCTCTGGCCCTTCACAACTCGTGCTCCCTTTTCACGAGTCGTGCTCCTTTTTCTCCTATTCTCTTGTTCAACTCGTGCACATATGTTTCTTCCTTCACGAGTCAGGCTATCCTTTCACCCTTTTCTTCACGACTCGTGTCCCCATTCACTAGTCTTGCATATCCTCTTGGTCTGTTCACGCATCGTGCTCTTTTCTTCACCAGTTATGCTCTTTTCTTCATTTTTCACCTAAATCACCCTACACACATAACAACAAGTAAACTAACACAAATAACATGAAAGATACATATATTTACATACTTTACTTTTTAAATTCACACAAAACATACACTAAATACTGCATCAATTAGGCGCCTATCGTTGAGCTTTGCAAACAAATGGTGATCCCTTAGAACCTAAACCACTATCCGAAGATGCTTTTCATGCTCACTCTCATTCTTCGAGTAAACCAAGATATCGTCAATGAATACAACAACAAATCGATTGAGATATGGCCTAAACACTTTGTTCATCAAATCCATAAAAGCTGCTGGTGCATTGGTCAAACCAAATGGCATCACAAGAAACTCGTAGTTACCATATCACGTCCGAAAATTAGTCTTAACCACATCTACTTCCTTAACACGAAGCTAATAGTATTCAGACCATAGATCAATCTTGGAAAAGATCCCAGGTCCTCTTAGCTAATCAAACAGATCCTCAATCCTAGGCAATGGATACTTATTCTTTACAGCAATCTTATTGATCTGTTGATAATCGATACACATCCTTAATGTGCCATCCTTTTTCTTCACAAACAAAATCGGAGCGCACCATGGAGATACGCTGGGTCTAATAAAGCCTTTATCCAATAGCTCCTATAATTGAGTTTTAAGTTCCCTCAATTCCACAGGAGCCATTTGTAGACACCGTGTCCTGAGGCAGTCCAGATCAGAGTTACCCGATGAAGATATCAATGCCTGTTTCCAGGAAAATGGATGAAAGTTATGGGCTTTCCCTCTTTGGATTTACAAAGACTGAAGATTTTTCTTGATAATAGGAGATTTATGTGCATTAGGAGGAGTTCCTCAATGGAAAAACTTGATTTTTGTTCACCAACGGGATACCAATTGGTCAGGAGAGACGCCCGTTGCTTGCTCCGAAGGACGGCCTTCCTCACACGAGCAGCACCTGTCGTTTGCTCGGAACGGCCCCGTCTCTCGCGGGAGCAATGCCCATCGCTCATGTGAGGGGCTTGTCTCTCGCAATGAGCGCCGGCTGTCACTCGAGGGCGAGAGGCTGTCCCTCGCACTGAGCGACGCCCGTCGCTCGTGTGAGAGGCACCTGTCCCTTGTTGGCAACGGCTGGCCCCTCGCCACTTGTCTCTCGTGATGTTGTCCGCCGCTTGAAAGGGCAGGTGTCCCCATGACCAATGCCCGTCGGACTCTGAGTGACGCCCGTTGGTCAGAGATTTGAGGCGCCATTTCATGGGATTTTCCAAATTTTTCCAAGATTCCAAAATATATTTCCAAGATTTTTCAATATCTTCCAACTCTTTTCAAATATTTTCAAATTTCTAATTTAATTTTGGAAATATTCTGCAAATCGGTCGGTTTTAATTCTGATTTCATAAATCTTTATCAAATTAAAATTTAAAATTTAAATTTATTTGAATTATTTTCCTTAACTAATAAATAGGGGGCTAGGAATCATTCTTTAGGGTTAGCAATTTTCATCAGAAATAGAAAGTTTTCCCATGAAAATCCCAAAAAGCTTCTTTGTTTTTGTTTTCATCAAATATTTTTGAATTAAGGCAAATCCGAGAAAGCGAAATCAATTTGTTTTTATTCAGTTCAGCCATTTTAGCAGTCATAACTGCTACAAAACATCGAGAAGGAAAATACAATTTTCTTTTCTTGATCTGATTTTAAAAGCACAATTTCACGATAAAAATCTCTCGAAATTGTACATTACGAATTAATCCTTGTAGAATTGGTGGAGTAGAAATCGCGTGACATTCACGTTTATAGGTAATATTCCGAGTGTAAATATTCTGGATCAACCTATCTCGCACGTCATCCTTTCATATTAAATTATTCGAGACTGATTTGTTTGAAAGGGTAACTTTAACGTGGAATTCAATTTTATTCAACAAAATAAAATGGTTTTTAGCTAAATGTCTTTATTTTTCTGGATCAGGGAAGACCGACGGGTAGAGGCTCTACCTACGGCCGTCGCTCATTCGAGCAACGGGCCATCAAAGAGTTCAGACTCCACCCATCGGTTGGCCCAAGGACGGCTGTCGCTCGCACGATGTAGGCCGTCCTCCTTCATTTTCTTTATTTTCTTCCCTTTTTACTTATTCTTATTTCTCCTTAATTTCCATGATGAATTTTTATAGATTCCTTGTCTTTAATGTGATTTATTTTTTTATTTTTGTAAGTTTAACCCTTTTTTGTGGATCTGGAGTGTTAAAAATGGAGAACACCGCGATGGTCTGAGGACATTATTTGTGTGTATTTCTTTATCTTATTTCCTTTTGTTTCAGTTGCCATGTATCATTTATTGTAAATAATATTTTTATTCCGCTAACATAAAAATGACTAAGTATTTGTATTAATTAATTTTGAGTTTTTCTAATAAAAATGGGACCAATGTCCTAGTTTTTCCACCCAAATAAACCATCACCTTTAACACTTTTTCCTTTAAGTATGCATGCGAGGATACTTGTATGATTTACATTTCATTTACAATAGGGGTTGTATTCCACCCTTAGTTTTGTTGTAGTTTATTATACTTTCATTTACTTTATTTTAATCTTATTGTTATTTATCGCTTTCATTACATGACCAACTTGCGCTTTAATTAATTGCATTAAAACAAATGAGAAAATGAACGAAATCTGAAATTTAAAACTCGATTATAATTGTAATCAAGGTATGAATAAATGGGAAGTCCTAAACCATCTCTGGTCTTAGGCTCAATGAGGTTAGAGGACCATCTTAATATCCTATTTGGGTGGGGGTCTCCAAAATATCTCTTGTTGCCCAAAACAGGCCCAATTTGCATTTTCTTAGGCTTCACGAGATTAGATGATCTTTCCAGTGTTCTATTGGAAGGAGGTGTCCAAAATATCTCTAGTTTGCCCAAAATAGAAGTATATGCATTGTCTTAGGCTTCTCGAGATTAGATGAATCTTTTCAATATTCTATTGGAAGGAGGATTCAAAAATATCTCTGATTGCCCAAAATAGACACACATGCACTGTCTTAGGTTCAGTGAGGCCAGACGACTCCAAAACACCTCCTTGTTGCCCAAAATAGATGCCCTTGTAACATTTACAAGTTCTATAAATCTCTCTTAAATGCCCTAAAAGCGGGTCATTCGGGGCCTCCCAAGGTTCGGCGCGCATCACACCATTCGATAATGTGCTTTAGAAATAGGAGCAGTACCCAGCAATATCTCTGTGGATAACTCCACTTCTCTCTCAGGAGGCAACCCGGGCAACTCACTAGGAAACACATCTTTAAATTCTCTAACCACTAGAATATCCTCAATATTAACTTGACTGCACTTAGAGTCCAACACCAAAGCCAAAAAGGCCTCACAACCTTTCCTCATAAACTGCCTAGCTTGTATAGCTGAAATCACATTGCCCAAAGAACCAGAACCCAAACCCCTCACAACCATAGCAGACTGATCATGGCTCTTAAGCACTACCGTCTTTCTATGACAATCCACTACTGGGCGGTGCTTACACGGCCAGTCCATACCCAAAATCAAATTAAACTCATGAAAAGGCGGACTAATCAAATCCAGAAGAAATTCTATGCCTTGCACCATCAAAGGATAGTTCCTATATACTCTACTCACATTGACACTATGCCCTAAGGGACTGGTCACACAAATCTCATAATCTAAATGCTCCATGCTAGGCAATTTAGCATAAAATTCATTAGAACACAAGTATGAGTATATGGGCCCAAGGTCTATTAGAGCATTCAATTCAGTGTCAAGAAGTAGAAACTTACCAGCAATCACGTCAGGTGCATCATACTCCTCTCAAGCTCTCATAGCATATGCCCTCGTTGGTACCATAACCGGGTGATCCACTGACTCATATGAAACTCTATCTCTAGGCCGGCCACCATGACCTCGACCTCTACTGCGAACTCGACTGGTCTGAGAGGCATTAGACCCCGCTTTACTCGCTTCTTGCTTCCCTTGGACATTCTCAGATAAATTCAGGCAGTTGGACAAGAAATGATTTGTACTGCCACACTTAAAACAACCACCAGTCAACCAATGACACTCGCCCCGATGGAGCTTATTGCAATGCGAGCACTCTGGTGCTGAATCACCTCCACCACTCAAACCACCTCTACCAACTCCAGAACCCTGAGAAAACCCTTGTCTTCTACCGCTCGAAGCTTGACTAGGAGTAGACTCATCTGGAGGATTCCCTTGTGAACCCCTAGATCTCTTTCCAGAAGATGAACCTCCATGAGGAGCATTCTTTTTTTTGAGCTCTCTCCCTCAAAATAGATTTTAAGCGCTCCGCTCACAAAGTTGCTTGCACAATATGATAATAACTCATTGTTGCATAACTCATGAAAGAGATCAACATAGCCCTCAAAGTCTCATTCAATCCTGCCTCAAAGTGCTGACATCTAAAATCTTCCGTAAGAACACCCGGAGGGGCATACCTGCTGAGCCTGCTATACTCCTTCTCATACTCGGCAACTGACAATGCTCTCTGCTTAAAGCTTAGAAATTGCACCCACTTAGCATCCTTATACTGTCACACCCCATAAGTGGCCTAATCGGAATTTGGCAATTTTAAGTGGATATTTAAGGACAATTGGGTTATTTGCTTATGAAAGAGGATTATTTTGCAAAGAAATAAAAGATGTAAATTGAAGATTTTTATTAGTGTTAAAAGTAATTTGTTAAGGACCTATTATAAGTTTTGTGAGGAGCTGTTGGTAAAAGAGAATAAGTGGATTTGTGTTTGGTGCATGTGTGCCATGTGGAAGGACAGTGTGTGCACGTGGTGAGGAAAAGAAAAGATTGAGAAATTTAGTTGACTGGAAAACAAAAGACATTGAAAGTTCTCTCTTTTCTGGCTCTCCCTCACGTTAGCCATCTCTTCCTCTCCACTCGCTGCCCTTTTCTCATTTGCATGTTAGCTCTGTTATTGTGGAACTAGGGTTTGAGATTGGGAAAGAAGTTCCAGAGGTTAGTGGCTTTTGGTTTTCATGTGGTTTTTCTTCTCCTTTGGGTTTTATTATAGAGATTCTGTTCTTGGGTTGATTATGGTTTACTTGTTTGCAAGCTCCTGAGGATAAAGGAAGAAAGATAAAGGGAAAAGATACGGTTGTGGATTGAGAAGCTGTGGGAGTTTTTGGGGACTTCATTTCAGGTTTGGGAGTGTGTCTGTCTTGCTCATTTTTGGATCCAGATTGCAGTTTTGTTGCTAATATAGTTATGTGTGTTGGAATATTGAAATGCATGAGTTATGTAGTGTTCGATACATGATTACAGTAGGAAAAAGGAATGATATGAGTTTGTAAATGAGATGAATATGCATAGGTTTGAATGTGATATTCTGAGATGTTGAAGTTCTGGTGTTACCTCTGTTTAATAGTAAAAATGCGTCATTTGTATTAAAATGTCTGTAGATGAATTCTGAAGACTCAAAAGGTACGTGTTAGAATGGTTATTGCATGAAAACTGGTTTTAGGCAAGAAAGGAATTTGGATTTTAGTTGTACTCTGTTTTCATAGTTTTCTGGATTTTTACGATTTCTGGAAAATTGGAAGTTTGGAGAAGAAGAAGAAACAGTTTTGTGAGAAGAAGATCACGAGACGTGATGGAGCATCACGCCGTGACCCTCTTCCTTGAGGAAGGTCACGCGACGTGATGGGGCATCACGCCGTGATCCCCTTCTCCTTGGCGAAGTCGCAACGTGATGGAGCATCACGCCTCGCGACCTCGCCTGCCCCTGTGTGTCACGAGATCGTGACTTCTCCCTCTCCTCTCACAGGCGTCACGTGACGTGACTGGTGGTCACGCCGTGACTGCCTTGCGTTTTGCCTGGCACTCGCATGAAGCCTGCGTCACGCGACGTGATGAATGGTCACGGCGTGACCGGCCTTCCCTGCTGCCCTGTTTTATAAAAACTAAAGTTTTAACTACAGTTTTAAGGATTTTTGCACTACATGACAAATATTTGATTTAAAATCTGTATTGTGTTTTAATAATTGCTTAATATTGGGTTTTGTATACATGATTAATAATTAATATACATGATTTACATGTTTATAGTTTATTTAACAGGGACTTTTTCAATATGAGCTATTTGTTCTTATTACCTCCTGTAGTTAATATTTATATGTTTAAATGTTTCTGAATTTGATCTAGACACATGTATACGTGAAATATGTATTTACATTTAGTTGTTTTAATATTTATAGTTACTTGTTTTAAATGTGATCTGTATACATGTATACATGGACCATAAATTAGTATTAACTTCGATATTCATATTGATATTAGTGCTCGAATTGTTGAGTTGAGTTTTAAGCCTGAATAGTCATAGTAGTGGATAAGTAAGCGCTTACTTAGGTCAGAGTGTGTGTGTGCAGCTGCTATATGATAAAATGATATGCGGGTCCATTTGGATCCTTGTTTCGACCATGTTTGGTCTATATGAAAATAAAGCGAGACTCCGGTCTCTATATGGAAAATACATGTTTGAGACTCATGTCTCTATATGCTTGGGATACTGTGTTCAATCAGTATCCAAATGACCGTATCCACTTCTAGAGAGTATTTCAGACTAATCAGGCTACATGTTTATATGTGATATTTATGTTGAGATGTTTATTGACAAGATTAAAGGTATATGTTGTATATGAAATATAGTATAACTTTGTGTTTATATACCTTGAGTATATATATATGTATTTGGAACGGTGAGAAATATGTAGATTTAATTTATATTTTAATAGTTAATTATTTGTAATATATGTTTATGGTTGGGATGAGATTGTAGTGTTGTTGTAAATATTGTATATGCATTATTTTAGGCTAGTCAGGCTATGAGTTTAATTGTGTTGCATAAGATGAGATGAATTGTTAACATGATTACAAGTATATAGTGCACATGAATTCTGACATAGCTTTAAATCGCACCTTGAATCTGTATACTTGGAATGATGAGAATTATGAATTGAATACTTGATTGCTGGTATTGTATATATATATTTATGCATGTCAAGTAAGGAATTTGGAGATATGTTTATAGATGATTTGATGCCTTTGATTTTGAACCATTGGATTATTGTATTGTTATATATACCGTATATGCACTTTGTTAGTTTGTTTTGTTCCTCCCCACTAAGCGTTATCGCTTAGCACGGGCTTTCTTCCCGTGCAGGTGGCGAGCTTGGATAGGAGTCAGATATCTGCAGGTCGGCCACTAGGAGTCTTTTTGGATGAAGTTGTTTTATTTTTGAAGTCTTCCGCTGTAATTTTTGTGTATATGGCTTGTGTATAGCAAAGTAATCTTTTGTAAAGGAACAAATATTGTTTTTGTATGTATTCGATTACAAGTCTCATTTTGTAAAACAGTACGGATATATGTTATATGTAAAAAGGATTTATTATTACATGATTAAAAGTTTCTTTATTTTACATTTGGTTTTTGTTTATACATGGAATATGGATTCGTTATATGTGTTTGCCCGCGTGGCACTCCGGTATCCTTCCAACGGGGATGGCGGGGTGTTACAGCTTGGTATCAGAGCCCAGGTTTGGAGGTTCTGGGTTATGTTGTGATTGTTTTGGTGTGAGTCAAGTCTATACATGAGAGTCAGTTTTGTATAGTGGCCTAATGCAGATGTCGTTTGTGTAAAGTATAGATGGAGTCCGACTCGCGTGAGAGTAAAGACGAGGCAGTAGTAGATGTGAATTGATAAGAGTTCGAGGTGACACTCTGTATTCCTGTCAGCTATCTTCTTGAGAGCATGTGCACATAAGCATAGTGAAACATGGGGATGGGAAAAGTACATTATAATAACTTACATTGCATTTTCGCATCATCTCGCATACATAAATCATTACATGATCATTTCATCCGCATCCCTCATTTGTATGTAAACAGCATCATTATATGCACTTCACTGAGAGAAGCTGACAGGATATACATCGAGTACTTGATGATTGAAGAGGTATATGGATTAGAGTGTAGTGTGTTAAGGAAAGTGTGGAGTGTACATGATTTGATAGTTGTATGGTATAAGTGATAACGATTCAGAGATTTGTTTAAAGATTTACCTACAAGTGATAAGCGAGGAAATTTCGAGGACGAAATTTTCTTAAGGGGGAGAGAGTTGTCACACCCCATAAGTGGCCTAATCGGAATTTGGCAATTTTAAGTGGATATTTAAGGACAATTGGGTTATTTGCTTATGAAAGAGGATTATTTTGCAAAGAAATAAAAGATGTAAATTGAAGATTTTTATTAGTGAGTTAAAAGTAATTTGTTAAGGACCTATTATAAGTTTTGTGAGGAGCTGTTGGTAAAAGAGAATAAGTGGATTTGTGTTTGGTGCATGTGTGCCATGTGGAAGGACAGTGTGTGCACGTGGTGAGGAAAAGAAAAGATTGAGAAATTTAGTTGACTGGAAAACAAAAGACATTGAAAGTTCTCTCTTTTCTGGCTCTCCCTCACGTTAGCCATCTCTTCCTCTCCACTCGCTGCCCTTTTCTCATTTGCATGTTAGCTCTGTTATTGTGGAACTAGGGTTTGAGATTGGGAAAGAAGTTCCAGAGGTTAGTGGCTTTTGGTTTTCATGTGGTTTTTCTTCTCCTTTGGGTTTTATTATAGAGATTCTGTTCTTGGGTTGATTATGGTTTACTTGTTTGCAAGCTCCTGAGGATAAAGGAAGAAAGATAAAGGGAAAAGATACGGTTGTGGATTGAGAAGCTGTGGGAGTTTTTGGGGACTTCATTTCAGGTTTGGGAGTGTGTCTGTCTTGCTCATTTTTGGATCCAGATTGCAGTTTTGTTGCTAATATAGTTATGTGTGTTGGAATATTGAAATGCATGAGTTATGTAGTGTTCGATACATGATTACAGTAGGAAAAAGGAATGATATGAGTTTGTAAATGAGATGAATATGCATAGGTTTGAATGTGATATTCTGAGATGCTGAAGTTCTGGTGTTACCTCTGTTTAATAGTAAAAATGCGTCATTTGTATTAAAATGTCTGTAGATGAATTCTGAAGACTCAAAAGGTACGTGTTAGAATGGTTATTGCATGAAAACTGGTTTTAGGCAAGAAAGGAATTTGGATTTTAGTTGTACTCTGTTTTCATAGTTTTCTGGATTTTTACGATTTCTGGAAAATTGGAAGTTTGGAGAAGAAGAAGAAACAGTTTTGTGAGAAGAAGATCACGAGACGTGATGGAGCATCACGCCGTGACCCTCTTCCTTGAGGAAGGTCACGCGACGTGATGGGGCATCACGCCGTGATCCCCTTCTCCTTGGCGAAGTCGCGACGTGATGGAGCATCACGCCTCGCGACCTCGCCTGCCCCTGTGTGTCACGAGATCGTGACTTCTCCCTCTCCTCTCACAGGCGTCACGTGACGTGACTGGTGGTCACGCCGTGACTGCCTTGCGTTTTGCCTGGCGCTCGCGTGAAGCCTGCGTCACGCGACGTGATGAATGGTCACGGCGTGACCGGCCTTCCCTGCTGCCCTGTTTTATAAAAACTAAAGTTTTAACTACAGTTTTAAGGATTTTTGCACTACATGACAAATATTTGATTTAAAATCTGTATTGTGTTTTAATAATTGCTTAATATTGGGTTTTGTATACATGATTAATAATTAATATACATGATTTACATGTTTATAGTTTATTTAACAGGGACTTTTTCAATATGAGCTATTTGTTCTTATTACCTCCTGTAGTTAATATTTATATGTTTAAATGTTTCTGAATTTGATCTAGACACATGTATACGTGAAAAATGTATTTACATTTAGTTGTTTTAATATTTATAGTTACTTGTTTTAAATGTGATCTGTATACCTGTATACATGGACCATAAATTAGTATTAACTTCGATATTCATATTGATATTAGTGCTCGAATTGTTGAGTTGAGTTTTAAGCCTGAATAGTCATAGTAGTGGATAAGTAAGCGCTTACTTAGGTCAGAGTGTGTGTGTGCAGCTGCTATATGATAAAATGATATGCGGGTCCATTTGGATCCTTGTTTCGACCATGTTTGGTCTATATGAAAATAAAGCGAGACTCCGGTCTCTATATGGAAAATACATGTTTGAGACTCATGTCTCTATATGCTTGGGATACTGTGTTCAATCAGTATCCAAATGACCGTATCCACTTCTAGAGAGTATTTCAGACTAATCAGGCTACATGTTTATATGTGATATTTATGTTGAGATGTTTATTGACAAGATTAAAGGTATATGTTGTATATGAAATATAGTATAACTTTGTGTTTATATACCTTGAGTATATATATATGTATTTGGAACGGTGAGAAATATGTAGATTTAATTTATATTTTAATAGTTAATTATTTGTAATATATGTTTATGGTTGGGATGAGATTGTAGTGTTGTTGTAAATATTGTATATGCATTATTTTAGGCTAGTCAGGCTATGAGTTTAATTGTGTTGCATAAGATGAGATGAATTGTTAACATGATTACAAGTATATAGTGCACATGAATTCTGACATAGCTTTAAATCGCACCTTGAATCTGTATACTTGGAATGATGAGAATTATGAATTGAATACTTGATTGCTGGTATTGTATATATATATTTATGCATGTCAAGTAAGGAATTTGGAGATATGTTTATAGATGATTTGATGCCTTTGATTTTGAACCATTGGATTATTGTATTGTTATATATACCGTATATGCACTTTGTTAGTTTGTTTTGTTCCTCCCCACTAAGCGTTATCGCTTAGCACGGGCTTTCTTCCCGTGCAGGTGGCGAGCTTGGATAGGAGTCAGATATCTGCAGGTCGGCCACTAGGAGTCTTTTTGGATGAAGTTGTTTTATTTTTGAAGTCTTCCGCTGTAATTTTTGTGTATATGGCTTGTGTATAGCAAAGTAATCTTTTGTAAAGGAACAGATATTGTTTTTGTATGTATTCGATTACAAGTCTCATTTTGTAAAACAGTACGGATATATGTTATATGTAAAAAGGATTTATTATTACATGATTAAAAGTTTCTTTATTTTACATTTGGTTTTTGTTTATACATGGAATATGGATTCGTTATATGTGTTTGCCCGCGTGGCACTCCGGTATCCTTCCAACGGGGATGGCGGGGTGTTACATA
Organism: Excoecaria cochinchinensis; assembly: GCA_947683425.1. Lineage (NCBI taxonomy): Eukaryota > Viridiplantae > Streptophyta > Magnoliopsida > Malpighiales > Euphorbiaceae > Excoecaria > Excoecaria cochinchinensis. The sequence continues at coordinate 9,853,721 of CANTUQ010000004.1, forward strand.
TACGCTCATGTCACATACTTGTTATAAAATTCCCCCTCAAAAAACTCCCATGTGACCGGGTCAGGCAACTGGGGTTGACCCAAAATCAACCTCCACCAATGATAGGCGAAACCCTACAAGAGTGAAACCGTGCACTCCACTTTCCTATCCATAAGGCAACGAATCTCTTCTAGCACCCTTTTCACTTTCTCAATCCATAGCTCTGCCCTATCAGATTCATCTAAGCTAGTCCCATAAAAGTCTTTGGCTCAAGACTTCCTTAAACTCTCAATCGGAGCTCTCGGGGCTGTCACCTTCTCTAAAACTCGAGCCATATCCTAAGATGTTTTTAACATAGCCTCAAAAGGCATGGCAAGAGCCTCAGGTTGTACCATAGCTGGTTGAGCATGACCAGACACCAATGAATCTTGCTCTAGGGCATTTGCACTCTCGGTTGACCCCTCGAGAGATGCACGCGCAGACTCCATCTAACAATAAAACATAAAGTATCCGCATCAGGCCAACACAATCCTAGAAAAAATTCTATTCTACGGTCACCCAGAAAAACTAAACCTATGCTCTGATACTAATAAAATTGTAACACCCCATATCTATACGTAGGGAAACTCACCCGCAAGGCGAGTGAATGTTCGTATAAATAAGTGTGTTACACACAAAATAGATATACAAACATAACAAGAGTAAAAGGTACAACCAAAATATAATAAGTTAAATGAGTTAAAATAATAATGGCCAACAGAAAATCTCATTTCATAAATCAAAATATTCTTTACAAAAAGGGGGGTACATTATCCTCACATAACTATAGAAATTACATACTCAAAATATTACAAAATCTTATACATTACAAAAAGGATTACATTACAAAAAGAATCTCCCTAATGTGTTGGCTCTGACTGTTGCGTATCGCACTCCTCAAAAACTCGGAAAGCTTTCACACCTACACGGATGGAACACCCTTACTAAGCAATAATGCTTAGTGGAGAAAACAAAAGATGGACGATCACTCATAGTAACCGTCAAGGCAAAACACATACATATGGCACATATAGAAGTACATTGCTATTCACATGAAACATATCATTTAAATCATACTATGCGCACGAAAATAACTTAACATAGACATAATTGTGACTCATCAAATTCAAAATTTTAATCATAATAGAATCAACCATATATGCCTGCAATTTTAGAGTAGCGGATAACGAGTGAACACTAGGTAGCCACAGGTACAAACAAAAGCAACATCTTTAATTTTCATACAAAAACGTTTTCACTGGGGATCTTAAACAAGATCCAAACACTTAAGATCGTGAGGATCCAAATGGTGACCTGATCAGGGTCCAGAACACTGGGGCTACAGCTTACAAAACTCTATAGGCATGCCTATCTATCCACGTACTTGACTCTTGCAGGCTAAGCAACAATAGTAGTTTCATATTTATTACATAAAAGTTAACATATCTCAATGAACAAGTTCTGATTCATTATTATATAACATTATTAAATACATAATAATCCCATAAACATAAACACATATCAATGCCAACTAAAAGAGATAAAAGAAGAAGAATTCAAAAATCCGAAAATTTCAGGACAGAAAGAAGTTACACGGCGGTATAGTAAACCCTTACCGCCGTGTAAGACATTCCACACGGTGGTCAAGAAAACCTGCCGGCTGTGTGGACTGCCGAGCCAAAAGTCCCTCAAAACATAATGCATTTACACCACGGTATGAAATTCCCAACCGCCATGTAAAATACACAGTAACCCATCAAGGCAGAATACATTTACATGGCAGTATGACAATTTCTTACTGCCGTGTAGATCGACAGAAAACCCAGAATTTGCTCAAATAAAACCCAATTCATACTCAATCAAAACCCCAAACAAAGTTTACAAAAAATCACACTCAAATTATGCCATCAAAATTCAATTAAAACAAGTTCTAACCCATGATAAGCATCACAAGGAATTTACTTCATTAATCTAAACACAAATCATACCCAAAATTACAAATTACAACAAACACAAATTCCCAAACCTTTGGCTCCTTAGCTCCACAATGTCAAGGGGCTGCACTACCACTTGCTACCTCTTTCCCCTTAGGCTCTCCAGTAGGTATCTCTGAACCAACAAACCCAAAAAACACAAAAGTTTTAACTCACTATCACACCCACTCACCCAACGGAAAACATAGAAAAAAAAGAGGAAGAAGAAGAAGCACATATACTTACTAGCACATGAATTGTCAATACACACCACAACTTATAGCAAAAGAGGAAAAGGAGAATCAATAAGGAGAAGAAGAAGGGTTTTTAACAAAGAAAGAGAAATGGGAGAGGGAAGAAAAATGGGAGCAGCTGCTCTTTTATTTCTCTCTCTCATTTCTTAAGACCAAGTCAACTTCTACTTCAATTCCTCTTTGTTCCACTTGTCACCATCTTGCAGTGTGTCTTGACAATACACACACTAGGTCTTTTCTTCCCCAAAACACCCAAGCAAAACTCACACTAAATTACAAAAAATGCTAATACACCCTAATAACTTATTACCTCATGCAACTGTCTATGGTTATGGTGGGAGGTTTTTTCGTATCGTGTCAAGAGTGTGTTGAGGAGGCCAGGGAAGACGGATTGGATCGAGAGGCGATGCCTATGCCTCTTCTTTATCGATAGAATTCCCATCATTTGTAGTCTACGGCGAACGAGACAAGGGCGAGGCACCGAACATGTTCTATCCTCAACCTCCATCCGTCATTAGTAATCTCAATTCGCTTTTGATTCCTCACAAACTATCATTAAAGCTAAGCACATACAATAACTCACAAACAAATGCCCAATTCTACTAGGGTGGGAATCGGGGTGTTACAAAACCACTAATTTTATAGTTTAAAAATTTGGACAACATAAAAGTATAGGTACACCATGAATAATTCATCTTTTTAAACACATTAAACTATATTTTCATATCATTTCATTACAAATCATGAAGCAAACAATACCTCAAATTCTGGTACGCATAATATGTTTTCGCGAAAGAATATAATAAAGTTTCATCATATAAATTAATCGCTCTATTTCATTTTATGTGTCACTTTTGTTGTTTACTAGTATTAAAAAGTATTAATTCGGTTTAAATTTAAAATTAAATGTAGTGAACAATAACTAAATTACCCTTATTTTTATTACTCACAAAATTGTGGTTTAAATCTAATTGCACTTCAAGAAAATCAGCATTTACCAATGGAAATTTAGCGACAAAAAATTTACCGTCACTATTTAGAGATAGAAAAGACATATCCGTCGCTAATTAACGGCGAACAATAATTCCGTCAGTAATTAGCAACGGAAAAAAATTTCCGTCACTAAATTAGCGACAAAAAAATCTAACCGTCGGTAAATTTAGCGCGTAAATTTGGCGGCATAAATTGCTACGGTAATTAGCGACGGAATTAGATTTCTGTCGCTAATTCCCGACGAAATTTAATTTTTGTCACTAAAATTAGCGACGGAATTTATTTTCGTCACTAAATGAAATTAAATAATTAATTAAAATATTATTAGCGACGGAAAATAAATTTCGTCGCTAATTCCCGATGAAAATTAAATTTCGTCAGGAATTTTAGTGATGGAATTTAATCTCCCCCGCTAAATAAAATTAAATACGTTAATTAAAATATTTTTAGCGATGGTAATTAAATTATGTCGCTAATTCCCGATAGAAATTAAATTCCTTCGGGAATATTAGCGAAATAAATTAATTTCCGTCACTAAATAAAATTAAATACATTAATTAAAATATTTTTAGTGACGAAAATTAAATTCCGTCGGTAAAAAATGTATATATATAAAAAGTATTCTGATTTTTTTCTCTCTTTTCCTCTCTCCCTCCCTCCCTTCCTCCCTCTCCCCTCGCAGATCTAGTTCTTCCGGCCCCCCCACCCCTCGCTGCCCCGTGGACGCCGCTTCCCCCTCGCCACCCCGTGGACGCCGCTCGCCACTCGTCGTCCCGTTTCTCCCCCCGCTCTCTCCCTTTCTTCCCTTCCCGCTCTCTCCCTTCCCCCCTCTCTCTTCCTCCCCCCTTCTCTGGCAAATCTGGCCATCGCCCGCCGCAGCCGTGCAGATCTGCTCTGCTCGCTGCCTCGCTCGCCCAACTCCGGCGCCACCCCTCGCCGGTCAGTCAGAAAAATGAGGTATTCTTTCAGATCTATTATTTTTTTCATTTTATTTTAATTTTTTCTGTATATTTTTTGCATTATTTTCACTAAGTTTTTTTACTGCATAATTTTTTTGTATATTATTTTGATTTGTAGGTTAACCATTAATTTTGATTTGTTGAGTATTTTTATATTTGTTGAATATATTTCTGTACAATGTTTTGTATATTATTTTGATTTGTAGGTTAAACATTAATTTTGATTTGTTGAGTATTTGTATATTTGTTGAATATATTTTTGTATAATTTTTTGTATATTATTTTGATTTGTAGGTTAACCATTAATTTTGATTTGTTGAGTATTTTTATATTTGTTGAATATTTTTTTTATATTTTTTTGATTTGTAGGTTAATCATTAATTTTGATTTGTTGAGTATTTGTATATTTGCTGAATATTTTTACTGTATATTTTTGGGTCAATTTTCATGTTATATTTATTTTTTTTATAAGTTTTTTAAAATTATCTACGGAATACTGACGAAACATTCCGTCTGTAAAAATAAAAAAATAAAAAATTTCTTTACTTACTGACGGAAAATTCATTTCCATCAGAAAAATTCCCGACGGTATTTACTTTTCGACGGAAAATCAAATTTCGTCGGGAATTTTGCCGACGGAAATGAATTTTCGCGGCATTTTTGCCTACGCATCAATTGCCAATGGAATTTTCTTCCGTCAGCAATTTATTTTTCCAATGGAAAATCCTTACTTTGCGTTGGTAATTTCTGCCAGGAAATGGTGATTTCTTGTAGTGTTGGTTGTATAACATTGGAAAATAAAAACGAGATTAATGTTGTATTGAAAATTATAAAAAGAAAATTTATGTTGTAGTAAAAGTTTAAAAACGACATATAAAATAGAAAATGAAATTTTCTAAATAATGTCAATTATTATGAGACAGAAAGAGTATAAGCAGAAGACTATGGCACATGAACTTGATCTCGTAGCACAAAATAATTCATGCATTATAGTCAACACGCGCAATCTCGGTTGGGGATTGAGTTTAACATTTTTTTGTTGAGATTTTCATTATTAAGATATGTGCAATTTGTTCCAAAAAAGAAAAAGATGAAAAGTGCAAATTATTTATTTATGAGTCTTTATATATATATATATATATATATATATATATATATATATATAGCTTTTATTTGTGAATATTTAATAGAAAGAGAAATATGGGGTCAAGGAATTATATAGGCTGCGTGTAGCCATCCAATTGGCTTTGATTTAAGTCCTGTGAATTGTGCCGCCTATGGTGGCTTCAACGCATTTGCTGCCGGGAAAGAAGATCCTCGCACGTTCACCGGCGGTCAAGACTTGGTGTCCAAGTTATAATATTTTTCTGTTGGTTAACTCTTTGCATTCAAAAAATTTACTTGTTTAATTATTGAGATTTTATCTTAGACAGTCTTATGCATGGAGTAAAGCAATTTCTTTTAAATATTTAAATAAATTAGGTATAAGGTGAAATTTTGTTTTTAATATTTGATAAAAAAATAATTTTATTCTAAATATTTTAATTGGTATAATATTATCCTATATGTTTTAAAATAAAAAAAAAATGTCTTTATTTTTTGGTTTTGGTAATCCGTCACATGTCAATATACAATGTCAATATACTATTAAAAGATGAATAAAATTTTCAAATTTTAAAATATGTGAGGTAATATATACCAATTTAAACATTAAAAATTAAAAATAAAATTTTACTTTTTTTTTATCAAATATTGAATATAAATTTATATTTTTGACTGATAAATTATATATTTAAAATTTGAATTCAAAATCAATAATTAAAGAAAAAAGAATATTACCACTCTATTTCATTGGTTTAGGATTCAGGGGTGTAGGTGGCCCATATTGAGTGGCATGGTCAATTAACTACACTCAACTATAAAAAATTTTAAAAAAATCCTTATAATTTTCATTTTCTTTTAAAAAAATATGACTCCACTTAATCATAAAAAAATAAAAAAATTACTCTATAAATTTAACTTTTTTAAACAATTGATCACACTAAAATATTTAAATGAGTTTCTTATTTTTTAGTTATAAAATCTAATTTTTTAAATTATTAAAAACAGTATATATTTGTCTTTAAATATTTTTTTTTAAAAAATAGCTCCTCAAAAAATTAAAATTGTACAAATTTGTCCTTATTAAATACTTTGGAGGAATAATGTGGACCATTTCAATAATTTGATATAAATATTGATAGAGTTGGGATACGCCCATGACTCTATAATGGATTGAGTTCCAATCTATATGAAATTGAGTTATTTAATCTGATTAAGATTACCAAATCATATTTCAGAAAGAGTCTGAGTTAAACTAGAATTAGGGCTCTAACTTTTAGGATCTCTATAAATAGATGTGAGGTCCTCATTATTTGGAAACGAAAAAACGTATACGCCGCAAGGCTACTCGTTCCCACTCACAGTTTTTTGTCTTAATCTTTCAGGGACTTTTAGATTGTGGAATAGCTGCTATTATCCCACATGTGGATACAAGGTAGGCTAGTGACCAAAAACAAGCGGGATCCTTCTAGACGTTTTCGCAACGAGTATCTGCACTACAAGAGTTAGATACCATTTATTATGATACCTCCATTAAATTATATTTGTTATAATTTCCAAATCTATCATTGGTATCAGAGCCGTTGTTTTTGCGTCCTGGCATCTGGCTAAATATATCTAAAATTTTATATGTAAAATTATTAGATCTGGGATGCAAGGAACACTATAAAAATTTAATTTTTGTATGAAAAATATATATGTGTATATATTTCGGCTTAATTTCGTGTATGTGTACACCGAAACCCGAGGGGATGAACATGAGTGTTCAAAACGGCTAACTAGAAGTCGGGATTTTTAATTTTTTATCTCACCATTGGATTCACAGACCCTGAAAACCCCCCACCGACTGGAATCGGAGTGCCAGAAGCGGTCAGCAAGGCGGCGCGTGGACTACACGCGCTGTAATACCTTCGGCGCTTGTGCATGGGCAGTGGCCCATACGCGCGTCGCCACGTGTCAGTTCTGATGTGCCACGCTGATACGTGGTCCAATCGCTGAGCGCCACGTGGAAGGCTGAGGCCATGCCATTTGGCAAATGAGTGGGGTGGACACGTGGAAGACTGTGGTCATGCCACGTGTCCCAATCATATGGTGCCACGTGGCCCAATCATGGGCTGCCATGTGGCAATGCTGACGTGTCAAACATGACACGTGGTCCAATGAAATATCACCACGTGGATGACACGTGTCATGCCACGTGGCGGTGATGTGTACCGGGGTGCCACGTGGGCACCAGGTGGACTAGTAGGAATCGGACATGTGGCACGCTATGGTGTTGACACGTATCTGGTCGAGTGAGAGGCCGCGCGTGCGGCTCGTGAAGGCGCGTGAGCGCGTCTACCTCCCTCTCGTCGGCGCGTGATGGTGCGTGCGACGTCCTCCGACCACCATTTCAGCTCCAATTTTTATCAAATAATTTTCCAAATTATTTCTAATATTTTGGTCATGTTTTCAAAAATTTTTAATGAGCATAAAATAAATTGTGTTTTTTTTATATTTAAATGTGTTTAATTTCAAAATAAAATATTAAAAATGTGTAAAAAATGTATTTTCTGCTTTCAAAAATTTTTTAAAAATATTTTGAAAAGTTTTTGGGGATCTGTCCTTACTTATTGATTGAAATATGTTTCAATCATGTGTAATTATACATGAGTGTATAAATTTTTTCTGTAAATATATTACAGAAATGTTGAATAAGGACACTAGTTCTTCTTTAAATTATGCATAGGTTGCTTTGAGAAATGCAAAAGTGAAATCAATAAGTAACATGAGAATGCGAAGGAAGTTTTGAGCTGATGACATTGATGTAATAGTACATCATATAATACATGTGTGAGAACAAATGCAAGAGTGCATTTGGATTGGTGGTTTGAGTATGAAAATAAAATTTTGGTGAAAGTTGCCAAAAGGGCAAGTGTTGAGAAGCAACACTAAAATCTGTGATGGTATTGAGAAATGGACGGAGCGTGCATCGTCCATGTCTTCATCATTTGACTTATGAGTTGTTTGATGAATTGACAAAATCGGTCAAATAAATAATCCTAATAACTAAAAAGATTTTATGAAATCTGAACTTCAATAATAGTTGACATAAGTGTCAATTTGAGTTAGCGTTTATTTTTGTTAAATAGGATTTATGTTTCCTATTAATATTTGGCATGAGTGTCTTATTTTGGGATTATTGGATTTTATTTATTTGTTAAATAAATGTGTTTATTTACTTATTATGATGGCATTTAACTTTATAATAAATGAGTTTCTTTTAATTGTTAATTGCCTTGTGACATTTTATGAGTAAAATGATTGCATGTTTATTAAGTAGAGGCTTAATAAAATCCCCTCATAAGTTTGAGAACTTAATAATCCAATAATTCAGATTTATTATGCATAAAATTTTAACCTGTAAGGTTGGACATTAGGTCTTAGAGGGTAATTGAATACTATAAGTAGACTTTTCGAATTTGAGCCTAATAGAAAATTTTACTAGGTTATTATTTCAGATGCATAGTACATTGCATGTATAGCCTTATCTCCCTTAAAAATGTGCAATATTATTCCATTTGAGATCAGAGGATCCTAATGGATACTGCTTCCAAGTCAATTGTCGCCCTTAATAAAGATATTAAGATGAATGTTGACAATTATGAAATCTGGAATACGAAGATCCAGTATGTGCTTGAAGAGCAAGAGACTCTTGAACCCTCAATTTCAGTTATGGCTGAACCTGAGGATGACACTATAGCCTAGCATAAGTAGGATCGGGATGCCTATGTCGCATCACATCACTAAGCTATTCCGCAAGTATCAAAATGCAATAAATATATGGTTGCTTTGCAGGAGAAGTTCAGAGATATGACTCTGAATAAGCTCCGATCATTGACGATCAAATTTGATACATATTAGAAAAAGTCTGATTATTCGATGCGAAAACATCTAAGAGAGATGGAAAAGAATAAGTAAGCTTAGTGAACTTAGTCATGAGTTGACTGACGAGTAGTAGGTCCAAACTCTTATCAAATCCTTACCCACGAGAGTTGGTAGTATGTGAAGATGCAACTAACTCACATGGATAAGCATAAAGACATTTGAGGATGTCGCTTATCATTTGGAGCTTAAAAGGGGACCGTATGGTAGCGATTAAGGTCAATACCATAGTGCATATGGCGCAGTCCTGTTCTAATAGAACGAGTTCTCATTATAACAACAAAATAAGCTACAACAAGTAGGGATAAGGAAAAGGCTCGAGAGCCTGAAAACCAAAAGGAATAGAATCACGAAAGGTCCAAAGGCAAAAAGGAGGTAAACAATTCAAGAGTGAAATGTTTCAATTGCCTAAAAGGACACTATGCAAAGAGACTGCATTGTGACTATAACGATACACTATTCTGACTCAAAAGTGAGTGGAACTTATGTATCTAGTTCTAAATTTTATCCTTTGTGGGTGATAAATTCAGAACCAATGGACCATGTAACAAGGGATCGAGATGCTTTTGTTATGAAATTTAGGTTCTGTTCTCGCCTTATTGAAACCTGTTTTCAATTTACGTTTTGAGGATGACAATGTATGCTTATGTTTGAATGATTTTATTGTTATGGATGTGGACCATGACTATTTTCCTCTAATTTATTATTTTTCACATTGTTATGAGAATAATGTGAAAATATGGCATGCTACATTAAACCATACTGGACAAAACCGAATGAATCGATTAGTCAAAGAAGGTTTAGTAGGCGATTTAAATAAGGTTGAATTGCCCACATGAAAGCACTGTCTAAGAGGAAAAACTAGTTAAAAAATCATTCGAACAAGGAACTAAAGCCAAATTTCCATTGTTAGTCCATTCTGACGAATGTGGTCAAATGAATGTGAGGGTAAGGCATGTGGCCTACAATTTCATCACATTTATATATGGCTGTACTAGATATGGTCATGCCTATTTGATTTCTCACAAGTCAGAAGCATTGAGTTGCTTCAAGACTTTTATGAGTTTAGTTGAGAATCAATTAGACAGTGAGATCAAAGCTTTAAGAACTAACGGACGTCAGTGATATCTTGAAGATAAATTTAAAGCTTTATGTGATGAAAAAGGATTGAATATTAGCTGTTCATTCCTAAAAATCCACAACAAAACGGTGTTGCGGAAAGGAGAAATAGGACTCTCCTATATATGGTTAGATCTATGATGGCAGAGGCAAATTTGCCTATCTCCTATTGGGGAGGTGCTTTATTGATTGCCACATATGTTCTGAACTGTATGCCCTCTAAATCTGTCATTTTCGCTGACTGGTGGACAAGCTGACTGAAGCCATTTACAACCTTTGGGTTATAATGCTTACACCAATGATACCTCAATTTGGTAAATTTGAGACCAAGAGGTAAAAAGAGTATCTAAGTGAGATATTCTAAAGTATCAAAAAAGATACATTTTCATGGATAAGCAAGAAAATGGCATAATGACAGAATTTGAATCACTAGACGTCATATTCTTAAGAGGATAAATTTTCTATGTTGGGCAAAGTGAATTAAGATTTCACTTTTGATTAATCTCAGGATGAGAACCATCAGGATCACTCCATCCGAGTGGGAAGGATTTAGAGGAAGAAGGTTAAGACCGTCATCCTCCAAACGATCCGGATGTTCGAGACCTGATTCGAGTGGGAGCATTCTTGACACCAATGGGAGGAAAGAATATTGTATTCCTACTCCAGTGGGAGTATGGAACACGGCCCCAGTGGGAGCATTGTGAATCATGATGAATATATGAGACATGTTTATCAAGATTCAGAACTACAAAAATATAAAAGGATAAGTGTTCCATGTCCACGATTTAAAAATCGAAGGCTTGAATGAATCCCTTTTGGTTATCCCACAAGATAAGAAAAAGTATAAAATATTTAAAGGCTTTTTCATGCCCATCTAAGGAAAAGGGATTAAAGCAATGGAAGAAATAAATGGCATCCATGAGATCAAACCAAGATTGAGAACTAGTTGATCTACTGGAAGGACACAAATTGAGAATAAATGTATTCTCAAAGTAAAGCGAAAGGCTGAAAGAGGTATCGAAAGATATAAGACTCGGCTAGTCGCTAAGGGGTTCATACAATAGGAAGAGATTGACTATGAGTAGACTTTCTCATCTGTTGTAAGATTTACGTGCATAAGGTTGATTCTGGCCATAGTGGCGAGTTTGGACCTAGATTTTCATCAAATGGATGGAAATACTTCTTTTCTTAATGGAGAATTGGATGGAACAATCTATATGTTTCATCGGAAATGTAACACCCCGTTACCCCCGTTGGAAGGATACCGGAGCGCCATGCGCACAAATACATTTACATACTCAAGCATGCTAGAAACAATTACATATAACTATAAAGATATCAAATCCTTATATAAATAATCATATAGTTTTACAAAAAGGGATTTGTAAACATTAAACATATACATATATAAAATCATCCTTTACAAAATTACATTTTCCAAAATCAGTTCCCATATACAAAAATACAGCGGAAGACAAAATAACTCCAACTAAAGACTTTTAGTGGCCGACCTGCGGATGTCTGACTCCAAAAAGAACCTGCCACCTACACGGGAAAAGAGCCCGTGCTAAGCGATAATGCTTAGTGGGGAGGAACAACACAAACAGAACATGCATATACAATAACTACTATAACAACTCATGACTCATATGGCAATAAAACATGTAAGAAATATTCCATTTATAATCATATGAATCATCAATCCTATTGATAAACATGGCATAATATCAAACATGGCATCATATCATCACTCATACCTCATATGTATTCTTATAATATAAAACAAGTAATTAATCGAATGATATTTAACTTCAAGTATTGCAACATAACCAATCATATTTCATATACATAGCCATGCAATGTACAATTCACATAACTATAAATGCAAAGGAGTAGCATGATATAAGCATTTTATTACGTATAGTTTAATATAAACACTACACATCCCAAGCATATAGGTTAAAGTACGTGTCGCAATGCCAACCATGAATTCATACACATTTATCATATAACATATCATTTATCATCGTATTCATATACAACACATATTAACATATAAGCCTCATATTCATTAACTAGTGGATACGGGTATTTGATATTGATAGGACACAGTGTCCAAGCGTATGGAGACATGGGTCTCAAACATCTCATCTTAATATTGATACTGATAGGACACAGTATCCAAGCGTATGGAGACATGGGTCTCAAACATCTTATGTGACCCAAACGGGGCCAAATCAAGATCCAAACGAGGCCTTCATATGGTAGCTACACTCACACATATTACTCAACCCTAGATAAGCGCTTATCTTATCCACTAACTATGACTGATCAGGCTCAAAATTGAATACAACAATATACACACAACTCATTGTCATATAGTAGTGTATACTACCAATGAAATCATATAACTTATGCATACATGTATATTGATCATAAGCAATGACATGTAAATCATTTACGGATGTAATCAAACATAAAACTCCCCAATTACTAACTCAAAAGTTCAAACACAATAACATCCTCAAATAAAGTATTTAAACTAATTTAGATTTCATTTGGCTTTCATGTATATCATTCATTCATGCACTTTCTTTATTTCTTACTACTCATGCATACATGCCATCTTAAACTCATTCACATACAACGCTTTATTTATATATGATTACATACTAACTTGTACATATTATTACATATTAGCACACACATGTTTATATGCATTTGCATACATAGTTAATCATGCTTAAGTTACCCATAACTCATACATATACAAACACATTGGTATACATGATTCATCATGCATTGGATAGACCTTGGGACACTCCGGTATATTACGAGGTCAATTCTGGAAAGAAAACACATAAAAGTATACAAATATGTTGAGGGGAAATGTGACACCCCAACCTATAACATGGATATTTCTACTCATAACTAGAGCGAGAGGGATCCAAGATAGATAGGAGTGTCACACCCCACTATTACACACTTTCAAACATTACATACAGAATAACATATCCGGTATAAATAAAAACTTTAAGAGAAAGAAGAGGGATACAGAACAAAATGGATACTTTTATTAGTATACAAAAAGAAAGTCTTTACATGTTACAATAGGTTACAAAAAAAAAAAGAACCAATTTACAAAAGCCCAAGATACATTGTTCCAAAGGGCTAACAAAATATTATATCAATTACAAAAGAAAGGAAAGCCTATACTATAAAACTTCCAATCTCTAGTTGCGTTGGCCTTCCCGATGCGATACGCCCAACCCACGGTAATCAAAACCTTCCAGACATGCACGGATGAACACCCGTGCTAAGCGAAATCGCTTAGTGGGGAAACACAGAATGCATAACCGCCACTCACAGTGACGATGACAGAAAAACATATGATAACAATACAATTATGGGCATATAATCATACATAGCTAATTCAGATATTTGCATTCTCATCCAAATATTCTTGTACAAAACACAATGACACCTGCTTAATCATAATGAGTGGATAACGAGTACACATAGAAACTTGAGAGTATCGGTATCATCTTTCAAACACATAGATACCCGGAGGTATTAAAATATTCTATTTGTTTTATTCCAAATTGTTTTCACATAGAATCTTACGAAAGATTCAGACAGAAGGATCGCGAGGATCCGATCGGGGGACCTGATCAGGGTCCAAAGTCGTACACATAGCTGCAGCGGCACATAACTCTATTAGGCATGCCTAACTATCCACTTATCCGACATTAGCAGGTTATGCAAAATCTTATCACATTTACATATATATTATTCACGCAAATAGATAGTCAAAGATTAATGAAAACTGTATGCAAAAGAAATTAAGTCATTAAGCAAAAAGGAAAAGAAATCAAGTTTGGAAGCTGCGCCTGTCGCGCTCGCGACAGAGACCAAAACACCACTCCCCGCCAAGTCTCGCGGTCGCGAGAGAGTCTCGCGCTCGCGAGAGGGCGAAGGTGCCACTCTCTGTCGCGCTCGAGACGGTTGTCGCGCTCGCGACAGAAGGCAACCTTTCAAGTCCATCGCGCTCGCGACAGAGGGGAGCCTTGCATACGCTCGGAGGTTGAGCGCTCTGTCGCGCTCGCGACATAGAGTTCCCTGCCGAGCTCTCAGCGCGACACTTCTCGCGCCGGCGCGAGGGCTAAAACCTCCGCGCTCTGTCGCGCTCGCGACGATGTCGCGATCGCGACAGACACGGGTTTTTCAGCTCTTACGCCCAAAATCTGCAGAAAACCTATACAATTCACATCAAAACTTCCAAAATTGATTCCAAACCTCAAAATTCAGCAATCCAAGCATCCACAACTCATAACATAAATAAAAACTCAACTTTATCACCACTTATCTCAATTAAATCAAGTCAATTACATGTCCAATTCTAAGAATTTCCAAAACAGCAATTTTAACAACAATTACAACTATTTACATAATTTCCCATAAATCCCTCAACAATATTCATTCTCTAGTATTTCATAACATGCTTAATGTAATTTAAACTACAATAGCACAACTGATAACCCCAATCAAAACAAAGGCACATTTATTAAACTCAATTCACAAAGATGCACAAAAAGGTGAACAATCCCAAACCTTCTCTCCTTAGCTCCTATTCACGAGCTCCGCTCCCGCTAGCGATTTCTTTTCCTTTCGCCGGTTTAGGAGCCTCCTCTGAACCACAAACCCACAATAGCCAAGATCAATTTTACAACTACCCATACATACATATATAATTATAAAACCTAGAGAAGAGGAAGAAGAAAATCTAAGACAAAAATAATCCCTACTCACCTTTAAACTTCAAAAATCACAAGCTAAGCAATTCAATCTACTCAAGGGAAAGGAGAGGGAGCAAGATCGGACCAAGAAGAAGGAAAGAACAAGAAGAAAGAAGAAGAAAAGAGGAAGATGGCGTGAAGAAGAGAGGAATAACGGGAAAACAAGGGAAAATGGCTGCCTTTTCTCTCTCTCACTCACCAACCCAATAAATGTTAACCTATCCATATGCCACATGTCACTCTCTCCAAAGGACACTTGCCCCACAATACACCCTACTCCCATACATTACTATACACACTAAACTATCTCTTACTCATACCTTACTTCTATACTCCCACCTATACACTAGCCTAATTCCTCTTCTCAACTAATACACACAACTTACATAAATAAACCAATTTAAAACACACATGCAACACATAAAAATACACACATACAGATACGGACAGGCTCAAACTACTGGGGTGGTTTCGGGGTGTTACAGGAAAGGTAGGGAATTGATCCATACCAACCATTGGCTCAAAATGAAGTAGAAAACTCCTTATGTGAGTGTTCTATCTCGAGGTCGTGACTCTATCGCGCTCGCGACAGTAGCTCCCCACAGGAGCTTTACGAGACTGCTTTTCACTCAAAAGTTGTATCGCCTAAACCGACCTCTAAACCTCATTTCTAGACAAAGTGTCCTTATTGACAATTGTTTCCTAGTATGTTAAGTGTCCAATGGAACAAGATTCAGGTCATTTGGACTCATAAATCAATAGATATGAATCAAACATTACGGACTGTTCCAATGAGCCAACCTAGGTAGAGACACGTCTGGGTATTTCCATTTTTAAGCCTCTTAATAACAGAATTAATTTATGGTCACTATTAGACTTTTAAAGGTATGTTAACAATGGTTCAAATAGCCCAACAAACACTCAAATTGGAGTTTCAAACTCAATCTATGATCAAAACAATACATAGAGGTCTGGTAAGACATAAACAGAATTCTCACTAAACTAGGGTATATACTCTAATTGTATGCTCAATAATCATTCAATCAGCAATTTCAACACAAGTTAATTAAATATCTCAATTATATCATCTATCAATATTCATATACACAAATCTATTTTACTCATGCATTTTCATATACCATAAATACACAAATAATATTAACATTTAACTCAAAAAGAGGATCCAAAATGAGATGGACAAAGCGCTCCAAATAAACTCCAAAATCTAATGCCAAAACTCCGTCGACTTCAAAATCCAATCTTTTCTTTCCCTTTGTCCTTCTTTCTCTCTTAAATCACTTGCATAAAATAACCAAATAAAACCCATACAAAACTGCTGAACAACTAAATATAACCCCAAAAGAAGATAAAGATGAAGAACCCAAATACAACAACTTACCTTGGAAACTCAGCTCTTAAACTCTTAAAAAACAACTCAAACTTGGAGGAATCAATACAAGCAAAAACTAGAGAGCAGTTGAAGAAATGAAGAGAAGTAAGAGGGAGAAACGAGACAGACAAGAAATGAATAATTCTGTCTCTTCCCTCTCTTTTCCTTTCAAATCCTCAACATGCACACACTCACTTATCCACATGGCACACATGCATTGGACCCCTTATTCCACTAGCTACACTTTTAACATCTGCTCCATACACAACTCTTTAAGTCCTCACTTAATTACCAAATGGTCACTAATAAAAATTCTTCTCTCAAAACTTTAATTAACTTTTAAATTAAGCCCTTAATTCTCTTGCATAAATTACCAAAATACCTGTAATGTCCAATTAATCTTGCTATTTCTAACTAGGCCATATTTTGGATGTGACAACTCTATCCTCCTTAAGAAATTTTATCCTCAAAATTTTCCCGCTAACCACTTACATCCCAAATACCAAAACCGAACTCAAATAGAAACTTAACCAATTAAACACTTACCGGAAGGACCTGCAGCCTCTGGAGTATCTTCTCTAATCATCGCGTAGACTCTAGTCTGAGCATACCCTCCCATAGTACCAAGTCGTTGCACCGTTTCTAATGGCACCTGAGGAGCTCTACTTCTATCCCGGTTGCTTTTGGTTGCATTTGATTTACCTACACCCGCTTTACTCTCTTGCTGGCTCTTGTTCTCTTATCGATCAGCTCAACTAGCAAACTGATGCTCCATACTTCTGCACTTGAAGCATGCACCCGTATTCTTACGGCATGTACCCCAATGGTACCTTTGGCAATGCTCACACTCTGGTGCTCTATTTCCTTTACTCGTGGGCAGTGCTACACTTCCTACCTCAGAAGGCACTTGAGCAGTCCCTCTAGTTCCTTGGGAGTACCTTTAGACTTCTTGTTACTAGCAACTCCACCATCCGGTGCTCTCCTATTCTATTTTATTCTTTGCTTCTCCATCTCGGATTCTTCCAACTTTATTGCTGCAGCCACTAACTGATAGTATCCAACCGGAAGCATAACTACCATAGCTGACAATGGACCTCTAATGACTTCTCTTAATCCACCCTAAAAATGTTGGCACTTAAAGTCTTCCGTCAATAGCGGTTTGGGCACATACTTGGTCAATCGACTAAACTCTTTCTCATAGTTGCTGGCCGATAAGTTCCTCTGTTTCAAATTGAAAAATTCATTCCACTTTGCCTCCTGATAAGCCTTGGTCACATATTTCTATTTAAACTATTTCACGAAGAACTCCCATGTCAATTCAGCTAGTCTCTGGGGATTGCGAAGCAGAAGGTTCCACCAATCATATGCTGATCCTTGCAAAAGCGATACAGCACAAGTAACTCGTTGATGCGAAGGGCAAGCTATCTCTTGTAAAATCCTATCAATTCTCTTCAACCGGAATTTCGCTACATCTGATTCGTCCAAGGAGGTTCCATGGAATTCGTCTGCTCCCCTTTTTCTTATAAGCACAGAAGGAGCCTTAGGAGCAGTCAATCTGTCTACCACTTGCAATAAGCCTTGTACTAATGCCGGATCAAAACCCTGACCTTCGACTGGTGCACGCTCACGTGCAGGCCTATCTTGACCGACCAGATTACTTCCAACCGGATTCACACTTTCCATCGTGTTGCCCATATACTCACTTGGATCCGACTCCATCTAGACACTACACAAAACAACATCTGCATTAGGCCACGACTCTAGGCAAACTCTCATGTAAAGACTCTATACTCAAATAATCACATAGGACCAGAACCGACTAAACCGGTGCACTGATACCAAGCTGTAACACCCCGTTACTCCCGTTAGAAGGATACCGGAGCGCCACGGGCACAAATACATTTACATACTCAAGCATGCTAGAAACAATTACATATAACTATAAAGATATCAAATCCTTATATAAATAATCATATAGTTTTACAAAAAGGGATTTGTAAACATTAAACAAATACACATACAAAATCATCCTTTACAAAATTACATTTTCCAAAATCAGTTCCCATATACAAAAATACAGCGGAAGACAAAATAACTCCAACTAAAGACTTCTAGTGGCCGACTTGCAGATATCTGACTCCAAAAAGAACCTGCTACCTACACGGAAAAAGAGCCCGTGCTAAGCGATAACGCTTAGTGTTGAGGAACAACACAAACAGAGCATGCATATACAACAACTACTATAACAACCCATCACTCATATGCCAATAAAACATGTAAGCAATATTCCATTTATAATCATATGAAACATCAATCCTATTGGTAAACATGGCATAATATCATCACTCATACCTCATATGTAGTCTTACAATATAAAACAAGTAATTAATCGAATAATATTTAACTTCAAGTATTGCAACATAACCAATCATATTTCATATACATAGCCATGCAATGTACAATCCACATTACTATAAATTCAAAGGAGTAGCATGATATAAGCATTTTAGTACGTATAGTTTAATATAAACACTACACTCCCCAAGCATATAGGTTAAAGTACGTATCGCAATGCCAACCATGAATTCATACACATTTATCGTATAACATATCATTGATCATCCTATTCATATACAACACATATTAATATATAAGCCTGATATTCATTAACTAGTGGATATGGGAATTTGATACTGATAGGACACAGTGTCCAAGCGTATGGAGACATGGGTCTCAAACATGTCATCTTAATATTGATACTGATAGGACGCAATATCCAAGCGTATGGAGACATTGGTCTCAAACATCTTATGTGACCCAAACGGGGCCAAATCAAAGACCCAAACGGGGACGAATTAAGACCCAAACGGGGCCTGCATATGGTAGCTACACTCACACATATTACTCAACCCTAGATAAGCGCTTATCTTATCCACTAACTATGACTGATCAGGCTCAAAATTGAATACAACAATATACACATAACTCATTGTCATATAGTAGTGTATACTACCAATGAAATCATATAACTTATGCATACATGTATATTGATCATAAGCAAAGACACTTAAATCATTTACGGATGTAATCAAACATAAAACTCCCTAATTACTAACTCATAAGTTCAAACATAATAACATCCTCAAATAAAGTATTTAAACTAATTTAGATTTCATTTGGCTTTCATGTATATCATTCATATGCACTTTCTTCATTTCTTACTACTCATGCATACATGCCATCCTAAACTTATTCACATACAACACTTTATATATATATGATTGCATACTAACTTGCACATATTATTACATATTAGCACACACATGTTTATACGCATTGGCATACATAGTTAATCATGCTTAAGTTACCCATAGCTCATACATATACATATGCATTGGTATACATGATTCATCATGCATTGGATAGACCTTGGGACACTTCGGTATATTACGAGGTCAATTCTAGAAAGAAAACACATAAAAGTATACAAATATGTTGAGGGGAAAGGTAGGGAATTGAACCATACCAACCATTGGCTCAAAATGAAGTAGAAAACTCCTTATGTGAGTTGTTCTATCGCGAGGTCGCGACTCTATCGCGCTCACGACAGTAGCTCCCTACAGGAGCTTTACAAGACTGCTTTTCACTCCAAAATTTTATCACCTAAAACGACCTCTAAACCTCATTTCTAGATAAAGTGTCCTCTTAACTATTGTTCCCTAGTATGTTAAGTTTCCTATGGAACAAGTTTCAGGTCGTTTGGACTCCTAAATCAATAGATATGAATCAAAAACTACTGACTGTTCCAATGAGCCAACCTGGGTAGAGATATGGCCGATTTTTGCCATTTGTATGCCTCTTAATGATAGAATTAATTTATGGTCACTCTTAGACTTTTAAAGGTACGTTTGTAAAGGTTCTAATGGCGCAACAAACACTAAAAGTGGAGTTTTCAAACTCAAGCTATGATCAAAACAATACACAGAGATCTGGTAAGACATAAACAAAATTCTCCCTAAACTAGGGTATATACTCTAATTGTAAGCTCAATAATCATTCAATCAGCAATTTCAACACAAGTCAATTAAATATCTCAATTATATCTTCTATAAATATTCATATACATAAATCTATTTTACTCATGCATTTTCATATACCATAAATACACAAATAATATTAACATTTAACTCAAAAACAGGATCCAAAATGAGTTGGACAAAACGCTCCAAATAAACTCCCAAACCTGATGCCAAAACTCCTTCTACTTCAAAATCCAATCTTTTCTTTCCCTTTGTCCTTCTTTCTCTCTTCAATCACTTGCATAAAATAACCAAATAAAACCCATATCAACCCATGCAAAACTACTGAACAACTAAATATAAACCCAGAAGAAGATAAAGGTGAAGAACCCAGATACAACAACTTACCTTGGAAGCTCAGCTCTTAAACTCTTAAAACACAACTCAAACTTGGAGGAATCAATATAAGCAAAAACTAGAGAGCAGCTGAAGAAATGAAGAGAAGTAAGAGGGAGAAACAGGACAGATAAGAAAGAAATAATTCTGTCTCTTCCCTCTCTCTTCCTTTCAAATCCTCAACATGCACACACTCACTTATCCACATAGCACACATGCATTGGACCCCTTATTCCACTAGCTACACTTTTAACATCTGCTCCATACACAACTCTTTATGTCCTCACTTAATTACCAAATGGTCACTAATAAAAATTCTTCTCTCAAAACTTTAATTAACTTTTTAATTAAGCCCTTAATTCTCTTGCATAAATTACCAAAATACCCTTAATGTCCAATTAATCTTTCTATTTCCAACTAGGCTATATTTGGGATATGGCAGAAAAAGGCAGCAAACATAAGGTTGCTGATTGATGAGTTCAATCTGTGGCCTTAAACTGTCTTCAACACAATGGTCCTTGAAACTTCATCATACAATCATAACGAATGTGTTAAATATGATTGATGAAGGTCATTATGTTCATAGAAAAAGCTCTGAAAGTGAATTTTTCATTTTGGCATTGTGTGTAGACGACATACTTAAAGCTGAAAATGATACAAGCTACGTAAATGAAATCAAAGATTGGTTGTTGTCCAACTTTGAGACAAAGGATATGAGTCATGCATATTACATTCTTGAAATTGAGATTTCAAGAGATCATTCGAGAAGATTGTTGTCTGTTTCTTGAGAGAAATATATCAACAAAGACCTTTAGCGATTTAATATGCAAAACTGCAAACTCATGCAAAGATGTGTGTCCTAAGATGCCAACAAAATGAACGTATGAGGAGCATTCTATATGACAGTGCCCTGGGTAGTCTTATGTACACGATGTTGTGTACAAGACATGATATATGCTATGTAGTGGGAATGGTAAATAGATATCAATCTAACCCAGGCAAAGCACATTGGAAGTAATTGAAAAGATACTTATATAGTCATGGCCGGATTTGTACCCTAAAAGAATTAACTTAAATTGGCATGTGTGTGAGAATTGAATGTGAGTTTTGGACTAGATTGAAATAAAGGCAGGACTTAATTGAAATAAAGAAGAATGGTTAAGGGATTAAATGGTAATTATATATGGTTGTAATAAGCATGAGTTTAAGGCTGATTAATTAGTTTAATGGAGGGTTAATTAAGAATAAAATAAGGTAAGAAAATAGTTGGTGGAGGCAGATTTTCTGAAGTGGGTTCCGTGTGGCTCATTATGAGGATGCCACCTCCACTTATGCATGCAAATGTTTAGGGGGTTGAGAGGTGAGTGTGGTTCAGTTTTTCTATCTCTCTTTTTTCTGTACTTTGAATATGTTCTTTCTTCTTCTTTCCGCAAGTGAAGAGGAGAGTTGGTAAGTGGATGTGTGTGCTTGTAGTATTGAAGTGAGAATTAAGGGCAAACTTAAAGGTAAGAGGTTGTGCATGCATATTCTCATCTTTTACTCTTCTTCTTGGTTTTGAATTGGTATTGGAATGAGAATTGATGGATTGTGTTCAATTCTGGATTTGAACTGTTTTGCCAGCTGAAGAAGTGAAGAGAGATAAGGGAAAAGCTGTAATCGAAGAGCCGAGCGTCCGCCGAGATTAGGAGCTAAGGCGATAAGGTTTTGGAACAAACCTTAATTGTGTAATTGTGTGATTTGTGTGGGTTGAATAGAGATTTCAATTGAATTGTATGTGTATGTGAAATTGAGGTTTGAATATGAGTTATGTGTTGCTAGATTAAATGATTGTAGTGGTAATATGCTTTATGATAAAGTGCTTGAGAATACTTATGATTTGTGTTATTATTGAATGTCGAAACAAGAAGGGAAAACAGGTATGTGCTATTTGTCTATGTGGTTGGTGTTTTGGGTTGATTGCCAAAAGTGAGAGTGAGATATGCTTGAGTTCAATTCTGCCTACTGGATTTTTGTATGTCATGGTGACAATGGAATTCATTGTGACCGTGAGATACTTAAGAGAGCATTCTGTTTTGCAAAGTGAGAATATGTCACGGTGACTATGAAATTCATTGTGACCGTGACATACCCTCAAGTTGCATTCTGCCGAGAGTTGGGAACATGTCACGGTGACAATGAAATTGATTGTGACCGTGACCTGCCCCCAGTTTGCATTCTGTTTTGAACTTCAAAATGTCACGGTGACAATGAAATTCATTGTGACCGTGACCTACCCTGTTTTGGCAATATAACCCTAATGTGTTTGGACTCTCTAACGGTAAGGCTTTAGGTTGTAATGAAGGACATTATGAGCATGTAAATGAGGAAAATAGCTATGTGCTAAAGCGAATGTGATGTTGGACAATAACATATGTGATGCGAAATGTGTTCAATGTGCAATGAATAAATGTTTAACAACTTAAGCCTGCGAGTCAAGTAGTGGATAGTTAGGCATGCCTATAGGGTCAAGTGCTGCAACCCCATGCGTTTAATGTGTCTGATTCCATGGGAATCACAATGCAAAAATAATGTGAATAATCCTTGCTGGATTTAATTATAAGTGGAATGATATTTTGGTACCTGAGGGTACCCATGAGTAAGTGTAATCTCGATGAGATTCTAGTACCTGAGTGGTACCAATGCGATACCCGTTATCCGCATCATTGAATTGCAGGCTAACTGACTAATTAAATAAAAAAAAGAAGTGATTGTGATATAATAAAGTATGTGATGTAGATATGTGAATAAGTGATTGATGCTTTTTGATTGAATATGGTAATGAATAATACTATGCATGAAATGGTACTCGCTATGATAATAATTGTTCTGGCATAACTTCTAGTATGTAATG
This sequence comes from Excoecaria cochinchinensis, assembly GCA_947683425.1. Taxonomy (NCBI): domain Eukaryota; kingdom Viridiplantae; phylum Streptophyta; class Magnoliopsida; order Malpighiales; family Euphorbiaceae; genus Excoecaria; species Excoecaria cochinchinensis. The sequence continues at coordinate 9,877,553 of CANTUQ010000004.1, forward strand.
TATGGTGTTTCCGATGTGTGATAAATTATTTGCTATATATGAGTTCCCCACTAAGCGTTATCGCTTTGCATGGATTTACTCTAATCTGTGCAGGTACGGACCAGAGGTGATCGAAGGACGTCCCCGCATTTTGTACGGTCAACAGTAGGAAGTAGAAAGTGTAGGTTTTGGGTTTGATATTTTGGGATTTCTGTATAAGCTTTCGTACAACCAAATGTGTATCGGGTATGTAAAGGCATGTAATAATCTAATAACTATGAATGTTACCCCTCATATGTATGCATGTCCTATGAGTGGAAGTGGTGTATGAACTAAGGTAGTTGGCATGTGATGCATGAGTTAAGATCGTATGTGATGAAATTTTATTATTCTGGTTAAGCATGTGTTTTGTTGTGTGTGTGCGGCCTTCTCTAACTAAGATTAGCTGAGCTAGTCTGTCATTAGGGAACGAGCGTCACAAGTTGGTGTATCAGAGCCTAGGTTGAGTCTTTTCTGGGAATTGGGTAGATAAGATGTGTATAGTTTGTTGACCTAATGCGGAAGTCCTTGTTTAATCTGTGTAGTTACGATGGATTCTGGAAGGTATACCGGATAAGAATCTGCAGAAAGTGTGAATCCTCGTGAAGCTGAGGTGACGGGGTCTGGACAGTCTAGATCGGTTTGTTTCGGGAATGAGATTCCGTTTGGGCCTATGGAAGCTATGATGAAAATGACACAGGATATGGCGAGAGTGATGGAACGTATGATGGCGCCTAGAGCCCCAATAAAATCCCTGACAAAGCATGGTTTGGAGGAATTTCATGGGACAAGGTTAGATGAGTCAGAAAAAGCAGAGTACTGGATTGAGAAGGTGGAAAGGATTCTTAAGGAGGTGCGGTGTAACACCCCCATCGCCGCCCCCGTTGGAAGGACGCCGACGGGCGCGCTACCCGACGCTCACTCACACAGATATGAACATGCACGACGCGGAAGCATACATTCATACATAACATACATACGGAAATACAGGTTAATTAAAAACTTGACTTAACATGCGGGTGCAGACTGATCATGCAATAACTCACACACACGCAGGCACTAAGCGGAAGCATAAAGCGAAAGATAAAACAAAGGAAACTTAACATAAAAACATACTAACGTTTACATTATCCAAAAATAATCTCAAGATTCTTACTTATAATTACATATATACTATACTGCAGAAACACAAAAACTGAAGTACAGAAGCTGAACAAAATACAAAACTTCTAACTTCGACGTGGCCGACCTTGCAGATGCGCGACTCGAACAGAACCAAACCTGCCACCTGCACGGAAAGGAAATCCGTGCTAAGCGATAAACGCTTAGTGGGGAGAACACACAAGAGTATGAGCGGCCATTCACCAACACACTCACAAAGGCTAATGCGAACATTCATAACACAAATATAATCTGGCTTGCATAGTAAAGGCATTCATTCGAGAATTCACATTTATATCCATAGACTTATGTTAAAATAAGCCAAAGCAAAAGCAATACCATACATAATACAAATATCATCATGCAGAACTACATACAAACTCACATGCATATACTTACTGGTTTCACCGAGGTATCAGATAGCAACACTTCACCATGTATAAACTCTTGAAAAGTTAAACATGCACATATCATACTAAGGTACCCATGCATGAACTGACAACCCAATCAAATGCGACACAATTACCATATGATAACGCACCCAACTATCATGTTAAGAATACTAACTATCTAACATACTTTAACATGTCACAAGACGCATACATTAAATAAAACCCAGCATATAGCATCAAACCACCACGCTTCCACTGTGCAACTCTAATCCATACAATATCATGCCATGAATTGCAAGCACAACAACATCGTACCAAAAACACTGCGATAACTGAGTTCCAAGGAACATAAAGCATATCATTACATTATGGCACATGCACTTTCCGGACGTCGATCCACATGCATTGCATCACAATAGGACAATTACTCGCTCACACATTTAACCAAAGTATTCAAGGAAGGAAGCCAGTGTACTTATACATACTAGTTCGCATGCTTACATACCCAACTAATCAATTAAATCCATTCACAATACAATATAGGCGGAAAAGCATATACAAATACATACTTAAGTCACATTCAGAACACTCAGACTTTCATGATCACATTCAGAAAGATACTTGATTCATACTACTGAAATCTTACCCAATCGGTTATCATATTTCCATATTCATATCAGACAAAGCGAACAAAATACCTGCTGACTCAAAATAGTGGATAACGAGTGTACGCATGGCGGTACCTTACGGGTACGAATCGACGCATGGTGGTACCTTACGGGTACGAATCGAAAAGCCATTTTATTTTGTCACAATTAAAACATTTCACTGAGGGGGATCTTAAACAAGATCCAAACACATTAAAAAGGATCGCGAAGATCCGCACACATAAAGGGTTCGCGAGGAACCAAACGGGGGACCTGATCAGGGTCCAAACGTCCACAGGGCTGCAGCTAAAGATACTCTATTAGGCATGCCTAACTATCCACTAGACTGACTCTCGCAGGTCATGCATAAAATAATTCACGTTTCGAATCGCACAACGCATAAACATATATACATCATGCATACCAGAGTACGATAGACACAAAAATATGCTCATAAAGTCGGTTATATATCATACAATTCCTATTGCAAAACATAATACAGTCAACACACTTTAACATTAAACAATGTTCTAAAGCAAGCCAAGAATCAGGTATGGAAGCACTACCATGCCAATGATTATCAATACAAAATCCTAATCATGCATTAGGGGAGGATAACTAAGTATAAATCATGCATAATCCAAAATTACATTTAAGCATAACACATTGAGTTCAAAAGCTAAAGCATAATAATGCATTCAGACATCAACCATATTACTCAAATAAATTTGGCATAGCATACTATCAATTATACCTCATACAATTCATATCCTGAAGCATGCAATAGTTCAATCGATCACATTTTAGCACTACTCAATTTACTAAAGCATGTCAGGAACACATGTGGAATCATATTATGCCAATGATTAATAACACATAATCTTAGTCGTGGAATGATACAATAAACTCTTAAGCATGGCAGATTATTTTTAGAAGAGGATCTGATCAAGGATATGCATAACATATTGTTACTCACAAATAAATGAGAATAACCATTCATATAAGCAAAGTAATATAGCACACAGTAGGGGAAAAAGCCATAAAAGCATTTGAAAGTCATTTTATAAGAAAACTAGTCACTTGGGGAACAAGGCAAAACATAAAAGGCCATATAAGAGCATATAAAAGTATGACATGAATCATACAGCAGTATAAGTCCATACAGAAGAAATAGGAAATTCATTTTGGTTGAAACTGGGCTAATTCGGAAAAATGGGGCTGAAGGGGGTCGGTCACAAGACATGTCACGACTCGTGACTGGCCTCAAAGGAGGGTCACGAGTCGTGACTCTATGTCACGCCTCGTGACATGCCTCACAGGGGGAGTCACGAGTCGTGACTCTAAGTCACGAGTCGTGACTTGCCTCTCACATGGCAGTCACGCGTCGTGACTGGGTGTCACGGCCCCCAACTGCTTCTAGCCCGCCGAAAAGTCACGCGTCATGACTGGGAGACAGAGTCGCGTGTTGTGACTGGGAGTCACGACTCGTGACTTGCCTCTCACAGGGCAGTCACGCGTCGTGACTGGGAGTCACGCCCTGCGACTACTTCCTGCCCGCGGAAAAGTCACGCATCGTGACTGGGAGACAGAGTCACGTGTCGTGACTGGGAGTCACGACTCGTGACTTGCCTCTCTCAGGGCAGTCACGACACACATGTACTGGAAACGGAAATTCCACCAGAATCGCGATTTTCCGTTCCCAGCATGCCCGGAATTCAAAGAACTCGACAAAATCAGTTTTAATTTGATTCAAAACACTACCAATCTCATCTTACCTTCCAATCGATCTTCCATACATCAAAAATACAGTAAAACCAACTTAATTCAACAAGAAAAACAACCAAAATCATGCATAAACACATTCAATTCCCTCAAGAACATGAACCCTAAAAGTTACGCTAAGTTCAAATCCCAAACTCAGTTCCTTCAATTCAATCCTTATCATGCATTACTAACACATCTACCCACATAAATCATGCATATACACATGCCAAAACACAAAAAGTTCCAGAGATTAAACAATGCAAACACATTTACAACCTAAGTGAGAATTAGAGCAAAACATCTCAGAAGTTCAAATGCAGGAATCAAAGCTCCCAAACCTAAAATTGAAGATCCAAAAATCACACTTTAAGCTTCAATCCTCAATCCTCTACTTGTCCTTAAGCTTCTTCTTGTAACCCAAAGCTTGCACAAATAAGAAAGCCACAAAATCCTTAGTTCAAACCCTAACTGAGGTAAAACCAGTAGAAGAAGAAGAAGAAGAAGAAGAAGAAGAAGAACAGCATGCAGGAACCCTAAACCCCAACTTACCACTTCAAGCAAAGCACAACTCCAAGCCAAAGAGAACGAAAGGAAAAGCAGAGAAAGGAGAAGAGAAGGAGAAAGGAGGCGTGAGAGGAGGGGACGGGAAAGCCAACAATCTGTGTTCCCTCTCTCTTCCTCTTACTTCTTCTTTTTCTTCATTCAATGCCCACCTAACAAGCCCACATGGCAGCTCCCAATTGGACCACAAAACCCACTTAGACTTTTCCAAACCAAAGCACCATACACTCACATGCACCCAATCCTTTCCTTAAATAAATATCTCACGCCAAGGTACCAAACTCACACTTCACTAGATAAATGCCACAACCAAAACACCCTACAATCGTATACCACATGCACACTCTAACATTTCTCTTCTTAACATACTTAATTAATTATTTACCATTAAGTCCTTATTATCCAAATTCCTCATGCACAACTTACTGAAATACCCTTGCATTCCCGACTTAGCATACACATTCCGACCAGGGCTATTTTGAGGTGTGACATACGGTGTCCTCTAGACCAGTGGGTTGAATGTGTGGAGTCACTACTCCAAGGTCCTGCATATGATTGGTGGAAGCTGGCCCTGCAGAATCCGATGCTTCCTGAACCACTAAACTGGGAGTTCTTTGAAAAGGAGTTCAAGAACAAGTATATTACTAAGGCACATCGAGAGGCAAACTGGAAGAAGTTTCTGAGTTTGAGACAGAGAACCATGACAGTGGCAGAGTATAAAGCGGAATTTTATCGTCTAAGCAAGTATGCGCCAAAAGGTGTTTTGACCGATGTGTTACGATGTCAACAATTTGAGGAAGGGTTGATTGAGGAAATTAAAGCGTTGCTGATTTCTCTAACAATAGAGCAGAATGTAAGTTATTATCGAATTGTTCAAGTAGCTTTGAGAGCTGAAAGGACTTTGGGAGCTCAAAGAGAATGGAGACAAAGGAAGAATGCAAGTAGAGGTGGTTCCCAGGCGGGGAAAAGATCCAGAGATTCTCATATGGCACCACCTGCGGAATCAGGGTTCAGTTCTGCAGTGAGAGGTAAGAAGCGTGGCGCTTCCTCTGCATCCGACGCTGGGAAAGGAACATCTAGTAACAAAGGTGAGGTACATAAGTGTCCTCACTGTGGTAAGAGGCATCGAGGTGAATGCTAGAGAGTGACGGGTGCTTGTTTTAGATATGAAAGCACTGAGCATTTCCTTGCCAACTGTCCCAACGCCTATGAAATGGCAGGGAATCAGCAAGTGCAGAGTAGGGGTGGTTCAAATTCACCTTCTGTTAGTAGAGGAAGAGGAAGAGGACGTGGCAGAGGTAACCAGTCCAGGGGTGAAGTTGATTATGAGATTGTGGATAGGCCTAACCGGGCACCAGTGCGGGCTTATGCAATGAGGGCACGAGAGGATCAGGATGCGCCTGAGGTGATAGCAGGTACTATTCTACTCTATGGTGGGGAAATGTTTGCACTTATTGATCCTGGCTCAACTCATTCATATGTGTGTGATAAAAAGATATGCGAAAAGATGCCTAAAGTTGAATGTTTAAAATATGATATATGTGTGTCTAGCCCTTTGGGAGGTAATGTTAATGTGAATAGAGTGTATAGAAACTGTGCATTAGAAGTTCAAGGTAGTGTGTTTCTAGCTGATTTGACTAAACTACCGTTTGATGAGTTTGATTTTATTTTGGGTATGGATTGGTTAACTAAGTATGATGCGGATGTTAAGTGTAAGAAGAAGATGGTTATAGTCTCTGATAGTGAGGGGAACAGAGTGACAGTGAGAGGAGTGTGCACTAATCCTCTTGTAAATGTGATATCTGCTATGCAAGCCTGTCGGTGTATTAGGAAAGGATGTGAAGTTTATCTAGCTTTGGTGTTAGACAGTAAGAAAGAACATGTGAAGATGCAAGAGATACCAGTAGTTAGAGAGTTTCCTGATGTGTTTCCTGAAGAATTGAGCGGTATACCACCAATAAGAGAGGTTGAGTTATCGATTGATGTGATGCCAGGAACAGCACCTGTATCTAGGGCACCGTACATAATGGCTCCATTTGAGTTGAAGGAATTGAAAGAGCAGTTGCAAGAATTGCTGAACATGGGTTTTATTAGACCTAGTGTTTCACTTTGGGGAGCTCCAGTGCTATTTGTCAAGAAGAAAGATGGTACAATGAGAATTTGCATTGATTATCGGCAGTTGAATAAAGTGACAGTAAAGAATCGATACCCTTTACCTCGGATTGAAGACTTGTTTGATCAGTTAAGAGGAGCAGGTGTATTCTCAAAAATTGATTTGCGTTCGGGGTATTATCAGTTGCAAGTGAAGAAAGAAGATATACCTAAGACTGCATTTAGAACTCGGTATGGGCATTATGAATTCCTAGTGATGCCATTCGGGTTAACCAATGCGCCAGCTGCATTTATGGATTTAATGAATCGGGTATTCAAACCGTATCTGGATCAATTTGTGGTAGTATTCATAGACGATATCCTGGTTTATTCAAGGGATGAGAAGGAACATGAACAGCATTTGAGAGTTGTGCTTCGGACACTGCGGGAGCATCAGCTGTATGCCAAACTAAGTAAGTGTGAGTTCTGGCTCAAAGAGGTGTCATTTCTGGGTCATGTGATCTCATCTGAAGGGATTAAAGTAGATCCAACTAAGATAGAAGCAATCATGAATTGGAAACCGCCTAAGAATGTGCTGGAGGTTCGCAGTTTCTTAGGGTTGGCTGGATACTACAGAAGGTTTGTGAAAGGATTTTCAGTAATAGCTTCACTGTTGATAAAATTGTTACAAAAAGGAGTGAAATATGAGTGGTCTGAAAGATGTCAAGCGAGTTTCGATCAGTTGAGGAAGATGTTAGTAGAAGCACCGATTCTTACACAGCCTATGACTGGTAAAGAGTATGTGTTGTACACCGATGCTTCAGGTGTCGGGTTGGGTTGTGTATTGATGCAAGATGGAAAGGTGATAGCGTATGCGTCAAGGCAACTGAAACCGCACGAACAAAATTATCTGACTCATGATTTGGAATTGGCAGCAGTAGTGTTTGCTTTAAAGATATGGCGACATTACTTGTATGGTGAGAAGTGTAGAATTTACACCGATCACAAGAGTTTGAAATATCTGCTTACATAGAAGGAATTGAATCTGAGACAACGAAGATGGCTCGAGTTATTTAAGGACTATGATTGTATTGTGGATTATCATCCGGGAAAAGCTAATGTAGTGGCGGATGCTTTGAGCAGGAAGTCAATTTCAGCATTACAGTTAAAGCTGATTAAGTGGAGGTTTTCTGCAGACAGAGCTTTATTGGCACAGTTGAAAGCAAGACCGGTCTTGAAAGACGAGTTAATAGCTGCTCAGAGAAATGATACGAGGTTGCAACAAATTCTACAGTCAGTCAGTGATATGGATAAGACTGACTATTCAGTGAATGAAGATGGAGTACTGCTGTACAAGGATAGAATGTGTGTGGCCAATGATAAGGAATTAAAGAAGAGATTGATGCATGAGGCTCGTAAAAGAATTTTCACTATGCATCCAGGTCGACACAAGATGTATCAAGATATGAAACAGTTGTACTGGTGGCCTGGAATGAAGAAGGATGCAGTGGAATATGTGTCCAAGTGCCTTGTCTGTCAACAAGTTAAAGCGGAGCATCAAGTGCCTCAGGGGATGTTGCATCCACTCCCTATTCCATAATGGAAATGGGATAATATTACGATGGATTTTGTATCTGGATTGCCTCTGACCTCAAGACAGCAGGATGCAATATGGCTTATTGTGGACAAATTTTCGAAATCGGCTCATTTAAACCAATTCGGATGGATTATTCTATGGAAAAGTTGGCTGAGTTGTATGTAAGAGAAATTGTCCGATTGCATGGGATACCCTTGTTTATTATTTCTGATAGGGATCCCAGATTCACTTCTAAGTTTTGGAAGAGCTTACAAGCGGCTTTGGGTACGAAATTGAACTTCAGTACTGCTTTCCATCCGCAAACTGATGGACAATCAGAAAGAATTATTCAGGTTTTGGAAGATTTGATGCGAGCATGTGTTTTGGATTTCTCTAAGAGTTGGGATAAGTATCTTCCACTTATGGAATTTGCTTATAACAACAGTTATCAGACTAGTATTGGTATGGCACCGTATGAAGTCTTATACGGAAGGAAATGTCGTTCACCGGTTTGCTGGACAGAATTGAATGAAAGCAAAATCATTGGACCCGAACTAGTGAGAGATACATAAGAGAAAGCTAAGATTATAGAGCAAAGATTGAAAGCAGCAAGTGACAGGCAGAAGTCGTATGCTGATTTGAAGAGAAGGGACATTAGGTTCAGTGTGGGCGATAAAGTATTTCTGAAAGTGTCTCCTTGGAGGAAGGTGCTAAGATTCGGTAAGAAAGGAAAACTGAGTCCGAGGTTCATCGGGCCATACGAAGTGCTTGAAAGAGTAGGTTCAGTAGCTTATCGGTTGGCTTTGCCCCCGGCTTTGGCTAAGCTGCATGATGTATTCCATGTATACATGTTAAGAAGATATAGGTCAGATGATTCCTATGTGCTACCTGTACAAGAAGTGGAAGTGCAATCAGATTTCACTTATGATTAGAAACCGAAAGAGATTTTAGCAAGAGAAGTGAGGCAACTTCGAAGCAAGCAAATACCACTTGTAAAAGTACTCTGGCAACATCATGGTGTTGAGGAAGCAACTTGGGAACCAGAAGCAGCTATGCAAGAGCAACATCCACAGCTGTTTCACTCAGGTATGAATTTCGAGGACGAAATTCTCTAAGGCGGGGAGAGTTGTCATGGCCGGATTTGTACCCTAAAAGAATTAACTTAAATTGGCATGTGTGTGAGAATTGAATGTGAGTTTTGGACTAGATTGAAATAAAGGCAGGACTTAATTGAAAGAAAAAAGAATGGTTAAGGGATTAAATGGTAATTATATATGGTTGTAATAAGCATGAGTTTAAGGCTGATTAATTAGTTTAATGGAGGGTTAATTAAGAATAAAATAAGGTAAGAAAATAGTTGGTGGAGGCAGATTTTCTGAAGTGGGTTCCGTGTGGCTCATTGTGAGGATGCCACCTCCACTTATGCATGCAAATATTTAGGGGCTTGAGAGGTGAGTGTGGTTCAGTTTTTCTCTCTCTCTTTTTTCTGTACTTTGAATATGTTCTTTCTTCTTCTTTCCATGAGTGAAGAGGAGAGTTGGTAAGTGGATGTGTGTGCTTGTAGTATTGAAGTGAGAATTAAGGGCAAACTTAAAGGTAAGAGGTTGTGCATGCATATTCTCATATTCTACTCTTCTTCTTTGTTTTGAATTGGTATTGGAATGAGAATTGATGGATTGTGTTCAATTCTGGATTTGAACTGTTTTGCTAGCTGAAGAAGTGAAGAGAGATAAGGGAAAAGCTGTAATCGGAGAGCCGAGCGTCCGTCGAGATTAGGAGCTAAGGCGATAAGGTTTGGGAACAAACCTTAATTGTGTAATTGTGTGATTTGTGTGGGTTGAATAGAGATTTGAATTGAATTGTATGTGTATGTGAAATTGACGTTTGAACATGAGTTATGTGATGCTAGATTAAATGATTGTAGTGGTAATATGCTTTATGATAAAGTGCTTGAGAATAATTATGATTTGTGTTATTATTGAATGTCGAAACAAGAAGGGAAAACAGGTATGTGCTATTTGTCTACGTGGTTGGTGTTTTGGGTTGATTGCCAAAAGCGAGAGTGAGATATGCTTGAGTTCAATTCTGCCTACTGGATTTTTGTATGTCACGGTGACAATGGAATTCATTGTGACCGTGAGATACTTAAGAGAGCATTCTGTTTTCCAAAGTGAGAATATGTCACGGTGACAATGAAATTCATTGTGACCGTGACATACCCTCAAGTTGCATTCTGCCGAGAGTTGGGAACATGTCACGGTGACAATGAAATTGATTGTGACCGTGACCTGCCCCCAGTTTGCATTCTGTTTTGAACTTCAACATGTCACGGTGACAATGAAATTCATTGTGACCGTGACCAACCCTGTTTTGGCAATATAACCCTAATGTGTTTGGACTCTCTAACGGTAAGGCTTTAGGTTGTAATGAAGGACATTATGAGTATGTAAATGAGGAAAATAGCTATGTGCTAAAGCGAATGTGATGTTGGACAATAACATATGTGATGCAAAATGTGTTCAATGTGCAATGAATAAATGTTTAACAACTTAAGCCTGCGAGTCAAGTAGTGGATAGTTAGGCATGCCTATAGGGTCAAGTGCTGCAGCCCCATGCGTTTAATGTGTCTGATTCCATGCAAATCACAATGCAAAAATAATGTGAATAATCCTTGCTGGATTTTATTATAAGTGGAATGATATTTTGGTACCTGAGGGCACCCATGCGTAAGTGTAATCTCGATGAGATTCTTGTACCTGAGTGGTACCAATGCGATACCCGTTATCCGCGTCATTGAATTGCAGGCTAACTGACTAATTAAATAAAAAAAAAAGAAGTGATTGTGATATAATAAAGTATGTGATGTAGATATGTGAATAAGTGATTGATGCTTTTTGATTGAATATGGTAATGAATAATACTATGCATGAAATGGTACTCGCTATGATAATAATTGTTCTGGCATGACTTATAGCATGTAATGTTTGGTGTTTCCGATGTGTGATAAATTATTTGCTATATATGAGTTCCCCACTAAGCGTTTTCGCTTAGCATGGATTTACTCTAATCCGTGCAGGTACGGACCAGAGGTGATCGAAGGACGTCCCCGCATTTTGTACGGTCAATAGTAGGAAGTAGAAAGTGTAGGTTTTGGGTTTGATATTTTGGGATTTCTGTATAAGCTTTTGTACAACCAAATGTGTATCGGGTATGTAAAGGCATGTAATAATCTAATAACTATGAATGTTACCCCTCATATGTATGCATGTCCTATGAGTGGAAGTGGTGTATGAACTAAGGTAGTTGGCATGTGATGCATGAGTTAAGATCGTATGTGATGAAATTTTATTATTCAGGTTAAGCATGTGTTTTGTTGTGTGTGTGCGGCCCTCTTTAACTAAGATTAGCTGAGCTAGTCTATCATTAGGGAACGGGCATCACATATATACCTTAAAGGTATGGCAGACTATTCTGTCTATTATCAAGAAAATGATCTGCATTGAGAGAATATAGAGATATTGATTGGGTAGGAGATGTGGATGAGAGGAAATCCAATTCAGGTTTCATATTCTTGTTTGGCAAGAGTGCCATCTCATGGAGTAATAAGAATTAAACCTGTGTAGCCCTATCAGTAGTGGAAGTTGAATTTGTCACTTCCTCAGCTGCAGTACAGGAGACAGTTTGGCTGAAATGGTTTGTGAGCCGTTTAAGAGTAACTATCTCAGAGGTATCAGTGATAGTCTATAGTGACAGTCAGTTGTTGATAGCTTATAGTGGAGCTAAGCATATCGATATTAAGTATCAATATACGAGAGATATTATTGCACGAGGAGAAGTAAACTTATAGTACATTTCTACGCATGCAGATCCATTGAGTAAACCTATAATGACATATGTGTTTTGAGAGACACATTATGTAACACCCCCAACTTCCACACGTAGCATTTCACAGGGTGAAGAGCTACGGTGAGCAGAAGGTGTTACCAGACAAGGACATTCATGGCAATACCAAAATCAGAACAATAAAATTTCTGAAATCATCATCTCAAAACATGCACATCCTAAACCTATATCATCAATATACCATTATTTGCGCTAAGGAATCTTACAACTTATTACAAAACTGCATAAATAAACTTAATTACAAAACGACAATTAATAAAAACTTCCTTTAACTTATACAGACTCGTTGGCCAAAGACTCGGCTGACTGCTGCGCTACTCTGATCTCCTAACCTGCACGGACAAACAACCGTGCTAAGCGATAACGCTTAGTCGGGCGAAACAAATAATGGACAGCCACTCACAGTGGTTGCCGAGCCAAACACATGTAATTCAATATATATTTATACACAACATAAAGTACACTGATTATGGCTATCATAAATTCAGATTCTTCTTCTCATACAAACATAAACGTTTTCTTATATACATTTGTTTACATACCATAGCCAGAATTTATGTTATTACCTAAGCAATTTACGATGACATTATGCTTACTCATGGTTTGATTTATTTAATTAATTAACTATGTGAATAGTTATACCTCCTTGGTTACCAAAGATACATTTGCTAATGAAGCAATTAAGTCATATCGATTCCCGTTATTACTAATATTTCCAAAATCATGCAGATCAAAGAATCAGTGCTTGCATTAGAACATTCTATTTGTTTAAACCATTACTATTCAAAGCTAGAAAAAACATTTAGATTTTAGATTTGGTTCGGGCTCGAAATAAATATTCCAAGCTTCCTACGTATCCCTATGGTCGGGAATCAGAACCACGTAGTTCTACAGAAACTTATGCACACATATTCCAAATTTAATCTTAACCCATTTCCTAAATCCAATTTATCTATATCATGCTTAATACTTTATTATCTCTTACTTACCAATCAATACATATATAACTTACCATATTTATTAAAATCAATAGCAAGGCACACGAATTCGTTACCAAAATGCTTATAGTAATTATCCAGGCTAAGATCCAGAAGGTAGATAACACAACACATACTTGTATTCTCAATTTAAACATATAAACGGATATATTCATAGAGTTCATTTACTGAGTACTTAACTATAGCAAATAAGCATATCAATCATTTCAAAAATTCTTACACCGACTTTATATGGGCAATTATACTCATAACTCATGAACAGATTAATAACAGGCATCTCTCACATACGAATTTTTATGCAAACAGTATTCATTCATGCATACTTATTAGTACAACATTGTTTGCTGTACATCTTTTCGATTAACTGACATTAGGTTCAGATACAAAACCATTTAGGTATCCGATGATACCACACAATTTCACATTCGAGTCCATAACGGCTCCAGAACAGAGGGGTGCATAAAGCACCAGTCAATTGGCATTAATCACAATTGCATCAAATGTTTCTTCACATAACTTTTGTACATCATTACATAATTTATCAATTCAATCACATACTTTTATTTTCATTAATTGCCTGCTAAGTCCTAAGGGTGGATAAGAGAGTAAATAGTGACGGTATCTTATGGGTACGAATCGAAGAGCAACATCACATTTTCTCATTCAAAACATTTTACAGAGGGGATCTTATACCAAATCCATACACATAGAGGTTTGCAAGGAACCAAACGGGGACCAGATCAGGGTCCAGAACAGTATAGAGGGCTGCAGCTAACAGAACGCTATAGATTCGTCTCATTTAACTTAACTTATCCACGACTTAGCACCATAATTCATACTGTTAATTCAGATATTTATAATGTTCAAAATATATATAGATTCAGATATTTATTATGAACATAATTCATAATGTTCAAAATAGGTATAGATTCGTCTCAGTACAGAGGGCGGCATGCCTATTTATCCACGACTCGACCAACGCAAGCTAAATTTCATGTGATTATTATTAGATTCATCTCATTTCCACATACATACACATTCCACAATACACATAACATTTTTTCATTTTAATTAGGCACATGCATTCATTTACGTATAAACATCTTATATGAACAAATTAAGCATATTTATGTTATTACATATCATGCCTATTTTTAGTCTCAACAATTACATTATAATTATCATAACATTGCCCATATAAATAAGCATATTATATTGCATACAGGGGTAAAAATCCATGAAGAAACCATTTGAAATTCATTTTAGAAGAGAAGGCAAAATTGAAAAAATAGGGCATGGATAGGTCACTGTCGCGCTCGCGACAGAAGCGAACTTGCTCCAGGTCACGACCACGGCAGTCGTCGCTATCTCGCGGGGGAGCAAATATAACTCACTGTCGTGCTCGTGACAGTGAGCTACCAGCCCGATCTGTCGCGCTCGCGATTGAGGATCATCCAAAACAGCTCGGCAGCTGAGCGTTCTGTCGTGCTCACGACAGAGGCTCCACTGCTCTGCTCGGCAGAGAGCTCGAACGCGTGCGAGAGCTGCTATCACCGAACTTTGTTGCGAGGTCGCGACAATGTCGCGCTCGCGACAGAGTCGTGAATTTAGTCCTTACACGAGAAATCTGCAGAAAATCTCACTTTCACAACACCCAATCACCCACACTCAATTCAAACTTCCACTTACCTCATTTCTAGCAACCAAACCATCATTTCTAACATATAATACAAGATTTATGCCACAAATTCCAATTAAATCATGCCAATAATAACACCAATTTACACAAATAGAATATTAGCACTATTCATCATTCATCTCAATCAAGAACATAATCGAGTTCATTACACCCCAATCAAGCCTTCTTATCACATCTAAATCAAAACCCATAACATTTAAACTACTATGAACATCAAGAACAACATATTTTTCCAGAAATTCATCCAAAGAGCAAAAATCACAAAATGCACAAAATCAATAATTTCTTAAACACAATCCAAAACCTTTAAGTCCTTTGCTCCTATTAGCTTTCTTGGTTGCTCTTTCATGCTCCTAAACCCATCCAAGATCTTTACCAATCAAAACCCTCATCAAACTCACACAAACAATAAAAACCCTAAAGCAAAACACACTCAAACAAAATCCAAATAAGAGAAGAAAGAGGAGAAGAAAGCCCAATAAAACTTACCAATCTCACTTATGATGATCAATTTCCACCAAGGAATCACAACCAAAGAGGAAGAATCATGATGGAGCAAAGTGGGAAGAAGAAAAGGAGGAGAAAGAGGCATGAGGAAGAGAGAACGGGAGAGCTTGGAAAAATTTTGCTCTTCCTTTCTCTTTCCTTGCCTTAAATGCCCCTCTTTAAATCCTTGCCACATATCACCACATAATTGGTGGAACTCGACCATTCACACCCTACACCCATACATAACAACACACACAAGGTTACCTCCACTAACACATACACTACTTCCCTCTATACATGTACACTCTATTAAAACCCACAAATAGATGCTTATGTCAAATTCTCTTTTTAATCCTTAAACTCTTATAACCTCAAACATTGATATTCATAATTTACTATTGGCCGCAATTATCAAAACTTTCACTTAAAATCTTAAATTATCCGTCTGACATACCAAACACTTCAACTTGCATGACTTCGGTCGCTACTCATCCTCAATTTGCACAAATCCTTCTAAGGTACTTTTCGAGGTGTGACACATTAGATCTCGAGGTTTTCATAGAATTTAATTGGTAATGTTATATTTCATATAATCCCTTTACGTTATTATTTGCGAATAATAACTAAAGTTTATTGTTGGCAATGCATAAGTGTGAATGTTTATCTATAAACATTTACTATTATTATGGGATTGAGCATGTCGGACAGAGAAGTAGCCCACTCACAAGGGTGTTTACCTTAGTTTTGTCAATGAGTTGGCAAAGACTAAAATGAGGCGATTTTTGAACATATGAGAATGCTCGAGAGCTTATTCAAAATAAAAGTGCCATCTTGCAGAAATTATAAGATGAGTCTTGTTAAGGGGTGAGATAAAGACATACATAAATTTGTATGCTTTGGATTGAGATCCCAAATAAGGATTGTGTGGAATCCGATGGTAAGTTATATGCAACTACCATGTTCTGTCTAAAAAGCCAGAAGTAGTCCTTAAGTAATCGGACTAAAGTTGGGTGCTTCGGTGCATCGCAACCTTACGCTTCTGTATGGTGTTTGATGTACACATTATTGAAATGTGAGACATACGCTCCTTTAAGGGAAGGAAAGAACGCTATAACACATGTTTTATACCGTGTGTGCTTATGTGACCACAGGGATGGGAATTTAATAATATTACTGATCTCAACTTTCCCTATTGTGAGACCCTATTTATATTTTGACCCTTAGAACCCTTAACTTATCCCTGAAGTATGGTTCAATGTGGCTAGCTTAGTTAGTTTCCAAGAGGACCGGGAAAAGTTTAGGCCTGGAGGATCTAACTAGAAAAGTGAGTTGAATTATGATGGATGGCATACAGTAAGAGGGGAAGATAGCCTTTTGATCACTTTTATAAGGTTTCGTGGTTCACTGGCTATCCTATTATAGTTTCTACGAGTAGAAACATAATAGTGAGCACTAAAATTGTTTTATGAGATCATGAGTTAAAACAGTGAATGTAAGAAGGCAATCTAGGGTTAGGCATACATGAAGAAGAGGATCTTATTTTTCGAGACGCTATATATCCCTAACAGGTGTATAGCACTAGTGCTCTCGAGGTATGCTGGTCACACTATCTATCTGCTAGTATAACTAAAGATTAAGACTGGAATGTGTTCCGTCATGTGTGAGTGGGAGATGATAGAGTTGGGATACGCCCATGACTCTATAATGGATTGAGTTCCAATCCAGATTAAATTGAGTTATTTAATCTGATTAAGATTATCAAATCCTATCTCAGAAAGAGTCTGAGTTAAACTAGAGTTAGGGCTCTAGCTTTTAGGATCTCTATAAATAGAGGTGAGGTCCTCATTATTTGGAAACGAGAAAACGTATACGCCACAAGGCTGCTCATTCCCACTCATAGTTTTTTGTCGTAATCTTTCCGGGGCTTTTAGATTGTGGAATAACTGCTATTATCCCACATGTGGATAAAAGCCAGGCCAGTGACCAAAAACAAACGGGATCCTTGTAGATGCTTCCGCAACGAGTTTCTGCACTACAAGAGGTAGGTACCATTTATTATGATACCTCCATTAAATTATATTTGTTATAATTTCCAAATCTATCAAATATGAACAATATTTCAATATTAACCTTCAATAAAAATGTCCGTACATAAAATTTTCAATATTTTAGCACATTTAAAAAATAAATTTAAATAAAAAATTTATATCGATTTCAATACTTTAAAAAAAAATTCGCACTTATTTAAATTTTATGTGAATAATTTTTTTATAAAATGTTATAATTTTTCATCCCATTGGACTGAATTCCTAACTATGTCCCTATCAGGATCACTTTTATAATAATACTATTTGGTCTTATCAAAAATTTCCTTATGGCTGTAATAGGTACTCAATTTCTTTTTGTCGACCGTAAACGTTTTAATCACGTTTGAGTTTGAATTACCGAATATAGAAACTATTTAGTGCTAGTCACGAACTCAGTTTTCAAAAAACTAATAGATTGGCCCCAATTTTTGATTAAAACACTGTAGCAAAGATAGATTCCGGTTAATATTCAATTTGAGTAAATTCGATAGAGTAACGAATAGTGCAATGTGTTAGTAATTGAGAAGGTCTATAAGAATGTATAGTAACAATTTGATTGGATCTACTAGAAACAAAATTGCTTCTATATTTGATATGAGAACACGGAAATGTGTCATGATCACTTTGAAATTCATAAATCAATGATTAGAATTTAAGGATGAAGGTGGTGGACTATCAGAACAAGAACCTCCGAAGACGGTGGCTATGGTGGCAGTAACAATATAGAATTGGCAGATTTATTAGACTTCATCTTGTCCACATTTGTTCACATAATGTTAAGTGGTTTTGGACTTGGATGAAGAAATATTGTTATATAATATAATAAACATGGTTTAAGGGTGCTTTTTTTATTTAGGAAAAATTCATACTTTAATCTTTGAACTATTCGACTTTTCTTGATTGTATTTCTGAATTTTAAAAACTACAAATTAGATACTTGTATTATGATTTTATTCCTTATTAGGTACTTGAATATTTCCTGAATTCTTTCAATTTATGAAATTGCTCTAAATTTTTTTTTCCTTTCAAAACTTATTTTCTTCTTCAGACACAGGCAAACCCTATAAAATCACTCAAAAATATTTAATCAAAGATTATGATACCGTTTAAAGTGAGCCTCCTATATACTAAAAATTTTAACTGATCTAGGTAGAATTATAGAGCGAATATGGGATCTTTAAAACTATTTTGGATATTAGATTCTGAAATTTCGGACTTCACTCAATTTTTCATATTCATTAAAGTACCGAAAACTTGCAACAAAAGCCAAAAATATCTTTGTTCTTGAGAAAATAATTATCAAACTCGCTCACTCTATTTTAGAGCCAATTTTTCTAAACATTCTAAAAAAATTTCTACACAAAGCGAGTTTGAAAAGTATATTTTCAAAAATAGGGAGTCTCTAGATTTCGTCGCAAGTTTTCGATATTTTAATGAATATGTAAAATTGAAGGAATCAATCTCCAAAATTGTAACACCCCCTACCCATGTGTAGGCGATCCCATCCGATAAGGAGTGAGATGCCGTGCGAGTCAAGGTGCCACCACACAGATAAAATACAAATCATACATTCACAAATACAGGGTAATTAAAAACCTTGCAAAACAATAAGAGCGACAGCTGAACATGCTTTAATATAACAAAAATGATTATAATAATGTTTTGAAAAAACTGGCTGAAATAAAAGATAATTACATATCAAAAAAATACAAATGCGGAAGCTACTACAAAAACTGATACATGAGAGTTCTGTACAAAAGAATCATCAAAGATTACAAAAGCTAAGCCCTACACTAAACCTTCCTGTGTTGGCTTGATTGACAGCGACTCTCCCAAAGCAAAACATCTTCCGCACCTGTACGGGTAAAAACACCGTGCTAAGCGATAAATGCTTAGTGGGGAAACACACAGGCAGTATGGACGGCCATTCACAATAGTCGTCGAGGTATAACATATTCACAATGGTAAATGCAGATAATCATAGTAAGTAATTATACATTATTGCATATAAATGCCATACTTTCGATAACATATGCTCATATCCATATTCACATTCATAATTACATTAATTGATCATTCATCTCATTATCATACTCATTCAATATCACAATCGTATAATCACATTAGAGCAAAATAAAGCAAACAAGACACCTGCTGACTCACAATAGTGGATAACGAGTATACGGACAGTACCTTACGGGTACGAATCGAATACTGACAGTACCTTATGGGTACGAATTAAAAACCACTTAATTTTATCAATTACAAAACATTTTACAAAAGGGACGTTAAACAAGATCCAAATACTGAGGGTGTAGACACCGGGTCCTGAGTAAGCCTAGATCGAAGTTACCCAATGATGATAATTGCCTTCACAGGCTTAAAAGGTTAAAAGTGATGGTTTTCTCGTCAAATTTGCATTTTAGAGTGAAAAATTAGAAAATAATAAAAAATATTTAAAAAATTAGTTTTGAAAAATGAAGACTTAAAATTATAGTGTTTTTAGTCAATTTAAAATTTAAAAAAAAAATTAAAACATAATAAATTTTTCGGATCGCGAGTGTCGGGCTCGACAGCGCGCAGGTACCCAGCGCGCAGACGCCCAGGCAGCGCGCTGGGCGAGATTTGGAGACGCGCAGCGTCGCCAATGCCGCGCGTCGCTAAAAAGCGACGCGCAGCATTGTGCGCATTGCGCGCGATTTCCGCGCCTCTGCGCGCGGATTTCGCGCAGCCTAGCTGCGTGAAGCCCGTCGCTCTATAGCGACGGGCGTCCCTCATCCCCTGGCCGTCGCTATAGGGTCTGATACCCCTTTTTCCGATTTTTTCACCAAAAAATCCGTTTTTTATCCCATTTCTTTTGGGTTTTTGAGTTCAAATTAAATTCTAAAATATTTTTTTAGATAATTAATTAATAAAACTTGATTTTATCATTAAAAATAAAAGAATTTTGTGTTAAAATAGGTTTGTTTTTCTTAATTAAATTAGGGCATCCTAATTTATTTTATAAAGACTTTATGATGAAAAATCAAAGGAGCCTCCACATTCTTTTTAGACCAAAAATTTCCAGAATTCTTCTTCTATTTTCTCTTCAAAAATTTCAGATTTCTCTTTTAATTAAAAAGGTTTAATTGAAATTGAAAGATCAATTTTCAATTCTTAATTATTCCAATTAATTTCTTTGTTTTTCCTCCATAAACACAAGAAATTAATCATCACTTTGAAATCAATTTCTTTTCAATCTTAAGCATACAAGTCAATTCCTTTGTTTTCTCCATAAACAAAGAGAATTAATTTTATTGCTAAATTATTATTTCAAGCAATTTTCCGGAAAATCATCACTTTTCCTTCATCAAATCCAATACTCTGAGGGTAAATATTCTAGGCTCAATTTCAATTCTAATCTATTATTATTTAATTCATTCATGTATATTTTATTGTTTTTATTGATTTATTTATTGTTTTCATCTATTCATTTGTATTGATCTTATATTTGTTCCATTTAATTGTTTATATATGATTTTATATTTGTTCATGTGAATATTGTTTTCTTTCAATTCCTAACATGTAAATGATTTCATTGTGATTCCTAATTATTTTTAACATGCAAATAATTAACTTAAATTAATCTTTTTCCATGTAAATAGTTTATATTAATTATGAACTCATCAATTAACCTTGTTATGTATCATTATTGTTTTCATCATTTATTTGTTTACTAATTTTTATTATTCTTTTTATCATTGTTACATGATTGATTTATTATTATTTGTTTATTTATTCATTTATTATTTTTCACTTATCATCATTATTTTCATCATGTGTATATTTTCATGTACTAATTAATTAACATGTTTTATTTTATTTTCATCACATCATTTAATCATTTATCACATATAATGCATGTTTCTCATTTATTTTGGTTTGTTAACATTTTGATTCAATTATCATTCTTTTCATATCATCTTATTTTATTTTATTTTGTTATTAATTATTTTTTATGTTTAATTGATTTAATTGATTCAATTACTGACATTATTTTATTTGTATTTTGTTTTTTATGTCTAAACTCATTTTTGATTGGGCGTTTTCGCGAGCACACGGGGAGGTCCAAAAGGCTCGTTCGGAATATTTATTTTTCTTTATTTGTAATATTTTATTTATTTGGCTTTTTCCTATTTATTTTTGCCATATAATTTTCTTGTAAAATTGTTTATTTAGGCCAGCTAGAAAGAAAGTCACTAAACCATTTTTATTAATTAACTTGGTATTTTTTCTAAATAAAAATGGGACCAATGTCTCAATTTTCTCCATCCAAAATCATCACATAAAAATTATTTCATAATAATATGCATGCGAGGACCAATGTCCTCAACATTAATAAATATCTCGATTTATGCATGATCTGTATTTTATTTACAATGGGGGTTGTATTCCGCCCTTAGTTTTATTGTAATATTTTTACATGTGCTTTATTTTACTTATGCTTTTACCGCTTTTTCTTAAATGTATGTTATGCGCTTTAATTAATTGCATTAAATGTATGTGAAATGGGATGAAATAATAAATTCAAAACTCAACTATAAACTTAACCAGTGTATGAATAAATGAGAAGTCCCGAACTCAGCTCTGGTTTTTGGGCTCAAAGAGGCGAGAGGTTTACCCTCCAAGACACCTCTTGTGTCACGAGACTTTAGCGTTAATCCTAGGCTCCTTAGGGCGAGAGGTTTACCTTCCAAGACCCCTTTGGCTAGCCCAAAATGGATACTAAGCGCAGTCTTAGGCTCTCCGAGGCGAGATAAACTTTCCCAATGTTCTATTGGGTGGCGACTCCATGAAACCTCATTGTTGCCCAACATAGACGCACTTGCGATTTATTGCAAGCTATCAACGGACCCATAAATGCCCAATCGCCTTCAAGCGGGCGGTCCCATGGGCGGCAGCGGGGATCCGGCACGCGTCACAGAGGGGTTCGCGAGGAACCAAACGGGGACCTCATTGGTGCCCAAACTAAACTGAGGCTGTAGCTAAAAGACTCTATTATGAGTGCCTAACTATCCACTTACTTGACTCTAGCAGGTCATGCATAAACCAGATCATGTTTCAAAACACAACATATAATTCACCCTGTATAATTCGCAATATAGTAGGCATATAAACATATTCATATAGCATATAGTAAGGATAAAAATTAAAAAAGACATCTGAAATTCATTTTCAAAAAACTGGGCACGCAGGAAAAATAGGACAGGTCGGAGCGCGACAGAGGGAAAATGGGCACGAGTCGTGCTGAGGGACACGACTCGTGTCTAATTCCTCCTCAAATGTGCTCTGCAGCACGAAAAGATGGGACATCGCCACAGCACGAGTCGTGCTAGGCCAGCACGAAACGTGCCGAAATGCCTCCTTCCCTCCGTCTAGCTCTCCACAGCATGACTTGCACACTGAAGGAGCACGAGTCGGATGGTGGAGCACGAGATGGACGAAAAACCATTACTTCGCTGCTATCCTGCGGGGATGCACGGCTCACACACACAAGGAGCACGAGTCGTGCTTCTCCGATACGAGTTGGACACAGAGCAATGTACAATGCCATAACGTGAGACCTGGCATTCTTCTCTATCGCACTCGTGGCAGAGATGACATTTCCAGTTCCCAGCAAAACACAAACATCCAGATTTTTCCCCTAATCAAATCCATTTTGACCCAAAACACTTTTAATCCAATCTTACCTCAATTATAGCCTCCAAAACACCATAACGAACATAAAACAACATATTTCAACAATTAATTCCCATTAATTCATCAATTTAAACTCATAATCTCAAAGATCACAAAATCTGGAAATTTTGGAGCAAAACTCATTCAATCCTCACAATCACTTCAATAAATCCACACTTATGCATAATCATTTATCACAACCAAAAACCCATAACATGCATGCCAATATAGGTCCATTTACATAACCAAAATTTCAGAAATTCATGCACATACACATTTGAACATATGAATAACAAAACAGCAGAAATTCCAAACCTTATCTCCTTAGCTCCAAATCTAATGAGTTCCATGTCACACCCCATTTGCCCCCTAGTTGAATGAGCCATATATGTATGTGTGTGCAATTGCATGAGTTTTGTATCATGAGGGCATTTTGGTAATCTTGCATGTTTTAAGAGTTTTACTAGCATGTGGGTGCATGCATGGTGCCATGGTGTGAGTTAGTTGGGTTAGTTTGGTGTGTGCTCAAGCGCACCATTGTAGTGTGTGTTCATGAGAGTTTCATCATGTGTGGTTGAGTGCACCATAGTAGGATATGCACTAGTGAGTTATTGTAGTGTGTAGACATGCATATGTTTGTAGGGTGTGTGTTAGGAGTTGCACTTGTGTGTGTTGCTCACACATGAGTAGGATGCATTAGTTGGGAGAGTCTTGTGTGTATATGAGCATGTCTTTTGGGTGTGAGTGATCAAATCCCACCAATGGAGAAGTGACACTTGTCTAGGGTTAAGGAAAAAGAAAAAGAAAAAGGAAAGAGGAGAGAAGGGAACGGTGGCTGCCTTCATTCCCGTTCTTCTCCTCCCTCACTCTCTTCTTCTTCCTTTTCTCTTCCTCCAAGAACCCTAGCTTGGAAGAAAGGCTTAGTTGGTGGAAATTGATCATTGTTTAGCATTTTAAAGGTAAATCTACTGCATTTATTCTCATTTTCTTTATTTGGTTCTCCATCTTCTTCTCTTTCTTTCTTATTTTCGGAAATGGGTTTGAAGTGGGTTTTGTGTTTCTGTGTTGGGTTGCTTTTGTTGCTTAGTTAAACCTCCTCGTGAACCAAAGGGTAAAGAGAAGGTCGGACCAAGTGGAACTAAACAATAGGAGCAAAGGATTTTGAAGGTTTGGGAACTTTCTTACTTTTGCATGAGAAATGTTCATGTATGTGTTTTGATGATTTCTTGGAATTTGATTGTTAGATGTTTTGTATCTTGATGTATATGATATGGGTATTTGCTTTGAAGTGTGAATCTTGCAAAAGCATGAGTTAATTATGGTAATTTTGGAATTGATGTGGTTTGATGCATAAATTGGGTTTTTGATTGATTTTTGACATTGAATGTGTAAAGTAATGGATTGGATGAAGTTTATTGTGAATAAATGTTGTATTATGGTTGTTGATGTTAATGGATGGCTGGATTTGAGGTAAGTAACCTTGGAATGAGTTTTGTGTGGTTGGTTGAGGATTTGGAAGAAGAAAATCTGCAGAATTTCTGCAGATTTTTGAAGTCCCTACACTATCGCGATCGCGACACCTATCGCGATCGCGACAGAGAGCGGTCTTAGGAGCTTTGCTGTAGCAAGCATGCGACGCCGTCGCGAGCCCGCGACAGCCGAAGTGATATGTACCCTCTGTCGTGATCGCGATAGAGCGTATTGTTGGCCTAGTGCTATCGCAACCACGCGATCCGTCGCGAGCCCGCGACAGCACCATTTGTCCTCTGTCGCGATCGCGACATCCGTCGCGAGCGCGACAGAGCCTGGCCCTTCCGTCCACCTCGCAGTCGCGAAGTCCGTTGCGCACACGCAGCGAAGATATTTTGGTCTCTATCGCGAGCGCGACTGTCCCTTATATGTTAAGTGAGTTTTCTTTCATTGTGCGTGGCATGAACTTCTGTTTCTTTTAACAGTTATGAGATTTATGCTAAGTGTTTTATGAATGACATGAATATGGAACCATGATATTATTGTGCACATATATGATGATTATTTTGAGAAATTATGAAATGGATTGAATGGTTTATGTATGACCTGCTAGAGTCTAGTAAGTGGATAGTTAGGCATGCCTAATAGAGTCTTTGCTGCAGCTTCTGTTTTCCGTTCGGACCCTGATCAGGTCCCCGTTTGGTTCCTCGCGAACTTCTGTAATGTGTTTGGATCTTGTTTAAGGTCCTTCTAGGAATATTTGTGAATGAAAAGTTAAAATGATTCTTCATATTCGGTTGGTACCCGTAAAGTACTTTCTGTTCACTCGTTATCCACTACCTTGAGTCAGCAGGTGTTTCAATGCTCATAGTGCTGGTATGAATTGTTATATGAGAAAACATATGTTTTATCCTTATGGATTCAATGATGAAAAGTAAAATCTACTATCAGAATATGATTATTATTATGAACCTTCTGATGAATGGCTATATGTATGTACGCATGCGAACTGCTTTGACGACCGTTGTGAATGGTTGTCCTTATGCTTTGTGTTTGTTTCCCCACTAAGCGTTTATCGCTTAGCACGGTGTGTTTACCCGTGCAGGTGCGGAAGGAATTTATCTTGGGAGAGTTGCCGCCATCGAAGCCAACACAGCAGGGTCTTAGTGTAGGGCTTATTTTTGTAGCTTTATGATTCTTTTTGTATATAACTCTCATATTTTGATTATGTATCCGCTTCCGCTTTTGTATATGTAATCTTCGGATTTGTAATTATCGTTTATATCTCTCAGTTGATCAGAACAGTAATGTAATGCTTCTATTATATTAATGCATGATCAACTTATTCTATGAATGGTGTTATAAAGTTTTAAATTATCCTGTATTTCGTTATGTATGTTTATGTATGAATGTATGCGTTTTCTGTATCTGTGTGGTGGCACCTTTACTCATACGGCATCTCATTCCTTATCGGATGGGATCGCCTACGTATGGGTAAGGGGTGTTATAAGTTGTGGTATCAGAGCCTGGTTTAGGCGTTTCTGGGTGATTGTTTATATGATGCTATGTGTGCATATGTCTATGTCTAGGGCTGTGTTGGCTGATGTGGTTGTCCTCTTGTTTGTTAGATGAATTCTGATTCTGTTCACGGTGCGCTCCGCT
The DNA here is from genome assembly GCA_947683425.1 of Excoecaria cochinchinensis. Classification (NCBI taxonomy): domain Eukaryota; kingdom Viridiplantae; phylum Streptophyta; class Magnoliopsida; order Malpighiales; family Euphorbiaceae; genus Excoecaria; species Excoecaria cochinchinensis. The sequence goes on from CANTUQ010000004.1 coordinate 9,903,789, forward strand.
GAAAGTGTGAACCCTCCAGCGATAGATCCGTCTGTCTCTGTTTTGGTATTGGCTCAACGTGCTAGGGTTCAACCCGAGGCCGCTGCCATGCCTTTTGAGACGATGCTCAGATTGCATCAGGACATGGCTCAGGTTTTAGAAAGGGTGACTGCCCCGAAAGCTCCGATAGTGATTCTGAGAAGAGCTGGTGTGGAAGATTTTTATGGGACCGAACTTGATGAATCTGATTTAGCCGAGAAGTGGTTGGATAAGGTTAAGAGAGCTCTTAGGGAAGTCAGGTGTCCTCCTGATCAGCAAGCTGAGTGTGCTATAGCTTTGCTTCAAGGTCCAGCATATGAATGGTGGGAGTTGGTGAGTAGGCAACCTCAGATGCCTGATCCTTTGACATGGGATTTCTTTGATGAGCAGTTCACTAAGAAGTATGTGACTCAGGCATATAAGGACGCAAGATGGGCGCAGTTTCTGAGTTTGAGGCAAAGGGCCTTGTCGGTTGCGGATTATGAGAAGGAGTTTAACCGGTTGTCTCGTTATGCTCCGCATGGGGTTATGACGGATGATTTTAGATGCAAGCACTTTGAGGATGGGTTGAATGATTCATTGAAGATCGCTTTAGTTTCTTTGATGTGTATGCCAGAAGTACATTATTATCAGATTGCTAAAGCTAGTTTGAGGGCAGAGAAGGCGGAAACTTTGATTAGAGAGAGAGCTCAGCGCAGGAGTTCTGCTAGAGGTGGTGTTTCCTCATCTTCGGGTAAGAGGTCTAGGAACCCGCAAGATGATCCTGCAGCTGGTTCGGCTACCAGAGGAAGAAGGCAAGGGTCAACTGCAGTATCTGGTTCTGGTAGAGGTGGCAGGTCTGATGCTGCACCTGTTTGTTCGAACTGCAGTAAGGCTCACTGGGGTGAGTGTAGGTGGCTTACCGGTGGGTGTTTCAGGTGTGGGAGCACCGAGCACCGTGTGGTTAATTGTCCTCAGATGGGTGAAGATTCGGGTCCCCAGAGAGGAGCTAGTAGAGTAGGATCGAATGCTTCTCAGGCTGCGACAGGTAGAGGTAGAGGTAGAGGTCGAGGCGGTCGACCTAGAGAAGGAGCTGGTTTTGAGACAGTTGAGCGTCTTCCCCCAATGGCCGCTAGAGCTTATGCAGTTAGAGCCAGAGAGGAGCAGGATGCCCCCGATGTGATTGCTGGTAAGTTCCTACTCCATGACACTGAATTATATGCTCTAATAGATCCTGGTTCCACACACTCATATTTGTGCATGCATAAGATTATTGATAAGTTGCATATGGTAGAACAGCTAGACTATGAGATATGTGTGACCAATCCATTAGGGCATAGTGTCAGTGTGAGTAGAGTTTATAGGAATTGTCTGTTGATGGTTGAGGGTGTTGAGTTCCCTGTGGATTTGATAGAGTTACCCTTCAGAGAGTATGATTTGATTTTGGGTATGGATTGGTTGAGCAAGCATAGAGCCGTGGTTGATTGTCATAGGAAGACTTTCGTGCTTCGGGATAGGAACCGAGCTCCAGTGTTTGTTAGAGGTTTGGGTGCGAGTTCTGTGCACAATGTGATTTCTGCGATTCAAGCCAAGAGGTTTTTGAGAAAAGGTTGTGAGGCTTTTCTGGCTGTGGTTTTGGATTCCAGGAGGGATCAAGTTAGGATTGAGGACATCCCTATTGTCCGAGAGTTTAATGATGTTTTCCCGAGCGACTTGCCGGGTTTGCCTCCAGAGAGGGAAGTTGAGCTAGCCATAGAGATTATGCCGGGTACCACACCGGTATCGAAAGCACCTTATCGGATGGCTCCTGTGGAGTTGAGAGAACTTAAAACTCAACTGCAAGAGCTATTGGATAAGGGGTTCATTCGACCCAGCATATCTCCTCGGGGAGCTCCGGTCCTGTTTGTTAAGAAGAAGGATGGATCTTTGAGGATGTGTATTGACTACAGGCAGATTAATAAGGTCACAATGAAGAATAAGTATCCATTGCCCAGAGTTGAAGATTTGTTTGATCAGCTTCGAGGTGCAGGTGTGTTTTCCAAGATTGATCTTCGGTCTGGGTATTATCAGCTTTGTATTAAGGACGAGGATGTAGTTAAGACTGCATTCCGGACTCGGTATGGCCGCTATGAGTTCCTTGTTATGCCGTTTGGTTTGACTAATGCTCCAGCGGCATTCATGGATTTGATGAATAGAGTGTTTAGGCCATACTTGGACCGGTTTGTAGTAGTTTTTATAGATGACATTTTGGTATTTTCCAAGGATGAAGCCGAGCATGAAGAGCATCTTCGGATGGTTTTGCAAATTTTGAGAGAGCATCGGTTGTTTGCTAAGTTGAGTAAGAGTGATTTTTGGCTTCGAGAAGTGTCGTTTTTGGGCCATATAGTTTCAGCTAAGGGTATCCAAGTGGATCCAGCCAAGATTGAGGCAATAGTGGATTGGAAAGCGCCAAGGAATGTCCAGGAAGTGAGGAATTTCCTTGGTTTAGCGGGTTATTACCGTCGGTTCGTTAAGGGTTTTTCAGTGATAGCTGCTCCGATGACTAGGTTATTAAGGAAAGGAGTTAAGTTCGAATGGTCGGATAAGTGCCAAGCCTGTTTTGAGAGGTTGAAACAGTTGTTAGTTGAAGCTCCTATACTAACTCAACCCACCTCGGGTAAGGAGTTTGTTATGTATAGTGACGCTTCAGGTGTTGGTTTGGGATGTGTTCTGATGCAGGAAGGTAAGGTTGTGGCTTATGCTTCCCAACAATTGAAGCCGCATGAAAGGAATTATCCGATGCATAATCTTGAGTTAGCCGCGGTTGTCTTCGCTTTGAAAATTTGGCGTCATTATCTCTACGGGGAGAAGTGCAGGATCTTTACGGACCACAAGAGTTTGAAGTATTTTCTGACTCAGAAGGAATTGAATATGAGGCAACGTCATTGGCTTCAGCTGTTTAAGGACTATGATTGGATTGTGGATTACCATCCGGGTAAGGCCAATGTAGTTGCAGATGCTTTGAGTAGGAAGTCAGTTTCTACCTTATTTTTGAGACGGTTCAGATGGAGGTTTGGTTCAGATGGGGCTTTGATAGCTCAGTTGAGGGTCAAGCCTACTTTGAGACAGCGGGTAGTAGATGCTCAGAAGGTTGATGAGAAGCTTCAGCGGATTGTGCAAGAAGTCAGTTTGGGCAAGCAGTCAGAGTTTTTGGTTCAGGATGGGGTTCTCCTGTTTGGAAACCATTTGTGTGTACCGGATAGTGAAGAGTTAAGAAGACAGATTTTGGATGAGGCACATAGTTTAGTTTTCACCATGCATCCTGGCAGTGTGAAGATGTATCGGGATTTGAAGCAGTTCTTTTGGTGGTCTGGTATGAAGAGGGACATAGTGGACTTTGTGTCTAAGTGCCTGACTTGTCAGCAGGTCAAGGCTGAGCACCAGGTTCCTTCTGGATTGCTTACGCCTTTGTCCATTCCAGAGTGGAAGTGGGTTGACATCGCCATGGATTTTGTTTTCGGATTGCCATTGACTAAGAGAAAGCATGATTCTGTTTGGGTTGTTGTGGATCGACTCATGAAGTCTGCTCACTTTTTGCCGTTTAGAATGGATTATCCGATGCATAGATTGGCCAGTATTTATGTGGATGAGATAGTTCGGTTGCATGGAGTGCCTTTGTCCATAGTTTCGGATAGGGACCCGAGGTTCACATCCAAGTTCTGGAAAGAATTGCAGCGAGCTTTGGGTACCAAGCTGAAGTTCAGTACAGCGTTTCATCCTCAGACTGATGGTTAGTCCGAGCGTGTGATTCAGATCTTAGAGGATATGATGAGGGCTTGTGTTTTAGACTTTCCGAGTAGTTGGGACAAGTATGTATCATTGATGGAGTTTGCTTACAACAACAGTTTCCAGTCGAGCATTGGTATGTCACCGTATGAGGCTCTGTATGGACGTCAGTGTAGGACTCCGGTTTGTTGGACAGAGTTGTCTGAGAGGTCAGTGATTGGGCCAGATTTGGTTAGAGATACAGAAGAAAAGATTAGAGTTGTGCAGCGGAATTTGAAGGTGGCCAAGGATCGACAGAAGTCTTATTCCAATCTGAAGAGAAAGGATGTGCAGTTTGAAGTTGGGGACAAGGTTTTTCTTAAAGTGTCTCCTTGGAGAAAAGTACTTCGCTTTGGAAAGAAGGGAAAGCTTAGTCCTCGCTTCATTGGTCCGTATGAGGTTTTAGCAAGAGTTGGTCTAGTGGCTTACAGATTAGCTTTGCCGATGGAATTGTCGAAGCTTCATGATGTGTTTCACGTTTCGATGCTCTGTCGGTACAGATCAGATCCTTCCCATGTGCTGTCGGTTCAAGAAGTTCAGGTGCAGTCAGATTTTTCCTACGATGAGGAGCCTAGAGCTATCTTAGCGCGGGAAGTAAGACAGTTGAGGAATAAGCAGATTCCTTTGGTCAAGGTTTTGTGAAATGACCATGGGGTTGAGGAAGCAACTTGGGAACCGGAGGAGTCGATGAGATTGCAGTACCCGCAATTGTTCAGTTCAGGTGAGAATTTTGAGGACGAAATTCCTGTTAGTAGGGGAGAGTTGTCACACCCCGTTTGCCCCCTAGTTGAATGAGCCATATATGTATGTGTGTGCAATTGCATGAGTTTTGTATCATGAGGGCATTTTGGTAATCTTGCATGTTTTAAGAGTTTTGCTAGCATGTGGGTGCATGCATGGTGCCATAGTGTGAGTTAGTTGGGTTAGTTTGGTGTGTGCTCAAGCGCACCATTGTAGTGTGTGTTCATGAGAGTTTCATCATGTGTGGTTGAGTGCACCATAGTAGGATATGCACTAGTGAGTTATTGTAGTGTGTAGACATGCATATGTTTGTAGGGTGTGTGTTAGGAGTTGCACTTGTGTGTGTTGCTCACACATGAGTAGGATGCATTAGTTGGGAGAGTCTTGTGTGTATATGAGGCATATCTTTTGGGTGTGAGTGATCAAATCCCACCAATGGAGAAGTGACACTAGTCTAGGGTTAAGGAAAAAGAAAAAGAAAAAGGAAAGAGGAGAGAAGGGAACGGTGGCTGCCTTCATTCCCGTTCTTCTCCTCCCTCACTCTCTTCTTCTTCCTTTTCTCTTCCTCCAAGAACCCTAGCTTGGAAGCAAGGCTTAGTTGGTGGAAATTGATCATTGTTTAGCATTTTAAAGGTAAATCTACTGCATTTATTCTCATTTTCTTCATTTGGTTCTCCATCTTCTTCTCTTTCTTTCTTATTTTCGGAAATGGGTTTGAAGTGGGTTTTGTGTTTCTGTGTTGGGTTGCTTTTGTTGCTTAGTTAAACCTCCTCGTGAACCGAAGGGTAAAGAGAAGGTCGGACCAAGTGGAACTAAACAATAGGAGCAAAGGATTTTGAAGGTTTGGGAACTTTCTTACTTTTGCATGAGAAATGTTCATGTATGTGTTTTGATGATTTCTTGGAATTTGATTGTTAGATGTTCTGTATCTTGATGTATATGATATGGGTATTTGCTTTGAAGTGTGAATCTTGTAAAAGCATGAGTTAATTATGGTAATTTTGGAATTGATGTGGTTTGATGCATAAATTGGGTTTTTGATTGATTTTTGAAATTGAATGTGTAAAGTAATGGATTGGATGAAGTTTATTGTGAATAAATGTTGTATTATGGTTGTTGATGTTAATGGATGGCTGGATTTGAGGTGAGTAACCTTGGAATAAGTTTTGTGTGGTTGGTTGAGGATTTGGAAGAAGAAAATCTGCAGATTTTCGAAGTCCCGACACTATCGCGTTCGCGACACCTATCGCGATCGCGACAGAGAGCGGTGTTGGGAGCTTCGCTGTCGCGAGCACGCGATGCCGTTGCGAGCCCGCGACAGCCGAAGTGATATGTACCCTCTGTCGCGACCGCGACAACTATCGCGATCGCGACAGAGCGTATTGTTGGCCTAGTGCTATCGCGACCACGCAATCCGTCGCGAGCCCGCGACAACACCATTTTTCCTCTGTCGTGATCGCGACATCCGTCGCGAGTGTGACAGAGCCTGGCCCTTCCGTCCTCCTTGTGGTCACGAAGTCCGTCGCGCGCACGCAGCGAAGAGACTTTGGTCTCTGTCGCGAGCGCGACAGTCCCTTGTATGTTAAATGAGTTTTCTTTCATTGTGCGTGGCATGAACTTCTGTTTCTTTTAACAGTTATGAGATTTATGCTAAGTGTTTTATGAATGACATGAATATGGAACCATGATATTATTGTGCACATATATGATGATTATTTTGAGAAATTATGAAATGGATTGAATGGTTTATGTATGACCTACTAGAGTCTAGTAAGTGGATAGTTAGGCATGCCTAATAGAGTCTTTGCTGCAGCTTCTGTTTTCCGTTCGGACCCTGATCAGGTCCCCGTTTGGTTCCTCGCGAACTTCTGTAATGTGTTTGGATCTTGTTTAAGGTCCTTCTGGAAATATTTGTGAATGAAAAGTTAAAATGATTCTTCATATTCGGTTGGTACCCGTAAAGTACTTTCTGTTCACTCGTTATCCACTACCTTGAGTCAGCAGGTGTTTCAATGCTCATAGTGCTGGTATGAATTGTTATATGAGAAAACATATGTTTTATCCTTATGGATTCAATGATGAAAAGTAAAATCTGCTATGAGAATATGATTATTGTTATGAACCTTCTAATGAATGGCTATATGTATGTACGCTTGCGAACTACTTTGACGACCGTTGTGAATGGTTGTCCTTATGCTATGTGTTTGTTTCCCCACTAAGCGTTTATCGCTTAGCACGGTGTGTTTACCCGTGCAGGTGCGGAAGGAATTTGTCTTGGGAGAGTCGCCGCCATCGAAGCCAACACAGCAGGGTCTTAGTGTAGGGCTTATTTTTGTAGCTTTATGATTCTTTTTGTATAGAACTCTCATATTTTGATTATGTATCCGCTTCCGCTTTTGTATATGTAATCTTGGGATTTGTAATTATCGTTTATATCTCTCAGTTGATCAGAACAGTAATGTAATGCTTCTATTATATTAATGCATGATCAACTTATTCTATGAATGGTGTTATAAAGTTTTAAATTATCCTGTATTTCGTTATGTATGTTTATGTATGAATGTATGCGTTTTCTGTATCTGTGTGGTGGCACCTTTACTCATACGGCATCTCATTCCTTATCGGATGGGATCGCCTACGTATGGGTAAGGGGTGTTACATTCCACTAGTAACAACCTTCTCCTTGCCTTTCGGGTCACGGGGAGGCTCAACTAACCAACAAACCAACAATAACACACAAAATACAAACCCAAGATCAAAACCCCAAACCCAGAAAATGAAGGAGAAGATGAACAACAATGAAAAGAAAGAAGGAGATGAAGATAAAATGCAAGAACTTACCAAAAGAAACATAAGGAGATGATCAATTCCCACTAGCAGCGCTTGAATCTAAGCTAGGGTTATCGGTGAAGAGAAAAGGAAGAAGAATAGAGGGTGAGAAGGGAAAAACGGGAATGATTTATACCTCTCCCCTTGTTCTTTCTTCTTCTTTTTCTTTTCCTAACCCTAGGCAAGTGTCATCTTCCTATTAATGGGATTTGATCACTCACACTCAAACCACATGCATCATTCACACACAAAGACACCCCAACTTAAACACACCCTACTATGGTATGCTCATGCACACACAAACATAACCCAACTTACTCACATCCTACTACCATACATGCACCCTCAAACTAATAAAACCCACAAACATGCATTTTTACCCAGAATGCCCTTATAATATGCCAAAACACACACATTGCATGCACACACAGATGGCTCATTCTACTAGGGGGCAAACGGGGTGTGACAACTCTCCCCTACTAACAAGAATTTTGTCCTCGAAATTCTCACTTGAACTGAACAAATGCGGATACTGATCTCTCATTGAATCCTTTGGTTTCCAAGTCACTTCCTCGACTCCATGGTGATTCCATAACACTTTTACTAAAGGGATCTGCTTACTCCTGAGCTGTCTCATTTCTCGAGCTAGGATAGCTTTTGGTTCTTCATCATAAGAGAAATCTGGCTGAACTTATACATCTTGAATTGACAAAACATGTGAAGGATATGATCTGTACCGATAACGCATCAAAACATGGAAGACATCGTGCAACTTTGCCAACTCCATCGGTAAAGCCAATCTATAGGCTACCGGACCAATCTTAGCCAAAATCTCATAGGGACCAATGAAGCGAGGACTAAGCTTACCCTTCTTTCCAAATCGAAGAACTTTCCTCCAAGGCAAAACTTTAAGGAAAACCTTGTCCCCGACTCAAAACTGCATATCTTTCCTCTTCATATTGGCATAAGACTTTTGTCAATCTTTAGCCGCCTTCAGATTCCGCTGCACAACTCTGATCTTCTCCTCGGTATCCCTAACCATCTCCAGCCCAATCACTAAACGCTCGGATAGCTCGGTCCAACAAATCGGAGTCCTACACTGCCGACCATATAAAGCTTCATATGGTGCTATACCGATGCTCGACTGATAGCTATTGTTGTAGGCAAACTCCATAAGCTGCACATATCTATCCCAACTACTCGAAAAATCCAAAGCACAAGCCCGCAACATATCCTCTAAGATCTGAATAACCCTCTCTGACTGACCATCTGTCTGAGGATGGAATGCCGTACTGAAGTTCAACTTGGTACCCAAAGCTCTTTGCAATTCTTTCCAAAACTTGGATGTAAACCTTGGGTCCCGATCTGATATTATAGATAACGGCACTCCATCCAATCTAACTACCTCATCCGGATAGATACTGGCTAACTTATCCATCGGATAATCCACTCTAACTGGTAGAAAATGAGCTGACTTCGTGAGCCGATCCACTATTACCCAAACTGAGTCGTGCTTCCTGTCACACCCCAAAATGGCCCTGGTCGGGATTTGCATGCGAAGTCGGGATCGGAAGGGTATTTCGGTAATTTGTGCTAGAGAAATTTGGAGTGTTAAGGACCTAATTGAAAAGATAATTAAGTTTGTAAGGAAAGAATCGTGTAAGTGAGTGAAGTGTAATTTGTCTAAGGACTAAAGAGCATTAAGACAAGATATTTTGGTGTGAGCCAATAGGAGGCTGCCATGTGTCTTGGTTGGTGGGCAATTAATGGGAAAATGAGAAAAAGAGACAAAGAATGAAGGAGAAGAGCAGATCACGTTTTCTACTCTCTCTTCTTCTCCTCTTTGATTTCTTTCTTTTCCTTTTTCCCGTTCCTTGCCTCCCCTTCCTTGGTTGTGTGCGTGATTGGGTTTCTTGGTGGAGTTTGTGCTTTGCTTGAAGAGGTAAGTTGGGTCAAGGTTTCTACGTACTTTTCTTCTTCATCTTTTCCTGGTTTTGGTTGAGTTAGGGTTTTGAAGAGTAATTGTGGGTTTTGTTTGTGCAAGTGTTTGATGATAAGAAGAATCAAAGTAAAGGCAAGGAAAGGAGTGAGGATTGATCTTGAAGCGTGATTTTGGATCGTCATTTCCAGGTTTGGGAGCATTTTGAATGCATGCAATGTTTGAACTTCTCTGTTCTTCAATCTCAGTTGAATGTCTCTGCCCTATTTCTCACTAGACTTATAATGTGTTTGCATGGTCTAATTTCTTGAGTTTGGTGTGTTTTAGATTGTGTATATGCATGATTAAGTGAGTAGATGTGTTAGTAATGCATGACAAGTATTGATTTGGAAGTTCTGAGTTTGTGTTTTGAACCTACTGTAACTTTTAGGGTTTATATTCTTGAATGGGTTTATGCATGATTTTGATTGTTTGATTGTGGAATTAATTGCAATTATCTTGTTTATGATGTTTGGAAGATCGACTGTAAGGTAAGATGAGTTTGGATGTGTTTTGAATCAGATTGAAAATGATTTTATCGAGTTCTTTGAATTCTGGGTAAGCTGGAAATGGGAAATCGTGTTTCTGTATAATTTTCCATTTCCAGTGTGTCGTGACTTCCCTGAGAGAGACAAGTCACGAGACATGACTCCCAGTCACGCCACGTGACTCTGTCTCCCAGTCACAACGCGTGACTTCTCGGCGGGCTGGACGAAGTTGTGAGGCGTGACCCTCAGTCGCGAAGCGTGACTGCCTTGTGAGAGGCAAGTCACGTCTCGTGACTTAGACTCACGTCCCGTGACTTTTGGGAGGAGGCGTGACTTAGAGTCACGTCCCGTGACTCTCTTGGAGGCATGTCACGAGACGTGACATAGAGTCATGACTCGTGACTCTTTTGAAGAAGCCAGGCGTGACATAGAGTCACGTCCCGTGACTCTCTTGCAGGTCACGAGGCGTGACACTAGATCACGACTCGTGACCTTCCTCTGAGGCCAGTCACGAGTCGTGACATGGCTCGTGACCGACCCCTCTTCAGCCCCATTTTCTAATTTCGCCCAGTTTTAACCAAAATGAATTTCCTATCTCTTCTGTATGGTGATGTATTACTGTATTACTCTTGTCATACCTTTCTATGTTCTTGTATGATCTTGTATGACCTTTTCTGTTTTGATTTGTTCCCCGTGACTGGTTTTATTATTAAATGACTTTCAAAGGCTTTTATGGCTTTTTCCTCTACTGTGTGCTATCTTATCTTAGTTATCTGATTGATTAGCCTATTTTAGTTGTGTTTAGCATTATGTTATGCCTGTCCTTGATCGGATTCTTATCTAGAATAACATGCCATGTTTAAGAGTATTTTGTATCATTCCATGGGTTTTTATTCATTGGCATAATATGATTCCACATGTGTTCCAGATATGCTTTAGTAATTTGAGTAGTGCTAAAATGTGATTGATTGACCTATTGCATGCTTCAGAATATGACGTGAATGAGGTATGATTGATATTATGCTATGCTATATTTATTTGAATAATGTGGTTAATGTCTGAATGCATGATTATGCTCTAGCCTGGGAACTCAATGTGTTATGTTTGAAGGTAATTTGGACTATGCATGATTTATGCTTAGTATCTTCACCTAATGCATGATTAAGATTTTGCATTGATAATCATTGGCATGGTAGTGCTTCTATACCTGATTATTGGCATGCTTTAGAACATTGTTTAATGTTAATGTGTATGGACTGTAATATGTTTTGCAATGCGAATTGTATGATATATGACCGACTTTATGAGCATATTTAAATGTCTATCATTCTCTAGTTTATGCATGATATTTATATATTTATGCGTTATGCGATTCGAAGCGTGAATTGTTTTATGCATGACCTGCGAGAGTCAGTCTAGTGGATAGTTAGGCATGCCTAATAGAGATCAGTTAGCTGCAGCCCTTTGAACGTTTGGACCCTGATCAGGTCCCCCGACTGGTTCCTCGCGAACCCCCCCATCAGTACGGATCCTCGTGATCCTTTTTAATGTATTTGGATCGGGTTAAGATCCCCCATCAGTAAAATGCTTTTGTGACAAAATAAATGGTTTTCGATTCGTACCCGTAAGGTACCCTTTGGCCGACTTGTACCCGTAAGGTACTAATCAGTACACTCGTTATCCACTATTGTGAGTCAGTAGGTGCTTTGATGGTTTGTTTTATGCTGCTTTGATATAGCTATCGGAATGTGATATCCGATTGATTATGATAAGGATTTCGGGAATCAGTTTATGTGTATATGAATGTGACTATGGGCTTCAGAATGTATGTCTGTATTAAGTAAGCATGACTTTATATCTAACATGATTATCCGTACTTATCATGTGATTTGTTATAAGTTTCTGAATGCTTTGAAATGATTCGATTGATGTATTTAAGTATATGACTTAAGTATAGTTTTGTTATATATATTAGTATGTGAACCGAAGCAGTTGTGATGGTAAGTAGGTGATGATTTCTGTACTTTTTGCATGTTGTTGATATGAATGTAATGTTATGTGATTATGCCTTCAGTATCCGCTATCAGAGTGTTTTTACATGATATTTTATATATTAGAGTTGCGCAGCGGTATTGTGATGCTCTAAATGTTACCCTTTGGATATTTGACTAGTGTATGTGTTTGGCATGTCTAAGTATGTTAAAGGGCTAGCACTCTCAACATGATGATTGGGTTATCAGTTCATGCATGGGTGCTTAGTTATGTCAATTGCATGTTTAAAGCTCATGTGACTCCGCACGGTAAGATGTTGATATTTGCTACCCATTGTAGGTTTATGCATGTGATATAGTATATAGTTCTGCATGATGATACTTGTACTGTTTTATGTCTGTTTTTGGCCTATTCTGGACATGAGTATATGTTATGGTTTTGAGTTATCGATTGAATGCCTTTACTATGCCAGCATGATCATATTTGTTAAGAATATCCGCATTTGTCATTTGAATGTGTTTTGCCTTGACGACCATTGTGAATGGCCGTCCATATTCTGGTGTGTTCTCCCCACTAAGCGTTTATCGCTTAGCACGGATTTCCTTTCCGTGCAGGTGGCAGGTTTGGTTCTGTTCAAGTCGCGCTTCTGCAAGGTCGGCCACGTAGTTGTTAGAAGTTCTGTATTTTGTTCAGCTTCTGTATTTCAGCTTTCGTAAGTCTGTAGTATTATATATGTAATTAATTATGTTTTGATCTTGAGTTTTCTTTTGGGAATGTAATAGTTAGTATGTCCTTATGTTTAGTTATTCCTTTGTTTTATTATTTTGCTTATGCTTCCATTGATTGGTCTTATGTATGCTTTTGTGTATGCTTCTGCTTAGCGCCTGCGTGTGCGTGAGTTATTGCATGTTCAGTATGTGCCTCAGGTAAGGTAAGTTTTAATTCACCCGTATTTCCGTATGTATGTTATGTATGAATGTATGCTTCCGCATTGTGCATGTGTATATCTGTATGTGTGAGCGTCGTGTAGCGCGTCCGTCGGCGTCCTTCCAACAGGGACGGCGATGGGGGTGTTACAGTTAGTGGTATCAGAGCCCAGGTTTGATGGTTCTGGGTGTGTTGTTTGTTATGTGATGAGTCTTTGCATGAGTGTCGGTTTCGTGTCGTGGCCTAATGCAGATGTGTCTTGTTTTGTGTCATGTCTAGATGGAGTCTGATCCTAGTGAGAATGTGGGCGAGACAACAGAAAGTGTGAACCGAGTTAGTGCTGATAAGGATGTTTCCGAGTGTCTTCCAGTTGAAGATTCTGGTCGGGTTTCTGAGGATAGGGCTCTCGTACAAGGGTTGATTCGGATTGTGGATAGATTGACTGCTCCTCGTGCTTCTCAAGAAGTTGTGCGGCATGTACCTCAGAAGAGAAAAGGACCGATTAGCGAAGTGCCAGCAGGGAAAAGGGTTCGAGAAACTTCGATGTGTCAGCGATGTCAGAAGCAACATGGGAACAAGTGTAAGAAGTGGGTACCGTTAGTATGTCAGCACTGCCAGAAGCGACATCGGGGTCCATGTCGGAAGTTTTCAGGTGCTTGTTTCAGGTGTGGCAGTATGGAACACCGGATTGCCGATTGTCCTAAGAAGATGAGTGAGAGTCTAGCTGGGCAAGCTAGAAAGGAAGTAGAGGATTTGCTCAGATCTTCTCGAGTGTCTTCAAAGTTTGTAGTATCTAGCAAGGATAGGAAGGAGACCGCAGGTTCTTCTGGTAAGTTGCATTGCAAGCTTTTGTTTAAGTAAGTTATGTTTGTTTGAGTTGTGTGGATGTAAGTGTTTCGCTGGGAATTTCGAGGACAAAATTCTTTTAGGAGGGAAGAGTTGTCACACCCCAAAATGGCCCTAGTCGGGATTTGCATGCGAAGTCGGGATCGGAAGGGTATTTCGGTAATTTGTGCTAGAGAAATTTGGAGTGTTAAGGACCTAATTGAAAAGATAATTAAGTTTGTAAGGAAAGAATCGTGTAAGTGAGTGAAGTGTAATTTGTCTAAGGACTAAAGAGCATTAAGACAAGATATTTTGGTGTGAGCCAATAGGAGGCTGCCATGTGTCTTGGTTGGTGGGCAATTAATGGGAAAATGAGAAAAAGAGACAAAGAATGAAGGAGAAGAGCTGATCACGTTTTCTACTCTCTCTTCTTCTCCTCTTTGATTTCTTTCTTTTCCTTTTTCCCGTTCCTTGCCTCCCCTTCCTTGGTTGTGTGCGTGATTGGGTTTCTTGGTGGAGTTTGTGCTTTGCTTGAAGAGGTAAGTTGGGTCAAGGTTTCTACGTACTGTTCTTCTTCATCTTTTCCTGGTTTTGGTTGAGTTAGGGTTTTGAAGAGTAATTGTGGGTTTTGTTTGTGCAAGTGTTTGATGATAAGAAGAAGCAAAGTAAAGGCAAGGAAAGGAGTGAGGATTGATCTTGAAGCGTGATTTTGGATCGTCATTTCCAGGTTTGGGAGCATTTTGAATGCATGCAATGTTTGAACTTCTCTGTTCTTCAATCTCAGTTGAATGTCTCTGCCCTATTTCTCACTAGACTTATAATGTGTTTGCATGGTCTAATTTCTGGAGTTTGGTGTGTTTTAGATTGTGTATATGCATGATTAAGTGAGTAGATGTGTTAGTAATGCATGACAAGTATTGATTTGGAAGTTCTGAGTTTGTGTTTTGAACCTACTGTAACTTTTAGGGTTTATATTCTTGAATGGGTTTATGCATGATTTTGATTGTTTGATTGTGGAATTAATTGCAATTATCTTGTTTATGATGTTTGGAAGATCGACTGTAAGGTAAGATGAGTTTGGATGTGTTTTGAATCAGATTGAAAATGATTTTATCGAGTTCTTTGAATTCTGGGTAAGCTGGAAATGGGAAATCGCGTTTCTGTATAATTTTCCATTTCCGGTGTGTCGTGACTTCCCTGAGAGAGACAAGTCACGAGACATGACTCCCAGTCACGCCACGTGACTCTGTCTCCCAGTCATAACGCGTGACTTCTCGGCGGGCTGGACGAAGTTGTGAGGCGTGACCCTCAGTCGCGAAGCGTGACTGCCTTATGAGAGGCAAGTCACGTCTCATGACTTAGAGTCACGTCCCGTGACTTTTGGGAGGAGGCGTGACTTAGAGTCACGTCCCGTGACTCTCTTGGAGGCATGTCACGAGACGAGACATAGAGTCACGACTCGTGACTCTTTTGAAGAAGCCAGGCGTGACATAGAGTCACGTCCCGTGACTCTCTTGCAGGTCACGAGGCGTGACACTAGATCACGACTCGTGACCTTCCTCTGAGGCCAGTCACGAGTCGTGACATGGCTCGTGACCGACCCCTCTTCTGCCCCATTTTCTGATTTCGCCCAGTTTTAACCAAAATGAATTTCCTATCTCTTCTGTATGGTGATGTACTACTGTATTACTCTTGTCATACCTTTCTGTGTTCTTGTATGACCTTTTCTGTTTTGATTTGTTCCCCGTGACTGGTTTTATTATAAAATGACTTTCAAAGGCTTTTATGGCTTTTTCCTCTACTGTGTGCTATCTTATCTTACTTATCTGATTGATTAGCCTATTTTAGTTGTGTTTAGCATTATGTTATGCCTGTCCTTGATCGGATTCTTATCTAGAATAACATGCCATGTTTAAGAGTATTTTGTATCATTCCATGGGTTTTTATTCATTGGCATAATATGATTCAACATGTGTTCCTGATATGCTTTAGTAATTTGAGTAGTGCTAAAATGTGATTGATTGACCTATTGCATGCTTCAGAATATGACGTGAATGAGGTATGATTGATATTATGCTATGCTATATTTATTTGAATAATGTGGTTAATGTCTGAATGCATGATTATGCTCTAGCCTGGGAACTCAATGTGTTATGTTTAAAGGTAATTTGGACTATGCATGATTTATGCTTAGTATCTTCACCTAATGCATGATTAAGATTTTGTATTGATAATCATTGGCATGGTAGTGCTTCTATACCTGATTATTGGCATGCTTTAGAACATTGTTTAATGTTAATGTGTATGGACTGTAATATGTTTTGCAATGCGAATTGTATGATATATGACCGACTTTATGAGCATATTTATATGTCTATCATTCTCTAGTTTATGCATGATATTTATATATTTATGCGTTATGCGATTCGAAGCGTGAATTGTTTTATGCATGACCTGCGAGAGTTAGTCTAGTGGATAGTTAGGCATGCCTAATAGAGATCAGTTAGCTTCAGCCCTTTGAACGTTTGGACCCTGATCAGGTCCCCCGACTGGTTCCTCGCGAACCCCCCCCCCCCCCCCATCAGTACGGATCCTCGTGATCCTTTTTAATGTATTTGGATCGGGTTAAGATCCCCCATCAGTAAAATGCTTTTGTGACAAAATAAATGGTTTTCGATTCGTACCCGTAAGGTACCCTTTGGCCGACTTGTACCCGTAAGGTACTAATCAGTACACTCGTTATCCACTATTGTGAGTCAGCAGGTGCTTTGATGGTTTGTTTTATGCTGCTTTGATATAGCTATCAGAATGTGATATCCGATTGATAATGATAAGGATTTCAGGAATCAGTTTATGTGTATATGAATGTGACTATGGGCTTCAGAATGTATGTCTGTATTAAGTAAGCATGACTTTATATCTAACATGATTATCCGTACTTGTCATGTGATTTGTTATAAGTTTCTGAATGCTTTGAAATGATTCGATTGATGTATTTAAGTATATGACTTAAGTATAGTTTTGTTATATATATTAGCATGTGAACCGAAGCAGTTGTGATGGTAAGTAGGTGATGATTTCTGTACTTTCTGCATGTTGTTGATATGAATGTAATGTTATGTGATTATGCCTTCAGTATCCGCTATCAGAGTGTTTTTACATGATATTTTATATATTAGAGTTGCACAGCGGTATTGTGATGCTCTAAATGTTACCCTTTGGATATTTGACTAGTGTATGTGTTTGGCATGTCTAAGTATGTTAAAGGGCTAGCACTCTCAACATGATGATTGGGTTGTCAGTTCATGCATGGGTGCTTAGTTATGTCAATTGCATGTGTAAAGCTCATGTGACTCCGCACGGTAAGATGTTGATATTTGCTACCCATTGTAGGTTTATGCATGTGACATAGTATGTAGTTCTGCATGAGGATACTTGTACTGTTTTATGTCTGTTTTTGGCCTATTATGGACATGAGTATATGTTATGGTTTTGAGTTATCGAATGAATGCCTTTACTATGCCAGCATGATCATATTTGTTAAGAATATCCGCATTTGTCATTTGAATGTGTTTTTCCTTGACGACCATTGTGAATGGCCGTCCATATTCTGGTGTGTTCTCCCCACTAAGCGTTTATCGCTTAGCACGGATTTCCTTTCCGTTCAGGTGGCAGGTTTGGTTCTGTTCGAGTCGCGCTTCTGCAAGGTCGGCCACGTAGGAGTTAGAAGTTCTGTATATTGTTCGGCTTCTGTATTTCAGCTTTCATAATTCTGTAGTATTGTATATGTAATTAATTATGTTTTGATCTTGAGTTTTCTTTTGGGAATGTAATAGTTAGTATGTCCTTATGTTTAGTTATTCCTTTGTTTTATTATTTTGCTTATGCTTCCATTGATTGGTCTTATGTATGCTTTTGTGTATGCTTCTGCTTAGCGCCTGCGTGTGCGTGAGTTATTGCATGTTCAGTCTGTGCCTCAGGTAAGGTAAGTTTTAATTCACCCGTATTTCCGTATGTATGTTATGTATGAATGTATGCTTCCGCATTGTGCATGTGTATATCTGTATGTGTGAGCGTCGTGTAGCGCGTCCATCGGCGTCCTTCCAACGGGGACGGCGATGGGGGTGTTACACTTCCTCTGAGTCAAAGGCAAACCAGATACAAAGTCCTTGGCAATATCATCCCATTTCCACTCGGGAACGGATAAAGGCGTAAGCAATCCCGAAGGAACTTGATGCTTGGCCTTTACTTGTTGATATATCAAGCACTTAGACACAAAATCCACAATGTCCCGCTTCATACCGGGCCACCAATAAAACTGCTTCATGTCCTGGTACATCTTTTCACTCTAGGGATGCATGGCAAAAACCGTGGTGTGCGCCTCACTCAGAAGCTGTCTCCTCAACTCCTCATGCTCAGGCACACACAAGCGGTTTCTATACATAAGCACCCCATCCAGAACTGAGAACTCTGACTGCTTACTAGAACTAACCTCTTGCATAACCCGCTGTAGCCTCTCATTATCTATCTGAGCATTCACAATCCTCTGTCTCAAGGTAGGCTTCACTCACAACTGAGCAACCAAAGCCCCATCTGTATCGAACCTCCATCTAAAACATCTCAAAAGCAAGGCTGAAACCGACTTTTGACTCAAAGCATCAGCGACTACATTGGCCTTAACCGGATGGTAATCCACTATGCAATCGTAGTCCTTAAACAACTCAAGCCAACGGCGCTGTCTCATGTTCAACTCCCTCTGCGTGAGGAGATACTTCAAACCTTATGGTCCGTAAAGATCCTACACTTCTCCCCATACAGATAATGGCGCAAAATTTTAAGAGCAAAGATAACAGCTGCTAACTCCAAATCGTGTGTCGGATAATTCCTCTCATGTGGCTTCAACTGTCGAGAAGCATAAGCCACAACCTTACCTTCTTGCATCAAAATACAGCTAAGACCCACACCCAAAGCATCACTATACATGACAAACTCTTTACCCGAGATGGGTTGAGTAAGTATAGGAGCCTCAACTAGCAACTTCTTCAACTGATTAAAACAAGCCTGGCACCTATCCGACCACTCGAATCTGACTCTTTTTTCAACAACCTAGTCATCGGAGCAGCGATAATAGAGAAACCCTGAACCAACTGACAGTAGTAACCTACCAAACCAAGAAAACTCCTCACTTCTTGAATGTTCGTAGGTGCTTTCCAATCAGCCGAATCAACTTGAATACCCCTAGTCGAAACAATATGACCCAAGAAGGATACTTCCCGAAGCCAAAAATCACACTTACTAAGCTTGGAAAATAACTGATGCTCCCTCAACACTTGCAAAACCAGCTGGAGATGCTCTTCATGCTCTTTCTCATCCTTGGAATACACCAAGATGTCATCTACAAACACCATTACAAACTGGTCTAAGTATGGCCTAAACACTCTGTTCATCAAATCCATGAATGCCGCTGGAGCATTGGACAAACAAAATTTCATCACAAGGAACTCATAGTGGCCATACCTAGTCCGAAATGCAGTCTTAACCACATCCTCATCCTTAACTCACAACTGATAATAACCCGACTGAAGATCAATATTCGAAAAGACACCAGTGCCTCGAAGCTGATCAAACAAATCCTCGACCCTAGGCAAGGGATACTTGTTCTTCACTGTGACCTTATTGATCTGCCTATAATCCATACACATCCGCAAGGACCCATCCTTTTTCTTAACAAACAAAATCGAAGCTCCCTAAGGAGATATGCTGGGTCGAATAAACCCCTTATCCAATAGCTCTTGTAGTTGAGTTTTGAGTTCTCTCAACTCTACAGGAGCCATTCGATAAGGTGCTTTCGATATGGGAGTGGTACCCGGCATAATCTCTATGGATAACTCGACCTCTCTCTCAGGAGGCAAACTCGGAAACTCACTCGGGAATACATCACTAAACTCCCGCACAACAGGGATGTCCTCAACTCGAACTTGATCCCTCTTGGAATCCAACACAACCGCTAGGAAAGCCTCACAACCATTCCTAATAAACCTCTTAGCTTGCATTGCTGAAATCACATTGTTCAAATAACTAGCACCCAAACCTTTAACAAACATAGAAGACCGATCTCTATCTCGAAGCACAACTGTCTTCCTATGACAATCAACTACAGCTCGATGCTTACCCAACCAGTCCATACCCAGAATTAGATCAAACTCTCTGAAAGGCAACTCAATCATATATGCTGAAAACACAACTCCCTCAACCAACAGGGGACAATTCCTATAGACTCTACTCACATTGACACTATGCCCTAATGGACTTGTCACACATATCTCATAATCTAGCCGATCTACCACATGCAACTTCTCAACAATCTTATCCGTGCACAAATATGAGTGTTTGGAATCAGGATCAATTAGGGCATATAATTCAGTGTCATGGAGTAAGAACTTACCAGCAATCACATCGGGTGCATCTTGCTCCTCTCTGGCTCTCACAGCATAAGCTCTTGCTGCAACAGGCAACTGTCGCTCAACTGACTCTGATGCAGTACCCTCTCTAGGTCGACCGCCTCGACCTCTACCTCGGCCCCTACCGCGGTTAGCTTGCTTGGCATTGGAGCCAACTCTGCTAGCCTCTCTCTGAGAACCCGAATCCTCATTCAACCTCGGACAGTTGGCCAATAAGTGCTAGGTGCTCCCACATCTGAAACACCCACTTGTGAGCCACCTACACTCACCCCGATGAGCCTTACTACAATGCAAACATATAGGCATAGACTCAGATCTACCACCTCTACCAGACCCAGATACCGCTGCAGAACCCTATCTTCTACCTCTTGTAGCCGGGCCAGATGATGACTCATCCTGTGGTTTTTGGGACCTCATATCCAAGGACGAGGAAGATGAACCACCATGGGAAAGATTCCTCCTCTGAACCCCCTCCCTCAGCACTGATTCTGACCTCTCAGCTCTAACCACAGCATCCACAATCTGATAATAATTCACTCCTGGAGTGCTCATCAAGGAAATCAATATAGCTCTCAAGGACTCATTCAAACCAGCCTTAAAATGCCTGCATCGAAACTCATCTGTCAAAACACCTTGCGGAGCATACCTAGACAACCAGTTAAACTCCTTCTCAAACTCTAAAACCGACATAACCCTCTATTTCAAGCTCAAAAACTGTGCCTACCTGGCATCCTTATAGGTCTGAGTCACATACTTGTTAGTAAATTCCCTTGCAAAGAAATCCCATGTAACTGGATCGGGCAACTAAGGATGTCTGCAAACTAACTCCCACCATTCATAAGCTAACCCTTGCAGCAAAGCCACTGCACACTCTGCCTACAGGTTAGGAGGACACCAAATTTCTCTCAAGGTATGCTTCACCTTGTCTAACCATTTCTCTGCTAGCTCTGACTCATCCAAACCTGTGCCATATAAATCTTCAGCACCAGCCCTTCTCAAACTCTCTATAGGGGCTCTAGGAGCAGTCACTCTCTCCAAGACCCTAGCCATGTCCTGTGACAGCTTGAACATATCCTCAAAAGGCATGGCAGCGGCCTTGGGCTATAGCCTAGCAGGTTAAGACGACACAGATACCGAAGGATCAACAGCTTGAGGATTCACGCTTTCAGCTGACCCCTTATGAGACCCTCGAACAAAACCAGAATCCATCTAAACAAACAAAGACAACCGCATCAGCCAACACAGTCCTAGACACATACGCATCTATACACAATAATGACAACAAAACACCTAGAAAAGCCTAAACCAGGCTCTGATGCCAAAACTTGTAACACCCCCTACCCATACGTAGGCAATCCCATCCGATAAGGAGTGAGATGTCATACGAGTCAAGGTGCCACCACACAGATACAATACAACTCATACATTCACAAATACAGGGTAATTAAAAACCTTGCAAAACAACAGGAGCGACAGCTAAACATACATTAATATAACAAAAATCATTACAATGATGTTTTGATCAAACTGGCTGAAACAAAAGATAATTACATATCCAAAATATACAAATGCAGAAGCTAATACAAAAACTGATACATGAGAGTTCTGTACAAAAGAATCATCAAAGATTACAAAAGCTAAGCCCTACACTAAACCTTCCTGTGTTGGCTTGATTGACGGCGACTCTCCCAAAGCAAAACATCTTCCGTACCTGCACGGGTAAAAACACCGTGCGAAGCGATAAACGCTTAGTGGGGAAACACATAAGCAGTATGGACGGCCATTCAAAATAGTCGTTGAGGTATAACACATTCACAATGGTAAATGCAGATAATGATAGCTAGTAATTATACATTCTTGCATATAAACGCTATACTTTCAATAACATATGCTCACATCCATATTCACATTCATAATTACATTAACTGATCATTCATCTCATTATCATACTCATTCAAATATCACAATCGTATAATCACATTAGAGCAAAATAAAGCAAACAGGACACCTGCTGACTCACAATAGTGAATAACGAGTATACGGACAGTACCTTACGGGTACGAATCGAATACTGACAGTACCTTACGGGTACGAATCGAAACTATTTCATTTTATTAATTACAAAAAATTTTACTGAGGGGACCTTAAACAAGATCCAAATACTGAGGGGTTCGCGAGGAACCAAATAGGGACCTGATTGGGGTCCAAACTGAACTGAGGCTGCAGCTAAAGGACTCTATTAGGCATGCCTAATTATCCACTTACTTGACTCCAGCAGGTCATGCATAAACCAGATCATGTTCCGAAATAAAACATATAATTCACCCTATATAATTTGTAATATAGTAGGCATATAAACACATTCATATAGCATACAGTAAGGATAAACCATGAAAAAGACATCTAAAATTCATTTTCCAAAAACTCGGCACGCGGGAAAAATAGGACAGGTCGGAGCCTCTGTCGTGCTCGCGACAGAGGGGAAATCGGCACGAGTCGTGCTGAGGGACACGACTCGTGTCCAATTCCTCCTCAAACGTGCTTTGAAGCATGGAACATAGGGGACATCGCCACAGCATGAGTCATGCCGGGCCAGCACAAAATGTGATGAAATGCCTCCTTCCCTCCGTCTCGCTCTCCACAGCACGACTCGCACACTGAAGGAGCACGAGTCGGATGGCGGAGCACGAGTCGGACGGAAAGCCATTACTTCGCTGCTGTGACGCGCGCCGGACACGCGTGGGCGCCCCTTGACTGCCCACTTGAGGGCGATCGGGCATTTGAGGTCCGTTGACAACTTGTAACGAATTACAAGTGCATCTATTTTGGGCAACAAGGAGGTTTCATGGAGTCGCCACCCAATAAAACATTGGGAAAGTTTCTCTCGCCTCGGAGAGCCTAAGACAACGCTTTCATCCATTTTGGGCAAGCCGAAGGGGTCTTGCAGGGTAAACCTCTCGTCCAAAGGAGCCTAGGATTTGTTAGGTCATAGAGCATAAGAAGGGTCTTGGAGGGTAAACCTCTCGCCTCCTTAAGTCCAAAGACAACGCTTTTATCCATTTTGGGCAAGCCAAAGGGGTCTTGGAGGTTAAATCTCTCGCCCAAAGGAACCTAGGATTAATGTCTAAGTCTCGTGACACAAGAGGTGTCTTGGAGGGTAAACCTCCACCCTCTTGGAGCCCAAAGACCAGAGAATGGGTTCGGGACTTCGCATCTATTTCTACCTTGATTAATTTTATAATTTGGTTTTGAGTTCATTGACTCGCTCTCTCTCCACACGATGAAATTTTAATTTAAAAGCGGAAAACAATAATAACATCAAAAATAACATCAAAGATAAATTACAATAATACCAGGAGCAGAATACAACCCCCATTTAAAAGTGCAAACTTACATAAAACCGGGGAATTTATTAATTATGAGGACTTTGGTCCCCGCATGCACAATCAAAGAAAACATTTTGGATGTGATGTTTTATTTGGGATGAAAATTAGGACATTGGTCCCATTTATTATGAAAAATCCAAATTAATTTATTAGAAATATTTGTGTGGTTTTTATTCATGCGTGCATAAAAAAACATTTTATTCAACGAATATATACAAGGAAATATAAATAAAATGAAAATTGAAAATGTGCAATGAAAATACCAAACTCCGCATATCCTCCTTCCCGTGCATTGGTGCTCAAATGAGAATAAAACAATGATTTGCAACCAAAAATAAAATAGAAGAGATTCATGTTAGAAATTAACCCAAAGAGATGAGATGACATAAAAGATAATATGTATAATGACCATATAACATGCCTCAGATACTATAACATGCATAAAAATAATTATGATGCCATTTAACAAGCATAAAGTGAGATAACATCATAGCAAATGCAATTTATTAATAATGGTGATTAACATGCATGAAAGGTTAGTGACAATCAATTTTAATACTCCTAAGATATGCATGAAAACATAACATAAGAATAATAAAACTTAACATGCATAATAAAGCCTAAAGTAATATCTAACATAAAGGCATAAGAAAATAAATTTAAAATTTAACATACATGCAAAATATGAACAATGACAATAATGGTAATAATGATACTAGCATCTAATGATAGCCATAAACAAGTCTAATAAAAATTTTAATGATAATTAACACATGCAATAATAATCATAATATAACATAAAGAGATCAATGATATTAACAAACTAAATTAAACATGCATAATAACATGGACAAATGAAAATAAGATAATAGAATTTAAAGAGTTTACTTGTTATATGAACAATTGAAGACAAAAAAAAGACGAAGAATATGGAGAATAAGAGAATTTACATGTTTAATATGTTAATTGGAAACAAAAATAAATGAAATTAACAAGAGAATTAATGAGTAAAACAAAGAATAATTACCCTCAAATTCAGTTTTGAAGAATTGAAGGTAGAAGTGTTGAATTCCTTGTCTTCTCTTGTGAAAATGCTTAGAAAATAGCTTGAAAACTTGAAGAAAAACTCTTGGAAACAAGTGTGTAAGATGGATTTTTTCTCTCAACTCAAAAGCTCCAAAATTCAGTTTTTTTTCCTCTCTAAATGTTCTTAGTTCGTCCTCCCCTTCATCTGAATTTTTTCTAGTGTTTTAACCCTCAAAAACAACCCAAAAACCACCCAAAACCATCCAAAAACGGTTAAAAATCAAGTGGGAGCTGAAATGGGCGAAATCGGCGCCCTAACGCCGAAAATCGGCGTCAAACCGCGTGCTGATGCGCAGACATTCCGCGCATGTCGCCGTGCGCAGCGCTAGCGACGCCCAAGACGTAGGAGCGGGCGTGCTCCGCGCACGCACATTAGCGACGCCCAGGATCCGTCGCCTTTCCGTCGCGATTATTTTCCCCCGATTTTTCACCACTTTTTCATCATTTTTCACACTTTTTCCAACTTTTTTCAACCTCTTTTTTTTATTTAAATTCCACTAATCTAAAATACACTTTTTCTTCTCCAAAATAATTTTAAAAATATTTTTTTTTTAAATACACTTTTACTCATCGAAAAAACAAGGAAAATCACTTCCGAACTCCAATCTTTTTGCCTATAAGCCGGCATAGCTAAATTTCATCATCGGGTAATCCTGATCAAGGCTACTCGGGACCCGGTGTCTACAGTTGCCCCCAATTTTGGGGAGGCTAGTGCATGGGTCCCTAGGTGAGCCAAAATTCAGGAAAAGGAAAGAAACGCGTACCTAAAGCGGCGATCTTCCTGTTGGATGGAGTTATGATGATTGTTGTTGTCGTGTTATAGGCAGGCTGTCTTTTGGTTGTAACTGGTGTCGTGCTAACCACTTCTGGGTAATGCCGCCATCGTGCTAACTGCTGTGAATTAGTAGTGCCGTGGTCGTACCAATCTCTTGTGGGTAGTGCCGCTATCGTGCTAACCGCTGTGAATTAGTAGTGCCGTGGTCGTGCTAACCTCTTGTGGGTAGTGTCATGGTCATGCTAACCTCTTGTGGGTTGTGCCGCCATCGTGCTAACCGCTGTGAATTGGTAGTGCCGTGGTCGTGCCAACCTCCTGTGGTTAGTGCCGCCATCGTGCTAACCGCTGTGAATTGGTAGTGCCGTGGTCGTGCTAACCTCTTGTGGGTAGTACCGCCATCGTGCTAACCGATATGAATTGGTAGTGCCGTGGTCATGCCAACCTCTTGTGGGTAGTGCCGCCATCGTGCAAACCGT
This sequence comes from Excoecaria cochinchinensis, assembly GCA_947683425.1. Classification (NCBI taxonomy): domain Eukaryota; kingdom Viridiplantae; phylum Streptophyta; class Magnoliopsida; order Malpighiales; family Euphorbiaceae; genus Excoecaria; species Excoecaria cochinchinensis. Next base: position 9,929,554 of record CANTUQ010000004.1, read on the forward strand.
TGTAAATTTTTGAGCTGTGCTCCTTTAGATGCTTAGATTGGTGTCATCACTCGGCTTTTGTTGGTGTTCCCCGCCGATTTCTCCTGCAAGATTGTATGCCATAGGAATATATAAGAAATCACGTGTGTATGATATGGAATGCAAATGCTTGCAAAAATGTGTAGATTGTGCCCTAAGTGGTCCAAGTTTTGCTGAGGTTGTAGCTTGTCTGCTCTCCCATGCCCCCTAAATCCTGAGGATCGTCGATAAGTTTTCTGAAAGAGACGTCCAGTGTACATCCTTTGCCCCCCTGGTTAATGATCATTTTCCTGGGATTCATGTTCTGTGTTGTGTGTTAACTGATTGAAATAGGATTATCTGCAGTAACGCCGCCCTATTGCTCCAGGCATTGAACGTCATTGTTTTAAAGGTAGTGCGTCCCTTGTGGATTTTCACACTAGCTTTCTTTGCGGGAAATGTGTCCCTTCGGGGATTTTCACACAACCCTTTGCCTAATTTTTGCTTGGAATGGACCCAACCCAATCCAGCAGCTTTTGTTCACTTTATATTTATATTTTGTTTTTGTAGGGCAGACTGCCTGTTTCCAGGTTTTCACCCTGCCCTTTGGCCTAACTTTTGCTTAGAGAGCCAGTTACGGTTTTCATCTCTAACGGCCTTTTTTTCTTTTTTTTTTTCTTTTTTTTTTTTAGAGAAGGTTATCATCAAAGCTTCTGTTAAAAGCAAAAAGCACATATCCAATGAAGGACTGAGCAATAATCATTAGATGAACAATTGGTATATTTCTTTTTAATACAGAACTGAAAGATCAATGAAAATATATTTTTTTATTCATTGCAAAATTGTGTACATTTCTATATGATTTCATCATACATGATTTTCATTTGACAAGAATTCAAAAGCATATGACTACACCTAATCTCGGAGTGGGTTTTGTCAGCATCAAACTCCTGTTATCAATCGGCCCTCTCGGGTTTTCTCGATTGAATATTTTCTCTTGTCCCTTAATTTTTGCCCAGGATGCCTTTTTTCGGTTTTCACCCTGGCACGGTGCCCAATTTTAGCAAGGCCGCCTTTTTTCGGTTTTCGACCCATGGGGCATTTATTCTCTTCTTTTTATTTTTGGTCTTTAGCCATGGAACCTTTTTAACCTATCGACGTTGACCGGGTCCTTGAACTCATTCCCATCACTGTCTACTAAAATTGCTGCTCCTTTTATCAACAATTTTTTCAAAATGAATGGACCTTCCCAGGTTGGTCTGAATTTTCCTCGTATGTCTGGAACTCCCGGTCTCATCATCTTAAAGACAAAATCCCCCTCCTTCAACGGATGCTTTCGTACTTTCTTGCAAAATGACCGAGCCAGCCTCTTTTGATAAACTTGGTTGTGGTAATAGGCTCGTAACCTGTCTTCATCAAACAGATTTAGTTGTGACAAACGTTGTTGTGCCCATTCTGCTTCAGGATTCTCAGCTTCCGTGACTACCCTCAATGATTTCAGCTCAATTTCAACCGGCAGGACTACTTCAGTTCCATATACTGGAGAGAATGGTGTTTCCCCCGTAGAGGTTTTGACTGTTGTTCTATAACCCCAAAGTGCGAAGGGTAGCTTTTCTGCCCAATCCTTGTAGTTCTGAACCATCTTGGCCAAAATTCTCTTCACATTCTTATTCGCCGCTTAAACTGCACCGTTTGCTTGAGGACGGTAAGGAGAAGACTTATGATGTTGGATCCCATATTTCTGGAGCATCTGTTTAGTCTCTGCTAGGAATTGCACCCCATTATCAGACACAATGTGATGTGGGAGACCATATCTGCGTATCAAATTCCGCTCAATAAACTTAGCCATATCCCTTGCATCAACCTTTTTGAAAGATTCAGCCTCAACCCACTTAGTGAAGTAGTCAATGGCGACTATGATGAATCTATGCCCATTAGAAGCCGTAGGATGGATTTCACCTATGATGTCTATTCCCCGTACTGCAAATGGCCATGGAGATGTTAAGTTATGTAACTCTGAAACTGGCACATGCCTCAAATTCGCGTACTGTTGGCATAACTGGCATTGCTTCACAAATTTTGAACAATATGTATCCATTGTGAGCCAATAAAACCCTTGGCGCATGATCTTCTTTGCTAAGGCTAAGCCATTCATGTGAGCTCCACAAACCCCGGCATGAACCTCTTCCATAACTCTTTTAGCTTCTTTCTCTGCCAGACATCTTAACTGGATACCATCAGCTTGCCTTTTGTACAAAGTGCCATTAACACTGATGAATTGAGTGGATAACTTCTTGATCATTCTCTAGTCCTTCTCGGTGGCTTCCTCTGGAAAGACTGATCTCTCTAAATAATTCTGAATGTCATAATACCATGGATTTCCATCAGTGGCCTCAATGTCCATCACCTGTTCAGCTTCAAAGCAAGGTCTTTCCGAACTATAAATCAGCACGGGTTTCATCGTAACTCCTGTTGGGTTATCCCACATAGACACTAATGTTGCAAGAGCATCGGCTAACTGATTTTTGTCTATTGGGATGAAGTGAAAAGTGCAAGTCTCAAACTGGTTGCTCAACATTCTCAAGTGCTTCACATAAGGCAACAGCCTTTCTTCTTTGATTGACCACTCCCCTCTGATCTGATGAATTACCAAGGAAGAATCTCCGAATACTTCTGCGGTCTTTGCCCCCAGAGCGAGTAATGCTTCCAATCCAAAGATGCAAGCTTCATATTCTGCTTCATTATTGGTAGCCTTATACCTCAGCTTCTTAGCCAATGGTAGCCTTTCACCATCTGGGGTCGTAAGAATAACTCCTACGCCTGCTCCCTTATTATTGACTGCTCCATCAAAGAATAATTGCCACCCTCGCATTGCTATGGCCGTGACATCTTCAACTGGGAAGTTAATTCAAACTGATCTCCCTCAATAGGATGCTCGGCTAAGAACTCCACTACGGCTCTTCCCTTAATGGTTTTCCTGGTTATGTACTCAATGTCAAATTCCTGCAATAGCAGTAACCATCTTCCCATCTTCCCTAGTAGAGAGGGTGCTTCTTGGAGGTATCTAAGAGGGTTATGTTTGGCTACTGCCTGTACCCTGAAGGAATGAAAGTAGTGTCGCAACTTCTTAAAAGCCCAGATAACTGCTAAACAAATCTTTTCTACCTCTACATATTTGGCTTCGTAAGGCAGGAATTTCTTGCTAAGGTAGTAAACGACAAACTCTACACCAAAATCATCTTCCTGAGACATCATAGCACCCACTAAGTTATCTTCCACAGCCAGGTATAGGATTAGTGGTTTGGCACGGCGTGGTGGTCTTAACACCGGAGGATTTAACAAATACTCCTTAATGGTGTCAAAGGCCAATTGACAGTCATCGTTCCATACCCTCGGCTGATTCTTCCTAAGAACCTTGAAAATAGGCCCACATACTGAAGCTAGCTTGGCAATAAACCGGCTGATATACTGAAGCTTTCCTAGGAAACTTCTGACGTCCTTCTCCTTCTTGGGCATCAGCATCTCTCTTATGTCTTTAACTTTATCGGGATCTACCTCAATTCCCCTCTGGCTTACTACATGGCCTAGCAACTTTCCTGATGTAACTCCAAAAATGTACTTCTTGGGGTTGAGGTGTAGATCATACTTGCTGATCCTTTGAAAGAACTTTTCTAAAGCCTCAAAGTGACCTTTTCTAGTAGCCGACTTAATCATCATGTCGTCGACATACACCTCTACTTCTTTATGGATTAAGTCATTGAAAACCTTGGTGGCCATCCTCTGATAAGTTGCTCCTGCATTTTTCAACCCAAAAGGCATAACTCGATAGGCGTATGTTCCCCACTCAGTGATGAAGGTTGTCTTAATCCGATCCATTATCTTGTTAAGGATTTGATTGTACCCTGCGTACCCATCCACAAAGCTGTACATCATACAAGCAGCAGCACTATCTACTAGCACATCAATATGAGGCAGCGGGAAATCATCCTTAGGGCAAGCTTTGTTCAGGTCTCGATAGTTGATGCATACTCGAACCTTACCATCTTTCTTAGCTACAGGAACCACGTTAGCTAACCATGTTGGGTATTGAACCTCTATCAGGAACTTAGCCTCAATCTGCTTATGGATCTCCTCTTTCACTTTCTGTGCCCATTCTGGCCTAAGTCTCCGGAGTTTTTGCTTGACTGGTTTAAACTCTGGGTAAGTTGGGATGGCGTGTTCGGCAACATCTCGATCTATTCCCGGCATATCCTCATAGGTCCAGGGAAAGACTTTTTCATATTTTTTTTAATATTCTCTCAAATTTTATTCTCTCTTCAGGAGTTATGTCTGATGCTAGCAAAATTTCCTTTGGATTTTCCAAAGTTCCGAGATTAAATGCAGTTGTGCCAATTGAATTAATATCAAAAATGAATGCATCATGCTTATGATCATGCGAAATGAAATCATCAGAAACATCACATAAGTAAGTAAAGTTATTCATCTCATTAACATAATTAGAAACATTAACATTGTTCTCAAAGAGTTATGGCATAAAAAGAGAATCTAAATGACTATCAACTTCAGTCAACGCCGATGTTGCAGCCGACTGTGCTTTGGCTTCTTGATTTTGTGAAATCTTGAGATCTTTAATCTTCGGCTCTGGTTCCACTATCTTCTCCTTCCCTTTGAGCTTAGTGGCTAACATCTTATCAGTGACGATCTCTTCGGGCTCATCCCTGTCCCAGATGCTGTATTGGGTCATAATCTCCTCGTCCCAAAAGTTCTCTACAGCTTGAACAACTCCGATCTCCCAATCAAAGACATCGTTCAAAATTTCAAATCCCGGGATGATCTTCCCATCCACCCATTGTGGCTCTTCTTCTCCGGTGTAAGCACAAATCGATGATGATGGCACAAAGCTCTCCGAAATATGGGGAATCTTCTCTGACACTTTCTTCTTACTATACTCTCCTTTGTAGCCCAACCCTTTTCGATTCTTCTGACCACGTGTAGTGATAGCATCCTGCCGCCCTTGTGACTCTTTTCCTAAACCAGCCCCTGGGAGGAAGTGCATCTTCTTTAGCATGTTCACCACTTGAGGGCTACCTTCTAAGCTTTGCACTTCTCCGATCACCGATACATGAAAGCCACTGAATGGCTGATTAGAGATCTCCAAGTCAGACACTTGGTTCTCTCTTGCTGCTTTAATGGTCACTACCTCTCCTTCATGAGGTATCTTAATTATCTTGTGTAAGGTGGATGGCACTCCCCATAACTTATGGAACCACGGTCTTCCAATCAGAGCTGAGAAGTTTGCTGGAATCGGTAAGACCACAAAATCCATTTCTGTCTCAATGGGCCCCTTCTTTACAACAGCTTTGAAAGTTCCCAATGCTTGCCTCCTGGAATTGTCGTAGGCAGTGATGGTCAGGTCAGATTTGCTTAACATACTCTCATCCATCCCAAAGGCCTAAAGCCCCACCAAGGGGCAAACGTTTATTGACGACCCATCATCAACCATGACGCAAGCGGTGTGTTTACCATTGATCTGTGCCTTGATGTATAAAGGTCGGTTCTGGTTGCGACCCTTTGTTGGTAGGTCTGCATCAGAAAAAACCAACTTCTCCCCGGATCCCCCCTTGACAAGGTCTAAAAGCTCGGATGGAGAGATTGTAGTTGCTATGGTGGATACACTCAATGCTTCAACTAACTTCTATCGGTGAGAGGGGGACTGTCTCAAGAGGTCCCAAATAGATATCTGAGCCGTGGTCTTTTTTAGTTGCTTCACTATTGAATTTTCTTCCGGCTCCTTCTCTGCGATTGCTTGTGCTGGGTCTTACTGCTTCTCAACTTCTGAAATGACCCTCCCACTTCTTGTTACTGCTTCTACTCTTTCTTCTTCCTCTGAATCCCACGGATCCGTAAACTCTCCATTTTTCTCATCTTCATCATCTCCACTCTCACTAGTGGACCAACAGTCTATTGTCGCCACGGAAACCCCTTCTCCATCCACTGCAGGGCGAGTAATAGCGACATGCTCATTTCCATATAGATCTTGCATCACGTACCACTCTGATAGGCTTGATCCAATCATAAAGACTGGAGGTGGCACTATATTATAACCGGACTTCTTCTTGCTTTCTCTTTTCTCAGGATTGGTGATCTGCTTGTTGTCAATTAGATATTGGACCCGATGCCTTAGCATTATACAATCATCTGTCAAATGGCCGGTATGTTGGTGAAATGCGCAGTATTCATTCTCCTTGTGCCCTGGCTGTCCCTGGGTCTTGGCCGGCCTAGGTGATAGGGGTCGCAGTTTTCCTTCTTTTACTAGCCTCTTCAGCACCCATGATAAAGGCCTACCCAAGTTCGAGAAATATCTCTGACTTACGCCTATTGCAGACACCTCAGCTGTCTTCCCACCTCTGTTACCGCTGCTTGAACTTGCTGGCTTGGCTGTCCCCTGATTGCTGTATCCCTTCCTGGCATAGGACTCACTGTTTGCCCTCTTGGCTAAATATTCTCCTTCTGCTTCTATGGCAATGTCCTTCAAGGACTCCCAATCCTTGAGTCCCTTCATTTTCAATCCATCTCTCAAGTAAGGGCTGGCATTTCGAATGAATAGCCGGATCTGATCAGAAGTGTCCGGTTTGCATTTCATCTCCATAACCTGGTTTCTCCACCGAGTAAGGTACTCGTGGAAGGACTCCCCAGTCTTCTGTTGTAACAACTCGAGATCTTTCAAAGTGACCTCCATCCGGGTACTGCAATTGTACTGCTTAAGGAACTCTTCGGTTAGCATGTCCCAATCCTCCTTGGACCTCCTCTCAAGCCCATGGTACCAATCAATAGCAGCTCCTGTGAGACTCAAGCATAAATACTCTATCTTTTGCTTTCTTGTTAAGGTCGTTCCCTTCATGACCAGCGAGTATTACTTGATGTGTGCAGCAGGGTCGGAGGTGCAATCAAATTTGGGAATGTCCAGCATCTTAAAATTCTGGGGAATCAGGTCATCCCCATCCAGCTCTTGGTCTTCCGGGTTCATTCCTTTTCCCACTGTCATCATCCTTGCCATGGCCTCAAATCTCTCTTCCATTTTCCTCCACATTGCCTCATCCATTTTTGGCGACTTCTCTTTAGCTACGGTATGCTCCTCTAGCTCATCTCCCCCAAACTCAACTTCAGACCTGGGGCCCTCTCTGCGCTTAATAGGTGCAGGTACTCTTTGCTCAACAATAGGTGGGTCAACCACTGGTTGGTTAATTGCAGCAGGATGTTCTTCTCTAACAACCTCTTGTTCAGCTGGTACTTGGATAGGGGTAGCAGCAGCTTGTTACCCAGCTATTGTGGCGGCAAGATTGCCCATCATTGCAATCATTCGGGCTTCAAATTCCTCCATTCTCTTTCCCACCTCTTCAGCAATTATTGCCCGGGATGCGTCAGACTCATTTGATGGATTAACCATGCTTACTTCTGTTGATGATTCGGAAGAAAACCCCACACTATTTCCTAAGATTGAATCTGAACTCTGATCCGACATTAACTCTGTTAAGCCCAGAAGCGGCGTCCTTCTTAACCGTCCGTCGAGACCTCTAGACCACCCAGGAGAATCTATGATGGTTGAAATGCAAAAATTGTTAAGATGATGCATGATTAAAATGCAATGCATGCCCGTGCTGATGCAACATAGACAAACACATGCAAGCAGATAGAACCTTCCAACCTTATATCTCCCACACATGTGGTAGTGCGGTCTCTTTCCTAGGTGGGCTTGATCCATGGATTAACGTGGAATCCAATGGACACGTATGGTGCGCGGTGAAAAACCGGCAGCATAACAGCTCCTATCTAATGTACATACGTATGGGTGTTTGGCCTTTATGTATTTGAACAATTCAATTTAACTAGGATGGGCCCACCGGGGCATGGAAGCCTTTGATAAGGACCATTTAATTAAATTGATTTCGTTCAATATATGATGGCCCATATAGCAAGCATAGTATTACGGTACATTTCACCTAGTGGAAGTATCTATTGCCATTACATGAGCTTTAGTTATGGGGTGATGATCTTTTTGGGTTACCCAAGCATGATCCCTGCCGACGGGTCTAGCTCATCACGAGCATAACGACCGATCGGGTCACCATTTTATATACCATAATGGTACAAGACTTGGGCTGGTGATTATCCTTAACACTTCCCTAAATTGAGTGAAAATAGGGTCGTGCTTCAAGAACGCACCGGGGTTTGAAAAGGGACCAAACTAACTTAATCTAAGGCTCTAATGAGATGATATGCAATTTTGAGATAAAGCGAATTTCATAAACTAAAACTTAATTGTAAAAGTTAATCAAGGTATTTTCAAATTGAAGTCTCGAATCAGTTGTCCCCAGTGGAGTCGCCAATGTGACGCGCGCCGGACCCGCGCGGGCACCCCTTTGACCGCCCGCTTGAGGGAGATCGGGCATTTGAGGTCCATTGACAACTTTTAACGAATTACAAGTGCGTCTATTTTGGGCAACAAGGAGGCTTCATGGAGTCGCCACCCAATAAAACATTGGGAAAGTTTCTCTCGCCTCGGAGAGCCTAAGACAGCGCTTTCATACATTTTGGGCAAGCCGAAGGGGTCTTGGAGGGTAAACCTCTCGCCCAAAGGAGCCTAGGATTTGTTAGGTCATAGAGCATAAGAAGGGTCTTGGAGGGTAAACCTCTCGCCTCCTTAAATCCAAAGACAACGCTTTTATCCATTTTGGGCAAGCCAAAGGGGTCTTGGAGGTTAAACCTCTCGCCCAAAGGAACCTAGGATTAATGTCTAAGTCTCGTGACACAAGAGGTGTCTTGGAGGGTAAACCTCTAGCCTCTTGGAGCCCAAAGACCAGAGAATGGGTTCGGGACTTCGCATCTATTTCTACCTTGATTAATTTTATAATTTGGTTTTGAGTTTATTGACTCGCTCTCTCTCCACACGATGCAATTTTAATTTATAAGCATAAAACAATAATAACATCAAAAATAACATCAATGATAAATTACAATAATACCAGGAGCGGAATATAACTCCCATTTAAAAGTGCAAACATACATTAAACCGGGGAATATATTAATTATGAGGACTTTGGTCCCCGCATGCACAATTAAAGAAAACATTTTGGATGTGATAATTTATTTGGGATGAAAATTAGGACATTGGTCCCATTTGTTATGAAAAATCCAAATTAATTTATTAGAAATATTTGTGTGGTTTTTATTCATGCGTGCATAAAAAAACATTTTATTCAACGAATATATACAAGGAAATATAAATAAAATGAGAATTGAAAATGTGCAATGAAAATACCAAAGTCTGCATATCCTCCTTCTCGTGCATTGGTGCTCAAATGAGAATAAAACAATGATTTGCAACCAAAAATAAAATAGAAGAGATTCATGTTAGAAATTAACCCAAAGAGATGAGATGACATAAAAGATAATATGTATAATGACCATATAACATGCCTAAGATACTATAACATGCATAAAAATAATTATGATGCAATTTAACAAGCATAAAGTGAGATAACATCATGGCAAATGCAATTTATTAATAATGGTGATTAACATGCATGAAAGGTTAGTGACAATCAATTTTAATACTCCTAAGATGTGCATGAAAGCATAACATAAGAATAATAAAACTTAACATGCATAATAAAGCCTAAAGTAATATCTAACATAAAGGCATAAGAAAATAAATTTAAAATTTAACATACATGCAAAATATGAACAATGACAATAATGGTAATAATGATACTAGCATCTAATGATAGCCATAAACAAGTCTAATAAAAATTTTAATGATAATTAACACATGCAATAATAATCATAATATAACATAAAGAGATCAAAGATATTAACAAACTAAATTAAATATGCATAATAACATGGACAAATGAAAATAAGATAATAGAATTTAAAGAGTTTACTTGTTATATGAACAATTGAAGATAAAAAAAAAATAGAAGAAGAATATGGAGACTAAGAGAATTTACATGTTTAATATGTTAATTGGAAACAAAAATAAATGAAATTAACAAAAGAATTAATGAGTAAAACAAAGAATAATTACCCTCAAATTCAGTTTTGAAGAATTGAAGGTAGAAGTGTTGAATTCCTTGTCTTCTCTTGTGAAAATGCTTAGAAAATAGCTTGAAAACTTGAAGAAAAACTCTTGGAAACAAGTCTGTAAGATGGATTTTTTCTCTCAACTCAAAAGCTCCAAAATTTAGTTTTTTTTCCTCTCTAAATGTTCTTAGTTCGTCCTCCCCTTCATCTGAATTTTTTCTAGTGTTTTAACCCTCAAAAACCACCCAAAATCATCCAAAAACGGTTAAAAATCAAGTGGGAGCTAAAAATGGGCGAAATGGGGGTGAAATCGGCACCCTAATGCCAAATATCGGCATCAAACGTGCGCCTCGCGCACGTTTCCTCGCGCTGATGCGCGGAACGAGCGACGGCCTAGGCATCGATCGCGCGGAGCGAGCGACGCCCAAGGCGTCGGAGCGAGCGTGCTCCGCGCATGCACAATAGCGACGCCCAGGATCCGTCACCTTTCCATCGCTATTATTTTCCCCCGATTTTTCACCATTTTTTCATCATTTTTCACACTTTTTCCAACATTTTTCAACCTTTTTTTTATTTAAAATCCACTAATCTAAAATACACTTTTTCTTCTCCAAAATAATTTTAAAAATATTTTAAAAATATTTTTTTTTAAAATACACTTTTGCTCATCGCAAAAACAAGGAAAATCACTTCCGAACTCCAATCTTTTTGCCTATAAGTCAGCATAGTTAAATTTCATCATCGGGTAATCCTGATCAAGGCTACTCGGGACCTAGTGTCTACAGCTGCCATCCTGCGGGGATGCACGGCTCGCACATAGAAGGAGCACGAGTCGTGCTTCTCCAACACGAGTCGGACACAGAGCAATGTACAGTGCCATAACGCTAGACCTGGCATTCTTTTCTGTTGCGCTCGCAACAGAGATGAGATTTCCAGTTGCCAAAAAAACGTAAACATCCAGATTTTTCCCCAAATTAAATCCATTTTGACCCAAAGCACTTTTAATCCAATCTTACCTCAATTATGGCCTCCAAAACACCATAACGAACATAAAATAACATATTTCAACAATTAATTCCAATTAATTCATCAATTTAAACTCACAATCTCAAAGATCACAAAATCTGGAAATTTTGCAGCAAAACTCATTCAATCCTCACAATCACTTCAATAAATCCACACTTATGCATAATCATTTATAACAACCAAAAACCCATAACATGCCTGCCAATATAGGTCCATTTACACAACCAAAATTCCAGAAATTCATGCACATACACATTTGAACATATAAGCATCAAAACAACATAAATTCCCAAACCTTATGTCCTTAGTTGCAAATCTAATGAGTTCCACTAGTACCAGCCTTCTCCTTGCCTTTCGGGTTATGGGGAGGCTCAACTAACCAACAAACCAACAAAAACACAAAAAATACAAACCCTAGATCAAAACCCCAAACCCAAAAAATGAAGGAGAAGATGAATAACAATGAAAAGAAAGAAGGAGATGCAGATAAAATGCAAGAACTTACCAAAAGAAATGGAAGGAGATGATCAATTCCCACTAGCAGCCCTTGAATCCAAGCTAGGGTTATTGGTGAAGAGAAAAGGAAGAAGAACAGAGGGTGAGAAGGGAAAAACGGGAATGATTTCTGCCTCTCCCCTTGTTCTTTCTTCGTCTTTTTCTTTTCCTAACCCTAGACAAGTGTCATCTTCCTTATAGTGGGATTTGATCACTCACACTCAAACCACATGCATCACTCACACATAAAGATACCCCAACTTAAACACACCCTACTACGGTATGCTCATGCACACACAAACATAACCCAACTTACTCACATCCTACTACCATACATGCACCCTCATACTAACAAAATCCACAAACATGCATTTTTATCCAGAATGCCCTTATCACATGCCAAAACACACACAATGCATGCACAGACAGATGGCTCATTCTACTAGGGGACAAATGGGGTGTAACAAAAATAATTTTAAAGATCTTATAGTAGCTCTATAATTCCATCTAGACGACTTAAAATTCCTTTAGTAGAGCAGACACATTTTGAATGGTATCAGAGTTTTGGATTAAATATTTTAGAATGATTTTATAGATATTGGACATGTCTGAAAGAAAAAATAAGTTTTGGAGAGAAAAGAAATAGTTTAGAGGCAATATCAAAAATTCAAAGAATTTACAAAACGGCCATCTAAATGACTTAAAATTCTTAAAGTAAAGCAGACTCATTATGAATGGTATTAAAGTCTTATATTAAATATTTTGGAATGATTTTATAGATGTTGGACTTGTTTGAAGAAGAAAAATAAGTTTTGGAGAGAAAAGAAAATGTTTTGAAACAATATCATAAATTCAAAGCATTGAAAAAACACAAAATGACCTAATAAAGAATAAAATTATAGTATATTGACCTAATATATAGTTTTCAAAATTTAGGAGAAAAGTAAAATAATTTAGGAAGTAAAGTATGTTTTCCTTTTATTTATTATCATATTATTATTATCCATGTAATTTATGCATGGGAATAGAGTGTTTTGAGTTGGACTTATGAATAAAAATTAAGTGACACGTTACTTGATTTGTCCCTTTTTCATATAAATTGGAAATAGCCATTTGTTATCAATATATTTTTTCTGTAGTCTGACAAACCTCTGTGATAACTGGACATCTCGCCCATGAGTTCGGCTACGCTTTAATCTTAAGTCCGGTTAGCTAAGCTGATCTAAATAAGCTCTCAATAATAGCTCGGTCTCTCCTAAAAGCTCGAAAAGAGTTTGTCTCCATTTGTCACAAGGATTGTAAAAATCCTTGGAAGATTTCCATTCCATTATAATGCGGGTTCTTCGTGATTAACCTTATCAGGAATCAAGCTTATCCAATCAGCAATCAATCATATCTGTTCAGGGATCAACCTTATCCAATCACGGATCAACCTTATCTAATCAGGAGTCCTTGAGTTCTATCTCATTTAGGACTTGAAGCTCTGTCCTATTGAGGATACTTGTTCTACTCAGAAGTTAATTCCTATTTCAACACTGATTCCTAACTCTATAAAAGGATAAATCCATGTATGTCACACCCCAAAGTGGCCCTAGAAGAATTACAGAGTTTTGCTCGAAAAAGGTAAGTTTATGTGCGAAAGTTCTGTCGCGAGCACGACAAGTGTCGCGGGCGCGACAGAGCCCTCCAGCGGTTTTTAAACTTCAGCTGGTTGGTGCGGGCATGAGCGTTCTGTCGCGAGCGCGAGAAGTGTCGCGAACGCGACAGAGCCCTCTCGCGAGATGTGTGCATAAGTGGGACTAAGAGACTTGGAGTTATAGGGAGTTGACACGTGGCATCGTCGAAGAGTGACAAGTGGCGGCATAAGAGTTTGACAAGTGGCATTGTAAGAGTGTGCCAAGTGTCATTGTAGGGGAGTGACACATGGCGGCGTAGGAGGTTGACAAGTGGCATCGTAGGGTTTGGACACATGGCATGAGTTAAGCTTATGCTATGTAAAGAGATAAGCATGTAATTAATTTGGTAAGTGGCATTAAATTGAATAGTAAATGTTGGATAGAGTTTGACCATTTGCCTTTTTCCTTCTTTTTCTCACGTTGGATTGTTATTGGCCATTTGTTCTCCATTTCTTTCTCTTTTCTTAGGCCTTAAGCCGTTCTCCCTCTCTTATTCTTTCTTTTTGTTCTTTTGGTTTGCTTTTCAAGAGAATTACTTGAAGTGGCTTAAAGAGAGCATAGTAGGACTTGATTAGGTCTCTTTTAAAGGTAAGTTGGATTTGTTTTCAGATCTGACCTCCTTTTTCTCTTCGTTTTTGATTTAAATTAAAAAGAAAAGTAACCCAAGTGTTTTCTATGTGATTTGTGAAAGATGTGGACAAGAGGCTAGTGAAGGGAAAGGGAGAAGCTCTGAATCGATTAGAGAGAAGCGGTTAAGCCACCTAAGGTAGGGATCGAGTGTGACTGTGTTAACTTTGCATGTGTTTATATGAGAAATGCTTGAACAAAGACATGTGTAAATAAAGAGATGCTTGATGAGCTTTAATTAGCTCAAGATGTTCATTTTGATTGCTTACAGTGCTCATGACAAGTGTATATATGTTTAAAGTATGTAACCTGATCATTTGAGTGTTTGTGTTGATAATAGAGTTTGATGTTGCGAAATTCTGCTTATTTATCATTAGACCCCTGTGTATAGTATTTGTTATAAGTAGAGTTATAGGATCTCAATTGGGTTTATTCCAATTGAATATGAAAGATAAGACCCGTATCTAAAAATTTCTAAGAGGGTGCTTGATCTAATTCTGGACCTAAGTATCCCAAAAAGTAATTAAAACGTAGGTGACCCTGTTATGGCGGGTTCACTGGAATAGTATATGTTGTTTAGATCATATCTTTTGTTATAGATGTCTAAACGACTTGAAACTTGTCCCTTTGAAAGCTAACATCCTAGAGAACAATTGTTAAGAAGAATGTTTTGCCTAAAAATGACGTTTAGAGGTTCATTTAGATGATACAAGTTTAGGGTAAAAAGTGGTGCCGTGAGGCACCAAAGGCGAGTCTTCTGTCGCGAGCGCGACACATGTCGCGACCTCGCTACAGAACAACTCATTTTAGGCTTTTTCTTCTTCTTCTTGAGCTCCTAGTTGCCATGGGTCAACCCCTTACCCTTCCCCTTGACTAAATTGTATATTTTGTTGATGTTTTACTGCCCGGAATGAACCCGTATTACCCCGGAATGTTTCCGTGATTTATACTCTACATGTTTAGGGTTGTCAAATGATTATAGGATTAGTTATCTATGTAACCAATACTACGGCATAAGAGTTATCATTGACCATGTGATGCCATGTGATATGAATTGTTATATAATGCATTTGGTATAGAGTATAGAACCCTTATGTAATCTGTCTTCTGTCGCGAGCGCGACCTCTTGTCGCGATCGCGACAGAGAACCCCTTCTCGACCTGTTTTACTTGTTTTAAAGAGTGTTTCCTTTGATCTTGCTTTGCATGATTTATATGTTTATGTAATGAATTTAAATGTTACATGCTTTTAGTTGTTGAACAAGATTAATAAAGATTGTATATGAATTAAATGTCTCTGAATGTGATAAATGCACTTGAATTTTAGTTGATGAGTTGATGTCTGTGTATAGTGTGAGAGTTGGTATTGAGCCTGATTACCGTTATAGTGGATAGATAAGCATGCTTATAAAGGGATTACCGAGTGCAGCTGCCTATGTTCCGCCCCGTTTGGGCGAAGCGGGTCGACCTCTGAGAATGGTCATTAATAGAGATATATGAAAAAGTTTTGTGACTTCGGTCTACCGAAAATGTTTTTTATATAGAGCGTCCCGTATCCACCATGAGAGGAACTCAGGCTTGTTTTGTTAAATGTTGTGCAGTAAACTTGAGATGATTATAGTGTTGCTTCGAATAAAGCTATAGTACATGAAAGTAATGTTTAAGTACATTACAGTTCTGTATACAAGTACATGATTACATGAGTGTATTGACATGAATGTGGTTACATGATAATGTATAATTGAATAAATGAAATGTACAAGATGTAGTGTATAGGAATAAGTAAAAGAGTAGATGTTATATGCATGTGAACTCATAGTATTTGATATTTGAACATGCAACCCATACACGTATAAAAGCTATATGCATGAGCTAGTTGATTTTGTTACATGAAATGCGTGAATTATTTGTGACTTTGTAAAGAAGTCCTTTGCATTGTTTTCATCCCCACTAAGCGTTATCGCTTAGCACGGATGTTTATTTCCGTGTAGGTTTACAGGTTCGGAACAATGAGCGAGCATCTGCAGTTCAAGGCCACTAGGGAGTATTATTCAGGTCTTTTGTATAGATTAGATACAGAGCTAGTGATGTTTTGAGTAACATCATTATGTAATAAAAGTTAAAGAATCACATGTAAATGTATATGTAAAGTTAAATGAAAACAGAGTGTAATATGAACATGTATAAAGAGAAAGAAGTACATATGTGTAGTTAATATGAAATGCATGTTGGGCCCTAGTGTAGTTTTTAATTAACTTTAAATGGATATGTTTATGCTCTCGCTTCCGCTAATGCATGTACATGTATACGTAAGTGTCCGCGTAGCGCCCCGATATTCCTTACCGGGGGTATGGGGGTGTTACAATGTATGTTTCTCTTCTTGAAAACCCAATTATAATACACTTTACCCTCATCAATTTTTTTGACTTGACCGTCGGAGTATCCCTTATCGAAAACTTGCCGAAATTTTGTGTTTTCAAGTGATTTCTCCTAGCCCGCTAATCCAAAAATTTCAGACTATCATCACTTTGCTTTGAGTTTTCAGTAATTAAACATCCGGAAATACAATTTAAGAATAAAAACAAGTGACAAATTTGATGTTCAATGAGATGATAAAAAAAAGGTCTCTTTGTCTTTTCTCTTCACAATAGAGGCTTTCTAAGGTCAGAAACTAAATGGTACTCATTGCATTTATGTCTAATTTGTAAGTAAAAAAAAATATTCAGCACACTATAGACACCGGGTCCCGAGGCAGCCGAGATCAGGATTACCCAATAATGAAATTAAGTGTGCCTGTTTATAGGCAAAAATGGAAGTTGGAAGTTATGATTTCTTTGTCAAATTGATTTATTAAAAATAAATAAAAATGGGTTTTAAAAAATATTTTAAAATAATTATTTTAAATAAAAAAGTGAGTTTTGAAATTATAGTGTTTTAACAAAAATAAAAAAAAATGAGCATGGACCGGTGGCAGTGAGCTTTCGCCCGCGCGCGGGAAGCGCCCGAGTCGTCGCCCAGCAGCGCGAGCGACGCTCAGGGCGTCGCTCATGCACTGTTAGCATATTTTATAGTTGCTAAATTTCTGCAAGTATACGGTGTACCAAAATAGTACAAAACATGTCGATCCCACGAAGAATGTGATTTTTACTCACAATTACTACTTGATTTTAATCTTGTTTACAATTATCAATAATTTGTTGGTAAAATCTAAACTACTCTATTAAATAAACTAATTAAACCTATTTCATGTTAATCGAAGAAGACAAAATATATAATGAAGAACTTAAAATAATGAACTTGATCAATCATTCCAATTAATAATAATCATCTTTTCATGCAAGCGAAGTTGGAATATATTTCTAACTCATTCTCTCGACATGAATTAGAATGCTCAAGGTATTCATTGAAAGCACAAACTTCTAATTCTCATTAATGAATTAGTTAACTCTAATTACATACTTTAAGATTATTTAATCAACCTATAACAACTATCTCAACATACTGATCTCTCTAGTTAAGTTTTGATAATGAAGATCTATTAGATTTAAGTTAAAATGATCTCTCAACTCTATCTTAACTTATAAAAATCATGCAATTGTTCTAATAGAAATTCTGCATTCAAAGACTATTAAAATAGATGGAAGAAGAGAATAATAATAACATTCAAATCCATTGAAGTAATGTTCATTAAATTTACAGAGAAGAAATAAAAGATAAGAGAATAAGAAAGAAATTTCTCAACCCTTTTCCCAAAATCTTGTAACAAATTTTTCCTCTCCTTGATCTTCTTATTCAAAACATAAAAACTAACTAAGAAATTTAACTAAAGAAAAGAAACTGTTTTCCAAAACTACTGAAAATTACTTAATAAAAATTCTATATATGTAATTACAGTTGAAAATAATATATATAAATATCTAAAGATTATGTTCCTTCAAGTGTCTCTTCCAAAAAGTTGTAAGCTTTTGTGAGAAGTCATGCCTTTTCAAGGCAATGTTTGAAAATTTCTGTCCAACATTCCTCTCTGTCGTGCTCGCGGTAGAGTGCGCCTGAATCTTCGCTCACTTTCCTCGTGCTAGCTTTCTCCGTGCTTTGTCGCTACTTCGCGATGGGCTCTTTGGTCGCGACAGATTCTCTCTCTTTCTTCCTCCTCCTTTTGCTCTCTTCCTTAGCGCTTTTTGTCGCACTCGCGACAAAGCCTCCTCTTCTTTAGCTCATTTTTTGCTCCTTTCTCCTCTTTTCTCCTCTTTTCTCATACACACACAAAACTCACACAAATACATAAAATATACCTAATTATAACACAATTAACTACACATAATTAATATTTCACTTATAAAACATGGATTAAATATGAGTTATTTAGGCTCATATCAAACCCCTACACTTAAACGTTTGCTTGTCCCCAAGCAAAACATAACAATAACAAAGACAATTGACACAAAAATAACATGCATAAAATCTTGGAGCTCATAATCATATTTGATAAATATTTGGAAATCACATGCATAAACTATCACCTCCTATCATATTAGCCTAAGTATGCAACTTCTTAAACATTATCATTGTTCATTAGACTTCAACCCCTATGTACAAATGGAAAAACATGAAATTGCAAAGTACAAAGATGTTTGAACTCAAGATTTTGAATATCTTATCACATGTAAAGATTATTTCATACAAAGCATTGCCTAAGGTAATTCTCACTCAAACACTACATTTTTCAAGCACTCAATCACTCAAGTGTTTATAGGTTAGTGTTTGTCTCATTCCTTAAACATGCCATTGCATACCATAGGCTTGTAATTAGTAAACCTCTCCTCTACTAGTATAAGGCAGTAAAGAAGATCAAATGGTCTTTTAATGGTTGTAACTTGGCTTAGGTAAAGGTGGGAAAATTTTGATTTAGGTAGCTTCTATTGTGTAGAGAAAAAGTATCAACACAACATAGGAGATTCACAAATCTAAGTATAACATGATAGTCTTACTTCTATTCTAATTCCCTTATAAGATCATGCTAGTTCCCTGTAGTATGGGTGCGTTTTACGCTCCATCCCACACATTAATAATTTGGATATACATCTTGCTCTTTCTATTTTTATACACTCTAGTGGGTGTATTATATGTTCCATCCCACATATTTTTTTTCTTTCTTTTCTTTAGAAACTGGCATTTCTAATACTGAATTTGAAGATAAGGGAATGTCAATTACACTTCAACTACCATCATGCTTTTCAATAACAAATACATCTCCCATGCTATATCAATCCTAATTCTTTCCACAATAAGGGTAATTAACAAGAAAATGTTTATTGTTTAGCAAAAAGGATATGGCTAAATATAAGCTTAACAACAGAATAGGTTATAGGCTCAAACTTGGCTACCTAAAGTAAAAAAGGTAAGTTTTTTAAAGAAAGCCAAAACATGGTTCATTCAAAGTGCCCTTGTCATATCTCATGTACATCCCATACTAATAATGTAGTCTCAAAATTTACTAAAAACAAGTTCTGGAGGATATGCCATATCAAGGCTCTCACACAAGAAAATAATTTGTGTATAAGGCTTCAAAAGTTCACATAGCTATAGGTCAAACTACCTTAAGCAATAAGTTGGCAAAACAATCTATTTTCACATGTGAAAAGATACTCAACTTAAAAAGAACGTAAACCAAAGTGCTTTGCTAAGTCATGCCCTTCACTATGCACATGAGAATGCCAAAGTAAAATAAACAATAATAGTGTTCAAAAATTTGACTACTTAGACTAAATGTAAAAAGTTCAAGCTATACATGCATTTATTTCAAAATAATGATCAAATATATAAGCTCCAAAATCAAATGCCCAAAACAACCTAAAACAACCTAAATAAGAAAACCTAAAACTAGCAGCACATGCATAACACATGCTACACTAATCAAACAAACACATATATACACAATCATAAAATAAACACAAAATAGAGCACTCCCCCACACTGAAAAGACACAATGTCCCCATTGTGAGAAAGATCAACAAGCACACAATCGATAAACAACGATTACACAAAACACAAAAAAAAAAAAAAACAAAATGAACATAAAAAGAACATTAAAATAAAGGAAAGAGAAGAAACGAACTCAGAAACTCCCATTAGGGGAGCTTGGTGGAGTTGGAGAGAGTTCTACATTCTTCTTGCGGAAGAAGGAAGAAGCTTTTGACTGATGCTTTTCTGATTTTTGTCGATGACCCTCATGGTAGTTTCAAGGACGTCCATCCTAGCCGCCAAACTTTGGTTTGCAGCTTCTATACCATCCAAGTGATGAGCCAGTTGTTCAAGACCAATATGAGACCCAGATGCAGCTGCAGTCCCACCAGCAGTAGCCTCAACTCTAGCAACCTCCTCGTCCTCAGATGAATCCTCATCTAAAGAGTCATGAGCCACAGCTGCGGAAGAAGATTCAGGTGCCTTGCCTTTCCCTCTATCTGTACTAGGTCCACCTGCACCACGATCAACAAATCTAGGAGGCCAACCTCCTATTTTGAAGAAAAACTTGCTCTGATCCCGTACTAGAACCTCCGAGATCCCTCGTTTCCTTGTGAGCCACCGATTTAGTTCGGACCATAGTGAAAATTGTGAGGAATAAAGTGGAACGAAATAAAGAATAACAAAGAAAACAAACTAAACTCAGAAAAACCTAGAAAAATTGAGATAAGAAGAAGAAGACTTGTGAGAAAAAATAGAGAGGAAATGCAAAAGAACGGAAGAGACAACTCAAAATGAAAGGGAAATGGAGAAATTAGGGTTTAACAAATATATAGGGGAGGAGAAATAACTGCCCAACGGTCAGAAAATTCAAATCCCGTGTTCTGTCGCTACAGGACTGAATCTTTGAAAATTCTGCTCCCGAGACTAGCCACGATATCGCGACTATGTCGCGCCCGCGACAATTTCACGCTCGCGACAGAAGCAAATCACTAATATTAAAAAATTTTCGCTTCCCTCACTGTTGCGGAAGAATTTTGCAAAGAACAAAAATTTCCCTTGTCAATAACACATAAAATTTTTCACAACTATGACATACTAACTTAATAAAACCCTGTAGAACAAAAATAAACAATATTAGTACACAAAAACAACATAAAAATAATATAGTAATGCAATAAAATAAATCAAAAATTAAATGTACAAACAACTACTTGACCAACGTAAAAGAGATACTAGAGATCATCCTCTTTTCAATTGTGCCATCCAAATACACTTTGCATCTCTGACCATTAGCTTTTAACAACTCTCCCTTATCATGTTTTAGCTCTAAATAGCCATGGTCAAAAACTTGTGCCACCTCAAATGTGCCACTCCACCTAGATTTCAATTTTCCAGGAAATAACTTTAACCAAGAATTGTATAAGAGGACTTTATCTCCAACCTTGAAATTCTTATATCGAATGTGAGCATCATGCCACTTCTTGGATCTTTCTTTATAAATTTTTGCATTTTCATAAAGAAAGCGTAACTCATCAAGCTCATTCAATTGTAAACACCTTTTGACACTAGCATCATTAAGATCATAGTTCAAAGTCCTAATGGCCCAATAAGCTTTATGCTCTAACTCAACGGGTAAATGACATGATTTTCCATATACTAGCCTATAAGGTATCATCCCAATAGGTGTTTTAAAGGCAGTGCGATATGCCCAAAAAGCATCATCAAGCTTATGTGCCCAATCTTTCCTAGAATTAGAGACTGTTTTTTCTAGAATCCATTTAAGCTCTCTATTTGAAACCTCTACTTGGCCACTTGTTTGAGGATGATAAGGAGTAGCTACCCTATGATGCACTCCATTTTATGCAATAAGGAATTAAAAGAACGGTTAATGAAATGCTTACCTCCATCACTTATGATGGCTCTTGGCACTCCAAATCTTGTAAATAGCTTCTTTAAAAACTTGATCAGTACCTTTGAATCATTGGTTGGCAATGCTTGAGCCTCAAACCACTTTGACACATAATCTACCCCAACTAATATATAGTTTTGACCAAAAGATGTTGGGAAAGGACCCATGAAGTCTATCCCCCACACATCAAAGATTTCAACTTCTAAAATAGTATTCAAAGGCATTTCATGATGCTTCCCAATATTCCCAGCCCTTTGACATTTATCACATTTAGCTATAAAATTCTTAGCATCATTAAACGAGGTAGGCCAATAGAAACCACATTCAAGGACTCGAGAGACAGTTTTATTAGCACCATTATGACTCGAATATAAAGAAGAATGGCAATGGGTCAAAATGTTCACATAATCTTCCTCATGCACACATCGACGAATGATACCATCCCCACTAATTTTAAATAAGAATGGCTCTTCCCAAAGATAGTTTTTAACATCACTAAAAAATTTCTTCCTTTGCTACCATGTCAATCCATGTGGTATAATTCCTACAACAAGAAAGTTAGCAAAATCTGCATACCAAGGTACATGAACTTCTTCTAGTGACATTAATGATTCATCCGGAAAAGATTCATTAATTTTAATGTTATCTCCTAAAGGTCCTTCATTGTTTTCTAACCTTGACAAGTGATCAGCAACTAAATTTTCAGAGCCTTTCTTATCTTTAATTTCAAGATCAAATTCTTGCAACAGTAAAAACCAACGAATTAGTCTAGGTTTAGCGTCCTTTTTAGCAAATAAGTACCTCAAAGCTGCATGATCCGTATATATAATGACCTTAGATCCTAACAAGTATGACCTAAACTTATCACATGCATAAACCACAGCCAACATTTCTTTTTTAGTGGTTGTATAATTAATTTGAGGGGGTGACAATGTATAGCTAGCATAATATATGACATGCAAATGTTTCCCTTGACGTTGACCTAAAACACATCCCACTGTAAGGTCAATTGCATCACACATAAAAGCATTTACAAGAGCTTTTAAATGGTAAGTTCCAATTAGCAGAAGTGATTATAGGTGCACTTACAAGAGCTTCCTTTAATGTATTAAAAGCATTCATGCATTCATTAGAAAATTCAAAAGGCACATCCTTTATTAATAAATTAGTTAAAGGTTTAGCAATTAAAGAAATTTTCTTAATGAATCTCCTATAGAAACCAGCATGCCCAAGAAAAGATCTTACACCCTTAAGTGTAGTAGGTGGAGGTAACTTTTCTATCAATTCCGTTTTTTCTCTATCCACCTCTATCCCCTTTCTTGAAATCTTATGCCTAAGAACTATCCCTTCTTCTACCATAAAATGGAATTTTTCCCAATTGAGAACTAAATTAGTCTCCTCATATCTAGCCAAAACTCTATCTAAGTTTTTCAAACATAGTTCAAATGAGTCACCATAGACAGAAAAATCATCCATGAAAACCTCCATGATATATTCTATCATGTCCCCAAAAATAGAGGTCATCCATCTTTGAAAAGTAGCTGGTGCATTGCAAAGCCCAAAAGGCATTCTCCTATAGGCAAAAGTCCCATAAGGACAAGTGAAAGTAGTCTTTCCTTGGTCACTAGGGTAAATAAAAATTTGAAAGTAACCTGAATAACCATCAAGAAAACAATAATGAGAATGAACCGCTATCCTCTCTAACATTTGGTCAATAAATGGTAAAGGGAAATGGTCTTTTCTAGTGGCTAAATTTAACTTCCTATAATCAATGCACACCCTCCAACCGATTGTGGTTCTAGTAGGAATTAATTCCCCATTCTCATTTTTCACTACAGTCATCCCCCCTTTCTTTAGGACATAATGAATGGGACTTACCCAAGCACTATCCGAAATTGGATAGATAATCCCAGCATCAAGCAATTTAATGATTTATCTTTTCACTACCTCTTTCATATTTGGATTTAATCTTCTTTGTCTATCCACTTTTGGTTGACACTCATCTATCATGTTAATCCTATGCATGACAACATTAGGACTAATTCCTTTTAAGTCAGAAATTTGCCAGCCAATACTCTTTATCCTTTTTCTAACAACCTCTAACAATGAAGACTCTTGTTCATTAGATAATTTGTTAGACACTATGATAGGCAAAGTATGATTAGGGCCAAGAAATGCATACCTCAAATAGCTAGGTAGTTCTTTTAACTCCACATTAGGAGGACTTACTATTGAAGGTGGTGAAGGTGTTTCATTTCTGAATAAAGTTTCATGCCTTGAGCTTTCTTGTTCTACCTCTTCATGAACTTCCTCTTCATTACTGTCCTCTTCATGACCTGCATTTTCCATTACATTCACAACACATGGATCAATGATATCAACTTTCATGCAAACATTCTCATCCATGGGGTATCTTAGTACTTTATCCATGTGATATTCTACACTATCTTCCCCTACTCGTAAGACTAGAGTTCCTTCATATACATCAACTGTAACACCCCAAATCGGGCCTAGTCGGAATCGGAAAGCTAAGTCAGTTAAGTGAAGGGTATTTCGGTAACTTGTGCTTGAGAAAGTTTGGTTAATTAGGACTAAAGTGCAAAGAAAATAATTAATTAATAAGATGTTAAGTGAGAAATCATCTAGTGGAACATGCGTATGGTATGTAGGAAGTGATTGGATAAGATTGTGACACTTGGGTTTGTAGGATGATGACAAGTGGTTTATAAGGAATTGTTAGAGTATGCTTGAAGTGTATGGAAGTAGGATGTGAGTGGGCTAAGAAATGCTATGGTGTGAGTGGTGTTTGGTGTATTGAAGATATTTATTCAAGAATTATTTGTGTGTGTTTAGTGTATGGTGCATGTAGGAGTAAGTCAAAGTGGGATTGAAAATTATGACATGTGGACCTATAGTAAGTGGACAAGTGGCTTTGGTAGGTATGCATTTAGTGTGATTTGGGTTAGGAAAGAGGAAATGCAGAATTTTCTTGTTCTTGTTCCCGTTGCCCTCCCTTCCTTCTCATTTTCTATTTTCTTTTCTTCTCCTCCCCGTTTCTTGCTCAATCTATTGGTTTTGAGTGAAGTAGAATTGGTTTGGTGGAGCTTGGGAAGTAAGAGTAAAGAGGTAAGTTGAGATTTTAGGGTTCTTATGTTTAAGTTCTTTTCTTTTTCTAGTTTTGTTTAAGTTATGGTTTAAATTAAGAAATTATGGGTTTGTTTGTGCAAGTAATTGGTGATAAGAAGAATCAAAGTAAAGGAAAAGAGAAGATTTAAAGCTTGAAGAGAACCACTATTGTGCAACAAGAGGTTTGGGACTGGATTCCTTTAATTGAGTTTTATTTGGTTTTTCCCCTAAATTCTTATTGAGCTATGAATATATAATTGTATATGATTTCCAGTAAATTGAGTGATTAAGATGATTCTTATGCATGTATTTGTTTGGGTAAATGTATTAATAATGCATGAAGTGGCTTAAGTTGAAGGTATGTGAGATTTGGAAGTGAAGTG
The DNA here is from genome assembly GCA_947683425.1 of Excoecaria cochinchinensis. Classification (NCBI taxonomy): domain Eukaryota; kingdom Viridiplantae; phylum Streptophyta; class Magnoliopsida; order Malpighiales; family Euphorbiaceae; genus Excoecaria; species Excoecaria cochinchinensis. The sequence goes on from CANTUQ010000004.1 coordinate 9,954,839, forward strand.
TGTTATTGGGGTAAACCCTGTTTCGTTCTCATCTGACCCTTGTGCAATGTTTTGGTCATAAGTGGAGTTTTAAAACTCCAAATCACGTGCTTCTTGAACTTTTAGAACCATAAATTCCATTACTTTAAATGTCTCAGAAATAGCCTTGGACGACTTCTCGCTCTAAGACATCGAAAAATTGATTACAAATGTAGTGTCCCTATTGTGTCGGGTTGTTTGACCAGTATTGGTTGTGGAGTGAATATCTGGAGTTGTAAATGTCCAATTGATGTGAAACTTGTTTCATTTGAAATCTAAGACGTAGGAGAACATTTGTTAAGAAGACCACTTTTCCTAAAAACGAGGTTTAGAGGTCGGTTTTCGAGATACTAGTTTATAGTAGAAAGCAGTCCGTTTTGGTAGCTGAGGCGAGCCTCTGTCGCGAGCGCGACCTCGCGACAGAAAAATATGTTTTGAGCCTTTTCTTCTTTATTTTTGGGTCTAGGGGTGACCCGGATCAATCCCGTATCTTTCCCATCAGTTATTATGCATGTTTAGGGTAATTAAATGGCTATATCAGTAATTATCGTTGGGAAAAACTTAGGAGTATGATTAAGATTAGTGATTTAGATAGTAAATAACAATAGATATAACCTTGTGAAGGTAGGTTTTTGGATGGGTACTAATATGTATTGATCTCATGAATAACCTAAGCATGAGGTACCATATGTATGAATGATGAATGGTAAATAGTATTGACATTATAGATTATATAAATGGATATTAATTGTGGCATGTTTTATCGAAATTATTGATATGAATATTGGATTTATGTTGTTAATGATGTGTGGCTTGCTGGAGATGAGGTAAGAGACCTTTGGATGTGTTCGTGTGTTTGTGGGTGAGTTTAAGGAAGGAAAGATCTTGCAAAATTCTGCAGATTTTCGGAATCATGACTCTGTCGCGATCGTGACAATGTCGCGAGCGCGACAGAGACCGATGATTTTGATGCTGTGCTGTCGCGAGCACGCGACGCTGTCGCGACCCCGCGATAGCAATAGCTTGTCTGCTCTCTGTCACGAGCGCGACAACCGTCGCGATCGCGACAGAGCACACTGTTGGCCTGTGCTATCGCGAGCATGCGATTTGTCGCGACCCCGTGATAGCAATACTTGCCCTCTGTCGCGACCGCGACAATATCGCGAGCGCGACAGAGCCGGGCCTTCTCTCCTTCCCGCAATCGCGAAGCCGTCGCGCGCGCGCAGCGAAGAGACTATGGTCTCTGTCGCGAGCGCGACAGGGATCGCGAGCGCGACAGTTGTGTGGTGTTGAATGAGTTTTCTTCAGTAATTCCAATGTTTGAGTTCCGAACTTGTGATGCCTTTAGGTGTATTCTTTGACTATGTTATGAAGTATGTTAATATAATTGAATGTATTATGCATATCTATATTTATGATCTTTCTCTAAGATTATTATGACATGCTTAAGTGTAAATTGTAGGATGCATTACTGACTTTATGATTTCATTCATATGGCTCACCTATTGCTGATTATGTATAATGATATAAATCATGTGATGTGAAATATGATTGGTATGATGCATGACCTGCGAGAGTCAGTCTAGTGGATAGTTAGGCATGCCTAATAGAGTCTTTGTAGCTGCAGCGCCCTTTGAACGATTTGGACCCTGATCAGGTCCCACGACTGGTTCCTCGCGAACCCTTTGATATGAAATGTTTTTGGAATGTGGAAAAAGATGATGTTGCTTTTCGACTAGTACCTGTATGGTACATTATATTATATGTTCCCTCTGAGGTTTACTCGGTCAGAGATCGGGCTATATGTTCCCTCATGAGGTCTCCTCCTCTGTACTCGTTATCCACTATTATGAGTCAGCAGGTATTTTGATGGTTTGTTTTATTCTGTTTTGAAATAGCCATCAGAATGTGATATCTGAATGAACAAAAATCAGTTTATATGTATATGAATATGACTACGGGCTTTAGAAGATAAATCTGTATTTAGTAAACATGACTTTTCAGTTAACATGACTATCCGTACTTGGCATGTGATTTGTTATTAGTTTCTGAATGCTTTGAAATTATACGATTGATGTATTTATGTATATGAGTTAAGCATGGTTTTATTGTGTACAAGCATGTGAATCAGATCGGTTGTGAGGGTAAGTATATAAGATGTAATCGTACTTTCTGCATGGTTTTGATATGAATGTGAAGTGATGTGATTATGCCTTCAGTTTCCGTTATGGGAGTGTTTACAGCATGATATGCTATGTATTAGAGTTGTGCAGCAGAAGTGTGGTGTTTTGGATGTTTTCTTGGGTATATGGCTCAGCATGATAACATTGGTGTCGTGTTTTGGGTTATGACTGTTTTGGCCCATTCCTGATATATGTATATGATTATATGTGTGAGTTTCCGAATGAATGCCTTTATTATGCAAGTCTGTTTAGATATATGTTTTGAATATTCGCAATTGCCATTTGAATGTATTTTGCCTTGACGACCATTGTGAATGGTCGTCCATATTATTATGTTTGTTTTCCCCACTAAGCGTTATCGCTTAGCACGGGTTCTTTTTCCCGTGCAGGTGGCAGGTTTGCTTCTGTTCGAGTCGCGCATCTGCAGAGTCGGCCACATAGGAGTTAGAAGTGATGTATTTTGTTGAATTTCTGTAGCCTGGATTTTGTAATTCTGATGAATATGTATATGTAATAACATGTAAATATTACTTATATAATATTCTGGGCTATGTAAATATTTGTATAGCAATGTTTGGAGAATAACTTCTATTGTATGCTTGTAAGTTTTCACAACTGTATGCTTTTGATTAGTGTATGCGCATTTACGAAATATGCATGTCCAAATCTACTCCTCAAGTTTTAAATTCTTCCGTATTTTAGTATGCTTTGTCTCGCTTCAGTCCGGTAACACACCTACTTGTACGGCTTCCTACTCCATTGCGGATGGGTTCGTCCACGTATGAGTTGGGGTGTTACATCAACTACAGCCCTGCCAGTTCTCATGAAAGGTCTTCCTAAAATCAAAGGGCATTTCACATCATAAGCAAAATCCAATATAACAAAGTCAGCAGGCAATATGAATTTATCTACTTTCACAAGCATGTCTTCAACAATTGCAAATGGTTTCTTAATTGATTGGTTAGCTAATTGTAATACTATTGATGTAGGCTTAACATAATCCAATCCTAGTTTCTTAAAGACAGACAATGGCATGAGATTACTACTTGCCCCTAAATCACATAAACATTTAGGAAACTCAACATCCCCTAAAGTACAAGGAATAGTAAAACTCCCATTATCTGTAAGCTTAGTGGGCAAATTATTAGAAATTATAGAACTACATGCTTCAGTTAATGCCACAGTAGGTATGTCTTCCTAATTCCTTTTCTTAAAAATTAAATCTTTAAGAAATTTTGCATAATTAGGAATTTGTGTTATAGCTTCAATAAAATTCAAATTTATATGCAAATGCTTTAATTTATCAATGAAAGATTGGAATTGCTTATCTTGGTGTTGCTGCTTAAGACGTTGAGGAAATGGTGGACGAGGTTGAAAAACTTTGGAAGAATTAGCCATAGATGCCCCTTCTGTCGAGCCCGCGATAGGTGTTGCGAACGTGACTGTAGACACCAGGTCCCGAGGCGGTTCAAGATCAGAATTACCCGATGATGAAATAAAAGACCGATTTTCGGTAAGAAAAGTGAGAATCGATCGTTCCCTTGTCAAAATTGGTTTTTTTTTCGAATCCTAATTAAAAATACATTTTAGAAATTAAAAAAATTAAAATAGGGTGAAAAAATATATTAATTTCGTGTCAAGGTTTAAAATTAAAATTAAAAAAAAAAAATCGCGGATGCCACGTGCAGCGGCGCGGGGCTGCCTGCGCGGCAGGTTGCCCGAGCGCGCAAGCTGGCCAGCGCGGCAGGCTGCCCCAGCGCGCAGCGGTGCCTGCGCAGCAGGGAGCCCCTGTGCGCGAGGAAGGCGCCTCGCGCCACGCCCCTGCGCACGAGGCGGGGGGCACCGCGCGCCCCCCCTGCGCGCGAGGCAGCAGCCTGCCGCGCGCGCCCTTGCCCTCTCCGCGCGACCTGCTGGTCTTCGCCTGTCCATTTTTTTCGCTGTTTTCAGTCTAACTTTTTTTTTTCAGTCTGACATTTCCGTTGTTTCACCATTTTATGCTATTTTGGATTAACTAAAAATAAAGGCTTTTTTGTCCCTTGCCTTTTTTGGCCAAGGCAAGTTTAAATGAAGATTTTGCCCTCATTTTGAAAGAGGGCAATTGTTTTTCAAGGGCTTTTTCTTTCAACTTTTTCTCTCCAGCAACTAGTTCCTTAGCTTCTTTTTTTTCTTCTTTCTCAAGTTTTAATCTTGAATTGCTCTTCAAAAATACATAATCCATTTTCTTGAGTGATTTGGGCTTGGAAAATTAATTTCCTTTTGCTCAAATCATCCACCAAAAATATTTTCATCAAAGTATTTTCTTGGTTTTATTTCAAAATATTAATTTCTACATTTTCTTCAAATATTTATCACCACAAATCCGATAAGGAAAATCGATCGGAACATCGTTTCCCCAATCTAAAAATTCTGAGGGTAAACATTCTTGAACCCATCCTCATTTATTTTTTTGTATATTATTTATTATTGTTAATATTATTTTTTGCTATTATTATCATGTATATTGTTTACTTTTAGCATTTTAATGTGTTAATATCACCATTAATATATTATTTGCTTGCTTCAATTTGATATTTTGCTATCATTATTATTTTTATTGTGCTTATGTTCATTAATGAGTTCCTGCCATGTTTAATGCATTTAGTGTCTTTTATTATTATTATTATTATTATTATTATTATTATTATTATTATTATTATTATTATTATTATTATTATTATTATTTCTAATTGATTATTCTGTTTTCATATTATTTGTCATTTATTACTACTATTATTTGCATTATTACCATCCTACTATTATTATTATTATTGTTATTATATGGTTTTATTGTGATTATTATATCTACTACTCATCTTATGTATTGTTGCGTTGTTATTTACTGTTGATAATTTAATCTATTTTGTTGTATTACTATCATCGTTATTATTATTATTATATTTCGCATTTGCTTGGTTAATTTACTTTGAATATTTACTGATATTTTTGATGTTAACTTTTGTATGAGTTTAACTTGAATCGAGTTGTTTGGGTGTCACTGCGACTCCCCGGATGGGTCGCGACGCGTAGGCGGACACTCCGGTTCGGTGAGATCTTTCTCAATCCTTTCTTTATGTCGTGTTATTTGTAAATGTATATTTTATTCGTGCACGCGTGCGATAAAAAATCACAAAAATATTTCTATAATTACATTGGAATTTTCACTAATAAATCGGGACCAATGTCCTTTATTTTAGCCCGACGATAAAAATGTCACAATTAAAACGAGGAGTCAAGTTTTCTACAAAAGTGGGATCACTCATCCCGGTTTTCAATTCAAATAATCAAAAATGACTCTTCGAACCTTCTTCAAACTAATACGAAGGAACCAATGTTCCTAAATTTTGAACAAGTGCGAAGGAACCAAGGTTCCTAAAATAATGCCCCGATTTATTTATTCCTTTTTTTATTTTAACCTTGTGTGAGTGTTTTAAATTTAAGTTTATTTATTTTGGGCCCTTGTAATTAATTTTGGGGCAACTTTATTTATTTTAGGGGATTGTATTCTGTCTCCATTCACATCTTTGTTTTCCTTTCGGCGGGGTTGTATTCCGCCTCGATTTCTCTTGTAATTGTGTGCTTACGTGTTCATCGCTTTCATTTACCGCTTTATTTATTTTCTTTACTGCTTTCGTTTATTTTCTTTAAATGCTTGAAATGCGCTTTTACTTTTAATACATTAATCGTGTGAGATGAGAGATATAATTTTAAGAAGTTAAAAACCCATTTATAATTAACCAAAGCATGAATAAGAGGGAAGTCCCAGACACCATATCTCTGGTTTAGACCGATAGAGGTGAGAAACCTTTTCCCAATTTCACGCAAATTGGGTGGCGACTCCAGATACCTCAAAGGTGCCTTTAGGCGTCAATAGGCTAGGTTGTTCTCCCCAATGTTCTATTGGGAGGAACAAACCGATGATGTCTCATGGCGCCCATGATCCAAAAGACGCGAACCTCCATACCTCTAATCCTAAAGCGGATTCACACGAGGGCCCTTGCTAGGTTGTCGGGTTCGGCGCGCGTCACAGTGGCGACTCAACTGGGGACTTGTGTTTGAGATTTCACTCCGAAAGTGCTTTGGTTAAAATGTATAATTGGGTTTTTAAGACTTAAAATTCTATCTCTCGTCAAAATTGCATCATATCATTTTAGAGCCTTAGACTTACGCTAGTTGGTCCCTATCTTCCCCCGGTGCGTTCCCGAAGCACGACCCTACTTTCACTCATTGTAGGGAAGTGTTAAGGATAATCACCAGCCCAAGCCTTGTACCTTTTGGTATATCAAAATGGAGACCCGATCGATCATTCTGCTCGTGATGAGTTAGACCCGTTGGCGCGGACCATGCTTGGGTAGCCTAAAAAAATCACCCTAACCAAAGCCCATGTAATGGCAAATAGAAACTTCCACTAGGTGGTATGCTCCTTAATATGATGCTTGTGACATGGGCCGTCGCGTATTAAACAAAATCAAGCAAGTTAAGTGATCTTTTATCAAAGGCTTTCATGCCCCGGTGAGCCCACCTTAACTTGATTGAATTGTCCAAATACGTAATGGCCAAAACCCATATGAATGCGCATTAGATTAAGACTGTTATGCTGCCGATTTTTCACCGTACATCATACGTGTCCGATGGGTTCCCTGTTAACCCTCGGATGAAGCCCGCCTAGGAAAGAGACTGCACAACCTCGTGTATGGGAGTGATAAGGTTGGAAGGATCTACCTGCTTGCATGTGGTTGTGGATGCTGCACAGCATGCTCATACATCGCATGTCATTCATGCATGTCAATAAAATAAATACATGTACAAATAATAATATCTTATTTCATGCTGTGTGCGTATATACCTTTCTGTCTGCATGCTATTTTTTTACATGTGCATATCATCCTGTATATTTAATCTCATGCTGTGTGCATGTATATCCTCTCGTCTGCATATCATTTTTCGCATGTAGATACCATCCTGTATGTAATTCCTTCCATGCATCCCATCGTATCGTGGTAGTCCATTGACCCCGCACTCATCAAAGACTATTTGCATGGCACGATCATGCATTGTATATGTCATCCATGCATCATTCTAACAATCTTGATCTTTCAGCCATCCTAGATTCATCTGAGTGGACTAGAGATTCCGACGATCGACTAGTGACGACAAACTCGCCCTTTGGATTGCTAGAATTAGTGTCTGTTTGGGATTTTGAGCCACTCTCAACGACTAGTGAATCATCTTCGATGGCAGAACTACCTCGGGAGGCCGGTGCTTTCACAATGAAAGATCTGGATAAGAGGCTTGGGGACTTTGAAAGGAGGATATTGGCCATGATGGAAAACATTGTTGCCCAAATGACACCAAATGCTAGCCAACCTCCTGTGGCCCCTGCTGTTGAACAAGTTGAATCGCCTATTCTGGAAGAGGCTCCTATAGCAGTCCCTACCATACGACAACCAGATGTTGAGCCTAGAGCAGCGACACCTCTTGAGCCGAAAAGAATCCTTGGTTTGAAAGATAATCCCATGGTGGAGGAAGAGGATGAGCGGGTAACCCCTCAGACTGTGATGAACGAAGTTCCCAAGGGAGAGGGTAGCGCGGTGAAGGAGATAAAAGGTGGGATTGAAAAGTTTGAAGCTCAGACGGTGACTACTATGGAGAATTCGGTCGCCACCATGGTGCCACCTGTCGAACAACCGTCTGCTGCTCCAACTGTGTTACGAAAAGAGAATGATCCAACTAAGGGAATACACCCACCACCGACTGGACCTGGAGGAGAGTCACCTGTCACTCTGTCAGCTGAGCAAAAAGGCAAGGGGTATGTTTCAGAGAATGGGCTTTTGACGGTGACACGGGGCCTAAAGAGAAAGATGGATGCCCTTAAAGAGGAAATTGCAGAGTCTAAACTTGCAGTTGCCCGGGCTGCTCGAGAGAAGGTCTTTATGGACTTGAAGAAAAGAGGTCAACCGTCTAGGTGCGACATCTGTGCTGGCACTCAAGCGATAGAGGGAGCGTCAACAGTTAGAATAGTTCAGAAGGCTAGCTTCGGCATGGGTGGATCTTTTCGTCAAGATAGAGAGGGGGACCTGCACTTATGGTTAACCAACCCATCCAGAAATCGGGGGCTTAGGAGGTGTCGTCGACACGCTAGATATCAGAGGGGTGATGGCCAAACCCTGAAAGGTCAAGTACAAGATCCTGCTACTGGTAAGCAGCTGGTGGCTCTTGAAGGAGGGGGCAATGCCACTGGGAGAGACAACCTAGAAAGCTTAAGTCTCGGTGACAACAGTGCGGGGGATATCGGAGCCACCAAGTCCCCAAACATTAGAACCGCTCAAGATCACTATACCATCTGGGATACGCCTTTATCTGAGCACCTCTCTCATTTTATCGATAAGGGGAAGCTACGGCCAAAACTTGCAAAGCCCGCCAGGGGCCATGGGCGTCTCAATCGCCAAATGGATCTGTACTGCGCTTACCATCAGCATACTGGGCATGAGACTGACGGGTGCCGGGCACTGAGGAGACAAGTCTCACACTTGATTGACGAGGAACAGAAAGATGAGGGGAATGGTCCATGAGGGTGAAGGATCACTGATTACAGCAACGATGGCGAGCAAGGAGGAAATAGCTATCTGGATGTTTTTTTTTAGATGCTTTATTTCTTTTTGTTTTATTTCCAGAACTCGTTATGACATTTTGGTTATTGTAGCATGTTGAACAATTCCTGTTTTGTTTATGCGATATTTCTATGATTTCATTTCCTATGATCACAATGCACTCATTCATTCTAACATTAATTCAATTAATAATACGGCTCTATCTATTCTCGAAACTTTGGAAAATCCAAATAAAATCTTGGTAGCATCTGATATAACTCCTGAAGCGAGGATAATTTTGAGAGATATAAACAAAAAAAAAAGAGAGCCTTTGCCCGGACCTAGTACAACACGCTGAAGATGGACAAGGACACTCTCAAGACCAACGCTACTTCCACGTGCCAACATGACGACGAACCGAATTTTGAAAGCCACTTCTTCGCATCCACAACACCTGAGCTACATATGGTATCGCCAAATAAAATCAAACTTCGAAAGTTACATCAAAAATCGGACAAATAAAACTCAAAACCACCATGAGAAATATACAACCCATCAGAACTAAGCCATATGACCTTTTTCTCTCGACCCATTCGAAATGTGTACCCCAAAACCGATTATCACTGACCCTTAACCATCCAAAACCCTCATAACCAAATTTCTTACCAAAATTTAATGCCCCACCAGATTGAACAACAATGGTCCCAGTGGTTAAGATGAAAAGTGCACGTATGTGTAAACTTTAGGACTTGAGCAAAGCTTGTCCAAAAAAAAAAAATTGGGGTAAAAAAAAAATTTGAAAAAAAAAATTTGGGGTAAAAGAAAAAAAAAATTAAAAGAAAAGAAAATAAAATAAAATAAAATTTTGGGTGTAAAGAAAAGAGAGAAGAAAAGAGAGAATTGATAGGGGGCAAGGGAATGCTATTTGGGGGCAAGCTTTGTTCCAATCCCGTTGATCTACACATGCCTGCACATTGCCGTTCTTTTTAGCTATTGAAGGGGACCAAAAGGGCTAACCCCCGAGCCGTCCATCCAATCCCAGCCGACGAAAACCATTTCAAAAGCTTGAACTACTAAGGTCAATAAAAGTACCCCAAATCATCCAAGCCCAACCTGTTACCCTAGCTCAGCCGTTGAACGACTATTCCAGGGCTCAAACCGCCAAAGCCAATAAAAGCCAAGCATGAAACTTCGCATTCAACCTCCAAATAAGGAACCCATCACCTCAACCAGTCTGCACAAGGGCTAAGACCAAGACTTTGATACCAAGAGGAACCACTCTCAGAAGCAGCGGTCCCTCCGGCTAACGAAGACGAAAGCAAATTCAACCAATATTGACGAACTGAAGGAGGGTCTATGGCAAAGGCTAAATAAAGAATAAAAAAAAAAGAGAGAAAATATTCAATCAAGAAAACCCGCGAGGGCTGATTGATAACAGGAGTTTGATGCTCTCAAGGTCTATCCCGAGATTAGATGATGTCCCATATTTTTCGAGTTAATGCCAAATAGTGATCATGTGTTATGAAATCAGATTGAAATATATGCATTTATGCAAAGATGTATGAGTGTAACCAGGGCAGCGCATCTTGCACACTCAAAGTTGCCTGGTTCTAGCATAAAATTAGCGCATTGGTACTATCGATCCTCTGCCACTCTCGCCACTCAGGCACTTCAGTTAACTCCTCTTGCTATCAAATGTGAAGCCAATTCTATAGCGCTCTCATGATAGAAAACAAGTTCAGACAACCACGACCTAAAAAGCAAATACATGCCGATTATACTTGAAAGACCTTTTACAACAACTATCGACCCTCTGCCACTCCGGCACTTCAGTCAACTCACCTTGCTACCTACTGTGAAGCCAACCCTACAGCACCTTCCTGATAAAGAACCAAGGTCATACAACCAAAATTTGAGACATAAGCACATGCCAATCATACCCGAAAGATCTTTCGCAACAACTCCAACTTCTCTCACACCAAAAAAAAAAAAAAGGCCGTTAGAGATGAAAACCGTGACTGGCGCTCTAAGCAAAAGTTAGGCCAAGGGGCAGGGTGAAAACCTTGCGACAGGCAGTCTGCCCTAAAAAAAATGAAATAAATAAAAGCCGCTGGATTGGATTGAGTCCATTCCAGGCAAAAAGTAAGGCACAGGGTTATGTGAAAATCCGGCAAGGACGCATCTCCCGCTAAGAAAAGCTAGTGTGAAAATCTATGAGGGACACACTACCTTCAAATAATGACTACAGGTATCAGAGGAGAGCCTCATAATCCCCTAAAGACACGAAATTCAAAAGCAATTCCAGGGGGCACCGATCCTGCTGCAAATCACGACCAAACCGGCTTTGGGCTCCCAAAATCCACTCGGATGAATCCTTATCTTGCATTATTGCATACATATGCATCTCACGGACATGGCATTTGATGATGCCCCAATGTGCATTCACGCATGCATGAACTTTATATATATCTTGCATGAGCAATTCTTCGCACGCATTTTGTGTACATAATCTGTACATACTTGCAACACAAATCCTTTACGCATGCCTAGCACAAGCACTCATCGCATGCATCGGACAATCCTCCCTGAAAAAAAATTATGAGTCAGAGTCCCTAAAGCAGGACAGCACCTTCAGACACTTGGGGGCATAATCGACCAAACGAAGCCACGAGTCACTTTAGCAAGAGTTATCGCGCCTCGACCACCGGGCCACTCAGATGAATGGTGTCACCTGCATCCTGCATGGCATATGCATATGCACGTGCATAACTTACCCTTGCATACGAATCTCTTTTGATTTCGCAGGAAAGCCTGGCGCCTTCACACATCGACAAGCTGGTGTTTATCAGTCGCTCAGCCGTGGTTTCACACGCCGACAAGCTGGTGTTCTATCAATCACATTCTTCAAAGTCTGGCGCCTTCACACACCGATAAGCTGGTGTTTATCAGTTGCTCAGCTGTGGTTTCACACGCCGACAAGCTGCTGTTCTATCAATCATGTTCTTCAAAGTCTGGCGCCTTCACACACCGACAAGCTGGTGTTTATTAGTCGCTCAGCCGTGGTTTCACACACCGACAAGCTGGTGTTCTATCAATCACGTTCTTCAAAGTCTGGCGCCTTCACACACCGACAAGCTGGTGTTTATCAGTCGCTCAGTCGTGGTTTCACACGCCGACAAGCTGGTGTTCTATCAATCACGTTCTTCCAAGTCTGGCGCCTTCACACACCGACAAGCTGGTGTTTATCAGTCGCTCAGCCGTGGTTTCACACGCCGACAAGCTGGTGTTCTATCAATCATGTTCTTCAAAGTCTGGCGCCTTCACACACCGACAAACTGGTGTTTATCAGTCGTTCAGCCATGGTTTCAAGTCAACAAGCTGACGTTCCTCAATCATGTGACCAGTAGTAATCCTATGATGCCGACAAGCTGGCAAGACCAAGTTCCGGACAGCGACCACCTCAGGTACGCATCTCTCCCTCTCTTTTCTGAATTTTGGCTCACTTAAGCCCCTGAGTTCTGAGTTCCCCAAAATTGGGGGCAACTGTAGACACCGGGTCCCGAGGCGGTTCAAGATCAGAATTACCCGATGATGAAATAAAAGACCGATTTTCGGTAAGAAAAGTGAGAATCGACCGTTCCCTTGTCAAAATTGGTTTTTTTTTTCGAATCATAATTAAAAATATATTTTAGAAATTAAAAAAATTAAAATAGGGTGAAAAAATATATTAATTTCGTGTCAAGGTTTAAAATTAAAATTAAAAAAAATAAAAATCGCGGATGGTCTTCGCCCTTGCCCTCTCCGTGCGACCTGCTGGTCTTCGCCTGTCCATTTTTTTCGCTGTTTTCAGTCTGACTTTTTTTTTTCAGTCTGACATTTCCGTTGTTTCACCATTTTATGCTATTTTGGATTAACTAAAAATAAAGGCTTTTTTGTCCCTTGCCATTTTTGGCCAAGGCAAGTATAAATGAGGATTTTGCCCTCATTTTGAAAGAGGGCAATTGTTTTTCAAGGGCTTTTTCTTTCAACTTTTTCTCTCCAGCAACTAGTTCTTTAGCTTCTTTTTTTCTTCTATCTCAAGTTTTAATCTTGAATTGCTCTTCAAAAATACATAATCCATTTTCTTGAGTGATTTGGGCTTGGAAAATTAATTTCCTTTTGCTCAAATCATCCACCAAAAATATTTTCATCAAAGTATTTTCTTGGTTTTATTTCAAAATATTAATTTCTACATTTTCTTCAAATATTTATCACCATAAATCCGACAAGGAAAATCGATCGGGACATCGTTTCCCTAATCTAAAAATTCTGAGGGTAAACATTCTTGAACCCATCCTCATTTATTTTTTTGTATATTATTTATTATTGTTAATATTTTTTTTTTGCTATTATTATCATGTATATTGTTTACTTTTAGCATTTTAATGTGTTAATATCACCATTAATATATTATTTGCTTACTTCAATTTGATATTTTGCTATCATTATTATTTTTATTGTGTTTATGTTCATTAATGAGTTCCTGCCATGTTTAATGCATTTAGTGTCTTTTATTATTATTATTACTATTGTTGTTGTTATTATTATTATTATTATTATTATTATTATTATTATTATTATTATTATTATTATTTCTAATTGATTATTCTGTTTTCATATTATTTGTCATTTATTACTACTATTATTTGCATTATTACCATCCTACTATTATTATTATTATTGTTATTATATGGTTTTATTGTGATTATTATATCTACTACTCATCTTATGTATTGTTGCGTTGTTATTTACTGTTGATAATTTAATCTATTTTGTTGTATTACTATCATTGTTATTATTATTATATTTCGCATTTGCTTGGTTAATTTACTTTGAATATTTACTGATATTTTTGATGTTAACTTTTGTATGAGTTTAACTTGAATCGAGTTGTTTGGGTGTCACCGCGACTCCCCGGATGGGTCGCGACGCGTAGGCGGACACTCCGGTTCGGTGAGATCTTTCTCAATCCTTTCTTTATGTCGTGTTATTTGTAAATGTATATTTTATTCGTGCATGCGTGCGATAAAAAATCACAAAAATATTTCTATAATTAAATTGGAATTTTCACTAATAAATCGGGACCAATGTCCTTTATTTTAGCCCAACAATAAAAATGTCACAATGAAAACGAGGAGTCAACTTTTCTACAAAAGTGGGATCACTCATCCCGGTTTTTCAATTCAAACAATAAAAAATGACTCTTCGAACCTTCTTCAAACTAATACGAAGGAACCAATGTTCCTAAATTTTAAACAAGTGCGAAGGAACCAAGGTTCCTAAATTAATGCCCCGATTTATGTATGCCTTTTTTTATTTTAACCTTGTGTGAGTGTCTTAAATTTAAGTTTATTTATTTTAGGCCCTTGTAATCGATTTCTCTTGTAATTGTGTGCTTACGTGTTCATCGCTTTTATTTACCGCTTTATTTATTTTCTTTACTGCTTTCATTTATTTTCTTTAAATGCTTGAAATGCGCTTTTACTTTTAATACATTAATCGTGTGAGATGAGAGATATAATTTTAAGAAGTTAAAAACCCATTTATAATTAACCAAAGCATAAATAAGAGGGAAGTCCCGGACACCATATCTCTAGTTTAGACCGATAGAGGTGAGAAACCTTTTCCCAATTTCATGCAAATTGGGTGGCGACTCGTGATACCTCAAAGGTGCCTTTAGGCGTCAATAGGCTAGGTTGTTCTCCCCAATGTTCTATTGGGAGGAACAAACCGATGATGTCTCATGGCGCCCATGATCCAAAAGATGCGAACCTCCATACCTCGAATCCCAAAGCGGATTCACACGAGGGCCCTTGCTGGGTTGTCGGGTTCGGCGCGCGTCACAGTGACAAAAGACTCTCTTCCTGCTGTTGCGCTCGCGAAAGGTACCGCGCTCGCGACATTGTCTAGTCTCTACTCTGTCGAGCTCGCGACAGGTGTCACGCTCGCTACAAAAGAGTCATTCTTCTTTCCATTATCATGCACATCTCCATTCTTGTTAGTATTAACAAATTCATTAGTGTAGGATTTACCTGACCTCAATTTGATTGCTTTTAGATGCTCCCTTGGATTTTCCTCCGTATTGCTTGGTAAATTCCCTTGCATTCTTGAAGGTAAAGCCTTGGCAATTTGCCCTATTTTCACTTCTAAGCTATGGATGGATGAGGCTTAGTTCTTTGTGATTTGATCAAATTTTTTCTCCAGCCTCTTTTGGTTCTCTTCTTGTGAGTTAAACTTCATATTAATCCCTTTAAAAACCTATCCATCTTAACTTCTAAGGCTCCAAACCTATCTTGAGTTGGTTGAAAACCTACCCCTCTATTTTTGTTGCTACTATTATTTCCCCATGAAAAATTAGGATCGTTCCTCCAACCAGGGTTATAAGTGTTCGAACAAGGGTTCCCATGCCCTTGACCTTGAATAAAACTAACTTGCTCTTCATTATTTGTTACCCCCAAATTACACCCTTCACTAGAATGTCATAGTTGCCCACAAATGTTACATCCATTTTATTGACCACCTCCCACTCCTAAACTATTATATTTATGAATGAAGGCTTCTACTTGAGCTTGCAAGGCAACTACAGAATCAAGTGCATGTACTCCTCTAGCATTAGAAGAATTAGACTCCCTTACTCTCTCAGTAGGCCACATGCAATTTTTCATTAACATTTCCTCCAACAATTCAAATGCTGCCTCAATAGTTTTCCTCATCAAAGAGCCACCAGCTGCAGCATCTATAGTACCTCTTGTGGTAGGATTAACTCTATTGTAAAATGTTTGCATCAATAGCTCCTTTGGAAGGTTATGGTGTGGACACATACGCTGTAATTCCTTAAACCTTTCCCATGCTTTATACAAAGACTCATTATCATTTTGCACAAAAGTGGTGGTATCCTTTATGATTTTGGCAGTTTTGGCCAAGGTAAAATATTTTGATAAAAATGCTTGGGCCAATTAGTCCCAAGTGGTTATAGATCCCCTTGTAAGTGAATTCAACCAAGCCTTGGCTTTGTCTTTCAAAGTGAAAGGAAAAAACCTAAACTTAATTGCATCAGCCGAAACCCAATTAATCTTAAAGGTATCACAAATCTCTAAAAAGTTTGCCAAATGAGCATTAGGATCCTCATTTGCCATTCCATAAATTGATTATCGTTTACCGTAGGTCTTACCACACCTTGTTGAGCACCACTTAATGCAGGTGTGGCAAAGTCCATCAATCTTGGTGGATTTCCTTCTTCAGCCATGATATGTCTCTTATGCTTATTCTTCTTCTTGTTGGATTTGCGGTTACTTGACAAAAATCTTTCGATTTCAGGATTCAATGGTTCAAGATCTTCTTGAGAGCTTCTTATACTCGGCATTAACTATCAAATCCTATGCAAACAAAAATAAAACACAAAGTCAAACAAAACAAACAAACGAATACAAAAATAAAATATTGTAATCCAAAATCATAAATCAAGATTCATAATGGCAAAAATTATTTATTCCCCGGCAACGGCGCAAAAAAATTGTTAGCATATTTTATAGGTGCTAAATTTTCGCAAGTATACGGTGTACCGAAATAGTACAAAAGATGTCGATCCCACGAAAAATGTGATTTTTACTCAATATTACTACTTGATTTTAATCTTGTTTACAATTATCAATATTTTGTTGGTTAAATCTAAACTACTATATTAAATAAACTAATTACACCTATTTCATGTTAATCGAAGAAGACAAAATATATAATGAAGAACTTAAAATAATGAACTTGATCCATCATTCTAATTAATAATAATCATCTTTTCATGCAAGCCAAGTTGGAATATATATTTTTACTCATTCTCTCGACATGAATTAGAATGCTCAAGGTATGCATTTAACGCACTAACTCCTAATTCTCATTAATGAATTAGTTAACTCTAATTACATACTTTAAGATTATTTAATCAACCTATAACAACTATCTCAACATACTGATCTCTCTAGTTATGTTTTGATAATGAAAATCTATTAGATTTAAATTAAAATGATCTCTCGACTCTATCTTAACTTATAAAAATCATGTAATTGTTCTAATAGAAATTCTGCATTCAAAGACTATTAAAATAGATGGAAGAAGAGAATAATAATAACATTCAAATCTATTGAAGTAATGTTCATTAAATTTACAGAGAAGAAATAAAAGATAAGAGAATGAGAAAGAAATTTCTGAACCCTTTTCCCAAACTTTTGTAACAATTTTTTCCTCTCCTTGATCTTCTTCTTCAAAACATAAAAATTAACTAAAAAATTTAATTAAAGAAAAGAAACTGTTTTCCAAAACTACAGAAAATTACTTAATAAAAATTCTATATATGTAATTACAGTTGAAAATAATATATATAAACATATAAAGATTATGTTCCTTCAAGTGTCTCTTCCAAAAAGTTGTAAGCCTTTGTGAGAAGTCATGCCTTTTCAAGGGAATGTTTGAAAATTTCTGAGCGCGACAGAGAGCGCCTGAATCTTCGCTCGCTTTCCTCGCGCTAGCTTTCTCCGTGCTTTGTTGCGACCTCGCGACGGGCTCTTTGGTCGCGACAAATTCTTTCTCACTTTCTTCCTCCTCCTTTTGCTCTCTTCCTTGGCGCTTTCTGTCGTGCTCGCGACAAAACCTCCTCTTCTTTAGCTCATTTTCTGTTCTTTTCTCCTCTTTTCTCCTACACACACAAAACTCACACAAACACATAAAACATACCTAATTCGAACACAATTAACTACACATAATTAATATTTCACTCATAAAACATGGATTAAATATGAGTTATTTAGGCTCATATCACGCGTGCCCCAGCATGCTGCTGCGCGGGCGTCGGTCGCCTTTTTGAGTGTTTTTACTCATTTTTTTGTAGAATTTAATTTTAAAACCTTTTATCTTTTAAACCTTTAAAATTTTTAAGTTTTTTGTGATTATGGAAATTAAATTAATTTAATTTCTTCATTAAAGTCTGATTTTTTAAGGGGTATAAAAGGATTTTTTTGGAAGAGAATTAAGGGGGGTTTTTTCTTAAGAAAAATTGGTTTTCTCTCTTCCTCTTCTTCTTCTTCTTCTTCAAGACAAAGTTCCCCAAGTATTTGATAATTTTTTTAAGTTAATTCTTGAGACAAATAACTTAATTATTTGTTCTTGTGAATTTTCTTACTTCTTTTTTACAATTTTTTCCTTAAGACAAATAAATTAATTACTTGTTTTTGGGATAAAATTTTGTTATATAGTTTATTTTTCTAAATCAAGACAAGGAGATTAATCACCTACCTTCATTCATCACATCAAATTTTGAGGGTAAATATTCTAACCTCAATTTTTAATTTAATTTTTATTATAATTTTTTATTTACAATTAATTATCAACCATGTAGATTTTTGATATATTATTTTATTTTGTTTATGTTCATATGATTTCCATAAATTTAATATTTTAGCACATTTTATTTTTATTCTTATTTATTTATTTGATTATTCATCTTTTGTTATTATTATTATTATTATTATTATTATTATTATTATTATTATTATTATTATTATTATTATTATTATTATTATTATTATTATTATTATTATTATTATTATTATTATTATCATTTCTTTTGTTCATATGTTATTATTATTATTAGTATTATTATTTAACATGCTTCAACATGTTTTGTTTTTTCTTATTTTTTGCTTGATTGTTCATTTTCCTTATTATTGATTGTTCATCTTATTTATTTTTATTTTTTATTGTTATTATTGTTAATATCAATATTACTTTTGTTTTATTATTATTATTATTATTATTATTATTATTATTATTATTATTATTATTATTATTATTATTATTATTATTATTATTATTATTATTATTATCATTATCATTATCATTATCATTATCAATATCATTATCATTATCATTATCATTATCATCATCATTATTATTATTATTACCCTTGTTGTTACTTTTATCATTATTATATATTATTATTATCATTATTATCTATTATTAGTACTATCATTACTATTATTATTTTTATTTTTATTAGTATTATTTGTTATTGTTATCATTATTATTACTTTTATCATTTATGCTTTTTATGCATGTTGAATTGTTCATATGTTAAGTTACTATATTTTATTATGTCATTTGATTGATTTGCCATACATGATGTATTTTTATTTTATTTATTTCAATTCATCTTTACATGTTATATGTTTAAATTCATTTTTTTATTACTAACATGAATTTTATTTATTTATTTTATTTCAATACTTATTTTTATGTATGAGCTTTTCCAATGGCAAATGCGAGCACATGGAGATTTGAAGACACCATTTTGGTGGGATTTGTCATATTTTAATATTTTTAGTTTTTTCCATTAATTTGCTTTTATTTGTTTTTATTATGTAATTTGTAGTAAATTTATTTATTTTTATGCACGTTGATTAAAAGTCACAAAAAGTTTTATATTAACAAATTGGGATCTTTTTCTAACAAAATGGGACAAATGTCCTAATTTTAACCCATAAAAACTCACTTTTAAAAAGAAGAGTTAATTTTCTCAAAATGGGATTACTCATCCCGATTTTATCGATAAACACCAAAAATAGCTCTTCGATCTTTCTAAGTGAAAATGAGGGAACCAATGTTCCTAATAAACGTCTCGATTTATGTATGATGTCTTTTATTTTATTTTTCTTGTGTAGTATTTATTTCGGGCCCTTGTAATTAATTTCGGGGCAATTTTATTCATTTATTTATTTATGCTTTTTATTTTGGGGGATTGTTCTTTCCCATTTTTTCACTTGTAATTTTTTATTGCTTTTTTTTACTGTTTTTCCAAAAATGCTTGAAATGCGCTTTAAATTTAGCGCATGATCGCGTGAGATGAGAGATAGAATTTTAATTACTAAAAACTCATTTATAACTTAACTTAAGGCATTAATAATGGTGAAGTTTCGAACACATTCTCTGGTTTAAGACCTCCGAGATTAGACGAACTTTCCCAATTTCTTGTAAATTGGATGGCGACTCCAAAATACCTCAAAGGTGCCTAAAGGCTTCATGGGATTAGATGATCTTTCCTGTGTTCTATTGGAAACAAGTGTCCAAAATATCTCATGATTTTCCAAAATCAAAAGACGCAAACCCCTCTCGGGCCCTAAAAGTAGGTTCCCGGGAACCAATCAGGGCTGGTGTGCGTCACACACCCCAAATTATTTTTCCATTCCATATTCTCCATCATCAACCGACCTAAGTTTTCCCTAACACTTCTTTCTCTCTCAACCATTTCAAATTTTCTATGATGACAGTCCAATATTCCTGTGCTAGCAGTTTAAAATGGTCACCTGAAAATAAAGAATTTTGGCGGGTTTCTAAACTAAGATACTCCGACGGTCAAGTCAGAAAAATTGACAATAATATGGTGTAATAATTGTAAAAGAATCAAGAAGAAAAACATACCTGGATTCCCCCTTTTATAGAGTCGGGAATTAGTTTTGAAGTAGGAATCATTTCTTGCGTGGGACAGGTATTCCCAGTAGAGCTTGAGCTGAAAGCTGGAGCTAGGAGTCCTAATTGGAGCAGGACTCAGATTCTGAGTAGATAAGGGCATTTCCTGATCAGATAAGGATAACTCTCGTTTGGATAAGGATGAATTACTAGCTAGATAAGATTAACTACGTAGGAAATACATTACAAGGTAATAGAAGTCCTTAAAGGATTCCAACAATCCTAATGATCCCAGGGGGCGAGCTCTTGCTGAGTCTATGGATGATACCAAGCTGTTATTGAGAGATTTCAGATCATCTCGGCTGTCCGGGCTCAATAGAAGCAAGAAGAGACTGAACCTCGTGAAAGGTGAGGTGGTAAAATCGAACTTATTGAGTAAGATAAGACCGAACCCCTTAGGGTGTCCAGTTATCATAAGTCCCCACCCCCCTAAGTGTATGACATTTATGTCATTTAGGCGATAAACCAAGAAATTCAAAAAGTTACCTATCAGGCGCGTGGGGCATTAAGAACATAGAGGATAGTGCCTTGTTTCACATAGAAAATGCCTTATTTCACGCAAAGTGACAGCTAGGGCAGCTACATGCCATCATTGTGATGCTTTGATTCCTGCACCTACTTTGATGACCACTGACACAACCATTTAGCGCTTGCCACTTATCAGTTTGAGCCATGTTTGCTATGTGTATGCGTGCATGTATGAGAGTTTCGGCATGTGTTAAGGGCATTTTGGACAAAATGCATATTTTGTGGGCTTTTCTAGTATGTGGATGCATGTATGTTTATAGGATGTAAGTGTGTGGGATGTGTTAGTGTGTGCATGCTCACATGTTGGTAGGGTGTGCATTAGTGAGGATAGTGTTGAGTGTAGTGTCTTGCATGCTTGTAGGGTGTGAGTGGTCAATTTCCACCAATGAAGGGGTGACATTTGGCTAGGGTTTAAGAATTGAATTAAATTAAAGGAAAGGAAAAAGAACACATTAATTGCTGTCTCTCTTTCCCATTGCTCCTCTTCCTCCTCTTTACCTCTTCTTCCTTTTCTCTTCTTAAGTGTGCCCTAGTTGTATTCAAGTGATTTTTGGTGGGAATAGATTATCTCTCCAACTCTACTTGGGTAAGTTTTGCTTCATTTTCTTCTTCTTCTTCTTTATCTTTTCTACTTCTTTGCTGGTTTGAGTTTTGATTTGGGTGTGTTGTTTTGTGTGATTTTGGGTGTTGTGCTTAGTTGAGCCTCCTCACGATCCCAAGGGAAAGGAGAAAGCGAGTGGTAGTGGTACTCACTAAGTAGGAGCCAAGGAATTTCAGGTTTGGGATTTTGTTTGGAAAATTATGTGCATTTTGATGATTATTGTGTTCTTTGTTGATTTCTTGAAATTAGCTTGATTGATGAAGTTATAATGGTGTATATGACTTGAGTTTTGAGTATGTTGGGTTATAAAACTTAGGTTATGATTTTATTGGATTATATATGCAATTGATTAAGTTTTTGGACTATGGGTTGCTAGTTTTAGTTTGGATGATTTAATCATGTTAATGCATGTTCCTTTAAGTATATGAGCTAAAAAGGTGAGTTTTAAGTTGTTCTTGATGAGTGGAATGTTGGATTTTGAGTATGTTATTTTGTGTGCATGAGTTAGGTTGATTTATGGGGAATTTCTAGGTTTCTATTGATCCACACGGCGGTATGGTCTGTTATACCCCCGTGCGAATCTTGAGATTTCCCCAGAAATTCTTCGCCGTGATTTTACACAACAGTGAGGAAGTTTCCATACCGCCGTGTAAAGTCATTCTGCCTTATGAGATTTCTGGGCTATGCATTTTACACGGGGGTATGGATTTTTCATAGGGCCGTGTAAAAGCATTCTGCCTTTTGTGTGAGGCATGTTATACGGCCGTATGGTTTTGCCTTACCTCGTGTAAGATGTCTTACACGGCGGTAAGTGTGACACGCGCCGGATCCCCGCGGGCACTCATGGGACCGCCCGCTTGAGGGCGATCAAGGCATTTGTGGGTCCGTTGACAGCTTGCAATGAATCGCAAGTGCGTCTATGTTGGGCAACAAGGAGGTTTCATGGAGTCGCCACCCAATAGAACATTGGGAAAGTTTCTCTCACCTCGGAGAGCCTAAGACTGCGTTTAGTATCCATTTTGGGCCAACCAGAGGGGTCTTGGAGGGTTAACCTCTTACCCTAAGGAGCCTAGAATTAACGCCAAAGTCTCGCGGCACAAGAGGTGTCTTGGAGGGTAAACCTCTTACCTCTTTGAGCCCAAAGACCAGAGCTAGGTTCGGGATTTCTCATCTATTTCTATCTCGATTATTTTATGATCAAATTTTAATTATCATTAATTCGCTCTCTCTCCACACGATGCAATTGATTAAAGGCGTATTTGTTCATATTTGGAAAGCCGTAGATGAGCAAATGAATAGTGAAAGCAATAAAATACAATAATACAAGGAGTGGAATACAACTCCCTCTCATAAATGTGCGATACATACACGAATCGAGGCATTATTTATTTTAAGGACTTTGGTCCTCGCATGCATCATTATTAAAATTGGATGTTTTTATTGTGATGATTTTTGTTGGATAAAAATAGGACATTGGGTCCTTATGTTTATGAAGACCTCTCTTTATCGAATATAAAACATTTAGCGATTTTTATATTTAGCGGGATATAAAAAGGTATATTCAAGTACATAAAGTAATTAATGAATAAACAAATGAAGGAAATGACCAAGAAAGTTAGAAAACTAAACCGGACGGAATCCTCCGAGCGTGGTAGATAGCCCCTCGAACTCAAGACAGTCCAAGAAAATCAGTATGTGCTTACAGAAAGTTAAAAGATGTCAATATATAAAAACTCAACATAAATAAAGGCAAAAAGCTAGAAAGGAATAGAAAAAGATTCAAAAATGTGGAGACAGGACCCAGCGACGGCCTCTATTGGGTGACCGACGGGCGTCAGTCAAAGTGACCGACATGTCCGTCGCTCACTCAAGAGAGAGGGCGTCTGTGAGTGGGGTGACCGACGGGCGTCGGTGAAGAAGATGACCCGTCGATCACCACTGTCTCCGAAAATAAACCGTAAAAAACTCTCTTTTCAAAGAAAAATGGGGTTTTATCATAGAATGAGACAAAGAGAAATGAAAATAAAGAAAAATGAAGGTAGAAAAGCAAAAAAAGACAACAAAAATGAAGAGATAAAGATGAAATAATATGAAGAATAAGTCTGGAATATTTACCCTTAGATAATGTCTTAATAAGATTCTTGATGTCGATTAGAGTCCCGTACGCTCCACGAGAAACGAAATGAAAGGTCAAAAAATGGAAAATAGATGATTTCCTTCTAAACCTTTAGAAAAGAGACTGACTTTGGACAAAGAAAACCGAAGAAAACTAATTAGATTTAGTTCCTTTTTAATTGTTTTGATCCACAAATTAAAAGAGATTTTTTTTTTATGAATGTGTTTGCAGGAAGAGAGAGAAAATGCGCTTGAATATGGGCAGAGTTTCCCTTTTTGAAATTTTTTTTGAACCCTTCTTAAGAGAAAATCCGAAGCTTTTATAAGCTAGGAACGACCGACGGGCGTCGGTGTATGGAGGCGGGCATCGGAAGAATCCTTCTGACACAAGGATTCATCCGACAGCCCTGCCTTTTCCACCGACGGGCGTCGGAAAGGTTGCGTTCTTCGGGAAATTAGGTGGCATTCTCTGGAAGAGGCGGTGCCTTCCGACGGGCGTCGGAAAATACCACAAGCCGTCTGTGACCCTAAGCGACAGGCTAGCCTCTCACAGACGGGCTGGCCGTCTGTTTAGGAAAATACACCTTTTTGACTCATAAATTCCCTGTTTTCTCCCCTCTGCCTATGAAAGGTGAAAAGACTCATTTCTCGTGAAGCATGGGACTAAAACCTCCGAATCCAAACCGTTTATACAGGCTCGGACACTGATTTCATCATAGGGTAATCTCTGATCCGGACCGCTCTGGGACACGGTGCTTACAGTTGCCCCCAGTTTTGGGGAAACTAGTGCACAAGCGCCTAGATGAGCCAAAACTAAGAGAAGGGACAGAAGGAAAGAAAGCGTACCTGTGGCAGTTCTTACCTTCCATGCCCTTAGCCGGGTAGACCTCATCTCGGTCTGTTCGGCGATGTGAAGATATCCCTATCGGTCTCGTCTCGACCTACAGGTGTTAGTGAGATGTAGCATTCTCTAGCTACTATCTCGATATGAAGAGCGGTGTTTCTTTAACCACAACTTCAATCTAAAATTCCCTTGCTAACTCCCATCCGATCAGCAAGGTGCGTAGCGCTCTCTGGCTGCCGCGTGAACTGTGAGATGCAGCACTCTCTGGCCACAGTCTCGATGTGAAGAGCGGTGTTTTTCTAACCACAGCTTCGATCTGAAGTTCCCTTGCTAACCTCCATCTGATCTGCAAGGTGCATAGCGCTCTCTGGCTACCGCGTGAACTGTGAGATGCAGCACTCTCTGGCCACAGTCTCGATGTGAAGAGTGGTGTTTTTCTAACCACAGCTTCGATCTGAAGTTCCCTTGCTAACCCCCATCCGATCTGCAAGGTGCGTAGCGCTCTCTGGCTGCCGCGCGAACTGTGAGATGCAGCACTATCTGGCAACGGTCTCGATGTGAAGAGCGGTGTTTTTCTAACCACAGCTTCGAGCTGACGTTCCCTTGCTAACCCCCATCTAATCTGCAAGGTGCGTAGCGCTCTCTGGCTGCCGCGTGAACTGTGAGATGCAGCACTCTCTGGCCACGGTCTCGATGTGAAGAGCGGTGTTTTTCTAACCACAGCTGCGATCAGAGTTCCCTTGCTAACTCCAATCCGATCTGCAAGGTGCATAGCGCTCTCTGGCTGCCGCGTGAACTGTGATATGCAGCACTCTCTAGCCACAATCCCGATGTGAAGAGCGGTGTTTTTCTAACCACAGCTTCGATCTGAAGTTCCCTTGCTAACCCCCATCCGATCTGCAAGGTACGTAGCGCTCTCTGGCTGCCGCGTGAACTGTGAGATGCAGCACTCTCTTGCCACAGTCTCGATGTGAAGAGCGGTGTTTTTCTAAGCACAGCTTCAATCTAAAGTTCCCTTGCTAACCCTCATCCGATCTGCAAGGTGCACAGCGCTCTGTGGCTGTCGCGTGAACTATGAGATGCAGCACTCTCTGGCCACAGTCTTGATGTGAAGAGCGGTGTTTTTCTAACCACAGCTTCTTTCTGAAGTTCCCTTGCTAACCCCCATCCAATCTGCAAGGTGCATAGGGCTCTCTGGCTGCCGCGCGAACTGTGAGATGTAGCACTCTCTGGCCACTGTCTCGATGTGAAGAGCGGTGTTTTTCTAACAACAGCTTCGATCTGACATTCCCTTGCTAACCCCCATCCGATCTGCAAGATGCATAGCGCTCTCTGGCTGCCGCGTGAACTATGAGATACAGCACTCTCTGGCCACGGTCTCGATGTGAAGAGCGGTGTTTTTCTAAACACAGCTTCGATCTGAAGTTCCCTTGCTAACCCCCATCCGATGTGCAAGGTGCGTACCGCTCTCTGGCTGCCGCACGAACTGTGAGATGTAGCACTCTCTGGCCATAATCCCAATGTGAAGAGCGGTGTTTTTCTAACCACAGCATCGATCTGAAGTTCGCTTGCTAACCCCCATCCGATATGCAAGGTGCGTAGCGCTCTCTGGCTGCCGCGTAAACTGTGAGATATAGCACTCTCTGGCCACAGTCTCGATGTGAAGAGTGGTGTTTTTCTAACCACAGCTTCGATCTGAAGTTCCGTTGCTAACCCCCATCCGATCTGCAAGGTGCATAGTGCTCTCGGGCTGCCGCGCGAACTATGAGATGTAGCAATCTCTGGCCACAGTCTCGATTTGAAGAGCGGTGTTTTTCTAACCACAGCTTCGATCTGAAGTTCCCTTTCTAACCCCCATCCGATCTGCAAGGTGCGTAGCGCTCTCTGGGGCCGCGCGAACTGTGAGATGCAGCACTCTCTGGCCACAGTCTCGATGTGAAGAGCGGTGTTTTTCTAACCACGGCTTCGATCTGACGTTCCCTTGCTAACCCCCATCCGATCTGCAAGGTGCATAGTGCTCTCTGGCTGCCGCGTGAACTGTGAGATACAACACTCTCTGGCCACGGTCTCGATGTGAAGAGCGGTGTTTTTCTAACCAGAGCTTCGATCTGAAGTTCCCTTGCTAACCCCCATCCGATCTACAAGTTGCGTAGCGCTCTCTGGCTGCCGCGCGAACTGTGAGATGCAGCACTCTCTGGCCATAATCCCAATGTGAAGAGCGGTATTTTTCTAACCACAGCTTCGATCTGAAGTTCCCTTGCTAACCCCCATCCGATCTGTAAGGTGCGTAGCGCTCTCTGGCTGCCGCGTGAACTGTGAGATGTAGCACTCTCTGGCCACAGTCTCGATGTGAAGAGCAGTGTTTTTATAACCACAGCTTCGATCTGAAGTTCCCTTGCTAACCCCCATCCGATCTGCAAGGTGCGTAGCGCTCTCTGGCTGCCGCGCGAACTGTGAGATGCAGCACTCTCTAGCCACAGTCTCGATGTAAAGAGCGGTGTTTTTCTAACCACAGCTTCGATCTGACGTTCCCTTGCTAACCCCCATCCAATCTGTAAGGTGCATAGCGCTCTCTAGCTGCCGCGTCAACTGTGAGATACAGCACTCTCTGGCCACGGTCTCGATGTGAAGAGCGGTGTTTTTCTAACCACAGCTTCGATCTGAAGTTCCCTTGCTAACCCCCATCCGATCTGCAAGGTGCGTAGCGCTCTCTGGCTGCCGCGCGAACTGTGAGATGCAGCACTCTCTGGCCATAATCCCAATGTGAATAGCGGTGTTTTTCTAACCACAGCTTCGATCTGAAGTTCCCTTGCTAACCCCCATCCGATCTGCAAGGTGCGTAGCGCTCTCTGGCTGCCGCGTGAACTGTTAGATGTAGCACTCTCTGGCCACAGTCTCAATGTGAAGAGCGGTGTTTTTCTAACAACAGCTTCAATCTAAAGTTCCCTTGCTAACCCCCATCCGATCTGAAAGGTGCGTAGCGCTCTCTGGCTGCCGCGCGAACTGTGAGATGCAACACTCTCTGGCCACAATCCCGATCCTGTAGAGGAGTAGAGCTTGCTGGATTCCTCATTCCAAGGATACATGAACCTCAGGTGCCCTTGTTCGTACTTTTATTCGATGCTTGTGTTCGAATCGATGTTTCTCCGTACCTGTGTGATAAAAGGTTTTGTTAGTTCATGTCCGAGTTGTTATCTTTCAACATGTTTATTAATGGCGTGATTTTGCTTTATTTGCCATGTCATGTTTCATTTATATTCTTTTTTATTGAGTTGTCATTTATCATTTTTCATCATTTTTTTTGTTTCCCTTACTTTGGAATATGAGTAAATGTGAAAGCATATATTCATTTGTAATATGAATGAATCATAAATAACTGAATAAATGCATAAAACTGAAAACAAAAGTTTTTCACTAGAAATATCTATTTCGTACAATGTATATGCAAAGTGAAAATGTACAAAAATATGACTCCCTAAATATCAGAGGGGTGTGTAGTCAGAGGGCTCATTGGGATCCTCATCATCTGATATGTGCACTGTCCCTGGTGGAGGTGGAGGCGGAGCTGGCTGTGCCGGAGGTGGAGGCTGAGCCATGGAGGGCCCTGCCCCAGCATCATGGGTCTGCCTGAATCGGATCTGAGCATAGCCATCCAAGAAGGGATGGGTGCAAGTCCTTATGAACCCTAAGGTCTCTGATACCGTGCCTCCTAACTTCTTGAACGCTTGGCTCATCTGAATGGTCTGCTTGCTGGCGGCCTTTCTCATCTACTCTAGGCGCTGCTCTGTATGCTTTCTAAACTCCCTGATGGTCTGAGACAAGGGTGGGAGAATACCCTCTATCGCCTGGACCCGGGATCTCAGAGAGTCGAGTGACTCGTCAATCATCTGTAGGGTCATATCAACCCTCTGAGATGCCTGGTCCTGAGACGCCCTTAGATCATGAGCGAGCTGCTGCCTAAGCTCCCTCTGACCCTGGACAACTTGCTCGATCAGCCTCGCCTGCTCATCTCTGAAGGCCTCCATGACTCGAGCCTGCTCCCGCGCTGTGTGCTCAATGTAACCGGCCTGTTCCTGGGCTAACCGCTCTATCGACTGGGATAGCTCCTGAATAGCAGCCTGCTGGCGGTCTAACCTCTCATGTATAGCTCTATCCCTCTCATCCTTTCTTCGCTCTAAGGCTTGTAACATGGATGTGAGGAGCTGAGAGAAGTCAGGCTGTGCTGGCTGCTGCTGTGGTGGCTCTGGCGGCTGTGCCGTGGAGGTGGATGCCCCTGGGTCACTTCAAAAATATGGATGATATCTCTCGGGGGGCCCGTGGGTAGTCCTCTGTACCCTGATACTTGATGACGGGATAGGAGTCAGCGCTCTGGATGCCGGTGATGCGGCAAAGAGCTCATCCATAGTGAACTCCATGTCGAAATCCGAGGGGGTCCTGGGCTGCTCCTGCTGTGGTGGCGGTGGCATAGTCTGAGGCTGAGGAGGCTGAGGCTGAGGCTTTGGCTCTGGGTGAGGAGGCTGGTGCTCTAGCTCTGGCTCCGGGATGGGAGGCTGCTGCTCTGGCTCTGGGTGGGGAGGTTGCTGCTCTGGCTGCTCCGGGTCTGGGCCCAAAGATGGAAGGGAGAACATCTGCCTGGTCTCGTGGATGGATAGTACTCTGTAAGCCTCTGCCTGCCCTGATATCTGCGAGATCATCCTGTAAGCACCGTGTCCCAGAGCGGTCCGGATCAGAGGTTACCCTGTGATGAAATCAGTATCCTAGCCTGTATAAATGGTTTGGATTTTGGGGTTTTAGTCCCGCGTTCCACGAGAAATGAGTCTTTTTACCTTTCGTAGGTAGAGGGGGAGAAAATGGGGGTTTTTTTGAGTCAAAAAGCTTTTTTTCCTCCACATACGGCCAGCCCGTCTGTGAAGTCAGCCCGTCGCTTGGGGTCACCGATGGCTTGTGGTATTTTTCGACGCCCGTCAAAAAGTCACCGCCCCTGTCAGAACGCCGCCTGGTTTCCCGGAGCACGCAACCTTTCCGACGCCCGTCGGTGGATGTGGCAGGGCCGTCGGACGAATCCTTGTGTCAGAAGGATTCTTCCGAAGCCCGCCTCTATACACCGACGCCCGTCGGTCGTGTCTGGCTTATAAAAGCTCCGAATTTTCAATAGAAAAGGGTTCCAAAAATTTTTAAAATGGGGAAACTCTGCCCAAATTCAAGCATATTTTCTCTCTCTTCCAACAAACACATTTCATAAAGATATCTTGTTCAAAAGAGGATCAAATCCATCAAAAGGGAATAAAAACTAATTAGTTTTCCTTTAGATTTTGATTCCAAAGACAATACTTTGAAGGTTTGAGAAGGAAGTAATCTGATTTCCTCTTTTCAATCCTTTATCTTGCTTTTCGTGGAACACGCGGGGCTCTAATCAACACAAGAATTTCACCCAAAGCGATTATCTGAGGGTAAATATTCCGGAATCCTTCTCCATATCATTTCATATTTATTCTTTATTTGTTAAATTCTTCCATTTTTGTCATTATTTTTCTTTATTTTGACTCTCATTACTTGATTTTATTGTAAAATCTCCTTTTGGCCTTAAAAGGAATTTTTCTCTTTCAATTTTTTTTCGGAGACAGTGGTGATCGACGGGTTATCCCTATCACCGACGCCCGTCGGTCACCTCATCTACAGACGCCCACTTTTTGAGTGACAGACGGACGTGTCGGTTATCTTGACTGACGCTCGTCGGTCACCTAAAAGAGGCCGTCGGTGGGCTCTGTCTCTTCCCCTTTAAATGATTTTCTATCTTTTTGAAGTCCCTTTGGATTCCCATATATTGATTGTATGTATATTGACATCTTTTAACTTTCTATTAGTGTATATTGATTCTCTTGGACTATCCCGAGTTGGAGCGGCTACCTACCATATTTAGAGGATTTCGTCCGGTTTAGTTTCCTAATCCTCTTGAATATTTTCTTCATTTGTTATTCATTGATTATTTTATGTATATGGATGTACTTCTTTCATGTCCCGTTAATGTATAAAAATGACTCAATGTTTTATATTCAATAAAATGAGGTTTACACAAAAGCAAGGGTCCAATACCCTATTTTTATCCAATAAAGATCATCACAAATAAAAATATCCACTTTTGATAATGGTGCATGCGAGGACCAAAGTCCTCAAAAATAAACAATGCCCCGATTCATGTATGTATCGCACATTTATAAAGGGAGTTGTATTCTGCTCCTTGTATTATTGTAATTTATCGTCTTTTGATATTTACTTGCTCATTTATGGCTTTCCAAACATGAATAAATGTGCCTTTAATAAATTGCATCGTGTTGAGGGAGAGCGAATCAATGATAATTTAAAATTTGATCATAAAGTAATCGAGGTAGAAATAGATGAGAAATCCCGGACCCAGCTCCGGTCTTTGGGCTCAAAGAGGCTAGAGGTCTACCCTCCAAGACACCTTTTTGTGCCACGAGACTTTAGCGCTAATCCTAGGCTCCTTAGGGCGAGAAGTTTACCTTCAACGACCCCTCTGGTTGGCCTAAAATGGATACCAAGCGCAGTCTTAGGCTCTCCGAGGCGAGATTAACTTTCCCAATGTTCTATTGGGTGGTGACTCCATGAAACCTCCTTGTTGCCCAACATAGACGCACTTG
Source organism: Excoecaria cochinchinensis (assembly GCA_947683425.1). Classification (NCBI taxonomy): domain Eukaryota; kingdom Viridiplantae; phylum Streptophyta; class Magnoliopsida; order Malpighiales; family Euphorbiaceae; genus Excoecaria; species Excoecaria cochinchinensis. The sequence continues at coordinate 9,985,963 of CANTUQ010000004.1, forward strand.
CAATTTATTGCAAGATGTCAACGGACCCACAAATGCCCCGGTCGCCCACGTGCGGGTGGCCGCGGGGATTCGGTGCGCGTCACAGTGGCGACTCCACTGGGGACGTTTATGGTTCGAGATTTCAATTTGAAAATACCTCGCTTAACATTTATGATTAAAATTTAATTCATAAATTCGTTTTCCCTCAAATTTGCATTTGCATATCATTAGAGCCTTAGAATACGCTAGTTTGGTCCCTCTTTTAGCCCCGGTGCATTCTTGAAGCACGACCTCATTTTCACTCAATTTGGGGAAGTGTCAAGGATAATCACCAGCCCAAGCCACGTACCTCAAATGGTATATCAAAATGATGACCCAATCGGTCGCTATGCTCGTGATGAGATAGACCTGTCAGCAGGGATCATGCTTGGGTAGCCTTAAAGAAATATCTCCCTTGTCCAAAGCTCATGTAATGGCCGTAGTTAATTTCCACAGGTGAAATGAACCTTAATTCCATGCTTGCTGTATGGGTCCTCATGTATTGGGTGAGTCCAGATGTCTCGCTTGGTAACCTAGCCAAAGGCTATCATGCCCCGGTAGGGCCATGTCGAAATTTATGGAACGTCTAAATACGTGACGATCATTATCCATCCGCTTGTACATTAGCATAGGAGTGTCATGTTGCCGGTCTTTCACTGCGCACCATGCGCGTCCATCGGGTCCCTCGTTGACCCCTGGGCTAATCCCACCTAGGAAAGAGACTGCACGACCACGTGTGTGGGATAAATAAGGGTGGAAGGACCTATTTGCTTGCTTATGCTCTGTGAATGTTGCATATCACGACCATGCATTATACCTGCATTTCATGCATCATGCCTAACGTCTTGTCCCTGTAGCCATCATAGATCTGCCAAGGTGGACTAGATCACCAACTGGACGACTGATCCGAGTTCCTACTCCTGAGCTATCAGATAGAGAGGGTCTACCAGAAATCTTATCAGAAATCAGCGGTACTGTATCTCAGATGGCAAACTAGCCTAGGGGGATGACGCCACCAGGGCCATGATTGCGGAAGAAGTGGGCCAGCGATTTGAGGAATTCGAGGGCAGAATGACGAATATGTTGACCGCCCTGGCACAGCAGAATGCTCCACAGAATCCTCCTCCTCCTCCAGTGAGGCAGAATGAGCCAGAGGAAGAAAGGGCCAAAAGACGAGAGGAGCCTGTTAGGCCGCCGCCAGTAGAGTTAAGGTCAGTAGCCTCGGGAGAGCAGAGAAGAAGGCCTGTGCTGAGAATTGATGATGATATCGAAGATGATAGGATGAGCATTGCATCCGAGAGGGGGAAGGCACCTCAGACCGATGACTTCATTTTTTAAAAAATGGAAGAGAGGTTCGAAGCTATGGCTCGTCAGGGGTCAAGGGATGAACCCAGAGGATAAGGAATTGGAGGGAGAGGACCCGATCCCTTATAACTTTAAGATGCCAGATGTGCCAAAATTCGATGGAACTTCTGATCCAACCGCTCATGTGAAACAGTATTCTCTGGTCATGAAGGAGACCACGTTGTCTAAAAAGCAGAAAGTAGAATACTTTTGTTTGAGTCTGACCGCCCATGCCATCGACTGGTATCATAGTCTTGACCGTCGCACTAAAGAAGATTGGGATCTGCTCACTGAGGAGTTTTTGAAGCAGTATGACTGCAATACCAGAATAGAGGTGACTCTAAAAGATCTTGAACTACTCCAGCAGAAGGCTGGAGAATCTTTCCATGATTATCTCACCCGATGGCGGAACCGAGTAATGGAGATGCGGAGAAAGCCGGACACCCAGGATCAGATTCGTTCATTTATCAAGAACGCAAGCCCGTACTTGAAAGATGGGTTGAAGATGAAGGGGTTGAAGGACTGGGAGTCTCTCAAGGATATAGCCATCGAGGCAGAAGGAGAGTTCTTGGCTAGGAAGGCTAACAATGATAATTTTGCCAAAAGGGCTAACCCCGGTCAAGGAACCAGTAGGCCGGCGGGTCCCAGAGGTAGCACCAGAAGAACAGGTGAGGTGTCTGCTACTGAGGTAACCACCCAGAGGAAGTTTTCGAACTTGGGGAGACCATTATCTTGGGTCTTGAGAAGATTAATGAAGGAGGGAAAATTGCAACCCCTAGCTCCTAGACCTGCTTTGACGCTGGGAAAGCCTGGGCACAAAGACAATGAATTCTGTGCGTTTCATCAACATTCAGGCCATGTCACAGATAAGTGCAAAGCGCTACGGCACGCTATCCAAGACTTGATTGATAACAAGCAGATTTCTGACCCCGAAAAGAGGGAAGCTGAGAAGAAGCCCGGTTATAATGCCGTACCACCACCCGTGTTTATGATCGGATCTAGCTTGCCAGAATGGTACGTGCTACAAGATCTATATGGGAGCGAGAATTTTGCTGCTGATTGTTCCGAGATTAGAGAGGAGAGAGCAGTCGTGGCTACCCTTGATTGTTGGTCTAGCAGTGAGAGCGACGGAGAAGCCGAGGAGGAGGGAGAGATGAACCTTGACTTGTGGGGGTCTGATGAAGATCAAGAAGAGATAGGGGCTGTAACGAGAAGCGGGAGAGTGGTCCCCGAGATTACAGGGCTGCCTGAGCCAGTGCAGATGCCAGCAGAGAAAGAGTCAGAGGAGAATAAGATTGTCAAGCAATTGAAGAACACTGCGTCTCAAATATCCATCTGGGATCTTTTAAGACAGTCCCCCTCTCATAGGCAGAAGGTAGTGGAGGCTTTGGTTGAGGCCACGGTCGCCACCACGATTTCCCCATCAGAACTGTTGGGCTTCGTCAAAGGAGGATCCGAGGAGAGATTTGTCTTTTCTGATGCCGACCTACCGGTCGAGGGCCGTAATCATAACAGACCCCTGTACATCAAAGCGCATATTAACGACAAGCACACTGCTTGCGTTATGGTAGATGATGGGTCTTCTATCAATGTGTGCCCCCTGATAGCTCTGCAGGCTTTTGGTTTAAACGAAGATATGCTCAGTGGATCAGATCTGACTATCACGGCCTAAGATATTTCGAGGACGCAAGCCTCGGGAACCTTTAAGACCTTGGTCAAGATAGGACCCATTGAAGTGGAGGTAGAATTTGTAGTTCTGCCCATCCCTGCTAACTTCTCAGCTCTACTTGGGAGACCCTGGTTTCACAAATTAGGAGGAGTACCATCTACGGTGCACCAAATGATAAAGTTCCCACATGAAGGGGAGGTGGTGACTATCAAGGCAGCCAGAGAGAACTAGGTCTCAGCGCTTGAAATAGCTAACCAGCCCTTTAATGGCTTCCATGTGTCCATGATAAGAGAAGAGCACAGGTCAGTGGATAACCCAGCTGTGGTTAATATGTTGAAGAAGATGCACTATCTCCCCGGGGCTGGTTTGGGCAGAAACTCTCAGGGGTTGCAAACAACGATCACCAATCTAGGTCAGAAGAACCGAAAAGGTCTAGGGTACAGAGGCGGCTTCGGCAAGAAGAAGGTGACAGACAAGATCCCTCACATTTCAGAAAGCTTTGTGCCCGCATCCTCAGTTTGCACATACACTGGCAAAGATGAACTGCAGTGGGTGAAGGGGAGAATTGTCCCTGGATTTGAGATCTTTAATGATGTATTTGACTGGAGAGTCGTGTTTATCAAGACTGCTGAAGACTTCTGGGATGAGGAGGTCATGACTCAGGGTATCACTTGGGACAGATGCGAGCCTGAAGAGGTCGTTACCGAGAAAATGATAGCTGCCAAGCTGAAAGGGAAAGAGAAGATAGCAGAATTAGAGCCGAGAATGGGGGGTTTGAAAATCTCCTCCGACATGCCTGAGAGGCCTCTACTGAATCAGGAAGCCAGTGATCAAGCTGCGACAGCATTAACCTCTGGAGTGGCAGAAGAGGACTCTAGTTTAGACTATCTTTTTATTCCAGAACTCTTTTATGATGTAAATGACAATTATAATATTATTAATAGGGCAAACAATTTCTCTTACTTGTGCGATGTTTCTAATGATTTCAACATGCATGAACATGATCATATTTCATCAATTTTTGACATTGATTCCACTGATACAACGGCTTTTAATCTTGGAACCTCAGAAAATTCGAGAGAAATTCTAATAGCATCAAATATAACTCCTGAGGAGAGAAAAAATTTTGAGAGAATAATAAGAAAACATGAAAAAGTATTCGCCTGGACCTATGAGGACATGCCAGGAATTGACCGAGACGTGGCAAAACATGCTATCCCGACTTACCCAGATTACAAGCTTGTGAAGCAGAAGTTGAGAAGGCTCAGGCCAGAATGGGCAGACAAGGTCAAGGAGGAAATTCGTCAGCAGATCGAAGCCAAGTTCCTTGTTGAAGTGCAGTATCCTACATGGCTGCCAAATGTGATCCCTGTAGCAAAGAAGAACGAAAAGGTCAGGGTGTGTGTAGATTATCGAGATCTGAACAAGGCCTGCCCCAAAGATGATTTTCCACTACCTCATATCGATGTATTGATAGATAGTGCCACCAATTGCGCGATGTACAACTTTGGAGATGGTTATGTGGGCTACAACCAGATCCTGAACAAAATAGCTGACCGGTTTAAAACCGCTTTCATCACGGAGTGGGGGACCTACGCCTACCGAGTCATGCCTTTCGGCCTGAAGAATGCAGGGGCAACGTACTAGAGGATGGCGACCAAGATCTTGAGTGACCTGATCCACAAAGAAGTGGAAGTGTATGTCGATGACATGATGGTCAAGTCAGCCACTCGAGAGGGACACTTTGAAGCTCTAGAGAAGTTCTTCACCAGGATTGACAAGTATAATCTGCGACTTAACCCCAAGAAGTGCATTTTCGGAGTGACTTCAGGAAAACTATTGGGACATGTCGTCAGTCAGAGGGGAATAGAAATTGACCTGGACAAGGTGAAGGCCATCAGAGAGATGCCCGTGCCGCAAAGAGAGAAGGATGTAAGGAGTTTCCTGGGTAAGCTGCAGTATGTCAGCAGATTTATCGCCAAGCTCACTTCGATATGCGAACCTATTTTTAAGCTGCTTAGAAAGAATCAACCTGTGGTCTGGAATGAAGACTGCCAGAAAGCCTTTGACAGCATCAGAGAATACCTGTTGAATCCGCCAATGCTAAGGCCGCCGCAACCAATCAAACCGCTTATCCTGTATCTGGCAGTAGAAGGCAGTTCAGTGGGCGCCATGATGGCTCAAGAAGATGAATTTGGGGTGGAATTTGCAATTTATAACCTCAACAAGAATTTCTTGGCTTATGAGATAAAATATGCTGAAGTAGAAAAGATCTGCCTCGTAGTAATTTGGGCATCAAAGAAGCTGAGACATTACTTCCACTCATACAAAGTTCAGGCAGTGGCCAAGCAGAATCCATTAAGATATTTGCAGGACGCACCGTCTTTGCTTGGTAAGATGGGGAGGTGGCTGCTCTTGCTACAGGAGTTCGATGTGCAATACATCACTCACCAAACTATTAAGGGGTGGGCCGTAGCAGAATTTCTTGCCGAGCATCCTATTCAAGGAGACACTCCCGAATTTACCTTTCCTTATGAGAACATAGTCGCAATTTCTGTCCAAGGATGGCAGTTACACTTTGACGGGGCAGTGAATAACAGGGGGGCCGAAATCGGAATCGTCCTGACAACCCCAAACAACGAAAAACTTCCCCTAGCCAAGAAACTGAGATACAAAGCAACCAACAATGAAGCCGAATATGAAGCATGCACCTTCAGATTGGAAGCTTTAGCGGCATTGGGGGCAAAGAATATAGAGGTTTTTGGTGTCTCAGCCTTGGTAATTAACCAGATCCGAGGTGAGTGGGCTGTAAAAGAAGAGCGGTTGGTACCCTATGTCTAATATTTGAAAGAAGCCTGCGGGCAGTTTGAGACTTGCACTTTCCACTTCGTGCCGAGAGATGAGAATCGTCTGGCTGATGCACTGGCAACCTTAGTGTCGATGTGGGATAACCCTGAGGGAGTGGCTATGAAGCCGGTGCTAATTTCGAGTTCTGATAAGCCCAGCTTTGAGACCGAGCCTATAATGGAAGTAGAAGTGGCGGACGGGAAACCATGGTACTTCGACATCATGAATTATTTGGAAAACAATGAATTTCCAAAAGAAGCTACTGAGAAAGACCAAAGGATGATCCGGAAGCTATCTAATCAGTTCATATCCTTGGAAGGGGTGTTGTACAAAAGACAGTCGGACGGGATTCAACTCAGGTGCTTGAATGAAAAGGAAGCCCGCAAGGTGATGGGGGAAACCCATGCAGGTATCTGTAGGACCCACATGAACGGTTTGACCTTGGCTAAGAAAATCATGAGACAAGGCTTCTATTGGCTTACGATAGACAATGACTGCTCAAAGTATGTTAAACAATGCCAGTTGTGCCCACAATATGCAGACTTGAGACACCTGCCGGTATCAGAGTTACGTAACCTGACATCACCTTGGCCTTTCGCTGCTTGGGGGATAGATATCATTGGAGAGATTCGCCCTATGGCATCCAATGGGCACAGATACATCATAGTCGCAATTGACTATTTCACCAAATGGATAGAGGCGGAATCCTTCAAGAAGATTGACGCAAGGGATATGGCCAAGTTCATAGAGAGAAATTTGATCTGCAGATATGGCCTCCCTCATCATATAGTGTCTGATAATGGGGTGCAGTTCATGAGAGAAACCAGGAAGCTCCTCGAGAAGTATGGTATCGAGCATCATAAATCCTCTCCCTACCGACCACAAGCAAATGGAGCAGTAGAAGCCGTTAATAAGAATATGAAGAAAATCCTGTCCAAGATGGTCCAAACCTACAAAGACTGGGCTGAAAAGTTACCTTTCGCCCTGTGGGGATATAGAACAACGGTAAGGACGTCTACAGGCGCTACACCATTTTCCCTGGTATACGGAATGGAAGCAGTATTACCAGTTGAGATAGAGCTCAAATCACTGAGGGTGGTCATGGAAGCCCAAATCCCAGAGGCCGAATGGGCGCAGCAGAGGCTACAACACATGAATTTACTGGATGAGAGTAGGCTGAAAGCTTATAATCATAATCAGATTTACCATAAGAGATTGGCAAGAACTTTCGGAAGGAAGGTAAGAAAGCATCCGCTGAAAGAAGGGGACTTGGTGTTCAAGTAGATGAGGCCAGGCATACTAGATATTAGAGGGAAATTCAGACCAACCTGGGAAGGGCCGTATATCCTTAAGAAACTGTTGTCTAAAGGAGCTGTAATCTTGTCGGATAGTGATGGGAACGAATTCAAAGAGACGATCAATGTCGACAGACTCAAAAGGTTCCACGGCTAAAGACCAAAATAAAAAGAAGAGAATAAAATGCGCTGCAAGTCGAAAACAGAAAAAAAGGCAGCTGTGCTAAAATTGGGCGCCCCGACAGGGTGAAAACTGAAAAAGGGCATCCTGTGCAAAAATTAGAGGCATGAGAGAAAATGTCCGATCGTGAAAACCCGAGAGGGCCGATTGGTAACAGGAGTTGATGCTGTTAAAATTTGGTTCCTTGTATTGACAGCGCGTAAGCAGCTGTGTAACACCCCCATCGTCGTCCCCGTTGGAAGGACACCGACGGACGCGCTACCGACGCTTACACACACAAATATACACATGCACAATGCGGAAGCAAACATTCATATATAACATGCATACAGGAATATGGGTTAATTAAAAACTTACCTTACCTAGCGGCACAGACTGAACCTGCAATAACTTATGCACACACAGACACTAAGCTGAAGCATACACATAAGCATACATAATGACCATTCAACGGAAGCACAAGCGAAAATAATAAAACAAAGGAATAACTAAACATAAGGACATACTAACTATTACATTCCCAAAAGAAAACTCAAGAACGAAACATAATAATTACATATACAATACTACAGAATTACAAAAGCTGAAATACAGAAGCTGAACAAAATACAGAACTTTTAACTCCTACGTGGCCGACCTTGCAGAAGCGTGACTCGAACAGAACCAAACCTGCCACCTGCACGGAAAGGAAATCCGTGCTATGCGATAAACGCTTAGTGGGGAGAACACACAAGAATATGGACGGCCATTCACAATGGTCGCCAAGGCATAACACATTCAAATGGCAAATGCGGATATTCATAGCATATGAATAATCAGGCTGCATAATAAAGGCATTCAATCGATAACTCATAAATAGACCATAAACTCATGTCCAGGATATACCAAAACAGACATAATACAATATACGATACAAATATCATCATGCCGAACTACATACTATAACTCATGCATAAACCTACATGGGTATCAAATGATAGCATCTTACCATGCGGAGTCACAAGAGCTATACACATGCAATAAATATCACTAAGTACCCACGCCTGAACTGACAACCCAATAATCATGTTAAGCATACACACTAGTCAAATATCCAAAGGATAACATTTAGAGCATCACAATACCGCTGCGCAACTCTAATATATATATTAAGCATCATGCAGAAACATTCTGATAACGGAGACTGAAGGCATAACCACTTAGTATTACATTCATATCATCATCATGCAGAGAGTACAGTAATCATCACAGCTTCGGTTCACATGCTAACATATATAACAAAACTATGCTGAAGTCATTTACTTAAATACATCAATCAAATCATTTCAAAGCATTCAGAAACTTATAACAATCACATGATAAGTACGGATAATCACGTTAGATATAAAGTCATGCTTATTTAAAACAGACATACATTCTGAAGCCCATAATCACATTCATATACACATAAACTGATTCCTGAGATCTTTATCATAATCAAACGGATATCACATTCATATAGTTATTTCAAAGTAATACAAACCAGTAAAGCACCTGCTGACTCACAATAGTGGATAACGAGTGTACTGAACTGATTAGTACCTTACGGGTACAAATCGAAAACCACTTTATTTTGTCACAAAAGCATTTTACTGATGGGGGATCTTAACCCGATCCAAATACATTAAAAAGGATCACGAGGATCCGTACTGAGGGGGGGGGGTTCGCGAGGAACCATACGGGGGACCTGATCAGGGTCCAAACGTTCAAAGGGCGCTGCAGCTACTGAAAGACTCTATTAGGCATGCCTAACTATCCACTAGACTGACTCTCGTAGGTCATGCATAAATCATTCACATTACGAATCGCACAATGCATAACTGTATATATACATCATGCATAAGCCAGAGTACAATAGACATATACATATGCTCATAAAGTTGATCAAATCTCATACAATTCCCTTTGCAAAACATAATACAGTCAATATATTTTAACATTAAACAATGTTCTAAAGCATGTTAAGAATCAGGTAAAGAAGCACTACCATGCCAATGATTATCAAAACATAATCCTAACATGTGTTTAGGTGAGGATACTAAGTATAAATCATGCATAGTCCAAATTACATTTAAACATAACACATTGATTTCAAAGGCTAAAGCATAACATCAATCAACGCTCATACAAGGCATATTCAAGAGCATGCAATAATTCCCTTTATCACATTTTAGCAATACTCACCAAATTAAAGCGTGTCAGAAACACATGTGAGGTCATATTATGCTAATGATCAAAAACGCATAATCTAAATCATGAAATGATACTATATATTTCTAAGCATGGCAGATTATTCTTAGAGAAGAAGCAGACTAAAGATATGCATAACATATTGCTAATCATAATTGAAATAGGCTAACCAATCAGATGAGCAAAATAAGATAGCATACAATAGAGGAAAAAGCCATAAAAGCATTTAAAAGTCATTTTATAATAAACTGGTCACGGGGGAACAAATCAAAACAGAAAAGCCATACAAGAGCATATAACAGTATGACATAATTTATACAGCAATGAAGACCCATACGAAAGAAATAGGAAATTCATTTTGGGTTAAAACTGGGCGAAATCGGAAAAAGGAGCTGAAGAGGGGTCAGTCACAAGCCATGTCACGACTTGTGACTTGCCTCAAAGAGATCACCTAGTGTCACGTCTCGTGACCTACAAGAGAGTCACGGGACGTGACTCTAAATCACGCCTGGCCTTCACAAGGGTCACGCCGTGACTCTAAATCACGAGACGTGACTTTCCTCTCACAGAGAGAGCTAGTCACGCTTCGAGACTGGAGTCACGCCTTGCCTTTCACATGAGTCACGTCGTGACTCTAAGTCACGAGACGTGACTCGCCTCTCACAAGGCAGTCACGCTTCGCAACTGGGAGTCACGCCGCGCGATCACGTCCAGCCCACCGAGAAGTCACGCGTGTGACGGGGAAACAGAGTCACGTGGCGTGACTGGAAGTCACGCCTCGTGACTTGTCTCTCTCAGGGAAAACACGACACACTGGAAATGGAAAATTATACAGAAACGCGATTTCCCATTTCCAGGTTACCCAGAATTCAATGAAACTCGATAAAATCATTTCTAATCTGATTCAAAACACGTCCAAACTCATCTTACCTTACAGTCTATCTTCCAAACATCATAAACAGGATAATAGCAATTAATTCCACAATCAAACAATCAAAATCATGCATAAACCCAATCAAGAATATAAACCCTAAAAGTTACAGTAGGTTCAAAACACAAACTCAGAACTTCCAAATCAATACTTGTCCTGCATTATTAACACATCTATTCACTTAATCATGGATGTACACATTCTAAACCACATCAAATTCCAGAATTTAGACCATACAAACACATTATAGTCTAGTGAGAAATAGGGCAGAGCCAAGAACACAGAAGTTCTTCAAACATTGCATGCAATCCAAAACACTCCCAAACCTCAAAATGACGATCCAAAATCAGGCTTCCAGCTTCAATCCTCAATCCTTCCCTTGCCTTTACTTTGCTTCTTCATGCAATCCAAAGCTTGCACAACAAAACCCACAATTACTCTTCAAAACCCTAACTGAAAATAAAACCAGGAAGAAGAAACACAGCACGTAGCAAATCTTAAACCAACTCACCTCTTCAAACAAAGAACAATCCAAGCCAAACGTGAAAGAAAGGAGAAGCAGAGAAAGGAGAAGAGAAGAAGAAGGGAGGCGTGAGATGAGGGAGACGGGAAAGCCAAACCAAAATCTGTGTTTTTCCCTCTCTCTCTTCCTCTTACTTCTTTCTTCTTTTTCTTCTTTCAATGCCCACCTAACAGTCCACTTGGCAACATCCTATTGGACCCCAAACTCCACGTAAACTTTTCCAAGTCCATTAATGCTCTTAAGTCCTTAAACAAAATACAATTCACTCACTTACACAATTCTTTCTTTACCAACTTAATTATCTTATCAATTAGGTCCTTAACACTCCAAATTCTCAAACACAATTTACTGAAATACCCTTCCGATCCCGACTTAGCATGCATAATCCGACCAGGGCTATTTTGGGGTGTGACAAGCTGAGTAAATGCCAAAACTGATCATGTATGCTGAAATTATATGAAAATGTACACAAATTCGTGAAATAGAATGAATATTATTCTTTTCATTTTTGTCATTTCCCAGTTCTGCATTAAAAAGAAATGTAGCACCAAAAGAAATACATATGTAAGCTAAGCTAAGTCCTGCTGCTGCTCTCGCCGACCAGATGCTTGAGCCCTCGAGTCCTGTTATCAGATGCTGGACTAAGGATTCACTTCTTGTACTCGTTAGTCGAAGACACGGAATGATTGCCGAACCTCGGGATAACAGTCTTCACTGGTAGTCTGCCCCACAGCTCATGATACCGAGAAGCAAACACAGCCGAGAGAGCTCCTCCCCGGAAAGACAAGGGAACCCTCACTACATCCTGGGTCATCCCGAGCTGACGTGTACATCGAGAGGTGATGCAAAAGGTGGCCTGACGGAGGCCGCAAAGGGGAACACACCTGTAGACACTGGGTCCTGAGTCAGCCTAGATCGAAGTTACCCAATGATGATAATTGCCTTCACAGGCTTAAAAGGTTAAAGGTGATGATTTTCTCGTCAAATTTGCATTTTAGAGTGAAAAATTAGAAAATAATAAAAAAATATTTAAAAAATTAATTTTGAAAAATCGGGGCTTAAAATTATGGTTTTTTTAGTCAATTTAAAATTTAAAAAAAATAGAAAAAAAATAAAAAAATAAAAAAAAATTTTCGGACCGCGAGTGTTGGGCGCGGCAGCGCGCTGGCGCCTGGGCGCCCAGCTCGCAGGCGCCCATCACGCAGCGAGCGCAAAGGCGACGCTCAGCGTCGCTGATGCTGCGCGTCGCTAAAGGCGCGCGCAGCATCACGCACGCTGAGCGCCGCACGGAGCGCTCGTGCGCGAGCGCCAGCGCGCGGATCGCGCGCGATTCTCGCCTGGCTGCCGCTCCGACGCCCGCCACTCTATAGCGACGGGCATCCTGGCCGTCGGTATAGGGTCTGTTACCCTATTTTCCATTTTTTCAGCCTTTTTTCCGATTTTTTCAACCAAAGATCCGTTTTTATCCCAAAATTAAGGGTTTTTGACTTCAAATAAAATTCCAAAATATTTTTTATAGATTATTAATTAATAAAACTTGATTTTATCCCCAAAAATAAAGGAATTTGAATAAAATCAGGTTTGTTTTCCTTAATTAAATTAGGGCAACATTTCCTATCTTTTAAATAGTTTAGGATGAAATCAAAAAAAGGGAGCCTCCACATTTTTGAGACCTAATTTTCCAGAATTCCTCTCTTCTATTTTCTCTTCAAAATTTCAGATTTTCTCTTTTTAATTAATAAGGTTTAATTGAAATTGAAAGATCAATTTTCAATTCTTAATTATTCTAATTAATTTCTTGGTTTCTTCTTCATAAACACAAGAGATTAATCATCACTTTGACATCAATTTCTTTTTAATCTTAAGCATACAAATCAATTCCTTTGTTTTTCTCCATAAACAAAGAGAATTAATTTTATTGCTAGAATTATTCTTTCAAGCAAATTCTCCGGAAAATCATCACTTTTCCTTCATCAAATCCAATATTCTGAGGGTAAATATTCTTGGCTCCATTTCTATTTTATTTTATTTTTATTTAATTTATTCATATATATTTTATTGTTTTTATTGATTTATTTATTGTTTTCATCTATTCATTTGTTGTATTGATCTTATATTTGTTCTATTTAATTGTTTATATATGATTTGATTTTTATTCATGTGAATATTGTTTTTTTAATTCCTAACATGTAAATAATTTATTTTGATTCCTCATTATTTTTAACATGCAAATAATTAATTAATTTAAACTAATCTTTTTGCCATGTAAATAGTTTGTATTAACTATGAACATATCAATTAACCTTGTTATATATCATTATTATTTTCATTCCTTTGTTTACTAATTTTTATCATTGTTACATGATTTTATTATCATTTGTTTATTTATTCATTCATTATTTTCACTTATCATCATTATTTTCATCATATGTATATTTTCATGTACTAATTAATTAACATGTTTTATTTTATTTTCATCACATCATTTAATCATTTATCACATATAATCCATGTTTCTCATTTTATTTTGGTTTGTTAATATTTTTTATTCCATTATCATTTTTTTCATATCACCTTATTTTATTTTAATCTTTTATTCATTATGTTGTATATTTAATTGATTGAATTGATTTAATCACTAACATTATTTTATTTGTATTTTTTTTATGTCTAAACTCATTTTTTTCGCGAGCACATCGGGAGGTCTAAAAAGGCTCATTTGGTTCATAGGTTTATTTTCCTTTATTTGTAATATTTTATTTAATTTTTCCATATAATTTTCTTGTAAAATTCTTTATTTAGGCTCGCTAGAAAGAAAATCACAAAAACATTTTTACTAATTAACTTGACATTTTTTTTCTAATTAAAGGGGGACCAATGTCCTAGTTTTTCATGCCCAAATAAATCATCACATCAAAACCGTTTTATAATAAATATACATGCCGGGACCAAAGTCCTCAAAATAAATGAATAACCCGTTTTACGCATGTATAGCACATTTACAAACGGGAGTTGTATTCCGCTCCTTGTATTATTGTAATTTATTGCTCTTGATATTTATTTGCTTACATTTACCACTTTTGATATGAATGATTGCGCCTTTAATCAATTGCATCGTGTGGAGAGAGAGTGAATCAATGATATTTAAAATTGATCATAAAACAATCGAGGTAGAAATAGATGAGAAATCCCGGACCCAGTTCTGGTCTTTGGGCTCAAAAAGGCTAGAGGTCTACCCTCCAAGACACCTTTTTGTGCCACGAGACTTTAGCGCTAATCCTAGGCTCCTCAGGGCGAGAGGTTTACCTTCCAAGACCCCTCTGGCTGGCCTAAAATGGATACCAAGCGCAGTCTTAGGCTCTTCGAGGCGAGAGCAACTTTCCCAATGTTCTATTGGGTGGCGACTCCATGATACCTCCTTGTTGCCCAACATAGACGCACTTGCGATTTATCGCAAGATGTCAACGGACCCGCAAATGCCCCGATCGCCCACGTGCGGGCGGTCCGAAAGGGCGGCGCATCGGGATCCGGCGCGCGTCACAGTGGCGACTCCACTGGGGACGTTTATGGTTCAAGATTTCGATTCGAAAATACCTCTTTTAACATTTATGATTAAAATTTAATTCATAAATTCACCTTCTCTCAAATTTGCATTTGCATATCCTTAGAGCCTTAGAATACGCTAGTTTGGTCCTCTTTTAGCCCCGGTGCGTTCCTGAAGCACCTCCTCATTTTCACTCAATTTGGGGAAGTGTTAAGGATAATCACCAGCCCAAGCCACGTACCTTAATGGTATATCAAAATGGTGACCCGATCGGTCGTTACGCTCGTGATGAGCTAGACCCGTCGGCAGGGATCATGCTTGGGTAGCCTTAAAGTAACATCTCCCTTGTCCAATGCTCATATAATGGCCATAGCTACTTTCCACAGGTGATATGAACCCTAATTCCATGCTTGCTGTATGGATCCTCATGTATTGGGTGAGTCCAGATATCTCGCTTGGTAACCTAGCCAAAGGCTTCCATGCCCCGGTAGGGCCATGTCGAAATTTGTGGAACGTCTAAATACATGACGATAACTATCCATCCGCTTGTACATTAGTATAGGAGTGTTACGATGTCGGTTTTTCACCGCACACCATACGCATCCATTGGGTTCCCCGCTAACCCATGGATTGGACCCACCTAGGAAAGAGACCGCATTACCTCGTGTGTGGGAGTAATAAGGTTGGAAGGCTTTACTTGCTTGCATGTGATTGTAAATGTTGCATAGCTCACTATCATGCATTGTATATGTCATTCATGCATCATCCTAACAATCTAATTTTTTTAGCCATTATAGATTCATCTAAGTGGACTAGAGGTTCCGACAGTCGGCTAGTAAGGACAAATTTGCTCTTTGAGTTGCTAGAATTTGTGTCTGACGGGGATTCTGAGCTACTCTCATCCCGTGAGTCCTCTCTAAAATTATCAATGGCAGAACTACCACAAGAGACTGGTGCGTTGACAATACAGGACCTAAATAAGAGGCTCGGCGATTTTGAAAGGAAGATGTTAACCATGATGGAAAATATCGCCTCTCAAGTAGCATCAAATTTCAAGCAACTGCCTACAGCCCCTTCTGTTAAACAATTTGAATCACCTGTCAAGGAAGAGACTCCTATAGCATTCACTACAGCACAACAGCCAGATTTTGAGCTCAGAGCAACGACACTTTTTGAGCACAAGAAGACCCTTGATGTGAAGGGTGATATCATGGGAGAGGAAGAGGATGAACCCATAATTCCATGGACTATCATGAATGAAGTACCCAAGGGAGAGGATGGTGCAGTAAAGGAGATAGAACGAGGGGTTAAAAACCGTAAAACTCAGACCATGGCTATTATGGAGAATTTAATTGTGGTGCCACCTACTGGACAACAGTCTGCTGCTTTTACCGAATTGCAAGAAGAGTATGATTCGCCTAAGGAAGTGCACCTACCACCAAATGGACCTGGAGGAGAGTCACCCGTTGCTATGTCACCCGAGCGAAAAGGCAAAGGGCATGTTTCAGAGAATGGCCTTCTAGCAGTGACACGGGGCCTAAAGAGAAGGATGGATGTCCTCGAAGAAGAAATTTCAAGGTCTAAACTTGCAATTACCCTGGCCCCCCGGGAGAAAGTCTCTATGGACTTAAAGAATGGGAGTTAACCGGATAGGTGTGACATCTGTGCCGGCACTCAAGGGATAAAGGAAGCATCAATGGTTAGAACAATTCAGAAAGGTCATCTCAGCATAGACGAATCTTTTCCTCAAGTAAGGGAGGGGGACCTGCGCTCATGATTAGCTAACCCAGCCAGAAATCAAGGGCATAGGAAATGTCGTCGACACGCTAGATATCTGAGGAGTGATGGCCAAACCCCAAAGTTTCATGTACAGAATCTTGGCAAGCAACCGGTCGCCCTTGAAGGAGGGGGCAACGTCATTGAGGGTAATAATCAGGAAAGCTCAAGTCTCGACGATAATAGCGTGGGGGGTGTTGGGACTACTAAGGTTCCAAACATAGGAACTACTCAAGGCTCTTATACCATTTGTGAAAAGCCTTTATCTGAGCTCCTTTTCTATTTCATTGATAAAGGGAAACTACAACCGAAACCTGCAAGACCCGCCAAGAGCCAAGGATTCCCTAGTCACCGATCGAATTTGTATTGTGCCTACCATCAGCATATTGGGCATAAGACTGATAGATGCCGAATTCTAAAAAAGCTTATTCAAGGTCTCATTGATGAGGAAAGGATGGGGCAAGAGAATGGTTCCCGGGGGTGATAGACTGTCGGCTACAGCATCCATGTTGGCGAGAAAGAAAAGATGTTAGCTATTTAGATGCTCTATTTATTTTTGAACTATCTAATGATGATGTTTTAACTCTACTTTTATGAAATAAAAGGAATGCTTTTGTGTTTTTGTTTATTTGTGTGATGTTTCTTGTGATTTCATTGTGCATAATCAATGTGTGACATTTATTCAATTAATGCTATTCTGTTTAATCCCGAAACTTGGGAGAACCCAAAGAAAATCTTGATAGCATCTGTTATGACTCTTGAAGAGAGATTGAAACTTGAGAGAATTAAAAAAAAATTAAAAAAAAAGTCTTTGCCTGGACCAGTGAAGACATGGTAGAAGATGATTATGAAGCCACTAAGAATGCTATGCCAAAATCATGGACAGGTGCCACAGAAGCTCAGAAGACTCAAGCCCAAGTGGGTAGAAATGGTTGAAAGGAGAGATCCGCAAGTAGAAACAAGACCTAATTTCTTTCTGAAACACAACGCCAAACTAGGTTGGCCAATGGCATCCCGATGGTTAAAAAGAAAAGTGTGTGTATGTGTAAACTTCAGGATTTGAGCAAAGCTTGCTAAAAGAAGGAAAATTTGCGGCCAAGCTTTATCCAAATCTCGCGGGTATACACATACCTGCACCTTGTCACTCTATTTGACTACTGAAAGGAACCAAGAGACTGATTCACAAGTTATCCACCCAGTTCATTCATGTAAAGGATGTGCAATACGAGAGGAAAGCTAATGACGTGCAGTTGAGATGCTAGATAGGAAAAGGCCAAGAAGATTATGAAGGAGACCCATGCAGCGGACTGCAATCAAAAATCTTTACACGTATTACACTTTATTCCTCGAGGCATGGGGTAAAAGCAATACCTGTCACAGCACTTAAATCTTAAACGGCAATTATGGGAACGATGCTACAGCGGCTAAACACATCAGACAATACCGGGACAGTCATAGAAATAGTTTTGCAGCAGCTAAGCACATCAGACCAAAATAGGTCATGGGATTACTATTGCAATCATATCGATCAGGAAATAATTTACTTAATTATTCGGGAAGAAAGTCAGAAAGCACCTACTGGAAATAGTGAGATTTGGTATTCAGGAAAATAAGACCAAGTATTCCGGATGAACGAAGTAAATTCAGGCTAGCAAACAAAGACTTGTTTGTTCTTGAAAAGTCATTATCCCAGGCAGTAGCGTTTCGGCAGACAGTAAAGGAAGCAAGTTCGATGAAGCAGTCAGCCTCAACAAACCCGAGAAGGTCCATGGTAAAGACTAAAAATCAAAAGAAGAGAATAAATGCCCCGCGGGTCAAAAACCGAAAAAAGGCGGCCTTGCTAAAATTGGGCGCCTTGTCAGGGTGAAAACCGAAAAAAGGCACTCTGGTAAAAAATTAGAGGCTCGAGAGAAAATATCCAATCAGGAAAACCCGAGAGGGCTGATTGGAAACAGGAGTCTGATGCTTTCAAGATCCATTCTGAGATTAAACGTAATTTTGCATTTTGAATCTATGTTATATGGTGATCGTGTACGGAGAAATCATACCAAAATGCACACAATCTTTGCAAATGCATAAAGTAGAAGTAGTTTTAACCCATCATTTCCTAGTTCTTTTATAAAAAGAAAGATGTCATTCATTATTGAGTGTATAAAATCTAACTGGCTATACTTTGCTTCTACTCTCGCCGACCAGGTGTTTAAGCCGTTGAGTTTTATTATCTACCGGAAGGTTATGTATCATTTTTTTTCGCAGGCAATTATGGAAGCAAGGATGTAGTCTCTGACCCACAATATGACAATTTTGGGAAAGCAATTGTGTCCTGGGGTTGTGGTACTCAGGAGTGAAAGCCAAAGACAAGATACTGAGGAAGCCTTGACAATAGTTCTAATTTTTCAAGTCGTAAAAAAAAAAAAAAAAAAAAAAAAGCCGTTAGAGTGAAAACCGTAACTGGCGCTCTAAGCAAAAATTAGGCAAAAGGATAGGGTGAAAACCTGAAAACAGGCAGTCTGTCCTTCAAAAAAATAAGAAAGAGAAAAGCCGCTGGATTGGGTTGGGTCCATTCCAGGCAAAAAAAAAATAATAATAATAAGGCACAGGGTTATGTGAAAATCCACAAAGGACGCATCTCCCACTAAGAAAAGCTAGTGTGAAAATCCACAAGGGATGCACTACCTTCAAATAATAACTACAGGTACAGGATGAGAATCTCACAATCCCAAAGGGCATGAAATTCAAAAGCGGCTCAAAAGGCATCAATTATATCGCAAATTGCAGCTAGCCCGGCTATCATCTTCAAGTTCACATAGATGAATTTTTATCCTGCATTCCTGCATTACTCATGCATTTCACTTGCATGCTCACCATTTTTGCATAGTTTAGTTTCCTTATTTTGCAGAAAGAAAGGCTTGATGCGGACACCAGCCAAAGCCGAGTGATGACATCGATCAAAACATATATCCAAGCCTCAATTCAATCATCAATCCAGACATCGATCAAATCATCAATCCACATACCAGCTTAATCATCAATCCAAGCACCATCCAATGACCTCTCAGGGGGCAATAAACCAAAGACTTCTCAGGGAGCAGCAAATCAAAGACTTCTCAGGGAGCAGCAAATCAAAGACTTCTCAGGGAGTAGCAAATCAAAGACTTCTCAAGGAACAGCAAATCGAAGACTTCTCAGGGAGCAGCAAATCAAAGAAGGCCGTTAGAGATGAAAACCGTAACTGGCTCTCTAAGCAAAAGTTAGGCCAAAAGGCAGGGTGAAAACCTGGAAATAGGCAGTCTGCCCTACAAAAAAAAAATAAATATAAAATAAACAAAAGCCGCTGGATTGGGTTGGGTCCATTCCAGGCAAAAGTTAGGCAAAGGGTTATGTGAAAATCCCATAAGGGACGCATTTCCCGCAAAGAAAAGCTAGTGTGAAAATCCACAAGGGACGCACTACCTTTAAAACAATGACGTTCAATGCCTAGAGCGATAAGGCGGCGTTACTTCAGATGATCTTCTTTTAATCAAGTAACATACAATACAGAACATGAAACAGAATCCCGGGTAAATGATCATTGACCAGGGGGGGCAAGGATATATACCGGACGTCTCTTTCAGAAAACTTGTCGATGATCCTCAGGTTTCAGGGGGCATTGTAGAGCAGGAAGGCTACAACCTCAGCGAACCATAGACCACCTAGGGCACGGTCTATACATTGTTGCAAGCATTTGCATTCCATATCATGCATATGTGATTTCTTGTATATTCCTATGCATACAATCTTGCAGGAGAAATCGGCGGGGAACACCAACAAAAGCCAAGTGACGACACCAGTCCAAACATCTAAAGGAGCACAGTTCCAAAATTCACAGCGGTTAGCACGATGGCGGCACAACCCACAAGAGGTTAGCACGACCACGACACTACCAAAATTCACAGCGGTTAGCACGATGGCGGCACAACCCACAAGAGGTTGGCACGACCACGGCACTACCAATTCACAGCGGTTAGCACGATGGTGGCACAACCCACAAGAGGTTGGCACGACCACGGCACTACCAATTCACAGCTGTTAGCACGATGGCGGCACAACCCACAAGAGGTTAGCATGACCACGGCACTACCAATTCACAGCGGTTAGCACGATGGCGGCACAACCCACAAGAGGTTGGCACGACCACGGCACTACCAATTCACAGCGGTTAGCACGATGGTGGCACAACCCACAAGAGATTAGCACGACCACAACACTACCAATTCACAGCGGTTAGCACGATGGCGGCACAACCCACAAGAGGTTAGCACGACCACGGCACTACCAATTCACATAGGTTAGCACGATGGCGGCACTACCCACAAGAGGTTGGCACGACCACGGCACTACCAAAATTCACAGCGGTTAGCACGATGGCGGCACAACCCACAAGAGGTTGGCACGACCACAGCATTACCAGCTACAACCAAAAGACAGCAACAGCTATCATTACAATTCCATCAAGCAGGAAGATCGACGCCTCAGGTACGCGTCTCTTTCCTTTTCTTCTTTGAGTTTAGGCTCACCTAGACACTAGTGTACTAGATTCCCCTAAACTGGGGGCAACTGTAGACACCGGGTCCTGAGTCAGCCTAGATCGAAGTTACCCAATGATGATAATTGCCTTCACAGGCTTAAAAGGTTAAAGGTGATGATTTTCTCGTCAAATTTGCATTTTAGAGTGAAAAATTAGAAAATAATAAAAAATATTTAAAAAATTAATTTTGAAAAATGGGGGCTTAAAATTATGGTTTTTTTAGTCATTTTAAAATTTAAAAAAAAATAGAAAAAAAAATTTTCGGACCGCGAGTGTCGGGCGCGGCAGCGCGCAGGCGCGCTGGCGCCCAGCTCGCAGGAGCCTGGCTCTCTAAGCAAAAGTTAGGCCAAAAGGCAGGGTGAAAACCTGGAAATAGGCAGTCTGCCCTACAAAAAAAAAATAAATATAAAATAAACAAAAGCCGCTGGATTGGGTTGGGTCCATTCCAGGCAAAAGTTAGGCAAAGGGTTATGTGAAAATCCCATAAGGGACGCATTTCCCGCAAAGAAAAGCTAGTGTGAAAATCCAC
Source organism: Excoecaria cochinchinensis (assembly GCA_947683425.1). Classification (NCBI taxonomy): domain Eukaryota; kingdom Viridiplantae; phylum Streptophyta; class Magnoliopsida; order Malpighiales; family Euphorbiaceae; genus Excoecaria; species Excoecaria cochinchinensis. The sequence continues at coordinate 10,007,416 of CANTUQ010000004.1, forward strand.
AAGGGACGCACTACCTTTAAAACAATGACGTTCAATGCCTAGAGCGATAAGGCGGCGTTACTTCAGATGATCTTCTTTCAATCAAGTAACATACAATACAGAACATGAAATAGAATCCCGGGTAAATGATCATTGACCAGGGGGGGCAAGGATATATACCGGACGTCTCTTTCAGAAAACTTGTCGATGATCCTCAGGTTTCAGGGGGCATTGTAGAGCAGGAAGGCTACAACCTCAGCGAACCATAGACCACCTAGGGCAGGGTCTATACATTGTTGCAAGCATTTGCATTCCATTTCATGCATATGTGATTTCTTGTATATTCCTATGCATACAATCTTGCAGGAGAAATCGGCGGGGAACACCAACAAAAGCCAAGTGACGACACCAGTCCAAACATCTAAAGGAGCACAGTTCCAAAATTCACAGCGGTTAGCACGATGGCGGCACAACCCACAAGAGGTTAGCACGACCACGGCACTACCAAAATTCACAGCGGTTAGCACGATGGCGGCACAACCCACAAGAGGTTGGCACGACCACGGCACTACCAATTCACAGCGGTTAGCACGATGGTGGCACAACCCACAAGAGGTTGGCACGACCACGGCACTACCAATTCACAGCTGTTAGCACGATGGCGGCACAACCCACAAGAGGTTAGCATGACCACGGCACTACCAATTCACAGCGGTTAGCACGATGGCGGCACAACCCACAAGAGGTTGGCACGACCACGGCACTACCAATTCACAGCGGTTAGCACGATGGCGGCACAACCCACAAGAGGTTAGCACGACCACAACACTACCAATTCACAGCGGTTAGCACGATGGCGGCACAACCCACAAGAGGTTAGCACGACCACGGCACTACCAATTCACATAGGTTAGCACGATGGCGGCACTACCCACAAGAGGTTGGCACGACCACGGCACTACCAAAATTCACAGCGGTTAGCACGATGGCGGCACAACCCACAAGAGGTTGGCACGACCACAGCATTACCAGCTACAACCAAAAGACAGCAACAGCTATCATTACAATTCCATCAAGCAGGAAGATCGATGCCTCAGGTACGCGTCTCTTTCCTTTTCTTCTTTGAGTTTAGGCTCACCTAGACACTAGTGTACTAGATTCCCCTAAACTGGGGGCAACTGTAGACACCGGGTCCTGAGTCAGCCTAGATCGAAGTTACCCAATGATGATAATTGCCTTCACAGGCTTAAAAGGTTAAAGGTGATGATTTTCTCGTCAAATTTGCATTTTAGAGTGAAAAATTAGAAAATAATAAAAAATATTTAAAAAATTAATTTTGAAAAATGGGGGCTTAAAATTATGGTTTTTTTAGTCAATTTAAAATTAAAAAAAAAATAGAAAAAAAAATTTTCGGACCGCGAGTGTCGGGCGCGGCAGCGCGCAGGCGCGCTGGCGCCCAGCTCGCAGGAGCCTGGGCGCCCAGCGCGCAGGCGCCCATCACGCAGCGAGCGCAAAGGCGACGCTCAGCGTCGCCGATGCTGCGCGTCGCTAAAGGCGCGCGCAGCATCGCGCACGCTGAGCGCCGCACGGAGCGCTCGTGCGCGAGCGCCAGCGCGCGGATCGCACGCGATTCTCTCCTGGCTGCCGCTCCGACGCCCGCCTCTCTATAGCGACGGGCATCCTGGCCGTCGGTATAGGGTCTGTTACCCTATTTTCCATTTTTTCAGCCTTTTTTCCGATTTTTTCAACCAAAGATCCGTTTTTATCCCAAAATTAAGGGTTTTTGACTTCAAATAAAATTCCAAAATATTTTTTTATAGATTATTAATTAATAAAACTTGATTTTATCCCCAAAAATAAAGGAATTTGAATAAAATTAGGTTTGTTTTCCTTAATTAAATTAGGGCAACATTTCCTATCTTTTAAATAGTTTAGGATGAAATCAAAAAAGGGGAGCCTCCACATTTTTGAGACCTAATTTTCCAGAATTCCTCTCTTCTATTTTCTCTTCAAAATTTTGAGATTTTCTCTTTTTAATTAATAAGGTTTAATTGAAATTGAAAGATCAATTTTCAATTCTTAATTATTCCAATTAATTTCTTGGTTTCTTCTTCATAAACACAAGAGATTAATCATCACTTTGACATCAATTTCTTTTTAATCTTAAGCATACAAATCAATTCCTTTGTTTTTCTCCATAAACAAAGAGAATTAATTTTATTGCTAGAATTATTCTTTCAAGCAAATTCTCCGGAAAATCATCACTTTTCCTTCATCAAATCCAATATTCTGAGGGTAAATATTCTTGGCTCCATTTCTATTTTATTTTATTTTTATTTAATTTATTCATATATATTTTATTGTTTTTATTGATTTATTTATTGTTTTCATCTATTCATTTGTTGTATTGATCTTATATTTGTTCTATTTAATTGTTTATATATGATTTGATTTTTATTCATGTGAATATTGTTTTTTTAATTCCTAACATGTAAATAATTTATTTTGATTCCTCATTATTTTTAACATGCAAATAATTAATTAATTTAAACTAATCTTTTTGCCATGTAAATAGTTTGTATTAACTATGAACATATCAATTAACCTTGTTATATATCATTATTATTTTCATTCCTTTGTTTACTAATTTTTATCATTGTTACATGATCTTATTATCATTTGTTTATTTATTCATTCATTATTTTTCACTTATCATCATTATTTTCATCATATGTATATTTTCATGTACTAATTAATTAACATGTTTTATTTTATTTTCATCACATCATTTAATCATTTATCACATATAATCCATGTTTCTCATTTTATTTTGGTTTGTTAATATTTTTTATTCCATTATCATTTTTTTCATATCACCTTATTTTATTTTAATCTTTTATTCATTATGTTGTATATTTAATTGATTGAATTGATTTAATCACTAACATTATTTTATTTGTATTTTTTTTATGTCTAAACTCATTTTTTTCGCTTGGGCATTTTTGCGAGCACATCGGGAGGTCTAAAAAGGCTCATTTAGTTCATAGGTTTATTTTCCTTTATTTGTAATATTTTATTTAATTTTTCCATATAATTTTCTTGTAAAATTCTTTATTTAGGCTCGCTAGAAAGAAAATCACAAAAACATTTTTACTAATTAACTTGACATTTTTTTTCTAATTAAAGGGTGACCAATGTCCTAGTTTTTCATGCCCAAATAAATCATCACTTCAAAACCGTTTTATAATAAATATACATGCGGGGACCAAAGTTCTCAAAATAAATGAATAACCCGTTTTATGCATGTATAGCACATTTACAAACGGGAGTTGTATTCCGCTCCTTGTATTATTGTAATTTATTGCTCTTGATATTTATTTGCTTACATTTACCACTTTTGATATGAATGATTGCGCCTTTAATCAATTGCATCGTGTAGAGAGAGAGTGAATCAATGATATTTAAAATTTGATCATAAAACAATCGAGGTAGAAATAAATGAGAAATCCCGGACCCAGCTCTGGTCTTTGGGCTCAAAAAGTCTAGAGGTCTACCCTCCAAGACACCTTTTTGTGCCACGAGACTTTAGCGCTAATCCTAGGCTCCTCAGGGCGAGAGGTTTACCTTCCAAGACCCCTCTGGCTGGCCCAAAATGGATACCAAGCGCAGTCTTAGGCTCTCCGAGGCGAGAGTAACTTTCCCAATGTTCTATTGGGTGGCGACTCCATGATACCTCCTTGTTGCCCAACATAGACGCACTTGCGATTTATCGCAAGATGTCAACGGACCCGCAAATGCCCCGATCGCCCACGTGCGGGCGGTCCGAAAGGGCGGCGCTCGGGATCCGGCGCGCGTCACAACACCCCAATGGCCCATCAATGACCACATGAGACAGTGGGAGCCAGGCAGACATAAAACTGATGTCGTCATCTGATAGCTCGCCAAATCTTGTAATGCCTTCACCAGTAGTGGCACACCCATGAAGTCATCGACGAGGCAGAAAGTGGATCGGCGAGTACTGTGGAGTAACTCGAGGGGGTGGCTCAGACAGCATCTTCAGTTTCTCTTGCAGCCAGATCTAAAAAAAAAAAGAAGAGAAAAGGAAAGAAGAGAAGAAAAAGAAAAAAGAGGAAAAAAGCCGCTGGAGTAAGTAGGGTTTACTTCAGGCAAAAATAAGGCACAGGGTTGTGTGAAAATCCGAAAGGACGCAGCTCCCGCTAAGAAAAGCTAGTGTGAAAATCCATAAGGGACGCACTACCTTTAAAATAATGACGTACCTGGAGCAATAAGGGGCTACCGGCAAAGGTTGTAGTGGATCCAGAGCTCACAACGTCCAAGCCCAGAATGGTCTCCGCCAGGATGAGCGGCAAGGGTGATAATCCCAGATGAAAGTCTCCCAAGACTCCGAACAGGCGAGAGTCACCTGTCAAACCCCCTGGAACAACAGTAAGGAAGTTCACCATGCAAAACAAGAATATGATGCTTACCCGATAGGTGGGGATGTCGGTGAACTGATCCAAAGCCTCGATCAGTGGCCCCAGAGCGAAGGAAGAGCCCGGAGGAATCAGCCGGACGGCCTCAGAAGAAGGTATGCCCAGAGCCATGGCTATGTCCCGGGTCTGAAATAGACCGCAGCGGGGGGCGCAAGGCAGAGCACTAGGAGGGAACTAGGCTCCAAGAATGGTAGCTCACTCTTCAGGCACAGGGCACAGTTCCTGGTAGGTGAAGCGGAAGACGTGAAACCGGGGGTTCCAGAAGTGGGTCGCCGCCAGAAGCAGGTTTTGGTCGACTTTGACCCGGTACAGGTATTTCAGCCCGGACAGAGAGGAAAGGGCGCTTTCTTCCCAAGTGTGTTTGTCATGTAAAATACGGTGCATCGTTTGGGCTAGAGAAGAAGACATATTGGGAGAGATGAAAGGCTCAAGATGTTGGAAAATGAAGAGACACAAGAAGAGCAAAAATTTTGTGAGAATTTATAGGGAAGTGTCACCGACGACCTACCCGCCCCTACACAGAGACGGCCTGACCGCCTATCCTTAGGGATGGCCTGCCCGCCTCTCCTAAGAGACGGCCTGCCCGTCGGTATAGATCCACCTGGCAGACATCAGCATTTCATTCATCACGCGCATTAACTTGCATTTATGGCATGACAGACGGCCAACCCGTCAATCACATACAGACCCCCAGCCCGTCGGTCGCGAAATTCTATATAAGGGCGAGTGACAGACGGTGCAAACGCTGTTGTCCCTTTCACTTTCCTCTCTCAAACCCTTTTTTTTGCGTTTTTTAGCGATTTTTCAAGCATTTCCTCTTATTTTTTTCGCGATTTCTTCATATTTTTGCATTCTCTACTCACCGGGTGCTTGGATATTTATTTTTCTCCAGTTTCTACACTTCTTGTGACTACAAGATGCCTCCCAGACGTAGAGTACCGCAGGCCTAGCCCGAGATCGTAGTTTCGGATTGGATGGATGCTGAGTCAGCTCAGAGGTATAGAGCATTGGCTCAGGTAGAGCTTCGGGCCAGCCGTTTTGTATCCCAGCCGTTCCAGGAGGCCCTACGGATGGCCCCAGAGTTTGATTTGCTCGTCGAGGGTGCTGGGTGGACAGAGTTCCTTGAGCCCTCCTTCCAGACTTTTCCAGAGGCTACTCGCCAGGTCCTGGCCACTCTTCGCTACACCGGTTTGCAGAGTGCAGATACTGACCCAGGGGTGGTTCAGTTTTGGTTCGACAGCGACCACTTCAGTATCACTAGACAAAGATTCGCTCAGGCCATGGAGCTCCCTACAGAGGAGGGGGTCGAGATCCCACAACGAGCTGTTAGACGTGCCCATTAGGCATCTATTGCCATACCGGGAGTGCTGTATGATCATGATACAGCAAAGGGCACCGTACTGGTGTCTCAGGCACTCCGGTATTTGCACTGAGTGCTGTCCAGTTCGTACCTCGGTCGAGCTGGTAATCCAGGGTCGCTTAATGAGGCCGAGATCTGGAGCCTCTGGGCAATGGTGGCAGGCCAGCGTCTCAACATTAGCCATGAGATCTTGGCCAACTTGACCAGAGTCGGCAGAGGGTTGACACCTGTGGTGATAGTGGGAGGAGTTATCACCTGGCTACTTTTGAGGTTGGGAGTTGCCCCTGACAGGTTGAGAGGACCCTTGGAGGAGGGGATCCATGTAGACGCCGCAGCGGCAGTACAGATGGGGATGATCTCCCAGATATCAGGCTAGGCGGAGGCTTATAGGGTGTTGACCATTCATGAGACCCGGCGGATGTTCTTGCTTCCACCCTTGGGTCAAGATCCAGATCACCCGGAGCACCCAGAGGATCGGCCTCCACAGCCAGAGCCCCAGCCTCAGCCCGAGCCTCAGCCAGAGCACCAGCCTCTACATCCAGAGCCAGAGCCTCAGCCTCCCCGGCCTAAGACTGTGCCACCGCCGCAGTAGCAGGAGCAGCCCAGGACCCCATCGTACTTTGATATAGAGATCATGATGGATGATCTTTTTGCTGCCTCACCTGCATCCCGAGCACCGACTCCTGTCCCATCGCCGGGCTTCAGAGTGCATAGGACTACCTTTCGTAGGTAGAGGGGGAGAAAACGGGGGTTTTTTTTGAGTCAAAAAGCTTTTTTTCCTCCACAGACGGCCAGCCCGTCTGTGAAGTCAGCCCGTCACTTGGGGTCACCGACGGCTTGTGGTATTTTTCGACGCCCGTCGGAAAGTCACCGCCCCTGTCAGAACGCCGCCTGGTTTCCCGGAGCACGCAACCTTTCCGATGCCTGTTGGTGGATGTGGCAGGGCCGTCGGACGAATCCTTGTGTCAGAAGGATTCTTCCGACGCCCGCCTCTATACACCGACGCCCCTCGGTCATGTCTGGCTTATAAAAGCTCAGGATTTTCAATAGAAAAGGGTTCCAAAAAGTTTTAAAGAGGGGAAACTCTGCCCAAATTCAAGCATATTTTCTCTCTCTTCCAGCAAACACATTTCATAAAGAAATCTTGTTCAAAAGAGGATCAAATCCATCAAAAGGGACTAAAAACTAATTAGTTTTCCTTTAGATTTTGATTCCAAAGGCAATACTTTGAAGGTTTGAGAAGGAAGTAATCTGATTTCCTCTTTTCAATCCTTTATCTTGCTTTTCGTGGAACACGCGGGGCTCTAATCAACACAAGAATTTCACCCAAAGCGATTATCTAAGGGTAAATATTCCGGATTCCTTCTCCATATCATTTCATATTTATTCTTTATTTGTTAAATTCTTCCATTTTTGTCATTATTTTTCTTTATTTTGACTCTCATTACTTGATTTTATTGTAAAATCTCCTTTTGGCCTTAAAAGGAATTTTTCTCTTTCTGTTTTTTTTCGGAGATAGTGGTGACCGACGGGTCATCTCTATCACCGACGCCCATCGTTCACCTCATCTACAGACGCCCACTTTTTGAGTGACAGACGGACGTGTCGGTTATCTTGACTGACGCTCGTCGGTCACCTAAAAGAGGCCGTCGGTGGGCTCTGTCTCTTCCCCTTTAAATGATTTTCTATCTTTTTCAAGTCCCTTTGGATTCCCATATATTGATTGTATGTATATTGACATCTTTTAACTTTCTATGAGTGTATATTGATTCTCTTGGACTATCCCGAGTTGGAGCGGCTACCTACCATATTTGGAGGATTTCGTCCGGTTTAGTTTCCTAATCCTCTAGAATATTTTATTCATTTGTTATTCATCGATTATTTTATGTATATGGATGTACTTCTTTCATGTCCCGTTAATGTATAAAAATGACTCAATGTTTTATATTCAATAAAATGAGGTTTACACAAAAGCAAGGGTCCAATAACCTATTTTTATCCAATAAAGATCATCACAAATAAAAATATCCACTTTTGATAATGGTGCATGCGAGGACCAAAGTCCTCAAAAATAAACAATGCCCCGATTCATGTATGTATCGCACATTTATAAAGGGAGTTATATTCTGCTCCTTGTATTATTGTAATTTATCGTCTTTTGATATTTACTTGCTCATTTATGGCTTTCCAAACATGAATAAATGTGCCTTTAATAAATTGCATCGTGTGGAGGGAGAGCGAATCAATGATAATTTAAAATTTGATCATTAAGTAATCGAGGTAGAAATAGGTGAGAAATCCCGGACCCAGCTCTGGTCTTTGGGCTCAAAGAGGCTAGAGGTCTACCCTCCAAGACACCTTTTTGTGCCATGAGACTTTAGCGCTAATCCTAGGCTCCTTAGGACGAGAAGTTTACCTTCAAGGACCCCTCTGGTTGGCCCAAAATGGATACCAAGCGCAGTCTTAGGCTTTCCGAGGTGAGAGTAACTTTCCCAATGTTCTATTGGGTGGCGACTCCATGAAACCTCCTTGTTGCCCAACATAGACGCACTTGCGATTTATTGCAAGCTGTCAACGGACCCACAAATGCCCCGGTCGCCCATGTGTGGGTGGCCGAGCGGGCGGCAGCGGGGATCCGGCGCGCGTCACACATCCCCATCTTCATAGCGGCGGTGACATCCACATGTATCCCCTCATCCAGGGTTCCTCTCAGCCTGTCTGGAGCGACTCCTAATCCCAAAAGCAGACGATTGATGACTCCTCCCACTATCACCACCGGTGTCAGTCCTCTACCAAGTCTGGCTAAGTTAGCCAAAATATCATGGCCAGTATTGAGGCGCTGGCCTGCCACCATAGCCCAGAGGCTCCAGATCTCGGCCGCGTTAAGCGACCCTGGATTACCAGCTCGACTAAGGTACGAACTGGATAGCACTCTGTGCAGGTACCAGAGTGCCTGAGACACCAGTATGGTGCTCTTCGCTATATCATGATCATACAGCACTCCCGGTAAGGCAATGGCCGCCCAGTGGGCGCGTCTCACCGCTCGCCTCAGGATCTCGAACCCCTCCTCCCTGGGGAGCCCTATGGCCTCTGCAAATCTCTGCCTGGTAATACTGTAATGCTGGCCATTGAACCAGAACTGGACCACCCCTGGCCCTGTGTCTGATCTCTGAAAACCGCCATATCGTAGGGTTGCTAGCACTTGACGGGTAGCCTCGGGAAAATTCTAGAAAGCATGCTCAAGGAACTCAGTCCATCCGGCGCCCTCAACAAGCATGTCAACCCCCGGGGCCATCCCTAGGGCCTCTAGGAACGGCCGAGATATGAAGCGGCTGGCCCGAATCTCCACCTGAGCCAACGCTCTATATCTCTGAGCTGACTCATTGTTCATCCAACCCGGAACCACGACCTCGGGCTGGGCCTGCAGTGCTCTGCTTCTAGGAGGCATCCTGCAAAAGAAGTATTAGATGGTGAAAATTTTGACAAAACAGGCATTATTAAGCTCGTCTTCTAGGTGAAAACCCATTTAGGCCTCACCCGGGCAATAGCGGCCCGAATACGAGGTAAAAAAAACAGATAATAAATGAGGATGGGCGAACGTTCTATCAAGGTATGTTGCCCATCATGCTTTGCACATATTAAAAGCAGAAGGAACATGCAATCGGCATGGAAATATTTAAAGCGAATAAAAATGGGCTTTCTAGACCCCAAGGCATGCATTATACACAAAACTATTCAATTTTAGAAAATAATAAAAAATTGGGCAGCACCCCGGCAAGGATGTGTCCAACCTCCTGCATAAAAGGGCATTAAAACAGGCCTCAGGCCTCAACAACAATATATGTATAAGAATGGGACGCACCCCGGCAAGAGTTTGCCCCCAACAACACAACATAATGGCCTCAGGCCTCAACAACATAAAATAATGCGCTAAAAAGCCTATTTCTAAGGCGGCAAAAGTATAGAAAAAATTCTATTTCTATGTGATCATCCAAAAGCTCAGGTTGCACTAAAAAATCCAAATAATAAAGAAGGCAGCAGTCTCCCTAGATATTTTAAAGCACCTAAAGAGTCATAACTATTTTTAAGGCAAAAAGAAGAAGAAATAAATTAAATTAAAAAGTAAAGTAATTATTTTACTTACTTGTAATCGCGAAAAGTGTAGAAAAACTGAAGAAATATGAATGTCCAAGCATCCGGTGAGTGGAGAACGCGAAATGATGAAGAAAATGCAAGAAAAATGAGAAAGAAGACTTGAAAATGCAGAAAAAACGCTTAAAGAACCGTTTTTGAGAGGAAGAGTGAAAGTGACAGCGCCGCTGGTCCGTCTGTCACTCGCCCTTATATAGAGTTTCGTGACCGACAGGCTGGGCGTCTGTAGGAGCGACCGACGGGCTGGCCGTCTGTCTCTCAATAAATGCGAATTAATGCGCATGATGAATGCAATGCTGACATATGCGTCTACCAGGTGGATTTTTACCGACGGGCAGGCCGTCTCTTGGGAGAGACAGGTAGGCCACCGGTGACGCCTTTCTATAAATTCTTCCCAAAATTTTTACTCCTTTTGTGTCTCTTCATTTTCCCAACACCTTGAGCCCTTTATTCCTCTCAAAATGTGTTCCTCTCTTGCCTAAAGATTGCACCCTATCTTAGATGACAAGCACGCTTGGGAAGAAGGTGCCCTCTCCTCTCTGTCTGGGCTAAAATACCTGTGTCGGGTCAAAGTTGATCAGAACCTTCTTCTGGCGGCGACCCACTTCTGGAACCCCCGGTTTCACGTCTTCCGGTTCACTTACCAAGAACTGTGCCCCTTGCCTGAAGAGTTAACTGCTATTCTTGGAGCCTGGTTCCCTCCTAACGCTCTGCCTTGCGTCCCCCGCTGCGGCCTACTCCAGACTCGGGACATAGCTATAGCTCTCAAGATACCTTCTTCGGAGGCCGTTCGGCTGATTTCTCTGGGCTCTTCCTTTGCTCTGGGGCCACTGATCGAGGCTCTGGATCAGTTCACTGACATCCCCACTTACCGGGTAAGCACCGTTTTCTTGTTTTGCATGATGAACTTCCTCACTATTGTTCCAGTGGGTTTGACAGGTGACCCTCGCTTGTTCGGAGTTCTGAGCGACTTTCACCTGGGATTATCACCCTTACCACTTATTCTGGCCGAGACCATTTTGGGCTTAGACTCTATGAGCTCTAGATCCACTACTACTTTTGCCAGCAGCCATTTTCTTCCGCGTCGACGACTGTATGGGTGTGCCACTGCTGTTGAAGGCATTACCAGATTTGGCGAGTTGTCAGATGATGACATCAGTTTCACGTCTTCCTGGCTCCCACTGTCTCATGTTGTTATTGATGGGCCATCGGGGTGTGTTCCCCTCTGTGGGCTCCGTCAAGCCACCTTCTATATCACTTCTTGATGTACGCATCAGCTCGGGATGACCCAAGATGTGGTGAGGGTTCCCTTATCTTTTCGGGGAGGAGCTCATTCGGCTGCGTTCACCTCAAGGTATCATGAGTTGTGGAGTAAACTACCAGTGAAGACTATTATTCTGAGGTTCGGCGATCATTCAGTAGTCTCAACCAGCGAATATAAAAAGTGGATCCTTAGTCCAGCATCTGATAACAGGACACGAGGGCTCAAGCATCTGGTTGGCGAGAGCAGCAGCAGGACTTAGCTTAGCTTACATGTGTATTTCTTTTGGTGTTACATTTTTTTTTAACGCAGAACTAGAAAATGACAAAAATGAAAATAATATTCATTCCATTTCACGAAATTGTGTACATTTCCATGTAATTTCAGCATACATGATCAGTTTTGACATTTACTCAACTGCGTATGCCCTATTAATACATGAAACCAAATTTTAACAGCATCAACTCCTGTTACCAATCGGTCCTCTCGGGTTTTCACGATCGGACATTTTCTCTCATGCCTCTAATTTTTGCACAGGGTGCCTTTTTTCGGTTTTCACCCTGTCGAGGCGCCCAATTTTAGCACGGTCACCTTTTTTTGGTTTTCGACCTGTGGGGCATTTTATTCTTTTCTTTTTATTTTGGTCTTTAGCCATGGAACCTTTTGAGTCTGTCGACATTGATCGGTTCTTTGAATTCATTTCCATCACTATTCGACAAGATTGCAGCTCCTTTGGACAGCAACCTTTTAAGGATATACGGCCCCTCCCACGTTGGTCTGAATTTTCCTCTGATATCTGGTATGCCTGGCCTCATCTGCTTGAACACTAAGTCTCCTTCTTTCAGTGGATGCTTTCTCACCTTCTTCCTAAAAGTCCTGGCCAATCTCTTCTGGGAGATCTGGTTATGATAATAAGCTTTCAGCCTACTCTCGTCCAGTAAGTTTAAGTGCTGTAGCCTCTGCCGCGCCCATTCGGCCTCCGAAATTTGGGCTTCCATGACCACCCTCAGTGATTTGAGCTCTATCTCAATTGGCAATACTGCTTTCATCCCGTATACCAGGGAAAAAGGCGTAGCGCCTGTAGATGTCCTTACCGTTGTCCTATATCCCCACAGTGCGAAGGGTAGCTTTTCAGCCCAGTCTTTGTAGGTTTGGACCATCTTGGACAGGATCTTCTTCATATTTTTATTAGCAGCCTCTACTGCTCCATTTGCTTGTGGTCGGTAGGGAGAGGATTTATTATGTTCGACACCATACTTCTCGAGGAGCTTCCTGGTTTCCCCCATGAACTGTACCCCATTGTCAGACACTATGTGGTGAGGGAGGCCATATCTGCAGATCAGATTTCTCTCTATGAACTTGGCCATATCCCTTGCATCAATCTTTTTAAAGGATTCTACTTCTACCCATTTGGTAAAATAGTCAATTGCGACTATGATGTACCTATGCCCATTGAATGCCATAGGGCGAATCTCTCCAATGATATCTATCCCCCAAGCAGCGAAAGGCCAAGGTGATGTCAGGTTGTGTAGCTCTGATACTGGTAGGTGCCTTAAGTCTGCGTATTGTTGGCACAACTGGCATTGTTTGACATATTTCGAGCAATCATTGTCTATCGTAAGCCAATAAAAGCCTTGTCTCATGATCTTCTTAGCCAAGGTCAAACCGTTCATGTGAGCCCCACAGACGCCTGCATGGGTCTCCTCCATCACTTTGCGGGCTTCTTTTTCATTCAAGCACCTGAGCTGAATCCCGCCTGACTGTCTTTTGTACAACACTCCTTCCAAGGATATGAACTGAGTAGATAGTTTTCGGATCATCCTCTGGTCTTTCTCCGTAGCTTCCTCTGGAAACTTATTGTTTTCCAAGTAATTCATAATGTCAAAGTACCATAGTTTCCCATCCGCCACTTCTACTTCCATAACAGGCTTGATCTCAAAGATGGGCTTCTCAGAAATCGAAATCAGTACTGGCTTCATAGCTACTCCTTCAGGATTATCCCACATTGACACTAAGGTTGCCAACGCATCGGCTAGATGATTCTCATCTCTTGGCACGAAGTGGAAAGTGCAAGTTTCAAACTGCCCACATACCTCTTTCAAATATTCAACATAGGGTACCAGCCGCTCTTCTTTTACAACCCACTCACCTCGGACCTGATTAATCACCAAGGATGAGTCACCAAAGACTTCTACCTTCTTTGCCCCCAATGCAGCTAAAGCTTCCAACCCGAAAGTGCATGTTTCATATTCGGCTTCATTGTTGGTTGCCTTGTACCTCAGCTTCTTGGCTAGGGGGAGTTTCTCACTATCTGGGGTTGTCAAAATGATTCCAACTCCGGCCCCTCTGTTATTAACTGCCTCGTTGAAGTGTAACTACCATCCTTGGATAGAAATCGCTACTATGCTCTCATCCGGAAAGGTGAACTCGGGAGTGTCTCCTTGAATAGGATGCTCAGCAAGAAATTCAGCTACGGCTCGCCCCTTAATAGTTTTACGAGTGATGTATTGCACATCGAACTCCTGTAGCAAGAGCAGCCACCTCCCCATCTTACCAAGCAAAGACAGCTCTTCCTACAAATATCTTAACGGATTCTGCTTGGCCACTGCCTGAACTTTGTATGAATGGAAGTAATGTCTCAGTTTCTTTGATGCCCAAACTACTGCGAGGCAGATTTTCTCTACTTCAACATATTCAATCTCATAAGCCAGGTACTTCTTCCTGAGGTAATAAATTGCGAATTCCACCCCAAAGTCATCCTCTTGAGCCATCATGGCGCCCATAGAACTGCCCTCTACTGCCAGATACAGGATAAGCGGTTTAATCGGTTGCGGCGGCCTTAGCACTGGCGAATTCAACAGATATTCCCTGATGCTGTCAAAAGCTTTCTGGCAGTCTTCGTTCCAGACCATAGGTTGATTCTTTCTAAGCAGTTTAAAAACAGGCTCGCATATTGAAGTGAGCTTGGTAATGAATCGGCTGACGTACTACAGCTTACCCAGGAAGCTCCTTACATCCTTTTCCTTTTGCGGCACGGGCATCTCTCTGATGGCCTTCACCTTGTCTTGGTCAATTTCTATTCCCCTCTGGCTGACGACATGTCCCAATAGTTTTCCTGAAGTCACTCCAAAAATGCACTTCATGGGGTTAAGCCGCAGATTGTACTTATCAATCCTGGTGAAGAACTTCTCTAGAGCTTCAAAGTGGCCCTCCCGGGTGGCTGATTTGACCATCATGTCATCGGCATACACCTTCACCTCCTTGTGGATCAGGTCGCTTAGAATCTTGGTCGCCATCCTCTGGTATATGGCCCCTGCATTTTTCAGGCCAAAAGGCATGACTCGGTAGGCGTAGGTCCCCCATTCTGTGACGAAAGCGGTCTTAACCCGGTCAGCTATTTTGTTCAGGATCTGGTTGTAGCCCACATAACCATCTCCAAAGCTGTACATCGTGCAGTTGGTGGTACTGTCTATCAACACATCGATATGGGGTAGTGGAAAATCATCTTTAGGGCAGGCCTTGTTCAGATCTCGATAATCCACACACACCCTAACCTTCCCGTTTTTCTTCGCTACAGGGACCATGTTTGCCAACCACGTAGGATACTTCACTTCAACAAGGAACTTGGCCTCAATCTGCTGCCGAATTTCCTCCTTGACCTTGTCTGCCCATTCTGGCCTAAGCCTTCTTAACTTCTGTTTCACAGGCTTATAGTCTAGATAAGTCGGGATAGCATGTTCTGCTACGTCTCGGTCGATCCCTGGCATGTCCTCATAGGTCCAGGCAAAGACTTTTTCATATTTTCTTATTATTCTCTCAAAATGTTTTCTCTCATCAGGAGTTATATTTGATGCTATTAGAATTTCTTTCGGATTTTCCGAGGTTCCAAGATTAAAAGGCATTGTATCAGTGGAATCAATATCAAAAATTGATGGAATATGATCATGTTCATACATGTTGAAATTATTAGAAACATCGCACAAGTAAGAGAAATCATTTGCCTTATTAATAATATTATAATTGTCAATTAAATCATAAAAAAGTTCTGGAATAAAAAGACAGTCTAAGCTGGAGTCTTCTGCCTCTCTAGAGGTTGATGCTGCTGTAGCTTATTCATTGGCTTCCTGATTCAGCAGAGGCCCTTCAGGTATGTCTGAGGAAATCTTTAAATCCCTCATCTTCAGTTCTATTTCTACCATCTTCTCTTTCCCTTTCAGCCTGGCAGCTAACATCTTTTCGGTGACAACCTCTTCAGGCTCGCATCTGTCCCAAGTAATACACTGAGTCATGACCTCTTCATCCTAGAAATTCTCGACGATTTTGATAACCCCGACATCCCAGTTAAATACATCGTTAAAGATCTCAAATCCGGGGACAATTCTCCCCTTCACCCATTGCTGCTCATCTTCACCAGTATAAGCGCACACTGAGGATGCTGGTACAAAACTTTTTGAAATATGAGGAATCTTATCCATCATTTTCTTCTTGCCAAAACCGCCTCTGTACCCCAGACCCTTTTGATTCTTCTGACCTTGAGTGGTGATCGCAGTCTGCAGCCCTTGAGAGTTTCTACCCAAACCAGCCCCAGGGAGATAGTGCATCTTCTTCATCATATTAACCATAGCTGGGTTATCCACCGACCCATGCTCTTCTCTTATCATGGACACGTGGAAGCCACTAAATGGCTGATTAGCAATTTCAAGTGCTGAAACCTAATTCTCCCGGGCCGCCTTAATAGTCACCACCTCCCCTTCGTGTGGGAACTTTATCATTTGATGCAACGTGGATGGCACTCCTCCTAATCTATGAAACCAGGGTCTCCCGAGCAGGGCTAAGAAGTTCGCTGGAATGGGCAGAACCACAAATTCTACTTCCACCTCAATGGGTCCTGTCTTGACCAGGGTCTTGAATGTTCCCGAGGCTTGCCTCCTTGAATTATCATAGGCTGTGATAGTCAGATCTGATCCACTGAGCATATCCTCACTCAGACCAAAAGCTTGGAGAGCTATTAGAGGGACACATTGATAAAAGACCCGTCATCCACCATAACGCAAGCCGTGTGCTTATCGTTAATCTGTGCTTTGATGTACAGGGGTCGGTTATAATTGCGGCCTTCGACCGGTAGGTCGGCATCAGAAAAAACCAATCTCTCCGATCCTCCTTTAACTAGACCCAAAAGCTCTGATGGGGAAATTGTGGTGGCAACAGTGGTCTCAACCAAAGCCTCTACTACTTTCTACCTATGACAAAGGGACTGTCTTTAGAGATCCCAGATGGATATCTGAGCTGTAGTTTTCTTCAACTGCTTGACAATCTGGTTCTCCTCTTGCTCTTTTTCTATCGACGGCTACGCTGGCTCAGGTAGCTTTGTAATCTCAGGTACCACTCTCCCACTTCTCGTTACAGCCCCTACCTCTTCTTCATCTTCATCAGACCTCCACAAATCAGAATTCATCTCTCCCTTCTCTTCGGTCTCTTCACCGCTCTCGCTGCTTGACCAACAATCAAGGGTCGCCACGACTGCTCTCTCCTTTCTATTCGCGGAATAAGCAATAGCAATACTCTTGCTCCCATATAAATCTTGCAGCACGTACCACTCTGGCAAGCTGGATCCGATTATAAACACTGGTGGTGGCACGGCATTATAACCAGGCTTCTTCTCAGACTCCCTCTTCTCAGGGTCAGAAATTTGCTTGCTATCAATCAGGTTTTGGATGGAGTGTCGCAGCGCCTTGCACTTGTCTGTTAGATGGCCTGAGTGTTGATGAAACGCACAAAATTCATTGTCCTTGTGCCCAGGCTTCCCTTGCGTCATAGCAGGCCTAGGAGCTAAGGGTTGACACTTTCCTTCCTTCATCAACCTTCTCAAGACCCAAGACAGTGGTCTTCCTAAGTTCGAAAACTTCCTCTGGGTAGTTGCTTTAGTAGCGGACACCTCAACTGTTCTTCTAGTGCTACCACTGGGACCAGCTGGCCTACTGGTTCCTTGACCGTTTTTAGCCCTTTTTGCAAAATTGTCATTGCTAGCCTTCCGAACTAAGAACTCTCCCTCTGCCTCAATGTCTATGTCTTTCAGAGCCTTCCAGTCTTTCAACCCTTTCATCTTCAGACCATCCTTCAAATACGGGCTTGCGTTCTTGATAAACAGGCGGATTTGGTCTTGGGTGTCTGGCTTTCTCCGCATTTCCATTACTCGATTTCGCCAGCGGGTGAGATAATCGTGAAAAGATTCCCCGGCTTTCTGCTGGAGCAGCTCAAGATCTTTAAGAGTCACCTCCATCCTAGTGTTGCAATCATATTGTCTCAAGAACTCCTCCGTGAGCAGATCCCAATCTTCCTTAGTCCGGTGATCGAGGCTATGATACTAGTCGATGGCATGAGCGGTCAGACTCAGACAAAAGTATTCCACCTTTTGCTTCTTAGACAACGTGGTCCCTTTCATGATCAGAGAGTATTGCTTCACATGAGCAGTCGGGTCAGAAGTACCATCAAATTTCGGCACGTCTGGCATCTTGAAATTGTAAGGAACCGGGTCTTCTCCCTCTAATTCCTTATCCTCTGGATTCATCCCCTGACCTTTACTCAGCATACGGGCCATGGCTTCAAACCTCTCTTCCATCTTCTATAGAATGAACTCATCAGTCTGAGGTGCCTTCCCTCTCTCAGGTGCAATGCTCATCTTGTCATCTTGTCATCTTCGATATCCCTATCATCATCAATCCTCAGGGCTGGTCCTCTTCTCTGCTCTCCCGAAGCTACTGACCTCATGTCACATCCCAAATATGGCCTAGTAGAAATTTCATGTTAATTGGATTTATTAAGGGCAATTGGGTAATTTTACAAGTGAAAGATGATTTAATTGCAAGGAATTAAAAGTATTAAATTACAGATTTTTATTTAGTGAGTAAAAAGTATTTTGACAAGGATTTATTAGTAATTGTAAGGAGCTATTGGAAAAAGAGTTATTAGTGGATTTGGGGGTCTAATCAGAACATGACAAGTGGAGAGGTGAGTGTGTGCATGTGGGAGAGAGAAAATAAGGTTTCAGAATTTTTTTTTAGCTTTCAAAAGAAGCCATCAGATTTCACTCTCTTTCTCTCTTACTCTCTCTCATGTTAGCCACTCTTCTCCTCTCCATTTTCTATTCTTTCCCATTTGCATATGGATTCATCCACTGTGGAGCTAGGGTTTGAGTTTGGAAGAAGTTTCAGGAGGTAAGTAGCTGTAAGTTTATGTGTGGTTCTCCATCTTCTTCTTCTTTCCGGTTATACGTTACTGTTTCATTGGGTTGATATTGTGTTTTATTTGTCGGTTCATGAAACTGCTGAAGAGGAGAGGAAGGATAAAGGAAAAGGAAAGGTTGTGAATTGAAGGTTACAGTGGACGTTTTGAACTTCATTAACAGGTTTGGGAGTGTCTGTCCTTTCTCATTTTTGGATCCTGTTTGCTGTTCTGATGTGAATGTTATTTATATGTGTTTGTATATCGAAATGCAAGAATAAGATAAATTTATATGATGACTTGTAGTGGTGAAGTTCTGATGTTTTGAACGTTAAAATGGAGTTGTATATGCATGAGTGTGAATGTAAAATCCTGGGTTGTTGACGTTCTGTCATTGCCCTCTGTTTGATAGTAAAAATATGAGACTTGTATTAAGACTCCTATAAATGTATTCTGGAGACTTGAAGGTACGTTCTTGCATATTTATTGTATGAAAAATTGTTTTGGGCAAGATGGAGTTATGAATTCTTGATGTACTGTGTTTTCCATGTTTTCTGTTTTTACGTTTTCTGAAAATTCTAGGAACCAGTTCTTCTTCCTTCTAGCGAAGAGTGAGGAGGATCATGAGTCATAAGTGAGGATCATGACTCGTGACCCTCATCCCTGGGCAGTCACGAGTCGTGATGGAGGATCACGACTCGTGACCGTCCCTTCTGCTGCGACAAGATTGCGTCACGAGTCACAATTGCCTGTGTGACTTGTGATCTCCCCCTTCCTTAGTATTGGTCTCACGAGTTGTGATGGGGGATAACGACTCGTGACCACCCTTTTGTGAAGCTAGCATCACGAGTCACAATTGCCTGTGTGACTCGTGACTGGCCTCTCTTCCCCTTCTGCCCTATTTTAAAAGCAAAATTTTAAACTTCTGTTATATGGGGTTTTTCACTACATGACACATGATTTGTCTTATTTGGCCTATTATTTGATAGATTATATGTTCTTAATTAGATTTGTGCATAATTATATGTCTTCGTCATGATTAAATACTTACTGTGTACACGAAATGGTACATTTATACTTGATTTCTTTTCTATTATATGAATATTATTTTAGAACATGATTGGGTTTTAAATCTGTATTACAATTTGATAATTGTTTAATTATGAGATATGTATACATGATTAATAATGATGTACATGATTTAAATGCTTATAATTTACATGAACATGGAGTATTTCAATGTGAGATATATGTTCTTATTACCTACTGTATATGATATATATATTTATATATTTTCGAATTTGATCGATATACATGTATACATGAGTTATAGGTTCGTATTTAATTCTATTCACATGTTATGATAATGATACATGGATTTTTGAGTTGTGTTTTTAAGCCTGAATAGTCATAGTAGTGGATAAGTAAGCGCTTACTTAGGTCAGGGTGTGTGTGCAGCTGCTATATGATAAAATGTTATATGCGGGTCCCGTTTGGATCCTTGCTTCGACCCCGTTTGGGTCTATATGGAAATAGAGAGAGACTTCGGTCTCCATATGAAAATCACATGTTTGAGACTCATGTCTCCATATGCTTGGGATAATGTGTTCTATCAGTATCCAATGGACCGCATCCACTTCTAATGAGTATCTTCAGACTAATCAGGCTATATGTTATTAGGTGTTGCATATGTTGAGATGTATATTGAGGATTAAATGTTTAAGATGAGTAAGAATTCATGAATAACTTTATGAAATGTACCTTGTATCTGTGTACTTAGAATGGTGAGAAGTATGAATTGAATAGTTAATTGCTTGTAAAGTATGTTGATGCATGTCTTGTAGAATCATGAAAATATGCTTATATGTAATTTTGATGCCTTTTTATTATTGAATCAAAACTTAATTGCACGTTTATGGTTACGATGAGTTTAAATTATTGTGGTAAATATTGTATATGCGTATTTCCGTTTATTTTGTTCCTCCCCACTAAGCGTTATCGCTTAGCACGGGTTCTTTTCCCGTACAGGTGGCGAGTTCAGTTTGGAGTCAGATATCTGCAGGTCAGCCACTAGAAGTCTTTTTGGATGAAGTTTATTTTTATGTCTTCCGCTGTTATTTTATACTTGGCTTATTCATAGCAAAATGAATCTTTTGTAATACAATAATTATTTTGGTATATGTATTTGCTTACAAGCCTGTTTTGGTAAAATGATATTGATTTGATGTATGTTCAAGGACTTGCTATAATATGTCTAAAGGTTTCTTCATATCTCATTTTGGTTTTGTTTATTAGTGTGTATTTGGATCTGTTTATGTGGTTGCCCGCGTGGCGCTCCGGTATCCTTCCAACGGGGGTATCGGGGTGTTACAGCTTGGTATCAGAGCCAAGTTTGGTGGTTCTGGGTTATGTTGTGATTCTTTGAGTGAAGAGTCGAGTCTATGCATGCGAGTCAGTTTTGTGTCGCGGCCTAATGCAGATGTCTTGTGTTGTGTAGTGTTTATATGGAGTCGGATCCAAGTGAGTATATGGGCGACACAATGGACAGTGTCAATGTGGGTCGTAGAGATAATCCGGTCAGAGGAGGTAATCTGGTCGGACAGGATAGACATGCACAGGAACATGCACCAGCGGTAGGTCCGAATATGGGTGGTGGTCTGGATCCAGCATTAGTGCAAGGTTTGCTACAAGTAGTAGATAGGTTGACTGCTCCAAAGGCTCCAACTGAGTTGTTAAGAAAAAGAGGAGCAGAGGATTTTCATGGCACTGCTTTGGATGAATCAGATGTGGCTGAGTTTTGGCTTAAGAGGGTAGGTCGGATTTTGCAAGAGATTAGATGTCCTGCAGACCAGAGAGTGCTTTGTGCAGTATCATTGCTTCAAGGATCAGCGTATGATTGGTGGGAACTTATGATGCGAAATCCTCAGCGACCAGCCGAGTTGACATGGGAATTCTTCAATCAAGAATTTGAGCAGAAGTATGTGACGAAGGCATACCAAGAAGCCAAGTGGAGAGAGTTCATCAGTTTGAAGCAGCGAGGTATGACTGTGAGTGAGTATGATAAGGAATTCAACCGGTTGAGTAAGTATGTGCCCGAGCAGTTATTGACGGATGAGTTCAGATGTAGGCACTTTCAATAGGGACTGCATGAGGTGTTCAGAGGTCCTTTGTCTGCAATGACCATCTTACAACCAGTGGGGTATTATCAGCTTGTGGCAACGACAATGAAGTTAGAAGAATCTGAGATGGTAAAGCAAAAGATGGTACAGAAGAGAAGAGCATCGGATGATGGAGTTGCTAGTAACAAGAAACCCAAAGGTGCTCCAGTGGGATAAGGAAATAGAGGGACTGTTCAAGTGCCTTCACAAGTAGGGAGTGTAGCCCCACATGGTAGTAAGGGAAATCGAGCACCGGAGTGTGAGCATTGTCATAGGTACCATTGGGGTACATGTCGCAAGATTACCGGTGCATGCTTTAAGTGCGGGAGTATGGATCATCGGTTTGCAAGTTGCCCCGAACGATAAGAGAACAAGAGTCAACAAGTTAGTCAAGCGGGTGAAGGTAGATCTAATGCGACAAGAAGTAATCGGGACAGAAGTAGAGCTACGCGAGCACCATCAGAGACGGTGCAACAACCTGGTGCTACGGAAGAATATAATCGGCCTAGGGTGTATGCGCTGATTGGAGAAGATGCAACTGAAGCCGCAGGTCCTTCCGGTAAGTATTGATTTGTTAAGTTTTATTTGAATTTGGTTTTTCTTTTTGGGATGTAAATGATCAGCGGGGAAATTTCGGGGACGAAATTTCTTAAGGGGAGAGAATTGTCACATCCCAAATATGGCCTAGTAGAAATTTCATGTTAATTTGATTTATTAAGGGCAATTGGGTAATTTTACAAGTGAAAGAGAATTTAATTGCAAGGAATTAAAAGTATTAAATTGCAGATTTTTATTTAGTGAGTAAAAAGTATTTTGACAAGGATTTATTAGTAATTGTAAGGAGCTATTGGAAAAAGAGTTATTAGTGGATTTGGGGGTCCAATTAGAACATGACAAGTGGAGAGGTGAGTGTATGCATGTGGGAGAGAGAAAAGAAAGTTTCAGAATTTTTTTGTAGCATCCAAAAGAAGCCATCAGATTTCACTCTCTTTCTCTCTTACTCTCTCTCACGTTAGCCACTCTTCTCCTCTCCATTTTCTGTTCTTTCCCATTTGCATGTGTATTCATCCATTGTGGAGCTAGGGTTTGAGTTTGGAAGAAGTTTCAGGAGGTAAGTAGCTGTAAGTTTATGTGTGGTTTTCCATCTTTTTCTTCTTTCAGGTTATACGTTACTGTTTCATTGGGTTGATATTGTGTTTTATTTGTCGGTTCATGAAAACTGCTGAAGAGGAGAGGAAGGATAAAGGAAAAGGAAAGGTTGTGGATTGAAGGTTACAGTGGACGTTTTGAACTTCATTAACAGGTTTGGGAGTATCTGTCCTTTCTCATTTTTTGATCCTGTTTGCTGTTCTGATGTGAATGTTATTTATATGTGTTTGTATATCAAAATGCAAGAGTAAGATAAATTTATATGATGATTTGTAGTGGTGAAGTTCCGATGTTTTGAACGTTAAAATGGAGTTGTATATGCATGAGTGTGAATGTAAAATCCTAGGTTGTTGACGTTCTGTCATTGCCCTCTGTTTGATAGTAAAAATACGTGACTTGTATTAAGACTCCTATAAATGTATTCTGGAGACTTGAAGGTACGTGCTTGCATATTTATTGCATGAAAAATGGTTTTGGGCAAGATGGAGTTATGAATTCTTGATGTAGTCTGTTTTCCACGTTTTATGTTTTTACGTTTTCTGAAAATTCTAGGAACCAGTTCTTATTCCTTCTAGCGGAGAGTGAGGAGGATCACGAGTTATGAGTGAGGATCATGACTCGTGACCCTCATCCCTGGGCAGTCATGAGTCGTGATGGAGGATCACGACTCGTGACAGTCCCTTCTACTGCGAGAAGATTGCGTCACGAGTCACAATTGCCTGTGTGACTCGTGACGTCCCCCTTCCTTAGTATTAGTGTCACGAGTCGTGATGGGGGATAACAACTCGTGACCACCCTTTTGTGAAGCTAGCGTCACGAGTCACAATTGCCTGTGTGACTCGTGACTGGCCTCTCTTCCCCTTCTGCCCTGTTTTAAAAGCAAAATTTTAAACTTCTGTTATATGGGGTTTTTCACTACATGACACATGATTTGTCTTATTTGTCCTATTATTTGATAGATTATATGTTCTTAATTAGATTTGTGCATAATTATATGTCTTCATCATGATTAAATACTTACTGTGTACACGAAATGGTACATTTATACTTGATTTCTTTTCTATTATATGAATATTATTTTAGAACATGATTGGGTTTTAAATCTGTATTACAATCTGATAATTGTTTAATTATGAGATATGTATACATGATTAATAATGATGTACATGATTTAAATGCTTATAATTTACATGAACATGGAGTATTTCAATGTGAGTTATATGTTCTTATTACCTACTGTATATGATATATATATTTATATATTTTCGAATTTGATCGATATACATGTATACATGAGTTATAGGTTCGTATTTAATTCAATGCACATGTTATGATAATGATACATGTGTTTTTGAGTTGTGTTTTTAAGCCTGAATAGTCATAGTAGTGGATAAGTAAGCGCTTACTTAGGTCAGGGTGTGTGTCCAGCTGCTATATGATAAAAAGTTATATGCAGGTCCCGTTTGGATCCTTGTTTCGACCCCGTTTGGGTCTATATGGAAATAGAGAGAGACTTCGGTCTCCATATGAAAATCACATGTTTGAGTCTCGTGTCTCCATATGCTTGGGATACTATGTTCTATCGGTATCCAATGTACCGCATCCACTTCTAAAGAGTATCTTTAGACTAATCAGGCTATATGTTATTAGGTGTTGCATATGTTGAGATGTATATTGAGGATTAAATGTTTAAGATGAGTAAGAATTCATGAATAACTTTATGAAATGTACCTTGTATCTGTGTACTTAGAATGGTGAGAAGTATGAATTGAATAGTTAATTGCTTGTAAAGTATGTTGACGCATGTCTTGTAGAATCATGAAAATATGCTTATATGTAATTTTGATGACTTTTGATTATTGAATCAAAACTTAATTGCACGTTTATGGTTACGATGAGTTTAAATTATTGTGGTAAATATTGTATATGCGTATTTCCGTTTGTTTTGTTCCTCCCCACCAAGCGTTATCGCTTAGCAAGGGTTCTTTTCCCGTGCAGGTGGCGAGTTCAGTTTGGAGTCAGATATCTGCAGGTCGGCCACTAGAAGTCTTTTTGGATGAAGTTTATTTTTGTGTCTTCCGCTGTTATTTTGTACTTGGCTTGTTCATAGCAAAATGAATCTTTTGTAATAGAACAATTATTTTGGTATATGTATTTGCTTACAAGCCTGTTTGGTAAAACGATATTGATTTGATGTATGTTCAAGGACTTGCTATATTATGTTTAAAGGTTTCTTCATATATGTAACACCCCGAAAATCACCCTAGAAGAATTGAGTGTCACTGGTGTAATAATGTGCATGATAATTAGGGTTTACAGCCTTGGACCTAAGTGAGAAAGTGAAGTGCGGGACTTAATTGAAGGAAAATAAAGTATTGTAGTTGCTGAATTGTACTTTGTATGATTAACTAGCAAATGAAGATTTATTTAGTGTATTGGCTGTTAATTAAGTTAATCAAAAGTTAGTGGGATCAGCTGTATGTTAGTGGATTTAGCTGGAAGCTAGTGGACTCCATTTGTTAGTGTGTGAACCAGCCACCTTGTGTAGGGAGAGTGAGAACTTGACACCTCATTCTTACATGCAAGCATGAGGTGGATTAGTGAGTAAACCTGTCTTTTGTTCCTTGATTCAGCCATTTTGATCCCTTGATCCGGCCCTCACTCTCTCATGAGTTCATTCTTCCTTTTTGCTCTTCTTTCATTTGTTCTCTTTGACCATAGAGACCAAAGGGTAGATAATGATAGATAGAAGATTGTGCATTATTGTCTAGAAAAGGTATATTAATATTGAGTTCATCTTCTTCATAGCTTTCTATTTGCTTCATAATTGTTATGGGTAAAGTCTAATGGACTTAAATGTGTTGTGTGCTTATGTGTTATGAGTTGAAGAGCCAGGTAGAGCTGGAAAAGGGAAGGAGAAAGTGATATAGAAGAGTAAGAAGGAGTGCTCCAAGAGGTTAGGGATTTGTTGTGTTTTGATGTGATTAGTGTGTTTGAAGTTCTTGTAAATGAGATGTGATACTGATTTTGTTATTGATATTGAATTGGATAGTGAACAAGTGTAAAGTGATTATTGTAGTGATATTAGTGTTAATGGCATCTAGTGATTTGTAATATTTATTGGCATGCTCAAATTGATTGTGTATCATGACATGTAAATGAAGAGGTAAAGTATGCTTGTGTGGTGAAGAGGGTTGCCCAAGCATGTGAGTGCAAGAATGCCAAGTATGAGAAAAAGCACAGCTGTGTCTTGGTAAAACACAGCTGTGAAGTGGAAATTTGGCATGCGTCACGGTGACAACCAAATTGGTTGTGACCGTGAGGCATCAAAATGAGCATTCTGTTTTGAAGTGCAGTATGTCACGGTGACAATCAAACTCATTGTGACCGTGACATACCCCAGACATGCATTCTGCCCGTGAGTTGGTCATAAGTCACGGTGACAATCAGATTGATTGTGACCGTGACCTATCACAAACTACATTCTGTTTTGGGGATTCAGTATGTCACGGTGACAACCAGACTGATTGTGACCGTGACCCCTCTGTCTTGGCAATGTAACCCTATTGCATATGAATGTATAAATTGTGCAATCTTATCTATAACTAGGAGCCTTATTGTATGAGCATTATATCAGTGATAAATGAAGTTTATGTGCATACAACTAGGGTGATTATGTGAATTAGAGATGCATGATAGCCTAACTAAGCTTGAATGCATCATCATGCGAACATGTGATTATGTGAATTAGAGATGCATGATAGCCTAACTAAGCTTGAATGCATCATCATGCGAACATGTGACAATGTGAATTACAAATGCATGACAGCCTAACTAAGCTTGATTGCATTATCATGCGAATTATGAACATGTGAGGAGAATCAAATCATGCGAATGAATTTAATATGCGAATGAATAATGCCATGAGAATGAATGCGTAGTGTGTGAATAAAGTAATAAGACTGTAGTCGAGTCGTGGATAAATAAGCATGCTTATGAAGGGCTAGTGATTTGCGGCTGCTAGTGATTGATACCGACGGGTGTCTAGTGATTGATACCGACGGGTATTTTGTGATATAGCGATCGAGACTTCTGTCTTTAGTGATATAGTGTTCGAGGCCTCGGTCTCTAATGTTATTGATCAGTGTACCCATATCCATTCCTAAGACTATACAGGCTATTAATGAATAACAAGAATATTGTATGTGTTCATGATAAATATGTGTTGGAATTATTGTTCTTGATGATAGTGTGATATTTATGCCATGCTATTGAATTAGAAATAATGCAATGAGCCTACAATTGGCTTAGTGTAGTGACTAATGAGCAGTGTACATGGATATTGAATGATAGTGACTTATTGTTTCTCATTGACTTGGTGAAGTGAATATTGAACATGGTAAGTGAATAGCGATTTAAAGCATGTTATAGATAGCTTATAACTTGTAATTAACATGAGTTACAGCGTATTGACATGATAGCGTAATATTGATCTAGTGAGTGTACATCATATGCCATATGTGTTAAGCATGCTCTGTATTATGTAATGCTTTGTGATTATTGTTTTAGTACCTGTTTGTACATCCCCACTAAGCGTTATCGCTTAGCACGGGTGCTTGTCTCCCGTGTAGGTTGTGAATTGGAGTCGAGTTTTTGAAGAAGTACTGCAGGCCACCATAGGAGCGTGAAGTGTCTCTTCAAGTGTATAGTTTTGTATTTGGAGCTCCATTTTGTAAAAGCTATTCTTTTGTATATGTATAGTGTTATATGTAACGTATAGTAGTGAACCTAGTAACTTGTAATAGTGTATAGTGAAGAACATCCGATAAAATTATAGTGTAGTGGAATGCATGAATTATAAGAAATGGTAATGTTAAAATGTAATGAAAGTTAATAAGATAATTGCATGATAGTGCTTTGTAGCGCTCCCTTGTCCTTCCAGGGGGCATTGGGGTGTCACAATATATCATTTTGGTTTTGTTTATTAGTGTGTATTTGGATCTGTTTATGTGGTTGCCCGCGTGGCGCTCCGGTATCCTTCCAACGGGGGTATCGGGGTGTTACACCTCAGCTCTATTGGCGGCGGCCGAACGGGCTCTTCTCGTCTCTCAGCTCTTTCTCCCTCTTGCTCATTCTATCTCACGGGAGGAGGGGGTAGATTCTTTGGAGCATTCTGGTGTGCCAAAGGAGTCAACACGTTCATCATTCTGCCCTCGAATTCCTCAAATCGCCGGCCCACTTCTTCTGTAATCATGGCCCTGGTGGCGTCATCCCCCTAGGTGAGTTTGCCATCTCAGATACAGTACAGCTGACTTCTGATAAAATTTCTGGTAGGCCCTCTCTATCTGATGGTTCAGATGTAGGAACTCGGATCAATCGTCCGGTAGGTGATCTAGTCCACTTGGGAAGATCTATGATGGTTTTAGGGACAAAGCGTTAGATATGATGCATGGAATGCAGATGTAATGCATGGTCGTGATATGCAACATTCACAAAGCACAAGCAAGCAAGTAGGTCCTTCCCCCCTTATTTCTCCCACACACGTGGTCATGCAGTTTCTTTCCTAGGCAGGATTAGCCCAAGGGTCAACGAGGGACCCAATGGACACACATGGTGCACGGCAAAAAACCGGCAGCATGACACTCCTATGCTAATGTACAAGCGAATGGATAATGATCGTCATGTATTTAGACGTCCCACAAATTTCGACATGACCCCACCGGGGCATGAAAGCCTTTTGCTAGGTTACCAAGCGAGACATCTGGACTCATCGATTATTTTATAATCATATTTTAATTATCATTAATTCGCTCTCTCTCCACACGATGCAATTGATTAAAAGCGCATTTGTTAATGTTTGGAAATCCGTAGATGAGCAAATGAATAGTGAAAGCAATAAAATACAATAACACAAGGAGCGGAATACAACTCCCTCTCATAAATGTGCGATACATGCACGAATCGAGGCATTGTTTATTTTGAGGACTTTGGTCCTCGCATGCATCATTATTAAAATTGGATGTTTTTATTGTGATGATTTTTGTTGGATAAAAATAGGACATTTATGAAGACCTTTCTTTATCGAATATAAAACATTTAGTGATTTTTATATTTAGCGGGATACAAAAAGGTATATTCATGTACATAAAGTAATTAATGAATAAACAAATGAAGGAAATGACCAAGAAAGTTAGAAAACTAAACCGGACTGAATCCTCCGAGCGTGGTAGATAGCCCCTCGAACTCAGGACAGTCCAAGAAAATCAGTATGTGCTCACAAAAAGTTAAAAGATGTCAATATATAAAAACTCAACATAAATAAAGGCAAAAAGTTTGAAAGGAATAGAACAAGATTCGAAAACGTGGAGACAGGACCCAGCGACGGCCTCTATTGGGTGACCGACTTGCATCAGTCAAACTGACTGAAATGTCCGTCGCTCACTCAAGAGAGAAGGCGTCTATGAGTGGGGTGACCGACGGGCGTCGGTGAAGAAGATGACCCGTCGGTCACCACTTTGTCCGAAAATAAACCGTAAAAAACTCTCTTTTCAAAGCAAAATGGGGTTTTATCACAGAATGAGACGAAGAGAAATGAAAATAAATAAAAATGAAGGCAGAAAAGCAAAAAAAGACAACAAAAATGAAGAGATAAATATGAAATAATATGAAGAATAAGTCCGGAATATTTGCCCTCAGATAATGTCTTAATAAGATTCTTGATGTCGATTAGAGTCCCGCACGCTCCACGACAAACGAAATAAAAGGTCAAAAAATGGAAAATAGATGATTTCCTTCTAAACCTTTCAAAAAGAGACTGACTTTGGAATCAAAGAAAATCGAAGAAAACTAATTAGATTTAGTTCCTTTTTAATTGTTTTGATTCACAAATTAAAAGAGATTTTTTTTTTTTGATGAATGTGCTTGCTGGAAGAGAGAGAAAATGCGCTTGAATTTGGGCAGAGTTTCCCTTTTTAAAAATTTTTTTTGGAACCCTTCTTACGAGAAAATCCGAAGCATTTATAAGCCAGGAACGACCGACGGGCATCGGTGTATGGAGGCGGTGCTCCGGGAAATCAGGTGGCATGCTCTGGAAGAGGCGGTGCCTTCCGACGGGCGTCAGAAAATATGACAAGCCGTCTGTGACCCTAAGCGACGGGCTGGCCGTCTGTCGAGGAAAATACACATTTTTTACTCATAAATTCCCTGTTTTCTCCCCCTCTGCCTATGAAAGGTGAAAAGACTCATTTCTCGTGGAGCATGGGACTAAAACCTCCGAATCCAAACCGTTTGTACAGGCTCGGACACTGATTTAATCATAGGGTAATCTCTGATCCGGACCGCTGCGGGACACGGTGCTTACAGTAAGGCAAGGTCATATCGCCATGTAAAATGTCTCTTCCTCCAGTTTTTGAAGTTCTTCGGTTTTCTTTGTTTTTATTCCCTTTTCGTTTATTATTGCTTTTAAATATTATTTAGTGTTATTTCATGTATCTAGTATCATTAAATTGTTTTTGCTATATCAAATTATAGTGAATGTTTTGTTTGAATACGGAATGTGTTATGCATATCCAAGTTCATGATTCTCCTTTATAAACAATATGTCATACTTGAATGTGATTTAATGGATTATGCATGACCTACAAGAGTCAGTTTAGTGGACAGTTAGGCATGCCTAAAAGAGTCCTTTAGCTGCAGCCTCTGTACTATTCTGGACCCTGATCAGGTCCCCATTTAGTTCCTCGTGAACTTCTACGTGTACAGATCTTGTTTAAGATCCCTTTGTAAAATGTTTTGAAAAGAGAAAATATGATATTGTTTTCCCAATTCGTACCAATAAGGTACGGCTACATGTTGATTCATACCCGTAAGGTACCGCTACGCATTTACTAGTTACCCACTAATGTGAGTCAGCAGGTGTTATGATTTGTCTGATATGATTGTAAATATGTGATCCAAATGGATATAATTATAAGTATTTATGAGTATATGATCTGTTCGCATATGAATATGTTTATTGAGCCTTTGAATGGTTATGAATGGAATTCTATTGTGATTATATCTTATGATATTCAGTATGCTATTATGTATGTGATTTACCTTGACGACCATTGTGAATGGCTGTCCATATGTTATTGTTTGTTTCCCCACTAAGCGTTATCGCTTAGCACGGTGTTTTCACCTGTGCCGGTGCGGAAGGTGTATAGCTTTTGGGAGAGTTGCCGCCAGTCAAGCCAACACAGTGGAATTGTTGATAGGACATAGTTTCTTTTTGTCTCATCATTATTTTTGTATGAGTGATCTCTCTTGTATATAGCATTTTGTAAGCTTCCGCTATGTATCTCTGAATGATGTAATTATGTTGGCATCAGAATAGTGATGTAATTGAATAATGTTATTATATGAATAAATGCTCAGTTGGTTTTAAAGTTTTAATTTTCGTTGTTTACATGTATGTTTATATTATATGCGATAGTATGTTTGCTCCGTCCTGTTTGTTGTGTGACACCCCTGCTCGTACGGGTTCTCACTTCCTCGCGGAAGGGTTCCTCCTACGTATGGGAAGGGGGTGTTACAGTTTTTGGTATCAGAGCCAGGTTTAGGCATTTTCTGGGTGATTGTTGTGTTTAGACATATGATTAGGACTGTGTTTGCTGATGCAGTTGTCTTTGGCTTTCTTTTATATGGATTCCGATTCAGTTCGTGGGTCATTAGAGAGGTCCGCTGAAAGTGTGAATCCCTAAGCTGTTGATCCTTCAGTGTCTATTTTGGCTCAAACTCATAGGGTTCAGCCTGAGGCCGCAGCCATGCCCTTCGAGGCAATGTTTAAGATTTCTCAGGACATGGCTAGAGTCTTGGATAGGGTGACTGCTCCGAGAGCCCCTTTAGAGAGTATGAGGAGAGCTAGTGCAGAGGATTTCTATGGTACCAGTTTGGATGAGTCTGAGCTTGCTGAGAAATGGATTGAGAAAGTAGAGCGAGTGTTTGAGGAGACTAGGTTTCCTATTGATAGGCAAGTTGAGAGTGTTGTGGCATTGCTTCAAGGATCTGCCTATGACTGGTGGAGGTTAGTCCGTAGGCATCCTCAGTTACCTGACCCGGTCACATGGGAGTTCTTTGAGAGAGAATTCACCAACAAGTATGTGACTAGGGAGTACAAGTGTAGACACCGGGTCCCGAGTCGGGTTTAATGTAAAAAAAAAAAAGTGGCGATGGCAATGGAAATTTTGGGGCCTTGATAATTCCTCCGAAAAAATATATAATATATATAAAATAGGTAGGTAGGTTAAATTAAAAATTATATTAAAGTGCATGAAAAATTAAGATTAGTTAATATTATTAGTTAATTGATTAGTTAATATTATTGGGTAATTAAATTTGAAAAAAGAAAATAAATATAGTGTTTAATTAGATAAATTAGATGTGATAATTTAAGTAGGTTGATTAAATTAAATAGGTATAAAAATATAGAGTAGTTAATTAATAGAGTATTTAATTAGTTAATGTGTTAGTTTAAGTAAGTTAATTAAAATTGGAAATTAAAAAATGGAAAAATGGAGGAAGTAATTAGGGTAACCAAAACTTAACCTAATTTAGGGTTATAAATAGTAAATGATAAGCAAAATGAAAGGGGGACTCGGCAGATGAAAAAAAGAAAACCAAAACGAAAAATAGAATATAATGAAAAAGAAAAAAAGCACAGAGAAAACCTAAGAAAAAAAGCACAGAGAAAACCTAGACCAAAGAAATAGAAATCAAAGGAATATATAAAGAAAAAGAAAGAAAGAGAGGGATAGCCAACCAACTGAGGACGCCGGCGTCGGAGAGAAGAAGAAAAAGAAGGAAAAAGGAGAGGAAGGGCGCTGCTCCCGCCAGCCAACCGCCGCTGCACACGGAGGCACGCGCCCCACCGGCGCATTCCCTACAGCCGGACGATTCAGGTGATGCCCGCCGTTCCACCATCGGACTCCGGTAGCCGGCGCGTGAGGGAGAAGAACCCGAGACGAGGCGGCGCGCTTTTCGGCTTATTCCAGCGACCTTCCGGCGAGTGACTACCGCCGGCAGATTCCCGATGGTCCGATCTCCCCTCCAGTGCCGGTGGTGTCAACCACCTCCCCTCCGGTGAGCCTTCGGCGATGGTAAGCCCTATTCCCTTTTTTATTTATTTATTTTATTTCTATTTTATTATTATTTTATATATTATTATTATTATTATTATTATTATTATTATTATTAGTATTATTATTGTTATGTATTTTATGTTTATTATTATTATTATTATATATTAGTATTATTATTTTATGATGTTATATTATTTTTATTTGATTATTATAATTATCATTTATGTTGCATATTCATTAATTACACCAAATTAAATATCAATTCATTTGATTAATCATTTGTTTATTTCAATTATTCATTTATCGATTTATTTACCATTTAATTTAATTTAATCCATTATTAACTTTAATTATTTTTTTAATTTACTTTATCCAAGTATTTATTTATTTGTTTATCTATATTTATCCTTATTTCGGATTTTTTTGACACTAATGTGTTTATTTATTTTGTGAGATAATATTATTTGTTCTTGGGATGGCTTGGATGTAAGATGATGGCATTGGCCAAATGCTGAGCGTTCCCACCCGGTTTGATCCTTCTAACCTTGTCTATTATTTATTTTTATTATTTATTTATTTATTTATTTATCTTTATTATTCATCATTATTTTATGTAAATTATTTTATATCGCTGTAATAAAAGTGGATTAATGTTTTATAGTAAGTAATTTGGATTTCTTTGTAAAATTAAGGACCAATGTCCTATTTTCATCCAATAAATTATTCACTAGAATTCGCTTTATAATAAGTGCATGGTAGGACATTATTAATGAATAACCCGTTTTATACATGTATTGCACTTTTATAAATGGGAGTTGTATTCCGCTCCTGGTGTTATTGTAATATACTTTTGAATGCCTTATTTTGATTTTTACTTCCTTTTACCGCTTTGGACGTGAATGATTGCGCCGTTAATTAAAATGCATCGTGTGGAAAGATGGTCAAACAATGAATTCAAAACTTAATTATAATATTGATCAAGGTATAAATAAATGAGAAGTCCCGAACTCACTCTGGTCTTTGGGGCTCAAGAGGCGAGAGGTCTAGGACTTCCAAGACACCTCTTGAGTCTCACCAAAAGGCTTAAATACACAATCCTAGGCTCTAGGGGAGTAGAGGATGAGGCCTCCAAGATCCCGCTGGCTAGCTCAAGATGGATATGTATGCGCCGTCTTAGGCTCGATAAGGCTAGACGACCCTTCCCAATGTTCTATTGGGTGGCGACTCCAAGAAACCTCATTGTTGCCCAAAATAGACGCACTTGTAAATACCTTACAAGTTTTATGAACCTTTCCTGATCGCTCTGAAGTGGGCTTTCGGGAGGACACGGGGTTCGGTGCGCGTCACAGTGGCGGCTCCACTGGGGAATACTCGAGACTTCTTTTTGAAAGTGCCTTGGTTAAAAATTATAATAGAGTTTTAGTTTAAAAATTTCATCTTCTTCAAAAACTGCATAGCATCTCATTAGAGCCTTAGATCTATGCTAGTTTGGTCCCTCTTTTAGCCCCGGTCCGTTCTTGAAGCACGACCCTATTTTCACTCAATTTAGGGAACTGTTAAGGATAATCACCAGCCCAAGTCTCGTACCATCATGGTATATTAAATGGAGACCCGATCGGTAGTTATGCTCGTGATGAGCTAGATCCGTCGGCAGGGACCATGCTTGGGTAACCCTAAAGTAACACCACCCTTTGACTAAAGCTCATGTAGTAGCAATAGATACTTCCCCTAGGTGGTATGAACCGTAATACCTTGCTTGCTATATGGATCATTTTGTATTGGAGAAAACCCAAATAATCTGATTGGTCACCTAATCAAAGGCTTTCATGCCCTGATAGGCCCATGTTAACTTATTCGGGCTGCCTAAATACATGATGGTCAAAACCCATGCGTATGCACATTAGCTAAGAAAGGTTATGCTGCCGGTTTTTTTTCACCGTGCACCATGCGCATCTATAGGGTTCCCTGTTAACCCATGGATCAAGCCCACCTAGGACAGAGACCACACGACCTCGTGTGTGGGGGCAATAAGGTTGGAAGGACCTACCTGCTTGTATGTGTTTGTGAATGATGCATTGCACATTCATGTCAGTCATGCACAAATAAATTTCTGTATTTCTTCTACATATATACTCCCACCAGATCTCCGACCCAGATAAGCGGGAGGGAAGGAATAAGATGGACTAAGCGCCTAGGTGAGAAGGCAAAATGGTTTTCAAGGATGATGATAGACCATCGACCGCGGTAGCTGTGTGGCAGGAGCGGAAGTTGATTAGCTGTTTAGAATGTTCTTTTTATTTTTGAACTATTTAGTAATGACATTTTGATTTCACGAATAAGATGAATGCTTTTGCTTACTTGTGTTACATCTCTTATGATTTCATTATGCATGATCATGGTTCATTCATATTTGATATTGACTTAATTGATGCCTCTCAGTTTAATCTCAGAACTTTGGGGAATCTGAAGAAAATCTTGATAGCATCTATTATAACTCCTGAAGTGAGGTTAAAATTTAAGAGAATGAAAACAAAATATTAAAAAGTCTTTGCCTGGACATATGAAGATATGCTAAGAGTCATCAACGGAATCTCCAAGCACATCATTCCAGATATCCCGATCATGGACCAGTCCCACAGAAACTCGAAAGATTAAAGCCAAAAGAGGCAAAACAGGTTAAAGAAAGGAATCCCCAATCAGGGATGAGGCCAAAACCCCTAGTCGAAGTTCCACGCCCGACTGGATTAACCAATGATGGTTCCAATGGTTAAGAAGAGATACGCGTATGTGTGAACTCCAGGATTTGAGCGGAGCTTGTTAAAAGGGAGTGTTGTTTGAAAAAAAAAGGGAAAGCAAAAAAAAAAAAAAGAAGAAGAGAAAAATCAAAAGAAGAAAGAAAAATAAAAGAAAAAATCAAATCAGCGTGTACATTGAAAATTCATCATAGGGGGCAAGCTTTGTTCAAATCCCGTTGATCTACACATGCCCGTACTTTGCAATTTTTCTTGACTTCTAAAAAGGAACACAAGGATTATGGATATAGGTTGCTCGAACTTGGGAATAAACAATATATGGTATGCCCTACAGCCCCAACGGGCAGGATCATGGTCTCCCACACCACACAACATTCAAGAATGGAAGGATGAGCTATGACTTGGGCCATGGAGTTGCTCTAGTAGCACGCAAGTCCTCTCTGTATTGCCTTCAAACCAATGGGGCAGGAGTGGCTGCTAACAAGGAAATCTTGGTCAAGATGGCTCGAAACTACAAGATGTAGCTGAAAAATTGCCTTTTGCACTTGAAACACTGAAGAACCACCATCAAAACCTCCACAAGAGTCACGAGGGCAGAAGTCGTATGGTCAATCGACGTAAATTTCAAATTTTTAAGGACAGTTATGAGAGCCAAGATTCCAAAAGCCAGTTGGGCATAGCAACAGCAGCAGTAGTCAAACATGTTGGACAGAGACAAGTCATGAAATTATTACCACAGTTTGATCCATGAGAAAATACCCTGCTCGATCATCCAGGGAGGAAGCTAGAAAATAACCACAGAAAGAGAGAGATTCAATGAGACCAGATGTTCACATGAATGAGACAAATTTAGGACAATGCAAGAGGATTCCATCTGTTCTTCAGAAGTTATTATCCGAGACAGCAGCAATGGACAACAATGGAGAATCGGTCAACGTTAATAAACCCATGAGGGTCCATGGCAAAAGGCTTAAAAATCAAAATAAGAGAAAAAAAGCCCCGCGGGTCGAAAACCAAAAAAAGGCGGCCTTGCTAAAATTGGGCACCTCGTCAGGGTGAAAACCGAAAAAAGGCATCCTGGTAAAAAATTAGAGGCTCGAGAGAAAATATCCAATCAAGAAAACCCGAGAGGGCTGATTGGAGACAGGAGTTTGATGCTTACAAGATATACTCTGAGATTAGATATAGTTTTGCATTTTGAATCGATGTTAGATAATGATCATGTGTGGAGAAATCATATTAAAATGTACACAATCTTTGCAAATGCATGTGTTCATTATTTTCTAGTTCATTTATAAAAAGAGAAATGTTGTTCATTGCTAAATGCATGAAATCTAAATGACTACGCCCTGCTACTACTCTCATTGTCCAGATGTCTAAGTTGATGAGTTATGTTATCCACTGTGAGACTAAACACCCACCTCTTAAGTGCATTAGGGGGAGTGAAAGAATAACCCCCGATAGATGGCATAATAGTCTTCACCGGCAGCTTGCCCATAGGCTATGGTATCTGGAGGTAAAAGCCAAAGATAAAGGTCCACTTTGGAAAGACAGGGATGCCTCACTTCATCATTAATCCCTTTGAACTATCAAGCACAATGGGTAGTAATGAAAAGGCAACCTCATGAAGCCTTAAAAAAAAAAAAAAAAAGAAGAAGAAAAAAGAAAAAAAAGGGCCGTTAGAGATGAAAACCGTGACTGGCTCTCTAAGCAAAATTTAGGCCAAAGGGCAGGGCGAAAACCTGGGAACAGGCGGTCTGTCCTTAAAAAAAATAAAAATGAAAAAAAAACCACTCGAGTGGGTTGGGTCCATTCCAGGCAAAAGTTAGGCACAGGCTTATGTGAAAATCCCAAAAAGGGACGCATTTTCTCCCAAGAAAAGCTAGTGTGAAAATCCACAAGTGACGCACTACCTTTAAAACAATGACTTTTGAAGCATGGAGCAATAAGGCAACATTACTTGAAATGAATTCCCTTTAGACAGGTGCCGTATAATGCAGAACTTGATTCAAGGTGCTGAGGGCAAAATGCTCATTTGACAGGGGGGCAAAAAAATGCGCACGAGGCAGTTCTCTTTGAAAAGATTAGGGGTCAGAGTCCATGAAGCCAAGACAACACTTTTCTAGATCCTTGGGGGCATCAGACAATGTGAGCAGCTGAGCAGTACCCTCAATGGATCCCTTAATCACCTAGGATGTGGTCTATCCATTTTTGCATCTCACATGCATAAATCTTTTGCATATTGCCCTGCATATCACGTGCATTTAGTTCGTTGCACTTATGGTTGTACACACAATTCCTGTACACTAATCTTTTGCTTATGTCTCGTGTATATAACTTTATGTGTATATTTCATACCCGTGATTCCATACGCACACACAATCTTTTGTATATTTTGTTGTGTACATGACTTAGAGGGAAGGGTCCGAATAGACCTCATGAGCAAGGGTGATCCAAGGTATAGGTTCAGCTCAACATTATCGGCCACTGTATCCAACATAAAATCAAGTAAATATGTACAGAGGTGAAACGCCCCAGAAGGACAAGCCTATCGGACACACCATGCTCAGGGCAATCCGGAATCACATAAATCTGTAGAAGATAAGATTCTTTGAGAAGCCGAATTATCCACACATACTATAGTCGAAGGCAAATCAGACGTAAAAGTGAGCTAAGGTACAGTTTTGAATCTACATCGATGCTCACCCATGCCGAACAATCGGATCAGGATAAAGTCCTCACAAGAAGGGAATCTCAACGACCCGCTCCTAAGAAGACATTTAAGAGAGCAAGCAGACTCATACACACCATGTCAAGAGCAACATGGACCTGCTCCCAAGAGGGAAAAGAATAAGCCTTTCCATGCACACCATGCCAGGAGTAGCAAGGTAAGTTTCTGTACCATGAGATGTATGCTTGTACAACAATCAAGATGAAGTCCTCATGAGAGAAGAATCTCAAGGATCTGCTCCCAAGAGGGAAAAGAATAAGCCTCTCCATGCGCACTATGTCGGGAGCGAAGAGGTAAGTTTTTTTTGTCATAAGATGTACGCTAACACACCTCACATAATTTGGATTCAAATGAATTTATATTGCACACACATGATTCTGCACACGTGCATAGTGTTTTGTATATATACATGGTTCACATGAGGGGTCCGAATAGACCTCAGGTTTAAAGATGATTCAAGAGATGAGTTCAGTTAGACTCATGCATGCCATGCCGGGGGCAATCAGGTAAGTTTCCCTATTATAAGATATACGCTCACACACATCACACAAAGTGTAACAAATGCAAATATACAAATGTACAAATTCTCAAGCAAATGCAAATGTACAAGAGTACAAACTCTCAAACCAAAATAACAAAAACGACTTCTTAAACCAAAACAACACAAAAAAAATACAAATTCTCAAACGACAAAGCAAAACAAAAAGAAGAAGACATTTTCAAGGCCTTGAAAATCCAACATACTGTAAATACATTCAAAATGTAAAGGTCAAAAGAAAAACAAAGAAAATTCGAAAACAAAAACAAAATAGAAAAATCACCCGCCTGCAGGCAAACAACAAAATTTCCAATCTAAGTCTTTCTTTGAGAAAGCTCAAATCTTTTTCTGCCCCGGAGACTCAACATCAAATTCTCTCACCCTCTTGAGAAGTATGCACGTCTTTTCAGCAAGGACTGCATTGGAGATGATAGAGGAATCGATATCTGGCATGTCACAGTCGGTACAATCAAGAAAATGGGGAACAACCAACCGTCCTTCAGGGGGCACACATCTGACAACTCTCCCAACAGGTAGACACCAAGTAGACTGGATGGGTTAGCAGATCAAACATCGTACTAGCCGAATGTAGGTTAGCAGATCAGACATTGAAATAGCCGGATGGTGGTTAGTAGATCAGATATTGTACTGACCGGATGGTGGTTAGCAAAACAGATATTACACTGACTGAATAATGGTTAGCAGATAGGATATTACACGGATTTGGTTGGAAGTTACCAAGGTTGTGCTATGCAAGCCTAGAGGCGGTTATCAAGTCAGAACATTCAATCACATGCGATGGAACAGATCGCAAACAGAGGTTGTAGTCAGAGAGTACTGCATCTCACAGACACCATGCAGGCCGGGACGAGGCTAGCGGATCACCAGTGGTAGAATAGATCGCAAACAGAGGTTGTAGTCAGAGAGTACTGCATCTCACACACACCGTGCAGGCCGGGACGAGGCTAGCGGATCACCAGTGATGGAACAGATCGCAAACAGAGGTTGTAGTCAGAGAGTACTGCATCTCACAGACACCGTGCAGGCCGGGACGAGGCTAGCAGATCACCAGCGGTAGAACAGATCGCAAACAGAGGTTGTAGTCAGAGAGTACTGCATCTCACAGACACCATGCAAGCCGGGACGAGGCTAGCGGATCACCAGCGGTAGAATAGATCGCAAACAGAGGTTGTAGTCAGAGAGTACTGCATCTCACAGACGCCGTACAGGCCGGGACGTGGTTAGAGGGGCACTAGCGATAAAACAGATCGCAACAGATGATGTTGTTAGACAACACTTCACCTCACGCCGTGTAGACCGAGATGAGGAACATGGTTTTACACCAATTCGAAAATGACCAACAGTCAAAAGGAAGAATAAATAGATCAAACATTATGTCCTTCAAGATCACATTCAATATTACAGATTAGATGAGAATCAACAGATCAGAATCGTACCTTACAGATTGAATGGGGGTTAGCAAGGAAAGTCCACAAGCCTAAACGGGACTGGCAATATAAATTAGCCACCATGCATGCCAAGACGAGTCTAGAAGGACACCCAGTTCAGAAGAACGCCCCGCTCAGAAGAGCAGTCCAGAAAGACACCCAGTTCAGAAGAACGCCCCGCTCAGAAGAGCAGTCCAGGAGGACACCCAGGCCAGAAGGGCACCCATTTCAAGAGAACATCAGCACTTTGTAAAGTCTGAAGAAGACTCGGTGCAGCTCAGGAGAGCCATAATAGCACTTTGTAAAGTCCGAAGAAGACTCGGTGCAGCTCAGGAGAGCCATAATCGCACTTTGTAAAGTCCGAAGAAGACTCGGTGCAGCTAAGGAGAGCCATAATAGCACTTTGTAAAGTCCGAAGAAGACTCGGTGCAGCTCAGGAGAGCCATAATCGCACTTTGTAAAGTCCGATGAAGACTCGGTGCAGCTCAGGAGAGCCATATATAATCGCACTTTGTAAAGTCCGAAGAAGCCTCGGTGCAGCTCAGGAGAGCCATAATAGCACTTTGTAAAGTCCGAAGAAGGCTCGGTGCAGCTCAGGAGAGCCATAATAGCACTTTGTAAAGTCCGAAGAAGACTCGGTGCAGCTCGGGAGAGCCATAATCGCACTTTGTAAAGTCCGAAGAAGGCTCGGTGCAGCTCAGGAGAGCCATAATCGCACTTTGCAAAGTCCGAAGAAGACTCGGTGCAGCTCAGGAGAGCCACAATCGCACTTTGTAAAGTCTAGAGTAGATTCGGTGTAGCTCAGGAGAGCAGCCATCCGCACTTTGTAAGTCTGGAGCAGATTCGGTGCAGCTCAGGAGAGCAACCCTCGCGTTTTGTAAGTCTGGAGCAGACTCGACGCATCGCTACTTCCCCAGCAAAATGGGTAAGGTCCGGCATCCCCAGGTATGTAATTCTCTCTCTTCCTTCTTTGAATTCTGGCTCACCTAGGTGTCTAGGCACTAGTTTCTCCAAAATTGGGGGCAACTGTAGACATTGGGTCCCGAGTCGGGTTTAATGTAAAAAAAAAAAAGTGCCGATGTATAGACACCGGGTCCTGAGTAAGCCTAGATCGAAGTTACCCAATGATGATAATTGCCTTCACAGGCTTAAAAGGTTAAAAGTGATGGTTCTCTCGTCAAATTTGCATTTTAGAGTGAAAAATTATAAAATAATAAAAAATATTTAAAAAATTAATTTTGAAAAACGAGGGCTTAAAACTATAGTGTTTTTAGTCAATTTAAAATTTAAAAATAAATAAAAAATAAAAAAAATTTCGTATCGCGAGTGTCGGGCGCGGTAGCGCGCTGGCACCCCGCTCTCCGGCGCCCAGCGCGCAGACGCCCAGGCAGCGCGCTGGGCGCGATTTGGCTACGCGCAGCGTCGCCAATGCCGCGCGTCGCTAAAAGTCGACGCGCAGCGTTGTGCGCACTGCGCGCTGGGGCTCGCGATTTCCGTGCCTCTGCGCGCGGATTTCGCGCAGCCTTGCTGTGTGAAGCCCGTCGCTCTATAGCGACGGGCGTGCCTCATCCCCTGGCCGTCGCTATAGGATCTGATACCCCTTTTTCCGATTGTTTCACCAAAAAATCCATTTTTTATCCCATTTTTTTTAGGTTTTTGAGTTCAAATAAAATTCTAAAATATTTTTTTAGATAATTAATTAATAAAACTTGATTTTATCATTAAAAATAAAAGAATTTTGTGTTAAAATAGGTTTGTTTCCTTAATTAAATTAGGGCAACCTATTTTATTTTATAAAAACTTTATGATGAAAAATTAAAGGAGCCTCCACATTCTTTTTAGACCAAAAATTTCCAGAATTCT
This sequence comes from Excoecaria cochinchinensis, assembly GCA_947683425.1. NCBI lineage: Eukaryota > Viridiplantae > Streptophyta > Magnoliopsida > Malpighiales > Euphorbiaceae > Excoecaria > Excoecaria cochinchinensis. Next base: position 10,049,640 of record CANTUQ010000004.1, read on the forward strand.
TCTTCTTCTATTTTCTCTTCAAAAATTTCAGATTTCTCTTTTAATTAAAAAGGTTTAATTGAAATTGAAAGATCAATTTTCAATTCTTAATTATTCCAATTAATTTCTTTGTTTTTCCTCCATAAACACAAGAAATTAATCATCACTTTGAAATCAATTTCTTTTCAATCTTAAGCATACAAGTCAATTCCTTTGTTTTCTCCATAAACAAAGAGAATTAATTTTATTGCTAAATTATTCTTTCAAGCAATTTTCCGGAAAATCATCACTTTTCCTTCATCAAATCTAATACTCTGAGGGTAAATATTCTAGGCTCAATTTCAATTCAATTCTATTTTTATTTAATTCATTCATGTATATTTTATAGTTTTTATTGATTTATTTATTGTTTTCATCTATTCATTTGTTGTATTGATCTTCTATTTGTTCCATTTAATTGTTTATATATGATTTGATTTTTATTCATGTGAATATTGTTTTCTTTTTATTCCTAACATGTAAATAATTTATTTTATTGTGATTCCTAATTATTTTTAACATGCAAATAATGAACTTAAATTAATCTTTTTGCCATGTAAATAGTTTATATTAATTATGAACACATCAATTAACCTTATTATATATCATTATTATTTTCATCATTCATTTGTTTACTAATTTTTATTATTCTTTTTATCATTGTTACATGATTTGATTATTATTTGTTTATTTATTCATTTATTATTTTCCACTTTTCATCATGTGTATATTTTCATGTACTAATTAATTAACATATTATATTTTATTTTCATCACATCATTTAATTATTTATCATGTATAATGCATGTTTCTCATTTATTTTGGTTTGTTAACATTTTGATTCAATTATCATTCTTTTAATATCATCTTATTTTATTTTATTTTGTTATTAATTATTTTTTATGTTTAATTGATTTAATTGATTCAATTACTAACATTATTTTATTTGTATTTTGTTTTTTATGTCTAAACTCATTTTTGATTGGGCATTTTCGCGAGCACACGGGGAGGTCCAAAAGGCTCGTTCGGAATATTTATTTTTCTTTATTTGTAATATTTTATTTATTTGGCTTTTTCCTATTTATTTTTGCCATATAATTTTCTTGTAAAATTGTTTATTTAGGCCCGCTAGAAAGAAAGTCACTAAACCATTTTTATTAATTAACTTGGTATTTTTTCAAAATAAAAATGGGACCAATGTCTCAATTTTCTGTCACACCCCAAAATGGCCCTGGTCGGAATGTGCATGCTAAGTCGGGATCGGAAGGGTATTTCAGTAATTTTGTGCATGTGAAATTTGGAATGTTAAGGACCTTATTGAGAAGTTAATTAAGTTTGTCAGGAAGAATTGTGCATGTGAGTGAGGTGTTATTTGTTTAAGGACTTAAGAGCATTATTTGATTTGGAAAATTCTTAGTGGAGTTTGTGGTCTAATTAGGACCTGCCATGTGGGCTTTTTTAGGTGAGCATTGAAAGAAGAAAAAGAAAGGAAAGAGGAAGAGAGGGAACACAGATTGCATTTCCCGTTCGTTCCCCTCTCACGCTCCTCCTTCTTCTTCTCTTCTTCCTTTTATGCTTTTCCTTTGGTTCTCATTTGGCTTGGAGTTGAGTTTGCATTGGTTGAGTTTTGGGTCAGCTTTGAAGAGGTAAGTGGGAGTTAACGTGTTGTTCTTCTTCTTCTTCTTTCTCCTGTTTTGGTTGAGTTAGGGTTTGGACTAAGAATTATGGGTTTTATTTGTGCAAGCTTTGGATTACAAGAAGGAACATAGTAAAGGCAAGGAACGGATTGAGCATTGATCTTGAAGCTGATTTTGGATCGTCATTTTGAGGTTTGGGAGTGTTTTGAATGCATGCAGTGTTTGAGCTTCTGTGTTCTTCAATTTCAGCATGTCTCTGCCCTATTTTCTCACTAGGCTTATAAATGGGTTTACATGGTTTAATTTCTGGAAATTGATGTGTTTTGGAATGTGTCATGCATGATTTATGTGAGTGGATGTGTTAGCAATGCATGATATGAATTGAATTGAAGTTCTGAGTTTAGGTTTTGAAATTACTGTAACTTTTAGGGTTTATGTTCTTAAAGGGATTAAATGTGTTTATGCATTGTTTTAATTGTTGAATTAAGTTGCAATTATCTTGTTTATGCTGTTTGGGACATCGATTGAAAGGTAAGATGGGTTTGGTGGTGTTTTGAATGAGATTGAAAATGAATTTATCGAGTTCTTGGAGTTCTGGGTAACTGGGAATGGAAAATCGCGTCTCTGTAGAATTTCCAGTTCCAGTTTGTGTTCTGTGAGAAGCGAGTCACGGCGTGACTCATGTGAAGGGCAGCGTGACTCCCAGTTGCGAAGCGTGACTCTTCTCTCTGTGAGAGGAAAGTCACGTCTCGTGACTAAGGGTCACGACGTGAACCTTGTGAATGGCGAAGCGTGACTCCAGTCGCGAAGCGTGACTCCTCTCTCTGTGAGAGGGAAGTCACGTCTCGTGACTTAGAGTCACGACGTGACTCTGGTAAGGGCAATGCGTGACTCCTCTCTCTGTGAGAGGGAAGCCACGTCACGTGACATAGAGTCACGGCGTGACTCTTGTGAGGCCAGGCGTGACATAGAGTCACGTCCCGTGACTCTCTAGCAGGTCACGAGACGTGACAATAGGTCACGACGTGACCCCCTTTGAGGTCAGTCAGTGACTGACCCCTCTTCAGCCCTTTTTCGATTTCGCCCAGTTTTGACCTGCACGAATTTCCTATTTCTTCTGTATGGGTCTTCACTGCTGTATAATTTATGTCAGACTGTTATACGCTCCGGTATGGCTTTTCTGTTTTACTTTGTTTCCCTACATGACTAGTTTTCTTGTAAATGACTTTCAAATGCTTTTATGACCTTTTTCCCCCTTTGTGATGCTTATTCTGGATAGGACTCTTCTCTTAGAATAATCTGCCATGTCTAAGTGTATATTGTATCTTTCCTGATTAAGATTATTGTATACTCATTGGTATAGTATGATTTCCCCATGTATTCCTGATATGCTTTAGTATTATGATTAATGTCAAATGTGATTGATTGAATGATTGCATGCTCCAGTATATGACTTGAATGAGGTATGAATGACATCCTGCTATGCTATATTTATTTGAATAGTATGGATGATGCCTGAGGACATTGTTATGCTTTAGCCTTTGAACTCAATGTGATATGTTAAGTGTAATTTGGACTATGCATGATTTATATTCAATTATCGTCACCTGACGCATGATTAGGTTTTGTATTGACAATGTTTGGCATGTTAGTGCTTTTATACCTGATTCTTGGCATGCTTTAGAATATTGTTTAATGTTAAAATGTATGGACCGTAATATGTTTTGCAATGCGAATTGCATGCTGTACGACCGACCTTATGAGCATATGTATATGTCTATTGTACTTTGATTTATGCATGATGTATATATATATATATATATTTATGCGTTGTGCGATTCGAAATGTGTATTGTTTTATGCATGACCTGCGAGAGTCAGTCTAGTGGATAGTTAGGCATGCCTAATAGAGTCTTTCAGTAGCTGCAGCGCCCTTTGAACGTATTGGACCCTGATCAGGTCCCCCGTATGGTTCCTCGCGAACCCCCCTCAGTACGGATCCTCGTGGTCCTTTTTAATGAATTTGGATCGGGTTAAGATCCCCCATCAGTAAAATGCTTTTGTGACAAAATAAAGTGGTTTTCGATTTGTACCCGTAAGGTACTAATCAGTTCAGTACACTCGTTATCCACTATTGTGAGTCAGCAGGTGCTTTACTGGTTTGTATTGCTTTGAAATAGCTATCAGAATGGGATATCCGTTTGATTATGATAAAGATCTCAGGAATCAGTTTATATGCATATGAATGTGACTATGGGCTTCAGAATGTATGTCTGTTTTAAATAAGCATGACTTTATATCTAACATGATTATCCGTACTCGTCATGTAATTTGTTATAAGTTTCTGAATGCTTTGATTATGATGCGACTAGAGAATTTATGTATGTAACTTAAACATGTTTTGTTAATATATTAGCTTGTGAACCGAAGCAGCTGTGATGGTAAGTATGTGATGATTACTGTACTCTCTGCATGATGATGATATGAATGTAATACTAAGTGGTTATGCCGTCAGTCTCTGTTATCAGAATGTTTCTGCTTGATGCTTAATATATTTTAGAGTTGCGCAGCGGTATTGTGATGCTCTAAATGTTACCCTTTGGATATTTGACTAGTGTGTATACTTAACATGATTATTAGGTTGTCAGTTCAGGCGTGGGTACTTAGTGATATTTATTGCATGTGTATAGCTCTTGTGACTCCGCATGGTAAGATGCTATCATTTGATACCCATGTAGGTTTATGCATGAGTTATAGTATATAGTTCGGCATGATGATATTTGTATCGTATATTGTATTATGTCTGTTTTGGTATATCCTGGACATGGGTTTATGGTCTGTTTGTGAGTTATCGATTGAATGCCTTTATTGTGCAGCCTGATTATTGATATGCCATGAATATCTGCATTTGTCATCTGAATGTGTTTTGCCTCGACGACCATTGTGAATGGCCGTCCATATTCTTGTGTGTTCTCCCCACTAAGCGTTATCGCTTAGCACGAATTTCTTTTCCGTGCAGGTGGCAGGTTTGGTTCTGATCGAGTCGCGCTTCTGCAGGGTCGGCCACATAGGAGTTAGAAGTTCTGTATTTTGTTCAGCTTCTGTATTTCAGCTTTTGGTATTCGGTAGTATTGTATATGTATTTAATTATGTTTTAATCTTGAGTTTTCTTTTGGGAATGTAATAGTTAGTATGTCCTTATGTTTAGTTAATCCTTTGTTTTATTATTTTAATTATGCTTCAGTTGAATGGTCTTATGAATGCTTCTGTGTATGCTTCTGCATAGTGTCTGTGTGTACATAAGTTATTGCATGATCAGTCCGTGCCTGCAGGTAAGGTAAGTTTTTAATTAATCCGTATTTCTGTATGCATGTTAAGTATGACTGTGTGCTTCCGCATTGTGCATGTGTATATCTGTATATGTGAGCGTCGTGTAGCGCGTCCGTCGGCGTCCTTCCAACGGGGACGGCGATGGGGGTGTTACAGTTAGTGGTATCAGAGCCCAGGTTTGATGGTTCTGGGTATGTTGTTTGTTTTGTGTTGAGTCTTTACATGAGAGTCGGTTTTGTGTCGTGGCCTAATACAGATGCGTCTTGTTTTGTGTCATGTCTAGATGGAGTCTGATCCTAGTGAGAATGCGGGCGAGACTACAAAAAGTGTGAATCGAGTTAATGCTGATCAGGATGTTTCAGAGCATCTTCCAGTTGAAGATTCTGGTCGTGTTTCTGATGATAGGACATTAGTACAAGGATTGATTCGGATTTTGGATAGATTGACTGCTCCTCGTGCCTCTCAAGAAGTTGTGCGGCATGTTCCTCAGAAGAGAAAAGGATCGGTTAGTGAAGTGCCAGCAGGGAAGAGGGTTCGAGAACCTTCAGTGTATCAACAATGTCAGAAGCAACATGGGAACAAGTGTAGGAAGTGGATATCGCTTTTATGTCAGCACTGTCAGAAGCGACATCGTGGTCCATGTCGGAAGCTTTCAGGTGTGGCAGTATGGAACACCGGATTGTCGATTGTCCTAAGAAGATGAGTGAGAGTCTAGCTGGGCAAGCTAGAAAGGATGTGGAGGATTTGCTCAGATCTTCTCGAGTGTCTTCAGAGTTTGTAGCATCTAGCAAGGATTCGAAGGAGACCGAGGGTTCTTCTGGTAAGTTAATTTGCAAGCTTTTGTCTAAGTAAGTTTTGTTTGTTTGGGTTGTGTGGATGTAAGTGTTTCACTGTGAATTTCGAGGACGAAATTCTTTTAGGAGGGAAGAGTTGTCACACCCCAAAATGGCCCTGGTCGGAATGTGCATGCTAAGTCGGGATCGGAAGGGTATTTCAGTAATTTTGTGCATGTGAAATTTGGAATGTTAAGGACCTAATTGAGAAGTTAATTAAGTTTGTCAGGAAGAATTGTGCATGTGAGTGAAGTGTTATTTGTTTAAGGACTTAGGAGCATTATTTGATTTGGAAAATTCTTAGTGGAGTTTGTGGTCTAATTAGGACCTGCCATGTGGGCTTTTTTAGGTGAGCATTGAAAGAAGAAAAAGAAAGGAAAGAGGAAGAGAGGGAACACAGATTGCATTTCCCGTTCGTTCCCCTCTCACGCTCCTCCTTCTTCTTCTCTTCTTCCTTTTATGCTTTTCCTTTGGTTCTCATTTGGCTTGGAGTTGAGTTTGCATTGGTTGAGTTTTGGGTCAGCTTTGAAGAGGTAAGTGGGAGTTAACGTGTTGTTCTTCTTCTTCTTCTTTCTCCTGTTTTGGTTGAGTTAGGGTTTGGACTAAGAATTATGGGTTTTATTTGTGCAAGCTTTGGATTACAAGAAGGAACATAGTAAAGGCAAGGAACGGATTGAGCATTGATCTTGAAGCTGATTTTGGATCGTCATTTTGAGGTTTGGGAGTGTTTTGAATGCATGCAGTGTTTGAGCTTCTGTGTTCTTCAATTTCAGCATGTCTCTGCCCTATTTTCTCACTAGGCTTATAAATGGGTTTACATGGTTTAATTTCTGGAAATTGATGTGTTTTGGAATGTGTCATGCATGATTTATGTGAGTGGATGTGTTAGCAATGCATGATATGAATTGAATTGAAGTTCTGAGTTTAGGTTTTGAAATTACTGTAACTTTTAGGGTTTATGTTCTTAAAGGGATTAAATGTGTTTATGCATTGTTTTAATTGTTGAATTAAGTTGCAATTATCTTGTTTATGCTGTTTGGGACATCGATTGAAAGGTAAGATGGGTTTGGTGGTGTTTTGAATGAGATTGAAAATGAATTTATCGAGTTCTTGGAGTTCTGGGTAACTGGGAATGGAAAATCGCGTCTCTGTAGAATTTCCAGTTCCAGTTTGTGTTCTGTGAGAAGCGAGTCACGTCGCGTGACTTAGAGTCACGGCGTGACTCATGTGAAGGGCAGCGTGACTCCCAGTTGCGAAGCGTGACTCTTCTCTCTGTGAGAGGAAAGTCACGTCTCGTGACTAAGGGTCACGACGTGACCCTTGTGAATGGCGAAGCGTGACTCCAGTCGCGAAGCGTGACTCCTCTCTCTGTGAGAGGGAAGTCACGTCTCGTGACTTAGAGTCACGGCGTGACTCTGGTAAGGGCAATGCGTGACTCCTCTCTCTGTGAGAGGGAAGCCACGTCACGTGACATAGAGTCACGGCGTGACTCTTGTGAGGCCAGGCGTGACATAGAGTCACGTCCCGTGACTCTCTAGCAGGTCACGAGACGTGACACTAGGTCACGACGTGACCCCCTTTGAGGTCAGTCAGTGACTGACCCCTCTTCAGCCCTTTTCCGATTTCGCCCAGTTTTGACCTGCACGAATTTCCTATTTCTTCTGTATGGGTCTTCACTGCTGTATAATTTATGTCAGACTGTTATACGCTCCGGTATGGCTTTTCTGTTTTACTTTGTTTCCCTACATGACTAGTTTTCTTGTAAATGACTTTCAAATGCTTTTATGACCTTTTTCCCCCTTTGTGATGCTTATTCTGGATAGGACTCTTCTCTTAGAATAATCTGCCATGTCTAAGTGTATATTGTATCTTTCCTGATTAAGATTATTGTATACTCATTGGTATAGTAAGATTTCCCCATGTATTCCTGATATGCTTTAGTATTATGATTAATGTCAAATGTGATTGATTGAATGATTGCATGCTCCAGTATATGACTTGAATGAGGTATGAATGACATCCTGCTATGCTATATTTATTTGAATAGTATGGATGATGCCTGAGGACATTGTTATGCTTTAGCCTTTGAACTCAATGTGATATGTTAAGTGTAATTTGGACTATGCATGATTTATATTCAATTATCGTCACCTGACGCATGATTAGGTTTTGTATTGACAATGTTTGGCATGTTAGTGCTTTTATACCTGATTCTTGGCATGCTTTAGAATATTGTTTAATGTTAAAATGTATGGACCGTAATATGTTTTGCAATGCGAATTGCATGCTGTACGACCGACCTTATGAGCATATGTATATGTCTATTGTACTTTGATTTATGCATGATTTATATATATATATATATTTATGCGTTGTGCGATTCGAAATGTGTATTGTTTTATGCATGACCTGCGAGAGTCAGTCTAGTGGATAGTTAGGCATGCCTAATAGAGTCTTTCAGTAGCTGCAGCGCCCTTTGAACGTATTGGACCCTGATCAGGTCCCCCATATGGTTCCTCGCGAACCCCCCTCAGTACGGATCCTCGTGGTCCTTTTTAATGAATTTGGATCGGGTTAAGATCCCCCATCAGTAAAATGCTTTTGTGACAAAATAAAGTGGTTTTCGATTTGTACCCGTAAGGTACTAATCAGTTCAGTACACTCGTTATCCACTATTGTGAGTCAGCGGGTGCTTTACTGGTTTGTATTGCTTTGAAATAGCTATCAGAATGGGATATCCGTTTGATTATGATAAAGATCTCAGGAATCAGTTTATATGCATATGAATGTGACTATGGGCTTCAGAATGTATGTCTATTTTAAATAAGCATGACTTTATATCTAACATGATTATCCGTACTCGTCATGTAATTTGTTATAAGTTTCTGAATGCTTTGATTATGATGCGACTAGAGAATTTATGTATGTGACTTAAACATTGTTTGTTAATATATTAGCTTGTGAACCGAAGCAGCTGTGATGGTAAGTATGTGATGATTATTGTACTCTCTGCATGATGATGATATGAATGTAATACTAAGTGGTTATGCCGTCAGTCTCTGTTATCAGAATGTTTCTGCTTGATGCTTAATATATTTTAGAGTTGCGCAGCGGTATTGTGATGCTCTAAATGTTACCCTTTGGATATTTGACTAGTGTGTATACTTAACATGATTATTAGGTTGTCAGTTCAGGCGTGGGTACTTAGTGATATTTATTGCATGTGTATAGCTCTTGTGACTCCGCATGGTAAGATGCTATCATTTGATACCCATGTAGGTTTATGCATGAGTTATAGTATATAGTTCGGCATGATGATATTTGTATCGTATATTGTATTATGTCTGTTTTGGTATATCCTGGACATGGGTTTATGGTCTGTTTGTGAGTTATCGATTGAATGCCTTTATTGTGCAGCCTGATTATTGATATGCCATGAATATCTGCATTTGTCATCTGAATGTGTTTTGCCTCGACGACCATTGTGAATGGCCGTCCATATTCTTGTGTGTTCTCCCCACTAAGCGTTATCGCTTAGCACGGATTTCTTTTCCGTGCAGGTGGCAGGTTTGGTTCTGATCGAGTCGCGCTTCTGCAGGGTCGGCCACGTAGGAGTTAGAAGTTCTGTATTTTGTTCAGCTTCTGTATTTCAGCTTTTGGTATTCGGTAGTATTGTATATGTATTTAATTATGTTTTAATCTTGAGTTTTCTTTTGGGAATGTAATAGTTAGTATGTCCTTATGTTTAGTTAATCCTTTGTTTTATTATTTCAATTATGCTTCAGTTGAATGGTCTTATGAATGCTTATGTGTATGCTTCTGCATAGTGTCTGTGTGTACATAAGTTATTGCATGATCAGTCCGTGCCTGCAGGTAAGGTAAGTTTTTAATTAATCCGTATTTCTGTATGCATGTTAAGTATGACTGTGTGCTTCCGCATTGTGCATGTGTATATCTGTATATGTGAGCGTCATGTAGCGCGTCCGTCGGCGTCCTTCCAACGGGGACGGCGATGGGGGTGTTACAGTTAGTGGTATCAAAGCCCAGGTTTGATGGTTCTGGGTATGTTGTTTGTTTTGTGTTGAGTCTTTACATGAGAGTCGGTTTTGTGTCGTGGCCTAATGCAGATGCGTCTTGTTTTGTGTCATGTCTAGATGGAGTCTGATCCTAGTGAGAATGCGGGCGAGACTACAGAAAGTGTGAATCGAGTTAATGCTGATCAGGATGTTTCAGAGCATCTTCCAGTTGAAGATTCTGGTCGTGTTTCTGATGATAGGACATTAGTACAAGGATTGATTCGGATTTTGGATAGATTGACTGCTCCTCGTGCCTCTCAAGAAGTTGTGCGGCATGTTCCTCAGAAGAGAAAAGGATCGGTTAGTGAAGTGCCAGCAGGGAAGAGGGTTCGAGAACCTTCAGTGTATCAACAATGTCAGAAGCAACATGGGAACAAGTGTAGGAAGTGGATATCGCTTTTATGTCAGCACTGTCAGAAGCGACATCGTGGTCCATGTCGGAAGCTTTCAGGTGTGGCAGTATGGAACACCGGATTGTCGATTGTCCTAAGAAGATGAGTGAGAGTCTAGCTGGGCAAGCTAGAAAGGATGTGGAGGATTTGCTCAGATCTTCTCGAGTGTCTTCAGAGTTTGTAGCATCTAGCAAGGATTCGAAGGAGACCGAGGGTTCTTCTGGTAAGTTAATTTGCAAGCTTTTGTCTAAGTAAGTTTTGTTTGTTTGGGTTGTGTGGATGTAAGTGTTTCACTGTGAATTTCGAGGACGAAATTCTTTTAGGAGGGAAGAGTTGTCACACCCCAAAATGGCCCTGGTCGGAATGTGCATGCTAAGTCGGGATCGGAAGGGTATTTCAGTAATTTTGTGCATGTGAAATTTGGAATGTTAAGGACCTAATTGAGAAGTTAATTAAGTTTGTCAGGAAGAATTGTGCATGTGAGTGAAGTGTTATTTGTTTAAGGACTTAAGAGCATTATTTGATTTGGAAAATTCTTAGTGGAGTTTGTGGTCTAATTAGGACCTGCCATGTGGGCTTTTTTAGGTGAGCATTGAAAGAAGAAAAAGAAAGGAAAGAGGAAGAGAGGGAACACAGATTGCATTTCCCGTTCGTTCCCCTCTCACGCTCCTCCTTCTTCTTCTCTTCTTCCTTTTATGCTTTTCCTTTGGTTCTCATTTGGCTTGGAGTTGAGTTTGCATTGGTTGAGTTTTGGGTCAGCTTTGAAGAGGTAAGTGGGAGTAAACGTGTTGTTCTTCTTCTTCTTCTTTCTCCTGTTTTGGTTGAGTTAGGGTTTGGACTAAGAATTATGGGTTTTATTTGTGCAAGCTTTGGATGACAAGAAGGAACATAGTAAAGGCAAGGAACGGATTGAGCATTGATCTTGAAGCTGATTTTGGATCGTCATTTTGAGGTTTGGGAGTGTTTTGAATGCATGCAGTGTTTGAGCTTCTGTGTTCTTCAATTTCAGCATGTCTCTGCCCTATTTTCTCACTAGGCTTATAAATGGGTTTACATGGTTTAATTTCTGGAAATTGATGTGTTTTGGAATGTGTCATGCATGATTTATGTGAGTGGATGTGTTAGCAATGCATGATATGAATTGAATTGAAGTTCTGAGTTTAGGTTTTGAAATTACTGTAACTTTTAGGGTTTATGTTCTTAAAGGGATTAAATGTGTTTATGCATTGTTTTAATTGTTGAATTAAGTTGCAATTATCTTGTTTATGCTGTTTGGGACATCGATTGAAAGGTAAGATGGGTTTGGTGGTGTTTTGAATGAGATTGAAAATGAATTTATCGAGTTCTTGGAGTTCTGGGTAACTGGGAATGGAAAATCGCGTCTCTGTAGAATTTCCAGTTCCAGTTTGTGTTCTGTGAGAAGCGAGTCACGTCGCGTGACTTAGAGTCACGGCGTGACTCATGTGAAGGGCAGCGTGACTCCCAGTTGCGAAGCGTGACTCTTCTCTCTGTGAGAGGAAAGTCACGTCTCGTGACTAAGGGTCACGACGTGACCCTTGTGAATGGCGAAGCGTGACTCCAGTCGCGAAGCGTGACTCCTCTCTCTGTGAGAGGGAAGTCACGTCTCGTGACTTAGAGTCACGGCGTGACTCTGGTAAGGGCAATGCGTGACTCCTCTCTCTGTGAGAGGGAAGCCACGTCACGTGACATAGAGTCACGGCGTGACTCTTGTGAGGCCAGGCGTGACATAGAGTCACGTCCCGTGACTCTCTAGCAGGTCACGAGACGTGACACTAGGTCACGACGTGACCCCCTTTGAGGTCAGTCAGTGACTGACCCCTCTTCAGCCCTTTTCCGATTTCGCCCAGTTTTGACCTGCACGAATTTCCTATTTCTTCTGTATGGGTCTTCACTGCTGTATAATTTATGTCAGACTGTTATACGCTCCGGTATGGCTTTTCTGTTTTACTTTGTTTCCCTACATGACTAGTTTTCTTGTAAATGACTTTCAAATGCTTTTATGACCTTTTTCCCCCTTTGTGATGCTTATTCTGGATAGGACTCTTCTCTTAGAATAATCTGCCATGTCTAAGTGTATATTGTATCTTTCCTGATTAAGATTATTGTATACTCATTGGTATAGTAAGATTTCCCCATGTATTCCTGATATGCTTTAGTATTATGATTAATGTCAAATGTGATTGATTGAATGATTGCATGCTCCAGTATATGACTTGAATGAGGTATGAATGACATCCTGCTATGCTATATTTATTTGAATAGTATGGATGATGCCTGAGGACATTGTTATGCTTTAGCCTTTGAACTCAATGTGATATGTTAAGTGTAATTTGGACTATGCATGATTTATATTCAATTATCGTCAACTGACGCATGATTAGGTTTTGTATTGACAATGTTTGGCATGTTAGTGCTTTTATACCTGATTCTTGGCATGCTTTAGAATATAGTTTAATGTTAAAATGTATGGACCGTAATATGTTTTGCAATGCGAATTGCATGCTGTACGACCGACCTTATGAGCATATGTATATGTCTATTGTACTTTGATTTATGCATGATGTATATATATATATATATTTATGCGTTGTGCGATTCGAAATGTGTATTGTTTTATGCATGACCTGCGAGAGTCAGTCTAGTGGATAGTTAGGCATGCCTAATAGAGTCTTTCAGTAGCTGCAGCGCCCTTTGAACGTATTGGACCCTGATCAGGTCCCCCGTATGGTTCCTCGCGAACCCCCCTCAGTACGGATCCTCGTGGTCCTTTTTAATGAATTTGGATCGGGTTAAGATCCCCCATCAGTAAAATGCTTTTGTGACAAAATAAAGTGGTTTTCGATTTGTACCCGTAAGGTACTAATCAGTTCAGTACACTCGTTATCCACTATTGTGAGTCAGCAGGTGCTTTACTGGTTTGTATTGCTTTGAAATAGCTATCAGAATGGGATATCCGTTTGATTATGATAAAGATCTCAGGAATCAGTTTATATGCATATGAATGTGACTATGGGCTTCAGAATGTATGTCTGTTTTAAATAAGCATGACTTTATATCTAACATGATTATCCGTACTCGTCATGTAATTTGTTATAAGTTTCTGAATGCTTTGATTATGATGCGACTAGAGAATTTATGTATGTGACTTAAACATGTTTTGTTAATATATTAGCTTGTGAACCGAAGCAGCTGTGATGGTAAGTATGTGATGATTACTGTACTCTCTGCATGATGATGATATGAATGTAATACTAAGTGGTTATGCCGTCAGTCTCTGTTATCAGAATGTTTCTGCTTGGTGCTTAATATATTTTAGAGTTGCGCAGCGGTATTGTGATGCTCTAAATGTTACCCTTTGGATATTTGACTAGTGTGTATACTTAACATGATTATTAGGTTGTCAGTTCAGGCGTGGGTACTTAGTGATATTTATTGCATGTGTATAGCTCTTGTGACTCCGCATGGTAAGATGCTATCATTTGATACCCATGTAGGTTTATGCATGAGTTATAGTATATAGTTCGGCATGATGATATTTGTATCGTATATTGTATTATGTCTGTTTTGGTATATCCTGGACATGGGTTTATGGTCTGTTTGTGAGTTATCGATTGAATGCCTTTATTGTGCAGCCTGATTATTGATATGCCATGAATATCTGCATTTGTCATCTGAATGTGTTTTGCCTCGACGACCATTGTGAATGGCCGTCCATATTCTTGTGTGTTCTCCCCACTAAGCGTTATCGCTTAGCACGGATTTCTTTTCCGTGCAGGTGGCAGGTTTGGTTCTGATCGAGTCGCGCTTCTGCAGGGTCGGCCACGTAGGAGTTAGAAGTTCTGTATTTTGTTCAGCTTCTGTATTTCAGCTTTTGGTATTCGGTAGTATTGTATATGTATTTAATTATGTTTTAATCTTGAGTTTTCTTTTGGGAATGTAATAGTTAGTATGTCCTTATGTTTAGTTAATCCTTTGTTTTATTATTTCAATTATGCTTCAGTTGAATGGTCTTATGAATGCTTCTGTGTATGCTTCTGCATAGTGTCTGTGTGTACATAAGTTATTGCATGATCAGTCCGTGCCTGCAGGTAAGGTAAGTTTTTAATTAATCCGTATTTCTGTATGCATGTTAAGTATGACTGTGTGCTTCCGCATTGTGCATGTGTATATCTGTATATGTGAGCGTCGTGTAGCGCATCCGTCGGCGTCCTTCCAACGGGGACGGCGATGGGGGTGTTACATTTTCTCCATCCAAAATCATCACATAAAAATTATTTCATAATAATATGCATGCGAGGACCAATGTCCTCACCATTAGTGAATATCTCGATTTATGAATGATCTGTATTTTATTTACAATGGGGGTTGTATTCAGCCCTTAGTTTTATTGTAATATTTTTACATGTGCTTTATTTTACTTATGCTTTTACCGCTTTTTCTTAAATGTATGTTGTGCGCTTTAATTAATTGCATTAAATGTATGTTAAATGGGATGAAATAAGCGCAGTCTTAGGCTCTCCGAGGCGAGAGAAACTTTCCCAATGTTCTATTGGGTGGCGACTCCATGAAACCTCCTTGTTGCCCAACATAGACGCACTTGCGATTTATTGTAAGCTGTCAACGGACCCACAAATGCCCCGATCGCCCTCAAGCGAGCGGTCCCATGGGCGGCAGCGGGGATCCGGCACGTGTCACAGTGGCGACTCCACTGGGGACAAACTCGAGACTTCGATTCTAAAGTACCTTGGTTAAAATTTACAATTGAGTTTTAATTTAAAAATTTCATCGTTTTTCAAAACTGCATTGCATCTCATTAGAGCCTTAGATCTACGCTAGTTTCGTCCCTCTTTTAGCCCCGATGTGTTCCCGAAGCACGACCCTATTTTCACTCAATTTAGGGAAGTGTTAAGGATAATCACCAGCCCAAGCCTCGTACCATCAAGGTATATCAAATGGTGACCCGATCGGTCATTACGCTCGTGATGAGCTAGGCCCGTCGGTAGGGACCATGCTTGGGTAACCCTAAAATATCATCACCCATGACCAAAGCTCATGTAATGGAAATAGTCACTTCCCCTAGGTGGTATGAACCTTAATACTATGCTTGCTATGTGGATCATTATATATTGGACAAGCACATATAATTTGATTGGTCACCTAATCAAAGGCTTTCATGCCCCGATAGGCCCATGTCAACTTGTTCGGGCTGCCTAAATACATAACGATCATAAACCATGTGCTTGCACATTAGATAAGAGATGTTGTGATGTCGGTTTTCCACCGAGCACAATACGCATCCATTGGGTTCCCCGCTAACCTATGGATTAAGCCCACCTAGGAAAGAGACCGCATTACCTCGTGTGTGGGAGTAATAAGGTTGGAAGGATTTACTTAATTGCATGTGATTGTAAATGTTGCATAGCTCACTATCATGCATTGTATATGTCATTCATGCATCATCCTAATAATCTAATTTTTTTCAGCCATCATAGATTCATCTAAGTGGACTAGAGGTTCCGACGGTCGGCTAGTAAGGACAAATCTGCTCTTTGAGTTGCCGGAAATAGTGTCTGACTGGGATTTTGAGTCATCCTCATCAATTAGTGAAGCCCCTGTAGAACCACCAATGGCAGATGAAACTGGAGCACTGACCACTCAAGACCTAGCTAGGAGGCTAGAGGATTTTGAACGGAGAATGATGGATATGATGGGTGCCATGGCTGAAAGGATTGCCCATCCACCTGCTGCCCCACAGCCGCTTGCTGCTCTACAGCCACAGGCATCCCCTCCTCAGGGGCAAGCTGAACCACCTGCTGGTGGGGAGGCTCCCTTCGTTGGAGCTGCTGCTCGCCAACCCAACAATTAGCACAGAGCTGCCGCACCCATCGAGCTAAGAGGGGAAAGGATTCATAACCCCAATGATGATTTCCTGATGGAGGAAGAAGAAGAAGAGGTGCTGATAGTCCACCAAGCTGCGAGGCCCAGAGCACCCAGAGTAGAGGATGAAGCTTTAAGAGGTATGAGACAGCAGATCGAAGCTATCACTCGCATGCTCTCGGCTGGAAAGGGGGTCAACCCAGAAGACAGAGATATGGGGGACGAAGAGTTGCTGCCCCAAAGATTCAAGATGCCCGAGTTGCCGAAATTTGATGGCACCTCTGACCCATCCGCCCACATCAAGCAGTACACCCTGGTCATGAAAGGCACAGGGCTGAGCAAGATGCAGAAGGTGGAATATTTCTGCCTTAGTCTGGTGGGCCTGACAGTTGACTAGTACCACGGGTTGGATAGGAGGTCCAAAGAAGACTGGGACCTTTTGACGGAAGAATTCATGAAGCAGTACGATTGCAGCACTAGGATGGAGGTCACCCTAAAAGACCTCGAGCTTCTACAGCAGAAGAATGATGAGTCATTCCATGAGTACCTTACAAGATGGAGAAACAGGGTCATGGAGATGAAGAGGAAGCCTGACACTGCAGACCAGATTAGGCTGTTTATCAGAAACTCATGCCCTTACTTAAGGGACTTGCTCAGTTTTAAGGGGCTCAAGGACTGGGAGTCGCTTAAGGATATCGCTATAGAAGCTGAGGCGGCTTACCTGGCAAAGAAAGCAAGCCCAAATAACTTTGCTGGGAAAGGCTTTGGGAACCAGTCGAGATTTAAATCAGGAGGTGCCAGGAGCAGCAACAGCAGAAACGGTAGGACGGTAGAGGTCTCAGCTACTGGAGTTGGGCAGGGTTAGAGATACTACTCCAACTTAGGCGGCTCTCTATCTTGGGTGCTAGAGAGACTAATGAAGGAAGGCAAGTTACAACCTTTGCCACCCAGACCAGCCTTGAGTCAGGGATAGCCGGGACATAGAGGTGATCAGTACTGCGCTTACCACCAGCACACCGGCCATTTGACTGACCATTGCCGAGTTCTGAGAAACAAAATCCAAGATCTCATTGACACCAATCAGATCGCAGATCCTGAGAAGAGAGAGAAAAAGAAGAAAGCAGGTTATAATGCAGTCCCTCCACCGCGAACATGATCGTGTCTTGTGGCCCACTAGTGATATTGCTTTTAGATGCTGAAATTCTTTTTATTTCTAGAACATTTTATGTTACAATTTTTGGTTTGTAAAGAAGAGAACAATTTTTGCTTATTTGTATAATATTTCTATTGATTTCATTTCACATGATCATAACACATTTACTTTGGCATTAATTCAAATAATATGACTGCAGTTAATCTCAGAAACTTTGGGGAACCCAAAGAAATTTTAATAGCATCTAACATAGCTCCTGTAGAGAGGGATATTAAAAATAATAAAAAAAAACTAGTTGCAATTAGGGGATTGGATGGAAACTCACTAAGAGCACTAGAACCTTTCTGATTACCCGTCAAAGCGATCCCTGGATAAAACGGAAACTAGAAAATGATTTAGGCAACATTTTCTTTGTATAGTTCCCTAAATGACCATTTCCTACCCTTACTTCACAATCGCTTGCTAGCCCATTGAGCCTTTATGTGGGTATGCTAAATGCGTGCCAATTTTGTTGTTACACATGTTAAAACTATCCCCTCGCCTAAAATGATTTTGACTTCCCCGTAGAAGAGTAGCCTCTCTAGCAGGGATGGATGAACGTTTTAACAATTAACAATTTCTTTGTAGGTTATCAAAATTGCCTTGGTAAGGATGAGTTTACACTTTGGGAAGAGGGTTTCAGTCATGCGCCAAAGACATGAGCTCCTTAAAAAAAGGTAGAGCTCAAAATAATAACCACTTGACGAGTTTTGATGATTACCTTTTTAACTGTCAATCTGATCTTAAATGAGCTAAAATGTTATCAAATCCAAATTCAAGAATACCTTTGTATATACAACTGAGCTGAGAATGGTTCATCCACCAGTCGAGAAAATATTGCGGCCATTTTTCTCTAGCGACCTGATCCTCCTTTGATAGCCATCTACCTAAGCCTAACATTACAACCAAAGTAAGACCTTTTGATTCTTGGTTCAGTCTTATCCAATTAACGAAGATGACCTTCTAATAAGGTTTGGTACATAAGAAGAGGCATATGGTGTTTCTTGAGCTTAAAGCGAGGAGCCACGAGTGCATTCATGCATTCGAGTTAAGTCTCGTCCCCAAAGTTGTATCTAGAATTCGTATTCAAAGAAAAAGATTAAGAGATGAGAGAAAATCTTCAATCATAAAACCCGAGAGGGCTGATTGATAACAGGAGTTTGATGCTTTCAAGATCTATCTCGAGATTAGCTAAAGTCTTGTATTTTTTAAAATCAATGCCGAAATAATGATCATGTTTAATGAAATCAAATTGAAAAACATGCATTTATGCAATGATGTGATCAGAGTATTGTACCCTGTGTGATCAAAGTCATGTATCTGCCTACCCTCTGCTACTCTCAGCACGCAAACGCTTCAGCCGATTCATCCTATTATCAGATGTGCAAAATCAAGCTCATGCAACCATGTCCTATGACTCCCTAAAGATTCTTGCTAACAACTTCAACAATCTTCAAAAAAAAAAAAAGAAAAGAGCCGTTAGAGTGAAAACCGTAACTGGCGCTCTAAGCAAAAACTAGGCAAAAGGATAGGGTGAAACCTGAAAACAGGCAGTCTGTCCTTCAAAAAAAAAAGAAGAAAGAGAAAAGCCACTGGATTGGGTTGGGTCCATTCTAGGCAAAAAATAAGGCACAGGGTTATGTGAAAATCCACAAAGGACGCATCTCCCACTAAGAAAAGCTAGTGTGAAAATCCACAAGGGACGCACTACCTTCAAATAATGACTACAGGTACCGGATGAGAATCTCGCAATCCCGAAGGGCATGAAATTCAAAAGCATCTTAAAAGGTATCGATCCTATTGCAAATTGCAGCTAGCCTGGCTATCATCTCCAAGTCCACATAGATAAATTTTTATCCTGCATTCCTACATTACTCATGCATTTCACTTGCATGCTCACTATTTTTCCTGCATATTTTAGTTTCCCTATTTTGCAGAAAGAGAGATTCGATGCGGACACCGACCAAAGCCGAGTGACGACATCAGTCCAAGCAATCAACCAAAGACTTCTCAGGGAGCAGTAAATTGAAGACCTCTCAGGGGGCAAACGATAAATGAACCGAAGACCTCTCAGGGGGCAAATGATCAATGAACCAAAGACCTCTCAGGGGGCAAACGAGCAAATCGAAGACCTCTCAGGGGGCAATGAATCGAAGACCTCTCAGGGGGCAATCAACCAAAGACTTCTCAGGGAGCAGCAAAATCGAATACCTCTCAGGGGGCAATGAATCGAAGACCTCTCAGGGGGCAATGAACTGAAGACCTCTCAGGGGGCAAATGATCAATGAACCAAAGACCTCTCAGGGGGCAAACGATTAATGAACCGAAGACCTCTCAGGGGGCAATGAACTGAAGACCTCTCGGGGGGCAAATGATCGATGAACCGAAGACCTCTCAGGGAGCAATCAACCGAAGGGCTCACAGATAGCACCACTTCAACAAACGAAAACACACCATGATAATAACCACCATATCAGAATTCTCCAGTTCGGAAAGACGGCTGACTCAGGTACTTGTCACTTTCCTTTTCTTCTTTGAGTTTAGGCTCGCCTAGACCCTAGTGTGCTAGATTCCCCTAAACTGGGGGCAACTGTAGACACCGGGTCCTGAGTAAGCCTAGATCGAAGTTACCCAATGTTGATAATTGCCTTCACAGGCTTAAAAGGTTAAAAGTGATGGTTTTCTCGTCAAATTTGCATTTTAGAGTGAAAAATTAGAAAATAATAAAAAATATTTAAAAAATTAATTTTGAAAAATGAGGGCTTAAAATTATAGTATTTTTAGTCAATTTAAAATTTAAAAAATAAAAAATAAAAAATAAAAAAATTTTCGGATCGCGAGTGTCGGGCGCGGCAGCGCGCTGGGCGCGATTTGGCGAAGAGCAGCGTCGCCAATGCCGCGCGTCGCTAAAAAGCGACGCGCAGCATTGTGCGCACTGCACGCCGCACCGCGCGCTGGGGCGCACGATTTCCGCGCCTCTGCGCGCGGATTTCGCGCAGCCTCGCTGCGTGAAGCCCGTCGCTCAATAGCGACGGGCGTCCCTCATCCCCTGGCCGTCGCTATAGGGTCTGATACCCCTTTTTCCAATTTTTCACCAAAAAATCCGTTTTTTATCCCATTTTTTTTGGGTTTTTGAGTTCAAATTAAATTCTAAAATATTTTTTTAGATAATTAATTAATAAAACTTGATTTTATCATTAAAAATAAAAGAATTTTGTGTTAAAATAGGTTTGTTTTCCTTAATTAAATTAGGGCAACCTATTTTATTTTATAAAGACTTTATGATGAAAAATCAAAAGAGCCTCCACATTCTTTTTAGACCAAAAATTTCCAGAATTCTTCTTCTTCTATTTTCTCTTCAAAAATTTCAGATTTCTCTTTTAATTAAAAAGGTTTAATTGAAATTGAAAGATCAATTTTCAATTCTTAATTATTCCAATTAATTTCTTTGTTTTTCCTCCATAAACACAAGAAATTAATCATCACTTTGAAATCAATTTCTTTTCAATCTTAAGCATACAAGTCAATTCCTTTGTTTTCTCCATAAACAAAGAGAATTAATTTTATTGCTAAATTATTCTTTCAAGCAATTTTCCGGAAAATCATCACTTTTCCTTCATCAAATCCAATACTCTGAGGGTAAATATTCTAGGCTCAATTTCAATTCAATTCTATTTTTATTTAATTCATTCATGTATATTTTATAGTTTTTATTGATTTATTTATTGTTTTCATCTATTCATTTGTTGTATTGATCTTATATTTGTTCCATTTAATTGTTTATATATGATTTGATTTTTATTCATGTGAATATTGTTTTCTTTTAATTCCTAACATGTAAATAATTTATTTTATTGTGATTCCTAATTATTTTTAACATGCAAATAATTAACTTAAATTAATCTTTTTGCCATGTAAATAGTTTATATTAATTATGAACACATCAATTAACCTTGTTATATATCATTATTATTTTCATCATTCATTTGTTTACTAATTTTTATTATTCTTTTTATCATTGTTACATGATTTGATTATTATTTGTTTATTTATTCATTTATTATTTTCCACTTTTCATCATGTGTATATTTTCATGTACTAATTAATTAACATATTATATTTTATTTTCATCACATCATTTAATTATTTATCATGTATAATGCATGTTTCTCATTTATTTTGGTTTGTTAACATTTTGATTCAATTATCATTCTTTTCATATCATCTTATTTTATTTTATTTTGTTATTAATTATTTTTTATGTTTAATTGATTTAATTGATTCAATTACTAACATTATTTTATTTGTATTTTGTTTTTTTATGTCCAAACTCATTTTTGATTAGGCGTTTTCGCGAGCACACGGGGAGGTCCAAAAGGCTCGTTCGGAATATTTATTTTTTTTATTTGTAATATTTTATTTATTTGGCTTTTTCCTATTTATTTTTGCCATATAATTTTCTTGTAAAATTGTTTATTTAGGCCCGCTAGAAAGAAAGTCACTAAACCATTTTTATTAATTAACTTGGTATTTTTTCTTAATAAAAATGGGACCAATGTCTCAATTTTCTCCATCCAAAATCATCACATAAAAATTATTTCATAATAATATGCATGCGAGGACCAATGTCCTCACCATTAGTGAATATCTCGATTTATGCATGATCTGTATTTTATTTACAATGGGGGTTGTATTCCGCCCTTAGTTTTATTGTAATATTTTTACATGTGCTTTATTTTACTTATGCTTTTACCGCTTTTTCTTAAATGTATGTTGTGCGCTTTAATTAATTGCATTAAATGTATGTGAAATGGGATGAATTAATAAATTCAAAACTCAACTATAAACTTAACCAAGGTATGAATAAATGAGAAGTCCCGAACTCAGCTCTGGTCTTTGGGCTCAAAGAGGCGAGAGGTTTACCCTCCAAGACACCTCTTGTGTCACGAGACTTTAGCGTTAATCCTATGCTCCTTAGGGCGAGAGGTTTACCTTCCAAGACCCCTTTGGCTGGCCCAAAATGGATACTAAG
This sequence comes from Excoecaria cochinchinensis, assembly GCA_947683425.1. Taxonomy (NCBI): domain Eukaryota; kingdom Viridiplantae; phylum Streptophyta; class Magnoliopsida; order Malpighiales; family Euphorbiaceae; genus Excoecaria; species Excoecaria cochinchinensis. Next base: position 10,072,047 of record CANTUQ010000004.1, read on the forward strand.
CGCAGTCTTAGGCTCTCCGAGGCGAGAGAAACTTTCTCAATGTTCTATTGGGTGGCGACTCCATGAAACCTCCTTGTTGCCCAACATAGATGCACTTGCGATTTATTGCAAGCTGTCAACGGACCCACAAATTCCCCAATCGCCCTCAAGCGGGCGGTCCCATGGGCGGCAGCGGGGATCCGACGCGCGTCACAGTGGCGACTCCACTGGGGACATACTCGAGACTTCGATTCGAAAGTACCTTGGTTAAAATTTACAATTGAGTTTTAATTTGAAAATTTCATCGTTTTTCAAAACTGCATTGTATCTCATTAAACCCTTAGATCTACGCTAGTTTGGTCCCTCTTTTAGCCCCAGTGGGTTCCCGAAGCACGACCCTATTTTCACTCAATTTAGGGAAGTGTTAAGGATAATCACCAGCCCAAGCCTCGTACCATCAAGCTATATCAAATGGTGACCCGATCGGTCGTTACGCTCGTGATGAGCTAGGCCCGTCGGCAGGGACCATGCTTGGGTAACCCTAAAATATCATCACCCATGACCAAAGCTCATGTAATGGAAATAGTCACTTCCCCTAGGTGGTATGAACCTTAATACTATGCTTGCTATGTGGATCATTATATATTGGACAAGCCCATATAATTTGATTGGTCACCTAATCAAAGGCTTTCATGCCCCGATAGGCCCATGTCAACTTGTTCGGGCTGCCTAAATACATAACGATCATAACCCATGTGCTTGCACATTAGATAAGATATGTTATGATGTGGGTTTTCCACCGAGCACCATACGCATCCATTGGGTTCCCCGCTAACCCATGGATTAAGCCCACCTAGGAAAGAGACCGCATTACCTCGTGTGTGGGAGTAATAAGGTTGGAAGGATTTACTTGCTTGCATGTGATTGTAAATGTTGCATAGCTCACTATCATGCATTGTATATGTCATTCATGCATCATCCTAACAATCTAATTTTTTTCAGCCATCATAGAATCATCTAAGTGGACTAGAGGTTCCGACGGTCGGCTAGTAAGGACAAATCTGCTCTTTGAGTTGCCGGAACTAGTGTCTGACTGGGATTTTGAGTCATCCTCATCAATTAGTGAAGCCCCTGTAGAACCACCAATGGCAGAAGAAACTGGAGCACTGACCACTCAAGACCTAGCTAGGAGGCTAGAGGCTTTTGAACGGAGAATGATGGATATAATGGGCGCCATGGCTGAAAGGATTGCCCATCCACCTGCTGCCCCACAGCCGCCTGCTGCTCTACAGCCACAGGCAGCCCCTCCTCGGGGCCAAGCCGAACCACCTGCTGGTGGGGAGGCTCCCTTCGTTGGAGCTGCTGCTCGCCAACCCAACAATGAACATAGAGCTGCCGCACCCATCGAGCCAAGAGGGGAAAGGATTCATAACCCCAATGATGATTTCCTGATGGAGGAAGAAGAAGAAGAGGTGCCGATAGTCCACCAAGCTGCGAGGCCCAGAGCACCCAGAGTACAGGATGAATCTTTAAGAGGTATGAGACAGCAGATCGAAGCTATCACCCGCATGCTCTCGGCTGGAAAGGGGGTCAACCCAGAAGACAGAGATCTGGGGGATGAAGAGTTGCTGCCCCAAAGATTCAAGATGCCCGAGCTGCCGAAATTTGATGGCACCTCTGACCCATCCGCCCACATCAAGCAGTACACCCTGGTCATGAAAGACACAGGGCTAAGCAAGAAGCAGAAGGTGGAATATTTCTGCCTTAGTCTGGTGGGCCCGGCAGTTGACTGGTACCACGGGTTGGATAGGAGGTCCAAAGAAGACCGGGACCTTTTGACCGAAGAATTCATGAAGCAGTATGACTGCAGCACTAGGATAGAGGTCACCCTAAAAGACCTCGAGCTTCTACAGCAGAAGAATGATGAGTCATTCCATGAGTACCTTACAAGATGGAGAAACAGCGTCATGGAGATGAAAACCACCTCCCCTCCGGTGAGCCTCCGGCTACAGTAAGCCCTATTCCCTTTTTTATTTATTTATTTTATTTCGATTTTATTATTATTTTATATATTATTATTATTATTATTATTATTATTATTATTATTATTATTATTTTTATGTATTTTATGTTTATTATTATTATTATTATTATTATTATTATATATTAGTATTGTTATTTTATGATGTTATATTATTTTTATTTGGTTATTATAATTATCATTTATGTTGCATATTCATTAATTACACCAAATTAACTATCAATTCATTTGATTAATCATTTGTTTATTTCAATTATTCATTTATCGATTTATTTACCATTTAATTTAATTTAATCCATTATTAACTTTAATTATTTTTTTAATTTAATTTATCCAAGTATTTATTTATTTGTTTATCTATATTTATCCTTATTTCGGATTTTTTGACACTAATGTGTTTATTTATTTTGTGAGATAATATTATTTGTTCTTGGGATGGCTTGGATGTAAGATGATGGCATTGGCCAAATGTTGAGCGTTCCCACCCGGTTTGATCCTTCTAACCTTGTCTATTATTTATTTTTATTATTTATTTATTTATCTTTATTATTCATCATTATTTTATGTAAATTATTTTATATCGCTGTAATAAAAGTGGATTAATGTTTCATAGTGATTAATTTGGATTTTTTTGTAAAATTAAGGACCAATGTCCTGTTTTCATCCAATAAATTATTCACTAGAAATCGCTTTATAATAAGTGCATGGTAGGACCAATGTCCTCATTATTAATGAATAACCCGTTTTATACATGTATTGCACTTTTACAAATGGGAGTTGTATTCCGCTCCTGGTGTTATTGTAATATACTTTTGAATGCCTTATTTTGATTTTTACTTCCTTTTACCGCTTTGGACGTGAATGATTGCGCCGTTAATTAAAATGCATCATGTGGAAAGATGGTGAAACAATGAATTCAAAACTTAATTATAATATTGATCAAGGTATAAATAAATGAGAAGTCCCGAACTCACTCTGGTCTTTGGGGCTCAAGAGGCGAGAGGTCTAGGACTTCCAAGACACCTCTTGAGTCTCACCAAAAGGCTTAAATACACAATCCTAGGCTCTAGGGGAGTAGAGGATGAGGCCTCCAAGATCCCTCTGGCTAGCTCAAGATGGATATGTATGCGCCGTCTTAGGCTCGATAAGGCTAGCCGACCCTTCCCAATGTTCTATTGGGTGGCGACTCCAAGAAACCTCATTGTTGCCCAAAATAGACGCACTTGTAAATACCTTACAAGTTTTATGAATCTTTCCTGATCGCCCTGAAGTGGGCTTTCAGGAGGACACGGGGTTCGGCGCGTGTCACAACAAGGATGCTGAGTGGGCACAGTTTTTGAGTTTGAAGCATTGGGTTATGTTAGTATCAAAGTTTGAGAAAGAATTCAACCGTTTGGCTAAGTATGCCCCATAAGGTATTCTGACTGAAGAGTTCAGATGTAGGAATTTTGAAGCCAGTTTGAATGAGTCGCTAAGAGCAATGATTATCTCTCTGATGAGTACTCCGGGCATTGGGTACTACCAGATTGTGCAAGCGGCTGTGCAGGTCGAGAGATCTAAGTCTGTTTTGAGAGAGAGAGAGAGAGAGCTCAAAGGAGGAATCCCCCTCGTGGTGGATCATCGTCATCATCATCGGGTAAGAGGTCAAGGAACCCGCATGATGAGTCATCAGGTCCAGCTTCGAGAGGTAGGAGACAAGGTTCTTCTAGGGGTTCTGGTTTTGGTAGTGGTTGTTCTGGTTTGAGGACTGATGTGTTGCCTGAGTGTCCTCACTATAGTAAGCACCATTGTGGTGAGTGTAGGTGGCTCACGGGTGGTTGTTTCAGATGTGGTAGCACTGATCACTAGTGGGCAAATTGTCTGAGGTATAGTAAGGCTCTTAGTGATTTGCGTGAGGCTAGCAAAGTTGGTTCCAATGCTCCGCAAGCAAATCGTGGTAGAGGTCGAAGCGGTCGGTATAGAGAGGGAGTTCCATCAGAGTAGGTTGATCGTCCTTTGATGGTTCCTCCTAGAGCTTATGCCTTGAGAGCTCGAGATGAGCAAGATGCCCCTAATGTGATTGTTGGTAAGTTCCTACTCTTTGACACTGAGTTATATGCTCTAATTGACCCTGGCTCCACACACTCATATTTGTGCACAAGTATATTATTTGATAAGATGCATGATGTTGATCAATTACACTATGAGGTTTGTGTGACCAGTCCTTTAGGGCATAGTGTCAATGTGAGTAGAGTGCATAGGAATTGTCCTCTTTTGGTGCAGGGTGTTGAGTTTCCTGCTGATTTGATAGAGTTGCCGTTTCGAGAATTTCATCTGATTTTGGGTATGGATTAGCTTAGTAAGCATCGGGCTGTTGTGGATTGTCATAGGAAGGTAGTTGTATTGCGAGATAAAGATCAGTCTTCTGTTGTTGTCAAGGGTTTGGGTTCGAGTTCTTTGAGTAATGTCCTCGTAGGTCCAGGCGAAGATTTTTTCATCTTTTCTTAAGATTCTCTCAAATTTTTCTCAGTCTTCAGGAGTTATGTTAGATGCTATCAAGATTTCTTTCGGGTTTTCCGAGGTTCTAAGATTGAATGGAGTTGCATCAGTTCAATTAATATCAAATATGGATGCATTATGATCATGATTATGCATATTAAAATCATCAAAAACATCACACAAGTAAGCAAAATTGTTTATTCTATTGATAGAACTGTAAACGTCATTAAGATCATTAAAAAGTTCAGTAGTAAAAAGAAAATCTAGACGATTCTCTTCCTCCTCTCATGCCGACGCAACTATCAAAGCCGACGGTCCTGAAACAATCTGGCACTTTGGAGGCTTTGCAGCGACCCCTTGCATGGCTTCTTACATCTTTGCTTTCCCTTTCACCTGGGCAGTCACTAGTTCTCAGTCATAATCTCTTTGGGGGCTTCACGGTCCTAAATTGTCCCCTTGGTCATGATTTCTTCATCCCAAAAGCCCTCTGCTGGCTTGATCAATCCAATGTGCTAATCAAAGATGTCGTTAAAGACCTCAAATCCGGCACAATCTTCCCATCAACCCATTGAGGCTCTGCTTCCCCCATGTAGGCTCAGATTGAAGTCGCAGGCACAAAACTTTCTCTGATATGAGGGATTTCTCTGACCGACTTCTTACCCATCTTTGCTGTACTTTCATATCCAAGGCCCCTCTTATCCTTCTGACCTCTGGTGGTAATTGCTGTTGGCGACCCCTAAGAGTTCTTACCCAACCCGCGCTGGGGAGGAACGACATTCTCTTCATTATGTTCAGTACCTGAGGGCTTCCTTCCCTATGCTCCTCTTTATCTATCATAGCAACATGAAACCCACTGAAAGGCTATCTCGCAATTTCCAATATTGAGACTTGATTTTCCCTTACAGCCCTTACAGTCACGACTTGCCCCTCATGAGGGATCTTAACCATTTGGTGCATAGTAGAGGGGACTCCTCCCAGCTTATGGAACCAAGGCCTTCCCAAGAGGGCTGAGAAATTGGTGGGGATGGGCAAGACTACAAACTCCACTTCGGCTTCCATAAGGCCTATCTTGACTGTTGTCTTAAATGTCTCGGAAGCCTGCCTCTGCGAGTTATCATAAGCTGTGATCGTTAGATCAGACTTAGCCAGCATGTCCTCAGTTGCCCCAAAAGCCGCCATTACCACTAGTGGGCATACATTAATCGATGAACCATCATCCACCATGACACATGCTGTGTGCTTTTGATTGATCTGAGCCCATATGTACAAGGGGTGATTATGATTGCGTCCTTTCGCTGGCAAGTCAGCACTTGTAAATACCACATTTTCACTGGCTCCCACCTTTACTACATCAAACAAGTCTGTGGGCGATATGGTTGTGGCCACCGTTGTCTCGCATAAAGCTTCTACAAGCTTTTGTCTGTGAGATGGAGACTATAACAATATATCCCATATCAAAATTTGAGCCGGCGTCTTTTTCAGCTGCCTCATTATTAGATCTTCTTCTGGCTCCTTTTCTTTTTGGCCTACCACTGGATCTTGTGGCCTCTCAACTTCTAGGACTACCATTCCACTTCAAGTCACTACTCCAACCTCCTTCTTCTCTTTCTTCTTCTCTTCCTCCTCCGATCCCCACGGGTCGGGAAATGCTTCACCTTCAAAATTATTATTTTTATCTCCACTTTCATCAGTGGACCAGTAATCGATCATTGCCATGGGAAACCCTTCTTTACTTATCTCGAGGAGGCTTGTGATAGCAGTGTTGGCATCGATGCCGTACAAATCTCTCAACACAAATCCTTCAGGCAGATTGGATCAAATCATGAGTACAGGCAGGGGCACTGCTGCATAGTTACTAGGCTTCTTTCTCTTTTCGCTCTTTTTCGGATCTGTGATTTGCTTACTGTCAATGAGATCTTGGATTTTATTTCTTAATGTTCTACAAAAGTCAGTCGGATGCCCCATATGTTGATGATAAGCACAAAACTGATCATTTTTGTGTCCTGCTTGATCCTGGTTTTTAGCTGGCCTCAGCACTAAGGGTCTTAGCTGCCCTTCTTTCATCAACCTCTCCAAAACCCAAGATAGGGGTTGGCCTAAATTCGAGTAATATATTTGGCCTTAGTGAGCTTTCGTGGCCGAGACCTCAGCTGTTCTACCATTGCCACTCTTGTTACTGCTACTACTTCCCACACCAATTGGCCTATTCCCAAGTTGATTCCCAAAATTTTTCTTAACAATGTTGTCTTGGCTTGCCTTCTTCACCAAATACTCCCCTTCTGCTTCGATAGCTATATCCTTGAGAGATTCTCAATCTTGGAGCCCCTTCATCTTCAACCCCTCTCTTAGGTATGGACTCGCACTTTGAATGAATAATCGAATCTGATCTGGGGTATCCGGCTTCCTCCTCATTTCCATTACCCGATTTATCTACCGAGTGAGATACTCATGGAATGACTCATTAAGCCCCTATTGAAGTAGCTCCAAATCTTTTAAAGTAACCTCCATCCGGGTGCTACAGTCATACTGCTTAAGGAACTCCTTGGTTAGTAGGTCCCAATCTTCTCTTGCCCTTTGATCTAAACTGTGGTACTAGTCTACAGCAGGCCCAGTCAAGTTGAGGCAGAAATATTCCACCTTCTATCTCTTGGTAAGCATAGTCCCCTTCACCATGAGTGTGTACTACTTGATATGGGTGGACGGGTCTGATGTGCCATCAAACTTGGGTAGGTCGGGCATCTTAAACCTCTGAGGAAGTATTTCCTCGTCCTCCAAATCCCTATCCTCGGGGCTTATCCCCTTTCCAGCAGACAACAAACGGGTCATCACCTCGACCCTCTCTTTTATCTTCTACAGGGCAGTATCCTCTTTAGGAGATCTGGCTCTCACTGACATGGACTCTTCATGCTTATCCTCTACAAAATCCTCTTTAGGCCTATGCTCCCCAACCCTTCTAGGATTAAAATTCGGAAACATTATGTGCTCAATAGCAGGAAGTGGTTCTACTACTGTTGTCGGAGGTGTCTCCCTGATCGAAATCTATTCGGTTTGGCCTCCGGCAGGAGTGGCAGGTTGCTGGCCCGCTGGTGGTATTAAAGCAGCAGTTAGGTTACCCATCATAGTCATCATTCTTCGCTAGATTTCCTCAAATCTGTGCTCTATTTCTTGTACCCTCCGATCCATCTCTTGGATGGCATTTGACTCTAGGTTGGTCATATTATGATGCGTGCCAAACCTGGCAAAGGCCCTTATTTGAACTTGCTTTTAGGATTCAAGGGATTGGTTCACGTCTTTTGATCTTGGGTGCCATGAGACATCTTGGATGCCTCCTTCCCAATAGAACATTGGAAAGGATCATCTAGCCTCATGGTTCCTTTAGGCACCTTTGAGGTATTTTAGAGTCGCCACCCAATTTATGAGAAATTGGAAAAGGACATCTAACCTCTATTGTCTAAACCAGAGATAGTGTTCGGGACTTCACTCTTATTTCTGCTTTGGTTAATTATAAATGAGTTTTTAAATTCCTAAAATTCTATCTCTTATCTTACACAGTTAATGCATTTAGATTAAAAGGCGCATTACAAGCATTCAAAAGCGATAAGTAAAAAAGCTATAAAGAAAGCGATAAATAAAGCGATAAAGGAAAGCAGTAACATGCCAAGCACACAAGGACAAGAGAAATTAGGGCGGAATACAACCCCAATAAAAGAAGATTTAAAAATGTAAATTGGGATGGAATACACTCCCAAATAGAAATTAAATAATATTGCCCCAAAATTAATTACAAGGACCCAAAAGGAAATAAATATAAATTTGAAATAATCAAACAAAATCAAACATTGAGAAAAACATACATAAATCGGGACATTCGTTTGGTTTAGGAACATTGGTTCCTTCGCGCTTGTTTGAAGGTTTAGGAATATTGTTTCCTTCGTACTTATTTGTAAAGGGGTCGAAGAGTTGTTTGATTGTTTGGTTGAAAACCGGGATGAGTGATCCCATTTTGGAGAAAAAGAAACTCTTCGTTTTATTGTAATGTTTTACATTCCTTGGCTAAAATGCGGGACATTGGTCCCAATTTTATTAGTGAAAATTCCAATTTAATTATAGAAAAAATTTTGTGACTTTTTATCTCACGCGTACATAAATAAAATATTTCTTTTACAAGTAAACACAACATAAAGAGAATGAATAGGAAAGGTCTCACCAAACGATGCGGTCTCCTACGCGTGGTGACCTATCCGGGAGGTCACAAGAATGCCCACATAATGCAACTTAAAATAAATCTTAGACAGAAAAATAACATCAAAAATATTAGTAATAAATTAAACAAGTAAGGACGAAATAATGCTAATAATGATGGTAATAACGCGACACAACAAAATAGTAATAATAATAAGTATGATAGTAATAATAGACAATAAGTATAATAACAATAACATACAATGGCAATTATACCAACGAAAATCATGTTGACAGGAAGCTCATGAAGTGCAATAATAATAATAATAATAATAATAATAATAATAATAATAATAATAAATAAGACAAATAAACATGAGGTAATAATAAATAAATAAATAATGTGATGATAGTAATAATAATAATAATAATAATAATAATAATAATAATAATAATAATAATAATAATAATAATAATAATAATAATAATAATATAAGACAAATAAACATGATGTAGTAATAAATAAATAATGTGATGATAGTAATAATAATAAGAAGAAGAAGAAAAAAAGCCATGCCGGCAAAAAATGAAAGGAAGTAAGTTAAAATCCCAAAGGTTAAACTAAAACTCACAAGGAAATCAAATAAATAGCTAAAGAAAAAAATGTTAATAGTGGCAAAACATGAGGAAAGTATTAGACAATATACATGATATTAGTAGCAAAAGGTAAAATATTAATAATAATAAATAATATACAAGAGGAAATAAATGAATGAAAATGGTTCCAAGTGTTTACCCTCATAATTTTATAGATTGAAGAAAACGGTGTCTTGATCCGTCCCCCTTGTCGGATTTATGGTGATAGACACCCGAAGAAAATATAAAAATCTATGTTTTTAAATAAATTAGCTCAAGAAAATATTTTTGGTGTGATGAATAAGCAAAGAAAATTAATTTTTCTCGCTCAAATTGAACCCAAGATGAAATGTTTTTTAAAGAACAAAAGATTAAAACTTGAGAAACAAAATCTTAAGAACTTTTTGAAGAAGAAAAAAAAGTTTACTGGAGAAAAAACTAAAAACTCTCCTTTTTCTTTTTTCTTTCAATAAAATCCAGCCTCGTCAAAATGAAGGGAAGTGACCCTTTTGATTTACTGTCTTGCCCGAAACTGGGAAGAGACAAAAGGCCCTTTTAATTTCCGTTCCCCAAAAATATCACTAAAACATGAAACTAAAAAAATAGACTGGAAAAATTAACCCAGAGAGAGAACAGACGAAAGGGATAGCAGCGGGCAGCAAGGCGCAGGGCTGCCTGCAGGTGGGGCACGCGTCGCACGGTGCGACATGCGCCCCCTGCGGGCTCGTGTCCCGTGCCGGGCGCACGTCACCTGTCACACCCCGTTTGCCCCCTAGTAGAATGAGCCTGTCTGTGTGAGCCTGCATTTGCATGTGTTCGGTTTATCATAAGGGTATTTTGGTAAAAATGCATATTTTTGGGTTTTGTTAGTATGTGGGTGCATATAGGGTATTAGTGTGTGTATTAAATGGGTTATGGTTGTGTGCACTTGAGCATATCATATTATGGTGTTTTAAGTTGGGATATGCTTGTGTGTGTGTTCATACCATTGTAGGGTGTGCATTAGTTGGGAGTGTAATAGGTGTGTGTAGTGCATGTTAGTTTGGTGTGAGTGGTTAGCTTCACCAATAGGAAATGGACACATGCTTAGGGCAAAGAAAAGAAAAAGAAAAAGGAAAGAAAGAAAGGAAATTGCCAGATTCACGTTACTTTCTTCCCTCACCTTCTTCTTCTTCATTTTCTTTACTCTAAGAACTGTATTGTGGATTCAAGTCTTTATTGGTGAAATTAATCATCTCTTTGCATCTTCTTTGGTAAGTAAATGTATTCTTCTCATTTTGTTCTCTCATTTGTTTCATCTTCTTCTTCCTTGAGTTTAGAATTAACTTAGGGTTTGCATTGTTGGATATTCTTTGTTGTGTTGTGTTTAGCTGAGGCTCCTCGCGATCCTAAGGGCAAGGATATTGTTGGGACGAGTGGAGCTAAGTGATTGAAACTTAGAATCTCAGGTTTGGGATTTTTACTTGTGGATTGTGCTTGATTTGAACTTACTGTAATTTCTAGGGTTTATGTTCTTGAATGTGGTTATGTATGATTTTGATTGTGATGAGTGTTTAATTAAGTTGTTATATGTCATTTTGATGCTTGAATGATCTTCTGGAAGGTAAGAACTGATTTGTGTGATTTTGATTCAAGTTTGGAGTTGATTTCTGTGTTCTGGGAAATTCTGGAAAACTGGAAAATCGTGTTACTGTAGAAAATTCCCGTTTTGCTGTGTCTATCGCATGACTACCCAAAAAGAGAGGTAAGTCACGAGACGTGACTTCCAGTCACGACTCGTGACCTGCCAGAAAGAAGCTAGTCACGAGTTGTGACTGCCTGTCACAACTCATGACCAGCCAAGAGGAAGGCAGTCACGAGGCGTGACTCCCAGTCACGACTCGTGACCGGCCTGAGACAGTCACGTGTTGTGCATTTTTCTAATGATGCAACATACCGCAAGTATACGGTGTACCGCAATAGTACTTTAGATATCGATCCCACAGAGAACGTGTTACACACTATTACGTTCCTCATATTCCTCGTCTTCCCAATCATCATCCAGCCTCGGGCCAGGTCCTCCCCTATGTACCCCAGAAGTAGTAGCTCTTAGGTTCATGAGTGGCGGCCGAGTTTCATCTTGTGGGTCCTCCCTGACCTCTTCCCTTTCATTATTCCTCCCAGGAGGAGGCTGTGGGTTCTGCGGAGCTGCTTATTGACCCATTGCAGCTATCATTGCCAATATCCGGTTCTCAAACTCTTCTAACCTTCGGCCCACTTCCTCTGCTATCAGTACCCGGGTGGCCTCTGCCCCTCTCGATGAGTTTGCCATTTCTTTGGGTACAGAAAACTGATCTGAAGTGGTGTAACTGGTCTCAGAAGAACTGTCCGGATACTCTATCCTTTCTGGTAACTCGAAAAATGGATTCCTGCGTAACCATCCTCGGGACCCTCTTGTCCACCTAGGCGAATCTAAGATTGCTGAAAAACATAGGGGTCAGGCTGATGCATGATTGCGCAAAAGATAATTCATGATCGTGCTATGCAACACTCACAAGCCACATGCAAGCACATAGGTCCTTCCAACCTTATTACTCCCGCACGCGAGGTCATAGTCTCTTTCCTAGGTGGGATTGGCCCATGGGTCAACCTGGGGACCCGATGAACGCGTATGGTGCATGGTGATAATCCGGCAGCATAACCTCTCCTAACTAATGCACAGGAGGATGTGTTATGATCATTATGTATTTAAGCAATCCGAATAAGGCGTCCTGGGCCTATCGGGGCATGAAAGCCTTTGATTAGGTGACAAGTCGAACTATCTGGGTTTGTCCAATACATGATGACCCATACAACAAGCATCGTATTAAGGTTCATACCACTTAGGGGAAGTAACTATTTCCGTTAACATGAGCTTTAGTCAAATGGTGGTGTTACTTTAGGGCTACCTAAGCATGGTCCCTGCCAACGGGTCTAGCTCATCACGAGCGTAACGACCGATTGGGTTACCATTTAATATACCATGATGGTACGAGTGTAGCGCACCAATACCCCTTGGGAATATATCGGAGTCGCTACAACGCATGCACATACAGAACACTCATGCGGAAGCGAAGATAAAATCATACAATCACATGCAGCGGAATAATGGTCTTTAACATAACAAAAACATGCCAAAAAGCAATATATTCGTTTATATATTCAAAATGAAACTATTCTTTTACATTATAACATTTACTTTACATTTATGTTTCATTTACATATCTTATACCTTATACAAGATTGCTTTGCCAAATAAATGTCCTATACAAAAGACGCTTTTCCTTTACATATGCCCAAGCTATACAAAACGCTAGAACATGTATACAAAGCTATGCCATATACAAAAAGACTTCAATATACTCCTAGTGGCCATGACCTTGCAGATGTGCAACCCTCCGAACCTGTAAAACCTACACGGGAAAACACCCGTGCTAAGCGATAACGCTTAGTGGGGATATCACATATAAAAGACTTCTAACGAAGTCACAAGCATAATCATTAAGCATATCATTAGACGATATGCCAATCAATAAGAGCATATAAGGATATAAGCATTTATCATACTTGTAACATACCAAACATATAGTCATTCTGCTATATAACATATCTACTAATCTCATGTAACCTATATCACGTTCATGTTCTTTTAACTCTAATTATCAGCTCATGTAACATATAATATCATGTCATTGCATATCATGTCCATTTATTTACATATAAGCATAAAGCATACTTATAGCATATCTTATACAAATAGTAACTTCTCATATACTTGTAAGCTCATATAAGTGTTTCAGATGTACGATAGCCATATACTTCTCTAGCTATGTACTATAGCTCTTTAGCATTTATACATCTCTTGTACATATAGACACCATTTCTTAAACATATAACAGTATCATCTTTTGTACATTTAACATCAATTCATATACTTTTACGTTTTACACTTAGCCCATTGTCATAACATAAGTGGATATGGGTACATGTAGATACCAAGTAATGGTACCAAAACATCTAGAGACCATAGTCTCAAGCCATCTAGAGACCGTAGTCCCAAACATCTAGATACTTTAAGTAACAGCATCTAGACATCCATCGATGCCAAACATATAGACACCCGTCAGTGCAAACATCTAGCAGCTGCAAATCATCTAACCCTTTATAGGCATGCCTATCTATGCACTTAAATGAGCATCTAAGGCTTATAACCATTATCCCATATCAAAACATGTATGGTCATTCATATACATTTATTTAAATCCGTGCTAGTCATGTAATCTACTTCATATCTTACTATACATACATACATGTCATTCTAAACTCATTCACATGTAACTATATATGCATATCATTGCATACATGGTTCACCATGCTAAAGATATTTTAAATATATGCTTGTTAATACGCATCATCATTCATGATTTATCATACTTAATCTACACATGGATATACTCATATATATGCATTAGCACGTTCATGGTTATTTGCATTCTCATTTACACTTATTCACCTTCACATTCTTGTTGTACGCATCCATATTCAAGACTATACATATTCGCATTCAAAACTATAGCATTCGCATTCACGATTTATCATATTCGCATTCACATACTTAATTCATCACACTTAGAACACTTATAGCTCATATATATATTAGTATCCATAATTTATCATACTTAGGATACTCATTTTATAATGATAAATATGTATTGGACAAGTCATGGGAACTCGTGGTGAAGTTCGGGGGCATTTCGGGAAAAAAAACCCTAAAAAGACAAAACAGGGAGGGGTCACGGTGGTAATGACCTTGTTGTGACCGTGAGGTCCATAAATAGGCATTCTGCCTACTGAAAACATATGTCACGATGGCAATGAATTTCATTTTGACCTTGACATACCAAAATAAGCAAAACAGAAGTTAAACTTCAGGACTGCTTCGCACCACAATTTTGTACAGCCCAAACCGAAGTCTTATGCTCAATATTTGGCAAAGGTGCCTTCATAACATTTCTTCCTCTATATCTTATCTTTAAAATGAGACAAGTTTCAGGGCAAGTGGATTTGTAAAAAATCAGATATTAAATAAACAATATAGACTGTTCCAGTGAACCCTATAAGGTAGAGACACGTCTGTTTGTGCTATTTTTAGGGGTCTTAGAGCTAGAATTAGCTCAAAGTTATTTCTGACAAATTTATAGGTATAGAAGTCATGGTTGAAATGAAGCAATAGAAACGCAATTTGGAGTTCTGAAACTCTAGTTATGCCCGAAATACTATACGGAGGTCTAGTAAGCTATAAGCAGAATTTTCCCTAACACTAGGGTTCATACTTTTCATGCTTATTCACTTAATATGCTCATGGATTTTGTTCAATACTCATCACACATCATGTGTACACTTCAAGTACACCTCTATCAATTAACACATAATCATGCATCAATTACACATCACAGCCAACTATCCAACACAAATAATCAAATAAAATCAACATAAAAACACATAAGAACACATATATCCCAAACCTCAAAAGTAGATTGCTGGACACTCTCTCACTGTCTAGAGCTTCTCCTTGCCCTTAGGCTTCCTCTTATCCAATGATTCTTGCATAATCAATCAAACACCTACTCTTAGTCCATAACTCAAATCACTTAAACCAAATCAGAAATGAGTAGAAGAAAGAGATGAACATAACTTATTAACCACACTTACCTTCTTCACTTAATTCTCTTCTTCAAACTAATCCACATGCAATCAAATTCAAGATTCAAGCATTAAGAAACCAAGTTAAACTCAATGAAAAGAGAGATAAATTTCAGAAAAATGGAGAGAGAGATGGTCAGATTTCATTATGCTCAAATCCAATTTCTGCCTCTTCATATTCTTAAATTGCATGCAAGAAGATTGGCTGGCTCAAGGGAGGAGCCACACGTGGATTCCACTCCTCAGCCTCACCAAAATCCAGCAAATGATCTTTGGCAAATAACCATTTAGTCCCTCTCATATATTCTATCCCTTAATGGCAACTTTTCCTTTTTCTATTACACCCTTGGCCCATTAATTACTCACTTAATCCAATCTCATTAACACCCTAACATGCAATTGACACTATAATCCGACTATGGTGCACTTTGGGGTATTACAATTCTACCCTCCTTAAGAAATTTCGTCCTCGAAATTTCCACTGTAATAAACAGAAAATCATGCTAGTCAATGCACAAATGTAAATCTTACTAGATGGACCAGCAGGATCTTCAACTTCTTCTCCGATCATGGCAAAGACTTGCCTCTGTCCGCTAGGAGCAGTAGGCCGCTCTACTGTCTCGGACCTTACTTGTGCTCCTCTTCCTCTTCCTCCACTAGTTCTTGTTGATCCAGATACGTTTGCATTTCCTTTATTCACTTGAGAACCAGAATTCTCTTTAATCTCAGGGCAGTTAGCAAACATGTGGTCCATACCTCCGCATTTGAAACATGCTCCTGTAAGTTTCCTGCATGTTCCCCAATGGTTCCTTTGACAGTGCTCACATTTAGGTATTGTGCTACCTCTACTCGAAGGAGGCACAACACTACCCATCGATGCAAGCTCTCGAAATGAATCTTGCGTAACCTGTCCACTTGCAACTCCTCTAGTCTTCTTACTACTAACTCTATCATTACCAGATACTTTCCTCTTATGCTCTTTCTTTTGCTTTATTAACTCAGCTTCTTCCAATTTTATGGCAGTCAAAACCAACTGATAATAATTTACTGATTGCATAACAGCCATGGCAGACAAAGGTCCTCTTATAGGTTCTCTTAATCCGTCCTCAAATTGTCGACATCTAAAATCATCTGTTAACAATCCTTTTGGCACATATTTACTCAGTCGACTGAATTCCTTGTCATATTCTCCTACTGTCATACCTCTTTGCTTCAAACTCACAAACTCTCTCCACTTTACTTCTTTATAGGCTTTAGATGTACTTCCTTTCAAATTCTTGAGCAAAGAAGTCCCAAGTCAACTAATCTAGTCGTTGGGGATTCCGAAGCACTAGTTCCCACCAGTCATAAGGTGGACCATGCAATAATGATACTGCACATGTCACATGCTGATCTTGTGGACAATTAATTTCCTGTAATATCCTTTGCGTCCTTTGTAACCAAAACTCAGCCATCTCTGACTGATCCAAAGTAGTCCCACTGAACTCCTCTGCCCCTCTCTTCCTAATCAAGTCTGTTGGAGGCTTAGGGGCACTTAACCTTTCCATTACTTGTATCATTCCTTGCCACAACATTGGGTCACCATAATTCGGACCTACACCTTCTGCTCGAGGTCTCTCTTGTACTGGCGGATTAACTCTCGCAGGATTAACACTACCCGTTGTTTCTCCTACATCCTCACTCGGATCCGACTCCATCTACTACCTACACAGGGTAACATCTGCATTAGGCCACAACTCTAGATAGACTCACATACATGTAATCATTACTCTAACATCTTATCATCCAGAAACAACTACCTAGGCTCCGATACCACAACTTGTGGCGCCCCAATACCCCTTGGGAGGATATCGGAGTCACTACAACGCATGCACATACAGAACACTCATGCGGAAGCGAAGATAAAATCATACAAGCACATGCAGCGGAATAATGGTCTTTAACATAACAAAAACATGCCAAAAAGCAAACTCATATATTCGTTTATATATTCAAAATGAAACTATTCTTTTACATTATAACATTTACTTTACATTTATGTTTCATTTACATATCTTATACCTTATACAAAATTGCTTTGCCAAATACATGTCCTATGCAAAAGACGCTTTACATTTACATATGCCCAAGCTATACAAAACGCTAGAACATGTATACAAAGCTATGCCGTATACAAAAAGACTTCAATATACTCCTAGTGGCCATGACCTTGCAGATGTGCAACCCTCCGAACCTGTAAACCTACACGGGAAAACACCCGTGCTAAGCGATAACGTTTGTGGGGATATCACATATAAAAGACTTCTAACGAAGTCACAAGCATAATCATTAAGCATATCATTAGACGATATGCCAATCAATAAGAGCATATAAGGATATAAGCATTTATCATACTTGTAACATACCAAACATATAGTCATTATGCTATATAACATATCTACTAATCTCATGTAATCTATATCACGTTCATGTTCTTCTAACTCTAATTATCAGCTCAAGTAACATATAATATCATGTCATTGCATATCATGTCCATTTATTTACATATAAGCATAAAGCATACTTATAGCATATCTTGTACAAATAGTAACTTCTCATATACCTGTAAGCTCATATAAGCGTTTCAGATGTACGATAGCCATATACTTCTCTAGCTTTGTACTATAGCTCTTTAGCATTTATAAATCTCTTGTACATATAGACATCATTTCTTATACATATAACAGTATCATCTCTTGTACATTTAACATCAATTCATATACTTTTACGTTTTACACTTAGACCATTGTCATAACATAAGTGGATACGGGTACATGTAGATACCAAGTAATGGTACCAAAACATCTAGAGACCATAGTCTCAAACCATCTAGAGACCGTAGTCCCAAACATCTAGATACTTTAAGTATCAACATCTAGACATCCGTCGATGCCAAACATATAGACACCCGTCAGTGCAAACATCTAGCAGCTGCAAATCATCTAACCCTTTATAGGCATGCCTATCTATCCACTTATATGAGCATCTAAGGCTTATAACCATTATCCCATATCAAAACATGTATGGTCATTCATATAGATTTATTTAAATCCATGCTAGTCATGTAATCTACTTCATATCTTACTATACATACATACATGTCATTCTAAACTCATTCACATGTAACTCTATATGCATATCATTGCATACATGGTTCACCATGCTCAAGATATTTTAAATATATGCTTGTTAATACGCATCATCATTCATGATTTATCATACTTAATTTACACATGGATATACTCATATATATGCATTAGCACGTTCATGGTTATACGCATTCTCATTTACACTTATTCACCTTCACATTCTTGTTGTATGCATCCATATTCAAGACTATACATATTCGCATTCAAAACTATAGCATTCGCATTCACGATTTATCATATTCGCATTCACATACTTAATTCATCACACTTAGAACACTTATAGCTCATATATATATTAGTATGCATAATTTATCATACTTAAGATACTCATTTTATAAGGATAAATATGTATTGGACAAGTCATGGGAACTCGTGGTGAAGTTCGGGTGCATTTCGGGAAGAAAAACACACTAAAAAGACAAAATAGGGAGGGGTCACGGTGGTAATGACCTTGTTGTGACCGTGAAGTCCATAAATAGGCATTCTGCCTACTAAAAACATATGTCATGGTGGCAATGAATTTCATTGTGACCGTGACATACCAAAATAAGTAAAACAGAAGCTAAACTTCAGAACTGCTCAATATTTAGCAAAGGTCCCTTCATATCATTTCTTCCTCTATGTCTTATCGTTAAAATGGGACAAGTCTTAGGGCAATTGGATTTGCAAACCATCAGATATGAAATAAACAATATAGACTGTTCCAGTGAACCCTACAAGGTAGAGACACGTCTGTTTGTGCTATTTTTAGGGGTCTTAGAGCCAGAATTAGCTCAAAGTCATTTCTGACAAATTTATAGGTATAGAAGTCATGGTTGAAAGGAAGTAACATAAACTCAAATTGGAGTTCTGCAACTCCAGTTATGCCCAAAATACTATACGGAGGTCTAGTAAGCTATAAGCAGAATTTTCCCTAACACTAGGGTTCATACTTTTCATGCTTATTCACTTAATATGCTCATGGATTTTGTTCAATACTCATCACACATCATGTGTACACTTCAAGTACACCTCTATCAATTAACACATAATCATGCATCAATTACACATCACAGCCAACTATCCAACACATATAATCAAATAAAATCAACATAAAAACACATAAGAACACATATATCCCAAACCTCAAAAGTAGGTTGCTGGTCACTCTCTCCCTATCTAGAGCTTCTCCTTGCCCTTAGCCTTCCTCTTATCCAGTAATTCTTGCATAATCAATCAAACACCTACTCTTAATCCATAACTCAAATCACTTAAACCAAATCAAAAATGAGTAGAAGAAAGAGATGAACACAACTTATTAACCACACTTACCTTCTTCACTTAATTCTCTTCTTCAAACTAATCCACATGCAATCAAATTCAAGATTCAAGCATTAAGAAACCAAGTTAAAATCAATGAAAAGAGAGATAAATTTCAGAAAAATGGAGAGAGAGATGGCCGGATTTCATTATGCTCAAATCCAATTTCTGCCTCTTCATATTCTTAAATTGCATGCAAGAAGATTGGCTGGCTCAAGGGAGGAGCCACACGTGGATTCCACTCCTCAGCCTCACCAAAATCCAGCAAATGATCTGTGGCAAATAACCATTCAGTCCCTCTCATATATTCTATCCTTTAATGGCAACATTTCCTTTTTCAATTACACCCTTGGCCCATTAATTACTCACTTAATCCAATCTCATTAACACCCTAACATGCAATTGACACTATAATCCGACTAGGGTACACTTTGGGGTATTACAACGAGGCTTGAGCTGGTGATTATCCTTAACACTTCCCTAAATTGAGTGAAAATAGGGTCGTGCTTCAGCAACGCACCGGGGCTAAAAAAGGAACCAAACTAGCATAGATCTAAGGCTCTAATGCGATGCAATGCAGTTTTTGAAGAAGGTGAAATTTTTAAACTAAAACTCTGTTATAATTTTTAATCAAGGTACTTTCGAATCGAAGTCTCGAGTATGTCCCCAGCGGAGTCGCCACTATGACGCGCGCCGAACCCTGCGTCCTCCCGAAAGCCCGCTTCAGGGCGATCGGGAAAGGTTCATAAAACTTGTAAGGTATTTACAAGTGCGTCTATTTTGGGCAACAATGAGGTTTCTTGGAGTCGCCACCCAATAGAACATTGGGAAGGGTCGTCTAGCCTTATCGAGCCTAAGACGTCGCATACATATCAATCTTGAGATAGCCAGAGGGATCTTGGAGGCCTTATCCTCTACTCCCCTAGAGCCTAGGATTGTATATTTAAGCCTTTTGGTGAGACTCAAGAGGTATCTTGGAAGTCCTAGACCTCTCGCCTCTTGAGCCCCAAAGACCAGAGTGAGTTCGGGACTTCTCATTTATTTATACCTTGATCAATATTATAATTAAGTTTTGAATTTATTGTTTCACCAACTTCCCACACGATGCAATTTAAATTAAAACGCATTCATCCATTTAAGAGCATAAAATAAAATAGCATTAAAGCATGAAATAAATTTACAATAATACTAAGGGCAGAATACAACCCTCGTTTGTAAATGTGCGATACATGCATAAAACAGGTTATTCATTAACAATGAGGACATTGGTCCTCGCATGCATTCATTATGGAAAACAATTTTTATGTGATGATTTTATTGGCTGAAATGGGACATTGGTCCACCGTTTTCGGGAAAATCTCCAGGTTTAATTGTTAAAAAGCTTTTGGTCCTTTTTACCTTAACAACATTAAAACCATTTCTATAACAACATAAATAAAAAGGTAAGGGTAGAAAAATGAACCCGAATCGAGATCCTCAGGATAGCGCAACCAACATCTCTCACAACTCCAACTTTCAATGGTCAGAAAAGAACTCGCAAGGATAAACATGTTAGCAAAAACGTGAATAAAGATAAAAATGAGAAAATTCCTACAGAAACAAGTCAAGAGATAGAATTTTATGAGATAAAAATGAGAATTTCGCCTAGGGATGGCTATCTGGATCATGCCAGCGGTCTTCCCTAGTGAGGGGAAAAAAAACAAATTAAAGAACCTCTTAAATCTTTTGTGGAAAAGAATATGAAGTGTATATAGAAGTTAATATAAATCAAATTAAATTATACAAATGTTAATCCATAATGTTTACCCTCGGATTTTACCTTTTAGGGTGGATGTCGAATGATTTTGTCCCCGTGTGCTTCGCAAGGATCAAAAGAAGAATCAGATCAAAGAAAGAAAATTTATGTTATTCTTTCCTTGAAATTTTGATAGCGATCGTGTGTTCGAATTAGTTATATTGATGGAAATGATTGAATTTCGTCACCTCAATTTGACTTAATTCGTAAGGAAAAGAATTGAAGAAATTGATTAATTAAAAGAAGTTTTATCAAAATAAAACTCTACAGATGAATAGAGATTTCTTAAACTTTTTGGGTAATTTACTCACAGAAAAGCCCTTTTCTAAAAAGCAATTCTCTCCAAAAAAATATTTGATAGCCTCTATTTTTAAATAAAATATTTCTAAAATTTCTCTCTCTTTTTGCAAATTTTCCCCAAATTTCCTAACCCCTAAAACTGAAATTTGATCCTTTATTTATAGGATTTTATGAGATAATTAAGATAAACCTCTATCTAAAGTTTGAATTTTAAAAGGACTTTAAAATTCAAGTTTTAGATAAATTCTATCCCCATTTCGAAAAGAAAAGAGATCAAATTTTATCCAATCTCGAGTGATCCGGTCAGTTACCGTATCGACGGGCTTCCCTGCACCTACCGACGGCCGTCCCTACTAGGGGCAAATGCGGGAGACTGACTAGGGACGGAGCGTGAACTAGGGACGGGCGTCCCTACATCGCCACCTGTCCGTCCCCACTACACCTAGCGACGGGTATCTCCCCAAGTAGAGACGTGCGTCCCTACACAGACGGTATGCCCGTCTGTGAAGCAAAACTCCCATTTTTACCCAAATTATGTAAAATTTATCCAACTCTTTCAAAACTACATGCTATAGAAAAAAAAAGATTTTAATCTTTGCGAGACCGAAAGACGAAAACCTCCGAATTTCATCACCTTACTCGGAAATCGACATTGATTTCTTCATCGGGTAACTCTGATCTGGACTGCCTCGAGACCTGGTGTCTACAGGGGGTCACACGGTGGTCATGAAAACTTGCCCGCCATGTCAAATGCTGGAATTTAAATATAGTCAAAATAGAATGCTTTTACAAGGTGGTAAGAAAAAACCTGACCGCCATGTGGGGGACTCCACATGGTGGTCAGGAACTCCTGACCGTCGTGCGTGATGCCCAAATTCAAAAATTGTAGGACATAATGCATATACATGGCGGTAAGGGTATTCCTGCTCGCCATGTAAGGCTACAACACGGTAGGCAGAAAGTCCTCACCACCGTGTGGGTCGCTGGATAACTCAAGTATTTCAGGTCTAGCACAATCATTGTAACTCCCTTACACTATATGTACACTACTTGTTTAATGCTACTGTCCGATTACCATGATTGTTTTCAAAGTCATTTTAGCCCTAATTGTAAATTTGAGGGAAATTTTTTTTTTCCACATTAAACATTACATTCAGTTAACCATTGTTATCCTTAAAATTTTAAGTTGCCGATTGACCTATAACTTTCTAATATTACTATTCATTTGGTCAAAATTTCGGTAGTATAAAGGCTTGTATTTTTACCTTCCCAAACCTGCAAATTCAAATAACCGCAGCCCCAGTAAGGGCACTGTAACACCCCCTTCCTATACGTAGGCGATCCCATCCGAATCGGAGTGAGATGCCGTATGAGTCAGGGTGTCACCACACAGATACAACACAAAGCATACATTCATGCATCACAAGCATACATAAATACGTGGTAATTAAAAACTTAACTTACCTTGAGGGGCAAGAGCTGGTCATGCATACTCACACACACACAAGCTCTAAGCGGAAGCATACACACATGTATACATACAATCATTGAACGGAAGCATAAGATGAAAGATACAACTAACAGATAACTTGATATATCATTAAAATAATACATCCAGGTCCTTACATATGAATACATATACAAAAGCTACAAAAATACATAATCCAAATTATAGGAACTGATAACAAAATAACAGAACTTCTAACTCCTATGTGGCCGACCTTGCAGATGCGCGACTCGAACTGAACCAATCCTGCCACCTGCACTGGAAAAGAACCCGTGCTAAGCGATAACGCTTAGTGGGGAGAACACACCAGAAATATGGACGGCCATTCACAATGGTCGCCAAGGCATAACACATTCACAATGTCAAATGCAAATATTCATAGCATATAAATAATCATGCTTGCATATTGACGCCATACATTCAGTCACTTGTATCCACAACCATATATATTTTAACTGATAGGTCATCTCGTTAACATGCTCATCCGATTTCCACATTCAATACTCATGTCAATTCAAACCAAAGCGGACAGAATACCTTACAAGATACAATATTAACATGCATAAATCAATACAAACTCAATTGCATAAACTTACCGCATTCACCAGAATATCAGATATTAGAAGGCACATCATGCGTATTCGCAATATAATAAATCTTGCAGCTCTCTTACGATAGTACCCATATACCAACCTAAGGCCGATTCACACATGATGTAACTTTCATGAAACCATCATACAAGGACGTACATATACACTAGGTGATAATCGACTCTGGAGGTTAGTGCATTACACTACCCTACCATAATGTACACAAATCTTATAAAAAACTGCTAGAGGTCTAAACATACCAATATCATGCCATAGTGCACACATGCACAAGCCAAGAACCAAGGGACATCATCAAAATACCACACTTCCACTGCGCAACTCTAATACATTTAATATCATGCCATGAAACATAAGCACCTGTTAATATGCCGAAGACTCTATGATAGCTAGGACTAAAGAATTATATAGCATCTCATTACATTATTGCACATGCACTTACCGAAAGCCGATCCACATGCATTGCACCACAATAATACACATACCATCCGACAATGAGATGAAAGCACATGCCAACATACCGAAATCACTACTATAGCAAACTAGAGAAAACACATACCATAACACAATAAGTATGGCATTCAATAGTCAAGATCACATTCATATTCATACTAATTCACATACTCAACCATGACAGTCAATAGTGCAAAATCACATTCACATACTTACTAATTAACCAAAGCATTCAGTAATTCAGGCTCGCATTCATATACATAACAATTCCCATGCTTATAACCATAACAGACTATATTCAAACACAGTCACAATACGATATATGTGAATAGTCATCCACAATGTACATGCTTGAGTCATTTTTATCCCATTCAGAGGTTCATAATCACATTCTGATAAATAACTGATTCACATAACTGAAATCTTACACATTCGGATATCTCATTCACTTATTCATATTAGACAAAGCAAATAGAATATCTGCTAACTCACTTTAGTGGATAACGAGTAAACGCATAGCATACCTTACGGGTACGAATCGAACGCATAGCGTACCTTACGGGTACGAATCGAAAACCATTTTACTTTATCATATTTAAAACATTTTACTAAGGGGGATCTTAAACAAGATCCAAACACATTGAAAAGGATCGCGAGGATCCGAACGCATAAAAAGGGTTCGCGAGGAACCAAACGGGGACCTGATCGGGGTCCAAACGTCAAAAGGTACTGCAGCTAAAGATACTCTATTAGGCATGCCTTACTATCCACTAGACTGACTCTCGCAGGTTATGCATCATTCAAATCATGTGGCGAATCACATAATATAAATATCATCATGGATAATCCAAAGTATAGAAGACGTATACATATATTCATAATGTCAATCATACCTCGTCCAATTCATATTATAAAGCATGCAATATAATTCATGGCAACATATTATAACATTACTCAATATTCTAAAGCATATTAGAGTCAATCATAACCACACCATAATGCCAACAATTAATAATGCAAGGTCTTAATCATACAATGATACAATTTATACTTAAGCATAGCATATTATTCTGAGAGAAGGATCATGAGTAAATTTATGCATAACACCTTTCACATTTTTGATACAACATGCTCCTAATAATAATAACCATGAAACATGGCATTCAACTCACTTGTATTCAAAATGTTACATGCGATACGAATCACAATAATTAATATAGATAAACCAAATCATACAGTTTAAACCCAACAATAATCTAACAGAGTTTCCATTACTAAGCATATCATAGTCAAATATTAGCATACTATCAATTCAATAATCACCCAATTCAGAATACCAATACTAAAAATGATTTAGGCAAAAACATGTCCCGTAAAATAGTGAGAAACCATGCAGAGTGAAAGAAAAGGATCATTTTCGAAAATAAGATAGAAAATAGGACAGAAGAAGGGTTGCTGAGCATAGCTGGGCACGACTTGTACACATGAGCACGACTCGTGGTCATGTGTGCGAGTCGTGCTTGAAGAACACGACTCAAGCTCTTTGAGCACGGGTGTGTCCTTCGAGCATGTCTCGTGCTCTGCTACCGAGGGAGAAGAAAAATGCCAATGGGGAAGAAAGCCACCAGCACGTTTCGTGCTTCACAAGCACGACTTGTGCTCTTTGACACGACTCGTGTCCTTGGAGCACGTCTCGTGCTCGTGGCTGTAGGGAAAGAAGAAAGAACAAATCTGAAGGAGGAAGAACCAGCACGTTACGTGCTCTCGAGCATGTCTCGTGCTCTTGAGTATGTCTCGTGCTCATCTCCTCACAAAGCCCACATTCATCCATGAACACGATTAATCATACGTAAACCCAGAACGTCAAGAACAGGTTACCCAAATTCACGAAATTTCACTACCCAAACTCACATACCTTCAATTCAATCCTTATCATGCATTACTAACACATCTACCCACATAAATCATGCATATACACATACCAAAACACTCAAAGTTCCAGAAATTAAACAATACAAACACATTTACAACCTAAGTGAGAATTAGGGCAAAATAACTCAAAAGCTCAAATGCAGAAATCAAGCTCCCAAACTGGGTAATGATGACCCAAAATCACTCTTCTAGCTTCAATCTTCAGTCCTTTCCTTGCCTTTAACTTTCTTCTTGTCACCCAGAGCTTGCACAAACCAAAACCCAGAATTACTCTTCAAAAAATCCTAACTCAAAATAGAAAAACCAGGAGAAGAAGAGGAAGAAGAACATGCAGGAAACCCTAACCCCAACTTACCTCTTCAAAGCAGCCTCTAAGACTTCCCAATCAACTCCAGCTCACACACAAAACTAGGGGATGAAGAGCAAGAAGAGAGGAGAAAGAAGGAGGAGAACGTGAAGAGGAGGAGGAGAGGGCAGAACGTGATCTGCCTCCCTCTCTCTTTCTTTTCCCTTTTTCTTCTCTCCTCACTAATTACACACACCCACCAAGCCACATGGCAACCTCCTATTGGCTCCAACCACAATATGTTGTCTTATTACTCTTTGGTCCTTGGCAAACTCTTACTTCACTCACTCACACAAATATTTTCTCACTTGAACTTTAATCACTTCTTCAGTTAGGTCCTTAATTACTCAAATTCCATATGCACTAATTACCAAAATACCAATCACTTATCCGACTTAGCTTGCACATTCCGACTACGCCCGATTTGGGGTGTGACAACTCTTTCCTCCTAAAAGAATTTCGTCCTCGAAATTCACTTACGTCGGAAAGAATTCCCAACACAACACTTCAAGTCACCAACAAGTCATACACTCTACTTCCAAACTACTCATTTGCTTACACTCGTCGCCATCGCTATACTCTTCAATCACTTTCTTACATTCGAATCAAACACGGTCACCTGAATAATCATTACTCATATGCACATTAGAAATCAAAGCACAAGCACTTCACACATAAACCCATTTAACTTTCGCCGATTGCTACCCAAATCCTTTAATACTTCAAAGAGGTTCGTCATACATGCTGTTCCACCTTACTAACAATACTTCTGTCAAACCCCAAAATCATTTTACATTCACTTGTATAAGATTCCGAAATACTCCATGTATACCCGGTCAGCTTTCTCTTAATCAAAACGCAAATGCAAATGCTTCTCATGTATGATCAAAGGGACGATAATGAAATGAGAATGCGATGGCTCATGTATGCAGAGTGATGCAAATGATATGCAATTGAGGCTATAATGATGCACTTTGTCCCATCCCCATGATTCAATATGCTTTTTTTCAAATACTTTTTCTGGAGATAGCTGATAGGCATACAGGGTGTTACCAAAACCTTACAGAATCCAAATACCCTTCTTTCTAAAAGTACCAAAACAAACTTTACTCGAACATATCAAAACAAAACATACCAGAAGGCTCTACAGGCTCCATCACTTCACTGCGGTGTGCAAAAAATCCCGATGGCACACGGGTGGATCTAAGTAGTGCCTCTACATCCTTTCTAGCTTGCCGAGCTAGATTCTCACTCGCCTTAGGACAATCAACAATTTGGTGTTCCATGTTGCCACATCAAAAACAAGCACCCGTGAGCTTCCGGCACAGGCCCCGATGTTGCTTCTGACAGTGCTGACATATTGGCGGTAACCACTTCTTCTTACACTTATCACAGTTTTGCTTCTGACCATGTTGACACATTAAAGTTTCTCGAATCCTTTTTCCCATTAACACTTCTCTACCCGATCTCTTTCACTTCTGAGGTACATTCCGAACAAAATCTTGAGAAGCTCGGGGAGCAGTCAACCTATCCAAAATCCGAATTAACCCTTGCACTAACGTCCTATCATCAGAAATAGGAATAGAATCTCCAACCGAAGGATGCTCGGAAACACTCCGGTCAGCACTAACTGGGTTCAAACTTTTAGTTGTCTTTCTCGCATTCTCATTAGGATCAGACTCCATCTAGACACGACACAAGACAAGGCACATCTGCATTAGGCCACGACATGAAACCGACTCGCATGCAAAGACACGACACATGACCGACTAGCATTCCAAGACTCGACACTCAAACAAACAAAGAGAACCAGAACCGCTAAACCTGGGCTCTGATACCACTAACTGTAACACCCCCTGCCTATACGTAGGCGATCCCATCCGAATGAGAGTGAGATGCCGTATGAGTCAGGGTGTCACCACAAAGATACAACACAAAGCATACATTCATGCATCACAAGCATACATAAATACGAGGTAATTAAAAACTTTACTTACCTTGAGGGGCAAGAGCTGGCCATGCATACTCACACACAGATAAGCTCTAAGCGGAAGCATACACATATGCATACATACAATCATTGAGCAGAAGCATAAGATGAAAGATACAACTAACAGATAACTTGATATATCATTAAAATAATACATCCAGGTCCTTACATATGAATACATATACAAAAGCTATAGAAATACATAATCAAAATTACAGGAACTGATAACAAAATAACAGAACTTTTAGCTCCTATGTGGCTGACCTTACTGATGCACAACTCGAACGGAACCAATCCTGCCACCTGCACGAGAAAAGAACCCGTGCTAAGCGATAATGCTTAGTGGGGAGAACACACCAGAAATATGGACGACCATTCACAATGGTCGCTAAGGCATAACACATTCATAATGGCAAATGCAAATATTCATAGCATATAAATAATCATGCTTGCATATAGACACCATACATTCAGTCACTTGTATCCACAACCACATATATTTTAACTGATAGGTCATCTCGTTAACATGCTCATCCGATTTCCACATTCAATACTCATGTTAATTCAAACCAAAGCAGACAGAATACCTTACAAGATACAATATTAACATGCAGAAATTAATACAAACTCAATTGCATAAACTTACCGCATTCACCAAAATATCAGATATTGGAAGGCACATCACGCGTATTCGCAATATAATAAATCTTGCTGTTGTCTTACCATAGTACCCATATACCAACCTAAGACCAATTCACACATGATGTAACTTTCATAAAACCATCATGCAAGGACGTACATTCACACTAACTAATAATCGACGCTGGAGGTTAGTGCATTACACTACCCTACCATAATGTACACAAATCTTATACAAAACTGCTAGAGGTCTAAACATACCAATATCATGCCATAGTGCACACATGCACAAGCCAAGAACCAAGGGACATTGTTAAAATAACACACTTCCACTGCGCAACTCTAATACATTTAATATCATGCCATGAAACGTAAGCACCTGACAACTTGCCGAAGACTCTATGACAGCTAGGACCAAAGAAATATATAGCATCTCATTACATTATTGCACATGCACTTACCGAAAGCCGATCCACATGCATTGCACAACAATAATACATATACCATCCGACAATGAGATGAGACCACATGCCAACAAGCCGAAATCACTACTATAGAAAACTAGAGAAAACACATACCATAACACAATAAGTATGGCATTCAATAGTCAAGATCACATGCTTATTCATACTAATTAACATACTAAACCATGACAGTCAACAGTGCGAAATCACATTCACATACTTACTAATTAACCACAACATTCAGTAATTCAGGCTCGCATTCATATACATATCAATTCCCATCCTTATAACCATAACGGACTATATTCAAACACAGGCACAATACGATATATGTGAATAATAATCCACAATGTACATGCTTGAGTCATTTTTATCCCATTCAGAGGTTCATAATCACATTATGATAAATAATTGATTCACATAACTGAAATCTTACACATTCGGATATCTAATTCACTTATTCATATTAGACAAAGCAAACAGAATACCTGCTGACTCACTTTAGTGGATAACGAGTAAACGCATAGCGTACCTTACGGGTACGAATCGAACGCATAGTGTACCTTACGGGTACGAATCGAAAACCATTTTACTTTATCATATTTAAAACATTTTACTGAGGGGGATCTTAAACAAGATCCAAACACATTGAAAAGGATCGCAAGGATCCGAACGCAAAAAAAGGGTTCGCGAGGAACCAAACAGGGACCTGATCAGGGTCCAAACGTCTAAAGGTGCTGCAGCTAAAGAGACTCTATTAGGCATGCCTAACTATCCACTAGACTGACTCTCGCAGGTCATGCATCATTCAAATCATGCGTCGAATCACATAATATAAATATCATCATCCATAATCCAAGGTATAGAAGACATATACATATATTCATAATGTTAATCATACCTCGTCCAATTCATATTATAAAGTATGCAATATAATTCATGGCAACATATTATAACATTACTCAATATTCTAAAGCATATTAGAGTCAATCATAACAACACCATAATGCCAACAATTAATAATGCAAGGTCTTAACAATACAATGATACAATTTATACTCAAGCATCGCATATTATTCTGAGAGAAGGATCATGAGTAAATTTATGCATAACACCTATCACATTTTTGATACAACATGCTCGTATTAATAATAACCATGAAACATAGGCATTCAACTCACTTGTATTCAAAATGTTACATGCGATACGAATCACAAAAATTAATATAGATAAACCAAATCTTACAGTTTAAACCCAACAATAATCTAACAGAGTTTCCATTACTAAGCATATCATAGTCAAATATTAGCATACTATCAATTCAATAATCACCCACTTCAAAATACAAATACTAAAAATGATTTAGGCAAAAACATGTCCCATAAAATAGTGAGAAACCATGCAGAGTGAAAGAAAAGGGTCATTTTCGAAAACCAGATAGAAAACTGGATAGAAGAAGGGTTGCTGAGCAGAGCTAGGCACGACTCGTGCACATGAGCACGACTCGTGCTCATGTGTGTGAGTCGTGCTTGGAGGGCACGACTTGTGCTCTTTGAGCACGAGTGTGTCCTTCGAGCATGTCTCGTGCTTTGCTGCCGAGGGAGAAGAAAAAAGCCAGAGGGGAAGAAAGCCACCAGCACGTTTCGTGCTTCAAGAACACGACTCGTGCTCTTTGACACGACTGATTCCTTGGAGCACGTCTCGTGCTCGTGGCTGTAGGGAAAGAAGAAAGAACAATTTTGAATGAGGAAGAACCAGTACGTTACGTGCTCCCGAGCACGTCTCGTGCTCTTGAGCATGTCTCGTGCTCATCTCCTCACAAAGCCCACATTCATCCATGAACACGATTAATCATACGTAAACCCAGAACGTCAAGAACAGGATACCCAGATTCACGAAATTTCACTATCCAAAGTCACATACCTTCAATTCAATCCTTATCATGCATTACTAACACATCTACCCACATAAATCATGCATATACACATGCCAAAACACTCAAAATTCCAGAAATTAAACAATACAAACACATTTACAACCTAAGTGAGAATTAGGGCAAAATAACTCAAAAGCTCAAATGCAGAAATCAAGCTCCCAAACCTGGTAATGATGACCCAAAATCACTCTTCTAGCTTCAATCTTCAGTCCTTTCTTTGCCTTTAACTTTCTTCTTGTCACCCAGAGCTTGCACAAACCAAAACCCAGAATTACTATTCCAAAAATCCTAACTCAAAACAGCAAAACCAGGAGAAGAAGAAGAAGAAGAACATGCAGGAAACCCTAACCCCAACTTACCTCTTCAAAGCAGCCTCTAAGACTTCCTAATCAACTCCAGCTCACACAAAAAACTAGGGGATGAAGAGCAAGAAGAGAGGAGAAAGAAGGAGGAGAACGTGAAGAGGAGGAGGAGAGGGCAGAACGTGATCTGCCTCCCTTTCTCTTTCTTTTCCCTTTTTCTTCTCTCCTCACTAATTACACACACCCACCAAGCCACATGGCAACCTCCTATTGGCTCCAACCACAATATGTTGTCTTATTGCTCTTTGGTCCTTGGCAAACTCTTACTTCACTCACTCACACAAATATTTTCTCACTTGAACTTTAATCACTTCTTCAATTAGGTCCTTAATTACTCAAATTCAGTATGCACAAATTAGCAAAATACCCATCACTTATCGGACTTAGCTTGCACATTCCGACTAGGCCCGATTTGGGGTGTGATAAGCACAATAATAATATCAGATATCTCATATCATTAATAGTCCAAAATATCCATTCATGATAGAGTTATACCAATACCAAGTATTCAAACATATACAACTACTTATACCAACTTCTCAATATACATGCCAACAAAACATACATAAACAAACTCATATCTTCCTTCTCTAATTACACTCCCAAAACGCCTGAGGTATGCTGCTCCATTCCTAAACCGTACCTACACGCAGTCAAATAAAACTACGTGATGAGCATTAAATATGCCCAGTGGCAATTACAAATCCATAAATTTCTACTATCTAAAGTACTATTAATTAAATATAATATTGTATTCCATTAAGTACAATAATTATATTTAACCAATAAATTCATAAATTTTGTTACCTATTTACTTATTAAATTACATTATTCACTATTTACATTTTAACCCTTTAATTAGCTTTACAATTCCAATAATTACATTAAGGTCCTTAATCTTTTCCCATAATTATATTTATGTCCCTAACTTTCAATGATTCCAATTATGTCCTTAACATTTTCAATAATTTCATTTATATCCTCATCTTTTTCAATAGTTCCATTTATGTCCTTGATTTCACTTATTTACCAATTACCCTCACCTATTCTTAATTTTCACTCTTAACCCCTTATGACTTACCAAATTACTTTTTTGTCCTTATTTTACCACTTTTACTCAAAATTACTATTTAATCCCCATCTTTTCATTTATTTACACAATTATCATTTTAGTTACACTTTTTAACTAATTTACTCTATTTTCCACTATTAAGTGTAAAATTACCATTTTACCCCTAAATTTTCTATTTCCTTCAATTTAGTCTCATTTTCACTTATTTTAATCAATTTTGTCTCATTTTTACCATTTTGCCTCTAGTATACGCCCGGTAGAAATCTACTGATCCAATATACGGGATGTGGACTCCATAAATCCACTACACTATAGAATGATTCCAATAAGACCATTCTTCACTAGCAGTGCACTACACTGATCACTTTAAACACTATACACTGGGATAGACCATCATTGGTCTATTAATAGTGAGTCGTCATGACTCGAACCATGGTGTGGAATACCTATGGCAAGCCAATTATATCCTGGACTAGATTTCACTACCAGACTACTACTAAGGGCAATATTCATTAAAATTTCACTTAAATTACATGATAAGTCATCATACATCATTCGACCATGTCATCATATTTTCATACAAATTCACATACATACTCATTTATCATTATTTTATCATTTTATGCTATAATATACCATAAAACACCCAAATGCTCATTAATTACCCTACATGATCAATTCGACCAAGGTAAAAATTTTACATTATAGTCATATTTAATTCATTTAATCACTTAGTCATTAAAATTACATGTTATACTCATCATAAACATCAATTACATGCCTTAATTACCAACATACACCACTAATTCCTTCAATATTCAATTCGGCCAACGTTCTATTAATGCACTATGTATATTTTTCATTCTTTTAATCACTAAATTACTCAATTCACATATTATACTTGTTATATATTCGAATTAAATGCCATAAACATTAAGTTATACTTAGAATTTCCATTAACTTCAATTCGGCTCAACTTAGGGTTTTCATACCATGATTCTTTAATTCATTTTAAATACATACACATACTTGTTTAAGTCCACTAATCATATTTATCAAGTTAGATTCAATTAAACATGCCTTTATCACAAGTTCATACTTAAACATAACCAAAAACTCAACTTAAATCAATGAAAATAAAGGGATTTTGTAACCACAAACCTCAAATCCTTACTCTAGGCTCTCTAAGCTTCCTTTTCCTTTCCTTTAGCTTTAGAACAACCTTCCTCACCTTGAGTTCCTATATTGGCCGAGAATAAACCAACTCATAACATCAATTCTATGCTTTCTTTTAACAAAATAAATTCATAATCATGTTCTACACCCTTGAAAATACCCATATGAACCCTTAAACCTAATTAAAAATACCTATAACACTTACCTCAAAATCAACCCTAAACCTTGTACACATAGATTTCTTCACTTCCAATGCTCCAAATGGACACTAATTACTATGTCTTTGTTATAGAGGGTCTAAACTTTCCCTAAGAGGCTGGATTTTTGGGGAGAGATTGAGAAGCAAATGAAGAAAAATGGAGGAGAATGGAAGAAGAAAGGTTCGGGCGAGAAGGAGGCGGTGGATGGCTGGATTTCTCTAGATAAATCTAGCCTCTTAACACTTTAACTATGCTAAAATTAAATCGAACTAGTCCAACAAAAGTGGTCCAACCGGTTTGAACGAAAATTTCAATTTTTCAGCTAATTTCCACTGTTTAAAGGCATCTATGTGTTACTCAACTTATTTTCACTCCCAAGCAATTCCATCATTCTTAAAACATATAAAATAGTCTTACCACAAAATTTTAGCTTAATCAGAGTCCATTTATGACCCGATTCACTTAAATCAGTCCGATTCAACCATTTTCAGTTCTACCGTAAAACACCATTCTAATGCTGTCAAAAATTACTAAAAATTATTTTATACCTTTACACTCCCCATAATGCACCCTTTTGAGCACAATAATTATTTTTAAAATTCAGTCAGACCCCGGTTCAATTGACCCGAACTAGAGGCTAACTTCAACTTAACTTTCGGAGGTCTATTTGACTCCGTTTTTACTCCAAATTATACCACTAGACTCTTGACAGTCCATAGATCAATTTTACAAAATAAAAATTTTTTAGTATCTGCTGTCAATTTCAACTGTATAGCTACCCCGAGGTCACCTATCCCGGGATTGCTATATCTCAAGCACACTTAACTTTTTAATTCTATTGTAGTATAAGATACTACACACATTACTCTAATCGGGATCACAATACGGACTCT
The DNA here is from genome assembly GCA_947683425.1 of Excoecaria cochinchinensis. Lineage (NCBI taxonomy): Eukaryota > Viridiplantae > Streptophyta > Magnoliopsida > Malpighiales > Euphorbiaceae > Excoecaria > Excoecaria cochinchinensis. The sequence goes on from CANTUQ010000004.1 coordinate 10,107,244, forward strand.
ACAAAATTCTCTAAATACTACTAATCGAATAATGAGGCCACTACAATCACACGGCAATTAAGATTCTCTAATTGCTGTGTAACTCAATAAAATTCACTATTTTTACTGAAACACAACTGTGTTTTCCCAAAATCAAAATCACTCATTCCTTTCACTCTTTCACCTTCTTTCTTCTTCTTTCTCCTTTTTCTCTCCTCCAGCTGATTATTCTTCAAGGTCAAATAGCAAAACCATATTAACTTCATAGATACGAATATATGTTACAACTTGCACTCTAATAATCAAAGAGGAAGAAGATGATGAATAGTAACTCATTCTTACCTTGTCTAGATAAATTCACTCCAATAACCAAATCTCTAGCTTCAATTCTACTTGGAACCACTTTCAATCAAATTTTTGGTGTCAAAAAAATGGAGGAGGGCTGCCTTGGTAAGGGAGGTCGGCTGGCTATTCTTTTCTCCTTTGACAATTGACCTTCATGGCTTATAAAGCCATGAAGATAAGTCTTCACTATTCTTGACCTGAGGCATGTGTGAGTTTGTGATTGGTGCATACTTTTTCACTTTCCTCATTAATCCTTTTTCTTTCTTGATTTCTCATATCTAGCTCTTAAATTATTATATTTATTCCTAAGCACATTTAACTTCTTAATTAATGCAATTAAATCCACATATTTATGCAATTAAGTCCTCATATGTGAAATTACTAAATTAACCTCTTGAATTTGATTAATTCCCAGTTAAAGAAATTAATTCCCATTATGTCTTAAGTTATAAACATAATTATACTGATTTATCTTGAATATAAATATATAGATCCCCCAAACATCTCCAAGATGACTAGGGTGTAAATTAGGGCATTACATGTTTTATCATCTTCTTGCTCTTTTATATGTGTGAAATGTTGAATTATGAATTGAAATGGGATTTGATGTGACGTTTATGATAAATATAGTTGAAGGAATAGGTCAAAGAAAACGGAAGGAGAAGATTTGAGCTACAGAGGGTTGATAAAGCATTTTGGTGCATATAGAGGTTTCCTAACCCATTTGTGTGTGCTTGTGATATTCTAATTTGTGTCTTATACTAGAATGAATGATAAATTGATGCCAAAGTGCTGATTTAGGTGGTTGTGTATGAATTTGATGGAATATGTTATGAAATTGAACTTATTATAAAATCTGCCTTTAGTTCACTTGAACCAGTCCTGGTAATTTGATCATATTTCAACTTATAGACCTCCAAATAAAGTAATTCCAATTGGAGAATGACCTTAAAACATAGATTTTCAAATATTAAGAGGAACCTAAGCCTAAATCTACCTCTATGCCCTTCGAAATTAAGATTGAAAATGTTACTGCCCTTACAATGTGAGTAGTCTCTGTTCCTAATGGCATATCTCCTAAGTTACCTATCTAAATAGTATGCATTTTATTCCATATGAAACTTAAGACACATATAAACATTTCTTAAGAGAGACTTAGGCCTAAAAATATATTTTACTTAGAGCAAAATCCTAAACAAAATGAACTTGGGATTCTATCTAGTTTGTGCTATATTTACAAGGAAATGTAACAGGGTTACATTGTGGTCAAGAATTCCTGACCACCATGTGAAATTCCTGACCATCATGTAATTTGATTATGTCCAGCAAATTTGCATTAAAAATGACATATGGTGGTTAAGAAATCCTAACCACCGTGTTAAAAACTTGACCACCGTATAAAATGCTACAGTATCATTCAATTTTCAAATCCGTTAGGCCACACTGCAATAACCCGATTTTCACCCTAGTAGAATTAGTGGTGTTAATTTTTATATTTGTATAAGATTAAGTGGAGTTAAGGATGTAATTGAAAGGAGTTATAAGTTCATTGTAAGAGAAGTTGTTTAGAGGTATTTAGCGAGACATTTGCCATGGATCTAAGAGGAAACTTTGCATGTGAGTGGGACATAAGGTTGTGCTCGACTAGTGGCTTAATGTAGTGATGGCACATGGACTTGGACATGCAATATAAGCTTGCATAATGGGATTTTCTTTCCTCAATTGAATTACATGCAGATTTCTTCTTTTTTTCCCTCTTCCTCACGGTTTTCTTCTCTTTATTTCTTCTCTCTTTGGTTGTTTGGCTTGAATGATTTCTGCTATTTGAAATGGATTGATTGAAGAGTATTGATAAGGATTAAGTCTTAAAGGTAAGTGTTTTGGATTTTATTTTCTGCTTCTACCCTTTTCTTTTTATTTGGTTGGTTGAATTTAGATTAAGAGCTTGTTCTGACTTGGGTATTGCAAGAAGATGAGTCTAGAAGAAGGGAAAAGGGCAAGGATAAGGTCTGATTTTTGTGGTGTTTTGGCTGCTCCAAGAGGTTGGGATCATGTGCCCTTTTAGTTTATGCATGTGCATTTGGTTTGTGTATATTTGATGCATGTTGTGTTATGAGTTAGAATTATGTATATGCATGTGTTATTAGTTTGAACATTGGTAATCTTAGACCCTATTTTAGAACATGGTTAATATGTGCATGCTTAGTTGTGTAATTGAAAGGTATCAGTTCGTGATTAGTTGTTCATGTCTCTTGCTTGGATTTGGTATTTGATTATGTCTTAATTATTGATTTAGAGCATTGAAGTGTTATTAGCATATTATATGATAAGTCTTAGGAATTATGCTTGTGAATGATATTGTTAGAAGAGTATGTTGGTCAGAAATGACTTTTGAGATGAGTTGTGCTGTAGTTAACCCAGTGTGCTTGGTAAGACAAAGTTGTGTTTTGGCATTTTGCATAGGTCACGGTGATAACCAAAGTTGTCATGACCGTGAGGTATGTAAGAAATGTTTTTGCCCGGCAAGTCTGTGGTATGTCACGGTGACAACCAAAGTGGTTGTGACTGTGAGATATCCTTGATTGCTTTCTACTCGGTTAGTGTGAGATATGTCACGGTGACAACCAAAGTATTTGTGACTGTGAGGTACCCTAGGTTGCATTCTGTTTTGCACTTTTGGTATGTCACCGTGACTACCAAAGTGGTTATGATCGTGAGGTATCCTGTTTTGCACTTTGAGTTAATGATCATCTACAAATGTTGTGCGGGTACGAGTATCTTGTTAACCTAGTTTAACATCATTCTATGAGGATTGTTATATGCTAAACTGTAACATCCCAAAAATCACCCTAGTAGTATTGAGTGTGATTAGTGTAATTAAGTGAGTGTACAATTAGGGTTTACAGATTTGTATCAAATTCAAAATGGGAATTAGGGACTTAATTGTTAGAAATTAAAATAGTTTAGTAGTTAAAGTGTAATTTGCATGATAAATTGATAAGTAGGGATTAAATTAAGTAAGTGGTGATTAATTAACTTAAGCAAGATTAATTAGTACTAATTAAGGGGTAGTGGAGGCCAAGTGGCATTGTAGGGAGATGGCTTAACTCATGACTTGACACCTAGCAAGTTCATGGATATATATAAACTTTTGAAAGGCAGAAATTGGTCATTATTGTTCCTCTTTGGCCGGCCATTCTCATAAAGAAAATCTGCACTTTGCTTCTTCTTTCCTCTTCTACATCTTTTCCAAAGACTTAAATTGCTATGGTTAAAGAGATCAAGTGTTAAGCTATAAAGGTAAGAATGAGTCAAGTGTTTTCTTCTTTTTGTTTGAATTTCAGTTCTTGGCTTTGATTCTATTTTCAATATGTGTGTATGTGTTTGTGTTTTTGTAACTTAGAGAAGCTAGTAGAAAGGTAAAGGAAAAGGAAAAGGCCAATTGAGTAGTGATGTAAAGGAGACCTTCAAGAGATTTTGGATTGTATTTGAATTGATGCATGTTTAATGTGTTTGTGTAGTTGGGAGAAATTGTATGTGTTTCTATGTGTTAATTGATATTTGATATAGTTGAAATGTAAAATGGATGAATGTTGAAGTGATATTTGAATTGCCATGAGTATAAAATGTGATCAAGTATGAACCCTAGTTGTAGGGAAAACTCTGCTCAGATTGTATCAAACCTCCGTGTGATGAATTCGTCATAAGTGGAGTTATAAAACTCCAAATTAAGTGACTTAAGTGCCATTTGAACCATTACTTCCATATCTATAAAAGTCCTAGAAATTACCATGAATGAATTCTTGCTCTAAACTTTAAAATGGCCAAAATAGACATGTCTCCACCTTTTTTCGGTTTTCGACCTGCAGGGTATTTTATTCTCTTCTTTTTATTTTGGTCTTTAGCCATGGAACCTTTTGAGTCTGTCGACATTGATCTATTCTTTGAATTCATTTCCATCGCTACCCGATAAGATTACAGCTCCTTTAGACAACAGCTTTTTAAGGATATACGGCCCCTCCCAGGTTGGTCTAAATTTTCCTCTGATGTCCGGTATACTTGGTCTCATCTGCTTGAACACTAAGTCCCCTTCCTTCAGCGGATGCTTTCTCACCTTCTTCCCGAATGTCCAGGCCAACCTCTTCTGGTAGATCTGATTGTGATAATAAGCCTTCAGTCTACTCTCATCCAGTAAGTTTAAGTGTTGTAGCCTCTGTCGTGCCTATTCAGCCACCGAAATTTGGGCTTCCATAATCACCCTCAACGATCGGAGCTCTATCTCAACCGGCAATACTGCCTCCATCCCGTATACCAGAGAATATGGCGTAGCGCTCGTAGATGTCCTTACAGTTGTCCTGTATCCCTACAGTACGAAGGGTAGCTTCTCTGCCCAGTCTTTGTAAGTTTGGACCATCTTGGATAGGATCCTCTTCACATTTTTATTTGCGTCCTCTACTGCCTCGTTAGCTTGTGGTCGGTAGGGGGAGCATCTTTGGTGCTTGATACCATTTTTCTCAAGGAGCTTTCTGGTTTCCCCCATGAACTGCACTCTGTTGTCAGACACTATGTGGTGAGGGAGGCCATATCTGCAGATCAGATTTCTCTATATGAACTTGGCCATGTCCCTTGCGTCAATCTTTTTGAAGGATTCTGCTTCTACCCATTTGGTAAAATAGTCAATTGTGACTATGATGTATCTGTGTCTGTTGGATGCCGTAGGGCGAATCTCTCCAATGATATCGATCCCCCAAGCAGCGAAAGGCCAAGGCGATGTCAGGTTGTGTAGCTCTAATACTGGCAGATGTCTCAAATCTACGTACTGTTGGCATAACTGGCATTGCTTGACATACTTTGAGCAGTCATTGTCCAGCGTAAGCCAATAGAAGCCTTGCCTCATGATCTTCTTTGCCAGAGTTAAACCGTTCATGTGAGCCCCACAGACGCCTGCATGGGTCTCCTCCATTACCTTGCGGGCTTCTTTTTCATTCAAGCACCTAAGCTGAATCCCGTCTGCCTGTCTTTTATACAATATTCCTTCCAAAGATATGAACTGAGTAGATAGCTTCCGGATCATTCTCTGGTCTTTCTCGGTAGCTTCCTCTAGAAACCTAGCGTTTTCCAAATAATTCATAATGTCGAAGTACCATGGTTTTCCATCCGCCACTTCTACTTCCATTACCGGCTTGACCTCAAAGCTGGGCTTCTCAGAACTCAAAATCAGCACTGGTTTCATAGCTACCCCTTCGGCATTATCCCACATCGACATTAGGGTTGCCAACGCATCAACTAGACGATTCTCATCTCTTGGCACGAAGTGGAAAGTGTAGGTTTCAAACTGCCCACATATCTCTTTCAGATATTCAACATAGGGTACCAGCCGCTCTTCTTTTATAACCCACTCACCTCGAATCTGGTTAATCACCAAGGATGAGTCACCAAAGACTTCTACATTCGTTGCCCCCAAAGCAGTTAAAGCTTCTAACCCGAAAGTGCATGCTTCATATTCGGCCTCATTGTTGGTTGCTTTGTACTTTAACTTCTTGGCTAGAGGGAGTTTCTCGTTATCTGGGGTTGTCAAAATGATTCCAACTCCGGCCCCCTTGTTATTCACTGCCCCGTCGAAGTGTAACTGCCATTCTTGGACAGAAATTGCGACTATGCTCTCATCAAGAAAGGTGAACTCGGGGGTGTCCCCTTGAATAGGATGCTCAGCAAGAAATTCGGCTATGGCTCATCCCTTGATAGTTTTACGAGTGATGTATTCAACATCGAACTCCTGCAACAAAAGCAGCCACCTCCCCATCTTACCAAGCAAAGATGGCGCTTCATGCAAATATCTCAACGGATTCTGCTTGGCCACTGCTTGAACTTTGTACGGATGGAAATAATGCCTCAGCTTCTTTGATGCCCAAATAACTGCAAGGCATGTCTTTTCTACTTCAGCATATTGTATCTCATAAGCCAGGAACTTCTTGCTGAGGTAATAAATTGCGAATTCCACTCCAAATTCATCCTCCTGATCCATCATGGCACCCACAGAACTGCCTTCCACTGCCAGATACGGGATAAATGATTAGACTGGCTGCAGCAGCCTCAACACTGGCGGATTCAACAAATATTCCCTGATGCTGTCAAAGACTTTTTGGCAGTCTTCATTCCAGACCACAGGTTGATTCTTCCTGAGCAGCTTAAAAACGGGCTCGCATATCGAAGTCAGCTTGGTAATGAACCGGCTGACGTAATGCAGCTTGCCCAGGAAACTCCTTACATCCTTCTCCTTCTGCGGCACGGGCATCTCCCTGATGGCCTTCACCTTATCTGGGTCAATTTCTATTCCCCTCTGGCTGACGACATGTCCCAACAGTTTCCCTGAAGTCACTCCGAAGATACACTTCTTGGGGTTAAGTCGCAGACTGCACTTATAAATCCTGGTGAAGAACTTCTCTATAGCTTCAAAATGGCCCTCTCGGGTGGTTGACTTGACCATCATGTCATTGACATACACCTCCACCTCCTTGTGGATCAGGTCGCTTAAAATCTTTGTCGCCATCCTCTGGTATGTGGCGCCTGCATTTTTCAGGTCAAAAGGCATAACTCGATAGGTGTAGGTCCCCCACTCTGTGATGAAAGCGGTCTTAACCCGATCAACTATCTTGTTTAGGATCTGGTTATAGCCCACATAACCATCCCCAAAGCTGTACATCGCGCAGTTGGCGGCACTGTCTATCAACACGTCAATGTGAGGTAGTGGAAAATTATCTTTAGGGCAGACCTTGTTCAGATCTCGATAATCCACACATACCCTAACCTTCCCATTTTTCTTCGCTACAGGGACCACGTTTGCCAACCATGTAGGATACTGCACTTCAACAAGGAACTTGGCCTCAATCTACTGCCGAATCTCCTCCTTGACCTTGTCTGCCCATTCTGGCTTGAGCCTTCTCAACTTCTGCTTTACATGCTTATAGTCTGGATAAGTCGGGATGGCATGCACTGCTATGTCTCGGTCGATCCCTGGCATGTCTTCATAGGTCAAGGCAAAGACTTTTCCATGTTTTCTTATTATTCTCTCAAATATTTCTCTCTCATCAGGAGTTATATTTGATGCTATTAGAATTTCTTTCGGATTTTACGAGGTTCCAAGATTAAAAGGCGTTGTATCAGTGGAATCAATATCAAAAATTGATGGAATATGATCATGTTCATGCATGTTGAAATCATTGGAAACATCGCACAAGTAAGAGAAATCGTTTGCCTTATTAATAATATTATAATTGTCATTTACATCATAAAAAAGTTCTGCAATAAAAAGACAATCTAAACTAGAGTCTTCTTCTACCTCCCTAGAGGTCGATGCTGCCGTAGCTTGCTTATTGGCTTCTTGATTCAACAGAGGCCCTTCCAGCGCGTCTGAGGAAATCCTTAAATCCCCAATCTTCAGCTCTATTTCTGCCATCTTTTCTTTCCCCTTCAGCTTGGCAATCAGCAGCCTCTCGGTGACAATCTCTTCGGGCTGACATCTGTCCCAAGCCATACACTGAGTCACGACCTCTTCATCCCAGAAGTTCTCAACGGTCTTGATAACCCCGACATCCTAGTCAAATACATCATTGAAGGTTTCAAATCCGGGGACAATCCTCCCATTTACCCACTGTGGCTCATCTTCACCAGTATAGGCGCATACTGAGGATGCGGGTACAAAGCTTTCTGAAATGTTAGGGACCTGATCTGCCGTCTTCTTCTTGCCAAAACTGCCTCTGTACCCCAGACCCTTCTGGTTCTTCTGACCTCTAGAGGTGATCGCAGTCTGCAGCCCCTGAGAGTTCTTACCCAAACAAGCCCCAGGGAGGTAGTGCATCTTTTTCATCATGTTAACCACTGCTGTGTTATCCACCGGTCTGTACTCTTCTCCTATCATTGACACATGGAAGCCACTGAATGGCTGATTAGCAATTTCAAGAGCTGACACCTGATTCTCCCTGGCCGCCTTAATAGTTACCACCTCCCCTTGCTCATTTTGTCTCACGGAAGGAGGCGGTGGATTTTGCGGAGCATTCTGTTGTGCCAAAGCAGTTAGCATGTTCATCATTCTACCCTCAAACTCTTCAAACCGTCGACCCACTTCTTCTGCAATCATGGCCCTGGTAGCGTCATTATCCCTCGGTGAGTTTGCCATCTCAAATACGGTACAACCGACTTTCGGTAAGATCTCTGGAAGGTCTTCTCTATCTAGCAGTTCAGATGCGGGAACTCGGATCAACCGTCCGGTAGGCGCTCTAGTCCACCTAGGCAGATCTATGATGGCTGCAGGGACAAAGTGTTAGATGTGATGCATGGGGTGGTGATGCAATGCATGTTCGCGATATGCGATACTCACAAAATACAAACAAGCAGGTAGGTCCTTCCGCCCTTATTCCTCCCACACACATGGTCGTGCGGTCTCTTTCCTAGGTGGGATTAGCCCAAGGGTCAGCAGAGGACCCAATGGACGAGCATGGTGCACGGCGAAAAATCGGCAGCATGACACTCCTATGCTAATGTACAAGCGAATGGATAATGATCATCATGTATTTAGACATTCCAAAAATTTTGGCATGGCCCTACCGGGGCATGAAAGCCTTTGGCTAGGTTACCAAGCAAGACATCTGGACTCGCCCAATACATAAGGATCCATACAGCAAGCATGGAATTACGGTTCATATCACGTATGGAAAGTAGCTACTGCCATTACATGAGCTTTAGACATGGGAGATGTTACTTTAGGGCTACCCAAACATGATCCCTGCCGACAGGTTTAGCTCATCACGAGCATACCGATCGGGTCATCATTTGATATACCATTAGGTATGAAGCTTGGGCTGGTGATTATCCCTAACACTTCCCCACATTGAGTGAACGTAGGGTTGTGCTTCGAGAACGCATCGGGGTTTAGAAGGGACCAATCTAGCATATTCTAAGGCTCTAATGGGATGTAAATACAAATTTGAGAGAAAGCAAATTTATGAATTAAAATTTAATCATAAATGTTAAACGAGGTATTTTCAAATCGAAGTCTCGAACCATAAGTCCCCAGTGGAGTCGCCACTGTGACGCGCGCCGGACCCCGCGGCCGCCCCTCTGACTGCCCGCTTGAGGGCGATCGGGCAATTGAGGATCCGTTGGCAACTTGTTAAGATATTTATAAGTGCATCTATTTTGGGCAACATGGAGGTTTCATGGAGTCGCAACCCAATAGAACATCGGGAAAGTTTCTCTCGCCTCGAAGAGCCTAAGACTGCGCTTAGCATCCATTTTGGGCCAACCAAAGGGGTCTTAGAGGGTAAACCTCTCGCCCTAAGGAGCCTAGGATTAAGGTCAAAGTTGGAGGTCATAGTTCCAATGAGTGATCGGATAGCCCTCTCGCCTCTTTGAGACCAAAGACCAGAGTTGGGTTTGGGACTTCTCATCTATTTCTACCTTGATTATTTTATGATCAAATTTTATATTTTCATTATTTCGCTCTCTCTCCACACGATGCAATCGAATCAAAGCGCATTTATTCACATTTGGAAAGTGGTAAATGAACAAATAAGTAATAAAAGCGATAAATTACAATAACACAAGGAGCGGAATGTAACTCCCTTTTATAAATGTGCGATACATACACGAATCGGGACATTGCTTATTTTGAGGACTTTGGTCCTCGCATGCATCATTATTAAAATGGATTTTTTATTGTGAGGATTTTATTGGATAAAAAATAGGACATTGGTCCTTGATTTTATGAAGAATTCAGTTTATTAAGTATAAAACGTTTGGTCGATTTTTTACATTAGCGAGAAATACAATAATTTTTTCATATACAGGAGGAACAATAAATAAATACATGAAATATATAAAAAAATAGGAAGATAGAGAACTAAACCAGGCGAACTTTTCGTACGGGAGAACTCTCTCGTGCTCCAACCGATCCAAGAAGCAAAAACATATTCTCACAAAACAAGCCAAAGGGATGTTAAAATACCGAAAAAAGGTTATAAATAAACATACAAATTTGGGAGAACAAAGAGGAAAAAAGAAGAAAAAGCTTAAAAATGTGGGGCAGAACCCACCGACGGGCTATGTTGAAAGACCAACGGACGTCGGTCAAGGAGACCGATTCAGCCCGTCGCTTACTCAAAGGAAGCCGTCTGTGGGGGTGACCGACGGATTATGCTAAAAGGCGACCGACGGACGTCGGTCACAGCATATGACCCATCGGTCTCCTCTGTCCCAGAAAACAGAAGCTTTCTAAAAAGACAAGTTTTATGAAAACTCAGGAAGAATAATGGCAAGAAATGAAAATAAGGGCAAAAGCGAAGATAATATCGAAAATGAAGCTAAAAAAAAAGAGACAGAAAAGGGTCCGGAGTATTTACCCTCAGAATAACCTTTTGGTTGGATTCCTTGTTGTTGTATGGCTCCCCGCACACTCCACGAGAAAATAATATGAAAAATCAAGAATAAGGAAAACGAGTTGTTTCCTTCTTGATTTTTTAAAAACTAAATTTTTGGAATCAAAACCTTAGGAAAAACTAATTAAATTTAGCTCCTTTTGATGGCTTGATTCTTGAATCGATTAAATCTTTTTAGAAATGTGTTTGTTGGATGAGAGAGAAAACACACGTGAATTTGGGCAAAGTTTTTCCTTCAGAAAATTTTCCAACCCTCTTTATAAGAAAATTCAAAGCTTTTATAAGCCAGGCACGACCGACGGGCGTCTATAGTGGAGACGGGCGTCGGAAGAATCCTACTGACATAAGGATTCATCCGACGGCCCTGCTATTTTGACCGACGGGCGTCGGAAGAATCCTTCTGACACAAGGATTCATCCGACGGCCCTGCCCCTTTGACCGACGGGCGTCGGAAGAATCCTTCTAACACAAGGATTCATCGGTCCTGCCACCTGTCTGACGGGCTGGCCTCCGATCGACGGGCTGGCCGTCTGTCGAGGAAAACATGCTTTTTGGAACTTACAAACTCCCCGTTTTCCCCCTTCTGCCTACGAAGGATAAAAAGTACTCGTTTCTTATGGAACATGGGACTAAAGCCTCCGAATCCAAACCGTTTGTACAGGCTCGGATACCAATTTCATCATAGGGTAATCTCTGATCCGGACCGCTCCGGGACACGGTGCTTACACTGTGTTTTGTCATTTTTGCATTGGTCACGGTGACAACCAAAGTGGTTGTGACTGCGAGGTATGCAAGAAATGCTTCTGCCCGAAAAGTGTGTGGTTTGTCATGATGACAACAAAAGTGGTTATGACCGTGAGATATCCTTGATTGCTTTCTGCCCGAATAGTATGAGGTATGTCACGGTGACAACCAAAGTGGTTGTGAACGTGACGTACCCTAGTTTGCATTCTTTTTTGCACCTTTGGTGTGTCACAATGACAACCAAAGTGGTGTGACCGTGAGGTATCCTATTTTGCACTTTGAGTTAATGATCATCTATAAATGTTATGCTGCTACGAGTATCATGTTAACCTAGTTTAACATCATTCTATGAGGATTGTTATATGCTAAACTCTATGTTTTAGTATGGAGAATAAATGTGATTAATCGCTCTAATTATGTTTAATATTGCATTGTTTATGAATGTATATGCATTTTAGCTTATGTATTTATATTTTTTTATATGCATAAGCTATGTGGTGATTTACTTGACTCGTACATGAATGGTTTGGTTTGTGTCCTTGGTAGGATACTTGGATAAACATTGAACATGTAATATTGTCATTTGAATGTTATTGAGCCTGTTCGGTCAAGGTAGTGGATAGATAAGCATGGTTCTTAAGGGCTAGAGTTTTGCAGCTGCTCATGTCGACCCGTATGGGTTTAGTTTTAGACTTTGGTCTTCTCTATTAAAGCTTTTAGACTTTGGTCTTCTAAAAACCTAGACTTCGGTCTTCCGATACTACTAGCCAGTATTTTGTTACCCGTATCCACCATTGTCGTGACCTCAGGCTATTTTTATATTGTATATTTGCTAAAGTTAAATGATTCTGTATCGGTTATATGTTCCATTACTTCAGAATGCTAGCATTTGTTTTTGCTTATGTATCTGTATAAACTTTGAGTAAGTTACCGTCTGCTTATGCCATGTTTGTGCTAAGCTTCTGAATTATTAATACAAGTACTTGTAAGTTATATGCATGCTTTGTATTGTTGTGACTTCTTTGGAAGTCCTTTGCTTCTATTCATTCCCACTAAGTGTTATTGCTTAGCATGAATGTTTGTTTCCGTGTAGGTATGCAGGTTTGGTTCTAGAGTGAGGGTTCCCATCTACTAGCCACTAGGAGTTATGATTTTGTAGAGTTTTCTTTTTGTATTGGTTATAGTATTATTTTTGTATAGGACTCTAGCATAGTGTTTTATATATGTAATGTAAGGCATGTAGTATTGTTTATGGCATTATAATGGTTTTGTAATATGTTTATTTTTTTAAGTTCAGTAATGTAAGTATGTTTCGTTTAATTGCTTCTGCTTTTGTATAATTTATTATTTCCGCTTAGTTGTTCGCATGAGTGTATGTGTTTAAGTTTGGGTTTGCTTGTGTGACATTCCAATATTCCTTCCGAGGGGCATTGGGGTGTCACACACACGATGGTTAGGAATTCCTAACCACTATGCACAACTCCTTCCCATCATGGAAAACTCTTGGTTTCAGCCTAGTATGTGAATTTTCCCACTAAACTGGACCCGCACTGTCACACCCCGTTTTCCCCGTAGTAGAACGAGCCATGTTTGTGTATGTATTTGTATGTGTTTTGGCACGATCATAAAGGCATTTTGGGAATATTGCATAATTTGGGGTTTTTCTAGTGCGTGTGTGTGTATGTGTTGCACTATGGTGTGAATTAGTTGGGACAGGTTTGTGTGTGCATGATTGCACCATTATAGGGTGTGTATATGGGCTGTGTTTATGTGTATGTGTTCATACCATTGTAGTGTGTGTTCATGGGAGTTGCATTATTTGTGGTTGATCATACCATAGTAGGATGTGCACTAGTGGGTTAATATTGTGTGTGAGCATTTGCACATTTGTAGGGTATGCATTAGTTGGGAGTGTCTTGTATGTATATGATGCATGTATTTTTGGTGTGAGTGATCAAATCCCACCAATACGGAAGTGACACTTGTTTAGGGCTAAGGAAAAAGAAAAAGAAAAAGAAAAGAGAAGAGAAGGGAACGATGGCTGTCTTCATTCCCGTTCTTCTTCTCCCTCACTCTCTTCTTCATCCTTTTCTCTTCCTCTAAGAACCCTAACTTGGAATCAAGGCTTAGTTGGTAGGGATTGATCATCTTTTAGCATTTTTTTGAGGTAAATCCATTGCATTTGTTCTTCTCTTCTTCATTTAGTTCTTCATCTTCCCTTTTTTTTTCTATTTTCTGGTTTTGGGTTTTGAAGTTAGGGTTGTGTTTTGTGTTATTCTTGTTTGGTTTGATGTTAGTTGAGCCTCCCCGTGACCCGAAGGGCAAGAAAATAGCTGGAAGTAATGGATCTAAGCACTAGGAGCAAAGGATTTGAAGGTTTGGGAAATTTATTGTCTTGTATGTAAATATATTTATGCATGTGTTCTTGGTGATTTCTGGAATTGGGTTGTGATATGCTCTTGATAAGGCAAGTATGTTATGGGTTTGTGTTCGGGTAAAGTAATTTTGCATGAGCATGAGATTATTGTAGTGATTTTGTGGATTGATGTGGTTTTTGCTTCAAATTCTTGGGTTTTTGAAATCATTGGTATTGTGAGTTTTAATTGATGATTAGTGTGAAATTAATTGTTGATAAATGTTATATTGTGCCTATTGATGTTGATGGGTGGCTGGATTTGAGGTAAGAGATCATTTGGATGTGATTTGTGTGTTATGTGTGTGTTTTAGGGAGATGCAAAATTTTGCAGATTTTGAGAATCCCGACTCTGTCGCGAGCGCGACAGAGATCGGCGATCGCTGTCGCGAGCTCGCGATAGCAAAAGTTGATGTGCTCTCTGTCGCGAGCATGACGTAGTCGCGATCGCAACAGAGCGCAATGCTAGCCTGTACCATTGCGAGCACGCGATCTGTCGCGATCTCGCGATGGCGAAGAATTTAGATTCCCTGTCGCAATCGCGACATAGTCGCGAGCGCGACAGAGTCCGGCTTTTCCCTCCTCCCCCCGATCGCGAAGCCCGTCGCTCGCGCACTGTGAAGAGACTATGGTCTCTGTCGCGAGCGCGACAGTCTTGTTATACTGAATGAGTTTGCTTTGGCGTGTACGTGTGGTTTTGAACTCCTGTTGCCTTTGGTGACCGTAAGCCCTATATCTGTTAACTTTTGCATTATATGAATGTGAATCCATGATATGAATATGTCCTTATGTATGAAAATATGTACATATGTAATTTGGAATGTTATTGAATGAATTGAATGGATTATGCATAGCCTGTAAGAGTCAGTCTAGTGGATAGATAGGCATACCTAATAGAGTCTTTTAGCTGCAGCCCTTCGTTTGGTTTGGACCCCGATCAGGTCCCCGCTTGGTTCCTCGTGAACCCCTTTGTGTTCGGATCTTGTTTAAGGTCCCCTTTGAAAATGTTTTGTGGAAATTAAAAGAATAAAATGGTTTCTCGATTCGTACCCATAGGGTACTATTTGTGATCGGCTCGTACCCGTAAAGTACTGTTTGTTCACTCATTATCCACTACTTTGACTCAGCAGGCACTTTGTCTTTTGAATTGCTTTGTTAAGTATGAAACTGTGTTATCCCAATATGTTTAATAATGAGATGCTATGAAGACAGTGGTACTTTATCAAAGGTATGACTGTATATGTTTACAGGTTTACATGTTCATATGATTATTCTCCTCTTTAAATGCGTATCTCTGATTATGCCATCGTGTATGTGTGCCTTGACGACCGTTGTGAATGGTTGTCCTTATGCTATACGTGTGTTTCCCCACTAAGCGTTTATCGCTTAGCACGGTGTGTTTACCCGTGCAGGTGCGGAAGGAGTTTGCTTGGGAGAGTCGCAGCCAACGAAGCCAACATAGCTGGGGGTCATTAGTGTAGGGCCAAATTTTGTGTCTCGATGATCCTTTTTGTATAGAACTCTCTTACATAAGTTTTGTAATAGCTTCCGCATCTCTATATGTATAATTTTGGAGATGTAATTATCTTTTGTATCTTTGAGTTGATAAAACAGTAATGTAATGATTTCCGTTATATTAATGTATGATCAGCTTATTCCATGATTGGTTTTGTAAAGTTTCAAATTACCCTGTATTTCGGTATATATGTTTGTGTATGAATGTATGTATATTCTGTATCTGTGTGGTGGCACCTTTACTCATACGGCATCTCACTCCTTATCGGATGGGATTGTCTAAGTACGGGTAAGGGCTGTTACATGCACTTTATTGGAAATTTCAGGAACTTGTCCAACATATTTTTATTGAATTCTAATCAATATGTACATGTGTAATACACGTATGTATGATATTAATCATGTAAAAACAAATTATATATTAATGCTATAAGTGATATTTATGTACCAGTATGATTTTGAAAATTTGGTTATTACTCAGTACTAGTTGGAATGTTATGTATGATCATAATTTATTATTTATAAATGAAATATGAATGAAATTAGTATGTTATTATTGATAACCTATCTAGATACCTAGGTTGTGGATAGATAGGCATGCCTATAGGGAAGCTTGATGCAGCTGCTTAACATTTTGTCCTACGGTGTCTTTTCCTAAAGACTTATGTCTCTTTTACATTCATCCCTTTGGGGATACCTATTTTGATATTCTTTCCTTCGGGAATGCCTAATATGTTTTTCTCTTCGGGATGCCTATTCTTATATTCTTCCCTTCGGGGATGCCAGATATTCTCCCGCCTATCCACACTCTTAGAAAAGCAGTCAAAGTATAGTAATGTAAAATGATTCTAAGCCTGATACATGAGAATTATGATTTCTGATTTCCCTTATATCTATTACAAGCATTTCAAATGTATATATTTAATATTAAATGGAATATCTGAATAATAATACTTGCATAATGTCATGATGTGTGTGCTCATGTGGCAATTGTTGTGAGTGGTCAGTTGTAATGACCTAGAATGTACCCTAGTCGGATTTGTATGTGTTTGGAGTATAAAAGTCATTGAAATGTGTAATTGATTAATTGAAATGGTTAAGGTGTAGTTGAGAACGCTTACGGTATTAATTGAGAGGTTGGAGATAAATTAGTAACTAGATATATATGGATTTTAAGGCAAGAAAAGACTACTTGGTATGAAAATGAAAAGAATAAAATTAATTAAAAGGTAAATGTCAAATGAGGTGATTAGAGTAGTAAAATGAAATGGAGGGCGTAATCGTTATTAAATGGAAAGTTTTGGTAAGTACGATAAGTTGGAATTTGTTATGTATGATTTGTATTATATCAAAGAATTAATTTGGTGACTGAGAGTGCATTATTGGGTAATTAAAATTGGGTAGTAAAAGAGGTGATCGGTATTAAGTAAAAAGGTTAAGGGTAATTTGGTTATTTTACATGTATGGACTAAATTGGTTGAATTAATTAGGTATGTGGGCCAATGTTTGATAATGGAATAATTACATGTTAAATGTATGCAATATTAAAAGATAAAGGATTAAAGTGGAAGTTTGCATAAAAATCTTAAAAAGAACCAATTAGAAATTGATAGGTGTATATGTGGATAAGGATGAAAGAAAAGGAGGAAAAGTTGGTTGACCAACTTTAAGCAAAATGGATTTGGCCATTGTTATGGGAGAGTGGCCAGCCATTTTGGGAAAGAAAAGGAGGAGGTTTCTCCTCTCCTTCCGCATGCTAATTCCTCTCTTTAAATTCAAGATATAAGTTGAGTTTTGATTTCATAAGTTTCAAGTATTTTCTATTAGAATAATTGTATGAAAAAGGTAAGAACTAAGTCTTCTATTTCATTGATTTCTTCTTAAATGGTTAAGAATTCTAATTAGTGATATGTATGGGTTTTGATGAGAGATTTTTGATGATTATGACCATGAAATAGTGGGAGAGCAAAAAAGAAAGCAAAAGTAAAGATAAAGGAGACATCAAAAGAGGTTTGGGAATTATTGTGTTAATGAATATTTATTGATGAATTGAATATTGTGAGGTTTTTGTATACGTGATATGTTGGTTTTGATTGAATTTGGTGAATTGATTGTGTCAAATTAGTTGATTGTGGGCTTATTGAATTACACAATGCAATTCTGCCCAAAGGTGTAAAATGACCTTTGGTGACTGTTTTGGGTATAAGTGAAGTTTGACAACTCCAAATGAACTCCAAATTAAGTTTTAGAACTCCAAATGAATTAATTAAGAGGTTTTAGACTTTCATAACTACAATTATCCTAGAAATGACCATGAGCTAATTCTTGCTCTAACACCCTCAAAAGTGGCAAAAATAGAAGGGTTTCTATTTTGGCCGAGTGAGTGGAACCAGTTCTGTCTTTGGTGTTATTTGACCTCAATCCGGTTTTTAGGCTATAACTTGAGTTAGGAATCTCTAAATTGAGTGATTCTGAAGGTGTTTGAACTATGACTTCTGTGCCTAAAAATGTCCTAGATATATCCATAATTTATTTCTTGCTTTAAGGTCCCCAAAAATGCCCAAAATAGTAGCCTTTTTCCTGAAATAGGGCTATGCAGTAGTCTGTATTTTTGATGTCATATCTCCTAGGTTATAGGTCCAAATGACCTGAAATTTGTGCCATTAGAAATTTAACATCTTGGGTATGGTGTTTTCATATTGTTTCAAACTATAAAATATAAGATTGAAATCTATTTTATGTGAAGTAAAAATTACTAGGTAGGCATATCTGCCCAGGGGAGCCCGTCGGTATAGAGTCTAGCCCGTTGATCACGCGAGGATGGCCGCCCATCGTGTTCGTCCGTTATGATCATGTCCATCTATTTTGGATGCCCATTGGTTGGGAATAATTGCCACCTGTCATACCCATCCATCTGTCATTGCCCTTCTGTTCATGGCTACCCATCAGTCATGTAGGGATAGCCGTCGGTAACAAGGCACGGCCTTTAGTCACCCTTGTTTTGCCTATATTGTCCATTTTGATTCTGAATTGAATTAGAACTTTTCCAAAACCTTCCAGGTTTCATTTAATGCATGTTTAAGGCAATATAACTTATGTTTAAGTGATTAATATACGGAAAATAATTAAAAGTAAGTAATAAATGTAACTATGAGATTGCCATAATGATATAATGAGTTTTAAATGAGTTTAATAATTAGCATGAGTATCTGAATGTGAAATTTCATGGTGTCAAAGTGTGTGAACATGCATTTATAGATTCAATGAATATATAGGTGTATATGTAGGACATATAAGTGTGAGTACATATTATATGAGAATATAAATAGGCTAACAGTATTATGCAATATGTGAATCTCATATTTATGAATGTGCAATTGATGAATCGTGTATGGTTACATGAATTATTTCTGAATATGATGGTTATGACAGGTATAAACATTATACGAATGAATAAATGTGTGATCATTATATGATCACAATAAAAGTATGTGCTTATAAGAAAATGTAAGAGTAATATAGGTATCATAAAATGGAAAAAATATTTGTATAGCATGCGTCAACCGAGTCGTGGATAGATAGGCATGCCTATAGGGACCTCTGAGTGTTGCAGCCTACGTGTCTTGGTGGCCATTTGGATCAAGACTAGATCCCATTCGGGTTCCTTATGTGTTTCTGGATCCTGAATTTGATCCATATATATTTCTGGATTGCGGTAGATCTCCTATGTTATAGAAATGAGTGTACCTTCAGGTACCTATATGTTCTATTCTGTATCTCGTTATCCACCACCTTGGGAATGCAAGCAACAAATGTACGAAAGAATGATAAATGTATAATATCAAGTAATAATTAAAGTTATTTGTGTGTTTAGACTTTAAATGTTTATGCGATTTGTTGTACGTGAGTGATACTTTGATGGGTGTTTAACTCATGTTATTGAAAGTAGGAGGGAATTAAGCTTTCCATATACATGTATTGTTAAAGGTGATTTGTTATAGTTGGTGTTCCTTATGTCTAGATTATTTTTGTAAATAAATTATATAAATGTTTGGTCACTGTATCTTTAACATGGTTTATGAATTAAGTTAAATAGTCTATGTAATTGGTGAATAACACGATACTTGACATTAAATGAATATGTTTGTGTGTCTGTGTGCTCCCTATGCATACAAACATAAATGTCGACTTTATTAAGAAAACAAGAAAGAGTGTTCAAATGTGTAAATGTACATATGTGATTAAGGTATATTCTTAAGTGTTTACATATTTTGAATGTAAATGATTATATGCAATCATTTGTATGTTTTGTTAACGACTACCTCTTCATCGACCTCTTCCTCTACCTCGGGTAGCTAGAGGTGTATTAGATCCACCTTTACTTGATTCTTGTTGATCTCTGCTTACATCATAAGCTTTCGTACAATTCACTAGGAAATTATCAGTGCTCCCACATCGAATACATCCGCCAGTCAACCACCTACACTCTCCTCTATGACACTTGTTACAATAAGAACACTCGGGTACACTATCTCCTCATCCACCTGTCGCACCTCTACCAGTACTAGATGTAGTGGGGGGTCCCTGTTGTCTACTCCAGGTAGTAAGATTACTAGCAGATTCAGCTTGAGAGGCCACTGACGGGTTTCTAGGCCTTTTTCCCGAAGAGGAACCCCTCGTGAGGAACTTCTTCTTTGCACTGTTTCTCTTTGAATCGTTTCTGATCTTTCTCCTATCATTGCTCCTTGCACAATCTAATAATAACTTACATTCTGGAAGGTCATCATGGAAATCAATAATGCCTTAATGGATTCATTAAGCCCTTCTTTAAATTGCTGGCACCCAAAATTCTTCAATAAGCACCCCTGCTGGTGCGTACTTACTGAGTCTACTGAACTCCTTCTCATACTCTCCTACAGGCAAAGCTCTCTGCCTCAAGTTCAAGAACTACTTCCACTTAGCTTACTAGTATGATTTAGTGATATACATGTTCTAAAATTCCTAAACAAAGAATTCCCAGGTAATCAGATTGGGAAGCAGCGGGTGTCTTAGAACCAATTTCCACTAGTCATATGCAAGGCCCCGCAACGGAGATACCACACAGCCCACTCTTTGCACAGGAGAGCAACAAATTTCATCAAGCACCCTCTGCACCTTCTCTATAACACCCTATACCCGTAAATGGTACGGATATCGGATGTCACACGCTACACTGCAATTCACTTATCAGATTCAGTGAATTTTTTTTTCTATAATTACAAACATACATATACAATAACATAACAATTACGCTGACACACCATTCACGTACTTATCCTATACAATCTCGTGTTCATCCATTGCAGTCGTATACATGCCATGCCTATATCTTTATCCTTGCTGTCCCGTAAATTGTTTCAATCTTCAGTCACATTGGCCACTACCACTTCTTTTTTTCTATAACTTGCACGCAGTAATCACACTACGTGTTGAGCATTAAAAATTGTAACACCCCCTACCCATACGTAAGCAACCCCATCCGATAAAGAGTGAGACGCCGTATGAGTAAAGGTGTCACCAAACAGATACAAAGCAAATCATACATTCATTCATAACATACATACTGAAATACAGGATAATTAAAAACTTTAAAAGGAAAAGAAAGCAATAGCTGATCATACATTAATATAACAAAACCATTACAACAATGTTCTGATCAACTAGCTGAAACAAAAGATGTTACATATCCAAAATATAAGTACAATAGCGGAAGATGAAACAAAACTGATACAAGAGAGTTCTTTACAAAAAGAATCATCAAAGATTACAAACTGAGCCCTACACTAAACCTTCTGTGTTGGCTTGATGGCGGTGACTCTCTCACAAAGCAAAACTCCTTCCGCACCTGCACGGGTAAAAACACCGTGCTAAGCGATAAACGCTTAGCGGGGAAACACACATAAAATATGAACGGCCATTCACAATGGTCGTCAAGGCATAACACATTCACAATGGCAAAATGCAATAGTTCATAACATAATTCATAAGAACATGCTCACAATTAAAGCCATACATTATGTATCTTAAATTCATATCAAATTCCAGATTAGTTGAACATACATTTCATCCATATACTCATACAGATATCACATGTATATAGTCATAAGAGTAGGGCAAACAAATCGAACACCAAAAGAACACCTGCTGACTCTGGGTAGTGGATAACGAGTGTACAGACAGTACTTTACAGGTACGAGCCGATTACAGACAGTACCTTACGGGTACGAATCGAGAAAACCATTTTACTTTTAACTTTTACAAATCATTTTCAAAAGGGACCTTAAACAAGATTCTTACACATAAAGGGTTCGCGAGGAACCAAACTGGGACCTGATCGGGGTCCAAACGAAACAAAGGGCTGCAGCTAAAAGACTCTATTAGGCATGCCTAACTATCCACTTACTTGACTCTAGCAGGTTATGCGTCATTCAAATCATATTTCAGAACACAATATATAATTCATCTGAAAAATCATGGTATCACTCATATCAAAGCATATAAAAGTATGACATGCATTAAACAGCAGTATAAGTCCGTTCGAAAGAATTACGGAATTCATTGTTGAGTTAAAACCGGGAAATTTCAGAAAATAGGCCAAACGGAGGTGACCAACAAGGTTGGCCGGGCACGGGTCGTGACTGGCATCACAATTCGTGACTGGCCTCCTTCACAAGCCGGTCACGAGTTGTGACTGGGAGTCACGTCTCGTGACTGGCTCTCTTCCTTCGCTGGTCACACGACGTGACTTGTCCCTTCTCTCTTGCTGGTCACGAGTCATGACTGGGTGTCACATCTCGTGACTGGCTTCTTTAGGGCTGGTCACGCGTGACTGTCTCAGGCCGATCATGAGTCGTGACTGGGAGTCACGCCCCGTGACTTCCTTCCTCTTGGCTGGTCACGAGTTGTGATAGGTAGTCACAACTCGTGACTAGCTTCCTTCTGGCAGGTCACGAGTCGTGACTGTAAGTCACGTCTCGTGACTTGCCTCTCTCTTGGGTAGTCACGCGATAGATACAGTAAAAATGGAATTCTCTACAGTAACACGATTTTCCAGTTTTCCAGAATTTTCCCAGAACACAGAAATCAATTCCAAACTTGAATCAAAATCACACAAATCAATTCTTACCTTCCAGAAGATCATTTAAGCATCAAAATGACATATAACAACTTAATTCAACACTCATCACAACCAAAATCATACATTACCACATTCAAGAACATGAACCCTAGAATTTTACAGTAAGTTCAAATCAAGCACAATCCACAATCAAAAATCCCAAACCTGAGATTCTAAGCTTCAATCACTTAGCTCCACTCGTCCCAGCAACCTCCTTGCCCTTGGGATCGCGAGGGGCCTCAGCTAAACACAACAAATCAAAGAACACCCAACAATGCAAACCCTAAGTTAAATCTAAACTCAAGGAAGAAGAAGATGAAACAAATGAGAGAACAAAATGAGAAGAATACAATTACTTACCATAGAAGATGCAAAGAGATGATTAACTTCACCAATAAAGTCTTGAATCCTCAATACAGTTCTTAGAATGAAGAAAATGAAGAAGAAGAAGGTGAGGGAAGGAGAAAACGTGAATCTGCTATTTTCCCGTCTTTCTTCCCTTTTTCTTTTTCTTTTCTTTGCTCTAAGTATGTGTCCATTTCCTATTGGTGAAGCTAACCACTCACACCAAACTAACATGTACTACACACACCTAATACTTTCCCAACTAATGCACACCCTACAATGGTATGAACACACACACACAAGCATATCACAACTTAAAACACCATAAAATGATATGCTCAAGTACACACAACTATTACCCAATTACTTCACACCCTAAAGCCATATATGCACCCACATACTAACAAAACCCAAAAACATGCATTTTTACCAAAATACCCTTATGCTATGCCAAACACATACAAATGCATGCTCACACAGACAGGCTCATTCTACTAGGGGGCAAACGGGGTGTGACAACTCTCCCCTACTAATAAGAATTTCGTCCTCGAAATTCTCACCTGAACTGAACAAGTGCGGATACTGAGCTCTCATCGATTCCTCTGGTTCCCAAGTTGCTTCCTCGACTCCGTGATGAATCCACAATACCTTTACCAAAGGGATCTGCTTACTTCTTAATTGTCTTACCTCTCGGGCTAGAATGGCTCGCGGTTCCTCATCATAGGAAAAATCTGGCTGAACCTGAATATCCTGAACTGAAAGAACATGCGAGGGATCTGATCTGTACCGACGAAGCATCGAAACATGGAACACATCGTGCAACTTTGCTAACTCCATCGGTAATGCCAATCTATAGGCTACAGGTCCTACCTTAGCCAAAATCTCATAAGGACCAATGAAACGAGGACTAAGCTTGCCTTTCTTTCCAAATCGAAGCACTTTCCTCCAAGGTGAAACTTTAAGGAAAACTTTGTCCTCGATCTCAAAATGCACGTCTTTCCTCTTCAAATTGGCATAAGACTTTTGTCGATCCTTGGCTGCCTTCAAATTCCGCTGCACAACTCAGATCTTTTCTTCAGTATCTCTCACCAAGTCTGGCCCAATCACTGATCTCTCGGATAGCTCGGTCCAACAAACCGGAGTCCTACACTGTCGACTATACAAAGCCTCATACGGTGACATACCGATGCTCGACTGAAAGCTATTGTTGTAAGCAAACTCCATAAGCGACACATATCTGTCCCAACTACCCGGGAAATCTAAAGCACAAGCCCTCATCATATCCTCTAAGATCTGAATGACCCGTTCTGACTGACCATCTGTCTGAGGGTGAAACGTTGTACTGAAGTTCAACCTAGTGCCCAAAGCTCTCTGCAACTCCTTCCAAAACTTGGAAGTGAATCTCGGATCCCGATCTAAAACTATGGACAATGTCACACCATGCAACCGAACTATCTCATCCACATAGATACTGGCCAATCTATCCATCGAGTAGTCCACTCTAACTGGTAGAAAATGAGCTGACTTCGTAAGCCGATCCACTATTACCCAAACTGAGTCATGCTTCTTCTGAGTCAAAGGCAAACCAGAAAAAAAGTCCATGGCGATATCATCCCACTTCCACTCAAGAATGGACAAAGGCGTAAGCAATCCTGAAGAAACCTGATGCTCGGCCTTTACCTGCTGACAAGTCAAACACTTGGATACAAAATCCACTATATCACGCTTCATACCAGACCAGCAATAAAACTGTCTCATGTCCCGATACATCTTCTCACTGCCCGCATGCATAGTAAAAACTGTACTATGCGCCTCACTCATAAGTTGTCTCCTCAACTCCTCAGACTCTGGCACACACAAGCGATCTCTGAACATAAGCACCTCATTCTAAACTAAAAACTCTGACTGCTTACTCGATCTGACCTCTTGCACAATCCGCTGAAGCCTCTGATCATCCCTCTGAGCATCCACAATCCTCTGTCTCAAGGTAGGCTTCACACGCAACTGAGCAAGCAAAGCCCCATCTTGACTAAATCTCCATCTGAACCGTCTCAGGAACAAGGCTGAAACTGACTTTTGACTCAAAGCATCAGCGACTACATTGGCCTTACCAGGATGATAATCCACAATGCAGTCGTAGTCCTTAAATAACTCAAGCCAACGGAGCTGCCTCATGTTCAATTCTTTCTGTGTGAGGAAGTACTCCAAGCTCTTGTGGTCTGAAAAGATCCTACACTTTTCTCCATACAGATAATGGCGCCAAATCTTCAAAGCAAAGATCACCGCTGCTAACTCAAGATCATGCGTCGGATAGTTCCTCTCATGTGGCTTTAATTAACGAGAAGCATAAGCCACAACCTTACCTTCTTGCATCAAAACACATCCAAGGCCAACACCCGAAGCATCACTATAAATTACAAACTCTTTACCCGAAATGGGTTGAGTAAGAATAGGAGCCTCAATAAGCAACTGCTTCAACTGATCAAAACAAGTCTGGCATCTATCTAACCACTCAAATCTGACCCCTTTCCTCAACAATCTAGTCATCGAAGCGGCAATCACAGAAAAGCCCTTAACAAACCGACGGTAGTAACCTGCCAAACCATTGAAACTCCTCACTTCCTGAACATTTCTAGGCGCTTTCTAATCAACAATCGCCTCAATCTTGGCCAGATCAACCCGAATACCCCTGGTTGAAACAATGTGACCCAAGAATGACACTTCTCGAAGCCAGAAATCACACTTGGTAAGCTTGGCAAACAACTGGTGCTCTCTCAACATCTGCAAAACCAATCTGAGATGCTTCTCATGCTCACTCTCATCCTTGGAATACACCAAGATATCATCAATAAACACTACTACAAATCAATCTAAGTATGGCCTAAACACACGGTTCATCAGATCCATAAAAGCCGCTGGAGCATTAGTCAAACCAAACGGCATCACAAGAAACTCATAGTGGCCATACCTAGTCCGAAATGCAGTCTTAACCACATCTGCATCCTGAACTCAAAGATGATAGTACCCTGATCAAAGATCTATCTTGGAGAAAACACCTGCACCTCGAAGCTGATCAAACAAATCTTCAATCCCAGGCAATGGATACTTATTCTTCACTGTGACCTTATTTATCTGCCTGTAGTCGATACACATCCGCAGAGATCCATCTTTCTTCTTAATAAACAGAACTGGAGCTCCCCAAGGAGATATGCTAGTTCGAATAAACCCCTTATCCAATAGCTCTTGTAGCTGAGTCTTAAGTTCCCTCAACTCTACAGGAGCCATCCGATAAGGTGCTTTCGAAATAGGTGTGGTACCCGGCATAATCTCAATGGACAACTCGACCTCTCTCTCAGGAGGCAAACCAGGCAACTCACTCGGGAACACATCACTAAACTCCCGTACTACAGGAATATCCTCAATCTGAACTTGATCTCTCTTGGAATCCAACACAACTGCTAGAAAAGCCTCACAACCTTTCCTAATAAACCTCTTGGCTTGCATTGCAGAAATCACATTATTCAGAGAACTAGCGCCCAAACCCTTCATAAACACAGGAGACTGACATCTATCTCGAAGAACAGTTGTCTTCCTATGGCAATCAACTATAGCCCGATGCTTACCCAACCAGTCCATACCAAGAATCAGATCAAACTCTCTGAAAGGTAACTCAATCAAATCTGCTGGAAGCACAACTCCCTCAACCATCAAAGGACAACTCCTAAAGACTCTACTCACACTGACACTATGCCCTAATGGACTGGTCACACAAATCTCATAATCTAACTGATCAACCACATGCAACTTATCAACAATTTTATCTGTGCACAAGTATGAGTGTGTGGAACCAGGGTCAATTGTAGCATATAATTCAGTGTCATGGAGTAGGAACTTACCAGCAATAACATCAGGTGCATCCTGCTCCTCTCTGGCTCTCACAGCATAAGCTCTAGTGGCAACCTGAGGAGGAAAATCTGTAGAATTTCTGCAGATTTTCAAAGTCCCGACATTGTCGTGATCGCGACAGAGAGCGGTGTTGGGAGCTTCGCTGTCGCGAGCACGCGATGCCGTCGTGAGGCCGCGACAGCCGAAGTGATGTGTACCCTCTGTCGCGACCGCGACATCTGTCGCGATCGCGACAGAGCGTATTGTTGGTTGAGTGCTATCGCGAGCACGAAGTCCGTCGCGAGCCCGTGACAGCATCAATTGTCCTCTATCGCGATCGCGACGTACGTCGCGAGCTCGACAGAGCCCGGACCTTTCGTCCTCCTCGCGGTCTCGAGATCCGTCGCACTCGCGCAGCGAAGAGACTTTAGTCTATGTCGCGAGCGCGACAGTCCCTTGTATGCTGAATGAGTTTTCTTTCATCGTGTGTGGCTTGAACTTCAGTTTTCTTTATCAATTATGAGATTTATGCTGGGTATTCTATGAATAATATGCAAGTGCAACTATGATATGGTTATGTTCATTTATGATGATGATTTTGGAAATTATGAAATGGATTGAATGGTTTGTGTATGACCTGCTAGAGTCTAGTCAGTGGATAGTTAGGCATGCCTAATAGAGTCTTTGCTGCAGCTTCTGTTTTCCGTTTGGACCCCGATCAGGTCCCTGTCTGGTTCCTCGCGAACTTCTGTAATATGTATGGATCTTGTTTAAGGTCCTTCTGAAAATATTTGTGAATGAATATTTAAATGGTTTTCGATTCTTAATCGGTTGGTACCCGTAAAGTACTTTCTGTTCACTCGTTATCCACTATCTTGAGTCAGCAGGTGTTTCAATGGTTAAAGTGTTTGTATGAATTGTTATATGAGAAAACATATGTTTTATCCTTATGGATTCAATGATGAAAAGTATAATCTGCTATGAGAATATGATTATTATTATGAACCTTCTGATGAATGGCTATATGTATGTACGCATGTGAACTGCCTTGACGACCGTTGTGAATGGTTGTCCTTATACTATATGTGTGTTTCCCCACTAAGCGTTTATCGCTTAGCACGGTGTGTTTACCCGCGCAGGTACGGAAGGAATCGCTTTTGGGAGAGTCATCGCCATCAAAGCCAACACAGCAGGGTCTTAGTGTAGGGCTTATTTTTGGTAGCTTTATGATTCTGTTTGTATAGAACTCTCATATGATTTTGTAATGGCTTCCGCTTTTGTATATGTAATTTTGGGAGTTGTAATTATCTTTTATATCTCTCAGTTGATCAGAACAGTAATGTAATGCTTCTATTATATTAATGCATGATCAGCTTTTATGAATGGTCTTATAAAGTTTTAATTTACCCTGTATTGCGGTATGTATATTCACGTATGAATGTATGTATTTTTCTGTATCTGTGTGGTGGCACATGTAGACACCGGGTCCTGAGTCAGCCTAGATCGAAGTTACCCAATGATGATAATTGCCTTCACAGGCTTAAAAGGTTAAAAGTGATGGTTTTCTCGTCAAATTTGCATTTTAGAGTGAAAAATTAAAAAATAATAAAAAATATTTAAAAAATTAATTTTGAAAAATGGGGGCTTAAAATTATAGTATTTTTAGTCAATTTAAAATTTAAAAAAAAAAAAAAAAAAAAAGGTCGGATCGCGAGTGTCGGGCGCGGCGGCGCGCCTGTGGCAGCGCGCAGGCGCCCATCGCGCAGCGAGCGAAAAGGCGACGCTCAGCGTCGCCGATGCTGCGCGTCGCTAAAGGCGCGCGCAGCATCGCGCACGCTGAGCTCCGCACGGAGCGCTCGTGCGCGAGCGCCAGCGCGCGAGGCTCGCCTGGCTGCCGCTCCGCCGCTCTATAGCAACGGGCATACCGGCCGTCGCTACAGGGTCTGATCCTTTTTTTCCCTCTTTTCAGCCTTTTTTCTGATTTTTTCACCCAAAAATCCGTTTTTTATCCCATTTTTTTGGGGTTTTTGACTTCAAATTAAATTCTAAAATATTTTTTTAGGTAATTAAATAATAAAACTTGATTTTATCATTAAAAATAAAATAATTTTGGGTTAAAATAGGTTTTTTTCCTCAATTAAATTAGGGCAACCTATTTTATCCTATAAATATTTTATGATGAAATCAAAGGAGTCTCTCCACATTGTTTAGACCTAAAATTTCCAGATTTCTTCTTCTTCTTCCACCAAAAATTCCAGACTTATTCCCCAAGCCAAAAATCAAAAAGAAAAATCAAATGTTTGATTCCTTTTTTCAACATAATTTCTTCTAAACATTTTTTTTAGAGGAAGTTTTGTTGTTTGATTCAATTTTTGAGACAAATAGAATAATTATTTGTTCTCAAAATTGTTTTTAATCTTTTATTTTGTGTTCAATAAAACTTTTTCATTGATTTTGTTTTGAATCTCTTTTTGATAAAAAATTGATTTTGAGACAAATAAAATAATTGTTTGTCATCAAAATCTAATTTTTATTTGATTTTCTAAAATAAAACTTCAATCAATTTGATATGAACAAAGTGATTGATTGTTCTTGAAATCATTTTTCTTTATTTTAATCAATAAAAACTTTTTTTTGATCAAAATCATTTCTTTAGGCAAAGTTATCAATTCTTTGTTCTTAAAGAATTTTTGATCATTTTTTCATGTTTCTTGGAATAAAATTCCAACATTTTCATCATATTTCACTCTAATATTGAAAATCATCAAACAAAGAAATCATCACTTTACCTTCATCAAATCCAATATTCTGAGGGTAAATATTCTTGGCTCTATTTTCTTTTCTTTTATTTATATTTAATTTATTCATGTATATTATTTTATTGATTTGTTTATTGTTTTCATCTATTCATTTGTTGTATTCATTTTATATTTGTTCCATTTAATTGTTTATATATGATTTTATTTTTGTTCATGTGAATATTGTTTTCTTTTAATTCCTAACATGTAATTAATAAATTCATTTTAATTGATTTTTTGCCATGTAAATGGTTTATATCATTTGTGAACATATTTAATTAATCATATTGTTCATTTATTATTCTTTTCTTTATTATTTTATATATTCTTTGATTCGTTTATCTTCATCATCATTGTTATCATGTTCATATTTTTACATGTATTAATTAATTAACATATTTTATTTTCATCACATCATTTAATTATTTGTCATATATATAATCCATGTTTCTCATTTTATTTTGTTTTGTTAATATTTTTGATTCAATTATCATTCTTTTCATATCATCTTATTTTATTTTAATTTGTTATTCATTATTTTGTATGTTTAATTGATTTAATTATTAACATTATTTTATTTGTATTTTGTTTTATGACTAAACTCATTTTTCGCTTGGGCGTTTTTGCGAGCACATCGGGAGGTCCAAAAAGGCTCATTTGGTTCATATACATATTTTCATTCGGTTTGTAATATTTTATTTTATTTTGCCATTTAATTTTCTTGTAAAATTATTTATTTAGGCTCGCTAAAAAGAAAATCACAAAAACATCTTTATTAATTAACTTGACATTTTTTTCTAAATAAAAGGGGACCAATGTCCTAGTTTTTCATACCCAAATAAATCATCACATCAAAACTTTTTCATAATAAATATGCATGCGAGGACCAATGTTCTCACTATTAATGAATAACCCCTTTTATGCATGTATTTCACTTTTATAAATGGGAGTTGTATTCCGCTCCTAGTGTTATTGTAATTTGTTTTTGAATGCTTTATTTTGGATTTTGCTTACATTTACCGCTTTTGATATGAATGATTGCGCCTTAAAATTAAAATTGCATTGTGTGGAAAGTTGATGAAACAATGAATTCAAAACTTAATAATAATATTAATCAAAGTATAAATAAATGAGAAGTTCTGAACCAGCTCTGGTCTTTGGGCTCAAGAGGTTAGAGGTTATCCTCCAAGATACTTCTTGTGTCACGAGGCTTTAGCGTTAATCCTAGGCTCCTTAGGGCGAGAGGTTTACCTTCCAAGACCCCTCTGCCTTGCCCAAAATGGATACAAAGCGCAGTCTTAGGCTCTCCGAGGCGAGAGAAACTTTCCCAATGTTCTATTGGGTGGCGACTCCATGAAACCTCTTTGTTGCCCAACATAGACGCACTTGCGATTTATCGCAAGCTGTTGACGGACCCACAATTGCCCCGATCGCCCACGTGCGGGCGGTCGAACGGGCGGCCGTGGGGATCCGGCGCGCGTCACAGTGGCGACTCCACTGGGGACATACTCGAGACTTCGATTCGAAAGTACCTTGATTAAAAATCATAATTGAGTTTTAATTTAAAAATTTCATCTTCTTTCAAAACTGCATTGCATCTCATTAGAGCCTTAGATATATGCTAGTTTGGTCCCTCTTTTATCCCGGTGCGTTCCCGAAGCACGACCCTATTTTCACTCAATTTAGGGAAGGGTTAAGGATAATCACCAGCCCAAGCCTCGTACCTCAATGGTATATAAAATGGTGACCCGATCGGTCGTTACGCTCGTGATGAGCTAGACCCGTCGGCAGGGATCATGCTTGGGTAGCCCTAAAGT
Source organism: Excoecaria cochinchinensis (assembly GCA_947683425.1). Taxonomy (NCBI): domain Eukaryota; kingdom Viridiplantae; phylum Streptophyta; class Magnoliopsida; order Malpighiales; family Euphorbiaceae; genus Excoecaria; species Excoecaria cochinchinensis. Next base: position 10,138,674 of record CANTUQ010000004.1, read on the forward strand.
AACACCGCCCTTTGACCAAAGCTCATGTAATGGCAATAGATACTTCCCTTAGGTGATATGAACCATAATACCTTGCTTGCTATATGGATCATTTTGTATTGGACAAACCCAAATAATTTGATTGGTCACCTAATCAAAGGCTTTCATACCCCGATAGGCCCATGTCAACTTGTTCGGGCTGCCTAAATACATAATGATCATAACCCATCCGCTTGCGCATTAGATAAGAGATGTTACGATGCCGGTTCTTCACCGAGCACCATACGCATCCATTGGGTTCCCCGCTAATCCATGGATTAAGCCCACCTAGGAAAGAGACCGCATTACCTCGTGTGTGGGAGTAATAAGGTTGGAAGGATCTACTTGCTTGCATGTGATTGTAAATGTTGCATAGCTCACTATCATGCATTGTATATGTCATTCATGTATCATTCTAACAATCTAATTTTTTTAGCCATTATAGATTCATCTAAGTGGACTAAAGGTTCAGACAGTCGGCTAGTAAGGACAAATTTGCTCTCCGAGTTGCTAGAATTTGTGTCTGACGGGGATTCTGAGCTACTCTCATCCCGTGAGTCCTCTCTAAAATTATCAATGGCAGAATTACCACGGGAGACTGGTGCGTTGACAATACAGGACCTAAATAAGAGGCTCGACGATTTTGAGAGGAAGATGTTAACCATGATGGAAAATATCGCCTCTCAAGTAGCATCAAATTTCAAGCAACTGCCTACAGCCTCTTCTGTTAAACCGTTTGAATCGCCTGTCAAGGAAGAGACTCCTATAGCATTCACTACAGTACAATAACCAGATTTTGAACTCAGAGCAATAACACTTATTGAGCACAAGAAGACCCTTGATGTGAAGGGTGATATCATGGGAGAGGAAGAGGATGAACCAATAATTCCATGGACTATCATGAATGAAGTACCCGAGGGAGAGGATGGTACAGTAAAGGAGATAGAACGAGGGGTTAAAAATCGTAAAACTCATACCATGGCTATTATGGAGAATTTAATTGTGGTGCCACCTACTGGACAACAGTCTGCTGCTCTTACCAAATTGCAAGAAGAGTATGATTCGCCTAAGGGAGTGCACCTACCACCAAATGGACCTGAAAGAGAGTCACCCGCTGCTATGTCACCCGAGCGAAAAGGCAAAGGGAATGTTTTAGAGAATGGCCTTCTAGCAGTGACACGGGGCCTAAAGAGAAGGATGGATGTCCTCGAAGAAGAAATTTCAAAGTCTAAACTTGCAATTACCCTGGCCGCCCGAGAGGAAGTCTCTATGGACCTAAAGAATGGGAGTCAACCGGATAGGTGTGACATCTGTGCCGGCACTCAAGGGATAAAGGAAGCATCAACGGTTAGAACAACTCAGAAAGGTCATCTCAGCATGGATGAATCTTTTCCTCAAGTAGGGGATGGGGACTTGCGCTCATGGTTAGCTAACCCAGCCAGAATTCGAGGGCATAGGAAATGTCGTCGGCACGCTAGATATCTGAGGAGTGATAGCCAAACCCCAAAGTTTCATGTACAGGACCTTGTTATTGGCAAGCAACCGGTCGCCCTTGAAGGAGGGGGCAACGTCATTGAGGGTAATAATCGGGAAAGCTCAAGTCTCGACGATAACAGCGTGGGGGATGTTGGGACTACTAAGGTTCCGAACATAGGAACTACTCAAAGCTCTTATACCATTTGTGAAAAGCCTTTATCTGAGCTCCTTTTATATTTCATCGATAAAGGGAAACTACAACCGAAACCTGCAAGACCTGCCAAGAGCCAAGGATTCCCTGGTCACCGATCGAATTTGTATTGTGCCTACCATCAGCATACTGGGCATAAGACTGATAGATGCCGAATTCTAAAAAAGCTTATTCAAGGTCTCATTGATGAGGAAAGGATGGGGCAAGAGAATGGTTCCCGGGGGTGATGGACTGTCGGCTACAGCATCCATGTTGGCGTGGAAGAAAAGATGTTAGCTATTTAGATGCTCTATTTATTTTTGAACTATCTAATGATGATGTTTTAACTCTACTATTATGAAAAAAAAAGGAATGCTTTTGTGTTTTTGTTTATTTGTGTGATATTTCTTGTGATTTCACTGTGCATAATCATGATTGACATTTATTCAATTAATGCTATTTTGTTTAATCCCAGAACTTGGGAGAACCCAAAGAAAATCTTGATAGCATATGTTATGACTCTTGAAGAGAGATTGAAACTTGAGAGAATAAAAAAAAAATGAAATAAAAAAGTCTTTGCCTGGACCAGTGAAGACATGGTAGAAGATGATTATGAAGCCACTAAGCATGATATGCCAAAATCATGGACAGGTGCCACAGAAGCTCAGAAGACTCAAGCCCAAGTGGGTAGAAATGGTTGAAAGGAGAGATCCGCAAGTAGAAACAAGACCTAATTTCTTTTTTGAAACACAACGCCAAACTAGGCTGGCCAATGGCATCCCGATGGTTAAAAAGAAAAGTGCGGGATTTGAGCAAAGCTTGCTAAAAGAAGGAAAAATTTGCGGCCAAGCTTTATCCAAATCTCGCGGGTATACACATACCTGTACCTTGTCACTCTATTTGGCTACTGAAAGGAACTAGAAGACTGATTCGTAAGTTATCCACCCAGTTAATTCATGTAAAGGATGTGCAGAACGAGAGGAAAGCCAATGACATGCAGTTGAGATGCTAGATAGGAAAAGGCCAAGAAGATTATGAAGGAGACCCATGCAGGGGCTTGCAATCAAAAATCTTTACACGTATCATACTTTATTCCTCGAGGCATGGGGTAAAAGCAATACATGTTGAAGCACTTAAATCTTAAACGGCAATCATGGGAACGATGCTACAGCGGTTAAACACATCAGACGATATTGGGACAGTCATAGAAATAGTTTTGCAGCAGCTAAGCACATCAGACTAAAATAGGTTATGGGGTTATTATTGCAATCATATCGATCAGGAAATAATTTACTTAATCATTCGGGAAAAAAGTCAGAAAGCACCTACTGAAAATAGTGAGATTTGGTATTCAGGAAAATAAGACCAAGTATTCTAGATGAACGAAGTAAGTTTAGGCCAGCAAACCGAAGACTTCTCAGGGAGCAGAAAATCAAAGACTGCTCAAGGAGCAGAAAATCAAAGACTTCTCAGGGAGCAGCAAACCGAAGACTTCTCAGGGAGCAGCAAACCGAAGACTTCTCAGGGAGCAGAAAATCAAAGACTTCTCAGGGAGCAGCAAACCGAAGACTTCTCAGGGAGCAGCAAACCGAAGACTTCCCAGGGAGCAGCAAATCGAAGACTTCTCAGGGAGCAGAAAATTGAAGACTTCTCAGGGAGCAGAAAACCGAAGACTTCTCAGGGAGCAAAAAATCGAAGACTTCTCAGGGAGCAGCTAACTGAAGACCTCTCAGGGGGCAAATGATCGATGAAACGAAGACTTCTCAGGGGGCAATCAACCGAAGGGCTCACAGATAGCACCACTTCAACCCACAAGAGGTTGGCAAGGAGCACAATTCCACAATTCACAGCGGTTAGCACGATGGCGGCACAACCCACAAGAGGTTAGCACGACCACGGCACTACCAATTCACAGCGGTTAGCACGATGGCGGCACAACCCACAAGAGGTTAGCACGACCACGACACTACGAATTCACAGCGGTTAGCACGATGGCGGCACAACCCACAAGAGGTTAGCACGACCACGGCACTACCAATTCACAGCGGTTAGCACGATGGCGGCACAACCCACAAGAGGTTAGCACGACCACGACACTACCAATTCACATAGGTTAGCACGATGGCGGCACAACCCACAAGAGGTTAGCACGACCACGGCACTACCGATTCACAGCGGTTAGCACGATGGCGGCACAACCCACAAGAGGTTAGCACGACCATGGTGTAGACACCGGGTCCCGAGTAGCCTTGATCAGGATTACCCGATGATGAAATTTAGCTATGCCGGCTTATAGGCAAAAAGATTGGAGCTCATAAGTGATTTTCCTTTTCTTTTCGGTGAGTAAAAAGGGTATTTTAAAAATATTTTAAAAATATTTTTTTTTAATTATTTTGAAGAAGAAAAAGTGCGTTTTAGATTGGTGGTATTTTATAAAAAAAAAAAAAAATATGAAAAATGATGGAAAAATGTTGAAAATAAAATGGGGGAAAATAATCGCGACGAAAAGGCGACGGCCAAGGGTCGTCGCGGATTTCCGTGTGCTCCGCGCACGGAGCGCGCGCTCCGCGCGTCCGACACCCTTGGCATCGGTTGCTCCGCGCGAGCGACGCGCAGGGCGTCGCTCGCCCTGCGCACATCGTGCGCGGAAACTCCGCGCAAATCGCGCGGAAACGTGCGCGACGCGCACGATTGACGCCCCTGACGCCGATTTCTCGCCCCACTTCGCCCATTTCGCCCATTTTTCGACCCAAACACGATTTTGAGCGGTTTTTGGACGGTTTTGGGTGGTTTTTGAGGGTTAAAACACTAGAAAAAATTCAGAAAGAGGGGAGGACGAATTAGGAACATTTTGGTTAGAAAAAACTGAATTTTGGAGCTTTGAGTTGAGAGAAAAAAATCCATCTTACACACTTGTTTCCAAGAGCTTTTCTTCAAGTTTTCAAGCTATTTTCTAAGGATTTTCACAAGAGAAGACAAGGAATTCAACACTTCTATCTTCAATTCTTCAAAACTGAATTTGAGGGTAATTATTCTTGGCTTTACTCATTAATTCTCTTGTTAATTTCATTTATTTTGGCTTCCAATTAACATATCAAACATGTAAATTCTCTTAGTCTCCATATTCTTCTTCTTATTTTTTTTATCTTCAATTATTCATATAACAAATAAACTTTTTAAATTCTATTATCTTTTTTCATGTCAAATTATTCTTTGTTCATGTAATTATGCATGTTTTAGGTTGTAAATACCTTTAATTTCTTAATGCTATATCATGTTTATTATTATGCTTTCTTTTGCATGTATGAGTGTTATAGTCATTATTTTATGCTAGTTATGCATGTCAAGTGGAATTATTCTCATGTTACACATTTATTCATGTCTTAACTATAATAAAATTGATTGTCACTAATCTTCCATGTATGTTAATAACTATTGTTAATAAGTTGCATATGCCATGATACTTCATCACCTTATGCATGTTAAATTGCATCTTAATCACTTTATGCATGTTAAATTGCATCATAATTATTTTTTTATGCATGTTATAGTATCTTATGCATGTTATATGGTCATTGTACATATTACCTTTTATGTTGTATTATTTCATTGGCCTAATCACTAACATGAATTTCTTTTTGATTTTTGGTTGCAAATCATTGTTTTATTCTCATTTGAGCATCCATGCACATGAAGGAGGAGTTGCGGGGTTTGGTATTTCCTTTATACATTTTTAATTCTCATTTCATTTATATTTTTAGTTTCCTTGTATATATTCATTGAATAAAATGTTTTCCTATGCGCACCTAAATAAAGATCATAAAAATATTTCTTACTAAATTAATTTAGATTTTTCATAATAAAATGGGACCAATGTCCTAATTTTCATCCCAAATAAAATTATCACATCCAAAATATTTTCTTTAATTGTGCATGCGGGGACCAAAGTCCTCATAATTAATAAATTCCCCGGTTTTATGTATGTTTGCACTTTTAAATGGGAGTTGTATTCCGCTCCTAGTATTATTGTAGTTTACAATTGATGTTATTTTTGATATGTTTATCCTATCGCGTTCAATGTGAATATTTGCGCTTTTAAATTAAAATTGCATCGTGTGGAGAGAGAGCGAATTAATGATAATTAAAATTTGATCATAAATTAATCGAGGTAGAAATAGATGAGAAATCCCAGACCCAGCTCTGGTCTTTGGGCTCGAGAGGTTAGAGGTTATCCTCCAAAATACTTCTTGGGTCACGAGACTTTAGCGCTAATCCTAGGCTCCTTAGGGCGAGAGGTTTACCTTCCAAGACCCCTCTGGTTGGCCCAAAATGGATACAACGCGAAGTCTTAGGCTCTCCGAGGCGAGAGTAACTTTCCCAATGTTCTATTGGGTGGCGACTCCATGAAACCTCCCTGTTGCCCAACATAGACGCACTTGCTATTTATTGCAAGCTATCAACGGACCCGCAATTGCCCGATCGCCCTAAAGCGGGCGGTCATAGGGGCGGCGCTCGGGACCCGGCGCGCGTCACAGTGGCGACTCCACTGGGGACGATATGGTTCGAGATTTCAATTTGAAAATACCTCGTTTAACATTTATGGTTAAAATTTAATTCATAAATTCGCTTTATCTCAAAATTGCATATCATCTCATTAGAGCTTTAGATTAAGTTAGTTTGGTCCCTTTTCAAGCCCCGGTGCGTTCCCGAAGCACGACCTCATTTTCACTCAATTTGGGGAAGTGTTAAGGATAATCACCAGCCCAAGCCACGTACCTCAATGGTATATCAAAATGATGATCCGATCGGTCGCTATGCTTGTGATGAGCTAGACCCGTCGGCAGGGATCATGCTTGGGTAGCCTTAAAGTAACATCTCCCTTGTCCAAAGCTCATGTAATGGCAATAGATACTTCCACTAGGTGAATTGTACCGTAATACTATGCTTGCTATATAGGCCATCATTTATTAAACGAAATCAATTTAATTAAATGGTCTTCATCAAAGGCTTTCATGCCCCGGTGGGCCCATCTTAGTTAAGTTGAATTGTTTAAATACATAATTGCCAAACACCCATACGTATGTACATTAGATAGGAGCTGTTATGCTGCCGGTTTTTTTTTACCGCGCACCATACGTGTCCATTGGGTTCCACGTTAATCCATGGATCAAGCCCACCTAGGAAAGAGACCGCACTACCACGTGTGTGGGAGATATAAGGTTGGAAGGATCTATCTGCTTGCATGTGTTTGTCTATGTTGCATCAGCGCGAGCATACATTGCATTTTAATCATGCATCATCTTAACAATTTTTGCACTTCAGCCATCATAGATTCTCCTGGGTGGTCTAGAGGTCCCTACGGACGGTTAAGAAGGACGCCGCTTTTGGGGTTAACAGAGTTAGTGTCGGATCAGAGTTCAGATTCAATCTCAGAAAATAGTGTGGGGTTTTCTTCCGAATCATCAACAGAAGTAAGTATGGCTAATCCATCAAATGAGTCTGATGCAACTCGGGCAATAATCACCGAGGAGGTAGGAAAGAGAATGGAGGAATTTGAAGCCCGAATGATTGCAATGATGGGCAACCTTGCCACCACCATAGCTGGGCAACAAGCTGCTTCTGCCCCTATCCGAGTACCAACTGAACAAGAGGTTATAAGAGAAGAACGTCCTGTTGCAATTAACCAACCAGTGGTTGACCCACCTATTGTTGAGCAAAGAGTGTCTGCACCTATCGAGCGCAGAGAGGGCCCCAGGTCTGAAGCTGAATTTGGGGAAGATGAGCTAGAGGAGCATAAAGTAGCTAAAGAGAAGTCGCCAAAACTGGATGAGGCAATGTGGAGGAAAATGGAAGAGAGATTTGAGGTCATGGCAAGGATGATGACCGTGGGAAAAGGAATGAACCCGGAAGACCGAGAGCTGGATGGGGATGACCTAATTCCCCAGAATTTTAAGACGCCGGACATTCCCAAATTTGATGGAACCTCTGACCCTGCCGCACACATCAAGCAATACTCGCTGGTCATGAAGGGAACGACCTTAACAAGAAAGCAGAAGATAGAATATTTCTGCTTGAGTCTCACAGGAGCTGCTATTGATTGGTACCATGGGCTTGACAGGAGATCCAAGGAGGACTGGGACTTGTTAACCGAAGAGTTCCTTAAGCAGTATGATTGCAGTACCCGGATGGAGGTCACTTTGAAAGATCTCGAGTTGTTACAGCAGAAGGCTGGGGAGTCCTTCCACGAGTACCTTACTCGGTGGAGAAACCGGGTTATGGAGATGAAACGCAAACCGGACACTTCTGATCAGATCCGGCTATTCATTCGAAATGCCAGTCCTTACTTGAGAGAGGGACTGAAAATGAAGGGACTCAAGGATTGGGAGTCTTTGAAGGACATTGCCATAGAAGCGGAAGGAGAATATTTATCCAAGAGGGCAAATAGTGAGTCCTATGCTCGGAGGGGATACAGCAATCAGGGGACGGCCAAACAGTAGGTTCAAGCAGTGGTAACAGAGTTGGGAAGACTGCCGAGGTGTCCGCAACCGGCGTAAGTCAGAGGTATTTCTCCAACTTGGGTAAGCCTTTATCATGGGTGCTGAAGAGGCTAATAAAAGAAGGAAAACTGCGGCCCCTATCACTTAAGCCGGCCAAGGCCCAAGGACAGCCAGGGCACAAAGAGAATGAATACTGCGCATTCCACCAACATACCGGGCATTTGACGGATGAGTGTATAACGCTAAGACATCGGGTCCAAGATCTAATTGACAACAAGCAGATCACCGATCCTGAGCAGAGAGAAAGCAAGAAGAAGTCTGGTTATAACACAGTGCCACCTCCAGTCTTTATGATCGGATCGAGCCTACCAGAGTGGTACGTAATGCAAGATCTATATGGAAATGAGTATGTCGCTATTACTCGCCCTGCAGTGGATGAAAAAGGGGTTTCCGTGGCAGCGATAGACTGTTGGTCCACTAGTGAGAGTGGAGATGACGAAGATGAGAAAAATGGAGAGTTTACGGATCCGTGGGATTCAGAGGAAAAAGAAAGAGTAGAAGCAGTAACAAGAAGTGGGAGGGTCATTCCAGAAGCTGAGAAGCAGCAGGACCCAGCACAAGCAATCGCAGAGAAAGAGCCGGAAGAAAATTCAATAGTGAAGCAACTGAAAAAGACCACGGCTCAGATATCTATTTGGGACCTCTTGAGACAGTCCCCCTCGCACCGACAGAAGTTAGTCGAAGCATTGAGCGTATCCACCGTAGCAACTACAATCTCTCCATCCGAGCTTTTAGACCTTGTAAAGGGGGGATCCGGGGAGAAGTTGGTTTTTTCTGATGCGGACCTACCAACAGAGGGTCGCAACCACAACCGACCATTGTACATCAAGGCACAGATCAATGGTAAACACACCGCTTGTGTCATGGTTGATGACGGGTCATCGATAAATGTCTGCCCTTTGGTGGCACTTCAGGCCTTTGGGATGGATGAGAGTATGTTAAGCAAATCTGACCTGACCATCACTGCCTACGACAACTCCAGGAGGCAAGCATCGGGAATTTTCAAAGCTTTGGTAAAGACAGGGCCCATTGAGACAGAAACAGATTTTGTGGTCTTGCCGATTCCAGCAAACTTCTCAGCTCTGCTTGGTAGATCGTGGTTCCACAAGTTAGGGGGAGTACCATCCACATTACACCAGATAATTAAAATACCCCATGAAGGAGAAGTAGTGACCATTAAAGCAGCAAGAGAGAACCAAGTGTCTGCCTTGGAGATCTCTAATCAGCCATTCAGTGGCTTTCATGTATCGATGATCGGAGAAGAGCAAAACCTAGAAGGTAGCCCTCAAGTGGCGAATATGCTGAAGAAGATGCACTTCCTCCCAGGGGCTGGTTTGGGAAAAGAGTCACAAGGGCTGCAGAATGCTATCACTACACGTGGTCAGAAAGATCGAAAGGGGTTGGGCTACAAAGGAGAATATGGTAAGAAGAAAGGGTCAGGGAAGATTCCCCATATTTCGGAGAGCTTTGTGCCATCATCATCGGTTTGTGCCTATACTGGAGAAGAAGAACCGCAGTGGGTAGATGGGAAGATTATCCCTGGATTTGAAATTTTTAACGATGTCTTTGATTGGGAGATCGGAGTTGTTAAAGCTGTAGAGAACTTTTGGGATGAGGAGATTATGACCCAATGCAGCATCTGGGACAGAGATGAGCCCGAAGAGATTGTAACTGATAAGCTGTTAGCCACCAGACTTAAGGGGAAGGAGAAGATAGTGGAGCCAGAGCCGAAGATTGAAGCTCTCAAGATTTCACCAAATCAAGAAGCCAAAGCACAGTCAGCTGCAGCATCGGCGTCGACTGAAGTTGATAGTGATTTAGATTCTCTTTTTATACCAGAACTCTTTGAGTACAATGTTAATGTTTCTGATTATGTTAATGATATGAACAACTTTGCTTACTTGTGTGATGTTTCTGATGATTTCATTTCGCATGATCATAAGCATGATGCATTCATTTTTGATATTAATTCAACTGGCACAACTGCATTTAATCTCGAAACTTTGGAAAATCCAAAGGAAATTTTGCTAGCATCAGACATAACTCCTGAAGAGAGAATAAAATTTGAGAGAATATTAAAAAAATATGAAAAAGTCTTTGCCTGGACCTACGAGGATATGCCGGGAATAGATCGAGATGTTGCCGAACATGCCATCCCAACTTACCCAGAGTTTAAACCCGTCAAGCAAAAACTCCGGAGACTTAGGCCAGAATGGGCACAGAAAGTGAAAGAGGAGATCCATAAGCAGATTGAGGCCAAGTTCCTGATAGAGGTTCAATACCCGACCTGGTTAGCTAACGTGGTTCCTGTAGCCAAGAAAGACGGTAAGGTTCGGGTATGCGTTGACTATCGAGACCTGAACAAGGCCTGTCCGAAAGATGATTTCCCTCTTCCTCATATTGATGTGCTAGTAGATAGTGCTGCTGCTTGCATGATGTACAGCTTTGTGGATGGATACGCAGGGTACAATCAAATTCTTAACAAAATAGTGGACCGGATCAAGACAGCCTTTATCACCGAGTGGGGGACATATGCCTATCGGGTTATGCCTTTTGGGTTGAAGAATGCAGGAGCAACCTATCAGAGGATGGCAACCAAGGTTCTCAATGACTTAATCCACAAAGAAGTGGAGGTGTACGTCGATGACATGATCATTAAGTCGGCTACCAGGGAAGGTCACTTTGAGGCATTAGAAAAGTTCTTTCAAAGGATTAGCAAGTATGATCTGCGACTCAATCCCAAGAAGTGCATTTTTGGAGTTACATCAGGAAAGTTGTTAGGCCATGTGGTAAGCCAGAGGGGAATCGAGGTAGATCCCGATAAGGTCAAAGCCATAAGAGAGATGCCAGTGCCCCAGAAGGAGAAGGACGTTAGAAGTTTCCTAGGAAAGCTTCAGTACATCAGCCGATTTATTGCCAAGCTAGCTTCGGTATGTGAGCCTATTTTCAAGCTTCTTAGGAAGAATCAGCCGGTGCTATGGAACAACGACTGCCAATTGGCCTTTGACACCATTAAGAGGTATTTGTTAAATCCTCCGGTGTTAAGACCACCACGCCGTGCCAAACCATTAATCCTGTACCTGGCTGTGGAAGATAACTCAGTGGGTGCTATGATGTCTCAGGAAGACGATTTTGGTATAGAGTTTGCCGTTTACTATCTTAGCAAGAAATTTCTGCCTTACGAAGCCAAATATGTAGAGGTGGAAAAGATTTGTTTAGCAGTTATCTGGGCTTCTAAGAAGTTGCGACACTACTTTCATTCCTTCAAGGTACAAACGGTTGCAAAACATAATCCGCTTAGATACCTCCAAGAAGCACCCTCTTTACTAGGGAAGATGGGAAGATGGTTACTGCTATTGCAGGAATTTGACATTGAGTACATAACCAGGAAAACCATTAAGGGAAGAGCCGTAGCGGAGTTCTTAGCCGAGCATCCTATTGAGGGAGATCAGTTTGAATACAACTTCCCAGATGAAGATGTCACGGCCATAGCAGTACAAGGGTGGCAATTATTCTTTGATGGAGCAGTCAATAATAAGGGAGCAGGCGTAGGAGTTATTCTTACGACCCCAGATGGTGAAAGGTTACCATTGGCTAAGAAGCTGAGGTATAAGGCTACCAATAATGAAGCAGAATACGAAGCTTGCATCTTTGGATTGGAAGCATTGCTTGCTCTGGGGGCAAAGACCGCAGAAGTATTTGGGGATTCCTCCTTGGTAATTCATCAGATCAGAAGGGAGTGGTCGGTCAAGGAAGAAAGGCTGTTGCCTTATGTAAAGCACTTGAGAGCGTTGAGCAGCCAATTTGAGATTTGCACTTTTCACTTCATCCCCAGAGACGAAAATCAGTTAGCTGATGCTCTAGCAACTTTAGTGTCCATGTGGGACAACCCAACGGGAGTTGCAATGAAACCCGTGCTGATTTATAGCTCGGAAAGACCTTGCTTTGAAGCTGAACAGGTGATGGACATTGAGGCCATTGATGGAAATCCATGGTATTATGACATTCAGAATTATTTAGAGAGATCAGTCTTTCCAGAGGAAGCCAATGAGAAGGACCAAAGAATGATCAGGAAGTTATCCACTCAATTCATCAGTGTTAATGGCACTTTGTACAAAAGGCAAGCTGATGGTACCCAGTTAAGATGTCTGGCAGAGAAAGAAGCTAAAAGAGTTATGGAAGAAGTTCATGCCGGGGTTTGTGGAGCTCACATGAATGGCTTAGCCTTAGCAAAGAAGATCATGCGCCAAGGGTTTTATTGGCTCACAATGGATACAGATTGTTCAAAATTTGTGAAGCAATGTCAGTCATGCCAACAGTACGCGAATTTGAGGCATGTGCCAGTTTCAGAGTTACATAACTTAACATCTCCATGGCCATTTGCAGCATGGGGAATAGACATCATAGGCGAAATCCATCCTACTGCTTCTAATGGGCATAGATTCATCATAGTTGCCATTGACTACTTCACTAAGTGGGTTGAGGCTGAATCTTTCAAGAAGGTTGATGCAAGGGATATGGCTAAATTCATCGAGCGGAATTTGATATGTAGATATGGTCTCCCACATCACATTGTGTCTGATAATGGGGTACAATTCCTAGCAGAGACTAAACAGATGCTCCAGAAATATGGGATCCAACATCATAAGTCTTCTCCTTACCGTCCTCAAGCGAATGGTGCAGTTGAAGCGGCGAATAAGAATGTGAAGAGAATTTTAGCCAAGATGGTTCAGAACTACAAGGATTGGGCAGAAAAGCTACCCTTCGCACTTTGGGGATATAGAACAACAGTCAGAACCTCTACAGGGGCAACGCCGTTCTCTCTGGTATATGGAACTGAAGCAGTCCTGCCGGTTGAAATTGAGCTGAAATCATTAAGGGTAGTCATGGAAGCTGAGATTCCTGAAGCAGAATGGGCACAACAACGTTTGTCACAGCTAAATCTATTGGATGAAGACAGGTTACGGGCCTATTACCACAACCAAGTTTATCAAAAGGGCTGGCTCGGTCATTTGGCAAGAAAGTACGAAAGCATCCGTTGAAGGAGGGGGATTTGGTCTTTAAGATGATGAGGCCGGGAGTTCCAGACATACGAGGAAAATTCAGACCAACCTGGGAAGGACCTTTTCATTTTGAAAAAGTTGCTAACAAAAGGAGCAGCAATTTTAGCAGACAGTGATGGGAATGAGTTCAAGGACCCGGTCAATGTCGATAGACTTAAAAGGTTCCATGGCTAAAGACCAAAAATAAAAAGAAGAGAATAAATGCCCCGTGGGTCGAAAATCGAAAAGAGGCGGCCTTGCTAAAATTGGGCGCCCTGCCAGGGTGAAAACCGAAAAAAGGCATCCTAGGCAAAAATTAAGGGCCAAGAGAAAATGTTCAATCGAGAAAACCCGAGAGGGCCGATTGATAACAGGAGTTTGAGGCTGACAAAATCCACTCCGAGATTAGGTGTAGTCACATGCTTTTGAATTCTTGTCAAATGAAAATCATGTATGATGAAATCATATAGAAATGTACACAATTTTGCAAGGAATAAAAGAATATATTTTCATTGATCTTTCAGTTCTGTCTAAAAAAGAGTTATATCAATTTTTCATCTAATGATTATCGCTCATCAGATATGTCCTATTTGCTCTTAACAGAAGCTTTGGTGATAACCTTCTCTAAAATAAATAAAAAAAAAGAAGGCCGTTAGAGATGAAAACCGTAACTGGCTCTCTAAGCAAAAGTTAGGCCAAAGGGCAGGGTGAAAACCTGAAAATAGGCAGTCTGCCCTACAAAAAAAAAATAAAAAATAAAAATAAAAATAAAAATAAAAATAAAAAAAAAATACAAAAATAAAATAAACAAAAACCGCTGGATTGGGTTGGGTCCATTCCAGGCAAAAGTTAGGCAAAGGGTTGTGTGAAAATCCCATAAGGGACACATTTCCCGCAAAGAAAAGCTAGTGCGAAAATCCACAAGGGACGCACTACCTTTAAAACAATGACATTCAATGCCTGGAGCGATAAGGCGGCATTATTTCAAGATGATCTTCCGTCAGTCAGACAACACACAACACAGAACATGAAATAGAATCCCAAGTAAATGATCATTGACCAGGGGGCAAGGGATATACACCGGACGTCTCTTTCAGAAAGCTTGTCGACGATCCTCAGGATTCAGGGGGCATGGTACAGCAGACAAGCTATAAGTTCAGCAAACCATGGATCACCTAGGGCGCGATCTATACATTTTTGCAAGCATTTGCATTCCATAACATACACACATGATTTCTTGTATATTCCTATGCATACAATCTTGCAGGAGAAATCGGCGGGAAACACCCACAAAAGCCAAGTGATAACACTAGTCCAAACATCTAAAGGAGCAAAAAAATAAAAAATAAAAAATAAATCCACAGCGGTTAGCACGATGGCGGCACTACCCACAAGAGGTTAGCACGACCACGGCACTACCAATTCACAGCGGTTAGCACGATGGCGGCACTACCCACAAGAAGTTAGCACGACCACGGCACTACCAATTCACAGCGGTTAGCACGATGGCGGCACTACCCACAAGAGGTTAGCACGACCACGGCATTACCAACTCACAATGTTTAGCACGATAGCGGCGCCACCCACAAGAGGTTAGCGCACCTACGGTATTACCAGCTACAACCAAAAGACAGCAGCAGCTATCATCATAACTCCATCAAGCAGGAAGATCGCCGCTTCAGGTACGCGTTTCTTTCCTTTTCTTGAATTTTGGCTCACTTAGGCACCCATGCACTAGTCTCTTCAAAATTGGGGGCAACTGTAGACACCGGGTCCCGAGTAGCCTTGATCAGGATTACCCGATGATGAAAGTTAGCTATGCCGGTTTATAGGCAAAAAGATTGGAGCTCAGAAGTGATTTTCCTTGTCTTTTCGGTGAGTAAAAAGGGTATTTTAAAAATATTTTAAAAATATTTTTTTTAATTATTTTGAAGAAGAAAAAGTGTGTTTTAGATTGGTGGTATTTTATAAAAAAAAAAAAATTAAAAAAAAAAGAGGTGAAAAATGATGGAAAAATGTTGAAAATAAAATGGGGGAAAATAATCGCGATGAAAAGGCGACGGCCAAGGGTCGTCGCGGATTTCCGTGCGCTCCGCGCGTCCGACGCCCTTGGCGTCGGTTGCTCCGCGCGAGCGACACGCAGGGTGTCGCTCGCCCTGCGCACGTCGTGCGCGGAAACTCCGCGCAAATCGCGCGGAAACGTGCGCGACGTGCACGATTGACGCCCCTGACGCCGATTTCTCGCCCCACTTCGCCCATTTCGCCCATTTTTCGACCCAAACACGATTTTGAGCGGTTTTTGGACGGTTTTGGGTGGTTTTTGGGTAGTTTTTGAGGGTTAAAACACTAGAAAAAATTCAGAAAGAGGGGAGGACGAATTAGGAACATTTTGGTTAGAAAAAACTGAATTTTGGAGCTTTGAGTTGAGAGAAAAAAATCCATCTTACACACTTGTTTCCAAGAGCTTTTCTTCAAGTTTTCAAGCTATTTTCTAAGGATTTTCACAAGAGAAGACAAGGAATTCAACACTTCTATCTTCAATTCTTCAAAACTGAATTTGAGGGTAATTATTCTTGGCTTTACTCATTAATTCTCTTGTTAATTTCATTTATTTTGGCTTCCAATTAACATATCAAACATGTAAATTCTCTTAGTCTCCATATTCTTCTTCTTATTTTTTTTATCTTCAATTATTCATATAACAAATAAACTTTTTAAATTCTATTATCTTTTTTCATGTCAAATTATTCTTTGTTCATGTAATTATGCATGTTTTAGGTTGTAAATACCTTTAATTTCTTAATGCTATATCATGTTTATTATTATGCTTTCTTTTGCATGTATGAGTGTTATAGTCATTATTTTATGCTAGTTATGCATGTCAAGTGGAATTATTCTCATGTTACACATTTATTCATGTCTTAACTATAATAAAATTGATTGTCACTAATCTTCCATGTATGTTAATAACTATTGTTAATAAGTTGCATATGCCATGATACTTCATCACCTTATGCATGTTAAATTGCATCTTAATCACTTTATGCATGTTAAATTGCATCATAATTATTTTTTTATGCATGTTATAGTATCTTATGCATGTTATATGGTCATTGTACATATTACCTTTTATGTTGTATTATTTCATTGGCCTAATCACTAACATGAATTTCTTTTTGATTTTTGGTTGCAAATCATTGTTTTATTCTCATTTGAGCATCCATGCACATGAAGGAGGAGTTGCGGGGTTTGGTATTTCCTTTATACATTTTTAATTCTCATTTCATTTATATTTTTAGTTTCCTTGTATATATTCATTGAATAAAATGTTTTCCTATGCGCACCTAAATAAAGCTCATAAAAATATTTCTTACTAAATTAATTTAGATTTTTCATAATAAAATGGGACCAATGTCCTAATTTTCATCCCAAATAAAATTATCACATCCAAAATATTTTCTTTAATTGTGCATGCGGGGACCAAAGTCCTCATAATTAATAAATTCCCCGGTTTTATGTATGTTTGCACTTTTAAATGGGAGTTGTATTCCGCTCCTAGTATTATTGTAGTTTACAATTGATGTTATTTTTGATATGTTTATCCTATCGCGTTCAATGTGAATATTTGCGCTTTTAAATTAAAATTGCATCGTGTGGAGAGAGAGCGAATTAATGATAATTAAAATTTGATCATAAATTAATCGAGGTAGAAATAGATGAGAAATCCCGGACCCAGCTCTGGTCTTTGGGCTCAAGAGGTTAGAGGTTATCCTCCAAAATACTTCTTGGGTCACAAGACTTTAGCGCTAATCCTAGGCTCCTTAGGGCGAGAGGTTTACCTTCCAAGACCCCTCTGGTTGGCCCAAAATGGATACAACGCGCAGTCTTAGGCTCTCCGAGGCGAGAGTAACTTTCCCAATGTTCTATTGGGTGGCGACTCCATGAAACCTCCCTGTTGCCCAACATAGACGCACTTGCTATTTATTGCAAGCTATCAACGGACCCGCAATTGCCCGATCGCCCTAAAGCGAGCGGTCATAGGGGCGGCGCTCGGGACCCGGCGCGCGTCACACATGGCACTACCAATTCACATAGGTTAGCACAATGGCGGCACAACCCACAAGAGGTTAGCACGACCACGACACTACCAATTCACATAGGTTAGCACGATGGCGGCACTACCCACAAGAGGTTAGCACGACCACGGCATTACCTGTTACAACCAAAAGACAGCAACAGCTATCATCATAACTCCATCAAGCAGGAAGATCGACGCCTCAGGTACGCATTTCTTTCCTTTTCTTCTTTGAGTTTAGGCTCACCTAGACACTAGTGTACTAGATTCCCCTAAACTGGGGGCAACTGTAGACACCGGGTCCTGAGTCAGCCTAGATCGAAGTTACCCAATGATGATAATTGCCTTCACAGGCTTAAAAGGTTAAAAGTGATGGTTTTCTCGTCAAATTTGCATTTTAGAGTGAAAAATTAAAAAATATTTAAAAAATAAATTTTGAAAAATGGGGGCTTAAAATTATAGTGTTTTTAGTCAATTTAAAATTTAAAAAAAAAAAAAAAAGAAAAAAAAAAAAGTCGGATCGCGAGTGTCGGGCGCGGCGGCGCGCCTGCGGCAGCGCGCTGGCGCCCAGCTCGCAGGCGCGCAGGCGCCCATCGCGCAGCGAGCGTAAAGGCGACGCTCAGCGTCGCCGATGTTGCGCGTCGCTAAAGGCGCACGCAGCATCGCGCACGCTGAGCGCCGCACGGAGCGCTCGTGCGCGAGGCTCTCCTGGTTGCCGCTCCGACGCCCGCCGCTCTATAGCGACGGGCATACCGGCCGTCGCTACAGGGTCTGATCCTTTTTTTCCCTCTTTTCAGCCTTTTTTCCGATTTTTTCACCCAAAAATCCGTTTTTTATCCCATTTTTTTGGGGTTTTTGACTTCAAATTAAATTCTAAAATATTTTTTTAGGTAATTAAATAATAAAACTAGATTTTATCATTAAAAATAAAATAATTTTGGGTTATAATAGGTTTTTTTCCTTAATTAAATTAGGGCAACCTATTTTATCCTATAAATATTTTATGATGAAATCAAAGGAGTCTCTCCACATTTTTTAGACCTAAAATTTCCAGATTTCTTCTTCTTCTTCCACCAAAAATTCCAGACTTATTCCCCAACCCAAAAATCAAAAAGAAAAATCAAATGTTTGATTCCTTTTTTCAACATAATTTCTTCTAAACATATTTTTTAGAGGAAGTTTTGTTGTTTGATTCAATTTTTAAGACAAATAGAATAATTATTTGTTCTCAAAATTGTTTTTAATCTTTTATTTTGTATTCAATAAAACTTTTTCATTGATTTTGTTTTGAATCTCTTTTTGATAAAAAATTGATTTTGAGACAAATAAAATAATTGTTTGTCATCAAAATCTAATTTTTATTTGATTTTCTAAAATAAAACTTCAATCAATTTGATATGAACAAAGTGATTGATTGTTCTTGAAATCATTTTTCTTTATTTTAATCAATAAAAACTTTTTTTTGATCAAAATTGTTTCTTTAGGCAAAGGTATCAATTCTTTGTTCTTAAAGAATTTTTGATCATTTTTTCATGTTTCTTGGAATAAAATTCCAACATTTTCATCATATTTCACTCTAATATTGAAAATCATCAAACAAAGAAATCATCACTTTACCTTCATCAAATCCAATATTCTGAGGGTAAATATTCTTGGCTCTATTTTCTTTTCTTTTATTTATATTTAATTTATTCATGTATATTATTTTATTGATTTGTTTATTGTTTTCATCTATTCATTTGTTGTATTCATTTTATATTTGTTCCATTTAATTGTTTATATATGATTTTATTTTTGTTCATGTGAATATTGTTTTATTTTAATTCCTAACATGTAATTAATAAATTCATTTTAATTGATTTTTTGCCATGTAAATGATTTATATCATTTGTGAACATATTTAATTAATCATATTGTTCATTTAATTATTTTCATTTATTATTCTTTTCTTTATTATTTTATATATTCTTTGATTCGTTTATCTTCATCATCATTGTTATCATGTTCATATTTTTACATGTATTAATTAATTAACATATTTTATTTTCATCACATCATTTAATTATTTGTCATATATATAATCCATGTTTCTCATTTTATTTTGTTTTGTTAATATTTTTGATTCAATTATCATTCTTTTCATATCATCTTATTTTATTTTAATTTGTTATTCATTATTTTGTATGTTTAATTGATTTAATTATTAACATTATTTTATTTGTATTTTGTTTTATGACTAAACTCATTTTTTGCTTGGGCGTTTTTGCGAGCACATCGGGAGGTCCAAAAAGGCTCGTTGTCACACCCCATTTGCCCCCTAGTAGAATGAGCCTGTCAGTCAGTCAGTCTGTCTGACTGTCTGTCTGTATGTGTAAGCATTCGCATGTGTTCAGCATTTCATAAGGGTATTTTAGTAAAATGTATGTTTTGGGTTTTATTATTATGGGGGTACATACATGGCATTAGTGTGTTAATTAAGTGAGAAATACTTGGGTGTGTGTGTCCATGCCATTGTAGGGTACTTTTATTATAAGTGCATTATGTGTGTGTGAGGTGTGTGGAATTTAAGTGTGAGTGGTTAATCCCACCAATAAGAAATGGACACTTATTTAGGGTAAAGAAAAGGAAAAGAAAAAGGAAGGAATGGAAAGGAACTTACAGATTTACGTTTCTTTCTTCTCTCACTTTCTTCTTCTTCATTTTCTTCATTCCAAGTACTGTGTTGAGAGTTCAAGTTCTTATTGGTGAAATTAATCTCTCTTGGCATTCCCTAGCTTGGTAAGTGCATATCCTTGTCTTTATCTTGCTGTAATTCTTCACCTTCTTCTTTAGGTTGAGTTTTAATTTAGGGTTGCATGTTGATGTTGATTACTGTGTTTGTGTTCTAGCTGAGGCTCCACGCGATCCCAAAGGCAAAGAAGTTGCTGGGAGCAGTGGGACTAAGTGTTAGAGGCTTAGAATCCAGGTTTGGGAATGTTTATTTGTGAAATTGTGTGATTTTAAATCTACTGTAAAATTCTAGGGTTTATGTTCTTGTAAGTTTGAATGCATATGTTCTTGATTTGATTTGGTTAATTATTGGATGAATTGAGTTGTATGATTGTGGCCTATGTTGTTTGAGATGATTTCTGGAAGGTAAAAACAGGTTTGTATGGTTTTAAATCAAATTGGGATTGAAATTGTGTTCTGGAAATTCTGGAAATTCTGGAAAATCAAGGTACTGTTGAAGTTCTTCTCAGTCGCGTGACTCGCTACGAAAGAAGGCAAGTCACGAGACGTGACCCTCGGTCACGCCGTGACCTGCCTGCTGAGAAGCCAGTCGCGTGACCAGCTGAAGAACAAGCGGGTCACGTCGTGCGACCTGCGAAGATGCTACGTGATCTGCGAGATCACGCAGCGTGATCTGCGAGGAAGCAGCACGTCACGAGACTTGACGTTCAGTCACGCCATGACCTGCGAGGGCGTTGCGTGATTTGTGAAGATCACGCAACGTGACCGGCGAGGAACAAGCAAGTCACATCGCGTGACCCTCGGTCACGTCGCGTGACCTGCCTGTTGGGAAGGCCAGTCACGCCTCGTGACCAGCCAATCTCGCCCGTTCCTCCGTTCAGTTCATTTTTCCGAAATTTCCTAGTTTTTAACTCAGAAATGAATTTGGTATTTCTTCTGAATGGACTTTACTGTTGTATGATGCATGTCTTACTGTTTGATGCTTCGATATGCGTGATAGCATGATGTTCTGATGAATTATATTCTGTATCCTGAAATGTGATCGGTTTGACGCATAACCTGCTAGAGTCAGGTAAGTGGATAGTTAGGCATGCCTAATAGAGTCTTTTAGTTGCAGCCCTCAGTTCAGTTTGGACCCCGATCAGGTCCCCGTTTGGTTCCTCGCGAACCCCTCAGTATTAGGATCTTGTTTAAGGTCCCCTCAGTATATGAATAACATGTTTTGATAAATAAATAACATTTGATTTGTACCTGTGTGGTACCCTCAATATTCGATTCGTACCCGTAAGGTACCCTCAGTACACTCATTATCCACTATCTAGAGTCAGCAGGTGTTCTTTAAATGTTAATGGAATTGTTCTGATCTGATCTGGCTTTGTATGGAATATCTGAATGAGTTTAATGATGAAATACATGCTGGTTTATTCTGTAATGCATATGATTATGAGATACTAAATGTATGGCTTTTGAATACGAGCATGTTTATATGGATTATGTAATAGTCCTTGCATTCTGCCATTGTGAATGTGTTATGCCTTGACGACCACTGTGAGTGGCCGTCCATAATTTATGTGTGTTTCCCCACTAAGCGTTTATCGCTTAGCACGGTGTTTTTCCCATGCAGGTGCGGAAGGCGTTTTGCTTTGGGAGAGTCGCCGTCATCAAGCCAACACAGAAGGGATTAGTGTAGGGCTCAGTTTTGTATCAGTTATTGATTCTTTTTGTATAGAACTCTCTGTATCAGCTTCCGCTTTTGTATCTATATTTTGTATATGTAATATTATTTTGTATCAGCTAGTTGATCAGATCATTATTGTAATAGTTTATTATAGTAATGCATGATCAGCTTTTGCTTTCTGCATGTAAAGTTTTTAATTATTCTGTATTTTCTGAATGTATGTTTTGCTTCGCTATTGTTTGGTGACACCTTTACTCATACGGCATCTCACTCCTTCTCGGATGGGATCGCCTACGTATGGGAAGGGGGTGTTACAGTTAGTGGTATCAGAGCATAGGTTTAGGCGTTTCTAGGTGTTGTTGTGATTGTTCTGAGTTTCTTAGATGTGTATGTGTCTAGATCAGTGTTGGCTGATACGGTTGTTTCTTGTTTGTTTAGATGGCTTCTAATTCTGCTCATGGTGCGCGTGAGGAATCCGCCGAGAGTGTGAATCCTCCAGCTGTAGATCAGTCTGTTTCTGTTACTGTGTCGGCTCAGCATGCTAGGGTTCAGCCCGAGGCCGCAGCCATGCCCTTTGAGGCTATGTTTAGACAGCATCAGGACATGGCTAGGGTTTTGGAGAGAGTTACTGCTCCTAGAGCACCTATGGAGAATTTGAGAAGGGCAGGAGTTGAGGATTTCTACGGTACTGGTTTGAATGAGTCTGAGACCGCAGAGAGATGGTTAGATAAAGTGAAGCGTGCCTTGAGAGAGATTCAGTGTCCTCCCGACCAGCAGGCAGAGTGTGCATTAGCTCTTCTACAGGGGTCTGCTTTTGAATGGTGGGAGTTAGTTTGCAGGCATCCTCAGCTACCGGATCCGATTACTTAGGAGTTCTTTGAGGGTGAGTTCACAAAGAAGTACATCACTCAGACTTATAGAGATGCGAGATGGGCGCAGTTTTTGGGTTTGAGACAGAGGGCCATGTCTGTAGCGGATTATGAGAAAGAGTTCAACAGGTTATCTCGCTATGCCCCACGAAGAGTTATGACTGATGATTTTAGATGCAAGCATTTCGAGGCTGGGTTAAATGAGTCATTGAAGATTGCTTTGATTTCCTTGATGTGTATACCTGGGGTCAGTTATTACCAGATTGTAGAGGCTGCTGTGAGAGCTGAGTTGTCTGAGACTGTGATGAGAGAGGGAGCTTAGAGGAGGAGTTCTTCTCGTGGAGGATCTTCAGCGGGTAAGAGATCTAGGAACCCACAGGATGAGTCATCTTCTGGCCCGGCTTCTAGAGGTAGACGACAGGGTTTTACAGCTGTGTCAGGTTCTGGTAGGGGTGGTAGAGCAGAGACTACATCAATTTGTCCTCATTGTAGTAAGTCACATCGGGGTGAGTGTAGGTGGCTCTCCGGTGCATGCTTCAGGTGTGGGAGTTCGGAGCATCAGTTGGCTGGTTGTCCGAGGTTGCTTGAGGATTCAGGTTCCCAGAGAGAGGGCAGTAGGGTCGGTTCGAATGCTTCTCAGGCTACCCGTGGCAGAGGCCGAGGTAGAGGTAGAGGTGGTTGGCATAGAGAGGGAGCTGCTTCTGAGACTGTTGAGCATCCTCCTCAGGGTGCCGTTAGAGCTTATGCTATGAGGGCCAGAGATGAGCAGGATGCGCCCGACGTTATTGCTGGTAAGTTCCTACTCCATGACACTGAGTTGTATGCTCTAATTGATCCTGGTTCCACACACTCATATTTGTGCACAGATAGAATTGTTGATAAATTGCATTCAGTTGATCAGTTAGATTATGAGATTTGTGTGACCAGTCCATTAGGGCATAGTGTCAGTGTGAGTAGAGTTTTTAGGAGTTGTCCTCTGATTGTTGAGGGAGCTGTGCTTCCAGCGGATCTGATTGAGTTACCCTTCAGAGAGTTTGACTTGATTCTGGGTATGGACTGGTTGGGAAAGCATCGGGCTGTAGTTGATTGCCATAGGAAGGCAGTTGTACTTCGGGATAGAAGTCAGTCTCTTGTGTTTTTGAAAGGTTTGGGTGCTAGTTCTGTGAATAATGTTATTTCTGCGATGCAAGCCAAGAGATTTATCAGGAAAGGTTGTGAGGCTTTTCTAGCAGTTGTGTTAGATTCCAGGAGAGATCAGGTTCAGATTGAGGATATTCAAGTAGTGCGGGAGTTTAGTGATGTGTTCCCGAGCGAGTTGCCTGGTTTGCCTCCTGAGAGAGAGGTTGAGTTGTCCATTGAGATCATGCCAGGTACTACACCTATTTCGAGAGCACCTTATCGGATGGCTCCTGTAGAGTTGAGGGAACTTAAATCTCAGCTACAAGAGTTATTAGATAAGGGGTTTATTAGACCGAGCATATCTCCTTGGGGAGCTCCAGTTCTGTTTGTCAAGAAGAAAGATGGATCACTGCGGATGTGTATTGACTACCGCCAGATTAATAAGGTTACAGTGAAGAATAAGTATCCACTGCCTAGGATTGAAGATTTATTTGATCAGCTTCGAGGTGCGGGTGTCTTTTCCAAGATAGATCTTCGATCAGGGTACTACCAGCTTCGTGTTCAGGATGCAGATGTGGTTACGACTGCATTTCAGACTAGGTATGGCCACTATGAGTTTTTTGTGATGCCGTTTGGTTTGACTAATGCTCCAGCGGCTTTTATGGATCTGATGAATCGTGTGTTTAGGCCATACTTAGATCGATTTGTAGTAGTGTTCATTGATGACATCTTGGTGTATTCCAAGAATGAGAGTGAGCATGAGGAGCATCTCCGATTAGTTCTTCAGATGTTGAGAGAGCATCATTTGTTTGCTAAGCTTAGCAAGTGTGATTTCTGGCTTCGAGAAGTATCATTTCTGGGTCACATTGTTTCAGCTAGAGGTATTCAGGTTGATCCAGCCAAGATTGAGGCGATAGTTGATTGGAAAGCGCCTCGAAATGTTCAGGAAGTGAGGAGTTTCCTCGGTTTAGCAGGTTACTACCGTCGGTTCGTTAAGGGATTTTCTGTGATTGCTGCTCCTATGACTAGATTGTTGAGGAAAGGAGTTAGATTTGAGTGGTCAGACAGGTGTCAGTCTTGTTTTGATCGGTTAAAGCAGTTGCTTGTTGAGGCTCCTATCCTTACTCAACCCATCTCGGGTAAGGAGTTTGTCATTTATAGTGATGCTTCTGGAGTTGGTCTTGGATGTGTGCTGATGCAGGAAGGAAAAGTAGTGGCTTATGCTTCTCGTTAGTTGAAGCCACACGAGAAGAACTATCCGACGCATGATTTAGAGTTGGCAGCTGTGATCTTTGCTTTGAAGATTTGGCGTCACTACTTGTATGGGGAAAAGTGTAGGATCTTCTCGGACCACAAGAGTTTGAAGTACTTCCTTTCACAGAAAGAGTTGAACATGAGACAGCGCAGATGGCTTGAGTTGTTTAAGGACTACGACTGCATTGTGGATTACCATCCTGGTAAGGCCAATGTAGTTGCAGATGCTTTGAGTCGTAAGTCAGTTTCAGCCTTGTTCTTGAGGCGATTCAGATGGCGTTTTGATTCTGATGGGGCTTTGCTTG
This sequence comes from Excoecaria cochinchinensis, assembly GCA_947683425.1. NCBI lineage: Eukaryota > Viridiplantae > Streptophyta > Magnoliopsida > Malpighiales > Euphorbiaceae > Excoecaria > Excoecaria cochinchinensis. Next base: position 10,163,987 of record CANTUQ010000004.1, read on the forward strand.
CCCAGTTGCGTGTGAAGCCTACATTGAGACAGAAGATTGTGGATGCTCAGAGAGATGACCAGAGGCTTCAGCAGATTGTGCATGAGGTTAGATCGGGTAAGCAGTTAGAGTTCTCAGTTAAGGATGAGGTACTTATGTTCAGAGATCGTTTGTGTGTGCCAGAATCTGAGGATTTGAGGAGACAGCTCATGAGTGAGGCGCATAGTTCAGTCTTTACTATGCATCCGGGCAGTGAGAAGATGTACAGAGACATGAAGCAATTCTATTGGTGGTTCGGTATGAAGCGTGATATAGTGGATTTAGTTTTCAAGTGCTTGACTTGTCAGCAGGTAAAGGCTGAGCATCAGGTTCCTTCAGGTTTGCTCATGCCTTTATCCATTCCTGAGTGGAAATGGAATGATATTGCCATGGACTTTGTTTCTGGTTTGCCTTTGACTCAGAGGAAGCATGATTCAGTTTGGGTTATTGTGGATCGGCTTACGAAATCAGCTCACTTTCTGCCGGTTAGAGTAGACTACTCCATGGACAGATTGGCTAGTATCTATGTGGATGAGATAGTTCGGTTGCATGGTGTGCCTTTGTCCATAGTGTCAGATCGGGATCCGAGGTTTACTTCCAAGTTTTGGAAGGAGTTGCAGAGAGCTTTGGGCACTAGGTTGAACTTCAGTACAGCCTTTCATCCTCAGACCGATGGTCAGTCAGAGTGAGTTATTCAGATTCTGGAGGATATAATGAGAGCTTGTGCTTTGGATTTCCCGGGTAGTTGGGACAGATATGTATCGTTGATGGAGTTTGCCTACAACAACGGTTTTCAGTCGAGTATCGGTATGGCACCATATGAGGCTTTGTATGGTCGTCAGTGTAGGACTCCGATTTGTTGGACCGAGCTATCCGAGAGATCTATGATTGGACCAGACTTGGTTAGAGACACTGAAGAGAAGATCAGAGTAGTGCAGCGGAATTTGAAAGCAGCCAAGGATCGACAGAAGTCTTACGCCAATTTGAAAAGGAAAGATGTGCATTTCGAGATCGGGGACAAAGTTTTCCTTAAAGTTTCTCCTTGGAGGAGAGTGCTTCGATTTGGAAAGAAGGGTAAGCTTAGTCCTCATTTCATTTGACCATATGAGATTCTGGCTAAGGTAGGACCTGTGGCCTATAGATTGGCGTTACCGATGGAGTTAGCAAAGTTGCATGATGTGTTCCACGTTTCGATGCTTCGTCGGTACAGATCAGATCCTTCACATGTTCTGTCAGTTCAGGATATCCAGGTTCAGCCAGACTTCTCTTATGATGAGGAACCGCGAGCTATTCTAGCCTGAGAGGTGAGGCAGTTGAGAAATAAGCAGATTCCTTTGGTTAAAGTGTTGTGGATCCATCATGGAGTCGAAGAAGCGACTTGGGAACCAGAGGAGTCGATGAGAGCTCAGTATCCACAGTTATTCAGTTCAGGTGAGAATTTCGAGGACGAAATTCTTATTAGTAGGGGAGAGTTGTCACACCCCATTTGCCCCCTAGTAGAATGAGCCTGTCAGTCTGTCTGTCTGTTTGACTGTCTGTCTGTATGTGTAAGCATTCGCATGTGTTCAGCATTTCATAAGGGTATTTTAGTAAAATGTATGTTTTGGGTTTTATTATTATGGGGGTACATACATGGCATTAGTGTGTTAATTAAGTGAGAAATACTTGGGTGTGTGTGTCCATGCCATTGTAGGGTACTTTTATTATAAGTGCATTATGTGTGTGTGAGGTGTGTGGAATTTAAGTGTGAGTGGTTAATCCCACCAATAAGAAATGGACACTTATTTAGGGTAAAGAAAAGGAAAAGAAAAAGGAAGGAATGGAAAGGAACTTACAGATTTACGTTTCTTTCTTCTCTCACTTTCTTCTTCTTCATTTTCTTCATTCCAAGTACTGTGTTGAGAGTTCAAGTTCTTATTGGTGAAATTAATCTCTCTTGGCATTCCCTAGCTTGGTAAGTGCATATCCTTGTCTTTATCTTGCTGTAATTCTTCACCTTCTTCTTTAGGTTGAGTTTTAATTTAGGGTTGCATGTTGATGTTGATTACTGTGTTTGTGTTCTAGCTGATGCTCCACGTGATCCCAAAGGCAAAGAAGTTGCTGGGAGCAGTGGGACTAAGTGTTAGAGGCTTAGAATCCAGGTTTGGGAATGTTTATTTGTGAAATTGTGTGATTTTGAATCTACTGTAAAATTCTAGGGTTTATGTTCTTGTAAGTTTGAATGCATATGTTCTTGATTTGATTTGGTTAATTATTGGATGAATTGAGTTGTATGATTGTGGCCTATGTTGTTTGAGATGATTTCTGGAAGGTAAAAACAGGTTTGTATGGTTTTAAATCAAATTGGGATTGAAATTGTGTTCTGGAAATTCTGGAAATTCTGGAAAATCGAGGTACTGTTGAAGTTCTTCTCAGTCGCGTGACTCGCTACGAAAGAAGGCAACTCACGAGACGTGACCCTCGGTCACGCCATGACCTGCCTGCTGAGAAGCCAGTCGCGTGACCAGCTGAAGAACAAGCGGGTCACGTCGTGCGACCTGCGAAGACGCTACGTGATCTGCGAGATCACGCAGCGTGATCTGCGAGGAAGCAGCACGTCACGAGACTTGACGTCCAGTCATGCCATGACCTGCGAGGGCGTTGCGTGATTTGTGAAGATCACGCAACGTGACCGGCGAGGAACAAGCAAGTCACGACGCGTGACCCTCGGTCACGTCGCGTGACCTGCCTGTTGGGAAGGCCAGTCACGCCTCGTGACCAGCCAATCTCGCCCGTTCCTCCGTTCAGTTCATTTTTCCGAAATTTCCTAGTTTTTAACTCAGAAATGAATTTGGTATTTCTTCTGAATGGACTTTACTGTTGTATGATGCATGTCTTACTGTTTGATGCTTCGATATGCGTGATAGCATGATGTTCTGATGAATTATATTCTGTATCCTGAAATGTGATCGGTTTGACGCATAACCTGCTAGAGTCAAGTAAGTGGATAGTTAGGCATGCCTAATAGAGTATTTTAGCTGCAGCCCTCAGTTCAGTTTGGACCCCGATCAGTTCCCCGTTTGGTTCCTCGCGAACCCCTCAGTATTAGGATCTTGTTTAAGGTCCCCTCAGTATATGAATAACATGTTTTGATAAATAAATAACATTTGATTTGTACCTGTGTGGTACCCTCAGTATTCGATTCGTACCCGTAAGGTACCCTCAGTACACTCGTTATCCACTATCTAGAGTCAGCAGGTGTTCTTTAAATGTTAATTGAATTGTTCTGATCTGATCTGGCTTTGTATGGAATATCTGAATGAGTTTAATGATGAAATACATGCTGGCTTATTCTGTAATGCATATGATTATGAGATACTAAATGTATGGCTTTTGAATACAAGCATGTTTATATGGATTATGTAATAGTCCTTGCATTCTGCCATTGTGAATGTGTTATGCCTTGACGACCACTGTGAGTGGCCGTCCATAATTTATGTGTGTTTCCCCACTAAGTGTTTATCGCTTAGCACGGTGTTTTACCCGTGCAGGTGCGGAAGGCATTTTGCTTTGGGAGAGTCGCCGTCATCAAGCCAACACAGAAGGGATTAGTGTAGGGCTCAGTTTTGTATCAGTTATTGATTCTTTTAGTATAGAACTCTCTGTATCAGCTTCCGCTTTTGTATCTATATTTTGTATATGTAATATTATTTTGTATCAGCTAGTTGATCAGATCATTATTGTAATAGTTTATTATAGTAATGCATGATCAGCTTTTGCTTTCTGCATGTAAAGTTTTTAATTATTCTGTATTTTCTGAATGTATGTTTTGCTTCGCTATTGTTTGGTGACACCTTTACTCATACGGCATCTCACTCCTTCTCGGATGGGATCGCCTACGTATGGGAAGGGGGTGTTACACTCGTTTGGTTCATATACATATTTTCATTCGGTTTGTAATATTTTATTTAATTTTGCCATTTAATTTTCTTATAAAATTATTTATTTAGGCTCGCTAAAAAGAAAATCACAAAAACATCTTTATTAATTAACTTGACATTTTTTTCTAAATAAAAGGGGACCAATGTCCTAGTTTTTCATACCCAAATAAATCATCACATCAAAACTTTTTCATAATAAATATGCATGCAAGGACCAATGTTCTCACTATTAATGAATAACCCGTTTTATGCATGTATTTCACTTTTATAAATGGGAGTTGTATTCCGCTCCTAGTGTTATTGTAATTTGTTTTTGAATGCTTTATTTTGGATTTTGCTTACATTTACTGCTTTTGATATGAATGATTGCGCCTTTAAATTAAAATTGCATTGTGTGGAAAGTTGATGAAACAATGAATTCAAAACTTAATTATAATATTAATCAAAGTATAAATAAATGAGAAGTTCCGAACCAGCTCTGGTCTTTGGGCTCAAGAGGTTAGAGGTTATCCTCCAAGATACTTCTTGTGTCACGAGGCTTTAGCGTTAATCCTAGGCTCCTTAGGGCGAGAGGTTTACCTTCCAAGACCCCTCTGGCTGGCCCAAAATGGATACAAAGCGCAGTCTTAGGCTCTCCGAGGCGAGAGAAACTTTCCCAATGTTCTATTGGGTGGCGACTCCATAAAACCTCTTTGTTGCCCAACATAGACGCACTTGCGATTTATCTCAAGCTGTTGACGGACCCACAATTGCCCCGATCGCCCACGTGCGGGCGGTCGAACGGGCGGCCGCGGGGATCCGGCGCGCGTCACAGCACCTTTAGTCCTACGGCATCTCACTCCATATTGGATGGAGTTGGTTTAGGCATTTCTGGGTGATTGTTTATATTATGCTATGTGTGCATATGTCTATGTCTAGGGCTGTGTTGGCTGATATGGTTGTCCTCTTGTTTGTTAGATGGATTCTGATTCTGCTCACGGTGCGCTCGAGGAGTCCGCTAAAAGTGTGAACCCTCCAACGATAGATCCCTCTGTCTCTGTTTCGGTGTCGGCTCAACATGCTAGGGTTTAGCTCGAGGCCGCTGCCATACCTTTTGAGGCGATGCTCATATTGCATCAGGACATGGCTCGGGTTTTAGAAAGGGTGACTGCCCCGAAAGCTCCGATAGTGAGTCTGAGAAGAGCTGGTGTGGAGGATTTTTATGGGACCGGACTTGATGAATCTGAATTAGCCGAGAAGTGGCTGGATAAGGTTAAGAGAGCTCTTAGGGAAGTCAGGTGTCCTCCTGATCAGCAAGCTGAGTGTGCTGTGGCTTTGCTTCAAGGTCCAGCATATGAATGGTGGGAGTTGGTGTGTAGGCAACCTCAGATGCCTGACCCTTTGACATGGGATTTCTTTGATGAGCAGTTTACTAAGAAGTATGTGACTCAGGCATATAAGGACGCAAGATGGGCGCAGTTTCTGAGTTTGAGGCAAAGGGCCTTGTCGGTGGCAGATTATGAGAAGGAGTTTAACCGGTTGTCTCGTTATGCTCCGCGTGGAGTTATGACGGATGATTTCAGATGCAAGCACTTTGAAGCCGGGTTGAATGATTCTTTGAAGATCGCTTTAGTTTCTTTGATGTGTATGCCGGGGGTACATTATTATCAGATTACTGAGGCTGCTTTGAGGGCAGAGAAGGCAAAAACTTTGATTAGAGAGAGAGCTGAGCGCAGGAGTTCTGCTAGAGGTGGTGTTTCCTCATCTTCGGGTAAGAGATCTAGGAACCCGCAGGATGATCCTGCAGCTGGTTCGGCTACCCGAGGGAGAAGGCAAGGTTCAGCTGTCGTACCTGGTTCTGGTAGAGGTGACCGGCCTGATGCTGCAACTGTTTATTCGAACTGTAGTAAGGCTCACTGGGGTGAGTGTAGGTGGCTTACTGGTGGGTGTTTCAGGTGTGGGAGCACCGAGCACCGTGTGGCTAATTGTCCTCAGATGGGTGAAGATTCGGGTCCTCAGGGAGGAGCTAGCAGAGTAGGATCGAATGCTTCTCAGACTGCGAGAGGTAGAGGTAGAGGTAGAGGTCGAGGCGGTCGACCTAGAGAAGGAGCTGGTTCTGAGACAGTTGAGCGTCCCCCCCCCCCCCAATGGCCGCTAGAGCTTATGCAGTTAGAGCCAGAGAGGAGCAGGATGCCCCTTGTAGACACCGGGTCCCGAACCCCGGCATAAAATGAAAATGGTGATTTTTGATCCTTGATTATTCCCTCCAAAAAAAAATAAAAAAAATAAAAAAATAAAAAAAAAATATATAAATAAAAAATAAAACAAAAAATAAAAAAATAAAAAAATATAAATATAAATATGTGTGTGTGATATTAGGTAATTAATTAGTTGATGTTGTTAGTTAATTAAGTGGTTAATATTATCGTGTTAATTAAAATGCATGTAAAATTAAAGTTAAAGTGTGTAATTAATTAGATAAAATAAATATATGTATGATAATTTAAATGGATTAATTAGTGTAATGTTTAATTAATAGAGAGTTTAATTAATATGTATGTTTAATTAATTAATGTGTGTGTTATTTGAATTAAGTTAAATTAATTTAAGGAAAAGGAGGGAAATAATTGAGTGGAGAAAATGACCATTGTGCCCATTAGCCATAATTTTAGGGTATAAATGGAAAAGAATGAGCAAAGAGCAAGGGGGCTCTCTCATTCGGCTGGAAAAAAAAAAAAGAAGAGAAAAGAAAGATACACAGAAAGGGAAGGAGGAGCCGACCAAAAAAAGAAAAAAATAGCAAAAATTAAACACAGAGGGAGTAGGAAAATAGAGAGCAAGAGAGATACAGAGCAAGAAGAAACAAAACAAAAGAAACCAAAGGAAAAAGAAAAGGAAAACAAGAGTGAAAGAGTGAATAGAAAGGAAATAGAGAGAAGAAAGAAAAGAGGGAGACCAGAGGACAACGGGAACAGAGACGCCGGAAAGAAGAAGAAAGAAGGGAAAAAGAAGAGGGGGAGGCGGAGCCTCCGCCGGCCAGCCACGCCGCCGTCCAGTCACACGTGCCACCCCGGCGAACTCCCCACATCCAGACGCTTCAGACGACGGCAACCGTTCCTCCATCGGACTCCGGCAGACGGCGCGTGGAGGAGATCGGCGAGGAGAAGCCCGTGACGTTCCGTGGTGTTTTCCGGCGACGATCAACTTCCTTCCGGCGCGTGACCAGCTCCGGCGAGATCCTCGGGCGCCGATCTATCTTCCGGCATAGGTGGTGTCGATCACCTCTCCTCCGGCGAAGCTCCGGCGAGGTAAATCCCTTTTTCCTTATTTTATATTATTATTATTATTATTATTATTATTATTATTATTATTATTATTATTATACATATATATATTTTATTTATTTTCTGTTTTTTTATATTATTATTATTATTATTATTATTATTATTATATATATTTGTTTTCTGTTTTTATATTTATTATTATTATTATTATTATTATTATTATTATTATTATATGTATATTTATTTAATTTCTGAATTTTTATTATTAATATATTTATTTATATTTATTTATTATTCTGTTTTAATCTTATTTTTATTATTTATTATTGTCATTTTCATATTTATTTTTGTTATTAATACTATTATCATTATTATTATATATTTATTTATTTGATTTCTGTTTATTAATATTATTATAATTATTATTATTATTTAATATTATTACTATTATTATTATTGAGTTTTATGGTTATTTAATTTTATCGATTTCTAATATTAAGTTTATTTGTGTTTATTGTCGGTGTTAAATACTTGTGTTCCCCTGTTGAGCACCCGTGCGAATGAAGGAGGAGATCCAAGGAGTTGCCATTTTTATTGTACTTGTTATTTTTCCTTCATGTGTTTTATTTAGTTATTTGGCATGTAATAATTAATTAAACCATTTATTTTATGCACGCTTAATAAAAAATCCAAAAATATTTCTACAAATAAAATTGGATTTTCTAATAAAATGGGACCAAGGTCCTAGTTTTTCATCCAAAATAAATTGTCACTTTCAAATGATTTTCTTTAATTGTGCATGAGAGGCCCAACGTCCTCAACATTAATGAATACCCCGCTTTATGTATGATTTATGTTTTATTTACAATGGGGGTTGTATTCCGCCCCTAATTTTATTGTAATTTAGTTTGTCTTTATTTTCATTTTTTTATCGTTTTATATGTGAATGGTGTGTGCTTTAAATTCAATGCATTAATTGTGTGAGATGAGGAATGAAATTTTATAATTCAAAAACCCATTTATAAGTAACCAAGGCACCAATAAGTGTGAAGTTCCGGACACCATCTCTGGTTTAGACCGATAAGAGGTTAAACTTTCCCAATTTCTTGTAAATTGGGTGGCGACTCCAAAATACCTCAAAAGTGCCTAAAGGTGTTATGGCGATGGATGGTCCTTTTCAATGTTCTATTGTAAAAGGAGGTGCCGAAAATATCTCATAACACCTAAAATCGGAAAAGACGCGAACCAATCCCTCGAATCCTAAAAGCGGATTCCCGAAGAGGGCCTTGCTGGTTCCGGCGTGCGTCACACCCCTGATGTGATTGCTGGTAAGTTCCTACTCCATGACACTGAATTATATACTCTAATAGATCCTGGTTCCACACACTCATATTTGTTCACGCATAAGATTATTGATAAGTTGCATGTGGTAGAACAGTTAGACTATGAGATTTGTGTGACCAATCCATTAGGGCATAGTGTCAGTGTAAGTAGAGTTTATAGGAATTGTCCGTTGATGGTTGAAGGTGTTGAGTTCCCTGTGGATTTGATAGAGTTGCCCTTCAGAGAGTATGATTTGATTTTTGGTATGGATTGGTTGAGCAAGCATAGAGCTGTGGTCGATTATCATAGGAAGACTTTTGTGCTTCGGGATAGGAACCGAGTTCCAGTGTTTATCAGAGGTTTGGGTGCGAGTTCCGTGCACAATGTGATTTCTGCTATTCAAGCCAAGAGGTTTTTGAGAAAAGGTTGTGAGGCTTTTCTGGCTGTGGTTTTGGATTCCAGGAGGGATCAAGTTAGGATTGAGGACGTTCCTGTTGTCCGAGAGTTCAATGATGTTTTTCCGAGCGACTTGCCGGGTTTGCCTCCGGAGAGGGAAGTTCAGTTAGCCATAGAGATTATGCCGGGTACCACACCGGTATCGAAAGCACCTTATCGGATGGCTCCTGTGGAGTTGAGAGAACTTAAGACTCAACTACAAGAGCTATTGGATAAGGGGTTCATTCGACCCAGCATATCTCCTTGGGGAGCTCCAGTTCTGTTTGTTAAGAAAAAGGATGGGTCCGTGAGGATGTGTATCGACTACAGGCAGATCAATAAGGTCACAGTGAAGAATAAGTATCTGTTGCCCAGAGTTGAGGATTTGTTTGATTAGCTGCGAGGTTCAGGTGTGTTTTCCAAGATTGATCTTCGGTCTGGGTATTATCAGCTTCGTATTAAGGATGAAAATGTGGTTAAGACTGCATTCCGTACTCGGTATGGCCACTATGAGTTCCTTGTTATGCCGTTTGGGTTGACTAATGCTCCAGCGGCATTCATTGATTTGATGAATGGAGTGTTTAGGCCATACTTAGACCGGTTTGTAGTGGTGTTTATAGACGATATTTTTGTATTTTCCAAGGATGAAGCCGAGCATAAAGAGGATCTTTGGTTAGTTTTGCAAATTTTGAGAGAGCATCGGTTGTTTGCTAAGTTGAGTAAGAGTGATTTTTGGCTTCGAGAAGTGTCATTTTTGGGCCATATAGTTTCAGCTAAGGGTATCCAAGTGGATCCAGCCAAGATTGAGGCAATAGTGGATTGGAAAGCGCCTAGGAATGTCCAGGAAGTGAGGAGTTTCCTTGGTCTGGCGGGTTATTACCGTCGATTCGTTAAGGGTTTTTCAGTGATAGCTGCTCCGATGACCAGGTTATTGAGGAAAGGAGTTAAGTTCAAATGGTCGGATAAGTGCCAAGCCTGTTTTGAGAGATTGAAGCAGTTGTTAGTTGAAGCTCCTATACTAACTCAACCCACCTCGGGTAAGGAGTTTGTTATGTATAGTGATGCTTCAGGTGTTGGTTTGGGATGTGTTCTGATGCAGGAAGGTAAGGTTGTGGCTTATGCTTCTCGAAAATTGAAGCCGCATGAAAGGAATTATCCGACACATGATCTTGAGTTAGCCGCGGTTGTCTTCGCTTTGAAGATTTGGCGTCATTACCTCTACGGGGAGAAGTGCAGGATCTTTACGGACCACAAGAGTTTGAAGTACTTCCTGACTCAGAAGGAACTGAATATGAGGCAACGTCGTTGGTTAGAGCTGTTTAAGGACTACGATTGCATTGTGGATTACCATCCGGGTAAGGCCAATGTAGTCGCAGATGCGTTGAGTAGGAAGTCAGTTTCTACTTTGTTTTTGAGACGGTTTAGATGGAGGTTTGGTTCAGATGGGGCTTTGATAGCTGAGTTGAGGGTCGAGCTTACTTTAAGACAGCGGATAGTTGATGCTCAGAAGGCTGATGAGAAGCTTCAGCGGATTGTGCAAGAAGTCAGTTTGGGCAAGCAGTCAGAGTTTTCGGTTTAGGATGGGGTTCTCCTATTTGGAAACCGTTTGGTTGTACCGGATAGCGAAGAGTTAAGAAGACAGATTTTGGAGGAGGCACATAGTTCAGTTTTCACCATGTATCCTGGCAATGTGAAGATGTATCGGGATTTGAAGCAGTTCTTTTAGTGGTCGGGTATGAAGAGGAACATAGTGGACTTCGCATCTAAGTGCCTGACTTGTCGGCAGGTCAAGGCTGAGCACCAGGTTCCTTCTGGATTGCTTACGCCTTTGTCCATTCCTGAGTGGAAGTGGGATGACATCGCCATGGATTTTGTCTCCGGATTGCCATTGACTCAGAGGAAGCATGATTCTGTGTGGGTTGTTGTGGATCGACTTACGAAGTCTGCTCACTTTTTTCCGGTTAGGATGGATTATCCGATGAGTAGATTGGCCAGTACTTATGTGGATGAGATAGTTCGGTTGCATGGAGTGCCTTTGTCCATAGTTTCAGATAGGGACCCAAGGTTCACATCTAAGTTCTGAAAAGAATTGCAGCGAGCTTTGGGTACCAAGCTGAAGTTCAGTACAGCTTTTCATCCTCAGACTGATGGTCAGTCCGAGCGTGTGATTCAGATCTTAGAGGATATGATGAGGGCTTGTGTTTTGGACTTTCCGGGTAGTTTGGACAAGTATGTATCATTGATGGAGTTTGCCTACAACAATAGTTTCCAGTCGAGTATTGGTATGTCACCATATGAGGCTCTGTATGGATGTTAGTGTAGGACTCCGGTTTGTTGGACAGAGTTGTCTGAGAGGTCAGTGATTGGGCCAGATTTGGTTAGAGATACAGAAGAGAAGATCAGAGTTGTACAGCGAAATCTGAAGGTGGCAAAGGATCGTCAGAAGTCTTATGCCAATCTGAAAAGAAAGGATGTGCAATTTGAAGTTGGGGACAAGGTTTTTCTTAAAGTATCTCCTTAGAGAAAAGTACTTCGCTTTGGAAAGAAAGGAAAGCTTAGTCCTCGCTTCATTGGTCCGTATGAGGTGTTAGCAAGAGTTGGTCCAGTGGCATACATATTAGCTTTGCCGATGGAATTGTCGAAGCTTCATGATGTGTTCCACATTTCGATGCTCCGTCGGTACAGATCGGATCCTTCCCATGTGCTGTCGGTTCAAGAAGTTCAGGTGCAGTCAGATTTTTCCTACGATGAGGAGCCTAGAGCTATCTTAGCGCGGGAAGTAAGACAGTTGAGGAATAAGCAGATTCTTTTGGTCAAGGTTCTATGGAATCACAATGGGGTTGAGGAAACAACTTGGGAGCCGGAGGAGTCGATGAGATTGCAGTTCCCGCAATTGTTCAGTTCAGGTGAGAATTTCGAGGACGAAATTCTTATTAGTAGGGGAGAGTTGTCACACCCCGTTTGCCCCCTAGTTGAATGACCCGAGTGTATGTATGTGCATTTGCATTTGATGGGCATAACATAAGGGCATTTTGGTAATTTTGCATGTTTTAAGAGTTTTGCTAGCATGTGGCTGCATGCATGGTGCGTTGGTGTGAATTAGTTGGAACAGAATTGTGTGTGCCCAAGCGCACCATTGTAGTGTGTGTTCATGAGAGTTTCATCATGTGTGGTTGAGTGCACCATAGTAGGATATGCACTAGTGGGATTGATTTAGTATGTAGTCATGCATATGGTTATAAGGTGTGTTTAGGGAGTTGCACTTGTGTGTGTTGCTCACACATGAGTAGGGTATGTTTTAGTTGAGAGAATCTTGTGTGTGTGTAACCTAAGCATCTAGGGTGTGAGTGGCCAAATCCCACTAATTGGAGATTGACACTTGTCTTAGGTTACGAAAAGAAAAAGGAAAAGAAAGGAAAAAGGGGAATTCAGATTTTCATTTTTGTGTTTCCCGTTCATCACCGCCCCTTTCTCCTCTTCTTCTCCTTCTTCTTCTCTTTTGAACCTTAGTTGAGATTCAAGGGTTACTAGTGGGGTTTGATCATCTCTTAGTGTTCATTGGTAAGTTTTATGCATTCATTTTGCTTTTGTTTCAGTTTTTCCCATCTTCTACTCTCTAGTTTTGGAGTTAGGGTTGATTTGGATTTTGTTTTGTTGTATGTTTTGGTTGGGTTTCCTAGTTGAGCCTCCCCGGGATCCTAAAGGCAAGGAAGTTGTTGGATCTAGTGGAACTAAGCACTAGGAGCTAAGGATTTTGAAGTTTTGGGAACTTTCTTACTTTTGCATGAGAAATGTTCATGTATGTTTTGATGATTTCTTGGAATTTGATTGTTAGATGTTCTGTATCTTGATGAATATGATATGGGTATTTGCTTTGAAGTGTGAATCTTGTAAAAGCATGAGTTAATTATGGTAATTTTGGAATTGATGTGGTTTGATGCATAAATTGGGTTTTTGATTGATTGTTGAAATTGAATGTGTAAATTAATGGATAGGATGAAGTTTATTGTTAATAAATGTTTTATTATGGTTGTTGATGTTAATGGATGGCTGGATTTGAGGTAAGTAACCTTGGAATGAGTTTTGTGTGGTTGGATGTGGATTTTGAGGAGGAAAATCTGCAGAATTTCAGCAGATTTTCAAAGTCCCGACACTGTCGCGATCGCGACAGAGAGCGGTGTTGGGAGCTTCGCTGTCACGAGCCCGCGATAGCCGAAGTGATGTGTACGCTCTATCGCGACCGCGACAACTGTCGCGATCGCGACAGAGCGTATTGTTGGTCGAGTGCTATCGCGAGCACGCAGCCCGTCGAGAGCCCGCGACAGCATCAATTGTCCTCTGTCGCGATCGCGACGTACGTCGCGAGCGCGACAGAGGCTGGCCCTTCCGTCCTCCTCGCGGTCGCGAGATCCGTCGCGCGCGCGCAGCGAAGAGACTGATGAAATATGGATCTTGCAAAATATAAACGAACTTATTGCTTCTACTACAACTGCCATTTCTATTAGAATTAGTTTAGGTTTGGAAGATAAGAAAAGGGTTTTGCATTTGTTTGCTGTTTTTTAATCTCGTGGGTTTGCTAATTTTTGACCTTTTTCACCTTACTTTTATGTGGGTATGGCAGTTTTGTGTGGGTATAGATTAAATAATGAACAATGATTTTGGAGGTAATCTTTATAGAAGTGCCGCCAATTTTTCTAGACCAATAACGACCTTGTAACACCGCCATCGTCGCCCCCGTTGGAAGGGCGCCGGCGGGCGCGTTACCCGACACTCACTCACATACTTGCACACATGCACTAAGCGGAAGCACGCATTCATACAATGACAACATACGGAAATACAGTGTAAATTAAAACTTTAAAGAACAAAAGCAGAACATACATTAACTCGCATATATACAAACCATCATATAGAGGAAGCATAAGGCGAAAGAGACAATGAAGGAATAACTGAAAACTTAATTATAATAAGATCCGTACATGACAAAATACATAAGTAAACAGCTACAAAATTTACAAAATCCGAAAATAGGAGCTAAAGCAAAAAATGACAAAACACTTTTAACTCTGATGTGGCCGACCCTGCAGATGCTCGACTCGAACCGAAACAAAACCTGCCACCTACACGGGAAAAGAACCGGTGCTAAGCGATAACGCTTAGTGGGGAGTAACAAAGACAACCAATATTAACAAACGAACATATATCATCGTGCAAAGATACATATAAACTCATATGCAAACACTTACCGATTCCACCGAAGTATCAGATATAAGAAGGCGAATCATGCAAACACCCAAGTTATATAAACATGCAGATGTCATATCAAAATACCCAGATACAAACCAAAAGCTGATTCATACACAATGCAACTATCATGCAGTGGTGCACAGACACATTAACTAAAACTTGAATTAGGAAATTGATACATTATACTACCATACAATGATGTACACAAATATTATGCAATGCCACTAGAGGTCTAAACATACGATTATCATGCCATAATACACACACCCTAACCGAGAACCAATTAACAAGGTCAAAGCACAACACTTCCGCTGTGCCACTCTGATATAAATAATATCATGCCGAAGACACTCCAAAGCAAAGACAAAAATAATAACATAACATCACGTCATCATGCGAGAAATATGAATAAATCTTACATACACTAACTCAGATCCATTAAGTATCAATGCATAATCTCTAACTATCTAAACACGCATAAGACTGTTACCTAGCAATGCTCATTCACTAACTGAAACAACTTACAAAGCTAATACACCATACCCTCACATTACTACATCAATACATGTAGCAGCATACAGAGAAACATAGAAACCTAACAACATGCTGAAATTACTACAACAGCAGAGACCAGCATAACATACACAGCAATACTCCATAACATTACACAACATAAATGCTGCCACACCATGTGATGTAAACACATGTTCAACATACCGAAATCACTATTATGGCATAAACCAAGGAAACATATATCATGGCTCTACCTTCATAGCATTCAAGAGGACAAGTTCATAAGATTAAACATATTAATTTGCATACTCAAAGCCACCACTGATACGATTCACATGCTTATATGCGATAAAAACATGCTTGAGTTACAAAAGTAAATGCATTAGTCGAATCACATTTAAAGCATTTTGAAGCTTATAACACATCATATAACAAATGCGGATAATCGGGTCAGATATAAAATCATGCTTACATAATAAAGACACACATTCCGAAGCCCATATTCACGTTCGTATACATATAAACTGATTCCTCAAATCCTTATCATGCTCATTCGGATATCACATTCTCATAGATATTTCGAAGCAAAACAAAACAACAAAGCACCTGCTGACTCACAATAGTGGATAACGAGTACACGGGCAGTACCTTACTGGTACGAATCGAAAACCATTTCATTTTATCACGTTTAAAACATTTTACTGAGGGGGATCTTAAACAAGATCCAAACATATTAAAAAGGATCGCGAGGATCCGAATACATAAAGGGTTCGCGAGGAACAAAACGGGGGACCTGATCAGGGTCCAAACGTTCAAAGGTGCTGCAGCTAAAGAGACTCTATTAGGCATGCCTAACTATCCACTAAACTGACTCGCACAGGTCAGGCATAAAACAAATCATGTTTCGAATCACATAATACATATACATATATATATCATCAAGCATAATCAAGAGTATAGGAGAGGTATACATATATTCATAATATCAGTCATACCCCGCACAAATGGTATGATGAAACATATAATATAATAAGCTCATAAAAACAGTAACCATGAACATGGCATTCAACCCACTTGTATTCAATATGCATCACACGATACGAACCACAATAATTAACATAGATAGGCCGAAACATACCATTTAAACAAAAGAATAATCTAATAGAGATCCCATTAGTAAGCATATCAGAGTCGAGTATAGAAACACTATCATGCCAATGATTATCAATACAAAATCCTAATCATGCGATAGATGAGGATAACTAAATATAAACCCTGCATAATCCAAATTACATTTAAGCATAACACAATCCACAAATAAACATTAATCCAATTGAAAGCAAGCATTTATATAGCTTCACATGTATATTCACATAATACAAATAATCATGGCATGATATAGCATGTGATCACCCTCTATATCATTTATAAAAACTCACAATAGTATGGTCATTTAGTACACTCCACATATATATATATCATATGCAAAGCAATTAGCTTAAATGGAAATAAGTAATAGAATCCACCCATTGTATAGCTAAATATCCATTTTAAAGAAATAAATCATGTTAAAAGACACTAAATAACATTTAAAACCATACAAGAGAGGAAAAGGAATGAAAAAGAAAGAAGTGAAAAAATTGTAAAAAGTGGGCAGAACAGTTTTACACGGCGGTATGGCCTTACCCCTACCACCGTGTAAGACACTCACACGGGGGTAAAGCTTAGGCCATACCGCCGTGTGATATGCCTCACACCTGGGCAAAAAGGTTTTACATGGCGGTATGGCTTCTCTCTTACCGCCGTGTAAAGACACAGCTCTAGAATTCCATGGCAAAACCCACGATCAACACGGCGGTGAGACCAGGCCTTACCGCCGTGTGACTCCTTGATTGTCCAGAGATCTGCAGAATTCCAACTTCAACAACTCCCAATTTTTCACACAATCAACCACAATGAAATATACACATTTTGACCAAAAAATTAACACCAAAAACTTACCTCAACCTTACCTTAACTTGGCCATCAAAAATCTCAACTCAAACAACACTATATATCATCAATTTGTCCAAACATACATGAACTCAACATCCACAAATTCAGAAAATTAAATCAAGAGAATGAAACATTTTGCAATAACCTATTATTCAAATTCTACAATTTAGAACTTGAAACCCACTTAGAGTAAACCAATTTCATACACCAATTTCCATCAATCATACATACATACAAAACCCAAAATCACATTCAAGCAAAACCAAAGCATAAATAATTTCCGAAACAAATCATGCATAAATTCATATCAACACTCAAATTTTTGGAAATCACACACAATTACACATCCATGATCAAAGAAGAATGATGGCAGAGACGAATTAAAACTCCAATGTAAAAATCAAACTCCCAAACCTCTTGTTGCACAACAGCTTCTCTCTTCAAGCTTCAATCTTTAATCTTCTCTTTTCCTTTACTTTGCTTCTTCTTATTACCAATCACTTGCACAAACAAAACCCACAAATTACTCTTTCAAAACCCAAACTCGAATCCAAAGCAAATCAAAACCAGAAGTGAAATAAGAAGAAGGAGAAGCAAATCCAAAACGCAGGAAACCCTAACCCCAACTTACCTCTTCAAAGCTGACCCAAAACTCAACCAAGGCACCAATAATCACCAACCACAAGAATAACATGGAGGAAGAGCAGAAAATAGAGAAGAAAAGAGAAGGAAGGGCTGAAGAAGAGAGGGAACGGGAGCAGCCCCTTACATGCGTTCTCTCTCTTTTCTTTCTTCTCAATTAATGCACAAACCTAACAAGTCCACATGGCAGCCTCCTATTGGTCCAACCCAAAATATCTTAACTTTTACACTTTGGTCCTTGGCAAATCCTACTTAAATCCTTGGCAATCTTACACTTCACTCACTAACACAATAATTCCTCACTTGAACTTTAATTAATTCTTCAATCGGGTCCTTGATACTCAAATTCAATATGCGCACATTACCGAAATATCCTCACTAATTCCCAACTTAGCATGCACATTCCAACTAGGGCCATTTTGGGTGTGACAGACCGGATTTACAATGTTTCAACGACCGAATTTTAAGCCCTTCGTTAAATGGTAATAAAATTAAAGAATTAATGACCGAATTTATTTCCTTTTGCTATTGGTATATTTTTACGACCGGATTTTCATCCCTTCGCTAAGTTTTGGTCATCAAAAATCAATTTTCTTGTACTGAAGTTTGAAGGAGATAGATTTCTGCAAATCGGCTTGAGTGCTGGAAAAATTGACTCTATCATGAGTGCGATAGAGCTTGGTGATCTAAGCCCTCGTCTACTGCCAAGCTTTTGCCTGCCGAGCTGAGTATGGGCAGATTGTCGTGGCGAGCGCGCTTATGTGCACGAGCGCGATAGTGACCCAGTTGGCCCTCTGTCGCGAGTACGACTCATGTCACGAGCACAATAGAGGTTGTTCCATTCCTCTTCATGCAAGCGCGAGGGCTATCGCGAGAGTGGCACTGGCGAGCTCCACCTCTTTCGCGAGTGCAACAGGCGTCACGAGTGCCACTCCTTCTATTTATAAAATGAGTTTTATTCTATGCCTTCGATTATTGATTTGTGATTTTATCATGCTTTTATGCTTATGCTGGTTGCTTTTATGTAAAATATGCAATTGACAAGATGATTAATGCATGGCCTGCAAGAGTCAAATTAGTGGATAGATAGGCATGACTATGGAGTTCTGTCAGCTGCAGCCCTAGTGTGTTCTGGACCCTGATCAGGTCCCCGTTCGAGTCCTCGCGATTCTTAAAATATTCGGATCTTGTTTAAGATCCCCCAATGTGAAAATGTTTTTGGACGAAAAAGTAAAGATGTTGCTTTTGACTGTACCCACGGGTACCAATGTGTTCATTTGTTATCCGTTATTATGAATTTGCAGGCATTTTGTTATTGATTATATGAATGCAAAATTATTGTGAATTATGTTTAGATTATGAACGTTATGAATGTGATGTGTGATATGTAAAGCTATGATTTCCATTGAATGCATTTGTAAGCATGTGCCATATATGTGTACTTTACCTTAACGACCATTGTGAATGGCTGTTCATATCTGTGTTTTTCCCCACTAAGAGTTATCGCTTAGCATGGGTGTTTCATCCATGCAGGTGCAGAAAAAGTAGAGTTTTTGGGAACATCTCCGAAGGCCAGGCCAACGCAGTAGGAGTGAAGTTGTGGTAGTGTAGTTTTTTGTATTATGTATATTTTGTTTGTAATCTTTTAGTTTCATTTTGCATTAATCTTCTTGTAATCCTTTAGCTATGTAATTTTGAAGCTTGTAATGTTTGTAAGGCACCCTTTGTATAATTATCGCTTGTAAAGAATCCTTTTGTTATATCAATGAATAACCTTTGAGATTTAAATTTTAGTTTTCTCTGCTATCTATGTTTATTTTTGTATATATGTTATTGTGGTTCGTGTGGTGATGCCCTTATCCATACGAGTGTTCTCTCCGTATAGGAAGAGCTTCCTTACGTGTGGGTATGGGGTGTTATAATTTTTGGTATCAGAGCCTAGGTTTAGGCATTTTTGGGTGATCGTGGGATATAGATATATGTTTAGGATTGTGTTGGCCTAATGCGGATACCTTTATGTTTGTAATAGATGGAGTTTGAGTGAGGGTCCCTCGCGGGGTCAGCTGAAAGCGCTAATTCCCAAGAGCAAGATCCATCAGTGTCTGGTCCGACTCAGCTAGCTAGGGTCCAATTCTGAGGCCACAGCTATGCCTTTTGAGGTAATGTGAAAGATATCCCAAGACATGGCTCGGGTCTTAGAGAGGGTTACTGCTCCGAGAGCCCCGATAGAGAGTGTGAGAAAGGCTGGGGTAGAAGACTTCTACGGGACGAGCTTGGATGAATCAGAAATAGCAAGAAAATGGATTAAGAAGGTTGAGAAAGTTCTAGAAGAGATTGCTGTCCTTCGGTTAGGCAAGTGGAATTTGTGGTAGTGTTGCTCTATGGTTTGGCTTATAACTGGTGTAAGTTGGTTCATAGGCATCCTCAATTTCCAGACCCGATCATGTGGGAGTTCTTCGAGAGAGAGTTCGCTAATAAGTTTTTGACTAAGGCTTATAAGGAGGCTAAGTGAGCTCAATTCTTAAGTCTTAAGCAAAGAGCGATGTCAATAGCTGAGTACCAGAAGGAATTTAATGGGCTTGATAAATATATTCCTCCGGGTATTTTGATAGAAGACTTTTGGTGTCAACATTTTGAAGCTGGGTTGAATGAGTCTGTGAGGGCCATATTGATATCTGCGATGAATGCCCTTGCAGTCAGTTATTATTAGATTGTGCAAGCAGCTCTACGAGCAGAACGCTCTGAGTCAGTTTTGAGAGAGAGAGCTCTAAGAAGGAATCCCCCTCATGGAGGTTCATCCTCGGGTAAGAGATCGAGGAACCGGCATGCAAATCCTCAAGATGAGTCCTCCGCAGGTTCTATTACGAGGGGTAGGAGACAGGGACCTTCGTTTGCTCCTGGTGTTGGTAGAGGTGGTTCTAGTAGAAGAAGTTAGATTGTGCCTAAATGTTCTCACTGTAGTAAGTGCCACAAGGTTGAGTGTCGTTGGCTCACTGGAGGGTGTTTCTTCTGTGGAAGCATGGATCATTCTCTGGCAAACTATCCCAAGTTGAGTGAGAACACTCGGGATTAGTAAGAGGCCAGCCGATCGGGTTCTAATGTCCCTCAACCTAGTCGGGGTAGAGGCCGAGGTAGAGGTCGAGGTGGTTGTCCTAGAGAAGGAGCTCCATCGGAGTTAGTGGACCTTCCCTAAGTGGTACTAGCAAGGGCCTATGCGATGAGAGCTCAAGAAGAGCAGGACACGCCCGATGTGATTTCAGGTAAGTTTTTACTCTATGACACTGAGCTGTATGCTCTAATAGACCCTGGTTCAACACACTCATACCTGTGTTTTGATAAGTTATATGATAGGTTGCCTGAAGTTGATAAGTTAGCTTATGAGATTTATGTGACCAGTCCTTTAGAGCATAGTGTCAATGTGAGTAGAGTGTTTAGGGATTGCCCCATTTTGGTTCAAGGAATAGAATTTCCAGCGGTTTTGATTGATTTGCCTTTTTTGGAGTTTAATTTGATTTTAGGAATAGATTGGCTATCTAAGCATCGAACTGTAGTAGATTGCCACAGAAAGACTGTCGTGCTCCGAGGTAAAGATCAGTCTTTAGTTGTGGTCAAAGGTTTGGGTTATGAATCCATGGGTAATGTTATTTCAGCCATGCAAGCCTGGCGGTTTATGAGGAAAGGTTACGAGGCATTGTTTGCTTTTGTGTTGGACTCTAAGCGCAATGAAGTTAATATTGAGGACATTCTAGTGGTTAAAGAGTTTAAGGATGTGTTTCCTAGTGACTTACCCGGTTTGCCTCCTGAGAGAGAGGTGGAGTTGTCCATAGAGATTATGCGGGTTATTACTGCTATTTCTCAAGCACCTTATCGAATGGCTCCTGTGCAATTGAGGGAACTTAAAATACAATTATAGGAGCTATTGGATAAAGGCTTTATCAAACCCAGTGTATCTCCATGGGGTGCTTCGATTCCATTTGTGAAGAAAAAGGATGGGATGTTAAGGATGTGTATCGATTTTTGACAGATCAATAAGGTTACTGTGAAGAATAAGTATCCGTTGCCGAGGATTGAGGATCTATTTGATCAACTAAGAGGAGCTAGGATCTTTTCTAAGATTGATTTACAGCCTGGGTACTATCAGCTTTGGGTTAAGGATGCAGATGTGGTTAAGACTGCTTTTCAGATACGATATGGTCATTATGAGTTACTTGTCATGCCGTTTGGACAGACCAATGCACCAACGGCTTTTATGGATTTAATGAATAGAGTGTTTAGGCCATATCTCGACTGTTTGGTGATGGTATTCATTGATGACATCCTAGTTTAGTCAAAGGATGAGAGTGAGCATGAAGAGCATCTTCGGATAGTGCTTCAGGTTTTAAGGATCACCATTTGTTTGCAAAGCTCAACAAGTGTGACTTTTGGGTTAAAGAGGTATCTTTCTTGGGCCTTATTGTTTCTGCAGAGGGAATCTAAGTTGATCCGGTGAAGATTGAAGCTATTATGAATTGGAAGGTGCCTAAGAATGTATATGAAGTAAGAAGTTTTCTAGGTTTAGTTGGGTATTATAGACGATTTGTAAAGGGATTTTCAATTATTACTGCACCTTTGAGAAGACTTCTTCGAAAATGGGTGAAATTTGAATGGTCCGACAAATGTCAGGTGTGTTTTTGTAACAACCCAAAATGGCCATAGTCGGAATTTGCATGTTAAGTCGGGAATTTAAGGGTATTTCAGTAATTTGTGCGTGAGGGAATTGGATAATAAGGACTTAATTGCAAAGTAATTAATTAAATAAGTTAAGTGGGAGAAATTATTTGGTGTGCATGTGGTATATGAATGTAGGGTATTTGTTATGGTTTTATCTAGTGGATTGTGTGTATTATACTAAGGATTGAAAATATCTACTTAAGAATTATCGAGTGAGGTAGGACTATGGTGTCAAGGATTGGTAAGTCAAAGAAGGAATTATTGGTCCAATAGGAGGCTGCCATGTGGCTAGTGAGTGTGTGCAATTAGTGAGGAGAGAACAAAAAGGAAAAAGAAAGAGAGAAGGAGGCAGATCACGTTCTGCCCTCTCCTCCTCCCCTTCACGCTCTCCTTCTTCTTTCTTCTTTCTTCTTGCTCTTCATCCCCTGGTTTTGTGTGTGAGCTGGAGTTGTTTGGGAAGTCTTAAAAGCTGCTTTGAAGAGGTAAGTTGGGGTCTTGCATTTTGGGTTCTTCGTTTTTGAAGGTGTAATTTTTGGGTTTTGTTTGTGCAAGCTTTGGGTTGCAAGAGGAAGCTTAAGGACAAGGAAAGGATTGAAGATTGAAGCTTGAAGAGTGATTTTTGGATCTTCATTTTTAGGTTTGGGAGTTTTTGAGTTGTCTCTATCCTAATTCTCTTTGAATGTTAGTTGTGTTTGTTTTGTTTAATTTCTAGAATTTACAGTGTATTTTTATCATCAGCATGTTGTGTTATGCATTTGAGTGATAAGGTAAGAGTTTGTGCATGATTGAATGGATTTTGAGAGATTTTAAAATGGATTTCTGTAAAGAGATGAAGTTTCTATGTTTTTACTATTGATCGTGTTCATTGTGATATGCCCAAGTTAGAGGAAGAGCACGAGTCGTGCTCCTCCCCCTTCAGCCCGCTTTGATTTCTTTAGGAGGAAGAGCACGAGAAGTGCTCCATGAACACGACTCGCACTCTTGAGACACGAGTCGTGCTCCCTTGCCTCGTGCTATTCCTCCTCCCCTTCCCAGCTTGAGCGACCAGCAGCTGTAGAGCATGACTCGCACACATGAGCTTGAGTCATGCTCATGTGCACGAGTCGTGCCCCATTCTGCTAAGCAACCCCCTTGTTCTGCCTATCATATTTTCTATCTGGTTTTCGAAAATGATCCTCTTCTTTCACTCTGCATGGTTTCTTACTATTGTATGGGACATGTTTTCCCATAAATTATTTTAGTATTTGTATTT
Source organism: Excoecaria cochinchinensis (assembly GCA_947683425.1). Classification (NCBI taxonomy): domain Eukaryota; kingdom Viridiplantae; phylum Streptophyta; class Magnoliopsida; order Malpighiales; family Euphorbiaceae; genus Excoecaria; species Excoecaria cochinchinensis. The sequence continues at coordinate 10,187,305 of CANTUQ010000004.1, forward strand.
CAAAGTGGGTGATTATTGAATCGATAGTATGTTATTATTTGACTAGGATATGCTTAGTAATAGTGATCTCGGGTAGACTAGTTTTTGATGTAAATTTTATGTGTTGGCTTATTAACGTTAATTATTGTAATTATTGTAATTCGTATCGCATATTGCTTGTTGAATACAAGTGAGTTGAATGCCATGTTCATGGTTACTATTATTATGAGCATGTTATATTAAAATGTGAAAGGTGTTATGCGTAAATTTACTCATAAACTTTCTTTAAGAATAATATGCTATGTTTAAGTGTAAATTGTATCATTGCATGATTAAGATTATGCATTGTTCATCGTTGGCAAAATATTGTTCTTTGTTTGACTCTGATATGTTTTAGAATACTCAATAGTGCTAAAGTGTGTTGATTGAATTATATTGTATACTTCATAATATGAATTGTACGAGGTACGACTGACATTATGAACATATGTATATGTCTCCTATACTCTGGATTATGTATGATGATATATATATTGTATGATTCGACACATGATTTGAATGATGCATGACCTGCTAGAGTCAAACAAGTGGATAGTTAGGCATGCCTAATAGAGTCTCTTTAGCTGCAGCACCTTTGGATGTTTGGACCCTGATCAGGTCCTCGTTTGGTTCCTCGCGAACCCTTTCTAATGTGTTCGGATCCTCGCGATCCTTTTTAATGTGTTTGGATCTTGTTTAAGATCCCCTTCAGTAAAATGTTTTAAATGTGATAAAATTAAATGGTTTTCGATTCGTACCCGTAAGGTACCCTTTGGCCGATTCGTACCCGTAAGGTACTGTCCGTATACTCGTTATCCACTCTTGTGTGTTAGCAAGTGCTTTGTTGTTTTGTTTTGCTTTGAAATAACTATAAGAATGTGAAATCCGAATGAGCTTGATAATGATTTGATTAATCGGTTTATATGTATATGAACGTGAATATGAGCTTCGGAATATATGTCTTTATTATGCAAGCATGATTTTATATCTAACACGATTATTCGCATTTGTCATATAATGTGTTATAAGTTTCGGAATGCTATGGATGTGATTCGAATATTATGTATATACGTATGTGACTCAAGCAAGTTTTCGTTGTATATAAGCACGTGAATCGGATTAGTTATGGCTAGGAGCATCTGAATTAATACGTTTAAGATTGTGAACTTAACCCCTTGAATGCTATGAAGGTAGAGCCATGATATATGTTTCCTTGGTTTATGCCATCATAGTGATTTCGGTATGTTGACATGCATTTATATTGCATGGTGTGATAACATATGTATTGTGTAGTGTTATGGAGTATTGCTGTGTATATGTTATGTCGGTCTCTCCTGTTGTAGTAATTTCGGCATGTTGTTAGGTGTCTATGTTTCTCTGTATGCTGCTACGTGTATTGATGTAGTAATGTGAGGGTATGGTGTATTAGCTTTGTAAGTGGATTCAGCTAGTGAATGAGCATCGTTGGGTGACAGTCTTATACATGTTCAGATAGTAAGAGATTATGCATTAATACTTAATGGATCTTAGTAAGTGTATGTAAGATTTATTTGTATTTTCGCATGATGATGTGAATGTGATGTTATGTTATTATTTTGGTCTTTGCTTTTGGAGTGTCTTCGGCATGATATTATATATATCAGAGTGGCGCAGCGGAAGTGTTGTACTTTGACCTTGTCAGTCGGTTCTCGGCTAGGGTGCGTGTACTATGGCATGATAGTTTTATGTTTGGACCTCTAGTGAATTGCATGATATTTGTTTGCATCATTATATGGTAGTGTAGTGCATCAACTTCGTAATTCGGGTTTATGTATAATGTGTATGTGCATCTCTGCATGATAGTTGCATCGCGTATGAATCAGCATTTGGAATGTGTATTGGTACTTTGGTATGACAATTGCATGTATATAATTTGTGCCTTTCGCATGATCCGCCTTCTGATATCTGAGACTTCGGAGGAACCGGTAAGTGTTTGCATATGAGTTTATATGTATTTCTACATGATGATATATGTTCATTTGTTTAGTGTTGGTTGTCTTTGTTCCTCCCCACTAAGCGTTATCGCCTAATACGGGTTCTTTTCCCGTGTAGGTGGTAGGTTCTGGTTCGGTTCGAGTCGAGTATCTACAAGGTCGGCCATATAGGAGTTAAAAGTGTTTTGTTATTTTATTTTCAGCTCCTGTACTTCGGATTCTGTAATTCTGTAGCTTTTTGCCTATGTATTTTGCTTTGTAAGGATCTTAATGTATTTACGTTTTAAGTTAATCCTTCGTTTTACCTTTCGTCTTATGCTTCCGCTGAATGATTGTATGTGAGTTAATGTATGTTCAGCTATTGTTTCTTTAAAGTTTTAATTTCCACGGTATCTCCGTATGTTTTTATGTATGAATGTATGCTTCCGCTTAGTGTATGTGCGCATGTGTGTGAGTGAGTGTTGGTAGCGCCCGCCGGCGCCCTTCTAACGGGGCAACGGTGGGGGGTGTTACAGTTAGTGGTATCAAACCCTGGTTTTGTGGTTCTGGTTGTCTTGTTTTTTAAGTGTCGAGTCTTTACATGCTAGTCGGTTATCTATCGTGCCTTTGCATGTAACTCGGTTTTGTGTCGTGGCCTAATGCAAATGTGTCTTGTCTTGTGTCATGTCTAGATGGAGTCTGATCCGAGTGAGAATATGGGTGAGACAACAGAAAGTGTGAACCTTGTGGTAGCTGATCAGAGGGTTTCTGCTCATCCTTCCGTTGGAAATTTCGGTCCTATTTTTGATGATAGGACATTAGTGCAAGGGTTGATTCGGATTTTGGATAGATTGAATACTCCCCGAGCTTCTCAAGAATTTGTTCAAAATGTACCTCAGAAGAGAAAAGGATCCGGTAGACAAGTGCCAGCGGGGAAAAGGATTCGAGAACCTCCGATGTGTCAACATTGTCAGAAGCAACACTGGAGCAACTGTAAGAAGATTAAGGGACTACAGACATGTCAGTACTGTCACAAGCGACATTGGGGCTTGTGTGGATTGATGACTGGAGCTTGTCTCAGATGTGGTAGCTTAGAACATCAAATAGTCGATTGTCCTAAGAAGATGAGTGAGAATGTAGCTCAGTAAGCTAAAAAGGATGTCGAGGATTTGCTCAGAGCTTCTCGAGCGCCCGTTAAGTTTGTAGCATATGGCAAGGATGCGATTGAGACCGCAGGTTCTTCTAGTAAGTTGTATTGCAAGATTTTGTCTAAGTTTGGGCTGTTTGGATGTAAGTGTTTAGCGGGGAAATTTCGAGGATGAAATTTCTTAAGGGGGAGAGATTGTAACAATCCAAAATGGCCGTAGTGGGAATTTGCATGTTAAGTCGGGTATTTAGGGCTATTTCAGTAATTTATGCATGAGGGAATTGGATAATAAGGACTTAATTGCAAAGTAATTAATTAAATAAGTTAAGTGGGAGAAATTATTTGGTGTGCATGTGGTGTACGGATGTAGGGTATTTGTTGTGGTTTTATCTAGTGGATTATGTGTATGGTACTAAGGATTGAAAATATCTACTTAAGAATTATCTAGTGAGGTAGGACTATAGTGTCAAGGATTGGTAAGTCAAAGAAGGAATTATTGGTCTAATACGAGGCTGCCATGTGGCTAGTGGGTGTGTGCAATTAGTGAGGAGAGAAGAAAAAGGAAAAAGTAAGAGAGAAGGAGGCAGATCACGTTCTGCCCTCTCCTCCTCCCCTTCACGTTCTCCTTCTTCTTTCTTCTCCCTTCTTGCTCTTCATCCCCTGGTTTTGTGTGTGAGCTAGAGTTGTTTTGGAAGTCTTAGAAGCTGCTTTGAAGAGGTAAGTTGGGGTTTTAGGGTTTCCTAAATTTTGGGTTCTTCTTCTTTCTTCTTCGGGCTATTTGAGTTAGGGTTTTTGAAGGTGTAATTTCTTGGTTTCGTTTGTGCAAGCTTTGGGTTGGAAGAGGAAGCTTAAGGACAAGGAAAGGATTGAAGATTGAAGCTTGAAGAGTGATTTTTGGATCTTCATTTTCAGGTTTGGGAGTTTTTGAGTTGTATCTGCCCTAATTCTCTTTGAATGGTAGTTGTGTTTGTCCTGTTTAACTTCTGCAATTTTGAGTGTATTTTGATCATGAGCATGTTGTGTTATGCATTTCAGTGATAAGGTAAGAGTTTGTGCATGATTGAATGGATTTTGAGAGGTTTTAAAATGGATTTCTCGAAAGAGATGAAGTTTCTGCGTTTTTACTTTTGATCGTGTTCATCACGATATGCCCAGGTGAGAGGAAGAGCACAAGTCGTGCTCAAAGAGAACGAGTCGTGCTCCCCCCCCAGCCCGCTTTGATTTCTTTCGGAGGAAGAGCACGAGAAGTGCTCCATGAACACGACTCGCACTCAAGAGCACGAGTCATGCTCCCTTGGCCCGTGCTATTCCTCCTCCCCTTCCCAGCTTTAGCGGCCAGTAGCTGTAGAGTATGACTGGCACACATGAGCACGAGTCGTGCTCATGTGCACGAGTCGTGCTCACGTGCACGAGTCGTGCTCATGTGCACAAGTCGTGCCCCATTCTGCTCAGCAACCCCCCTGTTCTGCCTGTCTTGTTTTCTATCTTGTTTTCGAAAATGATCCTCTTCTTTCACTCTGCATGGTTTCTTACTATTGTATGGGATATGTTTTTGCCTAAATTATTTTAGTATTTGTATTTTAAAGTGGGTGATTATTGAATCGATCGTATGTTATTATTTGACTAAGATATGCTTAGTAATAGTGATCTCGGGTAGACTAGTATTTGATGTAAATTGTATGTGTTGGTTTATTAACGTTAATTATTGTAATTCGTATCGCATATTGCTTGTGGAATACAAGTGAGTTGAATGCCATGTTCATGGTTACTATTATTATGAGCATGTTATATTAAAATGTGAAAGGTGTTATGCGTAAATTTACTCATAAACTTTCTTTAAGAATAATATGCTATGTTTAAGTGTAAATTGTATCATTGCATGATTAAGATTATGCATTGTTAATCGTTGGAAAAATATTGTTCTTTGTTTGACTCTGATATGTTTTAGAATACTGAATAATGCTAAAGTGTGTTGATTGAATTATATTGTATGCTTCCTAATATGAATTGTACGAGGTATGACTGACATTATGAACTTATGTATACATCTCCTATACTCTGGATATGATGACATATATATTGTATGATTCGACACATGATTTTAATGATGCATGACCTGCAAGAGTCAAGCAAGTGGATAGTTAGGCATGCCTAATAGAGTCTCTTTAGCTGCAGCACCTTTGGATGTTTGGACCCTGATCAGGTCCTCGTTTGGTTCCTTGCGAACCCTTTCTAATGTGTTCGGATCCTCGCGATCCTTTTTAATGTGTTTGGATCTTGTTTAAGATCCCCCTCAGTAAAATATTTTAAATGTGATAAAATTAAATGGTTTTCGATTCGTACCCGTAAGGTACCCTTTGGCCGATTCGTACCCGTAAGGTACTATCCTTATGCTCGTTATCCACTCTTGTGTGTCAGCAAGTGCTTTGTTGTTTTATTTTGCTTTGAAATAACTATAAGAATGTGATATCCGAATGAGCATGATAATGATTTGATTAATCGGTTTATATGTATATGAACGTGAATATGAGCTTCGGAATGTATGTCTTTATTTTGCAAGCATGATTTTATATCTAACACGATTATTCGCATTTGTCATATGATGAGTTATAAGTTTTGGAATGCTATGGATGTGATTCGAATATTATGTATATACGTATGTGACTCAAGCATGTTTTCATTGTATATAAGCACGTGAATCGGATTAGTTATGGCTAGGAGTATCTGGATTAATATGTTTAAGATTGTGAACTTGACCCCTTCAATGCTATGAAGGTAGAGCCATGATATATGTTTCCTTGGTTTATGCTATCATAGTGATTTCGGTATATTGACATGCATTTACATTGCATGGTGTGATAACATATGTATTGTGTAGTGTTATGGAGTATTGCTATGTATATGTTATGCCGGTCTCTGCTGTTGTAGTAATTTTGGCATGTTGTTAGGTGTCTATGTTTCTCTGTAAGCTGCTACGTGTATTGATGTAGTAATGTGAGGGTATGGTGTATTAGCTTTGTAAGTGGATTCAGCTAGTGAATGAGCATCGTTGGGTGACGGTCTTATACATGTTCAGATAGTTAGAGATTATGCATTGATACTTAATGGATCTAAGTAAGTGTATGTAAGATTTATTTGTATTTTTGCATGATGATGTGATGTTATGTTATTATTTTGGTCTCTGCTTTTGGAGTGTCTTCGGCATGATATTATATATATCAGAGTGGCGCAGCGAAAGTGTTGTGCTTTGACCTTGTCAGTTGGTTCTCGGCTATGGTGCGTGTACTATGGCATGATAGTTTTATGTTTGGACCTCTAGTGAATTGCATGATATTGTATGCATCATTATATGGTAGTGTAGTGCATCAACTTCGTAATTCGGGTTTATGTATAATGTGTATGTGCATCTCTGCATGATAATTGCATCGCGTATGAATCACCATTTGGTTGGTGTATGGGTACTTTGGTATGACAATTGTGTGTATATAATTTATGTCTTCGCATGATCCGCCTTCTGATATCTGAGACTTCGGAGGAACCGGTAAGTGTTTGCATATGAGTTTATATGTATTTCTACATGATGATATATGTTCGTTTGTTTAGTGTTGGTTGTCTTTGTTCCTCCCCACTAAGCGTTATCGCCTAGTACGGGTTCTTTTCCCGTGTAGGTGGCAGGTTCTGGTTCGGTTCGAGTCGAGTATCTGCAAGGTCGGCCACATAGGAGTTAAAAGTGCTTTGTTATTTTGTTTTCAGCTCCTGTATTTCGGATTCTGTAATTCTATAGCTTTTTGCCTATGTATTTTGCTTTGTAAGGATCTTAATGTATTTACATTTTAAGTTAATCCTTCGTTTTACCTTTCGTCTTATGCTTCCGCTGAATGATTGTATGTATGTATGTGAGTTAATGTATGTTTAGCTATTATTTCTTTAAAGTTTTAATTTCCACGGTATCTCCGTATGTTTTTATGTATGAATGTATGCTTCCGCTTAGTGTATGTGCGCATGTGTGTGAGTGAGTGTTGGTAGCTCCTGCCGGCGCCCTTCCAACGAGGGCAACGGTGGGGGGTGTTACAGTTAGTGGTATCAGAGCCTGGTTTGGTGGTTCTGGTTGTCTTGTTTTTTAAGTGTCGAGTCTTTACATGCTAGTCGGTTATGTGTCGTGCCTTCGCATGCAACTCGGTTTTGTGTCGTGGCCTAATGCAAATGTGTCTTGTCTTGTGTCATGTCCAGATGGAGTCTGATCCGAGTGAGAATATGGGTGAGACAACAGAAAGTGTGAACCTTGTGGTAGCTGATCAGAGTGTTTCTGCTCATCCTTCCATTGGAAATTTCGGTCCTATTTTCGATGATAGGACATTAGTGCAAGGGTTGATTCAGATTTTTGATAGATTGACTACTCCCCGAGCTTCTCAAGAATTTGTTCGGAATGTACCACAGAAGAGAAAAGGATTCGGCAGAGAAGTGCCAGCGGGGAAAAGGATTCGAGAACCTCCGATGTGTCAACATTGTCAAAAGCAACACTTGAGCAACTGTAAGAAGATTAAGGGACTACTGACATGTCAGTACTGTCAGAAGCGACATCGGGGCTTGTGTCGATTGATGACTGGAGCTTGTTTCAGATGTGGTAGCTTAGAACATCAAATAGTCGATTGTCCTAAGAACATGAGTGAGAATCTAGCTCAGCAAGCTAGAAAGGATGTAGAGGATTTGCTCAGAGCTTCTCGAGTGCCCGCTGAGTTTGTAGCGTATGGCAAGGATGCGATTGAGACCGCAGGTTCTTCTAGTAAGTTGCATTGCAAGATTTTGTCTAAGTTTGGGTTGTTTGGATGTAAGTGTTAATCAGGGAAATTTCGAGGACGAAATTTCTTAAGGGGGAGAGATCGTAACAAAATGGCCGTAGTCGGAATTTGCATGTTAAGTCGGGAATTTAAGGATATTTCAGTAATTTGTGCTTGAGGGAATTGGATAATAAGGACTTAATTGCAAAGTAAGTAATTAAATAAGTTAAGTAGGAGAAATTATTTGGTGTGCATGTGGTGTATAGATGTAGGGTATTTGTTGTGGTTTTATCTAGTGGATTTTGTGTATGGTACTAAGGATTGAAAATATCTACTTATGAATTATCTAGTGAGGTAGGACTATGGTGCCAAGGATTGGTAAGTCAAAGAAGGAATTATTGGTCTAATAAGAGGCTGCCATGTGGCTAGTGGGTGTGTGCAATTAGTGAGGAGAAAAGAAAAAGGAAAAAGAAAGAGAGAAGGAGGCAGAGCACGTTCTGCCCTCTCCTCCTCCCCTTCATGTTCTCCTTCTTCTTTCTTATCTTTTCTTGCTCTTCATCCCTTGGTTTTGTGTGTGAGCTGGAGTTGTTTTGGAAGTCTTAGAAGTTGCTTTGAAGCGGTAAGTTGGGGTTTTAGGGTTTCCTACATTTTGGGTTCTTCTTCTTTCTTCTTCGGGCTATTTCAGTTAGGGTTTTTGAAGGTGTAATTTTTGGGTTTCGTTTGTGCAAGCTTTGGGTTGGAAGAGGAAGCTTAAGGACAAGGAAAGGATTGAAGATTGAAGCTTGAAGAGTGATTTTTGGATCTTCATTTTCAGGTTTGGGAGTTTTTGAGTTGTATCTGCCCTAATGCTCTTTGAATGGTAGTTGTGTTTATTTTGTTTAACTTCTGGAATTTTGAGTGTATTTTGAGCATGAGCATGTTGTGTTATGCATTTGAGTGATAAGGTAAGAGTTTGTGCATGATTGAATGGATTTTGAGAGGTTTTAAAACGGATTTCTTGAAAGAGATGAAGTTTCTACGTTTTTACTTTTCATTGTGTTCATCACGATACGCCTAGGTGAGAGGAAGAGCACGAGTCGTGCTCCCCCCCCCCCCCCCCCTTCAGCCCGCTTTGATTTCTTTCGGAGGAAGAGCACGAGAAGTGCTCCATGAGCACGACTCGCACTCAAGAGCATGAGTCGTGCTCCCTTGCCTCATGCTATTCCTCCTGCCCTTCCCAGCTTGAGTGGCCAGCAGCTGTAGAGCACGACTCGCACACATGATCACGAGTCGTGCTCATGTGCACGAGTGGTGCCCCGTTCTGCTCAGCAACCCCCCTGTTCTGCCTGTCTTGTTTTCGAAAATGATCTTCTTCTTTCACTCTGCATGGTTTCTTACTATTGTATGGGACATGTTTTTGCCTAAATTATTTTAGTATTTGTCTTTTAAATTCTGTGATTATTGAATCGATAGTATGCTATTATTTGACTAAGATATGCTTAGTAATAATGATCTCGGGTAGACTAGTATTTGATGTAAATTGTACGTGTTGGTTTATTAAAGTTAATTATTGTAATTATTGTAATTCGTATCGTATATTGCATGGGGAATACAAGTGAGTTGAATGCCATGTTCATGGTTACTATTATTATGAGCATGTTATATTAAAATGTGAAAGGTGTTATGCATAAATTTACTCATAAACTTTCTTTAAGAATAATATGCTATGTTTAAGTGTAAATTGTATCATTGCATGATTAAGATTATGCATTGTTAATCGTTGGCAAAATATTTTTCTATGTTTGACTCTAATATGTTTTAGAATACTGAAAAGTGCTAAAGTGTGTTGATTGAATTATATTGTATGCTTCATAATATGAATTGTACAAGCTATAACTGACATTATGAACATATGTATACGTCTCCTATACTCTGGATTATGTATGATGATATATATATTGTATGATTCGACACATGATTTGAATGATGCATGACCTGCTAGAGTCAAGTAAGTGGATAGTTAGGCATGCCTAATAGAGTCTCTTTAGCTGCATCACCTTTGGATGTTTGGACCCTGATCAGGTCCCCGTTTGGTTCCTCGCGAACCCTTTTTCATGTGTTCGGATCCCCGCGATTCTTTTTAATGTGTTTGGATCTTATTTAAGATCCCCCTCAGTAAAATGTTTTAAATGTGATAAAATTAAATGGTTTTCGATTCGTACCCGTAAGGTACCATTTGGCCAATTCGTACCCATAAGGTACTGTCTGTATACCCGTTATCCACTCTTGTAAGTCAGCAGGTGCTTTGTTGTTTTGTTTTGCTTTGAAATAACTATAAGAATGTGATATCCGAATGAGCATGATAATGATTTGAAGAATCAGTTTATATGTATATGAACGTGAATATGAGCTTCGGAATGTATGTCTTTATTATGCAAGCATGATTTTATATCTAACAGGATTATCCGCATTTGTCATATGATGTGTTATAAGTTTCGGAATGCTATAGATGTGATTCGAATATTATGTATATACGTATGTGACTCAAGCATGTTTTCATTGTATATAAGCACGTGAATCGGATCAGTTATGGCTAGGAGTATGTGAATTAATATGTCTAAGATTGTGAACTTGACCCCTTGAATGCTATGAAGGTAGAGCCATGATATATGTTTCCTTGGTTTTTGCTATCATAGTGATTTCGGCATGTTGACATGCGTTTACATTGCATGGTGTGATAACATATGTATTGTGTAGTGTTATGGAGTATTGCTGTGTATATGTTATGCCGGTCTCTGCTGTTGTATTCATTTCAGCATGTTGTTAGGTGTCTATGTTTCTCTGTATGCTGCTATGTGTATTGATGTATTAATGTGAGGGTATGGTGTATTAGCTTTGTAAGTGGATTCAGCTAGTGAATGAACATCGTTGGGTGATAGTCTTATGCATGTTTAGATAGTTAGAGATTATGCATTGATACTTAATGGATCTCAGTAAGTGTATGTAAGATTTATTTGTATTTTCGCATGATGATGTGATGTTATGTTATTATTTTGGTCTCTCCTTTTGGAGTGTCTTCGGCATGATATTATATATATCAGAGTGGCGCAGCGGAAGTGTTGTGCTTTGACCTTGTCAGTCGGTTCTCGGCTAGGTTGCGTGTACTATGGCATGATAGCTTTATGTTTGGACCTCTAGTGAATTGCATGATCTTTGTATGCATCATTATATGGTAGTGTAGTGCATCAACTTCGTAATTCGGGTATATGTGTAATGTGTATGTTCATCTCTGTATGATAGTTGCATCGCGTATGAATCAGCATTTGGTTGGTATATGGGTACTTTGGTATGACAATTACGTGTATATAATTTGTGTCTTCGCATGATCTGCCTTCTGTTATCTGAGACTTCGGAGGAACCGGTAAGTGTTTGTATATGAGTTTATATATATTTCTGCATGATGATATATGTTCATTTGTTTAGTGTTGGTTGTCTTTGTTCCTCCCAACTAAGCGTTATCGCTTAGCACGGGTTCTTTTCCCGTGTAGGTGGCAGGTTCTGGTTCGATTCGAGTCGAGTATCTGCAAGGTCGGCCATATAGGAGTTAGAAGTGTTTTGTTATTTTATTTTCAGCTCCTGTATTTTGGATTCTGTAATTCTATAGCTTTTTGCTTATGTATTTTGCTTTGTAAGGATCTTATTGTAATTACGTTTTAAGTTAATCCTTCATTTTACCTGTCGCCTTATGCTTCCGCTGAATGATTGTATGTATGTATGTGAGTTAATGTATGTTCAACTATTGTTTCTTTAAAGTTTTAATTTCCGCGGTATCTCCGTATGTTTTTATGTATGAATGTAGGCTTCCGCTTAGTGCATGTGCGCATGTGTGTGAGTGAGCGTTGGTAGCACCCGTTGGCGCCCTTCCAACGGTGGCGACGGTGGGGGGTGTTACAGTTTTGAGCAGCTGAAGAGTTTGTTAATTGAAGCTCCTGGGCTTACTCAACCCATCTCGAGTAAGGAGTATGTGATGTACAACAATGCTTCAGGAATTGGACTTGGTTGTGTTCTGGTGCAAGAAGCTAAAGTGGTCGCCTATGAGTCCCGTCAGTTGAAGCCTCTTGAAAGGAATTATCTAATGCATGACCTGGAGTTAGCTGCTATGATCTTTGCTCTCAAGATTTGGTGGCATTATCTATATGGGAGACATGTAGGATTTTCACCGACCACAAGAGTTTAAAGTATCTCCTCACGTAGAAAGAGTTGAATTTAAGGCAGCGTCGTTAGTTGGAGCTGTTGAAAGATTTTGATTGTATTTTGGAGTACCACCCGGTTAAGGCAAATGTTGTCGCTGATACTTAGAGCAGGAAATCGATGTCAGCTTTAGTACTGCAATAATTGTAAATGGAAATTGGATTCGGAAGGAGCTTTGTTTGCCCAATTGAAAGCTAGGCCTTATTTGAGGCAGTCGGTAGTTGTTGCTTAGAAAAATTATTTGAAGTTGCAGCAAGTGTTGCGGGAGGTTTAGAATGGTAAGCAAACTGAGTTTTCGATTTTGGATGGGGTGCTTAAGTATAGAAATTGTTTGTGTGTGCTGTGTAATGATGAGTTAAAGAAACAGCTTTTGCTTGAGGCACACACTACGATTTTTACTATGCATCCTGGAAGTGAGAAGATGTATCTAAAGGTTTGACCTGTCAGCAGGTAAAGGCTGAGCATCAAGTTCCTTTAGGACTGCTCAATCCTTTACCCATCCCTCAGTGGAAGTGGGATGATATCACCATGGACTTTGTAGTGGGTTTGCCTTTGACTCAACGGAAGCAAAATTCGGTTTGGGTTATAGTGGATCGACTAACCAAGTCGGGACATTTTCTACCGGTTTGCCTTGATTATTCAATGGATAAGCTAGCAGATATTTATGTTAATGAGCTGGTCAGACTACATGGCATTCCTTTATATTGTGTTAGATCGAGATCAAAGGTTTACGTCAAAATTTTGGAAAGTGTTGCAAATGGCTTTGGATACTCGATTGAATTTCAGTATTGCTTTTCATCCTCAGTTAGACGGGCAATCGGAAAGAGTTATTTAGGTTTTGGAAGACATGCTTCGGGGTTGTGCTTTAGAATTTTTTGGCAGTTGGGATAGATATGTGTCGCTCATGGAATTTGCTTATAATAACAATCATCGGGCAAGCATTGGAATGTCACCGTATGAGGCTCTATATTGACGAAAGTGTAGGACTCCAGTCTGTTGGACCGAATTAACTAAGCATTCTTTTGTTGGGCCAGAATTGGTTAGAGATACCGAAGAGAAGATCCGAATAGTACAATAGAATTTGAAAGCAGCCAAGGATAGACAAAGATCATATGTTAACTTGAAGCGGAAAGACATTCAATTTAAAGTCGGAGATAAGGTGTTTCTTAAAGTGTCGCCTTGGCAAAAAGTTTTGCGCTTTGGCAAAAAGGTAAGCCAAGTCCCCGATTTATAGGACCCTTCGAGATTTTTGAAAAGATTGGACCAGTTGCCTATAAATTGGCCTTGCCTTTGGAATGGCTAAGCTACATGATGTATTCCATGTGTCCATGCTTCATCGCTATCGATAAGATCCATCTTATGTGTTATCAGTTCAAGATGTAAGAATTCATCCTGATTATTTGTATGACGAAGAACCGAAAGCTATTTTAGCTCAGGAAGTGAGACAACTCAGAAGGAAGCAAATTTCTCTGGTTAATGTATTGTGGCAGGACCATGGAGTACAAGAAGCTACCTGGGAGCTAGAGTCAGTTATGAGATCTCAGTATCCGCTTTTGTTCGGTTCAGGTGAGAATTTCGAGGATGAAATTCTTATTAGAAGGAGAGAGTTGTAACACCCTTTTTCCACCCTAGTAATTTTGTGAATTTTTGCATGTGTTAATTTAATTTGTGTGGAGTTTATTGCATGATTATGTTAATTGTGTGGTTGTATTTTTGTGGTTGAGGAATTAAAAGGACTAGAAGTGTGTTTGTCAAAACCACCAACGAGTAAGTGACATGTGGCGAGGGAGAGAAAAAGGAGGGATATAAAAGCAGGAGAGAGAAAATGAGAGAGACCACTCATCTGCCCTCTCCCGTTTCCCATTTTCCTCTTCTTCCCTCTTCTTGCCCTAAATTTCTTGGGTTGCTCTTTGGTGGAATTTGACAACACAAGTGATTAATTAGTAAGTTTTTGTCACAACCCAAATTGGGCCTAGTCAGAATGTGTTTGCCAAGTCAAAATTTTAAGGGTAAATCGGTAATTTGTGTATGAGATTATTGGGCATTAAGGAATTTGGTGCAACAATTAAATCGAATATGTTAAGTGGAGGAAATATCTAGTGAAGTGTGAGTATTGTACCAAGGTATTAAACATCTACTTAAGTAATTATGCGGTGTATGTTGGGGTACGGTGCCTTGGTGTTTGAAAGTCAAAGAAGGAGTTATGGGTCCAATAGGAAGCTGCCATGTGTCTTGGTAGGTGGACAATTAGTGGGAAAAGAAGAAAAAGAAAAATGATGAGAGAGGGAGGAGCAGATCATGTTTTACGTTCTGCTCTCTCCTCTCCTCTTCCTTGCTCTTCTTTCTTTCCCTTCCCTGTTTCTTATTCTCCGTTCCTTGGCTGTGTGTGAGCTGGAGGTTATTGGGAAGTCTTTGAGGCTGCTTTGAAGAGGTAAATTGGGGTTAGAGTTAATGCTTGTTCTTCTTCTTCTTTGTAACACCCCCATCGCCGTCCCCGTTGGAAGGACACCGACGGACGCGCTACACGACGCTCACATATACAGATATACACATGCACAATGCGGAAGCATACATTCATACATAACATACATACGAAAATACGGTTTAATTAAAAACTTACCTTGACTTACCTTGCGGTACAGACTGAACATGCAATAACTCACGCATACGCAGGCACTAAGCAAAAGCATACACAAAGGCATACATATGACCATTCAACGGAAGCATAATCAAAATAATAAAACAAAGGAATAACTAAACATAAGGACATACTAACTATTACATTCCCAAAAGAAAACTCAAGAACGAAACATAATAATTACATATACAATACTACAGAATTACAAAAGCTGAAATACAGAAGCTGAACAAAATACAGAACTTTTAACTCCTACGTGGCCGACCTTGCAGAAGCGCGACTCGAACAAAGCCAAACCTGCCACCTGCACGGAAAGGAAATCCGTGCTAAGCGATAACGCTTAGTGGGGAGAACACACAAGAATATGGACGGCCATTCACAATGGTCGTCAAGGCAAAACACATTCAGATGACAAATGCATATATTCATAACAAATATGATCATGCTGGCATAGTAGGCATTCATTCGATAACTCACAATCAAACCATAACCTCATGTCCAGGATAGACCATTACATACATACTACAGTATACGTCACAAGCATCATCATGCTGAACTACATATTATATCACATGCATAAACCTACATGGGTAGCAATTATCAACATCTTACCGTGCGGAGTCACATGAGCTTAACACAAGCAAAATGACATAACTAAGTACCTGTGCAGGGACTGACAACCCAATCATCATGTTGAGAGTGCTAGCTATTGAACATACTTAGACATGCCAAACACATACACTAGTCAAATATCCAAAGGATAACATTTAGGGCATCACAATACCGCTGCGCAACTCTAATATATTAAGTATCATGCAAAAACACTCTGATAGTGGAGACTGAAGGCATAATCAATTAGTATTACATTCATATCATCGTGCAGAAAGTACAGTTAAACATCACATACTTACCATCACCACTGCTTCGGTTCACGTGATAATAATTAACAATACATGTTTAAGTCACATACATAAATACTCTAGTCGCATCATAATCAAAGCATTCAGAAACTTATAACAAATCACATGACAAGTATGGATTATCATGATAGATATAAAGTCGTGCTTATTTAAAACAGACATACATCCTGAAACCCATAGTCACATTTATATACACATAAACTGATTCCTAAAATCTTTATCATGCTCAAACGGATATCACATTCTGATAGTCATTTCAAAGTAACACAAAGCAGTAAAGCACCTGCTGACTCACAATAGTGGATAACGAGTGTACTGAACTGATTAGTACCTTACGGGTACAAGTCGAAAACCATTTTATTTATCACAAAAGCATTTTACTGATGGGGGATCTTAACCCGATCCAAATTCATTAAAAAGGATCACGAGGATCCGTACTGATGGGGGTTCGCGAGGAACCATACGGGGGACCTGATCAGGGTCCAAACGTTCAAAGGGCGCTGCAGCTACTGAAGGCTCTATTAGGCATGCCTAACTATCCACTAGACTGACTCTCGCAGGCCATGCATAAAACAATACACATGTCAAATCACACAACGCATAAATATATATATAAATATATACATCATGCATAAATCAGAGTACAATAGACATATAAATAAGCTCATAACGTCGGTCATATATCATGCAATTTGCATTGCAAAACATATTACGGTCCATACACTTTAATATTAAACAATATTCTAAAACATGCCAAGAATCAGGTAAAGAGGTACTACCATGCCAATGGTTATCAAAACATAATCCTAAACATATGTTTTAGGTGAGGTTACTAAGTATAAATCATGCATAGTCCAAATTACATTTAAACATAACACTTTGAATTCCCAGACTAAAGCATAATCATGCATTCAGACATTAACCATCTTATTCAAATAAATATAGCATAGCATATCGCTAATCATAACTGAAATAGGCTAACCAATCCGATGAGCAAAATAAGATAGCACTCAATAGAGGAAAGAGCTATTTAATAATAAAACTCGTCACGGTGAATAAAGCAAAATAGAAAAGCCATACAGGAGCATATGACAATATGACATAAATTATACAGCAGTGAAGACCCATACAGAAGAAATAGGAAATTCATTTTGGTTAAAACTGGGCGAAATCGGAAAAAGGAGCTGAAGAGGGGTCGGTCACGAGTCGTGTCACGACTTGTGACTGACCTCAGAGGGGTCACGAGACGTGACCTAGTGTCACGTCTCGTGACCTGCTAGAGAGTCACGGGACGTGACTCTATGTCACGCCTGGCTTCACAAGAGTCACGCTGTGACTCTAAGTCACGAGACGTGACTTTCCTCTCACAGAGAGAAACAATCACGCTTCGCAACTGAGTCACGCCTTGCCCTTCACATGAGTCACGTCGTGACTCTAAGTCACGAGACGTGACTTCCCTCTCACAGAAAGAGGAGTCACGCTTCGCGACTGAAGTCACGCCGCGCGATCACGTCCAGCCCGCCGAGAAGTCACGCGTTGTGACTGGGAGACAGAGTCACGTGGCGTGACTGGAAGTCATGTCTCGTGACTTGTCTCTCTCAGGAATTCACGACACACTGGATATGGAAATTACACAGAAACACGATTTCCCATTTCCAGGTTGCCCAGAATTCAAAGAACCGGATAAAATCATTTCAATCTGATCCAAAACACCACCAGAACTCATCTTACCTTTCAATCGATGTCCCAAATAGCATAAACAAGATAATTGCAATTAATTCCACAATCAAACAATCAAAATCATGCATAAACTCAATCAAGAATATAAACCCTAAAAGTTACAGTAGGTTCAAAACACAAACTCACAACTTCCAAATCAATACTTGTCCTGCATTATTAACACATCTATTCACTTAATCTTGCATGTACACATTCTAAACCACATCAAATTCCAGAATTTAGACCATACAAACACATTATAGTCTAGTGAGAAATAGGGCAGAGCCAAGAACACAGAAGTTCTTCAAACATTGCATGCAATCCAAAACACTCCCAAACCTGGAATCGAAGATCCAAAATCAGCTTCAAGATCACTGCTCAATCCTTTCCTTGCCTTTACTTTGCTTCTTCTTACAATCCAAGGCTTGCACAAACAAGAAACCCACAAAGTCTTAGCCAAACCCTAACTGAAATAAAACCAGGAAGAAGAAACACAGCACGTAGCAAATCTTAAACCAACTCACCTCTTCAAACAAAGAACAATCCAAGCCAAACACAACCCAAGCCAAACGTGAAAGAAAGGAGAAGCAGAGAAAGGAGAAGAGAAGAAGAAGGGCAGGCGTGAGAGGGGAAATCGGGTTGCAATCTGTGTTTTCCTCTCTCACTCTCTTACTTCTTCTTCTATTCTTCATTTAATGCCCACCTAACAATCCACATGGCAAATCCTAATAGGACCTCAAAACCCACTCAACTTTTCCAAATCAAAAATTGCTCTTTAGTCCTTAAACAACATACACTTCACTCACTTACACATTTCTTTCCTTACAAACTTAATTAGCTTTTCAATTAGGTCCTAAACACTCCAACTTTCTCAAGCATAAAATACCGAAATACCCTTCCGATCCCAACTTAGCATGCATAATCCGACCAGGGCTATTTTGGGGTGTGACATTCTTCTCCTGTTTTTGCTATTTTGAGTTAGGGTTTTGGAAGAGTAATTCTGGGTTTTGTTTTGTGCAAGCTATGGGTGAGAAGAAGAAACTTAAGGAAAAGTAAAGGATTGAAGATTGAAGCTAGAAGAGTGATTTTGGATCTTCAATTTTCAGGTTTGGGAGTAATTCTCGTTGAATGGTAGTTGTATGTTTAATTTCTTGAATTTTGAGTGTATTTTGATCATGAGCAAGTTGTGTTATGCATTTAAGTGATAAGATAAAAGTTTGTGCATGATTGAATACATTTTGAAAGGTTTTAAAACGGATTTCTGGAAAAATATAAAGTTTCTGCATTTTTACGGTTGATCATGTTCATCGCGATATGCCTAGGTGAGAGGAAGAGCATGAGTCGTGCTCAAGAGCACGAGTCGTGCTCATCCCCTCACAGCACAACACTTCGCCGTCACTCGGAGGAGAAGCACGAAGCGTGCTTGGGAACACAACTCGTGCTCAAGAGCACGAGTCGTGCTCTTGAGCACGAGTCGTGCTGCTGTCTTGGTTCTTCCTCCTCCTCTGGATTTCTTCTGTCTTCGCCCTGGGAAGCTGAGCACGATACGTGCTCCAAGAACACGAGTCGTGCTCTTGAAGCACAAAACGTGCTGTTTGTTCCTCCTTTCCCCTGACTCCTTTCTTCTCCCTTAGTGGCAGAGCACGAGACGTGCTCGAAGGACACCACTCGTGCTCGAAGATTATGAGTCATGCTCTCCAAGCATGACACGGACACATGAGCACGAGTCGTGCCCCTGCTCTGCTCAGCAATGCTTCTTCTTCTGTCTGTCTTGTTTTTCCCTGATTTTCGAAAATGGTCTTTTCTTCACTTTGCACGGTTTCTCGCTATTGTTTGGGACATATTTTTGCCTAAATTATTTTTTAGTATTTGTATTATGAACTGTGTGATTATTGAATCGATAGTATGCTAATATTTTACTATAATATGCTTAGTAATGGTGATCTCAGTTAGACCAGATTTAGTTGTTTAATGTTAATTATTGTGATTCATATCGCATGTTACATTTTAAATATAAGTGAGTTGAATGCCCAGGTTAATGGTTATTATTGTTGTGAGCATGTTATATTAAAATGGGAAAGGTATTAAGCCTACATTTACTCATGAACCCTCTTTATGAATTTTGAATGATGTTAAAGTATATGACTGAAGTACATTATATGCTTTGTAGCATGAATTGTATGATGCATGGCTGATAATATGAACTTATGTACATGTCTACTATAATCTGGATTATGCATGATGATATATGCACGTATATACGTACATGTTATGTGATTCGACATATGATTTGAAAGATGTACGACCTACTAGAGTCAAGCAAGTGGATAGTTAGGCATGCCTAATAGAGTCTCTTTAGCTGCAACCTCAGTTACATTTGGACCCTGATCAGGTCCCCGTTTAGTTCCTCGCGAACCCTTTTCTGTATTCGATTTGCACCCTTAAGGTGATGTTAGTATTCGATTCGTACACGTAAGGTACTGTCAGTTCACTCGTTATCCACTATTTTGAGTCAGCAGGGATTCTGTTTGCTTGGTCTAATACGATAAGTGAATAAGATATCCGAATGTGTAAGATTTCAGTTATGTGAATTAGTTATTTATCAGATTGTGATTATGAACCTCTGAATGGGATAAAAATAACTCAAGCATGTCCATTGTGGATGATTATTCACATATATCGTATTGTGACTGTGTTTGAATATAGTCCGTTATGGTTATAAGCATGGGAATTGATTTGTATATGAATGCGAGCCTGAATTATTGAATGCAATTGTTAATTAGTAAGTATGTGAATGTGCTTTCGCACTGTTGACTGTCATGGTTAAGTATGTGAATTAGTATGAACATGGATGTGATCTTGACTATTGAATGCCATAATTACTGTGTTATGGTATGTATTTTCTCTAGTTTGCTATAGTAGTGATTTCGGCATGTTAGCATGTGCTCTCATCTCATTGTCGGATGGTATGTGTATTACTGTGGTGCAATGCAGGTGGATCGGTTTTCGGTAAGTGCATGTGCAATAATGTAATGAGATGCTATATATTTCTTTTGTCTTAGCTATCATAGAGTCTTTGGCATGTTGTCAGGTGCTTACGTTTCATGGCATGACATTAAATGTATTAGAGTTGTGCAGTGGAAGTGTGGTATTTTAACGATGTCCCTTGGTTCTTGGCTTGTGCGTGTGTGCACTATGGCATGATATTGGTATGTTTAGACCTCTAGCAGTTTTGTATAAGACTTGTGTGCATTATGGCAGGGTAGTGTAATGCACTAACCTCCAGAGTCGATTATCAATTAGTGTGTATGTGCGTCCTTGTAAGGTTGTTTCATGAAAGTTACATCAAGTATGAATCAACCTTAGGTTGGTATATGGGTACTATGGTAAGACAGCTGCAAGAATTATTTATACTGCGAATACGCGTGATGTGCCTTCTAATATCTGATATTCTAGTGAATGCGGTAGGATTGTGCAATTGAGTTTGTATTGAATTCTGCATGATAATATTGTATGTTGTAAGGTTTTCTGTCTGCTTTGGGTTGAATTGACATGAGTATTGAAAGTGGAAATCGAATGTGCATGTTAACGAGATGACCTATCAGTTAAATTATATGTGGTTGTGTATACAAGTGACTGAATGTATGGCGTTAATATGCAAGTATGATTATTTATATGCCATGAATATTTGCATTTGCCATTGTGAATGTGTTATGCTTTGGCGACCATTGTGAATGGCCGTCCATATTTCTGGTGTGTTCTCCGCATTAGGCGTTATCGCTTAGCACGGGTTCTTTTCCCTTGCAGGTGGCAGGATTGGTTCAGTTCGAGTCGCGCATCTGCAAGGTCGGCCACATAGGAGTTAGAAGTTTTGTAATTTGTTTAGCTTCTGTAATTTTGATTTTGTATTTCTGTAGTCTTATGTATATGTAATTATATGTAAAGATCTGGATGGAATATTTGGGCTATGTAAATGTTATTATATTTATGTTTAAAATTGTTCCTCGCCTTTATCGTTCGCCTTATGCTTCCGTTGATTGTATAAGTGGATTTGTATGCATGTGTATATGTTTTCGCTTAATGCCTGCATGTGCGTGAGTTAGTGCATGACCAGCTTTCCCCCGTGTTTTTGTATGAATGTATGCTTCCGCTTAGTGTATGTATGCATGTTTGTGAGTGAGCGTTGGTAGCGCACCCGCGTCCTTCCAGTAGGGACGTAGGGGGTGTTACAGTTTTGTTGTTGTTGTTGTTCTTCTTCTTCTTCTTTTCCTTCTTCTTCCTTTTTTCTTTTGGTGTTTTCGTTGGTTTTGTCACACCCTGAAATGTACCCTAAAAGGATTGGGCGTATTGAGAAGGGGTAGTGACTAAAGTTGTGCACGTTGAAGTCTTAGGTATGTCAAATGGTTCATTTAAGAATTTAAGCAAAAGTTTCGGTAAGTATGGTTAATAGTAAATTATGAAGATGGAATTAGGACTGGATTGAATGGATAAAGAATTAATTAGCTGGCCATGTGAAGGATTAGTAAATTAAGAATATCAATGTTTGATGTTATAAGAGTTTGAGGACTAAAAAGAGAATTTGACATAAATATTTATTTGTGGGTTTTGATAGAGTGTGCATGCATAGAAGGAAGTAGTGTATGTGTTAGTGGAGTTAGTCTTGTGTGTAGTGTCATACTTGGGTGTAGGGTGTGAGTGGTCAAGTTCTACCAATAATAAAAGGACATGTGACAAGGAATTAGAAAAGGGTATAAAAGGGAAAGGAAAGAGAAAGGAAGAGCAGAAAAATTGCCCTAACCTGCCTTTTTTTTTCTCCTCCTCACGCCTCCTCCACCTCCTCTTCTTCCTTCCTTTTTGCTCCATATTGATCCCTCTTCTTTTTGCTGAGTTTGGTGGAAATTGATCAACTCAAGAGATTATTTTGTGTAAGTTTTATAAGTTCTTTCTTTTCTTCATCTTCTTTATTTGTTGTTAAGATGTGTTCCTAATCTAGGGTTTTGTGTTTGTGTGATTGATGAGGATTTTGGGATCAAAAAGATCTTAAATGAGTTTGGAAACAAGAAAGATCATCTAAGTAAGCTGTTGGAGCTAAGGAGTTAGAGGTTAGGGATTTTTGGTGACTTTGATGTATATTTGGATTAGGGGTTTTAATTTGATTTTCTGGAAATTCATGGAGTTAAAGTTGTTTAGATATGTTCAAATGTTATGGGTCTTGAGTAATTTGAGTTAAGATGCTTTGAATGTCAATTATTGAACCAAAGTATATTTTGATTGAGAATTTGAAATTGTTTTGGTTATTAGTAAATTTAGAGATTTTGATTATGTTAATTGCATGATTTAATTTTATTAATTGGTGTAAAGGTTGGTTTTTATGTTGTTTATGATGAATTGGATGTTTAATATGAGTTGTGATGCGTTTTGGGTCTGATCGGAAGGTTTGGGTAAGTTTTGAAAGGAAGAAGTTCTGCTAATTTCATTGGAAGTTAGAAAATGCGACTCTGTCGCGAGCGTGATACTGTCGCGATCAAGACAGAGACGGGTTCTTTATTCCGTGAGAGGGAGTGCACAAGTCGTGCACGTGTTGGGCCCCTCCCACTTGTTTCCTCTGTGGTTCTTCTTCACGATTCGTGTATCTCAGCACGAATTGTGATGAGTCTGGCCACTATCGCGAGCGTAACTTCTTGTCGCGATCGCGATGGCCTCCTCTTTGCCTAGAAACTGTTGTTGAGGAACTTCTTCTTTTCACGGTTTTTCACCTATGTTATGCATCTATGAGTTGAAATGTGAATTATTGATGTATTTCCCATGCATAGTAATTATTGAAATATAAGAATTTGATTTACCATGATTATGTTATAAATGTACGTGTGTAATAAAATGTGAAATTATCCGTTAAGTTTAAATGAATATGATAACTCTAAATTAATTGTTGAGGCTAAATATGGACATGATATCTAATAACATAAATGTGTTTAATATGTTAATATGAGATGTTTATACTTAAATGAGTGCATGTGCCCAATAAAAATGAAAGAATGTTATGCGTATTGGTGGAATGTGTATGTATGTGGAAATGAGATGAATCCAATAATAATAATATGCAAATTTATCCTACATTAGTCGAGTTATGGATAGATAGGCATGCCTATAGAGTTCTATTAGCTGCTGCCCTCTGTTCTGTTCTGGACCCTGATTAGGTCCCCGTTCGAGGAACCTCAATGTGTACGGATCTTGTTTAAGATCCCCAATACGAAAATGTTTTCGAATAAGAAAATGCGATGTTGCTTTTCGATTCGTACTCGTAAGGTACCGCCATGCGTTCAGTTTGATTCGTACCCGTAAGGTACTACCATGTGTTCACTCGCTTATCCACCCATATGACATAGCAGGCAACTTAAAGAGTAAAATTAATGTGAATTAAATTGATATGTTTTGTGAGGATTTGCAAAATGATTATATGAATAAACATTTGATGCAATTGTGATAAATGCCATTTGACTGGTGCTTTACGCAGCCCTCTGTTCTGGATCCTTTACAAATTTGAATGTGGAATTGTGCCGCATCTTCGGATACTGAAAGGGTTTGTATCTGAATTTAATATCAGTTAATCAAAAAGCGATATTACAAATGATGTTGTTCTAATAAGTGTGTATGAATGAATACTATTTCCATAAGAATTCGTATGTGAGAAATGCTTGTTATTAATCTGTTCATAAGTTATGAGTATGATTGTCTATGTAAAGTCTGTGTAAGAATTTTTGAAATGATTGATATGCATATTTGCTAAATTGATTGGTAAGTAAGGGATAATAAAGTGTTAAGCATGATATAGACAATTGAATTTAGGAAATGAGTTAAGATTAAATTTGGAATATGAGTGCATAATTTTCTGTCGAACTATGTGGTTCTGATTGCCAACCATAGGGATACGTAGGAAGCTTGGAATAACATTCCAAGCCCGAACCAAATTTGGAAATCTAAATATTTTTTTTAGCTTTGAACAATAAATGGTTTGAACAAACGGAATGTTCTAACGTAAGTACTAATATTGTAATCTGCATGATTTTGGAAATGTTAGTAATAATGGGAATCGATATGACTTAATTTGCCCCGCTAGCAAATGTATCTTTGGTAACTTAGGAGGTATAACTATTCACATAGTTAATTAAATGAATTAAGCAAACAATAAGTATGCATAAGGTCATTTTAAATTACTAAGGTAATAATGTAAATTCTAGCTATAGTATGTACACGAATGTATATAGGAAATTGTTTAAGTTTCGTATGAGAAAATGAATATGAATTGATGATAGCTTTAACCGGTGTACTTTATGTTTATATATATATATATATATATATATATATATATATATATATATATATATATATATATATATATATATATATATATATTGATTTACATGTGTTTGCCTCGGCAACTACTATGAGTGGCTGCCCATTATTTGTTTCGCCCTACTAAGCGTTATCGCTTAGCATGGTTGTTTGTCCATACATGTTAGGAGATCAGAGTAGCGCAGCGGTTTTCTGTGACTTTGGCCAACGAGTCAGTAGAAGTTATAGAATGTTTTTATTGGTTGTCGGTTTGTAATTAAGTTTATTGATTTAGCATTTGTAATGAGATGTATTAATCTTTAGTGCGAATGATGATGTGTGTGAGATAAGTTTAGGATATGCATATATTGAAGTTATGATGATAGAAATTTTATTACTCTGATTTCTGTATTACCATGTGTGTATTTGTCTGGTGGCACCTTCTGCTCACCGTAGCTCTTCACCCTTCAAAATGCTACGTGTGGGAGTTGGGGGTGTTACAATTTGGTATTAGAGCTCCGGTTTAGTTGGTTCTGGTTAACTAGGTGTTTTGAAGTGTGTCCGTATAGTCTAGCATTGGCCAAAGTGGACGACCTTATCATTTAGATATGTTTTGGGAAGGAAACCTTCCGATTTTATAAAGTGTATAGTTAAGTGTTGGCTCGGTAGGTCACGATCTACTTGCCTTGAATTATTATAAGCATGTGCAAGCTGGAATATGTTTGCTAGATGAGTTATCAAAGATTCTATTAGGAATTTTGTTTCGATTCTATGTGGTTAAAGAGAAAGTCTGTAGAAGTTTTTGAAGTATATTGATGTGTGGTTGCCTTGGAAGAATAGACGTTTTGGTATTTTGAGATGGAAGAGAATGTGAATTTTGTATAATTATGGTGTTGCTCGGTATGCCTGTCAGCTATCTCAAGAAAAAAAAATTTAATTGAAAATAATCATATTGAACTATGGGGATAGGAAAAGTGCATTATCATAGCATCAATCGCATTTCTGCATTATTTTGCATACATGAACTATCGCAACCTCATTGCATCATCCTCCATTTGATTACATATGAGAAACATTTGCATATGCGTTTTGATGGAGAGGAAGCTAACAGGGTGTACATTGAGTATTTGATATTAAGATTAAGTGTGTGACTTAAGAGCATAATAGTTGCTAAAGAAAATGTATTGTGGTTATAGTCTCAGTTTAGTAGAAAGAGTATTTTTGGAATCTGGTACAAGTGAGTGTGAAAAGATTTTGTAGTAAGATATGAGTATTATTAGTAAGGAAAGTAGCACGTTTGACGGATGTTTTTGAAATATGGAGGAATTGTGTAGCAAAATGTTGTAAGTTAAATGATTTATATGTGAAGTGTATGTGCTTTGGGTTTCGAGTGGTAGTTAAAGTAATGATTGTTCTGATGAATGTGATCAATTTAAGCATAAGATAATGAAAAGGGAATTATTGAATTTATTTAAATCAATTTTATGAGTTTAAGTTTAGTTATGGACAAGAGAAAGTTATGATTTGTGTGGTTATGTTGATTAAGTAGAAGTGATTCAAGAGTATAGTGATAAGAATAAGTAATAACAAGTGAGTATGTTTAAAAGCGAGGTGTATGGAAATAAGTGAAATGTATGTGCTTCAGGTGTAGAGTATAAGTGTTAAATGATGATATGGAAATGATCAGTGTAAATGATATTGAATTTGACCAAGTAACGGTTTGACCAAGTAAATGTTTTGACTTAAGTGTCGATAATGTAATCTGCATGATTTTGAAAATATTCGTAATAATGGGAGTTTGTAGACTTTGTATTATGATTTTGGAAACATATATCGGGTATTCATGAAGTATAACTATTTATAGGGCCATTAAGTGATTTAAGGTAAACAATAAGGATGTATAATATATTTTGATTAAAAAGTAATAAAGTATTTCTGTTTATGCTCTATAAGATGCAAATGTGTGTGTATTGCTCATGTTTTCTTATAACTTCAATATAGTACTTAGTTTTGATGGTGTTTTCATATGATTTTTTGGGTGTTTAGTTATGTTTTTGTGTCATGTTTTGTTTCCTTTAGGTTAAGTTTACTAAACTTAGTCAATTTGGAATTTTGATGCATTATAGATAGTTTTTGATGGAATTTGATTTGTCTTTGCAGGTGTGGTTCTAGGTACCTCACGGTCACAACGAAACTCATTGTGACCGTGACATAAAGAGAAATTGAAGATAGGAGCAGACTTAGAGGGGTCACGGTCACAATGAATTTCATTGTGACTGTGACATAGCAAACCTTTGGACAAAATGCAAGTATGAAGCATGTCACGGTGGCAATCTATTTCATTGTCACCGTGACATGAAAATCATTAAGGCAGAATCAGAGCAGCACGTACCTCACGGTGGCAATAAAGTTCATTGTCACCGTGACATAATTTTTTCCTGGACAGAAGCAAAAATTGAAGACCTCACGGTGACAATGAAACTCATTATCATTGTGACCCCTCTCCTGTGCGCGAAGGCAAATTAGCGATCTCGATACCTCACGGTGACAATGAATTTCATTGTCACCGTGACCACTCTGAGACTATAAAAAACACACTTTTCTGTTTGGCTAGGATTACAAATTTTTTAGTTGTCCTTTCATATCAGTTTTGCGATTGACAATTTTCTAAGTTTTTCTTCTGTTCTAAATCCTAATTTTCGAACCTTTGTCTTTAGTTTTGAATTAGAAATCAAGAATATTTCATTAGAATCAAAGAGTTTAATTTCAGCTGAGTTTTTATTTTGGGTTTCCAGAATTTTAATTTAATTCTCCATTTAAGATCCAAAGAAGAAGATCGAAGAACGTGGGATTCAACTGGGATTTCTACCTCAATGAATTTCTGGGTTTATTCTTTCCTTTATTCTTATGATTTTGTAATGGATTGTGAGTAGTCTTTTAGTTGTTTGGGGGATCTCTAAATCCCCTATCCTTGATGTGAATTCTGAACATATTTTGATATTCGATATATGAATGAAGGGTTTATTTCACTGGTTCTTATTGTCAAATCATGAGATGTATATTTTAAAATTAATTTCCTATTTTGATTAATGATTTAATTCATGTATCTTAATTGGTTATTGAATTGTGTAATTGAATGTCACGATCAATTCTCTTTAGATTTTCTGTCATGTTTGCTGTATCATTTGGATTGCTCCAGAAAGGGAATCTAGATGTGCAGGTTTTCATGGTTTAAGATTGGAGTGAGGAGTGAAATAATTAGGTTTTGGGTTGTTTGGCTCCGGAATGAGAAAGCAAACTAATCTTAGGATTTTAGACCCGTGCTTAGGCTAGTTGTATGGCTTGCTTCGGAATGGGACGTCATGTAATTAGAGTAGCTTGCTCCGAAATGGGACGCTTGGGTTAAGACGGTTATCCCGATTTTGTTCATATATGTTTCCTTTATGTGTTTTGATTCATATTTGGGTATGGGGTGGATGAGTGAACCTGAGCAACGCTTGTCTATTTTGAATTCTTATATTGTTATTTTTCCATCATTTTATTTCTTGCAATTATTGCTGTCAATTTAATTTGGTTAATTCTGTTTGTTTATTTGTGTTACTTAAATTCTTTGTTTTTAATCAATAGTTAACTCAATCAATTCAAACAATTGGGAATTCTTTAGCTTACTCTTGATTTTCATTGCTTGCACACACAGTCCCTTGGGTACGATAATTCAGGGTCCTAAATATACCCCACTGTATTACTTGCCGATTCAGTACACTTGCTGAGGTCGTGTCAAATTTTTGGCGCCGTTCCCGGGGATTGGCGTTGTTTGTGAGTTTTGATTTTTATTTGTATGTGTTTTTCTTTTGCTTATTTATTTTATTTTATTTTTATTCTTTGCAAGTAGTCGTGGTGCATGAGCAGATTGAGACAAGAACAAATAGTACCCTACGACCCTGAAATCGAGAGGACTTTACATCAGCGAAGGAGAGCCAAAAGAGATAACAATATGGAAAATAATCCTCCTCCTGTTGGTGAATTTCCTCCCGAGAACGAATAAGTGCCGAGGGCACAGCAAGAGAATCCGGGAATATACAGAGAAGAGGTCCTTAGGCAGAGAACGATAAGGGATTATATTGTACCGAGATGGAATGAGGATCATCGGACAATTGTGTTGCCACAGGGAGTACAGTTTGAACTTAAGCCAGCAACCATTAATATGGTACAGAGGAACCAGTTTTCGAGTTCAAAAGTGGATGATCCTGCGCAGCACTTGGATATATTTTTGGAGGTTAGTGATACAGTCCAGATTCTAGGAGTGACATCTGATTCGTTAAGATTAAAGTTGTTTCCTTTTACTTTGATTCGAAAAGCAAGAAAATGGCTGCAAATGTTACCGAGACAGTCAATCAGATCATGGGACCAGTTACAAGAAAGGTTTTTTATGAGATTCTTCCCTCCTACAAAGACTGCAAATATCCGCAACAGTATTCTGGGTTTTAGTCAGATGGTTGAGGAGCCTTTTCATGAGGCTTGGGAAAGATTTAGTAGATTATTGACAAGCTGTCCACACTATGAGATAGCAATCTACCATCTAATGACCATATTCTATTCTGGGGTTACACCACAGATGAAATCTCTTTTGGATGCATCATCAGGAGGTTCATTCATGAATAGGTTAGCAGAGGAAGCTTTCCATCTGCTGAATGAAATGGCAGCGAATGATGCTCAATGGGCTAATCCTAGATCGGTTCCGAAGAGGCAAGGAATACATAATGTCGATGAGGTGTCAATGCTGAAGGCAGAAATTGAGTCAATGCGGAAGGAGATGAGTGGTCTGAAATTGAAAATGTAGCTTCTGTTGCTCAAGAGAGTGGATGGTACAAAAATGGGCAATATGGTCAAGAGAATGAAGCAATGGGAGATGTAAACGCTGTAGGAGATTATAGAAGAAATGACCCCTACAGTAATACATATAATCCGGGTTGGAGAAATCATCCAAACTTCTCTTGGAAGGATGGAAATCAAAATGCTTCATCCACTAATTCAAAGGCAAGAGCTCCCTTCAACCAAAACACTCAACACAACCAAGGGCAGTTATACTAACCTCCAATATCCACTCAGTATTAAACATCATATCCTCCCCATCACAACCAAGGACAAGGTTTTAATCAACCACAAGCTCAACCATACCACCCACCGGGATACCAATCGAGGCCACCTATGCAAGAAAAGAAGCCAAACCTTGAAGATATGTTGGCAACTTTCGTAAACAGTCAACAGCAGTTTGTGAATAGCCAGCAACAGTTTATTGCCAATCAAGAAACAAGGTGGAAATCCCAAGAATAATGGAATTGGAATCCAGACGCTTCCATGAGAAATTTAGAAACTCAAGTGGGACAGCTTGCTAATTCGATGTCTCAAAGGCAACCGGGAACGTTTCCCTCAAATTTGGACCGGAATCCAAAGGAAGAAGCGAAAGCGATCACACTAAGAAGTGGCAAGGAAGTGGTACCGAGAGAGGACCAAGGTAAAAATTCTTCATCATCAGAAAAGGACGAGCCGACACGGACGGTAAGTAACTCTAATTCTATGGTAGAGGTTAATGAGAAAGCTCCTAAAAATGATAAGGATAAGGGTCTAGTGAATCCTAAAATAGAGGATCTTGATATTAATAGACTGCCATTTCCTGCTGTGGCTAGATAGGAAAAGAAAAATGAGCACAAGGCTAGGTTTCTAGAGATGTTTAAGAAACTGCACATAAATTTACCATTCGCTGAAGGCTTAGCTCATATGCCTAATTATGCAAAATTTATGAAAGAATTATGTTCTAATAAAAAGAAATTAGAAGGGCATGGAACTGTACAGCTCACAGAAAATTGCAGCGCTATAATTATGAACAAGATCCCTGAAAAATTGGAAGATCCAGGTAGCTTTACTTTACCCTGTGAAATTGGTGAGGATTTTTATGGAAATGCTTTGTGTAATTTTGGTGCTAGCATAAATTTGATGCCTTATTCTATTTGCAGGAAGCTTAATCTTGGGGAGCTCAAGGAGACGGGAATGAGACTCCAACTTGCAGATAGGTCAGTGAGGAGACCCAAAGGAGTGATTGAGGATTTGTTAGTGAAGGTGGGGAAATTTATTTTCCCAGTGGATTTTGTAGTGATGGAGATGGAAGAGGACCGCAAGGTACCACTCATTATGGGTAGGCCATTTTTAAATATAGCCAAGGCATTGATAGATGTACATGATCAAACGGTAACCCTAAGGTTCAATGATGAGGAGTTGGTGCTAGACATGAACAAGGCTCAAAAGTATCCATCTGGTGATATGGAGGAGTCTGTTTATTTTGTGGATGAAATAGAGGAGTGTGTAGAGGAGGTGCAGGAAACAGTGTTGGGAGTTGACCCAGTGAATGTGAATTTGATACATTCACTGGAGGATGGAGAGATGGAAGAAGAGATGAAGGGAAAATCGATAGCAGCCATAGAAATAGAAAAAGAAGAAGATGAATTACAGCAGGAAGAGCTTAATCCGAAAAAGGGGGATTTAATTTCTGAACTTAAACCTCTTCCTTCTCATTTGAAATATGTGTTTTTAGAAAATGAGAAAAAACCAGTAATTATCTCTTCTTTGTTAACAGATGTTGAAGAGAAGATGTTGCTTGAGGTGCTGAAAAGGCACAAGGGTGCCATTGGATGGGAGACCTTAGATTTGAAGGGAATTGACCCTAGTTACTGCACACATCGAATTCCGATGGAGGAGGAATGCAAGCCGGTAGCTCAGCCTCAAAGGCAACTCAATCCGGCAATGCAAGAGGTGCTAAAGAAGGAGGTACTTAAACTCCTTGACTAAGGTATTATCTACCCTATCTCTGACAGTAAATGGGTTAGTCCAGTGCAGTGTGTGCCTAAGAAGGGGGAAATGACGGTGGTAAAAAATGAGCTGAATGAATTGATTCCAACTCGTACTGTTACGGGTTAGAGAGTCTGTATTGATTTTAAAAGGCTAAACAATGCCACTAGAAAAGACCATTTCCCCTTGCCATTCATTGACCAAATGTTAGAAAGGTTAGCAGGCAATAGGTTTTACTGTTTTTTAGATGGGTACTCGGGATATTTGCAAATCCCTATAGCCCCTGAAGATCAAGAGAAAACAACTTTTACCTACCCTTATGGCACATTCGCCTACAGGAGAATGCCTTTCGGATTATGTAATGCACCGGCTACGTTTCAGCGGTGTATGATGGCTAATTTCCATGACTTCATAGAGAAATTTATGGAGGTATTCATGGATGACTTCACTATATATGGGGCTGACTTTAAGAGTTGTTTAGAGCATCTCGATTTAGTGTTAGGGAAGTGTGAAAAAACAAACCTAGTTTTAAATTGGGAAAAATGCCACTTTATGGTGAGAGAGGGCATTGTGCTTGGGCATAAAATTTCTAAACAAGGGATAGAGGTCGATAAGGCCAAGGTGGAGGTAATAGAAAAGTTGCCACCCCCGACTAGTGTGAAGGGCATTAGGAGTTTCCTCGGACATGCAGGTTTTTACCGCCGTTTTATCAAAGATGTTTCAAAAATTGCTAAACCCTTGTCCAATTTGCTTATGAAAGATGCTCCTTTTAATTTTGATAGTGAATGCATGCTAGCTTTCGAGACTTTGAAGCAACGGCTCATTTCTGCCCCGGTGATTATATCTCCGGATTGGAATCTGCCGTTTGAATTAATGTGTGATGCTAGTGATTATACAGTTGGAGCAGTTCTTGGACAGTGGCGGGATAAGCTATTTTGTGAAGTATATTATGCCAGTCACACCTTGACAGGGGCATAAGTTAATTACACCACCACTGAGAAAGAGCTTCTTGCAATCGTGTATGCTTTGAGAAGTTCAGACCGTATTTGCTGGGTGCAAAAATCGTGGTGTGGTCAGACCATACAGCTTTGAGGCATTTGTTTGCCTAGAAGGAATCCAAGCCAAGGCTGATTAGATGGGTGCTTCTATTGCAAGAATTTGATTTTGAAAGAAAGGACAAAAAGGGGGGCAAAAAATTTTATGGCAAATCATTTGTCAAGATTAGAGAATGATCATATTGAGAAAGGGGAAATTCTCGATTTATTCCCTGATGAGCAGATTTGTGCTTTATTTGCATGTGAAAGTTCTATCCCTCGGTTTGCTAATGTGGGGAATTTTCTTGCAGGAGGTTTTATGCCGAAGGATTTTACATGGTAGCAAAGGAAGAAGCTGCGAGCCGATGCCAAACATTACATTTGGGATGACCCGTACCTATTCCGCTTGTGTGCAGATCAAGTTCTAAGGAGATGCATCTCAGACGAGGAGAAGGGAGAGATTATCACAGCTTGTCACAGCGGAGAAGCTGGTGGACATCATGGGCTAAATAGAACGGTATCAAAAATTTTATCTTCTGGTTTTTATTGGCCTACTATGTTTAAGGATGTCCAATTTTTTGTGAAAACGTGTGATAGATGCCAAAGGGTAGGAAATATTACTAAGAGAGATGAGATGCCCTTGACTAATATGCTAGAGGTAGAACTGTTCGATGTGTGGGGAATAGACTTTATGGGACCTTTTCCGGTATCATACGGGTTTGAATATATTCTAGTGGCAGTTGATTATGTGAGTAAATGGGTAGAAGCTGTGGCCACTAGAACTTGTGATGCAAAAGTTGTTTTAGAATTTTTGAGAAAAAATATATTCACTCGGTATAGAGCCCCTAGAGCCATTATTAGCGATGGTGGTAAGCATTTCGTTAACCACCAATTTAAGGCTTTATTGAAAAAATTTGGAGTTAGGCATAAGGTCACGACCCCTTATCAAGCTCAAGCTAATGGTCAGGTTGAAGTGTCAAACCGGGAGTTAAAGGCCATTTTAGAAAAGACGGTCAATGCATCTAGAAAAGATTGGTACTTTAAGTTGGATGACGCTCTAGGGCTTATAGGACAGCATTTAAGACACCAATTGGGATGTCCCCTTTTAGGTTGGTTTATGGGAAGTCCTGTCACCTCCCAGTGGAATTAGAGCATAAGGCTCATTGGGCTACCAAATTTTTAAATTTTGACCATGAGAATGCAGGAAAGTGCAGGGCCTTGCAGCTGACTGAGTTAGAGGAGCACCGATATTGGGCATATGATCATGCCATGAAATACAAAGACAATACCAAGAAGTGGCATGATCAAAAGCTGGTAAGGAAAGAACTTGTACCTAGAATGAGAGTACTCCTTTATGATAGCAAGTTGCGGTTATTTCCCAAAAAGTTGAAATCGCGATGGAAGGGACCCTATGAGGTTGTGGCAGTTGACAAGTTTGGAGTGGTGACATTGAGGCACCTGAAGTTTGAGAATGAATTCAAGGTGAATGGACATCGTGTGAAGCCTTACTTTGAGTCTACATTTGATAGTGCTTCCGCGATTGTCACTCTTGCAGAACCTTGACGGTATTTAAAAGTCCAGCTGCGGACTTGTTAAATGCAGAACTTCTTCTTAACTTTGTAGGTAGTTAGTTTTGTTTAGATTTGGCATATTTGTGTTTATTCGTGAAACCATGTTTTGTTGGAGAGTTTTCAAAGTAGCAGTAGCTAGAAATTTAGAGAGATTGATGACATTTTTTTGCAAGTGTGTAGGTGGTCACGGTGACAATGAAATTCATTGTGACCATGACCAAATGGAAGTTGCATTCTGGATTCTGGTTGGTGCATATGTCACGGTGACAATAACTTCATTGTGACCATGACCATCGGGTAAGTAACATTCTGTTTTGAGGTGTGCACATGTCATGGTGGCAATGAAATTCATTGTCACTGTGAGGTCAGGTGAGTAACATTTTGTTTACAAATTAGGTTATGTCACGGTGATAATGAAATTCATTGTGACCGTGACATGAGGCGCATTCATTTCTGTTTTCAAAATGGCTTATGTCACGGTGACAATGAAACTCATTATGACCGTGACATAATGCACATTCAATTTTGTTCTCAACATAGGTTATGTCACGGTGAAAATGAAACTCATTGTCACCGTGACCTCATGGCGGTTCAATTCTGGATTGAAGTTTTTGGGTATGTCACGGTGACAATGAAATTCATTGTGACCGTGACTGTCACACCCCGTTTTCCCCCTAGTAGAACGAGCCATGTGAGTGTAAGTATTTGTATGTGTTTTGGCATGATCATAAGGGCATTTTGGGAATATTGCATAATTTGGGGTTTTTTCTAGTGTGTTTGTGAGCATGTGTAGCACTATGGTGTGAATTAGCTGGGACAGGTTTGTGTGTGTGTGAGTGCACCATTGTAGCGTGTGTTCATGGGAGTTGCATTATGTGTGGTTGATCATACCATAGTAGGATGTGCACTAGTGGGTTAATATTGTGTGTGAGCATTTGCACTTTTGTAGGGTATGCATTAGTTGGGAGTCCCTTGTGTGTATGTGATGCATGTCTTTTGGGTGTGTGTGATCAAATCCCACCAATAGAGAAGTGACACTTGTCTAGGGTTAAGGAAAAAGAAAAAGAAAAAGAAAAGAGAAGAGAAGGGAACGGTGGCTGTCTTCATTCCCGTTCTTCTTCTCCCTCACTCTCTTCTTCTTCCTTTTCTCTTCCTCTAAGAACCTTAGCTTGGAATCAAGGCTTAGTTGGTGGGGATTGATCATCCTTTAGCAATTTTAAGGTAAATCCATTGCATTTGTTCTTCTCTTCTTCAATTAGTTCTTCATCTTCTCTTCTTTTTCTATTTCTTATTTTGGGTTTGAAGTGTGGGTTTTGTGTTTGTGTGTTATGTTGTTTTGATGCTTAGTTGAGCCTCCGCGTGAGCCTAAGGGCAAGGAGAAGGCGGGATCTAGTGGAACTAAGCATTAGGAGCAAAGGATTTCAAGGTTTGGGAAAATTGTTGTTTTGTATGTAAATGTGATTATGCATGTGTTCTTGGTGATTTCCGGAATTGGGTTGTGATATGTTCTTGATAAGGCATGTATGTTATGGGTTTGTGTTTGGGTAAAGTAATTTTGCATGAGCATGGGATTATTGTAGTGATTTTGAGGAGTGACGTGGTTTTTGCTGCAAATTTGTGGGTATTGGAAATCATTGGTATTGTGAGTTTGAATTAATGATTGGTGTGAAATTAATTGTTGATAAATGTTATATTGTGCCTATTGATGATGATGGGTGGCAGGATTTGAGGTAAGAGACCATTTGTGTGTGAATTGTGTGTTGTGGGTGTGTTTTGGAAGAAGAAGAAATCTGCAGAATTCTGCAGATTTTGCAGATCCCGACTCTGTCGCGATCTCGACACCGTCGCGAGAGCAACAGAGACCGGTGATGTTGGCCTGTGCTGTCGCGAGCTCGCGATAGCAAAAGTTGAGTGCTCTCTGTCGCGAGCGCGACGACATCGCGATCGCGACAGAGCGCAATGCTGGCCTGCACTGTCGCGAGCACGCGATCTATCGCGAGCCCGGGATGGCGAAATGTTAGACATAGTCGCGAGCGCGACAGGGTCCGGCTGTTCCCTCCTCCCCGCGATCGCGAAGCTCGCCGCGTGCGCACTGCGAAGAGACTATGGTCTCTGTCGCGAGCGCGACAAACATCGTGAGCG
The DNA here is from genome assembly GCA_947683425.1 of Excoecaria cochinchinensis. NCBI lineage: Eukaryota > Viridiplantae > Streptophyta > Magnoliopsida > Malpighiales > Euphorbiaceae > Excoecaria > Excoecaria cochinchinensis. The sequence continues at coordinate 10,223,629 of CANTUQ010000004.1, forward strand.
CGATAGTCTTGTTATGCTGAATGACGTTGGTTTGGCGTGTGCATGTGGTTTTGAACTCCTGTTTCCTTTGGTGACCACAAGCCCTATATCTGTGAACTTATGAATTATAAGAATATGTCTTTATGTATGCAAATATGTACATATGTAATTTTGGAATTTTATTGAATGAATTGAATGGATTATGCATAGCCTGCAAGAGTCAGTCTAGTGGATAGTTAGGCATGCCTAATAGAGTCTCTTAGCTGTAGCCCTTTGTTTGGTTTGGACCTCGATTAGGTCCCCGCTTGGTTCCTCGCGAACCCCTTTGTGTTCGGATCTTGTTTAAGGTCCCTTTTAAAATGTTTTGTGAAAATTAAAAGAATAAAATTGGTTTCTCGATTCGTACCCGTAAGGTACTATTTGTGGTCGGCTCGTACCCGTAAAGTACTATTTGTTCATTCGTTACCCACTACTTTGAGTCAGCAGGCACTTTGTCTTTTGAAATGCTTTGTTAAGTATGAAACCGTATTATCCGAATATGTTTATTCATGAGATGTTATGAAGACAGTGGTACTTTATTAAAGGTATGACTGTATATGTTTACATGATCATATGTTCTTACTCTTGTGTAATGCATAATCTGATCATGCCATCTGTATGTGTGTGCCTTGACGACCGTTGTGAATGGTTGTCCTTATGCTATATGTGTGTTTCCCCACTAAGCGTTTATCGCTTAGCACGGTGTGTTTACCCGTGCAGGTGCGGAAGGAGTTTGCTTGGGAGAGTCGCAGCCAACGAAGCCAACATAGCTGGGTCTTTAGAATAGGGCCTATTTTTGTATCTCGATGATTCTTTTTGTATAGAACTCTCGTACTTCTGTTTTGTAATAGCTTTCTCAATTCTATATGTATATTTTGGATATGTAATTATCTTTTGTACCTCCGGGTTAATCAAACGGTAATGTAATGATTTCCATTATATTAATGCATGATCAGCTTATTTCATGAATGGTTTTGTAAAGTTTTAAATTACTCTGTATCTCGGCATGTATGTTTATGTATGTATGTATGTATATTTTGTATCTGTGTGGTGGCACCTTTACTCATACGGCATCTCACTCCTTATCGGATGGGATTGCCTAAGTACGGGTAAGGGGTGTTGCAAGTTGTGGTATCAGAACCTAGGTTTAGGCATTTCTGGGTGATTGTTTATGTGATGTTATGTGTGGATGCGTATATGTCTAGGGCTGTGTTGGCTGATGTAGCTGTCATCTTGTTTGTTAGATGGATTCTGATTTTGCTCATGGTGCGCTCGAGGAATCCGCTGAAAGTGTGAATCCTCCAGCTGTAGATCTGTCTGTTTCTATTTCTGTGTCGGCTCAACGTGCTAGGGTCCAGTCCGAGGCCGCTGCCATGCCTTTTGAGGCAATGTTCAGATTGCATCAGGACATGGCTCGGGTTTTGGAAAGGTTGACTGCCCCTAAAGCCCCGATAAAGAGTCTAAGAAGAGTTGGTGTTGAGGATTTTTATGGGACTGGGCTAGATGAGTCAGAGCTAGCTGAAAAGTGGCTTGATAAGGTAAAGAGAGCTTTAAAGGAAGTCAGGTGCCCTCCAGATCAGCAAGCTGAATGTGCTGTGGCATTGCTACAAGGGTTGGCTTACGAATGGTGAGAGTTGGTATGTAGGCAACCTCAGATGCCGGATCCGGTTACATGGGAATTCTTTGGGGAGGAGTTCACAAAGAAGTATGTGACTCAGGCTTATAGGGATGCAAGATGGGCACAGTTTCTGAGTTTGAAGCAGAGGGCCATGTCAGTCTTAGATTATGAGAAAGAGTTTAATCGGCTATCTCGCTATGCTCCTCGTGGGGTTATGACAGATGATTTCAGATGCAAGCATTTTGAAGCTGGGTTGAACGAGTCTTTGAAGATTGCTTTGATCTCTTTGATGTGTATGCCTGGGGTAAGTTATTATCAGATTGCAGAGGCTGCCATGAGGGCGAAGAAGACGGAATCTTTGCTTAGGGAGAGAGCTCAGCGAGGGAATTCTGTACGGGGTGGTTCTTCCTCATCTTCGGGTAAGAGATCTAGGAACCCGCAAGATGAGCCGTCAGCTGGTTCGACTACTAGAGGTAGAAGGCAAGGTTCTACAGTGGTATCTGGTTCTGGCAGAGGTGGTAGATCGAATGCTACACCTGTTTGTGCTCATTACAATAAGGCTTATCGGGGTGAGTGTAGGTCGCTCACTGGTGGGTGCTTTAAGTGTGGGAGCACCGAGCACCGTTTGGCTAATTGTCCACAGATGAACGAGGATTCGGGTCCTCAGAGAGGGGCTAGTGGATTTGGATCTAATGCTACTCAGGCTACCCGTGGTAAGGGCCGAGGTAGAGGTCGAGGCGGTCGACCAAGAGATGGAGTTGTTTCTGAGACTGTGGAGCATCCTCCACCTGTTACAGCTAGGGCTTATGCAGTTAGAGCTAGAGAGGAGCAGGATGCCCCTGATGTTATTGCTGGTAAGTTCCTACTCCATGACACTGAATTATATGCTCTAATAGATCCTGGTTCCACACACTCATATTTGTGCACACATAAGATTGTTGATAAGTTGCATGTGGTAGATCAGTTAGACTATGAGATATGTGTGACCAATCCATTAGGGCATAGTGTCAATGTGAGTAGAGTCTTTAGGAACCGTCCTCTGTTTGTAGAAGGTGTAGAGTTCCCAGTGGATTTAATAGAACTGCCATTCCGAGAGTTTGACTTGATTTTGGGTATTGATTAGTTGGGCAAGCATCAGGCTGTAGTTGATTGTCATAGGAAGACCTTTGTGCTTGGGATAAGAATCAAACTCCAGTGTTTGTAAAAGGTTTGGGTGCGAGTTCTGTGAACAATGTGATCTCAGCGATTCAAGCCATGAGGTTTTTGAGGAAAGGTTGTGAGGATTTCCTAGCTGTGATTTTGGATTCCAAGAGAGATCAAGTGAAGATTGAGGATATCCCCGTTGTGCGGTAGTTTGGTGATGTTTTTCCAGGTGATTTGCTGGGTTTACCACCAGAGAGAAAAGTTGAGCTAGCCATAGAGATCATGTCGGGTACCACACCTGTATCGAAAGCACTTTATCGGATGGCTCCTGTAGAGTTGAGAGAATTAAAAACTCAACTACAAGAGCTCTTGGATAAGGGGTTTATTCAACCCAACATATCTCCATGGGGAGCTCCGGTTTTGTTTGTCAAGAAGAAGGATGGGTCTTTAAGGATGTGTATTGATTATAGGCAGATTAATAAGATAACAGTGAAGAATAAGTATCCGCTACCCAGAGTCGAGGATTTGTTTGATCAGCTTCGGGGTTCCAGTGTTTTCTCTAAGATAAATCTTCGATCAGGGTACTATCAGCTTCGGGTTAAGAATGAGGATGTGGTTAAGACTGCATTTCGGACTCGGTATGGCCACTATGAGTTCCTTGTTATGCCATTTCGTTTGACCAATACTCCAGCAGCATTCATGGATTTGATGAATAGAGTGTTTAGGCCATACTTAGACCGGTTTGTGGTAGTGTTTATAGATAATATCCTGGTGTATTCCAAGGATGAGACCGAGCATGAGGAACATCTCCGATTGGTTTTTCAAGTGTTGACGAAACATCGGTTGTTTGCTAAGTTGAGTAAGTGTGATTTTTTGCTTCGGGAAGTGTCATTTCTGGGCCACATAGTTTCAGCCAAGGGTATTCAAGTAGATCTAGCTAAGATTGAGGCGATAGTCGATTGGAAAGTGCCTAGGAATGTTCAGGAAGTGCGGAGTTTCCTTGGTCTGGCGGGTTACTACCGTCGGTTTGTTAAGAGTTTCTTTGTGATTGCCGCTCCTATGACTAAGTTGCTGTGGAAAGGAGTTAAGTTTGAGTGGTCGGATAAGTGTCAGGCTTGCTTTGAGAGGTTCAAGCAGTTGTTGGTTGAAGCTCCTATACTTACTCAACCCATTTCGGGTAAGGAGTTTGTTATGTATAGTGACGCTTCAGGTGTTGGTCTGGGATGTGTTCTGATGTAGGAAGGTAAAGTGGTGGCTTACGCTTCTCGACAATTAAAGCCACACAAGAGGAATTATCCGACGCATGATCTTGAGTTAGCAGCGGTTGTCTTTGCTTTGAAGATTTGGTACCATTATCTGTATGGGGAGAAGTGCAGGATCTTTACGGACCACAAGAGTTTGAAGTATTTCCTGACTCAGAAGGAACTAAATATGAGGCAGCGTTGATGGCTTGAATTATTTGAAGACCACGACTGCATTGTGGATTACCATCCGGGTAAGGCCAATGTAGTCGCAGATGCTTTGAGTCGAAAATCAGTTTCTGCATTATTTTTGAGACGATTCAGATGGAGGTTTGGTTCGGATGGGGCTTTGTTAGCTCAGTTGAGGGTCAAGCCTACCTTGAGACAACGGATAGTTGATGCCCAAAAGATTGATGAGAGGCTTTAGCGGATTGTGCGAGAGGTTAGTCTGGGCAAGCAGTCAGAGTTCTTAGTTCTAGATGGAGTGCTTTTGTATGGGAACCATTTGTGTGTTCCGGATGATGAGGAATTGAGGAAGCAGCTTTTGAGCGAAGCACACAGTACAGTTTTCACCATGCATCCCGGGAGTAACAAGATGTATCGGGATATGAAGCAATTTTTTTAGCGGTCTGGTATGAAGAGGGATATAGTGGACTTTGTATCCAAGTGCTTGACATGTCAGTAGGTAAAGGCTGAGCACCAAGTTCCTTCTGGATTGCTCACGCCTTTGTCCGTTCCGGAGTGGAAGTGGGATGACATTACCATGGATTTTATTTCTAGGTTGCCCTTGACTCAGAAAAAGCATGATTCTGTTTGGGTTATTGTGGATCGACTCACAAAGTCCGCACACTTCTTGCTGGTTAGGAAGGATTACCAGATGGATAGATTGGCCAGTATCTATGTGGATGAGATAGTTCGGTTGCATGGAGTGCCTTTGTCCATAGTTTCAGATCGAGACCCAAGGTTCACATCTAAGTTTTGGAAAGAGTTGCAGCGAGCTTTGGGTACCAAGTTGAACTTTAGCACGGTATTTCATCCTCAGACAGACGGTCAGTCCAAGCGAGTGATTCAGATCTTAGAAGATATGTTAAGGGCTTGTGTTCTGGATTTTCCGGGTGGTTGGGATAAGTATGTATCGCTTATGGAATTTGCTTACAACAATAGCTATCAGTCCAGTATCGGTATGGCTCCTTATGAGGCTTTGTATGGACATCAGTATAGGACTCCAGTTTGTTGGACAGAGTTATCTGAGAGGTTAGTGATTGGGCTAGAATTGGTAAGGGATACAGATGAGAAAATCAGAGTTGTGCAGCGGAATGTGAAAGTGGCCAAGGATCAACAGAGATCTTATGCCAACTTGAAGAGAAAGGATGTGCAATTTGAAGTTGGAGACAAGGCTTTCCTGAAAGTTTCTCCTTGGAGAAAAGGGCTTAGGTTTGGAAAGAAGGGAAAGTTTAGTCCTCGTTTCATTGGTCCGTATGAGGTTTTGGCTAGAGTTGGTCCGGTGGCTTATAGACTGGCTTTACCGATAGAGTTGTCAAAGTTGCATGATGTGTTCCACATTTCTATGCTTCGTCGGTATAGGTCAGATCCTTCTCATGTTTTGTCGATTCAAGAGGTTCAAGTGCAGTCTGATTTCTCCTACGACGAGGAACCAAAAGCTATCCTGGCTCAGGAAGTGAGACAGTTAAGAAGCAAGCAGATCCGTTTGGTTAAGGTTTTGTGGAATCATCACGGAGTCGAAGAAGCGACATGGGAGCCAGAGGAGTCGATGAGAGCTCAGTATCCACAGTTGTTTAACTCAGTAGAGAATTTCGAGGACGAAATTCTTGTAAGTAGGGGAGAGTTGTCACACCCCGTTTGCCCCCTAGTAGAACGAGCCATGTGTGTGTATGTATTTATATGTGTTTTGGCATGATCATAAGGGCATTTTGGGAATATTGCATAATTTGGGGTTTTTCTAGTGCGTGTGTGTGCATGTGTAGCACTATGGTGTGAATTAGCTGAGACAGGTTTGTGTGTGTGTTAGTGCACCATTGTAGTGTGTGTTCATGGGAGTTGCATTATGTGTGGTTGATCATACCATAGTAGGATGTGTGTAACACCCCCATCGCCGTCCCCGTTGGAAGGACACCGACGGACGCGCTACACAACGCTCACATATACAGATATACACATGCACAATGCGGAAGCATACATTCATACATAACATACATACGAAAATACGGTTTAATTAAAGACTTACCTTGACTTACCTTGCGGTACAGACTGAACATGCAATAACTCACGCACACGCAGGCACTAAGCAAAAGCATACACAAAGGCATACAGATGACCATTCAACGGAAGCATAATCGAAATAATAAAACAAAGGAATAACTAAACATCTAAACATAAAGACATACTAACTATTACATTCCCAAAAGAAAACTCAAGAACGAAACATAATAATTACATATACAATACTACAGAATTACAAAAGCTGAAATACAGAAGCTGAACAAAATACAGAACTTCTAACTCCTACGTGGCCGACCTTGCAGAAGCGCGACTCGAACAGAACCAAACCTACCACCTGCACGGAAAGAAAATCCATGCTAAGCGATATACGCTTAGTGGGGAGAACACACAAGAATATGGATGGCCATTCACAATGGTCGCCAAGGCATAACACATTCAAATGACAAATGCGGATATTTATAACATATAAATAATCAGACTTGCATATTAAAGGCATTCATTTCAATACTCACAATCGAACCATAACTTCTTGTTCAGGATAGACTAAAACAGACATAATACAATACACATTACAAGCATCATCATGCTGAACCACATACTATATCCCATGCATAAACCTACATGGGTAGCAAATGATAGCATCTTACCATGCGGAGTCACAAGAGCTATACACATGCATTAAATATCACTAAGTACCCACGCCTGAACTGACAACCCAATCATCATGTTAAGCATACACACTAGTCAAATATCCAAAGGATAACATTTAGAGCATCACAATACCGTTGCGCAACTCTAATATATAACATATCATGCGAAACACTCTAAAATCTGAGACTGAAAGTATAAGTACATAACATCACATTCATATCATCATCATGCAGAAAGTACAGTTAAACATTACATACTTACCGCCATAACTGCTTCGGTTCACATGCTAATATATAATGAAACTATGCTTAAGTCATATACTTAAATACATCAATTGAATCATTTCAAAGCATTCAAAAACTTATAACAAATCATATGATAAGTACAGATAATCATGTTAACTATAGAATCATGCTGACATAGTACAGACATACATTTAAAACCCATAGTCACATTCAAATACAAATAACTGATTCCTGAAATCCTTAACATGCTCAGACGGATATCACTCTCTTATGGTTATTTCAAAATAACAGAAACCAATAAAACACCTGCTGACTCACAATAGTGGATAACGAGTGTACAGATAGTACCTTACGGGTACCAATCGAAAATCATTTTATTTTGTCACAAAACATTTTACTGATGGGGGATCTTAACCCGATCCAAATACATTAAAAAGGATCACGAAGATCCGTACAGATGGGGGGTTCGCGAGGAACAAATCGGGGGACCTGATCGGGGTCCAAACGTTCGAAGGGCGCTGCAGCTACATAAGACTCTATTAGGCATGCCTAACTATCCACTAGACTGACTCTCGCAGGTCATGCATCAAACAATACACATTTCGAATCGCACAACGCATAAATATATATATACAAATATATACATCATGCATAAATCAGAGTACAATAGACATATACATATGCTCATAAAGTTGATCAAATCTCATACAATTCCCTTCGCAAAACATAATACAGTCCATATATTTTAACATTAAACAATGTTCTAAAGCATGCCAAGAATCAGGTATAGAAACACTATCATACCAATGATTATCAAAACATAATCCTAAACTTGGATTAGGTGAAGATACTAAGCATAAACCATGCATAGTCCAAATTACAATTAACATAACACATTGAGTTTAAGGCTAAAGCATAACAATGTATTCCGACATCAACCATATTATTCAAATAAGTTTGGCATAACAGGATGCCAATCAAACTTCATACGAGTCATATACTGGAGCATGCAATAATTCCATTAATTACATCTAAACATAATACAATGCTAAAGCATATCAGGAGCAAATGGGAAATCATACTATGCCAATGAGTACAAGCACATAATCTTAATCACGGGACGATGCAATATACATTTAAGCATGGCAGATTATTCTTAGAGAGGAATTCAATCAAAGACATGCATAACATATTGCTAATCATAACTGAAATAGGCTAACCAATCAGATGAGCAAAAAGAGATAGCATACAATAGAGGGAAAAGCCATAAAAGCATTTAAAAGTCATTTTATAATAAACTGGTCACGGGGGAACAAATCAAAACAGAAAAGCTATACAGGAGCATATAACAGTATAACATAATTTATATAGCAGTGAAGACCCATACAGAAGAGATAGGAAATTCATTTTGGTTAAAACTGGGCGAAATCGGAAAAAGGAGCTGAAGAGGGGTCGGTCACAAGTCATGTCATGACTCATGACTGACCTCACAGGAGGGTCACGGCGTGACCTAGTGTCACGTCTCGTGACCTGCTAGAGAGTCACGGGACGTGACTCTATGTCACGCCTGTCCTCACAAGAGTCACGCCGTGACTCTAAGTCACGAGACGTGACTTCCCTCTCACAGAGAGAGGAGTCACGCTTCGTGTCTCGGAGTCACGCCTTGCCTTTCACACGAGTCACGTCGTGACTCTAAGTCACGAGACGTGACTTTCCTCTCACGGAGAGAAGAGTCACGCTTCGCAACTGGGAGTCACGCTGCCCTTCACATGAGTCACGTCGTGACTCTGAGTCACGCGACGTGACTCGCCTCTCACAGAACTGGAAACTGGAACCGGAAATTCTACAGAGACGCGATTGTCCATTCCCAGTTACCAGAACTCCAAGAACTCGATAAATTCATTTTCAATCTCATTCAAAACACCACCAAACTCATCTTACCTTTCAATCGGTCTTCCAAACATCAATTTGACATAAAAACCAGCTTAATCCATCAATTAAAACGATCAAAACCATGCATAAACACATTTAATCCATTTAAGAACATAAACCCTAAAAGTTACAGTAGATTCAAAACACAAACTCAGAACTTCCAAATCAATACTTGTCATGCATTACTAACACATTTACTCACTTAATCATGCATGTACACATTCTAAACCACATCAATTTCCAGAAATGCAAACACATAAACATCCTAAGTGAGATTTAGGGCAAAAACACTAAGAACTTCAAATGCAGTAAACAGAGCTCCCAAACCTCAAAATGACGATCCAAAATCAGCTTCAAGATCACTGCTCAATCCTTTCCTTGCCTTTACTTTGTTCCTTCTTGTAATCCAAAGCTTGCACAAATAAAACCCATAATTATCCTTCAAACCCTAACTCAACCAAAACCAAAACCAGGAGAAAATGAAGAAGAAGAAGAACAGTATGTAGAAATCTTAATCCAACTTACCTCTTCAAGCAAAGAACAATCCAAGCCAACCACAACCCAAACCAAACGTGAGAGAAAGGAGGAGCAAAGAAAGGAGAAGAGAAGAAGAGGAGTAGGCGTGAGAGGGGAGATCGGGTTGCAATCTGTGTTTTCCTCTCTCACTCTCTTACTTTTCTTCTTTTCTTCTTTCAATGCCTACCTAACAATTCACTTGGCAACATCCAATTGGACCCCAAACTCCACTTAACATTTCAAACCATGGCACAATACTTGAGTCATACCCAAACATTGCCTTAATAAATATCTTATCTTAATGCTCTATAGTCCTTAGACAAATTACACTTCACTCACTTACACAATTCTTTCCTTACAACTTAGTTATCTTTTCAATTAGGTCCTTAACACTCTAAATTTCACATGCACAAAATTACTAAAATACCCTTCCGATCCCGACTTAGCATGCACATTCCGACCAGGGCCATTTTGGGGTGTGACAATGTGCACTAGTGGGTTAATATTGCGTGTGAGCATTTGCACTTTTGTAGGGTATGCATTAGTTGGGAGTACCTTGTGTGTATGTGATGCATGTCTTTTGGGATTGTGTGATCAAATCCCACCAATAGAGAAGTGACACTTGTCTAGCGTTAAGGAAAAAGAAAAAGAAAAAGAAAACAGAAGAGAAGGGAATGGTGGCTGTCTTCATTCCTATTCTTCTTCTCCCTCACTCTCTTCTTCTTGCTTTTCTCTTCCTCTAAGAACCCTAGCTTGGAATCAAGGCTTAGTTGGTGGGGATTGATCATCCTTGAGCATTTTTAAGGTAAATCCATTGCATTTGTTCTTCTATTCTTCATTTAGTTCTTCATCTTCTCTTCTTTCTCTATTTTCTGGTTTTGGGTTTGAAGTGTGGGTTTTGTGTTTATGTGTTATGTTGTTTTGATGCTTAGTTGAGCCTCCGCGTGAGCCTAAGGGCAAGGAGAAGGCGGGATCTAGTGGAACTAAGCATTAGGAGCAAAGGATTTCAAGGTTTGGGAAAATTGTTCTTTTGTATGTAAATGTGATTATGCATGTGTTCTTGGTGATTTCCGGAATTGGGTTGTGATATGTTCTTGATAAGGCATGTATGTTATCGGTTTGTGTTTGGGTAAAGTAATTTTGCATGAGCATGGGATTATTGTAGTGATTTTGAGGTGTGATGTGGTTTTTGTTGCAAAATTGTGGGTATTGGGAATCATTGGTATTGTGAGTTTGAATTGATGATTGGTGTCAAATTAATTGTTGATAAATGTTATATTGTGCCTATTGATGATGATGGGTGGCTGGATTTGAGGTAAGAGACGATTTGAGTGTGAATTGTGTGTTGTGGGTGTGTTTTGGAAGAGGAAGAAATCTGCAGAATTCTGCAGATTTTGCAGATCCCGACTCTGTCGCAATCGCTACACCATCGCTAGCGCGACAGAGATTGGTCATCTTGGCCTGTGTTGTCGCAAGCTCGCGATAGCAAAAGTTGAGTGCTCTCTATCACGAGCGACGACGTCGCGATCGCGACAGAGTGTAATGTTAGCCTGTGCTGTCGCGAGCACGCGATCTATCGCGAGCCCGCGATGGCAAAATGTTAGTCTCTATCGCGAGCTCGATAGAGTCCGGATGTTCCCTCCTCCACGCGATCGCGAAGCCCGTCGCGTGCGCATTGCGAAGAGACTATGGTCTCTGTCGCGAGTGCTACAGTCTTGTTACGCTGAATGAGTTTCCTTCGGCGTGTGCGTGTGGTTTTGAACTCCTGTTTCCTTTGGTGACCATAAGCCCTATATCTGTGAACTTATGAATTATATGAATATGTCTTTATCTATGCAAATATGTACATATGTAATTTTGGAATGTTATTGAATGAATTGAATGGATTATGCATAGCCTGCAAGAGTCAGTCTAGTGGATAGTTAGGCATGCCTAATAGAGTCTCTTAGCTGCAGCCCTTCATTTGGTTTGGACCCCGATCAGGTCCCCGTTTGGTTCCTCGCGAACCCCTTTTGTGTTCGGATCTTATTTAAGGTCCCTTTTGAAAATGTTTTGTTGAAATTAAAAGAATAAAATTGGTTTCTCGATTCGTACCCGTAAGGTACTATTTGTGGTCGGCTCGTACCCGTAAAGTACTGTTTGTTCACTCGTTATCCACTACTTTGAGTCAGCAGGCACTTTGTCTTTTGAAATGCTTTGTTAAGTATGAAACCGTATTATCCGAATATGTTTATTAATGAGATGCTATGAAGACAGTGGTACTTTATTAAAGGTATGACTATATATGTTTACATGATCATATGTTCTTACTCTTGTGTAATGTGTAATCTGATTATGCCATCTGTATGTGTGTGCCTTGATGACCGTTGTGAATGGTTGTCCTTATGCTATATGTTTGTTTCCCCACTAAGCGTTTATCGCTTAGCACGGTGTGTTTACCCGTGCAGGTGCGGAAGGAGTTTGCTTGGGAGAGTCGCAGCCAACGAAGCCAACATAGCTAGGTCTTTAGAATAGGGCCTATTTTTATATCTCGATGATTCTTTTTGTACAAAACTCTCGTACTTCTGTTTTGTAATAGCTTCCGCATTTGTATATGTATATTTTGGATATGTAATTATCTTTTGCACCTCCGGGTTGATGAAACAGTAATGTAATGATTTCCATTATATTAATGCATGATCAGCTTATTACATGAATGGTTTTGTAAAGTTTTAAATTACTCTGTATCTCGGCATGTATGTTTATGTATGTATGTATGTATATTCTGTATCTGTGTGGTGGCACCTTTACTCATACGGCATCTCACTCCTTATCGGATGGGATCGCCTAAGTACTGGTAAGGGGTGTTACAGTGACCCCACGAAAACATCTTTTAAAATCCCAGTTTTCCATTCGTTATTTCTCACTTTCCCACAACTCATTCATTCTCACCGTGGATTATTTGTTCTTCTCTTCCTTCTCTGTGTTCTTTCTTCTCTTTTAGGCTACCATTCCGGATAATCTACAACAAGTAAGTAATTTTCTCTTTCTTTTACTTTAATTTTAATTTTGTTTTTCTCCTCCTCTCGTCCCCTGTTCTTATTCGTTATCCCTTGCGATGCGTTTCTTAGTTGCTTTGTCCGAAAATTTCGTGTTGCTCTCTATTATTGCTTTGAAATCTTGAAGTGAATCCTCTTAATTCTTACTTTCCTTCTTAATTTTTATCCTTACTTCTGAACGTGAATGATTGGGAAGTAGGAATTTAGGGCGTAAATGGTGCACAACTTGGGTTGATGATTTTACGCAAAATTTGGATTGGACTTGAATTTTATTGATCTTAAACTATTTGTTATGCATTGTATTGTTGTTAATTGCCAATTTGGGGGGTTGTTAGTGCCGTTGGTTTTCAATTCTAGTGCGTTTAAATGCTTGCTTACTAAGTGCTTGATAAAAGGTCTCTATGAACTAATTTTCTAGATTTTGCAATTTTTAACATTTTGAAATGCAGAGTTTTCTTTACCCTTATGTTTAACTGTGCTTTAAGGTTGTCATTTGCACACTCTAAACCTAATTATGAGTTGATATCACTTTGTTAAAATCAAGCCCAGTTGGAGGATGCATAGGTTTTGGTAGAATGGATTGTTTATTGCTGAGTAGAGTAGTAGCCATTATTTATTTAAACTTACATTGTTATTGAAATTGGCTGATTGCTTTCGTGCAGTGGCTCCAAAAAGAAAAAGCTCTGCTCTAGCTTCTAGCTCTACCAGCCAACCCTCCAGCACAGATTTAGTGGACATTTCTAAGGTGCCAGCCTGGGTTCCAGGTGCTAAAAAGGTTCCTTATGCTAGATTCACCAAATGCTCGTACATCCAAACGATCTATTTGGATTTTGGATTGCTGGAGAAACTTGCCATAAAAAATGAAGTCCAGTAGCTTATCGCCAACGTTGGCTGGGAGCGGGTTTTCATGCTTAATGAGAAAGTCTATCCTACTTTGACAAGAGATTTTGTGTCGACTATCACCTGTCGACCAGGCCGAGACCTCATCACCGATCCAGGTTCTGTTTCATTTTTCTTTGACACTATAGAGTATAATCTCACTTTCCATGAATTTTCAGAGTATCTTGGTTTTCCACACCTGGTGCCGGATTGTTATGATGATTACTCTAAAGACGGTGCTTGGGAGATCATCCGCGACACTATGACTGCCACACAATATGTCTCGGGCAAAATGAAGGCACATCATTTAGACAGCCACATCCTACGCATCCTCCATCGCTTTTTCTCATTATCTATGTTAAGCCATGCATATTCAGCGGGCCAAGTCAACCTACCTGAAGCCCTGTTTCTCGCATGCATGGTGCACGGTGTCCGCATTAATGGCACCACGGATTTATGGCACAAATTGGAGGAGATGCAATGGAAGCCGAAAAAGGTGACCAAAATCACACTTGGGGGATTTGTCACAGCCATATCTAAGTGTGTCTGCCACCCATTGAAAAAGTACAAAACCTTGCCTTCTATTGCTACAATTGATCAGAAGATGCTCACAAATATGAAGGTCATAGTGAAGGATGTGACAACGGCTGACGGCTTTCGGTTGTCCACTCGTGATGAGTATTTGCATGGCATCGAGCGCGGTCTAGGAGGCTTGGCACGCGACAATGAGGAGGATCGTGAGGCACCAGCTCCCCCAGCCCCTGAGCACCAGCAGTTTTCTTTCGCACAGTATGACGTGATTATGGAGCGGATGGACACCATAGCTGCATCTGTGGACACCATCTCAGTGTCTCAGGCAGACATTCAGTCCCATATGGACCAGCTGATCCAGGGATTTTTCGCCCGGTCTGCGCAGTTTGATGCCCAGTTTCTACCACCGCCTGAGGACTGACCAGGGAGCTTTACTACCTTTTGTTATGTTTTTGTTTTTTTTTCCTTTGTTTTATGTTTCATTTTGTTTTGTAATATTGAGACTTGCTGGGGATAGCAAGTTCTTGTGTGTGGGATAGGGGAGTAACTTTAACTTCTTATATGTAACTAACAATTTTATTTTTCCCTAACTTCTTATATGTAACTAACGGCTTGTGATGTTTGTTTATTTTTGTTTAATGTTTGTTTATCTTTGTTATAGCTTTTGTGTACTTTTTGTTGCTGCCTGAATATCCCTATCTTAGCTCGGTTGGCTCTTAGTTATTCCTGTTGTGAATGGTTTGAACTTTAATTTGAGAATGGTTTATCTTAACAATTGATCATAGCAAATGAGTAGTTGGAAGTTTTAGAAGCAAATTAATTGGAATTAGTCATATATCTTGTAATTTCCAATCTTTTCTGCACTATAAGCTTGTTTGTGAAAATTTAAAAAATAATCCAGTGCGTAAAAGTTTTTGAGTGAAGGAATTTTAGGATAGTTAGAACCTTCCTCATCACCCTTCGAAACATCATAACAACTCAAGCAAGTTTAGGACAAGATCTAGGCAATTTCTTTCTTTGATAACCATTTTAAATAGCCTTTAACCTACCGGTTTACTGTATTTCCATTGCTAGCCCCGTTGAGCTGATTTAGTATGCTAAAAGCGTACTATGCAATTTTCTTTGTTACACTATTATTTTACCATTTAACCTAAATGCCTTTGACTATCCTTTCTAAGAATTGGCCACTCTAAGATTGGGTTGGGATAACATTGAAAGTTGAATTAGGATATTTATTGTGAAAATAGTGTGGGAATGAGAAGAATTGTGAAACTTTGGGGTGTTGTCTAATGTATCGTTTAAGTTCCCTTTAATGGAATCAAATTTGTGGTAGGAAAATAGAGGTTTTGGGTATCTCATCATAAAAAAAAAATTTAAAAATTAAAAAAAAAGAAGAAAAACAGAAGAAAAAAAAAAGAAAAGAAAAGGAAAAGAAGTTTATTGATTATTGTTAATCTTGGAGTTAGTTGATTATAGAAAAATTCGAGTGTGGGGTACCCTTAATTAGAAGAAGACGTATTCATATTCATGGATATTTGGGTTTAAAAGAGAAATTCATTACGAAAGCTCATCACTTTGTTTTCTTGAGGTTTAATGCATTTCATGTTTGGGGAAGTTAGACGACCTTTGGCAACTATGAGGAAATTGAAGGTAAGTCATGGAAATTTTTGTTCAGTTTGGATAGTGGGATTATAGGTAGTGTGGCTGGGTCTTTATTTGATTTCCCTTATTTTTCTTGTTAGCCAATACCTAACCCAACATTACAACCTTGGAATAAGTCCTTTTGATCCTGTTCTTGATTTGAGTTGTTTAGTGGAGATGACCCTTGTGGTTCCGGTGCTAAAGGAGAGGCTTATGGTTATCCTGAGTTTTAAGTGCGAAACCTGTATGCAAATTTACTTGCATATTCTTTTGCTTTGCTCAATTGCTGGAATGCATCGGTTGTTTTGTTTTGAAAAGAGATATTTTGTTTTGAGCCTAGCACACACACACGTGAAATTACTTGATATAAATTGATTTGAGAATTTGTAACGAAGGCCCCTCTGCTTGGTGCTAAGACTATTGTTAAGTTTTCGTATTCCGAGTTAGAGTTTGAAATTTCAGGAATGTGGATAATTCATTTACTCGAGGATGACCAAAGTCTAAGTGTGGGGTATTTTGATAACTTCAATATAGTACTTAGTTTTGATGGTGTTTTCATATGATCTTTTGGGTGTTTAGTTGTGTCTTTGTGTCATGTTTTGTTTCCTTTAGGTTAATTTTACGAATCTTAGTCAAATGGGAATTTTGATGCATTATAGATAGTTTTTTATGGAATTTGATTTGTCTTTGCAAGTGTGGTTCTAGGTACCTCACGGTCACAATGAAACTCATTGTGACCGTGACGTAAAGAGAAATTGAAGACACGAGCAGACTTAGAGGGGTCACGGTCACAATGAATGTAACACCCCAACTCATACGTGGACGAACCCATCCGCAATGGAGTAGGAAGCCGTACAAGTAGGTGTGTTACCGGACTGAAGCGAGACAAAGCATACTAAAATACGGAAGAATTTAAAACTTGAGGAGTAGATTTGGACATGCATATTTCGTAAATGCGCATACACTAATCAAAAGCATACAGTTGTGAAAACTTACAAGCATACAATAGAAGTTATTCTCCAAACATTGCTATACAAATATTTACATGGCCCAGAATATTATATAAGTAATATTTACATGTTATTACATATACATATTCATCAGAATTACAAAATCCAGGCTACAGAAATTCAACAAAATACATCACTTCTAACTCCTATGTGGCCGACTCTGCAGATG
The DNA here is from genome assembly GCA_947683425.1 of Excoecaria cochinchinensis. Lineage (NCBI taxonomy): Eukaryota > Viridiplantae > Streptophyta > Magnoliopsida > Malpighiales > Euphorbiaceae > Excoecaria > Excoecaria cochinchinensis. The sequence goes on from CANTUQ010000004.1 coordinate 10,240,502, forward strand.
CGCGACTCGAACAGAAGCAAACCTGCCACCTGCACGGGAAAAAGAACCCGTGCTAAGCGATAACGCTTAGTGGGGAAAACAAACATAATAATATGGACGGCCATTCACAATGGTCGTCAAGGCAAAATACATTCAAATGGCAATTGCGAATATTCAAAACATATATCTAAACAGACTTGCATAATAAAGGCATTCGTTCGGAAACTCACACATATAATCATATACATATATCAGGAATGGGCCCAAAACAGTCATAACCCAAAACACGACACCAATGTTATCATGCTCAGCCATATACCCAAGAAAACATCCAAAACACCACACTTCTGCTGCACAACTCTAATACATAGCATATCATGCTGTAAACACTCCCATAACGGAAACTGAAGGCATAATCACATCACTTCACATTCATATCAAAACCATCCAGAAAGTACGATTACATCTTATATACTTACCCTCACAACCGATCTGATTCACATGCTTGTACACAATACAACCATGCTTAACTCATATACATAAATACATCAATCGTATAATTTCAAAGCATTCAGAAACTAATAACAAATCACATGCCAAGTATGGATAGTCATGTTAACTGAAAAGTCATGTTTACTAAATACAGATTTATCTTCTAAAGCCCGTAGTCATATTCATATACATATAAACTGATTCTTGTTCATTCAGATATCACATTCTGATGGCTATTTCAAAACAGAATAAAACAAACCATCAAAATACCAGCTGACTCATAATAGTGGATAACGAGTACAGAGGAGGAGACCTCATGAGGGAACATATAGCCCGATCTCTGACCGGGTAAACCACAGAGGGAACATATAATATAATGTACCATACAGGTACTAGTCGAAAAGCAACATCATTCTTTTCCACATTCCAAAAACATTTCATATCAAAGGGTTCGCGAGGAACCAGTCGTGGGACCTGATCAGGGTCCAAATCGTTCAAAGGGCGCTGCAGCTACAAAGACTCTATTAGGCATGCCTAACTATCCACTAGACTGACTCTCGCAGGTCATGCATCATACAAATCATATTTCAGATCACATACATTATATCATTGTACATAATCAGCAATAGTTGAGACATATGAATAAGTTCATAAAGTCAAACATGCATCATACAATTTACACTTTGAACATAACATGATAATCTTAGAAAAGATCATAAGTATAAATATACATAATACATTCAATTATATTAACATACTTCATAAAATAGTCAAAGAATAAACCTAAAGGCATCACAAGTTCGGAACTCAAACATTGGAATTACTGAAGAAAACTCATTCAACACCACACAACTGTCGCGCTCGCGATCCCTGTCGCGCTCGCGACAGAGACTATAGTCTCTTCGCTGCGTGCGCGCGACGGACTTCGCGATCGCGGGAAAGAGAGAAGGGCCCGGCTCTGTCGCGCTCGCGATATTGTCGCGGTCGCGACAGAGGGCAAGTATCGCTATCGCGGGGTCGCGACAAGTCGCGTGCTCGCGATGGCACAGGCCAACAATGTGCTCTGTCGCGATCGCGACTGTTGTCGCGCTCGCGACAGAGAGCAGACAAGCTATTGCTATCGCGGGGTCGCGACAACGTCGCGTGCTCGCGACAGCACAGCATCAAAATCATCGGTCTCTGTCGCGCTCGCGACAATGTCGCGATCGCGACAGAGTAATGATTCCAAAAATCTGCAGAATTTTGCAAGATCTTTCCTTCCTTAAAATCACCCACAAACACACGAACACATCCAAAGGTCTCTTACCTCATCTCCAGCAAGCCACATATCATTAACAACATAAATCCAATATTCATATCAATAATTTCGATAAAACATGCCACAAATAATATCCATTTATATAACCTATAATGTCAATACTATTTACCATTCATCATTCATACATATGGTACCTCATGCTTAGGTTATTCATGAGATCAATACATATTAGTACTCATCCAAAAACCTACCTTCACAAGGTTATATCTATTGTTATTTACCATCTAAATCACTAATCTTAATCATACTCCTAAGTTTTTCCCAACGATAATTACTGATATAGCCATTTAATTACCCTAAACATGCATAATAACTGATGGGAAAGATACGGGATTGATCCGGGTCACCCCTAGACCCAAAAATAAAGAAGAAAAGGCTCAAAACATATTTTTCTGTCGCGAGGTCGCGACCCTTGTCGCGCTCGCGACGGAGGCTCGCCTCAGCTACCAAAACGGACTGCTTTCTACTATAAACTAGTATCTCGAAAACCGACCTCTAAAACTCGATTTTAGGAAAAGTGGTCTTCTTAAAAAATGTACTCCTACGTCTTAGCTTTCAAATGAAACAAGTTTCACCTCAATTGGACATCTACAACTCCAGATATTCACTCCACAACCCATACTGGTCAAACAACCCGACACAACAGGGACACTACATTTGTAATCAATTTTGCGATGTCTTAGAGCGAAAATTAGTCCAAGGATATTTCTGAGGAATTTAAAGTAATGGAATTCACGGTTCTAATGGTTCAAGAATCACATGATTTGGAGTTCTAAAACTCCACTTATGAGCAAAACATTGCACAAGGGTCAGATGAGAACGAAACAGGGTTTACCCCAATAACACACTTCACTTCCAAATCTCACATACCTTCAACTTAAGCCACTTCATGCATTATTAATACATTTACCCAAACAAATACATGCATAAGAATCATCTTAATCACTCAATTTACTGGAAATCATATACAATTATATATTCATAGCTCAATAAGAATTTAGGGGAAAAACCAAATAAAACTCAATTAAAGGAATCCAGTCCCAAACCTCTTGTTGCACAATAGTGGTTCTCTTCAAGCTTTAAATCTTCTCTTTTCCTTTACTTTGATTCATCTTATCACCAATTACTTGCACAAACAAACCCATAATTCTTAATTTAAACCATAACTTAAACAAAACTAGAAAAAGAAAAGAACTTAAACATAAGAACCCTAAAATCTCAACTTACCTCTTTACTCTTACTTCCCAAGCTCCACTAAACCAATTCTACTTCACTCAAAACCAATAGATTGAGCAAGAAACGGGGAGGAGAAGAAAAGAAAATAGAAAATGAGAAGGAAGAGAGGGCAACGGGAACAAGAACAAGAAAATTCTGCATTTCCTCTTTCCTAACCCAAATCACACTAAATGCATACCTACCAAAGCCACTTGTCCACTTACTATAGGTCCACATGTCATAATTTTCAATCCCACTTTGACTTACTCCTACATGCACCATACACTAAACACACACAAATAATTCTTGAATAAATATCTTCAATACACCAAACACCACTCACACCATATCATTTCTTAGCCCACTCACATCCTACTTCCATACACTTCAAGCATACTCTAACAATTCCTTATAAACCACTTGTCATCATCCTACAAACCCAAGTGTCACAATCTTATCCAATCACTTCCTACATACCATACACATGTTCCACTAGATGATTTCTCACTTAACATCTTATTAATTAATTATTTTCTTTGCACTTTAGTCCTAATTAACCAAACTTTCTCAAGCACAAGTTACCGAAATACCCTTCACTTAACTGACTTAGCTTTTCGATTCCGACTAGGCCCGATTTGGGGTGTTACAAATCTACCCTCCTTAAAAGAATTTCGTCCTCGAAATTCACTTATATCCGATTTTCTAAACTCCAAAAATCTTTATTACTAGCATTCACACACTAACATTATACTATCCAAGTCATTTTTACTAATCTCAGGACATATAGTAGAAATTCTTCTCACTAAAATAAACATCTCCAAAATTTTGAGTTACAGATCGTTTGCATTCTATCACTATCATATCAATCTTTTCACTTAACTCTTTCCTCATAACACTTCTCATCTTTTAAATACAGAATCGTTCACACATTCATTATACTCTTTCCTTGATCAAAATGACTATAACATTTCCTCCTAGATTACTGGTATCACTAGTCACAATTTGATTTTCACTTTTTAAACTATCACATAAATCTTACAGTACTTATTATTTAATCATCTTATACAGAAGTTGACAATTCTATCCACTTACTTGCTTATACTTATCACTACTACTCTTGTTCCTAATAGAAAATAGTACACGTACACCCTGTCAGCTTTCTCTCAATCAAAACACATATACAAATGCTGTTCATGTATGATCAAAGGGATTACGATGCAATGAAAATGTGATGGCTCATGTATGCAGAATGATACTGAGAAAATGCAAGTAATGCTGTAATGATGCATTTAGTCCCATCCCCCTGATTTAATATGCTTTTATTCAAATACTTTTCTGGAGATAGCTGACAGGTATATAGAGTACTACCAAAACCTTATGAAATCCAAATACTCATCCACTTACACGATATCTTACTTTACTAAGATACACTCAGAACAAAACCTTGAGAAATCCTAAGAATAGTCAGTCTATCCAAAATTCGAATTAATCCTTGCACTAATGTTCTATTATTAGAAACAGGACCGGAATTCTAACCAAAAGGTGCACAGAAACGAAACACTTTGATCAGTACTAATTGGGTTCACACCTTCGGTCGTCTCATTCACCTTCTCATTCGGGTCAGGCTCCATCTAACATAACACACACAAGACAAGACGCATCTGCATTAGGCCACGACACAAAACTGACGCTCAAACAAAGACTCGACACATAACAAGTAACATACAAAGACCTAATACTCAAACAAATAAGGCAACCAGAATCTTGTGCTCTGATACCACTAAATGTAACACCCCAACTCATACGTGGACGAACCCATCCGCAATGGAGTAGGAAGCCGTACAAGTAGGTGTGTTACCGGACTGAAGCGAGACAAAGCATACTAAAATACGGAAGAATTTAAAACTTGAGGAGTAGATTTGGACATGCATATTTCGTAAATGCGCATACACTAATCAAAAGCATACAGTTGTGAAAACTTACAAGCATACAATAGAAGTTATTCTCCAAACATTGCTATACAAATATTTACATGGCCTAGAATATTATATAAGTAATATTTACATGTTATTACATATACATATTCATCAGAATTACAAAATCCAGGCTACAGAAATTCAACAAAATACATCACTTCTAACTCCTATGTGGCCGACTCTGCAGATGCGCGACTCGAACAGAAGCAAACCTGCCACCTGCACGGGAAAAAGAACCCGTGCTAAGCGATAACGCTTAGTGGGGAAAACAAACATAATAATATGGACGGCCATTCACAATGGTCGTCAAGGCAAAATACATTCAAATGGCAATTGCGAATATTCAAAACATATATCTAAACAGACTTGCATAATAAAGGCATTCGTTCGGAAACTCACACATATAATCATATACATATATCAGGAATGGGCCCAAAACAGTCATAACCCAAAACACGACACCAATGTTATCATGCTGAGCCATATACCCAAGAAAACATCCAAAACACCACACTTCTGCTGCACAACTCTAATACATAGCATATCATGCTATAAACACTCCCATAACGGAAACTGAAGGCATAATCACATCATTTCACATTCATATCAAAACCATCCAGAAAGTACGATTACATCTTATATACTTACCCTCACAACCGATCTGATTCACATGCTTGTACACAATACAACCATGCTTAACTCATATACATAAATACATCAATCGTATAATTTCAAAGAATTCAGAAACTAATAACAAATCACATGCCAAGTACGGATAGTCATGTTAACTGAAAAGTCATGTTTACTAAATACAGATTTATCTTCTGAAGCCCGTAGTCATATTCATATACATATAAACTGATTCTTGTTCATTCAGATATCACATTCTGATGGCTATTTCAAAACAGAATAAAACAAACCATCAAAATACCTGCTGACTCATAATAGTGGATAACGAGTACAGAGGAGGAGACCTCATGAGGGAACATATAGCCCGATCTCTGACCGGGTAAACCTCAGAGGGAACATATAATATAATGTACCATACAGGTACTAGTCGAAAAGCAACATCATCTTTTTCCACATTCCAAAAACATTTGATATCAAAGGGTTCGCGAGGAACCAGTCGTGGGACCTTATCAGGGTCCAAATCGTTCAAAGGGCGCTGCAGCTACAAAGACTCTATTAGGCATGCCTAACTATCCACTAGACTGACTCTCGCAGGTCATGCATCATACAAATCATATTTCAGATCACATACTTTATATCATTGTACATAATCAGCAATAGTTGAGACATATGAATAAGTTCATAAAGTCAAACATGCATCATACAATTTACACTTTGAACATAACATGATAATCTTAGAAAAGATCATAAGTATAAATATACATAATACATTCAATTATATTAACATACTTCATAAAATAGTCAAAGAATAAACCTAAAGGCATCACAAGTTCGGAACTCAAACATTGGAATTACTGAAGAAAACTCATTCAACACCACACAACTGTCGCGCTCGCGATCCCTGTCGCGCTCGCGACAGAGACTATAGTCTCTTCGCTGCGTGCGCGCGACGGACTTCGCGATCGCGGGAAGGAGAGAAGGGCCCGGCTCTGTCGCGCTCGCGATATTGTCGCGGTCGCGACAGAGGGCAAGTATCGCTATCGTGGGGTCGCGACAAGTCGCGTGCTCGCGATGGCACAGGCCAACAATGTGCTTTGTCGCGATCGCGACTGTTGTCACGCTCGCGACAGAGAGCAGACAAGCTATTGCTATCGCGGGGTCGCGACAGCACAGCATCAAAATCATCGGTCTCGGTCGCGCTCGCGACATTGTCGAGATCGCGACAGAGTCATGATTCCGAAAATCTGCAGAATTTTGCAAGATCTTTCCTTCCTTAAACTCACCCACAAACACACGAACACATCCAAAGGTCTCTTACCTCATCTCCAGCAAGCCACACATCATTAACAACATAAATCCAATATTCATATCAATAATTTCGATAAAACATGCCACAAATAATATCCATTTATATAACCTATAATGTCAATACTATTTACCATTCATCATTCATACATATGGTACCTCATGCTTAGGTTATTCATGAGATCAATACATATTAGTACTCATCCAAAAACCTACCTTCACAAGGTTATATCTATTGTTATTTACCATCTAAATCACTAATCTTAATCATACTCCAAAGTTTTTCCCAACGATAATTACTGATATAGCCATTTAATTACCCTAAACATGCATATTAACTGATGGGAAAGATACGGGATTGATCCGGGTCACCCCTAGACCCAAAAATAAAGAAGAAAAGGCTCAAAACATATTTTTCTATCGCGAGGTCGCGACCCTTGTCGCGCTCGCGACAGAGGCTCGCCTCAGCTACCAAAACGGACTGCTTTCTACTATAAACTAGTATCTCGAAAACCGACCTCTAAACCTCGATTTTAGGAAAAGTGGACTTCTTAAAAAATGTTCTCCTACGTCTTAGCTTTTAAATGAAACAAGTTTCACCTCAATTGGACATCTACAACTCCAGATATTCACTCCACAACCGATACTGGTCAAACAACCCGACACAACAGGGACACTACATTTGTAATCAATTTTTCGATGTCTTTGAGCGAGAATTCGTCCAAGGATATTTCTCAGACATTTAAAGTAATGGAATTCGCGGTTCTAATGGTTCAAGAATCACATGCTTTGGAGTTCTAAAACTCCACTTATGAGCAAAACATTGCACAAGGGTCAGATGAGAACGAAACAGGGTTTACCCCAATAACACACTTCACTTCCAAATCTCACATACCTTCAACTTAAGCCACTTCATGCATTATTAATACATTTACCCAAACAAATACATGCATAAGAATCATCTTAATCACTCAATTTACTGGAAATCATATACAATTATATATTCATAGCTCAATAAGAATTTAGGGGAAAAACCAAATAAAACTCAATTAAAGGAATCCAGTCCCAAACCTCTTGTTGCACAATAGTGGTTCTCTTCAAGCTTTAAATCTTCTCTTTTCCTTTACTTTGATTCTTCTTATCACCAATTACTTGCACAAACAAACCCATAATTCTTAATTTAAACCATAACTTAAACAAAACTAGAAAAAGAAAAGAACTTAAACATAAGAACCCTAAAATCTCAACTTACCTCTTTACTCTTACTTCCCAAGCTCCACCAAACCAATTCTACTTCACTCAAAACCAATAGATTGAGCAAGAAACGGGGAGGAGAAGAAAAGAAAATAGAAAATGAGAAGGAAGAGAGGGCAACGGGAACAAGAACAAGAAAATTCTGCATTTCCTCTTTCCTAACCTAAATCACACTAAATGCATACCTACCAAAGCCACTTGTCCACTTACTATAGGTCCACATGTCATAATTTTCAATCCCACTTTGACTTACTCCTACATGCACCATACACTAAACACACACAAATAATTCTTGAATAAATATCTTCAATACACCAAACACCACTCACACCATATCATTTCTTATCCCACTCACATCCTACTTCCATACACTTCAAGCATACTCTAACAATTCCTTATAAACCACTTGTCATCATCCTACAAACCCAAGTGTCACAATCTTATCCAATCACTTCCTACATACCATACACATGTTCCACTAGATGATTTCTCACTTAACATCTTATTAATTAATTATTTTCTTTGCACTTTAGTCCTAATTAACCAAACTTTCTCAAGCACAAGTTACCGAAATACCCTTCACTTAACTGACTTAGCTTTTCGATTCTGACTAGGCCCTATTTGGGGTGTTACAATGAATTTCATTGTGATCGTGACATAGCAAACCTTTGGACAAAATGCAAGTATGAAGCATGTCACGGTGGCAATCTATTTCATTATCACCGTGACATGAAAATCAATAAGGCAGAATCAGAGCAGCACGTACCTCACGGTGGCAACAAAGTTCATTATCACCGTGACATAATTTTTTCCTAGACAGAAGCAAAAATTGAAGACCTCATGGTGACAATGAAACTCATTGTCACCGTGACCCCTCTCCTGTGCGCGAAGGCAAATTAGCGATCTCGATACCTCACGGTGACAATGAATTTCATTGTCACCGTGACCACTCTGAGACTATAAAAAATGCACTTTTCTGTTATGCTAGGGTTCCGAATTTTCTAGTTGTACTTTCATATCAGTTTTGCGATTGACAATTTTCTAAGTTTTTCTTCTGTTCTAAATCTTAATTTTCGAACCTTTGTCTTTAGTTTTGAATTAGAAATCAAGAATATTTCATTAGATTCACAAAGTTTAATTTCCGCAGAGTTTTTATTTTGGGTGTCCAGAATTTTAATTTACTTCTCCATTGAAGATCCAAAGAAGAAGATCGAAGAAAGTGGGATTCAACCGGGATTTCTACCTCAATGAATTTTTGGGTTTATTCTTTCCTTTATTCTTATGATTTTATAATGGATTGTGAGTAGTCTTTTAATTGTTTGGGGGATCTCTAAATCCCCTATCCTTGATGTGAATTCTGAACATATTTTGATATTCGATATATGAATGAAGGGTTTATTTCACTGGTTCTTATTTTCAAATTAATTTCCTGCTTTGATGAATGATTTAATTCATGTATCTTAATTGGTTATTGAATTGTGTGATTGAATGTCATGATCAATTATCTTCAGATTTTCTATCATGTTTGCTGTATCATTTGGACTGCTCCCGAAAGGGAATCTTGATGTGCAGGTTTTCATGGTTTAAGATTGGAGTGAGGAGTGAAATAATTAGGTTTTGGGTTGTTTGGCTCCGGAATGGGAAAGCAAACTAATCTTAGGATTTTAGACCCGTGCTTAGGCTAGTTGTATGGCTTGCTCCAGAATGGGACGTCATGTAATTAGAGTAGCTTGATCCGGAATGGGACGCTTTGGTTAAGAGGGTTATCCTGATTTCGTTCATATATGTTTCTATGTGTTTTGATTCATATTTGGGTATGGAGTGGATGAGTGAACCTGAGCAACGCTTGTCTATTTTGAATTCTTATATTGTTATTTTTCCATCATTTTATTTCTTGCAATTATTGCTGTCAATTTAATTTGGTTAATTCTGTTTGTTTATTTTGGTTACTTAAATTCTTTGTTTTTAATCAATAGTTAACTCAATCAATTCAAACAATTGGGAATTCTTTAGCATACAGTTGATTTTTATTGCTTGCACACACAGTCCCTTTGGTGCGATAATTCAGGGTCCTAAATATACCACACTGTATTACTTGCCGATTCAGTACACTTGCTGAGGTCGTGTCATTTTCGTAACAGAATAATGATTTGAATTTGTAATAATTTTAGCCAGTATTCTTTTATGTTTATGTATGTATTTACTGCTTCTGCATTGTTGTAGTTTTAACAACAACTATGAGTGGCTGGTTATTATTTGTTTCGCCACACTAAGCCTTATCGCTTAGCACGGGTGTTTCTCCGTGCAGGTTAGGAGATTGAAGTTTAGTTCGTGTGGTCCGCTTTGACTTTGGCCAACAAGTCGGCTGAGATTTTATAGGAAGTGTTTTCGATCTTTGGCATGTAATTAAGTTTATTTTTGTAGTTTTTGTGTTAAGTTGTAATAATCTCTACAGCTAATAATGGTGTGTTGGTGATGTAGGTTTAAGATGTGCATGTCTTGAGGTTTTGATTCTAGAAATTTTTTTTCCCATTTTTGCTAAGAGTGATTTTGTCCGGTAGCACCCTCCGCTCACCGTAGCTCTTTGCTCGTGTTTCCTTTTAGCATACTGCATGTGGGATTAGGGTTTTACGTTTAGTAGTATCAGAGCCCCGGTTTAGTCGATTCTGATTAACTGGGTATTTCGAAGTGTATCTGTATAGTTTAGAGTTGGCCAAAGCGAACGACCTTGTCTTTTAGGTATGATTTGGGAAGGGGAACCTTCCGATTTGATAAAGTGTTTAGTTAAGTGTTGGCTCGGTAGGTCACGATCTACCTTCATTGAATTGTTATGTTTGTGTGCTTATGTTTTTGAGTATTAAGGAATCGTGTAGTAAAATGTTGTAAGTAAATGGCTTGTTTATGAAGTGTATGAGCTTTGGTTTCTGATTCGTGGTGAAAGTAATGATTTTTCTGATGAATATGATTGAATTGGATGTAAGATGATGAGAAAATAAGAATGAGATTTATTTAAGTCAATTTTACGAGTTTGAGTTTAGTTATGGACAAAGAAGCAGTTATGATTTCTATAGATATTTTGATTAAAAAGAAGTGGTTTGAGAGTATATCGATGAGAATAGGTAAAAGCAAGTGAGTATGTTTAAGGTTAAGTGAATGAGAATGATAGTGAAATGGAAAATAGTTTCTAGATTTTTCTGATATAAGTGAATTTCGAGGACGAAATTCATTTAGGGGGCAAGAATTGTAACAATCCAAAATGTACCCTAGAAGGATTTATACATATTGAAGGTTAGTGGTGACCAAAGTTATGCAAGTTGAAGTATTAAGTATGTTAAATGGAAAATTTAAGAACTAATGTAAAAGTTTAAGAAAGTGTGGCCAATGGTAAAATTGTGAAGTATGGAATTAGGACTTGATTGAAAGAATAAAAGTAATTAAGTGGGCCAATGTGATGGATTAGTAAGTTATGAGTGCCAATGTTTGAGGTTATGAGAGTTGAGGGATTGAAAGGAGAATTTAGCATAAATATGAAGATTGGACCAATGGCAAGGTGACAAGTGGCAAGGAAATGGGAAGAGGTATAAATGGAAGAGAGAGACGGAGAGAGAGGGGAGAAATCTGCTCTCCTCCTTTCTCGTTCTCCCGTTCTTCCTCTCTTCCTCTTCTTCTTCTTCTTCTTCTTCTTCTTCTTTTCCTTCTTGTTTCCATGCCATCCACTCTCTCTTAAGATCAAACCCAAAGATTTTGTGCTGGAGTTTGGTAGATCAAGTGATTTAAGTCAAGAATTTGTTAGGGAAAGGTAAGTTTAAGTTCTGATTTCTCTTATTCCTTTGATTAGTTAAACCCTAGATTTATGTTTTGTATATTTGTGTGTGTTTTGATGAGGATTTTGGATGAGAAAGACTTTGGATGGATTTGGGAGCAAGAAAGATCAGATAAAGTAGCTAATAGGAGCCAAGGAGTTAAGGTATGGGAATTTACGTTTTTGGTATGTTAATTGATGGTGTTGATTTTGGTTTGAGTTTTTTGGAAATTTAAGGGATTAAAATTATTTAGGTATGTTTGATTGTTATGGGTTTTGAATAATTTGTGTTGAGTTGTCATGAATGTGAGTTTTTTAGCCAAATAAGAAATTAAATGAGTTTTTGCTGTAAAATTTTAGTTTGATAAATTAGGGATTTTGATAGTGTTAATTTCATGATTTAATTGAAATGATTGGTATAAAAAGTTGGGTTTTGTGTTGATTACAATGATTTGAATGTGCAATTTGAGTTATGTTAAAGTTTGTATTGTGTTGGAGGTTTGGGGTAAACTTTTGCCAAACTGGGTTCTGCAACTTTCGCTGGAGATCAGTAAAACACAGCTCTATCGCGAACGCGAAGCTTGTCGCGAGCACGATAGAGCCGGGGAGTTCAGCATCTCGCATCGAAGGTTCAATGAAGGGCCTGTTCGATTTATGTCATTCTTCACGACTCGGCTTGCTCCCTCACGAGTCGTGAGGATCAACACGACTCGTGAGCTCCTTCTATTGCATTCCCTATGTTTTTGTCTTGATGTGTTATGCCCTGCTCCGAGTCGTGACATCCTTCACAACTCAGTATGATGCTTCTGTAACGAGTTGTGACCTTGAGCACGACTCGTTACAGCCTCCCTTTTGCAGGGCAAGTCTGGCCACTATCGCGAGCTCAACCTCTTGTCGCGATCGCGACAGTCCCCTCTCTACCTTAAAATGTTTTTGGAAATCTTCTTCTTTGCATGGTTTCTCTCTTGTGTTATGCCTCGATGAATTAAAATATGAATTATTCAAATAGATCTTTACATGATAATAATTGAATTATGAGATTTTGTCTACCATTATTATTTAAGGATTGTATGTGTGTAAGGTAATGCAACTTATTTATTAAGTCTAAACGAGTGCATGATGCCCAATAATATAGTTATGTTCAGTATGCTCATATGAATAGTTTATCCATGAAATAATACATGATTAGTTTTGAATATGATAAATGTAATTAGTACATATGATATTCAATTATATGAATACATGTGTCTATGTGTTTATAAAAGGAATGTTACAAGAATTTAATGAAATGTGTATATATATATGAAAACGTGATGAATTCAATAATGATATGGAAAATTTAGCATGCGTCGGTCAAGTCATAGATAAATAGGCATGCCTATAGAGTTCTATTGCTACAGCCCCTTTGTTTTATTCTGGACCCTGATCAGGTCCCCGTTTGGGTCCTCGCAATCCTCAATGTTTTCATATCTTGTTTAAGATCCCCTAATGTGAAAATGTTTTTATGAGAAAATAAAGAAGTTGCTTTTCGATGTTGCCCTCGGGTACCCCAATGTGTTCTATTACTCATTTATCCACCCCTTTTGACTTAGCAGGCAATTAAATGAATAAAAGAATGTGAATGAATTGATGAGTTCTGTAATGATTTGCAAATAGTTATGTGAATATGCATCGGACGTGTTTGTGGATATATATGTATATATATCATTTGAGATTGTGCTTTACTCACTCATATGTTCTGAATCCTTCATGGACACCTATGTGCAATTGTGTGGTATCATCAGGTACCTAAATGCTTTTGCATCTGATATCTAATGGCAGTTAAATGAAAAGAGATGTAACAGTTAATGTTTGTTCTAATAAGAGTGTATGCATGAATAATGACTGCATAAGAATTTATATGTGAAAAATGTATGTTATTAATCTATTTAAAAGTTATGAGTATGAGTGCCAATATGATGTCTTGGTAGAGACTTACTGAAGTTTTTGATTTGCGTATCTGCTATAGTTGATTAGTCAATAAATGGATGTTATGAATATATTCATTTATATGTATAAATTAGAATACAAGTATGTTGTGTGTTATCTGCCTTCTGGACTTTAACCTGGGTAAGTATACCGATAAGGAATCTATGTGCATTGTTGTTGGTTCTTAATGAATACGGTAACTGTATACATATCGATTAGTAAGTAAGGAAAATAAAATGGTCAGCACGATATAGATAATTGAATTTAGTAAATGAGTTGAGATTAATTTGGAATATCTATATATAAGGTTTTCTGTAGATCTACGTGGTTCTGATTCCCCAACCATAGGGATGCGTAGGAAGCTTGGAATAACTGTTTCAAGCTCGAACCAAATCTGAGAATTGAAATGTTTTGTTTAGTTTTGTACAATTAATGGTTTGATTAAATGAAATGTTTTGACTGAAGTGTTGATAATGTAATCTGCATGATTTTGATAATATTCATAATAATGTGAATTTCTAGACTTTGTATTACGATTTTAAAAATGTATTTTATGTATTCATGAGGTATAACTATTTATAGGGTCATTAAGTGATTTAAGGTAAACGATATGGATGTATAATATATTTTGATTAAAAAGTAATAAAGTATTTCTGTTTATGGTCTATAAGATGCAAAGGCGTGTGTATTGCTCAAGTTTTCGTAACAGAATAATGATATGAATCTGTAAAAATTTTAGCTTGTATTCTTTTATGTTTATGTATGTATTTACTGCTTCTGCATTGTTGTTGTTTTAACAACAACTGTGAGTGTCTGGTTATTATTTGTTTCGCCCCATTAAGCGTTATTGCTTAGCACGGGTGTTTCTCCGTGCAGGTTAGGAGATTGAAGTTTAGTTCGTGTGGTTCACTTTGACTTTGGCCAACAAGTCGGCTGAGATTTTATATGAAATGTTTTCGATCTTTGGCATGTAATTGAGTTTATTTATGTAGTTTTTGTGTTAAGTTGTAATAATCTCTAGTGCGAATAATGGTGTGTTGGTGATATAGGTTTAGGATGTGCATGTCTTGAGGTTCTGATTCTAGAAATTTTATTTTTTCTGTTTTTGCTAAGAGTGCTTTTGTTCGGTAGCACCCTCCTCTCTCTGTAGCTCTTTGCTTATGTTTCCTTTCGGCATACTACATGTGGGATTAGAGTGTTACAGGTATGTCGTCGGTCCGAGGGATGCCTGTCGCTCGTTACCAAGGACGACCCCCTCTCGCGTGAGCGGCACCTGTCGCTCGTGTGGAACGGGCTCATCTCTCACGGGAGTGACGCCCGTTGCTCACTTGAGAGGCCCATCCCTCCGAACCAGCGCTGACCATCGCTCGCTTGCGGAGGCCTTCTCTCACATTGAGTGACGCCTATCGCTCGTGCGAGAGACTCCTACCTCTCTCGAGCAAAGGCAGTCACTCGGCCTCCATCTCTCGTGAGTGGCCTGCCGCCTAAAAGACCAAGGATGCCCCCATCAGTAACGCCCGTCGGTCCTCCACCGATGCTCGTCGGCCGTTTATCTACCGTTAGTTTGGCAGGATTTTCCAAATTTTCCATATCTTCCTAAATATATTTCTAGATTTTCCAAATATTTCCTAAATCTTTTCAAATATATTTTCTAGATTTCCTATATCTTCCAATCTTTTCAAATATTTTCAAATTTTTAATTTGAATTTGATAATATTCTGTAAATCATTCGGATTTGATTTTGATTTCAGAAATCTTTTTCAAATTTAAATTCTAAATTTGAATTTATTTGAATTATTTTCTTAAACCTATAAATTGGGGATGGAGGCTCATTAATTTGGGTTAGCAGTTTTTTGCAAGAAAGGATTAGTAATTTTTATGAAATAGAGGATTTTCCAAAAAAACGTTTCTTTCTTTTGTTTTCGTCAGATTTTTATCAAATATTCTCCGAATTAAGGGAAATCTGGGAGAACAAAACTAATTCATTTCTTTACGATCTAGCCTTTTTAGCATCCATAACTGCTATCAAAACATCAAGAAAGAAAAACATAATTTTCTTTTCTTGTTTTGTTTTCGAAAACAAGGTTTTTTGCAGTCAAAAATCTTCGAAAATTATGAATCACGAATAAATCCTTGTAGAACTCGAGTAACAGAAATCATGCGACATTCAGAGGTAAGATTCCGAGGGTAAATATTCTAGATCAATCTCCATTACATTTAATCATCTCATATTGATTTTACACATAAAATCTCATTTTATTTAAAATAAAATATTTTTTTTATTTTCTCTATTTTTCTGGGTCTGGGACAACCTACGGACAGAGGACCCATCGATGATCGTTGCTCATCTGAGCGACGGGTTGTCGAGAGCTTATACCTCCACCCGTCGATCGGCCAAGGGATGCCCGTCGCTCACGCATTATGGCCCGTCCCTAGACCTTTCCCCCTTCTATGTGTAACCCCCCGATACTCCCGTTGGAAGGATGCCGGGGCGCCACGCGCACAAATCACTAAAACGCATACATATACACAAGGCATGTTAAGAGAACCACGCACATTTAATCAAAATATAACATATCCATATGCATATAATCATATTATCATATCGTTTTACAAAAAGAGATTTGCAAAGAAATACATATACAAAATTATCCTTTACAAAAGTTTACAATTTCAAAACCATACTCCATAAACAAAAATTACAGCGGAAGACAAAATAACTCCAATTCTAGACTTCTAGTGGCCGACCTACAGATGTCCGACTCCCAGAAAGAACCTGCCACCTACACGGGAAAGGAGCCCGTGCTAAGCGATAATGCTTAGTGGGGAGAAACAACACATGCATGTACATATAATCGCAATAACATATATATGTATATATATATATATTACAATAACAAAGCATCTAACATATACTCAAATATAATGGAAGAATAAACCATTCATAGCTGAATACCAGTGTTACATCTCATCATGTCATAACTCATATTCATATACATGTAACATATATTCATTTCATATTACTATCGCATGTACCAAACTCAAGTAAAAGCCTGAACATTCGCTAATTAGTGGATACGGGTACTAATGATACTGATAGGACACAGTATCCCAAGCATACGGAGACATGAGTCTCAAAATATTTTATAATCATGTATACCCGGAGGTATACCGGAGACCGAGGTCTCAAACATCTTATATGACCCAAACGGGGTCCACATGTAACAAATGACATATAGCAACTGCACTCACACTCTGACCCTGGATAA
Source organism: Excoecaria cochinchinensis (assembly GCA_947683425.1). Lineage (NCBI taxonomy): Eukaryota > Viridiplantae > Streptophyta > Magnoliopsida > Malpighiales > Euphorbiaceae > Excoecaria > Excoecaria cochinchinensis. The sequence continues at coordinate 10,257,710 of CANTUQ010000004.1, forward strand.
GCGCTTATCTATCCACCAACTATGACTACTAGGCTCAAAGGCACAAATAGGACAATAAGTATATATATATCACTTCTTTTCACTATAAAGGTATAAAGTACCAAAATATTCATAAGTAAACTCATATAAATCATTCACGGTAAAAATCGACGTACAACCCTCAAATGAATAACTCATACATATATACCATTTAACATGCTATGAAAACTTATTTAGATATGTTCACTCATTTATGAAAGCCAAAAACCCATATAAGTAACATTAGGGAAAGTAAAAAGAAGAAAACTTTACATGTTGAAGACACCTCACGGTGGTAACCAAAGTGGTTGCCACCGTGACATGCATATTAAGCAAAACAGAATGCCAGACTGTGATACCTCACGATGGTAACCAAAGTGGTTGCCACCGTGATATGCATGTCACTCAAAACAGAAACCAAAACTGAAGTACCTCACGGTGGTAACCAAAGTTGTTGCCACCGTGACATACCCAGAACAGGCGGGCAGAATGCAATTCTAACCTACCTCACGGTGACAACCCATTTGGTTGTCACCGTGACCCCTGTAAAATTTCAATTCCACAGAGCCCAAACATGCATTCAAGCCTTTCCACACCTTCACAACCTCAAAATCATACATAGATCATTCATTCCTATATCATATCTTTAACATATGCCATAATGAACTCAAAATCATGCTACACTTATAATGCTTATAACAACAAAAGTTCGATCACACAATAGATACACCAATCACTTATACTCATACATAATCATATACCAAAACACACAACCAACAACAAGATTTAACTAAAAACATGATCCAAATGATGGTGTAAAAAACGCCCAAACATATAGCCAATTAAACTCCCAAACCTGAAATGGAGCTCAAATCTTCACTTTCTTCAGTCAACAACTTTTCCTTTCCCTTTATCCTTTCTCTTTCCTTCAGTTTCTTGCAACCAAATAAAATGAAAAACTCCATTAACCCAAGAACATAACCTTTAGAAACCCATTCAAATCCGAAAAAGGAGAAGAAGAAGAATAATACCCAAAGCAAAACAGCCACTTACCTCTTTTAGAACCTTCAAAGCTCAAACCCTAGACCAAAGGTGGAAGAAAACCCACATGAAAGGAAGAGAGAGCAGAAATGTAGATGGGAAAGAAGGAGAGAGGCGTGAGAGAGAGGAGAGAAAAAAACCCAAATGCTTCTACAGGAAGCTACTCCCTTCCTTCCCTCTCTCTTCTCCTTTCAAATCCCATTCAATGCTCCCACCAACCATTACACATGTCACTCCACTATTGGTTCCTTAAACTCATCTTTGACTAACAAACCAAGGCACCAAACTCAACTCACACCATATAACCTCCAATAAATCACTTTTACATCAAAGTTACCATGCCCAAAAACCACTAGATTATACCAAAATCAAGAGTAACCTACGACCATACATCACATGCACACCATATAATTCCTTTAATTTACTTAACAAATTAATTCCTTGTAAATAAATCCTTATTATCCAAATTTTCTTTTGCTAAAATTACTGATATGCTCTAAATATTTCGACTTACCATGTAGATTCTGACTAGGCCTAATTTGGGTCGTTACAGTATGTCCTTCACTTTGTTTTCTTTTATTACTTTCTTTTCTTTTCCTTATTTTCATTATAAATTTTTATAGATTCTTTTCTTCCTTATTTATTTTTTATGTATATTTTATTTTAATTATTGCACTAACATGATTTTTGTTTTTGTGAGTTTTATTGCTTCTTTATTGGAGTTGGGCTATTAAAAATGAAAGACACCGCAATGATCTGAGAGCCTTCTTTCGGGTTTATTCCTCTACCTTTTCTCCTCCATATTTTAATTTCCATTTATTGTAAATATTATTTTATTTCGCTAGCATGAAAATTGTTAAGTATTTGTATTAATTAAATTGGAGTTTCCACTAATAAAATGAGGACCAATGTCCTATTTCTTTCATCAAATGAAATTGACAATTTAAAGTTGTTTTTGTAAGTATATATGCGAGGACCAATGTCCTCACTCCTTAACGAACATCCTGTTTTATGTATGATCCACATGTCGTTCACAATGGGGATTGTATTCCGCCCTTAGTTTTGTTGTAAGCTATTATATTTTTGATTTGGTTTATTTTGAGCTTACTTTATTTAATGCTTTTACTATATGATTGATCTGATGCTTTAATTATTGCATTAAACTAAATGAGAAAATGGAATGAAATTTTAAATTCAAAATTAAATTATAATTTAATCAATGTATGAATAAATGGAAAGTCCCAAACCATCTCTAGTCTTAGGCTCAATGAGGTTAGAGGACCATCTCAATGTACTATTAGGGTGGGGTCTCCAAACTATCTCTTGTTGCCCAAAATAGGCCCAATTTGCATAATCCTAGGCTTCATGAGGTTAGAGGACCACCTCAATGTCTTATTGGGGTGGGGTCTTGAAAATATCTCTGGCTTGCCCAAAATGGATGTATATGCGTCGTCTTAGGTTCCATGAGGTTAGAGTACTATCTCAATGTTCTATTGGGATTGGGACCCCAAAATATCTCTGGCTTGCCTAAAATAGATGCAGATGCACTGTCTTAGGCTCAGTGAGGTTAGACGACCTTTCCCAATGTTTTATTTGATGGCGACTCTAAGAAACCTCCTTGTTACCCAAAATAGATGCCCTTGTAATTTCTTACAAGTTTTCATGAATCGCTCTCGAACGCCTTAAAAGAGGGTCGTTCGCGTCGCCCCAGGGTTCAGCGCGTGTCACAGTGGCGACTCCACTGGGGACTTATTTTGAAACTTCACTTCGAAAGTACCTTGATTAAAACATATGATTGAGTTTTAATTTAAAAATTTCATCCTTTTCTGAAATTTGCATTGCATCTCATTAAAGCCTTAGATCTATGCTAGTTTGGTCCCTCTTTTAACCCCAATACGTTCCCAAAGCACAAGCCTACGTTCACTCCAAGTAGGGAAGTGTTAAGGATAATCAGCAGCCCAAGCCTCGCACCATCATTGTATATTAAATGGAGACTAGATCGGTCATTGTGCTTGTGATGAGCTAGACCAGTTGGCAGGGACCATGCTTGGGTAGCCCTAAAGTAATATCACCTTTGCCAAAGCTCGAGTAATGAAAATGGATACTTCCCCTAAGTGGCATAAACCGTAATACTATGCATGCTCGATGGATCATTATGTATTGGACAAACCCAAATAGATTGTTTGGTCATCTAATCAAAGGCTTTCATGCCCCGGTAGGCCCATGTCAATTTATTTGGACTGCCTAAATACACAACGATCACAACCCATGTGTCTGTGCACTAGTTAGGAGAGGTTATGCTGTCGATTTTCCACCGTGCACCATGCACATTCATCGGGTTCCCAGCTAACCCATGGACCAAGCCCACCTAGGAAAGAGACTATGATCTTGTGTGTGGGAGTGACAAGGTTAGAAGGACCTATGTCTTGCATGTGATTTGTGGGTGCTGCATAGCACGATCATGCATCTTATGGCATTCATGCATCATCCTGACTTGATATGACTTGATATGCTTTGTAGCCATCATAGATCTACCCAGGTGGTTAAGAGGTCCACAAGGGCGGCTATGCAGAAACCCGTTCTTTGAACTACTGGAAAGGGTAGAGTACTCAGACATAATTTTTGAAACTAGTCACATGACATCATCCCGGTTCTCCTTGCAGAGTGGGACAGCTAATTCACTAAGAGAGGCAAATGCTACTAGGGCCATGATAACCGAGGAAGTGGGCAGACAGTTTAAGGAGTTTGAGAATTGAATGAAGGCTATTATGGCAAATATGGCCCAACCTGCCGTACCATAGAACCTAGCTCCTCCTCCCATGAGATAAAATGAATAGGAAGAGGTCAGAGAAGACCCAATTAAGGAGATTCATCCACCGCTAGTGGACTTAAGGACTAATATGTTGACGGGACAGAAAAGGGGGCCTGCCTGTAGGGTAAATAAGGATTGGGATGAAGACGAGTATGAGGAACCAGTGTCTATGAGGGGAAAGGCACCTTAGACAGAAGAGGCCATCTGGAAGAAGATGGAGGAGAAGTTCGAGGCAATGTAGAGAATGTTAACTCGAGGACAAGGGATGAATCCTGAGGACAAAGAATTGGAGGGAGAGGATGTGATCCCTATAAACTTTAAAATGCCAGATGTCCCAAAATTTGGTTGTACTTCTAATCTTACCGCCCACGTAAAGCAGTACTCACTGGTAATGAAGGGTACTACTTTAATAAAGAGACAGAAAATAGAATACTTCTGTCTGAGCTTAACCGGTCCGACAGTGGATTGGTAACATGGTCTAGACGGGAGGACTAAAGAGGATTGGGACTAGTTAGCGAAAGAATTTCTCAAGCAATATGACTACAGCACGAGGATGGAGATGACCCTGAAGGACTTGGAATTGCTGCAACAGATGTCTGGTGAGTCCCTCCATGAGTATCTGACCCGATGGAGAAACCGAATGATGGAAATGAAGAGAAAGCCAGATACTCAAGATCAAATCCGGTTGTTCATAAAAAATGCTAGCCAATATCTAAGGGATGGACTAAAGATGAAGGGTCTGAAAGACTGGGAATCATTGAAGGATATTGCCATTGAGGAGGAGGGAGAGTACCTTGCGAGAAGGGCAAACAATGAGGGCTATACTAAGAGAGGCAGTAGCAGCCAGGGGGCAAGTAGGCCAATAGGCTCCACCAGTGGCCCAAGGTAGACGGCTGAGGTTTCAGCTACGAATACTGCTCCAAGGCATTTCTCTAATTTAGGGAGATCTCTCTCATGGGTGCTCAGGAGGCTAATGAAGGAGGGGAAATTGCAGCCTTAACCATCCCAATCGGCCAGGACCCAGGGTCTGCCAGGGCACAAGGATAATGAGTACTGCGTACACCATCAACATACCGAGCACACGATAGACGAGTGTAAGGCGTTGAGGCATGTAATTCAAGATTTGATTGATTCCAAGCAGATCACAGATCCAGAGAAAAGAGGGAATCAGAAAAAGATTGGGCATAATAATGTACCCCCACCTGTGTTCATGATCGGGTCCAGTTTCTTCGAGTGGTTTGTGTTGGAAGATTTATACGTTATTAATGCCAATGCTACTATCACGCGCTTCCATGAGGCAAGTTAAGAAGGGCTTCCCATGGCAGTGATCGATTGTTGGTCCACTGATGAAACTGGAGATGAAAATGATAAATCTGAAGTTAAAGGATTTCCTGACTTGTGGGGCTCGGAGGAGGAAAAAGAGAAGAAAGAAAAGAAGAAAGTCAGAGCGGTGACCCAAAGTGGAAGGGTAGTTCCGGAAGTTGATAGGCCATAAGATCCCGCAGTAGGCCAAAAGGGAAAAGAGCTAGAGGAGGATCCAATAATGAGGCAATTGAAAAAGATGCCGGCTCAAATTTCAATCTGTGATTTATTGAGACAGTCTCAATCCCATAGGCAGAAGTTAGTGGAGGCTTTATGTGAGACCACTGTGGCCACAACCATCTCGCCCACGGAGTTGCTGGATGTAGTCAAAGGGGGTGCTGGAGAGAATGTGGTATTTACAAATGCCGACTTGCCGGCGAATGGCCACAATCATAATCGCCCATTGTATATAAGGGTTCAGATCAATCAGAAGCATATGGCGTGTGTCATGGTGGATGATGGTTCATCTATTAATGTATGCCCAGTAGTGGCAATGGCGACTTTCGGGATAACGGAGGATATGCTGGGTAAGTCTGATTTGACGATCATAGCTTATGATAACTCACGGGGGCAAGCATCGAGGACATTTAAAACGGTGGTCAAGACGGGGCCAGTTAAGACTGAGGTGGAATTTATGGTCCTACATATTCCTGCAAATTTCTCATCCCTCTTAGGCAGGTCTTGGTTCCATAAGCTGGGAGGGGTGCCCTCCACTCTACACAAAATGGTTAAGATTCCTCATGAGGGATAGGTTGTGACTATAAGAGCCGCGAGGGAGAATCAGGTCTCAGTGCTGGAGATTGTAAGATAGCCTTTCAGCGGATTCGATGTTGCCGTGATAGACGGAGAAGAACATATAGAAGGAAGTCCTCAAGTGCTCAATATGCTGAAGAGGATGTCATTCCTCCCTGGTGTGGGTCTTGGCAAGAACTCGAAGGGATCACCAACAACCATTACTACTAGAGGCCAAAAGGATAAGAGGGGCCTTAGGTATGAAGGTGTTACGAAGAAGGGCAAAAACTCAGTGGATGAGATCCCCCATATCAGAGAAAGCTTTGTGCTAGCAACTTCAGTGTGTGCCCACACGGGGGAAGTAGAACCACAGTGGGTTGATAGAAAAATTATGTCAGGTTTCGAGGTCTTCAATGATGTCTTTGATTGGGATATTAGATTGATCAGGCCAGCAGAGGGTTTTTGGGATGAGGAATTCATGACCAGGGAGATAGTTTGGGACCGCGAAGCACCCAAGGAGATCATTACCGAGGAGCTGATGACTGCTAAAGTAAAAGGGAAAGTGAAAATGGAAGACAAAGTTGCAGAGGGAAAAAGTAAAGCCATGCAGGGGTTGATGCAGTGCCTCCAAGATGCCAGTTTGATTCAAAGATGTCGGCTGCAACATCTGCACCGACGAAAGAAGAAGAAGAAAATAGTTTAGATTTTCTTTTTACACCTGAACTTTTTAATAATGTTGATGACATTTCCAGTTCTATTAATGAAATAAAAAATTTTGCTTACTTGTGCAATGTTTCTAATGATTTCATTTTGTATAATCATGATCATGATTCATTTATATTTGATATTGATTAACCGATGCTACTCCGTTTAATCTTGGAACTTCGGAGAACCCGAAAGAAATCTTGATAGCATCTAACATGACTCCTGAGGAAAGAGAAAAATTTAAGAGAATTTTAAGAAAGCGTGAAATTGCAGAACACGCCATCCCGGCGTACCCAAATCATAAGCCAGTCAAGCAGAAGCTTAGGAGGCTCAGGCCAGAATGGGCAGACAATGTAAAAGAGGAAATTCATAAACAAATTTAGGCCAATTTTTTGATTGAAGTATAGTACCCAACCTGGTTGGCCAATGTCGTCCCAGTGGCCAAGAAGAATGGCAAAGTAAGCATGTGTGCGGACTATCAAGATCTGAACAAAGCTTATCCAAAGGACGACTTCCCTTTGCCTCACATTGATGTGTTAGTAGATAGTGCAGCTGCTTGTATGATGTACAACTTCATAGATGGTTATGTAGGCTACAATCAAATTCTTAACAAGATAGTTGATTGAAACAAGACATCCTTTATTACTAAGTGGGGGACCTTTGCTTATAGGGTGATGCCATTTGTTTCAAGAATGCAAGCGCGCCTTATCAAAGAATGGCAACACAGATCCTAGATGACTTGATCCACAAAGAAGTGAAAGTTTACATGGATGACATGATGATCAAGTCAGCCACTAGGGAAGTTCACTTTGAGGCTCTAGAAAGTTCTTCCAGATGATCAGTAAGTACAATCTACGATTAAACCCTAAGAAATGCATCTTTGGTGTCACTTCAGGGAAACTGTTAGGACATGTGGTCAGCTAGAGGGGGATTGAGATCGACCCGGATAAGGTCGAGGCCATATGAGAAATACCGGTGCCTCAGAAGGAAAAGGATGTCAGAAGTTTTTTGGGTAAATTGCAGTATGTCAGTAGGTTTATCGCTATGTTTACTTCAGTCTACGAGCCAATCTTCAAGTTGCTCAGAAAAAACCAGCCCATAGTATGGAATAAAGACTGTAAAAAAGCCTTTGATACTATCAGGGAATATTTGCTGAATCCACCAGTTTTGAGACCACCACTATAAGTCAAGCTGCTTGTTCTGTATTTGGCTATAGAAGATAGTTCTATAGGGGCCATGATGGCTCAGGAGGATGATTTTGGAGTGGAGTTTGTACTATAGGCGCCATGATGGCTCAGGAGGATGATTTCGGAGTGGAGTTTTAGTCTATTACCTTAGAGAGAAGTTCCTTTCCTATGAGGTCAAGTATGCAGAAGTGAAAAAGATTTGCATCACGGTAATATGGGCCTCCAAAAAGTTGAGACACTACTTTCACTCTTACAAGGTATAGGCGGTGGCAAAATAAAATCCTCTTAGATACTTGCAGGAGGCTCCATCTTTGCTAGGGAAAATATGGAGGTGGTTGTTATTATTACAGGAATTCGACATTGAGTACATGACCTAGAAGACTATCAAGGGGAACGCAGTAGTAGAGTTTCTAGCTGAACACCTCATCAAAGGAGATTCATATGAGTTCAATTTTTCAGACGACGATGTGGCAACTATCACAATACAAGGTTAGCAATTGCACTTTGATGGGGCTGTAAACAGCAAGGGGGCAAGAGTAGGAATTATTCTTACAACCTCGGATGACGAAAAACTTTTATTGGCTAAGAAACTAAGATATAAAGCCACCAATAATGAGGCTGAGTATGAAGCTTGCACTTTCGGATTAAAAGCCTTAATAGCCCTGGGGCAAAAGGCGTAGAAGTGTTTGGAGATTCATCGCTAGTAATCAATCAGATTCGGGCCAAGTGGGCTGTTAAGGAAGAACAGCTAATAACATATGTAAAATACTTGAGGGATTTGAGCAATCAGTTTGAAGAATACACATTCCATTTTATTCCGAGGGACGAGAATTAGTTAGCCGATGCACTTGCAACTTTAGTGTCGATATGGAATAACCCAGAGGGAGTGGTTATGAATCCTGTAATGGAGATGGAGGTTGTTAATGGAAAGCTGTGGTACCACGATATCAAGAATTACCTAGAGAACACAACGTTCCCAGAAGAGGCCACCGAAAAAGACCGGAGGTTAATTCACAGGTTATCTACTCAATTCATCTGCATAGATGGGGTATTGTATAAACGGCAAGTCGACGGTATCCAATTAAGTTGTCTAGGTAAGAGAGAGGCTGAAAAGGTAATAGAAGAAACTTATGCCAGTGTTTGTGGGGCCCACATGAATTATTTGATGCTGGCCAAGAAAATTATGAGACAAGGATTCTACTGGCTCACCATGGATACAGATTGTTCAAAATATGTAAAGCAATGTCAGTTGTATCAGTAATATGCAGACTTGAGGCACTTGCCAGTTTCGAAACTGCACAGTTTAACATCGCCTTGGCCATTCGCAACTTGGGGAATCGACATTAACGGAGAAATACGCCCTACGGCCTCTAATGGACATAGATTCTATAACACCCCCACCGTCGTCCCCGTTGGAAGGGCGCCTACCCGACACTCACTCACAACATGCATACATACACTGAGCGGAAGAAGGCCATAACATACATAAACATAGCAAATCATAAACATCTCATATAATCAAAATATGGAGCTAGATACAATATCCAAAATTTTACATTTTAAATCCTTTACAAAAATGTAATACATATACAAAAAGAATTATAGGAAGAGATAATAAAACAACTCTACTCCTATGTGGCTGACCTGCAGATGCGCGACATGAGCAATCTCCCAAAATCCTGTCACCTACACGGGACAAAAATCCATGCCAAGCAATAATGCTTAGTGGGGAGGAAACAAAACACAACAGAACACTATACAATACTATCATGCACTAATACTTAAATGCAAACATGCATCAACAATACAGAAACCACTAAAATCAGAGGACCAAAAAATATATATAAATATATATATATCACGAATCACTATATAAAATCAGAATTGAAAACAGAAATCACGAAGCAAATGCTATAATCAAAATCATGCAATAACCAAAGACTTCACTAAACCATTACTAAACTGTTCACACAATAGCCTGAATTTCACTGGTGGAGGATACGGGAACACGGCACGGGAGACAGAAGCCTCAAAAATAATTTTAATACCCAAAGGTAGCGCGGGAGACCGGAGTCTCAAAACATTTTATCTCTACACGGAAAATGACCATCTCGGAGGTCGACCGCTTCGCCCAAACGGGGCGGACACGGGCAGCTACACTCACTAACCCTTCTTAAGCATTCTTAATTATCCACTACCTTGACACTTCAGGCTCGACAACTCACTGTCGATCACAACACTTACTACACACGTCTCGAATCAAAACTCCAACATCATATTAATTCACTACAACGACACTAGTATCATAATTTTAACAAGGCATAAACTCAATCATGTACCATGCAATAGTGAGAAACCGTACAAAGTGGGACAAAAGAATCACATTCAGAAAATAGGGCAGACAGGAAGGGCTTCTGTCGCGATCGCGATAATTTTCACGCTCGCGACAGAACATAGGGTACATCATTGTGGCTCGTGCTCACAGGCGCGCTCGCGACGACGCACGCTCGGCAGACTCACACAAAGCCAAGCTCTGTCGCGCCCGCGATAGTGTCGCGGTCGTGACAGAGGCCAGCTACTTCCTCCTCGCGCGCACGCTCAGCAGTATGCTCGCGTTGAGGATCTAGCCACCGAGCTCTCTGTCGCGCTCGTGACAGAGGGCTTTCCAGCACAAGATACTAAATCCGTTCTCTGTCGCACTCGCGACAGAACCCAGATTTGCCCAGAATCTGCATTTTTCCTGCTCTCTTACACGCTCAACCTCCAAAACACTTATTCAATCATGCACAAACACTTACCTTATTTCTCCCATGCATACAAATCATACACAGGTTAAATATACACTTAATTTGAATAATAAATCACAATAAATTCTCAAGAACACAAGGAGCACACTTTACTCTAACACAACTACTTCACTACAACAACATGCAAATCATTACAAATTGAATCATGTTAACCTAGCATTTCAATTAATCACATACATACATTTATCCAAATAAAACACTCAAGATATCCAGAATTAAAGGGCACAAAAACATACTTTCCATCCAAATGAGAACTAGGGCACAACTCAAAACTATACACAATAGAAAACAAACTCCCAAACCTCTTGTAGTCCAAAACCCAGCTAATCTTCACTCTTGAACCTTCTCCTTGCCTTTGCTCTTCTTCTTGCCACTCGATTATTGCGCAAACCCAATCAAAATACACTTAAATCCAACCTAAAAATTCATCCAAACCAGAAAACAAAGACAAAGAAAAGAAGATGAAGAAGTCCAAAGTAAACCCAAACACTTACCTTGCACCAATCCAGCTCAAAACTTCAGGAAATCCCACTCAAAACTCAAAGAAGCACACAAGGGAAAGTGGAGAGCAGCCAAATGAAGAAAGGAAAGAGAAGAGAGGACGGGAAAGAGTGAACAAGAGAGGGAATGGGTAGCTTCCACAGGAAGCTATCCCATTTCAGCCTTTCCTCTCTCCTCCTCTCACCTCACTTTTTTTCTTCATTAAATGCTCACCTAACAATTCCACTTGGCATGCTCCTGTTGGTTCCCACAACCAATCTTGACTTATTCCTTCAAAGCACTAAACACAACACACACACAATCATCTCCTATATAATATCCACATCCTTGTTACCAAACCCAAATTCCACTAAATCACTTTTCATCCAAGGCACCATACACACATAAACCACACAATAAAATCTCTTAACCCACTTACATCCTAATACCATACACTACAAGCACACTCTATAATTCCTCCACTAAACTTACTTAATTGATTTATTTGCACTATTATCCTTATTATCCAAATATTCTCTTGCTAAAATTACTGAAATACTCTAAATATTCCGACTTACCACGAAGATTCTGACTAGGCCCCTTTTGGATTGTTACAAGCACTGCCCCTTAAGAAATTTAATCCTCAAACTTTTCCTGCTAACCACTTATATCCAAACAACCCAAAACTCAAACCGAACTTAATAAAAGCTAATAACACAACTTACCGGAAGGTCCTACTCAATCTGCTGCATCCTCTCCTAGCATTGCATATACTCGCGGGCGCACATACACTTCTTCAACTGGCGATTTTTGCACTGTCTCTAACGACACTTGCGAAAGACATCCACTGCCTCTTCCACTTTGATTTCCTCTCGCTCTCTGCCCACTTGCTCTACTCTTAGGTCTATCCTGAAGCTCTCGTCGATCTGGACAATTTGCTACCAAATGCTCTTGACTGCCACATCTAAAGCACTCTCCAGAGATCCTTCTACACTCGCCCCCATGGCGCTTATGACAATGCTCACACTCCGGGATCACACTTCCCTTATTAGAAGGTGGCGCTACACTATCGACTTTCAAACGCAGCGGAACCGAACCCCTCACACCTTGGCCACTCTGAGCTCCTCTCAACTTCTTACCACTTCCATAGTCACTATCCGGTGCTTTCCTCTTGTTCTCGATTCTCTGTTTGATTAACTCAAATTCCTCTAACTTGATCGCCGCTGCCACTAACTGATAGTACCCCACTGGTTGCATGACTGACATTGCAGATAAAGGACCTCTGATCACCTCACGCAATCCCTCTTGAAAGTGCCTACATCTAAACTCATCCGTCAGCAAAGGCTCGGGCACATACTTGCTCAACCGACTAAACTCCTTTTCGTAATCACTCACGGTCATACCCCTCCGCTTCAGACTGATGAACTCTCTCCACTTGGCTTCCCGGTATGCCTTCGTCACATACTTCTGCTCGAACTCTTGCTTGAAGAACTCGCATGTCAACTCAGCTGGTCGTTGAGGATTTCTCATCACAAGCTCCCACCAATCATATGCTGACCCTTGAAGCAATGACACTGCACATAATACTCTCTAATATGCGCGATATCTAATCTCTTGCAAAATTCGGCCTACCCCCTTAAGTCAAAAGTCGGCCACATCTGATTGGTCTAAAGTAGTCCCATAAAAGTCTTCTGCTCCTCTCTTTCTTAATAACTCGGTCGGAGCCTTAGGAGCAGTCAACCTCTCTACCAACTGAAGCAAACCTTGCACTAAGACCGGATTCTCATGACCCAAACCCATACAAGAAACCTCTTCTTGCTGGCGCTGAGGAGCGGGTTGCTCACCTCTCACTACACTCGCACTACCAACCGTCTCGCCCACGTTCTCACTTGGATCAGACTTCATCTAGACACTACACAAGATAAGACACATCTGTATTAGGCCACAACACAAAATCGACTCGCATACAAAGACTCGACACATAGCAATCAAAGACAACCAAAACCGCCTAAATCGGCGCTCTAATACCACAAACTGTAACACCAACACCGTCGCCCCCGTTGGAAGGGCACCGGCGGGCACGCTACCCGATGCTCACTCACAACATACATACATACACTGAGTGAAAGCAGGCCATAACATCCATAAACATAGCAAATCATAAACATCTCATATAATCAAAATATGGAGTTAGATACAATATCAAAAATTTTACATTTTAAATCCTTTACAAAAATTTTATAGATATACAAAAGGAATTACAGGAGGAGATAATAAAACAATTCTACTCGTACGTGGCCGACCTGCAGATTTGCGACATGAGCAATCTCTCAAAATCCTGTCACACGGGACAAGAACCCGTGCTAAGCGATAACGCTTAGTGGGGAGGAAACAAAACACAACTGAACACGATACAATACTATCATGCACTAATACTTAAATGCAAACATGCATCAACAATACAGAAACCACTAAAATCAGAGAACAAATATATATATATATATATATATATATATATATATATATATATATATATATCACGAATCACTATATAAAATCAGAGTTGAAAACAGAAATCACGAAGCAAATGCTATAATCAAAATAACACAATAACCAAACACTTCACTAAACCATTACTAAACTATTCACACAATAGCCTGAATTTCACTGGTGGAGGATACGGGAACACGGCATGGGAGACTGAAGCCTCAAAAATAATTTTAATGCCCGATGGTAGCACGGGAGACCGGAGTCTAAAAATATTTTATCATTATATAGAAAATGACCATCTCGGAGGTCGATCGCTTCACCCAAACGGGGCGCACACGGTCAGCTACACTCACTAACCCTTCTTAAGCATGCTTAATTATCCACTACCTTGACACTTTAGGCTTGATAACTCACTCTCAATCACAACACTTACTACACACGTCTCGAATCAGAACTCCAACATCATATTAATTCACTACAATGACACTAGTATCATAATGTCAATAAGGCATACACTCAATCATGTACCGTGCAATAGTGAGAAACCGTGCAAAGTGGGACAAAAGAATCACATTTAGAACATAGGGCAGACAGGAAGGCCTTCTGTCGCGATTGCGATAATTATCGTGCTCGCGACAGAACATAGGGTACTTCATCGCGGCTTGTGCTCGGAGGCGAGCTCGCGACGACGTACGCTCAGCAGACTCGCACAAAGCCCATCGCGACAGAGACTAGCTACTTCCTCCTCACGCGCACGCTCAGCACCATGCTTGCATTGAGGATATGGCCACCGAGCTCTATGTCGCACTCGTCAAAATGTTACACTCGCGACAGAGGGCTCTCCAGCACAAGAGACCAAATCCATTCTCTGTCGCGCTCGCGATCGCGACAGAACACAGATTTCCCTAGAATCTGCATTTTTCCTGCTCTCCTACACGCTCAACCTCCAAAACACTTATTCAATCACGCACAAACACTTACCTTGTTTCTCCCATGCATACAAATCATACACAGGTTCAATACACACAATCATCCCTTACATAATATCCACATCCTTGTTACCAAACCCAAATTCCACTGAATCACTTTTCATCCAAGGCACCATACACAAATCAACCACACAAGAAAATCTCTTAACCCACTTACATCCTAATAGCATACACTACAAGTACACTCTATAATTCCTCCACTAAACTTACTTAATTGATTTCTTTGCACTATTATCCTTATTATCCAAATATTCTCTTGCTAAAATTACTGAAATACTCTAAATATTTTGACTTACCCGCAGATTCCGACTAGGCCCCTTTTGGGTTCTTATAGATTCATCATAGTCGCTATCGACTACTTTACTAAATGGGTGGAAGCTGAGTTATTTAAGAAAGTCAATTGTCGAGATATGACTAGGTTCATTAAGAAGAGTTTGATATGAAGATATGGTCTCCCACATCACGTTGTGTCTGATAATGGGGTCCAGTTCATGGCAGAGATGAAGAAATTACTTCAGAAGTATGGCATCGAGCATCACAAATCTTCTCCGTATTGCCCATAAGCCAATGGGGCAGCCAACAAGACTGTCAAGAAAATCTTGGCCAAAATGGTTCAAAACTATCAAAATTAGGCGAAACAATTGCCTTTTGCACTTTGGGGTTATGGAGCTGCTGTTAGAACTTCCACGGGAGCCACACCGTATTCCTTAGTATATGGGATGAAAGCAGTGTTGCCAGTTGAAATAGAGCTCAGATCCTTAAGGGTAGTTATTGAGGCTCAAATTTCGGAGGCCGAATGGGCCCAACAGCAGTTGCATCATCTGAATATGTTGGATGAGGGCAGGCTCAAAGCCTATTATCACAATCACTTTATCAGAAAAGGCTTGCAATGTCATTCGGAAAGAAGGTCAAGAAACACGAAAGAAGGGGATTTGGTATTCAAGCAAATGAGACCAGGGTTGTCGGACATAAAAAGTAAGTTCAGACCAATGTGGGAAGGTCTTTTTATTCTCAAAAAGCTATTGTCAAAAGGAGCAGCAATTCTGGAAGATAGTAATGGCAAAGAGTTTAAGGAACCAATCAACATTGATAGAAGTTCTATGGCTAAAGGCTAAAAGTCAAAAGAACAGAATAAAAGCCCTGCGGGTCAAAAACCGAAAAAAGGCGGCCTTGCAAAAATTCGGCACCTCGTTAGGGTGAAAATCGAAAAAAGACATCCTAGGCACAAATTAGAGGACCGAGGGAAAATGTCCAATAAGAACACCTGAGAGGGCTGAGTGGTAATAGGAGTTTGATGCTGTCATGATCCATTCCAAGAATGAATTTAGATTTGCATTTCTAATTAGTGTTAAATGGTGATCATTTATAGTGAAATCATATTGAAATGTACACAATTCTTCAAAAAGAAATAAAACTGAATTTATTCATTTACATTATTTTCTAGTTCCGTTACAAAAAGAAACACATTGCTCAAAATGCATGTAAAACTGAACTATACTCTATTACTACTTTCGTTGGCCAGATGCCTAAGTCGTCGAGTCATGTTATCAACTGTGAGCACCCATCTCTTATATGCACTGGTAGAAGTGATAGAATGATTTTTGAAGGAGGGTATGACAGTCTTCACCGGTAGCTCGACCCAAAGATCATGAAATTGGGAAACAAAGGTTAAAGATAGAACTCCACCGTGAAAAGATAGAGGGAGTCACACCACATCCTGGGTCATCCCAAGCTGTCGAGCACAGCGGGATATGATATAAAAAGTGGCTTCGCGAAGACCACATAGGGGAACGTACCCCGAAGACCCATCGACTATCGCAGCTGAGAGAGGAAGCCAAGCATTCACAAAACTGGTATCCTCGTTTGTTACCTCGCCAAGTCTGGTAATGCCCTCGTCGAGAGTCGCGAATGAGTAAAATCGCTGACGAGGGAGGAAGGGCCTTGGGGAATATTGGCTAGGAGGAGGTTCTGACAGTAGTTTCAGGTTTTCTTGCAGCCATATCTGAAAAATAATAATAAAATAAAAATCAAGAAAAAAAATATAAATAATACATAAAAGCCGCTGGAGTGAGTTGACCCCAAGCAAAATTAAGGCATAGGATTGTGTGAAAATCCGAAAATGACTCATTTCCCTCTAAGAAAAGCTAGTGTAAAAATCCACGAGGGACACACTACCTTTTAAAATAATGACGTACCTGGAGTAAAAAGGGGCTCCCAGAGAAGGCGGCGGAGGAATCAGCACGGACATAATTGAAGCCCAGAATATTCTCGGTAAGGATCATTGGGAAAGGGGTTAGCCCACGATGAAAATCATCCACAACCCCGAATAGATAAAGGTCACCGATCAGCTCCTCCGAAGTCATGGTCAAATACCTCATGAGGCAAAATAGGAAAATGACACTCGTACGGAATGGGGGAATATCGGAGAAGTCCTCCAATGCCTCAATTAGTGGCTCTAAGGCAAAAGTAGAACCCTGAGGGACCAACCGGCCCGCATCAGAAGGAGGAATGCTCAAGGCCAATGTGATGTCCCGGGTATGGATCAGTCCACAACGAGGAATGCAGGGTAAGACAATGGGAGGATACTAGGACCTAATGATGGCAGAAACTCTTCAGGCTGGGGACATAGTTCTAGAAGTGGGCTACAGCCAGAAGGAGGTTGTAATCTATCCTCACTCTTCTCAAGAATTTCAGGCCAGAAAGTGGAGAAAGGGGGGTGTTCTCCCAAGTTCGGGAGTTATCTGGGACTCAACGCATCTTAGTGATGGCAGACATAGATATTTCCCAAGTGTTATAGGTAAGAAAGTAAAATTAACAAAGCAAAGTAAAGAAGAAAAGAGAGAAAAACCTGGAAAAGAAGCTTTGGCTGAGGCTCGAAGTGTTAAAAGTGCACAAAGTTCAAGGAAAAGGGGGTATTTAAAGGGAAGCATCGACCGATGGGATGGCCGTCTATCGATATTCCGACGGGAAGCCCTTCCGTCAAATAGGTTGACCCTGGGGAGATCTATTTTTCTGCATATTTCATGCATGTCACGAGCATAAAATAATTTTTTGCGCATTACTATCTTTTTTGCAGTTTGACAGGGATGGGCATCGAGCATGGAAATTTGAGCAAATATTCAGGGTGTATAAAAAAAAGGCATTAATTGGTTAATTAATTCATTAATTAAACTAATTAATGAAAGGGGCAAAAATGGAATTTTTACCGACAGATGGGATGCCCGTTGCTCAGTGTTTAAATGGGCTACTGTCGATCACGAAAAATTTTATTATCTTGATTTTTGTTTAGCAGTGAGTGTCTTTGTCTGGTAGCATCTTCCACTCACCATAGCTCTTCGTCCTTCGATATGCTACGTGTGGGTGTTGGGGGTGTTACAATTTGGTATCAGAGCTCCGGTTTGGTCAGTTCTGGTTGACTAGGTGATTTGAAGTGTGTCTGTATAGTTTAGTGTTAGCCGAAGCAGATGATTTTGTTTTTCAGGTATGATTTGGGAATAGGAATTTCCCGATTAGATAAAGTGTTTAGTTAATTGATTGGCTCGGTAGATCTTGATCTACCTGTCCTGTATTTTTATGTATGTATGTGTGAATTTGGGATGTGTTCGTTGGATGAGTTATCAGAGATTCTGTTACGAATTTTGTTTGATACTAGGTGTTTAAAGAGAAGGTTCTGTAGAAGTTTTTAAGTGTATTAGTAAGTGGTTACCTTATGAGAATAGATGTTTTGGTATTTTGGAGATGAAGAAGTATCTGAATTTTGTGAGATCATGGTGTTGCTCTATATGCCTGTCAGCTTCCTCCAGAAATGTTTGACAATAAGCATATTGAGCCATGGGGATGGGAAAAGTACATCATTATAACATCAATTGCATTCTACATCATATTGCATACATTAACCATCACATCCTCATTTTACCATTATCTTTTGATCACACATGAGAAGCATTTGTATATGTGTTTTGACGGAGAGAAAGGTGATAGGGTGTACAATGAGTATTTGATATTAAAATAAAGGTGTATAATTTAAGAGCATAACAATTGTTACGGAAAGTGCAACGTGTATATAGTCAGAAGTGAGTAGAAAGAGTATTTTGGAATCTTGCACAAATAAATGTAAAAAGATTTTTGAGTAAGACACGAGCGTTGTTGGTAAAGAAAGTAGCATATGCGTCGAATGTTTTTTTTTAAGTATTAAGGAATTGTGTAGCAAGATATTGAAAGTTAAATGGTTTATATATGAGGTGTATGTGCTTTAATTTATGATTCTTGAGAAAAGTAATAATTGTTCTGATGAATATGATTGATTTGGACGTAAGATAACGAAAGAGAATTATGGGTTTAGTTATAGACAAGAGAAAGTTATGATTTCTATAGCTATTCGGTTTTAAAAGAAGTGATTTGAGAGTGTAGTGAAGATAATAAGTAATAACAAGTAAGTATATCAAAAGTAAGGAGTATTGGAATAAGTGAAACATATGTATTATAAGTGTATAACGTAAGTGTTATATGATGATATGGAAATGATAGTGTAAACGATAGGGAATTGGCGTGTAGTGTTTGGATTTTTCTGATGTAAGTAAATTTTGAGGACGAAATTCTTTTAGGAGGGAAGAGTTGTCACAACCCGAAATGTACCCTAGAAGGATTTGCACATATCGAGGATGAGTAGTGACTAAAATTATGTAAGTTGTAGTATTGGGTGTATCAAATGGATAAATTAAGAATTAATGTAAAAGTTTCTGCAAGTGCCGCCAATGGTAAATTGTGGAGTATGGAATTTGGATTTAATTGAAAGGATAAAATTAGTTTAGTGGGCCTATGTGAAGGGTTAGTAAGATATAAGTGTTAATGTATAGGAATATGAGAATTGAGAGATTAAAAAGGGATTTTGAAAAAAATATTTGAATTGGACCAATGGCAAGGTGACAAGTGGCAAAGGATAAAGGGAGATATAAAACGACAAGAGAGAAAGAGAGAGGGGGGCAAAAATCTGCTCTCCCCTCTCTCCCGTTCTCCTCATTCTTCTTCTCTTCCTCCTCTTCTTCTTTCCTTCTTGTTCAAATGTCATTTTGTTTTTCCCTCAAGTTAAATCCCAAGATTAGATGATGAAGATTGCTAGCTCAAATGATTTAAGTGGAGATTTTGTTAAAGGAAAAGTAAGTTTAAGTTTTGATTTCCCCTATTTCTTTTAATTAAGTTTTTAAACCCTAGATTTGTGTTTAGTGTATATGTTTTTGTATTTGCTGAGGTTTTGGGATGAGAAAGACTTTGGATGGGTTTGGGATCAAGCAAGATAAATTAAAGAAGCTATTAGGAGCAAAGGAGATAAGGTATGGGAATTTAGGTCTTTTGTCTATTAATTGATTTTGTTGATTCTAGTCGATTTTCTGAAAATTTGGGAGTTTAATAATGTTTATGTTAGTTTAAATGTTATGGGTTTTAACACATTTGTGTTAAGAGGCTTTGAATGTAAAATATTGGATCAAAATGTACAATTGATTGAAAGTTTGGTGTAAACTTCTGATCTTGTTAAATTTTAGATATTGATTATGTTAATAGAATGATTTAATTGTGTTTATTGGTTTAAAGGTTACGTTTTATATTGCTTTTGATGATTTAAAAGGTTGATTTGAGTTATATTGAAGTTTAGTTGAAATTGGAGGGTTGGGTGTGTTTTGGAAGATGATAGAGTTCTGCAGATTATCTGTAGATCTGGAAAGCACGACTCTGTTGCGAGCACGATAGAGCCGGGTTGTTCCAGCACTCCCAGTAGCCGAGCATCGTTCTGTCGAGCGTAGCACTTCGCGTCCTATCGCGATCGCGACGTGTGTCGCGAGTGCGATAGAGCGGGAGGTGTTGCGCTGGCGGAGCAGTGCTCTCGCTAGTGCGCATGCCAGCTGTAGACACCGGGTCCTGAGTCAGCCTGAATCGAAGTTACCCAATGATGATAATTGCCATCACAGGCTAAAAGGGTTAAAAGTGATGATTTCCTCATCAAACTTACATTTTAGAGTGAGAAATTGAAAAATAATAAAAAAATTAAATATTTTTAAAAAATTAAATTTGAAAAATGGGGCTTAGATTTATAGTATTTTTTTAAATTAAACAAAATAAATCAATAAAATAAAATTTCGGATCGCGAGTGTCGGGCGTGGCGGCGCGCCTGTGGCAGCGCACTGGCGCCCAGCTCGCGGGCGCGAAGAGGCGACCATTTAGCGTTGTGCGCGCCGCACAACGTGCTAGAGGGCGCGATTTCCGCGCCTCTGCGCGCGGTTTCCACGCAGAACTGGTTGCGGGAAGCCCGTCACCCTCTAGCGACGGGCTTCCTTCCTGTGTTGGCCCTCGCTATAGGGTCTGATACCGTCTTTTCCGATTTTTCACCCTTTTTTCCGATTTTTTCACCCAAAAATCCATTTTTTTGGGTTTTTAAGTCCAAATTAAATTCTAAAATATTTTCTTAGATAATTAATTAATAAAACTTGATTTTATCATTAAAAATAAAAGAATTTTGTGTTAAAATAAATTTGTTTTCCTTAATTAAATTAGGGCAATTTTTTTTATCTTATAAATACTTTATGATGAAAAACCTAAAAGGGAGTCCTCCACACTTTTTTTTAGACCTGAAATTTTCAGAATTCTTCTTCTTCTATTTTTTCTCTTCAAATAAATTTCAGATTTTCTCTTTTAATTAATAAGGTTTAATTGAAATTGAGAAATCAATTTTCAATTCTTAATTATTCCAATTAATTTCTTTGTTTTTCCGCCATAAACACAAGAAATTAATCATCACTTTTAAATCAATTTCTTTTCAATTTTAAGCATACAAATTAATTCCTTTGTTTTTCCCATAAACAAAGAGAATTAATTTTATTGCTACATTATTTTTTCAATCAAGTTTCCAAGAAAATCATCACTTTTCCTTCATCAAATCCAATACTCTGAGGGTAAATATTCTAGGCTTAATGTCTATTTTCTTTTATCTTATTTATATTTAAGTTATTCATGTATATTTTATTGTTTTTATTGATTTATTTATTGTTTTCATTTATTCATTTGTTGTATTGATTTTATATTTGTTCTATTTAATTGTTTATATATGATTTTATTTTTATTCATGTGAATATTGCTTTCTTTTAATTCCTAACATGTAAATAATTTATTTTATTTTGATTCCTCATTATTTTTAACATGCAAATAATTAATTAATTTTTGTTAATCATTTTTGCCATATAAATAGTTTATATTAATTATGAACGCATCAATTAACCTTGTCATATATCATTATTATTTTCATCATTCCTTTGTTTGCTACCTTTTATTATTCTTTTTATCATTGTTACATGATTTATTTATTATTATTTGTTTATTTATTCATTTATCATTTTTCACTTCTCATCATTATTTTCATTGTGTGTATATTTTCATGTAATAATTAATTAACATGTTTTATTTTATTTTCATCACATCATTTAATCATTTATCATATATAATGCATGTTTCTCATTTATTTTGGTTTGTTAACATTTTTGTTCAATTATCATTCTTTTCATGTCATCTTATTTTATTTTAATTTGTTATTCATTATTTTGTATGTTTAGTTGATTTAATTGATTTAATTACTAACATTATTTTATTTGTATTTTGTTTTTTTATGTCTAAACTAATTTTTTTGATTGGGTGTTTTTGCGAGCACACGGGGAGGTCTAAAAGGCTCACTCGAAATATTTATTTTTCTTTATTTGTAATATTTTATTTATTTGGCTTTTTTTTATTTATTTATTTTTGCCATATAATTTTCTTATAAAACTGTTTATTTAGGCCTGCTAGAAAGAAAGTCACTAAACCATTTTTATTAATTAACTTGGTATTTTTCCTAAATAAAAATGGGATCAATGTCTCAATTTTCTCCATCCAAAATCATCACATAAAAATTGTTTCATAATAATATGAATGCGAGGACCAATTTCCACACCATTAATGAATATCTCGATTTATGCATGATCTGTATTTTCTTTACAATTGGGGTTGTATTCCGCCCCTAGTTTTATTGTAATATTTTTACTTATGCTTTTACCGCTTTTCTTAAATGTATGTTGTGCGCTTTAATTAATTGCATTAAATGTATGTGAAATGGGATGAAATAATAAATTCAAAACTCAATTATAAACTTAACCAAGGTATGAATAAATGGGAAGTCCTGAACTCACTGTGGTTTTTGGGGCTTAATGAGGTGAGAGGTCTAGGACTTCCAAGAAACCTCTTGAGTCTCACCAAAAGACTTAAATTTACAAATCCTAGGCTCTAGGGGGTAGAGGCTGAGACCTCCAAGATCTCTCTGGCTTGCCCAAGATGGATATTTATGCGCCGCCTTAGGCTCACTGAGGCTAGACGACCCTTCCCAATGTTCTATTAGGTGGCGACTCCAAGAAACCTCATTGTTGCCAAAAATAGACGCACTTGTAAATACCTTACAAGTTTTAATGAATCCCATCCCGATCGCCCTAAAAGCGGGCTTTCGGGAGGCCACGGGGTTCGACGCGCGTCACACCAGCGCGCGATCGCGATAGCGATGCTAGGCACACTCTGTCTCGAGCGTGACGTAAGTCACAATCGCGACAGAAGTTAATCTGCTCTCCTTCTCGCACGAGCACGGCATTTTGGGAACGTCGCCCTGTCGCAAGTACAACAGGTTCTGTTTTCACAATGGGAATCTTTGGTGTTTTTAATACTCATTTTCTAAACTTACAATGTTTTTAAACATATGCATGGATAATTTTATGAGCAATATGAATTAATTAAATGTTCTTATGTATGGTAATAATTGAAATGTAAGTAGTTTCATCCATCATTATTATTTTATGAATGTATATGTGTAAAGAAATGTAAATGTATTCGTTAAGTTTAAATGGGTGCTCAATGCCTAATAACATGCATATGTTTATTATGGTCATATGAATTTACAACATGTGAAATAATGCGTGATTGGCTTGGAATATGATAAGTGTGATTGTGCTAATGATTTGCATGCTTGTGAATGCATGAACCTACATGAAAATGAAAGAATGTTATAAGAATTTTAATAGAAACATGTGTGTACTTTAGCCTGCATAGGTCAAGTCATGGATAGATCGGCATGCCTATAGAGTTCTGTTAGCTGCAGCCCTCTGTTATGTTCTAGACCCTGATCAGGTCCCTGTTCGGTTCCTCGCCAACCTCAATGTTTACGGATCTTGTTTAAGATCCCCTCTGTAAAATGTTTTTGATTGAGAAAATGTGAATTTGCTTTTCGATTCGTACCCGTAAGGTACCGCCATGCGTTTAGTTCAAATCATACCAGTAAGGTAGCTCCATGTGTTCGCTCGCTTATCCACCCCTTTGACTTAGCAGGAAATTTAAATGAATTGATAAGTTGTGTGATAATGTACAAAGATATATGTGAATCAAGTGTTTGAAAGTGGTTGTTGAAATGATAAGCTTGTGCTTCACGCACTAATGTGTTCTGGATCTTTCACGGACTCGTATGTGGAATTGTGTGGTATCTTTGGATGCCTAAATGCATTGCATCTGAACCTAATGTCGGTTAAATGAAGAGAAATGTAACAGATAATGTTTTTCTGACAAGTGTGTATGAATTTTTACTGACTGCATGTGAATTTGTATGTGGATATTGCATGTTACTAATCTGTTCAAAATTCAGAGTATGATTGTTTACATGAAATCTTTTTCACGAGTTATTGAGATATTTGTTATACATTTTGCTATAGTTAAGAACTTGGTGAATGAGCTTTATGAATGTATTCGTTTATATGTTTAATATGAGAATACAGGTATGTTATGTATTATCTACCATGTGGATCTTAGCATGGATTATTACTGTAAGTATATTGGTAAGTAATTTATGTGCATTGTTTATTTGTTGTAATGAATATGATGATGTTATATTGATTGGTAAGTAAGGAATAAAAATGTGTTAATCATAATATGGATAACTGGATTTAGGAAATAAGTTAGGATTAATTATGGAACATGCGTTTTAAGTTTTCTGTAGAACTACGTGGTTCTGATTCCCTAACCATAGGGATACGTAGGAAGCTTGGAAAAAAATTCCAAGCCCGAACCAAATCTGAAAATCTATATGTTTTGTTTAGATTCGAAAAATGAATGTTTTGAATAAATGAAATATTCTAAGGTAAGTACTAATACTGTAATCTGCATGATTTTGGAAATGTTAGTAATAATGGGAATTGATATGACTTATTTTGCCCGGCTAGCAAATGTATCTTTGGTAACCTAGGGGGTATAACTATTCACATAGTTAATTAAATGAATTAAGCAAATAATGAGTATGCATAATGTCATTTTAAATTACTAAGGTAATAATGTAAATTATGGCATATGGTATGTAAACAAATGTATATAGGAAATTGTTTAAGTTTCGTATGAGAAAAAGAATATGAATTTATGATAGCTTTAACCGGTGTACTTTATGTTTATGTATATATATATATATATTGACTTGCATGTGTTTGCCTCGGCAACCATTGTGAGTGGCTGACCATTATTTGTTTTGCCCGACTAAGCGTTATTGCTTAGCACGGTTGTTTGTCCTTGCAAGTTAGGAGATCACAGTAGCGTAGCGGTCCGCGGAGTCATTGGCCAACGAGTCTGTAGAAGTTATAGGAAGTGTTATTGATTGGGATGTAATTAAGTTTTATTTATTAGCTTTTGTAATGAGTTGTAATATTCTATAGTGCGAACATTGATGTGTGGATGACATAGATTTAGAATGTGCATGTCTTGAGGTTCTGTTTTCTAAAAATTTTATTATCCTGATTTTTGTTTAACTGTGAGTGTCTTTATCTGGTAGCACCTTTTGCTCACCATAGCTCTCCATCCTTCGATATGCTACGTGTGGGTGTTGGGGTTATTATACAGTGGGACACACGCGATAGAACAAATCGCAATTGGGTTGTAGTTAGAGAACACTACCTCTCACAACATTCAGCCACCAAGCAAGCCGAGACGAGGCTAGCGGTGCACATGCAATAGAACAAATTGTGATTTCGGTGCGTTTTGATAACACTGCCTATCATGACAGTCAGACATCTTGCAGGCCGAGACGAGGACCGCAGGATGAAGGTAGTTGAAGGAATCATCAAAGGGTCGTGGTAAAATACACTACTACTCTGCAGCGAGGAGTCACCAGCTTGAATGCAAGAACAGAAAGGTAAGGACTGCCTCAGGTATGAATTTTTTTCCTTCTTTTCTGAATTTTTGCTCATGTAGACACTAGTGTACTAGTTTCCCAAAAATTGGGACCAACTGTACACACCAAGTCTGTTTCCAGGTAAATGGATGAAAGTTGTGAGTTTTCATTCTCCGATTTTACAAGGATTGATGATTCTTCTCGGTGATAGGGCATTACTGGAGATCAGGAAAAGTTCCTATTTTGAAAATCTGGACTTTGCTCCACCGACGGGTATGCCATCGGTCCGACGGACGCCCGTCGCTCATTCCCAAGGACAACCCCCACTCACATGAGCTGTGCCTGTCGCTCGCGTGGAACGGGTTCGTCTCTCACGGGAGCGACGCCCGTTGCACTTTTGAGAGGCCCGACCCTCACAATGACCACTGACCATCGCTCGCTTATAGAGGCCGTCTCTCATGTTGTCCAACACCCGTCGCTCATGCGAGAGATGCCTGCCTTTCGCGAGCAATGGCTGTCTCTCGGCCTCCATCTCTCGTGAGTGGCCCGCCGCCCAAAAGACCAAGGATGCCCCCATCACCGACGCCCATCGTCCTCCACCGATGCCCCTCGATCAATCCTTGTAGAACTTGATGAACAAAAATAACGCAACATTCACCTTCAGAGGTAATATTCCGAGGGTAAACATTCTAGATCAATCTCCATTACATTTAATCATCTCATATTAATTTTGCACATAAAATCTCATTTTCTTGAAAATAAAACTTTTTTTGTTAGATTTTCTCTATTTTTCTGGGTCTGGGATGACCGATGGGAAAAGGACCCACCGACAGCCATTGCTCATTCGAGCGATGGACTGTCGAGGGCTTATACCTCCACCTGTCAGTCGGCCTAGGGATGCCCGTTGCTCACGCATTATGGGCCGTCCTTGGGCCTTTCCCCCCTCCATGTCCTTCACTCTCTTTTCATTTATTCCTTTCCTTTCCTTTCCTTATTTTCATTATAAATTTTTATAGATTATTTTCTTCCTTATTTATTTTTTATGTATATTTTGTTTTAATTGTCGTACTAACATGATTTTTCTTTTTGTGAGTTTTTTTGCTTGTTTATTAGAGTTGGGTTACTAAAAATGGAAGACACTGCAATGATCTAAGAGCCTTCATTCGGGTTTATTCCTCTACCTTTTCTCCTTCATATTTTAATTTCAATTTATTATAAATATTATTTTATTCCGTTAACGAAAATGGTTAAGTATTTGTATTAATTAAATTGGAGTTTTCATTAATAAAATGAGGACCAATGTCCTATTTCTTTCATCAAATAAAATTGACACTTTAAAGTTGTTTTTGTAAGTATACATACGAGGACTAATGTCCTCACTCCCTAACGAACATCCCGTTTTATGTATGATCCACATGTCATTCACAATGGGTGTTATTGTCACATCCCAAATATGGCATAGTCAAAAATTATATGTTAAATGGATTTATAAGGGTATTTTCATGAATGTTCATGTGGGAATTGGTCAATTGAGGACTTAATTGGAAATGCAATTAAAGTATTAGTGACAGAAATTCTTTACTGACTATAAGGTAATTATTAAGGACGTAATAGTTAATTATATGGAGCAAATCGTACACTACAAGAAAACACATATTTCCCGACGAAAATTACCGATAAAAAATATGTAATTTCCGTCAGGAAATAAAAATGCCGACGGAAAATGATTCCGTCGGCAACGAAGGCGTAGGGAAATATTCCCAACAGAATAATTTCCGTCAAGAAATTTTTGACGGAAAGCCAAATTCTGTCGGTAATTTCTCGACGAAAATTTGAGTTCTGTCGAGACATTTCCCGATGGAATATGTCCTTCCGTCAGGAAATTTCCTGACGGAAATTCTGTTTCCGTCGAGAAATTTCCCGATGAAATATCTCCTTCCGTTGGGAAATTTCCCGATGAAAATAATTTCCGTCAGGAAATTACCGACGAAATTTAGCTTTCTGTCGGGAAATTGAAAAAAATTTAAAACTAAAAATTAAAAATTTTATTTTTTTTAATGCAAATATAACCTTTAAAATTAATTGCAAAATAATGAAAAAATGATGATAATATTTAAATTTGAATATCCAATAATAGTCGAATTTAATAATTATGCTAGTTATAAAGTTAGTAATTATGTAATAACATAATATCCATATATGTTTAGTACAAAATCATAACTAAGCTGATAGCGACAGCGGCGGCAGAGAAGTACGATCAGACTTCTGCGATGACGAGGTGACCATACCCTTCAAATTTGCCATCTCATTGCGTAGCTTAGATATGAAGTCGAGAGATTGTCGCCATCGAGCCTCTGAGTCTTGCCACCGAGCTTCTGAGTCTTGCCATCGAGCCTGTTACTGTTGCAATTCAGATTTTAGATCAATTATAGCATTCTGAAGTTCAAGTACTTCCCTGGATGCAGACTGTCTATTAAATGCGGTAGTACTTGAACTTGAGGAATGCGAGTAACAGGATTTGGCCAAAGAACCTAAGCCAAATATCCGTCCTCGCTGGTCTCTACCACCAGCCATTTCATAATAGATCTGATTCGCATCAACATTATCGGGAGTCTGTGAGCGTTGCTGAATTTCCTCTTGAACTTGTTCCTGTCGTAGGACAAATGTTTTACAATAAGTAACAATTAATAATAACTAATATTTAAAATTTGTAAAATATAGTAATATGGACTTACATGTAAAACCCTTGACCGAGAATTGACGAATGTTTGACCATCATGATTTTAGGTGTGGGTGCGCAAGAATACCTCAGCAATGGTAACCGGTCGATCCATCGATGCTCCCTGCAAACATAAAAAGAATTAAAGGTGAACCAATAGTTTATTGAGTTTTCGTACAAGTTTTTACTAAAATTTCGGCAGATTTTCCCCTATATTTGGAGCATACCTCATGTATACAAAGACATAAAAACACTTCAAATTTCGAGGCTATACTAGCATCCAACGTTCAAGAACAATGCAAACTCCTCACACAAGTAACATTCCCATCCTCCTCTATGGTAATGAGATAAATTTTAGACATCATAACCAACAATTAAAGTGGTAACAGTAATATTTTGTAATACTTACAAGTTTATTTGCATGTTCCCGATGGGACATCAATCCTCCAGTATGCAAGCATGAACTGAGTCCCTCAGGTCCTTCCCGTCTGTTACTAGAATTTCGCTTTGAAATGGAAAGGGCTTCAGGCATCGTCCAATACTGTTCCCAATGTGCCCATGTATCTTCGGTCATATAGAGAGGTCGGACACCATCAGTTTTTAACAAGCACACTAAATCTCTGTAACATCCCTGCGCACGATTCTCCCACACAGAATAAATGATGTCGTCTATCGCCGAGTCCCAATAACATTGTTTCTTATGAGATAGACAGAACAAAAACCAAAATGTAAGCAAGTGTAAAATATAATTTGTTATGTAACAAAATTTATCATAAATTTCTTACCTTGAATTCTTCGAAATAAAAATTCTTTGTTTCCTCTGACACATTCTTCCAGGCAAACCCATCGTATTCAATTCTGTTTTTGAAAGAGGTAGTCATTTTGCGTGAGCATGTTCCCGACGGATTAAATCTAAGATACAACAATATGAATAACGTTAATATAAGTAATAACCATCATTGAAATCATAATGAAGTGAAATATTATTCACTTACTCCTTTGCTGTGATGGTGATGTACATTCTTCCATTGGGTCCAATTGAGCTAGGCATAGGCTCTTCCGCTTGTTCTGTTCCTGACACCTGAGTTGGCATAGATTCGGGTTGTGCCATGGGAGTGGAATTAGTGGAAGGAATGGTAGATGGTGCAACAGTTGGGATGGTCGGCGATGCGTCAGCTTGAGTGCTGGCATTAAGCCCATGCGATGGAGAGCCTCCATCACCAATACTGTCGACGCCATCATGCAACCTAAGACGTGGAGGAATCCCTGTACTCTTCTTTCACTTAAACATTTTTCAACTTGTCATTATAAGAAAAATGCATATTGTCAGATAATAGAAAATAATTATATTGTAATAAGCATATTAAATTAAAATTCTAGTCAGTGCAATATTAATTGTTCTCACATGATAAGCAAGTAGGTAAACAAATTATTCGCTATCGTCACTAAGCTGTAAATTGGAATTCAAATCATCTTCATTTTCCGATGTTCTCAACCAGCAACAGTCGATTTTCTCAACAGGCAAACCTAAACTACTGATTAGCTTCTTCACATTGTACAAATTATCAACCATTTTATGCTTAGGAGGCAATGATTCATTGTACCAAGCAAGAATTTGGTCAAAACTTTAATTTGAAATATGGCCTTCGGATTTTATATTCAATATTCGAGCTACAAAAGATAACTGAGTCATGTTGTTACAGCCTGGCCATAACTCCTGATCTGCTGAATTTAGCAAATCGTAAAATTTTGTTGCATTTTTGTTCGGTTCTTCCATCATTGGTGTACTTTCCCTAAAATCATGGCCCGCTGCATCGTAAACAATTTGGAGGTATGGATTATTATTCACCCCTACATCATCAGCTCCAAATTCCCCACCTCTTTCAAATTCACCCTCAGTTATTGACATGTTACCCACATTTCCCATCGAGGTACTGCAAATTGATGGTTCTTCGTGTCGTATCCACTCAAAATAATTTTGAACAAATCCCTTTCTGAACAGGTGAAAATATACTTCATCAACTGGAAGATAAGTAAGGTGTTGGCATTTTTTGCATGGACGTCTTATTTTAGCCTCGTCCATATGTGCAGGTTGAGAACTGGCGTATGCAATAAACGATTGAACCCCTTCCACATATTCGGGATTAATGTAACCATTCCTTGTTTTTCGTCTATACATCCAAGATCTATCTACGTTACTCATAATTAATTCCAAAACTGTTATATAAACAATGAGACATCTAAATTAGAATTATAAAAATCTAATTCCAAAAAAAAAATTAATATATTAGACAATAATGCTAGAAACTCAAAATATAACTACTTTTATGAAAAATACATAATTAATTGCGACAATTGCTAGTCATTTAAACAATAATTAGACGGATTATTATGCTAAAAACAAAAAAAAATACAAATTATCATATTACAGTCAATAACCTAGATAATAATACTAATTGAAAAAATAACTTTACAAGAATATTATACTCAATAACCTACATTATATTTTCATATACTCAATAACCTATAGCCAATCAAGGAATAAGTTAGATGCATGTAGAAAATGAAATTTGCACTAATTAAAGGGTCTAATTAAAGGGTAAAATTTATACTAATCAAGAAATAAGTTAATAGCCAATCTTTTTCATATCCCCTTTTGAAGGGTGAAATTTTCACTAATTAAAAATTAATTCGAACACCAATTAACACTAATTAAAAATTTATATTTTCTTCAAATAATATTTAATATTCAACAATACCTAACTAACATAAATAAATTAATAACAATAATAATCATATTAACAATAATAATGATATAATCAACTGAACAATAATAATAATATTAATAATAATATTATTAGTAATAATAATATTAATAATAATTAATATTAATAATTAATATTAATAATAACAATTAATAATATTAATTATTAATAATAATAATTAATATTAATAATATTATTATTAAGAATAATAAAATTATTAATATTATTATTTTTTCGGAATTTAATAATAATAATAATAATAATAATATTAACTAACAGAAAAAAAATATAAGGGAGCAGATCGCGTACCTAACGCTGGAGGAGAGGAGGAGGAGGAGTGGAGGGAGGAGGAGGAGGCGGAGGAGGGGAGGCGGACCGGCAGCAGGCTGATCGGAGTGGAGGACGTCGGCGGAGAGGACGGTGGCACACAAAGGGAGGGAAAGAAGTGGAAGATCGGAGCGGGAAGAGGGAAGGAAGGGGAGAGAGGAGGAGGGGAGGGGACAGGCGACCGGAGGGGAGAGGGAGGAGAGAGAGAGGGGATCGGGTCTGGGGGGAGGGTAATAAATTCTGAATTTTTACTTTTAGCAACGGAGGGTTTTACTCCGTCGCTAAAATTACCGACAGTTTATCCAATCCATCGCTAATTTTAGCGATGCTTTATACTTCCGTCGCTAATTGTAAAATTATTACCGACAGATTAAACTAATCCGTCGCTAAATAAAACATAATTATTTTATTTTTTATTTAGCGACGGTAATTAAAAACTGTCGCTATTTTTAGCGACGGTTCTAATAAACTGTCGCTAATTTTAGCGACGGTTTTAATAAACCGTCACTCTTTTTAGCAACGGTTTAATTTTTCGTCGCTAAATACTGTCGCAGAATTTGGTGGGAATAATTGTCGCCATATTTAGCGATGGATTTTAATTTTCGTCTCAAATTAGCGGCGGCTAAATGTAACCATCGGCATTTAGCGACGGAAGTAATTTTTCGTCGCTAAATAGCTATCGAATGTCACTTTCGCCGCTATTTAGCAGCGAAAATAGTTCCTTCGCTATTTTCTTCTTTTCTTGTAGTGGTAAATGGGCAAGGTAGTGGAATAAGGGGTCAAATGAGAACATGACGCATGGATGGGTTGTGAGGGTAACTAAAGGATTTGAAAGAAAGAGAGAGAGAAGAAGGCAGAATTCTTGCTCTTTCTATTCTCCGTTCTTTCTCTCATTCTCTTCCTTTTCTTCTCTTTAACCTTTGCATGTGTTATTATTCAAGTTGTGCTGGATTTTTAGTGATCAAGAACTGAGTTTCAAGAGGTAAGTGACTGGTTTTGTAGTTTGGATTCTCATATTCTTCATCTTCTTCTCCTTCAGATTGGATTTATAATGGGTTATACGGTTATTTTGCATGGGTTAATTAGGTGTTTGTTTTATTTGGATTATGCAAGAATCTGAAGAGAAAAGGAGGAACAAAGGGAAAGAAAAGTTGGGTCTTGAGTTTGGAAGGATATCTGCAACCAGGTTTGGGAGCTGTTTGTGTGTGAATATATTTGTTTGGGAGTTGTTTGTTCATCCTCCTTGGATCATTGAGTGTTATGTCCATTTCTGATCTTGGTGTGCTCTAATACAAGTAAATGCATGTGTTTAATAGATTTATGTATATGATTTGGAGATGTTATAATTCTATGCTTTGATGTGTTTTATGATTTTTGCATGAATGTTTGGAAATCTGAGTTGTTGAATGTGTTTTAACAGGTACTTGTATCGAGTTTGAATATATGTTAAGCATGATAAATGTAACTTTGGATATGTGTTTCACAGTGGTATATGTTAAAAATATGATCAATGGATTGAGGATATATGTATAATTATTGGGGTTGTGTGAAGTCATATGCATGTTGAGATGAATTTTGTTGGGTTTGGTTTTGGAAACAAATGAGTTTTTTGGGAAAATCTGGGTTAGGGGGTGTTTAGACGGCGGTAAGGATAGACCAGACTGCCGTGTAACCGCTCTCAGGTTTGCTGTCCGTCGAGCCACATGGCGGTATGGCTTTGACTTACCCCCATGTAAAGTGTCTTACATGACGGTAAGACAATGTCATACCGCCGTGTAAAAAGCTACTGCCTCCCATTTTTGGTAAAATGTCACTTGTATCTTTTCCTTTTTATGTTAATTTGGGTTTTTAACCTTTATTTATGTATTATTAACTAGTAAATGAGATTTGTTAGTCAAATCTTTTACTTGGTTTGTTATGATAAGGTTATTACATGATTTTGCTTATGCATGTGTAAAGTTATAGATGCTTTACATCAAGTTATATGTACACGATTGATCGTCTCATATAAGGTTTAAATGTATATGATTTATATCTTAGAATTTTTGACCAATACATGTACGTATACATGCATAATGTGATTATACTTGAGTCATCCTTTCTTACATGATTATAATACTATAGTACACATGAGTTATGTTTTTGAGCGTGTACGGTCATAGTTGTGGTTAGGTAAGCGCTTATCGAGGTCAGTGTGTGTGTACAGCTGCTATATGTTATACGTTATACGCGGCCCCGTTTGGGTCATTTCATATGATTTGAGGCTTAGATCTCCGGTAAACTTTCGGGTATACATGATTAAAAAGATGTTTTGAGACCCATGTCTCCATATGCTTGGGATATTGTGTTCTATCAGTATCCAAATTGATCGTATCCACCTCTAATGTATAGTCAGGCTATTATATGTGGCTAATAAATGTTGTAAATAAATAAGATGTGCAATGTCATGTTTTCACGATAAGATGTACATGAATTCATGATTAGCATTATGACACGTACTTTACAAAGTTGTGTGTTTAATATGATTGTATTGCTGTTAAATCATATCAAATGAGATGCTTATGTTATGTTGTTTCTTTATATGTCTTGTAAATACGGATTGATGTTATAAGATTATGTATATGAAAGATGCCATGATATGCTGCGATGCTTATGGTTGAATTGCGAGTGTTTAATTTGAGTAAATATTAATCACCTATTCAGTTGTTATATAAGCATTATTTACACGTTTAATTGTTTAGATAAGTTTTTAAATGGTTAATGTAGTTATTTGTACATGCATATCTGGTTGTTTGTTCCTCCCCACTAAGCGTTATCGCTTAGCACGGGCTCTTTTCCCGTGTAGGTGGAAGGTTCATTTTGGAGTCGGACATTTGCAGGTCGGCCACTAGAAGTCTTTTGTTGGAGTTTCTTTTGTGTATTCCGCTGTTTTTGTATAAGGTTTTTGGTTTTGGCAAATGTATTTTTGTAAAAGGACAATTATTTTGTATATGTATATGTTTAATGTTTACAAATCCCTTTTGTAAAACGAAATGATTATATGTATATGGATTTGTTATCTTTTAATTAAATGCATTTATTATCTTTCTCTTGATTGGAGTTAGTATATGTATTTGTTATCACAGCGCAACCGACATCCTTCCAACGGGGGTGTTACGGTTATATTTCGCCCATAGTTCTGTTGTAAGCTATTATATTTTTGATTTGCTTTATTTTGAGCTACTTTATTTAATGCTTTCATTATATGATTGATTTGACGCTTTAATTATTGCATTAAATTGAATGAGAAAATGAAATGAAATTTTAATTTCAAAATTCAATTATAATTTAATCATGGTATGAATAAATGGGAAGTCCTAAACCATCTCTGGTCTTAGGCTCAAAGAGGTTAGAGGACCATCTCAATGTACTATTGGGGTGGGGTCTCCAAAATATCTCTTGTTTCCCAAAATAGGCCTAATTTGCATAATCCTA
Source organism: Excoecaria cochinchinensis (assembly GCA_947683425.1). NCBI lineage: Eukaryota > Viridiplantae > Streptophyta > Magnoliopsida > Malpighiales > Euphorbiaceae > Excoecaria > Excoecaria cochinchinensis. The sequence goes on from CANTUQ010000004.1 coordinate 10,292,824, forward strand.
GGTTCCATGAGGTTAGACGACCACCTCAATATCTTATTGGGGTGTGGTCTCTAAAATATCTCTGGCTTGTATATGCATCGTCTTAGTCTCCATGAGGTTAGAGTACAATCCCAATGTTCTATTGGGATGGGGACTCAAAAATATCTTTGGCTTGCCCAAAATAGATATAGATGTGCTGTCTTAGGCTCAATGAGGATAGACGACCTTTCCTAATGTTTTATTTGGTGGCGACTCCAAGTGTAATGACGCAAAAAGGGCCTATTTGGAATTCGCATGCTAAGTAGGAAAATTAAGGGTATTTCAATAAATTGTTCATGTGGGAATTTGAGCAATTAAGGACCTAATTGAAGAATTTATTAAAGTTTTAAAGTGAGGAGTTTATTTAGTGAATTATGTGTATGGTACCAAGGATTTAAATGTGTTAAGTGAAGAAGTTGCCTAGTGAGTAGTGTGTTTGGTACTAAGGATGAAAAGAAAGTCAAAAGATGGATCTTGGGCCCAATAGGAGCATGCCATGTGTCTTGGTAGGTGAAAATTTAATGAAAAAGGAAGAGAGAGGGAGGGGAGGGGAGGGCAGAAAAAGAGGAAGCTTCTCGTGGAAGCTGTCTTCTCCTCTTTCTTCACTCTTTCCCATTCTCTCCACTCTTCCTTCTTCATTTTCTACTCTAAACCCCTCCCTTGTGTTCTTCTTTGAGGTGAGTTTGGATTTCTGAAGTTTTGAGCTGGATTTTTAAAGAGGTAAGTGCTTGGGTTTGATTTGGGTCTCTTCTTCATCTTCATCTTCTTTATTTTCTTATTTTGAAAGAGTGAATGAATGGTTTGATTTAAGTGTGTATTTGGCTGGGTTTTGTACAAGAATTAGAGGAGAGAAGGAAGAGCAAAGGAAAAGAGAAAGTGGGATTTTGAAGTGGACGGATTGAAGCTTCATTTTGAGGTTTGGGAGTGTTTTGCGCTCTTCTCTTTTTGGATCATCTGTATGTTGTGCTTTAATTTTCTAGTGATCTTGAGTGTTAAATCATTTGTAAATGCATGTATATGATTGAGTTGGATTGTTGGTTTGGCATGATTCAAGTTGTAGTGATGTGCATGTAAAGTTTTATTAGTGATATAGTAGGAGTTAGAGTAAATTCTGGGTTGTTTGCTCTGGCGATGTAATTGTGATTTCTTCTTTAAATTAGTAAATTGAGTGTATATTGATGATAAGCATGTCTTGGTATGCTTTTGAGTGTTGAGGTAAGTGCTAGTGCATGATTGAGTGGATTTGAAGTTGGTTGTGTGGGAGGAAGTGCAGTGAAGTACGAATTTCTTTGTAATTCTCATCTCCGTTGCGAGCGAGGCAGAGTGCGGTATGGCTTTCGTGCTGCTAAGGAGCCCTTTATCGCGAGCATGACATAAGTCGCTAGCACGACAGAGAGCTCGGTAGGCCAAACTTCGGCGAGCCGAGCCCCAGCGCGAATGCACCTACGAGCGCGATCGAGAAGGGGAAGTGCCCCGTCTCTGTCACGAGCGCAACAGAGCTTAGTAAGGTGAGTGTCTGTCGAGCCGTGCTTCTTTGCGAGTGCAAGCACGCGATGGGGTACCCTGCTCTCTATCGCGATCGCAACAGTGGCCCTTCCTGCCTGCCCTATTTTTTTGAATCATTTCTTTTTTTCCCACTTTACTTGGTTTCTCACTATAGTATGGTTCAGGTTTTGCTAGTGCCTTGCTAAAATTATTGTCCTAGTGTTGCATTAGTGAACAATGATAATGATAGTGCTTTGATTTGTGTAATTGGATAATTTAAAGTATTGAAATTGTGACTGAGTAGTTGAGCCTAAAGTGTCATAGTAGTGGATAGATAAGCATGCTTATAAAGGGATAGTGAGTGTAGCTGCCAGTATTGACCCCACTTCGGGTCTAGTGATTTCGGTTGACCTCCGTTATGATCTGAGTGAAAATGCTTTGAGGCTCCGGTCTCCAGTGTAGTGTTCCCGTATCCACCGCTACTGAAATTCAGGCTATGGTTTGAAGTGTTTGGCATTTTTGCTTAGTGAAGTGTTATGATTATTGAGTGATTCCAGTTAGTGTATTTGCTTTATACATGCTGTTTTAAAGTTCTGCTTCCTTATAGTAATTATGACCTATGTATCTTTGTTTTTCGCTGCTTAGAGATTTCAATATGTAGTTGCATGATATTATTGAATAGTATTCTGTTATCTTTGTTCCTCGCCACTAAGCGTTATCGCTTAGCACGGGTGTTCTTCCCGTGTAGGTGGCAGGTTTTGGTTCGGATTGAGTTACGCATCTACAGGGTTGGCCATTAGGAGTAGAGTTTTATTTTATTTTGTACTCCTCCTGTACTTCTTTTTGTATATCATTTTGATTATGTAATTAAGTGAATTAATTTAGATACAGTGATATATGTATTTGATGACATATATAATATATTTCTGATTATATGTTAAGTTTATAAAATTTATAATTGTTAGTGTATGCTTCCGCTGAGATGTATGCATGTGTGTGAGTGAGTGTAGTGGTAGCGCACCGGTATCCTTCCAATGGGGGTACTGAGGTATTACATTTAGTGGTATCAGAGTGCCGGTTTAGGCAGTTATTGTTGTCTTTGATTGTTTGAGTGTCGAGTCGTTGCATGCGAGCCGGTTTTGTGCCATGGCCTAATGCAGATGTGTCTTGTGTAGTGTCTAGATGGAGTCCGATCCAAGTGAGAACGTGAGTGAGACAACGGGCAGTGTTAATGCGGTTAGAGTTGGTGACCCTTCTCCGCAGCATCAGCGTGATGAGCGTCATGATATACCTGGTATGGGATTTGAGAATCCAGCCTTAGTGCAATGTTTGTTTCAGTTAGTGGATAAGCTGACGGCTCCTAAAGCTCCTACTGTGTTATTGAGAAAGTGAGGAGCGAAAGATTTTCATGGGACTTCGTTGGACCTGTCACACCCTGAAGAGTACCCTAGAAGGATTGGGCGTATTGAGAATGAGTAGTGACCCTGGGTTGTGCATATTGAAGTGTTTGGTATACCAATTGAACAGTTTAATAGTTAATATGAAAGTTTCGATAAGTGTGGCTAATGGTAAATTTGTAAAGTATGAAAATAGGATTTAATTGAAAAGAATTTAAGTTGAGAAAGGAAATAATTTGTTTAGTGAGAAATTTATATTTAGATAAGGACTAAGAAGAGTTCAGTTAAGGACCTAAATGGATATAAGACCAAGATTTTTTATTTTGGACCAATGGGTGTGAGACAAGTGGCAAGGCATTTGGAAGAGGTGTAAAAGGAAGAAAGAGAAAGAAAGAGAGAGCAGAAAAAAATCTACTCTCCCCTTCTTGTTTCCCATTTCCCTTCTTTACTCTTCCTCTTTTCCTTTTTGTTCCAATGTCAATTGATTTCCCTCAAATTAAATACCAAGATTTGGAATGATGAAGTTATTTAGCTTAAGAGAATTAATTAAAGAATTTGTCAAGGAGAGGTAAGTTTAAGTTTTATTTTCCTTGATTTCTTGGGTTAGCTTTTAAACCCTAGTTTGATGGTTTGTGTAATTGTGTGTTTGATGAGGGTGTTGGATGAGAAAGACTTTGAATGGATTTTTGGAAACAAGAAAGATCAACCATGAAGCTTTTAGGAGCAAAGGAGTTGAGGTTTAGTAATTGGTGTTTAATTTTTATTTTGTTTAATTCATGAACTTGTTTTAAATGAATTGATGTTTGAGATGATGATTGTGTAAATTTGATTTAATTAGATGAGTCTTAAGCAGATAAAATATGTATTAATTGTGTGTTTTGAAATTGGTGTTTAATTTGGGGAGAGACACCTTTGTTTTTCTGGAAAATTTGGATATTCATCGTTTCACACGGAGGTGAGGGACTTTCATACCGCCGTGTGATTCTATTCTGGTTGCCTGTTCGTCGAGCCACACGGCAGTAAGGGTTTACCATACCTCCGTGTGGAACGCCTCACACGGTGGTAAGGGTTTACCATACCGTCATGTAACATCCTTCTGTTTTGGATTTTTGGATTTCTGAATTCTCCTTCTCCTGTTTTCCCTAGTTAAGCATTAAAATGTCTTTCAATTTATGGGTTGTTTAGTATGGTGCACATATACGACCTTAAAATAATATGTAACCTATTTTACTAAACAATTAATACTTGAACTAAGGAGTTAATTTGCTATGGATATTTCATGTGTGTGTTTATATGTATATGTGTGTGTATATATATATATATATATATATCTGAAGGAATGTAACTTGACTGGAAAATTAAATGTGTATAGGGTATCGAATGCTAGGAAGATTTTGATGTGTGTATATGACTGTATAAAATTATGAAAAGTATATGTTTGGTTCCTTTGTTTTGAAGGTGATAATCATGATAAGTGGGTTTGGCTATTGAATGAATGGGTGTATGATTAAAATTATGATTCATATTATAAAGAAGAATATTGTAAATGACATAAGTAATATATGATTTATTCAAATGTTCTCACACATGGTAAGAAGCGAAATATGAGGATTTACCCACCACTATTATTATGAATGTATGTGTGTAAATAAATGTGATTTGATCGTTAATTCTTAAGGAATGCATGATTCCTGATGATAAGGCTATGTTAAGTATAATTAGTGCAAATGATATGTAAGTATATGAATGCATGTGTTTAGATAATTATAAAGGAAGTTTACAAGTATTTAATGAACACATGTGTATGTAACTGTAGAATGTGAAAGAATTTAATAATAATATGGAAATTTAGCCTGTGTTAGTCGAGTTGTGGATAGATACGCATGCCTATAGAGTTCTGTTAGTTGGAGCCCTCTATTCTGTTTGGACCCTGATCAGGTCCCCGTTTGGTTCCTCGCGAACCTCAATGTGTATGGATCTTGTTTAAGATCCCCTCTGTAAAATGTTTTTGAATGAGAAAATGTGATGTTGCTTTTCGATTTGTACTCGTAAGGTAACGCCATGCATTCGATTCATACCCATAAGGTACTGCCATATGTTCACTCTCTTATCCACCCCTATGACTTAGCAGGCAATAAAAGAGTGAAATAATGTGAATTGTTGATAAGCTCTGTGACGATTTGTAAATTGATTATGTGAATAAGCATTTGATGCATTTGTGATTAATGCCATTTGACTGGTGCTTTATGCACCCCTCTGTTTAGGATCCTCTATGGACTCCAATGTGAAATTATGTGGTATCTTTGGATACCTAAGTGGTTTTGTATCTGAATCTAATGTCAGTTAATCGAAAGGAGATATAACAAATGATGTTGTCCTGATAAGTGTGTATGAATGAATACTGTTTGCATAAGAAATCGTATGTAAGAAATGCCTGTTATCAATCTGTTCATATGTTATGAGTATGATGGTCTATGTAAAGTCTGTGTAAGAATTTTGAAATGATTGATATGCATATTTGCTATAGTTAAGTACTCAGTAAATAAACTCTATGAATATATATATCCGTTTATATATTTAAATTGAGAATACAGGTATGTATTGTGTTATCTATCTTCAGGATCTTAGCCTGGATAATTATTGTAAGTATGTTGTTAAGGAATTCATGTGCCTTGCTATTGTTTTTAATAAATGCAGTAAGTTATATATATAATGATTGGTAAGTAAGGAATAATAAAGTGTTAAGCATGATATAGACAATTGAATTTAGGAAAAATAGTTAAGATCAAATTTGGAATATGTGTGCATAAGTTTCTGTAGAACTACGTGGTTCTGATTCCCCAACCATAGGGATACGTAGGAAGCTTGGAATGACATTCCAAGCCCGAACCAAATCTGAAAATCTAAATGTTTTGTCAGTTTTGAATAAGTAACAGTTTGAATAAAATGAAATGATTTAATTTAAGTGTTGATAATGTAATTTATATGATTTTGAAATAGTTGTGATAATGGGAGTTCGGAACTTTATATTTTAAACCTCAAACGTATTTCGGAAAATTATGAAGTATAACTAATTATAGAGCCATTAAGTGATTTAAAGTATACGATAACTTTTGTTTAAAATGTATTTTTGATTAAAAAGTAAATAAGTATTTTTAATTATGGTTTATAAGATGCTAATGTATGGGTAATTACTTAAGTTTCTGTATCAAATAATGACATTCGCTTTTAATAACTTTCACTGGCATTCTTTTATGTTTACACATATATATGTTGATTTGCATGTGTTTACCTCGGCAACCACTGTAAGTGGCTGTCCATTATTTGTTTATCCCGACTAAGCATCATCGCTTAGCATGGTTGTTGTCCGTGCAGGTTAGGAGATCAGAGTAGCGCAACGGTCCGCTTAGTTTTGGCCAACAAGTCGGTAGAGTTCTAGAAAGTGTTATTTGGATTTCAGAATGTAATTAAGTTTTTGTGTATGAGTTTTTGTAATAAGTTGTAATATCTTATAGTGCAACCAATGGTATATAGATGTCATAGACCCAGGATGTGCATGTCTCGAGGTTTGTTTTGAAAAATTTTATTGTTATGATTTCTGTATTATTTGTGTGTCTTTGTCTGGTAACACCCTTCACTCACCGTAGTTTTTCGTCCTTTGATACGCTATGGGTGGGAGTTGGGGGGTTGCAATTTGGTATCAGAGCTCCGGTTTAGTCAGTTCTGGTTAACTAGGAGTTTTGAAGTGTGTCTGTATAGTTTAGTATTGGCCAAATGCGGACGATTTTGTTTTTGAGGTGTGACTTGGGAACGAGATTCTTCCTGATTCGATGAAGTGTTTGGTTAAGTGTTGGCTCAGTAGGACACTACCTACCTACCCTGTAATTGTTATATGTGTGTACGATTTGGAATGTGTCTATTAGATGAGTTATCAAGGTACTGTTAGAATTTTGTTTGATACTAGGTGTGTTAAGAGAAGGCTCTGTAGAAGTTCTTGAAGTGTATTGATATGTGGGTGCTTTGGGAGAATAGATAATTAGGGTATTTTAAGGTGGACGAGTATCTGGATTTTGTAAGGTTGTAGTAATGCTCTATATGCCCGTCAGCTATCTCCAAAAAATTGTTTGAACGAAAGCATATTGGACCATGGGGAAGGGAAAAAATGCATTATTATGGCATTAATCGCATTTTTGCATTATTATGCATACATGAACCCTCGCATCCTCATTGCATCATCATCCCTTCGATCTTAGATGAGAGGCATTTGCATATGTGTTTTGATGGAGAGAAAGCTGGCAGGTTACATTTAGTATTGATATCAAGATTCGGTGTGATTTAAGAGCATGGCATTCGTTCCGGAGAATGCACTGTGTGTGTAGTCAGAACGGAATAGAAGAGTATTTTGGAATCTTGTGCTAATGAATGTGAAAGGATTTTGGAGTAAGATATGAATATCGTTAGCAAGGAAAGTAATATGCGTTTATGGAATATTAAGGAATCGTGTAGTGAAATGTTTTAAGTTAAATGATTTACCTATCTGTGAAGTGTATGTATTTTGGTTTTCCGATTGGTGGTTAACTAATGATTATTATGATGAGTGTGTTTGGGTTGAGCGTAAGATAATGAAAAGAGAATTATGGATTTTCTTTAAATCAATTTTATGAGTTTGAGTCTAATGGGACAAGAGAAAGTTATGATTCTATGGAAGTGGTCTGAGATTATAGTGATGAGAATAAATAAAAGCAAGTAAGTATGGTAAAAGCAAAGGTGTCTTGGAATAAGTGAAATATAAGTATTTTAAGAGTAGAACGTAAGAGTTATAATATGATGATACGGAAATGATCAGTGTAAATGATAGCGAATTAGAGTATAAGTTCTGGATTTTTCCGATGTAAGTGAATTTCGAGGACGAAATTCTTTTAGGAGGGAAGAGTTGTCACACCCTGGAATGTACCCTAGAAGGATTGAGCACATTGAGAATGAGTAGTGACCCTGGGTTGTGCACATTGAAGTGTTTGGTATACCAATTGGACAATTTAAGAGTTAATATGAAAGTTTCGATAAGTGTGGCTAATGGTAAATTTGTAAAGTACGAAAATAGGATTTAATTGAAAAGAATTTAAGTTGAGAAAGGAAATAATTTGCTTAGCGAGTAATTTATATTTGGATAAGGACTAAGAAGAGTTTAGCTAAGGACCTAAATGGATTTAAGACCAAGATTTTTTTATTTTGGACCAATGGGAGTGAGACAAGTGGCAAGGGATTTGGAAGAGGTGTAAAAAGAAGAAAGAGAATGAAAGAGAGAGCAGAAAAAAATCTGCTCTCCCCTTCTTGTTTCCCATTTCCCTACTTTACTCTTCCTCTTTTCCTTTTTGTTCCAATGTCAATTGATTTCCCTCAAATCAAATACCAAGATTTGGAATGATGAAGTTATTTAGCTCAAGAGAATTAATTGAAGAATTTGTCAAGGAGAGGTAAGTTTATGTTTTGATTTCCTTGATTTCTTGGGTTAGCATTTAAACCATAGTTTGATGGTTTGTGTAATTGTGTGTTTGATGAGGGTGTTGGATAAGAAAGACTTTTAATGGATTTTTAGAAACAAGAAAGATCAGCCATGAAGCTTTTAGGAGCAAAGGAGTTGAGGTTTGGTAATTGGTGTTGTAACACCCCTAGCCAATACTAGCATACTATATGATAACATAAGCAGTATACGACGATGAGTGAAGAATGCTACAGGCCTAAAACATACGGGAAACTAAAATAAAAGTAGAACTATGAAATTTTCTTCAATAAATAAACATTCACATAATACAAAAGATGATCATATACTTGACATTACACTATCTATACAAAATCTCATTACATAACAATTAATTAATACAACACTAATAAGGAATTACATTACAAAAGTTGATCATAAACTCTAAACAAAAACTACTACGGACTTGTTGGCAAAACTCCTGCGGATTGTCCTCGGCGACATGACTAACTCCAAACCTGCATGGATACACACCCATGCTAAGCACAAAAGCTTAGTGAGGAAAAATACGTAATATGGACGACCACTCACAATGGTCGTCGGTCACAACACACAATAAATATTCAAAACTAAATCATATAAATATAATTACATGTTCCAAATACTCTTAAAGATCTCATTTAATAAGCACATAAAATTGATCATAAACGAAATATTTTAACCATAATCGTCCACATGGTCAAAAAGAGTGACAATCTTAATTAATACATGCTTTTCATGTTTTATTAATCATGCTTCTCATGTCACACATATCATTATATCAAGCCAATAACCAATTATCACTATAAAACAATTCCCACACATCGAAGAGTGATGAGTAAGAAGCTAAAAGTATAACTTCATATCCTAGCATATAAATGAATGTTACACATATAGTTATTTTTATTTAATCACTTACTTCATGTCATTGCATTATTTTCGTGTTATTTGCTCATGTTTATATTTCAAAGAAAATAACAAAACTGGACCTTGTAGGCATTCAAGGGTGTTATCACATATTCACATAGTGATCCATACAAGATCCAAAAACACATAGGTGCATGAAGTACTAGTTCAACCAACATATAAATCTGACCGACAATATATCCACATGTATATCAAAAGCTTAATCACATACTTTCTTGTAAATCTCCGCTTACACTTATCAGTTCCTTACTTATTATTTCACTCATAAACTTTTGTTCAATTATTGCCTGCTAAGTCAAAGAGTGGATAAGCGAGTATACGCATAAATACCCGAGGGTATCGATAATTCATTCATAACGCATGGATACCCGAAGGTATCAAAATCATTTTTTTCTTTTTATTTCCAAAAACATTTTTGCTTGCGATCTTAAACAAGATCCAAGATAGAAGGATCACGAGGATCCAATCGAGGACCTGATCAGGGTCCAAATCGCATGGCTGCACCAAACTGAACTCTATAGGCATGCCTACCTATCCACGACCCGACTAACGCAGGCTAAACACCTATTTATTTTCTTTCATAATGTACATCTTATTTTTTTAGTACCTTTTTCAGAGGTGAATACTTTTGTTGTAGACACATAGTAATCATATGCATAATTCATTTATAAATTAAAGCAACGGCTCATATAACCTACAACAAACCATAACCTTTTTATTACAATAACATTGTAATTTAATGTATGCTTAAAAAATTCAATTCAACTATAGCTTACATGGTATAACATATCTAACTTTACATAACAAGTCACATGTAAATCATAAATAAAAACCCATGCCAAAAGTGTAACATCCCATTCCCGTACTTAGGCGATCCCATCCCATGAGGAGTAAGATGCCGTACGAGTCAGGGTGCAAATGCACAAAGCATAAATATACATAAATTCAATCAAAGATAAACATACATAAATACGGGGAAATTATAAACTTTGCGAAACATAAGAACTAAGGCTGATCATGCATTAATATAACGGAAGCATTACATTACTTTTTGATCAACCAAGAGATACAACAAATAATTACAAATCACAAAATATAGGTACATAAGCGGAAGCTATTACAAAAATGACGTAAGAGAGTTCTATATAAAAAGAATCCTCAAAATACAAAATTAAAGCCCTACACTAAGACCCTACTGTGTTGGCTTTGATTGATGCGACTCTCCCAAAGCAAACTCCTTCCTCACCTGCACGGGTAACACACCGTGCTAAGCGATAACGCTTAGTGGGGAAACACACATATAGCATAAGGACAACCATTCACAACGGTCGTCAAGGTAATACAAACGCGTACCTCATGTATATATATATGAAAATCATAGCATAACAATTGCATATGCTCATGCTCACATAAATAAAGCCATTTGTCAGAAAGCTCATAACAATATTCATATCCTCATAACAAGTTATACTTTTCACCAATGAACCCATATATATATCACATACATTTCCTCATATCAAAATTCATACAAGGCACATGCTGACTCGAGGGAGTGGATAACGAGTATACGGACAGTACTTTACGGGTACGAGCCGATTACGGACAGTACCTTACGGGTATGAATCGAGAAACCAATTTTACTTTTACCTTTCACAAAACATTTTCAAAAGGGACCTTAAACAAGATCCATACACATTAAAGGGTTCGCGAGGAACAAAACGGGGACCTGATCGGGGTCCAAATGGAACTGAGGGCTGTAGATATAAGACTCTATTAGGCATGCTAACTATCCACTTTCTAGACTCTAGCAGGTCATGCATAACACAATCCACAAATAAACATTTATCCAATTTAAAGCAAGCATTTGTATAGCTTAACATGTATATTCACATAATACAAATAATCATGGCATGATATAGCATGTGATCACCCTTTATATCATTTATAAAAACTCACATAGCATGGTCATTTACTATTCTACACATATATATGTATCATATGCAAAGCAATTAGCTTAATTGGAAACAAGTAATAGAATTCATCCATTGTATAGCTAAATATCCTTTTTAAAGACATAAATCATGTTAAAAGACACTAAATAACATTTAAAACCATATAAGAGAAGAAAAGGAATGCAAAAGAAAGAAGTGGAAAAATTGCAAAAAGGCGGGCAGAACCGTCTTACACGGCGGCATGGCTTTACCCTTACCTCCGTGTAAGACACTCACACGGGGGTAGGGCTTAGGCCATACCACCGTGTAACATGCCTCACACCCGGGCAGAATGGTTTTACACAGCGGTATGGCTTTGCCCTTACCGCCGTGTAAAGACACAGCTCCAAAATTCTAAGGCAAAACCCACGATCCACACGGCGGTGAGACCAGGCCTTACCGCCGTGTAACTCCTGGATTTTCAAGAAATCTGCAGAATTCCAACTTCAACAATTCCCAATTTTTCACACAATCAGCCACAACGAAATATACACATTTTGACCAATAAATTAACACCAAAAACTTACCTCAAACTTACCTTAACTTGGCCATCGAAAATCTCAACTCAAACAACATAATATATCATCAATTTGTCCAAACATACATGAACTCAACATCCACAAACTCAGAAAATTAAATCAAGAGAATTAAACATTTTGCAATAGCCTATCATTCAAATTTTACACTTTAAAACTTGAAACCCACTTAGAGTAAACCAATTTCATACACCAATTTCCATCATTCATACATACATACTAAACCCAAAATCACATTCAAGCAAAACCAAAGCATAAATAATTTCCCAAACCTCAAAATTAGGAGCTCCATCACTTGGTTCCGCTAGATCCAGCAACTTCCTTGCATTTAGGATCTCTTGCAGGCTCAGCTAAACACCTAAAATAATAAAACACACACCAAAGAAACCCTAATCAAAACCCTAAACAAAGAAGATGAAGAAGAGAAGGGAACTTGGAAACCAAAACAGAAAATGCAGAGAAACTTACCCAAAACAACACAATGAGTGACCAATCTCCACCACACAAGCTTGGACCAAGGGAAAGTTGGCTAAGGGAAACGAAGAGGAAGAAGAAGGAGGAAGAAGAAGAGGGAACGGGAAATGGAACCCAAATTCTGATTTCCCCCTTTTCTTCTTTCTCTTTCTTTTCTCACCCTCCACTTGTCACAATTTAGGTGGTGGAAACCACTCACTCACACACTAGATGCACATGTCCCACACACACACACAATGAAATACTCCAATAATGCACCCTACACATGTATGAGCAACACACACACAATGCAATCTCATCTAATACACACACATAATAATATGCTCACATGCATGCGATCCTAACTCCATTTATGGACCCTTTATTTCTATATGCACCACCACACAGGAACAAACCCACAAAATATGCATATATACCAAAATACCCCTATGATATGCCAAAACCATGCAAATGCACACACATACATATTGCTCGTTCGACTAGGGGGCGAATGGGGTGTAACAAAAAGGCTCAACAACATACCTTTATAGCATAGGAAAAAGTCACGATCGCGACAGAAAACTAGATGGCCTCAGTAGCGCTCGCGACAACGCCAACATCACACGCCGCCAACCCTAACCAAAACTCAATAAGGCTAACCAGCTTGATCACACTCATATCAATTCTCAATTAATACAATTTCATATATAAATATATTTATTCTTATAATGTCCGTGCTAATTTCATAAACGTTACTTCCACAATTCGTCACTAGGCATAGTGAATGATTAAATACATGTTAGGCCATCCTTAACTTTTACTAGTCACATAAGTAATATCAGAGTTCCAGCCAATACAAAATCTTTTTTATACAACTAAGTTTCTACACTTCAGTTCAAACTTGGAATGGCATTCCAAGCTTCTTACATATTCCAAGGAGTTAGGAATTAGAGTCCCAAAGTTCTAAAGATTCAAGGTAAAAATTATAGTATTTTCACTCATAATTTAATAACATTTCATGTCGTCTCACTTCCGGATTAATCGAAGGGTTTTGACTCATTAAGCTTGAAAGCATCTTAACGATTATTCTTATCTATAACCTTAGTTACTTGTATTCCTAAGTGATAGCTATTTATTTACTATTTTACAAGCTCTAAACATGTGATGAATATGTCTTAAAACGTTCCGATAAAGTTCGGGTGTATTTCGGAAGGAGAAACACAATAAAATACACATCCTAAAGAAAGGTAAAGAGGGGAAAGGGTTCATACCAACCATGGGGCTAAAAATAAAAGGAAAAACCTTCAACAATCACGTTCTATCGTGCTCGTGACAAGGGTCGCGCTCGCGACAAAAACCTCCCCCAAGTGCCCTACGAGAAACGGACTAATAGGGCAACTTTTCACCTCAGACATTGTACCGCCTAAAATAACCACTAAAATGCACTTTTAGCCAAAACATCCTTTTAAAAAATGATCCTTAGGATGTTACTTTCAAATTAAAGAAATTTTAGATCAATTGGACATCACAAACTCCAGATATGGTTCAAAACATCTACACTGCTCTAGTGAACCCGCCTAAGTAAAGATGCCTCAATTTTTACCATTTCTAAGGATCTTAGAGCCAGAATTGGCTTCCGGTCCTTCAGATATAATTTTTGATATATGAATTTAATTTCTAATGACACTGGTTTCATACAATTTGAATATCTATAAGTCTACTTATAGCTAAAACAACCACGAAAGGTCCAGGGAAATCTGGGTAGAGTTTCCCCATAAATTCAATCTCTCTAAAATTAAGCAAACGCACAAAACCAAAATAACACAAGCAACCCAATTTGATAAATAAATATCAAAACATCAAAATATCAACATCATCAATGCACACACACACATATATATATATCAAAAAGTAGATTTCCCAAACCTGAACCTCCTATGCTCCAATTAGCTTAAATGGTTGCACTTCCTTGCTTCCATATTCTTTCTATAGCTTCATTACTCCAATTTCCTCATAAAAACTGCAAAACATTACTTAGGGTTTCCAATTAATAAAAGAGAAATTGCAGAAACTAAAACTCATAACTTACCCTTTCATCTTAAATCTTTCATTAAGAGCACTTGAGCTGTAAATTCCATTATACGTATCTTGGGGCTTGCAAAGAAAGGAAGAGGATGGCGTGAGAAGAAGAAGAAGAGGAAGAAAAGAAGAAAGAGAGGGAGATTGTGAGAAAGGAGAGAGGGATGAGCAGAAATTTGCTCTCTCTCACATTCTCTCTCTCCTTAACTACTCCAACCTGTTCAAACCTATCTCTAATGCCACTTGTCCCTTTTCTATATGTCCTTACAAGATTTTTATGACCAATTATCTATTTTAGTCCACATCCTCTCCTTTAATCTTACCATAACCTAATACATAAATATAATTCTAACATTGGCCCACAATTAAATCCTTACTCCCTTCAATTAAGTCCCCAAATTAATACCGTACAATTTTGAAATTAATACCGTAAATACTTATTCCATTCTATTGAATCCATATATGCAAAATGACCAAGTTACCCTTTTTCTTAATTCTAATCATATCTTTTCTTCTACTTAATCACTCTGACCATCAAATCATACAGTTTCGATCCACAAAATCCCTAGAAATATACAAATCCTTCTAGGGTGCATTCAAGGTGTTACAATTCCTCCCTCCTTCAAGAATTTCGTCCTCGGAATTCACAGACATCGGATTTTTCACATACCGTAGTCCTTGTCACTACCACCCTTAGGCACTAACATTCTACTATTAAGTATCTTATATACTTTACTCATAACGTATCACTTCTCATACACTACGTCATTGACGTATAACATCACAATATCCTTATACTGGAAAATATTCTCAAACAAAGTCGAATTCGAACTCGTCAGAACTATCTTACCGAATCGAGTAAACTTTATCTCAATAAGTCTCTACTCCATTCCTAACACGTATCACAATCATAATCACATCATTGGTTGGGATCCACATATGGACTTCTTATTTAACATACTTACATATACATGTACAGTCTTATTGCCATATTGTCTACTACCTCAAATTGCCAACTACACTAATTATTATCCTTATTCAGTACATTACCTATTAACTCTCTTAGTTACTACTACTTAACATAGTCTACAAAATAATCCTTTCATATCAGTTACTTATTCACTTTCTATACAAATGGTAGCCTACACTTTACATTTTCTCAACATCTCCATTAAACGATCCATTACTCAAGGCATAGCCTGTCAGCCACTTTTAATTGAGTTAAATCAGAATCTTTATCACATAAGAATGAGGGATATGAGTGAAATGCATGTATAATGATTTATGTATGCAAAATGATGCAGATGCGATTTATGCAGTGGTAATATACTTTCCCATCCCCATGCTAACACATGCTTATGTTCAAATAATCTCAATTAAGATGGTTGGCAAATGCGCAGAGTGGTACCAACATTCTCAAATCACAATCATTTACATCCTTACTCCGCATTCTCTTAAAATAAGAAATTCTTTTCAAAATTCCAACCATATTAGGAGAAACTCCTTAACAAGATCTCTTATAATACTACTAATGCACAGCTTTCATATCTATTAACTATAAACAATCCAAAATAGACAGATTGCAATCCATCAGCTCTACACATTCTAACTTTACACCCAACTTGTTCATAACTTGCAATTTCTCACAACAATACAGAATGAGGACATCCGCTTTGGCCAACACAAAACTATACAGACACACTTCAACCTCCTAGCTATCCATAATCGACTAAACAAATGCTCTGATAGCACTAAATGTAACACCCCTTACCCATATGTAGCATACCGTATGATAACATAGGCAGTATGAGACGATGAGTGAAGAATGCTATAGGCCAAAAACACCCGGGAAACTAAAATAAAAGTAGAACTATGAAATTTTCTTCAATAAATAAACGTTCACATAATGCAAAAGATGATCATATACTTAACATTACACTATCTATACAAAATCTCATTACATACTAATTAATTAATACAACACTAACAAGGAATTACATTACAAAAGTTGATCATAAACTCTAAACAACAAGTACTATGGACTTGTTGGCCAAACTGCTGTGGATTGTCCTCGGCGACACAACTAACTCCAAACCTGCATGGATACACACCCATGCTAAGCACAAAAGCTTAGTAGGGAAAAACATGTAATACAGACGACCACTAACAATGGTCGTCGGTCACAACACACAATAAATATTCAAAACAAAATCATATAAATATAATTACATGTTCCAAATACACTTAAAGATCTCATTTAATAAGCACATAAAATTGATCATAAACGAAATATTTTAACCATAATCGTCCACATGGTCAAAAGAGTGACAATCTTAATTAATAATGCCGTTTTATTAATCATGCTTCTCGTGTCACACATATCATTATATCCAGCCAAAAACAATTTATCACTATAAAACAATTCTCACACTTCGAAGAGTGATGACTAAGAAGCTAAAAGTTTAACTTCATATCCCAGCATATAAATGCATATTACACATATAGTTATTTTTATTTAATCACTTACTTCATGTCATTGCATTATTTTCGTGTTATTTGCTCATGTTTATATTTCAAAGAAAATAACAAAAATGGACCTTGTAGGCATTCACAGGTGTTATCACATATTCACATAATGATCCATATAAGATCGAAAAACACATAGGTGCATGAATTACTAGTTCAGCCAACATATAAATCTGACCGACAATATATCCACATGCATATGAAAAGCTTAATCACATACTTTCTTGCAAATCTCCACATACACTTATTAGTTCGTAACTTATTATTTCACTCATAAACTTTTGTTCAATTATTGCCTGCTAAGTCAAAGAGTGGATAAGCGAGTATACGCATAGATACCCGAGGGTATCAATAATTCTTTCATAATGCATGGATACCCAAAGCTATCAAAATCAATTTTTTTTCTTTTTATTTCCAAAAATATTTTTGCATGGGATCTTAAACAAGATACAAGATAGAAGGATCGCGAGGATCCGATTGGGGACCTGATCAGGGTGCAAAACCCATGGCTATAGGAAACTGAACTCTAAAGGCATGCCTATCTATCCACGACCCAACTAGTGCAGGCCAAACACCTACTTCTTTCCTTTCATGATGTAGATGTTATTTTTTTAGTACCTTTTTCTAAGACGAATACCTTTATTGTAGACACATAGTAATCATATGTATAATTCATTTATAAATTAAAGCAATGGCTCATATAACCTACAATAAACCATAACCCTTTTATTACAATCACATTGTAATTTAATGCATGCTTAAAAAATTCAATTCAACTATAGCTTACATGGTATAACATATCTAAGTTTACACAGCAGGCGACATGTAAATCATAAATAAAAACCCAGGCCAAAAGGCTCAACAACATACCTACATAGTATAGGAAAGAGTCGCGCTCGCAACCTTAGTCATAATCATGACAGAAAACTAGATGACCTCTATCGCGCTCACGACAGAGCCAACATGACACGCCGCCAACCCTAAGCAAAACTCAATAAGGCTAACCAACTTGATCACACTCATATCAAGTCTCAATTAATATAATTTCACATATAAACATATTTATTCTTATAATGTCTGTACTAATTTCATAAACATTACTTCCATAATTCGTCACTAGGCATAGTGAATGATTAAATACATGTTAGTCCATCCCCAGGTCCTTGGTTCAAATCCCACGGAAGGCAAAAATGCACTAGGGGAGGTGCAAAGACCGTGAGTACGGCGCGGTGAACCGACTCCCGACGGGATAAGTTTCGGGGATGGACCCACCGGTTTTTACAAGTTCAAACTTTGAATGGCATTACAAACTTCTTACATATTCCAAGGAGTTAGGAATTAGAGTCCCAAAGTTCTAAAGATTCATGGTACAAATTATAGTATTTTCACTTATAATTTAATAACATTTCATGCCGTCTCACTTTCGGATTAATCGGAGGGTTTTGACTGATTAAGCTTTAAAGCATCTTAACGATTATTCTTATTTATAACCTTAGTTACTTGTATTCCTAAGTAATAGCCATTTATTTACTCTTTTACAAGCTCTAAACATGTGATGAATATGTCTTAAAAAGTTCCGATAAAGTTTGGGTGTATTTAGGAAGGAAAAACACAAAAAAACACACATCCTAAAGAAAGGTAAAGAGGGGCAAGGGTTCATACCAACCATAAGGCTCAAAATAAGAGGAAAAACCTTCAACAATCAGGTTCTATCACACTCGCGACGGAAACCTCCCAAGTACCCTACGAAAAATGGACTAATAGGGTAGCTTTTCACCTCCAATTTTGTACCGCCTAAAACAACCTCTAAAACACATTGTTAGCCAAAACATCCTTAAAAAATTATCCCTAGGATGTTAGCTTTCAAATGAAAGAAATTTCAGATCAATTGGACATCACAAACTCCAGATATGGCTCAAAACATCTACACTGCTCTAGTGAACCCGCCTAAGTAAAGATGCCTCAGTTTTTACCATTTCCAAGGATCTTAGCCAGAATTGGCTTTTGGCACTTCAAAGACAATTTTTGATATATGAATTTACTTTATAATGCCACTGGTTTCATACAATTTGAATATATATAACTCTGCTTATAGCTAAAACAACAATGAAAGGTCAAGAGAAATCTGGGTAGAGTTTCCCCATAAATTCAATCTCTCTAAAATTAAGCAAACCCACACAACCAAAAGAGCACAAGCAACCCAATTTGACAAGTAAATATCAAAACATCAAAATATCAACATCATCAACACACACACACATATATATATCGAAAAGTAGATTTCCCAAACCTTAACCTACTATGCTCCAATTAGCTTAAATGGTTGCACTTCCTTGCTTCCATATTATTTCTATAGATTTATTACTCCAATTTCCTCATCAAAAATACATAACATTACATAGGGTTTCTAATTAACCAAAGAGAAATTGCAGAAATTAAAACTCATAACTTACCCTTTCATCTTAAATCTTTCATTAAGAGCACTTGAGCTGTAAATTCCATTATACGTATCTTGTGGATTGCAAAGAAAGGAAGAGGATGGCGTGAGAAGAAGAAGAACAGGAAGTAAAGAAGAAAGAGAGGGAGATCGTGAGAAAGGATAGAGGGATGAGCAGAAATCTGCTTTCTCTCACATTCTCTCTCTCCTTAACTACTCCAACCTCTTCAATCCTTTCTCTAATGCCACTTGTGCCTTTTCTATAGGTCCTTACTAGATTTTTATGATCAATTATCTATTTTAGTCCACATCCTCCCATTTAATCTTACCATAACCTAATACATAAATATAATTCTTACATTGGCCCACAATTAAATCCTTACCCCCTTCAATTAAGTCCCCAAATTAATACCATACAATTTTAAAATTGGCCGCACTTACCGAAACTTTCACATTAATATCGAATTCATCCTTTCGGCACACCTGACACCACAACTCATATACATTCAGCATATAACTGATCCATTCTCAAAATTTAGCCCTTATAGTTACTTATTCTATTCTATTAAATCCATATATGAAAAATGACCAAGTTACCCTTTTTCTTAATTCTAATCATATCTTTTCTCCTACTTAATCACTCTGACCATCAAATCTTACAGTTCCAATCACCAAAATCCCTAAAAATATACAAATCCATCTAGGGTACATTCGGGGTGTTAAAAGTGTTTAATTTGTATTTTGTTCAATTCATGAACTTATTTTGAATTAATTGATGTTTGAGATGATGATTGTATAAATTTCACTTAATTAGATGAGTTATATGCAGATGAAATATGTACTAATTGTGTGTTTGGAAATTAGGGTTTAATTTGGGGAGAGAAACCTTTATTTTTCTGGAAAATTTGGATTTTTGTCGTTTCACACGATAGTGAGGGATGTTCATACCGCCATGTGATTCTATTCTGGTTGCCAGTTCGTTGAGCCACACGGTGGTAAGGGTTTACCATACCCCCGTGTGGAGCGCTTTACACGGTAATAAGGGTTTACCATACCCCCGAGTGGAGCGCCTTACACGGCTGTAAGTGTTTACCATACCGCCGTGTAACATCCTTCTTTTTTGGATTTTTGGATTTCTGAAATCTCCTTCTCCTGTTTTCTCTAGTTAAGCATTAAAATGTGTTTCAATTTATGGGTTGTTTAGTATGGTGCACATATACGACCGTAAAATAGTGTGTAACCTATTTTGCTAAACAATTAATACTTGAACTAAGGAGTTAATTCGCTATGGTTATTTCATGTGTGTGTGTGTATATGTGTGTGTATATATATATATATATATATCTGAAGGAATGTAACTTGACTAGCAAATTAAATGTGTATAGGGTATCGAATGCTAGGAAGATTTTGATGTGTGTATATGACTGCATAGAATTATGAAAAGTATATGTTTGGTTCCTTTGTTTTGAAGGTGATAATCATTATAAGTGGTTTTGGCTATTGAATGAATGGGTGTATGATTAAATTTATGTGCATATTATAAAGAAGAATATTGTAAATGACATAAGTAATATATGATTTATTCAAATGTTCTCACACATGGTAAGAAGCAAAATATGAGGATTTACCTACCACTATTATTATGAATGTATGTGTGTAAATAAATGTGATTTGATCGTTAAGTCTTAAGGAATGCATGATGCCCGATGATAAGGCAATGTTAAGTATAATTAGTGCAAATGATATGTAAGTATATGAATGCATGTGCTTAGATAATTATAAAGGAAGGTCACAAGTATTTAATGAACACATGTGTATGTTTGTGTAGAATCTGCAAGAATTTAATAATAATATGGAAATTTAGCCTGCGTTAGTCGAGTTGTGGATAGATAGGCATACCTATAGAGTTCTTTTAGCTGCAGCCCTCTGTTCTATTTGGATCCTGATCAGGTCCCCGTTTGGTTCCTCGTGAACCCTAATGTGTATGGATCTTATTCAAGATCCCCTCTGTAAAATGTTTTTGAATGAGAAAATGTGGTGTTGCTTTTCGATTCGTACCCGTAAGGTACCGCGATGCGTTCGATTCGTACCCATAAAGTACCGCGATCTGTTCACTCGCTTATTGTGACGCGCGCCGGATCCCCGCGGCCGCCCGTTCGACCGCCCGCACGTGGGCGATCGGGGCATTTGTGGGTCCGTTGACAGCTTGCAATAAATCGCAAGTGCATCTATGTTGGGCAACAAGGAGGTTTCATGGAGTCGCCACCCAATAGAACATTGGGAAAGTTTCTCTCGCCTAGGAGAGCCTAAGACTGCGCTTAGTATCCATTTTGGGCCAGCCAAAGGGGGAAGGTAAACCTCTCGCCCTAAGGAGCCTAGGATTAACGCTAAAGCCTCGTGACACAAGAAGTATCTTGGAGGATAACCTCTAACCTCTTGAGCCCAAAGACCAGAGCTGGTTTGGAACTTCTCATTTATTTATACCTTGATTAATATCATAATTAAGTTTTGAATTCATTGTTTCATCAACTTTCCACACAATGCAATTTTAATTTAAAGGTGCAATCATTCATATCAAAAGCGGTAAATGTAAGCAAAATCTAAAATAAAGCATTCAAAAATGAATTACAATAACACTAGGAGCGGAATACAACTCCCATTTATAAAAGTGAAATACATGCATAAAACGGGTTATTCATTAATAGTGAGAACATTGGTCCTCGCATGCATATTTATTATGAAAAAGTTTTGATGTGATAATTTATTTGGATATGAAAAACTAGGACATTGGTCCCCTTTTATTTAGAAAAAATGTCAAGTTAATTAATAGAAACGTTTTTGTGATTTTCTTTTTAGCGAGCCTAAATAAAGAATTTTACAAGAAAATTATATGGCAAAATTAAATAAAATATTACAAATAAAGGAAAATAAACCTATGAACCAAATGAGCCTTTTTGGACCTCCCGATGTGCTCGCAAAAACGCCCAAGCGAAAAAATGAGTTTAGACATAAAAGCAAATACAAATAAAATAATGTTAGTGATTAAATCAATTAAACCAATTAAACATACAAAATAATGAATAGCAAAATAAAATAAAATAAGATGATATGAAAAGAATGATAATGGAATAAAAAATATTAACAAACCAAAATAAAATGAGAAACATGCATTATATGTGATAAATAATTAAATGATGTGATGAAAATAAAACAAAACATGTTAATTAAATAATACATGTAAATATGAACATGATAACAATGATGATGAATATAAACGAATCAAAGAATATATAAAATAATAAAGAAAAGAATAATAAATGAAAACAATTAAATGAACAATATGATTAATTAAATATGTTCACAAATGATATAAACCATTTACATGGCAAAAAATCAATTAAAATGAATTTATTAATTACATGTTAGGAATTAAAAGAAAATAATATTCACATGAACAAAAATAAAATCATATATAAACAATTAAATGGAATAAATTTAAAATGAATACAACAAATGAATAGATGAAAACAATAAACAAATCAATAAAATAATATACATGAATAAATTAAATATAAATAAAAGAAAAGAAAATAGAGCCAAGAATATTTACCCTCAGAATATTGGATTTGATGAAGGTAAAGTGATGATTTCTTTGTTTGATGATTTTCAATATTAGAGTGAAATATGATGAAAATGTTGGAATTTTATTCCAAGAAACATGAAAAAATGATCAAAAATTCTTTAAGAACAAAGAATTGATACCTTTGCCTAAAGAAATGATTTTGATCAAAAAGAAGTTTTTATTGATTAAAATAAAGAAAAATGATTTCAAGAACAATCAATCACTTTGTTCATATCAAATTGATTGAAGTTTTATTTTAGAAAATCAAATAAAAATTAGATTTTGATGACAAACAATTATTTTATTTGTCTCAAAATCAATTTTTTATCAAAAAGAGATTCAAAACAAAATCAATGAAAAAGTTTTATTGAACACAAAATAAAAGATTAAAAAACAATTTTGAGAACAAATAATTATTCTATTTGTCTCAAAAATTGAATCAAACAACAAAACTTCCTCTAAAAATATGTTTAGAAGAAATTATGTTGAAAAAATAATGAAACATTTGATTTTTGTTTTTGATTTTTGGTTGGGGAATAAATCTGGAATTTTTGGTGGAAGAAGAAGAAGAAATCTGGAAATTTTAGGTCTAAAAAATGTGGAGGACAGCGAGCCCCTTTGATTTCATCATAAAATATTTATAGGATAAAATAGGTTGCCCTAATTTAATTAAGGAAAAAAACCTATTTTAACCCAAAATTATTTTATTTTTAATGATAAAATCAAGTTTTATTATTTAATTACCTAAAAAAATATTTTAGAATTTAATTTGAAGTCAAAAACCCCAAAACAATGGGATAAAAAACGGATTTTTTGGGTGAAAAAATCGGAAAAAAGGCTGAAAAGAGGGATTTTTGGGTATCAGACCCTGTAGCGACGGCCGGTATGCCTGTCGCTATAGAGCGGCGGGCGTCGGAGCGGGAGCCAGGCGAGCCTCGCGCGCTGGCGCTCACGCACCAGCGCTCCGTGCGGCGCTCAGCGTGCGCGATGCTGCGCGCGCCTTTAGCGACGCGCAGCATCGGCGACGCTGAGCGTCGCCTTTGCGCTCGCTGCGCGATGGGTGCCTGGGCGCCTGCGCGCTGGGCGCCCAGGCGCCTGCGTGCTGCCGCGCCCGACACTCTCGGTCCGAAAAAAATTTTTTATTTTTTATTTTTTTTTTCTATTTTTTTTTAAATTTTAAATTTACTAAAAAAACCATAATTTTAAGCCCCCACTTTTCAAAATTAATTTTTTTATTAATTTCTTATTTTTCACTCTAAAATGCAAATTTGACGAGAAAATCATCACCTTTAACCTTTTAAGCCTGTGAAGGCAATTATCATCATTGGGTAACTTCGATCTAGGCTGACTCAGGACCCGGTGTCTACACTTATCCACCCCTATGACTTAGCAGGCAATTAAAGAGTGAAATAATGTGAATTGTTATAAGCTCTGTGACGATTTGTAGATTGTCTATGTGAATAAGCATTTGAAGCATTTGCGATTAATGCCATTTCACTGGTTCTTTACGCACCCCTCTGTTCAGGTTCCTCTATGGACACGAATGTGAAATTGTGTTGTATCTTTGGATACCTAATTTGTTTTGTATCTGAATCTAGTGTCAATTAATCGAAAAGAGATATAACAAATGATGTTGTCCTAATAAGTGTGTATGAATGAATACTGTTTGCATAAGAAATCGTATGTGAGAAATGCCTGTTATTAATCTGTTCATAAGTTATGAGTATGATGGTCTATGTAAAGTCTATGTAAGAATTTTAAAATGATTGATATACATATTTGCTATAGTTAAGTACTCAGTAAATAAACTCTATGAATATATATATACATTTATATGTTTAAATTGAGAATACAGGTATGTATTGTATTATATATCTTCGAGATCTTAGCCTGGATAATTACATTAAGTATGTTGGTAAGGAATTCATGTGCCTTCCTGTTGATTTTAATAAATGCGGTAAGTTATATATATATTGATTGGTAAGTAAGGAATAATAAAGTGTTAAGCATGATATAGACAATTGAATTTAGGAAAAATAGTTAAGATCAAATTTGGAATATGTGTGCATAAGTTTCTGTAGAACTATGTGGTTCTAATTCCGCAACCATAGGGATACGTAGGAAGCTTTGAATGACATTCCAAGCCCGAACCAAATCTGAAAATCGAAATATTTTGTTAGTTTTGAATAAGTAACAGTTTGAATAAAATGAAATGATTTAATTTAAGTATTGATAATGTAATTTATATGATTTAGAAATAGTTGTGATAATGGGAGTTCGGAACTTTATATTTTGAACCTCAAAGGTATTTAGAAAAATTATGAAGTATAACTAATTATAGAGCCATTAAGTGATTTAAAGTATACGATAAATTTTGTTTAAAATGTATTTTTGATTAAAAAGTAAATAAGTATTTTTTATTATGGTTTATAAGACGCTAATGTATGGGTAATTACTTAAGTTTTCGTATAAAATAATGACATTCGTTTGTAAAATCTGAAAATCGAAATATTTTGTTAGTTTTGAATAAGTAACAGTTTGAATAAAATGAAATGATTTAATTTAAGTATTGATAATGTAATTTATATGATTTAGAAATAGTTGTGATAATGGGAGTTCGGAACTTTATATTTTGAACCTCAAAGGTATTTAGAAAAATTATGAAGTATAACTAATTATAGAGCCATTAAGTGATTTAAAGTATACGATAAATTTTGTTTAAAATGTATTTTTGATTAAAAAGTAAATAAGTATTTTTTATTATGGTTTATAAGACGCTAATGTATGGGTAATTACTTAAGTTTTCGTATAAAATAATGACATTCGTTTGTAATAACTTTCACTGGCATCCCTTTATGTTTACATATTGTAGACACCGGGTCTTGAGGCAGTCCAGGTCAGAGTTACCCGATGAAGAGATTCAAGTTGGTTTCCGGATAAATGGATGGAATTCGGAGGTTTTCGTCTTTCGGTTTCACAAGGATTAAAATCTTTTTCTCTATAGCGTGAGGTTTTGAAAGAGTTTGGGAAATTTTGATTGAAATTGGAAGTTTGGCTCCACAAACGGGATGACCGTCTGAGTCCAGGGTGATTCCCGTCTCTATGCATAGTAGGGACGGCCCATTTGTAGCTATGGACGGACACGTGTCTGAGTAAGGACGCTGATAACTTCAATATAGTACTTAGTTTTGATGGCGTTTTTATATGATTTTTGGGTGTTTAATTGTGTTTTTGTGTCATGTTTTGTTTCCTTTAAGATAATTTTACTAATCTTAGTCAAATTGGAATTTTGATGCATTATAGATAGTTTTTTATGGATTTTTAATTTGTCTTTTTAGGTGTGGTTCTAGGTACCTCACGGTCACAATGATTTCATTGTGACCGTGACATAAAGAGAAGTTGAAGACAGGAGCAGACTTAGAGGGGTCACGGTCACAATGGATTTCATTGTGACCGTGACATAGCAAACATTTGGACAAAATGCAAGTATGAAGCATGTCACGGTGGCAATCAATTTCATTGTCACCGTGACATAAAAATTATTAAGGCAGAATTGGAGCAGCACGTACCTCACGGTGACATTGAATTCATTGTCACCGTGACATAAGTTTTTCCTAAACAGAAGCAAAAATTGAAGACCTCACGGTGATAATGAAATTCATTGTCACCGTGACCCCTCTCCTGTGCGCAAAGGCAATTTGGAAATCTCGACTCTACACGGTGACAATGAATTTCATTATCACCGTGACCCCTCTGGAACTATAAAAACGCACTTTTCTGTTTGGTTAGGGTTCCGATTTTTTAGTTAGTTTTTGATTTTAGTTTTGGCGGCTGAGATTTTCTGAGTTTTTCTTCTGTTCTAAACTTCAGTTTTCAATCTTGTTTTGAGTTTTAATTAGAAATTGAGAGTAATTTTCATTAGATACATAGTTAATTTCCAGAGATTGTTATTTTTAGTTTTCCAGAATTTTAGTTTAATTCTCCATTGAAGATCCAAAGAAGAAGAACATGGGATTCAACCGGGATTTCTACCTCAATGAATTTCTAGGTTTATTCTTTCCTTTATTCTTTTGATTTTGTAATGGATCGTGAGTAGTCTTTTAGTTTTTTAGGGGATCTCTAAATCCCCTATCCTTGATGTGAATTCTGAACATATTTTGGTATTTGATATATGAATGAAGGTTTATTTCACTGGTTATTATTGTCAAATCACGAGATGTATATTTTCGTGTTAATTTCCTGTTTTGATGAATGAATTAATTTATGTATCTTAATTGGTTATTGAATTGTATGATTGAATGTCATGATAAATTATCTTCAGATTTTCTGTCATGTTTGCTGTATCATTTGGACTGCTTCGGAAGGGAATCTAAATGTGCAGGTTTTCATGGTTTAAGATTGTAATGAGGAGTGAAATAATTAGGGTTTGGGTTGTTTGGCTCCGGAATGGGAAAGCAAACCGAACCTAGGATTTTAGACCCGTGATTAGGCTAGTTGTATGACTTGCTCTGGAATGGGACGTTATGCAATTAGAATAGCTTGCTCCGGAATGGGACGCTTGGGTTAAGAGGGTTATCCCGATTTCGTTCATATATGCTTCCTTTACGTGTTTTGATTCATATTTAGGTATGGGGTGGATGAGTGAACCTGAGCAACGTTTGTCTATTTTTGAATTCTTATCTTGTTAATCTTTCCATCATTTTGTTTATTGCAATTATTGCCGTCAATTTAATGTGATTATTTCCATTTGTTTATTTTTGTTATTTAAATTCTTTGTTTTTAATCAGTAGTTAACTCAATCAATTCAAACAATTGGGAATTCTTTAGCATACATTTGAATTTCATTACTTGCGCACACAGTCTCTTGGGTACGATAACTCGGAGTCTTAAAAATACTCCATTATATTACTTGCCGATTCAGTACACTTGCTGAGGTCGCGTCAACTTTTTTGCGCCGTTGCCGAGAACTGGCATTGTTTTAAGTTTTGATTATTATTTGTGTGTGTTTTTCAATTTTTATTTTATATTATTTTTTTTATTTTTGTTTATTCTTTCCAGTTAGTTGTTGTGCTGCATGAGCAGATTGAGACAGGAACAAATAGCACCCTATGATCCTGAAATCGAGAGGACTTTGCATCAATGAAGGAAAGCCAACAGAAATAATAACATGGAAGACAATCCTCTCCCTATTGGTGAAGTTCCTCTCGGGAATGAACAAGTGCTGAGGGCACAAGATGAAAATCAAGGGAATTATAGAGAAGAGGTCCCGAGGCAGAGGACAATAAGGGATTATGCAGTACCAAGATGGAATGAGGATAATCGGACGTTTGTGCTGCCAAGGGGAGTGTAGTTTTAGCTTAAACCAGCCACCATCAATATGGTACAGAGGAATCAGTTTACGGGTTCAGAAGTGGAAGATCCCGCACAACACTTAGATATATTCTTAGAGGTCAGTGATACGGTTCAGATTCTTGGAGTGTCATCTGACTCGGTAAGATTAAAGTTGTTCCCTTTCACATTGATTGGAAAAGCACGTGAATGGTTGCAAATGCTACCTGGACAGTCAATTAGATCATGGGACCAATTACAAGAGAGATTTTTGATGAGATTCTTCCCTCCGATAAAGACTGCGAACATTCGTAACAGTATCTTGGGTTTTAGTAAAATGAGTGAGGAGCCATTTCATGAAGCCTGGGAAAGGTTTAGAAGGCTGTTGAGAAGCTGTCCTCACCATGAGATAGCCATATACCACTTGATGACAATATTTTATTCTGGGGTTACACCACAGACAAGATCTTTATTGAATGCTTCATCAGGAGGGTCATTCATGAATAAACTACCAAAGGAAACTTTTCATCTGCTAGATGAAATGGTGGCGAATGATTCTCAATGGTCTAATCCTAGGTCAGTTCCGAAAAGACAAGGGATACACGCTGTGGATGAGGTGTCGATGCTGAAGGCACAGATTGAGTCCATGAGGAAGGAGATGAGTAGTCTGAAAGTGCAAAATGTAGCTTCTGCGGCTCAAGAGAGTGGATGGTATGAAAGTGGGCAAGTTGGTCAAGAGAGTGGGGCAATGGGAGATAAAAATGCCATAGGGGATTACAGAAGGAATGACCCCTACAGCAACACATATAATCCGGGATGGAGAAATCATCCAAACTTCTCTTGGAAGGATGGAAATCCAAAAGCTTCATCCTCTCAACCACAAGTTAGACCTCCCTTCAACCAAAATACTCATCAAAACCAAGGGCAGCTGCATCAACAACCATATCCGCCCCATCACAACTAAGGGCAACAATACCACCCACCGGGATACCAACTGAGGCCACCTGTGCAAGAAAAGAAGACAAATCTGGAAGACATGTTGGCTACTTTCATAAACAGTCAACAACAGTTTGTAAATAGCCAGCAGCAGTTCATGGCTAATCAAGAGGTAAGGTGGAAATCTCAAGAGCAGTGGAACCGGAACCAAGATGCTTCCATGAGGAATTTAGAGACTCAAGTGGGGCAGTTGGCAAATTCCATGTCTCAAAAACAACCGAGAACATTTCCTTCGAATGTGGACCGAAATTCGAAAGAGGAAGCTAAAGCAATCACACTGAGAAGTGGTAAGGAAGTGGTACCGAGAGAAGACCAAGGTAAAAATTCTTCATCATCAGAAAAGGAGGAGCCGACACAGACGGTAAGTAATTCTAACTCTAGAGTAGAAGTTAATGAAGATGCTCCTAAAAGTGATAAGGGTAAAAGTTTAGTTAATCCGAGGGTAGAGGATCTTGATATAAATAGACTGCCATTTCCTGCAGTTGCTAAACAGGAAAAGAAAAATGAGCAAAAGGCTAGGTTTCTAAAGATGTTTAAGAAAATGCACATTAATTTACCATTTGCTGAAGCTTTAGCTCATATGCCTAACTATGCTAAATTTATGAAAGAATTATGTTCTAATAAAAAGAAATTAGAAGGGCATGGAACTGTATAGCTTACAGAAAATTGCAGTGCTATAATTATGAACAAGATCCCCGAGAAATTGGAAGATCCAGGTAGCTTTACTTTGCCCTGTGCTATTGGTGAAGATTTTTATGGTAATGCTTTATGTGATTTGGGTGCCAGCATAAATTTGATGCCTTATTCTATTTGCAGGAAGCTTATTCTTTGGGACCTCAGGGAGATAGGAATGAGACTCCAACTTGCAGATAGGTCAGTGAGGCAGCCCAAAGGAGTGATAGAAGATCTGTTAGTGCAGGTGGGGAAATTCATCTACCCAGTGGACTTTGTGGTGATGGAGATGGAAGAGGATAGGAAGGTGCCACTGATAGTGGGGAGGCCGTTTTTAAACACAGCAAAGGCATTGATCGATGTTCATGGTCAAACGGTCACCCTGCGGTTCAATAATGAGGAGTTAGTAGTGGATATGAACAAGGCTCAAAAGTATCCATCTGGGGATATAGAGGAGTCTGTGTATTTTGTAGACGTAATAGACGAGTGTGTGGAAGAACTGCAGGAAAAATTGGTTGGAGCTGATCCAGAGAATTTGTGTTTGTTACATTCAGTGGAAGGTGATGAAGTGGAAGAAGAGATGAGGGGAGAAGCAATAGAAATTGTGGAGACAAAAGATGGAAAGAATGAATCACAGAATGAAGAGTTTAACCCCAAAAAGGGGGATTTAAATTCTGAACTTAAACCTCTCCCCTCTCATTTGAAATATGTATTTTTAGAGAAAGATCAGAAACCAGTAATCATATCTTCTTTGTTGTCAGGTGATGAATAACAGTTGCTGCTAGAGGTGCTGAAGAAGCACAAGGGAGCCATTGGATGGGAAACCTCAGATTTGAAGGGCATTGACCCAAGTTACTGCACACACATGATCCCAATGGAGGAGGAATGCAAGCTGTTAGCTCAGCCTCAAAGAAGACTCAACCCGGCCATGCAAGAGGTAGTAAAGAAGGAGGTACTCAAACTCCTTGATGCAGGTATAATCTTGTCACACCCCGTTTTCCCCCTAGTAGAATGAGCCTGTCTGTATGAGCATGCATGTGCATGTGTTCAGCATGTCATAAGGGTATTTTAGTAAAAATGTATGTTTTTGGGTTTATTATTATGTGGGTGCATACATGGCATTAGTATGTGATTTAATTGGGAATTACTTGTGTACATTGGAGCATACCATTGTAGGGTGTTTTTAGTTGAGTTTGCATTAGATGTGTGTGATGTGTGGGGTTAGGGTGTGAGTGAGTAAGTTCCACCACCAAGAAAATGACATGTGTATTAGGTTAGGGAAAATGAATAAAGAAAAGAAGTAAGAAAGAAGAGAAGATCAGATTTACGTTCTTCCTCTTCAACCTTCATCTTCTTCCTCCTTTTCCCTTTCCTAAATACTGCTAACTGTTAATCAAGTTGTGTTGTGGAGATTGCTCACTCTTGCTTCTAACTTGGTAAGTACATATCCTTGTCCTTGCCTTACTGTAATTCTTCTTCTTCTTCCTTGAGTTTAGGTTTAACTTAGGGTTGCATTATTGAATGTTTGTGTTTAGCTGAGACTCCTCGCGATCCCAAAGGCAAGGAGATTGCTGGGAGCAGTGGGACTAAGTGAAGAGAAGCTTAGATTTCAGGTTTGGGAATATTTGCTTGTGATTTGTATGATTTTGAGTTTACTGTAAATTTCTAGGGTTTATGTTCTTGATGAACTTGATTGCATATATTCTTGATTTGGTTGATTAAATGTTGAAACTGGGTTGTATATATGTTGCTTATATTGTTTGGGATGTTTTCAAGAAGGTAAGAACAGGTTTGATTGGTTTTGAATCAAATTAGGGATTGATTTCTGTATTCTGGAAAACTGGAAATCGAGTTACTGTAGAAATCCCGTTTTCCAGATTTTGAGTCGCATGACTAGCCAAGGAAGAGAGGGCAAGTCACGAGACGTGACTTCCAGTCACAACTCGTGACCTGCCAGAGCAAAGCCAGTTACGAGTTGTGATTGCCTATCACAACGCGTGACCGGCCTTGAGGAAGGCAGTCACGAGACGTGACTCCCCGTCACGCCTCGTGACCGGCTTAATAAAAGGCATGACGCGTGATCGGCTGAAGAGAGAAGCAAGTCACGAGACGTGACTTCCAGTCACGTCTCGTGACCAGCTTGAGAGTCACGTGATCAGTGAGATCACGCCGCGTGATCTGCGAGGGACGAAGCAAGTCACGAGGCGTGACCCACAGTCACGTCTCGTGACCTGCCTTGTGGGGAGGCCAGTCACGCCTCGTGACCAGCCAACCTCACCCGTTACCCGGTTCAGCCCTTTTTTCGAAATTTCCCGGCTTTTGACTCAGAAATGAATTTGGTGTTTCTTCTGAATGGACTTATATTGCGGTATGATGCATGCCATACTTTTATATGCTTTGATATAAGTGATACCATGAATTTCTGATGAATTCTATTTCGTACCCTGAAATGTTATTTGAATGACGCTGAACCTGCTAGAGTCAAGTAAGTGGATAGTTAGGCATGCCTAATAGAGTCTTTTGCTGCAGCCCTCAGTTCAGTTTGGACCCCGATCAGGTCCCCGTTTGGTTCCTCGCGAACCCTTCAGTATTAGGATCTTGTTTAAGATCCCTTCAGTATACAGATAATGTGTTTTGATAAAAAAAATGAATGACTTTTGATTTGTACCTGTGAGGTACCCTCAGTATTCGATTCGTACCCGTAAGGTACCTTCAGTACACTCGTTATCCACTATCTAGAGTCAGCAGGTGTTCTTTAAATGTTTAATAGAATTGTTCTGATCTGATTTGGCTATTAATTGGAATATCTGAATGAGTTTAATGATGAAACACATGTTGGATTATTCTGGAATGGATAGGATTACGAGATACTGATTGTATGGCTTTTAAATATGAGCATGTTTGTATGGATTATGTTATAGCCTTTGCATTCTGCCATTGTGAATGTGTTATGCCTTGACGACCATTGTGAATGGCCGTCCATTATTTATGTGTGTTTCCCCACTAAGCGTTTATCGCTTAGCACGGTGTTTTTACCCGTGCAGGTGTGGAAGGAGTTTTGCTTTGAGAGAGTCGCCGTCATCAAGCCAACACATAAGAGTTTTAGTGTAGGGCTCAGTTTTGTATCAGTGATGATTCTTTTTGTATAGAACTCTCTGTATCAGTTTTGTTTCAGCTTCCGCGTTTGTAATTATATTTTTGATATGTAATATTATTTTGTATCAGCTAGTTGATCAGAACATTATTGTAATAGTTATTATAGTAATGCATGATCAGCTTTTGCTTTCTGCATATAAAGTTTTAATTATACCGTATTTCTGTATGTATGTTATGAATGAATGTATGTTTTACTTTGTACTTGCTTGGTGGCACCTTTACTCATACGGCATCTCTCTCCTTCTCGGATGGGATCGCCTATGTATGGGAAGGGGGTGTTACAGTTTGTGGTATCAGAGCTCCGGTTTAGGCGTTTCTGGGTGTTGTTGTGTAATTATGATTGTTCTGAGTTGCTTAGATGTGAATGAGTCTAGATCTGTGTTGGCTGATACGGTTATTTCTTGTTTGTTTAGATGGCTTCTAATTCTGCTCGTGGATCACTTGAGGAATCCGCCAAGAGTGTGAACCCTCAAGCCGTAGATCCATCGATTTCTGTGTCGGCTCAGCATGCTAGGGTCCAGCCCGAGGCCGCAGCCATGCCCTTTGAGGCTATGTTCAGGTTGCATCAGGACATGGCTAGGGTTTTGGAGAGAGTGACTGCTCCTAGAGCACCTATGGAGAATTTGAGAAGGGCAGGAGTTGAGGATTTCTATGGCACTGGTTTGAATGAATATGAGATGGCAGAGAAATGGTTAGATAAAGTGAAGCGTGCTTTGAGAGAGATTCGGTGTCCTCCCGACCAGCAGGCAAAGTGTGCGTTAGTTCTTCTGCAAGGGTCTGCTTTTGAATGGTGGGAATTGGTTTGCAGGCATCCTCAGCTACCGGATCCGATTACTTGGGAGTTCTTTGAGGGTGAGTTCACAAAGAAGTATATTACTCAGACTTATAGAGATTTGAGATGGGCGCAGTTTTTGAATTTGAGACAGAGGGCTATGTCACTAGCAGATTATGAGAAAGAGTTCAACAGGTTATCTCGCTATGCCCCACGTGGAGTTATGACTGATGACTTTAGATGCAAGCATTTCGAGGCAGGGTTAAATGAGTCTTTGAAGATTGCTTTGATTTCTTTGATGTGCATACCTGAGGTTAGCTACTATCAGATTGTAGAGGCTGCTGTGAGAGCTGAGTTGTCTGAGACTGTGATGAGAGAGAGAGCTCAGAGGAGGAACTCTTCTCGTGGAGGATCTTCTTCGGGTAAGAGATCTAGGAACCCACAGGACGAGTCAGCATCTGGTCCGGCTTCTAGAGGTAGACGACAGGGTTCTGCAGCTGTATCAGGTTCTGGTAGAGGTGGTAGATCTGAGACTGCATCAGTTTGTCCTCATTGTAGTAAGACTCATCGGGGTGAGTGTAGGTGGCTCTCCGGTGCGTGCTTCGGGTGTGGGAGTTCTGAGCATCTTTTGGCCAGTTGTCCGAGATTGCATGAGGATTCAGGTTCCCAGAGAGAGGCCAGCAGGGTCGGTTCGAATGCTTCTTAGGGTACCCGTGGTAGAGGCAAAGGTAGAGGTAGAGGTGGTCGGCATAGAGATGGAGCTGCTTCTGAGACTGTTGAGCATCCTCCTCAGGGTGCCATTAAAGCTTATGCTATGAGAGCCAGAGATGAGCAGGATACGCCTGATGTTATTGCTGGTAAGTTCCTACTCCATGACACTGAGTTGTATGCTTTAATTGATCCTGGTTCCACACACTCATACTTGTGCACGGATAAAATTGTTGATAAGTTGCATGCAGTTGATCAGTTAGATTATGAGATTTGTGTGACCAGTCCATTAGGGCATAGTGTCAGTGTGAGTAGAGTCTTTAGGAGTTGTCCTTTGATAGTTGAGGGAGCTTCCAGCGGATTTGATTGAGTTGCCTTTCAGAGAGTTTGATTTGATTCTGGGTATGGACTGGTTGGGTAAGCATCGGGTTGTAGTTGATTGCCATAGGAAGACAGTGGTACTTCGGGATAGATGTCAGTCTCTTGTGTTTCTGAAAGGTTTGGGTGCTAGTTCGTTGAATAATGTGATTTCTGCGATGCAAGCCAAGAGGTTTATTAGGAAAGGTTGTGAGGCTTTTCTAGCAGTTGTGTTAGATTCTAAGAGGGATCAGGTTCAGATTGAGGACATTCCTGTAGTGCGGGAGTTTAGTGATGTATTCCCGAGCGAGTTGCCTGGTTTGCCTCCTGAGAGAGAGGTTGAGTTGTCCATTGAGATTATGCCGGGTACTACACCTATTTCGAGAGCACCTTATCGGATGGCTCCTGTAGAGTTGAAGGAACTTAAAATTCAGCTACAAGAGCTATTGGATAAGGGGTTTATTCGACCTAGCATATCTCCTTGGGGAGCTCCAGTTCTTTTTGTCAAGAAGAAAGATGGATCCCTGCGGATGTGTATTGACTACCGGCAGATTAATAAAGTTACAGTGAAGAACAAGTATCCGTTACCTAGGATTGAGGATTTGTTTGATCAGCTTCGAGGTGCGGGTGTCTTCTCCAAGATAGATCTTCGATCAGGGTACTATCAGCTACGAGTTCAGGATGCAGATGTGGTTAAGACGGCATTTCGGACTAGGTATGGCCACTATGAGTTTCTTGTGATGCCGTTTGGTTTGACAAATGCTCTAGCGGCTTTTATGGATCTGATGAACCGTGTGTTTAGGCCATACTTAGATCGATTTGTAGTAGTGTTCATTGATGATATCTTGGTGTATTCCAAGGATGAGAATGAGCATGAGGAGCATCTCCGATTGGTTTTGCAGATGTTGAGAGAGCATCAGTTGTTTGCCAAGCTTAGCAAGTGTGATTTCTGGCTTCGAGAAGTATCATTCTTGGGTCACATTATTTCAGCTAGAGGTATCCAGGTAGATCCAGCCAAGATTGAGGCGATAGTTGATTGGAAAGCGCCTAGAAATGTTCAGGAGGTGAGGAGTTTCCTCGGTTTGGCAGGTTATTACCGTCGGCTTGTTAAGGGTTTTTCTGTGATTGTTGCTCCGATGACTAGATTGTTGAGGAAAGGAGTCAGATTTGAGTGGTCAGACAGGTGTCAGTCTTGTTTTGATCGGTTAAAGCAGTTGCTTGTTAAGGCTCCTATTCTTACTCAACCCATCTCGGGTAAAGAGTTTGTCATTTATAGTGATGCTTCTGGAGTTGGTCTTGGATGTGTGCTGATGCAGGAAGGTAAGGTAGTGGCTTATGCTTCTCGTCAGTTGAAGCCACATGAGAGGAACTATCCGATGCATGATTTAGAGTTGGCAGCTGTGATCTTTGCTTTGAAGATTTGGCGTCACTACTTGTATGGGGAAAAGTGTAGGATCTTCTCGGACCACAAGAGCTTGAAGTACTTCCTTTCACAGAAGGAGTTGAACATGAGACAGCGCCGATGGTTGGAGTTGTTTAAGGACTACGACTTCATTGTGGATTACCATCCTGGTAAGGCTAATGTAGTCGCTGATGCTTTGAGTCAGAAATCGGTTTCAGCCTTGTTCTTGAGGCGATTCAGATGGAGATTTGGTTCTGATGGGGCTTTGCTTGCCCAGTTACGTGTGCAGCCTACTTTGAGACAGAGGATTGTGGATGCTCAGAGAGACGATGTGAGACTTCAGCGGATTGTGCAAGAGGTCAGATCGGGTAAGCAGTCAGAGTTCTCAGTTCAGGATGAGGTGCTTATGTTCAGAGATCGTTTGTGTGTGCCAGAGTCTGAGGATTTGAGGAGACAGCTTATGAGTGAGGCGCATAGTACAGTCTTTAATATGCATCCGGGCAGTGAGAAGATGTATAGAGACATGAAGCAATTCTATTGGTGGTCCGGTATGAAGAGTGATATAGTGGATTTTGTTTCCAAATGCTTGACTTGTCAGCAGGTAAAGGCCGAGCATCAGGTTCCTTCGGGTTTGCTTATGCCTTTATCTATTCCTGAGTGGAAATGGAATGATATCGCCATGGACTTTATTTCTCGTTTGCCTTTGACTCAGAGGAAACATGACTCAATTTGGGTTATTGTGGATCGGCTTACGAAATCAGCTCACTTTCTGCCGGTTAGAGTGGACTACTCGATGGACAGATTGGCCAGTATCTATGTGGATGAGATAGTTCGGTTGCATGGTGTGCCTTTGTCCATAGTTTCAAATCGGGATCCGAGGTTTACTTCCAAGTTTTGGAAGGAGTTACAGAGAGCTTTGGGCACTAGGTTAAACTTCAGTACAGCGTTCCATCCTCAGACCGATGGTCAGTCAGAGCGAGTCATTCAGATTCTGGAGGATATAATGAGGGCTTGTGCTTTGGATTTTTCGGGTAGTTGGGACATATATGTATCGCTTATGGAGTTTGCCTACAACAACAGTTTTCAGTCGAGCATTGGTATGGCACCATATGAGGCTTTGTATGGTCGTCAGTGTAGGACTCTGGTTTGTTGGACCGAGCTATCCGAGAGATCTATGATTGGACCAGACTTGGTTAGAGATACTGAAGAGAAGATCAGAGTGGTGCAGCAGAATTTGAAGGCAGCCAAGGATCGACAGAAGTCTTATGCCAATTTAAAAAGGAAAGATGTGCATTTTGAGATCGGGGACAAGGTTTTCCTTAAGGTTTCACCTTGGAGGAAAGTGCTTCGGTTTGGTAGGAAAGGCAAACTTAGTCCTCGTTTCATTGGACCTTATGAGATTTTGGCTAAGGTAGGACCTGTAGCCTATAGATTAGCGCTACCGTTGGAACTAGCAAAGTTGCATGATGTCTTCCACGTTTCGATGCTTCGTTGGTACAGATCAGATCCTTCGCATGTACTTTCGGTTCAGGATATTCAGGTTCAGCCAAATTTTTCCTATGATGAGGAACCGCGAGCTATTCTAGCCCGAGAGGTGAGACAGTTGCGAAGTAAGCAGATTCCCTTGGTTAAAGTGTCGTGGATCCATCATGGAGTCGAAGAAGCAACTTGGGAACCAGAAGAGTCGATGAGAGCTCAGTATCCACAGTTGTTCAGTTCAGGTGAGAATTTCGAGGACGAAATTCTTATTAGTAGGGGAGAGTTGTCACACTCCGTTTGCCCCCTAGTAGAATGAGCCTGTCTGTATGAGCATGCATGTGCATGTGTTCAGCATGTCATAAGGGTATTTTAGTAAAAATGTATGTTTTTGGGTTTATTATTATGTGGGTGCATACATGGCATTAGTATGTGATTTAATTGGGAATTACTTGTGTACATTGGAGCATACCATTGTAGGGTGTTTTTAGTTGAGTTTGCATTATATGTGTGTGATGTGTGGGGTTAGGGTGTGAGTGAGTAAGTTCCACCACCAAGAAAATGACATGTGTATTAGGTTAGGGAAAATGAATAAAGAAAAGAAGTAAGAAAGAAGAGAAGATCAGATTTACGTTCTTCCTCTTCAACCTTCATCTTCTTCCTCCTTTTCCCTTTCCTAAATACTGCTAACTGTTAATCAAGTTGTGTTGTGGAGATTGCTCACTCTTGCTTCTAACTTGGTAAGTACATATCCTTGTCCTTGTCTTACTGTAATTCTTCTTCTTCTTCCTTGAGTTTAGGTTTAACTTAGGGTTGCATTATTGAATGTTTGTGTTTAGCTGAGACTCCTCACGATCCCAAAGGCAAGGAAATTGCTGGGAGCAGTGGGACTAAGTGAAGAGAAGCTTAGATTTCAGGTTTGGGAATATTTGCTTGTGATTTGTATGATTTTGAGTTTACTGTAAATTTCTAGGGTTTATGTTCTTGATGAACTTGATTGCATATATTCTTGATTTGGTTGATTAAATGTTGAAACTGGGTTGTATATATGTTGCTTATATTGTTTGGGATGTTTTCAAGAAGGTAAGAACAGGTTTGATTGGTTTTGAATCAAATTAGGGATTGATTTCTGTATTCTAGAAAACTGGAAATTGAGTTACTGTAGAAATCCCGTTTTCTAGATTTTGAGTCGCGTAACTAGCCAAGGAAGAGAGGGCAAGTCACGAGACTTGACTTCCAGTCACGACTCGTGACTTGCCAGAGCAAAGCCAGTTACGAGTTGTGATTGCCTATCACAACGCGTGACTTGCCTTGAGGAAGGCAGTCACGCCTCGTGACCGGCTTGATAAAAGGCATGACGCGTGATCGGCTGAAGAGAGAAGCAAGTCACGAGACGTGACTTCCAGTCACGTCGTGTGACCAGCTTGAGCGTCGCGTGATCAGCGAGATCACGCCGCGTGATCTGCGAGGGACGAAGCAAATCACGAGGCATGACCCACAGTCACGTCTCGTGACCTGCCTTGTGGGGAGGCCAGTCACGCCTCGTGACCAGCCAACCTCACCCGTTACCCGGTTCAGCCCTTTTTCCGAAATTTCACGGCTTTTGACTCAGAAATGAATTTGGTGTTTCTTCTAAATGGACTTATATTGCGGTATGATGCATGCCATACTTTTATATGCTTTGATATAAGTGATACCATGAATTTCTGATGAATTCTATTTCGTACCCTGAAATGTGATTTGAATGACGCTGAACCTGCTAGAGTCAAGTAAGTGGATAGTTAGGCATGCCTAATAGAGTCTTTTGCTGCAGCCCTCAATTCAGTTTGGACCCCGATCAGGTCCCCGTTTGGTTCCTCACGAACCCTTCAGTATTAGGATCTTGTTTAAGATCCCCTCAGTATACATATAAAGTGTTTTGATAAAAAAAAATGAATGACTTTTGATTTGTACCTGTGAGGTACCCTCAGTATTCGATTCGTACCCGTAAGGTACCTTCAGTACACTCGTTATCCACTATCTAGAGTCAGTAGGTGTTCTTTAAATGTTTAATAGAATTGTTCTGATCTGATTTGGCTATTAATTGGAATATCTGAATGAGTTTAATGATGAAACACATGTTGGATTATTTTGGAATGGATATGATTATGAGATACTGATTGTATGGATTTTAAATATGAGCATGTTTGTATGGATTATGTTATAGCCTTTGCATTCTGCCATTGTGAATGTGTTATGCCTTGACGACCATTGTGAATGGCCGTCCATTATTTATGTGTGTTTCCCCACTAAGCGTTTATCGCTTAGCACGGTGTTTTTAACCGTGCAGGTACGGAAGGAGTTTTGCTTTGAGAGAGTCGCCGTCATCAAGCCAACACAGAAGAGTTTTAGTGTAGGGCTCAGTTTTGTATAAGTGATTATTCTTTTTGTATAGAACTCTCTGTATCAGTTTTGTTTCAGCTTCCGCGTTTGTAATTATATTTTGGATATGTAATATTATTTTGTATCAGCTAGTTGATCAGAACATTATTGTAATAGTTATTATAGTAATGCATGATCAGCTTTTGCTTTCTGCATGTAAAGCTTTAATTATACCGTATTTTTGTATGTATGTTATGAATGAATGTATGTTTTACTTTGTACTTGCTTGGTGGCACCTTTACTCATACGACATCTCACTCCTTCTCGGATGGGATCACCTACGTATGGGAAGGGGGTGTTACAAATCTACCCTATTTCTAATAGTAGATGGGTTAGCCCAGTGCAGTGTGTGCCTAAAAAAGGGGGGATGATAGTGGTAAAGAATGAACTGAGTGAACTGATTCCAACTCGTACAGTTACGGGTTGGAGAGTCTGTAATGATTATAGAAGGTTGAATATTGCCACTAGAAAAGACCATTTCCCTTTGCCATTTATTGATCAGATGCTAGAGAGGTTAGCAGGTAATAGGTTCTAGTGTTTTTTGGATGGGTATTCAGGATATTTGCATATTCCTATAGCCCCTGAGGATCAAGAGAAAATGACCTTTACCTGCCCATATGGCACATTTGCATATAGAAGAATGCCCTTTGGGTTATGTAATGCACCAGCTACATTTCAACGGTGTATGATGGCTATTTTCCATGATTTTGTAGAGAAATTTATGGAGGTATTCATGCATGATTTCACTATATATGGGGCTGATTTTATGAGCTGTCTAAAGCATCTTGATTTAGTGCTAGGGAGGTGTGAAAAGACTAACCTAGTTTTAAATTGGGAAAAATGCCATTTTATGGTGAGAGAGGGCATCGTGTTAGGGCATAAAATTTCAGAGAGAGGAATAGAAGTGGATAAGGCAAAAGTTGAAGTCATAGAGAAGTTACCGCCTCCGACGAGTGTTAAGGGCATAAGGATTTTTTTAGGACATGTAGGGTTTTACCGCCGTTTTATTAAATATTTTTCAAAAATTGCTAAACCCCTGTCTAATTTACTCATGAAAGATGTTGTTTGCAATTTTGATAGTGAATGCTTGCTAGCTTTTGAAACATTAAAGCAACGGCTTATTTCAGCTCCGGTGATTATATCTCCGGATTAGACTATGCCGTTTGAACTAATGTGTGATGCTAGTGATTATGCAGTGGGAGCGGTATTGGGACAGCATCGGGATAAGATATTCTGTGCAATTTATTATACTAGTCACACTTTGACAGGAGCACAGGTTAATTACACCACCACAGAGAAAGAACTTCTAGCAATTGTGTATGAGTTTGAGAAGTTCAGTCCATATTTGCTGGGTGCAAAAGTTGTGGTGTGGTCGGACCATGCAGTTTTGAGGCATTTGTTTGCCAAGAAGGAATCCAAACCGAGGCTGATTCGTTGGGTGCTACTATTGCAAGAGTTCGATTTAGAAATTAAGGATAAGAAGGGCGCTGAAAACTTCGTGTTAGACCATTTGTCAAGAATGCAAAATGACCATATTGAAAAGGGGGCAATTTTAGATTTATTTTCTGATGAACACATTTATGTTGTATTTGCTTGTGATACTTCTATTCCTTGGTTTGCTAACATAGACAATTTTCTTGCAGGAGGTTTTATGCCTGAAGAATTTACTTGGCAGTCAAAGAAGAAACTGCGAGCTGATGCAAGACAATACATTTGGGATGACCCCTACCTTTTCCGATTATGTGCTGATCAAGTTTTAAGAAGGTGCATCTCAGATGAGGAGACGGGTGCAATTATCACAGCTTGTCACGGCGGAGAAGCTGGTGGACAACATGGGCCAAATAGAACGGTAATGAAAATTTTGTCTTCTGGTTTTTATTGGCCTACAATGTTTAGAGATGTTCAATTTTATGTGAAGACTTGTGATAGATGCAAGAGGGTAGGAAATATATCTAAGCGAGATGAGATGCCTCTGACAAACATGCTTGAGGTAGAACTATTTGATGTATGGGGAATAGATTTTATGGGACCTTTTCCGATTTCGTACGGGTTTGAATATATTCTTGTGGCAGTGGATTATGTGAGTAAATGGGTCGAAGCTATAGCCACTAGAACTTCTGATGCTAAGATTGTTTTAGAATTTTTGAGGAGAAACATATTCACTCGGTATGGAGCCCCTAGAGCCATTATAAGCGATGGTGGTAAACATTTTGTGAACCACCAATTTAAGGCTTTATTAAAGAAATTTGGCATTAGGCATAAGGTCACAACCCCTTATCATGCTCAAGCTAATGGTCAAGTTGAAGTGTCTAACAAGGAGTTAAAGGCCATCTTAGAAAAAACG
Source organism: Excoecaria cochinchinensis (assembly GCA_947683425.1). Taxonomy (NCBI): domain Eukaryota; kingdom Viridiplantae; phylum Streptophyta; class Magnoliopsida; order Malpighiales; family Euphorbiaceae; genus Excoecaria; species Excoecaria cochinchinensis. The sequence goes on from CANTUQ010000004.1 coordinate 10,335,445, forward strand.
GTCAATTCATCTAGAAAAGATTGGTACCTTAAGTTAGATGATGCTCTATGGGCCTATAGGACAGCATTTAAGACACCGATAGGGATGTCCCCTTTTAGGTTGGTTTAAGGGAAGTCCTGTCACCTCCCAGTGGAATTAGAGCATAAAGCTTATTGGGCTACCAAATTTCTGAATTTTAACCTTGAGAATGCACGTAAGTGCAGGTCTTTGCAGCTAAATGAACTAGACGAGCATCGATTTTGGGCCTATGATCATGCCATGAGGTACAAAGATAAAACCAAGAAGTGGCATGATCGAAAACTGGTTAGAAAGGAAATTACACCTAGAATGCGAGTGCTTATTTATGACAGTAGACTGCGGTTGTTTCCTGGTAAGTTGAAATCGAGATGGAAGGGACCCTATGAAGTAGTAACAGTTGGTAAGTTTGGCGTGGTGACATTGAAGCACCCGCAGTTTGAGGATGAATTCAAGGTGAATGGACATCGTGTGAAGCAGTATTTTGAATCTACCTTTGATAGTGCTTCCACGATCGTCACTCTAGCAGAGCCTTGACGTCTTTTAAAAGTCCAGCTGTGGACTTGTTAAATGCATAACTACTTCTTATCTTTGTTTCTTTTTATCATTTAATGGTATTTTGTTTAGGAAGTTAATCTTGTTTCATTTTGTAAATTTTATGTCTAAGAAGAGAAATTATGTTTTGTTGGAGAATTTTCAAAACAATTGTAGCTAGAGGTTTGGAGAAATTGATGACTTTTTGCAACTGTGCAGGTGGTCACGGTCACAATAAAATTCATTGTGACCGTGACCAAAGGAAGATGCATTCTGGATTCTGGTTGGTGCATAGGTCACGGTGACAATGATCTTCATTGTGACCGTGACCATCGGGTAAGTAACTTTCTGTTTTGAGGTGTTCACATGTCACGGTGACAATGAAATTCATTGTCACCGTGAGATAAAGTAAGTTACATTCTGTTTTCAAACTTGGTTATGTCACGGTGACAATGAATTTCATTATGACCGTGACATAATGCACATTCAATTCTGTTTTCAAATTTGGTTATATCACGGTGACAATGAATTTCATTGTCACCGTGACCCCATGGCGGTTCAATTCTGGATTGCAAATTTTGGTTATGTCACGGTCACAATGAAACTCATTGTGATCGTGACCCACGAAAATAACTTTTAAAATCCCAGTTTTCCATTTGTTATTTCTCACTTTCCCACACCTCATTCACTCTCAGCGTGCACTATTTGATCTTCTCTGCACTCTCTGTGTTCTTTTCTCTCTTTTAGACCATCATTCCGGATAATCTACAACAAGTAAGTATTTTTCTCTTCCTTTTTAATTTTATTTCAATTCATTTATTTTTATTTTTCTCTTCCCTGCATTCCCTGTTCCAATTGATCTCCATGGCTGTGATTCTTGTGATTCCTGTGCCGATGCTTTTGTTTTTCTTCCTTCATAATTTTCGATTCTAGCTGTGCATCCCTTCAATTCTTCCTTCCCCATTTAAATTTTTATCTTTATTGAGAACGATAATGGGTGGTAAGTAGACGTTTAGGGCTTAATGTGCATTTAACGTTGGGTTGATGATGTTACTCAAATTTGGGATTGGACTGGAGTTTTATTGATCTTAAACTGTTTGTTATGCACTGTATGGTTGTTAATTGCCAATTTGGGGGATTGTTAGTGCCGTTGGTTTTCAATTCTAGTATGTTTAAATTCTTGCTCACCAACTGCTTGATAAAATGTCTTAATGAATTGATTTTCCAGCTTCTGCAATTTTTAACATGTTGACATGCAGAATTCTAGTTACCCTTATGTTTAACTGTGCTTTAAGGTTGTCATTGCACATTCTAAACCTACTTATGAGTTGATATCACTTTGATAAATTACATTCAGTTGGAGGATGCATAGGTTTGGATAGAATGGATTGTTTATTGCTGAGTAGATTAGTAGCCATTGTTGTTTCAACTTACATTGTTATTGATCTTGGCTGTTTGCTTTCGTGCAGTGGCTCCAAAATGAAAAAGCTCTGCTCTAGCTTCGAGCTCTGGCAGCCAACCTCCCAGCGCAGATTCCGTGGACATTTCTAAGGTTCCAGCCTGGGTTCCAAGTGCTAAAAAGGTTTCGTATGCTCGGTTCAATAAATGCTCGTTCATCCCTATGAGCTATTTGGATTTTGGACTGCTAGAGAAACTTGGCATAAAAAATGAGGTCCAGCAACTTATTGCCCACATTGGCTGGGAGCGGGTTTTCATGCTCAATGAGAAAGTCTACCCTACCTTGATAAGGGATTTTGTGTCCACTATCACTTGTAGACCAGGCTGCGATCTCATCAATGATCTAGGTTCTGTTTCATTTTTCTTGGACACTATAGAGTATAACCTTACTTTCCATGAATTTTCAGAGTACCTTGGCTTCCCACACCTTGTGCCTGATTGTTATGGTGATTACTCTAAAGACGGTGCATGGGCGATCATCCGCGACACTGTGACTGCCACACAGTATGTCTCAGGGAAAACGAAGGCGCATCATTTGCACAACCATGTTCTGCGGATCCTCCATCAATTTTTTTCATTGTCTTTATTAAGACATGCAGATTCAGCGGGCCAAGTAAACTTACCGGAAGCCCTGTTCCTCGCGTGCATGATCTAGGGTGTCCGAATAAATGGCGCCACTCATTTCTAGCACAAATTGGAGGAGATGCAATGGAAGCCAAAAAAAGTGACAAAAATCGCACTTGGTGGATTTGTCACCGCCATAGCGAAGCGTGTCCGCCATCCATTGAAAAAGTACAAATCACTGCCTTCCATTGCCACAATTGATCAAAAGATGCTTACCAATATGAAGGTAATAGCGAAGGATGTGACAATGGCTGATGGCTTCCGGTTGTCCACGCGTGATGAGTATTTGCACGGCGTCGAGCGCGGTTTGGGAGGCTTGCCACGCGACAATGAGGAGGATCCTGAGGCACAAGCTCCCCCAGCCCCTGAGCACCAGCCGTTTTCTTCAGCGCATTATGACGCGATTATGGAGAGGATGGATACCATAGCTGCATCAGTGGACACCATCTCAGCGTCTCAGGTAGACATTCAGTCCCAGATAGACCAGCTAATCCAGGGATTTTCCGTCTGGTCTGCGCAGTTTGATGCCCATTTCCCACCGCCACCACCACCATCAGATCAATGATCAGGGAGACCTCTTATCTTTTATTTTGTCTTTTGTTTATTTTATTTTTATTTATCTTCTTAATTTGTAATATTATTACTTGATAGGGACAGCAAGTTTTTGTGTGGGGGGTAGGAGACATTAACTTCATATATATATGTAATTAACAACCATTGATGTATGATGCATGTTTATTTCTATTTTAGTTTCTTTGTACTTTATTGTCGTTGCCTAAATATCTTTTTCTCAGCTTGGCTTAACCTCAGTTATTCCTGTTATGAATGTTTTGAACATTAATTGGAGAATAGTCTATCTTAAAAACTGATCCTGGCAAATGAGTAGTTGGAAGTTTTAGAAGCAAATTGAATCTCAAACAGTCATATATCTTGTGATTTCCAATCTTTCATGCACTATAGGCTTGTTTGTAAAAATTTGAAAAATCCAGTGCGTAAGAGTTTTTGAGTGAAGGAATGTTAGGATAGTTAGAACCTTCCTCATCACCCTTTGAAACATGATAACAACTTAAACAAGGCTAGGACATGATTAAGGCAATTTATTTCTTTGATAACCACTTTTAAATAGCTTTAGACCTACCTGTTTATGTTATTTCTATTGCTAGCCCCATTGAGCTAATTTAGTATGCTAAAAGTGTACTACGAAATTTTCTTGTTACACTATTATTTTACCATTTAGCCTAAATGCCTTTGCCTACCCGTTTCTAAGAATTAGCCACTTTAGGATTTGGTTGGAATATCATTGAAAGTTGAATAAGGGTATCTATTGTTCAAATAGTGGAAGTGTGAGAAGAATTGTTGAATTTTGTGGGTATTATTTAGTATGGTGTTAAACTTTCCCTCATTAGAAAAAAAATGGGTATAAGAAATTCTAGACTTTGGGTGCCCCAGCAGAAAAAATAAAAGAAGGAAAAAAAGAAGAGAAAAAAAATCATGAAAAAAAAGAGAAAAAAATCATGAAAAGAAGAAAAAAAAAAGAGGAAGAGAAAAAAATGATGAAAAAAAAAATGAAAGTTTAATGAGTTTTGTTGTTTCTTTTGGTCAATTTTGATGTATTGAATATAGAAAAATTCAAGTGTGGGGTACCTTTGAGTAGAAGAGGACATACTCATATTTACGGATAATTGGGTTTAAAAGTGAATTAAAAAGGGAAGTTCATCACTTTGTTGTTTGGAGTTCGATGTATTTTATGTATCAAGAAGTTTAGACAACATTGGAAATTATGGGTGAATTGAAGGTAGGAAGTGGACAATCTTGTTCAGTTTTGGGTAGTTGAAATTTTAGGTAGAGTGGCTAATTCATTGTTTGAATTCTTTAACTTTTCTTGTTAGCCAATACCTTAACCTAACATTACAACCCTAGAATAAGTCCTTTTGATTCTGTTCTTGATTTGAGTTGTTTAAGTGGAGATGACCCTTGTGGTTCCGGTGCTAAAGGAGAAGCGTATGATTATTCTGAGTTTTAAGCGCGAAACCTGTATTAAAATTCATTTGCATATTTAAATTCTTTGCTCAATTGCTGGAATGCATTGGTTGTTTTGTTTTGAAAAGAGAAAATTGGTTTTGAGCCTAGCACACACGCACGGGAAATTACTTGATATAAATTGATTTGAGGATTTATAACTAAGACCCTTCTGCTTGGTGCTATGATTGTTGTTAAGTTTTCGTATTCTGAGTTAAAGTTTGAAATTTCAGGAATGTGGAAAATTCATTTTCTCAAGGACGAGCAAAGTCTAAGTGTGGGATATTTTGATAACTTCAATATAGTACTTAGTTTTGATGGTTTTTTTATATGATTTTTGGGTGTTTAGTTTTGTTTTTGTGTCATGTTTTGTTTCCTTTAGGTTAATTTTACTAATTTTATGTCAAATTGGAATTTTGATGCATTATAGATAGTTTTTGATGGATTTTTAATTTGTCTTTTCAGGTGTGGTTCTAGGTACCTCACGGTCACAATGAATTCATTGTGACCGTGACATAAAGAGAAGTTGAAGACAGGAGCAGACTTAGAGGGGTCATGGTCACAATGGATTTCATTGTGACCGTGACATAGCAAACGTTTGGAAAGAATGCAAGTATGAAGCATGTCACGGTGGCAATCAATTTCATTGTCATCGTGACATAAAATTATTAAGGCAGAATTGGAGCAGCACGTACCTCACGGTGACATTGAAATTCATTGTCACCGTGACATAAGTTTTTCCTGGACAAAAGCAAAAATTGAAGACCTCATGGTGACAATGAAATTCATTGTCACTGTGACCCCTCTCCTGTGCGCAAAGGCAATTGGAAATCTCGACTCTACACGGTGACAATGAATTTCATTGACACCATGACCCTCTGGAACTATAAAAACGCACTTTTCTGTTTGGTTAGGGTTCCAATTTTTTTAGTTAGTTTTTGATTTTAGTTTTGGCGGCTGAGATTTTCTTAGTTTTTCTTCTGTTCTAAACTTCAGTGTTCAATCTTGTTTTGAGTTTCAATTAGAAATTGAGAGTAATTTTCATTAGATACATAGTTAATTTCCAGAGATTGTTATTTTTAGTTTTCCAGAATTTTAGTTTAATTCTCCATTGAAGATCCAAAGAAGAAGAACGTGGGATTCAACCGAGATTTCTACCTCAATGAATTTATGGGTTTATTCTTTCCTTTATTCTTTTGATTTTGTAATGGATCGTGAGTAGTCTTTTACTTGTTTGGGGGATCTCTAAATCCCCTATCCTTGATGTGAATTCTGAACATATTTTGGTATTTGATATATGAATGAAGGTTTATTTCACTGGTTATTATTGTCAAATCATGAGATGTATATTTTCGAGTTAATTTCCTGTTTTGATGAATGAATTAATTCATGTATCTTAATTGGTTATTGAATTGTATGATTGAATGTCATGATAAATTATCTTAAGATTTTCTGTCATGCTTGCTGTATCATTTGGACTGCTCCGGAAGGGAATCTAGATGTGCAGGTTTTCATGGTTTAAGATTGGAATGAGGAGTGAAATAATTAGGTTTTGGGTTGTTTGGCTCCGGAATGGGAAAGCAAACCGAACCTAGGATTTTAGACTCGTGATTAGGCTAGTTGTATGACTTGCTCCGGAATGGGACGTTATGCAATTAGAATAATTGGGTTAAGAGGGTTATCCCGATTTCGTTCATATATGCTTCCTTTATGTGTTTTGATTCATATTTACGTATGGGGTGGATGAGTGAACCTGAGCAACGTTTGTCTATTTTTAAATTCTTATCTTGTTAATTTTTCCGTCATTTTGTTTATTGCAATTATTGCCGTCAATTTAATTTGATTATTTCTGTTTGTTTATTTTAGTTATTTAAATTCTTCATTTTTAATCAGTAGTTAGCTCAATCAATTCAAACAATTCGGAATTCTTTAGCATACATTTGAATTTCATTACTTGCGCAAACAGTCACTTGGGTACGATAACTCGGAGTCTTAAAAATACTCCATTATATTACTTGCCGATTCAGTACACTTGTTGAGGTCGCGTCAGACGCCCGTCCCTAGTCCCGCGCTACGGCCCGTTTGTAGCTAGGGACGGGACGTGTCTGAGTAGGGACGCCCGTCCCTAGTCTCGCGTTTTGGCCCGTCTGTATCCATATTTGCACGCGTGGCCTTAGTAGGGATGCCCATCGGTATTTGAAGGGATACCCGTCGGTAGTGGATCTGATCAGATATCGCCGGATTTGATAAAATTTAATCTAAAATCTTTCAAATGGGGATAGGATTTGGGTTAAAAATCGAATTTTAAAACTCCTTTTCAAATTCAAACTTTAAACTATTACTTATCTGATTTTATCTCCTACAAAACTCTATAAATAGTGGATTAAATTCCATTTTTAGGGGTTAGGAAATTTGACAAGTTTTTTGAGAAAAGTGAGCAAAATTTTGAGATCTTGGATTTTTTAGGAAAGATTTTTGTGGGCAATTTTCCAAAGATATATAAAATCTCTGTTTATTTTCAGAATTTGTTTTTTTTAAAAAAAAAACTCTTTCAATTAATTGATCTACTCAAATTCTTCTTACCAATTAAGCCAATTTGAGGTAGCGAAATTCATTCGTTTCCATCAATTCAGCTAATTCAAACAATCGATCGCTATTAAATTTTCAAGAAGGGAAAATACAATTTCTCTTGCTTTGATCTATTTTATCTGATCCTTGTGGAGCGTGCAGGGACCGAAATCATTCGATATTCACCCAAAAAGGTAAAATCCGAGGGTAAACATTCTGGATTGATATTTGTGTAACATAACTTGACTCATATTAATTTTTTTAAATAATATGTTTACAAAGAATTTGAATCTTGAAAAGCTTTTTAATTTATTTTCTACCCTTTTTATCTTTTCACCCATTCTTTTTAAAGTTTCTTGTTAAGTTTATTTTCTTTATTTTATTCATGATTTTGATACTGACATGTGTATTTCTATGAGTTATTTTTTTTTACCATGTTAGAATTGGAGTGGTTAATGAGGGTGATCACGTCAATCTGAGGATTTCCATCCGGGTTCTTTCTTTACCCGTTGCCTTTTATTCATCTTATTATTAAGATTATTTCAATGTCATTAAAGTGAAAAGGGCAAAATATTTTATAGTAATTAATTCGGGGTTTTCTCGAAAGCGGTGGACCAATGTCCTATTTTTAACCAATAAAATTGACACTTCTTAAAAATCAGTTTGTAATAAATATACATGGCAGGACCAATGTCCTCTTTCCAATGAATATCCCATTTTCTGTATGATTTACATATTGTTTTTTATAATGGGGGTTGTATTCCGCCCCTAGTTTTATTGTAATTTGATTTGTGGAAGTTCATATTAATTGTGCTTAATTTATTGCTCTTGATGTGAATGATTGCGCCTTAATTAAATGCATCGTGTGGAAAGTTGATGAAACAATAAATTCAAAACTGAATTATAATATTAAGCAAGGTACAAATAAATGAGAAGTCCCGAACTCACTCTGGTCTTTAGGGCACAATGAGGTGAGAGGTTTAGGACTTCCTAGACACCTCTTGAGTCTCACCAAAAGACTTAAATTTACAATCCTAGGCTCCAGGGGGTAGAGGATGAGGCCTCCAAGATCTCTCTGGCTAGCTCAAGATGGATATGTATGCGCCGTCTTAGGCTCGTTGAAGCTAGACGACCCTTCCCAATGTTCTATTGGGTGGCGACTCCAAGAAACCTCATTGTTGCCCGAAATAAATGCACTTGTAAATACCTTACAAGCTTTATGAACCTCTCCTGATCACCCTAAAGCGGGCCCTCGGAAGGACACGAGGTTCGACGCGCGTCACAGTGGCGACTCCGCTGGGGATATAGTCGAGACTTCGATTCGAAAGTACCTTGATTAAAAATTATAATTGAGTTTTGGTTTAAAAATTTCACCTTCTTTCAAAACTACATTGCATCGCATTAGAGCCTTAGATCTATGCTAGTTTGGTCCCTCTTTTAGCCCCGGTGCGTTCCCGAAGCACGACCGTACGTTCACTCAATGTAGGGAAGTGTTAAGGATAATCACTAGCCGAAGCCTCGTACCATTATGGTATATGAAATGGAGACCCGATCGGTCGTTACGCTCGTGATGAGCTAGACCCGTCGGCAGGGACCATGCTTGGGTAGCCCTAAAGTAACACCACCTTTTTGACTAAAGCTCATGTAATGGAAATAGTTACTTCCCCTAGGTGTTATGAACCTTGATACTATGCTTGCTTTGACGATCATTATGTATTGGACAAACCCAGATAATTTGATTGGTTACCTAATCAAAGGCTTTCATGCCCCGATAGGCCCCTGTCAACTTATTCGGACTGCCTAAATATATGATGGTCAAAACCCATGCGTATACACATTAGCTAGGAGAGGTTATGCTGCCGGTTTTTCACCGTGCACCATACGTGTCCATCGAATCCCCGGATGATCCAATGGACCAATCCCACCTAGGAAAGAGACTATGACCTCGTGTGCGGGAGTAACAAGGTTGGAAAGACCTATGTGCTTGCATGTCATCTGTAAGTGTTGCATAGCAAGATCATGCATCTTAGCACATTTGTGCATCATCCTGACCCTTTATGTTTTCAGCCATCATAGATTGGCTTAGGTGGACAAGAGGGTCTCAGGGGCGATTATGCAAGAATCCATTCTTCGAGTTACCAGAAAGGGTGGAGTATCCGGACAATTCTTCTGAGACCAGCTACGCTACTTCAGCTCATATTTCTTTACCCGAAGAAATGGCAAACTCACCAAGAGGGGTAGACGCCACCAGGGCAATGATAGCAGAGGAAGTGGGCCGAAGGCTTAAAGAGTTTGAGAACCGGATGATGGCAATGATGGCCACAATGGGTCAGCAAGCGGCCCCGCAGAACCCACCACCGCCTCCTATGAGAAATAATGAAAGGGGGGAGGTTAGAGAAGATCCCCAAGAGGAAATTCGCATGCCACCTGTAAACCTAAGAGCTACTACCTCAGGGGCACAAAGGGAAAGACTAGCCCCAAGGTTAGTGGATGTTTAGGAAGGTGAAGAATATGAGGAGCGTATGTCTAAGAAAGAGAAAGCCCCTCAAGCTGAAGAAGCCATCTAGAAGAAGATGGAGGAGAAATTTGAAGCAATGACAAGAATGCTAACAAAGGCCGAGGAATAAACCCGGAAGACAAGGAATTAGAAGGAGAGGATTTAGTCCCAATGAACTTTAAAATGCCGGATGTTCCGAAGTTTGACGGAACTTCTGACCCCATGGCGCACATAAAGCAGTACTCGCTGGTGATGAAGGGGCACCACTTTGATAAAAAAGCAGAAAGTTGAGTACTTTTGCTTGAGTTTGATTGGCCCAGCGATAGATTGGTACCATGGGCTCGATCGCCGAACCAAGGAGGACTGGGATTTATTGATGGAGGAGTTTTTGAGGCAATACGACTGTAGTACAAGGATGGAAGTGACCCTGAAGGACCTAGAGCTGTTACAACAGAAGGGAGGTGAGTCCTTCCATGAGTATCTAACCCGGTGGAGGAATCAGGTGATGGAAATGAAGAGGAAACCGGATACTCAGGATCAAATAAGACTATTCATTAAAAATGCGAGCCTGTATTTGAGAGAAGGATTAAGGATGAAAGGACTGAAGGACTGGGAATCTCTGAAGGACATCGCCATTGAAGCTGAGGGAGAATACCTCGTTAAGAGAGCAGCTAATGAGAACTATCCTAAGAGGGGTGGCGGTAGCCAGGGGGCCAGTAGACCAATGGGTTCCACAAGTGGCGCGAGGAAAACTGCTGAGGTATCAGTTGCTAATGCAACCCCGAGGCATTTTTCCAATCTCGGAAGGTCTTTATCATGGGTGCTGAGGAGACTGATGAAAGAGGGTAAGCTACAGCCTTTACCGCCCAGACCTGCTAGAACTCAGGGCACGCTAGGGCACAAGGATGGTGAGTATTGTGCATATCATCAGCACACTGGGCATACAACTGATGACTGCAAGACTTTGAGGCACGTAATTCAAGATTTAATTGACTCGAAGTAGATCACAGACCCAGAGAAGAGAGGGGGTCAAAAGAATGCTGGGTACAACAGTATGCCCCTGCCAGTGAACATGATCGGGTCCAGTTTGCCCGAGGAGTTTTTGTTAAAGGAATTGTACGTCAACGATATCCACACTATTCTCACGAACCTCAATGAGGGGAGTGAAGAAGGGCTTACCGCTGCAGTGATCGATTGCTGGTCCACTGATGATAGTGGAACTGAAAATGATGATTCTGAAGTATTTTTTGACTTGTGGAGTTCGGAGGAGGAAGGAGAAGAAGCAAAGAAGAAAGAAGTAGGAGCTGTGACCCAGAGCGGAAGGATAGCCCAAGAGCTCGAGAAGCCCCAGGAGCCGATTGAGGGCAGAAAGGGAAAAGAGCCGGAAGAAGATTAGATTGTTAAACAATTAAAAAAGACACCGGCTCAGATTTCCATATGGGATCTCCTGAGACAGTCGCCGTCGCATAGGCAGAAGGTGGTAGAGGCTTTGTGCGAAGCAACTGTGGCAACAACTATCTCGCCTACGGAACTTCTAGATTGAGTAAAAGGAGGATCAGGAGAAAATGTTATTTTTACCAGTGCTGCTTTACCGACAGAAGGCCGCAACCATAATCGCCCTCTGTATATAAGGGCACAGATTAACTAAAAGCACACTGCTTGCGTAATGGTAGATGATGGCTCTTCGATAAACGTATGCCCGCAGGTAGCAATCGCAGCTTTTGGGATAACAGAGGATATGTTAGCCAAATCTGATCTCACCATCACAGTATATGACAACTCGTGTAGGCATGCTTCGGGGACATTCACGGCAATAGTGAAGACGGGGCCCGTAGAGTCAGAAGTGGAGTTTGTGGTACTGCCTATACCCGCCAATTTCTCAGCTCTTCTAGGAAGACCATGGTTTCATAAGTTGGGTGGAGTCCCCTCTACACTGCACCAGATGGTAATGATACCTCTTGAAGGCCAGATTGTGACTATAAGGGCTGCACGGGAGAATCAGGTTTCAGTACTGGAGATTGCTAGGCAGCCGTTTAGTGGGTTTTGTGTTGCCATGATAGTCGAGGAAGAGCAGAAGGAAGAAAGCCCCCAAGTACTAAACATGATGAAAAAGATGTCGTTCCTCCATGGTGCAGGACTGGGCAAGAATTCTCAGGGGATGCCAACAGCTGTTACCACCAAGGGGCAAAAGGACAGAAGGGGTCTAGGATACACAGGTGTTGTAAAGAGGGGTGAGAAGTCAAAAATGGAAATTCCTCATATCTGGAAGACTTTTGTGCCAACAACCGCAGCATGTGCCTATATAGGGGAAGACGAACCACAGTGGCTGGATGGAAGAATTGTGCTAGGGTTCGAGGTTTTCAATGATGTCTATGACTGGGACATTGGATTGATCAAGCCAGCAGAGCGCTTTTGGGTTGAAGAAATCGTGACCAGTAGGACGATTTGGGACCGTGAGATTCCCGAGGAAGTGATGACTGAGAAGATGGTAGCCACCCAACTGAAGGGGAAAGCAAAGGTAGAGGAAACCGTGCAGGAGTTGATTGGGGAGCCTCCAAAGAGCCGAAGTGATGCAGGACCATCGACCTCGGCAGATATGCCAGCAGAGGAAGAAGAGGGAAATAGTTTAGATTTTCTTTTTGCTCCAGAACTTTTCAATGATGTTAATGACAATTTCAATCTTATTAATAAATTGAATGACTTTGCTTACTTGTGTGATATTTCCGATGATTTCACTATGCATGATCATGATCATTATCCATCCATATTTGATATTGATTCAACTGATGCTACTCCATTTAATCTTGGAACCATAGAAAACCCAAAAGAAATTTTTATAGCATCAAATATAACTCCTGAAGAGCGAGGAAAATTTGAGAGAATCCTAAAAAAATATGAAAAAGTCTTTGCCTGGCCCTACGAAGATATGCTAGGAATCGATTAGGAAGTCGCAGAACACTCTATTTCCTACATATCCAGACCATAAACCCGTTAAACAGAAGCTGAGAAGGCTTAGGCCAGAATGGGCAGATAAAGTGAAGGAGGAGATTCACCAGCAAATTAAGGCCAAATTTCTAGTTGAGGTGCAATATCCAACTTGGTTGACCAATGTTGTCCTCGTAGCCAAAAAGAATGGCAAAGTAAGGGTATGCGTAGATTATCGGGACTTTAATAAGGCCTGTCCAAAAGATGACTTTCCGTTGCCCCATATAGATGCACTGATAGACAGCGCCGCTGCTTGCGAGATGTATAGCTTTGGAGATGGTTATGCGGGCTACAATCAAATTCTCAATAAAATAATTGACCGAATTAAGACAACGTTCATCACGGAATGGGGGACCTATGCTTACCGAGTAATGCCTTTTGGTCTAAAAAATGCAGGAGCCACTTATCAGAGGATGGCAACAAAAATCTTGAATGACTTGATCCATAAAGAAGTAGAGGTATACGTGGATGACATGATGATCAAGTCAGCCACTAGAGAAGGTCATTTTGAAGCCCTAGAAAAGTTTTTCCTAAGGATAGACAAGTATAATCTTCGGTTAAATCCTAAGAAATGTATCTTTGGTGTTACCTCAGGGAAGCTCCTAGGACACGTGGTCAGCAAGAGGGGTATTGAGATTGACCCGGATAAGGTTAAGGCCATCAGAGAAATGCCAATACCGCAGAAGGAAAGGGATGTGAGAAGTTTTTTGGGTAGGTTGCAATATATCAGTAGGTTTATTGCCAAGCTTACTTCAATCTGTGAACCGATCTTCAAACTACTCAAAAAAGATCAACCAATAGTATGGAACAAAAGTTGTCAGAAGGCTTTCGATACTATCAGAGAGTATCTGTTAAATCCACCGGTGTTGAGACCGCCGCAGCCAGTCAGGCCACTGATTTTATATTTAGCTATAAAAGACAATTCTGTAGGCGCCATGATGGCTCAGGAGGAAGAATTTGGAGTGGAATTTGCTGTTTATTACCTTAGCAAGAAGTTCCTAGCCTATGAGGTTAAGTAAACAGAAGTAGAAAAGATTTGCCTTGCGGTAATCTGGGCTTCTAAGAAATTAAGGCATTACTTTCATGCCTATAAAGTGCAGGCAGTAGCGAAGTAGAATCCTTTAAGGTACCTACAGGAAGCTCCATCTTTACTTGGGAAAATGGGAAGGTGGTTATTGTTGCTACAAGAATTTGATGTAGAGTATATTACTCGGAAAACTATCAAAGGACGTGCAGTCATTGAATTCTTGGCAGAACACCCAATTCAAGGAGACTCATATGAGTTTACTTTTCTAGATGAGGATGTGACAGCTATCGGAGTTCAAGGTTGGCAGTTGCACTTTGACGGAGCCGTGAACAACAAAGGGGCAGGAGTAGGGATCATTTTAACAACCTCGGAGGATGAGAAGCTCCCTTTGTCGAAGAAATTGAGGTTCAAGGCTACCAATAACGAAGCTGAGTTTGAGGCGTGTGCCTTTGGGTTGGAGGCGTTAATAGCTTTAGGAGTAAAAAATGTGGAAGTGTTTGGTGAATCCTCCCCTGTGATCAATCAAATTCGAGGCGAATGGGCCATTAAAGAAGAAAGGCTAATGCCATACATCAAGCACTTGAGAGTCCTTAGTGGTCAGTTTGAGGTGTGTACGTTCCGTTTTGTTCCGAGGGATGAAAACCAGTTAGCCGACACACTTGCTACCTTGGTCTCAATGTGGGATAATCCCGAAGGAGTGGTTATGAGGCCAGTTTTGATTTCTAGCTCCGAGAGACCTAGCTTCGAATCTAAATCAGTCATGGAGATGGAAGTAGCAAATGGGAAGCCATGGTATTATGACATTATGAATTATCTAAAGAATGCGACATTTCCAGAGGAAGCTACTGAGAAGGATCAGAAAATGATTCGCAAATTATCCACTCAGTTCATCTGCATAAATGGAGCGTTGTACAAACGACAGGCTGATGGTATCCAGTTGAGATGTTTGGATGAGAAAGAGGTCAAGAGGGTGATGGAAGAAACACACGCCGGAGTATGCAGAGCCCACATGAACGGGCTGATATTGGCCAAAAAGATTATGAGATAAGGATTCTTCTGGCTCACCATGGATAACGATTGCTCGAAATATGTAAAGCAGTGTCAGCTATGCCAGTAGTATGCAGATTTAAGGCACTTGCCCGTTTTGGAATTGCACAATTTGACATCACCTTGGCCCTTCGCAGCTTAGGGGATTGATATTATTGGAGAGATACGCCCCACGGCCTCTAATGGGCATAGATACATCATTGTTGCCATCGACTACTTTACTAAATTGGCAGAAGCTAAGTCCTTCAGGAAAGTTGATGCTCGGGATATGGCAAAATTCATAGAGAAGAACTTGATATGTGGGTATGGCCTCCCACATCATGTGGTATCTGACAACGGGGTCCAGTTCATGGCCGAAATGAAGAAGTTACTCCAGAGGTATGGTATTGAGCACCACAAGTCTTCTCCATATCGTCCTCAAGCCAACGGGGTAGTTGAAGCCGCCAACAAGAATGTCAAGAAGATCCTAGCTAAGATGGTCCAGAATTATAAAGATTGGGTAAAAAAGTTGCCTTTTGCATTGTGGGGTTACAGAACAACCATCAGAACTTCAACAGGAGCCACTCCATATTCCTTGGTATATGGGACGGATATGGTATTACCGGTCGAGGTAGAACTTAAGTCACTGAGGGTGATAATGGAAACCGAGATTCCAGAGGCCGAATGGGTGCAGCAGCAGTTGCAACGTTTGAATATGTTTGATGAGAACAGGTTAAAAGCATACTATCATAACCAGATCTACCAGAAGAGGCTCACTAGGTCTATTGGAAAGAAAGTCAAGAAACACCCGTTGAAGGATGGGGATTTGGTATTCAAACATATGAGAACAGGAGTACCGGATATTAGAGGGAAGTTCAAACCTACGTGGGAAGGTCCGTTTATCCTCAAGAAGCTGCTGTCAAAAGGAGCTGCGATTCTATCAGATAGTGATGGCAATGAATTCAAAGAACCGATTAATATTGATAGACTCAAAAGGGTCCATGGCTAAAGGATACAAAATCAAAAGAAGAGAATGAAAGCCCCGCGGGTCGAAAACCGAAAAAAGGCGGCCTTGCTAAAATTGGGGTCAAGGTGAAAACCGAAAAAAGGCATCCTGGGCAAAATTTAGAGGCTTGAGAGAAAATATCCAATCATGAAAACTCGAGAGGGCTGATTGGAGACAGGAGTTTGATGCTATCAAGATTTGGTTCCATGAATGAATGTAGTCTTGCATAATTGAATTAGTGTAAAAAACGATCATGCATTTTGAAATCGAACTAAAATGTACACAATTTTGTGAAATAAAATAAGATTTGATTTATTCATTCACATCGTTGTCCAATTCTGTTTTAAAAAGAAACATATTGCTCAAAACGCATGCAAAACTAAACTCTACCCTACTGCTACTCTCGCTAGCCAAATGCTTCAGTCGACGTGTTCGGTTATCAGATGACGGGCTGAGTATCCACCTCTTATACGCACTGGTAGAGGTGACGGAATGATTCTCGAACAGAGGAATGAAAGTCTTCAATGGAAGTCGGCTCCAAAGCTCATGATAGCGGGAGGCAAAAGCCGCAGAAAGTACTCCACCTTGAAAGGATAAAGGGAGTCTCACCACATCCTGAGTCATTCCAAGTTGACGAGAGCAGCAGGCCGTGGTGTAGAAAGTGGCCTCACGAAGCCCGCATAGGGGAACGCATCCTGAACACCCATCAATAACTGCACTGGATAAGGGAAGCCAAGCGTGCATGAAACTAATGTCCTTATCTGATAGCTCATTGAATCTGGTGATACCTTCATCAGGGGTCCCAAATCGGAACAACCGTTGGCGATGAAGGAAATGCTTCACCGAATACTAACTAATGACCCTGGGAGGCGGCTCTGACAACGGCTTCAATTTCTCGTGCAACCAGATCTGAAAGAGGAAACAAGGAAAAATAAAAGCCAAAAAAATTAAAATAAAAGGCAAAGAAAAGCCGCTGGAGTAATTTGGATTTACTTCAGGTAAAAATTAGGCTTAGGGTTGTGTGAAAATCCGAAAAGACCAACTTCCCGCTAAGAAAAGCTAGTGTGAAAATCCACAAGGGACACACTACCTTTTAAAATAATGACGTACTTGAAGTAATAAGGGGCTCCCAGAGAATGAAGTGGTAGGCTAGGAACGAGCGGAGTCCAAACCCAAGATAGTCTCTGCCAGAATAAGAGGGAAAGGGGTCAGCCCACGGTGAAAATCGTCCAGAATTCCAAATAGACGAAGGTCTCCAAGCAGCTCCTCTGAAGACGCAACCAGATACTTCATCAGGCAGAAAAGTAAGATGACACTTATGCTGTATGAAGGAAGGTTGGAGAATTAATCCAGTGCTTCAATCAGAGGTTTTAAGGCAAATACAGGGCCTTGAGGAACTAGACGAGCAGCATCAGAAGGAGCTATACTTAAGGACAGAGCAATATCATGAGTTTGAACCAAACCGCAGGGAGGAGTGCAGGGCTAAGCGCTAGGAGGATATCAGCTCCCGATAAAAGCAGCAAATTCCTCAGGTAGGGGGCACATTTCCTGGTAAGTGAACCTAAAAACGTGAAAGCGAGGGTCCCAGAAGTGGGTCGCAGCCAAAAGGAGGTTGTAGTGTATTCTGACTCGGCCTAAAAATCTCAGTCCAGAAAGGGGGGCAAGAGTGTTGTTTTCCCAAGTTTGAGCATCGTCTAAGATACGATACATTTTGGAAAGAAAAGGAGAATCCATTTCTCAATGGCTTGAGTATAAGTTACTAAGGGAAATAAAGAAGGAAAAGGGGATAAACTGAAAAAAAAAAAGAACCTACTATGAAGCTAAAATGAAAGAAAAGGCACGAAATCCAAGAAAATGCTGATTTTTATAGGATTGACCTACCGACGGCTATCCCGTCCCTAAACTCAGACGGTGATCCCATCTGTAATTGTCCACTGGTAGTCTTTGCATCGTGAATATCACGCACATTAAATGGGTAATTAATGAGGGTTAAAAAGCGGAATCCCAAGAGACAGACGGCATTCCCGTCGGTAACTGTATAGACGTAAAGCCCTTCGGTAGCTAAATTCTATATACGGATGCAGCTACCGACGGACAATCACTTTCTTTCCTTTTCTTTTGTTCACCGGCGCTCTTCCCTTCCTTTTCAATTGCATTTTCCGTTTTTTGTCCTTTCGGTTGGTTTCCTTTGCATCAGTATTGTGTTCTTTCTTCTTCATTGAGTCCCAACTTCCAGGTTAGTAAAATTCTTCTAGTTTTTTTTTATTATTATTATTTATTTTATTTTATGGTAAGTAATTTAATTTTTATTTTATTTTTGATTACCCTAATTAGGAACCTTGCTAGTTGATTTTAATTGCTGCAGTGCAATTTGAAATGCCATTATTATATTTTTTTAAAAAAAATAAAAAATAAAATGCTTTAAGTGCATGAATTAACACATAGAGTAAGTAATGTGCTGTTATAAATGTATGAACATATGCTGTTTTGAGAACTATTAATGATAGGTGTATTTTTCTTTTTTGAGTTTTTTTTTATATATATATTCAGACATGGCCTTAGGAACATATGCACTTTGGAATCAATACTAAGAATTAGAAAGTAAAGCAAATATGAGTATGTTGCGTTATTGCCTGGGGCCTGAGGCCTGTCCCTTCTTCTGTTTTCTTATGCAGGAGGTCAGGCACACACTTGCCGGGGTGCTGACCAAATTTTTAGCAAATGTGAATATGTTGCACTATTGCTTGAGGCCTGAGGCCTGTCTTTTTTGCTTTCTCATGCAGGAGGTTGGGCACACTCTTGCCGGGGTGCTGCCCAAATTTTTTGGTTTAGACACATCCCTGTCGGGATGCTGCCTAAATTTTTATTATTATTTCCTAAGTAAAGTCCGTTTGTGTCTACGATGCTAAACTAACTGTTTACCTTATTTACAGGATGCCACCGCGACGATATGCTCCAAATGATCAGCCTGAGCCTCAGGCCCCGGATTGGATGAGTGCTGATGCCAGAGAGAGGTATACAGCGCTGGCTCGGGTGCAGTTCCGGGCTAGTTGTTTCATTTCTAGGCCGTTCCTTGAGGCTCTAGGGATGGCCGACGAGGTTTATATTCTGATGGCCGGTGCGGGATGGATTGAGCTTCTGACGCCTGCCTTCCAGACTCACCCAGAGATAGTTCGGCAGTTTCTTGCTACGTTACAGTATGGGGGGTACCAGAGATCCGACACGGAGGAGGGTGTTATCCAGTTTTGGATCGAGGGCCACCATTATAGCATTACCCGTCAGCGATTTACAGAAGCTATGGGGCTTCCATTCGGGCAGGATGGTATAGTGCCCCATAGAGCGGTTAGACGCCACCATTGGGCGGTTATTGCCTTGCCGGGAGTGCTGTATGATCATGATACGGCGAAGAGCATGGTACTCTCGTCACAGGCCCTTCGCTATGTTCACGGAGTTTTATCCAGCTCCTATTTGGGACGAGCGGGTAACCCGGGGTCTCTCAACACCGTTGAGATTTGGAGATTATGGGCCATGGTGGCAGGCCAGCGGCTCAACATCAGCCATGAGATTTTGGTTAACCTAGTGAGAGTATCTAGCGAAGCGGCCCCTGTAGTATATGTTGGGGGGATCATTACTAGACTACTTTTCAGTTTGGGTGTTCGTCCGGATATCCTGGGGCGTACCTTGGATGAGAGCATTTATGTGGATGCTTCCGCAGCTATTACGATGGCTATGATATTACCGATACCGAGTCAGGCTGAGGCGTACAGGCTTCATACTATTCATGAGACCAGACGTGCATTTGGCTTGCCCTCGCTAGAGACAATAGAGGAGCAGCCTCAGGATCAGCCTCAGATGGAGCAGGAGCCTCCCGAGCAGCCATAGTACCAGGAGGAGTAGCCTCCCCGACATCTAGAGCACTAGGAGGGTCAGCCTCCGCAGTCGCAGCACGAGGAGGATCATTCGTTTACACCTTCCGACATAGGGATTGAGTTCACCATGGATGAGCTATTTGCTACTCCTCTAGGGCAGAGAGTACAGAGTCCTACTCCGCCTCCGCCATCGAGAGTACATCGGACAGTTCCCCGGGCACCTGAGAGGTTCAGTCCATATGCTAGAGCGGGGGATCCGGGGGCATCTACTTCTACAGCTCCACCTCCAGAGCGAGCACCAGGGTCAGCTCCCCCTCCATTGACACCATCGACTCATCTTGCACAGCCAGATTTTTTTGCGATTTTGACTTCTATGTTCGCATCCTTCGAGCACAGATAGGAGGAGAGAGACAGGGCCCTTCTCGGGCAGCTCGGGGAGTGAGATAGAGTCATATTAGAGCAGCTGGATCAACAGCAAGGTATCATCCAAGAGTAGGGGAGGCTTATTGATCATTTGAGATAGGAGCATGAGAGGCTCATGGGTCAGCTGAGGCAGAAGATGAGGGCCTCCAAGGATGGGGCGACCCAGAGAACAGATGGATCTTTGCAGATGTTGGATGAGTCACTTGAGGCTCTCAGATTTAGGATCTAGGTCCTAGAGGTTGCCATACCGCCCATCGCCCAGTCCATGCGGGAGTTTAGAGAGCAGACAGAGGATAGACTGAGGAGTATGGGGACCACCTCCATATATCAGACCCTCCGTTTGGGCGACGCTTTCAAAGAATTAGGGGGGGGTTGTTACCAGTACGCTGCAGTTCATGACGGTATGTGCAGAGCCCTTTCTCGATGGATATGCTCAGGTCCAGTTCCAGCAGCAGGACTCAGCGGGAGTGCGGCCGTCATTTGTACCGGTGGCCGTACCTCCCAGATATCAGCAGGTGGCCAAGGCCTGGGCTACTCAGCAGGCCGGACCATCAGCCCCTCCCAGTTAGCCATTTGCTCCGGAGGCAGGACCCTATGCTTCTTCATCACGAGACTAGCCTTTTCATCTATCAGATGATGACAATGATCTAGAGGAGCCTTCAGATTGTTTACCATGATAGACTGTTCAGGGAGTTCCTCCAGTTTTGTATTTATTCTTTTTGTCGTAATCACATCTATATATTGTACAAAATTTAGCCTCTTAGTGGAAAAAAATTTATAGTTAACCCGTTAAATTTGCATGTTATTTCTTCACGATTTAACTTTCTAAAAAAGAGAGAGAGAAAAGAAGGAAAAAGACAATTGATCATATAATAATCAAGATGATAAATAATAAAGGGCAAACATAAAAATGTTCATAAATCTACCAATCAAGGTAGTTTGCGCGAGAATTAACAAGAGTCTCTTACAATACAGGAACATGGTTTTACACCAATCCGAAAATGACTAGCAGTCAAAAGGAAGGATAAACAGATCAAACATTATATCCTTCAAGATCACATTCAATATTAGATGAGAATCAACAAATCAGAATAGTACCTTGCCGATTGAATGGAGGTTAGCAAGGAAAGTTCGCAAACTTAAACGGGATTAGCAATATAAATCACATACCACGCAGGCTGAGATGAGGCTAGCAGGACAGATTAGTCACCGCGTATGCCGAGACGAGGACAGCGGGGCACACTCGATAGAATGGATCCGCACTTTGTAAGTCTGGAGCAGACTCGGTGCAGCTCAGGAGAGCAATCCTCGCATTTTGTAAGTTTGGAGCAGACTCGGCACATCACCATCCGCACTTTGTAAGTCTAGAGTAGACTCGGTGCAGCTCAGGAGAGCATTCCTCGTGTTTTGTAAGTTTGGAGCAGACTCGACGCATCACCATCCGCACTTTGTAAGTCTGGAGCAGACTCGGTGCAGCTCAGGAGAGCAATCCTCGCATTTTGTAAGTCTGGAGCAGACTCGGCACATCACCATCCGTACTTTGTAAGTCCGGAGCAGACTCGGTGCAGCTTAGGACAGCAATCCTCGCGTTTTGTAAGTTTGGAGTAGACTCGACGCATCACCATCCGCACTTTGTAAGTCTAGAGCAGACTCGGTGCAGCTCAGGAGAGCAATCCTCGCGTTCTGCAGCTCAGGAGAGCAATCCTCACATTTTGTAAGTCTAAAGCAGACTCGGCACATCACCATCCGCACTTTGTAAGTCTAGAACAGACTCGGTGCAGCTCAGCAGAACAATCCTCGCGTTTTGTAAGTCTGAAGCAGACTCGATGCATCTCTACTTCCCCAGCAAAAGGTGAAGACCGCCTCAGGTATGCGTCTCTTTCCTTTCTTCTCTGAATTTTGGCTCATCTAGATGATAGTGTACTAGTTTCCCAAAAATTGGGGGCAACTGTAGACACCGGGTCTTGAGGCAGTCCAGGTCAGAGTTACCCGATGAAGAGATTCAAGTTGGTTTCCGGATAAATGGATGGAATTCGGAGGTTTTCGTCTTTCGGTTTCACAAGGATTAAAATCTTTTTCTCTATAGCGTGAGGTTTTGAAAGAGTTTGGGAAATTTTAGTAGAAATTGGAAGTTTGGATCCACAGATGAGATGACCGTCTGAATAGGGGCGCCCGTCCCGTCTGTAGCTAGGGATAGACACGTGTCTGAGTATGGACGCCCATCCCTAGTCCTACGCTACGGCCCGTCTGTAGCTAGGGACGGACACGTGTTTGAGTAGGGATGCCCGTCCCTAGTCCCGCGCTACGGCCCGCCTGTAGCTAGGGACGGGATGTATCTGAGTAGGGACTCCCGTCCCTAGTCCCGCATTTTGGTCCGTCTGTATCCATATTTTCACGCGTGCCCTTAGTAGGGATGCCCGTCGGTAGTGGATCTGATCAGATATCGCCGGATTTGATAAAATTTAATCTAAAATCTTTAAAATGGGGATAGGATTTGGGTTAAAATTGAATTTTAAAACTCCTTTTCAAATTCAAACTTTAAACTGATGCTTATCTTATTTTATCTCCTATAAAACTCTATAAATAGTGGATTAAATTCCATTTTTAGGGGTTAGGAAATTTGACAAGGTTTTGGAGAAAAGTGAGCAAAATTTTGAGAGATTGGATTTTTTAGAAAAGATTTTTGTGGGCAATTTTCCAAAGATATATAAAATCTCTGTTTATCTTCAGAATTTGGTTTTTTTTTAAAAAAAAAAACTCTTTCAATTAATTAATCTACTCAAATTCTTCTTACAAATTAAGCCAATTTGAGGTAGCGAAATTCATTCGTTTCCATCAATTTAGCTAATTCGAACAATCGATCGCTATTAAATTTTCAAGAAGGGAAAATACAATTTCTCTTGCTTTGATCTATTTTATCTGATCCTTGTGGAGCGTGCAGGGACCGAAATCATTCGACATTCACCCAAAAAGGTAAAATCCGAGGGCAAACATTCTGGATTGATATTTGTGTAACCTAACTTGACTCATATTAATTTTTTTAAATAATATGTTTACAAAGAATTGGAATCATGAAAAGCTTTTTAATTTATTTTCTACCCTTTTTATCTTTTAACCCATTCTTTTTAAAGTTTCTTGTTAAGTTTATTTTTCTTTATTTTATTCATGATTTTGACACTGACATGTGTATTTCTATGAGTTATTTTTTGACCATGTTAGAATTGGATTGGTTAATGAGGGTGATCGCGTTTACCCCTTCCCTTTTATTCATGTTATTATTAAGATTATTTTAATGTCATTAAAGTGAAAAGGGCCAAATATTTTATAGCAATTAATTCGAGGTTTTCTCGAAAGCTGTGGACTAATGTCCTATTTTTAACCAACAAAATTTACACTTCTTAAAAATCAGTTTGTAATAAATATACATGGCAGGACCAATGTCCTCTTTCCAATGAATATCCCATTTTCTGTATGATTTATATATTGTTTTTTATAATGGGGGTTGTATTCCACCCCTAGTTTTATTGTAATTTGATTTGTGGAAGTTCATATTAATTGTGCTTAATTTATTGCTCTTGATGTGATTGATTGCGCCTTAATTAAATGCATCGTGTGGAAAGTTGATGAAACAATAAATTCAAAACTGAATTATAATATTAATCAAGGTACAAATAAATGAGAAGTCCCAAAGTCACTCTGGTCTTTGGGGCTCAATGAGGTGAGAGGTCTAGGACTTCCATGACACCTCTTAAGTCTCACCAAAAGACTTAAATTTACAATCCTAGGCTCCAAGGGGTAGAGGATGAGGCCTCTAAGATCTCTCTGGCCAGCTCAAGATGGATATGTATGTGCCGTCTTAGGCTCGTTGAGGCTAGACGACCCTTCCCAATGTTCTATTGGGTGGCGACTCCAAGAAACCTCATTGTTACCCAAAATAGACACACTTGTAAATACCTTAGAAGCTTTATGAACCTCTCCTGATCGCCCTAAAGCGGGCCCTCGGGAGGACACAAGGTTCAGTGCGCGTCATACATATATATATGTCAATTTGCATGTGTTTGCCTCGGCAACCACTGTGAGTGGCTGTCCATTATTTGTTTAGCCCGACTAAGTGTCATCGCTTAGCATGGTTGTTGTTCGTGCAGGTTAGGAGATTAGTGTAGCACAGCGGTCCGCTGAGTTTTGGCCAACAAGTCGGTAGAGTTCTAGAAAGCGTTATTTGGATTTCGGAATGTAATTAAGTTTTTATATATGAGTTTTTATAATAAGTTGTAATATCTTATAGTGCAACCAATTGGTATGTAGATGTTATAGACCCAGGATGTGCATGTCTCAAGGTTTGTTTTGAAAAATTTTATTGTTCTGATTTTTGTATTACTATGTGTGTCTTTGTCTAGTAGCACCCTTCGCTCACCGTAGTTTTTTGTCCTTCGATACGCTATGGGTGGGAGTTTAGGGGGTTACAGGACCAATCAGATGTGGCCGAGTTCTGGATTGAGAGAGTGGATCGGACTTTACAATAGATTAACTGTCCCAAAAATCAGAGGGCATCTTGTGTAGTGTCGCTTCTTCAAGGGTCAGCGTATGATTGGTGGAAGCTAGTGCTTCGCAACCCTCAACGACCAGCTGAGTTGGTCTAGGAATTCTTTAAGCAAGAGTTTGAACAGAAGTGTGTGATGAAAGCATACCATGAAGCTAAGTGGAAAGAGTTAATCAGTTTGAAACAGCGAGGTAAGTCAGTGAGTGAGTACGAGAAGGAGTTCAGCCGGTTGAGCAAGTATGTGCCCGAGTTGCTTTTGAAGGAAGAGTATAAGTGCCGACACTTCGACGATGGATTAAGGGAAGTGATCCGAGCACCATTGTCGGTCATGGCGGTCATGCAATCGGTCAACTACTATTAGTTAGTGGTGGGAGCGATAAAGTTAGAGGAATCCGAGTTGATCAAGTAGAGGTTTGAGCAAAAGAGGAAGGCACTAGATAGCGGACTTGGGAGTGGTAAGAAAATAAGAGGTGTTCCGAGTGGCGAAGGAACAAAGGGTTCGATTTCAGTGCATTCAGAAGTTAGGAGCGTATCGCCACCCTCAAGTAAGGGGAGTGTGATTCCGAAGTGCGAGTATTGTTAGAAGTGCCATTAGGGCGAGTGCCGGAGGATCTCTGAAGCGTGCTTCAAATGTGGAAACAAAGAGCATATGGTAGCCAGTTGTCCGGAGCGAAAAGAGCTTTAAGATCAGCTGGAGAGTAGAGTGAGCGGACATAGATCGAGAAGGAAACGAAGTGGTAGAGGTAGTGGACGACCTTCTCAGGTGCCATCGAAAACCGTACAAAAGCAGCTAACTAAAGAAGTGTATGTGCAACCGCGAGTGTATGCAATGATCGGAGAAGATGCAATGGAACCCGCAGGTCCTTCCGGTAAGTACTGAACTGTTAAGTTTTGTTTATTTTCTATTTTTGGGTTGTTGGATTTGTGAGTAGTGGGAAAATTTTGAGGATGGAATTTCTTAAGGGGGAGTGATTATAACGACCCAAAATGGGCCTAGTCGGAATTCGCATGCTAAGTCAAAAAATTAAGGGTATTTCAGTAAATTGTGCATGTGGGAATTTGAGTAATTAAGGACCTAATTGAAGAATTTATTAAAGTTTTAAAGTGAGGAGTTTATTTAGTGGATTATGTGTATGGTACAAAGGATTTAAATGTGTTAAGTGAAGAAGTTATCTAGTGAGTAGTGTGTTTGGTGCTAAGGATGGAAAGAAAGTCAAAAGATGGATCTTGGGTCCAATAGGAGCATGCCATGTGTCTTGGTAGGTTAACATTTAATGAAAAAGGAAGAGATAGGGAGGGGAGGGCAGAAAAAGGGGAAGCTTCTCGTGGAAGCTGTCTCTTTCTCCTCTTTCTTCACTCTTTCCCGTTCTCTCCACTCTTCCTTCTTCATTTTCTGCTCTCAACCCCTCCCTTGTGTTCTTCTTTGAGGTTTGAGTTTGGATTTCTGAAGTTTTGAGCTAGATTTTTGAAGAGGTAAGTGCTTGGGTTTGATTTGGGTCTCTTCTTCATCTTCTTCTTCTTTTTTTTCTGGTTTTGAAAGAGTGAATGAATTGTTTAATTTAAGTGTGTATTTGGCTGGGTTTTGTGCATGAATCGGAGGAGAGAAGGAAGAGCAAAGGAAAAGAGAAAATGGGATTTTGAAGTGGACGGATTAAAGCTTCATTTTGAGGTTTGGGACTGTTTTGCCCTCTTCTCTTTTTGGATCATCTATGTGTTGTGCTTTAATTTTCTAGTGATCTTGAGTGTTAAATCATGTGTAAATGCATGTATATGATTGAGTTGGATTGTTGGTTTGGCATGATTCAAGTTGTAGTGATGTGCATGTAAATTTTTGTTAGTGATATAGTAGGAGTTAGTGTAAATTCTGGGTTGTTTGCTCTTGCGATTTAATTGTGATTTCTTGTTTAAATTAGTGAATTGAGTGTATATTGATGATAAGCATGTCTTGGTATGCTTTTGGGTATTGAGGTAAGTGTTAGTACATGATTGCGTGGATTTGAAGTTGGTTGTGTGGTAGGAAGTGCAGTGAAGTGCAAATTTCTGGGTAATTCTCCTCTCTGTCGCGAGCTTGACATAGTGTGGAATGGCCTTCATGCTGCTGAGGAGCCCTCTATCGCGAATGCGACGTAAGTCGTGAGAGTGACAGAGTGCTCAGTAGGCCGAACTTCGGCGAGCCCGAGCGCGCCTACGAGGGCGATTGCGAAGGGGAAGTGCCCGGTCTATGCCGTAAGTGCAACGTTTATCGCGAGCGCGATAGAGCTCGATAAGGTGAGTGTCTGCCGAGCCGTGCTTGATTGCTAGCGCGAGCACGCGACGGGGTACCCTGCTCTCTGTCACGATCACTATAGAGACCCTTCCTGCCTGCCCTATTTTTCTGAATCGTTTCCTTTTGTCCCACTTTGCTTGGTTTTTCACTATAGTATGGTTCATGTTTTGCTAGTGCCTTGCTAAAATTATTGTCCTAGTGCTGCATTAGTGAACAATGATAATGATAGTGCTTTCATTCGTGTAATTGGATAATTTAAAGTATTGAAATTGTGAATGAGTAGCTGAGCCTGAAGTGTCATAGTAGTTGATAGATAAGCATGCTTATAAAGGGATAGTGAGTGCAGTTGTCAGTGTTGACCCCACTTCGGGTCTATTGATTTCGGTTGACCTCCATTATGGTCTTAGTGAAAATGTTTTGAGGCTTTGGTCTACAGTGTAGTGTTCTTATATCCACCACCACTGAAATTCTGGCTATGGTTTGAAGTGTTTGGCATTTTTGCTTAGTGAAGTGTTATGATTATTGAGTGATTCCAGTTAGTGTATTTTCTTTATACATGCTGTTTTTAAGTTCTGCTTCCTTATAGTGATTATGACCTATTTATCTTTGTTTTTCACTGCTTAGAGATTTGAATATTTAGTTGCATGATATTATTGTATAGTGTTCTATTATCTTTGTTCCTCCCCACTAAGCATTATCGCTTAGCACGGGTTTTCTTCCCGTGTAGGTGGCAGGTTTTGGTTCGTATCGAGTCGCGCATTTGCAGGGTTGGCCACTAGGAGTAGAGTTTTGTTTTATTTTGTACTGCTCCTGTACTTCTTCTTTTATATCATTTTGATTATGTAATTAAGTGATTTAATTTAGATATAGTGATTTAATTTAGATATAGTGATATATGTATTTGATGGCGTATATAATATATTTCTGATTATATGTTAAGTTTATGAGATTTATTATTGTTAGTGTATGCTTTTGTTGAGATGTATGCATGTGTGTGAGTGAGTGTAGTGGTAGCGCATTGGTATCCTTCAAATGGGGGCACTGGGGTGTTACACAAAAAACCTCCTTATTGCCCAAAATAGACGCCCTTGTAATCTCTTACAAGTTTTCATGAACCTCTCTCGAACGCCCTAAAAGCGGGTCGTTCGGGGTGCCTCGGGGTTCGACGCACATCACAGGTATAAATCTCATTATAATTGGACTTGAAATTAAGGAGTTATGAGAAAAGCCATCAAATATCATGTTTTTTCGTGCTTGTGACCAAGGTCACGCTCGCGACAGTAGCATCATTAAATGTCCCACAAAATTAGAATATCATCACTACTTTTCATCTCAAACTTGCATCGCCTAAACCAAAATCTAAAACTCATTTGTGTACAAAATGTCCTTCTTAACAATTATTCCCTAGGATGTTAAGTTTCCAATGGAGCAAAGTGCAGGTCATTTTCACATCTAAAATGTTAGATATTATCTAAAGAACCTATACTATTCTATTGAACCCGCCAAAATAGAGACACCTCTATTTTGGCAACTTTTAAGGGTCTTAGAGCCAGAATTGGCTCATGAATAATTCTATGTCATTTATAGGTATGTGTCTAAGATTTCTAACAGCACTAGTTCATTCAATTTCGAATTTCCTAACTTGACTTATGACAAAAACAATCAACAAAGGTCCAACTAAATTTAAGCAGAGTTTCCCTTAGAAACTCAACATGCCCAAATTATAAAATCTACCAAAAATATCACACAACTTAACACAAATATTCCATGCATACTTCAAAACAAGAAGTTAAACATTAAAAATTCATTAATACACATATTTCCTAAACCTCAATTTCCTTAGCTCCAATGTGCTCACTTGGCACCTTGATCAACAACCCTCTTCTTTCCCTTTCCTTTTTCTCATAGCCACCATCATACATAACACCCCGATTCCTGCCCCAGTAGTGTTGGGCCTTTATTTGTGAGTTATTGCATGTGCTTAGGTTTAGTGGTAGTTTGTGTGGAGTCAATTGCATGATTATGCTAATTGTGTGGTTGTATTTGTGGTTGAGGAATTAGAAGGACTAGAAGAGTGTTTATCAAAACCAGCAATGACTAAGTGACATGTGGCAAGGGAGAGAAAAAGGAGGGATATATAAACTAGGTGAGAGAAAATGAAAGAGTGCCACTCATCTACCCTCTCCCGTTTTCCTCTTCCTGTTCCCGTCTTCTTCTTCTTCCCTCTTCTTACCCTAAAATTTCTTTAGCTGCTCTTTGGTGGAATTTGACAACATAAGAGATTATTTGGTAAGTTTTGCTATTCTTCATCTTCTTTTTCTTCTTCTTGCTCTTCCCTTTTAGTGTTTGTGTTGGTTTGTATGGATGTAGTGTTTTTGTTGAGTTTTTGTGTATTTTGGGTTTGATGGTTCAGAGATACCTGCTAGAGATCCCAAGGAGAAGGATAATGCTAGTGGTAGTGGAGCCCCTTGATATTATGGCGCAAAGGAGACCAAGGTTTGGGAAGTCTTTGTTTTGCATAATCTTTTGATTTTTAATTGTTGTATTGATTTCTGGAATCCGGTGTTGGAAATGTGTATTTTGGTAGTTAATCAAAGTATATGATGATTAATTGAAGCGATATTGTTAATTGTGTGAGTTGGATTTGATTGAGTATGAATTGGGTTTATTTTGAGCAAAATTATTGGTTTGATGAATTTTTTGTTTTGATTGATGAAATTGAAAGTGTTGTTTCTTAATTTATAGCATAAAACTTTGGTTTTATGTTGTATGATGTGTTTTGAACACTTAATTATGATAGTGATGAATTTTTGGGTCATTTGGAGGTTTGGGGAAACGATTGAAGGAGATGAGTTTCTGCAGTTTCTGCTAGAGAGCTGGGAAAATTAACTATATTGCGAGCGCAGCAGAGCTCGGTGATCCAAGCCCTCGCCTGCTGCCAAGCTCAGCTGTCGAGCTGAGCGAGCAAATCACTGTCATGAGCACGCTTAAGTGCGCAAGTGCAACCGTGACTCTGTTGGCCCTCTTTCGCAAGCACGACACACGTCGTGAGCACGACAGAGGCTGTCCAGCCCCTCTTCGCGTAAGTGTGAAGTCTATCGCGAGTATGGCACTAGGCGAGCTTTGCCTTTGTCGCGAGTGCGACTCCATCTGTTTTCAAAATTAGTTTTCTTCTATGCAGTTGATACTTGATTTTTGATCCTGTGATGCTATTATACTTATACGTAGATGATTTTGTGTACAATATGTAATTGATATGATATATAATGTATTACCTGCAAGAGTAAAATTAGTGGATAGATAGGCATGCCTATAGAGTTCTGTTAGCTGCAGCCCCAATGTGTTCCGGACCCTAATCAGGTCCCCATTTGGGTCCTCGCGATCCTTAATATGTTCGGATCTTATTGAAGATCCCCTAATGTGAAAATGTTTTTGAATGAAAAGTAAAGATGTTGCTTTTGACTGTACCCACGGGTACTAATGTGTTCACTCGTTATTCGCTATTCTGAATTTGCAGGCATTTTGTTGTTTATTATATGAATATGAAATTATTGTGAAATATGTTCAGATTATGAGCTTTATGAAGGTGATTTATGATACTTAAAGCTGTGATTTTTATTGAATGTATTTGTAAGCATGTGCCATTTGTGTGTGTTTTGCTTTAACAACCATTGTGAATGGTCGTTTATATTTGTATTTTCCCCACTAAGCGTTATCGCTTAGTACGGGTGTTTCATCCGTGCGGGTACAAAAGAAGTGGACTTTTTGGGAGTGTCACAATAGGCCAGGCCAACACAGTAGGAGTGAAGTGTTATAAGCTTACTCTTGTATTTTATATACCTTTTCATAATCTTTCGATTTTATTTTGTATTTGTCTTCTTGTACTTTTTTAGCCTTGTATTTTGGGAGCTTGTAGTTTTGTAAAGAAATCTTATGTATAGTTATATTTCTTTGTAATATTACATTAATGAATAAATCTTTGAGATTTTAAGTTTTTATTTTCCCTCTGTTATCAATACATTTTTTTTATATGCTTTGTTGTGGTCTGTTTGGTGACACCCTTATCCATACTGTTGTTCACTCCCTCCGCAGATGAGCTCCCTTAAGTATGGGCATGGGGTGTTACAATTTTTGGTATCAGAGCCAAGGTTTAGGCATTTTTGGGCTATCGTAGGATATAGATATATGTTTAGGACTGTGTTGGCCTAATGCTGATGTCTTTATGTTTGTAGTAGATGTAGTCTGCACGTGGATCCCTCGAGGGGTCAGCTGAAAGCACTAATCCCCAAGAGCAAGATCCATCAGTGTCTGGTCCGGCTCAGCCAACTAGGGTCCAACCTAAGGCCACAACCATACCTTTTGAGGTGATGTTAAAGATATCCCAAGACATGGCTCGGGTCTTAGACAGGGTTACTGCTTTGAGAGCCCCGATAAAGAGTATGAGGAAGGCTGGGGCAGAAGATTCCTATGGGATGAGTTTACATGAATCTGAATTGGCAGAGAAATGGATTGAGAAGGTTGAGAGAGTTCTAGAAGAGATTCACTGTCCTTCGGATAGGCAAGTGGAATGTGTGGTAGCGTTGCTCCAAGGTTCGGCTTACGACTGGTGGAAGTTGGCCCGTAGGCATCCTCAGTTGCCAGACCCGGTCATATGGGAGTTCTTTGTAAGAAAGTTCACTAATAAGTATGTGACCAAAGCTTATAAGGAGGCTCAGTGGGCTCAATTCTTAAGTCTTAAGCAAAGAGCGGTGTCAGTAGCTGAGTACGAAAAGGAATTTAACCAGCTTGGTAAATATGCTCCTCCGGGTATTTTAAAACACCCCTTACATATACGTAGGGAAGTTCACCTCTCCAGAAGAGAAGGGAATGCCCCGATAGATAAGAGTTGTCACACACACACTCATACAAATCATATAATTATAAACATATATCAAAAGCGAAATAAATTAAAACTTCTCGAAGATAACAAGAAATCAAGGTTGGAAAACATAAATTTGGAAATGTTTCATTGATATTTTAAATATGTTCTTACAAAGAAAAAATTCAAAAGGCATAAAATACAGGAGATTAATATACAAACGAAAGTTGTGTCCGAAGATACAAAATAAAACTTTACATCAAAAGTCTCAACATTACATAATTCATGAAATACAAATTACAAAGGCCTATACTACAAAACTCTCTCAAGCATGTGTTGGCCCTGCTAATAGTGGATTACACCGACCCAAAATCTGGAACAGCATCCACACCAGCATAGATAACACACCCATGCTAAGCGATAACGCTTAGTGGAGAAAACACAATGAAAAATGACCACTCACAGTGGACATTAGAAACAAATCACATACATATGGCACATTCTGAAAATCAAGTCTTAATAAACAATTCATTATGTTCAAAATGTCAACATCATTAATCACACAATCATTCATTCCGAATAGAATTATAATCACACATGAATACATTAGACCTATTTATTCAAAATAGTGGATAGCGAGTACGCACAGATACCCAGTGGTACCAAATAATTCATTCTCAAATGCATAGATACCTGAAGGTATCAAAATCATTCTTTTCTTTTTGTTTCAAAACATTTTGGAATGGAATCTTAAATAAGATTCAAGTTCAAAGGGGATCGTAAGGATCAAAATGGGGACCTGATCAGGGTCATGAATGCATGGCTGCAGTTAACTGAACTCTATAGGCATGCCTATTTATCCACTTATTGACTCTCGCAGGTCATGCATTATACAAATCATTTTCAGAACATAACATGTAATTTATCATAAAGAAACCATGACATAATACATATATTAGCATGTTTTATTCCATACAGTAGTAAAAACCCATGAAGAAAAGATATGAAATTAATTTTAGAAGAATAGGGCAATATCGAAAAAATAGGGCAGGTAGGGGGTCACTATCGAGATCGCGACTGGCCAGAAAGCCGATCGCGAGGGAAGAAAAAATGGACACGAGTCATACAGGCTGACATGACTCATGTCGATGCTCCTTTGCCCTATCACGAGTCATGCTAGCATTCATAACTCGTGAAAAACTTCACGATTCGTGAACGCATCACGCTCGCACACCGATTCGTGAGAAGCTTCACGAGTCATGCATGCCGAAAGCTTCACGGCTCGTGCTGCCCTTCAGAACTCGGAGCAAGCGTCCCTACACAGCAAGAACTGGAATATGTAATTCTGTCATGCTCACAAAAACGTCATGATCGCGATAGTGTCAGGTCTTCCAATCTCAGCAAAAAATGCAGAAAATTATAGAATTCAAAAATTAAATCCCAACTCACCCAAATCAAGACAAACTTCAACTTACCTCAAATCAAACCTTCCATCCATTATAAACAACATAAAACAAAACTTTTACATCAATTAACACAATCAAATCATGGATTAACCTACTCAAAATCCCAACCATTGTAAACCCAGAAAATTTCCACCAAAAATCCATCAACTTAAATTTTTGCTTCAATAAATCATCAATTAAGCATCACAACTTAAATCAAACAAAAACACATAACATTTATACTAATATGAACCTCCTTAAACACCAAATTTTTAGAAATTCCATCAAAGACACAAAAATCATGAAATGCATAAAAGGGCACATAAATTCCAAAACCTTGGTATCCTTAGCTCCAAATCAAGGGGCTCCACTTCCACTTACTATGTCCTTCCCCTTAGACTCCCTAGGAGGCACTTCTGCTCACAACACCCAAAACTCACAAAATTCAAACTCTAAACCCAAGAACACACATACCCTAACAAAACAATAGGAAGAGGAGGAAGAAGAAAGAAATCAACTAACACTTACCAACAAGTCTTAGAATTGCCTAAATCCACCAACAAAACTAATAAAAGAGAAATAGAATCAAAGAAGAGGAAGAAAGAAGAAGATGAAGATAAAAATGGCATGGAGGAGGAGCAAGAAAGCATGAGAGAGGGCAAGAGGGCAGCTATCCCTCACTCTTTCTCTCTCATTGGCTAATAAAGCCTACTCCCTTACCACATGTCACCTTCCAATTAGTGGACTCAACCAATTCACACCCTACTTCCAACTTCCACACTACACCTAAGCCAAACCTCACTAACTCACACACTAATCCCATACAAACACATAATAAACATAACTTAAAATAACACATGCCAAAATAATAGTGTATATACAAAATCACACACCACAAGGCTCAAACTACTTGGATGAAAATGGGGTGTTACATTTTTTGATAGAAGGCTTTTGATGTCAACATTTTTAAGTTTGGTTGAATAAGTCTCCAAGGGCCATGTTGATATCTCTAATGAGTGCCCCTGCAGTCAATTATTATCAGATTGTGCAAATAACTCTGCAAGCGAAATGCTCCGAGATAATTTTGAGAGAGAGAGCTTAGAGGAGGAACCCCCTTGTGGAGGTTCATCCTCAAGTAAGAGATTGAGGAACCTGCATGCAAATCATCAGGATGAGTCCTTCGACGGTTCTGCTATGAGTGATAGGAGACAGGGATCTTTATTTGTTCCTGGTGTTGGTAGAGGTTATTCTAGTGGTAGAAGTGAGGCTGTGCCTGAGTGTTCTCACTATAGTAAGCACCATAAGGGCAAGTGTCATTGGCTTATTGGTGGTTGTTTCTACTGTGGAAGCACAGATCATTTCCTGGAAAACTGTCCCAAGTTAAGCGAGAACACATGGGATCAGGAAGAGGCCAGCCGATCTGGGTCTAATGTTCCTTAAGCTAGTCGGGGGAGAGGCAGATGAAGAGTTCAAAGTGGTTGGCCTAGAGAAGGAGCTCCATCGGAGTTAATGAAGCATTCTCAGACAGTACCAACAAGGTCATATGGGATGACAGCTCGAGAAGAGCAGGATGCGCCTGATGTGATTACAGGTAAATTCCTACTCTATGATACTGAACTGTATGCTCTAATTGATCCTGGTTCCACACACTCATACCTGTGTTCTGATAGGTTATATGATAAGTTGTCTATGGTTGATCAGTTAGATTATGAGATTTGTGTGACCAGTCCTTTAGCGCATAGTGTCAATGTGAGTAGAGTGTTTAAGAATTGCCCCCTTTTGGTTCAAGGAATAGAATTTTCAACGGATTTGATTAATTTGCCTTTTCGGGAGTTTGATTTAATTTTGGGAATAGATTGGCTCTTTAAGCACTAAGCCATAGTAGATTGTAAAAAAAAGACTGTAGTGCTCCAGGGTAAAGATCAGTCTTCACTTGTGGTCAGATATCTGGGTTCTGGTTCTTTGGCCAATGTGATTTCAGCCATACAAGCTAGGCTATTTATAAGGAAAGGTTGTGAGGTATTTTTTGCTTTGGTGTTGGACTCTAAGCACAGTCAAGTTAATATTGAGGACATTCTAGTGGTTAGAGAGTTTGAAGATGTGTTTCCTAGTGAGTTGCCTGGTTTGCCTCCTGAGAGAGAAGTGGAGTTGTCTATAAAGATATTGCCGGGTTCGGCTTTTATTTCTAAAGCACCTTATCGAATGGCTATTGTGGAATTGAGGGAACTTAAAACTCAATTGTAACACCCCAAAATGGCCCTAAAAGAATTTAAGAGCTTTGATATGGCATTTTGACATGTGGCATTGTAGGAGTGTGATAAGTGGCAATAAGTTATGTGATTTATATGAATTAAAAATGGAACAATGACCATATGATAAAAGATTTTTAACTTGGTTGAATTAAGAAGGGGGATTAAGTGTCAAAGGGGAGATACACATGTATTAATTAAAGTAAATGGCATTAATTTGAGCAGTAAATTTTGGATGAGGATTGACTATCTGCCCATTTTCCTTCTTCTCGTTGGTTTTGCTTTGGCTTTTGGCCTTGTGTTCTTCTTTCTTTTCTTTGGCTTCCTGTTGTTTTTCTTTCTTGTTCTTTCTTTCGTTTGCTCCTTAAGAGAATTCATTGGATTGCTTTAAAGAGAGTGTAGTAGGGCTTGATTAGGTCTCTTCAAATGGTAAGTTGGTTAGTTTTCCGATCTGACCTCCTTTTTCTTTTCATATTTTTGTTTTTGATTTAAAGTCAAGAATATTGGATTAAGTGTTCTTTTGGCTGGTGGTGCATGAAAGCTGTGGATAAAAGACTGGACAAGGGAAAGGAGAAGCTCGGAACTGAGTAGAGGGCCGTGATCAAGCTCCTAGAGGTCGGGATCATGTGTGTGTTCATTTTGATGGCTTGCGATGTTCCTATGATATAAATATATGTTTATGAGTATGTAATTTGATCATTTGCATGTGTATTTATGACGCTAGTTTTGTTGACATATAGTCGTGATGATAAAGTTTGGTTTTGGTAATTTCTCTTCAGTTGTCATCTGACCTCCATGTAATTTTTTTGTCATAAGTATAGTTATAGAGCTCTAAATTGAGTTATTCTTGTGCCATTAGAACCCTAACTTCCATTATTATGAACAGCTCAGAAATGAGCTTGAGCAAATTCTTGCTCTAAAACCCTTAAAATTTACCAAAACAGAGGTGTCTCTACCTTGGCCGGTTCATTTGACCATTTCAGATTATTTAGATCATATCTGATGTTATAGATATCCAATTGACCAAACAATTGTCCAATTTGAAATTTAACATCCTAGGTAACAATGTTTAAGATAGAGTTTTGCCTAAAAATGAGGTCTAGATGTTGGTTTAGGCTGTACAAAATAGAGTAGTGAAGCAGTCCTGAGTTTTCGCTTCTGTTTTGTTATTTTGGGTATGTCACGGTGACAACAAATTGGTTACCACCGTGACCAATGCCTAGACAAGGAAGAATCGAATTTTTTTGGACCTCATAGTGAAAACAA
This sequence comes from Excoecaria cochinchinensis, assembly GCA_947683425.1. NCBI lineage: Eukaryota > Viridiplantae > Streptophyta > Magnoliopsida > Malpighiales > Euphorbiaceae > Excoecaria > Excoecaria cochinchinensis. Next base: position 10,372,120 of record CANTUQ010000004.1, read on the forward strand.
TTTGGTTACCACCGTGACCATCCCCTCTATAGCTTCAGCAATCATCGCATATACACGTGGCTGATCATCGGTGGAAAATGGCCTCTCAACCATTTTCGATGGCGGTCTTTCAGCTCTACTTCTTCCTCTCCCACTTCAAATATTTCCAGAAGCATTTCCTTTGTCTTTGCTCGCTTGTGATGCCAAATTCTCTCTTGTTTTGGGACATTGAGCAAGTAAGTGCTCCGTACTGCCACATTTAAAACAGGCTCCAGTGAGTCTCCTACACTCACCCCAATGACGCCTTCCATAGTGTACAAACTCCGGTGCTACACTTCCTCTACTAGCTTACGATGTTCTTATGATATGAATATATGTTTATGAGTATGTAATTTGATCATTTGCATGTCTATTTATGATGGTAGCTGTGTTGATATATGGTTGTGATGATAAAGTTTGGTTTTGGTAATTTCTGTTCAGTTGTCATCTGACCTCCGTGTAATATTTTTGTCATAAGTCTAGTAATAGACCTCAAAATTGAGTGTTTCTTGCACCATTAGAACTCTGACTTCCATGTTTATGAAAGTTTCATAACAAATTCTTTCTCTAAAACCCTTAAAATTGGCCAAAATAGAGGTGTCTCTACCTTGGTCGGTTCATTTGACCAGTTCAGATTATTTAGATCATATCTTATGCTATAGATATCTAATTGATCTGAAGATTGTCCCATTTGAAATTTAACATCCTAGGTAACAATTGTTAAGAATAGAGTTTTGCCTAAAAATGAGGTCTAGATGTTGGTTTAGGCTATACAAAATAGAGTAGTGAAGCAATCCTGAGTTTTCGCTTCTGTTTTGTTATTTTACGTATGTCACGGTGACAACCAATTGGTTACCACCGTGAACAATGCCCAGACAAGGCAGAATCGAATGTTTCTGGACCTCACGGTGAAAACCAATTGGTTACCACCATGACCATCCCCTGATTTGCATATTTTGAGTGTTTTTCTTCCCGAAATGCACCTGAACTTCATGTTAAGTTCCTATAGCATGTCTAACTCATTTCTAACCTTATGAAATGAGTATGTGAGTGGCTTTTTGATTGAAATTATAGGTAATTAAAGATATGGCATAGGAGTTTGATAATGAAATTAAATGTAAACATGCTTTTTAATTGTTGAACATGACTTGCCATGTGATATTAATTATATATGCTTGAATCATGATATAATGTTTGAATAATTATGATGTACCTGATTGAGTGTATAGAGTCTTTATGTTAAGCATGAATGGTCATAGTAGTGGATAGATAAGCATGCTTATAAAGGGTTAGAGTGTAGCTGCTAGAGTTTGCCTTAATTGTGCCCATAATTTTGAATACCTTGTGTATTCCATAGAGTTTGAGTTAATTCTCCACATGTAAGATACTGTAAATGTCACACCCCGTTTGCCCCCTAGTTGAATGAGCCACATATGTTTGTGTGTGCATTTGCATAAGTTTTGTATAATAAGGGCATTTTGGTAATATTGCATGTTTTAAGCGTTTCTCTTGCATGTGGGTGCATGCAGTGTAACACCCTTTTTCTGTACATAATAACTTAACTGTCTTAAATTATTCTTAAAATCATTCCAAAAATCCGGGTAAAATTTTTTATTTTTTAATTTTTTTTATCACTAATAAACTTTACTGTTCACACAATCATTCTCAAATAGGCTACTTAAATTCTAACGAAATTTCGGCAGAATCTCCTCTATAATATTGCCTATCCCCCTGTAAACAGAAACTTTACACTTCTATAATCACATACATATTCAACCATCCTACTCCAATTCAAACTCCAACACAAGTTTGCCCATCCTCCAATTTAATTCCAATCACATATTTATATAATAACTCATAATGTCATCAGTTCACTATTCACATCGATTATACAAAATACAAAGCTATTATAATAATACATCATCTATCAACTATAAATAATTATCTAATACAAATTCTTTGATACAATAGTATCCTAATTATCTAGGGAGTGTACATGCCACAAGAACCAATATTGGAATTATCAAATACAAAAATTCCATTTCTTTCGCTTCCTTTCCATACTTACCATTTCATATTTCTTCTATGAAGCAGTGCTGATATTCACTTGATTCCTGTCTTATACCTGCGCAAGGATAAACCACGCGCTAAGCTTTACGCTTAGTGGTGACTACCAAATTTACTTATCCAAAGCATAAATATAATATATACACATATAATTGATCATTCATACGTTAATATCGCAAATTACTTTTTCTTTTCATAATCAATATAATACTTTATAAATAATATACCAATAGCTATTTAACTCCAAATTAAGTATGAATGATTTGCAAGATAAAACCATATTTATGCAAAATATTCAATATTCTTTCGAATAGCTGAAATTTCCTAAAACATTTATATTTAACTTTCTAAATTCATAGCTGAGGTCTACTAGCATTTCGACAATGTGCAAAACACACTTATCATGCATCATTAAACAAATTCCATGAATTATTAAACAGTCAGCATACTTATATCATAGCAATTAATATTTCATTTCTATATGACACTTATTATAGCTTTCATCTAGTCACTAATATCAGCTAATATATATACATAAAACTACTTCATCATATTACTGATTTCATAGGATCATTTATTGATATCATTTATTCAATTAAAGTTTTTATCACAGAACCATCAGCTTTATCATAATTCAAAATCATAATATACATTAGTTAACTTTCAGCCAAATTAATATATATATATACACACACATATATATATATATATATATATATATATATATATATATATATATATATAACTTTAAATTTCACTCTTATCTACTAATTAACACCCCTTTAGCAGTTGTACTATTTTATCCTTCAACTTTACTTCTGTCATTAAGTTACTTTATGGCTTATTAATCCACATTTACTTTCACACATGCCATCTAACTTCTCAAGTTATACATTTAATATGGATTATAAATTTATTATTTAAACCCACCAATTTATCTCGCTTCATTTATTCCTTGTTAAATTCCTTGATTCACTATTATTTCACATTCATCAATTCACTTTGCAATTTATTATTTTTCCCATAGTACAATGCTGGCAGACTCTATGCACAGGATAAACGGGAGGTGAACCCCTAAGAGCTCACAATAACCTGGAGAGATCTTTGAGAGATCACTCCAGTCTTTCAAACCTGAAGGAACCCCAAAGGATTACCTCCAATCTTTCAGATACCAGTGGAGTCCTGTGTGACCACCACTGTCTTTAAATACAGTACAATACACTTCAGATCTTCAGATATTCAGATATTCCGATACAGAAGTAGGACCATCATCGACCTACTAAAAAGTGATATTCAAATACAGATATTCAGATACAGATATTCAGATACATAAGTAGGACCATCATTGGCCTACTAAAAAGTGAGTCGCCATGCTCACACCCGCGGTCTTATGTCCCTATGGCATGCCAACATATCCTGAACTAGACTTTACTACCATATTACTATACAGGGCAATATTATTATTATTATTATTTTTCACATTATTAATATGATATACATATTTTTCATGGTATATCATCATAATATATTATTCTTTTTCGTACCCTTTCATCGCAGGGAAACATCATTGAATGTTATTTAAATAAATCAAAACTTTGATCTTTATATAAAATAAGATCAATATACATTTCAATTCAATTTTTCAGAAATAATCCCGGTATCATCCATCATCATTTTCTCATACAATTTCATTTACTTATCACATTTCACTGATTTTGCTTCACAGGAAGCCATTAATCATATTTATATAATTAAAATGTGTTAACAATAATAATATACCTCATTTATATCAGTATACATTCTGACACTACTCTTTCTTTCCATTTCAATTCATTTTCATTTTATTTCGTCAAATTAAGTTTATTTCATACCATACCATTAATACATTATTGTTTAAATAGGGATTCACTATTTTTCATTTATCCAATTCTTCTTACAAATTACCCCATTTAAACACGTATAACCCATTTTTACTTTTATTTATAGCCTGATATTCTAACTTCCTTAACAGACTAATTTACTTTATTGTTATAATTGTCTTTTAGGCATACTTAACTATTCTCTTATTTGTTAAGTACACTCACTTTCTCTAATTCATTCACTTGTCATGAGCCTGCTTAAAATACTTTGTCCTTTATTTATAACTTTTTATACTAAATTACACTTTTAATCATCAAATTATTTATTTCCTTCTGTTATTCCCTTTTTTCTTGTTATTCCACATGCTTTTACAAGTACCGTAGACTCTTAGGATTTGAGCCCTTTTTCACTTTATATTTCCTTATTCACTCTTACTTATTTTGATTCGTTTTCTTTATGTTAGATTCCATCCTATCTTTATAGATTTACACTAAATTTCATTTTATTAAAATGATATCTATTATAAGTCCTTAACTCTATCATATTACTCGTAACATTTAACAAAATTGTACTAAACAATTTTCACAAATCGACCCATACATAGCGACTAAAATTTATTACGGTAGTAATTCATCACAATATGTATATTATCCATTCTTAATTTATGAATTCAAATGCACAATTCAAGTGAAATTCCATGATGTACCCAAAAACAGAACTCCACAATTACCAAGCCCTACTTGCTTCTATTTCAATGATTTAGCTCAATTCATCAGTTTAACTTAATTTATTTAAGCTTTAACTCACAGCTTAAAATAATTTACTAAACTAAATTAACTTCACCATACAGTTTAAAACTTATTACAAACTTACTATTGTATTTATGTTATTTTGCACTTATATAGGGGTACACATATACTTCTAATTTGGTCTTAACAGCAATTTGATTGCTTGAACAATGGCTTCAAACATTCACTTAATATTTTAAAACATGCACTATTCAAATTTTAATATAATAAAATCACATGCCTTCAACCCAAATTAATCCTTAATTCAAACTATCAATAAACGTAATTGGAATTCCCACTCAACATTTAAATTCCCACCAATTCTTTAAGAATTATCAAATACGCTACCATTATCAAATTTAATTATTGGAAAGTTATTTATTAGTTTAATTACTAATTTAGTTTATACGCCAGAATTTTATCATTATAAAGATTATATACAATTTAAAATCCTACTACAAATTAATCTATATTTCTCCTATTTTACAAATGTAGTTCTAGATTACCAAATATGGAAAACTTTTCAATTCTTTTCATTTAACACGAAATCTGTAAATCTCAAATTTAATTCTATTCAGCTAAGCCATTACTCTTAACACAGTGCCAGCAAATCAATAAAATTGTTCACATACTGTATTTAGCAAAATCACTCTTAATAAATTTTAACTTGTTCAAAATCACTTAAGAAAGTAATTTTGGTGGCCACATACCGGATTTTCTGCTATTTTTGGTCCCGTCACCGTCGCCGGAGCCTCACCGGAGTCTCGCCGGAGCTCGACTGGAGGCACTGAAACCACCGGAAGGAAGCTCGACGCCTCGGGGTTCCTTTTCCGGTGATCATGCGCCCATCCACGACGCCGATTAGCCGAAATCGCCGTCGCAAGCTTCGGTTTTCTCCCTCTCCGATCTACTCGTCGCCGGCGATTGGGGAGAATCCACGGCCACCGGAAGCTTCGCCTTGCCGCCGTGAGTCCAGTCGCACCGCTCGTGTCGCCTCTCGCCGTCGGAGCTCGCCGAAAAACGCTGAGGAAGCTTCGGTTCCTCTCTCGATCTCCTGGACTGACGCCGCCGCGAACCGGAGGTAGACGCCACGGAACGGCTTTGCCATGTGCGTTGGTCCGATTGCCACCCCGATCGCCGTCGCCGGCTGTGCCTTCCGCCGCTCCCTCTCTCTTTCTCTCTCCTTCGGTTTCCCGGTCTCCTTTCCCCTGTGCTGCTCACCGTTTTTGCCTCTCCCTCCTCTAATGTCTTTGTTCTCTTATTTTATTTCTATATCATACAATTCCCTCAAATTTTAGCTTAATTCTCACTAATTTAGTTTAATCTCCATTAAACTAGTTTATGCTATTTTCACTTGTCTAGATAATTTAGACCATAATAAATTATCACATTTATAATTATTTTTATTTGTCTATATACCCTTTATTCTCTAATTAATATTTTCTAATCCAATTACATGTAAATATGCGTTACACACACATACATATATGCATATATCAAAAATTATTTGAATAATTAAATTACATACCTTTAATGAAAAATTCCACTCTTATGCGTTAAAATCAACATTTGACGATTTTTTAGCGCGTCAAATTAATAAATAAAAACACTGAAATTTTTGGGGCATTACAATTCTCCCCCCTTAAAAGAAATTTCGTCCTCGAAATTTATCTGGACTAGTACAATGAATTACTATTCATCCTTTCAATCAACTTGCCTCCCTATTGCAAGTTTGCAAACAATTCAATTGTATTCGTCCATCTCATGGAAGCCATTATCTCTTTATCATTGATAATGCTTCGTGTGCCATTTGTGAAGACAGTAGAGGAAGGAAAATGCCGTTAACCAAAGTGACCAAATGCCTAATTCTCTTTTTTTCTTTGCAGCACAAGAAAAAATATTTTACAATCAACAACTTTCAACTCCACTTCAATAAAAATCCAAGATATAGTACCCCAAACTCCATTAGATGCAGGTACTACATTCTCATAATAGAGACAAGGTAGCCCAATAACAATTTCTAAAAGTGTTCTTTTAGTTACAAACTCTGAAACAATGGGGACTCCAAGTACAATCATTGTAGTTGGAAAGCATAGCCTATCATCATCTCTAGATAGCAGTTTATTTTCCAATCTCAATTACTTTTTCCTTCCCACCTATTATATTCATAAAAACTCCTCTTTTTGGGTTTAGGGTAATCGACATCAGACTGCTTGATCTTTGACTTCTCCATTTGTGCAGCACAAATGAAATCTATAAGCTCTACCATTGTGGCATGTGATCCACATCTCTTTAGAGCTATCGATGTCTCGTCCTTACGGTATCCCATCTTCACCAGAAACAGCAAAACGTTCCCCTTATCATCAAGCTCAAATTTAACAATTTTCCTCACTTTCAGAATTATGTCTGAAAAATCGTAGAGAAAGCTCCCATCATCTCTAAAGACTGGTAATCAGAATCAATATGCAATTCTTCTTTATGTGATTTTTTTTTTCAATCACCGAGTATGCGAGAAAAGTCTAAAACTGAATCTGTATTTCTTTCCCCATTTTCCTGAATTACTTTGGACACCGTTACCACGTCAAATCCCGTTCTAACAAAATGATCAATTAACTTGAAGTCAGAAGAACTAGTAGATGATCTTGTTGAATATTTAAGAAGTATTTTATGTGTCCAAAAGTGCACTTTCTTCTTAACTTACGCATTATTCAGGCCCAAGTTATATCATACTTAAGCCAATAACATATCCATTGTAAAAATCATATCATTTCCTGATTTTCCATCTTTGGCATGTACACTCTATTCAAAAATCATTTGCATACACATCCTATTACTTACTTTTCTTAATCCTTACTTAACTTTTTTCTCCTAAGACACATTATTTTCTCAATACAGAATCGCTTACACATTCAATAAACTCTTTCTTTGATCAAAATAACTATAACATTTCCTTCATAGTTTACCAGTATCACCAGTTACAATTTGTCTATTACTTCTAAAATATTACATATATCTTACACTACTTATTACATAATCATCTTGTACAAAAGTTTACACTTTTATTCACTCTTATAAGCCAATTCAAGTTATAATCAATTAGTCAATCTAATCAGATACAATTCCATTCCAAAATATGTTGAAATCTCATCACATTCTATGCCTTAATTCACTAACAATAAGGATCAAACCCACAAATTACACAGATACAAATCTCTTACTCATACACATTTAGTGATCTTTCACCCCTTTCTTTTTCAATTCCAAGATTGAATTTCAAATTTCTTATTTTACTTACTCAACTTTGTTACACTCCTTATTACTTCCAATGAAGGTACATCTACCTCACTTTCATACACTTACTATATTCCACGCCAGTTTCCTTTCAATTGGGGCATATGCATAAAACTTGATGTTTGTCATGAATGATCATATGATGCTGATGCAATGGATGTATGATGTTTCATGTATGCAGTATTATGCAATTGTGCATATCATGTAAGGACTATGCATAGTAACCCAGCCCATGCATAAAATATTCAATGATTGCCCCTCTATCAAGGATAACTGAAAGGTACCTCAAGTATCACAACCTTCTTCCACATTCATATACTTTAAATCTCATAACTTTTGACTATCTCAATTTCTTACCTCTGATTTTCTATTCAACTCCTTCCGAATTATCTATACTTGGAACTAAATAGGGATGTCCATATTATACAACACACATTCATTTCTCATAAACAATATCACATATTCTCCAAATATCTTATTGGCCAGAACCGCCTAAACCTTTGCTCTGATACCACTAACTGTAACACCCTTTTTCTGTACATAATAACTTAACTGTCTTAAATTATTCTTAAAATCATTACAAAAATCCGGGTAAATTTTTTTTTTTTATCACTAATAAACTTTACTGTTCACACAATCATTCTCAAATAGGCTACTTAAATTCTAACGAAATTTCGGCATAATCTCCTCTATAATATTGCCTATCCCCCTGTAAACAGAAACTTTACACTTCTATAATCACATACATATTCAACCATCCTACTCCAATTCAAACTCCAACACAAGTTTGCCCATCCTCCAATTTAATTCCAATCACATATTTATATAATAACTCATAATGTCATCAGTTCACTATTCACATCGATTATACAAAATACAAAGCTATTATAATAATACATCATCTATCAACTATAAATAATTATCTAATACAAATTCTTTGATACAATAGTATCCTAATTATCTATGGAGTGTACATGCCACAAGAACCAATATTGGAATTATCAAATACAAAAATTCCATTTCTTTCGCTTCCTTTCCATACTTACCATTTCATATTTCTTCTATGAAGCAGTGCTGATATTCACTTGATTCCTGTCTTATACCTGCGCGAGGATAAACCACGCACTAAGCTTTACGCTTAGTGGTGACTACCAAATTTACTTATCCAAAGCATAAATATAATATATACACATATAATTGATCATTTATACGTTAATATCGCAAATTACTTTTTCTTTTCATAATCAATATAATACTTTATAAATAATATACCAATAGCTATTTAACTCCAAATTAAGTATGAATGATTTGCAAGATAAAACCATATTTATGCAAAATATTCAATATTCTTTCAAATAGCTGAAATTTCCTAAAACATTTATATTTAACTTTCTAAATTCATAGCTGAGGTCTACTAGCATTTCGACAATGTGCAAAACACACTTATCATGCATCATTAAACAAATTCCATGAATTATTAAACAGTCAGCATACTTATATCATAGCAATTAATATTTCATTTCTATATGACACTTATTATAGCTTTCATCTAGTCACTAATATCAGCTAATATATATACATAAAACTACTTCATCATATTACTGATTTCATAGGATCATTTATTGATATCATTTATTCAATTAAAGTTTTTATCACAGAACCATCAGCTTTATCATAATTCAAAATCATAATATACATTAGTTAACTTTCAGCCAAATTAATATATATATATACACACACACACACACATATATATATATATATATATATATATATATATATATATATATATATATATATATATATATATATATATATAACTTTAAATTTCACTCTTATCTACTAATTAACACCCCTTTAGCAGTTGTACTATTTTATCCTTCAACTTTACTTCTGTCATTAAGTTACTTTATGGCTTATTAATCCACATTTACTTTCACACATGCCATCTAACTTCTCAAGTTATACATTTAATATGGATTATAAATTTATTATTTAAACCCACCAATTTATCTCACTTCATTTATTCCTTGTTAAATTCCTTGATTCACTATTATTTCACATTCATCAATTCACTTTGCAATTTATTATTTTGCCCGTAGTACAATGCTGGCAGACTCTATGCACAGGATAAACGGGAGGTGAACCCCTAAGAGCTCACAATAACCTAGAGAGATCTTTGAGAGATCACTCCAGTCTTTCAAACCTGAAGGAACCCCAAAGGATTACCTCCAGTCTTTCAGATACCAGTGGAGTCCTGTGTGACCACCACTGTCTTTAAATACAGTACAATACACTTCAGATCTTCAGATATTCAGATATTCCGATACAGAAGTAGGACCATCATCGGCCTACTAAAAAGTGATATTCAGATACAGATATTCAGATACAGAAGTAGGACCATCATTGGCCTACTAAAAAGTGAGTCGCCATGCTCACACCCGCGGTCTTATGTCCCTATGGCATGCCAACATATCCTGAACTAGACTTTACTACCATATTACTATACAGTGCAATATTATTATTATTATTATTTTTCACATTATTAATATGATATACATATTTTTCATGGTATATCATCATAATATATTATTCTTTTTCGTACCCTTTCATCGCAGGGAAACATCATTGAATGTTATTTAAATAAATCAAAACTTTGATCTTTATATAAAATAAGATCAATATACATTTCAATTCAATTTTTCAGAAATAATCCCGGTATCATCCATCATCATTTTCTCATACAATTTCATTTACTTATCACATTTCACTGATTTTGCTTCACAGGAAGCCATTAATCATATTTATATAATTAAAATGTGTTAACAATAATAATATACCTCATTTATATCAGTATACATTCTGACACTACTCTTTCTTTCCATTTCAATTCATTTTCATTTTATTTCATCAAATTAAGTTTATTTCATACCATACCATTAATACATTATTGTTTAAATAGGGATTCACTATTTTTCATTTATCCAATTCTTCTTACAAATTACCCCATTTAAACACGTATAACCCATTTTTACTTTTATTTATAGCCTGATATTCTAACTTCCTTAACAGACTAATTTACTTTATTGTTATAATTGTCTTTTAGGCATATTTAACTATTCTCTTTATTTGTTAAGTACACTCACTTTCTCTAATTCATTCACTTGTCATGAGCCTGCTTAAAATACTTTGTCCTTTATTTATAACTTTTTATACTAAATTACACTTTTAATCATCAAATTATTTATTTCCTTCTGTTATTCCCTTTTTTCTTGTTATTCCACATGCTTTTACAAGTACCGTAGACTCTTAGGATTTGAGCCCTTTTTCACTTTATATTTCCTTATTCACTCTTACTTATTTTGATTCGTTTTCTTCATGTTAGATTCCATCCTATCTTTATAGATTTACACTAAATTTCATTTTCTTAAAATGATATCTATTATAAGTCCTCAACTCTATCATATTACTCGTAACATTTAACAAAATTGTACTAAACAATTTTCACAAATCGACCCATACATAGCGACTAAAATTTATTACGGTAGTAATTCATCACAATATGTATATTATCCATTCTTAATTTATAAATTCAAATGCACAATTCAAGTGAAATTCCATGATGTACCCAAAAACAGAACTCCACAATTACCAAGCCCTACTTGCTTCTATTTCAATGATTTAGCTCAATTCATCAGTTTAACTTAATTTACTTAATTTATTTAAGCTTTAACTCACAGCTTAAAATAATTTACTAAACTAAATTAACTTCACCATACAGTTTAAAACTTATTACAAACTTACTATTGTATTTATGTTATTTTGCACTTATATAGGGGTACACATATACTTCTAATTTGGTCTTAACAGTAATTTGATTGCTTGAACAATGGCTTCAAACATTCACTTAATATTTTAAAACATGCACTATTCAAATTTTAATATAATAAAATCACATGCCTTCAACCCAAATTAATCCTTAATTCAAACTATCAATAAACGTAATTGGAATTCCCACTCAACATTTAAATTCCCACCAATTCTTTAAGAATTATCAAATACGCTACCATTATCAAATTTAATTATTGGAAAGTTATTTATTAGTTTAATTACTAATTTAGTTTATACGCCAAAATTTTATCATTATAAAGATTATATACAATTTAAAATCCTACTACAAATTAATCTATATTTCTCCTATTTTACAAATGTAGTCCTAGATTCCCAAATATGGAAAACTTTTCAATTCTTTTCATTTAACCCGAAATCTGTAAATCTCAAATTTAATTCTATTCAGCTAAGCCATTACTCTTAACACAGTGCCAGCAAATCAATAAAATTGTTCACATACTGTATTTAGTAAAATCACTCTTAATAAATTTTAACTTGTTCAAAATCACTTAAGAAAGTAATTTTGGTGGCCACATACCGAATTTTCTGCTATTTTTGGTCCCGTCACCGTCGCCGGAGCCTCACCGGAGTCTCGCCGGAGCTCGACCGGAGGCACTGAAACCACCGGAAGGAAGCTCGACGCCTCGGGGTTCCTTTTCCGGTGATCACGCGCCCATCCACGACGCCGTTTAGCCGGAATCGCCGTCGCAAGCTTCGGTTTTCTCCCTCTCTGATCTACTCGTCGCCGGCGATTGGGGGGAATCCACGGCCACCGGAAGCTTCGCCTTGCCGCCGTGAGTCCAGTCGCACCGCTCGTGTCGCCTCTCGCCGTCGGAGCTCGCCGGAAAACGCTGAGGAAGCTTCGGTTCCTCTCTCGATCTCCTGGACTGACGCCGCCGCGAACCGGAGGTAGACGCCACGAAATGGCTTTGCCGTGTGCGTCGGTCCGATTGCCACCCCGATCGCCGTCGCCGGCGGTGCCTTCCGCCGCTCCCTTTCTCTCTCTCTCTCCTTCGGTTTCCCGGTCTCCTTTCCCCTGTGCTGCTCACCGTTTTTGCCTCTCCCTCCTCTAATGTCTTTGTTCTCTTATTTTATTTCTATATCATACAATTCCCTCAAATTTTAGCTTAATTCTCACTAATTTAGTTTAATCTCCATTAAACTAGTTTATGCTATTTTCACTTGTCTAGATAATTTAGACCATAATAAATTATCACATTTATAATTATTTTTATTTGTCTATATACCCTTTATTCTCTAATTAATATTTTCTAATCCAATTACATGTAAATATGCGTTACACACACATACATATATGCATATATCAAAAATTATTTGAATAATTAAATTATATACCTTTAATGAAAAATTCCACTCTTATGCGTTAAAATCAACATTTGACGATTTTTTAGCGCGTCAAATTAATAAATAAAAACACTAAAATTTTTGGGGCATTACATGCAGGGTGCTTTGGTGTGAATTAGTTGGGACTGAATTGTGTGTGCCCAAGCGCACCATTGTAGTGGGTATTCATGAGAGTTTCATCATGTGTGGTTGTGTGCACCATAGTAGGATATGCACTAGAGGATTAATTGTGTGTGTGCATTTACACTTGGGTAGGGTGTGCATGTTTGGGAGAATCTTGTGTGTGTTGCTCATACATGAGTAGGATGCATGATTAGAGTGTCTCATTGTGTGCATGTGGTGCACTAGGTTAGGGTGTGAGTGAGTAACCTCCTCCACTAGATGATTGACAAGTGCAAAGTGGGAAAGAGAAAAAGATGAAAAAGGGGAAAAATAAGATTTTGAAACCTATTTCCCGTTCCTTCTTCTTCTCCTTCTTCTTCGTCCTCCTTTGCACTCTCTTAAGTGCCCTAGCTTAGATTCAAGCCTCTAGTGGTGGAAATTGTTCATTGCATAGTATTTTAAAGGTAAATCTTCTGCACTTATTCTTCTTTTCTTCATTTGGTTCTCCATCTTCTTCTCTTTTCTTATTTTCGGATTTGGGTTTGAAGTTGGATTTTGTGTTTGTGTGTTATGTTGTTTTGTGCTTAGTTGAACCTCCTCGCGAACCAAAGGGTAAGGAGAAGGTTGGGCCAAGTGGAACTAAGCAATAGGAGCAAAGGATTTTTGAGGTTTGGGAATATCTTATCTTTGCATGTAAATGTGTTCTTGATGATTTGTGGAAATTTGAGTTGAAATATGCTTTTGTTATGGTATATATGATGTGGATCTTTGTTTTGGAATGTGGATCTTGTAAGTTTTTGAGTTAATTATGATAATTTTGGAATTGATGTGGTTTGATGCATAAATAGAACTTTTTATTGATTCTTGAAATTGAATGTGTAAATTAATGGATTGTATGAAGTTCACTGTTAATAAATATTGTATTATGGTTGTTGATACTTTTGGTTGGCTGGAATTGAGGTAAGTGACTCTTGATTGAGTTTTGTGTTGTTGGGTGAGGAATTGGAAGAGGAAAATCTGCAGAATTTCTGCAGATTTTCGAAATCCCGACGCTATCGCGATCGCGACAGAGAGCGGTGTTGGGAGCCTCGCTGTCGCGAGCCCGCGACAGCAGAAGTGTTGTGTACACTCTATCGCGAGCGCGACGACTATCGCGATCATGACAGAGTGTATCGTTGGCCAAGTGCTATCGCGAGCACGCGATCTGTCGCGAGCCCGCGACACTACCAAGTGTCCTCTGTCGCTATCGCGATAACTGTCGCGAGTGCGACAGAGCCTGGCCCTTCCATCCTCCTCGTGGTCGCGAAATCCGTCGCGTGTGCGCAGTGAAGAGACTTTAGTCTCTATCGCGAGCGCGACAGACGTCGCGATCGCGACAGACCCTTGTATGCTGAATGAGTTTTCTTTCAATGCGTGTGGCTTGAACTTCAGTTTTCTTTAGCAGTTATGAGATTTATGCTTGGCATTCTATAAATAATATGCAAGTGTAACTATGATATGATTATGTTCATTATATGGTGATGATTTTGGAAGTCATCGAATGGATTGATTGGCTTATGTATGACCTGCTAGAGTCTAGTAAGTGGATAGTTAGGCATGCCTAATAGAGTCTTTGCTGCAGCTTTTGTTTCTGTTTGGACCCCGATCAGGTCCCCGAATGGTTCCTCGCGAACCCTTATTTGAACGGATCTTGTTTAAGATCCCCCTTTGTAATGTTTTGTAAAAGTTAAATGAAAATTTGTTTTATCGGCTCGTACCCGTAAAGTGCTATCCGTATCGGCTCGTACCCGTAAAGTACTGTCCGTATACTCGTTATCCACTCCCTCGGGTCAGCAGGTGTTTTGTATGAATTGTTATATGGGAAAACATATGTTATATCCTTATGGATTCAATGGTGATAAGTGTAATCTGTTATGAGAATATGATTATTGTTATGAATCTTCTGATGAATGGCTTTATGTATATAAGCATGAGTTATTATTATTGTCATGCCATGATTATCGTTTGTACATGAAGTACGCATGTGAATTGCCTTGACGACGGTTGTGAATGGTTGTCCTTATGCTATATGTGTGTTTCCCCACTAAGCGTTTATCGCTTAGCACGGTGTGTTTACCCGTGCAGGTGCGAAAGGAATCGCTTTTGGGAGAGTCGTCGCCATCAAAGCCAACACAGCAGGGTCTTAGTGTAGGGCTTTATTTCTGTAGTTTGAGGATTCTTTTTGTATAGAACTCTTTTATATGGTTTTGTAGTAGCTTCCGCTTTTGTATATGTATTTTGGGATTTGTAATTATCTGTTGTATCTTTCAGTTGATCAGAACAGTAATGTAATGTTTCATTATATTAATGCATGATCAGCTTTTCCATGATTGGTGTTGCAAAGTTTTAATTTACCCTTAATTTTTGCTATGTATGTTTATGCATGTATGTATGTAATTATGTATCTGTGTGGTGGTACCTTTACTCCTACGGCATCTCACTCCTTATCGGATGGGATCGCCTAAGTATGGGTAAGGGGTGTTACAGTAAACAGTATCCAGAGTTACCCGTATCCACCATGAAAGAAATTCAGGCTTATTAATGTTGTGTAGTGAACTTGAGACGATTAAAAGTATTGCTCTGAATAAATGTATATTTGAGCACATGATCTGTTCAATTGGGAAAGTTATATGCATGAATTATTTGATATAGTGTCATTTTTGTGTGACTTCAGAAAGAAGTCCTTTGCATTATTTTCATCCACACCAAGCGTTATCGCTTAGCACGGATGTTTATTTCCATGTAGGTTTACAGGTTTGGACTCATTGAGAGCGCGCATCTGTGGGACAAGGCCACTAGGAGTTTTCTTTTGATCTCTTTTTGTTTAAGATAGACATAGAGTTTTTGGATATTTTGAGTGACATCATTATGTATATAGGAAGTATAGTATCAACATGTAAATGGTAACTATTTTGTACATGTACAGAAAATGATAGTGTATTACATATAAAGGTTTTTTAATATGTACAGTTTATATGTACGATATAAGAGCAATTTGTTTGGCCCAAGTTATTCTAATTATTTTACTGTTATCGCTTTCGCCTTTGTGCATGTGTGTGTATGGCTTGTGGTGCCCTGATATTCCTTACCGGGGGTATGGGGGTGTTACATCAATTACAAGAGATATTAGATAAAAGGCTTTATTAGACCCAGTGTATCTCTATGGGGTGCTTCGCTTTTATTTGTAAAGAAAAAGGATGGGACGTTAAGGATGTGTATTGACTACAGCCAGATCAATAAGGTTACAGTGAAGAATAAGTATCTGTTGCCTAAGATTGAAGATCTGTTTGATCAGCTAAGAGGAGCTGGCATCTTTTCCAAGATTGATCTACGGTCTGGATACTACCAGCTTTGGATTAAGGATGCAGATGTGATTAAGACTGCTTTTCAGAACCGTTATGGTCACTACGAGTTTCTCGTTATGCCATTTGGTTTGACCAATGCACCAGCAACTTTTATGGATTTGATAAACATAGTGTTTAGGCCATACCTCGACCGATTTATCGTAGTATTCATTGATGACATCCTAGTTTTCTTGAAGAATGAGAGTGAGCATGAAGAGCATCTTGGATAGTACTTTAGGTTTTGAGGGATCACCTTTTGTTTGCAAAGCTCAACAAGTGTGACTTTTGGCTGACGGAGGTGTCCTTCTTGGGCCATATCGTTTTTGCAGAGGGAATCCGAGTTGATCTGGCGAAGATTGAGGCTATTGTGAATTAGAAGGTGCTTAGGAATGTACCTGAAGTGAGAAGCTTTTTGGGTTTGGCTCTGTCACACCCCACAAGTGGCTTATTTGGAAATTGGAAATTTCTAATTGGACATTTAAGGACAATTGAGTAATTTACAAATGATTAAGGATTAAATTGCAAAGAAATAAAAGATGTAAATTAAAGATTTTCAGTTTGGGGAGTTAAAGTGTAATTAGTAAGGATTTAATAGTAAAAGTGGATTAAGTGATTTGTGTTTCATGTGCATGTGTGCCAGGTGGAGAGTTGGGTGTGTGCACGTGGTGAGGGAAAGGAGAAAACTGAGAAAGTTTTGTTAGTTGGAAACAAAAGACTGAAATTCTCTCTTTTCTGATTTTCTCTCTCACGTAAAACCACTCCTCTTCCCTTGTGTTTCTGTTCTTCTTTTGATTTGCATGGGTTGTTCATCCATTTGTTTTTGAGCTACGGTTTTGAGTATTGAAGATCAAGAGGTGAGTAAATGAGTTACTATGACTGAACTTCTCCATGTGTCTCTCTGTTACGATGGTTTAAGTATGAAGTTTTAGTTTCGGTTATCTGAACTTTTGGTCTTGTTTTTGTCGGTTTATGAATCTGTTGAAGAGAAGAAGGATAAAGGGAAAGAGAAGGTGGTTGATTGAAGAGGATTACAGTGGGCATTTTGGGACTTCAGTAACAGGTTTGGGAGTGTGTCTGTCTTGCTCATTTTTGGATCCAGATTGCAGTTTTGTTGCTAATATAGTTATGTGTGTTGGAATATTGAAATGCATGAGTTATGTAGTGTTCGATACATGATTACAGTAGGAAAAGAATGATATGAGTTTGCTAATGAGATGTTTATATATGTATATGAATGTGAAACTCTGGTTTGGGTCTCTTACTGTTTATATTCTGTAATTATATGTTAGTATGAATAAAGTGAGTGAAATTGCTGTAATTGTGCTCAGAGGACTTAAAGGTATGTGTTTGAATGATTATTTCATGAAAAATGGTTTTATACAAATGGGGTTTTGAATTTGGAGAGTGCTCTGTTTTCTGGATTTTTCTGGGTTTTCTACGTTTTTCTGGAATTTGATTTTGAGAAGATGATGGAGTTTGGGAAGAGAATCAGAAACGTGAGAAGAAGGTCACGAGACGTGATGATGAATCACGCCGTGACCCCCTTCTCGGTTGAAGGTCACGAGGCGCGAAGCAGCTTCACGCCGTGACTCCTTCTTTGCTGAAGGTCACGTGGCGTGAAGCGGCATCACGCCGTGACTTTCGCCTTCTTCCTGTGACTTCTCTTCCTCTCCTCTCAGGTGTCACGGGACGTGACTGATGGTCACGCCGTGACTGCCTTGTTCTTCGGCGTGGCACTTGTGAGAAACCAGCGTCACGCGACGTGACGAATGGTCACGGCGTGACCGGCCTCTACCTACTGCCCGTTTTCCAAAACTTAAGTTTAACTTCTGATTTCAAGAATTTTTGCACTACTTGACAAATATTTGATTTAAAATCTGTATTGTGTTTTAATAATTGCTTAATATTAGGTTTTGTATACATGATTAATGATTAATATACATGATTTACATGTTTATAGTCTATTTAACAGGGACTTTTCAATATAAGCTATTTGTTCTTATTACCTCCTGTAGTTAATATTTATATGTTTAAATGTTTCTGAATTTGATTATTATACAAGTATACATGATTTATAAGCTAGTATTTAATGAAATTCTCATGATTTGATATATGAATTGTTGAGTTGTATCAATTGAGCCTGAATAGTCATAGTAGTGGATAAGTAAGCGCTTACTTAGGTCTGTGTGTGTACAGCTGCTATATGATAAAATGATATATGCGGGTCCGTCTGGATCCTTGTTTCGACCATGTTTGATCTATATGGAAATAAAGCGAGACTTCGGTCTCTATATGAAAAGTACATGTTCGAGACTCATGTCTCTATATGCTTGGGATACTGTGTTCTATCAGTATCCAAATGACCGTATCCACTTCTTAGGTTTATACCAGACTAATCAGGCTACATGTTTATATGTGATGTATATGTTGAGATGTTTATTGACATGATTAAAAGTATTTGTTGCACATGAATTCTTGTATATCCTGTATCGGTGCAATTAGAGAAATATGTTTGTATTTGTTAATTGCTTATATTGTAAATATCTTAAAGGTGATGAGATACTATATTGTATATGTATATTGTTATTTTGTTTTGTTCCTCCCCACTAAGCGTTATCGCTTAGCACGGGCTCTTTTTCCTTGCAGGTGGCGAGTGCAGTTCAGAGTCGGATATCTGCAGGTCGGCCACTAGGAGTCTTTTTTTGATGAAGTTGTTATATTTTTGAAGTCTTCCGCTGTAATTATTTTTGTATATGGCTTGTAATTAGCAAAATGAATCTTTTGTAAAGGAACAAGTATTCTTTTTGTATATGTAATTGCATACGAGCCCTTTTTGTAAATCAACAGTGATATGTATATGTATATGTTAAAGGTTTTTCTATAAACGATTTAAAAGTTTCTTTACATATTATCTTTTGTTTTATTTTATTAGCATGTATTTGGATTTGTTTATATGTTTGCCCGCGTGGCACTCCGGTATCCTTCCAACGGGGATGGCGGGGTGTTACAGGCTCGGTATTACGGATGGTTTGTAAAAGGGTTTTTAGTTATTGCTGCACCTATGACAAGACTTTTTTGAAAAGGGGTGAAATTTGAATGGTCCGACAAATGTCAGGCATGTTTTGAGCAGCTGAAGAGTTTATTAATTGAGGCTCCTGTGCTTACTCAATCCATCTCAGGTAAGGAGTATATGATGTACAGCGATGCTTCAAGAGTTGGACTTGGTTTTGTTTTGATACAAGAGGGTAAAGTGGTGGCCTACGCATCCCTTCAGTTGAAGCCCCATGAAAGGAACTTTACGATGCATGACCTAGAGTTAGCTATTGTGATCTTTGCTCTCAAGATTTAGAGGCATTATCTGTATGGGGAGATATGTAGGATTTGCACCGACCACAAGAGTTTAAAGTATCTCCTCACACAGAAAGAGTTAAATTTGAGGCATTGTCATTGGGTGGAGCTATTTAAAGATTATGACTGCATTTTATAGTACCATCCAGGTAAAGCGAATGTTGTTGTGGGTGCCCTGAGTCAAAAATCAAATTCGACCCTTATACTATAGTATTGTAAGTAGAGGTTGGATTCGGAAGGGGCTTTGGTTGCCTAATTGAAAGCTAGGCCTTATCTAAAGCAGTTGATTGTTGATGTTCAGAGAAATGATCCGAAATTACAACAATTGGTACAAGTAGCTCAGATGGAAAATGGATTGACTTTTCGGTTAAGGACGGGGTGCTTATGTATAGAAATCCTTTGTGTGTGTGAGTTAAAGAAAAAGCTTTTGCTTGAGGCACGCACTACAGTGTTTACCATGCATCTCGGTAGTGAGAAGATGTACCAAGATTTAAAGCAGATCTATTGGTGGCAAGGGATGAAGAGAGACATTGTGGAGTTTGTGTCTAAGTGTTTGACTTCTCAGCAGGTAAAGGTTGACCATCAAGTTCCTTCAGGACTGCTCAGTCCTTTACCCATCCCTCAATGGAAGTGGGATGACATCAATATGGATTTTGTGCGGGGTTTACCATTAACTCAGAAAAAGCATGATGCAGCTTGGGTTATTGTCACACCCCAAAAGTGGCCTAGTTGGAATGTGCATGATAAGTCGAGAAATTTAGGGTATTTTGGTAAATTGTGCTTGTGATATTTGAGTAATAAGGTCCTAATTGCAAGAATAAATTAAGTTTGAGTAAAAGAATTTATGTTAGTGAGTGAAAAGTAAATGGCCAAGGACTAAAAGAGAAGTTGGAGGGTTGGATTTGATAAAAGCCAATTAGTGGAATTTTTGGTCCAATGGGAGCTTGACACATGGGAAGGGTAGGTGAGAGCAATTAATGAAAAGTGGGTGAAAGAGAGAGGGAAAAAGAGGGCAGATATTTTGGCTTCTCTTCCTCTCACGTTTTCCTCTCCTTCTTCCCTTTTCTTTCATTTTTTTGCTCTCTCTATTCCCTTGTGTGCCCTAATGCGATTTCTTCAAGATGGAGTTGGATTTCTGAGTTTGAGAGGGGTTCTCGGAGGAGGTAAGTGGCTGAAGTTCTTTGGGTTTATGGTTGAATCTTCTTCTTCTTCTCCTTTCTACGGGTTTGATGGGTTTTAGGGTTATATCATGGGTTAATGGCGTTGTTGTTTTGGTTATTTGCAAGCATCTGAAGATAAGAGGAAAGATAAAGGGAATGGAATTGGTAGAGTGAAGTTAGAAGAAGTTTTTGAGCTCCATACCAGGTTTGGGAGTGTTCTGTCAATCCTCATTTTTGATCTTATATTTGAGTTAAATGTTAATGTGATTTGTATATTTATTGTAACACCCCCATACTCCCGGTAAGGAATATCGGGGCGCTACGCGGACACTTACGTATACATGTACATGTATTAGCGGAAGCGATAGCATAAACAATCCATTTAAAGTTAATTAAATACTACACTAGGGCCCACTTGCATGTTATATTAACTACATATACATTTGCATGTTCATATACATTTACATATACATTTGCATGTACCTTTACTTGTGATTTTTTTCTACTTATATTACATAATGATGTTACTCAAAAATGTTAAGCTCTAACTCTTTATTATACAAAAAGGTATAGCAAAACTCCTAGTGGCCTTGACCTGCAGATGTCCGCTCACTGATTCGAACCTGTAAACCTACAAGGAAGCAAACATCCGTGCTAAGCAATAACGCTTAGTGGGGATGAAAATAATGCAAAGGACTTCTTTACGAAGTCACAAATAAATCACACATTTCATGTAACAAAATCAACTAGCTCATGCATATAGTTCTTATACATATACAGATTGCATGCTCAATTATCAAAACTGTGAACTCACGTATATATATAACATCTACTCTTTTACTTGTTCATGCACACTACAACTTGTACATATCATTTATTCAAATATACACTATCATGTGTCCATATTCATGTAAACACACTCATATAATCATACACTTGTATACAAAACTGTAATGTACTTAAACATTACTCTCTTGTACTATAGCATTTATTCAGAACACTACTCTTTACACATCTCAAATGCACTACATCACACTAACAAGACAAGCCTGAATTCCTTTCATGGTGGATACGGGTAACTCTGGATACTGTGTACAGTATCTTACATGTGGAGAATTAACTCAAACTCTATGGAATACACGAGGTATTCCGAACTCTTGGCACAATTAAGGCCAACTCTAGCAGCTGCACTCTAGCCCTTTATAAGCATGCTTATCTATCCACTATAACGGTAATCAGGCTCAATAACAACTCATACACTATACATAGTTACCAACTCATCAACTTCAGAGGCATTTAATTCATATACAATCTTTATTAATCATGTTCTACAACTAAAAGCATGTAACATTTAAATTCATTACATAAACATATAAATCATGCAAAGCAAGACAAAAGGAAACACTCTTTAAAACAAGTAAAACAGGACGCGAAGAGGTTCACTGTCGCGATCGCGACAAGAAGTAGCGTTCACGACAGAAGCCAAGTTCATTGTCGCGATCGCGACAAGAGGTCGCGCTCGCGACAGAAGATAGATTACAAAAAGGCTCTATACTCTATACCAAATGCATTATGTAACAATTCCTAAGTTCATACATATTTATTATGTAACACCCCCTAACCACCTGTAGAGATTCACTATACTGGCTATGGAGTGTTACAACACAACCACATGCGCATCAAACAGTTTTACAAACAAAGTTCAGGTTAAACAAATTATTCATACAAAAGCTATATATATATAGGTCTGAAATTCCATGCATAACATTACAAAATGCATAATGTTTTACAATAGTTTCGCTTTACAAATACAACTCTTACATTTATTACAATATGACCTATAACTATAACGATTCATATGTGTTGGCTGTTGGCGATGCAGAACCATCTTCACATAAACTATCCTCAGATACCTGCATGGACAAAACATCCATGCTAAGCGATAATCGCTTAGTGGGGATCAACAAAAGATGGATAAACACTCATGTTGTTTCTTAATATCAATCACATACCCAAGCAATATTCACTTATACATATAGTACATTTTAACAACATCAATGGCACACTCATCAGAAATTACTCATAAGTAACCATCCAAATTCACATTAGAAATATTTGTTTGCTTAATATGGTATTTACTCAGTTATTCATTTGGATTCTATAAGTCTTAATATTACTAGAATCACACACTTATATACAGCTTTATTCAATTTCCAATAGTACCACATACACATTAATTAATGTAAAGCTTACTGTTATTTACTTGTGATTTGAACATAGCATTCATGATACCACATATTATACTCATAATGTATTAGCTTACATTATACAATATCAGCTATCAACACCATCACCCATTTAATACAAATCCGCATTAATTATAGTCACAAACCATATAGTACATGACATTTATGGCAGGTTAAGGTACATAACAACTTGCATGCAGATTATTCATATACTCTTATGTCAATAAGCATATTGCATTGCTTAAATCAATGGATATGCACTTAATCATATTTTGGCATTCTCTTAATGTTATTTCAGCAATTTATAGCTTGATTTATACAAATATTGATGCTCATACACATATATTCTTCCTAATGAGTCATACCCATATAACTGTATCGCATGACAATTATAACATATCACATTCACATCCTCACTAGCATAATGCTCAGCTCATGGTCACAATGTCATTATTATTGTTATTATTATAAGCTTCGCCTGCAACTCAAGACGCGGATAACGGGTATCGCATCGGTATCTCTCAGATACCAGTAATCTCATCGAGACTACTTTTTCACATTAGCACCTTCTGGTGCTTCATATCACATTAGTACCTTCTGGTACCTTTCATCATTCCACATATAACACAATCCAGTAAGGATATTCGCATTGTGATTCCCATGGAATCAGACACATTTAACGCATGGGGCTGCAGCACTTGACCCTATAGGCATGCCTAACTATCCACTACTTGACTCGCAGGATTAAGTTGTTAAACATGTTTTTCAGTTCACATTGATCACTTTTCACATCTCGTACATATCTCGTATGTTGATAGTTAACATCACATTCGCTTTACACATTCACATTAGCACATAGCTAAACATTTCACTTGCATATTCAGTATGCTTTCAAATTCAATCTTCACATTTAATATTCACATAACTGATCATATTCAGAAATCACCATGTTTGTATGCATTTACAGATCACTTAACACACATACAATACTTACTCATGTTGTCTTTCATTTCAGCTCTAAGCCTTGCCATTTGAATGGCCAAACACATTAGGATCATATTGCAAAAACAGGGTGGGTCACGGTCACAATGAATTCCATTGTCACCGTGACATATTGAAGTCCAAAACAGAATGCAAGCTGGGGGCATGTCACGGTCACAATGAATTTCGTTGTCACCGTGACATATTCCCAACTCTCGGCAGAATGCAACTTGAGGGTATGTCACGGTCACAATGAATCCCATTGTCACCGTGACATATTCTCACTTTGCAAAACAGAATGCTCCCATGGGTACCTCACGGTCACAATGAAGTTCATTGTCACCGTGACATACCAAAATCCATTAGGCAGAATTGAACTCAAGCATACCTCACGGTCACAATGGATTTCATTGTCTCCGTGACCTATGCAAAAACACCATAACATGGTTATGTTTTTCAGTCCATTTCTTCCTTCTCATTAAGACTTCAAATCTCATTCTCACTTTTGGCAATTAACCCAAATACATCAACCACTTGATCAATTAGCACATACCTGATTTTTCCCTTCTTGACATTGGCATTCATTTATAACACAAATCATAATCATATTCATTATACACATAGTATACATATTCGCATTCAAAATTATAGCATTCGCATTCATGATTTATCATATTCGCATTCATGATTATTCACATTCGCACTCATGGTGATACGCATTCTCATTTATTATACATTGCTCTCATATAATTTTACACATTAACATACATGACTCATCATGCTTAAAAGACTCATAACTCATACATATTTATATGCATTAGCATACATAGTTCATCATGCTTAAAATACTCATTTTATAATGATAATTATGTATTGGACAAGTCA
Organism: Excoecaria cochinchinensis; assembly: GCA_947683425.1. NCBI lineage: Eukaryota > Viridiplantae > Streptophyta > Magnoliopsida > Malpighiales > Euphorbiaceae > Excoecaria > Excoecaria cochinchinensis. The sequence goes on from CANTUQ010000004.1 coordinate 10,397,505, forward strand.
TGGGAACTCGTGATGAAGTTAGGGCACATTTCGGGAAGAAAAATACCCTAAATAGACAAAACAGGGAGTGGTCACGGTGGCAATGGATTGGTTGTGACCGTGACATACTAATTTAAGCAAAACAGAAGCTAACCTTCAACACTGGTTCACACCACACTTTTGTACAGTGCAAACGGATGTCTTACACTCAATTTTAGGCAAGGGTCTCTTCTTAACATTTCTTCATCTATGGCTTGTCTTTCAAATGGGACAATTTTCAGGTCAATTGAATTTATAATGAAGGAGTTATGGTAAAAATAACACAACTGGTTCTAGAAACCCTCCTACAGAATTTTATCTACGGTTATGGTAAATTTTAAAGACCTTAGAGTCCTCAAATCGACAGAGATATTTCCAGGACATTTAAAGACACGGATCATATGGTTCTAATGCAATTGGTTTCACCCCTTTTGGAATTGTAAAACTCAACTTACACTATAAACAACTCACGGGGGTCAGTATAGGCTTCAAAGACAGATTAACACAATTAATAGTTAGAGATGATTCATATATTGTGCTAATTCCATGGTTCAATACTCATCTCTTATCAATACACATTCAAATACACTTCTATCAAGGTTCATAATCATGCTCAATTCTAGAAATCACATATTCAATATCAATAACACATTTAAACTAAACAGCCATCACATACACTTGAGCAAAATTAACACATAACACATATATATCCCAAACCTCTTGGAGCACTCCTTCCTTTACTCTTCTATATCACTTTCTCTTTCCCCTTTCCAGCTCTACTTGGCCCTTCAACTCAAATGCATATATAACACATACAAATTCATGAGCCTATACCCATATTTTAACCATCAAAATCAGAATTAGAAGAAGATGGAGGAGATACACTACATACTACATACCTTTCTAGTCAAATACCCTTCTTCTCAACTATCACTATCCACCCTTTGGACTCCATGATCAAAGAACAATTAAAAGAGATAGACAAAAGGAAGGTAAACTTTTGAGAGAGAGAGGGCCGGATCAAAGGATCTAAATGACTAAATCAAGGAACAAAAGACAGGTTTACTCACTAATCCACCTCATGCTTGCATGTAAGTGTGAGGTGTCAAGTTCTCACTCTCCCTACACAAGGTGGCTAGCTCACACACTAACACATGGAGTCCACTAACATCCAACTAAATCCACTAACATACAGCTGATCCCACTAACTTTTGATTAACTTAATTAACAACCATTACACTAATTAATCTTCATTTACTAGTTAATCATGCAAAGTGCAATTCAGCCACTACAATACTTTATTTTTCTTCAATTAAGTCCCTCATTCCACTTTTTCACTTAGGTCCAATTCTGTAAACCCTAATTATCAAGCACACTATTACACTAATGACACTCAATTCTTCTAGGGTGATTTTCGGGGTGTTACATATCATGTCATTTACTATACTTCCTACAACTATACATTGTTACTTTATTAGTTAAATTATCATTTTACTCATACTCATGTGCATTTCCCCGTTGATAACTACTTTATAGTCATTTGCTAACCCTAAACATGCATAATAAGCTAAGGGGAAGGGTAAGGGGTTGACCCATGGGAACTAAGAGCTCAAAAAGAAGAAGAAAAAGCTTTATATGCATTGTTCTGTAGTGAGGTCGCGACCTATGTCGCGATCGCGACAGAAGCTCGCCCTGGTGCCTTACGAGACTGCTTTTTACCCTAAACTTCCATCGCAAAAATACCATCTAGACCACATTTTTAGACAAAGTGGTCCCATAAAAATTGTTCCCTAGGATGTTAACTTTCAAATGAGACAATTTTCAGGTCATTTGGACATCTACAACTTGAGTTATGATCTAAAAAACCTATACTGTTCAAGTAACCTGACCCAAACAGATACACTCTGGTTTTTAACATTTTCGAGGATCATAGAGCCAGAATTAGCTCCAGCTCCCTCTTAGACATTTTTAGCTATGGATCTTATCTTTCAGATACAATTTGACTCAACACAAATGAAGCTTTGTAACTCTACTTATGACAGAAACCATATTCAAAGGTCTAATGAAACCCAAATAGAATTTCTCTAAAATCACTCTTTACACACAGAACCATATGAAACCCATTTAACACATGATCACAAACATGTACACATATATCATGAGCTCACTACAAGCAATCAAAATGAACAATAAACCAATATACAATAAAAGATCAATTGAGCTAGTTAAAGCTCATCATATACATCTACATCCAGTCATGGTTCCTTTTAAACACATATCATTCAATCACATGCCAGGAAAACAAAATCGCACTCGATCCCTACCTCTGAATAGCTTAATGATGTGCTCTCTACTCAGCTCCAATCTTTTCTTCTCTTTATGCAATCTCTTGTTCTTAGCTTCCACAAAATCATATAGAAACACTTAAGTTAAACCTCTTCTTACTTTAAATCATAAACAAAAAGAAAAAGGAGGTCAGATCGGAAAACTAATCAAGCTTACCTTCTTTTACTCTTCAAACCAATCCAAGGGGCTCTCTCTTAAGAACAAATCAAATGAAGAAGAAAATAACAAAGAAAAGAGCAAGGAAGGGAGAACGGCTGACCAAAGAAAAGAAAGAAAGAAGAACAAATGGCCAAAGTAAGAAACCCACATGAAAAAGGGAAAAATTTGGGCAAGTGGTCAATGTTGGTCAATGTTAATCCCAAAATTAATTTCCCACCTTCCATATTTAATACATATACATCTCCCTTAATTTCTTATTTCCTTTTTTAATTCATATATATATCTCTCTAGCCACATCTCACCCTCCTACGATGCCACTTGTCACTCCTCTACGATGCCATGTGTCAACTTCCTACAACTCCAAGTCTCTTAATCCCACTTATGCACACATCTCGCGAGGGGGGGTTCTATCGCGCTCGCGACAGAATGCTCACGCCCGCACCAACCAGCTGAAGTTCGAGAACCGCTGGGGGCTCTGTCGCGCTCGCACATAAAGTTACCTTTTTCGAACAAAACTCTGTAATTCTTATAGGGCCACTTTGGGGTGTGACATTTATGGTATCTGGAACTGCATGAGTAAGATAGATTTATATGTATGATTTGTAGTGGTGAAGTTCTGATGTTTTGCATGTTAAAAATGGAGGTGTATATGCGTGTATTTGAGAGATGAGATTATGGGTTTAGGATCTCCGTAAAGTCATTTGATTGTGTGATAATATGGAATGATTTGAGTTATTATTGATGTAAATGCGTTATGGATGATAAAAGGTACGTTTTTACATAAAATTTGCATGAAAAGTGGATTTGGGTGAAATTAGGTTAATTTTGCTTCAAACTGGAATTTCTGCATTTTCTGGAGGTTGAGGAAGACCAGTCTCTGTCGCGAGCACGACAGAGAAGCTTTTCCTCCCTCCAGTTTTTGGCTCTGCTTTGCAGACTTAGAGAGCACGTTTCGGACAGCCAAGCACAACCCGGACGCTTGTGCACGACTCGGATGGGAGTGCACCAGTAGGATGAGGCGAGATGTCTTGGCTTCAGGCGTGCGTCTCAGAGGGAGAAGCACGATTGAAAGTTGGAGGGACACGACTCGGCTCGTGAAGCACGAGTCGTGCTCCTCTCCTCTAGGCGGACACGAGTCGGACTGAGGCATCCGACTCGTGTCTTGTAGATTTTGGCCGAGCACGAGTCGGCCACAGGAGCACGACTCGTGCTTAGTCACCTTCTTCTGCCTGCTTCTTTGGCTACTGTCACGATCGCGACTTCTTGTCGCAGGCGCAATAGTAAACCACTTGTATGCCTGCCCTGTTTTCCAAAATTGAATTTCAAGCTTGTTTTACATGGGGTTTTCATTACATGACACTTGATTGAATTTAAACTTATAATATGATTTGATAATTATTTAATTATGAAATGTTTATACATGATTAATAATATTGTTATATGTGATTTATATGCCTATTATTTACATGCACATGGGTTGTTAATGATGAGGTATATGTACATAATTAATAATATTGCACATAATTTAAATGCATATGATTTACATATTCATTGATTATAAATTATGAATTAAATGTTCACATCGAGATTTAGATAAGATGCACATGTTTCCGAATTTGATTAACATACATGTATACGTGAATTATACAATTATATTAGGGTACATGTGAGTTGCTCTTCAGCCTGAATAGTCAATAGTAGTGGATAGATAAGTGCTTATCTGGGTCAGTGTGTGTGCAGCTACTATATGTGGGTCCCATTTGGATCCTTATTCGGCCCCGTTTGGGCCAAGCGGCCGACCTCCGAGATGGTCATTCTAGTAGTGAATATGTTTTGAGGCCTCGGTCTCCTGTATACCTTCGGGTATGCATGATTATAAGATGTTTGAGGCCTCAGTCTCCGGTATACCTTCGGGTATACATGATTATAAAAATGTTTTGAGACTCATATCTCCATTTGCTTGGGATACTATGTCCTATCAGTATCCATATGGCCGCATCCACTCCTGAAGTATATATTTTCGGGCTAATCAAGCTATATGTTAATATGTGTTGCATATGATAAGATGTACATTGACATGTAATATGAATAAGATATACAAGAAGTTATGAATATGTTATGATACGTACCATGTTATTTGGGTATTTAGAATGGTGAGAAATATGTTAATCCTATGTATTGAGATGCATATGATAAGATGTGTTTTACATGCTTAAATTAATATGAACATTGTGTTATATAAGTTACGTAGGTAAGAAAGGATAAGCTAAAGGATAAGCTAAGTTACAATACTTGCAGCTAAGCATGACTTGGTGATTAATTACTTGTAATGTGTGAATGTACATGACTTTTAGAAAATATGTTATTATGCTTATGATAGGTATAAGTGGTGTCGACGATTTTGAATAAGATATTGGCTATACGTTTTGTGGATTAGTTAAGTTTATAATTTATTGCAATTATTGGTATGCATGTTTCTGTCTGTGTTGTTCCTCCCCACTAAGCGTTATCACTTAGCACGAGCTCTTTTCCCGTGCAGGTGGCGAGTAGAGTTTGAGTCGGACATCTGCAAGTCGGCCACTAGAAGTCTTTTGCTGGAGTTGTTTAGTCTTCCGCTGTTTATATATATATTTTTTAATTTTGGATATGTAAAGGAACATTTATTTTGTATATGTATTTGGATACAAGCCTTTTTCTGTAAACGATATGATTATATGTATATGTGGATTTGTTATCTTTTGATCAAATTCTTCTTAATATCATCGTTTTGTATAAGTATAAGTATGCGTTTGTTAGTAGTTACATGTGTTTGCGCTTGTGACATTCCTGCATCCTTCCAATGGAGGTATCAGGGTGTTACAGTTATAGTGGATCGATTCACCAAGTCATCTCACTTTTTACCAGTTTGCTGTGATTATTCAATGGATAAGTTAGGAGATATTTATGTTAATGAGGTGGTCAGACTGTGTAATGGCCGGAAATGTACCCTAGTTGTAATTGGTCAAGCTTGTGTGTATGTGTGATGGAATGTGTAGGGTTGGACTTAATTAAAAAGAAGGAAGGACTTGATTGAAAAGATTAGTGGAAGTTTAGTGGCCAAATAGCAATTATGCATGACTGAATTAATAGTGAGTTAAGGGCTGATTAATTAAGAAAAACAAGGATTAATTAGGGAATAAAATAATGCTAAACTATATGGGTGGAGGTAGATTTTTATAGTGGAATTTGCTGGCTTAATCTTAAACTGCTACCTCCACCTAATGCATGCATATGTTGGGTTAAGGAGAGAGTGAAGATCATTCAGTTTTCAATGAGCCATTTTCTGTGTTTCTTCTTCTTTCTTGCGTGAGAGAGAGCATCAAACTAGTTGCATGCATATGGTTAGAAAGATAAAGAATTAAGAGCTAAATTGAAAGGTAAGTGATCTAGTAATTGATTCTTCTTCATCTTTTACTCCCTTCATGTGGTTGATTTGTGAATGAATTGATAATTGATGCATGGCTCCAATTTCTATAAATTAGATGTTGTTGTAGCCGTTGAACTTGGAAGTAGCAAGGGGAAGGAGAAAGTTGTTGAATCAAGTGCAAAGTGAACACTTGGAGCATAGGAGAAGAGGTTTGGGAACTAACCATTGTTATATGTATGTAAATTAGTTGATCATGTGAAAATTAAAAGATGATATAGTTGGAACATATGGTTGATTTGTGTTGAAACTGATGATTGAATTGTTATGAGCTTAATTAAAGTATAAACCCTAGTTTAGGGAAAATTCTGTTTATATGCCACCAGACCTCCGTGAAGTGTTTTGGTCATAACTTGAGTTTGGAAACACCACATTGAGTATTTATTGCGACATGTGAACTATGACTTCCATATCTTTAAAAGTTACAGAAATGACTATGAGCTAATTGTGGCTCTAAGACCCATAAAATAGAAAAACACAGACGTGTCTCTACCTTGGTTAGCTCACTGGAATAGTCTGTATTGTTTAAATCTTAACTGATGTTTTACACGTCCAAATGACCTGAAACTTGTCCCATTTAAAATAAAACATCCTAAGGAACAAATGCTAAGAAGGAAGTTTTTCCTAAAAAGGTCGTTTACATGTCGGTTTAGGCCAAACAAAAAGAAGTAGTGAAGCAGTCTTCAATTTTGCTTCTGTTTTGCTAAAGTTTGGTATGTCACGGTGGCAACCAAATTCATTACCACCGTGACATATGTTTATAGAAGGCAGAATGCCTATTTGTGGACCTCACGGTCACAACAAAGTCATTACCACCGTGACCCCTTCTTTTTTGACCATTTTATGGGTTTTTCTTCCCGAATTGAACCCGTATTGCGCCGAAACTTTCTAGGATCTATTCGATGCATGTTTAGGACTATAACATGTTTATAAGAATAGTTATCCCTTGGAAAATATACATGAATAGGATTAAGATTAATAGTGAACTAATGAAGTAATCATGTCTAAATGTATGGAATAGAATCAAATCAAGTATAATGACATTATTGAGGATTATAATACTTTAATATATATATGCATGTATGATATGAACAAGTATGAATAATTATAAATTGAGATTTAGTTATATGCACATGAAGGATATCAAAAGAATGAGTTTGCTTAACGAAATGAGTATGTCAATGATATTAATTGCAATTATATGTAAATGATGCTATGGCATAATAGTTTAAATATGGAATTAAATATATGTATGCTTTTTAATTATTGAACTTGGCATGGAAACACAAATAGCTTGAACAAGTGTAAGATTTCATATGGTTAGAAGCATGATTGGACTAAGAGTGCTACTTGAAATTGCATTGAGTAGACTTGAAAAATTGATATAAGGAGTGGATTGAAAGCACAGCTGTGCACTGGTAGAACACAGTTGTGTTTTGGCAATCTACATAGGTCACGGTGACAACCAAATTGATTGTCACCGTGAGGAATGCAAGTTTGCATTCTGTTTTGGACGTTTGAAGTATGTCATGGTCACAACCAAATTGGTTGTCACCATGGGGTACCTCTGTTTTGCATAATGAACCATAAGACTTGGCTAAATGTTGTATACATGTACGAACAATAATTTAATCAAGTTATACATCATTTATTGAGGATTATCACATGTTAAATAACATGGCTATGCAAGATGAAGTGTATGATGTGGGAAAATATGGGTTGCTTATGAAATCAAGTGTATGTGCATTTCTTACAAAATAATGTGAAATATTATGCAATGGTAAGTAACAGAATTTGTACTTGTTTATCAACATAATTAAGACCTATGTTATAATATGAGTTTAATGAAGATGTATATATTTAAGTGAGTATGCTTTCTAGGCCATTTGTATATGCTAGGCATGAGGTAATGTGAGTTTACCTTACGTGATGATTTGTATCATGATATTGTTTTAAGAAAGTACATGAGTACCTTACTGTAAGCACCGTGTCCCGGAGAGGTCCGGATCAGAGATTACCCCGTGATGAAATCAGTATCCGAGCCTGTATAAATGGTTTGGATTTGAAGGTTTTAGTCCCATGCTCCACGAGAAATGAGCCTTTTTACCTTCTCATAGGGAGAGGGGGAGAAAACAGGGAATTTTCAAGTCAAAAAGGTATATTTTCCTCCACAGACGGCCAGCCCGTCTGTGAGGCCAGCCCCTCGCTTAGGGTCACAAACGGCCTATGGTATTTTTCGACGCCCGTCGAAAGGTACCACCTCTGTCAGAACGCCGCCTGGTTTCCCGGAGCACGCAACCTTTCCAACGCCCGTCGGTGGATGTGGCAGGGCTGTCGGATGAATCCTTGTGTCAGAAGGATTCTTCCGACGCCCGTCGGTCGTGCCTGGCCTATAAAAGCTTCGGATTTTCTCCTAAAAATGGTTCCAAAAATTTTCTAGAGGGGAAACTCTAACAAAATTCAAGCACATTTTCTCTCTCTTCCAGCAAACACATTCATAAAGAAATCTCTTTTAATTAGAGGATCAAATCATTGAAAAGAAACTAAAACTAATTAGTCTTCTTTAGATTTTGATTCCAAAGTCAATCTTTTGAGGGGTTAAGGAGGAAATAATCCATTTCCTTTTTTTGATCCTTCATTTTGCTTCTCGTGGAACGCGCGAGGCTCTAATCAACATCAAGAATCTCACTTAAGCATTATCTGAGGGTAAATATTCCGGACTCATTCTCCATATCATTTCATCTTTGCTCCTTATTTTGTTGTTCTTCCAATTTTTGGCATTATTTTTCTCTATTTTGACTCTTTTTTATCTCATTTTGTGATAAAACCTCTTTTTTGGCTTTAAAAGAGTTTTCTTTTGGTGTTTTTTTTGGAGACAGTGGTGACTGACGGGTCATCTCCATCACCGACGCCCGTCGGTCACCCCACTCATAGATGCTCTTCCTCTTGAGTGAGCGGCGGACATGTCGGTCGACTCGACTGACGCCCGTCGATCACCTAAGAAAGGCCGTCGCTGGGTCCTGTTCTCACGTTTTCAAATCTTTTCCATATCTTTCAAGTTCTTTTGGCTTTATTTATGTTGAGTTTATATATATTGACATCATTTAACTTTCTGTGAGTGTATATTGATTCTCTTGGACCATCTTGAGCTCGAGAGGCTATCCACCATATTCGGAGGATATCGTCCGGTTTAGTTTCCTAACCTTCTTGGTCATTTCCTTTATTCGTTCATTCCATTAATCGCTTCTATTTATATGAGTATGCCTTTTTCCGTCCCGCTTAAATATTAAAATTGATAAATGTTTTATATTCAATAAAGAAAGATTTTTCATAAACATGAGGACCCAATGGCCTATTTTTATCCAATAAAATCATCACAATAAGAAATCCAATTATAATAATGATGCATGCGAGGACCAAAGTCCTCAAAATAAATAATATCTCGATTCGTGTATGTATCGCACATTTACAAAAGGGAGTTGTATTCCGCTCCTTGTATTATTGTAATTTATTATTTTTGCTATTTACTTGCCCATTTACGGCTTTCCAAATATGAATAAATGCGCCTTCGATTAATTGCATCGCGTGGAGAGAGAGCGAATTAATGATAATTAAAATTTGATCATAAAATAATCGAGGTAGAAATAGATGAGAAATCCCGGACCCAGCTCTGGTCTTTGGGCTCAAAGAGGCTAGAGGTCCTACCCTCCAAGACTCCTTTTTGTGCCACGAGACATTAGCGCTAATCCTAGGCTCCTTAGGGCGAGAGGTTTACCTTCCAAGACCCCTTTGGCTGGCCCAAAATGGATAATAAGAGCAGTCTTAGGCTCTCCGAGGCGAGAGAAACTTTCCCAATGTTCTATTGGGTGGCGACTCCATGAAACCTCCTTGTTGCCCAACATAGACGCACTTGCGATTTATTGCAAGCTGTCAACGGACCCACAAATGTCCCGATCGCCCTCAAGCGGGCGGTCCCACGGGCGGCCGCGGGGATCTGGCGCGCGTCACAACCCCCATCGTCGCCCCCATTGGAAGGGCGCCGGCGGGCGCGCTACCCGACACTCACTCACATACTTGCACACATACACTAAGCGGAAGCACACATTCATACAATGACAACATACGGAAATACAGTGTAAATTAAAACTTTAAAGAACAAAAGCTGAGCATACATTAACTCGCATATATACAAACCATCATATAGCGGAAGCATAAGGCGAAAGAGACAATGAAGGAATAACTGAAAACTTAATTACAATAAGATCCTTACATGACAAAATACATAAGTAAAAAGCTACAAAATTATAGAATCCGAATACAGGAGCTAAAGCCAAAAAATGACAAAACACTTTTAACTCCAATGTGGCCGACCCTGCAGATGCTCGACTCGAACCGAAACAAAACCTGCCACCTACACGGGAAAAGAATTCGTGCTAAGCGATAACGCTTAGTGGGGAGGAACAAAGACAACCAACACTACACAAACGAACATATATCATAGTAGAAATACATATAAACTCATAGGCAAACACTTACCGGTACCACCGAAGTATTAGATATCAGAAGGCAAATCGTGCAAAGACCCAAGTTATATAAACACACAGATGTCATATCAAAATGCCCAAATAGCAACCAAAAGCTGATTCATACACATTGTAACTATCATGCAGAGGTGCACAAACACATTAACTAATACCCGAAAGACGAAATTTATACATTATACTACCATACAATGATGTACACAATTACCATGCAATGCCACTAGAGGTCTAAACATACGATTATCATGCCATAATACACGCACCCTAACCGAGAACCGATTGACAAGGTCAAAGCACAACACTTCCGCTGTGCCAGTCTGATATAAAAATAACATGCCGAAGACACTCCAAAGCAGAGACCAAAAATAATAACATAACATCACTTCATCATGTGAGAAATACGAATAAATCTTACCTACACTAACTCAGATCCATTTAATATCAACGCATAATCTCTAACTATCTAAACATGCATAAGACCGTCACCCAACAATGCTCATTCACTAACTGAAACCACTTACAAAGCTAATACACCATACCCTCACATTACTACATCAATACACGTAGCAGCATACAGAGAAACATAGAAACCTAACAACATACTGAAATCACTACAACAGCAGAGACCGGCATAACATACACATCAATACTCCATAACATTACACAACATAAATGCTACCACTCCATGTAATGTAAACACATGTCAACATACCGAAATCACTAAGATGGCATAAACCAAGGAAACATATATCATGGCTCTACCTTAATAGCATTGAAGAGGACAAGTTCACAATCTTAAACATATTAATTTGCATACTTAAAGCCACCACTGATCCGATTCACATGCTTATATATGATAAAAACATGCTTGAGTTGCAAAAGTAAATGCATTAATCGAATCACATTCAAAGCATTTTGAAGTTTATAACACATCATATAACAAATGCGGAAAATCGGGTCAGATATAAAATCATGCTTACATAATAAAGACATACATTCTGAAGCCCATAATCACGTTCGTATACATATAAACTGATTCCTCGAATCAATATCATGCTCATTCGGATATCACATTCTCATAGTTATTTTGAAGCAAAACAAAACAACAAAGCACCTGCTGACTCACAATAGTGGATAACGAGTAAACGGGCAGTACCTTACGGGTACAAATCGGTCACAGGGTTACCTTACTGTAACACCCCCGCCACCGCCCCCGTTGGAAGGGCGCCGGCGGAAGCGCTACCCGACGCTCACTCACAATATACATACATGCGCTAAGCGGAAGCATTCACTATGAATAATAGAGCAGAACATAAATCTCATTTAATCAAAATATAGAGTTAAATACAATCCCAAAAGATTACATCAATCCTTTACAAAAAGTTACAAAAGCCACTATACAAAAATATTACATACAAAGAGAATTACAAAAGGAGATTACAAAAATATAACTCTACTCCTATGTGGCCGACTTATAGATGCGCGACACTAGCAATTCCCCAAAACCCTGTCACCTACACGGGACAAGAACCCGTGCTAAGCGATAATGCTTAGTGGGGAGGAATAAACATAACAGAATACTATGCAAGATAATAAACATTTATCATATAGAATTCACTAAACATCGGAGGACGGTAATATATATACTGCTCAAGAGTCACAATATAAATATCAGAGTTGAAACAGATAATATAAAGCAATGATCATAATCAGAATCACGCAATAATTAGAACACTTCACCAATCACACACTAGACACTAAACACAAAAGCCTGAATTCAATGGTGGAGGATACGGGAACACGGCACGGGAGACCGAAGCCTCAAAAACAGTTTAATACCCGAAGGTAGCGCGGGAGACCGGAGTCTCAAAACATTTTATCACTACACGGAAGATGACCATCTCGGAGGCCGACCGCTTCGCCCAAACGGGGCGGACAAATGCAGCTGCACTCACTAACCCTGCTTAAGCATGCTTAATTATCCAAGACCTTGACACTTCAGGCTCGACAACTCATTCACTCACACGACAATACACAATCAAAACAAGATTCAACTCAGGACTCTAACATCAAGTAAATTCATAACTAAGACACTAGTACAATGATATCACGAGTCATAAGCACAAACATATTTCATGCAATAGTGAGAAACCATGCAAAGTGGAACAAAAGAAGTACATTCAGAAAACAGGGCAAGCAGAAAGGGCCTCTGTCGCGATCGCGACAGTGTCGCGCTCGCGACAGAGCACGAGGCACCTCCTCGCGAGCTCGCACAAGGAGGCCTGCTCGCGATGAAGCACGCTAGGCAGAGTCGCTCAACTAAGCTCTGTCGCGCTCGCGACAACGTCGCGATCGCCACAGAGACCAGTTTCTTCCTCCTCGTGCGCACGCACGGCAGCATGCTCGCGCGGGGACTCGGGTACCGAGCTCTCTGTCGCGCTCGCGACAGAGAAATCTCTGAGAACGAAGGGTCTAAATTTGCATTCTGTCACGCTCGCGACAAGCTGTCGCGATCGCGACAGAACCCAGATTTGCCCAATCTGCACTTTTCCTCTTCAATTCACACACAAATCTTCTTACCTCAATCCTCCTGCACATCACCACATCATTCTCAAGCCACATAAGCACATTTTACACAATAATTTACATCAATTCATCATGGATTCACTCACAACTAAACTCAAAATTCATTAACATAACATGCCCATGTTCCAAAAATAGATACTATCCTCACTAGATCACTAACATTTCACTATAAATCACCACTTGATTTAAACATGCATTCATCTAACAAAACATTCAAGGTTACAAGTGACATGCAATCACAAAATAGAATTGATCCAAGGAGAAATTAGGGGAAAAACGTAATCCACAAATACAGCTCCCAATCATAAATAAATTAAACTCCCAAACACATACACACACTAAAAAACGCAGCTCCCAAACCTTGAAATCGTAGCGTCAAACCGAGGCCCTCACGAGTTCGTTTTCTCTTTACCCTTGCTCTTTCTTCTAGCTTCCGATTTTTGCACAAACCCAATCAAAACTCACTCAAATCAAACCCAAGAAAAGAAGGAGAAGAGAAGAACCGAAAAACCAAAGAACTTCAGACCACTTACCTTCAAAACTCCAACTCAAAGCCCAAGATTCCCACTCAAAGCTCAATGAAAACACAAGAGAAAAGGAGATGAGAGCAGAAAGATGGAAATATGAGAGAGAGAGAGGACGGGAAAGAAGAAGAAAAGAGAAAGAGAGAGCTAGCTTCCACGGGAAGCTTCATCCAACTCTTCCCTCCTCACCTCTCTCTTACTTTTCATTTAATGCTCACCAACCCCTTGCCACTTGTCACTCTCCCATAGGACCAAAATCCACTATCTTGACTTACTCATACAATGCACCATAACTCAACACACACTAGCATCTCTTATAACCCACTTACATCCAAGGCACCATGCACCAAAAACCAAACAATAAAATCTCTAAGTCCACTGATATCCTACTCCCATACACTACAAGCACACCATATCATTTCCTTTAATTAACTTATTACTTAATTAATTACTTCCTTAACAAATAATTTCTTATTTTCAAAATTTTCTCTTGCTCAAATTACGAAAATACCCTTACTTCCCTTACTTACCACGCAAACTCCGACCAGGCCCTTTTTTGGTTGTTACAATCACTCCCCCTTAAAGAAATTTTGTCCTCGAAATTTCCCCGCTAATCACTTAAATCCAACAACCCAAAACTCAAAACCAAACATAACAAAAGCTAGAACACAACTTACCAGAAGGTCCTGCTCGATCCGCTGCATCCTCTCCTAACAAGGCGTATACTCGTGGACGCGCATGCACTTCTTCGGTTTGCGGCTTCTGCACTGTCTCTGACGGCACTTGAGAAGGTCGTCCACTGGCTCTTCCACTTTGATTCCCCCTCGCTCTCTGACCACTTGCTCTACTCTTGGGTTGACCCTGAAGCTCTCTTCGATCCGGACAATTAGCCACCATGTGCTCTTGGCTGCCACATCTGAAACATGCTCCTTAGATCCTTCTACACTCGCCTCAATGGCGCCTACAATGTTAGTGTTAGCCCTAGCCCCAATACATTGTAATAAAAAAAAATTTAGCTAATAAATGAGGCATTTGTTTTATCCATTGAATTCCTGTGCATATCAATTGATAGAACTATCCAAGAATGTTGTTTCGGTTTAAGTTATCATGTGTGAGGCACATGGGTGTAAGACCTTGAAACAAATGAGACTTCATTCTAAATATCCCTAGTCAGTCATTGTTATGGGAATAACAAATGAATTAAGACTAGTATGCTCTCTCTGATAAGTTGAGTTCGGTCTTATGGAACATAAGGACAAGAGTGTCAATCAGAGATCATAGATACATGTTGAGAACATGGTATCTGGATTCGATCCGTTCATGAGAACACTACATGGTATGAGTCATAAGTGTTTCTCATGTGCAAGTTTTGTATCGAAGTTCTTAGACCTGAAATCTCTATGAAACTCTTTATGAATTACTGTGTACTTTGACATACACCTAACGTGCTTATAACAGAGTGACTAGTATGGGTATGCTTGGGTATACATTGATTCATGTCAGAGAGCATGAGAGAAGTGAAGGGATTACCCCTCTCTATAAGAGAGAAAATATCGTCGGCCACTTGATCAGTGAACTGGGAAGTGTATGGCCATACCGAGATGAAATAATGAGTAACCATTATTTATCTGAGAGTTCAGTGTCACTGGAATATCAAGAAAGGAATTAACTTACATATAAGGATGAC
Organism: Excoecaria cochinchinensis; assembly: GCA_947683425.1. Classification (NCBI taxonomy): domain Eukaryota; kingdom Viridiplantae; phylum Streptophyta; class Magnoliopsida; order Malpighiales; family Euphorbiaceae; genus Excoecaria; species Excoecaria cochinchinensis. Next base: position 10,412,829 of record CANTUQ010000004.1, read on the forward strand.
TAGTTCCATGCCTTATATTAATTCTGATATTTATGGTTAAGGGACTATGCAAAATTACAGTACGTCACCAAATGCCATTTGCATTTTTTATTTAATTTGGAATGCCAACATTAAATGGACCTATAGGATAGCACACAAAGTATTGGACTTAAAATATTTAAATAATGTATTGGGCATTAATTTGGGCTTTTAATTAAAGTCAAATTAATGTATGTAATGGGTATTAAAAGTGCTATTGGACCTTGGTCCATGAGAGAGGATATATTGGGCCCACATGGTTTAATTTCAATTAATTAATTATATTGATTAAGTTAATTGAGTATTAAATCCTAATGGCTTTTAAATCAGATTAAGTGATTAGTTTGATTGAGATATATCTTAAGGTTTTAAAATTCAAAAGTAGATAAGGATTGAAAGAGAAGAAAAGGAGGAGAGTTTCGGTTTTGATGAATAGGAAAGAAAAAAAAACGTGATGAGTTTCCTCTTGGCCGAAATTGACAAGGAGAAGAATTCTTTCTTGCTTTCTTGTGTGATTAGGCATTAAAAGCATCAAATAGAAGTGCAAGACAAAAGCTTGTAGCTTCAATCCTTACCCTTTACACTATACTAATATATTGAGAGCTAGCAATCTCGGTTTTAAGCCTAGCTTGCAATTGTGTGTGTGAACATAGAGAGGATTGGCGTAAAGGCTGTTCCTTGGCATTGGTGGTGAAGATCAAAGGTGGACAAACTCATCTTAGTTGCTGGTCATCATCAAATTCAATTTGGAATTGGCATTTAAAGTTGTAAGTTTAAAAACCCTAAAAGTGCATGTTTCGATTCTTGTCATGGAATTGCTTGGCATGTATGGTTCTTTTTCATGTTTTTCCGCTGCATAATTATCATATTCATTTCATGCCATGTTCCATCAGTGGTATCAGAGCCTAAACATGCTTATTTTAGAGCTTTAGATGCATGAAATAATTAATTAAAAATCGTTACTTTGAAAACATGCAATGCTGAAATTTTCTGTTTTGATTTTTTTGCATTGTTTTGGTGTAAAAACGATTTTTATTGATTAGATAGGTATTATTTTTAATTTGACATGATAATATTCTGTCCTAAGATATTCTAGGAGCTGTTATTGGTCAGATTTAAATGATTATACCTGATGGTATATGTTAATATTAAAACTAGGTGCTTTTTGGCATGTTAATTGTTAGTTTAACAACTAGTTTTGAATATTAAATGTAAAAACATTTTTTGGCATGTTTGTAAGTGGTTTTTAAAGATTAATTATCTGTTCTGGACATTTTTAAAAATTTGTTTTTTTTTCTGGTCCATGACGATTTAATTGATTAATTTTAATATCACTTAAAACAATGACTAGTTTGTGTTTGTTACATGTTTAATCAACATTGTTTGTTTTGATTTGATTAAAATGGTAAAAACACATTTAGTTCAGATTGGTACAAAATATTAAATCTATTTTTATGACCATTTTTGAATTATTTAATGACTCATAAAATTGATTTAAGATTTCGTGCATTTTTGAGGCATCACATAAGCATTTAACAACTAGTTTTGTTGTTTGTTTGTTTTTATATGTATGCCGTGTATCATATATATGTTCTTCATGTTTTAATTCATGTCGGTACATATTATATGTATTTTTAATGTTTATGGGCAATATGACATAAAATTAATAATGGCAAAATTGGAAATTATACTAGAGTTGATTTATAGCACAAATCTAACTAGTTTGTGTTTTGGGCTTTTAAGAGAACTTATTCAATAAGAGGATTTAGTCCATTGGGCCTCGGCCCAGGCCCATCATGGGGTCATCTCTTAAAGGTTCAAGTACACAATTTCCATTAAGAGACTTGGCTAAATTAATTAAAATTGGACTTTGTTTGATCCATGAATATTATGTATATTTATTTGCTAGTTTGGTGTGATGAATGGATATGCATGGTGCATTCATGGGCCCTGTTTTTAATTAATTATGGCCTGCGAGCCATTATGTTTTATTGTAAAAGTTTCATTAATTTCTTAGAATAGAATTTACTTGAAGACTTTGTAAATCAAAGGTGAAGCCCACCGGAGCAAAGAAGCCCAACTCGGAGATTCTTATGTAATAGTATAGAATCTTAGTTGTAGGTTTTTGGGGCCCATGTTTGTCACGCTTTACTTGATGCAATTATTTATATATATACATATATATGCTTGCTATGAATGGATGACAAAGCGTATGCCATGTAAGCCGTAATAAATTGAATCCCTAATAATAATAGTAAGTCACAAAGTTGCCTTCCTAATTCGAAACATGTCAAGGCATCGATCATCGATAACGTAGACTGGGAGTCCTAGATACGCTCGATTATCTTTGTGAGGCATGGGTTGTGAATGTAGGTTAGACTTAACATGGAAAGGGATGCTCGGACCTAGGCAACTAATAAATGGGTTTGTGCTATAACATCTTAAGATGTTAACCCATTTGATCCAAGAGTCATGTATGAGACATGATTGGAGTTTCTCCTACCTAAGTAACTTAACTTGTTAGGTGTACAAGCTCAGCTTGACTAATAAGTTGTTGTGAAAAGTGGATCTTGGCCCACTTTAAATCACTAACGCGAATTATTTAAAGGGATATTAATTCGGTTTGTGGGATTATAAAATAAGACCTCATTTAATCTTGCTAAAATTTTTATTGTAGATTGACAAATGGCATCTTCAAACAATAATTTCTCATTGCGATCGGTCCTTGAAAAGGACAAATTGAATGGCACCAATTTCATAGACTGGTCTCGAAACTTGAGAATAGTCCTTAAGCAAGAGAAAAAGTCGTATGTTTTGGATGCACCCTTGCCTGATGAACCTGGCAGGAACGCCTCTGCGGTTCAAAAGGAAACTTTTGAGAGCAAGAAGAGCGACTCCAATGATGTGACCTGTTTGATGCTGGCCACTATGGTGCCTGACTTGCACAACCAATTTATGGACCAAGAGGCTTATGCGATCATGGTGCACCTAAAGGAGATGTTCCAAGAGCAAGCTCGTCACGAGAGATTTGTGACAACGAAGGCCTTAATTTCCTGTAAGATGGCTGCGGGTACTCCTGTTAGTACACATGTACTCAAGATGAAAGGGTATCTTGATACTCTAGGAAAGCTTGAGGTACAATTGCCAAAAGAATTGGCCACTGACTTGATCTTAGGATCATTGACTGATGATTATGATCCATTTATAATGAATTATAACATGCATGCAATGGACAAGTCAGTCACCGAGCTTCATGGGATGCTTAAGAATGCTGAAGAGAACATTCGAAAGACAAATCCCATACTGATGGTTCAAGGGGGCATTAAGAAGGGACTAGCTAAGGGAAAGGGAAAGGGAAAGGCAAAACCCAAGAATGACCTGGCTCGGTTCAAGTCAAAAGGGAGTGCACCTCAGGCCCAATCCAAGCCCAAGGCGCAAAAGCCCAAGGAGAGCGAGAGCACTTGCTTCCATTGCAACAAAATAGGGCATTGGAAGAAGAACTGTGCTCTCTTCAAGGAAGAATAAAAAATGAATGGAGCCAAGGCGTCCAGTTCAGGTATTTTTGTTATTGAAATTAACCTTTCTATTTCTACCACTTGGGTACTAGATACCGGTTGTGGTTCTCACATTTGTTCTAATGTGCAGGGGCTAAGAAATAGGCGGTTACTTGGGAAGAATGAAGTGAACCTCCGTGTGGGGAATGGAGCACGAGTTGCCGCCATGGAGATAGGCGACTATCAACTCACTTTACCTTCCGGACTTTGTTTAGTTTTGAAAAATTGTTATTATGTACCTGCTATGAGTAGAAACATTATTTCAGTTTCATTGTTGGATTTGGATGAATTTGATTTTGTTATTAAAAATGGCAATGCTCATATTTGTCGCCAAGGCATTTCATATGGCAATGCCATGTTGGAAAATGGCCTTTATATCCTTGATCTACAAAACAGAGAGTCCATATACAACATTAATACAAAGAGGGTTAAATCAAACGAATTGAACCCTACTTACTTCTGGCATTGTCATTTAGGACATACAAACGAAAACCGCATTTCAAGACTCCACAAAACTGGAGTGCTTGGGTCATTCGACTTAGAGTCTTATGATACATGCGAGCCATGTTTGCGTGGAAAAATGACAAAAGGTCCTTTTAACAAGAAAAGTGAGAGGACTAATGGCTTATTGGAACTAATACATACCGATGTATGTGGACCATTAAGTACACAAGCTAGAGGTAGTTTTAGCTACTTCGTAACATTCACAGATGACTTCAGTAGATATGGCTATGTCTATCTAATGAAGTATAAATATTAAACTTTTGAGAAATTCAAAGTGTTTAAGAACGAAGTAGAAAAACAACTTTGCAAAAGTATAAAAGCCATTCGATCTGATAGAGGTGGCGAATACTTAAGCCAAGAGTTTGATGGTCATCTAAAAGAATGTGGTATTATTTCACAGCTCACTCCTCCTGGAACACCACAATGGAATGGTGTGTCCGAAAGGAGAAATCGAACTCTATTAGACATGGTTCGATCAATGATGAGTCAATCAAATCTTCCTATCTCTTTTTGGGGCTATGCATTAGAAACTGCTGCGTTTCTACTAAACCGTACTCCAACTAAAGCAGTTGAGAAGACACCATACGAGGTATGGACTGGGAAAGAACCCAATATGTCGTTTCTTAGGATTTGGGGCTGTGAAGCACATGTTAAGAAATTAACATCTGACAAACTAGAGTCCAAATCCAATGTCTGCTTATTTGTGGGTTATCCCAAAGAAACAAAGGGATACTATTTTTACTCACAAGCCGAGAACAAAGTATTTGTTGCTCGCAAGGCTGTTTTCTTGGAAAAGGAGTTCCTCCTCAAGAAAGACAGTGGGAGTAAAATAGAACTTGGAGAAATTCAAGTGCCACAAATTCCTATAGAGGATGAGTTGGAAATGGGATCAAGTTCACAACCACTTGTGGAACAAGAACCCATCACACAAGTACCTAGAAGGTCCGATAGGGTACGTCAGGAGATTCAGAGATATGGATTTCTAATCACCGATAGTGACACTATTGAGTTAGTAGATCGTGAGGATCCTACTACCTACCGGGAAGCTATTGAAAGCCCAGACTCAAAAAATTGGCTTGAAGCCATGAAATCCGAGATGCAATCAATGTACGATAACCAGGTTTGGACCTTGGTTGATCCACCGGAAGGTGCTAAGGTAATTGAATGCAAGTGGCTGTTTAAACTCAAAGCTGATCAGACCTACAAAGGTAGACTAGTAGCAAAAGGTTTTCAACAAACTCATGGTGTACACTATGATGAGACCTTTTCGCCTGTAGTCATGCTCAAATCCATTAGGATCTTGCTTGCCATAGCTGCATATCATGATTATGAGATATGGCAAATGGATGTCAAAACTGCTTTCCTCAATGGATATTTACTTGAGGAGGTGTATATGACACAGCCTAAGAAGGTTTGCAAGCTTCAGAAATCCATTTATGGATTAAAGCAAGCATCCCGAAGTTGGAATCTTCGTTTTGATGAGGCAGTCAAAGAATTTGACTTCGTCAAGAACGAAGATGAGCCTTGTGTGTACAAGAAGGTTAGTGGGAGCATAGTAGTATTTTTGGTCCTATATGTGGACGACATCCTTCTCATTGGGAATGACATTCCAACATTGCAAATGGTTAAACAATGGTTGGGGAAATGTTTCTCGATGAAAGACTTAGGTGAAGCTGAGACAATACTTGGCATTCGGATCTATAGAGACAGATCAAATCGGCTTTTGGGACTAAGTCAAGAAAAGTACATAGACAAAGTACTAAAGCGTTTTAGTATGGGAGACTCAAAGAAAGGGTACATACCTTTGGCTTTGGGAGTTCCTTTGACTAAAGAACAGTGCCCTAAAACCAAAAAGGAAAGGGACGACATGAGTAGAATCCCATATGCATCTGCTATTGGATCTATCATGTACGCTATGTTATGTACTAGGTTGGATGTTGCTCATGCACTGAGTATAACCAGTAGGTTTCAGCAAGACCCTGGTGAAAAGCACTGGTCTGCTGTAAAAGAGATTCTAAAATACCTACGAAGGACTAAGGATCACTTCTTGGTGTATGGTGGACAGGAAGAGCTCGTCATACAAGGCTATACCGATGCTGCTTTTCAAAGCAGCACTCAAGACTCAAGATCGCAATCTGGATTTGTTTTTGTTTTAAACGGTGGTGCTGTCAGCTGGAGAAGCTCAAAGTAAGAGACCGTCGCCGACTCAACTACAGAATCTGAGTATATTGCAGCGAGTGAAGCTGCAAAAGAGGCTGTTTGGATTAGAAATTTCATTTCTGGATTAGGAGTGGTCCCAAGCATCCTAGATCCATTAGAAATTTTTTGTGACAACAACGAGGCCATTGCACAGGCCAAGGAGCCCCGGTCACACCAGAAATCCAAATACATACTCAGGAGGTACCACCTGATCAGAGAAATCATTGATCGTGGGGACGTCAAGGTTAGCAAGATAGCAAGTGAAAATAATGTAGCAGATCCTTTGACGAAACAATTGCGTCCAAATCTGCACGATGCTCATTTGAGAGCATTCGGTCTGAGGGCTATGCCCAATTGGGACTAGTGCTAGTGGGAGATTGTTAGTGTTAGCCCTAGCCCCAATACATTGTAATAAAAACATTTTAGCTAATAAATGAGGCATTTGTTTTATCCATTGAATTCCTGTGCATATCAATTGATAGAACTATCAAAGAATGTTGTTTCAGTTTAAGTTATCATGTGTGAGGCACATGGTTGTAAGACCTTGAAACAAATGAGACTTCATTCTAAATATCCCTAGTCAGTCATTGTTATGGGAATAACAAATGAATTAAGACTAGTATGCTCTCTCTGATAAGTTGAGTTCGGTCTTACGGAACATAAGGACAAGAGTGTCAATCAGAGATCATAGATACATGTTGAGAACATGGTATATGGATTCGATCCATTCATGAGAACACTACATGGTATGAGTCATAAGTGTTTCTCATATGCAAGTTTTGTATTGAAGTTCTTAGACCTGAAATCTCTATGAAACTCTTTATGAATTACTGTATACTTTGACATACACCTAATGTGCTTGTAACAGAGTGACTAGTATGCGTATGCTTGGGTATACATTGATTCATGTCAGAGAGCATGAGAGAAGTGAAGGGATTACCCCTCTCTATAAGAGAGAAAATATCGTCGGCCACTTGATCAGTGAACTGGGAAGTGTATGCCCATACCGAGATGAAATAATGAGTAACCATTATTTATCTGAGAGTTCAGTGTCACTGGAATATCAAGAAAGGAATTAACTTACATATAAGGATGACTAGTTCCATGCCTTATATTAATTCTGATATTTATGGGTAAGGGACTATGCAAAATTGCAGTAGGTCACCAAATGCCATTTACATTTTTTATTTAATTTGGAATGCTATAATATCTTGCTAGAGAATATGTATATAGCCTTTCAATTAATTCATTAATTCATTGCCAACATTAAATGGACCTATAGGATCGCACACAAAGTATTGGGCTTAAAATATTTAAATAATGTATTGGGCATTAATTTGGGCTTTTAATTAAAGTCAAATTAATGTATGTAATGGGTATTAAAAGTGCTATTGGACCTTGGTCCATGAGAGAGGATATATTCGGCCCACATGGTTTAATTTCAATTAATTAATTATATTGATTAAGTTAATTGTGTATTAAATCCTAATGGCTTTTAAATCAGATTAAGTGATTAGTTTGATTGAGATACATCTTAAGGTTTTAAAATTCAAAAGTAGATAAGGATTGAAAGAGAAGAAAAGGAGGAGAGTTTCGGTTTTGATGAATAGGAAAGAAAAAAAAACGTGATGAGTTTCCTCTTGGCCGAAATTGACAAGGAGAAGAATTCTTTCTTGCTTTCTTGTGTGATTAGGCATTAAAAGCATCAAATAGAAGTGCAAGACAAAAGCTTGTAGCTTCAATCCATACCCTTTACACTATACTAATATATTGAGAGCTAGCAATCTCGGTTTTAAGCCTAGCTTGCAATTGTGTGTGTGAACATAGAGAGGATTGGCGTAAAGGCTGTTCCTTGGCATTGGTGGTGAAGATCAAAGGTGGACAAACTCATCTTAGTTGCTGGTCATCATCAAATTCAATTTGGAATTGGCATTTAAAGTTGTAAGTTTAAAAACCCTAAAAGTGCATGTTTCGATTCTTGTCATGGAATTGCTTGGCATGTATGGTTCTTTTTCATGTTTTTCCGCTGCATAATTATCATATTCATTTCATGCCATGTTCCATCATACAACAATGCTCACACTCTGGAACCACACTCCCCTTGCTAGAAGGTGGCGCTACACTCCCGACTTTCGAACGTACCGGAACCAAACTCTTCCCACCTTGACCACTCGGAACTCCTCTCGACTTCTTACCACTTCCTATCCCACCATCCGGTGCTTTCCTCTTGTTCTCTATTCTCTGCTTTATCACTTCAGATTCCTCTAACTTCATTGCCGCTGCCACAAGCTGATAATACCCCACTGGTTGCAAGACTGTCATTGCCGACAAAGGACCTCTGATCACCTCACGCAATCCCTCTTGGAAGTGCCTACATTTGAACTCATCCGTCAACAACTGCTCAGGCACATACTTACTCAACAGGCTGAATTCCTTATCATACTCACTCACGGCCATACCCCGCTGCTTCAAATTGATGAACTCTCTCCACTTGGCTTCCTGGTATGCCTTCGTCACATACTTCTGCTCAAATTCTTGTTTGAAGAATTCCCAAGTCAACTCGGCTAGTCGTTGAGGATTTCGCATCACAAGTTCCCACCAATCGTACGCTGACCCTTGAAGCAACGACACTGCACAAAGCACCCTCTGGTCTACAAGACATCTAATCTCTTGCAAAATCTGGCCTACTCTTTTAAGCCAAAACTCGGCCACATCAGATTGATCCATGGCAGTCCAATGAAAGTCTTCTGCTCCTCTCTTTCTTAATAACTCAGTCGGGGCCTTTAGAGCAGTCATCCTCTCAACCAACTGGAGTAAAACTTGCACTAACACCGGGTTCTCATGACCTAAACCCATACCAGGAACCTCTTCTTGCTGACGCTGCGGAGCAGGTTGCCCACCTCTCACTACACTCGCACTACCAGTCGTCTCACCCACGTTCTCACTTGGATCAGACTCCATCTAGACACTACACAAGACAAGACACATATGTATTAGACCATGACACAAAACCAACTAACATGCAAAGACTCAACACACTGCAAACAAAGACAACCAGAAATGCCTAAACCGGCGCTCTGATACAAAAACCTGTAACACCCCCGCCGCCGCCCCTGTTGGAAGGGCGCGGGCAGAAGCGCTACCCGACGCTCACTCACAACATACATGCATGCGCTAAGCGGAAGCATTCACTACGAATAATAGAGCATAACTGTGACGCGCGCCGGATCCCGAGCGCCGCCCTTTCGGACCGTCCGCACGTGGGCGATCGGGGCATTTGCGGGTCCGTTGACATCTTGCGATAAATCGCAAGTGCGTCTATGTTGGGCAACAAGGAGGTATCATGGAGTCGCCACCCAATAGAACATTGGGAAAATTACTCTCGCCTCGGAGAGCCTAAGACTGCGCTTGGTATCCATTTTGGGCCAGCCAGAGGGGTCTTGGAAGGTAAACCTCTCGCCCTAAGGAGCCTAGGATTAGCGCTAAAGTCTCGTGGCACAAAAAGGTGTCTTGGAGGGTAGACCTCTAGCCTTTTTGAGCCCAAAGACCAGAGCTGGGTCCGGGATTTCTCATCTATTTCTACCTCGATTATTTTATGATCAAATTTTAATACCATTAATTCGCTCTCTCTCCACACGATGCAATTAATTGAAAGGCGCATTTATTCACATTTTGAAAGCGGTAAATGAGCAAAATAAATATTGAAAGCGATAAATTACAATAATACAAGGAGCAGAATACAACTCCCTCTTGTAAATGTGCGAAGCATACATAAAACGAGTTATTCATTTAATAGTGAGAACATTGGTCCTCGCATGCATATTTATTATGAAACAATTTTGATGTGATGATTTATTTGGGTATGAAAAACTAGGACATTGGTCCCATTTTTATTTAGAAAAAATGTCAAGTTAATTAATAAAAATGTTTTTGTGATTTTCTTTTTAGCGAGCCTAAATAAAGAATTTTACAAGAAAATTATATGGCAAAATTCAATAAAATATTACAAACCAAATGAGCCTTTTTGGACCTCCCGATGTGTTCGCAAAAACGCCCAAGCGAAAAAAATGAGTTTAGACATAAAAACAAAATACAATTAAAACAATGTTAGTGATTCAATCAATTAAATCAATTAAACATACAAAATAATGAATAACAAATTAAAATAAAGTAAGATGATATGAAAAGAATAATAATGGAATAAAAAATATTAACAAACCAAAATAAAATGAGAAACATGGATTATATATGATAAATGATTAAATGATGTGATGAAAATAAAATAAAACATGTTAATTAATTAGTACATGATGAAAATATACACATGATGAAAATAAATGATGATAAGTGAAAAATAATGATTGAATAAATAAACAAATGATAATAAAATCATGTAACAATGATAAAAATTAGTAAACAAAGGAATGATGAAAATAATAATGATATGTAACAAGGTTAATTGATGTGTTCATAATTAATACAAACTATTTACATGGCAAAAAGATTAATTTAAATTAATTAATTATTTGCATGTTAAAAATAATGAGGAATCAAAATAAATTATTTACATGTTAGGAATTAAAAAAAACAATATTCACATGAATAAAAATCAAATCATATATAAACAATTAAATGGAACAAATATAAAATCAATACAACAAATGAATAGATGAAAACAATAAATAAATCAATAAAAATAATAAAATGGATATGAATAAATAAAATAAAATAGAAATGAAATAGAAATGGAGCCAAGAATATTTACCCTCAGAATATTGAATTTGATGAAGGAAAAGTGATGATTTTCCGGAAGAGTGCTTGAAAGAATAAAATTAGCAATAAAATTAATTCTCTTTGTTTATGGAGAAAAACAAAGGAATTGATTTGTATGCTTAAGATTAAAAAGAAATTGATGTCAAAATAATGATTAATTTCTTGTGTTTATGGAGCAAAAACAAAGAAATTAATTGGAATAATTAACAATTGAAAATTGATCTTTCAATTTCAATTAAACCTTATTAATTAAAAAAGAAAAATGAAATTTTGAAGAGAAAATAGAAGATGATGAATTCTGGAAATTCTGATCTCAAAAAGTAGTGGAGGCTCCTTCCTCTTTAATTTTCATCCTAAACTATTTAAAGAATAGAAAATGTTGCCCTAATTTAATTAAGGAAAACAAACCTAATTTTATTCAAATTCCTCTATTTTTGGGGATAAAATCAAGTTTTATTAATTAATAATCTATAAAAAATATTTTAGAATTTTATTTGAAGTCAAAAACCCTTAATTTTGGGATAAAAACGGATTTTTGGGTGAAAAAATCGGAAAAAAGGCTGAAAAAGGGGAAATAGGGCATCAGACCCTGTACCGACGGCCGGAAGCCCGTCGCCAGAGGGACGCCGCCCGTCGCTATAGAGCGACGGGCACTCATGCGGCGACCAGGCGAGAGCCGTGCGCAGCGCTCGGGCGGGAATCGCGCGCAGAGGCGCGCGGTGCGGCGCGCAGCGCGTCGCTCTTTAGCGACGCGCGCCATTGGCGACGCTGCGCGTCGCCAAATCCCGCCCAGCGCACTGGGCGCCTGGGCGTCGGCGTGCTGGGCGCCTGGCGCCCGCGAGCTGGGCGCCAGCGCATGCGAGCTGGGCGCCAGCGCGCCTGCGCGCTGCCGCGCCCGACACTCGCGGTCCGAAAATTTTTTCTATTTTTTTTTTTATTATTTTTTTTTTATTTTTTTCTATTTTAAATTAACTAAAAACACCATAATTTTAAGCCCCCATTTTTTAAAATTAATTTTTTAAATATTTTTTTATTATTTTTTAGTTTTTCACTCTAAAATGCAAATTTGACGAGAAAACCATCACTTTTAACCTTTTAAGCCTGTGAAGGCAATTATCATCATTGGGTAACTTCGATCTAGGCTTACTCAGGACCCGGTGTCTACAGTTGCCCCCAGTTTAGGGGAATCTAGTACACTAGTGTCTAGGTGAGCCTAAACTCAAAGAAGAAAAGGCAAGAGACGCGTACCTGAGGCGTCGATCTTCCTGCTTGATGGAATTGTAATGATAGCTATTGCTGTCTTTTGGTTGTAGCTGGTAATGCTGTGGTCGTGCTAACCTCTTGTGGGTAGTGCCGCCATCATGCTAACCTATGTGAATTGGTAGTGCCGTGGTCGTGCTAACCTCTTGTGGGTTGTGCCGCCATCGTGCTAACCGCTGTGAATAGGTAGTGCCGTGGTCGTGCCAACCTCTTGTGGGTTGTGCCGCCATCGTGCTAACCGCTGTGAATCGGTAGTGCCGTGGTCGTGCCAACCTCTTGTGGGTTGTGCCGCCATCGTGCTAACCGCTGTGAATTTGTGGTAGTGCCGTGGTCGTGCCAACCTCTTGTGGGTTGTGCCGCCATCGTGCTAACCGCTGTGAATTTGTGGTAGTGCCGTGGTCGTGCCAACCTCTTGTGGGTTGTGCCGCCATCGTGCTAACCGCTGTGAATTTGTGGTAGTGCCGTGGTCGTGCCAACCTCTTGTGGGTTGTGCCGCCATCGCGCTAACCGCTGTGAATTTGTGGTAGTGCCGTGGTCGTGCCAACCTCTTGTGGGTTGTGCCGCCATCGTGCTAACCGCTGTGAATTGGTGGTGCCGTGGTCGTGCCAACTTCTTGTGGGTTGTGCCGCCATCGTGCTAACCGCTGTGAATTTGTGGCAGTGTCGTGGTCGTGCCAACCTCTTGTGGGTTGTGCCGCCATCGTGCTAACCGCTGTGAATTTGTGGTAGTGCCGTGGTCGTGCCAACCTCTTGTGGGTTGTGCCGCCATCGTGCTAACCGCTGTGAATTTGTGGTAGTGCCGTGGTCGTGCCAACCTCTTGTGGGTTGTGCCGCCATCGTGCTAACCGCTGTGAATTTGTGGTAGTGCCCTGGTCGTGCCAACCTCTTGTGGGTTGTGCCGCCATCGTGCTAACCGCTGTGAATTTTGGAACTGTGCTCCTTTAGATGTTTGGACTGGTGTCGTCACTCGGCTTTTGTTGGTGTTCCCCGCCGATTTCTCCTGCAAGATTGTATGCATAGGAATATACAAGAAATCACGTGTGCATGATATGGAATGCAAATGCTTGCAACAATGTATAGACTGTGCCCTAGGTGGTCCATGGTTCGCTGAGGTTGTAGCCTTCCTGCTCTACAATGCCCCCTGAAACCTGAAGATCGTCGACAAGTTTTCTGAAAGAGACGTCTGGTATATATCCTTGCCCCCCTGGTCAATGATCATTTACCCGGGATTCTGTTTCATGTTCTGTGTTGTATGTTATATGATTGAAAGAAGATCATCCGAAATACCATCGCCCTATTGCTCCAGGCATTGAACGTCATTGTTTTAAAGGTAGTGCGTCCCTTGTGGATTTTCACACTAACTTTTCTTTGCGGGAAATGCGTCCCTTAGGGGATTTTCACACAACCCTTTGCCTAATTTTTGCCTGGAATGGATCCAACCCAATCCAGCGGCTTTTGTTCATTTTGTTTTTTTTTAGAGCAGACTGCCTGTTTCCAGGTTTTCACCCTGCCCTTTGGCCTAACTTTTGTTTAGAGAGCCAGTTACGGTTTTCATCTCTAACGGCCTTTTTTTTTTTTTTTTTTTTTTTTTTTTTTTTTTTTTTTTTTTTTTTTACAGCTGCAGGAAAAGTTTGAGCTACCATTAAAGCCCCTTCTTAGGGTAATCAGCAGTTATTCTCTGAGACATTTTCTCTTTAGCATCGGTTGCATTATATGGCATATCTTGATAAATGTGTTGCTAGATTGGGTGAAGTAGCAGATAGGGATCTGGTTCTTGGAAACCATCTATTGTGCTTGATAACTTAGAGGGATTAACGATGTAGTGAGACGTTCCCTATCCTTTCGAGGTAAAGCCTTGTCTTTAGCCTTTGCTTCTCCATATTTTTGGACTGGACTTCTAGAAAAACTACTATACCTCTTTTTTTTTTTTTTTTTTTTTTCTGGGAGTCATTCTGTAACTTTAACCAGCGTATATATAGAAAATGGACACCTAGCCCTGCAATTGATAATAGGACTTGGCCACTAAGGCACCTGGCCGGCGAGAGCCGTAGTAAGGACTAGTTCAGATTTGTATAGACTTTAAGCAATATCTTCCTTTTTAGAACAGAACTAGGAAATAATATCAATGAATGAATTTAGTTTTATTTCATTTCACAACATTGTGCTTGTTTCAATACAATTTCAATATACGTAATCACCATTTAACACTGATTCGAAAATGTCAAACTGCATTCATTCATAGAGCCAAATCTTGATAGCATCAACTCCTGTTACCAATCAGCCCTCTCGGGTTTTCTTGATTGGATATTTTCTCTCAAGCCTCTAATTTTTGACCAGGATGCCTTTTTTCGGTTTTCACCCTGACGAGGCGCCCAATTTTAGCAAGGCCGCCTTTTTCGGTTTTCGACCCGCGAGCTTTTATTCCCTTCTTTTGATTTTTAAGTCTTTAGCCATGGACCCATTTTTGAGTCTACTAATACTGATCATCTTCACCACTTCTGTCATTGCTATCCTGGATAACCGTCTCTGAAAAACAACGGAGCCTTCTCATATCGGCTTGAACTTGCCGCATTATACTCATTTGCTGAAAGATAGAATCTCCCTCTTTTCACGGTGGCTTTTTGGCTTCCTTCCTGGATGATCTCTTGATCTATCCCTGTCTGATGTGTTTAACTGCTGATGCCATTGTTGCACTAGCTGACTTCTAAAAATTTAGGCTTCCATGGTTGTGCTTAAAGATTTGATCTCTACCACGCTCGGATATACTGCCTCTGCCCCCCTTATAAAAGGTGAATTTTTTAGAGGTTATAATGGTGATTCTCTTGCCTGGGAATGGGAAAGACAGCTTCTCTGTCCAACCTTTGTAGTTTTGGATCTACTTGGTTGAGATCTCCTTGTTAGCAGCCTCTCTTGCCCCATTAGCTTGAGGGAAACACAGAGAGGACTTGTGGTCCTTAATGTCACCTCTGGAGCAGTTTCCTAACTTTAACCATGAATTGCTCTTTCGCACTTGACCCATGTGTAGAGTAGGTGGCTGCCTTGGCATGACCCTATTCATTGGGATTGTAAGGAACACCTTTCCTGTGATGTCTTCTTCCAAGCTCGAGCAACCTGTACCTATTGCAAGTCGATACAATCTTCGTGGTCCTTTTTGGTCATCAAGAAAAAAGGCAAAATACAAGCATGTGTAAATCAACGGGATTTGAGGAGACCTTGCCTCCAAATAGCATTCGCTTACCCCCTGATCAATTCTCTCTTTTCTTCCCCCTCTCTTTTTTTTTTTTTTTTTTTTTTTTTGTTTTTTTTTGTTTTTTTTTCTTTTGTTTGTTCTTCTTTTTTTTCTTTTCCTTTTTCTTTTGACAATTTTTTTTTATATATATTTTTCGCTCCCCAATAAGCTCTGCTCAAATCTTGAAGTTTCACACATGCGTGCACCTTTCATCTTAACCATTGGGGTTATTGTTGTTCCATCAAGTCGGGCATTGCATTTCAGTATGAATTTTGGTCCTGTTCCTACTGACGGATCTCCGCTTTCAGCCATTTCTACCTATTTCAGCTTGAATCTTCTGAGCTTCTTGTGTCATCTGTCCATGATTAGGATATGTTTAGCATAGCATTTTCGACAGCTTCATAAGCACATCTTCATGGGTCCAGGCAAAGACTTTTTCGTATCTTGTTTTATTTCTCTCAAATTTTCTCACTCTTCAAAAGTTATGTCAGATGCCATCAAGATTTTTGAGGTTCCAAGAATAAATAGAGTAGCATCAATCGAGCCAATGTCAAATATAAATGAATTATGATCATGTGTAATGAAATCGTTAAAAACATCACACAAATGAAGGAAATTGTTTGATTCACTAATAAAACTAGAAAACGTCATTAATATTAAAAACAAGTTCAGAACTAAGAAAGAGAGTCTAAACTATCATCTTCCTCTTTCTGCCAACGCAGGTGTTGTTGCCAACGGTCTCTAATTAACTTCGGGGCCCATCCTTCCTTCCTTTGACTCCTTGTCGATGAGGCCTTGAACCCGCTCCCTCAAAGCTCGGCATTCATCAGTGTCATGTCCAGCCTGCTGATGATAGATGCAATATTGACCTACCCGATGACCTGGACGCCCTTGGCTTTTATAGGGTCTAGCTCGTTTTGATTGCAACTTCCCTTGCTTAACAAAATAGGCAAAATGCTTTGACAAAGGCTTTTCTAAGATGATGCAGTCATTTCGGGTCACCTCCCTAGCTGGCATCTTCATGTCTCCACCACTTATTCGGCTGCTATTGCACTGACTTAGGCACCCTTCAATAATTCTAGATGGCTCAGGATCTTGGACTTGCTTCCTCGGGATTTTCCAGTCATTAAATAGACCTGTGGGGTGCTGATGAGAATCCATTATCCCATAACCCATAGTTGGCTTAGTTGACGTCCTCTGAGGGAAAGATCCGTCAAAACCAAAGCAATATTTCTGGGCCACTCCAACCACCGGCATTTTTTTGATCTTTTGAATGCCGACGGTATTGTCACTTCTGCATAGACCACTTTTCCTCTCTGAATTTATCGTAATCAAGGCGAGTTTCTTGTTGGCAGCTTGGGCAGTAGCACGTTTGGATCGCTGAATTGCCTCCTCGAGAATGTCCATTCTTTTCTTGGGGTCACCCTGTGTCGTCATCTTAAACCCCTCATTACAAACATGTCCTTTGTCTTTTTTCCTTGACTGCAGAACACAAGGCATCTTTCCTCTGAACCCGATTCTTGGCATGTATGCTATTGCAGCTAGACCCTGTTTGCTCTGTGGCATGGAAAAATCAGTATGCTGTGCCTTGGTAGACGGTGTCATTGTGGTAGCCAAGTCTTCCTTTATAGTCTTCAACCTGGCTTCAAATTCTTTCAGCCTGCTCTCTAAGTCTTGTGCCCTCCTATCCATTTCATCAATAATGAGGGCATGGGTTGCACCCGGTCTTCCTGATGGGTTGGTCATGTTACTTTCTATCAAATGTTGTAAAAGATGACGACTTGTCGTTCTCTGAGCCCACGTATTCTGATCCTCAGAAAGAAAATAAATTGCTAATTAATCACCTGTCAAGTCCTTTAGACCACCTGGACAAATCTATAATGGCTGCAAAAAATACCTGTTAAGATGATGCATGAATGACATGTAAGATGCATGATCGTGCTATGCAACATAGACAAACTCATGCAAGTAGATAGATCCTTCCAACCTCATATCTCTCACACACGTGGTAATGCGGTCTCTTTCCTAGGTGGGCTTGATCCATGGGTTAACGGGGAACCCAATGGACACGTATGGTGCGCGGTGAAAAACCGACAGCATAACACTCCTATACTAATGTACAAGCGGATGGATAGTGATCGTCATGTATTTAGACGTTCCACAAATTTCGACATGGCCCTACCGGGGCATGGAAGCCTTTGGCTAGGTTACCAAGCGAGACATCTGGACTCACCCAATACATGAGGGTCCATACAGCAAGCATGGAATTATGGTTCATATCACCTGTGGAAAGTAGCTATGGCCATTATATGAGCTTTGGACGAGGGAGATGTTACTTTAAGGCTACCCAAGCATGATCCCTGCCGACGGGTCTAGCTCATCACGAGCGTAACGACCGATCGGGTCACCATTTTGATATACCATTAAGGTACGTGGCTTGGGCTGGTGATTATCCTTAACACTTCCCCAAATTGAGTGAAAATGAGGAGGTGCTTCAGGAACGCACCGGGGCTAGAAGAGGGACCAAACTAGCGTATTCTAAGGCTCTAATGATATGCAAATGCAAATTTGAGAGAAGGTGAATTTATGAATTAAATTTTAATCATAAATGTTAAAAGAGGTATTTTCGAATCGAAATCTCGAACCATAAACGTCCCCAGTGGAGTCGCCACTGTGACGCGCGCCGGATCCCGAGCGCCGCCCTTTCGGACCGTCCGCACGTGGGCGATCGGGGCATTTGCGGGTCCGTTGACATCTTGCGATAAATCGCAAGTGCGTCTATGTTGGGCAACAAGGAGGTATCATGGAGTCGCCACCCAATAGAACATTGGGAAAATTACTCTCGCCTCGGAGAGCCTAAGACTGCGCTTGGTATCCATTTTGGGCCAGCCAGAGGGGTCTTGGAAGGTAAACCTCTCGCCCTAAGGAGCCTAGGATTAGCGCTAAAGTCTCGTGGCACAAAAAGGTGTCTTGGAGGGTAGACCTCTAGCCTTTTTGAGCCCAAAGACCAGAGCTGGGTCCGGGATTTCTCATCTATTTCTACCTCGATTATTTTATGATCAAATTTTAATACCATTAATTCGCTCTCTCTCCACACGATGCAATTAATTGAAAGGCGCATTTATTCACATTTTGAAAGCGGTAAATGAGCAAAATAAATATTGAAAGCGATAAATTACAATAATACAAGGAGCAGAATACAACTCCCTCTTGTAAATGTGCGAAGCATACATAAAACGAGTTATTCATTTAATAGTGAGAACATTGGTCCTCGCATGCATATTTATTATGAAACAATTTTGATGTGATGATTTATTTGGGTATGAAAAACTAGGACATTGGTCCCATTTTTATTTAGAAAAAATGTCAAGTTAATTAATAAAAATGTTTTTGTGATTTTCTTTTTAGCGAGCCTAAATAAAGAATTTTACAAGAAAATTATATGGCAAAATTCAATAAAATATTACAAACCAAATGAGCCTTTTTGGACCTCCCGATGTGCTCGCAAAAACGCCCAAGCGAAAAAAATGAGTTTAGACATAAAAACAAAATACAATTAAAACAATGTTAGTGATTCAATCAATTAAATCAATTAAACATACAAAATAATGAATAACAAATTAAAATAAAGTAAGATGATATGAAAAGAATAATAATGGAATAAAAAATATTAACAAACCAAAATAAAATGAGAAACATGGATTATATATGATAAATGATTAAATGATGTGATGAAAATAAAATAAAACATGTTAATTAATTAGTACATGATGAAAATATACACATGATGAAAATAAATGATGATAAGTGAAAAATAATGATTGAATAAATAAACAAATGATAATAAAATCATGTAACAATGATAAAAATTAGTAAACAAAGGAATGATGAAAATAATAATGATATGTAACAAGGTTAATTGATGTGTTCATAATTAATACAAACTATTTACATGGCAAAAAGATTAATTTAAATTAATTAATTATTTGCATGTTAAAAATAATGAGGAATCAAAATAAATTATTTACATGTTAGGAATTAAAAAAAACAATATTCACATGAATAAAAATCAAATCATATATAAACAATTAAATGGAACAAATATAAAATCAATACAACAAATGAATAGATGAAAACAATAAATAAATCAATAAAAATAATAAAATGGATATGAATAAATAAAATAAAATAGAAATGAAATAGAAATGGAGCCAAGAATATTTACCCTCAGAATATTGAATTTGATGAAGGAAAAGTGATGATTTTCCGGAAGAGTGCTTGAAAGAATAAAATTAGCAATAAAATTAATTCTCTTTGTTTATGGAGAAAAACAAAGGAATTGATTTGTATGCTTAAGATTAAAAAGAAATTGATGTCAAAATAATGATTAATTTCTTGTGTTTATGGAGCAAAAACAAAGAAATTAATTGGAATAATTAACAATTGAAAATTGATCTTTCAATTTCAATTAAACCTTATTAATTAAAAAAGAAAAATGAAATTTTGAAGAGAAAATAGAAGATGATGAATTCTGGAAATTCTGATCTCAAAAAGTAGTGGAGGCTCCTTCCTCTTTAATTTTCATCCTAAACTATTTAAAGAATAGAAAATGTTGCCCTAATTTAATTAAGGAAAACAAACCTAATTTTATTCAAATTCCTCTATTTTTGGGGATAAAATCAAGTTTTATTAATTAATAATCTATAAAAAATATTTTGGAATTTTATTTGAAGTCAAAAACCCTTAATTTTGGGATAAAAACGGATTTTTGGGTGAAAAAATCGGAAAAAAGGCTGAAAAAGGGGAAATAGGGCATCAGACCCTGTACCGACGGCCGGAAGCCCGTCGCCAGAGGGACGCCGCCCGTCGCTATAGAGCGACGGGCACTCATGCGGCGACCAGGCGAGAGCCGTGCGCAGCGCTCGGGCGGGAATCGCGCGCAGAGGCGCGCGGTGCGGCGCGCAGCGCGCAACGCTGCGCGTCGCTCTTTAGCGACGCTGCGCGTCGCCAAATCCCGCCCAGCGCACTGGGCGCCTGGGCGTCGGCGTGCTGGGCGCCTGGCGCCCGCGAGCTGGGCGCCAGCGCATGCGAGCTGGGCGCCAGCGCGCCTGCGCGCTGCCGCGCCCGACACTCGCGGTCCGAAAATTTTTTCTATTTTTTTTTTATTATTTTTTTTTTATTTTTTTCTATTTTAAATTAACTAAAAACACCATAATTTTAAGCCCCCATTTTTTAAAATTAATTTTTTAAATATTTTTTTATTATTTTTTAGTTTTTCACTCTAAAATGCAAATTTGACGAGAAAACCATCACTTTTAACCTTTTAAGCCTGTGAAGGCAATTATCATCATTGGGTAACTTCGATCTAGGCTTACTCAGGACCCGGTGTCTACAATAACATAAATCTCATTTAATCAAAATATAGAGTTAAATACAATCCCAAAAGATTACATCAATCCTTTACAAAAAGTTACAAAAGCCACTATACAAAAATATTACATACAAAGAGAATTACAGGAGGAGATAATAAAAATATAACTCTACTCCTATGTGGCAGACTTGCAGATGCGCGAGACGAGCAATTCCCCAAAACCCTGTGACCTACACGGG
The DNA here is from genome assembly GCA_947683425.1 of Excoecaria cochinchinensis. Lineage (NCBI taxonomy): Eukaryota > Viridiplantae > Streptophyta > Magnoliopsida > Malpighiales > Euphorbiaceae > Excoecaria > Excoecaria cochinchinensis. Next base: position 10,433,975 of record CANTUQ010000004.1, read on the forward strand.
ATAAGAACCCGTGCTAAGCGATAACGCTTAGTGGGGAGGAACAAACATAACATAATACTATGCAAGATAATAAACATTTATCATATAGAATTCACTAAACATCGGAGGACGGAAATATATATACTGCTCAAGAGTCACAATATAAATATCAGAGTTTAAACAGATAATATGAAGCAATGATCATAATCAGAATCACGCAATAATTAGAACACTTCACTAATCACACACTAGACACTAAACACAAAAGCCTGAATTCAATGGTGGAGGATACGGGAACACGGCACGGGAGACCGAAGCCTCAAAAACAGTTTAATACCCGAAGGTAGCGTGGGAGACCGGAGTCTCAAAACATTTTATCACTGCACGAAAGATGACCATCTCGGAGGCCGACCGCTTCGCCCAAACGGCGCGGACACAGGCAGCTGCACTCACTAACCCTTCTTAAGCATGCTTAATTATCCAGGACCTTGACACTTCAGGCTCGACAACTCATTCACTCACACGACAATACACAATCAAAACAAGATTCAACTCAGGCCTCTAACATCAAGTAAATTCATAACTAAGACACTAGTACAATGATATCACGAGTCATAAGCACAAACATATTTCATGCAATAGTGAGAAACCGTGCAAAGTGGAACAAAAAAAGTACATTCAGAAAATAGGGCAAGCAGGAAGGGCCTCTGTCGCGATCGCAACAGTGTTGCGCTCGCGACAGAGCATGAGGCACCTCCTCGCGAGCTCGCGCCAGGAGGCCTGCTCGCGACGAAGCACACTAGGCAGATTCGCGCAACCGAGCTCTGTCGTGCTCGCAACAACGTCGCGATCGCGACAGAGACCAGTTTCTTCCTCCTCGCACGCACGCACTGCAGCATGCTCGCGCGGGGACTCGGGTACCGAGTTCTCTGTCGCGCTCGCGACAGAGAACTCTCCAAGAACAAAGGGTCTAAATTCATATTCTGTCGCGCTCGCGACAAGCTGTCGCGATCGCGACAGAACCCAGATTTGCTCAATCTGCACTTTTCCTCTTCAATTCACACACAAATCTTCATACATGCAAACCACATATACAAACACTTACCTCAATCCTCCTGCACATCACCACATCATTCTCAAGCCATATAAGCACATTTTACACAATAATTAACATCAATTCATCATGGATTCACTCACAACTAAACTCAAAATTCATTAACATAACATGCCAATGTTCCAAAAACACATACTATCCTCACTAGATCACTAACATTTCACTATAAATCACCACTTGATTTAAACATGCATTCATCTAACAAAACACTCAAGGTTACAAGTGACATGCAATCACAAAATAGAATTGATCCAAGGAGAAATTAGGGGAAAAACGTAATCATCAAATACAGCTCCCAATCATAAAAAAATTAAACTCCCAAACACATACACACACTCAAAAACGCAGCTCCCAAACCTGGAAATCATAGCTTCAAACCGAGGCCCTCACGAGTCCGCTTTCTCTTTACCCTTGCTCTTTCTTCTAGCTTCCGATTCTTGCACAAAACCAATTAAAACTCACTCAAATCAAACCCAACTTACATAATCAAAATCAGAAAAGAAGGAGAAGAGAAGAACCGAAAAACCAAAGAACTTCAGACCACTAACCTTCAAAACTCCAACTCAAAGCCCAAGATTCCCACTCAAAGCTCAAAGAAAACACAAGAGAAAAGGAGATGAGAGCAGAAAGATGGAAATATGAGAGAGAGAGAGGACGGGAAAGAAGAAGAAAAGAGAAAGAGAGAGCTAGCTTCCACGGGAAGCTTCATCCAACTCTTCCCTCCTTACCTCTCTCTTACTTTTCATTTAATGCTCACCAACCCCTTGCCCCTTGGCACTCTCCCATAGGACCAAAATCCACTATCTTGACTTGCTCATACAATGCTCCATAACTCAACACACACTAGCATCTCATATAACCTACTTACATCCAAGGCACCATGCACCAAAAACCACACAATAAAATCTCTAAGTCCACTTATATCCTACTCCCATACACTACAAGCACACCATATCATTTCCTTTACTTAACTTATTACTTAATTAATTACTTCCTTAACAAATAATTTCTTATTTTCCAAATTTTCTCTTGCTCAAATTACGAAAATACCCTTACTTCCCTTACTTACCACGCAAACTCCGACCAGGCCCTTTTTGGGTTGTTACACTTACGGGTACGAATCGAAAACCATTTCATTTTATCACATTTAAAACATTTTACTGAGGGGGATCTTAAACAAGATCCAAACACATTAAAAAGGATCGCGAGGATCCGAATACATAAAGGGTTCGCGAGAAACCAAACGGGGACCTGATCAGGGTCCAAACGTCCAAAGGTGCTGCAGCTAAAGAGACTCTATTAGGCATGCCTAACTATCCACTAAACTGACTCGCACAGGTCAGGCATAAAACAAATCATGTTTCGAATCACATAATACATATACATATATATATCATCAAGCATAATCCAGAGTTTAGGAGAGGTATACATATATTCATAATGTCAGTCATACCCCGCACAAATAGTATGATGAAACATACAATATAATAAGCTCATAAAAATAGTAACCATGAACATGGCTTTCAACCCACTTGTATCCAATATGCATCACACGATACGAACCACAATAATTAACATAGATATGCCAAAACATACCATTTAAACAAAAGAATAAACTAACAGAGATCCCATTACTAAGCATATCAGAGTCAAGTATAGAAACACTATCATGCCAGTGATTATCAATACAAAATCCTAATCATGCGATAGATGAGGATAACTAACTATAAACCCCGCATAATTCAAATTACATTTAAGCATAACACAATCCACAAATAAACATTAATCTAATTTAAAGCAAGCATTTATATAACTTAACATGTATATTCGCATAATACAAATAACAATGACATGATATAGCATGTGATCACCCTCTATATCATTTATAAAAATTCACATAGCATGGTCATATACTACTCTACACATATATATATATCATATGCAAAACAATTAGCTTAATTGGAAACAAGTAATAGAATCCACCCATTGTATAGCTAAATATCCATTTTAAAGACATAAATCATGTTAAAAGACACTAAATAACATTTAAAACCATACAAGAGAGGAAAAGGAATGAAAAAGAAAGAAGTGGAAAAATTGCAAAAAAGCAGGCAGAACCGTTTTACACGGCGGTATGGCCTCACCCCTACCGCCGTGTAAGACACTCACACGGGGGTAAGGCTTAGGCCACACCGCCGTGTGATATGCCTCACACCTGGCCAGAAAGGTTTTACACGGCGGTATGGCTTTGCCCTTACCGCCGTGTAAAGACACAGCTCCAGAATTCTAAGGCAAAACCCATGATCCACATGGCGGTGAGATCAGGCCTTACCGCCGTGTGCCTCCTGGATTTTTCAGAAATCTGCAGAATTCCAACTTCAACGATTCCCAATTTTTCACACAATCAACCACAACGAAATATACACATTTTGACCAATAAATTAACACCAAAAACTTACCTCAAACTTACCTTAACTTGGACATCCAAAATCTCAACTCAAACAACATAATATATCATCAATTTGTCCAAACATACATTAACTCAACATCCACAAAATTCATAAAATTAAATCAAGAGAATTAAACATTTTGCAATAGCCTATCATTCAAATTCTACACTTAAAACTTGAAACCCACTTAGAGTAAACCAATTTCATACACCAATTTCAATCAATCATACATACATACAAAACCCAAAATCACATTCAAGCAAAACCAAAGCATAAATAATTTCCCAAACAAATCATGCATAAACTCATATCAACACTCAAATTTCTGAAAATCACACACAATTACACATCCATGATCCAAGAAGAATGATGGCAGAGACGAATTAAAACTCCAATGTAAAAAAAATCAAACTCCCAAACCTCTTGTTGCACAATCAGCTTCTCTCTTCAAGCTTCAATCTTTAATTTTCTCTTTTCCTTTACTTTGCTTCTTCTTATCACCAATCACTTGCACAAACAAAACCCACAATTCATAATCCAAACCATAACTCAAAACCAGCAAAACCAGAAAAAGGAGAAGAGGAGAAACCCAAAAACGCAGAAGCCCTAAACCCAAACACATACCTCTTCAAAGCTGACCCAAAACTCAACCAAGGCACCAATAATCACCAACCACAAGAATAACATGGAGGAAGGGCAGAAAATAGAGAAGAAAAGAGAAGGAAGGGCTAAAGAAGAGAGGGGAACGGGAACAACCCCTTTCCTGCGTTCTCCCTCTTTTCTTTCCTCCTTTTCTTTCTTCTCAATTAATGCACAAACCTAACAAGTCCACATGGCAGCCTCCCATTGGTCCAACCCAAAATATCTTAACTTTTACACTTTGGTCCTTTGGCAAACTCCACTTAATTCCTTGGTAAACTTGCACTTCACTCACTAAGATATAAATTCCTCACAAAAACTTTAATTACTTCTTCAATTAGATCCTTAATACTCAAATTCCATATGCGTACATTACCGAAATACCCGTCACTTTTCTGACTAGGGCCATTTTGGGGTGTGACAGTCTGCATGGCATATGCCTGCTAACCACCATCAGGACTACATGACATATGATTATTTCCATTGAGTTATATGCATGTAGACACCAGGCCCCGAGGCGGTCTAAGATCAGGGTTACCCGATGATGAAAATAATACTTGCCATAAGTAAAGGTGTCAAAAATGATGTTTTTCTTGTCGAGAGCCACGTTGTTTTTAAATAAAAAATAAACAAATAAATATATAAAAAAAATTATTGTTATTAAAAAAAATAAATTAAAAAAATAAATATTAGGAAGTGTTAGTTTTAGATATCAAAATTTTTTATTAAAAAATATATATTTAAAAAAAAGAGAATTAAATTAATTAATTAATTTAAATCAAAAATATATATTTTGATTAAGAGATTTGATTTAAAAAAAAAAAGTTGGAAACGTGAAAAGGGAAATGGCCTTAAAAAGATTTAATTGATTAAAGTGCAAGTGGCCTTAAAAAGATTAATATTAAAAAAAAAAAAAATAGAATTTGGTCTTTTGGCATTTGTGGAAATATCCACATATGGGGCGTGTGTGGAGCCCATATGTGGATTTCCACATAAGGGCCCGCGTGTGGAGCCTCCGTGCCGTTCCGCACGCAGCTAGTCTTTTGCCGTGTGTTCTCCCTCGCCTGCAAAATTAATTTTGGACTGCAAAAATATCAGCATTTTTCACGTTTTTGGGTGGTTTCAAAAAATTAAAATTAGGAAAGTTATTTTTTTTTCATTTTGGTAAGACTGAAAATTAAACAGGTTCGTTCATCATTTTAGTGGGGGGGCATAATTTTTTTGATTCAGGAAAAGAACTTCATTTTCTCTGAAGAAAAGAGACCAGCGTGGGGTTTTAGCAAAAAAATCTGAAGGATTTTCAAGCTTTAATTTTTCCTCTTCTTTTTTTTCTTCAAGAATATTTTTAGTTCCCGGATGGTTTTGAGCATGAAAAATTAATTTCTTTTGCTCTATCTTCCACCAGGAAATATTTTCACCAAAATAATTTCTTGAGCTAAACTTGTTCAAAAACACCAATTTTTTATATTTTCTTCAAATATTTATCACCACAAATTTCGACAAGGAGGACGGAATAAAACACCATTTTTCCGACTCATAAAATTCTGAGGGTAAATATTTTTGGACTCGTCCTCATTTATTTTTATATATCATTTATTTGTTGTCAATATTATTATTTTTCATGTTGTTATCATTTATAATTTATTCCTAGCATTTTTAATGTGGTTTTAGTACAGTTGATATATTATTTGTTGGTTTTAATTTGATTTTTTTTGTGACTCTTTTGTTGCTATTATTATTATTATTATTATTATTATTATTATTATTATTATTATTATTATTATTATTATTATTACTACATGTGTGCTTACTGTCAATTTGGCTACTATGTTGTTTTCTTAGCATTATTAGTATTATTACTATTATCATCATTATATTATTATATTATATTCATTTGTTTTATATCATTATTATCATTACCATTTTATATTGTTATCATTTTATTATGTTGTTACTATTATTATTCCATGTTTATTCACTGTTGACATTATTATTATTATTATTATTATTATTATTATTATTATTATTATTATTATTATTATTGCCTTCATTTTATTATTATTGCTATTATTATTTGTATTGCCACTATTTTATTTTGTCATCATTTTCATTATTATCTTTGTCTTTGGCTTGATTTATTTTTGATCCCTTTGGCCTGTAAATTGTTTATTCGTTAAATTAATATGTCCTATGTTTATTTTATCCTTATTTTATTATTTTTTAGAATAATTACTAATATTTTTGATGTTATTTTTCTGTTTGAGATTTATTTTAAGTTGCATTATGTGGGCATTCCTGTGACCTCCCGGATGGGTCACCACACATAGGAGACCGCGTCATTTGGTGAGACCTTTCCTAGTCCCCCTCTTTGTGTTGTGTTTGCTTGCAAACAAATATTTTATTTATGCATGCATAAAATAAAAAGTCACAAAAATATTTTTTTTATAATTAAATTGGAATTTTCACTAATAAAATTGGGACCAATGTCCCGCGTTTTGGCCAAGGAATGTAAAATATCACAATAAAATGAAGAGTTTCTTTTCCTCCAAAATGGGATCATTCATCTCGATTTTCAACCCAACAGTCAAACAACTTTTCGACCCCTTTTCAAATAAGTACGAAGGAACTAATGTTCCTAAACCTTCAACTAAGCGCGAAGGAACCAATGTTCCTAAACCAAACGAATGTCCCGATTTATGTATGTTTTTCTCATCTTTGATTTTGTTTAATTGTTTCAAATTTATATTCATTTCCTTTTGGGCCCTTGTAATTAATTTTGGGGCAACATTATTTAATTTCCATTTGGGATTGTATTCTGTCCCTATTTACATTTTTAATCTTCTTTTATTGGGGTTATATTCTGTCCCAATTTCCCTTATAATTGTGTGCTTGGTGTGTTTACTGCTTTCCTTTATTGCTTTATTTATCGCTTTTCTTTATAGCTTTCATGTATCGCTTTTGAATGCTTGTAATGCGCTTTTAATTAAATGCATTGATTGTGTGAGTTAAGGGATAGAATTTTAGGAGGTCAAAAACTCATTTATAATTAACTAAAACATAAGTAAGAGGGAAGTTCCGAACACTAATATATTGTCTAGACCAATAAGAGGTTAGAGACCTTTCCCAATTTCTTGTAAATTGGGTGGTGACTCCAAAATATCTCAAAGGTGCCTAAAAGGCATCTTGAGACTAAATGTTCCTTTCCAATGTTCTATTGGGAAGGAAGGAGTCATCCAAGATATATCATGGTGCCAAAGATCAAAAAGACGTGAACCAATCCCTCAAATCCTAAAAGTAGGTTCAATGAGGGCCTTTGCTAGGTTCGATGCACGTCACAGTAGCAACTCCGCTGGGGACTGTTTGAGACTTTGCTCTGAAAGTGTTTTAATTAAAATGTATAATTGAGTTTTTAAAACTTGAAATTCTATCACTTTTTGAAATTACATTGCATCATTTTAGAGCCTTAGCATTACGCTAGTTGGTCCCCTATCTTAACCCGGTGCATTCCCGAAGCACGACCCTACTTTCACTCATTGTAGGGAAGTGTTAGGGATAACCACCCGCCCAAGTCTCGTACTATTAAAGGTATATCAAATGGAGACCCAATCGGTCATCACGATCGTGATGAGCTAGACCCGTTGGCAAGAACCATGCTTTGGTAGACCTAAAAAATCACCATCGACCAAAGCCCATGTAATGACAAATAGAAATTTCCACAAGGTTGTATGCTCCTTAATACGATGCTTGTGATGCCGGCCGTCATGTATTAAACAAAATCAAGCAAATTAAGTTGTCCTTTATCAAAGGCTTTCATGCCCCGGTAAGCCCATCTTAACTTGATTGAATTGCCCAAATACGTAATGGCCAAAAACCATACGAATGTGCATTAGATTAAGACTATAATGCTGCCGGTCTTACACCATGCACCATACGTGTCCAATGGGTTCCCTGTTAACCTTCGAATGAAGCCCACCTAGGAAAGAGTCCACACGACCTCGTGTGTGGGAGTGATAAGGTTGGAAGGATCTATCTGCTTGCATATGGTTGTGGATACTGCACAGCACGCTTGCACATCGCATGTCATTCATGCATGTCAATAAAATAAATATATGTATATATAAATAATAATATATTTTATCTCATGCTATGTGTGTATGTATCTTTCTATCTGCATGCTATTTTTCACATGTGCATATCATCCTGCGTATAATCTCATGATGTGTGCGTATATACCTTTTCGTCTGCATATTATTTTTTCACGTGCACATATCATCCTACGTGTAATTTCTTCTAGACATCCCATCATATTGTGGTAACCTATTGATCTCACACTCATCAAAGAGCATTTACATGGCATGATCATGCATTATACGTGTCATCCATGCATCATTCTAACAATCCTGATCTTTTAGCCACCATAGATTCATCTAAGTGGACTAGGGGTTCTGACGATCGGCTGGTGAGGACAGACTCGCCCTTTGGGTTGCTGGAACTAGGGCTTATTTCGGATTTAGGTCACTCTCTACAGCTAGTGAATCATCTTCCATGGAAAAAGAAATCGGAACTTTGACTACTCAAGACCTTGCTAGGAGACTGGAGGACTTTGAAAGGCGGATGTTGGACATGATGGGCACCATGGCCGAAAGGATTGCTCACCCCCTTGCTCTATAAGCACCTGTTGCTCCACAACCACCGGCAGCCCCTCCTCGGGGGCAAGCCGAACCGCCTGCTGGTGGGGAGGCTCCCCTCACTGGAATCGCTGCCCATTAACCTGTAAATGAGCATAAAACTACTGCTGTGCCTGTTGAGCCAAGAAGAGCAAGGATCCCAATCCTTGATGAGGATTTCATAATGGAAGAGGAGGTTGAGGAGATAGCAGCCCATCAAGCCGTGAGGGGTAGAGCACCCAGGGTAGAAGATGAGGCCATGAGGGGAATGAGATAATAAATTAAGGCTATCACCCGCATATTGACAGCTGGTGAGGGAATCAACCCCGAGGACAGAGATTTAGGGGATGAAGAGCTGCTGCCCTAAAGGTTTAAGATGCCTGAACTGCCAAAGTTTGATGGTACATCGGACCCGTCTGCACACATCAAGCAATACACCTTAGTGATGAAGGGCACAGGGCTGACCAAGAGGCAAAAGGTGGAATATTTCTGCCTTAGTCTAGCGGGTCCGGCAGTGGACTGGTATCATGGGCTTGATAGGAGATCCAAAGAAGACTGGGACCTTCTGACTGATGAATTCATGAAGTAGTACGACTGCAGCACTAGAATGGAGGTTACCTTGAAGGACCTTGAGCTTCTACAGAAAAAGAATGATGAGTCATTCCACGAATATCTCACTAAGTGGAGAAACAGGGTCATGGAGATGAAGCGAAAACCTGACTCCTCTGATCAAATCAGATTATTCATCAGGAACTCCTGCCCTTACTTGAGGGACTTGCTCAGCTTTAAGGGGCTCAGAGATTGGGAGTCGCTCAAAGACATTGCTATAGAGGCTGAGGCAGCTCACCTAGCGAGGAAAGCCAGCCTAAATAACTTTGCTGGGAGGAACTTTGGAAACTAGTCGGGGTATAAGTCAGGCGAGGCTGGAGGCAGTAATAGTAGAAATGGTAAGACAGCCGAGGTCTCAGCCACTGGAATGGAACAGGGCCAGCGGTACTTTTAAAATTTGGGTCGACCTCTATCCTGGGTGCTGGAGAGACTAATGAATGAAGGCAAGTTGCAACCATTGCCGCCCAGGCCAGCCATGAGTCAGGGACAGCCAGGGCATAAAAGTGATCAATACTGTGCCTACCACCAACACACTAGGCATCTAACAGACCATTGCCAAATCTGGAGGGGCAAGATCCAGGACATCATCGACTCCAAGCAAATCACGGACCCTAAGAAGAGAGAAAAGAAGAAGAAGGCTAGCTGTAATGCAGTCCCTCCACCAGATATGTGATCGGATCTGGTCCACCTGAGAGGCATATCTCGCAAGAGCTACATGAAGACTATGTTTTTTTTAGACGCTTTATTTCTTTCTAATTTAAGAACTCCTTATGAAAGTTTAGTTATTTTAATATGATTGACAATTTTTGCTTATTTGTATGGTGTTTCTATTGATTTCATTTCCTATGATCACGATGCATCCATTCATTTTTTACATTAACCAAATTAATACAACTCCATCTGATCTCGAAACTTTGGGGAATCCAAACAAAATCTTGATAGCATCTGATATAACTCTTAAAGAGAAGATAATTTTGAGAGATGAAAAAAAAGAGCCTTTACCTGGACCTGGGATGACATGCTGAAAATTGACAAGGACATTCTCGAGACCATGCTACTTCCACGTGCTAACATGACGACGAACCATTCCTTTGCATCCATAACATCTGGGATGCATAAGAGCTACATCAAGAGTTAGACAAATAGAACTCAAAACCTTCACGAGGAAAATATAACTCATTATAACCAAACAGTGTGACCCCTTTCCTCCCAACCATTTGAAATGTGTACCCCAAAACCAATTAAAATTGACCTTTAACCATCCGGAACCCTTACAGCTTTTTATCTTTTAGAAAAAAAAAGGAACAAATAAAAAAAAAGAGAAAAAAAAGAGAGAAAAAAAAGAAGAGAGGAAAACATACGCTCAAAAAAAAAATAAAAAAAACCCACTACTTTGCCTTGAACCACCTGAGCCTAACCTGTAACCCAATCCCAACCACTAAGGCCTAACTTGTGACCCTCAGCCAATCCCAACCATTGAAAGCCACTTCAGAAACTGCACCACCGAAGTCGACAAAAGCCAAGTGTGAGATTTCACATTCAAGCCCCGAACAAAGAACCCATCATCCCAACCAGTCCGCACAAGGGCCGAAGACAGGACTTTGATATAAAAAAAGAACCACTCTCTGAAGGAGCAGCTTTCCCAACTAACGAATATGGAAGCAAATTCAATCAACACCGACGAACTGAAGGAGGGTCCATGGCAGAGACTAAATAAAGAATAAAAAAATAAAAAAGAGAGAAAATATTCAATCATGAAAACCAGCGAGGGCTGATTGATAACAGGAGTTTGATGCTCTCAAGATCTATCCCGAGATTAGATGAAGTCTCATATTTTTCGAGTTAATGCCAAATAGTGATCATGTGTTATGAAATCATATTGAAATATATGTATTTATGCAAAGATGTATTGGTATGACCAGAGTAGTTCATCTTGCACACTCAAAGTTGTCTGGGTCTGACATAAAACTAGCCCATTATTACTGTCCACCCTCTACCATTCTCGCTACTCAGACACTTCAGTCAACTCATCCTGCTATCAACTGTGAAGCCAATTCTATATCACCCTCATGATAGGAATCAAACTCATACAACCACAATCTGAGGCATAAATACATGCCGATTATACCTAAAAGATCCTTTACGACAACTTTAGCCACACCCCAAAAAAAAAAGGCCGTTAGAGATGAAAATCGTAATTGGTGCTCTAAGCAAAAATTAGTCCAAAGGGTAGGGTGAAACCTGGGAACAGGCAGTCTATCCTATCAAAAATAAAGTGAATAAAAGCCACTGGATTGGGTTCGGTCCATTCTAAGCAAAAAATAAGGCACAGGGTTATGTGAAAATCCGAAAAGGATGCATATCCCGCTAAGAAAAGCTAGTGTGAAAATCCACAAGGGATGCACTACCTTCAAAAAATGACTACAAGTATCGGAGGAGAACCTTATAATCCCCCAGAGGCATGAAACTCAAATGTAATTCCAGAGGGCACCAATCCTACTGCAAATCGCGATCAAACCAACTGTCGCCTCTGACTCCACTTAGACGAATTCTTATCCTGCATTACTACATACATATGCATCTCACGTGTATGCTCACTATTTTTCCTACATATTTGGCTTTGCAAGTCTTGCAGAAAGAGAGAATTAATGCCAATGCCAATAAAAGGGCAAGCGACGACATCGATCAAAACACCAATCCCACCAGCTATTCCAAGACCCCCCAGGGGGGAGTTATCCGAAGACCTCTCAGGGGGTGATCAACCGAAGACGTCTCAGGGGGCAGCTATCTGAAGACCTCTCAGGGGGCGATCAACCGAAGACCTCTCAGGGGGCAGCTATCCGAAGACCTCTCAGGGGTCGATCAACCGAAGACCTCTCAGGGGGCAACTATCTAAAGACCTCTCAGGGGGCGGTCAACCAAAGACCTCTCAGGTGGCAGCTATCCGAAGACCTCTCAGGGGGAGATCAACCGAAGACCTCTCAGGGGGGAGCTATCCGAAGACCTCTCAGGGGGCGATCAACCGAAGACCTCTCAGGGGGTAGCTATCCGAAGACCTCTCAAGGGGCAGCTATCTAAAAACCTCTCTGGGGGCGATCAACTGAAGACTTCTCAAGGAGCAGCAGTAACACCCTAAAGTGGCCCTAGTAGAATTATATAATTTTGACATGTGGCAATATACGGGATTGACATATGGCATTGTAGGAGTGTGACAAGTGGCAAGAATTTAGTTGCTTTACATGAATTAAAAAGGAAAGGAGACACTTGGCTTAGTCAAAGATAATTGAGAATTAATGAGGTTAGTGGGCATTAATGTGAATAGTAAATATTGGATGAGGATTGACCATCTACTCTTTTCTTTCCTCCATCACATTGGTTTTCTGCCATCCTCTTCTTTTTACTTTCTTTTGTTCCTTTCTTCTTCTTTTGGGCTTGCTTCTTGAATAAATCCTTGGATTGGTTTGAAGAGGGTGTGTGACACGCGCTGAACCCCGTGGGGACAGGTTCATTGGAACTTGTAAGGTATTTACAAGTGCGTCTATTTTGGGCAACAAGGAGGTTTCATAGACTCGCCACCCAATAAAACATTGGGAAAGTTCATATCGCCTCAGTGAGCCTAAGACGACACATCTTATCCATTTTAGGCAAACCAAAGGGGTCTTGGAGGCATTCACCCCAATATAACAGTGGAATGACCCTCTAACCCTATGGATCCTAGGATTGTAAATTGAGTCTTTTGGTCAGACACAAGAGGTGTCTTGGAGATCCCATTCCAATGAAACATCGAAATGGACCTCTCGCCTCATTGAGCCCAAAGATCAGAGATAGGTTCGGGACTTCTCATTTATTCATACCTTGATTAATTTTACAATTAGGTTTTGAGTTTATTATTTCACCATCTTTCCATATGACGCAATTAATTAAAAGGCGCAATCATTCACGTAAAAGCGAAAAATAAAAGCGAAATTAAAATAATGCATTCAAAAGAAAATTACAATAAAATTAGGGGCATAATACAACCCCCATTATAAATAAGGTACAAAACAAGCATAAATCGGGATATTCATTTAGACGGAAACATTGGTTCCCAAACACTCATTTCACAAAAAAGTATAGAATTCTCAAATCAAGTTAAACCTTTTGGCTCGAGATGAAAACGAGGAAATTGATCCAGTTTTAGTAACAAATCTTCATTTTAATAGAAAATATTTGTGGTGGTTTTTTAAGCGTGGTCGAAAATCCTTTATTATTATAGACCACAAGCGAATAAAGAGAATAAAATGATAATTACATATTTCCAAATAATAAATAGTAAATTAATCCTAATCTACCTGTTCCGACCATACTTCTCAGACGAGCCACATGACTCCCGCATTGCGGTCAAAACATAAAATGATATTGGTTAATAGTGAATAAATAAACAATTGAATAAATAGATAAATAAACAAATAAATGATTGAATAAAGTAGATTGAGAAAAATGAATAAGATTGATAATGGATCAAATTAAATTAAACGATAAATAAATAAATAAATGATTTAATGAAATAAATTGAGAATTAATGAATATAAAAACACAGATGACAATTATAATGATTAATGCCAATAATCAAAAAAATGATAATGCTAATAATAATATCATAAAATAATAATGAATAATAAATAAACATAAAATAATGATAATAATTATAAATGGATAAAATAATAATTCAATGTAATGATAGTAACATGAGCAAAATGATAATAATGATAATAATATACTAATAACAATAATAGCTATAAAATGCATTAAACATAAAATAGTAATATTAATAACAATGAATAATAATAAAAATAGCAAAAATAATATAACAATAAACATAATAGTAGCAATTATAATAATAACCATAATAAAATAATAAAAATAATAATAAACATAAATTAAATAAAACTAACAATAATAATGCAAAATAATAGATAAACATAAATTACATAACATTAACAATAAAAATATCAATATAACACAATAACATTAATATTCAAATAAATCAAATAATAATAATAAATAATAAAGAAAATAATAATATAAAAACAGAAAGCTAAATAAGAATAAATAAATATAATAATTATAATATTAATAATAATAATAATATAATATTAATAAACAAAAAATAAATAAATATATAATAATAGTAATAATAATAAAAAAATAGAATAATAAGTAACAATAAATAATAATAACACAATAATAATAATAATAATAATAATAATAATAATAATAATAATAATAATAATAATAATAATAAATCAAAATAATAATAAAAATAAACACAATAAATATAACAATAAGCATGATAATAACAAACAATCACAAAATACAATAACCAAAATAAATACAATAATAATAATGCAGAATATTGAATAATAATAAATAAATAATAAAAATAATAGCATAAAAATAGAGAAGAGAAAGGGAACTCACCGGAGCCTCGCCGGAGATGGGGGTGGCCGACACAGCTGTCACCGCCAGGTAGATCGGAGCTCCTGGAACCCAAATCCGTCGGTCACGCACCGAAACGTCGCGGGAGGAGGACGAAAATCGCCTTAAACCGTCGCACCACTATCCCTCCGATCTCTCATTTCCCGGCGAGTGGTGGAGGCCGGTGGGTTCCGACTGGTGCGTCCGGCTACTGGGGACCTGGCGCCGCCGCGCGTGTGGCCGTGCGCCACCATGGCTGGCCGGCGGAGGCCCCGCCACTCTCCCTCTCTTTTCTTCTTTTCCTCCGGCGTGTGTTTCCCGTTGGCTGCTCCTCTCTCTTTCCTTTCTATTCTTTTATTTTCTTTGCTTTTCTTTTGATTTTGGCCCCTGTATTTCTTTGCTTCCCTATTCTCTTTTATTTCTAATCTTTTGCTCTCAATTCTCTATGTTCTCTCGCTCTCTTTTCTTTCTTTTTCTTTTTTTTCAAGGATTTGGTCTTCACCTCTTAGTTCTTGCTCTCTCTTTTTCTATTTTTTCTTACTTTCCTTTCCTTTGATTTCCTTATTCTCTGTATCGTTTTCTTTTTCTTTCCCTTAGTTGCCGAGAGAGCCCCCCCTTGCCTGCTCTTCATCTTATTCTTTTTATACCCTAAAATTAGGGTTGGTTTTTGGGTCACCTAATAATCTCCTCCATTTTTCCATGTTTTAATTTTAATTAATTTACTTAAAATAACACACTAACTAATTAAACACTCTATTAATTAAATACTCTATATTTTTATACCTATTTAATTTAATTAATCTCACATATATTTTATCTGATCAAACCCTATATTTATTTCCTTTTTCAATTTTAATTATCCTAAAATATTAACTAATTAATCAACTAATCTTAATTATTAATTTACATTAACTAATTAAATTAACCTAATCTTAATTTTTGACTTCTCTAATTAAATTAACCTAATCCTAATTTATTTTTAATTTTTAATTTCACTTACATATTTTATGTATTTATAATTTTTTTTATGTTTTTTTTTGGAGGAATTCATCAAGGACCCAAAATTGCCACTGCCATCTTTCAAAACCTGACACAGGACCTGGTGTCTACAGTTGCCCCCAATTTTGGAGAAGCTAATGCCTAGACACCTAGGTGAGCCAAAATTCAGAAAAGAAAGGCCAAAATTCAGAGAAGAAGAAGGAAAGAAACACGTACCTGAGGCAGTCCTTACCTTCTGGACGTTGCGTAGGAGCGGTTGGTTGTCCACCTGGCGGGCCTCATCTTGACCTGCTCAGTGACGAACATCGTGGATGATAGCGTTGTCTAGCCATGATTTGTTTTAATGTGTGGGTCCCTACTGGTCTCGTCTCTACCTGTAAGGTGAGATGTAGCATTCTCTAGCTACGATCTCGGTGTGAAGCGCAGTGTGTTCTAACTGCTACCTCATTTGCCCTACTGACCTCATCTCGGTCTGCATGGCCTTCCGCTAGCCTCATCTCGGCCTGCACGGGGAATGTGAGATGCAGTAATCTCTGACTGCAATCCCGATTGCAAGATGCAGTGTTATCTAACCGCAGTCCCGCCGTGATGTATTCTATTGCTGATGCCCTACTGACCTCATCTCGATTTGTATGGCCTTCTGCTAGCCTTATCTTGGCCTGCACGGGGAATGTGAGATGCAGCACTCTCTGACTGCAATCCCGGTTGCTAGATGTAGTACTTTCTGACTACAATCTCGGTTGGTTGGAATTTTCTTGCTAACCCCCATTCGATCTGCAAGGTGCGTAGTACTTTTTGACTACACCATGAGTTTTGTGAGACGCAGTACTCTCTGACTACAGTCTCGGTTTGTGATCTGGTCTATCGCTTATGATCTATTAGCCTCATCCCGGCCTGATTGCCCCCGGCATAACTTGAATGAAGAGGTTTACTTTTCTGGGCAGTTTCTGATAAGGTTAAGCTGAACCCACCTCTCAGATCATCTCAAGTTGAAGGGATTTGGAATATTTTTGAAAATAATTTGATGTCCCTAAAGATAATGCTCCGAAGAGACTGAGAATGCCTGTGAAAAAGGTCTTTAAGATAATGCTCCGAAGAGACTGAGAATGCCTTTTGAAAAAGGACTTAAAGATAATGCTCTGAAGAGACTGAGAATGCCTTTTGAATAAGGACCTAAAGAGAATGCTTCGAAGAGACTGAGAATGCCTTTTGAACAAGGACTTAAAGAGAATACTCCGAAGAGACTGAGACTGAGAGTACCTTTTGAACAAGGACTTAAAGAGAATTACCACTTTACGGGTTTACACGATTTTCCCTTGTGCGGCCGTTATCTTGAATTCATCTTGCCAAAGTTGTCCTTTGGTTTTGCCTTTCCTGCAAAGCTGTGTGTACAAGAATATATTCCAGAGATTGTGAATGCATGTGTAAAATGCTATATGCAAATATGAGATGTATGCAAAAATGGATAGACCACATCCCAGGTGGTTAAGGGGTTCGTTGAGGGTGCTTTTCGGCCGCTCCCATTGTCTGATGCCGCCAAGGATCTAGAAAAGTATTGTCTTGGATTTAGGTATTCTGACCCGTAATCTCTTCAAAGAGAATTGACCCATGTGCATTTTTTTGCCCCTGGACTTGCGTTGACTTGAGAATTGCCTCTTTAAAGGACTTGAGAATTGCCTCTTAAGAGGACTTGGAGAATTGCCTCTTCAGAGGACTTGCGAATTGCCTCTTAAGATGACTCGGAGAATTGCCTCTTCAGAGGACTTGAGAATTGCCTCTTAAGAGGACTTGGAAAGTTTGCTTCCTCGGAGGACTTAAAGATTTTGCCTCCTCAGAGGACTTTGGGAAAAGTCAGCTTGTCTACGTGTGACTGATGTATACTATCTAGTGTGCGTTGGACACCATGTATGCATGAAATGCATGTGAAAGGCTATGCTTTTATGAAATGACATGCAAAGGACCATGATCCTAAAATGCTTATGCATACGACATATATGCCAATGGCTTGTATCCATGAGGAGGATCATGGACTATGTGCTAAGAATCATTATTCTAACATGTTTGCAAATGATCATGAACAAGAAAAACATGTAAAGGTTCAAGCATGATAAATATATACAAGGGGATTATGTATGCAAAGTATGTGCAAATGATCATACATGTGACAAGGATAAAGAGTTGTTTATCAGCATAGATGTAAAAAAATCGTATGCAAAGATAGGCGAAAGTCATTATATACACGAAGGCTGTGTAAAGTAATGGGTGTGTGCGATATGTGCACCTACAACTATGTATATGGAACACGTGTAGGAAAAATTATATACATGAAAATACTGAATGCATGCGAAAATTGTGGATGTGAGATGCAGGCAAAGGATATGCCCATAAAGAGCCATGTGTGTCAAAAGCACTAATGAAAAATATTCGCTAAAGCTCTTATGCCAAAAGACATGCACCAAGAATTCTATATGTAAAACTATTTTATAAGAATGTTTGCTACAGTTATGCGTAAAAACATTTGCAGAAATCATATGTACAAAGAATATTGTTGGGAGTGTTTCATGGGTAGTGATAAGAAATACCCAAAGATTGTAAAATGAGTGCAACCTATTAGGTACCACAAACTCGAGTTTCTATCTGCCTTTGAGCATACTGAATGAACCACATTCTCAATTGATTCAATCTCAGCAAAAGAATTCGGGAGTCATTCCCAATGAAGAGCAAGAAGATAAATGTGTAGACATCAAGGTTTACTAAACCAACATGTAAATACGAGGCATACCACGCAATCTCTATGTGTATGTGTAAAAGGCCAAAACAAGATTTTTCATTTTTCAAAAGCAAATTCTAGATGCAATGTCGAGGACAAGACTCAACTCGAATGCATAAATGCACTCATGGCTTCTCGCTTGAAGCTCAAAAAAACACCATATGCCTCTTCCTACGTACCAAACCTTATTAGAAGGTCATCTTCGCTAATTAGATAAGGCCAAACCAAGAATCATGAGGTCTTACTTTGGTTGTAACGTTAGGCTCAGGTAGATGGTTATCAAAGGAGGATCAGGTCGCTAGAGAAAAATGGCCGCAGCGTTCATTCGGATGAAGGAACCATTTTCAATCAAATTGCATTTTGTCCAGACATTCTCGAATTTGGACTCGGTAATACTCTGACTTATCAAGCTCAACATAAAAATTAAGCTAAGAAAGATAGCTACTGAATTCATCACGAGGTATTATCCTAAGTTCTACTTTTCTTTCTTTCTTCGTTTTTTTTTTCTGCTTCTTCTGTTTTTTTTTTCTTTTTTTTTTCATTTTTTCTTCTTTTCTCCTTTCTTTTTTTTTCTTATTTATTTTTCCTTCTCTTTTTTTTTTTCACAAGCTTACATCTCTAATTACACAATAATAATAATAATAATAATAATAATAATAATAATAATAATAAATAAGAATAATAATAAAAATAAACACAATAAATATAACAATAAGCATAATAATAACAAACAATCACAAAATACAATAACCAACAATAAATACAATAATAATAATGTAGAATATTGAATAATAATAAATAAATAATAAAAATAATAACGTAAAAATAGAGAAGAGAAAGGGAACTCACCGGAGCCTGGCCGGAGATGGGGGTGGCCGACACAGCCATCACCGTCGGGTAGATCGGAGCTCCCGGAACCCAAATATGTCGGTCACGCGCCAGAACGTTGCCGGAGGAGGCCGAAAATCGCCTTAAACCATCGCGCCACTATCCCACCGATCTCTCCTTTCTCGGGGAGTGCTAGAGGCTGGTGGGTTTCGCGCCATTGGGGACCTGGCGCCGCCGTGGCTGGCCGGCGGAGGCCCTGCCACTCTCCCTCTCTTTTCTTCTTTTCCACCAACGTGTGTTTCCCGTTGGCTGCTCCTCTCTCTTTCCTTTCAATTCTTTTATTTTCTTTGCTTTTCTTTTGATTTTGGTCCCTATATTTCTTTTCTTCCCTATTCTCTTTTATTTCTAATCTTTTGCTTTCAGTTCTCTATGTTTTCTCTCTCTCTTTTCTTTCTTTTTCTTTTTTTTCAAGGATTTGGTCTTCACCTCTCAGTTCTTGCTCTCTCTTTTTCTATTTTTTCTTACTTTCCTTTCCTTTGATTTCCCGATTCTCTGTATCGTTTTCTTTCCCTTAGTTGCCGAGAGAGCCCCCCCTTGCCTGCTCTTCATCTTATTCTTTTTATACCCTAAAATTAGGGTGGGTTTTTGGGTCACCTAATAATCTCCTCTATTTTTCCATTTTTTAATTTTAATTAATTTACTTAAGCTAACACACTAACTAATTAAACACTCTATTAATTAAATACTCTATATTTCTATACCTATTTAAATTAATTAATCTCACATATATTTTATCTAATTAAACCCTATATTTATTTCCTTTTTCAATTTTAATTATCCTAAAATATTAACTAATTAATCAACTAATATTAATTATTAATTTACATTAACTAATTAAATTAACCTAATCTTAATTTTTGATTTATCTAATTAAATTAACCTAATCCTAATTTTTATTTATTTTTAATTTCACCTACATATTTTCTGTATTTGTCTTTTTTTTTTGGAGGAATTGATCAAGGACCTAAAATTGCCACTGCCATCTTTCAAAACCTGACTCAGGTCCCAGTGTGTACAAGGTGTATTGAAGGGTTTCACTTAGACCCTTGAGAAGGTAAGTTGGGTTGATTCTTCGATCTGACCTCCTTTTTCTTTCTATATTTCTGTTTTTGATTTAAAGTCAAGAGTATTGGATTAAGTGTTTTCTTGGTTGGTTGTGCATGAAAGCTATGGACAAGAGTTTGGACAAGGGAAAGGAGAAGCTCGAAACCGAATAGAGGGACGTGATTGAGCTATCTAAGGTTGGGATCGTGTGTGTTTTTATTAATTTGTTATATGCTTGAGTAAAGATATGATTGAGTAGAGATACATGATGAGCTTTGACAAGTCCAACAGCTCTTTTAGTGTATATTTATGTATATGTTCATTTTTATTGCTTGCAGTACTTGGATGGTTGTTAATCTATGTGATTGAGTGTAATTTTGATCATGAGCATGGTTTTAGAGGGCAGTTGTATGCTATAATAGGAGTTTACTGCATGTGTGAGTGATAAGACCAGGTTGGGTTTGGAAAATAGAGAAAAACGGAGCGCTCTGGGAAGGACACGAGTCACGCAAATGAACACGAGTCACACAAATAGACACGAGTCACGCAAATGAACACAAGTCACGCAAATGAACACGAGTCATGCAAATGAGCACTAGTCACGCAGATGAGCGCGAGTCACACACCTGAGCATGAGTCACACGCATGAGGATGAGTCACACAGATGAGCACAAGTCACACGCACGAGCACGAGTCACACAGATGAGCACCAGTCACACGCATGAGCACGAGTTGTGCTCTCTCTGTCTTGTTTCCGGGTGAGTTCCTTTCTATCGCGAGCGCGACTTTTGGTCGCAATCGCGATAGTACATTTTTCCTGTTCATTTTACTTTTTTTCCTGAAAATAGTTTCTCTTTCTTTTCATATGGGTTATTGCTTGCACATGGTATCTGAGTTAGCCTTTGCATGAGTTTAATAAGGTTTGTACGTGAATTAAATATCTCTGAATTTGATGAGTGTACTTGAATTACAGTATAGTTTTGGCAATGATATATTTTATAATTGAGTTATTTTTGAGCCTGATTACCATTATAGTGGATAGATAAGCATGCTTATAAAGGGTCAGAGTGCAACTGCTAGAGTTGGCCTTAATTGTGCCCAGAGTTTTGAATACCTTGTGTATTCCATAGTGTTTGAGTTAAGTCTCTACATGTAAGATACTATAAATAGTATCCAGAGTTACCCGTATCCACCATGAAAGGAATTCAGGCTTATTGACGATGTGTAGTGAACTTGAGATGATTAAAAGTATTGCTCTGAATAAATGTTATAGAACATGAGAATAATATTTTGAGTACATGACAGTCCTGTGTACAAGTAAATGTTGCATGAACGTGAACACATGGCTAATGTTATATTTGAGCACATGATTTGTACAAGGGTGAAAGTTATATGCATGAGCTATTTGATTATTGTTATATGAAATGTGTGATTTATGTGTGACTTCGAAAAGAAGTCCTTTGCATTATTTTTCATCCCCACTAAGCGTTATTGCTTAGCATGGATGTTTATTTTCATGTAGGTTACAGGTTCGGATCCATGAGAGCATGCATCTGCAGTTCCAAGCCACTAGGAGCTTTTGTTACATCTTTTTGTATAACTTAGAGATAAGGTTTATGATGTTTTGAGTAACATTATTATGTGATACGAGTATAGGAATCACATGTAAAATGTATATGTAAAGTTAAATGATAACAGTTTGTATTATAAGAATGATATCAGTTTTTTTTATATGAATATTATTAATATTATGAAATATATGTTGGGTCCTAGCGAAGTGTTATTTTATTTTATTATTTCTATAATGTTGTGTATTGTGCTGTCGCTTCTGCTAGTGTATATATATGCAAGTGTCCGCGTGGCACCCCTATATCCTGTCAGGGGGTGTAGGGGTGTTACATTTTAGTGGTATCAGAGCTCTTGGTTAAATAGTTCAGGACTATGTGATATAGAGTATCGGTTAGATATTTGAGTTTGTCTAGAGTGTGGTCTAATGCAGATGCTATTTTATAGGTTTTAGATGGAGTCCGACCCGAGTGAGAACGTTGGAGAGAATACGGGTAGTGTGAATCCAGTTCGTGTGGATCCACATGTACGGGCACAAGATAGAGAGGAAAGAGCTGGAGCTGTTCAGGACCACCCGGAGGTGATGCAAGGGTTGGTACAGATTCTGGATAGGTTGACAGCTCCAAAGACACCATCGGATTTGATAAGAAAGAGAGGGGATGAAGAGTTCCATGGGACATCCTTGGATCAATTTGAGATAGCAGAGTTTTGGTTGGAGAGAATAGGAAGAATTTTATAAGAAATTAGTTGCCCACAGAATCAAAAAGTAGCTTGCGTCGTGTCATTGCTGCAGGTTGTAGCATATAACTGGTGGAAGTTAATTTTGAGGAATCCTCAAAGACCCGTGGATTTAACTTAGGATTTCTTTGTCCAAGAGTTCAAGGAGAAATTTATAACCAAAGCTTACCAAGATGCCAAATGGAAAGAATTTATGACTTTCAAGCAAAAGAATATGACTATTGGGGAATATGAAAAAGAATTTACTCGTTTGAGTAAATATGTACCGGAAGGTATGTTAACTGAGGATTTTAGGTGTCGCTAGTTGGAAGATGGATTGAGAGAGAGCTTTCGGGGACCCCTAACTGCCATGGTTGCTTTGCAACCAGTGGATTATTATCGATTGGTGTTGGCGGCGATAAAATTAGAGGAATCTAAATTGTTGAAACAGAAAAGAGCGCAAAAGAGAAGGTTTCCAAGAGAAGATGAGAGTATTGGTAAAAGAGTTGGAGGGGTTAGAAGAGGGAAAAATGAACAAGATTCAGCACTTGTGCCAACTTCGGTAGGGAGTGTAAGGCCACCAGCTAGTAGAGGAAGTGTAGCACCGGAGTGTGTACACTGTGGAAGGCGTCATTGGGGTGAGTGTAGGAAACTCGTCGGAGCTTGCTTTAGATGTGGTAGCGCGGAGCATTTCCTTGCCCAGTGTCCCAAGTTAAAGGAAAATTTAGCATCACAAGCAAGCAAAGATAAAGGAAATGCCTCTGAAAATATTAGAAGTGGGAGAGGAAGAAGTAGAGCTGAAAGACCACTATCGAAAATGGTTGAGATGCCATTTTCCACCGATGATCAGCCACGTGTATATGCGATGACTGCTGAACCTATAAAGATGCCAGCCAGATCTTCTGGTAAGTCCTTTTATCGATTAATGAAATATAGTTTGAGTTAATTGTCTGATATCGGGGAAATTTTGAGGACGAAATTTCTTAAGGGAGAGAGATTTGTAACACCCTAAAGTGGCCCTAGTAAAATTATAAAATTTTGGCATGTGGTAATGTAGGGGATTGACATATGGTATTGTAGGAGTGTGACAAGTGGCAAGAATTTAGTTGCTTTACATGAATTAAAAAGGAAAGGAGACACTTGGCTTAGTCAAAGATAATTGAGAATTAATGAGGTTAGTGGGCATTAATGTGAATAGTAAATATTGGATGAGGATTGACCATCTACTCTTTTCTTTCCTCCCTCACGTTGGTTTTCTACCATCCTCTTCTTTTTTCTTTCTTTTGTTCCTTTCTTCTTCTTTTGGGCTTGCTTCTTGAATAAATCCTTGGATTGGTTTGAAGAGGGTGTATTGAAGGGTTTGACTTGGACCCTTGAGAAGGTAAGTTGGGTTGATTCTTCGATCTGACCTCCTTTTTCTTTCTATATTTCTATTTTTGATTTAAAGTTAAGAGTATTGGATTAGGTGTTTTCTTGGTTGGTTGTGCATGAAAGCTATGGACAAGAGTTTGGACAAGGGAAAGGAGAAGCTCGAAACCGAATAGAGGGACGTCATTGAGCTATCTAAGGTTGGGATCGTGTGTGTTTTTATTAATTTATTATATGCTTGAGTAAAGATATGATTGAGTAGAGATACATGATGAGCTTTAACAAGTTCAACAGCTCTTTTAGTGTATATTTGTATATATGTTCATTTTGATTGCTTGCATTACTTGGATGGTTGTTAATCTATGTGATTGAGTGTAATTTTTATCATGAGCATGTTTTAGAGGGCGGTTGTATGCTAAAATAGGAGTTTACTGCATGTGTGAGTGATAGGACCAGGTTTGAAAACAGAGAAAAACAGAGAGCTCTGGGAAGGAAAATGCTTCTGTCGCGAGCGCGACGTTCGTCGCGATCGCAACAGAGACGAATTTCTCCAACTTGTCTCAGCAAATGCACGAGTCACACAAATGGACACAAGTCACGCAAATGGACACGAGTCACGCAAATGGACACGAATCACGCAAATGAGCACTAGTCAAGCAGATGAGCGTGAGTCACACACCTGAGCACGAGTCACACATATGAGCACAAGTCACACAGATGAGCACGAGTCACACGAATGAGCACGAGTCATGCAGATGAGCACGAGTCACACAGATGAGCACGAGTCACACGCATGAGCACGAGTCGTACTCTCTCTGTCTTATTTTCGGGTGAGTTTCTTTCTGTCGCGAATGCGACTTTTGGTCGCAATCGCGACAGTACATTTTTCCTGTTCACTTTATTTTTTTTCCTGAAAATAGTTTCTCTTTCTTTTCACATGGGTTATTGCTTGCACATGGTATATGAGTTAGCCTATGCATGAGTTTAATAAGATTTGTACATGAATTTAATGTCTCTGAATTTGATGAGTGTACTTGAATTACAGTATAGTTTTGGCAATAATATATTGTATAATTGAGTTATTTTTGAGCATGATTACCGTTATAGTGGATAGATAAGCATGCTTATAAAAGGTTAGAGTGCAACTGCTAGAGTTAGCCTTAATTGTGCCTAGAGTTTTGAATACCTTGTGTATTCCATAGAGTTTGAGTTAAGTCTCTACATGTAAGATACTGTAAACAGTATCCAGAGTTACCCGTATCCACCATGAAAGGAATTCAGGCTTATTAATAATGTGTAGTGAACTTGAGATGATTAAAAGTATTGTTCAGAATAAATGTTATAGCACATGAGAATAATATTTTGAGTACATGACAGTTGTAGACACCGGGTCCTGAGTAAACCTATATCGAAGTTACCCGATGATGATAATTGCCTTCATAGGCTAAAAATGTTAAAAGTGATAATTTCCTCGTCAAATTTGCATTTTAGAGTGAAAAATTGAAAAATAATAAAAAATATTTTAAAAAATTAGATTTGAAAAATGGGGCTTAGAAATTACAATATTTTTCAAAAAATAAAAAAACTAAAAAAAAATTATTTTCGGAGGGTTAGCACGATGGCAGCACTACTACTCTACTGAGGCTTAGCATGACCACAGCACTACCACTTCATCAAATCGAAGGGTTAGCACGATGGTGGCACTACTACTGTACGGAGGGTTAGCACGACCACAGCACTACCACTTCATCAAATCTAAGGGTTAGCACGATGGCGTCACTACCACTCTACGGAGGGTTAGCACGACCACGGCACTACCACTTCATCAAATCGAAGGCTTAACACCATGGCGGCACTACCACTCCACGGAGGGTTAGCACGACCACAACACTGCCACTTCATCAAATCGAAGGGTTAGCACCATGGCGGCACTACCACTCTACGGAGGGTTAGCACGACCACAACACTACCACTTCATGAAATCAAAGCGTTAGGACGATGGCAGTAGTACCACTCTACGAAGGGTTAGCACGACCACGGCACTACCACTTCATCAAATCGAAGGGTTAGCACGATGGCGGTACTACCACTCTACGGAGGGTTAGCACGACCACGGCACTACCACTTCATCAAATCGAAGGGTTAGCACGATGGCGCCACTACCACTCTACTGAGGGTTAGCACGACCACGACACTACCACTTCATCAAATCGAAGTGTTAGTACGATGGTGGCACTACCACTATACGAAGGGTTAGCACGACCACGACACTATCACTTCATCAAATCAAAGGGCTAGCACGATGACGGCACTACCACTCTACGGGGGGTTAGCATGACCATAACACTACGCCTTCATCAAAATCAAAGGGTTAGCACGATGGCGGCACTACCACTCTATGGACTGTTAGCACGACCACGACACTACCACTTCATCAGATCCGAAGGGTTAGCACGATGGCGGCACTACCACTCTACGGAGGGTTAGCACGACCACGGCACTACCACTTCAGCAAATCGGAGGGTTAGCACGATGGCATCACTACTACTCTACGGAGGGTTAGCACGACCACGACACTACCACTTCATCAAATCGAAGGGTTAGCACGATGGCGGCACTACCACTCTATGGAGGGTTAACACGACCACGGCACTACCACTTCATCAAATCGAAGGGTTAGCACGATGGCGGCAGTACCACTCTACGGAGGGTTAGCACGACCACGGCACTACCACATCATCAAATCGAAGGGTTAGCACCATGGCGGCACTACCACTCTACGGAGGGTTAGCACTACCACGTCACTACCACTTCATCAAATCGAAGGGTTAGCACGATGGCGGCACTACGACTCTACGGAGGGTTAGCACGACCACAGCACTACCACTTCATCAAATCGAAGGGTTAGCATGATGGCAGCACTACCACTCTCCTGAGGGTTAGGACGACCACGACTGTCACACCCCTTTTGCCCCCTAGTAGTATGAGCCATGTTTGTGCATGTGCCTTGGGTGAGTTTTGAAATGTATTAAGGGCATTTTGGGTAGAAATGCATGTTTTAAGAGTTTTGTTAGCATGTGTGTGCATGTGTGGTGCTAGTGTGTGAATTAGTTGGGTTGCATTTGGGTGTGCTTACTCACATGTTTGTAGTGTGTGCTTTGGGGCTGTGGTTGCGTGTGGTTGCTCATACCATGTTAGGGCGTGTCTTAGTAGGGTGTTCATTATGTGTTCATGGTGTATGGTTGTTTGGCGTGTGTGATGGATTTCCACCACTAAGAAGTGGACACATGGCTAGGTTAGGAAAGTGAAAAGTGGAAGAAGAGAGAGAGTTGGGAAATCTAAATTTTCATCCCTCATTCCCGTTCTCCCCTCTCTTCTTTACCTTTCTTTTCCTTTGCTTTCCATTGGTGTACCCTAAGCTTGGATTCAAGCTCTTGGTGGTGGGGATTGATCACACCTTGCATTAATTAGTAAGTTTATGCATCTCTTTTGTGTAGTCTTCTTCTTCTTCTTCTTCTTCTTCTTTTTCTTCATATTTTCTGGTTTTGGATTTGTAACTTAGGGTTGTGTTTTATGTATTTTTGTGGTTTGATGCTTAGTTGAGCATCCTCTTGAGCCAAAGGGCAAAGAGAAGGTTGGATCTAATGGAGCTCATTGATTTAGAGCTAAGGATTGCAAGGTTTGGGAATTTGTGCTATATGTATTTTTGGCATGTTTAATTGAATGAAATTCTGGAAATTTTGATGTTCTTGATGTTATTACTAGTTATTATGTTATGGGTAGTGGTTTTCTTTGTCTATTAAACCTTGATTGTTTGATTTGGAACCAAAGGTGCGATTGATGGAATTGTGGTATAAATAGTGATGAAATTGATTATGTAAATAGATGTTGTTCCTTGAATTCATGAGTAGGATTTGTTTTAAAGCATGATTTAATGATGTTTGATTTGGTTTATTATTATTATTGGAGTGTGGATATGTTGGTTGAAGTGAGGGTTTTGGGATTTTTGGCTTGAATGACCTAGAAATCGCCTTTAGGAATTGCATCTGGGCATGGGTCACGGTGGCAACCAATCTGGTTACAACCGTGAGGCACGAACCAGATGCATTCTGCCGTGAGTTTGAATATGTCACGGTGGCAACCAATCTGGTTACCACCGTGAGGTGTCCAAACTTTAGATTCTATTTGGGCAGTGGGTATGTCACAGTGGCAACCTATTTAGTTACCACCGTGAGGTACTGTAGACACCGGGTCCCGGGCGGTCCAAGATCAGAATTACCCAATGATGAAACAAAAGACCGATTTTCGGCAAGAAAAGTGAGAATCGATCGTTCCCTTGTCAAAATTGATTTTTTTTTGAAAAATAATTAAAAATATATTTTAGAAATTAAAAATTAAAATGGGGTAAAAAAATAAATAATTTTGTGTCAAAATTTTATTAAAAAAAAAAAAAAAAAAGATCGCAGGTGCCATTTGCGGCAGCGCGGGGCCGCCCCTGCGCGCGAGGCGGGGGGGCACCGCGCGCCCCCCCTACGCGCGAGGCAGGGGGGCACCGCGCAACCCCCTGCGCGCGAGGCAGGGGGATCGCGCGACGCCCCTGTGCCCGAGGCAGCAACCTGCCGCGGGCAGTGCGGGGGCACCACACGCGCAGCAGACTGCCGCGCGCCCTTCCCCCTCCGCGCGACCTGCTGGTCTTCGCCTGTCCCTTTTTTTCGCTGTTTTCAGTCTGTTTTTTTTCAGTCTGATTGTTTCACCATTTTATGCTATTTTGGATTAACTAAAAATAAAAGCTTTTTTGTCCTTTGCCTTTTTTTGGCCAAGGCAAGATTAAATGAGGATTTTTCCCCTCATTTTGGAGGACGGCAGATTTTGGCAAAATAGAACCCTTGGCTTTTCTCTCTAAGATTTTTCTTCTCTCCAGGAAGCTCTTCTTGTTCTAAAAATTAATCAAAAAATCTTTAAGATTTCTTCTCAAATTTTAGCTTTTGCTACTACAAAATACTTGATCTTGGGTTGATTTAAGCAAGAGAAATTAATTTTCTTGGCTTGTTCATCCCACAAAAATATTTTCTCAAATTAGTTCGTTTAGAACACAGATTTTTACATTTTCTCCAAATATTTATCACTAAAATCGACAAGAGGAATGGATCGATACATCCTATTTCCAACCTAAAAATTCTGAGGGTAAACATCCTTGGACTTGTTCTCATTATTTTTTGTATATTATTTATTGTTCAATATCATGTCTATTATTTACTTTTAGCATTTTACTGTGTTAATACCACCATTAATATGTTATTTGTTGGCTTCAAATAGATTTTCATGTCCATGTGCTAATATTATTATTATTTATCGTTATCACTATTTATGCTTGTGTTCATGTTTAGGCTCATGCTATTGTTTGTTATTATCATTTTTATTATTCATTATTATCACATGTAGTTATTATTATTGTTATTCTATTGGCTGTCCATGCCATTATTCTTGGTATTATTATTATTATGATCATATTCATTCATATTATGTTCATTATTATGCTATTACCATTACTATCATTATTATCATTTATTATTGTTGCCATGATTATTTGTTATAATTTCACTATTATTTATTATCATTGCCCATTATTGTTGTTATTATTATTATTATTATTATTATTATTATTATTATTATTATTATTATTATTATTATTTTTATTATTATTATTATTGTTATTTTATTGTTGTTACCATCGCCATAATTTTATTATTGTTGTTACCTCGCCTTTATTTGATTAATTTTCAGAATGTTTGCTAATATATTTTGATGTTAATTTTTTGTCCGAGATTTAACTTGAGTCGGGTTACGTGAGCGCCCTGCGACTCCCCTGATGGGTCGCGACACGTGGATGAACACGTTGGTTCGGTGAGATCTCTCTAATTCCCCATCCTTTTGTTGTGTTTATTTGTAAATAATTATTTTATTTGTGCACGCGTGTGATAAAAAATCAGAAAAATATTTTTACTATTAAATCGGGATTTTTACTAATAAATTGGGACCAATGTCCCTTGTTTTAGCCCAACAATAAAAATATCACAATCAAAATGAAGAGTCAATTTTCTCAAAAAATGGGATCACTCATCCCCGTTTTCATCAAACAACCGAAATGACTCTTCGAACCCTCTTCGAATAAATGCGAAGGAACTAATGTTCCTAAAGCAATGTCCCGATTTATGCATGTCTTTTATTTTAATCTTACGTGAGTGTTTAAATTTATGTATATTATTTTCCTTTGGGCCCTTGTAATTAATTTTGGGGCAACTTTATTTATTTTTGGGGGATTGTATTCCGTCCCCATTCATATCTTTAATTTCCTTTTATCGGGGTTGTATTCCGCCCCAATTTCTCTTGTAATTGTGTGCTCGGGTGTTTACCGCTTTGATTTATCGCTTTTTTTCTATCTATTGCTTTATCACTTTTATTTACTTTCTTTACGTGCTTTTAATGCGTTATCCAATTAAATGCATCGCTCGTGTGAGATGAGAGATATAATTTTAAGAAGTTAAAAACCCACTTATACTTAACCAAAGCATAAATAAGAGGGAAGTTCCGAACACCAGATCTCTGGTCTCGACCAACAAGAGGTGAGAGACCTTTTCCCAATTCTTTAGAATTGGGTGGCGACTCCATGATACCTTAAAAGGTGCCTCTAGGTGCCATTAGGCTAGGTGGTTCTCCTCAATGTTCTATTGGGAGGGACGCACCGATGATGCCTCGTGGTGCCCATGATCAAAAGACGCGAACCTTCATACCTAGAATCCCAAAGGCGAATTCACAAGTGAGGGCCCTTGCTGGGTTGGTTCGGCGCGCGTCACAGTGGCGACTCCACTGGGGACTTCGTGTTTGAGACTTTGCTCCGAAAGTGCTTTGGTTAAGAATATGATTGGGCTTTTAAAACTTAAAATTCTATCACTCATCAAAAATTGCATCACATTCTAGAGCCTTAGAAATATGTTAGTTGGTCCCTTTTTTGCCTCGGTGCGTTCCCAAAGCACAACTCCACTTTCACTCATTGTGGGGAAGTGTTAGGGATAATCACCAGCCCAAGCCTAGTACCTTTTGGTATATCAAAATGGAGACCCGATCGGTCGTTATGCTCGTGATGAGCTAGACCCGTTGGCGCGGACCATGCTTGGGTAGCCTAAAAAAAAAATCACCCTGACCAAAGCCCATGTAATGGCGAATAGAAACTTCCACTAGGTGGTATGCTCCTTAATGTGATGCTTGTGACATGGGCCATCGCGTATTAAACAAAATCAAGCAAGTTAAGTGATCTTTTATCAAAGGCTTTCATGCCCCGGTGAGCCCACCTTAACTTGATTGAATTGTCCAAATACGTAATGGCCAAAACTCATACGCGTGTACATTAGACTAAAGCTGTTATGTTGCCGGCTTTTCGCCGTGCGCTTCGCGCGTTCCTAGGGTCCCTTGTTGACCCATGGACTAAGCCCACCTAGGAAAGAGACCACATTGCCCCGTGTGCGGGAGAAATAAGGTTGGAAGGGTCTTTTTGCTTGCATGTGGTTGTGGATGCTGCATTAACACGATCATGCATCTTTAATGACATGCACGCATCATGCTAACCCCTTTAATCGTTTCAGCCATCATAGATTCATTCGAGTGGTCCAGGGATCCCAGCGGAAGGTTGGTAAGAAATCAAGCAGTTGATCCGTCAGGGTTAGCACTCGGTTCGGGTTCAGATTGGGATAGAAGCTCAGACTCTTACTCAGAACAATCCTCTAGATCAGAAATGGCAGACTTATCGCAAGAGTCGGGTGCTGTAACAACACAGGACTTGGACAAGAGGTTCGAAGATTTTGAAAGAAAGATTTTGGCCATGATGGGGAACTTTGTCGCCCAGATGACACCACACGCTGGACAACCATCCGGAACTCCAGCTGTTGACCCGGTCGAAACACCTGTTGTGGAGACCACTATACCAACTACTATTGTACCACAGCCAGTTACTGAACCCAGAGTGGTGGCACTAGTTGAGCAACCGAGGGCGAGAATTCCGGATCCAAGGGATGATTTCTTAGGGGAAGAGGAGGATGAGCCAGTAGTCCCTCAAGCGGCGAGGTGCAAAGCTCCTAAGCCAGAGGATGATGTGGTGAGGAAGATAGAGGAAAGAATGGAGGCCATCGCACGAATGGTGTCAGTCGGAAAGGGGGTCATCCCCAAAGATGTAGACTTGGGTGAGGAGGAGCTGCTGCCCCAGAGATTTAAGATGCCAGATTTACCAAAGTTCGATGGCTCGTCTGACCCCTCGGCCCATCTTAAGCAATATGCCTTAATCATGAAGGGCACAGGTCTTACCAAGAAGCAAAAGGTGGAGTACTTCTGCCTTAGTTTGACGGGGTCAACGGTTGATTGGTACCACGGTTTAAACAGGAGGTCGAAAGAAGATTAGGATCTGCTTGCAAGTGAGTTCATGAGGCAGTACGACTGCAGCACCCGCATGGAAGTGACGTTAAAAGACCTCGAGCTCCTGCAACAAAAGTCTGGTGAATCTTTCCATGACTACCTTATGCGGTGGAGGAATCGCGTTATGGAGATGAAGAGAAAACCCGATACCTGGACCAAATCAGACTATTTATCAAAAATGCAAGCCCATACTTGAGGGAGGGGCTTAAGATGAAAGGGCTCAAGGATTGGGAATCCTTAAAAGACATAGCAATTGAAGCTGAATCGGAGTACTTGGCAAGGAAAGCCAATAATGACAGTTTTGCTCGAAAGAACTTCGGGAACCAAGGCGAGAATAGGTCAAGTGGCGCCGAAAGTAGCAGTAATAGAGTGGGCAAAACAGCGAAAGTTTCAACCACGGATGCGAACCAGAGGCACTATTCGAATTTGGGGAGGCCATTGTCCTGGGTTCTTGAACGATTAATGAAAGAGGGAAAACTTCAACCATTGCCAGCCAGACAAGCTAAGACCTACGGCCAGCCGAACCATAGAGGGGACCAATACCGTGCTTTCCACCAGCACACTGGTCACCTCACTGACTCTTGCAGAACTTTAAGGGATCTGGTCCAGGATGTCATTGACAGTAAGCAGATCTCCGACCCTGAAAAGAGGGAAAAGAAGAAGAATACCGGGTATAATGCCATTCCTCCCCCAGTCTTCATGATAGGATCAAGCTTGCCAGAGTGGTACGTGTTGAGGGATCTCTACGGCAATGATTACGTGGCTATCGTCCGCCCCGAACAGGAAGTCAATAGGGAGAAGCCCCAGGTCAACATGATAGAATGTTGGGACTCAACCAGTGAAGGTGAGACTGAAGAGGCCGACGAGCCGAAGGATGTATGGAACTCTGGGGGTGAAGAAGAAGAAGAAGCGCAAGAGGTACAGGCTGTCACCCGCAGTGGAAGAGTGGTGCCGGAAATTGAGAAGCAACAGAACCCAATGCCTCCGACGGTGGAGCAAGAAACGGAAGAGAATCATATCCTAAAGCAACTGAAGAAGACGACAACACAAATATCCATCTGGGACCTATTGAGGCAATCCCCGAGCCATAGGCAGAAGCTAGTTGAAGCCTTATGTGAATCGACAGTTGCCACCACTATCTCGCCCTCCGAGTTATTAGGCATTGTGAAAGGGGGATCTGAAGAAAACATAGTCTACACGGAGGCCGACTTGCCAATCGAGGGTCGTAATCACAATCGCCCTCTATATATCCGAGCTCAGATCAATGGTAAACACACGGCCTGTGTCATGGTGGATGATGGGTCCTCCATTAATGTGTGCCCGCTAGTGGCGCTACCTTCACTTGGATTGAATGAGGGCATGTTGAGTGAATCTGATCTGACCATCACTGCTTATGATAACTCGAGAAGGCAAGCTGCTGGGACTTTTAAGGCTCAAGTCAAGATCGGTCCAGTTGAGATAGAGGCTGAGTTTGTTGTCCTGCCAATACCGGCTAACTTTGCAGTGCTGCTTGGAAGGCCTTGGTTTCACAAGTTGGGAGGGGTTCCATCTATGCTCCATCAAACGATTAAGATTCCCCATGAAGGCCAGATTGTGACCATTAAAGCAGCTAGTGACAATCAAGTGTCAGTGCTCGAAATTTCAAATCAACCCTTCAGTGGTTTCCACGTGGCTATGGTGAATGAGGAAGATGCGTCGATGGTAAGCCCCCAAGTTGTCAATATGATGAAAAGGATAAGCTTTCTCCCCGGGGCTGGTTTGGGTAAGAGCTCATAAGGGATTCAAGAGCCTATCGCCACAAGGGGGCAAAAGGATAGGAGAGGTTTAGGCTACGCTACTGATGCCAAGAAGAGCAAGCCTGCGGAAGTGCCGTACATTTTGGAGACTTTTGTACCGGCTGCATCGGCGTGTGCCTACTGTGGGGAGGCAGAGCCTCAGTGGATTGGTGGAAAGATCACCCCAAGTTTTGAAATCTTCAACGATGTGTTCGATTGGTCCGAGGGAATGGTCAAGACGGTGGAAGCTTTCTGGGATGAGGAAATCTTCAATTAGACTCTAGCATGGGATCGAGAAGTTCTCGAGGAGGTTATCACCAAAAGCCTGCTGGCTGCTCAATCAAAGGGTAAAGAGAAGATGGAGGATGGAGCGGCGGTGCCAGAATTGAAGAGTCTGAAGACAGCTATGATAATGATAGCTTTGCTGATGTACTTTTTATTCCCGAACTATTTGACAATTTTGTCTGTAATTCTGAGTACCTTAATAATATGAATGACTTTGCTTACTTGTGCGACGTTTCTCATGATTTTATTATGCATGATCACGAGCATAAATCATTTATATTTGACATTAACTCAACCAATACCACCTCATTTAATCTCGGGACTTTGGAAAATCCAAAGGAAATCTTGATAGCATCCGATGTAACTCTTGAGGAAAGGATAAAATTTGAGAGAATTTTGAAAAAATATGAAAGAGTCTTCGCCTGGACCTATGAGGATATGCCAGGGATTGATCCGGCAGTTGCCGGACACACCATTCCGACCTACCCAGAGTGCAAGCCGGTCAAACAGAAGCTCAGGAGGCTGAGACCAGAATGGGCAGAAAAGGTAAAGGAAGAGGTGCACAAGCAGATCGAAGCCAAATTCCTGGTAGAGGTCCAATACCCCACGTGGTTAGCCAATGTTGTCCCCGTAGCCAAGAAGGATGGGAGAGTCCGAGTGTGTGTTGACTACCGAGACCTGAATAAGGCCTGCCCGAAAGATGACTTTCCCCTACCCCATATTGATGTACTGGTGGATAGCGCGGCCGCTTGTATGATGTACAACTTTATGGATGGGTACGCGGGGTACAACCAAATCCTTAACAGGATTGTGGATCGAATCAAGACAGCTTTTATCACAGAATGGGGGACATTCGCCTACCGAGTGATGCCTTTTGGGTTAAAGAATGCTGGAGCGACATACCAAAGGATGGCTACTAAGATCTTGAGTGACTTGATCCACAAGGACGTCGAAGTGTATGTCGATGATATGATGATCAAGGTAGCAACTCGAGAAGGACATTTCGAGGCCTTGGAAAAGTTCTTTCAGAGGATCGACAAGTATAATCTTCGCCTCAATCCCAAGAAATGCATCTTCGGAGTTACCTCGGGTAAGCTATTAGGCCATGTGGTAAGCCAAAGGGGAATAGAAGTGGACCCTGATAAAATCAAGGCAATCAGAGAAATGCTAGCGCCCCAAAAGGAAAAGGAAGTCCAGAGTTTTCTGGGCAAATTGCAGTACATCAGTAGGTTCATTTCCAAGCTCACTTCAGTATGCGAACCAATTTTTAAGCTCCTCAGGAAGAATCAGCCAGTCAGGTGGAACGACGACTGCAAGAAGGCTTTTGATATCATTAAGGATTACCTTCAGCACCCCCCAGTACTGCGGCCGCCACGGCCTGTTAAACCATTGATCCTTTACCTAGCAATAGAGGAAAATTCTGTAGGGGCCATGATGGCCCAAGAGGATGAGTTCGGGGTCGAATTTGCGGTTTACTACCTCAGCAAGAAATTCCTCCCTTATGAAGCCAAGTATGTTGAAGTGGAAAAGATCTGCCTAGCAGTAATCTGGGCATCAAAGAAACTGAGGCATTACTTTCATTCCTATAGAGTGCAGGCTGCTGCCAAGCAAAATCCCCTCCGATACCTGCAACATGCACCCTCTTTACTAGGGAAAATGGGAAGATGGTTGATATTGCTACAAGAATTCGATGTGGAATACATTACTAGAAAGACCATTAAAGGTCGAGCAGTTGCGGAGTTTCTTGCTGACCATCCAATTGAAGGAGACCAGCTACTGTATGAATTCCCTGACGAAAACGTGGTAGCCATCACCGTGCAGAAGTGGCAGATGTATTTTGATGGAGTAGTAAATAGCAAGGGAGCTGGAACAGGAGTGATTCTAGTAACCCCAGACGGAGAGAAGCTTCCCTTAGCCAAGAAACTAAGGTACAGAGCCACCAATAACGAGGCTGAGTATGAAGCCTGTATCTTTGGGTTAGAAGTGCTCTCAGCCGTGGGGGCAAAAGTAGTAGAGGTCTTCGGGGACTCATCCTTAGTAATCCACCAAGTCAGGGGTGAATGGGCCATCAAGGAAGAGCGGCTGTTGCCATATGCGAAGTGCTTGAAAGAACTTAGTGGCCAGTTTGAAGTTTACACTTTTAACTACGTGCCTCGAGATGAGAACCAATTGGCAGACGCCCTAGCTACCTTGGTATCCATGTGGGATAACCCAGAAGGAATAGTTATGAAGCCTGTGCTCATTTCCAGTTCAAGCAAGCCATACTTTGAGACCGAGCAAGTCGGGGATGTCGAGGTTACTGATGGAAAACCATGGTACTATGATGTCCAGAATTATTTAGAGAGGTCAATATTCCCGGAAGAAGCCATTGAAAAGGACCAAAGGCTGATTCGCAAACTGTCCACTCAATTCATCAGTGTAGACGGGGGTGTTATACAAGAGACAGGCCGATGGCATACAACTAAGATGCATAGATGGGAAAGAGGCTAAAAGGGTCATGGAAGAAACCCATGCAGGGGTCTGTGGGGCCCATATGAATGGTCTAGCCCTAGCAAAGAAAATAATGCGGCAAGGATTCTTCTGGCTAACAATGGATACAGATTACTCTAAATATGTGAAGGAGTACCAATTATGCCAGCAATATGCTAATCTGAGACACCTGCCAGTGTTGGAATTGTGCAACCTGACGTCTCCGTGGCCATTTGCAGCATGGGGTATTGACATTATAGGAGAGATACACCCGACAGCCTCTAATGGGCACAGGTTTATCGTAGTCGCCATTGATTACTTCACTAAGTGGGTTGAGGCTGAATCCTTCAAGAAATTAGGCGCCCGGGAAATGGCCAGGTTCATCGAGTGACATTTGATCTGTAGGTACGGTCTCCCGCATCACATCGTGTCAGATAATGGGGTACAGTTCCAAGCTGAGACTAAGCAGATGCTCAAGAAGTACGCCATCCAACACCATAAGTCCTCTCCATACCGACCGCAGGCCAACGGAGCAGTCGAGGCAGCTAATAAGAACATCAAGAAGATATTGGCTAAGATGGTGCAAACCTATAAAGACTGGGCCGAGAAATTGCCATTTGCACTATGGGGCTATAGGACCACCGCCAGAACTTCTACAGGGGTTACCCCTTTCTCCTTGGTTTACGGGACGGAAGCAGTCCTACCAGTAGAAATAAAACTCCAGTCATTGAGGGTGGTGACAGAAACTCAGCTACCAGAAGCCGAATGGGCCCAGCAGCGACTACTACAGTTGAACCTATTGGACGAAGGTAGGATGCGGGCATACTACCACAATCAAATCTACCAGAAAAGGCTAGCTCGCTCATTTGGGAAGAAAGTAAGAAAGCACCCATTGAAGGAAGGAGACCTAGTCTTCAAACAGATGAGGCCGGGGGTTCCGGACTTTCGAGGCAAGTTTAGGCCAACTTGGGAAGGACCCTTCGTTTTGAAGAAGCGTTTGTCTAAAGGAGCTGCGATCCTGACAGATAGTGATGGGAATGAATTTAGGGAGCCGGTCAACGTCGACAGGTTGAAAAGATTCCACGGCTGAAGACAAAAAAAAAAAAAAAAAACCCGAGAGGGCTGATTGATAACAGGAGTTGTGATGCTTTTGAGATCTACCTCGAGATTAAATGCGGTCTGGTATCCTGGGCCTAATGTCAAATGATGATCATGCGTAATGAAATCACACGAGAAACGTGTACATGTATGCAATTATGCACTCAAAGAAGCTCTTTTATCCAATAAATGTCCATAGTTCTTTTCAGACGAGTAATATGTCACTCCCCATTTGAATGCATCCGCTGCTGTCACTCCCCATTCGAATGAGCACAATTTATCCATGCAACCGACATAAACTTTCTTTAAAAAAAAAAAAAAAGGCCGTTAGAGATGAAAATCGTGACTGGCGCTCTAAGCAAAAGTTAGGCCAAAGGGCGGGGTGAAAACCTAGCAACAGGCAGTCTGCCCTACAAAAAAAAAATTAAATAAGTAAAAGCCGCTAGATTGGGTTGGGTCCATTCCAGGCAAAAATAAGGTGCAGGGTTATGTGAAAATCCGACAAGGACGCATCTCCCGCTAAGAAAAGCTAGTGTGAAAATCCACGAGGGACGCACTACCTTTAAAACAATGACGCTTAGAGCGATAAGGCGACATTACCTTGGGCAACCCCTTTCAAGCAAAGACACACATCGGGCAATCCTCCCTGAAAGATTATGAGTCAGAGTCCCTAAATCAGGGCAGCACCTTTCGACACTTGGGGGCATAATCGACCAAACGAAGCCACGACTCGCTTCAGCGAGAGTTATCACACCTCGACCACTGGGCCACTTAGATGAATGGTGTCGCCTGCATCCTGCATGGCATATGCATATGCACGTGCATAACTTACCCTTGCATACAAATATCTTTTGATTTCGCAAGAAAGTCTGGCGCCTTTACACACCGACAAGCTGGTGTTTATCAGTCGTTCAGCCGTGGTTTCACATACCGACAAGCCGGTGTTCTATCAATTGCGTTCTTTAAAGTCTGGCGCCTTCACACACCGACAAGCTGGTGTTTATTAGTCGTTCAACCGTGGTTTCACACACCAACAAGCTGGTGTTTATCAGTCGTTCAACGTGGTTTCACACACCGACAAGCTGGTGTTCTATCAATCGCGGTCTTCAAAGTCTAGCGCCTTCACACACCGACAAGCTGGTGTTTATCAGTCGTTCAGCTATGGTTTCACACACCGACAAGCTGGTGTTCTATCAATCGCGTTCTTCAAAGTCTGGCGCCTTCACACACCGACAAGCTGGTGTTTATCAGTCGTTCAGCCATGGTTTGACACACCGACAAGCTGGTGTTCTATCAATCATGTTCTTCAAAGTCTGGCGCCTTCACACACCGACAAGCTGGTGTTTATCAGTCGTTCAGCCATTGTTTCATGTCGACAAGCTGACGTTCCTCAATCATGTTACCAGTAGTAATCCTATGATGCTGATAAGCTGGCAAGACCAAGTTCCGGACAGCGACCGCCTCAGGTACGCATCTCTCCCTCTCTTTTATGAATTTTGGCTCACTTATGCACCTATGTTCTAAGCTCCCCAAAATTGAGGGCAACTGTAGACACCGGGTCCCGAGGCGGTCCAAGATCAGAATTACCCGAAGATGAAACAAAAGACCGATTTTCGGCAAGAAAGTGAGAATCGATCGTTCCCTTGTCAAAATTGGTTTTTTTCGAAAATTAATTAAAAATATATTTTAGAATTAAAAATTAAAATGGGGTAAAAAAATAAATAATTTTGTGTCAAAGTTTTATTAAAAAAAAAAAAAAGATCGCAGGTGCCATTTGCGGCAGCGCGCAGGGGCGCCTGCGCGCAGGCCGCCCTCCGCTCCTGCTCGCGAGGCGGGGGGGGGGGGGGGGGGGGGGGGGGGGGGGGGGGGGGGGGGGGGGGGGGGGGGGGGGGGGGGGGGGGGGGTACCGCGTGCCCCCCTGCGCGGGAGCAGGGGGTACCGCGCGACCCCCTGCGCGCGAGGCAGGGGGATCGCGCGACGCCCCTGTGCGCGAGGCAGGCGCCTCGCGCGACGCCCTGCACGCGAGGCAGAAGCCTGCCGCGCGCGGTGCGAGGGCACCAGCGCGTAGCAGACTGCAGCGCCCCCTTCCCCCTCCGCGCGACCTGCTGGTCTTCGCCTGTCCCTTTTTTTTCGCTATTTTTAGTCTATTTTTTTCATTCTGATCGTTTCACCATTTATGCTATTTTGGATTAACTAAAAATAAAAGCTTTTTTGTCCTTTGCCTTTTTTTGGCCAAGGCAAGATTAAATGAGGATTTTCCCCTCATTTTGGAGGACGGCAGATTTTGGCAAAAGAGAACCCTTGGCTTTTCTCTATAAGATTTTTCTTCTCTCCAGGAAGCTCTTCTTGTCTAAAAATTAATCAAAAAATCTTTAAGATTTCTTCTCAAATTTTAGCTTTTGCTACTACAAAATACTTGATCTTGGGTTGATTTAAGCAAGAGAAATTAATTTTCTTGGCTTGTTCATCCCACAAAAATATTTTCTCAAATTAGTTCGTTTAGAACACAGATTTTTACATTTTCTCCAAATATTTATCACTAAAATCGACAAGAGGAACAGGATCGATACATCCTATTTCCAACCTAAAAATTCTGAGGGTAAACAACCTTGGTCTTGTTCTCATTATTTTTTGTATATTATTTATTGTTGTTAATAATATTTTTTTTACTATCAATATCATGTCTATTATTTACTTTTAGCATTTTACTGTGTTAATACCACCATTAATATGCTATTTGTTGGCTTCAAATAGATTTTCATGTCCATGTGCTAATATTATTATTATTTATCGTTATCACTATTTATGCTTGTGTTCATGTTTAGGCTCATGCTATTATTTGTTATTATCATTTTTATTATTCATTATTATCACATGTAGTTATTTTTATTGTTATTCTATTGGCTGTCCATGCCATTATTCTTGGTATTATTATTATTATGATCATATTCATTCATATTATGTTCATTATTATGCTATTACCATTACTATCATTATTATCATTTATTATTGTTGCCATGATTATTTGTTAT
The DNA here is from genome assembly GCA_947683425.1 of Excoecaria cochinchinensis. Lineage (NCBI taxonomy): Eukaryota > Viridiplantae > Streptophyta > Magnoliopsida > Malpighiales > Euphorbiaceae > Excoecaria > Excoecaria cochinchinensis. Next base: position 10,475,364 of record CANTUQ010000004.1, read on the forward strand.
AATTTCACTATTATTTATTATCATTGCCCATTATTGTTGTTGTTATTATTATTATTATTATTATTATTATTATTATTATTATTATTTTTATTATTATTATTATTGTTATTTTATTGTTGTTACCATCGCCATAATTTTATTATTGTTGTTACCTTGCCTTTATTTGATTAATTTTCAGAATGTTTGCTAATATATTTTGATGTTAATTTTTTGTCCGAGATTTAACTTGAATCGGGTTACGTGAGCGCCCCGCGACTCCCCTGATGGGTCGCGACACGTGGATGAACACGTCGGTTCGGTGAGATCTCTCTAATTCCCCATCCTTTTGTTGTGTTTATTTGTAAATAATTAATTTATTTGTGCACGCGTGTGATAAAAAATCACAAAAATATTTTTACTATTAAATCGGGATTTTTACTAATAAATTGGGACCAATGTCCCTTGTTTTAGCCCAACAATAAAAATATCACAATCAAAACGAAGAGTCAATTTTCTCCAAAAATGGGATCACTCATCCCCGTTTTCATCAAACAATCGAAATGACTCTTCGAACCCTCTTCGAATAAATGCGAAGGAACCAATGTTCCTAAAGCAATGTCCCGATTTATGCATGTCTTTTATTTTAATCTTACGTGAGTGTTTAAATTTATGTATATTATTTTCCTTTGGGCCCTTCTAATTAAATTTGGGGCAACTTTATTTATTTTTGGGGGATTGTATTCCGTCCCCATTCATATCTTTAATTTCCTTTTATCGGGGTTGTATTCCGCCCCGATTTCTCTTGTAATTGTGTGCTTGGGTGTTTACCGCTTTCATTTATTGCTTTTTTCTATCTATTGCTTTATCACTTTTATTTACTTTATTTACGTGCTTTTAATGCGTTATCCAATTAAATGCATCGCTCGTGTGAGATGAGAGATATAATTTAAAGAAGTTAAAAACCCACTTATACTTAACCAAAGCATAAATAAGAGGGAAGTTCCGAACACCGGATCTCTGGTCTCGACCAACAAGAGGTGAGAGACCTTTTCCCAATTCTTTGGGATTGGGTGGCGACTCCATGATACCTCAAAAGGTGCCTCTAGGTGCCATTAGGCTAGGTGGTTCTCCTCAATGTTCTATTGGGAGGGACGCACCGATGATGCCTCGTGGTGCCCATGATCAAAAGATGCGAACCTTCATACCTCGAATCCCAAAGGCGGATTCACAAGTGAGGGCCCTTGCTGGGTTGGTTCGGCGCGCGTCACAGGTACCCCATAAATGCATTCTGTTTTGAGGTCTGGGTATGTCACGGTGACAACCAGATGGGTTACCACCGTGAGGTACCCCAGACTTGCATTCTGTCGAAGATCCCTGGTATGTCACGGTGGCAACCAATCTGATTACCACCGTGACCTACCCTGTTTTTGCAATAAAATCCTGTTTATTTTGCATGTTTTACGGATGTTTAATTATGGATTTTTGCACACATTGTCACTTAATATGAGCTGTATACTAGTAAGATGAGTGATAATTGCATGTACTGATTTATCAAAGTATGTGAATTCTTTGCTTGTTATAATTGAACTATGGCCATTAACTGTGTAGATTAGCCTGCGAGTCAACTAAGTGGATAGTTAGGCATGCCTAATAGTCTTATATCTGCAGCCTCAGTTCTGTTTGGACCCCGATCAGGTCCCATTTGGTTCCTCGCGAACCTCTAATGTTTTTGGATCTTGTTTAAGGTCCCTTTATAAAATGTTTTGCAAATGATAAAGTATATTGGTTTTCGATTCGTACCCGTAAGGTACTGTCTGTAATCGATCCGTACCCGTAAGATACTGTCTGTAATCGGTTCATACCCGTAAAGTACTGTCCGTTCACTCTTTATCCACTACTTTGAGTCGGCAGGTGCTTTATTGTTTGGAATTGTTTTGCTAATTATGAGAATGTATTATCCGAACATGGTTATTAATGTGATATTACAAAAACAGTTATGTTTTATCAAAGGTATGATTCTATATGTCTGTATGTTTGTACTTCTATCTAATACATATTTTAATTATGCCATCTGTATGTGTTTTGCTTGACGACCATTGTGAATGGCCGTCCATTTGATTTGTGTGTTTCCACACTAAGCGTTTCTCGCTTAGCACGGTGTGTTTACCCGTGCAGGTGTGGAAGGAGTTACCTTGGGAGAGTCGTCGCAGCCAGGCCAACACAGCTGGGTTAGATAGTAAGGCTTACTTTTGAACTGAATGATTCTTTTGTATAGAACTCTCTCTCTTATGTCATTTTGTAATAGCTTTCGCATCGGTATAAGTATAATTTTGGATATGTAATTATTTATTGTTCCGTTGGTTGATCAAACAGTAATGTAATGGTTTCTGTTATATTAATGCATGATCAGCTTCTTTCATGGTTAGGTTCGTAAAGTTTTTAATTACCCTGTATTTCAGTATATATATATATATGTTTGTGTATGAATGTATGTATATTCTACATCTATACGGTGGCACCTTTACCCAAACGGCATCTCATTCCTTAACGGATGGGATCGCCTTCATATGAGTAAGGGGTGTTACAACGACACTATCACTTCATCAAATCGAAAGGTTAGCACGATGGCGGCACTACCACTCTATGGAGGGTTAGCACGACTACGGCACTACCGCTTCAACAAGCAATAGCACGCCTACAACATGGCAACAATCACCACCACAAACTCCCTACATCTGAAAGACAGCTGCCTCAGGTACGTGTCTCTTTCCTTTTCTTCTTTGAGTTTAGGCTTATCTAGACACTAGTGTACTAGATTCCCCTAAACTGGGGGCAACTGTAGACACCGGGTCCTGAGTCAGCCTAGATCGAAGTTACCCGATGATGACAAGTTCCATCGTAGGCTAAAAAGGTTAAAAGTGATGATTTGCTTGTCAAATTTGCATTTTAGAGTGAAAAATTGAAAAATAATAAAAAATTTTTTAAAAAATTAGATTTGAAAAATGGGGCTTAGAAATTACAATATTTTTCAAAAAATAAAAAAATTAAAATAAAAAAATTAATTTTCGGAGCGTCGGTCGCGCGGTAATGCTGCGGCTGAGTGTGCGCTCGCGCGCAGCGCAGCACGCGTGTGACGCCCGTCACTCAATAGCGACGGGCGTCCCGCCTTTCCTAGCCGTCGTTAAAACATCTGAAACTTCTCTTTTCCGATTTTTCACCCTTTTTTTCAGATTTTTTCACCCCAAAAACGCATTTTTTCACCCTAAATGAAGGTTTTTGAGTCCAAATTAAATTCAAAAACATCTTTTTAGGTAATTAATTAATAAAACTTGATTTTATCATTAAAAATAAAGGAATTTGTGTTAAAATAAAATTCTTTTTCCTAATTGAATTAGGGCATCTTTTTTTCATCCTATAAATTCTTTATGATGAAAACGTAAGGAGAGCCTCCATTATTTTTATTTTTTTTCACATCAGAATTTTCTGCATTCTTTCTTCTTGGATTTACTTTCTTTTCTTTTCAAAAATTTTTAGATTTCTCTTTTAATTAATAAGGTTTAATTGAGATTGGAAAATTAATTTTCAGCTCTTAATTATTCCAATTAATTTCTTTGTTTGTCTCCATAAACATAAGAAATTAATTCTCTCTTTCAAATCAAATTTTTTATTCTTGAGCATTCAAATTAATTTTTTTGTTTCATTCATAAACAAAAGTGATTAATTTTATTGCTAAATTATTTTCTCAAGTAATTTTTCAAGGATATTATCACTTTACCTTCATTGGATCCAAAATTCTGAGGGTAAATATTCTGGGCTTGATTTTTATTTTCTTTTATTTTTTTTATATGTAATTTGTTCATGTATATTCTATTGTTTTTATTAATTTACATATTGTTTTCATTTATCTATTTATTTTATTATTGTTATATTTGTTTTTATTTAATATGCTTATATATTATATTATTCTTATTCATGTAAATATTGATTGTTTATTATTTTTAACATGTAATCAATTTAATTTACTTTGATTTCTCATTATTTTTAAATATAATTAATAATCTCATTTTAATTGATACTTTTACCATATAAATGTTTTAATATTAATTGTGATTATACTAATTAACCATGTTGCTCATTTAATCGTTTTCATCATTCTTTCGTTTATTCATTTTTATTATTCTTTTCTTCATTATTTTATATATTCGTTGATTTGTTTCTATTCATCATTATTATTATCATGTTCATATTTTCTTGTATTAATTTACTAACATGTTTTATTTTATTTTAATCACCTTATTTTATTATTTATTATATTTGATTTATTCAATTACTAACATTATTTTATTTGTGTTTTATTTTTATTTGACATCTTATTTTTCGTTTTGGACATTTTGCGAGTACCCGAGGAGTTCCAAGGAGGCTCGTTTGGCGGGGTCTTTTTCTTTGATCTTTTATTATTTGTATCATTTTTATTTTGCTTTTCCATTTATTTTTGCCATATAATTTTCTTATAAAATTGTTTATTTAGGCCCGCTAGAAAGAAAGCCACTAAATATATTTTATTTATTAACTTGGTATTTTTTCTAAATAAAATGGGATCGATGACCCAATTTTCTCCATCCAAAATCATCACATCAAAATTATTTCATAATAAGTATACATGCGAGGACCAATGTCCTCACCATAATCAATATCCCGATTTATGTATGATTTTTATTTTATTTACAATGGGGGTTGTATTCCGCCCCTAGTTTTATTGTATTTTATTTTCATGTACTTTATTTTATTTACCCTTTTATTTATCGCTTTCCTTGAATGATCAAACTTGCGCTCTAATTATTGCATCGAGATGTATGAGAAAAGGGATGAAAACGTAAATTCAAAACTTAATTATAAAATAACCAGGGTATGAATAAATGAGAAGTCCCAAACCATCTCTGGTCTTTGGGGTCAATGAGGCAAGAGGACCATTCCAATGTTTCATTGGAATGTGATCTCCAAGACACCTCTTGTGTCTCACCGAAAGACTTAAATTTACAATCCTAGGCTCCACGGCGTTAGAAGGTCATTCCAGTGTTCTATTGGGATGATATCTCCAAGATCCCTTTGGCTTGTCAAAAATGGATATATATGTGCCGTTTCAGGCTCATTGAGGCTAGATGACCTTTCTCAATGTTCTATTGAGTGGCGACTCCAAGAAACGTCCTTGTTGCCCAACATAGACGCACTTGTAATTCATTACAAGTTTTAATGAACCTCTCTCGAAAGCCCTAAGAGCGGGCCTTCGGGGCCTCTGTGATGCGTGCCGAACCCCGTCGGATGCCCCGAAGGCCCGCTCTTAGGGCTTTCGAGGGAGGTTAATGAAAACTTGTAAGGTATTTACAAGTGCGTCTATTTTGGGCAACAAGAAGGTTTCTTTAAGTCGCCACCCAATAGAACGTTGGGACAGATCGTCTAGCCTCGGTGAGCCTAAGACGGCGCATAATATCCATTTTGGGCAAGCCAAAGGGATCTTAGAGATATCACCCCAATAGAACACTGGAATGATCCTCTAACCCCGTGGAGTCTAGGATTATAAATTTAAGTCTTTTGGTGGGACACAAGAGGTGTCTTGGAGATCCCATCCCAATGAAACATTTGAATGGTCCTCTCGCCTCGTTGAGCCTAAAGACCAGAGATGGTTCGGGACTTTTCATTTATTCATACCTTGGTTATTTTATAATTAAGTTTTGAATTTAAGTTTTCATCCCTTTTGTCATACATTTCGATGCAATAATTAGAGCGCCAGTTATTCAGTTAGGGAAAGCGGTAAATAAAACAAGATTAAAATAAAATACATTAAAGTAAATACAACAAAACTAGGGGCGGAATACAACCCCCATTGTAAATAAAGTACAAACCATATATAAATCGGGATATTCATTAATGATGAGGACATTGATCCTCGCATGCATATTTATTATAGAATAATTTTCATGTGATGATTTTGGATGGAGAAAATTGAGACATTGGTCCCATTTTTATTTAGGAAAAATACCAAGTAAATTAATAAAAATAGTTTGGTGATTTTCTTTCTAGCAGATCTAAATAAACAATTTTACAAGAAAATTATATGACAAAAATAAAAAAAAGCCAAATAAATAAAATATTAAAAATAAAGAAATTAAGCATTTAACCCAAGCGAGCCATTCGCGCACGAGTGCGCTGAGCGACACCTTGCACGACGCTCACGCCTGCCGCGCGCGGCCGACGCCCAGATCACCCAAATCTCGCCTAAATCGCCCCTTTTTCGCGGATTTTTTATTTTTCTCCTATTTTTGACCTTTTTTCACCCAAATTTTGGGATTTTGAATATTTTCTTCCATTTTTACACCCAAAATCAAGGGAATTAAATAAAAATCTGATTTTTCTTCCATAAATCAATTTTTTTCCTTTTTTCTCATTTTAAGTGGGAAAATTGGAAGATTAATATTTTGGAGGAAGAGCTCATTTTTTTCATCTTCTTTTTTCTCTTTTCTTCTAAAAAAAAAGAATTATCTCCATCTTTTTTTTTTGACACTTCTTTTCTCCAAATAAAATTCTAAGATTAAGAAATTCAATTTTTGATCTAGAATTTTGATTGAGACAAGAAAAATCTTTCTTTTTGCTTGAATCTTGGATCTTTTTATCAAAAATATTTTTGAAAATAATTTTTTGTTCTTGAAGATTAAGTTTATTTTCATAGTTTTAATCTTTTTTATCAAAAAATAATTGTTCTTGAAACAAAGAAATCAATTCTTTGTCTTCAAGAATTAATTTCTTTCCTTCCAATTTTTTTTATCAATTTTCCCTTGGAATAAATTTCCAATTTTTATTATTTTCATTTTTATCTCTATTTTGTGAATTGCAACAAGGAAAATCAATCATTTTCATCATTAATTGAATCCAAATCTGAGGGTAAATATTCTAGACTTGATCCCTTAACTTTTATTTTTCTTTTATTTATTTTGCTTATATTTAATTGTTAATCATGTAGATCTTTACATTTATTTTGTTTTTATTTATTTCATGTGTTTTTGTACATAGATCTAATATTTCTAAATATTATTTTTATGTTATCTCATTTTATTATTATTATTATTATCATTATTATTATTATTATTATTATTATTATTATTATTATTATTATTATTATTATTATTATCATTATTTATTTTATTTAATATGTTAATCAATTTATTTTAATACGTTATTTATTTGACTTGTCATATATAATGCATGTTTTATTTATTCTAATATATGATTTATTGTTTTATGTGTTTAATTAATTTCTTTGGTTTAATCACTAACATAAATTTCATTTGTCTTTGTTTTTTTTGGTTTCAAATCCGTATTTTTTCTTGTTTGAGCATCCATGCAAGTGAAGGAGGAGATTCGAGGTTTGATCATTTTATTGTACATGTTAATTTTCCTTTGTTTATTTTTGATTTATTTGTTATATAATTGTTAAATGAAATAATTTTTATGCATGCTTAATTAAAAAATCACACAAAAGTATTTCTATAAAATAAATTGGTTTTTCCTAATAAAATGGGACCAATGTCCTAGTTTTTCATCCAAATACATTGTCACCATCAAAATTATTTTATTTAATTATGCATGAGAGTACCAATGTCCTCATTCTCAATAAATACCCCATTTTATGCATGATTTTGTATTTTATTTACAATGGGGGTTGTATTCTGCCCCTAGTTTTCTTGTATTTTATTTTCATGTACTTTAATTTATTTACCCTTTTATTTATCGCTTTCCTTGAATGATCAAACTTGCGCTCTAATTATTGCATCGAGATGTATGAGAAAAGGGATGAAAACTTAAATTCAAAACTTAATTATAAAATAACCAAGGTATGAATAAATGAGAAGTCCCGAACCATCTCTGGTCTTTGGGCTCAATGAGGCGAGAGGACCATTCTGATGTTTCATTGGAATGGGATCTCCAAAACACCTCTTGTGTCCCACTAAAAGACTTAAATTTACAATCCTAGGCTCCACGGGGTTAGAGAGTCATTCCAGTGTTCTATTGGGATGATATCTCCAAGATCCCTTTGGCTTGCCCAAAATGGATATTATGCGCCGTTTTAGGTTCACCGAGGCTAGACGACTTGTCCCAATGTTCTATTGGGTGGCGACTCCAAGAAACCTCCTTGTTGCCCAAAATAAACGCACTTGTAAATACCTTACAAGTTTTCATGAACCTCTCTCGAAAGCCCTAAGAGCGAGCCTTCGGGGCGTCCTACGCGGTTCAGCGCGCGTCAGCCACCTGCTGCTCTACAACCACAGGCAGCCCCTCCTCGAGGGCAAGCTGAACCACCTGCTAGTAGGGAGGCTCCCTTCGTTGGAGTTGCTGCTCGCCAACCCAACAATGATCACAGAGATGCCGCACCCATCGAGCCAAGAGGGGAAAGGATTCATAATCCCAAAGATGATTTCCTGATGGAGGAGGAAGAAGAAGAGCCAATAGTCCACCATGTTGTGAGGCCCAGGGCACCTAGGGGGAAAGACGAAGCCTTAAGGGGGATGAGGCAACAGATTGAGGCAATCACGCGCATGCTATCAGCTCGAAAGGGTGTCAACCCAGAAGACAGAGATCTGGGGGATGAAGAGCTGCTGCCCCAAAGATTCAAAATACCCGAGCTGCCGAAATTTGATGGCACCTCTGACCCATTCGCCCACGTCAAGCAGTACACCTTGGTCATGAAAGGCACAGGGTTGAGTAAAAAGCAGAAGGTGGAATATTTCTGCCTTAGTCTAGCGGGCCCGGCAGTTGACTGGTACCACAGGTTGGATAGGAGGTCCAAGGAGGACTGGGACTTTTTGATCAAAGAGTTCATGAAGCAGTACGACTGCAGCACCAGGATGGAGGTCACTGTAGACACCAGGTCCCGAGTAGCCTTGATCAGGATTACCCGATGATGAAATTTAGCTATGACGGCTTATAGGCAAAAAGATTGGAGCTCGAAAGTGATTTTCCTTGTCTTTTTTATGAGAAAAAAATGTATTTTAAATATTTTAAAAATATTTTTAAAATTATTTTGGAGAAGAAAAAGTGTGTTTTAGGTTGAGGGTATTTTATATAAAAATTTAAAATTTAAAATTTAAAAAAAAATAAAAAAAATTACCCGAAAAGCACGGCTGTGCTTTTCGGAAGCATGGTTGTGCTTTGCCCTGCAGTGCGCGCGCAAAAGCACAGGTGTGCTTTCTTTGAAAGCACGGCTGTGCTTTGCGTGCAGCGCGCACTGCGCGCGTTTCTCGCGCGCAGTCGCCCATATTCGCCCCATTTCGCCCCATTTTCGACCCCACTTGTTTCTTAACGATTTTTGGACGGTTTTGGGTGGTTTTTGGGTAGTTTTTGAGGGTTAAAACATTAGAAAAAAATTCAGAAACGGGGGGAGACGAATGAAGAACATTTGGAGAGCAAAAAACTGAATTTTTGGGTTTTTACTTAGAGAAAAAAAATCAATCTTTACATACTTGGTTTTTAGAGTTTTTCTTCAAGTTTCCAAGCATTTTCCAAGGATTCTCACAAGAAAGAGACAAGGAATTCAAGACTTCTACCTTCAATTCTTCAAAACTGAATTTGAGGGTAATTATTCTTGGTTTTACTCATTAATTCTCTTGTTAATTTCATTTTTTTTTGCTTCCAATTAACACATTAAACATGTAAATTCTCTTAGTCTTCATATTCTTCTTCTTATTTTTATCTTTAATTGTTTATATAACAAATAAATTCTTTTAAATTCTATTATATTATTTTCATGTCAAATTATTTTTTGTCCATGTTATTATGCATGTTTAATCTAGTTTGTTAATATCTTTGATTTCTTTATGTTATATCATGATTATTATTATGTTTGCATGTGTTAAATATCCTTAAAATTTTTACTAGACTTGTTTATTATTATCATTAGGTGCAAGTATCATTATTATCATTAATGTTATTGTTCATATTTTGCATGTATGCTAAAGTTCAAATTTATTTTCTTATGCCTTTATGATAGATATTACTTTAAGCTTTATTATGCATGTTAAGTTTTATTATTCTTATGTTACATATTCATGCACATTTTAGGAGCAATAAAATTGATTATCACTAATTTTCCATGCATGTCAATCACTATTATTAACAAGTTGCATTTGCCATGATATTTTCTCACTTTACGCATGTTAAATTGCATCATGATTATTTTTATGCATGTCATATTTTCATTTCATATATTATCCTTTATGTCATATTATTTCCTTGTGTTAATTTCTAACATCAATTTTTCTTATTTGATTTTTGGTTGCAAATCATTGTTTTATTCTCATTTGAGCACCCATGCACGTGAAGGAGGAGTTGCGGGGTTTGGTATTTTCTTTATACATTTTTAAATTTTCATTTTATTTTAATTTCCTTGTATATATTCATTGAATAAAATGTTTTCTTATGCGCACCTAAATAAAAATCACAAAAATAGTTTTACTAAATTAATTTAGATTTTTCATAATAAAATGGGACCAATGTCCTAATTTTCATCCCAAATAAATCATCACTTCCAAAATGTTTTCTTTAATTGTGCATGCGGGGACCAAAGTCCTCATAATTAATAAATTCCCCGGTTTTATGTATGTTTGCACTTTTAAATGGGAGTTGTATTCCACTCCTGGTATTATTGTAATTTACCTTTGATGTTATTTTTGATATGTTTATCCTATCGCGTTCAATGTGAATATTTGCGCTTTTAAATTAAAATTGCATCGTGTGGAGAGAGAGCGAATTAATGATAATTAAAATTTGATCATAAATTAATCGAGGTAGAAATAGATGAGAAATCCCGGACCCAGCTCTGGTCTTTGGGCTCAAGAGGTTAGAGGTCATCCTTCAAGATACTTCTTGAGTCACGAGGCTTTAGCGCTAATCCTAGGCCCCTTAGGGTGAGGAGTACACCTTCCATGATCCATCTAGCTGGCCCAAAATGGATACCAAGCGCAGTCTTAGGCTCTCCGAGGCGAGAGAAACTTTCCCAATGTTCTATTGGGTTGCGACTCCATGAAACCTCCGTGTTGCTCAACATAGACGCACTTGCGATTCATCGCAAGCTGTCAACGGACCCACAAATGCCCCGATCGCCCTCAAGCGTGCTGTCCCATGGGCGGCCGCGGGGATCCGGCGCGCGTCACAGTGGCGACTCCACTGGGGACGATATGGTTCGAGATTTCAATTTGAAAATACCTCGTTTAACATTTATGGTTAAAATTTAATTCATAAATTCGCTTTATCTCAAAATTGCATATCATCTCATTAGAGCTTTAGATTAAGTTAGTTTGGTCCCTTTTCAAGCCCCGGTGCGTTCCCGAAGCACGACCTCATTTTCACTCAATTTGGGGAAGTGTTAAGGAAAATCACCAGCCCAAGCCACGTACCTCAATGGTATATCAAAATGATGACCCGATCGGTCGCTATGCTTGTGATGAGCTAGACCCGTCGGGAGGGATCATGCTTGGGTAGCCTTAAAGTAACATCTCCCTTGTCCAAAGCTCATGTAATGGCAATAGATACTTCCACTAGGTGAAATGTACCGTAATACTATGCTTGCTATATGGGCCATCATATATTAAACAAAATCAATTTAATTAAATGGTCTTCATCAAAGGCTTTCATGCCCCGGTGGGCCCATCTTAGTTAAGTTGAATAGTTTAAATACATAATTGCCAAACACCCATACGTATGTACATTAGATAGGAGCTGTTATGCTGCCGATTTTTTCACCGCGCACCATACGTGTCCATTGGGTTCCACGTTAATCCATGGATTAAGCCCACCTAGGAAAGAGACCGCACTACCACATGTGTGGGAGATATAAGGTTGGAAGGATCTATCTGCTTGCATGTGTTTGTCTATGTTGCATCAGCACGAGCATGCATTGCATTTTAATCATGCATCATCTTAACAATTTTTGTACTTCAGCCATCATAGATTCTCCTGGGTGGTCTAGAGGTCCCGACGGACGGTTAAGAAGGACGCCACTTTTGGGGTTAACAGAGTTAGTGTCGGATCAGAGTTCAGAGTCAGTCTTAGAAGGAAGTGTGGGGTTTTCTTCCGAATCATCAACAGAAGTAAGCATGGCTAATCCATCAAATGAGTCTGATGCAACCCGGGCAATAATCACCGAGGAGGTAGGAAAGAGAATGGAGGAATTTGAAGCCCGAATGATTGCAATGATGGGCAATCTTACCACCACCATAGCTGGGCAACAAGCTGCTGCTGCCCCTATCCGAGTACCAGCTGAACAAGAGGTTGTAAGAGAAGAACGTCCTGTTGCAATTAACCAACCAGTGGTTGACCCACCTGTTGTTGAGCAAAGAGTGCCTGCACCTATTGAGCGCAGAGAGGGCCCCAGGTCTGAAGCTGAATTTGGGGAAGATGAGCTAGAGGAGAATAAAGTAGCTAAAGAGAAGTCGCCAAAACTGGATGAGGCAATGTGGAGGAAAATGGAAGAAAGATTTGAGGCCATGGCAAGGATGATGACCGTGGGAAAAGGAATGAACCCGGAAGACCGAGAGCTGGATGGGGATGACCTGATTCCCCAGAATTTTAAGATGCCGGACATTCCCAAATTTGATGGCACCTCTGACCCTACCGCACACATCAAGCAATACTTGCTGGTCATGAAGGGAACGACCTTAACAAGAAAGCAAAAGATAGAGTATTTCTGCTTGAGTCTCACAGGAGTTGCTATTGATTGGTACCATGGGCTTGAGAGGAGGTCCAAGGAGGATTGGGACTTGCTAACTGAAGAGTTCCTTAAGCAGTACGATTGCAGTACCCGGATGGAGGTCACTTTGAAAGATCTCGAGTTGCTACAACAGAAGGCTGGGGAGTCCTTCCACAAGTACCTTACTCGGTGGAGAAACCGGGTTATGGAGATGAAACGCAAACCGGACACTTTTGATCAGATCAGGCTATTCATTCGAAATGCCAACCCTTACTTGAGAGATGGACTGAAAATGAAGGGACTCAAGGATTGGTAGTCCTTGAAGGACATTGCCATAGAAGCAGAAGGAGAATATCTAGCCAAGAGGGCAAATAGTGAGTCCTATGCCAGGAGGGGATACAGCAATCAGGGGACAACCAAACCAGCAAGTTCAAGCACTGGTAACAGAGTTGGGAAGACTGCCGAGGTGTCTGCAACCGGCGTAAGTCAGAGGTATTTCTCCAACTTGGGTAAGCCTTTATCATGGGTGCTGAAGAGGCTAATAAAAGAAGGAAAATTGCGGCCCCTATCACCTAGGCCGGCCAAGACCCAAGGACAACCAGGGCATAAAGAGAATGAATACTGCGCATTCCACTAACATACCGGCCATTTGACGGATGATTGTATAACGCTAAGGCGTCGGGTCCAAGATCTAATTGACAACAAGCAGATCACCGATCCTGAGAAGAGAGAAAGCAAGAAGAAGTCCGGTTATAATACAGTGCCACCTCCAGTCTTTATGATTAGATCGAGCCTATCAGAGTGGTACATGATGCAAGATCTATATGGAAATGAGTATGTCGCTATTACTCGCCCTACAGTGAATGAAGAAGGGATTTCCGTGGCTGCGATAGACTGTTGGTCCACTAGTGAGAGTGGAGATGATGAAGATGAGAAAAATGGAGAGTTTACGGATCCGTGGGATTCAGAGGAAGAAGAAAGAGTAGAAGCAGTAACAAGAAGTGGGAGGGTCATTCCAGAAGTTGAGAAGCAGCAAGACCCAGCACAAGCAATCGCAGAGAAAGAGCCGGAAGAAAATTCAATAGTGAAGCAACTGAAAAAGACCACGGCTCAGATATCTATTTGGGATCTCTTGAGACAGTCTCCCTCTCACAGACAGAAATTAGTTGAAGCATTAAGTGTATCAACCATAGCAACTACAATTTCCCCATCTGAGCTGTTAGACCTTGTAAAGGGGGGATCCGGGGAGAAGTTGGTTTTTTCTGACGCAGACCTACCAACAGAGGGTCGCAACCACAACCGACCTTTGTACATCAAGGCACAGATCAATGGTAAACACACTGCTTGCGACATGTTTGATGACGGGTCGTCGATAAATGTCTGTCCTTTAGTGGCGCTCCAGGCCTTCTGGTTGAATGAGAGTATGTTAAGCAAGTCCGACCTGACTATCACAGCCTATGATAACTCCAGGAGGCAAGCATTGGGAACTTTCAAAGCTTTGGTAAAGATGGGGCCTATTGAGACAGAAACGGATTTTGTGGTTCTGCCGATCCCAGCAAACTTTTCCGCTCTACTTGGTAGACCGTGGTTTCACAAGTTAGGGGGAGTGCCATCCACATTACACCAGATAATTAAGATACCCCATGAAGGAGAGGTAGTGACCATTAAAGCGGCAAGAGAGAACCAAGTGTCTGCCTTGGAGATCTCTAATCAGCCATTCAGTGGCTTTCATGTATCGGTGATCGGAGAAGAGCAAAGCTTAGAAGGTAGCCCTCAAGTGGTGAATATGCTGAAAAAGATGCACTTCCTCCCAGGGGCTGGTTTGGGAAAAGAGTCACAGGGACTGCAGAATGCTATCACTACACGTGGTCAGAAGGATCGAAAAGGGTTGGGCTACAAAGGAGAGTATGGTAAGAAGAAAGTATCAGAGAAGATCCCCCATATCTCGGAGAGCTTTGTGCCATCATCCTCGGTATGTGCTTACACCGGAGAAGAAGAGCCGCAGTGGGTAGATGGGAAGATTACCCCGGGATTTGAAATTTTTAACGATGTCTTTGATTGGGAGATCGGAGTTGTTAAAGCTGTAGAGAACTTTTGGGATGAGGAGATTATGACCCAATGCAGCATCTGGGACAGAGATGAGCCCGAAGAGATTGTAACTGATAAGATGTTAGCCACCAAGCTCAAAGGGAAGGAGAAGATAGTGGAGCCAGAGCCGAAGATTGAAGATCTCAAGATTTCACCAAATCAAGAAGCCAAAGCACAGTCAGCTGCAGCATCGGCGTCGACTGAAGTTGATAGTCATTTAGATTCTCTTTTTATACCATAACTCTTTGAGGACAATGTTAATGTTTCTGATTATGTTAATGAGATGAACAACTTTGCTTACTTGTGTGATGTTTCTGATGATTTCATTTCGCATGATCATAAGCATGATGCATTCATTTTTGATATTAATTCAACTGGCACAACTGCATTTAATCTTGGAACTTTGGAAAATCCAAAGGAAATTTTGCTAGCATCAGGCATAACTCCTGAAGAGAGAATAAAATTTGAGAGAATATTAAAAAAATATGAAAAAGTCTTTGCCTGGACCTATGAGGATATGCCGGGAATAGATCGAGATGTTGCTGAACATGCCCTCCCAACTTACCTAGAGTTTAAACCAGTCAAGCAAAAGTTTCGGAGGCTTAGGCCAGAATGGGCACAGAAAGTGAAAGAGGAGATCCATAAGCAGATTGAGGCTAAATTCCTGATAGAGGTTCAATACCCAACATGGTTAGCTAATGTGGTTCCTGTAGCTAAGAAAGACGGTAAGGTTCGAGTATGCATCGACTATCGAGACCTGAACAAAGCTTGCCCTAAAGATGATTTCCCACTGCCTCATATTGATGTGCTAGTAGATAGTGCTGCTGCTTGTATGATGTATAGCTTTGTGGATGGGTACGCAGGGTACAATCAAATCCTTAACAAGATAGTGGACCGGATCAAGACAGCCTTTATCACCTAGTGGGGGACATATGCCTACCGGGTTATGCCTTTTGGGTTGAAGAATGCAGGAGCAACCTATCAGAGGATGGCGACCAAGGTTCTCAATGACTTAATCCACAAAGAAGTGGAGGTGTACGTCGATGACATGATGATTAAGTCGGCTACCAGAGAAGGTCATTTTGAGGCTTTAGAAAAGTTCTTTCAAAGAATTAGCAAGTATGATTTGCGCCTCAATCCCAAGAAGTGCATTTTTGGAGTTACATCAGGAAAGTTGTTAGGACAAGTAGTAAGCCAGAGGGGAATCGAGGTAGATCCCGATAAAGTCAAAGCCATAAGAGAGATGCCAGTGCCCCAGAAGGAGAAGGACGTCAGAAGTTTCCTAGGAAAGCTTCAGTACATCAGCCGATTTATTGCCAAGCTAGCTTCAGTATGTGAGCCTATTTTCAAGCTTCTTAGGAAGAATCAGCCGGTGATATGGAACAATGACTGTCAATTGGCCTTTGACACTATTAAGGAGTATTTGTTAAATCCTCCGGTGTTAAGACCACCACGCCATGCCAAACCACTAATCCTGTACCTAGCTGTGGAAGATAACTCAGTGGGTGCTATGATGTCTCAGGAAGATGATTTTGGTGTAGAGTTTGTCGTTTACTATCTTAGCAAGAAATTCCTGCCTTATGAAGCCAAATATGTAGAGGTGGAAAAGATTTGTTTAGCAGTTATCTGGGCTTCTAAGAAGTTACGGCATTACTTTCATTCCTTCAAGGTACAAACGGTTGCCAAACATAATCCGCTCAGATACCTCCAAGAAGCACCCTCTCTACTAGGGAAGATGGGAAGATGGTTACTGCTATTGAAGGTATTTGACATTGAGTACATAACCAGGAAAACCATTAAGGGAAGAGCCGCAGCGGAGTTCTTAGCCGAGCATCCTATTGAGGGAGATCAGTTTGAATACAACTTCCCAAATGAAGATGTCACGGCCATAGCAGTACAAGGGTGGCAATTATTCTTTGATGGAGCAGTCAATAATAAGGGAGCAGGCGTAGGAGTTATTCTTATGACCCCAGATGGTGAAAGGCTACCATTGGCTAAGAAGTTGAGGTATAAGGCTACCAATAGTGAAGCAGAATATTAAGCTTGCATCTTTGGATTGGAAGCATTACTTGCTCTGGGGGCAAAGACCGCATAAGTATTCGGAGATTCTTCCTTGGTAATTCATCAGATCAGAAGGGAGTGGTCAGTCAAGGAAGAAAGGCTGTTGCCTTATGTAAAGCACTTGAGAACGTTGAGCAGCCAGTTTGAGATTTGCACTTTTCACTTCATCCCCAGAGACGAAAATCAGTTAGCTGATGCTCTAGCAACATTAGTGTCTATGTGGGATAACCCAACAGGAGTTGCAATGAAACTCGTGCTGATTTATAGTTCGGAAAGACCTTGCTTTGAAGCTGAATAGGTGATGGACATTGAGGCCAATGATGGAAATCCATGGTATTATGACATTCAGAATTATTTAGAGAGATCAGTCTTTCCAGAGGAAGCCAATGAGAAGGACCAAAGAATGATCAGGAAGTTATCCACTCAATTCATCAGTGTTAATGGCACTTTGTACAAAAGGCAAGCTGATGGTATCCAGTTAAGATGTCTGGCAGAGAAAGAAGCTAAAAAAGTTATGGAAGAGGTTCATGCCGGGGTTTGTGGAGCTCACATGAATGGCTTAGCCTTAGCAAAGAAGATCATACGCCAAGGGTTTTATTGGCTCACTATGGATACAGATTGTTCAAAATTTGTGAAGCAATGCCAGTTATGCCAACAGTACGCAAATTTGAGGCATGTGCCAGTTTCAGAGTTACATAACTTAACATCTCCATGGCCATTTGCAGCGTGGGGAATAGACATCATAGGCGAAATCCATCCTACGGCTTCTAATGGGCATAGATTCATCATAGTTGCCATTGACTACTTCACTAAGTGGGTTGAGGCTGAATCTTTTAAGAAGGTTGATGCAAGGGATATGGCTAAATTCATCGAACGGAATCTGATATGCAGATATGGTCTCCCACATCACATTGTGTCTGATAATGGGGTGCAATTCCTGGCAGAGACTAAACAGATGCTCGAGAAATATGGGATCAAACATCATAAGTCTTCTCCTTACCGTCCTAAAGCAAACGGTGCAGTTGAAGCGGCGAATAAGAATGTGAAGAGAATTTTGGCCAAGATGGTTCAGAACTACAAGGATTGGGCAGAAAAGTTACCCTTCGCACTTTGGGGATATAGAACAATAGTCAGAACCTCTACAGGGGCAACGCCATTCTCTCTGGTATATGGAACTGAAGCAGTCCTGCCGGTTGAAATTGAGCTAAAATCATTGAGGGTAGTCATGGAAGCTGAGATTCCTGAAGCAGAATGGGCACAACAACGTTTGTCACAGCTAAATCCGTTGGATGAAAATAGGTTACGAGCCTATTACCACAACCAAGTTTATCAAAAGAGGCTGGCTCGATCATTTGGCAAGAAAGTACGAAAGCACCCGTTGAAGGAGGGGGACTTGGTCATTAAGATGATGATGCCGGGAGTTCCAGACATACGAGACAAATTCAGACCAACCTGGGAAGGTCCATTCATTTTGAAAAAGTTGCTAACAAAAGGAGCAGCAATTTTAGCAGACAGCGATGGGAATGAGTTCAAGGACCCGGTCAATGTCGATAGACTTAAAAGGTTCCATGGCTAAAGACAAAAAATATAAAGAAGAGAATAAATGCCCCGCGGGTCGAAAACCGAAAAGAGGCGGCCTTGCTAAAATTGGGCGCCCTGCCAGGGTGAAAACCGAAAAAAGGCATCCTAGGCAAAAATTAAGGGCCAAGAGAAAATGTTCAATCATGAGAATCAAAAAGAGAGCAGATTGATAACAGGAGTTTGATGCTTTCAAGATCCATCCCGAGATTGGATGAGCTTTTGTATCTTGAGATTAATGCCAAATAATGATCATATATTATGAAATCAAATTGAAATATGTGCATTTATGCAATGGTATTGATGTAACCAGAATAGTTCATCTGATGTAAAAAAAAAAAAGAAGAAAAAAAAGAAAAAGAAAACAAAAAAAAGAAAAAAAGGTCGTTAGAGATGAAAACCGTAATTGGCGCTCTAAGCAAAAATTAGGCCAAAGGACAGGGTGAAAACCTGAAAACAGGCAGTCTGTCCTAAAAAAAAAAAAAAAGCCGCTGGATTGGATTGGGTCCATTCCAGGCAAAAATAAGGCATAGGGTCATGTGAAAATCCGAAAGGACGCATTTTCCGCCAAGAAAAGCTAGTGTGAAAATCCACAAGGGACGCACTACCTTAAAATAATGACTACAGGTTTCAGAGGAGAACCTCATGATCCCCAAAGAGCATGAAATTCAAAGGCAATTCCAGAAGGCACTGATCTTACTGCAAGTTGCAACCAAATCGGTTGTTGCCTCCAAATCCACTTAGGTGAATTTTTATACTGCATTGCTGAATACACATGCATGCTCACAACTTTTCCTGCATATTTGCCTTTCTAAGTCTTGCAGAAAAAGAGACTCGAATACGGACACCGGCAGAATCTGAGTGGCGACATCATTCCAAGCATCAATCAAGTCAATTCTCCAAGTCCTCTGAGGAGGCAAAATCTCCAAGTCCTCTGAGGAGGCAAAATCTCAAAGCCCTCTGAGGAGGCAAAATCTTTAAGCACTCTGAGGAGGCAAATTCCCGAAGTCCTCTGAGGAGGCAAATTCTCCAAGTCCTCTGAGGAGGCAAAATCTCAAAGTCCTCTGAGGAGGCAAATTCTCAAAGTCCTCTGAGGAGGCAAAATCTCAAAGTCGTCTGAGGAGGCAAATTCTCCAAGTCCTCTGAGGAGGCAAAATCTCAAAGCCCTCTGAGGAGGCAAAACCTTTAAGCCCTCTGAGCAGGCAAATTCCCGAAGTCCTCTGAGGAGGCAAAATCTCAAGTCCTCTGAGGAGGCAAAATTCTCAAAGTCCTCTGAGGAGGCAAATTCCCAAAGACCTCTCAGGGGGCACACAATCAACCAAAGACCTCTCAGGGGGCACATAATCAACCCAAGACCTCTCAGGGGGCAGATCTCAACCCAAGACCTCTCAGGGGGCAACCGCTTCTCAAAGGGCTCATAGACAGCACCACTTCATCATCCAATCGAAGGGTTAGCACGATGGCGGCACTACCACTCTGAGGAGGGTTAGCACGACCACGGCACTACCACTTCAGAAGGGTTAGCACGATGGCGGCACTACCACTCTAAAGAGGGTTAGCACGACCACGGCACTACCACTTCAGAAGTGTTAGCATGATGGCGACACTACCACTCTAAAGAGGGTTAGCACGACCACGGCACTACCACTTCAGAAGGGCTAGCACGATGGCGACACTACCACTCTAAGGAGGGTTAGCACGATGGCGGCACTACCACTTCAGAATGGTTAGCACGATGGCGGCATTACCACTCTAAGGAGGGTTAGCACGACCACGGCACTACCACACCGAAGGGTTAGCACGATGGCG
Source organism: Excoecaria cochinchinensis (assembly GCA_947683425.1). NCBI lineage: Eukaryota > Viridiplantae > Streptophyta > Magnoliopsida > Malpighiales > Euphorbiaceae > Excoecaria > Excoecaria cochinchinensis. The sequence goes on from CANTUQ010000004.1 coordinate 10,495,615, forward strand.
GCACTACCACTCTAAGGAGGGTTAGCACGACCACGACACTACCACTTCAAAATCTCAAGCCCTCTGAGGAGGCAAATTCCAAATCCCTCTGAGGAGGCATCTCTTTATCGGACTCCCGGTAAGAAGGCAAGGTCTCCGCTGCAGGTATGGAATCCCCTCTCTCTTCCTCTTTGAATTTTGGCTCACCTAGGTGTCTATACACTAGCTTCTCCAAAATTGGGGGCAACTGTAGACACCGGGTCCCGAGTAGCCTTGATCAGGATTACCCGATGATGAAATTTAGCTATGAAGGCTTATAGGCAAAAAGATTGGAGCTCGGAAGTGATTTTCCTTGTCTTTTTTATGAGAAAAAAATGTATTTTAAATATTTTAAAAATATTTTTAAAATTATTTTGGAGAAGAAAAAGAGTGTTTTAGGTTGAGGGTATTTTATATAAAAATTTAAAATTTAAAATTTAAAAAAAAAAAAAATTACTCGAAAAGCACGGCTGTGCTTTTCGGAAGCACGGCTGTGCTTTGCGCTGCACTGCGCGCAGTGCACGCGCGAAAGCACAGCTGTGCTTTCTTTGAAAGCACGGTTGTGCTTTGCGTGCAGCACGCGTTTCTCGCGTGCAGTCGCCCATATTCGCCCCATTTCGCCCCATTTTCGACCCCACTTGTTTCTTAGCGATTTTTGGACGGTTTTGGGTGGTTTTTGGGTAGTTTTTGAGGGTTAAAACATTAGAAAAAAATTCAGAAACGGGGGGAGACGAATGAAGAACATTTGGAGAGCAAAAAACTGAATTTTTGGGTTTTTACTTAGAGAAAAAAAATCAATCTTTACATACTTGGTTTTTAGAGTTTTTCTTCAAGTTTCCAAGCATTTTCCAAGGATTCTCACAAGAAAGAGACAAGGAATTCAAGACTTCTACCTTCAATTCTTCAAAACTGAATTTGAGGGTAATTATTCTTGGTTTTACTCATTAATTCTCTTGTTAATTTCATTTATTTTTGCTTCCAATTAACACATTAAACATGTAAATTCTCTTAGTCTTCATATTCTTCTTCTTATTTTTATCTTTAATTGTTTATATAACAAATAAATTCTTTTAAATTCTATTATATTATTTTCATGTCAAATTATTTTTTGTCCACGTTATTATGCATGTTTAATCTAGTTTGTTAATATCTTTGATTTCTTTATGTTATATCTTGATTATTATTATGTTTGCATGTGTTAAATATCCTTAAAATTTTTACTAGACTTGTTTATTATTATCATTAGGTGCAAGTATCATTATCATCATTAATGTTATTGTTCATATTTTGCATGTATGCTAAAGTTCAAATTTATTTTCTTATGCCTTTATGATAGATATTACTTTAAGCTTTATTATGCATGTTAAGTTTTATTATTCTTATGTTACATATTCATGCACATTTTAGGAGCAATAAAATTGATTATCACTAATTTTCCATGCATGTCAATCACTATTATTAACAAGTTGCATTTGCCATGATATTTTCTCACTTTACGCATGTTAAATTGCATCATGATTATTTTTATGCATGTCATATTTTCATTGCATATATTATCCTTTATGTCATATTATTTCCTTGTGTTAATTTCTAACATCAATTTTTCTTATTTGATTTTTGGTCGCAAATCATTGTTTTATTCTCATTTGAGCACCTATGCACGTGAAGGAGGAGTTGCGGGGTTTTGTATTTTCTTTATACATTTTTTAATTTTAATTTCCTTGTATATATTCATTGAATAAAATGTTTTCTTATGCGCACCTAAATAAAAATCACAAAAATAGTTTTACTAAATTAATTTAGATTTTTCATAATAAAATGGGACCAATGTCCTAATTTTCATCCCAAATAAATCATCACATCCAAAATGTTTTCTTTAATTGTGCATGCGGGGACCAAAGTCCTCATAATTAATAAATTCCCTGGTTTTATGTATGTTTGCACTTTTAAATGGGAGTTGTATTCCGCTCCTGGTATTATTGTAATTTACCTTTGATGTTATTTTTGATATGTTTATCCTATCGCGTTCAATGTGAATATTTGCGCTTTTAAATTAAAATTGCATCGTGTGGAGAGAGAGTGAATTAATGATAATTAAAATTTGATCATAAATTAATCGAGGTAGAAATAGATGAGAAATCCCGAACCCAGCTCTGGTCTTTGGGCTCAAGAGGTTAGAGGTCATCCTTCAAGATACTTCTTGAGTCATGAGGCTTTAGCGCTAATCCTAGGCTCCTTAGGGTGAGGAGTACACCTTCCGTGATCCCTCTAGCTGGCCCAAAATGGATACCAAGCGCAGTCTTAGGCTCTCCGAGGCGAGAGAAACTTTCCCAATGTTCTATTGGGTGGCGACTCCATGAAACCTCCGTGTTGCTCAACATAGACGCACTTGCGATTCATCGCAAGCTGTCAACGGACCCGCAAATGCCCCGATCGCCCTCAAACGGGCGGTCCCATGGGCGGCTGCGGGGATCCGGCGCGCGTCACAGTCACCCTAAAAGACCTTGAGCTCTTACAGCAACGGAGTGACGAATCATTCCATGAGTACCTTACTAGATGGAGGAACCGGGTCATGGAGATGAAGAGGAAGCCTGACACCACTGACCAGATTAGGTTATTCATCAGAAACTCCTGCCCTTATTTGAGGGATTTGCTTAGCTTTAAGGGGCTCAGGGACTGGGAGTCGCTCAAGGATATCGCTGTAGAGGCTGAGGCGGCCTACCTAGCAAAGAAAGCAAGCCATAATAACTTTGCCAGAAAAAGCTATGGGAACCAGTTTGGGCTTAGACCGGGAGGTGCTGGAAGCAGCAACAATAGGAATGGCAAGACAGCTGAAGTGTCAGCTACTAGAGTGGGGTAACGCCAGAGGTACTACTCCAACTTAGTCATCTCTATCTTGGGTGCTAGAGAGATTGATGAAAGAGGGTAAGCTGTAATCTTTAGCGCCTAAACTGGCTTTGAATCAAGGATAGCCAGGGCACAGAGAAGACCAGTACTATGTCTACCACCAGCACACTGGCCACCTGACAGATTACTGTCGAACATTGAGATATAAGATCCAGGATCTCATTGATACCAATCAGATCATGGATCCTGAGAAGAGAGAAAAAAAGAAAAAGGCAGGTTATAATGCGGTCCCTCCACCATGATTATGATCGGGTCCTCTTAATCCACTAGTGAGAGTGAAAATGAAGATTATGTTCTTTCTTTTTCAATCTTTGTTATTATTTCGAGAACAATTTTTTATGATAATGTTTGGTTATTAAAATAGAACAATTTTTGCTTCTTTATATGGTGTTTCTAATGATTTCATTTAACATGATCACAATGCATTTACTTTGACATTAATTCAAATAATATGACTGCAGTTAATCTCGAAACTTTGGGGAACCCAAAGAAAATCTTGATAACATCTGATATAACTCCTGTAGAGAGGGAAATTCAAAAAAAATAATAAAGAAAAACTAGTTGCAATTAGGGGATTGGATGGAAACTCACTAAGAGCACTAGAACCTTTCTGATTACCCATCAAAGCGATCCCTGGATAAGACGGAACCTAGAAAATGATTTCGGCAACATTTCCTTTGTATAGCTCTCTAAATGACTATTTCCTACCCTTATTCTGCAATCGCTTGCTAGCCCGTTGTAACACCCCCATACCCCCGGTAAGGAATATCGGGGCGCTATGCGGACACTTACGTATACATGTACATGCATTTCTCATATAAACACATGCAAAGTTAACACAGTTACACTCGATCCCTACCTCTAGGAACTCGATCACAGCTCTTTACTCGTTCCGATCTTCTCTTTTCCTTTATCGACTTCCTTGCCTCCAACTTGCACCAAAACCACACACAAAAACACTTGGGGTTACTCTTCTTTTTACTTTAAATCAAAATAGAAACCAAGTAGTAGAAGAAGACCAATACTATCATAATAGTACTGCTTACCTCTTCTCAAAATCCACTCTCTTTATCCCAACCTAAATGATTCTCTTTAGGAGCAAATGGAAAAGAGAAGAAGAGAAAGGAAAGTGGAGCACGGAAAAACCAAGGAAAAGGAAAAAGGAGGAAAGCCAAAAGCAAAAGGGCCAAAAGCTAGGAAATGAATAAAATGAACAAATGTTGGCCGGTCAAACCCAAAGAAACCAAATCCTCTCACATAAGTGCCACCAAACCAAATAAATGCCAACCACTTCAATTAATCCATCCATATCTTAAGCCAAGCCAAGCCAAGCCAAGCCAAGCCAAGCCAAACCAAGCCAAGCCAAGCCAAGCCAAACCAAGTGTCTCTTCCCTACAATGACACTTGGCACACACCTACAATGCCACTTGTCACTCTCATATGCCGCCACTTGTCACTCTTCTATGATGCCACTTGTCAACTTTTCTATGATACCATGTGTCAACTCCCTACAACTCTAAGTCTCTTAGTCCCACTTATGCACACATCTCGCGAGTGGGTTCTATCGAGCTCACGACGCTTGTCGCGCTCGCGACAGAACGCTCACGCCCGCACCAACCAGCTGAAGTTCAAAAACTGCTGGAGGGCTCTGTCGCGCCCGCGACACTTATCGCGCTCGTGACAGAACTCTCGCACATAAAATTTACCTTTTTCGAACCAATAACTCTGTAATTCTTCTATGGCCATTTTGGGGTGTTACACCCGTTGAGCTTTATGGAGGTATGCTAAATGCGTGCCAATTTTGTTGTTACACATATTAAAACTATCCCCTCGCCTAAAATGATTTTTGCCTCCCCTTAAAAGAGTGGCCGCTCTAGAAGGGATGGATGTACATTTTAACCATTTTTTTATTGGGTTATCAAAAATTGCCTTGGTAAGGATGAGTTTACACTTTGGGAAGAGGGTTTTAGTCATGCGCTAAAGACATGAGCTCAAACAGAAATAAAATAAAATAAAATAGAGCTCAAAATATTAACCACTTGTCGAGTTTCGATGATTACCTTTTAACTGTCATTCTGATCTTAATAAGCTAAAATGTTACCGAACCCAAGTTCAAGGATACCTTGTATATGCAACTGAGCTGAGAGTAGTTCATCCATCAGTCGAGTAGATATTGCGGCCATATTTTCTCTAGCGACCTAATCTTCCTTTGACAGCCATCTACCTAAGCCTAACATTACAACCAAAGTAAGACCTCTTGATTCTTGGTTCAGTCTTATCCAATTAGCGAAGATGACCTTCTAATAAGGTTTGGTACATAAGAAGAGGCACATGGTGTTTCTTGAGCTTAAAGCGAGGAGCCACGAGTGCATTCATGCATTCGAGTTAAGTCTCATCCCCAAAGTTGCATCTAGAATTCGCGTTCAAAGAAAAAATTAAGAGATAAGAGAAAATATTCAATCATGAAACCCGAGAGGGCTGATTGATAACAAGAGTTTGATGCTTTCAAGATCTATCTCGAGATTAGCTGAGGTCTTGTATTTTTTTGAGATTAATGCCAAACAATGATCATGCTTAATGAAATCAAATTGAAACACATGCATTTATGCGATGATGTGATCAGAGTATTGTACCCTGTGTGATCAAAGTCATGTATCTGCCTACCCTCTGCTACTCTCAGCACGCAAACGCTTCATCCGACTCATGCTGTAATCAAATGTGCAAAATCAAGCTCATACAACCATGTCCCAAGGCTCCTGAAAGATCCTTGCCAATAGCTTCAGCAATAAAAAAAAAAAAAAGGAAAGCCGTTAGAGTGAAAACTGTAACTGGCGCTCTAAGCAAAAAATAGGCAAAAGGATAGGGTGAAAACTTGGAAACAGGCAGTCTGTCCTTCAAAAGAAAAAGAAAAAGAAAAAAAAAAAAGAAAAAGAAAAAGCCGCTGGATTGGGTTGGGTCCACTCCAGGCAAAAATAAGGCATAGTGTTATGTGAAATTCCGCAAAGGACGCATATCCCGCTAAGAAAAGCTAGTGTGAAAATCCACATGGGACGCACTACCTTCAAATAATGACTACAGGTATCAGATGAGAATCTTGCAATCCCGAAGGGCATGAAATTCAAAAGCAGCTTAAAAGGCATCAATCCTATTGCAAATTGCAGCTAGCTCGGCTATCATCTCTAAGTCCACATAGATGAATTCTTATACTGCATTTCTGCATAACTCAAACATTTCACTTGCATGCTCACTATTTTTCCTGCATATTTTAGTTTCCCTATTTTGCAGAAGGAGAGATTTAATTCGAACACCGACCAAAGCCGAGTGACGACATCAGTCCAAACAATCAACAAAAGACCTTTCCGGGGGCAGACCCCAACCAAAGACCTCTCAAGGGGCAACAAATCAATCAAAATATCAATCCAAACAGCCAGCCAAAATAGCAATCCAAACATCATCTCAAACACTAATCCAGATCCCAACCAAAGACCTCTCCGAGGGCAGATCTCAACCGAAGACCTCTCAGGGGGCAACCAATCACAGAAGGTTTAGCATGATGGAGACACTACCACTCTACGGAGGGTTAGCACGACCACGGCACTACCACTTCATCAAATCGAAGGCTTAGCACGATGGCGGCACTACCACTCTACGGAGGGTTAGCACAACCACGGCATTACCACGCTATGGAGGGTTAGCACGACCACGACACTACCACTTCATCAAATCGAAGGCTTAGCACGATGGCGGCACTACCACTATGTGGAGGGTTAGCACGACCACGGCACTACTACTTCATCAAATCGAAGGGTTAGAATGATCGCAGCACGACCACTCTAGGAGGGTTAGCACGACCACGGTACTACTACTTCATCAAATCGAAGGGTTAGTACGATTACGGCACTACCACTCTACGGAGGGTTAGCACGACCACGGCACTACCACTTCATCAAATCGAAGGGTTAGCACGATGGCGGCACTACTACTCTACGGAGGGTTAACATGACCACAATACTGCCACTTCATCAAATCGAAGGGTTAGCACGATAGCGGCACTACCACTCTACGGAGGGTTAGCACGACTACAACACTACCACTTCATCAAATCGAAGGGTTAGCACGATGGCAGCACTACCACTCTACGGCGGGTTAGCACGACCACGGCACTACCACTTCATCAAATCGAAGGGTTAGCACGATGGCGGCACTACCACAATGCGGAGGGTTAGCACGACCATGGCACGACCAGTTCATCAAATCAAAGGGTTAGCACAATGGCAGCACTACCGCTCTACGGAGGGTTAGCACGACTACGGCACTACCACTTCATCAAATCGAAGGGTTAGCAAGATGGCGGCACTACCACTCTACGGAGGGTTAGCACGACTACGGCACTACCACTTCATCAAATCGAAGGGTTAGCACGATGGCAGTACTACCACTATACGGAGGGTTAGCATGACCACGGCACTACCACTTCATCAAATCAAAGGGTTAGCACGATGGCGGCACTACCACTCTACGGAGGGTGAGCACGACAACGGCACTACCACTTCAGCAAATCAAAGGGTTAGCACGATGGAGGCACTACCAATCTAGGGAGGGTTAGCACGACCACGGCACTACGACTTCATCAAATCGAAAGGCTAGCACGATGGCGGCACTACCACTCTATAGAGGGTTAGCACGACCACGGCACTACCACTTCATCAAATGGCAGCACTACCACTCTACGGAGGGTTAGCACGACCACGACACTACCACTTCATCGAATCGAAGGGATAGCACGATGTCGGCAATACCACTCTACGGAGGGTTAGCACGAACCACAGCACTACCGCTTCAACAAGCAATAGCATGCGCACAACATGGCAACAATCACCACCACAAACTCCCTACATCGGAAAGACAGCTGCCTCAAGTACGTGTCTCTTTCCTTTTCTTCTTTGAGTTTAGGCTCACCTAGACACTAGTGTACTAGATTCCCCTAAACTGGGGGCAACTGTAGACACCGGGTCCTGAGTCAGACTAGATCGAAGTTACCCAATGATGACAATTGCCTTCATAGGCTAAAAAGGTTAAAAGTGATGATTTCCTCGTCAAATTTGCATTGTAGAGTGAAAAATTAAAAAATAATAAAAAATATTTTAAAAAATTAGATTTGAAAAATGGGGCTTAGAAATTACAATATTTTTCAAAAAAAAATAAAAAAAAATATATTCGGAGCGTAGGCCGAGCGGCAGCGCTGCAGCTGCGTGCGCGCTCGCGCGCTAGCACGCTGCTGCGCGTCGCACATTGCGCGCTTGAGCGCAGCGCAGCGTCGCGCGTGACGCCCGTAACTCAATAGTGACGGGCGTCCCTCCTTTCCTTGCCGTCGCTAAAACATCTGAAACTTCTCTTTTTTGTTTTTTCACCATTTTTTCTGATTTTTTCACACCAAAAACGCATTTTTTCACCCCAAATGAAGGTTTTTGAGTCCAAATTAAATTCTAAAACATCTTTTTAGGTAATTAATTAATAAAACTTTATTTTATCATTAAAAATAAAGAAATTTGTGTTAAAATAAAATTATTTTCCCTAATTGAATTAGGGCATCTTTTTTTCATCCTATAAATTCTTTATGATGAAAACCTAAGGAGAGCCTCCATTATTTTTATTTTTTTTCACATCAGAATTTTCTGTATTCTTTCTTCTTGGATTTACTTTCTTTTCTTTTCAAAAATTTTCAGATTTCTCTTTTAATTAATAAGGTTTAATTGAGATTGGAAATTCAATTTTTAACTCTTAATTATTCCAATTAATTTCTTTGTTTGTCTCCATAAACATAAGGAATTAATTCTCTCTTTCAAATCAAATTTTTTATTCTTGTGCATTCAAATTAATTTCTTTGTTTTATCTATAAACAAAAGTGATTAATTTTATTGCTAAATTATTTTCTCAAGCAATTTTTCAAGGAGATCATCACTTTACCTTCAACGCATCCAAAACTCTAAGGGTAAATATTCTCGGCTTGATTTTTATTTTATTTTATTTTGTTTATATTTAATTTGTTCATGTATATTTTATTGTTTTTATTAATTTACTTATTGTTTTCATTTATCTTATTATTTTATTATTGTTATATTTGTTTTTATTTAATATGTTTATATATTATATTATTCTTATTCATGTATATATTGATTGTTTATTATTTTTAACATGTAATCAATTTATTTTACTTTGATTTCTCATTATTTTTAAATATAATTAATAAATTCATTTTAATTGATACTTTTACCATATAAATTTTTTAATATTAATTGTGATTATACTAATTAACCATGTTGCTCATTTAATCGTTTTCATCATTCTTTCGTTTATTCATTTTTATTATTCTTTTCTTCATTATTTTATATATTCGTTAATTTGTTTATATTCATCATTATTATTGTCATATTCATATTTTCTTGTATTAATTTACTAACATGTTTTATTTTATTTTAATCACCTTATTTTATTATTTATTATATTTGATTTATTCAATTACTAACATTATTTTATTTGTATTTTATTTTTATTTCACATCTTATTTTTCCTTTTGGACATTTTGCGAGTACGCGAGGAGTTCCAAGGAGGCTCGTTTGGCAGGGTCTTTTTCTTTGATTTTTTATTATTTGTATCATTTTATTTTGGCTTTTCCATTTATTTTTGCCATATAACTTTTTTGTAAAATTGTTTATTTAGGCCCGCTAGAAAGAAAGTCACTAAATGTTTTTATTTATTAACTTGGTATTTTTCCTAAATAAAATGGGATCGATGTCCCAATTTTCTCCATCCAAAATCATCACATCAAAATTATTTCATAATAAGTATATGTGCGAGGACCAATGTCCTCACAATAATCAATATCTCGATTTATGTATGATTTTTATTTTGTTTACAATGGAGGTTGTATTCCGCCCCTAGTTTTGTTGTATTTTATTTTCATGTACTTTATTTTATTTACCCTTTTATTTATCGCTTTCCTTGAATGATCAAACTTGTGCTCTAATTATTGCATCGAGATGTATGAGAAAAGGGATGAAAACGTAAATTCAAAACTTAATTATAAAATAACCAGGGTATGAATAAATGAGAAGTCCCGAACCATCTCTGATCTTTGGGCTCAATGAGGCGAGAGGACCATTCCGATGTTTCATGGGAATGGGATCTCCAAGACACCTCTTGTGTTCCACCAAAAGACTTAAATTTACAATCCTAGGCTCCACGGGGTTAGAGGGTCATTCTAGTGTTCTATTGGGATGATATCTCCAAGATCCCTTTGGCTTGCCCAAAATGGATATATATGCACCGTCTTAGGCTCATTGAGGCTAGACGACCTTTCCCAATGTTCTATTAGGTGGCGACTCAAAGAAACCTCCTTGTTGCCCAATATAGACGCACTTTTAATTCGTTACAAGTTTTAATAAATCTCTCTCAAAAACCGTAAGAGCAGGCCTTCGGGGCGTCCTATGGGGTTCGACGCACGTCAAAATAGTCCTGTGTACAAGTAAATGTTGCATGAACGTGAACACATGGCTAATGTTATATTTGAGCACATGATCTGTACAAGGTTGAAAGTTATATGCATGAGCTATTTGATTATTGTTATATGAAATGTGTGATTTATGTGTGGCTTCGAAAAGAAGTCCTTTGCATTATTTTTCATCCCCACTAAGTGTTATCGCTTAGCACGGATGTTTATTTTCGTGTAGGTTATAGGTTAGGATCCACGAGAGCGTGCATCTGCAGTTCCAGGCCACTAAGAGCTTTTGTTACATCTTTTTGTATAAGTTAGAGATAGGGTTTATGATGTTTTGAGTAACATCATTATGTGATATGAGTATAGGAATCACATGTAAAATGTATATGTAAAGTTAAATGATAACAGTTTGTATTATAAGAACGATATCAGTTTTTTTTATATGAATATTATTAATATTAGGAAAGACATGTTAGGTCCTAGCGAAGTGTTATTTTATTTTATTATTTCTATATGGCTGTGTATTGTGCTATCGCTTCCGCTAGGGCATATATATGCAAGTGTTCGCGTGGCGCCCCTATATCCTGTTAAGGGTTGTAGGGGTGTTACAGCAGCCAACTAACCGAAGACCTCTCAGGGGGCGATCAACAGAAGACTTCTCAGGGAGCAACCAACTAACTGAAGACCTCTCAAGGGGCAGCCAACCATCAGAAGACCTCTCAGGGGGCTTCTGTGACGCGCGCCGAACCTCGTGGCCTCCCAAGGGCCCGCTTTTAGGGCGATCGGGATGGGATTCATTAAAACTTGTAAGGTATTTACAAGTGCGTCTATATTGGGCAACAAGGAGGCTTCTTGGAGTCACCAACCAATAGAACATTGCGAAGGGTCGTCTAGCCTCAGCGAGCCTAAGACGGTGCATACATATCCATCTTGGGCAAACCAGAGAGATCTTGGAGGTCTCAGCCTCTACCCCCTGGAGCCTAGGATTATGTAAATTAAGCCTTTTGTAGGGGAACAAGAGATATTTTGGAGGTTCTAAACCTCTAACCTCATTGAGCCCAAGACCAGAGTAGGTTCAAGACTTCCCATTTATTCATAGCTTGGTTAAGTTTATAATCGAGTTTTGAATTTAGAGTTTCATCCCATTTCTCATTCATTTTAATGCAATTAATTAAAGCGCATGCCAATCACGTAGTGCAAGCGATAAATAAAAGCGTAAATAAAATAAAGCATATGTAAAAATATTACAACAAAACTAAGGGCAGAATACAACCCCCATTCTAAATAAAATACAAAACATGCATAAAATGGGATATTCATTAATGATGAGGACATTGGTCCTTGCATGCATATTTATTATAAAATAATTTTGATGTGATGGTTTTATTTTGGATGGAGAAAATTGAGACATTGGTCCCATTTTTATTTAGGAAAAATTTTAAATTAATTAATGAAAAAACGTTTAGTGACTTTCTTTCTAGTGGGCCTAAATAAATAATTTTACTAGAAAATTATATGGCAAAATAAATGAAAAAGACAAAATAAATAAATATTACAAACAAAGAAAATAAACATGTAACCCGAACGAGCCTCTTGGATCTCCCCGTGTGCTCGCAAAAATGCCCAAGCAAAAAATGAGATGTAAAATAAAATAAAACACAAATAAAATAATGTTAGTAATTGAATCAATTAAAATCAATTAAATATAAAATAAATGATAAGATAAAATAAAATGAGATAAAATGAAATGATATCAAAATCATAAATGAATTAAAATGTTACCAATTTAAAGTGAACTAGAAAAATGTGTTATTAATGACAAATAGATTAAATGAAGTGATTGGAATAAAATATAACATGTTAATGAATCAATATGTAAAAATATGAACATGACAACAATAATGATGAAGATAATCAAATCAATGAATATATAAAATAATAAAGGAAAGAATAATAAAATAAATGAATTAACGAATGATGAAAACAATTAAATGAACAACATGATTAATTAATGTAATTACAATTAATATAAAACATTTACATGGTAAAAATATCTATTAAAATGAATTTATTAATTACATGTTAGAAATAATGATGAATTAAAATGAAATAAATTAATTACATGTTAAGAATTAAAAGAAAACAATATTTACATGTTAGAAATGATAAGAAAATAAATATTTATATGAACAAAATAATATATTAACATATTAAATTAAAACAAATATAAAAGCAATAGAATAAATGAATAAATAAATAAAAATAATAAAAATAATAATAATATACACGAATAAGAATAAAATCATATATAAACAAGTTAAATAAAACAAATCTGAAATAAATAAAATAAATAAATAAATGAAGTTAATAAAAATATACATGAATAAATTAAACATTAACAAAAATAATAAAAAGAAAGAATAAGGCCAAAATGTTTACCCTCAGAGTTTCGGATTCGATGAAGGTAAAATGATGATCGATTTCTTTGTTTGTTGATTTCCAATATTAGAGTGTAATATGATGAAAATGTCATAATTTTATTCCAAGAAAGAAATAGGATAAAAAATGATCAAAAATTCTTTAAGGACAAAGAATTAATTTCTTTGCCTAAAGAAATGATTTTGATAAAAAAAATGATTTTTATTGATTAAAATAAAAGAAAAATGATTTCAAGAATAAACAATCACTTTGTTTGTATCAAGGAAAAAAATGATTAAAAGTCTTATTTTAGAAAATCAAATGAAAAAAATTAGATTTTGATAACAAATAAATGTTTTATTTGTCTCAAAATTAATTTTTCATCAAAAAGAGATTCAAAAGAAAATCAATGGAAAAAATTTTATTGAATACAAATAAAAGGTTAAAAAAAGAATTTTGAGAACAAACAATTGTTGTGTTTGTCTCCAAAAATTAATCAAAAACAAAACTCCTTCTAAATATATATTTAGAAGAAATTATTTTGGAAAAAAGAATGAAAAACGAACTCAATTTTTTGTTCTCCTTTGGTAGGGAAAAAATTTGGAATTTTTTTTAGAGTTTGAGAGGAAGAAGAAAAGAAAAGATGAAGAGAAAAAACCCTAGCCCAAAAATCCTCTCTTTAGGTTTTCATCTCATTCTTTTTATATCAATAAAAATAGGAAAACAAATATTAATTAAAGCGATAAAATCTAATAAAATCAGATATTACCTATTTTAATTTTTAAAAAGGGAAAAAATCCCTTAAAACCTTGAAAAAAGGGATAGAAAACTGATTTTTAGGTCCAAAAACCGGAAAAAAGGGGTATCAGACCCTTTAGCGACGGCCAGAAGTAGGGCCGCCCGTCGCTATATAGGGACGGACGTCAGAGCGGCAGCTTCTACGTGCGCGCAATTCTGCTAGCGCTTTTAGCGACGCGCAGCATTGGCGACGCTACGCGTCGCCTTTGCTCGCTACCGCAGGCGCACCGTCGCGTCTAACACTCGCGATCCGATTTTTTTTTCTTTATTTTTAAAAAAAATTTAAAATTGACTAAAAAGACTATAATTTTAAGCCCCCATTTTTCAAAACTAATTTTTAAAATATTTTTTATTATTTTTCACTCCAAAATGCAAATTTGACAAGCAAATCATCACTTTTACCATTTTTGCCTGTGGAAAGGCGTTTTATCATCATTGGGTAACTCTGATCTGGGCTACCTCGGGATCCAGTGTTTACAGTTGCCCCCAATTTTGGAGAAACTAGTGCACTAGTGCCTAGATGAGCCAAAATTCTGAGAAGAAGGAAAGACATGTGTACCTGAGGCAGCCCTTACCTTTTTGTTGTGTGGAATGTTGTGACTTGTTGCCGTTGAGCTGTAGCGCTACAAACTGTGGCTCGTTTGCTGTCGCATTCTCCCGCTCACCTTCGGTCGGCTTGCACGGCGTGAGTTGAAGCGTTATCTAACTGCATCCTCTGTTGCGATCTGTTCTATCGCTATCCCTCGCTAACCTCATCTCGGTCTGCACGGCGGCTGGTCTGTCCCGCTGGCCTCATCTCGGCTTGGACGGTGTCTGTGAGATGCAGTACTCTGTGACTACAACCACTATTTGCGATCTATTCTATCGCCGGTATCCCGCTAGCCTCATCCCGGCCTGCACGGTGTCTGTGAGATGCAGTACTCTGTGACTACAACCTCTGTTTGCGATCTGTTCTATCGCTGGTGATCCGCTAGCCTTGTCCCGGCCTGCACGGTGTCTGTGAGATGCAGTACTCTCTGACTACAACCTCGGTTTGCGATCTGTTCTATCGCTGGTCTCCCGCTAACCTCATCTCGGTCTGCATGGTGTTTGTGAGATGCAGTACTCTCTGACTACAACCTCTATTTGCGATCTGTTCTATCGCTTGTGATCTGTTAGCTTCGTCCCGGCCTGATTGCCCCCGGCATAACGTGAATGAAGAGGTTTGCTTTTCTGGGCAGTTTCTGATAAGGTTAAGCTGAACCCACCTCTCGGATCATCTCAGGATTGAAGGGATTTGGAATATTTTTGAAAATAACTTGATGTTTCGAAGAGACTGAGAAAGCCTTAAGAAAAGGTCTTAAATATAATGCTCCAAAGAGACCGAGAATGCCTTAAAAAGGTCTTAAAGATAATGCTCCAAAGAGACTGAGAATGTCTTAAAAAAAGGTCTTAAAGATAATGCTCCAAAGAGACTGAGAATGCCTTAAAAAAGGTCTTAAAGATAATGCTCCAAAGAGACTGAGAATGCCTTGAAAAGGTCTTAAAGATAATGCTCCAAAGAGACTTTGATGCTCACTAGGAGACTTTGATGTCGAGCCTCTAGAGAGAAAATTATGTTTGAGCCTCCTCAGAGGAAAATTATTATTTGAGGTTTTGGTTGCATGCCCGCAGGCGGATAGGTTTCCATGTCTTTGGTGATTTTTCTGTTTTTGTTTTTGTTTTGGGATTTTCTTTCTTGGAATTTTTACACTTTGGATGCATTCGAATTTTTATAGTATGTTGGATTTTCAAGGCCTCGAAAATATCTTTTTCTTTTTGTTTTGTTATTTTTCTTTGTGGATTTATAAATTTGAATTTGGATTTTGTACACTTATTGTGTGATGTGGGTGAGCGTGCCTCTTATGACAGAAAAAAAAAACTGTGCCTCTTATGACAGAAAAAAAAAACTTACCTGTTTGCTCCTGGCATGGTGTGCATGGAAAGGCTTATTCTTTTCCCTCTTGGGAGTAGGTCCTTGAGATTCTTCTCTCGTGAGGACTTCATCTTGATCTGATTGTTTGGCATGGATGAGCGCCGATGCAAAGCTGAAACTGTACCTCGACCCACTTTCGCATCTGATTTCCTTTAACATGGTGTGCCCGGATAGGCTTGTTCTCTTGGACGTTTCACCTCTGTACATATTTACTTGATTTTAGGCCGGAGACAGTGGCCGATCATGTCGAGCTGAATCCGTCCTTTGGATCATCCTTGCTCATGAGGTCTATTCTGACCTATCCTTCTGAGTCATGTGCACAGCAACATATACAAAAGATTGTGTGTGCGTATGGAATCACGGGTGTGAAATATACACATAAAGCTATATATACGACACATAAGTAAAGGATTAGTGTACAAGAATTATGTGTGCATATCTATACGTGTAATGGACTAAATGCACGTGATATGCAGGGCAATATGCAAAAGATTTATGCATGTGAGATGCAAAGATGGGTAGACCACATCCCAAGGTGGTTAAGGGATTCGTTGAGGCTACTGCTCGGCTGCCCACATCGTCTGATGCTTCCAAGGATCTAGAAAAGCATTGTCTTAGCTTTACGGACTCTGACCCATAATCTTTTCAAGGAGAACTGACCCGTATGTATCTTTGCCCCCGAGTCAATGAGCATCTTGCCCCCGAGACTCTGAATCAAAATCTGCATTATGGACTACCTGCCTAAAGGGAAGTTATTCAGAGTAATGCTGCCTTATCGCTCCAGGCTTCAAAAGTCATTGTTTTAAAGGTAGTGCGTCCCTTGTGGATTTTCACACTAACTTTTCTTAGCGGAAAATGCATCCCTTTGGGGATTTTCACATAACCCTGTGCCTAATTTTTTCCTGGAATGGATCCAACCTACTCCAGCGGCTTTTTTTTAATTATTTTTTGAAGGACAGACTGCCCGTCCCTTTGGGGATTTTCACATAACCCTGTGCCTAATTTTTGCCTGGAATGGATCCAACCTACTCCAGCGGCTTTTTTTTCATTATTTTTTTGAGGACAGACTACCTGTTCCCAGGTTTTCACCCTGCCCTTTGGCCTAACTTTTGCTTAGAGACCCAGTCACGGTTTTCATCTATAACGGCCTCTTTTTTTGTCATTTAAGGGGTAGGAGGAGGATTTGTCACATGAAAAATCATTATTGTTGCTTTAATAATTGCTCCAGCGTATGTCCTTATGCCTGCAATAGGTTTCTCTTAACCGTCTAATAGCATGTTTATGCCTAGCTTATGCATGCATTTCTATCTATAGGCACCATATAGCCATAAGAATGACCATGACTAGACATGTGATATAAAAGCACTAGTTTTACTTAGTTTCAATGAGTAACAACTTAGGTGCACCCGATCTCCTGTCATCAATCAGCCCTCTCGGGTTTTCGTGATTGAATACTTTCTCTCAAGCCTCTAATTTTTGCCTAGGATGCCTTTTTTTGGTTTTCACCCTGACGAGGCACCCAATTTTAGCAAGGCCGCCTTTTTTCGGTTTTCGACCCGCGGGTCTTTTATTCTCTTCTTTTGATTTTTAGCCCTTAACCCTGGACCCTCTTAAGTCTGTCAACATTGATCGGTTCTGTCCGTTACTGCTCTCTTGGATAATAATCTCTGGAAGACAAAGGGACCTTCTCACACTGGCCCAAATTTACCTCTTATGTTTGGAACACCTGGTCTCATTTGCTTGACAATTGAATCTCCCTCCTTCATCGGATGCTTTCTAGCCGTCTTTCCAAATGATCAAGCAGAATGTTTCTAATGGATCTGACCGTGGGGATAATCCCATGACTTGTCCTTGTCTGACTTGTGCAATTGCTGCTTTCGTTGTTGTGCTCTGTCGGCTTCTAAAATTTAGCCATGACTGTCCTTAAAGATTTGAGTTTTACATCTATCGGCCATACTGCTTTTGCCCCCTGTGTCGAGGAATAATAGATGACTCTTGTAGAGGTTCCAATGGTGGCTCTCTAGCCTCGAAGTGCAAAAGGGTCATTTCTCTGCCCAATCCTTTTTCATGATCTTTTCTGCCAGCATTAAACCATTCATATAGGTCGTGCAAATTTTGGCTTGGATTTCTTCCGTCTCTTAGCTCCTTCCTCATTCATCAACTTTTTACTTGTATAGTATACCCTTCATGCAGTTAAAATGGGTAGATGGTTTGCAGATCAGCGTTTTGGTCCTTTTCCTTTTGGCAACCAAGAAGAATGGCAGGATACGGACATGTACAAATCAACAGGATTTGGACAAAACTTGCCCCCAAGATGTTTTCCTTCTATCTTTTTTATTTCCTTCTTCTTCTTCTTCTTTTTTTGGTGTTTTTTTTTTGTTCTTTTCCTTTTTATCCTCTTTCTCCTTGTTCTTTTTTCGAGCATAATCTTTGTTCCAATCCTGATAGATTACACATACACGTACCCCTTCTCCTCTTGACTTGGGACAGCATTGACCAACTAAGTCCGGCTTTGAACTCCGACCAAAAATTTTAGCTTCATCTCTGCTTGTGGATTCTTCCTTTTGACCTTTTCTGCCCCCTCCGGCCAGGGTCTTCTGAGCTTCTACTTTGGTCCATGATCGGGGTATATTAGAATGGCGTTTTTGACGACTTTACGATTATCTCCTGGCATGTCTTAACAGGTCCAGGCAAAGACTTCTTCAGACATTTTGTTTTAATTCTCTCAAATTTTATCTCGCTTCAGGAGTCAAATTGGGTGCAACCAAGATTACTATTTATTGAAACTAAATGAAACGGTGTTTTAAACCAATGCCTAAATCATGATTATTATTTATGCTTGATGCAATAAGATATAAAAATGCATATATAAGCAAAGCCCATATTATTAAACCAGAAAAGATAAAAAAGTGCTGTAACACCCCCTACGTCCCCGTTGGAAGGACGCTGGAGAGCGCTACCGACGCTCACTCACAAACATGCACACATATACTATGCGGAAGCATACATTCATACATAGACACACATGCATAAATGCGGAATAATTAAAAACTTACCTTGCCGGCAATAAGCTGGTCATGCATTAACTCACACACTCGCAACCACTACATGGAAGCATAAGCACATACACACACGCATACACTCTTTCAATCAGCGGAAGCATAAGGCGTATAATAAAACCGAGGAATAAATTAATACATAAGCATTTTAACGCTTAGATCAACAGAAATATTACATCAAGATGATTAAATAATAATTACATATGTTAAAGGTTATAGAAATACAAGATCCAAAATACGGAAGCTGAACAAAATACAAAACTTCTAACTCCTATGTGGCCGACCTTGCAGATGCGCGACTCGAACAGAACCAAACCTGCCACCTGCACGGGAAGAGAACCCGTGCTAAGCGATAAATGCCTAGTGGGGAAAACACACAAGCAATAAGGACGACCATTCACAATGGTCGTCAAGACATAACACATTCACAATGGCAAATACAGACATTTATAACACATATATAATCAGGCTTGCATAGAAAGGCATTCATTTGGAAAATTCACATTCATATCCATATACTTATGTCGAAAATAAGCCGAAACAGACATAACACCATACACGATACAAGTGTCATCATGCAGAACTACATACAATCTCACATGCATATCCTTACCAAGGTATTGGATGTCAGCACCTTACCGTTCATAGTGGCATGACATTTATACGTGCAATTATTATGACCGATTACTCATACATTAACTAAAAACCCATTCACATGTTATAAGATTACCATGCAATATTGCACTTACACTTACCGAAGCCGATCCGCATGCATTGCACCCCAAATAATACATATGTGATAATTCAATAGTCCAGATCGCCTTATCATGCATACTAATTCACATGCTACCATAATAGTTAACAGTATAGAATCACATTTATACACATATTATTTCACATGCTTATAACCTAACTAGTCGGCTTCACATTCTCATAAGAATAACATAATAAAATATACTCATGGCATTTGAAAGATTATGGTCACAGCCATGCACGTTTTAATTCCAGTACTTATATCCATAACTGATAGCATACAAACACATTCACAATATGATATACATATATGTATATATATATATATATATATATATATATATATATATATATATATATATATATATATATATATATATATATATATATATATATATATATATATACAGATAAATAGGTCCAATTCACATGTTATAGTCACACCCAACCCATTCAGAGATTCATAATCACATTCGGATACATAACTGATTCACATGTCCAAAATCGTGCTCATTCGCATATCACATTCTCTTGTTCATATCCGAAAAAACAGACAGAATACCTGCTGACTCAAAATAGTGGATAACGAGTGAACTGAGGGTACCTTACGGGTACGAATCGAATACTGAGGGTACCTCACAGGTACAATACTGAGGGGACCTTAAACAAGATCCAAACACATTAAAGGTTCGCGAGGAACCACACAGGGGACCTGATCAGGGTCCAGAACAGAACTGAGGGCTACAGCTACTGAACTCTATTAGGCATGCCTAACTATCCACTAGACTGACTCTTGCAGGTCACACATAAGCAAAAGCATGTTTCAAGTCACATGACATAGTTCATCATGCACCAAACTGAGTATAATAGACATATAAATAAGTCTACACTATCCACGAATATCATCCAAATCATGTGTCGATTCACACAACATATATATATATGTGTCATCATGCGAAATCCAGAGTCTAATAGACAAATACATATGTTCGTAATATCAATCTTACCTCATACAATTTATATTATGAAGCATGTATTATAATTCAATCAACACACTTTAGCATTATTCAATATTCTAAAACATATCAGAAAAAAATGTGGAACCATATTATGCCTGTCACACCCCATAAGTGGCCTAATTGGTTAAATAATTTTTAATTGGACAATTAAGGGTAATTGAGTAATTTGCAAGAGGTAAGTGGATTAAATTGCAAGAATTAAAAGTATTTTATATGGTAGATTTTATTTTGGTGAGAAAAAGGTAATTTGCCAAGGTTTTATTGGTATTATTGAGTGGATCAGTTTGTAAATGGGTTTAGTGGAATTGTGTAACTGTGCATGTGTGCCAGGTGGAGAGTGGGTGTGTGTACGTGGGTGAGGGAAAAGAGAGGTTTGAATTTCTTAGGTTCCTGGAAAAACTAAACTCAGGAGGTTCTCTCTCTTTTGCTCTCTCTCACGTTAGCCATCCCTTCCCTCTCCATTTGCTGCTCTTTTCCCATTTGCATGTGTGTTCTGTCATTGTGGAACTAGGGTTTGAGATTGGAAAAGAGGTTACAGAAGGTAAGTGGCTATTGGTTTCGTGTGGTTCTTCTTCTCATTTGAGTTATTTAGAGATTCTGTCCTTGGGTTTGAATATGGTTTCATTTGTTGCAAGCTTCTGAAGATAAAAGAAAAGAGAAGGGAAAGGACAAAATTGTGGATTGAGAAGTGCAGTGGTCGTTCTTTTTGGACTTCAGTAACAGGTTTGGGAGTGTATCTGTCTTTCCTCATTCTGGATTCGGTTTGCAGTTCTGTTGCTAATGTGTTAATGTGTGTTTGTATATTGAAATGCATGAGATATGTAATGTTGTATACATGATTTTAGTAGAAAAGAATCGATGAGGTATATGCAAATGAGTTAGTTAAACGTGTATATGAATGTGAAATTCTGGGTTGTGACTCTCTCTGTTTATTTACGATTGTATAAGAATGTGAAAAATATGAGTGTAATTGCTGTAAATGTGCTCAGAAGACCTAAAGGTACGTGTTTGCATAATTATTGCATGAAAAATGGATTTAGACAAATTGGGACTTGGAGTTTTGGTGTACTCTGTTTTTACGTTTTCTGGGTTTTTTTACGATTTCTGGAAAAATTGGAAGAGTTTGGAGAAGGAGAAGCATTTGTGAGAGAAAGATCACGTGACGTGATGGTACATCACGACGTGACCTCCCTCTGTGGGAAGTCACGTGGCGTGATGAAGCATCACGCCGTGACCTTCCTCCCTTTGGGAAGTCGCGACGTGATGGAGCATCACGCCTCGCGACCTCTCGCCTGTCTTCCCTGCGTGTCACAAGAACTCGTCTCGTGTCCTCTCTCCCTCTCCTCACAGGCGTCACGAGACGTGACTGATGGTCACGCCGTGACCGCCTGTTCTTGCTTGCTGTTTCGCGTGGCGCTCGCGTGAAGCCGGCGTCACGAGACGTGACCAGTGGTCACGACGTGACCAGCCTTCCCTACTGCCTTGTTTTCTAAAAGCATGATTTTAACTTCTGATTTCAAGGGTTTTTGCATTACATGACAAAAGTTTGGATTTAAAATCTGAATTGTAATTAATAATTATTTAATATTGAGTTGTATACCTTGTTAAATAATTAATGCACATAATTTATTAGTTTATACTTTATATGAACATAACTTGACTTGAATGAGAATTATTTGTACTTTTGCCTCCAATAATTGATACTGGATATATATTTAAATGTTTCTGATTTTGATCTAGACACATGTACACGTGAAATATGTATTTGCATTTAGTGTATTTAATATGGATATTGGTGTTTGAATTGTTGAGCTAAGTTTTAAGCCTGAATAGTCATAGTAGTGGATAAGTAAGCGCTTACTTAGGTCAGTGTGTGTGTGCAGCTGCTATATGATAAAACGTTATACTTGGGTCCGTTTGGATCCTTGTTTCGATCCTGTATGGGTCTATAAGGATTTAAATGTGAGACTTCGGTCTCTATATGAAAAGTACATGTTTGAGACTCATATCTCTATATGCTTGGGATACTGTGTTCTATCAGTATCCATTTGGACCGTATCCACTTCTAGAGAGTATTTTTAGACTAATCAGGCTATTTTGTTGAGATGTATTTCTGGACATGATTGCAAGTATATAATGTAAATGAATTCTTGCATAGCTTTGTATCACACCTTGAATCAGTATACTTGAAATGATGAGCATTATGAATTGAATACTTAATTGCTTGTAATGTATATATATTTATGCATGTCAAGTAAGAAATTTAGAGACATGTTTACATGTGATTTGATGCCTTGCTTTTGAATCATTAGTTTATTATCGTATAAATATTGTATATGTATATTGTATGTCTGTTTTGTTTCTCCCCACTAAGCGTTATCGCTTAGCACGGGCTCTTTTCCCGTGCAGGTGGCGAGTTTAGCTTGGAGTCAGATATCTGCAGGTCGGCCACTAGGAGTCTTTTGATAAAGTTATTTTTTTGAAGTCTTCCGCTGTAAATTTTTGTATATGGCTTGTGTATAGCAAAGTAAATCTTTTATAAAGGAACAAATATTATTTTTGTATATGTATTTGCTTACGAGCCTCTTTTTGTAAAACGATATTGATATATGTTATATATAAACAGGATTTTACTATTAAATGATTAAAAGTTTCTTTATTTTACATTTGGTTTTTTTGTTTATACATGTGTATATGGATTTGATTATATGTGTTTGCCTGCGTGGCACTCCGGTATCCTTCCAACGGGGATGGCGGGGTGTTACAGCTTGGTATCAGAGCCCAGGTTTGGTGGTTCTGGGTTATGTTGTGATTGTTTGAGTATAGAGTTGAGTCTATGCATGAGAGTCAGTTTTGTATAGTGGCCTAATGCAGATGTCTTGTTTTGTGTAGTGTTTGTATGGAGTCGGATCCAAGTGAGTATATGGGCGACACCATGAGTATTGCCAATGTGAGTCGTGGAGGGAATCCAGTTAGAAGAGATGATCCAGTTAGACAGGATAGACATGAGCGGGAACCTGCACCAGCTGAGGGTGCAAATAGAGGTGTTGCTTTTGATCCAGCGTTAGTTCAGGGGTTATTGCAAGTGGTTGATAGGTTGACTGCACCTAAGGCTCCAACTGAGTTGTTAAGAAAGAGAGGAGCAAAAGACTTTCATCGGACTGCCTTAGATGAATCCGATGTGGCTGAGTTTTGGCTCAAGAGAGTAGGTAGAATTTTGCAAGAGATTAGGTGTCCTGCAGATCAGAGAGCTTCTTGTGCAATATCGTTGCTCCAAGGACCAGCATATGATTGGTGGGAACTTGTGATGAGGAATCCTCAGCGACCAGCTGAGCTGACATGGGATTATTTCAAGCAAGAGTTTGAGCAAAAGTATATAACGAAGGCATACCAAGAAGCAAAATGGAGAGAGTTCATTAGTTTGAAGCAGCGGGGAATGACTGTTAGTGAGTATGATAAGGAGTTCAACCGGTTAAGTAAGTATGTGCCTGAGCAGTTGTTGACAAATGAGTTCAGATGTAGGCACTTTTTAGAGGGATTGTGTGAGGTATTCAGAGGCCCTTTGTCTGCGATGATTGTCTTGCAGCCAGTTGGGTATTATCAGATTGTGGCTGCAGCGATGAGGTTAGAGGAATCTGAGGAGATCAAGCAAAGAGTGGTTAGCAAGAGAAGAGCACCGGATGCGGGGGTTGCGAGTACTAAGAAGTCTAAGGGTGCTCCACCCGAGCAAGGATCTAGAGGGGGTGTACAAGTGCCTTCACAGGTAGAGAGTGTAGCCCCACAAGGAAATAAAGGAAATCGAGCACCAGAATGTGAGCATTGTCATAGGTACCATTGGGGTACATGTCGCAAGATCACCGGAGCCTGTTTTAAGTGCGGAAGTATGGAGCATCGTTTTGCATTTTGCCCTGATCGATAAGTGGACCAGAATCAGCAAGAGAGCAGAAGATCCAATGTCATCCAAAGCAATCGCGAGGGAAGTAGAGCTCCGAGAGCACCATCGGATACAGTGCAGCGACCTGGTGCTACAGAGGATCATAATCAGTATAGAGGTTATGCTATGATTGCTAGAGATGCGACTGTTGCAGCGGGTCCTTCGGGTAAGTGTTTATATGTTAAGTTTTGTTTCGTTTGGTTTTGGTATTTGAGATGTGTTTGGATAAGCAAGGAAATTTCGA
Source organism: Excoecaria cochinchinensis (assembly GCA_947683425.1). Classification (NCBI taxonomy): domain Eukaryota; kingdom Viridiplantae; phylum Streptophyta; class Magnoliopsida; order Malpighiales; family Euphorbiaceae; genus Excoecaria; species Excoecaria cochinchinensis. The sequence goes on from CANTUQ010000004.1 coordinate 10,520,217, forward strand.
GGATGAAATTTTATTAAGGAGGAGAGAGTTGTCACATCCCATAAGTGGCCTAATTGGTTAAATAATTTTTAATTGGACAATTAAGGGTAATTGAGTAATTTGCAAGAGGTAAGTGGATTAAATTGCAAGAATTAAAAGTATTTTATATGGCAGATTTTATTTTGGTGAGAAAAAGGTAATTTGCCAAGGTTTTATTGGTATTATTGAGTGGATCAGTTTGTAAATGGGTTTAGTGGAATTGTGTAACTGTGCATGTGTGCCAGGTGGAGAGTGGGTGTGTGTACGTGGGTGAGGGAAAAGAGAGGTTTGAATTTCTTAGGTTCCTGGAAAAACTAAACTCAGGAGGTTCTCTCTCTTTTGCTCTCTCTCACGTTAGCCATCCCTTCCCTCTCCATTTGCTGCTCTTTTCCCATTTGCATGTGTGTTCTGTCATTGTGGAACTAGGGTTTGAGATTGGAAAAGAGGTTACAGAAGGTAAGTGGCTATTGGTTTCGTGTGGTTCTTCTTCTCATTTGAGTTATTTAGAGATTCTGTCCTTGGGTTTGAATATGGTTTCATTTGTTGCAAGCTTCTGAAGATAAAAGAAAAGAGAAGGGAAAGGGCAAAATTGTGGATTGAGAAGTGCAGTGGTCGTTCTTTTTGGACTTCAGTAACAGGTTTGGGAGTGTGTCTGTCTTTCCTCATTCTGGATTCGGTTTGCAGTTCTGTTGCTAATGTGTTAATGTGTGTTTGTATATTGAAATGCATGAGATATGTAATGTTGTATACATGATTTTAGTAGAAAAGAATCGATGATGTATATGCAAATGAGTTAGTTAAACGTGTATATGAATGTGAAATTCTGGGTTGTGACTCTCTCTGTTTATTTACGATTGTATGAGAATGTGAAAAATATGAGTGTAATTGCTGTAAATGTGCTCAGAAGACCTAAAGGTACGTGTTTGCATAATTATTGCATGAAAAATGGATTTAGACAAATTGGGACTTGGAGTTTTGGTGTACTCAGTTTTTACGTTTTCTGGGTTTTTTTACGATTTCTTGAAAAATTGGAAGAGTTTGGAGAAGGAGAAGCATTTGTGAGAGAAAGATCACGTGACGTGATGGTACATCACGCCGTGACCTCCCTCTGTGGGAAGTCACGTGGCGTGATGAAGCATCACGCCGTGACCTTCCTCCCTTTGGGAAGTCGCGACGTGATGGAGCATCACGCCTCGCGACCTCTCGCCTGTCTTCCCTGCGTGTCACAAGAACTCGTCTCGTGTCCTCTCTCCCTCTCCTCACAGGCGTCACGAGACGTGACTGATGGTCACGCCGTGACCGCCTGTTCTTGCTTGCTGTTTCGCGTGGCGCTCGCGTGAAGCCGGCGTCACGAGACGTGACCAGTGGTCACGACGTGACCAGCCTTCCCTACTGTCTTGTTTTCTAAAAGCATGATTTTAACTTCTGATTTCAAGGGTTTTTGCATTACATGACAAAAGTTTGGATTTAAAATCTGAATTGTAATTAATAATTGTTTAATATTGAGTTGTATACCTTGTTAAATAATTAATGCACATAATTTATTAGTTTATACTTTATATGAACATAACTTGATTTGAATGAGAATTATTTGTACTTTTGCCTCCAATAATTGATACTGGATATATATTTAAATGTTTCTGATTTTGATCTAGACACATGTACACGTGAAATATGTATTTGCATTTAGTGTATTTAATACGGATATTGGTGTTTGAATTGTTGAGCTGAGTTTTAAGCCTGAATAGTCATAGTAGTGGATAAGTAAGCGCTTACTTAGGTCAGTGTGTGTGTGCAGCTGCTATATGATAAAACGTTATACTTGGGTCCGTTTGGATCCTTGTTTCGATCCTGTATGGGTCTATAAGGATTTAAATGCGAGACTTCGGTCTCTATATGAAAAGTACATGTTTGAGACTCATGTCTCTATATGCTTGGGATACTGTGTTCTATCAGTATCCATTTGGACCGTATCCACTTCTAGAGAGTATTTTTAGACTAATCAGGCTATTTTGTTGAGATGTATTTCTGGACATGATTACAAGTATATAATGTAAATGAATTCTTGCATAGCTTTATATCACACCTTGAATCAGTATACTTGAAATGATGAGCATTATGAATTGAATACTTAATTGCTTGTAATGTATATATATTTATGCATGTCAAGTAAGAAATTTAGAGACATGTTTACATGTGATTTGATGCCTTGCTTTTGAATCATTAGTTTATTATCGTATAAATATTGTATATGTATATTGTATGTCTGTTTTGTTTCTCCCCACTAAGCGTTATCGCTTAGCACGGGCTCTTTTCCCGTGCAGGTGGCGAGTTTAGCTTGGAGTCAGATATCTGCAGGTCGGCCACTAGGAGTCTTTTGATGAAGTTATTTTTTTGAAGTCTTCCGCTGTAAATTTTTGTATATGGCTTGTGTATAGCAAAGTAAATCTTTTGTAAAGGAACAAATATTATTTTTGTATATGTATTTGCTTACGAGCCTCTTTTTGTAAAACGATATTGATATATGTTATATATAAACAGGATTTTACTATTAAATGATTAAAAGTTTCTTTATTTTACATTTGGTTTTTTTGTTTATACATGTGTATATGGATTTGATTATATGTGTTTGCCTGCGTGGCACTCCGGTATCCTTCCAACGGGGATGGTGGGGTGTTACAATGCCACGCATAATCTTAATCATCGAATGATACAATATACACTTAACCATAGCATGTTATTCTTAGAGAAGGATCTGATTAAAGATATGCATAACATATTTTACATTTTAATAACATGCTCGGGACTAAACATTCGGGGACTTGGCATTCATAATTCCTTCGCATTCGAAATACGACATGCAATATAAATCACAACAATTAACATATCTAAATCCAAACCATACAGTTTAAATCCAACAATCGTTTAACAGGATCCTTATTATCCAAAACTTACTCCAAAATACCACGTATAACTTATCATGGATAACATATTATTAATCGCAAATAAATTAAGATAATCTTTCATATAAGCCAGGTAATATAGCGCACAGTAAAGGAAAAGCCATATGAGAGCATATAGAAGTATGACACATATCATACAGCAGTATAAGTCCATTCAAAAAAGGTACGAAATTCATTTTTGTATTAAAACCGGGAAATTTCAGCAAATAGGCCGAACGGGGTGACCAATAGGGTGGGCTGGTCACGAGTCGTGATTGGCATCACAACTCGTGACTGGCCTCCTCCTTCAGGCTGGTCACGAGTCGTGACTGGATGTCACGACTCATGACTGGCCTCCTTTGCTGGTCACGGGTCGTGACTGGTAGTCACTACCCGTGACTGCCTCTCTGGCTGGTCACGAGTCGTGACTGGCCTCCCCTTGGCTGGTCACGAGTGGTGACTGCCAGTCACCACTCGTGACTGGCCACACTGGCTGGTCACAAGTCGTGACTGGCCTCTCTACTTGGCTAGTCACGCGACAGACGCAACTGGAAATGGGAATTTCAATAGTAACGCGATTTCCCATTTCCATAATTCCCAGGACTCAAAAATCAATTCCAAAATTGAATCAAAACCATACAAATCTCATCATACCTTCCAGAAGATGCCCATACAGCATACACAACATAAATACAACTTAAATTAGAAATCAAAACAAGCAAAATCAAGCATAACCACATTCAAGTTTCTCAAGAACATAAACCCTAGAATTACAGTAATTTAAATTCTCAAACAAGATTTCTAAAACAAGTCCCAAACCTGAAATCCTTAGCTTCAAACCCACACTTCAAACTTCAATCCTCCATCTGCTCCAAGCCCCTAAGCGTCCTCTTGCAATCCAAAGCTTGCACAAATAAAAACCCACAAATTACTCTTCCTAAACCCTAACTCAAAATAGTAAAACCAGGAGAAGAGGAAGAAGAAGAACATGCAGGAAACCCTAACCCAACTTACCTCTTCAAGAAATCTTCAAGCTCTACCAAGACACCAATTCACACACAGCCAAGGAAGGGAGAACAAGAAACGGGAAAGGAAAAGAAAGAAGAGCAAGGAAGAGGAGAGGAGAGAGCAGAACGTGATCTGCTCCTCTCTCTCATTCTTTTTCTTTTTCTTCTTTTCCCACTAATTGCCCACCTGCCTACCAAGACACATGGCAGCCTCCTATTGGCTCCAACCAAAATATCTTGCTTTATTACTCTTTAATCCTTTGACAAACTTGCACTTTACTCACTAGCATAATTCTTTCCTTACAAACTTTAATTATCTTTTCAATTAGGTCCTTCTCATCCAAATTCCACATGCACAAATTACCGAAATATCCATCACTTATCCGACTTAACTTGCCAAATCCGACTAGGCCCGATTTGTGGTGTGACAACTCTTCCCTCCTAAAAGAATTTCGTCCTCGAAATTCGCTTACACCGGAAAGAATTCCCAACACTACACCCCAAGATCTCATCAAACTCATGCACCTCCACTTTCAAACTACTCACTTGTTTATGCTCATCGCCATCGCTATACTCTTACATCCCTTTCTTATATTCCAATCAATCATAGATACCTTGATAATCATTACTCAACTGCACATCAGAAATCAAAACACAACATTTCACACATAAACCATTTAACTTTCACTGATAGCTATACAAATCCTTCAATACATCAAAAATGTCCGTCATACATGTTGTTTCCCTTAACAATACTTCTATTAAACTCCAAAACCATCTTACATTCACCTATATAAGATTCTGAGATACTCTGTGTATACCTTGTCAGCTTTCCCTCAATCAAAACGCATATGCAAATGCTTCTCATGTATGGTAAAAGGGATGATGATGCAATGAGAATGCGATGGCTCATGTATGCAGAGTGATGCAGAAGAAATGCAATTGATGCTATAATGATGCACTTTGTCCCATCCCCATGATTCAATCTGCTTTTTATTCAAATACTTTTTCTGGAGATAGCTGACAAGTATACAGAGTATTTACCAAAACCTTACAGAATCCAAATACCCTTCCATCTCAAAATACCAAAACAAACTTTACTCAAACATATCAAAACAAACTTACCGGAAGGCTTTGCAAACTCTGTCACTTCACTGCGGTGTGCAACAATCCCAAAGGCACACGGGCGGCTCTAAGCAGTTCCTCTACATCCTTTCTAGCTTGCCAAATTAGATTTTTACTCATCTCGGGGCATTCAATAATTCTTTTGTTCCATGATGCCACATCTGAAATAAGCACCAGTGAGTTTTCGACACGAACCTCGATGTCACTTCCGACAGTGCTGACATGTCGGCGGTACCCACTTCTAACACTTATCACGATTTTGCTTCTGACCATGTTGACACATTGGAGGTTCTCGAATCCTTTTTTCCCGCTGACACTTCTCTACCCGACACCTTTCTTTTCTGAAGCACCTTCCGAATAAAATCTTAAGAAGCTCGGGAAGAAGTCAACCTATCCAAAATCCGAATCAGCCCTTGCACTAATGTCCTATCACCAGAAACATAACAAAATCTCTAACTGAAAGATGCTCGAAAATACTCCGATCAGCTCTAACTGGGTTCACACTTTCCGTTGCCTCGCCCACATTCACACTCTGATCAAACTCCATCTAGACACGACACAAAAATAAGACGCATCTGCATTAGGCCACGACACGAAACCGACTCTCATGCAAAGACTCAACACATAACAAATAACACACCCAGAATCATCAAACCTGGGCTCTGATACCACTAACTGTAACACCACCTACGTCCCCGTTGGAAGGACGCCGGAGAGCGCTACTGACGCTCACTCACAAACATGCACACATATACTATGCGGAAGCATACATTCATACATAGACACACATGCATAAATGCGAAATAATTAAAAACTTACCTTGCGGGCAACAAGCTGGTCATGCATTAACTCACACACTCGCAACCACTACATGGAAGCATAAGCACATACACACACGCATACACTCTTTCAATAAGCGGAAGCATAAGGCGTATAATAAAATCGAGGAATAACTTAATACATAAGCATTTTAACGCTTAGATCAACAGAAATATTACATCAAGATGATTGAATAATAATTACATATGTCAAAGGTTATAGAAATACAAGATCCAAAATATGGAAGCTGAACAAAATACAAAACTTCTAACTCCTATGTGGCCGACCTTGCAGATGCGCGACTCGAACAGAACCAAACCTGCCACCTGCACGGGAAGAGAACACGTGCTAAGCGATAAACGCCTAGTGGGGAAAACACACAAGCAATAAGGACGACCATTCACAATGGTCGTCAAGGCATAACACATTCACAATGGCAAATATAGACATTCATAACACATATATAATCAGGCTTGCATAGAAAGGCATTCATTTGGAAAACTCACATTCATATCCATATACTTATGTCAAAAATAAGCCGAAACAGACATAACACCATACACGATACAAGTGTCATCATGCAGAACTATATACAATCTCACATGCATATCCTTACCAAGGTATTGGATGTCAGCACCTTACCGTTCATAGTGGCATGACATTTATACGTGCAATTATTATGACCGATTACTCATACATTAACTAAAAACCCATTCACATGTTATAAGATTACCATGCAATACTGCACTTACACTTACCGAAGCCGATCTACATGCATTGAACCCCAAATAATACATATGTGATCATTCAATAGTCCAGATCGCCTTATCATGCATACTAATTCACATGCTACCATAATAGTTAACAGTATAGAATCACATTCATATACATATTATTTCACATGCTTATAACCTAACTAGTCGGCTTCACATTCTCATAAGAATAACATAATAAAATATACTCATGGCATTTGAAAGATTATGGTCACAGCCATGCACGTTTTAATTCCAGTACTTGTATCCATAACTGATAGCATACAAACACATTCACAATATGATATACATATATGTATATATATATATATATATATATATATATATACAGATAAATAGGTCCAATTCACATGTTATAGTCACACCCAACCCATTCAGAGATTCATAATCACATTCGGATACATAACTGATTCACATGTCCAAAATCGTGCTCATTCGCATATCACATTCTCTTGTTCATATCCGACAAAACAGATAGAATACCTGCTGACTTAAAATAGTGGATAACGAGTGAACTGAGGGTACCTTACGGGTACGAATCGAATACTGAGGGTACCTCACAGGTACAATACTGAGGGGACCTTAAACAAGATCCAAACACATTAAAGGTTCGCGAGGAACCACACAGGGGACTTGATCAGGGTCCAGAATAGAACTGAGGGCTGCAGCTACTGAACTCTATTAGGCATGCCTAACTATCCACTAGACTGACTCTTGCAGGTCACACATAAGCAAAAGCATGTTTCAAGTCACGTGACATAGTTCATCATGCACCAAACTGAGTATAATAGACATATAAATAAGTCTACACTATCCACGAGTATCATCCAAATCATGTGTCGATTCACACAATATATATATATGTGTCATCATGCGAAATCCAGAGTCTAATAGACAAATACATATGTTCGTAATATCAATCTTACCTCATACAATTTATATTATGAAGCATATATTATAATTCAATCAACACACTTTAGCATTATTCAATATTCTAAAACATATATGAAATAAATGTGGAACCATATTATGCCACGCATAATCTTAATCATCGAATGATACAATATACACTTAACCATAGCATGTTATTCCTAGAGAAGGATCTGATTAAAGATATGCATAACATATTTTACATTTTAATAACATGCTCGGGACTAAACAATCGGGGACTTGGCATTCATAATTCCTTCGCATTCGAAATACGACATGCAATATAAATCACAACAATTAACATATCTAAATCCAAACCATACAGTTTAAATCCAACAATCGTTTAACAGGATCCTTATTATCCAAAACTTACTCCAAAATACCACGTATAACTTCTCATGGATAACATATTATTAATCGCAAATAAATTAAGATAATCTTTCATATAAGCCAGGTAATATAGCGCACAGTAAAGGAAAAGCCATATGAGAGCATATAGAAGTATGACACGTATCATACAGCAGTATAAGTCCATTGAGAAAAGGTACGGAATTTATTTTTGTATTAAAATCGGGAAATTTCAGAAAATAGGCCGAACGGGGTGACCAACAGGGTGGGCTGGTCACGAGTCGTGATTGGCATCACAACTAGTGATTGGCCTCCTCCTTCAGGCTGGTCACGAGTCGTGACTGGATGTCACGACTCGTGACTGGCCTCCTTTGCTGGTCACGGGTCGTGACTGGTAGTCACTACCCATGACTGCCTCTCTGGCTGGTCACGAGTCATGACTGGATGTCACGACTCGTGACTGGCCTCCCTTTGGCTGGTCACGAGTGGTGACTGCCAGTCACCACTCGTGACTGGCCTCTCTACTTGGCTAGTTACGTGACAGACGCAACTGGAAACGGGAATTTCAACAGTAATGGGATTTCCCATTTCTAGAATTCCCAGGACTCAAAAATCAATTCCAAAATTGAATCAAAGCCATACAAATCTCATCATACCTTCCAGAAGATGTCCCATACAACATACACAACATAAATACAACTTAAATCAGAAATCAAAACAAGCAAAATCAAGCATAACCACATTCAAGTTTCTCAAGAACATAAACCCTAGAATTACAGTAATTTAAATTCTCAAACAAGATTTCTAAAACAAGTCCCAAACCTGAAATCCTTAGCTTCAAACCCACACTTCGAACTTCAATCCTCCATCTTCTCCAAGCCCTTAAGCGTCCTCTTGCAACCCAAAGCTTGCACAAATAAAAACCCACATATTACTCTTCCTAAACCCTAACTCAAAATAGCAAAAACCAAGAGAAGAGGAAGAAGAAGAACATGCAGGAAACCCTAACCCAACTTACCTCTTCAAGAAATCTTCAAGCTCTGCCAAGACACCAATTCACACACAGCCAAGGAAGGGAGAACAAGAAACGGGAAAGAAAAAGAAAGAAGAGCAAGGAAGAGGAGAGGAGAGAGCAGAACGTGATCTGCTGCTCTCTCTCATTCTTTTTCTTTTTCTTCTTTTCCCACTAATTGCCCACCTGCCTGCCAAGACACATGGCAGCCTCCTATTGGCTCCAACCAAAATATCTTGCTTTATTACTCTTTAATCCTTTGACAAACTTGCACTTTACTCACTAGCATAATTATTTCCTTACAAACTTTAATTATATTTTCAATTAGGTCCTTATCATCCAAATTCCACATGCACAAATTACCGAAATATCCATCACTTATCAGACTTAACTTGCCAAATCCGACTAGGCCCGATTTGTGGTGTGACAAGTGCATAGTTCAGGAATACACTTTATAAAATGAAAAGCATTATAACAACTCTAATCCTTTCTTTCTCCATCTAGGCCAGGCACCAATTCTTGAATGCGATCTCTCAGAGGGCAATAATAGTCTGTCTGATGCCCTGTGTACTGGTGATATGCACAATACCAGTCTGTTCTGTGCCTCAATTTTCCCTGACTTAGGGCAGGCCTAGCTGGCAAGGGTTGCAACTTCCCTTCCTTGATGAGACGAGTGAAGTGCCAAGATAGAGGCTTGCCCGAGATGGTGAGGTGTTTAAGAGTCATTCCGGTGGTTGAGACCTCTGCTACCTTGGTATTGCCCCCATTGCCACTGCTGTTTCATAAGGCCAAGTTTGCAGATTTAGCCATTTTATCCAGATGCTCAGCCTCAGCTTCAATGGCTATATCTTTTAAGGACTCCCAGTCCTTCAGCCCCTTCATCTTCCCATCTTTCAAGTATGGGCTAGCATTCCTAATAAACAGACTGATCTGGTCTGGAGTGTCCGGTCTCTTCTTCATCTCCATTACCCGGTTCCTCCATCGGGTCAAGGACTCATGGAATGACTCATTCGGCTTTTGTTGTAGCAACTCTAGATCTTTCAGAGTGACCTCCATCCTTATACTACAGTCATATTGCTGGAGGAACTCCTCCATCAGCAGATCCCAGTCTTCTTTTGTTCTCCGATCCAGTCCATGATACCAGCCCACCGTAGGACCTGTCAAACTTAAACAGAAGTATTCTACCTTTTACCTCCTTGTTAGCGTGGTACCTTTCATTATCAAAGAGTACTGCTTGATGTGTGCGGTGGGGTCCGATGTGCCATCAAATTTTGGGACATCAGGCATCTTAAAATTCAAGGGGATTAGATCTTCCCCATCCAGCTCTTTGTCTTCGGGGCTCATCCCTCGACCCCTTATCAACATCTTTGTCATTGCCTCGAACTTTTCTTCCATCTTCTTCCAGATGGTATCTTCTGTCTGGGGTGCTTTCCTTCTAACTGATAAGGGTTCTTCATATTCATCCCCTTCTAAGTCCTCTTCCATTCTATGGGCTACTCCTCTCTTTTGCCCTCCTGACGTGGCAACCCCTAAGTCCACTGGTGGTGGATGTACATTCTCTGGTGGATCCTCTCTGGCCTCCTCCTGTTCATTTTATCTCATGGGAGGAGGTGCCAGGTTCTGTGGTGCAGCTGGTTGAGCCATTGCAACCACCATGGCCATCATCCGGTTCTCGAATTCTTCGAACCTTCGACCCACTTCTTTAGCTATCAAGGCCCTAGTAGCATCTACTTCCCTCGATGAATCGGCCATTTCTGGAGATTTTCTGAATGCCTATTAATTGCACTTGACTTGATTATGGTTGCTCAATCAAAACCCTCCGATGATGCAACTGTCAGAACCCCTAACCAGCTAGGAAAGTGGTCTTTGATGGCTAAGAAGTTAAAGAGTTAGAATGATGCATGAATTATACGTAATGCATGGTCGTACTGTGCAACAAAAATGGTATACAATGGCTAACAGAGATTACAATGATACATGTGAGATATGTGAAAAATTATACACAAGACAATATGTACATGTAATAATTTTATGCAAAGAAAAGGACGTATACATGTAGAAGAAATGCAGAAATTTATTTGTGCATGACTGACATGAATGTGTAATTCATCATTCACAAACACATGCAAGCAGGTAGGTCCTTCCAACCTTATTGCCCCCACACATGAGGTCGTGCGGTCTCTGTCCTAGGTGGGCTTGATCCATGGGTTAATAGGGAACCCGATGGACGCGCATGGTGCACGGTGAAAAACCGGCAGCATAACCTCTCTTAGCTAATGTGCATACGCATGGGTTTTGATCATCATGTATTTAAGCAACCCGAATAAGTTGACATGGGCCTATCGGGGCATGAAAGCCTTTGATTAGGTGACCAAACAGATTATTTGGGTTTGTCCAATACAAAATGATCCATATAGCAAGCAAGATATTATGGTTCATACCACCTAGGGGAAGTATCTATTGCCATTACATAAGCTTTGGTCAAAGGTGGTGTTGCTTTAGGGCTACCCAAGCATGGTCCCTGCCAACGGGTCTAGCTCATCACGAGCGTAACGACCGATTGGGTCACCATTTAATATACCATGATGGTACGAGGCTTGGGCTGGTGATTATCCTTAACACTTCCCTACATTGAGTGAACGTAGGGTCGCGCTTCGGGAACGCACCGGGTGTCACACCCCATTTGCCCCCTAGTTGAATGAGACATATATGTATGTGTGTGCATTTGCATGAGTTTAGCATAATAAGGGCATTTTGGTAATATTGTATGATTTGGGGTTTTTCTGGTGCGTGTGTGCATGTGTTGCACCATGGTATGAATTAGTTAGGACAGATTTGTGTGTGTATGAGTGCACCATAGTAGGATATGCACTAGTGGGTTATTGTGGTGTGTATGCATTCATACATTTGTAGGGTGTGTCCTTGAGGGAGCATTGTGTGTGTTGCTCATACATGTGTAGGGTGCATTATTAGGGTGTTTCATTGTGTGCATGTGATACATTTAGTTAGGGCGTGAGTAAGTAATCTCCTCCACTAGATGGTTGACATGTGTAAAGGGGAAAGAAAGATGGGAAAGAGAAAATAAAAAAGGGAAAAATCAGATTTTTGAAACCCATTTCCCGTTTTCTCTCCTCCTTCTTCTTCTTCTTCCTCCTTTGCACTCTCCTAAGTGCTTTACTTAGATTCAAGCTCAAGTGGTGGAATTAATTACTCCCTTACATCTTCCTTGGTAAGTTCTTGCTTTTTCCTTGTGTTATTCATGCATTTTCTTCTTCTTCTTCTTGGGTTCGATCTAAGTTAGGGTTTGTGTTTTTGGTGTTTGGGTGCTTGTTTGTGCTTAGTTGAGCCTCCTCACAAGCCAAAGGGCAAAGAGAAGGCTGGAACTAGTGGATCCAAGCAATAGGAGCTAAGGATTTTAAGGTTTGGGAATTTCTTGGTTTTCATGTATATATACATGTTTATGTATGAGATTTGATGGTTTCCTAGAATTAGGTTGTTATACGTTCTTTATTTAGATGTATACGCTATGGGTTTTTGTTTTGGAATGTGAATCTTGCAAGAGCATGAGTTAATTGTGATAATGTTGGAGTTGATGTGGTTTTGTGCATAAATTGGAGTTTTGGATGATTCTTGGAATTGGAGGTTTAAATTAATGAATTGTGTGAAATTTCTTATTGATTAATGTTATATTATAGCTGTTGATGCTAATGGATGGCTGGGTTTGAGGTAAGAGATTCTTGGATGAGTTTTGTGTGTGTTTGTGGTTGATTGTGGGAGGAAGAAAATCTACAGAATACTGTAGATTTAGGAAAACCCGATGCTGTCGCGATCACGACGATGTCGTGAGCTTGATAGAGATCGGTGTTTTGGAGCTTCGCTGTCGCGAGCATGCGATTCCGTCGCGAGCCCGCGATAGCCAAAGTGTTGAGCACCCTCTGTCGCGAGCGCGATGCTGGCCAAGTGCTATCGCAAGCACGCGATTCATCGCGAGCCCGCGATAGCAATATTTGTTCATACGTCGCGAGCGCGACAGAGCCTGGCCCCTCCGTCCTCCTCGCGGTCGCGAAATCCGTCGCGTACGTGCAGCGAAGAGACTCCGGTCTCTGTCGCGAGCGCGACAGCTCCCTTTATGCTGAATGAGTTTTCTTTTGTTGTGTGCGGTTGTTGAACTCCAGTTTTCTTTAATGTCTATGAGATTTATGCTTGATGTCTTATGAATTATATGAATGCGGACCCATGATACGACTATGTACATGTATGATGATGATTTTGGAATGTTATGAAATGGATTGAATGGTTTATGCATGACCTGCTAGAGTCTAGAAAGTGGATAGTTAGGCATGCCTAATAGAGTCTTATAGCTGCAGCCCTCAGTTTCGTTTGGACCCCGATCAGGTCCCCGCTTAGTTCCTCGCGAACCCTTATGTGTTCGGATCTTGTTTAAGATCCCTTTTGAAAGTGTTTTATGAAAATTAAAAGTATCTTGATTTATCAATTAGTACCCGTAAGGTACTGTCCGTATCGGCTCATACCCGTAAAGTACTGTCCGTACACTCGTTATCCACTCCCTCGAGTCAGCAAGTGCCTGGTATGAATTATGTTATGAGGAAATGTATGTGACACATGTGTGAACTCATAAGTGAAAAGTATAATCTGTTATGGGAATATGAATATTATTATGAGCTTCTGAATGTATGGCTTTAGTATATATGCATGCTTATGCAATTGATATGCTATGTGTATGGTATATTATGATGTACGCTTGTGTTTTGCCTTGACGACTGTTGTGAATGGTTGTCATTTGATATATGTGTGGTTCCCTACTAAGCGTTTATCGCTTAGCACGGTGTGTTTACCCGTGCAGGTGCGGAAGGAGTTGCTTTGGGAGAGTCGCCGCAGTCCAAGCCAACGCAGCAGGGTTTAGAATATGACTGAGTTTTGTATTTTGAGATTCTTTTTGTATAGAGCTCTCTTATTTTGGTTTTGTAATAGCTTCCGCTTTTGTTTATGTAATTTTGGGATTTGTAATTAATTATTGTATTTTTTAGCTGATCAGAACAGTAATGTAATGCCTCTATTATATTAATGCATGATCAGCTTTCGCTTTCTTATATGTTGTAAAAGTTTTTTATTACCCCCGCTTTTGTGTATGTTTATCTATGCATTGTTCTCTGCTTTGTTTGGTAGCACATTGACTCGTACGACATCTTACTCCTTATGGGATGGGATCGCCTGAGTACGGGTAAGGGGTGTCACACCGGGGCTGAAAGAGGGACCAAACTAGCATAGATCTAAGGCTCTAATGAGATGCAATGCAGTTTTGAAAAATGATGAAAATTTTAAATTAAAACTCAATTGTAAATTTTAACCAAGGCACTTTTGAAGTGAAGTCTCGAATTTGTCCCCAGTGGAGTCGCCACTGTGACGCGCGCCGAACCCCGTGGCCTCCCGACGGCCCGCTTTTAGGGCGATCGGGATGGGATTCATTAAAACTTGCAAGGTATTTACAAGTGCATCTATATTGGGCAACAAGGAGGTTTCTTGGAGTCGCCACCCAATAGAACATTGGGAAGGGTCGTCTAGCCTCAGCGAGCCTAAGACGACGCATACATATCCATCTTGGGCAAACCAGAGAGATCTTGGAGGTCTCAGCCTCTACCCCCTAGAGCCTAGGATTATGTAAATTAAGCCTTTTGTAGGGGAACAAGAGATAATTTGGAGGTTCTAGACCTCTAACCTCATTGAGCCCAAGACCAGAGTAGGTTTGGGACTTCCCATTTATTCATACCTTGGTTAAGTTTATAATCGAGTTTTGAATTTAGAGTTTCATCTCATTTCTCATTCATTTTAATACAATTAATTAAAGCGCATGTCAATCACGTAGTGGAAGCGACAAATAAAAGCGTAAATAAAATAAAGCATATGTAAAAATATTACAACAAAATTATGGGCGGAATACAATCCCCATTCTAAATAAAATACAAAACATGCATAAAACGAGATATTCATTAATGATGAGGACATTGGTCCTCGCATGCATATTTATTATAAAATAATTTTGATTTGATGGTTTTATTTTGGATGGAGAAAATTGAGACATTGGTCCCATTTTTATTTAGGAAAAATTTCAAATTAATTAATGAAAAAACGTTTAGTGATTTTCTTTCTAGTGGGCCTAAATAAATAATTTTACAAGAAAATTACATGGCAAAATAAATAAAAAAGCCAAAATAAATAAATATTACAAACAAAGAAAATAAATATGTAACCCGAACGAGCCTCTTGGATCTCCCCGTGTGCTCGCAAAAATGCCCAAGCAAAAAATGAGATGTGAAATAAAATAAAACAAAAATAAAATAATGTTAGTAATTGAATCAATTAAAATCAATTAAATATAAAATAAATGATAAGATAAAATAAAATGAGATAAAATGAAATGATATCAAAATCATAAATGAATTAAAATGTTACCAATTTAAAGTGAACTAGAAAAATGTGTTATTAATGACAAACGGATTAAATGAAGTGATTGGAATAAAATATAACATGTTAATGAATCAATATGTAAAAATATGAACATGACAACAATAATGATGAAGATAATCAAATCAGTGAATATATAAAATAATAAAGGAAAGAATAATAAAATAAATGAATTAAAGATTGATGAAAACAATTAAATGAACAACATGATTAATTAATGTAATTACAATTAATATAAAACATTTACATGGTAAAAATATCTATTAAAATGAATTTATTAATTACATGTTAGAAATAATGATGAGTTAAAATAAAATAAATTAATTACATGTTAAGAATTAAAAGAAAATAATATTTACATGTTAGAAATGATAAGAAAATCAATATTGATATGAACAAAATAATATATCAACATATTAAATTAAAACAAATATAAAAGCAATAGAAAAAATGAATAAATAAATGAAAATAATAATAATATACACGAATAACAATAAAATCATATATAAACAAGTTAAATAAAACAAATCTGAAATAAATAAAATAAATAAATAAATGAAGTTAATAAAAATATACATGAATAAATTAAACATGAACAAAAATAATAAAAAGAAAGAATAAGCCCAAAATGTTTACCCTCAGAGTTTCGGATTCGATGAAGGTAAAATGATGATCGATTTCTTTGTTTGATGATTTGCAATATTAGAGTGTAATATGATGAAAATGTCAGAATTTTATTCCAAGAAAGAAATAGGATAAAAAATGATCAAAAATTCTTTAAGGACAAAGAATTAATTTCTTTACCTAAAGAAATGATTTCGATAAAAAAAAGATTTTTATTGATTAAAATTAAAGAAAAATGATTTCAAGAATAAACAATCACTTTATTTGTATCAAGGAAAAAAATGATTAAAAGTCTTATTTTAGAAAATCAAATGAAAAAAATAGATTTTGATAACAAACAATTGTTTTATTTATATCAAAATTAATTTTTCATCAAAAAGAGATTCAAAAGAAAATCAATGGAAAGAATTTTATTGAACACAAATAAAAGGTTAAAAAAAAGAATTTTGACAACAAACAATTGTTGTGTTTGTCTCCAAAAATTAATCAAACAACAAAACTCCATCTAAATATATATTTAGAAGAAATTATGTTGGAAAAAAGAATGAAAGATGAATTTGGTAGGGAAAAAATCTGGATTTTTTTTAGAGTTTGAGAGGAAGAAGAAAAGAAAAGATGAAGAGAAAAAACCGTAGCCCAAAAATCCTCTCTTTAGGTTTTCATCTCATTCTTTTTATATAAATAAAAATAGGAAAAAAAAATATTAATTAAAGGGATAAAATTTAATAAAATCAGATATTACCTATTTTAATTTTTATAAATGGAAAAAATCCCTTAAAACCTTGAAAAAAGGGATAAAAAACTGATTTTTAGGTCCAAAAATTGGAAAAAAGGGGTATCAGACCCTTTAGCGACGGCCAGAATTAGGGACGCCCGTCGCTATATAGGGACGGACGTCGGAGCCTCCGTGCCGTTCCGCACGCAGCTAGTCTTTCGCCGCGTGTTCTCCTTCGCCTGCAAAATTAATTTTAGACTGCAAAAATATCAACATTTTTCACGTTTTTGGGTGGTTTCGAAAAAATAAAATTAGGAAAGTTATTTTAATTTTTTTTTTTCATTTTGGTAAGACTAAAAATAAAAAAGGGTCGGTCTTTATTTTATTGGGGGTGGGGGCATCATTTTTTTGATTTAGGAAAAGAACTTCATTTTCTCTGAAGAAAAGAGAGCAGCGTGGGGTTTTAGCAAAAAAATCTGAAGGATTTTCAAGCTTTAATTTTTCCTCTTCTTTTTTTTTCTTCAAGAATATTTTTAGTTCCCGAATGGTTTTGAGTTTGGAAAATTAATTTCTTTTGCTCTATCTTCCACCAGGAAATATTTTCACCAAAATAATTTCTTGAGCTAAACTTGTTCAAAAACACCAATTTTTTTTTATTTTCTTCAAATATTTATCACCACAAATTTCGACAAGGAGGACGAAATAAAACACCATTTTTCCAACTCATAAAATTCTGAGGGTAAACATTTTTGGACTCATCCTCATTTATTTTTGTATATCATTTATTTGTTGTCAATATTATTATTTTTCATGTTATTATCATTTATAATTTATTCCTGGCATTTTGAATGTGGTTATAGTACGGTTGATATATTATTTTTTGGTTTTAATTTGATTTTTTTTTTGACTCTCCTGTTGCTATTATTATTATTATTATTATTATTATTATTATTATTATTATTATTATTATTATTATTATTATTATTATTATTATTATCACTACATGTGTGCTTGCTATCAATTTGGCTACCATGTTGTTTTCTTAGCATTATTATTATTATTACTATTATCATCATTATATTATTTATTTATTATTATATTATATTCATTTGTTTTATATCATTATTATCATTACCATTTTATATTGTTATCATTTTATTATGTTGTTACTATTATTATTCCATGTTTATTCACTGTTGACATTATTATTATTATTATTATTATTATTATTATTATTATTGCCACTATTTTATTTTGTCATCGTTTTCATTATTATCCTTGTCTTTGGCTTGATTTATTTTTGATCCCTTTGGCATGTAAATTGTTTATTCGTTAAATTAATATGTCCTATGTTTATTTTATCCTTATTTGATTATTTGTTAGAATCATTACTAATATTTTTGATGTTATTTTTCTATCTGAGATTTATTTTAAATTGCATTATGTGGGCATTCCTGTGCCCTCCCGGATGGGTCACCACGCCTAGGAGACCGCATCATTTGGTGAGACCTTTCGTATTCCCCCTCTTTGTATTGTGTTTGCTTGCAAACAAATATTTTATTTATGTACGCGTGAGATAAAAAGTCACAAAAATATTTTTATAATTAAATTGGAATTTTCACTAATAAAATTGGGACTAATGTCCCGCGTATTGGCCATGGAATGTGTAGACACCGGGTCCCGAGTTCGGCATAAAATGAAAATGGTGATTTTTGATCCTTGATTATTCCCTCCGAAAAAAATAAAAAAAAAATATAAATAAAAAATAAAAAATATAAATATAAATATGTGTGTGTGAAATTAGGTAATTAATTAGTTGATGTTGTTAGTTAATTAAGTGGTTAATATTATCGTGTTAATTAAAATGCATGTAAAATTAAAGTTAAAGTGTGTAATTAATTAGATAAAATAAATATATGTATGATAATTTAAATGGATTAATTAGTGTAATGTTTAATTAATAGAAAGTTTAATTAATATGTATAATTAATTAATGTATGTGTTATTTGAATTAAGTTAAATTAATTTAAGGAAAAGGAGGGAAATAATTGAGTGGAGGAAATGACCATTGTGCCCATTAGCCCTAATTTTAGGGTATAAAAAGAATAAAATGAGCAAAAATAAAGGGGGGCTCTCTCGGCTGGATTGAAGAAATTGAAAGGAAAAGAAAAATAAGAAAAGGAAAGAACAAGAGAGAGTAGGGGGATCGGCTGGACAGAAAAGAAAATTGAAAAAATAATAAAGAGAGAGCAAGAGGGAGCAGGTGAAGTGAAACCAAAATCAAAGAAATAAAAAAGAGAAGTTAAAGGAAGGGTGAGGAACAAAGAATTAAAGAAGTTAAAATAGAAGAAGAAACAAATAAGAAGCAGGTGAAGAAAACGCAGACCAGACGCCGGCGGAGAAGAAAAAGAGAGGGAGAAAGGCGGGGCCTCCGCCGGCCATCCCCGACGCCGGAGTGCTACACGCGCGCCGCCGCACAACCGACGAGGCCCGGACGAAGCTCCCCGTGCCAGCCGATCTCCACCACTCGCCGGCATCGGGGAGATCGGAGGAATCGGAGCCGGACGCTTCAAGGCGTTTTCCGGGGAAACCACAACGCCGTTCGGCGCGTGACCAACGGGGATGAACTGCCGGTGACCAGACGAAGCTGATGGCGGTGACGGTGTCTTCAACGGCGGCTCCGATGACTCTCCGGCGAAGCTCCGGCAGTAAGTCTCCTTCCCTTCTTATTTTATTATTATTTACTTTTTCTATTATTAATATAATTATTATATATTACATATTATTATTATTATTATTATTATTATTATTATTATTATTATTATATATTTATTTATTTTCTGTTTTTATATTTGTTATTATTATTATTATTATTATTATTTGTTATTATTATATATTTATGCATTTTATGTCTATTATTATTAATATTATTATACTTATTTATTATTAATTATTATTCTGTGTTCATCTTATTACTATTATTATTTTATTATTATTATTATTATTATTATTAGGTTTATTTATTCTTATTTATCTTTCCGCTTTTATGTTATTTTCTTTATTATCTATTATTGTTATTTGATTTATTCATTAATAGTGTTATTATGTTATCATTATTATTAATATCATTTAGTTTATGTTTATTGTACATTTATTGGTGATTATTATTGAGTATTTGTTTATGGTATTAGCATTATTGTCATTGTTATTATGTTACATTTAATTATCTTATGTTACTGCTATTATTCTTATTATGGTTATCATTATGTTATCATTATTGTTATTATTTGTTATATTGTTATATTATTTATATTATTTATATTATTATTCATTCTTAGTAATATTTTTATTTATGTTTGATACATTTTATAGCTATTATTGTTATTAGTATATTATTATCATTATTATCATTTTGTTCATGTTACTATCATTACATTGAATTATTATTCTATCCATTTATAATTATTATCATTATTTTATGTTTATTTATTACCCATTATCATCTTATGATATTATTATTAGCATCATTACTTTTATTGGCATTAATCATTTTAATTGTCATTCGTGCTTTTACATTCAATTTATTTTATTTTGTTATTTATTTGTTTATTTATTTATTCGATTATTTATTTATTCATTCATTACTCACCAATATTGTTTTCTGTCTTTACCGCGATGCGAGTGGCATGTGACTCGCCCACGGAGTTAGGTGAAGCATGGTCGGGATAAGTAGATTAGAATTTATTTATTTTGAAATATGTAATTACTATTTTATTCTTCTTTCATTCGCTAATGGTCTGTAATAATAAAAGATTTTCGACCGCGCTTAAAAAGAAGCACAACACAAATGTTTTCTACCAAAATGAAATTTGTTAATAAAACTGGACCAATGTCCTGGTTTTCACCCCAAAGCAAAGGTCGATTTGAGAACTCAAAACTTTTCATAAAAAGTAATTGCGAACCAATGTTCCCGCCTAAAATAATAGCCCGATTTATGTATGTATTTTTATCATTTTTTATGGTTTCATATTTGTTTTTAGATAATTATAGTTATATTTTATTTACTGCTTTTTTATACGTGCTCGTAATGCGCTTTAATTTTATTGTATAATTTGCATGTGAGAGAAGAGATAAAATAATTGATCTTAAAAATCCAATCACATAATATTAACCAAAGGTATGAATAAGAGTGAGGTCCCGAACTCTCTCTGGTTTTGGGCCTCATAAGGTTAGATTTATTTCCCGATGTTCTATCGGGTGGCGACTCCGTGATCCTGCCTTATAATAACCCAATAGACGCTCTCGTAAGTTGATTGCCAACAATGGATTTGGATATATTTTTGTCCATTGCGAAGCGATCAGCTTTCACGAGTTTTAATGAACCTCCATCCGGTCTCGGGTTCTAAAAGCGGATTTCCGAGGGCCATCCGGATCGCGAGCGTGGTTCGGGCGCGTCACAGTGGCGACTCCACTGGGGATATCATGAGATTTTGCTCCGAAAGTACCTTTGGTTAATCTAATGTAAATGGGTGTAGGATCAAGAAATTTTATCCCTTTTCGAAAAATTGCATTGCATCATGCTAGAGCCTTAGAATTATGTTAGTTTGGTCCCTCTATTAACCCCGGTGTGTTCCTGAAGTACGACCTCATTTTCACTCAATTTGGGGAAGTGTTAAGGATAATCACCAGCCCAAGCCTCGTACCTCAATTGTATATCAAATGGTGACCCGATCGGTCGTTATGCTCGTGATGAGATAGACCCGTCGTGCAGGGACCATGCTTGGGTAGCCTTAAAGCAACACCACCTTGACCAAAGCTCATATAATGGCAATAGATACTTCCCCTAGGTGGTATGTACCTTAATACAGTGCTTGCTACGTGGGTCATCGTGTATTAAACAACATCAAACAAATTAAGTGGTCTTCTAGGAAAAGCTTTAAAGCTTCGATAACCTCACCTTAATTTGGTTGAAGTGTCCAAATATACAATGAACGAAAATCATACGTGTGCGCATCTTGAGAGACGTCATGCTCTAGCGCGCCCATTGGGTTCCCCGCTAACCCATGGGCTAAGCCCACCTAGGACAGAGACCGCACGACCTCTTGTGTGGGGGCAATAAGGTTGGAAGGATTTACTGCTTGCATGTGGTTATTATTGATGTATTGTATATTCATGTCATTCATAAACATAACTTTTTTATCATTTCCCATATATATACATCTTTTCCTGTGCATAAAATTATTACATGTAAATATCATCTTGTGTATAGTTTTTCACGAATTTCAATGTATCATTCATACACAAATAAATTTTTTGTATCTCCTCCTTATGTATACATCATTTTATGTGCATAAAATTATTATATGTACCTGTTACTCTGTATATAGTTTCTTCACATGTCTTATGTATAATAATTCTTTCCATACAATAATAGAAGCTGTGCACTTTGTATTTAAAATTGCTTGTATCATAATTTGTGAATATAAATATAACACGTTTGTCATGCATGAACATAATAATGCTTGTCGCAATACATACATATTAACATTCTTTATGACATCAATTGTGCGCCATTATCTGTATATACAACATACATCATCGGATGTACATATTAACATGCATTATAGCAAGTATAAACATACTGTCCCCATGACAAAAAAAAAAAAAAAAAAAAGAAAATCAAATAAAAAAAAATGCATTCACCATGTGTCATAGCATGTACATATCCGTATGCCCACATTACACATGTACATTAACATTGCGCCCTGGAACATACATATACTGTTGCATGTCATAGTGTGCACACATTAGCATACTTTATTAGACTAGACATCAAACACAGAAAATACCTTGCATTTTTCACATTGTATACCATATCATGAACATGTACTATCATACATGAATTATGTCATGTACATATAACTTCTCCATCATGCATGTTAGTCATTGTATATACCAATGCATGTCTTGAATGCTCATACCATGTAAATACGCATACTTTGTGAACGCTATTTGTTTCTTGCGACCACTTTCATTGTATATCTCGTGCTGCACACATACTCCACTTACAGTACATAGTCATTCGTATATTGAGTCCCAAGTTATGTGCATAATTTGTATATATTTTGCATTCTTATCTATGTGAGTTTTGCCATTCCTCGCGACTCATTAGTGCACATTATCTTGCTAGGTCACCTTCATCTTAAGTCGCATATGTATTTTTGTCATGTCTAAATCAGGCCATGTGTACATGTATCATATATCTTGAATATTCATTCTCATGTTATACCATATTTTGTACTTATGCCATCGTTGTATGTTGTTTGCATGTACACTGTAAATTTATGTATGCATCATGCATTGTTCCCACATTCACACTCACTTATAATTTTTCGTAATATTTTACACACACACATCTTTGTACATATTTCATGTATGCATTTTTATACAATATGTTTTTACACATGTTTTGCACATACCGTTCCTTATATGCATTACTGGTATGCATGACACCATTGCATGCATCTTTCAATATACATGATTTATAACGCATAGTTTGTACATATTCAAAAGAAAAAGAAAAAAAAAAGAGCTTTTGTGCCTACACGATTTTTTGTGCATATACATTTTTTTAGAGTAAAAATATTTTTTGTGTTAAGCTGTATCCTAAAATGCTGATATGTTTGCACCTCATTAGGGTACCTCTGACTCACAGTTTGACTCTGCCTAAGTAGTTCTCAACTATGAATGGATTTGATCTTAACTCTAGAAATCTGAGTTTCATTCCACTTTGAATTAAGTAAGGAGTACATATGTTTGGTCTTTAAGAGCTAGATCACATGAAAATATTTGACTATACCGCGTAATGTCTAAATTTTGAGCACTTTTGGCCCGTTTTGAAAATAAACTGAAAAAAAAAGAAAAAAACTAGTTCCAATTAGGGGATTGGATGAAAACTCACTAAGAGCACTAGAACCTTTCCGATTACCCGTCAAAGCGACTCCTGGATAAGGCTGAATCTAGAAAATGATTTAGGCACCTTTTCTTTGTATAGCTCTCTAAATAACCATTTCCTACCCTTATTTTACAATCGCTTGATAACCCCTTGAGCCTTTATTTTGGTATGCTAAATGCGTGCCAGTTTTGTTGTTACACACATTAAAACTACCTTTCACCTAAAATGATTTTGGCTTCCCCTTTAGAAGAATGGCTGCTCTAGTAAAGATGGATGCACATTACGATATTCTCTTGAGCTATCAAAAATTTGCCTCGATGAAAATGGGTCTACATTTCGAGAAGAGAGTCTCAGTCATCGATAATGTTGTGGGTTGAAATCACCCTGATAAGAATGGGTCTGCACGTCGAGAAGGGAATTTTGATCATTGATAATTTTTTGAGCTATCAATAATCACCCTGATAAGAATGGGTTTACCCCTTGGAAATGAAATTTTCAACCATCGATAATTTTTGGTCTACACTTCTGGAAAGGGGTTTGAATCATCGATAAACTTTTTGTGTAGTTAGAGACATGAGCTTGCGAAACCGAAAAAAAAAAGAAAGCAAAGAAGAAAAAAGAAAAAAAAAAGAAGAAATATGGTAGGGTCCAAGATAGTACCCCTTGACGAGTTCGGTGGTTATCTTTTTAACTAGATTTTTATGTTGAGCTTGATAATTCAGAGCATTATTGAATCCAAATTCAAGAGTATCTACATAGTATACAATTGGGATTGGGAATGGTCATTCCATCATCCAAATGAACGTTGCGGCCGTTTTTCTCTAGCGACCTGATCCTCCTTTGATAGCCAATTACCTAAGCCTAACGTTATAACCAAAGTAAGACCTATTGATTCTTGGTTTGGCCTTATCTAACTAGCGGAGATGACCTTCTAGTAAGGTTTGGTACGTAGGAAGAGGCGTATGGTGTCTCTTGAGCTTCAAGCGGGAAGCCACGAGTGCATTTTCATTCGAGTTGAGTCTTGTCCTCGACATTGCATCTAGAATTTGCTTTCAAATGATGAAAAACTCTGTTTTGGCCTTTGCACATACACACAGAGACTGCATGGTATGCCTCGTATTCACATGCTGATTCAGTAAACATCGATACTTACATGTTTATTTTCTTGCACTTCATTGGGAATGACTCCCGAATTCTTTTGATGAGAATGAATCAGTTGAGAATGTGGTTCATTCGCTCAAAGGCAGTTAGAAACTCGAGTTTGAGGTACCTAATAGGTTGCACTCATTTTATAATCTTGGGGTATTTCTTATCACTACCCATGAAAATGATACTTTGCGTACACTCTCAGCAATATTCTTTGTACATATGCTTTTTGCAAATGTTTTTACACATAATTGTAGCAAATATTCTCAATAAATAGTTTTACATGTACAATTCTTGGTGCATGTCCTTTGGCATAAGAGTTTTAGCGAATACATTTCATAAGTGCTTTTGACGCATGTGGCTCTTTATGGGCATATCCTTTGCCAGCATCTTGCATCCACATTTTTCGCATGCAGTATACATGTATATAATTTTTTCTACACGTGTTTCATATACATAGTCGTAAGTGCACACATCGCACACACCCAATTCCCTACATAGCTTTCATGTATATAACATATCCCACCTATCTTTGCATATGATTCTTTTCATCTATGCATATGAGCGACTCTTTATCCTTGTCACATGCATGAACATTTGCATATATGTTGCATACATAATCCCTTTGTATATATTTCTCATGTTGAACCTTTGCATGTTTTTCCCTTTTATGATCATCTGAAAACATGTTAGAATGACGATTCCATGATCTTCCACATGAATGCAAGCCATCGACATATATGTATTTCAGGATCATAGTCCTTTGCATATCATTTCATAAATGCATATCCTTTCACATATCCCATGCATACATGGTGCTCGACACTCCTCTAAAAGTCCCCTGAGTGGGCAAGATTTTTAAGTCCTCCGAGGGGGCGAGACAAAATCTAAAAGTCCTTTGAGAAGGCACAATCTCAAAGTCCTCGAAGCAAAGATCTCAAAGTCCTCTGAGCAGGAAAGCAAGCCTATTCATGCATGCCATACCGGGGGCAAGCAGGTGATCCAAATGATGGGTCCAGCTCAACGTTGTCAGACACTACCTAGAAAAGCAAGCCTATCCACGCGGTGCCGGGGGGCAATTAGTGAGCATCAAAGCCTCTCGATCAAAGCCTCCCAATAAGCATCAAAGCCTCTCGATCAAAGCCTCTCGATCAAAACCTCCCAGTAAGCATCAAAGTCTCCCAGTGAGCGTCAACTGACAATGACCCCAACAGGCAGGTGCCGTTACAGGTACGTGTTTCTTTTATAATTTACCCTACGAATTTGCGTTTTCCTTTTTTTTGCAAAAAAAAAAAAAAGTTCAAGAAAAACATCAGCGATAGAGCAGATAGCAACCTGGACTGCAGTTGGAGAACACTGCATCTCATAGATCGAGATTGTAGCCAAAGCATGCTGCATCTCACCAATCGAAGCTGTGGTCAGAGAGTGCCGCACTTCACCAAATCGAGCTTGTAGCCAAAGCATGCTGCATCTCTCCAATCGAAGCTGTGGCCAGAGAATGCCGCACTTCATCAAATCGAGCTTGTAGCCAAAGCATGCTGCATCTCATGGCCAGAGAATGCCGCACTTCACCAAATCGAGATTGTAGCCAAAGCATGCTCATCTCACAAGCACCCCCAGTCTCCTCAAAAATTTATCCTTAAGTCCTTCTTTAAAGGCATTCTCAGTCTCTTCGGAGCGTTATCCTTAAGTCCTTCTTTAAAGGCATTCCCAGCCTCTTCGGAGCATTATCTGTAAGTCCTTCTTTAAAGGCATTCAGCATTATCTGTAAGTCCTTGCTCAAAAGGCATTCCCAGTCTCTTCGGAGCATTACCTCTAAGTCCTTGTCCAACAGGCACCCACAGTCTCTTCAAAAACATTATCTTCAAGTCCTTGCTCAAAAGGCATTCCCGGTCTCTTCGGAGCATTATCTCTAAGTCCTTATCCAACAGGCATCATCGATATCTTCAAAATATTCTACTTAGGTCCTTCTTTAAAGGCATTCTCAGTCTCTTCGGAGCATTATCCTTAAGTCCTTCTTTAAAGGCAAATTAATTATCCTTAAGTCCTTCGTTAAAGGCATTCTCAGTCTCTTCGGAGCATTATCCTTAAGTCCTTCGTTAAAGGCATTCTCAGTCTCTTCGGAGCATTATCCTTAAGTCCTTCTTTAAAGGCATTCTCAGTCTCTTCGGAGCATTATCCTTAAGTCCTTCTTTAAAGGAATTCTCAGTCTCTTCGGAGCATTATCTTTAAGTCCTTCTTTAAAGGCATTCTCAGTCTCTTCGGAGCATTATCTAAGTCCTTCTTTAAAGGCATTCTCAGTCTCCTCGGAGCATTATCTTTAAGTCCTTCTTTAAAGGCATTCTCAGTCTCTTCGGAGCATTATCTGTAAGTCCTTCGTTAAAGGCATTCTCAGTCTCTTCGGAGCATTATCCTTAAGTCCTTCGTTAAAGGCATTCTCAGTCTATTCGGAGCATTATCTGTAAGTCCTTCTTTAAAGGCATTCTCAGTCGGAGCATTATCCTTAAGTCCTTCGTTAAAGGCATTCTCAGTCTCTTCAGAGCATTATCTGTAAGTCCTTCTTTAAAGGCATTCTCAGTCGGAGCATTATCCTTAAGTCCTTCTTTAAAGGCATTCTCTTTAAGTCCTTCTTTAAAGGCATTCTCAGTCTCTTCGGAGCATTATCCTTAAGTCCTTCTTTAAAGGCATTCTCAGTCTTTTCGAAGTATTACGTCTTAAATCCTCTGAGGAGGCGAAAATCCCAAAGCCCTTTGAGGAGGCAAATCTCAAAGTCCTCTGAGGAGGTAAATCCTGAAGCCCTCTGAGGAGGCATCTCTTTATCCAACTCCCGACAAGAAGACAGGGTCTCCGCCACAGGTATGTAATCCCTTCTCTCTTTCTCTTTGAATTTTGGCTCACCTAGGTGTCTATGCACTAGCTTCTCCAAAATTGGGGGCAACTGTAGACACCGGGTCCCGAGTTCGGCATAAAATGAAAATGGTGATTTTTGATCCTTGATTATTCCCTCCGAAAAAAATAAAAAAAAAATATAAATAAAAAATAAAAAATATAAATATAAATATGTGTGTGTGAAATTAGGTAATTAATTAGTTGATGTTGTTAGTTAATTAAGTGGTTAATATTATCGTGTTAATTAAAATGCATGTAAAATTAAAGTTAAAGTGTGTAATTAATTAGATAAAATAAATATATGTATGATAATTTAAATGGATTAATTAGTGTAATGTTTAATTAATAGAAAGTTTAATTAATATGCATAATTAATTAATGTATGTGTTATTTGAATTAAGTTAAATTAATTTAAGGAAAAGGAGGGAAATAATTGAGTGGAGGAAATGACCATTGTGCCCATTAGCCCTAATTTTAGGGTATAAAAAGAATAAAATGAGCAAAAATAAAGGGGGGCTCTCTCGGCTGGATTGAAGAAATTGAAAGGAAAAGAAAAATAAGAAAAGGAAAGAACAAGAGAGAGTAGGGGGATCGGCTGGACAGAAAAGAAAATTGAAAAAATAATAAAGAGAGAGCAAGAGGGAGCAGGTGAAGTGAAACCAAAATCAAAGAAATAAAAAAGAGAAGTTAAAGGAAGGGTGAGGAACAAAGAATTAAAGAAGTTAAAATAGAAGAAGAAACAAATAAGAAGCAGGTGAAGAAAACGCAGACCAGACGCCGGCGGAGAAGAAAAAGAGAGGGAGAAAGGCGGGGCCTCCGCCGGCCATCCCCGACGCCGGAGTGCTACACGCGCGCCGCCGCACAACCGACGAGGCCCGGACGAAGCTCCCCGTGCCAGCCGATCTCCACCACTCACCGGCATCGGGGAGATCGGAGGAATCGGAGCCGGACGCTTCAAGGCGTTTTCCGGGGAAACCACAACGCCGTTCGGCGCGTGACCAACGGGGATGAACTGCCGGTGACCAGACGAAGCTGATGGCGGTGGCGGTGTCTTCAACGGCGGCTCCGATGACTCTCCGGCGAAGCTCCGGCAGTAAGTCTCCTTCCCTTCTTATTTTATTATTATTATTTTATTATTATTTACTTTTTCTATTATTAATATAATTATTATATATTACATATTATTATTATTATTATTATTATTATTATTATTATATATTTATTTATTTTCTGTTTTTATATTTGTTATTATTATTATTATTATTATTATTATTATTATTATTATTTGTTATTATTATATATTTATGCATTTTATGTCTATTATTATTAATATTATTATACTTATTTATTATTAATTATTATTCTGTGTTCATCTTATTACTATTATTATTTTATTATTATTATTATTATTATTATTATTAGGTTTATTTATTCTTATTTATCTTTCCGCTTTTATGTTATTTTCTTTATTATCTATTATTATTATTTGATTTATTCATTAATAGTGTCATTATGTTATCATTATTATTAATATCATTTAGTTTATGTTTATTTTACATTTATTGGTGATTATTATTGAGTATTTGTTTATGGTATTAGCATTATTGTCATTGTTATTATGTTACATTTAATTATCTTATGTTACTGCTATTATTCTTATTATAGTTATCATTATGTTATCATTATTGTTATTATTTGTTATATTGTTATATTATTTATATTATTTTTATTATTATTCATTCTTAGTAATATTTTTATTTATGTTTGATACATTTTATAGCTATTATTGTTATTAGTATATTATTATCATTATTATCATTTTGTTCATGTTACTATCATTACATTGAATTATTATTCTATCCATTTATAATTATTATCATTATTTTATGTTTATTTATTACCCATTATCATCTTATGATATTATTATTAGCATCATTACTTTTATTGGCATTAATCATTTTAATTGTCATTCGTGCTTTTACATTCAATTTATTTTATTTTGTTATTTATTTGTTTATTTATTTATTCGATTATTTATTTATTCATTCATTACTCACCAATATTGTTTTCTGTCTTTACCGCGATGCGAGTGGCATGTGACTCGCCCACGGAGTTAGGTGAAGCATGGTCGGGAGAAGTAGATTAGAATTTATTTATTTTGAAATATGTAATTACTATTTTATTCTTCTTTCATTCGCTAATGGTCTGTAATAATAAAAGATTTTCGACCGCGCTTAAAAAGAAGCACAACACAAATGTTTTCTACTAAAATGAAATTTGTTAATCAAACTGGACCAATGTCCTGGTTTTCACCCCAAAGCAAAGGTCGATTTGAGAACTCAAAACTTTTCATAAAAAGTAATTGCGAACCAATGTTCCCGCCTAAAATAATAGCCCGATTTATGTATGTATTTTTATCATTTTTTATGGTTTCATATTTGTTTTTAGATAATTATAGTTATATTTTATTTACTGCTTTTTTATACGTGCTCGTAATGCGCTTTAATTTTATTGTATAATTTGCATGTGAGAGAAGAGATAAAATAATTGATCTTAAAAATCCAATCACATAATATTAACCAAAGGTATGAATAAGAGTGAGGTCCCGAACTCTCTCTGGTTTTGGGCCTCATAAGGTTAGATTTATTTCCCGATGTTCTATCGGGTGGCGACTCCGTGATCCTGCCTTATGATAACCCAATAGACGCTCTCGTAAGTTGATTGCCAACAATGGATTTGGATATATTTTTGTCCATTGCGAAGCGATCAGCTTTCACGAGTTTTAATGAACCTCCATCCGGTCTCGGGTCCTAAAAGCGGATTTCCGAGGGCCATCCGGATAGCGAGCGGGGTTCGGGCGCGTCACAGAATGTAAAACATCACAATAAAACGAAGAGTTTCTTTTCCTCCAAAATGGGCTCACTCATCCTGGTTTTCAACCCAATAATCAAACAACTCTTCGACCCCTTTTCAAATAAGTACGAAGGAACCAATGTTCCTAAACCTTCAAACAAGCGTGAAGGAACCAATGTTCCTAAACCAAACGAATGTCCCGATTTATGTATGTTTTTCTCATGTTTGATTTTGTTTGATTGTTTCAAATTTATATTCATTTCCTTTTGGGCCCTTGTAATTAATTTTGGGGCAACATTATTTATTTTCCATTTGGGATTGTATTCTGTCCCTATTTACATTTTTAATCTTCTTTTATTGGGGTTGTATTCCGCCCCAATTTCCCTTGTAATTGTGTGCTTGGTGTGTTTACTGCTTTCCTTTATTGCTTTATTTATCGCTTTTCTTTATAACTTTCATTTACCGCTTTTGAATGCTTGTAATGCGCTTTTAATTAAATCCATTGATCGTGTGAGATAAGGGATAGAATTTTAGGAGGCTAAAAACTCATTTATAATTAACCAAAACATAAATAAGAGGGAACTTCCGAACACCAATCTCTGGTCTAGACCAATAAGAGGTTAGAGACCTTTCCCAATTTCTTGTAAATTGGGTGGCGACTCCAAAATACCTCAAAGGTGCCTAAAAGTCATCGTAAGGCTTGATGTTCCTTTCCAATGTTCTATTGGGAAGGAGTCATCCAAGATGTCTCATGGTGTCCAAGATCAAAAAGACGCGAACCAATCCCTCGAATCCTAAAAGCGGGTTCAATGAGGGCCTTTGTTAGGTTCGGCACACGTCACAATGCATATTCTACTACAACTCATTTGATATACCGCATTTATCTTGCTGACCACCATCAAGCCTGCACAGCATTGTTGTCATTGAGGTGTGAGCGTATTCTACCTTAACTCATTTGATATACCGCATTTATCTTGCTGACCACCATCAGGTCTGCACCGCATATGCTTGTTAGCCACCATCCAGTTTGAATGGCATGTGATTGTTGTCGTTTAGTTGTGAGCGTATTCTACTACAACTTATTTGATATACTGTATTTGTCTTGCTGACCGGACCTGCACGGCATATCCTTGCTAACCACCATCAGGTCTGCATGGCATGTGATTGTTGTTATTGAGTTGTGATCATATTCTAACACAACTCGATTGATATACTGCACTTATCTTACTGACCACCATCAGGCCTGCACGGCATATCCCTGCTAACCACCGTCAGGTCGGCATGGCATGTTATTGTTGTCATTGAGTTGTGAATGTATTCTACTACAACTCTTTTGATATACCGCATTAGTCTTGCTGACCACCATCAAGCCTGCACAACATATCTTTGCTAACGACCATCGGGTCTGCATAGCATATGATTGTTGTCGTCTTTACTGGTGCTCATCCTGAACCTCTTTTCCTATAAAAATGGGCAAAACAAATGCGCAAGGCATAGAAAAGAGATGCATACTTGTGGCTGTACGTACCTGTTGGGGTCGATGTCATATGGGTGTCCCCTAAAGGACAATTGGTTGTTCCCTAGAGAATGGTTTACAGAATATGAATATCATCTTCTTGGATTGCACCAAGTCATTTTCTAGACTTCCAAATTGCGAATATCGTCCTCTTGATTGCACCGAGTCATTTTCTAGACTTCCAAAGTGCAGATATCATCATCTTGATTACACCGAGTCATTTTCTAGACCTCCAAAGTGTAGATATCTTCTTCTTGGAGATCTCTTATCGAATGTGATATACCAGATACTGATCCCTCTATCATCTCCAACTAGAGCCTCCCTGTTGAAAAAAACATGTATGCCTCTAAAGAGGGCTTTGTGCTCGCAAGGAGACTTTGAAAATTTATGCTCACTGAGAGGCTTAGATGCTCATTGAGAGGCTTAGATGCTCACTAAGAGGCTTAGATGCACATTGATAGATTTAGATTGCTCACCGGGAGTCTTAGATGCTCACTGAGAGGCTTAAATGCTCACTAAGAGGCTTAGATTTTAAGCCTCCTGAGAGGAAATTAGATTTGAGACTCCTTAAAGGAAAATTAAATTTAAGCCTCTAAAGATGATATTAGATCTGGGCCTCCTAAGAGGAAATTAGTTTTGGCATTTCGATGCTTGCCTGTAGGTGGATAGATTTGAGAATTTTCAGTGTTTCTTAAGATGATTTTGGTCCTGATTTTTTTTGTGATTTTTTTAAAAAAAAATGTTTCGGATTTTTTTTAATAATTACAACTAAGATATTTTTTTCATGTGAATTTACACCTCTGGTGCATTCTACATTTTTTCAATTTTTGAATGGATCTTGAATCTACACTTGGGTGAACCTTACATTTTAAGTGTTTTTTCCAACCTTTACATTTAATGATAAAGAAACTTACCTGATTGCCCCCAGCATGGTGTGCATCAATAGGCTTGCTCTTTTAAATGTCCTCTTTGGCACGAGTCTGCGGGATCCTCTTTCGTG
The DNA here is from genome assembly GCA_947683425.1 of Excoecaria cochinchinensis. Classification (NCBI taxonomy): domain Eukaryota; kingdom Viridiplantae; phylum Streptophyta; class Magnoliopsida; order Malpighiales; family Euphorbiaceae; genus Excoecaria; species Excoecaria cochinchinensis. The sequence goes on from CANTUQ010000004.1 coordinate 10,553,372, forward strand.
AGGACTTCATCTTGATCTAATTGTCTAGCATGGATGAGTGCTGACGTTGAGCTGAAGTTGTACCTAATTACCGGCAACGAAGGTACGCATGGGCAGTCCAGCTTCTCAAAAGCTCCTCTTTTCTATAGATTTGTACGATTCTTGATTGCCCTCAGCATGGTGTGCCCGAATAGGCTTGTTCTTTTGGGCGTTCCTCCTCTATACAGACCCATATAATTTTATGCCGAATATAGTGGCCGACAATATTGAGCTGAATCCATCTCTTGGATCATCTTTGTGTATAAGGTCTATTCGGACCTTTCCATCAGAGTTATGTACACATCAATGTATACAAAAGATTGTGTGTGCGTATGGAATTATGCGTGTGGAATATATACACAAAGCTATATACACACAATACATGCCAAGGATTATGTACAAAAATTATGTGTACACAACTATACATGTAAAGGATTAAATGTATGCAATATGTGCTTGTGATATGCACGCTAAACATGTGCAAAGAATTATATGTTAGATGTATGCATAAATTATGAACACGAAATATGCGCGAAGAATTGCATATGTAAGATTTATACAAAGTTCATGCATGTGTGAATGCATGTTCGGCATCGTGAAAGGCTATGCACGTGTAAAGTTATGCAAAAGATTGTACACGCGGGATGCACGTGAGATGAAAAAATGGATAGACCACATCCTAGTTAGTTAAGGGACTCATTGAGGGTATTGCTTATACTGTCTGATGCCTCCAATAATCAGAAGCGTATCATCTTGGCTTAAGAACTCTGACCCATAAGCTTTTCAAAGAGAACTGTCCGGCGTGCATCTTTGCCCCCTAGTCAACGAGCATGTGCCTTTTGCTATGAGTTGTACAGCATTTTGCCTCCAGGACTCAAACTCATGTCCTGCATTCTATACTATTTACTTGATGGGAGGTTATTCGAAATGCCTTATCACTTCGAGTATTGGACGTCATTTATTGAAGGTAGTGCGTCCCTTGTGGATTTTTACACTAGTTTTTCTTTGCGGGAAATGCATCCCTTTAGGCATTTTCACATAACTCTGTGCCTAATTTTTGCCTGAAATAGACCTAACCCATTCCAGCAACTTTTATTCATTTTAATTTTTTTGTAAGACAGACTGCCTATATTTAGGTTTTCACCCCTACCCTTTAGCCTAACTTTTGCTAAGAGAGCCAGTTATAGTTTTCATCTCTAACAATCTTTATTTTTCCTCATGTCTTTCTGGTGCAGCTACAAGAAATACTGAAGCTACTATTAGAGCCACCTCTTAAGGTGATGAGCAGTTATTCATTGAGGTATTTCCTTCTCCGACAGCGGTTGTATTCGTTTGCATCACCCAACGAAGGTGCTGCTAGATTGGGCGAGGTGGCATATGAGGATATCAACTTCATGTGCCCCTGGCTCCCCCTTTCTGTCGTGACTCTGGATGGTTCTTCAGGATGTGTCCCGTTGTGTGGACTCCATGAGGCTACCTTCTACATTATCGTCTGTTGTACTTAACAGTTCAGAGGGATTCAAGATGTAGTGAGGCATCCTTTATCTCTCCAAGGTCACACCTTATCCTCGGCCTTCACCTCCAGGTACCATAGCCTTTGGACACAGCTACCCGCAAAGCCTATTATACCATAGATCGGAGACAGCACCTTTGCTTCCACAAGTGAATACAAGAGGTGGGTGCTTAGCCTTGCAGTTGATAACAGAACTCATTGACTTAGGCATCTAGTTGGCGAGAGCAGTAGCAGAGCATAGTTATTAGATTACATATATTCAATAAATAATAATTTTTTTTCTTTTCATAAAAGAACTAGATGGTAATGCATACAAGAAGTGGGTGAGTTGAATTGTTTTTGCTTTATATATTTTGCAAAGATTATGTTGATTTCGGTATAATTTCTCTACACATGATCACTATCTAACATAGATTCAAAATGCAAAACTCCATCTAATCTCAGAGTAGATCTTATAAGCATCGAACTCCTGTTTCCAATCAACCTTCTCAGGTTTTCTTGATTGGACATTTTCTCTCAAGCCTCTTATTTTTTCCCAAGGTGCCTTTTTTCGGTTTTCACCCTGACGAGGCACCCATTTTTAGCAAGGCCACATTTTTTAGTTTTCGACCCGTGGAGCTTTTATTCTCTTCTTTTGATTTTTAGTCCTTAGCCGTGGAACCTCTTGAGTCTGTCGAATGTTGACTGGTTTTTTGAACTCATTCCCATCACTGTCTGTTAGAATTGCTACTCCCTTGGCTAGTAACTTCTTAAGAACGAACAGACCTTCCCATGTTGGTTTGAATTTACCCTGTATGTCTAGAACACCTGGTCTCATTTATTGAAGACTAAACCTCCCTCTTTCAGCGGATGCTTTCTGACCTTCTTTCCAAATGATTGAGCAAGTCTTTTCTGATAGATCTGGTTGTGATACTAAGCTTGCAACCTATTCTTGTCTAACATGTTCAACTGTTGTAGCTGCTTCTGCACCTAATCAGCTTCTAGAATCTAAGCTTCCATGAGTACCCTTAAAGACTTGAGCTCCATTTCAACAGGCAACACTACTTCTGTCCCATACACCAAGGAATAAGGTGTGGCTCCTGTAGATGTTCTGACGGTGGTTCTATAGCTCTAGAGTGCAAAAGGCAATTTCTCTGCCCAATTATTATAGTTCTAAACTATTTTCGATAAGATCTTCTTAATATTCTTGTTAGTAGCCTCAACTACCCCGTTGGCCTACGGGCGATATAGAGAAGACATTTGATGCTCAATGCCATACTTTTGGACTAACTTCTTAGTTTTAGTCATGAATTGCACCCCATTATCAGACACAATGTGGTGTGGGAGACCATATCTGCATATCAAACTTTTTCTATTAACTTGACCATATCTTGGGCATTAACTTTTCTTACAGAATTTAGCTTCTACCCACTTAGTAAAGTAATCTATGGTGACTATGATGAACCTATATCCATTGGAGGCTGTAGGGAGTATTTCTCTTATGATATCTATTCCCCAAACTACGAACGGCCAAGGTGAGGTTAAGCTATGCAATTGTAAAATTGGTAAATGCCTTAGGTCTGCATACTGTTGGCATAATTGACACTGTTCAACGTACTTTGAGCAATCTGTATCCATTGTACGCCAGTAAAACTCTTGTCGCATGATCTTCTTTACCATCATTAAACCATTCATATGGGTTTCATAGGCTCCGACATGAGTTTCTTCCATAACCTTCTCCGCTTCTTTCTCACTCCGACATCTTAACTGAATGCCATCAACTTGCCGTTTGTATAACACAACATCGATACAGATAAACTGAGTAGATATCTTACGGATCAAACTTTGGTAGCCTCTTCTGGTAACACTATCTTTTCTAAGTAATTCTTGATGTTATTGTACCACGGCTTCTCATCAACCACTTCGATTTTCATGACTGGATTAAACTTGAAATTGGGCTTCTCAGAGCTTGAGATCAAGATGGTCTTCATAACTACCCCTTCCGAATTATCCATATTGACACCAAAGTTGTGAGGGCATCTGCCAACTGATTATCATCTCTCGACACGAAATGGAAGGTACATGTCTCAAACTAACTGCTCAACATCTTCAAGTGTTTCACATACGGCATCAGTCATTTTTATTTTATAGGCCCTGAATCTAGTAGACTACTAGTGATGAATCTCCAAAGACCTCTGTGTTCTTTGCCCCCCAAGGCTATTAAAGCTTCTAATCCGAAAATGCAAGCTTCGTATTCGGCTTGATCCCTGACATGTCTTCGTAGGCCCAAGCAATAACTCCCTTTTTTTATTCTCTTAAATTTTAATCTCTCTTTAGGAGTTACATTAGATGCTATCAAGATTTTGGGTTTTCCAAAGTTCCGAGATTAAATGGAATGGCATCAGTTGAATCAATATCAAATATGAATGAGTCATGATCATGATTATGCATAGTGAAATCATAAGAATATCACACAAATAAGCAAAACTATTTATTTTATTAATGAAACTAGAATTGAAAACATCATTATCAAATAGTTCCAGAACAAAAAGAACAGCTAAATAGCTATCATCTTCCTTTCTCGCCAACACAGATGTTGTTGTTGATGGTTCATTATCATCCTCAAAAGCCATCTTCCTTTCCTCTCAGTTCATCATCAATGAGAGCTTGAACTTCTCCCGTCAGAGTTCGATAGTGATCTATCAAATGGCCAGTATACTGATGGTAGGCACAATACTTATTCACCTTGTGATTAGGCTTCCCCTGGTTTTTGGCGTGCCTAGCCGATAATGGCTATAATCTCCCTTTCTTAATGAAATAAGCGAGGTGCTCAAATAAGGGCCGGTCTAAGATGGCATAGCTGCTTTGAGTCGTTCCCCAAGTTGAAAGCTTTGTGTCTCTAAAACATCTTCCGCTGTTACCACCGGGACTTAAGGTTCCATGATTATCTACTATCACAATAATATTCCCTCCTTCAAGGACTATAGGCTGATTAAGATCCTGGACTTGACCGCTCAGGGTTTGGCAATCCACTACAAGAAAAAAGGCCTATAAGGAGGGGAAATCCGGTCTCTAAAAGTATAAATCCGGTCCCTAAAAGTCAATAGAGACCCGACAACCCGGTCGCTATACGGATGCTACAGGCTCCGCCGCTAATGATTAAAAGGGACTGGATAACATCCGGTCGCTAAAATATTTTAGCGACCGATAGTAAATACGGTCCCCAAAAACAATTAAGGACCGGATTTCCCATCCTTAACAATATATGATAATGACCAAAAACTTGGTCCTTAAAAGGTGCAATACGGTCATTAAAAAGCTTTTAAGGACCGACCAAAAACTGGTCGCTAAAAAGTATTACGGACCGATTTTTCCATCTTTAATAAAATATGACAACTGGTTAACCAAGTTATTAGGGGCTGAAGATTTGGTCCTTAAAAACTTTTAATGACCAAAAAAACCTGTTCCTAATAAGTATTAAGGACCAGAATTCACATCCTCAACAATATTAAAATCATAATAATGGTGAAAAATATCACATCCTTAAAAATAATATCCATTTGAATATATATTATATTAAGAACCATAAAATTAATTCCTGAAAATATAATACAAAACAGAAATTAATATGGTCCCTAAGAATAATTAGACCATATTTTTACCCTGTATTTTTAAACATACAATAAATGAATACAAAATAAATAATATTATACTTTTATAAATAATTTGTAATTCATTACAAATATAGAATTAGCATTCAAAAAAGATATGTATTGTTTATACAGCCCCGTTCTAGGAAAAATCAAAAAATCTCTATCTAGCCAACATTTCAATGCTTCTTCAAGTCTTCACAGTTAATGTTTGTCCTTCAGTATTTTGTTCATACTAAAAACTGCAAAAAATAAATAAATAAATAAATAAAAATGATTATATCAGAAAAAATATATAGATATGCTATAAATAATTGATTGAAACTATAAGTGATTTAAGGACAAACCTCAAAAAAATTCTAATCCGATCAAGTTTAACTGTATTCAATTTAAAAACTCAGCATATCAACCTCAAAAAAATTGTAATTCCACCAAGTGTAGCTATATACACTTTAAAAAGTCAGCATATATGATAGGGGCTGCAAGATACAAGAGCATAAATTAGTTTTATGGAATTGTATACATAAAAAAATTAATTACCTTTTGAGCAATCTAATTGTTTACATTTAAAATATCAAAATTCTAATTATAAATTTTTCAAATATTTTAATTTTTTTAGTAGCTGTCCCTAAATACAATAACTAAATTTCTAATTATAAATTTGAAAATTATCACTGCAAGTATGCAATCAATAAATCACTCGCAATTAGCATCAAATTATATAAATCTTAAAGAACCAAACTAAGAGAATGTCAAACAATATGTAAATCTACACACATATACATAAAGGAAAATATGCAATTAAATATGGCTGAGGCGTATCAATTTATTAAGTTAATGCAAATTTGGATTAATAAGTAAAATTGAATAATAATAATAAAAAAAAGTCTGGTTCTTTGAACCTTTATCATCTACAGTATTCCTAATAATTGCGTTCCGAAACTCTCCGGACCGCAAGAGTCAAGGTGTATTCTATATAAACTATAAACACATCAATTATGCCCCCAAATAGAAATTTGATGTTTTTTAATTAATAATCATAAACAGAAATGAAGGCCACTAATTTTGGATTTTAACTTCATTCAAGTAATTATCATAATTTTGGCATAGGGTTTTTTCTAATCATGCATACTCACATCTATCAACCAAAAATAAGCTTTTCTACCTCCAAAATCATGTGAAATAACATTCATGATTGCCAAATCTTCAATCAAACATTCATATATAGCTTTTTCTCCTTTATATTCTGGTATTAAGTTAATTAATTAACTAAGATTTGATTTGGTAGTTGGCACAAATCAAGAATTATAATACAACTTGTAAAGCCAACATCAAGAATTATCAGTTCAGGAGTGTCAAAACAGTTCTCTCCTAGCCAACATAAAACTTAAAATGCTACTTTTATAAATAAAAATCTTGGTTCCACAAAATAAAATAAAATAGCAAGCATACGATTCTAAAATTCCCTATCAACATGCAAAATCCCACACAACAAATTCTAAATAATAAAATTCAAGTTTTATTCTTCTATGTAACTAAAAATGCAAGAGTTGATAAATTCCTAACCTGTAAATATACTTTTAATATACTAGTCACTCCCTTGAAAAGGTGTTGATGGAGGCTGGACATTGGATTATTGAGCTAGCAAACATTCTCTTAATTGTCTAAGTTCATTCACTTGAGATTCCACTGCAGACAAGCGATCCTTTAATGCCTAATTTTCTTGTCGGGTTTCTTGTAGTGCAGATAACAGCTCACCTTTAGAGGAACTGCTGCCTTTCAAGTCTTTTGCCTTAACCCCACCGCCAAGAACAACCACTTTACTATGAGTTTGAGGTCCGAAACATCTTTCTACTATCTCTATGCTAGAAAGAGATGGCTCTGACTGCTCCAATTCTAGGATTTCAGCCTACAAAAATATGTAATAGGACAATCAAATAATTGTGTGTCAAAAAAATTAAAAATTAAAAAACCCCAACACAAGCATATCTTTATACATACATGTTTTTCAATTGCTTCAGGTTCAAGAATTGTGTTATCCTTCTTCTTTCGAGACTCAAAGAAAATTATTACTAAGTTTGGTGGGTTGCCATCTTTCCCTCCCTTCACATTAAATTCAAAAAGTTAGTCACCTCAATAGTAAGCAAAAAGGATTCATAATATGAAAAGGTAAGAATAGTTTATAACATATAAAATTTTTCTTGCAGGACCTGTTGATAAATAAATTCCCTAATAGGCCTGCTACCAATGTGATGAGGCATGGTAAGTTTAGCCCTATTTGTTGCATTGCTTTCACTTGCTGCCTACATTAGTGTGAAAATATAAAATTTGAATACCATAAATATTTCCAATTGTAAAGATAATAAATAAAAAATAAAATTTTACAACTGTTTTCTATGTCAAACCTTAAATTCTTTAGAAGAAAAATGTTCTTTAACAAGCCACACCCATTGCTTTTTGTCTACCATCTTTGGTGCATTCCTAAGAGCCTCATGCATTGGCTTACCACGAACATACTTAGCATACAGATTTACCCTCCACTTGTTCCACAACTCATTCATCCATTCCAAAATATGTTCACGATGAAAATTCATATCATCATTCTCAAATTTATCCTACAATAAAATTAAGAAATCAATTCAGTTTTTCAATTCTCGAGTATATCATTTAGATACCAATACCACCAAACATTCAACCTAAAAAGAGAAATTAAAATAAGAAATCAAATCCATTTTAGAAATGAAAAAAAGAAAAAGTAAAAAGGGAAATCACATATTAGTATTTTGACTTTAAGTAATAACTTAATTGCAAAAAATAATTGATATATTTACCACAACAGAGGCCCACATGTGCTCGATCTTTTCCTTGGGAATTTTTTTCCATGATGATACCCCAAGCGGACATATATTACGATCACGAATAACTTTTCCTAAATGTCCTGCAAATAGTGCATGATTCTTCCCAACAGTTCGATTATTAAAAAAGGTCACTTTCAACTTCTGTCCTACTTCAAGTGCTGTAACTTCTTTGCACTTGTTTTGTCCTCGCACTTTTTTCACCTTTTGTGTAGAAACTTGATCTATATATGTCCAAATAAGCAAATCCATAATTAGTGGACAAAAAAAACATGAAATGGAAATCAAATATTGGACAGATTTTAATAACTTATTTCATACCCAATAATGTAGCAGCAGGTACTAAAAAAACAGAAGTAAAATAACCTAGAAAATCAGCTAACCTGTTTCTGCTCTTTGGCTATCATGCATCACATGATCAGTTTCTGCTCCTATGTTGTTTTATGTCTCTTGATGGTTGTCTTGAGACAATTGATCAGCTTGTACTCTTAAATTGCCTAACATCTCTGGATGGCTGTCTTGCATCAACTGATTATCTTGTATTCCTTCCTTGTCTTGTGTCCCAAGATCAGCTTGATGCATATGAATTTCATCTTCAATATTGTCTTGCACACATTCTTGATCAAGTATAAAAGGGTTATTCTTGGATGGTGGAATTCCATATTCAATAAAAGGAACACGACCTGATTTAGCACGAACAAGATTGTTTTTTTTAAATGTCCCTTTTGAGCATAAAGATCTCAACCCTTGTCCCCGTCCCCATCCTAAAGCACCAGGTGGAAGAAATGCATGTTTGGTAGACTTTGAATTTGATGCTATCCCATTTCCAATCGTTGACTTCATATTCAATCTAAAAAAATAAGTGAAAAATAGAACGAAGTCATTATAAGTGAATAAGGATTGATTGAGGGGACAGATTGAATAAGAAATTAAAACATTGTGTCATGGATTTTCAAATATTGAATATACAGCAAAAATTAGAATAATGGTTACTACTACCTCCATCAATTCTTTTTCTTTTAATTTGAGTTGTATTTTCTACTTCATCAATACCATCATCCTTTGTTTGCATGATCTCATAAGAATCACGTGGTTGCACCTTTCTCACCACACGCCAGCCTTTATTGACATTATCATTAGCATAAAATACCTGTGAGGCTTGTTCCACTAATACAAAAGGCTCATTTATTTTTAAAAATCACCCCCAGTTAACACTTATAATGTCATATCCATCTCTTTTAATTCCTTTTATTTCATCATATACATCAAACCATTTACATTGAAACAAAACAACTCTTCTACCCATGAGAAACTGTAATTCAATGATATCAGTTAGAACTCCATAGTAATCAATGTTCCCACTTTCTTTGTCATTCTCACCAACAACTACAACTCCACAATTTTTGGTTCTTAAACCATTATCATATTCTTCAACATGAAACCTATATCCATTCACAATGTATCCATTGAAATGAGAGGCATATTAGGTAGGACCAAGTGACAGGGAGAGCAAATCTTCCGTTATCCGACTACCATTCTCTTCATGCAATTCTGCAGCCTATAACGATTATCTTAAAGACATTAAAAGGATCACTAAAACACCTAATTCACATATTAAATATCTACTTGGTACTTACCTTAACTTTAAACCATTCAATGAATTATTTATTCCATTCCACATCAGAAAGGTATTCAAAAGTATCAACATGAATTTTTGAAAAATCTTTAACAAATCAAGGCAAATAATTCATTAATGAATAAAATAAATAAATGCATACTCTAAAAATGGTAGAACTTTATCGCAATTCTTCAAAATATATATATACGCCTGATCCCATTCATTAGCTTGTATATCAAAATGCTTTCTAGCTCCCAAGACTCTTCCAGGTTGATTAAATAAAGATAAACCTCCATCAGAATACTTTTCACCACCATCATAATTTCGTTCAGGTCGATTGAACTTTGTATCCATTTTATGCAATATCTTGAACATAAGGTCATATATTCGTTGGCAATGTAACCCTCTGCAATAGAACCCTCTGGACATGCCCTATTACTAATCAGAGATTTTAAAAAATGCAACCATCGCTCCATAGGATATATCCACCGATAATGAACAGGGCCACCAATCTTTGCTTCATTAGCTAAATGGATAGGCAAGTGCACCATGACATCAAAAAATGAAGGAGGGAAGACCTTTTCTAACTTGCAAAGAGTTATAGGAATTTGTGCTTCAATTTGTTCTAAATCTTCCATACTTTTTGCCCCAAGCACATTAAAAAAATAAGACAATTCAATAAGTGGCTCACACACTGATTTACACATCATACCACGTAGAGCAATGGGGAGCAAAATGTTGTAGAAGCACATGGCAATCATGACTCTTTAAACCAGAAATCTTTTGATCTTTAACATTTACACATTGAGAAATATTGGATGAAAATCCATCTGGGACCTTTAAATTGTTTATGAAATGACATAATTTGTGCTTCTCCTCATGTGACAATGTGTAAGGTGTAGCAGGCAATTCATATTTATCTCCCTTTTTAATTGGGTGCAATTCCGGCCTAATGTTCATTGCTTGCAAATCTAGTCGAGTTTTGATGGTGTCCTTCTTCTTTCCCTTCGTATTCAAGATTGTACCAAAGATATTATCACATATATTCTTCTCAATATGCATCACATCTAAATTATGACGCAACAAGAGAGTTTTCCAATAAGGAAGATAAAAAAAAAAAATACTCTTTTTTTTCCAATTATCATTTCGATCATAATGTGATATCTTAATTCTCTTCTTAGGATCCTTTGTCAGCTTCATTCCATCAAGGTCTTGCACTTGACCAAGTATCTCAACACCAGAACGCATTTTTGGAGATAACCTTCACTCAATAGTGCCATAAAATGACTTCTTATCATTCCTCCATTTGTGACTAAGAGGAAGGTAACGTCGATGGCCTAAATAACACTGCTTCTTACCATTGGCTAATCTAATTGAGCAAGCATCTTTATTGCAACATGGACATGCCAATTTCCCTTTTGTACTCTATCCAGATAAATTTTCGTATGCTGGAAAGTTATTGATGGTCCATAACAATGATGCATGCAACTTAAAATTCTTTCTAGTTGATGCATCATATGTCTCGGTACCAATTTCCCGTAACTCCTTTAACTCTTCTATTAAGTGTTGAAGATAAACATCAATTGCATCTCCCAGACTATGTGGACCAGGAATAATCATTGACAAAATGAAATTTATTTGTTTCATGCATAACTAAGGAGGTAAGTTATAAGGAATAAGTATCACGGGCCAAATGCTATGTGGAGACCTTGAGTTTCCAAATGGTTGAAATCCATCACTAGCAAGTCCAAGTCGAACATTACGAGGCTCAGTACCAAATGATGGGTGTGGTTCATCAAAAGACTTCCATTCCATTGAATCAGCTGGGTGCCTCATTAAACCATCATCTACTCTTTTATCTTGATGCCATCTCATTAAAGAAGAAGTCTTTGGAGACATATATAACCTTTGAAGCCTAGGCTTTAGAGGGAAATAGCGTAAAGTCTTTGAAGGTTTTTTCTTACCATTCTTATACTTAAGTTCTCCACTATCTTTCTTCATTTTCCATCTAGATGCACCGCAAACTTTACATGAGTCGAGGAATTTATCTTCTTTCCAATACAACATGCAATCATTTATGCAAGCATCAATTTTATTGTAAGATAGCCCGAGATCTCGAATAATCCTTTTTGTCTCATAATATGAATCTGGCAAATTGGATCCATTAGGCAACAACTTTTCCTTCAACATTTGTAGTAACATTGTAAATGACTCATTACTCCAATTACAAAGACTTTTAATGTAAAGTAATTTAATCAAAGTAGAAAGCTTGGAACACTTTGAATTCGGATACAATGGCTCCTCGAAATCCCTCAAATGCCTGTAAAATTTCTTTGCTTCACCATTTAGTTCGTCTTCAACTAAATCATCATTGCTACCATTCATTATGTCTACATCAAAATCTGGATACATGTCTCTTAAAATCACTTCAATTTCATCCTCACTGTCATCCTTTCATAAATCATTATCACCTTCACCTTCACAATCTGATTCTGTTTCACCTAACACTTCCCCATGATAATACCAAAAGGTATAATTTTGAATTATTCCATGGACGCTCAAATGTGACTCAACCATCTCACGTGTTCCTAATGTTGTGTTACAACATTTTACACATGGACATCGTATTTCATTTTGTTCTCCTGTTCTTTTAAAAGCATAGTCTAAAAATTTTTGCACCCCAACCGAATATATTTCACCAAGCCGATCATCAACAAATTGCATCCACTCCATATTGGGTGCCATAACCTTATAATTTATATTTTAATAGATTAAAAAAACATCTAATCTTAAAATTGCAAGAGAAAATAATTTATTTAACATGAACCCATATTAGTAATCATATATTATTTACTTTAATTTAAGGTACAAAACAAGCTATTACAAAATAACATAAAAAATAATTTAATCCAACTAGTACAAATCCGTACCTGCAGCACTTGTCACAAAAGTACTAGTCCTCTGCATTCAAAGTCTATGTGGAACTGAAATTTTTCAAACAGCTTGTTATTGAACTCAATTAATTCAAACTACCCAGCCAACGCACAAACAAGCCAAAAAAAAGCTCAAATCCCCTGACATGAACAATAAAAGAAAGAAAAAATAAGAAATACAAAAAGTGCAGAAAGCAAAATAATTTAGTAGCGTTCAAACTTTCCCTCTTTGAGAAGCCTATTTCCCTATATAACAATAACAATCATGGTGCCAAGCTTGTACCAGTAATTTAAAAATAGCAGACATGGATAGACCATATGTAAATATAGATAAAACAGTAATATATGCTCTCAAAGACAGGAATGGTACATACTATGTTTCTAATTTTCTCCACTTCCCCCATTATAGTTGGAAAATCCATAACAGTCCAATCCTATTCATGTTAGCCATTCTACATATCATGATATAAGAAAAAAATCATTCACTAAAAGATACATTCCTAATTAGGATTTCTAGCTACTCAATGCTGAATTGAGTAAAAGATTGTACTTACAACAACAACTTCCATTACTAATTTATAGAGAATGATCACTAAATAAATACTAGATAGAAAAACCAATGAGTTTCAAAAGCAAATTTTGCTGACAAGCCATTTATGGGAGTGCTACTCATAAAGTATAAAGAGAAAGTTAATTAAGATTCTAAAATAAAAGACCTAGCAATTCATTAAATTACTAAGAAATAACTGTCAGTTACCTTTGGCATCTCAAAACCAAGTAGCTCAATTTACCATTGAATATGAGCACCTTCAGGAACATTAGCTGGCCTAATAAAATGGAATGACTAGAAGAATTGGGAAATTTATTTCATGAACATAATAAAGTAAGAATGATGGAAGTAGCTAAAAATATTTTGAAAAACAACCTTTGGAACTTGTTGAATGCATAATCAGAGGGCAAATGACAAGAGCTATCTCTTTAGAAAGCATCAAACGAACACACATTTCCCTAATTCAAATCACTTTAAATCATTTAAATATATATACATACATGTGTGTATATATATATATATAAACATACATATATATACATATATATATATATATATATATATATATATATATACAAACATATATATATATATACATACATAGATATATATACATACATAGATATATATACATACATATATATATACATACATACATATATATATATATACATACATATATATATACACATACATATATATATATATATATATATATATATATATATACACATACATATATATATATATATATATATACACACACACATACATATATATATATATACATACATATATATATACACATACATATATATATATATATATATATATATATATATATATATATATATATATATATATATCTATATATATATATATATATATATATATATATATTCCCATCACAACACTAATTAAATGGATATAACAATAACATGGGCCCAAAATCAATATAACAACTGAACAATTTGCTGACTGTGGCCTCTTCTGTGAACAAACAGTAATTCCAATTATTTTAACCCACGAAACTATTGAAAAGAATTATTATTCTTATCAAATGGATTAATTTAATTTTTTTTTATCTTAAAGATATACAAAAAGGTGGACTGCAATGAGATTGAAATGTAAAGTGGAAAATGGAGAATGAGAGCTCCAATAGAGAAATTTTAATTACCACAGCAATTTTATATATATATATATATATATATATATATATATATATATATATATATATATATATATATATATATATATATATATATCTAACTAAAAAGGCAGATGTCTCAAATGGAAGCATAATTAAGGTAAAAATCAACTTTACCACACCTTTTCGCCCTTGTAAACAAACAATCTCTCGAGTGCAACAAATAAAACAGTAAAATTGGGACTTAACCTTTCAAATACATTGCACCATCTTATCCCAGAATACTTAATTATGCCATAAAATAACTAATATGCTGTAATTTCCACAATAAAATTAGCCTATAATCTGAAATTGCCACATTATCTCCTTCAAAATGAACTAATAAAAGCAGAAAACCCTCTATTAGGCCATAACTTCCACTAAGCACTTAATAATTAAGACAGATTTTCTCCAAATAAGCCAACAGTAGATTAAACACATGAAGCTTCTAACCATGAACAGCTTAAGTGTGAATAGCAATACTTGTATGAAGATGTGAACAGAAACTTTTATTAAAAAAAATGACATGAACATATTACATGATGCATTCAAAAAGATACAGCGCACTGGAAATTTTTGGCTTACCCAGTTGGAGCTGTTGGCTACCGTAACAGGAGAAATGATAGTTTCACCTGTAAACAGAATGCTAATACAGTGTCAATCAACAAATGAATATAATATAAGAACTACATTCATGACTATATAATTAGACTTATAAAACACGCTAGCCAAATTCCAGGAGCAACCCATTATGGAGTTCAGGTTGCCTTAGACATTTTACCTATAAATGTCTTCTGTAAAGCCTAAATAATACTATTGAGAGGAGAAAAAAACTCAAAGAACATTCTATCTTTCAGAATCTAATTAGATCTCAATGAAGCAACTTATAAACAACATAAGCTGGAACAATGAAAGCTCAATTGGGAGTCTCTCATAAGCAAATCATAAAGATTCATACAAGTATTGAAGTTAAGATAGAAGAAGACCAATTAACATATATGCAGTTAAATTATGCATTTTTAAAAATCGAAACAATTGGCATTTTTTTAGAGATTAAATGCAGCTATTAATTCACAAATAAAAAATACCCAAATAAAGAAAAAAAAATTAGGTATCTCAGTTGCTCAAATCCAAAGCAATTCCTTCTTTTCGATAAATTTATTTTGTGATAAATTAAATTGCATAATATATATAAATATATAAGTTTATACATTTCTTTTGTTGTTGAATTAATTTATCCATTTCTTTCTAGAACTGATATGGTAAGGATATAGATTATAATTAATTATAGTAGTTGTATAATGAATGGTTAAGTGAACAAGCATGACGCATATTTAGCATCTTAATTTAACTTACTAACTTTAATATTAGCTGCAGTTAATTGTATACATGGCTACTTGTTAATGCTTTTGTTGCCATGAATACAATATGTATATATTATTCTTATTATAAATACACATTGCTATAAGAAAAATCTCCTTATATATATATATATATATATATACTTTTTTCACCAATGCAAGAGTTTGATCTAATTTGTTTATTAAAATATAATCTGAATTTAATCCACCAATGGCTTATTTTATGATCCAACTTATTTAATAGATATGCATCATAGTTTAGAATGTAGTATATTATGTTGCTATTTTAAACTTGTAATGGAATGAAATGCAATGCTGATTATATATTTATTTATGTTAAAATGTTGTCAACAATCATAAAGAACATACCAAAAATTTAAGCAAACAATGGCATATTAACCCAGTAAATTTACGGAAATCACACAAATAATAATATACTAACCACTGTTATTAGTCAAGGGATAATTGCTAAAAAATATTTAAGGAATTGACATGAGGTCTCCAACTTGTAAATTATGCCAATTGTTTTCTTCCATTCTCTTTTTAGGTTTTTAAGAATTAAGCAACACAACTAGAACAATATTGACCGACAGCAGAGATCATTTAGACAAATAGGCACAAATTTAAAAGAATGAAAATTTTTTCAAGCAAGCACTCTTATGCTTCACAAATGAAGTTTTGGTCTGTAGTTCTGCCGTAATACCTCTGGCTTCCAACAATTTTTGTAAATCTCTCCTGTCACAAGAATTCCAGCTCAAAGTTTTTTAATAAATTTTTTGGAATTTATAAATTCCTCCTAGCAGAAGTTGGAATATAATTTAAATAACAAGTAAACAACAAAACCCAAAACTAATCATAGAGCCAGAACTCAAAGAAAATTCATTTCTGAAGCAAAAGAAAGTCAAATCTCCTCCTTTTAGAAAAAGAAAGTCAAATTAATAGGAAATTAATAGTAAAAGATAGAAGCAAAAGCAGAACCGACACCTCCATATTTGCACATTGTCGAGTAATAGAAAACATAAACAAACTTAAAAAAAAAAAAGGAAAAGCATCTAGAAATGCATATAATTTAATATATGAGCAGAATTTTAGCATGAAATTTAGTAATATGACACCAAAATTACAGAACAAACCCAAGATTTTAGAGTATGAAAACAAACTTAAAAAAAAAAGGAAAGTCGTCCATAAATGCATGCTCATTTCTCTAAGAGAAAAACAAGGTAATTAATCGCTGGTTTCTCTAAATGTTTCAGTTTATCAACCATTTGGGTAAAATAACAAATAGCAACTCTGAAACTTTAGTTAGGCTAAAAGAAAAATTTTAGGAACTCTTTAGAATATGTTTACAAACAAGATGAATCACCTCAGATTTTAATTTCAGTTTCACTCTACCAATTGATCCCAACAATTACAGGAATTGTATAACAATGGAGGTTTTAGGAACGGAGATAGAAAATTGAGGTCTACAGAGGAAAAGGGAAAATAACAATTCGATTATATAGAGCAAATGAAGAGCGAAGGACAGAGAGGGGAATGATAAACACAAGAATCCAGTTTTGGTAAAATAAAGTACTATAAACTACCCGTTTTAAAAGAAAATTTAGATCAATACACTATTTTTCAAGAACAACCTTGAAAATTTAAGTTTGAATCAAACACAAAGCAAATAGGAATAGTGGTAAAAATTTTATGACAAACACAAACATCTTCAGCTAAAAAATAAAAGATTGAGGTATCTAACAACGAGAAGCACCAAGGGAAAGGCAATTGATCGGTGTTGATTAAAGAACTCTTGAGTGATGAAGTCGTACCTTGTTTGAGCATTGAAGGAAGTTTTTTTAATTGGGTGATGAAGCTAGAAGAGAATCAGAAGGTTTGAGGATTATTTAATGGTGAAGTAAAGAAAAATGAAGAAGAAAATTAGGCAGGAGAAGGATGAAGAGCTCATGACATGTAATCTCTGCTGTTGGAGTTCACGATTTAGGGTTTTTTTTTAAGTAAATAGATTTCAGCAATTTATTTTCTAAGTGTTTGTACGAGGGGGTACTTCTAAACGGCAAAAGAAAAAGCGGGATGTGTTCCCGTGCGTTATTCTGCTCATAGCTTCACAATTAGGCACCGGATTTTTTAGTTTTTGCGACCATAAATTTTTCCCTTCACTATTTGTTGGCCCAAAAATGAGGCTAGATGAAGGGGAAAAATTTCGGTCCCTATTATTATATATTTAGGGACCGAAAATTTTTACCTTCATTAATTTTGGTCACTAATACTCCTTTTTCTTATAGTGATCATCTATCAGATACCTGGTGTGCTGACGGTGATTCGGTTGCTCCTGATCTCTAATCAGCCTAACTGATCATAGTTGCTGGTTCTCCTCCAATGCTGAGGGCAAAGATCTACTTAAGCCAAAATGATATCTTTGGGCTATTCCAGTTGTTGATACTTCTTCCATCCCCCGAGTGCCAACACAGCTTTCACATCTACACAGTCAGCTTCCCACTACTAAGTTCGTAGCACCAATAGTGAATTTTTTGTAGGCAGCTTGGGTAGTTGCAAGTTTGGACCTTAAAATTTCTTCATCAAGGACATCCATACTCCTTTTCAGGCCATGTGTTATTGCCAGGAATCTATCCTCTTAAGCAACAGTAGAATGGTAATTAATGGTCATTAAAGGGTAAGACCGTACACTAATAAAATTGTAGGGATTAAATTATAAATTGATTTTATTAGAGTTAAAAGAAGGACTAAAAAAGTAATTAGAATAAATATATGGTAATTAAGTGAATTAGAGAAATTAAATAAGTATAGTAAATAATAGATGTAATAAAAATGTAAATAAAGCTAATGATAATAATAATAATCATAATAATAATATTAGTGAGATTGGGAAAAAAATAATAAAAGTAACAGGTTGAGTAAACTAATATGATGATGCAAGTTATAAATTATGTAAGTTATATATATATATATATATATATATATATATATATATATATATATATGGGTTAAGAAACGCATTTAGGTAGAACGTATGGACCTGATTACTTAACTGAAATTAAGATTATTAGATTTCATAAGGAATTAAAAGTAACAAGATTATGAAATATGCATTCAGGGTTACATAAATTTAGCACAGGTTAGTAACTAATAAGGAATTATAATATGTAAATATACTAATAAAGAATAATGTAGTGCATGTGCATGTGCATGTGCATACATGATTTTATATATATATATATATATATATATATATATATATATATATATATATATATATATATATATATATATAATGCGTTATTGAGGAAGCAACACCTGATACTTTAATATAAGCATAATAGAATGAGCAAATGAGAGAAAGTGGAAAAGTTGCATGGAAAGGAAGTACAAAGAGGCATGCATAATGAAGTGCATGTGTGAGCATGAAAAAACAAGGCTATAACCCTTAATTGAAAAAAAGGGTTAAGAATAAAAAATAATAATATAAAAAATAATAATTGATAAAGCACAGAAGGTCTTTATCAGGAAGAAAGAAGGAGAGCTAGTTGGCTTGTAGCGGAAGACCCGATCGGATGAGCGAATCCTGCAAGAGAAAGTGCCCGGTCGGACCAAGCGTAAGCACTCCGAAGCTTAAGTTAGTAGCTTTAGAGAGATAATGCTTTAGAGATAGAATTTCAGAGATTCAATACCTGGTACCACTATTGGTTGGGCTATTTATAAGAGACAGTTGAGGTGCACTTGAGTGCCTGGGATGTGATAACTGGTAGATAGAGTAGGTGTGTGGTGGAATGACAGGGAGCAGGTGATGGGCATAGGCGCTGCCTTGTGTCAGATGGCTGATTGGACTGGTTATCACATCAGCCGATCGGGCATGTGCACTGCCTTGGAGCTCACACCTGCTACTCTTAGCTGTTGGGCCATGGGCCTTGCCAGTGGACTGGGCCGACTGAATGGGCCTCTTTGCAAATGATGTTTGCATGGTTATCAATAATAAAATTTGTTGTGGTAAGGGTAATCATAATCTTATTAATTTTTATAATAGTAACAATAATATTAATAATATTAATAAAGATAATGACAATAAAAGAGCTACATAGAATTATGGATATTTAAATATAAACACTAAAATATAATTGTAAAGCAAGGGTTTGTGAATTAAAATATAAATTAGTCAAGTGAATATAAGATGAAACATTAATAAGCATGATGTTGGTAGTGATGGTAAGAAAAAAAATAATGAAGATAACTATAAAAGAAATTAATGAATAATTATAATAATAAGAATACTTTAATTATTATGTGTAACACTAATAAATAATATTACTAATTGAAGAAATAATAAGTATAATAAGCATAAAGGTAATAATAATAATAGTAATGCTATGGAATTAATGAAAATGCTATGGTAATACTAAAGAACTAATTAAAGTGTATAAGAGAAATGGAAATAAGACCATGCAAATGCAAACTTACGTGGCCATGATAGTGAATAATTAGGGTAAACATAAAACCCATGCCAAAAGAGTTGAACTAAGATATTAAGTAAATATATTGAAATAAAAATAATAATGTGAAAAATGTCTTTAATAACATTAATTGGGATATTAACAGTTGAAAGAAAAATAAATAAATAATTAAATAAATATAATGTTAAGGTTGATCTAAATGTTTACACTGATAGAAAGGGAAGGATGAGTTAGGCAAGTCAATTAAAAGAGATAATATTTATATTGTATGTTTGTGTGTGCCTGCACATATTTGTCTTAGTGGAAAGTTTGGGATATGTATCAACTACTGGGCATTTTAATTCTCAGCGCATAGTATTGTTACTGCACGCAGGTTATGAAGATGGAAAGTTTTAAAGTGATCGAGTTTTCTGTGACAGTCGAGAAGAGGAATGGCAACAGAAGTGGCCAGATAAGCATAGCATGTACATGGTCATGAGGGATGAGATGAGTTTATGTTTTATGTTTTTGTTAAGTGTAATTTTTTTTAACGTAGTTATGTATTAACTATTACATTATTATTGTCTGCTTATGAGTGTCATCAATGTTTGAAACACGAAAAATTTTTACCGACTTATTTACTGTAATGTAAGTTGCGAGATGTCAGATCATCATATGTATATAATAGAAAGTTAAGGGTGTTACACTGCCTCAGGACCTGGTGTCTATAGTTGCCCCTAATTTTCGGGGAAGCTAGTGCATGGGTGCCATGGTGAGCCAAAATTCAGAGAAAAGGAAAAATCGCATACCTAAGGCAGCTATCTTTCCGTTGTGCTCATGGAGTTATAGTGGTTTTGATTGACGCCAGCTTATTGAAGTGTTAAGCTATGCTCTTGGTGGCTAATTAATGTCGCCTTTTTTCCGTGTTGCATTCCCATTGAGCTGATGTTGGATGGAACCCCTTTGAAGGTCGGTTGGTTTTTCCCTAAAAAACGGTTGCCCCCTAGAGGATTTTCGTTAATTTGTAGATTAGTTCCCCTAAGAGGTTTTTGGATGTTTTGCCTCTTAAGAGGACTTGGAGATTCGCCCCTTAAGAGGATTTTGGAGATTTTCCTTTTAAGCGGACTTGGAGATTTGCCTCTTAAAAGGACTTGGGAATTGCCTCTTAAGAGGTCTTGGAAATTTGCCTCTTCAGAGGACTTGCAGAGTTGCCTTTTAAGAGTTCTCGGAGATTTGCCTCTTAAGAGGACTTGGGAATTGCCTCTTAAGAGGTCATTGAAGGATTTGCCTCTTAAGAGGACTGGAGATTTGCCTCTTAAGAGGACTGGATATTTGCCTCTCAAGAGGTCTTGGAGATTTGCCTTTTAAGAGGTCTTTGAAGGATTTGCCTCTTAAGAGGACTTGGAGATTTTCCTGTTAAGAGGACATGGGAATTGCCTCTTAATAGGTCTTTGAAGGATTTGCCTCCTAAGAGGTCGTGGAGATTTGCTTCTTAAGAGGACTTGGAGATTTGCCTCTAAAGAGGACTTGAGATCTGCCTCTTAAGAGGACTTGAGATTTGCCTCTTAAAAGGACTTGGAGATCTGCCTCTTAAGAGGACTTGAGATCTGCCTCTGAAGAGGACATGGAGGTTTGCCTCTTAAGAGGGCTCGAAGATTTGTCTCTTAAGAGGACTTTGGAAGATTTGCCTCTTAAGAGGACTAGGAGATTTTGCCTCTTAAGAGGACTTAGAGATTTGTCTCTTAAGAGGACTGGGAGATTTGGCCTCTTAAGAGGACGTGGAGATTTGCCTCTTAGGAGTACTTGGAGATTTGCCTCTTAAGAGGTCTTGGAGATTTTCCTCTTAAGAGGTTTCAGAGATTTGCATTTTAAGAGGACTTAGGAATTGCCTCTTAAGAGGTCTTTGAAGGATTTGCCTCTTAAGAGAACTGGAGATTTCCCTCTTAAGAGGACTTGAGATTTGCCTCTTAAGAGGACTTGGAGATTTTCCTTTTAAGAGGCCTTTGAAGGATTTGCCTCTTAAGAGGACTTGGGAATTGCCTCTTAAGAGGTCTTTAAAGGATTTGCCTTTTAAGAGGACTAGAGATTTGACTCTTAAGAGGACTTGAGATTTGCCTCTTAAGAGGTGTTGGAGATTTGCCTCTGAAGAGGTCTTTGAAGGATTTACCTCTTAAGAGGACTTGGAGATTTGCCTCTTAAGAGGACTGGGAGATTTTGCCTCTTAAGAGGACTTAGAGATTCGCCTCTTAAGAGAACTTGGAGATTTGCCTCTTCAGAGGACTTGAGATTTGAACCTGTGTAGACTCTATCTTGATCTGATTGTCCAGTACAGGTGAATGCCAATGTTGTGTTGAAGTTGTCCTCGACCCGCCTTCGGGCGTGTGATCACTATTTGGACTTTCCTATGAAGTTGTGTGCACAATAATATGTACGAAAGATTGTGTGTGCGCGTGAAAAGTTATATGTAGATGCTTGCAAAAAAATATATGACATAAAATGCATGCAAAAATGAATAGAGCGTGTTATGAGTGGTTAAGGGTCCGTTGAGGGTATGGCTTGGCTGGTCACATTGTTTGATGCCCCTAAAGAGTGTTGTCTTGGTTTAAGGATTCTGACCCATAATCTTTTCAAAGATAACTGACTTGTGTGTATCTTTGCCCCCTGGTCAAAGAGCATTTTGCCCCCAAGGCCTTAACTCGTGTCCTGAATTATGCATTATCTGCCTAAAGGGAGACTATTTGGGCCACCTTATCGCTCCATGTACTGGTGGTCATTTATTAAAGGTTGTGCGTCTCTTGTGAATTTTTACACTAGCTTTTCTTTGAGGAAAATGCATCCCTTTGGGGATTTTCGCATAACCCTGTGCCTATCTTTTTCCTGGAATTGACCCAATCCACTCCAGCGGCTTTTATTCATTTCATTTTTTTCTGAAGGACAGGCTGCCTCTTTTCAGGTTTTCACCCTGCCCTCTGACCTAACTTTGGCTTAGAGAGCCAGTTACGGCTTTCATCTCTAACGGCCTCACTTTTTCTCTTTTTTTTTTTAATAGCAGCTGCATGGATTTCGACTTTCCTCATGAAGGTGCTGTATGACTAGCTCAAAGACGATGACGAGGCAAGTCAGCCAAAATGCTTGGATGATGATAACAATGGTGACCATATGGGAAAAGAGAAACAATGTACTACTTTTTATGCTGGAACTTAAACAATTTTGAGTATTCAAGATAAAGTGCTCTATTTATATTAATATATTATGGCATAAATAAGTATGTTCTAGTCTGATTTCATCACACATGATCATCATTTGACATTAATCTAAAAAATACCAAAAACCATATCTAATCTCGAGATGGATCCTGAAAACATCAAACTCCTATTATCAATCAACTCTTTTGGGTTTTCATGATTGAACATTTTCTCTTTGCCCCTAATTTTTTCCCAAGAAGCCTTTTCGGTTTTCACCTTGACGGGGTGCCCAATTTTAGCGAGGTCGCCTTTTTTTGGTTTTCAACCCGTAGGGAATTTATTCTCATTTTTTTAGCCTTTGCCATGGAACCTCCCTCAGTCTATCGATGTCTATTGGTTTCTTTGAACTTACTTCCATCCTCGTTAGCTGGGAAGGTTGCTTTTTCTAACGGTGCCTCTTTTTTAGCACCAAAGGCTTCATCTTGACCCTTGTGCAAATTGGCTGAAATGGTGAGTTCTTTATTTGAAACTCGAATATGAAATCTTGCATCTTGCTTTTGTTGGCTTTGGTGGCTCAATTTATGAAGTAGCCTTTAATGGTTGAGATTGAGTTATACATTAGTCTCAGATAGTGTAGGACAAAACTAATTTTTTTTTTTGCTTCTTTTTTTTTAGCTCTCTCTTTTTTTGGCTTTTTTTTTTTGTAAAGGTAATGAGCTCTCCTTCTAAGTTTAGCTATAAGTGTTCATTCCTCATTCATTTTGGTCCCATATGGTTAAAGGTCAATCTTGATTGGCTTTGTAGTAAATCTCTCAAATGGTTTGGAGGGAAGGAATTCTAAAGCTTAGTTCTAATGAGCTACTTCTCGTGAAGGTCCAGAGTTTCATTTATCTCAGCCCTTTAATGATTAGAGTTTGACTTCGTTGGGCTGCATCGTATTCATCCTAGACTTTGAGGAAAGCAAGGAATGGCTTTTAAAATTTTTCTCGTCATCAAGTTGGCATATTGAAGCAGCAATGCCTTTGTCAATTTTAGCATGTCATTCAAGCTCCATGTGAAGGCCTTTTCTTTTTTATTTATTTCATTATTATTATCTCTCAGAATTTTCCTCCCTTTAGGAGTGATTTTAGATGCCAACGGGATCTCAAGATTGAATGAGGCGATATTCATTATGTTAATATCCAATGTAAATGACTTGTGGTTGTGATCATTCATAGTGAAATAATGAGAGACATAAACAAAAGTAATTAATATAATTAACATAAACAGTGCTACATACATGAAAATTGAAAAGTTCAAAGGTAAAATAAAAAGCACATCTACTGAAAAGTCTTCTGTACTACTTCTTGCTGTACGGTAGCCACCTTCTGGGACTCTTTATTAGTGCCTTTAAATCCATTTACGCCTTCTTCTTTCGATTCTCTAGATCATCAATTTGTTTGCTATCAATAAGGTCCTGAATTTGGTTTCTCAGAATCCGATATTCATTAGTCTCATGCCCTGCATGCCAATGGTAGGCACAGTACTAATCCACTAGATGATCGGGATATCCCTGACTTCTAGCAGGTTTGGTAGGCATTGGCGGTAAATTACCTTCTTTCATTAGCCTTTTAAGTAGCCAGGATAATGATTTGCCTAGGTTAGAATAATGCCTTTGGTTTATTCTGGTAACTGTTACATCTATTGTGTTCCCAGTTTGATTTCCATTGTCGGGCCATGCTGTCTTGCCTGGCCCCTGATTACCGTAATTTCTCCGGGTATAATTGTCATTGCTGGCCTTTCTTTCCAGGTATTCTCCTTCATCTTCTATGGCTATGTCTTTCTGGGACTCCTAGTCCTTTAGCCCCTTCATCTTTAATGCGCCTCTCTAGTATGGGATAGCATTTCTGATGAATAATCTGATTTGGTCCGGAGTGTCCAGTTTCCTCTTCATGACTATCACTCAGTTCCTCCATCGGGTTAGATACTCATGGAATGACTCCCCGGGCTTCTGCTGTAGCAACTCTAAATCCTTCAGCGTCACCTCCATTCTTATCCTTCAATCGTACTGTTTGAGGAACTCCTTTGTCAGCAGATCCCAATCTTCTTTCGTCCTTTAGTCTAGTCCATGATACCAGTCCACCGTAAGACCTACCAAACTCAAACAGAAGTACTCTATCTTCTGCCACTTCATCTGTGTTGTACCCTTCATCACCAGCGAGTACTGCTTGATATGTGCGGTGGGGTTCGATGTACCGTTAAACTTCAAAACATCAGACATTTTAAAATTCTAAGGGATTAGATCTTCTCCCTCCAACTCCTTATCCTCAGGGTTAATCCCCTTTTCCATCATCAGCATTTGGGACATCGCCTCAAACTTCTCCTCCATCTTCTTCCATATGGCCTCTTCTGTCTGAGGTGCCTTCCCTCTCACCTCAGTAGGTTCCTCATACTCATCCTCTACATATTCCTCTTTTAGCCTATGGGCCGCTTCTCTTCTCTAGCCTGAGGATGTTGTAACGCCCCCAAATCTACCCTAGTGGTATGATGGCTGATTAGGGTAATTAGGCGAATTTAATAGTGAGTTGCTAACTTGGACATAAGTGCAATTAAGAAATCAAGGACCCAAT
Organism: Excoecaria cochinchinensis; assembly: GCA_947683425.1. Classification (NCBI taxonomy): domain Eukaryota; kingdom Viridiplantae; phylum Streptophyta; class Magnoliopsida; order Malpighiales; family Euphorbiaceae; genus Excoecaria; species Excoecaria cochinchinensis. The sequence goes on from CANTUQ010000004.1 coordinate 10,579,274, forward strand.
TGTATAAGATAGATAAGTTTAAGTGGCCAATTTGTAAATCTTCATCTAAGTTAAATGAATTGATTTGTATTATTATGGATTAATTAAGTGGAAGAAATCAGATTTAAGAGTAATTGGGAAATGGAGGACTTAATTGAAGACAGTAAATAATTTTAAGTGACTTATAAGTAAATATGTACGATTAAATTAAGGAGGGATTAATTAGGAGTTAGTGGGGATTAATTAGGTTAATGTCAATTAAGATTGTGGGAGTGGATTCTAAGTGGAAGTTGCTGGAATTGCCAACTCAGCATTTTCATGCAATGGAGGATTTGGGTGGTGGATTCCAGCTGTTAATTTCTGCCCTTGCCACTTCATCTTCCTACATGCAAGGTAAAGCTTGAGGAGAGAGAGAAAACCCACTAGTTTTGCATGTGTATTCAGCCATTTCTTCCTCTCTTAAAAATCAGTTATTCCTCCTTCTTCTTCAATGTGAAGTTCCTTTCAAAGTTACCATTTTTGTTCTATAAATCCTGCTGGTTAATCAAGTGTCTAGCTAGTTAATTAAATTATTGATTATTGCAAAGGTAAGTGACTAATTATAGTTCTTCATATTCTACTTCCTTCTTGTTCTGAAATTTATGGGATTAAGGATTGATTATGGTGTTACAATTTTGGAATTTTGTTATACATGTGGAGGTGGTTATGATAAAAGTAAAAGGAAGATGGAGGTTGATGAGTCAAGTATCAAGTGAGCAAGAGGAGCTAAGGAGAAGAGGTTTGGGAACTAGCTATTGTCATGTGTGTGTAAATTAGTTTGCTATGTGTTAATTGATTGATGATATAGTTTAAATATATGATTTATTTGTGTTGAAATTGATGATTGCTTTGTTATAAGATTAACCAAAGTAAGAACCCTAGTTTAGGGAACATTCTGCTTATATGTCACATGACCTCCGTGAAGTGTTTTTATCATAACTGGAGTTTGAAAACATCAATTTAACTTTTTGTTGTGCCATTTGAACCATAACTCCAATACCTACAACAGTCACAAAAATGACTATGAGCTACTTCTGGTTCTAAAACATCTAAAAATTGAAAAAACAAACGTGTCTCTACCTTGATAGGCTCACTGGAACAGTTTGTATTGTTTAATTAATAACTGATGTTTTACAAGTACAAATGACCTAGAATTTTTCCATTAGAAACTAGACATCCTAGGGCACAATTTATAAGAAGGACACTTTTTCTAAAGATGAGGACTAGATGTTGTTTTTTTGCGATGAAATTTTAGAGTGGAAAGCACTCTCGTAAGGCACCAGAGGTGAGCTTCTGTTGTGAGCGCGACAAAGGTCATGACCTCACGACAGAACAACATATATAAAGCCTTTTCTTCTTAATTTTGAGCCCCTGGTTTGCATGGATCAATTCCCTATCTTTCCCTCAACTTATTATGCATGATTAGGGCTATTAAATGAATATAAAAGTAGTTATCATTAGGAAAAACTTATGAGTATGATTAAGATTGGTAATTTAACTAATAAAGTAACAATATATAATTATGTGAAGGATATCAAATGAAATGAGTTTGCTTAATGGAATATGTATAATTGGGATATGAGTAATGAATGTGTGATTGAAGTAATTGCCTAACATTATTATATGATGCATGCATTGATAATAGATGTTATTAGAATGTATTAGTACGCAAGATATCTATGATGCTACAACTGTTCATGTGGATATTTGAGTGATTATATAATATGATAATAATAAATGTGATTTAATGCTTTTAGCTTATGGATTTCTCTTTTAAATGGAGACCAATAATGTGGCAAATCGGGTAAGTAAGTATTTATATAAACGTACAAACAATTTGTATGAATGACATATGTCATGCACATGTATGAGAATTTCTGTAAGTTAGGTCATCAAGCTAATGATCATGTATTGGGTGATAGGGTGCCTAATTGTGATAAATGGAATAGGGATTGTTATGTCTAATGTTATGGATTAAAATGATGAGTTGATATGATGGTATGATGTGGCTAATAAATATGACTTGCTTTTTATACTATGAGTATGTGTAAGTGAATTTTATAGAACTTATGAGTGTAATAGAAACTCTATGTGCCTCTATATATGATGGATTATACTATGACAATTAATATGAAACTATGTGTACATTCTATTATGTAAAGGAACAAATAAATGATAATCATAATTAACAATGTAAGCCTGCAAGTTAAATAGTGGATAGATAGGCATGCCTATAGGGTCTAAAGTGCTGCAGCCAAAAGCGAGTGATTTCTGTTAATCGGCCCCATTTGGGTCAGGGGTAATCATGGAATAGGTTCCCCAAAAGCGAGTGATTGTGTATTTGATAATAAGGTATCTACGGATACTAATACGATAAGAAGGTATCTGCAGATACTAATGCGATTGATTATTTTTGTACCTTCAGGTACTAATGCGATTGAGTATTTCAGTATCTGCGGATACTAGCTTAAAGGTATCTACGGATACAGGGTGATAACCCGTTATCCACTACTATAGAAGTGCAGGCAAGTTAAGAAATAGCTAATAAGTAAATGTTTGCAAACTATATGTAAATTGGTGAGTATGAGGTATTATTTTGAATTGAATAAAAGTATGCATAGTTAGATTTGTATTTATACTTGATAAGGGAGGTTATGCATATGCAAGTGTTAATGATTACTTTACCATAGGTAAATATATTTATATGATGTATGTGAAAGATGAGATCTATAGATTTGCATTGGATGAATTGAAAGATAGTGTAACTAATATAATAATATATTTGAATTTAGGATTAAATGTAAGGAACTATAAGTAGTTTCGATCATATGGATTGCTACTTGTGATATGGTAATGATGATAGCAGTTAATGATGATGTGAAATTGAATTGTATATGTGTATGTTCCCTGAGCATGGGGATTGTATTGATGAACACTGCGAGTGTTCATGCTTATTTTATTATTCCCCACTAAGCGTTATCACTTAGCATGGATGTTTTATCCATGTAGGTATCCGAAGATAACATTTTGGAAGACAGCCCTGCATCGCCAATGGCCAACACATTAGGAATCGCTGCAATAGTAGGTTATTTTGTAATAGTATAAGATGTGTAAATATAATTGATATGTGCATAAGAACTGAAGTGTTTGTAACAAAGATGTTGTATTTTGTAAAGTGACAGCTGATGTAAGACTATGAATGTTATGAAATGTAATGTATGGATTTTCGAAATGTAATCTAGTATTGCATGTTAAAAAAATTTTATTAATCCTGAACTTTGTTTGTAAAACTATTTGATGCGCATGTGTTTGTGTTGTAACACTCCATAGTCACCATAGTGAATCTCTATAGGTGGTTAGGGGGTGTTATAGTTAGTGGTATTAGAGCATAGGTTTAGTCGTTTTTGGGCTAGTGTAGAATAGAAATGCGTATAGTTTGTGTTGGCCTAATGTAGATGTCTTTACTTTTCTTAGAATGACAAGGGATTCTTCTTCTGAAGCGATGAAAGAGATTTCTGAAAGTGGTAATCCTAAGGATTCGGAACAACCAATTCTTGGTATGACTGAACCAGTACGCGACGTCAGTGATGTCCCAGTTGCACTTTTAGAGGCTTTGCTTAAAACATCACAAGAAATGGTAAAAGCCTTAGATCAAATGATTGCATCTAAAGCTCCAATAGATTCGACAAGTGATCTCCCTTCAGGGAAAAGGTTTAGAGATTTATAAGAGACCTCTCAAGTCAGGTTTGGAAGGGAACCTGCTATCAGAGGTTGACGACAAGGATCCTTTACCGCATCTGGATATGGTAGAGGTTCGACTTACAAGAGAAAGGGGGTCATATCGGATTATATCCATTGTGGTAAATATCATAGAAGCAAATGCAGATGGCTAACTGGTGGGTGCTTTCATTGTGGAAGCACTGCGCATATCTTAGCCAATTACCCTAAGGCTTACGAATTATGTGGAAGTCAGCGAGGAGTAAGTAGAGGTGGATCTAGTGCATCTCCAACGATCCATGGTAGAAGAAGCAGTCGGGGTAGAGGTAATTAACTTGGAAGTAGTGGAAGTGGTATCGTAACAAGATCAATTAATAGTCCTATAATGGAACACTACAACAAATCAGGGCAATAGAGACGAAAAATAGAGACGGAATTCCGTCTCTAATTAAAATAGAGACGGAAAAATTTCGTCTCTATTTTGGCGGTCTCTAAATTAAATACATATTTTTCTTAATATATTATTAACTATATCTTTTAATTATATTTAAATATATTTTTCATCTTGAAATCTATTTTTAATACATAATTTTTTTTTATAATAAAACTGTAATTGGCAAAATTTATATAATAATATTAATGAAACAAGTATGAAATAAAAATTAAGTAAAATAAATAAAAGTATAAATAGTAATGTATTAATATATATATATATATATGTATGTAATAGGACTATAAGCAAAAGTACTTGAAAAGTGTATTAAACAGTAACTAAGATGGAGGTGACGGTGGATGATCAGCCGACGGTACATGAACATTTTGGGTAATGAATTCCTCTAGCCTAGTAATGCGGTCCATTAAAGTGTCGACTGTGATGCGAAGCTCAATAACCTCATTTGTAGTCGCAGCAAGTCTACTCACCGTTGCCATAGAGGATGAAGCAGCATGCGAATAATAAGTATTTGCATAAGAGCCCAAGCCGAAGACCCGTCCACGGTGATCCCTACCGCTAGCTGCGTCGTAATATACTCTTGCATGATCAACAGTACCACCATTTGCCTGCTGACTCTGAAGACCCTCTAGTACCCGTTCCTATAATGAAAATTAATCGAATGTTATTTAAGAGTAATCTAAAACTAAAAACATATAGAAAAATAACAGTAACAATTTCAAAAATCATACATGAACTTGTCTAGCTCGATCGCTGACGAATGTGACATCGTCATGATTTCCCGTATGTGTATGCATAAATACCTCATGAGGATACGGTGCTCTGCCCATACTAGACTCCTGTAAATAAATTATAGGTCAACAATATTTGAACTTAACATTCCTTATCAAAAGTAATATGAAAAAACCACAACAATACTCATATATGTTAATATTTTAATACTAAGCGAAAACAATTCTAACTCAAAAAACAATAACACTTGGCCATATATTTAAAAAATTTCGGCAGAGTTTCCCCTTAATTTGTAACAAACTCCCTGCTTAAAAAGCTTGAAAATATATTTAGAATTGTATTATCCACAATCAAAATCCTTTTTAAACTCCTTACACAACATTTTTCCCATCCTCCTTCATACAATGAAATATTTAGCCTATTATCAAGATGTGATGTATTGCAATAAAAAGTAGCTTGTATAAATTAAGATGTATGAATACTTACGAGTCAATACTCGTATATGTTAATATTTTAATACTAAGCGAAAACAATTCTAACTCAAAAAACAATAACACTTGGCCATAGATTTAAAAAATTTCGGTAGAGTTTCCCCTTAATTTGTAACAAACTCCCTGCTTAAAAAGCATGAAAATATATTTAGAATTGTATTATCCACAATCAAAATCCTTTTCAAATCCTTACACAACATTTTTCCCATCCTCCTTCATGCAATGAAATATTTAGCCTATTATCAAGATGTGATGTATTGCAATGAAAAGTAGCTTGTATAAATTAAGATGTATGAATACTTACGAGTCTGTCAGCATGCTCCCGATGGGACAACGTTCCTCCAGTGTGTATAGAAACGCTAACTCCCTCTGTCCTACCCATCTTATTAGTAGAATTCCGATCGGCAATTGTGAGGGCCTCCGGTGATGACCAGTACTGCATCCAATGTGCCCAAATTTCTTCATTTATGTACCGTGGTCGTCGACCCTTTTTGTGCAGCTTGTTAAGCCTGTCCTTGTAACGTACACGGGCATGTTTCTCCCAAACAGTGTAGACTAGGTGATCAACCGAGGAATTCCAATAAAAAGCTTTCTGAGAAATATAAAACAAAAAGAAAAAAGTTAAGCATAATGTATGTATTTGTACAATACGTATAAAATTTAAATAATACATGAATTAAGGTGCAATAATTAGAAATAAATAATTTAATTTAATTACCCGAAACTCTTCAAAATAAAACATTTTTGTCTCATGAGATATATTCTTCCATAAAAAACCATTGAGTTCTATTCTCTCCTTAAATGTTCGAGCCATGGAGCGGGAGCAAACACCAGATGGCAAAAAGCTAATAGACAACATAAATATAATAAATTGTAAGAAATGCAGCATATCATATATAGTAAATAGAAATACGAATGTTAATAACTCACTATTCTCCTTAAATGACAATATAATTCCGTCCGTCCACACCAATTGATCCGGGCAAAGGGCCTTAAACTGTATCAGGATATCTCTGAGATGCCTCAGATAGAATCTCTGTAGGAGGCGCTCCAGCAGATGATGTACCAGCAGGATGAAATGGGCCTGGATACGTCAGGGGTGTAGATTCTGCAGCCGTACGCGAAGGTGCAGAAGCATGAGACGATCCATCACCTTGACTAACTGGTGTGGGTAATGACGAACGCACCCTAGGTGGTTGGATAGTACCAGTCCTTCTCTTGTGATGCATTTTTTTCCCTGAATATATTATTGAACAAGATTATACATCAGGTTATTATTATATAATCATAATTATATGTGGCAATAATACATATATGTGTCATTTGTAAATTAAACCAAACAGAAAGTATTAAACGATATGCGGGTCATATGGATCATACTCACATGGTCAAAAAATTATTCGCTATCATCACTTAAATGTAATTCATTATCACTATCGTCTTCATTTTCTGAATAATTAGAATCAAATTCGCTTTCCAATTCATATGTAGACCTGGATTCCTCGTCGGATGCAATATCAACCAATTCATTGTCGACATGGTTCAAAAGCTCATTATCTTCATATGGCATGCCTTCATTTATTTCATGACTCGCCACTTCATCTTCCTGAAAGGCTTCATTGTCAATTCGTTTATTTTGTCGATTAGCTTTCATTTCAAATAAGCCTCTCGGTTTTACTTTGCAAACTGCCAACCAATCTTTCTTATCTCGCCTTAGGCTAGGAAACGGAAGATAATACACCTGAATCGCTTGCATGGCCAACACAAAAGGTTCAAAATTAGGAAGTCCTCTTCTTTGATTTTTCTCAACCAAATTGTAGCTGTTTTGCACTTTTGTTCCAATATTAAGCGTTGGATCAAACCATTCGCACTTAAATAGCACACATCGTTTTATTGGCAAGGCGGGGTATTCAATTTCCAATATCTCTGTAATTTTGCCGTAATAATTCATCAATTCACCTTGAATGCAAACTCCACTTTTTGTAGTAGCCTTGTTATGCCCATGAGATTATGTATGATATTTGTAGCCGTTCACAAAATAAACCGGATAAGATTTAATAGTACGCAATGGTCCCTTCGCAACATCAAATATGAAATTATTTTTAATTGTATGCGTCGATGCCTATATAATGTAATTGCATTTAGTCATTTAATCAATTCACAAAATACAATATATGTCTTAAATATATTTGAAGTAAACACTTACATATGTCTTGAACCATAAATGAAAGTGCTTTTTGACTTCCTTATTTATGTCATTTTGTGTTATATGTGGCATAAGCTCCTTTAACCATTCCTCATATAAACTACATCGGACAACATAACGTACATATGATATTGATGGTATTAAATAAATATTCGCCTAGTCAAACAAGTAACACTTACTGCACAAATGGTTGAATTTCTTGGCAATTAAGTAAGATATAACCATGTGCAGCCTCCAATTCCTCATCTGTCAGCATTCTTCTGGTAGAACGTCCGTGTAATCGACCAGGATATGTGAAAATAGCTAAATTTCCATCATGCGTACTTGTTTTGCATCTATCGTCATTACGAGGAACCTTGCGGCGTCTTGTGCTAACGTGAAGCTCAAAGTAATGAGAACAAAACGTACTAGCTTCTTCAACCAAGTACGCATTGCATATTGAGCCTTCTACTCGTGCTTTATTTTTGATATTTTTTTTCAAGTGATATAAATACCTACATGACAAATTGTGGCTAGTTAATAATAAATTACCAAATTAATCGACCATATGTATATCAAAGATTAAGGTTTACCTTTCGAAGGGATACATCCATCTATATTGAACAGGTCCTGCCAGTTTGGCCTCATGTGCTAAATGTATCGGTAAATGCTCCATAATGTCAAAGAAGCTCGGAGGAAAAAATCCCTCTAATTTCCAAAGTATGACTGCAATTTCATTCTCGAGTTTTTCCATGTCAGCCATCTTTATCTCAAACGATGTCAAGTTTTTGAAAAATATACTTAACTCAGTTATAGCTTCCCAAACTCTCTGTCGCAACAACTCGCGAAAAGCAACTGGCATCAACCTTTGCATGAATATATGACAATTATGGCATTTCATTCCGAACAATTTATACTTTCTCATGTCAACACACCTTGCTAAATTTGAAACATAGCTGTCTAGGAACTTCATAATACGCAACCATTCGCACAAAACTTCCTTTTGCCTTTTGTCCAAAGTGTAACACGCTTTTGGATACTTGCCCGTTCGGGAATCTTTGTCTAATTCACTTCTTTTGCAATACAATTTCAAGTCAGCACGCGATTTTGCATTATCTTTGGTCCTTCCTTCAATATTCATTATCGTGTTGAATACATTTTCGAAGATATTTTTTTCGATATGCATCCAAATTATGCCGCATCAAATTTGATTTCCAATAAGGCAAATCCAAGAATATAGAGCGTTTTCTCCAACCAAAGTTTTTGGAAATGCTACTGTTGAGTTCTTCAGCTTCAAGTTCTGTTACTTTCAGCAAACCCAATTAATCAATCTCTTGTAGGATTTCTTCACCCGATCTATTAGGTGGAAGGGGAGCATGGACAACTTTATTCTTAATGAATTTGTGTTTATTTCGTCTAAATGGGTGATTTGGAGGAAGAAATTTCCTGTGACTGTCAAACCACGAAATTTTACACCCATTAGTCAAATAAGAAGCATCCGAGTCATTGCCACAGTAGGGACAAGCAAACTTTCCCGTTGTGCTCCAACCTGATAGCATAGCATATGCAGGGAAATCGCTAACTGTCCACATCAAAGCTGCTCTCATCATAAAATTCTGTTTGCGTGACACATCATATGTTAGCACACCGAATTCCCATAATTGCCGCAATTCAGAAAGCAATGGTTGTATGTATACATCAATTTTCTGCTTTGGATTCTTCGAGCCCGGCACAATTGCTGTTAAAAATATGTAAGCCTCATTCATACACATCCATGGAGGTAAATTATAAGGAACTATTATTATTGGCCATGATGAATATTGTTGTCCTGATTGCCCAAAAGGCTGAAAACCATCAGTGCTTAGACCCAGTCTAACATTTCGACTATCAGTAGTGAAATCGGGGTGAATATCATTAAAATTCTTCCATGCAACTGCGTCTGATGGATGGCTCATTACTCCATCTGCCTGTTCATGTTCATCATGCCATCGCATGTGATATGCAGTAACATCGGATAAATATAGCCGCTGAAGTCTTGGAGTAATAGGAAACTAATACATCCATTTCCATGGTACTAATTTTTGCTTCCTATTACCATTAATCGGCTTGAACCTTGGTTGATTACAAAATTTGCAATCCATTAAATCCACATCATCTCCCCAATAGATCATACATCCGAGTCGATAGCAATCAATTTTTTCTACAGGCAAACCAAGACCCCTAAGCAACTTCTTCATATCATAAAAACTTTCAACCATTTGATTGTCCGATGGCAATGATTCATTGTACCAAGCCAGTATTTCATTTAAACTCCGATCAGAAATATGACCTTCAGATTTAATGTTCAATATTCGAGCCACGGAGCTTAACTGTGTCATACTATCACATCCTTGCCATAATTCCTGGTCAGCAGCATTAAGTAAGTCAAAAAAATTTTTGCCTGTTGGGTTCGGTTCCTCTTCTTCATTCCCACAAAAATTGGGTTGAAATGTATTTCCCGCTGCATCATAAACCATTTGGGCATAAGGATTTTCAGGTGCAAAAACATTGTTTGCCATCAAATTTCCTCCCCCCCTCCCCCATGCAACTCAGATTCAACCATCTCTAGTGCAAATTCCGAATGCACTTCAGCTTCAACTATATTCGGCCCAAATTTTGAACTTCTGGACATGTTACATATTATTGGTTCTCCATGCCTTGTCCATTCAAAATAATTGGGCACAAATCCCTTCTTCAACAAATGTAGATGCACCTCCTCCGTAGGTAGATAACACCTATGTTTACACTTTTTGCATGGACATCTAATTTTCAAACCGTCCATATATGCAGGCTGAGAGCTTGCATACTCAATAAAATATTAAACGCCTTCGAAAAACTCAAGATTAATGAAACCATCAGGCGTTAGTCTTCTATACATCCAACTTCTGTCTACATTATTCATTATTGTTAAACTGTAGTGCAATAATCAAAAATACATAGTTAGTACCAAAGCATTCCAATTCTCATAATTAAATTCAATTCTATTATATAATCTATTTCTTCAATAGAATTAATGCATAATTAGTTATGCAATAAGTTCTCACATCTAATCCACTGTAAATATTTATTATTATCAAATTCAGTTTGATATCGAAAAATTGACCTTTCGTCAATATACCAGTCGGTCAGGGAGGGGGCAGGGGATCAAAAAAATGCATGATACGAAACTAATCAGCGGTCGATACCGATAACGACGGGGTACATGAAACAAGATATATAATTTCATTTAAAAAAATTACATTTACGCTGACAACTATATATAATTGAATTCATACATGACCATTTGATAGACAAATAATTTTATTATTATTAAATATTATTTTATAATCAAATAACTCTTATATTTATGTTAGACTTGTTGAAACATAAATTATAAATTAAGTGAAGCTGGAGTAAAAAGAAAATGTAAGATAAATAAACATTAAAGAGCGGGTAAGTTTGACTTTGGTGTACCTTAAATAACAATTATTTTGAGATTAGGAATTATATATCATATAGATTTAAATGTTAATATGAGTTAGGATTGGTTTGGAACTAGCAATTCAGGAATCAATAACCATTGAATTATATAAATATTATAAAAAAAATTCAAATCTTTTGAGAATGTAATGGTGACCCAAGTTTTGGTTTTACATTTTTAATTTTTTGAATAATGATTTTACATCTTCAATATCATTATGTTATACTGCTTAATATATTGATTTCTTACCAACTGAGCTACTTGACATTAGTTAATCCTTATTTTAATGTTATTATGATAAATATTAGTATTTTAACATTTTATTAAGGAGATTATTAATTATAACATTATTAAAAAAGTACATATTTATTAAAAAAGTACATTTTATTAAGGGGAAAATAATTAATGATGATTTAATTCAGCTAAATAATAATTTAATATTTTATTTAATTTCTATTAGAATAGAATTCAAGTTTAAAAATATATTATAAAAAATAAAACTAAGATATTTCTTGCCAAATTTTGGATATTAAGTTTTGATAATGAAAAGCTTTAGGTTTAAAGAGGATTTCCGTATTTTGTTTTACTTGTGATGTTCTTCTTATTGTTTATGAGCAGGCCATTTTAACTTATTAAATTTAAGACCATTGAAGTGCTAAAAAAAAACTAAGCATAGTGTTAAATGATGTCTTATATATATTTGTATTTCGATTTTAAATTTTATGGACGACAAAATTAATATCTAACTTATACTCAAAATTATATAAAAGGAAAATTGAATATTGCTGAACTATCTTTCACACCAATTGTCATAATTCAAGTTCATTAGTAGCATTTAGAAATTTGATTATGAAAAGGACATACATATCATGCAATGAAACCACAACATGTAATTACAATATTTTAGTTTTCTCCGCTCTAACCAACTTGGATTACATATTTGTTTCATTTTGTATGCTCAAATTAAATCCTAAACCCTAAATAAACTTTAAAAACTAAACTCTAAACCATAAATCCTAGATATTAATATTCTAAACCTTAGACTCTAAATGTTTAATCCTAAAATCCACTGTCACAAAATAAGTCTATTTCAACATATTCTTAGCTTGAAAATGTTACCTTACTGTATATAAATCAACAATTTACCAATATATTTAAAATGCTACAAACTAATAATTATTGCAATAAAATGTTAAAATTCATACAACTATATAAAATTTCTATGAATTTTTAAAATTACAACAGATAATTAATCTACATTTTACATATAGTAATTCAAAAAATAAAAAAAAATTATTACCTGATGATGCAGATCTCGCCGGAGGAGGAACGCCGGAGCAGACGACGGGCCGAAGAACAATGCCGGCGTCGACTCGTCGGGGGCAAGGGGACCGGACGGCAATGGGCAACGTACAGGGGGGTAGCAGAATAGGAGGAGAAAGGGAAAAGAAAGAAGATGGGAAAAAAAGAGGGGGGAAAAAGATAACCTCACGGGCGTCTACTCGACGGCGGCGGTGGGACCAAACGCCGGATGGCTCGGGCAGCGGAGGGAGGGGGCAGCGAATACAGGGAGGAGAAAGGAGAGGGGAAAAGAAAGAGGGGAATTAGGTCTAAAACCCAAAATTTAGAGATGGAATTAAATTCTGTCTCCAAAAATAGAGACGGAATAACGTTTTTGTCTCTATTTAGAGACGAAAAATAATTTTCGTCTCTATTTAGAGACGAAAAATTCATACTGTCTCTAAATAGACACCAAAATATTATTCTGTCTCTATTTTTAGAGACGGTATGAATTTTTCGTCTCTATTTAGAGACGGAAACGTTATTCTGTCTCTATTTAGAGACGGAATAACTATTCCGTCTCTATTTAGAGACGAAATAACTATTTCGTCTCTATTTAGAGACGGAATAACTATTCCGTCCCTAAATACCATCTCCAATACTAGCGGGAAAAAATCCTGCCATATTTAGCGACCACATTTAGAGACGGAACAAATTTCGTCTCTAAATAGAGACGGAAAGCAATTTCCATCTCTATTTAGAGACGAAAATTTCTTTCCGTCTCTATTTAGAGACGGAATTCATTCCGTCTCTATTTTTTCATCTCTATTTTTGATTTTTCTTGTAGTGGAACTAGCACAGGATCCTGCTAGGGAGGTGAGAGAAGACCAGGATAGACCGAAAGTTGTACCTGGTACTTTTCTGCTTCCTAAAGATTTATGTGTTAAAGTGCATACTGATTCTCTTGATTATAATGCGTATATGAATAGTCCTTTGGAGCATAACGTAAATGTGTATAATGCGTATGAGAACCGTTTTTTAGTGAGTCACAGTAAAAAGTTATCTGTTAATTTGGTTGAAGTGTTATCCCATAAGTTTGAATTAATTCTGGGTATGAATAAGTTTGGAACTAACAATGAGGTGAAGAGTAAGATAAAGTGGTAATATTTTGTACGCTTGTCAGCTATCTCAATGAAATCATTTGATCATGAGCATGTAGAAACATGGGTATGGGAAAAAGTGCATTGATATTACATAAACTGCATTTTGCATCATTTTGCATATATACATCATCATATAATTATTCGCATTCCTTGATCATGTGTGCAAAACATAGTGTATGTGACTCATTTGAAGAGAAACCTGATAGGATGTACATGCATAGTTGGTGTTAGAAAGAGGATTTCTGATGGGGAGTGAGGTGCAGTAATTAAAGCCAAGATAATGAAGTGATTTACGAAGTTTATACAAGCAAATGTGAATAATGTTTTGGATGAAGAAAGAATAACATGAGTGAAAGAAGCAAATAGAGTATTTCATAAATTTGATGTGTTAATGAATTGGGTAATAAGAGTGTAAGTATATAAAGTATACGTGTTTGGGTTTCTAATTGGTGATAAGATTTGTTTTGGTAGTATCTTAATACAAGAAAGCAATCTTGATTGTTGAATCGAGTTCGAATTACGCGGACGAAATTCTTTTAAGGAGGGAAGAGTTGTAACGCCCCCAAATCTACCCTAGTGGTATGATGGCTGATCAGGGTAATTAGGCGAATTTAATAGCGAGTTGCTAACTTGGACATAAGTGCAATTAAGAAATCAAGGACCCAATTATATAAGATAGATAAGTTTAAGTGGCCAATTTGTAAATGTGCATATAAGTTAAGTGAATTGATTTGTATTATTATGGATTAATTAAGTGGAAGAAATCAGATTTAAGAGTAATTGGGAAATGGAGGACGTAATTGAAGAGAGTAAATAATTTTAAGTGACTTATAGGTAAATATGTACGATTAAATTAAGGAGGGATTAATTAGGAGTTAGTGGGGATTAATTAGGTTAATCTCAATTAAGATTGTGGGAGTGGATTCTAAGTGGAAGTTGCTGGAATTGCCAACTCAGCATTTTCATGCAATGGAGGATTTGGGTGGTGGATTCCAGCTGTTAATTTCTGCCCTTGCCACTTCATCTTCCTACATACAAGGTAAAGCTTGAGGAGAGAGAGAAAACCCACTAGTTTTACATGTGTATTCAGCCATTTCTTCCTCTCTCAAAAATCTGTTATTCCTCCTTCTTCTTCAACGTAAAGTTCCTTTCAAAGTTACCATTTTTGTTCTACAAATCCTGCTGGTTAATCAAGTGTCTAGCTAGTTAATTAAACTACTGATTATTGCAAAGGTAAGTGACTAATTATAGTTCTTCATATTCTACTTCCTTCTTGTTCTGAAATTTATGGGATTAAGGACTAATTATGGTGTTACAATTTTGGAATTTGGTTGTACATGTGGAGGTGGTTATGATAAAAGAAAAAGGAAGATGGAGGTTGATGAGTCAAGTATCAAGTGAGCAAGAGGAGCTAAGTAGAAGAGGTTTGGGAACTAGCTATTATCATGTGTGTGTAAATTAGTTTGCTATGTGTTAATTGATTGATGATATAGTTGAAAAATATGATTTATTTGTGTTGATATTGATGATTGCTTTGTTATGAGATTAACCAAAGTAAGAACCCTAGTTTAGGGAAAATTCTGCTTATATGTCATCAGACCTCCGTGAAGTGTTCTGGTCATAACTAGAGTTTGAAAACTTCAATTTAAATTTTTGTTACTCCATTTGAACCATAACTCCAATACCTACAACAGTCCCAGAAATGACTATGAGCTAATTATGGCTCTAAGACACCTAAAAATGGAAAAAACTGACGTGTCTCTACCTTGGTAGGCTCACTAGAACAGTCTGTATGTTTTAATTAATAACTGATGTGTTACAAGTTCAAATGACCTGAAATTTGTTCCATTGGAAACTAGACATCCTAGGGCATAATTTCTAAGAGGCAACTTTGTCTAAAGATGAGGTCTAGATGTTATTTTTTGCGATGCAAATTTAGAGTGGAAAGCAGTCTCGTAAGGCACCAGAGGTGAGCTTCTGTCGCGAGCGAGACAAAGGTCGTGACCTCGCGATAGAACAACATATATAAAGCCTTTTCTTCTTAATTTTGAGCCCCTGGTTTGCATGGATCAATTCCCTATCTTTCCCTCAACTTATTATGCATGATTAGGGCTATTAAATGAATATAAAAGTAGTTATCATTGGGAAAAACTTATGAGTATGATTAAGATTGGTAATTTAACTAATAAAGTAACAATATATAATTATGTGAAGGATATCAAATGAAATGAGTTTGCTTAATGGAATATGTATAAATGGGATATGAGTAATGAATGTGTGATTGAAGTAATTGCCTAACATTATTATATGATGCATGCATTGATAATAGATGTTACTAGAATGTAATAGTATGCAAGATATCTATGATGCTACAACGGTTCATGTGGATATTTGAGTGATTATATAATATGATAATGATAAATGTGATTTAATGCTTTTAGCTTGTGGATTTCTCTTTTAAATGGAGACCAATAATGTGGCAAATCGGGTAAGTAAGTATTTATATAAATGTACAAACAATTTGTATGAATGACATATGTCATGCACATGTATGAGAATTTCTGTAAGTTAGGTCATCAAGCTAATGATCATGTATTGGGTGATAGGGTGCCTAATTGTGATAAATGGAATAGGGATTGTTATGTCTAATGTTATGGATTAACATGTTGAGTTGATATGATAGTACGATGTGGCTAATAAATATGACTTGCTCTTTATACTATGAGTTTGTGCAAGTGAATTTTGTAGAACTTATGAGCATAATAGAAACTCTATGTGCCTCTATATATGTTGGATAGTAAAATTGCATACTAACGTCACACAAATGAGTGAAAACATTAATTTTATTTAACAAAACAAGAATTAAAACATCGTCATTAAATAGTTCAAAAAATAAAAAGAACATCTAAATGGCTATCCCCTTCCTATTTCCACTAGCACGGACACTTTGGACAATGGCTCATCATAATCTACGAGGACCATTCTTCTGGGTCAGAGATTTGCTTACTATCAATGAGGTCTTGGACCTGGTCCCTTAAGGTTTGACAATAGTCTGTCAAATGTCCGGTGTGTTAGTGGAATGCACAATATTGATCCGCTCTGTGGTTGGGCTGCCCCTGGCTTCTGGCGGGCTTAGGAGGCAATGGCTGTAACACCCCCCTTTTCATCAGCTTCTCAAAAACCCACGACAAGGATCTACCCAAATGAGAATAGCGCCTTTGATTAATTTTTGTGGTGGGTACTCCCATCTTCTTAACATTGCCCTTACTATCGCTGCAGATACCCGGGCTCCCATTTTTCAGGGCATGGATCCTCACTGGATCGCGCCCTTTAGGCATGATGTTATGCTCCAGAATGGGCTTCTTACCTCCTCCTTGCCTCTGGACTGGGAAGTGCAAGGAAATGTTGCGGTCGTCACCGTACAGGTCTTCTTGGCAGCGGCCGGCTCAGCTCGATTGAATTTAGTCGCCATCAGTTGAGTTTGAAGGACTACTGCCATGGCATCTATTCTTTCCTTAATCATGGCCGACAACCTTCTTTCAAGCTCCTCGAACCTTCTATCCATCATCGGGCTATTAAGGCATGAGTCTTTTCGATCAGGCACGAAAGGTCAGCCACTCTTACCGCCTATTAGGTTCCCTCTGGTTTTCCTTCCTCATCTTCCTCCCCACTCTCAATGGTGGACCAATAATCTATCACTGCTACAGAAGCCTCTCCTTCATCTGCCACAGGGCGAGTAAGGGCAATGTGTCCATTACCAAACAGGCCTTGTAGTACATACCATTCAGGCAAGCTTGAACCAATCATGGCATTATAGGTGGACTTCTTCTTACTTTCCCTCTTTCCAAGATCAGTGATTTGCCTGCTGTCGATCAAGTCCTGAATTTCATGCCTTAATCTTGCGCATCGGTCCGTCATATGCCCCGTATATTGGTGAAAATCACAATACTCATCATCTTTATGACCCGGCTGTCCTCGGGTTTTGGCTAGCTTAGGTGGCAGGGGCTGCAGCTTTCCCTCCTTTTCTAGTCTCTTTAACACCAAGGATAAAGGTCAGCCCAAATTTGAGAAGCGCCTTTGGTTCACCCCTACAGTCGATACCTCTGTCACCTTTTCAGTCCTATCGCCACTGCTGGAGCCTGCCCACTTATTCGCCCCCTGACTGTTATAGCCTTCTTAACAAACCCTTCACCACTCGCCTTCTGGGCCATGCGTTCACCCTCTGCCTCTATGGCGATGTCTTTTAAAGACTCCCAATCTTTTAACCCTTTTATCTTGAGCCCTTCTCTTAAGTACGGGCTTGCATTTCTAATGAATAGCCTGATCTGATCTGCTGTATCAGGCTTCCTCTTCATCTCCATCACCCAATTCCTCCACCGAGTGAGATAGTCATGGAAGGACTCGCTAGGCTTCTGGTACAATAGCTCAAGGTCTTTCAAGGTAACCTCCATCCAGGTACTACAGTCATATTGCTTAAGGAATTCTTCTATCAGCAAATCCCAATCTTCTCTAGACCTTTTATCTAACCCGTGGTACCAATCTATCGTTGGCCCCGTTAGACTGAGACAGAAATACTCCACCTTCTGCTTCTTTGTCAGCCCTGTGCCTTTCATGATCAGGGCATATTGCTTAACGTGTGCAGAAGGGTTCGAAGTACCATCGAACTTTGGTAAATCCAGCATCTTGAACCTCTGGGGCAGTAGCTCCTCCTCTTCCAGATCTATGTCTTTAGAGATGACCCCCTTTCCAGCTGACAGTAGACAGGAGATAGCCTCAATCTTTTCCTCCATCTTCTTTACCACGTCATCCTCCACTTTGGGGACTCTTCCCCTCATAACTTGAGGAACTACCGGCTCATCCTCCTCCTCCTTTATGAAGTCATCTATCAGGCCTGAAATGTTCACCCTTCTGTGCTCAGCAGGTGCCTTTGCTCTAGGCTCAATAATTGGCAGTTGCATAATAGCGGCTGCTATACGAGCCTCCTCCATAATAGATGGTTCACCTTGCTCCACGACAGGAGCCACAGATGGTGGTCCGGCACTTAGTGCCATCTGGGCGACGATGCTCCCCATCATAGCTAACATCTTCCGCTCAAAATCTTTAAATCTTTTATCCAAATCTTACGTTATTGAAGCACCCACTTCTTGCGTTAGATCTGCCATTACCGACCTTGAAATCTCTGCCCACTAATTCAAACCCTGTTTGCTCCTCAGGCGACTACAAGGACTCCAAAACCTCCCAAGTAAATGGTCTATAGTGGCTAAAAAATTCAAGGGGTTAGGATGATACATGAATGACGTGCAATGCATGACCGTGCTATGTAGATAGTCCTCAATGAATGAAAGGTCAATAGATTACAATGATGTGATGCATGAAAGGAAAAAATTGTACATATGATGATATGTACATGTGAAAAATAATACGCAAACAAAAGGATACACACAAAAAATGAAATGCATATGTATATATATATATATATATATTACATGCATGAATGACACGTGATGCATGAGCATGCTGTGCAGCATCCACAACCACATGCAAGCAGACAGATCCTCCCAACCTTATCACTCCCACATACGAGGTCGTGCGATCTTTTTCCTAGGTGGGCTTCATCCGAGGGTTAACAGGGAACCCATCGGACACGTATGGTGCATGGTGAAAAACCGGCAGCATAACAGTCTTAATCTAATGCGCATTCGTATGAGTTTTGGCCATTTCGTATTTGGGCAATTCAATCAAGTTAAGGTGGGCTTATCGGGGCATGAAAGCCTTTGATAAAGGACCACTTAATTTGCTTGATTTTGTTTAATACGTGACGGCCCACATAGCAAGCATCGTATTAAGGGGCATGCCACCTAGTGGATGTTTCTATTTGCCATTACATGAGCTTTGGTCAAGGTGATGATACTTTAGGGCTACCCAAGCGTGGTCCCTGCCGATGGGTCTAGCTCATCATAAGCGTAGCGACTGATTGGGTCTCGATTTGATATACCAAAAGGTACAAGGCTTGGGCTGGTGATTATCCTTAACACTTCACTACAATGAGTGAAAGTAGGGTCATGCTTCGGGAACGCACCGAGGTAAAGAGGGACCAACTATCGTAAGTGTAAGGACCTAAAATACAATGCAATTTTTCAAAAAGAGATAGAATTTTAAGCTTTAAAAAACCCAATTATATTTTTAACCAAAGCACTTTCAAAGCGAAGTCTCAAACAGTCCCCAGTGGAGTCGCTACTGTGATGCGCGCTGGAACCCAGCAAGGGCCCTCGCCGCTGAATCTGCTTTTGGGATTCGAGGGATTGGTTTGCGCCTTTTGATCATGGGCGTCATGAGACATCATGGGTGTATTCCACCCAATAGAACATTGAGAAGAACCACCTAGCCTCACGATGCCTATAGGCACCTTTGAGTTATCATGGAGTCGCCACCCAATTTATAAGAAATTGGGAAAAGATTCTACCCTCTTAGTGGTCTAGACCAGAGATTGGTGTTCGGAACTTCACTCTTATTCATGCTTTGATTAAATATAAATGAGTTTTTAACCTCTTAAAATTATATCTCTTATCTCACGCGATCAATTCATTTAGATTTAAAGGCGCATCGCAAGCATTCAAAAGCGGTAAAAGGAAAGCGATAAATAAAGCGATAAAGAAAAGCGGTAAATGAAAGCGATAAACACACAAGCACACAATTACAAGGGAAACTTGGGGCGGAATATAACCCCAATAAAGGAAGATTAAAAATATAAATGGGGACGGAATACAATCCCCAAAATTAAATAACATTGCTCCAAAATTAATTATAAGGGCCCAAAAGAAAATGAACATAAATTTAAAACGATCAAACAAAATCAAACATTAAAGAAAGACATACATAAATCGGGGCATTCATTTAAGTTTTAGGAACATTGGTTCCTTCGCGTTTATTTAAAGAGGGTTCGAAGAGTCATTTTGGTTGTTTGATGAAAACGGGGATGAGTGATCTCATTTTTGGAGAAAATTGACTCTTCGTTTTAATTGTGATGTTTTTATTGTTGGGCTAAAACAAGGGACATTGGTCCCAATTTTATTAGTAAAAAAACCATTTTAGTTATAGAAATATTTTTGTGACTTTTTATCACACGCGTGCATAAATGAAATAAATATTTACAAACAAGCACAACAAAAAGGGAGGGCATAGAAAGATCTCACCAAACCTACGTGTTCGTCTACGCATCGCGTCCCATCCGGGGAGCCGCGGGGACTCACACAATGCGACTCAAAGTAAGATCTCAGACAGGAAAAATAATATTAAGAACATTAGTAATAATTCTAGAAATTAATCAAATAAAGACAAGATAATGACAACAATAAAATTATAGTGATAGTAACAATAAACAATCATGGCATAGTAACAACAATAAAATGATGATAATAATAATAATAATAATAATAATAATAATAATAATAATAATAATAATAATAATAATAATAATAATAATAATAATAATAATAATAATAATGATAATAATAATAACATAATACTACTAGGAATAACAATACCATAGAACAATAATGATAATGATAATAATAATAATAATAATAATAATAATAATAATAATAATAATAATAATAATAACAACAATAATGAGATAATAATAATAATAATAATAATAATAATAATAATAATAATAATAATAATAATAATAATAATAATAATAATAATATGAACAACCAATAGAATAACAATAATAATAACAACATGTGATAGTAATAATAATAACAATAATAATAATGAAGGAGAAGCCAACGGAAGTCACAAAAGAACCTAATTAAGACAAGCAAATGACATACCAATGGTGATATTAACACACTAAAATGCTAAAAAAAAATGAATAATAGACATGGTAACAATAGCAAAAAAATAATAATATTAACAACAATAAATATTATGCAGAAAAAATAAATGAGAACGAGTCAAAAAATATTTACCCTCAGAATTTTATAGATCGGAGAAACGGTATCTCGATTTGTTTTTCTTGTCGGATTTGTAGTAATGGACAGAAAATAAAAAAGTAAAAATTTATATTTTTGAATAAACTAACTCTAAAAGATATTTTTGGTGGGGTGAAAGAGCAAAGAAAATTAATTTTTCTTGCTCAAATCAAACCCAAGATGAAATGTTACTATAGAAGAGAAGATTAAAACTTGAGAATAAAACTTAAGAATTTTTTTGAAGAATTTTTGAAGAGGAAAAAGTCTCCTGGAGAGCAGCTAGAGAGCAAAGCTCAAAAACCTTTTTTTGAATAAAATGTTGCTGCCCCCAAAATGAAGAACAAAAGCTCCCTTTAATTTTTGCCTTGGAAAAAAATAGAAACAAAACAAAAGGGCATTCATTTATGGTTAACCCAAAATTGCATAAAAATGTCAAAAACTGAAAAAAAAAATCAGACTAGAAAGGAAGGAAAGAAGAAATAGAAAAGGCAATGGAGACTGCAGCCAAAAGTGGCCGCATGAAGGGGGACTTCGGCGTGCGCTTGCTGCCAAAGCGCGCGCGCCCCTATCGCCCCCCTGCTGCGCGCGCAGGGGGGCGCGCCGTGCCCCTGCTGCGTGTGCGCAAGGGGACACGCGGTACCCCGCTGCACGCACGCGGTGCCCCTGCTGCGCGCTAGCAAGGGGGCACGCAGCCGCGCGGGCGCCCCTATGCGCTGGGGCGGCCTGGCCCCTCGCGCTGCCTCTTGTGGCACTCGCGATTTTATTTTTTTTTAATAAAAGCCTCAAGGATACAAAATTAATATTTTCTACCCTATTTTAATTTTTGATTTCTAAAATATATATTTTTAATTATTTTTCTAAAAAACACAATTTTGACAAGAAAACAATCGATTCTCACTTTCTCGTCGAAAATCGGTCTTTTGTTTTCATCATCGGGTAATCCTAATTTTGGACCTCCTCGGGACCCGGTGTCTACAGAGGGCCCCTAGACCACCAGGGTAGATCTATGATGACTGAAAAATTAATTACTTAGAATTATGCATGAATAACATGTAATGCAATATCGTGCTATGCAAATGGTGCTCAATGACTGAAAGATCTAGAGATTACAATGATACATGTGATGCATGAAAAAAATTATGTGCAGGACGATATGTGCATTTGGAAAATAATCTGCACACAAAAGGATACACACAAGCACACAAAAGAGATTAATTTGTTTTTAGTTTTTCATGTATGACACGTAATGCATGAACATGCTATACAGTATCCGCAACTACATGCAAGTAGATAGATCCTTCCAGCCTTATCACACCCACACACGAGGTCGTGTGGTCTCTTTCCTAGGTGGGCTTGATCCATGGGTTAATGGGGAACCCAATGGACGCGTATGGTGCACGGTGGAAAATCAGCAGCATAACATCTCATAACTAATGTGTATACGTATGGGTTTTGATAATTGAGTATTCAAGCAAGCAGAATAAGCTGGTATGGGCCTATCGAGGCATAAAAGCCCTTTTGATTAGGTGACCAACCAACTTATATGGGTTTGACCAACACAAAATGATCCATACAGCAAGCATAGTATTGTGGTTCATACCACCTAGGCGAAGAATCTATTTTTATTACATGAGCTTTGGCCAAGGTGATGATACTTTAGGTCTACCAAAGCATGGTATGTAACACCCCTTACCCGTACTTAGGCGATCCCATCCGATAAGGAGTGAGATGCCGTAAGAGTAAAGGTGCCACCACACAGATACAGAATATATATACATTCATACATAACAAAAATACGAAAAATACCGAGGAAATTAAAACTTTAAAGAAACAAAAGCTGAACATACATTAACTCACATACATGCATATAATCACTCAGCAGAAGCATAAGACGAAAGATAAAACTGAGGAAAACTGAAAACTTAATTACAATAATATCCTTTACATAACCAAATACATAAGAAAAAGGCTACAAAATTTTACAGAATCTGAAATACAGAAGCTTAACAAAATAACAAAACGCTTCTAACTTCTATGTGGCCAACCTTGCAGAAGCACGACTCGAACCGAACAAAACCTGCCACCTGCACGGGAAAAGAGCCCGTGCTAAGCGATAAACGCTTAGTGGGGAGAACACACAAGCAATATGGACGGCCATTCACAATGGTCGCCAAACAAGTCACATACACGAATGGCATATGCAAATAATCACAACGGACGGATATACATACCTGCATAAGAGAGCCATACATTCAAAAGTTCATAATCATATACATATTCCCATTACCTAAGTGTTCATCTCATTATCATTCATCCGATTACCACCCTCATATGACATGCTAAACAGTACCCCAAGCAAACAAAGAACCACCCTTGATACAGTTATTCATGTAGGAAAAACATACAAATTCTCATGCATATAAACACACACTAGCCAAAACCCAAGGGACAACATCCAAAGCACCACACTTCAGCTGCGCAATTCTAATACATAAAATATCATGCCAGATACCCTCCAATAGAAGAGACTGAAGACATAATCACATTCATAACGTCACCATGCAGAAAGTACAGTTGAATCTTACATACTTACCATCACAACTGATCCGATTCACTTGCTTATATACAATAAATCCATGCATGAGTCACATACATAAATACATTAGTCGAATTACATTCAAAGCATTCTGAAACTTATAACACATCACATAACAAGTGCAGATAATGGTGTCAGATATAAAAATCATACTTACATAATACAGACATACATTCCAAAGCCCAGAGTCACGTTCATATACATAGAAACTGATTCCTCAAATCATTATTATGCCCATTCGGAGGTCACAATCTTATAGTTATTCAGAGCAAAACAACACAATAAAGCACCTGCTGACTCAAGGTAGTGGATAACGAGTGAACGGAAAGTACTTTACGGGTACCAACCGATTACGAAAAGTACCTTACGGGTACAAATCGAAAACCATTTCAATTTTCATTCACAAACATTTTTCGGAAGGACCTTAAACAAGATCCAAACACATTAAAGGCGCGAGGAACCAAATGGGGACCTGATCGGGGTCCAAACGATAACGAAAGCTGCAGCAGGAAGACTCTTTTAGGCATGCCTAACTATCCACTAGACTGACTCTCGCAGGTCATGCATAATACAAATCATATTTAAAATCACATAATTTATATCATTATGCATAATCAGCAATAGGTGAGACATACGAATAAGTTCATAAAGTCAATCATGCATCATACAATTTACACTTAAACATAACATAATAATCTTAGAGAGAAATCATAAGTATAGATATGCATAATACATCCAATTATATTAACATACTTCATAAAATAGTCCAATTATACCTAAAGGTACCACAAGTTCGGAATTCAAACATTGGAATCACCAAAGAAAACTCATTTAACAAAACACATCTGTCGCGCTCGCGATGCCTGTCGTGCTTGCGATGGAGACCATAGTCTCTTCGCTGCGCGCGCGCGACGGACTTCGCGATCGCGAGAAGGAGAGAAGGGCCCGGCTCTGTTGCGCTCGCGATGTTATCGCGATCACGATAAAGGGCAAGCATTGCTATCGCGGGGTCGCGACAAGTCGCGTGCTCGCGATAGTACATGTCACACCCCAAAATAGCCCTGGTCGGATTGTGCATGCTAAGTCGGGATCGGAAGGGTATTTCAGTAATTTGTGCATGAGAATTTGGATATTAAGGACTTAATGGTAATTAATTAATTAAGTGTGTTAAGAAGAGAAGTGCTAGTGTGTGCTTGTGGTGTATGGAAGTAGGATATGAGTGGTTTTGGAAATGTTTGGGTATGACTCAAGTATGGTGCTTTGATTTGAAAAGTTTGAGTGGATTTTGCGGTCCAATTGGATGTTGCCAAGTGGCTTGTTAGGTGAGCATTGAAAGAAGAAAAAGAAGAAAGGAAAGAGGAAGAGAGAGGGAACATAGATTGCATTCCCGTTCTCCCTCTCACGCCCTCCCTCCTTCTTCTCTTCTTCTTTCTCTGCTTTTCCTTTCTTTCTCATTTGGCTTGGAGTTGTGTTTGGCTTGGTGGAGTTTGTACTTTGCTTGAAGAGGTAAGTTGAGTTAAGGTTTCCACGTACTGTTCTTCTTCATCTTTTCCTGGTTTTGGTTGAGTTAGGGTTTTGAAGAGTAATTGTGGGTTTTGTTTGTGCAAGTGTTTGATGGTATGAAGAAGCAAAGTAAAGGCAAGGAAAGGATTGAGCAGTGATCTTGAAGCGTGATTTTGGATCGTTATTTCCAGGTTTGGGAGTATTTTGAATACATGCAATGTTTGAACTTCTGTGTTCTTCAATCTCAGTTGAATGTCTCTGCCCTATTTCTCACTTAGGTTATATGAGTTTGCATTGTCTAATTCCTGGAATTTGGTGTGTTTTGGTATGTGTATATGCATAATTATGTGAATAAATGTGTTAGTAATGCATGATAGGAATTGAATTGAAGTTACTGAGCTTTGGGTTTTGAACTTACTGTATTTTTAGGGTTTATGCTCTAGAATGGATTAAATGTGTTTAAGCATGGTTTTGATTGTTTGAGTGTGGAATTAATTGCAATTATCTTGTTTATGATGTTTGGAAGATCGACTGTAAGGTAAGATGAGTTTGGATGTGTTTTGAATCAGATTGAAAATGATTTTATCGAGTTCTTTGAATTCTTGGTAGCTGGGAATGGGAAATCGCGTTTCTGTGGAATTTTCCATTTCCAGTGTGTCGTGACTTCCCTGAGAGAGACAAGTCACGAGACGTGACTCCCAGTCACGCCACGTGACTCTGTCTCCCAGTCACAACGCGTGACTTCTCGACGGACTGGACGAAGCCGTGAGGCGTGACCCTCAGTCGCGAAGCGTGACTGCCTTGTGAGAGGCAAGTCACGTCTCGTGACGCTTGTGAGGAGGCGTGACTTAGAGTCACGTCCCGTGACTCCCTTGGAGGCATGTCACGAGACGTGACATAGAGTCACGACTCGTGACTCTTGTGAGGAGCCAGGCGTGACATAGAGTCACGTCCCGTGACTCTCTTGTTGGTCACGAGGCGTGACACTAGGTCACGACTCATGACCTTCCTTTGAGGCCAGTCATGAGTCGTGACATGGCTCGTGACCGACCCCTCTTCAGCCCCATTTTCTGATTTCGCCCAGTTTTAAGCAAAATGAATGCCCTATCTCTTCTGTATGGTGATGTACTACTGTATTACTCTTGTCATACCTTTATGTGCTCTTGTATGACTTTGTATGACCTTTTCTGTTTTGATTTGTTCCCCCGTGACAGGTTTTATTATAAAATGACTTTCAAATGCTTTTATGGCTTTTTCCTCTACTGTGTGCTATCTTATCTGAATGGTTAGCCTATTTTAGTTGTGATTAGCATTATGTTATGCATATCCTTGACTGGATTCTTCTCTTAGAATAATCTGCCATACTTAAGAGTATCTCGTATCATTCCATGAGTTTTTATTCATTGGCATAATATGGTTCCACATGTGTTCCTGACATGCTTTAGAATGATGAGTAGTGCTAAGATGTTATCAATTGAGTTATTGCATGCTCCAGTATATGACTTGTATGAAGTATGATTGGCATCCTTCTATGCCAAACTTATTTGAATAATATGGTTGATGTCGGAATACATTGTTATGCTTTAGCCTTTGAACTCAATGTGTTATGTTTAAATGTAAGTTGGATTATGCATGATTTATACTTTGTATCCTCACCTAAACGCATGATTAGAATTTTGTATTGATAATCATTGGCAAGATAATGTTTCTATACCTGATTCTTGTCATGCTTTAGAACATTGTTTAATGTTAAAAAGGTGTAGATTGTATTATGTTTTGCAATGAGAATTGAATGATATATGACCAACTTTATAAGCATATTTATATGTCTATCATTCTCTAGTTTATGCATGATGTATATATATTTATGCGTTATGCGATTCGAAGCGTGAATTGTTTTATGCATGACCTGCGAGAGTTAGTCTAGTGGATAGTTAGGCATGCCTAATAGAGTCTGTTGCTGCAACCCATAGTTCTGTTTGGACCCCGATCAGGTCCCCATTTGGTTCCTCGCGAACCCTTTTCTGTATTGGATCTTGTTTAAGGTCCCTTTTGAAAATATATGTGAAAGTTAAAGTATAATGGTTTAAACGATTCGTACCCGCAACGTACTGTCTGTAATCGGCTCGTACCCGAAAAGTACTGTCTGTACACTCGTTATCCACTACCTAGAGTCAGCAGGTGTTCTTTGAATGTTTATTTGAACTGCTCTGATCTGATTTGGCTATAAATGGATTATCTGAATGAGTATATCGATGTAATGTATATCGGATTATTTCTGAATGAATATGATTAGGAAATACTGATTGTATGGCTTTATTATATGAGCATGTTTATATGGATTATGTTTTAGCCTTTGCATATTGTACTCGTTACTTTGAAATAGCTATCAAAATGTGATATCCGATTGATTATGATAAGGATTTCAGAAATCAGTTTATATGTATATGAATGTGACTTCAGAATGTATGTCTGTATTAAGTAAGCATGATTTTTATATCTAACATGATTATCCGTACTTATCATGTGATTTGTTATAAGTTTCTGAATGCTTTGAAATGATTCGATTGATGTATTTAAGTATATGACTTAAGTATAGTTTTGTGATATATATTAGCATGTGAACCGAAGCAGTTGTGATGGTAAGTATGTGATGATTACTGTACTTTCTGCATGTTGATGATATGAATGTAATGTTATGTGATTATGCCTTCAGTCTCCGCTATCAGAGTGTTTTTGCATGATACTTAATATATTAGAGTTGCGCAGCGGTATTGTGATGCTCTAAATGTTGTACCTTGGATTTTTGACTAGTGTGTGTGTTTAGTATGTCAAAGTATGTTGTTCAGCTAGCATTCTCAACATGATGATTGGGTTGTCAGTTCAGGCATGGGTATTTAGTTATGTCAATTGCATGTGTAAAGCTCATGTGACTCCGCCCGATAAGATGTTGATATTTGCTACCCATGTAGGTTTATGCATGTGATATAGTATGTAGTTCATCATAATGATGCTTGTAACGTGTATTGTATTATGTCTGTTTTGGCCTATTCTTGATATGAGTATATGGTTATGGTTGTGAGCTTTCGAATGAATGCCTTTATTATGCAAGCCTAATTATGTATATGTTATAAATATCCGCATTTGCCATTCGAATGTGTTTTGCTTCGGCGACCATTGTGAATGGCCGTCCATATTCTGGTGTGTTCTCCCCACTAAGCGTTTATCGCTTAGCACGGATTTCCTTTCTGTGAAGGTGGCAGGTTTGGTTCTGTTCGAGTCGCGCTTCTGCAAGGTCGGCCACGTAGGAGTTAGAAGTTCTGTATTTTGTTCAGCTTCTGTATTTCAGCTTTTGTAATTCTGTAGTATTGTATATGTAATTAGTTATGTTTTGATCTTGAGTTTTCTTTTGGGAATGTAATAGTTAGTATGTTTTTATCCATATATCATGTTTTGTGTCATGTCTAGATGGAGTCTGATCCTAGTGAGAATGTGGGCGAGACAACAGAAAGTGTGAAACGAGTTAGTGCTGATCAGGATGTTTCCGAGCGTCTTCCAGTTGAAGATTCTGGTCGTGTTTCGGAAGATAGGACTTTAGTACAAGGATTGATTCGGATTTTGGATAGGCTGACTGCTCCTCGTGCTTCTCAAGAAGTTGTGCGGCATGCTCCTCAGAAGAGAAAAGGATCGGTTAGTGAAGTGTCAGCAAGGAAAAGGGTTCGAGAAACTTTGATGTATCAACAATTTCGGAAGCAACATGGGAACAAGTGTAAGAAGTGGGTACCATTAGTATGTCAGCATTGCCAGAAGCGACATCGAGGCCCATGTCGGAAGCTTTCAGGTGCTTATTTCAGATGTGGCAGTATGGAACATCAGATAATCGATTGTCCTAAGAAGATGAGTGAGAGTCTAGCTGGGCAAGCTAGAAAGGATGTGGAGGATTTGCTCAGATCTTCTCGAGTGTCTTCAGAGTTTGTAGCATCTAGCAAGGATTCGAAGGAGACCGCAGGTTCTTCTGGTAAGTTGCGTTGCAAGCTTTTGTTTAAGTAAGTTTTGTTTGTTTGGGATGTGTGGATGTAAGTGTTTCGCTGTGAATTTCGAGGACAAAATTCTTTTAGGAGGTAAGAGTTGTCACACCCCAAAATAGCCCTGGTCGGATTGTGCATGCTAAGTCGGGATCGGAAGGGTATTTCAATAATTTGTGCATGAGAATTTGGATATTAAGGACTTAATGGTAATTAATTAATTAAGTGTGTTAAGAAGAGAAGTGCTAGTGTGTGCTTGTGGTGTATGGAAGTAGGATATGAGTGGTTTTGGAAATTTTTGGGTATGACTCAAGTATGGTGCTTTGATTTGAAAAGTTTGAGTGGATGTTGCGGTCCAATTGGATGTTGCTAAGTGGCTTGTTAGGTGAGCATTGAAAGAAGAAAAAGAAGAAAGGAAAGAGGAAGAGAGAGGGAATATAGATTGCATTCCCGTTCTCCCTCTCACGCCCTCCCTCCTTCTTCTCTTCTCCTTTCTCTGCTTTTCCTTTCTTTCTCATTTGGCTTGGAGTTGTGTTTGGCTTGGTGGAGTTTGTACTTTGCTTGAAGAGGTAAGTTGAGTTAAGGTTTCCACGTACTGTTCTTCTTCATCTTTTCCTGGTTTTGGTTGAGTTAGGGTTTTGAAGAGTAATTGTGGGTTTTGTTTGTGCAAGTGTTTGATGGTATGAAGAAGCAAAGTAAAGGCAAGGAAAGGATTGAGCAGTGATCTTGAAGCGTGATTTTGGATCGTTATTTCCAGGTGTGACGCACGCCGGATCCCGATGCGGCCGCCCGTTCAACCGCCCGCACGTGGGCGATCGGGGCATTTGCGGGTCCGTTGGCATCTTGCAAATAATCACAAGTGCGTCTATGTTGGGCAACAAGGAGGTTTCATGGAGTCGCCACCCAATAGAACATTGGGAAAGTTTCTCTCGCCTCGGAGAGCCTAAGACTGCGCTTAGTATTCATTTTGGGCCAACCAAAGGGGTCTTGGAAGGTAAACCTCTCGCCCTAAGGAGCCTAGGATTAACGCTAAAGTCTCGTGACCCAAGAGGTGTCTTGGAGGATAACCTCTAGCCTCTTGAGCCCAAAGACCAGAGCTGGGTTCGGGATTTCTCATCTATTTCTACCTCGATTACTTTATGATTAAATTTTAATTAACATTGATTCGCTCTCACTCCACACGATGCAATTGAAATTAAAGCGCATTCATCCATATAATAGCATAAAATAAAATAGCATAACAGTATAAAATATATTTACAATAAAAATTGATACATGCATAAAACGGGTTATTCATTTATTTTGAGGACTTTGGTCCCCGCATGCATTCATTATGAAAAATCATTTTTATGTGATAATTTTATTGGGTAAAAATAGGACATTGGTCCAATTTTATTTAGCAAACATTCTTTTTAGCAGAAAACATTTGTGTGGTGGTTCTTTTAAGCGCGGTCGAAAATCATTTTATTATTACAGACCACAAATACATAAAATGCATTAAAATAGTAATTACATATTTCTAAATAGATAAATAAATGAATACATAAAATGCAATAAATAAATAACAATGACAATAAAAATAATCAATAATGATAATAATAATAATAATAATAATAAAACATAAAATTAAATAATCACAAATCAATTAAATAATAACATCAACATAAAATTAACACAAATTAGACAATAATAATAATAATAATATCAATAATAATAATAATAATAATTATAATAATAATATTAAATAAATATAACAATAATATAATAAATAATAATAATAAATCAGAATAATGAATAAATATAATAATAATAATAATAATAATAATAATAAATCAGAAATTAAATAAATAAATATAATAATAATAATAATAATAATAATAATAATAATAATAACAATATTATTAATAAATCAGAAATTAAATAAATAAATATAATAATAATAATAATAATAATAATAACAGAAATTAAATAAATATTAATAATAATAAATAAATAAAAAATAATATTAATTAATATTAATTAATAATATATTAAAATAAATTAATAAAAAATAGACTTACCGGATTTCCTTCGCCGGAGATTGGCCGGAGCGGCGGTTGACGGCACCTCCCTCACCGCCTCGTAGATCGCCTCGCCGGGAGTCCAGATCCGGTGTCCACGCGCCGATCGGAGGTCCACCGTCGCCGAAAAACGCGATAAAGCAGTCCGGGTCCTTCTCCCTCACGCGCCGGCTGCCGGAGTCCGATGGAGAAACGGCGGCTACGACGGGGTGCGGCCGGATGTGGCGGTTCTTCCGGTGGGGCACGTGCCTGAATCCGGCATCGGAGGTGGCCGGCGGAGGCGACGCCTTCTCTCTCTCTCCTTTCCCCTTTTTCTTCTCTCCGGTCCGGCTTTTGGTTGGCCTGGGTCTGCTCTTCCTCTCTTCTTCCCTTTCTTTTTCTTTCCTTTTTCTTTCTTTTTCTTTCTTTCTTTTGCTTCTCTTTCTTTTGATCTGCCGACCCCCCTCTCTTTTCTCATTCTTTTTTTTTTATACACCCTCAAATTAGGGTTAAGGGTACAATGGTCATTTCCCTACTTAATTCACTCCTTTTCTCCTTTTCTTAATTTTAATTAATTTAACTTAATTCAAATAACACACACATTAATTAATTTAAACATTACATATTAATTAAACATTACACATTAATATAATTAATCAACTTAATTTATAATTTATCTAACTAATTAAACATTTAATGCATTTAAATTATCACATATATATATATATATATATATATATATATTTATCTAATTAATTATACACTTTAAACTTTAATTATACATGCACTTTAATCACACAATAATATTAATTACTCAAGTAACTAACTACATTAACTAATTAATTTTTAATTTCACACACATATTTATATTTAATTTTTTTTCGAAGGGAATAATCAAGGATCAAAAAAAATCACCATTTTCATTTTATGCCGGACTCAGGACCCGGTGTCTACAGTTGCCCCCAATTTTGGAGAAGTTAGGGCATAGACACCTAGGTGAGCCAAAATTCAAAGGAGAGAGAGAGAGATGCAGAGACACCTACCTGAGGCGGCTGTTTTCTTGAATTGAGTGTTGTTGTTGTGATTGCAGAAGCGGCAGTGCCGTGATCGTGCTAACCCTCCATAGAGTGGTAGTGCCGTCATCGTGCTAGCCATTCTGTTGAGTGGCGCCCCCTGAGAGGTCTTTGGTTGAGATCTGCCCCCTGAGAGGTCTTGGGTTGATTATCTGCCCCCTGAGAGGTCTTCGATTTGATTATGTGCCCCCTGAGAGGTCTTTGGTTGAGATCTGCCCCCTGAGAGGTCTTTGGTTGAGAACTGCCCCCTGAGAGGTCTTGGATTTGATTATGTGCCCCCTGAGAGGTCTTGGATTTGATTATGTGCCCACTGAGAGGTCTTGGGATCTGTCCCCTGAGAGGTCTTTGGTTGATTGTGTGCCCCCTGAGAGGTCTTGGGATGAGAACTGCCCCCTGAGAGGTCTTTGGTTGATTGTGTGCCCCCTGAGAGGTCTTGGGATGAGAACTGCCCCCTGAGAGGTCTTTGGTTGATTGTGTGCCCCCTGAGAGGTCTTGGGATGAGAACTGCCCCCTGAGAGGTCTTGGATTTGATTATGTGCCCCCTGAGAGGTCTTTGGTTGAGATCTGCCCCCTGAGAGGTCTTGGGTTGAGAACTGCCCCCTGAGAGGTCTTGGGTTGAGATCTGCCCCCTGAGAGGTCTTGGGTTGAGAACTGCCCCCTGAGAGGTCTTGGATTTGATTATGTGCCCCCTGAGAGGTCTTTGGTTGAGATCTGCCCCCTGAGAGGACTTGGGTTTGATTATCTGCCCCCTGAGAGGTCTTGGGTTGAGAACTGCCCCCTGAGAGGTCTTTGGTTGAGATCTGCCCCTTGAGAGGTCTTGGGTTTGATTATCTGCCCCCTGAGAGGTCTTGAGTTGAGAACTGCCCCCTGAGAGGTCTTGGGTTGATTGTGTGCCCCCTGAGAGGTCTTGGGTTTGATTATGATTGATGTTTGGAATGATGTCGTCACTCTGTTTCTGTCGGTGTCCGCATCGAGTCCCTTTTTCTGCAAGACTTAGAAAGGCAGATATACAGAAAAAATTGTGAGTATGCACGTGAGATGCATGTGTATGCAGCAATGTAGTATAAAAATTCATCTAAGTGGATTTGGAGGCGACAGCCGATTTGATTGCAATTTGCAGTAAGATCAGTGCCTTCTGGAATTGCCTTTGAATTTCATGCTCTTTGGGGATCATGAGCTTCTCATCTGAAACCTGTAGTCATTATTTTAAGGTAGTGTGTCCCTTGTGGATTTTCACACTAGCTTTTCTTGGCGGGAAATGCGTCCTTTCGGATTTTCACATGACCCTGTGCCTTATTTTTGCCTGGAATGGACCCAACCCAATCCAGCGGCTTTTTCTTCTTTTTTTTTTTTTTTTTTTTTTTAGGACAGACTGCCTGTTTTCAGGTTTTCACCCTGTCCTTTGGCCTAATTTTTGTTTAGAGCACCAATTATGGTTTTCATATCTAACGGCCATTTTTTCTTTTTCTTTTTCTTTTTTCTTTTTTCTTTTTTCTTTTTTCTTTTTTCTTTTTCTTTTTCTTCTTTTTTTTTTGTACATCAGATGAACTATTCTGGTTACATCAATACCATTGCATAAATGCACATATTTCAATTTGATTTCATGATATATGATCATTATTTGGCATTAATCTCAAGATACAAAACCTCGTCTAATCTCGGGATGGATCTTGAAAGCATCAAACTCCTGTTATCAATCTGCTCTCTTTTTGATTCTCATGATTGAATATTTTCTCTCTGCTCTCATTTAATCTTTTGAATGCAAATTTTAGAAGCAATGTTGGAGACGAGGCTTAACTCGAGTGCATGAATGCACTCATGGCTTCTCGCTTGAAGCTCAAGAAACACCATAGGCCTCTTCTTACATACCAAACCTTTTTAGAAGGTCATCTCCGCTAATTGGATAAGACTAAACCCGGAATCAAGAGGTCTTACTTTGGTTATAATGTTAGGCTTAGGTAGATGGCTGTCAAAAAAAGATCAGGTCGCTAGAGAAAAATGGCCGCGATATTTTCTCGACTGATGGATGAACCGTTCTTGGCTCAACAGTATTCTTGAATTTGGACTCGATAACATTCTAGCTCCTTGAGATCAGAAAGGCAATCATTGAAACTAGTCAATTGGTCACCATTTTGAGCTCTCTTTTTTTATTCTTCTTTTTTTTTTCTTTTCGTTTTCTTTGCTTCTTCTTTCTTCTTTTTTTTTTCTTTTTGGATTTTTCGCTTCTTTTTTCTTTTTTGAGCTCATGCCTTTCATGCATGACTAAACCCTCTTTCCAAAGTTTGAACTTGCTCTTATCAAGGCAATTTTTTAATAGTCCAAAAAATTGTTCAAATCTACATCCATCAGTTTTAGAGCGGCCACTTTTCTAAGGGGAAGCCAAAATCATTTTAGGCGAGGGGATAGTTTTAATGTGTGCAACAACAAAATTGGTACGCATTTAGCATACCTGCATAAAGGCTCAATGGGCTAGCAAGCGATTGTAGAACAAGGGTAGGAAATAGTCATTTAGAGCTATACAAAGAAATAGTGCCTAAATCATTTTTCAGGTTCTGTCTTATCCAGAGATCGCTTCGACGGGTAATCAGAAAGGTTCTAGTGCTCTTAGTGAGTTTTCATCCAGTCTCCTAATTGCAACTAGTTTTTCTTCCTTATTTTATTTTCTCTCTGACTCTCTCTCTCTTCAGGAGTTATATCAGATGCCATCAAGATTTTCTTTGGATTTCCCAAAGTTCCAAGATTAAATGCAGTAGTATTAATTGAATTAATGTCAAAATGAATGAATGTATCATGATCATAAGAAATGAAATCATTAAAAATAATATAAAGTACACAAAAATATTGTTCATCTGTCATCAGCTTTTATTTCCCCTTCTCCTCTGGGTCAACAATTTCTTTATTGTTGATCAGATCTTGAATTCAGTCCCTCAAAATTTAGCATTGATCTGTTAAATGGCCAGCGTTGGTGGGCTGCTATGTCCTTAATCTCATCTTCTTCCACAAAATCCTCCTCGGGATTATAAACTCTTGCCCTTCTTGGCTTAATAAGTGTCGCAGCTTCATGCTCATTAATAGGCTGACGAGCATTGCCAATAAAAAGAGTCTCTCCACCAGCAGGCGGTTCAACTTGCCCCCAGCATGGGCTATTGGTTATCGTGGATCAGCAAGTGGTTGTGAGATAGTAGGTGCTCGTGAATCATGAGGATGAGGTACTAGATTCTGAGAGTGTCTCAAGATCCCAATCAAGCACTAATTCGAGCAATCCAAAGGGCGAGTCTGGCCTTACTAATCGACCGTCAGGACCTCTAATCCATTTGGATGAATTTATGATGGCTGAAAATTTAAATTGTTAGAATGATGCGTGCATGACAATATACAATGCATGATCGTGAATTGTACAGATGGAGTGAAAGAATCAATAAATTGCAATTATGCGATGCAATGCATGAAAATAAATATACACGTGATTGTATATGTATGTGAAAAATAATATGCAGGCAAAAGGATATATACACATAATATGAAATGTATTTTTTATTTTTTATATTTTATATATTTTTTTGTTTTTAATTGATTTTTTTTTTGACATGAATGACATATGATATATGTGCATGTTGTGCAGCATTCACAGCCACATGCAAGCAGATAGAATCTTCCAACCTTATTTCTTCCACACACGAGGTCGTACGGTCTCTTTCTTAGGTGGGCTTTATCTAAGGGTTAACAGGGAACTCAATGGAAGCGTATAGTGCGCGGTGAAAAACCGGCAGCTTAACAACTCTTAATTTAAAGCACATGCGCATGGATGTTTGGCCATTATATATTTAAACAATTCGATTAAATCAAGATAAGCCCATCAGGGCATGAAAGCCTTTGATGAAAATCATCTGATTCAATTGATTTTGTTCAGTATATGACAGCCCAAATAGCAAGCATGATATTATGGTACATGTCACCTAGTGGAAGTTTCTATTGCCATTATATGGGCTTTGGTCAAAAGGTGGTGTTACTTTAGGGCTACCCAAGCATGATCCCTGCCGACGGGTCTAGCTCATC
Source organism: Excoecaria cochinchinensis (assembly GCA_947683425.1). Lineage (NCBI taxonomy): Eukaryota > Viridiplantae > Streptophyta > Magnoliopsida > Malpighiales > Euphorbiaceae > Excoecaria > Excoecaria cochinchinensis. Next base: position 10,616,079 of record CANTUQ010000004.1, read on the forward strand.
ACGAGCATAACGACCGATCGGGTCACCATTTGATATACCTTGATGGTACGAGACTTGGGCTGGTGATTATCCTTAACACTTCCCCAAATTGAGTGAAAATGAGGTCATGCTTCAGGAACGCACCGGGGCTAATAAGAGGGACCAAACTAGCGTATTCTAAGGCTCTAATGATATGCAAATGCAATTTTGAGTGAAAGCGAATTTATGAATTAAATTTTAACCATAAATGTTAAACGAGGTATTTTCGAATTGAAATCTCAAACCATATCGTCCCCAGTGGAGTCGCCACTGTGACGCGCGCCGGATCCCGATGCGGCCGCCCGTTCGACCGCCCGCACGTGGGCGATCGGGGCATTTGCGGGTCCGTTGGCATCTTGTAAATAATCGCAAGTGCGTCTATGTTGGGCAACAAGGAGGTTTCATGGAGTCGCCACCCAATAGAACATTGGGAAAGTTTCTCTCGCCTCGGAGAGCCTAAGACTGCGCTTAGTATTCATTTTAGGCCAACCAAAGGGGTCTTGGAAGGTAAACCTCTCGCCCTAAGGAGCCTAGGATTAACGCTAAAGTCTCGTGACCCAAGAGGTGTCTTGGAGGATAACCTCTAGCCTCTTGAGCCCAAAGACCAGAGCTGGGTTCGGGATTTCTCATCTATTTCTACCTCGATTACTTTATGATTAAATTTTAATTAACATTGATTCGCTCTCACTCCACACGATGCAATTGAAATTAAAGCGCATTCATCCATATAATAGCATAAAATAAAATAGCATAACAGTATAAAATAGATTTACAATAAAAATTGATACATGCATAAAACGGGTTATTCATTTATTTTGAGGACATTGGTCCCCGCATGCATTCATTATGAAAAATCATTTTTATGTGATAATTTTATTGGGTAAAAATAGGACATTTGTCCAATTTTATTTAGCAAACATTCTTTTTAGCAGAAAACATTTGTGTGGTGGTTCTTTTAAGCGCGGTCGAAAATCATTTTATTATTACAGACCACAAATACATAAAATGCATTAAAATAGTAATTACATATTTCTAAATAGATAAATAAATGAATACATAAAATGCAATAAATAAATAACAATGACAATAAAAATAATCAATAATAATGATAATAATAATAATAATAATAATAATAATAATAATAATAATAATAATAATAATAATAATAATAATAATAAAACATAAAATTAAATAATCACAAATAAATTAAATAATAACATCAACATAAAATTAACACAAATTAGACAATAATAATAATAATAATAATATCAATAATAATAATAATAATAATTATAATAATAATATTAAATAAATATAACAATAATATAATAAATAATAATAATAAATCAGAATAATGAATAAATATAATAATAATATAATAATAATAATAATAATAATAATAATAATAATAATAATAATAATAAATTAGAAATTAAATAAATAAATATAATAATAATAATAATAATAATAATAATAACAATATTATTAATAAATCAGAAATTAAATAAATAAATATAATAATAATAATAATAATAATAACAGAAATTAAATAAATATTAATAATAATAAATAAATAAATAATAATATTAATTAATATTAATTAATAATATATTAAAATAAATTAATAAAAAATAGACTTACCGGATTTCCTTCGCCGGAGATTGGCCGGAGCGGCGGTTGACGGCACCTCCCTCACCGCCTCGTAGATCGCCTCGCCGGGAGTCCAGATCCGGTGTCCACGCGCCGATCGGAGGTCCACCGTCGCCGGAAAACGCAATAAAGCGGTCCGGGTCCTTCTCCCTCATGCGCCGGCTGCCGGAGTCCGATGGAGAAACGGCGGCTACGACGGGGTGCGGCCGGATGTGGCGGTTCTTCCGGTGGGGCGCATGCCTGAATCCGGCGGAGGCGACGCCTTCTCTCTCTCTCCTTTCCCCTTTTTCTTCTCTCCTGTCCGGCGTTTGGTTGGCCTGGGTCTGCTCTTCCTCTCTTCTTCCCTTTCTTTTTCTTTCCTTTTTCTTTCTTTTTCTTTCTTTCTTTTGCTTCTCTTTCTTTTGATCTGCCGACCCCCCTCTCTTTTCTCATTCTTTTCTTTTTATACACCCTCAAATTAGGGTTAAGGGTACAATGGTCATTTCCCTACTTAATTCCCTCCTTTTCTCCTTTTCTTAATTTTAATTAATTTAACTTAATTCAAATAACACACACATTAATTAATTTAAACATTACATATTAATTAAACATTACACATTAATATAATTAATCAACTTAATTTATAATTTATCTAACTAATTAAACATTTATTGCATTTAAATTATCATATATATATATATATATCTAATTAATTATACACTTTAAACTTTAATTATACATGCACTTTAATCACACAATAATATTAATTACTCAAGTAACTAACTACATTAACTAATTAATTTTTAATTTCACACACATATTTATATTTAATTTTTTTTCGAAGGGAATAATCAAGGATCAAAAAAAATCACCATTTTCATTTTATGCCGGACTCAGGATCCGGTGTCTACACCAGGTTTGGGAGTATTTTGAATACATGCAATGTTTGAACTTCTGTGTTCTTCAATCTCAGTTGAATGTCTCTGCCCTATTTCTCACTTAGGTTATATGAGTTTGCATTGTCTAATTCCTGGAATTTGGTGTGTTTTGGTATGTGTATATGCATAATTATGTGAATAAATGTGTTAGTAATGCATGATAGGAATTGAATTGAAGTTACTGAGCTTTGGGTTTTGAACTTACTGTATTTTTAGGGTTTATGCTCTAGAATGGATTAAATGTGTTTAAGCATGGTTTTGATTGTTTGAGTGTGGAATTAATTGCAATTATCTTGTTTATGATGTTTGGAAGATCGACTGTAAGGTAAGATGAGTTTGGATGTGTTTTGAATCAGATTGAAAATGATTTTATCGAGTTCTTTGAATTCTGGGTAGCTGGGAATGGGAAATCGCGTTTCTGTGGAATTTTCCATTTCCAGTGTGTCGTGACTTCCCTGAGAGAGACAAGTCAAGAGACGTGACTCCCAGTCACGCCACGTGACTCTGTCTCCCAGTCACAACGCGTGACTTCTCGGCGGACTGGACGAAGCCGTGAGGCGTGACCCTCAGTCGCGAAGCGTGACTGCCTTGTGAGAGGCAAGTCACGTCTCGTGACTTAGAGTCACGTCTCGTGACTCTTATGAGGAGGCATGACTTAGAGTCATGTCCCGTGACTCCCTTGGAGGCATGTCACGAGACGTGACATACAGTCACGACTCGTGACTCTTGTGAGGAGCCAGGCGTGACATAGAGTCACGTCCCGTGACTCTCTTGTTGGTCACGAGGCGTGACACTAGGTCACGACTCGTGACCTTCCTTTGAGGCCAGTCACGAGTCGTGACATGGCTCGTGACCGACCCCTCTTTAGCCCCATTTTCTGATTTTGCCCAGTTTTAAGCAAAATGAATTTCCTATCTCTTCTGTATGGTGGATTACTACTGTATTACTCTTGTCATACCTTTATGTGCTCTTGTATGACTTTGTATGACCTTTTCTGTTTTGATTTGTTCCCCCGTGACTGGTTTTATTATAAAATGACTTTCAAATGCTTTTATGGCTTTTTCCTCTACTGTGTGCTATCTTATATGAATGGTTAGCCTATTTTAGTTGTGATTAGCATTATGTTATGCATATCCTTGACTGGATTCTTCTCTTAGAATAATCTGCCATACTTAAGAGTATCTCGTATCATTCCATGAGTTTTTATTCATTGGCATAATATGATTCCACATGTGTTCCTGACATGCTTTAGAATGATGAGTAGTGCTAAGATGTTATCAATTGAGTTATTGCATGCTCCAGTATATGACTTGTATGAAGTATGATTGGCATCCTTCTATGCCAAACTTATTTGAATAATATGGTTGATGTCGGAATACATTGTTATGCTTTAGCCTTTGAACTCAATGTGTTATGTTTAAATGTAAGTTGGATTATGCATGATTTATACTTTGTATCCTCACCTAAATGCATGATTAGAATTTTGTATTGATAATCATTGGCAAGATAATGTTTCTATACCTGATTCTTGTCATGCTTTAGAGCATTGTTTAATGTTAAAAAGGTGTAGACTATATTATGTTTTGCAATGAGAATTGAATGATATATGACCAACTTTATGAGCATATTTATATGTCTATCATTCTCTAGTTTATGCATGATGCATATATATTTATGCGTTATGCGATTCGAAGCGTGAATTGTTTTATGGATGACCTGCGAGAGTCAGTCTAGTGGATAGTTAGGCATGCCTAATAGAGTCTGTTGCTGCAGCCCATAGTTCTGTTTGGACCCCGATCAGGTCCCCGTTTGGTTCCTCGCGAACCCTTTTCTGTATTGGATCTTGTTTAAGGTCCCTTTTGAAAATATCTGTGAAAGTTAAAGTATAATGGTTTAAACGATTCGTACCCGCAACGTATTGTCTGTAATCGGCTCGTACCCGGAAAGTACTGTCTGTACACTCGTTATCCACTACCTAGAGTCAGCAGGTGTTCTTTGAATGTTTATTTGAACTGCTCTGATCTGATTTGGCTATAAATGGATTATCTGAATGAGTATATCGATGTAATGTATATCGGATTATTTCTGAATGAATATGATTAGGAAATACTGATTGTATGGCTTTATTATATGAGCATGTTTATATGGATTATGTTTTAGCCTTTGCATATTGTACTCGTTACTTTGAAATAGCTATCAAAATGTGATATCCGATTGATTATGATAAGGATTTCAGAAATCAGTTTATATGTATATGAATGTGACTTCAAAATGTATGTCTGTATTAAGTAAGCATGATTTTTATATCTAACATGATTATCCGTACTTGTCATGTGATTTGTTATAAGTTTATGAATGCTTTGAAATGATTCGATTGATGTATTTAAGTATATGACTTAAGTATAGTTTTGTGATATATATTAGCATGTGAACCGAAGCAGTTGTGATGGTAAGTATGTGATGATTACTGTACTTTCTGCATGTTGATGATATGAATGTAATGTTATGTGATTATGCCTTCAGTCTCCGCTATCAGAGTGTTTTTGCATGATACTTAATATATTAGAGTTGCGCAGCGGTATTGTGATGCTCTAAATGTTGTACCTAGGATTTTTGACTAGTGTGTGTGTTTAGTATGTCAAAGTATGTTGTTCAGCTAGCATTCTCAACATGATGATTGGGTTGTCAGTTCAGGCATGGGTATTTAGTTATGTCAATTGCATGTGTAAAGCTCATGTGACTCCGCCCGATAAGATGTTGATATTTGCTACCCATGTAGGTTTATGCATGTGATATAGTATGTAGTTCAGCATCATGATGCTTGTAACGTGTATTGTATTATGTCTGTTTTGGCCTATTCTTGATATGAGTATATGGTTATGGTTGTGAGCTTTCGAATGAATGCCTTTATTATGCAAGCCTAATTATGTATATGTTATGAATATCCGCATTTGCCATTCGAATGTGTTTTGCTTCGGCGACCATTGTGAATGGCCGTCCATATTCTGGTGTGTTCTCCCCACTAAGCGTTTATCGCTTAGCACGGATTTCCTTTCCGTGCAGGTGGCAGGTTTGGTTCTGTTCGAGTCGCGCTTCTGCAAGGTCGGCCACGTAGGAGTTAGAAGTTCTGTATTTTGTTCAGCTTCTGTATTTCAGCTTTTGTAATTCTGTAGTATTGTATATGTAATTAGTTATGTTTTGATCTTGAGTTTTCTTTTGGGAATGTAATAGTTAGTATGTTTTTATGTCTAGTTATTCCTTTGTTTTATTATTTCGCTTGTGCTTCCGTTGTAAGGTTATATGTATGCTTCTGTGTATGCTTTTGCTTAGTGCCTGCATATGCGTGAGTTATTGCATGTTCAGTCTGTGCCTCAGGTAAGGTAAGTTTTTAATTCACCCGTATTTCCGTATGTATGTTATGTATGAATGTATGCTTCCACATTGTGTATGTGTATATCTGTATGTGCGAGCGTCGTGTAGCGCGTCCGTCGGCGTCCTTCCATCGGGGACGGCGATGGGGGTGTTACAGTACAGGCCAACGATGTGCTCTGTCGCGCTCGCGACAGAGAGCACACAAGCTATTGCTATCGCAGGCTCGTGACAGCGTCGCGTGCTCGCGATGGCACAGCATCAGAATCACCGGTCTCTGTCGCGCTCGCGACAGAGTCATGATTCCAAAAATCTGCAGAATTCTGCCGGATCTTTCCTTCCTCAAACTCACCCACAAACACATGAAACATATCCAAAGGTCTCTTACCTCATCTCCAGCAAGCCACACATCCTTGACAACATAAACACAGCATTCGTATCAAGAATTTCAATAAAACATGCCACTAACAATATCCATTTACACAATCTATAATAACAACGTTATTCATCAATCATCACAATCGCACCCACGTTAAATGCATTCATACATATGGTACATCATGCTAAGGTTACTCATGAGATCAACACATATTAATCCTCATCCTTCACAAAGTTATATTTATTATTATTTACTAGCTAAATCACCAATCTTAATCATACTCCTAAGTTTTTCCCAAAGACAACTACTTATATAGCCATTTAATTACCCTAAACATGCATAATAAGCTCAGGGGAAGGTACGGGATTGATCCGAATCAACCAAGGGCTCAAAAATGAAGAAATAAAGGGTAATATAGGTTTTTCTGTCGCGAGGTCGCGACATTTGTCGCGCTCGCGATAGAGGCTCATCTCAGATCCCCCAAAAGACTGCTTAACGCCCCAGATTTGCATTGCCTAAATCAAGCTCTAAACCTCATTTTTAGCCAAAACTGCCTTCTTAAAAAATGTTCCCTAGGATATTATCGTTCATTTGAAACAAATTTCAGATCAAAAGGACATCTCGAACTCTAGATATGATCTCCACAATCCATACTGGTCAGATAACCCGACACAAAAAGAGACACTACAGATTTATCCAAATTTCATGATCTTAGAGCAAGATTTTGCCCAAGGCTATTTCTTAGACATTTAAAGGCATGGAAATCATGGTTCTAAGGGATGAAGAATCACACGTTTTGGAGCTCTATAACTACAGTTATGACAAAACCAATGCACGGAGGTCAAAAGAGAACTGAACAGGATTACTAAAATCACCATAAAACATCAAAATCAAAGAAATCCCCAAACTCATGCATATCAAGCCAACCCTCAAATACATTCATCTCAATAAATAACATGGATTACTAACACATTTACCCAAATTAATTCATGCATAAACTCATATCAAAACACTCAAATTTCTGAAAAACAAACACAACACAAAATCATGATCCAAGGAGAATTGGGGTAGAGACAAAACATCCAAATTGAAAACACAAACCACATAGCTCCCAAACACTTGCATGCATTCAAACACACTCCCAAACCTGAAATGAAGCTTCAATCTTCAACCTTCAAAAGCCCACTTTCTCTTTTCCTTTAAGCTTGCTCTTGAAACCCAAAGCTTGCACAAACCCAACCAAGAACACATAAATCAAACCAAGCTCAAACATCCAAAACCAGAATTCTAAGAGAAAAAGAAGATGGAGAAACTCAAGTTCAAACACAAGCACTTACCTCAAAATCCTTCAAAACTCAACCCTAGGTCAAAGATGGAATAAAACCCACAAGCAAAACTTGAGAGAGCAGAAAATGGAGGTGAGAAAGAGAGAGAGAGGGCGTGAGAAAAGAGAGGGCAAAACCAAAATGGCTTCTACGGGAAGTTACAATTCCCTTCCCTCTCTCTTCTTCTTTCAATTCCTCATTCAATGCTCCCACCAACCATTGCCACATGGCAAGCTCCTAATGGACCACAATTCCCACTCACTTGACTTTCCACTCTAAGCACCATACACAAACCACACACAACCATGTCTTGAATAAATATCTTTAAGGCACCAAACACCACTCACACCATATCATTCCTTAAAATCCCACTTACATCCATGGCACCATACATACAAACCACACTATAAAACCTCTTAATCCACTTATACCCTACTTCCATACACCACAAGCACACCAAAAATTCCTCCACTAAACTTATTTAATTATTTTCTATGCAATTTAGTCCTTATTATCCAAACTTTCTCATGTACTAATTACTGAAATACCCTGCAGCTACCGACTTCGCATGCAAATTCCGACCAGGGCCATTTTGGGTTGTTACAAATCTCTCCCCCTTAAGAAATTTCATCCCCGAAATTTTCCTGCTAAACACTTGCATCCAGACAACCCAAACAAACAAAACCAACTTAAATAAAAACTTACAACACCTACTTACCGGAAGGCTCTGCAGACTCAGTCACTTCTATGTGGTTAAAGACAGATACTCTAGCTGAATCCTCGAAAGCGTCTAACTTTACAGCTGATTCTAATGATGCTTGCGTAGCTTGAAGCAACTCCTCCACATCTTTTCTAGCCTGCTGAGATAGATTCTCACTCATCTTCGTAGGACAATCGACTATCTGATGTTCTAAGCTGCCACACCTGAAACAAGCACCCGAAAGCTTCCGACATGGGCCCCGATGTGGCTTCTGACAGTGCTGACATATAGGCGGTATCCACTTCTTCTTACACTTGTCCCTAGGTTGCTTCTGATATTGTTGACATGCCGCTGCTTCTCGAATCCTTTTCCCAGCAGGCACTTCTCTACCCGAAACTTTTCTCTTCTGAGGTACCTTCCGAATCAAATCTTGAGAAACCTGAGGAGCGGTCAACCGATCCAAAATCTGAATCAACCCTTGCACTAAAGCCCTATCCTCAGAAACACGACCAGAATCTTCTGGAGGACGCTCGGAAACACTCTGATCAGCTCTAACTGGGTTCACACTTTCCGTTGTCTCGCCCACATTCTCACTCGGATCAGACTCCATCTAGACACGACACAAGACAAGACACATCTGCATTAGGCCACGACATGAAACCGACTCTCATGCATAGACTCAACACATAACAAACAAGACAACCAGAACCGCAAAACCTGCGCTCTGATACCACAACTTGTAACACCCCTTACCCGTACTTAGGCGATCCCATCCGATAAGGAGTGAGATCCCGTAAGAGTAAAGGTGCCACCACACAGATACAGAATATACATACATTCATACATAACAAAAATACGAAAAATACCGAGGAAATTAAAACTTTAAAGAAACAAAAGTTGAACATACATTAACTCACATACATGCATATAATCACTCAGCAGAAGCATAAGGCGAAAGATAAAACTGAGGAAAACTGAAAACTTAATTACAATAATATCCTTTACATAACCAAATACATAAGAAAAAGGCTACAAAATTTTACAGAATCTGAAATACAGAAGCTTAACAAAATAACAAAACGCTTCTAACTTCTATGTGGCCGACCTTGCAGAAGCACGACTCGAACCGAACCAAACCTGCCACCTGCACGGGAAAAGAGCCCGTGCTAAGCGATAAACGCTTAGTGGGGAGAACACACAAGCAATATGGACGGCCATTCACAATGGTCGCCAAACAAGTCACATACACGAATGGCATATGCAAATAATCACAACGGACGGATATACATACCTGCATAAGAGAGCCATGCATTCAAAAGTTCATAATCATATACATATTCCCATTACCTAAGTGTTCATCTCATTATCATTCATCCGATTACCACCCTCATATGACATGCTAAACAGTACCCCAAGCAAACAAAGAACCACCCTTGATATAGTTATTCATGTAGGAAAAACATACAAATTCTCATGCATATAAACACACACTAGCCAAAACCCAAGGGACAACATCCAAAGCACCACACTTCAGCTGCGCAATTCTAATACATAAAATATCATGCCAGATACCCTCCAATAGAAGAGACTGAAGACATAATCACATTCATAACATCACCATGCAGAAAGTACAGTTGAATCTTACATACTTACCATCACAACTGATCCGATTCACTTGCTTATATACAATAAATCCATGCATGAGTCACATACGTAAATACATTAGTCGAATTACATTCAAAGCATTCTGAAACTTATAACACATCACATAACAAGTGCAGATAATGGTGTCAGATATAAAAATCATACTTACATAATACAGACATACATTCCAAAGCCCAGAGTCACGTTCATATACATAGAAACTGATTCCTCAAATCATTATTATGCCCATTCGGAGGTCACAATCTTATAGTTATTCAGAGCAAAACAACACAATAAAGCACCTGCTGACTCAAGGTAGTGGATAACGAGTGAACGGAAAGTACTTTACGGGTACCAACCGATTATGAAAAGTACCTTATGGGTACAAATCGAAAACCATTTCAATTTTCATTCACAAACATTTTTCGGAAGGACCTTAAACAAGATCCAAACACATTAAAGGCGCGAGGAACCAAATGGGGACCTGATCGGGGTCCACACGATAACGGAAGCTGCAGCAGGAAGACTCTTTTAGGCATGCCTAACTATCCACTAGACTGACTCTCGCAGGTCATGCATAATATAAATCATATTTAAAATCACATAATTTATATCATTATGCATAATCAGCAATAGGTGAGACATATGAATAAGTTCATAAAGTCAATCATGCATCATACAATTTACACTTAAACATAACATAATAATCTTAGAGAGAAATCATAAGTATAGATATGCATAATACATCCAATTATATTAACATACTTCATAAAATAGTCCAATTATACCTAAAGGTACCACAAGTTCGGAATTCAAACATTGGAATCACCAAAGAAAACTCATTTAACACAACACATCTATCGCGCTCGCGATGCCTGTCGTGCTTGCGACGGAGACCATAGTCTATTCGCTGCGCGCGCGCGATGGACTTCGCGATCGCGAGAAGGAGAGAAGGGCCCGGCTCTGTCGCGCTCGCGATGTTGTCGCGATCACGATAGAGGGCAAGCATTGCTATCGCGGGGTCGCGACAAGTCGCGTGCTCGCGATAGTACAGGCCAACGATGTGCTCTGTCGCGCTCGCGACAGAGAGCACACAAGCTATTGCTATCGCGTGCTCGCGATGGCACAGCATCAGAATCACCGGTCTCTATCGCGCTCGCGACAGAGTCATGATTCCGAAAATCTGCAGAATTCTGCCGGATCTTTCCTTCCTCAAACTCACCCACAAACACACGAAACATATCCAAAGGTCTCTTACCTCATCTCCAGCAAGCCACACATCCTTGACAACATAAACACAACATTCGTATCAAGAATTTCAATAAAACATGCCACTAACAATATCCATTTACACAATCTATAATAACAACGTTATTCATCAATCATCACAATCGCACCCACGTTAAATGCATTCATACATATGGTACATCATGCTAAGGTTACTCATGAGATCAACACATATTAATCCTCATCCTTCACAAAGTTATATCTATTATTATTTACTAGCTAAATCACCAATCTTAATCATACTCCTAAGTTTTTCCCAAAGACAACTACTTATATAGCCATTTAATTACCCTAAACATGCATAATAAGCTCAGGGGAAGGTACGGGATTGATCCGAATTAACCAAGGGCTCAAAAATGAAGAAATAAAGGGTAATATAGTGTCACACCCCAAAATAGCCCTGGTCAGATTGAGCATGCTAAGTCGGGATCGGAAGGGTATTTCAATAATTTGTGCATGAGAATTTGGATAATAAGGACTTAATGGCAATTAATTAGTTAAGTGTGTTAAGAAGAGAAGTGTTAGTGTGTGCTTGTGGTGTATGGAAGTAGGATATAAGTGGGTTATTGGAAATGATTGGGTATGACTCAAGTATTGTGCCATGGTTTGAAATGTTTAAGTGGAGTTTGGGGTCCAATTGGATGTTGCCAAGTGGCTTGTTAGGTGAGCATTGAAAGAAGAAAAAGAAGAAAGGAAAGAGGAAGAGAGAGGGAACACAGATTGCATTCCCGTTCTCCCTCTCACGCCTTCCCTTCTTCTTCTTCTCCTCTTCTTTCTCTGCTTTTCCTTTCATTCTCTTTGGCTTTGGCTTGGAGTTGTGTTTGGGTTTCTTGGTGGAGTTGTGCTTTGCTTGAAGAGGTAAGTTGGGTTAAGGTTTCTACGTACTGTTCTTCTTCATCTTTTCCTGGTTTGTGTTGAGTTAGGGTTTTGAAGAGTAATTGTGGGTTTTGTTTGTGCAAGTGTTTGATGATAAGAAGAAGCAAAGTAAAGGCAAGGAAAGGATTGAGCAGTGATCTTGAAGCGTGATTTTGGATCGTCATTTCCAGGTTTGGGAGTGTTTTGATTGCATGCAATGTTTGGGAGCTCTTGTTCTTCAATCCCAGTTTGTGTATTTGATGAATGTCTCTGCCCTATTCTCACGTAGGATGTAAATATATGTTTTGTTTAGTTTCTGGAATTTAGTGTGTTTTAGCATGAGGATACATATGATCTATGTGAGTGGATGTGTTAGTAATGCATGATATGAGTTGAATTGAAGTTACTGAGTTTTAAACTTACTGTAATTGTTTTTAGGGTTTATGTTCTTAAATGTGTTTATGCATGATGTTAGTTGATTTGATTGTTGAATTAAGCTGGTTTTATGTCAATTTGATGTTTAGAAGATCGATTGAAAGGTAAGATGAGTTTTGTTGGTGTTTTGAATTAGATTGAAAATGGTTTTTATCGAGTTCTTTGAATTTCTGGGAAAACGATGGGAAATCTGCAGGTTTGCGATAGCGGGGAAGAAGAAGGAAGCGGCTCACGCGACGTGAGCTATGCTCACGTGACGTGAGCCATGCATACGATAGGTGAGCAATGCTCACGCTACGTGAGCTATGCTCACGCGACGTGAGCAATTGCTCACGAGGCGTGAGCTATGCTCACGCGACGTGAGCAATGCTCACAAGGCGTGAGCTATGCTCACGCGACGTGAGCAACCTTCACGTGACGTGAAGGTTGCTCAGGTCTCCCGATTCTTCTGTTTTGCTTTTGTTTTTCTTTCCCTAAGCGACCAGTTTTTACAAAATGATTTCCAAACGCTTTTTATGGTATTTTTCTTTACTGTGTGCTATGTTACCTTGCTGATATGATTGATTATCCCAATTTATTTGGTATTAATAATATGTTATCTATGATAAGTTATATGTGGTATTTTGGAATAAGTTTTGGATTATAGTGATCCTGTTAAATGATTGTGGGATTTCAACAGTATGGTTTGGACTGTAATATGCTTATTATTGTGAAATGTATTGCACGTCATATTTTGAATGCGAAGGAATTATGAAGTCTGACTTTCTGATTATTTAGTCCCAAACATGTTCTGTCTTAATGTGAATTATGTTACGCATATCTTTAGTCTGTTTCTTCTTTAAGAATAATTTGCCATGCTTAAGATTATGCTGTATCTTTCCCCGATTATGATGATGCGTCTTTGGTCATTGGCATAATATGATTCCACATGTATTCCTGACATGCATTAGTAGGATGAGTATTGTTAAATTATGATTGATGGAATTTTCGCATGCTCCAGATATGACTTGAATGAGGTATGATTGATATTATGCTATGCTATGTTTATTTGAATAATATGGTTCATGTCTGAATGCATTGTTATGTTTTAGCTTTGGAACTCATTGTGTTATGTTAAATGTAATTTGGATTATGCATGATTTATACTTAGTTATCTTCACCTAACGCATGATTAGGATTTTGTATCGATAATCATTGGCAAGATAATGTTTCTATACCTGATTATTGTCATGCTTTAGAATATTGTTTAATGTTAAAAAGGTGTAGACTGTATTATGTTTTGCAATGATAATTGAATGATATATGACCAACTTTATGAGCATATTTATATGTCTATCATTCTCTAGTTTATGCATGATGTATATATATTTATGCGTTATGCGATTTGAAGCGTGGATTGTTTTATGCATGACCTGCGAGAGTCAGTCTAGTGGATAGTTAGGCATGCCTAATAGAGTCTGTTAGCTGCAGCCCATCATTTTGTTTGGACCCCGATCAGGTCCCCGTTTGGTTCCTCGCGAACCCTTTTCTGTATTGGATCTTGTTTAAGGTCCCTTTTGAAAATATCTGTGAAAGTTAAAGTATAATGGTATAATCGATTCGTACCCGTAACGTATTGTCTGTAATCGGCTCGTACCCGGAAAGTACTGTCTGTACACTCGTTATCCACTACCTAGAGTCAGCAGGTGTTCTTTGAATGTTTATTTGAACTGCTCTTATCTGTTTTGGCTATAAATGGATTATCTGAATGAGTATATCGATGTAATGTATATCGGATTATTTCTGAATGAATATGATTATGAAATACTGATTGTATGGCTTTATTATATGAGCATGTTTATATGGATTATGTTTTAGCCTTTGCGCATTGCCCTTGTTATTTTGAAATAACCATCAGAATGTGATATCCGTTTGAGCATGATAAGGATTTCAGGAATCAGTTTATATGTATATCAATGTGACTATGGGCTTCAAAATGTATGTCTGTTTTAAGTAAGCATGATTCAATATCTAACATGATTATCCGTACTTGTCATGTGATTTGTTATAAGTTTCTGAATGCTTTGAAATGATTCGATTGATGTATTTAAGTATATGACTTAAGCATAATTTTGTTATATATATTAGCATGTGAACCGAAACAGTTGTGATGGTAAGTATGTAATGATTAACTGTACTTTCTGCATGATGATGATATGAATGTAATGTTATGTGGTAATGCTTTCAGTCTCTGCTATCAGAGTGTTTTTGCATGATACTTAATATATTAGAGTTGCGCAGCGGTATTGTGATACTCTAAATGTTGTACCTTGGATTTTTTACTAGTGTGTGTGTTTAGTATGTCAAAGTATGTTGTTTAGCTAGCATTCTTAACATGATGAACGGGTTGTCGGTTCATGCATGGGTGCTTAGTTATGTCAATTGCATGTGTAAAGCTCATGTGACTCCGCACGGTAAGATGTTGATACTTGCTACCCATGTAGGTTTATGCATGTGATATAGTATGTAGTTCAGCATGATGATGCTTGTAACGTGTATTGTATTATGTCTGTTTTGGTCTATCCTGGACATGAGTTTATGGTTTGATTGTGAGTTATCGAATGAATGCCTTTACTATGCCAACATGATCATATTTGTTATGAATATCCGCAATTGCCATTTGAATGTCTTTTGCCTTGGCGACCATTGTGAATGGCCGTCCATACTCTTGTGTGTTCTACCCACTAAGCGTTTATCGCTTAGCACGGATTTCCTTTCCGTGCAGGTGGCAGGTTTGGTTCTGTTCGAGTCGCGCTTCTGCAAGGTCGGCCACGTAGGAGTTAGAAGTTCTGTATTTTGTTCAGCTTCTGTATTTCAGCTTTTGTAATTCTGTAGTATTGTATATGTAATTAATTATGTTTTGATCTTGAGTTTTCTTTTGGGAATGTAATCGTTAGTATGTTTTTATGTTAAGTTATTCCTTTGTTTTATTATTTTGCTTATGCTTCCGTTGAATGGTTATATGTATGCTTCTGTGTATGCTTCCGCTTAAAGCCTGCGTGTGCGTGAGTTATTGCATGTTCAGTCTGTGGCTCAGGTAAGGTAAGTTTTTAATTCACCCGTATTTCCGTATGTATGTTATGTATGAATGTATGCTTCCGCATTGTGCATGTGTATATCTGTATGTGCGAGCGTCGTGTAGCGCGTCCGTCGGCCTCCTTCCAACGGGGACGGCGATGGGGGTGTTACATATAGGTTTTTCTATCGCGAGGTCGCGACACTTGTCGCGCTCGCGACAGAGGCTCATCTCAGATCCCCCAAAAGACTGCTTAATGCCCCAGATTTGCATTGCCTAAACCAAGCTCTAAACCTCATGTTTAGCCAAAACTTTCTTCTTAACAAATGTTACCTAAAATGTTAGCGTTCATATGAAACAAATTTTAGATCAAAAGGACATCTGGAACTCTAGATATGATATCCACAACCCATACTGGTCAGACAACCCGACACAAAAATAGACACTACGGTGTTATCCAAATTTCAGGATCTTAGAGCAAGAATTTGCCCAAGGCTATTTCTAACACATTTAAAGGCATGGAAATCATGGTTCTATGGGATCAAGAATCACACATTTTAGAGCTCGATAACTATAGTTAGGATAAAAACAATGCACGGAGGTCAAAAGAGAACTGAACAGGATTACTAAAATCACCATAAAACATCAAAATCAAAGAAATCCCCAAACTCATGCATTTCAAGCCAACCCTCAAATACATTCAACTCAATCAATAACATGGATTACTAACACATTTACCCAAATTAATTCATGCATAAACTCATATCAAAACACTCAAATTTCTGAAAAACAAACACAACACAAAATCATGATCCAAGGAGAATTGGGGTAGAGACAAAACATCCAAATTGAAAACACAAACCACATAGCTCCCAAACACTTGCATGCATTCAAACACACTCCCAAACCTAAAATGAAGCTTCAATCTTCAACCTTCAAAAGCCCACTTTCTCTTTTCCTTTAAGCTTGCTCTTGAAACCCAAAGCTTGCACAAACCCAACCAAGAACACATAAATCAAACCAAGCTCAAACATCCAAAACCAGAATTCTAAGAGCAAAAGAAGATGGAGAAACTCAAGTTCAAACACAAGCACTTACCTCAAAATCCTTCAAAACTCAACCCTAGGTCAAAGATGGAATAAAACCCACAAGCAAAACTTGAGAGAGCAGAAAATGGAGGTGAGAAATAGAGAGAGAGGGCGTGAGAAAAGAGAGGGCAAAACCAAAATGGCTTCTACGGGAAGCTACAATTCCCTTCCCTCTCTCTTCTTCTTTCAATTCCTCATTCAATGCTCCCACCAACCATTGCCACATGGCAAGCTCCTAATGGACCACAATTCCCACTCACTTGACTTTCCACTCTAAGCACCATACACAAACCACACACAACCATGTCTTGAATAAATATCTTTAAGGCACCAAACACCACTCACACCATATCATTCCTTAAAATCCCACTTACATCCATGGCACCATACATACAAACCACACTATAAAACCTCTTAATCCACTTATACCCTACTTCCATACACCACAAGCACACCAAAAATTCCTCCACTAAACTTATTTAATTATTTTCTATGCAATTTAGTCCTTATTATCCAAACTTTCTCATGTACTAATTACTGAAATACCCTTCAATTCCCGACTTCGCATGCAAATTCCGACCAGGGCCATTTTGGGTTGTTACATGGTACCTACCGAAGGGTCTCATCATGAGCATAGTGACCAATCGGGTCTCTATTTAATATACCAAATGGTATAAGGCTTGGACTGGTGATTATCCTTGACACTTTTCTACATTGAGTGAACGTAGGGTCATGCTTCAGGAACGCATCGGGGCTGAGAGAGGGTGCAAACTAGAATAGATCAAAAGCTCTAGGAAAATGCAATGCATTTTTGAAGAGGGATGAAATTTTTAAATTAAAACTCAATTATATGTTTTAAACAAGGTACTTTCAAAGCGAAGTCTCAATTGTCCCCAGAGGAGTCGCCACTGTAATGCACGCCGAACCCCGAAGTCCCCAAGACCCATCTTTAGGATGCTCGGGAGAGGTTCATAGAACTTGCAAAAGATTGCAAGGATGTCTATTTTTGGCAACAAGGAGGTGTTTTGGAGTCACCATCCAATAAAACATTGGAAAAGCTCATCTAGCCTCGGTGAGCCTAAGACAAGCACATGCATCTATTTTGGGCAACAAGGAGTATTTTGGAATTACCATCCCAATAATACATTGAGAAGATTCATCTAACCACATTGAGCCTAAGATGACATACATCGGCCTATCTTAGGCAGCAAGAAATATTTTGGAGTTCCCACCCAAATAGAACATTGGGATGGTTCGTCTAACCTCATTGAGCCTAAGACCATAGAAGGTTTGGGCCTTCCCATTTATTCATACCTTGATTAAATTATAATTGAGTTTTGCAATTAAAATTTCATCCCGTTTCTCAATCGTTTAAATGCAGTAATTAAGGCGCAAATCAATCATGTAATGAAAGCGATAAGTAAAGTAAATTGATCATAAAGTAAATAAAAACACATTAATTTACAAAAAAATTAGGGGCTGAATACAACCCCCAATGTAAACAAGCAGAAATAAAAATCTACCATAAAACGGGATATTCGTTAAGTTTGAGGACATTGGTACTCGTATGCATGCTTTAAGAAAAAGTATTAAAGGTAACAGTTTATTTGGATGGAAAAAATTAGGACATTGGTGTAACACCCCCAACTCCCCCACGTAGCATTTTGAAGGGTGAAGAGCTACGGTGAGCAGAATGTGCCACCAGAAAAGGACACATAAGGCAATGCAGAAATCAGAGTAATAAAATTTCTAACATCATAACCTCAAGACATGCACATTCTAAACTTATCTCACACACATCATCATTCGCACAAAAGATTATTACATCTCAATACAAATGCTAAATCAATAAAACTTAATTACAAACCGACGATCAATAAAAACATTTTATAACTTCTACCGACTCGTTGGCCAAAATCCAGTGGACCGCGGCGCTACTCTGATCTCCTAACCTGCACAGATAGACAACCGTGCTAAGCGATAATGCTTAGTCGGGCGAAACAAATAATGGGCAACCACTCACAGTGGTTCCCGAGGCAAACGCATGCAAATCCGTAAATATAAATATATAAACATAATGGAATGCCGCCTAAAGTTATTACAACGAATATCATTATTTTGTTACGAAAACTAAAGCAATTCCACATACATTGGCGTCTTATAACCATATCCGAAAATACTTATTTAGTTTTTAATCAAAAGAATGTATTATACAAAACTTATCATATACTTTAAATCACTTAATGGCTCTAAAGATAGTTATCCTTCATAAATTCCAGAAATACGTTTAAGCTTCGAAATATGAAGTTCAGAAATTCTCATTGTTACAAATATTTCAAAATTGTACAAATTACAGTATCAATACTTAAATCAAAATATTTCATTTTAATCAAACCGTTACTTGTTCAAAACTAATCAAAACATTTCAATATTCAGATTTGGTTCTGGCTTGAAATAAATATTCCAAGCTTCCTACGCATCCCTATGTTAGGGAATTAGAACCACGTAGTTCTAACGAAAATCTTATATACTTATACCGAGTTCCACCTTAACTCATTTCCTAACTTCAGTTATCTATATCATGCTTAATATTTTATGATTCCTTACTTACCACTCAACACATTTATATATATATATATATATATATATAACTTACTGTATTTATTAAAATCAATCAGCAAGGCACATAAATTCCTTACCAAAATACTTACAGTAATTATCCAGGCTAAGATCCAGAAAATAGATAACACAATGCATACCTGTATTCTCAATTTAAACATATAACCAAATATATCCGTAGAGTTCATTTACTAAGTACTGAATTATAGCAAATATGGATATCAATCATTTCAACAATTCTTACATAGACTTTACATAGACAATCATACTCATAACTTATGAACAGATTAATAACCGGCATTTCTCACATACGAATTCTTATGCAACAGTATTCATTCATACACACTTCTTAGAACAACATCATTTGTTATATCACTTTTTGATTAACTGACATTAGAGTCAGATACAAAATCATTTAGGTATTCGAAGATACCACACAAATACACATTCAAGTCCCTAAAGGATCCAGAATAGAGGGGTGCGCAAAGCACCAGTCAAATGGCATTTATCACAATTGCATCAATTGTTTATTCACATAACTTTTGCACATCATTACAGAAGTTATCGATTCATTCACATGCTCAGAAACATATCACAACAAACAATACACCTGCTGGCTCACTATAGTGGATAACGAGTAAACAGTGATGGTACCTTATGGGTACGAATTGAACAGTGACGGTACCTTACGGGTACAATTCGAAAACCATTTTATTTTATCACATTCAAAACATGTTACAGAGGGGACCTTAAACAAGATCCAAACTTTTTAGGGATCACGAGGATCCAAACGGGGACCTGATCGAGGTCTAAACGGAATGGAGGGCTACAGCTAAGAGACTCTATTAGGCATGTCTAACTATCCACTAGATTGACTTTCGCAGGTCATGCATAATACAAATCATGCTCAAAGTGAAACATATAATTTATCATGGAGAAATCATGATAGTACACATATATAAGCATAATTATTCTCATTTAGTAGTAAAAACCCAAAAAGAAGTGATACAAAATTCATTTTGGAAGGAAAGGCAAAATCAAAAAAACGGGGCATAAAAAGGGTCACTATCGCGGTCGCGACAATGAGCGGGCACAAAGGTTATCGCAACCTCGCGCAGACGCACGTGCTCGCGATAGGGGAGTGCCCAGCGGCTCGGTAGCTGAGCGCTCTATCACGCTTGCGACATGCATCACGATCGCGATAGTGGGCTCTGATGCGCCGCTCGGCAGCGAAATTCACTCGGCAGCCAAGCGCCCTGTCGAGTTCACGACACGCTTCGCGATCGCGACAGTGAGCTCTACTGCGATCGGCTCGACTATCCACTTCCTCTCGGTCACGCACAGGAGCTGGCTTCACCGAAGTCTATCGCGACAGCATCGGGAATTCTAGTTCTTACGTGATTTTCTGCATAATTTTTCCAAAAATCAAAGCACTCAAACCTTCAATCTCCACTACAACTCAACCCAAACATCAACTTACCTAAAATCGACCTTCCACGCATTATAAGAGACATAAAATACAACTTTTTTAACAATTAACCCAATCAAAAACATACATGAACATAATCAACTTCTCAAGAACACAAACCCAGAATTTTCAACCAAAAACTCATCAAACTTCAAATATTGTTCAATACTTCAACATTTAAATCAATAGAATACCCATAACATTAACACTGTAATAAGCCTCATCAAACATCAAATTTCCAGAAATCACATGCTAATACACAAATCACAAATTAACATCAAATCAATCAATTCTCAAACAAATTCCCAAACCTTAGCTCCTTTGCTCCTATTAGCGCACTTAGATGATCTTTCTTGCTCCCAAACTTATCCAAGATCTTACTCATCCAAAACCCTCATCAAACACACAATCACAAAAACTCTAAATCAAAACCCAAGCTAATAAAGAAGGAGAAAAGATGAAGAAGAAGAAGAAGAAATCAACAATACATACCAATCTAAGCTCAAGGGAATGATCAATTTCCACCACCACAGTCTTGAATCCAAGCTAGGGCACACAAATAGAGAGAAAATAAGAAGAAGAGAAATAGAGAGAAAAAGGAACGGGAAAGATACAGCCAATTGTTGTTCTCCTTTTTATCTCTCCTTCTATTTGCATCCCTTCCTAAACCCTAACCACATGTCACCCTCTCATTGGTGGACTTTGATCACTCACACCCTATAAGCAAACACTCCACGCACACAAGACTACTCTCACTAACTCGCACACTACAATCATATGCTCATGCACACACTAATACAACCCAATGCACATACACCCTGCTAACATATATGCACCCACATAATATTACAACCAATAAAACATGCATTATACACAAAATGCCCTTAACACATGCCAAGACTTTCACACATGCACACATACACATAGCAAACATGGCTCAAACTGATATGGGGGAATCGGGGTGTTACAATTGGTCCTATTTTATTAGGAAAAAAACTCAATTTATTAATAAAAATATTTTTTATGATTTTCTTTTAAACGTGCATAAAATAAATCATTTTATTACAAATTACGTAACAAAATAAATAAAAAGCCAAATAAAGAAAATAATACAAATAATAAAAAATTAAAAATTAAAGCCAAACAAGCTCCTGGATCTCCCTATTTTCTCGCGAGAATGCCCAAACAACAAAAACAGGTGTTGGAATCAAAAACAAACACAATTAAAAAATTAATATTAGTAATTAAATCAAGAAAATCAATTAAACATATAAAATAATAAATTAAAATAAATAAATAAAATGCATTATGAAAGACAAATAAATTAAATGACATGATTAAAACAAATAAATCAACATACTAATAGATTAATACATAAAAACATGAAAAATGATGATGATAATAATAATAATAATAATAATAGTAGTAGTAGTAGTAGTAGTAGTAGTAGTAGTAGTAGTAGTAGTATAAATAATGATAATAATATAAATAATGATAAAAATAAATAATAGCAATAGTAATAATAGAAAAGAAGAATGAACAATAAGTAAATAAAAAGGAATAAAAATGTGAAAAAATGTTAAATCTATATCTAAGATAACATAAAATAAATAAATAAACAATAGATCTAAAGTTCTACAAGATAACAAATTAAATATGAACAAAAAATAAATAAAAGAAAACAAAAATAATGGGTCAAGTCTAGAATATTTACCATCAGAATTTGGATTTGATGGAGAAAAAAATATGATTGATTTCTTTGCTTTGATCTGCAAAATTAAAATTGAAAATAATAAAAATTGAAATTTTATTCCAATATAGAAAATTTGCTTAAAAAGAAATAATGGAAGAAAATAAAAATTCTAAAGTATAAAGAATTGATTTATTTGTTTCAAGAAAAATTATTGATTAAAGAAAAGTAAAAAAATAAATTCAAGAACAAAGAATTATTTTTTCTTTGTCTCAAGAAAAATTATTGATTAAGAATTGAATTTTTTAACCTTAAGAAATTTTATTTGGAGAAGAAAACCCAAAAATATGTAGAGAAAATTCTATTGAAGAAGAAGAAAAGAAAATTTTTTTTTAACCTAAAAAGAATTCCCCCCTTTTATCTTTTTATAATTTTCTATTTATATGTTTTTTTGTGAAAACCTAATTAGTTAATGAAAGAAATTGAATTTTTATCAAATACCCATTTATTTGGGTTCAAAAATGGGAATTATCATTAAAAATCCCGAAAAAAAGTGATAGAAAATAAAAAGAAACCAAAAAAATCTAAAAAAGGGTGAAAAAAGCGTTTTGGCAGCTGGGAGGGCCAACCGACGTCTGACACACGCAAGCGGGCGACGCCCGCACTCGCGCTAAGCGGGGCGTGCTGCGCGCAGGCAATGGTCGCCTCCGCGAGGGCTGCCGTGCCGCTGATTGCCGAATTTTTTTTTAAATAATAATTTTCTCTAGAACACTATAATTTCCAAACTCCCTTTTTTATTTTTATTTTATAAGTTTTTGTTTTTTATTTTTTATTTCCAAAAAGCAAATTTAACAAGGAAATTATTACTTCCAATTTTTTTGCCCATGAACAGGCGTCTAATCATCATTGGGTAATCCTGATCTGGACTGCCTGAGGACCCGGCGTCTACAAGTGCGTCCCTTGTGGATTTTAACACTAACTTTTCTTGGTGAAAAATGCATTTTTTTTGGGAATTTTCACATAACCCTGTGCCTTATATTTGCTTGGAGTGGACCCAACCCAATCCAGCGGCTTTTTGTTCTTCTTTTTTTTTTTTAAAGGACAGACTGCCTAATTTCAGTTTTTCGCCCTATCCTTTTGCATAACTTTTTCTTAGAGAGCCAGTTACGGTTTTTTTATCTCTAACGGCCTTTTTCTCTTCTTTTTTTTTTGGCAAATTATAAGATAGGCAGAAACTGTTATTAGAGATCCTCCAAAGGTAACCTATATGTACTTACATTCTAGATTGTGGTTGTATGAGCTTGATTCTACTCATGAAGGTGCCGTAGAATTGGCTTCACAATTGATAGTAGAATGAATCAACTGAAGGACTTGAATGGCAAGAGTAACAGAGGGTAGATAGTAACAATGTGCTACATTTATATCGGAACTAGACAAGTTTAAGTATGCAAAGTGAACTATTCCAATCATATCAACTTATCATTGCATAAATACACATATTTCAACTTGATTTCATTATACATTATCATTATTTGGCATTAATCTCAAAAAATACAACACCCCTATCTAATCTCGAGATAAATCTTGAAAGTATCAAACTCCTGTTATCAATCGGCCCTCTCAGGTTTTCATGATTGCAGATTTTCTCTTAACCCTTAACCTTTTTTTCTTTTTTCCCTAGCAGGGTGCCAAATTTTAGCAAGATCATTGTTTTTTGATTTTCGACCCTCAAGCCATTTATTTTTTACTTTATTCTTTTTTTAGCCATTTCCATGGGACCTCCTTTAGTCTTGTCAACATATACGTGGTTCCTTTGAATTTACTTTCATCACTGTTATCCAGGATGCCTGCTCCTTTTGACAATGCCTTTTTTGTAGTACCCAAGGCTTCATCTTGTCTCTTGTACAAACTAGCTGAGGCAGTGAGTTCTCTATTTGAAACATTACTGTGAGAGCCCATGCTTTCCCTTTATTGGCTTTGGTGGCTCAATTTCTAAAGTATCATTTAATGTTTGAGATTGGGTTATAGGTTGGCCTTAGATGGTTTAAGACGAAATTGTGTTTTTTTTTTGTTTTTTGTTTTTTGCTTTATTGTTTTTACTAGATCAAAAGGAAAGGAGTTCTAAGACTTGATTTTAATGAGTTATGCTGTGGTTATTTTAAGGAGAAGGGAATGTGTAGACACCGGGTCCCGAGTAGCCTTGATCAGGATTACCCGATGATGAAATTTAGCTATGCCGGCTTATAGGCAAAAAGATTGGAGCTCAGAAGTGATTTTCCTTGTCTTTTCGGTGAGTAAAAAGGGTATTATAAAAATATTTTAAAAATATTCTTTTAAATTATTTTGAAGAAGAAAAAGTGTGTTTTAGGTTGGTGGTATTTTATATAAAAAAAAAAAAAGGTGAAAAATGATGGAAAAATGTTGAAAATAAAGTGGGGGAAAAATTTAGCAACGGAAGGGCGACGGCCGAAGCCGTCGCCAATTTACGTGCGCGGAGCGCGCGCTCCGCGCGACCGACGCCCTTGGCATCGGTCGTTTTGCGCAAGCGATGCCTTGGGCGTCGCTCGCTCCGCGCACGACGTGCGCGGAAGTTCCGCACAACTCCGCGCGGAGACGTGCGCGAGGCGCGCGGAAATCGCCGAAATCGCCCCCATTTTGCCCACTTCGCCCATTTTCGACCCCCACTCGATTTTCAACCATTTTTGGACGGTTTTTGGGGTTTTTTGGGTAGTTTTTGATGGTTAAAAACACTAGAAAAATGGAGAAACGGGGGAGGACGAATGAGGAACATTTTGGAGAAAAAAAACAGAATTTTGGAGCTTTGAGTGGAGAGAAAAAAATCCATCTTACACACTTGTTTCCAAGAGCTTTTCTTCAAGTTTTCAAGCTATTTTCTAAGGATTTTCACAAGAGAAGACAAGGAATTCAACACTTCTATCTTCAATTCTTCAAAACTGAATTTGAGGGTAATTATTCTTGGCTTTGCTCATTAATTCTCTTGTTAATTTCATTTATTTTGGCTTCCAATTAACATATCAAACATGTAAATTCTCTTAGTCTCCATATTCTTCTTCTTATTTTTTATCTTCAATTATTCATATAACAAATAAGCTTTTTTAAATTCTATTAATCTTTTTTTTTTATGTCAAATTATTCTTTGTTCATGTAATTATCTATGTTTTAGGTTGTAAATACCTTTAATTTCTTAATGCTATATCATGTTTATTATTATGCTTTCTTTTGCATGTATGAGTGTTATAGTCATTATCTTATGCTAGTTATGCATGTCAAGTGGAATTATTCTCATGTTACACATTTATTCATGTCTTAACTATAATAAAATTGATTGTCACTAATCTTCCATGTATGTTAATAACTATTATTAATAAGTTGCATATGCCATGATACTTCATCACCTTATGCATGTTAAATTGCATCTTAATCACTTTATGCATGTTAAATTGCATCATAATTATTTTTTATGCATGTTATAGTATCTTATGCATGTTATATGGTCATTGTACATATTACCTTTTATGTTGTATTATTTCATTGGCCTAATCACTAACATGAATTTCTTTTTTTTTGATTTTTGGTTGCAAATCATTGTTTTATTCTCATTTGAGCATCCATGCACATGAAGGAGGAGTTGCGGGGTTTGGTATTTCCTTTATACATTTTTAATTCTCATTTCGTTTATATTTTTAATTTCCTTGTATATATCCATTGAATAAAATGTTTTCCTATGCGCACCTAAATAAAGATCATAAAAATATTTCTTACTAAATTAATTTAGATTTTTCATAATAAAATAGGACCAATGTCCTAATTTTCATCCCAAATAAAATCATCACATCCAGAATATTTTCTTTAATTGTGCATGCGGGGACCAAAGTCCTCATAATTAATAAATTCCCCGGTTTTATGCATGTTTGCACTTTTAAAGGGAGTTGTATTCCGCTCCTTGTATTATTGTAATCCATTGCTTTTACTTGCTAATTTATGGTTTTCCTAACATGAATAAATGCGCCTTAAATTAATTGTATTGTGTGGAGAGAGAGCGAATCAATGATATTAAAATTTGATCATAAACTAATTGAGGTAGAAATAGATGAGAAATCCCGGACCCAGCTCTGGTCTTTGGGCTCGAGAGGTTAGAGGTTATCCTCCAATATACTTCTTGGGTCACGAGACTTTAGCGCTAATCCTAGGCCTCATGGCCCAACATGGATACTAAGCGCAGTCTTAGGCTCTCCGAGGCGAGAGTAACTTTCCCAATGTTCTATTGGGTGGCGACTCCATGATACCTCTGTGCTGCCCAACATAGACGCACTTGCGATTTATTGCAAGATGCCAACGGACCAGCAAATGCCCGATCGCCCTCAAGCGGGCGGTCATAGGGGCGGCGCTCGGGATCCGGCGCGCGTCACAGTGGCGACTCCGCTGGGGACGATATGGTTCGAGATTTCAATTTGAAAATACCTCATTTAACATTTATGGTTAAAATTTAATTCATAAATTCGCTTTATCTCAAAATTGCATATCATCTCATTAGAGCTTTAGATTAAGTTAGTTTGGTCCCTTTTCAAGCCCCGGTGCGTTCCCGAAGCACGACCTCATTTTCACTCAATTTGGGGAAGTGTTAAGGATAATCACCAGCCCAAGCCATGTACCTCAATGGTATATCAAAATGACGACCCGACCGGTCGCTATGCTTGTGATGAGCTAGACCCGTCGGCAGGGATCATGCTTGGGTAGCCTTAAAGTAACATCTCCCTTGTCCAAAGCTCATGTAATGGCAATAGATACTTCCACTAGGTGAAATGTACCGTAATACTATGCTTGCTATATGGGCCATCATATATTAAACGAAATCAATTTAATTAAATGGTCTTCATCAAAGGCTTTCATGCCCTGGTGGGCCCATCTTAGTTAAGTTGAATTGTTTAAATACATAATTGCCAAACACCCATACGTATGTACATTAGATAGGAGCTGTTATGCTGCCGGTTTTTCACCGCGCACCATACGTGTCCATCGGGTTCCACATTAATCCATGGATTAAGCCCACCTAGGAAAGAGACCGCATTACCACGTGTGTGGGAGATACAAGGTTGGAAGGATCTATCTGCTTGCATGTGTTTGTCTATGTTGCATCAGCACGAGCATGCATTGCATTTTAATCATGCATCATCTTAACAATTTTTGAACTTCAGCCATCATAGATTCTCCTGGGTGGTCTAGAGGTCCCGACGGACGGTTAAGAAGGACGCCGCTTTTAGGGTTAACAGAGTTAGTGTCGGATCAGAGTTTAGAGTCAGTCTTAGAAGGAAGTGTGGGGTTTTCTTCCGAATCATCAACAGAAGTAAGCATGGCTAATCCATCAAATGAGTCTGATGCAACCCGGGCAGTAATCGTTGAGGAGGTAGGAAAGAGAATGGAGGAATTTGAAGCCCGAATGATTGCAATGATGGGCAATCTTGCCACCACCATAGCTGGGCAACAAGCTGCTGCTGCCCCTATCCGAGTGTAGACACCGGGTCCCGAGTAGCCTTGATCAGGATTACCCGATGATGAAATTTAGCTATGCCGGCTTATAGGCAAAAAGATTGGAGCTCAGAAGTGATTTTCCTTGTCTTTTCGGTGAGTAAAAAGGGTATTTTAAAAATATTTTAAAAATATTTTTTAAATTATTTTGAAGAAGAAAAAGTGTGTTTTAGGTTGAGGGTATTTTATATAAAAAATAAAAAAATAAAAAAAAAATAAAAAAAAGGTGAAAAATGATGGAAAAATGTTGAAAATAAAATAGGGGAAATTAATCGCGACGGAAGGGCGACGGCCAAGGCCGTCGCCAATTTACGTGCGCGGAGCGCGCGCTCCGCGCGACCGACGCCCTTGGCGTCGGTCGTTTTGCGCGAGCGACGCCTTGGGCGTCTCTCGCTCCGCGCACGACGTGCGCGGAAGTTCCGCGCAACTCCGCGCGGAGACGTGCGCGAGGCGCGCGGAAATCGCCGAAATCGCCCCCATTTTGCCCACTTCGCCCATTTTCGACCCCCACTCGATTTTCAACCATTTTTGGACGGTTTTTGGGGTTTTTTTGGGTAATTTTTGATGGTTAAAAACACTGAAAAAATTCAGAAACGAGGGAGGACGAATCAGGAACATTTTGGAAAAAAAAAACTGAATTTTGGAGCTTTGAGTTGAGAGAAAAAAATCCATCTTACACACTTGTTTCCAAGAGCTTTTCTTCAAGTTTTCAAGCTATTTTCTAAGGATTTTCACAAGAGAAGACAAGGAATTCAACACTTCTATCTTCAATTCTTCAAAACTGAATTTGAGGGTAATTATTCTTGGCTTTGCTCATTAATTCTCTTGTTAATTTCATTTATTTTGGCTTCCAATTAACATATCAAACATGTAAATTCTCTTAGTCTCCATATTCTTCTTCTTATTTTTTTTATCTTCAATTATTCATATAACAAATAAGCTTTTTAAATTCTATTAACCTTTTTTTTCATGTCAAATTATTCTTTGTTCATGTAATTATCTATGTTTTAGGTTGTAAATACCTTTAATTTCTTAATGCTATATCATGTTTATTATTATGCTTTCTTTTGCATGTATGAGTGTTATAGTCATTATTTTATGCTAGTTATGCATGTCAAGTGGAATTATTCTCATGTTACACATTTATTCATGTCTTAACTATAATAAAATTGATTGCCACTAATCTTCCATGTATGTTAATAACTATTATTAATAAGTTGCATATGCCATGATACTTCATCATCTTATGCATGTTAAATTGCATCTTAATCACTTTATGCATGTTAAATTGCATCATAATTATTTTTTATGCATGTTATAGTATCTTATGCATGTTATATGGTCATTGTACATATTACCGTTTATGTTGTATTATTTCGTTGGCCTAATCACTAACATGAATTTCTTTTTGATTTTTGGTTGCAAATCATTGTTTTATTCTCATTTGAGCATCCATGCACATGAAGGAGGAGTTGCGGGGTTTGGTATTTCCTTTATACATTTTTAATTCTCATTTCGTTTATATTTTTAATTTCCTTGTATATATGCATTGAATAAAATGTTTTCCTATGCGCACCTAAATAAAGATCATAAAAATATTTCTTACTAAATTAATTTAGATTTTTCATAATAAAATGGGACCAATGTCCTAATTTTCATCCCAAATAAAATCATCACATCCAGAATATTTTCTTTAATTGTGCATGCGGGGACCAAAGTCCTCATAATTAATAAATTCCCCGGTTTTATGTATGTTTGCACTTTTAAATGGGAGTTGTATTCCGCTCCTTGTATTATTGTAATTCATTGCTTTACTTGCTAATTTATGGTTTTCCTAACATGAGTAAATGCGCCTTAAATTAATTGCATTGTGTGGAGAGAGAGCGAATTAATGACAATTAAAATTCAATCATAAATTAATCGAGGTAGAAATAGATGAGAAATCCCGGACCCAGCTCTGGTCTTTGGGCTCGAGAGGTTAGAGGTTATCCTCCAAAATACTTCTTGGGTCACGAGACTTTAGCGCTAATCCTAGGCCTCATGGCCCAACATGGATACTAAGCGCAGTCTTAGGCTCTCCGAGGCGAGAGTAACTTTCCCAATGTCCTATTGGGTGGCGACTCCATGATACCTCTTTGTTGCCCAACATAGACGCACTTGCGATTTATTGCAAGATGCCAACGGACCCGCAAATGCCCGATCGCCCTCAAGCGGGCGGTCATAGGGGCGGCGCTCGGGATCCGGCGCGCGTCACAGTGGCGACTCCACTGGGGACGATATGGTTCGAGATTTCAATTTGAAAATACCTCGTTTAACATTTATGGTTAAAATTTAATTCATAAATTCGCTTTATCTCAAAATTGCATATCATCTCATTAGAGTTTTAGATTAAGTTAGTTTGGTCCCTTTTCAAGCCCCGGTGCGTTCCCGAAGCACGACCTCATTTTCACTCAATTTGGGGAAGTGTTAAGGATAATCACCAGCCCAAGCCATGTACCTCAATGGTATATCAAAATGACGACCCGACCGGTCGCTATGCTTGTGATGAGCTAGACCCGTCGGCAGGGATCATGCTTGGGTAGCCTTAAAATAACATCTCCCTTGTCCAAAGCTCATGTAATGGCAATAGATACTTCCACTAGGTGAAATGTACCGTAATACTATGCTTGCTATATGGGCCATCATATATTAAACGAAACCAATTTAATTAAATGGTCTTCATCAAAGGCTTTCATGCCCCGGTGGGCCCATCTTAGTTAAGTTGAATTGTTTAAATACGTAATGGCCAAACACCCATACGTATGTACATTAGATAGGAGCTGTTATGCTGCCGGTTTTTCACCGCGCACCATACGCGTCCATTGGGTTCCCCGTTAACTCATGGATCAAGCCCACCTAGGAAAGAGACCGCATTACCACGTGTGTGGGAGATACAAGGTTGGAACGATCTATCTGCTTGCATGTGTTTGTCTATGTTGCATCAGCATGAGCATGCATTGCATTTTAATCATGCATCATCTTAACAATTTTTGAACTTCAGCCATCATAGATTCTCCTGGGTGGTCTAGAGGTCCCGACGGACGGTTAAGAAGGACGCCGCTTTTGGGGTTAACTGAGTTAGTGTCAGATCAGAGTTCAGAGTCAGTTTTAGAAGGAAGTGTGGGGTTTTCTTCCGAATCATCAATAGAAGTAAGTATGGCTAATCCATCAAATGAGTCTGATGCAACTCGGGCAATAATCACCGAGGAGGTAGGAAAGAGAATGGAGGAATTTGAAGCCCGAATGATTGCAATGATGGGCAATCTTGCCACCACCATAGCTGGTCAACAAGCTGCTGCTGCCCCTATCCGAGTACCAGCTGAACAAGAGGTTGTAAGAGAAGAACGTCCTGTTGCAATTAACCAACCAGTGGTTGACCCACCTGTTGTCGAGCAAAGAGTGCCTGCACCTATTGAGCGCAGAGAGGGCCCCAGGTCTGAAGCTGAATTTGGGGAAGATGAGCTAGAGGAGCATAAAGTAGCTAAAGAGAAGTCGCCAAAACTAGATGAGGCAATATGGAGGAAAATGGAAGAGAGATTTGAGGTCATGGCAAGGATGATGACCGTGGGAAAAGGAATGAACCCGGAAGACCGAGAGCTGGATGGGGATGACCTAATTCCCCAGAATTTTAAGATGACGGATATTCCCAAATTTGATGGCACCTCTGATCCTGCCGCACACATCAAGCAATACTCGCTGGTCATGAAGGGAACAACCTTAACAAGAAAGCAGAAGATAGAATATTTCTGCTTGAGTCTTACAGGAGCTGCTATTGATTGGTACCATGGGCTTGACAGGAGATCCAAGGAGGACTGGGACTTGTTGACCGAAGAGTTCCTTAAGCAGTACGATTGCAGTACACGGATGGAGGTCACTTTGAAAGATCTCGAGTTATTACAGCAGAAGGCTGGGGAGTCCTTCCACGAGTACCTTACTCGGTGGAGAAACCGGGTTATGGAGATGAAACGCAAACCGGACACTTCTGATCAGATTCGGCTTTTCATTCGAAATGCCAGTCCTTACTTAAGAGAGGGACTGAAAATGAAGGGACTCAAGGATTGGGAGTCTTTGAAGGACATTGCCATAGAAGCGAAAGGAGAATATTTATCCAAGAGGGAAAATAGTGAGTCCTATGCCCGGAGGGGATACAGCAATCAGGGGACGGCCAAACCAGTAGGTTCAAGCAGTGGTAACAGAGTTGGGAAGACTGCCGAGGTGTCCGCAACCGGCGTAAGTCAGAGGTATTTCTCCAACTTGGGTAAGCCTTTATCATGGGTGCTGAAGAGGCTAGTAAAAGAAGGAAAACTGCGGCCCTTATCACCTAAACCGGCCAAGGCCCAAGGGCAGCCAGGGCACAAAGAGAATGAATACTGCGCATTCCACCAACATACCGGGCATTTGACGGATGAGTGTATAACGCTAAGACATCGGGTCCAAGATCTAATTGACAACAAGCAGATCACCGATCCTGAGCAGAGAGAAAGCAAGAAGAAGTCGGGTTATAACACAGTGCCACCTCCAGTCTTTATGATCGGATCGAGCCTACCAGAGTGGTACGTAATGCAAGATCTATATGGAAATGAGTATGTCGCTATTACTCGCCCTGCAGTGAATGAAGAAGGGATTTCCGTGGCCGCAATAGACTGTTGGTCCACTAGTGAGAGTGGAGATGACGAAGATGAGAAAAATGGAGAGTTTACGGATCCGTGGGATTCAGAGGAAGAAGAAAGAGTAGAAGCAGTAACAAGAAGTGGGAGGGTCATTCCAGAAGCTGAGAAGCAGCAAGACCCAGCACAAGCAATCGCAGAGAAAGAGCCGGAAGAAAATTCAATAGTGAAGCAACTGAAAAAGACCACGGCTCAGATATCTATTTGGGACCTCTTGAGACAGTCCCCCTCGCACCAACAGAAGTTAGTCGAAGCATTGAGCGTATCCACCGTAGCAACTACAATCTCTCCATCCGAGCTTTTAGACCTTGTAAAGGGGGGATCCGGGGAGAAGTTGGTTTTTTCTGATGCAGACCTACCAACAGAGGGTCGCAACCACAACCGACCTTTGTACATCAAGGCACAGATCAATGGTAAATGACGCGACCTCAGCAAGTGTACTGAATCGGCAAGTAATATAGTGGAATATAATTAAGACCACAAGTTATCGAACCCAAGGGACTGTGTTGTGTAAAATTTTAACAATTAAATGTATGCTAAAGAATTCCCAATTATTTTGATTTGGTGATTGTTTAACGCAGAAGATATAATAATCTAACTAATGATATTAATGTCTAAGAATATTAACGATTTAATAATACAGTAATTTGATAAAATAACTAAGAGATCTTGCTAAAGAATACCCATTCTCCCCAATGATATCATGTGAATACTTAATTCAACAATTTCATATACAATCAGTGAACAACCTAGCCTATACCATAGCCTGCCTTTCGGATCAAGCTTTTCTAACACATGCACCTACCACCCTGGATTCAGCACATATTTTAGCATTGAAACAGGTCTTAAGTCCTAAGCTTAGATGATCCTACCATCCCGGATTAAGATACCAAAGCTTAATTATCTTCTACAATTCTGAACCTATTAAAATAGAGATCCACAGATTTAACTACCATCTCGGATTAATCAAACCAGTGAAAATCAATAGAAATAGAACAAATTATATATAAGCTAATGAAGTGAATACAATCTAAGATTATCACAGCAGATTACTCTTAAACTTGCATTAATTTCAATAACTAAAACAGATAAATTTGGAGAAGATAAAACTGAAGCATATGCATAAATCAATCCACGCAAGCATTCACATGATTATTGGGGATTCAAGGCATCCCTTAACAAGAAAGGAACTACTCACTCATAATTGACATAAAAACTGAATTAAATAGAGATAAGTTGATATTACCCATTTGAGATCTGAAAATGAAATTCTTACAATAATAAAATTGATGTTCTTCCCGTCTGATCTATTCTCAAAACTTCAAAAAGAAATAATAATCTCCCACTATCTCTAATTATTCTCTCAGATTTAAAATAACAACAGCATAAATTAAATTCTAAAACTATATGAAAAATCTAAATCTTCAGTTGCAGAAATAAATCTTTCTTTCTTCGTTCCAGCAAAAACTCAACTCCCCCGATCTGGTATTCTTTCTGACTTTTTATTGCCAATATTTTCATCGGTTGGTAAATGAGAAAAGGATTCTCCTCTTTTCTTCGGAAGTTTGGTGGAGTTTGAATTCATCCCACGTGACCAGTTGGTAAGAAAGTCATGAAAATGCATTGCCGTGTTGATTTTTCCATTTGTGAATGCATGGCCATGTGAAATTTTGCACTCCCGTGCATTAAGCAAATAACACTCACTTGGCCAAGTGAGAATTTGCACTCCCGTGCATTATGTAATTGCACTTTGTTCCATTTGACTTTCACAAATATGAGAATTTACCAAATTATCCACAACTTAGCATTAAATCCTTTTTCCTTTATTTTAATCCTGAAAAATACCAAAATCAACAATTAAACTTTAAAAACATAAAATTAACTAATTCAACTATAATTCCACCAAATAAATACTAAATTAACTTAAATAAATAAATAAAAACACACTAAAAATATCATTAATTTCACAATTATCAAATACCCCACACTTAGACTTTGCTCGCCCCGAGCAAATTAGAACAATCCAACTCCTCAAAATAATCAAACTGAAATAAAGAATCATGTAATTCAGAATCATGCTTAGCAATAAAAGCACTTAACAAAATTTCAACCACAATTAATTCAACAAGGCAAAATAAGTTAGTTTCTTTGTGTGTGTGCAAGACCAAAACATTTTAAGTATTTAAAAATCAAAACACCAATGCAACTCATAACCAAGCTTAGAATGAATGTACACTCAAGTGTACAAATAGTTTCGCACTTGAAACTCTAGAAACACCATAGGCCTCTCCTTTAGCACCGGAACCCGAAAGTCATCTCCGCTGAACAACTTAAAAACAAAACTTAGAATCACTTAGGTCTTTCAAAGGTTGTAATGGGGTTAAGGTATTAGTTATCAAAAAATGGATAAAAGATCAAACAATAAAATAGCCACTCTAAGATAAAATAGACTAACAATTCTAAAGTGTCTCCCATTAACTTATCAATATAGAACTCAACTTGTTTAACTTTTGATAATTCACAGCTCTTATGAGAGAAAAATATTTAAAATTTCTCACTTTCACAATTTATACCCTTTTTTAGAAGTCATTACTGATTGTCCCTTGTACGTACCCCACACTTAAGATTTTGCATTGCATATTATTTTGAATTTCAACTTCTTCTTCTTTTTTTTTTTTTTTTTTATATGCTTACATCAATACAACGATACTCTGGATAGTTACAAGATATAATTTCCACTATTATTTGACTTCAGCCATAATCCTTGAAAATAACATTCTCACTATACCCATCAATCCTTTTTCTGTTAATCTACCCAATCCTATAGTGGCAACTCTATAAAAGGTAGGCAAACGGCTTTTTAAGCTATATGGTAATTTGAACAGGTATATCAAAAAATAAAATTTGACACGCTTTTAGCATATCTCATTAAGCTCAACTTGGCTAACAAGGATTAATGTATAAAAAGGGTAGGAAAATAGGTCAAAATATGGTTAAACAAGAAAATATTGCCTAGATCACTTTCTAAGTTGAATTGAGTTGTTTGTATGCTTTGAAGGGTGATGAGGAAGGTTCTAGTGCTCTAACATTCCTTGCTCAACTATTTTATGCATTTTTTTTTTCTTTTTTTTGTTTAAAAACTGGTCTTTTGTGCTCAAAGAGTAGAAACTAGCAAATATAAGTCAAGTTGAATATTAATCTAGCCAAAAATTCATTAAACAACATGTTTGTTCTCGTGCTAAGCAAAAATCCTTAATTGCACATTCTAAATTTAAGTTCGATATGTTCAATATTTGAGGAATAACAGGGGCAAACGAAGTTTTATTGTAAACTAAATGATAATCAGAAACTAATGTTATTTCTAAGCAAGACTAGAAAATTCTAAAGCAACTATCATCCATTACGCTAAGAGTAAAAGTTATTACAAAACTACAAAACATCAAATTAAAAATAAAATTAATAATAAAATTAAAATAAAAACATCAAAATAAATAAACAGAATATAGATTCATGAACAATAAAGGGGTAAGATATGTTTACTTCCTGAACCAAAATTGAGCTTAACTGAACAAGCTCTACCCCCATCAAAAAAATTTTGCTGTCCACAGCAAATGTAGTAAGCCATCTAAGGTGGTGGGAGTGGTGGTGGAGGAAAACGTGTCAAGAAATCATGCACGAACTTCTCCATGGTCTGCTTAACCTCAACAATAGTATCCTGCATGGTATCCATCCTCCCCTGCATCCTATCCAAGCGGATCTGCTGGTGGTCCATCCTGCTGCTAAGCCGGTTAAGGTGATCTTCTAAATCAGATGGCATGGCTATCTCAGCTGGTGGAACCGCTGCTGGCTCATCATCACCTCTGTTATCATTTGGCGCTCCCGGAATCTCATCAATATGTATGCCATTTTCTCTCAGATATTCCTCTCGAGTTGTCCAGTGACATCTTGGCTTTGTTTTCCAAATCTTCATGCGTTTAAGCATGACATTATCAATATAAGCTATGTCACCATCAAGTGGATCGCCAAAAGAACGAGTATAATTAACAGCCTCAGCCAAAACGGTTGCTATCCAACCGATGGAAACAGCAGAAGTATTTGAAGAGCACTTTTGTAAATCCTGAATCCGCTGTGCTATAAGCAAAGAGCCATTAATAGGAATACCATCCACCATACACCTAAGTAACATAATCTGTGAAGCATTAAGTGAACTCAGGCTTTGAAGATTATTATATATACTTCGTGATAGAAATCTGTGAATAATTCTCAAAGCATGATCCCAAAGTGCATGCACTTTAAGCTTACCACCTCTCCACGGCTCAGCATTTAATGGATCTCGAATTTTTTCCCAATTTCCTCAGTAGATGCATTAGGAAGCTCTACCAATGCATCAGGTGAGAATCCTAAATGCTGTGAAAATTTCTTAAAGGACATTGAATAACCCTTCTTACCCAACCGAAACTTAATAGTGCCAGAAGCATTTCTATCTCCATCAAAATGACACTCAAAAGAGTATAATAAATCCCGAGCAAGATCTGGAAATACCTGCACTTTATGCTCCATAAACTGTTCCCAGCCGATGCCCTGAATCAATGGTAATATCTCTGTCCAAAGGTCTCCAACAGGAACATGTAGATAAAAACGACTGAGAAATGCTGGTTGGACATATTGGCACGTGCTAAAGTACTCATACATGTCAGATTTTTCTGGACTGACATAAGAAGGTATATGAGTGCCAGAAGAGCTTGATGCTTCAGTGTTCTTTGTCTTTTTAGGTGCCACTGTGAAAATAATAAAAAATTATGAGCATGTAAAATGGCAACATAAAATTTAAGCAAAATAATAGCAAGCAACTATCAGATGCAATATTGAAGTTGAAGAATGGGAATGCAGACAATTGGGCAAAAAAAAAAAATAAAAAAAAAAAATTTAAATGAGCAAACACAATAAATTTTATTATTATTATTATTATTATTTTTTTTTTTTTTTTTGATCGCCAATTCGTGAACGAAAATTGATCAATAGCAAATTAAAATCACAAAGCAGAGATACGGCACAAAATCAGAAACCATGAACAAAATTGAAAAAAAAAATTGATTTGGGCATTTCATTGAGCAGGTCGTGTGCACATGTTTGACAGTGAATTTGGAAGCCAAATTTAGGTGCGTTCGCTACCAAAATTGAGACCAAGCAACAAGAGCATACATATTAAGCACACAAGAAACAAGTTTGCCAAAAGAATTTAAAATGAGATTTAAATGGCATGTTGAAATTAACCCAAATCATGTACATTAAGAACAAAGAATAAAGTAAAAAAATGAAAATAATTAATCAAATTAAGGAGCAATCTTTAGAAAAACACTTACTTGAACTGAAATGGAGTGGAATGATGCAAGAAATTTGAGAAATGGTGGTTTATGTAGTGATGGTGTGTGAAGGGGATACACTGACGTGGGTACATGGAAGAGAGAGCAAAACAGAAGGCTTGTGGAAAGAACAGAGAACAAATAAATAAACACCAAGGGACAGCACCTCACGCGCCTGCGTGAGGCTGGGAAGGGAGGATTGCGCAGCTGCGCATGTGACATGCGCAGCTGCGCATGTGACATGCGCGGCTGCGCATGTCATGCGCAAAGGAGATGCACGGCTGCGCATGTAAGATGCGCGGCTGCGCATCTCTCATGCGCAGGAGATGCGCGGCTGCGTATCTCTCATGCGCAGCTGCGCATGGGAGATGCGCGGCTGCGTATCTCTCATGCGCAGCTGCGCATGGGAGATGCGCGGCTGCGTATCTCTTATGCGCAGCTGCGCATGGCCATGCGCAGGTGGGTAATTTCCCACTCACCCGCGCATGGCACTTGCGCAGGTGGGCAAATTCCCGCGGGTTCGTTTCTATACGCGACTGGGCATTTTTTTCACGCGGCGGGGCAATTTCTCACGCGGCTGAATAATTTACCTCTGAGACTTAAAAAAATTCTAATGCTAAAAATTCAA
The DNA here is from genome assembly GCA_947683425.1 of Excoecaria cochinchinensis. NCBI lineage: Eukaryota > Viridiplantae > Streptophyta > Magnoliopsida > Malpighiales > Euphorbiaceae > Excoecaria > Excoecaria cochinchinensis. The sequence goes on from CANTUQ010000004.1 coordinate 10,654,822, forward strand.
CAAATGCAAAATAAATTGATAAATGAACCTACAATGCTTCTGATTTTTTATTTTTTTATTTTTTTTTATTTTTTTATTTTAAACTCCTTAATTTAATTGAATCACACATCCATCTATTAATGCATTTTTATATAATGAATATGTCCAGAGTCTGCAATCCAATTTACTTCAACTTTGTATCTTTGTAGTTCATGAATCTATTAACAAAAATTTAAACTAACTAAAAACACACAAGAAATAAAAATGACTAAAATTTAAAATTAAAACAAATAGAGTAAATAATGTAGTTCTGAGTTTAAGAGTCCTCAGCTAGACTTTGAATTTACCTCACTCAGCTTCGAAAATAATGATTACCGCTGCCAATTCAGCGCGGTTTTCAAAATATGGTTTTAATCGATGGCCATTTACCTTGAATTCCTCACTCCCAGGTTGTTTTCTGATCGTGATAGCTCCGAAGTCAGTCACACTTACCACTTCAAATGGTCCCGTCCACCGCGACTTCAATTTTCCAGGAAACAACCTTAATCGACTATTGTACAATAGGACTTTCATACCTGGAGTGAATTCCTTTCTGATCAGTTTCTTGTCGTGCCATCTCTTCGTATTTTCCTTGTACTTCTCCGCTTGTTGGTATGACCAATAGCGTATTTCTTCCAACTCATTCATCTGGAGAAGTCTCTTCTCACCTGCACTCTTAACATCGAAATTCAGAAATTTAGTTGCCCAATAAGCTTTGTGTTCAAGTTCGACAGGGAGATGGCATGCCTTACCATAGACTAACTTAAACGGGGATAACCCTATAGGCGTTTTGAATGCGGTTCTATAGGCCCATAAAGCTTCATCCAGCCTCAAATACCAATCCTTCCTAGATGAATTTACAGTCTTTTCTAGGATTGTTTTGAGTTCTCTATTAGAAACCTCAACCTGTCCATTTGCTTGAGCATGATATGGGGTGGAAATTTTGTGCCTCACACCAAATTTCTTTAATAGGGCAGTAAATTGATGATTAACAAAGTGCCTGCCCCCATCACTAATTATGGCCTTTGGCGTGCCAAACCTAGTGAAAATGTTCCTTCTAAGGAATTCTAGTACAATTTTGGCATCGCAAGTCTTAGTAGCTATGGCTTCTACCCACTTACTCACATAATCCACAGCTACTAATATATACTCAAAACCAAAGGATATTGGAAAAGGCCCCATGAAATCTATCCCCCACACATCAAATAATTCCACTTCAAGCATATTGGTTAACGGCATTTCATCTTTCTTAGAAATATTTCCTACCCGTTGACATCTATCACATGTTTTCACAAAACTTTGAACATCTTTAAACATGGTAGGCCAATAAAAACCAGAAGATAAAATTTTTGATACCGTCCGGTTTGGTCCATGATGTCCACCAGCTTCTCCACTATGACAGGCTGTGATAATCTCACCTTTCTCCTCATCTGGAATACATCTTCTCAGCACTTGATCTGCACACAAACGAAATAGATAAGGGTCATCCCAAAGATAATGCTTTGCATCAGCCTTTAACTTCTTTTTCTGCTGCCATGTGAAATCATTTGGCATAAATCCCCCTGCGAGAAAATTAGCTAAATTAGCAAACCAAGGAACAAAAATGTCATTTTCAAACAAAGCACAAATATGTTCATCAGGGAATAAATCTGAAATCTCCCCTTTCTCAATGTGAGCATTTTCCAGTCTTGACAAATGGTCTGCTACAAAGTTTTCTGCTCCCTTCTTATCTTTAATTTCTAGGTCGAATTCTTGCAGTAGAAGTACCCATCTGATCAGTCTTGGTTTGGATTCCTTCTTTGCAAATAGGTGCCTCAAGGCAGCATGGTCAGACCACACCACAATTCTTGCTCCCAGCAAATATTGCCTGAATTTTTCGAATGCATACACAATTGCAAGAAGTTCCTTCTCCGTTGTGGTGTAATTCATTTGAGCTCCTGTCAAAATGTGACTTGCATAATAAACCGTACAAAATACCTTTTCTCTTCGCTGCCCAAGTACTGCCCCAACTGCAAAATCACTTGCATCACACATTAATTCAAAAGGTAAATTCCAATCCGGAGAAATAATCACCGGGGCTGAAATGAGCCTCCGTTTCAAAGTCTGAAAAGCCAGCATACATTCATCGTCAAAATTAAAAGGAGCATCTTTCATCAACAAATTTGATAAAGGTTTAGCAATTTTTGAAAAATCTTTGATAAACCGGCGGTAGAATCCTGCATGTCCCAAGAAACTTCTAATGCCTTTCACACTAGTTGGGGGTGGTAACTTTTCTATCACCTCTACCTTTGCCTTGTCAACTTCTATCCCCTTCTCAGAAATTTTGTGCCCAAGCACAATGCCTTCCCTTACCATGAAATGGCATTTTTCCCAATTCAGCACCAAGTTGGTCTTCTTACACCTTTCTAACACCAATTCTAAATGCCTAAGGCAGCTCTCAAAATGACTCCCATAAATGGTAAAATCGTCCATGAACACCTCCATAAATTTCTCTATGAAGTCATGAAAAATTGCCATCATACACCGCTGAAATGTAGCCGGTGCGTTGCACAGCCCGAAGGGCATTCTCCTGTATGCAAATGTGCCATAGGGACAGGTAAATGTAGTCTTTTCTTGATCTTCTGGAGCTATGGGTATTTGCATGTAACCTGAATATCCATCTAAAAAACAATAGAATCCATTTCCTGCCAATCTTTCCAACATTTGGTCAATAAAAGGTAAAGGAAAATGATCCTTTCTGGTTGCATTATTTAACCTCCTATAGTCTATGCACACCCTCCATCCTGTCACTGTGCGTGTGGGAATTAATTCATTTTTTTCGTTGGCTACGACTGTCATCCCTCCTTTCTTTGGTACACATTGGACTGGACTGATCCAATTGCTATCAGAAATGGGATAGATAATACCTGCATCAAGGAGCTTAAGTACCTCCTTTTTCACCACTTCTTGCATTGCTGGATTTAGCCGCCTTTGTGGTTGCACCACCGGTTTGAAGTCAGTTTCCATAAGTATCCGGTGCGTACAATAGTTGGGGCTGATTCCTTTTAAATCTGAAGTTGACCAGCCAATTGCTCCTTTATGCTTCTTGAGTACTTCAATAAGCATTTCTTCTTCCAAACCTGTCAATAAAGATGAAATAATTACTGGTTTTGCATTATCTTCTAAAAATATATATTTTAAATGTGAAGGAAGAGGGTTAAGTTTAGAATGTGTATCCCCCTTTCCCAGGTTCAGTCCTTCTTCCTGTGTGCTGTCTTCTTCACTTTCTTGCTCCACAGCTGCAATCACTTCCTCATCTTCCAATTTCTCATTCTCCAAAGAATGCAGTAAATCCTCATTCACCGGATCAGCTTCTAACATTTCCTCTTTCACCTCTTCTACACACTTGTCTATTGTATCCATAAAATAAGCAGATTCTTCTATATCATCTGATGGATATCTTTGAGCTTTGTTCATATCAACAACTAATTTTTCATCATTGAATCTCAGGGTAACCGTTTGCCCATGCACATCAATCAAAGCTTTTGCTGTGTTTAAAAATGGTCTCCCCACTATAAGTGGTACTTTCCTGTCCTCTTCCATTTCCATCACCACAAAATCTACTGGAAAAATAAACTTCCCCACTTTCACTAACAGGTCCTCTATCACTCCCTTGGGTCGCCTTACCGACCTATCCGCAAGTTGGAGTCTCATTCCCGTCTCCTTAAGATCACCAAGATTCAGCTTCCTGCAAATAGAATAAGGCATTAGATTTATGCTTGCACCTAAATCACACAAAGCATTACCATAAAAATTTTCACCAATAGCACAAGGTACAGTGAAGCTACCTGGATCTTCCAATTTCTCAGGGATCTTGTTCATGATTATAGCACTGCAATTTTCTGTTAGTTGAACAGTTCCATGCCCTTCTAATTTCTTTTTATTAGAACATAGTTCTTTCATAAATTTAGCATAGTTGGGCATATGAGCTAAAGCTTCAGCAAATGGTAAATTAATGTGTAATTTCTTAAACATTTCTATAAACCTAGCTTTTTGCTCATTTTTCTTTTCTTGTCTAGCAACAGCAGGAAATGGCAGTCTATTTATGTCGAGATCCTCTACCCTTGGATTCACTATACTCTTACCTTTATCCTTTTTAGGAGCATTTTCATTCATTTCAAAATTAAAGTTCGAATTACTTACAGTCCGTGTTGGCTCCTCCTTTTCTGATGAAGAAATTTTACCTTGATCTTCTCTTTGTGCCACGTCCTTTCCACTTCGCAGTGTAATTGCTTTTGCTTCCTCTTTTGGATTTCGATCCACAGTTGAAGGAAATGTTCCTGGTTGCCTTTGGGACACAGAATTTGCAAGCTGTCCCAATTGAGTTTCCAGATTTCTCATAGAAGCATCTTGGTTTCGGTTCCACTGCTCTTGAGATTTCCACCTAGCCTCTTGATTTGTCATGAATTGCTGCTGACTGTTTATGAAGTTAGCCATCATATCCTCAAGATTTGGCTTCTTCTCTTGCATAGGTGGCCTAGGTGGGTATCCCGGTGGATGGTATGATTGAGCTTGTGGTTGATTGAAGTTCTGTCCATGGTTGTGATGGGATGGGTATGGCATTTGGTATTGGTTAGATGATTGGGGTTGGTATGAATGTCCTTGATTGTGCTGAGTACTTTGGTTAAAAGGTGGTCTTGCTGGTGGGTGAGAGGATGAGGCATTCTGATTTCCATCTTTCCAAGCAAAATTCGGGTGATTTCTCCAGCCCGGGTTGTATGAGTTACTATAAGGGTCACTCCTTCGATAATCCCCTACAGCATTAACATTTCCCATTGCTGTACTCTCTTGAGCATATTGCCCACTTTCATACCACTCATCTTCTTGAGAAACAGAGGCTACATTTTTCACCCTTAAGTTTTTCATCTCGTTTTGCATTGACTCCACCTGTGCCCTCAGTATTGACACTTCATCTACACTATGTATTCCTTGTCTTCTTGAGATTGATCTAGGATTAGCCCACTGAGCGTCATTTGATGCCATTTCATCCAGCAGCTGGAATGCTTCTTCTGGTATCCTATTCATAAAAGAACCTCCTGATGATGCATCCAGCAAAGATTTCGTTTGTGGTGAAATACCAGAATAAAATTGTTGCATCAGATGGTAGATTGGTATTTCATGATGCGGACAGCTTCTTAACAATCTTCTGAATCTTTCCCAAGCCTCATAAAAGGGCTAATCACTCAATTGACTAAATTGAAATATGCTGTTGCGAATATTTGCTGTTTTTTTAGGTGGGAAAAATTTCATCAGAAACCTTTCTTGCAATTGATCCCACGATGTAATTGACTGTCTTGGTAACATTTGCAACCACTCTCTTGCCTTTCCAATCAAGGTGAAAGGAAATAATTTCAGTCTTACAGCATCAGGTGTCACTCCTGGAATCTGCACAGTGTCACTAATCTCCAAAAATAAGTCCAAGTGTTGTGCAGGATCTTCCACTTCTGATCCAGAAAATTGATTTCTTTGCACCATGTTGATAGTTGCTGGTTTCAGTTCAAATTGTACTCCTCTTGGCAGCACAATTGTCCTATGGTCTTCAGTCCATCTTGGCACAGCATAGTCCCTTATCGTTCGCTGCCTAGGGACTTCTCCTCCATAATTTCTTGGTACCTCTTCATGTGCCCTTGGCACTTGTTCATTCTCGGGAGGAATTTCATCAATAGGGAGAGGATTATTTTCCATGTTGTAGTCTCTGTTGGCTCTCCTTTGTTGACGCAAGGTCCTCTCGATTTCAGGGTCGTAGGGTGCTAATGGTCCTTGTCTAATTCTGCTCATACACCACAACTACCTGAAAAGAATAAAAATAATAAAATCAGAAAAATGAAAACACATACAAATAAAAATCAAAACTTACTGACAACACTATGTCCCCGGCAACGGCGCCAAAAACTTGACGCGACCTCAGCAAGTGTACTGAATCGGCAAGTAATATAGTGGAATATAATTAAGACCACAAGTTATCGAACCCAAGGGACTGTGTTGTGTAAAATTTTAACAATTAAATGTATGCTAAAGAATTCCCAATTATTTTGATTTGGTGATTGTTTAACGCAGAAGATATAATAATCTAACTAATGATATTAATGTCTAAGAATATTAACGATTTAATAATACAGTAATTTGATAAAATAACTAAGAGATCTTGCTAAAGAATACCCATTCTCCCCAATGATATCATGTGAATACTTAATTCAACAATTTCATATACAATCAGTGAACAACCTAGCCTATACCATAGCCTGCCTTTCGGATCAAGCTTTTCTAACACATGCACCTACCACCCTGGATTCAGCACATATTTTAGCATTGAAACAGGTCTTAAGTCCTAAGCTTAGATGATCCTACCATCCCGGATTAAGATACCAAAGCTTAATTATCTTCTACAATTCTGAACCTATTAAAATAGAGATCCACAGATTTAACTACCATCTCGGATTAATCAAACCAGTGAAAATCAATAGAAATAGAACAAATTATATATAAGCTAATGAAGTGAATACAATCTAAGATTATCACAGCAGATTACTCTTAAACTTGCATTAATTTCAATAACTAAAACAGATAAATTTGGAGAAGATAAAACTGAAGCATATGCATAAATCAATCCACGCAAGCATTCACATGATTATTGGGGATTCAAGGCATCCCTTAACAAGAAAGGAACTACTCACTCATAATTGACATAAAAACTGAATTAAATAGAGATAAGTTGATATTACCCATTTGAGATCTGAAAATGAAATTCTTACAATAATAAAATTGATGTTCTTCCCGTTTGATCTATTCTCAAAACTTCAAAAAGAAATAATAATCTCCCACTATCTCTAATGATTCTCTCAGATTTAAAATAACAACAGCATAAATTAAATTCTAAAACTATATGAAAAATCTAAATCTTCAGTTGCAGAAATAAATCTTTCTTTCTTCGTTCCAGCAAAAACTCAACTCCCCCGATCTGGTATTCTTTCTGACTTTTTATTGCCAATATTTTCATCGGTTGGTAAATGAGAAAAGGATTCTCCTCTTTTCTTCGGAAGTTTGGTGGAGTTTGAATTCATCCCACGTGACCAGTTGGTAAGAAAGTCATGAAAATGCATTGCCGTGTTGATTTTTCCATTTGTGAATGCATGGCCATGTGAAATTTTGCACTCCCGTGCATTAAACAAATAACACTCACTTGGCCAAGTGAGAATTTGCACTCCCGTGCATTATGTAATTGCACTTTGTTCCATTTGACTTTCACAAATATGAGAATTTACCAAATTATCCACAACTTAGCATTAAATCCTTTTTCCTTTATTTTAATCCTGAAAAATACCAAAATCAACAATTAAACTTTAAAAACATAAAATTAACTAATTCAACTATAATTCAACCAAATAAATACTAAATTAACTTAAATAAATAAATAAAAACACACTAAAAATATCATTAATTTCACAATTATCAGTAAACACACCGCTTGTGTCATGGTTGATGATGGGTCATCGATAAATGTCTGCCCTTTGGTGGCACTTCAGGCCTTTGGGATGGATGAGAGTATGTTAAGCAAATCTGACCTGACCATCACTGCCTACGACAACTCCAGGAGGCAAGCATCGGGAATTTTCAAGGCTTTGGTAAAGACAGGGCCCATTGAGACAGAAACAGATTTTGTGGTCTTGCCGATTCCAGCAAACTTCTCAGCTCTGCTTGGTAGATCGTGGTTCCACAAGTTAGGGGGAGTACCATCCACGTTACACCAGATAATTAAAATACCCCATGAAGGAGAAGTAGTGACCATTAAAGCAGCAAGAGAGAACCAAGTGTCTGCCTTGGAGATCTCTAATCAGCCATTCAGTGGCTTTCATGTATCGATGATCGGAGAAGAGCAAAACCTAGAAGGTAGCCCTCAAGTGGTGAATATGCTGAAGAAGATGCACTTCCTCCCAGGGGCTGGTTTGGGAAAAGAGTCACAAGGGTTGCAGAATGCTATCACTACACGTGGTCAAAAAGATCGAAAGGGGTTGGGCTACAAAGGAGAATATGGTAAGAAGAAAGGGTCAGGGAAGATTCCCCATATTTCGGAGAGCTTTGTGCCATCATCATCGGTTTGTGCTTACACCGGAGAAGAAGAACCGCAGTGGGTAGATGGGAAGATTATCCCTGGATTTGAAATTTTTAACGATGTCTTTGATTGGGAGATCGGAGTTGTTAAAGCTGTAGAGAACTTTTGGGATGAGGAGATTATAACCCAATGCAGCATCTGGGACAGAGATGAGCCCGAAGAGATTGTAACTGATAAGCTGTTAGCCACTAAGCTCAAAGGGAAGGAAAAAATAGTGGAACTAGAGCCGAAGATTGAGGATCTCAAGATTTCACCAAATCAAGAAGCCAAAGCACAGTCATCTGCAGCATCAGCATCGACTGAAGTTGATAGTCATTTAGATTCTCTTTTTATACCAGAACTCTTTGAGAACAATGTTAATGTTTCTGATTATGTTAATGAGATGAACAACTTTGCTTACTTGTGTGATGTTTCTGATGATTTCATTTCGCATGATCATAAGCATGATGCATTCATTTTTGATATTAATTCAATTGGCACAACTGCATTTAATCTCGGAACTTTGGAAAATCCAAAGGAAATTTTGCTAGCGTCAGACATAACTCCTGAAGAGAGAATAAAATTTGAGAGAATATTAAAAAAATATGAAAAAGTCTTTGCCTGGACCTACGAGGATATGCCGGGAATAGATCAAGATGTTGCCGAACATGCCATCCCAACTTACCCAGAGTTTAAACCAGTCAAGCAAAAGCTTCGGAAGCTTAGGCCAGAATGGGCACAGAAAGTGAAAGAGGAGATCCATAAGCAGATTGAGGCCAAGTTCCTGATAGAGGTTCAATACCCAACATGGTTAGCTAATGTGGTTCCTGTAGCTAAGAAAGACGGTAAGGTTCGAGTATGCGTCGACTATCGAGACCTGAACAAAGCTTGCCCTAAAGATGATTTCCCACTGCCTCATATTGATGTGCTAGTAGATAGTGCTGCTGCTTGTATGATGTATAGCTTTGTGGATGGATACGCAGGGTACAATCAAATTCTTAACAAGATAGTGGACCGGATCAAGACAGCCTTTATCACCGAGTGGGGGACATATGCCTATCGGGTTATGCCTTTTGGGTTGAAGAATGCAGGAGCAACCTATCAGAGGATGGCAACCAAGGTTCTCAATGACTTAATCCACAAAGAAGTGGAGGTGTACGTCGATGACATGATGATTAAGTCGGCTACCAGGGAAGGTCACTTTGAGGCATTAGAAAAGTTCTTTCAAAGGATTAGCAAGTATGATCTGCGACTCAATCCCAAGAAGTGCATTTTTGGAGTTACATCAGGAAAGTTGTTAGGCCATGTGGTAAGCCAGAGGGGAATCGAGGTAGATCCCGATAAAGTCAAAGCCATAAGAGAGATGCCAGTGCCCCAGAAGGAGAAGGACGTCAGAAGTTTCTTAGGAAAGCTTCAGTACATCAGTCGATTTATTGCCAAGCTAGCTTCGGTATGTGAGCCTATTTTCAAGCTTCTTAGGAAGAAGCAGCCGGTGCTATGGAACGATGACTGTCAACTGGCCTTTGACACCATTAAGGACTATCTGCTAAATCCTCCGGTGTTAAGACCACCACGCCGTGCCAAACCATTAATCCTGTACCTGGCTGTGGAAGATAACTCAGTGGGTGCTATGATGTCTCAGGAAGACGATTTTGGTGTAGAGTTTGCCGTTTATTATCTTAGCAAGAAATTCCTGCCGTACGAAGCCAAATATGTGGAGGTAGAAAAGATTTGTTTAGCAGTTATCTGGGCTTCTAAGAAGTTGCGACACTACTTTCATTCCTTCAAGGTACAAACGGTTGCCAAACATAATCCGCTTAGATACCTCCAAGAAGCACCCTCTCTACTAGGGAAGATGGGAAGATGGTTACTGCTATTGCAGGAATTTGACATTGAGTACATAACCAGGAAAACCATTAAGGGAAGAGCTGTAGCGGAGTTCTTAGCCGAGCATCCTATTGAGGGAGATCAGTTTGAATACAACTTCCCAGATGAAGATGTCACGGCATAACAGTACAAGGGTGGCAATTATTCTTTGATGGAGCAGTCAATAATAAGGGAGCAGGCGTGGGAGTTATTCTTACGACCCCAGATGGTGAAAGGTTACCATTGGCTAAGAAGCTGAGGTATAAGGCTACCAATAATGAAGCAGAATATGAAGCTTGCATCTTTGGATTGGAAGCATTGCTTGCTCTGGGGGCAAAGACCGCAGAAGTATTTGGGGATTCCTCCTTGGTAATTCATCAAATTAAAGGAGAGTGGTCAGTCAAGGAAGAAAGGCTGCTGCCTTATGTAAAGCACTTGAGAACGTTGAGCAGCCAGTTTGAGTTTTGCACTTTTCACTTCATCCCCAGAGACTAAAATCAGTTAGCTGATGCTCTAGCAACATTAGTGTCTATGTGGGATAAACCAACAGGAGTTGCAATGAAACCCGTGCTGATATATAGTTCGGAAAGACCTGGTTTTGAAGCGGAACAGGTGATGGACATTGAGGCCACTGATGGAAATCCATGGTATTATGACATTCAGAATTATTTAGAGAGATCAATCTTTCCAGAGGAAGCCACTGAGAAGGACCAAAAAATGATCAGGAAGTTATCCACTCAATTCATCAGTGTTAATGGCACTTTATACAAAAGGCAAGCTGATGGTATCCAGTTAAGATGTCTGGCAGAGAAAGAAGCTAAAAGAGTTATGGAAGACGTTCATGCTGGGGTTTGTGGAGCTCACATGAATGGCTTAGCCTTAGCAAAGAAGATCATGCGCCAAGGGTTTTATTGGCTCACAATGGATACAGATTGTTCAAAATTTGTGAAGAAATGCCAGTTATGCCAACAGTATGCGAATTTGAGGTATGTGCCAGTTTCAGAGTTACATAACTTAACATCTCCATGGCCATTTGCAGCATGGGGAATAGACATCATAGGCGAAATCCATCCTACTGCTTCTAATGGGCATAGATTCATCATAGTTGCCATTGACTACTTCACTAAGTGGGTTGAGGCTGAATCTTTCAAGAAGGTTGATGCAAGGGATATGGCTAAATTCATCGAGCGGAATTTGATATGCAGATATGGTCTCCCACATCACATTGTGTCTGATAATGGGGTACAATTCCTAGCAGAGACTAGACAGATGCTCCAGAAATATGGGATCCAACATCATAAGTCTTCTCCTTACCGTCCTCAAGCGAACGGTGCAGTTGAAGCGGCGAATAAGAATGTGAAGAGAATTTTAGCCAAGATGGTTCAGAACTACAAGGATTGGGCAGAAAAGTTACCCTTCGCACTTTGGGGATATAGAACAACAGTCAGAACCTCTACGGGGGCAACACCATTCTCTCTGGTGTATGGAACTGAAGCAGTCCTGCCGGTTGAAATTGAGCTGAAATCATTAAGGGTAGTCCTGGAAGCCGAGATTCAGGAGACAAAATGGGCACAACAGAGATTGTTGCAGTTGAATCTATTGGATGAAGATAGGTTGAGAGCCTATTACCACAATCAGGTTTATCAGAAGAGACTAGCTCGGTCCTTTGGCAAGAAGGTACGAAAGCACCCGTTAAAAGAAGGGGATTTGTTCTTTAAGATGATGAGGCCGGGAGTTCCAGACATACGAGGAAAATTCAGACCAACCTGGGAAGGACCTTTCATTTTGAAAAAATTGCTAACAAAAGGAGCAGCAATTTTAGCAGACAGCGATGGGAATGAGTTCAAGGACCCGGTCAATGTCGATAGACTTAAAAGGTTCCATGGCTAAAGACCAAAAATAAAAAGAAGAGAATAAATGCCCCGCGGGTCGAAAACCGAAAAAAGGCGACCTTGCTAAAATTGGGCGCCCTGTCAGGGTGAAAACCGAAAAAAGGCATCCTGGGCAAAAATTAAGGGCCAAGAGAAAATATTCAATCGAGAAAACCCGAGAGGGCCGATTGATAACAGGAGTTTGATGCTGACAAAACCCACTCTGAGATTAGGTGTAGTCATATGCTTTTGAATTCTTGTCAAATGAAAATCATGTATGATGAAATCATATAGAAATGTACACAATTTTGCAAGGAATAAAAGAATATATTTTCATTGATCTTTCAGTTCTGTCTCAAAAAGAGTTATATCAATTTTTCATCTAATGATTATCGCTCATCAGATATGTCCTATCTGCTCTTAACAGAAGCTTTGGTGATAACCTTCTCTAAAAAAAAAAAAAAAAAAAAAAAAAAAAAGGCCGTTAGAGATGAAAACCGTAACTGGCTCTCTAAGCAAAAGTTAGGCCAAAGGGCAGGGTGAAAACCTGGAAACAGGCAGTCTGCCCTACAAAAAAAAAATAAAATAAAATAAAATAAAATAAACAAAAGCCGCTGGATTGGGTTGGGTCCATTCCAGGCAAAAGTTAGGCAAAGGGTTGTGTGAAAATCCCATAAGGGACGCATTTCCCGTAAAGAAAAGCTAGTGCTAAAATCCACAAGGGACGCACTACCTTTAAAACAATGACATTCAATGCCTGGAGCGATAAGGCGGCATTATTTCAAGATGATCTTCCGTCAGTCAGACAACACACAACACAGAACATGAAATAGAATCCCAAGTAAATGATCATTGATCAGGGGGCAAGGGATATACACCGGACGTCTCTTTCAGAAAGCTTGTCGACGATCCTCAGGATTCAGGGGGCATGGTACAGCAGACAAGCTATAAATTCAGCAAACCATGGATCACCTAGGGCGCGATCTATACATTTTTTGCAAGCATTTGCATTCCATAACATACACACATGATTTCTTGTATATTCCTATGCATACAATCTTGCAGGAGAAATCGGCGGGAAACACCCACAAAAGCCAAGTGATGACACTAGTCCAAACATCTAAAGGAGCAAAAAAATAAAAAATAAAAAATAAAAAATAAATCCATAGCAGTTAGCACGATGGCGGCACTACCCACAAGAGGTTAGCACGACCACGGCACTACCAATTCACAGCGGTTAGCACGATGGCGGCGCTACCCACAAGAGGTTAGCACGACCACGGCACTACCAATTCACAGCGGTTAGCACGATGGCGGCACTACCCACAAGAGGTTAGCATGACCACGGCACTACCCACAAGAGGTTAGCACGACCACGGCACTACCAATTCACAGCGGTTAGCACGATGGCGGCACTACCCACAAGAGGTTAGCACGACCACGGCATTACCAACTCACAATGTTTAGCACGATGGCGGCACTACCCACAAGAGGTTAGCACGACCACGGCACTACCAGTTCACAGCGGTTAGCACGATGGCGGCACTACCCACAAGAGGTTAGCACGACCACGGCACTACCAATTCACAGCGGTTAGCACGATGGCGGGACTACCCACAAGAGGTTAGCACGACCACGGCATTACCAACTCACAATGTTTAGCACGATAGCGGCGCCACCCACAAGAGGTTAGCGCACCTACGGTATTACCAGCTACAACCAAAAGACAGCAGCAGCTGTCATCATAACTCCATCAAGCAGGAAGATCGCCGCTTCAGGTACGCGTTTCTTTCCTTTTCCTGAATTTTGGCTCACCTAGGCACCCATGCACTAGTCTCTTCAAAATTGGGGGCAACTGTAGACACCGGGTCCCGAGTAGCCTTGATCAGGATTACCCGATGATGAAATTTAGCTATGCCGGCTTATAGGCAAAAAGATTGGAGCTCAGAAGTGATTTTCCTTGTCTTTTCGGTGAGTAAAAAGGGTATTTTAAAAATATTTTAAAAATATTTTTTAAATTATTTTGAAGAAGAAAAAGTGTGTTTTAGGTTGAGGGTATTTTATATAAAAAATAAAAAAAAAAAAAAAAAAAAGGTGAAAAATGATGGAAAAATGTTGAAAATAAAATAGGGGAAATTAATCGCGACGGAAGGGCGACGGATACGTGCGCGGAGCGCGCGCTCCGCGCGATCGACGCCCTTGGCGTCGGTCGTTTTGCGCGAGCGACGCCTTGGGCGTCGCTCGCTCCGCGCACGACGTGCGCGAAAGTTCCGCGCAACTCCGCGCGGAGACGTGCGCGAGGCGCGCGGAAATCGCCGAAATCGCCCCCATTTTGCCCACTTCGCCCATTTTCGACCCCCACTCGATTTTCAACCATTTTTGGACGGTTTTTGGGGTTTTTTGGGTAGTTTTTTATGGTTAAAAACACTGAAAAAATTCAGAAACGAGGGAGGACGAATCAGGAACATTTTGGAAAAAAAAAACTGAATTTTGGAGCTTTGAGTTGAGAGAAAAAAATCCATCTTACACACTTGTTTCCAAGAGCTTTTCTTCAAGTTTTCAAGCTATTTTCTAAGGATTTTCACAAGAGAAGACAAGGAATTCAACACTTCTATCTTCAATTCTTCAAAACTGAATTTGAGGGTAATTATTCTTGGCTTTGCTCATTAATTCTCTTGTTAATTTCATTTATTTTGGCTTCCAATTAACATATCAAACATGTAAATTCTCTTAGTCTCCATATTCTTCTTCTTATTTTTTTTTATCTTCAATTATTCATATAACAAATAAGCTTTTTAAATTCTATTAACCTTTTTTTTTCATGTCAAATTATTCTTTGTTCATGTAATTATCTATGTTTTAGGTTGTAAATACCTTTAATTTCTTAATGCTATATCATGTTTATTATTATGCTTTCTTTTGCATGTATGAGTGTTATAGTCATTATTTTATGCTAGTTATGCATGTCAAGTGGAATTATTCTCATGTTACACATTTATTCATGTCTTAACTATAATAAAATTGATTGCCACTAATCTTCCATGTATGTTAATAACTATTATTAATAAGTTGCATATGCCATGATACTTCATCATCTTATGCATGTTAAATTGCATCTTAATCACTTTATGCATGTTAAATTGCATCATAATTATTTTTTATGCATGTTATAGTATCTTATGCATGTTATATGGTCATTGTACATATTACCGTTTATGTTGTATTATTTCGTTGGCCTAATCACTAACATGAATTTCTTTTTTTTGATTTTTGGTTGCAAATCATTGTTTTATTCTCATTTGAGCATCCATGCACATGAAGGAGGAGTTGCGGGGTTTGGTATTTCCTTTATACATTTTTAATTCTCATTTCGTTTATATTTTTAATTTCCTTGTATATATTCATTGAATAAAATGTTTTCCTATGCGCACCTAAATAAAGATCATAAAAATATTTCTTACTAAATTAATTTAGATTTTTCATAATAAAATGGGACCAATGTCCTAATTTTCATCCCAAATAAAATCATCACATCCAGAATATTTTCTTTAATTGTGCATGCGGGGACCAAAGTCCTCATAATTAATAAATTCCCCGGTTTTATGTATGTTTGCACTTTTAAATGGGAGTTGTATTCCGCTCCTTGTATTATTGTAATTCATTGCTTTACTTGCTAATTTATGGTTTTCCTAACATGAGTAAATGCGCCTTAAATTAATTGCATTGTGTGGAGAGAGAGCGAATTAATGACAATTAAAATTCAATCATAAATTAATCGAGGTAGAAATAGATGAGAAATCCCGGACCCAGCTCTGGTCTTTGGGCTCGAGAGGTTAGAGGTTATCCTCCAAAATACTTCTTGGGTCACGAGACTTTAGCGCTAATCCTAGGCCTCATGGCCCAACATGGATACTAAGCGCAGTCTTAGGCTCTCCGAGGCGAGAGTAACTTTCCCAATGTCCTATTGGGTGGCGACTCCATGATACCTCTTTGTTGCCCAACATAGACGCACTTGCGATTTATTGCAAGATGCCAACGGACCTGCAAATGCCCGATCGCCCTCAAGCAGGCGGTCATAGGGGCGGCGCTCGGGATCCGGCACGCGTCACACCGAGTACCAACTGAACAAGAGGTTGTAAGAGAAGAACGTCCTATTGCAATTAACCAACCAGTGGTTGACCCACCTGTTGTCGAGCAAAGAGTGCCTGCACCTATTGAGCGCAGAGAGGGTCCCAGGTCTGAAGCTGAATTTGGGGAAGATGAGCATGAGGAGCATGCAGTAGCTAAAGAGAAGTCGCCAAAACTAGATGAGGCAATATGGAGGAAAATGGAAGAGAGATTTGAGGTCATGGCAAGGATGATGACCGTGGGAAAAGGAATGAACCCGGAAGACCGAGAGCTGGATGGGGATGACCTAATTCCCCAGAATTTTAAGATGCCGGACATTCCCAAATTTGATGGAACCTCTGACCCTGCCGCACACATCAAGCAATACTCGCTGGTCATGAAGGGAACGACCTTAACAAGAAAGCAGAAGATAGAATATTTCTGCTTGAGTCTCACAGGAGCTGCTATTGATTGGTACCATGGGCTTGACAGGAGATCCAAGGAGGACTGGGACTTGTTGACTGAAGAGTTCCTTAAGTAGTACGATTGCAGTACCCGGATGGAGGTCACTTTGAAAGATCTCGAGTTGTTACAGCAGAAGGCTGGGGAGTCCTTCCACGAGTACCTTACTCGGTGGAGAAACCGGGTTATGGAGATGAAACGCAAACCGGACACTTCTGATCAGATCCGGCTATTCATTCGAAATGCCAGCCCTTATTTAAGAGAGGGACTGAAAATGAAGGGACTCAAGGATTGGGAGTCTTTGAAGGACATTGCCATAGAAGCGGAAGGAGAGTATTTATCCAAGAGGGCAAATAGTGAGTCCTATGCCCGGAGGGGATACAGCAATCAGGGGACGGCCAAACCAGTAGGTTCAAGCAGTGGTAACAGAGCTGGGAAGACTGCCGAGGTGTCTGCAACCGGCGTAAGTCAGAGGTATTTCTCCAACTTGGGTAAGCCTTTATCATGGGTGCTGAAGAGGCTAATAAAAGAAGGAAAACTGCGGCCCCTATCACCTAAACCGGCCAAGGCCCAAGGGCATCCAGGGCACAAAGAGAATGAATACTGCGCATTCCACCAACATACCGGGCATTTGACGAATGAGTGTATAACGCTAAGACATCGGGTCCAAGATCTAATTGACAACAAGCAGATCACCGATCCTGAGCAGAGAGAAAGCAAGAAGAAGTCTGGTTATAACACAGTGCCACCTCCAGTCTTTATGATCGGATCGAGCCTACCAGAATGGTATGTGATGCAAGACCTATATGGAAATGAGTATGTCGCTATTACTCGCCCTGCAGTGAATGAAGAAGGGATTTCCGTGGCAGCAATAGACTGTTGGTCCACTAGTGAGAGTGAAGATGATGAAGATGAGAAAAATGGAGAGTTTACGGATCCGTGGGATTCAGAGGAAGAAGAAAGAGTAGAAGCAGTAACAAGAAGTGGGAGGGTCATTCCAGAAGCCGAGAAGCAGCAGGACCCAGCACAAGCAATCGCAGAGAAAGAGCCGGAAGAAAATTCAATAGTGAAGCAACTGAAAAAGACCACGGCTCAGATATCTATTTGGGACCTCTTGAGACAGTCCCCCTCGCACCGACAGAAGTTAGTCGAAGCATTGAGTGTATCAACTGTAGCAACTACAATCTCCCCATCTGAGCTGTTAGACCTTGTAAAGGGGGGATCCGGGGAGAAGTTGGTTTTTTCTGATGCAGACCTACCAACAGAGGGTCGTAACCACAACCGACCATTGTACATCAAGGCACAGATCAATGGTAAACACACCGCTTGTGTCATGGTTGATGACGGGTCATCGATAAATGTCTGCCCTTTGGTGGCACTTCAGGCCTTTGGGATGGATGAGAGTATGTTAAGCAAATCTGACCTGACCATCACTGCCTATGACAACTCCAGGAGGCAAGCATCGGGAATTTTCAAAGCTTTGTAAAGACAGGGCCCATTGAGACAGAAACAGATTTTGTGGTCTTGCCGATTCCAGCAAACTTCTCAGCTCTGCTTGGTAGATCGTGGTTCCACAAGTTAGGGGGAGTACCATCCACATTACACCAGATAATTAAAATACCCCATGAAGGAGAAGTAGTGACCATTAAAGCAGCAAGAGAGAACCAAGTGTCTGCCTTAGAGATCTCTAATCAGCCATTCAGTGGCTTTCATGTATCGATGATCGGAGAAGAGCAAAACCTAGAGGGTAGCCCTCAAGTGGTGAATATGCTGAAGAAGATGTACTTCCTCCCAGGGGCTGGTTTGGGAAAAGAGTCACAAGGGCTGCAGAATGCTATCACTACACGTGGTCAGAAAGATCGAAAGGGGTTGGGCTACAAAGGAGAATATGGTAAGAAGAAAGGGTCAGGGAAGATTCCCCATATTTCGGAGAGCTTTGTGCCATCATCATCGGTTTGTGCTTACACCGGAGAAGAAGAGCCGCAGTGGGTAGATGGGAAGATTATCCCTGGATTTGAAATTCTTAACGATGTCTTTGATTGGGAGATCGGAGTTGTTAAAGCTGTAGAGAACTTTTGGGATGAGGAGATTATGACCCAATGCAGCATATGGGACAGGGATGAGCCTGAAGAGATCGTCACTGATAAGCTATTAGCCACTAAGCTCAAAGGGAAGGAGAAGATAGTGGAGCCAGAGCCGAAGATTGAAGATCTCAAGATTTCACCAAATCAAGAAGCCAAAGCACAGTCGGCTGCAGCATCGGCATCGACTGAAGTTGATAGTCATTTAGATGCTCTTTTTATACCAGAACTCTTTGAGGACAATGTTAATGTTTCTGATTATGTTAATGAGATGAACAACTTTGCTTACTTGTGTGATGTTTCTGATGATTTCATTTCGCATGATCATAAGCATGATGCATTCATTTTTGATATTAATTCAACTGGCACAACTGCATTTAATCTCGGAACTTTGGAAAATCCAAAGGAAATTTTGCTAGCGTCAGACATAACTCCTGAAGAGAGAATAAAATTTGAGAGAATATTAAAAAAATATGAAAAAGTCTTTGCCTGGACCTATGAGGATATGCCGGGAATAGATCGAGATGTTGCCGAACATGCCATCCCAACTTACCCAGAGTTTAAACCAGTCAAGCAAAAGCTTCGGAGGCTTAGGCCAGAATGGGCACAGAAAGTGAAAGAGGAGATCCATAAGCAGATTGAGGCTAAGTTCCTGATAGAGGTTCAATACCCAACATGGTTAGCTAATGTGGTTCCTGTAGCTAAGAAAGACGGTAAGGTTCGAGTATGCGTCGACTATCGAGACCTGAACAAAGCTTGCCCTAAAGATGATTTCCCACTGCCTCATATTGATGTGCTAGTAGATAGTGCTGCTGCTTGTATGATGTATAGCTTTGTGGATGGATACGCAGGGTACAATCAAATTCTTAACAAAATAGTGGACCGGATCAAGACAGCCTTTATCACCGAGTGGGGGACATATGCCTATCGGGTTATGCCTTTTGGGTTGAAGAATGCAGGAGCAACCTATCAGAGGATGGCAACCAAGGTTCTCAATGACTTAATCCACAAAGAAGTGGAGGTGTACGTCGACGACATGATGATTAAGTCGGCTACCAGGGAAGGTCACTTTGAGGCATTAGAAAAGTTCTTTCAAAGGATTAGCAAGTATGATCTGCGACTCAATCCCAAGAAGTGCATTTTTGGAGTTACATCAGGAAAGTTGTTAGGCCATGTGGTAAGCCAGAGGGCAATCGAGGTAGATCCCGATAAGGTCAAAGCCATAAGAGAGATGCCAGTGCCCCAGAAGGAGAAGGACGTTAGAAGTTTCCTAGGAAAGCTTCAGTACATCAGCCGATTTATTGCCAAGCTAGCTTCAGTATGTGAGCCTATTTTTAAGCTTCTTAGGAAGAATCAGCCGGTGATATGGAACAATGACTGTCAATTGGCCTTTGACACCATTAAGGAGTATTTGTTAAATCCTCCGGTGTTAAGACCACCACGCCATGCCAAACCATTAATCCTGTACCTGGCTGTAGAAGATAACTCAGTGGGTGCTATGATGTCTCAGGAAGACGATTTTGGTGTAGAGTTTGCCGTTTATTATCTTAGAAAGAAATTCCTGCCGTACGAAGCCAAATATGTGGAGGTGGAAAAGATTTGTTTAGCAGTTATCTGGGCTTCTAAGAAGTTGCGACACTACTTTCATTCCTTCAAGGTACAAACGGTTGCAAAACATAATCCGCTTAGATACCTCCAAGAAGCACCCTCTTTACTAGGGAAGATGGGAAGATGGTTACTGCTGTTGCAGGAATTTGACATTGAGTACATAACCAGAAAAACCATTAAGGGAAGAGCTGTAGCGGAGTTCTTGGCCGAGCATCCTATTGAGGGAGATCAGTTTGAATACAACTTCCCAGATGAAGATGTCACGGCCATAGCAGTACAAGGGTGGCAATTATTCTTTGATGGAGCAGTCAATAATAAGGGAGCAGGCGTGGGAGTTATTCTTACGACCCCAGATGGTGAAAGGTTACCATTGGCTAAGAAGCTGAGGTATAAGGCTACCAATAATGAAGCAGAATACGAAGCTTGCATCTTTGGATTGGAAGCATTGCTTGCTCTGGGGGCAAAAACCGCAGAAGTATTTGGGGATTCCTCCTTGGTAATTCATCAAATTAAAGGAGAGTGGTCAGTCAAGGAAGAAAGGCTGCTGCCTTATGTAAAGCACTTGAGAACGTTGAGCAGCCAGTTCCAGATTTGCACTTTCCACTTCATCCCCAGAGACGAAAATCAGTTAGCTGATGCTCTAGCAACATTAGTGTCTATGTGGGACAACCCAACAGGAGTTGCGATGAAACCCGTGCTGATATATAGTTCGAAAAGACCTGGTTTTGAAGCGGAACAGGTGATGGACATTGAGGCCATTGATGGAAATCCATGGTATTATGACATTCAGAATTATTTAGAGAGATCAGTCTTTCTAGAGGAAGCCACTGAGAAGGACCAAAAAATGATCAGGAAGTTATCCACTCAATTCATCAGTGTTAATGGCACTTTGTACAAAAGGCAAGCTGATGGTATCCAGTTAAGATGTCTGGCAGAGAAAGAAGCTAAAAGAGTTATGGAAGAAGTTCATGCCGGGGTTTGTGGAGCTCACATGAATGGCTTAGTCTTAGCAAAGAAGATCATGCGCCAAGGGTTTTATTGGCTCACAATGGATACAGATTGTTCAAAATTTGTGAAGCAATGCCAGTTATGCCAACAGTACGCGAATTTGAGGCATGTGCCAGTTTCAGAGTTACATAACTTAACATCTCCATGGCCATTTGCAGCATGGGGAATAGACATCATAGGCGAAATCCATCCTACTGCTTCTAATGGGCATAGATTCATCATAGTTGCCATTGACTACTTCACTAAGTGGGTTGAGGCTGAATCTTTCAAGAAGGTTGATGCAAGGGATATGGCTAAATTCATCGAGCGGAATTTGATATGCAGATATGGTCTCCCACATCACATTGTGTCTGATAATGGGGTACAATTCCTAGCAGAGACTAAACAGATGCTCCAGAAATATAGGATCCAACATCATAAGTCTTCTCCTTATCGTCCTCAAGCAAACGGTGCTGTTGAAGCGGCGAATAAGAATGTGAAGAGAATTTTAGCCAAGATGGTTCAGAACTACAAGGATTGGGCAGAAAAGTTACCCTTCGCACTTTGGGGATATAGAACAACAATCAGAACCTCTACGGGGGCAACACCATTCTCTCTGGTGTATGGAACTGAAGCAGTCCTGCCGGTTGAAATTGAGCTGAAATCATTAAGGGTAGTCCTGGAAGCCGAGATTCCTGAAGCAGAATGGGCACAACAACGTTTGTCACAGCTAAATCTGTTGAATGAAGACAGGTTACGAGCCTATTACCACAACCAAGCTTATCAAAAGAGGCTGGCTCGGTCGTTTGGCAAGAAAGTACGAAAGCACCCGTTGAAAGAAGGGGATTTGGTCTTTAAGATGATGAGGCCAGGAGTTCCAGACATACGAGGAAAATTCAGACCAACCTGGGAAGGACCTTTCATTTTGAAAAAGTTGCTAACAAAAGGAGCAGCAATTTTAGCAGACAGCGATGGGAATGAGTTCAAGGACCCGGTCAATGTCGATAGACTTAAAAGGTTCCATGGTTAAAGACCAAAAATAAAAAGAAGAGAATAAATGCCCCGCGGGTCGAAAACCGAAAAAAGGCGGCCTTGCTAAAATTGGGCGCCCTGTCAGGGTGAAAACCGAAAAAAGGCATCCTGGGCAAAAATTAAGGGCCAAGAGAAAATATTCAATCGAGAAAACCCGAGAGGGCCGATTGATAACAGGAGTTTGAGGCTGACAAAATCCACTCCGAGATTAGGTGTAGTCATATGCTTTTGAATTCTTGTCAAATGAAAATCATGTATGATGAAATCATATAGAAATGTACACAATTTTGCAAGGAATAAAAGAATATATTTTCATTGATCTTTCAGTTCTGTCTCAAAAAGAGTTATATCAATTTTTCATCTAATGATTATCGCTCATCAGATATGTCCTATCTGCTCTTAACAGAAGCTTTGGTGATAACCTTCTCTAAAATAAATAAAAAAAACAAAGAAGGCCGTTAGAGGTGAAAACCGTAACTGGCTCTCTAAGCAAAAGTTAGGCCAAAGGGCAGGGTGAAAACCTGGAAATAGGCAGTCTGCCCTACAAAAAAAAAAAAAAAAAAAAAAAAAAAAAAACAAAGAAGGCCGTTAGAGGTGAAAACCGTAACTGGCTCTCTAAGCAAAAGTTAGGCCAAAGGGCAGGGTGAAAACCTGGAAACAGGCAGTCTGCCCTATAAAAAAAAATAAAATAAACAAAAGCCGCTGGATTGGGTTGGGTCCATTCCAGGCAAAAGTTAGGCAAAGGGTTGTGTGAAAATCCCATAAGGGACGCATTTCCCGCAAAGAAAAGCTAGTGCGAAAATCCACAAGGGACGCACTACCTTTAAAACAATGACATTCAATGCCTGGAGCGATAAGGCGGCATTATTACAAGATGATCTTCCGTCAGTCAGACAACACACAACACAGAATATGAAATAGAATCCCAAGTAAATGATCATTGACCAGGGGGCAAGGGATATACACCGGACGTCTCTTTCAGAAAGCTTGTCGACGATCCTCAGGATTCAGAGGGCATGGTACAGCAGACAAGTTATAAGTTCAGCAAACCATGGATCACCTAGGGCGCGATCTATACATTTTTGCAAGCATTTGCATTCCATAACATACACACATGATTTCTTGTATATTCCTATGCATACAATCTTGCAGGAGAAATCGGCGGGAAACACCCACAAAAGCCAAGTGATGACACTAGTCCAAACATCTAAAGGAGCAAAAAAATAAAAAAAAATAAAAAAAATAATAAAAAATAAAAAAATAAATCCACAGCGGTTAGCACGATGGCGGCACTACCCACAAGAGGTTAGCACGACCACGGCACTATCAATCCACAGCGGTTAGCACGATGGCGGCACTACCCACAAGAGGTTAGCACGACCACGGCGCTACCAATCCACAGCGGTTAGCACGATGGCGGCACTACCCACAAGAGGTTAGCACGACCACGGCGCTACCAATCCACAGTGGTTAGCACGATGGCGGCACTACCCACAAGAGGTTAGCACGACCACGGCACTACCAATCCACAGCGGTTAGCACGATGGTGGCACTACCCACAAGAGGTTAGCACGACCACGGCACTATCAATCCACAGCGGTTAGCACGATGGCGGCACTACCCACAAGAGGTTAGCACGACCACGGCACTACCAATTCACAGCGGTTAGCACGATGGCGGCACTACCCACAAGAGGTTAGCACGACCACGGCACTACCAATTCACAGCAGTTAGCACGATGGCGGCACTACCCACAAGAGGTTAGCACGACCACGGCATTACCAGCTACAACCAAAATACGGCAACAACAATCATCATAACTCCATCCAGCAGGAAGATCGCCGCTTCAGGTACGCGTTTCTTTCCTTTTCCTAAATTTTGGCTCACCTAGGCACCCATGCACTAGTCTCTTCAAAATTGGGGGCAACTGTAGACACCGGGTCCCGAGTAGCCTTGATCAGGATTACCCGATGATGAAATTTAGCTATGCCGGCTTATAGGCAAAAAGATTGGAGCTCAGAAGTGATTTTCCTTGTCTTTTCTGTGAGTAAAAAGGGTATTTTAAAAATATTTTAAAAATATTTTTTTAATTATTTTGAAGAAGAAAAAGTGTGTTTTAGGTTGGTGGTATTTAAAAAAAAAAAAAAAAAAAAAAAAAAAAAAAGGTGAAAAATGATGGAAAAATGTTGAAAATAAAGTGGGGGAAAAATTTAGCGACGGAAGGGCGACGGCCAATTTACGTGCGCGGAGCGCGCGCTCCGCGCGACCGACGCCCTTGGCGTCGGTCGTTTTGCGCAAGCGACGCCTTGGGCGTCGCTCGCTCCGCGCACGACGTGCGCGGAAGTTCCGCGCAACTCCGCGCGGAGACGTGCGCGAGGCGCGCGGAAATCGCCCCCATTTTGCCCACTTCGCCCATTTTCGACCCCCACTCGATTTTCAACCGTTTTTGGACGGTTTTTGGGGTTTTTTGGGTAGTTTTTGATGGTTAAAAACACTAGAAAAATGGAGAAACGGGGGAGGACGAATGAGGAACATTTTGGAGAAAAAAAACTGAATTTTGGAGCTTTGAGTGGAGAGAAAAAAATCCATCTTACACACTTGTTTCCAAGAGCTTTTCTTCAAGTTTTCAAGCTATTTTCTAAGGATTTTCACAAGAGAAGACAAGGAATTCAACACTTCTATCTTCAATTCTTCAAAACTGAATTTGAGGGTAATTATTCTTGGCTTTGCTCATTAATTCTCTTGTTAATTTCATTTATTTTGGCTTCCAATTAACATATCAAACATGTAAATTCTCTTAGTCTCCATATTCTTCTTCTTATTTTTTATCTTCAATTATTCATATAACAAATAAGCTTTTTTAAATTCTATTAATCTTTTTTTTTATGTCAAATTATTCTTTGTTCATGTAATTATCTATGTTTTAGGTTGTAAATACCTTCAATTTCTTAATGCTATATCATGTTTATTATTATGCTTTCTTTTGCATGTATGAGTGTTATAGTCATTATCTTATGCTAGTTATGCATGTCAAGTGGAATTATTCTCATGTTACACTTTTATTCATGTCTTAACTATAATAAAATTGATTGTCACTAATCTTCCATGTATGTTAATAACTATTATTAATAAGTTGCATATGCCATGATACTTCATCACCTTATGCATGTTAAATTGCATCTTAATCACTTTATGCATGTTAAATTGCATCATAATTATTTTTTATGCATGTTATAGTATCTTATGCATGTTATATGGTCATTGTACATATTACCTTTTATGTTGTATTATTTCATTGGCCTAATCACTAACATGAATTTCTTTTTTTTGATTTTTGGTTGCAAATCATTGTTTTATTCTCATTTGAGCATCCATGCACATGAAGGAGGAGTTGCGGGGTTTGGTATTTCCTTTATACATTTTTAATTCTCATTTCGTTTATATTTTTAATTTCCTTGTATATATCCATTGAATAAAATGTTTTCCTATGCGCACCTAAATAAAGATCATAAAAATATTTCTTACTAAATTAATTTAGATTTTTCATAATAAAATGGGACCAATGTCCTAATTTTCATCCCAAATAAAATCATCACATCCAGAATATTTTCTTTAATTGTGCATGCGGGGACCAAAGTCCTCATAATTAATAAATTCCCCGGTTTTATGCATGTTTGCACTTTTAAAGGGAGTTGTATTCCGCTCCTTGTATTATTGTAATCCATTGCTTTTACTTGCTAATTTATGGTTTTCCTAACATGAATAAATGCGCCTTAAATTAATTGCATTGTGTGGAGAGAGAGCGAATTAATGACAATTAAAATTCAATCATAAATTAATCGAGGTAGAAATAGATGAGAAATCCCGGACCCAGCTCTGGTCTTTGGGCTCGAGAGGTTAGAGGTTATCCTCCAAAATACTTCTTGGGTCACGAGACTTTAGCGCTAATCCTAGGCCTCATGGCCCAACATGGATACTAAGCGCAGTCTTAGGCTCTCCGAGGCGAGAGTAACTTTCCCAATGTTCTATTGGGTGGCGACTCCATGATACCTCTTTGTTGCCCAACATAGATGCACTTGCGATTTATTGCAAGATGCCAACGGACCCGTAAATGCCCGATCGCCCTCAAGCGGGCGGTCATAGGGGCGGCGCTCGGGATCCGGCGCGCGTCACAGAATGGTTTGGGAATTGAAGTCTATTGACTTACTTGTAAAATATTCCACTTAAGAATAATTGAGTCTAGGTAATGGCTTTTCTTTATGGTATCTTCAAGAAGTGTTGGCATTCCAAGTAATTATGAAGGTATGGTTTCCCATAAACCTCCTTGGAATCTTATGCTTCTGAACTTTTGAATTAGCCAACTTGGAACAGTGTGTCATAATAATGCCTTTGTCGATCCATCTAGGTCCAGGCTAAGACTTCTTCCTCTCTTTTTTTTCTTTTTTTTTTCACTTTTCTATTTTTTTCATTCTCTCAGAATTGTCCTCTCTTCAGGAGTTAAATTAAATGCTTTTAGGACTTGTTTTGGAAAGTACCGATGTGATGCCCATTCTCAACCACTGGAACAGCTCAGCTAAAGCAGTCGAGAATGATCGCCACGCAATAACAAACATGCACATAGCATTATCATACACACATGCTAAAACCTATACAAATAAATTTCATCCCTTACGCATTCACATGCAACGGATATCTCATGCATAATTTGCACACTCACCTACTTATATACATCATACACATATACTGTAGGTCTACATTACAATACTTAACTATTACATTCTTACCTACAGCTTGATACAAAAGGATTAAACATTATATATATACAAAACTCATTGTCGAAAACCCAAAACCTACATTATAACCTCCTAGTGTTGACCGTTGGCAATACGGAACTCGTCCTTCACGAACGGATTAGCAAACCCTTGCTAAGCGATAACGCTTAGTGGGAAAACAACATATATACATATATATATATACATATATATATATATATATATATACATATATATATATATATATATATATATATATATATATATATATATATATAGCATACAATATAATAACTACACAATTACCATATACAGCATATTACAAGCATAATAACAATCAATTCAGTTTATCAAGATTCATGTAACATATAGGTGCATATGCCGCAGTTATATAATTAAATAGTTCCACTTATGTGTAATATTCTTCATTGTATTGATATACTTATTCACATTGAATCCATAATTATTTATTCATATAACACATTGTTCACTCGATACTTTTATTAATTCAGTCTTGCCTGCAATTCAAAGATTTGGATAACGAGTATCGCATTGGTACCCTATAGGTATAGTAAAATCAGTGTATGCGTGGATACTCGCATTCACATTGGTACCCAAGGTACAGTAAAATTCAACATATTCAATATTTCACATTGAAGAATCCAGCAAGGATTCAAATCACATTGTGATTCCAGAGG
This sequence comes from Excoecaria cochinchinensis, assembly GCA_947683425.1. Lineage (NCBI taxonomy): Eukaryota > Viridiplantae > Streptophyta > Magnoliopsida > Malpighiales > Euphorbiaceae > Excoecaria > Excoecaria cochinchinensis. Next base: position 10,682,452 of record CANTUQ010000004.1, read on the forward strand.
AATCGGACGCATTGGGCTGCAACACTTAGATCCTATAGGCATGCCTATCTATCCACTACTTGAGTCGCAGGCTAAAATTATCCAGTTCATTTATTAATTCAATTAACCACAGATTCAGAAGTTACAACAAGTCATTTGTAACTAATAACAAATTCACATTCTTGGCCATATTATGCCATTGAATTAACTCTTCACATATCTCATGGAATAACATGGCATAGATTGTAATATAACAACCATATAACTCATTAATCATATATAATCATCCCATTTGATATCAACGTTAAACACTAATTAAGTGTTATTATACTCAATTAATCATTGCTTTACCATTTGGACATTAATCACAAATGACTAAGGAGTTTGCACAAAAATAAGGAACCTCACGGTCACAACCATTTTGGTTATCACCGTGACATACCACAAGTTTCAGACAAAATGTAATCTAGGGCATCTCACGGTCACAACCAATTTGGTTGTCACCGTGACATACATCATTTACCCGAGCAGAATGTAACTCTTGAGTATATCACGGTCACAACCATTTTGGTTGTCACCGTGACATACCACAAGTTTCAAACAGAATGTAAATCAAGTTACCTCATGGTCACAACCATTTTGGTTGTCACCGTGACATACCAAATTCACTTCGGGCAAAATAGAATCCATGGTACCTCACAGTCACAACCAAATGGGTTGTCACCGTGACATACCAATCCCAACAAGGCAGAATGCAACTTTGCATACCTCACTGTGGCAACCTCTTGATTGTCACCGTGACCTATGCAAAAGTTGCAAATCACAATTGTGCAAACCAACTCATTTCTCATGTCACTCACAAGACTTCCATTCCACTATTTCATCCTCATACCACTATGCAAATCAACCTATTAACTAGCATATTGCACAATTTCCATTCAAATTAACTCAATTCAAGATGCTTAGAGATAGGCACATTACGTGTTCCACAATCCTAGTTATAATTCATCATACTATAGGCATCTCTTATTCACATGCCATTTAAGCTCCTCAAGCAAACACGTATCAACCAACATTTTCATACCATTCACACAACAAATATCCATATGCCAACATTTAACATTCAATATAACAGAATCAACTAACACATAGCAAAAGAAGGCAAGTTTCCCAAACCTTGTCGCCTAAGCTCCTATTGCTCACTTAGCACTAGATTCACCAACTTTGGGCTTTCCCTTGATCTTCTTCAATTCTTCAGCTACCAAATCAAGTCCAATTTCCATAATTAGAATACCCATGTTAAAACCCACAGAAATTCAAAGATCTAGAAATAGAAGAAGAAAGGCATAAGCAAGCAACTCTTGCCATGCTGAATTTCAGATTCTAAACATAAGCAACCAATAACTCAACATTTACAAGTTTCCTAAGAGATGCACGGGTAAGAAGAAGAAGAAGAAGAAGAAGAAGAAGAAGAAGAAGAAGAAGAATTTGAGAGAAAAGAGTGTCTCTAAACACATACAATTTTATCAACTTTCTCTCACCACCAAAAGCTTATATTGCATGTTATGGAATTAGGTGGCAGCTCCATCAATGGACACTCGAATTCCACTAGGTTTCGATTAATCCCACTTAAACCAATTCTGATTTTAATTAAGCTAATTAATCCATCTTAGTTTTAATCATGCACAATTGTCAATAAGCCACTTAACTTTCTTTTAGTTATTCAATTAAGTCCTTCATTTCTATTTCAATTTAGTCCACATCACAAATTAGTACACACACACACCTCCTCAATGTGATGAATTAAACCAATTACTACCAAGGTATGATTCGGGCTATTACAACCGAGATCAAATAAAGTTATTCTTGATGAGTTAATATAAATGTAACACCCCCTACCCATACGTAGGTGAACCCATCCGCAAGGGTGTGAGATGTCGTATGAGCAAGGGTTTCACCACACAAAGGATACAGAAACAAACATTCAATCACATTATACATACTGTGATGCGCGCTGGAACCAGCAAGGCCCTCTTTGAACCTGCTTTTAGGGCTCGAGGGATTGGTTCGCGTCTTTTTTATCTTGGGCATCATGAGTCATCTTGGATGCCTCCTTTTCAATAGAACATTGGAAAGGAGGATCTGGACCCACAACGCCTTTAGGCACCTTTGAGGTATTTTGGAGTCGCCACCCAGTTTACAAGAAACTGAGAAAGGTCTCTAACCTCTATTGGTCTAAACCAGAGATGGTGTCCGGAACTTCACTCTTATTAATGACTTAAGTTAGTAAATGAGTTTTTAAGAAATCAAAATTCTATCTCTCATCTCACGCGATAATGCAATAGGAAAGCGATAGGAAAGCGATAAATAAAGCAGTAAATAAATAAATTACAAAAATAACAAATAACAAATAGAACAAAATAATCCCCCAATAAATAAATAATAAATAAATAAAAATAGGACAGAACAATCCCCAAAAAATAAGTAAATATAAATAAATAAATAAACGCATAAAAGAAATTAAAATGCAACATACATAAATCGGGTCATGAATTTTAGGAACATTAGTTCCTTTTTATTTATTAGAAAATTGGAGAATTATTTTTAGGGTATTGATTGGAAAAACCGGGATGAGTGATCCCATTTTATTAAAACTAATTCTTTATTTTAATAGTGAGGTTTTATTTGCTAAAATAGGACATTTGTCCAATTTATTAAGAGAAATTCACAAGTTATTAATTATTAAAAAAACGAGACTTTCTATGATGCGGGCAATTAATAAAATATATTTTACATGCAACACATAAAAAATAATATAATAAAAAATAAATACAAAATTTAAAATGCAAACCCTAAGTTGGGTGGCCTCTAATACTTCGATACTCCGACCCAATCACGAATATAGCTCGCACAAATAAATTTTGAAGGAACAAAACAAAAATAAAATAAAATAAAATGTTAGTAAAATAAATTAAATAATTAACATAATATGAACAATTAAATTGATTAACTAAAATTAATTGTATAAGTTAATTAATTAAAATAAATAATAAATCAATTAGATAAGAATCAAATAAACCAATTAGATATAGACACTTAATTAAATGGAACTAATTAACTATAAAATAGATGCAATAAATAGGGGTGAAAATAAATGGGGTAAAAATGAAATGCAGGGGAATAAAGGAAAATAAAAAAAATGGTGAAGAGAAGAAAACACAGCTGTGTTTCCACAACGGAACAACGGGCAGCATGGAAAAGACGAAAAAAAGAAATAAAAAGGGTAGAGAAAACAAAGCTGTATTTTCTCATGAAACACAGCTGTGTTTCCACAACAAAGCGACGAGCATCGCCGAAAATAAGAAAAGCACGGGAACAAAACAGCATGAAAGCACAGCTGTGTTTTTAAAAGAACACAGCTATGCTTTTCAAATAAAATTGCGCGCAATGCAGAAACACAGCTGTGTTTCTTATGAAACACAGCTGTGTTTTTTCTCTGCTACGCTGATCAGCTCCGTGCCAAAGGGAAACAATTGGTTTCGATTTTAGAACTTCAAAACAACAAAAATTCAAACCTCAACAATCATATATACAGACAAACTAACAATCAACAATGGCATTACGGACCATAAATAGAGATTAATTAGGCAAAGACTAAAGGCAACAGAAGATGATAGATGAAGAAAAGATGAGAGGGAGCAAACCTGTGCATGACTCATGCATGAAGTTCACGAGTCGTGCACACTCTTCACGACTCGGACATAGAGAGCGCAGGGGAGCTAAGCCAGAGGAGAGGATCATGACTCGAATGAAGAGGACACGACTCGAACAAGAAGACCTGACTTGGACAAGAAGAAATGAGGACTGAACTTAGAAGAATGGGAAACAGGGGCAAATAGAGGGAGAAAAAAAACCAAATAATAAATATGACAAAAAGATCAGATCATGCAAAAATTAAGGATTAACGTGCTAACATGTTCATAATAACAATAAACATACGATCAACGTGTTAATAAGATCAAGCAAATAATATATACAATATATACAGCATGCACAATATATACAGTGAATAAAAACTTAATGGTTCAACAAGAACGGAGAAGAAGGATTAAACAAAAAGAAAGAAAAAGAAGAGAAGAGAAAGAAAATAAAAACGAGGTGATTAGTGAGTATTTATCCTCAGATTTTTAATGTTTAGATTGCAAATGAAGAAGCTCTAGTTTCCTCTTGGCTTTTCTCGAAAATGAAGCTAAAAATAGAGACTCCAAAAAACGTGTTTATGGAAATCACGTGAAGAAAAGATCAAGATAATGGACTTGCAAAACGTTAACAAATTTTCTTCTCTCCTCTCAAAACCATCACCAAAATGTTTTTCTTCTTTTTTTCAATCATTCTTTCTTTTCTTTAAGTTTTTCTCTCTATATTTTTCGTTCTTCTCTCCTGTTCCAATCCTCTCCTTTTCTTAATTCTCACTGCCCTTTTCTTCAAGTCACCTTCCTCCAATAATTCTTCCTCTTTTTTTCTTCCTAGCTTTCACTTCTATTTAAATGTAAATTGACAGGATTAGTTTACTTTCTCACCAAATCAAAACATCAATCCTAGTTTTTCAAACCAAATCCTAAAAACAAGGAAGAGAGACATACTGGAGAGGAACACACGTGAGGCAAGTGGGCAGCTCACCTCACCTGTGAGCTGGGCCTCAAGTGAGGCAACATCTCACCCTAAGTGAGATGGGCCTCACAAACGTGAGGCTCCATCTCACATGGGTGAGATGGACCTCACCTAATAGGCCCACAAAACTAATTCCAAAACCCAACTCCTTTTTTTTTTAAATAAAGTAAAATGAAAAATTTTTTTTTGAGGAAACCGTCACTTCCATTTGTCTATTGCCTGTGAATAGGCATCATTCTCATCATCGGGTAACTTCGGTCTGGACTGCCTCAGGACCTAGTGTCTACACATACTAAAATACAGCTGAAATTAAAACTTTTCAGAAACATCAGAATGATCATTCATTAATATAATAGAAGTCATTACAATAATGTTTTGATCACAACTGATATCAAAAAATAGTTACATATCCAAAATATACCAGGCGGAAGCTATACAAATTAATATATAGAGAGTTCTATTATAAAGGAATCATGCCATAAAAATAAAGCCCTAACACTAATCCCTCTGTGTTGGCTTGACTGGCAGCGACTCTCCCAAAAGAAAAATGCCTTCCGCACTTGTACGGGTGAACACACCATGCTAAGCGATAACGCTTAGTGGGGAAACACACAAGTGATATGGATGGCCATTCACAATGGTCGTCAAGGCAAACCACATTCACAATGACATATGCAATAATCATAATAGATTTATACATGCTCAAGTCATATTCATAACATTCATAGGCTGACATTTGCATTCGGATACTAGCAGATTCATATACTTATCATCAAAACATTCGGATATACATTCATATATTCACAGCAAACAAAGCAAAACAAAACACCTGCGGACTCACAATAGTGGATAACGAGTATACACATGGCAGTACCTTACGGGTACGAATTGAACGCATGGCAGTACCTTATGGGTATAAATCAAAAAACCAATATTTTATCTTTTATTCAAAACATTTTACTAAGGGGATCTTATACAAGATCCAAATACTTTTAAGGATCGCGAGGATCCAAACAGGGACCTGATCGGGGTCCAAACAGAACTGAGGGTTGCAGCTAAGAGACTCTATTAAGCATGCCTAACTATCCACTAAACTGACTCTTGCAGGTCATGCATAATACGCTTCACACTTAAGTATAACATATTGTTTAGAGTGAAGAATCATGAGTTAAAGATATGCACAACACATTCCGTATTCCAACCAAAACATTCAATATAATTTGATATAGCAAAATAAAATCTAATGATATTGGATATATGAAATTCCACTAAATAAAATTTAAAAAAAATGAATAACGAAAAAGGAACGAAAACGAAAAAAAATCGAAAAACTTCAAAAGCTGGGCAGAAGCAGTTTACACGGCGGTATGATATTGTCTTAATGCTGTGTAAGCCATTTTACATGGGGGTATGGCAAACCCATACCACCGTGTAAAGTGCACAGCTCAAAGGCATAATGACTTTACACGGCGGTATGGAATGTCCTTACCGCCATGTAAAATCACGGCCTAAAAACCTCACAAGGCAGAATGACTTTACACGGCGGTATGGAGCATCCTTACCGCCGTGTAAAATCATAGCCTTCAAATTTTGGGGAAATCTCACGATTCACACGGGGGTATGACAAACCATACCGCCGCTTGGATCGCCAGAAACCCAGAATTCCACCAAAAATGAACCTAACTTCTACACACCAAACACACACAACTTAAAACCAACATTCAAAACATTAACACCAACTTAAAAGTCACCTTTTGAAGCTCTTAACACCCAAGAACATATTATAAACCTAATTAATAATTCAAATCAACCCAACAATTTTGAATCTCATTTCAACCCACATAGCATTTAACCCAACAAAATCACAATTAAGCATTTCCAACACAATACCACATTTACATAGCAAATCAACCATCATAAAACTTCATCAACATGCCAATTTTTCAGAAAAAATCAAAAAAGAACAAATGCATAAAAATTCACAAAATTCCCAAACCTGATACTCCTATGCTCCAATTACTTGGTACAACTTCCAGAGGCCTTCTCTTTCTCCTTAGGATCGCGAGGAGTCTCAACTAGAAATAAAACCTGAAAATCAAACCCTAGATTAACCCCAAACTAGAAATGAAGGAGAAGAGAAGATGAAGAAATGCAGCAAAACTTACCAATTAAGGGTCAAGAGATGATCAATTCCACCAACACTCTCTTGGATCCAAGCTAGGGCAGAAGTAGGGAGAAGAGAGAAATGAGAAAGGGAAACAAAATCTACTTTCCCTTTCTCTTTTATTTTCTAATTACCCCTTTTTCCTTACCCTAGCCAAGTGTCATTTCCTCATTGGTGGAGATTGACCACTCATACCCAACAAGCATGCACTACACACACACGCAATGCTATCCTCACTAATGCACACCCTACCAACATGTGAGTATACACACACTAATGCAACCCACACACTCACATCCTACAACTCTATAAGCACTCACACTATAATAGAACCCACAAACATGCATTTTACCTAAAATGCCCTTATCACATGCCATCACACACCCAATGCACACATGCACAAATGGCTCCAACTTCTAGGGGGCAAACGGGGTGTTACAACTCTCCCCTACTAACAAGAATTTTGTCCTCAAAATTATCACCTGAACTGAATAGCTGCGGATACTGAGCCCTCATCGTCCCATCTGGTTCCCAAGTTGCTTCCTCAACTCCATGATGATGCCATAATACCTTGACCAAAGGGACTTGCTTATTCCTCAACTGTCTCACTTCCCGAGCTAAAATAGCCTTCAGTTCCTCATCATAAGAATAATCTGGCTGCACTTGCACATCTTGAACCGACAACACATGCAAAAGATCTGATCTATGCCGACGAAGCATGGAAACATGGAAAATATCGTGCAACTTCGCTAATTCCATCGGTAAAGCCAATCTATAGGCTACCGGACCAACCTTAGCTAACACCTCATAAGGTCTAATAAACCGAGGACTAAGCTTACCCTTCTTACCAAATCTCAAAACTTTCCTCCAAGGTGAAACCTTAAGGAAAACCTTATCCCCAACTTCAAACCGAATATCTTTCCTCTTCAGATTAGCATATGACTTCTATTGATCCTTAGCCACTTTCAAATTCCACTGCACAACTCTGATTTTCTCCTCAGTATCTCTAACCAACTCTGGCCCAAAAACAAAACGCTCGGTCAACTCTGTCCAACAAACTGGAGTCCTACATGGCCGACCATACAAAGCCTCATACAGTGACATACCGATGCTCGACTAATAACTGTTATTGTAGGCAAACTCCATTAGATGGACATACCGATCCTATAACACCTCCGTACCCCCGTTGGAAGGATACCGGAGCGCCACGCGCACAAACTCACATACAAACTCAATTACATAAACATATATCCAAATAAGTTAAGAAAACAAATACATTTAATTAAAAGATAACAAATCCATAAATAACCATATAGTTTTTATAAAAGGGATTTATAAAAGATAAACATTTACAATTACAAAATCATTCTTATACAAAAATTGTATTTTCCAAAATCAGTCCCCATATACAAAAATACAGTGGAAGACACATAATAAACTCCAACTACAGACTTCTAGTGGCCGACCTGCAGATGTCTGACTCCAAAATGAACCTGCCACCTACACGGGAAAAGAGCCCGTGCTAAGCGATAACTCTTAGTGGGGAGGAACAACACATGCATGTACATATAATTGCAATAAATATATATATAAGCTTAATAATAACAAAAGCATTAAAACGTATACTGCTCATGCATATAACAATTGTTCATCATACCCAAGTATATCGAAATTTAACCATTCATATACGAATACAACTATTACATTTCATCATATCATAATGCATAATCATATACATGTAACATATATTCATTTCATATAAATAACGGCTACATAAATTAAACCCATATAATAACTTCAAGTAATAGCCTGATTACTCACTAACTAGTGGATACGGGTACCAATGATACTGATAGGACACAGTATCCCAAACTAATGGAGACATGAGTCTCAAAACATTTTTATAATCATGTATACCCGAAGGTATACCGGAGACCGAAGCCTCAAACATCTTATAATCATGTATACCCAAAGGTATACCGGAGACCGAGGCCTTATAGATCTTATATGACCCAAATGGGGCCGAATCAAAGACCCAAACGGGGCCCACATGAAATAATTAAAATACAGCAGCTGCACACACACCCTGACCCTTGATAAGCGCTTATCTATCCACTAACTATGACTACCAGGCTAAAATAACACTCAATCATGATCTAAAATAATTATCATATAACTGAGGATAAATCAAGTATGATCATGTTATTTTATGAATACATGTATGTTGGTCAAACTCATAAACATATACCTCATATATAAGTCTTAATATGAACATATAACTCACGATTAAATAATGCAGGTACATATAAATTATATGCATTTAAATTATATATAAATATACATATAGGCTGATCAAATTTAGAAACATATGCATCTTATACAAATCTCAATATAAACATGTAAATCATAAGTATTTAACTCATGTAGAATATTATTAGTCATGTACATATATTCTATAATTAATAACCCATATGCATGTAAATTATAGATATATAATTCACATAAAGCGATCTTATTAATCATGTACAAGTACAGCTCATCCAAATATAATACAAGTTTAACCCATGTATATATAATCATATAATTAAAGCATAAAAAAAAAATTATAAATCATGTACATATATCTTGTAATAAAACAATCATCAACTGATAATACCATTTAATCCCAGCACGAGTCATGCTCGTGTGGCCGACTCGTGCTCGGCCAAATCCACCAGACACGAGTCGAATGCCTCAATTCGACTCGTGTTCTTCTAGCAGAGAGGAGCACGACTCGTGCTCCACATGTCGATTCATGTTCCTCAATCCCACTCGTGCTCCCTATGCTGAGAGAAACACCAAGGCCGAGAAGAGCACCCTTGTCCGACTCATGCTCGACTGTCCGAGTCGTGCTCGATCGTCCGAGACGTGTTCTTCCAGCCTGAATAACAAAAATCCACATGAAGAAGAAGAGTGATTCCCAGAATTTTTAGAAAAATGCAGAAAATAAAAAACGTAAAAAAAAAATAGAGTACATCAAAAATTCAAAACCCCATCTTGCCCAAAGCCATTTTTCGTGTAATAACTATGGAAAAACGTACCTTCAAGCCTCCAGATCGCATTTACAGCAACATTAACACAAATCACGTATTTTTGCTATACATCCAGAAGACATTACCAGAACGTCAACAACCCAGAATTTAACATTCACACTCATGCATATGCATCTCATTTACATGCATAACAACAAGGAGATATTTTAGAGTCGCCATCCAATAAAACATTAGGAAATGTCATCTAGCCTCACTAAGCCTATGACAGCAAATGTGTGTCTATTTTGGGCAATCAGAGATATTTTGGATGCCTCCTTTTAATAGAACATTGGAAGGATCATCTGATCCATGATACCAGTCTACTACCGGACCCATCAGACTAAGGCAAAAATATTCCACCTTCTGCTTCTTACTCAACCCTGTGCCTTTCATTACTAGGGTATACTGCTTGATATGTGCGGATGGGTCCGAAGTACCATCGAACTTCGGCAGCTCAGACATCTTGAACCTTTGGGGCAGTAACTCTTCATCACCCAGATCTCTATCTTGGGGCCCTTTCCAGCTAACAACATACGGGTGATAGCCTCTTTCTGCTGCCTCATCCCTCTTATTGCCTCATCTTCTATCCTGGGTGCTCTGGCCCTCACAGCTTGATGGACTATTGGCTCCTCATCTCCCTCCTCTATCACGAAATCCTCATTGGGATTAGGGATCCTTTCCCTTCTTAGCTCAATAGACACAACAGCTCTATGCTCATTGACAGGTTGACGGGCAGCATTACCAACAAAAGGAGCCCCCCTACCAGCAGGTGGTTCGACTTGTCCCCCAGCATAGACTATTGGTAGTTGTGGAGCGACAGGTGGCTGTGAGCAGGAGGATGAGCAATCCTGTCAGCCATGGCGCCCATCATATCTAACATCCTCCATTCAAAGTCCTCTAGTCTCCTAGAAAGGTCTTTAGTGGTCAAAGCTCCGATTTCCTCTGCCATTGATGATTCTAATGAATATTCACTAGTCGATGAGAGTGACTCAGAATCCCAATCAGACACTAATTTCGAAAACTCAAAGAGCATATTTGTCCTTACTAGCCGACCGTCAGAACTTCTAGTCCAATTAGATGAATCTATGATGGCTGAAAGATTTAAATTGTTAGAATGATGCATAAATGACATATACAATGCATAATCGTGTGTTATGCAACATTTACAATCGCATGCAAACAAATAGATCCTTTTAACCTTATTACTCCCACACATGAGGTAATGCAGTCTCTTTCCGAGGTGGGCTTGATCCATGGGTTAACGGGGAATCCAATGGACGCATATGGTGCTCGATGAAAAACCGGTAGCATAACATCTCTTAATTAATGCACATACATATAAATTTTGGCCTTTATGTATTTTGAACACTTCAACCACATTAAATGGGCCCACTAGGGCATGAAAGCCTTGGATAAAAGACCATTTAATTTGGTTGATTTTGTTCAATATATAATGGCCCACATAGCAAGTATAGTATTATGGTACATTTCACATAGGGGAAGTATCTATTGCCATTACATGAGCTTTGGTCAAAGGTGATGATACTTTAGGACTACCCAAGCATGGTCCCTGCCAATGGGTCTAGCTCATCATGAGAATAACGACCTATCATGTCTCCATTTAATATACCATGATGGTACAAAGCTTAGGCTGGTGATTATCCATTGAGTGAATGTAGGGTCATGCTTCGGGAACGCACCGGGGTTAAAAAAGGGACCAAACTAGCATAGATCTAAGGCTCTAATGACATGCAATGCAATTTAAAAAAAAAGGGTGAAATTTTTAAATTAAAGCTCAATTATATATTTTAACCAAGGTACTTTTGAAGCAAAGTCTCTTATGTCCCCAGTGGAGTCGCCACTATGATGCGCGCCGAACCCAAGGAGCCCCGAAGACCCGCTTTTAGGGTGTTCGTAGAAACTTGTAAGAAATTACAAGGGTGTCTATTTTGGGCAACAAGGAGGTGTTTTGGAGTCGCCACCTAATAAAATATTGGGAAAGGTCGTCTAGCCTCACTGAGCCTAAGATAGCGCATGTGTGTCTATTTTGGGCAATTAGAGATATTTTGGACGCCTCCTTCCAATAGAACATTGGAAGGATCGTCTAATCTCGTGAAACTTAAGACGATGCATATACGTCTATTTTGTGCAAGCCAGAGATATTTTGGGCACCTCTTTCCAATAAAATACTAGAAAGATCATCTAATCTCGTGGAGCCTAAGACAAGAGATGGTTCGGGACTTCCCATTTATTTATACCTTGATTAAATTTTAATTGAGTTTTGAATTTAAGATTTCATCCCCTTTTCTCATACATTTAAATGCAATAATTAGAACGCATATCAATTACATAATAAAAACGATAAAGAAAAACAAGATAAAAAGGGGTAAATAAAATTACAATAAATTACAATAAAACTAGGGGCGAAATACAACCCCCAATGTAAAGTAAATGCGAATCATGCCTAAAGCGGGATATTCATTAAGCTTGAGGACATTGGTCCTCGCATGCATGTTTAGAAAGAAAGATTTTAAAGTGACAATTTTATTTGGATGGAAAAAAAAAGCTAGGACATTGGTCCTATTTTATTAGAAAAAATCTTAATTTTATTAATATAAATATTTTTGTAATTTTTAATTAAACGTGCATAAAATAAATTATTTTATTACTAATTACAAGACAAATAAATTAAAAAGGCAAATAAGGAAAAATAATACAAATACCACAAAATATGGTAAATCAACCAAAATTCCTGGATCTCCTCATTCTTTCATATGGATGCTCAAACAAGGAAAAATAAAGATTTGAAACAAAAAACAAGCACAAATAAAATTAATGTTAGTAATTAAATCAAAAAAATAAATTAAACATAAAAAAATAAATAATAAATTAAAATAAATAAAATATGCATTATGGATGACAAATAAATTAACTAACATAATAAAACAAATAAATTAGCATATTAAAAAATTAACACAAATAAAAACACAAATAATAATAATAATAATAATAATAATAATAATAATAATAATAATAATAATAATAATAATAATAATAATAATAATAATAATGATAATGATGATGATGATGATGATGATGATGATGATGATGGTAAAAAAAGAAGAATAAACAATTAAATAAGATAAAGTAAAAAGAATATTAAAAATGTTAAATCTATATCTAAAATAACATTAAATACTAAATAAACAAAAAATGTGAAAATCTACATGATTACTAATTAAATATGAACAAAAAATAAATAAAAAAAAATCGAGCCTAGAATGTTTACCCTCAGATTTCGGATTTGGTGGAATAGGTGAAAATCATTGATTTTCCTTCCTTTGATTCACAAAGTAGAAATAAAAATAATAAAAATTAGAATTTTATTCCAATAGAAAATTGTTTAAAAAAGAATGGAAGAAAAAATTAATTCTCAAGAACCAAGAATTGATTTCTTTGTCTCAAAAATGATTAAAAAAATGAAGTTTAAAACCTTAAGAAATTTATTTGAACAAAAGAAAACTCAAGAAAAAAGTGTAGAGAGAATTTTTTGTTGAAGAAGAGAAGAAGAGAAAAATGAAAAAAATCTAAAATGAATCCCCCTTTTTTGTGTTTCATCTTTTTCTATTTATATCAATAAAACTGGAAAACCTAATTAATTAAGGAAGAAAATTGAATTTTTATTAAATTCCCCTTAATTTGGATTAAAAAATGGAAGTTATCATTAAAAATCCCATAAAAAAAGGTGAAAAGTCAAAAAAAAATCAAGAAAAAATGGAAAAAGGGAAAAAATCGCATTTGCGGCAGACTTAGGGCGCACGGTGGGTTTGATTCATGGGTTAACGGGGAACCTAATGGATGCTTATGGTGCGCGGTGGAAAACCGGCAGCATAACATCTCTTATCTAATGCGCATTCGCATGAGTTTTGGCTATTATGTATTTAAACACTTTAATTAAATTAGGATGGGCCCACCGGGGCATAAAAGCCTTTGATGGAAAACAATACCATCTAATTTGTTTGATTTTGTTCGATATATAATGGCCTACATAGCAAGCATTGTATTAAGGAGCATATCACCAAGGGGAAGTATCTATTGCCATTACATGAGCTTTAGTCAAAGGTGATGATACTTTAGGGCTACCTAAGCATGGTCCCTGCCAATGGATTTAGCTCATCATGAGCATAATGACCAATCGGGTCTCTATTTAATATACCATGATGGTACGAGGCTTAGGCTGGTGATTATCCTTAACACTTCCCTATATTGAGTGAACATAAGGTCGCACTTCGAGAATACACTGGAGTAAAATAAGGGACCAAACTAGTATAAATCTAAGGCTCTAGTATGTATGCAATGAAATTTTTCGAAAAGAGATAGAAATTTAATTTTAAAAGCTCTATTACATTTATTAACTAAGACACTTTCGAAGCAACATCTCAAAGTCCCCAGTGGAGTCGCCACTGTGATGCACCGGAACCCGCTATGTGTTTCTCGGAGGCCCGCTTTTAGTGTCCGAGAGGGTTCGCATCTATATTTTGGGTAACATGAGATATTTTAGAATCCCTACGCAATAGAACATTGGGGAAGTTCATCTAATCCCATGAAACCTTTAGGTACCTTTTGAGGTATTTCAGAGTCGCCGCCCAATTTACAAAAAATTTGAAAAGTTCATCCAATCTTAGAGGTCTAAACTAGAGAGTGGTTTAGAACTTCACTCTTATTAATGCCTTGGTTAAATTATAAGTGAGCTTTAATTATTAAATTTCCATCTCTTTTTTCACACGTCATGCAATTGAATTTAAGCACACATCAAGCATCAAAAGAAAGCAATAAAATAATAAATAAAATAAACTGCAAAAATAAATTAAAGGATAAAATTGGGACAAAACACTATAAGAAAAAAGGGGTATTAGTGACTAAAATTAACGAAGGTAAAAATTTTCGGTCCCTAAACATATAATAATAGGTACCAGAATTTTTCCCCTTTATCCACTCTCATTTTTTGGCCAACAAACAGCGAAAGTAAAAATTTACGGTCACTAAAACTGAAAAATTCGGTCCCTGATTGTGAAGCTACGCGCGGGAACATATCTTGCTTTTTCTTTTGCCTTTTAGAACCACCTCATAAAAACACTTAAAAAATAATTTGCTGAAATTTATTTACTTAAAAAGAAACCCTAAATCTTTCTCTCCAATAGCAGAAAACGAGATTCCAGGTCGTGATGGAGCTCTGCATCCTCCTCTTCCTGCCTCATTTTCTTTTCTTTTGACTTCTACCTTTTCCTTTACTTCACCATTAAATAATCCTCAAACCTTCTGATTCTCTTCTAGCTTCATTAACAAATTGAAGAAACTTACTTCAATGCTCAAACAAGGTACGACTTCATCACTAATCTTATTTTGGTTTTGATTTCCATTTCTTTTATGATTAATTTATTCGGATTTAAATCCTCATGAACGTGAAAATGCGATGTAGTTTAAGTATCCTCCTCCTCTCTTAGACCCTATTCTATACTGCACTAAGAAATAAATTTTAGTCTTCTTTTTTAATTTTTTTTACTCTTTGCCTCTGTTCTATACTCTTAACATTTTTTGTTTATCCATATCTACTCGATAGTTCATATAGGGTATCGACTTGTGCAATTCTGTCCAATTTCACAGAGATACAGGTTTGCACTCTCTTTTTGTGCTTGCTTTATAACACCCCCTACCCATACGGAGGTGATCCCATCCGATAAGGAGTGAGATGCCGTATGAGTCAAGGTGCCACCATATAGATACAATCCAAATCATACATTCATTCATAACATACATACATAAATACGAGATAATTAAAAACTTTAAAAGCAACGGGGGCAACAGCTGATCATACATTAATATAATAAAATACATTACAATAATGTTCTGATCAAACTTGCTAATACAAAAGGTAATACATCCAAAATATACAATTGCGGAAGCTTTTACAAAACATAATTATATGAGAGTTCTATTACAAAAAGAATCATCATACTATCAAAAGAGTAAAGCCCTAACACTAACCCTCCTGCATTGGCTTGACTGGCGGCGACTCTCCCAAAGCAAAAATATCCCCCGCACCTGCACGGGTAAGAACACCGTGCTAAGCAATAAACGCTTAGTGGGGAAACGCACACATAAAATGGACGGCCATTCACAATGGTCGTCAAGGCATAACACATTCATAGTGGCGAATGCAAATATCCATAACATAACATCATATATATATATATATATATATATATATATATATATATATATATATATATATATAAACATACATGCTTGCATATTAAAGCCATACATTGCACATCTCATATCCATATCCATATTAACTGAATATACATCTCATTATTAAACTCATTGAATATCACATTCATATAATCATATCGGAGCAATACAAAGTAAACAGAACACATAACACCTGCTGATTCGGAATAGTGGATAACGAGTATACAGACAGTACCTTACGGGTGCGAATAGAATACGGACAGTACCTTACGGGTATGAATTGACAATCATTTCATTTTATCCCTTACAAAACATTTTACTGAGGGGACCTTAAACAAGATCCAAATCCAAATACTAAGGGTTCGCGAGGAACCGAACGGGGACCTAATCGGGGTCCAAATGGAACTGAGGCTGCAGTTAAAGACTCTATTAGGCATGCCTAACTATCCACTTACTTGACTCTAGCAGGTCATAAATCATTCAATCATGTTTCCAAGGATAACACATAATTATGTTCACATTCATATTAAGACATCATAATAAGACATGCATAACCCAATACATACTCCAAAATAACACGTATAATTTCTCATGGATAACGCATGATTCATATAACATGTACCACAAATAACATATTATTAATCACGATTAAATTATGATAATCATTCAAGGTAATTTAGTACCCAGAAGAGGAAAAAGCCACCCAAGTCATTTGAAAATCGTTTTTATAAAAACTGATCACGTGGAGAAAATAGGGCAAGAAAGAATCACTGTCACGGTCACAACTTCGATCGCGCTTGCGATAGAAAGGCCCAAAAGAGTTCTGAGCAACCTTCACGAGTCATGAAGGTTGCTCACGACTCGTGAGCTTTGCTCACGTATAGTGAGCGTTGCGTTGCTCACGTCTCGTGAGCGTTACTCACGACTCGTGAGCTTTGCTCACGTCTCGTGAGCGTTACTCATGACTCGTGAGCTTTGCTCAAATATCATAAGCATTGCTCATGACTCGTGAGCATTGCTCACATCTCGTGAGCTGCTCACTTTGCCTTCTTCCTCCCCGATTCGATTTCCGAAAACCCTAACATCATGAAATTCATTCAAAACCCAGATTTTCCAGAAATCATCGCAACTCAACTCCAATCATTCTTACCTAAAATTAGCTTCCTCAAGCGCGCAAAAACCAACGTAAATAATACAAAATCACTTCCTTAACAATTACCCATCCAAAACAGGGAATAGCTAAATTAAAACTCAAAATATCCAAACCCAGAAAAATGACAGTAAGCTCAAATTCACATCAATTCCATTTTCAAGGTCTCAATCTTTATGCATTAACCACAACCAAAACCCATTCATTAAAATCCCAATATGTAACATCAATACATCAGATTATCATCAAAAGGATCAAACCAAGCCAATACACAGTAAATAACCAATCATAGCAAACCCAGTAAATGCAAAATTCCCAAACCTGTAATCCTAGCTTCAATCACTTGGTTCCACTACTCCCAGCCTTCTCCTTCCCCTTGGGATCGCGAGGAGGCTCAGCTAAACACCAACCCACCAAGAACAAACCCTAGATTAAAAATCCAAACTATCATGTAGAAGAAGATGAAGAAGAAGAAGAAAATATGCATTAACTCACCAATTTATGCAAGAAGTGATCAATTTCCACCACAAAAATTTGAATCCAAGTTAGGGCAAACCAAAGAAGAGCAAAGAGGAAGAAGAAGGGATGGAGAAAAAGAGAACGGGAAAGATGAAGTTACTGCCTTTCCCTTCCTCTTTCTTCTTTTACTCATTTTTCTTTAACCCTAGACACTTGGCAAATCTCTAGTGGTGGAAATCAATCCCTCACACCCTACCATGGTATGAAAACACACACACTATGCACTCCCAACTTAAAACACCCTACTAATGTGTGAGTAAAGCACACAACCACCACACCACTACTCACACCCTACAATGGTATGCTCATGCACACACAAACATTTCCTAACTAATTCACACTCTAATGCCATACATGCATCCATATGCTAATAAAATTCTTAAAACATGCATTTTTTTTTCCAAAATACCCTTATGAAATGTCCAATACACACAATGCATTCACACACAAAATAGGCTCATACTACTAGGGGGCAAACGGGGTGTGACATGCTTTGTATTTTTTTTAGTTAATCATCTTCATGATTTAAATATCTCTACTGAATTTTTTTATCTCATGCTTTAGAAATCTTTCCTAATTTGCATACATTTTTTTTAATCTCATCATGGAAGTGTTTCTTTTTTTTTCTTTGTAATAGAAACGACAAGTGTAAATTTCAGGTGAATAATTTGCATCATTAGAGAAATAATTGATTTTAGGCAATTATTTTGCAGGTTGAATGTCATGCAAATTTCATGTTAAATATCTAATCTCAATTTATTATTATTTTTAGACCGATTCAGGTAATGTAATCAGTTGTTGCCATCCTCATCTCATAATAAATATCTTCTTATAAACATGCAGGTTTCTTTGTAGTTTTGTCTTTCCCTTTATTTAATAGACACGGAATGGACTCTGTCTTTATGGACTCTGTGTTTGACAAACCCCTGCTTTGAAGAACCAAACCTGACCAACTCAACTCTAAGATCCATGGTCTTGGTTCATTTTCTTCTCATAACTATTACTTTGACTTTCTTTTTAGTTTTCCTTTTAATTTGTTGTTTTTTTCCTGCTCTCTTGAATAAATAACGAATTAGAACTTAATAATTTTCTTGGAAATACTATTTTTATCTTGAAAAACTAATAAACCCTTATCATTTTTACATGCTTAACTTCGTACTTTTTCTCTAGTGCTAATTCAACAATTAACAGTCGTATACGATTGATGCTTTATGATTTCGAGCTTTAATTTTACTTAACATTTGTGGTTTCCTTTGGAATTTATTTCTATTCTAAAATTAGATTTATCTATTTGATTAGGAGAATAAGGTAGTTTAGGAAATTATATATCTAATCTTAATTAGTTTGGTGAACAATCTGTGGGCTATGTAAACTCTAAAACCATGTGCATATTCACTGCTTTTGCTGTGTACTCGCCATTTTTGACGCAGCAAAAGAATCCAAAATAGAAGAATTTTTATTCCAATTTCAAAAGTCCCTTTCAAAGTAGGGTAACAAATAGTTTATATGAAAAAAATTAAAAATTACGAAAATACCACTAAACTTCAAACTGAAAAATGAAAGCCTAAACGTCATTTTTTAAGGCCCAAAATAACTATTACTAGGTGAAATATGACTGGCTCGGAATGATATTTCCGGAAACATATTATAATAAGCAATTGGACACCTGTAGTAAAAGTTATGGTCGAATAGCCCAATCAGCTCGCTCCCCAACTCGTCCGCATCAATTTTCAATCTTTTCCCATAACTGTTAATTTGTACCTTAATTATGTTTCCATTTCAACTTGGACTTGCTAGTGATGGATTTCAACCATTTGGAAACTCAAAGTATCCACATAGCATTTGGCCCATGGTACTTATTCCTTATAACTTACCTCCTTGGTTATGCATGAAACAAAAAAATTTCAAATTGTCAATGCTTATTCCTGGTCCACATAGTCTGGGAGATGCAATTGATGTTTATCTTCAACCCTTAGTAGAAGAGTTAAAGGAGTTATGGGAAATTGGTAGTAAGACTTATGATGCATCAACTAGAAAGAATTTTAACTTTCATGCATCATTGTTATGGACCATTAATGACTTTCCAGCATATGAAAATTTATTTGGATGGAGTACAAAAGGGAAATTGGCATGACCATGTTGCAATAAAGACACTTGCTTAATTAGATTAGCCAATGATAAAAAGCAGTGTTATTTACGCCATCGACATTACCTTCCTCTTAGTCACAAATGGAGGAATAATAAGAAGTCATTTGATGGCACTAATGAGAGAAGGTTATCTCCAAAAATGCGTTTTGGTGTTGAGATACTTAGTCAAGTGCAAGACCTTGATGGAATAAAGCTGCCAAAGGATCCTAATAAGAGAATTAAGATATCACATTATGATCGAAATGATAATTGGAATAAAAAGAGTATTTGATTTTGAACTTCCTTATTGGAATACTCTCTTGTTGCGTCATAATTTAGATGTGATGCATATTAAGAAGAATATATGTGATAATATCTTTGGTATAATCTTGAATATGAAGGGAAAGAAGAAGGACACCATCAAAACTCAACTAGATTTACAAGTAATGAATATTAGGCCGGAATTGCACCCAATTCAAAAGGGAGATAAATATGAATTGCCTACTATGCCTTACACATTGTCACATGAAGAGAAGTACAAATTATGTCATTTCTTAAAGAATTTAAAGGTCCCAGATGGATTTTCATCCAATATTTCTCAATGTGTAAATGTTAAAAATCAAAAGATTTCTGGTTTAAAGAGTCATGATTGCCATGTTCTTCTACAATATTTACTCCCCATTGCTCTACATGGTATGATGTCTAAATTAGTGTGTGAGCCGCTTATTGAATTATCTTTTTTTTTTTTAATGTGCTTAGGGCAAAGGTGTTGAGTATGGAAGATTTAGAACAAATTGAAGAGCAATTTCTTATAACTCTTTGAAAGTTAGAAAAGGTCTCCTCTCCTTCATTTTTTGATGTCATGGTGCACTTGCCTATCCATTTAGCTAATGAAGCCAAGATTGGTGGCCTTATTCATTATCGGTGGATATATCTAGTGGAGCGATGGTGGCATTTTTTAAAATCTCTCATTTGTCATAGGGCATGTCCAAAAGGTTCTATTGCAGAGGGTTACATTGCCAACGAATGTATCACCTTATGTTCAAGATATCTGCATAAAATGGATACAAAGTTCAATCGACCTGAACGAAATTATGATGGTGGTGAAAAGTATACTGATGGAGGTTTGTCTTTATTTAATCAACCTGGTAGAGTCTTAGGAGCTAGAAAACATTTTGATTTGCAAGCTAATGAATGGGATCAGGTGCATATATATATTTTGAAGAATTACGATGAAGTTCTTCCATTTTTAGAGTATGCATTTATTTATTTTATTCATTAATGATTTAACTTCTTTTTTGGTTATTTTTAACTTTCCATGACATGTGGTTTGCCTTGATTTGTTAGAGATTTTTTAAAAATTCATGTGGATACTTTTGAATACCTTTCTGATGCGGAATGGAATAAACAATTCATTGAGTGGTTTAAAGTTAAGGTAAGTACCAAGTAGATATTTAATATGGCAATTAGGTGTTTTAGTGATCCTTTTAATGTCTTTAAGATAATTGTTATAGGCTATAGAATTGCATGAAGAGAATGGCAGTCGAATAACGGAAGATTTGCTCTCCCTATCACTTGGTCCTACCCAATATGCCTCCCATTTCAACGGATACATTATTAATGGATATAGGTTTCATGTTGAAGAATATGATAATGGTTTAAGAATCCAAAATTGTGGAGTTGTTGTAGTTGGTGAGAATGATAAAGAAAGTGGGAACATTGATTATTATGGAGTTCTAACTGATATCATTAAATTACAATTTCTCATGGGTAGAAGAGTTGTTTTGTTTCAATGTAAATGGTTTGATGTATATGATGAAATAAAAGGAATTAAAAGAGATGAATATGACATTATAAGTGTTAATTGGGGCAATTTTTGAAAATAAATGAGCCTTTTATATTAGTGGAACAAACCTTGCAGGTATTTTATGCTAATGATAATGTCAATAAAGGCTATCGTGTGGTGAGAAAGATGCAACCACGTGATTCCTATGAGGTCATGCAAAAAAAGGATGATGGTATAGATGAACTAGAAAATTCAACTCAAATTAAAAGAAAAATAATTGATGGAGATAGTTGTAACACCCCCTATCCATACATAAGCATACCCATCCTTAAGGAGTGAGAAGCTGTATGAGTCGGGTATGTCACCAAGCAGATAAAGATACAAAGCATACATTTGTACATAATAAACATACATCATTACGAGGATATTAAAACTTTCATAAACATCAAAATAATCCATCATTACAATAGCAAAATTCGTTACAATAATGTTTGGATCAAAAGCCATAATAAGATAATTACATATCCCAAAAGTATATAAATGCGGAAGCTTTACAAAATAATGGTATAAAGAGAGTTCCGATACAAAAGAATCAACATGCTATCAAAAATAAAGCCCTAACACTAATCCCTCTGTGTGGGCTTGACTGGCGATGACTCTCCCAAAAGAACACCATCCTCCGTACTTGAACAGATAAAACATCGTGCTAAGCGATAAACGCTTAGTGGGGAACACACAACAAAAGAGTGGACGGCCATTCACAATGGTCGTCAATGCAATACACATACAATATGACAAATGCAGATAATGATATCAGCTATATAATCATACTTGCATAGTAAAGACATGCATTCAGAAGTTCACATCCACATCCATTTACACTTTAATTGATTTCTCATACTTATCATTATACGCATCCGAATACCATATTCTTGTAATCATATCCAAAGTGGGACAAAATAGAAAGAGCACCTGCTGACTCACAATAGTGGATAACGAGTAAATGCATAGCGTACCTTACGGGCACGAATCGAACGCATAGCATACCTTACGGGTACGAATCAAAAACCATTTTATTTTTGTTGCATTCAAAACATTTTACAAAGGGGGACCTTAAACAAGATCCAAACGCATAAGGGGTTCGTGAGGAACCAAACGGGGACCTGATTGGGGTCCAGACAGAACTGAGGCTACAGCTAAAGACTCTATTAGGCATGCCTAACTATCCACTTAGTTGACTTTAGCAGGTCATGCATCATTCACATCAGGTTTCCAAGAGTAATACATAATTATACTCATACTCATATCAATGAATCATAAATAAGACATGCATAACCCAATATCATTCAACAATCTATAACATGCAATATCGTATACATTACTTATTATTTGACTAAGTTAAAATACCATTCATGTCATTTGAAATTTAATATCACATAGAGGAAGACTAAGAACACAAACAAAGGAAAGAGGATAGAAAGAAAAACCCATATTTTCGTTTAATAAAAAAAAACAGGAGGGGCAGAGGAATGGAGGGGCATGAGTCGTGCTTGAGGAGCATGACTCGTGCTCCTGGAAGCTGAGGGGCATGAGTCGTGCTTAAGGAGCACGACTCGTGCTCTTGGGAATTCTAAGGGGCACGAGTCGTACTTGAGGAGCACGACTCGTGCTCCTGCTCTCTGCTCCCTCAGAAAGCGTAGAAGAGAAGAGAAAGCAGAAGAAGAGACACTCACCCTGGACACGACTCGGACAAGCACGCATGACTCGAACAGGCATAAAGATAGCAACAAGAGAGCAAAAATGAAAGAAGAAAAAGGAAGAGGGGGACATCCAGACATCGCAATTCTCAAACCCTAATATCGTAAAAACTCATACAGAACCCAGAATTTCCAGAAATCATCCCAACTCAAATCCAAATCATTCTTACCTAAAATTAGCTTCCTCAAGCACGCAAAAACCAACATAAATAATACAAAATCACTTCCTTAACAATTACCCATCCAAAATAGATATTAACTAAATCAAAACTTTGAAATATTAGAACCCAGAAAAATTAACAGCAAGCTCATTCCAACGTAAATCTCATCCTCAAGGTTCCAATCCTCATGCATTAACCACAATCAAACCCATTCATTCAAACCCCAATATACAATATCAATACATCAAATCATCATCAAAAGAATCAAACAAGGCAAATACACAGTAAATGCAATTTTCCCAAACCTGTAATCCTAGCTTCAGTCACTTGGTTCCACTACTCCCAGCCTTCTCTTTCCCCTTGGGATCGCGAGGAGGCTCAACAAAAGAATGCAAGGAGATGATTAATTTTCCACCAACAAGACTTGAATCTAAGCTAGGTTTCTAAAGAAGAGAAAAGGAAGAAGGAGAGTGGGAAAGAGGGATAATGGGAATGAAGAGTAGTTCTGCCTCTTTCCCTTTGCTCTTTTTTTTATCTTTTTCTTTTCCTAACCCTTGACAAGTGTCATCTCCCTATTGGTGGGGATTAATCACTCACACCTAAAGGACATGCATACATTGCACACTATACAATCCCAACTTAAAATACCCTAATAGTGTGTGAGTAAAGCACACAACCACCACACTACTACTCACACCCTACAATAGTATGCTCATGCACACACAAATATATCCCAACTAATTCACACCCTAATAACATACATGCATCCACATGCTAACAAAACCCTTAAAACATACATTTCTACCCAAAATACCCTTATGACATGCCAAACACATACCATGCATGCACACATAAATGGGCTCATACTGCTAGAGGGCAAACGGGGTGTGACAATAGTGGTAACCCTTATAATCATTTTTGTTGTATATTCAATATTTGAAAATCTATGACAAAATGTTTTAATTCCTTATCCAATCTGTCCCCTCAATCCTTATTAACTTATCATGACTTACTTCCTTCTATTTTTTACTTATTTTTTTAGATCGAATAAGAAGTCAACAATTGGAAATGGGATGGCATCAAATTCAAAGGCTACCAAACATGAATTTCTTCCACTTGGTGCTTTAGGATGGGGACGGGGAGAAGGGTTGAGATCTTTATGCTAAAAAGGGGAATTTAAAAAAAATAATCTTTTTGGTGCTAAATCAGGCCGTGTTCCTTTTATCGAATATGGAATTCCACCATCTAAGAACAACCCTTTTATACTTGATCAAGAATATGTGCAAGATAATATTGAAGATGAAATTCATATGCATTAAGCTGATCTTGGGATGCAAGATAAGGAAGGAATACAAGATAATCAGTCAATGCAA
Organism: Excoecaria cochinchinensis; assembly: GCA_947683425.1. Classification (NCBI taxonomy): domain Eukaryota; kingdom Viridiplantae; phylum Streptophyta; class Magnoliopsida; order Malpighiales; family Euphorbiaceae; genus Excoecaria; species Excoecaria cochinchinensis. Next base: position 10,707,462 of record CANTUQ010000004.1, read on the forward strand.
GACAGCCATCTAGAGATGTTAGGCAATCTAGGAGTACAAGCTGATCAAGTGTCTCAAGACAACCATCAAGAGACATAAGACAACCTAGGAGCACAAATTGATCAAGTGATGCATGACAGCCAAAGAGCAGAAACAGGTTAGCTGATTTTCTAGGTTATTTTACTTCTGTTTTTCGGGTGCCTGCTGTTGCTTTGTTGGGTATGAAATGAGTTATTAAAATTTGTCCAATATTTGATTTCCATTTTATTTATTTTTTTTGTCCACTACTTATGAATTGCTTATTTGGGCATATATAGTTCAGTTTCTACACAAAAGGTGAAAAAAGTGCAAGGACAAAAGAAGTGCAAAGAAGTTACAGCACTTGAAGTAGGGCAAAAGCTGAAAGTGACTTTGTTTAATAATCGAACTGTTGGGAAGAATCATGCACAATTCGCAAGACATTTAGGAAAAATTATTCGTGATCGTAATATATGTCCACTTGGGGTATTATCCTGGAAATGATTTAGAAAGAAAAGATTGAGCACATGTAGGCCTCTATTGTGGTAAATATATCAATTATTTTTTTGCGATTAAGTTATTACTTAAAGTCAAAATAGTATATGTGATTTCCCTTTGTACATTTTCATTTTTTCAAGTCTAAAATGGATTTGATTTCTTATTTTAATTTCTATTTTTAGGTTGAATGTTTGGTGGTGTTGATATCTAAATGATATACTTGAGAATTGAAAAACTAAATTGATTTCTTAATTTTGTTGTAGGATAAATTTAAGAATGATGATATGAATTTTCATCGTGAACATATTTTGGAATGGATGAATGAGTTGTGGAACAAGTGGAGAGGAAATCTATATGCTAAGTATGTTCGTTTTAGGCCAATGCATGAGGCTCTTAGTAATGCACCTAAGATGGTAGAAAAAATGCAATAGATGTGGCTTCTTAAAGAACATTTTTCTTCTAAAGAATTTAAGGTTTGACATAGAAAACAGTTGTAAAATTTTGTTTTTTATTTATTATCTTTACAATTGGGAATATTTATGGTATTCAAATTTTATGTTTTTACACTAATATAGGCAGCAAGTGAAATGAATGCAACAAATAGGGCTAAGCTTACCATGCCTCATCACATTGGTAGCAAGCCTATTAGGGAATTTATTTATCAACAGGTCCTGCAAGAAAAGTTTTATATGTTATAAACTATTTTCTTACCTTTTCATATTATGAATCTTTTTTGCTTACTATTGAGGGGGTCAACTTTTTGACTTTAATGTGAAGGGAAGGAAAGATAGCAACCCACCAAACTTAGCAACAATTTTCTTCGAGTCTCGAAAGAAGAAGAATAACACACTTCTTGAACCTGAAGCAATTGAAAAACATGTACATCTAAAGATATGCTTGTGCTGCAGTTTTTTAATTTTTTATTTTTTTGACAAACAATTATTTGATTGCCCAACGACATATTTTTATAGGCTGAAATCCTAGAATTAGTGTAGTTAGAGCCATCTTTTTCTAACATAGAGATAGTATAAAGATGTTTCGAACCTCAAACTCATAGTAAAGTGGTTGTCCTTGGTGGTGGGGTTAAGGTAAAGGACTTGAAAGGCATCAGTTCCTCTAAAGGTGAACTGTTATTTGCACTACAAGAAACGCGACAAGAAAATCAGGCATTGAAACATCGCTTATCTGCAGTGGAATCTCAAGTGAATGAACTTAGACAATTAAGAGAATGTTTGCTAGCTCAACAATCCAATGTCCAGCCTTCATCAACACCTTTTCAAGGGAGTGACTAGTATATTAAAAGTATATTTACAGGTTAGGAATTTATCGACTCTTGCATTTTTACTTATATAGAAGAATAAAACTCGAATTTTATTATTTTTAATTTGTTGTGTGGGATTTTGCATGTTGATAGGGAATTTTAGAATCGTATGCTTGCTATTTTGTTTTATTTTGTGGAACCAAGTTTTTTATTTGTCAAAGTATTTTGGCACTTCTAAAAACTATTTTGGCACTTCTAAAAACTCGTTTAGGTGATTTTTGAGTTAAATTTCTAATCCAACTATTACTGGTTGGATTAGAAATGTAAGGATATGTTCATGACAAAACTAGTAATTTGCTGGCATTTGTTCTAGATCCCAAGCTGACTCGAGCAATAATGACTTTGTATTTGCTTCATGAAACTTGAGCATTTTATTGAATTATTTTAAATTCTTCAAGTTTTTTATTCCATAAGAACAATGAATTTACTAGGAGCACAATATTTGACCCGATTTAGCAATTATGAGGGCAATATTGACCAAATTTAGAAATTAAGATGGCATCATTGAATTGTCAGAAACATATAAGGAACAGATTTAGATTTTCTGCCTTTTTTTCCTGTCTTGTTAGGATGCAAGTCATGGAAAATGGAATTTCTAACTTTAATAAATTGACATTGTATATGTTTCTACTTTAAATAACTGCCATAGCTCATCAATGAACTAGTATTTTCTATTTGCATGATCTACTTTTCATCACTCAACCTTTTTTTATAAAAAAAAAGTGAGGACTTTGTGGTAAAATGAAAATATACTTTACATAAAGTTATTTTATTTTAGTTTAGTTCGTGCTTGCACTCTTGTTTCTTGAGACATGCTTTTGTATAGTTCTTTGACATATTAAAATGCTACAGTGGTTTTTTGTGCAATATTTTTTCCTTCATGGTTACAGTATTTGCCTGATATTACTGAAAAAGAAGAAATTTTAAGTTGTGCTACAATAAGGCCTTTGAGCTGAACATTTATTATATGAACCATGAACTAGGATTATTTTACTTGGTTTGGATCTAAGAATTTAATTATGAAATGAACATTTGATCAGGTAACGTGAATTTAATTTTTCCTTTTTGGACTATATCATTGAAATAATAAAAATATATAGGGTAGAAAAGTAAATGTAACACAACTTGGTTCTAAATGGGTGCTTCTTCTTCTGTTTCAACTTATTTCACGGAAATTGAATTGATTATTTTCCAGCTGCATAGCCCAGACAATTTTTTGTAGGATTTAGAAATCCTTACTAGAGAACATAAGTATTAATGTCTAGTTTATGACTATGACTTTCTACATCTACATGTAATTACTGATAAAATATGTTCTGAAGGAATTATAATTTGATCAGTTTGGTTCTCTAAGATTTATATAATTTGATGCTAATTGCCAGTGATTTATTGATTGCATATTTGCAGCCATAATTTTCAAATTTATAATTAGAACTTTAGTTATTGTATTTAGGGACAACTACTAAAAATATTATAATATTTGAAAAAATTTATAATTAGAATTTTGATATTTAAAATGTAAGAATTAGATTGTTCAAAAGGTAATTAATTTTTTTATGTATATAATTCCTTAAAACTAATTTATGTTCTTGTATCTTGCAGCCCCTATCATATATGCTAACTTTTTGAAGTGTATATAGCTTCACTTGGTGGAATTACAATTTTTTTTAGGTTGATATGCTGAGTTTTTAAAGTGTATATAGTTAAACTTGATGGAATTAGAATTTTTTTGAGGCCTGTCCTTAAATCACTTGTAGTTTCAATCAATTATTTATAGTATATCTATATATTTTTCTGACATAATCATTTTTATTTATTTATATTTTTTGAAGTTTTTAGTATGAACAAAATACTGAAGTACAAAAATTGACTTTGCAGATTTGAAGAAATATTAAAATGTTGGCTAGATAGAGATTTTTTGTTTTTTTTTTCTGGAAAGGGGCTGTATAAACAATACATATCTTTTTTGAATACTAATTCTATATTTGTAAAGAAAGTATGATATTATTTATTGTGCATTCATTTATCGTATGTTTACAAATACAGGATGAAAATATGGTCGAATTATTCTTAGGGACCATATTAATTTCTGATTTTTATTATGTTTTCAGGAATTGATTTTATGGTTCTTAATATAATATAATATTCAAATTATTATTATTTTTAAGGATCGGATTTTTTTACCATTATTATGATTTTAATATTATTAAGGATGGGAATTCTGGTCCTTAATACTTTTTAGGAACAGTTTTTTTTTGTCATTAAAAGTTTTAAGGACCAATTAATACACCATTTAAGGACCAAATTTTCGGTCCTTAATAACTTGGTTAGCTAGTTGACATACTTTATTAAGAACCAAAAAATCGGTCCTTAATACTTTTTAGGGACCAGTTTTTGGTCGGTCCTTAAAAGCTTTTAACGACCGTATTACACCTTTTAAGGACCAACTTTTTGGTCATCAATAACTTGATTGGCTGCCTAGAATATATTATTAAGGATGGAAATTCCTGTCCTTAATTCTTTTTGGGGATCGTATTTATTGTCTATCGTTAAAAGTTTTTAGCGACCGTATGGCAACCAATCCTTTTTGGTCATTAGCGGCGGAGCCTGTAACGACCATATGACGACCGAATTTTCCGGTCTCTATTGACTTTTCCGGATTTCCCCTCCTTGTAGGCCTTTTTTCTTGTAGTGAAAATACAATCCCCCAAAATAGAAAATAAGCAAATAAATGACAAAATCAAATAGATAAGCAAGCCTAAATCGGGATATTTATTCGGTGTAAGAACATTGGTTATTTCATGCACACTCAAAAATTGGAGAATTATTTTTAGACATTTATTGAGAAAATCGATACGAGTAATCCCATCTTATGAAAATTAATTCTCCTTTTGAAAGTGACATTTTATTGGCTGAAACTAGGACATTGGTCCTATTTTATTAGGAAAACCCAATTTATTAATAAAAATATTTTGTGCTTTTTAATTAAACATGCATAAAATAAATGATTTTATTACTAATTATATGACAAATAAATTAAAAATACAAATAAAGGAAAAATAATAAATACAATGAAAATAATAAATCCGCTGGATCTCCTTCTTCGATCCCAAGTGCGCTCAAACATAAAAAAGCAAGTATTGAAACCAAAAATAAATACAAATAAAATTAATCTTAGTAATTAAATCAAAAAAATCTATTAAACACATACAATAATAAATAATAAGTTAAAATAAATAAAAAATGCATTATGTATGACAAATAAATTAAATAACATAATAAAACAAATAAATTAACTTATTAACAAATTAACACAAATAAAAAAATATAAATTATAATGATAATAATAACAACAACAATAACAATAATAAATAAATTAATAAATAAATAACAAAAGAATAGATGAAAAAAAGTAAATGAAAAAAGAATAAAAAAAACGAAATAAAAAAAAGTTAAATCTATGAAAAATATTACATAAAATAAATAAAAACACAATAAATCTAAAGATCTACATTTTAATTAAATGATTATAAATAAAAAATTAAAGTAATACAAAAAATAAATAAATAAATAAAAATATGAGATCGAGTTCAGGATTTTCCTTATTTAGATTCACAAAAATTGAATTAAGATGATAAAAGTTTAAACTTTTTCTTTAAGAAAGAAAAAGTGCAAAAAAATTGTGAAAAGAAAAAAAATTATGGGAGAAAATTCGGATCTCAAGTACAAAGAATTATTTTCTTTATTTCAAAAATTATTTTTGATTAAAAATAAAAGAAAATCTTCATAAATCTCTTTGAAGAAGTTTAATTGAAGAAAAAAAATAAAAAATAAGCGAAAAAATTGAATTTAAAGAGCAAATAATTTTTTTTTTTTGTCTCAAAATAGATTTTTCATCAATAAAATTAAATCTAAAATATTTTGAAGAAACTTTATTGAAGTAAAACAAGAAAAAGAATTGAAGAAGAAAAACAAAAACTGCAAAACTAAAGAAAAGAAAAGAAAATTGCACCAAAAAAATTCTCCCCTAAAAAACTCTTAAGTTTTTATATTTATATCATCAAAAAAGGAAAAGCTAATTAATTAAGGAAGAAATCCTTAGTTAAATCAAAATATTCCTTTTTTAAATTTCAAAAATGGAAAAAACCATTAAAATTCCAAAAAAATGGGAAAACTCAATTTTGGACCAAAAAATCACTTTTTCGTTGGAAAAACGCGTCTGTGACAACTGGGTGGCGACCGATGGGCTGCCGATGCATTCCAGCGGGCGCCGACGGTCGAATTTTTTATTTTTTTAAGAACAATTTTGACAAAAAACACTATCACTTCCAACTCCCATTTTTTATTATTTAATTTTTAAAATATATATTTATTTATTTATTTTTTAAAACGCAATTTTGACAAGAAAATTATTGCTTCCAACTTTTTTTTACCTGCAAACAGGCACTTATTTTCATCATTGGGTAATTTGTAGACTGACTCGGGACTCGATGTCTATGCTCATGCTACAGTAGTATTGTTTGAGGAACTCCTCTATCAACAAATCCCAGTCCTCCTATCTCCATGGTACTAATCGATTGCGAACCCTATTAAACTCGGGCAAAAATATTCAATTTTCTGCTTTCTGGTTAAAATTGTACCTTTCATCACCAATAAGTACTGCTTTTATGTGTGTCGTCGGGTCAGAAGTGCCATAGAATTTTAGGACATCGGGCATTTTAAAATTCTGGGGACTAGATCTTCTCCATCCAATTCCTTGTCCTCTGGGTTCATTCCTTTCCCTACTACTAACATTCGGGCAATAGCTTCAAATTTTCCTGGAGATCATATCCTTGAATCAAGGTGCTTTTCCTCTTATTACTGTTGGCTTCTCTTCCCTAAAGAAATCATAGTCCGGGTTGCGTACTCTCTTCTGCACAATGGGGGGCTGCACCCTTGGGTTCAGTCATCGCCGAATGTGTTACAGCTGGGGGATCCTTCCTAACCATCTCCTGTTAGCCTTGCCCCATAGGAGGAGCGACCCATTGTTACTCAGCAGGTGGTGCTATTGCTGCAGTGAGGTTTCCCATAATTGTCATCATCCAGTTCTCGAATGCATCTAAACTCCTATCGATTTCTTGAGACCTTATACCCATCTCTTCAGCAATCAGGGTGTGGGTTAGATCAGATTCTCTTGCCACGCTGGTTTTTTCTAAATTTTTTTAAGAGAATGTCTCACTACTGCTTGAGAGTGACTCTGAACCCCAATCTATTACTTTTTCTGGCAATTCGAAGAATGGATTTCTGATCAATCGACCACCGAGACCCCTAGACCACTTAGACAAATCTATAATGGTTGCAAGATTCACCTTGTTAAGATGATGCATGAATGACATATAATGCATGATCGTGCTTTATGATACATCCATAATCACATGCAAGCAGATAGATCCTTCCTGTAATACCCTTATATCCGTAAATGATACGGATTTTGGATGTCACTGCACTGCACTAACAAACATTACAATGCAATCATTAGTTCAGTGAAATTTTTTCTTTTCAGCATTAACAATCACAAACATACACATATACAAAAACTTAACAATACACTAACATGCAATAAAAATACTCGTACCGTACGCCATTACTTCCATCAACTGCTGTTGTATACCATGCTAGTCCTTTTACCCTTGCTGTTGAAACTTCCCTTGGTCATCACTATATCTTCAGCCATAACCAAATATACTATAACCTGCGCGCAGTAACATTTTACGCGCTGAGTATTAAAATGCTCAGTGGTGGATACATATCCTAGTTCTTCCATATAATACTACATGCATGCACACACAAGCATATTTCCGTTATCACATCTTTTAAACATTAATTATGCACTTAAGTCATTTATCATTCTTATATCATTTGTCGTCTTTTCTTGTCACTACACCTTAACTTATTTAATTCTATTTTCAGTATCATCACTATACATACTATTAATCCTGATAATTTTAACTCTACATCCGGTCTGTTAATTAATAATTAATTTTATTAAAAATCTTTCTTTATGTTCTTATCGATTCCTTTAATTACACTAACTCTCTAGCACTTAACAGTTACACTAATATATTTTCCACTTAATCAAAACTATTACCATCATTATTGACATTATTATAAATCTTATTATTCATACTAACAATTCTCTACACATTCACAATGATATCAATTTAAATTATGGCTTTGACAATTACACTACCATATTATACTATTATCTTTACATTTATTATTCCTTACTATAATTATTTAAATACTTTTATTATATTTTTTTTGACAGACTATACAATTAGTCTCATTAACCTCTTTAATTACCTTTCAATATTCATACATTTTAACTTAGATTCACTAAAGTCTTTCACATTCTTCATATTTACTAATACCCTTCCATGTCACTTTATTATTATTATTATTATTATTATTATTATTATTATTATTACTTAGATTTATTGATTTCTTAATTAGAATTATGTCACTATATAAACTTAATCAAATTACACACACATACCCAATTATATATATATTAAATTAAATAAAACCATTATTCACTTAATAATTATTCATACCTTAACATCCTATTTTATTAATTATTTATTCCTTAATTATCAACTATGAATTTAATATTTATGTTAATAATTTTATCCCACTTTAATCCATTAATTAGCCTCATTATTGTAATTTTACAATTAGATTCCTAAACTTTTATCAAATTACGATCCTACCCTTAATTATCTTGTATTTACACTTATGCCTTTAACTACTATAATTCTTTCAGTTAATTCATTTTTCACATACTTTATACTCATACTATTCAATAATTACAATTAATCATTAAATTCATTATTAAAAATCACTTATTCATTTATTTAACCACATTATTGGCTATTTACACTTTAATCCTTCCTATCAACCACTTATTCAATTCACTACTATCTGATATCAATAATTACCTTTCAATCCTTTAATTAACTACTTTGCGGTTGATTACAATTAAATCCCTCTTACTTTAAATACACTAATTGAAATAGGCATTAATTCATCAATTAAGTCACTTAATTAATCAATTAAATCGATTTATTAACTATATTCCTTAAATTAACCTTACAATTCCAAAAAATTGCATTTGGATCCTCATCTTTTTCAATAGTTCCATCTATGTCCCTTATTTTCACTTAATTACCAAAATGCCCTTCTTTACACTATATTACCAATTTGCGCTTATTTACTCTTCATTTCCATCTTTAACCTTTATTAACTTACAAAATTACATTTTAGTCCCTACTTTATCACTTTTACACCAAATTACCATTTTGACCCTACATTTTCATTTATTTACACAATTAACCTTTTAATTACACTTTTTACCTAACTTACTTTATTCTTATCCATTAAGTGTAAAATTACTAATTTACCCCTAAACTTACTATTTTCTTCAATTTAGTTCTATTTTTACTTATTTTCTTATTTATCACTACTTCAATCAATTTAATTACATATTTACCACAATGTCTCCATACATTAACCAAATTACAATATTGTCCTTCTTTTTACTTTATTTACAGTTATGTCATTAGTTAACTACATCTCCATGTCTAGTCACTTATTAACTTATGATTTATCATTTGATCCTCTATTTAAACATTTAACGGCAAAATTACGTTTTAGTCCTTAAAGTACCATTTTCAAGTCAAATTTCATTTTTGTCCCTATCTTAACTTATCTTTATCTTTATTTTTATCATATCTTTATCCTTATCTTTATCTAATCTTTATCCTTATCTTTCTCTTAATCACTTATCTTGTCTTATATTCATTTAATTATCCATATTAATTCCAATTTAATCATTTTAATTTCACTTTTATCATTTTGCCCCTAGTATCAATCCAGTAGAAAAATTACTGATCGAATATGCAAGACGTGGATCCCACAGATCCACTGCACTATAGAATGATTCCAAAGGAAACATTCAACACTAGTACTATAAAACATTGAAAACTGTGAACACTGAACACTGCACTGAGATAGACCATCATTGGCCTATCGATAGCGAGTCACTACGTCTCTAACCGCGGTGTGGAATCCCTATGGCTAGCCAATTATATCCTACACTACATTTCATTACCAGACCACGAAGGGCACATAAAAATCATATTTGCAATTTATACAATAAATAACATTAATTTACATCATTCCACCACCATAAGCACTTCAGTTCCAAATTTTCATCTCATTTATAAATTCACTTTTCTTTCACTTATTTAATCACTTTAACATTAAGTATAGCAACATGCACATTTTACACTACACATCCCAATATTCTTACATATTATTTATTTTTAATACCAATTATGACATTTCTTCACTTTATTTAATCATAATCAATAATATTCACTTTTAAGATAATATGTGTTCAACACATAAAATATGCAATTAAACACTAAAAATTCTAATTAATTTATTTTACACTTCATTTCATTTATACATTCATTTTAAACATTTATATTACCAAGTTCATAAAATTAACTATCAAATTATCAACATACTCATTCAACCCTCACTTGTTCTATACTTTAAAATTTCACATTTTAAACTTTAATCACTTCCATCTCACTTATTAATCCCTATTAACAGTAAACATAAAATTTTTATGCAATTTCCATCATACATGTCAATATTTTTTACTCTATACATATTAGTTTATCATACCAAATTAATTTCAATTAAATTTCATTTATTCCAATTTACTTAGTACTCAATGTATTATCATTCTAATGTCATTTTATGCCATTACACTTGATCAATTATCAAATTTCACTAAATCATCCTAACTCATTCCATTCAGCCAAAGTGTATCCATACCCTTTTCACTTAGCTTTCTTTCTTCTAATCACTCAATTAATTAAATTACATATTATACATCTCTAATACACTTGCTACATGCTTTAATCATCAAAGTTGTTCAAGTATTCCCTATGAATACCATTCGGCCAAACCTAGGGTTCCTACATTCATTTGTTTTATTTCAATTTAAATCATTCAAAATCCCATTTTTAACCTTCCTAAACATGTCTATCAAGTTTATTCCAATTAAACATGCATAAATCACATATATGTAACATGAACATAACATAAAATCATGCCTTTCCAATGGAAAAAGAAGGATATTGTATCCACTGACCTTATTTCCTTGTTCTCCACATCTTAAGCATGTTTTTTATGCCTTTACTCCTTGAAAAACCATGACCTCCTTAGATTTATTCATGTGGCCAAATATACTATCCAAGGAAACCACCATCAATTTGCCACCTTTTTGCAATATAATTACATAAATATCATCCATATATTCTAAACTACCTATTGGAACCTTTGAATCAAATTATTGAACCTTAAATCACTTACCTCATTTTTAGGGCAAAACGTTTGTCACTTGCTTTTTCCCACTTTTATTCAACCAAATGAACTCTAATCACAACCATCAGATTCTAGAGAGGCTGACATTTGCTTAGGAGGCTTGGATTTGGGGAGAGATGGAGATAGAATTGAAGAAAATAGAGGAAAAATCAAGATGAATAATTATGCCTTATGGACGAGGAGGAGAACTGCTAGAATTCTAGGGATTTCTATAAAGAAATCTGATATTCCAACCTTTATATAGCCTCTCCTAATGGGCCAAATCATGGGCCAATCAATTGGGCCAAACCAAAAGCCCATTTAGGTAATTTAAGTCCATTTTCCAACAAAAAATAATTTATCCCACTTCCCAAGCTCAATTTCACTCAAAATAAATTCCATAATTCTTAAAATATATAATTTAGCCTCCATATAAAATTTTAGCTCAATCGGAGACCGTTTCCCGGTCCGCTAATTTCTTACCAGTCCGGTAACTCAATTTTCTGTCTCACCGTAAAATTTATTTTTCATTACCATTTGATTCTAATAATATTTCAAGTAAACCCATATTTCAGATACTTTTTCTGAGGTCCATAACTCCATTTAGAGTCCGGTCAAACCTTTGTCAAACTGAAGTCAACTGTTTCGACCGGTCCAGGTCACTGGTTGAACCGGTTCGGTTAACTTCCCATCCTTAACATTATTTTCACGCTTAATAGCCCATTTAACCTTGGTTTCATCTCAATCAGGGTCCCCATCCGGTCCGGTTCAATTGAACCGGTCCGATTCACCAATTTTTCAGTGTCACCATAAAATTACACTATCACCTCCAAACTGTTCTGCACACTATCCTGAGTCTATCTATACCTTCAGATAACCTTTCAGAGGTCATTTACGATCTTTAAAATCTCGATCAAACTAGTTACTATTTGAATCGAACGATAGGTTTTTCTTCAGTTTGACTTTCAGGGACCTATTTGACCTCATTTTCACTTCAAATTACATCAATAAACTCCATTTAACAGGCACTTTCAAATAATCCAATAAAATATTTTTTCTACAGACTTCTCGATAGGTCACCCATCGGGGGCTCCCCTAACTTCAGCAAGTTTAACCTTTCTTCTCTACTGTATTTTAGGACCCAATCTCTTATATTTTCACATGAAATTCACACTATAGACTCTACAGATTTCACTTATCACTAATAACTCGGTTTTAAGGCCATTACAATTCTCCCCCACTTATAAAAATTTCGTCCTCAAAATTTTCTTATGTACCACTTTCATAAATCACGGCCACTATACGGTGGTAACATTCAGTACAAAAGATCTATTCACATTCCATCAGTCATCATATCTTACATTCACTAACAATTCTATGAGTATATACTATCCTTATATCTCCGCGATACATTTATTCACTACTGTCATCAATACCTATTCATGGCATGTATACGTATCACTTTATCCTCATTACACTATCTCCAATCTTAGGACCGCCTAAACCTTTGCTCTGATACCAAAAATAAATGTAACACCCTTATACCCGTAAATGATACGGATATCGGATGTCACAGCACTGCACTGACAACCATTACAATGCAATCGATAGTTCAGTGAAATTTTTTCTTTTCAGCATTAACAATCACAAACATACACATATACAAAAACTTAACAATACACTAACATGCAATAAAAATACTCGTACCGTACGCCATTACTTCCATCAACTACGGTCGTATACATGCTATGCTAGTCCTTTTACCCTTGCTGTTGAAACTTCCCTCAGTCATCACTACATCTTCGGCCACAACCAAATCTACTATAACCTGTGCGCAGTAACATTCTACGCGCTGAGCATTAAAATGCTCAGTGGTGGATAAATATCCTAGTTTTTCCATATAATACTACATGCACGCACACACATGCATATTTCCGTTATCACATCTTTTAAACATTAATTATGCACTTAAGTCATTTATCATTCTTATATCATTTGTGTTCTTTTCTTGTCACTACACCTTAACTTATTTAATTCTATTATCAGTATCATCACTATACGTACTATTAATCCTGATAATTTTAACTCTACGTCCGGTCTGTTAATTAATAATTAATTTTTTTAAAAATCTTTCTTTATGTTCTTACCGATTCCTTTAATTACACTAACTCTCTAGCACTTAACAGTTACACTAATATATTTTCCACTTAATCAAAACTATTACCATCATTATTGACATTATTATAAATCTTATTATTCATACTAACAATTCTCTACACATTCACAATGATACCAATTTATATTATGCTTTGACAATTACACTACCATATTATACTATTATCTTTACATTTATTATTCCTTACTATAATTATTTAAATACTTTTATTATATTTTATTTGACAAACTATACAATTAGTCTCATTAACCTCTTTAATTACCTTTCAATATTCATACATTTTAACTTAGATTCACTAAAGTCTTTCACATTCTTCATATTTACTAATACCCTTCCATGTCACTTTATTATTATTATTATTATTATTATTATTATTATTATTATTATTAGTTAGATTTATTGATTTCTTGATTACAATTATGTCACTATATAAATTTAATTAAATTACACACACATACCCAATTATATATATATTAAATTAAATAAAACCATTATTCACTTAATAATTATTCATACCTTAACATCCTATTTTATTAATTATTTATTCCTTAATTATCAACTATGCATTTAATATTTTTGTTAATAATTTAATCCCACTTTAATCCATTAATTAGCCTCATTATTGTAATTTTACAATTAGATTCCTAAACTTTTATCAAATTACGATTTTACACTTAATTATCTTGTATTTATACTTATGCCCTTATCTATCATAATTCTTTCAATTAATTCATTTGTCACATACTTTATACTCATACTATTCAATAATTACAATTAATCATTAAAATCATCATTAAAAATCCCTTATTCATTTATTTAACCACATTATTGGCTATTTACACTTTAATCCTTCCTATCAACCACTTATTCAATTCACTATTATCTTATATCAATAATTACCTTTCAATCCTTTAATTAATTACTTTATGGTTGATTACAATTAAATCCCTCTTACTTTACATACAATAATTGAAACAGGCATGAATTCATCAATTAAGTCACTTAATTAATCAATTAAATCAATTCCTTAACTATATATACTTTATTCCTTAAATTATCTTTACAATTCCAAAAAATTACATTTGGGTCCTCATCTTTTTCAATAGTTCCATCTATGTCCCTTATTTTCACTTAATTACCAAAATGCCCTTCTTTATACTAAATTTCCAATTTGCCCTTATTTACTCTTCATTTCCATCTTTAACCTTTATTAACTTACAAAATTATATTTTAGTCCCTACTTTTTCACTTTTACACCAAATTACCATTTTGACTCTACATTTTCATTTATTTACACAATTAACCTTTTAATTACTCTTTTTACCTAACTTACTTTATTCCTATCCATTAAGTGTAAAATTACTAATTTACTCCTAAACTTACTATTTTCTTCAATTTAGTTCTATTTTTACTTAATTTCTTATTTATCACTACTTCAATCAATTTAATTACATATTTACCATAATGTCTCCAAACATTAACCAAATTACAATATTGTCCTTCTTTTTACTTTATTTACAGTTATGTCATTAGTTAACTACATCTCCATGTCCAGTCACTTATTAACTTATAATTTATCATTTGATCCTCTATTTAAAAATTTAACGGTAAAATTACGTTTTAGTCCTTAAAGTACCATTTTCAAGTCAAATTTCATTTTTTTCCCTATCTTAACTTATCTTTATCTTTATTTTTATCATATTTGTATCCTTATCTTTATCTCATCTTTATACTTATCTTTCTCTTAATCACTTATCTTGTCTTATATTCATTTAATTATCCATGTTAATTCCAATTTAATCATTTTAATTTCACTTTTACCATTTTGCCGCTAGTATTAATCCGGTAGAAAATCTACTGATCGGATATGCGAGACATGGATCCCACAGATCCACTACACTAAAGAATGATCCCAAAGAAAACATCCAACACTAATACTGTAATACATTGAAAACTGTGAATACTAAACACTGCACTGAGATAGACCATCATTGGCCTATCAATAGCGAGTTGCTATGACTAGAACCGCAGTGAGGAATCCCTATCGCTAGCCAAATATATCCTGAACTACATTTCACTACCAGACCACTAAGGGCACATAAAAATTATATTTGCAATTTATACAATATATAACATTAATTTACATCATTCCACCACCATAAGCACTTCAGTTCCAAATTTTCATCTCATTTATAAATTCACTTTCCTTTCACTTATTTAATCACTTTAACACTAGGTATAGCAACATGCACATTTTACACTACACATCCCAATATTCTTACATATTATTTATTTTTAATATCAATTATGACATTTCTTCACTTTATTTAATCATAATCAATAATATCCACTTTTGAGCTAATATGTGTTCAACACAAAACATATGTAATTAAACACTAAAAATTCTAATTAATTTATTTTACACTCCATTTCATTTATACATTCATTTTAAACATTTATATTACCAATTTCACAAAATTAACTATAAAATTATCAACATACTCATTCAACCCTCGCTTGTTCTATACTTTAAAATTTCTCATTTTAAACGTTAATCACTTCCATCTCACTTATTAATCCCTATTAACACTAAACATAAAATTTTATGCAATTTTCATCATACATGTTAATATGTTTTACTCTATACATATTAGTTTATCATACCAAATTAATTTCAATTAAATTCCATTTATTCCAATTAACTTAGTACTCACTGTATTATCATTCTAATGTCATTTTATACCATTACACTTGATCAATTATCAAATTTCACTAAATCATCCTAACTTGTTACATTCGGCCAAAGTGTATCCATACTCTTTTCACTTAGCTTTCTTCCTTCTAATCACTCAATTAATTAATTTACATATTATACATCACTAATACATTTGCTACATGCTTTAATCATCAAAGTTGTTCAAGTATTCCCGATGAATACCATTCGGCCAAACCTAGGGTTCCTACATTCATTTCTTTTATTTCCATTTAAATCATTCAAAATCCCATTTTTAACCTTCCTAAATATGTCTATCAAGTTTATTTCAATTAAACATGCATAAATCACATATATGTAACATGAACATAACCTAAAATCATGCCTTTTCAATGGAAAAAGAAGGATATTGCATCCACTAACCATGTTTCCTTGTTCTCCACATCTTAAGCATGCTTTTCATGCCTTTACTCCTTGAAAAACCATGACCTCCTTAGATTTCTTCATGTGGCCGAATATACTATCCAAGGAAACAAACATCAATTTGCTTCCTTTTTGCAATATAATTACATAAATATCATCTATATATTCTAAACTACCTATTGGAACCTTTGAATCAAATTATAGAACCCTAAATCACTTACCTCAATTTTAGGGCATAACGTTTGTCACTTGCTTTTTCCCACTTTTATTCCACCAAATGAACTCTAATCACAACCATCAGATTCTAGAGAGGCTAGAATTTGCTTAGGAGGCTTGGATTTGGGGAGAGATGAAGAGAATTGAAGAAAATGGAGGAAAAATCAAGATGAACTATTATACTTTAAGGAGGAGGAGGAGAGCTGCTGGAATTCTAGGGATTCTCTAGAGAAATCTGATATTCCAGCCTTTATATAGCCTCTCCTCATGGGCCAAATCATGGGCCAATCAATTGGACCAATCCAAAAGCCCATTTAGGTAATTTAAGCCCATTTTCCAACCAAAAATAATTTATCCCACTTCACAAGTTCAATTTCACTCAAAATAAATTCCATAATTCTTAAAATATATAATTTAGCCTCCACATAAAATTTTAGCTCAATCGGAAACCATTTTTCGGTCCGCTAATTTCTTACCAGTCCAGTAACTCAATTTTCTGTCTCACCGTAAAATTTATTTTTCATTACCATTTGATTCTACATAATATTTCATGTAATCCATGCATTAAGATACTTTTTCTGAGGTCCATAACTCCATTTAGAGTCTGGTCAAACCTTTGTCAAACTGAAGTCAACTGTTTCGACCGGTCCGGTTCACTAGTTGAAACGGTTCGGTAACTTCCCATCCTTAACATCATTTTCACTCTTAATAGCCCATTTAACCTTGGTTTCATCTCAATCAGGGTCTCCATCCGGTCCGGTTCACCAATTTTTCAGTGTCACTATAAAACTACATTTTCACCTCCAAACTTTTCTACACACTATCCTGAGTCTATCTATACCTTCAGATAACTTTTCAGAGATCATTTACTATCTTTAAAATCTCAGTCAAACTAGTTACTATTTGAATCGAACTATAGGTTTTTCTTCAGTTTGACTTTCAGGGACCTATTTGACCTCATTTTCACTTCAAATTACATCAATAAACTCCATTTAATAGGCACTTTCTAACAGTCCAATAAATTTTTTTTTCTACGGACTTCCCGACAGGTCACCCATCGGGGGCTTCCCTAACTTCAGCACGTTTAACATTTCTTCTCTACTGTATTTCAGGACCTAATCTCTTATATTTTCGCATAAAATTCACACTATAAACTCTACAGATTTCACTGATCACTACTAACTCGGTTTTCAGGCCATTACAAATCTCTCCCACTTATAAAAATTTCGTCCTCGAAATTTTCTTATGTACCACTTTCATAAATCACGGCCACTATACGGTGGTAACATTCAGTACAAAAGATCTATTCACATTCCATCAGTCATCATATCATTCATTCATTAACAATTCTATGAACATATACTATCCTTATGTCTCCGCGATACATTTATTCACTACTGTCATCAATACCTATTCATGGCATGTGTACGTATCACTTTGTCCTCATTACACTATCTCCGATCTTAGGATTGCCTAAACCTTTGCTCTGATACCAAAATAAATGTAACACCCTTATACCCGTAAATGATATAGATATCAGATGTCACAGCACTGCACTGACAAACATTACTCGATAGTTCAGTGAAATTTTTTTTTTCAGCATTAATAATCACAAACATACACATATACAAAAACTTAACAGTGCACTAACATGAAATTCAAAGACTCGTACCATGTGCCATCACTTCCATCAACTGAGGTCGTATACATGCCATGCTAGTCCTTTTACCCTTACTGTCGAAACTTCCCTCGGTCATCACTACATCTTCGGCCACATCCAAATCTACTACAACCTGCGCGCAGTAACATTCTACATGCTGAGCATTAAAATGCTCAATGGTGGATACATATCCTAGGTTTTCCATATAATACTGCATGCATGCACACACAAGCATATTTCCGTTATCACATCTTTTAAAAATTAATTATGCACTTTAGTTATTTATCATTCTTATATCCTTCGTCATCTTTTCTTGTCACTACACCTTAACTTATTTAATTCTATTATCAGTATCATCACTATACATACTATTAATCCTGATAATTTTAACTCTACGTCGGTCTATTAATTAATAATTAATTTCATGAAAAATCTTTCTTTATGTTTTTAAGGATTCCTTTCATTACACTAACTCTCTAGCACTTAACAGTTACAGTAATATATTTTCAACTTAATCAAAACTATTACCATCATTATTGACATTATTATAAATCTTATTATTCATTTTAACAATTCTCTACACATTCACAATGATATCAATTTACATTATGGTTTTGACAATTATACTACCATATTATACTATTAACTTTACATTTATTATTCCTTATTATAATTATTTAAATACTTTTATTATATTTTATTTGACAAACTATACAGTTAGTCTCATTAATCGAGATTAATTTCCTTTCAATATTCATACATTTTAACTTAGATTCACTAAGGTCTTTCACATTCTTCATATTTACTAATACCCTTCCATGTCACTTTATTATTATTATTATTATTATTATTATTATTATTATTATTATTATTATTATTAGTTAGATTTATTGATTTCTTAATTACAATTATGTCACTATATAAACTTAATCAAATTACACACACATACCCAATTATATATATATTAAATTAAATAAAACCATTATTCACTTAATAATTATTCATACCTTAACATCCTATTTTATTAATTATTTATTCCTTAATTATCAACTATGCATTTAATATTTATGTTAATAATTTAATCCCACTTTAATCCATTAATTAGCCTCATTATTGTAATTTTACAATTAGATTCCTAAACTTTTATCAAATTACGATTTTATACTTAATTATCTTGTATTTACACTTGTGCCCTTAACTATCATAATTCTTTCAATTAATTCATTTGTCACATACTTTATACTCATACTATTCAATAATTACAATTAATCATTAAATTGATCATTAAAAATCCCTTATTCATTTATTTAACCACATTATTAGCTATTTACACTTTAATCCTTCCTATCAACCACTTATTCAATTCACTATTATCTTATATCAATAATTACCTTTCAATCCTTTAATTAACTACTTTATGGTTGATTACAATTAAATCCCTCTTACTTTACATACAATAATTGAAATAGGCATTAATTCATCAATTAAGTCACTTAATTAATCAATTAAATCAATTTATTAACTATATATACTTTATTCCTTAAATTAACCTTACAATTCCAAAAAATTACATTTGGGTCCTCATCTTTTTCAATAGTTCTGTCTATGTCCCTTATTTTCACTTAATTACCAAAATGCCCTTCTTTACACTAAATTACCAATTTGCCCTTATTTACTCTTCATTTCCATCTTTAACCTTTATTAACTTACAAAATTACATTTTAGTCCATACTTTATCACTTTTATACCAAATTACCATTTTGACTCTACATTTTCATTTATTTACACAATTAACCTTTTAATTAAACTTTTTACCTAACTTACTTCATTCCTATCCATTAAGTGTAAAATTACTAATTTACCCCTAAACTTACTATTTTATTCAATTTAGTGTTATTTTTATTTCTTTTCTTATTTATCACTACTTCAATCAATTTAATTACATATTTACCATAATGTCTCCAAACTTTAATCAAATTATAAAATTGTCCTTCTTTTTACTATATTTACAGTTATGTCATTAGTTAACTACATCTCCATGTCCAGTCACTTATTAACTTATGATTTATCATTTGATCCTCTATTTAAACATTTAACGATAAAATTATGTTTTAGTCCTTAAAGTACCATTTTCAAGTCAAATTTAATGATTTATCATTTGATCCTCTATTTAAACATTTAACGATAAAATTATGTTTTAGTCCTTAAAGTACCATTTTCAAGTCAAATTTCATTTTTGTCCTTATCTTATCTTAACTTATATTTATCTTTATCTTTATCTTTATCTTCATCATATCTTTATCCTTATCTTTATGTCATATTTATCCTTATCTTTCTCTTAATCACTTATCTTGTCTTATATTCATTTAATTATCCATATTAATTCCAATTTAATCAATTTAACTTCACTTTTACCATTTTGCCCCTAGTATCATTCTGGTAGAAAATCTACTGACTAGATATGCGGTACGTGGATCCCATAGATCCACTACACAATAGAATGATCCCAAACGAACCATTCAACACTAGCACTGTAATACACTGAAGACTATGAACACAGAACACTGCACGGAGATAGACCATCATTAGCCTATCGATAGCGAATCGCCATGACTCGGACCGCGGTTTGAATCTCTATGGCTAGTAAAATATATCCTAGACTAAATTTCACTATCAAACCACTAAGGGCACATAAAAGTCATATTTGCAATTTATACAATATTTAACATTAATTTACATCATTCCACCACCACAAGCACTTCACTTCCAAATTTTCATCTCATTTATAAATTCATTTTTCTTTCACTTATTTAATCACTTTAAAACTAGGTATAGCAACATGCACATTTTACACTACACATCCCAATATTGTTTCTTATTATTTATTTTTAATACCAATTATGACATTTCTTCACTTTATTTAATCATAATTAATAATATTCACTTTTGACATAATATTTGTTCAACACATAAAATATGCAATTAAACACTAAAAATTCTAATTAATTTATTTTACACTTCATTTCATTTATACATTTATTTTTAAACATTTATATTACCAATTTCACAAAATTAACTATAAAATTATCAACATACTCATTCAACCCTCACTTGATCTATACTTTAAAATTTCTCATTTTAAACGTTAATCACTTCCATCTCACTTATTAATCCCTATTAACAGTAAACATAAAATTTTTACACAAATTTCATCATACATGTCAATATTTTTACTTATACATATTAGTTTATCATACCAAATTAATTTCAATTAAATTCCATTTATTCCAATTAACGTAGTACTCCCTCTATTATCATTGTAATGTCATTTTATACCATTACACTTAATCAATTATAAAATTTCACTAAATCATCCTAACTAATTCCATTCGGCCAAAGTGTATCCATACCCATTTCACTTAGCTTTCTTTCATTTAATCACTCAATTAATTAAATTACATATTATACATCACTAATACACTTGTTACATGCTTTAATCATCAAATTTGTTCAAGTGTTCCCTATGAATACCATTCAGCCAAACCTATGGTTCCTACATCTATTTGTTTTTTTTCCATTTTAATCATTCTAAATCCCATTTTTAACCTTCCTAAACATGTCTATCAATTTTATTTCAATTAAACATGCGTAAATCACATACATGTAACATGAACATAACCTAAAATCATGCCTTTTAATGGAAAAAGAAGGATATTGTATCCACTAATCTTATTTCCTTGTTCTCTACATCTTAAGCATGCTTTTCATGCCTTTACTCCTTGAAAAGCCATGACCTCCTAAGATTTTTTCATGTGGCCGAATATACTATCCATGGAAACCACCATTAATTTGCTTCCTTTTTTGTAATATAATTACATAAATATCATCTATATATCCTAAACGACCTATTGGAACCTTTGAATTAAATTATAGAACCCTAAATCACTTACCTCATTTTTAGGGCATAACCTTTGTCACTTGCTTTTTCCCACTTTTAATCCACCAAATGAACTCTAATCACCACCATTAGATTCTAGAGAGGCTAAACTTTGCTTAAGAGGCTTGGATTTGGGGAGTGATGAATAGAGAATTGAAGAAAATAGAGGAAAAATCAAGATGAACAATTATGCCTTATGGAGGAGGAGGAGAGCTGCTGGAATTCTAGGGATTTCCCTAGAGAAATCTGATATTCCAGCCTTTATATAGCCTATACTAGTGGGCCAAATCATGGGCCAAACCAAAAGCCCATTTAGGTAATTTAAGCCCATTTTCTAACCAAAAATAATTTATCCCACTTCCCAAGTTCAATTTCACTCAAAAGTAATTTCATAATTCTTAAAATATATAATTTAGCCTCCACATAAAATTTTAGCTCAATCGGAGACCATTTCCCGGTCCGTTATTTTCTTACCAATCCTATAACTCAATTTTCTGTCTCACTGTAAAATTTATTTTTCATTACCATTTGATTCTCCATAATATTTCAAGAAAATTCATACTTTTAGATAATTTTTTTTGAGGTCTATAACTCCATTTGGAGTCCTATTAAACTAGTTAAACTAAAGTCAACTGGTTCGATCAGTCCGGTTCACTTTCCATCCTTAACATCATTTTCACTCTTAATAGCTCATTTAGCCTTGATTTTATCTCAATCAAGGTTCCTATCCAGTCTGGTTCACCAATTTTTAAGTGTTACCATAAAATTATTTTTTCACCGCCAAACTGTTCTACACACTATCTTGAGTTTATCTATACCTTGAGATAGCTTTTCAGAAGTCGTTTACAATCTTCAAAATCTTAGTCAAATTTTGGTCAAGCTAGTTACTATTTGAATTGAACTAGAGGCTTTTCTTCAGTTTGACTTTCGGGGACTTATTTGATCTCAATTTCACTCCAAATTACATCAATAAACTCCATTTAACAGGCACTTTCTAATAGTACAATAAAATATTTTTTCCTATAGGCTTCTCGGCAGGTCACCCATCAGGGGCTTACTTGGCCTAAGCATGTTTTACTTTTCTTCTTTACTGTATTTTAGGACCCAATCTCTGATATTTTCACATAAAATTTACACTGTAAACTCTATAGATTTCACTGATCACTACTAACCTAATATTAAGGCCATTACACTTTTAACCTTATCACTCCCATATAGGAGGTTGTGCAATCTTTTTCCTAGGTGGAATTAGCCGGCGGGTCATTGAGAAACCTAATGGTATAAAACCAGCAGTATAACCTCTTTTCTATAAAGCACATACATAGGGGTTTAGCCATTGTGCATTCAAGCAATTCTAATAAATGAGGATATCGGGGCTTAAAAACCCTTGATGAATGTCCACCTAATTTGAATTTGTTTAATGTTTAGTGACCTGCATAGCAAGCATAGTATTATGGTTCATATCGCCTAGGGGAAGTATCTATTTGTCATTACATGAGCTATGGTTGAGGGTCAACGTTTTATGGCTACCAAAGCATGATTCCTGCCGACGGCTCTTGCTCATCACGAGCATAACGACCGGTCAGGTCATCATTTGATATACCGAATGGTACAAGGCTTGGGCTGGTGATTATCCCTAACACTTCCCTACATTGAGTGAACATAGGGTCACGCTTTGGGAATGCATCGAGGTAATAGAGGGACCAACTAGCATAGTTCTAAGGCTTTAAGATGGATGCAATGCAACTTTTGAAAAGAGCTAGAATTTTAATTTTAAAAAAACTCAATTATATATTATTTAACCAAGGCACTTTAGGAGAAAGATCTCCAAGTCCCCAATGGAGTTGCCATTATGACCCGTACCGAACCCCATCGATCCTCGGAGGTCGTCTTTTAGGGTCCGAGGGAGGTCATTAAACTCATGAAGATTAGTCAAGCTTATGAGTGCATGTCTTTTGGGCAATAAGAGGTGTTTTGGAGTTGCCAACTAATAAAATATTGAGAAAGTTCATCTAGTCTCGTTGAGCCTAAGACCATGCATATGTGTCTAGTTTGGGTTACAAGAAAGTATTTTGGAAATGCCTTCTAATAAAACATTGGAAGATCTAACCTCATGAAGCCTAAGACTAGCGAGAGTTCGGGACATCACTCTTACTTGTACCTTGGTTAAAGCTTATAAATGAGGATTTTATATTAAATTTCTAATTCTCTTCTTGCACGGTTCATGAAATTAAATTAAGGCACATCTAACCATTTAGGGAAAAGCAATAAAAAGACAACTTAAATAAAGCAATAAAGTACATTAATCTACAATAAAAAGGAAGCAGAATACAACCCCAACAAATAAAATAAAAAGAAATCATGCACAAATCTGGGAAATTATTCTAGGTGAGAATATTGGTTCCCGCATGCATATTTACAAAAATAGATAACTCTTTCATGACATTTTTGAGTGGAAAACCAAGACATTGGTCCTACTTTATTAAGAAAACATTATCTTATTCATAAAAAATATTTTATTTTTTTATCGATGAGTGTAAAAATAATTTTATTGTAAGCCAAATTTGAATAATAATTAAAACAAACTAGGAGAATAACAAATAAAAGGGTAATAAAAAGGACGAATCAAACCAAGATTTCCTAATCTTTTGGCCACCATGTCTCCGCCCATAGCAATACTCAATAAAAAGGAAATATCATATGCGAAATAAAGAAACAAAGAAAAAGGTAGCAAGTTAATAAATATATGAAGAACAAAATAAACAAATAAATATAATGAAGAAAGGTTAACCTGATAAACTACCGTGAAAACACCACAAAAAAAATTAATATACCAAAATAACATGAAATGAAGTGACAAAGGAGTCAAAATAAGCCAAGAAAGGAGCAAAAGAGGTCAGGGATGTCCAAAAGGTTGAGAGATGGCCATCTGAAGGGCGACCGATGGGAGGAAGGAGACTCTGTGACATCCCGTCCCTTGCTTTAGGGACAGCTATCAGTCGGATTTTCTTCCCGTCGATCGTCTCCAAAAATTTTAAAAAAAAAGGATCAATTTTTTAACATTCAAAGCTTTATTTTCTACATTTTTACATATTCTTAGTCCATTCTTTATACAATTGTGTTAAAAGAATAGTCCATAAAGCAGGTCTAACATGGAAAACACAACAATCATGCACAAAACAAGTTAATCTACATTTCGAGACAATTGATATATCTTATACAAAAATGCAAAATTAGTAAACCTTTGAACCCAAAATGTTTACCCTCAGTACACTGACCTATGAATATTAAGCAAATGGATGGTATCCTATCTTGAATTTTAGAAAATGGTTGAAAAACAGTGAGAATTTTAATTTCTCTTTCTAACCTATCTCTAAAACCTTTTTTTTAAAAATAATGAAAATTTGAGAAAATAATCAAGAACTAAGAATTGATTTCCCTTTCTTAACAATCTCTTAATACCAGAAATTAGAAATTAAAAAACAATTTTAAATCAAAGAATTTATTTTTCCCAGAAAACTCCTCATTTTCCTGTGAAAAATCCTCTAGTTATAGGCTTCCAAACCCCTTGATTTCCTGAATTTAATATGATTTGTAGGAATAAAATCAGATCTTTCATATTAAAACCTTAAAATCAGCCCATCAAATCCTCAGGAAATTAGATCTTTGAATTCCAAAAATTATTTCCAAATTTCCCGTTAAAAAAAATCTGGAAATTGCTATCAGGTCACGACAGATGGGAGTTATTTGATCGAGGGATAGTCGTCACTCGCGAAGATGGTGACCCCCTATGTAGCCTGTCCTTCAGGAGACGAGTATCTTTATTAGTGATGGACGGATGTCCCTCGAATGAGGGACGAGCATCCATCGCTTAAAAGGCTAGTTCCCTTGAGACTCGTCCAGCAAAGGATGGGCACACCTAGTGCATGACTGACAGGCATTATAATGTCCCAAAATATACCCTAGTAGTAATTTGGCCTAATTAGGGTAATTGGGTAAGATTTGATTTGAGTTTGATAATTTGGGACTTAAGTGTAATTGGAATTGAGGACCTAATTGCATAAAGTAAAATAAGTTTAGTGGCCATTATGTAGTTGTGCATGATTAATTAGAAGTGGGATTAATTAAGCGCAAATGGAGATTTATTTAAGTTAATCAAGATTAAAGAGGAGTGGAATTCTGTGTGTTACTTTCTGCCTTTGCCACCTTACCCTATTGTATGCAATATAAAGCTTTAAGAGAGAAATAGATGGAATTCTGCATGCGTTTATCGGCTCTTTCTCTTATTTATCTTCTTCTTCTATTTTCTCTTTTCTTTAGTTAGAATTCATTGAATTTTTGCTGAATTTAGTCAAGTGGTGTTTGTGTTGTGCTGTGTTTACTTCTAGTCAAGGTAAGTGGTTTAGTTTGGGTTCTTCTTCTTCTCCTCCTTCTTCTTTGTGTATTGATTGAGTATTGATCCTTGATTTCTAATTCTGGAATTGGATATTGGTTGTAGTGGTTGAAACAAGGAAAGACAAGGTGAACGAAAAGGTGGGAGAACCTACTGCCAAGTGAGCTCAAATGAGAAAAGGATAATGAGGTCTAGGAAACTCTATTTTTGAATATTAAATTAATGATATATGAACTCTAGATTTGCATGTTTGTATTGTATGTGCAAATGAACTGAGAATATTTAGTTATCTGATGTGATGAGCTTGATGAGCTCATTTATTTGTCATAAGATTATTGATGAAGCTTGTAACCCTATTTTGATGAATTGATAAACTATTTGTAAATTGTGAATGAATGGATACATAATGTGGTATTGAACATGCTAAGGTGCTTATGTGTATGTCCAGGTAGTTTCGTATGAGTTTGGATTATTGCATATTCCAAATTAGTGAGTTCAAGCTTGATTAGCTTGAAATGGTAAAACTGGTCTTGTAGGGTAAATTGACCTACTGAAATTGCCTATGTTATAACTTGAGTTGTATGACTCTGAATTGAATGAGGTTAATGGGATTAGGTTCCTAAGATATGTGCTTATAATTTCCATAGAAATGGTCATATTGATTTGGGAACTCAAAGGTGCACATAAGTTTAGTTAAATCCTGTAGGAGTGCCTTTAGAGCGAGAGGTGTTCCATCGGCCATAACTCCTTAATCTTAACACCAAAAATAATGAGAATTGTGCCATTGTAAACTTAACATGTAGATACATAATTGTTTAGAAGGCCTTGATGGAAGAAGATGATGTTAGGATGGGATTTAGAAGTCATTGGTGTGGTTTTAGCAAAGTGCACGAGAAAGAGGTTTGTAGATTAGAGCTTTGAACATGTAGTTCAGGTTCTGTCGCGAGCACGACAGAATGCTCCGATAACCAAAGTTGCCAGCTTGTGATCTATCTCGAGCATGAGTGTTCGCACGAGTTCGATAGAAGCGAATGGTTGGTTCTGTTGCATGCACAACTTGTGTTGTGAGCGCGACAGAAGGGGATTGTCGAGGTCTGTCGCGAGTGCAATAGAGTCTCAAGTTTTGGACTTCTCTAAATGTCATCCTTTGTGTAAATTAGACTATTTGTCTATGAACAAGGATGCATGTGGGATTAAAAATGTATCGATTCATATAATTCTTATAATGGCCCAAAATAGCTACTTTCGTGAATAGTGACTTTCAGGCCGTGAATAGTGACGTCGGGGTGAATAGTATCACCCAGGGTCAAAAATATTTTATTGGATCATTAGGAAGTACAAGTTATAAGGAGTTTGGTAGTATAATTTGGAGTGAAATTCAGTCAAATAGATCCCCAAAAGTCAAAAATAAGAAAAAGTCCCGGTTCGGTTCAAATAGTAATAGAGTTGACTTTAGGTTTGACCGAACTTTTAAGATAGTAAACGACATCTGAAAAGTTATCTGAAGGTATGGATGGACTCAAAATGATGTGTAGAACAATTTGGTGGTGAAAAGAAAATTTTATGGTGCCACTGAAAAATTAGTAAATCAGAACCGAACCGAAAATAGGCCTTAATTGAGATGAAATCAAAGTCTAATGAGTTATTATGTGTAAAAAGGAAGTTAAGGATGAGAAATGAACCGAACCTGTAGGACCGGTTTGACCTCAGTTGACTGGTTTGACCAAAAGTTGATCGAGCTCTAATTAGTGTTACAGAGCTCAGAAAAATTATTTGAAAGTATGTATTTGCTTGAAATATTATGGAGAATCAAATGGTATTAGAAAATAAATTTTACGGTAAGATAGAAAATTGAATTATCGGACTGGTAGGAATTTATCGGACTGAGAAATGGTCTCCGATTGGGCTAAAATATTATATAGAGCTTAATAAATACATTTTATGAATTGTGTAATTGATTTGGGGAGGAATTGAACTTGGGAAGTGATGAAAATAATTTTGGATTGGAAAATGGGCTAAATAACCTAAATGGGCTTTTGGGTTGGCCCAATTGGTTTTAACAAGCCCAAGCCCACCTAAGACCCTTATATAAGGTTGAAAAATCAGCCAATTTCCAGATTTCTCTCCACTCTCTCCTCCCTTCTCTTGGCCGAATGGAGTATTTTCCATTTCTCCACCAATTTCTTCTTTCTTCTTCCAAAGTTCTCACTAAATTCCACTTCACTAAGTAAAATCCGGCCTCTCTTTTCATTGATGATGGTCTCAAAAGCTCATTTGTAGAGAAAGAAGTGGGAAAAATCAAGTGTTCGGTTATTTCTCAAAAATGAGGTAAGAGATTTTGAGTACTATAATTCAATTTAATGGTTCAAATAGGTATTTTATGATATATAGAGGATGTTTATGTAGTTATATTGAATAATTGAAGTGAAATAATGGGTGTTTCTTTGATGTTAGAATTCGGCCACTTAAGGATCTTAAAGGAGATGGTGATGTTTCATGGAGTAAAACTAAGGAAATGAAGATGGAAGTGTGGAGAAAATGAATCCAAGCTTAGTGGATACAATATCCCATCCTTTCCATTAATTTTGTATGTTTTTAGCTTATGTTTATATTGTATGCATGTGAGTTATGCATGTTTAATTGAAATAAACTTGGTAGACATGTTTTGAGAGGTTAAATATAAGATTTGGAATGATTAAAATGAAGAAAAATAAATTGTATACTAAAAGTATTATGTAGGCCGAATTGAATACATTAGGTATATTAGGGTATACATGATGTTTTAGATGAATTAATGGTATATTCATAATTAATTATATGTAATATGACTAAATTAATAATTAAAGAAATGAAAAATAATATTTAGAGAGTAGATATAATCTAGGCCGAATAGATTGTCTAGCTTATATTGAAGATATGTTATGATTTAATGTAATTAAAGTGTATACTTAGGCTTAATGAAAGGTAATTTAAGTAAATAAATGAAGAAGAAATGAAAAATAAAAATAAGTAAAGGAAGACTAATTGGGCTGAATGGTTTTTTAGAAATAACCTAAGTAAACTTGATAATTTAATGTAAATTAAGTGTAGTTACATGATAATTTAGGTGTAATATAGTTAAATGAATGATAATTGAGTGAAAAGGAAATATAGGATATAAAGTATATATGTAGGCTGAATTGTAACCTTAGGGTGGGTTATTATAGTGTTAAATAGAAAATTGTTAAATATTTTGGTATAAAATAAACATATAGTTGAAAATGAGTGTATGTTAATTTATTTGGAATTAATTAAACATAAATGAATATTTTTGAAAATAGTAATGCATTATGTTAATAATTGAAATTATAACATATGTGGTATGTTATGAAATTATGACATGAATGATATTAGAATTAATGGAATAATGAAATGAAGATGCATTAGTAGAAAAATAATGAATTCCGTGTCAATGGGAAATGTTGGTTGAAAGGAATGTATTGTTAATCAATAGTGTAATTTATTTTAAGTTATTGTTATAATGGAACTTGAATTGAATGAATGATTTAGTTGCCCTTAGTAGTGGTCTGGTAGTTAACTTAGTTCAGGATATAGTTGGCTAGGCATGGGGATTCCACACCGCAGTACGAGTCATGGCGATTCGCTTAAGTAGGCCAATGACGGTCTACTAAATGTTGGAATGTTTAAATGTTACAATGTAAAATGAAATGAAATGAAATGAAATGGAATGTATGAGTGGTCCTTTAGCGTCACTCTAAAATGTAGTGGATCTTTGGGGTCCACGTCACGTGTATCCGATTCGAAGTTTTCCACCGATTTGATACTAGGGGAAAAATTGTAAAAATAGATTTTAAAATGGTAAAAATATGAATTAAGGTGAGTAATGTAAATTAAAATAAGAAATAGAGTGATAAAGGACTTAATTGTAAGAAATCAATAAGATTAAGGATTTAAATGGTAAAAGTGTAGGTTTAATATTTAACAAGGTTAATAAGAGGAACTAGGAAATGAATTGGTAGAGTAAGTAAAATGATAATGATATAAGGACTAAAACGTAAATTGGTATAAAAATGGTATTTAAGGATTAAACAGTAAATTGTATGTCAAAATAATTGAAAATGAATTAAAATGAGTAAATGATCTAATAAAGGAAAAAATAGATTCAAGTAGGACTAAAATGTAAGGATATGAAAATAAAAAGGGCAAAATAGTAATTATATAAAAGATTGAATTAAAAAGGAAAATATGAAGTTATATGTGATTAAATATTAACTTAAGTAAAATAATATTAAATTAAGGATTAAAAAGGTAATTTGACCTAAAAATGACATTTAGGGATTAAACATAAATTTTACATATAGGAAATGAAATTAATGTGAAAAGTATGGAAAGAAATAATTTTAATGGCATATTTGTAAATATAGTGACAATAAAGAGTGAAATTGGTATTTGGATAAAATTAAGAGAACTTAAGTGTAAATTAGTATCAAATAATATTTTAAGGATTAATTGGTAATTTACATATCAAATAATGAAGCAAGTATAATAATGAAGTCGTTTAATGACATTATTAAAAAGAAGAGGAAAGAGAAGGGTAATATGGTAAATTAGTGATAAGTTAGAAATTAAATGGTAATTTGATAGTAGTAATATAATTTAAAGGGTTAAAATATAATTGTCAAATATTATGAATGCTAATTGAACAAATAAAGATAGAGATAGTAATGATTTAGAATAAAATGAAATAATTAATAATAATAACAGTAGTAATAATATTAATAAGACATGTAGAAATGGATAAAAGAAGAATTAAAATTGTACATAATCATAAGTTGATAGTATTAGACCAAATAATAATTTACATGTCAAGTATCAGATTTAAAGTGACAGATGATAAAGTAATGATAAAATGGTATTAATAGGATAAAAATTGGAATGTAATATAATTGAAGGAATTAAAGTGTAAATTGACTATGTTAATGCTAATAAAAGAACTAAAAAGAAAAAAAATGAACAAATAAACGATAATTAATTGAATAAGTAATAATACTATAATTTTAGGAAAAGTTTAGAGATGAAATTGTAAAAGGGTAACAAAAATATAAATTGAAGGATTAAATATAATTTATAAGTAAGATGAGTATTAAGTTAAAATGTTAATGAGAGAGCTAATGGTTTAATTATAATAAGTACAATATTAGTACTAATATTTACGCTCATGTAAATATTTAAAACAACGTTAACGTTAACAACGAAAATGATAGTAATAGTAATTATATATATAGTATTGTGAATTGTAGTATTGTTAAATGTAAGAAAAAAATGATAATGTTAAAGTAATTAATGTGACACATAAAACATATTTGATATAAGTATATATACATATAGAGATATAAATGATAATATAAATGGTAGCATTAATAATGATAATAATAGTAATAATGTAAACATGAACAATAGTGCAAACTGAATGATAAATTTCATGATAAATTAAATTATGTAATTAGTAATAATAATAATAATAATAATAATAATAATAATAATACCAACGCTAATAGAAATAGTAATAATAGCAATAATGATTGAAAATTAATTAATTAACAATACTGAAAATGAGCACAGAAACAGAGGATGTGCGTAAACATGTAAATTGTAATAATAATGAGAAGTATTAAAGAAAATTTGGGGACATAGTAATAAAATAAGGTTATTGATAAAAATAGTGATTGTAATTCAAATAAAATTATAAAGTAAATTTTATACCAATAATTATAATTAACTGATGAACATAGATGTATAAGGAATATAGACAATAGAAAGTAAATAAATTATGATAGAATTGACAACGATAAAAGGGGAATGGAACAAGGAAAATTAATAGGAAATACATAAGTGAAGGAATTAAGAAAGTTAAAGCAATGGAGATAGAAATCTAAGGATGAATAATGAACAATTGTTATAAGTAAGTGAATTTAAAAGTTAATCTATAGTTAAAGTGAAAATGTTTAAATAAAAGGTAAGGGTAAGAATAGAAAAAGGAAAGATAACTGAAAAAGTATAATGTTAACTGTAGTAATGACGATAATAGTAAATGTAATTATGGTATTTCAATCAGTAAAAATAATAGTAAAAGGTAAAGAAAGCTGAAGTAAATGCAAACAATTAAGAACAATAATCTGAAATGGTTAATAGTGACCTTGAATGTATGCATGCATGTATGGCCTTTGATGGAAAGTTTAGGATATGTATTCACCACTCGGCATTTTAATGCTCAGCACTTAGTCTTGTCACTGCCTGCAGGTTATGAGAAGTAGGAAGCTTGAAGTGGCCAACATGTGATTATTGATTAGGAAGAAGTAACGGGTAACGAAGACAGTAGAATAGACATGGCATGTATATAGTCATAACTGATGGTATGAGTTTATGTTTTATGTAAGATTAGTATGAGTTTGTAACAGACCTATATAATAACTGTTGTATTATTATTGATTGTTTTAGTGTATAATCGATGTTAAAATGCGAAATTTTTTTTTTACTGAACTTGTACTATAACATATCATGGTGACTTTAGTTCAACGGGATGATTGAGACATCCGGTCACGGTACGTATAGTATATTGTTATAAGAGTGTTACAATTTTACATAGTGAAGTGAGGATGTGTTTTATAAGCTCTATACATGTATGCAATATATGTGTATGTTAAAGATACTACTTCAAGTGAATATATGAATGTTATATGTTATGAATAATAAACAATAATCGGACTAATAATTTAGCCTGCAAGTCGAGTAGTGGATAGGTAGGCATGCCTATAGGGTCTAAGTGCTACAGCCAAAGCTTTTGATTCCTTTTGGAATCCCCAATGTGTGTTGAATCCTTCTTGGGTTCACTAAAGTGCTTATTTATATATATTACTTATTATTTCTGTACCTACGGGTATTGATGCGAAAGTGTGTATCTTCGGATACAAAAGTGATTGTGATACTCTCAAGTACTGATGCGATACCTATTATCCGTGTCTATGAATTGCAGGCAAGGCTAATTATGAATAAACTATAATGAGCAAAGTGAATGATATGTGATATGAGAATGTGAATATGATTCGTTATAATACGGTCATGCTATAATGTGATATTAGAATATGACTTTCTAATGATGATATATGTACATCAAATCCTGATCAATGCTATATTTATGAAGCATGTATATAACGAGGCATGAAAATAATGCATACAACTATTATTGCTTCAAGATTGTTATATGTATGAGTATATGGTATGTTGTTTTCCCATTAAGTGTTATCGCTTAGCACGGGTTTTTAATCCATGTAGGTTTCGAAGTGAAGCGTAACTGAAGGACGGTCCCGCATCTTCCATTGGTCAACATAGGATCCGCTACTTATTGTAGGTTTATGGTATTTTGTATTATTTATTATGTATTATGTAAATGATGGCTTTTACTTGTCATGTAAAGAGATATAATGTTACAACTGAACATGGTTCGTAATGTAAGTTGACTATATACATGGATGAGTATGAATATGCGTTTCGAAATGTTTTTGCTGTGTGTAAAAAGAATTTGTTAGTTCAGATTGTGTGTATGATGATATTGTAAGTCCAAGTGATGCGATGTGATGTGATGCGTGTCGTGACAACCGTCTCGACTGCCACAGCGAAGCTATGCAAGCGGTTGGGGATGGGCATTACAAGTTGTGATATCAGAGCATAAGTTTAGTCGTTTCTGGTCATAGAGTAAAATAGGATGAGTATAGTTGTGTTGACCTAATATGGACGTCTTTGTGTATGTGTCAAATGATGGATCCTTCTCATGATGTGAGGGAAGAGACCGCTGAATGCGTAAATCCCCGAGAACTGGAAGTGTCGGTGTCTGGTCCATCTGTACCTGCTGGTGTGGGACAAGATGTTCCAATGGTACCAATGAAAGTTTTGCTCAAAATGTCTGAGGACATGGAGAGAGTGCTAAATCGTATGATAGCACCGAAAGCTCCGTTAAAATCATTGAGAAAGCATGGTGCAAAGGAATTTCATGGTACCAGTCTGGATGAGTCTTTCAAGGCAGAATATTGGATTGAGAAAGTTCAGAGGGTGCTAGATGAGATTCAATGCCCTCCTGAACAGAAGGTGGAATGTGTAGTATCTATGCTGCAAGGATCTGCCTATGACTATTGGAAGGTGTCTTAAGGCATTTAATGCTTCCAAACCTAATCACTTGGGAATTCTTTGTACAGGAGTTCTGTAATAAGTACATTACCAAGGCATATCGAGAAGCAAACTGGAAGCAGTTTCTGAATTTGAGGCAGAGAGCCTTATTAGTGGCAGAGTATGAGAAGTTGTTCTGTCGGCTCAGTAAGTATGCACCTGAGGGTGTGCTTACAGAAGAGTTCCGGTGTTAACTATTTGAGAAAGGTTTGAATGAGCCAATGAAGGCATTGCTGATCTCTATGACTACTTCTTAGACTGTGAGCTACTACCAGATAGAACAAGCAGCCATAAGGGTTGAAAGATCACAAGAGATTTAGAGGTAAAGAATGCAAAGAAGGAAATTCTAATATAGGTGGGCCACATTCGGGGAAGAGATCGAGAGATACTCAAGTGGCACCTCTAGTTGAGTCAGCTAGTAACCTAGCTACTAGAGGCAGAAAGCCAGCATCTTCTTATGCATCTGGTACGGGCAGAGGAGTATCTGGTAACGGAAATGATGTGCCTGAGTGTCCCCATTGTTGTATGCACCACAGAGGTGATTGTTGGAAATTGACTAGTGCGTGTTTCAGATGTGGGAGTATTGAGTACTTCTTGGCTAACTGTCCTAAGGCCTATAAGGTGACAGGAAATTAGTAGGAAGCTAGCAGAGGTGGATCTGATTTGCCTCCAGCTAACCATAGAAGTGGTAGAGGACGTGGCAGAGGTAGCCAGTCCAGAGGTGGTGCAGTGTCAAAATCTATTGATCGACCACCTACAGCACAAACAAGGGCACATGCAATGAAGGCTCGTGAGGAGCAGGATGCGCTAGAGGTCATAGCTAGTACATTTCTATTCTTTGATATAGAAATGTTTGCATTGATTGACCCTAGATCTACGCATTCATATACGTGTTCTAAGAAATTATGTGATTTGATGTTTGCTGTTGATTATTTAGACTATGATATATGTGTGACTAGTCCGTTGGGGAATAGCATTAATGTGAATAAAGTGT
Source organism: Excoecaria cochinchinensis (assembly GCA_947683425.1). Lineage (NCBI taxonomy): Eukaryota > Viridiplantae > Streptophyta > Magnoliopsida > Malpighiales > Euphorbiaceae > Excoecaria > Excoecaria cochinchinensis. Next base: position 10,743,427 of record CANTUQ010000004.1, read on the forward strand.
ATAGAGCTTGCCCTTTAGTGGTGCAAGGTCAAGTGTTTCCTAAAGATTTGATAGAGTTGCCTTTTGATGAGTTTGATTTGATTTTGGGCGTGAATTGGTTGAGTAAGCACCGAGCTGTAGTTAACTGTAGAAAGAAAATAGTTGTATTGGGTAGTTCAGAATAGTCTAAGGTGATTGTGAGGGGTGTGCATGCTAATCCGCTAGTAGATGTAATTTCTGTTATGCAAGCGTATCAGTGTCTGAGGAAAAGATGTGAAGCTTTCCTAGCTCTTGTGCTAGATTCAAAGAGAGAACAAGTTAGAATACAGGATATGCCAATAGTGAGGGAATTTTCGGATGTATTTCCAGAAGAGTTGGTTGGTTTACCACTTGTAAGGGATGTAGCTATCAATTGAAATTGTACAAGGTATAGGACCTGTAATGGCCCAAATGCTAGCTTAGTAGCATTCAGTGAATTATTGTAACACCCCCTTCCCATACATAGGCGATCCCATCCGATAAGGAGTGAGATGCCGTATGAGACAAGGTGTCAACAAACAAAAGCAAAGCAAAATATGCATCCATTCATAACATACATTCCGAAATACAGAATAATTAAAAACTTTACATGCAGAAAGCATAAGCTGATCATGCATTACTATAATTAAACTATTACAATAATGATCTGATCGACAAGCTGGAACAAAATAATATTACAAATGCGAAAGCTGATACAGAGAATTCTATACAAGAAGAATCATCACAAATACAAAACTGAACCCTACACTAAAACCCTTCTGTGTTGGCTTGATGACGGCGACTCTCTCAAAGCAAAACGCCTTCCGCACCTGCACGGGTAAAAACACCGTGCTAAGCGATAAACGCTTAGTGGGGAACCACACATAAATTATGGACGGCCACTCACAGTGGTCGTCAAGGCATAACACATTCACTATGGCAGAATGCAAGGACTATTGCATAATTCATATAAGCATGCTCGTATTTAAAAGCCATTCATTCAGTATCTTATAATCATATACATTACAGAGTAAATCAGCATGTATTTCATCATTAAACTCATTCAGATATTCCACTCAAAGCCAGATCAGATCAGAACATTTCCATTAACATTTAAATAACACCTGCTGACTCTAGACAGTGGATAACGAGTGTACTGAGGGTACCTTACGGGTACGAATCGAATACTGAGGGTACCTCACAGGTACAAGTCAAATATTACATCATTTATCAAAACATGTTATTTATATACTGAGGGAATCTTAAACAAGATTCTATACTGAAGGGTTCGCGAGGAACCAAACGGGGACCTGATCGGGGTCCAAACTGAACTGAGGGCTGCAGCTAAAAGACTCTATTAGGCATGCCTAACTATCCACTAGACTGACTCTCGCAGGTCATGCATAACACAATTCACATTTAGTTACACATTTGTTCAATATGAATAACCATTGAATTTAACGTCCATAAAGCAATTATTTTTAAGCATGACACATTAAGTTAATAAGTTAAAGCATAATATGGCATACAAATATTTAGCATAGCAAAAATACAATTATAAGATGTAAAGCATATAAGAAGACATTAAATAACGTTTAGATAGCTTATATAATATTCAAATCACAAGTTCTTGCTTCTTAATTAAATTAGATTTAATCAAATAATATATTAGGTTTAATGCCTTAATCATAAATTATACTTATAGTTTAATTCATGGTTAATCATCATATTAATTAATTTTTCGTTATAAGAATTTATTCAATTCATAGGTAATTTAATTATATATCCTCATTACCTAATTATTTAATAAGTAATATTAAATTTTTCAGGCGTTTCTAGACACTTTGGGGCTAATTCGGAGGTGTAGGATCGATTCTAGGATGAATTGGTGAAGAGGAACAAATTTTATTAAAACACAGCTGTGCTTTTTATAAAGCACAGCTGTGCTCTGCTGTTTATGGTCGATCTAAAAGCCAAAACACAGCTGTGTCATACCCAAAAGCACAGCTGTGCTTTCCAACCAGTTCCCAAACATTATTAAACACAGGGCAGAATTAATTTACTGAATCTATATGCATTTTTGAACTACTAAATGACATTTTTAGACAAACTTATCTTCATAACAATTAATCCTCAAGATGTTATCTTTCTAGTGACAAAATTTCAGATCATTTGGAACGAAAATCGGGGAGATATACTCAAATTTCTCTACCCTGTTCCACAGACACACCTGATGATTTTTGCTACTGTAATGGGCGATTTTAAAATAGTTAGAGTCCGAATTAAATTATGGTTACTTCTACAAAGTTTTAGATACGGAAGTTTTGGTTCTAACCCAACTGGAATCATGTATTTTGGAGTTCTAAAACTCAACTTATACTAAAAAGAATGACCAAAGGTCAATCTGACCCTCAAAAACAGATTTGCACTATGAAGTTCAACAAGCTTCAAACCAACTCATTTGACACCATTAATTCACCAAATTTAATCCAAACAATCACAACACATAAATTAACATCTCAGAATACTCAATTCAATTATTAAAAACCATTAACACATAAATCAACAAACCAATTCCCAAACCTGAAAATTAGGAGCTCAATTACTTGACTCCACTGGATCCAGCAACCTCTTTGCCTTTAGGATCGCGAGGAGGCTCAACTAAGCATCAAACCACAAAAATACACAAACTCAAAACCCTAACTTACAAATCCAAAACCAGAAAATATGAAGAAGAAAGAAGAAGAAGAAGACTACACAAAAGATATGCATGAACTCACTAATTAATGCAAAGTGTGATCAATTCCCACCACCAAGGGCTTGAATCCAAGCTTAGAGAAAACAAAAGAAGAGCAAAGAAGAAGAAGGAGATGAGGAGGGGAGGAGGCTACGGGAAAATGAAGAGTAAATTCTGCTCTTTCCCTTTTCTATTTCTTTTTCTTTTTCTTTTCCTAACCCTAACACTTGTCACTTTCCTATTGGTGGAAACTAATCATTCACACCTAATTACCATACGCTACTCACATATAACACATTCCCAACTTAACACACCCTACTAATGTGTGAGTAAAGCACCCAATAAAACACCCTAATAATTCACTCTACATAGGTATGAGTATCCCCACACAATAATATCTCACTTAGATTCCCTCTACTATGGTATGCTCACTACACACAATCACTACACCATTACTCACATCCCACAATGGTATATGCATGCACACACAAGTATCTCCCAACTAATTCACACCCTACTAACATATGTGCACCCACATATTAAAATAACTCTTATAACATGCAATATACCCCAAAATACCCTTGTCACATGCCAAAATACTTATAAGTTTACACACATACATGGCTCATACTACTAGGGGGTAAACGGGGTGTGACAATTATGTAGAGTCTGTAGTGTGATTCTGGTATAATATGATGATTTTAGTACCTTCAAGTTCAGTAGAGTTAAAAGGTTAAATGTGCCTGAGGTATAACAATTCTAGGATGAGTGACCTATTAGGAAGCTATATGGTTGAAAGTGACAGCTGTATGGTAAAAATATATTATTCCATAAAATTGATCTGTGGGCTGCCAGGAGTCTAGTGGTAAAATTTGGTAGAAAAATGAGGTCAAATAGGTCCCCGAAAGTTAAACTGAAGAAAAGCCTCTAGTTCGGTTCAATAGTAACCAGTGTTGATTAAACTTTGACCGAATTTTTAGAAATATTAAATGAAATCCAAAGGATGTATTGTGGGTAATATAATGGTTTAAAATAAATTTTAGAAATTTTTAATAGTAAAAGATTGGTGAATTACGGCAGAACTGAACAGTGTTAAATCGGACCAGTTTAAGTGAAATGGACCCCAAACGGAATCCGATTGAGCTAAAATTTTGCAGGGAGGCTATTTTTCACATTTTAAGAATTATGGAATTGGTTGGTAGTTAAAATAAGTTGAGGAACTTATAGTTACCATTGAACAGTGGAAATTGGCCTAAAAATCAAAATTTTTGTTCAAACCGGTTGAACCACTTTGGTTGGACTAGGTAGGTTCGAATTAAGCCTATATAAACCCCTCAAGACTAGATTTCTCTAGAGAAATCCCTAGAGAAACTGCCTCTCTTCTTCCTCCCTTTGCCGAATTGAATTCTTTATCTTTTCCTTCCATTTTCTTCAATTTTCCCTTCATTTCTCCCCAAATCCAAGCCTCCTAAGAAAATTTTAGTCTCTCTAGAATCTGATGGTGTGATTAGAGTTCATTTAAAGTGGAAGAAGTGAGAGAAAATAAGTGAAAAAGTTTATGTGTCAAATTGAGGTATGTAAAGTTGATATTTTTAAATTGGTTTAAAGGTTCAAATAGGTACTTTATGATGTGTAGAGTATTTTTATGTAATTATATTGCATAAAGGAAGGAAATTTATGGTTATTTCTTTAATGATTGTATTCGACCACTTAAGGAATATAAAGGAGATAATGTTGTTTCAAGGAGATAAGGTATGAAAAGCATGCTTAATATGTGGAGAACAAGAAAATAAGATTAATGGGTATAATATACTCCTTTTAGAATGTTAAAAGTATGATTTTTGGTTATATTTAAACATAAAGTATGAGAAATATGTGTGTTTAATTTAATCAAACCTTATAATCATACTTAAGAAGACTAAAAGTGATGTTTTGAATGGTTAAAATGGAAAGATTAAACTTTGGGAATGATGTCATACATAGGCCGAATGGTATGTTCACATTTCTCTATGGTATATTTTGATGTTTATGTCATTTTAATGATGTATATATAATGTTTGGCATGAGATCTAGTTAATAAGATGGATAAGAGAAAGAAACATAATGGTATGACTATGTTAATGGACATGTAAATTAGCTAAATAAAGGTTAAAGGTGATAAAAAGAACTTTTGATGAATCTGTAATATGTTGGTCGAATGGTGTATATGAATAATTCATCGTATGCTTTGATGATATAATGATTTTAATAGTATATAATGGCATAAGAATGAAAATTAAATGTATAATGATTGATTTGATGGAAGAAGAATGGAATGGTATGATGGGATTCCATTAATTATATATATTGTAACATGAAATGTGTATAATGGAATAATTATTACCCGTAGTAGTAGTCTGGTTATTAAATCTAGCTCAGGATATAGTTGGCTAGTCATAAGGACATTATACTGCGGTGGTGAGCATGACATCTCACCTATTGTAGGCCAATGACGGTCCTACTTAAATGATAAAATGTAGGGGTGGTCATTCGGGGTCCCTCTAAAATGTATTAAAATGTTAAAATGTCACATGAAATGAAATGAAATGTACGGGTGGTCCTTTGGGGTCCCTCTAAAATGTATTGAACTTATAGGATTCATATCTCATGTATCCGGTTCAAAGATTTCTGTTGGAATTATACTAGGGACAAAATGGTAAAAATGAGATTAATATTATTAAATTGGAGTTAAAATGGAATTTATGATGAAAAAGGGCATAAATGGAATAAATAGAAAGTATAAGGGTGAAATGGTAATTTGACCATAAATAAGTTAATAATGATTATTAAGGGTAAAAATGAAATTAAATGAATATTTATGTAAATGCATGATTTTATAAGGACTAGAATATAATTTGGCATGACAATGATAGTTTAAGGACTAAACGGTAATTTGCATGCTAAATTATGGTTAAAAAGGTAAGTAAGATGAATTCATGGCATTTTTGTAATTTTTGAAAAATTTGAGGACTAAATTGTAATTTTACTATAATAAGGACTAAAACGTAAATATGGATTTTTATGTGTACAATTTGCATATTTACCACTAACTGAAGGATTTAAGTGTAATTATGAATACTTTTGCATGTATAAAAATTAAATGAATTAAATATTGGTTTATTTGATATTAAATGTCTAATTTATATTCGTGGAGTATGCATGTGAATTTAGTCTAGTGGATTAAATAAATAAATAAGATAAATTAGTAGCATTTGTGTAAATATAAGAAAGTTCAAGGACCTAAGAATAAATATGCTATAGTCTAGGGACCAAATTGTAAATATGACATAATATAAGGACCTAATTGTAATTCTACTATAGTTAAGGGACCTAAATGTAAATTTGGATAATTAAATATACTAAGTGCATAAATGATTTTAAATAAAGATTATTATATGTAAATAATTGAATGAAATAAATAATTATCCAAGGGTAAAATTGTAATTTTAGTAATATTTTTAAGGACATAAGTGTAATATAGTAAAAGAATAATTTTATAAAGACTAAGTGGCAAATTGCATGTTAGATAATAAAATAAAGATGATAATAAGTGAATTAATGGCATTATTGTAAATAAATGGAAACGAAAGGTAATACTGTAAATTAGTAAAAAGTTTAGGGATTAAATTGCAAATTGACCATAGTAATATAAATTTAAGGATTAAAATGCAATTGGGAAGTATTATGAATGATAACTGTATAATTGAATATAAATGACAAAATTCATGATTTAATAATAAGAATAATTATAATGACAGTATTAATACTGGTATTTAAGTTTATGTCAATATCTAGATTAATGTAAATATACAAGTATGTTAGTGTTAGTGTTAATAACAATAGTGGAAATAGTGTAAATAATATTAATCGAAATAATGAGTAATGACAATGCTAGTAAAAAGATGAAATAAAATAATATATAAATGAATTATAAGAAATAAATAATGGTAGTGTTAGTAAATTAATGGAAAAGGCTACTGTAGTTATGAAAACATCATTAATTGAATTTAATTAGACACTGAAGTTTTATAATTGAAGTACAAATTGTAAAGAAGGAAAAGGGTATTAAAGGAAAATAAATAAAAGATAGTGTAAGATAATTAACAAGTAATATAATTACGAGCTAGTTATGTGGAAATAAAAAAAAATGGAATTTAAAGTCTTTAGTATATTGTACAAATGAAAGTAATAATGTTAACAGATAATCGAAATGTTATTGGAAGGTTGGGGTAGTAATGAGTTAATTTAAAAAGAGGTCATGTAAGAATAATAGTGATAAAACCTTATAACTGAAGAAAATTAGGACTGTAAATAAAATGTTAAAAGTTAATGAGGAAATAATGTTAACTGTTATGATGATAATATTAATAATATGAGTAATTTAGATTTTGCTAATGGTATCATTAATCACAGCAATATTGAAATAAATTATGAAATAGTTATTAATAGAAATATTAAGTATATATATAAGTTAGTGTATTGAGTGATAAGGTTGATAATTTAAGAGTATAATACAAAATGTAGCTGATTGAAATTAAATAGGAAACAGTATAAATGTATATTGATTACAACTCTAATAATGGTATTGTAAAAGAAATGATTAAATGAAAAATAGTAACATAAACATAAAACGTAAAAAGGTTAGTATAACTAGAAAAGAGTAAGGGAAATTTCAAGGAACGATAACCGTTCTAGCAAATAATTCAATAACTGATATTGTACCTAAGTATGACTGAATTTCAAATGGTGGACTGAACATAAAAGTATTAATGTTAAGGATAATAGTGCAAGCAAAAGTAATACTAACAACTGCAATGTAAAACAAATGTTAAGGTATAATTAAAGAATGATACAAAAGACATGACGATAAACAACTGAAGTAAAGGATTGAATAAGACATTATTATAAGACATAAATTAAGTAAATTTAAAGATTGTAATGTTCATATAGTCTAAATAAAGAAAAATGTTTGTGTGTGCATGCATATAATTATAGTCATGGAAAATCTAGGATATGTATTCACCACTAGGCATTTTTAATGTTCAGCACGTAGTGTTGTTGCTGCGTGTAGGTTAAGAAGATAGAAAGTTTTTAAGTGGCTGGAATTTCAATGACAGTCGAGAAGAGAAGCGAATGCAGAGATGGAAGGATAGGTATGGCATGTATACGACTCCGATGGACTATAAGGTTTATGATTTATATGTAGGTTATGTATGAAATTTTTACTGAACTGTTTATTGTTGCATCATTTTGTGATGCTAATTCTGATAATATAATTGAGACATTCAGTTAATGTGCATATAATATAGAATGTCATAAGGGTGTTACAGCACCTGTGTCTAAGACGCCTTATCGAATGCCTCTTATTGAGTTGAAAGAATTGAAGACTCAGTTATAAGAGTTATTAGATAAGGGTTTTATAAGACCTAGTGTATCACCCTGGGGAGCTCCAGTGTTGCTTGTTAAGAAGAAGGATGGTACAATGAAAATGTGCATAGATTACAGACAGCTTAATAGGGTGATAGTGAAGAATAGATATCCTTTGCCAAGGATTTAAGATTTGTTTGACTAGTTGAAGGGAGCTAGTGTGTTCTCTAAGATTGATGTGAGATCAGGGTATTATCTCGAAGACTGCATTCGGGACATGATATGGTCATTATGAATTCCTAGTAATGCCATTCGGGTTGACCAATGCGCCTGCAGCGTTCACGGATTTGGTAAATAGAGTGTTCAGGCTGTATTTGGATTAGTTTGTTGTGTTGTTCGTCAATGACGTATTGGTGTATTCGAAAAATGAGAAAGAACATGAGCAGCACTTGAAAATTGTGCTTCAGACTTTGAGGGAGCATCAGTTGTATGCTAAGCTCAGTAAGTGTGAATTCTAGCATAAGGAAGTGTCTTTTCTTGGTCATATTATCTCTTCTGAGGGCATTAAGGTTGATCAAGCTAAGATAGAAGCAGTTGTGCATTGGAAACCGCCCAGAAATGTGCCTGAGATTAGGAGTATCTTGGGTTTAGCGGGATATTATCAGCATTTTATGAAAGGGTTTTCAGTGATAGCTTCTCCACTTACCAAGTTACTTCGTAAGGGAGTCAAGTTTGTGTGGTCAGATAAGTGTCAAGCTAGCTTTGAACAGTTGAAAAGGATGTTAGTTGATGCATCGATTCTGACTCAACCCATTCTAAGCAAAGAGTATGCTATGTATAAAATGCTTCTGGAATTGGATTGGGATGTGTATTGATCCAGGATGGGAAAGTTATAGCTTATGCTTTGAGACAGTTGAAACCGCATGAGTAGAATTATCCGATGCATGATTTGGAGTTAGCTGCTGTAGTGTTTCCCTTGAAGATTTGGCGTCATTACTTGTATGGTCAGAGGTGTAAGATTTACACTGATCACAAAAGTCTAAAGTATTTGTTCACTCAGAAAGAGTTGAATTTAAGACAGAGGAGATGGCTTGAGTTATTCAAGGATTATGACTGTATTGTGGATTACCATCCGGGTAAAGCTAATGTAGTGGTTGATGCATTAAGTAGGAAGTCAGTCTCAGCTCTAACATTGCAGCGAGCTAAGTGGAGATTTGCTTCGGATGGGGCTTTAATAGCTCAATTAAAAGCAAGACCTAATTTGAGGTGTGAATTAGTGGATGCATAGATAGTTAACTCTAAGTTGCAACAGATTCTACAGTTAGTTAGGAATGGTGACAAGACTGACTATTCAGTAGATAAAGAAGGTGTTCTGTATTACCTAGATCGGTTATGTGTAGCAAGTGACAGAGAGTTGAGAAAGAAGCTTTTGCATGAAGCTCATAATACAATATTTACTATGCATCTAGGTGGCAATAAGATGTATCAGGACTGAAACAGTTTTATTGGTGGCCTCGTATGAAGAGAGATGTGGTTGAGTATGTTTCTAAGTGTTTGACTTGTCGGTAAGTGAAAGAGGAACATTAAGTTCCATCGGGTCTGTTGAATCCTATTCCGATTCCACAGTGGAAATGGGATAACATTACCATGGATTTCATCACTGGTCTTCCAATGACATCGAAATAGCACGATTCAGTATGGTAATAGTTGATCGGTTTTCTAAGTTGGCTCATTTTATACCAATTTGACTTTATTACTCTATGGATCGGTTGACTGAATTGTATGTGAATTAGATTGTAAGACTGCATGGTATTCCTTTGTCCATAGTATCAGATCGAGACCCGAGGTTTACTTCTAAGTTTTGAAAAGGTTGGCAATCTACATTGGGTATGCGACTGCATTTCAATACAACTTTTTATCCGCAGACTGATGGACAGTCAGAAAGAGTGATTCAGGTGTTAGAGGATTTGCTTTGAGCTTGTGTTTTGGATTTCTCTAAGAGTTGGGATAAGTATATTTCGTTGATGGAATTTGCTTATACTAACAGTTATCAGGTTAGTATCGGCATGACTCCTTATAAAGTTCTTTATGGTAGAAAATGTCAGATTCCGGTATGTTGGATGGAATTGAATGAGCATAAGATTATTGGTTCGAATTTGGTAAGAGATACGGAAGAGAAAGTGAAGATTATTCAATAGAGGTTGAAAGCTACAAGTTACAAACAGAAGTCCTATGCAGATTTGAAAAGAAAGGATATCGAGTTTGAAGTGGGTGATAAAGTCTTTCTGAAAGTGTCTCCCTGTAGAAAAGTGCTTTGGTTTGGTAAGAAAGGGAAATTGAGTCCGAGGTTCATGTGTTAGAAAGAGTTGGAATAGTGGCATATCGGTTACCCTTGCCTCCGGCTTTGGCTAAGCTTCACGATATCTTCCTTGTGTCTATGCTTTGAAGATATCGTTCAGATGAGTCATATGTTCTGGCTATGCAAGATGTGCAAGTGCAACCGGATTTCTCCAATGATGAGAAGCCTAAGGCAATATTGGCAAAGGAAGTGAAGCAACTTTGGAACAACCAAGTCCCGTTGGTGAAAGTGCTTTGGCAACATCATGGGATTGAGGAAGCGACATGGGAACCGGAAGCAGTAATGCGAGCCCCGTATCCTCATCTGTTTGATACAGGTATGAATTTCACGGACAAAATTCTTTTTAGGAGGGGAGAGTTGCAATGGCCCGAAATATACCCTATTAGCAATTTAGCCTAATTAGGGTAATTGGGTAAAAATTTATTAGAGTTTACTAATTTGGGAGTTAAATGTAATTGGAATTGAGCATCTAATTGCATAAACTAAAATAAGTTTAGTTGTAATGGCCCGAATACTGGGTCAGTAGTGATTAGTGAAATCTGTAGAGTCTGTAGTGTGATTATGATATGATATGATAGTTTTAATACTCTTTATTGCAGAAAGTTAAAAGGTTAAATGTGCCTGAGGTATAGCAATTCTAGGATGGATGACCTATCGGGGAAGTTATGCAGTTGAAATTGACAGCAGTTCACTGTAAAATTTTTATTTGATAAGATTTATCCGTGGACTGTCGGGAGTCTAGTGGTAAAATGTGGAGCAAAAATGAGGTCAAATAGGTTCCCAAAAGTCAAACTGAAGTTTGCTTCTAGTTCGGCTCAATTGAACCAAGGATTGACCAAACTTTGAGCTATTTTTTAAAAATTGTAAATGAAGTTAAAATGATGTAATCTGGGAAGTGTAAAGACTTAAAATAATTTTTAGAAGTTTTTGACAGTGTTAGATTAGTATTTTACAGTAGAACCGAATAATGTTGAACGGACCGGTTTAAGTGAATCGGGCCCCAAATGGACTCCGATTGAGCTAAAATTTTGTGTGGAGGCTATATCTGACATTTTAAGAATGTTGAAATTATTTGATAGTGAAAATAAGTTGAGAAAATTATAGATACCTTGAAACAGTGAAAAATGACCCAAAAATAGAAAATTGGTTCAAACCGGTTTGACCAGTTCAGTTGGACCTAGTTCGATTCAAATTTCTGAATATAAATACATCTTTTCACCAGATTTCTCCCTAGGATTGCTGCCTCACTCCCCCACTCCTTAGGCTGAATTGAAGTTCTTCACTGCTTCTCCATTTTTCTTCTATTCTCTCTTTATCTCTCCCCAAATCCAAGCCTCCCAAATATATTTGAGCTCCTCTGTAATGTATTGGTGGTCTTAGAAGTCCATTTGGAGTTTTTAAATTGGGAAAAACCAAGACTTGAAAGTTAAGGTATGATTTAGAGGAATATAAGGAATGTGATGGTGTTTTAAGGAGCTAAGGCAAGGAAAGGATGTTTAAGATGTGGAGAAAAAGAAAATAAGGTTAGTGGATACAATATCCTTCTTTTTCCATTGAAAAAGTATGGTTTTAGGTTATGTTCATATTGTATGTATGTGATTTATGCATGTTTAATTTAAATAAATTTGATAGACATGTTTAGGAAGATTAAATATGAGATTATGAATGATTAAAATAAAAAGAAATAAATTATATACCATGGACAACATGTAGGCCGAATGGTATGTTTAGGATTACATAGGTATATTTTGATGTTTAATGAATAAAAATGGTATATTTGTGATGTATGACATGAGATCTCGTTAATAGAATGGATAAGAGAAAGAAAAATAATCATAATGGATGTTAAACACATAGGCCAAATAGTATTAGTATGTAAAAATGTGATTTTGATGTGAATTAATGGCATAAACATGTTAATGAACATGTAAGTTACCTAAATAAATGATAAAAGTGATGAAAATAATTCATGGTGGAATGATGACATGTTGGCCGAATGGTATACATGTATGTATCACGATGTACTATGGCGATTTAATGGATTTTATGGCATGAAATGGCATAAAAGTTAAAATTGAATGTATACTGCTTGATTCGGATGAAAAAGAATGGAATAGTATGAAGAAATTCCATGAAGTGCATGAATGGTAATTGAAAAATGTGGACATAGAATAATGGATGCCTTAAGTAGTAATCTGGTAGTCAAGTCTAGCTCAGGATATAGTGGCTAGCCATAGGGACACTTAAACCGTAGATGTGAGCATGACGTCTCACTTATTATAGGCCAATGACGGTCCTACTTTGTATTATTTTGTCTTAATACAATATTAATCTGTATTTCAGTTGTTTGTATCATAGGGGTGGTCCCACGGGGTCCCTCTATTCTGTATTGAGCCTATCGGGTTCATGTCTTATTTATCCAGTACGTAGATTTATACCAGTCTTATACAGGGGCAAAATGGTAAAAAAATGAGCTTTAAATGGTTAAATTGAGATTTAAATGATCTTTATGTGAAATATGGACTTAATTGGAATAATTAAAAAGTTTTGAGGGCATAAAGGTAATTTTATCCATAAATCGGTTAATAAACATTAATAAGGGTAAAAATATAATTAATTGGTTAAATATGAAAATTTCACTTTTTAGGGACTAAAATGTAATTTGGCATGAAAATGATATTTCAAGGATCTAATGGTAATTTGTATGTTAAATGAGAAGTTAAATAAGTTAATGAGTCAAATTGGTGGCATAATTGTAATTAAAGTAAACAAGAAAGGTAAAAGCGTAATTTGAATGAAATTGAAGGACCCTAATGTAAATAGATTAGAACTCTAAATGGATTAAAAGTCTATTTGGATTGGAATTCTAAATGGATTAGAACTCTAAATGGATTAGAACTCTATTTGGATTAGAACTCTAATTGGATTAGAATTCAAGGTGAATTAAAATTTCAATTTGATAATTAATTAAATTATTTATGGAAATAATGACTAAAGAAAATAATGATAGCATAATGTAAATATTTTAGATAATAAAATAATGGTTAAAAAGGTAAGTAAGATAAAGTGATAGCATTTTTGTAATTTTGGAAAAGCTTGAGGACCAAATTGTAATTTTTGGTAGAATAAAGGACTTAAATATAAATATGGCATATTTGAAGGACCTAGATGCAAATATGACATAGTTGGAGGACTTAAATGCAAATATGACATAATATAAGGACCTAATTGTAATTATACCAAAGTTAAGGGACCTAAATGCAAATATACAATTTTTGTGTATTAATTTTATATATGCACTTAAATGAGTGATTTATTTGAAAATAAGAATATTATTGCATGTAAATAATGGAATGAAATAAATAATTGTCTAAGGGTAAAAATGTAATTTTAGTAATATTTTAAGGACATAAGTGTAATAAAGTAAAAGAATAATTTTAAGGGCTAAGTGGTAAATTCAATGTTAGATAATAAAATAAATATGATAATAAGTTAATTAATGGCATTATTGTAAATGAGTGAAAAGTGAAAGGTAAAACTAGAAATTGGTGAAAGTTTAGGAACTTAAATGTAATTTGTCAATAGCGAGGTAAATTGAGGGATTTAAAAGATAATTGGTATGTAATTTGAATGTTAATTGTATAATTAATTGACAATAGAGAAAATAATGATATATATGTTAATATTAATAGAAATATTATAGTTAATGCTAATACCATGGAAATGGCAATAGGATTAATGTAAGTAATATAGATGAGTAATATTTGTATCAATAAACAAATTGAAAATGTCTTGGGACTACTAAAGGACTATTATTATTAATTAGGGGTAACCGATATGTAGATTTAAAGTCATTTAATTAAATTGAAAGATAAGATAATGTAATTAAGATAAATAATAATGTGTCAGGTAAATTTAATTGAATACTGTGAATTTCCTAATTAAGTTACAATGAATTAAGAGTGTGTAATAGAATATGTAAAAGACATTGTTATAGAATTATTATAAGTATTATAAGTTGGGCCAATTATCTAAAGTGTAAAATACAAAAATTAATATTTTTATAATATTGTACTTGTAAAATTTAGTAATGGGGTCACCTAAGGATGTTAGTAACGGAACTAAAGTCATGAAAGAGAGTAGAACTGTCATTAAATGTTAAAGATTAATAGTGAAATAATGACTACTGAAATGATGATAAATAAACAATATGAGTAATTCGAGTATTAGTATAATAATAGTACTGTTATTCACAGTAATAAGAGAATTAATGTAAAACAATTATCGATAGATATTTAGTGAAATAATGTTAATAGAAATTGTGTATAAAGTTAAGAGAATAATGATGTTAAGTCTACAAATAAGTTAGCGTATTAAGTAATAGCATTGTCATTTCAAGTGTATAGTATGAAATATAACTGATTAAAATTAAGTAAGAAAAAATGTGTAATGTATTATGTCTATAGTTCTAAAGATGGTACTGTAAAAGAAATGATTAAGTGAAAGATAATAATATGAACATAAAACGTAAAAAGATTAATGTAACTGAAAGAGTAAAAGAAATATCAAGGATATAAAGGAAATGATACGGGCAATCAATACTATTAATAACAGCAATGACGACTGCTCAATAGATACCTCAGTAAACGATTCTGTGCCCAAGTGTAGATTGTAATTGATATAAATAAGTTATAAACAAATAATGAAAAACAAATGAATACGTTAATGAGATAATTACAAATATTGTTAATATAATTGGTCATTGAATTAACAGACTGAACATAATAGTATTAATGTTAAAGTTAATAGTGTAGATAAAAATTATTTTGATAACAGTAAAAGTAATGTTAAAGTATCGTTACTGAAATAATGAAAAGGAATAAGATAATGACAGAAGCAAAAGATCTATTAGGACATTAAAAGTAAGGCATAAGTCATTTAAAAGTCTAAAGGATTAATGTTTATATATTGTGAATAAAGAAATACACTTTTGTGTGCATGCATGTAGTAATAGTATGGAAAAATTATGATATGTATCCACCACTGGGCATTTCAAAGCTCAGCGCGTAGTGTGATTATTGCGCGCAGGTTATAGAGAGATAGTGTGACGCGTGCCGAACCTAGCAAAGGCCCTCGCAGAGCCCGCCTTTTGGGACTCGAGAGATTAGTTCGCGTCTTTTTGATCTTGGGCATCACGAGTCATCTTGGATGCCTCTCTTCCAATAGAACATTAGAAAAGATCATCTAGACTCACAACGCCTTTAGGCACCTTTAAGGTATTTTGGAGTCGCCACCCAATTTACAAGAAATTGGGAAAGGTCTCTAACCTCTATTGGTCTAAACCAGAGAAGGTGTTCGGAACTTCACTCTTATTAATGACTTAAGTCTATAAATTAGTTTTTAAGAAATTAAAATTCCATCCCTCATCTCACGCGATTGTGCATTGAATTTAAAGTGCATTTGCAAGCATGTTGAAAGCGATAAATAAATAAATAAATCATAAAGATAAAATAATGAATAAAAAATTAGGACAAAACAATCCCCCAAAATGAATAAAAGATGGGACAGAACAATCCCCCAAAATAAAAAGAATATAAATAAATAAAACTTGCTCAAAATAAATAAGTAAATAAAAAGCAATCAAAATGCAACATACATAAATCAGGTCATTTATTGAATTTTAGGAACATTGGTTCCTTTTTATTAATTAGAAAATTGGATAACAATTTTTAGGATATTGATTGGGAAAACTTGGGATGAGTGATCTCATTTTATGAAAATTTAGTTTTCCATTTGAAGGTGATATTTTATTGGCTAAAATTGGACATTGGTCCAATTTATTAATAAAAATCAAGTTATTAATTGTTATAAAAAATATGATTTTCTATAATACGGATGGATATAAAATACATTTTTACATACAACACATAAAAAATAATAATAAAAAAATACAACAATTAAAATGCCAACCATCAATTTGAAAGTCTCTAATTCTCCGATCCTCCGACACGAGCACGAGTGTAACTCGCAAAGACAAATAATTTTTGAGGCAACAAAACAAAAATAAAATAAATATTTGTAAAGTAATTAAATGAATAATATATGAAGAAACAATTAAATAAAAACTAATAAATAAACTAATTAAGTAAACCAATAAAAATAATTAAAACTTGACAAATAATATAACAATAGTATTAATAATTATTAATAGAGTAAAAACTAAAAGGAAACAAATAAATTACAAAATAAACAATTGACAATGCAATAAATATGATTTAATAATAATAATAATAATAATAATAATAAGAAATATATTAATAAAATATTAATAATAATAATAATCTTTGAAAACATATTAATATAAAATAATGATAACAATTAGGCTAAATAAAGATAACCATAATAGTAAAATGAAATAAAGTAAGATAAACCAAAAGAGAACAAATTACCCACGTGAAAGGCAAAACTAAAGGACAAAAAATGGCCCAAAGTGATGAAAATGCAAATGGAAAGAAAAAAGAAATGCAAATGGAAAAGAGGAGCATTGACTCGTGCATCATGAAGGCCCGAGCGGGAAAGAAACTCACGTAAATAAATAATTTTGAGACAGTAAAATAAAATAAATAAAATGCTAATAAAATAAATTAAACAAATAAATTAATTGAATAAAATTATTAATTAAAACAATTAATAGATCAATCAAATAATAATCAGTTAAACTAATTAAATATAAATAAGTAGAAATAAATAGACATAAAATAATTGCATTAAAGACAGAGATAAGAAATAAAAGAAGCAAAGATAGCATGCAGAAAATAAAGGAAAACAAAAGAAAATGGGACAGTGAAGAAAACACAACACAGATGTGTTTCCTCAGCAAGGCGCTGGGCAGTGTAGAAACACAGCTGTGTTTTTGCTCTGTCAAACAAAAACTCACCATTCACCGGAAAAACACTAATTTTAAAACAAAAAAAAGTTAAAAATCCACAAACCCAAATCATATAGCATACATTAACAACGATAAAATCATATTAAATTAAATTCATACTAAATACAAAAATCAAGTAACGATAAACAGAGGGCAGTAAACCATAAAAACAATGACAACAAACCAGTGCATTAAATGAAACAATAACACCCCAAGAGGAGATAATGATCATAGCATTAATAATTAAGACAGAAATTAAATAAAGCAAATTATATACATGCCTTTACGTACAGAAAAGGAAAGAGAAGAAACGAACAGGGAAGGGGCGGCGCACGACTCGTGAGCCTCTTGCACGACTCGTACAGAGAATAAGGGAGCACGGATAGCAAGAAAAGAAAAGTCACGACTCAAACGAAACGAAGGGACGATCAGAAAAATGTAAAAAATAGGGATGAACGGAGTATGTTTAACAGATCAAATAAACTCAAAATCATGCCATCAAAAAGTGCAAAATATCATGCGAACATGTTTATTTAATCATAAGCTACTTATGATCTATGTCTGATAACAAACAACAACAAACATGCAATATACAGATCAATAAAATCAAATGAGAAATAAACAGAGTATGTACAAATGAAGAACACTGAGTAAAGTAAAACGAAGAGAAGAAATAAAAAGAAAACAAAAAAAGATAAAGAAAAAGAGAGATGGCTATTCAGTATTTACCCTCAGAATGATATTTGATCTGCAGATGATGAAGTTCTAGTTTCCTCTTTTTGCTCTTTTTGAAATGATAAAACAGAGACTCAAAAACTTTGAATAAAAGTTACATAAAGAAAGAAAATGGGAGATGAAGGAGGATTGAATCCCAAACGTCAGGAATTAGTTTCCTGGATTCAAGAACAATCTCAGAATGCTTTGAGACAAAAATCACTTTCTTGCTCAAAGCTCTTCTTCTTTCTCAAGCTTTTTACTCTTTGTTTTTTTCTTTTCCTGTGCTCTCTCCAATAATTCCCTCTCTCTCTCTCCCTTTTTCTTCAGCTTTCACTTCTCATTTAATGTTTTTGACAGGATTCCTTGTTTTTCCTACCAAATTCCACGTAAAACCGTATTTTCAAACCAAGTCTCCATGAAAAACGGAAAAGGAGAACGGGAGCGCCACCAGCGTGAGGTTGGGCCTCACTAACATGAGGCCTCCATCTCACATTAGTAAGATGGGTCTGTAGACATCGGGTCCTGAGTCAGGCTAGATTAGAGTTACCCAATCATGATAAGATGCCTTCTCACAAGCAAAAAAGGTTAAAAGTGATGATTTCCTAGTCAAATATGCATTTTAGAGTGAAAAAGTAAAAAATAATAAAAAATATTTTGAAAATTAGATTTGAAAAATGGGGTTTAGAAATTGTAGTATTTTTAGTTAATCTTTAATAAAAAAAAAATTTTCCCAGCGTCGCCCCCTTGCAGCAGCTCGCAGGCGCGCGCGCTCGAGGCTTCGCTCGCGTGCGCACGTGACAGGCGAGCTATCGCTCTCCCGTCTCGCCTGCCAGCGCACGGCGCGCTCGCTGGCAGCCCGTCGCTCACCAGCAATGGGCGTCCATCGCACCTGTTCCGCCGAAATTGCCCAATTTTGCCCCAAAATCCGTTTTTTCCAATTTTTCACCCAAAAATCTATTTTTTATCCCTTTTTTTTGGGTTTTTAAAGGCTTTTTTCAATTTTTAAAATTTAAAATAATTCATATCTGATTTAATTAAGATTTTTCCATTAATTTGTTAGGTTTTAATCTTTTTTTCATATAAAAAGAAAATGATAGAAAGAGAATGGGGGGGATTTTTTCTATTCTTCATCTTTTCTCTTCTTCTTCCTCTCAAATTCTCTCAAAAACTTACAGATTTTCCCCAACAAAAATAAAAAAATAGTTCAATTCTTCTTCTTTTTCCAATGGAATTTCTTCTAATACATATTTTAAGATGGGATTTTGTTGATGGCAATTGATTTTGAGACAAATATAACAATTGTTTGCTCTCAAAATTCATTTTTAATTTATTATTTTTTTAGTTTTCAATTGATTTTGAGACAAACATAACAATTGTTTGCTCTCAAAATTCATTTTTGATTTATTAATTTTTTTAGTTTTCAATTAAACTTTTTTTTTCAATGATTTTTATTTGAATCCCTTTTAGATGAAAAATAGATTTTGAGACATTCAAAATAAATATTTGTTCTTAAAATCTAAATTTTCATTTGATTTTCTAAAAAAGAAGTTTTTTTATCTTTTTCATAAATGATTTTTTCTTGAGACAAGCAAAAGGATTGTTTGTTGTTGAGAACCCTTTTTGTTTAATCAATAAAAATCATTATTTAGGCAAAAAAATTAATTTTTTGTTCTTAAAGAATTTTTGATCATTTTTTAAGACTATTTTTCCTTGGAATAAAATTCCAATATTTTTATTATTTCAACTCTAATCTTGCAAATCACAAACAAGGAAATTAATCATCATTTTTACCTTCATCGAATCCGAAACTCTGAGAGTAAACATTCTAGGCTTAAATTTTTTTATTTTTTATTATTTTGCTCATATTCAATTTATTAACATGTAAATTATTTTTATTATTTTCATTTATTTATTCATTTATTCTATTGTTTTTATATTTGTCTCATTTAATATGTTTATATATTATTTTTGTTCATGTAAATATTGATTTCTTATCATTTTTAACTTGTAAATATTGATTTCTTATTATTGCTAACATGTAAATAATTTATTTTTGCTTTGATTTTTCATTATTTTTAACATGTAATTAATTAATTCACTTTGATTGATCTTTTTGCCATGTAAATATTTTATGTTAATTGGGATAACATTAATTAATCATGTCACTCATTTAATTATTTTCATCATTCTTTTATTCATTTTTTATCATTCTTTTTCATTGTTATATATTTATTGTTTATTCATTTATTTGTTTATCTTCATTATTCATTATTATTATCATGATCATATTTTTATATATTAATTCATTAACACATTTTATTTTATTTCAATCACATCTTTTAATTCATTTGTCATTTATAATGCATTTTTCTCATTTATTTTAGTTTATTAACATTTTAATTCATTTGCCATTTTTGATGCCATCTCACTTTATTTTATCTCATTTTATCATTTATTATATATTTAATTTATTTAATTGATTTAATTATTAACATTATTTCATTTGTATTTTTATTTTTTTGTCAAAACTTATTTTCTTTACTTGGACATTTTTGCGAGCACACGAGGAAATCTAGAAGGCTCGTTTGGGTTAGATATTTAATTGCTTTATTTGTAATATTTCATTTATTTGGCTTTTTCATTTATTTTGCCATGTAATCTTTAATAAAATTGTTTATTTTAGGCACGCTAAAAAGAAAATCACAAAAACATTTCTATTAATTAATTTGGCATTTTTTCTAAATAAAAATGAGACCAATGTCCTAGTTTTTCATACCGAAATAAACCATCACCTTTAACAATTTTTTAAAAAGTATGCATGCGAAGACCAATGTCCTCATTCTTAATCAATATCCCGATTTATGTATGATTTGTATTTTATTTACAATGGGGGTTGTATTCCGCCCCTAGTTTTGTTGTATTTATTGTCATGTACTTTATTTTAATCTTGGTTTATTAATCGCTTCCATTATGTGATTGACATGCGTTTTAATTAGTCGCATTAAATTGAATGAGAAATGGGATGAAACGCTAAATATAAAACTCAATTATAAACTTAACCAAGGTATGAATAAATGGGAAGTCCCGAACCTTCTCTGGTCTTTGGGCTCAACGAGGCGAGAGGGCCATCTTAGCATTCGTTGGGGTGGAAGCCTCCAAAACACCTCTTGTGTCCCGTAAAAAGGTTTAAACTTGCACAGTCCTAGGCACCACGACGCGAGAGGGCCGTCCTGATGTTCTATTAGGGTGGATACCTCCAAGACACCTCTGGTTTGCCCAAGCGTGAGGCTAGAGGATCATCCTGTCATTAGGGTGCAAGCCTCCAAAACACCTCCGGCTTGCCTATAATGGACATAACAGTGCTGTCTTAGGCTCACTGAGCCTAGACGACCTTTCCCAATGTTCTATTGGGTGGCAACTCAAAGAAACCTCCTTGTTGCCCAAAATTGATGCACTTGTAATTTTTTACAAGTTCTCATGAACCTCATCCCGAAAGCCCTAAAAGCGGGCGGTTCGGGGCACCCCGGGGTTCAGTGCGCGTCACAGGGTCTCACTGCCCAAGCCCAAAAAGAAATTTTTTTTTAAAGCGAAAAACACATTTTTTTCGAGGAAGCCATCACTTCTATTTGCTTCTTGCCCGCAAACAGGCATAATTTTCATCATTGGGCAACTTCGACCTGGACTGTCTCAGGACCCGGTGTCTACAGTTGCCCCCAGTTTTGGGGAACGTAGTGCCTAGGTGAGCCAAAACTCAAAGAAAAAGACAAGAGAGATGTAACGCCCCATACCCGTAAATGGTACGGATATTGAATGTCACGACATTACTGACTAATCGATACTTATGACAAATGCGATAATTTTTTTTTCTTAACTTATAAACTTATCAAATCATTTAATCTAGTTCAGACATTACATGCAACTTATCATGTCATTCATCAATATCTATAACATTTAACATGTCCGTATTAAACGATACATAATCAAGGCTAAACTTTTACATATACATGCCACTAATACTATTCATTTAATCAAAATTGGGCAGCATAACGTCTATAACATTTACTACCCAAAACCTGCAATTCAACAACCACATAGCCCAACTCAGGGGCACAACAATCATAATTCAATACTCATTCAAATCTTAATTCATAAAAACTAATCCAGTACATATAAACCAATACAATAACATTTGACTAATTCATTAACTTATAACAATCATATACATTACAAAAACAATAACAAAATATTCTTAACTTCAATCGACCGGTCTGGTCCGATCTCAAAGCTGATGGGTCACCTGCTCCACAGACGTTCCACTTGGCACCTACACGCAATCAAATAAACTACATGCTGAGCATTAAATATGCTCAATGGTGATTACGAATCTAATAATTTTCAATGCTAACAAATGCACACATACATGCATAATAATACACTATTCCTTGCTTCCATTTAGATCACTCACTAAACCTTACTTAGTTTCATTTTACACTATAGTCTTTTATTTGCCATTCTTATTGGCAAAAATACAATTTAATCCTTAATATATTAAGAGCTTATCATACCCCCCATTCATTTTCTTAAACTACCAGTTTGCCATTTGGTTCCACTTATTTACCAACGTGCCACTAAGTGAATTTTCTCCCATTTATTTACTTAGTGTACAATTTACCATATAATTCTCAATTGTCTATCACTTTACACATTTGCTCACATTTTTCTCTATCTTACTATTTCCACAGTAATGGTATTCTTATAACACTTCTCTATACTTTTGACCTGTAGATTTACATTTTAGTCCTCAAATTATTACTTTCATGTTCATTTTACATATTAATTCATATTACATCTTTACATTGCATTTAAATTCATTAATCACTCACTGAATCATTTTTATTCATTTAACATATCATTTCATATACAAATTACCGTCTAGTCCTTATTTTATCAATTTTAGGGCAAATTTACATTTTTTCCCTTCTTTTGACGTTATTTACGGAAATGCCACTAGTTCATTTCTCTTTTCATTTTAAATCATTATTAGGCTTACAAATTACATATTAGTCCATGTTTTAGCATTTTCATGGAAAATTACATTTTAGTCCCTGGACTTTGGACTTTTCACGAGACTGTCATATTAATTTCACTTTTCACTTACATGTTACTTATTAGTATACTTTTACACTTAATTGCTATTTTGCCCCTACTTTTGGCAATGGTCCTTCATTTAACATTTACTTGTAATTTTGTCATTTATTCACTATATTTTCACCTTTATTCACTTCTTAGCTTATAATTTGCCAATTAGTCTCCCGATTAATTGTTTTTGCGGTAAATTATGTTTTGGTCTTTAAACTTTTATTTTCTTCCATGTGAGTCCTTTTTCATTTAAATTTTCATGTTCACTATACCTTTTGCATTTTCAGGTCATTTTCATCACTATGACCCGTTTGGCTTATGATTTGAGTAAATTACGTTTTTACCCCAAACTTTTTACTTTCTTTCACTTAAGTCCTTTTCCATATAACTTTTTATTTTCATGTTACTTTTCACATTTTCATGTCATTTTACTTCTGACAGAATCATATCATTTTGCGATTTTGCTTATTACACTTAGGCTTTTTATACATTATGCTTTTGCATATTATGTCATATTACATAATGCCGTGCCACATTATGCCTTTACATGTTATACTTTTGCATATTACACTTGTACATATTAGTTCTTTATACTTATACCTTTTGCATGTTACGTTATGCTGTTTTACTTTGCATCTTATTACTTTTTCTCATTTTACATTTTATCATATTATGCCTTTGCATTATACATTATGTCATATTACACTCATGTCATATTTCATTTGATCATTTTACTTTTTGCTTTTTCAAACATTTTGCAATCATATCACTTTTATGCCCCTAGTACGATCCCGACAGATAATCTGTAAACTGGATATACGAGATGTGGGCCCTAAAGTCCCACTGCACTGCACTAGGGAATGACCCCGAAGGATCACTCCATTATGCAACATATGACGTATGACGTATGACGTATGACGTGTGACATATAACATATAACAGAGGACTGTGAGAGACCATCGCGAATCTGTCATAGCAAAGCAAGTCGCTATGACTTGCACCGAGGTATCAATGGTGTCCCTATGGCTAGCCAAACATATCCCGAACTAGATTAAATCGCCAGACCACTAAGGGAAAAACCTTCACATTTATCAAAATTTATCTTTTCAAATAGACTTTCAAATCCACTTTCGTTCTTTTATCACTTTCATATTACATATGACATGTGACGTATAACAAATGATTTATCAGTACATTTTCATTTTCATTTTAGTCACTTCATTTTCATTTGTTTCACTTAATCAAAATAAAATCACATATACATATAATTTCAATTATTTCAATAATTATTATTATTATTTTCACCTTGAGTATAATGGAATACCATACTTAAAAATATTCATATAATTTCCATAAATTCCAAATAAATTTGTGGACGCTTCTTTTCATGCCTAATTTCATTTTGGGCCATTAATCTTTGATTATACACAAGTTACCCCCTAGTACACACTAAGGGTTCATTTGGCCAAGGAAGGCACTTTACCTTACAATTTCTTTTAAACATTTCAATTCACTTCTAAGTCACTTATTCATTCATATTACAGTTCACATGACATATGAACCACTTAATCTATCACATTTCCTTACTTAGCCCATTTGGCCATCTTAGGGTTTTTCTCTAACATTTTAATTATCATCTAATTATCACTTATTTCACTAGATTTAACCTCAATTCACATGTGTATACCATTTAATTTCATTTAAACACTAGGTATACCTCAAATATACCTAAGTATAACATTATGTCACATTATGTTTAACACTTGCACTTAGTTTTACTTCATTCTAATCACTCCAATTGGCTTAGTTACCCTCCCTAAGCTCAATTAACACCTCAATTTCAATTGTACATGCAAATCATATATAATCACTATAAAACATAATAGAAAACCCTAATTTTTCCAAAGAAAATTCATGGATTAGGTAATCACAAACCTCAATTCCATGCTTAACCCTCCTCAAGCTTCCTTTTTCTTAGCTTTACCCTTAGAAACCTCCTTTTTCCCTTTGATTATCCTCCATGGCCGAATTCCACAACAAGAGAATCTATCAATTTCTTGCTTCATTAATCAATTCCAACAACATAAATTATGTATATACATCTAAAACTACCAATATAAACCATAAAATTAAAATAATTCTATCAATTGTTTCCTTACCTCCACTTAACTCCTTCCTTGAAATCTCTCAATTTCTTCACTTCTTTTCACCCAAAAGTACTATAATACTTACTATTAAGCTGAAAAGAAGTTCAATTTCAGTTGAGGGGCTTGAATTTGATAGATTTGTCAAGGAAAATGAAAGAAAAAATGAAGAACAAGGCCACGAATTTGAAGAGGAAAGGAAGAGAGAACAAAAATGTGAAGGACTTCCCTCAAATCTATAGATTTCTAACATTAAATAGGTAGGTGAGAGTAGGTTAGCCTATTCATTAGCTCATTAATTAGATAATTATCCAATTATACCACCTCAATTTAATTCTCTCACTTCTCAACTGCAAATCACTCCAAATTTGATTCCAAAATTCATATCATATAAAAATTATGTTGTACACAAAATTTCAGCCCAATCGGAGTCCATTTCAGGTTCGGTTCAATCAAATCGGTTCGGCCAGTAAATTTTCGGTACTCTCCAAAAATTCCCATTTTACTACCAAAAATTATACATATTATTTAGAGACTATCTAGAAGTTCCTGAAATTTTTGGACATTATTTGCTATTTTTAAAGCATTGGTCAAACCTCCGGTCAACTGAGTACTATTCAAACCAAAATCATAGCTTTTTCCTTAGTTTTTAACGTCAATTCCTTATAAAAATGACTCCAAAATTCTTAACTCATATTAATTAGACTCCAATAATATTTTGGGGGCAATCGGAAATCATTTTTCGGTCTGGTAATTATTTACCAGTCCGATAACTCAATTTTGCAATGTCACCAAAATTAAATTTTTCATTACCATATGATTCTTCTCATCGATACGAGTACGTCCATATTCTCAGATTATTTTTCTGAGGTCCGTAGCACTCTCTACGGTCCGATCAAACTCTCAGTCAACCTAGTTACTATTAATATCGGAACTGCTACTTTTTCTTATTTCTGACTTTTGAGTTCCTATTTGACCTCGATTTCACTCCAAATTTTAACCTCGAACTCATTGTGACTTATATTTTCCATTAATCAAATAAAATATTTTTCGACTCCGGGAAGTACTATTCACACCGGTGTCACTATTCACTATCAGGAAATACTATTTTCGGCTAGCCCGGTATTGGGGCCATTACAAGAGACGTACCTCAGGCAGCTGTCTTCTTGAACTGGGTGATGCTGTTGTGGTGATTATCGCCATGTTGTCGGCGTGTTATGCTTTGTTGATGTTGTAGTGCTGTGATCGTTCAAACCCTCCGTAGAGCGGTAGTGCCGTCATTATGCAAACCTTTCTGAAGTGGTAGTGTCGTGGTCGTGCTAACCTTTCGTATAATGGTAGTGCCGCCATCGTGCTAACCTTTCTGAGTTGGTGAAGTGGTAGTGCCGTGATCGTACAAACCCTCCGTGGAGTAGTAGTGCTATCATCGTGCTAATCCTTCTGAAGTAGTGCTGTCTATGAGCCCTTTGGTTGATTGCCCCTTGGGAGATCTTTTTTTAATTTGCCCCGTAAGAGGTCTTTGGTTGACTTCCCCCTGAGAGGTCTTTGGTTAATTTGCCCCCTGAAAGGTTTTTGGTTGACTGCCTCCTGAGAGGTCTTTGGTTGAATGTGCTCCCTAAGAGGTCTTGGGTTGAATGTTTGGATTGATGTCGTCACTTGCCTTTTGTTGGTGTCCACATCGAATCTTTTTTACTGGAAAACTGGAAAACCAAATATGCAGGAAAAAATGGTGAGTATGCAAGTGAAATGCATGGGTTATGCAGGAATGCAAGATAAGAATTCATCTGAGTGGATTTGGATGCGATAGCCGGTTTGGTCACAAATTGCAGTAGGATCGGTACCCTCTGGAATTGCTTTTGAATTTCATGCCTTTGGGGATTACGAGGTTCTCTTCTGATACGTGTAGTCATTATTTTAAGGTAGCATGTCCCTTGTCGATTTTCACACTAGCTTTTCTTAGCGGAAAATGCGTCATTTCGGATTTTCACATAACCCTGTGCCTTATTTTTTACCTGAAATGGACCCAAACCAATCCAGCTGCTTTTATATATTTATTTATTTATTTATTTTTTATTTTAAGAGAAAGGGATAGAGCACCGGAGGGAAGATAGTACCAATGCACTGATTCTACGCCGGACCTAGACAGCTTTGAGTATGCAAGATGAACTGCTCTGGTCACATCAATATATCATTGCATATATGTATACATTTCAACTTGATTGCATAGCACATGATCGTTATTTGGCATTAACTTAAAAAATACAAGACTTCATCTAATCTCGGAATAGATCCTGAAAACATCAAACTCCTGTTATCAATCAGTCCTCTCGGGTCTTCATGATTGAATATTTTCTCTGAGCTCTTAATTTTTTCCTTTGAACACAGATTCTAGATGCAACGTTGGGGACAAGACTTAACTCGAATGCATGAATGCACTCGTGGCTCCTCGCTTGAAGCTCAAGAAACACCATATGCCTCTTCTTATGTACCAAACCTTATTAGAAGGCCATCTCCGCTAATGGGATAAGATTGAACCAAGAATCAAGAGGTCTTACTTTGGTTGTAATGTTAGGCTTAGGTAGATGGCTGTCAAAGGAGTATCAGGTCGCTAGAGAAAAATAGCCGCAATATCTATTCGACTGATTGGTGAACTGCTCTCAACTCAGTTGCATATACAAAGGTACTTTTGAATTCGGGCTCGATAACATTTTAGCTCATTAAGATCAAAATAACAATTAAAAAGATAATCGTCAAAACTCATCGAGTGGTTACTATCTTGAGCTCTATATTTTCATTTTTTTTTCTGCTTCTTTTTTTTTTTCTCTCTCTTTTTCTTTTTCTTTTTCTTTTTTATGTCTCTGACCATGCAGAGTTTGTGAATACAAAACCTTCTTCCCCACGCGTAAACTCATCCTTATATGGGCGAGCTTTGATGGCCCAAAAGATTATCAATGAAGTACATCCGTCCTTATTAAAGCAGCCATTCTTCTAAGGGGAGATAAAAATCATTTCAGGCGACGGGTAGTTTGAACATCTGTAATAAGAAAATCGGTACGCATTTAGCATACCAGAATAAAGGCTCAACGGGCTAGCAAGCAATTGCAAAATAAAAGGTAGAAAATAGTCATTTAGAGAGCTATGCAAAGAAGGGCTGCCTAAATCATTTTCTAAGTTCCGTCTTATCCAGGGATTGCTTTGATGGGTAATCAGAAAGGTTCTAGTGCTCTTAGTGAGTTTTCATCCAATCCCCTAATTGCAACTAGTTTTTCTTTTATCACTTTTTCTTCTTTTTATTTTCAGCTCTCAGAATTTTCCTCTCTTCAAGAGTTATATCAGATGCTATCAAGATTTTCTTTGGGTTTTCCAAAGTTTCGACATTAAATACAGTAGTATTAATTGAATTAATATAAAAAAATGAATACATCGTGATCATGAGAAATGAAATCATTAGAGACACTATACGCAAGATTGTTCATTTTATTGAAATAACCAACATTGCAAATATTGTTATAAAAAGCGTTATTGGAATAAAAAGCAACTAAAAACATATTCTTCTCCTCCGATCACATTTATGGCGGGGGGACTGCATTATATCCTGCCCTCTTCTTCTTCTCCCTCTTCTTAGGGTCAGTGATCTCCTTGGAATCAATAAGATCTTGAATTTTGTTCCTCAGGGTTTGGCAGTAATCTCTCAGGTGCCCAGTGTGCTGATGGTAGGCGCAGTACTGATCATCTCTATGCCCTAATTGTTCCTGATTCACAGCTAGGCTAGGTGGTAGTGGTCTCAGCTTACCCTCCTTTGTCAATTTCTCTAAGGCCCAAGACAGAGAGCAGCCTAAATTGGAATAATACCTTTGAGTTTGCCCAACCTCGGTAGCTGAAACCTCAGTTGTCTTATCATTCTCGCCATTACTGCCCCCAGCACTGCCTAATCTGTACCCCGACTAATTCATGAAATTCTTCCCAGCGAAGTTACCTTGGCTTGCTTTCTTTGCTAGGTACTCACCCTCTGCTTTGATAGCTATGTCCTTTAAAGACTCCCAGTCCTTCAACCTTTTCATTCTCAGTCCATCTCTCAGGTAAGAGCTAGCATTCCGAATGAACAATCGGATCTGGTCAGGAGTATCAGGTTTGGGCTTCATTTCCATAACTCAGTTTCTCCACTAAGTGAGGTACTCATGAAAAGACTCCCCAGCTTTTTGCTGCAGTAGCTCTAAATCCTTCAATGTTACTTCCATTCTTGTACTACAATCATATTGCTTTAGGAACTCTTCGGTCAGCAAGTCCCAATCCTCCTTCGTCCTTCGGTCTAGCCCATGATACCAATCCACCGCTGGGCCAGTTAAGCATAGACAAAAATACTCAATCTTCTGTCTCTTTGTTAAAGTGGTCCCCTTAAGCATAGACAAAAATACTCAATCTTCTGTCTCTTTGTTAAAGTGGTCCCCTTCAGGACCAGCGAGTACTGCTTTATGTGTGCAGTGGGATCAGAGGTACCGTTAAATTTGGGAATATCTGGCATCTTGAAGTTCTGAGGGATTAGATCATCACTGTCTAACTCTCGATCTTCAGGATTTATTCCTCTTACTACCTTCAACATCCTTGTCATAGCTTCAAACTTTTCCTTCATTTTTCGCCACATGGCATCCTCCGGCTTGGGCGACTTTTCCTTTACTACTGTCAGCTCTTCTTGCTCCTCCCATAGGTCAATCACAGATTTAGGGCCTTCTCTATGCTCGATAGGCACTGGCACTCTTAGCTCAACCAGAGGTGGATCAACTGCTGCTAGGGGATCCTCTCTAGCAGCCCCTTGTTCATCTTGCCCCCTAGCTGGAGTAGCAGCCTGTTGCCCGGCAATTGAGGCTAGGGTAGTGACAAGGTTGCCCATCATCGCCATCATCCTGGCCTCAAACTCTTCCATTCTTTTCCCCACTTCCTCGGCAATCATTTCCCTGGTTGCATCAGAACCACTTGCTGGATTAGACATGCTTGTTTTTACTGATGATTCAGAAGACAATATCTCACTACCTTTAGAGAGAGAATCTGAACCCTGATTTGAAACCAGCTCTGATAATCCCAAGAGTAAAATCTTTCTTAACCGACTTTTAGGACCTTTAAACCACCTGGACGAATATATAATGGCTACAAAACATACCTTTGTTAGGATGATGCATGACTTGAAGTGCAATGCATGGTCGTGCTGATGTAGCAGAGATAAACACAAGCAAGCAGATAGATCCTTTCGACCTTATTTCTCTCACATACGAGGTAGTGCAGTCTCTTTCCTAGGCGGGCTTTATCCAAGGGTTAACAGGGAACCCATTGGACACGTATAGTGCACGACAAAAAATCGGCAGCATAACAACTCTTAACTAATGTACATTCGTATAGGTGTTTGGCCATCATATATTTAAATAATTCAAATAAATTAAGATGGGCCTACCGGGTCATGAAAGCCTTTGATGAAGATCATTTAATTTAATTGATTTTGTTCAATATATGACGGCCCAAATAGCAAGCGCGGTATTATGGTACATTTCACCTAGTGGGAGTATCTATTGCCATTACATGGGCTTTGGTCAAAGGTGTGTTACTTTAGGTCTACCCAAGCATAGTCCCTGCCAAAGGGTCTAGCTCATCACGAGCATAGCAACCAATCGGGTCTCCATTTAATATATCATTTGATGGTACGAGGCTTGGGCTGGTGATTATCCCGAGCACTTCCCTACAATGAGTGAAAGTAAGGTCGTATTTTTGGAATACACCGGGGTAGATAAGGGACCAACTAACATAATTCTAAGGCTCTAATATATGTAATGCAATTTTGATCAAAAATAGAATTTTTGATTCTTAACAACTCAATTATAATTTTACTTAAGTCACTTTCGAAGTGAAGTTTCGATCATCCCCAACAGAGTCGCCACTATGACGCGCGCCAAGCCTAGCAAAGGCCCTCGCCGAGCCCGCCTTTTGGGACTGGAGGGATTGGTTCGTGTCTTTTTGATCTTGGGCATCACGAGTCATCTTGGATGCCTCCTTTCCAATAGAACATTGGAAAGGATCATCTAGACTCACAACGCCTTTAGGCACCTTTGGGGTATTTTGGAGTCGCCACCCAATTTACAAGAAATTGGGAAAGGTCTCTAACCTCTATTGGTCTAAACAAGACGTGTTCGGAACTTCACTCTTATTAATGACTTAAGTCTATAAATGAGTTTTTAAGAAATTAAAATTCCATCTCTCATCTCACGCGATTGTGCATTGAATTTAAAGCGCATTTGCAAGCATGTTGAAAGCGATAAAATAAAGTGGTAAATAAATAAATAAATCATGAAGATAAAATAATGAATAAAAAATTGGGACAAAACAATCCCCCAAAAAGAATAAAAGATGCGACAAAACAGTCCCCCAAAATAAAAATAATATAAATAAATAAAACTTGCTCAAAATAAACAAGTAAATAAAAAGCAATCAAAATGCAACATACATAAATCGGGTCATTTATTGAATTTTAGGAACATTGGTTCTTTTTTATTAATTAGAAATTGGAGAACTATTTTTAGGATATTGATTGAG
Source organism: Excoecaria cochinchinensis (assembly GCA_947683425.1). Lineage (NCBI taxonomy): Eukaryota > Viridiplantae > Streptophyta > Magnoliopsida > Malpighiales > Euphorbiaceae > Excoecaria > Excoecaria cochinchinensis. The sequence goes on from CANTUQ010000004.1 coordinate 10,775,430, forward strand.
AAAACCCGGGATGAGTGATCCCATTTTATGAAAATTTAGTTTTCCATTTGAATGTGATATTTTATTGGCTAAAATAGGACATTGGTCCAATTTATTAATAAAAATCAAGTTATTATTTGTTATAAAAAAATATGATTTTCTATAATACGGACGGATATGAAATACATTTTTACATACAACACATAAAAAATAATAATAATAAAAAATACAACAATTAAAATGCCAACCATCAATTTGAAAGTCTCTAATTCTCCGATCCTCCGACCGGAGTACGAGTGTAACTCGCAAAGACAAATAATTTTTGAGACAACAAAACAAAAACAAAATAAATGTTAGTAAAGTAATTAAATGAATAATATATGAACAAACAATTAAATAAAAACTAATAAATAAACTAATTAAGTAAACAAATAAAAATAATTAAAACTTGATAAATAATATAGCAATAGCATTAATAATTATTAATAGAGTAAAAAAAAAAAAAACAAATAAATTATAAATAAACAATTGACAATGCAATAAATATGATTTAATAATAATAATAATAATAATAAATATATTAATAAAATATTAATAATAATAATCTTTGAAAACATATTAATATAAAATAATGATAACAATTAGGCTAAATAAAGATAACCATAATAGTAAAATGAATTAAAGTAAGATAAACCAAAAGAGAACAAAGTACCCACGTGAAAGGCAAAACTAAAGGACAAAAAGTGGATCAAAGTGATGAAAATGCAAATGGAAAGAAAAAAGAAATGCAAATGGAAAAGAGGAGCATTAATGCACGACTCGTGCAAACTTGCACGAGTCGTGCACCACCTTCATGACTCGTGCATGAATGCACGAGTCGTGAAGGCCCGAGTGGGAAAGAAACTCATGAAAATAAATAATTTTGAGACAGCAAAATAAAATAAATAAAATGGTAATAAAATAAATTAAACAAATAATGAACAAATAAATTAATTGAATAAAATAATTAATTAAAACAATTAATAGATCAATCAAATAATAATCAGTTAAACTAATTAAATATAAATAAGTAGAAATAAATAGACATAAAATAATTGCATTAAAGATAGAGATAAGAAATAAAAGAAGCAAAGATAGCATGTAGAAAATGAAGGAAAACAAAAGAAAACAGGACAGTGAAGAAAACACAGCTGTGTTTTCTGAGGAAACACAGCTGTGTTTCCTCAGCAAGGCGCTCGGCAGTGTAGAAACACAGCTGTGTTTCTTGTGAAACACAGCTGTGTTTTTGCTCTGTCAAGCAAAAACTCACCATTCACCGGAAAAACACTGATTTTAAAACAAAAAAAGTTAAAAATCCACAAACCCAAATCATATAGCATACATTAACAACGATAAATCATATTAAAATAAATTCATACTAAATACAACAATCAAGTAATAATAAACAGAGGGCAGGAAACCATAAAAAAAACGACAACAAACCAGTGCATTAAATCAAACAATAACACCCCAAGAGGAGATAACGATCATAGCATTAATAATTAAGACATAAATTAAATAAAGCAAATTATATACATGCCTTTACGTACAAAAAAGAAAAGAGAAGAAACGAACAGGGAAGGGGCGACGCACGACTCGTGCAAGATGTTCACGAGTCGTGAGCCTCTTCACGACTCGTATAGAGAATAAGGGAGCACGGACAACAAGAAAAGAAAAGTCACGACTCAAACGAAATGAAGGGACGATCAGAAAAATGTAAAACACAAGGATGAACGGAGTATGTTTAATAGATCAAATAAACTCAAAATCATGCCATCAAAACGTGCAAAATATCATGCGAACATGTTTATTTAATCATAATAGCTACTTACGATCTATGTCTGATAACAAACAACAACAAACATGCAATATACAAATCAATGAAATCAAATGAGAAATAAACAGAGTATGTACAAATGAAGAACATTGAGTAAAGTAAAACGAAGAGAAGAAATAAAAAGAAAAAAAAAGATAAAGAAAAAGAGAGATGGCTATTCAGTATTTACCCTCAGAATGATATTTGATCTGCAGATGATGAAGTTCTAGTTTCCTCTTTTTGTTCTTCTTGAAATGATAAAATAGAGACTCAAAAACTTTGAATAAAAGTTACGTAAAGAAAGAAAATGGGAGATGAAGGATGATTGAATCCCAAACGTCAGGAATTAGTTTCATGGATTCAAGAACAATCTCATAATGCTTTGAGACAAAAATCACTTTCTTGCTCAAATCTCTTCTTCTTTCTCAAGCTTTTTACTCTCTGTGTTTTTCTTTTCCCGTGCTCTCTCCAATAATTCCCTCTCTCTCCCCCTTTTTCTTCAGCTTTCACTTCTCTTTTAATGTTTTTGGCAGGATTCCTTGTTTTTCCTACCAAATCCTACGTAAAACCTGTAACACCCCGCCATCCCCGTTGGAAGGATACCGGAGTGCCACGCGGACAAACACATATAACGAATCCATATACACATGTATAAACAAAAAACCAAATGAGATGTAAGAAACTTTTTAATAATATAGCTGTAAATCCTGTAACATATATATCATGTCTATAGTAAATCAGTTTACATATAACTTATCCATATCAATTTACAAAAAGAGGCTCGTAAGCAAATACATTTACAAAAATAATATTTGTTCCTTTACAAAAATTTACTTTGCTATACATAAGCCATATACAAAAATTACAGCGGAAGACTTCAATTAACTTCACTCAAAAAGACTCCTAGTGGCCGACCTGCAGATATCTAACTTCAAATCCAAACTCGCCACCTGCACGGGAAAAGAACCCGTGCTAAGCGATAACGCTTAGTGGGGAGGAACAAAACAAACAAACAATATGCAAATACAATATTTATAACAATACAATAATCTACTGATTCCAAAATCAAAGTCATCAATAATACATGTAAACATATCACCAAATTCCTTACTTGACATACATAAATATAAACATTGACATGCATAAATATATACATTACAAGCAATTAAATATTCAATACACAATTCTCATCATTCCAAGTGTAAAGCTACAAGTTGCATCATATAGAGTTATGCAAGAATTCATGTGTATCATATGCTCGTAATCGTGTCAAAAATGCATCTCAACATGTGCAACACATTTAAACATATAGCCTGATTAGTCTAAAATATTCTCTAGAAGTGGATGCGGTCAATTAGATACTGATAGGACACAGTATCCCAAGCATATAGAGACATGAGTCTCAAACATGTACTTTTCATATAGAGACCGAAGTCTCGCATTTAAATTCTTATAGACCAAACATGGTCGAAACAAGGATCCAAATGGATCCAAGTAAAACGTTTTATCATATAGCAGCTGCACACACACTGACCTAAGTAAGCGCTTACTTATCCACTACTAAGACTATTCAGGCTTAAAACTCAACTCAACAATTCAAGCACCAATATCAATATTAAATACAACTAAATGCAAATACATATTTCACGTATACTTGTGTCTAGATCAAATTCAGAAACATTTAAATACATCCAGTATCAATTATTAGAGGCAGAAGTACAAATAATTCACATTCAAGACCATTTATGTTCATGTAAAATATAAACTATTAAATTATGTACATTAATTATTTAATCAAGTATACCACTCAATATTAAGCAATTATTAATCACAATTTAGATTTTTAAACCCAAACAATTGTCATGTAGTGCAAAAACCCTTGAAATCAGAAGTTAAAATTGTTTTAAGAAAACAGGGCAGCAGGGAAGGCTGGTCACGAGACACCCAAGCCGTGGTGTCTCGTGACGCAGGCTTCACGCGAGCGCCACGCAGAGAAGCAGGTGGTCACGGCGTGACCATCAGTCACGTCTCGTGACGCCTGAGAGGGAAGGGAAGAAGGTCACGAGATCCTGTCTCGTGACACGCAGGGAAAAGAGAAGTCGCGAGGCGTGATGTTCCATCACGTCGCGTGACTTCCCAAGGAAGGGGATCACGGCGTGATGCCCCATCATGTCGCGTGACCTTCTTCAGGGAAGAGGGTCACGGCGTGATGCTCCATCACGTCTCGTGATCTTCTTCTCACACTCCTTCTTCTTCTCAAACTAATCTTCAGAATTCCCAGAAAAACGTGAAAAACCAGAAGGTCCAGAAAACAGAGTACTCCCTAAATTCAAAACCCTAGCTTACCCAAAACCATTTCTCATGTAATGATTAATCAAACATATAACTTCAGATATTCAAAGCACATTTACAGCAATCCTAGCACAAATCATATGCATTTATCAGTTAAACAGAGGTAATATCTGATTCTCCATGTTCCAGATTTCCATAATCAAGTTCATGCATAAACAATCCATTTACATTCCTTTCTACTGAAATCATGCATACACATTGTATTTCTCATACATTTTGATAACCAACTACACATAAATGTCAAACATAGAAGAATGGCAATCAGGATCCAAATTGAGAAAGACAGACACTCCCAAACCTGAATGAAGTCCCAAAAACGCCCACTGTACTCTTCTTCACTCAACAACCTTCTCCTTCCCTTTATCCATCTTCTTCTCTTCAGCAGATTACATGAACCAACAATAAACCCAAAATCAATCCAAAAAAACAGCAATGAACAATGGAGAACCACTTGAAACGGACAATTACTCACCTTCTGAAGCTTCAAAGCTCAACACCTAAGCTTAAGATAGATGAACACATACATGCAAACAGAAAAAAGAACAGAAACACAAGGGAAGAGGAGTGGTTTACGTGAGAGAGAGCAAGAGAGAAAAACTTCAGGTCTTTTATTTCCAGCCAACTGAAAATTCCTCAGTCTTCTCTTTTCCCTCTCCACGTGCACACCCTCCTTCCACTTGGCACACATGCACATGAATCACTATCCACTTAACCTTCTTTTACTATTAAATCCTTACTAATTACACTTTAACTCACCAAACTAAAAATCTTCAATTTACATCTTTTATTTCTTAGCAATTTAATCCTCTTTCACTTATAAATTACTCAATTGTCCTTAAATTGCCAATTAGAATTGCTAAATCCAATTAGACCACTTATGGGGTGTGACAACTCTCTCCTCCTTAAGAAAATTTCGTCCTCGAAATTTCCTTGCTTATCCAAGCACATCTCAAATACCAAAACCCAAACGAAACAAAACTTAACATATAAACACTTACCCGAAGGTCCTGCAGCACCCGTCACATTTTCAGCAGTCATAGCATATGCCCGATGCCTAGTATGATCTTCTGTAGCACCAGGTCGTTGCACCGTCTCAGATGGTGCTCTCGGAGCTCTACTTCCATCCCTATTACTTTGGATGACATTGGATCTTTTGCTTTCTTGCTGGTTCTGGTCCACTTGTCGATCAGGGCAAAATGCAAAACGATGCTCCATACTTCCGCACTTAAAATAGGCGCCAGTAATCTTGCGACATGTACCCCAATGGTACCTATGACAATGCTCACACTCCGGTGCTCGGTTTCCCTTGCTAGCATGCGGTGCCACACTACCTACTTCTGAAGGCACCTGAACAGACCCTCTAATTCCTTGCTCAACTGGAGCACCCTTTGCCTTCTTAGTACTTGCAACTCCCCCTTCTGGTGCTCTCCTCTTCTGTGCCATCTTCTGTTTAATCTCCTCAGATTCCTCTAACTTCATTGCTGCAGCCACAAGCTGATAATATCCCACTGGTTGCAAGACTACCATTGCAGACAAAGGACCTCTGTATACCTCACGGAGTCCCTCAAGAAAATGTCTACATCTGAACTCACCAGTCAACAACTGTTCGGGCACATACTTACTCAGCCTGTTGAATTCCTTATCATACTCACTCACTGTCATACCTCGCTGCTTCAAACTGATGAACTCTCTCCACTTAGCTTCTTGGTATGCCTTCGTTATATACTTTTGCTCAAATTCTTGCTTGAAATACTCCCATGTCAACTCAGCTGGTCGCTGAGGATTCCTCATCACAAGCTCCCACCAATCATATGCTGATCCCTGAAGCAACGAAACTGCACATGAAACTCTCTGATCTGCGGGACATCTAATCTCTTGCAATATTCTACCTACTCTCTTGAGCCAAATCTCAGCCACATCAGATTCATCTAAGGCAGTCCCACGAAAATCTTCTGCTCCTCTTTTTCTTAACAATTCAATTGGAGCCTTTGGAGCAGTCAACCTATCAACCACTTGCAGTAACCCTTGCACTAATGCTGGATCAAAACCAGCTCCTCTATTTGCACCTACAGCTGGTGCAGGTTCCTGTGCAGGCCTATCCTGTCTCACTGAATCACCTCCTCTGATCGGACTCTCTCTACGAACCATATAGACACTGTCCATTGTGTCGCCCATATACTCACTTGGATCCGACTCCATATAATCACTACAAAACACAAGACATCTGCATTAGGCCACTAAACAAAACTGACTCTCATGCATAGACTCAACTCTATACTCAAACAATCACAACATAACCCAGAACCACCAAACCTGGGCTCTGATACCAAGCTGTAACACCCCGCCATCCCCGTTGGAAGGATACCGGAGTGCCACGCGGACAAACACATATAACGAATCCATATACACATGTATAAACAAAAAACCAAATGAGATGTAAGAAACTTTTTAATAATATAGCTGTAAATCCTGTAACATATATATCATGTCTATAGTAAATTAGTTTACATATAACTTATCCATATCAATTTACAAAAAGAGGCTCGTAAGCAAATACATTTACAAAAATAATATTTGTTCCTTTACAAAAATTTACTTTGCTATACATAAGCCATATACAAAAATTACAGCGGAAGACTTCAATTAACTTCACTCAAAAAGACTCCTAGTGGCCGACCTGCAGATATCTGACTTCAAATCCAAACTCGCCACCTGCACGGGAAAAGAACCCGTGCTAAGCGATAACGCTTAGTGGGGAGGAACAAAACAAACAAACAATATGCAAATACAATATTTATAACAATACAATAATGTACTGATTCCAAAATCAAAGTCATCAATAATACATGTAAACATATCACCAAATTCCTTACTTGACATACATAAATATAAACATTGACATGCATAAATATATACATTACAAGCAATTAAATATTCAATACACAATTCTCATCATTCCAAGTGTAAAGCTACAAGTTGCATCATATAGAGTTATGCAAGAATTCATGTGTATCATATGCTCGTAATCGTGTCAAAAATGCATCTCAACATGTGCAACACATTTAAACATATAGCCTGATAAGTCTAAAATATTCTCTAGAAGTGGATGCGGTCAATTGGATACTGATAGGACACAGTATCCCAAGCATATAGAGACATGAGTCTCAAACATGTACTTTTCATATAGAGACCGAAGTCTCGCATTTAAATTCATATAGACCAAACATGGTCGAAACAAGGATCCAAACGGATCCAAGTAAAACGTTTTATCATATAGCAGCTGCACACACACTGACCTAAGTAAGCGCTTACTTATCCACTACTAAGACTATTCAGGCTTAAAACGCAACTCAACAATTCAAGCACCAATATCAATATTAAATACAACTAAATGCAAATACATATTTCACGTATACTTGTGTCTAGATCAAATTCAGAAACATTTAAATACATCCAGTATCAATTATTAGAGGCAGAAGTACAAATAATTCACATTCAAGACCATTTATGTTCATGTAAAATATAAACTATTAAATTATGTACATTAATTATTTAATCAAGTATACCACTCAATATTAAGCAATTATTAATCACAATTTAGATTTTTAAACCCAAACAATTGTCATGTAGTGCAAAAACCCTTGAAATCAGAAGTTAAACTTGTTTTTAAGAAAACAGGGCAGCAGGGAAGGCTGGTCACGAGACACCCAAGCAGTGGTGTCTCGTGACGCAGGCTTCACGCGAGCGCCACGCAGAAAAGCAGGTGGTCACGGCGTGACCATCAGTCACGTCTCGTGACGCCTGAGAGGGAAGGGAAGAAGGTCACGAGATCCTGTCTCGTGACACGCAGGGAAAAGAGAAGTCGCGAGGCGTGATGTTCAATCACGTCGCGTGACTTCCCGAGGAAGGGGATCACGGCGTGATGCCCCATCACGTCGCGTGACCTTCTTCAGGGAAGAGGGTCACGGCGTGATGCTCCATCACGTCTCGTGATCTTCTTCTCACACTCCTTCTTCTTCTCAAACTAATCTTCAGAATTCCCAGAAAAACGTGAAAAACCAGAAGGTCCAGAAAATAGAGTACTCCCTAAATTCAAAACCCCAGCTTACCCAAAACCATTTCTCATGTAATGATTAATCAAACATATAACTTCAGATATTCAAAGCACATTTACAGCAATCCTAGCACAAATCATATGCATTTATCAGTTAAACAGAGGTAATATCTGATTCTCCATGTTCCAGATTTCCATAATCAAGTTCATGCATAAACAATCCATTTACATTCCTTTCTATTGAAATCATGCATACACATTGTATTTCTCATACATTTTGATAACCAACTACACATAAATGTCAAACATAGAAGAATGGCAATCAGGATCCAAATTGAGAAAGACAGACACTCCCAAACCTGAATGAAGTCCCAAAAAACGCCCACTGTACTCTTCTTCACTCAACAACCTTCTCCTTCCCTTTATCCCTCTTCTTCTCTTTAGCAGATTACATGAACCAACAATAAACCCAAAATCAATCCAAAAAAACAGCAATGAACAATGGAGAACCACTTGAAACGGACAATTACTCACCTTCTGAAGCTTCAAAGCACAACACCTAAGCTTAAGATAAATGAACACATACATGCAAACAGAAAAAAGAACAGAAACACAAGGGAAGAGGAGTGGTTTACGTGAGAGAGAGCAAGAGAGAAAAACTTTAGGTCTTTTGTTTCCAGCCAACTGAAAATTCCTCAGTCTTCTCTTTTCCCTCTCCACATGCACACCCTCCTTCCACTTGGCACACATGCACATGAATCACTATCCACTTAACCTTCTTTTACTATTAAATCCTTACTAATTACACTTTAACTCACCAAACTAAAAATCTTCAATTTACATCTTTTATTTCTTTGCAATTTAATCCTCTTTCACTTATAAATTACTCAATTGTCCTTAAATTGCCAATTAGAATTGCTAAATCCAATTAGACCACTTATGGGGTGTGACAAAACCGTATTTTCAAATCAAATCTCCATGAAAAATGGAAAAGGAGAATGAGAGCGCGTGAGGCAGTGGGCAAGTGAGCCTCCTCACTAACATGAGGCTGGGCCTCACGTAAGTGAGATGGTGAGGCCCCCATCTCATGTTAGTGAGATGGGTCTCACTACCCAAGCCCAAAAATAATTTTTTTTTTAAAAGCGAAAAACACATTTTTTTTTTCGAGTAAGGCATCACTTCTATTTGCTTCTTGCCCATGAACATGCATCATTTTCATCATTGGGTAACTTTGGCCTGGGCTGCCTCTAGACCTGGTGTCTACAGATAGGAAGTTTAAAGTGGCTAAGGTTTGACGACAGTCGAGATGGAAAGTGAAAGCAAAAGATAAAGATATAAGCTTGGCATGTATACGATTGCAATGGATGAGCACGAGATTGTACAGGATAAGTATATGAATGGCGTGTTAGTGTAATTATTATGTTATTATATATGTATGATTGTGATTGTTGAAAAAAAATTACTAAATCTGATAAATGCATTACAGTGTAGTGTGGTGACATCCGATATCCGTACCATTTATGGGTATAGGGTGTTACAATTTTTATTAGTATTAGAGCAAAGGTTTAGGCAGTCCTAAGATCGCAGATAGTGTAATGAAGACAAAGTGATACGCATACATGCCATGAATAGGTGTTGATGACAGAATTGAGTAAAAGTATCTGTGGAGATATAAGGATAGTATAGGTTCATAGAATTGTAAGAGAATGCAAAGTATGATGGATGATGGAAAGTAAATGGATTCTCTGAGCTGAATGTTTTCACAGCATAATGGTTGTCACCTGTGATTGTGGTACATAAGGAAAATTTCGAGGACGAAATTTTTTATAAGTAGGGGAGAATTATAATGGCCCGAAAACCAAGTTATTAGTGATCAGTGAAATTTGTAGAGTGTGTAGTGTGATTATTATATGACGTGATAGTTTTAGTACTCTTAATTGCATAAAAGTTAAAAGGTTAAATGTGCTCTGTGTTTCTTTCTGAGTTCTTCGGCCTCCTCTCCAATAATCCCAAAAAATCCTCTCTCAGTTTCTTAACTTTTTGTTTTTATATCTCAGAGAAGATTAGGTTGTTTCTCACCAAACCAAACATAAACCATGCTTTTCCCACAAAATCCCCAAAAAAAAATGGAACGGAGACGCTGGGGGTGCTGGGGGCAGTGGAGCATGTGAGGCAGGTGAGATCTACCTCACGCTACCTCTCACAAACATGAGATGGGCCTCACGTAGTGAGGCTGCATCTCACCAACGTGAGATGTGTTAGTGGTTATGCCCTAGGCCAAACATTTGGACCTTGATGTAATCATTACATTTTCATTTATATAATGGTTTTCTTCGCATTGATATTATTGGCATGTTACATTATTGTAATGTTTATGAATAACAATGTTATTCATGTTGTCCCTAGTCATTTATCAATAAAGGGCATAAAGATAAATTAAGACTAGTATAGATTTGCATTGATAATCATGGGATGATTTTATATGTTGATATAAATCAAATCTATATGTACTTGCTAGAGAACAAAGTACTGGATAGACCCACTATAAGATCACTTCATGGGTTAATGTCATAAGTGATCTTATAATAGATATATTATTGAATCCTTTGACCTGAGGTTATCATAGTTTCCTACATAAGGATCATTATGTTTTGACATAATCAAACGTTATCTTTAATCGGATAATTATAAAGTTTATGATCGGACATAGTGAGAATTATGCGGAGGAAAGTGAATAATCAAGATGGAATTTGTCTCTCTCTAATGAGAGAGATATCTATTGGGCCCCTCGATAAGTAGGACTGTAAAATGCATGGCCGTGCTCGAATGAATTGATAGTGTCATCAATGTCATTTGAATTTATCAGTCTGCTTAGTGATCGAGAAATTATATGTTTGAACAATTTAAGTTTGACATGGACCATGACTTATGTTCGAACAAGATATCGTGTGACAAAAGGATAATAACATGTTCTATTGTCAGGTTAAAATCGGACTAACGATATTTATATTATTTGGGTAGTCATAATGTCTTGCTAGAGACCAATTATGACTTGTGGGCTTTTATGGGATTAGGCCCACTGCCAACATAATATAAACCTATTGGGTCACACACCAAGAGCAAAATGAACAGAATGGATTTTATTGGGTTATTTCGGAATAAAATATAAATATAGGTATTTATATTTAATTTCGAAATTACATATTTATATATATATATATATTTATACATATAAATATCTCTTATTTTGAATATGAGATAATAATATGTATTAATATATTATTTCTTATTATTTTGAATAAGAAATAAATAAATAAATAAATATATATATATAAATATATGTATATATATATATATTATATCTTAATTTTGAATTAAGAGAAAATATTCTCATTTATCTTTTCCTAAGAGGAAAAGGATTTGAAATATATATACAGTTATATATGGGATATAGGTTAAGAAAAGAAGTTTAACCCTAATAAAACACTAATCACGTTATTCTAAATAACAAGGATTAGAGTGGCTGCATTCTTTAGTTTTTAGAGAAAAAGAAAGAAAAGAAAATATAGCCATCGTTCTTCTTTGAGAAAGAAAGAAAAGAAAACAGAGCATCCATTCTTCTTTGAGAAAGAAAGAAAATTAAAATCCATTCGCATTCAAGGGAGCTAGCACCCCTGCGTCTTCTTCATTTATTCGTGCGTGTGGATACCGATAGAGGACGTTCGTGTTAAAGGTAGCGTCTTCAGTCCGGATTAAAGGAGTTAATTTCATTCTAAAGGTTAGTAATTTTAATCTCTTCCTTTTGAATCAATCGAAAATACTTGGATCCTGTTTCGGGTTTCGATTTTATTCCGCTGCGTTGATGTTGATTTAATCCGTTGAAACCCAATAGTGGTATCAGAGCCACTTGTATATTCGATTGATTCAAACTTATATGTATGTGATATATATATATTTGGTTCTGTTGAACTGCATGTTGATACACTGATATCGATTACTGTTTTCACTGTCAAAAACGTAATCTTGTTTTCTAAGGGCTACCAATTCAATTATGTGTTAATTGATTATGTTAATGTGATTAACTTATGGTATTAACGTGTTTAATACGAAAATTTCAATGATCCTATTCTGTGTCTGTTGAACGATTGATGATTTGATCAAAAATCGTTTAATTTTATGACAGAGAATACGGTTTGGCAGACATCGTTAATGGGATTGACAATGAGCACGAGTCGGATATTGGATCACGACTCGTGATCTTCATATGTGATTCTGGTAATCATACAGACAGGCGTGCTCATGAGCACGACTCGTGCTGCCTTGCTTAAGTATGACTAGTGTAGTCGTGTTGCTGTGCTGCCGTGCTTGTAAGCACGACTCGTGCTCATGAGCACGACTTGTGCAGCTATCCGTAGCCTCCTCTTTTAAATGATTATTGGATAATTATTTATTGATGGTATTCTGTATATATTAAATTGTTTAACATGATTAAATGATGGCTGATATGATCAACAGAATTGTTTTCTCATACATACAGAATAGGGTTTTTTGGGCAGAAAATTGTTAATATGATTGACAATATTAAAAAGTTTCGCGGGGCGCTGCCCCTTAACTCAGCCCGCTACCTCTTCGTAGCGCCTTATATTTTATTCATAATTATCACTCGGTAATTTTAATATATCAATTTATGAAATAAAGGTATATTATGCATGATATGAAATAAATATGATTTATTATGTTTATGTATGATGTCTTTGCATGGTGCATAGCATGGCCAATTGAACCTTTTGTGGATGAATTTTATTTTATCTTTTTAAGGGTTTGTAATTTTTAAATACGACCTGCGTGTCGTTAATTTTGTTGTAATCTTTATTTTATTCAATAGTTGTAGTAAAATATCTTTGTATTATTATTGAAATGAAGATGAAGAGCAACAATGGAGATCAATCCAAATCCATGGCGATGGAGGTGCAAGATGGAAGATTTTGATCAAGTCCATTTTTCACACATAGGATTGACCTTTGATCTTCATATTGGCTTATGAGGATCAATATAGATTTGGCCATGCTATGATACGGTTTTATATATATTATGCATATGTTCTTAGTATGTGATGCGATGAATGTTTATATATGTGTATGAGATGGCATGTATGAATTGATGCATGATGTATATAAATAATTAGACATCATAAGTTAAAATTAAATCCCTCACCATAATTTTAAGTCATATGCCACCCATTATTAAAACACTTGTCAAGACTAAGATCACCAAAATGTGGGTTCTGCCAAAGCGAAGTGCATTAGGTTATCCTAGTAAGGCAAGATGGGTAATGGTGCTACTCATATGTTTAAAATGGTTCGACTTAATTAGGCTATCAAAACGGTTTTGGGCCTAAGGGCATAAGATGGGATTATAACATGCCGGGACATATGATGTCAAAATCCCATAAATGATCTAAGAGTTATATAAGATATAATTGGTAAATTAGCTACCTACCTAAATAACTTTGTTGGGTTTCGTCGGATTAATTGAACATTAATGCAGCGGAAACAAATCGAAACCCGAAAACAGGATCCATGTATTTCGATTGATTCAAATGAAAGTGATAAGATTTACTAACCTTTTCAGTGTGGGAATTCGAATTGAACACCTTTAAATCGAACTGAAGACGCTGCCTTTAACACGAACGTCCTCTACTGGTATCCACACGCACGAACAAAATGAACCGAAGTCGCAGGGTTGCTAGTTCCCTTTAGATGCGAATGGATTTTACGATTTTCTTTCCTTCTCAAGGAAGAACAATGGTGGCTGTGTTTTTTCTTTTCAGAAAATTAGCTAGAGTTTTTCTTTTCTTCTTCTCAATAAGAAGTTAAGCTAGCTAGGGTATCCAATGTTGGTATCCAATGTTTTTAACCACCTTAAAACTCTCATTCCTTTTGAAAAACGGAAATTGAGTTTTGATAAGAGTTAATAACAAGAGATAATAGCCCAATAGCCCAATAAAATCCATATTGTTCATTTTGGTCTTGGTGTGTGACCCAATAGGTTTATATTATGTTGGCAGTGGGCCTTATCCCATAATAAGCCCACAAGTCATAATTGGTCTCTAGCAAGACATTATGACTACCCAAATAATATAAATATCGTTAGTTCGATTTTAACCTGTCAATAGAACATGTTATTATCCTTTTATCACACGATACCTTATTTGAACATAAGTCATGGTACATGTCAAACTTATATTGTTCAAACATTTAATTTCCCGATCACTAAGTAGACTGATAAATTCAAATGATATTGATGACACTATCAATTCATTCGAGCACGGCCATGCATTTTACAGTCCTACTTATCGAGGGGCCCAATAGATATCTCTCTCATTAGAGAGGGACAAATTCCATCTTGATTATTCACTTTCCTCCGCATAATTCTCATTATGTCCGATCATAAACTTTATAATTATTCGATAAAAGATAACGTTTGATTATGTCAAAACATAATGATCCTTATGTAGGAAACTATGATAACCTCAGGTCAAAGGATTCAATAACATATCTATTATAAGATCACTTATGACACTATCCCATGAATTGATCTTATAGTGGGTCTATCCAATACTTTGTTCTCTAGCAAGTACCTATAGATTTGATTTATATCAACATATATATAATCATCCCATGATTATCAAAGCAAATCTATACTAGTCTTAATTTATCTTTATGCCCTTTATTGATAAATAACTAGGGACAACATGAATAACATTGTTATTCATAAACATTACAATAATGTAACATGCCAATAATATCAATGTGAAGAAAACCATTATATAAATGAAAATGTATTGATTACATCAAGGTCCAAATATTTGGCCTAGGGCATAACCACTAACAAACTTAACTTTAAGCGTCATGCCAAAGCTGACTTAGAGTTAAGTGAAATATGGATCTTAGCCCACTAAATTATTATAATTATTGTAATTATTAATGAGGGTTACTATTTTAGTGGGAGTTTATAAGAAAACCTAAAATGAAATTGGTACTAATATAATTTATCTTGCATGTTTGTAGATTAATGGCATCAAATAACACTTCTGCTATGTCACTGCGATCTGTTCTTGAGAAGGACAAACTTAAAGAAACTGGCACAAACTTCCTTGACTGGTTCAGAAACTTGAGGATTGTCCTTAAGCAAGAAAGGAAATTGTATGTGCTAGATGAGCCTATTCCTAATGAGCCACCTGTTGATGCCACAAGGGCAGTCAAAGAGAAATTCAAGAAACATGTTGATGATTCTATGGATGTTGGCTGTCTAATGTTAGCTACTATGGCTCCAGAGCTTCAGAAGCACCTAGAAAACATGGAAGCTTATGAGTTGAGTACTCATCTGAAGCAAACATTTCAACAGCAGGCTAGGCAAGAAAGGTATGAGACTACCAAAGCTTTGCATTCTTGCGAAATGGCTGAAGGTGCTTCAGTTAGCTCTCATGTTTTGAAAATGAAGGGCTACATTGATCACCTTGAGAGGCTTGGATTTCCCCTCAGTTTTGAACTGGCAACGGATTTGATCCTTAATTCATTGCCTGATAGTTATGACCATTTTGTTATGAACTACAACATGAATAATATGGAGAAATCAATAGCTGAGCTGCATGCCATGCTCAAAACAGCTGAGCAAAGCATAAGCAAAAAGCCTGGCCATGTTCTGATGGTCAACAAAGGGAAAGGCATGAAAGTCAAGGGTAAGGCTAAGGCTAAGGCTAAGGCAAAAGTTGGTGGTAAGCCTAAGCCGAAACCTAAGCCCAAGGTTAAACCTCCAAAGGAAGGAGTTTGCTTCCGCTGCAATGAACCTGGTCATTGGAAGAGGAATTGCAAGCTTTACTTGGAAGAATTAAAGAAGAAGAAGAGTGGTGAGACTACTTCTTCAGGTATTTATGTTATAGAAATTAACTTATCTACTTCTAATTCCTGGGTATTAGATACTGGATGTGGATCTCACATTTGTACAAATGTGCAGGGACTCAAAAGGAGTAGGCAGCTGAAAAAGGGTGAAGTGGACCTACGAGTTGGAAATGGAGCAAAGGTTGCTGCTCTAGCTGTAGGATCTTATGAGTTGACTTTGCCAATGGGCTTTTGTTAGTTTTGAACAATTGCTATTATGTTCCTAGTTTGAGTAGGAATATTATTTCAGTTTCAAGTTTGGATGATGAAGGTTTTTCTTTTCTTATTAAGAATAAGAAATGTTCTATTTATTATGATGATATGCTTTATGGTATTGCTGATTCATATTGTGGGCTTTATGTCCTAAACCTAGAAACATCCAATAATCATGATATTTGATATTTATAACATAACTACAAAGAAATCCAAACCAAATGATTTAAATTCAACATATTTATGGCATTGTCGCCTTGGTCATATAAATGAGAAACGCATAGCTAAACTCCATTCAGATGGAATTTTGCAATCATTTGATAATTGCGAATCTTGTTTATTAGGCAAGATGACGAAGGATCCATTCACTGGACATAGTGAAAGGGCCACTGACTTATTAGGCCTTGTACATTATGATGTATGTGGCCCATTAAGCATAAATGCCAGGGGAGGATTTCAGTACTTCATTACATTCACTGATGATTTCAGTAGATATGGCTATGTCTATCTAATGAAACATAAACATGAATCATTTGAAATGTTTAGAACCTTTCAAAATGAAGTACAAAATCAACTTGGTAAAACTATTAAAGCACTTCGATCTGATCGAGGTGGTGAATATTTGAGCCAAGAGTTTGATAATCATCTAAGAGATTGTGGAATTGTTTCACAGTTAACTCCACCAGGAACACCACAATGGAATGGTGTATCTGAAAGGAGGAATCGAACTTTATTAGATATGGTTCGATCTATGATGAGTCAAACAGATCTTCCATTATCCTTTTGGGGTTATGCATTAGAAACAGCCGCATTCACTTTGAATCGAGTTCCATCTAAAGCGGTTGAAAAGACACCATATGAGATATGGACTGGGAAAATTCCTAATTTGTCTTTTCTAAAGATTTGGGGCTGTGAGGCTTACGTCAAACGACAAGTCTCAGATAAATTAGCACCAAAATCTGATAAATGTCTTTTTGTGGGATATCCTAAGGAAACTAAAGGATATTACTTTTTCCTTCTGAGAACAAAGTGTTTGTTGCTCGAAATGGTGTCTTTCTAGAAAAAGAATTCATTTCTAAAAGAACCAGTGGGAGTAAAGTACAACTTGAAGAAATTCAAGAACCACAAGAAAACATTGAACCATTGGTGAAAACTCAACAAGTTTCACAACCTGTTGTGGAACCTGTACCTGTTACACAAGTACCACGTAGATCTGATAGGACACGACTTCAACCCAAGAGATATGGATTTCTCGTGACAGATAGTCGTGAAGTAATGCTTATGGATCAAGATGAGCCTACTACCTATCAAGATGCCGTGTCAGGTCCGGAATCTCAGAAATGGCTAGAAGCCATGAAGTCTGAGATGCAATCCATGTATGATAATCAAGTTTGGAACTTAATTGATCCACCTGAAGGAATTAAAACCATTGGGTGCAAATGGGTTTTCAAAACGAAAACCGACATGGATTGCAAAGTAAATACCTTTAAAGCAAGACTTGTTGCAAAAGGATTCAAACAAACTCATGGTATTGACTATGATGAAACCTTTTCACCAGTCGCAATGCTTAAGTCTATAAGAATTCTTATTGCCATTGCTGCATATTATGACTATGAGATATGGCAAATGGATGTCAAAACAGCGTTTCTTAATGGAAACTTACTTGAAGATGTGTACATGACACAACCTGAGGGTTTTGTCCATCCTGAGAATTCTAAGAAGGTATGTAAGCTGCAACGATCCATTTATGGATTGAAGCAAGCTTCTCGGAGCTGGAATCTTCATTTTGATGAAACAGACAAAGAGTTTGGGTTTATAAAAAATGAGGATGAACCTTGTGTGTACAAGAAGGTTAGTGGGAGCGTTGTTATGTTTCTTGTGTTATATGTCGATGACATATTACTCATTGGAAATGACATCCCTATCATGCAAAAGACAAAAGAATGGTTAGGGAAATCTTTTTCAATGAAAGATTTGGGAGAAGCTACTTATATCCTTGGGATTAAGATCTACGGGGATAGATCTAAAAGGATAATTGGTCTGAGTCAAAGCACTTATATAGATAAGGTGCTAAATAGATCCAGTATGCAAAATTCCAAGAGAGGATTTTTGCCAATGTCTCATGGCATTACTCTTAGCAAGACTCAATGCCCAATGACATCTGATGAGCGAGATCGCATGAGTATAATTCCTTATGCTTCGGCTATAGGATCAATCATGTATGCAATGTTATGCACTCGACCAGATGTTTCGTATGCTTTGAGCATGACGAGCAGATACCAGTCAGATCCCGGTGAAAGTCACTGGATAGCTGTTAAGAATATCCTTAAGTACTTAAGAAGAACTAAGGATGCATTCTTAATATATGGAGGATTGGAAGATGAGCTAGTAATAAATGGTTATACAGATGCAAGCTTCCAATCTGACAAAGATGATTTTAGATCGCAATCAGGATATGTGTTTGTGTTAAATGGAGGTGCTGTAAGCTGGAAAAGTTCTAAACAAAGCATTGTCGCTGATTCTACAACAGAAGCTGAGTATATAGCAGCATCAGATGCAGCTAAAGAAGAAGTATGGATCAAGAAATTCATTGCTGAATTGGGAGTAGTACCTAGTATCAGCAACCCAGTGGATCTTTATTGTGACAACAATGGTGCTATTGCACAGGCTAAGGAGCCTAGATCTCACCAGAGATCAAAACATATACTCAGGCGTTTTCATCTCATTCGAGGAATAATTGAGAGAGGAGACGTCAAGATATGCAGAGTACCTACTAATGATAACATCGCCGATCCACTTACCAAAGCTCTCCCACAAGCCAAACATGATGGACATACTAGGTCAATGGGTATTAGATATATGTATGATTGCGCCTAGTGCAAGTGGGAGATTGTTAGTGGTTATGCCCTAGGCCAAACATTTGGACCTTGATGTAATCATTACATTTTCATTTATATAATGGTTTTCTTCGCATTGATATTATTAGCATGTTACATTATTGTAATGTTTATGAATAACAATGTTATTCATGTTGTCCCTAGTCATTTATCAATAAAGGGCATAAAGATAAATTAAGACTAGTATAGATTTGCATTGATAATCATGGGATGATTATATATGTTGATATAAATCAAATTTATATGTACTTGCTAGAGAACAAAGTACTGGATAGACCCACTATAAGATCACTTCATGGGTTAATGTCATAAGTGATCTTATAATAGATATATTATTGAATCCTTTGACCTGAGGTTATCATAGTTTCCTACATAAGGATCATTATGTTTTGACATAATCAAACGTTATCTTTAATCGGATAATTATAAAGTTTATGATCGGACATAGTGAGAATTATGCGGAGGAAAGTGAATAATCAAGATGGAATTTATCCCTCTCTAATGAGAGAGATATCTATTGGGCCCCTCGATAAGTAGGACTGTAAAATGCATGGCCGTGCTCGAATGAATTGATAGTGTCATCAATGTCATTTGAATTTATCAGTCTGCTTAGTGATCGAGAAATTATATGTTTGAACAATTTAAGTTTGACATGGACCATGACTTATGTTCGAACAAGATATCGTGTGACAAAAGGATAATAACATGTTCTATTGTCAGGTTAAAATCGGACTAACGATATTTATATTATTTGGGTAGTCATAATGTCTTGCTAGAGACCAATTATGACTTGTGGGCTTTTATGGGATTAGGCCCACTGCCAACATAATATAAACCTATTGGGTCACACACCAAGAGCAAAATGAACAGAATGGATTTTATTGGGTTATTTCGGAATAAAATATAAATATAGATATTTATATTTAATTTCGAAATTACATATTTATATATATATATATATATTTATACATATAAATATCTCTTATTTTGAATATGAGATAATAATATGTATTAATATATTATTTCTTATTATTTTGAATAAGAAATAAATAAATAAATATATATATATATATAAATATATGTATATATATATATATTATATCTTAATTTTGAATTAAGAGTAAATATTCTCATTTATCTTTTCCTAAGAGGAAAAGGATTTGAAATATATATACAGTTATATATGGGATATAGGTTAAGAAAAGAAGTTTAACCTTAATAAAATACTAATCACGTTATTCTAAATAACAAGGATTAGAGTGGCTGCATTCTTTAGTTTTTAGAGAAAAAGAAAGAAAAGAAAATATAGCCATCGTTCTTCTTTGAGAAAGAAAGAAAAGAAAACAGAGCATCCATTCTTCTTTGAGAAAGAAAGAAAATTAAAATCCATTCGCATTCAAGGGAGCTAGCACCTGTAACACCCCCTATGTCCCCGTTGGAAGGACGCGGGTGTGCTACCGACACTCACTCACATACATGCACACATACGCTAAGCGAAAGCATACGTTCATGCAAAAACACGGAAAATTAAAAACTTATCTTGAGAAGCAAAACTGGACATACATTAACTCACACACATGCAGGCACTAAGCCAAAACATATACACATGCATACATATGATCATTCAGCGGAAGCATAAAGCGGAGAAATAACTGAAACTTAATTACAATAAGATCCTTACATAATCAAAAGGCTACAAATTACAGAAATCAAAATACAGAAGCTGAACAGAATTACATAACACTAGTAACTCCTATGTGGCCGACCCTGCAGATGCGCGACTCGAACTGAACCAAACCTGCCACCTGCACGGGAAAAGAGCCCGTGCTAAGCGATAAACGCTTAGTGGGGAGAACACACAAGCAAGATGGACAGCCATTCACAATGGTCGCCAGAACAAATTACATACACAAATGGCATATACAAATAATCACAACAGATGGATAAATAAGCCTGCATAGGAAAACCATGCATTCGGAAGTTCATATACACATACTTGTACATATTACCTGAGTGCTCGTCTCAATATCATATTCGTCCGAATACTACACTCTTATATCATATTAAGCAAAGCCCCAAACAGACAAGGGATCACAGTAGATACAAATATTCATGTAAGAATACATACAGCTCTTATGCATATAGGTACCGGGGCATCAAGTGTCAGTACCCTACCGTGCACAGTCACGAGAGATAATACACATATGACTATCATGCCAAGTACTCATGCATTAACAGAAAACCCATTCACATGCAATACAATTATCAGGCAATACGCACCCAACTATCATGCCGAGAATGCTAGTTAACTAAACATACTTTTATCATGCCTTGAAATGTACATACATGACCACACGCTGAAATCACTACAATAGGAAAACTAGAGAGAGGAGGCACGTAACATAACACAATATATATGTATACATTCCATGGTCAAGAGCACATTCATTATGTATCTTGATTCATATAATTCACTATAACCGTCAAAAGTACGAAATCATGTTTGCACATGCTTACTAATCGAATTCATGCCATTCAAAAGATCATGGTCACAGTCATGCACATCTTAACTCCCATACCTATATTCACAACCGTTGGCATACCATACATTCACACTATATTATGCATATACCCATATATGCAGATAATTATGTCCAATTCACATGTTTAGGTCACACTTAACCCATTCAGAGATTCATAATCACATTCGGATACATAACCGATTCACATGTCCAGAATCATGCTTAATCGAATATCACATTCTCTTATTCACATTAGGCAAAACAGACAGAACAGCTGCTGACTCAAAATACAGACAGTACTTTACGGGTACGAGCCGATACAGACAATACTTTATGGGTACGAGCCGATACAGATAGTACTTTACGGGTACGAGCCGATACAGACAGTACTTTACGGGTACGAGCCAATACAGACAGTACTTTACGGGTACGAGCCAATAAATCAAGATACTTTTAACTTTTCCAAACACTTTCAAAAGGGATCTTAAACAAGATCCGAACATATAAGGGTTTGCGAGGAACCAAACGGGGACCTGATCAGGGTCCAAACATTCAAAGGGCTGCAGCTAAGAGTGGATAGTTAGGCAAGCCTAACTATCCACTAGACTGACTCTTGCAGGCGGAGAATTACACAGTTTACGGCCATAGTTCAATTATAATACGCAAAGAGTTCACTTACCTTGATGAATCGGTACATACATAATATAGCTCATATCAGGTGGTATCACATGCTAAAATCCACAATTAAACATTCCTAACACATACAAAAATTAAAGGATTTTATTGCAAAAACAGGGTAGGTCACGGTGGTAATCAGATTGGTTGCCACCGTGACATACCAGGGATCCTTGGCAGAATGCATGTTTGGGGTACCTCACGGTCACAACCAAAATGGTTGTCACCGTGACATACCAAAGCAACCAAACAGAAGCAAAGGTTTAGGTACCTCACGGTCACAACCAAAACGGTTGTCACCGTGACGTACCAAAGAAGCCAGACAGAATCAAAAGCTTGGGTACCTCACGGTGGTAATGAAATGGGTTGCCACCGTGACATACCCACTGCCCAGACAGAAACCAAAGTTTGGATACCTCACGGTGGTAATCAAATTGGTTGCCACCGTGACCTATTCAAACTCACGGCAGAATGCATCTGGTTCGTGCCTCACGGTGGTAATCAAATTGATTGCCACCGTGACCCATGCCCAGATGCGATTCCTGAGGGCGATTTCCAGGTTATTCAAACCAACTATCCCAAGGTTCTCATTTCAAACAACATATCCTCATTCCAATAGCAATAAAAACCCAAATCAAACATCATTGAATCATGTCATTAATAAGTCTTTCACATGAATTCGAAGAACAACATCACATTACATCAATTCATGCTAACACTTAACAATGCAAAGTCTTAGTCATACAACGGAACAATTTACACTTAAGCATAGCATAATATTCTTAAAGAAGGATCATAAGTACAGATATGCACAATACATTTCACATCCAATATTACATGTTCATGATGAACAACCATGAAATTGGCATTCATAACTCACTCGATTTCAGATGGCGATATACGATACCACCCACAACAACTAACATTAATAAATCACGTCAAGCAACCCCACATCATTCGATATCCTTTAAATGTGTATAACTTAATCATGTTACACATGCTCATACAGATTAAGGTATTACAACCCTTAAATGTCATTTAACTAGACTAGATTCTAGTCATACAATTACACCTAATTATTTCATTAGTTTGTATTAATCTTAATCCTATTCATGTTTATTTTCCAAGTGAAAACTATTCTTATACTCATTTAATAGTCCTAAACATGCATTGGATGGATCCTAGGAAGTTCCGGTGCAAAACGGGTTCAATTCGGGAAGAAAAACACCTAAAATGGTCAAGACA
Source organism: Excoecaria cochinchinensis (assembly GCA_947683425.1). NCBI lineage: Eukaryota > Viridiplantae > Streptophyta > Magnoliopsida > Malpighiales > Euphorbiaceae > Excoecaria > Excoecaria cochinchinensis. The sequence goes on from CANTUQ010000004.1 coordinate 10,799,162, forward strand.
GAAGTGGTCACGGTGGTAATGAATTCATTGTGACCATGAGGTCCAAAAATAAGTATTCTACCCAGCATTTTGGTATGTCACGGTGGCAATGAAATTCATTGTGACCGTGACATACCAAAAATTTGCAAAACAGAAGGCAAAACTCAGGACTGCTGCACTATACGTTTTTGTTTAGCCTAAACGGGAATCTAAACAACATTTTTAGACAAAACTTTCTTCTTGACAAATATTCCCTAGGATGTTAAATTTCAAATGAAACAAATTCCAGGTCAATTAGACATATATAGATCCAGATATGTTCTAAACAACCCACAGTGCTTCCCTAAACCCGTCCAAAGAAGATAACTCTACTTCTTGACCACTTTTGGGACACTTAGAGTTGCAATTAGCTCAAACCTATTTCTAACACATTTGTAGGCATAGATCTTAGCTTTCTAAAAGTACTAATTTCATACCATTTGGAGTTCTACAACTCCCAAAAAAAGCTTAATATCCGAAGGAAGGTCCAGTGTATTCTAATCCAGTTTTTCACCCAAAATCCTATTCACATGCACAAATGAACAATTTAAACCAACACTCACTACCATCATCACAAATCATCAACAACACACTAAAGAAGCTTATATCATACATGAATATACAAAAATTCATTTACATATAAAAGAAAGTTTCCCAAACCTCAAAGAAGCACAACCCACAATTCTCTTCAAGCTTTAATCCTCAATCTTTTCCTTAGTCCTTGCCATTCCTCTTGCTTACCAAAGCTTGCACACACAAAAACCTAGAAAATTATTCTTAATCCTCACCCTAGATCCAAAATCAAAAGCAAACTTAAAAAGAGAAGAAAATCAAAGTATCCATAACCAAACCCTAACCACTTACCTCTTCAATCATGTTCCCCAAGATCTACCAAATTAACTCTAACTCACTCAAAACCAAAAGATTGAGCAAGAAACGGGGAGGAGAGGAAAAGAAAAATGGAAAATGAGGAGGAAGAGAGGGCAACGGGAACAAGAACAAGAACAGAATCTGCTTTTCCTCTTTCCTAAACCCAAATCACACTAAATGCTCCCACCTAACTCTCCACATGGCAAGCTCCCATTGGGCATACAAACCACCTTTGACTTAGTCACTCCTTGCACCATACTCACTCCACATACAAACATTTCTTGAATAAAAATCTTCAAGGTACCACACTTGAGTCACACTAAATCATTTCCTAAAACCCACTTATACCCTACTTCCATACACAACAAGCACACTCTAACCTTTCCTCACTTAACTTAACTTATTTAATTAATCACTTTACAATTAAGTCCTTATCATCAAATTCACTCACATACAAATTACTGAAATACGCTTCACTTATCCGACTTAGCATGCGAATTCCGACTAAGGCCATTTTGGGGTGTGACAGCACCCCTGCGTCTTCTTCATTTGTTCGTGCGTGTGGATACCGATAGAGGACGTTCGTGTTAAAGGCAGCCTCTTCAGTCCGGATTAAAGGAGTTAATTTCATTCTAAAGGTTAGTAATTTTAATCTCTTCCTTTTGAATCAATCGAAAATACTTGGATCCTGTTTCGGGTTTCGATTTTATTCCGCTGCGTTGATGTTGATTTAATCCGTTGAAACCCAACAAGATGGGCCTCACATCACAGGCCCTCCAAAAATCTCACTCCACCCTTTTTTTTTCTTAAATTAAAAACAAAAAACATATTTTACGAGGAAATCATCACTTCTATCTGTCTCTTGCCTGTAAACAGGTATCATTTTCATAACTGGGTAACTTTGGTCTGGGCTGTCTCAGGACCCGGCGTCTACAGTTGCCCCCAGTTTTGGAGAACGTAGTGCCTGGATGGCTAGGTGAGCCAAAACTCAAAGAAAGAGAGAAGAGATGCATACCTGAGGTAGCTGTCCTCTTAAACTGGGTGATGCGCCGAGTTAATTGCTCTTCTGAGCTGCACCGAGTCTGCTCCAGACTTACAAAGTGCGAGGGTTTTATCTTCTGATGGTGATGTGCCGAGTCTACTCCGGACTTATAAAACACGAGAATTGCTTTTCTGAGCTGCACTTAGTTTGTTCCAGACTTACAAAGTGCTAGGGTTGCTCTTCTGAGCTGCATGAGTCTGCACCAGACTTACAAAGTACGAGGGTTTCATCTTCTAATGGTGATGCCTCAAGTCTGCTCCAGACTTACAAAACATGAAAATTTGCTCTTCTGAGTTGCACCGAGTCTGCTCCAGACTTACAACGTGCGAGGGTTCCATCTTCTGATGGTGATGATTTTCACTTCGATATTTCCTATAAAATTATATGCACAGAGGTATATACAAGAAATTGTGCGTATGACATGAGATGCGGATGCCTTCAAAAATGGATGGACTATGTCCTAGGTGGTCAAGGGTTCGTCAAGGATACGGTTTGGCTGCTCCACCATGCCCCCAAGGATCGAGAAAAGTGCTATCTTGGCTTTAGGGACTCTAACTCAAAACCTGTTTTGAAAGACCTGTTAGGTGTTCATCTGTGCTCCCCGGATCAATGATCATATACCCAGGATTCTGACTCATTTCCCTACATCTGAAGTAATGCTGCCTTATCGCTCCGAGTATCGAAAGTCATTATTTTGAAGGTAGTGCGTCCCTTATGGATTTTCACACTAGCTTTTTTTGTGGGAAATGCGTCCCTTGAGGGATTTTCACACGACCCTTTGCCTAATTTTTGCCTAGAATGGACCCAACCCAATCCAATGGCTCTTATTTTTATTTACTTCCATTCTTGTACTACAATCATATTGTCTGAGAAACTCCTCTGTCAGCAACTCCCAATCCTCTTTCGTCCTTTGGTCTAGCCTATGATACTAATCCACCACTGGGCTGGTTAAGCTCAAATAAAAATACTAAATCTTCTGTCTCTTTGTTAAAGTGGAACCCTTCATTACCAGCGAGTACTGCTTTATGTGTGCAGTAGGATCAGAAGTGCCATCAAATTTGGGAATATCAGGCATCTTGAAGTTCTGAGGGATCAGATCATCACTATCCAGCTCCGATCCTTAGGGTCCATTCCTCTTCCTACCTTCAACATCCTCGTCATAGCTTCAAACCTTTCTTCCATTTTTCTCTACATCGCATCCTCCGGCTTGGACAACTTTCCCTTTATTACCGTCTGTTCATCTTGCTCCTCCCATAAATCAATCATAGAATTAGGGCCTCCCCTACGCTCGACAGGCACTGGCGCTCTTGGCTCAACCACAGGTGGATCAACTGCTGCTGGGGGATCCTCTCTAGCAGCCCCTTGTTCATCTTGCTCCCTAACTGGAGCAATAGCCTGTTGCCTGACAAGTTGGGCTAGGGTAGTGAAAAGGTTGCCCATCATCGCCATCATCCTGGCCTCAAACTCTTCCATCCTTTTCCCCACTTCTTTAACAATTATTGCCCTAGTTGCATCAGAACCACTTTGCTGGATTAGACATTGCTTGTTTCTACTGATGATTCTGAAGAAAATATCTCACTGCCTTTCGAGAGAGAATCTGAATTGTGATCTGAAACCAGCTTTGATAATCCCAAGAGTGAAATCTTTCTTAACCAACCATCATGACCTCTAAACCACCTGGATAAATCTATGATGGCTGCAGAACATACCTTTATTAGGATGATGCATGATCAAAGTGCAATGCATGGTCGTGCTGATGCAGTATAGACAAACACATGCAAGCAGATAGATCCTTCTAACCTTATTTCTCTCACACACGAGGTAGTACGGTCTCTTTCCTAGGTGGGCTTTATTCAAGGGTTAACAGGGGACCCATTGGACACGTATAGTGTACGGTGAAAAACTGGCAGCATAACATCTCTTTCCTAATGTAAATACGTATGGGTGTTTGGCCATTATATATTTAAACAATTCAACTAAATTAAGATGGGCCCACCAGGGCATAAAAGCCTTTGATGAAGACCATTTAATTTAATGGATTTTGTTCAATGTATGATGGCCCAAATAGCAAGTGCGGTATTATAGTACATTTTACCTAGTGAAAGTATCTATTGCCATCATATGAGCTTTGGTCAAAGGCAGTGTTACTTTATATCTACCCAAGCATGGTCCCTGCCAATGGATCTAGCTCATCACGAGCATAGCGACCGATCGGGTGTCCATTTGATATACCATTTGATGGTACGATGCTTGGGTTGGTGATTATCCTGAGTACTTCCCTATAATGAGTGAAAGTAGGGTCGTGCTTTAGGAACGCATTGGGGTAGATAGGGGACCAACTAACATAATTATAAGGCTATAGTGAATGCAATGCTATTTTGATTAGAAATGTAATTTTTGATTCTTAATAACTCAATTATAATTTTAACTTAAGTCACTTTCAAAGTGAAGTTTCGATCATCCCCAGTGGAGCCGCCACTATGACGCGCGCCGAACCTAGCAAAGGCCCTCTTTGAACCCACTTTTAGGGCTCGAGGGATTTGTTCGCGTCTTTTTGATCATGGGTATCATGAGTCATTTTGGATGCCTCCTTCCTAATAGAACATTGGAAAGGATCATCTAGCCTCACGATGCCTTTAGGCACCTTTGACGTATTTTGGAGTCGTTTATTACATTTTAGGAACATTGGTTCCTTTTTTATTAGCTTAAAAAAATAGAGAACTAGTTTTAGGCATTGATTGAAAAAAAATCGGGATGAGTGATCCCATTTTATGAAAGGTAGTTCTCCATTTTGAAGGTGAGATTTTATTGGTTTAAAATAGGACATTGGTCCATTTTATTAAGAAAAATTCCAAGTTATTAATTATTATAAAAGGCATGATTTTCTATAATAAGAAGAATTTAAAACACATTTTTACATACAATATAAAAAATAATAATAATAATAATAATAATAATAATAATAAAAAGAAATACAACAATTAAAAATGCAAACCCTAAATTGAAGGTCTTTGGTCTCCCGGTCCTCCAACCCGTGCGCAAATATGACTCACATACATAAATAAATTTGAGGCAATAAAACAAAAATAAAATGAATGTTAGTAAAGTAATTAAATGAATAATGTATGAACAAACAATAAAAACTGATAAATAAGCCAATTAAGTAAACCAATAAAAATAATTAAAACTTGACAAAAAATATGACAATAGCATTAATAATTATTAATAGAGTAAAAAACTGGAAAAATAACAAAGTGAATTAGGACAGAAATATACAAGATAAAATGGAGCAAAATTATATTACGGTCATGCATTTACGTTCGAACGTTCGGGTACTTAGGTAAAAGGAAAGAAGACGCTCGGGTAAAGAGAAAGAAAAGCCGATGAAAAGGGAGGACAGAAGACTAGTGCATGCATTGCATGAGTCATGTGTGTTCAAATTAGGCATGTGTTATTTTTGTGTATATGCATGGTTTAAATTTTAGTGTTATGCCTTTGTGGGGTTTTGCTTGGGAATGAGAGTGTGTAGGGGATTAGTATGTATGTAAGTGAGGTTTGGTTTGGGTGTATGTGAGAGGATGGGTTTTGGGTGTGTCTTGGGGTAGTCTCCCAATAGGGGGTTGCCATGTGGCAAGTGGGGGGAGTATATATTGTGGAGAGAGGAGAGAGAATAAGCTTTTCCCTTCTCTTTTTCCTGTTTCCTCCCTTCTTTCCCGTTCTTTCTCTTCTTCTTCTTTGCTTCTTTATTTTCTTTTAATCCTTTCCCTCTAGTTGCAATTGAGGTGAGTTTTGGTTAATCCTAAGTTATCTAGGTGAGTATTAGCTTATTATTCTTCCCCATCCTCTTATTTCCTTCTAATTTGGTTAATTTGAGTATTTGGGTATTTTTGGGGTTTGAGTTTAAAGCTTGTGTAATGGATGTTTTTGCTCAGAGATTCCTCCTAGAGAGCCCAAAGGCAAGGAAATAGCAACTGGAAGCGGAGCCCGTGATTAGAATTCAAGAACTTAAGGTTTGTGAATGTTTGAGCTTTTGTGTGTTTTGTGTAATTATTTTGTGTTTTGTGGTAATTATTGGAATTGATGGGGTATATTGTGGATATTTGTATCTCATTGATATGGGTGTTGATTAATTTGAGTTGAGATGCATAGTTTGTGAAGAATTGAACTATATTATGAGTTTGTATGAAATTCTATGAGGAATTGCTGGTTTAGTAAATTTTGGATTTTGATCTTGTAGTTTGTATGTTTTGATGATGATAATTTGATTATAAGTTGAGTTTTAGGTTGCTTAAGATGTTATGAATGATCTATTTGTGTGGGATTGTGTTTTGAAGTCGATTGGAGGTTTGGGTGAAAAGTTGGAAGTGAAATTCTGCAGGTTTTTTGCGTAAGGGCTGGAAATCCCGACCTTGTCGCGAGCGCGACATTGTCATGAGGTCGCGATAAAGCTCGGTGATTTCAGTCTTCGTGCACGCCGAGCGTGGGCTACCGAACGATCGCAACAGGAGCTCTCTGTTGCGAGCACGACAGAGCACTCAGCTGCCGAGCGAGTTTTGGACAGTCTCCTGTCGTGAGCATGACAGCATATGCTGGCCGCTCACTATCACGAGCGCGACAATAAGACAAGTTTCTATGCCCGTGCGAGGACTGTCGCGATCGCGACCTGGGGCAAATCTTCACCTCTGTCGCGAGTGCGACACCTCCTTGCTTAAAAATATTAAGTTTTTTTTTTTATGCTCTCAATGTTAAATTTTCAAGCTTGTGATACTTTTATAATTATGCATGGGCAATTTTATGAATTATATGAACGTAAATTGAATTAATTATGCTTGACCTACGAAAGTCAATAAGTGGATAAATAGGCATGCCTATAGAGTTCAGTTAGCAGCAGCCATGCATATGCGTTTTGGACCCTGATCATGTCCCTGTTCGGATCCTCGCGATCCCTTTTTAAACTTGAATCTTATTTCATATTCCATGTGAAAATGTTTGAATCAAAAAGAAAGGAATAATTTTTATACCCTCGAGTATCCATGCGTTTTGAATGATTATGCGTTACTCCCTATCCACTATTTTGAATAAGCAGGTTTATTGTACTTATGTGTTATAATTTAGTTCAGTATAAATGATTGTTTGATGAAAAATATTGTTATCTTGAATATGATGAACTGTTTTAAATATTGATTTTCAGTATGTGCCAAGTGTATGTGATTTGTTGACGTCCACTATGAGTGGTCGTTTTTCGTTGTGTTTTTCCCCACTAAGTGTATTCGCTGTGCGGAAGATGTTGGAGTTTTTGGGCAGGGTGATCTATTTCAGCAAGGCCAATATAATTTGGAGAGAGATATTTTGTAGTGCTTATTGTACCCCTTTTATATATGTATTAGTTACTGATTTTGTAATGATGACTCTTGATGTAAATTCTACTTCTATAATTTTGGTTTGATATCAAATATGTGCATTGATCTCTTGTGCTACGACACTTTTGTATTTTTGGATATGTAAAGACTTTTATGTAAATTAATAATATTGTACTTTTGGTTTCAGTATCTTTCCTCTGTTTTAAGAATTTTATTTTATCGCTTTGAATGTATGATTTGCAACTTTATTCAATTTGTTTGAGTTTTTGCATGACAACCCTCATCTATCGGGGTCCTTGTTCCTCCTCAAGGGATGAAGCTCCCTACGTATAGGTAAGGGTGTTAGTGGTTATGCCCTAGGCCAAGCATTTGGACCTTGATGTAATCATTACATTTTCATTTATATATAATGGTTTTCTTCACATTAATATTATTCGCATGTTACATTATTGTAACGTTTATGAATAACAATGTTATTCATGTTGTCCCTAGTCATTTATCACTAAAGGGCATAAAGATAAATTAAGACTAGTATAGATTTGCATTGATAATCATGGGATGATTATATATGATGATATGATATAAATTGAATCTATAGGTATTTGTTAGAGAACAAAGTACTGGATAGACCCACTGTAAGATCACTACATGGGATAGTGTCATAAGTGATCTTATAATATATATGTTATTGAATCCTTTGACCTGAGGTTATCACGGTTTCCTACATAAGGAACATTATGTTTTGACATAATCAAACGTTATCTTTAATCGGATAATTAGAAAGTTTATGATCGGACATAATGAAAATTATGCAGAGGAAAGTGAATAATCAAGATGGAATTTGTCACTCTCTTATGAGAAAGATATCTGTTGGGCCCCTCGATAAGTAGGATTGTAAAAATACATGGCCATGCTCGAATGAATTGATAGTGTGATCAATGTCATTTGAATTTATCAGTCAACTTAGTGATTGGGATATTATATGTTTGAACAATTTAAGTTTAACATGGACCATGACTTATGTTCAAACAAGATATCGTATGACAAAAGAATAATGGCATGTTCTATTGTCAGGTTAAAATCGGACTAACGATATTTATATTATTTGGGTAGTCATAATGTCATGCTAGAGACCAATTATGACTTGTGCGCTTATTATGAGATTAGGCCCACTGCCAACTTAATATAAATCTATTGGGTCACACACCAAGACCAAAATGAACAAAAGTGATTTTAATTAGGGTATTTTGAAATTATAATGTGAATTTTATTTAATTTAATTTTGAAATCATATATATATGTATATATATATATATACACATATAAATAAATCTTGTATTTTGAATATGAGATAATAATATGTATTAATATAATATTTCTTATTATTTCGAATAAGAAATAAATATATATATATATATATATATATATATATATATATATATATATATATATATATATATATATATATATATATATATATATATATATATATATATAGAAATATCTCTTAATTTTGAATAAGAGATAATATCCTTATTTATCTCTTTATGGTTTAAAATATATACAGATATATAATTGGATATAGGTTAATAAGTGATTAACCCTAATCACATTTTTCCTAGAGAGAAAAGAACAGAGAGTGGCTGATTTTCTTAAGAGAGAAAAACCTAGCCGCCATATTTTTCTTTGAAGAGGAAAGAACATAAAATCCAGTCGCAACGTAAGGGAGCTAGCACCCCTGTGAATTTTGTTCTTCGGTTCGTGTGTGTGGATACCGGTAGAGGGTGTTCGTGATTGAGGTAGCACCTGTAGTCCGAGATAAGGAGTTAATCTTGATTTCATGCGTTTGAAAAAAGGTCGGTAAATCTTAACCTCTTCCTTTTGAATTAATCGAAAATACATGGATCCTATTTTGGGTTTCGATTTATTCCGCTGCGTTAATTTGAATTATTGAGATGAAACCCAACCGTGGTATCAGAGCCACTTGTATATTCGATCGATTCAAATATTTTTTGTATGTATGTGATATATATATATGATTATGTCAATCGATTTGTATGCTGATACATGGAAATTGATTTCGGTTTTAATTATTAAAAACGAGCAGATTTTATGTAATATAAAAGAAATCAATTTTGTAATGTTTATTCTGATATATTGAAGGGCTACGAAATTAATTAATGTCAATATTATTAACGAACTCAATTAAGTGTTAATATGATTCTGTTAATATGATTGACTAATAGTATTAATATGTTTAATACGAAATTAATGATGGTATTCTGTGTCTACTAAATTATTTAATGTGATTAAATGATGGTTGATATGATTAGCAGAATTGTTTTTTCATAGATACAGAATAGGGTTTTTGGGCAGAAAATCGTTAATAAGATTGACAATATTGAAAAAGTTTTAAGGTAGCGGGGCAGCCCTACTACCTCTTCGTAGTGCCTTATATGTCGTTTATAATTATCACTCAGTAATTTTAATATATCAATTTTATGAAATAAGGTATATTGTGCATGATATGAAATAACATGTTTTTTTATGTATGTATGATGTCTTTGCATGGTGCATAGCATGGCCAATTGAACCTCATGTGGATGAGTTTTATTTTATCTATTTTACGGGTTTGTAATTTTTAAATACAACCTGCGTGTCATTAATTTTGTTGTAATCTTTATTTTATTCAATAGTTGTAGTAAAATATCTTTGTATTATTATTGTAATGAACACGAAGAGCAACAAAGGAGATCAATCCAAATCCCTGGCGATGGAGGTGCAAGATGGAAGCTGTTGATAAAGTCCATTTATTTACACCTAGGATTGACCTTTGATCTTCATATTAGCTTATGAGGATCAAAATAGATTTGGCCATGCTATGACACAGTTTTATATATATTATTCATATTTTCTTTATATATGATGCGATGAATAATTATATATGTGAATGAGATGGCATGTATGAATTGATGCATGATGTATATAAATAATTAGACATCATAAGTTAAAATTAAATTCCTCACCATAATTTTAAGTCATATGCCACCCATTATTAAAAACACTTGTCAAGGCTAAGATCACCAAAATGTGGGTTCTGCTAAAGCGAAGTACATTAAGTTATCCTAGTAAGGCAGGATGGGTAATGGTGCTACTCATATGTTTAAAATGGTTAGACTTAATTAGGCTATCAAAACGGTTTTAGGCTTAAGGGCATAAGATGGGATTATAACATGCCGGGACATATGATGTCAAAATCCCATAAATGATCTAAGAGTTATATAATATATAATTGGTAAATGAACTACCTACCTAAATAACTTAACTATAAGCGTCATGCCAAAGCTGACTTAGAGTTAGGTGAAATATGGATCTTAGCCCACTAAATTATTATAATTATTGTAATTATTATTGAGGGTTATTATTTTAGTGGGAGTTTATAAGAAAACCTGAAATGAAATTACTACTAATATTATTTATCTTGCATGTTTGTAGATTAATGGCATCAAATAATACTTCTACTATGTCACTGCAATCAGTCCTTGAGAAGGACAAACTTAAGGAAACTGGCACAAACTCCCTTGACTGGTTTAGAAACTTGAGAATTGTCCTCAAGCAAGAAAGGAAGCTATATGTGCTGGATGAGCCTATTCCCAATCACCCACCTGCTGATGCTACAAGGGCGGTCAAAGATAAACAAAAGAAACATATTGATGATTCTGTGGATGTTGGCTTTCTTATGTTAGCTATCATGGCTCCAGAGCTTCAGAAGCATCTGGAAAATATGGAGGCTTATGAGTTGAGTACTTATCTCAAGCAGACCTTCCAATAGCAGGCAAGGCAAGAAAGGTATGAGACTACCAAAACTTTGCATTCTTGCAAGATGGCTGAAGGTTCTTCAGTTAGCTCTCATGTTTTGAAGATGAAGGGCTATATTGATCACCTTGAGAGGCTTGGATTTCCCCTCAGTTTAGAACTTGCAACAGATTTGATCCTTAATTCATTGCCTTATAGTTATGACCATTTTGTCATGAACTACAACATGAATAATATAGAGAAATCTATAGCTGAGCTGCATGCCATGCTCAAAACAGCTAAGCAAAGCATCAATAAGAAGCCTGGCCATGTTCTGATGGTTAATAAAGGGAAAGGCATGAAAGTTAAGGGTAAGGCTAAGGCTAAGGAAAAAGTTGGTGGTAAGTCTAAGCCCAAGGCTAAACCTCCAAAGGAGGGAGTTTGCTTCCACTACAATGAACCTGGTCATTGGAAGAGGAATTGCAAGCTCTATTTGGAAGAATTGAAGAAGAAGAAGAGTGGTGAGACTACATCTTTAGGTATTTATGTTATAGAAATTAATTTATCTACTTCTACTTCCTAGGTATTAGATACTGGATGTGGATCTCACATTTGTACAAATGTGCAGGGACTCAAAAGGAGTAGGCAACTGAGAAAGGGCGAAGTGGACCTACGAGTGGGAAATGGAGCAAAAGTTGCTGCTTTAGCTGGAGGCACTTATGAATTGACTTTGCTTAATGAGCTTTTGTTAGTTTTGAACAATTGTTATTATGTTCCTAGTTTGAGTAGGAATATTATTTCAGTTTCAAGTTTGGATGATGAAGGTTTTTCATTTCTTATTAAGAATAAGAAATGTTCTATTTATTATGATGACATGCATTATGGTATTGCTGATTCATATTGTGGGCTTTATGTCCTAAATCTAGAAATATCCAATAATTATGATATTTATAACATAACTACAAAGAAATCCAAACCAAATGATTTAAATACAACGTATTTATGGCATTGTTGCCTTGGTCATATAAATGAGAAACACATATCTAAACTCCATCAAGATGGACTTTTACAATCATTTTATTTTGAATCATTTGATAATTGCAAATCTTGTTTATTAGGCAAGATGACAAAGAATCGATTCACTAGACATAGTGAAAGGGCCACTGACTTATTAGGCCTTGTACATTCTGATGTATGTAGCCCATTAAGCATAAAGGCCAGGGGAGGATTTCAGTACTTCATTACATTCACTGATGATTTTAGTAGATATGGCTATGTCTATCTAATGAAACATAAACATGAATCATTTGAAATGTTCAGAACCTTTCAAAATGAAGTACAAAATTAGCTTGGTAAAACTATTAAGGCACTTCATTCTGATCGAGGTGGTGAATATTTGAGCCAAGAGTTTGATAATCATCTAAGAAATTGTGGAATTGTCTCACAATTGACTCCACCAGGAACACCATAATGGAATAGTCTATCTGAAAGGAGGAATCAAACTTTATTAGATATGGTTCGATCTATGATGAGTCAAGTAGATCTTTCGTTATCCTTTTGGTGTTATGCATTAGAAACAGCCGCATTCACTTTGAACCGAGTTCCACCTAAAGCGGTTGAGAAGACACTATATGAGATATGGGCTGGGAGAACTCCTAGTTTATCTTTTCTAAAGATTTGGGGTTATGAGTCTTATGTCAAATGACAAGTCTCAGATAAATTAGCACCAAAATCTGATAAATGTCTTTTTGTGGGATATCCTAAGGAAACTAAAGGATATTACTTTTATAATCCTTCTGAGAACAAAGTGTTTGTTGCTCGAAATGGTGTCTTTCTAGAAAAGGAATTTATTTCTAAAAGAACCAGTGGGAGTAAAGTACAACTTGATGAAATTCGAGAACCACAAGAAAACATAGAACCATTGATGGAAACTCAACAAGTTTCACAAACTGTTATGGAACCTGTACCTGTTACACAAGTACCACGAAGATCTAATACAATACGACATGAGACCGAGAGATATAGATTTCTCGTGATAGATAGTCGAGAAGTAAAGCTCATGGACCAAGATGAGCCTATTACCTACCAAGATGCCGTGTCAGGTCCAGAATTTGAGAAATGGCTAGAAGCCATAAAATCTGAGATGCAATCCATGTATGATAATCAAGTTTGGAACTTGATTGATCCACCTGAAGGAATTAAAACCATTGGGTGCAAATGGGTTTTCAAAAAGAAAACTGACATGGATGGCAAAGTAAATACCTTTAAAGCAAGGCTTATTGCAAAAGGATTCAAACAACCTCATAGTATTAACTATGATGAAACCTTTTCACCAGTCGCAATGCTTAAATCAATAAGAATTCTTATTACTATTGCTACATATTATGACTATGAGATATGGCAAATGGATATCAAAATAGCATTTCTTAATGGAAACTTACTTGAGGATGTGTACATAACACAACCTGAGGGTTTTGTCCATCCTAAAAATTCTAGAAAGGTATGTAAGTTGCAAAGATCCATTTATGGATTGAAGCAAGCTTCTCGGAGCTGGAATCTTCATTTTGATGAAATAGTCAAAGAGTTTGGGTTCATCAAAAATGAGGATGAACCTTGAGTATACAAGAAGATTAGTGGGAGCGCTGTGATGTTTCTTGTATTATATGTTGATGACATATTATTCATTGGAAATGACATCCCTATCATGCAAAAGACAAAAGAATGGTTAGGGAAATGTTTTTCAATGAAAGATTTGGGCGAAGCTGCTTATATCCTTGGGATTAAGATCTATAGGGATAGATCTAAAAGGATAATTAGTCTGAGTCAAAGCACTTATATAGATAAGGTGCTAAATAGATTCAGTATGCAAAATTCCAAAAGAGGATTTTTGCCGATGTCTCATGGCATTACTCTTAGCAAGACTCAATGTCCAATGACATCTGATGAGCGAGATCTCATGAGTATGATTCCTTATACTTTGGCTATAGGATCAATCATGTATGCCATGTTATGCACTCGACCAAATGTTTCGTATGCTTTGAGCATGATGAGCAGATACCAGTCAGATCCCGGTGAAAGTCACTGGACAACTGTTCAGAATATCCTTAGGTACTTAAGAAGAACTAAGGATGCATTCTTAATATATGGAGGATTGGAACATGAGTTAGTAATAAATGGTTATACAGATGCAAGCTTCGAATATGATAAAGATGACTTTAGATCGCAGTTAGGATATGTGTTTGTATTAATTGGAGGTGCTGTAAGCTGGAAAAGTTCTAAACAAAGCACTGTCGCTGATTCTACAACAGAAGCTGAGTATATAGCAGCATCAAATGCAGCTAAAGAAGCAGTATGGATCAAGAAATTCATTGCTGAATTAGGAGTAGTACCTAGTATCAGCAACCCTGTAGATCTTTATTGTGACAACAATGGTGCTATTGCACAAGCTAAGTAGCCCAGATCACATCAGAGATCAAAACATATACTCAGGCATTTTCATCTCATTAGAGAAATAATTGAGAGGGAAGACGTCAAGATTTGCAAAGTACCTACTGAAGATAACATTGCTGATCCACTTACCAAGGCTCTCCCACAAGCCAAACATGATGGACATACTAGGTCAATGGGTATTAGATATATGTATGATTGGGCCTAGTGCAAGTGGGAGATTGTTAGTGGTTATGCCCTAGGCGAAGCATTTGGACCTTGATGTAATCATTACATTTTCATTTATATATAATGGTTTTCTTCACATTAATATTATTGGCATGTTACATTATTGTAATGTTTATGAATAACAATATTATTCATGTTGTCCCTAGTCATTTATCACTAAAGGGCATAAAGATAAATTAAAACCAGTATAGATTTGCATTGATAATCATGGGATAGTTATATATGATGATATAAATCGAATCTATAGGTATTTGTTAGAGAATAAAGTACTTGATAGACCCACTGTAAGATCTTGACATGGGATAGTGTCATAAGTGATCTTATAAGAGATATGTTAATGAATCCTTTGACCTGAGGTTATCACGGTTTCCTACATAAGGAACATTATGTTTTGACATAATCAAACGTTATCTTTAATCGGATAATTAGAAAGTTTATGATCGGACATAATGAGAATTATGTAGAGGAAAGTGAATAATCAAGATGGAATTTGTCCCTCTCTTATGAGAGAGATATTTGTTGGGCCCCTCGATAAGTAGGACTGTAAAAATGCATGGCCATGCTCGAATGAATTGATAGTCTAATCAATGTCATTTGAATTTATCAGTCTACTTAGTGATCGGAAAATTATATTTTTGAAAAATTTAAGTTTGACATGGACCATGACTTATTTTCAAACAAGATATCATGTGACAAAAGGATAATGGCATGTTCTATTATCAGGTTAAAATCGGACTAACGATATTTATATTATTTGGGTAGTCATAATGTCATGCTAGAGACCAATTATGACTTGTGCGCTTATTATGAGATTAGGCCCACTGCCAACTTAATATAAACTTATTGGGTCACACACCAAGACCAAAATAAACAAAAGTGATTTTAATTAGGGTATTTCGAAATTATAATGTGAATTTTATTTAATTTAATTTCGAAATCATATATATATATATATATATACACATATAAATAAATCTCGTATTTTGAATATGAGATAATAATATGTATTAATATAATATTTCTTATTATTTCGAATAAGAAATAAATAAATATATATATATATATATATATATATATATATATAGAAATATCTCTTAATTTTGAATAAGAGATAATATCCTTATTTATCTCTTTATGGTGTAAAATATATACAGATATATAATTGGATATAGGTTAATAAGTGATTAACCCTAATCATGTTTTTCCTAGATAGAAATGAATAGAGAGTGGCTGATTTTCTTAAGAGAGAAAAACCTAGCCGCCATATTTTTCTTTGAGAAAGAAAGAACATAAAATCCAGTCACAACGTAAGGGAGCTAGCACCCCTGCGAATTTTGTTCGTCGGTTGCATGTGGATACCGGTAGAGGGTGTTCGTGATTGCGGCAGCGCCTGTAGTTCGAGATAAGGAGTTAATCTCGATTTCCTGCGTTTGAAGAAGGTCGGTAAATCTTAACCTCTTCCTTTTGAATCAATTGAAAATACATGGATCTTATTTTGTGTTTCGATTTACTCCGCTGCGTTAATTTGAATTATTGCGATGAAACCCAATAAAGGGGTGTTACATTTTGTGGTATCAGAGCATTAGGTTTAGGGATTTCTGGGCTAGTGTAAGATAGAGTGTACGTCTAGTGTTGTGTTGGCCTGATGCGGATTATTGTGTATGTTTTGTAGTTAGATGGAGTCCACTCGTGGATCACTTGAGGGGTCAGCAGAGAGTGTAAATCCCCGAGAGCAAGATCCATCAATTTCTGGTCCGGCTCAGCCAACTAGGGTGCAACCTAAGGCCCCTGCGGTCCCCTTTGAGGCCATGCTCAAGATATCTTAGGATATGGCCAAGGTGTTGGAAAGAGTTACTGCCCCTAGAGCTCCGATTAAGAATATGCGGAAGTTTGGAGCGGAGGATTTCTTTGGAACTAGTTTGGATGAATCGGATAAAGCTGAAAGGTGGATTGAGAAGGTTAGCCGGGTGCTAAGGAAGATTCGTTATCCTCCGGAGAGAGAGGTGGAATGTGTAGTATCTTTGTTGCAAGGCTCAGCTTATGATTGGTGGACATTGGTGCTTAGGCATCCTCAGCTTCCCGAGACTGTGATATGGGAGTTCTTTAAAAGGGAGCTTCGGAACAAGTATATGACTAAGGCATTCAAGGAGGCCAGATGGGCACAGTTTTTAACCCTTCGGCAGAGAGTGTTATCTGTAGCGAAATATGAGAAGGAGTTTAATCGACTCAGTAAGTATGCACCACCAGGAGTTCTCATTGAGGAGTTTCGATATCAGCAGTTTGAGGCGGGTTTGAACGAGTCTCTTAAGGTGATGTTGGTTTCTTTAATGTCTGCACCGGATATCAGTTATTATCAGATCGTGCAGGCAGCTTTGAGAGCGAAGCGCTCTGAGAATATTTTAAGGCAGAAGGCTCAGAGGAAGAAGGCATCTAGAGGAGGTTCTTCTTCAGGAAAGAGGTCACATGAGTCTCAAGGAAATCCCTCTGGTGAGTTGCATCCTAGTCCGGCTACTAGAGGGAGGAGACAGGATTCCTTTAAAGGGTCTAGCACGGGTAAAGGAGCTTCGGGTGGTAGAGGTGATGGTGTGCCTCAATGTTCACATTGTAACAAGCGCCATTGGGGCAAATGTCGGTGGTTGATGGGAGGATGTTTCAGATGTGGTAACACTGACCACTTTCTAGCTCATTACCCAAATTTGTATGAGAATACTCAGGGTCATCTAAATGCGAGTCGAGCTGGGTCGAATGTTCCTCAAGGCAGTCGTGTTAGAGGTAGAGGACGGGGTCGTGGTGGATGGCCTCGAGAAAGAGAATCCTTTGAGATGATTGATCGTCCAGCGCCAGCGGCTGCAAGAGCCTATGCAATGAGTGCCCGTGATGACTAGGATGCTCCGAAAGTCATAGCCGGTAAGTTCTTACTTTTCAGTATTGAAATGTATGCTTTGATAGATCCAGGTTCCACTCATTCTTATTTGTTTTCCAATAAGTTGTGTGATGAATTAGCTAATGAGGATAAATTGGATTATGAGATATGCATGACTAGTCCGTTAGGGCAATGTGTTAAGGTAAATCAGGTATATCGGGATTGTCCTTTGTTGGTGCAAGGTAAGGAATTTTCAGTTGATCTGATTAGACTACCATTTCATGAGTTTGACCTCATTCTGGGTATGGATTGGCTATCCAAGCATTGAGCTATAATTGATTGTCAGAGGAAAATGGTTGTGCTTAAAGATAGGGATCAAATACCTATGGTAGTAAAAGGTTTAGGAAGTAACTCGCTGCATAATGTGATTTCGGCTTTGAAGGCCAAACGGTATATGAGGAAGGAATGTGAAGCGTATTTAGCTTTGATTTTGGATTCCCGATGAGGGCAAGTAAAGATACAAGAGATTTCAATAGTAAGAGAATTTGCGGATGTGTTTCCAGAGGAATTATCGGGTTTGCCACTAGAGAGAGATGTAGAAATGTCTGTGGATATTATACCGGATGCGACTCCGATTTCTAAGGCTCTGTATAGGATGGCTCCGATGGAATTGAAGGAGTTGAAAAGTCAGTTGCAAGAGCTTTTGGATAAGGGCTTTATTCGGCCGAGTGTGTCGCCTTGGGGTGCTTCTGTCAAGAAAAAGGATGGTACCTTGAGAATGTGTATTGACTATCGGCAGATTAACAAGGTCACCGTGAAGAATAAGTATTTGTTGCCACGGATTGAGGATCTTTTTGATCAGTTAAGAGGAGCGAGAGTGTTTTCAAAGATAGACTTGAGGTTGGGTTACTATCAGTTGAGAGTCAAGGATGCGGATGTTGCAAAGATAGCTTTTTGGATGCGTTATGGTCATTACGAATTTTTAGTGATGCAATTTGGTTTGACTAATGCGCCCGCAGCTTTCATGGATTTGATGAACAGGGTATTTAGATAGTATTTGGATCGTTTTGTTGTGGTATTCATCGATGACATCTTAGTTTATTCTAAGGATGAAAAGGAACATGAGGGACATCTGATTGGTATTGCAAGTATTAAGAGACCATCAGCTATACGCTAAGCTTATTAAGTGTGAATTTTGGTTAAAAGAGGTAACATTCCTTGGACATGTGGTTTCGGCGGAAGGTATTCGGGTAGATCCATCTAACGTTCCATTGTGAACTGGTTGCCACCAAAGTCTGTACCAGAAGTGAGGAGTTTCCTTGGTTTAGCTAGTTATTATAGGTGGTTCGTGAATGAATTTTCTGTGATAGCTTCGCCTTTGACTCGGCTTCTCCAAAAGGAGGTTAATTTTAATTGGTCCGATAGGTGCCAAACGAGTTTCGAGCAGTTAAAGGATATATTGATTAAGGCTCCTGTACTTACTCAACCCGTCTCGGATAAAGAGTATGCTATGTACAATGATGCCTCAGGTATAGGATTAGGCTGTGTTCTGATGTAGGACGGTAAAGTGATCGCCTATGCTTTTAGGCAGTTGAAGCCTCATGAGCAACATTATCCGTTGCATGACTTGGAGTTAGCAGCAGTAGTGTTTGCTCTTAAGGTATGGCAGCATTATTTGTATGGGGAAACTTGCAGGATCTTCATCGATCACTAGAGTCTGAAATATCTGCTCACTCAAAAAGAATTAAATTTGAGGCAGCAAAGATGGTTGGAGTCATTCAAAGACTATGATTGTATCATTGATTACCATCCGGGCAAGGAATATAGTAGCAGATGCTCTGAGTAGGAAATCAGTGTCAGCTTTATCTCTGAGTAAAGTAAAGTGGAGGTTTGATTCAGAAGGAGCACTTATTGCTCAATTGAAGGTTAGACCGAGCTTGAGGCAGTTAATAGTGGATGCACAGTCAAGAAGGCGAACTGAATTTTCTGTAGATAGAGAGGGAGTTCTCAGATTTGGGAATCGATTATGTGTGCCTAATGTGGATAATGAGAAGAGAAGGCTTTTGCAAGAAGCTCATTCATCGGTTTTCACGATGCATCCTGGAGGAAATAAGATGTACAGAGACCTGAAGCAATTCTATTGGTGGCCGAGTATGAAAAAGGATATAGTGGAATTTGTTTCGGAGTGTTTGGTATGTCAACAAGTGAAAGCTGAGCATCAAGTCCCAACAGGATTGTTGCATCCCTTACCCATTCCTCAATGGAAGTGGGATGATATTACGATGGACTTTGTAGTTGGTTTGCCCGTAACACAGCACAAGCATGATTCTGTGTGGGTGATAGTCGACCGGTTGTCGAAGTCAGCACACTTCTTGCTAGTTCGGTTAGATTATTCCATGGACAAGCTAGCTGATATCTATGTGAGTGGGTTAGTAAGGCTTCATAGAGTTCCCATCTCTATTGTGTCTGATCGGGATCCGAGGTTTACGTCAAAGTTTTGGAAGGAGTTACAGTAGGCTTTAGGTACTCGGTTAAATTTTAGCACTGCCTTTCACCCTCAGACCGATGGTCAATCAGAAAGAGTTATTCAGATTCTTGAAGATATACTTCAGGGATGTGCTTTGGAGTTCTCAGGTAGCTGGGACAAGTATGTGCCTTTGATGGAGTTCGCTTACAATAACAGTTATCAAGTGAGTATCGAAATGGCTCCCTATGAAGCTCTTTATGGACGAAAATGCAGAACTCTGGTGTGTTGGACTGAGTTATCGGAAAGGTTAGTTGTGGGTCCGAAATTGATTAGAGACACGGAAGAAAAGATTAGAGTGGTGCAACGGAATTTAAAGGCAGCCAAAGATAAGCAACGATCTTATGCTGATTTAAAACGAAGGGACATTCGATATGAGGAGGGGAGTATTATAATGCCCCGTTTCCACCCTAGTAGTGCCTTGTGCTTGTGTGGTTATGTGTGTGTGTTTAAATTTAGCATGTGTTATTTTGTGTATGTGTATGGTTTAAATTATAGTATTTTATAATTGTGGGGTTTTGCTTGGGTGTGAGAGTGTGTAGGGGATTAGTGTGTATGTAAGTGAGGTTTGGTTTGGGTGTAGGTAAGGATGGGTTTTGGGTGTGTCTTGGGGTAGTCTTCCAATAGGGGGCTACCATGTGACAAGTGGGGGGTAGTATATAATGTGGAGAGAGGAGAGAGAATCAGTTTTTTTTTTCCTTTTGCTTTTCCCGTTTCTCCCGTTTCTCCCTTTTCTTCCTGCTTTTCAACTCCTTCTTTCTTTCTTCTTCACTTCCTTGCAATCCTTCCCTTTTTGCTGGAATTTTGGTGAATTTTGGGTGATCTTAAGTTAATTTAGGTAAGAAATAGCTTATTGTTTTTCCTCATCCTCTTATTTCTTCTAATTTGGTTAATATGAGCATTTGGGTATTTTTGGAGTTTGAGTTTAAAGCTGGTTGTGTTGGATGTTTTTTCTTAGAGATCCCTCCTAGAAAGCCCAAAGGCAAGGAAATAGCAAGTGGAAGCAGAGCCCGTGATTAGAATTCAAGAACTTGAGGTTTGGGAATGTTTGAGCTTTTGTGGGTTTTGTGTGATTATTTTGTGTTTTGTGGTAATTACTGGAATTGATGGGGTATATTGTGGGTATTTGTATCTCATTGATATGGGTGTTGATTAATTTGAGTTGAGATGCATAGTTTGTGAAGAATTGAACTATATTATGAATTTGCATGAAATTCTATGAGGAATTGCTAGTTTAGTAAATTCTGGATTTTGATCTTGTAAATTATATGTTTTGATGATGATAATTGGATTATAAGTTGAGTTTTAGGTTACTTAAGATGTTGTGAATGATCTATTTGTGTGGGATTGTGTTTTGAAGTCAATTGGAGGTTTTGGTGAAAAGTTGGAAGTGAAATTCTGCAGGTTTTTCGCGTAAGGGTTGGAAATCCCGACCCTGTCACGAGGTTGCGATAGAGCTCGGTGATTTCAGCCTTCGTACGCGCCAAGCATGGGTTATCGAGCGGTCACAGTGGGAGCTCTCTGTCGCGAGTGCGACGTATGTCGCGAGTGCAATAGAGCGCTCAGCTGCCGAGTGGGTTTTGGACAGTCTCCTGTCGCGAGCGTGACAACATATGCTAGCCTCTCACTGTCGCGAGCGCGATAGTGAGACAAGTTTCTTTCCCGTTCGAGAACGAGGACTGTCGCGATCGCGACCTGGGGCAATCCTCGCCTCTATCGCGAGCGCGACACCTCCTTTCTTCAAAATATTGAGTTTTTTTTTTATGCTCTCAATGTTAAATTTTCAAGCTTGTGATACTTTTATAATTATGCATGGCAATTTTATGAATTATATGAATGTAAATTGAATGAATTATACTTGATCTCCGAAAGTCAATAAGTGGATAAATAGGCATGCCTATAGAGTTCAGTTAGCTGCAGCCATGCGTATGCGTTCTGGACCTTGATCAGGTCCCTGTTCGGATCCTCGCGATCCCTTTTTAAACTTGAATCTTGTTTCAGATTCCATGCGAAAATGTTTGAATCAAAAAGAAAGGAATAATTTTGATACCCTCGAGTATCATGCGTTTTGAATGATTATGCATTACTCGCTATCCACTATTTTGAATAAGCTAGTTTATTATAATTACGTGTTATAATTTAGTTTAGTATAAATGATTATTTGATGAAAAATATTGTTATCTTGAATATAATGAACTGTTTTAAATATTGATTTTCAGTATGTGCCAAGTGTATGTGATTTGTTGACGTCCACTGTGAGTGGTCGTTTTTCATTGTGTTTTTCCCCACTAAGCGTATTCGCTTAGCACGGGTGTTTCATCTGTGCAGGTGTGGAAGATGTTGGAGTTTCTGGGCAGGGTAATCCATTTTAGCAGGGCCAACACAACTAGAAGAGAGAGATTTTGTAGTGCTTATTGTACCCCTTTTGTATATGTAATAGTTACTGATTTTGTAATGATGACTCTTGATGTAAATTATACTTCTATAATTTTGGTTTGATATCAAATATGTGTATTGATCTCTTGTGCTATGGCACTGTTGTATTTTTGGATATGGAAAGACTTTTATGTAAATTAATAATATTGTATTTTTGGTTTCAGCATCTGCCCTCTATTTTAAGAATTCTATTTTACCGCTTTGAATGTATGATTTGCAACTTTATTCGATTTGTTTGAGTTTTTTCATGACAACCCTCATCTATCGGGGTCCTTCTTCCTACTCAAGGGATGAAGCTCCACTCGTATAGGTAAGGGGTGTTACAGTAGTCTTGTCAGCGATTAGGTGCAATCACTTTGTAGTATATTTAACGGCTCGGTGATATTCAACCTCTGCACTTTGTAGTCTTGTTAGCGACCCAGTGCAATCACTTTGTAGTCTATTTAATGGCTTAGTGATATTCAACACCTGCACTTTGTAGTCTTGTCAGCGATTTGGTGCAATCGCTTTGTAGTCTATTTAACGGCTCGGTGATATTCAACACTTGCACTTTATAGTCTTGTCAGCGACTCGATGCATTCACTTTGTAGTCTATTTAACGGCTCGTTAATATTCAACACTTGCACTTTGCAGTCTTGTTAGCGACTCGGTGCAATCACTTTGTAGTCTATTTAACGGCTCTGTAACACCCAATAACCATCCACTCACTTAGCTCAGCTAAGGGGGACGAAAATGGTTGTCACAACACATCAAACGCACACACAACAAATCCTGCATAAAGATTCCTTTCACACATTCAGTCACATGCAGCGGATGACGCATACACTTCACATGGTTGATTAGATAGTTATCGCTTAATACATCATTATACAGTTCACTTAAAAGAGTTTTACCATTGGTATACTACACATATATAAAATTTACTATTATAAACTTATCACTGAATATTATTACGTTACTTAAACATTACAACTTTACATATTCCTAGATTGCCAAAAGATCATACACAATTTAATCAATTGCATTGCCCGTAACCCCGAAACCTACGCTAGAGGTACTCCTAATGTTGACCTTCGACAATGCAGATCCATCCTCAAAATTTACTTC
This sequence comes from Excoecaria cochinchinensis, assembly GCA_947683425.1. Taxonomy (NCBI): domain Eukaryota; kingdom Viridiplantae; phylum Streptophyta; class Magnoliopsida; order Malpighiales; family Euphorbiaceae; genus Excoecaria; species Excoecaria cochinchinensis. The sequence goes on from CANTUQ010000004.1 coordinate 10,822,852, forward strand.
ATGTCAGTACCTGCATGGAGTAGAAATTTGTGCTAAGCGATAACGTTTAGTGGGGAAACAACAAATTGCATATGTATGTATACTATACTCATAACACGGTTGCATAATTCCATTTCTATTCAACATCCACATTAATAACACATTCACTTTAGTATACACATTCAATTATACACATCACATTAATCACTTATTTACATCATTATCTTATCTATTCAGCCTAGCTTGCAACTCAAAAATGCGGATAACGGGTATCGCATTAGTACCCGAAGGTACATAAATTACATTGTATCCATAGATACTCATTTATGCATTGGTACCACTACAAGAAATTACACCTTTTATGACGCAATAAATTATCATGAAAAATTCATTTTTCGTCGCTGAAAAAATAAAGTGACGAATTTTTATCGTCATAGAGAACGTAACGGTAGGCGCGTAACATAAAAGTTTACGTGACAATTTACTTTTTTGTCACCGTAAATATCATTTTTTGTGACGAAAATGATTATCGTCATCTTTGGTTCTTACTTTTCATGACAAAAATTATGTCATAAATAAAATTATATTTCGTCACATTATATTGTTTATCGTCACAAAAAATTATCATTTTTTATAACAAATTTAAAATTCGTCACGAAATTAAATATTTTTAATGACGAAACTCTACTTCTAGTTAAAACCATTAAGTATTGGTTACGTAATTATCGTCATAAATAAATATAATTTTCGTCATAAAATATTTAATGTCGTCAATAAATCTAATACTTTAAGTGACGAAAAATAATTTCGTCATTAAATAAATACATATTAATGATGAATGTAAATCGTCATATTATTTTATAAATTAGTGACATAAATACGAACAAAAATAATTGTCACAAAAAATAGTTTTAGTGACAATTTTTTATTGTCATTAAATTATATTTTTTTATTACAATATTAATATCGCAATTGTAAACATTATATCGTCATTTATGAACAAACAAGTCGACAAATTATGATAAATATACTCGCATATATTAAAAATGACACATTTTAAATTTAATGTTATACAATCAATTAAATTTCTAAAGAAAATCTAATATAGTGTATTTATTCAAATAAAAGGTTAATTAAATAAAAACATACTACCTAATGCAAAAAATTAAATTTGCATCCTAATCTAGAAATAAAATCCATTAAAACTTCAAAATTTGCATCCTGTTCCTGCAAAAAAATAAAACCCTTAATTTATACACACTATGGTTCTAACGATACTACACGATTACTTGATTGTCTTAAACTACTCTTAAGATTGTTGCGAAATTCGGGTAACTAATTTTTTTTTTTATCCTTTCACTATATCCATCTGCCCTATAGCTATTTAGTTTTACTATTCATTCAATCAAAATACAAATATGTCACTTAATTCTACCGAAATTTCGGCAAAATTTCCTCTATAATATTGCCTATCCTCCGGTAAACAATAAAATCTTTACACTTCAAATAATCATATATTCATTCACCCCACTTTAATTCAAACTCCAACAAAAGTTTGTCCATCCTCCAATTTAGGTCCAATCTCACACACACCATATATTATAAGTATCATCCACTTTCAATACTCAATTCAATTATAAAAAATACAAAGGTACAATATTAATACATCAAAACTATCAGCTATAAATAATTTAAGATATTAATATGCATTTGTTAACTTTTCAGCTATATATATATATATATATATATATATAATCAAGTAATCATCCAGTAACATTGGAACCGTAGTGTGTGCATAGTTTAAGGGTGTTACAAATCATATGCAAAACATTAAAACAAGAATAATATAATAGTAAGACGCAAGAATATCACATGTTCCAAAAGCTTGGAACAATAAAACAACAAGACATAATAATCAATGTAAAAAAATTGCAACTATCTTTAAATATTAAACTCAAAAATAAATGCACAAATACCACATTAACGCAAATAAAAGAGAAGTTACACTCGTTACCTGAAAATTTATAAACATCGCTATCAATTGAACAGTTTGGAATGAACCTAAATTAAAGAGTTGTAAAATTAAAAACCACTAAAACATGAAATACCAAGCAAGTCAAAGAGTTTCAAAATCAAATACAAGTAAAGCATACATAACCTTTACTATTTAAATTTGCCCCTCAGAATAAAATAAGAAAACATAAAAACCAATGTAAAAATCTGCAACTATTTTAAAATATTTTTAACTATTTTCATGTCATAAATAATTAAATACAAATATGGGCAGAGACACAAACACATCTATAGTATATAAATACAAAAAGCAATTAAACAAGACACTGATAAGAAATACTACACATAATCAAACCCACATCAGAATCACTAATATAAATATGGGCTGAGACACAAACACGTGTAGAAATAGGACAAACTGGTTGATTCATCAGTAAAATTCTGATAAACCAAAATCAAACAAATATACAAAATCAAAAGGAAAACTCATAATCCACAAATAAAAATCAAACAAATCACAGTTCTAAATAGAATCTACAAATTTAAATACCGATGGTTAAAATACTCGTAGACTTCGATGGCTCCAGTTTAAGAATTCTGGCAAAGATAAGTTTAATGGTAGAATCATCATAGAAAGGGGAAAAGAATCAAACCTGAAATTGGATGAAATCTGGTGGGCGAAGACCTCATAGAGGCTTAATCGTTGGCCAATTTAACATTCATAACTAACGATTAAATGCCTATTTATCAATCTAACTCAGCTATCATACCAAATCTAGCTAAGAACACAGTATGAGAAAATTCCATTACAACTTAATTTATCCAAAAACCACATACAAAATAATTTTGGTAGAAACATACCGTTTAAAATCGAATTCCTACAATTTCCAGCTAAATTCTATCACCAGAGATGCATCTATTCTACTGACCTGAAGCTTAGGACCTTTGGCACCGATTTCTGTTGGTCATGTGCCCAAATGTCAAGGCCACTGATGGATGTCATTATCTATAATATGGACAAATGAACCCAAAACGGTAGACTTTTATGAAAAGATCTTAACAATCTTAAAAGCTGATTTGTCAAGGCATTAGCTTTAACTTTAAGCAATACAATAAAGTATATATACCATTCAACTTTAAGCTGATTTGTAAAGGTAAAATGCTTTAGTTTGATAGAGGCTCTCCTCATTGTTAGAGAACCCATTGTAAAGAAAAACCATGGAGAGGGGAAATGGACATTAATCTTAAAATGCATCTAATATCAGGAAGAGTTGAATGGTGCATATTGGATTTCAACACAAAAGAAACTGAAAGTTCCTTTCTTTTTCTCGACAAGTTTTAAATAACCAGGTTTTAAGTTGTCTCTCAGTTAAACACATTACAAGGAACTAACAAACCCTTGGGATCAAATTTTTTGGCATAAAAAACAAAAATGAGATTCATACCTTCCATAACTTAATTGTTTTATCATTCGTTGAAAGGATAAACAATGACCCATTGGATGTTGCACGCCACTTTACTCTGTTAATCTTCTCCTCAATCTCTAAACTCTTCAAGTAATTAAACTAATATACAGAAAAAGACAATGCAATCAGGACTAGGAAAAACCAAAACATATATACAGAACGAAACTAAAAGCACGGATTAAGCAGAGATGGCATGATTTCCAATTGCACGTCAGGTTCATGACTCTGAAATTCAGTCTTGTATTGATATTCAGGATGTCCAGTGAAGGTGAAATCCAACCTCTCCAAGTTACTTCGAGAATTAGAACGGTTTGGATTCTAAGAAGCCAATAATTAAGGATAAAAAAGATCATAAACCCAATTTATCTAACATTAGATGCCAAACAACCAAAACAGCTTCCAACCAAAACACAAGGAATTAAAAAATTAACAGAGTTTTTAGAAACATTTGGAATAAGCTATGAATTGTAATGAGAAATCCTCACAACAATCCCATCTTTTCTTTAAAAAATTACAACACGACCCCCTCGATCTCCAACAGCTAGGTAATCGCCACCTTGTTTTTTTGGCTGTCTTTAGGAATAGTACCGAGAGAGAAATCCATCGGAATTTTGAGATTGGAAAAAAAAGTTGGGAAATATGTATAAGAATAGCGAATTTATAGAATAATCGAGGAAGGCAAATTAAAGGGTTTGGGAACTTCAATTTACCAAATCGAATCAAACGCATTGTGGAGGGTGGAGATGATGGCGGAGGAGAGAAACGTCAATTTGGAGAGCCATAAACGATGTGCAGGGTGGAGATGATGGCAGAGGAGAGAAAGAAATACGGCATACTGGATCACCGATGGAGGAGGACGGCTGTGGTGATGTCAGTGGTGGAGACGGCATGGAGATCGGTTAGGACAGCCTCCTCCCCTCCCTGCTTCTTCCCTTATGTGTTCTACGTTTTTTTCTCCTTTTCATCTGCTCTGCTTCTCTTTTTATTTATTTATTTTTTTAATGATTTATCTATTTAATAAAGACTCTGAAAAAATTTTGAGTCTCTAATACTTTTACCTAAATAAAATTTTCATTGCTTAAATTTTCCGATTTAAATAATAGTCATAATTAATATTAATTCAATTTAATCACTTTAGTTAACTATAATTTATGACTTATTTATTTAATTAAAATAGACTATTAACTATCCTCAAATCAAAAGTTGACATTCGTTAAATTTTTTGTCTACCAAATTATTATTCATAACACCGAAATTTTTAGAACATTACATCACGAATGAAATAGGGAAAAAAATTGGGTTTCAATAAAAACCACACCCACCTGATGAGGGCAGTGACGGAGGAGAGAATGCAGCGAAAATGGTGGATGACCACTCGACGGAGGCAAAGGAGATATCAGAGATCATCGGCAACAAATGCAGAGTGAAAAAAAATTGAGATAAAAGGACATTCAAATAGTGAGGGTTCCATACATCATTTAGGGATTTAACTGAAGTGACAACCATATAATTAAATGTTGTGTACGATATCGTTTCTAACATCGGTTATGAATAGATAATTGGCAAGTGAAGTATAATTTTTATAATTTATATTAAAATATTTTATTTTAATAAATAATTTATTTTATTTTAAATTTTTATTATATTATTAATTAATTACTTTTCATATATAATTTAGTCATTTTTATTTAAAAAAAGTAGATGATAAATTATTTTTAGTCATTAAAAAATTTATCATGGACATTTTTATTTATAACATAAAATAAATTATTTATAATATGATTTAACTGTAACACATTTTTATTACAGTCAATTGTGATAAAATATTATAGTCGCACAAACTGGTTGTATTATAATAATAAACTTATATTTGGTCACAATATATTATTTTTTGTGACATATTTGTTTGTCATAAATTCAATTATTTTTTATAACATAATTTATTTGTCATATATTAGCATTACAAGCAACTGTTACGAAAAATTATTATTATCATAAATTGATTGTATTGATGACAAAATTGTATTTCATCATAATATATTCTTTTTTGTGACATATTTATTTGTCATAAAAAAATTATTGTGACGAAATAATTTTATAGTCAATAATTCGTTAAATTGTGACAAATATAATTTATGTCACAAACAAATAAGTATTTTACGACTAATTTATGTGTCACAAATAGTTATTTTTTTGTTATATTTTTTTCTCATCAAAAGCCCTCCATATCAAAGGTGACGAAATTGTACCTCATCACAGTATATTCATTTTTTGTGATGCATTTATTTGTCATAAATAAAATTATTTTTTAAAGTAAAATTTTTCCGAAAAAATAATTAGGAATATTTTTTTTATATCAATATCTTATTTGTGATGAAATGATTTTATTATCACTAATTTATTTAATTATGACAAAAATAATTCGTCACAAAAAATAAATATTTTATGACGATTTTATACGTTGCAATAAGTTATTATTTTGTCATTAAATTTTTTTCCCTCCAAAAAAAATGGTGTGAAATTTTCCCTCCTAAACAAACCATGACGAAATATATTTTTTGTCACAAAATTAATCTATTAGTGACGAAAATTAAAATTTGTCACAAAAAGTAAAATTTCTTGTAGTGTACCCTAAGGTACAATAATTTCAATAGTAACAACAATTTCAGACTAAAGAATCCAGTAAGGATTTAATTCGCTTTGTGATTTCGAAGAATCGAATGCATTGGGCTACAGCACTTAGACCCTATAGGCATGCCTATCTATCCACTACTTGACTCACAGGATAAAATCATTCAATATACACTCCATTCACTTTCATAAACTTGTAATGTAGTAATCATATGCACAATATGTAATATACATTCTCATTTACATGACCATTGCCCACACACACATCAATAAATCAAATTAGAGCAATTGAAGAATAGTGCAAAAGTGCCCTGAAGTGTCGCGCTTGTGACGAGTGTCGCGCTTGTGACAGAATGGAGCAATGGTCTCTGTAGCGCTCGTGACATTTGTCGCACTCACGACAGTACCCACACCTTGCCTCTGTTGCACGTACTCGCGATAGACAGGCCAACATGCGATATGAGCACTCTGTCTCGCTCACGGCATGTGTCCTGCTCGCGACAGAGGGCTAATCTACCATAACTCTTTAATAACTCAATCCTTCTCTTTCCCTTTTTGGCACTTACAAGCACATAACCTCAACTACTAACAAACCCATCCTTTAAGCACTTAATTGTTCATTATTTAAGGAACTTATAACTCATTATAATATATAAATATCAACCTTCAACTACCTAATTCCATTTATGCATCAACTTACAATTCCATTTTGTTGTACTAGGTGACAAGCTTTTATACGCTTAATGTAACAGCCCGGCTTTTATACCCTCCCTCGGGAGCCTCCATCCTGGACGCCCCGGAACTGTCACTCACAGAACTTTACACTCCCCTTGTGTATTTTTGCCTTCCGTGGGATTCGAACCAAGGACCTGGGGATAAGTCCTTTAATTCTTAGAATCCCACTACCATTAGGCTAATAGCCTAATGGTAGTGGGATTCTAAGAATTAAAGGACTTATCCCCAGGTCCTTGGTTCGAATCCCACGGAAGGCAAAAATACACAAGGGGAGTGTAAAGTTCTGTGAGTGACAGTTCCGGGGCGTCCAGGATGGAGGCTCCCGAGGGAGGGTATAAAAGCCGGGCTGTTACAATAAAAGGCGCCTTTTATTGTAACGGTCCGGCTTTTATACCCTCCCCGGAACATATCCCGTCGGGAGCCTCCATCCTGGACGCCCCGAACCGATACTCACAGAACTTTACACTCCCCTTGTGCATTTTTGTCTTTCGTGGGATTCGAACCAAGGACCTGGGGATAAGTCCTTTAATTCTTAGAATCCCACTACCATTAGGCTAATTAGCCTAATGGTAGTGGGATTCTAAGAATTAAAGGACTTATCCCCAGGTCCTTGGTTCGAATCCCACGAAAGGCAAAATCGCACAAGGGGAGTGTAAAGTTCTATGAGTATCGGTTCGGAGTCCCTGCGGGGAGGCTCCCGACGGGATATGTTCCGGGGAGGGTATAAAAACCAACCGTTACAATAAAAGGCGCCTTTTATTGTAACGGTCGGCTTTTATACCCTCCCCGGAACATATCCCGTCGGGAGCCTCCCCGCAGGGAATCCGAGCCGCTACTCACAGAACTTTACACCCCCCTTGTGCGATTGTACCTTTCGTGGGATTCGAACCAAGGACCTGGGGATAAGTCCTTTAATTCGTAGAATCCCACTACCATTAGGCTACTAGCCTAATGGTAGTGGGATTCTACGAATTAAAGGACTTATCCCCAGGTCCTTGGTTCGAATCCCACGAAAGGCACAATCGCACAAGGGGGGTGTAAAGTTCTGTGAGTAGCGGCTCGGATTCCCTGCGGGGAGGCTCCCGACGGGATATGTTCCGGGGAGGGTATAAAAGCCGACCGTTACACTTAATGTCTTCAAAAGGTCAATTCTCAATTTGGTCATTCATGTTCACATTAGCATGCCATTAAATTCAATTCTAATTTAACAAATTCTCACCCATTCTTGATCATATGGTTTAGTTAAAACAGGGCACATAACAAGTTTTCACAATTCTCAATCCACAACACTTCAATATCAAACTCTTACCTCATTCAAACTCTTCTCAATAACACATCTCAACATTCAAGCCAAACAGAACTAAATCATATAAATTCACACATAAAAGGAATAGTTTTTCCCAAACCTTATCGCCTAAGCTCTTAATGCCCCTTAGAAAGCTTCCTTTGAGCTAGGCTCACCAACCTTAGCCTTCCCTTTGTCTCCCTTCACTTTCTCCACATGAATTTCAACCTAATTTCCAAAAATGAAACACTCCAAGTCAAACTCTGTATCCATCCAAGATTAAAGAAGAAGAAAAAGAAGATGAATAAAGACAAACTCAAACCAAACACTTACCTTGAATTTTCGAATCCCCTACACATACAACAATCCTTAATTCCAGTATTCCGTTTACAGCTTCTCTTTTTAGAGAGAGAATGCTCACGGTTAAGAAAAGGAAGAAGAATCGCAAACCTGCCCTTTCTCTCTCCTCAACTTTCTAGATATATGCATGGAAATAGTGGGTTGGCAAAGCCTAAGCTTGCCACCCGGAATTCCACCATCTCCCGTAATCCAAACTTAAGCAAATCTGATTTAGTTAATCTTATTAATCCCTCTTAGTGTTAATCATGTATAATTACTAACATGCCACTTAACTTTCTTTTGATTATGCAATTAGTTCCTTAATGTTATTTACACTAAACCCCTTAGTCAATTACACTTTAATTCCAGATTTTTAACAAACCACAATTTAACATGCCCTCAAACACAATTAATCAATTTTACCACTAGGGTACATTTCAAGCCATTACAACTATCCCCTCCTAAAAAGAATTTTGTCCGCAAAATTCATACCTAAAGCAAATAAATAAGGATGTTGCTCCCGCATGGCCGCTTTAGGCTCCCATGTTGCCTCTTCCACTCCTTGATGTTGCCACAGCACTTTCACAAGCGGAATCTGTTCGTTGTGAAGCTGCCTCACTTCTCTTACTAAGATTGCTTTCGGCTTTTCATCATAAGAGAAATTTGATTGAATCTCAACTTCTTGCGCAGGTATAACATGAGACTCATCTGAGCGATACCTCCTCAACATCGACACATGGAAGACATCGTGGAGTTTTGCTAAAGCCGGAGGCAGTGTGTAGACACCGGGTCCTGAGGCAGCTCAGATCAGAGTTACCTAATGATGATAAGATGCCTTATCACGGGCAAAAAGTGTTAAAAGTGATGATTTCCTTGAAAATTTGCATTTTAGAGTGAAAAATTAAAAAATATTAAAAAATATTTTAAAAATTAATTTTGAAAAATGGGGGCTTAAAAATGTAGTATTTTTAGTTAATCTTAAAAAAAAAAAATTTCCGAGCGTCGATCGTGGCACGTGCAGGGGCAGCACGCTGCAGGGCGCTGCGGCGCTCCGCGGGCGAGCGTCGCGCGCACGCTGGACTAGCGCCTAGCGCGCTACGGACGCCTGTCGGGCGCTCCGACGGCCGTCCGTAGGCCCTGTTCCGCCGCAAAATTGGCATTTTGCCCCAAAATTGATTTTTTTCGATTTTTTTCCACAAAATTCGATTTTTTATAACTTTTTTAAGGGATTTTCAGGTTTGTTTCAATTTTTAAAATTTAAAATAGGTAATATCTGATTTTATTAAATTTTATCCCTTTAATTAACATTTTTTTTTATTTTATTCATATAAAAAGAATAAGATAAAAACCTAAAGAGAGGGTGATTTTTGGCTAGGGTTTTTTCTCTTCATCTTTTCTTCTTCTTCTTCCTCTAAAACTCTCTAAAAATTCCAGATTTTCCCCAAGCAAGAAATCAAAAAGAAAAAGCTTATTTTTCATTCTTTTTCCAACACAATTTCTTTTAAACATATTTTAGATGGATTTTTGTTGATGGAAAATTGATTTTTGAGACAAATAAAGTGATTATTTGTTCTTTAAAGATTCAATTTTCATTCTTTTGTCTTTCAATATTTTTTTACTTGAGTTTCTTCAATATTTTTTATTTGAAACACTTTTTTGATGAAAAATTAATTTTGAGACAAACAAAACAATTGTTTGATATCAAAATATAATTTTTTCATTTGATTTTCTAAAAATATGATTTTTTTTAATGTTTTGTTTCTTGAGACAAACAAAATAATTGATTGTTCTTGAGATTATTTTCATTTGAATCAATAAAAAATCATTCTTTAGGCAAAGAAATGAATTCTTTGTTCTAAAAGAATTTTGATCATTTTTCAATCTTTGTTGGAATAAAATTCCAACACTTTTATTATTCAATTCTAATATTGCAAATCATCAAACAAAGAAAATCAAATCATCTTTTACCTTTATCGAATCCGAAACTCTGAGGGTAAATATTCCGGGCTTATTCTTTCTTTTTTATTTTTTGTTCATGTTTAATTTATTCATGTATATTTTTATTAACTTCATTTATTTATTTATTTCAGATTTGTTTTATTTAACTTGTTTATATATGATTTTATTCTTATTCGTGTATATTATTATTATTTTTATTATTTTCATTTATTTATTCATTTATTCTATTTCTTTTATATTTGTTTTAATTTAATATGTTAATATATTATTTTGTTCATATAAATATTGATTTTCTTATCATTTCTAACATGTAAATATTGTTTTCTTTTAATTCCTAACATATAACTAATTTATTTCACTTTCATTCATCATTATTTTTAACATGTAATTAAATTAATTCATTCATCATTATTTTTAACATGTAATTAAATTAATCCATTCATCATTATTTTTAACATGTAATTAAATTAATTCATTTTGATTGATCTTTTTGCCATGTAAATGGCTTATATCATTTGTGAACATATTTAATTAATCATTTTTTTATTCTTTTCCATTGTCATTATCATATATTTAATATTTTGTTCACTTATTTATTTTCATTATTATCATGTTCATATTTTTACATATTAATTAATTAACATGTTGTATTTTATTCCAATTACATCTTTTAATCCGTTTGTTGTTCATAACACATTTTTCTCATTTATTTTAAATTGTAAACATGTTAATTCATTTGTTATTTTGATATCATTTCGTTTTATCTAATTTTATTTTATTTTATCATTTATTTTATATTTAATTGATTTTAATTGATTCAATTACTAACATTATTCTATTTGTGTTTTATTTTCATTTCACATCTCATTTTCCTTCTTGGGCATTTTTGCGAGCACACGGGAAGATTTAGAAGGCTCGTTTGGGATCAAGTATTTATTTATTTCATTTACAATATTTTATTTATTTGGCTTTTCCATTTATTTTGCCATGTAATTTTCTTGTAAAATTATTTATTTAGGCCCACTAGAAAGAAAGTCACTAAACCACTTTTATTAATTAATTTGATATTTTTCCTAAATAAAATGGGACCAATGTCCTAGTTTTTCTCCAAAACAAAACCATCACGTCAAAATTGTTTTATAATAAATGTGCATGCGAGGACCAATGTTCTCATTATTAATGAATATCCCGATTTATGCATGTTTTGTATTTTATTTAGAATGGGGGTTGTATTCCGCCCCTAGTTTTATTGTAATATTTTTACATATGCTTTATTTTATATACGCTTTTATTTATCGCTTCCACTACGTGATTGACATGCGCTTTAATTAATTGCATTAAAATGAATGAGAAATAGGATGAAACTGTAAATTCAAAACTCTATTATAAACTTAACCAAGGTATGAATAAATGGAAAGTCCCGAACTCACTCTGGTCTTTGGGGCTCAATGAGGCGAGAGGTCTAGGACTTCCAAGACACCTCTTGAGTCTCACCAAAAGACTTAAAATTACAACCCTAGGATCCAGGGTGTAGAGGCTAAGGCCTCAAAGATATCTCTGGCTTGCCCAAGATGGATATGTATGCGCCGTCTTAGGCTCGCTAAGGCTAGACGACCCTTCCCAATGTTCAATTGGGTGGTGACTCCAAGAAACCTCCTTGTTGCCCAATATAGACACACTTGTAAATACCTTACAAGCTTTATGAACCTCTCCTGATGGCCCTAAAGCGGGCCTTCGGGAGGACACGGGGTTCGGCGCGCGTCACACAGTGCTAACCGGTGAGCCACTAAACCCACTCTGTCCAACACTTCATATGGTCTAATAAACCTCGGACTTAACTTCCCTATCTTCCCAAATCTCAATACCTTCCTCCAAGGGGATACCTTCAAAAACACTTTGTCACCTATGTTAAATTCAATATCCCTCCTTTTTAAATCCGCATATGACTTTTGCCTGTCACTAACTGCTTTCAATCATTGCTGTATGATCTTTGCCTTTTCCTCTGTATCTCTTACCAAATCTGGTCCAATAACCCTATGCTCTCCCAACTCTATCCAACAAACCGGTGTTCGACACTTTCTACCATATAACACTTCATATGTCACCATGCCAACACTTGCTTGATAACTATTGTTATAAGAAAATTCCATTAGTGGAATGTACTTATCCCAACTCTTAGAAACGTCCAGAACACATGCTCTCATCAAATCTTCCAATTCCTGGATAACCTTTTCTGACTATCCATCCGTCTGCGGATAAAACGCGGTACTGAAGTTCAATTTGGTACCCAATGCAGCTTGTAGACTCTTCCAAAACTTAGATGTGAACCTTGGGTCCCTATCAGATACAATAGACAAGGGCACTCCATGTAATCTGATAATTTCTTTCACATACAATTCAGCCAATCGGTCCTTGGAATAATCCATTCGAACCGGTATAAAGTGAGCTGATTTTGAGAATCTATCCATAATTATCCACACTGCATCCTGTTGCTTCAAAGTCAAGGGCAATCCAGAAATAAAATCCATGGTAATGTTATCCCATTTCCATTGTGGGATGGAAAAATGATTCAGCAAACCATTTGGAACCTGATGTTCTGCTTTCACTTGTTGGCAAGTTAGACACTTGGACACATATTCTACCACATCCCTTTTCATACCAGGCCACCAATATGATTTCCTCAAGTCCTGATACATTTTGTTTCCACCTGGATGCATAGTAAAAATAGTGTTGTGCGCCTCATACATCAATCTCTTCCTCAATTCTCTATTATTTGCAACACATAACCGATTCTTATAAAATAGTACACCTTCCTTATCCACTGAATAGTCAGTCTTGTTACCATTTAAAACTGACTGTGAAATCTGTTGCAACTTGCTATCATTTCTTTGTGCACCAATTAATTCATTCCTTAATACCGGTCTTGCTTTTAATTGAGCTAACAATGCCCCATTTGAAATAAACCTCCATTTCACTTGCCTCAATAACATAGCCAAAACAGACTTTCTACTCAACGCGTCAGCCACCACGTTGGCTTTACCAGGATGATAGTCCACTACGCAGTCATAGTCCTTAAACAATTCAAGCCATCTACGCTGTCTTAAGTTTAATTCCTTTTGAGTTAACAAATATTTCAAACTTTTGTGATCAGTGAAAATCTTGCACTTTTCACCATACAGATAGTGTCGCCAAATCTTTAAGGCAAACACCACTGTTGCCAGCTCCAAGTCATGGGTCGGGTAATTCTGCTCATGTGGTTTTAGTTGCCTCGAGGCATAAGCCACCACTTTTCCATCTTGCATCAACACACAACCCAAACCTATGCCAAAAGCATCACTATACATAACATATTCTTTGCCAGAGATAGGCTGAGTTAGGATCGGTGCCTCCACCAGCATCCTCTTAGTTGTTCAAAACTTGACTGACACCTTTATGACCATTCAAACTTAACTCCCTTTCGAAGCAATCTGGTCATTGGTGAAGCTATTACAGAAAATCCTTTCACGAAGCTTCTATAATATCCAGCCAACCCTAGGAAACTGTGAATTTCTAATACATTTCTGGTGACTTCCAATTCACAATCGCCTCAATTTTAGTCGGATCTACCTTTATACCTTCAAAAGACACATATGTCCCAAAAAAGACACTTCTCTTAACTAGAATTCACACTTACTCAACTTAGCATACAACTGATGGTCCCTCAAATTCTGAAGCACAATTCTCAAGTGTTGTTTATGTTCGTTCTCATTCTTTGAGTAAACCAAAATGTCATCAATGAACACCACAATAAATTGATGCAAGTACGACCTGAATACTCTGTTCATCAGATCCAGAAATGCAGTAGGTGCATTAGTTAGCCCGAATGGCATTACTAAAACTTCATAATGTCCATACCGAGTTCTAAATGCAGTCTTGGGTATATCCTCTTTCTTTACTTGTAGCTGATAATACCCAAACCTTAACTCTATTTTGGAGAATACACCTACCCCCCTCAATTGGTCAAACAAATCCTCAATTATCGGTAGAGGATATCGATTCTTCACTGTTACCTTATTCAATTGCCGGTAATCTATACACATTCTCATAGTTCCATCCTTTTTCTTCACAAACGGAACTGACACACTAGGCTTTATGAAGCCTCTAACCAACAACTCCTCTAATTGAGTTTTTAACTCCTTCAATTCAGTAAGAGCCATTCGATAAGGTGCTTTTGACATTGACACTGTTCCAGGTATAACATCAATAGACAGTTCCACTTCCCTTATTGGCAGTACACCAGACAGTTCTTCTGGAAATAAATCAGGAAACTCCCTAACTATCGATATATCCTAAATACTCACTTGCTCTCTTTTAGAATCTAAAGCAAGAGCCAAGTAAGCCTCGCATCCCTTACTCAAACACGGATACGCTTGTATTACCGATAACACATTAATAAGAGGATTGGCACAAATACCCGTCACAGTCATTTTATTCCCTTCACTATCACTGAGTACCACTATCTTTCTCCTACAGTTAACTACTGCCCTATGCTTACTTAACCAATCCATGCCTAATATTAAATCAAATTCATCAAAGGGTAATTCAATCAGATCAACTGGATACACACAACCTTGCACTACTAATGGACACCCCCTATGCACTTTATTCACATTCACATTATTTCCTAACAGACTTGATACACATATATCGTATTTCACACATTCAGCATTAGGCATTTTATCCCATATCTTCTTAGTGCACACATAAGAATGGGTTGATTTGGGGTCAATCAATGCTAACATCTCAACATCATAACGTAAAAAGGTACCTGCTATAACCTCAGGGGCGTCATGATCCTCTCGAGCTTTCATTGCATAAGCCCAAGTTGGTGCTACAGAAGGCCTATCCACTATTTCTGACTCAGTTCCACATTTGGACTGGCCACCTCTGCCACGTCCTCTTCCTCTTCCTCTATGACCTGGTGGCAAATTAGAACCACCTCTACTCTGTTCTTGCTGATTCCCAACTACTTCACATGCCTTAGGACAATTTGCTAGAAAATTTTTAGTGCTTGCACATCTAAAGCATGCACCAGTTACTTTCCAGCACTCCCCTCTATGTCTTTTGCCACAATGAGAGCATTCATGCACTTCACCCCTGATACCAGATGGACCTCTACCAGTCCCAGACATGGCAGCTGTAACACCCCTTACCTATACGTAGAGAACTTCACCCTATGAAGAGGATGAAGGTCCCTGATAGATGAGGGTTGCCACCAGACGCTCAAACAGAACCAATCATTGCACACCAATTACATATACAAATGAATAAATTAAAATTTCTTAATTTATCAGAGAATTGGCCATAGAGCAAAATATTGCATTTCATTAATATAACAAAAGTGACTTTACATATTCCAAAAAGATACAAAAGTGCCTCAGCACAACTGAATAGTTACATATAACTAGTAACAAAACCATTTACATAATATTCTTTACATAGCTTCAAGAATACAAGACTATAACACATACAAAAAGAATGCAAGGCCTAAACTATAAAATCTTTTATCCACTAGTCGTGTTGGCCCTGCTGATGCGGAACGCGCTGCTCAAAACCCTCAAAACCTTCCACACCTGCACGGATAAAACACCCGTGCTAAGCGAAATCGCTTAGTGGGGAAAAAGAGATGCACAACGACCACTCACAGTGGCGTCAACAAAGAATCACAAGCTAATGGCACAATCAATTATTGAGTTCTCAAAGATAAAGTCAATGCGTGGAAACACAATAAACATAATATTCATATGCTCATATACTATATACAATTCATCGTAATACACAATATATTTCAGAATTCATATACATTAACAATATTGCACCTGCTTTAACCAAAATAGTGGATAACGAGTACGCATAGATACCTGAAGGTATCAACACTATTCTCATAACACATAGATACCCGAAGGTATCAAAACACTCTTTTGATTTTGTTCCAAAACATTTTCGCATAGATTCAATACACCGGGATCATGAAGATCCAGTCGGGGGACCTGATCAGGGTCCAAATTATACACTAGCTGCAGCAACACTAACTCTATTAGGCATGCCTAACTATCCACTTATTCGACTCTAGCAGGTCATGCATAAATCAAATCATGTTTTAATTCGCAATATATGTAATTTGTCATGCGTAATTCATATAGATATAGTCATATAACAAATTCATATAACAAACGGTAGGAACAAGACAAGAAAAAGACATTTAAAGTTCATTTTTGTAAAATTGGGTACATGAGAAAACAGAGCAAAATGGGGTCTCTGTCGCACTCGCGACTAAGTCGCGCTCGTGATAGAAAGGCATCGGACACAAGTCATGCTGAGGGACATGACTCGTGTCGGATGTCTCTCGACCCCAGTCATGCTTCAGAGCATGACATGCTGAGGAAGCCACAACAGCACGAGTCGTGCTGAATGAGCACGAGTCATACTGCTCAAGTACGAGTCGTGCTTCATCAACACGAGTCGTGCTGATCCTCACCTGCTGCCATCGCCCTGCTGAGATGCATAACTCGCACACACAAAAGGGAGCACGAGTCAGATAGCCAACGATTCTTCAAACCAAACACGCGAGAGCTGGAAATTCTCTTCTGTCGCGCTCGCGACAGGAGCGGGATTTCCAGTCCCCAGCAAAATGTAAACCCAGAATTTCCCTCCAAACCAAAATCATTTTGACCCAAATCACTCCCAACTCCATCTTACTACAAATTAAGCCTTCCAAACACCATAACCAACATAAAACAACATATTTCCACAATTAATTTCAAAATCAATCATCAATTCACAAATCAAGATTTCAAAAATCACCAAAACCAGAAAATTATGAAGCAAAGTTCAATCAACTTCATATTTGATCCAATAACTCAATAATTGTGCTACCTAACTCATTAAAACTCAAAACCCATATCATATTTACCAATACAAGCGTATTTACACATCATAAATTCCAGAATTTCATGCATATCTCAAAACCCATTTATGAACATCAAATCAAAGCAAATTCCCAAACCTGGAATTAATGAACCTCCAATTAAGAGGCTCCACTCCCGCTCGCTACTTCCTTGCCCTTGGATTCTCTAGGAGGATTCTCTGAACCACAAAACCCAACAACACCAAACATGTTTAAACCCTAACTCACAATTACAAAAGCTCATCTAAAGAAAAGGAAGAAGAATTATTACTTATCACTTACCACACCAGCTTAGGCTACCCAAAACTCACTAGAATTTGCAGCAAAAGGAAGAATTCAAGAAGAAATAAAGAAGAGAAGAAGAGAAGAATGAAGGTAACGGGAAAGAGGAAGAAGATGAAGAAGAAGAAGCGTAAAGAGGAAAGGAAATCAGCTGAAATCATTCTCTTTCTTTCCCCAATACTTATCCTCTCACTTGCCACATGTCACTCTCTCAAGAGGGAAAACACACCCAACTCTCATCCTCCATAACTTACCCAATTCTAGTCTCTTAACATACACTACTCTCATATACGCACTCACACTAGAACATAGCCCAATACACACACATAATAACTTAATTCAATTAACATAACACATACTCAACATTAACCACATACACACACACATACACTCTTAAGTCTCACTCTACTAGGATAGTTTCGGGGTGTTACAATACTCCCCTCCTTAACAGAATTTCATCCTCGAAATTCTCACGTGATCCAAATAGTTGAGGATACTGAGTTCTCATTGCCTCTTCTGGTTCTCAGGTCGCTTCCTTAACACCGTGATGCTGCCAAAGCACTTTAATCAACGGTATCTGCTTATTCCAAAGCTGCCTGACCTCTCTAGTCAAAATCTCTTTCAGTTCCTCATCAAAAGAGAAATCTGGCTGAACTCGAATATCTTGTACTTTGAGCACATGTGATGGATCTGATCGGTAGTGACGGAGCATAAACACATGAAAGACATCATGTAACTTGGCTAACTCTATCGGTAATGCTAACCGATAAGCCACCGGACCAATCTTTTCCAAGATCTCATAGGGTCCAATAAACCAGGGACTCAACTTTCCTTTCTTACCAAAACGGAGAACCTTTCGCCACGGCGAAACTTTCAAAAAGACCTTGTCACCAACTTCATATTGAATATCCCTACACTTCAAATTAGCATACGATCGCTGTCTGTCTTTGGCTGCTTTTAGATTCTGCTGTATAACTCTAACTTTCTCTTCAGTGTCTCTCACTATCTCCGGACCTATCATAACTCTTTTTGATAATTCAGTCCAACACACCGGTATTCAACATCTTCGCCCATACAACATTTCATAAGGTGCCATTCCCATGCTTGCCTTATGACTATTATTATATGCAAATTCCATCAAAGGCACATATCGATCCCAATTTCCTAAATATTCCAAAGCACAACCCCGAAGCATGTCTTCAAGAATCTGAATAACTCTCTCGGACTGACCATCGGTCTGCGGATGAAAGGTTGTGCTAAAATTTAACCGAGTACCCAAAGCTGACTGAAGTTCTTTCCAAAACTTGGACGTAAACCGAGGATCTCGATCAGACACAATGGATAACGGAACCCCATGAAGCCTGACTATTTCTTTCACATAAATCTCTGCCAACTTGTCCATAGAATAGTCTAACCGAATAGGCAAGAAGTGCGCTGACTTCGATAACCTGTCAACTATGACCCACACTGAATCATGCTTGCGCTGCGTCGACGGCAAGCCAGATACAAAATCCATCGTAACATCATCCCATTTCCACTGAGGAATGGGTAAGGGGTTAAGCAATCCCGATGGAACCTGATGTTCAACTTTCACTTGCTGGTAGACCAAACATTTTGAAACAAATTCCACTATGTCCTTCTTCATACCCGGCCACCAATAATACTGCTTAAGATCTCGGTACATCTTATCTCCACCCGAATGCGTATTGAAAATCGATGAATGGGCCTCTTGCAAAAGCTTCTTTTTCACATCACCCACAGCCGGTACACATAACTGATTCCCAGGCTTAAGCACTCCTTCACTATCCATGGAAAATTCAGTTCGCTTACCATCTTTCACTGCTTGACATACACGTTGCAAAACCGAATCACTCAACTGTGTAGTTATAATCTCTTGCTTCAAACTCGGTCTAGCTTTTAACTGAGCAATCAATGCGCCTTTTGAATCAAATCTCCATCTTCCTCTCCTAAGAGACAAAGCCGACATTGATTTCCTACTAAGGGCATCCGCTACGACATTCGCTTTACCCGGATGATAGTCAACAATACAATCATAGTCCTTGAACAGTTCTAACCACCTTCGCTGTCTCAAATTCAACTCTTTTCGAGTCAACAGATACTTCAGACTCTTATGATCGGTGAAGATTCTGCACTTTTCTCCATACAAATTGTGCCGCCACACCTTAAGTGCAAACACTACCTCCCTCGTGCGCGCTGGCATCTCTCACTAGCATGTCTGTCGCAGCGTGAGCGGGTGTCGCTCATGCGCTGGTGCGCGCCAGCTCGTTGCTCGCCTGCGAAGGGCGGCGGTTGCCCCTAGTCTGTCAAAGATGCGATTTTCAGCCAATTTTCGAGATTTTTTTTGATAAAATTTGATTTTTAATCATTTTTTCAGGGATTTTTAAAGATAAATCCGATTTTTGAACCCAAATAAAGAAGAATTTGATAAAAATGCAATCTCTTTCTCTTAATTAAATAGGTTTTCTCTAAAAATTATATAAATAGAAAAAATAAAGAAAGAGAAGGAGGAGACTATCTTTTAGGTTAAAAATTTTATTTTTTTTCTCTTCTTCTTCAAGAGATTTTCTTCTACATCTTTTTAGTTCTTCTTCTTAAAAGAAATCTCTTAACGTTTTAAAAATTAATTCTTAATCAATAATTTTTCTCGAGATAAAGAAAATAATTTTTTATTCTTGAAAATTTTTATTTTCTTCCATTAATTTTTTAAAGAAATTTTCTTTCTTAGAATAAAACTCCAATTTTTATTATTTTTAATTCTAATTTTGTGCATTAAAAAAAGAAAATAAATAATATTTTTCCCTTCATCGAATCTGAATTCTAAAGGTAAATATTTTATGCTCAATCCCTTACTTTTATTTTCTTTTATTTATTTTTATTCATAGTCAATTAGTTTCCATGTAGATTTTTAGATCTGTTGTGTATTTATTTATTTTATGTGATGTTAGTCACAGGATTAATAGTCTTTAGCATTTTTTATTCCTTTTTTATTTATTTGATTATTCATTCTTTATTATTATTATTATTATTATTATTATTATTATTATTATTATTATTATTATTATTATGTACTAATTTATTAATATGTTAATTTATTTGTTTCATCATGTCATTTGTCATTCATAATGCATTTATTTATTTATTTTAATTTATTATTTATTATTTTATGTGTTTAATTGATTTTTTAATTTAATTACTAACATTAATTTTATTTTTATTTGTTTTTTTATTCCAATATTTGTTTTCCTTGTTTGGGCATTCTCGCGAGTAAATGGGGAGATCCATAAGACTCGTTTGGCTTTGACTTATTATTTTTATTATTTATATTATTATCTTTATTTTGGCTTTTTATTTATTTTGTCAATGTAATTTGTAATAAAATTATTTATTTTATGCACGTTTAAAATAAAATCATAAAAAGTATTTTTATTATTAAATTGAGTTTTTTCTAATAAAATAGGACCAATGTCCTAATTTTCCCATTAAAATAAACTGTCACCTTTAATATTTTTTCTCTTAAATATGCATGCAAGAACCAATGTTCTCATCCTTGATAAATATCCCATCTTTTGTATGATTTACATTTTGTAATGGCCTCACAACCGGGTTAGCTGGAAATAAATTTTTCTCGATAGTGAATAGTGATACCAGGGTCAATAGTACCTACCGGAGTCAAAAAAATTTATTTGATTATTGGAAAGTATAAGTTACAGTGAGTTTGAGGTTAAAATGTGGAGTAAAATTGATATCAAGTATGGCATCAAAAGTCGAAAATAAGAAAAAGTCATGGATTCGGTGTGAATAGTAACTAGTTTGACTGAGTGTTCGATCGGACTGTAAAGGATGCTACGGATCTTAGAAAAATAATCTGAAAATATGGACGCGCTCGTATGAATAAGTAGAATCATATGGTAATGAAAAATTAACTTTTGGTGACACTAAAAAATTGGGTTATCGGACTGATAAATAATTACCGGAGCAGGAAATAATTTTTGATTGACCCCAAAATATTATTGGAGTTTAATTAATATGTGTTAAGAATCATGGAGTCATTTTTATGAGTAATTAAGCTTAGAAAGTAAGGAAAAATAAATGATTTCAGTTTAAATAGTATCAATTGACCGAAACTTTAAAATAGCAAATGATATCCAAAATTGATGAAAATATTTAGATTAGCTGTAGATGATATGAAGGAATTTTTGGTAGTAAAAGGAGAACTTTTCGAGGACATTGAAAATTTACTGATCGGACTGTTTGAGTGAACCGGACCTAAAACGGACTCCGATTGAGGTAAAATTTGGTGTATAGCCTAGTTTTTATATGATATGAATTAGAAAATTAATTTTGGGAGAATTTGAGCGTGGTAAAAGAGAAAATTAAATTAAGAGTGCAAATTGAGCCATAAAAGTGGTTTGAGTTTGGATTGGTTGGCCCAACTTGGTTGGACCTTAAACCAACCCAAAAACCCACTATAAAAGCCCCAAAAATCTGTATGTTTGCCCAGATTTTTCCAGTAGCCTTTCTCCTTTCTTTTCTCCCTCACCCGAAGCCATTTCTTCTTCCTCTTTAATGTGATTTCTTCCATTTTTCTTCGAATTCTTCTTCAATCCAAGCTTTTAGCCTGATTAGCAGCCCCTAATGAAGGTTAGCCCTAATTTTTGAAGTTGGTGAAGATTAAGAGAGAAATCAAAATTCTAGGTTTTGGAGAAAGAAGAGGTAAGCTAGAAATGATGAATTTAATTGATTTCTTTAGTTCTTATAGCTAGATTAAGTTGTGTAGTTGCATCTCTTCTTCTTCTTTATTGGTAAGATTTAAGATTTATATGGAAATTATGGTTAGTAGAGATGATAACATGTAATTTTATGGGTTTTGATGAGGACTTTGAATGGTGATAACTATGAAAGAGTGAGAAAGCAAGAAAGAAAGAGCTAATGAAGATGAAGGAGCCATCAAATGAAGTTTGGGAATTATTGTGCTAATTCTTATGTTAATGAAGAATTATTGATGGATTGAATGTTTTGCAGTGTTTGTATATTTGTTATGTTGATTTGGATTGAATTTGGTGAATTGATGGTGTCCAATTAATTGATTATGGGTTTATTGAATTACCTAGTACAATTCTGTCAAAAGGGTGGATTGACCTTTGGTGACTCTTTTAGATATTAGTAGATTTCAATAACTCTAAATTGAGTGATTATAGTACCGTTAGAACCATGACATCAATACCTACAAAAGTCCTAGAAATGATAATGAGCTAATTCCCGCTCTAAAACTCCTAAAAGTTGCAAAAACTGAAAGCTTTTTATTTTGGCCGAGTAGTTAGAACCAGTTTTGTCATTGATGTTGTCTGACCTCAGTCCGGTCTTTAGGCCATAACTCGAGTTAGGAACCTACAAATTGGGTGATTCTAGATTAATCTGAACCATAACTTCCGTACCTACAAATGTCTTAGAAATAGCCATAATTTATTTCTAGCTCTAAGGTCTCTAAAATTGTAAAAAATAGCAGCCTTTTTCCTGGAACAGGGCTTTAGAGCAGTCTCTGTTTATGATGTCATATCTTCTAGGTTACAGATCCAAATGACCAGAAATTTGTTCCATTAGATAGTTACATCTTTGGAATCATTTGTTAACAAGATAAGGCTGGCAAAGAATGATGTTTACTTGTTGATTATGAGTGTATAATTAGGTTGAAAATACTATTTTTCCAGAAAAACACAGATGTGCCTGATAAGCACAACTTTTCTCTCGAAAACATAGCTGTGCTTTCAGAAACACAGCTGCGCTTTCAGAAACACAGTTGCACCCGAAAAGCATAGCTATGCCTGCTGAAACACAGCCGTGTTTTAGCATGATTTCTTTTGTTTATGATCTAACTTATGAATTTTGCTACCAAATGAACTCGATTTTAAACCAAATTAAATATGATGATTATTTAGCAAATAATAAATTATATTGGTTAAGTTTTTGTGTTATTTTATGAATTATTCGTATGATTTAGTTTTCGTTTTAAATCTATTTTTAACTTGAACTCCCTGAAACTTGTTTGGTATATTCGAACGAATTGTGATTAAAGGATTGACCAGAAATATATTGGACTATAATATAAATAATATGATAGGTATTAAATTAATGATATGCAAATAACATTATGCAAGATATTATTTAATAGATATTTAGTAATATTAAATAATATATATCCGGACCTTACACTGTTAAATAGGAAATTTCAAGAAATACACAGATTATTATTTTATGATGTATAATTTATTATCTGATCTATTTTCTGATCTGTTAACTAATTATATGTGCATTGTGTTTTTACACATTAGATTAGAGTATGTAGAACTACGTGGTTCTGATTCCAAATTCTTGAGATACGTAGAAAGTTTGGAATATTTATTGCAAGTCCAAACCAAATTATTAGAAATGGATGTGTACCTAGAAATGTACAAGTTCTTGGAAGTGTTAAAATGTGAAAGACCTGATTTTTGATATGTTTTGATGTGAATTAATGGAATGGCTATGTTAATTAACATGTAATTATGCTAAATGGATATAAATGATATTAAAAGAATTTATGGTTAATTATTGACATGGTGGCCGAATGGTTTACATGTGTGTATCCATGTATATCGTGATGACATGATGAATTAATGACATGACATGGCATAAGAATAAAAAAAATAATGGAATAGTATGATGAAATTCCATGAAAAGTATGATTGGTAATTTAAAAATATAAAAAAATGGAATAATGATGCTCTATGTAATAATCTGGTAGTCAAGTCTAGTTCAGGATATGTTGGCTAGCCATAGGGACATAAGACCGCGGCTATGAGCATGACAGGCCAATGACGGTCCTACTTTATTGTATTGAAATGTTTAAAAGTCGAATAAAATGTTTTGGAATGTATTTTAAGATAGGGGTGGTCCTTCGGGGTCCTCTGGTATGTTTGTGAGCTTTTGGGGTGTACGTCTCATTTATCCAGTGCATAGATTTCTGCCAGCTTTATACTAGGGGCATAAATGAGTATAAATGATTTGAAAGTGATTAACTCCTCAGATAATGAGTAGGCCTTTATTGATTGGCTAAATGAGGAGCCAAATATAATGAAGCGTTAATTGCATAAGTATGTAAATATGAAGTTAAGCTATCATATGTGGAAAATTAATGATAAATAATAAGTGCAGATTGAAAGAAGGTTATAGAATATGTTAAATGTTTTAAAAAGGTATCGCTAATAAAATGACTGGGTAAATGTATAATGAGTTAATGAGTAAATGAGTGTATGCGACGATTGTATGTGCAAATATTTGTTAGATGTTATGAATGTGGAAATGCCTATCTTATTGAATGAAGTGAGGTTATATAATTGCTATAAGTGCGTATTAAATGAATGTTATGTTGACAACTACTGTGAGTGATCATTTATATTATGTTGATATATTCCCCACTAAGCTTTAAGTTTAGCACGGGTGTTTCATCCATGTAGGTTTGAAGATAGAAGAGTCGCCAGGGACATTCCGCAGCAGTCAAGGCCAACAGTCTGTAGGAGTATCTTAATAAAATTGTAATTGTTAATTGTAATGTTATGAACTATGGCTTCATTAGTAAAGGATATGTATATAATATGTCTATAGTAAAAGTATTATATGAATTGGTATATAAAAGTATTGTGTATAAAAAAAAATTATAACTCTGTTTTTGATATTGTTTCTGTAGTGTTTTGTCTGGTAGCATCCTTTACTTGTCGTCGTCCTCCAACCATATTACTGTGTGGAGGGCCACGTACGGGTAAGGGGTGTTACACATTTCCTTTTTATTGGAGGTTGTATTCCACCCCGGTTTATTGTAAATTATTGTACTTTTATCTACTTTATGCTTGATTTACTTTTATTTGCCGCTTCCATTATGTGATTGATTTGCGCTTTAATTATTGCATTAAATTGTATGAGAAAATGAATGAAATTTTAAATTCAAAACTTGAATGTAACTTTGACCAAGGTATGAATAAGAGTGGAGTCCCGAACCCTCTCTAGTCTTAGACTTCACGAAGTTAAATGAGCCTTTCCAATGTTCTATTGGGAAGAAAATTCCAAAATATCTCCCGCTGCCCAAAATAGACTCATACGCATCATCTTGGGTTTCATGAGGTAGATGAACCTTTCCAGCGTTCTAATGGAATGGGAATTCCAAAATATCTCTTGTTGCCCAAAATAGACACATACGCACTGTCTTAGGATTAGTGAGGCTACATGAACTTTCCCAATGTTTTATTGTGTGGCGACTCTAAAGCACCTCTTATTTTCCAAAATAGACACACTTATAATCCTTACAAATCTTATGAACCTCTCTCGAATACCCTAAATGCGGGTTTTCGAGGCTTTCCCCCACTAAAAGAAATTTCATCCTCAAAATTTTAAGAAATTATAAGTGTAGTTTTTGAAATTTCCCTTGAGTCGATGGAGTTGCTGCAGATGTCTGCATCAATGGACAATCATTCTACAGATGTTCCTTAGATCAACATTTGAAGCATGCTCCAGTTAACGATCTACACTCTCCCAGATACGTCTTCCCATAGTGACCACATTCTGGATATTTTTTCCATTTTAAATTTTTAGGTGCACTGGCTGCAGAAGTGACTGGAGCACTATCCTTTACAGTAAACTTTTAACTCTAAGCTGGTGTGGCAAACTCTCGTACTTGAAATGGAGATGCCTTAGTGTAGACACCGGATCCTGAGACAGCCCAGATTAGAGTTACCGAATGATGATTAGACGCCTGTTCATAGGCAAAAAGGTTGGAAGTGATGATTTCATTATCAAGATTTGATTTTTAGAGATAAAAAATAAAAAAAAAATTTAAAAAATAAAAATAAAAATTAGAAAATAATTTGAAATTATGATATTTTAGTCAAATTTGAAAATTTTAAAAATAGTAAAAAAAAAAAAATTCGGGCGACAGTCGCTTGCAGCGTGTGCACACACCTGCCCAACGGGCGCTTCGCATGCCCACCGATAGGCAGTCGTGCGCCTGTCGATCGCCCAACTCGTCGAATCTGCCAAGATCTGCCGAAAATGGGATTTTTGGCCTTTTTTCGGGATTTTTCCCCAAAATTGATTTTTTATCCCATTTTTTAAGGATTTTCATGGTTTTTCAGTTTTTAAAATTAAGATAATAAATATTCTGATTTAAATTTATTTTCTTTTCTTAATTAATTAGGGCTTTTTTATTAAGTGATATAAATAGAAAAAGATGAATAGGAAAAGGGGGAGAGGCAACAAAAAAATTCAGATTTTCATTTTATTCTTCTTCCAAAAAATTTTCTTCTCCTTCAATACTTCTTCATTTTCATTTGGCTTCAATAAAATTTCTTATAAACATTTTTAGATGGAATTTTATTGATGGAAAATTGATTTGGAGACAAATAGCATGATTGTTTGTTCAGAAAATCTAATTTTCTCACTTTCTTTTATTTTATTTTTTCAATTAAGCTTTTTCAAGGATTTTACATTGAATTTTTTTTTGATAAAAAATTGATGTTGGGAAAAAAAAAATTTCTTTGTTCTTGAAATCCAATTTTTCATTTGATTTTCTAAAAAATAAATTTTTTTACAATTATTTTTCTAAAGAGAATAGATTTTGACCTTTTTTATTTTTCTTCCATTTTTTGATTCTTGAGACAAAGAGAATAATTGTTTGTTCTTGAGAGTTTTTAATTTCTTCCATTTTTTAGCAAATTTTCTTCCTTGGAATAAAATTCCAACTTTTTCGTATGTTTATTTCTAATTTATGGATCAAAACAAGGAAATCAATAATCATTTTTCCGTTCATCGAATCCGAATTCTGAGGCTAAACATTCTGGCCCCGATCTCATAGTTTTATTTGTTTATTTTTTTATTATATTATTTTTATCTCTAATTTACAATTAATTGATTAACATGTAAGTTTTTATTGTTTACATTTATTTATTTATTCAATCGTTTATATATTTGTTTTATTTAATATGTTTATTATTGTTATTATTACTGTTATTATTATTATTGTTATTTATTGTTATTTATTATTATTATTATTATTATTATTATTATTATTATTATTATTATTATTATTATTATTATTATTTTGTTATCATTTTTTACCATTATCATTGTTATTATTATTATTATTATTATTATTATTATTATTATCATTTTTATTATTTTATTATTATTGTTATTATCATGATTATTATTATTTATTATTATTATTACCATTGTTATTATTTTTCATTATTGTTCTCATTATTATTCTTTATGTTTTTGTATATTAATATGTTAATTAATTAATATGTTGATTTATTAATATGTTTCAATCATGTCATTTAACTTATTTGTCATTCATAATGTATTTTTTCATTTATTTTAATTTATTAATATTTTAATTCATTTGTCATTTTTTATGTCATCTTATTTTATTTTATTTTAATTTATTATTGATTATTTCATGCATTTAATTAATTTTTCTTGATTACATCACTAACATTAATTTTATTTGTATTTGTTTTTTACTCCAATACTTATTTTCTTTGCTTGGGCATTCCCATGAGCACACGGAAAGATCCAGGAGGCTCGTTTGGTTTGAACTTTCATTTTATTATTTATATTATTTTCTTTATTTGGCTTTTTCATTTATTTTACCATGTAATTTTTAATAAAATTATTTATTTTATGCACCTTAACATAAAAGTCTTGATTTTTCTCACTTCAATCACTCCAAATGGACTCCAAACACCATCACTATGTTATATAGGAGCTGGAATTTGCTTAAGAGGCTAAGATTTAGGGTGATATGAAGAGAAGATTGTTACACCCAGCTACCCCCATTGGAAGGATACCGAAGCACTGCCGTAATGCTCACTCACACATACACGCATACATCTCAGCGAAAGTGCACAATCACAAGAATAAATCTTAACATCTTAACATATAATCAGAAATATATTATATATATATACATCATTCAAAATTACATAAGGATCCTTATAACAAAATTTCATATGCCTGTAGACACCGGATCCCGAGGCAGTTTAGATCAGGATTACCCAATGATGAAATTAAGTGTGCCTGTTTGTAGGAAAAAATGAAAGTTGGAAGTGATGATTTCCTTGTCGGTTTGATTTATTAGAAATAAATAAAAATTTATTTTAAAAAAAATATTTTAAAAATATTTAAAAAAATTATTTTCAGACAAAAAGGGTATGTTTTGAAATTATAGTATTTTAGCAAAAATTTAAAAAAAAGAATTGCGAGTGTCGGGGTGCGTCAGTGTGCTGGGCGAGCGAGGAATGCGCTGGGCGTTGCCCACGCAGTTGTGGCATCGCCGCGCGTCAGGTGCGCCGACGAGCGTCGCTCGCCCCTGTGCGCGTCCCCGACAGCTCTTTTGGTCCAATTTTAAGTGTTTTTAAGTCTTTTTCTTCATTTGTTTTTGTAGATATTTAATTTTAAAACCTTTTGGATTCAAAACCCTTCAAATTCTTCAGTTTTTTGTGGTTATGGAAATTAAATTGATTTAATTTCTTCATTAAAAATCTTAATTTTTTTGGGGTATAAATTATTTTGTAGAGAGAATTTTGAGGGGGGATTTTTCTTAAGTAAAATATATTTTCACTCTTCCTCTTCTTCTTCTTTTTTTCTTCTTCTTCAAGAACAAATTCCCCAAATATTTTGAATTTTTTCTAAGTCAATTCTTGAGACAAATAAATTAATTATTTGTTCTTGTGAATTTTCTTACTTATTTTTTATAATTTTTTCCTTAAGACAAATAAATTAATTATTTGTTCTTGGGATAAAATTTTGTTATATATTTTATTTTTATAAATCAAGACAAGGAAATTTATAATCACCTTTATTCATCACATCAAATTTGAGGGTAAGTATTCTTGACTCAATTTTTAGTTTAACTTTTAATTTATTTTTTGTTTATAAGTAATTAAACATCATGTAGATTTTAAATCTTTTGTTATTTCTTTTTATTGTTTATGTGATTTGGTTATGTGATTTAATTTTTTAGCATATTTTATTTTATTCTTGCATGATTATTTGATTATTCATCTTTTGTTGCTATTATTTTTATTATTTTTGTTATCATCATTTTTGTTCATGTATCATTCTTATTATTATTAGTATCATCATTTAACATGTTTTATTTATTGTTGTTATTTGTTATTAGAATCATTATTTGACATGCTTTAGCAATGATTTGTTTATTTTGTTTCATTTAATTTTTGCTTGCTTGATTGTTCATATTATTTGTTGTTAGTATGTTTTATTATTATTATTATTATTATTATTATTATTATTATTATTATTATTATTATTGTGATTTATCATCATTAGTATTAATATTATCACTATCATTATTATTATCATTATTTTTATCATTTATGCTTTCTATGCATGTTGAATTTTATTTTTATTGTTATTTATATTTTCATGTATGCTAAATTTTATTGTTATTATTATTTATATTTTCATGTATGTTAAATTTTATTGTTATTATTTATGTTTTTTATGCATGTCGAATTGTTATTGTGTTAAGTTATATATTTTTTTATGTCATTTATTTGATTTGTCATGCATGATGCATTTTTATTTATTTTATTTTAATTTATTTTTCATATGTTACATGTTTAATTTGTTGGATGATGCATTTTATTTATTTTTATTCATTTTCATATGTTACATGTTTAATTTATTTTTTGTTACTAACATCACTTTCATTTGTGTTTTTATTTCAATACTTATTTTTCATGTGTGAGTTTTTTTCAATGGCAAGTGGGAGCCCATGGAGATTTGAAGACACTATTTTGGTGGGATTTGTCATGCTTTAGTTTGTTTTATCATTTTTCATTATTTTACTTTTATTTGTTTTTATTATGTAATTTGTAATAAATTTATTTATTCATGTACGTTAATTAAACAAATCACAAAAAAATTTATATTAATAAATTGGGATTTTCCTAATAAAATGGGACTAATGTCCTAATTTCAAACCAAAAATTCACTTTTGAAAGAGAAGAGTTAATTTCCACAAAATGGGATCACTCATCCCAATTTTCCAAAGTACGCCAAAAATAGCTCTTCGATCTTTCTAATTGAAAATGAGGAAACCAATGTTCCTAATAAACGTCCCGATTTATGTATGATGTCTTTTATTTTATTCTTCTTATTTATTTCGGGCCCTTGTAATTAATTTTGGGGCAATTCTATTCATTTATTTATTTATGCCTTTTTTATTTTGGGAAATTGTTCTATCCCATTTTTTCACTTGTATTTTTTTTATCGCATTCTTTATTGCTTTCTTTACTGCTTTTCCAAAAATGCTTAAAATGCGCTTTAAATTTATTGCATGATCGCGTGATATGAGAAATAGAATTTCAATCGCCAAAAACCCATTTATAACTTAACTTATGTCATTAATAAGAGTGAAGTTCCGAACACCTTTTCTGGTTTAAGACCTCCGAGGTTAGAAGAACTTTCCCAATTTCTTATAAATTGGGTGGTGTGACGCGCGTCGCATCCCCGTGGCCGCCCATGGGATCGCCCGCTCGAGGGCGATCAGGGCATTTGTGGGTCCGTTGGCAGCTTGCAATAAATCTCAAGTGCGTCTATGTTGGGCAACAAGGAGGTTTCATAGAGTCGCCACCCAATAGAACATTGGGAAAGTTACTCTCGCCTCGGAGAGCCTAAGACTGCGCTTAGTATCCATTTTGGGCCAGCCAGAGGGGTCATGGAAGGTAAACCTCTCACCCTAAGGAGCCTAGGATTAGCGCTAAAGTCTCGTGGCACAAAAAGGTGTCTTGGAGGGTAGACCTCTAGCCTCTTTGAGCCCAAAGACTAGAGCTGGGTCCGGGATTTCTCATCTATTTCTACCTCGATTATTTTATGATCAAATTTTAATTATCATTAATTCGCTCTCTCTCCACACGATGCAATTAATCGAAGGCGCATTTATTCATATTTGAAAAGCCGTAAATGGACAAGTAAATAGTGAAAGCAATAAATTACAATAATACAAGGAGCGGAATACAACCCCTTTTTATAAATGTGCGATACATACACGAATCGGGGGATTGCTTATTTTGAGGACTTTGGTCCTCGCATGCATCATTATTAAAATTGGATGTTTTATTTGTGATGATTTTTATTGGATAAAAATAGGGCATTGGACCCTTGCATTTATACAAACCTCATTTTTATTGAGTATAAAACATTGATCCATTTTTACACTTAACGAGATATGAAAAGAGTATATCGATGTACATAAAATAGTCAATGAATAACAAATGAAGGAAATAATTAAGAAGGTTAGGAAACTAAACCGGAGGAAATCCTCTGAATACGGTAGATAACCCCTCAAGCTCAGGATGGTCCCGGGAGATCAAAACATTGCTCACAGAAAGTTAAAGGGTGTCAATATAAAAAGAATCAACATGAATAAAGTCAAAAGGACTTGAAAGAGATAGAGTAGAGAATGTGAAAATATGGAAAAATCGCAAAAAAAGAAGAAGAAATGCTTGAAAAACACTAAAAAAACGCAAAAAAAAAAACAATTTGAGAGAGAAAATGAAAGGGACAGCAGGCGCTGCACCGTCTGTCACTCGCCCTTATATAGAATTTCGTGACCGATGGGCTGGGCGTCTGTAGGAGCGACCGATAGGCTGGCCGTCTGTCACTCAATAAATGCACGTGATGAATGCAATGCTGACGTATGCGTCTGCCAGGTGGATCTCCACCGACGGGCAGGCCGTCTCTTAGGAGAGGCAGGTAGGCCGTCGGTGACACTTCCCTATAAATTCTTACAAAATTTTGCTCCTCTTATGTCTCTTCATTTTCCAACATCTTGAGCCTTTCATCCTTCTTAGCATGTCTCCCTTTCTGGCCCAAAGAATGCACCGTATCTTAGATGACAAACACACTTGGGAAGAAGGTGCCCTTTCTTCTCTGTCTGGGCTGAAATACCTGTGCCGGGTGAAAGTTGATCAGAACCTCCTTCTGGCGGCGACCCACTTCTGGAACCCCCGGTTCCACGTCTTTCGGTTCACCTACCAGGAACTGTGCCCTTTGCCTGAAGAGTTAGCTACCATTCTTGGACAGGATCTTCTTCATATTCTTATTTGCGGCCTCTACTGCTCCATTTGCTTGTGGTCGGTAGGGGGAAGATTTATGATGCTCGACACCATACTTCTCGAGGAGCTTCCTGGTTTCCCCCATGAACTGCACACCATTGTCAGACACTACGTGATGAGGGAGGCCATATCTGCAGATCAGATTCCTCTCTATGAACTTGGCCATATCCCTTGCGTCAATCTTTTTGAAGGATTCAGCCTCTACCCATTTGGTAAAATAGTCAATTGCGACTATGATGTACCTGTGCCCATTGGATGCCGTCGGGCGAATCTCTCCATTGATATCTATCCCCCAAGCAGCGAAAGGCCAAGGTGATGTCAGGTTATGTAACTCCGATACTGGCAGGTGTCTCAAGTCTGCGTACTGTTGGCACAACTGGCATTGCTTAACATATTTCAAGTAGTCATTGTCTATCGTAAGCCAATAGAAGCCTTGTCTCATGATCTTCTTAGCCAAGGTCAAACCGTTCATGTGGGCCCCACAGACGCCTGCATGGGTTTCCTCCATCACTTTGCGGGCTTCTTTTTCATTCAAGCACCTGAGCTGAATCTCGTCTGACTGTCTTTTGTACAACACCCCTTCCAAGGATATGAATTGAGTAGAAAGCTTTCGGATCATCCTCTGGTCTTTCTCAGTAGCTTCTTTTGGAAATTTATTGTTTTCCAAGTAATTCATGATGTCGAAGTACCATGGTTTCCCATCCGCCGCTTCTACTTCCATTACAGGCTTGATCTCAAAGCTGGGCTTCTCAGAACTCGAAATCAGTACTGGTTTCATAGCTACTCCTTCAGGATTATCCCACATTGACACTAAGGTTGCCAACGCATCAGCTAGACGATTCTCATCTCTCGGCACGAAGTGGAAAGTGCAAGTCTCAAACTGCCCACATACCTCTTTCAAATATTCAACATAGGGTACCAGCTGTTCTTCTTTTACAGCGCACTCACCTCGGATCTGGTTGATCACAAAGGATGAGTCACCAAAGACTTCTATATTCTTTGCCCCCAATGCAGCTAAAGCTTCTAACCCGAAAGTGCATGCTTCATATTCGGCTTCATTGTTGGTTGCTTTGTACCTCAGCTTCTTGGCTAGGGGGAGTTTCTCATTATCTGGGGTTGTCAAGATGATTCCAACTCCGGCCCCTCTGTTATTCACTGCCCCGTCGAAGTGTAACTGCCATCCCTGGACAGAAATCACGACTATGCTCTCATCAGGAAAGGTGAACTCGGGAGTGTCTCCCTGAATAGGATGCTCAGCAAGAAACTCGGCTACGACTCGCCCCTTAATAGTTTTGCAAGTGATGTATTGCACATCAAACTCCTGTAGCAAGAGCAGCCACCTCCCCATCTTACCAAGCAAAGACGGTGCTTCCTGCAAATATCTTAACGGATTCTGCTTGGCCACTGCTTGAACTTTGTATGAGTGGAAGTAATGTCTTAGTTTCTTTGACGCCCAAATTACTGCAAGGCAGATCTTCTCTACTTTAGCATATTTTATCTTGTAAGACAGGAACTTCTTGCTGAGGTAATAAATTGCAAATGCTACCCCAAATTTATCCTCTTGAGCCATCATGGCGCCCACAGAACTGCCCTCTACTGCCAGATACAGGATAAGCGGTTTGACCGGTTGCGGCGGCCTTAACACTGGCGGATTCAACAGATATTCCCTGATGCTGTCAAAAGCTTTCTGGCAGTCTTCGTTCCAAACCACAGGTTGATTCTTTCTAAGCAGCTTAAAAACAGGCTCGCATATTGAAGTGAGCTTGGCAATAAATCGGCTGACATACTGCAACTTGCCTAGGAAACTCCTTACATCCTTCTCTTTTTGCGGCACGGGCATCTCTCTGATGGCCTTCACCTTGTCCGGGTCAATTTCTATTCCCCTCTGGCTGACGACATGTCCCAGTAGTTTTCCTGAAGTCACTCCGAAAATGCACTTCTTGGGGTTAAGTCGCAGATTATACTTGTCAATCCTAGTGAAGAACTTCTCTAGAGCTTCAAAGTGGCCCTCTCGGGTGGCTGACTTGACCATCATGTCATCAACATACACCTTTACCTCCTTGTGGATCAGGTCGCTCAGAATCTTGGTCGCCATCCTCTAGTATGTGGCCCCCGCATTCTTCAGGCCGAAAGGCATGACTTGGTAGGCGTAGGTCCCCCATTTTGTTATGAAAGCGGTCTTAACCCGGTCAGCTATTTTGTTCAGGATCTGGTTGTAGCCCACATAACCATCTCCAAAGCTATACATCGCGCAATTGGCGGCACTGTCTATCAACACATCGATGTGGGGTAATGGAAAATCATCTTTAGGGCAGGCCTTGTTCAGATCTCGATAATCCACACACACCCTGACCTTTCCATTCTTCTTCGCTACAGGGACCACATTCGCCAACCATGTAGGATACTGCACCTCAACAAGAAACTTGGCTTCAATCTGCTGTCGAATTTCCTCATTGACCTTGTCAGCCCATTCTGGCTTGAGCCTTCTCAACTTCTATTTCACAGGCTTATAGTTCGGATAAGTCGGGATAGCATGTTCTGCCACGTCTCGGTCAATCCCTAGCATGTCCTCATTGGTCCAGGCAAAGACTTTTTCATGTTTTCTTATTATTCTCTCAAAATTTTTTCTCTCATCAGGAGTTATATTTGATGCTATTAGAATTTCTTTCGGATTTTCCGAGGTTCCAAGATTAAAAGGCGTTGTATCGGTGGAATCGATGTCAAAAATTGATGGAATATGATCATGTTCATGCATGTTGAAACCATTAGAAACATCGCACAAGTAAGAGAAATCGTTTGCCTTATTAATAATATTATAATTGTCATTTACATCATAAAAGAGTTCTGGAATAAAAAGACAGTCTAAGCTAGAGTCTTCTTCCGCCACTCCAGAGGTTGATGCTGTTGTAGCTTGCCCATTGGCTTCCTGATTCAGCAGGGGCCCTTCAGGTATGTCTGAGGAAAGCTTCAAATCCCCCATTTCCAGTTCTAATTCTGCTATCTTCTCTTTCCCTTTTAGCCTGGCAGCTATCATCTTCTCGGTAACGACCTCTTCAGGCTCGCATCTGTCCCAAGTGATACCCTGAGTCATGACCTCTTCATCCCAGAAGTTCTCAGCAGTCTTGACAAACCCGACACGCCAGTCAAATACATCGTTAAAGATCTCGAACCCAGGGACAATCCTCCCCTTCACCCATTGCGGCTCATCTTCGCTAGTATAAGCGCAAACTGACGATGCTGGTACAAAGCTTTCTGAAATGTGAGGGATCTTATCCGCCGCCTTCTTCTTGCCAAAGCCGCCTCTGTACCCAAGACCTTTCCGGTTCTTCTGACCTCGAGTGGTGATCGCAGTTTGTAATCCTTGAGAGTTTCTGCCCAAACCAGCCCCAGGGAGATAGTGCATCTTCTTCATCATATTAACCACAGCTGGGTTATCCACTTACCCGTGCTCTTCTCTTATCATGGACACGTGGAAGCCACTAAATGGCTGATTAGCTATTTCAAGCGCTGAGACCTGGTTCTCCCTGGCTGCCTTGATAGTCACCACCTTCCCTTCATGTGGGAACTTTATCATTTGATGTAGCGTGGATGGCACTCCTCCCAATTTGTGAAACCAGGGTCTCCCGAGCAGAGCTGAGAAGTTAGCAGGTATGGGCAGAACTACAAATTCTACCTCCACTTCAATGGGTCCTGTCTTGACCAAGGTCTTAAAGGTTCCCGAGGCTTGCCTCCTTGAATTATCATAGGCTGTGATAGTCAGATCTGATCCACTGAGCATATCCTCGTTTAAACCAAAAGCCTGTAGAGCTATCAGAGGGCATACATTGATAGAAGACCCATCGTCTACCATAACGCAAGCAGTGTGCTTATCGTTAATCTGTGCTTTGATGTACAAGGGTCGGTTATGATTGCGGCCTTCGACGGGTAGGTCGGCATCAGAAAAGACCAATCTCTCCGCTGATCCTCCCTTAACTAAGCCCAAAAGCTCTGATGGGGAAATCGTGGTGGCGACCGTGGCCTCAACCAAAGCCTTTACTACCTTCTGCCTATGAGAGGGGGACTGTCTCAAGAGATCCCAGATGGCTATTTGAGCCGCAGTTTTCTTCAATTGCTTAACAATCTGATTCTCCTCAGGCTCTTTCTCTACTGATGGCTGCACTGGCTCAGGTAGCCTCGTAATCTCAGGGACCACTCTTCCACTCCTTGTTACAGCCCCTATCTCTTCTTTGTCTTCATCAGACCTCCACAAATCAAGGTTCATCTCTCCCTCCTCTTTGGCTCCTCCATCGCTCTCGCTGCTAGACCAACAATCAAGGGTCGCCACGACTGCTTTCTCCTCTTTATCCACAGAACAATTAGTAGCAAAATTCTTACTCCCATATAGATCTTGTAGCACGTACCACTCTGGCAAGCTAGATCCGATCATAAACACGGGTGGTGGTACGACATTATAACCGGGCTTCTTCTCAGTTTCCCTCTTCTCAGGGTTAGAAATTTGCTTGCTATCAATCAAGTCTTGGATAGAGTGCCACAATGCTTTGCACTTGTCTGTGAGATGGCCTGAGTGCTGGTGAAATGCACATAATTCATTGTCTTTGTGCCCAGGCTTCCCCTGCGTCATAGCAGGCCTAGGAGCTAAGGGCTGCAATTTTCCCTCCTTCATTAACCTTCTCAAGACCCAAGATAATGGTCTCCCCAAGTTTGAAAACTTCCTCTGGGTGGTTACCTCAGTAGCAGACACCTCACCTGTTCTTCTGGTGCTACTACTGGGACCCGCTGGCCTACTGGTTCCTTGACTGGGGTTAGCCCTTTTGGCAAAATTATCATTGTTAGCTTTCCGAGCCAAGAACTCTCCCTCTGCTTCGATGGCTATATCCTTGAGAGACTCCCAGTCCTTCAACCCCTTCATCTTTAACCCATCTTTCAAGTACGGGCTTGCGTTCTTGATAAATAAACGAATTTGGTCCTGGGTGCCTGGCTTTTTTCGCATCTCCATTACTCGGTTCCGCCATCGGGTGAGATAATCATGGAAAGATTCCCCGGCCTTCTGCTGGAGCAGTTCAAGATCTTTTAGACTCACCTCCATTCTGGTGTTGCAGTCATACTGTCTCAAAAACTCCTCAGTGAGCAGATCCCAATCTTCTTTAGTGCGACGGTCGAGACCATGATACCAGTCGATGGCATGAGCGGTCAGACTCAGACAAAAGTATTCTACTTTCTGCTTCTTAGACAACGTGGTCCCTTTCATGACTAGAGAATATTGCTTCACATGAGCGGTCGGGTCAGAAGTACCATCAAATTTTGGCACGTCTGGCATCTTAAAGTTGTAAGGAATCGGGTCCTCTCCTTCCAATTCCTTATCCTCTGGGTTCATCCCCTGACCCCTGCTCAGCATACGGGCCATAGCTTCGAACCTCTCTTCCATCTTCTTTAAAATGAAGTCATCAGTCTGAGGTGCCTTCCCCCTCTCCGATGCAATACTCACCCTGTCATCTTCGATATCTCTATCATCATCAATTCTCAGTACAGGCCTTCTTCTCTGCTCCCCCGAGGCTACTGACCTCAACTCTACTGGCGGCGGCCTAATGGGCTCCTCTCGCCTCTCGGCTCTTTCTTCCTCTGGCTCATTCTGTCTCACGGGAGGAGGAGGAGGAGGGTTCTGTTGAGCATTCTGCTGTGCCAGGGCGGTCAACATATTCATCATTCTGCCCTTGAATTCCTCAAATCGCCGGCCCACTTCTTTCGCGATCATGGCCCTGGTGGCGTCATCCCCTCTAGGTGAGTTTGCCATCTCAGATACAGTACCACTGATCTTTGGTAAGATTTCTGGTAGGCCCTCTCTATCTGATAGCTCGGAAGCAGGAACTCAGATCAGTCGTCCGGTTCGTGATCTAGTCCACCTGGGCAGATCTATGATGGCTGCAGGGACAAGACGTTAGATATGATGCATGAAATGTAGGTGCAATGCATGGTCGTGATATGCGACATTCACAGAGCACAAGCAAGCAAGTAGGTCCTTCCACCCTTATTTCTCCCGCACACGAGGTCGTGTAGTCTCTTTCCTAGGTGGGATTAGCCCAAGGGTCAATGAGGGATCCAATGGACGCGCATGGGGTACGGCAAAAAACCGG
Source organism: Excoecaria cochinchinensis (assembly GCA_947683425.1). Taxonomy (NCBI): domain Eukaryota; kingdom Viridiplantae; phylum Streptophyta; class Magnoliopsida; order Malpighiales; family Euphorbiaceae; genus Excoecaria; species Excoecaria cochinchinensis. The sequence continues at coordinate 10,861,809 of CANTUQ010000004.1, forward strand.
CAGCATGACACTCCTATGCTAATGTACAAGCGGATGGATAATGATCGTCACGTATTTGGACGTTCCACAAATTTCGGCATGTCCCTACCGGGCCATGATAGCCTTTGGCTAGGTTACCAAGCGAGACATCTGGACTCACCCAATACATGAGGATCCATACAGCAAGCATGGAAATGGGGTCGTGCTTCAGGAATGCACCGGGGCTAAAAGAGGGACCAAACTAGCATATTCTAAGGCTCTAATGATATGCGAATGCAAATTTGAGAGAAAGAAAATTTATGAATTAAATTTTAATCATAAATGTTAAACGAAGTATTTTCAAATCGAAATCTCGAACCATAAACGTCCCCAGTGGAGTCGCCACTGTGAAGCGCGCCAGATCCCCGCTGCCGCCCATGGGACCGCCCGCTCGAGGGCGATCGGGGCATTTGTAGGTCCGTTGGCAGCTTGTAATAAATCGCAAGTGCGTCTATGTTGGGCAACAAGGAGGTTTCATGGAGTCGCCACCCAATAGAACATTGGGAAAGTTACTCTCGCCTCGGAGAGCCTAAGACTACGCTTAGTATCCATTTTGGGCCAGCCAGAGGGTTCATGGAAGGTAAACCTCTCGCCCTAAGGAGCCTAGGATTAGCGCTAAAATCTCGTGGCACAAAAAGGTGTCTTAGAGGGTAGACCTCTAGCCTCTTTGAGCCCAAAGACTAGAGCTGGGTCCGGGATTTCTCATCTATTTCTACCTCCATTATTTTATGATCAAATTTTAATTATCATTAATTCGCTCTCTTTCCACACGATGCAATTAATCGAAGGTGCATTTATTCATATTTGAAAAGCCGTAAATGGACAAGTAAATAGTGAAAGCAATAAATTACAATAATACAAGGAGCGTAATACAACCCCTTTTTGTAAATGTGCGATACATACACGAATCGGGGGATTGCTTATTTTGAGGACTTTGGTCCTCGCATGCATCATTATTAAAATTGGATGTTTTATTTGTGATGATTTTTATTGGATAAAAATAGGGCATTGGACCCTTGCATTTATACAAACCTCGTTTTTATTGAGTATAAAACATTGATCTATTTTTACTCTTAACGAGATATGAAAAGAGTATATCCATATACATAAAATAGTCAATGAATAACAAATGAAGGAAATAATCAAGAAGGTTAGGAAACTAAACCGAACGAAATCCTCCGAATATGGTAGATAACCCCTTAAGCTCAGGATGGTCCCGGGAGATCAAAACATTGCTCACAGAAAGTTAAAGGGTGTCAATATAAAAAGAATCAACATGAATAAAGTCAAAAGGACTTGAAAGAGATAGAGAAGATTTGAAGATGTGGAGACAGAACCCAGCGACGGCCTTTCTTAGGTGACCGACGGGCGTCTGTCAAATTGATCGATATGTCCGTCGCTCACTCAAGTGGAAGAGCGTCTGTGAGTGGGGTGACCGACGGGCGTCGGTAAAGAAGATGACCCGTCGGTCACCACTGTCTCCGAAAAAACATTAAAAAGGACACTTTTTTAAATGTCAAAAAAAGGGTTTTAACACAAAATGAGATAAAGAGAGTCAAAATAAAGAAGAATAATGACAAAATTGAAATAAACAACCAAATAAGGAGTAAATATGAAATGATATGGAGAAGGAATCCGGAATATTTACCCTTAGATAATTGCTTTGGGTGAGATTCTTGTGTTGATTAGAGCCCCGCGTGTTCCACGAAAAGCAAGATGAAGGATCAAGAGAAGGAAAATGGATTATTTCCTCTTTAACCCCTCAAGAAACTGATTTTTGGAATCAAGATTCAAAGAAAACTAATTGATTTTAGTTTCTTTTAATGATTTTGATCCTTTAATTAAAAGAAATCCTTTATGAATGTGTTTGCTGGAAGAGAGAGAAAATATGCTCGAATTTTGGCAGAGTTTCCCCTCTTGAAAATTTTTGGAACCCTTTTCAAGTGAAAATTCGGAGCTTTTATAAGCCAGACATGACCGACGGGCATCGGTGTATGGAGGCGGGCGTCGGAAGAATCCTTCTGACATAAGGATTCATCCGACGGCCCTGCCACATCCACCGACGGGCGTCGAAAAGGTTGCGTGCTCCGGGAAACCAGGCGACGCTCTGACAGGGGCGGTGATTTTCCGACGGGCGTCGGAAAATACCACAGGCCGTCTGTGACCCTAAGCGACGGGCTGGCCTCACAGACGGGCCGGCCGTCTGTGGAGGAAAATATGCCCTTTTGACTTGAAAAACCCTGTTTTCTCCCCCTCTGCCTACGAAAGGTAAAAAGACTCACTTCTTGTGGAACGCGGGACTAAAACCTCCAAATCCAAACCATTTATACAGGCTCGGATACTGATTTCATCATAGGGTAACCTCTGATCCGGACCGCTCCGGGACACGGTGCTTACAAGTGGCGACTCCAAAATACCTCAAAGGTGCCTAGAGGCTTCATGGGATTAGATGATCTTTCCAGTATTCTATTGGAAAGAGATGTCCAAAATATCTCATGATTGCCTAAAATCAAAAGACGCAGACCCTCTCGGGCCCTAAAAGCGGCACTCGGGAAGCGGCCGGGTCCGGTCCGCATCACAGTGGTGACTCCACTGGGGACTTTGAAACTTTGCTCCGAAACTGTCTTGGTTAATAATATAATTGTGTTTTTTTTGAAAATAAATTCTATCTCTTTTCAAAAAATTGCATTGCATCCATGCTAGAGACTTAGAATTATGCTAGTTTGGTCCCTTTCTTAACCCCGGTGCATTCTCGAAGCACGACCCTGCGTTCACTTAATGTGGGGAAGTGTTAGGGATAATTATCAGCCCAAGCCTCGTACCTTATGGTATATCAAATGGAGACCCAATCGGTCGTTATGGTCATGATGAGCTAGACCCGTTGGCAGGGACCATGCTTGGGTAGCCCTAAAGTAACACCACCCTTGACCAAAGCTCATATAATGGCAATAGAAACTTCCACTTGATGATATGCACCCTAACAATGTGCTTGCTATGTGGGCCCTTATATATTGAACAAATTTAAACATATTAACTGGACACTCATCAAAGGCTTTCATGCCCCAGTAGGCCCATTTTTAGTCTGTTTGAAAAGTCCAAATACATAATTGCCAAAAACTCATACACATGTGCTTTAAATTAAGAGTGTTATGCTGCTGGTTTCCCACTATACACCATATGCACCCATTGGGTTCCCCGCTAACCCATGGGCCAAGCCCACCTAGGAAAGAGAATACACTACCGCATGTGTGAAAGTGATAAGGTTGGAAGGATCTACCTGCTTGTATGTGATTGTCTACGCTGCATCAACACGATCATGCATTGTATATATTATTCATGCATCATCCTAATAGTTCAAATCTTTCAGCCATCATATATTCACCTAAGTGGACTAGAGGTTCTGACGGTCGGCTGGTGAGGATAGATTTGCCCCTTAGGTTGATAGAATTAGTGTCTAACTGGAATTCTGAGCCACTCTCAACGGCCAGGGAATCATCCATAGAATCACCAATGGCAGAGGAGACCGGAGCTTTGACAACTCAAGACGTTGCTAGGAGACTAGAGGACTTTGAGCGAAGAATGTTAGAAATGATGGGCGCTATGGCCGATAGGATTGCTCATCCTCATGCTCCACAACCACCAGTTGCTCCACAACCCCTAATAGTCCATGCTAGGGGGCAAGTTAAACCGCCTGCTGATGGAGAAACCCCTGTTATAATTAATGCCGCCCGCTAACCTGTCAATGAGCATAGGGCCGCAGTGCCTGTTGAGCAAAGAAGGGCAACAATCCCCAATCCTAATGATGATTTTGTGATGGAGGAGGGAGATAAAGAGCCAGTAGCACCTCAATTTGTGGGGGCCAGAGCACCCAGGGCAGAGGATGAGGCGATGAGAGGGATGAGGCAATAAATTGATGCAATCACCCGCATGCTATCAGCCGAAAAGGGGATCAACCCTGAAGACAGAGATTTGGGGGATGAAGAGTTGTTGCCCCAAAGGTTTAAAATGCCTGAGCTGCCAAAGTTTGATGGTACTTCGAATCAATCTGCACATATTAAGCAGTATACCCTGGTGATGAAAGCCACAGGGTTGACCAAGAAATAGAAGGTGGAATATTTCGGCCTTAGTCTGGTGGGTCCGACTGTGGACTGGTACCATGGGTTAGACAGGAGGTCCAAGGAAGATTGGGACCTTCTGAATGAGGAGTTCATGAAGCAATATGACTGCAGTACCAGAATGGAGGACACCTTAAAAGACCTCGAGCTCTTACAGCAAAAGAATGATGAGTCGTTCCATGAATACCTTACAAGATGGAGAAATAGGGTCATGGAGATGAAGAGAAAGCCTAACAATGCTGACCAAATCAGGCTATTTATCAAGAACTCTTGCCCTTACTTGAGGGACTTGCTCAGCTTTAAGGGGCTAAGATACTGGGAGTCGCTTAAGGACATTGCTGTAGAACCTGGGGGGGGGGGGGGGGGGGGGTGGGGCTTACCTAGCAAAGCAAGCAAGCCAAAATAACTTTGCTGGGAAAGGTTATGGCAACCAATCAGGGTACAAACCAGGCGGTGCAAGAAGCAGTAATAATAAAAGTGGTAAGACGACCGAGGTTTCAGCCACCGAGGTTGGACAGGGTCAAAGGTATTAATCTAATTTGTGCCGCTCTCTATCTTGGGTATTGGAGAAATTGACAAAGGAAGGCAAGCTGAGACCATTGCCACCCAGGCCAGCCATGAATCAAGGAAAGCCGGGGCATAGAGATGATCAATACTGCGCTTACCATCAGCACACTGAGCATTTAACAGATTACTGCCGAACCCTGAGGAATAAAATTCAAGATCTTATTGATTTCAAGGAGATTACTGACCCTAAGAAGAGAAACAAGAAGAAGAGGGCAGGGTATAATGCAGTCCCCCCACCATGAATGTGATCGGAGGAGAAGAATATGTTTTTAGTTGCTTTTTATTCCAAGAACACTTTTTATGACAATATTTGCAGTATTGCTAATTTTAATAAAATGAACAATCTTGCATATTTTTATAGTGTCTCTAATGATTTCATTTCTCATGATCACGATGCATTCATTTTTTGATATTAATTCAATTAATACGATTACATTTAATCTCAGAACTTTAGAAAACCCAAATAAAATCTTGATAACATCTGATATAACTCCTGAAGAGAGTAAAAATTCTGAGAGCTAAAAATAAAAATAAGAAAAAGTGATAAAAAAAAAACTAGTTGCAATTAGGGGATTTGATGAAAATTCAATAAGAGCACTAGAACCTTTCTGATTACCCGTCAAAACGATCCCTGGATAAGATGAAACCTAAAAAATGATTTAGGTAGCCTTTCTTTGTATAGCTCTCTAAATGACTGTTTTCTACCTTTATTTCGCAATCGCTTGCTAGCCCATTGAGCCTTTATGGAGGTATGCTAAATGCATGCCAATTTTGTTGTTACACATGTTAAAACTATCCCCTCACCTAAAATGATTTTTGCCTCCCCTTAGAAGAATGGCCGCTCTAGAAGGGATGGATGTACTTTTTAATAATTCTTTGGGTTATCAAAAATTACCTTGATAAGGATAAGTTTACACTTCGGGAAGAGGGTTTTAGTCATGCGCAAAAGACATGAGCTCTAAAAAAAAGAAAAAAAAAAGATGAAAAAGAAAGATGAAGAAAAAAGAGAAAAAAGAAAGAAAAAGTAGAGCTCAAGATAGTAATCTCTTGATGAGTTTCTATGGCAATCGCTTTAACTTAATTGATATTCTGAGCTTGATGAGCTAAAAGTATTATCAAATCCAAATTCAAGAACACGTTTATAGTACACAATTGAGCTGAGGATGGTCCTCCCATCAGTCGAGTAAATGTTGCGGCCATTTTTCTCTAGCAACCTGATCCTCCTTTGATAGCCATCTACCTAAGCCTAACGTTACAACCGAAGTAAGACCTTTTGATTCTTCGTTCAGTCTTATCTAATTAGCAGAGATGACCTTCTAATAAGGTTCGGTACGTAGGAAGAGACATATAGTGTTTCTTGAGCTTCAAGCGGGGAACCACGAGTGCATTTATGCATTTGAGTTGAGTCTTGTCCCTAATGTTGCATCTAGAATTTGCTTCAAGAAAAGAGCATCTTGGCAAAAATTAAGGGCAGAGAGAAAATTTTCAACCATGAAAACCCGAGAGGGCGGATTGATAACAGGGGTTTGATGATTTCAAGATTTATCTTGAGATTAGATGAAGTCTTGTATTTTTTGAGATTAATGCCAAATAATGATCATGTTTAATGAAATCAAATTGAAACACAAGCATTTATGCAATGATATATTGATGCGATCATAGCAGTTCACTTTATGTGATCAAAGTCATCTACTGTCTGCCCTCCGCTACTCTCACCACTCAAACGCTTCAGCTGACTCATCCTGCTATCATCTGTGAAACCAATTCTATAGCATCTTTATGATAAGAATCAAGCTCATACAACCATGATCCAAGATGTAAGTGCATGCCGATCAGGCCCGAAAGATTTTTGGTAACAGCTTCAGCCACCTTTACAATCTGCAAAAAGAAAGCCGCTGGATTGGGTTGGGTCCATTCTAGGCAAAAAGAAGGCACAAGGTTATGTGAAAATCCACAAAGGATGCATTTCCTGCTAAGAAAAGCTAGTGTGAAAATCCACAAGGGATGCACTACCTTCAAAAAATGACTACAGGTATCAGATGAGAACCTTGCAATCCCAAAGGCATGAATTTCAAAAGCAGCTTCAAAAGGCATCGTTCAATCGCAAATTGCAGCCAGCCCAGCTATCACCTCTAAGTCCACAAAGATGAATTTTTATCTTGCATTCCGGCATGACTTATGCATTTCACGTGCATGCTCACTATTTTTCTTGCATATTTGGTTTTTCAATTTTGCAGTAAGAGAGGTTCGATACGAACACCGACAAAAGGCAAGTGACGACATCAGTCAAAACATCATCAAACAATCAACCAAAGACCTCTCAGGGGGCAATCAATGAAGGACCGCTCAGAGGGCAATCAACCAAAGGGCTCACAGATAGCATCACTTCAAATCTCAGAAGGGTTAGCACTATGGCGGCACTACCACTCCACGGAGGGTTAGCACGATCACGGCACTATCACTTCACATCTTAGAAGGGTTAGCACGATGGTGGCACTACCACTCCTCGAAGGGTTAGCACGACCACGGCATTGCCACTTCACATCTCAGAAGGGTTAACACGATGGCGGCACTACCACTCCTCGGAGGGTTAGCACGACCACGGCACTACTACTTCACATCTTAGAAGGGTTAGCACGATGGCGGCACTACCACTCCTTGGAGGGTTAGTACGAGCACGGTACTAACTTCACATCTCAAAAGGGTTAGCATGATGGCAGCACTACCACTCCACGGAGGGTTAGCACGACCACGACACTGCCACTTCACATCTCAGAAGGGTTAGCATGATGGCAGTACTACCACTCCTCAGAGGGTTAGCACGACAACGATACTACTACTTCACACCTCAGAAGGGTTAGCACGATGGCGGCACTACCATTTTATGGAAGGTTAGCACGACCACGGCACTACCACTTCAGAAGGGTTAGCACGATAACGGCACTACCACTCTACGGAGGGTTTGCACGATCACGACACTACTGCTTCAACAAAGGATAACACGCCGACAACATGGCGATAACCATCCCAACCGTATCGTCCAGTTAGGAAAGCCGACTGCCTCAGGTACATGTCTTTTTCCTTTTTTTCTGAGTTTAGGCTCATGTAGACACTAGTGCACTAGTTTTCCCAAAACTGGGGGCAACTGTAGACACCGGGTCCCGAGACAGTCTAGATCAGGATTACCCAATTATGAAATTAAGTGTGCCGGTTTATAGGAAAAAATGAAAGTTGGAAGTGACGATTTCCTTGTCGGTTTGATTTATTAGAAATAAATAAAAATGTATTTTAAAAAAATATTTTAAAAATATTTTAAAAAATAATTTTGAGATAAAAAGGGTATGTTTTGAAATTATAGTATTTTAGCAAAAATTAAAAAAAAAAATTGTGAGTGTCGGGGTGCAGTACCTCACGGCAGCGGCCAGAGCGCAGGTGAGGCGCGCGAGCTGCGCGCGTCGACGGGCGTCCCTCGCCCCTGTGCACGCCCGCGCGTCCCCGACAGCTCTTTTGGTCCAATTTTAAGTGTTTTTCTTCATTTTTTTGTAGATATTTAATTTTAAAACCTTTTGGATTCTAAATCCTTCAAATTCTTCAGTTTTTTGTGGTTATGGAAATTAAATTGATTTAATTTTTTCATTAAAAATCTGAATTTTTTGGGGGTATAAATTATTTTTTAGAGAGAATTTTGAGGGGGGATTTTTCTTAAGAAAAATATATTTTCTCTCTTCTTCTTCTTCTTTTTTTCTTCTTCTTCAAGAACAAATTCCCTAAATATTTTAAATTTTTTCTAAGTCAATTCTTGAAACAAATAAATTAATTATGTGTTCTTGTGAATTTTCTTACTTCTTTTTTACAATTTTTTCCTTGAGACAAATAAATTAATTATTTGTTCTTAGGATAAAATTTTGTTATATATTTTATTTTTATAAATCAAGATAAGGAAATTGATCATCTATCTTTATTCATCACATCAAATTTGGAGGGTCAGCATTCTTGGCTCAATTTTTAATTTAACTTTCAATTTATTTTTTGTTTATAAGTAATTAAACATCATGTAGATTTTAAATCTTTTGTTGCTTTTTTTATTGTTTATGTGATTTGGTTATGTGATTTAAATTTTTATAATATTTTATTTTATTCTTGCATGATTATTCAATTATTCATCTTTTGTTGCTATTATTTTTATTATTTTTATTATCATCATTTTTGTTCATATATCATTCTTATTATTATTAGTATCATCATTTAACATGCTTTAACATGTTTTATTTATTGTTGTTATTTGTTATTAGAATTATTATTTGACATGCTTTAGCAATGATTTGTTTATTTTATTTCATTTTATTTTTACTTGCTTGATTATTCATATTATTTGTTGTTAGTATGTTTTATTATTATTATTATTATTATTATTATTATTATTATTATTATTATTATTATTATTATTATCATCATCATCATCATTAGTATTAATATTATCACTATCATTATTATTATCATTATTTTTATCATTTATTCTTTTTATGCATGTTGAATTTTATTTTTATTGTTATTTATGTTTTTATGCATGCTGAATTTTATTGTTATTATTATTTATATTTTCATGCATGTTAAATTTTATTGTTATTATTTATGTTTTTTATGCATGTTGAATTGTTATTGTGTTAAGTTATATATTTTGTTATGTCAATTATTTGATTTGTCATACATGAAGCATTTTTATTTTTTTTATTTTAATTTACTTTTCATTTGTTACATGTTTAATTTGTTGCATGATGCATTTTATTTATTTTAATTAATTTTCATATGTTACATGTTTAATTTGTTTTTTGTTACTAACATCACTTTCATTTGTGTTTTTATTTCAATACTTATTTTTCATGTGTGAGTTTTTTCCAATGGCAAGTGGGAGCCCATGGAGATTTGAAGACACCATTTTGGTGGGATTTATCATGCTTTAGTTTGTTTTAGCATTTTTCATTATTTTACTTTTATTTGTTTTTATTATGTAATTTGTAATAAATTTATTTATTCATGTACGTTAATTAAACAAATCACAAAAAGTTTTATATTAATAAATTGGGATTTTCCTAATAAAATGGGACCAATGTCCTAATTTCAAACCAAAAATTCACTTTTGAAAGAGAAGAGTTAATTTCCTCAAAATGGGATCACTCATCCCAATTTTCCAAAGTATGCCAAAAATAGCTCTTATCTTTTTAAGTGAAAATGAGGGAACCAATGTTCCTAATAAATGTCCCGATTTATGTATGATGTCTTTTATTTTATTCTTCTTGTGTAGTATTTATTTCGGGCCCTTCTAATTAATTTTGGGGCAATTCTATTCATTTATTAATTTATGCCTTTTTATTTTTGGGGATTGTTCTGTCCCATTTTTTCACCGGTATTTTTTTACGCATTCTTTATTGCTTTCTTTACTGCTTTTCCAAAAATGCTTGAAATACGCTTTAAATTTATTGCATGATCGCGTGAGATGAGAGATGGAATTTCAATTGCTAAAACCCATTTATAACTTAACTTAAGGCATTAATAAGAGTGAAGTTCCGAACACCTTCTCTGGTTTAAGACATCCGAGGTTAGACGAACTATTTCAATTTCTTGTAAATTGGGTGGCGACTCCAAAATACCTCAAAGGTGCCTAGAGGCTTCATGGGATTAGATGATCTTTCCAGTGTTCTAATGGAAAGAGATGTCCAAAATATCTCATGATTGCCCAAGACCAAAAGAAGCAAACCCTCTCAAGCCCTAAAAGCGGGCATCCGGGTACCAATCGAATCTGGGGCGCATCACAATGCCACTATTCAAAAGGTAACAGTACATATACAAAAATAATACAGGAGGAGTACAAAATAAAATAAGACTCTACTCCTAGTGGCTAACCCTGCAGATGTGCGTCTCGAGCGGAACAAAACTTGCCACTTACACGGGAAAATAGCCCGTGCTAAGCGATAATGATTAGTAGGGAGGAACAAAGATAACAGAGCACTATACAAATATCATGCAATAACATACTTATATATAAACATTCGCAGATAGAAATTCGCTAAGTAACAGAGAACAGAGATATATAAGTCATATTCACTATAAGAAATCAGAACTTAATAATAGCATGCTTAAAGCAAATACTCTAACTGGAGTCACTCAGTCATCACAATTTTTTACTAAGCAAAAGTCAAATACTTCAAACCATAGCCTGAATTTCAGTGGTGGTGGATACGGGAATATTACACGTGAGACCGAAGCCCCAAAACATTTTCACTGAGACCATAATGGAGGTCAGCCGAGATCACTAAGACCCTATAAGCGAGGTCATCGCGTAGCCCGAGGGCAAACACTGGCAGCTGCAATCACTATTCCTTTATAAGCATGCTTATCTATCCATTACTATGACACTTCAGGCTCCACTACTCACTCATAATTCAATACTTTAAATTATTCAAGTACACGAATCAAAACACTATTATTAATAATATTCACTAATACAACACAAGGATAATATATCACCAAAGTGTAAGCAAAACCGTGTAGTATGCAATAGTGAGAAACCGTGCAAAGTGGGACAAAAAGGAACAATTCAGAAAATAGGGCAGGCAGGAAGGGTTTCTGTCATGCTCTCGACAGAGAGCAGGGTACCCCGTCGTGTGCTCATGCGTAAAGGCGCGCTCGCTACAAAGCACGCTTGGCAGACATTCACTAACCCGAGCTCTGTCACGCTCGTGACAAAGACCAGGCACTCACTTTACCGAGCTCTATCTCGCTCGCGAAGAATGTCGTGCTCGTGACAGAGATCGGGCACTTCCCCATCGCGTTCGCATTTAGAGGCACGCTCGTGCTGGGGTTCGGCTTACCGCCGCTTGGCCTACCGAGCTCTCTATCGCTACAGAGACCGGGCACTTCCCCATCGCATTTGCGCTCGGAGGCACGCTCGTGCTACGGTTCGGCCTACCGCCGCTCGGTCTACCGAGCTCTCTGTCGCACTCGTGACATGCGTCGCACTCACGACAGAGGCTCCTCAGTATCACAAAGGCTAATCCGTACTCTGTCGCGCTCGCGATAGAGCCCAATATTGCCCAGAATTTCACACTTCACTGCACTTCCTCCCACACAACCAACTTCAAAACCACTCAATCATGCACAAACACTTACCTCAACACTCAAAAGCATACCAAGACATACTTATCACCAATATACACTCAATTTACACTAATTTAAACAAGAAATCACAATTAAATCAAAAGAGCACACAAATCATATTCTACACTAACTCATGCTATTTCACTACCACTTTACATGTAAATCACTACCACTAAATCATGCCAAACCAACAATCCAACTCCATCAAATACATGCATTTACACATAATTTAACCCTCAAGATCACCAACAAGTTTAAAGCACATCACACAAATGATCCAAAGAGAAAAGAGGGCAAAAACATTCCCAAACCTCAAAATTGAAGCTTCAAACCTTTCACTTCAAAATCCCACTTTCTCTTTTCCTTTGCTTTTCCTTCTCTCTTTCGATTCTTGCACAAAACCCAGCCAAAAACACACTTGAGCCAAACCATTCATTCATTCTTCCAAAATCAGAAAAAATAAAGAAGAACAAGGAGATGAATAAACCTAAAGCAAACCCAAGCACTTACCTCTTCAAAACCCAGCTCAAACTCAGAAATCCTACTCAAATCTTGAAGAAATCACACAAGGAAGGAGTGGAGAACAAAAAATGAAGAAAGGGAGAGAAGAGAGAACGGGAAAGAGTGAAGAAAGAGGGGAAAAGGGACAGCTTCCACGGGAAGCTTCTCCTAAATCTGCCCTCTCTTCCCTCTCTCTTCCTTTTTCATTAAATGCCTTCAACTACCATGCCATGTCTCATTCTCCAATGATCCCAAGTGTCCAAGATCTTAACTAACTCTTTACCAAGGCACCATACACAACACACACTAGATAACCTCTTTATAAAACACATTAAATCCTTGATACCAAACACCTACCTCACTTAATAAACTCTTCACTAAATATTTTAATTAATCTTGCAATTTAGTCATTATCATCCAAATTCCTCAAGCACAAATTACTAAAATACCCTTAATTTTCCGATTTAGCACGCAAATTCTGACTAGGCCCTTTTTGGGTCGTTACAATCACTCCCCCTTAAGAAATTTCTTCCTCAAAATTTCCAAGCTAACCGTAAATCCAACAACTCAAAAACTGAACATAACAAAAGCTAAAATACAAACTTACAGGAAGGCCCTGCTCGTTTAGCTACATCTTCTCCGATCATGGCATACACTCGCGGACACACATACACTTCTTTAGTTGGCGACTTTTGCACTGTTTCCGTTGGTGCCTATGAAGGTCGTCCACTGCCTCTACCACTTTGATTCCCTCTGGATCGAGCACCACTCATCCTACTCTCGGGCTGATATTGAACCTCTCTTCTCTCCGGACAACTAGCCACCATATGCTCTTTGCTTCCACATCTGAAGCACGCTCCAGAGACCCTTCTACACTCGCCCCAATGGTGTTTCTGATAATGGTCGCACTCCTGAATCATACTTCCCCTACTGGAGGCTGGCGCTATACTCCCAACTTCTGAACGTAACGGAACCGATCCCTTCGCTCCTTGGCCACTCGAAACTCCTCTTGACTTCTTACCACTCCCAAGTCCGCTATCTGGTGCCTTTCTCTTTTCCTTAAACCCCTGCTTGATCAACTTGGATTCCTTTAACTTGATCACTCCCGCCACTAACTGATAATAGTTGACCCGTTATATGACTGCCATGGCCGACAACGGTCCTCGGATCACTTCCCTTAACCCATCCTCGAAATGCCTACACTTAAACTCTTCAGTCAAAAGTAACTCCGGTACATACTTGCTCAACCGGCTAAATTCTTTCTCGTACTCACTTACTGACATACCCCGCTATTTCAGACTAATAAATTCCTTCCACTTGGCTTCATGGTATGCTTTCGTCATATATTTCTGTTCAAACTCTTGCTTAAAGAACTCCCATGTCAAATCAACTAGCCGTTGAGGGTTGCAAAGCACAAACTTCCACCAATCATATGCTGACCCTTGAAGTAGTGATACTACACAAGATGCCCTCTAATTCTCAGGACAGTTAATCTCTTGCAAAATCCGATCTACTCTCTTAATCGAGAATTCGACCATATCCGATTGATCCAACGAAGTCCCATGAAAATCTTCGGCTCCTCTCTTTCTCAATAACTCAGTAGGAGCCTTAGGAGACATTAACTTATCCACTAACAGAAGCAAACCTTGCACTAAGGCCGGATTCTCAAATCCCATACTAGGCATATCACGATGCTCCTCACGCTGATGCTGCGAAGCAGACTCCACAACTCTAACCACATTAACACTGCCCGTTGTCTCACCCATGTTCTCACTTGGATCGGACTCTATCTAGACACTACACAAGACACATCTTCATTAGGCCATGACACAAAACTTACTCGCATGCAAAGACTCGACACTCAAACAATCAAAGACAACCAAAACCGCCTAACCGATGCTCTGATACCAAAACTGTTACACCCCACTACCCCCGTTAGAAGGATACCGGAGTGCTACAGTGACGCTCACTCACACACACACACGCATACATCTCAACGAAAGCACACAATAACAAGAATAAATCTTAACATCTTAACATATAATCAAAAATATATTATATATATATACATCATTCAGAATTACATAAGGATCCTTATAACAAAATTCCATATGCAACTATTCAAAAGGTAATAGTACATATAGAAAAAAATATAGGAGGAGTACAAAATAAAATAAGACTCTACTCCGAGTGGCTAACCCAGCAGATGCGCGACTCGAGCGAAAGAAAATCTACCACCTGCACGGGAAAATAGCCCGTGCTAAGCGATAACGCTTAGTGGGGAGGAACAAAAATAACAAAGCACTATGCAAATATCATGCAATAACATACTTATATATAAACATTCGCAGATAGAAATTCGGTGAGTAATAGAGATATATAAGTCATATTCACTATAAGAAATCAGAACTTAATAATAGCGTGCTTAAAGCAAATACTCTAACTGGAGTCACTCCGTTATCACAACTCTTTACTAAGCAAAAGTCAAACACTTCGAACCATAGACTGAATTTTAGTGGTGGTGGATACGGGAACATTACACGGGAGACCGAAGCCTCAAAACATTTTCACTAAGACCATAATGGAGGTCAGCCGAGATCACTAAGACCCTATAAGCGGGGTCATTGCATAGCCCGAGGGCAAACACTGGCAGCTACAATCACTATCCCTTTATAAGCATGCTTATCTATCCACTACTATGACACTTCAGGCTCAACTACTCACTCACAATTCAATACTTTAAATTATTCAAGTACACAAATCAAAACACTATTATTATTAATATTCACTAATACAACACTAGGAAATTATATATCACCAAAGTGTAAGCAAAATCGTGTACCATGCAATAGTGAGAAACCGTGCAAAGTGGGACAAAAAGGAACAATTCAGAAAGCACGACAGGCAGGAAGGGCTTCTATCGCGATCGCGACGTGCGTCGCACTCACGACAGAGAGAAGGGTACCCCGTCGTGCGCTAGCGCATAAAGGCGTGCTCGCGACGAAGCAAGCTCGACAGACATTCACTAACCCAAGCTCTGTTGTGCTCACGATAGAGACCAGGCACTCAATTTACTGAGCTCTGTCGCGCTCGCGACAGAGACTGGGCACTTCCCCATTGTGTTCGTGCTCAGAGGCGTGCTCGTGCTGGCATTCGACTTACTGCTGCTCGGCCTACTGAGCTCTCTATCGCGCTTACGATAAAGGCTCCTCAGTATCACAAAGGCTAATCCGCACTCTGTCATGCTATCGACAGTCATCGCGCTCGCAACAAAGCCCTGTATTGCCCATAATTTCGCACTTCACTGTACTTCCTCCCACACAACCAACTTCAAAACACTTACCTCAACACTCAAAAGCATACCAAGACATATTTATCACCAATATACACTCAATTTACACCAATTTAAACAAGAAATCACCATTAAATCACAAGAGCACGCAAATTATATTCTACACTAACTCATGCTATTTCACTACCACTTTACATGCAAATCACTACCACTAAATCATGCCAAACCAATAATCCAACTCCATCAAATACATACATTTACACATAATTTAACACTCAAGACCACCAACAAGTTTAAAGCACATCACACAATTGATCCAAAGAGAAAAGATGGCAAAAACACTCCCAAACCTCAAAATTGAAGCTTCAAACCGTTCACTTCAAAATCCCACTTTCTCTTTTCCTTTGCTTTTCCTTCTCTCTTCTGATTCTTACATAAAACCCAGCCAAAAACACACTTGAGTTAAACCATTCATTCATTCTTCCAAAATTAAAAAGAAATAAAGAAGAATAAGGAGATGAAGAAACCCAAAGCAAACCCAAGCACTTACCTCTTCAAAACCCAGCTCAAACTCAAAAATCATACTCAAATCTTAAAGAAATCACACAAGGAGTGGAGAGCAGAAAATGAAGAAAGGGAGAGAAGAGAGAACGGGAAAGAGTGAAGAAAGAGGGGAAAAGGGACAGCTTCCACGAGAAGCTTCTCCTAAATCTACCCTCTCCCCTCTCTCTTCCTTTTTCATTAAATGCCCTCAACTACCATGCCATGTGTCACTCTCTAATGATCCCAAGTGTCCAAGATCTTGACTAACTCTTCACCAAGGCACCATACACAACACACACTAGATAACCTCTTTATGAAACACATTAAATCCTTGAAACCAAACACCTACCTCACTCAATAAACTCTTCACTAAATATTTTAATTAATCTTGCAATTTTGTCCTTATCATCCAAATTCCTCAAGCATAAATTACTGAAATACCCTTAATTTTTTGACTTAGCATGCAAATTCCGACTATACCCTTTTTGGGTCATTACAAAGATGGAAGAAAAATGGAGGAAAAGGTGAAGAACTCAATTCGGCCAAGAAGGAAGGAGAGAGAGCTGGTGGCTGCTGAATTTCTCCAGAATAATCTAGCTTTTGTGGTCATATATAGGCTGAAATTGAACCAAAATAATTCAACCAAAGTGGTCCAACCGGTTTGAACTAAAATTTTGATTTTTCGGCAAAAATCCACTATCTAATAGTATCTATGTGTTCTTCAGCTTGTTTTCACTACCACTAATTTCTATCATTCTTAGAATATTAAAAATAGCCTCCCTATAAAATTTTAGCTCAATCGGAGTCCGTTTGGAACCCAGTTCATTTAAACCGGTCCGATTTAACATTATTTGGTTCTACCGTAATTCACTAATCTATTACTGTCAAAAATTTCTAAAAATTATTTTAAGCCTTTACAGAACCCACATAACATCCTTTAGAGCTCATTTACTATTTTGAAAATTAAGTCAAAGTCTGGTCAAACCCTGGTGTGACACGTGCCGAACCCCGGGGTGCCCCGAACGACTCGCTTTTAGGGCATTCGAGAGAGGTTCATGAAAACTTGCAAGAAATTACAAGTTTGTCTATTTTGGACAACAAGAAGGTTTATTAGAGTCGCCACCTAATAAAATATTGGGAAATGTCACACCCCGTTTGCCCCCTAGTTGAATGAGCCATATATGTATGTGTGTGCATTTGCATGAGTCTAGCATAATAAGGGCATTTTGGTAATATTGTATGATTTGGGGTTTTTCTGGTGCGTGTGTTGCACTATGGTGTGAATTAGTTAGGAAAGATTTGTGTGTGTTTGAGTGCACCATAGTAGGATATGTACTAGTGGGTTATTGTGGTGTGTATGCATTCATACATTTGTAGGGTGTGTCCTTGAGGGAGCATTGTGTGTGTTGCTCATACATGTGTAGGGTGTATTATTAGGGTGTTTCATTGTGTGCATGTGATACATTTAGTTAGGGTGTGAGTAAGTAATCTCCTCCACTAGATGGTTGACATGTGTAAAGGAGAAAGAAAGATGGGAAAGAGAAAATGAAAAAGGGAAAAATCAGATTTTTGAAACCCATTTCCCGTTTTCTCTCCTCCTTCTTCTTCTTCTTCCTCCTTTGCACTCTCCTAAGTGCTTTACTTAGATTCAAGCTCAAGTGGTGGAATTAATTACTCCCTTACATTTTCCTTGGTAAGTTCTTGCTTTTTCCTTGTGTTATTCATGCTTTTTCTTCTTCTTCTTGGGTTGAATCTAAGTTAGGGTTTGTGTTTTTTGTGTTTGGGTGCTTGTTTGTGCTTAGTTGAGCCTCCTCGTGAGCCAAAGGGCAAAGAGAAGGCTGGAACTAGTGGATCCAAGCAATAGGAGCTAAGGATTTTAAGGTTTGGGAATTTCTTGGTTTTCATGTATATATATATGTTTATGTATGAGATTTGATGGTTTCTTAGAATTAGGTTGTTATACGTTCTTTATTTTGATGTATATGCTATGGGTTTTTGTTTTGGAATGTGAATCTTGCAAGAGCATGAGTTAATTGTGATAATGTTGGAGTTGATGTGGTTTTGTGCATAAATTAGGGTTTTGGATGATTCTTGGAATTGGAGGCTTAAATTAATGAATTGTGTGAAATTTCTTGTTGATTAATGTTATATTATGGTTGTTGATGCTAATGGATGGCTGGGTTTGAGGTAAGAGGTTCTTGGATGAGTTTTGTGTGTGTTTGTGGTTGATTGTGGGAGGAAGAAAATCTGCAGAATTCTGCAGATTTTAGAAAACCCGATGCTGTCGCGATCGCGACGATGTCGCGAACGCGACAGAGATCGGTGTTTTGGAGCTTCGCTATCACGACAACCCGATTCCGTCGCGAGCCCGCGATAGCCGAAGTGTTGAGCACCCTCTGTCACGGGTGCGACATCCATCGCGATCGCGATAGAGCGCGATGCTGGCCAAGGGCTATCGCGAGCATGCGATTCGTCGCGAGCCGGTGACAGCAATATTTGTTCTCTATCGCGAGCGCGACAGAGCCTGGCCCCTCCATCCTCCTCGTGGTCGCGAAATTCATCGCGTATGCGCAGCGAAGAGACTTTGGTCTCTGTCGCGATTGCGACAGACGTCGCGAGCGCGACAGATCCCTGTATGCTGAATGAGTTTTCTTTTGTTGTGTGCCGGTTTTAGAACTCCAGTTTCCTTTAATGTCTATGATATTTATGCTTGATGTCTTATGAATTATATGAATGCGGACCCATGATACGACTATGTATATGTATGATGATGATTTTGGAATGTTATGAAATGGATTGAATGGTTTATGCATGACCTGCTAGAGTCTAGAAAGTGGATAGTTAGGCATGCCTAATAGAGTCTTATAGCTGCAGCCCTCTGTTTCATTTGGACCCCGATCAGGTCCCCGCTTGGTTCCTCGCGAACCCCTATGTGTTCGGATCTAGTTTAAGATCCCTTTTGAAAGTGTTTTGTGAAAGTTAAAAGTATCTTGATTTATCGATTCGTACCCGTAAGGTACTATCCGTATCGGCTCGTACCCGTAAAGTACTGTCCGTACACTCGTTATCCACTCCCTCGAGTCAGCAGGTGCCTGGTATGAATTATGTTATAAGGAAATGTATGTGACACATGTGTGAACTCATAAGTGAAAAATATAATCTGTTATGGGAATATGAATATTGTTATGAGCTTCTGAATGTATGGCTTTAGTATATATGCATGCTTATTCAATTGATATGCTATGTGTATGGTATATTATGATGTACGCTTGTGTTTTGCCTTGACGACTGTTGTGAATGGTTTTCCTTTGATATATGTGTGGTTCCCCACTAAGCGTTTATCTCTTAGCACAGTGTGTTTACCTGTGCAGGTACGGAAGGAGTTGCTTTGGGAGAGTCGCCGCAGTCCAAGCCAACGCAGCAAGGTTTAGAATAGGACTAAGTTTTGTATTTTGAGATTCTTTTTGTATAGAACTCTCTTATTTTGGTTTTGTAATAGCTTCCGCTTTTGTTTATGTAATTTTGGGATTTGTAATTAATTATTGTATTTCTTAGTTGATCAGAACAGTAATGTAATGCCTCCATTATATTAATGCATGATCAACTTTCGCTTTCTTATACGTCGCAAAAGTTTTTAATTAACCCCGCTTTTGTGTATGTTTGTCTATGGATTGTTCTCTGCTTTGTTTGGTAGCACCCTGACTCGTACAACATCTTACTCCTCATGGGATGGGATCGCCTGAGTACGGACAAGGGGTGTCACAAGTCGTGGTATTAGGGCCTAGGTTTAGACGTTTCTGGGTGATTGTCTGTGTGATGCTATGTGTGGATATGTCTATGTCTAGGGCTGTGTTGGCTGATGCGGCTGTTCTCTTGTTTGTTAGATGGATTTTGATTTTGCTCATGGTGCGCTTGAGGAATCCGCTGAAAGTGTGAATCCTCCAGCTGTAGATCCGTCTGTTTCTATTTCGGTGTCGGCTCAATGTGCTAAGGTCCAGCTCGAGGCCGCTGCCATGCCTTTTGAGGCTATGTTCAGATTGCATCAGGACATGGCTCGGGTTTTGGAAAGGGTGACTGCCCCTAAAGCTCCGATAGAGAGTTTAAGAAGAGCTGATGTTGAGGATTTTTATGGGACTGGGCTTGATGAGTTAGAGTTAGCTGAAAAGTGGCTTGATAAGGTAAAGAGAGCTTTAAAGGAAGTCAGGTGTCCTCCCGATCAGCAAGCTGAGTGTGCTGTGGCATTGCTTCAAGGGTCGGCTTACGAATGGTGGGAGTTGGTATGTAGGCGACCTCAGATGCCTGATCCACTTACTTGGGATTTCTTCAGTGAGGAGTTCACTAAGAAGTATGTGACTCAAGCTTATAGGGACTCAAAATAGGCGCAGTTTTTAAGCTTAAAGCAGAGGGCCTTGTCAGTTTCGGATTACGAGAAAGAGTTTAATCGGTTGTCTCGCTATGCTCTGCGTGGGGTAATGACAGATGATTTCAGATGCAAGCATTTTGAAGCGGGGTTGAATGAGTCTTTGAAGATTGCTTTGATTTCTTTGATGTGTATGCCTGGGGTAAGTTATTATCAGATTGCAGAGGCTGCCATAAGGGCGGAGAAGACATAATCTTTGCTTAGGGAGAGAGCTCAGCGAAGGAATTCTGCTCGGGGTGGTTCTTCCTCATCTTCGAGTAAGAGATCTAGGAACCCGCAAGATGAGCCATCAGCTGGTTCGGCTCCTAGAGGTAGAAGGCAAGGTTCTACAGCAGTATATGGTTCTGGCAGAGGTGGTAGATCGGATGCTACACCTGTTTGTGCTCATTGCAACAACGCTCACTGGGGTGAGTGTAGGTGGCTCACTGATGGGTGCTTTAAGTGTGGGAGCACCAAGCACTGTCTGGCTAGTTGTCCCCAGTTGGATGAGGATTCGGGACCTCAGGGAGGAGCTAGCAGAGTTAGATCGAATGCTTCTCAGGCTGCCCGCGGTAGGGGCAGGGGTAGAGGTCGAGGCGGTCGACCTAGTGATGGAGCTGTTTCTGAGACTGTTGAGCGTCCTCCACCAGTTGCAGCTAGAGCATATGCAGTTAGAGCCAGAGAGGAGCAGGATGCCCCTAATGTGATTGCTAGTAAGTTCCTACTCCATGACACTGAATTATATGCTCTAATAGATCCTGGTTCCACACACTCATATTTGTGCACGGATAAGATTATTGATAAGTTGCATGTGGTAGATCAGTTAGACTATGAGATATGTGTGACCAATCCATTAGGGCATAGTGTCAGTGTGAGTAGAGTTTATAGGAGTTGTCCTTTGATGGTTGAGGGAGTTGAGTCCCCTGCAGATTTGATAGAGTTGCCCTTCAGAGAGTATGATTTGATTTTGGGTATGGATTGGTTGGGCAAGCATCGGACTGTGGTTGATTGTCATAGGAAGACCTTCGTGCTTCGGGATAGGAACCGACCTCCAGTGTTTGTAAGAGGTTTGAGTGCGAGTTTTGTGAACAATGTGATTTCTGCGATTCAAGCCAAGAGGTTTTTGAGGAAAGGTTGTGAGGCTTTTCTTGCTGTGGTTTTGGATTCCAAGAGGGATCAAGTTAGGATTGAGGACATCCCTGTTGTTCGAGAGTTTAGTGATGTTTTTCCAAGTGATTTGCCGGGTTTGCCTCAAGAGAGGGAAGTTGAGCTAGCCATAGAGATTATGCCGGGTACCGCACCGATGTCGAAAGCACCTTATCGGATGGCTCCTGTAGAGTTGAGAGAACTTAAAACTCAACTACAAGAGCTATTGGATAAGGGGTTTATTCGACCCAGCATATCTCCTTGGGGAGCTCCGGTTCTGTTTGTTATGAAGAAGGATGGATCCTTGAGGATGTGTGTCGACTACAGGCAGATTAATAAGGTAACAGTGAAGAACAAGTATCCGTTGCCTAGAGTTGAAGATTTGTTTGATCAGCTTCGAGGTGCGGGAGTCTTTTCCAAGATAGATCTTCGGTCTGGGTATTATCAGCTTCGTGTTAAGGATGAGGATGTGGTTAAGACTGCATTTCGGACTTGGTATGGCCATTATGAGTTCCTTGTGATGCCGTTTGGTTTGACTAATGCTCCAGCAGCATTCATGGATTTGATGAACAGAGTGTTTAGGCCATACTTAGACCGGTTTGTGGTGGTGTTTATAGATGATATCCTGGTGTATTCCAAGGATGAGAGCGAGCATGAGAAGCATCTTCGGTTGGTTTTGCAAGTGTTGAGGGAACATCGGTTATTTGCCAAGTTGAGTAAGTGTGATTTTTGGTTTCGGGAAGTGTCATTTTTGGGCCACATAGTTTCAGCTAAGGGTATTCAAGTAGATCCAGCTAAGATTGAGGCGATAGTTGAGTGGAAAGCGCCTAGGAATGTTCTGGAAGTAAGGAGTTTCCTCGGTCTGGCGGGTTACTACCGTCGGTTCGTTAAAGGTTTCTCAGTGATTGCCGCTCCGATGACTAGGTTGTTGAGGAAAGGAGTTAATTTCGAGTGGTCAGATAAGTGTCAAGCTTGTTTTGAGAGGTTGAAGCAGTTGTTAGTCGAAGCTCCTATACTGACTCAACCCATCTCGGGTAGTGAGTTTGTTATGTATAGTGACGCTTCAGGTGTTGGTCTAGGATGTGTTCTGATGCAGGAAGGTAGGGTTGTGGCTTATGCTTCTTGACAGTTGAAGCCGCATGAGAGAAACTATCCGACGCATGACCTTGAGTTAGCAGCGGTTGTCTTTGCTTTGAAGATTTGGCATCATTATCTCTATGGGGAGAAGTGCAGGATCTTTACGGACCACAAGAGTTTGAAGTATTTCCTGACTCAGAAGGAACTGAACATGAGGCAGCGTCATTGGCTCGAATTGTTTAAGGATTACGACTGCATTGTGGATTACCATCCGGGTAAGGCCAATGTAGTTGCAGATGCTTTGAGTCGGAAGTCAGTTTCTGCCTTGTTTTTGAGATGATTCAGATGTAAGTTTGGTTCAGATGGGCCTTTGATAGCTCAGTTGAGGGTCAAGCCTACCTTGAGACAATGGATAGTTGATGCTCAGAAGGTTGATGAGAAGCTTCACCGGATTGTGCAAGATGTCAGTTTAAGCAAGCAGACAGAGTTTTCGGTTCAGGATGGGGTTCTTCTGTTTAGAAACCGTTTGTGTGTATCGGATAATGAAGAGTTAAGAAGACAGCTTTTGGATGAGGCATATAGTACAGTTTTCACCAAGCATCCCGGGAGTAACAAGATGTATCGGGATATGAAGCAGTTCTTTTGGTGGTCTGGTATGAAGAAGGACATAGTGCACTTTGTATCCAAGTACTTGACTTGTCAGTAGGTGAAGGCTGAGCACCAAGTTCGTTCGGGATTGCTCACGCCTTTGTCCGTTCCCGAGTGGAAGTGGGATGATATCACCATGGATTTTGTTTCCGGGTTGCCCTTGACTCAGAAAAAGCATGATTCTGTTTGGGTTATTGTAGATCGACTCACAAAGTTCGCTCACTTCTTGCCGGTTAGGATGGATTACCAGATGGATAGATTGGCCAGCATCTATGTGGATGAGATAGTTCGGTTGCATGGAGTGCCTTTGTCTATAGTTTCAGACCGGGATCCAGGGTTCACATCTAAGTTCTTGAAAGAGTTACAACGAGCTTTGGGTACCAAGCTGAATTTCAGTACTGCATTTCATCCTCAGACAGATGGTCAGTCCGAGCGAGTGATTCAGATCTTAGAGGATATGTTAAGGGCTTGTGTTTTGGACTTTCCGGGTAGTTGGGATAAGTATGTATCACTGATGGAGTTTGCTTACAACAACAGTTTTCAGTCGAGTATTGGTATGTCACCTTATGAGGCCTTGTATGGATGTCAGTGTAGGAATCCAGTTTGTTGGACAGAGCTATCTGAAAGGTCAGTGATTGGGCCAGATCTGGTTAGAGATACAGAGGAGAAGATCAGAGTTGTGTAGCGGAACTTGAAAGCAGCTAAGGATCGACAGAAGTCTTATGCCAACCTGAAGAGAAAAGATGTGCAGTTTGAAGTTGGGGACAAAGTCTTTCTTGGAGAAAAGTGCTTCGGTTTGGGAAGAAAGGAAAGCTTAGTCCTCGCTTTATTGGTCCGTATGAAGTGTTGGCAAGAGTTTATCCAATAGCTTACAGATTGGCTTTCCCGATGGAATTATCGAAGCTTCATAATGTGTTTCACATTTCGATACTCCGTCGGTATAGATCGGATCCTTCTCATATGTTGTCGGCTCAAGAGGTTCAAGTGCAGTCCGATTTTTCCTACGATGAGGAGCCTAGAGCTATCTTAGCTCGGGAAGTAAGGCAGTTGAGGAACAAGTAGATTCCTTTGGTCAACGTTTTGTGGAATCACCATGGGGTCGAGGAAGCAACATGGGAACCGGAGGAGTCGATGAGAACTCAGTACCCGCAGTTGTTCAGTTCAGGTGAGAATTTCGAGGACGAAATTCTTGTTAGTAGGGGAGAGTTGTCACACCCCGTTTGCTCCCTAGTTGAATGAGCCATATATGTATGTGTGTGCATTTGCATGAGTCTAGCATAATAAGGGCATTTTGGTAATATTGTATGATTTGGGGTTTTTCTGGTGCGTGTGTGCATGTGTTGCACCATGGTGTGAATTAGTTAGGACAGATTTGTGTGTGTTTGAGTGCACCATAGTAGGATATGCACTAGTGGGTTATTGTGGTGTGTATGCATTCATACATTTGTAGGGTGTGTCCTTGAGGGAGCATTGTGTGTGTTGCTCATACATGTGTAGGGTGCATTATTAGGGTGTTTCATTGTGTGCATATGATACATTTAGTTAGGGTGTGAGTAGGTAATCTCCTCCACTAGATGGTTGACATGTGTAAAGGGGAAAGAAAGATGGGAAAGAGAAAATGAAAAAGGGAAAAATCAGATTTTTGAAACCCATTTCCCGTTTTCTCTCCTCCTTCTTCTTCTTCTTCCTCCTTTGCACTCTCCTAAGTGCTTTACTTAGATTCAAGCTCAAGTGGTGGAATTAATTACTCCCTTACATCTTCCTTGGTAAGTTCTTGCTTTTTCCTTGTGTTATTCATGCTTTTTTTTCTTCTTCTTCTTGGGTTGGATCTAAGTTAGGGTTTGTGTTTTTGGTGTTTGGGTGCTTGTTTGTGCTTAGTTGAGCCTCCTCGCGAGCCAAAGGGCAAAGAGAAGGCTAGAACTAGTGGATCCAAGCAATAGGAGCTAAGGATTTTAAGGTTTGGGAATTTCTTGGTTTTCATGTATATATATATGTTTATGTATGAGATTTGATGGTTTCTTAGAATTAGGTTGTTATACGTTCTTTATTTTGATGTATACGCTATGGGCTTTTGTTTTGGAATGTGAATCTTGCAAGAGCATGAGTTAATTGTGATAATGTTGGAGTTGATGTGGTTTTGTGCATAAATTGGGGTTTTGGATGATTCTTGGAATTGGAGGCTTAAATTAATGAATTGTGTGAAATTTCTTGTTGATTAATGTTATATTATGGTTGTTGATGCTAATGGATGGCTGGGTTTGAGGTACGAGGTTCTTGGATGAGTTTTGTGTGTGTTTGTGGTTGATTGTGGGAGGAAGAAAATCTGCAGAATTCTGCAGATTTTGGAAAACCTGATGCTGTCGTGAGCGCGACAGAGATCGGTGTTTTGGAGCTTCGCTGTCGCGAGCACGCAATTCCGTCGCGAGCCCGCGATAGCCGAAGTGTTGAGCACCCTCTGTCGCGATCGCGACAGAGCGCGATGCTGGCCAAGTGCTATCGCGAGCACGCGATTCGTCGCGAGCCCGAGACAGCAATATTTGTTCTCTATCGCGAGCGCGACAGAGCTTGGCCCCTCCGTGCTCCTCACGGTCACAAAATCCGTCGTGTATGCGCAGCGAAGAGACTTCGGTCTCTGTCGCGAGCGCGACTGTAAGAACCGTGTCCCAGAGCGGTCCGGATCATAGATTACCCTATGATGAAATCAGTATCTGAGCCTGTACAAACGGTTTAGATTGGGAGGTTTTAGTCCCATGCTCCACGAGAAATGAGTCTTTTCACATTTCATAGGCAGAGGGGGAGAAAACAGGGAATTTTTGAGTCAAAAAATAGGTTTTCCTCGACAGACGACCAGCCCGTCTGTGGGAGGCCTGCCCATCGCTTAGGGTCACAGACGGCCTATGGTTTTTTCCGACGCCCGTCGGACGGATCCGCTTCTTCCAGAGCACGCCGCCTGATTTCCCGGAGCACGCAACCTCTCGGACGCCCGTCGGTGGAAATGGCAGGGCTGTCGGATGAATCCTTGTGTCAGAAGGATTCTTCCGACGCCCGTCTCCACATCCGACGCCCGTCAGTCGTGCCTGGCCTATAAAAGCTTCGGATTTTCTTCCTAAAAGGGGTTCCAAAAATTTTCAAGAGGGGAAACTCTGCCAAAATTGAAGCACATTTTCTCTCTTCAAGCAAACACATACATCAAGAAAGCTTCTTTTAATTTACGAATGAAACCATTAAAAAGGAACTAAAACTAATTAGTTTTCTTTGGGTTTTTGATTCCAAAGTCAATCTTTTTGAAGGGTTAGGAAGGAAACAATCTATTTTCCTCTTTCCGGACCTTTCATTTCATTTCTCGTGGAGCGTGCGGGACTCTACTCGACACCAAAAATCTCACTAAAACATTATCTGAGGGTAAATATTCCGGACGTATTCTCCATATTATTTTATCTTTATTCTTTATTCTTGCTGTCTTTTGGCTTATTGCTTTTATTTTTCTTTATTTTGATTCTTTTCATCTCATCTTGTGATAAAAACCCATTTTTCTCTAAAAAAGGGATATTTTGCTATTTATTTTCGGAGACAGTGGTGACCGATGGGTCATCCATTTCACCGATGCCCGTCGGTCACCCCACTCACAGACGCCCTCTCTCTTAAGTGAGCGACGGACATGTCGGTCACTTTGACTGACACCCGTCGGTCACTCGACAGAGGCCGTCACTGGGTCCTGTCTCCATGCTTTCAAATCTTTCCCATCTCTCTCAAGTCTTAGAACTTTATTTATAATTGAGCTTTTGTATATTAACACCTATTAACCTTTTGGGAGCATATATTGATTTTCTTGGACTATCCTGAGCTCGAGGGGCGATCTACCATGCTTGGAGGATTCCGTCCGGTTTAGTTTTCTAACCTTCTTAGTTATTTCCTGTATTTGTTTATTCATCAATTATTTTATGCCCATGAGTATACTCTTTTTGTATCCCGCTAAATACAAAAATTGATCAATGTTTTATATTCTATAAAGAGAGGTTTTCATAAACATAAGGACCCAATGTCCTACTTTTATCCAATAAAAATCCTCACAATGGAAATATCCAGTTTTAATAATGATGCATGCGAGGACCAAAGTCCTCAAAATAAGCAATGACCCGATTTGTATATGTATCGCACATTTATAAAAGGGAGTTGTATTCCGCTCCTTGTATTATTGTAATTTATCATTTTCATTATTTATACATTTACCGCTTTCCAAATGTGAATATATGCGCCTTTAATCAATTGCATCGAATGGAGATAGAGCGAATTAATGATAATTAAAATTTGGTCATAAAATAATCGAGGTAGAAATAGATGAGAAGTCCCAAACCCCGCTCTGGTCTTTGGGCTCAAAGAGGCGAGAGGTTTACCCTCCAAGACACCTCTTGTGTCATGAGACTTTGGCGTTAATCCTAGGCTCCTTAGGGCGAGAGGTTCACCCTCCAAGACCCCTTTGGCTGGCCCAAAATGGATACTGAGCGCAGTCTTAGGCTCTCCGAGGCGAGAGAAACTTTCCCAATGTTCTATTGGGTGGCGACTCCATGAAACCTCCTTGTTGCCCAACATAGACGCACTTGCGATTTATTTGCAAGCTGTCAACGGATCCTCAATTGCCCGATCGCCCATAAGCGGGCGGGCGCACGTGCGGCACGCGGGGTCCGGGGCGCGTCACAGTAGCGACTCCGCTGGGGATGTTATGGTTCGAGATTTTGATTTGAAAATACCTCGTTTAACATTTATGATTAAAATTTAATTCATAAATTCGCTTTCTCTCATTTGCATTCGCATCCCATTAGAGCTTTAAAATATGCTAGTTTGGTCCCTCTATTAGCCCCGGTGCGTTCCTGAAGCACGACCCTATTTTCACTCAATTTAGGGAAGTGTTAAGGATAATCACTAGCCCAAGCCTTGTACCTCAATGGTATATAAAAATGATGACCCGATCGGTCAGTATGCTCATGATGAGCTAGACCCGTCGGCAGGGATCATGCTTGGGTAGCCTTAAAGTAACATCTCCCTTGTCCAAAGCTCATGTATTGGCCGTAGCTACTTTCCATAGGTGATATGAACCATAATTCCATGCTTGCTGTATGGATCCTCATGTATTGGGTGAGTCCAGATGTCTTACTTGGCAACCTAGCCAAAAGCTTTCATGCCCTGGTAGGGCCATGTCAAAATTTTTGGAATGTCCAAATACATGATGATCATTATCCATTCGCTTGTACATTAGTATAGGAGTGTTATGCTGTCGGTTTTTTGCCGTGCACCATGCGTGTCCATTGGGTCCCTCGTTGAATCTTGGGCTAATCCCACCTAGGAAAGAGACCGTACGACCACGTGTGTGGGAGAAATAAGGGTGGAAGGACCTACCTGCTTGCTTGTGTTTTATGGGTGTTGCATATCACGACCACGCATTGCATCTGCATTCCATGCATGACATCTAACGCCTTGTCCCTGCAACCATCGTAGATCTGCCCAGGTGGACTAGATCGCCTACCGGACGATTGATCCGAGTTCCTGCATCTGAACTGCTAGATAGAGAAGGCCTTCCAGAAATCTTACCAGAAGTCAGCTGCACCGTATCTGAGATGGCAAACTCACCTAGGCGAGATGATGCCACCAGGGCCATGATTGCAGAAGAAGTGGGCCGACGGTTTGAGGAATTTGAGGGCAGAATGATGAACATGCTAACCGCTTTGGCACAACAGAATGCTCCGCAGAATCCACCACCTCCTCCTCCCTTGAGATAGAATGAGCGAGAAGAGTAAAGAGCTGAGGGGCAAGAAGAGCCTATTCGGCCGCCACCAATAGAGCTGAGGTCAGTAGCTTCAGGAGGACAGAGAAGAAGACCAGTGCTGAGGGTAGATGATGATAGGGATGACGAAGATGACAAAATGAGTTCTGTATTTGAGAGAGGGAAGGCACCCCAAACTGATGAGTTTATTCTGAAGAAGATGGAAGAGAGGTTCGAAGCCATGGCCCGTATGCTGAGTAGAGGTCAGGGGATGAACCCGGAGGACAAGGAATTGGAGGGAGAAGATCCGATTCCTTACAACTTCAAGATGCCTGATGTGCCAAAATTTTACGGTACCTCTGACCCGACTGCCCATGTGAAGCAATACTCTCTAGTCATGAAAGGGACCACTTTGTCTAAGAGGCAGAAGGTGGAGTACTTTTGCTTGAGTCTGACTGGCCCTGCCATCGATTGGTACCATAGCCTCGATCGTCAAACTAAGGAAGATTGGGATTTACTCACAGAGGAGTTATTGAGGCAATATGATTGCAACACCAGGATGGAGGTAACTCTTAAGGATCTTGAATTGCTCCAGCAGAAGGTCGGGGAATCTTTTCACGATTATCTCACCCGCTGGCGAAACCGAGTAATGGAAATGCGGAGAAAGCCAAACACCCAAGACCAGATCCGCATGTTTATCAAGAATGCAAGCCCGTATTTGAAGGATGGTCTGAAGATGAAAGGACTGAAGGATTGGGAGTCTCTGAAAGACATAGCCATTGAGGCGGAGGGAGATTTCTTTGCCCGAAAAGCTAGCAATGATAGTTTTGCAAAGAGAGCTAGTACCGGTCAGGGAACCAGTAGGCCAGTCGGTCCCAGTGGTAGTACTAGAAGAACAGTTGAGGTGTCTGCTACTGACGCAACTACCCCGAGGAAGTTTTCGAACTTAGGAAGACCACTGTCTTGGGTCTTAAGAAGATTGATGAAAGAAGGAAAGTTGCAACCCTTGGCTCTTAGGCCTGCTATGACGCAAGGGAAGCCGGGTCACAAGGACAATGAATATTGTGCATTTCAACAGCACACAGGCCATCTAACAGACAAGTGCAAGGCGCTAAGGTACTCTATTCAAGATTTGATCGATGACAAGCAAATTTTCGACCCCGAGAAGAGGGAAGACAAGAAGATGTCTGGTTATAATGCCGTGCCACCACCAGTTTTTATAATCGGGTCCAGCCTACCAGAGTGGTACATACTGTAGGATTTATTTGGGAGCAAGGGTATTGCTGTTGGTGGTTCTGAGGATAAAGAAGAAAGAGCTGTTGTAGCGACCATTGATTGTTGGTCAAGCAGTGAGAGCGGTGAAGAGGCCGGAGAGGAAAGAGAGGTGAGCTCTGATTTGTGGAGATCTGATGAGGATGAAGAAGAGGTAGGGGCTATGACGAGAAGTGGGAGAGTGGTCTCTGAGATTACAAGGGTACCGGAACCAGCGCAGCAATCGACAAAAAAAGAGCCAGAAGAGAACCAGATTGTCAAACAGTTGAAGAAGACCGCGGCTCAGATATCCATCTGGGATCTCTTAAGACAGTCCCCTTCTCACAGGCAGAAAGTAGGAGAGGCTTTGACTGAGTCCACTATTGCCACCACGATTTCCCCATCGGAGCTTTTGGGTCTAGTTAAAGGAGGATCGGGGGAGAGATTGGTTTTTTCCGATGCCGACCTGCCAGTCGAGGGCCGCAATCATAACCGACCTCTGTACATCAAAGCACAGATTAACGACAAGCACACCGCTTGCGTTATGGTAGATGATGGATCTTCTAATAATGTTTGCCCTCTGATAGCCCTTCAGGCTTTTGGTTTGAGTGAGGATATGCTCCGAGAATCATACTTGACGATTACAGCCTATGATAATTCAAGAAGGCAAGCCTCGGGAACATTCAAGACCCTGGTCAAGACGGGACCCATTGAGGTAGAAGTAGAGTTCGTGGTTCTGCCCATCCCAGCTAATTTCTCAGCCCTGCTTGGGAGGCCTTGGTTTCACAGATTAGGAGGAGTACCATCCACGCTGCACCAAATGATAAAGTTCCCGCACGAAGGGGAGGTGATAACTATTAAGGCGGCCAGAGAGAATCAGGTGTCAGCTCTTAAAATTGCTAATCAGCCCTTCAGCGGCTTCCACGTGTTAATGATAGGAGAAGAGCATGAGTCAATGGATAACCCAGCTGTGGTTAACATGATGAAAAAGATGCATTATCTCCCTGGGGCTGGTTTGGGTAGAAACTCTTAGGGGCTGCAGACTGCGATCACCACTCGAGGTCAGAAGAACCGGAAGGGTCTGGGGTACAGAGGCAGTTTTGGCAAGAAGAGGACGGCAGATAAGATCCCTCACATTTCAGAAAGCTTTGTGCCCGCATCCTCAGTATGCGCTTATACTGGTGAAGATGAGCCGCAATGGGTGAATGGGAGGATTGTCCCCGGTTTTGAGATCTTCAACGATGTATTTGATTGGGATGTCGGGATTATCAAGACCAGTGAGAACTTCTGGGATGAAGAGGTCATGACTCAGTGCATTGTTCGGGACAGATGCGAGCCCGAAGAGGTTGTCACCGAGAAGATGTTGTTTGCTAGGCCGAAAGGGAAAGAGAAGATGGCAGAAGCAGAACTGAAGATTGGGGATTTAAAGATTTCCTCAGACGTACCTAAAGGGCCTCTGCTAAATCAGGAAGCCAATGAGCAAGCTGCAGCAGCATCGACCTCTGGGGAGGCAGAAGAAAACTCTAGCTTAGATTGTCTTTTTATTACATAACTTTTTTATGATGTAAATGACAATTATAATATTATTAGTAAGGCAAATAATTTCTCTTACTTGTGCGATGTTTCTAATGATTTCAACATGCATGAATATGATCGTATTCCATCAATTTTTGATATTGATTCCACTGATACAATGCCTTTTAATCTTGGAACCTCGGAAAATCTGAAGGAAATTTTAATAGCATCAAATATAACTCCTGATGAGAGAAAAAATTTTGAGAGAATAATAAGAAAACATGAAAAAGTCTTTGCCTGGACCTATGAGGACATGCCAGGGATCGACCGAGACGTAGCAGAACATGCCATCCCGACTTATCTAGACTATAAGCCCGTAAAGCAGAAGTTGAGAAGGCTCAAGCCAGAAAGGGCAGACAAGGTCAAGGAGGAGATTCGGCAACATATTGAGGCCAAGTTCCTTGTTGAAGTGCAATATCCTACGTGGTTGGCAAACGTGGTCCCTGTAGCGAAGAAAAATGGAAAGGTCAGGGTCTGTGTGGATTACCGAGATCTGAACAAGGCTTGCCCTAAAGATAATTTTCCACTACCCCACATTGATGTTTTGATAGACAGTGCCGCAAACTGCGCGATGTACAGCTTTGGAGATGGTTATGTGGGCTATAACCAGATCCTGAACAAGATAGCTGACCGAGTTAAGACTGCTTTCATCATAGAATGGGGGACCTACGCTTACTGTAGACACCGGGTCCCGAGTAGCCTTGATCAGGATTACCCGATGATGAAATTTAGCTATGCCGGCTTATAGGCAAAAAGATTGGAGCTCGAAAGTGATTTTCCTTGTCTTTTCGGTGAGTAAAAAAGTGTATTTTAAAAATATTTTAAAAATATTTTTTAAAAATATTTTGGAGAAGAAAAAGTGTGTTTTAGGTTGAGGGTATTTTATATAAAATTTTAAAAAAAAAGGTGAAAAAATGATTAAAAAAATGAAAAATGATGGAGAAAATGTTGAAAAATCGGGGGGAAAAAAATAACGACGGAAGGGCGACGGCTTTGTACGTGCTCGGAGCGTGCGCTCCGCGGGGCATCTGTCGTTCTGCTCGAGCGACGCCTTGGGCGTCGCTCGCTCTGTGCATGGAATGCGCGCGAAACGCACGCACTCCGTGCTGAAATGCGCGGAGTGACACCGTTTCTCGACGTGGGGCGCCGATTTCGCCCCCACTTCGCCCATTTCGCCCATTTTCAACCCCCACTCGATTTTTAACGGTTTTTGGGTGGTTTTTGATGGTTAAAACACGAGAAAAAATTCAGAAACAAGGGGAGACGAATTTAGGACATCTGGAGAGAAAAAAACTGAATTTTAGAGCTTTTGAATTGAGAGGAAAAATCAATCTTTACAAACTTGTTTTTAGAGTTTTTCTTCAAGTTTCTAAGCTATTTTCCAAGCATTTTCACAAGGAAGAGACAAGGAATTCAAGACTTCTACCTTCAATTCTTCAAAACTGAATTTGAGGGTAATTATTCTTGGTTTTACTCATTAATCCTCTTGTTAATTTCATTTATTTTTGCTTCCAATTAACATATTAAACATGTAAATTCTCTTAGTCTCCATATTCTTCTTCTTATTTTTATCTTTAATTATTTATATAACAAGTAAATTCTTTTAAATTCTATTATATTATTTTCATGTCAAATTATTTTTTGTCCATGTTATTATGCATGTTTAATCTAGTTTGTCAATATCTTTGATTTCTTTATGTTATATTGTGATTATTATTATGTTTGCATGTGTTAAATATCATTAAAATTTTTATTAGACTTGTTTATTGTTATCATTAGGTGCTAGTATCATTATTATCATTAATGTTATTATTCATATTTTGCATGTACGTTAAATTTCAAATTTATTTTCTTATGCCTTTATGATAGATATTACTTTAAGCTTTATTATGCATGTTAAGTTTTATTATTCTTATGTCACATATTCATGCACATTTTAGGAGTAATAAAATTGATTGTCACTAATTTTCCATGCATGTTAATCACTATTATTAACAAGTTGCATTTGCCATGATATTTTCTCACTTTACGCATGTTAAATTGCATTATGATTATTTTTATGCATGTCATATTTTCATTGCATATATTATCCTTCATGCCATTTTATTTCCTTGTTTTAATTTCTAACATCAATTTCTCCTATTTGATTTTTGGTTGCAAATCATTGTTTTATTCTCATTTGAGCACCCATGCACGTGAAGGAGGAGTTACGGGGTTTGGTATTTTCTTTATACATTTTTAAATTTTCATTTTATTTTAATTTCCTTGTATATATTCATTGAATAAAATGTTTTCTTATGCGCATCTAAATAAGAACCACAAAAATATTTTTTACTAAATTAATTTAGATTTTTCATAATAAAATGGGACCAATGTCCTAATTTTCATCCCAAATAAAATCATCACATCCAAAATATTTTCTTTAATTGTGCATGCGGGGACCAAAGTCCTCATAATTAATAAATTCCCCGATTTTATGTATGTTTGCACTTTTAAAAGGGAGTTGTATTCCGCTCCTTGTATTATTGTAATTCATTGCTTTATCTGATCATTTACTGCTTTTCGAACATGGATAAATGCGCTTTTAATTACTTGCATCGTGTGGAGAGAGAGCGAATTAATGATAATTAAAATTTGATCATAAATTAATAGAGGTAGAAATAGATGAGAAATCCCGAACCCAGCTCTGGTCTTTGGGCTCGAGAGGTTAGAGGTTATCCTCCAAGATACTTCTTGGGTCACGAGGCTTTAGCGCTAATCCTAAGCTCCTTAGGGTGAGAGGTTTACCTTCCATGACCCCTCTGGCTGGCCCAAAATGGATACAACGCGCAGTCTTAGGCTCTCCGAGGCGAGAGTAACTTTCCCAATGTTCTATTGGGTGGCGACTCCATGAAACCTCATTGTTTCCCAACATAGACGCACTCGCGATTTATTGCAAGCTGTCAACGGACCCACAAATGCCCCGATCGCCCTCAAGCGGGCGGTCCCATGGGCGATTGCGGGGATCCGGCGCGCGTCACAGTGGCGACTCCACTGGGGACGATATGGTTCGAGATTTTAATTTGAAAATACCTCGTTTAACATTTATGGTTAAAATTTAATTCATAAATTCGCTTTATCTCAAAATTGCATATCATCTCATTAGAGCTTTAGATTAAGTTAGTTTGGTCCCTTTTTCAAACGCCGGTGCGTTCCTGAAGCACGACCCTATTTTCACTCAATTTAGGGAAGTGTTAAGGATAATCACCAGCCCAAGTCTCGTACCATTATGGTATATCAAATGGTGACCCGATCGGTCGTTATGCTCGTGATAAGCTAGACCCGTCGGCAGGGATCATGCTTGGGTAACCCAAAAATATCATCACCCCATGACTAAAGCTCATGTAATGGCAATAGATACTTCCACTAAGTGAAATGTACCGTAATACTATGCTTGCTATATGGGCCATCATATATTAAACGAAATCAATTTAATTAAATGGTCTTCATCAAAGGCTTTCATGCCCTGGTGGGCCCATCTTAGTTAAGTTGAGTTGTTTAAATACATAATGGCCAAACACCCATACGTATGTACATAGATAGGAGCTGTTATGCTGCCGATTTTTCACCGCGCATCATACGTGTCCGTTGGGTTCCACGTTAATCCATGGATCAAGCCCACCTAAGAAAGAGACCGCACTACCACGTGTGTGGGAGATATAAGGTTGGAAGGATCTATCTGCTTGCATGTGTTTGTCTATGTTGCATCAGCACGAGCATCCACTGCATTTTAATCATGCATCATTTTAACAATTTTTGCATTTCAGCCATCATAGATTCTCCTGGGTGGTCTAGAGGTCCCGACGGACGGTTAAGAAGGACCCCGCTTTTAGGGTTAACAGAGTTAGTGTCGGATAAGAGTTCAGATTCAATCTCAGAAAATAGTGTGGGGTTTTCTTTAGAATCATCAACAGAAGTAAGCATGGTTAATCCATCAAATGAGTCTGATGTAACCCGGGCAATAATCGCTGAGGAGGTAGGAAAGAGAATGGAGGAATTTGAAACCCGAATGATTGCAATGATAGGCAATCTTACCGCCACAATAGCTGGGCAACAAGCTGCTGCTGCCCTTATCCAGGTACCAGCTGAACAAGAGGCTGTTAGAGAAGAACATCCTGCTGCAATTAATCAACCAGTGGTTGACCCACCTATTGTTGAGCAAAGAGTACCTGCACCTATTGAGCGCAGAGAGGGCCCCAGGTCTAAAGTTGAGTTTGGGGGAGATGAGCTAGAGGAGCGTACCGTAGCTAAAGAGAAATCGCCAAAACTGGACGAGGCAATGTGGAGGAAAATGAAAGAGAGATTTGAGGCCATGGCAAGGATGATGACTATGGGAAAAGGAATGAACCCGGAAGACCGAGAGCTTGATGGGGATGACCTGATTCCCCAGAATTTTAAGATGCCAGACATTCCCAAATTTGATGGCACCTCTGACCCTGCCGCACACATCAAGCAATACTCGCTGGTCATGAAGGGAACGACCTTAACGAGAAAGCAAAAGATAGAGTATTTCTGCTTGAGTCTCACAGGAGCTGCTATTGATTGGTACCATGGGCTTGAGAGGAGGTCCAAGGAGGATTGGGACTTGCTAACTGAAGAGTTCCTTAAGCAGTATGATTGCAGTACCCGTATGGAGGTCACGTTGAAAGATCTCAAGTTGCTATAACAGAAGGCTGTGGAGTCCTTCCACAAGTACCTTACTCGGTGGAGAAACCGGGTTATGGAGATGAAATGCAAACCGGACATTTCTGATCAGATCCGGCTATTCATTCGAAATGCCAGCCCTTACTTGAGAGATGGACTGAAAATGAAGGGACTCAAGGATTGGGAGTCCTTGAAGGACATTGCCATAGAAGCAGAAGGAGAATATTTAGCCAAGAGGGCAAATAGCAAGTCCTATGCCAGGAGGGGATACAGCAATCAGGGGATAGCCAAAACAGCAATTTCAAGCAGTGGTAACAGAGTTGGGAAGACAGCCAAGGTGTCTGCAACCGGGGTAAATCAGAG
Source organism: Excoecaria cochinchinensis (assembly GCA_947683425.1). NCBI lineage: Eukaryota > Viridiplantae > Streptophyta > Magnoliopsida > Malpighiales > Euphorbiaceae > Excoecaria > Excoecaria cochinchinensis. The sequence goes on from CANTUQ010000004.1 coordinate 10,898,900, forward strand.
GTATTTCTCCAACTTGGGTAGGCCTTTATCATGGGTGCTGAAGAGGCTAGTAAAAGAAGGAAAACTGCGACCCCTATCACCTAGGCCGGCCAAGACCCAGGGACAACCAGGGCACAAGGAGAATGAATACTGTGCATTCCACCAACATACCGGGCATTTGACGGATGATTGTATAACGCTAAGGCATCGGGTCCAAGATCTAATTGACAACAAGCAGATCACTGATCCTGAGAAGAGAGAAAGCAAGAAGAAGTCCGGTTATAATACAGTGCCACCTCCAGTCTTTATGATTGGATCGAGCTATCAGAGTGGTACGTGATGCAAGATCTATATGGAAATGAGTATGTCGCTATTACTCGCCCTGCAGTGGATGGAGAAGAGGTTTTCGTGGCGACAATAGACTGTTGGTCCACTAGTGAGAGTGGGGATGATGAAGATGAGAAAAATGGAGAGTTTACGGATCCGTGGGATTCAAAGGAAGAAGAAAGAGTAGAAGCAGTAACAAGAAGTGGGAGGGTCATTCCAGAAGTTGAGAAGTAGCAAGACCCAGCACAAGCAATCGCAGAGAAGGAGCCGGAAGAAAATTCAATAGTGAAGCAACTGAAAAAGACCACGGCTCAGATATCTATTTGGGATCTCTTGAGACAGTCTCCCTCTCACAGACAGAAATTAGCTGAAGCATTAAGTGTATCAACCGTAGCAACTACAATCTCCCCATCTGAGTTGTTAGACCTTGTAAAGGGGGGATCCGGGGAAAAGTTGGTTTTTTCTGATGCAGACCTACCAACAGAGGGTCGCAACCACAACTGACCTTTGTGCATCAAGGCACAGATGGCAAACACACCGCTTGCATCATGGTTGATGATGGGTCGTCAATAAATGTTTGCCCTTTGGTGGCGCTTCAAGCCTTTGGGATGGATGAGAGTATGTTAAGCAAATCTGACCTGACCATCACTGCCTACGACAACTCTAGGAGGTAAGCATCGGGAATTTTCAAAGCTTTGGTAAAGACGGGGCCTATTGAGACAGAAACGGATTTTGTGGTTCTGCCGATCCCAGCAAACTTTTCAGCTCTCTTGGTAGACCGTGGTTTCACAAGTTAGGGGGAGTACCATCCACCTTACACCAGATAATTAAGGTACCTCATGAAGGAGAGGTAGTGACCATTAAAGCAGCAAGAGAGAACCAAGTGTCTGCCTTGGAGATCTCTAATCAGCCATTCAGTGGCTTTCATGTATCAGTGATCGGAGAAGAGCAAAGCTTAAAAGGTAGCCCTCAAGTGGTGAACATGCTAAAGAAGATGCACTTCCTCCCAGGGGCTGGTTTGGAAAAAGAGTCACAAGGGCTGCAAAATGCTATCACTACACGTGGTCAGAAGAATCGAAAAGGGTTGGGCTACAAAGGAGAGTATAGTAAGAAGAAAGTGACAGAGAAGATTCCCCATATTTCGGAGAGCTTTGTACCAGCATCATCGGTTTGTGCTTACACCGGAGAAGAAGAGCCACAATGGGTGGACGGGAAGATCATCCCGGGATTTGAAATTTTCAACGATGTCTTTGATGTGGAGATCGGAGTTGTTAAAGCTGTAGAGAACTTTTGGGACGAGGAGATTATGACCCAATGCAACATCTGGGACAGGGATGAGCCCGAAGAGATCGTCACTGATAAGATGTTAGCCACCAGACTTAAGGGGAAGGAGAAGATAGTGGAACCAGAGCCGAAGATAGAAGATCTCAAGATTTCACCAAGCCAGGAAGCCAAAGCACAGTCGGCTGCAACATCAGCATCGACTGAAGTTGAAAGCCATTTAGATTCTCTTTTTATACCAGAACTCCTTGAGAACAATGTTAATGTTTCTGATTATGTTAATGAGATGAACAACTTTGCTTACTTGTGTGATGTTTCTGATGATTTTATTTCGCATGATCATAAGCATGATGCATTCATTTTTTATATTAATTCAACTGGCACAACTGCATTTAATCTCGGAACTTTGGAAAATCCAAAGGAAATTTTGCTAGCATCAGACATAACTCCTGAAAAGAGAATAAAATTTGAGAGAATATTAAAAAAATATGAAAAAGTCTTTGCCTGGACCTACGAGGATATGCCGGGAATAGAATGAGATGTTGCCGAACATGCCATCCCAACTTACCCAGAGTTTAAACCAGTCAAGCAAAAGCTTCGGAGGCTTAGGCCAGAATGGGCACAGAAAGTGAAAGAGGAGATTCATAAGCAGATTGAGGCCAAGTTTCTGATAGAGGTTCAATACCGGACCTGGTTAGCTAACATGGTTCCTGTAGCCAAGAAAGACGGTAAGGTTCGAGGCAAAAATTAGGCAAAGGGTTGGGTGAAAATCCCCTAAGGGACGCATTTCCCGCAAAGAAAAGCTAGTGTGAAAATCCACAAGGGACGCACTACCTTTAAAACAATAACGTTCAATGCCCGGAGCGATAAGGCGGCGTTACTTCAGATGATCCTATTTCAATCACATAACACACAACACAGAACATGAATCCCGGGTAAATGATCATTGACCAAGGGGGCAAAGGATATACACCCGACGTCTCTTTCAGAAAACTTGTCGACGATCCTCAAGATTCAGGGGGCATGATAAAGCAGACAAGCTATAACCTCAACAAACCTTGGACCACCTAGGGCGCAATCTATACATTTTTGCAAGCATTTGCATTCCATATCATGAACACGTGATTTCTTGTATATTCCTATGCATACAATCTTGCAGGAGAAATCGGTGGGGAACACCAACAAAAGCCGAGTGACGACACCAGTCCAAGCATCTAAAGGAGCACAGCTCAAACATTCACAGAGGTTAGCACGATGGCGGCACTACCCACAAGAGGTTAGCACGACCACGGCACTACCAATTCACAGCAGTTAGCACGATGGTGGCACTACCCACAAGAGGTTAGCACGACCACGGTAATACAATTCACAGAGGTTAGCACGATGGCGACACTACCCACAAGAGGTTAGCACGACCATGGCATTACCAGTTACAACCAAAAGACAGCAACAGCTACCATCATCAAGCAGGAAGATCGCCGCTTCAGGTACGTGTTTCTTTCCTTTTCCTGAATTTTGGCTCACCCAGGCACCCATGCACTAGCCTCCCCAAAATTGGGGGCAACTGTAGACACCGGGTCCCGAGTAACCTTGATCAGGATTACCCGATGATGAAATTTAGCTATGCCGGCTTATAGGCAAAAAGATTGGAGCTCGAAAGTGATTTTTCTTGTCTTTTCGGTGAGTAAAAAAGTGTATTTTAAAAATATTTTTAAAATAATTTTTAAAAATATTTTGGAGAAGAAAAAGTGTGTTTTAGGTTGAGGGTATTTTATATAAAATTTAAAAAAAAAAGGTGAAAAAATGATTAAAAAAATGAAAAATGATGGAAAAAATGTTGAAAAATCGGGGGAAAAAAAATAACGACGGAAGGGTGACGGCTTTGTACGTGCGCGGAGCGCGCGCACGGAACGTGCGCGGAACGCACGCACTCCGCGCAGAAATGCTCGGAGTGATGCCGTTTCTCGACGTGGGGCGCCGATTTCGCCCCCACTTCGCCCATTTCGCCCATTTTCGACCCCCACTCAATTTTTAACGGTTTTTGGACGGTTTTGGGTGGTTTTTGATGGTTAAAACACGAGAAAAAATTCAGAAACAAGGGGAGACGAATTTAGGACATCTGGAGAGAAAAAAAACTGAATTTTAGAGCTTTTGAATTGAGAGGAAAAATCAATCTTTACACACTTGTTTTTAGAGTTTTTCTTCAAGTTTCTAAGCTATTTTCCAAGCATTTTCACAAGGAAGAGACAAGGAATTCAAGACTTCTACCTTCAATTCTTCAAAACTCACTTTACGCATGCTAAATTGCATCATGATTATTTTTATGCATGTCATATTTTCATTGCATATATTATCCTTCATGCCATATTATTTCCTTGTGTTAATTTCTAACATCAATTTCTCCTATTTGATTTTTGGTTGTAAATCATTATTTTATTCTCATTTGAGCACCCATGCACGTGAAGGAGGAGTTGCGGGGTTTGGAATTTTCTTTATACATTTTTAAATTTTCATTTTATTTTAATTTCCTTGTATATATTCATTGAATAAAATGTTTTCTTATGCGCATCTAAATAAGAACCACAAAAATATTTTTTACTAAATTAATTTAGATTTTTCATAATAAAATGGGACCAATGTCCTAATTTTCATCCCAAATAAAATCATCACATCAAAAATATTTTCTTTAATTGTGCATGCGGGGACCAAAGTCCTCATAATTAATAAATTCCCCGGTTTTATGTATGTTTGCACTTTTAAAAGGGAGTTGTATTCCGCTCCTTGTATTATTGTAATTCATTGCTTTATCTGATCATTTACTGCTTTTCGAACATGGATAAATGCGCTTTTAATTAATTGCATCGTGTGGAGAGAGAGCGAATTAATGATAATTAAAATTTGATCATAAATTCATAGAGGTAGAAATAGATGAGAAATCCCGAACCCAGCTCTGGTCTTTGGGCTCGAGAGGTTAGAGGTTATCCTCCAAGATACTTCTTGGGTCACGAGGCTTTAGCGCTAATCCTAGGCTCCTTAGGGTGAGAGGTTTACCTTCCATGACCCCTCTGGCTAGCCCAAAATGGATACAACGCGCAGTCTTAGGCTCTCCGAGGCAAGAGTAACTTTCCCAATGTTCTATTGGGTGGCGACTCCATGAAACCTTCTTGTTGCCCAACATAGACGCACTCGCGATTTATTGCAAGCTGTCAACGGACCCACAAATTCCCCGATCGCCCTCAAGCGGGCGGTCCCATGGGCGGCTGCAGGGATCCGGCGCCCGTCACACTTACCGAGTTATGCCTTTCGGCCTGAAAAATGTAGGGGCCATATACCAGAGGATGGCAACCAAGATTCTGAGCGACCTGATCCACAAGGAGGTGGAAGTGTATGTCGATGACATGATGGTCAAGTCAGCCACCCGAGAGCGACATTTTGAAGCTCTAGAGAAGTTCTTCACCAAGATTGATAAGTACAATCTGCGACTTAACCCCAAGAAGTGTATCTTCAGGGTAACCTCAGGCAAGCTGTTGAGACATGTCGTCAGCCAGAGGGGAATAGAAATTGACCTGGACAAGGTAAAGGCCATCAGAGAGATGCCTGTGCCGCAAAAGGAGAAGGATGTAAGGAGTTTTCTGGGCAAGCTGCAGTACGTCTGCCGATTCATTGCCTTGCTCACTTCAATATGCGAGCCCGTCTTTAAACTGCTTAGAAAGAATCAGCCTGTGGTCAGGAACGAAGACTGCCAGAAAGCCATTGACAGCATCAGGGAATATCTGTTGAATCCGCCAGTGTTAAGGCTGCCACAACCAGTCAAACCACTTATCCTCTATCTGGCAGTGGAAGACAGTTTTGTGGGTGCCATGATGGCTCAGGAGGATGAATTTGGAGTGGAATTTGCAGTTTCTTACCTTAGCAAGAAGTTCCTGGCTTATGAGATTAAATATGCTGAAGTAGAGAAAATCTGCCTCGCAGTGATTTGGGCTTCAAAGAAACTGAGGCATTACTTCCATTCATACAAAGTTTAGGCAGTGGCCAAGCAGAATCCGTTGAGATATTTGCAAGAAGCGCCGTCTTTGCTTGGTAAGATGGGGAGGTGGTTGCTTTTGCTACAGGAGTTTGATGTTGAATATATCACCCACAAAACTATTAAGGGGCGAGCCGTAGCTTAATTTCTTGCCGAACATCCTATTCAAGGGGACACTCCTGAGTTCACCTTCCCTGATGAGAGCATAATAGCGATTTATATCCAAGGATGGCAGTTACACTTCGATGGGGCAGTGAATAACAAGGGGGTTGGAGTTGGAATTATTTTGACAACCCCAGATAATGAGAAACTCCCTTTAACCAAGAAGCTGAGATACCAAGCAACCAACAATGAAGCCGAGTACGAATCATGCACGTTCGGGTTAGAAGCTTTAGCTGCTTTGGGAGCAAAGAACATAGAAGTCTTTGGTGACTCATCCTTGGTGATTAATTAGATCCGAGGTGAGTGGGCTGTAAAAGAAGAACGGCTGGTACCCTACGTTGGATATTTGAAGGAGATATGTGGGCAGTTTGAAACCTGCACTTTCCACTTCGTGCCAAGAGATGAGAATCGTCTAGTTGATGCGTTGGCAACCCTAGTGTCAATGTGGGATAATCCTGAAGGGGTAGCTATGAAACCAGTGCTGATTTCGAGTTCTGAGAAGCCCAGCTTTGAGATCAAGCCAGTGATGGAAGTAGAAGTGGCGGATGGGAAGCCATGGTACTTTGACATCATGAATTATTTGGAAAACGCTAGGTTTCTAGAGGAAGCTACCGAGAACGACCAGAGAGTGATCCGGAAGCTATCTACTCAGTTCATATAATTAGGAGGAGTGTTGTATAAAAGACAGGCAGACGGGATTCAGCTCAGGTGCTTAGATGAAAAAGAAGCCCGCAAGGTAATGGAGGAGACCCATACAGGCGTCTGTGGGGCTCACATGAACGGTTTAAATCTGGCAAAGAAGATCATGAGGCAAGGCTTCTATTGGCTTACGATGGATAATGATTGCTTAAAGTATGTCAAGCAATGCCAGTTATGCCAACAGTACGCAGATTTGAGATACCTACCAGTATCAGAGCTACACAACCTGACATCGCCTTGGCCTTTCGCTGCTTGGGGGATAGATATCATTAGAGAGATTCGCCCCACGGCATCCAATGGGCACAGATACATCATAGTCGCAATTGACTATTTTACCAAATGGGTAGAGGCAGAATCCTTCAAAAAGATTGACGCAAGGGATATGGCCAAGTTCATAGAGAGAAATCTGATCTGAAGATATGGCCTCCCTCACCACATAGTGTCTGACAACAGGGTGCAGTTCATGGGGGAAACCAGGAAGCTCCTTGAGAAGTATGGTATCAAACACCATAGATCCTCTCCCTACCGACCACAAGCTAATGGGGCAGTAGAGGCCGCCAATAAAAATGTGAAGAAGATCCTGTCCAAGATGGTCCAAACCTACAAAGACTGGGCCGAGAAGCTACCATTCGCACTGTGGGGATATAGGACAACGGCAAGAGCATCTACGGGCGCTACGCCATTTTTCCTGGTATACAGGACGAAAGTAGTATTGCCAGTTGAGATAGAGCTCAAATCGCTGAGAGTAGTCATGGAAGCCCAAATTCCGGAGGCCGAATGGGCACGACAGAGGCTACATCATTTAAACTTACTAGATGAGAGTAGGCTGAAGGCTTATTATCACAATCAGATCTACCACAAGAGGTTGGCCAGGACATTCAGAAAGAAGGTGAGAAAGCATCTGCTGAAAGAAGGGGACTTAGTGTTCAAGCAGATGAGACCAGGTATACCGGATATCAGAGGGAAATTCAGACCAACCTGGGAGGGGCCGTATATCCTTAAAAAGCTGTTGTCCAAAGGAGCTGCAATCTTGTCAGATAGTGATGGAAATGAATTCAAAGAACTGATCAATGTCGACAGGCTCAAAAGGTTCCATGGCTAAAGACCAAAATAAAAAGAAGAGAATAAAATGCCCTGTAGGTCGAAAATCGAAAAAAGGCGACCGTGCTAAAATTGGGCGCCTCAACAGGGTGAAAACCGAAAAAAGGCATCCTGTGCAAAAATTAGAGGCACGAGAGAAAATGTCCGATCGTGAAAACCCGAGATAGCAGATTGGTAACAGGAGTTGATGCTGTTAAAATTTGGTTTCATGTATTAATAGTGCATACACGGTTGAGTAAATGTCAAAACTGATCATGTATGCTGAAATTACATAGAAAGGTACACAATTTCGTGAAATAGAATGAATATTATTCTTTTCATTTTCGTCATTTTCTAGTTCTTCATTAAAAAGAAATGTAAAACCAAAAGAAATACATATGTAAGCTAAGCTAAGTCCTGCTACTGCTCTCGCCGACCAGATGCTTGAGCCCTCATGTCCTATTATCAGATGCTGGACTAAGGATCCACTTTTTGTATTCGCTAGTTGAAGCCACAGAATGATCGCCGAACCTCGGAATAACAGTCTTCACTGGTAGCTTGCTCTATAGCTCATAATACCGAGAAGCGAACCCAGCCGAAAGAGCTTCTCCCCAAAAAGATAAGGGAACCCCCACCACATCTTGGGTCATCTCGAGCTGATGCGTACATCGAGAAGTGATACAAAAGGTTGCTTGATGGAGCCAAAAGAGGGGAACACACCCCGATGGCCCATCAATGACCACATGAGACAGTGGGAGCCATGCAGATATGAAACTGATGTCGTCATCTGACAGCTCGCCAAATCTGGTAATGCCTTCACCAACAGTGGCACACTCATATAGCCGTCGACGCGGAAGGAAATGGCTCGGCGAGTACTGTGGAATGAACCGAGAAGGTGGCTCAGACAGCATCCTTAATTTCTCTTGCAGCCAGATCTGAAAAAAAAAAGCCGCTGTTGTAAGTAGGGTTTACTTCAGGCAAAAATAAGGCACAGGGTTGTGTGAAAATCCAAAAGGACGCACCTCCCGCTAAGAAAAGCTAATGTGAAAATCCATAAGGGACGCACTACCTTTAAAATAATGACGTACCTGGAGCAATAAGGGGCTGCCGGCAAAAGTAGTAGTGGATCCAGAGCTCACAGAGTCTAAGCCTAGAATGGTCTCAGCCAGAATAAGTGGTAAGGGTGATGATCCCCGATGAAAGTCGCTCAAAACTCCGAACAGGCGAGGGTCACCTGTCAAACCCCCTGGAACAACGGTGAGAAAGTTTATCATGCAAAACAGAAATATGATGCTTACCCGGTAAGTGGGGATGTCAGTGAACTGATCTAGAGCCTCGATCAGTGGCCCCAGGGCAAAGAAAGAGCCCGGAGAAACCAGCCAGACGGCCTCAGAAGAAGGTATGTCGAGAGCCATAGCTATGTCCCGAGTCTGGAGTAGGCCGCAATGGGGGACGCAGGGCAGAGCGTTAGGAGGAAGCCAGGCTCCAAGAATGGCAGCTAACTCCTCAGGCAGGGGGCGCAAATCCTGGTAAGTGAACCGGAAGACGTGAAACCGGGGGTTCCAAAAGTGGGTCGCCGCCAGAAGAAGGTTCTGATCAACTTTGACCCGACGCAGATAGTTTAGCCCAGACAGAGAGGAAAGGGCGCCTTTTTCCCAAGTGTGCTTGTCATCTAGGATGTGGTGCATTCTTTGGACTAGAGAGAAAGACATTCTAAGAAGAATAAAAAGGGCTCAAGATGTTGGGAAAATGAAAGGACACAAAGAGCAAAATTTTTGGAGGAATTTATAGAGAAGCGCCACCGACGGCCTACCCGTCTCTCACAAGAGACGGCCTGCCCGTCGGTAAAGGTCCACCTGGAAGATGCATACGTCAGCATTGCATTTATCACGAGCATTAAATGCGCATTAATTGGGGAATGGGAAACGACAGACGGCCAGCCCGTCGGTCGCTCCTAGAGACGCCCAGCCCGTCATTCACGAAACTCTATATAAGGGTGAGTGACAGACAGACCAGCGACGCTGTCACATTCACTTCCCCTCTCCAAAACGGTTTTTTCTTCGTTTTTTCTACATTTTCAAGCATTCTTTCTCCTTTTTCTTGCAATTTCTTCGCGGACGCTCGAGCGATCATTTTTCTTCAGTTTTTCTACACTTTTCGCGACTACAAGTAAGTAAAATAACTACTTTTAATTAATTCAATTTATTTCTTCTTTTTTTCTTCTTCTTCCTTTAGCCTTAGAGATGGTTAGGATGCTTTAATTGTTTTGAATATTTAGGGAGAATGCTGCCCTTTTTTTTATTTTTGTTAAATACAAATAACCTAAACTTTTGCATGATCACATAGAAATAGAATTTTTCTATACCTTTGTCGCCTTAGAAATAGGCTTTCTAGCGCATATTTTGTGTTGTTGAGGCCTTAGGCCATTATTTTGTGTTGATTGGGGACACACTCTTGCCGGGGTGCGTCCCATTTATATATATATATATTGTTGTTGAGGCCTGAGGCCTGGTTTGATGCCTTTTTATGCAGGAGGTTGGGAACACCCTTGCTGGGGTGCTGCCCAATTTTTTTTTATTCTAGAAATTGATTATTTTAGGGTGTAATGCATGCCTTGGGGTCTAGAAAACCCATTTTTATTCACTTTAAATATTTCCATGCTGATTGCATGTTTCTTCTGCTTTTGATATGTGCGAAGCATGCTGGGCAACATCCATTAACAGGACGTTCGCCCCTTTCCATTTATTATCTGTTTTTTTATCTCGTATTTGGGCCGCTATTGCCCGGGTGAGGCCTAAATGGGCTTTCACCTCGAAAACGAGCCTAATAACGCCTGTTATGTCAAATTTTCACCATCTAACATTTCTTTTGCAGGATGCCTCCTAGACGCAGAGCGCCACAGGCCCAGCCCGAGGTCGTGGTTTCGGGTTGGATGGACGCTGAGTCAGCTCAGAGATACAGAGCGCTGGCTCAGGTGGAGATTCGGGCTAGCCGCTTCGTGTCCCGGCCGTTCCTAGAGGCCCTAGGGATGGCCCCAGAGGTCGACATGCTTGTTGAGGGCGCCAGATGGACCGAGTTCCTCGAGCATGCTTTCCAGACCTTCCTAGAGGCTACCCGACAGGTCCTAGCCACCCTACGTTATAGCAATTTCCAGAGATCAGATACGGAGCCAGGGGTGGTCCAGTTCTGGTTCGATGGCCAGCATTACAGCATTACCAGGCAGAGGTTTGCCGAGGCCATGGGGCTCCCCAGAGAGGAGGGGGTCGAGATCCCATGGCGAGCGGTGAGACGTGCCCACTAGGCGGCCATTGCCTTACCGGGAGTGCTGTATGATTATGATATAACGAAGAGCACCGTACTGGTGTCTCAGGCACTCTGGTACCTGCACAGAGTGCTATCCAGTTCGTACCTTGGTCGAGCTGGTAATCCAGGGTCACTTAACGCGGCCGAGATCTGGAGCCTCTGGGCTATGGTGGCAGGCCAGCGCCTCAACGTTAGCCATGAGATCTTGGCTAACCTGGTCAGAGTTGGCAGAGGACTGACGCCAGTGGTGATAGTGGGAGGAGTTATCACTCGGTTGCTTTTGGGGTTAGGAGTTGCCCCGCACAGGCTGAGAGGACCCCTGGATGAGGGGATACATGTGGATGCCGCCGCAGCAGTGCAGATGGGGATGATCTCGCAGGTGTTAGGGCAGGCAGAGGCTTACAGATTACTGTCCATCCACGAGACCAGGCGGATTTTCTCCCTTCCACCTTTGGGTCCGGACCCGGAGCAGCCAGAGCAACAGCCTCCTCAGTCTCCTCAGCCTCCTCAGCCAGAACAGCAGCCTCGTCCGCTAGAGCCAGAGCCCGAGCCGGAGCAGCAGCTTCCATCGGATTTCGACATGGAGTTCACTATGGACGAGCTCTTTGCCGCTTCACCAGCATACAGAGCGCCGACTCCTGTTTCGTCGCCGAGCATCAGGGTATAGAGGTCTACCCACAGGCCCCCCGAGAGGTATCACCCATATTTTTGAGGCGACCCAGGGGCATCCACCTCCACGGCCCCGCCGCCAGAGCCAGCACAGCATGACTTCTCTCAGCTCCTCACTTCTATGTTCACAGCTTTAGAGCGACGACAGGATGAGAGAGACAGAGCTATACACGAGAGGTTAGACCGTCAGCAGGCTGCTATTCAAGAGCAGTCTCGGGTGATAGAGCGGTTGGCTTAGGAGCATGCCGTTTATATCGAGCACACAGCGCAAGAGCAGGCTCAGGTCGTGGAGGCCTTCAGAGATGAGCAGGCGAGGCTGATAGAGCAGATTGCCCAGGGCCAGAGGGAGTTTAGACAGCAGCTCACTCATAATCTGAGGACGTCCCAGGATCAGGCGTCTCAGAGAGTTGATATGACTCTATAGATGATCGATGAGTCACTCGACTCCCTGAGATCTCGGGTTCACGCGATAGAGGGGATCCTTCCACCCTTATCTCAGACCATGAGGGAGTTCAGAGAGCAGATAGAGCAGCGCCTAGAGCAGATGAGGAGGGCCGCCAGTGAGCAGACCATTCAGATGAGCCAAGCGTTCAAGAAGTTAGGAGGCACAGTCTCAGAGACTTTAGGGTTCATGAGGACTTGCACCCAGCCCTTCTTGGATGGCTATGCTCAAATCCGTTTCAGACAGACCCACGATGCTGGGGCAGGACCTTCCATGGCTCAGCCTCCGCCTCCGGCACAACCAGCTCCACCTCCACCTCCGCCAGGGACAGTGCACATATCCGATGATGAGGATCCTGATGAGGAGCCCTCCGACTACCCGCCCCTCTGATATTCAGGGAGTCATATTTTTGTATTTTTGTATTTCTACTTTGTATATACATTGTACAAAAGAGGATTTCTAGTGAAAAACTTTTTTTTTCAGTCTTGTACATTCATTTAAGATACATTCATATTACAAATAAGTATATGATTCATATTTTCTCATGTGTCAAAATAATAACATGACAAATGAAAGGAAATAATAACAAAAGATAACCAAGATTGGAAAAATGATGACTTAATAAAACGAAAAAAAAAGAATCTGAAATGAAACATGATAAAAAGAAACCACGCCATTCATAGGCATGTTAAAGGATAACAACTCAAACATGAATTAACAAAACCTTTTATCAAATAGGTACAGAGAAACATCGATCCGAGCACGAGCATCGATCGAGAGCCCGAACAGGGGCGCCTAAGATTCATGTCTTCTGGGAAAAGGGAACCCAGCGAGGTCTCCTCCTCTACAAAATTGAGATTAACGGTCAGAGAGTACCTCATCTCACAGTTCATGCGGCAGCCAGAGAGTGCTACGCACCTTGCAGATCGGATGGGGGTTAGTAGGGGAACTTCATGATCGAAGTTGCGGTTAGAAAAGCATTGCTCTTCACACTGAGATTACGGTCAGAGAGTACCTCATCTCACAGTTCACGCGGCAGCCAGAGAGTGCTACGCACCTTACAGATCGGATGGGGGTTAGCAGGGGAACTTCATGATCGGAGTTGCAGTTAGAGAACACTGCTCTTCACCTCGAGACTGCGGTTAGAAGACACCGCTTCTCACCAATAGAAGCAGCGGTTAGAGAAACACTGCTCTTCACATCGAGTTTGTAGTTAGAAGGTACTACATCTCTTCAACACTACGCAAGCCGAAACGAGGCCAGCAGAAGCAGAAGTTGCAGTTAGAGAAATACTGCTCTTCACATCGAGGTCGTGGCTAGAGAATGCTACATCTCACCAACACCTATAGGTCGAGACGAGACCGATAGGGATATCTTCACACGCCGTACAGACTGAGACGAGGTCTACCCGGTAAAAGACACGGAAGGCAAGAACCGCCATAGGTACGCTCTTTTCCTTTCTGTCCTTTTTCTGAGTTTTGGCTCGTCTAGGCGCTTGTGCACTAGTTTCCCCAAAACTGGGGGCAACTGTAAGCACCGTGTCCCAGAGCAGTTCGGATTAGAGATTACCCTATAATGAAATCAGTATCCAAGCCTGTACAAACGGTTTGGATTGGGAGGTTTTAGTCCCATGCTCCACGAGAAATGAGTCTTTTCACATTTCGTAGGCAGAGGGGGAGAAAACAGGGAATTTTTGAGTCAAAATATAGGTTTTCCTCGACAGACGGCTAGCCCGTTTGTGGGAGCCCAGCTCGTCGCTTAGGGTCACAGACGGCCTGTAGTTTTTTCCAACGCCCGTCGAACGGATCCGCTTCTTCCGGAGCACGCCGCCTGATTTCCCGGAGCACACAACCTCTCCGATGCCCGTCGGTGGAAATGGCAGGGCTGTCGGATGAATCCTTGTGTCAGAAGGATTATTTCGATGCCTGTCTCCACATTCGACGCCCATCGGTCGTGCCTGGCCTATAAAAGCTTCGGATTTTCTTCCTGAAAGGGGTTCTAAAAATTTTCAAGAGGGGAAACTCTGCCAAAATTCAAGCACATTTTCTCTTTCTTCCAGCAAACACATACATCAAGAAAGCTTCTTTTAATTTAAGAATCAAACCATTAAAAAGGAACTAAAAGTAATTAGTTTTCTTTGGGTTTTTTATTCCAAAGTCAATCTTTTTGAAGGGTTAGGAAGGAAACAATCTATTTTCCTCTTTCCGGACCTTTTATTTTGTTTCTCGTGGAGCGTGTGGGACTCTAATCGACACCAAAAGTCTCACTAAAACATTATCTGAGGGTAAATATTTCGGACTTATTCTCCATATTATTTTATCTTTATTCTTTATTCTTGCTGCCTTTTGGCTTTTTGCTTTTATTTTTCTTTATTTTGATTCTTTTCATCTCATCTTGTGATAAAAACCCATTTTTGCTCTGAAAAAGGGATATTTTGCTATTTATTATCGGAGACAGTGGTGACCGACGGGTCATCCATTTCACCGACGCCCGTCGGTCACCCCACTCACAGACGCCCTCTCTCTTGAGTGAGCGATGGACATGTCGGTCACTTTGACTGATGCCCGTCGGTCACTCGACAGAGGCCGTCGCTGGGTCCTGTCTCCATGCTTTCAAATCTTTCCCATCTATCTCAAGTCTTTGAACTTTATTTATAATTGAGCTTTTGTATATTAACACCTATTAACCTTTTGTGAGCATATATTGATTTTCTTGGACTATCCTGAGCTCAAGGGGTGATCTACCATGCTCGGAGGATTCCGTCCGGTTTATTTTTCTAACCTTCGTGGTTATTTCCTATATTTGTTTATTCATCAATTATTTTATGCCCATGAGTATACTCTTTTTGTATCCCGCTAAATACAAAAATTGATCAATGTTTTATATTCAATAAAGAGAGGTTTTCATAAACATAAGGACCCAATGTCCTACTTTTATCCAATAAAAATCCTCACAATGGAAATATCCAGTTTTAATAATGATGCATGCAAGGACCAAAGTCCTCAAAATAAGCAATGCCCCGATTTGTGTATGTATCGTACATTTATAAAAGGGAGTTGTATTCCGCTCCTTGTATTATTGTAATTTATCATTTTCATTATTTGTACATTTACCGCTTTCCAAATGTGAATATATGCGCCTTTAATCAATTGCATCGCGTGGAGAGAGAGCGAATTAATGATAATTAAAATTTGATCATAAAATAATCGAGGTAGAAATAGATGAGCAGTCCCGAACCTAGCTCTGGTCTTTGGGCTCAAAGAGGCGAGAGGTTTACCCTCCAAGACACCTCTTGTGTCATGAGACTTTGGCGTTAATCCTAGGCTCCTTAGGGCGAGAGGTTCACCTTCCAAGACCCCTTTGGTTGGCCCAAAATGGATACTGAGCACAGTCTTAGGCTCTCCGAGGCAAGAGCTTTCCCAATGTTCTATTAGGTGGCGACTCCATGAAACCTCCTTGTTGCCCAATATAGACGCACTTGCGATTTATTTGCAAGCTGTCAACGGATCCTCAATTGCCCGATCGCCCTCAAGTGGGCGGTCGCACGGGCGGCACGCGGGGTCCGGCGCATGTCACAGCGATAGACGTCCCGAGCGTGATAGATCCCTGTATGCTGAATGAGTTTTCTTTTGTTGTGTGCGGTTTTTGAACTCCAGTTTCCTTTAATGTCTTTGAGATTTATGCTTGATGTCTTATGAATTATATGAATGCGGACCCATGATACTACTATGTATATATATGATGATGATTTTGAAATGTTATGAAATGGATTCAATGGTTTATGCATGACCTGCTAAAGTCTAGAAAGTGGATAGTTATGCATGCCTAATAGAGTCTTATAGTTGTAGCCCTCAGTTTCGTTTGGACCCCGATCAGGTCCCCGCTTGGTTCCTCGCGAACCCCTATGTGTTCGAATCATGTTTAAGATCCCTTTTGAAAGTGTTTTGTGAAAGTTAAAAGTATCTTGATTTATCGATTCGTACCCGTAAGGTACTGTCCGTATCGGCTCGTACCCATAAAGTACTGTCCGTACACTCGTTATCCACTCCCTCGAGTCAGCAGGTGCCTGGTATGAATTGTGTTATGAGGAAATGTATATGACACATGTATGAACTCATAAGTGAAAAATATAATCTGCTATGGGAATATGAATATTGTTATGAGCTTCTGAATGTATGGCTTTAGTATATATGCCTGCTTATGCAATTGATATCCTATGTGTATGGTATATTATGATGTACGCTTGTGTTTTGCCTGGACGACCGTTGTGAATGGTTGTCCTTTGATATATGTGTGGTTCCCCACTAAGCGTTTATCGCTTAGCAAGGTGTGTTTACCCGTGCAGGTGCGGAAGGAGTTGCTTTAGGAGAGTCGCCGCAGTCCAAGCCAACGCAGCAGGGTTTAGAATAGGACTGAGTTTTGTATTTTGAGGTTCTTTTTGTATAGAACTCTCTTATTTTGGTTTTGTAATAGCTTCCGCTTTTGTTTATGTAATTTTGGGATTTGTAATTAATTGTTGTATTTCTTAGTTGATCAGAACAGTAATATAATGCCTCCATTATATTATTGCATGATAAGATTTCGCTTTCTTATACGTCGCAAAAGTTTTTAATTACCCTCGCTTTTGTGTATGTTTGTCTATGCATTATTCTCTACTTTGTTTTGTAGCACCCTGACTCGTACGACATCTTACTCCTCATGGGATGGGATCGCCTGAGTACGGGTAAAGGGTGTCACAGGAAAGGTCGTCTAGCCTCACTGAGCCTAAGAACGCATCTGTGTATATTTTGGGCAAGTCAGAAAAATTTTGTAGTCCCCATCCCAATAGAATATTGGGATGGTACTCTAACCTCACAGAGCCTAAGATGACGCATATACATCCATTTTAGGCAAGCCAGAGATATTTTGGAGACTCCACCCTAATAAGACATTGAGGTGGTCATTTAACCTCATGGAGCGTAGGATTATACAAATTGGGCCTATTTTGAGCAACAAGAAATATTTTGAAAACCCCACCCAGTAGTACATTGACATAGTCCTCTAACCTCGTTAAGTCTAAGATCAGAGATGGTTTGGACTTCTCATTTATTCATACCTAGATTAAATTATAATTGAATTTTGAATTTAAGATTTCATTCCTTTTCTCATACATTTTTAATGCGATAATTAGAGCGCACGTCAATCATATAATGAAAGCGGCAAATAAAATAAGATTAAGATAAAGTAAATAAGAATTCAATAAATTACAACAAAACTAGGAGCGGAATACAACCTCCAATGTAAATAAAATATAAATCATACATAAAACGGGATATTTATTAAGAATGAGACATTGGTCCTCGCATGCATAGTTAAAGAAAATACTTTTAAAGAGACAATTTATTTGGATGAAAAAACTAAGACATTGGTCCCATTTTTATTATAAAAAGTTCCAAGTTAATTAATAGAAACATTTTTGTGATTTTATTTTTAGCGTGCCTAAAATAAACAATTTTATTAGAAATTACATTTGACAAAATAAATAAAAAGCCAAATAAAGCAAATAATACAAATAATAAAATAAATTATCAAACCAAAAGAGCCTCCTGGATCTCCCCGTTTGCTCGCGAGAATGCCCAAAAAGGGAAAATAGATATTAGAGTCAAGAACAAATACAAAAAAAATTAATGTTAGTAATTAAATCAATTAAATCAATTAAACATATAATAAATAATAAAATAAAATAAAATAAGATGCCCTCAAAATGACAAATGAATTAAAATGTTAATAAATTAAAATAAATGAAAAAATGCATTATGAATGACAAAGGAATTAAATGACATGATTGAAATAAATAAAACAACATGCTAATAATAATAATAATAATAATAATAATAATAATAATAATAATAATAATAATAATAACAATAACAACAACAACAATAACAAAAACAACAACAATAATAATAATAATTATCATTATTAAATGATAGTAATAATATATAAACATATTAAATAAAACAAATATACAAACAATAGAATAAATAAATAAATGAAAACAATAAAAATTTACATGTTAATCAATTAAATATGAACAAAAATAAATAAAATAAAATAAAATAAAAAAAGATAAAGCTTAGAATATTTACTCTCAAAGTTCAGATTCGATGAAGGAAAAAAAGTGATTGATTTTCTTACTTTATTTTGCAAAATTAGAGTTGAATATAATAAAAGATTGGAATTTTATTCCAAAAAATAAATTTGCTTAAAAAATGATGAAAGAAAACAAAAAAATTCTCAAGAACAAAAAATGAATTTTTTTGTCTAAAAAATGATATTTATTGATTAAAGAAATAAAAATATTCTCAAAAACAGACAATTATTTTTGTTTCTCTCAAGAAAAAAATTATTAATGAAAAATCTGGTTTTTTTGAAAATCAAATGAAAAAATTCGATTTTAAGAACAAACAATTATTTTGTTTGCCCGAAAATCCATTTTTCATAAAAAAAGGGATTCAAATAAAAAATTTTGAAAAAACTTAAGTGAAAAAATAATTAATAGACAAAAGTAAGAAAATTGAATTTTTAAGAACAAATAATCACTTTATTTGTCTTAAAAATCAATTTTTTATAAATAAAATTCCATTTAAAATATTTAGATGGAATTCTATTGGAAAAGATGAAGAAAAAGAATTGAACTTTTTAACTTTTAGCAATTTTTATTTTTTTTAGAAGAAAACCTAAAAAAATGTAGAGAGAATTTTTTTAGAAGAAGAGAAAATGAAGAAAAAATCCCTAAAAATCAATCCCCCCTTTTTTGTTTCATCTTATTCTATTTATATCAAAGAAAAAAAAAAAGAAAAATATAATTAATTAAGAAAAACTAATTAATTAATTCATATATTATTTATCTATATTTAAAAATGGAAAAAATCAAGAAAAACCTTTAAAAAATGGGATAGAAAAATCAAATTTGGTGAAAAAAATCTCGAAAAAATCAAATTTGGACCAAAATCAGCATTTTCGGTGGAACTGGGGCGACTGACACCCGTCGGGGCGCGCACGCTAGCTACTGCGGCGGGCCGACGCGGTCGACATCCAATTTTTTTTTTAATTTTCAAATTTAACTAAAAACACTATAATTTTCAAACTCTATTTTTCAAATTTAATTTTTAATACATTTTTTATTTTTTTATTTTTTTATTCTAAAATGCAAAATTGACAAGGAAATCATCACTTTCAACCTTTTTGCCTATGAACAGGCATCTTATCATGATTGAGTAACTGTGATCTGGGCTGCCTTAGGACTCGGTGTTTACAGTTGCCCATAATTTTGGGGAAACTAGTGCACTAGTGCCTAGGTAAGCCAAAATTCAGAGAAGAAGGAAAGAGATGCGTACCTAAGGCAGCCCTTTACCTTCTGTGGTGTGTTCAAGCTGGTGACCCCTCGCTGCTGAGTTGTACCTTTTGACGATGCATTCTACCACCTTCATCCCTCTGGCCTCTTCTCGGCCTGCCCGGTATCTGACTGTTGTGAGATGCTGTGTTATCTAATTATAACTCAATTGCGATTTGTCCTATCGCATGTGCCCCGCTGGCCCCATCTCGGCTTGCACGGTGTCTGAATATCGTGAGAAGTAGTGTTCTCTAACTACAACCCAATTGCGATTTGTTTTATCGTGTGTGTCCCGCTAGCCTCGTCTCGGCTTGCACGGTGTTTGCATATCGTGAGAAGTAGTGTTCTCTAACTACAACCCTGTTGTGATATGTTCTATCATATGTGTCCCGCTGGTCTCATCTCAGCTTGCACGGTGTCTGAGTGATGTGAGAAGTAGTGTTCTCCAACTACAACCCTATTGTGATATGTTCTATCACATGTGTCCCGCTGGCCTCATCTCTGCTTGCACGGTGTCTGTGAAATGTAGTGTTCTCTAACTACAATCTTGTTGCGATATGTTCTATCACATGTGTCCCGCTGACCTCGTTTCGGCTTACACGGTGTCTGTAAGATGCAGTGTTCTCTAACTACAATCCTATTGTGATATGTTCTATTACACGTGTCCCGTTGGCCTCGTCTCGACTTGCACGGTATATCCCTGCCAACCACTATCCAATCTGCATGGTAACTCATTCATCGTGGACTTTGTTGGCGCTTATCTTGAACCTCTTTTCCTACAAAAAAGGGGAAAACAAATGCGCGGAGTATGTAAAAGAGATACGTACCTATGGCAGTACATACCTATTGGGGTTGATATCAGACGGGTGCCCCTTGAAGGGCTGTTAGTTGTTCCCTAAAGAATAGTTTGCGGAATATCATCCTCTTGGATTTTTGCTTAGTCTTTTCTAGACTTCCAAAGTGTGGGACACCAGTCTCTTGGATTGAAAGGATTTGGAATATTTTGAAAAACTTAATGCTCCGAAGAGACTGGGAATGCTTTGCAAGAAGGACTTAAGGGATGATGCTCTAAAGAGACTGAGAATGACTCAAAAAAAGGATTTAAAGATAATGCTCTGAAGAGGCTAAGAGTGCTTTTGAAAAAAGAGGACTTAAAGATAATGCTCCGAAGAGGCTGAGAGTACCTTGGAAAAAGGACTTAAAGATAATGCTCCGAAGAGGCTGAGAATGCCTTAGAAAAAATGACTTAAAGGTAATTCTCCAAAGAGACCGAGAATGTCTTGGAAAAAGGAATTAAAGATAATACTCCAGAGAGGCTGAGAGTGCCTTGGATAAAGGATTTAAAGGTAATGCTCCGAAGAGGCTGAGAGTGCTTATGAGAAAGGACTTAAAGATAATGCTCCGAAAAGGCTGAGAGTGCCTTTAAAAGAAAAGGACTTAAAGATAATGCTCTGAAGAGGTTGAGACTACCTTGGAAAAAGGATTTAAAGGTAATGCTCCGAAGAGGCTAAGAATGCCTTGGAAAAAGGACTTAAAGATAATGCTCTGAAGAGGCTGAGAGTGCCTTGGAAAAAGGACTTAAAGATAATGCTCCGAAGAGGCTGGGAATGCCTTGAAAAAAGGACTTAAAGATAATGCTCCGAAGAGGCTGAGAGTGCTTATGAGAAAGGACTTAAAGATAATGATCCGAAGAGGCTGAGAGTGCCTTTGAAAAAAAAAGACTTATAGATAATGCTCCGAAGAGGCTGAGAATTCCTTTAGAAAAAAGTACTTAAAGATAATGCTTCGAAGAGGCTGAGAATACCTTTCAAAAAAAAAGGACTTGAGATGTCTTGAAAAAAGGATTTAATGCTTTGAAAATACTAAGAATACTCAAAATTGACTTGCAATGCCTTGAGAAAAGAATTTAATGGGTTACCTCTTTATGGGCTCACATGATTTCAACTTGTGTGGGCTTTATCTTGACTTCATCTTGCCGAATCTGTCCCTTGGTTTGGCCTTTTCCTAT
This sequence comes from Excoecaria cochinchinensis, assembly GCA_947683425.1. Taxonomy (NCBI): domain Eukaryota; kingdom Viridiplantae; phylum Streptophyta; class Magnoliopsida; order Malpighiales; family Euphorbiaceae; genus Excoecaria; species Excoecaria cochinchinensis. The sequence goes on from CANTUQ010000004.1 coordinate 10,920,249, forward strand.
AAAGTTATTGGCGCAAGAGCATGTACAAAAGAATGTGTGTGTGTGTGTGAAACATATATACCAGGCTATACACATAAAATATGCACAAAGGATTATATATAAAAATTATGTGAACACAATTGTATGTGTAAAGGATTAAATGCATACTGTCACACCCCAAAAGTGGCTTAGTTGGAATTTATAATTTTTAATTGGATATTAAGGGTATTTTGGTAATTTATGCAAATGGATTAAGGACTTAATTGAAGAGTTATTTAAAGTATTTAGAGAAAGAATTTTTATTAGTGACCAAGTGGAAATTTGTAAGGGCTTAAAAGAGATTTAATAAGGACCAAATGCAAAAGTCAAGAAAGATGAGACAAAGGACTTATAGTAGAGTGACATGTGTAATAGTTGGTGGGAGCATTGAATGAGGATTTGAAAGGAGTAGAGAGAGGGAAGGAAGAAATTGTAGCTTCCCGTGGAAGCCACTTGGTTTTGCCCTCTCCCTTTTCACGTCCTCTCTCTCACTTTCTCATCTCCATTTTCTGCTCTCTCAAGCCTTGCATGTGGGTGTTCTTCAATCTTTGATGCTTTGAGCTAGGGTTTGAGATTTGAGTTACTACAAAGAGGTAAGTGGCAACAAGTTCTCTGGGTTTTTCTTCTTCTTCTCCTTCTATGGGTTTGTTGGGTTTTTAAAGGCTATGTTCATGGGTTAATATAGTTATTTGTTTGATTGTTTGCAAGCAACTGAAGAGAAGAGGAAAGATAAAGGGAAAGGGGAAGGTGGTTGATTGAAGGAAGTGAAAGTTTTGAGCTCCATTTCCAGGTTTGGGAGCTTACTTGGTTATATGTTTGGGAGTTGAATGAAGATGCTGTGTTATTCTCACTTTGGATCTTTTTTGAATGCAAATGTTGATGTCATTTGTGGTATTTGTATATGAAGATGCATGAGTAATTATAGGTTGTGTATGATATGGAGTTTTGACGGTTTGCATGTGGATTATGAGATAATATACATATATATATGTACATGAACATGAACTGGAATTTCTGGGTTTTGAATCTCTGTAAATGTTATTTTGATATGTGATAATGTCCTTTGATTGTGTAAAATGATGTGTGATTTGTGTTAGTAAGGTTGTAAATGAGTTTTGGAGGCCAAAAAGGTAAGTTTTACATGTTTTAGCATGAAAAATGAATTTGGCTAAAGTTGGGTTTTGATTTTTTTCCTTCAATTCCCGTTTTCTGCATTTCTGAGGTTGAGGAAGACCGTCTTTGTCGCGAGTGCGACAGAGACTGGCTTTTCCTCCCTCACGTCTTGCATCTCGCTTTGCAGACTGGAAGAGCACGACTCGGGCGATTGAGCACGACTCGGACGAGGGAGCTTTGCATCTGATGCTTGTCTCAGTAAGAGGAGCACGAGTTGGCTTATGTAGAGCACAACTCGGCAATTGGAGCACAAGTCGTGCTCCTCTCAGATGGGCGCACACGAGTCGGAGGGAGACATCTGGCTCGTGTTGGGGAGATCAGGCCGAGCACAAGTCGTGAAGTTTCCTCCGACTCGTGCTGGACCTCTTCCTCTCGCTGCTTCTTTGGCTACTGTCGCGATTGCGATTCCTTGTCGCGAGAGCAATAGTAACCCACATGCTTGCTTCCCCTGTTTTCCAAAAGTGGATTTTAAGCTCTTTTACATGGGGTTTTTCATTACATGACACATGATTGGGTTTAATATGTATTTAATTTGATAATTATATGTTCTTAATTAGATTTGTACATGATTTATATGTCTTCATCTTGATTAAATACTCAAGTATTCATAAAATAGCATGATTATACTTGATTTATCCTCTATTATATGATAATTATTTTGGATCATGATTGAGTTGTTATTTGAGCATGGTAGTCATAGTTTGTGGATAGATAAGCGTTTATCCAGGGTCAGGGTGTGAGTGCAGCTGCTATATGTTATTTGTTACATGCGGGCCCTGTTTGGGTCACATAAGATGTTTGAGGCCTCGGTCTCCGGTATACTTCCGAGTATACATGATTATAAAAAAATATTTTGAGACTCATGTCTCCATATGCTTGGGATATTGTGTCCTATCAGTATCATTGGTACCCATATCCACTAGTTAGCAAGTAATCAGGCTATTACTTGCGTTTAGTACATGAGATTGATATGCGAAGCTATTAATTATATGAAATGAATTTATGTTACATTTATATGTATATGCGTCATGACATGATAAAATGTAATACTTGCATTCGAATACAATTGGTTACTTTCCGATATATGCGTATGATGAATACTTGTTATAAGCATGAGTAGTAAATGTTTGTATGCTTTTGTTATTATTAGTATATATATATGTTTGTTTCAATTATATGTACATGCATGTGTTGTTCCTCCCCACCAAGCATTATCGCTTAGTACGGGCTCTTTTCCCGTGCAGGTGGCAGGTTCTTTTTGAAGTTGCACATCTGCAGGACGGCCACTAGAAGTTTAGAATTAAAGTTTATGTCTTCCGCTGTATTTTTTGTTTATGGAGTATGTTTTGGAATGTAATATTTTTGTAAAGGATTATTTTGAATATGTAAATGTTTATCTTTTACAAATCCCTTTTGTAAAACTATATGGTTATGTATATATGGATTTGTTATCTTTTGGTTTAATGTTTTTATTTTCTTAATTTATTTGAGTATATGTATACGTTTTTGAGTTTGTGCGCGTGGCGCTCCGGTATCCTTCCAACGGGGGTAACTTGGTGTTACACATACGATATGCCCTCGTGATATGCATGCTAAACATGTGCAAAGAATTATGCGTTACATGTATAAAAACATTATGTACATGGGATGTGCGTGAAGGATTGCATATGCGAGATATATACAAAGTTCATGCATGTTGGGCATCGTGAAAGGCTATGCACGTGTAAAGTTATGCAAAGAGATATGCAAAATAGTGTACACGCGGGATGCACGTAATATGCAAAAATGGATAGACCACATTCTAGGTGGTTAAGGGACTCATTGAGGGTACTGCTCGTACTGTCTGATGCCCCTAGTGATCTAGAAGAGTATCACCTTGGCTTAGGAATTCTGGCCCATAATCCTTTTAGACAAAACTGTCCCGTGTGCATCTTTGCCCCTCGGTCAACGAGCATACTCCTTTTGCCCTGAGTCGTACAGCATCTTGCCCCCAGGATTTTGACTCGAGTTCTACATTATGCACTATCTACCTAAAGGGTGGTCATCCGGAGTAATGCTGCCATATCACTCCAGGCTTCAAAAGTCATTGTTTTAAAGGTAGTGCGTCCCTTGTGGATTTTCACACTAGCTTTTCTTTGTGGGAAATGCATCATTTTGGGAATTTTCACAAGACCCTGTGCCTAATTTTTGCTTGGAATGGACCCAACCCACTCCAGTGGCTTTTATTTATTTCATTTTTTGTAGGACAGACTGTCTATTTCCAGGTTTTCACCCTGCCCTTTGGCCTAACTTTTGCTTAGAGAGTCAGTTACGGTTTTCATCTTTAACGGCTTTTTTTTAAGGGTAGGAGGAGGATTTGTCATATGAAGTGTTGTTATTACTGCCTTGAGACTTGTACTAGCATATGTCTCTATACATGCTACAGGTTTCTCTTAACCATTCAATTGCATGTTTATGCCTAGCTTATGCATGCATTTCTATCTATATGCATCATATAGCAATAACAATGATCATGATTAGACATCTGATACGAAAACACAAGTTCTATTCAATCTTAACGAATAACACCTTAGGTGCATTCGACTCCTGTTATTAATCAGCCCTCTCAGGTTTTCTTGATTGAATTTTCTCTCTCAACCCTTAATTTTTGCCCAGAATGCCTTTTTTTTATCCTGGCAGGCCGCCCAATTTTAGAAGATCGCCTTTTTTCGGTTTTTGACTCGCTGGGCATTTGTACCCCCCTAAAGCTCGATTTAATTATTGTTCGTTTTAATCCGGTTAACCTAATTGAATTAGTCAGGTTATTAAATAGACAATTAATTAAAACCGGTAATTTTTTTTTAATAGTACTGTATGTATGAATAGTGCCGTATGTGTGAATAGTACCGTACGAATAATAATGTATAAATAGTATTGTATGTATGAATAGACAATTTACTTAAGTCTATTAATAAATATTTAATTAATCAATAAACTTAAAAATCTCATTTTTATTCATTATCAACTATACCGATTGACCTATAACTGTCTAAGTTACTATTCATTTAGTGAATTTTCCTTTAAGTTGGCAACACACATTTTACTTTCCCAATTGTATTAACTTAATTTTTACCAATTATTAGGCATACTAAACACACATAAACTAGTGTAGTTTAGTAGTCTATTACATACCAAAACCCAAAACAATACCATAAGTCATATACATGCCAAAGTCTTAACATACTTAAATATTCCAAATAATTTCTCTCATACTACTTCCAAAGTGTGAGGTATGTTCTGCTCCCAAAATCCTACGGAGTACCTACACGCAGTCAAATAAAATTACGCACTGAGCATTAAATATGGCCAGTGGTGATTGCAATTCAAGAAATTTCCACTAAAACTAATTTTTCATGCATAAATAATATTTAAAAAATAATAGCATTTAATTATTCATAATTAAACATAATTGATTTAATTACCAATTATTCATGCAATATTTTATTTAATTATCTTTAAAACACACAATTAGGCAATTGCACAATTAGCACATAAATAATTTTATTTACCATTTTATCCTTAACTTATGGTAATATTTCACTTATGCCCTTAAACTTTTTCAAAATGACGAAAATACCATTAGTTCAATTATACTTCACCAATATTACAGTTATACCATTAGTTCATTTTTATTTCACTAATATTACTATTATGCCACTAATTTAATTATTTTCACTAATATTACAAACTTGCCATTAATTTACATGCCAAATTATAATTTTACCCTCCAATTACCATTTTCATGCCAAATTACATTTTCACCCCTAAAAAGTGGTCAATTCTCATATTTAACCATTTATTTACATTTTTACCCTTATTAACCATCCTTAACACACATATGCATAAAATTACTATTTTGCCCTCAAATTTTTTTATATAATTCCATTTATGCCCTTTTTCCACATAAATGTCATTTTAATCACATTTTAACTATTTTAATCTCATTTTTACAATTATGCCCCTGTAACACACTGCATACTCTGAATGCAGGATAAACGAGACGTGAACTCCAGAAGTTCATAGAAATACCAGCGAAGTCTTGTGGGACCACCACTGTCTTTTAATACAGAACAGTACAATTCAGATATTTAGATATTCAGATACAGAGAGGTAGGACCATCATTGGCCTACTAAAAAGTGTTACGCCATGCTCACACCCGTGGTCTTATGTCCCTATGGCATGCCAACATATTCTGAACTACACTTGACTACCAGATCACTACATAGTGCAATATTATTTTATTTTTCACATTATTAATGTAACATACATATTTTTCATGGTATATCATCATAATATCTTATTCTTTTTCATACCATTTCATCATTTCACATGTGATGATCATCATTACACCATCACATGCCATGTAAACTCATTATTTCATCATGGTACACGTATATATACATACATATATACGGCCCACATACTAATTTATTTACATTAATTCTTTTTATCAATTTTATCATTTATTTAGGCCATTTACATGTCGCATAACATCACCATACCATCAATTTCCATAAAAACACATCAAAATCATGACTTTACACATGATATACATTCGGCCATACATACATCACATACCTCATTATGTTTTCACATGCTCTAACACATGTCATTCATTAGTTCACATGCCAAATACCACAGATCCATCATAAACATGCATAAAACATCATGAAAATCATATGATTCACATTCGGCCAAAGAAGGAATTTTTGACACAAAATTTATTTCTTCAATTTAATCATCCATACCATCATTTTTAACATCCCTAAGCATGAATATCATGTTAATTTCAATTAAACATGCCTAAATAACATACTTTATTCACAAACATAACATAAATCCATGCTTTTACCATTGAAATAATTGGAATTTACAATCACAAACCTCAAATCCTTGAAATACACTTCTCAATTATCCTTTTCCTTGCCCTTAGCTTGATTAGAGGTTCCTTCACCTAGTGGACATAATTATGTCCAAACACAAAAATTAAGATTTCATCAAAACCAAATTTCCTTTCATCAAATAAATTTAATAAACCTCTTATTCACATCCTATATTACCTTTAGGAACCTTAAAACTAAATTAAAAACACTTTAATCTCTTACCTCAATTTTACACCCAACTTTTAAGTCTAGATTTCACGCACTTTTACACCTTCAAATGAAATTCTAAACCACCAATGGATTCTAGATGAGCTGAATTATGTTAGAGAGGTTTGATTTTGAGGTGAATTGAAGGAAAAATGAAAGAAAAATGGTGAAGAAAAGAGGAGGAAGAATTCGGCCAAAGAGAGAGGAAGAGGGAGGCCGAAATAAAAGGGAATCCAAGAAATTTTCAGATTTTTGGGTGCTTTTGTATGGGTCCAATTGAACCCAACCAGGTCCAACCAAAGTGGTTGAGCCCATTTGGTCCGATTTTCAGTTTTCGGGTCATTTTCCACTGTTTTGGTTTAATTGAATGATACTAAATTCATTTTCACTCCCAACCAATTCCATCATTCTTAGAATATTAAAATTAGTCTCCTTGAAAAATTTCAATTCAATCGGAATCCATTTGGGGTTCGGTTCACTGAAACCGGTCTAATTTGGTTTAATTCGGTTTTGCCGTAAAATACAATCCTAGTTCTATCAAAAAATTTTAAAAATCATTCTCAGCCTTTAATCCTTTTATAGTAGACCCTTTTATCCACTCTAAACATTTATAAAAATTCGGTCAAGATTTAGTCAAACTTTGGTTCAACCGAACCGAACTAGAGGAAAGTTCAGACTAACTTTCGGGAGCCTATATGACCTCGTTTTTACACCAGATTATACCATTTTCCTCCATTTAACATCCTCTTTCTAATGGTGAAACAAAATATTTTCAGGTACTATTCACCTTGAAGTCAATATTTGTGGGCCCTACAGTTACTATTTATGGGACCCGCAGTTACTATTCATCGAACCATTCAAAGACGTTGTCACTATTCATGGGAACCAGTCAATGATGATATTACTATTCATGAGACACAGTTAAAGATAATATTACTATTCGTTATCCCACAGTTACTATTCATCATAATAACATTGTTGATGTCATCGCTGATGTCATCATGATGTCATTGATGATGTCACTGCTCATGGTCCCACATTTACTATTTAGTAGGCCCCACCTGGCCCCACTTTTACTATTCAGTGGAGTAAATATTTTTTTTACTATTTCGGTCATACCGAACTCGTTTGACCTCCGATTGACCTAAACTTTGCGCCTATGGACTCATATTGACGAGCTCTATCCAATGGTCCAATAAAATATTTTTCGATTCGGGAAAGTACTATTAACCCTAAAAACACTATTCACTCTTAAAATACTATTTACAACTAACCCGGTATTAGGGCTGTTACAATCTCCCCTACCAATTACAAATTTCATGCTCAAAATTTACCTGAACTGAAGAGCTGGGGATACTGTTGCCTCATAGTCTCTTCTGGTTCCCACCTCCTCGATATTGTGGTGATTCCAGAGAATCTTCACCAGTGGGATCTATTTGTTTCTGAGCTGCTTCGCTTCTCTAGCCAGGATCTTCACTGGATACTCCTCGTAATTTATGTCTGGCTGAACTCGAACTTCTTCAGGCTTGATTACATGACTAGGGTCTGAACGGTACCTTCAAAGCATAGAGACGTGGAAGACATCATGGATCTTCTCTAACTCTTGTGGAAGCTTCAGTTTGTAAGCTACTGGTCCAATCCGCTGAAGAATTTCATAAGGGCTAATGAATCTCGGACTCAGCTTGCCTTTCTTCCAAATCTCAGGACCTTTTTTCATGGAGAAACTTTTAGAAATACTTTATCTTCCACTTGAAACTCTATATCTTTCCTCTTCAGATCTGCATAAGACTTTTGTCGATCCATGGCTTCTTTGAGTCTGTCTTTAATCACTCGAACCTTTTCTTCAGTTTCTCAAATCAGATCTGACCCCACAATCTTGTTCTCACTGAGCTCTGTCCAACAAAGAGGAGTTCTACACTTTCTACCATACAAAACTTCATAAGGAGCAATCTTGATACTGGTCTGATAACTATTGTTGTAAGCGAATTCTGCTAAAGGCAAGTACCTCTCCTAACGGTTACCAAACTCAAGTATACAACATCTCAATATATCTTCTAGAATCTGAATTACATGTTCAAATTGACCATCAGTCTAAGGATAGAAAGTTGTGCTGAAATGTAATCTAGTTCCCATAGCTTCCTGAAGTCTCTTCCAAAACTGAGAAGTGAATCTCAGATCACGGTCTGAAATGATGGAGGATGGAACCCCATGTAGTCTTACAATCTCACTAATATACAACTCTGCCAGCTTGGATAATGAATAATCCATTCTGATAGGCAGGAAATGAGCTGATTTAGTGAGTCAATCAACAATCACCCAAACTGCATCATGTTTCTTTATTGTGAGAGGAAACCCTGACACAAAATCCATGGTTACCCTATCGCATTTCCATTCAGGGATGACAATAGGTTGAAGCAAACCTGAAGGAACTTGATGTTCTACTTGACTTGCTGACAAATCAGACACTTACCCACAAATTCTATCACATCACGTTTCATGCCTGGCCACCAATAGAGCAATTTCCAAATCCTGATACATCTTGTTGCAACCAGGATGCATGGCGAAGCTGTTGTGATAAGCTTCTGACAGAATATTCTTTCTCAAATCAGCTTGATCAGGAAAGCACAATCTCTGTTTGTAATATAGCCCACCATCTGAACCAATGAATAATCACTGACATGGCCATCTTTCACCTGAGACATAATGGTGGACAACCGATCATCCTGCTTCTGAGCATCTTTCACTTGCTGGAGAAAATCTAGCTTAACTTGCATTTCTGCAATCAAAGCTCCATCATCTGATAAGTCCAAATTAACATTCATAGCCCATAGAGAAGCCATGAACTTCCTACTGAGAGCATCAGCTACAATATTAGCTTTACCAGGATGATAGTCAATGAAGAACTCATAGTCTTTGATCAACTCAAGCCAACGTCTCTGTCTCAAGTTAAGCTCCTTCTGAGTAAGCAAATACTTAAGACTCTTGTGATTAGTATAGATATAGCATTTCTCACTATAGAGATAATGTCTCCAGATCTTCAATGCAAATACAATAGCTGCCTACTCAAGATCATGAGTAGGGTAATTCTTCTCATGAGTCTTAAGTTGTCGGGAGGCATAAGCAATCACCTTGCCTTCCTGCATTAATACACAACCTAAACCATTTCTGGAAGCATCACTGAAGACTACAAAGTCCTTATCAGATTCAGGTTGCACTAACACTGGAGCTTCAGTCAGCATACACTTAAGCTTCTCAAAGCTCTCTTGACATTTATCTGACCATTCAAACTTGACATTCTTTTGCAATAACTTGGTTAAAGGAGCTGCAATCGAAGAGAAACCCTTCACGAACCTTCTGTAATAACTGGCCAAGCCAAGAAAACTCCTAACCTCGGTAACACTCTTGGGTGTCTTCCACAAAAGGATCGCTTCAATCTTTTTAAGATCAACTTTAATACCATCTGTTGATACTACATGAACTAAAAATGATACCTCATTTAGCCAGAATTCACATTTACTGAATTTGGCATAAAGCTGCTTATCTCTCAGAGTCTATAAAATAATCCTCAAATGCTCATCATGCTCTTATGGAGTCTTTGAATACACCAAAATATCATCAATAAAAACAACCACAAACTGGTCCAAGTAAGGGTGGAAAACCCTATTCATCAGATCCATAAAAGCTGCAGGAGCATTTGTCAATCCAAAAGGCATGACCATGAACTCATAATGACTATACCTTATGCGAAAAGCTGTCTTAGGCACATCTGACTCTTTAATCTTTAGCTGATGGTAGCCAGAGCTTAAGTCAATCTTGGAAAACACGATCGCACCTTTCAACTGATCAAACAAGTCATCAATTCGAGGTAGTGGATACTTGTTCTTTATGGTGACTTTATTCAACTGTTTGTAGTCGATACACAACAGAAGTGATCCATCCTTCTTTTTCATAAAGAGGACTGGAGCTCCCCAAGGTGAAACACTCGGTCGGATGAAGCCTTTTTCAAGCAATTATTGCAACTGGATCCTCAATTCTCTTAGTTCCATGGGTGCCATTCTGTAAGGAGCAATAGAGATAGGTGCAGTACCAGGTACTAAATCAATAGTAAACTCTAACTCTCTATCAGGTGGCAGACCTGGAAGTTCTTCAGGAAAAATATCCTGAAACTCCCGAACAGTGAGCACATCTGAAGCCTTAAGTTCATCCTTTTTAGTCTCCATTGCATAGCAGAAGTAGGCAACACACCCTTTTCTTATAAGTCTCTTAGCTACAATAGCTAAAATCATATCAAAAAGAAAATTTGATCTTTCACCCACAATGACAATCTCCTGATCGTCTGCAGTTCTTAAAGTTACTCTCTTCCTCTTACATTCAACAGTGGCCCAGTAAGTGGATAACTAGTCCATACCAAAAATCACATCAAACTCTCAGAACGGGAGGTCAATCAAATTGGTATAAACCTTGTTCACTACTACACTATGCCCCAAAGGATTACTCACTAAGATATCCTGGTCTAATTGACTATCATGAAACCCTTTATCCCGAGCAACCGTAGTACTAATATAGGAATGCGTAGAACCAGGATCAATCAAAGAAAAAACTGAATGAGAGAGCAATGAGAATTTACCAACAATGACGTCTGGAGCATCATCCTGCTCACAGGCTCTAATAACATATGCATGTCCAGCGTATGACCCTGGCGTGGCCGTACTGAGGGGCCTGAAACTGCTTATGGAGGAATTGCTCCCCTACCACGTCCTCTCTGAGGGGCTGACTCTCCACCCAAAGCTAGTGATGCTGTAGTGGACTGCTAGGCCTCAGAACAATCTCTGATCTGATGTTCCCGAGACCCACATCTGAAACAAGCCCTGTTCATATATCTACACTCGCCCGGATGAAACTTCTTACAATAAGGGCACTATGGAAGTGGATCTCGTACTCTACTCCTAGGTGCACTAGCTACTGATGTGACTGGGGCACTTCTGCCGACTAGGTTCCTTTGGGTGATAGTAGGGGCTGCTGATGCACGGCCCTGAGACTGAGGAGGCCCTCTAAACTTCTTAATCTGACCAGCTGCACCAAAAAACTGACCCGGTTTCCTCTTTTGTTTTAAATGGGACTGTCTATCAGCCTCCTCTAACATAATCGCTGAGAGCTGCTTCAACCAAGGACCTCATATCCATATGTCTCTGAGAACCCAAAGCCAATTTCATGTTATTATGCAGAACTCTTTCAAATCAGTGGCATAACTTCTGCTCAGTCATGGACTCATCATCTAGATAGGCACTAAGTCGCTCGAACTATCTCTCGTACTCAGCAACTGACTTACTTTGCTGTCTGTGCCTCCACAAGGCATCTTGCATAGTAGATTTATACTTAGACCAGATGTATTTCTTCTCAAACTGAGTCTGGAAAAACCCCCATGTAACCTAATCAGCTGGAGTGTGTTTACGGACTAAACTCCACCAAGTGTAAGCAGGACCCTGAAGCAAAGCCATTGCTCCCTGAAGCATCTCATCTGGCAGACTCTGAGTGGTCTCAAACATACGCTTGAGCTTAAACAACCACTCCGCTGCCTGAACCGGAGTCAAAGGATCACAACCATAAAAATCCTCCGCTCCCAATCTCTTAATCTGTTCCAAAATAGGACTTCACATCGGTGGAGCTAACTGCTGTTAAGGACCCCGAAGCTGCTGCTAAGATTGCATAAACTGATAGAAATTTGCCATCATGTTCATAAACTCAAGCTGCTACTGAGGAGGAGGAACAATCGGCGGAGTAACCTGATGCCGAGGCGACCTCGATCGACTAATACTAACAGATGCGGCACTCTCCACATCACTATCACGGCGACTTTCATCTGAAGCCATACTCGCGATCTAACATAAGGAGCAAGCATACATTAGCCTCACATAACTATACTGTCCAAAAATTTATTGGCATGTACATGTACTTATACTATTCCCATTGACCCACACCGATCTTAGAACCACCTAAACCGAAGCTTTGATACCAATACTTTGAGCGCCCTAAAGCCCGATTTAATAACTGTTCATTTTAATCCGGTTAACCTAATTGAATTAGTCAGGTTATTAAATTGACAATTAATTAAAATCGGTAAACATTATTTTTTTGAATAGTACCGTATGTATGAATAGTGGCGTATGTGTGAATAGTACCGTATGAATAGTAATGTATAAATAGTATTGTATGTATGAATAGACAATTTACTTAAGTCTATTAATAAATATTTAATTAATCAATAAACTTAAAAATCCCATTTTTATTCATTATCAATTATACCGATTGACCTATAACTGTCTAAGTTACTATTCATTTAGTCAGTTTTCCTTTAAGTTGGAAACACACATTTTACTTTCCCAATTGTATTAACTTAATTTCTACCAATTATTAGTCATACAAAACACACATAAACTAGTGAAGTTTAGTAATCTGTTACAGACCAAAACCCAAACAATACCATAAGTCATAAACATGCCAAAGTCTTAACATACTTAAATATTCCAAATAATTTCTCTCATACCACTTCCAAAGTGTGAGGTATGCTCTGCTTCCAAAATCTTACGGAGTACCTACACGCAGTCAAATAAAACTACCAACCGAGCATTAAATATGCCTAGTGGTGATTGCAATGCCAGAAATTTCCACTAAAACTATTTTTTCATGCATAAATAATATTTAACAAATAATAGCATTTAATTATTCATAATTAAACATAATTGATTTAATTACCAATTATTCATGCAATATTTTATTTAATTATCTTTAAAACACACAATTAGTCAATTACACAATTAACACATAAATAATCTTATTTACCATTTTATCCTTAACTTATGGTAATATTTCACTTATACCCTTAAACTTTTTAAAATGACGAAAATGCCATTAGTTCAATTATACTTCACCAATATTACAATTATGCCATTAGTTCATTTTAATTTCACTAATATTACCATTATGCTATTAATTTAATTATTTTCACTAATATTACAATCTTGCCATTAATTTATATGCCAAATTATAACTTTACCCTCCAATTACCATTTTCATGCCAAATTACATTTTCACCCCTAAAAAGTGGCCAATTTTAATATTTAATCATTTATTTACATTTTTACCCTTGTTAATCATCCTTAACACACATATGCACAAAATTACTATTTTGCGCTCAAACTTTTTATATAATTCCATTTATGCCTGTAGACACTGGGTCCTGAGACAGCCCAGATCAGAGTTATCCAATGATAATAAGATGCCTACTCACAAGCAAAAAGGTTAAAAGTGATGATTTTCTGTTTAAATTTTCATTTTAGAGTGAAAAAAATAAAAATAATAAAAAATATTTTGAAAATTAGATTTGAAAAAGGGGTTTAGAAATTATAGTATTTTTTAGTTAAATTTAAAAAAAAAAAAAATTCAGCGAGTGTCGACGCGCAGCAGCGCCCACGCTCGCGCACCGCCTGCGCGCGTCGCTCGCATCGCCCGTGCGGAGTGACGTGCAGCGAGCATCCGCGCGCTGGGCGCGCCACCGACGCCCGTCGCCCTTGTTACGCCGAAATTGCCCAATTTCGCCCAAAAATTGATTTTTTCCGATTTTTTTCCACAAAATTCGATTTTTTATCCTTTTTTAAGAGATTTTCAGGTTTTCTTCATTTTTAAACTTAGATAAATGATATTATTAATTAGTTAATTAATTTTTCCCTTAATTAATTTTATTTTCCATTTTTTCTTGATATAAAAAGAAAATGATGGAAAGAGAAAATGGGGGGGGGAATTTTTTAGGGTTTTTTTTTCATCTTTTCTCTTTTTCTTCCTCTCAAAAATTCTCTCTAACTTTGATTGAATTTTTCCCCAACAGAAAAAATAAAAATAGTTCAATTCTTCTTCCTTTTTTCCAATAAAATTTCTTCTAAACATATTTTTAGAAGGAGTTTTATTGATGAACTTGATTTTGAGACAAATCAAATAATTATTTGCTATCAAAATTCATTTTTAACCTTTTATTTGTTTTCAATTAAATTTTTTAATGTTTTTTTATTATTTTGAATCATTTTTTGATGAACAATGGATTTTGGGGCAAACAAAATAATTGTTTGTTCCTAAAATCTAATTTTCATTTGATTTTCTAAAAAAGAAGTTTTTTTCCACAAATAATTTTTTCTTGAGACAAACAAAATGATTGTTTGTTCTTGAGATCATTTTTATTTTTATCAATAAAAATCATTCTTTAGGCAAAGAAATCGATTATTTGTTCTTAGAGAATTTTTTATTTTCTTTCATCATTTTTGCAATTTATTTCTTGGAATAAAATTCCAACATTTTATCATATTCAACTCTAATCTTGCACATCACAAACAAAGAAATCAATCATCATTTTTACCTTCATCGAATCCGAAACTCTAAGGGTAAATATTCTGGCCTCGATCTTTTAATTTTTTTATTATTTTGTTCATATTTAATTTATTAACATGTATATTTTTATTATTTTCATTTATTTATTTATTTATTTATTTATTTATTTATTCTTTTTTTATATGTTTATTATTGTCATTTATTTATTTATTTGTTCTATTGTCTATATGTTTATATATTATTTTTGGTTCATGTAAATATTGATTCCTCATTATTTGTAACATGTAACTAATTAGTTAATTTGGATTGATCTTTTGGCCATGTAAATATTTCATATTAATTGTGATAACATTAATTAATCATGTCACTTATTTAATTATTTTCATCATTCTTTTATTCATTTTTCATCATTCTTTTATTCATCATTCTTTTTCGTTGCTATTGTTATATATTTATTATTTATTCTTTTATTTGTTTATTGTCATTGTTCATTATTATTATTATTATTATTATTATTATTATTATTATTATTATTATTATTATTATTATTATTATTATTATTATTATTATTATTATCATGTTCATATTTTTATGTATTAATTCATTAACATATTTTATTTATTTTAATCAAATCATTTAATTCTTTTATCATTTAATATATTTTTTCATTTATTTTAAATTGTTAATATGGTAATTCATTTGTCATTTTGACGTCATCTTATTTTATCTTATTTTATTTTATTTTATCATTTATTATATACTTAGTTGATTTAATTGATTTAATTACTAACAATATTTTATTGGTGTTTTATTTTTATTTTAGAACTTATTTTCCCTTTTGGGCATTCTTGCAAGCACATGAGAAGATCCAGAAGGCTCGTTTGGGTTAGATATTTAATTGCTTTATTTGTAATATTTCATTTATTTAGCCTTTTCATTTATTTTGCCATGTAATCTTTAATGAAATTGTTTATTTTAGGCACGCTACAAAGAAAATCACAAAAACATTTCTATTAGTTAATTTGGTATTTTTTCTAAATAAAAATAGGACTAATGTCCTAGTTTTTCATACCCAAATAAACCATCACCTGTAACACATTTTTAAAAGTATACATGCGAGGCCCAATGTCCTCATTCTTAATCAATATCCCGATTTATGTATGATTTGTATTTTTTTTACAATGGGGGTTGTATTCCGCCCCTAGTTTTATTGTAATTTATTTTCATGCACTTTGCTTTAATTATGCTTTATTTATTTATCGCATTCCCTGAATGGACAATCTGCGCTTTAATTTAATTACATTAAATTGAATGAGAAATGGGATGAAACGATAAATTCAAAACTCAACTATAAACCTAACCAAGGTATGAATAAATGGGAAGTCCCGAATCTTCTCTGGTCTTTGAGCTCAACGAGGCGAGAGGGCCATCTCAATGTTCTATTGGGATGGGGCCTCCAAGACACCTCTTGTGTCCCGTAAAAGGCTTAAAATTGCACAATCCTAGGCGCTACAAGGCGAGAGGGCCATCCTAATGTTATATTAGGGTGGATGCCTCCAAGACACCTCTAGTTTGCCCAAGTGTGAGGCTAGAAGACCATCCTATCATTAGTGTGGAAGCCTCCAAGACACCTCCGGTTTGCCTATAATGGACATAGCAGCACTGTCTTAGTCTCACTGAGGCTAGACGACCTTTCCCAATGTTCTATTGGGTAGCGACTCCAAGAAACCTCCTTGCTGCCCAAAATGGATGCACTTGTTTTTCCTTACAAGTTTTCATGAACCTCCTCCCGAAAGCCCTCAAAACGGGCTGTTCGGGGCGTCCCGGGGTTCGACGCGCGTCACAGTGGCGACTCCGCTAGGGACAATACTCAAGACTTCTCTTCGAAAGTACCTTGGTTAAAATTTACAATTGAGTTTTAATTTAAAAATTTCATCCTTTTTTGAAACGGCATTGCATCTCATTAGAGCCTTAGATCTATGCTAGTTTGGTCCCTCTTTCAACCCCGGTGCGTTCCCGAAGCACAACCCTACGTTCACTCAATGTAGGGAAGTATTAAGGATAATCACCAGCCCAAGCCTCGTACCATCATGGTATATTAAATGGAGACCCGATCGGTTGTTACGCTCGTGATGAGCTAGACCCATTGGTAGGGACCATGCGTGGGTAGCCCTAAAGTAACATCACCTTGGCCAAAGCTCATGTAATGGAAATAGTTACTTCTCCTAAGTGGTATGAACCTTAATATTATACTTGTTGTATGGATCATTACGTATTGGACAAACCCAAATAGTTTGATTGGTCACCTAATCAAAGGTTTTCATGCCCTGATAGGCCCATGTTAACTTATTCGAACTGCCTAAATACACAATGATCACAATCCATGTGCCTGTGCATTAGTTAAGAGAGGTTATGCTACCGGGTTTTCACTGTGCACCATACGCTCACACACATCACACAATAAGTGTACAAAATCCAAATTCAAATGTACAAAGAATACAACTCTTCAAACAAAAGAAAACATAAAACAACAGAATACAAATTCTCAACAACAAAACAAAACAACAAAACAAAAGAAGAAGATATTTTCAAGGCCTTAAAAATCCAATATACTATAAAAATTAATATACATCCAAAATGTAAGAATCCCAAAAACTTACAAGAAAGAGAAAAAAAACAAACAAAAACAAAAACAAAAAATCATGTTAAGAGGTCGCCAAAGACATGGAAACCTATCCGCCTGCGGGCAAGCAACCAAAACCTCCAATCCAATTTCCTCTCTGGAGGCTCAAATGTAACTTTCCTCTGAGGAGGCTTAAATCCAATTTCCTCTCTGGAGGCTCAAATATAATTTTTCTCTGAGGAGGCTCAAACATAATTTTCTCTCTAAAGGCTCAAAATCAAAGTCTCTCAGTGAGCGTCAAAGTCTCTCAGTGAGCATCAAAGACTCTCAGTGAGCGTTAAAGTCTCTCAGTGAGCATTTAAGCCTCTCAGTGAGCACAGATTTTCAAAATCTCCCTGCGAGCACAGAGTCCTCTTAAGAGACACACAGGTGTTCCCAACAAGGATACCCCGATGGAGATGATAGAGGAATCGGTATCTAGGGAACAACTAACCGTCCTTCAGGGGGAAGACATTTGACAATACTGCCAACAGGCATGTACTGCCATAGGTATGCATCTCTTTTGTATACCCTACACATTTGCTTTTCCCTTTTTTGCTAAAAAAAAGAAGAGGTTCAAGATAAACACCGGCGATAGAACAGATTACAAATAGAGGTTGTAGTTAGAGAATAATGTATCTCATAGACTCTGTGCAGGCCGGGACGAGGCTAGCGGGACATCGGTGATAGAATAGATCGCAAATAGAGGTCGTAGTTAGAGTACTGCATCTCACAGACTCTATGCAAGCCGAGACGAGGCTAGCGGGACACCAGCGATAGAACAGGTTGCAAATAGAGGTTGTAGTTAGAGTACTACATCTCATAGACTTCGTATAGGCCGGGATGAGGCTAGCGGGACACCAGCAATAGAACAGATCGCAAATAGAGGTTGTAGTTAGAGTACTGCATCTCACAGACTTCGTGCTGGCCAAGACATGGCTAGCGGGACACCAGTGATAGAACAAATCACAAACAGAGATTGTAGTTAGAGAATACTACATCTCACAGACTCCGTGCAGGCCGAGATAAGGCTAGCGAGACACCAGCGATAGAACAGATCGCAAACAGAGGTTGTAGTTAGAGTACTGCATCTCATAGACTCCGTGCAGGCTGGGACGAGGCTAGCGAGACACTAGCGATAGAACAAATCGCAAACAGAGGTTGTAGTTAGAGTATTACATCTCACAGACTCTGTGCAGGCCGAGATATGGCTAGCAGGACACCAGCGATAGAACAGATCGCAAACAGAGGTTGTAGTTAGAGAATACTGCATCTCACAGACTCCATGCAGGCCGGGACGAGGCTAGTGGGACACCAACGATAGAACAGATCGCAAATAAAGGTTATAGTTAGAGTACTACATCTCACAGACTCTATGTAGGCCGGGACGAGGCTAGCGGGACACCAGTGATAGAACAAATTGCAAAAAGAGGTTGTAGTCAGAGAGTACTACATCTCATAGACACCGTCCAAGCCGAGATGAGGCCAGCGGGACAGACCAGCCACCGTGCATGCCGAAACAAGGACAGCGGGGCACACGCGATAGAACAGATCACAACGGGATTGTGGTTAGAGGACACTGCATCTCACAGACTCCGTGCAAGCCGAGATCAGGTCAGCGGGATAGATCAGCCACCGTGCATGCCGAGAGAGGACAACGGGGCAAATGCGATAGAACAGATCACAACGGGATTGTCGTTAGAGGACACCGCATCTTATAGACGCCGTACAAGCTGACCAGAGGCGAGTGGGATAATGCGATAGAAAAGATTGCAAATGAGCCACAGTCGGATAGCACTATAGCGCAATGGCAACAAGTCGCAACATTGCACACGGCAAAAAGGTAAGGGCTGCCTCAGGTATGCATCTCTTTCCTTCTTCTTTGAATTTTGGCTCATCTAGGCACTAGTGCACTAGTTTCCCCAAAATTGGGGGCAACTGTAGACACTGGGTCCTGAGATAGCCCAAATCAAAGTTACCCAATGATAATAAGATGCCTACTCACAGGCAAAAAGGTTAAAAGTGATGATTTTTTGTTCAAATTTGCATTTTAGAGTGAAAAAAATAAAAATAATAAAAAATATTTTGAAAATTAGATTTGAAAAATGGGGTTTAGAAATTATATTATTTTTTAGTTAAATTTAAAAATTTTAAAAAAAAAATTCGACGAGTGTCGACACGCGGCAGCGCGGTGCTTGTGCGCTGCGCGGAGCAATGTGCAGCAAGCATCCAATCGGCGAGTCGTGAAAAGCATGCACAATTCGTGCAATCCGATCGGGAAACTGGAGGTTTTCTAATGCGTCCGATCAGGAGAAAGGTTTCAATGGCTCAATCCGATCGGGAAATACAAAATCGGACTGGAGAAACACGATTCAAGCAAAAATAAAGGCAAAATACAATCGTCGACCAAAAACAAAGCAAAAAAAACTTACGGCTCAAACATACAGAAAAATAGGGGTAAACAGAGGAGATGATAACAGACCAATAAATGCAATATCATGTGATCAAAATGTGCAAAATATCATGCAAACATGTTTAATGAATCATAACGACAATAAACATACTATGAACAGGTTGATAAGATAAAAGGAATAATATATACAATATATACAATGAACAAAATATATACAAATGAAGAACAATGTAAAACCAAATAAAAAGAAGAAAGAAAGAAGGAGATCAAAGAAGGAGGTGGTTACCCAGTTATTTACCCTTAGATATGATATGTGATTTGCAGATGATGAAGTTCTGGTTTTCTCTTTGCTTCCCTTGAAAAAAGATAAAACCTTGAGTCAAAAAAGCTTTTTAGTCTAATGCTTTTGTTGAGAAGAAAAGCAAAATCTGATTGAATCCTCTCCTCTCTCTATTCTTCGGTTTTCAACTCCTCCTTCTCCGATATGCAACCCATGCCTCTCCCATCCTTTCAAAACCAACTCCCCATGAAAAATAGGAGAATGGACATTGAGGGGAGAGGCAGGTGAGACTTTCATCTCACCTATGAGATGGACTTCACGTTAGTGAGACGGGCCTCACTACCCAGGACTCCCAAGAACCCATAATTCTGTAAATATTTTTATTTTTATTTTTTTTAGCTAAAAACGGAAAACACATTTCACGAGGAAACCATCACTTTGATCTGTCTTTTGCCCGTGAATAGGCATCATTTTCATCATTGGGTAACTTTGGTCTGGGCTGCCTCAGGACCCGGTGTCTACAGACCTCCTTTAGTTTTTCGAGGTATATGTGGTTCCCTTGAATTTACCTTCATCATTATTATTCGGGACGGTTGCTCCTTCTTACCATGCCTCATTTTTTAGCGCCAAAGGATTCATCTTGACCCTTGTGTAAACTGGTTGAAGAAGTGGGTTCTCTATTGGCTGTAAAAGCTTGCATTTTACCTTCTTTCGATTTTGGTAGCTTAATTTCTGAGGTAGCTTTCAATGGTTGCAGGTTGGGTTGCAGGTTGGGCTTGGATGGTTTAGACCAAAACTATTGGTTCTTTTTTCTTTTTTTCTAATTTCATTTTCTACTTTTTTTTCCTTCTTTTTTTTTATTTTTTGTTTTTTATTTTTGTTTTTTTTTTTGGTTTTTGTGTTTGTGAAAACCCAAAGCCTTGTTCATCTTGAATTTGATAGTCTGGCTTCTGAGACAACACCTTAATGATTGGAGCTTGATTTTGCTTAGCTGCATTATGTTCATCCTAGATTCAGAGGAAGCAAAGGAATAACTTTTAAAAATTTCAATTACTGTCGAGTTGACAAATTGAAGCAGATTGCCCTGGCATGTCACTCCAGGTCCAGGTAAAGGCCATCTTCTTTTTTTCTTTTCCTTTGATCTCTCCAATTTTATCTTGCTTCAGGAGCAGATTGGATGCAACCAAGATTATTTTGTTAAAACTGAATGAAACAGTGTTTATGAAACTAATGCCTTAATCATGATTATCACTTATACTTGATGCGATAAGATATGATAATGCATATATAAGAAAAGCCCATATTATAAAAATAGAAAAGAGAAACAAGTGCATAGTTCAGGAACACACTTTATATAAAAAGGAAGGCATTGTAACAACACTAATTTTTTCTTTCTTCCTCCAGGTCAAGTATCAATTCTTGAATGCGATCTCTTAAAGGATGGCAATAGTCTGTTCTATGCCCTGTGTACTAGTGATATGCACAATACCAGTCTGTTCTCTGTCTAAGCTGTCCTTAACTTGGGGCTGGCCCGGCTGGCAAGGGTTGTAACTTCCCTTCCTTGATGAGATGGCTGAAATGCCAAGATAATGGCCTACCCGAGATAGTGAGGTGGCGTTGAGTCATTCCTGTGGTAGAGATTTCTGCTGCCCCATCATTGCCCCCGCTACCACTGCTACTTCCTTTGTTTTTGCCAAAGGCCAGGTTTGCAGATTTGGTCATTTTATCCAGATGCTCGGCCTTAGCTTTGATGGCTATATCTTTCAGGGACTCCCATTCCTTTAGCCCCTTCATCTTTAACCCATCCTTCAAATATGGGCTGGCATTCCTGATAAATAGCCTGATCTGGTTTGGAGTTCCGGATTCCTCTTCATCTCCATTACCCGGTTCCTCCATCGGGTCAGGCAGTCATGGAATGACTCGCCTGGCTTTTACTGCAGTAGCTCTAGATCTTTCAGAGTGACCTCCATCCTTGTGCTACAGTCGTACTGCTAAAAGAAATCCTCCGTCAGCAGATCCCAGTCTTCTTTTGTTCTCCAATCCAGTCCATAATACCAGTCTACCGTAGGACCAGTCAAACTTAAATAGAAGTGCTCTACCTTCTGCCTCTTTGTTAGCGTAGTGGCCTTCATTACCAGAGAGTATTGCTTGATGTGTGCAGTGGGGTCCGATATGCCATCCAACTTTGGGACATCAGGCATCTTAAAATTTAGAGGGATTAGATCCTCTCCATACAGCTCTTTATCCTCGGGGTTCATCCCCTTTCCCATCATCAGTATTCGGGACATCACCTTGAACTTCTCCTCCATCTTCTTCCATATGAACTGCTCTATCTGAGGTGTCTTACTTCTCACCACTGTGGGTTCTTCATGTTCCTCCTCTACATTATCATATTTTAGCCTATGGGCGCCTCCTCTTATCTGGCCCATAGATGTGGTAGCCCTTAAATCCACTAGTGGTGGATGAACCTCCTCAAGTGGGTCCTCTCTAGCCTCCTCCTATTCATTCTGTCTCATGAAAGGGGCAGTTGGGTTTCATGCAGCAGGTTGGGCCATTGTCGCCATCATGGCCATAATTCTATTCTCAAATTCCTCAAACCTCCTACTAACTTCTTCAACAATCATGGCCCGGGTTGTATCTACCTCCCTCAGTGAATTGGTCATTTCTGTAAATTTTCCTGAGTGCCTGTTAATCACACTTGACTCTGATTCTGGTTGCTTAATCAAAACCCTCTGATAAGGCAGGCATTGGAACCCCTAAACCAGCTAGAAAAGTGGTCCGTGATGGCTAAAAAATTAAGGAGTTAGAATGATGTATGAATAACATGTAATGTATGATCATACTATGCAAATGGTCCTCAATGGCTACAAGAGATTACAATAATACAAGTGATGAATGGACACTACAAAAAAACAGGGAATTAGCGACGGACATTTCCGTCGCTAATACCTTAAATTTCGTCGCTAATTAATTTTAGCGACGAGACGACTAGCCGTCGCAATTTCGACCGTCGCAAGCATATTGCGACTAAATAATATTTTAGTCGCTAAAAATAGCGACGAAAAAAACCGTCGCTATTTACATAAATTTCGTCGCTAATTAACCTTCGAAATTAGTCATGAAAAATATTAAAAAATATTAGCGACAGATATTTCATCACTATTCCGTCGCTAAAAATATTAAATTTATTATTATTATTATTATTATTATTATTATTATTATTATTATTATTATTATTATTATTATTACCTCCGATTTAATAGTGCATATGACGTCGCTAATTTAGTTTTAACATTTTTATTATTATTATTATTATTATTATTATTATTATTATTATTATTATTATTATTATTATTATTATTATTATTATTATTATTTACAATTTAATTTTATTGTTATTATTATAATATCAATGTCAAATTCTTGTAAATGAAAATTCAAACAAGGGCATGATTATAATCATGGAAATGAAAATTCTTGTAAATGAAGTGAGCAAGCCATCTTGAAGCTGCAAAGCATAGCATTACGAGCAAGAACATTGCAGTTCTTGTAATTAAATATGTCAAAGTTTGAAAGCTGGTTCATTAGGGATGAGGACAACAACCACAAAGCAATTCAAGTAGTTAGATCGCTGCAACAGATTGTTGAAAATCTAAAGTCATTATTACACATTAAAAGGGACACCCACTTTCTGCAATTTGTGGAATATAAGATTCAAAATTTTCTTCAGTTATGTATGCATTAATACATATATTATTAGCAATTATACATCTAATGAGCAAAACTTTTAGGGCTGGAGAAATCACACTTCATTCAGGCATTCTATCAAACAATTCTCGAGCAGTACCCATTTCACCAAATTTATTATACATATAAAGAAGTTTATTCAGATGCAAATATTAATTTGCTACAATTTCAATTTCCAGCGGAGCTTAAAACCAAATCAACCCACAAAACAAGCCATTCTTCTCAAATAACAAAACATTAACTTTCTCAATATTAATTTTCATGAGAAGCCAAACCAAGAAAAACCCACAAGCAAAAATCAACTTATAAATCAATTAAATTAAATCAATAAAAAGTCACTTGACCGTAAGGAAGATCGGAAACGTTGCCGTCGCCGATGGTCACGCGCTTGAAGGACTCTCCGTTTGACCGAAAACGTCGCCGGAAGCTCACGGGTTCCTCCACTCCCATCTATTTGCTGCTGGCGAGTGAGGACGATCAGCTAGTACCGGAAGACTCGTCCCATCCTCCTCTGTCGTCCGGCGATGTGCGTGTGGTAGTCCGACATCGGAGCTGGCCGGTGAACGAGAAAGACCGTTCGGCTCCTCTCTCCAAAACAGGCTAGAAACGGTGGAGATGGGCGGCAGATCGGAGGGCGAGGATGATGGGCTCGCCGTTGTGGTGAAGCGCGCGGTCGTCGCCGGCACCGGGCTCCCGTCGCCGAGCTCTCTCTGTCTCTCTCTTCCTTTCTCTCAGTTTGCTCTCCCCTGTTCTAATTCCCCGTTTCTGTCTTTCCCTCTTTCTAACTTTTTCTAAAATATAACTTCTTTTTCTAAAAATTGTTTATATAATTAAAAAATTTAAAAACTTTTTAGCGACGGAATTTTCCGTCGCTATTTCGTCGGTAAAACCTACACCAAAAAGAAAATTTTCGTTTTAGCGACAAATTTGAAAAAGCGTCACTAATCAGTCGCTAATTAGCGACTGAAAAAATGTTCGTCGCTAAATTTCGTCGCAAAAAAAAAGCGCCATCAGTTGCCGCCAAAAATTAGCGACTGTTTCCTTATTTTCATCGCTATTCAGTCGCTAAAAATGAAAAAATGGATTTTCGCGACAGAATTGAAAAATTGTCGCTAATCTGTCGCTAAATAGCGACTGAAAATTGTCCGTCGCTATTTTTAGTCGCTAATTGCAATTTTTTTTGTAGTGGGAAAAACGATGCCTAGGATGATATGTACATGTAAGAATTATTTGCAAAGAATAGGATGTACACATAGGGAAGAAATAATAATTACTTTTTTTATGCATGAATGTGCAATGCAACATCCACAACCACATGTAAGTAGATAGATCCTTCCAACCTTATCTCTCCCACACACGAGGTCATGTGATCTCTTTCCTAGGCGGGCTTGATCCATGGGTTAACAGGGAACCCGATGGACGCGCATGGTGCACGGTGAAAAACCGGCAGCATAACCTCTCTTAACCAATGAGCATACGTATGGGTTTTGATCATTGTGTATTTAGGCAGTCCGAATAAATTGACATGGGCCTATCGGGGCATGAAAGCCTTTGATTAGGTGACCAATCAAATTATCTAGGTCTGTCTAATACAAAAAGATCCATACAGCAAGCATTATATTATAGTTCATGCCATCTAGGGGAAGTATCTACTTTCATTACATGAGCTTTGGCCAGGGTGATAATACTTTAGGTCTACTCAAGCATGGTCCCTACCGACGGGTCTAGCTCATCACGAGCATAACTACCGGTCGGGTCTCCATTTAATATACCAAATGGTATGAGGCTTAGGCTAGTGATTATCCTTAACACTTTCCTACATTGAGTGAACGTAGGGTCATGTTTTGGGAATGCATCGGGGTTAAAAGAGGGACCAAACTAGCATAGATCTAAGGTTCTAATGACATGCAATGCAATTTCGAAAAAAGGGTGAAATTTTAAATTAAAATTCAATTATATGTTTTAATCAAGGTACTTTTGTAGCGAAGTCTCATTTAAGTCCCAAGTGGAGTCGCCACTGTGATGCGCGCCGAACCCCGGGGTATCCCGAACAACCAGATTTTAGGGCATTCGAGAGAGGTTCATGAAAACTTGTAAAAAATTACAAGTGTGTCTACTTTGGGCAACAAGGAGGTTTCTTGGAGTCGCCACCCAATAAAACATTAGAAAAAGTCATATAGCCTCATTGAGCCTAAGACAGCGCAGCTGTATCTATTTTGGGCAAGCCAGAGATATTTTGGAGTCTCCATCCCAATAGAACATTGGGATGTTACTCTAACCTCATGGAGCCTAAGAGGACGCATATACATCCATTTTGGGCAAGCCAGAGATATTTTAGAGACTCTGCCCCAATAGGACATTGAGGTGATCCTCTAACCTCATGGAGCCTAAGATTATGCAAATTGGGCCTATTTTGGGCAACAAGAGATATTTTGGAGACCACACCTGTAACACCCTCTCTACACTTATACTATACATACATATTGCATACGAGCTAAACTCTAATAATGCAATAGTACATACTTATATCGCAGTTCAAAGATGCATGTAATTTTTTTTTTAAACTCATTTAACCTAATGCATATGTAAATCCAAGTTTACATAGTTAAATATTACTTTATTTAACTAAAATAACCAATTAAAAATGTTCTTTTATTTGTCATGTTAAAAACTTGCCGATTGACTTAAAACTATCTTATTTACTATTCATTTGGTCAAAATCCGACAGCATAATAGCTAAAACTTAGCTACAAAAAATCTGCAATCAAGCAATTACACAGCCCAACTCAAGGGCACAACGATTATAACTTAATATCCATTCAAAATCCTAATCCATTCCCGTCAAATCAGTATGAACTAATCCAAAACAATAATATCCATCAATAATATCTAACTATTCCAATAATATAGAGTATTCATATACATGCCATTATAAGCCTAAAATCCAAAAATATACATGTACATGATTCTAAAATCCTACCAAAACATGTCTATTCAAATGAAAAATCTTCATTCAGCTTGCTTCCAAAAGCGAGGCGTACTTACTTCAACACATCGCTTATCAACCTACATGTAGTCATAAAACACTAAATGCTGAGCTTAAATACGCTCAGTGGTGGTTACAATTCTAAAGATTTCCATTAAACAATTTATGCATAAAGTAAAATGTGCATATAAAACACAATAGCATATAGTACAATATAATATCTCATTTAAACATTTAAACATAAAGTCTAATATAAGCCATACCATAAGTTAATCTACAATGTAACCCATCAAAAATCTTTATTGGAGACAAATTATAGTTTAGTCCCTAAGTTACACTTATTTCCATTTTGTCATTTAAATGCATGTATTTACAAAAATGCTACTAATAAGCATCATAACACATGAATTCATTACTTAGCATGCAATCACAATTTTGTCCTCCTAAAGGACATATAATACTAAAATACTATTTAATCCATAAGTCACTGGCAATTAACATATTAAACCAAACATTAACTATCAATCACTTTTGTCACTTTTATTCAATTATGCATAAACATAATAATATAAATATTTACAATATTCTGGCTCATTATAAACATTTGATCATTATGTTCCATATATCAACTCACATTACTTATAAACTAAATCATAAGTGAAATTACAACATAATCAATCAATAAATCTCTCTCGAGGTAAATTGCAATATAGTCAATCAATTAATTATATTAGAGACATATTACCATAAAAAAACCCAAAATTTCATTTAATTACAAATTTACCATTACTATTCATTATTAACCATTTTAATCTCCTTTTTACCATATTGCCCCTGTATAAAACTGGCAGATATCTATGATCAGGATAAACGAGACGTGAACCCCAAAGGCTCATAAACATACTAGAGAGACCCCAAAGGACCACCCCTGTCTTTACCAGAGAGACCCCGAAGGACCGCCCCTGTCTTTAAATACAGACAACACAAATATAGATCGGTACTTTATTAAGACAGAACAATATACAGAATAGGACCGTCGTTGGCCTATAATAAGTGAGACGCCATTCTCACACCCGCGATCTTATATCCCTATGGCTAGCCAATATATCCTGAACTAGACTTGACTACCAGATTACTACATAGGGCATCGTTATTTCATTTTTCATATTTTTAAATTACCAATCATACTTTTCATTGAATTTTATCATACTATTCCATTCTTTTCCATCCAAATCATGGATTATACATTCTATTTCCAATCATTTGCCATTTCATGCCATAAAATCCATTAAATCACCATAATACACATGGATACATACATGTAACCCATTAATTCTTTTCATCACCTTTAACATTTATTTAGGTGATTTACATGTCGCGTAACATAGCTATGCCATTATTTCATATCAAAACACATCAAAATCATGTATTTCACATACCTATACCATTCGGCCTATGTAATCAACATCCATTAAAAGGCATAAAAATCATCACATACCATAGAAACACATGAATGGTAACATCATATCATCATTACCCATGTTTTATCTTTTCATTTTAGTTATCCAAATCGTCATTACCCATGTTTTATCTTTTTATTTTAAGTCAAGTAAAATCTAAAATTTCCATAATAGCATAATTCACCATAAATTATTCAATTTAATTCAAATAAATTTTCATTTAACTAATTATCCAATTTTTAGTATCAAATATACTAAAATCTCAACTTAACATCAATTATGTCAAAATGTACATAATACATTATTTCATTATAAAATTCTTAAATAAATTCAAACAAAACCAATTAATTCAAATTACACTTAAAATCATATCTATAAACATATAATGGCTTATAACTCATAAATAACAACATTATTCATTAAGATAATTACAAATTCAATTTCGGCCATTTACAAAAAAAATTCTTTAAAATTTATTTTCCATCATTTAAACATATATTAAATTATATTATCACTTAATTAGTAATTATACGCATTTAATTATAAATAAAACACCAATTGAGGTTCAGGTTTAATTCGGGAAGAAAATACACTTCATTCAAAACAGGATTTAGGGAAATAGACCATTAACCTTAACTTGCAACACTGAAACTAATATGAAAAAACCATTTTTAGCCAACATTATCTTCTTAACAAATGAACCCCAAGATGTTAGCAGTCTAATGGAAGAATTTCAGGTTATTCAGAGCTGTAACCTAGGAGATATGACATTATAACCACAGACTGCTCCAAAACCCTATTCTAGAAACAAAGCTACTATTTTGGACACTTTTGGGGACCTTAGAGCCAGAAATTAATTATGACTATTTATATAATAATTGTATACATAAATGTTAAGGTTGTAATGCCTTTGAAATCACCCAATTTGGAGATTCCTAACTCAAGTTATGGCCTAAAAATCGAACTGAGGTCAGACAACATCAATGGCAGAACTGGTTCCAGCCACTCGGCCAAAATAAAAAAAAAAGCCTTCTATTTTGCCACTTTTAAGGATGTTAAAGCGAGAATTAGTTCATGGTCATTAATAAACTTTTATAGGTATGGATGTCATGGATCTAACGAAACTAGAATCACTCAATTTGGAGTTCTCAAACTCTACTTATATCCAAAATAGTCACCAAAGATCAGTCAACCCCTTAGGCAGAATTGCACTAGAAAATTTAATAACCTTATAATCAATTAATTTGACACCATCAATTCATCAAATTCAATCCAAATCAACATAACAAGTATACAAACACTTCAAAATATTCAATCCATTAACAATTCTTTATTAACACAATAATTAACACAATAATTTCAAAATTTCATTACCCTAAATTCAAATAAATTCAATGAAAATCTAAAGAATTTGTAACCACATACTTTTAGACTCTTTCCCCTCCATTAAACCTCCTTTTCTTTCTTTTTTTTTTTACTTAGAAGAATCACCTTCTTCACCTTAAAACCATCATGGCAGCAACACCGACAAGGAAAACCCAATAAAACCTCACTTCAATAACTCAATTAAACCATTAAAATAACTAAATACAACCGATTAGAACTATATAAACCAACTAGAAACCATTAATTTCACTTACCTTTAAACTGCCCAAAAACCTAACTTTTTGATTTCTCTCAAATCTTCACCAAATTCAGAAATTAGGGCTTCTATAACCTTCATTAGGGGCTGATAACACTTGAAATGCTTAGATTTATGGAAGAAATTGGAAGAAGAAAAAGAAATTTTATTAGAAAAGGGAAGAAAAGAGCTTCGGTTCTTAAGGGAGAGGAGGAGAACGAGACTGAACTTAAATTCTGGGTTAAGAGACAGATTATTAGGCTTATATAGTGCGTTTTTGGGTTAGTTTAAGGTCCAATCAAGTTGGGTCAACCAATCCAAAGCCCAAACCACTTTTATGGCCCAATTTGCAAAATTAAATTAATTTTCTCTCTTCCTGAGCTCAAATTCTCCCAAAATTAATACCAATATTCATATCATATAAAAACTAGGTTGTACACCAAATTTCACCTCAATCGGAGTTTGTTTTATGCAGAAATACTCTCAGGGCTGTAAATAGGCCGATTGGGAAGTCAAGTATAACCATCCAAATAAAATGGGTCTCCTGGCCAACTGCTAGAATTATCGTATTAGAAAACTCAACACAACTTTCTTTACAGACCTAAGAGATAGATAGCAGGATCCAAGAAAGATGAATAAGAGTATTTTAATAAAAGAGAAAGAGAAAACTTAGAAACTCATCGTATAAGAGAAAGATAAGATTTTATTACTTCAAGCTTATCTTACAATGGAAACTTACGCGCATATTTATAGGCCTTGAGAGAAGGCTTACATCATTACATCCATAAGCAAGCACTAAGACAAGATAAGAAGGAATCTTATCTTTATAAAAGCTACTTTAATCCTTATTGGATGGATGGATGGCTTCATGAGACGGAGACATATTCATGTCTTCAGGATCCTGATCTTGGGATAACTAATCAAAGACTTCCAAGTCATCAAACTTATCTTTTATGCTTTGAACTATGTCCTAGTTTGGAGAGAAAATCTTGGGTGGCATTGGTGGCACTGGTGCTATCATTATCATTATGATCCTTATTTTCTTGTCCTATGTTCATATCCATATCAAGATATGGATCTTGGGAATCCTGGAATAGTGCATCAAGATAATTAGGTTGGAGGGATGATTCAGCAATATCAAAGGTAGGTGGATGCAAAGAAGATTTCTCAATATTATTCAGTTCACAAAGCATGGAGTGGGGAGCAGTCTTGACAGCTGGTTCTTCTAATTATGCATTATTGGTAAATGTCTCCCAGTAAAAAGCTTGAGGCTGATCCCATATGGTATTCTTGGAAGGATTCCATATGTAGGCATATGGAAGAAATAGAGTACCATATAACCTCTTGCAAATGATTCAGTCATGTTCAAAATGTTGGGACATTGGATCTTTGAGAGGAGCTGATGTCGCCACCATGAAAGTGGTGCATACCACCGTAAAAACTGCCAGTGGAATAAAGTTTCTTTCTCAGGGTCTTTGAGAATTTCATAAAGAACAATAAGAGGGAACAAAACAGCATGAGTGTAGAGTGTAGAGAGACACCAAAGGAACCAGAGTTCCTCTTCACAACAAGGAGAATCATAGAACATTTTAAACAAGATAGACCAAGGTTGATCTATTATGAAATAATTCTCCGTATGGGAAATTTCTCTTTTCTGGGTGAAAAGATGAAGATAATGAAACATGTGACGAGTGGCAAATTATTTGATAATAGCAGGAGAGGTACGAGGACAATTGGGGGGAATAGATTCTATTCGGATAGTTGGTCAGTTAAGGTGAGCTGGTTGGCTTTTCAAGTAGGGATGAGGTTTGTATTGTTCCATGGCCATAATATGGGTAAGAGGAGGGATGGATTGAAGATCTTGTTTTTAAGTCTTGAGAGATAATCTAGAATGAGATTCTTATCTCCTTTTATATGCTGAACTTCAAAGTTATATTTGCTGAACCATTCTTCCCATCGAAGAAGTTGATGATGTAGAACTGACTTCCCTTTAAAGGAAAGCATCTTTGGAAAAGATGAACAGTCCATGACAACTGTAAAGCAGTGTCCAATGAGATGAAAGTCAAATCTTTTGATTCCATACTTTATAGCTAATATCTCCTTAAAAGTAGAATGGTAGTGGCATTCTGATTCTTTGAACTGGCCACTAGCATAACCATAGATCTGTTGAGCATTGTCTTTTTCTTTCAGGAGGACTGCACCCTAACATTCATCACTAGCTTCTGTCTGAAGGAATCTTTTGCCAGTAGAGGAAATATGGAGAGGTGGCAAATTCTGAGTGACTTCTTTGATCTTTTTGATTGAGTGGGAGTGGACGTCAGACCATGATGGAGGCTTCTTTTTCAAAAGTGAAGTGAGTGGTCTTGACAGGTGGCTAAAGTGTGGAATGAATTATCGGATATAGTTTCCGATTCCCAATAATTGTTGGATATGCTTTTGAGAAAGGTGATGATCTGGAAAGGTGAGGAGTTCTTTAGCCAGATGGGTTGAGGTCTGTAAGCACCATTGGAGAAATGCATCCCTAAGAAATCAATTTCCTTTTTTGCTAGAATCATCTTAGATGGTGATAACATAATCCCATGTTCTTTAGTTAAATTAGTGAAAGCCTGTAAATGGCTTTGGTGAGTTGGAACATCTGGGGAAAATATTAGAACATCATCAATGTATATCAAGGCAAAAGAGAGAAGTGATTTGTATATCCTGATCATGGTCTGTTGAAAGATAACAGTCCATTGATAATGGAAGTTAGGGATACAGAAAGCTGTTTTGGGAGGATCTTGTGGGAGGATCCCGAGTTGCCAAAAACCAGCTTTTAAATCAAACTTGAGATGCGAGTGTAACGCACGCCAAACTTAGCAAAGGCCCTCATAGGCGAGACCCGCTTTTAGGGCTCGAGGGATTGGTTCGCGTCTTTTGATCTTGGGCAACATGAGACATCTTGGAATTCCTTATCCAATAGAACATTGGAAAGTTCATCCAGTCCCATGAAGCCTTTAGGCACCTTTGAGTCATTTTAGAGTTGCCGCACAATTTACAAGAAATTGGAAAAGGTCATTTAACCTCTACGGTCTAAACTAGAGAGTAGCTCGGAACTTCACACTTATTCATGTCTTTGGTTAATTATAAATGAGTTTTTAATTTATAAAATTTCATCTCTCATATCACGCGTTTAATGCAATTTATTTAAAGTACACTTCAAGCATCGAGAAAGCAATAAAAGAAAAATATAAATAAAGCAATAAATAAAGCGGTAAACAAAGCAGTAAACACATAAAGCCACGCCATTTACAAAAGGAAAATTGGGACAAATACAATCCCCCAAATGAAAAAGAAAAGCTGAATAAAATTTAAATAGAAATCGGGACAGAATACAATCCCCCAAATGAAAAAGAAAAGTTGAATAAAATTTAAATAGAAATCGGGACATAATACAATCCCCAAATGAAAGAAAATAAAATTGCCACAAAAATAATTAATTACAAGGGCCCACAAAATATAAACGTAAATTTAAACAATCACACAAAATCAATCAAAAGGGGTAACATACATAAATCGGGACATTTATTTGGTTTAGGAACATTGGTTCCTTCATGCTCACTTAAAAATGGATCGAAGAGTTATGGTATTTGTTGTGAAAATCGGGATGAGCGATCCCATTTTTAATAAATCAACTCTTTCTTTTAGTCCGCGATATTTTGCATTTTTGGTTAAAATTTAGGACATTGGTCCCAATTTATTAATTAAAATCCCAACTTAATTATACAAAATATTTTTGTAATTTTTTATTTGGCACGTGTTTAAAATAAACTATTTTATTTATAAGCGCAATACAGTCACTTAAATAGGGATAGGAAAGGTCTCACCCAAGTGATGTAAACTCCTACGTGTCGCAAGGAGTTTGATAATAATAAATGCTCAAACAAATAAGCACAACATTTTAGCCCCAACAAAAGAACAATAAAAAATGTTAGTAATAATTCCAAAATTAATCAAAAATAAAACTAGAGAAAATCTAGTGCAAAATTAATACACCAATAGAATACAAAATAAGTCAAATTGAACACACTAATTTAATATATTAACATCATACATGAAAAAAAAATGCAAAGTATAACGACGATAAAAAAAATAACAATAACGATAATAACACCAATAACAACAACAACAAAAATAATAATAACAACAACAATAATAATAATAATAATAATAATAATAATAATAATAACAAAAAATAATAATCATAATAACCTAACAACATATATAATGATGATAGTAACAACAAATAATAATAATAATAATACTAATACTAATAATAATAATAATAATAATAATAATAATAATAATAATAATGATGATCATAATGACAATAATAATAATAATAATAATAATCACAAGCCAATGAAATTAAATGAGTAAATAAAAAGGAAGGCAATTAAACATGCAATATACAATAATAACATTTAAGCATACAAAAAATCATAAATAATAATAATAAAAGAGAAAATCATGCAAATCTTATTTTTCATATCATATTTACCCATTTTTATGCCAATGAGAAAATAAAGATTGAAAACTCATGCTATAGAATAAATCTCAACCCAAAAAAACACATACATGCATTAATACAAAAAAGTAAAGTAAAATAAAGATGAAATAAATTAACATGAATAAAATAAAATAAAAATAAAATAAAAAATGGATCCAAAAATCTTTACCCTCATAATTAAATGATATGGAAGCAAGATGTCCCGATCTATTCTCTTGTCAAGATCCGAAAATAAACTCAAAAAAAAATATTCAAGAAAATCTTGAATTTATGTCTCAAAAAAATTCATGAACACTAATACTCAAAAATGATTTGATTTTTTTTTTGTATTTGATGTTTGAGAAAACTCAAGTGAAGGAATTAATTTTCCTTTCTCAAAGTTTTCAAGTTCAATAAAAATTTTAGATCTAAGAAAAAACTAGAATGGAATTAAAGAAGAAAATTTTTAGATTTAAGAAAAGAAAATTAAGAAAATTAAAGAAAATGATTTTAAATTTTGAGAAAAAAAAAAGATGAACTCCAAGAACAATAAATTCCTTGTTTTTCCAGCAAAATACCCTATCTTCCTTAAGAACACCTTCCTCAAAATACCTTAGAAAAACTCTCCTCACTTAGAAAACTTTCCTTAGCCCAAAAATCTAATATTTTTCCCTTTCCCCAAAAAATGAAAAATAATCTTCCGCAAAAACTCAATTCTCTGCCCCAATTTAGTCCACTTGCAGCTTTTTTCCATTTCCCTCTTCCCCAATTTCAACAAAAAAATACCCAAAAATTCAAAATAAAATTCTAAAAGTCAAATATTTACAATTAATGTTTTTATTTATTTTTAATTATTTTTTTTGTTATTTTTTGACTTTTAACACCCACCCAATTTGACTAATATTTGTCAAATTTCAACAAAATCTGAAAAAAAAATCCCAAGAAAAAAATCATTTTGTACCTTAAAAATGTGAAAAAATTGATTTTCGGTGGAAAATGGCGAAATCGGCGGAAACTGGGTGGAGCTGGCGAGTTTTCTTGCAGCTGGGGGGGACCCTGCGCGGATCGGCAAGAAATCTCGCCGATCGGGCGAGATGCTGCGCGCAGGGCAGCACGCGGTAGCCTCCGCGCATCCGAAAAATTATATATATTTTTTTTTAATTTTTTTTTAGAAAATAAAATAAAAATCAAGTGCAAATATGGACAAAATATAAAGATACAAATAAAAATAAAATAAAAATAAAAATGAGAATAAGAATAAACATTTTAAAAGATTTTTGAGACCAATAAAAGAATCTGACAAAGAGATGATCAATTCCTACTTTCTTGCTTGTGAATTAGTCTTTATCTTCATCATCGGGTAATCCTGATCTTGGATCGCCTCGGGACCCGGTGTCTACAGTTGCCCCCAATTTTGGGGAAACTAGCACACAGGTGCCTAATTGAGCCAAAATTCAGAAAAGAGGAAAGAAGCACGTACGTGAGGCGACGACCTTCCCGTTGCTATGAAAATGAATCATCTTTTCTTAATTGCAAGCCTACTTTGGACTTCCAAGATGTGGGTTTCGTCCTCAAATGGTGATGCGCCGAGTTCGCTCCGAACTTACAAAACGCAAGAAGTGCTCTCTTGAGCTACATCTAGTTGCTGACAAGACTACGAAGTGCCAATGTCATTGGATATCGCTGAGCCATTATCTAGGCTACAAAGTGATTGCACCGAATCGCAGACAAGATTACAAAGTGCGGCTGTTCTTGAATATTACCGAGCCGTTGTCTAGGCTATAAAGTGATTACACCGAATCGCTGACAAGATTACAAAATGCAGATGTTCTTGAATATCACCGAGCCGTTATCTAGGCTACAAAGTGATTGCACCGAATCGCTGACAAGATTACAAAGTGCGGCTGTTCTTGAATATCACCGAGCCGTTGTCTAGGCTACAAAGTGATTGCACCGAATCACTGACAAGATTACAAAGTGCCGATGCCATCCTCAGATGGTGATGCGCTGAGTCTGCTCCAGACTCACAAAATGTGAGAAGTGCTGCTTTAAGTTACATCGAGTCATTGATAAGACTACGAAGTGCAGGGGCCATCCTTAGAAAGCGATGCGCCGAGTCTGCTCCAGGCTTACAAAATGCGAAAAGTGCTCTCTAGCATAACTTCAGTTGTTTCCTGAATAAAACAAACTTTGATCAGATCAATTTATCATTGTAATCTGTCGATCATCTAACTCCCATGAAGGCTCAATTGCTATAACTTTACCAATTTGTGGCTTATCATATAATTTCCATCCTTGTCATTTTATTATCTATGGTTTTTAAAATATTTTTTAGAAAATAAAATAAAAATCAAGTGCAAATACGGACAAAATATAAAGATACAAATAAAAATAAAAATGAGAATAAGAATAAACATTTTAAAAGATTTTTGACACCAATAAAAGAATCTGACAAAGAGATGAT
This sequence comes from Excoecaria cochinchinensis, assembly GCA_947683425.1. Classification (NCBI taxonomy): domain Eukaryota; kingdom Viridiplantae; phylum Streptophyta; class Magnoliopsida; order Malpighiales; family Euphorbiaceae; genus Excoecaria; species Excoecaria cochinchinensis. Next base: position 10,957,104 of record CANTUQ010000004.1, read on the forward strand.
CAATTCCTACTTTCTTGCTTGTGAATTAGTCTTTATCTTCATCATCGGGTAATCCTGATCTTGGATCGCCTCGGGACCCGGTGTTTACAGTTGCCCCCAATTTTGGGAAAACTAGCACACAGGTGCCTAGTTGAGCCAAAATTCAGAAAAGAGGAAAGAAGCGCGTACCTGAGGCGACGACCTTCCCGTTATTATGAAAATAAATCATCTTTTCTTAACTGCAAGCCTACTCTGGACTTAAAAGATGTGGGTTCCGTCCTCAAATGGTGATGCGCCGAGTTCGCTCCGCACTTACAAAACGCAAGAAGTGCTCTCTTGAGCTACATTGAGTTACTGACAAGACTACGAAGTGCCAATGTCAGTGGATATCGCTGAGCCATTATCTAGGCTACAAAGTGGTTGCACCGAATCGCTGACAAGATTACAAAGTGCGGCTGTTCTTGAATATCACCGAGCCGTTGTCTAGGCTACAAAGTGATTACACCGAATCGTTGACAAGATTACAAAATGCAGATGTTCTTGAATATCACCGAGCCGTTATTTAGGCTACAAATTGATTGCACCGAATCGCTGACAAGATTACAAAGTGCGGCTGTTCTTGAATATCACCGAGCCGTTGTCTAGGCTACAAAGTGATTGCACCGAATCGCTGACAAGATTACAAAGTGCCGATGCCATCCTCAGATGGTGATGCGCTGAGTCTGCTCCAGACTTACAAAATGTGAGAAGTGCTGCTTTGAGTTGCATCGAGTCGCTGACAAGACTACGAAGTGCAGGGGCCATCCTCAGATGGCGATGCGCCGAGTCTGCTCCAGACTTACAAAACGCGAAAAGTGCTCTCTAGCATAACTTCAGTTGTTTCCTGAATAAAACAAACTTTGATTAGATCAATTTATCATTGTGATCTTTCGATCATCTAACTTCCATGAAGGCTCAATTGCTATAACTTTACCAATTTGTGGCTTATCATATAATTTCCATCCTTGTCATTTTATTATCTATGGTTCACCATTTTTATATTTTTATTCCTTTTATATCAAAGGATATCCAAATAGGCAAAGTGCAATGAAGATCAACCATATAGATATTATTTCCATACATAAATTACATCAAAACAACTATAAGTCTCCCTGAATATCTGTTAAAAGGATCATATTTGGTGTGCATCGCTTGATCCTTCCTGGCTCATAGGTGTGTAGGAGGCTCTCGTGGGCTCCTCAAGTCTGTCCTGGTGCTACCGCGTCTCCTTCACAAACCACCCTATGCACTGCAATCTCTTGTCTATGGCTTGTAGTCTCTCATTCATACGTCATTCCATAGCGATCAGCCTTTCATCAGAACGCTGCTTCATGATCATCATTCTCTCATCCATATGTTGATCCATACGCTGCTCTATAGCTATCAGCCTCTCATTCATGCGCTGCTCTATAGCCATCAGTCTCTCACCCACGCGCTGCTCCACAGCCATCAGCCTTTCATCAAAGTGCTGGGGTCTGACCTCCAATGCTACCAAAATCTCCCTCTGCATGGCTTGGATGAGATCTCCATATTTGTCTGGCTCTGCTCCATTCCAGGCCTAAGTGGTGGTGGCGGAGCTGCCGAAGTAGATGCCCCCGGAGAATCTGGATGATCATAGGGGTGATATCCTAGATGTCTGAGGACCCATCCCCGGAGTATGCATATAAGGAGGAGGGCGCATCTGATCTTCTGGAGGAACTGGCTGTGATAATGGAGTGTGAAAAAGATCACTCAGATCAATGTCAAAGTCATCCAGATTGATGTCCACATTTATACTGTCCGGCGGTGAGTGAAGCTTTTTTTCCACTGGTTGCGGACGATAACACTCCCCATTTATCTGAGGTTGCGAAGGCTCTTCTTCCACTAGTTGCGGGCGATAGTACTCCTCATCTGTCCGAGGTTGTGGAAGCTCTTCCTCGCCCTAAAACATATCTTTGGATGGTGTGGCAGCTATGAGTGGGGTTAAACGGTACATCTACCGAGTTTCAGCCCTAGTAAGGAGTCTATACTCTCCTGCCTACCCAGGCAACTGCTCAACCATGCCCGTATATTTGGCAAGGGCCCAGTCAATATAAATGGCTCTATCCACAGGTGGCCCAAATGTGTTGGGGTCGTGTCCTAAGTGCAGTAGCAACCTGGTGAGTACCCCACCTATACATATTTGTGCCGTAGTCCTCCAACTTTGTCTAACCAAGCCAGCCATAATCTCGTGACTGATGTTAAGCGGGGTCCCCGTTGCCATAGCCCATAGACTCCAAATCTTTATTGTACTGATGGCGCTAGGACTACCAATTCTTCCCAAATAGCTGCTAGCTAAAACCCTCTTAATATACCTGTACACCTCTGAGGCTAATAGTGTACTCTTTGCTGTATTACGGTCATAATGGGCCCCTGGTGTTGTGATCATTTCCCATTAGTGTGCCAAAATAACCCTATCTGGTACCTGTACTTAGTCCCCAATCGAAAGACCCATGATCTGTGCAAAACTCTGGCGACTCATCATATGCTGTGTATCTCGGACCCGAAAGGATATAGCTTCAGGGTCTATATCTGATCTTGAAAGCCCCCCATGCTTAAGCGTAGCCAGGAACTCCCAAGTAACCTCTGGGTAGGTGAGAAAAGCTGGTGTAAGGAAATCCGTCCAACCTATAGTCGCTAACAACACGCTGACCTCCTCCCACATGCCCATCTGCTCTAAGAATGTTTGGGATAGAAATTTACTGGACAGAAACCGTGAACAACATAATGCTTTAAACTTTCATCTTTGTGTAGCATCCATCCATGCTGGAGGTGGAGCATTTGCTGGTTCTCTAGATGGAGAGCATCGTGGAGGCATCCTGAAAAGAGAAAAATTTACACAATTATTTATTTATATACACTTCTTTTGCATACTCCCTGAATTCCTGAGGTGTTCTTCTAGATAAGCTTCACTGCCTAATATCTCCTACAAAATTAAAATCAATACCCAAAGGCAAATTATGCATGTGAATGTTCACATGCTTATGCAAAATGCAAGTGATGAATCCATCCGGGTGGTCTGGGTATCGAAGCACAATTTCATTGTCAAGGATCTTAATTAGGATGCTCCTTGGCTTAGGGATTCTGACTCATAATCTTCTCAGAGTGAATCATCAAGTGTGCATTTTTGCCCCTTGGTTAATGAGCATACGGCCCGAATTTCGACTCATGTCCTGAATTAGGTGTTATCCTGTCCTAAGTGAAATCATCAGAATTTATGCTGCCTTATCCCTCCATGCATCGGAAGTCATTATTTTGAAGGTAGTGTGCCTCTTGTAGGTTTTTACACTAGCTTTTCTTTGCGGCAAATGCGTCCCTTCGAGGATTTTCACATAACCCTGTGCCTTATTTTTGCCTAGGATGGACCCAACCCATTCTAGCGGCTCTTATTCATTTTTTTCTATTTTTTTTGTAGGACAGACTGCCTGTTCCCAGGTTTTCAGCCTGCCCTTTGACCTAATTTTTGCTTAGAGCGCCAATTACGGTTTTCATCTCTAAAGGCCCTTTTTTTTTATGGATGAAGCTCCCTGCCGGCTGCAGCAGTGATGGATAGATTGCACACATTCAATGGGAAGCGACGTATTACCTTCTCGGGGGAAAACTATTGACTTTTATTGAACGAAAAGAATTATCCTGAGCGTACAATTACATATATGTACATGCTTTAGTGCAATTTTATTACACATGACCATTATCTAACATCAGTCTCAAAATACCAGACCACATCTAATCTCGAGATGGATCTTGAAAGCAACATAACTCCTGTTATCAATCAGCCCTCTTGGGTTTTCTTGATTGAAAATTTTCTCTCAAGATTTTCTTTCTTTGCTATTATTATATTTTTTAGCCTTTAGCCATGGAACCTTTTCAATCGATCGACGTTGATCGGCTGCCTGAATTCATTTCCATCGCTATCTGTCAGGATCACGGCTCCTTTAGACAAAAGCTTCTTCAGAACGAAGGGGCCTTCCCAAGTTGGCCTAAACTTGCCTCGAAGGTCCGAAACCCCCGGCTTTATTTGCTTGAAGACCAAATCCCCTTCCTTTAACGGGTGTTTCCTAACTTTCTTCCTGAATGATCGAGCCAGTCTCTTCTGGCAGATCTGGTTATGGTAGTATGCTCGCATCCTATCTTTGTCTAACAGGTTCAACTGTAGCAAACGCTGTTGTGCCCATTCTGCTTTTGGTCACTTGGCTTCCGTTACCACCCTCAGGGATTGGAGTTCGATTTCTACTAGAAGAACTGCTTCCGTCCCATAGACCAGGGAGAAAGGTGTAGCTCCCATAGAAGTTCTGGCAGTGGTCCTGTAGCCCCATAAGGCAAATGGCAGTTTCTCGGCCGAATCTTTATATGTTTGCACCATTTTAGCCAGTATCCTCTTGATGTTCTTATTGGCTGCCTCGACCGCTCCGTTAGCCTGTGGTCGGTAAGGAGAGAATTTATGATGTTGGATGGCATATTTCTTGAGCATCTGCTTGGTCTCAGCTTGGAACTGTGCCTCGGCAGCCCCCGCGCGTCCGAAAAATTATATATATATATTTTTTAATTTTTTTTAGAAAATAAAATAAAAATCAAGTGCAAATATGGACAAAATATAAAGATAAAAATAAAAATAAAAATGAGAATAAGAATAAACATTTTAAAAGATTTTTGAGACCAATAAAAGAATCTGACAAAGAGATGATCATTTCCTACTTTCTTGCTTGTGAATTAGTCTTTATCTTCATCATCGGGTAATCTTGATTTTGGATCGCCTTGAGACCCAGTGTCTACAGCAAGCATTATGGAGAAATGGGAATAGGGAGGAAATGTTTGGTAAAGGGTACTTATTGTCTTTAAGGAAAGGGTTAAGAGGAGTGTAGTCAATAACAAGTCATTTTTTTCCACGAACTTGTTCAGAATGTTTGTTCACATAAAAGGCTTGGCAAGCCCAATCAGATTGAGTGGGCTCAATTAGATGTTAGGCCAATAACTGAGAACATTCCTCTTGGGCTAAGGTGAAATCTTCAGGGGACATACCAGGATGAGAGGCTTTTGTGGGATTAATATCCTCAGACTTTTTCAAAGGTAAGGAAATGAAAAATTCTGGCCGTGTCCAAATTGGGCTTGGATGTTTGGATAAAAAGTCAGTATGGGAAGTGGCACAACAGTGGATTTCAAGTTGGGCCTAAATTTGTTGAAATGGACATGGGTCATGGATATGGAAAAGGGAATGAGTAGTGGTATAAGGGTGGAAGTATTTCTTGTGTTTGAGTCCAGTGGGCTGAATACGAAGGTGAGGTAATTGGTAAAGGGCATCAAAACCAAGCACGAGATCTTTTCCAGGAAGATCTGATCCAAGTATATGTATCCATAAAGAACAATCAGGAAATAACTGGATTTTGATAGGCTGTATGGTTCTTTGATTGATTGTTAAGACTCCTTGGTTGGCTGCTTGGAAGTGCTGGGTAAATGGTTTCCAAAAGGAGGGAGGAAGGATTTTGGGATTGAGGATGGTGTTGTGTGCCCCAGTATCAATAAAGGCAATGATATCTATCGGATTTGTAAATTTATCAGGGAAAACCTTTGCTGGGACCAAAGGGATAGGATGTGCAAAAAAAATGGTTTTGATGAAGGAGAAACCCTTTCCACCATGTCCATGTCTAGTTTATCTTTATCCAGAACTTCTTCTTCTAGATCCTCTTTTTCCCTTAAACCAGAAACCACCCAAAAGTTAAACTACATCTATGAGTTAAACTTCTTGGATGACTCACAGAAAATCCAAGACTCCCATCTCCCTTTCCTTAATCCTTATGATGCTTTCACTAAAACACCCAGATCCAATGTTCTATCCAACATTAAAACTCTTGTTCGACCTACCAGATCTCAGGTTAAAGAGTATGTTCAGTCCTCTTCCTTTAGCCAACATCCGATCAAGGCTACTGGACAGGAACAGTTCATATCTCTTGATGTTCCCTCTGAATCCATTCCTTAATGGATCCATCAAGGTTTGACTCACCTCCACTTTGGAGCAGTCAGAATTGCAGTCACTTACCATGGACACAAAGGTCTTACTGTCTTTGCCAGGATTGCTCTTCTTGACACCCGATACTTGAATTATTCTCAAGCAGTTATAGGTACTGTTCAGACATCTCTGAATGCTGGTACTATGATGTTCACCTTCTATCCTAACTTCAACATGAGGTTAGATGATGCCTATATCCTTGACAATCTCAAGGTCCAGATTCAAATCACTGGAGCAGATCAGGTTAAAACAACAGAAGTTGCTACTATGCACTACCAAATGATTTATAGAGTCCAAAATCATGCTTTGGACATCTATCTTCCCTATTCAAATGATGCCCTAATTATTAGTGCTGATTCAAACCAGGATCCTACTTGTGTTCAAATCCCTAAACAGCTGACAAGGGATGAACTGCTCAATTTCTTTCCAAAATCGTGGCTTACCAGTTATGAAATTCTTCATGAGCAAAAAAAGCCAGTTCAATCTAGCACTCCTGTGTTTATCCAAAAACCAAATGGTATGATTGAGACACAATTTGCTCCACTAAATGTAGAAGATTCTTCTGAATCCACCACGGCTACAGTCTTTTCCACACAGTTTATGTTGCAACCTTGGTCCTCTACATAATAGGAAACTATTCCCGTTGAAGCCTTTGACAACGATGGAAATCCTATCTATGCCTATAGACGGGATGGTCACTGTTATTGGGATAATTGTAACTGTGAAGACTGTTACCAAGCAGCATTAGAAGCAGAACTTGATGATGAAGATCTCCACCGAAGACAAGGGAAAGCCAAAAAGAAGTTCTCTTCTGAGGATCGTTTTCAGGATCATCTGGATGAGGATGATGATCCTACTATTGGCACTCTAGGCCAATACAGTGGCAAGTATGACTATGTTGTTTCTTACACAGCTCCACCTTCCTACACATTACCTTTTCCTTCACTATCACCACCTCCTCCCTCACCATGTAAACCACAACCAAAACCACAATTAAAGAAACCTTGTTCTACCTCTTCTCTAGTTTGGAAACAAAAAACTACTCAATCACCTGTTATTCCTGCTGTATGTATGTACCAACCAATTGGTACTTATACAGATGAGTTTCCAACTTTAGTAGAGACTACCAACCCAACCACAAAATTCCGAACTACTCCTTTTGTTAAATCCCCTGGAATTTTTGTTGAAGGAACTCCTAGATAGGTTCAACCAGCTGAAGCTGTCCTAAATTGGCAATCTGAGAATGCTCTTGCACAAAACAAGCTTCTTCACAGGATAGAAACCAAAGTGGATCATGTTTCTACCCGTGTTGATACTCTCAATTCCCAGAATACCGAACAAAATGCTGCTACATACCAACTGTTGTCTAAATTGTAGAATCAAGTTGTCGATCTTGATAAGCAACTCATATCAGTTATCAATCAGAGACTTTATGACTCCACTTTCAAAGAAAAGTCATCAGAAGTCACCCGTTTGAAAGCTGAAATTGCAACAATAAAAAGGGATTTAGCCAAACCAATAATCCCAGCACCCTCCACACTTTCCTTCCCATTTTACATTTCAAGCTTACCTCCTTTCACTCACCAACCCTTACTCCAAGTTCCACCGTACTCTGAACCTTCACAAGATGAACTTGAAAGTTTAGGTTACTCTCATGAAATGTTTTTGAGAAAATAGTTTCATAAATAGCCTAAACGATCACCTGACCCACCTATCTCTACTTCTACATCTACCTCTGAGCCATCTCCACCAGTTACTCTTTGCCCGGATCTTAAACAAAAAGGGATTGTTATCTCTAAACCACCGCAGTCCCACATGATTCAGCCATCCAATCAACTTATTGACACTTTAAAGTAAAAGGCTCTGCAGATAGCTCCTGCTATCTCATCTGCTACTGTTAAAATTCCTGATGATTCATCTGCTGATGAATCTGATGTTGAATCTAATGGATCTAGTCTTTCAGATGACAAAGAACTCAACTCCAAGCCTTTTCTTATTTTTATGGTTGATCCTCCTCCAGATCCCACTGCAGAAAGCACTACATATCAAGCAGATGAGCCTGAAGATATGGCTGACAGTATTCCATTTCCAATCCCCAAATCAGCAAATGGCCCTTGGTTTCAATTTGAAAAAATTCCTCGACACAAATAGAGAGATCAAATACAAGAATTCTTTGCTTGGATCGACCTCTAAACCAAACAACGTCCTGGCCACTAGCATTCTACTTTTAAGGAGATATTAGCTGTAAAGTATGGAATCAAAAGATTCGACTTGCATCTCATTGGACACTGCTTTACAGTTGTCATGGACTGTTCATCTTTTCCAAAGATGCTTTCCTTCAAAGGGAAGTCAGTTCCACATTATCAACTTCTTCGATGGGTAGAATGGTTCAGCAAATATAACTTTGAAGTTCAGCATATAAAAGGAGATAAGAATCTCATTCCAGATTATCTCTCAAGACTTAAAAAACAAGATCTTCAATCCATCCCTCCTCTTACCCATATTATGGCCATGGAACAATACAAACCTCATCCCTACTTGAAAAGCCAACCAGCTCACCTTAACCGACCAGCTATCCGAACAGAATCTATTCCCCCCAATTGTCCTCGTACCTCTCCTGCTATTATCAAACAGTTTGCCACTCGTCACATGTTTCATTATCTTCATCTTTTCACCCAGAAAAGATAAATTTCCCATACGGAGAATTATTTCATAATAGATCAACCTTGGTCTATCTTGTTTTAAATGTTCTATGATTCTCCTTATTGTGAAGAGGAACTCTGGTTCCTTTGGTGTCTCTCTACACTCTACACTCATGCTGTTTTGTTCCCTCTTATTGATCTTTACGTAATTCTCATAGACCCTGAGAAAGAAACTTCAATCCACTGGCAGTTTTTACAGTGGTATGCACCACTTTCATGGTGGCGACATCAGCTCCTCTCAAAGATCCAATCTCTCCAGGTTTGGAACATGATTGAATCATTTGCAAGAGGTCATATGGTACTCTATTTCTTCCATAAGCCCTACATATGGAATCCTTCCAAGAATACCATATGGGATCAACCTCAGGCTTTTCACTGGGAGACATTTACCAATAATGCACAGTTAGAAGAACTAGCTGTCAAGATTGCTCTCCACTCCATGCTTTGTGAACTGAACAATATTGAGAAATTTTCTTTGCATCCACCTACCTTTAATACTGTTGAATCATCCCTCCGACCTAATTATCTTGATGCACTATTCCAGGATTCCCAGATCCATATCTTGATATGGATATGAACATAGGACAAGTCCAGCAGTTGGCCAAGAGAGCCGTTTTATTTGGATGGTCATACTTGACTTCCCAATCGGCCTATTTACAACCCTGAGAGTGTTAAAAATTCCTACATATCATCTACATCTAATATAGAAATTTTCATCAATTTTGGATATCATTTGCTATTTTTAAAGTCTCGGTCAAACTTTCGGTCAATTTAGTACTATTTAAACCGAAATCATTTATTTTTCCTTACTTTCTAAGCTTAATTCCTCATAAAAATGACTCTGTGATTCTTAACATATATTAATTAGACTCCAATAATATTTCGGGGTCAATCGAAAATTATTTCCTGGTCCAATAATTATTTATCAGTTCGATAATCCAACTTTTCAGTGTCACCAAAAATTAATTTTTCATTACTATTTGATTCTACTCATTCATACGAGCGCGTTCATATTTTCAAATTATTTTTCTAAAATCCGTAGCATCTTCTACGGTCCGATCAAACACTTAGTCAAACTAGTTATTATTCATATCGAATCTGTGACTTATTCTTATTTTTGATTTTTGACGTCAAACTTGACATCGATTTCACTCCAAATTTTAACCTCAAACTCACTGTAACTTATACTTTTCAATAATCAAATAAAATATTTTTCGACTTCGGTAGGTACTATTTACGCCGATTCACTATTCACTATCGGGAAAAATTATTCCCAGCTAACCTGGTAATGAGGCCATTACACCACCCCAATAGTGCATTGAGATGGTCCTCTAAACTCGTTGAGTCTAAGATCAGAGATGGTTCTGGACTTCCCATTTATTCATATATTGATTAAATTATAATTAAATTTTAAATTTATGATTTCATTCATTTTCTCATACAATTTTAATGCGATAATTAGAGCGCACGTCAATCACATAATGAAAACGGTAAATAAAATAAGATTAAAATAAAGTAAATAAGAATGCAATAAATTACAACAAAACTAGAAGCGAAATACAACACCTATTGTTAATAAAATATAAATCATACATAAAACGGGATATTTATTAAAGATGGGGACATTGGTCCTCGCATGTATAGTTAAAGAAAATACTTTTAAAGTGATAATTTATTTGGATGGAAAAACTAGGACAGTGATCCCATTTTTATTAGAAAAAAGTTCCAAGTTAATTAATAGAAATATTTTTGTGATTTTCTTTTTAGCGTGCCTAAAATAAACAATTTTATTTATTAGGAATTACATTTGACAAAATAAATAAAATGCCAAATAAAGCAAATAATAAAAATAAATTATCAAATCAAACGAGTCTCCTAAATCTTCCCGTTTGCTCGCGAGAATGCCCGAAAAGGGAAAATAGATATTGGAGTCAAGAACAAATACAAAAAATTAATATTAGTAATCAAATCAATTAAATCAATTAAACATATAATAAATAATAAAATAAAATAAAATAAGATGACATCAAAATGACAAATGAATTAAAATGTTAATAAATGAAAAAAAATGAAAAAAAAATGCATTATGAATAATAAAGGAATTAAATGATATGATTGAAATAAATAAAACAACATGTTAATGAATTAATAATAATAATAATAATAATAACAACAACAACAACAACAATAATAAAATAATAATAAAAATTACAATAATTAAATGGTAATAATAATATGTAAACATATTAAATAAAACAAATATACAAACAATAGAATAAATAAATAAATGAAAACAATAAAAATTTACATGTTAATCAATTAAATATGAAAATAAATAAATAAATAAAAAGATCAAATGTAGAATGTTTACCCTCAGAGTTCGGATTCGATGAAAGAAAAAAAAGTGATTGATTTCCTTACATTGTTTTGCAAAATTAGAGTTGAATTTAATAAAAAATTTGAATTTTATTCCAAGAAATAAATTTGCTTAAAAATGATGAAAGAAAACAAAAAAATTCTTAAAAACAAAGAATGAATTTCTTTGTCTAAAAAATGATATTTATTGATTAAAAAAATAAAAATATTCTCAAAAACAGACAATTTTTTTTTCTCTCAAGAAACAAATTATTTATGAAAAATCTTATTTTTTCGAAAATCAAATGAAAAAATTGGATTTTAAGAACAAACAATTATTTTGTTTGCCCAAAATTCATTTTTCATCAAAAAGGGATTCAAATAAAAATCTTTGAAAAAACTTAAGTGATAAAATAATTAATAGACAAAAGCAAGAAAATTTAATTTTTAAGAACAAACAATCACTTTATTTGTCTCAAAAATTAATTTTTCATTAACAAAATTCCATCTAAAATAATTAAAAGGAATTCTATTGGAAAAGAAGAAACAAAATTCCTTACTTTGTTTTGCAAAATTAGAGTTGAATACAATAAAAAATTTGAATTTTATTCCAAAAAATAATTTTGTTTAAAAAAAATGATGAAAGAAAACAAAAAAATTTTCAAAAACAAAGAATGAATTTTTTTTTTTTTTAAAATGATATTTATTGATTAAAAAAATAAAAATATTCTCAAAAACAAACAATTATTTTTGTTTCTCTCAAGAAAAAAATTATTTATGAAAAATCTTGTTTTTTCGAAAATCAAATGAAAAAATTGAATTTTAAGAACAAGCAATTATTTTGTTTGCCCAAAAATCCATTTTTCATCAAAAAGTGATTCAAATAAAAATTTTTGAAAAAATTTAAGTGAGAAAATAATTAATAGACAAAAGCAAGAAAATTGAATTTTTAAAAATAAACAATCATTTTATTTGTTTCAAAAATCAATTTTTTATCAACAAAATTCCATCTAAAATAATTAGAAGGAATTCAATTGGAAAAAAAGAAGACGAAGAATTGAACTTTTTAACTTTTAGCAATTTTTATGTTTTTGAAAAGAAAACCTAAAAAGATGTAGAGAGAATTTTTTTTAGAAGAAGAGAAAATGAAGAAAAACACCCTAAAAATCAATCTCCCCTGTTTTGTTTCATCTTATTCTATTTATATCAAAGAAAAAAAAAGAAAAATATAATTAATTAAGAAAAACTAATTAATTAATTCCAATATTATTTATCTATATTTAAAAATGGAAAAAAAATATGAAAAACCTTAAAAAATGGGATAGAAAAATTAAATTTGGTGAAAAAATCCAAAAAAAATCAATTTTTGGCCAAAATCAGCATTTTCGGCAGAACTAGGGTGACCAACGCCTGCCGGTGCGCGCAACGGGAGTCGGGCGCGAGGAGCGATGCCTCGCGCGTCGCTCGCTCAGGCACCCTGCGCAGGCGCTCCGCGCGCCGACACGGCCTACATCTGATTTTTTTTTTAATTTTCAAATTTAACTAAAAACACTATAATTTTCAAACTCTATTTTTCAAATTTAATTTTTAATACATTTTTAATTATTTTATTCTAAAATGCAAATTTGACAAGAAAATTACCACTTTCAGCCTTTTTGCCTATGAACAGGCATCTTATTATCATTGGATAACTTTAATCTGGACTGCCTCAGGATTCGGTTTTTACACCTGGTTCAATTGAACCGATCCAGAGGCAAACTTCTGCTTAACTTTCGGAGACCCAAATGACCTCATTTTCACTCCAAATTTTACTACTAAATTCCTGACAGTCCACAGATCAATTTTATCAAATAAAAATTTTTCGGTAACTGCTGTTAATTTCGATTTTATAGCTATCCCCAGATCACCCATCTCAAAATTACTATATCTCGAGCACACTTAAATTTTTAACTCTACTATAACTGAAATTTTAACTCTACTATAACTGAAGATAGTCAAGCCATCACCCTATACCAGAGTCACATTACAGACTCAATAGAATTCACTTAACACTATTAACCCGGTATTTAGGCCATTACATTCCGAGATTCAGCCCGTGTCACACTAAGATGAGGCAACTTTTGAACATAAGATATTTCTCGAGAGCTTGTTCAAAATAAAAGTGTCGTCTTATAGAAATTACAAAATTAGTCTTGCTAAGGTGCAAGATAAAGTCATAGATAAGGTTGTTTGCTTTGGATTAAGATCCAAATAAGGATTAAATGGAATCTGATGGTAAGTTAAACATAACTACTACGTTCTATCTGAAAAGCCAGAAGTACCCGTTAAATAAGCGAACTAAAGTTGGATGCTTCGGTGCATCGCAACCTTATGCTTTTATATGGTGTTATATATATACATTTTTAAAATGTAAGACATGCGCTCCTTTAAGGGAAGGAAAAAACACCATAACACGTGTTTTATACCGTGCATGCTTAAATGACCAAAGGGATGAAAAATTAATATTATTGATCTCAACTTTCCCCATTGTGAGACTCTACCCTTAAAACCCTTAATTTATTCTTGAAGTATGATTCAATGTGGCTAACTTAGTTAGTCTCCAATAGGTCCAAAGAAAATTTAGGCCTGGCGGATCTAGTTAGAAAAGAAAGTTGAACCATGATGGATGGCATATAATAAGAGGGGAAGATAGTTTTTTAATCACATTCAATTGGTTTGTGGTTCACCAACATGCCTTATAATGTTTATGAGTAGAGAAATAATAGTGAATATGAATGTTGTTTTATGAGATCATGAGTTAAAACAGTGAATATGAGAAGGCCATATAGGGTTAAGCATATGTAAAAAAGAAGGATCTCATTTTTTGAGATGCTACATATCCTTAACCGGTGTATAGCACTAATACTCTCGAGATATACTAGTCACATAATCTACTTGCCTGTATAACTGGAGATTATGACTAGAATAGCTCCATCATGTGTGAGTGGGAGATGATAGAGTTGGGATACACCCATAACTCTAATATGGATTGAGTGTCATATGCAGATAGAATTGAGTAATTCAATCTGACTGAGTTTACCGAGTGCTATTTCAGAAAGAGTCTGAGTTATATTAGAGATAGGTCTCTAACTTTTAGGATCTCTATAAATAGATGAGAGATCTCAAATTTTGGTAACGAGAAAATATTAACGCCGCAAGACTGCTCGTTCACACTCCGCTCGTTTACCTCTTAATCTTATAGGGACTTTTAGATTGTAGAAAAACTATCGTTATCCCGCACATAAGTAAGAGCCAAACAAGCGACCAAAAACTAAGAGGATTTTTGTGATGCTTCCGCAACGTTTCTACGCTATAAGAGGTAGGTATCATTTTTAATATTACCTTCATATATCGTTTAATTTCCCTTCAGACCCAAATGTCTCACAAGTCCTGATTTTATTTCAAATAAATGCTTCATTTGTTTAACATATAGAAAAAAATTCTTTTGTTTTTGTTTATTATAATAGATTATTTTCCAAGCAATAAAGAAATTGTATTAGAAGAAAATAAAAGAAAAAAAGGGCAGGAACAAGCCCATTTAGCCAATTAAAATCATAAATTTCACTTCTTAAAAGCTTATTCATTCCGTCAATGGCTTTTCTACTGTTAGCTTCCTTTCTTTAAAAAAACAAAGAGAAAAAAAAAAAAGAAACCACCATTGCTTATAAGGCTACTTAGTTTGAGTGATTGGATGAAATGGACAAGTGAGCTAAATTTGAGATGGAATTCTGAGAATTAGACAACGAAGAAGCTATGTGAGAGAGAGAACAAAAATCGATGAGATATAGAGAAAGAGTTTTTGAGAGATAGTAAAAAAAAAATTGAATTTTTACAAAGATAGGATTTTTGAGAGAGTAAAAAAAGGGATTATATAGATATTGTTGTGGAATATTATTGTGGAATATTCCTATTTGGATGACTACCTTAAGTTATAATTAAACTCTAAGTTTACTAGTATCATATTCCTAATCAAATTCTGTTACTAATTTTTTATGACTATAAATAGGCTAATTGTGAGTTATTAAATACACACAATAAAATTATCAGAGAATATATTTTTCTCATTCTTTCTCTCCATATTTCTGTTTTTATTTTACTTTTATTTATAACACGTTATCAGTACGATAGTCTCAATTGATTATTGGAAGTCGGTGGTTTACGATAACCCGGCTCAAAGGAATCAAGAATTCTAATTTACAAGATTAAACGATAACTCATCTCAAAATTAATTCTATTATTTTATAAATCCATGTGCCGATTATTATAAATTAAAATCTTGAGATTCTTAATTTGTATATGTTTAAATGGATTATATATGTGTTACAAATGATTTAATACTGGCTGCCAAAAATTTATCTACAATTGCATGATAATTATTATTATTATTATTATTATTATTATTATTATTATTATTATTATTATTATTATTATTATTATTTTGGCACTTTACAATCTAATTTTAATTTTCTATTTTCAAGTGTAGTGTATCTACAATGTCAAATCTTATGAAGCTTGAATTTATCGCCCTTGATATTTCTGGAAGAAATTATCTGTCATGGGTACTTGATGCTGAAATTCATTTGAATGCTATAAATCTTGCAGATTCAATAAAAGAAGGAAATACCGCATCCCTGCAAGATCGCGTTAAAACAATGATTTTCCTTCGACACCATTTACATGAGGAATTGAAAACTGAATATCTCACTGTTAAAGACCCATTAGTCCTTTGGAAAAATTTAAGGGAGAGATATGAACACCAAAAAACTGTGATTCTTCCTAAAACCCAATATGAATGGATACACTTATGTTTGCAAGATTATAAAACTGTAAGTGAATACAATTCAGCTTTATTTAAGATTAGCTCACAATTAAAATTATGTGGAGAAAATATTACTAATGAGGATATGTTAGAAAAAACATATTCAACTTTTCACCCCTTGAATGTGCTCCTGCTGCAGCAATATCGAGAGCGTAGATTCAAAAAATATTCTGAGCTAATCTCTTGTTTACTAGTGGCTGAACAAAACAATGAGCTTTTGATGAAAAACCACCAATCCCATCCAACTGGATCATCCCCATTACTTGAAGTTAATGTGGCATTTTCTCAAGGCCATGGAAGAGGTCGGGGAAAAAGGGGTCATGGTTGTGGAAGAAGAAATGGTTCTAATTCTTCCCCAAATACTGAAAACAAAGGTACTAATAAGAAATGGGTCAAAGGTGATGAAAACACTGAAAAGAAAATGCAAAACAATGACAATGTTTGTTTTAAATGTGGAACTAAAGGTCATTGGTCTCGTATATGTCGCACTCCTAAACATCTAGTTGATCTTTATAAGGCATCATTAAAGGAAAAAGGAAAAAATGCTAAAGTAAATTTCTCAGAACCTGTTGATCCTGCTAATGATAAAGAATTTCCTTTAGATGTTGATTTTGATGTTTATGATTTTTTTGAGGATGATAGAGGCAAAATTGATCATTTGATTGGCGATGGAAATGTCAACTATTAAAATACTTTTATTCTTGTTATGCATTTTTACAATTTCAATAAAGATTACTTCTTAATTTTTAAAGTATCTTTTTATTTGTTATCATTTTTCTTCTTATTATTAAATGATGTTTTGTGTTATTAGATAATTCCATATATACTTGATGTTATGGAGGACGACATATGTTTAGTGGACAGTGGCTCAACTCACACTATTCTTCGTAACAAAAAGTATTTCTTACAATTAACATTAGCTGAAATTAATGTTAATACAATATCTGGTTCAACAAATGTAATTGAAGGCTCTGGAAGAGTCCATCTTATGTTCCCAAATGGAACACCATTATACATTGATAATGTGTTATATTCTAATAGATACCGAAGAAATCTACTAAGTTTTAAAGATATACGTTGCAATGGTTATCATATTGAATCCACAAATGAGGGAACTATTGAATATCTATATATAACTTCCATAAAATTGAACCAGAAGTTCATATTAGAGAAGTTTCCAAGTCTCTCAACTGGATTGTATTTCACCAAAATAAAGATGGTTGAATCTAATTATATGCACCGAAAGTGCTCGGATCCTAAAAATTTTATACTTTGGCATGATCGTCTTGGTCATCCAGGTTCAACCATGATGCGACGTATTATCGAGAATACAAATGGGCATGGATTAAAGGATCATAAAATTCTTTTATCTAATGATTTTTCTTGTAGTTCTTGTGCACAAAGTAAATTGATTGTAAGACCTTCACCATCCAAATTGCATTTGGAGTCTCTTGTTTTTCTTCAAAGGATACATGGAGACATTTGTGGCCCAATTCATCCATCTTGTGGACCATTTCGATATTTTATGGTTTTAATTGATGCTTCAACTCGATGGTCACATGTATGTTTACTTTCTACTTGAAATATTGCTTTTGCTAAACTTCTTGCTTAAATTATAAAGTTAAGGTCTAGTTTTCCTGATTATCCTATCAAGATAGTTCGCTTAGATAATGCATGTGAGTTTTCTTCAAAAGCATTTTATGATTTTTGTATGTCAATTGGAATTAGTGTCTTGCATTCCGTTGCACATGTTCATACTCAAAATGGTTTAGCTGAATCTTTTATTAAGCGATTACAATTAATTGCTAGACCTATGCTTATGAAGTCACAACTTCCTGCATCTGCTTGTGGATATGCAATTGTTCATGCTGCATCTTTAGTTCGCATACGACCATCCACATATCACAACTTTTCACCTTTACAACTTGTTTTTGATCAGCAACCTAATATATCTCATCTTAGGACATTTGGTTGTGCTGTTTATGTTCCTATTGCTCCTCCTCAACGAACTAAAATGGGTCCCCAACAACATCTTGGTATATATGTTGGTTTTGATTCTCCATCTATCATTAGATATCTAGAACCTTTAACTGGTGATCTCTTTAGAGCAAGATTTTTAGATTGTTAATTTGATGAATCAATTTTCCCTCAATTAGGGGAAGATAAAGGTAAAGGGCTAAAAGCACAAAGAAATTAGTTGGAACACTCCAACCTTGTCCAATTATGATATACGCACAAATCAATGCGAACTTGAAGTTCAAAGAATAATATATTTGCAGAATGCTACAAATCAATTGCCAGATATTTTTACAGACACCCAAAAGGTCTCGAAATCCCATGTTCATGCTGCCAATGTACCTGCAAGATTAATTGTCCCTGTAGGACTTCCAGCAAGTATGGTAGTGTAACACCCCCATACCACCGAGAAGGAATATCGGGGTGCCACGCGGACACTTACGTATACATGTACATATACATACACTAGCGGAAGCGATAGCATTAAACACATCCATTTAAGAGTAATAAAATAAAATAATACTACACTAGGGCCCAACGTGTATTTCATATTAACTACATATTTATATATACATGTTTATCTTTATACATGTTCATATTACAACCTGTTTTCATTTAACTTTACATGTGATTACCATACTCATTTCTGTACAAATACATTACATAATGATGTTACTCAAAACATCATAAACTCTATTTCTATCTTATACAAAAAGAAATAAAAAAAAAACTCCTAATGGCCTTGACCCGCAGATGCCCACTCACTGATCCGAACCTGTAAACCTACACGAAAATAAACATCCGTGCTAAGCGATAACGCTTAGTGGGGATAAAATAATGCAAAGGACTTCTTTACGAAGTCACAAATAAATCACACATTTCCCATAACACTAATCAAATAATTCATGCATATAACTTTCCCACTTGTACAGATCATTTATTCATATATATACAATAATTGTGTGTCCACGTTCATGTAAACATATACTTGTATATAAAACTATCATGTATTTAAAACATTATTCTCATGTGCTATAACATTTATTCAGAGCAATACTTTTAATCTTCTCAAGTTCACTACACAACATTAATAAGCCTGAATTCCTTTCATGGTGGATATGGGTAACTTTGGATACTGTTTACAGTATCTTACATGTGGAGAATTAACTCAACTCAACTCTACTAAATACACAGGGTATTCAAAACTCTGGGCACAATTAAGGCCAACTTTAGCAGCTGCACTCTAACCCTTTATAAGCATGCTCATCTATCCACTATAACTGTAATCAGGCTCAATAAACCACTCAATTATGCTTTGCCTTATTACCAAAACATAAACTATAATTCAAGTAAGTTTATTAATTCCAAAAATATTTAATTCAAGTACAAACTTTATTAATCATGCAAAGCAAGACAGAAGAAAACCTTTTTCCAAAAAAATAGAATAGGGCGAGAAGGGGTTCACTGTCACGATCGCGACGGAAGCTAGGTTCACTGTCGCAATCGCGACAAGATGTCACGCTCGCGACAAAAGCCAGATTGTATAAAGGCTCTATACACTATACCAAATGCATTATATAACAATTCATATCACATGGCATGTCGTGTTCAACACTAACTCTTATACAATAGCATTATTTACCCAAATGACTAATTCTATAACCATTTGATACAACTAAACATGCATGGTATAAACTACAAAATTGTTTCGGTGTAATACGGGTTCAATTCAGGAAGGAAAACACATAAAAATATACAAATTAATTGAGGGTAAAGGTGGGGAATTGATTCATGTCAACCATGGGCTCTAAATCAAGAGGAAAATCACTCTTATGACCTGCTCTATCGCGCTCGCGACCACTGTCGCGCTCGCTACAGAAGGCTCCGTCAGGAACCTTCACAAGACTGCTTCTCACCTCAAATTTGTATCATCTAAACCGACCTCTAAACATAATTTTTAGACAAAATATCCTTCTTAAAAATTGTTCCCTAGGAAGTTAAATTTCAAATGGGACAAGTTTTAGGTCGTTTGGGCATCTACGACAAAAGATATGATCTAAACAATCTGAACTGCTCAAATGAACCGGACAAAGTAGAGACACCTCTGTTTTGGCCAATTTCGAGGGTCTTAGAGCAATAATTTGCTCAAGATCATTTCTGGGACTTTTATAGGAATAGAAGTCAGGGTTCTAATGGATCAAGAATCACTCCATTTAGACCTATAAAACTCTACTTATGGTAAAACTATTACACAGAAGTCAGATGCAAACTGAGCAGAATTCACCAAAAACATACTTTATCATCACAACTATATAGTAACCCATCTAACAACATCAACACACACTCAAAAGATCAGTTACATACTTATAAACATATATACACATATTATAAGTACCGCAAGCAATCAAAATGAACATCTAACAAATATACTCTAAAAGAGCAGTTGAGCTAATTAAAGGTCATCAAGCATCTCTCTATTCAAACATGTCTCTATTCAAACATATTTCTTGTAAACACATGCAAGAATAATAAAATCACACTCGATCCCTACCTCAAAATGCAGCTTGAATCACTTTTCTTCTTCAACTCAGATCTTTTCCTCTTGTCAATAGCATCTCGCACAAAATCATCCAAAGACAAATACTTGAATTAAACTTCTACTCACTTTAAATTAAAAATAGAAAGAAAAAGGAGGTCAGATCGGAAAACCAACCACACATACCTTCTCAAAGATCAACTCTACCTTTCACAACTCTCTCTTCAACTAACCCAATAGGCTCACTCAGAGAGCAAGGCAAATGAAGAAGAAAAGAAAAAGAAATGTCAAGGCAAGAGGAGCACGGCCAAAAACCTAAGAGCAAAGGAAGAAAAGAATAACAAAAGGGCCAAAGGCAACGCAACTAACGTGAGAAGAAAATGAGCAGCTGGTCCATCTTTATCCAAAGCTCATTACTCCAAGTCAAAGTCCACCAAAGCACATAAATGCCACTTACCAAATTAATTACATGCATATCTCTTTACATAACATAAGCTTAACTCATGCCATGTGTCCAAACCCTATAATGCCACTTGTCAACCTCCTACGTCAATACGTGTCCAGTACACATTAAATAATCCAACTCAAATAGGCTTCACATGAAGCATTCTGTCGCGCTCGCGACACTATCGCGCTCACGACAGAACTCACACATAAGCCACTTACTCAAGTACACTCTCTTATACATACAAACTCTTGAATTCCCAAACAAAAATTTTAAAATTCCACTAGGGCCAAATCGGGTTGTTACAGGTAGCCTCTGAATCTAACATACGCCAGAAGCGTAGTAGACCTATTGGTGCAAAAGATATTGTTCCTCGAAAGAAAAGGGAATTCAAAAATATTGAAAATGATTCTCCAGAAGAGAATAAAAATAACATAGATCAACAACTTCATATTTCCAAAGAAGCAACCCCATAAGTGGTTCCCGTATCGAAAAATTATGAGATCTCATTAAATTATGGAAATATGTGGGATAGAAAAGACATAGTTGTTGATAATGTGTTTGCATATGCAGTTGCTTCTAAGATGATCAATGATAATGAGCTTGAGCCTCAAACTGTAGAAGAATGTCGACATCGAAGTGATTGGCTCAAATGGAAAGAAGCAATTCAAGCTGAGCTAGATTCATTAGCTAAGCGTAAAGTTTTTGGACCAGTAGTCCAGACACCAAAAGATGTCAAACCTGTTGGATATAAATGGGTCTTTGTCCATAAGAGAAATGAGTTAAATGAAATTATGAGATATAAAGCACGACTTGTTGCACAAGGTTTCTCACAAAGACCCGGTATAGATTATGAAGAAACGTATTCTCCTGTTATGGACGCAATCACGTTTAGATTTTTGATTGGTTTGGCAGCCTCTGAAGGGCTTGATATACATCTAATGGATGTGGTAACAGCTTACTTATATGGATAATTAGATAATGACATATATATGAAAATCCCTGAAGGATTTAAGATGCTTAAAGCATGTAATTCAAAACCCCGACAAATGTATTCAATTAAACTCCAAAGATCTTTGTATGGATTAAAGCAATCTGGACGTATGTGGTACAATCACCTAAGTGAATATTTAGTGAAAAATGGATATGAGAATAATTCCATTTGTCCATGCGTTTTAATCAAGAAGATAAATTCTGGATTTGCTATAGTTGCAATTTATGTAGATGACTTGAACATAGTAGGGACTCCAGAAGAGATCTCTATTACTGCAGAATTTTCAAAAAAGGAATTTGAAATGAAAGATCTTGGAAAAACAAAATTTTGTCTTGGGTTTCAAGTTGAATATTTGCCAAAAGGAATTCTTGTACATCAATCATCCTATATAGAGAAAATCTTGAAACAATTTTATATGGATAACTCCTATCCATTGAGTATCCCAATGGTTGTTCGTTCTCTTGATGTCAAGAAAGATCCTTTTCATCCACAAGAAGATAACGAATTCTTGGTTCTGAAATACCATATCTTAATGCAATAGGTGCACTTTTATATCTTGCAAATAGCACTATACCTGATATAGGTTTTGCAGTTAATTTGCTAGCAAGATTTAGTTCTGCACCAACTCGAAGACATTGGAATGGTGTAAAACATGTTTTACGTTATCTTCGTAGCACTTCTGACATAGGTTTATTTTTTCCAAAAGGAGTAAAGTCAGAATTGGTAGGTTATACTGATGCCGGATATCTATCAGATCCTCATAAAACTCGGTCACAAATAGCTTATGTGTTCACATATGGTGACACTGCTATTTCTTGGCGATCTGTGAAGCAAACAATCACTGTTACTTCCTCAAATCATTCAGAAATATTAGCCATTCATGAAGCAGGTCGTGAATGTACGTGGTTGAGATCCATAACCCAACACATTAAAGGAGCAAGTGGATTAGTGATAGAGAACAAGCCAACAAAATTGCATGAAGATAATGCAGCATATATTTCACAACTCAAAAGTGGGTATATCAAAGGAGATAGAACCAAACATATCTCATCAAAATTCTTTTATACTCATGAACTTATGAAAGAATGACAAATTGATGTTTGCAAAGTTCGTTCAAGTGACAATCCAGCAGATTTGTTCACAAAGACCCTACCAAGTTCAATTTTCAAGAAACATGTGCACAATATTGGAATGCGTCAATTGAAAGATTTAGTATAATTCATTCATTTTTTAGGGAAAGTACCTATGAATATTGTACTTTTTTTCCTTCGCTAAATTTTTATCCCACTGGATTTTTTTTTTTAGCAAAGTTTTAATGAGGCATGTTCATAGCGTATAGTCATCCAAGGGGAAGTGTTGTGGAATATTATTGTGGAATATTCCTATTTGGATAACTATCTTAAATTCTAATTAAACTCTAAATCTACTAGTATCATATTTCTAATCAAATTCTATTACTAATTTTTTATGACTATAAATAGGTTAATTGTGAGTTATTAAATACACACAATAAAATTATCAGAAAATATATTCTTCTCATTCTTTCTCTCCATATTTCTGTTTTTATTTTACTTTTATTTATAACAGATATAAAATTTTAAAATATATTAAAAATGAGTATTTTTAATATATCAAAACCTGAAAATTGAAAAATGGGGCATTTTTAAAATATGAAAATGCACAAACGAAATGAAGAATAAATGATCTGGCATTTTTTAAAAGGCAATAAAAAAAGAGGTAAATGGTGTAATTTCCTCAAAAACATTTCATCACGCTGATTGAGTATTAAATCTGCCCATTAAATACTAGTGCATTACAAGCCCAACAAGAATATATGATATAAATTTAGTTCTTGCCCAATGGAGCTACAAGTTCAAAAGTATACGGCCGCAACTTCATAAAGT
The DNA here is from genome assembly GCA_947683425.1 of Excoecaria cochinchinensis. Classification (NCBI taxonomy): domain Eukaryota; kingdom Viridiplantae; phylum Streptophyta; class Magnoliopsida; order Malpighiales; family Euphorbiaceae; genus Excoecaria; species Excoecaria cochinchinensis. Next base: position 10,980,954 of record CANTUQ010000004.1, read on the forward strand.
CCGACAACGGTAAAGATTCTAGCAAGTTTTTGTTGTCAAAGACTTGTTACGCCTCCTCACTGGTGTCTATTGTGTTTTCTTAATTTAATTGGGCATATGTTTAATATTATAACTAAACATGTATATGATTTTAAATATTTAATCTTTTGTCCTTTGATTGAAAATTTGTTAATTTTTTTTTTCTAAATTTTACTTGTAAAATTTTAGGTTAAACTTGATTTTCACGTTATTTCAGTTTCTCCACTAGCATTTCATAATGCCAATTATAATGTCTTTGTGCATGTAAATACCGAAAAAACGTGAAATCTATAATTAATATATGTTTTCATTATACAAGCCCACCACCCATATTACAAGGGTAAAAAAAAATTTGCAAGATATGTGGCCAATAGTTTTTTTTTTTTAATTTAATAAAGTTAAATTCATTAGTTGGCAATGGATAATATGGACAATTCATCTTTCAATATTGTTTCCCCAACAAATCCTTCATCATATTCTGTGGGACCATTCCACATATTTGTCTGCCAATAAATAGTCCTTTCTTTGTGTTAGAATAGGCTTCCATCAACACCTAGAAATTTTCAATCAAAAGGATTGATCATCTAAATCAATAAGATGTTGGATGGATTTGTCTATTTGATTTTATTTGGGTTACCTTTTTATTAATAATATGTTTTAAAAAAAAATTTAAATTTTAAAGTGTTATGAAAATTATTTAAATATTTGGAGTGTTTTACAATTTCGCAGTACTGAGTGCTGCGAAAATAGACTTTATTTTTTTTATGTTGCAAAGCTGCCTGTTGTGTATTTTTTTTTGTGTTGGAATAAAAAAATATAAATTAAATCTTGCTCTTCATTATATTAATATAGAAAAAATAATTTTCTTTTACTCAATTTGATAAATATAATAAAAAATTATAGATTAATAATAATTTATTAAAATTTAAAATTAATAATTGATAGAATTGGGATGCGCTCATAACTCTATTATGCATTAAGTTCCAATCCAGATAGAATTGAGTAATTCAATTTGATTAAAATTACCAAATCTTATATCAGAAAAGATTTTGAGTTATACTAAATATAACTCTCTAGCTTTTAAGATCTTTATAAATAGATAGCAGATCTCAGCATTTGGTAATGAGAAAACTTATACGCCTTAAGCCTGCTCGTTCCAACTCACAAGTTTTATGTCTTAATTTTTCAAGAGTTTTTAAATTGTGATCTAGCTGCTTTTATCCCGGCCGTCGTGGTCGAATGAGAATAGATAAGAGGCTCGTGGGCAAAAGGTAGACCGGTGAACAATAAGAAAGGGAACCTTGTGATGCTTCCGCAACGAATTTTACGCGCTACAAGAGGTAGATACCAATTCTATTGTTACCCCCATTTATTTTTTTATATTTTCCCTTCATTTGTATCAGAGCCTTCGTTTTTTGCGTCCTGGCATTCTTGGAGTTAAGATTTCAAGATTGGTTATTGTCCAACTTTGAAATGAAATATATGCGTAATGCAAACTACATTCTTGGAGTTAAGATTTCAAGAGGTTTGAGAAGGTTCTTATCTCTTTCTCAAAAGATATATATCAACAAAGTCCTTGAACGATTCAATATGCAGAACTGCAAACCCGTAGACTGCCCCATTGCCAAGAATTAGTTTCTTAGCAAAGAGATGTATCCAAAGATGCCAGAAGAAGTGGAACGTATGAGAAACATTCCTTATGCCAGTGCCGTGGGTAGTCTTATGTATGCAATATTGTGTACAAGAACTGATATTTGCTATGCAGTGGGCATGGCAAGTAGATATCAATTTAAGTCAAGCGAAGCACATTAGAAAGCAGTTAAGAGGATATTTAGATAGTTCAAAGGTACAGCAGATTATTCTCTCTGTTATCAAGGCAAAGGTCTACAATTGAGAGGATACACTGATGCTGATTGGGCGGGAGATGTGGATGAGACTGTAAACACCGGGTCCTGAGGCAGCCTAGACCAAGGTTACCCAGTGATAAAAATGATGCTTGCTCCTAGGCAAATTAGTTAGAAGTGATAATTTTCTTGTCGAAACTTTCTTTTTAAATAAAAAATTATTTCTTATTTCGGTTTTTAGAGGTTTTTCGATGGTCTGCCATTGCGCGGCCTGTGCAGCGCATGCGAAGTGGGGCGCCTGCAAGTAGCTCGAGTGAGGCGCAGTGCCTGCAGGCTGCGTTGGCGAGGCACAGCACTCACGCGCAATGTAACACCCTTATAGCCGAGAATAATGCGGATATTGGATGTCACAACACTGCATTGCATAGACAGATGTCACAACACTGCATTGCATAGACAGACACTGAAGAATCACACGATAGCTCTGAAATTTTTTTTTTCAACAATAACATTCACAAACATACATGTACCAAATCATCACAATATGATATACCTTGTATCTCTTTTTCGCAGTCGTATACATGCCATGCCCAAACATCAATCCTTGTTGCCAATTTCTTGGTCTCATCGACACCACATCTTCGACCACATAAAATTTACTATAACCTGCTCGCAGTAACACTCTACGCGCTGAGCATTAAAATGCTCAGTGTTGGATACATATCCTATGTTTTTCACACTAATAATACATGCATGCACACACATAGATTCTTTTTCCTTTATTTGAATTATAGGAGTATAAATTCCTGAGACTATGAATCGTTGTAATACACTTTTACGGTGTTCGTTATTTTTATCTTTCATACTATTACTGTAATCACTCTAAACATTATTAATACTATTATCAATATCACTATCATTCTCACTTTCACTATCACTTCCACTATTAACTTTTACGATATTTAACTATTACGTTCTTAATTTTAGTCAATTATCATTTTATCTCTTGTTTGTGTTCTCATAATTATACCTTAACACTTTTCAATTCGATTATCAATCTTTCGTTATTAATTATATGCCGACTCTCGCTATTTTAACACTACGATTGGTTTATCACTTATCAATCAATTCCATTAATACTCCTTGACATTACCTTATTTTATTTCTGTAACTATTTATTATCACGTACTTTATCTTATTGTTCTCAAATCGATATTTCCTTTATGTTCAACGATAATTTTCAATACTGGTTACACTATATTCGGTTTATCCATTAATAAATCAACTTACTAACGATTCTTTTATTTATTATATCAATACTGTCACTTGTGAATTCCTTTCTTTTTCTTAACCTATATACTTAATTACGGTCTAAATTCGGACACTCTATTATCTATTACATTACTTATTAAATAGTCATTGTTTCAATATTCATGACACTGATCTACTATTATGACTTAGTTTATACTTCTAACATTTCCGTTGCTTTCTTGTATTACACTAATTCTTTACATTAATATTTTTCACTATATCAAATCTTCCGTATTACAATTAAACATTTATCTTAGCAATTATTTTATTTCATTTGTTTATATTGTCGTTATTCTTGCAATCTTCTTATTAATACACGTCTCCCTTATTAATTTCATTTACTTATACAATCATCATTATAACGGATCTATAATTTTCTTTTTATATTATCACTTTCTTATTATTTACACTAAAATCTATCATTTTCACCCTTCACTTATTATTTTCCCACTATTCTTAATTGAACTCCTTCTATATTATTACTTAGTAAGACACACCATTAATTTCATTAATCCTTTATATCCTTTGTTGACTAATCTTGCACTATAATTTAATTAACTATGGCCCCTTAAATATCTTACCATAATTGATTTCTGATTTATTCCTGTGCAATTATCATAACTACAAAATTACTTTTCCATTTTTCTTTATTACTATCATTATTATTACTCTCATTATCAAGTTCATTAATTTCTATTATCACTCCTTAATTAATCAACATATAACCAATCAATATTTTCACAATTTAATTTAATAGTCCATTCGTTTCCACTTATTTGCAATTACTTCTTTATCCTAAATTTTATTAAAATACGTACACACATTCACATACTATATATGTATAAATCAATTATAACTATTATTCATTTAATAATTATTCATGCAATAATTTTCTATGCTCCTTAAATCATTCATTCACTAATTATCAATTACGTATTTATTATCCATATCATTAACTAATTTGCACTTTAATATCCTAACTAGCCTTAATATTAAATTTTACAATTTGGTTCCTAAACTTTATACTACTCTACGATTATACCTGTAACACCCCAATACCCTCGGGAAGGAATATCGGGGCATCACACGCTAACCACACAAACATACATACATGCATACACACATATACCAATTTAATCTCTAAGGCGGAAGCAATAACAAAAAAAAAATTAATTAGAACATCTTAAGCCAAACATACATCTCTTATAATATATAAACTGTACATATTACAAAAGTTTTATACTTATTACATATTCATTTTCGGTACATATACAAAACAGTTAACATTTATACTATGATACTATACTTTCTTATGAACATAATGATGTTACTCAAAACATAAGAAACTCTATCTTATACAAAAAGTTCTTCAACAAGCTCCTAGTGGCCATAACTCGCAGATGCGAACTCTCTAATTGCGTCCTGTAAACCTATACGAGAAAATACCCGTGCTAAGCGATAACGCTTAGTGGGGATCAACAGAAACAATAGACTTCGATTGAAGTCACAGATATATCAAAGGCATATCGATAGTCATGTCATATACGAAGTCATATACACGACCTTGTAAGCAAATACCATTATGCTTCAACCCATTCATATGCAAAAATCCATATATGGCAAATGATATCGATAACATGTCATACTATATTCATATACATATACAAGTCTCTACTTCACCTCTTGTACACTACAAAATATACATTAGCCTGAATTCTCAATATGGTGGATACGAGTACTATGGATACTATATAAACTCTAGAGAACTAACTCAATAGCATTGAATACATTATGTATTCATCAAGTAGACACAACTAAGGTCACTGTAGCAGCCGCCTCTATCCCTTTATAAGCATGCTTATCTATCCACTACTATGACCATTCAGGCTTAATATAAAGACTCTATATACTATATCATATGCATTACAATCACTCAAGCATTATATCACGATTCAATCATATATGATCAATATCATATGGCATGTCGTGTTCAACACTTAACAAGCATGTATACACTTAGTTCCATTCCTAAACTCTTATGCCGTAGCATTATTTACCCAGATAACTAATCTTATAATCATTTGAATATCCTAAACATGCATTGTAAAGACCCCGAAATGTTTCGGTGTAATACGAGTTCAATTGAGTTCAATTCGAGAAGAAAAACACATAAAAATATACAAATTAGTTGAGGGTAAAGGTGGGGAATTGATTCATGCCAACCATGGGCTCTAAATCAAGAATAAAATCACTCTTATGACTTGTTCTGTCGTGCTTGCGACCCCTGTCGTGCTCGCGACAGTAGGCTCTAACTGGAACTTCACGAGATTACTTTTTACCTCAACATTATGTCGCCTAAACCAATGTCTAACCGTCATTTTTAGGAAAAATTTCCTTCTTAAATTTGTTCCCTAGGATGTTAATTTTCAAATGGGACAAGTTTTAGGTAAAATGGACATCTATAACGTCAGATATGAGCTAAACAATCTGAACTGCTCAAATGAACCGGCCAAAGTAGAGACACCTCTGTTTTGGCCAATTTTCAGGGTCCTAGGGCCAGAATTTTCTCAAGCTCATTTATGAGACTTTTATAGATATTGAAGTCATGGTTCTAATGGCTCAATAATCACTCAATTTAGAGGTCTAAAACTCCACTTATGACAAAAACATTACACGGAAGTCTGATGAAAATGAGCAGAGTTTCCCAAAATCATATCTTACACTCAAAAAACTATATGGCAATCATCTAATGTCATCAACCCACATGCAAATGATCACATTACATAATCATAACCATATACATATATATATATATATACATCATAAGAACACAGCAAGCAATCAAAATGATCACACACGATCCCGACCTTTAGATAGTTTGACCACGTCTCTTTAATCGGTTCCAATCTTCTCCTTTCCCTTGTCCCTCTTTTTGTCCACAGCTTACATGCACAAATCAACCAAGAGAACACTTAAACCAAGCTCTGAACTTTAAACCAAAAACAGAAAACCAAAGTAGAAGAAGAAGACCAATACTAACAAAATCACACCACTTACCTCTTCTCAAGAACCAATCAATCCTTATCTCACACCCATCAAACCATTCCAAGTGATCCACTTAAAGAGCAAACCAAAAGGGAAAGAAAAGAGAAGGAGCACGGCAAAGCCAAAGAACAAAGAAAGAAAATGAAGGAAAAAGGAAACCAAAAGCAAAAATGAAGAGGGAAGCAAGGAGTGGCCGGTCAACCCTCATCCAAAGCCGCCCAAACCCAATTAATGCCACTAACCTCAATAAAGGCCAACGACAATCTTTAATGCCACTCATCCCATTTATTCACTCAAAACAAAAACTCATGCCAAGTGTCCATTCCCTACAATGCCACTTGTCAAAGCTCCTATATACACACCCAAGCTGACACGTGTCCGATACACATCATTTAAATTGACCTTCCGCTGGAGGGTTCTGTCGGGCTTGCGACAGAACTCTCACATACTTCAAACATTCGTAAACTTGGTAAAATCCGACAAAATTTTGCCAACACTTATAGGGTCCAACTCGGGTCATTACAATACCCTTAATGGCCCAAATTTGCGAAAGTGACACTAAATAAATTTCATTAGTTCGCTAATTCATTATATATCATACAATTTACCGATTAGTCATTATTTTAATACTCTAAATTAAAATCACACATTAGTCCTTATTACATTCTTCAATTTCATTATTATCACTCCACTTACATTTATGCCACTAATTGGTTTCCAATTCATTATTAGTATTATTGTTATTATAACTATTTCTATTAAATTATTATTCATATATAATCAATAAAATTTATCAATTTATTTCATATTTACTCACTTAATCATATTATTCACTAATTACATTTTAGTCCTTTAATTAAACTTAGTATTTCTTTAATTTCACTTAAATCCTTATTCTTTTTCCATGATTTCCAACTGTACCCTTATCATTTTCATTAATGACATTTATGTCCCCACTTTTCCATTAATTCCATCTATGTCCTTTCTTTTACCTTAATTACTTCTATATTCCCTCTTTTACACTAATTCCTTTTATGTCCTCACTTTTACATTAATTACCACTTTACCCTCCATCATTCCTTATTTACCCTTTAACCTTACATGTTTTTCATTTTACACTTTTACCCTTATTTACTTATTTTAATTACTATTTTACCCTCTTTACACTTATATTCCACTTTTAACCTTATATTTTCACTAAATTACATTTAGGTCCTCATTTTATCACTTTTTCACAATTTTACTATTTTAACCTCACATTTTTGTCAAAATTACAATTTTACCCTTACCCTTACACTTTTTAATCTAACTTTCTCACTTTTTTTCCACTTTTGTGAAATTACCGTTTTACCCCTAAACTTTTATTTATCACATTTTAGTAAAATTTTCGCTCATTTTCACTATTATTGCTATTTTAACCATATTTATCACATATTCAACATTATGCCCTTAGTGTGGACCCGATAAAAAATCTACTGACCGAATATGCGGAATGATCCCTATAGGACCATTTCTCACTGCACTGCACTGATCACTAATTTGCATTGAACACTGAGATAAGCCGTCACTAGCTTATCAATATCGAGTCGTCATGACTCGTACCGTGGTGTGGAATCCCTATGGCTAGCCAATTATATCTTGGATTAGATTTTACTACCAGATAACTACTAACGGCAATATTTCATCATTATTCATATAAATATCACACTTTATCATCATACACATTTCGGCATACACATTATTTTCTCTTGAAATCTTGCATACTCACTCATTTATCAACACTTAGTCATATTATGCTATTACAACACTCAAGTTATTAGATATACTTATAAATCCTCATGATTTCCATTCGGCCAAGGTGTCATCTTTTCATATCATGCACTATAATTTCATTCAACGACTCAATCATACTCTTTACATATTAAACATACTAAACATGTCATTTATATGCCATTATTCATCATATATTCCATTTATAGTCATAGTATACCATTCGGCCTCAACCTTAAATTTTCTTTATGTGCTCTTTAATTTCTTTTAATCTTTCTATCATGCCTTAAATATGTTATACATATTATAACCATCAATTATAAGCCATAAACTTCATTTAATCTTGATGAAATCCATAATATACTATTCAGCCAACATTAGAATTTTCATACCAATGTATTTTAATTTCATCTAGTCATACTTATACACTATTTTAGGTCCACTAATCACATTTACTAAGTTAGATTCAATTATTCATGCATATTTCACATACATACAATACAAACATAACCTAAAATCATGCCTCTACAATGGAAAATGAAAGATATTGTATCCACTAACCTTATTTCCTTGCTCTCCACCTCTTAAGCTTGCTTTTTATGCCTTATCTCCTTGAAAATCCACCACTTCCTTGGATTCCTCATGTGGCCGAATAGATAACCCAAAGAAACACCCATTATTTCTCTTCATTTATTCAATATAACTACATAAATATCCTCTACGTACCCTAAACTACCTATTTGAACCATTAGATTAAATTATAGAACTAAAAATCTCTTACCTCAAATTTAGGGTATAACCTTTAACACATGATTTTCTCACTTTCTTCACTTCAAATGAGCTTTTGAGACCATCATCAATGAAAAGAGAGGCTGTACTTTACTTAGGAAGGTTGGATTTAGGGAGAACTTTGAAGAGGAATGAAGAAAATTCTAGAGAAAGAAGAGAGACACTATTCGGCCAAAGAGAGGAAGGGGAAGGGGGGAGAGAAATCTGGAAAATGGGAGATTTTTCTGCCTTATATGGGGTCTTAAGTGGGCTTGGGCTTGGTTCAACCAATTGGGCCAACCCTAAAGCCCATTTAGGTTATTAAGCCCATTTTCCATCCAAAAATTATTTTTCTTACTTCCCAAACTCAATTTATCCCAAAATTAATTCAATAATTCTTTAAATATATAATTTAGCCTCTATATAAAATTTTAGCTCAATTGGAGACCGTTTCCTGGTCCGCTAATTCTTTACCAGTCCGATAACTCAATTTTCTATCTCACCATAAAAATTATTTTTCATTACCAATTGATTCTCCATAATATTTCAAGCACAACCATGCTTTCAGATAGTTTTTCTGAGGTTCAGAACTCCATTTAGAGTCCAGTCAAACTTTGGTCAAACCAAAGTCAACTAATCCGGTCCGACCGGTCCGGTTCACTGGTTGAACCGGTTCGGTTAATTTTTTACCCTTAGCATCAATTTCACTCTTATAAGCCCATTAGACCTTGATTCCATCTCAATTAGCATCACTATTCGGTTCGGTTTAATTAAACCGGTCCGGTTCACTAATTTTTCGGTGTCTCCATAAAATATTTTTTTCACCACCAAACTGTTCTACACACTATTCTGAGTCCATCTATACCTTCAAATAATTTTTCCAAGATCGTTTACTATATTTAGAATTTCAGTCAAATTTCGGTCAAACCTAGTTACTATTTGAATCGAACCGAAGGCTTCGTTCAGAATGACTTTCGGAGGTGAATTTGACTCCGTTTTCAGCTTAAATTTTACCAATAACTCCAGACGGCCCACAGATCATTTTCGAGAAATAAAATTTTTTCTGCAAACCGGTCGCCGGCTCTGCTGTATGGCTACCCTGAGATCCCCTATCCCGGAATCGCTATATTTCCAACCCACTTATCACTGAACTTTAACACCGGCAAAATCACTCAGTACACTTTTTGACACTGCGATTGTCACCGTAACACTGAAATTATACACGGACACTTCTAAGTCGGTATTTGGGCTGCTAAACGCAAGCCTGCGGGCGTCGCTCGCCTTGTGCGAGGCCGCACCTCATGCGTCCCCTACCTTGAGCGGACTCTGTTTTTTCCCAATTTTTTCACTGTATTTCAGTTTCAATTAATTTCAAATTCTTTTTTCGATTTTTAATAGGATAAAACTGGATTTTTAAAAGGATAATTAGGACTTTAAATAGGATTAAAACTTCTAAAAACCTATTTTTTCACAAAAATCATATAAAAAGAAAAGTTAAACACCTTGAAGAGAGGAGAGCATTTAGAACGGCGACCAAAAAAAACTTCGAGAAAAAGAGAAAAGATTTTCTTAGTTTTATTAAAAAAAATCCTAATGGTTCTTGAGCCAAAAAAAAATTAATTTTTTGTGTTTAAAAATCAAAATTTCATCATCTGTTTTCAAAGAAACAACAGTTATTAACTTTGATTTTTGGTGATAGATCCAAACTTTGTTAGTTTGTTTTTAAACCATCTACAGGAAATCAATCAATTCATTCATCTTTTGCAGCCTGAATCAAATTTGAGAGTAAATATACGGGCTTGAGCCAATTCTTCTGCTTTTCTTATTTTCTATCATTCAATTGTTTTCTCCACTGTAAATTTTTGTAGATTATTATCGATTTATGTGCGTTGTTGTCTATTTGTAATTAACACGAACTTAGGATAATTTAATTAATTTATTTACATGATGCATGCAATCTAATTTAGATCTGTAGAATATTTAGTAATAATTCTATTTCTCACTTGATTTTATTTTGTTCATTAATCCATTCTATTGATTTCTTGTTTTTCCGTCAAACATTATTTTTATAGTAATTATAAATATTTTCTTTCTCAATTAAAAATTGTTTACTGCATGTATTCCATTTAATTGTTTATTTTTATTATACCATATTTTGTTCATTTGATCTAATTTACTAACATTATTTTTATTCTTGTTTTTGCTGTCCACTAAACTTGTTTGTTTCGCTTTGAGCGACGTTCCTGTGCGAGTTGGAGAATCAAGAGATTAGGAGCTTTTCAAGTTTGGTTTGCATTTTAATTTCCTTATTTTCCTTATCTTATTATTTTGTTGTGTTGTATGCAAAATAGTATTTTGTAAATGCATTTATTTTATAAAAACTCACGTTTTCTACAATAATAAAAATTAAAATTTTTATTAATAAAATAGGACTAATATCCTGATTTTAACCAATAAACTTTCACTTTCAAAAGATAGTTAATTTTCATAAAATTGGATCCAATTATCCTTGTTTTTAATGCCTAAAAGTAACTCTCAAATTTTTTTAAGTTAACAAAACGGAACCAATGTTCCTAAAATCTAATAAATGTCCCGATTTGTGTATGATATATTTTATTTCATTCTTTTTGTATATTATTTATTTTGGACGCTTGTAATTAATTTTAGGACAATTTTATTTCTTTTATTTATTTACGCTTTTATTATTTTATGGAATTATTATGTCCCATATTTTTCACTTGTAATTTATTACTGCTTTCTTTACTGCGTTCCAATGATATTTGAAATGTGTTTTAAATTTATTGCATGATCGTGTGAGAAGGGAGATAAAATAATTAACTCTAGATTTCAGGGTTTGTGTAGAATTTGATGTGTACTGTTTTTTTTTTTTGTAATCTCTTAACATTATTATTTATGAATAATAATAAAGTTCATTGTTGGCAATACATGAGTGTAAATGTTTAATATGTAAACACTTTCTGTTATTTATTTGAGTTTAAGCATGTCAAACAGAGGAGTAGCCCACTCACAAAGATTTTGACCTTAGTTTTGTCAATGAATTGGCAAAAACTAAAATGAGGCAATTTTCGAACATATGAGTAAACTCGAGAGCTTGTTCAAAATAAAAGTGCCATCTTACAAAAATTACAAGATTAGTCTTGTTAAGGTGTGAGATAAAGTCATACATGAGGTTGTATGCTTTGGATTGAGATCGAAATAAGGATCGTATGGAATCTGATGGTAAGTTATATGTAATTAACATGTTCTGTCTTAAAAGTCAGAAGTAGTCCTTACATAAGCGGACTAAAGTTGAGTGCTTTGATGCATTACAACCTTAAAATTGTATATGGTGTTTTATATACACATTTTTAAATGTAAGACATGAGCTCCTTTAAAGAAAGGAAAGAACACCATAACACATATTTTATACCATGTATGTTTAAGTGACCAAAGGGATGGGAATTTAAAATTAATGATCTCAACTTTCCCTATTGTGAGACTCTATTTTATATTTCGCCCTTAGAACCCTTAACTTATCCCTGAAATATAGTTCAATGTGGCTAACTTAGTTAGTCCCCAAGAGGTCTGGGAAAAATTTAGAACTGGCGGTTCTAACTAGAAAAGCGAGTTGAATAATGATGGATGGCATATAGTAAGAGGGGAAGATAACCTTTTGATCACATTCATAAGAGTTCGTGGTTCACCGACATGTCTATTATCATTTCTATAGGTAAAAACATAATAGTGAAGACGAAAGATGTTTTACGAGATCATGAGTTAAAACAATGATTGTGAAAAGGCTGTCTAGGGTCAGGCATACATGGAATAGGAGGATCTCTCTTTTTCGAGAAGCTATATATCTCTAACAGTTGTATAGCATTAGTGCTCCTGAGATATGCTGATCACATAATCTATTAGCCTGTATAACTGGAGAATAAAAATGGAATATGTTTTGTCATGTGCGAGTGGGAGATGATAGAGTTGGGATGCGTCCAGGACTCTATTTGGATTAAGTTCCAATCCAGATAGAATTGAGTAATTCAATCTGATTAAGATTATAAATTCTATCTCACAAAGGATTCTGAGTTATACTAGAGATAAGTGTCTAGCCTTTAAGATCTCTATAAATAGATGGGAGATCTTAGTATTTGGTAACGAGAAAACTTATACGCCACAAGGCTGCTCGTTCTCACTCACAATTTTTCTATATTAATCTTTCAGGGATTTTTAGATTGTGATCTAACTGCTCTTATCCCGTACGTGGGTAAAAGCCAGACCGGTGACCAATAATAAAGGGATCCGTGTGATGCTTCCGCAACGAGTTTTACGTGCTACAAGTGGTAGTTACCAATTCTATTGTTACCTACATTTATTCTTCTATTTCAATAATATTTTGTGCAATCAAAATAACTCCAAATATAAATAATACATTCATTATATATATAATCAAAATTAAGTAATGTTTTCTTTTAATTGAGATAGTATAGATATGTAACACCCTATACCCGGAATAGGTACGGGTATCGGATGTCACGATATTTCTGACTGATCAATACTTATGAAAATTGCGGTAAAATTTTTTTCTTTTTCTTATTACCTACAAACCTATCGAATCATTTATCATTTTACACTTTCATGTCACTGATACATTTCATTCGATCTAATCCAGACATTCCATTTAACTTATCATGTCATTCCATCATAATCTATAATATTTAACATGTCTGTATTACACATTACATAATCAATGCTAAACTTTTACATATACATGCCACTAACACTATTCATTTGATAAATTTTTTGGCAGCATAACAGCTACCACTTAACTAACCCAAAACCTGCAATTTAAGCAATTACACAGCCCAACTCTGGGGCACAACAATTATAACTTATTACACATTCCAATCTAATCCATATAACTAATCCAATACAATAACATTCATCTTTACATATAACTATTCCAATAACATAGGCTATTTATACACATTCTAATAACAATAAACATAACATACTATCTTAACTTCAATCCAATGGCCCGGTCCGATCTCAAAGCCGGTGCTGTGTCTGCTCCACAGACGTCTTACTCGGTACCTACACGCAGTTAAACAAACTACGTGCTGAGCATTAAATATGCCCAGTGGTGATTACGAATCTAATAATTTTCAATGCTAACAAATACACACATGCACAAAGATGCTATACTTAATTATTCCCTAAGTTCCTGTAATTCACTCACTTAGTGTCATATTACTTTACAATCCTTCATTTAACCTTAGTATGGGCAATTTACAATTTAGTCCCTTAACTTAACTCAATACTTATCATTTTACCTTTCCATTTAACTAATCACTATTGTACCATTCCATTAGCATTAAATTACAAATATCACTATATTGTTCCATTCTTACACTAATACTATTCTTGTACACTTCTTTACATATGACGTGTAAATTTACAGTTTGGTCCTCGAACTTTTACCTTCATGTACAATTTTCGTATTAGTTCATTTTAGGCTTTTATGTCGCATTTAACTCTTTTATCACTCATTTCATCATTCTTATTCATTTACTTTATCATTTCATGTGCAAATTACCGTTTAGTCCTTACTTTATCACTTTTAGGACAAATTATGTTTTTGCCCTTCTTTTGACATTATTTACGGAATTGCCGTTAGTTCATTTTTCTTTTTCATTTTAAATCGCGATTTGACTTATAAATTACATATTGGTCCTTGTTTTAGCATTTTTATGGCAAATTACATTTTAGTCCCTGAACTTCGGATTCTTTGCGGGACTGTTATTTTAATTCCACTTTTCATTTACAGATCACTTATTAGTGCACTTCTACACTTAATTACGATTTTGCCCTTACTTTTGGCAAATTACAATTTGATCCCTCCTTTAACATTTTCTTATACTTTTGTCATTTACTTATTACATTTTCACATTCATTCACTTCTTAGCTCATAATTTACCAATTAGTCTCACGACCAATTATTTTTGCAGTAAATTACGTTTTGGTCAGTAGACTTTTATTTTCTTTCATATAAATCATTTTTCATTTAAATTTTCATGTTCACTATACTTATTATATTTTCAGGTCATTTTCATCATTATGACCCGTTTGTCTTATGATTTGAGGTAAATTACCATTTTGACCCCAACACTTCATTTCTTTTCATTTAGGTACTTTCTCATATAACTTTTCATTTTCATGTTACCTTTCACACTTTTAAGTCGTGTTACTTATGGCATTTTACTTTTGACAGAATCATATCATTTTACGATTTTGTCCTTTTACACTTAGACTTTTTATACATTATGCTTTTTACATGTTATATCATGTGACGTTATGGCTTGTTACATATTATACTTTGGCATATTATGCTTTTACATATTATTTCATAGTACATAATGTCGTGTGACATTATGCCTTTACATGATACACTTTTACATATGATACTTTTACATATTACATTTTATCATTTTATTTTATGTCATGTTACATATTATTATATTACATATTATCATTTTACTTTTTACATTTTTGATCACTTTACAATCATGCCCCTAGTACAATCTCGGCAGAAAATCTGCATACTGGATATACGGGACGTGGGCCCCAAAAGTCCCACTGCAATCCACTAGGGAATGATCCCGAAGAATCACTCCATCATGTAACATATAACATATGACGTGTGACGTCTGACGTATGACATATAACAGAGGGCTATGAAGGACCATCGCGAATCTGTCATAGCAAAGCAAGTCGTCATGACTTGCACCGCGATATCAATGGTGTCCCTATGGCTAGCCAAACATATCCTGGACCAGATTAAACCGCCAGACCACTAAGGGCAAAACTTTCACATTTATTAAAATTTATCTTTTCAAATAGACTTTCAAATCCACTTTCGTTCTTTAAACACTTTCATATTACATATTACATATGACTTATCAATACATTTTCATTTCAGTCGCTTCATTCTCATTTCTTTCACTGAATTATCATGTCAATATCCTAATCGATCACTATTCTGATCAATTAGGCACAATTCTTGTCATATACTTATTTCACAGAATAAGTGTACAGAAGCCATTCAATGGCTATAAATTCATTCCATATCATTACAATTTCAATTATTTCATTTTAAAGCTGATTTCATTCTTTTCTTATCATTTCAATTCCGATTGTTCATTTAATCAAAATTCATCAAATATTTCAATGTTTATCATTATTTTCACTTTGAGCATAATGAAATATCATACCCAAAAATATTCATATGTATTCCATAAATTCCAAATAAATTTATGCACACTTGTTTTCATGTCTAAATTTATTTTTGGTCATTATACTTCAATTATACTAAAAATATACCCTAGTATACACTAGGGTACCATTCGGCCAAGGCGAGTGCTTCACCTTACAAATCCTTTTGGTTTCATTTTAGCATTTCAAATGTCATGTTAAAGGTTCCTAATCATTTTTCTAATCTTATTATACAATTACACATGCTTTTAACACAATTTTATTTAAGTCACTCATTCTATTACCATGCCTTTCTTTTCATTAAACTTTCCTTTTCACTCCTAATTCATCCATTTATCAAATTTCTATCTCATATAACATTTACACCATATAACATATCACATTTCTATACTTAAGCCATTCGGCCATCACAATCTTTTTCTCTAACATTTCACCTTTCATTCATTTGTCACTTAGTTCACTAGATTAAGCCTCAATTCACTTGCATATACCATTTAATTTCACTAAATCACTAGGTATACCAACAATATACCTAAGTATACCTTTATGTCATATGACGTCCAAAACTCACACTTAGTTTTCTTCCACTTTAATCATTCAAATTAGCATATTTCACTTCCTTAAGCTCAATTATCACCTCAATTTCAATTATACATACAAATTATACATAGTCACATATAAACATAACCTCAAACCCTAATTTTTCAAAAGAAATTCATGGATAATGTAATCACAAACCTTATATCCATGCTATAACCTTCACAAGCTCCCCAATCATAGTCCTTAACTCTTGAAAAGCCAATTTCCTCCATTTTTCCTCACATGGCCAAAAATATACAAGAACAAAACATCCATTAGTTTTCTTCTTTTATCAAATCTCACCTTATAATCACTCTTAACACATGCTAATCTTTCATTTAAAACTAATAAATCAAATTAAAACCAACTAATTCTCTTACCTCAATTTGGGAACATAATCTTTGATTCAAGCTTTCCTTTGCTTTTAATCCACTAATTGGATGCTAGAAGTTGCTATTATCTAAAAAAAAAAGGCTGAATTAATTTTAGGATGCTTGAATTAAGCAAGAGATCAAGCAAGAGTTAAGAAAATTGAGGGAAAAAGGGGAGAGGGAAGCTCACGGCTAAGCAAGAGGAAGAGGAGGCAGAAGAGGATAAGGATTATCCACCTAAATTTCTGTCATTCAATTGCTTTTATGGTGGCCCACGTTGGTCCAACCAATGGTCCAACCAAGGGTCCAACCACTAAAGCCCAATTGCACTTTTAAGCCCATTTGACCCTTTTTCTAAGGTTTTCTCATTTTCCAACTCCAAATCACTCCGAATTTGATTCTATATTTCATATCATATAAAACCTAGGCTGTACACAAAATTTCAGCCCAATCGGAGTCCGTTTCAGGTCTGGTTCAATCAAATCGGTTCGGATCAATAATTATCAATGTTCTCAAAAAATTCCCATTTTAATACCAAAAATTCTACATATTATTTAGAGTCTATCTGGAAATTTCAAAAATTTTTGGACATCATTTGCTATTTTTAAAGGCTCGGTCAAATCTTTGGTCAACCGAGTACTATTCAAACCGAAATCACATCTTTTTCCTTACTTTCTAAGGTCAATTACTCATAAACATGACTCCAAAATTCTTAACATATATTTATTAGACTCTAATAATATTTTGGGGTCAATCGGAAATCATTTCCCGGTCTGGTAATTATTTAACAGTCCGGTAACCCAATTTTTCAGTGTCACCAAAATTTAATGTTTTCATTACCATATGATGCTACTCATCCATATGAATGCGTTAATATTTTCAAATTATTTTTCTGAGATCTGTAGCACTGCATACGGTCCGGTCAAACTCCCAATCAACCTAGTTACTATTCATATCTAACCGCTATTTTTTTTATTTTCGACTTCTAAAGCCTTATTTGACCTCGATTTCACTCCAAATTTTAACGTCGAACTCACTGTAACTTATATTTTCCATTAATCAAATAAAATATTTTTCGACTGCGGGAAGTACTATTCACCGGTGTCACTATTTACTATCAGAAAATATTATTTCCGGCTAACCCGGTGTTGGGGCCATTACAATATATGTGTGTGTGTGTGAGAGATTTTGAAACATTCACAATAATAAAGTTGGCTTATAGCCTTTCTTTTATTATTTATATATATTTCATATATATTTTTTTTTTAAAAAAAAGTATTAGTATCAAATTTAAAGGATAAATTAAATTGAATTGACTTGCCAAAAAAATTAATAAGTAAATTGAAATTCACAGGTCAAACTAATCACTGAAATTATTATTATTTTACTGAAATTATTATTATTAGTAGAGTTTGTCAGACGTTATTTTTCAGAAATTATTATTATTATTATTGGAGTTTTTCAAACGTTTTTTAGTTAACAGTTTGATCCCGTAAATTTCAATTTATTTATTTATTTTTTGACAAGCCAATTCAATTTAATTTATTTTTTAAATTTTATACTAGTGTTTAAAAAAAAGAATATATATGGAATATATATAAATAATAGAAGAATGGTTTTATTTTTATGAATGTTTCAAAATTAAAAAATAATTTTAGAATTCGATTGAATTCAACACACGTACATATATATATTATTTCATTAAAACGAAAATATTATTTAATTTTGATTATGTATAAAATGAATATATTATTTCTAGTTTGAATTATTTTGAGCGCATAATATTACTAATTTTAGATTTTAATAAATTATTATTAAACGGAAATTTTTTTTATCTTATTTACCAAATTGAATAAAAGAAAATTCTTTTTCTCATATTAATAAAATGAATGGCAAGATTTGATTTATATTTTTTCATTCCAACAAAAAAAATTAAACAACCGGTAGCTTTTTCGATGAATGGAAAGCCTGTAGATTTCCAACATAAAAAAAAAATAAATGTCCATTTTCGCAGCAATATGCCGCGGAAATGAAATCTAATTCCGCAACACAGCGCTGCGGAATCGTAAAAGACTCCAAACGTTCAAATAATTTTCAAAACATCTTAAAATTCAAATTACTTTTCTAAAAAACATTATTAATAAAATTAAAAAGTCCCTTTTATTTGCTGGTAATTGTGGAAATGGAGAAATCTGCTCTTTTTTTAAAATAAAAGAGTTGTGTTCTTGTCAAAGAGCAATCAACATGCTTTGTAACTGATCGGACGGTTTGTACATACCGAATTAACACTGTAATTTACTTTATATTATCAAGTTTGGTATATAAGCAAAATTCATTTTGTTAATTTGTTTTAAGCGAGCTTAGTGCTTTTACATTATATTTTTTTGTTAGTTTGACTAAGTTTACCATAAACTGAAATCAATATTGAAAATAACTGTTTCACGACGACTTGTATGTTTTTGAAACTGCTATACTTTGTACTTATTTTGTGCATAATATTTTTTTTGGGCTAATTACATAAAAATCTCTAACATTTTACTATATTTCAATTTAACACTTAACTTTAAAATTCTTACTATTTGGATATTAACATTTTGATGCTCTTTCAATTGAGATATTCTATTAAATCTAACAAAAATTTGAATTTTCTATTCTAAAAAAATTATTTTTTGAATTTCTATTTGATTGTTAATATAATTAAAAATTAATAATAAATTTATTCTAATTTTAATAATTAAATTAATTTTCTATTTTTATTTAATTATATAGCTGATATATTTTAAAAAGATATCATGAAATAAAAAGTGAAATTTTTAATTTGCTCATAATAAAACAATATTTAAAAAATTTCCCTTTCAATTTTTTTTACTTCTTTTTGAAAGATATTAGATATATATTTAAATATGAGTAGCAAATCAATTTAATTATTAAATCAAAAAATTATTATTAATTTTTAGTTATATTAATAGCTAAAAAAATTTGAAAAAACTTAGGCTACTGTTACTACACCGGTTGATAGTGGTGGGCTCAGAATCAAAGATATGTATCAGAGCAATTTGGCATTTCTTGCGAAACTTGGGTTGCGGATGGCTATGGAAAAGGATCAGTTATGCGCTCAAATTTTAAGCTCTAAATATAATGGGATGGATAAGTCGGTGAAGGGTATCAAGAATAGAGGGAATGCTTCTTGTGTTTGGCGAGGTATTTTTAAAGCTTCGGATTTGATTGCTCAAGGTACATAAATGCGGATTGGTAATGGCAGAAATACTCTTTTTTGGTTGGACAAGTGGCTATGTGATCAACCTCTATTATCTTATATTCTAGGTCCTATTTCGTTTATAGAAAAATATCGGACAGTTGCAAGTTATTAGATTCCTGGTAGTGGCTGGGATTAGGACAGTTTTCATAGCCTTCTCCTTACTAATGTTCATATGATGCTTGGGGCAGTTTTTGTTTGAGCTGATAGCTGTGAGGAGGATGGCTTGTGTTGGTTTCCTTTGGCCAATGGTCTTTTTTCCATTAGGTCAGCTTATGAAATGCAACAGACGAACACTAGTAGGCATAGAAGAATGCGGAGGGCTGTTTGGAGCTTAAATGTGCCTCAACGTGTTAGAGTTTTCATGTGGCTTCTCCTACATGGTAAAATTATGAGTAATGTTGAGAGAGTGAAGAGAGGCTTCGCAAGAAATTTATTTTACCATGTTTACTATGGCAAGGAGGAAAATATTCTTCATATTTTTAGAGATTGTACCAAATCAAGCAGCGTTTGGAATGCTCTAGTTCCATTTTCTTGCATGGAATTTAGAAGGCCTTAAAGAGCTCTAGATTGGTCGTGTCTAAATTTATTTGGAGTTAGAAAGAGTAAGGGCTGGTTCGGATGGAAGGAGAAATTTGCTATTATTTTGTGGTGGATGTGCAAATGGAGATGTAATGAGGTTTTTCAAAATATGTCTATGCATATGAGTCTGAAACTTCCTTTTTTGCTTAACTATTGCAACCAAGTGCGAGATATGATAGTAAAAGAGAAGATTGCTTTCTTTAAGCCAGTGATTTTTGAAAATACACATATAAAGTGGGAGAAGCTGCTAGATGGCTGGGTGAAAGTTAATGTGGATAGGTGTAGTAAAGGTAGATCTGGTAGAGTAGGGAGCAGTGGGTTGATTCGAAGTAATAAGGGTGATTGGTTGGGAGGTTTTATTATGAATATGGGCTCCTGTAATGCCACAGGAGTTGAGCTTTGGGCTTTCTTGCAAGGTTTTGATTTAGCTTGGAAGCAGGGTTTTCGGAAGGTCATTATAGACGGTGACTCTTTGGTGGTTGTTAATTGGATTAGTAAGGTGAATGATTGTAATAGTTCTCATAGAAATCTAATTCAAACATGTAGAGAGTTCACCAAAAGAGATTGGAAGGTTCGGGTTGTGCATGGGTTTAGGGAAAGCAATAAAATAGCAGACTAATTGGCTAATTTTGCTCTGAAACATGAGATGGGTATTCATGAGATCAATGTGCCCAATGAGAGGGGTTCAAGAGTTGGTTCAGAAAGACATGATGGGCACCTACAGGATTAGGCACATTCAAGTTCACTAGTGTTTTTCTTGGCTTCTATTCCTCCTTTGTATCCAAAAAAAAATTGAAAAGCAAATATTTCTTTAGTAAAAAATTCAAATTTCCATTTGTTTTAACAAAAAAAAAAAAGTTAACGGAGTGTCTTAATTAAAAGTGTACCAAATTGTTAGCTAGTGTCTAATTATTAAAAAATTAAACATTTGATGTTGAATTAAAATAGTGTTGGGTTTCTATACGGAATAATTCAAAATTATTTCATAGTGAAAATAAATTAAAACCCATCCAGGATCCATCTGATCCTATTGATTCAAAAGGCATGATAAATATTATCGACATATTGTAGTGCAGTATAAAATAATTAACACTTAAATCCGATTAGTTTGAACAGGTCCCGCATAACTGCAAACAATTTGCTCTAGAGGTCGACTTGAAATCCAGGAGTTGCTCCAATGGAATGACCACCCTCTATCTGTATCCACACATACAAGCAGGCTGAATGGATCTACAAGGGGTTTTAGCTCCCTTCACATGCAACTGGATTAAAATTCTCTGTACCTCTTTTTTTCTTAAAGAAAAATGGCGACAACAGAAAAGACAAAGACCCTTTTTCTCTTTTCTCTCTTTTCACAAAAGAACGGCAACAAAGAATGCTGATTATTATTTTAGGCTTAACGACTAAAACTATTTATAGTCACACATTAGAAATGTGGAGAGGTGTGAGGATGGAATATTCCTTATTCCAATAATAAGAAATATTTCCATTTCTCCACATAATTATTTTGAATTTAAAATCTAACATACTTAAATTCAAAATGCTCAAATTAAAATTAAGTCCGTTCATTACGTTCTCTACGTGTGACCCAATAGGTTCATATTATATTGGCAATGGGCCCAATCCCATCATAACCTCACAAGTCATAAGTGGCCTCTAGCAAGACATTATGACTACCAAAATAGTATGAATATAAATAGTTCGATTTTAACCTTCCCAATAGAACATATTATAATCATTTTGTTACACGATATCTTATTTGAACATAAGTAGTGGTCCATGTCACACTTATATTGCTCAAACATATAATTTCTCGATCCCTAAGTAGACTGATAAATTCAAATGACATTGACCACACTATTAATTCATTTGAGCATGGCCATGCATTTCTCAGTCCTACTTAACGAGGGGCCCGGTAGATATCTCTCTCATAAGGGAGGGACAGACCCCATTTTGATTATTCACTTTCCTCTGCATAATTCCCATCATACCTAATCATAACCTTTATAATTATTCGAATAAAGATAACGTTTGATTGTGTCAAAGTATAATGCTCCTTATGTAAGAAACTGTGATAACCTCAGGTCTAAGGATTCAATAACATATCTATTATGAGAGCACTTATGACACTAACACACGTAGTGATCTCATAGCGGGTCTATCCAGTACCTTGTTCTCCAAAAAGTACCTGCAGGTTTTATTTCTATCACCATATATAATCATTTCATGATTATCAATCAAATCCATACTAGTCTTAATTTATCTTTATGCCCTTAAGTGATAAATGACTAGGGATAATCAAAATAATATTAGATATTATTCACAAACATTACTATAATGTAACATGCCATTGATATATATATTAAAGCAGAGAAAACCATTTTATAAATGAAAATACAACATTATATAAAGGTTTAAATATTTGGTTTAGGGCATAACCACTAACAAATAGGTCAAAGGTGTGTTTTTGTCCCTGATATTTGCCAAAATGTGGCAATTTTGCCCCTAATATTTCATTTGAGGCAAAATTGCCCCTCATATTTGGAAAACGGGAGATTTCTGCCTTACAATTACATCCCGTTAACGTTGAACATCTTGCCAGTTGTTGACCATTGACGTGGATGAAAGGACAACACGTGTCAATCAATCATTGCGCATGTCAGATTACACGTGACACACGTGCATGTTACGTGTAATTTGGCCAAAGGTGTATTTTTTGCTAAAAAGGATAAATTTGCTCCTAATGTTTTTAGATGGTGCAATTTTGCCCTTCATGTTTGGAAATTGGTAGATTTATGCTATTACCATAATGGTCAACTATTTAATTAAATTATAAATTAAAAGATAAACAAATCTTTCATACATTAATATTAGGGTAGATAAAATGCAAATACTTGAAGATCACTAAATTAAAAAGAGAAACAAAAAGAAGGGAGGCTCTTTAAAGTTTAAAGTAGCTTTTATTTGAGCCTTATAAATTGCCATTAAAGGATGTTTATATTGACATCGTATGAGGCCGTGAATGACCAAAACTTTGGCTTATAGGAACCATTTTTTTCTCTTTTCTTTTAATTTATGTATCGTAATTTGGGTAAAGTGGAACTCAAATCGAATAAAAACCATATATTTATTTCAATTTTTTGACTTGTTGTTACACACATTTTTTAGATGCCATTTTTTAAATAATTTTTTAACTATAACTTATGAGCAGCTATTATATGACATATCATACTAGATTCATTTATGAATCAATCTATGTCAAATTTAAATGTATGGATTTATCACATTGTAAACTATTGGGAACCAAATAACATTGCAAATTACCCTAACAAAAAAAGAATCACTCGATAAGAATTGCAAAAAATTTCACCATCATCGAATCTAAGAACTATGGGAACCACTTAATGGAATTCTTTTGTTTGAATTAGGTTATGTGGACTAAACCAATTAAAAACTATAATATATGAAAAAAAAATATTTTTTGCATAAACATGGCAGTTTCTGATTAGCTGTTATACCATAAATCTAGTCCTAGCAAGTTTCTAATCGTGTATAATTGTTTGAATGGTAGTGGTATAAATCTCTTAATTTCAAACATGAAAGACAAAATTGCACCATATGAAAAATATTAGGGACAAATTTGCCTTTTTTGGCAAATATCAAGGGCAAAAAATGTACATTTGACCAGATTGCATGTGACATGCACGTGTGCCACTTGTAATTTGACATGTCCAATAGTAGATTAACACGTGTCACCCTTTGTCCATGTCATCGGTCAATAAACAATAGCATATATGGTCAACATTAACGGGATGTAACGGTAGGAGCAGAAATCTTCGGTTTTCCAAACATGAGGGGCAATTTTGCCCCAAATGAAATATTAGGGATAAATTTGCCATTTTTGGCAAACATTAAGGGCCAAAATATATCTTTGACCATTAAAATATAAGTGAAATATTGAATTTATATATATATATATATATATATATTATTAATTGTATTCTTTATATTACTGTATTTTGACTTGTGTATAAAAATGATGGCAATAGCATTGGTTTTGCGCTTAAAAACACCATTTTTCAAAATACTCTTCATCTAAAACCAAATAAAACAATTATAGTTTTAATTTCCTTTATTAATGTATGATTTAATTGAACATTTTAATTTAATAAAATGTATTTCCCAAAATTTTCAAAAAAAATACTAGTTAAGAAAATAATCAATTCACATTCGAAGAATCATTTTCATTGAATCATCACAAGATATATATGAACATTTTTGCAATATGTTCCACCTAAAAATTATTAGTTTTGTTCTTTGCTCATTTTGGTCCAATTCACAAATATATATATATATATATATATATATATTGTTTTTGTTCCATTTGTATTCTTAGGTTACAGGAAAAACTAATCTTAAGAGTTGTATTCTTACACTCTCTTATATATGTAATAAAGACAATTAAATAAGTGCTCTCTATTATTTGGACTAGGGCTGTTTGTAATGGCCTGAAAATTTGGACAGTTGCAAATAGTACTTTTTGATACACTGGGGATAGAAAATACACCTGGAAGTAAAAAATATTTTATTTAATAATCGGAAAAAATTAGTAATGACGAGTTTGAGATTAAAATTTGGAGTCAAAACGAGATCAAATAAGTTCTCAAAGTCGAAAATAAGAAAATTTCACTATTTCGGTTCAAATAGTAAATGGGTTGACCGTGGTTTGACTGAGACTTTAAAAATAACAAATGGTCTCTAAAAATCATCGAAATTTTTAGATCTACCCTAAATGATGTGTAGTAGATTTTGGTTATGACAAATTAATTTTACGGTCACACCGAAAATTATCTAATCGGATCGATTTTGTTGAACCGAACCAAAAACGGACTCCAATTGACCTGAAATTTTTCATGGAGGCTTAAATTATTATTTTAAGATTTATGGAATTGATTTTGAGTGAAATGGAGCTTGGGAAGGGAGAGAATTAATTTTAGTGCACATAAATGGACTTAATTGTATAATTGGGCTTGAATTAGGTTGGACCATCTTAATTGGACCGGCCCAGCCCATAGTACCAGCCATATCAAAGCTGGAAATATCAAAAATATCTAGATTAGCCTTAAGAAATTTGCAGCTATCTTCTCCCTTCTCCAAACCGTATTCTACTCTTTGTCTTCTCACCCTAATTTCTTCCATTCTACTCCAAATTCCCCACTAATTCAAGCCTCCTACATTAAGTTTAGCTCCTCTTCAACCTCTTGGCAATTTTTAATCTTAGATTTGGATAGAAGGAGTGAGAGAAATTAAGAAGACAAGCTTAGGGTGTCAATTTTAGGTAAGAGAATTTGAGTTGCAAAAATTAATTTAAGGGTTCCTATAGACTAATTTGAGGCCATAGACTAAGAATATGATGTTATATTGTATTTAAGAGCAAATCGAGAATGAAGATTTCTTACCTTAAAGTTTCGGTTATGGTATGTGCACAAGGTGACCAAAGTGAGTCCAAGGCAAAGGGAAAAGAAAAAGAAGTTTGAGGAGTAAAGAATTGATAATTGAGGTTAGTGGATATGAAATGCATTATTTTCCAAGAATTTCAATTGATTTTATGCTTATGTATGTGTATGTTTGTATGATGTATGTGTGCTTAATTGAAACTAATGTGATGTATGTGCAATTGGGTGTTATAAATGGAGAATTAAATGAGTAAAGTGGAAAAAAAACAAAAGATGGTAGGACTTGTAGTGTGGGCCGAATATATAATGAAGAATAAATAGGGTATAATTTGGATATTAAGGGAAATTTAATGCATAATGCATGAATTAAGGTTAATTGAATAATAAATGAAAAAAAAAGAATTATAGTAAAAGTTGACAAAGTGGCCGAATGGGTTATATTGGGAGATCAAATGAAACTTTAGTAATTTAGCAAAATAAAAGCTATATTATGGATAGAAAATTAATTTGTAATATATATTAACTCATTGGAACAATATTAAGTTATTATTGATTATAATGTATATGACAAGGCATTATATATGACAAGTTGGTAATAGGATATAATATGTTATAGTGGGATAATGATATAATTACGCTTAAAATAAAAGAATAAGTAGATCATAAATTGAAAAATGGTAGGAAAGAGTTAGAAGGGAGTTGGAACATTAATGGCTAGAGGGGTTATATAAAGAAATTAGTATTGCTATTAATTGTCTAGTAGTAAAATCTAGTTCGGGATATAATTGGCTAGCCATATGGACACCTTACCGCAGTACGGATCAATGACGACCCGCTCTAGTAGGCCAAAGACGGTCTGCCGCCCTATCTGTATCTGTCTGACTATATATCTGCATCTGCATCTGTGACGCGCGCTGAACTGGAAAGGCCCTTAGGGCTCGAGGGATTGGTTCGCATCATTTGATCTTGGGTAACATGAGACATTTTGGAATCCCCACCCAATAGAACATTGGGGAAGTTCATCTAGCCTTCTGAAACCTTTAGGCACCTTTGAGATATTTTGGAGTCGCCATCCAATTTACAAGAAATTAGAAAATGTCATCTAACCTCTATGGTCTAAACCAGAGAGTAGTTCAGAACTTCACTCTTATTTATTCCTTGGCTAATTACAAATGAGTTTTTAGATTAGAAAATTCCATCTCTCTTCTCACGCGATTAATGCAATTTATTTAAAGGAGTCATTCAATCATCGAGAAAAGCGGTAAATGAAAGCTATAGAGAAAAGCGATAAACACACAAAACACATCATTACAAAAATGAAAATTGGGACAAATACAATCCCCAAAATAAAAAAAAGGTAAATAAAATTTGCCCTAAAAATAATTAATTACAAGGGACCACAAGATATATAACATAAATCTAAACAGTTAAGCAAAAATTAAACAAAATAGGAGACATGCATAAATCGGGATATTTATTCGGTTTGAAAATATTTGTTCCTTCATGCTCACTTAAAGAGGGGTCGAAGCATTATTTCGGCTATTGGCCTGAAAACTGGGATGAGTGATCATATTTTTTGAAAATTTAACTCTTCATTTTAATTCGTGATATTTTGCATTCCTTGGCTAAAATTGAGGACATTGGTCCTAATTTATTAATAAAAATTCCGGTTTGGTCATAAAAATATTTTTGTAATTTTTAACTGACACGCGTATGAAATAGAATTATTTTACTCAAAAAACATATACACTCATGCAAATAGTGGTTGGTAAGGTCTCATCCAAGTGATGTATCCTCCTACGCGTCGTGACCCTTCAACTTGGTCACGAAGGCGCTCATGCAAACAAGGTCACATTTTAAACCCCAAACAAGAAAAATAACAATAAAAAGGTTAGTAATAATTCTAAAATCGACCACATAAACATAAAGGCAAGAGAAATATAAAACATGGTTAACATGCAAAAATATAATGATAATGACAATAACAATGAAGACGATAATGCTAATAACATTACTAATAACAGTAACAATAATAACGGCAGTGACAAATACATAATAATAATAATGATGATGATGATGATGATGATGATGATGATGATAATAATAATAATAATAATAATAATAATAATAATAATAATAATAATAATAATAATAATAATAATAATAATAATAATAATAATAATTGGAATAATAAAAGTAAATAATAATAGTAATAATAATATGAACATGTAAGAACGGTAACATTAAGAATAAAAATGAGGATAAATGATAATTATAATGGCAATAATAATCACAATAATAAAGATAACTTTAACAACAATGATAACAGTATTTAACAACGATAATGACAAATAAAATGAGATGAGATGATGAAAATGGGTCCAAAAATCTTTACCCTCAGATTTAATGATATGGAAGCAAGATGTTTGAATTCGACTCCCTTGTTGAGCTTCAAAATATATTCGAAATAACTCAAAAGTTAAAAAAAAAACACTTAAACGACAACAAATGATTTTTGACTTTTGTTTGATAATAAACCCAAGGTAAGGGAATCGATCTCCTTATCTTAAGCTAAACTCAAACTCAAAATATTTTTCTTGGTTTAAGAAAAAATCGAAGGAAAAAATCGCACTTTTGAAAGATCTTTAATTTTTAAGAACACTCTCCTTTTTTTCTTTTTCTCTTCCAGCTCTCCCTCTTTTCTCT
Source organism: Excoecaria cochinchinensis (assembly GCA_947683425.1). Lineage (NCBI taxonomy): Eukaryota > Viridiplantae > Streptophyta > Magnoliopsida > Malpighiales > Euphorbiaceae > Excoecaria > Excoecaria cochinchinensis. Next base: position 11,009,929 of record CANTUQ010000004.1, read on the forward strand.
TTTTTTTTTGTCCGAAAAGTCCCACACCTGTCAAATTAAAATTTTCTCTTCCTTATTTTCCCTTTCCCCCCAAAAGGGGAAAAGACAAAACCCCCTTTCCATTGCTCTTCCCCCAAAAATCCCTGAAAACTGAAAAAAAGGTCTTCAAAATCTGTCCAAGACCAGATTTTGCAAGTGGAAAAAGGACAGGAGGGAGACTGTCCACGAGTGGGTGACCACACGTCGCGTGCCCAGGTGTGGGCATCGCTCGCTGGGAGCACGTCGCGCGCTCCATGTACGGGCAGCACCCGCCTGGGCGCACGTCATGTGCCCCATGTGCGGGCAATGCCTACGTGCGCCCCATGTGCGGGCATCGCCCGCTGGGTGCACGACATGTGCAGGCAACGCAAGCTGGGCGCACCATGTGCGGCCATCGCTCGCTGGAGCATGTCTCGCGCCCCCAGGCATGGGCAACGCCAGCTGGGCGCGTTTTGCATGCCCAAGCGCCGGCGCAAGTCGGCATATCGCGTCGCACGCAAAGCCCCAAAAAAAAATCTTTCCTCCTAAAAATAAAAGTAAAAATAAAATATAAAATGAAAAATAAAAAATAGAAAACACAATAAAACCAAAATTAATATAAGTAAATAAAATTTAAAAGTATTTTGTTACGGATATAAGAACTTAACAAGGGGAATGATTGATTCTCACTTTATCGCCGATAAATCGGTCCTTATTTTCATCGTTGGGTAATCCTAATCTTTGACTGCCTCGGAACCTGGTGTCTACAGTTGCCCCTAATTTTGGGAAAGATAGTGCATGGGTGCCTAGGTGAGCCAAAATTCAGAGAAAAGAAGGAAAGAGACACGTACTTGAGGCAGCCATCTTTCTAGATTGGATGTTATTGTTGGGGTGGTTGTCCCCATATTGTCGATGTATTCTCCTTTGTTGAAGCGGTAGTGCCGTAATCGTTCTAATCGTCTATGGAGTGGTAGTGCCGTCATTGTGCTAACCCTTCTAAAGTGGTAGTGTCGTGGTCATGCTAACCTTCCGTAGAATGGTAGTACTGCCATCGTGTTAACCCTTCTGAGATTTGAACCGGTAGTGTCGTGATCATGCTAAACCACCGTGGAGTGGTAGTGCTGTCATCATGCTAACCCTTCTAAAGTGGTAGTGCCGTGGTCGTGCTAACATTCCGTAGAATGGTAGTGCCGCCATCGTGCTAACCCTTCTGAGATTTGAAGCGGTAGTGCCATGATCATGCTAACCCTCCATGGAGTGGTAATGCTAGCATCGTGCTAACGCTTCTGAAGTGATAGTGCCATGGTCGTGCTAACGTTCCGTAGAATGGTAGTGCCGCCATCGTGCTAACTTTTCTAAGATTTGAAGTGGTAGTGTCGTGATTGTGCTAACTCTCCCTAAAGTGGTAGTGCCGTCATCGTGCTAACCCTTCTGAAGTGGTAGTTCCGTGGTCGTGCTAACCTTCTGTAGAATTGTAGTGCCGCCATCGTGCTAACCTTCTGAGATTTGAAGCGGTAGTGCCGTAATTGTGCTAACCATCCGTGGAGTGGTAGTGCCACCATCGTGCTAACCCTTCTGAAGTGGTAGTGCCGTGGTCGTGCTAACCTTCTGCAAAATGGTAGTGTCGCCATCATGCTAACCCTTCTGAGATTTGAAGCGGTAGAGCTGTGATTGTGTTAACCCTCCGTGGAGTGGTAGTGCCGTCATCGTGCTAACCCCTCTGAGATTTGAACCGGTAGTGCCGTGATCATACTAACCCTCTATGGAGTGGTAGTGCAGCCATCGTGCTAATCCTTATGAAGTGGTAGTGCCGTGGTCGTGCTAACCTTCCGTAGGATGGTAGTGCTACCATCGTGCTAACCCTTCTAAGATTTGTAGCGGTGCCCTCTGAGAGCCCTTCGGTTAATTGCCCCCTGAGAGGTCTTTAGTTTATTATTTGGATTGGTGTTTTTACTGATGTCATCACTCTCCTTTTTTTAGTGTTCGCATCGAATCTCTCTTACTGCAAAAACTGGAATGCTAGATATGCAGGAAAAATAGTGAGCATACATGTGAAATGTATGTGTCATGCAAAAATGCAAGACAAGAATTCATCTAAGTGAGTTTTAGAGGCGATAGCCGAGTTGGGCTCAATTCGCGGTAGGGTCGATGCCTTTTGGAATTGCTTTTGAGATTCATGCTTTCAGGGTTGAGAACAATACCTTTAGTCATTTTCTTAAGGTAGTGCGTCCCTCGTGGATATTCACACTAGATTTTCTTAGTGAGAGATGCGTTCTTTTCGGATTGTCACATAATTCTGTGCCTAACTTTTGCCTGGAATGGATCCAACCCACTCCAACGGCTTTTATCCATTTATTTTTTTATAGGGTAGACTGCCTGTTTTCAGATTTTCACCCTGCCCTTTGGCCAAACTTTTGCTTAGAGAGCCAGTCACGGTTTTCATCTCTAACGGCTTTTTTTTCTTTTTTTTTTGGCAGATTGTAAGAGAGGTTGAAGTTGTTTCTAGAGGTTCTTCACGGGCGATCAGCATGTGCTTACGTCCTAGATCGTAGTTGCATGAGCTTAATTCTTCTCATGATGGTGCTATAGAATTGGCTTTACATTTGATAGTAGGATGAATCAACCGAAGCATTTGAGTGGTGAGAGTAGTAGAGGGTAGACAATAACAATGTGCTACTTTTATATCAGGACTAGACAACTTTGAGTATGCGAAGTGGATTGCTCTGATCATATCAACATATTATTGTATAAATGCGTATGTTTTAGTTTGATTTCATCACACATGATCATTATTTGACATTAACCTCAAAAATACAAAATCTCATCTAATCTCGGGATAAATCATGTGAGCATCAAACTTTTGTTATCAATCAGCCCTCTCGGGTTTTCATGATTGAAGATTTTCTCTCAACCCTTAATTTTTGCCCAGGATGCCCTCTTTTTTTTTTTTTTTTTTTTTAGCCTTTGCAATGGAACCTCACTCATTCCGGCGGCGTCGATTGGTTTCTTTGGATTCTCTTTCATCCTCATTAGCCGGGAAGGCTGCTTCTTCTGAGGGTGCTTCTTTTTCAGCATCAAGGTCTTGTTCTTGGCCCTTATACAAACTGGCTGAGACGATGAGTTCTTTGTTTAGAACTTGAATGTGAAATCCCACACCTTGCTTTTGTCATCTTTGATGGCTAAATTTCTAAAGTAGCTTTCAATGGTTGAGATGGAGTCGTACATTGGCCTTAGATTGTTTAGGACAAAACTATGGTTTTTCTTCTCTATTTTTCTCTTTTTTTTTTTTTTTAGTTTTTTATTTTTTAGTTTTTTTATTTTTTGTTTTTTTATTTTTTATTTTTTTGTTAAAGGTAATGAACTGTCTATCTAAGTTTGGCTATAAGGGCCCATGCTTTGCTTATCTTTGTCTCATATGATTAAAGGTTAATCTTGATTGGCTTTAGGGTACACATCTCAAATGGTTGGAAGGAAAGGAGTCATAAGGCTTGGTTCTAACGAGTTATATATTTCTTGTGAAGGTCCAGAGTTTCATTCGTCTAACTCCTGATGTATCCCTTGAAGTTTGATTTTGTTTGGCTGCACTATATGCATCCTAGACTTTGAGGAGATAAAAGACTGGCTTTTGAAACTTTGCTCGTCGTCATGTTAGCATGTTGAAGCAGTGCTATCCCAATAATGCCCTTGTCGAATTTTAGCATGCTATTCCAGGTCCAAGCAAAGGCTCCCTTTTTTTTTCTTTTTTTTTTTGACATTATCTCTCAGAATTTTCCTCTCTTCAGGAGTTATATCAGATGCTACCAAGATTTTTGTTGGGGTTTTCAAAACTATGAGATTAAATACAGTCGCATTAGTTAAATTAACGTTAAAAAATGAATGCATCGTGATCATAAGAAATGAATTCATTAGAAACACCATACAAATAAGCATAATTGTTCATCGTATTTGAAACAGCCAACACTGTCATAAGAAGTTCTTAGAATAAAAGAGAACAAAGCATCTAAAAAAAACATTATCTTCTCCTCCATTCTCACTAGTGGATTAACAATCTACCTGTAACACCCCCTCCCATACGTGGGAGAACCCATCCGCAAGGGAGTGAGAACCCGTATGAGCAAGGGTGCCACCAAGCAAAATGGTACAAACCATTCATTCACATAATAAAACATACATATATATACAGCGAAAATTAAAACTTAAAAACCAAATTGATCATTCATCGATGGAATAATAATATTCAATACATAACTTATCTGATATAACCAAAATAATTACATCTTTCAGAGTTACAAAGTGGAGGTTGAACAAAAGACTAAGTACAAAGAGAGTTCACTATTACAAAAGAATCATAATACAAAAAGAAGCTAAGTCCTAACAACAATCCCACTGTGTTGGCTTGACTGGCAGCGACTATCCCAAGAGCTATACACCTTCCACACCTGCACGGATGAAACACCCGTGCTAAGTGATAACACTTAGTGGGGAAACACACAACAATAATATGGACGGCTATTCATAATGGTCGTCGAGGCAAAACATATACATAATGGCATAAGCTGAATATCATAAGATATAATCATAAACGAATCACATTCATAACCATTCAAAGGTTCATAATCATATTCATATACTAACTGATTCATATGCTCATAAATAGAGTCATTCAGATTCACATACTTATAAGCATAACAGAACAAATCATAACACCTGTTGACTCATAGTAGTGGATAACGAGTAAATGCATGGCGGTACCTTACGGGTAGGAATCGAAAAGCAATATCACATTTTTCTCATTTCAAAACATTTTATAAAGGGGATCTTAAACAAGATCCAAACACATTAAAGTTCATGAAGAACTAAACAGGGACCTGATCAGGGTCCAGAACAGAACTGAGGGCTGCAGCTACTGAACTCTATTAGGCATGCCTAACTATCCACTAGACTGACTCTTGCAGGTCCTACATAAAACAAATCATACTTAAAGCATAACATATAATTTATCATAAAGAAATCATAATATTATACATATATAAGCATATTTATTCCCATGCAGTAGTAAAAAGCCATGAAGAAATGATATAAAATTCATTATAGAAGAAATGGGAAAAATCGAAAAAACAGGGCATGCAGGGGTCACTGTCGCGATCTCGACCAGTGTCGCGCTCGCGACAGTGGCTTGAAGGCCTTGTGCAAGGGAAAGGGGGAAAGGCCATGAGTCGTGCTATGCCTGCATGAGTCCTGAACAACCTTCACGACTCGTGAATCTCAGCTCCCTCTGCCGACGCTTGATTTGCTGCACCACTCAAGCCTGCCAAGCCTTCACGAGTCGTGCTTCAAGTTCACGAGTCAGACATCTCTCCATCATTAGTGCAATTCTATCGTGAAAATTGGATTTTACGATTCTGTCGCACTCGCAACAGCATCGTGACTTCCATTTTCCAGCCAAACGCAGGAAAAACCCAGACTTTTAACATCAAATCCATTTTGACCCAAAACAAATCAAACTTCATCTTACCTTCAAATAAGCCTTCCATGCATCACAAACAACATAAAACACAACTTTTCTAACAGTTATCATAATCAAATTATAGATTTACATAATCAAGGTTCCAAAAATAACAAACCCAGAAAAATTACAGTAAAGTTCATCAATCCTCATTTATGCTCCAATAGATCAATAATCATGCTTCTCAACTTAAATTAACTAAAACCCATAACATATATACTAACATAGGCCCCATTAAACATAAAATTTTCCAGAAAAATCATGCAAAGGCACAAAATTATAAACGTACATCAAAATCAATCCAATTCCCAAAATTGTAATTCCTATGCTCCAAATCAATGAGCACCACTCCCACTAGCCTTCTCCTTTCCCTTGGGATCATGAGGAGGCTCAACTAACAAGAACACCCAAAATTCATACAAACACAAAACCCTAAATTAAAACACATTCTAACAAAATTAAGAACAAGGGATGAAGAAGAAGAAGAAGAAGAAGAAGAAGAAGAAGAAGAAGAATCCCACTAATAACTTACCAATCAAAGCTAAGGAGATGATCAATTTCCACCACAAAACACTTGGATCCAAGCTAGGGCACACATATGAAGAGAAAAGAGGAAGAAGAAGTAAAGAGAAGAGGAGAAAACGGGAAAAGCAACAAGAATGGTTGTCCCCTTTTTCTCTCTCTTCTATTTATACCTCCTTCCTAAATCCCTAGCCACATGTCACTCTATGGTTGGTGGAACTTGACCACTCACACCCAACAAATACACATGATACTACACACAAGACTAACCCTCATAATTCACACACTGCTACCATATACATACACACACACTAACACAACCCAACACACACACACCCTACTAACATATATGCACCCACACTCTAATAAAGCCCACAAAACATGCATTTTTCCCAAAATACCCTTAACATATGCGAAAACACTCACACATGCACACATACACAAGGCAATCATGGCTCAAACTACTAGGGGGAAATCGGGGTGTGACACTACCGCCTCCACGAGAATCCCTTCTTCACCCATCTCCTAGAGGATGACAGCGATGTACTTATCTTCCTATAGCTGTTCGTAACCCATGCCACTCGAGTAGACCACACCCGATTAAATACATGGCGGGGGGACTGCATTATAGCCTACCTTCTTCTTCTTCATCTCTCTCTTTTTAGGATCCGTGATCTGTTAGGAGTTGATAGGATCTTGGACCTTGTTTCTCAGAGTTCGACAATAATCTATTAGATGCCGGTATGCTGATGATAGGCGCAATATTAATCATCTCTATGCCCTAGCTGCCTCATGATTCATAGCTAGCCTGGGTGGCAATGGTTGCAGCTTGCCCTCCTTCATTAATCTCTCTATCACCCAGGATAGAGATCGGCCCAAATTAGAAAAGTGCCTCTGGCCTTTTCCCACTTCGATAGCTGAAACCTAAACCGTCTTACCATTTTTACCATTACTGCTTCCAGCACCACCTGATCTGTACCCTGACTGGTTCCCAAAATTTTCCCAGCAAAGTTATTTTGGCTTGCTCTCTTTGCTAGGTACACTACAAGAAATTTGACTTTTTGTGATGAATTTTTTAATGACACATAAAATTTCGTCACTAATTGTAACTTACAACGACGAATTTTTTAAAACGTCACCATACTATTTATTATTGTGACGAAATTATCTTGCGTCATTTTATGTTTTAATTATCGTCACTAAAAGATTAATTTGGTGACGAAAAAATATATTTCGTCATGATTTATTTAGGAGAGATAATTTCCCACCATTTTTTTGGAGGGAAAAAATTTTAATGACAAAATAATAACTTATTGCAACGTATAAAATCGTCACAAAATATTTATTTTTCGTGACGAATTATTTTTGTCATAATTAAATAAATTAGTGATAATAAAATTATTTCATCACAAATAATATATTGATTTTTAAAAAAATTGCTAAATAATTTTTTTGAAAAATTTTAGTTTAAAAAATAATTTTATTTATGACAAATAAATGTGTCATAAAAAATGAATATACTGTAACGAGTTACAATTTCGTCACTTTTGATATGGAAGAAAAAATTTTAACCCTCTTTTTTTTTTTACGAAAAAAAAATAACGAAAAAAATGACTATTTACAACATAAAAATTCATCATGAAATACTTATTTTTTTGTGACATCAATTAATTTTGTTACAATTTAATAATTAATGATGATAAAATTATTTCGTCACAATAATTTTATTTATAACAAATAAATATGTCACGACAAATATATATATTATGACAAAATACAATTTCATCACCAGTATAATCAATTTATGATAATAATAATATTCTATCACAATTAATTGTAATATTAATATACGATAAAAAAAATTATGTCATAAAAAATAATTAAATTTATGATAAATAAATATGTCACACAAAAAATAATATATTGTCACAAAATATAAGATACAATTAATTTGTGTGATCATAATATTTATCCCTAAATTATGTACAGGACTCGGTATCTCTATCTCTTCTTATCTCAATTTTTTTTCTCTCTACATTAGTAGCTGTCGATCTCCGATATCTCGCTTGCCTCCGTCGAGTGTTCACGCCGTTGCATCGCCTCCGTGAGGTCAACGCCCACCAGATTTCATCCAATTTCAGGTTTGATTTCTTTTCCCCTTTCTGTTATGATTCTTCCATTAAACTTATCTTTGCCAGAATTGTTAAACTGGAGCCATCGAAGTCTATGAGTATTTTAACCATCGGTATTTAAATTTGTAGTTTCTATTTAGAACTGTGATTTGTTTGAATTTTATTTTCGGATTATGAGTTTTCCTTTTGATTTTGTATATTTGTTTGATTTTGTTTTATTAGAATTTTACTCATGAATCAATCAGTTTGTCCTGTTTCTACATGTGTTTGTATCTCTGCCCATATTTATATTAGTGATTCTGATGTGGGTTTGAGCAAGGATATGTATATTAGTGATTCTGATGTGATTCTATTCACGATCCACAGGGGCCGGCTAGCTACAATCTCATCTCTTTTCAATATTTCCTATCGGACTGTTATTATCTGTTTAAGTAAAAACAAATAAACAATATTGTATCTGAATATTTTCTATTTATGTAAATTGGGTAGAATTGAATCAATTCATTTGTATTTATTTTTTCTTCGGATGCCTATTATTTCCCCTCTCTAATTCTGATCCCTTCCTTAGCTTTGTTCTTCTTGTTTCTATTCAACTTCAATCCATTTTTTACAGAATATCTTTCTCGGCCAGATTCATTTACCATTGAGGTTTGCATGCTGATGATTATGCATCTGTAATTAACATTTGAAATCTCTATGGAAGAAATTCCCATTGATAACTAGACAAAAAACATTACAATTACTATTTTTTAAGTAACTGAAATTGGATGGTTTGGTTATATAAAAGGTTTTGACATCTTTTTTTTCTTCATTTGTTTTGCATATCCTATAGAATTATATATAGACGAAACATATCTACTTGGTAACTGTTGTTTTATTGGGACTGGGTACTTATGCTTCAATTATATGGCATTTTTCTCCAGTAACTTGTGCAGATCCAAATTCTTAAGTAATTTACTATTGATATGTGATTATGTAGCCTGATTTCATGTAAATAAACACGTTAAATCTCTTTGGCTAAATATAGTTTCATTTTTAGACTCAAACATGTTTATTTATATTCCAGCTGCATTGCAGCTCTTTTAGGTGCTCAATTTACACTCACTGATCTGCCTGATAGACTGAGGCTACTAAAGAAGTACGTTGAATCCAACCTAAGACATGGAGATTTGTGGGGTTCTGCAGCGGTGAAAGAGCTCATATGGGGGGATGAGCTTGACAAGGACTTGATTGAACCTTTACCAGATTATGGTAAGCATGTTTTTTTATCTTTTCATAGCAAGCAACGCATTCTAGCAAGTAAATGCATGCTGCTAGTATTCAAATAAATGGCAGTGATCAAGCATAAGTAAGTGATACTTTCTTAAAGTTCAGAAAAGAAATCAGCATCTTGTGTTAATTGCTTTTGGTGGGTTACATTTGCAGTCGGTCTTATATGTCATTTATGCTTTTCCATCAGTTTACTTTAGCAATTGATGCTACTGTCTTAATTATATTGTTGCCTTTTACTAAAAAGAATTCACCACTATAAAGTTCATCCAATAAGTAACTAATAAAAAGATTAGCTTGAAAAGGCTATATTTTTAGATCACAGGAAGGAAGAAGAAAGAGGGGCAGACAATATGTTACTTGGAAGTTGGAAGTGTCACTGTTATGGCCTTCTCTAAAATTTATCTCACCATTCTACAGCTTGAATGGTCATCAACGTATTGCATAGGTTAAAATTATCTTATAATGGCAAGGTGATATAGTCAAACTGTAATAATTCAAATTGTTGCTATGCTAATTTTCATTTATTTTTTACTATGTAAATTATATGTACTTGTTTATTTATTTTTACTATGTTCAATAATATGAAAATAGTTGAAAATATTTGAAAATAGTTGCAGTTTTTTTCCATTGGTTTTTATGTTTTCTTATTTTATTGTTCAAAGCATTTGGAACATGTGATATTCTTGTGTCATACTATTATATTGTTCTTGTTCTAATATATTTTGCATGTGGTTGAGTTTTTTTTATCTAATATATGATTATATTTTTTTGTAGGAATAGGATGCAAATTTTGAAGTTTGAACGGAGTTTATTTCTGAATTACGGATTAGGATATTGTAATTTTTTGCATTAGGTAGTATGTTTTTATTTAATTAACCACTTGTTTAAGTAAATACTTTATATTATTAATTGATTGACAATTTTCTTTAGAAATTTAATTGATTGTATAACATTAAATTTAAAATATGTCATTTTTAGTGCAGTGCATATATGACAAGTGTAACATAATATGACGATTTATATTCATCGTTAATATATATTAATTTAATGACGAAATCATTTTTCATCACTTAAAGTATTAGATTTAGTGACGAAATTAAATATTTTATGACAAAAATTATATTTATTTGTGACGATAATTACGTAACCAATGCTTAATGGTTTTAACAAGAAGCAGAGTTTCGTCATTAAAAATATTTAATTTCGTGACGAATTTTAAATTTGTCATAAAAAATACCAATTTTTAGTGACGATAAACAATATAATGTGACAAAATATAATTTTATTTATGACAAAATTTTTGTCATGAAAAGTAAGAACTAAAGATGACGATAATAATTTTTGTCACAAAAAATGATACTTACGGTGACAAAAAAGTAAATCATCACGTAAACTTTAATGTTACGCGCCTACCGTTACGTTCTCTGTGACGATAAAAAATCGTCACCTTATCTTTTCAGCGACGAAAAATGAATTTTTCATGACAATTTTTTGCGTCATAAAAAGTGTAATTTCTTGTAGTGGTAAGCCCCCTCAGCCTCTACGGTGATGTCCTTAAGTGACTCTCAATCTCTGAGCTCCTTAAAGTTGAGCAAGTCCCTCAAGTAAGGGCAGGAGTTCCTGATAAATAGCCTGATCTGGTCGGTAGTGTCAGGCTTTCGCTTCATCTCCATGACACTATTCCTCCATCTGGTGAGGTATTCATGGAATGACTCATCACTTCTTTTTTGTAAGAGTTCGAGGTCCTTTAAGGTGACCTCTATCCTAGTTCTGCAGTCATACTGCTGCATGCACTCTTTTGTCAAAAGGTCCCAGTCCTCCTTGGATCTCCTGTCCAACCCGTGATACCAGTCTACTACCGGACCCACCAAGCTAAGGCAAAAATATTCCACCTTCTGCTTCTTGGTCAACCCTGTGCCCTTCATAAACAAGGTATACTGCTTAATGTGTGTAAATGGGTCCAAAGTACCATTGAACTTCGATAGCTTAGGCATCTTAAACCTTTGGGGCAGCAGCTCTTTATCCTCGAAATCTCTATCCTTGAGGTTGATTCCCTTTCCCCCTGATAACAAGCGAGTGATCACCTCAATCTGCTGCCTCATTCCTCTCATAGCCTCATCCTCCACCTTGGGTGCTCTACCCCTCACAGGTTGATGGGCTACTAGCTCCTCAACCTCATTATCCATCATGAAATCCTCATCAGGATTAGGGATCTTTGCCCTTCTCGGCTCAACGGGCGCAACAGCTTTATGCACATTGATAGGTTGGCGAGCAGCATTACCTATAATGGGGCCATCTTCACCAACAAGCGGTTCAACTTGCCCCCGAGGAGGGATTACCGATGGTTGTGGAGCGACAAGTGGTTGTACAGTAGGAGGAGGAGCAATCCTTTCGGCCATGGCGCCCATCATCTCTAACATCCTCCGCTTAAAATTCTCTAGTCTCTTGGCAAGGTCCTGAGTGGTTAAAGCTCCGATCTCTTCTACCATTGATGATTCTAAGGGTGATTCACTGGTAGTTGAGAGTGACTCAAAATCCCAATCAGACACTAATTTCAGTAATTCAAAGAGCAGGTTTGTCCTTACTAGCCGATCATCAGAACCTCTAGTCCACTTAGATGAATCTATGATGGCTAAAAGACTTAGATTATTAGAATGATGCATGAGTGTTATATACAATGCATGATCGTAAGGTATGCAACATTTCACAACCACATATAAGCAAGTAGATCCTTCCAACCTTTTACCTCCTGCACACGAGGTCAATTGGTCTTTTCCTAGATGGGTTTAATCCATGGGTCAATCGGGGACACGAAGAACGCGCGTAGTGCATGGCAGAAATTCAGCAGCATAGCATCTCTCAGAATGCACATACGTATGAGTTTCGGCCGTTATGTATTTAAACACTTCAATCAGATTAAGCTGACCCCACCGGGGAATGAAAGCCTTTGATGGAAGACCACTCAATTCATTTCATTTTGTTCAATACATGATGGCCCACATGACAAGCATTATAATAAAATTCATTTCACCTAGGGGAAGTATCTATTGCCATTACATGAGCTTTAGTCAAGGTGATGTTACTTTAGGGCTACCCAAGCATGGTCCCTGCCAATGGGTCTAGCTCATCACACGCATAACGACCGATCACATTTCCATTTGATATACCCAACGGTACTAGGCTTGGGTTGGTGATTATCCTTAACACTTCCCCACATTGAGTGAATATAGGGTCATACTTCGGGAATGCACCGGGGTAGAATAAAGGTACAAACTAACATAATTCTAAGGCTCTAGCATGATGCAATGCTAATTTTAGTTTGGAAAACTCAATTATATATTTAATCAAGACACTTTTAGAGCAAAGTCACAAAGTGGGGAATCCGTGGTGGTGGTTGTTACCATCTTGCGGACGTGTTATCGTTTGTTGAGGCGGTGGTGCCCCTTGATAGGACTTAGGAACTTTGCCCCCCTCAGAGGACTATGAGATTTTGGTGTCTAACCTCCTCAAAGAGTTTCGGGTTTTGCCTCCTCAAAGGACTTCGAGATTTGCCTCCTCAAATGTCTTTTGGATTTTGCCTCCTCAAAGGTCTTCTGGATTTGCCTCCTCAGAGGGCTTCTGGATTTGCCTCCTCAAAGGTCTTCTGAATTTGCCTCCTCAAAGGTTTACTGGATTTGCCGCCTCAGAGGGCTTCTGGATTTGCCTCCTCAAAGGTCTTCGATATTTGCCTCCTCAGAGGGCTTCTGAATTTGCCTCCTCAGAGGGCTTCTGGATTTACCTCCTCAGAGGGCTTCTGGATTTACCTCCTCAAAGGTCTTCGAGATTTGCCTCGTCAGAGGGCTTCTGAATTTGCCTCCTCAAAGGTCTTCTGGATTTGCCTCCTCAGAGGGCTTCTGGATTTGCCTCCTCAAAGGTCTTCAGAATTTGCCTCCTCAAAGGTCTTGGAAATTTGCCTCCTCAAAGGTCTTCTAGATTTGCCTCCTCAGAGGGCTTCTGAATTTGCCTCCTCAAAGGTCTTCAGAATTTGCCTCCTCAAAGGTCTTTGAAATTTGCCTCCTCAAAGGTCTTAGAGATTTGCCTCCTTAGAGGGCTTCTGAATTTGCCTCCTCAAAGGTCTTTGGTCGGTTGTTTGGACTGATGTCGTCACTCGGTTTCTATCGGTGTTCGCATCAAATCTCTCTCTCTACGAAATAGGGAAACTAAAATATGCAGGAAAAATAGTGAGCATGCAAGTGAAATGCATGAGTCATACAGAAATGCAGGGTAAGGATTCATCTATGTGGACTTGGAGATGATAGCCGGCTAGTTACAATTTACAACAGGATCGATGCCTTTTAAGCTGCTTTTTAATTTCATGCCCTTCTGGGATTTCAAAATTCTCATCTGATACCTGTAGTCATTATTTGAAGGTAGTGCGTCCCTTGTGGATTTTCACACTAGCTTTTCTTAGCGGGAAATGTGTCCTTTACTGATTTTCACATAACCCTGTGCCTTATTTTTGCCTGGAGTGGACCCAACCCAATCCAGCGGCTTCTTTTTTTTTTTAAGGTCAGACTGCCTGTTTTCAGGTTTTCACCCTATCTTTTTGCCTAATTTTTACTTAGAGCGCTAGTTACGGTTTTCACTCTAACGGCTTTTTTTTTATTGCTGAAGAGGCTGAATATATTGCCCGAGAATCTTTCAGGAGTCTTGGCATTTGATAGCAGGATGAGTCGACTAAAACACTTGTAGTAGATGACTTTGACCATATAAGGTGAGCTGCTATGATTACATCAATAAATCATTGCATAAATACATGTGTTTCACTTTTATTTCATTAAACGTGATCATTGTTTGAAATTAATCTTAAAGAATACATGACCCCAGCTAATCTCAAGATAAATCTTGAAAACATCCAACTCCTATTATCAATCAGCCCTCTCGGCTTTCATGATTGAATGTTTTCTATCATCTCTTAATTTTTTCTTTGAACGTGAATTCTAGATGCAACTTTGGGGATGAGATTTAACTCGAATGCATGAATGCACTCGTGGCTCCTCGCTTTAAGCTCAAGAAACACCATATGCCTCTTCTTAAGTACCAAACCTTACTAGAAGGTTATCTTCGCTAATTGGATAAGACTGAACCAAGAATCGAGAGGTCTTATTTTGGTTGTAATGTTAGGCTTAGGTAGATGGCTGTCAAAGGAGGATCAGGTCGCTAGAGAAAATATGGCCGCAATATTTATTCGACTGATGGATGAACCATTCTCAACTCAGTTGCGTACTATAAAGGGATTCTTGAATTTGGATTTGATGATACTTTCAGCTTATCAAGCTCAGAATAACAATCAAGTTAAAGCGATTACCACAGAAACTCATCAAGGGGTTACTATCTTGAGCTCTACTTTTTTTTTTCTTTTCTTTTCTTTTTCTTTTTTTTTTTTTTTACTTTTCTTGTGAGCTCATGTCTTTGACACATGACTAAACCCTCTTCCCAAAGTGTAAACTCAATCATATCAGGGCAATTTTTGATAACCCAAAGAATTGTCAATAATGTAGAATTGTCAATGATGTACATCAATCCTTACTAGAACGGCCATTCTTCTAAGGGGAGGCAAAATTTATTTTAGGTGAGGGGATAGTTTTAACATGTGTAACAACAAAATTGGCACGCTTTTAGCATACCTCCATAAAGCTCAACGGGCTAGCAAGCGATTGCAGAATAAGGGTAGGAAATAGTCATTTAGAGAGCTATACAAAGAAAATATTATCTAAATCATTTTCTAGGTTCCGTCTTATCTAGGGATCACTTTGAAGGGTAATCAGAAAGGTTCTAGTGCTCTTAGTGAGTTTCCATCCAATCCCCTAATTGCAACTAGTTTTTCTTTATTATTTTTTTTTGAATTTCCCTCTCTACAGGAGTTATATCAGATGCTATCAAGATTTTCTTTAGGTTCCCCAAAGTTCCGAGTTTAACTACAGTCATATTATTTGAATTGATGTCAAAATAATTGCAGTGTGATCATGTTAAATGAAATCAATAGAAATATCATACAAATAAGCAAAAAATTGTTCTCTTTATTATAAATTGAAAATTGCAACATAAAAAGTTCTAGAAACAAAAGGATCAAGCATGAAAGACATCTCTTTCACCATTCCAACTAGTGGAGCATATTCACAGCGGAAGGACTGCATTGTAGCTTGCCTTCTTCTTCTTCTCCCTCTTCTCAGGATCCGTGATCTGATTGGTGTCAATGAGGTCTTGGATCTTATTCTTTAATGTCCGACAGTAATCTGTCAGGTGACCAGTATGCTAGTGGTAGGCACAGTAATGGTCCTCTCTATGCCCTGGCTGCCCTTGACTCATAGCCGGTCTGGGTGGCAAAGGTTGCAACTTGCCTTCTTTCATTAGTCTCTCCAACACCCAGGATGGAGGTCGACCCAAATTAGAAAAGTGTCTTTGGCCTCCTTTCCTGTTCAGCACTTCCATCCTCTTTGCCTTTCCCTTACCTTCATTGCGGATATCCAGGTTTTCCTTCTGCAGATCACACGCCCTCACTAGATCCTCGCCCTCATTAGGTATAATACCAAATCCTATAGTAGGCCTCTGGATGCTCCCTTGTCCAACTGGTGAATCAAATGGCTCCTTGCCTCTATTTTGAAAAGTAAAAGGGGGCGCTACAGCTGCTGGTGGAGCAGGAGGATGGAGAATCCTTTCAGCCATAATGCCCATCATGTCAAGCATCCTTCTTTCAAATTCCTCTAGCCTCCTTGCTAGGACTTGAGTGGTCAACGCCGCAGTGTCTTCTGCCATTTGTGGTCCTGGAGAGAGTGACTCAGAATCCCAGTTGGGCACTAATTCATGCAACTCAAAAAGTGGATTCGTCCTCACTAGTCGACCGTCTGAACCTCTAGTCCACTTAGATGGATCTATGATGGCTGAAAAATGAAATTATTAGAATGATACATGAATAACATATACAATGCATGATAGTGAGTTATGCAATATTTACAATCACATGCAAGCAATTAGATCCTTCCAATCTTATTACTCCCACACACGAGGTAATGCGGTCTCTTTCCTAGGTGGGCTTGATCCATGGGTTAAAGGGGAACCCAATGGACGCGTATGGTGCTCGGCAGAAATTCGGCAGTAAAATATCTCTTATCTAATGCGCATACATATGGATTTTGGCCTTTATATATTTAAACATTTCAACTAAATTAAGATGGGCCCATCGGGGCATGAAAGCCTTTGATAAAAGCCCATTTAATTTGGTTGAATTTGTTCAATATAAAATGGCCCACATAGCAAGCATTGTATTAAGGTACATGTCACCTAGGGGAAGTATCTATTGCCATTACATGAGTTTTTGTCATGGGTGATGATACTTTAGGGCTACCCAAGCATGGTCGCTGCCAACGGATCTAGCTCATCACGAGCGTAACGACCGATCGGGTCACCATTTGATATACCATGATGGTACGAGGCTTGGGCTGGTGATTATCCTTAACACTTCCCTACATTGAGTGAACGTAGGGTTGTGCTTCGGGAACGCACCGGGGCTAATAAAGGGACCAAACTAGCATAGTTCTAAGCCTCTAATGATATTATATGCAATTTCGAATAGGGATAAAAATTTTAAATTAAACTCAATTATAAATTTTAACCAAGGTACTTTCGAATCGAAGCCACTTAGAGAGTCCCCAGTGGAGTCGCCACTGTGACGCGCGCCGGACCAGCAAGGCCCTCATTGAACCCGCTTTTAGGATTCGAGGGATTGGTTCACTTATTTTGATCTTGGGTTACACGAGACATTTTGGAATCCCCTACCCAATAGAACATTGGGAGGTTCATCTAATCCCAAGAAACCTTTAGATCCCGTTGAGGTATTTTGGAGTCGCCACCCAATTTACAAGAAATTAGGAAAGGTCATCTAACCTCGGGGTCTTAAACCAGAGGTGTTCGGGACTTCTCATTTATTCATACCTTGGTTAAGTTTATAATTGAGCTTTGAATTTAGAGTTTCATCCTATTTCTCATTCATTTTAATGCAGTTTATTAAAGCGCAGGTTGTCCACTTAAGAAAAGCAATAAATAAAATAGAATACATGAAAGTAAATACAACAAAACTAGGGGCGAAATACAACCCCCATTGTAAATAAAATACAAATCATGCATAAATCGAGATATTCATTAATGGTGAGGACATTGGTCCTCACATGCATATTATTATGAAATAATTTTGATGTGATGATTTTGGATGGGAAAATTAAGATATTGGTCCCATTTTTATTTAGGAAAAAAATACCAAGTTAGTTAATAAAAATGGTTTAGTGACTTTCTTTTTAGCGGGCCTAAATAAACAATTTTACAAGAAAATTATATGGCAAAAATAAATAAAAAAGCCAAATAAATAAAATATTACAAATAAATAAAATAAATATATGAACCAAACGAGCCTTCTAGATCTCCCCATGCGCTCGCAAAAAATGCCCAAGCAAAAAATGAGTTTTGACATAAAACAAAACATAAACAAAATAATGTTAGTAATTAAATCAATTAAATATATAAAATAATGAATGACAAATTAAAATAAAATAAGATGACATGAAAAGAATGATGATTGAATTAAAATGTTAACAGACCAAAATAAATGGAAAAAATGCAATTATAAATGACAAATTAATTAAATGATGTGAATAAAATAAAATATGACATGTTGATAAAATTAATGTATGAAAATATGAATATGACAATAAAAATAATGAAAGTAAACAACTAATAGAATAAACAAAAAATATAACATGTAACGAAGACAAAAAAATGATAAAGATTAGTAAATAAGAGAATGATGAAAATAACTAAAATAATGACATGATTAATTGATGTGTTCATAATTAACATAAACCATTTATATGGCAAAAATGATTAACAAAAACAAATTAATTATTTATTTACATGCTGAAAATAATAAGTAATCAAAGTGAAATAAATTATTTACATGTTAAGAATCAAAAGAAGTCAAAACTCACATGAATAAAAATATGATCATATATAAATAATTAAATAAAACCAACATAAAATAAATACAATAAGTAAATAAATGAAAACAACAAATAAATCAATCAAAACAATAAAATATACATGAATAAATTAAATATAAATAAAAAATAAAATAGAAATTGAGCCTAAAATATTTACCCTCAGAGTCGGATTTGATGAAGGTAAAAGATGATTTGATTTCCTTTATTTGTGACTTTAAAAATTTAGAGTTGAATATGATAATTGTTGGAATTTTATTCTAGTAAAAATAGACTTAAAAAAAAACTAATAAAAAAACTCTTTGAGAAGAAAGAATTAATGTCTTTGCTCAAAAGAATTATTTTTATTGATGAAACCAAAAAAACCTTGAAAAAGTTTAATGGAAAAAACAAATGAGAAATAAAAACTGAATTTTGAAAGTGAAAATTAATCTCCTATGTTTATGGAGAAAACAAAGAAATTAAATTGGAATAATCAAGAATTGAAAATCAATTTTCAATCTCCATTAGTCATTGTTGATTGAAAAAAGAAATCTGAAATTTTTGGAAGAAAAATCAAAGAAGAAGAGAGGAAACCCTTGAAAAATCTGATGAAAAATAATTATGGAGGCCTCCCCTAGGTGTTTCCCATCATAAAGAATATATAGGATGTAATAAGTTGCCCTAATTTAATTAAGGAAAAGAATTTTATTTTAACACAAATTACTTTATTTTTAATGATAAATTCAAGTTTTATAAATTAATTATCTAAGAAAATATTTTAGAATTTAATTTGGACTCAAAAACACTAAAAAAATGGGATAAAAAACGGATTTTTGGGTGAAAAAATCGGAAAAAATGGTGAAAAATTGGAAAAGAGCACATCAGACCCTATCGCGATTGCCAGGAAAGGAGGGAAGCCCGTCGCTATAGAGGGACGGGCTTCGCGCCGCGACGCTGCGCGATTCCGCGCGCTCCAACGCGCAGTGCGGCACGCTTTTAGCGACGCGCAGCATTGAGCGTCGCCTTTTTGCGCCCGGCGAGTTGGGCGCCAGCGCGCTGCTGTGCCCTACACTCGCGATCCGATTTTTTTTTTAAATTGACTAAAAACACTATAATTTTAAGCCTCCATTTTTCAAAATTAATTTTTAAAATATTTTTTAATTATTTTCCAATTTTTCACTCTAAAATGCAATTTTTCAAGGAAATCATCACTTCTAACCCTTTTGCCCGTGACAAGATATCTTATCATCATTGGGTAACTTCGATCTAGGCTGACTCAGGACCCGGTGTTTACAGTTGCCCCCAGTTTAGGGGAATCTAGTACACTAGTGTCTAAGTGAGCCTAAACTCAAAGAAGAAAAGGAAAGGGACACGTACCTGAGGTAGCCCTTACCTTTCCAAAGTGGGGAATCCGTGGTGGTGGTTGTTGCCATCTTGCGGACGTGTTATCGTTTGTTGAGGCGGTGGTGCCCCTTAATAGGACTTAGGAACTTTTGTCCCCTCAGAGGACTATGAGATTTTGGTGTCAAACCTCCTCAGAGAGTTTCGGGTTTTGCCTCCTCAAAGGACATCGAGATTTGCATCCTCAAAGGTCTTCTGGATTTTGCATCCTCAAAGGTCTTATGGATTTGCCTCCTCAGAGGGTTTCTGGATTTGCCTCCTCAAAGGTCTTCTGGATTTGCCACCTTAAAGGTTTTCTGGATTTTCCTCCTCTGAGGGTTTTTTGATTTGCCTCCTCAAAGGTCTTCGAGATTTGCCTCCTCAGAAGGCTTCTGAATTTTCCTCCTCAAAGGTCTTCTGGATTTGCCTCCTCAGAGGGCTTCTGAATTTGCCTCCTCAAAGGACTTTGGAATTTGCCTCCTCAAAGGTCTTGGAAATTTGCCTCCTCAAAGGTCTTCGAGATTTGCCTCCCCAGAGGGCTTCTGAATTTGCCTGCTCAAAGGTCTTCGGAATTTTCCTCCTCAAAGGTATTCTGAATTTGCCTCCTCAAAGGTCTTCTGAATTTGCCTACTCAAAGGTCTTCGAGATTTGCCTTCTCAGAGATCTTCGAGATTTGCCTCCTCAGAGGGCTTCTGAATTTGCCTCCTCAAAGGTCTTTTGAATTTGCCTCTTGAGGGCTTCTGGATTTGCCTCCTCAAAGGTCTTCGGAATTTGCCTCCTCAAAGGTCTTCTGAATTTGCCTCCTCAAAGGTCTTCTGAATTTGCCTCCTCAGAGGGCTTTTGGATTTGCCTCCTCAGAGGGCTTCTGGATTTGCCTCCTCAGAGGGCTTCTGAATTTGCCTCCTCAAAGGTCTTCTGGATTTGCCTCCTTTGAAGGCTTCTGGATTTGCCTCCTCAGAGGGCTTCGAAATTTGCCTCCTCAGAGGGCTTCTGGATTTGCCTCCTAAAAGGTCTTCGAAATTTGCCTCCTCAAAGGTCTTTGAAATTTGCCTCCTCAAAGGTCTTGGAAATTTGCCTCCTCAGAGGGCTTCTAGATTTGCCTCCTCCGAGGGCTTCTAGATTTGCCTCCTCAGAGGTCTTCTAGATTTGCCTCCTCAGAGGGCTTCTAGATTTGCTTCCACAAAGGTCATTGAAATTTGCCTCCTCAAAGGTCTTGGAGATTTGCCCCCTCCGAGGGCTTCTGAATTTGCCTCCTCAAAGGTCTTCTGAATTTACCTGCTCAGAGGGCTCCTGAATTTGCCTCCTCAAAGGTCTTCTAGATTTTCCTCCTCAGAGGGCTTCTGGATTTGCCTCCTCAGAGGGCTTCTGGATTTGCCTCCTCAAAGTTCTTCGGAATTTGCCTCCTCAAAGGTCTTGGAAATTTGCCTCCTCAAAGGTCTTCGAGATTTGCCTCCTCAGAGGGCTTCTGAATTTGCCTGCTCAAAGGTCTTCGGAATTTGCCTCCTCAGCCACCTCAAAGGTCTTCGAGATTTGCCTCCTCAGAGGGCTTCTGAATTTGCCCCCTCAAAGGTCTTTGGTCGGTTGTTTGGACTGTTGTCGTCACTCGATTTCTATCGGTGTCTGCATCAAATCTCTCTCTCTGCAAAATAGGGAAACTAAAATATGCAGGAAAAATAGTGAGCATGCAAGTGAAATGCATGAGTCATGCAGAAATGCAGGGTAAGGATTCATCTATGTGGACTTGGAGATGATAGCCGGGCTAGCTGCAATTTACAACAGGATCGATGCCTTTTAAGCTGCTTTTGAATTTCATGCCCTTTTGGGATTTCAAGATTCTCATCTGATACCTGTAGTCATTATTTGAAGGTAGTGCGTCCCTTGTGGATTTTCACACTAGCTTTTCTTAGCCGGAAATGCGTCCTTTGCGGATTTTCACATAACCATGTGCCTTATTTTTACCTGGAGTGGACCCAACCCAATCCAGCGGCTTCTTTTTTTTTTTTAAGGACATACTGCCTGTTTTCAGTTTTTCACCCTATCCTTTTGCCTAATTTTTGCTTAGAGTGCCAGTTACGGTTTTCACTCTAACGGCTTTTTTTTTTATTGCTGAAGAGGCTGAATATTTTGCCTGAGAATCTTTTAGGAGTCTTGGCATTTGATAGCAGGATGAGTTGACTAAAGCACTTGCAGTAGATAACTTTGGCCACATAAGGTGAGCTGCTATGATTACATCAATAAATCATTGCATAAATACATGTGTTTCACTTTTATTTCATTAAACATGATCATTGTTTGAAATTAATCTCAAGGAATACAAGACCCCAGCTAATCTCAGGATAAATCTTGAAAGCATCCAACTCCTATTATCAATCAGCTCTCTCGGCTTTCATGATTGAATATTTTCTCTCATCTCTTAATTTTTTCTTTGAACGTGAATTCTAGATGCAACTTTAGGGATGAGACTTAACTCGAATGCATGAATGCACTCGTGGCTTCTCGCTTTAAGCTCAAGAAACACCATATGCCTCTTCTTATGTACCAAACCTTACTAGAAGGTCATCTTTGCTAATTGGATAAGACTGAACCAAGAATCGAGAGGTCTTATTTTGGTTGTAATGTTAGGCTTAGGTAGATGGCTGTCAAAGGAGGATCAGGTTGCTAGAGAAAATATGGCCGCAATATTTATTCGACTGATGGATGAACCATTCTCAACTCAGTTGCGTACTATAAAGGGATTCTTGAATTTGGATTTGATGATACTTTCAGCTTATCAAGCTCATAATAGCAATCAAGTTAAAGCGATTACCACAGAAACTCATCAAGGGGTTACTATCTTGAGCTGTACTTTTTCTTTTTCTCTTTTTTTTCTTTTCTTTTATTTTTCTTTTTTTTCTTACTTTTCTTTTGAGCACATGTCTTTGACACATGACTAAACCCTCTTCCCAAAGTGTAAACTCAATCATATCAAGGCAATTTTTGATAACCCAAAGAATTGTCAATAATGTAGAATTGTCAATGATGTATATCCATCCTTACTAGAACGGCCATTCTTCTAAGGGGAGGCAAAAATTATTTTAGGTGAGGGGATAGTTTTAACATTTGTAACAACAAAATTGGCACGCATTTAGCATACCTCCATAAAGCTCAATCGGTTAGCAACCGATTGCAGAATAAGGGTAGGAAATAGTCATTTAGAGAGCTATACAAAGAAAATGTTGCCTAAATCATTTTCTAGGTTCCGTCTTATCTAGGGATCGCTTTGAAGGGTAATCAGAAAGGTTCTAGTGCTCTTAGTGAGTTTCCATCCAATCCCCTAATTGCAACTAATTTTTCTTTATTATTTTTTTTTGAATTTCCCTCTCTACAGGAGTTATATCAGATGCTATCGAGATTTTCTTTGGGTTCCCCAAAGTTCTGAGATTAACTGCAATCATATTATTTGAATTAATGTCAAAGTAAATGCAGTGTGATCATGTTAAATGGAATCAATAGAAATATCATACAAATAAGCAAAAAATTGTTCTCTTTATTATAAATTGAAAATTGCAACATAAAAAGTTCTAGAAACAAAAGGATCAAGCATGAAAGACATCTCTTTCACCATTCCCACTAGTGAAGCATATTCACAGCATAAGGACTGCATTGTAGATTGCCTTCTTCTTCTTCTCCCTCTTCTCAGGATCCATGATCTGATTGGTGTCAATGAGGTCTTGGATCTTATTCCTTAATGTCTGACAGTAATCTGTCAGGTGGCCAGTATGCTGGTGGTAGGCACAGTAATGGTCCTCTCTGTACTCTGGCTGCCCTTGACTCATAGCCGGTCTTGGTGGCAAAGGTTGCAACTTGTCTTCTTTCATTAGTCTCTCCAACACCCAGGATAGAGGTCGACCGAAATTAGAAAAGTGTCTTTGGCCTCCTTTCATTTTCAACACTTCCATCCTCTTTGCCTTTCCCTTACCTTCATTGCGGATATCCAGGTTTTCCTTCTGCAGATCACATGCCCTCACTAGATCCTCGCCCTCATTAGGCACAATACTAAATCCTATAGTAGGCCTCTGGCTGCTCCCTTGGTCAACTGGGGAATCAAATGGCTCCTTGCCTCTATTTAGAAAAGTAAAAGGGGGCGTTGCAGCTCCTGGTGGAGCAGGAGGATGGACAATCCTTTCAGCCATAACACCCATCATGTCAAACATCCTTCTTTCAAATTCCACTAGCCTCCTTGCTAGGTCTTGAGTGGTCAACGCCGCAGTCTCTTCTGCCATTTGTGGTCCTAGAGAGAGTGACTCAGAATCACAGTTGGGCACTAATTCAGGCAACTCAAAAAGTGGATTCTTCCTCACTAGTCGACCGTCTGAACCTCTAGTCCACATAGATGGATCTATGATGGCTGAAAAATTAAATTGTTAGAATGATACATGAATGACATATACAATGCATGATAGTGAGTTATGCAATATTTACAATAACATGCACGCAATTAGATCCTTCCAACCTTATTACTCCCACACACGAGGTAATGCGGTCTCTTTCCTAGGTGGGCTTGATCCATGGGTTAACGGGAAACCCAATGGATGCGTATGGTGCTCGGCGGAAATCCGGCAGCAAAACATCTCTTATCTAATGCGCATACATATGGATTTTGGCCTTTATGTATTTAAACGTTTCAACTAAATTAAGATGGGCCCATCGGGGCATGAAAGCGTTTGATAAAAGCCCATTTAATTTGGTTGAATTTGTTCAATATTTAATGGACCACATAGCAAGCATTGTATTAAGGTACATGTCACCCAGGGGAAGTATCTATTACCATTACATGAGCTTTGGTCATGGGTGATGATACTTTAGGGCTACCCAAGCATGGTCCCTACCAACGGGTCTAGCTCATCACGAGCGTAACGACCGATCGGGTCACCATTTGATATACCTTGATGGTATGAGGCTTGGGCTGGTGATTATCCTTAACACTTTCCTACATTGAGTGAACGTAGAGTTGTGCTTCGGGAACGCACCGGGGCTAATAAAGGGACCAAACTAGCATAGTTCTAAGCCTCTAATGATATGATATGCAATTTCAAAAAGGGACAAAAATTTTAAATTAAAACTCAATTATAAATTTTAACCAAGGTACTTTCGAATCGAAGCAACTTAGAGAGTCCACAGTGGAGTCGCCACTGTGACGCGCGTCAGACCAGCAAGGCCCTCATTGAACCTGCTTTTAGGATTTGAGGGATTGGTTCACGTCTTTTGATCTTGGGTTACACGAGACATTTTGGAATCCCCTACCCAATAGAATATTGGGAGGTTCATATAATGCCATGAAACCTTTAGGCACCTTTGAGGCATTTTGGAGTCGCCACCCAATTTACAAGAAATTGGGAAAGGTCATCTGACCTCGGGGTCTTAAACCAGAGAAGGTGTTCGGGACTTCCCTTTTATTCATACCTTAGTTAAGTTTATAATTGAGCTTTGAATTTACAGTTTCATCCTATTTCTCGTTCATTTTAATACAGTTTACTAAAGCGCAGGTTGTCCACATAAGGAAAGCAATAAATAAAATAGAATACATGAAAGTAAATACAACAAAACTAGGAGCGGAATACAACCCCTATTGTAAATAAAATACAAATCATGCATAAATCGGGATATTCATTAATAGTGAGGACATTGGTCCTCACATGCATATTATTATGAAAGAATTTTGATGTGATAATTTTGGATGGGAAAATTGAGACATTGGTCCCATTTTTATTTAGGAAAAAATACCAAGTTAGTTAATAAAAATGGTTTAGTGACTTTCTTTCTAGTGGGCCTAAATAAACAATTTTACAAGAAAATTATATGGCAAAAATAAATAAAAAAGCCAAATAAACAAAATATTACAAATAAAGAAAATAAATATATGAACCAAACGAGTCTTCTAGATCTCCCCATGCGCTCGCAAAAAATGCCCAAGCAAAAAATGAGTTTTGACATAAAAACAAAACATAAACAAAATAATGTTAGTAATTAAATCAATTAAATCAATTAAATATATAAAATAATGAATGACAAATTAAAATAAAATAAGATGACATGAAAAGAATGATGATTGAATTAAAATGTTAACATACAAAAATAAATGGAAAAAATGCAATTATAAATGACAAACTAATTAAATGATGTGAATAAAATAAAATATGACATGTTGATAAAATTAATGTATGAAAATATGAATATGACAATAATAATAATGAAAGTAAACAACTAATAGAATAAACAAAAAATATAACATGTAACGAAGACAAAAGAATGATAAAGATTAGTAAATAAGAGAATGATGAAAATAACTAAATAATGACATGATTAATTGATGTTTTCATAATTAACATAAACCATTTATATGGCAAAAATGATTAACAAAAACAAATTAATTAATTATTTACATGCTGAAAATAATAAGTAATCAAAGTGAAATAAATTATTTACATATTAAGAATCAAAATAAGTCAAAATTCACATGAATAAAAATATGATCATATATAAATAATTAAATAAAACCAATATAAAATAAATACAATAAGTAAATAAATCAAAACAATAAATAAATAAATCAAAACAATAAAATATACATGAATAAATTAAATATAAATAAAAAATAAAATAGAAATTGAGCCTAGAATATTTACCCTCAGAGTCAGATTTGATGAAGGTAAAAGATTATTTGATTTCCTTTATTTGTGACTTTAAAAATTTAGAGTTGAATATGATAAATGTTGGAATTTTATTCTAGTAAAAATAGACTTAAAAAAAACTTATAAAAAAACTCTTTGAGAAGAAAGAATTAATGTCTTTGCTCAAAGGAATTATTTTTATTGATGAAACCAAAAAAACCTTGAAAAAGTTTAATGGAAAAAACAAATGAGAAATAAAAACTGAATTTTGAAAGTGAAAATTAATCTCCTATGTTTATTGAGAAAACAAAGAAATTAATTTGGAATAATCAAGAATTGAAAATCAATTTTCAATCTCCATTAGTCCTTGTTGATTGAAAAAAGAAATCTGAAATTTTTGGAAGAAAAATCAAAGAAGAAGAGAGGAAACCCTTGAAAAATCTGATGAAAAATAATTATGGAGGCCTCCCCTAGGTTTTTCCCATCATAAAGAATATATAGGATGTAATAAGTTGCCCTAATTTAATTAAGGAAAAGAATTTTATTTTAACACAAATTACTTTATTTTTAATGATAAAATCAAGTTTTATAAATTAATTATCTAAGAAAATATTTTAGAATTTAATTTGGACTCAAAAACCCTAAAAAAATGGGATAAAAAACGGATTTTTGGGTGAAAAAAATCGGAAAAGAGCACATCAGACCCTATAGCGACGGCCAGGAAAGGAGGGAAGCCCGTCGCTATAGAGGGACGGGCTTCACGCAGTGACTCTGCGCGATTCCGCGCGCAGAGGCGCGAAAACAGCGCGGTGCGGCGCGCTTTTAGCTACGCACAGCATTGGCGACGTGGGCGTCGCATTTTCACGCCGGCGCCTGCTCGCTGCGAACTGGGCGCCAGCGCGCTGCCGCAGGCACGCTGCTGTGCTCGACACTCGCGATCCGAATTTATTTTTTTAAAAAATTTTAAATTGACTAAAAACACTATAATTTTATGCCTCCATTTTTCAAAATTAATTTTTAAAATATTTTTTTATTATTTTCCAATTTTTCACTCTAAAATGCAATTTTTCAAGAAAATCATCACTTCTAACCCTTTTGCCCATGACAAGACATCTTATCATCATTGGGTAACTTCGATCTAGGCTGACTCAGGATCCGGTGTCTACAATGAGACATTTTGGAATTCCCACCCAATAGAACATTGGGGGAGTTCATCTAGCTTCTTGAAACCTTTAGGCGCCTTTGAGATATTTTGGAGTCGCCACCCAATCTACAAGAAATCAGAAAAGGTCATCTAACCTCTATGGTCTAAACCAAAGAGTGGTTCGGAACTTCAATTTTATTTATACCTTAGTTAATTATAAATGAGGTTTTAGATTAAAAAAATTCATCTCTCTTCTCACACGATTAATGCAATTTATTTAAAGGCTCATTCAATTATCGCGAAGAGCGATAAATGAAAGTTATAAAGAAAAGCGATAAACACACAAAACACATCATTACAGAAATGGAAATTGGGAAAAATACAATCCCCCAAATGAAAAGGAAAGGTAAATAAAATTTGCACTAAAAATAATTAATTACAAGGGCCCACAAGATATATAACATAAATCTAAACAGTTAAGCAAAAATTAAACAAAAGAGGAGACATGCATAAATTGGGATATTTATTCGGTTTGGGAACATTGGTTCCTTTATGCTCACTTAAAGAGGGGTCAAAGAGTTATTTTGGCTATTGGCTTGAAAACTGGGATGAGTGATCCCATTTTTAGAAAATTCAACTCTTCATTTTAATTCGTGATATTTCGCATTGCTTGACTAAAAATGAGGACATTGGTCCTAATTTATTAATAAAAATCCCGATTTAGTCATAAAAATATTTTTGTGATTTTTTAACTGACACGTGTATAAAACAAAATTATTTTATTCAAAAAATAAACACACTCATACAAATAGTGGTTGATAAGGTCTCACCCAAGTGATGTATCCTCCTACGTGTCGTGACCTTTCAACTTGGTCAAGAAGGCGCTCGTGCAAACAAGGTCACATTTTAAACCCCAAACAAGAAAAACAACAATAAAAAGGTTCGTGATAATTCTAAAATCGACCATATAAACATAAAGGCAACAGAAATATAAAACATAGTTAACATGCAAAAATATAATGATAATGACAATAACAATGAAGATTATAATGCTAATAACATTAATAATAACAGTAACAATAATAATGGCAGTGACAAATACATAATAATAATAATAATAATAATAATAATAATAATAATAATAATAATAATAATAATAATAATAATAATAATAATGATGATAATGATAATAATAATATGAACATGTAAGAACGGTAACATTAAGAATAAAAATAAGGATAAATGATAATCATAATGGCAATAATAATCACAACAATAAAGATAACTTTAACAACAATTATAACAATATTTAACAATGATAATAACAAATAAAATGAGATGAAATGATGAAAATGTGTCCAAGAATCTTTACCCTCAGATTTGATGATATGGAAGCAAGATGTTTGAATCCGACTCCTTTGTCGAGTTTCAAAATAGATTCGAAATAACTCAAAACTCAAAAAAAAAAAAAAAAACACTAAAACGACAACAAATAATTTTTGGCTTTTTTTTTATAATAAACCCAAGGTAAGGGAATCGATCTTAAGATATCGATCTCCCTATCTTAAGCTAAGCTCAAACTCAAAATATTTTTCTGGGTTTAAGAAAAAATCGAAGGAAAAAATCGCACTTTTGAAAGATCTTTTATTTTTAAGAACACTCTGCTTTTTCTTATTTTTCTCATCCAGCTCTCCCTCTTTTTTTTTTTGTCAAAAAGTCCCACAATTGTCAAATGAAAATTTTCTCTTCCTTATTTTCCTTTTCCTCTAAAAAGTGGAAAAGACAAAACCCCGTTTCCATTTCTCTTCCCCCAAAACACCTAAAAACTGAAAAAAAATGGTCTCCAAAATCTGCCCAAGACCAGATTTTACAGGTGGGAAAGGGACATGAGGGAGAATACCCGCGAGTGGGTGGGCGACGTCGAGCGCCTAGGTGCAGGCATCAACCCCTGGCACACGTCGCGCGGTCAATGTGCGGGCAGTGCCCGCCTGGGCGCACGATGTGCGGGCAATTCCCGCTGGGCGTACGTCGTTTGCCCCATGTGCGGGCGTCGGCTGCTGGGGCATGCCTCGAGCGCTGGGCGTGCCTCGCGCATCCAAGCACTAGCTCACGTCGACATGTCTTCCCCATGGGGCGGCCTCGCGCCGCACGCGAAGCCCCAAAAAAAACCATTCCTCCCAAAGATAGAAATAAAATATAAAATGGAAAATAAAAAAATAAAAAACACAACAAAACCAAATTATATATAAGTAAATAAAATTTAAAACTATTTTATTACGGATATAAGAACTTAACAAGGGGAATGATCGATTCTCACTTTATCGCTGACAAATCAGTCCTTATTTTCATCATTAGGTAATCCTGATCTTGGGCTGGTTCGAGACCCGGTGTCTACAGTATCTGTATCCGATCTATTTTTGCTTATGTCTTTTATAGGCTTGCGGGGTCCACGTCTCGTGTATCCGGTCCGAAGATTTCTACCGGACTGACACTAGGGGCAAATTAAAGAAAATATGATGATATATAAAAAATGACCCTAATAAAGGAAATGAGAAGGAAAAATGAAGAAAATGTAAGAATTTGTTAAGTTAGAGGTAAAATAGTAATTACACAAAATATTGAGGAAAAGGGGTAATTATATAAAGATAAATAAATAAATAGACAATTAAGTAGAAAGAGTAGCATAATAAGAATTAAATAAAAATTTAAGCATAAAGTAAAATTTAAGGACTAAAATGTAAGCCGGCAAATATGAAGTTATTGAAGGATCTATATATAAATTAACCATAGTTGTGGGTTAAATTAATAATGTAATTACTAAATTTTAATATTATTATTAAGCTAGGAAATTATATAGAAATGAGTTAATGGGAATTTAAGTGATTAACTTTAATTATAACGTTATTTGAATAAAATTTTGTATGCATGCTTGTGTGTGTTATGTATTGGAAATTTTTTGATTTGTATCCACCACTAAGCATTTTATGCTCAGCGTATAGTTTTTGTGTTTCATTGCGAGTAGGTACCGGTTAGGAATTACGGAGTAAGCATACCCAAGATTTTAGAAGTGAAGTGGACACAAGTGACTGAGAAAACATTTTGTATGTAATAGAATATGGCATGTATATGTAATAGTAGTTATTGTAAATCAGATTAGTTGGTTATATAACTTTTGAATTGTATAAATATATATTGTGGGTGTTAAGATACTCTATGAGTAGGCTATGTGGACACAATTTTATTTCCATTATGATGGACATATGGATAATATGATGATATTATTTATAAATTAGCTTGTAGTGCCGGTGTGGGCTGTGGAAATTGCTAGATTTGCAGGAGGCTAGGTTGTATATACAGCCATTATACTGCTAAATTTTTTATCAAATGAATAGTAACCTTAGACAATTATGGATTAATCGATAGGAAACTAGAAAAAAAGTGACTATTAAACGAACAATGCGTGATTAAGAAATCATTAATGAACTTGTTATAGCTAAAATGAATTGACTTTAACACACTTTAAATAATCATGATAATCATAAAAACGGATCATGACGTATGTCTGGTAAGAAGTAATAAGGGTGTTACATTTTATTTGTATCAGAGCCTGGTTTAGGCGATTCTACGATCGGAGTGGAAAATAAGTGACTTAATTTAATGCATATATATGCCATTTGGCGAATGTAAATATTGTGGGATTAACATATGCTTGCTCCTATTATTTTATAGTGAATAATGGTATCCGAACAAAGTCGTCATGAGGAAGAGGTTGAAAGTGGAGCCTCGATCAGTGTTGGGTGTGAAGAGGCCCCACCATAGCAGGCTGCCCCACCACCTGTTGTTCCGCCAGTCCCACCACAGCCATATTTCTTAAACCAAATGGCGGATTACATATAGCAGCGGTTGTGAGTCGAGCAGGCTCAGTCAGTCCAGCCTCTAGCTACTGAGCAACCTCCCACTCCACAGAAAAAGAAGCCCATATTAGAACAGTTGAAGAGACTAGGTGCATAGAATTTCTTTGGTCGCGATTCGATGTTATCCGTTCAAGCTGAGGAGTGGATATTTGGTATTAAAAGGTTGTTTGAGATTACTCATAGCCCACCCGAGGAGATGATAGAGGGTACAATGGCTTTGTTGCAGGGCTTGCCTTTTGTATGGTGGGACTCTGTAAGAAAACACACTCCTGTTGGCAGATTGATGTGGTATTTCTTTTTAAAACAATTTGAGAAAAAGTATATTGGAGTAGAGTATAGAGCTGCTCTGCAAGATGCCTTTTGGAGGCTTAAAAAGGGGAATAAAATAGTAGTTGAATATCAGAGAGAATTTGAGAATCTCAGCACCAATATTAATAATTATAACTTGACAGAAGAAAAGTTATGCTAGAGATTTGAGAGAGGGTTGCACAATAGGATCAGACAGATCGTAGGTGCCCAAAAGTATGCAGATTTACAGTCCTTGATAGATGCAGCTGAAAAAGTAGAGACAAGTCGGATGGATGAAGCCAACGGGCAATCAAGATTCCAGCAAAAGAGAAAAATAGGGCAATCCAATAGCACAGGGAGTCAGAGGAAAAGGCCCAGAGTACTAGCACCTTCTCAGAGTGAAGCTTCTGCAGTGTCAAGTCATGATCAGAGAAATCCCAGCCATAGTAATGTCCCAGTCACCTCAATTGGCAGGACTGAGACCCTTTCCCCATGTGAGCATTGTGGTAAGCCACATCTAGGGGAGTGTAGGCAGCTCACTGGTGCATGTTTCAGATGCAGATCCCTTGTACATATGGTAAATGATTGTCCGATGATGCAGGCCTTTATAGCTACCTCTCTAGCACCTAACACCAGATAGATTGCATCCAGAGGCCGGGCTAGGGGAGTGACCCCTAATACTGCTACATCATGGCCCTTTATTTAGTAGCCATCCTAGGGAGTATAGGGTAAAGCTATAGGCTGAACCTATGCAGTCCGTGCTAGAGAAGAGAAAGATTCCCCAGACGTCATTGTAGGTAAATTTACATTGCTTTCTGATTATGTTTATGCACTAGTGGATCTAGGTTCTACACATTACTATGTGAGCACTGATGTTGCACGGGGTAAAGGTTGGCATGATTCTCAGTTAGACCAGGGTATCTTAGTGAGCAACCCACTGGGACATGGTGTAATGGTAAATAAAGTGTATCGGGATTGTCTAATTGGGGTACATGGATATACTTTCCTAGCTAATATGATTGAACTCCCATTTCAAGAGTTTGATGTCATTTTAGGGATAGATTGGTTGTCTGCCCACCAAGATACCGTCAACTGCAAGCGTAAAAGGGTGACTCTTAAACCCCCGAATGATTAGGAGGTAACCGTAGTGGGAGAGTGGACCGATTTTCTCTATGATGTTATATCTGCTACAACAGCAAAGAGCTTAATCAGAAAGGGATGCATGGCATACTTAGCTTATGCTATGGAATCTAAAAAGGAAAATTTGAAAGTAGCTAATGTTCCCACTGTACGAGAGTTTCCAGATGTCTTTCCTGATGAACTCCCAGGATTGCCACCTGACTGAGAAGTTAAGTTTGTCATTGATGTGGCCCTAGGAACCACACCTATTTCTATTGCTCCATATCAGATGGCACCCACAGAACTTAAGGAATTGAAGATACAGTTGCAGGAGTTACTCGATAAAGGCTTTATTAGACCGAGTACCTCATCATGGGGAGCACCAGTGCTCTTTGTGAAAAAGGAAGGATGGGTCGCTCCGATTGTGTATAGATTACAGGCAACTGAACAGGGTGACAATTAAAAATAAATACCCACTTCCAAGAATTGATGATTTGTTTGATTAGTTGAAGGGAGTAGGTGTATTTTCGAAGATTGACTTGAGATCTGGGTATCATCAGCTTAAAGTGAGGGAAGCAGATGTACCTAAAATAGCTTTTCGTACGAGATATGGCCACTACAAGTTTCTGGTGATGCCTTTTGGACTGACCAATGCACCAGCTACAATTATGGATTTAATGAATAAGACTTTTCATCCTTACCTAGACCAGTTCATTGTTGTGTTCATTAATGATATTTTGGTGTATTCTAAGACACTAGAAGAACATGGCAGACATTTACGGATTGTGTTACAGATCTTGAGGGAAAAATAACTATATGCAAAATTCAGCAAATGTGAATTCTGGCTAAATGAAGTAACTTTTCTGGGTCACGTGGTATTTGCAGAAGGAAGTAAAGTTGATCCGAAGAAAATTGAAGCAATACTACAGTGGATAACTACAAAGAATGTTATAGAAGTTAGGAGTTTCCTTGGATTTGGCGGATATTATAGGAGGTTCGTGAAAGGATTTTTTACAATAACTGCACCACTGACTCGCCTGCTTCATAAACAGGTGAAGTTTGAATGGACCAAGGCATGCTAGGAAATTTTTTAGAAACTTAAGAAAATGTTGATAGAAGCTCCAATCTTGACTTAACCCGAACCTGGCAAGGATTTCATGATTTACAGTGATGCTTCCAAGAATAGTTTAGGATGTTATAGACACCGGGTCCTGAGGTAGTCCAGATCAGAGTTACCCGATGAAGAAATTGACGTCGGTTTCCGGATAAGGGACGAAAGTTGAAGATGTTCGTCCTCTAGTTTTATAAGGATCGGAGGTTTTATGGGTAAACGGGGGATTTCGGACAGTCGAGGAGAGTTTAACTTTGATAATTGGCATTTGGTTTCACAGACGGGTAGCCCGTCGGTGGCAGAAGGCCCGACGTGTCACACCCCGTTTGCCCCCTAGTTGAATGAGCCATATATGTATGCGTGTGCATTTGCATGAGTTTTGTATAATAAGGGCATTTTGGTAATTTTTGCATGTTTTAAGAGTTTTGCTAGCATGTGGGTGCATGCATGGTACTATGGTGTGGATTAGTTGGGTCAAAATTGTGTGTGCATGAGTGCACCATAGTAGGATATGCACTAGTGGGCTATTGTATCATGTGGTCATGCATATGATTGTAGGGTATGCTTTAGTTAAGAGAATCTTGTGTGTGTGTAACCTAAGCATCTAGGGTGTGAGTGGTCAAATCCCACTAATTGGAGATTGACACTTGTCTTAGGTTAAGAAAAGAAAAAGGAAAAGAAAGGAAAAGGGGAAATTCAGATTTTCACTTTGTGTTTCCCGTTCATCACCGCCCCTTCCTTCTCTTCTTCTCCTTCTTCTTCTCTATTGAACCTTAGTTGAGATTCAAGGGTTACTAGTGGGGTTTGATCATCTCTTAGTGTTCATTGGTAAGTTTTATGCATTCATTTTGCTTTTGTTTCAATTTTCCCATCTTCTATGCTCTAGTTTTGGATTTGGAGTTAGGGTTGATTTGGATTTGTTTGGTTTGTATGTTTTGATTGGGTTTCCTAGTTGAGCCTCCCCGGGATCCTAAAGGCAAGGAAGTTGTTGGATCCAGTGGAACTAAGCACTAGGAGCTAAGGATTTTGAAGGTTTGGGAATTTCTTGCTTTCGCATGAGAAATGTTCATGTATGTGTTTTGATGATTTCTTGGAATTAGGTTGTTAGATGTTCTTTATTTTGATGTATATGATATGGGTATTTGCTTTGAAGTGTGGATCTTGCAAAAGCATGAGTAACTATGGCAAATTTAGGAATTGATGTGTTTTGAAGCATAAATTGGGTTTTTGTTTGATTCTTGAAATTGAATGTGTAAATTAATGGATTGGATGAAGTTTATTGTTAATAAATGTTGTATTATGGTTGATAATGTTAATGAATGGCTGGATTTGAGGTAAGTAACCTTGGATTGAGATTTGTGTGGTTGGTTGAGGATTTGGAATAGGAAAATCTGCAGAATTTCTGCAGATTTTTGAAGTCCCGATGCTGTCGCGATCGCGACAGAGAGCGGTGTTGGGAGCTTCACTGTGGCGAGCACGCGATGTCGTCGCGAGCCCACGACAGCTGAAGTGATGTGTACCCTCTGTCGCAATCGCGACAGAGCGTATTGTTGGCCAAGTGCTATCGCGAGCACGCGATCCGTCGCGAGCCCGCGACAGCACCGATTGTCCTCTGTCGCGATCGTGACATCCGTCGCGAGCGCGACAGAGTCTGGCCCTTCCGTCCTCCTCGCAGTCGCGAAGTCCGTCGCGCGCACGCAGCGAAGAGACTTTGGTCTCTGTCGCGAGCGCGACAGTCCCTTGTATGCTAAATGAGTTTTCTTTCATTGCGTGTGGCTTGAACTTCAGTTTTTCCTTAGCAATTATGAGGTTTATGCTTGGTATTCTACGAATAATATGCAAGCGTAACTGTGATATGATTATGTGCATATATGATGATGATTTTTGAAATTATGAAATGGATTGAATGGTTTATGTATGACCTGCTAGAGTCTAGTAAGTGGATAGTTAGGCATGCCTAATAGAGTCTTTGCTGCAGCTTCTGTTTCCATTTGGATCCCGATCAGGTCCCCGTTGGTTCCTCGCGAACTTCTGTAATGTGTTTGGATCTTGTTTAAGGTCCTTCTGGAAATGTTTGTGAATGAGAATTTAAATTGGTTTTTCGTATTCGGTTGGTACCCGTACAGTACTTTCTGTTCACTCGTTATCCACTACCTTGAGTCAGCAGGTGTTCCAATGCTTAAAGTGCTTCTTATGCATTGTAGTTTATGAAACGTATGTTATATCTGTATGGATTTGGTGGTGAAGTATAATCTGTTATGAGGATATAATTATTATTATAAACTTCTGATGAATGGCTCTATGTTTGTGAGCATGAGTTATGTTACTGTTATGCCATGATTATCTTATATACATGAAGTAT
The DNA here is from genome assembly GCA_947683425.1 of Excoecaria cochinchinensis. Taxonomy (NCBI): domain Eukaryota; kingdom Viridiplantae; phylum Streptophyta; class Magnoliopsida; order Malpighiales; family Euphorbiaceae; genus Excoecaria; species Excoecaria cochinchinensis. The sequence goes on from CANTUQ010000004.1 coordinate 11,046,334, forward strand.
GCATGTGATTTACTTTGACGACCAATGTGAATGGTTGTCCTTTTGCCATATGTTTGTTCTCCCCACTAAGCGTTCATCGCTTAGCATGGTGTGTTTACCCGTGCAGGTGCGGAAGGAGTTTGTCTTGGGAGAGTCGCCGCCATCGAAGCCAACACAGCAGGGTCCTAATGTAGGGCTTATTTTTTTGTAACTTTATGATTCTTTTTGTATAGAACTCTCTTATTTTGGTTATGTAATAGCTTCCGCTTATGTATATGTATCTAAGGTTTTGTAATTATCTTTTGTATCTCTCAGTTGATCAGAACAGTAATGTAATGCTTTCGTTATATTAATGCATGATCAACTTATTTTTATGAATGGTTTTGTAAAGTTTTAAATTACCCTGTATTTCGTTATGTATGTTTATGTATGACTGTATGTGTATTCTGTATCCGTGTGGTGGCACCTCTACTCGTACGGCATCTCACTCCTTAGCGGATGAGATCGCCTACGTAGGGGTAAGGGGTGTTACACGTCGCTCACGCATGAGGCCCATCTCTCATGTCGAGCACCGCCCGTCGCTCAGGGAAGGGAGCCCGTCGCTCGCTTATGCATTGCCCGTCGTTCGGGAACTGGGCCGTCGCTTGATTGAACGGCGCCTGTTGCTCGGTTGAGCGGTGCTCGTCGCTAGACTGAGCGACGCGTGCTCCTAGTGGGAGATGGTCATCTCTCACCTCCATGCCACGTGTAAGGCCCGTCAGCCGGATGGCTACTGGTACCCCTTGAGACCGACGCCCGTCGGTAATTGATAACTTCAAATCTTTTTTTTATTTCTGTGAATTTTTAGCTTACTTTTGAGTGTTGTAGTCCTTATTTTAGTTTGTTTTTGTTAAAATATTATTAGATTTTGTTTAATAGACTAAATTGAGTTTTTATGTTGTTTTTGCAGCTTTTTAGGTGATTTACACGGCGGTGAGGAAGTTCCATACTGCCGTGTAAGATGAAGAATATCAGAGTGCAGCAGTAGAATGCTACACGGCGATAAGGAAATGTCTTACTGCCGTGTAGATCAGGATTGAAGAATTTACGTAGGATTTTTACACGGCGGGCAGGACGCAACATACCCCCGTGTACGGACAAGCAAAAATCATGTGTAATCCAGTAGCAATTTACACGGCGGTGAGAACTTGTCTTACCGCCATGTAAAGAGATCGATTCCAAATCCAGCAGCATTTTACACGGCGGTATGGACTAGGCATACCGCCGTGTGAGTGTACATCATTTGCAGCTATCTCGTTTTACATGGCGGTATGGATTGGGCATACCGCCGTGTAACCTCAACTCCTATAAGTTTGAAGTCTGCAAAATTATTGGGGGACTTCCTTTTTGGTTTTTAACAGTTTTTCTTGCAATTATTTTCTCTGTAATTTAGGTTTAGGTTTTGGTTTTTGGCAATTAAACACTTAGTTTTTTTTATTGATTTCAATACACTGGTGACTCTAGATTTTAAAGTTCTCTTTTTTCTTCAAGGTTGTAATAGCTGGTTTATATTGAAGGACATCCATTCGTTATTGTAAGACTTTGATTTACAGATCTTAAATGGGTAATATCAATTTCTCTCTATCTATTTCAGTTTTCATTCCAATCATGAGTGAGTAGTTCTTTTTCTTGTTAAAGGATGCCTTGAATCCCCAATAACCATGTGAATACCTTGTCTGGATTGATTTTTGCATGTGCTTCAGTTTTATCTTCTCTAAGTTTATCTGTTTGTTATTGATTCTAATGCAAGTTTGAGGTTGATCTTATGTGATAATCTTTGATTGTATTCATTTCATTAACTTACACATGCTCTGTTCTATTTTTATCGATTTTCATTGGTTTGATGAATCCGAGATGGTAGTTAAACCAGTGGATCTCTATTTTAATAGGTTCAGAATGGTAGGAGATAATTAATTTTTGATGTCTGAATCCGGGATGGTAGGATCATCTAAGCTTAGGACTTAAGACCTGTTTTGATGCTAATCTATGTGCTGAATCCGGGATGGTAAGTGCATGTTTTAGAGAAGCTGAATCCGAAAGGCAGGCTAGGGTATAGGCTAGGTTGTTCACTGATTTGCATATGTGACTGTTAGGTTTGAGCATTTGCATGGTATTATTGGGGAGAGTGGGTATTCCTTGGCAAGGTCTTTTAATAATTTTATCAAGTTTTTATTAGTATTGCTTCTTTTGCTATTGTTTGAATTAGTTGTTTCATCATTTAATTTCCTTAATTTTTGCTTTAGATAACTCATCACTCCAAACAATTGGGAATTCTTTAGCATACATTTAATATTCATAACTTGTATACTCAATCCCTTGGGTGCGATAACTCGGGATCATAATTATACCCCACTGTATTACTTGCCGATTCAGTACACTTGCTGAGATCGCGTCAAGTTTTTGGCGCCGTTGCCGGGGATTGGCGTTGTGTGTGAGTTTTGATTTTTAATTGTATGTGTTTTTCTTTTGCTTATTTTTTTTTTATTATTTTTTTCAGGTAGTTGTGTTGCATGAGCAGAATGAGACAAGAGCAAATAGAACCCTACGACCTTGAAATCGAGAGGACTTTGCATCAACGAAGGAGAGCCAACAGAGATAACAACATGGAAAATAATCCTCCTCCGATTGGTGAATTTCCTCCCGAGAACGAACAATTGCCGAGGGCACAAGAAGAGATGCCGGGTAATTATAGAGAAGAGGTCCCTAGGCAGAGGACGATAAGGGACTACGCTGTATCGAGATGGAATGAGGATCATCGTACAATTGTGCTACCAAGGTGAGTGCAGTTTGAACTTAAACCAGCAACCATCAATATGGTACAGAGGAACCAGTTTTCGGGTTCACTTCAGGCAAAAATTAGGCATAGGACTATGTGAAAATCTGAAAAGGACGCACTTCCCGCTAAGAAAAGCTAGTGTGAAAATTCACAAGGAACGCACTACCTTTGAAAACAATGACTTACCTAGAGTAATAAGGGGCTCCCAGAGAAAGTAGTAGAAGACCCAGCATGGACAGAATCAAGACCTATGATGGTCTCAGTAAGAACCAGTGGAAAGGGGGTCAATCCGCATTGGAAATCATCCAGAATCCCAAACAGATGAGAGTCGCCGATCAGATCCTCTGAGCTCACAATCAGATACCTCATCAGACGGAAAAGAAAGTTGACACCCACGTGGTATGAGAGAGCATCGAGGAGCTCATCCAATGCCTCAATCAGTGGTTCTAAGGCAAACTTGGGGCCTTGAGGAACAACATCAGAAGGGGCAATGCTTAAGGCCAGTGGTACATCTCGAGTCTGAACCAGAGCACAGCAGGGAATGCAAGGCATGGTGCTGGGTGGATACCAGGTTCCGACAATGGTGGCAAGCTCTTCATGTAGGGGGGCACAATTCCTGGTAGGTGAATTTATAATTATTAATATTGATTGATTTCCTCAATTTTAATATTGATTGATTTCCTCAATTTTAATTAATATTGATACGAACTTCCGATGATAGCAGCAAATTCTTCAGGCAAGGGGCATAATTCCTGATAGGTGAACCTGAAAACATGAAAACGAGGATCCCAGAAGTGGGTCGCAGCCAAAAGAAGGGTGTAGTCTACCTTGACTCTTCGTAAAAACCTCAGTCCAGAAAGGGGGGCAAGAGTACTGTGTTCCCAAATTTGAGCATCATCTAAGATACGGTGCATCTTGGAAAGGAAAGGAGAATTCATGTCTTGATAGCTAAAGCCACAGTTGCTAAGAGGAAAAAAGGGAAAAAACTAGAGAAAAGAGCCTATTTTGGAGCTAAAATAAGAAAGGGGCACGAAATTCAAGAAAAATGGTTGAATTTTATAGATTTGGCTGACAGACGGCTAACCCATCCCTATATTCAGACGGTGAACCCGTCTGTACTTATCCACCTGGCGAATCGTGCATTGTGCATATCACGCGCATTAATTGGGTAATTAATGAGGGAATCTGGATTGACAGACGGAATGCCCGTCTGTAGCTGTATGGGCGGGAAGCCCGTCGGTACTTAAAATCTATATAAAGACGCAAGTACCGATGGGAAATCATTTTCTTTTCCTTCTTCTTCACACCGACGCCTTTTCCTTTGTTTCCAACTGTTCTTTTTCATTTTTTTCTTTTCAAATTGCATTTTTTCGCACCAGTTTTTAGTTTTCTGACTTCTTCAGTGGGTCTCGACTTCAAGGTTAGTAAAAATACTTCCATTTTTCTTTGTTTTATTATTATTATGAGCAAGGGGATTTCTTTTTATTTTGAATTAATGGAATTAGTGGCTTGTTTAATCCTGATTGACACTGTAAATAAGTTAATGGGATGAAGTTTGTTTAATAAATAAAGAGTGCATGAATGTATGTTGTTCAAGGAATGATTAGTGTTTAGAGTATAAATATTGCTTTAGGAATTCATATATTTTGAAGCAAATAATGTAAGAATTAGAAAGCAAAGGTGATTATATTGCATTGTTGTTTGGGGTCTGAGACCCGTTCCGTTCTATTTATTCTTCATTATGCAAGAGTTTGGGCACACCCTTGCCGGGGTGCTGTCAGTTTTTTTTTTAGCAAATGTAAATATTATATTGTTGCTTGGGGCCTGAGGCCTGTCCTTCCTTTTTATCTTTTCATGCAAGAGGTTGGGTACACCCTTGCCGGGGTGCTGCCCAATTTTTTTTGAAATCTATTTGGTTTAGACATACCCAGGCAGAATGCCACCTAAATTTCTATCATAAGGTCTGTTCATACCCACAATACCAAACTAACTGTTTGTCTTATTCACAGGATGCCACCACGACGATATGCTCCACATGATCAGCCTGAGCCTGAGGCCCCAGGTTGGATGAGCGACGAGGCTAGACAGAGGTATGCAGCACTGGCTCGGGTGCAGTTTCAAGCTAGCCGTTTCGTTTCTAGGCCGTTCCTCGAGGCTCTAGGGATGGCGGATGAGGTGGATATACTGATGGCTGGCGCGCGTCTGTGGAGGTGGTCCTCAAACTCCTCAGCCTATCCTCAGTCTGCTCTATAAACTCCCGCAGGGACTGGGCAATGGGAGGTATGGCACCCTCCAGGACCTGAATCCTGAATCTGAGAGCCTCAACTGACTCATCCACTATCTGTGCGGATGCGTCTATCCTCTGGGTTGCCTCACTCTGGGAGGCCCTCATCTCCTACCTCAGCTGACCTACGAATCTCTCCTGCTCCTGCCTCAGATGATCAATAAGCCTCCCCTGGTCCTGAATGATCCCTTGCTGCTGATCTAGCTGATCTAATATGACCCTATCTCGCTCTCCGAGCTGTCTGAGAAGGGCCCTGTTCGAAGAAGACTCGGTGCAGCTCAGGAGAGCAATTATCGCATTTTGTACAGTCCGAAGAAGACTCAGTGCAGCTCAGGAGAGCAATTATCGCACTTTGTACTGTCCGAAGAAGACTCGGTGCAGCTCAGGAGAGCAATTATCGCACTTTGTACAGTCCGAAGAAGACTCGGTGCAGCTCAGGAGAGCAATTATCGCACTTTGTACAGTCCGAAGAAGACTCGGTGCAGCTCAGGAGAGCAATTATCGCACTTTGTACAGTCCGAAGCAGACTCGGTGCAGCTCAGGAGAGCAATTATCGCACTTTGTACAGTCCGAAGAAGACTCGGTGCAGCTCGAGAGAGCCAATATTTGCACTTTGCAAGGTCCGAAGAAGACTCGGTGCAGCCCAGAAGAGTAAACCCCACATTTTGTAAGTCCAGAACCGACTAGACGCATTGCCGCTACCACGGCAAAAAGATCTGGACTGCCTCAGGTATGCGTCTCTTTCCTTTTTTCTCTAAATTTTGGCTCATCTAGACACTAGTGCGCTAGTTTCCCCAAAATTGGGGGCAACTGTAGACACCGGGTCTCGAGGCAGTCCAGATCAAAGTTACCCGATGAAGAGATCAATGCTGATTTTCGAGTAAGGGGATGAAATTTGGAGGTTTTCGTCTTTCGGTCTCGCAAGGATTAAAATCTTTTTCTATAGCATGGAGTTTTGAAAGAGTTGGATAAATTTTATAGAATTTGGGTAAAAATGGGAGTTTTGCTTCACAGACGGGCATTCTGTCTGTGTAGGGACGCCCGTCTCTACTTGGGGAGATACCCATCTGTAGGTGTAGTGGGGACAGACAGGTGGAGATGTAGGGACGCCCGTCCCTAGTTCACGCCCCATCCCTAGTCAGTCTCCCGCATTTGCCCCTAGTAGGGACGACCGTCGGTAGGCGCAGGGAAGCCTGTCGGTACGGTAACTGACCGGATCACTCGAGATTGGATAAAATTTTATCTCCTTCCTTTTCAAAAAGGGGATAGAATTTATCTAAAACTTGAAATTTAAAGTCCTTCTAAATTTCAAACTTTAGATAGAGGTTTATCTTAATTATCTCATTAAACCCTATAAATAAAGGATCAAATTTCAGTTTTAGGGGTTGGGAGAAAAATTGGAGGAAATTTGGAAAAGGAGAGAGAGAAATTCTAAAGAGAGTTTTATTTAAAAAAGCTATCAAATATATTTTTGGAGAAAAATTGCTTTTTATAAAAGGGTTTTTCTGTGAGCAGATCACGCAAAAAGTTTATAAATCTCTATTCATCTGTACAGTTTTATTTTGATAAAACTCCTTTTAATTAATTGATTTCCTCAATTCTTTTTCTTATGAATTAAGTCAAATTGAGGTGACGAAATTCAGTCATTTCCATCAATATAACTAATTCGAACACACGATCGCTATCAAATTATCAAGGAAATAACAACATAAATTTTCTTTCTTTGATCTGATTCTTCTTTTGATCCTTGCGAGGCACATGGGGACAAAATCATTCGACATACACCCTAAAAGGTAAAATCCGAGGGTAAACATTCTGGATTAACATTTGTATAATTTAATTTGATTTACATTAATTTCTATATACACTTCATTATCTTTTTTACAAAAGGTTTAAGAGGTTCTTTAATTTATTTTTTCCCTCACTAGGGACGGCCACTGGCACGATCTAGGTAGCCGTCCCTAGGCGAAATTCTCATTTTTTATCTCATAAAATCCTATCTCTTAACTTGTTTCTGTTAGAATTTTCTCATTTTTATTTTTATTCACGTTTTTGCTAACGTGTTTATCCTTGTGAGTTCTTTTCTGACCATTAAAAGTTGGAGTTGTGAGAGATGTTGGTTACGCCATCCTACGGATCTCGATTCGGGTTCATTTTTCTACCCTTACCTTTTATTTATGTTGTTATAGAAATGGTTTTAATGTTGTTAAGGTAAAAAGGACCAAAAGCTTTTTAACAATTAAACCTGGAGATTTTCCCGAAAATGGTGGACCAATGTCCCATTTCAGCCAATAAAATTGACACTTCATAAAAACCATTTGGTAATAAATATGTATGGTAGGACCAAAGTCCTCATTCCAATGAATATCCCGTTTTATGCATGTATATCATTTTTACAAATGGGAGTTGTATTCCGCTCCTAGTGTTATTGTAATATTGAATGTTTTATCTTTTGGATTTATCTTCCATTTATCGCTTTTGATATGAATAATTGCGCCTTTAATTTAAATTGCATCGCGTGGGAAGTTGGTGAAACAATAAATTCCAAACTTAATTATAATATTGATCAAGGTATAAATAAATGAGAAGTCCCGAACTCACTCTGGTCTTTGGGGCTCAAGAGGCGAGAGGTCTAGGACTTCCAAGACACCTCTTGAGTCTCACCAAAAGGCTTAAATACACAATCCTAGTCTCTAGGGGAGTAGAGGATGAGGCCTCCAAGATCCCTCTGGCTATCTCAAGATGGATATGTATGCGCCGTCTTAGGCTCGATAAGGCTAGACGACCCTTCCCAATGTTCTATTGGGTGGCGACTCCAAGAAACCTCATTGTTGCCCAAAATAGACGCACTTATAAATACCTTACAAGTTTTATGAACCTTTCCCGATTGCCCTGAAGCGGGCTTTCGGGAGGACGTCGGGTTCGGCGCGCGTCACAGCCGACAGGGGAGCCTTAGATGGAGGAGCAGCCTCCTCAGCATGCAGAGTTTCAGGAGGACCAACCTCCCCAGCAGCCTGAGTTTCAGGAGGACCAGCCTCCCTAGCATCACGAGTTTCAGGAGGGCCAGCCTCCCCAGCAGCTTGGGTTTTAGGAGGGACCGCCTCCACAGTAGCCACCATAGGAGGAGGGACAGCCTCAGACACCCTCCGACATGGGCATTGAATTCACTATGGACAAGTTATTTGCCACTCCCTCGGCACAGAAGGTACAGAGCCCCCCTCCATCTTCGGCACGGGTACAAAGGTCGACGCCCCGAGATACAGCCAGGTTTCATACAGTGCTGCAGCCGACAGGGTGGATACGGCTGTCTAGATGGTGGACGAGTCCGTTCGTTCCCTCGAATTCAGGGTAGGAGTGTTAGAGGGCGCCATCCCACCTATCGCCCAGTCTATCAGGGAATTCAGAGAGCAGACGGAGTCTACACTTGGGGGCATCAGGAGTGTAACCCGAGCTCAGACCCTGACGCTGTCTAGCAGATTCCAGGAGTTGGGACGGGTAGTCAGGGACACTTTGGAGTTTATGGGAGTGTGCGCCCAGCCTTTCCTGGACAGCTATGCATAGGTATAGTTCCAGCAGGCGGACCCTACGAGAGCACAGCCTACTGCGGCACCGGTCGTAGCCCCTCCTCGCGCCCAGGCTAGGTTCAAACCCCCAGCGCCAGCACTGCCTAGCCGACCCTCCACGTCCAGGGCTCGGCCATCGACATCCACATCACGGAGCCAGCCGATGCATATATCGGATGATGAGGAGGACCCGGATGAGCCCTCGGACTACCACCCTTTGTAGATTATTCAGGGAGCCATTTCTCAGTGTATTTTATTTTATTTGTATATTTTTTGTACAAAATATGCTGTCATTTAGTGGAACATCCATGTTTACATTTTAGCTAACTTATGCTTATATTCTGTTAAATCTACATTTCATGCTGTATATTCTGCCATGATTAACATCTTATCTACACTTTTCAAGCATTTGATAACACAGTGAATAAAAAAAATAATAAAAATAAATAATACAAGACGATAATAACGCGAAAATGGTTTAAAAGATAACAAGCAAATCAACTCGCAACGGACTGATCAAATCTTTTGTAACACAGGAACGTGAGTTTTCACTGACCCGAAGATGGTCAATGATGAAACGATTCAACTTCCACGCAGACCGAGATGAGGTTAGTGGGGCACACGCGATAGAATAGATCACAAATAGAGGATGCAGTTAGACAACACTTCACCTCACACCATGCAGGCCGAGATGAGGTTAGCGGAACAGATCAGCCGCTACGCAGACCGAGATGAGGTTAGTGGGGCAAACGCGATAGAACAGATCACAACAGAGGATGCAGTTAGACAACACTTCACCTCACACCATGCAGGCCAAGATGAGGCTAGCAGAATAGATCAGTCGCCGTGCAGACCGAGATGAGGTTAGCGGGGCAAGCGCGATAGAACAGATCGCAACCGAGTGGTGGTTAGAGAACACTACCCCTACACCGTGCAAGCCGAGATGAGGCTAACGGGACAGACCAGCCATCATTCAGATCGAGATGAGGTTAGCGAGGTAAGCACGATAGAACAGATCGTAACCGAGATTGGGTTAAATAACACCACATCTCACAGACACCATACAAGCCGAGACAAGGCTAGCGGTATACCTACAATAGAGCAAATTGCAAATGGGTTGCAGTTGGATAACACTGCCTCCTGCGACTCGCAGTTATCGAGCAGGCCAAGATAAGGGTCACCGGATGGGGATAAGAAACCACTTGCTTCCACGCAAAATCAGGATGGTAAGGACTACCTCAGGTATGCATTTTTTCCTTTTTCCTCTGAATTTTGACTCATCTAAGTTTCCCCAAAATTGGGGGCCACTGTAGACACCGGGTCCTGAGGTAGTCAAGATTAGAGTTACTCGATGAAGAAATTGACATCAGTTTTCGGATAAGGGACGAAAGTTGAAGATGTTCGTCCTCCAGTTTTATAAGGATCGGAGCTTTTCTGGGTAAACGGAGGATTTCGGACAGTCGGGGAGAGTTCAACTTTGAGAATTGGCATTTGGTTCCACAGACGGGCAACCCGTGAGTGGCAGATGGCCCGTCTCTCATATCAAGCATCGGCCGTCGCTCAGGGAAGGGAGCCCATCGCTCGAGTGAAAGACGCCCGTCACTTACTTGTGCGTCACCTGTCATTCCGGAACGGGGCCGTCGCTTGATTGAGCGGCGTCTGTCGCTCGGTTCAGCGGCGCTCATCACTAGACTGAGCGACGCCCTCTCCTGGCGGAAGATGGCAGTCTCTCACCTCCGTGCCACGTGTAGGGCCCGTCAGCCAGATGACCGCTGGTACCCCTTACGATCGACGCCCGTCGGTAATCCACGGGCAGACCGTTGGTCGGTGATCTGGTTGTTTTAACCGCCGGATTCTCCAAATTTGGAAGGATTTCAAAAAATATCTTTTAAATCTTTTTGAATTTCCTAAATCTTTTCAATTATTTTTAAATATTCGATGTGATTTTAGGAATATTCTGAAAATCATTCGGTTTTGATTTAATTTCGGAAAATCCTCTTCAAATCTGAATTTAAAATTTAAATTTATTTGAAATTCCTTCCTAAATCTATAAATAGGGGAAATGAATTCAGTTTTCGGGGTTGGGAAATCTTGCTGAAATACTATTGATTAGATAACTTTTTATTAGAAATTATGCTTAGCAATATTCCACAGAGGATTTCATTTTAAATCTCTATAAAAAGAATTTTTCTTTCAAAATTTTTTTACTTTATTTTATTCTCGAATTACGCTAATCTGAGGAAATGAGATCCGTTCATTTTCGTCAATCCAGCTAATTCAGATATTCGTTGCTATTAAAATTCCGAGAAAGAGAAAATAATTTCCTTCTCTTGGTTTATTTTTCAAAGTGAGATATTTTGTAATCAAAAGTCTCTCCCGATCGCGTGATCACAATCCAATCCTTGTAGAACTCGAGGAGTCAAAATCTTGCAACGTTCACCTTCACGAGGTAAAAATTCGAGGGTAAACATTCTGGACCTGTTACTTTGAATTCAATTATTTTCGGTGATTTCTTGCATAAAAATCCTTTTTTATTCAAATTAAAACAAAAAAAAGGAAAATTTAATTTTGGGTTACTTTTTGGAAACAAAGGTGACCGGCGGGCATAAGGACCACTGACGGCCATCGCTGAAGCGAGCAATGGGATGTCGAGGGTCACCCTTACGCCCATCTGTCGCTTCCAGGGACGCCCGTTGGTCACGCGTCTTGGGCCGTCCCTGGGCCTCTTTTCCCATTTGATTCCTTTTCTTCTTTCCTTTTGTTTTAAATAGTTTTCCTATTCAATTTCTTCCGTTTTTCCTCCTTATCATTTAATTTCATATTTATTTTAGTTATTTAAATTTACATTAACGTGTTCTTTATTTTGTGAGTTATTATTTTGAATTGTTTGATGGATTTGGAGCAATTTTGTGTAGAAGCTACTGCAAAGACCTAAGGGTCTCCCCCCGGGTTTATTTTTTGGACTTTATCTTTTTCTATTTTTTTATTTTTTTATTTTATTCAATCATATCTTTATTGTGAATAATACCCTTTTTACATCATCCCACTAATATAAAAATGGTTAAATGTTTTTTATTAATTAAATTGGGATCTTTTGTAAATTGAGGACCAATGTGCTACTTTTTCTAACAAATAAAAATCGATGCCTCAAAACCATTTTGTAATAAATATGTATGCGAGGACCAATGTCCTCACCCTTAATGTATATCCCGTTTTATGCATGCTTTGTATTTTATTTACACTGAGGGTTGTATTCCGCCCCTAGTTTTATTGTAATCTATCTTTAAATGCTTTATTTTAATACTGCTTTTAGTTATTGTTTCCCTTGGATGGATAATCTGCGCTTTAATTTAATTGCACTGAATTGAATGAGAAATGGGATGAAACGATAAATTCAAAACTCAACTATAAACCTAACCAAGGTATGAATATATGGGAAGTCCCGAACCTTCTCTGGTCTTTGGGCTCAACGAGGCGAGAGGGCCATCTCAATATTCTATTAGCATGGGGCCTCCAAGACACCTCTTGTGTCCCGTAAAAGGCTCAAAATTGCATAGTCCTAGGCACCACGAGGCGAGAGGGCCATCCTAATGTTCTATTAGGGTGGATGCCTCCCAGACACCTCTGGTTTGCCCAAGCGTGAGGCTAGAGGACCATCCTGTCATAGGGTGGAAGCCTCCAAGACACCTCCGGCTTGCCTATAATGGACATAGCAGCGCTGTCTTAGGCTCACTGAGGCTAGACGACCTTTCCCAATGTTCTATTGGGTGGTGACTCCAAGAAACCTCCTTGTTGCCCAAAATGGATGCACTTGTAATTCCTTATAAGTTCTTGTGAACCTCATCTCGAAAGCCCTAAAAGCGGGTGGTTCGGGGCGCCCTGGGGTTCAGCACGCGTCGTAGATGTGTACTAATGCAAGAGGGCAAGGTAATTGCTTATGCTTCTCGGCAACTTAAAAACCACGAGAAGAATTATCCTACGCATGACCTCTAGTTAGCAACTATTGTTTTTGCATTAAAAATCTGGAGACATTACTTGTACGCTGAAAAATATTACATTTACACGGATAACAAGAGTTTAAAGTACTTACTTACATAGAAGGAGCTCAACCTGAGATAGAGTCGGTGGCTGGAGCTCATAAAAGACTATGACTATTTTATTGATTATCATTCGGGTAAAGCAAATATAGTAGCTGATGCATTAAGCAGGAAGTTCATGGCAACTTTACTGGCATTAAATGTTAGACTGAGCATGGCATAGGATGGGGCAATTATGGCTGAAATGCAAGTTAAACTGGACTTTCTACTACAGATAAAGATAGCTTAGCAAGATGACCGATTAATGGCCATTAAGAACCAGATATAGGGACAACAAAATTGTAATTTTTCTTTGGGTGCCCATGGCAGCTTATATTACAAGCAGAGAATATGTGTTCCAGATCGATCGGAATTAAAGAAGAACATTTTGATAGAGGATCATTCCAGTAGTTATGCTATAGATCCTGGTGGAAATAAAATGTACTAGAATTTAAACCACATTACTAGTGGTCAGGTATGAAATGAGACGTGACCGAATTTGTGGCTTAATGTCTGATCTGTCAATAAGTTAAAGCAAAACATGAAGTCCTTTATGGGCTTCTCCAGCCTATATCCATACCAGAATGGAAGTGGGATCGAGTTACAATGGATTTTGTGACAGGATTACCTCTTACTAGAAGGAAACATGATGCAATCTGGATGATTATCGATAGACTTACAAAGTCTGCTCACTTTCTATCGGTACGCATGGATTTCCCATAAATTAGACTAGTAGAGGTCTATATGAATGAAATTATGAGACTACATGGAGTCCCATCCTCCTTCATTTCTGATAGGGACCCATGATTTACATCCCAGTTCTGGAAGAAATTACAAGAAGCTCTAGGAACTAAGCTCCATTTTAGCACAGCGTTTCATCCCCAAACTGATGGCCAGTCAGAACAGGTGAAACAGGTATTGGAAGATATGTTACGAAGCTGTGTATTAGAATTTGAGAACAATTGGAAAAAATATCTACAACTTGCTGAATTTGCCTATAACAATAGTTATCAATCAAGTATCAAGATGGTGCCTTATGAAGCACTTTATGGTAGAAAATGCAGAACCCCTCTGTGTTGGATAAAATTGAACGAGAAAAAACAAATCGGGTTTGATTTGGTTCAAGAAACTTAAGAAAAGGTACGAATAATTAAAGATGGATTGAAAGAAGCCTCAGATAGATGGAAATCCTATGGAAACCTAAAAATAAAAGATATTAAATTCCAAGTCGGCTACAAAATATTTCTGAAAGTGTCTCCGTGGAAGAAAATATTGATATTTGGGGAAAAAGGGCAAATTGAGTCCTAGGTTTATCGCTCCCTATGAAATATTACAACGTGTTGGACCGGTAGCCTATCGATTAAAATTGTCATCAGAATTAGAAAGAATTCAAGTTGTCTTCCACGTCTCGATGCTTCGAAGATACAGATCCGATCCCAATCACATCATCTGACTAGAAGAGATTCAGTTATAGCCCGATCTGATGTATGAGGAGAAGCCCATAAGGATATTAGCCAGAGAAATCTGTCAACTTAGGAATAAACAGATTTCACTAGTGAAAGTTCTCTGGAATCATCATAATGTGGAAGAGGCTACATGGGAGCCCAAAGCAGCTATAGAACAACAGTATCCGCACCTTTTCACTAGAGGTAAAATTTCGAGGATGAATTTTTTTTTGTAGGGGAGAATTGTAATCGCCTGAAAATTTGGACAGTTGCGAATAGTACTTTTTGATACACTAGGGGTAGAAAATATACCCGGAAGTAAAAAATATTTTATTTTATAATAAAAATAAATTAGTAATGATGAGTTTGAGGTTAAAATTTGGAGTCAAAATGAGATCAAATAAGTTCTCAAAAGTCAAAAATAAGAAAATTTCATTGTTTAGATTTAAATAGTAAACGGTTTGACCGTGCTTTGACTGAAACTTTAAGAATAGCAAATGGTCTCTAAAGATCATTAAAATTTCCATATCTACCATAAATGATGTGTAGTACATTTTGGTTGTGACAAATTAATTTTACGGTAACACAAAAAATTGTCTAATCGGATCGATTTTGTTGAACCGGACCAAAAACGTACTCCGATTGAGCTAAAATTTTTCATGGAGGCTTAAATTATTATTTTAATAATTATGGAATTGATTTTGAGTGAAATGGAGCTTGGGAAGGGAGAGAATTAAATTTAGTGCACATAAATGGACTTAATTGTATAATTAGGCTTGAATTAGGTTGGACCATCTTAATTGGACCGGCCCAGCCCATAGTACCAGCCATATAAAAGCTGGAAATATCAAAAATGTCTAGATTAGCCATGAGAAATCTGCGGCTCTCTTCTCCCTTCTCTAAACCGTATTCTCCTTTTTGTCTCCTCACCCTAATTTCTTCTATTCTACTCCAAATTCGCCACTAATTTAAGCCTCCTACATTAAGTTCAACTCCTCTTCAACCTCCTAGGAATCTCTAATCTCAGATTTGGGTGAAAGAAGTGACAAAAATTAAGAAGACAACCTTAGGGTGTGAATTTTAGGTAAGCGAATTTGAGTTGCAAAAATTAATTTAAGGGTTCCTATAGACTAATTTGAGGACATAGACTAAGAATATGGTGATATTTTGTATTTAAGAGAAAGAGAATGAAGTTTTCTTACCTTGAACTTTCGGTCATGGTAGGTGCACAATGTGACCAAAGGGAGTCCAAGGAAAAGGGAAAAGAGAAAGAAGTCTGAGGAGTAAAGAATTGATAATTGAGGTTAGTGGATATGAAATCCATTATTTTCTAAGAATTTCAATTGATTTTATGCTTATGTATGTGTATGTTTGTATGATGTATGTGTGCTTAATTGAAGCTAATGTGATGTATGTGCAATTGGGTGTTAGAAATAGAGAATTAAATGAGTAAAGTGTAAAAAAACACAAAAGATGGTAGGACTTGTAGTGTGGGCCAAATATATAATGAAGAATAAATAGGGTATAATTTGGATATTAAGGGAAATTTAATGTATAATGCATGAATTAAGGTTAATTGAATAATAAATGAAAATAAAAAGTGAATTAAAGTAAAAGTTGACAAAGTGGCCGAATGGGTTATATTGGGAGATAAAATGAAACTTTAGTAATTTAGCAAAATAAAAGCTATATTATGAATAGAAGATTAATTTGTAATATATATTAACTCATTGGAACAATATTAAGTTATTATTGATTATAATGTATATGACAAGGCATTATATATAACAAGTTAGTAATAGGATATAATATGTTATAGTGGGGTAATGACATAATTACGCTTAAAATAAAAGAATAAGTAGATCATAAATTGAAAAATGGTAGGAAAGACTTAGAAGGGAGTTGGAACATTAATGGCTGGAGGGCTTATATAAAGAAATTAGTATTGCCCTTAGTTGTCTGGTAGTAAAATCTAGTTCGGGATACAATTGGCTAGCCATAGGGACACCTCACCGCGGTACGTGTCAATGACAACCCGCTCTGGTAGGCCAAAGATGGTCTACTGCCATATCTATATCTATCTGACTATATATTTGCATCTGTATCTACATCCAATCTATTTTTGCTTATGTTTGTTGTGGGCCTGCGGGATCCACGTCCTGCGTATCGGGTCCAGAAATTTCTATCGGACTGACACTAGGGGCAAATTAAAGAAAATATGATGATATGTATAAAATGACCCTAATGAAGGAAATGAGATGGAAAAAGGAAGAAAATGTAAGAATTTGATAAGTTAGAGGTAAAATAGTAATTACACAAAATATTGAGGAAAAGGGGTAATTATATAAAGAAAAATAAATAAATAGGCAATTAAGTAAAAATAGTAGCATAAAAGGAATTAAATAAAAATTTAAGCATTAGTAAAGTTTAAGGACTAAAATGTATGTATGTCGACAAATATGAAGTTATTGAAGGATCTAAATATAAATTAACCATAGTTATGGGTTAAATTAATAATATGATTACTAAATTTTAACATTATTATTGAGCTAGGAAATCATATAGATATGAGTTAATGGGAATTTAAGTGATTAACTTTAATTATAACGTTATTTGAATAAAATTTTGTGTGCATGCTTGTGTGTGTTATATATTGAAAAATTTTTGATTTGCATCTACCACTGAGCATTTTATGCTCAGCGTGTAGTTTTTGTGTATTACAGCGCGTAAGTACCGGTTAGGAATTACGGAGCAAGCATACCCAAGATTTTAGAATTGGAGTGGACACAAGTGATTGAGAAAACATTTTGTATGTAATAAAAAATGGCATGTATATGTAATAATAGTTATTGTAAATCAGACCAGTTGGTTATGTAACTTTTGAATTGTATAACTATATATTGTGGATGTTAAGATACTCTATGAGTAGGTTATATGGACACAATTTTATTTCCATTATGATGGACATATGGATAATATGATGATATGATTTATAAATTAGCTTGTTGTGCCTATGTGGGCTGTGGAAATTGCTTGATTTGCAGGAGGGTAGGTTGTATATATAGCCATTATACTGTCGAAATTTTTATCAAATGAATAGTAACCTGAGACAGTTATGGATCAATCAACAGGAAACTAGAAAAAAAATAAGTGACTATTAAACAAACAATGCATGATTAAGAATTCATTAATGATTTATTAATGAACTTGTTATTGCTAAAATGAATTGACTTTAATGCACTTTAAACAATCATCATGATGTACGTATGGTAGGCAGTCATAAGGGTGTTAAACCCAACCCAACCCAATATATATGAAGATTGATGGTTTATCTATTGAAAACCAATCCAATCCATTACAATCAATGGGTTAGGTTGGCTCAAAAATGAAATAAACCCAACCCAACCCAATATATATGAAGATTGATGGTTTATCTATTGAAAACCAATCCAAACCATTACAATCTATAACGATTTGGCGCAGTTTGAGAATGGTTTGGGACAATTATTTTCTTTTTTGAAACTCTGGCTCTTTAAATTTATTATAAAATAAAATAATAAATAATAAATAATCATATTAAATTATAAATTGAATTTTATTTAAAAAAAATGCAAATTTTCTTTTTTTTTTCTATATATATGTGTGTGTGTGTAAATTGATCCTATCATTTCTCTCATATTCATATCAAGGCTTATACACTTGAAATTCTGCCAATAACAGAATATAGTATAAAATTTTCAATTGTCCATAAAATTAGTAATTGTCAAGAAAAATTAACAATTGTCCATAATTTGTTTCTTCACATGTCCTACACACTCAAACCTACAAACAACATATAAACACACATAAATTAGATATTGACATAAACTATATTAGAAAGACCATTAAATCAACCATTTAGCTCAATAAACTACCATAAAATAAAAATTAACCATTTATCTTTATATTATATAACATATTACAGCAGTAAGAGTTCTTTGATATTTGTACCAGCATCTACAATTCTTACTACCATAACCACATAAACACCTCTCAATGCAACCGCTCTTAGTGTCTCTACTCCAATGCCACTTGATACTCCTAAAATTTGACCAAGAAAAGGATTAAAAGACATAAAGGCCGACATAGAATATATATTGCAACTTAAAATTATTTAACCAAGCTCAATGGTTCAAAATACCAATGGAGAAATTATGCCATCAACAACAGGTTTTTGTTATCAGTAGGCCTAGGCAAGTGCAAGGCATATAATCAATATATAATGGGGCTGTAGACACCGGGTCTTGAGGCGGTCCAAATCAGAGTTACCCGATGAAGAGATCAAGTGTCTGTTTTTGGATAAATGGATGGAATTCGGAGGTTTTCGTCTTTCGGTTTCACAAGGATTAAAATCTTTCTCTCTATAGCATTAGGATTTGAAGGAGTTTGGAAAATTAAGCTAGAAAATTGTGGTTTTACCTCGCAGACGGGAAGCCCGTCGAAGTTGGGACGCTCGTCGCTATTTCGTGTTCCCCGTCTCTAGCATAGAGAGACGGGCCGTCGCTTGTATAGACGGGCCGTCTCTTATATTGTAGAGACGGCCGTCTGTAACACGAGAGATGGACACGTGTCCGTATAGAGACGGCCGTCCCTAGCCTCGAGCCTGTGTCCGTCTGTTTGTCCGGATTACCACGTGTGCCTTTATTACTGACGCCCGTCGGTAATCTTCGGACGGCCGTCGGTACCTGATCAGATCAGATAACGCCGGATTTTGGTGAACTTTATCTAAAAAACAAAAGATCCTCCGAATTTGGATGGGATTAGGTTACTAAATTTATCTAAAAATTAAATTTCAAAAATCCTTTTCAAAATTTAAACTTTAAATTGATGTTTATCCCAAATTATCTTGAAAAACTCTATAAATAGTGGACTAATTTAAGAGACGGGGGTTAGCAAATTTTAAAAGGAAAATCTTTTGATGAAGTAGTTTACCAAAATCTAAATTTAATAGTTTTGTTTCTCAAGAATCTTTTTTAGTTGATTTTTCTTCTACGAAAAATTCTTTCAACCTATCTATTCTTTTCTCAATTTTCACTTGCGAATTAAGCTAATTTTATGTAACGAAATTCGTTCGTTTCCATCTACCCGGCTAATTCCAATATTTGAATTGCTGTCAAATTTTCAAGAAAGAAAAACATAAATTTTCTTTTCTTGATCTATTTTTATTCGGTCCTTGTGAAGCGTGCGGGACCGAAGTCAATTGATATCCACCCAAAAAGTAAAATCGGAGGGTAAACATTCTGGATTAATATTTGTGTAATTTAATTAACTTATATTAATTGTTTTGATTTTTGATTTATTTTACAAAGAATTTCAAGTGAAATTTCGAAGTTTTATTTTCTGAAATCGGGGGTGACCGATGGGTAGAGTGGTCACCTACGCCCGTCCTTAATTTGAGAGATGGGACGTAGATGATGCACCACTCCGTCCGCCGGTCACACTAGGGACACCATCGGTGGTATGCATAAGGCTGTCCCTGGGCAAATTCTCATGTTTTTAACTTATATCTTTTACTATTTTTATTTCTTTTATCTTTTAACTCATTTTCTTTAAAACCTCTTGTGAGTTTGTTTTTCTTTATTTTATTTTATTTTGATTTTGACGCTGACATGTTTATTTCTGTGAGCTTTTATCTGACCATTTCGGATGAGTTGGGGTTGTTAATGATGGTGGTTGCGCCGATCTAAGGATTTCCATCCGGGTTCTTTCTTTACCCTTATTTTTGTTGTTTTATTTTATTTTATTTATTTTACCATAAAGATTGTTTAATCCCATTAAAGTAAAATGGCCAAATGTTTTATAGTAATTAATTTGGGATTTTCCGAAAGTCAGGGGACCAAAGTCCTATTTTCTTTAGCCAATAAAATCAACACTTCTCAAAAATTGATTTGTAATAAATATGCGTGACAGGACCAATGTCCTCATTTCAATGAATATCTCGTTTTCTGCATGATTTACAAATTGTTTTATAATGGGGGTTGTATTCTGCCCCTAGTTTTATTATAATTTATTTTTGCGTATTTTACTTTGTGTCAATTTACTGTTTTATCTATGTGAATGGATGGCACTTTAATTAATTGCATCGTATGGAAATTTGATGAAATAATGAAATTAAAACTTAATTATAATATTAATCAAGGTACAAATAAATGAGAAGTCCCGAACCCACTCTGGTCTTGGGCTCAATGAGGTTAGAGGTACATCTCAGTGATTCATTGGGATGGAATCTCCAAAATATCTCTTGTTTCCCACCAAAAGGCCTAATTAACATAATGCTAGGCTACTAGAGGTTAGACGACCCTTCCCAATGTTCTATTGGGTGGTGACTCCAAGATTCCTCTGGTTTGCCCAAAATGGATAATTACGCGCTATGTAATCCTAGGTTCCACGAGGTTAGAGGGTCTTCTCAATGTTCTATTGAGGCTAGAGGACCCTTCCCAATGTTCTATTGGGTGGCGACTCCAAGACACCTCCTTGTTGCCCAATATAGACGCACTTGTAAATACCTTACAAGTTTTAATGAACCTCATCCCGATTACCCTAAAAGCGGGTCTTCGGGGCGCCCCGGGGTTCGGCGCGCATCACAGGGGCACAAACATTTAAGATGATAACTAATAAGTATTCACCATAACACATCAGTTTATGCTAGCTATAAACTGAAAAAATTAGGCAAAACTCTTATTATAGTGTGCTAAATACCTTGTAAATAGCACCAAATCCACCCTGTCCAAGTTAAATTGAGTATGCTAAGCATCCAATACAATACTATTCTAAAACATAAAAGCTAATATTGGCTGAGGGTTCAGTTTTGCAATAACATTTACATAGAAGCAGAAATGTCTCGAAGTATCAATATTTGGAAAAAAAAACAATTATATATTATCAGTTTATAAAATTAGTAGCATATCAATTAACTTGGAGGATTTATGAACCAAAAACAAGTAATGTTTTACAAAATAAATAGAAGGCCAGTAAAATTAGTAGCATATCAGTTGACTTATGTTTTATGCCTTTAGACTTATGCATATCTACTATCAAAGTATTGGATGAATGATAAAAGTATTCAAAAATGACTTCATGTACGAGAGGTAGTGACTCACAATCGAAGAGAAAAGAGAAATGTCACACCCCGAATTCCCCCTGGTAGTTTGAGCCATTTCTGCATGTGTGTCTTTGTATGTGTTGGCCTATGTTATGGTATTTTGGATTATATGCATGTTTTGTGGGCTTTATTAGTGTGTGGGTGCATGCGTGTTAGTAGTGTGTGCATTAGTGAGGAATGGTCTTGAGTGTAGTGTCATGCATGGGTGTTGGGTGTGAGTGGTCAAGTTCCACCAATCTTAGGGTGAAATGTGGCTAGGGTTTTAGGAAGTGAGTATAAATAGAAGGAGAGAGAAAAAGGGCAGTCATTTTACTGCCTCCTTGCCGTTCTTCCTCCTCCTCTTTATCTCATCTTCCTCCTTCTCTGTTCAAGTGTGCCCTAGTGTGAATCCAAGTGGTTCTGGTGGAAATTGACTATCTCGCAAGTTACGTTTGGGTGAGTAGCCGAGTCTTCTTCTTCTTCTTCTTCTTCTTCTTCTTCTTTCTCTTAGCCTATCAGAATGTGTTTTAACTTGGAGTTTTTATGTGTTGGTGTGTTCTTCTTGGGTTCCTGGGTTAGAAGCGCCTACTCATGATCCTAAAGGGAAAGAGAAGGCCAGTGGGAGTAGAACTTGCAGCTAGGAGCGTAGGAATTGCAGGTTTGGGAATTTCTGCATTTTTCTGGTGTTTGTTGTAATGGAACAATGTGCTGGAAATCTGATGGTTTGGTGATGCACGTTTGACTAAATGTGATGAGTTTTGTTTGATTAAGTTATAATGTATGAATATTGATCTATGAGAGTAGATTTAAGTTTAATGGATCTGTTGTGATTTTCTGGGTTGCTACTGTCAACATCTTACGTTTTGGTTGATTCTTGAATTGATTATATTGAATGTGTAAAATATGCGTTTGTGTTGGGATATGTCGATCTAAGGTAAGTTGTTGTTGGAATTGGTTTTTGAGGTTTTGGGCAAGTTTTGAAAGCAAGGAGTTCTGCAGATTTAGAACGCAGAATCGGTGTATCCAAGTCCCGATCGAATTAACATCTTCCGATCGGACATGCCTTGAGTATACAACACTCGGCTGTCGATTGCAAGATGGGAAGTTCTCGATCAGAAAATGGAAAGCACGATTCGTGCTTTTGCTGGGAGCCAGGTCATGAGATGTGCTAAGGAGCACGACTCGTGACATGGTGAAGGGGGGGTGACACGAGTCGTGCCTTTGATGCACGAGTCGTGTCCCCTACTCTCCCTTCCCGATCGTTTGCTCTCCCTTCAGATTGGCTCTCGGCCCTCGATCGTTCATGCGGTTGGGTGCTTAATTGCCGAATGGAGTGGGAGATCCGATCGGAGATTATCGCCGAAGGAAACACGATACGATTCGTGCGGGCTGAGGCCAAGTCTTGCTTTGCAAGCATGACTCGCGACAGGGCTTGGAACATCAGCACGAGTTGTGTTGAA
This sequence comes from Excoecaria cochinchinensis, assembly GCA_947683425.1. Taxonomy (NCBI): domain Eukaryota; kingdom Viridiplantae; phylum Streptophyta; class Magnoliopsida; order Malpighiales; family Euphorbiaceae; genus Excoecaria; species Excoecaria cochinchinensis. Next base: position 11,069,076 of record CANTUQ010000004.1, read on the forward strand.
ACATCGACATGAGTTGTGTCGATCCTTCACGACTCGTGTCCTCGCCTTCTTCTTGCGATTGGCCTTTGGTCTCTATCACGATCGCGACTCTTATCGCGATTGCGACAGTGAACCTCCGTTCGGCTTGTTTGCTTTGAAATTGCCCTGTTTTGTCTAAAATGAATTTCTTAACTCCTCTGCATGAATTTTACTACGATGTGATATATATATCATGCTTCTATATGAATAATGCTATGATTAATTTATGATAAATTATATGCTATGTTTTGGAATATGATTATCTTATGTATGACCTGCGAGAGTCAACCTAGTGGATAGTTAGGCATGCCTAATAGAGTTCTTTAGCTGCAGCCCTCTGTTCCATTCGGACCCTGATCAGGTCCCCCATTTGGTTCCTCGTGAACCTCAATGTGTTTGGATCTTGTTTAAGGTCCCCTCAGTAAAATGTTTTGAAAGTAAAATCTGATGTTGCTTTTCGATTCGTACCCATAAGGTACCGCTATATGTTCACTCCTTATCCACTATTGTGAGTCAGCAGGTGCATTTGTCTGTTTTGTTATGATTATGAGAATGTGAACATTCAATCAGTTATGACTATCGGAATGTGAAGCATCATGTATGTGAATGTGTTTATGGACTTACAAATGCTATAATGGGTTTCAGTTATGATTATATTATATGATTATCAGCTTATACCATATGTATGCATTTTGCTTTGACGACCACTCACATATTATTGTTGTGTTTTCCCCACTAAGCATTATCGCTTAGCACGGGTGTTTTATCCGTGCAGATGCGGAAGGTGATTAGTTTTTTGGGAGAGTCGCCGTAGTCAAGCCAACACAGATGTTGATGTTAGAACTTAGCATTTTGTCTTATGATTATTTTGGTTATGGTGAATTCTCTATGTAATTATTCTTTTATTCAACTTCCGCTTTGTAATTTTGAAAGATGTAATTATTTGGTAATATCAGAACCGTTTTATAATGAATATTATTATTGCACCTATGAGTGTTTGATCATTGTTTTAAAGTTTTTAATTCCGCTATATTTTTGTATGTATGATATATGTTTATTGTTTGCTCTGCTTCGTGACACCTCGACTCATACGGGTTCTCACTCCCTTGTGGATGGGTTTGCCTATGTATGGGTAGGGAGTGTTACAAGAAATTTTTTGGTAGTGAATTCTCATTCATGATTATATGCATATAACAGGATTAGTTTAATATGTTTAAATAAAATTCCTGAATTATTTGAAGGTTTTTAAGAAAGCTGTACAAGTATTATCAAATATCAAACAAGTTGATATTTTTAGCAATGTAAAACTTAAAAAAATTTAATTTATTTTTAAAAAATCTATAATTAAATCCAAAATTATAATAATTGACAAATTCAAAACAAGAACCCTGTGCACGAACATAGTAGTTTATAATAAAACCAAGTATACTTTGCCATAACTCACCATCTCATCAACTAATACAAATACAATTTATATCGTATAACTAACTTTTACAAAAATAAAACTTGTAAGGGTTAAGCTGAATGAATAAATGTTCAAGAATTAATAGATAAAATATATAGTTTAGAGGCAAAATGCGTGTCAATTCCAACAAAACAACAGAAGAAGAGAATAGGAAACACAATTTAATTTAACATACTTGATTATTGATCAAGCTATCTGTGACGCGCCCGAACCCTGCTCAGCATCCGGGTGGCCCTCAGGAGTCCGCTTTTTGGACCCGAGACCGGATGGAAGTTCGTGAAAACTCTTGAAAGCTGGTCGCTTCGCAATGGACATGAATATATCCAAATCCATTGTTGGCAATCAACTTACGAGAGCGTTTATTGGGTTATCATAAGGCAGGATCACGGAGTCGCCACTCGATAAAACATCGAGAAATAAATCTAACCTTATGAGGCCCAAAACCAGAGAGTTCGGGACCTCACTCTTATTCATACCTTTGGTTAATATTATGTGAATGGATTTTTAGGATCAATTATTTTATCTCTCTTCTCACACGAGTTATGCAATAAATAAAAGCGCATTACAATCACATAGAAAAGCAATTAAATAAAGCAATAAATAAATTATAAAATAAATAAAATGGGACAGAACAATCCCCAAATAAATAAGAATAACTAAAACTTGCTTAAAGTAAATAAATAAATAAGTATATGCGTAAAAGAAATAAAAAATGTAAACATACATAAATCGGGTTATTCATTGAATTTTAGGAACATTGACTCCTTTTTTTAACTTAAAATTTGGAGAACTATTTTTAGGATAATGATTGAAAAAACCGGAATGAATGATTCCGTTTTATGAAAATTTAGTTCTCCTTTTGAAGGTTTGTTTTATTAGTTAAAATAGGACATTGGTCCATTTTATTAATAAAAATTCCATTTAGTAGAAAACATTTGTGTGGTGGATCTTTTTAAACGCGGTCGAAAATCATTTATTATTACAGACCACAAGCGAATAAAATAAAATAAAATAATAATTACATATTTCATAATAATTAATAAATCCTAATATACTCACCTCGACCGTGCTCCTTGGACGAGCCATGTGCCGCTCGTGGTTACAATCATGACATAAAATTAATATTGGTTAATAATGAATAAATAAATAATTGAATTAAATAAATAGAGAATTAATGAATATAAAAACACAAATGGCAATTATAATGATCAATAACAATAAAAATAATGATGCTAATAATAATACCATAAAATGATAATAATAATAAATAATAAATAAACATAAAATGATAATAATAGATAGGTAAAATAATAATAATAATAATAATAATAATAATAATAATAATGCAATGTAATAATAATAACATGAACCAAATAATAATAATAATATAACAATAATAATAAACAAATGATACCAATAATAATAATACTAATAATATAAAATGAACAAACATAACATAAATAATAATAAATAAATAAGATGATAACAAAATACTAATAATTAATTAATGACATAACAATAATGTGAACATAACAATCATAATAATACCACCATAATGACAATAATAATAATATGCTAATGACAATAATAATTATAATATGAAATAAATAATATTAAAAATAACACATGAATAACAATAATAATATCGCACAACAATAATTATAGTCAACAACAACAACAACAACAACAACAATAATAATAATAATAATAATAATAATAATAATAATAATAATAATAATAATAATAATAATAATATTAACACAACTCTAATAATAATAATAATGAAATTAAAATGATTACTAAACATAATGATAAATAACAATAGCTAAATATATACAATAATAATAATAATCACAATAAATCATAACAATAAACATAATAATAACAAATAATGTAAAATAAACATAAACTAAATAATATTAATAACAAAAATACTAATAATAAAAAAATAAATAATGATGATAATAGTAAATAAACATAATAACAATAATACAAACTAATATTAATTAATAATAAAAAAAACAGAATAATAATAATAATAATAATAATAATAATAATAATAATAATAATATGATGATGACATTAAAATGATAATAACCAAACGTCACGCCGGAAAACGTCATGGAGCGTCGGCTGTCTTCCTCTCCGACGTGCCCTGCTGCCGGCGATTGGTGGAGGAGCGGTGGCCGTCGTTTGCATCGTCCGGGTGTGCTGGTTCTCCCGGTGGGGAGCGTGCCGCCGTGGTTGGCCGGCAAAGCTCCCGCCTTCCTCCCTCTTTTCTTCTCCATTTCCGACGCCGTTCTCTGCATTTTGGCCCCCGTTTAGCTGCTCTTCTCTCCTTTTATTTCTTTCTTATTTCCTTATTCTTTCTATTTCAATTCCCTTGATTTGTGTTCTCCCTTTCCCTGCTCTCTCTTTCTTCTTATTATTTTTCGCTTTGCTCCTCAATTCCTTCTTGCTCTCTGTGTTTTCTTCTCTTTTCTCTTTTCTTTATTTTCTTTCTTCTATGGCCGGCTCCCCCTGTATTCTTGCTCTCCTCTTCCTATTTTATTTTCGCCTTGCTTTCTTTTTTTTCTATTTTTCCTTTTTCCAGCGGAGAGAGCCCCCCCCCCCCCTTCTTTCTTTTCTTTTTATACCCCATATTAGGGTTAGTTTTTGGTTCCTCTAATAATTTCCTCGATTTTTAATTTCCTAATTCATTTACTAACACATATATTTACTTAATTCCACATTATACTAATTAAACACTCCATATTTTTTTTTCATCCTTTTTAATTTAATTAATCCACTTAAATTATCGCATATATTTTATCTAATTTAATTAATCTACTTATATTTATTATCTTTTTCCCATTTTAATTTACCTTACAAATATTAACTAATTAAATTAACCTAATTTTAATTTTTAATTTTGCCTACTATATTTTATATTATTTTTTCGGAGGAATTCATCAAGGACCCTAAATTGCCATTGCCATTTTTTTTTAAACTAGACTCGGGAACCGGTGTCTACAGTTGGCCCCAATTTTGGAGAAACTAGTGCCTGGACACCTGGGTGAGCCAAAATTTAAAGAGAAGGGACGAGACACGTACCTTGAGCGGTCGTTTTGCCAGAATGGATGGTGTTGTTGGAGTAGTTGTCGCCATATTATCGGCGTGTTGTCCTTTGTTGTAGTTGGTAGTGCCGTGGTCGTGCTAACCTCTTATGGATAGTGCCGCCATCGTGCTAACCGTTTTGAAGTTGTAGTGCTGTAGTCGTGCAAACCTTCCGTAGAATGGTAGTGCGGCCATCGTGCAAACCTTTGCGAAGTGGTAGTGCCGTGGTCGTGCTAACCCTCCTTAAAGCAATAGTGCCGCCATCGTGCTAACCCTTTTGTGATTTGAAGTGGTTATGCAGTGGTCGTGCTAACCCTCCTTAGAGTAGTAGTGCCGCCATCGTGCTAACCCTTCTGAGATTTGAAGTGGTAGTGTCGTGGTTGTGCTAACCCTCCTTAGATTTGAAGTGGTAGTGCTGTGGTCGTGCTAACCCTTCTGCGATTTGAAGTGGTAGTGCCGTGGTCGTGCTAACCCTCCTTAGAGTAGTAGTGCCGCCATCGTGCTAGCTCTTCTGTGATTTGAAGTAGTTGCGCCATGGTCGTGCTAACCCTCCTTAGAATAGTAGTGCTGCTATCGTGCTAACCCTTCTGAGATTTAAAGTGGTAGTGTCGTGGTCGTGCTAACTCTCTTTAGAGTAGTAGTGCCGCCATCGTGCTAACCCTTCTGTGATTTGAAGTAGTTTTGCCGTGGTCGTGCTAACCCTCCTTAGAGTAGTAGTGTCGCTATCGTGCTAACCCTTTTGAGATTTAAAGTGGTCGTGCCGTGGTCGTGCTAACTCTCCTTAGAGTAGTAGTGCCGCCATCGTGCTAACCCTTCTGAGATTTGAAGTGGTAGTGCCGTGGTCGTGCTAACCCTCCTTAGAGTAGTAGTGCCGCCATCGTACTAGCCCTTCTGAGATTAGAAGTGGTAGTGCCGTGGTCGTGCTAACCCTCCTTAGAGTAGTAGTGCCGCCATCGTGCTAACCCTTCTGAGATTTGAAGTGGTAGTGTCGTGGTCGTGCTAACCCTCCTTAGAGTAGTAGTACCGCCATCATGCTAACCCTTCTGAGATTTGAAGTGGTAGTGCAGTGGTCGTGCTAACCCTCCTTAGAGTAGTAGTGCCACAATCGTGCTAACCCTCCTGTGATTTTTTGTTGATGCTTGCCTCCTGAGAGGACCTGGGTTGATTTGCCCCCCGGAGAGGACTTGGGTTGATTTGAGAATTGCCTCCTCATGGATGTGAGAGGCTATGCTTTTATGAAATGACATGCAAAGGACTATGATCCTGAAATGCCTATGCATACGACATATATGCCAATGGCTTATATCCATGAGGAGGATCATGAAACATGTGCTAAGAATCGTTATTCTAACATGTTTGCAAATGATCATGAACGAGAAAAACATGTAAAGGTTCAAGCATGATAAATATAGACAAGGGGATTATGTATGCAGAGTATGTGCAAATGATCATACATGTAACAAGGATAAAGAGTCATTCACCGGCATAGATGTGAAGAATCATATGCAAAGATAGGTGGAAAGTCATTATGTACATGAAGGCTATGTAAAGAATTTAGTGTGTGATGTGTTTATTGATAACTATGCAGAAAAAATCATATATATGTCTGCATGCGAAAGATGTGCATGTGATATATATGCAAATGATATGTCCACAAAATGCATGAAAATAATTGATTATAAAAATGAAGTTTAGAGAGCTATGTACGCAAAAGTATCTATGAAATATGCTCACTAAAGATCTTATGCCAAAACACATGCACCAAGAATTATACATGTAAAACTATTTTATAAGAATATTTGATACAGTTATGTGTAAAAACATTTATAGAAAGCATATGTACAAAGAATATTGCCAGGAGTATATACAAAGTATCACTTTCATGAGTGGTATTAAGAAGTACCCCAATATTGTGAAATGATTGCAACCTATTAGGCACCCCAAACTCGAGTTTCTATCTATCCTTGAACGCACTGAATGAACCACATTCTCAACTATTTCAATCTTAGCAAAAGAATTCAGGAGTCATTCCCAATCAAGTGCAAGAAGATAAATATGTAGACATCAAGGTTTACTAAATCAACATGTAAATATAAGGTATACCATATAATCTCTGTGTGTATGTGCAAAAGGCCCAAACTGAATTTTTTTTATCATTTGAAAGCAAATTCTAGATGCAATTTTGGAGACGAGATGCAACTCGAATGCATTAATGCACTCATGGCTTCTCGCTTGAAGCTCAAGAAACACCATATGCCTCTTCCTACGTACCAAACCTTATTAGAAGGTCATCTTCGCTAATTAGATAAGGCCGAACCAAGAATCAAGAGGTCTTACTTTGGTTGTAACGTTAGGCTTAGGTAATTGGCTGTCAAAGGAGGATCAGATCGCTACAGAAAAATGGCCGCAACGCTAATTTGACGGATGGAAGCACCATTTTCAACCCCAGTTGTATACTGTCCAGATATTCTTGAATTTGGATTTGGTAACACTTTAGCTTGTCAAGCTCAGTATAACAATTAAGCTAAAAAAGATAACTACTGAACTCATCAAGGGGGATTATCCTAAGCTCTATTTTTTCTTTCTTTTTTTTTTTTCTTTCTTTCATTTTTTTTTTTTTGCTTGCAAGCTTATGTCTCTAATTACACAAAAAGTTTATCGATGATTTAAACCCCTTTCCTGAAGTATAAGCTCATCCCCATCAGAGTGATTTTTGGGTAGCTCACAAAATTATCAATGATTGAAATTCTCTTCTCGAAGTGTAGACCCATCCTTATCAGGGTGATTTTTAACAGCTCAAAAAAATTGAAGTTCTTTTCCCCAAAGTGTAGACCCATTTTTATCGGGGCAACTTTTGATGATCCGAAAGAATGTCGTAATGTACATCCATCCTTACTAGGGCGGCCACTCTTCTAAGGGGAAGCTAAAATCATTTTAGGCGAAGGGTAGTTTTGACATGTGTACCAATAAAATCGGTACGCATTTAGCATACCAAAATAAAGGCTCAAGGGGCTAGCAAGCGACTGCACAATAAGGGTAGGACATGGTAATTTAGAGAGCTATACAAAAAAATGGTTGCCTAAATCATTTTCTAGATTCAGCCTTATCCAGGGGTCGCTTTGACGGGTAATCGAAAAGGTTCTAGTGCTCTTAGTGAGTTTTCATCCAATCCCCTAATTGCAATAATTTTTTTCAGTTTGTTTTCAAAACGGGCCAAAAGTGCTCTGAATTTAGAAATTACATGGTATGGTCAAGTATTTCCACGTGATCTAGCTCTTAGAGATCAAACATATCTACCCCTTACTTAATTCAAAGTGGAATGAAACGCAGATTTCTAAAGTTAAGATCAAAGCTATTCATAGTTAAGAACCACTTAGGCATAGTCAAAATTAGAATTGAAGGTACCTTAATAAGGTGCAACCAAGTCAGCGTTTTTAGGGTACAGCTCGACACTAAAAAAAATTTCACCTATTAAAATTTATATACACAAAAAGTCGTGTAGGCAAATAAAGAATTTTGTTTATTTATTTATTTTTTTTATAAAATATGTGCAAACTGTGTGTTAAAAAAAAGTGTACATGGAGGAATGCATGTAATAGTGTCTTGCATGTTAGTAATGCATGTAACGAACCATATGTACGAAATATGTGAAAATATGTATAGAAATGCATACATGGAAAACGTGCAAGGACGTGTGTGCATGTAACAGCTACAAAAAGAATTATGAGTGTGTAAACACTGCATGGCAAACTAGGTGCATACGCAAATTTGTAGTGTTCACGCAAGCAGTATACAATGAAGGTATAAGTACAAAATATGGCACAATATGAGAATGAATGTTCATGATACATGGTACATGTGCACGTGGTTTGATTTAGACATGATAGGAATACATACATGATATAAGAGGAAGATGATCTAGCATGATTATATGCACTAATGAGTCGTGAGGAATGACAAAACTCGCATGGATAAAAAATGCAAAATATATACAAATAATGTACATGGCAAGGGGCACAGTATAAGAATGATTATGTATAGTGAGTGGCATATGTGTGGACACAAGATATGGGATGAAAGCGGTTGCAAGAAATGAACGACGTTCACAAGGTATGTGGATTTGGATGGTATGCGCACACAAAACGTGGCATGGTATATATGTAATGATTGATATGCATGAAGCAGGATTCATATGCGCATATGTGCATGGCATAACGCATGCATGATAATGCATGTTCATGATATGGTACACAATGTGAGAGATGCAAAGTGTCATAATGTGTATAATATCTAGTCTAATGAAGTATGCTAATTTGTGCACACTATGACATGCAATAGTATATGTATGTTCCAACGCACAATGTTTATGTACATGTGTAATGTGAGCATACGAATATGTACATGCTATGACACATGGTGAATGTACTATTATTCTAATTTTATTTAATTTTATCTCATTTTATTTTATTATTCATTTTATTTTATTTTATTTTATTTTTTTAAGTGGTAGTATGCCCATGTGTGCTATGATGCATGTCGATACGTACCGTATATACTGATTAAGGTGCAAGATGGACGTTATGGATGTCATAATGTCAGTATGTATGCGTTACGACAAGCACTGCTATATACATGCAAGACATATAAATGTTATATTCATATTCACAAATTATGATACAAGCAATTTTATATACAAAGTGCACAGGTTTTATTATTGTATAGAAAGAACTATACATGAGACATGATGCATGTGTTTTATTTACTATTATTGCTCATGAAAAAAAATGCATAACCACATACACATACAAGAAAAAATTCCTCCCAACCATATTTCCATCAAACAGGAGGTTGTGCGGGCTCTTTCCTAGGCGGGCTTGACCCATGGGTTAATAGGAAACCCAATGGGCACGTAAAGCGTCCTGCGAAGCACAAACTATCATTAATAAAAAGCGCATGCAGATGAATTTTTGGCCATCGTGTATTCAAACAATCTGAGTAAATTGTAATGTGCCTCTCGGGGTATGAAAACCTTTAATAAGCAAACATCTAAATTTATTTGGATTTGTTCAATACACGAACACCCACTTCACAAGCAATGTATTATGGCGCATGCCCCCTAGGAGAAGTATTTATGTCCATTACATGGGTTTAGGTCGAAGGTGATGATATTTTAGGGATACCCAAGTATGATCCCTGCCAACAGGTCTAACTCGTCATGAGCATAGTGACCGATTGGGTCATCATTTGATATACCATTTGATGGTACGAGGCTTGGGCTGGTGATGATCCCGAACACTTCCCTACAATGAGTGAAAGTAGAGTCGTGTTTTAGGAATGCACCGGGGTATATAAGGGACCAACCTAGCTTATCTACTCTAGCATGATGCAATGCAATTTTTTGAAAAAACATAAAATTTCTTGATCTTAAACCCATTTACATTATATTAACCAAAAGTACTTTCGGAGCTAAGTCTCATGATATCCCCAGCGGAGTCGCCACTATGACGCGCACGAACCCCGCTTGGCATCCGGGTGGCCCTAGAGAGTCCGCTTTTTGGATCCGAGACCGGATGGAGGTTCGTTAAAACTCGTGAAAGCTGGTCGCTTCGCAATGGACAGGAATATATCCAAATCCATTGTTGGCAATCAACTTACGAGAGCGTCTATTGGGTTATCATAAGGCAGGATCACGGAGTCGCCACCCGATAAAACATCGAGAAATAAATCTAACCTTATGAGGCCCAAAACCAGAGAGCGTTCGGGACCTCACTCTTATTCATACCTTTGGTTAATATTATGTGAATGGATTTTTAGGATCAATTATTTTATCTCTCTTCTCACACGAGTTATGCAATAAATTAAAACACATTACAATCACATAGGAAAGCAATTAAATAAAATAATAAAAAAATTATAAAATAAATAAAATGGGACAGAACAATCCCCAAATAAATAAGAATAACTAAAACTTACTTAAAGTAAATAAATAAATAAATATATGCGTAAAAGAAATAAAAAAATGTAAACATACATAAATCGGGTTATTCATTGAATTTTAGGAACATTGATTCCTTTTTTTAACTTAAAATTTGGAGAACTATTTTTACGATAATGATTGAAAAAACCGATATGAATGATCCCGTTTTATGAAAATTTAGTTCTCCTTTAGAAGGTTGGTTTTATTAGTTAAAATAGGACATTGGTCTATTTTATTAATAAAAATTCCATTTCGTAGAAAATATTTGTGTGGTGGTTCTTTTTAAACGCGGTCGAAAATCATTTATTATTACAGACCACAAGCGAATAAAATAAAATAAAATAATAATTACATATTTCATAATAATAAATAAATCCTAATCTACTCACCTCGATCGTGCTCCTTAGACGAGCCATGTGCTACTCGTGATTACAATCATGACATAAAATTAATATTGGTTAATAATGAATAAATAAATAATTGAATTAAATAAATAGAGAATTAATGAATATAAAAACACAAATGGCAATTATAATGATCAATAACAATAAAAATAATGATGCTAATAATAATACCATAAAATGATAATAATAATAAATAATAAATAAACATATAATAATAATAATAGATAGGTAAAATAATAATAATAATAATAATAATAATAATAATAATAATAATAGTAATAGTAATAATGTAATGTAATAATAATAACATGAACCAAATAATAATAATAATATAACAATAATAATAAACAAATGATACCAATAATAATAATACTAATCATATAAAATGAACAAACATAACATAAATAATAATAAATAAATAAGATGATAACAAAATACTAATAATTAATTAATGACATAACAATAATGATGAACATAACAATCATAATAATACCACCATAATGACAATAATAATAATATGCTAATGACAATAATAATTATAATATGAAATAAATAATATTAACAATAACACATGAATAACAATAATAATATCACACAACAATAATTATAGTCAACAACAACAACAACAACAACAACAACAACAATAATAATAATAATAATAATAATAATAATAATAATATTAACACAACTCTAATAATAATAATAATGAAATTAAAATGATTACTAAACATAATGATAAATAACAATAGCTAAATATATACAATAATAATAATAATCACAACAATAAACATAATAATAACAAATAATGTAAAATAAACATAAACTAAATAATATTAATAACAAAAATACTAATAATAAAAAAATAAATAATGATGATAATAGTAAATAAACATAATAACAATAATACAAACTAATATTAATTAATAATAAAAAAACAGAATAATAATAATAATAATAATAATGATGATGATGATGATGATGATGATGATGATGATGACGATGACGACGACATTAAAATGATAATAACCAAACACAATAAATAATAATAACTAAATATATACAATAATAATATAACACAATAACACTAATAATAAATAAATCAAATAATAATAATAATAATAATAATAATAATAATAATAATAAAACAGAAAATTAAGTAATAATAATAATAATAATAATAGTAATAATAATAAATAGAAATTGAATAAAATAGGGGTTACCGGTTTTTTGCCGCCGGAGCCGCCGTGGGTGGCCGGTGATGAACACCTCCCTCACCGGGGGAGAGATCGCCACCAGAGGAACCCGCCGGAGGACGGCGCCATCTCGCTGGAAAACGTCATGGAGTATCGCTGTCTTCCTCTCCGACGTGCCCTGCTGCCGACGATTGGTGGAGGAGTGGTGGCCGTCGTTTGCATCGTCCGGGTGTGCTGGTTCTCCCGGTGGGGCGCGTGCCGCCGTGGGCAGCCGTGGTTGGCCGGCGGAGCTCCCGCCTTCCTCCCTCTTTTCTTCTCCATTTTCGGCGCCGTTCTCTGCGTTTTGGCCCCAGTTTAGCTGCTCTTCTCTCCTTTTATTTCTTTCTTATTTCCTTATTCTTTCTATTTCAATTCCCTTGATTTGTGTTCTCCCTTTCCCTGCTCTCTCTTTCTTCTTATTATTTTTCGCTTTGCTCCTCAATTCCTTCTTGCTCTCTGTGTTTTCTTCTCTTTTGTATTTTCTTTATTTTCTTTCTTCTATGGCCGGCTCCCCCTGTGTTCTTGCTCTCCTCTTCCTATTTTATTTTTGCCTTGCTTTCTTTTCTTTATATTTTTCCTTTTTCCAGCCGAGAGAGCCCCCCCCCCCCCCCCCCCCCCTGTTCTCTTCTTTCTTTTCTTTTTATACCCCATATTAGGGTTAGTTTTTGGTTCCTCTAACAATTTCCTCCATTTTTACTTTCCTAATTAATTTACTAACACATATATTTACTTAATTCCACATTATACTAATTAAACACTCCATATTTTTTTCATCCTTTTTAATTTAATTAATCTACTTAAATTATCGCATATATTTTATCTAATTTAATTAATCTACTTATATTTATTATCTTTTTCCTATTTTAATTTACCTTACAAATATTAACTAATTAAATTAACCTAATTTTAATTTTTAATTTTGCCTACTATATTTTATATTATTTTTTCGTAGGAATTCATCAAGGACCCTAAATTGCCATTGCCATTTTTTTTTTAAACCAGACTCGGGACCTAGTGTCTACACTATCATCTAATCTGCTACTTGATGGGTAATTTTAACATTTGACACACAAATAAATCCATTAATCAAACTGCTTTCAACAAAGTTTCATAGAGAAGACAAGAAAGTGAAAATGAAGCCATGGAGAGGTAACTAGAGAAGCATTTCATTTTTCTTAAGGTTGCATATTGCCAAAGCAACATGATATATAAATAAATACCTATATGACCTATATAAATACCAACTAAGGGATTAATGAATAGCAATGCACATTTCAATCAAATGGCAATTTTTTGGCAGTATGATTCAATCAGATTCAGCAAATAGTTCTTGAATGGATGGGAAGAAAATATCACGATTCAAAGGAATTCAATCACATAAATATGTATATATGTCTAACCCAATTGACCAATTGATGAGATAGCAAGTTGAAAATGAAAAATTAAAGAGGTAGTGACTAACAATCGAAGAGAGAAGAGAGAACTACAACCGATCGGCGCTGGTGGTGAGTCCGATGACTGTCCAAATCAAGAAATGACTGAGGAGAAGAGTGAGATGAGAATGAGAAGCATAATGTATAAAACAGAAAAAATCAGAGAAGTACTTAGTCAAAAATTAGAGACAAGTTACTCACAAGTGAGAAATCCAAGCGTGAAGAGAGAGCTTCCTGCAATCGAGTGGTGCGGTGGTGAGTTCAGATCTAGCAGTGAAGATGAGAGGGAATAGTAAGGCGAGAATGAAAACTGAGATGATAAGCAGCAAAATGGATGGAGGCGAGGGAGACCAGTAGTGGTGAAAATAGAGATGGTGAGGGGTGAGGGAGACGAGCGGTGGTGGCTATGGAGATGGTGAGGCAAAAATGAGGGGAGAACCAAGAAGGAAGAAGATGGTCGGTTTACTGAATAACCCGATGTATCTCCTTATAACCCGACTCTTTGTTAGGTTAAAATGGAAAATATAAACCAACCCGACCTAAAACCCATATAAATCGTGTTTTTCTGGTTTGATGCGGTTTGACTCGGTCGGGTTGGTCGGTTCAGACCAAACTTTGAACAGTCCTAATTTGGACCAATTATAATAAATCACTCAACAACAACAACAACAACAACAACAACAACAACAATAATAATAATAATAATAATAATACATATCATTATGGGTAGTGTATATTTTTTCATAATTTTTTTTAAAAAAAAACTTGATTCCAATGTGATTTCAAAGTTACAAATAATATAATTGAAATAGTTTAATAAAATATCTTCTGATACAGAAAGAAAGAAAAAAAAAATCTAAAAGGAACAATTCATCAAATAATTTTCTAGAATCTTAAGGAGACCCATGGTGGTTGATATATTTTTGGATGCAAAGTCATCATCTTCAATTGTAGACTCATATTCCACAGTGACATCAATTAGTGTCTCCTTCTCTCCATTTGAAGTTAGTTGTAAAATTGTATTGTAGTAAGAAAATCCAACATCAAGCTGTCCTCCTTCTATTACTTGCAAAGCAATACGGTGTTGTCCTTCATCAAGCTCTGAAACCTTTTCCTTCTGATATGTCATTCTTTTGACATCTAACATTTTTAATATTATAAGAAATTTTGTTATTGTCATCTTTCTACTATCTTAATTGTAGATTTTTTTAAGCATTTGCGTGAAACATTTAAAGAAGGGGCACTTACCGTCTTTAGAGGCCTTGTCCTAGACTTGATCACGGGTCGAGTTTGGATATAAAAAATATTTAAAAAATCATATAGGCCCACCAAAAATTCTATCTAAATTCAGCAAAAATTCAACTCATGAATAGGCCTATCCTCAAGTTTTTATATTTTTATTTTTACAGAAGAGCCCCGTAACTTTTCCTTTTTTCTTTTTTAAACATTTAAGTACAAAAGTACTTATATTATAACTTTCCTACTTTGCCCTCTAAATCTAAGAGTTTTTAATATTGAAGATCCTTATACATTTTGATCCCATTTCATGTTGAATCCTTCCTCCATCTCTGTTTTAAGATATAAATGATAATTGAATTATGACCCTTATTTCTAAAGTTATCTTATGGCGCAACTAAAAAATTCTGGTATATACAAATTCCTTAATTCAAAAAATTTTATGTATTATTGGATTCAATTATGGTGCAAATTTATAAATAATGGGTATAATGAAGTTGTACTATTGCAATTCTATTGTACTTTTTTTTTTTTCTTTAAAAAAAAATTACAACTAAGAACTTTATAGTAGGAAAAACACATCATTTTTGGGGTTTTTGAATTTTAACATTTTTCTATATTAGAACTCTGCACTTCCAAAATTTGAAATTGAATTTATGTATTTTTTGGATAATTCACATTAGGTCAAATTTAGATGGAATTGACGAAATTGAGATACACAATCTGTTGCTTACACCTAAAATAACTTTGAGAGACACTAAAATATAAAAATTTGAAAAACATAAAATCAATTTATCATCTTTTGCATGTCTGAAAGTATGACTAAAATGATTGTATATTTTTTTCTAAATATTTTTGTGAGTCGCATAATCATTTTTAGTTAATTTTACATAAAAATAACAAAACGTGCATTTCAATTCTGCTAATATCGTTTAACTTAGATCTAACATTAGTGATTAAAAATACAGAAATTTAAAATTAACTAATATAAAAAAGGTTAAAATTAAGGAATTAGAGATGCGTTTTTCGTTTATAGTATATCATTTGTGCCTATGAACAATAGCATCCAATTTTAGCATTTTCTTCAACGGATAAAAGGCCATGCCAGCATTGGTTTCTTCTAAATAAAAACAATACTCCTGGCATTTTTCTTATCAAATTCTGGTTCAATAGTGTAACTAATAGGAAAGGATCTTGTTAAATTCCAAATACGGAAAATTAAACCTCGTTGTGACCTTTAATGCACTATTATTATTATTATCGAAGAAACTACATATTCTTCATAACATTTTATTTTTTTATCAAATCAAGTAATTATGAGGAAAAAATATATGAATTATTCATATTAATTAGTCTCCAAAAATAAATAATAAAATTGAGAAAATAAATAATAATGAAAAGAAGAAGAAGAAGAAGACTCACCAGGGCCAAAATTGAAGAGATAGATTGTACCAAGACCACCATCACCTTCAATTAGTTCTACGTCCTTCACTGAATTTGGAATAATTTTAGGAATTATTAATTTCAAATCTTTAGCTAAAGTTTTCCACAGTATGTCAACCTCAACACTAATCTTTGCTTGGGCTTTCACTTCCTTCTTCATGCTTTTCAAACCCAAAATATTAACAAATAATTTTATTTTTTTTCTTTGTTGTAGACTTATATTATAGTTCTATAAATGTATGTGTATATATATATATTAAGAAAAGAAATGTCCTATTATAAAATCAAATCTTTAACAATTAGAAAACATAATAATAAATTTTCCATATTTATAGATTACTTAGGAATGACAGTAATAAAATTCCTAAGAACAAATACAAAATTAAAAATCTGATTAAGCAAAGTCAAAACAGATTTTAAAATATCTATACAATTAATTGGCTTTGTTCAACATATGATATTTTCTTGTAAACGTCTTTCCTTATATAGATATTTTCAAATCTGTTTTGATTCTCTTTGATTGTAATTTTGTTTTTAATTGGGGCTTTACTATTTTTGAATCTTTTCTTTAATATATATATATATATATATATGCAAATTCAAAGAAAAAATGGATGCAAATGCAAATTAAAATAAATTAAATGAACACGGTTTCTGATGTACCAGAACAACTTACATCGCAAGTGTAGAGCATATTTATAGTAATGAAAACAAAAAAAAAAATAAAGTAAAAATTAACACATAATATAAGCAAAATATATTTATAAATTGCTCAACATATGAGCTTATTATACTTACAATATTCGAAAAGCGAGAAAATAGAAAATAATTTTAGAAAATAAGAGATACACTCAACTCAAAATTTTACAAGGTGTGCTCAATACATGAGCTTCCAAAATTTTAAGCTGAATGTGTTTGATACTTGAAGAGAATTCTCTGCTTGCTGAGGAGGAGGAGAAGACTTCTTATAGGGAGTTTCCAGTGACATTTCTGATATTTTTGACAAATTTTGATTGTGAAGTGACTAGATAAGCTATAAGGCTGGAGCTTCACATGCAAAATTCCTGTAGCTTCACATGGTTTTGAGATAGTTACAGAAAGAGAAAATGTCAGGACATAATATTTTTTTTAGGCCGGGCCTTTTACGAAAAATCAGAGTTATCCAATGATAAAATCGATACCTGTTTCATAGATAGAGGAGTAAAGTTGTAGGTTTTCGCCCTTGAACTTTACAAATTTTGAGATTATTGGTAACCAAAAATCCTTTTGAGTCTCTTTTATTTTGGAAAAAGCCTTTTCATCTAAAAAATTTTCCTTTTTGGTTCACCGACGCCCGTCGATCAACCGGGACGCCCGTCGGATGCGTCGAAGGACGGGCGGATGCCGTTTCTCACTTGAGGGACGCCCGTCCCTCGTGTGAGTGGGTGTCCATCGCTCGCGTCTGAGGGACGCCTGTCCCTCTCTCACGAGCGGGTGTCAATCGCTTGACAGGTAAGGCCGTTTGATCTCCGTGGACCGACACCCATCCTTTAGCTGAGGGATGGCCATCAGTCGCGACCTGACAATGATTTTGTGATTTTCTTCCAACAAAATTGTGTTTTTTATCTTAAAAAACTAAATCCTGATTTTTAGGGATAAATCCTAATTTTTAAGAATAAATATGACAGTTTTTTGTTTTAAAGATATTTATCTTTAGGGATAAATTAAAAGCATTTGATTTTATCTTTGAAGATAATTTGAGATGATTTATCTTTAGAGATATATCAATCATTTAACATTTATCTTTTAGGATAAATTATAAATATATGATTTTATCCTTGAAGATAATTTGAGATCATTTATTTAAAAGGATAAATCAAATACTTAACATTTATCTTTAAGGATAAACCAAAATATTTTATATTTATCCTTAAAATCAAATGCTAGCCTATAAATAAGAGGAGAGAAACATAAACAAAGGGGATTTTTTTTTTTTGGAAAAAAGAGGATTTTTCTATAAAAAATTGAGAGAAAGAGTTTTAGAGATTTTTGGAAGGAAAAATTGGTCTTTGACAAGAAGGAAGTTTTTCTCTTCAAATTGGTTTTCGCTGAAATTCATCCGAAAAGAGATTAAGAGTCAATTTGAGGAAGAGAAAATCAATCCTCTTTTCTTGATTTACTCTCCTATAATTTCCATTATTTTAAAGAGAGACATTTTTTTAGAGAGAGAAAGTGATTTTTCGATCCAATTGATTTTGGTGGAATTCAAGGAAATCTACACTATCATTACCTTCCATAGATCAAAATTGCGAGGGTAAATATTCTGGATTTAAAAGTAGTCATTCTTGCATTAATTTTAATATTTTGATATGAGATATATGATCTAGCTCCAAAATGTAAATTATTCTATCTCTTTTGTAAATTTGTTGTTTTATGTTGAATTTGCTTTATTAATAGTTTATTTAACACAATTGCATGGAATAATGGATTAAAATGTAAGAATTTGGATTTTAATTAGTTTTTTCATTGTTTTGAGATCTGGAGATGATCGACGGGATGAATGGCTGACCGATGGCTGTCGCTCAAGCGAGCGACGGGTCGTCACGGAATATTTCTTCTTCATGTCGGTCACCTCTGGGATGGCCGTCCCTTACCCATTTGGCCGTCCCGGATTTTTTCTTTTATTTTTAATTGTTTTATTTGATTTCTCCTATTTTATTTTTGCTTTTATTTATTTTAATTGTTTATTTAATTTTTCCCTATTTTGTTTTCGTTAATTCTGTTCTTATTTCTTTATTTTGATGTTTCTAACATGTTTACCTTGTTTTGATTTTATGAGTTTCATTTTTAATGTTTGGATGATAGAATGGGGCTTGAGTTGCAAGCGACTCTATTTTGGTTCATTCTTTTCCATCATTCTCTTTTAGTATTATTTAGCTTTTATTTTTCTTAGACTTTGCTTATTTGGTTTTAGTTATCACAAATGTTATTTTTGTGGTCATTAATGAAATAAAACAAATAAAACAAAAAAGATTTCTATACATAAAGTGAGGTTTTCCTTAATAAAAATAGGAACAATGTCCTATTTTTCTCTTTTCAAATAAAATGTCACCTAAAAATGGTTTTTGTAAATATGCATGAGGGGACCAATGTTCCCACTTCAAATAAACCCCCTGTTTTATGTATGACTTCTATTTCTTTAGGTGGGGTTGTATTTTGGCCCCTATTTTTATTGTAAGTTAATGTACTTTTTATTGTTTTGAATTATATTATTTATTCCTTTAACTCCATGCTTGAATTGCTCCTTTAAATAAATTGCATTGATTGTATGAGAAAAGAGATTGAATTTAACAGTAAAAATGCACTTATAATTTTAACCAATGTATAAATAATAGTACTGTGCCGAATTCTCTCTGGTTTTAGGTTTCATGAGGTTAGATGAATCTTCCCTATGTTTTATTGGGATGAGAATTCCAAAATATCTCTTGTTGCCCAAAATAGACATATACACATTGTTTTAGGCTCAATGAGGCTTGATCAACTTTTCCAATGTTCTATTGGGTGACGACTCCAAAACACCTCCTGCACCCCAAATAAACGTTCTTGTAATCTTTATAAGTTTAATGAACCTCTCTCGATCCCTAAAAGCGGGTTATTCGGAGTTTTCGGGGTTTGGTGCACGTCATAGTGGAGACTCCACTAGGGACTTAGAGACTTTGCTCTGAAAGTACCTCGCTTAAAAATATATAATTAAGTTTTTAAATTTAAATTCCCTCTCATTTCGAAATTGCATTTTTCATTTCATGATAGAGCCTTAGATCTATGATAGTTGGTCCCTCTACCTTGCTTAAAAATATATAATTAAGTTTTTAAATTAAAATTCCTTCTCATTTCGAAACTGCATTTTACATTTCATAATAGATCCTTAGATCTATGATAGTTGGTCCCTCTATGAGCCTTGGTGCATTCCTAAAGTACAACTCTACGTTCACTCAATGTAAAGAAGTATTAGGGATAATCACCACCCTAGGCCTCATACCATTTTGATATCTCAAATGATGACCTGACCAGTTGGTATGCTCATGACGAGCTAGACCCGTCAGCAGGGATCATCCTTGGGTAGCCCTAAAATATCATTACCCTGTCTAAAGCCCATGTAATAGAAATAGATACTTTTCCTAAGTGATATGAACCTTAGTATTGTGCTTGCTATATGGACCTATTGGATAAGCTCAAACGAATTAAAATGGTCACTCAATCAAGGGCTACCATGCCCTAATGAGCCCATCTTGATTCATTTGAATTGTTTAAACACGTGATGGTCAAAACCCATATGTATGCGCTTTGTTTAAGAGTGTTATGCTACCGATTTTTCACCATACATCATATGCACCCATTGGGTTCCCCGATAACCCATGGGTTAATCCCACCTAGGAAAGAGACAACATGGCCTCCTGTGCGGGAGTAACAAGGTTGGAAGGATCTATTTGCTTGCAAGTGGTTATGGATGCTGCATAAACCACAACCATGCATTATATGTCATTCATGCATCATCCTAATAGGGTATGTCTTGTAGCCATCATAGAGCCATCTAGGTGGTCTAGAGGTCCCGGCAGTCAGTTCATCAAGAACCTATTCTTCGATCTTTCAAAAAGAGTAGCAGGTTGGGATTTAGGGTGGTCCCTCTTAGAAAGTAGTGAGTCTTACTCTTCAAAGTCTTAAGCAGAAATTGATATGTCCAATCTATCAAGAGAATTCGATGTGACTTGCACACTCATTATTGATGAAATGAATAGAAGGTAGCAAGAGATGGAAACTGAAGGTGCTTGATTTAGCGTCAGAAGTGTCAAAAAGGACACAACCGTTATTAATTCGAAAGTTTCAGCGAGTTTCGGCAAATTGGACAATTATGTCGTTATGCCTTAATCGGCATTAAAAGAATTATATTGGTGACAAAAAATGTATAATTAGATGATGGAAATGTTTAATTGTAGTAAAGGACGTATTTGGTATTATTTGAAAAGGGTAAGGGTAAATTGGTCATTTATACCTATGGATTTAATTGAATGAATTAGTTAATTATGTGGGCCAATGTTGAGAATAATAAAGTTATATGTCAAATACAAGAAGAAATAAAAGAGAGAGGATCAAAGAGGTAAATTGCATAAATATCTTTAAAGGGACCAATGAAAGGTTGACAAGTGGCAAGTTTTTGATCACACAAATTAAGATATTTATAAAGGGAAGAAAGAGGGGAGACGTGCATCATTGGCTGGAAATTGTGCAGCCATTTCTTTTCTTCTCTCCTCTCCATTCTTCTTTGCTAAGTGGGATTGCTAAGGAATAGGTTGAATTAAGTGGGGTTTTGGCATGATTAAGGTAAGTTTTGTGTGGTTTATTTCTCCTTTCTTTTTCCCTTCCTCTTGAGACTAAATTTTAGATTTGGAAAAGTGGGTAATGTGAGTTTTGATGTTGGTTTTGTGTGGAGGAAACAAGAGAAGCTAAGGAAAGAATAAGAAAACAAAGAGGTGTTCAACCAATCAAGCTAATAGGAGCAAAGGAAGATGAGGTTTGGAAACTATATATTTACTTTATGAGGTTTGATGATAAATAATGTGATTTGAGTTGTATGTGAATAATATGTGTTGAATCTATGATGATGGTAGTGAGTGTTGGCTTTAATTTGTTAAAAATGTGCATGTGAATATGATTTGGTGAAAAACTGTGTTGGGATATTTGACCTCTCTTTTGTTATTAGGCTGTCACTAGAGTTTTAGAAATTCAAATTGTATGGAACTAGTACCGTTAGAAAGCTAAGACATAGACCTAAAAATGCCTTAGAAATAGCCATAAGATAGTTATAGCTCTAAGTGCTTATAAATTGGCCAAAACAGAGGTGTCTCTACTTTGGCCGGTTCATTGGAGCAGTTCAGGTTGGTTTGATCATATATGAGGATTTAGGTGTCCAAATGACCTGAAATTTGTTCCATATGAAAGCTAATATCCTAGTGATAATTTTTTAAGAGGACATTTTACATAAAAATGAGGTTTAAATATTCGTTTATGTGGTTCAAGTTTGAAGTGAAAAGAAGTCCTATTATCCTGTTTCTCAAAGGGCACATGATGGAGGCTTCTGTCGCGAGCGCGATAGAACAAGCTAAATGAAGGCTTTTATTCTTATTTAGAGCCTTATGGTTGGCATGAATTGTTACCCACTGTAGACACCGGGTCCCGAGGCGGTCCAAGATCCGAATTACCCGATGATGAAAGTGATACTTGCCACAAGTAAAGGTGTAAAAAATGATGTCTTCTTTGTCGAAAAATTCTCTGTGTTCCTCTAAGAATTTTAACCCAAAAATTTGCATTGTTACTCTTATTTTTATTTTTATTTTTATTATTTTTATTTTATTTTTTTATTTTATTTTTTATTTTTTCATTTTTATTTTATTTGCATGCGCATCTCGCGAGGGGGAGGCGCACGTCTCGCCTGCGCCCCCTGGGGCGCTTCTCGACTGGGGCGCATCTCGCCTGGGCTTTACGCGGGCATTTTTGCCCCTTTGCGCGGTCGCTTTCGCCTGCATTTTCTGGGTCAATTTTTCAGTCTGAAAATTTTGTTTCATGTTTTTATGTTATTTTTGGGTTACTGAAATTAGAAAGAGCACTTTGTCCCTTCCCATTTTGGGGACAAGACAGGAAAATAAGTGAAGACTTGGTCTTCATTGCAATAGGGGGATTAAAAAAAAAAAACTTGGTTTTTCTCTCAAAAAAAGAGGAGCAGCCGTGGTTTCCTTAAGGCAAAAATCAAAGGAAATTCAAAACCTTTAATTCTTTCTTCCTTTTTTTTTTTTCCTTCAAGACTTGTTCTTTTTAGTTCCCAGATGGTTTTGAGCTTGAAAAATTAATTTCCTTTGCTCTATTTTCCACCAGGAAATATTTTCACCAAAATAATTTCTTGAGTTAAACTTGTTTCAAAACACAAATTTTCATATTATCTTCAAATATTCTTCACCGCAAAATATAAACGAGGAGGACAGAGCTAAACACCGCTTTTCTCCAATCTATAAATTCTGAAGGTAAACATTCTTGAACCCGTTTTCATCTAATTTTATTTATCATTTGTTGTTGTCAATATTATTATTTTTTTGTTATTATTACCATATTTATAATTTATTTTTAGCATTTTAATGTAATTATTATTGTTGACATATTATTATGTTTCATTTTAACCCCTGATTAATATTGCTATTGTTATTGGTGTTTAGTTATCATTGTCATAGTGATTCCCATAGTCCTTTTTTTTTCTATTATTATTATTATCCAGTTACTTTCATCACTATTATTGTTATTATTATTGTTGTTGTTGTTGTTGTTGTTATTATTATTATTATTATTATTATTATTATTATTATTATTATTATTATTATTATTATTGTGTTTTACTCTTTTCTTTTTCTCTTTATTATTATTATTATTATTATTATTATTATTATTATTATTATTATTATTATTATTCTTGTGTTAATGATATTGTTATGATTATTATTGTGACTATTATTATTATGTCGTATTATAATTGTTATTTATTGTTATTATCAATATTATTATTTCATGTTTGTTTTACTCTGTTGATATCATTATCACTATGTTATTGCCATTATGATTATATTGTTCTCCCCTTTTTGCCATAGTTTTTATTTTTGGCATGACTCGTGTTAATTTATTTGCATGTAAATAATTGTACATTAAATTAATATGTCAGATATTTATTCCACATTCGTTTGATTCATCCGCTTGGAATTGTCACTAATACTTTTGATATATTATTTTCTGTCCGAGATTAAAATTTGAGTTGCATTATTTGAGCATTCCTGCGACCACGCGGAGGGGGTTGTAGCGCGTGGGAGGCTATGTCGCTTGGTGAGACCTTTTCTTGTTTCCCTCTCCTTATGTTGTGCTTATTTGTAAATAATTATTTTATTTATGCACGCGTGAGATAAAGAGTCGCAAAAATATTTTTATAATTAAATTTGGATTTTCACTATTAAAATTGGGGCCAATGTCCTACGTTTTAGCCAAGGAGTGTAAAATATCATAATAAAACGAAGAGTTAACTTTCTCCAAAAATGGGATCACTCATCCCGATTTTCAATCTAACAACAAAACCACTCTTTGATCCCTTTTCCAATAAGTGCGAAGGAACCAATATTCCTAAATATTCAAACAAATGCGAAGGAACCAATGTTCCTAAATTAAATGAATGTCTCGATTTATGTATAGTTTTCTTATATTTGATTTTGTTTAATTGTTTAAATTTATGTTCATTTTATTTTGGGCCCTTGTAAATAATTTTGGGGCAACATTATTTAATTTCCATTTGGAACTGTATTCCGTCCTAATTTACACTTTTAATCTTCTTTTAAGGGGGTTGTATTCCGCCCCAATTTTTCTTGTAATTGTGTGCTTTGTGTGTTTATTGCTTTCCTTTATTGCTTTATTTATCACTTTCTTTATCACTTTACTTTATTGCTTTTTAATGCTTGCAATGTGCTTTTAATTAAATGCATTAACCTTGTGAGATAAGAGATAGAATTTTAGGAAGTTAAAAACTCATTTATAATTAACCAAAACATAAATAAGAGTGAAATTCTGAACACCAATCTCTAGTCTAGACAAATAACAGGTTAGAGACCTTTTTCAATTTCTTGTAAATTGGGTGGCGACTCCAAAATACCTCAAAAGTGCCTAAAGGCGTCATGAGGCTAGATGATCCTTCCCAATGTCCTATTGGGAAGGAGGCATCCAAGATGTCTCATGGCACCTAAGATCAAAAGGCGCGAACCAATCCCTCAAATCCTAAAAGCGGGTTCATGAGAGGGCCTTTATTAGGTTCGGTGCACGTCACAGTGGCGACTTCATTGGGGACACTTCGTGAGTTTGCTCTGAAAGTGTTTTGGTTAAAATATATAATTGAGTCTTTAAAACCTAAAATTCTATCACTTTTCAAAATTTACATTGCATATATTAGGGCCTTAGAACTATGTTAGTTGGTCCCCTATTTTACCCCGGTGCATTCCCGAAGCATGACCCTACTTTCACTCATTGTAGGGAAGTGTTAGGGATAATCATCAGCCCAAGCCTCGTACTATTAAAGGTATATCAAATGGAGACCCGATTGGTCGCTATACTCGTGATGAGCTAGACCCATTGGCAGGGACCATGCTTGGGTAGCCCTAAAGTAACACCACCTTTGACTAAAGCTCATGTAATGGCAAATAGAAACTTTCATTAGGTGAAATGCTCCTTAATACGGTGCTTGTAATGTGGGCTATTGCGCATTAAATAAAATCAAGCAAATTAAGTGGTCCTCTGTCAAAGGCTGTCATGCCCCAATGGCTTCACCTTAATTTAATTGAAGTATCCAAATACATAATGGCTGAAACCCCATACGCATGTGCTTTAAATTAAGAGTATTGTGCTGCCGGTTTTTCACCGTGCACCATACGCGCCCATTAGGTTCCCTGTTGACCCATGGATGAAGCCTACCTAGAAAGAGACTATTCAATCTCATGTATGGGAGTTAAAAGGTTGGAAGGATCTACATGTTCGTATGTGGTTGCGAAATATTGCATAACTCATGATCATGCATTTCATGCCATTCATGCATCATTCTAATCCCTTGGATTTTTCAGTCATTATAGACCATTCACCTGAGAAGTTCTGGGGTCCTCATAATTATCCAAAGAGCAAGCAGAATTCGAATTGGTTAGCAGAAATTTAGCGTCTTTGTCGGAATATCCACAGGCATTAGGAATGGCTGGTCCTTTGCGCAGATTAAAGAGGCTCGTGTCTTAATTGCCCAAGAAGTAGATGAAAGGTTTGAAAGGCTTGAAAAGAGGTTGTCAGCCACAATTAAAGAAAGGTTGGATGCCATGGCACTAGTTCTTCAAGCTCAAATTACTGCAGCTACACTTAACCAGTTTGAGCCAGCCACAATCAAAATGGATTATGTGACGCGCGCCGAACCCAGCAAGGGCCCTCGAGGTGAATCCACTTTAGGATTCGAGGGACTGGTTCGCGTCTTTTGATCATTGGCGCCATAAGACATCATAGATGTATCCATCCCAATAGAACATTGGGAAGAATCACCTAGTCTAATGACGCCTAAAGGCACCTTTGAGGTATCAAGGAGTCGCCACCCAATTAACAAGCAATTGGGAAAAGGGGTCTCTCACCTCTATTGGTCAAGACCAGAGATATTGTGTTCGGAACTTCCCTCTTATTTATGCTTTGGTTAATTATAAATGGGTTTTTAACCTCTTAAAATTATATCCCTCATCTCACGCAATTGATGTATTTAAATTAAATAGCGCATTCCAAGCATATGAAAGCGATAAAAGGAAAGCGATAAATGAAAGCGATAAACACACAAACACATAATTACAAGAGAAATAGGGGCGGAATACAACCCCAATAAAGGGAAATTAAAAAATGTAAATGGGACGGAATACAATCCCCAAAAATAAACAAAGTTGCCCCAAAATTAATCACAAGGGCCCAAAAGGAAATGAGCTTAAATTTAAAACATTCACACAAAATAAGAAAAGGCATACATAAATCGGGGCATTATTTTGGGAACATTGGTTCCTTTGTACTTGGTCGAAACTTAGGAACATTGGTTCTTTCGCATTTATTTAAAGAGGGTTCGAAGAGCTATTTTGATTGTTGAGTGAAAACCGGGATGAGTGATCCCATTTTTAGAGAAAACTAACTCTTCGTTTTATTGTGATATCTTTATTGTTAGGCTAAAACAAGGGACATTGGTCCCAATTTTGTTAGTAAAAGACCGAATTAATTATAGAAATATTCTTGTGATTTTTTATCCCACGCGTGCATAAATAAAATAATTATTAATAAATAACACAACATATGAAAGGGGGCTGAAAAGATCTCACCAAATCGAAGTGTTCGCCCACGTATCGCGACCCATCTGGGAAGTCGCGGGGACACTCACATAACGCGACTGTAACACCCCGAAAGTGCCCTAGTAGAAATGAGTGTTATTAGTGTAAAAGTGTGCATGATAATTAGGGTTTACAGCATTGGACCTAATTGAAAAAGGTGAAATGAGGGACTTAATTGAAGAGAAATAAAGTATTGTAGTGGCTGAATTGTACTTTGCATGATTAACTAGCAAATGAAGATTAATTAGTGTAATGGCTGTTAATTAAGTTAATCAAAAGTTAGTGGGATCAGTTGTATGTTAGTGGATTTAGCTGGATGTTAGTGGACTCCATGTGTTAGTATGTCAGCCAGCCACCTTATGTAGGGAGAGTGAGAACTTGACACCTCACGCTTACATGCAAGCATGAGGTGGATTAGTGAGTAAACCTGTCTTTTGTTCCTTGATTCAGCCATTTTGATCCCTTGATCCGACCCTCACTCTCTCATGAGTTCATTCTCCATTTTGTTCTTCTTTCATTTGTTCTCTTTGACCATGGAGTCCTAAGAGTAGATAGTGATAGTTTAGAGGAAGAGTATTGACTAGAAAGAGGCAAGTAGAGCTGCCAAAGGTAAAGAGAAAGTGATATAGAAGAGTAAAGGAAGGAGTGCTCGAAGAGGTTTGGGATTGTATTTGAATTGATGCATGTTTAATGTGTTTTTGTATTTGAATCGTATGAGTTAATTGATGTTTGATATAGATTAAATGTAAAATGGATGTGTATTAAGTGTTAAGTGAATTACCATGAGTATTGTATGTGATCAAGAATGAACCCTAATGTTAGGGAAAATTCTGCTTATATGTCATCGGACCTCCGTGAAGTGTTTTGGTCATAACTAGAGTTTGATAACTCAAAATTGAGTTATTATTACGCCATTTGAACCATTACTTCCATACCTACAAAATTTACAGAAATGACTATGAGTTAATTCTGGATTTAAGACACCTACAAATGGAAAAAACAGACGTGTCTCTACCCTGGTAGGCTCACTGGAATAGTCTGTATTGTTTAATTCATAACTGAAGTTTTATAAGTAAAAATGACCTGAGACTTGTCCCATTTGAAATATAAGACATATAGGAACAAATGTTATTGTAGACACCGGGTCCCGAGTAGCCTTGATCAGGATTACCCGATGATGAAATTTAGCTATGCCGGCTTATATGCAAAAAGATTGGAGCTCGAAAGTGATTTTCCTTGTCTTTTCGGTGAGTAAAAAAGTGTATTTTAAAAAATATTTTAAAAATATTTTTTTAAAATTATTTTGGAGAAGAAAAAGTGTGTTTTAGGTTGAGGGTATTTTATATAATTTTTTAAAAAAAAAAGGGTGAAAAAATGATTAAAAAATGAAAAATGATGGAAAAAATGTTGAAAAAATCGGGGGGAAAAAAATAACGACGAAAGGGCGACGGCTTTGTACATGTGCGGAGCGCGCGCTCCGCGCGACAGATGCCCCGGGCGTCTGTCGTTCTGCGCGAGCGATGCCTTGGGCGTCGCTCGCTCCGTGCACGGAACGTGCGTGGAACGCACGCACTCCAAGGGAAATGCGCAGAGTGACGCCGTTTCTCGACGTGGGGCGCCGATTTCGCCCCTACTTCGCCCATTTCGCCCATTTTCGACCCCCACTCGATTTTTAACGGTTTTTGGACGGTTTTGGGTGGTTTTTGGGATGTTTTTGATGGTTAAAACACTAGAAAAAATTCAAAAACAGTGGGAGACGAATTTAGGACATCTGGAGAGAAAAAAAAACTGAATTTTAGAGCTTTTGAATTGAGAGGAAAAATCAATCTTTAGACACTTGTTTTTAGAGTTTTTCTTCAAGTTTCTAAGCTATTTTCCAAGCATTTTCACAAGGAAGAGACAAGGAATTCAAGACTTCTACCTTCAATTCTTCAAAACTGAATTTGAGGGTAATTATTCTTGGTTTTACTCATTAATCCTCTTGTTAATTTCATTTATTTTTGCTTCCAATTAACATATTAAACATGTAAATTCTCTTAGTCTCCATATTCTTCTTCTTATTTTTATCTTTAATTATTTATATAATAAGTAAATTCTTTTAAATTCTATTATATTATTTTCATGTCAAATTATTTTTTGTCCATGTTATTATGCATGTTTAATCTAGTTTGTCAATATCTTTGATTTCTTTATGTTATATTGTGATTATTATTATGTTTGCATGTGTTAAATATCATTAAAATTTTTATTAGACTTGTTTATTGTTATCATTAGGTGCTAGTATCATTATTATCATTAATGTTATTATTCATATTTTGCATGTACGTTAAATTTCAAATTTATTTTCTTATGCCCTTATGATAGATATTACTTTAAGCTTTCTTATGCATGTTAAGTTTTATTATTCTTATGTCACATATTCATGCACATTTTAGGAGTAATAAAATTGATTGTCACTAATTTTCCATGCATGTTAATCACTATTATTAACAAGTTGCATTTGCCATGATATTTTCTCACTTTACGCATGTTAAATTGTATCATGATTATTTTTATGCATGTCATATTTTCATTGCATATATTATCCTTCATGTCATATTATTTCCTTGTGTTAATTTCTAACATCAATTTCTCCTATTTGATTTTTGGTTGCAAATCATTGTTTTATTCTCATTTGAGCACCCATGCACGTGAAGGAGGAGTTGCGGGGTTTGGTATTTTCTTTATACATTTTTAAATTTTCATTTTATTTTAATTTCCTTGTATATATTCATTGAATAAAATGTTTTCTTATGCGCATCTAAATAAGAACCACAAAAATATTTTTTACTAAATTAATTTAGATTTTTAATAATAAAATGGGATCAATGTCCTAATTTTCATCCCAAATAAAATCATCACATCCAAAATATTTTCTTTAATTGTGCATGCGGGGACCAAAGTCCTCATAATTAATAAATTCCCCGGTTTTATGTATGTTTGCACTTTTAAAAGGGAATTGTATTCCGCTCCTTGTATTATTGTAATTCATTGCTTTATCTGATCATTTACTGCTTTTCAAATATGGATAAATGCGCTTTTAATTAATTGCATCGTGTGGAGAGAGAGCGAATTAATGATAATTAAAATTTGTTCATAAATTAATCGAGGTAGAAATAGATGAGAAATCCCGAACCCAGCTCTGGTCTTTGGGCTCGAGAGGTTAGAGGTTATCCTCCAAGATACTTCTTGGGTCACGAGGCTTTAGCGCTAATCCTAGGCTCCTTAGGGTGAGAGCTTTACCTTCCATGACCCCTCTGGCTGGCCCAAAATGGATACAACGCGCAGTCTTAGGCTCTCCGAGGCGAGAGTAACTTTCCCAATGTTCTATTGGGTGGCGACTCTATGAAACCTCCTTGTTGCCCAATATAGACGCACTTGCTATTTATTGCAAGCTGTCAACGGACCCATAAATGCCCCGATCGCCCACGTGCGGGCGGTCGAACGGGCGGCCGCCGGGATCCGGCGCGCGTCACAGTGGCGACTCCACTGGGGACGATATGGTTCGAGATTTCAATTTGAAAATACCTCGTTTAACATTTATGGTTAAAATTTAATTCATAAATTCGCTTTATCTCAAAATTGCATATCATCTCATTAGAACTTTAGATTAAGTTAGTTTGGTCCCTTTTTCAAACCCCGGTGCGTTCCTGAAGCACGACCCTATTTTCACTCAATTTAGGGAAGTGTTAAGGATAATCACCAGCCCAAGTCTCGTACCATTATGGTATATCAAATGGTGACCCGATCGGTCGTTATGCTCGTGATAAGCTAGACCCGTCGGCAGGGATCATGCTTGGGTAACCCAAAAATATCATCACCCCATGACTAAAGCTCATGTAATGGCAATAGATACTTCCACTAGGTGAAATGTATCGTAATACTATGCTTGCTATATGGGCCATCATATATTAAACGAAATCAATTTAATTAAATGGTCTTCATCAAAGGCTTTCATGCCCCGGTGGGCCCATCTTAGTTAAGTTGAGTTGTTTAAATACATAATGGCCAAACAGCCATACGTATGTACATTAGATAGGAGCTGTTATGCTGCCGGTTTTTCACCGTGCATCATACGTGTCCATTGGGTTCCACGTTAATCCATGGATCAAGCCCACCTAGGAAAGAGACCGCACTACCACGTGTGTGGGAGATATAAGGTTGGAAGGATCTATCTGCTTGCATGTGTTTGTCTATGTTGCATCAGCACGAGCATGCACTGCATTTTAATCATGCATCATTTTAACAATTTTTGCATTTCAGCCATCATAGATTCTCCTGGGTGGTTTAGAGGTCCCGACGGACGGTTAAGAAAGACGCCGCTTTTGGGGTTAACAGAGTTAGTGTCGGATCAGAGTTCAGATTCAATCTCAGAAAATAGTGTGGGGTTTTCTTTAGAATCATCAACAGAAGTAAGCATGGCTAATCCATCAAATGAGTCTGATGCAACCCGGGCAATAATCGCTGAGGAGGTAGGAAAGAGAATGGAGGAATTTGAAACCCGAATGATTGCAATGATGGGCAATCTTACCGCCACAATAGCTGGGCAACAAGCTGCTGCTGCCCCTATCCGGGTACCAGCTGAACAAGAGGCTATTAGAGAAGAACATCCTGCTGCAATTAATCAACCAGTGGTTGACCCACCTATTGTTGAGCAAAGAGTACCTGCACCTATTGAGCGCAGAGAGGGCCCCAGGTCTGAAGTTGAGTTTAGGGGAGATGAGCTAGAGGAGCGTACCGTAGCTAAAGAGAAATCGCCAAAACTTGACGAGGCAATGTGGAGGAAAATGGAAGAGAGATTTGAGGCC
Source organism: Excoecaria cochinchinensis (assembly GCA_947683425.1). Taxonomy (NCBI): domain Eukaryota; kingdom Viridiplantae; phylum Streptophyta; class Magnoliopsida; order Malpighiales; family Euphorbiaceae; genus Excoecaria; species Excoecaria cochinchinensis. The sequence goes on from CANTUQ010000004.1 coordinate 11,101,167, forward strand.
ATGACAAGGATGATGACCGTGGGAAAAGGAATGAACCTGGAAGACCGAGAGCTGGATGGGGATGACCTGATTCCCCAGAATTTTAAGATGCCGGACATTCCCAAATTTGATGGCACCTCTGACCCTGCCGCACACATCAAGCAATACTCGCTGGTCATGAAGGGAATGACCTTAACAAGAAAGCAAAAGATAGAGTATTTCTGCTTGAGTCTCACAGGAGCTGCTATTGATTGGTACCATGGGCTTGAGAGGAGGTCCAAGGAGGGTTGGGACTTGCTAACTGAAGAGTTCCTTAAGCAGTACGATTGCAGTACCCGGATGGAGGTCACTTTGAAAGATCTCGAGTTGCTACAACAGAAGACTGGGGAGTCCTTCCACGAGTACCTTACTCGGTGGAGAAACCGGGTTATGGAGATGAAACGCAAATCGGACACTTCTGATCAGATCCGGCTATTCATTCGAAATGCCAGCCCTTACTTGAGAGATGGACTGAAAATGAAGGGACTCAAGGATTGGGAGTCCTTGAATGACATTGCCATAGAAGCAGAAGGAGAATATTTAGCCAAGAGGGCAAACAGCGAGTCCTATGCTAGGAAGGGATACAGCAATCAGGGGATAGCCAAGACAACAAGTTCAAGCAGTGGTAACAGAGTTGGGAAGACAGCCGAGGTGTCTGCAACCGACGTAAGTCAGAGGTATTTCTCCAACTTGGGTAAGCCTTTATCATGGGTACTGAAGAGGCTAATAAAAGAAGGAAAACTGCGGCCCCTATCACCTAGGCCGGCCAAGACCCAAGGACAGCCAGGGCACAAAGAGAATGAATACTGCACATTCCACCAACATACCGAGCATTTGACAGATGATTGTATAACGCTAAGGCATCGGGTCCAAGATCTAATTGACAACAAGCAGATCACCGATCCTGAGAAGAGAGAAAGCAATAAGAAGTCTTGTTATAATACGGTGCCACCTCCAGTCTTTATGATTGGATCGAGCCTATCAGAGTGGTACGTGATGCAAGATCTATATGGAAATGAGTATGTCGCTATTACTCGCCCTGTAGTGGATGGAAAAGTGGTTTCCGTGGCGACAATAGACTGTTGGTCCACTAGTGAGAGTGGAGATGATGAAGATGAGAAAAATGGAGAGTTTACAGATCAGTGGGATTCAGAGGAAGAAGAAAGAGTAGAAGCGGTAACAAGAAGTGGGAGGGTCATTCCAGAAGTTGAGAAGCAGCAAGACCCAGCACAAGCAATCGCAGAGAAGGAGCCAGAAGAAAATTCAATAGTGAAGCAACTGAAAAAGACCACAGCTCAGATATCTATTTGGGATCTCTTAAGACAGTCTCCCTCTCACAGACAAAAGTTAGTTGAAGCATTAAGTGTATCCACCGTAGCAACTACAATCTTTCCATCTGAGCTGTTAGACCTTGTAAAGGGGGGATCCGGGGAGAAGTCAATTTTTCTGATGCAGACCTACCAACAGAGGGTCGTAACCACAACCGACCTTTGTACATCAAGGCACAGATCAATGGCAAACATACCGCCTGCGTCATGGTTGATGATGGGTTGTCAATAAATGTTTGCCCTTTGGTGGCACTTCAGGCCTTTGGGATGGATGAGAGTATGTTAAGCAAATCTGACCTGACCATCACTGCCTACGACAACTCTAGGAGGCAAGTATCGGGAATTTTCAAAGCTTTGGTAAAGACGGGGCCTATTGAGATAGAAATGGATTTTGTGGTTCTGCCGATCCTAGCAAACTTTTCAGCTCTACTTGGTAGACCGTGGTTTCACAAGTTAGGGGGAGTACCATCCACCTTACACCAGATAATTAAGGTACCTCATGAAGGAGAGGTAGTGACCATTAAAGCAGCAAGAGAGAACCAAGTGTCTGCCTTGGAGATCTCTAACCAGCCATTCAGTGGCTTTCAGGTATCAGTGATCGGAGAAGAGCAAAGCTTAGAAGGTAGCCCTCAAGTGGTGAATATGCTGAAAAAGATGCACTTCCTCCCAGGGGCTGGTTTGGGAAAAGAGTCGCAAGGACGGTAGGATGCTATCACTACACGTGGTCAGAAGAATCGAAAAGGGTTGGGCTACAAAGGAGAGTATAGTAAGAAGAAAGTGACAGAGAAGATTCCCCATATTTCGGAGAGCTTTATACCAGCATCATCGGTTTGTGCTTACACCGGAGAAGAAGAGCCACAATGGGTGGACGGGAAAATCATCCCGGGATTTGAAATTTTCAACGATGTCTTTGATTGGGAGATCGGAGTTGTTAAAGCTGTAGAGAACTTTTGGGACGAGGAGATTATGACCCAATGCAGCATCTGGGACAGGGATGAGCCCGAAGAGATCGTCACTGATAAGATGTTAGCCACTAAGCTCAAAGGGAAGGAAAAGATAGTGGAACCAGAGCCGAAGATTGAAGATCTCAAGATCTCACCAAATCAGGAAGCCAAAGCACAGTCAGCTGCAACATCGACGTCGACTGAAGTTGATAGTCATTTAGATTCTCTTTTTATACCAGAACTCTTTGAGAACAATGTTAATGTTTCTGATCATGTTAATGAGATGAACAACTTTGCTTACTTGTGTGATGTTTCTGATGATTTCATTTCGCATGATCATAAGCATGATGCATTCATTTTTGATATTAATTTAACTGGCGCAACTGCATTTAATCTCGAAACTTTGGAAAGTCCAAAGGAAATTTTGCTAGCATCAGACATAACTCCTGAAGAGAGAATAAAATTTGAGAGAATATTAAAAAAATATGAAAAAGTCTTTGCCTGGACCTATGAGGATATGCCGGGAATAGATCGAGATATTGCCGAACACGCCATCCCAACTTACCCAGAGTTTAAACCAGTCAAGCAAAAACTCCGGAGACTTAGGCCAGAATGGGCACAGAAAGTGAAAGAGGAGATTCATAAGCAGATTGAGGCCAAGTTTCTGATAGAGGTTCAATACCCGACATGGTTAGTGATAGGAGCTAAATTGAACTATAATTTAGTATTTATTTTGTGTGAGTTTGTGTAATTAATTATGTAATTTTGTGTATAATTTGATGTGATATATTAGTTTATGATTATTTGTATCAGTGAGAATGTTTATGCTGTTATATGTGTTTTTAGGTAAAAAAATGAAGAAAAGAGGTAGAGCAAAGAAGAGGATCACGAGAAGAGGAGCAAAGTCACGCCTCATACTCGAGGTCACGCCGTGACTATAGGTCACGAGACGTGACTTGATAAGAAGAAAGAAGAAGGAGGAAAAGAAGAGAGGAGCTGCAGGAGAGCGAAGACACGCCGTGATGAGGAGTCACGCGACGTGACTGGCCAGAGAGAGAAGAGAAGCCAAGAAAGAAAGAGAGAAGGAAGGAAGTGGGCAAGCGCGTTCTGTCGCGATCGCGACAGCGTTGCGAGCGCGACAGAGACGACCGTTGGACGGTTTTCAGCCAAAAATCACATGAAAAGTCACCCTTTTTCACCTAAAGTTGCAACCATTCTCAAGGGACATTTTCAAGGGACACAATTCTTAGATTAATATCTATAAATATGTAGTTTAATTATAATTAGAGGAGGATGAATTATTTTTAGTTAAGTAATTTTCTGTATTTTAGTAAAATAGTTTTTCTTTTCTTTAGTTAATTTTTCTTAATTAGTTCTATGTTTTGAAGAAGAAGATTAAGGAGAAGGAAAATCTATTTCAAGAGTTTGAGAAAAAGGGTTGAAGAACTTCTATCTTATTCTCTTATTTTTAATTCTTCTCCAATATTTCTATGAATATCATTTTAATGAATTTGTATGTTATGATTATTTCTATTTTCATCTACTTTAATAGTCTTTCATTGTAGATTTTCTATTAGTATCTTTTGCTTGATCTTTACAAGTTAAAGTAATTCGAGAGTTTGCTTTATCCGACATCTAATAGAATTTCATTATTAAGATATATTTAAGAGATTGGTATATTGAGATAATTGCTATAGGTTAGTGTCTATTCTTAAACTATGTAATTAGAAACCTCTAATTCATTAATGAAAATTGTGAGTTAGAATTTTAATTGTATGTTTTAGGCATTTTAATTCATGTCGAGAGAGTGAGTTAAAAATTTATTCTAACTTGGCTTGCATGAAAGATGAATAAATGTAAATCAAAATGATGGGTCAAATTCATTATGTTTAGTTCTTCATTCATATACTATTTATCTTCTTCTAATAAACATAAATTAGGTTCAAATTAAGTAGTTCTAATTCAACCATCAAATGTATGATCATTGTAAACAAGATTAAAATCAATTAGTAATAGTGTGTAACACGTTCCCTGTGGGATCGATATCTAAAGTACTATTGCGGTACACCGTATACTTGCGGTATGTTGCATCATTAGAAAATGCACAACAGTTAGCTAACGTGGTTCCGGTAGCCAAGAAAGATGGTAAGGTTCGAGTATGCGTCGACTATCGAGACCTGAACAAAGCTTGCCCTAAGGATGACTTCCCGCTGCCTCATATCGATGTGCTAGTAGATAGTGCTGCTGCTTGCATGATGTACAGCTTTGTGGATGGATACGCAGGGTACAATCAAATTCTTAACAAGATAGTGGACCGGATCAAGACAGCCTTCATCACCGAGTGGGGGACATACGCCTACCGGGTCATGCCTTTTGGGTTGAAGAATGTAGGAGCAACCTATCAGAGGATGGCGACCAAGGTTCTCAATGATTTAATCCACAAAGAAGTAGAGGTATATGTCGACGACATGATGATTAAGTCGGCTACCAGAGAAGGTCACTTTGAGGCTTTAGAAAAGTTCTTTCAAAGAATTAGCAAGTATGATTTACGCCTCAATCCCAAGAAGTGCATTTTTGGAGTTACATCAGGAAAGTTATTAGGCCATGTAGTAAGCCAGAGGGGAATCGAGGTAGATCCCGATAAAGTCAAAGCCATAAGAGAGATGCCAGTGCCCCAGAAGGAGAAGGACGTCAGAAGTTTCCTAGGAAAGCTTCAGTACATCAGCCGGTTTATTGCCAAGCTAGCTTCAGTATGTGAGCCTATTTTCAAGCTTCTTAGGAAAAATCAGCCGGTGATATGGAACGATGACTGTCAATTGGCCTTTGACACCATTAAGGAGTATTTGTTAAATCCTCCAGTGTTAAGACCACCACGCTGTGCCAAACCACTAATCCTATACCTGGCTGTGGAAGATAACTCAGTGGGTGCTATGATGTCTCAGGAAGATGATTTTGGTGTAGAGTTTGCCGTTTACTATCTTAGCAAGAAATTCCTGCCTTACGAAGCCAAATATGTAGAGGTAGAAAAGATTTGTTTAGCAGTTATCTGGGCTTCTAAGAAGTTGCGGCACTACTTTCATTCCTTCAAGGTACAAACGGTTGCCAAACATAATCCGCTCAGATACCTCCAAGAAGCACCCTCTCTACTAGGGAAGATGGGAAGATGGTTACTGCTGTTGCAGGAATTTAACATTGAGTACATAACCAGGAAAACCATTAAGGGAAGAGCCGTAGCGGAATTCTTAGCCGAGCACCCTATTGAAGGGGATCAGTTTGAATACAACTTCCTAGATGCAGATGTCACGGCCATAGCAGTGCAAGGGTGGCAATTATTCTTTGATGGAGCAGTCAATAATAAGGGAGCAGGCGTAGGAGTTATTCTCACGACCCCAGATGGTGAAAGACTACCATTGGCTAAGAAGCTGAGGTATAAGGCTACCAATAATGAAGCAGAATATGAAGCTTGCATCTTTGGATTGGAAGCATTACTCGCTCTGGGGGCAAAGACCGCAGAAGTATTCGGAGATTCTTCCTTGGTAATTCATCAGATTAGAAGGGAGTGGTCAGTAAAGGAAGAAAGGTTGTTGCCTTATGTAAAGCACTTGAGAACGTTGAGCAGCCAATTTGAGATTTGCACTTTTCACTTCATCCCCAGAGACGAAAATCAGTTAGCCGATGCTCTAGCAACATTAGTGTCTATGTGGGATAACCCAACAGGAGTTGCGATGAAACCCGTGCTGATTTATAGTTCGGAAAGACCTTGCTTTGAAGCTGAATAGGTGATGGATATTGAGGCCACTGATGGAAATCCATGGTATTATGACATTCAGAATTATTTAGAGAGATCAGTCTTTCCAGAGGAAGCCACTGAGAAGGACCAAGGAATGATCAGGAAGTTATCCACTCAATTCATCAGTGTCAATGGCACTTTGTACAAAAGGCAAGCTGATGGTATCCAGTTAAGATGTCTGGTAGAGAAAGAAGCTAAAAGAGTTATGGAAGAGGTTCATGCCGGAGTCTGCGGAGCTCACATGAATGGCTTAGCCTTAGCAAAGAAGATCATGCGCCAAGGGTTTTATTGGCTCACAGTGGATACAGATTGTTTAAAATTGGTGAAGCAATGCCAATTATGCCAACAGTACGCAAATTTGAGGCACGCGCCAGTTTCAGAGCTACATAACTTAACATCTCCATGGCAATTTGCAGCGTGGGGAATAGACATCATAGGCGAAATCCATCCTACAGCTTCTAATGGGCATAGATTCATGATAGTTGCCATTGACTACTTCACTAAGTGGGTTAAAGCCGAATCTTTCAAGAAGGTTGATGCAAGGGATATGGCTAAGTTCATTCAGCGGAATCTAATATGCAGATATGGTCTCCCACATCACATTGTGCCTGATAATGGGCTGCAATTCCTAGCAGAGACTAAACAGATGCTCCAGAAATATGGGATCCAACATCATAAGTCTTCTCCTTACCGTCCTCAAGCAAACGGTGCAGTTGAAGCGGCGAATAAGAATGTGAAGAGAATTTTGGCCAAGATGGTTCAGAACTACAAGGATTGGGCAGAAAAGTTACCCTTCGCACTTTGGGGATATAGAACCACAATCAGAACCTCTACAGGGGCAATGCCATTCTCTCTGGTATATGGAACTGAAGCAGTCCTACCGATTGAAATTGAGCTGAAATCTTTGAGGGTAGTCATGGAAGCTGAGATTCCTGAAGCAGAATGGGCACAACAACGTTTGTCACAGCTAAATCTATTGGATGAAGACAGGTTACGAGCCTATTACCACATCCAAGTTTATCAAAAGAGGCTGGCTCGATCGTTTGGCAAGAAAGTACGAAAGCACCCGTTGAAGGAGGGGGACTTGGTCTTTAAGATGATGTGGCCGGGAGTTCCAGACATACGAGGCAAATTCAGACCAACCTGGGAAGGTCCATTCATTTTGAAAAAGTTGCTAACAAAAGGAGCAGCAAGTTTAGCAGACAGCGATGGGAATGAGTTCAAGGACCCGGTCAATGTCGATAGGTTAAAAAGGTTCCACGGCTAAAGACCAAAAATAAAAAGAAGAGAATAAATGCCCCGCGGGTCGAAAACCGAAAAAAGGCGGCCTTGCTAAAATTGGGCACCCTGTCAGGGTGAAAATCGAAAAAAGGCATCCTGGGCAAAAATTAAGGGCCAAGAGAAAATATTCAATCGAGAAAACCCGAGAGGGCCGATTGATAACAGGAGTTTGATGCTGACAAAATCCAATCCTAGATTAGGTGTAGTCATATGCATTTGAATTCTTGTCAAATGAAAATCATGTATGATGAAATCATATAGAAATGTACACAATTTCGCAATGAATAAAAGAATATATTTTCATTGTTCTTTCAGTTCTGTCTTAAAAAAGATATATACCAATTGTTCATCTAATGATTATTGCTCAGTCCCTTCATTGGATATGTGCTTTTTTTTTTGCTCTTAACAGAAGCTTTGATGATAACTTTCTCTAAAAATATATAAAAAAAATAATAATAATAATAAAAAAAGGGCAGGGTGAAAACCTGGGAACAGGCAGTCTGCCCTATAAAAAAAATTAAATAAACAAAAGCCGCTGGATTGGGTTGGGTCCATTCCAGGCAAAAATTAGGCAAAGGGTTGTGTGAAAATCCCCTAAGGGATGCATTTCCCGCAAAGAAAAGCTAGTGTGAAAGTCCACAAGGGATGCACTACCTTTAAAACAATGACGTTCAATGCTTGGAGCAATAGGGCGATGTTATTTCGGATGATCCTATTTCAATCACATAACACACAACACAGAACATGAATCCCGGGTAAATGATCATTGACCAAGGGGGCAAAGGATAAACACCCGACGTCTCTTTCAGAAAACTTGTCGACGATCCTCAAGATTCAGGGGGCATGATAGAGCAGACAAGCTATAACCTCAGCAAACCTTGGACCACCTAGGGCACAATCTATACATATTTGCAAGCATTTGCATTCCATATCATGAACACGTGATTTCTTGTATATTCCTATGCATACAATCTTGCAGGAGAAATCGGCGGGGAACACCAACAAAAGCCGAGTGACGACACCAGTCCAAGCATCTAAAGGAGCATAGCTCAAACATTCACAGAGGTTAGCACGATGGCGGCACTACCCACAAGAGGTTAGCACGACCACGACAATACAATTCACAGAGGTTAGCACGATGGCGGCACTACCCACAAGAGGTTAGCACGACCACGGCACTACCAATTCACAGCAGTTAGCACGATGGCGGCACTACCCACAAGAGGTTAGCACGACCACGGTAATACAATTCACAGAGGTTACCACGATGGCGGCACTACCCACAAGAGGTTAGCACGACCACGACATTACCAGTTACAACCAAAAGACAGCAACAGCTACCATCATCAAGCAGGAAGATTGCCGCTTCAGGTACGCGTTTCTTTCCTTTTCCTGAATTTTGGCTCACCCAGGCGCCCATGCACTAGCCTCCCCAAAATTGGGGGCAACTGTAGACACCGGGTCCCGAGTAGCCTTGATCAGGATTACCCGATGATGAAATTTAGCTATGCCGGCTTATAGGCAAAAAGATTGGAGCTTGAAAGTGATTTTCCTTGTCTTTTCGGTGAGTAAAAAAGTGTATTTTAAAAAATATTTTAAAAATATTTTTAAAAATTATTTTGGAGAAGAAAAAGTGTGTTTTAGGTTGAGGGTATTTTATATAAAATTTAAAAAAAAAAGGGTGAAAAAATGATTAAAAAATGAAAAATGATGGAAAAAATGTTGAAAAAATCGGGGGGAAAAAAATAACGACGAAAGGGCGTGCGCGGAGCACGCGTTCCGCGCGACAGACGCCCCGGGCGTCTGTCGTTCTGTGCGAGCGACGCCTTGGGCGTCGCTCGCTCCGCGCACGGAACGTGCGCGGAACGCATGCACTCCGCGCGGAAATGCGCGGAGTGACGCCGTTTCTCGATTTGGGGCGCCGATTTCGCCCCCACTTCGCCCATTTTCGACCCCCACTCGATTTTTAACGGTTTTTTGACGGTTTTGGGTGGTTTTTGGGTGGTTTTTGATGGTTAAAACACTAGAAAAAATTCAGAAACAGTGGGAGACGAATTTAGGACATCTGGAGAGAAAAAAAACTGAATTTTAGAGCTTTTGAATTGAGAGGAAAAATCAATCTTTAGACACTTGTTTTTAGAGTTTTTCTTCAAGTTTCTAAGCTATTTTCCAAGCATTTTAACAAGGAGGAGACAAGGAATTCAAGACTTCTACCTTCAATTCTTCAAAACTGAATTTGAGGGTAATTATTCTTGGTTTTACTCATTAATCCTCTTGTTAATTTCATTTATTTTTGCTTCCAATTAACATATTAAACATGTAAATTCTCTTAGTCTCCATATTCTTCTTCTTATTTTTATCTTTAATTATTTATATAACAAGTAAATTCTTTTAAATTCTATTATATTATTTTCATGTCAAATTATTTTTGTCCATGTTATTATGCATGTTTAATCTAGTTTGTCAATATCTTTGATTTCTTTATGTTATATTGTGATTATTATTATGTTTGCATGTGTTAAATATCATTAAAATTTTTATTAGACTTGTTTATTGTTATCGTTAGGTGCTAGTATCATTATTATCATTAATGTTATTATTCATATTTTGCATGTACATTAAATTTTAAATTTATTTTCTTATGCCTTTATGATATATATTACTTTAAGCTTTATTATGCATGTTAAGTTTTATTATTCTTATGTCACATATTCATGCACATTTTAGGAGTAATAAAATTGATTGTCACTAATTTTCCATGCATGTTAATCACTATTATTAACAAGTTGCATTTGCCATGATATTTTCTCACTTTACGCATGTTAAATTGCATCATGATTATTTTTATGCATGTCATATTTTCTTTGCATATATTATCCTTCATGTCATATTATTTCCTTGTGTTAATTTCTAACATCAATTTCTCCTATTTGATTTTTGGTTGCAAATCATTGTTTTATTCTCATTTGAGCACCCATGCACGTGAAGGAGGAGTTGCGGGGTTTGGTATTTTCTTTAGACATTTTTAAATTTTCATTTTATTTTAATTTCCTTGTATATATTCATTGAATAAAATGTTTTCTTATGCGCATCTAAATAAGAACCACAAAAATATTTTTTACTAAATTAATTTAGATTTTCCATAATAAAATGGGATTAATGTCCTAATTTTCATCCCAAATAAAATCATCACATCCAAAATATTTTCTTTAATTGTGCATGCGGGGACCAAAGTCCTCATAATTAATAAATCCTCGGTTTTATGTATGTTTGCACTTTTAAAAGGGAGTTGTATTTCGCTCCTTGTATTATTGTAATTCATTGCTTTATCTGATCATTTACTGCTTTTCGAACATGGATAAATGTGCTTTTAATTAATTGCATCGTGTGGAGAGAGAGCGAATTAATGATAATTAAAATTTGATCATAAATTAATCGAGGTAGAAATAGATGAGAAATCCCGAACCCAGCTCTGGTCTTTGGGCTCGAGAGGTTAGAGGTTATCCTCCAAGATACTTCTTGGGTCACGAGGCTTTAGCGCTAATCCTAGGCTCCTTAGGGTGTGAGGTTTACCTTCCATGACCCCTCTGGCTGGCCAAAAATGGATACAACGCGCAGTCTTAGGCTCTCCGAGGTGAGAGTAACTTTCCCAATGTTCTATTGGGTGGCGACTCCATGAAACCTCCTTGTTGCCCAACATAGACGCACTTGCGATTTATTGCAAGCTGTCAACGGACCCACAAATGCCCCGATTGCCCACGTGCGGGCGGTCGAACGGGCGGCCGCGGGGATCCGGCGCGCGTCACAGTTATGAAGGACACTTTTCCTAAAAATGAGGTCTAGATGTTGGTTTTTGCGATGCAAGTTTGGAGTGAAAACTAGTCTCGTCAGGCACTAGAGGTGAGCTACTGTCGCGATGCAACATAACAACATGTATAAAGCCTTTTCCTCTTAATTTTGAGCCCATGGTTGGTATGGATTAGTTCCCTACCTTTCCCTTAACTTATTATGCATGATTAGGGCTATTAAATGAATATAAAAGTAGTTATCATTGGAAAAAACTTATGAATATGATTAAGATTGGTAATTTAACTAATAAAGTAACAATATATAAGCATGTGAAGGTTAGCAAATGGATCGACATATATGTGTGTGTTTTTTATGAAACTATATCCAGGATTGAGGGCCTTATTGTATGAGCATTATATCAATGTTAAATGAAGTTTATATGCATACAACTAAGATGACTATGCGAATTATAGATGCATGATAGCCTAACTAAGCTTGATTGCATCAGTATGCGAGTTTATCTAAATGTGAACTAGAGATGCGTGATTAGCCTAACTAAGCTTGATTGCATCACTATGCGAAATAACTAAATGTGGTAAGTAACTTATATGCTTGGATTTATGCATGTGAGTGAGTAATATTATGAGAATGAACAATGTCATGTGAATGAATGATGCCATGATTATGCATGTGTAACGAATGAATGAATACACTTATAAGCTTGTAGTCGAGTCGTGGATAAATAAGCATGCTTATGAAGGGCTAGTGATTTGCGGCTGCTAGTGTGACACCTACGGGTGTCTAGTGATTGATACCGACGGGTATCCAGTGATATAGTGTTTGAGACTTCTGTCTCTAGTGATATAATATTCGAGACCTCGGTCTCTAGTGTTATGGAATAGTGTACCCGTATCCATCTCTAAGACTATACAGGCTAACAATGAATGACAATAATATTGTATGTGATCATAATAAATATGTATCAGTATTATTGTTCTATATAATAGTGTGATATTTATGCCATGCTATTGAACTAGTGATAGTGTAGTGAGTCTACCATTGGCTTAGTGTAGTGAATAGTGAATAAGTTACATGATTATTGATTTATAGTGACTTAACGTTCCTATGGACATAGTGTAACGAATATTGAACCTGGCAAGTGCATAGTGATTCAAAGTATGATTATTGACAATATATGAACTATTGTATATTGGCATGCTAGTTTAATACTGACCTATTGAGTGTACATGATATGCCATATGTGTTAAGCATGTTCTTTATCGTATAGTACGTTGTGAGTGAATATGTTCTATATATGTATGGATAACATTGCTCTTATCGATTGTATAATATCGATGCCATGCCATGCTTAGTGTTATAGTGATCTTGTGGTGAAGCCATTCATTGGTTTAGTGTAGTGACTATTTACATAGTAAAGTATGAGATATTGAGCATGGGCATGTGATTATTGACTTATAGTTATTGCATGACTTTTTGCCATGATTAGTGAATTAGTGATCTATTGAATATTGGCATGTTAATGAGATATGGTATGCTTTGTGCTAATATCGAAATGTTAAAGCTAAAGAGTGTTGTACGTTAATGTATGTGATCAAAGTATGTATGTCAAGAATGAACCTATTTGATAAACATGATCATTGTAGTGGTATAGTTATATGTTATTATGGACTATTGATATTGAAATGTTAAGGCATAATAAGTATATGAATTAGTGATATGTAGGATGTATGATCTAGTGGTTTTGTTAGAGGTCTATATGTTTTGTGAATCCCCACTAAGCATTATCGCTTAGCATGGGTGCTTGTCTCCCGTGTAGGTCTATAGCATGGACATCGTGTTTGGAGGTGTATCTGCAGGCCACTATAAGAGCTGGGAGTTGTCAGTAGGTTATGGTATTGTAATGATGATATGTTATTGTAATTCCAATTTTGTATAAGTAAAGCATGTATAGTTGTGTCCATTTAATTCTGTATTGTAATATGTAATTTGTAACCTAAACAGTAACCAATAGTGAACAAGTGCTAGTGTATGGAATAGTGATCATATAGTGGTAGTGAACAGAGATAATTATCAGTTATAATGATAATAATATGGACTAAAGGATAATGAGTAGATTAATGTAGTGAATTGAATTTAACTATAGCGTGTTTGTCGTGTAGTGCTCCCTTGTCCTCCCAAGGGGCATTGGGCGTTACAGCAACCCAAATTAAATCTCAGACAGAAAATAATATCAAAAATATTAGTAATGGTTCTAAAAATTAATCGAGTAAAAACGAAATAAATATTAGGCAAATCAATCCATAATGTTAATAATAATAATAATGAGACAAACACAACAAAATAATAATAATACGAATATGATGGTAACAATAACAATAATGATGATGATAATAATAATAATAATAATAATAATAATAATAATAATAATAATAATAATAATAATAATAATAATAACATGGTATTAATAACTATAATAGAGATGAACACAAATACAGTAACAATATAATAACGATAAAAACTAATAATAACAATAATAATAATAATAATAATAATAATAATAATAATAATAATAATAATAATAATAATAATAATAATAATAATAATAATAATAATAATAATGATAATGAACATAAAAATCAAATTAAAGCAAGTAAATAATATATTAATAGTGATGTTAACACATTAAAATGCTAAAAGTAAACAATAGACATGATAATAATAGATAAAATAAGATTAACAACAATAAATAATATACAAAAAAATAAATGAGAACGAGTCCAAGAATATTACCCTTAGAGTTTTTAGATCGGAAATAGGATGTCTCAATCCGTTCCCCTTGTCGATTTTTTATGATAATAATATTCGAAAAAAGGTATAAAAATCTGTGTTTAAAAAAAATTAGTTCAAGAAAATATTTTTGGTGGGATGAATAAGCCAAGAAAATTAGTTTCTCTTGCTCAAATCAAATCCAAGATTACGTATTTTAGAGTAATAAAGACTAAAACTTGAGAAGAAAAGCTTGAAGATTTTTGAACAAGAAAATGCCTCCTGGAGAGTAGAAAATGCTAGAGAGAAAAGCCAAGAATTTTTCTTTGTAAAAATCTACTGTCCTCCTTCAAAATGAAGGGAGACTTCCCTTTAATTTTCAGTTTTGGCCTAAAATAGGAAGGGACAAGGCAATACTCAACTCACCAATTGAGCAAGTGGAAAGAGAAAAAAGGCTAGAGCCTTTAATGTCAATGGGCCCCCTCAGCCCCTCAAGCACCAAAAGGAAACCAGCGGATCTTGAAGAGGAGATTATGAAGTCCAAGCTTGCAACTACCTGGGCACCTCTGAATAAGACCATTACTAGCCCTGCAAGTCTCGGAATTGGTTATTATGGTAATAGTAGAGGTAAGAAAAGGATGGGAAAAGTGCCAATAGTTGAGACGGCTTAGAGGCGCTACTCTCATTGGGACAGACCTTTGTCTCGGGTCCTGGAGGGGCTGATGAAGAAGGGGGTGTTAAGGCCATTGCCTCCCAACCCGGCTAAAACTCGGGGGCAGCCTGGGCACAAGGAAGACGAGTACTGGGCCTACCACCAGCACACTAGCCATGTGACAGATAATTGTGCTAGGTTGAGGCATGAGATTCAGGATCTGATCGATAATAACCAGATCGCAGATCCTGAATGCCGACAAGGTAGTCATGGGAGCTCAAGTCTTTTGGGTAGCGATGGAAAAAACTTTGGAGCCACAAGGGCCCCGACCTTCAAAATGACTCAAAGTTACTATACCATACTGAAGAAGCCCCTGTCTAAACACCTCGCTCATTTTGTTAGCAAGGGGAAAATACGGCTAATATCGGCCCAACCTGCTAGGAGCTAAGGGCATCCCAATCATCGAGCAGATCTGTATTGTGCCTACCATCAACATACCGGGCATGAAACTGATGGGTGCCGAATTCTGAGAAGGCAAGTTCTATACTTAATTGATGAGGAGCTAAGAGGTGAGGAGAATGGTTCCCGAAAGTGATAATAGACCGTCGACCACAGCATCCATATTGGCAAGGAAGGAAGGAAATAGCTACTTAGATGTTCTCTTTTTATTTTTGAACTATTTAATGACGATGTTTTTTTAATTTTGGTTTTTATTAAATGAAATGAATGATTCCACTCATCTGTGTGATATTTTCTGGTGATTTTACTATGCATAATCATGACACATTCATATTTAATAATGATTCAAATGATGCCATTTCATTTAATCTCAGAACTTTGGGGAACCCAAAGAAAATAGCATCTATTATGACTCTTGAAGAGAGAGAAAAAGAGAGAAAACAAAAAAAATGAATGAAGTAAAAAGTCTTTGCCTGGGCCTATGAAGACATGCCAGGAGATGATTATGAAGTCGTGAAACACGCTATGCAAATGTATCCCGATCATGAACCAGTCAAGCAGAAGCTCAGAAGATTCAAGCCAGGAGGGACAGGAAAGGTTAAAGGGGGGAACCTACAAGCAGAACCAGGGCTAAATTTTTACTGAAGCGCAATGCCCAATTGGGTGGATCCACAACATCCCCAATGGTTAATAAGAGAAGTGCGAGTATGTGTAGGCTATCAGGATTCAGACGAAGCTTGTTGGGGAGCGAAAATTAAAAAAAACAAAAAAAAAAGCGAAAAAAAGAGAAAAAATAATAATAATAATAATAATAAAAAAAACAAAAAAAAAAGAGATTTTTCTTTTTTTTTTTTTTTTTATCATTGACATAGGGGAAGGGATAGTTATCTGGAGGCAAGCTTTGTTCGAATCTCGTTAATTCACACATGCCCGTGTTCTACCATTCTTCTTGGCCTCTGAAAAGGACCGAAAGAGTTCTATTGACCTACATTGGATACAGATTGCTCGAGTTTGGGGAATAGATATCTTAAGGGAAGTGCGCCCTACAAACTCTAACGGACATAGGTCCACCAAGGTTGCTATCGCCTATTCACTAAGTAGATAGAAGCCGGGTCCTTCAGGAAAGTCGATGCTCGAGGTATGGACAAGTTCATCGAAGGAAATCTGATATGTTGATTTGGTCCCCCGTACCACGTAGGGTTCAAGGATGGAAGAACAGTCTGTGCTTAAGGCTAGGGAGTCGCTCCAGAAGTATATCATCAAGCATCACAAGTCCTCCTCGTATTGTCCTCAAGCCAATGGGGTGGTAGGGGGCTGTTAACAAGAATGTCAAGAAAATCTTGGCCAAGATGGTTCGAAGCGATTGCAGCATTCGAACATGTTAGACAAGAACAGGTCGCAGGCTTATTATTGCAACTGAATTTATCAGAAAAGACTTGTTTAATCATTCGAAAAGAAGGTCAGAAAGCACTGCTGGAAAGGAAGAGATTCAGTCTCCAGGAAAATGAAACCAAGCATCCTAGACATACAAGGTAAATTCAGGCCGATATAGGAAGGTTTGTTCTTAAGAGATTGGTATGCAAGGGAGTAACAATTCTAACAGACAACAATGGAGATGAGCTCGGGTAATCAATCAACATCAATAGACTCAAGAAGGTCCATGGCTAAAGACTAAAAATCAAAAGAAGAGAATAAATGCCCTGCGGGTTGAAAACCGAAAAAAAGGCCGCTAAAATTGGGCGCCTCGTCAGGATAAAAACCGAAAAAAGGCATCCTAGTCAAAAATTAGAGGCTTGAGAGAAAATGTCTAATCAAGAAAACCTGAGAGGGATGATTGGAAACATGAGTTTTGATGCTTTCAAGATCCATTTTGAGATTAAATTTAATTTTGCATTATGAATCTATGTTAAATGGTGATCATGTATGGAGAAATCATGCTGAAATGAACACAGTCTTTGCAAATACATAAAATAAAAGCAGTCCAACTCATGTACTCATCATTTCCTAGTTCTTTTATAAAAAGAGAAATGCCATTCATTATTGAATATGTGAAATCTGAATGGCTATACTCTGCTCCTGCTCTCACCGGCCATATGCCTAAGTCGATGGGCCCTGTTATCAAATGCGGGACTAAACACCTACCAATTATGTGCACCTATAGGGGGCAAAGGTGTAGTTTCTGATCTGCGGTATGACAGTTTTTGCAAGCAACCGTATCCGGGGCTATGGTACCTAAGGGTGAAGACCGAGGATGAGATGGCACCTTGGAAAGATAGAGCATGCCTCACAACATCTTGAATCCCTCCGAAATATCGAATGCAATAGGCAATGATATCCAAAGTGGTCTCAGGAAATCTGCACAAGAGAATAGAAAAGAGAGCCAGGGGCATAGGGAGTTGACCCTTGTTAGCCACCTCACCCAATCTAGCAACACCTTTGTTGGAGGAGGCGAGGGGATATAATCACTGCTCAAGGGAAGATGTCTCAGCGAATAATTGCCAATTGCTATATAAGGAGGCTCTGACAGTAGCTTCAGTTCTTCTTGTAGCCACCTACAAAAAAAAAAGGCCGTTATAGATGAAAACCGTAATTGGCACTCTAAGCAAAAGTTAGGCCAAAGGGCAGGGTGAAAACCTAGAAACAGGCAGTCTGTCCTACAAAAAATGAAATAAATAAAAGCCACTAGATTGGGTTGGGTCCATTCCAGGCAAAAAATAAGGCACAGAGTTATATGAAAATCCGAAAAGGACGCATTTCCTGCTAAGAAAAGCTAGTGTGAAAATTCATGAGGGACGCACTACCTTTAATCAATGACTTCCGATTTCTGGAGCGATAAGGCAGCATCGCTCCACCCAATAGAACATTGGGAAAGGTCGTCTAGCCTCAGTGAGCCTAAGACAATGATGCTATGTCCATTATAGGCAAGCCGGAGGTGTCTTGGAGGTTTCCACCCTCATGATATGATGGTCCTCTAGCCTCACGCTTGGGCAAACCAGAGGTGCCTTGGAGGCATCCACCATAATAGAACATTAGGACGGCCCTCTCGCCTCATGGCGCCTAGGACTGTGCAATTTTGATCCATTTATGGGACACAAGAGGTGTCTTGGAGGCCCCATCCCAATAAAACATTGAGATGGCCCTCTCGCCTCGTCGAGCCCAAAGACCAGTGAAGGTTCGGGACTTCCCATTTATTCATACCTTGGTTAGGTTTATAGTTGAGTTTTGAATTTATCGTTTCATCCCATTTCTCATTCAGTTTAGTACAATTAAATTAAAGCGCAGATTATCCATTCAAGGGAAATAATAAATAAAAGCAGTATAAAAATAAAGCATTTAAATATAGATTACAATAAAACTAGGGGCGGAATACAACCCCCATTGTAAATAAAATACAAAGCATGCATAAAACGGGATATACATTAAGGGAGAGGACATTGGTCCTCACATAAATATTTATTACAAAATGGTTTTGAGGTGTCGATTTTTATTTGTTAGAAAAAATAGGACATTGGTCCTCAATTTACAAAAGATCCAAATTTAATTAATAAAAAACATTTAACCATTTTTATATTAGCGGGATAATGTAAAAAGGGTATTATTCACAATAACGATATGATTGAATAAAATAAAAAAAGATAAAGTCCAGAAAATGAACCCGAGGGGAGACCCTTAGGTCCTTGCAGTAGCTTCCACAGCAAATGGCTCTAAATCCACCAAACGATTAAAAATAATAACTCACAAAATAAAGAACACGTTAGTGTAACTTTAAAGAACAAAAATAAATATTAAATTTAATAATAAGGAGGAAAAAACGAAAGAAATTGAATGAGAAAACCATTTAAAATAAAAGAAAAAAAAAGAAAAAGGATCAAATGGAAAAGAGGCCCGGGAACGATCCAAGATGCATGACCGACGGGCGTCCCTGGGAGCGACAGACGGGCGTAAGGGCGACCCTCGATGTCCCGTCGCTCACTTAAGCGACGGCCGTCGGTAGTCCTTATGCCCGTCAGTCGTCAATGCTTCCGAATAGCAACCCAAAATTAAAATTTTCCTTTTTTTTTTGGTTTTAATTTGAATAAAAAAGGATTTTTATGCAAGAAATCACCGAAAATGATTGAATTCAAAGTAATAGGTCCAGAATGTTTACCCTCAGATTTTTACCTCGTTAAGGTAAACATTACAAGATTTTGACTCCTCGAGTTGTACAAGGATCGGATTGTGATCACACGATTGGGAGGGATTTTCGGTTGCAAAAATCTCACTTTGAAAAATAAACCAAGAGAAGAAAATTATTTTTCTCTTTCTTGGAATTTGGACAGCAACAAATATCTGAATTAGCTAGATGGATGAAAACGAATGGATTTCGCTTCCTCGGATTAGCGTAATTCCAGAATAAAATAAAGAAAAGAAATTTTGAAAGAAAAATTCTTTTGGTAGAAATTGAAAATGAAATCTTCTGTGGAAAATTGCTAAACTTTAGTTTTCTAATAAAAGTTTTCTAATCAATAATTTCTCAGCCAAATTTCAACCCCAAAAACTGAATCCTCTTCCCCTATTTATAGGTTTAGGAGGAAATTTCAAATAAATTTAAATTTTAAATTCAGATTTGAAAAGGATTTTCCGAAATCAAATAAAAACCGAATGATTTTCAGAATATTCCTAAAATCCAATCTAATATTAAAAAATATTTGAAAAGATTTAGGAAATTCAAAAAGATTTAAAAATATTTTGTAAAATCCCTTAAATTCTGTAGAATCCGGTGGTTAAAACAACCAGATCACCGACCAAAGGGCTACTTGTGGATTACTGACGGGTGTCGGTCGCAAGGGGTACTAGTGGTCATTTGACTGGCGGGCTCTACACGTGGCACAGAGATGAGAGATGGCTGTATCCCATGAGGAGCAGGCATCGCTCAGTCGAGCGATGGGCGCCGCTCAACCAAGCAACGGCCCCATTCCCGAGTGACGGGCGTCTCTCATTCGAATGATGGGGTCCCTTCCTCGAGTGACGACCGGCGCTCGACATGAGATACGGGTCTCTCGTGTGAGCGACGGGCTGCCCGTCTGTGGATTCAAAAGCCCATTTTCAAATTAGAACTCTTTTTGACTGTCCGAAATCCCCCGTTTACCCAGAACACCTCCGATCCTTATAAAATTGGTGGACGAACATCCACAACTTTTGTCCCTCGCCCAAAAACCGACGTTAGTTTCTTCATTGGGTAACTCTGATTTGGACTACCTCAGGACCCGGTGTCTACAGTTGCCCCTAATTTTTGGAAAACTAGTACACTAGTGCCTAGATGAGCCAAAATTCAGATGAGAAGGGAAGAAACACGTACCTAAGGTAGTCCTTACCCTCTTAACGTTGCGTGGAAGCAAGTGGTTTCTTGTCTCGATCCGGTGAGCCTTGTCTCGGCCTGCCCGGTAACTGCGAGTTGCGGGAGGCAATGTTATCCAACTGCAACCCATTTGCAATTTATTCTATTGCAGGTATACTGCTAGCCTCATCTCGGCTTGCATGGTGTCTGTGAGGTGTGGTGTTATCTAACCCCATTTCAGTTGTGATCTGTTCTATCACGTTTGCCCCACTAATCTCATCTCGATCTGTGTGGCGGCTGATTTGTTCCGCTAGCCTCATCTCGGCCTGCGCGGTGTGAGGTGAAGTGTTGTCTAACTGCATCCTCTATTTGTAATTTTGTTCTATCGCATGTGCCCTACTAACCTCATCTCTGTCTGCGTGGAATTTGAATCATTTCATCGTTGACCATCCTCAGGTCAGTGTGAACTCATGCTCCTGTGTTACAAAAGATTTGATCAGTTCGTTGCGAGTTGATTTGCTTGTTTAGCTTTTAAATAATTTTTGCATCATTATTATCTTGTTTGTTTTTTCTTTCGTTTACCGTGTTATCGAACGATAGGAAATCATAAGTAAAATGGCAAATATATAGGTTGAAATATAGATTTGATAAAATATAAGCATAAGTTAGTCAAACTATAAACATAGATGTTCCACTAAATGACAACATATTTTGTACAAAAAATATACAAGTAAAATAAAATGCAATGAGAATAGGCTCCCTGAACGGTCTAAAGGGGGTGGTAGTCTGAGGGCTCATCCGTGTCCTCCTCATCATCCGAGACATGCATTGGCTGGCTCCGTGATGTGGACACAGATGGCCGGGCCCTAGACGTGGAGGGTCGGCTAGGCGGTGCTGGCGCTGGGGTTCTGAACCTAGCCTGTGCGCGAGGAGGGGCTGTGACCGGTGCTGCCGTAGGCTGTACTCTCGCAGGGTCTGCCTACTGGAACTGTACCCGTGTGTGGCCATCCAGGAAAGGCTGGGCGCACACTCCCATAAACTCCAAGGTGTCCCTAACTACCCGTCCCAACTCCTGGAATTTGCTGGACAGCGTCAAGGTCTGATCTCGGGTTGCACTCCTGATGCCCCCAAGTGCAAACTCTGTCTGCTCCCTAAATTCCCTGATAGACTGGGCGATAGGTGGAATGGCACCCTCCAGCACTCCTACTCTGAAATCGAGGGAAGTAACAGACTCGTCCACCATCTGGACAGCTGTATCCACCCTATCAGCTACAGCACCATGGGAAGCTATCAAATCCCACCGTAACTCCTCAATGAGCTTAGCCTGATCATGGATGACCCTCTCCTGCTGGGCCAACCTCTTTAACATAGCTCGATCACGCTCCTTATACTGCACCATCCACTCAAGGAGGGCCCTGTCCCTTTCCTCCTGTTGCCCTATCCGCTCAAGAAGAGCCCTGTCTCTCTCCTCCTGCCTGCACTCCATGGCAGCAAGAATGGATGTCACGGCCACCAATAGGTCGGGATGGGCTGGCTGTGGTGCTGGTGTTGGTGCTGACTCTGTCGGATAGTCTGGAGGTGGTACGGTGGAGGTAGATGCCCCCGAGTGCCCTGCTCAGTTGTAAGAGTGAAACCTGGCTATATCCCGAGTTGTCAACCTTTGTAGCCGTGCCGAAGATGGAGGAGGACTCTGTACCCTCTGTGCTAGGGGAGTGACAAATAACTCATCCATGGTGAACTATATCCCCATATCGATTGGAGTCTGCAGCTGTCCCTCCTCTAATGGTGGCTGCTGTGGAGGCGGTCCCTCCTGAAACTTATGTTGCTAGGGAGGCTGGCCCTCCTGAAACTCAGGCTACTGGGGAGGCTACCCCTCCTAAAACTCAAACTGCTCGGGAGGCTGCCCCTCATAAAACAGGCTGCTAGGGAGGCTGCTCCTCCATCTGGGGCTCCTCTGCCGGCTAAAGCGATGGGAAGCCTAGAGCACATCTGGTCTCATGGATCGTGCGCAATCTATACGCCTCGGCTTGGCCCGGCAACTGAACTATCATCCCCCTGGTGAGAGCTGATGATGCATCTACATATATACTCTCCTCCAATATGGGTCCGAGGCGGTTTGGATGAGCTCCTAGCTCCGGCAATAATCTAGTGATTACTCATTCCACATATACTATAGGGGCTGCCCCCCTAGACACTCTGACCAAGTTAGCCATAATCTCGTTGCTAATGTTGAGCCGATGCCTTGCTACCATGGCCCACAGACTCCAGATCTCTATGGCGTTAAGCGAGCCTGGGTTACCAGCCCGTCCCAGATAGGAGCTGGAGATAACCCTATGAATGTACCGGAGGGCTTGCGATGAGAGCACCGTACTCTTTGCCGTATCATGGTCATATGGCACTCCCGGCAGAGCTATGACCTCCCAATGCTGGCGCCTAACAGCCCTCTGAGGCACTATGACATTGTCTCCGAATGGTAACCCCATAGCCTCTACGAACTACTGGCAGGTGATACTGTAGTGATATCCATCGACCGAGAACTGAATGACTTCCTCCTCTGTGTTCGACCTTTGGAATCCCCTGTAATGCAAAGTAGCGTGAAATTTCAGGACAACCCTCGGGTGAGTGTGGAAGGCAGGCCATAGAAACTCTGTCCATCCTATGGCCGCTACTAGCGCGTCGACCTCCTCCAGCATACCCATGGCCTGTAGGAAGGGTCTGGAGATAAAACAGTTGGCCCGAAATTGAACTCGAGCTAGCAGTCTGAACCTCTCCCTTGCCTCATCACTCATCCAGGCAGGAGGCTCGGGCTCTGGTTGACCATGCGGAACCTGATGTCTAGGAGGCATCCTGAAAAGAAAAAGTAAGAAATTAGTTTGGCCTAATCGCGGTAAATAGCGGCTAAACACAAGATTATGACTCTGTAAATTTCGATGGCATCCCGGGCCAAAATGCAATAATTTTAGCATCATTCTCATGGGGGTATATTTATATAAAATAAAAAAATTTGGGTGGCATCCCGGCAAGGGTGTGCCCTATAAAAAATTTGGGTAGCATCCCTGCAAGGATGTGCCCAACCAAAAAAATTTACAAAAATTTGGGCAGCATCCCGGTAAGGATGCGCCCAACCTCCTGCATAAAAAAAAACAAGAAAGGACAGGCCTTAGGCCCCAAGCAACATTTAAATTATTTATGTCTTGTCCAGTTCGGGTTGGTCCTAGAACTAAGTCCAACAGCGGTAAATCCAATTTTTCTATGGATAACTTTCATTCTCTTGTCATCTTGTTCTTTTCATTTTCATTTTGTTTATGTTGTCCTTTTATGTATCATGTTCATCATATAGTTCAAAGAAATTGAGTAGAAAAAAGGTAGGAATTAACATTAAATTATGCCAACATGCATTTCTCATGAAAAATATTGAAATTAAATAGAAAGAAGAGTAGAAAAAATGAATAACTGACCTGTAGGTGGACGAGACTGTGCTGAAAATAAATTTGACTAAAGTGTGTAAAAAGTGCTTCTAAGTGTGCATGACTGTGTGAGGGTCGTTTTGGCGCAAACGGCGCACGAAACGGGAAAAAATGAGGGAGATATGGCCAAAAAATGACTCTGGGCATCGGTTAGTTAGAGAGAGTGAAAAGGAAGAAGGAAAAAAAGTGATGGGCGTCGGTGACTCGTGCCTTTTATAGATTTCATTTACCGATGGGCAGCCCGTCTAAAGAGAGAGCGACGGGCAAATTCCGACTTTGAATGCTAAATAATGCCCTAATTAAATCCTAACCAAATCTCCATTAATTAGCTCATTACATGCTTTTTTTATTTTTTTGTTTTTTTATTTTTACCTCTGCATCTGGACTTGCCTGCAAAATTTCAAAGTCAATAGAAATATGCAAATATTATTTTATGCGCGTGTCATGCATGCATGCAAGAAATAAATCTGCCCGTTGGTCAGCCAGGTTTACTGACGGGCTGGCCGTCGGTTGGGTGACAGACGGGCACCCCGTCGGTCGTCCCTTCCTTTTAAATCACCCCTTTTTTCCTCGAGTTTCATGTCCTTTCATATTTTGAGCCTAAATCCAAGCCTTTTCTTAGGTTTTTTCTCCTTTTTCCTTGCTTATTTCCTTGGCCACTCTTAATTTTTCAACCATAAGACTTGAGAAATGTCTTTTACCACTATTGCTAGGATGTAGCAAATTCTAGATAATCAACAAACTTGAGAAAACTCTACCCTGGCTCCATTTTTCGATATGAAATTCCTGAGAAGGGTCAAAGTAGACTATGATCTTCTTTTGGCTGTGGCTCATTTCTAGGACCCGCGATTTCTTGTCTTTAGGTTCACCTACTAGGAATTGTGCCCCCTACCTGAATAGCTTGCCCTTATTGTCGGGACCTGGTATCCACCAAGCACCCTGCCTTGCATTTCCCGCTGTGGTCTGGTTTAGACTCGAGATGTAGCACTGGCCTTAAGTGTTACCCCTTCTGTTGTTGCCCGTCTAGTTCTTCTGGGCCCCACATATGCCTTAAACCCACTGATTGAGGAATTGGATGAGTTCCCCGATGCTCCCCCATACCGCGTGGGTGTCATCTTCCTTTTCTGCCTGATGAGGTATCTGATTGTGAGTTCAGAGGATCTGATCGGCGACTCTTGTCTGTTTAGGATTCTAGATGATTTTCAACGCGGGTTGACCCACTGTCCACTAATCCTTGTTGAGACTATCATAGGTCTTGATGCTGTCCGTGCTGGGTCTTCTACTACTTTCTCTTGGAGCCCCTTATTACTCCAGGTACGTCATCGTGTTAAAAGGTAGTGCCTCCCTTGTGGATTTTCACACTAGCTTTTCTTAGAGGGAAGTGCGTCCTTTTCGGATTTTCACACAGCCCTGTGCCTAATTTTTGCCTGAAGTGAACCCAACTCACTCCAGCGGCTTTTTATTTTTCTTTGCCTTTTTTTTTTATTTTCTTTCGCTTTTTTTTTCTTCTTGTTTCCCTTCTTAGATATGGCTGCAAGAGAAGTTGAAGCTGCTGTTAGAACCGCCTCCTAGGGTCATTAGTCAATATTCTCTAAGGCATTTTCTTCCTCACCAGCGACTGTACTCATTTCTGACCCCCGAAGAAGGCATCACCAGGTTTAGCGACGTCGCCGATGAGGACATTAGCTTTATGAGCACTTGGTTCCCCCTTTTCACTGCGATAGTTGATGGTTCTTCAGGATGTGTTCCCTTGTGTGGGCTACGTTAGGCTACCTTTTACATCACGGCCCGATGTGCTCGACAGTTCGGAATGACTCAAGACGTGGTGAGAGTCCTTTCATCTTTCCGAGGCGGAATCTTATCTTCAGCTTTTGCTTCCCGCTATCATGAACTCTAGGCTGGACTACCAGTGAAGACTTTCATTCCCTCTTTTGGTCATCAATCTGTTGTTTTTACTAGCGCATACAAGAGATGGGTGCTCAGCCCTGCTATTGACAACATGACTCGTTGACTTAGACATTTGGTCGGTGAGAGTAGTAGTAGTGTTTAGTTCAGATTTGTATGCATTTTGAGCAATAAGTTTCTTTTTAAAACAGAACTTATAAAATAACATGAATGAATGAATTCAGTTTTATTTCATTTCACAAAATTCTGTAAATCTCAGTATGATTTCAATACACATGATCGTCATCCAACATTAATTCAAAAATGCAAAACTACATTTATTCAAGGAGCCAAATCTTGATAGCATCAACCCCTATTACCAATCAGCCCTCTCGGGTTTTCTTGATTGGACATTTTCACTCAAGCCTCTAATATTTGACCAAGATGCATTTTTTCGATTTTTACCCCGACGAGGCGCCCAATTTTAGCAAGGCCGCCTTTTTTCAGTTTTCGACCCGGGGCTATTATTCTCTTCTTTGGATTTTTTATTGCCTTTAGCTATGGAACCTCTTGAGTCTATCAATGTTGATCGGCTCCTTTGAAGTCATCTTCATCGCTGCCTGTTGCTACTCTCTTGAATAACAACCTCTGAAGAATAAAAGGGCCTTTCGACCCGGGTCTAAATTCGCCTCGTTCATCTGGAACATTTAGGATTAAATCTCCCTTGTCTGGCGATTGCTCTCCGATTTCCTTCCAGGATGATTGAATAGAGTGTCTTCTGATAGATCTAACTATGGCGATAATCCCATGCCATGCTTTCATCTGACGTGTTTGGCTGCTATTGTCATTGTCGCGCCTTGCTGTCTCCTAGAATCATTGCTTCCTTAAGGATTTGAGCTCTACTCTGACCCGCCATATGCCTTTTACCCCATGTGACTTCTGTAGAGGGTTCCAATTGTGATTTTTCTACCCTTGAAGTGCAAAAGGGGCATTTCTCTGCCCAATCCTTGTAGTTTCAAACCATCTTAACTAAGATCTTCGTATTAGCAGCCTCTCCTAACCAACTGATTTGAGGGCAATACGGAAAGAATTCGTGGTCTTTCAATGCCATACCTCTAGAGCAACTCTCTAGCCTTAGCCATAAACCGTCCCTTTGCTCTTGAACCTTGCACGATGTGGGAAATCACGATGACCCTATCTATTGGGTCCAAAGGGTGTACCTCCCTTATGATGTCTTTTTCCAAGCTCGAGCATCCCATATCTGTTGTAAGTCAATAGAAACCTTTTGGTCCTCCTCGAAAGTCAAGAAGAATGGGAAAGTGTGCGTATGTTTAGGTCAATAGGATTCAAACAAAGCTTGCCCCCAGGAGGACCTTCTCTTGCCTTTCATATCAACAGTTTTGGATGGATCTGCATATTGATTATTTTCCTCTTTTTTCATATTTTGTCTTTCATTATTTGTCTTTCTTTCTTTTCTATTTTTTCTCTTTTTCTCTTTTATTTTTTTCTTTTCTTTTTCTGCTTTCTTGCTTTCTTCTTTCTTTTTTTTTCTTCATGGATAAGCTCCGTCCAAATCCCTAATGATCTAACCATACGCGCACTCTTCATCTTCTTAGTGTTAGGATATCATTACCCAGCGAAGTCAAGTATTGTGCTTTCACAAGAAAATTTGGTCATGCTTCTATTTGTGGATTTCTTCCTTTGACCTTTTATGTCCTATCTAGCTTGACTCCTTTGATCTTTTGCTTGATTGAGTAGGTTTCGTGATTTCACCATCTGCTGTTGGCGTGCCTTCCTAGGTCCAGGCAAAAGCTTTTTTTTTTTGTATTCTCTCAAGATTTCCTCGCAATTCAGGAGTTATGTGAGATGCCATCAAGATTTCTTTCAGATTTTCTGAAATTCCAAGATTAAATGGAGTAGCATCAATTAAGTCAATGTCAAATATATTATGATCATGATCGTGCATAATGAGATCATCAGAAACATCACACAAGTAAGGGAAATTGTTTACTTTATTAATAAAACTAAGAATGTCATTGGCATTATTGAAAAAGTTCAGAATTAAAAAGAAAATAAAATCTAAACTATCGTCTCTTCGTACTCTTTGCCAATGCAGATGCTCTTGCCAACGGTCTGTCCTTCGGGCCCTTTTATCCCCCTTTTTAGCTCATTGTCAATGAGGTCTTGAACTCGCTTCTTTAAAGTTCGGCATTCCTCAGTGTCATGCCCAGTCTGCTGATGATAGACGCAATACTGATCAGCTCGATGACCTAGACACCCTCGACTCCAGGCAAGTTTAACTGGCTTTGATCACAACTTTCTCTGCTTAACAAAATAAGCGAATTGTTCAGATAGAAGCTTCCCTAAGATGGTACAGTCATTTTGGGTTGCGCTTCTAGCTGGAACCTTTCTGTCCCCTAAACTTATTCTACTACTATCGCCATGGTTCAAGCTTCCCTCACTTCCACCTTCAAGATCCCAAACTTGCCCCCTCGGGGCTTGGCAGACATCAACCAGGTCTTTGGCATGCTGACGGTGACTCATTAGCCCACGATCGACAGTTGGCTTAGCCGACCACCTTGTTGGGTTCTTCTCAAATATCTGAGGGAAAGATTCGTCTATGCCGAAGCGATATTTCTGGCTTATTCTGGCCATCGACACTTTTTCCACTTCTCGACTGCCGATGCAACTGTCACATCCACATAAGCCATTTTTCTCCCTCGAATTCGCGGAACCAAACGTGAATCTTTTATAGGCGGCTTGGGTAGTAGGATGCTTAGACCGCAGGATTTTTTCCTCGAGAACATCTACTCTTCTCTTCGGGCCACTTGTTATTATCCTGAACTCATCATTAAAAGCATGTCCCTTGCTTTTTCGCCCCAACGGCGGAGCAAACGGCATCTTCCCTCTAGACTTGATTATCATGGCCGGCCCGTGTTTATCCCATGGCATGGTAAAAATAATGTGTTGTGCCTTGGTGGATGGCGTCATTGTGGCAGCAAAATTTTGCTTCATAATTTTCATCCTAACTTCAAACTCTTCTAGCTTCCTCTCTATTTCCCATGCCTTCCTATCCATTTGATCGATAATGAGTGCCTGAGCTGCGCCGGGTCTTCTTGATGGGTTTTCCATGTCACCTCTTTGAAGAGGAATGACTCACTGCTTTCTGAGGTTAACTCTGATCCCACATATACTGACCTATTCTCCCGTAAAGACAAGGAAAAGAAGTTCACTGATTAGTCGCCTATCAGAACCTTTGGATCACCTGGGCAGATCTATGATGGCTGCAAAACATACCCGTTAGGATGATGCATGAATGACACATAAAGCATTATCTGCTATGCAACATCCACAAATCACATGCAAGTACATAGGTCCTTCCAACCTTATTACTCCTGAACACGAGGTCATGGTCTCTTTCCTTGGTAGGATTGGCCCATGGGTTAACAGGGGACCCGATGGACGTGTATGGTGTATGGTGGAAAACCGGCAGCATAACCTCTCCTAACTAATGTACAAGCGCATGGGTTATGATCGTTATATATTTAGGCAGTCCGAATAAGTTGACATGTGCCTATCGGGGCATGAAAGCCTTTGATTAGGTGACCAATCAAATTATCTGGGTTGGTCCAATACATAATGATCCATACAGCAAGCATAGTATTAAGGTTTATACCACTTAGGGGAAGTAACTATTTTCATTACATGAGCTTTAGTCAAGGTGATCATACTTTAGGGCTACCCAAGCATGGTCCCTGCTAACGGGTCTAGCTCATCAAGAGCGTAACGACCGGTCGGGTCTCCATTTAATATACCATAATGGTACAAGACTTGGGCTGGTGAATATCCTTAACACTTCCCTACATTGAGTGAACGTAGGGTTGTATTTCGGGAATGCACCGAGGTTGAAAAAGGGACTAAACTAGCATAAATCTAAGGCTCTAATGAGATGCAATGCAGTTTCGAAAAAAGGATAAAAATTTTAAATTAAAACTCAATTGTAAATTTTAACTAAGGTATTTTCGAAGCGAAGTCTCGAGTATTGTGCCTAATGGAGTCGCCACTGTGACACGCGCCGAACCCCAGGGCACCCCGAACCGCCCACTTTTAGGGCGATCGGAAGAGGTTCATAAGAACATGTAAGGAATTACAAGTGCGTCCATTTTGGGCAACAAGGAGGTTTCTTAGAGCCGCTACCCAATAGAACATTGGGAAAGGTCGTCTAGCCTCAGTGAGCCTAAGACAGCGCTGTTATGTCCATTATAGGCAAGCCAGAGGTGTCTTGGAAGCTTCCACCCTCATGATAGGATGATCCTCTAGCCTCACGCTTGGGCAAACCAGAGGTGTCTTGAAGGCATCCACCCTAATAGAACATTAGGACGGTCCTCTCGTCTGATGGCGCCTAGGACTGTGCAATTTTGATCCTTTTACGGGACACAAGAGGTGTCTTGGAGGCCCCATATGACAAGCGCCGAACCCCGTGGCCTCCCGAAAGCCCGCTTTAAGGCGATCAGGAAAGGTTCATAAAACTTGTAAGGTATTTACAAGTGCATCTATTTTGGGCAACAATGAGGTTTCTTGGAGTCGCCACCCAATACAACATTGGGAAGGGTCATCTAGCCTCGTTGAGCCTAAGACGGCGCATACATATCCATCTTGGGCTAGCCAGAGAGATCTTGGAGGTCTCAGCCTCTACCCCCTAGAGCCTAGGATTTGTATATTTAAGTCTTTTGGTGAGACTCAAGAGGTGTCTTGGAAGTCCTAGACCTATAGCCTCATTGAGCCCCAAAGACCAGAGTGAGTTCGGGACTTCTCATTTATTTATACCTTGATCAATATTATAATTAAGTTTTGAATTTTATTATTTCATCAACTTTCCATACAATGCATTTAATTAAGGCGCAGTCATTCACGTCAAAAGCAATAAATGGAAGTAAAAATTAAAATAAGGCATTCAAAAATATATTACAATAACACCAGGAGCGGAATACAACTCCCATTTGTAAAAGTACAACACATGCATAAAACGGGGTATTCATTGGGATGAGGACATTGGTCCTACCATGCATATTTTATTACAAAAAGTGATTTTTCATGAAGCGTCAATTTTATTGGCTAAAACGGGACATTGGTCCACAACTTCTGAGAAAATCCCAAAGTTAACTGTTAGAAATCTTTTGGCCTTTTTTCCTTTAAAGACATTAAAACCGTTTCCATAATAACATGAATAAAAGATAAGGGTAAAGAAAGAACCTGAGTGAAAGTCCTCAGACTGACGCAACCCCCATCTTTCAGAACTCCAGCTCCAAATGGTCTGAAAATAACTCATAGGGATAAACACGTTAGCATCAAAAGCGTGGATAAAAATAAAAATAAAAGAACGAGAAATTCTAACATAAATGAGTTGAAAGATAAAATTTATAAATTAAAAACATGAGAGTTTGCCAAGGGACGGCCCCCTGTACTGTAACGTGGCAGTCCCTAGTATAGGGAAATAATTAGAAGAGAAAAAACTTTCAGTTCTTTGTAAAAGATTATAAAATAGAATAATAAAAAATATATATAAAATTAATGTAAATCAAATAAAATTATACAAATATTAGTCCAGAATGTTTACCCTCGGATTTTACCTTTTAGGGTGAATGTCGAATGATTCTGATTCCCGTATGCTTCGCAAGAATCAAGTAAAAAAATCAGAGAAAGAAGATTTATATTTTTCTTCCCTTGAAAATCTGATAGCAATTGAGTGTTTGAATTAGCTGTATTGATGGAAATGAATGAATTTCGTTACCTCAATTTGGCTTAATTCGTAAGAAAAATTTGGAGGAATCAATTAATTGGAAGAAATTTTATCAAATAAAATTCTGCAAATGAACAGAGATTTTATAAACTTTTTTGAGTAAATTGCTCACAAAACCCTTTTTTTAAAAACGATCTCTCGAAGAAAATTAATAAATTTTCTTCAAAGAACTTTTCTTATAAAAAATAATCACTTTTCTCACCAAAAATTCTCAAAACTTTTAACCCCTAAAAAATGGAATTTAATCCACTATTTATAGGATTTTAGGAAATAATACAGATAAGCCTCAACCCAAAGTTTGAATTTTTAAAGGACTTTAAAATTCAAATTTTTAATAAATCTTATCCCCTTTTTGAAGGAAAAGAGATTAAATTTTATCCAATCTGGCGTGATCTGATCAGTTAATGTACCGATGGGTTTCCCTGCAGATACCAACGGCCGTCCCTACTAAGGGCACACGCGGAAAACCAACCACCGACGGGGTGCGGTACTAGGGACGGGCATCCCTATACCGCCACGCGTTCGTCCCCACTATGCCTAGAGACGGGGATCACCCCAAGTAGGGACGGGTGCCTCTACACAGACGGGAATCCCGTCTGTGGAGCAAAATTCTCAATTTCAAACAAAATTTATCAAACTCTATTAAAACTCCATGCTAAAGAAAAAGATTTTAATCCTCGCGAAACATGAAAGACGAAAACCTCCGAATTTCACCCATTTATTCGAAAATCAACGTTGATCTCTTTATTGTGTAACTCTGAGCTGGACTACCTCAAGACCCGGTGTCTACAGTTGCCCCCAATTTTGGGGAAACTCGCGCACTAGTGCCTAGATGAGCCAAAATTCAGAGAAGAAAGGAACGAAACGCATACCTGAAGCAGTCCTTACCTTTTCTCGGGGAAGTGGTGATGCATCGAGTCGGTTCCGGACTTGCAAAATGCGAAGTTTGCCCTCCTGAGCTGCACCGAGTCTACTCTAGACTTTACAAAGTGCTGATGATGGCTCTCCTGAGCTATACCGAGTCTATTCCAGACTTACAAAGCGCGGATCATTACTCTCTTGAGCTGCACCGAGTCTATTCCAGACTTACAAAGCGCGGATCATTACTCTCTTGAGCTGCACCGAGTCTATTCCAGACTTACAAAGCGCGGATCATTGCTCTCTTGAGCTGCACCGAGTCTATTCCAGACTTACAAAGCGCGGATCATTGCTCTCCTGAGCTGCACCGAGTCTATTCCAGACTTACAAAGCGCGGATCATTGCTTTCCTGAACTGCACCGAGTCTTCTCCAGACTTTACAAAGTGCGAAGTTGGCTCTTCCAACTCGGGCGTCCTTCTTGACTGCTCTTCTTCTTGGCTAAGTGTCATTCTAGATTGCTCTTCTAAGCGGGGTGTTCTTCTGAACTGTGTATTTCGAATTGGCGGCTTCATCTTGCCCCCGAAGTATAATTATGATCTTTTGATTTCATATGATCTCAAAGGACATAATGTTTGAACTGTTTATTCTCCCTTTTGACTGTTGGTCAATTTTGAATTGGTGTAAAACCACGTTTCTGTATTACAAGAGATTCTCGTTAATCCTCCTACTAATTAATTTGACTGTAGATTGGTGAACATTTTTTTTGATTAATCTTCCTTTTTATCATATGATTAATTATCCCTTTTTCTCTTTCTTTTTTTTTAAAAGAGTTAAATTACAAATAAAATGCAAATTTAACAGGCTAGCCATAAATGTTTTTCCACTAAAAAGTTAAATTTTGTACAATGTAATGTAAGCTTGATAATATAAAATACAAAAATGATATCATGACTCCCTGAAGGGCTATAGGGGTGGATAGTCTGAAAGCTCCTCCTCCGGATCATCATCATCATCTGATATATGAACTGTCTGAGATCGAGATTAAGAGGCAGCGGGTCCCGCATCTGGAGCAGATGGCTGACTGGGAGGGGCTGATGGTCCGGCCCGCTGAGTAGCTGAAGCTCTGACCTGTCTCTGGTATCTAAGAGGTACCGCCACTGGTACTGATAATGGCTGTGCTCTCGCTAGATCCTGCTGCTGGAACTGGACCTGAGCAAACCCATCTAGGAAAGGCTGTGCACATACTGTCATGAACTGCAGCGTATCAGTGACGACCCCCCTAACTCTCTAAAAGCATCGCCCAGGCGGAGTGTCTGATCTGTGGAGGTAGTCCCCATACTCCTCAGCCTATCCTCAATATGATCCCTGAACTCTCGAAGAGACTGAGCAATGGGAGGTATGGCACCCTCCAGAACCTGAATCCTGAACCTGAGAGCCTCAACCGACTCATCCACGATTTATAAGGACGCATCCATCCTCTGGGCTACCCCATCCTGGTAGGTCCTCATCTCTTGCCTCAGCTGAGCCACAAGCCTCTCTTGCTCCTGCCTCAAAAATTCAATGAGCCTCCCCTGCTCCTGAATAATACTCTACTGCTGATCCAGCCGCTCTAATATGACTCTATCTCGCTCCCCGAGGTGATCGAGAAGGGCCCTATCTCTCTCCTCTTGCCTGTGCTCAAAGGACGCGAAGGTAGAAGCCAGTAATGCAGTAAAATCTAGATGCGCTGGGATAGCCGATGATGAGGACGAAGGGGGAGCTGACCCTGGTGCTGACTCTGGAGGTGGAGCTGTAGAAGTAGATGCCCCCGGATCCCCTTCCCTAGCATATGAACTGAACCTCTCATGGGCCCGAGGAGCAGTCCGATGTACTCTCGATGGCGGAGGCAGAGTGGGACTCTGTACTCTCTGCCCTGAAGGAGTAGCGAATAGCTCATCCATGGTGAACTCGATCCCCATGTCAAAGGGCGTACCCGGATGCTCCTCCTGGTGCTGCTGAGGCTCGGGAGGCTGGTGCTCCATCTGAGGCTGCTCCATATGGGGCTGCTCCATCTGAGGCTGCTCCTCCATCTGAGGCTGCTCCTCCACTGGCTCTAGCGAGGGCAAGCTGAATGCACGTCTGGTCTCATGCACAGTACGAAGCCTATACGCCTCTGGCTGGCCCGGTATCGGTACTATCATAGCCATAGTGATAGCTGCCGGAGCATCCACATAAATGCTCTCATCCAAAGCACGCCCCAGGATGCCTGGACGAACTCCCAAACTCAGAAGCAATCTGGTAATAACTCCCCCAACATACACTATAGGGGCGATCCCCCTAAATACCCTCACCAGGTTGACCAATATCTCATTGCCGATGTTAAGTCTCTGACCAGCCACCATGGCCCACAAGCTCCAAATCTCTGCGGCATTGAGAGATCCTGGGTTACCAGCTCGTCCTAAATATGAGCTGGATAAGACTCTGTGAACATATCGCAGGGCCTGCGATGAGAGTACCGTGCTCTTTGCCGTATCATGATCATACGGCACTCCCAGCAAGGCAATAACTGCCCAATGTTGACGTCTAACTGACCTCTGAGGCGCTATGACATCCTGCTCGAACGGATGCCCCATGGCCTCTGTGAATCGCTGACGGGTAATACTATAATGATGGCCCTCGATCCAAAACTGTATGACACCCACCTCTGTGTCAGATCTCTGATATCCCTCATACTGTAACGTGGCAAGAAACTGCCGTACTATCTCCGGGTGAGTCTGGAAGGCAGGCGTCAAAAACTCTGTCCATCCCGCGCCTGCTATCAGAATGTCAACCTCATCTGCCATCCCCAGAGCCTCAAGGAATGGTCGGGAAATGAAGCGGCTAGCTCGGAACTGCACCTGAGCCAGCGCCGTATATCTCTGTCTAGCCTCATCACTCATCCACCCCAGGGCCTGAGGCTCGGGCTCGTCGTGAGGAGCCTATCGTCGCAGTGACATCCTGCGAATGAGGTAAACAGTTAGCTTGGCATCATAGACATAAATGAAACTTTGCTTAGAAATTGAGGCAGCATTCTGACGGGAATGTGTCTAAACCAATAAGATAAATTATGGGCAGTACCCCAACAAGGGTGTGCCCAACCTCCTACATTAAAAAAAAAAAGAAGGGACAGGCCTCGGGCCCCAAGCAATAATGCAATATATTCACATTTGCTAAAAACATTTTGGCAGCACCCCGGCAAGGGTGTGCCCAACCTCCTGCATAAAAAAAAAAAAAAAAGGACAGGCCTCAGGCCCCAAGCAATCATTGCAACATGCTCAAATCTGCTTTGCTTCCTATTTCCTAGCATTGGTTCCAATGTGCATGCATTTCTATAGCCATGTCTTATCTAAAAAACTCGGGAACATATATACATTTATCACTAATTGTTTTTAAACAATATATGTCAATCCATCTTGTGCCCATTAAAAAGAAAAAATTGCATGCTATTTACTCTATGCTTCAAGTCATGCATTTTATTACTAAACAAATTATATTTTAATTAACTAACAAGGCTACTAATTATACTAATTCAAAAGAAGAAAGAAGAAGATTAAATTACATTACTCATGATAAAATAAAATAAAAATGATCAAAAGATGGAAGGATTTTACTAACCTGGAAGTTGAAACCTAAAGAAGAAGTAAAAGACTCACAACTGGTGCAAAAAAATGAAAAGAAACCGCTGGAAACAAAGGGAAAAGCGTCGGTGCAAAGAAGAAGGGAAAGAAAGTGACAGCCCGTTGGTACCTGTGCCTTTATATAGAATTTAAGTACCGACGGGCTTTCCATTCATGTGGCGACAGACGGGCATTCCATCTGTCTATTCAGATTCCGCTTTTAACCCTCATTATTTACCTAATTAATGCGCGTGATATGCACGATGTAAAACCTGCCAGGTGGACAAGTACAGATGGGTTCACCGTCTGATTATAGGGACGGGCTAGCCGTCGGTAAACCAAAACTATAAAACCCAGCCTTTTTCTTGGATTTCATGCCTTTTCCTTATTTTAGCTTCATAAAAGGCTCTTTTCTCTAGTTTTTTTCCTTTTTTCCTCCTTTATTCCCCTTAGCAACTGTGACTTTAGCTGTTGGGCCATGAATTCTCTTTTTGTTTCCAAAATGCACCGTATCTTAGACGATGCTAAAATTTGGGAGCACAACACCCTTGCCCCCCTTTCTGGACTGAGGTTTTTACGAAGAGTCAAGATAGACTACAACCCTCTTTTGGTTGCGACCCACTTCTGGGATCCTCGTTTTCATGTTTTCAGGTTCACCTATCAGGAAATATGCCCCCTGCCTGAAGAACTTGCTGCTATTGTCGGGAGTTGGTATCCCCCTGGTGCTTTGCCCTGCATACCTCGCTGTGGTTTGATCCAAAATCAGGATATTGTTCTGTCCTTAAGTATAGCTCCTTCTGACGCTGCTCGTTTAGTTCCTCAGGGCCCAGTATTTGCTTTGGAACCTTTGATTGAAGCAATGGATGAATTCTCCAACATTCCCTCATACAGCGTAAGTGTCCTCTTCCTTTTCTGCCTGATGAAGTATCTAGTCGTGACCTCAGAGGAACTGCTCGGAGACCCCTGTCTGTTTGGAATTTTGGACGACTTTCACCGCGGGCTGACCCCTTTCCCTCTCATTCTGGCTGAGACTATTTTGGGTTTAGACTCTGTTCGTGCCGGGCCTACCACTTCATTCTCTGGAAGTCCCTTATTACTTCAGGTACGTCATTATTTTAAAAGGTAGTGCGTCCCTTGTGGATTTTCACACTAGCTTTTCTTAGCGGGAAGTGTGTCCTTTCGGATTTTCACACATCCCTATGCCTAATTTTTGCCTGAAGTAAATCCAACTTACTCCAGCGGCTTTTCTTTGCCTTTTATTCTATTTTCTTTGGCTTTTCTTTTTTTTTTGTTTCTTCTTTCAGATTTGGTTGCAGGAGAAATTGAAGCTTTAGTCAGAGCCACCTCCTAGAGTCATTAATCAGTACTTTGCGAAGTGTTTTCTTCCTCGCTGGCGTCTGTACTTACCTAGGACCCCTGACGAGGGCATTACCAGATTCAGTAAGATATCAGATGAGGATAATAGCTTCACGCACGCTTGGCTTCCCTTGTCCAGTGCAGTTATTGATGGGTCTTCAGGATGCGTTCCCCTATGCGGGCTTCGCGAGGTAACTTTCTACATTACGGCCCGTTGCTCCCGTCAACTTGGGATGACTCAGGATGTGGTGAGACTCCCTCTATCCTTTCGAGGTGGAGTCCTTTCTGCGGCTTTTGCTTCCCGCTATCATGAGCTCTGGAGTCGGCTTCCACTGAAAACTGTCATACCTCCCTTCGGGAATCATTCTGTCACTTCCACCAGCGCGTACAAAAGGTGGATACTTAGCCCATCATCTGATAACCGAACACGGCGACTGAGGCATTTAGCTAGCGAGGGTAGTAGTAGGGCATAATTTAGTTTTACATGCATTTTGAGCAATATGTTTCCTTTTAAAGCAGAATTAGACAATAATATAAATGAATAAATCAAGTCTTATTTCATTTCATAAAATTGTGTATATTTCAGTATGATTTCAAAATACATGATCATTTTTGTACCGATTCAATTATGCACGACTACATCATTCATGGAACTAGAATCTTGATAGTATCAAACTCCTGTCTCCAATCAGCCCTCTCGGGTTCTCATGATTGGACATTTTCTCTCATGCCTCTAAATTTTACTCAGGATGCCTTTTTTCGGTTTTCATCCTAACGAGGCGCCCAATTTTAGCAAGGCCGCCTTTTTTCGGTTTTTGACCTGCGGGGCTTCCATTCTCTTCTTTTAATTTTATAGCCTTTAGCCATAGAACCTTTTAAGTCTATCAATATTGATCGGTTCTTTGAATTCATTACCATCACTATCCGACAAAATCGCAGTTCCTTTTGACAACAGCTTCTTGAGGATAAATGGTCCTTCCCAGGTTGGTCTAAACTTTCCTCTGATATCTGGTACCCCTGGTCTCATCTGTTTGAACAGTAAATCTCCCTCCTTCAGCGGATGCTTTTTCACCTTCCTCCCAAATGATTTGGCCAGCCTCTTCTAATAGATCTGATTATGATAGTAAGCTTTCAGCCTACCCTCATCCAATAAATTCAAATGCTGTAACCTCTGGTGTGCCCATTCGGCCTCTGGAATCTGAGCTTCCGTGACTACTCTCAGCGATTTGAGCTCTACCTTGACTGGCAGCACTGCTTCTGTCCCATAAACCAGAGAATATGGCGTAGTGCCTGTAGATGTCCTTACCGACATTCTGTAACCCCACAGAGCAAAAGGTAGCTTCTCCGGCCAGTCTTTGTAGGTTTGGACCATCTTCACTAGGATCTTCTTCACATTCTTATTAGCAGCCTCTACTGCCCTGTTAGCTTGTGGTCGATAGGGAGAGGATTTATGGTGCTCGATTCCGTACTTCTCAAGAAGCTTCCTGGTTTCACCCATGAATTGTACCCCGTTATCAGACACTATGTGATGTGGGAGTCCGTATCTGCAAATCATATTCCTTTCAATGAACCTGGCCATATCTCTTGCTTCAATCTTCTTGAAGGACTCCGCTTCTACCCATTTTGTAAAATAGTCGATTGCGACTATTATGTATCTATGCCCATTGGAGGCCGTAGGGCGGATCTCTCCAATAATGTCTATTCCCCAAGCAGCGAATGGCCAAGGTGATGTTAGGCTATGTAGCTCTGACACTGGCAAATGCTTTAAATCCGCGTACTGCTGGCATAGCTGACACTGCTTGACATATTTTGAGCAATCGTTATCTATCGTAAGCCAGTAGAAGCCTTGCCTTATGATCTTCTTGGCCAATGTCAGCCCGTTCATATGGGCTCCGCATACTCTGGCGTGTGTTTCTTCCATTACCCTCTTGGCCTCTTTCTCATCCAAACACCTCAATTGGATACCATCAGCTTGTCGTTTGTACAACATCCCATCTATGCAGATGAACTGAGTGGACAGTTTGCGAATAATTCTCTGATCCTTTTCGATAGCCTCCTATGCAAATGTCGCATTCTCTAGATAGTTTATAATATCATGATACCACGGCTTCCCATCTGCCACTTCTACCTCCATAACTGATTTGGACTCGAAGCTAGGTCTTTTGGAGCTATAAATCAAAACTGGCTTCATTACCACTCCTTTAAGGTTGTCCCACATTGATACTAATGTGGCGAGCGCATCGGCTAATTGATTCTCATCCCTTGGAATAAAATCGAATTTACATACTTCAAACCGACTACTTAGGCCCCTCAAATGATTGATATATTGCATTAGCCTCTCTTCTTTCACGGCCCATTCACCTCGAATTTGATTGACCACCAGGGAGGAATCACCGAACACTTCCACATTCTTTGCTCCTAAGGCTATTAAGGCCTCCAATCCTAAAATACACGCTTCATACTCAACTTCGTTATTAGTAGCCTTGAATCTCAACTTCTTCGCTAAGGGAAGCTTCTCATCGTTCGGAGTTGTCAAAATGGCTCCTACTCCTGCCCCCTTGCCGTTTACGGCTTCATCAGAGTGCAATTTCCAACCCTGAACTCCGATGGCAGTCACATCCTCATTGGGAAAGTTAAACTCGTATGAGTCTCCTTGAATCGGGTGTTCTGCTAGAAACTCGGCCACTGCACGTCCCTTGATGGTATTCCGAGTAACATAATCTACATCGAATTCTTGAAGTAACAACAACCACCTACCCATTTTCCCTAGTAAGGACGGGGCCTCTTGCAAGTATCTCAGGGGATTCTGCTTCGCGAATGCCTGTAGCTTGTAGGCATGAAAGTAATGTCGTAATTTCTTAAAAGCCCAGATTACTGCAAGGCAAATCTTTTCTACTTCTGTGTATTTGACCTCATATGCCAAGAAATTCTTGCTAAGGTAGTAAACAGCAAATTCCACTCCAAATTTGTCCTCTTGGGCCATCATAGCGCCTACAGAGCTGTCCTCTATGGCCAGGTATAGGATCAGTGGTTTGACAGGCCATGGTGGTCTAGTACCGGTGGATTCCGCAAGTATTCTTTGACAGTGTCAAAAGCCTTCTGACAGTTCTCATTCCATACTACTGGTTGGTCTTTTCTGAGTAGTTTGAAGATCGGTTCACAGATCGAAGTAAGCTTGGCAATAAACCTACTAATATATTGCAACCTTCCTAGAAAGCTTCTCACATCCTTCTCCTTCTGCGGTATCGGCATTTCTCTGATGGCCTTAACCTTATCCGGGTCGATCTCAATTCCCCTTTGACTAACTATGTGTCCTAGGAGCTTCCCTGAGGTAACACAAAAAATACACTTCTTAGGGTTTAACCGCAAGTTGTACTTGCTTATCCTCTAGAAGAACTTTTCTAAGGCTTCAAAATGACCTTCTCTAGTGGCTGACTTGATCATCATATCATCCACATACACCTCCACTTCTTTATGGATCAGGTCATCCAATATCTTTGTTGCCATCCTCTGATAAGTGGCTCCTGCATTTTTCAAGCCAAAAGGCATTATCCGATAAGCATAGGTTCCCCATTCGGTGATGAAAGCCGTCTTAATTCGGTCAATTATTTTATTGAGAATCTTATTGTAACCCGCATAACCATCTCCAAAGCTATACATCTCGCAAGCAGCAGCACTATCTATCAGCACATCTATATGAGGCAATGGAAAATCATCCTTTGGACAGGCCTTATTCAAATCCCGATAATCCACGTATACCGTTACTTTGCCATTCTTTTTGGCTACGGGGACAACATTGGCCAACCAAGTTGGATATTGCACCTCAACTAGAAACTTGGATTTGATTTGCTGGCGAATCTCCTCTTTCACTTTCTCTGCCCATTCTGGCCTAAGCCTTCTCAATTTCTGTTTAACGGGTTTAGGGTCTAGATAGGTGGGAATGGCATGCTCTACAATTTCCCGATCAATTCCTGGCATATCTTCGTAGGTCAAGGCAAAGACTTTTTCATATTTTCTTAAGATTCTCTCAAATTTTTCTCGCTCTGCAGGAGTTATATTTGATGCTACCAAAATTTCTTTTGGGTTTTCTATGGTTCTAAGATCAGTTGAATCAATATCAAATATGGATGGATGATCATGATCATGCATAGTGAAATCGTCAGAAACATCACACAAGTAAGCAAAATCATTCAATTTATTAATAAGATTGAAATTGTCATTAACATCATTGAAAAGTTCTGGAGCAAAAAGAAAATCTAAACTATTTTCCTCTTCCTCCTCTGCTGGCGTATCTGCCATGGTTGATGGTCCTGCAACACTTTGGCTCTTCAGGGGCTCCCCAATCAACTCCTGCATGGTTCCCTCTACCTTCACTTTCCTTTCAGTTGGGCGACTACAATTTTCTCAGTCATCACTTCTTCAGGCATCTCACGGTCCCAAATAGTCTTACTGGTCATGATTTCCTCGTCCCAAAAGCCCTCTGCTTGATCGATCCAATGGCCCAGTCATAGACATCATTGAAAACCTCGAACCCTGGCATAATTCTTCCATTCAGCCACTAAGGTTCCTCTTCCCCTGTATAGGCATATGCTGCGCTTGTTGGCACAAAAGTTTTCTAGATATGAGGAATTTCTATTTTTGACTTCTCACCCCTCCCTACCAGACCTGTGTATCCTAGGCCCCTTCTGTCCTTCTGGCCCTTGGTGGTAACAGCTGTTGGCATCCCCTGAGAATTCTTGCCCAATCCTGTGCCGGGGAGGAATGACATCTTTTTCATCATATTCAATACCTGGGGGCTTTCTTCCTTCCGCTCCTCTTCGCCTATCATGGCAACATGAAACCCACTAAACGGCTGCCTAGCTATCTCCAGTACTGAAACCTGATTCTCCCGTGCAGCCTTTATAGTCACAATCTGGCCTTCGTGAGGTATCTTTACCATCTGGTGTAGTGTAGAGGGGACTCCTCCCTACTTATGAAACCATGGTCTGCCTAGCAAAGCTGAGAAGTTGGCGGGTATAGGCAGCACCACAAACTCCACTTCCGACTCTACCGGTCCCATCTTCACCACTGCTGTGAATGTCCCCGAAGCCTGCCTACGTGAGTTGTCATATGCTGTGATGGTGAGATCAGATTTTGCCAACATATCCTCTGTTACCCCAAAATCTACCATTGCTACCTGTGGGCACACATTTATCGAAGAAACATCATTTACCATTACACAGGCGGTGTACTTTTGGTTAATCTGCACCCTTATATACAGAGGGCGATTATGATTGCGGCCTTCCGCCGGCAAATCAGCACTGGTGAAAACAACATTTTCCCCCGATCCTCCTTTCATTACATCCAGAAGTTCCGTAGGCGAGATGGTTGTTGCCACAGTTGCTACGCACAAAGCTTCTACCACCCTCTGTCTATGTGATGACGACTGCCTCAGAAGATCACATATTGAAATTTGAGCCGGCGTCTTTTTTAGTTGTTTAATAATTGAATCTTCTTCCGGCTCCTTTCCCCTTCTACCCTCAACCGGCTCTTGGGACTTCTCAACTTTCGAGGCTACCCTTCCACTCCGGGTCACGGCTCCTACTTCCCTCCTTTTTGGCTCTTCTCCTTCTTCCTCCGAACCCCATAGGTCGGCAAATACTTCAGAATCATCATTTTCAGTTCCACTATCATCAGTGGACCAGCAATCGATCACTGCAGCGGGAAGCCCTTCTTCACTCCCCTCATATAGGTTTGTGACAGCAGTGTGGATATCGTTGCCGTACAATTCCCTTTAACACAAAATCCCCGGGCAAACTGGACCCGATCATATTCACTGGCAGAGGCATACTATTATACCCAGCTTTTTGTTGACCCCCTCTCTTCTCCGGGTCTGTAATCTGCTTTGAGTCAATCAGATCTTGAATCGCGTGCCTCAAAGTCTTGCAGTTATCAGTTATATGCCCAGTGTGCTGGTGATATGCACAATACTCATCATCCTTATGTCCTGGCGTGCCTTGGGTTCTAGCAGGTTTGGGTGGCATAGGTTGCAACTTACCCTCTTTCATCAATTTTCTCAATACCCATGACAAAGACC
The DNA here is from genome assembly GCA_947683425.1 of Excoecaria cochinchinensis. Taxonomy (NCBI): domain Eukaryota; kingdom Viridiplantae; phylum Streptophyta; class Magnoliopsida; order Malpighiales; family Euphorbiaceae; genus Excoecaria; species Excoecaria cochinchinensis. Next base: position 11,144,609 of record CANTUQ010000004.1, read on the forward strand.
TTCCATGATTGGAAAAATGCCTCGGGGTAGCATTCGCAGCTGACACCTCAGCAGTATTCCTTGTACCACTGGCGGAACCTGATGGTCTACTGGCCCCCTAGCTAGTGCTACCCCTCCTGGGATAGTTCTCATTACCTGCTTTCCTAACAAGGTACTCTCCCTCTGTCTCAATGGCGATGTCCTTCAGCGACTCCCAATCCTTTAGTCCTTTCATTCTTAATTCCTCTGTCAAATACAGGCTCGCATTTTTAATGAATAGTTGTATTTGATCTTGAGTATCTGGTTTCCTCTTTATTTCCATTACTCGATTCCTCCACTGAGTTAGTTACTGTGGAAGGACTCACCTCCTTCTGCTGTAACAGCTCCAGGTACTTCAAGGTTACCTCCATCCTTGTACTGCAGTCGTATTGCCTCAAAAACTCCTCCGTCAACAAATCCCAGTCTTCTTTAGTTCGGCGATCGAGCCCGTGGTACCAATCCACGCGTCCGTCCCCACTATGTCTAGAGACGGGGATCACCCCAAGTAGGGACGGGTGCCTCTACATAGACGGGAATCCCGTCTGTGGAGCAAAATTCTCAATTTCAAACAAAATTTATCAAACTCTATTAAAACTCCATGCTAAAGAAAAAGATTTTAATCCTCGCGAAACATGAAAGAAGAAAGCCTCCGAATTTCACCCATTTATCCGAAAACCAACGTTGATCTCTTCATCGAGTAACTCTGACCTGGACTACCTCAAGACCCGGTGTCTACACCCCATCCCAATAAAACATTGAGATGGCCCTCTCGCCTCGTTCAGCCCAAAGACCAGAGAAGGTTCGGGACTTCCCATTTATTCATACCTTGGTTTGGTTTATAGTTGAGTTTTGAATTTATCATTTCATCCCATTTCTCATTCAGTTCAGTGCAATTAAATTAAAGCGCAGATTATCCATTAAAGGGAAATAATAAATAAAAGCAGTATTAAAATAAAGCATTTAAAGATAGATTACAACAAAACTAGGGGCGGAATATAACCCCCATTGTAAATAAAATACAAAGTATGCATAAAACGGGATATACATTAAGGGAGAGGACATTCGTCATCGCATACATATTTACTACAAAATGGTTTTGTGGCGTCGATTTTTATTTGTTAGAAAAAATAGGACATTGGTCCTCAATTTACAAAAGATCCCAATTTAATTAATAAAAAACATTTAACCATTTTTATATTAGCGGGATAATGTAAAAAGGGTATTATTCATAATAAGGATATGATTGAATAAAATAGAAAAAGATAAAGTCCAAAAAATGAACCCGGGGGGAGACCCTTAGGTCTTTGCAGTAGCTTCCACAGCAAATGGCTCTAAATCCACCAAAAGATTAAAAATAATAACTCACAAAATAAAGAACAGGTTAGTGTAACTTTAAAGAACCAAAATAAATATGAAATTAAATGATAAGGAGGAAAAACGGAAGAAATTGAATGAGAAAACCATTTAAAATAAAAGAAAAAGGATCAAATGGAAAAGAGGCCAAGGGACGGCCTGTCACACCCCAAATCGGGCCTAGTCGGAATGTGCTTGCCAAGTCGGCATTTCAAGGGTAATTCGGTAATTTATGCATCCGAATATGGAACATTAAGGAATTTAATGCAACAATTAATCTAATATGTTAAGTGGAGGAAGTATCTAGTGAAGTGTGAGTATTGTACCAAGGTATTAAATATCTACTTAAGTAATTATGTGGTGTATGCATGTGTATGGTGCCTTGGTCTATGAAAGTCAAGATAGTGGAAATATTGGTTCAATGAGAGCTTGCCAAGTGGACTTTGTAACACCCCCATCGCCGTCCCCGTTGGAAGGACGCCGACGGACGCGCTACACGACGCTCACATATACAAATATACACATGCACAATGCGGAAGCACACAGTCATACTTAACATGCATACAGAAATACGGATTAATTAAAAACTTACCTTGCGGTGCAGAGTGAACATGCAATAACTCACGCACAAGCAGGCACTAAGCAGAAGCATACACAGAAGCATACATATGACCATTCAACGGAAGCATAAACGAAATAATAAAACAAAGGAATAACTAAACATAAGGACATACTAACTATTACATTCCCAAACGAAAACTCAAGAACGAAACATAATAATTACATATACAATACTACTGAATACCAAAAGCTGAAATACAGAAGCTGAACAAAATACAGAACTTCTAACTCCTACGTGGCCGACCCTGCAGAAGCGCGACTCGCTCAGAACCAAACCTGCCACCTGCACGGAAAAGAAATCCGTGCTAAGCGATAACGCTTAGTGGGGAGAACACACAAGAATATGGACGGCCATTCACAATGGTCGTCGAGGCAAAACACATTCAGATGACAAATGCAGATATTCATGGCATATCAATAATCAGGCTGCACAATAAAGGCATTCAATCGATAACTCACAAACAGACCATAAACTCATGTCCAGAATATACCAAAACAGACATAATACAATATACGATACAAATATCATCATGCCGAACTACATACTATAACTCATGCATAAACCTACATGGGTAGCAATTATCAACATCTTACCGTGCGGAGTCACAAGAGCTATACACATGCAATAGACATAACAAAGTACCCATGCCTGAACTGACAACCTAATAATCATGTTAAGTATACACACTAGTCAAATATCCAAAGGGTAACATTTAGAGCATCACAATACCGCTGCGCAACTCTAAAATATATTAAGCATCAAGCAGAAACATTCTGATAACAGAGACTGACGGCATAACCACTTAGTATTACATTCATATCATCATCATGCAGAGAGTACAGTAATCATCACATACTTACCATCACAGCTGCTTCGGTTCACAAGCTAATATATTAACAAAACATGTTTAAGTCTCTTACGTAAATTCTCTAGTTGCATCATAATCAAAACATTCAGAAACTTATAACAAATCACATGACAAGTACGGATAATCATGTTAGATATAAAGTCATGTTTATTTAAAACAGACATACATTCTGAAGCCCATAGTCACGTTCATATACATATAAACTGATTTCAGAAATCCTTATCACAATCAATCGGATATCACATTCTGATAGCTATTTCAAAGCAATACAAACCAGTAAAGCACCTGCTGACTCACAATAGTGGATAACGAGTGTACTGAACTGATTAGTACCTTACGGGTACAAATCGAAAACCACTTTATTTTGTCACAAAAGCATTTTACTGATGGGGGATCTTAACCCGATCCAAATTCATTAAAAAGGACCACGAGGATCCGTACTGAGGGGGGGTTCGCGAGGAACCATACGGGGGACCTGATCAGGGTCCAATACGTTCAAAGGGCGCTGCAGCTACTGAAAGACTCTATTAGGCATGCCTAACTATCCACTAGACTGACTCTCGCAGGTCATGCATAAAACAATACACATTTCGAATAGCACAACGCATAAATATATATATATATATATACATCATGCATAAATCAGAGTACAGTAGACATATAAATATGCTCATAAGGTTGGTCATATCTCATGCATTCCCATTGCAAAACATAAAACAGTCAATATACTTAATATTTAAACACTGTTCTAAAGCATGCCAAGAATCAGGTATAAAAGCACTACCATGCTAATGATTATCAACACAAAGTCTTAATCATGCGTTAGGCGAAGATACTAAGCATAAATCATGCATAGTCCAAATTACATTTAACCTAACACATTGAGTTCCCAGGCTAAAGTATAATCATGCATTCAGACATTTACCATATTATTCATATAAATATAGCATAGCATAATATCATTCATACCTCATTCAAGTCATATTCTGAACCATGCAATAGGTCAATCAATCGTATTTTATCCCTACTTAATTTACTAAAGCATATTAGGAACACATGTGGAAACATATTGTGCTAATGACCAAAGATGCATCATCTAAATCGGGGAAAGTTACTACATAATCTTAAGCATGGCAATTATTCTTAAAGAAGAAGCAGACTAAAGATATGCATGACATAATTCACATTAAGACAGAACATGTTGGAGAACTAACAGTCAGAAAGTTAACCTTTATAAATCCTTCGCATTCAAAATATGACATGCAATACATATCACAATAATAAACATATTACAATCCAAACCATACTGTTAAAATCCCACAGTCATACAACAGGATTATTATAATCCAAAACTGATTCCAAAATACTACATATAACTTATCTTAGATAACCTATTATTAATACCAAATAAATTGGAATAATTAGTCATGTCATCAAGATCATATAAAACACAGTAGAGGAAAATACCCTGAAAAGCTTTTGAAAACCATTTAATAAAAACTGGACACTTGGGAAGGAAAAACAGAAGCAAAACAGAACATGAGGGTTGCTCACGTCGCGTGAGCATAGCTCACGCCTCGTGAGCAATCTGCTCACGTCGTGAGCATTGCTCACGTAACGTGAGCATTGCTCACGTCGTGAGCATTGCTCACGTCGTGAGCCTTGCTCACGTAACGTGAGCTACATCTCTTGCCCTCTTCTTCTTTCCCGAAATCGCGAACCTGCAGATTTCCATCCTTTTCCAGAAAATCAAAGAACTCGATAAAAACTATTTTCAATCTAATTCAAACACCTCTAGAACTCATCTTACCTTTCAATTGATGTCCCAAACAGCATAAACAAGATAATTGCAACTTAAATCAACAATCAAAACCATGCATAACATAGTTAATCCAATTAAGAACATAAACCCTAAAAACAATTACAGTAAGTTCCAAATACCATTACAGTAAGTTCCAAATGTATCAATCTGTACTTTGATTCAAAGTCATGCATGCAAACACAGTACCCAAAATACGACTTGCATAAACTCATCTCAATCATTCAATTACTGGAAATCAAACACCAAAAACCATTTATAATCCAAGAAGAAAATGGGGCAGAGACAAAAACCCAAAACCAAAATAAAGAACACAGAGCTCCCAAACCTCAAAATCACGTTCCAAAAACACAGCTTCCAGCTTCAAAATCAAACCTCTCTCTTTTCCTTGCCTTTACTATGCTCTTTCTTACAATCCAAAGCTTGCACATACAAGAAACCACGCAACCCTTAGTCCAAACCCTAACTGAAGATGAAACCAGATAAAGAAGAAGAAGAAGAAGAGGAGAACGTTAATTCTAACTTACCTCTTCAAAGCAAAGCACAACCCAAGCCAACCACAACTCCAAGCCAAGGAAAATGAAAGGAAAAGCAGAGGAAGGGAGAAGAGAAGAAGAAGGGAAAGCGTGAGAGGAGGGGGACGGGAATGCAATCTCTGTTCCCTCTCTCTTCCACTTTCTTTTCTTCCTTTCCCCATTCACTGCCCACCTAACAGTCCACTTGGCAACAACCTATTGGACCCCAAACTCCACTTAGCATTCCAAATCAAAGTACCATACCCTCATATGCACCCAAACCTTTCCTTAATAAATATCTTGTCTTAATGCTCTTTAGTCCTTAGACAAAATACAATTCACTCACTTACACAATTCTTTCTTTACCAAATTAATTATCTTATCAATTAGGTCCTTAACACTCCAAATTTCACATGCATAAAATTACTGAAATACCCTTCCGATCCCGACTTAGCATGCACAATCCAACCAGGGCTATTTTGGGGTGTGACAGACTTAGTTGGTGGGCATTAAATGTGAAAGAAAGAAAAGAGAGAGAGAGAGAGAAAACACAAAAAATCTGCATTCCCGTTCTCCTCCCTCTCACGTTTTCTCTTCTTCTTCCTTTCTTCATTTTCTGATCTTCCTCCTTGCTTGCTTTTTTGGCTGGAGTTTATGCTTACTAAGGGGTGTTTTGATTGAGTTTTTTAGCAAGATTGAAGAGGTAAGTGTAGTGTTTAGGGTTTCCTGCATTTGGGTGTTTGGGTTCTTCTTCTTCTTCTTCTTCTTCTTCTTCTTCTTATGGTTTTATTTAAGTTAGGGTTTGGATTAAGAGATTTCCTGGGTTTGTTTGGGCAAGCTTTTGGTGACAAGAAGAAGGATAAAGGAAAAGGGAAGATGGAAGGTTGAAGAAGAGTGATTTGGATCTTTATTTTCAGGTTTAGGAGTTATTTGAGTTGTCTCTGTCCTAATTCTCATTTAGATTGCATGTGTGTTTTGTATTGTTTAAATCCTTGAAGTTGATGATGGTTATTAGGCTTAAATGAGCGTATATTATATGGGGTTTTAATTGTAATGAATGAGCATGCATGATTGTGGAATTATTGACATGATTGTGAGGATTGGTTGGTTTTACTGTAAAATTTTTGGTTTTCCAATTATTGAGATTTTAATTTATGAATGGATGATTTGATTTGAAATAATTGTTACAATGTTGTGTTTCATGTTGTGTATGGTGTTTTGGAAGCTTATTTAAGGTAAGTTGAGTTCGAAATGATTTGGGTGAAAATGGTTTTGATTTGGGGAAAAATTCTGGGTTTCTCCGTTTTACTGGGAATTGGGAGTCTCGTCTCTATAGCAAGCACGACAGAGAGACACTTTACGTCCTCGTGTAAAAGCTCACTATAGCTTTGCTTGTGTCCGACTCAGATGGAGAAGCACGACTCGTGCTCCTTTGGCATGCAAGCCGTGCATCTCAGATGGACGTCTTCGTGGCGTGCTGTAGAGCACGACTGGAGAGAAACAACATGGACATGAGTCGTGTCCCACAGCACGACTCGTGCTTATGTCATTTCCTGTGCATGTCGTTCTTGAGGAGCACGACTGGGAAGAGCCATTGACACGAGTCGTGTCTCTTAGCACGACTCGTATCCGTGACTCTTCTGTCGCGAGCGCGACATAGACCCCCAGTCCGCCTTGTTTTCCCACGTACCCAGTTTTTTGAAAATGAGTTTTAAATGTCCTTTTCAGGGTTTTTCCTTATTGTATGTTATATGAACTTATTTTTATGCCCATTATATTACGGATTATGTACGCTAAATTATATGTTGTGATTTGAAATATGATTTTTATTGTCATTCTGAAGTGTGTGTTTATTGAAGTGATAATATGTCAATATTTGATTACGATTTGCTTAGGAATGGTGATCCCTATTAGACTATTATCTGATTTAAATTGTATGATTTGGTTTATCAGTGTTAATTATTGTGAATTGTATCGCATGTTGCATTTTGAATACTAGTGAGTTATGAATTCCAATTTCATGGTTATTTATTATGAACATGTTCTACTAAAATGTGAAATGTGTTATACATATCTTAGTCTGGTATGCTATTATAACGGTGATTATTCATATGATGTGTTGACTGAATTATATCATATGCCTTGCAATATGAATTGTATGATGCATGTTTCTTCCTAGTGCATGGGTTATGCTTATTTATTCTCATTTATGCATGATTGATATGGTGAACTATACGTTTGTGAACTAATGATTGATATATGAGCAATTTGGTGAGTATCTTGAAATGAGTTTGACTTATTATGCAAGCCTAAGTTTTGTGATCCTTGCTATTAATAATGTGCTATGCTTAAATGTGATGGATGTTATGCATGACTTGTGAGAGTCAGTCTAGTGGATAGTTAGGCATGCCTAATAGAGCTCTTAGCTGCAGCCCTTTAGACGTTTGGACCCTAATCAGGTCCACGTTTAGTTCCTCGCGAACCCTTTTAATGTGTTTGGATCCTCGCGATCCTTTTTAATGTGTTTGGATCTTATTTAAGATCCCTCTCAGTAAAATGTTTTAAATGTGATAAAGTAAAATGGTTTTCGATTCGTACCCGTAAGGTACACTACCATGCAATTCGTACCCGTAAGGTACGCTACCATATTTTCTTGTTATCCACTAAAGTGAGTCAGTAGGTATTCTGTTTTCTTTGTCTGATATGAATATGAGAATGTGATTTCCGGATGAGCATGATTTTGGCTATGTGAATCAGTTATTTATTCGAATGTGATCACGAATCTCTAAATGGGTTTAATGTGACTCAATATATGTACATCGTAAAATATGTATACTGCTCTTCGGTACAGTGATGAGATAAATTAATATGTATTTGAATGTGAGCTAGAAGTTCTGAATACTTTGCTTAATTGGTATGTATATTAATGTGCTATTGTGCTGTTAACTGATTTGGTTAATATGGGATTTAGTATGAGTATGAATATGATCTTGAATTAGAAATGCAACAAATTTATATTATGCTATATGTTTCTTTGGTCTCAGCTATCGTAGTATCTTCGGCATGTTATCATGTGTTCATGTTTCATGGCATGATATTTTATGTATTATAGTTGCACAGGGGAAGTGTGGTGGTTTGGACGTTGTCCCTTGGGTTTTGGCTAATGTGTGTGTGTTATGGCCTGATAAAAGTATGTTTAGATATCTAGTAATTTTGCATGATAGTTGGGTGTATTATTGCATGGTAATCTTATTGCACGTGTATGGGTTTTCAGTTAACGTTTGGGTTACTGGTATGAAGGCAGCATGTTTAGTTCTTGAGTAGCTAAGCATAACGCGATTTTGATATCTGATACCTCGGTAAGTATATGCATGTGAGATTGTATGCGTTTTTGCATGATAATACTTGTATCTTATATAGTACTCTATTTGCTTGGGTTTGATCGACACGAGGTTTGAATGTGGATATGATTTTCTAAATGCATGGCTCTTATATGCAAGTATGTATATCTATCTGTTAGGACTATGTGCATATGCCATTCGAATGTGTTATGCCTTGACGACCATTATGAATGGTCGTCCATTTTGTTGTGTGTTCTCCCCACTAAGCATTATTGCTTAGCACGGGTTCTTTTCCCGTGCAGGTGGCAGGTTTGGTTCGGTTCGAGTCGTGCATCTGCAGGGTTAGCCACATAGGAGTTAGAAGTTTTGTTATTTTGTACTCAGCTTCTGTATTTTGGGATTTTGTATTTCTGTAGTCTTATGTATATGTGATTATATGTAAGGATCTGAATATAAAATTTGGGCTATGTAAATGTTATTATATTTGTGTTTAAAGTTGTTCCTCGGTTTTATCATTTGCCTTATGCTTCCGCTGATTGAATGGGGAAATGCATGTGCTTATGCTTTCGCTTAGTGCCTGCGTGTGTGTGAGTTAATGCATGACCAGCTTTTGCTCGCAATGTAAGTTTTTAATTATCCCGTATTTATGAGTAGATGATTATGTATGAATGTATGCTTCCGCATAGTGTATGTGAGTGAGCATCAGTAGCGCTCTCCGATGTCCTTCCAATGGGGACGTAGGGGGTGTTACATTTAGTGGTATCAGAGCGCCGGTCTGGCGGTTCTGGTTGCCTTAGTTTGTTTAAGTGTCGAGTCTTTGTATGTTAGTTGGTTTGTGTCGTGTCTTTGCATGCGAGTCGGTTTGTGTCGTGGCCTAATGTATATGTGTCTTGTCTTGTGTCGTGTCTAGATGGAGTTTGATCCTAGTGAGAATGTGGGCGAGACAACGAAAAGTGTGAACCCAGTTAGTGCTGATCAGAATGTTTTCGAGCATCCTTCGGTTGGAAATTTTGGTCCTGCTTCCGATGATAGGACATTAGTGCAAGGGTTGATTCGGATATTGGATAGGCTGACTGCTCTTCGAATTTCTCAAGGTTTTGTTCGGAGCGTACCTCAGAAAAGAAAAATATTGGGTAGAGAAGTGCAGACAGGAAAAAGGATTCGAGAACCCCCGATGTGTCGACAATGTCAGAAGCAACACTAGGTCAAATGTAAGGAGAAGTGGGTATCGCTGATATGTCAGCACTATCAGAAGCGACATCGGGGCCCGTGTCGAAAATTCACGGGTGCTTGTTTCAGATGTGGCAGCATGACACACTAAATTGTTGATTGTCCTGAGACGAGTGAAAATCTGGCTTGGCAAGCTAGGAAGGATGTAGAGGAACTGCTTAGAGCCACCCGTGTTCCATTGGAATTTATTGCACACCGCAGTGAAGTGACAGAGCTTGCAGAGCTTTCTGGTAAGTTTTGTTTTGATATGTTCGAGTAAAGTTTATTTTGGTATTTTGAGATGGAAGGGTATTTGGATTCTTTAAGGTCTTGGTAATATTCTTTATGCCTGTCAGCTATCTCCAGAAAAAGTATTTGAATAAAAAGCATATTGAATCACGGGGATGGGACAAAGTGCATTATTAAAGCATCAGTTACATTTCTTTAGCATCACTCTGCATACATGAGCCATCACATTCTCATTGCATCATCATCCCTTTGACCATACATGAGAAGCATTTGCATATGCATTTTGATTGAGGGAAAGCTGATAGGGTGTACATGGAGTATTTGATATTAAGATTAAGGGTGGAAATGGCGAGCATAGCAGCTGATCAGAAAAGTGTTCTGTGTTTGGTTAAAGTTGAGTAGAAAGAGTATTTCGGAATCTTATACAAGTGAATGTAAAAAGATTTTGGAGTTTGACAGAAGTATTGTCACACCCCGTTTGCCCCCTAGTAGAATGAGCCTGTCTGTATGAGCATGCATGTGCATCTGTTCAGCATGTCATAAGGGTATTTTAGTAAAAATGTATGTTTTTGGGTTTATTATTATGCGGGTGCATACATGGCATTAGTATGTGATTTAATTGGGAATTACTTGTGTACATTGGAGCATACCATTGTAGGGTGTTTTTAGTTGAGTTTGCATTAGATGTGTGTGATGTGTGGGGTTAGGGTGTGAGTGAGTAAGTTCCACCACCAAGAAAATGACATGTGTATTAGGTTAGGGAAAATGAATAAAGAAAAGAAGTAAGAAAGAAGAGAAGATCAGATTTACGTTCTTCCTCTTCAACCTTCATCTTCTTCCTCCTTTTCCCTTTCCTAAATACTGCTAACTGTTAATCAAGTTGTGTTGTGGAGATTGCTCACTCTTGCTTCTAACTTGGTAAGTACATATCCTTGTCCTTGTCTTACTGTAATTCTTCTTCTTCTTCCTTGAGTTTAGGTTTAACTTAGGGTTGCATTATTGAATGTTTGTGTTTAGCTGAGACTCCTCGCGATCCCAAAGGCAAGGAGATTGCTGGGAGCAGTGGGACTAAGTGAAGAGAAGCTTAGATTTCAGGTTTGGGAATATTTGCTTGTGATTTGTATGATTTTGAGTTTACTGTAAATTTCTAGGGTTTATGTTCTTGATGAACTTGATTGCATATATTCTTGATTTGGCTGATTAAATGTTGAAACTGGGTTGTATATATGTTGCTTATATTGTTTGGGATGTTTTCCATAAGGTAAGAACAGGTTTGATTGGTTTTGAATCAAATTTGGGATTGATTTCTGTATTCTGGAAAACTGGAAATCGAGTTAATGTAGAAATCCCGTTTTCCAGATTTTGAGTCGCGTGACTAGCCAAGGAAGAGAGGGCAAGTCACGAGACGTGACTTCCAGCCACGACTCGTGACCTGCCAGAGCAAAGCCAGTTACGAGTTGTGATTGCCTATCACAACGCGTGACCGGCCTTGAGGAAGGCAGTCACGAGACGTGACTCCCCGTCACGCCTCGTGACCGGCTTGATAAAAGGCATGACGCGTGATCGGCTGAAGAGAGAAGCAAGTCACGAGACGTCACTTCCAGTCACGTCGCGTGACCAGCTTGAGCGTCACGTGATCAGCGAGATCACGCCGCGTGATCTGCGAGGGACGAAGCAAGTCACGAGGCGTGACCCACAGTCACGTCTCGTGACCTGCCTTGTGGGGAGGCCAGTCACGCCTCGTGACCAGCCAACCTCACCCGTTACCCGGTTCAACCCTTTTTCCGAAATTTCCCGGCTTTTGACTCAGAAATGAATTTGGTGTTTCTTCTGAATGGACTTATATTGCGGTATGATGCATGCCATACTTTTATATGCTTTGATATAAGTGATACCATGAATTTCTGATGAATTCTATTTCGTACCCTGAAATGTGATTTGAATAACGCTGGACCTGCTAGAGTCAAGTAAGTGGATAGTTAGGCATGCCTAATAGAGTCTTTAGCTGCAGCCCTCAGTTCAGTTTGGACCCCGATTAGGTCCCCGTTTGGTTCCTCGCGAACCCTTCAGTATTAGGATCTTGTTTAAGATCCCCTGAGTATACAAATAATGTGTTTTGATAAAAAAATGAATGACTTTTGATTTGCACCTGTGAGGTACCCTCAGTATTCGATTCGTACCCGTAAGGTACCTTCAGTACACTCATTATCCACTATCTAGAGTCAGCAGGTGTTCTTTAAATGTTTAATAGAATTGTTCTGATCTGATTTGGCTATTAATTGGAATATCTGAATGAGTTTAATGATGAAACACATGTTGGATTATTCTGGAATGGATACGATTATGAGATACTGATTGTATGGCTTTTAAATATGAGCATGTTTGTATGGATTATGATATAGCCTTTGCATTCTGCCATTGTGAATGTGTTATGCCTTAACGACCATTGTGAATGGCCGTCCATTATTTATGTGTGTTTCCCCACTAAGCGTTTATCGCTTAGCACGGTGTTTTTACCCGTGCAGGTGCGGAAGGAGTTTTGCTTTGAGAGAGTCGCCGTCATCAAGCCAACACAGAAGAGTTTTAGTGTAGGGCTCAGTTTTGTATCAGTGATGATTCTTTTTGTATAGAACTCTCTGTATCGGTTTTGTTTCAGCTTCCGTGTTTGTAATTATATTTTGGATATGTAATATTATTTTGTATCAGCTAGTTGATCAGAACATTATTGTAATAGTTATTATAGTAATGCATGATCAGCTTTTGCTTTCTGCATGTAAAGTTTTAATTATACCGTATTTCTGTATGTATGTTATGAATGAATGTATGTTTTACTTTGTACTTGCTTGGTGGCACCTTTACTCATACGGCATCTCACTCCTTCTCGGATGGGATCGCCTACGTATGGGAAGGGGGTGTTACAGTTTGTGGTATTAGAGCTCCGGTTTAGGCATTTCTGGGTGTTGTTGTGTAGTTATGATTGTTCTGAGTTGCTTAGATGTGAATGAGTCTAGATCTATGTTGGCTGATACGGTTGTTTCTTGTTTGTTTAGATGGCTTCTAATTCTGCTCGAGGATCACTTGAGGAATCCGCCGAGAGTGTGAACCCTCAAGCCGTAGATCCATCGATTTCTGTGTCGGCTTAGCATGCTAGGGTCCAGCCCGAGGCCGCAGCCATGCCCTTTGAGGCTATGTTCAGGTTGCATCAGGACATGGCTAGGGTTTTGGAGAGAGTGACTGCTCCTAGAGCACCTATGGAGAATTTGAGGAGGGCAGGAGTTGAGGATTTCTATGGCACTAGTTTGAATGAATCTGAGATGGCAGAGAAATGGTTAGATAAAGTGAAGCATGCTTTGAGAGAGATTCGGTGTCCTCCCGACCAGCAGGCAGAGTGTGCGTTAGTTCTTCTGCAAGGGTCTGCTTTTGAATGGTGGGAATTGGTTTGCAGGCATCCTCAGCTACCGGATCCGATTACTTGGGAGTTCTTTGAGGGTGAGTTCACAAAGAAGTATATTACTCAGACTTATAGAGATTCGAGATGGGCGTAGTTTTTGAATTTGAGACAGAGGGCCATGTCAGTAGCAGATTATGAGAAAGAGTTTAACAGGTTATCTCGCTATGCCCCACGTGGAGTTATGACTGATGACTTTAGATGCAAGCATTTCGAGGCAGGGTTAAATGAGTCTTTGAAGATTGCTTTGATTTCTTTGATGTGCATACCTGGGGTTAGCTACTATCAGATTGTAGAGGCTGATGTGAGAGCTGAGTTGTCTGAGACCGTGATGAGAGAGAGAGAGCTCAGAGGAGGAACTCTTCTCGTGGAGGATCTTCTTCGGGTAAGAGATCTAGGAACCCACAGGACGAGTCAACATCTGGTCTGGCTTCTAGAGGTAGACGACAGGGTTCTGCAGCTGTATCAGGTTCTGGTAGAGGTGGTAGATCTGAGACTGCATCAGTTTGTCCTCATTGTAGTAAGACTCATTGGGGTGAGTGTAGGTGGCTCTCCGGTGCGTGCTTCAGGTGTGGGAGTTCTGAGCATCTTTTGGCCAGTTGTCCGAGATTGCATGAGGATTCAGGTTCCCAGAGAGAAGCCAGTAGGGTTGGTTCGAATGCTTCTCAGGCTACCCGTGGTAGAGGCAGAGGTAGAGGTAGAGGTGGTCGGCATAGAGATGGAGCTGCTTCTGAGACTGTTGAGCATCCTCCTCAGGGTGCCATTAGAGCTTATGCTATGAGAGCCAGAGATGAGCAGGATGCGCCTGATGTTATTGCTGGTAAGTTCCTACTCCATGACACTGAGTTGTATGCTCTAATTGATCCTGGTTCCACACACTCATACTTGTGCACAGATAAAATTGTTGATAAGTTGCATGCAGTTGATCAGTTAGATTATGAGATTTGTGTGACCAGTCCATTAGGGCATAGTGTCAGTGTGAGTAGAGTCTTTAGGAGTTGTCCTTTGATAGTTGAGGGAGTTGTGCTTCCAGCGGATTTGATTGAGTTGCCTTTCAGAGAGTTTGATTTGATTCTGGGTATGGACTGGTTGGGTAAGCATCGGGCTGTAGTTGATTGCCATAGGAAGACAGTTGTGCTTCGGGATAGATGTCAGTCTCTTGTGTTTCTGAAAGGTTTGGGTGCTAGTTCGTTGAATAATGTGATTTCTGCGATGCAAGCCAAGAGGTTTATTAGGAAAGGTTGTGAGGCTTTTCTAGCAGTAGTGTTAGATTCTAAGAGGGATCAGGTTCAGATTGAGGACATTCCAGTAGTGCGGGAGTTTAGTGATGTATTCCCGAGCGAGTTGCCTGGTTTGCCTCCTGAGAGAGAGGTTGAGTTGTCCATTGAGATTATGCCGGGTACTACACCTATTTCGAGAGCACCTTATCGGATGGCTCCTGTAGAGTCGAAAGAACTTAAAATTCAGCTACAAGAGCTATTGGATAAGGGGTTTATTCGACCTAGCATATCTCCTTGGGGAGCTCCAGTTCTGTTTGTCAAGAAGAAAGATGGATCCCTGCGGATGTGTATTGACTACCGGCAGATTAATAAAGTTACAGTGAAGAACAAGTATCCGTTGCCTAGGATTGAAGATTTGTTTGATCAGCTTCGAGGTGCGGGTGTCTTCTCCAAGATAGATCTTCGATCAGGGTACTATCAGCTACGAGTTCAGGATGCAGATGTGGTTAAGACTGCATTTCGGACTAGGTATGGCCACTATGAGTTTCTTGTGATGCCGTTTGGTTTGACAAATGCTCCAGCGACTTTTATGGATCTGATGAACCGTGTGTTTAGGCCATACTTAGATCGATTTGTAGTAGTGTTCATTGATGATATCTTGGTGTATTCCAAGGATGAGAGTGAGCATGAGGAGCATCTCCGATTGGTTTTGCAGATGTTGAGAGAGCATCAGTTGTTTGCCAAGCTTAGCAAGTGTGATTTCTGGCTTCGAGAAGTATCATTCTTGGGTCACATTGTTTCAGCTAGAGGTATCCAGGTAGATCCAGCCAAGATTGAGGCGATAGTTGATTGGAAAGCGCCTAGAAATGTTCAGGAGGTGAGGAGTTTCCTCGGTTTGGCAGGTTATTACCGTCGGTTTGTTAAGGGTTTTTCTGTTATTGCTGCTCCGATGACTAGATTGTTGAGGAAAGGAGTCAGATTTGAGTGGTCAGACAGGTGTCGATCTTGTTTTGATCGGTTAAAGCAGTTGCTTGTTGAGGCTCCTATTCTTACTCAACCCATCTCGGGTAAAGAGTTTGTCATTTATAGTGATGCTTCTGGAGTTGGTCTTGGATGTGTGCTGATGCAGGAAGGTAAGGTAGTGGCTTATGCTTCTCATCAGTTGAAGCCACATGAGAGGAACTATCCGACGCATGATTTAGAGTTGGCAGCTGTGATCTTTGCTTTGAAGATTTGGCGTCACTACTTGTATGGGGAAAAGTGTAGGATCTTCTCGGACCACAAGAGCTTGAAGTACTTCCTTTCACAGAAGGAGTTGAACATGAGACAGCGCCGATGGTTGGAGTTGTTTAAGGACTACGACTGCATTGTGGATTACCATCCTAGTAAGGCTAATGTAGTCGCTGATGCTTTGAGTCGAAAATCGGTTTCAGCCTTGTTCTTGAGGCGATTCAGATGGAGATTTGGTTCTGATGGGGCTTTGCTTGCCCAGTTGCGTGTGCAGCCTACTGTGACGCGCGCCGGATCCCCGCGGCCGCCCGCTCGACCGCCCGCACGTGGGCGATCGGGGCAATTGTGGGTCCGTCAACAGCTTGCGATAAATCGCAAGTGCGTCTATGTTGGGCAACAAGGAGGTTTCATGGAGTCGCCACCCAATAGAACATTGGGAAAGTTTCTCTCGCCTCGGAGAGCCTAAGACTTGCACATTTTATCCATATTGGGCCATGAGGCCTAGGATTAACGTCTAATTCTCGTGACACAAGAGGTGTCTTGGAGGATAACCTCTAGCCTCTTGAGCCCAAAGACCAGAGCAGGGTTCGGGACTTCTCATTTATTCGTACCTTGATTAATATTATAATTAAGTTTTAAATTCATTGTTTCATCAACTTTCCACACAATGCAATTTAAAATTAAAGGCGCAATCATTCATATCAAAAGCGGTAAATGTAAGCAAAATCCAAAATAAAGCATTTAAAAATAAATTACAATAACACTAGGAGCGGAATACAACTCCCATTTATAAAAGTGAAATACATGCATAAAACGGGTTATTCATTGATAGTGAGAACATTGGTCCTCGCATGCATATTTATTATGAAACAATTTTTATGTGATGATTTATTTGGGTATGAAAAACTAGGACATTGGTCCCCTTTTATTTAGAAAAAAAAACCAAGTTAATTAATAGAAACGTTTTTGTGATTTTCTTTTTAGCGTGCCTAAATGAAGAATTTTACAAGAAAATTATATGGCAAAATTAAATAAAATATTACAAATAAAGAAAATAAATATGTGAACCAAACGAGCCTTTTTGGACCTCCCGATGTGCTCGCAAAAAAAAACGCCCAAGCAAAAAATGAGTTTAGATATAAAAACAAAATACAAATAAAATAATGTTAGTGATTAAATCAATTAAACATACAAAATAATGAATAACAAATTAAAATAAAATAAGATGATAATGGAAAGAATGATAATTGAATCAAAAATGTTAATAAACTAAAATAAAATGAGAAACATGCATTATATGTGACAAATGATTAAATAATGTAAAACATGTTAATTAAATAATACATGTAAAAATATGAACATGATAACAATGATGATGAAGATAAACGAATCAAAGAATATATCAAATGATAAAGAAAAGAATAATAGATTAAAACAATTAAAGAATGATGAAAACAATTAAATGAAACAACATGATTAATTAAATATGTTCACAAATGATATAAACCATTTACATGGCAAAAAGATCAATTAAAATGAATTTATTAATTACATGTTAAAAATAATGATGAATTAAAGTGAAATAAATTAATTACATGTTAAAAATTAATAAACAATCAATATTTATATGAATAAAAATCATATCATGTATAAACAATTAAATGGAGTTGTATTCCGCTCCTAGTGTTATTGTAATTTATTTTTAAATGCTTTATTTTGGATTTTGCTTACATTTACCGCTTTTGATATGAATGATTGCGCCTTTAATTTTAAATTGCATTGTGTGGAAAGTTGATGAAACAATGAATTTAAAACTTAATTATAATATTAATCAAGGTACGAATAAATGAGAAGTCCCGAACCCTGCTCTGGTCTTTGGGCTCAAGAGGCTAGAGGTTATCCTCCAAGACACCTCTTGTGTCACGAGAATTAGACGTTAATCCTAGGCCTCATGGCCCAATATGGATAAAATGTGCAAGTCTTAGGCTCTCCGAGGCGAGAGAAACTTTCCCAATGTTCTATTGGGTGGCGACTCCATGAAACCTCCTTGTTGCCCAACATAGACGCACTTGCGATTTATCGCAAGCTGTTGACGGACCCACAATTGCCCCGATCGCCCACGTGCGGGCGGTCGAGCGGGCGGCCGCGGGGATCCGGCGCGCGTCACAGTGGCGACTCCACTGGGGAAAAAATCTGGAATTTTTGGTGGAAGAAGAAGAAGAAATCTGGAATTTTTAGGTCTAAAAAATGTGGAGAGGAGAGGAGAAGAGAGGCTACTTTGATTTCATCATAAACTATTTATAGGATAAAATAGGTTGCCCTAATTTAATTAAGGAAAAAACCTATTTTAACCCAAAATTATTTTATTTTTAATGATAAAATCAAGTTTTATTATTTAATTACCTAAAAAAATATTTTAGAATTTAATTTGAAGTCAAAAACCCCAAAAAAATGGGATAAAAAACGGATTTTTGGGTGAAAAAATCGGAAAAAAGGCTGAAAAAGAGGAAAAGGGTATCAGACCCTGTACCGACGGCCAGGAGGCCGTCGCCACAGAGGGCACCGCCCGTCGCTATAGAGCGACGGGCACTCACGCGGCGAGGCGCGCGATTCCCGCCCGAGCTTCGCGCGGGAATCGCGCGAAGAGGCGAGCGGTGCGGCGCGCAGCGCGCAACGCTGCGCGTCGCTTTTTAGCGACGCGCAGCATTGGCGACGCCGCGCGTCGCTAAATCGCGCCCAGCGCGCTGGGCGCCTGGGCGTCGGCGTGCTGGGCGCCTGGCGCCTGCGAGCTGGGCGCCCGCGCGCCTGCGCGCTGCCGCAGGCGCGCTGCCGCGCCCGACACTCGCGGTCCGAAAATTTTTTTTATTTTTTTTAATTTTTTTCTATTTTTTTAAATTTTAAATTGACTAAAAACACCATAATTTTAAGTCCCCATTTTTCAAAATTTATTTTTTAAATCTCTTTTTTTTTTATTATTTTCTAATTTTCACTCTAAAATGCAAATTTGACGAGAAAATCATCACCTTTAACCTTTTAAGCCTGTGAAGGCAATTATCATCATTGGGTAACTTCGATCTAGGCTGACTCAGGACCCGGTGTCTACAGTTGCCCCCAGTTTAGGGGAATCTAGTACACTAGTGTCTAGGTGAGCCTAAACTCAAAGAAGAAAAGGAAAGAGACGCGTACCTGAGTCGGCCGTCTTTCCGAACTGGAGAATTCTGAGATGGTGGTATGTTTTCGTTTGTTGAAGTGGTGCTATCTGTGAGCCCTTCGGTTGATTGCCCCCTGAGAGGTCTTCGGTTCATCGATCGTTTGTTTGCCCCCTGAGAGGTCTTCAGTTCATTGATTGTTTGCCCCCTGAGAGGTCTTCAGTTCATTGATTGTTTGCCCCCTGAGAGGTCTTCAGTTAGCTGCTCCCTGAAAAGTCTTCGGTTTATTGATTGTTTGCCCCCTGAGAGGTCTTAGATTTGCTGCTCCCTGAGAAGTCTTTGGTTGATTGCTTGTTTGCCCCCTGAGAGGTCTTAGATTTGCTGCTCCCTGAGAAGTCTTTGGTTGATTGATCGTTTGCCCCCTGAGAGGTCTTCGGTTCATTGATTATTTGCCCCCTGAGAGGTCTTCGATTTTCTGCTCCCTGAGAAGTCTTCGGTTTGCTGCTCCCTGAGAAGTCTTCGGTTTGCTGATCGTCTGCCCCCTGAGAGGTCTTCGGTTTGCTGATCGTCTGCCCCCTGAGAGGTCTTCGGTTTGCTGCTCCCTGAGAAGTCTTCGATTTTCTGCTCCCTGAGAAGTCTTTGATTTGCTGCTCCCTGAGAAGTCTTTGATTTGCTGCTCCCTGAGAAGTCTTTGATTTTATGCTCCCTGAGAAGTCTTTGATTTACTGCTCCCTGAGAAGTCTTCGATTTTCTGCTCCCTGAGAAGTCTTTGATTGATTGCCCCCTGAGAGGTCTTTGGATGGTGCTTGGATTGATGATTAAGCTGGTATATGGATCGATGAATGAGTTGAGGTTTTGATTGATGATTTGACCGATGTCATCACTCGGCTTTTGCCGGTGTCCGCCTCAAGTCTCTCTTTCTACAAAATAAGGAAACTAAACTATGCAAAAATGGTGAGCATGCAAGTGAAATGCATGAGTAATGCAGGAATGCAGGATAAAAATTCATCTATGTGAACTCGAAGATGATGCCGGGCTAGTTGCGATTTGCGATATAATTGATGCCTTTTGAGCTGCTTTTGAATTTCATGCCCTTTGGGATTGTGAGATTCTCACCTGGTACCTGTAGTCATTATTTGAAGGTAGTGCGTCCCTTGTGGATTTTCACACTAGCTTTTCTTAGCGGGAGATGCGTCCTTTGTGGATTTTCACATAACCCTGTGCCTTATTTTTTTTTTTTTTTTTTTGCCTGGAATGGACCCAACCCAATCCAGCGGCTTTTCTCTTTCTTCTTTTTTTGAAGGACAGACTGCCTGTTTTCAGGTTTTCACCCTATCCTTTTGCCTACCCTCTGCTACTCTCAGCACGCAAACGCTTCAGCCGATTCATCCTGCTATCAAATGAGAAGAATCAAGCTCATGCAACCATGTCCTAAGACTCCCTAAAGATTCTTAGCATTGGCGACGCCGCGCGTCGCTAAATCGCGCCCAGCGCGCTGGGCGCCTGGGCGTCGGCGTGCTGGGCGCCTGGCGCCTGCGAGCTGGGCGCCCGCGCGCCTGCGCGCTGCCGCAGGCGCGCTGTCGCGCCCGACACTCGCGGTCCGAAAATTTTTTTTTTTTTTTTTATTTTTTTTCTATTTTTTTAAATTTTAAATTGACTAAAAACACCATAATTTTAAGTCCCCATTTTTCAAAATTTATTTTTTAAATCTCTTTTTTTTTTTATTATTTTCTAATTTTCACTCTAAAATGCAAATTTGACGAGAAAATCATCACCTTTAACCTTTTAAGCCTGTGAAGGCAATTATCATCATTGGGTAACTTCGATCTAGGCTGACTCAGGACCCGGTGTCTACACCTACTTTGAGACAGAGGATTGTGGATGCTCAGAAAGATGATGTGAGACTTCAGCGGATTGTGCATGAGGTCAGATCGGGTAAGCAGTCAGAGTTCTCAGTTCAGGATGAGGTGCTTATGTTCAGAGATCGTTTGTGTGTGCCAGAGTCTGAGGATTTGAGGAGACAGCTTATGAGTGAGGCGTATAGTACAGTCTTTACTATGCATCCGGGCAGTGAGAAGATGTATAGAGACATGAAGCAATTCTATTGGTGGTCCGGTATGAAGCGTGATATAGTGGATTTTGTTTCCAAATGCTTGACTTGTTAGCAGGTAAAGGCCGAGCATCAGGTTCCTTCGGGTTTGCTTATGCCTTTATCTATTCCTGAGTGGAAATGGAATGATATCGCCATGGACTTTGTTTCTAGTTTGCCTTTGACTCAGAGGAAACATGACTCAGTTTGGGTTATTGTGGATCGGCTTACGAAATCAGCTCACTTTTTGCCAGTTAGAGTGGACTACTCCATGGACAGATTGGCCAGTATCTATGTGGATGAGATAGTTCGGTTGCATGGTGTGCCTTTGTCCATAGTTTCAGATCGGGATCCGAGGTTTACTTCCAAGTTTTGGAAGGAGTTACAGAGAGCTTTGGGCACTAGGTTAAACTTCAGTACAGCGTTCCATCCTCAAACCGATGGTCAGTCAGAGCGAGTCATTCAGATTCTGGAGGATATGATGAGGGCTTGTGCTTTGGATTTTCCGGGTAGTTGGGACAGATATGTATCGCTTATGGAGTTTGCCTACAACAACAGTTTTCAGTCGAGCATTGGTATGGCACCATATGAGGCTTTGTATGGTCGTCAGTGTAGGACTCCGGTTTGTTGGACCGAGCTATCTGAGAGATCTATGATTGGACCAGACTTGGTTAGAGATACTGAAGAGAAGATCAGAGTGGTACAGCAGAATTTGAAGGCAGCCAAGGATCGACAGAAGTCTTATGCCAATTTAAAAAGGAAAGATGTGCATTTTGAGATCGGGGACAAGGTTTTCCTTAAGGTTTCACCTTGGAGGAAAGTGCTTCGGTTTGGCAAGAAAGGCAAACTTAGTCCTCGTTTCATTGGACCTTATGAGATTTTGGCTAAGGTAGGACCTGTAGCCTATAGATTAGCGCTACCATTGGAACTAGCAAAGTTGCATGATGTCTTCCACGTTTTGATGCTTCGTCGGTACATATCAGATCCTTCGCATGTACTTTCGGTTCAAGATATTCAGGTTCAGCCAGATTTTTCCTATGATGAGGAACCGCGAGCTATTCTAGCCCGAGAGGTGAGACAGTTGCGAAGTAAGCAGATTCCCTTGGTTAAAGTGTTGTGGATCCATCATGGAGTCGAAGAAGCAACTTGGGAACCAGAAGAGTCGATGAGAGCTCAATATCCACAGTTGTTCAGTTCATATGAGAATTTCGAGGACGAAATTCTTATTAGTAGGGAAGAGTTGTCACACCCCGTTTGCCCCCTAGTAGAATGAGCCTGTCTGTATGAGCATGCATGTGCATGTGTTCAGCATGTCATAAGGGTATTTTAGTAAAAATGTATGTTTTTGGGTTTATTATTATGTGGGTGCATACATGGCATTAGTATGTGATTTAATTGGGAATTACTTGTGTACATTGGAGCATACCATTGTAGGGTGTTTTTAGTTGTGTTTGCATTAGATGTGTGTGATGTGTGGGGTTAGGGTGTGAGTGAGTAAGTTCCACCACCAAGAAAATGACATGTGTATTAGGTTAGGGAAAATGAATAAAGAAAAGAAGTAAGAAAGAAGAGAAGATCAGATTTACGTTCTTCCTCTTCAACCTTCATCTTCTTCCTCCTTTTCCCTTTCCTAAATACTGCTAACTGTTAATCAAGTTGTGTTGTGGAGATTGCTCACTCTTGCTTCTAACTTGGTAAGTACATATCCTTGTCCTTGTCTTACTATAATTCTTCTTCTTCTTCCTTGAGTTTAGGTTTAACTTAGGGTTGCATTATTGAATGTTTATGTTTAGCTGAGACTCCTCGCGATCCCAAAGGCAAGGAGATTGCTGGGAGCAGTGGGACTAAGTGAAGAGAAGCTTAGATTTCTGGTTTGGGAATATTTGCTTGTGATTTGTATGATTTTGAGTTTACTGTAAATTTCTAGGGTTTATGTTCTTGATGAACTTGATTGCATATATTCTTGATTTGGTTGATTAAATGTTGAAACTGGGTTGTATATATGTTTCTTAAATTGTTTGGGATGTTTTCCAGAAGGTAAGAACAGGTTTGATTGGTTTTGAATCAAATTTGGGATTGATTTCTGTATTCTGGAAAACTGGAAATCGAGTTACTGTAGAAATCCTGTTTTCCAGATTTTGAGTCTCGTGACTAGCCAAGGAAGAGAGGGCAAGTCACGAGACGTGACTTCCAGTCACGACTCGTGACCTGCCAGAGCAAAGCCAGTTACGAGTTGTGATTGCCTATCACAACGCATGACCGGCCTTGAGGAAGGCAATCACGAGACGTGACTCCCCGTCACGCCTCGTGACCGGCTTGATAAAAGGCATGACGCGTGATCGGATAAAGAGAGAAGCAAGTAACGAGACGTGACTTCCAGTCACGTCGCGTGACCAGCTTGAGCGTCGCGTGATCAGCGAGATCACGCCGCGTGATCTGCGAGGGACGAAGCAAGTCACGAAGCATGACCCACAGTCACGTCTCGTGACCTGCCTTGTGGGGAGGCCAGTCACGCCTCGTGACCAGCCAACCTCACCCGTTACCCGGTTCAGCCCTTTTTCCGAAATTTCCCGGCTTTTGACTCAGAAATGAATTTGGTGTTTCTTCTGAATGGACTTATATTGCGGTATGATGCATGCCATACTTTTATATGCTTTGATATAAGTGATACCATGAATTTCTGATGAATTCTATTTCGTACCCTGAAATGTGATTTGAATGACACTGAACCTGCTAGAGTCGTGTAAGTGGATAGTTAGGCATGCCTAATAGAGTCTTTAGCTGTAGCCCTCAGTTCAGTTTGGACCCCGATCAGGTCCCCGTTTGGTTCCTCGCGAACCCTTCAGTATTAGGATCTTGTTTAAGATCCCCTCAGTATACAAATAATGTGTTTTGATAAAAAAAATGAATGACTTTTGATTTGTACCTGTGAGGTACCCTCAGTATTCGATTCGTACCCGTAAGGTACCTTCAGTACACTCGTTATCCACTATCTAGAGTCAGCAGGTGTTCTTTAAATGTTTAATAGAATTGTTCTGATCTGATTTGGCTATTAATTGGAATATCTGAATGAGTTTAATGATGAAACACATGTTGGATTATTCTGGAATGGATACGATTATGAGATACTGATTGTATGGCTTTTAAATATGAGCATGTTTGTATGGATTATGATATAGCCTTTGCATTCTGCCATTGTGAATGTGTTATGCCTTGACGACCATTGTGAATGGCCGTCCATTATTTATGTGTGTTTCCCCACTAAGCGTTTATCGCTTAGCACGGTGTTTTTACCCGTGCAGGTGCGGAAGGAGTTTTGCTTTGAGAGAGTCGCCGTCATCAAGGCAACACAGAAGAGTTTTAATGTAGGGCTCAGTTTTGTATCAGTGATGATTCTTTTTGTATAGAACTCTCTGTATCAGTTTTGTTTCAGCTTCCGCGTTTGTAATTATATTTTGGATATGTAATATTATTTTGTATCAGCTAGTTGATCAGAACATTATTGTAATAGTTATTATAGTAATGCATGATCAGCTTTTGCTTTCTGCATGTAAAGTTTTAATTATACCGTATTTCTGTATGTATGTTAAGAATGAATGTATGTTTTACTTTGTACTTGCTTGGTGGCACCTTTACTCATACGGCATCTCACTCCTTCTCGGATGGGATCGCCTACGTATGGGAAGGGGGTGTTACAAGTATTGTTGGTAAGGGGGAATGGCATGTATGACGGGCATCTTTGAAGTATTAAAGGATTTGTGTAGCGAACGACAAAAGTTAAATGGTTTATGCGTGAAGTGTTTGTGCTTTGATTTCTGATGTGCAGTTGAGTAATGATTATTCTTGTGAACATGTTTGAGTTGAATATAAGAAAGTGATTTAAGAGTATAGCGATGGTGATAAGTGTAAGCACGTGAGTAGTTTTAAAGTGAAGTGTACGAGTTTGTTAGTGGCTTGAAGTGTGGTTTTGGGATTTCTTTCAGGTGTAAGTGAATTTCGAGGACGAAATTGCTTTAGGAGGGAAGATTTGTCACACCCCAAATCGAGCCTAGTCGGAATGTGCATGCCAAGTTGGGATTTCAAGGGTAATTCGGTAATTTATGCATCCGAATATGGAACATTAAGGAATTTAGTGCAATAATTAATCTAATAAGTTTATTGGAGGAAGTATCTAGTGAAGTGTGAGTATTGTACCAAGGTATTAAATATCTACTTAAGTAATTATGTGGTGTATGCATATGTATGGTGCCTTGGTCTATGAAAGTCAAGATAGTGGAAATATTGGTTCAATGAGAGCTTGCCAAGTGGACTTGGTTGGTGGGCATTAAATGTGAAAGAAAGAAAAGAGAGAAAGAGAGAGATAACACAAAAAATCTGCATTCCCGTTCTCCTCCCTCTCACGTTTTCTCTTCTTCTTCCTTTCTTCATTTTCTGATCTTCTTCCTTGCTTTCCTTTTTGGCTAGAGTTTGTGCTTACTAAGGGGTGTTTTGATTGAGTTTTGGAGCAAGATTGAAGAGGTAAGTGTGGTGTTTAGGGTTTCCTGCGTTTGGGTGTTTGGGTTCTTCTTCTTCTTCTTCTTCTTATGGTTTTATTTAAGTTAGAGTTTGGATTAAGAGATTTTCTGGGTTTGTTTGTGCAAGGTTTTGGTGACAAGAAGAAGGATAAAGGAAAAGGGAAGATGGAAGGTTGAAGAAGAGTGAGTTGGATCTTCATTTCAAGGTTTGGGAGTTATTTGAGTTGTCTCTGTCCTAATTCTCATTTAGATTGCATGTGTGTTTTGTATTGTTTAAATCCTGGAAATTGATGATGGTTATTAGGCTTAAATGAGCGTATATTATATGGGCTTTTAATTGTATTGAATGAGCATGCATGATTGGGGAATTATTGAAATGATTGTGAGGATTGGTTGGTTTTACTGTAAAATTTCTGGTTTTCCAATTTTTGAGATTTTTATTTGTGAATGGATGATTTGATTTGAAATAATTGTTGCGATGTTGTGTTTTATGTTGTTTATGGTGTTTTTGAAGCTTATTTGGGGTAAGGTGATTTCGAAATGATTTGGGTCAAAATGGTTTTGATTTGGGGAAAAATTTTGGGTTTCTGCATTTTGCTGGGAATTGGGAGTCTCGTCTCTGTCGCGCTGTCTCTATCGCGAGCGCTACAGAGAGGAACTTCAAGTTCTCGTGTAAAAGCTCACTATAGCTTGTCTTGTGTCCGACTCGGATGGTGAAGCACGACTCATGCTCCTTTGGCGTGCAAGTCGTGCATCTCAGCTGGACGTCTCCGTGGCGTGTTGTGGAGCACGATTGAAAAGAAACAACATGGACACGAGTCGTGTCCCTCAGCACGACTCATGCTCATGTCATTGCCTCTGCATGTCGTACTTGAGGAGCATGACTGGGAAGAGCCATTGACACAAGTCGTGTCTCTCAGCACGACTCGTGTCCATGACTCTTCTGTCTCGAGCGCGACTTGGTCGCGAGCATGACAGAGACCCCTAGTCCGCCCTATTTTCCCGCGCGCCTAGTTTTTTGAAAATGAGTTTTAAATGTCCTTTTCAGGGTTTTTCCTTACTATATGTTATATGAACTTGTTTTATGCCCATTATATTACGGATTATGCACGCTAAATTATATGTTGTGATTTGAAATATGATTTGTATTGTTATTCTGAAGTGTGTGTTTATTGAAGTGATGATATGTCAATATTTGATTATGATATGCTTAGGAATGGTGATCCCTGTTAGACTATTATCTGATTTAAATTGTATGATTTGGTTTATCAGTGTTAATTATTGTGAATTGTATCGCATGTTACATTTTAAATACTAGTGAGTTATGAATTCCAATTTCATGGTTATTTATTATGAACATGTTCTACTAAAATGTGAAATGTGTTATGCATATCTTAGTCTGGTATGTTATTATAACGGTGATTAGTCATATGATGTGTTGACTGAATTATATCATATGCCTTGCAATATGAATTGTACGATGCATGTTTCTTCCTAGTGCATGGGTTATGCTTATTTATTCTCATTTATGCATGATTGATATGGTGAACTATACGTTTGTGAACTAATGATTGATATATGAGCAATTTGGTGAGTATCATGAAATGAGTTTGATTTATTATGCAAGCCTGAGTTTTGTGATCCATGCTATGAATAATGTGTTATGCTTAAATGTGATGGATGTTATACATGACCTGCGAGAATCAGTCTAGTGGATAGTTAGGCATGCCTAATAGAGCTCTTAGTTGCAGCCCTTTGGACGTTTGGACCCTGATCAGGTCCCCGTTTGGTTCCTCGCGAACCCTTTTAATGTGTTCAGATCCTCGCGATCCTTTTTAATGTGTTTGGATCTTGTTTAAGATCCCCCTCAGTAAAATGTTTTAAATGTGATAAAGTAAAATGGTTTTCGATTCGTATCCGTAAGGTACGCTACCGTATTTTTGGTTATCCACTAAAGTGAGTCAGCAGGTATTCTGTTTGCTTTGTCTGATATGAATTTGAGAATGTGATTTCTGAATGAGCATGATTTTGGCTATGTGAATCAGTTATTTATCCGAATGTGATCACGAATCTCTGAACGGGTTTAATGTGACTCAACATGTACATTGTATATGTACATCGTATAATATGTATACTGCTCTTCGGTACAGTGATGAGATAAATTAATATGTATATGAATGTGAGCTAGAAGTTCTGAATGCTTTGGTTAATTGGTATGTATATTAATGTGCTGTTGTGCTGTTAATCGATTTGGTTAATATGGGATTTAGTATGAGTATGAATATGATCTTGAACTAGCAATGCAACAAATTTATATTCTGCTATATGTTTCTTTGGTCTCAGCTATTGTAGTATCTTCGGCATGCTGTCATGTGTTCATGTTTCATGGCATGATATTTTATGTATTATAGTTGCGCAGGGGAAGTGTCGTGGTATGGACGTTGTCCCTTGGGTTTTGGCTAATGTGTGTGTGTTATGGCCTGATAAAAGTATGTTTAGATATCTAGTAATTTTGCATGATAGTTGGGTGCATTATTGCATGGTAATCTTATTGCACGTGTATGGGTTTTCAATTAACGTTTGGGTTACTGGTATGAAGGTAGCATGTTTAGTTATTGAGTAGCTAAGCTTGACGCGGTTTTGATATCTGATACCTCGGTAAGTATATGCATGTGAGATTGTATGCGTTTCTGGATGATAATACTTGTATCTTGTATAGTACTCTGTCTGCTGGTTTGATCGACACGAGTTTTGAATGTGGATATGATTTTCATAATGCATGGTTCTTATATGCAAGTATGTATATCTATCTGTTAGGACTATGTGTTTATGCAATTCGAATGTGTTATGCCTTGACGACCATTGTGAATGACCGTCCATTTTGTTGTGTGTTCTCCCTACTAAGCGTTATCGCTTAGCACGGGTTCTTTTCCCGTGCAAGTGGCAGGTTTGGTTCGGTTCGAGTCGCGCTTCTGTAGGGTCGGCCACATAGGAGTTAGAAGTTTTGTTATTTTGTACTCAGCTTCTGTATTTTGGGATTTTGTATTTCTGTAGCCTTATTTATATGTGGTTATATGTAAGGATCTGAATACAATATTTGGGCTATGTAAATGTTATTATATTTATGTTTAAAGTTGTTCCTTGGTTTTATCGTTTGCCTTATGCTTCCGCTGATTGAATGATTGAATGGGGATATGCATGTGCTTATGCTTCCGCTTAGTGCCTGCATGTGTTTGAGTTAATGCATGACCAGCTTTTGCCCGCAAGGTAAGTTTTTAATTATCCCGTATTTAAGCATGTATGATTATATATGAATGTATGCTTCCGCATAGTGTATGTGAGTGAGCATCGGTAGCGCTCTCCGGCATCCTTCCAACGGGGATGTAGGGGGTGTTACATTTTTTTGTAACGACTGGTGGGTCCATCCCTGGAACATATCCTGTCACATCCCGTTTGCCCCCTAGTAGAATGAGCCTGTTTGTGTGAGCATGCATTTGTATGTGTTCGGCATAACATAAGGGTATTTTTATTAAAAATGCATGTTTTTGGGTTTTGTTCGTATGTGGGTGCATATATGGCTTTAGGGTGTGAATTAATTGGGTAATAGTTGTGTGTACTTGAGCATATCATTTTATGGTGTTTTAAGTTGGGATATGCTTGTGTGTGTGTGTTCATACCATTGTAGGGTGTGTATTAGTTGGGAAAGTGTTAGGTGTGTGTAGAGCATGTTAGTTTAGTGTGAGTGGTTAGCTTCACCAATAGGAAATGGACACATACTTAGGGCAAAGAAAAGAAAAAGAAAAAGGGAAGAAAGAAGGGAAAATGGCAGATTCACGTTTCCTTCTTCACTCACCTTCTTCTTCTTCATTTTCTTCATTCTAAGAACTGTATTGAGGATTCAAGACTTTATTGGTGAAGTTAATCATCTCTTTGCATCTTCTCTGGTAAGTAATTGTATTCTTCTCATTTTGTTCTCTCATTTGTTTCTTCTTCTTCTTCCTTGAGTTTAGATTTAACTTAGGGTTTGCATTGTTGGGTGTTCTTTGATTTGTTGTGTTTAGCTGAGGCCCCTCGCGATCCCAAGGGCAAGGAGGTTGCTGGGACGAGTGGAGCTAAGTGATTCAAGCTTAGAATCTCAGGTTTGGGATTTTTGATTGTGAATTGTGCTTGATTTGAACTTACTGTAAAATTCTAGGGTTTATGTTCTTGATTGTGGTAATGTATGATTTTGGTTGTGATGAGTGTTGAATTAAGTTGTTATATGTCATTTTGATGCTTAAATGATCTTCTGGAAGGTAGGAATTGATTTGTGTGATTTTGATTCAAGTTTGGAGTTGATTTCTATATTCTGGGAAAATTCTGGAAAACTGGAAAATCGTGTTACTGTACAAAATTCCCGTTTTGCTGTGTCTGTCGCGTGACTATCCAAGAAGAGAGGCAAGTCACGAGACGTGACTTCCAGTCACGACTCATGCCCTGCCAGATAGAAGCTAGTCACGAGTTGTGACTGCCTGTCACAACTCGTGACCAGCCAAGAGGAAGGCAATCATGAGGCGTGACTCCCAGTCACGACTCGTGACCAGCCTGAGACAGTCACGCGTGACCAGCCCTAAAGAAGCCAGTCACGAGACGTGACACCCAGTCACGACTCGTGACCAGCGAGAGAGAAGGGATAAGTCACGTCGCGTGACCAGCGAAGGAAGAGAGCCAGTCACGAGACGTGACTCCCAGTCACGACTCGTGACTGGTTTGTGAAGGAGGCCAGTCACGAGTTGTGATGCCAGTCACGACCCATGATCGGTCAACCTTGTTGGTCACCTCCGTTTGGCCTATTTTCTGAAATTTCCCGGTTTTAACTCAACAATGAATTCCGTAATTATTTTGAATGGATTTATACTGCTGTATCATGCATGTTATATTTTTATATGCTTTGATATGAGTGATACCATGATTCTTCTGATGAATTTTATGTTATCTTCTGGAATATGGTTTGAATGACGCATAACCTGCTAGAGTCAAGTAAGTGGATAGTTAGGCATGCCTAATAGAGTCTTTTAGCTGCAGCCCTTTATTTCGTTTGGACCCCGATCAGGTCCCCGTTTGGTTCCTCGCGAACCCTATTGTGTAAGGATCTTGTTTAAGGTCCCTTTTGAAAATGATTTGTAAAAGTTATAAGTAAAATGGTTTTCTCGATTCTTACCCATAAGGTACTGTCTGTAATCGGCTCGTACCCGTAAAGTACTGTCTGTACACTCGTTATCCACTACCCAGAGTCTGCAGGTGTTCTTTTGATGTTCGATTGGTTCACGCTACTCTTATGACTATATACATGTGATATCTGTATGAGTATGTTGATGAAATGTATGTTCTACTAATCTGGAAATGGATATGAATTTGAGATGCAGAATGTATGGCTTTAAATTGTGAGCATGTTCTTATAAATTATGTTACGAGCTATTGCATTTTGCCATTGTGTATGTGTTATGCCTTGACGACCATTGTGAATGGCCGTTCATATTTTATGTGTATCTCCCCACTAAGCGTTTATCGCTTAGCACGATGTTTTAACCCGTGCAGGTGCGGAAGGAGTTTTGCTTTGTGAGAGAGTCACCGCCGTCAAGCCAACACAGAAGGTTTAGTGTAGGGCTCAGTTTGTAATCTATGATGATTCTTTTTGTTAAGAACTCTCTTGTATCAGTTTTGTTTCAGCTTCCGCTATTATACTTATATTTTGGATATGTAACATCTTTTGTTTCAGCTAGTTGATCAGAACATTATTGTAATGGTTTTGTTATATTAATGTATGATCAGTTATTGCTTTCTTTTCCTTTTAAAGTTTTTAATTATCCTGTATTTCAGTATGTATGTTATGAATTAATGTATGATTTGCTTTGTATCTGTTTGGTGACACCTTTACTCATACGGCGTCTCACTCCTTATCGGATGGGATTGCTTACGTATGGGTAGGGGGTGTTACATATCCCGTCGGAAGTAGGTTCACCGCAGTAGTCGGTTCACCGCGTCGTACTCACGGTCTTTACACTTCCCCTTGTGCCTTTTTTCCTTTCGTGGGATTCGAACCCAGGACCTAGGGAATAAGTCCTTAATTCATAGAATCCCACTACCATTAGGCTAGTCTAGCCTAATGGTAGTGGGATTCAGGCTAGTCTAGCCTAATGGTAGTGGGATTCTATGAATTAAGGACTTATTCCCTAGGTCCTGGGTTGAATCCCACGAAAGGCAAAAATACACAAGGGGAAGTGTAAAGACCGTGAGTACAGCGCGGTGAACCGGCCCTTGCGGTGAACCGACTCTCGACGGGATATGTTTCGGGGATGGACCCATCGGTCATTACACAGCCCAAAACGCGTGACCGACGGGCGTCCCTGGGAGCGACAGACGGGCATAAGGGCGACCCTCGACGTCCCGTTGCTCGCTTGAGCGACGGCCATCAGTAGTCCTTATGCCTGTCGGTCGCCTCTGCTTCCGAATAGCAACCCAAAATTAAAATTTTCCTTTTTTTTGTTTTAATTTGAATAAAAAGGATTTTTATGCAAGAAATCACAGAAAATGATTGAATTCAAAGTCATAGGTCCAAAATGTTTACCCTTGGATTTTTACCTCGTGAAGGTAAATGTTGCAAGATTCTGACTCCTCGAGTTCTACAAGGATCAGATTGTGATCGCACGATCGAGAGGGATTTTCAGTTGCAAAAATCTCACTTTGAAAAATAAATCAAGAGAAGAAAATTGTTTTTCTCTTTCTTGGGATTTGGACAGCAACAAATATCTGAATTAGCTAGATGGATGAAAACGAATGGATCTCACTTCCTCAGATTAGCGTAATTCGAGAATAAAATAAAGAAAAGAAATTTTGAAAGAAATTTGTTTTTGTAGAAATTGAAGATGAAATCTTCTGTGAAAAATTGCTAAGCTTTAGTTTTCTAATAAAAAAATTTCTAATCAATAATTTCTCAGCTAAATTCCAACCCTGAAAACTAAATCCTCTTCCCCTATTTATAGGTTTAGGAGAAAATTTCAAATAACTTTAAATTTTAAATTCAGATTTGAAGAGGATTTTTCAGAATCAAATCAAAACCGAATGATTTTCAGAATATTCCTAAAATCCAATCTAATATTCAAAAATATTTGAAAAGATTTGGGAAATTTAAAAAGATTTAAAAATATTTTGTAAAATTCCTTAAATTTTGAAGAATCCGGCAGTTAAAACAACCAGATAATCGACCGACGGGCTGCCCGTGGATTACTGACAGGCGTCGATCGCAAGGGGTACTAGCGGTCGTTTGATTGGCGGGCTCTACACGTGGTACGGAGATGAGAGACAGTCGTCTCCTACGAGGAGCGGGCATTGCTCAGTCGAGCGATGGGCGTCACTCAAACGAGCGACAGGCGCTGCTCAACCAAGCAACGGCCCCATTCCCGAGCAACGGGCGTCTCTCATTAGAACGACGGGTTCACTTCCCCGAGCGACGGCTGGCGCTCGACATGAGAGACGGGTCTCTCACGTGAGCGACGGGCTATTCACCAACGATGGGCTGCCCATCTATGGATTCAAAAGCCCATTTTAAAATTAGAACTCTTTTCGACTGTCTGAAATCCCCTGTTTAGCCAGAACACCTTCGATCCTTATAAAACTGGCGGACGAACATCCACAACTTCTGTCCCTCGCCCGGAAACCAACGTTAGTACTTCATCGGGTAACTCTAATCTGGATTACCTCAGGACCCGGTATCTACATTCACACACCGACAAGCTGGTGTTTATCAGTCGCTCAGCCGTGGTTTCACACATCGAGAAGCTGGTGTTTTGCCAATCACGCAACTCAACTGTGGTTTCACGTGTTGACAAGCTAATGTTCATCAATCACACAACACGACAATACTTTCGGATGCCGACAAGCTGGTAATGGAACTAATCACAGCAATCGAGGACAACAACGCAGCAGGTAGGTCACCGCCTCAGGTACGCGCTTCGTTCCTCTCTTTTTCTAAATTTTGGCTCACCCAGAGACCCAAGTTCTAGGTTTCCCAAAATTGGAGGCAACTGTAGACACTGGGTCCCGAGGCAGTCCAAGATCAGAATTACCCGATGATGAAAGTGATACTTGCCACAAGTAAAGGTGTCAAAAATGATGTCTTCCTTGTTGAAAAATTCTCTCTGTTCCTCTAAAAATTTCAACCCAAAAATTCGCATTGTTACTCTTTTTTTATTTTTTATTTTTATTTTATTTATTTTATTTTATTTTTATTTTTATTTTTTTTATTTTTTTTTATTTTTTCATTTTTATTTTATTCGCGTGCACGGCCGGTGCAGGGGCGGTGCGTGCCTGCGGGTGTGTGTGCTGCGAAGGCATCGCGCCCCAAGGGGCGTGTCCCATTGGGGCGCGCACGCCTCCCTGGGATGCGTCTCGCCGAGGCACGTGTGCCCCCTAGGGCTCGTCTCGCTTGGGGCGCATCTCGCCTGCGCTTCACGTGGGCATTTTTGCCCCTTTGCGCGGTCGCTTTCGCCTGCATTTTCTTGGTCAATTTTTCAGTCTGAAAATTTTGTTTCATGTTTTTATATCATTTTTAGGTTATTGAAATTAGAAACAGTACTTTATCCCTTCCCATTTTGGGGACAAGATAGGAAAATAAGTGAAGACTTGGTCTTCATTTCAAGGGGGCTGAAAAGGGGGATTCAAAAAAATAAAAAAGAAAACTTGGTCTTTCTCTCAAAAAAAGAGGAGTAGCCGTGGTTTCCTTAAGGCAAAAATCAAAGGAAATTCAAAAGCCTTTAATTCTTTCTTCTTTTTTTTTTTTTTCTTCAAGAATTGTTCTTTTTAGTTCCCGGATGGTTTTGAGCTTGGAAAATTAATTTCCTTTGCTCTAGTTTCCACCAGGAAATATTTTCACCAAAATAATTTCTTGAGTTAAACTTGTTTCAAAACACAATTTTCATATTTTCTTCAAATATTCATCACCGCAAAATATTGACAAGGAGGATGGAGCTAAACTCCGCTTTTCTCCAATCTATAAATTCTGAGGGTAAACATTCTTGGACCCGTTCTTATCTAATTTTATTTATCATTTGTTGTTGTCAATATTATTATTATTTTTTGTTATTATTACCATATTTATAATTTATTTCTAGTATTTTAATGTGATTATTATTTTTGACGTGGTATTATGTTTCATTTTAACCACTGATTAATATTGCTATTGTTATTGGTGTTTAGTTATCATTGTCATAGTGATTCCCGTTGTCCTTTTTTTTCTATTAATATTATTATCCAGTTGTTATTATTATTATTATTATTATTATTATTATTATTATTATTATTATTATTATTATTGTGTTTTACTCTTGTCTTTTTCTCTTTATCATCATTATTATTATTATTATTATTATTATTATTATTATTATTATTATTATTATTATTATTATTGTGTTAATGATATTGTTATGATTATTATTGTGACTATTATTATTGTGTCGTATTATTATTGTTATTTATTTTTATTATCAATATTATTATTTCATGTTTGTTTTACTCTGTTGGTATCATTATCACTATGTTATTGTCATCATGATTATATTGTTCTCCCCTTTTGGCCATAGTTTTTATTTTTGGCATGACTCGTGTTAATTTATTTGCATGTAAATATTTGTACATTAAATTAATATGTCTTATATTTTGATTCATCTGGTTGGAATTGTCACTAATATTTTTTATATATTATTTTCTGTCTGAGATTAAAATTTGAGTTGCATTATTTGAGCATTCCCGCGACCACGCAGAGGGGGTCGCAGCGCGTGGGAGGCTATGTCGTTTGGTGAGACCTTTTCTTGTTTCCCTCTCCTTATGTTGTGCTTATTTGTAAATAATTATTTTATTTATGCACGCGTGCGATAAAATGTTGTAAAAATATTTTTATAATTAAATTGGGATTTTCACTATTAAAATTTGAACTAATGTCCCACGTTTTAGCCAAGGAGTGTAAAATGTCACAATAAAACGAAGAGTTAACTTTGTCCAAAAATGGAATCACTCATCCCGGTTTTCAATCTAACAACCAAACCACTCTTTGATCCCTTTTCAAATAAGTACGAAGGAACCAATGTTCCTAAACATTCAAACAAATGCAAAGGAACCAATGTTCCTAAATCAAACGAATGTCTCGATTTATGTATGTTTTTCTTATGTTTGATTTTGTTTGATTGTTTAAATTTATGATCATTTTCTTTTGGGCCCTTGTAATTAATTTTGGGGCAACATTATTTAATTTCCATTTGGGATTATATTCCGTCCCAATTTACACTTTTAATCTTCTTTTAAGGGGTTTGTATTCTGCCCCAATTTTCCTTGTAATTGTGTGCAAGGTGTGTTTACTACTTTCCTTTATTGCTTTATTTATCGCTTTCTTTATCACTTTCCTTTATTGCTTTTGAAAGCTTGCAATGTGCTTTTAATTAAATGCATTAACCGTGTGAGATAAGAGATAGAATTTTAGGAAGTTAAAAACTCATTTATAATTAACCAAAAGATAAATAAGAGTGAAGTTCCGAACACCAATCTCTGGTCTAGACCAATAAGAGGTTAGAGACCTTTCCCAATTTCTTGTAAATTGGGTAGTGACTCCAAAATACTTCAATGGTGCCTAAAGGCATCATGAGGCTAGATGATCCTTCCCAATGTTCTATTGGGAAGGAGGCATTCAAGATGTCTTATGGCACCCAAGATCAAGAGACGCGAACCAATCCCTCGAATCCTAAAAGCGGGTTCATGAGAGGGCTTTTGCTAGGTTTGGCGCACGTCACACCCACTATTTCCCTCCTCTAGTTTGTGTACTTTTGTGTGTTTTTCCTCCCAAAATGCACCGGAACTCCACCGGAATTATCCGAAACTTATTTGATACATGTTTAGAATTTTATAAAAAATAAATGAATGGTCACCACTTAGGAATGCAAGTGATTAAGGTTATAAACATGAATAAGCACTAAAGTACTTAAAACCTTAATGAGTCGAACACCTTCGAATAAATCCAGAAGTGGCATGACATGATATGTAAATGGATTATAAGTGGAAATACTACAATTTTGTATATTGAACCTTCAAAACTACGGGGTTCTGATTCCCAATCTCTTAGAATATGTAGGAAGCTTGAAATACAATTCCAAGTCCGAACTAAATCATAAAAACTTATTCGTACATAAAAGACAATGTATTAACTAAAGCTATGATAATGCCTTCGTAATTGTTAAAAATAAATATGGCATGTATGTGCAGATGTATAGAAAGTTTATTGGGCCATGAATGATTTGAGCCTCGAGTAGGCTTACTTATGGGTTAAAATGGTTATATGATGTTAATATTGAATTAAATGATTTTGTTAAATATGTCATGAACCGAAAATGAAATGAATTTTTTGTAAATAAAATGTTTTTTATGACTATTTAATACTGAATAATTCTTGACAAATTGAATAATCTAAGGTGTTTGGATGTGTATCATGTGGGCAAAGAGTTAGTTTGGGGTTTTGGGGAGGTATTGTTTGAAGAGAGCTATGCAGGACAGTGACGGAATGTGATGCTCATATCTGTCGTGAGAGCGACAGAGAACCCGTGATATGATCTTCCGTCAGACGCTCTCTATCGCAAGCGTGACCTTATGGTGCAATACATATCTGTCATGACCGCGACCCTCCTTTGTGCTATGAATGTTTACTTGTTTAATATACTTTGCATGGTTTTTTACTTATTGATTATATATGATTCAATGTATGAACTATAATATGTTATACCTCATGTGTAAGTAAGCTATTAAGTGAACAAAGTGATATGTATAAGATGCGAGAAGGTATAAACATTATGAAAGTGATTTGTTAACATTGATATGTGAATAAAAGCATGTGTTAATTGAATAAAGGTATATGCGAAGGACATGTGTATGTTTTGATGAACTCTTTGAAAGTGCATAACTTATTATAATTGGCATGATTATATTTTCTATATTATGCTTTTCTTTGGACCTTTTTGACGGCCATATTTAGTGGTCGTCCATATTTATTGTTTCCCACTAAGTTTTATGCTTAGCACAAATTTCTCTTTTAATTTGTGTAGGTGCTTGTGATCGAGTCCTTGCGAGGGTCATCCGCAGCAGTTCAGGCCAATGCAAAATTTATGATGAGGTTTTAGTGTAGATTGTGTATAGACTTAAAAGTAATGTGTACGAGTTGTAATTCTAAAATTTTATAAGTTTTGTAAAAAGTGTAA
Source organism: Excoecaria cochinchinensis (assembly GCA_947683425.1). Lineage (NCBI taxonomy): Eukaryota > Viridiplantae > Streptophyta > Magnoliopsida > Malpighiales > Euphorbiaceae > Excoecaria > Excoecaria cochinchinensis. The sequence continues at coordinate 11,182,525 of CANTUQ010000004.1, forward strand.
TATCAGTATGTGATTAAACTACCTGTAATAAGTTCTGAAAGAGTTTATTTTGTATTGTGATTCAATAGTAAGTTTATAGTTAATTGTACAAATGTATTTGAAAATGAAAGAAATTTTATACTCAGGTTTCGGCATAAAACTTTATAAATTTAAATGTTTTTTCGGTAATGCCCTTGACCGTCATCGTGAACCCGCCGGATCACAGTACGGGTTACCATGTATGGGTAAGGGATGTTACATGTTATACTTTATCTTGTATTACTAATCTGCATCCTGAATGACGGACATTTTTATCATGACACACATTTCAAATTCACACATACCGGTACTTTTAATACATGTAAACGAATAGCTTCATATAAATCACTTATCGATTACTTGCTTATAACGAATACCCACATTAAAGATTTTCAGTAGCACTACCCATCATTTATAATATACACTTAGTTCTATAAAAAAGTCATACATTAGGGTTCAGACTTAATAATATCTAGTTCTTCCAATTATTTAAACACCATATTGCCCAACCATATCGCTTAAACATGACTGTAAGCACCGTGTCCCGGAGCAGTCCGGATCAGAGGTTACCCTATGTTGAAATCAGTGTCCGAGCCTGCATAAAAGGGTTGGATTTGGAGGTTTTAGTCCCGCATTCCATGAGAAATGAGGCTTTTTACCATTCCTGGGTAGAGGGAGAGAAAAACATAGGTTTTTTCGAATCGAAAGGAATTTTTGTCCTCCACAGACAGCAAGCCCGTCTATGAAGTCAGCCCGTTGCTCCGAGTCACCGACGGCTTGTGGTATTTTTCGACACCCGTCGAAAAGTCACCGCCACTGTCAAAACGCCGCCTGGTTTCCCGGAGCACGCAACCGCTCCGACGCCCGTCGGTGGATGTGGCAGGGCCGTCGGACGAATCCTTATGTCAGAAGGATTCTTCCGACGCCCGCCCCCATACACCGACGCCCGTCGGTCGTGTCTGGCTATAAAAGCTCCGGATTTTCATTTGAAAAGGGTTGGAAAAATTTTCAAAGGAGGAAACTCTGCCCAATTTCAAGCAAATTTTCTCTCTCTTCCAACAAAACACACTTTCTAAGGGAATCTATTGAATCAAGGATCAAATCAATCAAAAGGAACTAAAACTAATTAGTTTTCTTTAGATTTTGACTCCAAAACCAATCTTTGAGGGGTTGAAGAAGAAATAGTTCATTTTCTTTCTTCGGTCCTTCATCTTTTGCTTCTCGTGGAATGCGCGGGGCTCTAATCAACACAAGAATCTCACCCAAAGCGATTATCTGAGGGTAAATATACCGGATTCTTTCTCCATTTCATCTCATATTTATTTCCTATTGTGTATTATTTTTAAGCATCTGTCCTTATTTTCTCTTATTTTGACTCTCTTATCTCCCTTTTGGGATAAAACCATTTTTTGACTTTGAAAAGGTTTTTCTCCATTCTGTTTTTTCGGAGATAGTGGTGACCGACGGGTCATCTTTATCACCGACGCCCGTCGGTCACCCACCTATAGACGCCCCTCCTTGAGTGACAAACGGGCATCTCGCTTACCTTAACCAACGCCCGTCGGTCAACCAAGGAAGGCCGTCGGTGGGTTCTGTCTCCATTTTTAATCATTTTTTAAGTCCCTTTGACTTCTTATATGTTAATTTTATGTATATTAACATCTCTTAACTTTCTATGAGTGTATATGATTCTCTTGGATAATCCCGAGCTTGAGCGGCTGACTACCATATTTGGAGGACTTCATCCGGTTTAGTTTTCCTAATTCTCTTAAGAATTTTCTTTATTTGTTATTCATTGATTATTTCATGTATATGGATATACTCTTTTCATACCTCGTTAATATATAAAGATGATCCAATGATTTGTACTCAAATAAAAATGAGATTTGTATAAGTTGCAAAAAGGGGGGTCCAACGCCCTATTTTTATCTAATAAAGATCACCACGAATAAAAATCCCCAATTTTAATAACGATGCATGCGAGGACCAAAGTCCTCAAAATAAGCAAATGCCCCGATTTATGTATGATCCGCACATGTACGGAAGGGAGTTGTATTCCGCTCCTTGTATTATTGTAATCTATTGCTTTCATTATCTATTTGATCATTTATCGCTTTCAAGATTTGAATAAATGCGCCTTTTAATCAAACTGCATAGTGTGGAGAGAGAGCGAATTAATGATATTAAAATTTGATCATAAAATAATTGAGGTAGAAATAAATGAGAAATCCCGAACCCAGCTCTGGTCTTTGGGCTCAAGAGGTTAGAGGTCATCCTTCAAGATACTTCTTGAGTCACGAGGCTTTAGCGCTAATCCTAGGCTCCTTAGGGTGAGGAGTTCACCTTCCATGATCCCTCTGGCTGGCCCAAAATGGATACCAAGCGCTGTCTTAGGCTCTCCGAGGCGAGAGAAACTTTCCCAATGTTCTATTGGGTGGCGACTCCATGAAACCTCCGTGTTGCTCAATATAGACGCACTTGCGATTCATCGCAAGCTGTCAACGGACCCGCAAATGCCCCGATCTCCCACGTGCGGGCGGTCTGAAAGGGCGGCGCTCGGGATCCGGCGCACGTCACAGTGGCGACTCCACTGGGGACGTTTATGGTTCGAGATTTCAATTTGAAAATACCTCGTTTAACATTTATGATTAAAATTTAATTCATAAATTTGCTTTCTCTCAAATTTGCATTTGCATATCATTAGAGCCTTAGAATATGCTAGTTTGGTCCCTCTTTTAGCCCCGGTGCGTTCCTGAAGCACCTCCTCATTTTCACTCAATTTGGGGAAGTGTTAAGGATAATCACCAGCCCAAGCCACGTACCTTAATGGTATATCAAAATGATGACCCGATCGGTCGCTATGCTCGTGATGAGATAGACCTGTCGGCAGGGATCATGCTTGGGTAGTCTTAAAGAAACATCTCCCTTGACCAAAGCTCATGCAATGGCTGTAGTTACTTTCCACAGGTGAAATGAACCCAAATCCCATGCTTGCTGTATGGATCCTCATGTATTGGGTGAGTCCAAATGTCTCACTTAGTAACCTAGCCAAAGGCTATCATGCCCCGATAGGGCCATGTCGAAATTTATGGAACGTCCAAATACGTGACGATCATTATCCATCCGCTTGTACATTAGCATAGGAGTGTCATGCTGCCGATTTTTCGCCGCGCACCATGCATGCCAATCGGGTCCCTTGTTGACCCTTCGGCTAATCCCACCTAGGAAAGAGACTGCACAACCACGTGTGTGGGAGAAATAAGGGCGGAAGGACCTACTTGCTTGCTTGTGCTCTGTAAGTGTTGCATATCACGATCATGCATTATAACTGCATTTTATGCATCATGCCTAACTTTTTGTCCCTGCAGCCATCATAGATCTGCCCAGGTGGACAAGATCACCAATCGGACGACTAATCCGAGTTCCTGAGTTTGAGCTACCCGGTAGAGAGGGCCTTTCAGAAATTCTGCCAGAAATCAGTCATACTGTATCTGAGATGGCAAACTCGCCCAGGGGGGATGATGCCACCAGGGCCATGATTGTGGAAGAAGTGGGCCGCCGTTTCGAAGAATTCGAGGGTAGGATGATGAATATATTGACCGTCTTGGCACAGTAGAATGCTCCACAGAATCCTCCTCCTCCTCTAGTGAGACAGAATGAGCCTGAGGAAGAAAGAGTTGAAAAGCGAGAAGAGCCCGTTAGGCCGCCCCCAGTAGAGTTAAGGTCAGTGGCCTCGGGAGAGCTGAGAAGAAGGCCAGTGTTGAGAATTGATGACGATAGAGATATCGAGGATGATAGGATAAGCATGGCATCTGAGAAGGGGAAGGCGCCTCAAACTGATGACTTTATTTTAAAGAAAATGGAAGAAAGGTTCGAAGCTATGGCTCGTATGATAGGCAGAGCTCATGGGATGAATCCGGAGGATAGGGAGTTAGACGGAGAGGACCCGATCCCTTATAACTTCAAAATGCCGGATGTGCCAAAGTTTGATGGTACTTCTGACCCGACCGCGCATGTGAAGCAATATTCTCTAGTCATGAAGGGGACCACATTGTCCAAGAAGCAGAAAGTGGAATACTTTTGTCTGAGTCTGACCTCTCATGCCATAGACTGGTATCATGGCCTTGACCGCCGCACTAAAGAAGATTGGGATTTGCTCACTAAAGAGTTTTTGAAGCAGTATGACTGTAACACCAGAATGGAGGTGACTCTGAAAGATCTTGAGCTACTTCAGCAGAAGACTGGGGAATCTTTCCATGATTATCTTACCCGATGGCGGAATCGAGTAATGGAGATGCGCCGAAAGCCTGACACCCAGGATCAAATTCGTCTATTCATTAAGAACGCAAGCCCGTACTTGAAAGAGGGGTTGAGGATGAAGGGGTTAAAGGACTGGGAATCTCTCAAAGATATAGCCATCGAAGCAGAGGGAGAATTCTTGGCTCGGAAAGCTGACAATAACAATTTCGCCAAAAGGGCTAACCCCGGTCAAGGAACCAGTAGGCCGGCAGGTCCCAGTAACAGCACTAGAAGAATGGGTGAAGTGTCTGCTACTGAGGTAACCACCCAGAGGAAGTTTTCGAATTTGGGGAGACCATTATCCTGGGTCTTGAGGAGGTTAATGAAGGAGGGAAAATTGTACCCTCTGGCTCTTAGGCCAGCTTTGACACAAGGGAAACCTGGACACAAAGATAACGAATTCTGTGCATTCCACCAGCAGTCAGGCCATATCACAGATAAATGCAAAGCGCTCCGACACTCTATCCAAGACTTGATTGATAGCAAGCAAATCTCTGACCCTGAGAAGAGAGAAATCGAGAAGAAGCCCGGTTATAATGTCGTACCACCACCCGTGTTTATGATCCAATCTTGCCTGCCAGAGTGGTACGTGCTACAAGATCTATATGGGAGAGAGAAGTTCGCTGCTGGTTATCTCAAGGATAGAGAGGAGAAGGCAGTTGTGGCGACCCTTGATTGCTGGTCTAGCAGTGAAAGCGGTGGAGAAGCCGAGGATGAAGAAGGAATGAACCTTGATTTGTGGGGCTCCGATGGAGACGAAGGAGAGATAGGGGCTGTGACGAGGAGTGGAAGGGTGATCCTCGAGATTACGAGGCTACCTGAGCCAGTGCAGCCATCCGCAGAGAAAGAGCCAGAGGAGAATCAGATTGTCAGACAGTTGAAGAAAACTGCAGCTCAAATATCCATATGGGATCTGTTGAGGCAATCCCCCTCTCATAGGTAGAAGGTAGTAGAAGCTTTGGTTGAGGCCACAGTCGCCACCACTATTTCCCCGTCAGAACTTTGGTTTAATTAAGGGAGGATCCGAGGAGAGATTGGTCTTTTCTGATGCCGACCTACCTGTTGAAGGTCGCAACCACAACCGACCCTTGTACATTAAAGCGCAGATTAACGATAAGCACACTGCTTGCGTTATGGTGGACGACGGGTCTTCTATCAATGTGTGCCCTTTGATAGCTTTGCAAGCTTTTGGTTTAAACAAAGATATGCTCAGTGGATCTGATCTGACTATCACAGCCTATGATAACTCGAGGAGGCAAGCCTCAGGAACCTTTAAGACTTTGGTCAAGACAGGACCTATTGAAGTGGAGGTTGAATTTGTAGTTCTGCCCATACCCGCTAACTTCTCAGCTTTGCTTGGGAGACCCTGGTTTCATAAATTAGGGGGACTGCCATCCACACTGCATCAGATGATAAAGTTCCCACACGAAGGGGAGGTGGTGACTATCAAAGCGGCCAGGGAAAACCAGGTCTCAGCGCTGGAAATAGCCAATAAACCTTTTAGTGGCTTCCACGTGTCCATGATAAGGGAAGAGTACGGGTCAGTGGATAGCCCAGCTGTGATTAATATGATGAAGAAGATGCATTATCTTCCTGGGGCTGGATTGGGTAGCAACTCCCAAGGACTGCAGACCGCAATCACCACTCGAGGGTAAAAGAACCGGAAAGGTCTGGGGTATAGAGGTGGCTTCTGCAAGAAGAAGATAACGGATAAGATCCCCCACATAACAGAGAGCTTCATACCAGCATCCTCAGTTTGTGCTTACACTGGCGAAGATGAGCCGCACTGGGTAGAGGGGAGGATTGTCCCTGGCTTCGAGATCTTTAATGATGTGTATGACTGGCATGTCGGGTTTGTCAAGACTACTGAAGACTTCTAGGATGAGGAGGTGATGACTCGGAGTATCACTTAGGACAGATGCGAGCCTGAAGAGGTTATTACTGAAAAGACGATAGCTGCCAAGCTAAAAGGGAAGGAGAAGATAGCAGAATTAGAGCTGAAAATGGAGAATTTAAAGTTTTCCTCTGACGAACCTGAGGGGCCTCTGCTAAATCAGGAAGCCAGTGAGCAAGCCGCAACAGCATCAACCTCGGGAGTGGCAGAAGAAGACTCTAGTTTAGACTGTCTTTTTATTCCATAACTCTTTTATGATGTAAATGATAACTATAATATTATTAATAAGACAAACAATTTCTCTTATTTGTGCGATGTTTCTAATGATTTTAACATGCATGAACATGATCATATTCCATCAATTTTTGACATTGACTCCACTAGTACAACGCCTTTTAATCTTGGAACTCGAAAAATCCGAGAGAAATTCTAATAGCATCAAGCATAACTCCTGAGGAGAGAAAAAATTTTGAGAGAATAATAAGAAAACATGAAAAAGTTTTTGCCTGGACCTATGAGGACATGCCAGGAATTGATCGAGACGTGGCGGAACATGCCATCCCAACTTACCCAGATTGCAAGCCGGTGAAACAAAAGTTGAGAAGGCTGAGGCCGGAATGGGCTGACAAGGTTAAGGAGGAAATTCGACAGCAGATTGAAGCCAAGTTCCTCGTGGAAGTGCAGTATCCTACATGGCTGGCAAATGTGGTCCCTGTAGCAAAGAAGAACGGAAAGGTCAGGGTGTGTGTGGATTATCGAGATCTTAATAAAGCCTACCCTAAAGATGATTTTCCATTACCCCATATCGATGTGTTAATAGACAGTGCCGCCAATTGCGCGATGTACAGCTTTGGAGATGGTTATGTGGGCTACAACCAAATCCTGAACTGGGGGACCTATGCCTACCGAGTCATGCCTTTCGGCCTGAAGAACGCAGGGGCCACATATCAGAGAATGGCGACCAAAATCTTAAGCGACCTGATCCATAAAGAAGTGGAAGTGTATGTCGATGACATGATGGTTAAATCAGCCACCCGAGAGGGGCACTTTGAAGCTCTAGAGAAGTTCTTCACCCGGATTGACAAGTATAATCTACGACTTAACCCCAAGAAGTGCATTTTCGGAGTGACTTCAAGAAAACTATTGGGACATGTCATCAGTCAGAGGGGAATAGAAGTTGACCCGGACAAGGTGAAAGCCATCAGAGAGATGCCTGTGCCATAAAAAGAGAAGGATGTTAGGAGTTTCCTAGGCAAGCTGCAGTATGTTAGCCGATTCATTGCCAAGCTCACTTTGATATGCGAGCCTATTTTTAAGCTGCTTAGAAAGGATCAGCCTGTGGTCTGGAACGAAGACTGCCAGAAAGCCTTTGACAATATCAGGGAATATCTGTTGAATTCGCCAGTGCTAAGGCCTCCGCAACCGGTCAAACCGCTTATTCTCTATCTGGCAGTAGAGGACAGTTCAGTGGACGCCATGATGGCTCAAGAGGATGAATTTGGGGTGGAGTTTGCAATTTATTACCTCAGCAAGAAGTTCTTGGCGTATGAGATAAAATATGCTGAAGTATAAAAGATCTGCCTCGCAGTAATTTGGGCATCAAAGAAACTGAGACATTACTTCCACTCATACAAAGTTCAAGCAGTGGCCAAGAAGAATCCGTTAAGATATTTGCAGGAAGCACCGTCCTTGCTTGGAAAGATGGGGAGGTGGCTGCTCTTGCTACAAGAGTTTGATGTGCAATACATCACCCGCAAGACTATTAAAGGGCGAGCCGTAGCCGAATTTCTTACTGAACATCCCATTCAAGGAGACGCCCCCGAGTTCACCTTTCCTGATGAAAGCATAGTCGCAATTTCTGTCCAAGGATGGCAGTTACACTTTGACGGGGCAGTGAATAATAGGGGAGCCGGGGTTGGAATCATCTTGACAACCCCAGATAATGAAAAACTTCCCCTTGCTAAGAAGCTGAGGTACAAAGCAACCAACAATGAAGCCGAATATGAAGCTTGCGCTTTCGGTTAGAGGCGTTAGCTGCATTGGGGGCAAGGAACATAGAGGTCTTTGGTGACTCATCCTTGGTAATCAACCAGATCCGAGGTGAGTGGGCAGTAAAAGAAGAACGACTGGTCCCCTACGTTGAATATTTGAAAGGGATGTGTGGGCAGTTCGAGACTTGAACTTTCGACTTTGTGCCCAGAGATGAAAATCGTTTGGCTGATGCGTTGGCAACCTTAGTGTCAATGTGGGATAACCCTGAAGGAGTGCATGGCTATGAAGCCGGTGCTGATTTCGAGCTCTAATAAGCCTAGTTTTGAAACCGAGCCTGTAATGGAAGTAGAGGCGTCAGATGGGAAGACATGGTACTTTGATATCATGAATTACTTGGAAAACAATAAATTCCCAGAAGAAGCCACTGAAAAAGACCAGAGGATGATATGTAAGCTATCTACTCAGTTCATATCCTTAGAAGGGGTATTGCACAAAAGACGGTCGGATGGGATTCAGCTCAGGTGCTTGAATGAACGAGAAGCCCGCAAGGTGATGGAGGAAACCCATGCAGGTGTCTGTGGGGCCCACATGAATGGTTTGACCTTGGCCAAGAAGATTATGAGACAAGGCTTTTATTGGCTTACGATGGACAACGATTGCTCAAGATATGTCAAACAGTGCCAGTTGTGCCAACAATACGCAGACCTGAGACACCTGCCAGTATCAGAGTTACATAACCTGACATCACCTTGGCCTTTTGCTGCTTGGGGGATAGATATCATTGGAGAGATTCGCCATACGGCGTCCAATGGGCACAGATACCTCGTAGTCGCGATCGACTATTTCACCAAATGGGTAGAGGCGGAAACCTTCAAGAAAATTGATGCAAGGGACATGGCAAAGTTCATAGAGAGAAATATGATCTGCAGATATGGCCTCCCTCATCACATAGTGTCTGATAATGGGGTGCAGTTCATGGGAGAAACCAGAAAGCTTTTTGAGAAATATGGTGTCGAGCAACATAAATCCTCTTCCTACCGACCGCAAGCGAATGGGGCAGTAGAGGCCGCAAATAAGAATATGAAGAAGATCCTGTCCAAGATGGTCCAAACCTACAAAGACCGGGCTGAAATGTTACCCTTTGCCCTGTGGGGATACAGAACGACGGTAAGGACGTCTACAGGCGCTACACCATTTTCCCTGGAATACAGAACAGAAGCAGTGTTGCCAGTAGAGATAGAGCTTAAATCACTAAGGGTGGTCATGGAGGCCCAAATCCCGGAGGCCGAATGGGCGCAGCAGAGGTTACAGGACTTGAATTTACTGGATGAGAGTAGGCTGAGAGCTTATTATCATAATCAGATTTACCAGAAGAGATTGGCAAGAACCTTCGGAAAGAAGGTGAGAAAGCATCCGCTGAAAGAAGGGGACTTGGTGTTCAAGCAGATGAGGCCAGGTATACCAGACATCAGAGGGAAATTCAGACCTACCTGGGAAGGGCCGTATATCCTTAAGAAGCTGCTGTGCAAAGGAGCTGCAATCTTGTCAGAGAGTCATGGGAACGAATTCAAAGACCCGATCAATGTTGACAGACTCAAAAGTTTCCATGGCTAAAGACCAAAATAAAAAGAAGAGAATAAAATGCCCTGCAAGTCGAAAACCGAAAAAAGGCGGCTATGCTAAAATTGGGCGCCTCGACAGGGTGAAAACCAAAAAAAGGCATCCTGTGCAAAAATTAGAGGCATGAGAGAAAATGTCCGATCGTGAAAACCCGAGAGGGCCGATTGGTAACAGGAGTTGATGCTGTTAAAATTTGGTTTCATGTATTAACAGTGCGAAAGCAGCTGAGTAAATGCTAAAACTGATCATGTATGCTGAAATTATGTGAAAATGTACACAAATTCGTGAAATAGAATGAATATTATTTTTTCCGCTTTTGTCATTTCCTAGTTCTGCATTAAAAAGAAATGTAGCACCAAAAGAAATACATATATAGGCTAAGCTAAGTCCAGCTGCTGCTCTCGCCAACCAGATGTTTGAGCCTTCGAGTCCTGTTATCAGACGCTGGACTAAGGATCCACTTCTTGTACTCGCTAGTCGAAGACGCAGAATGATTGCCGAACCTCGGGATAACAGTTTTCACGGGTAGTCTGCCCCACAGCTCATGATACCGAGAAGCAAACGCAGCCGAGAGAGCTCCTCCTCGGAAGGACAGGGGAACCCTCACTACATCCTGGGTCGTCCCGAGCTGTCATGTACATCGAGAGGTGATACAGAAGGTGGCCTTACGGAGGCCGCAGAGGGGAACGCAGCCCGATGGCCCATCAATGACCACATGAGACAGTGGGAGCCAGGCGGACTTAAAGTTAATGTCATTATCTGACAGCTCGCCAAACCTGGTAATGCCTTCACCAGCGGTGACACACCCATACAGTCGTCGACGCGTCAGGAAATGGCTCGACGAGTACTTTGGAGTAACGCGAGGGGGTGGTTCAGACAGCATCTTCAGTTTTTCTTGCAGCCAGATCTGAAAAAAAAAAGAAAGAAGAGAAAAAGTTGAAAGATAAAAAATAAAAAAGAAAATGAAAGAAAAAAGTAATAATAAAAAAAAGAAAATGAAAGAAGAGAAGAAAAAGAAGAAAAGAAAGGAAAAAAAAGCCGCTGGAGTAAGCAGGATTTACTTCAGGCAAAAATAAGGCACAGGGTTTTGTGAAAATCCGAAAGGACGCACCTCCCGCTAAGAAAAACTAGTGTGAAAATCCATAAGGGACGCACTACCTTTAAAATAATGACGTACCTGGAGCAATAAGGGGCTGCCGGTAAAGGTTGTAGTGGATCCAGAGCTCAAAGCGTCCAAGCCCAAAATGGTTTCAGCCAGGATAAGTGGTAGGGGTGATAGTCCTAGATGAAAGTCGCCCAAGATTCCGAACAGACGAGAGTCACCTGTCAAACCTCCTGGAACAACAGTAAGGAAGTTCACCATGCAGAATAAGAATGTGACGCTTACCCGATATGTGGGGATGTCAGTGAACTGATCCAGAGCCTCGATCAGTGGTCCCAAGGAAAAGGAAGAGCCCGATGGAATCAGCCGGATGGCCTCGGAAGAAGGTATGCCCAGAGCCATGGCTACATCTCGGGTCTAGAATAAGCCGCAGCGGGGGACGCAAGGCAGAGCGCTAGGAGGGAACCAGGCTCCCAGAATGGAAGCTATCTCTTCAGGCAAAGGGCACAGTTCCTGATAGGTGAACTGGAAGACGTGAAACCGGGGGTTACAGAAGTGGGTCGCCGCCAGGAGGAGATTCTGGTCGATTTTCACCCGGCACAGATATTTCAGCCTAGACAGAGAAGAGAGGGCGCCTTCTGCCCAAGTATGTTTGTCGTCTAAGATACGGTACATCCTTTGGGCTAGAGGAGAAGACATTTCGAGAAAGATGAAAGGCCCAAGATGTTGGAAAATGAAGAGACAAGAAGAGCAAAAATTTTGTAAGATTTAATAAGGAAGTGTCACGGACGGCCTACCCGCCTCTCTACAGAGACGGTCTGACCGCCTCTCTAAAGAGACGGCCTGCCCGCCTCTACACATGGACGGCATGCCCGTCGGAAGGAAGTCCACCTAGCACACGCATACGTCGGCATTGCATTCATCACGCGCATTAACTCGCATTTATTGCATGATAGACTGTCAGCCCGTCGGTCGCTTGTACAGACGCCCTGCCCGTCGGTAACGAAATTCTATATAAGGGCGAGTGACAGACGGTGCAAACGCTGCTGTCCCTTTCATTTCTTCTCCCAAACCATTTTTCTTTGCGTTTTTGGCGTTTTTTCAAGCATTTCTTTATATTTTTTTTCGCGATTTCTTCATATTTTCGCATTCTCTACTCACCGGGCGCTTTGATATTTATATTTTCTTCAGTTTCTACACTTCTCGTGACTACAAGTAAGTAAATAACCACTTCTTTTGAATTTTATTCAATTTATTTCTTCATTTCTTCTCCTTTTAAATTTTTAGGAGTGATTAAAATGCTTTAGATGCCTTAAGAAATTAGAGAAAATGCTGTCCATTTTTTCTTTTAAAGCCGAATTTTTGCATGATCACATATAAATAGAATTTTTCTATAATTTTGGTGCTTTAGAACTACATTTTTTTAGCGCACCATTCTGTGCATATGTTGCTTTTGCGGCCTGAGGCCATTATTTTGTATTGTTGGGGACAGACTCTTGCCAGAGTGCGTCCCATTTACATGCGTGTATTATTGTTGAGGCCTGAGGCCTATGTTTTTGCCTTTTCGTGCAGGAGGTTGGGCATACCCCTGCCGGGGTGCTGCCCAAATTTTTATTATTATTTATTCAAGAATTGAATATTTTCATGTAAAATGCATGCCTTAGGACCTGGAAAGCCCATTCTTACTCACTTTAATTATTTCCATGCTGATTGCAGGTTGTTTTTGCCATGATGCGTGCGAGGCATATTAGGCTATTTCCTTAGACAGGACGTTTGCTCTTTTTATTTTTTTTATCAATTCTCTATCTTGTTTTGGGCCGTTATTGCCCCGGTGAGGCCTAAATTGGCCTTCACCTTGGAAATAAGTTTAAAAATATTTATTTTGCCAAATTCCCGATATTTAATCTCTTCCCTTTTGCAGGATGCCTCCTAGACGTAGAGCACCGCAGGCCCAGCCCGAGCTTGTAGCTCCGGATTGGATGGATGATGAGTCGGCTCAGAGGTATAGAGCGTTGGCAAAGGTAGAGTTTCGGGCCAGTCGTTTTGTGTCCCGCCGATTTCTAGAGGCCCTAGGGTTGGCCCCAGAGTTCGATCTACTTGCCGAGGGTGCTGGTTGGATAGAGTTCCTTGAGCCCTCCTTTTATACTTTTCCAGAGGCTAATCGCCAGGTCCTAGCCACTCTCCGTTACGCCGGTTTTCAGAGTGCAGACACCGACCCAGGGGTGGTTCATTTTTGGTTTGATGGCGACCACTTCAGTATCACTAGGCAGAGATTTGCTCAGGCCATGGGGCTCCCCACGGAGGAGGGGGTCGAGATCCTGCGGCGAGCGGTGAGACGCGCCCATTGGGCGGCCATTGCCATACCAGGAGTGCTGTACGATCACGATACAATGAAGAGCACCGTACTGGTGTCTCAGGCACTCCGGTATTTGCACAAAGTGCTTTCCAGTTCGTACCTCGGTCGAGCTGGTAATCCAGGGTTGCTTAATGCGGCCGAGATCTAGAGCCTCTGGGCTATGGTGGCAGGCCAGCGTCTCAACATTAGCCACGAGATTTTGGCCAACTTGACCAGAGTCAGCAGAGGGTTGACGCCGGTGGTGATGGTAGGAGGAGTCATCACCCGGTTACTTTTGAGATTGGGGGTTAACCCCGAGAGGTTGAGAGGACCCTTGCCGGAGGGGATCCATATAGATGCCGCGGCGGCAGTACAGATGGGGATGATCTCCCCGATTTCAGGCCAGGCAGAGGCCTACAGGGTGCTGACCATCCATGAGACCCGGCAGATGTTCTCGCTCCCACCCTTGGGTGCAAATCCAGACCACCCGGAGCACCCAGAGGAGCAGCCTCCACAGCCACAGCCAGAACCTCCCCAGCCACAGCCAGAGCCCCAGCCACATCCAGAGCTTTAGCCTCAGCCAGAGCATCAGCCTCCACAGCCACAGACTGTGCCACCACCGCAGCAGCAGGAGCCACCTAGGACCCCCTCGGACTTCGACTTCGAGATCACGATGGACGACCTCTTCGCCGCTTCACCGGCATCCAGAGCACCGAATACAGTCCCATCACCGAGCGCCAGGGTACAGAGGTTAGTCCATGGGCCCTCCGAGAGATACCATCCGTACTCCCGAGGTGACCCAGGGGCATCCACCTCCTCGGCACCACCGCCAGAGCCAGCACCGCAGCAGCCTGTATAGCCTGACTTCTCTCAGCTCCTTACCTCCATGTTTACAGCCTTGGAGCGACAACAAGATGAGAGGGACAGGGCTATCCACGAGAGGTTTGATCGCCAGCAGGCTGCCATTCAGGAGCAGTCCCAGTCTGTGGAGCGTTTAGCCCGAGAGCAGGCCGGCTACATGGAGCATACGACTAGGGAGCAGGCTCGGGCCTTGGATCTTTTCAGGGGTGAGCAGGCTCGGACCTTAGAGGCTTTCAGGGGGGAGCAGGTGAGGATGATTGAGTAGATTGCTCAGGGGCAGAGGGAGTTGAGACAGCAGCTCGCTCATGATTTGAGGACGTCACAGGACCAGGCGTCTCAGAGGGTCGATATGACCCTACAGATGATTGATGAGTCACTTGACTCTCTGAGATCCCGCGTCCAGGCGATGGAGGGGATTCTCCCACCTCTTTCTCAGACCATGAGGGAGTTTAGAGAGCAGACGGAGCAGAGCCTGGAGTAGAGGAGAAAGGCCGCCAGCGAGCAGACCATTCAGTTGAGCCAAGCCTTCAAGAAGTTGGGAGACAGGGTTTCTGAGACCTTAGGGTTTATGAGTACCTGTACCCAGCCCTTCTTAGATGGCTACACTCAGATCCGGTTCAGGCGGGCCCATGATCACGAGACAGGACCCTCCACGGCTCAGCCAGCTCCACCTCCACCAGGGACCATGCATATATCGGATGATGAGGATCCCAACGAGCCCTCAGACTACACACCTCTCTGATCTTCAGGGAGTTATTTTTGTATCTTTTGTACATTTTCATTTTGTATATGCACTGTACAAAAATGACATTTCTAGTGAAACTTTTATTTCATTTCAGCATGATCATGCGATTGCTTTATCACATCACAGAAGGTGTATGTCCTCATATTTACTTATATGTTAATGAAAATGACAAAATAACAAAAAAACAAAAAAAAACTGATCAATGACAGCTCAGAAAAAAAAAAAACGAAACATGGTATAGCAAATAAAGCAAGATCACGCCATCAATAGACAGGTTAAAAGATGACCACTCAAACACGAGCTAACAAAATCTTCTATCACACAGGTACAGAGGAATACCGGTCTGAACATAGACATCGATTAAAAAGATCTCTTTTGGAATAAGGAACCCGGCAGGGTTTCCGCATCTCATCAAATCGAGGTTGTAGCCAAAGCATGCTACATCTCACCAGATCGAAGCTGTAGCAAGAGCATGCTACATCTCACCAGATCGAAGCTGTAGCCAGAGCATGTTACATCTCACCAGATCGAGGTTGTAGCCAGAGCATGCTGCATCTCACCAGATCGAGGTTGTAGCCAGAGTATGTTGCATCTCACCAGATCGAGGCTGTAGCCAAAGCATGCTGCATCTCACCAGATCGAAGCTGTAGCCAAAGCATGCTACATCTCACCAGATCGAGGTTGTAGCCAGAGCATGCTACATCTCACCAGATCGAGGCTGTAGCCAAAGCTTGTTGCATCTCACCAGATCGAAGTCGCGGTCAGAACATACCAAACTTCACTAGATCGAGGTTGTAGCCAAAGCATACTGCATCCCGCCAGGTACCTACAGGTCGAGACAAGACCGATGGAAGTATCTTCACATCGCCGAGCGGATCGAGACAAGGTCCACCCGGCAGAAGGCACGGAGGGTGAAAAGCCGTCGCAGGTACGCTTACTTTCTGACCTTTCTCTGAGTTTTGGCTTATCTAGGCGCTTGTGCACTAGTTGCTCTAAAATTGGGGGCAACTGTAAGCACCGTGTCCCGGAGCGGTCCGGATCAGAGGTTACCCTATGATGAAATCAGTGTCCGAGCCTGCATAAAAGGGCTGGATTTGGAGGTTTTAGTTCCCCGTTCCATGAGAAATGAGGCTTTTTACCATTCATGGGCAGAGGGACAGAAAAACAGAGGTTTTTTCGAGTCGAAAGGAATTTTTGTCCTCCACAGACGGCCAGCCCGTCTGTGAAGTCAGCCCGTCGCTCCGAGTCACCGACGGCTTGTGGTATTTTCCGACGCCCGTCAAAAAGTCACCGCCCCTGTCAGAACGCCGCCTGGTTTCCCGGAGCACGCAACCGCTCCGACGCCCGTCGGTGGATGTGGCAGGGCCATCGGACGAATCCTTGTGTCAGAAGGATTCTTCCGACGCCCGCCCCCATACACCGACGCCCGTCGGTCGTGTCTGGCTATAAAAGCTCCGGATTTTCATTTGAAAAGGGTTGGAAAAATTTTCAAAGGAGGAAACTCTGCCCAATTTCAAGCAAATTTTCTCTCTCTTCGAACAAAACACACTTTCTAAGGGAATCTATTGAATCAAGGATCAAATCAATCAAAAGGAACTAAAACTAATTAGTTTTCTTTAGATTTTGACTTCAAAACCAATCTTTGAGGGGTTGAAGAAGAAATAGTTCATTTTCTTTCTTCGGTCCTTCATCTTTTGCGTCTCGTGGAACGCGCGGGGCTCTAATCAACTAAAGAATCTCACCCAAAGCGATTATCTGAGGGTAAATATACCGGATTCTTTCTCCATTTCATCTCATATTTATTTCCTATTGTGTAGAATTTTTAAGCATCTGTCCTTATTTTCTCTTATTTTGACTCTCTTATCTCCCTTTTGGGATAAAACCATTTTTTGACTTTGAAAAGGTTTTTCTCCATTCTGTTTTTTCGGAGACAGTGGTGACCGACGGGTCATCTTTATCACCGACGCCCGTCGGTCACCCACCTACAGACGCCCCTCCTTGAGTGACAAACGGGCATCTCGCTTACCTTAACCGACGCCCGTCGGTCAACCAAGGAATGCCGTCGGTGGGTTCTGTCTCCATTTTTAATCGTTTTTTTAAGTCCCTTTGACTTCTTATATGTTAATTTTATGTATATTAACATCTCTTAACTTTCTATGAGTGTATATGATTCTCTTGGATAATCCCGAGCTTGAGCGGCTGACTACCATATTTGGAGGACTTCATCCGGTTTAGTTTTCCTAATTCTCTTAAGAATTTTCTTTATTTGTTATTCATTGATTATTTCATGTATATGGATATACTCTTTTCATACCTCGTTAATATATAAAGATGATCCAATGATTTGTACTCAAATAAAAATGAGATTTGTATAAGTTGCAAAAAGGGGGGTCCAACGCCCTATTTTTATCCAATAAAGATCACCACGAATAAAAATCCCCAATTTTAATAACGATGCATGCGAGGACCAAAGTCCTCAAAATAAGCAAATGCCCCGATTTATGTATGATCCGCACATTTACGGAAGGTAGTTGTATTCCGCTCCTTGTATTATTGTAATCTATTGCTTTCATTATCTATTTGATCATTTATCGCTTTCAAGATGTGAATAAATGCGCCTTTTAATCAAACTGCATAGTGTGGAGAGAGAGCGAATTAATGATATTAAAATTTGATCATAAAATAATTGAGGTAGAAATAGATGAGAAATCCCGGACCCAGCTCTGGTCTTTGGGCTCAAGAGGTTAGAGGTCATCCTTCAAGATACTTCATGAGTCACGAGGCTTTAGCGCTAATCCTAGACTCCTTAGGGTGAGGAGTTCACCTTCCATGATCCCTCTGGCTGGCCCAAAATGGATACCAAGCGCAGTCTTAGGCTCTCCGAGGCGAGAGAAACTTTTCCAATGTTCTATTGGGTGGCGACTCCATGAAACCTCCGTGTTGCTCAACATAGACGCACTTGCGATTCATCGCAAGCTGTCAACGGACCCGTAAATGCCCCGATCGCCCACGTGCGGGCGGTCCGAAAGGGCGGCGCTCGGGATCCAGCGCGCGTCACAATGACCTTATTATTCTCAGTTGTTACTCATATAGAAATTCAAAACACATGATACCCATGTTTCATAATAACAGTCTATCATAGGCATACACATAAATTAATCAATTATAATCATAACAGATCACAA
The DNA here is from genome assembly GCA_947683425.1 of Excoecaria cochinchinensis. NCBI lineage: Eukaryota > Viridiplantae > Streptophyta > Magnoliopsida > Malpighiales > Euphorbiaceae > Excoecaria > Excoecaria cochinchinensis. The sequence goes on from CANTUQ010000004.1 coordinate 11,200,576, forward strand.
CACCCCTTTTCACGTTCATTAACATATACATATATACGTTATCATCAATAATATTCTCAATTTCCAATTATATGCTTGTACTTAGATATGGCCCGCTTTAGCAAGGAAAACAGGTAGTAAAATACCAAACACATAGGTACCCACGGGTAAGATTCATATAACGTATAGGGATTCCTATTCAGAATCCAATTAGAGGGGAAATCCATAACAGGATTTCCGAATATAATTTATAGATCATGGGGTCCACCATATCATAACATGGTTTTATACATCGAATTGTACACTTTATATTATTTCCTTATTCAATTATACACATAATAGTGCCTGCGAGTACAAGGTAATGGATAACGGGTAAGCGCATAGGTACATGAAGGTGCAAACAAACATTTCTTTTCTTTCGAAAACATATAGGGACCTTAAATAAGATCAAATCACATAGGGATCGCGAGGATCCAAATGCATAGGGACCTGATCAGGGTCTAGAAAATGCATAGGCTGCAGCAAACAGAACCTTATAAGCATGCATATCTATCCTACAGACGCAGGCTAAACATGTTTAGATTCATCTTATAAGCCTCATATTACTTTTACACTTTCTTTTAAACATGTATCATTATTATGATCATACATTTATTAATTTTCATATTAATCATACTTATCTTATTCAGAAATAATCATGCGCTTTTCTTGAATCCGTGCATTCATATAACCATATTAAGTAAATTCATGCTATTAGATATCTTGCACACATTTAAACTTATTAAATAGTTTTACACATCTTTACATATACATTCACAACGTGACGTTTGCAGATTAATTCTCATAACTCAATTATTGATCACATGGTAAAGCATATTATAATTCATGCTTTAAATCATATATAAACCTTAAGTGAGAAACCATGCAAAGTATAATAAACCATAAACATTTGAAGCATAAAGGAGGGTTGAGCCTGCGATAGAGACGAACTACAATAGACGTTGTGCCCGTGACAGAGACGAACAACACTAGACGTTGCGCCCGTGACAGCCAATTGTGCTCGCAACCAAAGGCTCACTGATTAGTTCATGACAAAGCATAGCCCGGCCGAAGTTCGGGCTAACAGAGTTCGGCATACTGATGAGGCATTCTATGGTTGTGAGCGCGATAAAGTTTGGCATCACGCTTGCGACCATAGAATGCCTTGATAGAAGCTCGGATTATTGAACTCTGTGGCACTCGCGATATAGGTCACTCCCGGGATAGAGATGAACATCACGCTCTGATACCGAACTACACAGCTCTCCTCAAGACAAACTCCGCAAAACATGCAATTAATTTTTAGGACTTCAACCAAACCATTTCAATGTAATCAAAACATGTTATCCATCATAGTACCCAACTTTACATTTAAAGGAAGTGATTAACAAAAGGCACAAGAAAATAATCTGAACCATAAGGTTTAAAATCCATAAAATTCCCTAATTACCACATGAAGTCACACCTAAATTCTATACTCCACTTCCAATTTCAATTTCTACTTCAAAATACAAAAACACAAATCAAGGATGCATATCAACACACTTTCATTCTCAATTTCTCATAGATCATAATAATAATTTCAAAATCAAAACTCATGCAAAATCATATAATTCCCAAACCTGAACTTCCTTTGTTCCTATAAGCTCAATTGACTGCTCATCCATTGGCTTTTCTTGCTTTTCTTCAACTTTCCTTATTTCTCCACACAAAACAAACTAAGATTCAGAATCTAACTCCAAATCACAATTAAACTCAATTCACATGGAAGAGAAAAGAAGAAGAAGGAAAAGAACCGATTACTCACCTTGCTCAACCAAACTTTCCATCTATCTTTTAAAAACTTACCAAAATCCCCAAATCCAAATCTGTATTTTTGAGTCTCAAAGAGAGGAAGTGAGAGAGAAATTGACTTTAGGAGAAGAAGAAAAAGAAGAAGACTTCCCGTTTTCTGCCCTTCAAACTGTCCCTCTCTATCCTTTTTATACCTCCTTCAATTCAATCTTATCCTTCAATGCAAAGTGTCACTTTACTATTAGTCCATTTTAGATTTTTATTTCAAACTTACTTTTAATCCTTCACTCTTATTTTTTCTTGCATTTAACCTATAACTTATTATTCTTAACATTGGCCCACACTTAGTTAATTCCTTCAATTTAGTCCATAAATACGAAATACCCAAATTATCCTCAATCTTTTTAATGAATACCGAACACGTCCTCATCTACATTTAACCCCTTTAACCTATCAAATACACATTTCAATAACTTTTATACTCCAAATACTTATGAATCTGACTAGGGTACATGTCAGGTCCTTATAGTGCTTCTTTCCTTTTCTCTGAATTTTTGCTAATCTAGACACTAGTGCACTAGTTTTTTCAAAATTTGGGGCAACTATAGACACCGGGTCTTGAGGCACCCAAATCAGAGTTACCCAATGAGGATATCGAATACCTGTTTCACAGGCAGAGGAGCAAAGTTGTAGGTTTTTGCCCTTGAACTTCACAAATTTTGAGGTTATTGTTGACAAAAAATTCTTTTGAGTCTTTTTTATTTTGGGAAAAGCTTTTTTATCTAAAAAGTTTTTCTTTTTGGTTAACTGACGCCCATTGGTAAACCGATATACCCATCAGATGCGTCAAAGGAAGGGCGGATCCCGTTTGTCACTAGAGGGATGCCCGTCCCCTGTGTGAGTGGGTGCCCATCACTCATGTTTGAGGGATGCCCATCCATCTCGCATGAGCGGGTGTTCGTCTCTCGGCAGGTAAGGCCGTTTGATCCCTGTTGACCAACGCCTGTCCTTCGGCCGAGGGATGACCGTCTGTCGTGATGGAATATGACATGATATGAATATGATAATCACGCAGCGGAAAACATCGAAATTGGATCATACATGCCAAGCAATTCCATAACAAGAATCGAAACATGCACTTTTAGGGTTTTAAAACTTACAACTTTAGATGCCTATTCCAAATTGAGTTTGATGATGATCAGCAACTAAGATGAGTTTGTCCACCTTTAATCTTCACCACCAATGCCAAGGAATAGCGTTTATGCCAATCCTCTCTATGTTCACACACACACTTGCAAGCAAGGCTTAAAACCGAGATTGCTAGCTCTCAATTATTAGTATTGTGTAATGGCAAGGATTGAAGCTACAAGCTTTTTTCTTTTCTTTTCTTTAGGTGCTATTCATGCCTAATAACCTAAGAAAACCAGAAAAGAAAAAAAAAACCCCTTGTGAAAATTGGCCAAAAAGAAAAATTGAGAGTGAGAGAGAGAATACTTTCTCTACACCACCTCTCCTAGAGTTTTATCCTTTTCCAATATCTATCCTTATCATATGGCAAGTCTTTAATCTGAATTTTACTACCTTAAGATAGTTTATTCAATCTTAAACACTTCCTAGAGATAAGTAACAAATATTAGTTTAAACCCTTTTGAATTTAAAATTCAAATTAGGATTTAATACTCAATTAACTTAATCATATAATTAATTAATTGAAATTAAATCATGTGGGCCGAATTTCTCCTCTCTCATGGGCCAAGGTCCAATAGCAATTTTAATACCCATTACATACATTAATTTGACTTTAATTAAAAGCCCAAATTAATGCCCAATACATTATTTAAATATTTTAAGCCCAATACTTTGTGTGCGATCCTATAGGTCCATTTAATGTTGGCAATGAATTAATGAATTAATTCAAAGGCTATATATATTCTCTAGCAAGATATTATAGCATTCCAAATTAAATGAAAATGCAAATGGCATTTAGTGACCTAATGCAATTTTGCATAGTCCCTTACCCATAAATATCAGAATTAATATAAGGCATGGAACTAGTCATCCTTATATGTAAGTTAATTCCTTTCTTGATATTCCAGTGACACTGAACTCTCAGATAAATAATGGTTACTCATTATTTCATCTCGGTATGGCCATACACTTCTCAGTTCACTAATCAAGTGGTCGATGATATTTTCTCTCTTATAGAGAGGGGTAATCCCTTCACTTCTCTCATGCTCTCTGACATGAATCAATGTATACCCAAGCATACCCATACTTGTCACTCTATTACGAGCACGTTAGGTGTATGTCAAAGTAAACAGTAATTCATAAAGAGTTTCATAGAGATTTCAGGTCTAAGAACTCCGATACAAAACTTGCATATGAGAAACACTTATGACTTGTACCATGTAGTGTTCTCATTAATGGATCGAATCCAGATACCATATTGTAAACATCTATCTATGATCTCTGATTGACACTCTTGTCCTTATGATCCGTAAGACAGAACTCAATTTATCAGAGAGAGCATACTAGTCTTAATTCATTTGCTATTCCCATAACAATGACTGACTAGGGATATTTAGAATGAAGTCTCATTTGTTTCAAGGTCTTACAACCATGTGCCTCACACATGATAACTTAAACTGAAACAACATTCTTGGATAGTTCTATCAATTGACATGCACAGGAATACAATGGATAAAACAAATGCCTCATTTATTAGCTAAAGTGTTTTATTACAATGTATTGGGGCTAGGGCTAACACTAACAATCTCCCACTAGCACTAGTCCCAATTGGGCATAGCCCTAAGACCGAATGCTCTCAAATGAGCTTCGTGCAGATTTGGACGCAACTGTTTCGTCAAAGGATCTGCTACATTATTTTCACTTGCTATCTTGCTAACCTTGACGTCCCCACGATCAATGATCTCTCTGATCATGTGGTACCTCCTGAGTATGTGTTTGGATTTCTGGTGTGACCGGGGCTCCTTGGCCTGTGCAATGGCCCCGTTGTTGTCACAAAAAATTTCTAATGGATCTAGGATGTTCGGGACAACTCCTAATCCAGAAATGAAATTTCTAATCCAAACAGCCACTTTTGCAGTTTCACTCGCTGCAATATACTCAGATTCTGTAGTTGAGTCGGCGACGGTCTCTTGCTTTGAGCTTCTCCAGCTGACAGCACCACCGTTTAAAATAAAAACAAATCCAGATTGCGATCTTGAGTCCTGAGTGCTGGTTTGAAAAGCAGCATCGGCATAGCCTTGTATGACGAGCTCTTCCTAACCACCATACACCAAGAAGTGATCCTTAGTCCTTCGTAGGTACTTTAGAATCCCTTTTACAGCAGACCAGTGCTTTTCACCAGGGTCTTGCTGAAACCTACTGGTTATACTCAGTGCATGAGCAACATCCAACCTAGTACATAACATAGCGTACATTATAGATCCAATAGCAGATGCATATGGTATTCTACTCATGTTGTCCCTGTAACACCCCCATCGCCGTCCCCGTTGGAAGGACACCGACGGACGCGCTACACGACGCTCACATATACAGATATACACATGCACAATGCGGAAGCATACATTCATACATAACATACATACGAAAATACGGTTTAATTAAAAACTTACCTTGACTTACCTTGCGGTACAGACTGAACATGCAATAACTCACGCACACGCAGGCACTAAGCAAAAGCATATACAAAGGCATACAGATGACCATTCAACGGAAGCATAATCGAAATAATAAAACAAAGGAATAACTAAACATAAGGACATACTAACTATTACATTCCCAAAAGAAAACTCAAGAACGAAACATAATAATTACATATACATACTACCGAATACAAAAGCTGAAATACAGAAGCTGAACCAAATACAGAACTTCTAACTCCTACGTGGCCGACCATGCAGAAGCGCGACTCGAACAGAACCAAACCTGCCACCTGCACGGAAAGGAAATCCGTGCTAAGCGATAAACGCTTAGTGGGGAGAACACACAAGAATATGGACGGCCATTCACAATGGTCGTCAAGGCAAAACACATTCAAATGGCAAATGCGGATATTCATAGCATATCAATAATCGGGCTGCACAATAAAGGCATTCAATTGATAACTCACAAACAGACCATAAACTCATGTCCAGGATATACCAATACAGACATAATACAATATACGATACAAATATCATCATGCCGAACTACATACTATAACTCATGCATAAACCTACATGGGTATCAAATGATAGCATCTTACCATGCGGAGTCATAAGAGCTATACACATGCATATTGACATAACTAAATACCTATGCAGGAACTGACAACCCAATCATCATGTTAAGAATGCTAGGTAACTAACATACTTAGACATGCTAAACACACACTAGTCAAATATCCAAAGAATAACATTTAGAGCATCACAATACCGTTGCGCAACTCTAATATATATAAGCATCATGCAACAACACTCTGATAGCGGAGACTGAAGGCATAATCAATTAGTATTACATTCATATCATCATTATGCAGAAAGTACAGTTGAACATCACATACTTACCATCACAACTGCTTCGGTTCATATGCTAATAAATAACAAAACATGTTTAAGTCACATACATAAATACTCTAGCCGAATCATATCCAAAGCATTCAGAAACTTATAACAAATCACATGACGAGTACGGATAATCATGTTAGATATAAAGTCATGCTTATTTAAAGCAGACATACATTCCGAAGCCCATAGTCGTATTCATATACATATAAACTGATTCCTGAAATCCTTATCATAATCAAACGGATATCACATTCATATAGTTATTTCAGAATAATACCAACCAATAAAGCACCTGCTGACTCACAATAGTGGATAACGAGTGTACTGAACTGATTAGTACCTTATGGGTACAAGTCAAAAATCATTTTATTTATCACAAAAGCATTTTACTGATGGGGGATCTTAACCCGATCCAAATTCATTAAAAAGGATCACGAGGATCCGTACTGAGGGGGTTCGCGAGGAACCATACGGGGGACCTGATCAGGGTCCAATACATTCAAAGGGCGCTGCAGCTACTGAAAGACTCTATTAGGCATGCCTAACTATCCACTAGACTGACTCTCGCAGGTCATGCATAAAACAATTCACGTTTCGAATCGCATAATGCATAGATATGTAAATATCATGCATAAACCGGAGTACAATAAACATATAAATATGCTCATAAAGTTGATCATATCTCATACAATTCCGCATTGCAAAACATATTACAGTCCATACACTTTAACATTAAACAATATTCTAAAGCATGCCAAGAATCAGGTAAAGAAGCACTACCATACCAATAATTATCAATACAAAATCTTAATCATACATTAGGTGCAGATACTAAGCATAAATCATGCATAGTCCAAATTACATCTAAACATAACACATTGAGTTCCAAGGCTAAAGCATAACCATGCATTCAGACATTTACCATATTATTCATATAAATATAGCATAGCATAATATCAATCATACCTCATTCAAGTCATATTCTGAAGCATGCAATAATTCCCTTAATCACATTTTAGCAATACTAATCAAATTAAAGCATGTCAGGAACACATGTGGAATCATATTATGCCAATGAATAAAAACACATATTCTAAATCAGGAAATGATACAATGCTCTTAAACATGGCATGTTATTCTAGATAAGAACCCGATCAAGGACAGGCATAACATAATGCTAAACCCAACTAAAACAGGCTAACCAATCAGATAAGATAGCACACAGTAGAGAAAAGAGTCATAAAAGCATTTGAAAGTCATTTTATAATAAACTAGCCACGAGGGCACAAATCAAAACAGAAAAGCTATACTGGAGCATATAACAGTATGACATAATTTATACAGCAATGAAGACCCATACGGAAGAAATAGGAAATTCATTTTGGTTAAAACTGGGCGAAATCGGAAAGAGGAGCTGAAGAGGGGTCGGTCACGAGTCGTGTCACGACTTGTGACTGACCTCAGAGGAGGGTCACGGCGTGACCTAGTGTCACGTCTCGTGACCTGCTAGAGAGTCACGGGACGTGACTCTATGTCACGCCTGTCCTCACAAGAGTCACGCCGTGACTCTAAGTCACGAGACGTGACTTCCCTCTCACAGAGAGAGGAGTCACGCTTCGTGTCTCGGAGTCACGCCTTGCCTTCAACCAGAGTCACGTCGTGACTCTATGTCACGAGACGTGACTTGCCTCTCACAAGGCAGTCACGCTTCGCGACACCAACCAGCCACCGAGGAGTCACGCGTTGTGACTGGGAGACAGAGTCACGTGGCGTGACTGGAAGTCACGCCTCATGGCTTGTCTCTCTCTCAGGAAAGTCACGACACACTGGAAATGGAAATTCTACAGAGACGCGATTTTCCATTCCCATTTTACCCAGAAATCAAGAACTCGATAAAAGTCATTTTAAATCTGATGCAAAACACCGCCAAACTCATCTTACCTTTCAATCGATGTCCCAAACAGCATAAACAAGATAATTGCAACTTAATTCAACAATCAAAACCATGCATAAACATAGTTAATCCAATTAAGAACATAAACCCTAAAACATTTACAGTAAGTTCAAAACCTAAACCCAGTAACTTTAATTCAATTCACATCATGCATTCCTAACACATATATTCACATAATCATGCATATACACATGCCAAATATACCAAATTCTAGAAATGTAAACACATATACATCCTAAGTGAGATTTAGGGCAAAAACATTAAGAAATCCAAATGCAGTAAACAGAGCTCCCAAACCTCCAAATCACGTTCCAAACTCAGATCTTCTCGAGTGTCTTCAGAGTTTGTAGCATGTAGCAAGGACGGCCATTGTGAATGGCCGTCCATAATTTATGTGTGTTTCCCCACTAAGCGTATATCGCTTAGCACGGTGTTTTTACCCGTGCAGGTGCAGAAGACGTTTTGCCTTGAGAGAGTCACCGTCATCAAGCCAAGCACAGAAGGGACTAGTGTAGGGCTCAGTTTTGTATCAGTTATTGATTCTTTTTGTATAGAACTCTCTGTATCAGCTTCCGCTTTTGTAACTATATTTTTGGATATGTAATATTAATTCGTTTCAGCTAGTTGATCAGAACATTATTGTAATAGTTTAATTATAGTAATGCATGATCAGCTTTTGCTTTCTGCATGTAAAGTTTTTAATTATTCTGTATTTCTGAATGTATGTTGTGAATGGATGTATACTTTGCTTTGTATCTGTTTGGTGACACCTTGTCTCATACGGCATCTCACTCCTTATCGGATGGGAACGCCTACGTATGGGAAGGGGGTGTTACAGTTAGTTAGCCTAATGGTAGTGGGATTCTAAGAATTAAAGGACTTATCCCCAGGTCCTGAGTTCGAATCCCACGAAAGGCAAAATCGCACAAGGGGGGTGTAAAGTTCTGTGAGTATCGGTTCGGAGTCCCTGCGGGGAGGCTCCCGACGGGATATGTTCCGGGGAGGGTATAAAAACCGACCGTTACAATAAAAGGCGCCTTTTATTGTAACAGCCCGACTTTTATACCCTCCCTCGGGAGCCTCCATCCTGGATGCCCCGGAACTGTCACTCACAGAACTTTACACCCCCCTTGTGCGATTTTGCCTTTCGTGGGATTCGAACCAAGGACCTGGGGATAAGTCCTTTAATTCTTAGAATCCCACTACCATTAGGCTATTAGCCTAATGGTAGTGGGATTCTAAGAATTAAAGGACTTATCCCCAGGTCCTTGGTTCGAATCCCACGAAAGGCAAAATCGCACAAGGGGGGTGTAAAGTTCTGTGAGTGACAGTTCCGGGGCGTCCAGGATGGAGGCTCCCGAGGGAGGGTATAAAAGCCGGGCTGTTACAGTCCCTTTCCTCTTTGGTTTAGGGCACTGTTCTTTAGTCAAAGGAACTCCAAAGCCAAAGGTATGTACCCTTTCTTTGAGTCTCCCATACTAAAACGCTTTAGTACTTTGTCTATGTACTTTTCTTGACTTAGTCCCAAAAGCCGATTCGATCTGTCTCTATAGATCCGAATACCAAGTATTGTCTCAGCTTCTCCTAAGTATTTCATCGAGAAACATTTCCCCAACCATTGCTTAACCATTTGCAATGTTGGAATGTCATTCCCAATGAGAAGGATGTCGTCCACATATAGGACCAAAAATACTACTATGCTCCCACTAACCTTCTTGTACACACAAGGCTCATCTTCGTTCTTGATGAAGTCAAATTCTTTGACTGCTCATCAAAACGAAGATTCCAACTTCGGGATGCTTGCTTTAAACCATAAATGGATTTCTGAAGCTTGCAAACCTTCTAGGATGCTTGGGATTGACAAAACCCTCAGGCTGTGTCATATACACCTCCTCTAGTAAATTTCTATTATGGAAAGCAGTTTTGACATCCATTTGCCATATCTCATAATCATGATATGCAGCTATGGCAAGCAAGATCCTAATGGATTTAAGCATGACTACAGGCGAAAAGGTTTCATCATAGTCTACACCATGAGTTTGTCGAAAACCTTTTGCTACTAGTCTACCTTTGTAGGTCTTATCAGCTTTGAGTTTAAATAGCCACTTGCATTCAATTACCTTAGCACCTTCCGGTGGATCAACCAAGGTCCAAACCTGGTTATCGTACATTGATTGCATCTCGGATTTCATGGCTTCAAGCCAATTTTTCGAGTCTGGGCTTTCAATAGCTTCTCGGTAGGTAGTAGGATCCTCATGATCTACTAACTCAATAGTGTCACTGTCGGTGATTAGAAATCCATATCTCTGAATCTCCTGACGTACCCTACCGGACCTTCTAGGTACTTGTGTAATGGGTTCTTGTTCCACAAGTGGTTGTGAACTTGATCCCATTTCCAACTCATCCTCTATAGGAATTTGTGGCGCTTGAATTTCTCCAAGTTCTACTTTACTCCCACTATCTTTCTTGAGAAGGAACTCCTTTTCCAAGAAAACAGCCTTGCGAGCAACAAATACTTTGTTCTCGGCTTGTGAGTAAAAGTAGTATCCCTTTGTTTCTTTGGGATAACCCACAAATAAGCAGACAGTGGATTTGGACTCTAGTTTGTCAGATGTTAATTTCTTAACATGTGCTTCACAGCCCCAAATCCTAAGAAATGACATATTGGGTTCTTTCCCAGTCCATACCTCGTATGGTGTCTTCTCAACTGCTTTAGTTGGAGTACGGTTTAGTAGAAACGCAGCAGTTTCTAATGCATAGCCCCAAAAAGAGATAGGAAGATTTGCTTGACTCATCATAGATCGAACCATGTCTAATAGAGTTCGATTTCTCCTTTCGGACACACCATTCCATTGTGGTGTTCCAGGAGGAGTGAGCTGTGAAATAATACCACACTCTTTTAGATGACCGTCAAAATCTTGGCTTAAGTATTCGCCACCTCTATCAGATCGAATGGATTTTATACTTTTGCCAAGTTGTTTTTCTACTTCGTTCTTAAACACTTTGAATTTCTCAAAAGTTTCAGATTTATACTTCATTAGATAGACATAGCCATATCTACTGAAGTCATCTGTGAACGTTACGAAGTAGCTAAAACCACCTCTAGCTTGTGTACTTAATGGTCCACATACATCGGTATGTATTAGTTCCAATAAGCCATTAGTCCTCTCACTTTTCTTATTAAAAGGACTTTTTGTCATTTTTCCATGCAAACATGGCTCGCATGTATCATAAGACTCTAAGTCGAATGACCCAAGTACTCCAGTTTTGTGGAGTCTTGAAATGCGTTTTTCATTTGTATGTCCCAAACGACAATGCCAGAAGTAAGTAGGGTTCAATTCGTTTGATTTAACCCTCTTTGTATTAATGTTGTATATGGACTCTTTGTTTTGTAAATCAAGGATATAAAGGCCATCTTGCAACATGGCATTGCCATATGAAATGCCTTGGCGACGAATATGAGCATTACCATTTTTAATAATAAAATCAAATTCATCCAAATCCAACAATGAAACTGAAATAATGTTTCTGCTCATAGCAGGTACATAATAACAATTTTTCAAAACTAAACAAAGTCCGGAAGGTAAAGTGAGTTGATAGTCGCCTATCTCCATGGCAGCAACTCGTGCTCCATTCCCCACACGGAGGTCCACTTCATTCTTTCCAAGTAACCGCCTATTTCTTAGCCCCTGCACATTTGAACAAATGTGAGAACCACAACCGGTATCTAGTACCCAAGTGGTAGAGATAGAAAGGTTAATTTCAACAACAAAAATACCTGAACTGGACGCCTTGGCTCCATTCCTTTTTTGTTCTTCCTTGAAGAGAGCGCAATTCTTCTTCCAATGCCCTATTTTGTTGCAATGGAAGCAAGTGCTCTCGCTCTCCTTGGGCTTTTGCGCCTTGGGCTTGGATTGGGCCTGAGGTGCACTCCCATTTGACTTGAACCGAGCCAGGTCATTCTTGGGTTTTGCCTTTCCCTTTCCTTTTCCCTTAGCCGGTCCCTTCTTAATGCCCCCTTGAACCATCAGTATGGGATTGGTCTTTCGAATGTTCTCTTCAGCATTCTTAAGCATCCCATGAATCTCAGTGACTGACTTGTTCATTGCATGCATGTTATAATTCATTACAAATGGATCATAATCATCAGTCAATGATCCTAATATCAAGTCAGTGGCCAATTCCTTTGGCACTTGTACCTCAAGCTTTTCTAGAGTATCAAGATACCCTTTCATCTTGAGTACATGTGTACTAACAGGAGTACCCGCAGCCATCTTACAGGAAATCAAGGCCTTTGTTGTCACAAATCTCTCGTGAGGAGCTTGCTCTTGGAACATCTCCTTTAGGTGCACCATGATCGCATAAGCCTCTTGGTCCATAAATTGCTTTTGCAAGTCAGGCACCATAGTGGCCAGCATCAAACAGGTCACATCATTGGAGTCACTCTTCTTGGTCTCAAAAGTTTCCTTTTGAACCGCAGAGGCGTTCCTGCCAGGTTCAACAGGCAAGGGTGCATCCAAAACATACGACTTTTTCTCTTGCTTAAGCACTATTCTCAAGTTTCGAGACCAGTCTATGAAATTGGTGCCATTCAATTTGTCCTTTTCAAGGACCGATCGCAATGAGAAATTGTTGTTTGATGATGCCATTTTTCAATCTACAATAAAATTTAGCAAGATTAAATGAGGTCTTATTTTATAATCCCACAAACCGAATTAATATCCCTTTAAATAATTCGCGTTAGTGATTTAATGTGGGCCAAGATCCACTTTTCACAACAACTTATTAGTCAAGCTGAGCTTGTACACCTAACAAGTTAAGTTACTTAGGTAGGAAAAACTCCAATCATGTTTCGTACATGACTCTTGGATCAAATGGGTTAACATCTCAAGATGTTATAGCACAAACCCATTTATTAGTTGCCTAGGTCCGAGCATCCCTTTCCATGTTAAGTCCAACCTACATTCACAACCCATGCCTCACAAAGATAATCGAGCGTATCTAGGACTCCCAGTCTACGTGATCGATGATCGATGCCTTGACATGTTTCGAATTAGGAAGGCAACTTTGTGACTTACTATTATTATTAGGGATTCATTTTATTACGGCTTACATGGCATATGCTTTGTCATCCATTTATAGCATGCATATTTAAATAATTGCATAAAGTAAAGCGTGACAAACATGGGCCCAAAAACCTACAACTAAGATTCTATACTATTACATAAGAATCTTCGAGTTGGGTTTCTTTACTCCTGTGGGCTTCATCTTGACTTACAAAGTCTTCAAGTAAATTCTATTCTAAGAAATAAATGAAACTTTTACAAAAATACATAATGGCTCGCAGGCCATAATTAATTTCAAAAACCCAGGGCCCATGAATGCACCATGCATATCCATTCATCACACCAAACAAGCAAATTAATATACATAACATTCATGGATCAAACAAAGTCCAATTTTAATTAAATTAGCCAAGCCCATTAATGGAAATTGTGTACTTGAACCTTTAAGAGATGACCCTATAATGGGCCTAGGCCGAGGCCCAATGGACTAAATCCTCTTATTGAATAAGTTCTCTTAAAAGCCCAAAACACAAACTAGTTAGATTTGTGCTATAAATCAACTCTAGTATAATTTCCAATTTTGCCATTTTTAATTTTATGTCATACTGCCCATAAACATTAAAAATACATATAATATGTACCGACATGAATTAAAACAAAAAAATCATGAAGAACATATATATGATACACGGCATACATATAAAAACAAACAAACAACAAAACTAGTTGTTTAATTCTTATGTGATGCCACAAAAATGCACAAATACTTAGATCAATTTTATGAGTCATTTAATAATTCAAATAAGGTCATAAAAAATGATTTAATATATTGTACCAATCTGATCTAAATGTGTTTTTACCATTTTAATCAAATCAAAACAAACAATGTTGATTAAACATGTAACAAACACAAACTAGTCATTGTTTTAAGTGATATTAAAATTAATCAATTAAATTGTCATGGACCAGAATTAAAACCAAATTTTAAAAATGTCCAGACCTGATATTTAATCTTTAAAATCACTTACAAACATGCCAAAAACGTTTTTACATTTAATATTCAAAACTAGTTGTTAAACTAACAATTAACATGCCAAAAGCACCTAGTTTTAATATTAACATATACCATCAGGTATTATCAATTAAATATGACCAATAAAAGCTCCTAGAACATCTTAGGACATTATATTAACATGTCATGTTAATTATAATACCTATCTAATCAATTAAAATCGTTTTTACACCAAAACAATGCAAAAAACTCAAAACAGAAAATTTCAGCATTGCATGTATTAAAAGTAACGATTTTTAATTAATTATTTCATGCATCTAAAGCACTAAAATAAGCATGTTTAGGCTCTGATACCACTGATGGAATATGACATGATATGAATATGATAATCACGCAGCGGAAAACATCGAAATTGGATCATACATGCCAAGCAATTCCATAACAAGAATCGAAACATGCACTTTTAGGGTTTTAAAACTTACAACTTTAGATGCCTATTCCAAATTGAGTTTGATGATGATCAGCAACTAAGATGAGTTTGTCCACCTTTAATCTTCACCACCAATGCCAAGGAATAGCCTTTATGCCAATCCTCTCTATGTTCACACACACACTTGCAAGCAAGGCTTAAAACCGAGATTGCTAGCTCTCAATTATTAGTATTGTATAATGGCAAGGATTGAAGCTACAAGCTTTTTTCTTTTCTTTTCTTTAGGTGCTATTCATGCCTAATAACCTAAGAAAACCAGAAAAGAAAAAAAACCCCTTGTGAAAATCGGCCAAAAAGAAAAATTGAGAGTGAGAGAGAGAATACTTTCTCTACACCACCTCTCCTAGAGTTTTATCCTTTTCCAATATCTATCCTTATCATATGGCAAGTCTTTAATCTGAATTTTACTACCTTAAGATAGTTTATTCAATCTTAAACACTTCCTAGAGATAAGTAACAAATATTAGTTTAAACCCTTTTGAATTTAAAATTCAAATTAGGATTTAATACTCAATTAACTTAATCATATAATTAATTAATTGAAATTAAATCATGTGGGCCGAATTTCTCCTCTCTCATGGGCCAAGGTCCAATAGCAATTTTAATACCCATTACATACATTAATTTGACTTTAATTAAAAGCCCAAATTAATGCCCAATACATTATTTAAATATTTTAAGCCCAATACTTTGTGTGCGATCCTATAGGTCCATTTAATGTTGGCAATGAATTAATGAATTAATTCAAAGGCTATATATATTCTCTAGCAAGATATTATAGCATTCCAAATTAAATGAAAATGCAAATGGCATTTAGTGACCTAATGCAATTTTGCATAGTCCCTTACCCATAAATATCAGAATTAATATAAGGCATGGAACTAGTCATCCTTATATGTAAGTTAATTCCTTTCTTGATATTCCAGTGACACTGAACTCTCAGATAAATAATGGTTACTCATTATTTCATCTCGGTATGGCCATACACTTCTCAGTTCACTGATCAAGTGGCCGATGATATTTTCTCTCTTATAGAGAGGGGTAATCCCTTCACTTCTCTCATGCTCTCTGACATGAATCAATGTATACCCAAGCATACCCATACTTGTCACTCTATTACGAGCACGTTAGGTGTATGTCAAAGTACACAGTAATTCATAAAGAGTTTCATAGAGATTTCAGGTCTAAGAACTCCGATACAAAACTTGCATATGAGAAACACTTATGACTTATACCATGTAGTGTTCTCATTAATGGATCGAATCCAGATACCATATTGTAAACATCTATCTATGATCTCTGATTGACACTCTTGTCCTTATGATCCGTAAGACAGAACTCAATTTATCAGAGAGAGCATACTAGTCTTAATTCATTTGTTATTCCCATAACAATGACTAGCTAGGGATATTTAGAATGAAGTCTCATTTGTTTCAAGGTCTTACAACCATGTGCCTCACACATGATAACTTAAACTGAAACAACATTCTTGGATAGTTCTATCAATTGACATGCACAGGAATACAATGGATAAAACAAATGCCTCATTTATTAGCTAAAGTGTTTTATTACAATGTATTGAGGCTAGGGCTAACACTAACATGTCGTGCCCTG
This sequence comes from Excoecaria cochinchinensis, assembly GCA_947683425.1. Lineage (NCBI taxonomy): Eukaryota > Viridiplantae > Streptophyta > Magnoliopsida > Malpighiales > Euphorbiaceae > Excoecaria > Excoecaria cochinchinensis. Next base: position 11,217,095 of record CANTUQ010000004.1, read on the forward strand.
ACAATAATTTTGTGATTTTTTTCCAATAAAATTGTGTTTTTATCTTGAGGAATTAAATCCTGATTTTTAGGGATAAATCCTGATTTTTAAGGATAAATGTGACAGGTTTTTTTATGATATATATCTTTAGGGATAAATTAAAGGCATTTGATATTATCCTTGAAGATAATTTGAGATCATTTATCTTTAGGGATAGATTAAACATTTAACATTTATCTTTTAGGATAAATTATAAATATTTTATTTTATCCTTGAAGATAATTTGAGATCGTTTATCTAAAAGGATAAATCAAATACCTAACATCTATCTTTAAGGATAAACTAAAAGATTTTATATTTGTCCTTAAAATCAAATGCTAGCCTATAAATAGGAGGAGAGTGAAAAAATAAAGAGGATTTGTTTTTTGAAAAAAGAGGATTTTTCTGTAAAAAATTGCGAAAAAGACTTTTAGAGATTTTTGGAAGGAAAAATTGGTTTTTGACAAGCAGGAAGTGTTTCTCTTCAAATTGGTTTTTGTTGAAATTCATCTAAAAAGAGATTAAGAGTCAATTTGAGGAAGAGAAAATCATTTTCCATTGCTTTAAAGAGTGACTTTTTTTAAAGAGAGAAAGTGATGTTTTTGATCCAATTGATTTTGGTGGAATTCAAGGAAATCTACACTGTCATTACCTTCTATAGATTAGAATTCTAAGGGTAAATATTCTGAGTTTAAAAGTAGTCAATCTTCCCTTAATTTTAATATTTTTATATGAGATATATGATCTAGCTCCAAAATGTAAAGTATTCTATCTTTTGTAAATTTGTTGTTTTATATTGGTTTTGCTTTATTAATAATTTGTTTAACACCATTGCATGGAATAATGGGTTAAAATGTAAGAATTTGGATTTTAATAAGTTTTCTCATTGTTTTGAGATCTAGAGATGACCGACGGGATGAATGCCCAAACGACGAGATGAATGCCTGATCGACGGCCGTAGCTCAAGCGACCGACAGGTCATCGCGAAATATTTCTTCTTCCTATTGGTCACCTCTGAGACGGTCGTCCCTCACCCATTTGGCCGTCCCTAATTTGTTTTTTTATTTTTAATTTTTTTATTTGATTTCTCATATTTTATTTTTGCTTTTATTTATTTTAAATGTTTATTTAATATTTCCCTATTATTTTGTCATTCATTTTGTTCTTATTTCTTTATTTTGATGTTTCTAACATGTTTACTTTGTTTTCATTTTATGAGTTTAATTTTTAAAGTATAGATGATAGAATGGGGGCTCGAGTTACAAGCGACTTCATTCTTTTCCATCTTTCTCTTTTAGTATTATTTAGCTTTTATTCTTCTCAGACTTTGCTTATTTGGTTTTAGTTATCGCGAATGTTATTTTTGTGGTCATTATGAAATAAAACAAATAAAACAAAGAGATTTCTATATATAAAGTGAGGTTTTCCTAAATAAAAGTAGGACCAATGTCCTATTTTTCTCTTTTCAAATAAAATGTCACCTAAAAATGGTTTTGTAAATATGCATGAGGGGACCAATGTTCCCACAACAAATAAACCCTTGTTTTATGTATGACTTTTATTTATTTGGGTTGGGTTGTATTCTGCCTCCTATTTTTATTGTAAGTTAACGTACTTTTTATTGTTTTGAATTATATTATTTATTCCTTTCACTCTATGCTTGAATTGCGCCTTTAAATAAATTGCATTAATTGCATGAGAAAAGAGATGGAATTTAATAGTAAAAACTCACTTATAATTTTAACCAAGGTATAAATAAGAATACTGTCTTGAATTCTCTCTGGTCTTAGGTTTTATGAGGTTAGATGAACGTTCCCTATGTTTTATTTGGATGGGAATTCTAAAATATCTCTTGTTGCCCAAAATAGACATATACGCATCGTCTTAGGCTCAATGAGGCTAGATGAACTTTTCTAATGTTCTATTGGGTGCCGACTCCAGAACACCTCCTGTTGCCGAAAATAGAAGCCCTTGATATGGATACCGGATACCACAGACCTCTGATACCAATACTTGTAGCGCCCCACGATCCGATTTATTAACTGTTCATTTTAATCTGGTTAACCTAATTAAACTATTCAGGTTATTAAATAGACAATTATTTAAAACCGGTAATTTTTTTTATAATACTGTATACATAAATAGTACCGTATATATAAATAGTGCCATATGTGTGAATAGTACTGTACGAATAGTGCTGTACGAATAGTACTATACGAATAGTACTGAATAGATATACAATTTACTTAAGTCTACTAAAAATTATTTAATTAATCAATAAACTTAAAAATTCCATTTTTATTCATTACCAATTATACCGATTGACATATAACTGTCTAAGTTACTATTCATTTAGTCGGTTTTCCTTTAAGTTGGAAACACACATTTTACTTTACCAATGATATTAACTAAATTTCTACCAATTATTAGGCATACCAAACAGTGATAAATTGGTGACAGTTTTAGCAATCTATTACAGACCAAAACCCAAAAGCAGAACTATAAGACATATACATGCCAAAGTCTTAACATACTTATTATTCCAAAATATAACCCTCGACACCACTTGCAAAACGTGAGGTATGCACTGCTCCAAATCCTACGGAGTACCTACACGCAGTCAAATGAAACTACGTGCTGAGCATTAAATATGCCCAGTGGTGATTGCAATTCCATAAATTTGCACTTAATTTAATTTTTCATGCATAATAATGTTCACAATAATAACGTTTAATATTCATAATTAAACACATTACATTTAATTACTAATTATTCATGCAATATTATATTTAATTATTCTTAAATTTCATGATCAAGGCAATTACACAATTAATTACATAAGTAATCTTAATTACCATTTTATCCTTAACTTATGGTAATATTTTTCTTATATCCTTTAACTTTTTCAAAATGACAAAAATGCCATTAATTAGTTCATTTATACTTTACCAATATTACATTTATGCCATTAATTCCTTTTAATTTCACTATTATTACCATTTTGCCACTAGTTCATTTTAATTTCACTAATATTACAATCATGCCACTAATTTAATCAATTTCACTAATATTACAATTTTATCATTAATTTACATGCTAAATTACAATTTTACCTTCTAATTATCATTTTCATGCCAAATTATATTTTCACTCATAAAAAGTGGCCAATTTTCATATTTAACCATTTATTTACATTTTTACTCTTATTAATCATCCTTAACACGCATATGGACAAAATTACAATTTTGCCCTTAAACCTTTTATTTAATAATATTTATGTCATTTTTCCACATAAATATTATTTTAATCATACTTTAACCATTTTAATCTTATTTTTACCATTATGCCCCTGCAACACACTGGCAGACTCTGAATACAGGATAAATGAGACGTGAACTCAAGAAGTTCACAGAAATACCAGCGTAGTCCAGTGGGACCACCACTGTCTTTTAATGCAGAAAAATACAATTCAGATATTCAGATACAAATATTCAGAAATTCAGAAGTAGGAACATCATTGGCCTACTAAAATGTGAGTCGCCATGCTCACACCCGCGGGCTTATGTCCCTATGGCATGCCAATATATCCTGAACTAGACCTGACTACCAGATTACTACACATGGCAATATTATTTTATTTTTCACATTATTAATGTGATATACATATTTTTCATGGTATATCATCATAATAATTTAATTTTTTTTCATACCATTCCATCATTTCACATGTGATTATCATCATTACATCATCACATGTCATGTAAACTCATTATTTCATCATGGTACACATGCATGCATACATACATACATACATACATACATACATACGGTCCACATACAAATTTATTTACATTAATTCTTTTTATCAATTTTATCATTTATTTATGCCAATTTCATGATGTATAACATCACCATACCATCGATTTCCATGAAAACACATCAAAATTATGACTTTACACATGATATACATTCGGCCATACATACATCACATACCTCATGATGTTTTCACATGCTCTAACACATACAATTCATTAGTTCACATGTCAAATAACATAGATCCATCATAATTATACATAAAACATCATGAAAACACATGAAAATCACATGAATTACATTCAGCCAAAGAAGGAACTTTTCACACAAATTTTATTTCTTCAATTAAATCATCCATACCATTACTTTTAACATCCTTAACCATGAATTTCATGTTAATTTCACTAAAATATGCATAAATCACATACTTTATTCACAAACATAATCTAAATCCATATTTTTACCATGAAATTTGCAATCACAAACCTTAGATCCTTGAAATATACTTCTCAATATTCAAAAATTCAGAAGTACGACCATCATTGGCCTACTAAAAAGTGAGTCGCCTTGCTCATACCTGCGGTCTTATGTCCTTATGGTATGCCAACATATCCTGAACTAGACTTGACTACCAGATTACTACACAGGGCAATATTATTTTATTTTTCACATTATTAATGTGATATACATATTTTTCATGGTATATCATCATAATAATTTATTCTTTTTCATACCATTTCATCATTTCACATGTGATTATAATCATTATATCATCACATGTCATGTAAACTTATTATTTCATCATGGTACACATATCACATCCCGTTCTCCCCTTAGTAGTTTGAGCCATGTGTATGTGTGCATGTGTGAGAGTTTTGGCACGTGTTAAGGGTATTTTGGGTAATATGCATGTTTTATGGGCTTTATTATAGTGTGGGTGCATGTATTATATTAGGATGTGAGTATTTGGGTCTTGTTAGTGTGTGTTTGCTCATAAGGGAGTAGTGTGTGAATTAGTGAGGGTTAGTCTTATGTGTGAGTGTAGGGTGTGAGTGATCAAGATCCACCAATCCAAGGGTGACATATGGCTAGGGTTTTAGGAAGTGGGTATAAATAGAGGAGAGAGAAAATTGGGACAGCCATTTTGTTACCTCTCTCACATTTTCTTCCTCTTCTCTTTACCTCTTCTTCCTCTTTTCCTCTTTAAGAGTGTGCCCTAGCTTGGATCCAAGTGTTTTGTGGTGGAAATTGATCATTCCTTAAGCTTTGATATGGTAAGTCTTTAGTGGGTTCTCTTCTTCTTCGTTATCTTCTCTTTTAATTTGATTGCATGTGTTCTTAACTTAGGATTTTTGTGTTTGTATGATTCTTGGGTTTTTCGGGTTTAGAAGCGCCTACTCGAGATCTCAAGGAGAAAGAGAAGGCAAGTGGGAGTGGAGCTTACCAATAGGAGCATAGGAATTTCAGGTTTGGGATTTATTTGAATTTATACATTTTTGTGATTTGGCATATTGGTTGATATTTCTGGAAAATTGAGATTTGATGATGCTCATATTAGTGCAAATGTTATGGGTTTTGGTTTGATTCAAGTTACTAAGCATGAATGCTGAATTATTTGGCAAATTTCTATGTTTGATGAGCTTTGCTGAAATTTTCTGGGTTTGTTATTCTTGAGAGTTTGATTATGTTAATCCATGATTTTGATTGTGTTAATTGTTGATTTAAGTTGTGTTTTATATTATTTGTGATGATGGGAAGGTTAATTTGAGGTAAGATGAAGTTTGGGTTGATTTGTCTTTGAGATTGGAGGTTTGGGTGTTTTGGAAGTGAGAAATTTTATAGAAAATCGCGTAAGAGCTGGAAATCATGACTCTGTCGTGAGTACAACACTGTCGCAAGGTCGCGACAGAGCTCAGTGAATTCAGCCCTTACGTGTGGCCGAGAGAATTTACATGGTTGAGTGGATTGGGCTGTCGAGCGGCCGCAGCGAGAGCTCTCTGTCGCGAGCGCAATGCTTGTTGCGAGTGCAACAGAGTGCTCGGCTACCGAGGGGATTGGGCAGTCCCTTGTCGCGAGCGTGCACCTGCCTGCGAGCTCGACAACCTTTATTGGCCGCTCACTATCGTGAGCGCCATAGAGAGATGAGTTTCTATCTCTGTGCAAGCGCAAAGACTGCAGCAATCGCGACCGGGGGCAAGTTATGGCTCTGTCACGAGTGTGATAGACATCGCGAGCGCGACACCCCTGGCTTCAAATTTAAGTTTTCTTTTTTGATTTCGATGTTTAACTTCCGAACTTGTGATGCTTTTAGGATTATACTTGGACTATTTTATGAAGTATATGAGTATAACTGGATGTATTATGCATGGTTAATTATATGAATTCTATAAATGCGATTTTATGGATAATGCATGACCTGCTAGAGTCAAATAAGTAGATTATTAGGCATGCCTAATAGTGTTCAATAGCTGCAGCCCTCAGGTCTATTTTGGACCCTGATCAGGTCCCTGTTAGGATCCTTGTTAACCTTAATGTGTTTAGATCTTGTTTAAGATCCCCTTTGTAAAATGTTTTAAAATGAGAAAATGTGATATTGCTTTTCGATTTGTACCCGTAAGGTACCGCCATGCGTTCACTCGTTATCCACTACTATGAGTCAGCAGGTGTTATATTTCGTTGTGTTATCAAAATGTGAATCCGAATGACTATGATAATAAGTATGTGAACCTGACTGACTATGATTATGAGCATATGAATCAGTTGGCATATGAATGTGATTATTGAATCTTTGAATGGTTATGAATGTGATTCATTTTATATTATATCTCATATGCTATTTAGCTTATACCATTATGTATGCGTTCTGCCTTGACGACCATTGTGAATGGCCGTCCATATTATTGTTGTTTTTTTCCCCACTAAGCATTATCGCTTTGCACGGGTGTTTTATCCGTGCAGGTGCGGAAGGTGTATAGCTTTTGGGAGAGTCGTCGCAAGTCAAGCCAACATAGAGGGAATTATTGATAGGACTTAGCTTCTTTTTGTATTATGATTCTTTTGTAATAGTGAACTCTTATTGTATTTAGTCTTTTGTTTTGCTTTCGTTTTGTAACTTTGAATGATGTAATTATTTTGGTAATATCAGAACAGTTGTAATGAATATTATTATTCCATCTATGAATGATCAGTTTGGTTTTTAAAGTTCTATTTTCGCTTTATTTCTCTATGCTTATTATTTGTGGATGTATGTTATTGTACCGTTTTGCTTGGTGACACCCTTGCTCATACGGGTTCTCACTCCATTGCGGATGGGTTCTCCTATGTATGGGAAGGGGGTGTGTGACGCGCGCCGAACCTCGCGGCCTCCCGAAAGCCCGCTTCAGGGCTATCAGGAGAGGTTCATACAACTTGTAAGGTATTTACAAGTGCGTCTATTTTTGGCAACAATGAGGTTTCTTGGAGTTGCCACCCAATAGAACATTGGGAAGGGTCGTCTAGCCTTATCGAGCCTAAGACGGCGCATACATATCCATCTTAAGCTAGCCAGATGGATCTTGGAGGCCTTATCCTCTACTCCCCTAGAGCCTAGGATTGTATATTTAAGCCTTGTGGTGGGACTCAAGAGGTGTCTTGGAAGTCCTAGACCTCTTGCCTCTTTGAGTTGCAAAGACCAGAGTGAGTTCGGGACTTCCAATTTATTCGTACTTTGATTAATTTTACAACTATGTTTTGAATTTATTATTTCACCAACTTTCCACACGATGCATTTTATTAAAGCGCAATCATTCACGTCCATAGCGATAAGTAAGTAAAAATCAAAATAAGGCATAAAGTGTTCGAAATAAATTACAATAATACTAGGAGCGGAATACAACTCCCATTTATGAAAGTGCGATACATGCATAAAGCGGGATATTCATTGGAATGAGGACTTTGGTCCTACCATACATATTTATTACAAAAATGGTTTTTTATGAAGTGTCAATTTTATTGGCTGAAATGGGACATTGGTCCACCATTTTCGGGAAAATCTCCCGGTTTAATTGTTAAAAAGCTTTTGGTCCTTTTTACCTTAAAGACATTAAAACCATTTCCATAACGACATAAATACAAGGTAAGGGTAGAAAAATGAACCCGAATCGAGATCCGCAGGATGGCACAACCAACATCTCTCACAACTCCAACTTTCAATGGTCAGAAAAGAACTCACCAGGATAAACATGTTAGCAAAAACGTGGATAAAAATAAAAATGAGAAAATTCTAACGGAAATAAGTTAAGAGATAGGATTTTATGAGATAAAAAAATGAGAATTTTGCCTAGGGACGGCTACCTGGATCGTGCCAGTGGCCGTCCCTAGTGAGGGGAAAACGAATCAGAAAAAAACCTCTTAAATCTTTTGTAAAAAAAAGATAATGAAGTATATAGAGAAATCAATGTAAATTAAATTAAATTATACAAATGTTAATCCATAATGTTTACCCTCGGATTTTACCTTTTAGGGTGGATGTCGAATGATCTTGTCCTCGTGTGCTTCGCAAGGATCAAAAGAAGAATCAGATCAAAGAAAGAAAATTTATGTTATTCTTTCCTTGAAAATTTGATAGCAATCGTGTGTTCAAATTAGTTATATTGCTGGAAACGACTGAATTTCGTCACCTCAATTTGACTTAATTCGTAAGAAAAATAATTGAGGAAATCAATTAATTAAAAGAAGTTTTATCAAAATAAACCTCTACAGATGAATAGAGATTTATAAACTTTTTGCGTAATTTGGTCACAAAAAAACCTTTTTCTAAAAAGCAATTTTCTCCAAAAAATATTTGATAGCCTTTTTTTTCTAAATAAAATTTCTCTAAAATTTATCTCTTTTCCAAATTTTCTCCAACTTTCCTAACCCCTTTCACTGAAATTTGATCCTTTATTTATAGGGTTTTATGAGATAATTAAGATAAACCTCTATCTAAAGTTTGAATTTTAAAAGGACTTTAAAATTCAAGTTTTAGATAAATTTTATCCCCCTTTTGAAAAGAAAAGAGATCAATTTTTATCCAATCTCGAGTGATCCGGTCAGTTACCGTACAGACGGGCTTCCCTGCGCCTACCGACGGCCGTCCCTACTACGCCTAGGGACGGGTATCTCCCCAAGTAGGGACGGGCGTCCCTATAAAGACGGAATGCCCGTCCGTGAAGCAAAACTCCCATTTTTACCCAAATTCTGTAAAATTTATCCAACTCTTTCAAAACTCCATGCTATAGAAAAAGATTTTAATCCTTGCGAGACCGAAAGACGAAAACCTCCGAATTTCATCCCCTTACTCGAAAATTGACATTGATCTCTTCATCGGGTAACTCTGATCTAGACTGCCTCGAGACCCGGTGTCTACAGTTGCCCCAATTTTGGGGAAACTAGTGCAATAGTGCCTAGATGAGCCAAAATTCAGAGAAGAAAGGAAAGAGACGCATACCTGAGGCAGTCCTTACCTTTTCGCCGGGGAAGCGGCAATGCGTCTAGTCGGTTCTGGACTTTACAACATGCGGGGTTTACCCTTCTCGAGCTGCACCGAGTCTTCTTCGGACTGTACAAAGTGCGATAATTGCTCTCCTGAGCTGCACCGAGTCTTCTTCGGACTGTACAAAGTGCGATAATTGCTCTCCTGAGCTGCACCGAGTCTTCTTCGGACTGTACGAAGTGCGATAATTGCTCTCCTGAGCTGAATGGAGTCTTCTTCGGACTGTACGAAGTGCGATAATTGCTCTCCTGAGCTGCACCGAGTCTTCTTCGGACTATACGAAGTGCGATAATTGCTCTCCTGAGCTGCACCGAGTCTTCTTCGGACTGTAGGAAGTGCTTCCTTCTGGACTGCTCTCCTGAGCTGCACTGAGTCTTCTTCGGACTGTACGAAGTGCGATAATTGCTCTCCTGAGCTGCACCGAGTCTTCTTCGAACTGTACGAAGTGCGATAATTGCTCTCCTGAGCTGCACCGAGTCTTCTTCCGACTGTACAAAGTGCTTCCTTCTGCACTGCTCTACTGAGCTGCACCGAGTCTTCTTCGGACTGGGTGATTTAACTTGGCGGCCTCATCGTGCCCCCAAAGTACAATTCTGATCTTTTGATTTCCTGTGATCCCGAAGGACGTGATGTTTGACCTATTTATTCTTCCTTTTGACTGTGGGTCGATTTTGAATCGGTGTAAGACCATGTTCCTGTATTGTAAAAGACTTTTGTTCATTCTTACGCTAAGTACCTTGATTGGTAGAGTTATGAACATCTTATATCTCTCTTTACTATTCATCATCTTATTTTCCATGTGATCAATTCCTCTTTTCTTTTTTTTTTCCTCTTAAATTTTCTTTTAAGAAATCATGAAGAAATAACATGCAAATTTAACAAGTTGATCCAAATTTTCCCATTAAAAGGTTAAATTTTTTACAATATACAGATGTGATTAGAAAAAGTATAAACACAGAACTAGAAGTACTCTCTGAACAATCTATAATGGCACATAATCTGAGAGCTCCTCTGGATCATCATCATCGTCCGATATATGAACTGGCTGGTCTCGTGCTGGAGCGGCGGAGGGCCCTGCATCTGAGGCAGATGGCTGACTGGGAGGGGCTGAAGGTCCGGCCTGCTGAGTAGCCCAATCCCTGGCTACCTGCTGGTATCTGGGAGGTACAGCCACTGGTACCGATAACGGCTATGCTCCTGCTGAGTCCTGCTGCTGGAACTGGACCTGGGCATATCCATCGAGAAACGGCTGTGCACAGACCGTCATGAACTGGAGTGTACTGGTAACAACCCCCCTAACTCTCTAAAAGCATCGCCCAGGCGGAGGGTCTGATCTATGGAGGTGGTCCTCATACTCCTCAGCCTATCCTCAGTCTGCTCTCTAAACTCCCGCAGGGACTGGGCGATGGGAGGTATGGCACCCTCTAGGACCTGAATCCTGAATCTGAGAGCCTCGACTGACTCATCCACCATCTGTACGGATGCGTCTATCCTCTGGGTTACCTCACTCTGGGAGGCCCTCATCTCCTGCCTCAGCTGACCTACGAGTCTCTCCTGCTCCTGCCTCAGATGATCAAAAAGCCTCCCCTGGTCCTGGATGATCCCCTGCTGCTGATCTAGCCGATTTAATATGACCCTATCTCGCTCTCTGAGCTATCCGAGAAGGGCCCTGCCTCTCTCCTCCTGTCTATGCTCCAAAGATGCGAACAGAGAAGTCAATAGGGTAGTAAAATCTGGCTGTGCTGGGAAAGCTGATGACGAGGATGGAGGGGGAGCCGAATCTGGCGTCGGCTTAGGTGGTGGAGCTGTAGAAGTAGATGCTCCCAGATCCCCCACTCTAGCATATGGGCTAAACCTCTCAGGCACTCGGGGAGCTGTCCGCTGTACTCTCGATGATGGAGGCATAGGACTCTGCACTCTCTGTCCTGGAGGAGTAGCCAGCAACTCATCCATAGTAAACTCGATCCCCACATCAAAAGGTGTACCTGGCTACGGAGGCTGATCATCTGGATGCTCTGGCTGTCGGGGAGGCTGGTCCTCCTGATGCTGAGGGTGCTGGGGAGGCTGGTCCTGAGCCTGCTCCGGGTGCTCAAGAGGCTGGTCCTGAGCCTGCTCCTCTACTGGCTCTAACGAGGGCAAGCTAAATGCACGTCTAGTCTCGTGCACAGTGCGAAGTCTGTATGCCTCGGGGTGGCCCGGTATCGGCAGTATCATGGCCATCGTCATAGCCGCTGGAGCATCCACATAAATACTCTCATCCAAAGGGCGCCCCAAAATATCTTGATGAACACCCAAACTCAAGAGCAATCTGGTAATGACCCCCCCCCCCCCCCCCCCGACATACACTACAGGGGCTGCCCCCCTGGAAACCCTCACCAGGTTGACCAAAATATCATGGCTGATATTGAGCCTCTGACCTGCCATCATGGCCCATAAACTCAAGATCTCTGCTGCATTAAGGGAACCTGGGTTACCAGCTCGTCCCAAATATGAGCTGGACAGAACTCGATGAAAATATCGCATAGCCTGTGATGAAAGTACTGTACTCTTCGCTGTATCATGATCATACGGCACTCCTAGTAAGGCTATAACCTCCCAATGCTGACATCTCACTGATCTCTGGGGTGTTATGACATCCTGCCCGAATGGGAGCCCCATGGCCTCTGTAAACCACTGACGGGTGATGCTGAAATGGTGACCCTCAACCCAAAACTGGATGACACCCTCCTCCGTGTCAGATCTCTGATATCCGCTATAGTGTAACGTGGTGAGGAACTGTCGTACCACCTCTGGGTGAGTCTGGAAAGCAGGTGTCAAAAACTCTATCCAACCCGCGCCCGCCATCAGTATATCCACCTCATCCACCATCCCCAGAGTCTCGAGGAACGGCCTAGAAACGAAACGGTTAGCTCGGAACTACACCTGAGCCAGTGCTGCATACCTCTGTCTAGCCTCGTAGCTCATCCAACCTGGGGCCTCAGGCTCAGGCTGATCATGTGGAGCATATCGTCGTGGTGGCATCCTGTGAATAAGACAAACAGTTAGTTTGGTATTGTGGGTATGAACAGACCTTATGATAGAATTTAGGTGGCATTATGCCTAGGAATGTCTAAACCAAAAAGATTTCAAAAAATTTGGGCAGCACCCCGGCAAGGGTGTACCCAACCTCCTGCATGAAAAGATATGAAGAAAGGACAGGCCTCAGGCCCCAAGCAACAATATAATATTTACATTTACTAAAAAAAACTGGCAGCACCCCGGCAAGGGTATGCCAAACTCTTGCATAATGAAGAAGAAATAGAACAAAACGGGCCTCAGACCCCAAACAACGATGCAATATAATCACCTTTGCTTTCTAATTCTTACATTATTTGCTTCAAAATATATGAATTCCTAAGGCCGTATTTATACTCTAAACACTAATTATTCCTTGAACAGCATACATTCGTGCACTCTTTATTTATTAAAACAAACTTCATCCCATTAACTTATTTACAGTGTAAATCAGGATTAAACAGGCCACTAATTCCATTAATTCAAAAGAAAAAGAAATCCCCTTGCTCATAATAATAATAAAACAAAGAAAAATGGGAGTATTTTACTAACCTGGAAGTCGAGACCCACTGAAGAAGACAAAACTGAAAACTGGTGCGAAAAAATGCAATTTGAAAAGACAAAAACGAAAAAAAAACTGTTGGAAACAAAGGAAAAGGTGTCGGTGTGGAGAAGAAGGAGAAGAAAACGATTTCCCGTCGGTACTTGCGTCTTTATATAGATTTTAAGTACAGACGGGCTTCCCGCCCATACAGCGACAGACGGGCATTCCGTCGGTCTATCCAGATTCCCTCATTAATTGTGACGCCCGTTCCCTAACGACAAACTAGCTCAGCTAATCTTAGTTAGAGAAGGTCGCACACACACCCAGAACACATGCGGAAACTGAATAATAAAATTTCATCACATACTATTTAAATTCATGCATCACATGCCAACTACTATTAGTCACACGCCTTAGCTATTCACATGACACACATACATGTGGGAGGTTACATCCGTGATTACTACATTATTACATGCCTTTACATATTCAAAATACATATTAACCATATAAAACTTATACAAAAGGTCCCAAATAACAAGCCCCCAAACCTACACTATATACTTCCTATTGTTGACCGTACCAAAATGCGGGGGACGTCCTTCAGTCACCTCTCGTCCGTACCTGCACGGATTAGAGTAAATCCATGCTAAGCGATAACGCTTAGTGGGGAACTCATACATATAGCATATAATTTATCACACATCAGAATCATCATACATAACATGCTAATAATCATGCCAGATTAACTATTACTAAATTCAATCATAAGGCATCAATTACTTATTCACATTTCCATACTTCCTTGTATCACAATCACTTCTGTTTATATTTAATTAACTTTTTGCCGATTAACCAATTAGCCTTTTTGCCACTTTGCCTGCAATTCAATGACGCGGATAACGGGTATCGCATCGGTATCTCTCAGATACCAGTAATCTCATCGAGACTACTTTTTCACATTAGCACCTTCTGGTGCTTCATATCACATTAGTACCTTCTGGTACCTTTCATCATTCCACATATAACACAATCCAGTAAGGATATTCGCATTGTGATTCCCATGGAATCAGGCACATTTAACGCATGGGGCTGCAGCACTTGACCCTATAGGCATGCCTAACTATCCACTACTTGACTCGCAGGCTTAAGTTGTTAAACACGTTATTCAGTTCACTTTTCACTTTACACATTTGTATTAGCACACAGCCATACATTTCATTTGCATATTCAATATACTTTCAAATTCAGTCTTCACATTTAATATTCACATAACTTATCCCATTCAGAAGTCATCATAGTTGTATGCATTTGTAGATCACTTAACACATATACATTACTTACTCATGCTGTCCTTCATTTCAGCTTAAAGCCATGCCATTTGAATGACCAAACACATTAGGATTATATTGCCAAAACAGGGTGGGTCACGGTCACAATGGATTTCATTGTCACCGTGACATATTGAAGTCCAAAACAGAATGCAAATTGGGGACATGTCACGGTCACAACCAATTTCATTGTCACCGTGATGTGTTCCCAACTCTCGGCAGAATGCAACCTGAGGGTATGTCACGGTCACAATGAATCTCATTGTCACCGTGACATATTCTCATTTGCAAAACAGAATGCCTTCCTGGGTAGGTCACGGTCACAACGAATTTCATTGTCACCGTGACATACCAAAATCTATTAGGCAGAATTGAACTCAAGCATACCACACGGTCACAATGGATTTCATTGTCACCGTGACCTATGCAAAAACACCATAACATGGTTATGCTTTCAGTCCAATTCTTCCTTCTCATTATGACTTCAAATCTCATTCTCACTTTTGGCAATTAACCCAAATACATCAACCACACAATCAATAACACATACCTGATTTTCCCTTCTTGTTTGGCATTCAATAATAGTACAAATCATAATCACTTTCAAGCACTTTATCACAATCATATTGCTACTATAATCATACAATTTAGCATCACATAATTCATGCTCAACCTTCAATTTCACATATCATGCAATTCAGTTCAAAACCCTATTTAACCAACACTAATCACATATTCATACAATTAGGGTTTGTTCCCAAACCTCGTCGCCTTAGCTCCTAATTACGACGGACGCTCGGTTCGCCGATTACAGCCTTTCCCTTATCTCTCTTCACTTCTTCAGCTAACAAAACAACACAGATGCTCAAGCTCAAACTCAAACCAATAATATCCCATCCAAACCAGCTTAACCAAGAAGAAAGAGTAGAAGATGAGAATATGCACTTATTCACTTACCTCTTAGGTTTAACCCTTAATTCTTGAGCAACTTAACATCAATATACTTACCCTTCTTTAACACTCACTCCCACGAAAGAAAGAAAAGAGAAGAACACAGAAAATTGCTAGATTACACAAATGAAACTCTTCCCTTCCCTTAACTCACTCTTGCATGCAAAGGTGTAGGTGGCATCCTCTCAAGAAGCCACACGGAAACCACTTCCTCTAATCTGCCTCCACTTCCATTAAATCAAGTTATTTTATTCTTAGTTAATCCTTCCTTTAACTAGTTAATCAGCCTTTAACTCATGCTTAGCACAAACATTCATAATTACCATTTAACCCCTTAACTATACTGCTTTCTTTCAATTAAGTACAATCCTACACATTCAATCCACTCACTCACATGCCAAATTAGGTTAATTCTCTTAGGGTACAAATCCGGCCATGACATTAATTACCTAATTAATGCGCGTGATATGCACAATGCACGATTCGCCAGGTGGACAAGTACAGACGGGTTTGCCGTCTGAATATAGGGACGGGTTAGCCGTCTGTCAGCCAAATCTATAAAATTCAACCATTTTCCTTGAATTTCGTGCCCCTTCCTTATTTTAGCTCCAAAATAGGCTCTTTTCTATAGTTTTTTCCCTTTTTTCCTCTTAGCAATTGTTGTGACAGTCCGGGGGAAACCTCGTGAGGGAACACATAGCCCCGACTTTCCATCTGGGGGAAACCTCAGAGGGAACACATAGCCCCAAACCGCACTCAAAGAACTTCACACCCCCTTGTGCATTTTTGCCTTCCGTGGGATTCGAACCAAGGACCTGGGGATAAGTCCTTAATTCATAGAATACCACTACCATTAGGCTATGGGGAAAAGTGTAGGATCTTCTCGGACCCCAAGAGTTTGAAGTACTTCCTTTCACAGAAAGAGTTGAACATAAGACAGCGGCGTTGGCTTGAGTTGTTTAAGGACTACGACTGCATTGTGGATTACCATCCTGGTAAGGCTAATGTAGTCGCCGATGCTTTGAGTTGGAAATCGGTTTCAGCTTTGTTCTTGAGGCGATTCAGATGGCATTTTGATTCTGATGGGGCTTTGCTTGCCCAGTTGCGTGTGAAGCCTACATTGAGACAGAGGATTGTGGATGCTCAGAGAGATGACCAGAGGCTTCAGCAGATTGTGCATGAGGTTAGATCGGGTAAGCAGTCAGAGTTCTCAGTTCAGGATGAGGTACTTATGTTCAGAGATCACTTGTGTGTGCCAGAATCTGAGGATTTGAGGAGACAACTCATGAGTGAGGCGCATAGTTCAGTCTTTACTATGCATCCGGGCAGTGAGAAGATGTACAGAGACATGAAGCAATTTTATTGGTGGTCCGGTATGAAGCGTGATATAGTGGATTTTGTTTCCAAGTGCTTGACTTGTCAGCAGGTAAAGGCTAAGCATCAGGTTCCGTCGGGTTTGCTTATGCCTTTATCCATTCCTGAGTGGAAATGGAATGATATCGCCATGGACTTTGTTTCTGGTTTACCTTTGACTCAGAGGAAGCATGATTCGGTTTGGGTTATTGTGGATCGGCTTACGAAATCAGCTCACTTTCTGCCGGTTAGAGTGGACTACTCCATGGACAGATTGGCCAGTATCTATGTGGATGAGATAGTTCGGTTGCATGGTGTGCCTTTGTCCATAGTGTCAGATCGGGATCCGAGGTTTACTTCCAAGTTTTGGAAGGAGTTGCAGAGAACTTTGGGCACTAGGTTGAACTTCAGTACAGCGTTTCATCCTCAGACCGATGGTCAGTCAGAGCGAGTTATTCAGATTCTGGAGGATATGATGAGAGCTTGTGCTTTGGATTTTCCGGGTAGCTGGGACAGATATGTGTCGCTTATGGAGTTTGCCTACAACAACAGTTTTCAGTCGAGCATCGGTATGGCACCATATGAGGCTTTGTATGGTCGTCAGTGTAGGACTCCGATTTGTTGGACCGAGCTATCCGAGAGATCTATGATTGGACCAGACTTGGTCAGAGATACTGAAGATAAGATCAGAGTAGTGCAGCGGAATTTGAAAGCAGCCAAGGATCGACAGAAGTCTTACGCCAATTTGAAGAGGAAAGACGTGCAATTTGAGATCGGGGACAAAGTTTTCCTTAAAGTTTCTCCTTGGAGGAGAGTGCTTCGATTTGGAAAGAAGGGTAAGCTGAGTCCTCGTTTCATTGGACCATATGAGATTTTTGCTAAGGTAGGACCTGTAGCCTATAGATTGGCGTTACCGATGGAGTTAGCAAAGTTGCATGATGTGTTCCACATTTCGATGCTTCGTCGGTACAGATCAGATCCTTCGCATGTTCTGTCAGTTCAGGATATCCAGGTTCAGCCAGACTTCTCTTATGATGAGGAACCGCGAGCTATTCTAGCCCGAGAGGTGAGGCAGTTGAGAAATAAGCAGATTCCTTTGGTTAAAGTGTTGTGGATCCATCATGGAGTCGAGGAAGCGACTTGGGAACCAGAGGAGTCGATGAGAGTTCAGTATCCACAGTTGTTCAGTTCAGGTGAGAATTTCGAGGACGAAATTCTTATTAGTAGGGGAGAGTTGTCACTATTGTAACGGTCCGGCTTTTATACCCTCCCCGAAACATATCCCGTCGGGAGCCTCCCCGCAGGGATATGTTCCGGGGAGGGTATAAAAGCCGGACCGTTACAATAAAAGGCGCCTTTTTATTGTGACAGCCCGGGGGAAACCTCACGAGGGAACACATAGCCCCGATCTCTGACCGGGGGAAACCTCGGAGGGAACGCATAGCCCCAGACCGCACTCACAGAACTTTACACCCCCCTTGTGCATTTTTGCCTTCCGCGGGATTCGAACCAAGGACCTGGGGATAAGTCCTTAATTCATAGAATACCACTACCATTAGGCTATACATCATGCATAAACTAGAGAATGATAGACATATAAATATGCTCATAAAGTTGGTCATATCTCATACAATTCCCATTGCAAAACATAATACAATCAATATACTTTAACATTTAACAATGTTCTAAAGCATGTTAAGAATCAGGTATAGAAACACTACCATACCAATGATTATCAAAACATAATCCTAAACATGCGTTTAGGTGAGGATAACTAAGTATAAATCATGCATAATCCAAATTACATTTAACATAACACAATGAGTTCAAAGGCTAAAGCATACTATCAATCAAAGCTCATACAAGTCATATTCAGAAGCATGCAATAATTCCCTTAATCACATTTTAGTAATACTCATCAAATTAAGGCATGTTAGGAACACATGTGGAGTCATATTATGCTAATGATCAAAAACGCATAATCTAAAACATGAAATGATACTATATATTTCTAAGCATGGCAGATTATTCTTAGAGAAGAATTCAATCAAAGATATGCATAACATATTGCTAATCATAACTGAAATAGGCTAACCAATCAGATGAGCAAAATATTTTAGCACACAATAGAGGAAAAAGCCATAAAAGCATTTGAAAGTCATTTTATAATAAAACCAGTTACGGGGGAACAAATCAAAACAGAAAAGGTCATACAAGAGTACATAAAGGTATGACAAGAGTAATACAGTAGTACATCACCATACAGAAGAGATAGGAAATTCATTTTGGTTAAAACTGGGCAAAATCAGAAAATGGGGCTGAAGAGGGGTCGGTCACGAGCCATGTCACGACTCGTGACTGGCCTCAAAGGAAGGTCACGAGTCGTGACCTAGTGTCACGCCTCGTGACCTACAAGAGAGTCACGGGACGTGACTCTATGTCACGCCTGGCCTTTCACAAGAGTCACGAGTCGTGACTCTATGTCACGTCTCGTGACATGACTCTAAGGGAGTCACGGGACGTGACTCTAAGTCACGTCTCCTCACAAGAGTCACGGGACGTGACTCTATGTCACGAGACGTGACTTGCCCCTCACAAGGCAGTCACGCTTCGCGACTGAGGGTCACGCCTCACAACTTCGTCCAGCCCGCCGAGAAGTCACGCGTTGTGACTGGGAGGCAGAGTCACGTGGCGTGACTGAGAGTCACGCCTCGTGACTTGTCTCTCTCAGGGAAATCACGACACACTGGAAATGGAAAATTATACAGAAACGCGATTTCCCATTTCAAGCTTACCCAGGATTCAAAGAACTCGATAAAATCATTTTCAATCTGATTCAAAACACATCCAAACTCATCTTACCTTACAGTCGATCTTCCAAACATCATAAACAAGATAATTGCAATTAATTCCACAATCAAACAATCAAAATCATGCATAAACCCATTCAAAAATATAAACCCTAAAAGTTACAGTAGGTTCAAAACACAAACTCAGAACTTCCAAATCAATACTTGTCATGCATTACTAACACATCTACTCACTTAATCATGCATATACACATTCTAAAACACAGCAAATTCCAGAAATTAGACCATGCAAACACATTATAAGTCTAGTGAGAAATAGGGCAGAGACATTCAACTGAGATTGAAGAACAGAGAAGTTCAAACATTGCATGCATTCAAAATGCTCCCAAACCTGGAAATGACGATCCAAAATCAGCTTCAAGATCAGTCCTCAATCCTTTCCTTGCCTTTACTTTGCTTCTTCATGCAATCCAAAGCTTGCACAACAAAACCCATAATGTCTTAGCCAAACCCGAACTGAAGTTAAAACCAGTAGATGAAGAAGAAGAAGAAGAAGAAACACAACAAGTTGAACACCTTAAACCAACTTACCTCTTTTAGCAAAACACACTTCCAACCCAAACACAACTCCAAGCCAAAGCCAAAGAGAATGAAAGGAAAAGCAGAGAAGGAAGAGGAGAAGAAGAAGGGAAGGCGTGAGAGGGAGAACGGGAATGCAATCTGTGTTCCCTCTCTCTTCCTCTTTCCTTTCTTCTTTTTCTTCTTTCAATGCTCACCTAACAAGCCACTTGGCAACACTCAATTGGACCAAAATATCCACTCAAACTTTCCAAATCAAAGCACCATACTTGAGTCATACCCAAACATTTCCAATAACCCACTTATATCCTAATTCCAAACACCACAAGCACACACTAGCACTTCTCTTCTTAACACACTTAATTAATTAATTACCATTAAGTCCTTATTATCCAAATTCTCATACACAAGTTACTAAAATACCCTTCCGATCCCGACTTCGCATGCAAATCCCGACCAGGGCTATTTTGGGGTGTGACAGAGGAGCTGCTCGGAGACCCTCGTCTGTTTGGAATTCTGGATGACTTTCATCACGGGCTCACACCTTTCCCCCTCATTCTAGCTGAGACTATCTTGGGTTTGGACTCTGTTCATGTCGGGTCTGCCACTTCATTCTCTGGGAGCCCCTTATTACTCCAGGTACGTCATTGTTTTAAAAGGTATTGCGTCCCTTGTGGATTTTCACACTAGC
This sequence comes from Excoecaria cochinchinensis, assembly GCA_947683425.1. Taxonomy (NCBI): domain Eukaryota; kingdom Viridiplantae; phylum Streptophyta; class Magnoliopsida; order Malpighiales; family Euphorbiaceae; genus Excoecaria; species Excoecaria cochinchinensis. Next base: position 11,237,751 of record CANTUQ010000004.1, read on the forward strand.
TTTTCTTAGCGGGAAGTGCGTCCTTTCGGATTTTCACACAGCCCTATGCCTAATTTTTGCCTGAAGTAAATCCAACTTACTCCAGCAGCTTATCTTTGCCTTTTATTTTATTCTCTTTGGCTTTTATTTTCTTTGTCTTTCTTTGTTTCCCCTATCAGATTTGGTTGTAGGAGAAATTAAAGCTTTTGTCAGAGCCACCTCCTAGAGTCATTAATCGTTACTCTGCGCAGTGTTTCCTCCCTCGATGTCGTCTGTATTTACCTAGGACTCCTGATGAGTACATTACCAGATTCAGTGAGATATCTGACAATGATATTAGCTTTACGCACGCTTGGCTTCCCTTGTCCGGTGCAGTTATTGATGGGTTTTCAGGATGTGTTCCCTTATGCAGGCTCCATGAGGCGACTTTCTACATCACAGCTCGTTGCTCCCGTCAACTCGGAGTAACTCAGGATGTGGTGAGACTCCCTTTATCTTTTTGAGGTGGAGTCCTTTCTGCGGCCTTTGCCTCCCGCTATCATGAGCTTTGGAGCTGACTTCCATTGAAAACCGTCATACCTTTGTTTGGGAACCATTCTACCATCTCTACCAGGGCGTACAAGAGATGGATACTTAGCCCGGCAGCTGATAACCGAACCCGATGACTGAGGCATTTAGCCAGCGAGGGTAGTAGTAGGGCATAGTTTAGCTTTACATGCATTTTGAGCAGTATGTTTCTTTTTAAAGCAGAATTGGACAATAATGTAAATGAATAAATCAAACTTATTTCATTTCACAAATTTGTGTACATTTCAGTACGACTTCAGCATACATGATTGCTTTTTGACATTAATTCACTTATGCAAGACTACATTCATTCATGGAACTAAATCTTGACAGCATCAAACTCCTGTCTCCAATCAGCCCTCTCGGGTTTTCATGATTGGATATTTTCTCTCTAGCCTCTAATTTTGCCCAGGATGCCTTTTTTCGGTTTTCACACTGACGAGGCGCCCGATTTTAGCAGGGCCGCCTTTTTTCGTTTTTCGACCCACGGGGCTTTTATTCTCTTCTTTTGATTTCGGTCTTTAGCCATGGAACCTTTTGAGTCTATCGACATTGACCGGTTCCTTGAATTCATTACCATCGCTATCAGATAAGATTGCAGCTCCTTTGGATAACAGCTTCTTGAGGATATATGGTCCTTCCCAAGTTGGTCTAAATTTTCCTTTGATATCCGGTACGCCTGGTCTCATCTGTTTGAACACCAAATCCCCCTCCTTCAGCGGATGCTTTTTCACCTTTTTCCCAAATGATCTGGTCAGCCTTTTCTGATAGATCTGATTATGATAGTAAGCTTTCATCCTGCTCTCATCTAATAAGTTCAAATGCCGTAACCTCTCTTGTATCCATTCGGCCTCCGGAATCTGAGCTTCCATGACTACTCTCAGTGATTTAAGCTCTACCTCAATCGACAGCACTGCCTTTGTCCCATAAACCAAAGAATACGGAGTAACGCCTGTAGATGTCCTCACCGTCGTTCTGTAACCCCACAATGCAAAGGAAAGCTTCTCTGCCCAATCTTTGTAGGTTTGGACCATCTTGGCTAGGATTCTTTTCACATTCTTATTGGCGGCCTCTACTGCCCCGTTAGCTTGTGGTCGATAGGGGGAGGATTTATGGTGCTCGATCCCGTTCTTCTCAAGAATCTTTCTAGTTTCCCCCATGAATTGCACCCCGTTATCAGACACTATGTGATGTGGGAGGCCATATCTGCATATCAGATTTCTTTCAATGAACCTGGCCATATCTCTTGCATCTATCTTCTTAAAGGACTCCTCCTCCACCCATTTTGTAAAATAGTCGATTGCGATTATTATATATTTGTGTCCGTTGGATGCCGTAGGGCGGATTTCTCCAATAATGTCTATTCCCCAAGCAGAGAATGGCCAAGGTGACGTTAGGCTGTGTAGCTCTGACACTGGCAAATGCCTTAAGTCTGCGTATTACTGGCACAGTTGGCACTGCTTCACATATTTTGAGCAATCGTTATCCATCGTAAGCCAGTAGAAGCCTTGGCTCATGATCTTTTTGGCTAATGTCAGCCCATTTATATGGGCTCCTCATATTCCGGCGTGTGTTTCTTCCATTACCCTCCTGGCCTCTTTTTCGTCCAAACACCTCAATTGGATACCATCAGCTTGCCGTTTGTACATTATCCCATGTATACAAATGAACTGGGTAGACAGCTTGCGAATCATCCTTTAATCCTTTTCGGTAGCTTCATCTGTAAATGTCGCATTCTCTAGGTAATTCATAATGTCATGATACCATGGCTTTCCATCCGCCACTTATACTTCCATAACTGATCTTGATTCGAAGCTAGGTCTCTCAGAACTATAGATTAAGACTGGCTTCATGTGCACCCCTTCAGGGTTATCCCACATTGATACTAGCGTGGCGAGCACATCGGCTAACTGATTTTCATCCCTGGGAATAAAATGGAATGTGCATACTTCGAATTGACTGCTTAGGTCTCTCAAATGCCGTATATATGGCATTAGCCTCTCTTCTTTCACGGCCCATTCACCTCGGATTTGATTGACCACCAAGGAAGAATCACCAAACACTTCCACATTCTTCGCTCCTAAAGTTATTAACGCCTCCAATCTGAAAACACATGCTTCGTATTCAGCTTCATTATTGGTAGCCTTGAATCTCAACTTTTTCGCCAAGGGAAGCTTTTCGTCATCCGGGGTTATCAGAATGACTCCTACTCCTGCCCCTTTGTTATTTATAGCTCCGACAAAGTGTAATTTCCAACCTTGAATCCCAATAGCTGCCACATCCTCATCTGGAAAGTTAAACTCGTATGAGTCTCCTAGGATCAGGTGTTCTGCTAGAAATTCTGCCACTGCACGCCCTTTGATGGTCTTCCGGGTGAGATACACCACATCAAATTCTTGAAGTAATAGCAACCACCTACCCATTTTCCCAAGCAAAGATGGGGCCTCTTGCAAATATCTCAGTGGATTCTGCCTCGCGACTGCCTGCACTTTGTAAGCATGAAAGTAATGTCGCAATTTCTTAGAAGCCCAGATTACTGCAAGGCAAATCTTTTCTATCTCTGTGTATTTAACTTTGTAGGCTAAGAATTTCTTGCTGAGGTAATAAACAGCAAATTCCACTCCAAAATCATCCTCTTGGGCCATCATAGCACCTACAGAACTGTCTTCTATGGCCAGGTATAGGATCAGCGGCTTGCCTGGCCGTGGTGGTCTCAGTACCGGTGGATTTAACAAATATTCTCTGACAGCATCAAAAGCCTTTTGACAATTCTCGTTCCATACTACTGGTTGATATTTTCTGAGTAGTTTAAAGATTTGCTCACAGATCGAAGTAAGCTTAGCGATAAACCTGCTGATGTATTGTAGCCTGCCCAGAAAGCTTCTTACATCCTTCTCCTTCTGCGGTATCGGCATTTCTCTGATGGCCTTAACCTTATTCGGGTCAATCTCAATCCCCCTTTCACTAACTATGTGTCCTAAGAGCTTCCCTGAGGTAACGCCAAAGATGCACTTTTTAGGATTCAACCGCAAGTTGTACTTATCTATCCTTCGAAAGAACTTTTTCAGGGCTTCAAAATGGCCTTCTTTAGTGGCTGACTTGATCATCATATCATCCACGTATACCTCTACTTCTTTATGAATCAATTCATCCAATATCTTCGTTGCCATCCTCTGATAAGTGGCCCCTGCATTTTTCAGGCCAAAAGGCATCACGCGATAAGTGTAAGCCCCCCACTCTGTGATGAAGGCCGTCTTAATTCGATCAATTATTTCATTGAGAATTTGATTGTAGCCCGCGTAACCATCTCTGAAGCTATACATCTCACAAGCAGCGGTACTATCTATTAGTATATCTATATGAGGCAATGGAAAATCATCTTTTGGACAGGCCTTATTCAGATCCCGATAATCCACGCATACTCTTACTTTGCCATTCTTTTTGCTACAGGGACAATATTGGCCAACCATGTTGGGTATTGCACCTCGACTAGAAATTTGGCTTTGATTTGCTGGCGAATCTCTTCTTTCACTTTCTCTGCCCATTCCGGCCTAAGCCTTCTCAACTTCTGCTTAACAGGTTTATGGTCTGGATAGGTGGGGATAGCATGCTCTGCGACTTTCTGATTGATTCCTGGCATATCTTCGTAGGTCCAGGCAAAGACTTTTTCATATTTTTTCAAGATTCTCACAAATTTTTCTCGCTCTTCAGGAGTTATATTTGATGCTATCAAAATTTTTTGGATTGTCTAGGGTTCCAAGATTGAATGGAGTAGCATCAGTTGAATCAATATCAAATATGGATGGATAATGATCATGGTCATGCATAGTGAAATCATCAGAAACATCACACAAGTAAGCAAAACCATTCAATTTATTAATAAGATTGAAATTGTCATTGACATCATTGAAAAGTTCTGGAGCAAAAAGAAAATCTAAACTATTTTCCTCTTCCTCCTCTGCTAGTGTATCTACCGCAGTCGATGTTTCCGCATCACATCGGCCCTTTGGAGTCTCCTCATCCATCTTCCGCACAACTTCCTCTATCTTGGCCTTTCCTTTCAGCTGGGTGGTTATCGTCTTTTCAGTAATTATTTCTTCCGGCGTTTCGCGGTCCCAAATTGTCCTACAGGTCATGATTTCTTCATCCCAAAAACTCTCTGCTGGCTTGATTAATCTAATGCCCCAGTCATAGACATCATTGAAAACCTCGAACCCTGGCACAATTCTTCCATCCAGCCACTGCGGTTCATTTTCTCCTGCATAGGCACATGCTGCGGTTGCTAGCACAAAGGTCTTCCAAATATGGGGAACTTCCATTTTCAACTTCTCGCCTTTCTTTACAGCACCTGTATATCCAAGACCCCTCTTGTGCTTTTGACCCTTAGTGGTAACGGCTGTCGGTATCCCTTGGGAATTCTTGCCCAGCCCTGCACCAGGGACGAATGACATTTTCTTCATCATATTCAACACCTGGGGGCTTTCTCCCTTCTGCTCTTCTTTGCCTATCATGGTGACATGAAACCCATTAAACGGCTGCCTGGCTATCTCCAGCACTGAAACCTGATTCTCTCGTGCAGCTTTTATAGTCACGATCTGGCCCTCGTAAGGTATCTTTACCATCTGATGCAGTGTAGAGGGGACTCCTCCCAATCTATGAAACCATGGTATGCCTAGCAAAGCTGAGAAATTGGCAGGTATGGGCAACACTACGAACTCTACTTCTGACTCTACCGGTCCCGTTTTCACCACCGCTGTGAAGGTTACCGAAGCCTGCCTACGCGAGTTGTCATATGCCGTGATGGTAAGATTAGATTTTGCCAACATATCCTTTGTTACCCTAAAAGCTGCTATTGCTACCTGTGGGCATAAATTTATGGAAGAACCATCATCCACCATCACACAGGCGGTATGCTTTTGGTTAATCTGCGCCCTTATGTACAGAGGGCGATTATGGTTGCGACCTTCTACCAGCAAATTCGCACTGGTAAAAACAACATTTTCTCCCGATCCTCCTTTTACTACCTCCAAAAGTTCCGTAGGTGAAATGGTTGTAGCCACAGTTGCTTTGCATAAAGCCTCCACCACCTTCTGCCTATGTGATGGCGACTATCTCAAAAGATCCCATATTGAAACCTGAGCTGACATCTTTTTCAGTTGCTTGACAATCGAATCTTCCTCCGGCTCCTTTCCCCTTCTGTCTTCAATTGGCTCTTGTGGCTTCTCTACTTCTGGGGCTACCCTTCCACTCCGGGTCATAGCTCCCACTTCTTTTTTCTTTGGTTCTTCTCCTTCCTCTTCCGAACCCCAAAGGTCGGAAAATGTTTCTAAATCATCACTTTCAGTTCCACTATCATCAGTGGACCAGCAATCGATCACTGCAGCGGGAAGCCCTTCTTCACTCCCCTCATAGAGGCTCGTGACAGTAGTGTGGATATCGTTGCCGTACAATTCCTTCAACACAAAGTTCTCGGGCAAACTGGACCCGATCATATTCACTGGCGGAGGCATGTTATTGTACCCGCCTTTCTTTTGACCCCCTCTCTTTTCTGGATCTGTGATCTATTTTGAGTCGATCAAATCCTGAATTGTGTGCCTCAAAGTCCTACAGTTATCGGTTACATGTCCAGTGTGCTGATGATATGCACAATACTCATCGTCTTTGTGTCCTGGCATGCCTTGAGTTCTCGCAGGTCTGGGCAGTAGGGGTTGCAGCTTATTCTCTTTCATCAGTCTTCTTAGTACCCATGATAAGGACCTCCCGAGATTGGAGAAATGTCTCGGAGTGGCGTTTGTAGTTGACACCTCAGCAATCTTCCTTGTACCACTAGCAGAACTTGTTGGTCTGCCGGCCCCTTGACTCCCACTACCTCTCTTAGGATAGTTCTCATTTCCTGCTTTCCTAACAAGGTACTCTCCTTCGGCCTCAATGGCGATGTCCTTCAGGGACTCCCAATCTTTTAGTCCTTTCATCCTTAATCCATTCCTCAAATACGGGCTCGCATTTTTAATGAATAATCGTATTTGATCCTGGGTATCTAGTTTCCTCTTCATTTCCATCACCCGATTCCTCCACCGGGTTAGATACTCATGGAAGGACTCTCCTTCTCTCTACTATAACAGTTCCAGGTCCTTTAGGGTTACCTCCATTCTTGTATTGCAATCATATTGCCTCAAAAATTCTTCTGTCAATAAATCCCAGTCTTCCTTAGTTCGGCGATCGAGCCCGTGATACCAACCCACCGCCGGGCCCGTCAAGCTCAAGCAAAGTACTCAATTTTCTGCTTCCTCGTCAAAGTGGTGCCTTTCATCACCAATGAGTACTACTTTATATGTGCTAGGGGATCAGAAGTACCGTCAAACTTTGGCACATCCGGTATCTTAAAGTTCATTGGGACTAGATCTTCTCCTTCTAACTCTTTATCCTTAGGATTCACTCCTTGGCCTTTTGTCAACATCCTCGTCATAGCTTCAAATCTCTCTTCCACCTTCCTCCAGATGGCGTCTTTGATTTGAGGGGCTTTCCCTTTCTCAGACACCCACTCCTCATATTCCTCGTCTTCCCAGTCATCATCCAGCCTCGGGATAGGTCTTCCCTTATGTGCCCCCGAAGTAGTAGCTCTTAGGTTCACGAGTGGCAGACGCGTTTCATCTTGTGGGTCCTCTCTGACCTCTTCCCTTTCATTATTCCTCACAGGAGGAGGCTGTGGGTTTTGCAGGGCTGCTTGTTGACCCATTGTGGCTATCATTGCCAACACTCGGTTCTCAAACTCTTCCAACCTTCGGCCCACTTCCTCTGCTATCATTGCCCGGGTGGCCTCTGCCCCTCTCGGTGAGTTTGCCATTTCTTTGGGTACAGAAAACTGATATGAAGTGGGGTAACTGGTTTCAGAAGAACTGTCCGGATACTCTATCCTTTCTGGTAACTCGAAAAATGGATTCCTGCGTAGCCGTCCCCGGGACCCTCTTGTCCACCTAGGCGAATCGATGATGGCTAAAAAACACAGGGGTCAGGATGATGCATGATTGCGCAAAAATAATGCATGATCATGCTATGCAGCACTCACAAGCCACATGCAAGCACATAGGTCCTTCCAACCTTATTACTCCCGCACACGAGGTTATAGTCTCTTTCCTAGGTGGGATTGGCCCATGGGTCAATCTGGGGACCCGATGAACGCGTATGGTGCACGGTGGAAATCCGGCAGCATAACCTCTCCTAAATAATGCACAGGCGGATGGGTTATGATCATTATGTATTTAGGCAATCCGAATAAGGCATCCTGGGCCTATCGGGGCATGAAAGTCTTTGATTAGGTGACCAGTCGAACTATCCGGGTTTGTCCAATACCTAATGATCCATACAGCAAACATCATATTAAGGTTCATGCCACTTGGGGGAAATAACTATTTCCATTTACATGAGCTTTAGTCAAAGGGTGGTGTTACTTTAGGGCTACCTAAGCATGGTCCCTGCCAATGGGTCTAGCTCATCACGAACGTAACGACCGATCGGGTCACCATTTAATATACCATGATGGTACGAGGCTTGGGCTGGTGATTATCCTTAACACTTCCCTAAATTGAGTGAAAATAGGGTCGTGCTTCAGGAACGCACCAGGGCTAAAAGAGGGACAAAACTAGCATAGATCTGAGGCTCTAATGCAATGCAATGCAGATTTTGAAAGATGGTGAAATTTTTAAGCTAAAATCTAATTGTAAATTTTAATCAAAGTACTTTCGAATCGAAGTCTCGAGTATGTCCCCAGTGGAGTCGCCACTGTGACGCGCGCCGAACCTCGCGGCCTCCCGAAAGCCCGCTTCAGGGCGATCAGGAGAGGTTCATACAACTTGTAAGGTATTTACAAGTGCGTCTATTTTGGGCAACAATGAGGTTTCTTGGAGTTGCCACCCAATAGAACATTGGGAAGGGTCGTCTAGCCTTATCGAGCCTAAGACGGCACATACATATCCATCTTGAGCTAGCCAGAGGGATCTTGGAGGCCTTATCCTCTACTCCCCTAGAGCCTAGGATTGTATATTTAAGCCTTTTGGTGGGACTCAAGAGGTGTCATGGAAGTCCTAGACCTCTCGCCTCTTTGAGTCCCAAAGACCAGAGTGAGTTCGAGACTTCTCATTTATTTGTACTTTGATTAATTTTACAACTATGTTTTGAATTTATTATTTCACCAACTTTCCACACGATGCATTTTATTATAGCGCAATCATTCACGTCCATAGCGATAAGTAAGTAAAAATCAAAATAAGGCATAAAGTGTTCGAAATAAATTACAATAATACTAGGAGCGGAATACAACTCCCATTTATGAAAGTGCGATACATGCATAAAGCGGGATATTCATTGGAATGAGGACTTTGGTCCTACCATACATATTTATTACAAAAATGGTTTTTTATGAAGTGTCAATTTTATTGGCTGAAATGGGACATTGGTCCACCATTTTCGGGAAAATCTCCCGGTTTAATTGTTAAAAAACTTTTGGTCCTTTTTACCTTAACGACATTAAAACCATTTCCATAACAACATAAATACAAGGTAAGGGTAGAAAAATGAACCCGAATCGAGATCCGCAGGATGGCGCAACCAACATCTCTCACAACTCCAACTTTCAATGGTCAGAAAAGAACTCACCAGGATAAACACGTTAGCAAAAACGTGAATAAAAATAAAAATGAGAAAATTCTAATAGAAATAAGTTAAGAGATAGGATTTTATGAGATAAAAAAATGAGAATTTTGCCTAGGGACGGCTACCTGGATCGTGCCAGTGGCCGTCCCTAGTGAGGGGAAAACGAATTAGAAAAAAACCTATTAAATCTTTTGTAAAAAAAAGATAATGAAGTATATATAGAAATCAATGTAAATCAAATTAAATTATACAAATGTTAATCCATAATGTTTACCCTCGGATTTTACCTTTTAGGGTGGATGTCGAATGATCTTGTCCCCGTGTGCTTCGCAAGGATCAAAAGAAGAATCAGATCAAAGAAAGAAAATTTATGTTATTCTTTCCTTGAAAATTTGATAGTAATCATGTGTTCGAATTAGTTATATTGATGGAAACGACTGAATTTCGTCACCTCAATTTGACTTAATTCGTAAGAAAAAGAATTGAGGAAATCAATTAATTAAAAGAAGTTTTATCAAAATAAAACTCTACAGATGAATAGAGATTTATAAACTTTTTGCGTAATTTGTTCACAAAAAAGCCTTTTTCTAAAAAGCAATTTTCTCCAAAAAATATTTGATAGCCTCTTTTTTCTAAATAAAATTTGTCTAAAATTTATCTCTTTTCCAAATTTTCTCCAACTTTCCTAACCCCTTTAACTGAAATTTGATCCTTTATTTATAGGGTTTCATGAGATAATTAAGATAAACCTCTATCTAAAGTTTGAATTTTAAAAGGACTTTAAAATTCAAGTTTTAGATAAATTCTATCCCCCTTTTGAAAAGAAAAGAGATCAAAATTTATCCAATCTCGAGTGATCCGGTCAGTTACCGTACCGACGGGCTTCCCTGTGCCTACCGACGGCCGTCCCTACTAAGGGCAAATGCGGGAGACTGACTAGGGACGGGGCACGATCCTGGGGACGGGCGTCCCTAGGTTGCCACGGGTCCGTCCGTACTACACCTAGGGACGGGTATCTCCCCAAGTAGGGACGGGCGTCCCTACAAAGACAGAATGCCCGTCCGTGAAGCAAAACTCCCATTTTTACCCAAATTCTGTAAAATTTATCCAACTCTTTCAAAACTCCATGCTATAGAAAAAGATTTTAATCCTTGCGAAACCTCCGAATTTCATCCCCTTACTAAAAAATCGACATTGATCTCTTCATCGGGTAACTCTGATCTGGACTGCCTCGAGACCCGGTGTCTACAGGGTGTTACAACACATGCATACATGCATATGGCCCACATACCAATTTATTTACATTAATTCTTTTTATCAATTTTATCATTTAATTAGGCAAATTTCATGATGTATAACATCACCATACCATCAATTTCCATGAAAACACATCAAAATTATGACTTTACACATGATATATATTCGGCCATACAATCATCACATTCCTCATGATGTTTTCACATGCTCTAACACATACATTCATTAGTTCACATGTCAAATACCATAGATCTATCATAATTATACATAAAACATCATGAAAACACATGAAAATCATATGAATTACATTCGGCCAAAGAAGGAACTTTTCTCACAAAATTTATTTCTTCAATTTAATCATCCATAACATTATTTTTAACATCGTTAACCATGAATATCATGTTAATTTCAATTAAACATACATAAATCACATACTTTATTCACAAATATAATCTAAATCCATATTTTTACCATGGAATTAAATGGAATTTACAATCACAAACCTTAGATCCTTGAAATATACTTCTCAATTTTTCTTTTCCTCGCCCTTAGCTTGATTAGAGGTTCCCTCACCTATTGGACATAATTTTGTCCAAAAACAAAAATTAAGATTTAATTAAAACCAAATTAAAATCACTTAAATCTCTTACCTAAATTTTACACCCAAAGTTCAAGTCTAGATTTCACCCACTTTTACTCCTTTAAATGAAATTCTAAGACCACCAATGGATTCTAGATGAGCTGAATTATGTTAGAGAGGTTTGATTTTGAGGTGAGATGAAGAAAAAATGAAAGAAAAATGGTGGAGGAGAGGGAGAGAAGCACTCGGCCAAAGAAAGAAGAAGAGGGAGGCTGAAATAAAAGGGAATCCAAGGGATTTCCAAAAATTTGAGTGCTTTTATATGGGTCAAATTGGACCTAACCAGGTCCAACCAAAGTGGTTGAGCCGATTTGGTCCGATTTTTATTTTTCGGGTCATTTTCCACTGTTTTGCTGAAATTTAATGTTCCTGAATTAATTTCTACTCCCAAAAAATTTCATCATTCTTATAATATTAAAATTAATCTCTCCGCAAAATTTTAGCTCAATCGAAATCCGTTTGCGGTCAAGTTCACTTAAACCGGTCCAATTCGGTTCAGTTCTATTTTGCCGTAAAATACAATTCTAATGCTGTCAAAAATTTCTAAAAATCATTCTATGCCTTTTATCCTCTAATAGTAGACCATTTTCTCCATTCTAACTATTTATAAAAATTCGATTAAAGTTCAGTCAAAATTTTGTTCAATCGAACCGAACCAGAGAAACTTCAGACTGACTTTCGGAAGCCTATTTGACCTCATTTTTACACCATATTACACCGTTATACTCCACTAAACATCCTCTTTCTGATGGTGAAATAAAATATTTTCGGATACTATTCACCCTAGAGTCACTATTTTGTGGGCCCCATAGTTACTAATCACGGACCCATAATTACTATTCACAGACTAGTCAAAGATGTTATCACTATTCAATGGGACCCAGTGATGATGATGTTACTATTTAGGGAACACAATAATGATGATGTTACTATTCATTATCCCACATTTACTATTCATTATAATGACATTGCTGACGTCATCATGGTCCCACATTTAGTATTCAGTGGGCCCCACCTTTACTATTCATAGAAATAAATATTTTTGTTTACTGTTTCAGCCATTCTGGACTCGTCTGATCTTCGATTGACATAAAATTTGCGCCTAAGGACTCGTATTGACGAGTTCTATCCAATGGTCTAATAAAATATTTTACAATTCCGAGAAGTACTATTCACCTCAAAAGCACTATTCACTCTTGAAAAATACTTTTTACAACTAACCCGGTATTAGGGCTGTTACAATAATTATGTCCTGTTTTGAAGGAACTCTCTGGTCAAAAAATTTAGGATTCAGTTTTTATCTCTTTTAATAAATTCAATTACAAAATCAAAAATACTAAAAATGGCTTGCCATCTAGCAATAATTTATTTTGATGCAATGTTTTGAACTTTTGATTGAGTAAATTGCTTTGATATTTTGAATACATATGATAATCGAAAGAATTTCTTTTATGATGATATAATAATTCTTTTGGCAATCATTCCAATTTGTGAAAATACGTTCTTTTCTATTCACTTTTTGTTTCAATATGACTCAATATCCTAAGTCAGATGTATTAGTCTCGTCAATCTTGGGAGGTGAAGGGTCTTTTAAGTGCAAGTATGGAATTTTTCTAACCTGTTTCTTAATCTGGTGAACTTAGTATGTTCTTCATACTATGAGACAAGGTTCTTTTTCAACCTATTATGCAAAGTTTTTGCTAATTGGTTGATTTTTTGGACAAAAATCTAAGACATAATTTAGATTTCCTAAGAACCTTTGAAGTTGGGTTTTTTCTAAAAATATTTTGAAAATTTATCTTGAAAAGCTAAAGATCTCTCAATTGGCATAATTGTTCCCTGAGAAATATAATGTCCTAGGATAACCCATTTTTCTTAGCCACATAGAAAAATATTTTGGGGTTTTTGAAATGACGTTCAATTGATTCTGAAAAGATACGAACATCAATAATATAAACAACACAAAATTTTGAAAAATAATAAAAAATTTCATTCATTATTCTTCGAAATTCTAAAGGAGTATTGTTTAATTCAAATAGCATTACTAGACATTCATATTGACCAAAAGGAACAGTAAAAGCAGTTTTGTAATGATCTTTTGGATCTATCTGTATTTGCCTAAAACCTTACTTCAAATCAAATTTTGAAAATACAAATACAGATTGCAGTTTTTGTAAAAGTTGTTTTTTTCTTTGTTAAGAATTAGATATCGAATCCATTATAAAGCTTTGTTAAGAGGTTTATAATTTCTTACAATCCTTTGTGTGTCTCTTTTTATTTTAAAATTTTTGTTAACATAAAAGGCTACAAAGCTCCAAGGTGATATAGGTTTTGTAATTAGACCATTGGTTTCTAAATCTTGAATCTCTTTTCTACAATGTTCTTCGAGATCTCGATTCATTTGAATAGATCTAGCTTTTGTTCAAATTTGCTTTTTTCAGAAAAATCATTTTCATATGTTAAATCTAGCATATGTTGTTTTCTATCCCAAAAAGTATTAGGTAAATCAGAACAAATTTCATTCTCAATTTATTTTTGGAAATAAAAAAAATTTACCAAATCATTTGGTAATTGTTTTTAAATTTTGAGAAAGTATACATCCAATTTGAGAAAACTTAAATGTTTTTGTTTTCCATGAATTATACAATTTAATTTATTCTCATAGACACAACAAGCTTTGAAGAGGTTTAATTTCCTTGTCTTGGGTTTTTCAATAAATGGAAAAACATTTTTTCCCTTTTTGCTTTGAAAGAAATACTATCATAGTTGACATAATAGAGAGTTATCATGTTAATGAAAGGAATCTTTAAAATGATACTATGGTTTATATTTTCTAACAAAATGAAATGAGTTTTGACCAAAATACTTCCATTTTTAATAGAAGCTTCAAGTTTACTTTTAATTTGCATGTTATAGTTGTTGGCTGCGACAAGATTTCATTTGATTTTGAAAAAAAAATCTTTTTGGTACAATGTAACTTTTTTAACAATTTAAATCTACATTTGTATAAAAAAGAGCAATATTGTCAATTTTAAAATCTTCTCAAAAAATAAAAGTGATTTGGATTATATATTTTATTGAATTAACGGCTAGTAAAATAAATAGAAACCATCTGAAACTTCATCTAAATTTTCAATTTTGTTTCGTTCTTCTTTCTCTTTCACTTTTTCACTAGAACTTTGTTTTGCGATTTTTGAAAGAATAGATTGAAAAAGTTTTGAGTTTATCTCCTATTTTTTTAAGAGTTTTCAGCTTTTGTTTTACAATATTAGTTTCTTCTTGTAGTGATTGTATGGTTATAGGAGTTTTTGTTTTTGTACCTAAGATTTTTGTGATATCATAGGTATTGTTTTTAAGTAAAGAGGAGGATGAAGATATGGAAGCCTGAAAGGGTTTTGGCTCAAAGGATTCTAAGAGCTTTTCTATAATATGCTTTTGGAGTTTAAAATCTTCCACATGTTTGATAATATCAAGAATTAATTCTTGATTTTTTTAAAACATTTACAGATTTTGAATTGGTTCTCGACTCACTAGAGGAATTATGGGCTACCAATTCATAAATTTGTAAAGATTCATCATTTTTTGATGATTTAGATTTTAAGTCACTTTTTGAAGTTTCAAGGTGGAGTGCTTCAATTTTTTGAATTGTGTCTTCCTTAACCTGTAGTTCATGAAGTTTTTTTGTTAATTCTATAATATTTAAAATATGCCCTAGCTTGCCACACTTGTAGCAAGTGAAGAGTTTTCTTAAAGTCCTTTGTTTAATGTAAGTTTTTTGTGGCCTGGACTTTTTATAAAACTCTTTTTTGTTTAGTTTTGAAGAAAATTTTTTGAATGGCTTTTTATAGGATTTCGAAGAAGAACCTCCACAGTTCTTTGATTAGAGAGTTCAAATTATTTGTAAAAAGAACCTAGTTCTTGCCTAGTTTTCTTCATTTTCCATTTTAAATGTTTGAAGTTTTAAATCTTGATAAATTTTCAAACATTACTTTTGTGTGAAGATAACCAATTCCCTATAGGTTAATTGATTATAAAGAATTTGATTATTTCCAAAAGCTTATTTGATTTTCTTGCAAACTTTCTCTCCTAAAGGGGTAGGAAGACCTACTAGAAATTTTTCTTTCCAAAAACGTTGGCTAGAGTCTTTCCTAAGCATTACCCTAGTTAAGAAAATGATTTTGTAGTTTTAAAGATCAGAGAGTTTTTTGCAATAGAGATTTGAAAGAAGTTTTGTGTTTTTATCTTTTAGATGGGAAAGGTTACCTATAAAGTGCAAGCTAATTGTATGAATTAGGTTTCTTACAGCATCTTGTATTGGGTTACTAATTTTATGAAGAATAGGTATTCCATCCTCTGTTGATTGAATGGCACATAATATTTCTAGTTGTTGCTGAGGAGTGCGATGGTAATTCTACCAACCTTCCAGTTATTTTGAAAATCCTACTATAAACAACGGGTCCTAAGGCAGCCCAGACCAGGCTTATCCAGTAATGAAATTTGCACCTGTTCACAGGTAAAAAGATTGTAAGTGATGGTTTGCTTGTCAAATTTGCTTTTTAAAAAAAAAATAAAAAATATTTTAAAAAATAAAAATAAAAAGAAGGTGGAAAGTGATAGTATTCTTGTCAAAATTATTTTTTTTTACAAAAAGACGATTTTTGGAGGCTTCCAGCTGCTGGCGTGCAAGGGTGGGCACCCCTTACCTACAATCTAGCGGTGTCACCACTGTGATAACCCTCGAACCTGCTATGTCTCCTAGAGGACCTTAGAAGCAAGCCCTCCGGGAAACATAGTGGGTTCAGTGCATATCATAATGGTGACTCCGTTGGGGACTTTGAGACTTTACTTCGAAAGTGTCTTGGTTAATATATATAATTGAGTTTTTACAAATTAAAATTCTATCTCTTTTCAAAAAAATTGTATTGCATCCATACTAGAGCCTTAGGACTATGCTAGATGGTTTCGATTCTTACCCCGGTGCGTTCTTGAAGCACGGCCCTACGTTCACTTAATGTAAGGAAGTGTTAAGAATAATCACTAGCATCATGGTATATTAAATGGAGATCCAATTGGTCATTAAGCTCATGATGAGCTAACCCGTTGGCAGGGACCATACTTGGGTAGCGCTAAAATATCATCACCTTTGACTAAAGCTCATGTAATGGCAATAAATACTTCCCCTAGGTGATATGCTCCTTAATACAATGCTTGCTATATGAGCCGTCATTTATTGAACAAAATCAAATAAATTCGATGGTTTTTTTCATCAAAGGCTTTCATACCCTGGTTGGCCTATTTTAATTTAGTTGAAGTGTTTAAATACATAAAGGCCAAAATTCATATGTATGCGCATTAAATAAGAGATATTATGCTGTCGGTTTTCCACTATGCACCATACGCATCAATTGGGTTCCTTGTTAACCCATGAATCAAGCCCACCTAGAAAAGAGATCGCATTACCTCCTTTGTGGTAGTGATAAGGTTGGAAGGATCTACTTGCTTGTATGTGGTTGTGAATGTCGCATAACATATGATCATGCATTATATATGTCATTCATATATCATTCTAACAATTTGAGTCTTGCAACCATCATAGATTCATCTAAGTGGACTAGGGGTCCCACCGGTCGGCTAGTAAGGACAAATCTGCACTTTGAGTTTTTGAAATTGGTGTCTGATTGGAATTCTTAGTCACTCTCAGTAACCAGCAAATCATCCTTAGAATCATCAATGGCAGAAGAAACCGGTGCTTTGACCACTCAAGACCTTGCAAGGAGACTAGAGGATTTTGAGTGGAGGATGTTAGAGATGATGGGCGTTATGGTAGAGAGGATTGCACATCCTCCCACTACACAACCACCAATAGTCCATGTTGGGGGGCAAGTTAAACCGCCTACTGGCGGGGAGGCTGCCATTATAGGTAATATTGCCCGCCAACCTATTAAGAAGCATAAAACTGTTGCACCCATTGAGATAAGAAGGGCAAGGATCCCTAATCCCAATGTGGATTTTGTGATGGAGGAGGGAGATGAAGAGCCAATAGCACCTCAAGCTATGAGGGGTAGAGCACCTAGGGTGGAGGATGAGGCAATGAGAGAAATGAAGCAGCAGATTAAGGCAATCACCCACTTGTTATCAACCTAAAGGATAGAGATTTAGCAAATGAAGAACTGCTGCCTCAAAGTTTCAACATGCCAGAGCTGCCGAAGTTCGATGGTACTTAGTCTGGTGGAATATTTTTGCCTTAGTCTGGTGGGTCTAGTAATAGACTGGTTTCACGGGTTAGATAGAAGGTCAAAGGAGGATTGGGATCTATTGACTGAAGAGTTTTAAGGTAGTATGACTACAGCACGAGAATGTTGGTCACCTTGAAGGACCTCAAACTCTTACAGCAAAGATGTAATGAGTCATTCCATGAATACCTCACTAGATGGAGGAATAGGGTCATGGAGATGAAGCAGAAGCCTGACACCACTAACCAGATCAAATTGTTCATTAGGAACTCATATCCTTACTTGATGGACTTACTCAGCTCTAAAGGGCTCAGAAATTGGGAGTCGCTTAAAGATATTGCCATAGAGGCCGAGGGGGCTTACCTAGCTAAGAAAGCAAGTAACGAGAGCTTTGCCCAAAGGAACCACGAAAATCAAAGGGCCAATAAGTCAGTAGGGACTAGTAATGGCAATCGAAATGGGAACATAGCAGAAGTATCAGCTACTGAAGCAAATCAGAGGCATTACTCTAATCTAGGTAGATCTTTATCTTAGGTGTTCGAACGACTAATAAAAATGGAAAAATTATAGCCATTGTCGGCTATGCCTACCTTAAGTCAAGGGAAGCCTAGTCATAGAGCGGATCGATTTTATGCTTTTGACCAAAACACTAGGCACTTAATAGATCGGTGCCAAATTCTAAGGAACCAGATTCAGTATGTCATTGACAATAAGGAGATCACTGACCTAAAGAAAAGGGGGAAATAAAGCTTAAAGCTGATGATAGATGAAAGACATTGGTTGCAGTGCTCGCATTGCTAGGAGTTTTCTTTAGAAGATATATTTGTCTTTATATTTGAACTTTTCAATAATGGTGTATGCAGTATTGATCATTTTAATTATATTAATTATTTTTGCTTTTGTTTCTCATGATTTCACTATACATGATCACAACCATTTACATTAACTCATCAAATATCACTTCATTTGATCTCGGTACTTTTCAAAAGAAGTCCTGAAAGCATCTGATATAACTCCTGAAGAGAGGAAAATTCCGAGAGATACTGAAAAAAATGATAATAATAATAATAATAATAATAATAATAATAATAATAATAATAATAATAATAATAATAATAATAATAATAATAATAATAATAATAATAATAATAATATAATAATAATAATAATAATAATAATAATAATAATAATAATAATAATAATAATAATAAAGGAAAAGCCTTTGCCTGGTCTTGGAATGACTCTAGAAATTGACAAAGGCAAGGGTAATGCTGCTTCAATATGCCAACATGAAAACAAGCAAAATTTCAAAAGCCATTCCTTTGCCTCCTCAACATCTACGATGCATATGATGCAGCCAGATGAAACCAAGCTTCGATCTTTAAGGGGCTACATTAGAAGCTAGATGAATGAAAATTTGGGCCTCGGCAATGAAAAAATGAGGTACAGGCTTTCATAGTAAAGGTCCAAATGGAGACTCACTGTCTCAGGCAGTTTGCAGGGGCATCAAAAAAAGCAGTGTCAGAAGAAGTAGCCTTCCCGGCTAATGAGGATGAAAGTAAATTCAAAGAAACTAATAGATGTCGACAGACTAAAGAAGGTCTTATGGCAAAGGCTAAAAAAAAAAATGAACTGCGGGTTAAAAACCGAAAAAAGGGTGAAAATCGAAAAAAATGCATCCTAGGCAAAAATTAAGGGCTGAGAGAAAATCTTCAATCATGAAAACCTGAGAGGGCTGATTGATAATAAGAGTTTAATGATCATAGGATCTATCTCGAGATTATATGAGGCCTTGTATTTTTTGAGTTAATGTCAAATAAGGATCATGTGTGATTAAATCAAATTGAAACATATGCATTTATGCAGTGATGTGCTAATATGATCAGAACTATTCATTTTACATGATCAAAGTTGTTGCATGATCAAAGTTGTCTGGTTCCTGCCCTCTACTTCTCTCGCTACTCGGGTGCTTCAGCGGATTCATCTTGCTATCAACTATGAAGCCAATTCTACAACATTTTTATGAGAAGAATCAACCTCATACAACCATGGTTTAGGACATAAGTATTTGCTGATCGCCCTTGGAGGATCTCTAATAATAGCTTTAGCCTCTCTTACAATTTGTTTATTTAAAAAGGTGGTTAGAGATGAAAATCGTAACTGCCTCTCTAAGAAAAAGTTAGGCCGAAGGACAGGGTGAAAACCTGAAAACAGGCAGTTTGTCAAAAAAGAAAAAGAAGGCCATTGGATTGGGTTTGCTCCATTCCAGGAAAAAATAAGGCACAGGGTTATGTGAAAATCCGAAAATGACGCATTCCCTCTAAGAAAAGCTAGTGTGAAAATCTACAAGGGGCGTACTATCTTAAAAAAATGACTATAGGTATCAGATGAGAACCTCACAAACCCAAAGGAAAGAAATCCAAAAGCAATTCCCAAGGGCATTAGTCTTACCGCAATTTGCGACCAGCCCGGCTATCGCCTCCAAAAATCACTTAGATGAATCCTTGTCCTGCATTTCTGCATGATCCATACATTTCACGTGCATGCTCACTATTTTTCCTGCATATTTGGCTTTGCTGTTTTGCAGCAAGAGAGATCCGATGCGGATACGGGCAAAAGACGAGTGGCTACATCAAACCAATCCACCCAAAGACCTCTTAGGGGAACAACCATCCAAAGACCTCTTTGTGGGCACTCATCCAAAGACCTCTTAAGGGGCAACTATCGAAAGACCTCTTAGGGGGCAACCAGCCAAAGTCCTCTTAACGGGCACCCAGCCAAAGACCTTTTAGGGGGCAACCAGCCAAAGACCTCTTAGCGGGCACGGTAGACACCGGGTACTGAGGCAGTCCAGATCAGTGTTACCCAATAAAGAGACTAATGTCTATTTTCAGATAAATGGTTGAACGTTGTAAGTTTTCATTCTCCGGTTTTACAAGGATTGAGGATTTTTCTCAGTAATGGGAGGTTTAAAATAGTCAAAACTTCGAAAATGGAAATTTTTGTCAACCGACGGGATACACATCGGTGGTGGGATGCCCGTCGCTCGTGGGAGAGACCCGTCTCTCACGATGAGCGCCGGCTGTCACTCGAAAGTGGGGTCCGTCTCTCGCGATTGATTGGAGCCTGTTGCTCGTTTGAGCGATGCTTGTTTCTCAATCGAGACGGTCGTCTCTCATTTTCGTGCCTCGTATATGGTCAGCCGGTCAAAAGACCAAGCGTAGCCCTCTAACCGCCCGTCGGTATCCCACCAACGCTCGTCGATCGGTGATCTGGTTAGCATAACTGTCGGATTCTCCAGATTTTCCTAAGATTTTCAAAATATATTCTAAATCTTATCCAAATCTATGAAATTTTTCAAATATTTTTAAATATTAGATTTGATTTTACGAATATTCTGGAAATCGATTCGGTTTTGATTTAATTTCAGAAATTTTTTTCAAATTTAAATCTTAAATTTAAATTTATTTGAATTATCTTCTAAACTCTATAAATAGGGGATTAAACCTCATTATTCAAGGTTAGAAAATTTTGGAAGAAAACTAAATCTTAGCAGTTTTTCACAGAGATTTTATTTTTGCATTTTGTAAAAGAGTTTTCTCTGAAGATCTCTTCTTTCTCTCATTTTTATCTCCGAATTAAGCTAATCCGAGGTAACAAAATCCATTCATTTCTATCAGATTTAGCTATTTTTGACATTTAATTGCTGTCAAAATTTCGAGAAAGAAAAAATAATTTTCTTTTCTTGATTTATTTTCAAAATACAATTTTTGTAATAAAAAATCTCTTAAAATCACGCAATCACGGATCAGTCCTTGTAGGACTCAAGGAACCGAAATCATTCAACGTTCACCTTTAAAGGTAAAATCCAAGGGTAAACATTTTGGATTTATTATCTGTGTAGTTTAATTATTTTACACTAATTTACAAATAAAATTTTCATTTATTAAAAGATCAAAATTGATTTTTTGGATTTTTTTCGTCTTTTTAAAAATCTGGGGTGACCGACGAGTAGAAGGGTCATCGATGGCCGTCGCTCACTCAAGCGACGGGCCATCGATGATATCTTCTTCCGCCCGCCGGTCAACCTAGGGACGCCCGCCGGTCATGAGTCTAGGGCCATTCCTTGGCCTTGTTTTCTCCTCTTTTCTTATTTCTTTGACATTTATTTTCCCATCATTCCTTTTGGTAATTTCTCATGGATTTTTATTGCTCTTTAATTTCTAACATTTTATTACGCTCTTAATTTTGATACTAACATGATTATTGTTTTTTGTGAGTTTTATTTGACTATATTTGGTAGATTTGGGATTGTTAAATGATGGCCATTGCACTGATCTTAGGATCCTCACCCGGGTTCTTTCTTCAAACTTATCCCTTTTTACCTTATTTATTCATTATTGTTGTAAATACTATTTTAATCCCGCTAAAATAAAATGGTCAAATATTTTATAGTAATTGAATTGGGATTTTCATTAATAACTGAGGACCAATGTCCTATTTTTTAGCAAGATAAAATTGACGTTTTAAACTTGTTTTTTTATAAATGTGCATGCGAGGACCAATGTCTTCATTCTCAATGAATTTCCCGATTTGTGTATGATTTGCACCTCATTTACTGTGGGGGTTGTATTCTGCCCCTAGTTTTGTTGTAATTTATGTTCATAATTTTCTATTTTACGCCCATTTACTGCTTTCCTTGTATGGATGACTTGCGCTTTAATTAATTGCATTTGAATGAGAAAATTGGATGAAATGATAAATTCAAAACTCAGTTGTAATATTAACCTAGCTAGGAGTAAATGAGAAGTCCCGAACCTACTCTGGTCTTAGGCTCTACGAGGTTAGAGGACCATCTTAATGTTCTATTGGGATGGGGTTTCCAAAATATCTCTCGTTGCCCACAAAAAGGCCCAATTTGCATAATCCTAGGCTCCATGAGGTTAGAGGATCACTCCAATGTTCTATTGGGGTGTGGCCTCCAAAATATCTCTGGCTTGCCCAAAATGGATGCATATGCGCTGTCTTAGGCTCACTAAGGCTAGACGACCTTTCCCAATATTCTATTGGTTTGCGACTCTAAGAAACCTCCTTGTTTCCCAACATAGACGCACTTGTAATCTCTTACAAGTTTTCATGATCCTCTCCCGATCGCCCTAAAAGCAGGTCTTCGGGGCATCCCAGGGTTCGGCGCGCATAACAGTGGTGACTCCACTGGGCAAATATACTTGAGACTTCGACTCGAAAATACCTTGGTTAAAAATTACAATTGAATTTTAATTTAAAAATTCCATCCTCTTTCAAAAACTGCATTACATCTCATTAGAGCCTTAGATCTATGCTAGTTTGGTCCCTCTATCAACCCCAGTGCATTCTTAAAGCGTGATCCTACATTCACTCAATGTAGGAAAGTGTTAAGGATAATCACCAGCCCAAGCTTCGTACCTTTTGGTATATCAAATGGAGAGCCGACCGGTCATTACGCTCGTGATGAGCTAGACCAGTTGACAGGGACCATGCTTGGGTACACCTAAAGTATCATTACCTTAGCTAAAGCTAATGTAATGGAAATAGTTACTTCCCCTAAGTGGTATGAACCTTAATACTATGCTTGCTGTATGGATCATTGTATATTGGAAAAACGCAAATAATTTGATTGGTCACCTAATCAAAGGCTTTCATGCCCCGACGGCCCATGTCGATTTATTCAGACTGCCTAAATACACATTGATCATAGCCCATGCGTTTGTGCATTAGTTAGGAGAGGTTATGCTGTCGATTTTCCACCATGCACTATACGTGTTGTAAACACCGGGTCCTGAGGTAGCTCAGACCAAAGTTACCCAATGATGGAAATGATAACTTATTTACGGATAAAATTTTAAAAAATAACGATTTCCTTATCGAATCCTTTTTTTTTTATTATTATTCTTATTTTAATTTTAATTTTTATTTTACTTCTTATTTTATTTTCTATTTTATTTTTATTTTTATTTTTATTTTCTGGTGCTGTTCTCGAATTTTCGGTGCTATAGTGCTGTGTAGTTTGTGCGACGCGCGGCTGCGGGCATGCCCCTGGCGGTGCTAGGAGCGACGTGCGGACATGCCCCTGGCGTGCCGTACGTCGCCGGGCCCGACATGCGTGCCCTTGTGCTAGCAGCGGCGCGCATCACGCTGCGCGACACGTGGCCATGCTCTGGCAGGTCCCCTGACACGCCTCACGACACGCGGCCCTGCGCTGTGCCACTGCCGGTTTTCTCGATTTTCTCAAATAAATGCCTAAAAATGGTTCTCTTTTTTTTAAAAGTCTGAATAAAAGGAACCAATGTTCACAAAATCTAATAAATGACCCGATTTATGTATGATATATTTTATTCCACTTTTGTAAAATATTTACTTATTCATGTTTGGCCCTTGTAATTAATTTTTGGGGCAAATTTTACTCTTGTAATTTATTCATTTATTTAATCGCTTTATTTAATATTTTCCAAAGTGATTGTAATGCGCTTTAAATTCAATGCATGACCGTGTAGGATGAGAGATGGAATTTCATTTTGTTAAAAACTCATTTATAAAATTTAACTTAAGTCATTATTAAAAGTAAAGTTCCGAACGCCTTCTCTAGTTTAAGACCCCCGAGGATAGACGACCCTTTTCCCAATTTCTCGTAAATTGGGTGGCGACTCCAAAATTCCTCAAGGTGCCTAAAGGTGTCATGAGATTAAATGATCCTTCCCAATGTTCTATTGGGAAGGAGGCGTCCAAAATGTCTCGTGACACCCAAGATCAAAAAGACGCAAACCAATCCCTCGAGCCCTAAAAGCGTGTTCAATGAGGGCCTTTGCTAGGTTCGGCGCTCGTCACACTAGCGACTCCGCTGGGGATGATCAAAACTTTTCTTCGAAAGTGAATTAAGTTAAAATTATAATTGAGTTATTAAGAAACAAAAATTTCATTTCTCTTCAAAATTACATCGCATCCATTAGAGCCTTAGAACTATGTTAGTTGGTTCCCTATTTACCCGGTGAATTCCTAAAACGCGACCCTACTTTCACTCATTGTAGGGAAGTGTTCGGGATAATTACCAGCCCAAGCCTTATGCTATTAATAGCATATTAAATGGAGACCCGATCGATCATTATGCTCGTGATGAGCTAGGCCCATTAGCAGGGACCATATTTGGGTAGACCTAAGGTAACAACACCCTTAACTAAAGCTCATGTAATAGCAATAGAAACTTCCACTAGGTGATATTTACCTTAACAATATGCTTGTTACGCAGGCCCTTATATATTAAACCAATTCAAACATATTAATTGGGCACTCATCAAAGGCTTTCATGCCTCGGTGGGCCCATTTTTAGTCTATATGAAAGGTCCAAATGTATAATGGCCAAAAACCATACGCATGTGCTTCTAAATTAAGAGTGCTTTGCTGCTGGTTTCTCACCATGAACCATACACGCCCATTGGGCTCTCCGCTAACCCGTGGGCCAAGCCCACCTGGGAAAGAGACCGTACTACCCCGTGTGTGGGAGTAACAAGGTTGGAAGGATCTATTTGCTTGTATGTGGTTGTCTATGATGCATCAATATGACCATGCATCCTTAATGTCATTCACGCATCGGTCCAAATGGCCGATTGGCAAGGAGAAACCCATTCTTCAAGTCAAAAGAGTGAGTCTCGCATTGTGGTTCAGAATCACTTTCAGATAGCATTGAATCCCTACCTTCAGAATTATCACTGGACATGGCCAACCAAGAGTCGAACACCCCCCAAGAGATGGACCGGAGGATCCGAGAAATTGAGCGCAGATTTGAGGAATTTGAATGTCGGATGATAACTATGATGGAGAGTCTATCTGCCACAGTAATACCACCCATTAAGCAGCAACCTATTGCTCCTACCGTGTTGCAGGAAGAGCAGGATACAACTGGGCCTAGAGGAAGGATGCCTTTTGCTCCATCATCTGAGCAAAAGGGAAAAGGATATATTTCAGAAGATGGGTGTCTGGTAGTGACAGGGGGCATGAAAAGAAGGATGGACGTCCTCGAGGAAGAAATTTTAAGGTCAAAACTTGCAACTACCCTGGCTTCTCTCAAAAGGGTCACCATGGACTTAGAAATAAAAACTCGACCATATAGGTACGATGGATGTGTTGACACTCGGGGGAGGAAAGAAGTATCGACGGGTAAAACAATCCAAAAATATCATTCCAGCATAGATCGACCTTTACCTCAAGTAGTAGAGGGGGACCTATAACCAGGATCAGCTAGGCCAGCTAGAGATCGAGGGCAGCCGAAGCATCACCAATGCCCTAGATATCTGAGGGACTATGGACTATGGACAGACCCTGAAAGCATCACCAGAATCCTATTAACAATGAGCAGCTGGTGATTGGTTAAAGACAGAACAATGTCATGGGAAAAGGTAGTCAGGAGAGATCGCGTCTTGGTGGTAACAGTGTGGGAGATTATGGGGCTATTAAAGTTTCAACCATTAGAACTACTCAGGGCAATTATGCCATCATGGATAAGCCTTTATCTGAGTACCTTTTCCATTTCATTAAGAGGGGAAAGTTG
Source organism: Excoecaria cochinchinensis (assembly GCA_947683425.1). Classification (NCBI taxonomy): domain Eukaryota; kingdom Viridiplantae; phylum Streptophyta; class Magnoliopsida; order Malpighiales; family Euphorbiaceae; genus Excoecaria; species Excoecaria cochinchinensis. The sequence continues at coordinate 11,263,657 of CANTUQ010000004.1, forward strand.
CAGCCAAAACCTGTAAAACCTGCCAGAAGCCTGAGGCATCCTGGTCATCGAGGTGATCAGTACTGTGCCTATTATCAGCATACCGGGCATTTAACATATTATTGTCGGGCTTTGAGGGAACAAGTGCAAGACCTCATTGATGAGGAGGTGAGAGGTGGAGAACATGGTTCCTAAGATGATAATGAACCATCACCTACAACATTTGAGTCATCAGCAAAATAGAATGGTAGCCATGTAGATGTTCTTTTTATTTTTGAACTATATTATGATGGCATTTTCTTTTAACTTTGGTTCTTTTTAAGTGGAATTGCTGGCTTTTTTGCTTACTTGTATGATGTTTCTAATAATTTCATTATGCATGATCATGATGCATTCATTTTTTACATTAATTCAATCAATACTACTGTATTTAATCTTGGAACTTTGGAAGACCTAAAGAAAATCTTCATAGCATCTGACGCAACTCCTGAAGAGAGGAAAATTATGAGATTGAAAGAGGAAAAAAAAGGGAAAAAAGAAAAAAATAATAAAAAAAGAAAAGAAGAGAAAGGAAGAAAAAAAAAACTAAAAATTAGTTGCAATTAAGGGATTGCAGGAAACTCACTAAGAGCACTAGAACCTTTCTGATTACCCGTCAAAGTGATCCTTGGATAAGACAGAACCTAGAAAATGATTTAGGCAGCTCTTCTTTGTATAGCTCTCTAAATGACTATTTTCTACCTTTATTTCGCAATCGCTTGCTAGCTCGTTGAGCCTTTATTTTTGTATGCTAAATGCGTACCAATTTTATTATTACACATGTTAAAACTACCCTTCGCTTAAAGTGATTTTGCCTCCCCTTAGAAGAATGGCTGCTCTAGTAGGGATGGATGTACATCATTGATAATCTTTTGGGCTATCAAAGATCACTCGGATAAGGATGAGTTTACACTTCGGAAGAGGGTATAGTTATTCACAAACTCTGCGTGGTCAGAGACGTAAAAAAAAAAAGGAAGAAGGCGAGGAAGAAAAAAAAGAAAAACAAAAACAAACGAAAAAAAAGAGGAGAAAAGGAAGAGACAAAAAAAGGGAAAAAAGAGGTAGAACTCAAGATAGTAACTACTTGACGAGTTTTAATGGTTATCTTTTTAATTATTATCCTAATCGTGATGCGCTAAAGTGTTATCAAGCCCAAAATCAAGAATACCTTTATATATGCAACTGAGCTGAGAATGGTCCTCCCGTCTGTCGAGTAAATAGTACGGCCATTCTTTTCTAGCAACCTGACCCTCCTTTGATAGCCATCTACCTGAGTCTAATGTTGCAACCAAAGTAAGACCTCTCGATTCTTGGTTCAATCTTATCCAATTAGCGGAGATGACCTTCTAATAAGGTTTGGTACGTAGGAAGAGGCATATGGTGCTTCAAGAGGGAAGCTGTGACGCGCGCCGAACCCGACAAACCCAGCAAGGGCCCTCTCTTTGAATCCGCTTTAGGATTCGAGGTATGAAGGTTCGCATCTTTTGATTATGGGCGCCATGAGACATCATCGGTGTATCCCTCCCAATAGAACATTGGGGAGAATAACCTAGCCTATTGACGCCTAAAGGCACCTTTGAGGTATTTGGAGTCGCCACCCAATTTGGGAAAAGGTTTCTCACCTCTATTGGTCTGAACCAGAGATATGGTGTCCGGAACTTCCCTCTTATTTATGCTTTGGTTAATTATAAATGGGTTTTTAAATTCTTAAAATTATATCTCTCATCTCATACGAGCGATGCATTAAAATAAAAGCGCATTTCAAGCACGTAAGGGAAGTAAACGAAAGCGATAAGTAAATAAAGAAAGCAATAAATGAAAGCGGTAAACACGCAAACACGCAATTACAAGAGAAATAGGGGTAGAATACAACCCCCATTGAAAGGAATTAAAGCTATAAATGGGACAGAATACAATCCCCAAAAATGAATAAAGTTGCCCCAAAATTAATTACAAGGGGCCAAAAAGAAATGGATTTGAATTTTAAACACTCACACAAGATCGAAATAAAAAGACATGCATAAATCGGGACATTATTTTAGGAACATTGGTTCCTTCGCACTTGTTCAAAATTTAGGAACATTGGTTCCTTCGTATTAAATTGAAGAGGGTTCGAAGAGTCACTTTGGTTGTTTGGAAGAAAATCGGGATGAGTGATCCCATTTTATTGAAAATTGACTCTTCGTTTTAATTGTGACATTTTTATTGTCGGGCTAAAACAAGGGACATTGGTCCCAATTTTATTAGTGAAAAATCCAATTTAATTGTAAAAATATCTTTGTGATTTTTTATCGCACGCGTACACAAGTAAAATAATTACTTACAAATAAACACATAACACATCAAAGGGGAATTGAAAAGATCTCACCAAAATGGAGTGTCCGTCCACGCGTCGCGACCCATCCGGGGAGTCGCGCGGCGCTCACAAGGCCCGACTCAAATTAAACTCATACAAAAATTAGCATTAAAATATATATTAGCAAATCTTCTAAGAAAATTAATCAAATGAAGGCGAGATAATAACAATAATAATAATAATAGGATATTTAATAATAATAATAAAACAAATAATTGCAAGAATAATAATGATGACCAATTCTAGGACAAATAATGACAACGAAATAATAATAATAGTAATAATAATAATAATAATAATAATAATAATAATAATAATAATAATAATAATAGATGTAAAAAAACAGAAAATAAGTTAATAACAACCACTATAATGGTAATAATAATAGTAGTGATAATAGGATGGTAATGATGCAAATAATAACAATAATGAATGTTGAGTAGTATGAAAACAGAATAATCAATTAGTAATAAACAATAGTAATAACTACACGTGATAACAATGAATAATAAAAATGATATTAGCACATGAATATGAAAACCCATTTAAAGCCAACAAACAACATATTAATGGTGGTATTGGCATATTAAAATGCTAAAAATGAATAATAAAAATAATAGACATGATAATAGTAACAAAAATAATTTTAACAACAATAAATAATGTACAAGAAAAAATAATAAAGAATAAATCCAAGAATGTTTACCCTCAGAATTTTTAGATTGGGGAAACGGTGTCCCGATCGATTTTCCTTGTCAGATTTGTGGTGATAAACACCTAAAGAAAATGTAGAGTTTAATGTTTTGAAATAAAATCAAGAAAATATTTTGATGAAGATATTTTTTGATGGATGATTTGAGCAAGAGGAAATTAATTTTCCTAACCCAAATCACTCAATAAGATGGATTATCTATTTTTTTGAAGAGTAAATCAAGATTTAAAACTTAGGCAAAGAGAAAAAAATCGTAGCTAAAGAAAATAGCCCCTGGAGAGAAGAAAAGTTGAGAGGAAAAGGAGCCTCCTTTTTTTCTTATTAATTGTCGTCCCCCTCAAAAATGAGAGCAAATTCCTCATTTAAGGTTGCCTTGGCCAAAAATGGCAAGGGACAAAAGAGGCTTTATTTTTAGTTAATCCAAAATAACATAAATTGGTGAAACATCGGAAAATGTCAGACTGAAGAAAAAATCAGAAAATCAGACTGAAAATAGCGAAAAAAACGGACTGGCGAAACAGGTCGCGCGGAGGAGCCAAGGGCGCGCGGCAGCCTGCGCGTGGTGCCCTGGCACCGCGCGCGGCAGGCTGCTGCGCGCAGCCTGCCTCGCGCAGGCGGGTCGCGTGAGGCAGCTGCCTCGCGCGAAGGGGGGCGCGCGAGGCAGCAGGCCTCGCGCGCAGGGGGGGCGCGCGAGGCGCCCGCCCCTGCGCGCAGGGGGGTCGCGCGAAGCGCCCGCCTCGCGCGCAGGGACATCGCGCGAGGCGCCCTGCGTGAGGCGGGCGGCCTGCCTCGCAGGCGCCCCTGCGCGCTGGGGCGGCCTGCCTCGCAGGCGCCCCTGCGCGCTGGGGCAGCCTGCCGCGCAGGCGGCCCCGCGCTGCCGCAGCGGCACTCGCGACCAAAAAAAATATTTATAATTTTTTTTTTATTTTTATTTTGATACAAAATTAATATTTTTATTTTACTTCACTCCATTTTAATTTTTAATCTCTAAAATATATATTTTTAAATTATTCTTCGAAAAAACACAATCTTGACAAGGGAACGATCGATTCTCACTTTTCTTGCCGAAAATCGGTCTTTTGTTTCATCATCGGGTAATTATGATCTTGGACCGCCCCGGGACCCGATGTCTACAGTTGCCCCCAATTTTGGGGAACTTAGAACACAGGCGCCTAAGTGAGCCAAAATTCAGAAAGGAGAGGGAGAGATGCGTACCTGAGGCGGTCGCTGTCCGGAACTTGACATTGCCAGCTTGTCGGCATCATAGGACTACTCCGGTCACATGATTGAGGAACGTCAGCTTGTCGACGTGAAACCTGGGCTGAGCGACTGATAAACACCAGCTTGTCGGTGTGTGAAGGCGCCAGACTTTGAAGAACGTGATTGATAGAACACCAGCTTGTCGGTGTGTGAAACCAGGGCTGAACGACTGATAAACACCAGCTTGTCGGTGTGTGAAGGCGCCAGACTTTGACGAACGTGATTGATAGAACACCAGCTTGTCGGTGTGTAAAACCACGGCTGAACGACTGATAAACACCAGCTTGTCGGTGTGTGAAGGCGCCAGACTTTGAAGAACGTGATTGATAGAACACCAGCTTGTCGGTGTGTGAAACCACGGCTGAACGACTGATAAACACCAGCTTGTCGGTGTGTGAAGGCGCCAGACTTTGAAGAACGTGATTGATAGAACACCAGCTTATCGGTGTGTGAAACCACGGCTGAACGACTGATAAACACCAGCTTGTCGGTGTGTGAAGGCGCCAGACTTTGACGAACGTGATTGATAGAACACCAGCTTGTCGGTGTGTGAAACCACGGCTGAACGACTGATAAACACCAGCTTGTCGGTGTGTGAAGGCGCCAGACTTTGAAGAACGTGATTGATAGAACACCAGCTTGTCGGTGTGTGAAACCACGGCTGAACGACTGATAAACACCAGCTTGTCGGTGTGTGAAGGCGCCAGACTTTTAAGAACGTGATTGATAGAACACCAGCTTGTCGGTGTGTGAAACCACGGCTGAACGACTGATAAACACCAGCTTGTCGGTGTGTGAAGGCGCCAGACTTTGACGAACGTGATTGATAGAACACCAGCTTGTCGGTGTGTGAAACCACGGCTGAACGACTGATAAACACCAGCTTGTCGGTGTGTGAAGGCGCCAGACTTTGAAGAACGTGATTGATAGAACACCAGCTTGTCGGTGTGTGAAACCACGGCTGAACGACTGATAAACACCAGCTTGTCGGTGTGTGTAGGCGCCAGACTTTGGAGAACGTGATTGATAGAACACCAGCTTGTCGGTGTGTGAAACCACGGCTGAACGACTGATAAACACCAGCTTGTCGGTGTGTGAAGGCGCCAGACTTTGAAGAACGTGATTGATAGTACAGCAGCTTGTCGGTGTGTGAAACCACGGCTGAGCGACTGATAAACACCAGCTTGTCGGTGTGTGAAGGCACCAGACTTTGAAGAACGCGATTGATGAAACACAAGCTTGTCGGTGTGTGAAACCACGGCTGAGCGACTGATAAACACCAGCTTGTCGGTGTGTGAAGGCGCCGGACTTTGAAGAACGCGATTGATGAAACACCAGCTTGTCGGTGTGTGAAACCACGGCTGAGCGACTGATAAACACCAGCTTGTCGATGTGTGAAGGCGCCAGACTTTGAAGAACGCGATTGATGAAACACCAGCTTGTCGGTGTGTGAAACCAGGGCTGAACGACTGATAAACACCAGCTTGTCGGTGTGTGAAGGCGCCAGACTTTGACGAACGTGATTGATAGAACACCAGCTTGTCGGTGTGTGAAACCACGGCTGAGCGACTGATAAACACCAGCTTGTCGGTGTGTGAAGGCGCCAGACTTTGAAGAACGCGATTGATGAAACACCAGCTTGTCGGTGTGTGAAACCACGGCTGAGCGACTGATAAACACCAGCTTGTCGGTGTGTGAAAGCGCCGGACTTTGAAGAACGCGATTGATGAAACACCAGCTTGTCGGTGTGTGAAACCACAGCTGAGCGACTGATAAACACCAGCTTGTCGATGTGTGAAGGCGCCAGACTTTGAAGAACGCGATTGATGAAACACCAGCTTGTCGGTGTGTGAAACCACGGCTGAGCGACTGATAAACACCAGCTTGTCGGTGTGTGAAGGCGCCAGACTTTCCTGCAGAACAAAAAAAAAAAAAAAAAAAAAAAAAAACTTGTATGCAAGGGTAAGTTATGCATGTGCATGTGCATATGTTATGCAGAATGCAGGTGACACCATTCATCTGAGTGGTCTAGGGGTCGAGGTGCAATAACTTTTGCCGAAGCGACTCATGGCTCTGTGTGGTCGCTTATGTCCCCAAGCGTCTGTAAGCGATGTCCTGCTTCATGGACTGTGACTCATAATTCTTCAGGGTGGATTGCCCGATGTGCGTCTTTGCTTGAAAGGGGTTGCCCAAGGTAATGCTGCCTTATCACTCCAAGCGTCATTGTTCTAAAGGTAGTGCGTCCCTCGTGGATTTTCACACTAGCTTTTCTTAACGGGAGATGCGTCCTTGTCGGATTTTCACATAACCATGTGCCTTATTTTTTGCCTGGAATGGACCCAACCCAATCCAGCGGCTTTTATTTATTTCATTTTTTGTAGGGCAGACTGCCTGTTGCCAGGTTTTCACCCTACCCTTTGGCCTAACTTTTGCTTAGAGCGCCAGTCACGGTTTTCATCTCTAACGGCCTTTTATTTTAGTTTTTTTTTTTTTTTTTTTTTTTTTTGCCACGGAATCTTTTCAATCTGTCGACGTTGACCGGCTCCCTGAATTCGTTCCCATCACTATCTGTCAGGATCGCAGCCCCTTTAGACAAAAGCTTCTTCAGAATAATTCTGGACATCATAGTACCATGGCTTTCCGTCCGCAGCCTCGACATCCCCAACTCATTCAGTCTCAAAGTATGGCTTGTCTGCACTAGAAATGTGCACAGGAATCATGGCTATTCCCTTGGGGTTATGGATACCAGGGTGGCTAAGGCATCTGCCAATTGGTTCTCATCTCGGGGCACGTAGTTAAAAGTGCAGACTCCAAACTGGCCACTTAGTTCTTTTAAACACCTCACATATGGCAACTGCCGCTCTTCCTTAACGGTCCATTCACCCCTGACTTGGTGGATTACCAAGGACGAGTCCCCAAAGACCTCTACTACTTTTGCCCCCATGGCTGAGAGTGCTTCTAACCCAAAGATGCAGGCTTCGTACTCAGCTTCGTTATTTGTGGCTTTATATCTCAGTTTCTTAGCTAAGGGGAGCTTCTCACCATGTGGGGTTTCTAGAATTACTCCTGTCCCGGCCCCTTCGTTATTTACTGCCCCATCAAAATACATCTGCCACTTCTGTACGGTGATGGCCACCACATGTTTGTCGGGGAATTCATATTCTAGCCGGTCTGCTTCAATTGGATGGTCGGCAAGAAACTCCGCAACTGCCCAACCTTTGATGGTCTTTCTCGTGACATACTCCACATCAAATTCCTGCAGCAGTATTAGCCATCTTCCCATCTTCCCTAACAACGAGGGCATTGCTAGATTCAGTGAGATATCAGATGTAGTCGTCGACGGATTTTCGGGGTGTGTTCTCCTGTGCGGGCTTTGTCAAGCTACTTTCTGTATCATTGCCCGACGTGCTCGTCAGCTCGGGATGACCCAGGACCCAGCTAGGGACCCATTATCGTTCCGGGGAGGAACCCTTTTTTGCAACCTCTACCTCTCGCTATCAGGATCTTTGGAGCCAACCGCCGGCGAAAACTGTCATACCCCTTTCGGTACCCATTCTGTAACTTCTACTGGTGAGTGCAAAAGATGGATACTCAGTCCGGCACCTGACACGACAACTTAGGCATCTGGCTGGCGAGAGCAGGAGTAGAGTAGCCACTTAGATTTTACTTTTTATAAAAGAACTAGGAAATGATGAGTTAAACTGCTTTTGCTTTATGTATTTGCATAAAACTGTGTGCATTTCAGCACGATTTCTCTATACATAATCACCATTTAACATGGATTCAGAATGCAAGAATTACATCTAATCTCGGATTGGATCTTGTAAGCATCAGACTCCTGTTTCCAATCAGCCCTCGCGGGTTTTCTTGATTGAATATTTTCTCTCTTTTTTTTTTTTAAGCCTCCGCCATGGACCCTCCTTCAGTTCCTCAGCATTGGTTGAATTCGCTTTCATCTTCATCTGCCGGGGGGACTGCTGCTTCTGGGAGTGGCTCCCCTTGGTATCAAAGTCTTGGTCTTAGCCCTTATGCAGACTGGTCGAGGTGATGGGTTCCTTATTTGGGGCTTGAATATGAAGTTTCGCGTTTGGCCTTTATTGGCTTTGGCGGTTCGAACCCTGGGATGGCCTTTCGATGGCTGAGACAGGGTGACAGGTTGGGCTTGGATGATCGGGGGTACTTTTATCGGTTTTGGTGGTTTAAGCTTTCGAAATGGTTTTCGACGGCTGGGATTGGGTGGATGGTTTGCGGGTTAGCCTTTTAGATCCTTTTTAGTAGCTAAAAAGAATGACAATGTGCAGGCATGTGTAGATCAACAAGATTTGAGCGAAGCTTTTCTTCAAAAAGTATTCCCTTGCCCCCTGATCAATTCTTTCTTTTCTTCTCTCTTCTTTTTTTTTATTTAATTTTTATTTTTTTTATTTTTTTTTTGTTTGTTTTTTTTTTGATTGATTGATTTTTTTTTTTTAATTTAAGTTTTTTTTTTTTATATATATTTTTTTTTGCAACCCAATTTTTTTTAAGCTTTGCTCAAGTCCTCAATTTTACACATAAGTGCACTTTTTATCTTAACCACTGGGACCATATTGCTCAATCTAGTCGGGCATATAGTTTTAGCAAGAATTTTGGCTATAAGGGTTCTGGATGGTTAAGAGTCGATCGTAATTGTTTTTGGGGTACACATTTCAAATGATTGAGAGGAAAGGGTTCACGTTGTTTGGTTTTGATGAGTTGTATTCTGGTGAGTTATGTTTTCTTTGTGAAGGTCTTGAGTCTCATTCGCCTAACTCCTGATGTAGCTTTCGAAGCTTGATCTTATTTGGTGGCATCATATGCATCCCAGATGTCGTGGGAGTGCAAAGAAATGGCTTTCAACATTCGGTTCGTCGTCATGTTGGCTCGTGGAAGTAGTATTAATCTCAAGAATGTCCTTATCAATTTTCAGCATGTCATACCAGATCCGGGCAAAGGCTTTTTTTTTTATTATCTCTCAAGTTTTTATCTCACTTCAGGAGTCATAACAGATGCTATCAAGATTTTCTTTGGGTTCTCCCAAAGTTCCGAGATTGAATGGAATGGCATTAGTTGAACCAATGTCAAATGTAAATGTGCCATGATTATGCATAATGAAATCATAAGAAACATCACACAAGATAGCAAAACCATCCAGTTCATTCAAGAAAACTATAATTAAAACAGTCATCATTAAATAGTTCAGAAATAAAAAAGAACATCTAAATAGCTACTTCCTTCTTCTCTTGTTAATGCGGACGCTGCAGTCGACGGTCTACCATCACTTTTGGGAACCATTCTCCTCACTTCTCAGCTCCTCATCGATTAAGTGTAGAATTTGCCTCCTCAGAATTCGGCACTCGTCAGTCTCGTGTCCGGTACGCTGATGGTAGGCACAATACAGATCTGCTCGGTGATTGGGGCGCCCTTGGCCCCTGGCAGGTTGGGTCGGCATTGACTGTATTTTCCCCTTACTGACAAAATGGGCGAAGTGCTTGGACAGGGGTTTTTTCAGTATGGCATAGTGACTCTGAGTCATTCCGAAGGTCGGGGTCCTTGTGGCTCTAAAACCTTCTCCATCGTCCACTGTAAAACTTAAGCTCCCCTCACTACCCTGGTGGCATTCAGGATTTGTGATCAGGTTGCTATCGATCAGATCCTGAATCTGGTGCCTCAGCCTAGCACAATTATCCGTCATATGGCCAGTGTGTTGGTGGTAGGCGCAGTACTCGCCTTCCTTGTGCCCGGGCTGCCCCCAGGTCTTTGCCGGCTTGGACGGCAATGGTTGCAACACCCCCTTCTTGATCAGCCTTTCCAGGACCCAAGACAAAGGTCTGCCTAAATTAGAGTAACGCCTCTGAGCCATCTCAACCATTGGCGCTTTCCCCATCCTTTTTGTAACTCTGCTATCACCATAGTAACCAATTTCGAGACTTGCAGGGCTAGTAACGGCTCCATCGGGAGGTGTCTGGGTAGTTGCAAGCTTGGACCTCATGATCTCCTCCTCAAGATCAGCTAATCTCTTTTTAATGTCTGCGGGACTGAGAGGACCCATCGGCTGTAAGGGCCCTAGTCCTTTCCCCCTTTCCACTTGCTCGATCAGTGAGTTGGGTGTCGTCTCGCCCCTAGGCTCAAGAGCGAATTGAGACATTACAGCCATCATCTCACACTCTTTTTTGGTCGTGGCTAGCTCAAATCGGTTAAGTGTAGCTGCAGTGACTTGAGCTTGAAGAATTAGTGCTACGGCGCCCAACCTTTCCTTAATTGTGGCTGACAACCTCCCTTCAAGTTTTTCAAACTTTTCATCTAGTTCTCGGGCAATCAGGACACGGGCCTCTTCAATCTGTCGCGAAGGACCAGCCATTCCCAATGTCTATGGATGCTCTGACTAAGACGGTAGGTCTCTGCCAACCACTTCGAATTCTGCTTACTCTTCAGATAGCTATGAGGACCCCAGAACCTCCCCGGTGAATGGTGTATGATGGCTGAAAAATCAAAGGGGTTAGAATGATGCATGAATGACATGTGATGCATGAGCATGACGTGCAGCATTTACAACCACATGCAAACAGGTAGATCCTTCCAACCTTATCACTCCCACACACGGGGTTGTGCGGTCTCTTTCCTAGGTGGGCTTCATCCGAGGGTTAACAGGGAACCCATCGGACACGTATAGTGCACGGTGAAAAACCGGCAGCACAACAGTCTTAATCTAATGCGCGTTCGTATGGGTTTTGGCCATTACGTATTCGGACAATTCAATCAAGTTAAGGTGGGCTCACCGGGGCATGAAAGCCTTTGATAAAAGACCACTTGACTTGCTTGATTTTGTTTAATACGCGATGGCCCATGTCACAAGCATCATATTAAGGAACATACCGCCTAGGGGAAGTTTCTACTTGCCAGTACATGGGCTTTGGTCAAGGTGATTTTCTTTAGGCTACCCAAGCATGGTTTGCGCCGACGGGTCTAACTCATCACGAGCATAACGACCGATCGGGTCTCCATTTCGATATACCAAAAGGCACAAGGCTTGGGCTGGTGATTATCCCTAACACTTCCCTACAATGAGTGAAAGTAGGGTCGTGCTTTGGGAACGCACCGAGGTAAGATAGGGACCAACTAGCGTAAGTCTAAGGCTCTAAAATGATATGATGCTATTTTCGAAAAGAGATAGAATTTTAAGTTTTAAAAACCCAATTATAAATTTTAACCAAAGCACTTTCGGAGTGAAGTCTCAAACACAAAGTCCCCAGCGGAGTCGCCACTGTGACGCGCGCCGAACCCGACAAACCCAGCAAGGGCCCTCTCTTTGAATCCGCTTTAGGATTCGAGGTATGAAGGTTCGCGTCTTTTGATCATGGGCGCCATGAGACATCATCGGTGTATCCCTCCCAATAGAACATTGGGGAGAATAACCTAGCCTATTGACGCCTAAAGGCACCTTTGAGGTATTTGGAGTCGCCACCCAATTTGGGAAAAGGTTTCTCACCTCTATTGGTCTAAACCAGAGATATGGTGTCCGGAACTTCCCTCTTATTTATGCTTTGGTTAATTATAAATGGGTTTTTAAATTCTTAAAATTATATCTCTCATCTCATACGAGCGATGCATTAAAATAAAAGCGCATTTCAAGCACGTAAGGGAAGTAAACGAAAGCGATAAGTAAATAAAGAAAGCAATAAATGAAAGCGGTAAACACACAAACACGCAATTACAAGAGAAATAGGGGTAGAATACAACCCCCATTGAAAGGAATTAAAGCTATAAATGGGACAGAATACAATCCCCAAAAATGAATAAAGTTGCCCCAAAATTAATTTCAAGGGGCCAAAAAGAAATGGATTTGAATTTTAAACACTCACACAAGATCGAAATAAAAAGACATGCATAAATCGGGACATTATTTTAGGAACATTGGTTCCTTCGCACTTGTTCAAAATTTAGGAACATTGGTTCCTTCGTATTAAATTGAAGAGGGTTCGAAGAGTCACTTTGGTTGTTTGGAAGAAAATCGGGATGAGTGATCCCATTTTATTGAAAATTGACTCTTCGTTTTAATTGTGACATTTTTATTGTCGGGCTAAAACAAGGGACATTGGTCCCAATTTTATTAGTGAAAAATCCAATTTAATTGTAAAAATATCTTTGTGATTTTTTATCGCACGCGTACACAAGTAAAATAATTACTTACAAATAAACACATAACACATCAAAGGGGAATTGAAAAGATCTCACCAAAATGGAGTGTCCGTCCACGCGTCGCGACCCATCCGGGGAGTCGCGCGGCGCTCACAAGGCCCGACTCAAATTAAACTCATACAAAAATTAGCATTAAAATATATATTAGCAAATCTTCTAAGAAAATTAATCAAATGAAGGCGAGATAATTACAATAATAATAATAATAGGATATTTAATAATAATAATAATAATAATAATAATAATAATAATAATAATAAAACAAATAATTGCAAGAATAATAATGATGACCAATTCTAGGACAAATAATGACAACGAAATAATAATAATAGTAATAATAATAATAATAATAATAATAATAATAATAGATGTAAAAAAACAGAAAATAAGTTAATAACAACCACTATAATGGTAATAATAATAGTAGTGATAATAGGATGGTAATGATGCAAATAATAACAATAATGAATGTTGAGTAGTATGAAAACAGAATAATCAATTAGTAATAAACAATAGTAATAACTACACGTGATAACAATGAATAATAAAAATGATATTAGCACATGAACATGAAAACCCATTTAAAGCCAACAAACAACATATTAATGGTGGTATTGGCATATTAAAATGCTAAAAATGAATAATAAAAATAATAGACATGATAATAGTAACAAAAATAATTTTAACAACAATAAATAATGTACAAGAAAAAATAATAAAGAATAAATCCAAGAATGTTTACCCTCAGAATTTTTAGATTGGGGAAACGGTGTCCCGATCGATTTTCCTTGTCAGATTTGTGGTGATAAACACCTAAAGAAAATGTAGAGTTTAATGTTTTGAAATAAAATCAAGAAAATATTTTGATGAAGATATTTTTTGATGGATGATTTGAGCAAGAGGAAATTAATTTTCCTAACCCAAATCACTCAATAAGATGGATTATCTATTTTTTTGAAGAGTAAATCAAGATTTAAAACTTAGGCAAAGAGAAAAAAATCGTAGCTAAAGAAAATAGCCCCTGGAGAGAAGAAAAGTTGAGAGGAAAAGGAGCCTCCTTTTTTTCTTATTAATTGTCGTCCCCCTCAAAAATGAGGGCAAATTCCTCATTTAAGGTTGCCTTGGCCAAAAATGGCAAGGGACAAAAGAGGCTTTATTTTTAGTTAATCCAAAATAACATAAATTGGTGAAACATTGGAAAATGTCAGACTGAAGAAAAAATCAGAAAATCAGACTGAAAATAGCGAAAAAAACGGACAGGCAAAACAGGTCGCGCGGCAGCCTGCGCGTGGTGCCCTGGCACCGCGCGCGGCAGGCTGCTGCGCGCAGCCTGCCTCGCGCAGGCGGGTCACGTGAGGCAGCTGCCTCGCGCGCAGGGGGGCGCGCGAGGCAGCAGGCCTCGCGCGAGGCGCCCGCCCCTGCGCGCAGGGGGGTCGCGCGAGGCGCCCGCCCCTGCGCGCAGGGGGGTCGCGCGAGGCGCCCGCCCCTGCGCGCAGGGGGGTCGCGCGAAGCGCCCACCCCTGCGTGCAGGGGGGGTCGCGCGAAGCGCCCACCCCTGCGTGCAGGGGGGGTCGCGCGAAGCGCCCGCCTCGCGCGCAGGGACATCGTGCGAGGCGCCCTGCGCGAGGCGGGCGGCCTGCCTGCCTCGCAGGCGCCCCTGCGCGCTGGGGCGGCCTGCCTCGCAGGCGCCCCTGCGCGCTGGGGCAGCCTGCCGCTCAGGCGGCCCCGCGCTGCCGCAGCGGCACTCGCGACCAAAAAAAATATTTATAATTTTTTTTTTTATTTTAATTTTGATACAAAATTAATATTTTTATTTTACTTCACTCCATTTTAATTTTTAATCTCTAAAATATATATTTTTAAATTATTCTTCGAAAAAACACAATCTTGACAAGGGAACGATCGATTCTCACTTTTCTTGCCGAAAATCGGTCTTTTGTTTCATCATCGGGTAATTCTGATCTTGGACCGCCCCGGGACCCGATGTCTACAGAAGCCACAAGTGCATTTACGCATTTGAGTTGAGTCTCATCCCCAACGTTGCATCTAGAATCCGCTTTAAAAAAAAAAGAAAAAGAAAATCCTGGGTAAAAATAAGAGCTGAAAGAAAATTTTCAATTACATCCGGAAAGGCTGATTGATAACAAGAGTTTGATGTTTTCAGGATTTATTCCGAGATTAGATGAGATTTTGTATTTTTGAAATTAATGCCAAATAATGATCATGCATAATGAAATTAAACTGAAATATATGCATTGATAGCACTAGAATAGTTCATTCTGCATCACAAAAATTGTTTAGGTTTTATCACGTGATTCTCTTGGCACTCAAAAGCCAATCCTATGCCACCTTCATGAGGGCAATCAAGTCTATGTGATTGGAGCTAGAATGTAAGCACGTGTAGGTCACAGTTAACGGATCTCCAATAACATCTCTGGACCCGATTAAAAAAAAAGTCGTTAGAGATGAAAATCGTAATTGGCTCTCTAAGCAAAAATTAGGCCAAAGGGCAGGGTGAAAACCTGAAAACAGGTAGTCTGCCCTATAAAAAAATAATAAAACGAATAAAAGCCGCTGGATTGGGTTGGGTCCATTCCAGGAAAAACTTAGGCATAGGATTATGTGAAAATCCGAGAAGGGTGCATTTCTCGCTAAGAAAAGCTAGTGTGAAAATCCACAAGGGACGCACTACCTATAATAAATGACCAACAGTGTATGGAGGGATAAGGCAGCTCACATGTTTCCCCTTCGAGCAAATAATACACAATTTAGGATGCGAGTTATGGCCTTGGGGTCAAATTGCTCTTTGACCGGGGGGCAGAGATGTGCATTGGTCAGTTTTCTTTGAAAAGAAAAAAAATATTATGAGTCAGAATTTTTTTGAGCTAAGACGACACTCCTCTAGGTCGCTGAGAAGTATTAAACAAGGCGAATGGCCAAGCTGTACCCTCAGTGGACCCCTGACCACTCAAGACTCAGTCTATTCATTTTCGCATGCATTTTATGTCATGCAGTTCACTTGCAAACATTCGTATATAACTTTTCGCATGCACACACGTATTCCTTTGCACGTGACTTTTACAGGAAAAGTTCAAATAAAGATTGCATGCGCAAGAGCCAACTAAGGACGACTTCGGCACAATGTAGGCATTCACCTGCATTAAGCAATCAGACAAAGATTAAGTCTACTCGAAGGCAATTTCCAAGTCCTCTTAAGAGGCAATCTCCAAGTCCTCTTAAGAGGCAATTCCTAAAGTCCTCTTAAGAGGCAATCTCCAAGTCCTCTTAAGAGGCATCTCTAAGTCCTCTTAATATGCAATCTCCAAGTCCTCTTAAGAGGCAATCTCCAAGTCCTGTTCAGACGCATTTCCATGTCCTCTTAAGAGGCAATTCCCAAAGTCCTCTTAAGAGGCAATATCCAAGTCCTCTTAAGAGGCAATCTCCAAGTCCTCTTAAGAGGCAATTCCCAAGTCCTCTTAAGAGGCAATTTACAAAGTCCTCTTAAGAGGCAATTCCCAAAGTCCTCTTAAGAAGCAATCTCCAAGTCCTCTTAAGAGGCAATTTCCAAGTCCTCTTAAGAGGCAATTCCCAAAGTCCTCTAAAGAGGCAATCTCCAAGTCCTCTTAAGAGGCATTTCCAAGTCCTCTTAAGAGGCAATTCCAAAAGTCCTCTTAAGAGGCAATTTCCAAGTCCTCTTAAGAGGTAATTCCCAAGTCCTCTTGAGAGACAATTTCCAAGTCATCTCAAGAGGCAATTCCCAAAGTCCTCTTAAGAGGCAATTCCTATGTCCTCTTAAGAGGCCATTGCCAAAGTCCTCTTAAGAGGCAATTTCCAAGTCCTCTTAAGAGCAATTTCCAAGTCCATTTAAGAGGCATTTCCAAGTCCTTTTAAGAGGAAATTCCCAAAGTCCTCTTAAGAGGCAATTCTCCAGGCCTACAAAGGATAGATGCCGTAACAACAAGGTTTAACACGTCGACAGACAGACGGTAACTACCCCGAATAGCTCCACTCAGACCGGGAAGACAACTACCTCAGGTATGCGTCTCTCTTTTTTTTCTTTGAGTTTTGGCTAACCTAGGCACCCAGGCATTACGTTCCCCAAAACAGGGTGCAACTGTAGACATCGGGTCCTGAGGCAGCTCAGACCAAAGTTATCCAAAGATGAAAATGATAACTTGTTCACGGATAAAATGTTCAGAAATGATGATTTCCTTATCGAATTCTTTTTTTTATTGTTATTTTTATTTTTATTTTTATTTTCGGGTTCTGTTCTCGGATTTTTGGTGCTGTAGTGCCGTGCGGTTTGTGCGATGCGTGGCTGCGGGTCGTGGTGCCACTCGCAGGGCATGCCCACGCGGACACAGTGCGCACCCATAGGCAATGCGCACCTGCGGGCATGATGCGTGCCCGCAGGGGCGACGCGAGCCCCCTGGGGCGCACGTTGCCATGCGCGACGTGCGGGTATACGTGGCGTGTCGTATGTCGCCAGGCGCAACGTACGGGCATGCCCCTGGCGTGCTGCACGTCGCAGGGCACGACCTGCACCCTTGCTCCAGCAGTGGCACACGTCGTGCTGCGCGACACACGTCCATGCTCTGGCGTGTCGCGTGAAATGCCGCGCGAGACGCGGCCCTGCACTGTGCCACTATGTGCAAGCGCGTCTTAACATGTTTCTTGTTGTTATTATATTTTGCATGAGTGTAAAACTGATTACTATCTATTGATGTTCTATTAGCATATTTAATATTTTACATTGTTAGATTGTTATTGGGTATTTATGACTAATGTTTGTTAATAACCTGTTATACTTTATCATTTATTCATTATTGATTATCAATTTATTCTTGGATATTTCCACTATTCATGGGTTGCTTGTATATTAAAATCCATTATTAATAATCAATGTAATAAGTAGTCTAGCTATTAAATTATTCATTATTTGCTTATTGCAATTGATTAGTGTGTTATTATTATTTTATTTGTATATTAATATGCTCTCATAAGTAATCTTGATTTAAAATAAATTACTTGCATGATGTATAAAGATAGTTTATAGACTAATAAATATTTAACTAATTTGTTTATGTTTAATTAGCGGTCTAATTTATTTAATTTATTCAATTAAATGTTTGAGTAATTGCATAATTTACTTAATTTATATGTTGGTTTAATTTATTTGTTGGTTGTTTGTATTATTCATTTAATTGCTTGACTCATCTTTATTGCTTTATTTAATTGATTTAATTAATTATTTACATTTAGTTGATTTAATTGATTGATATATATAATTAATTTAATTGGCTGTTACATGATATAAATAATCATTTAATTGATTGTATTATTTGCTTAAACAATTGTTTATTTGATTAGTTTATTCAATTTGTTGCTCATGTATATTATTTGTTTGATTAATTGTTTATCTAATTAATTTATACAATCATTTGTTTGTCTATATTTTATTATTGATTTGATTTAATTCACTAACATTCTATTTTATTCTCTTTTTAATTGTCCCAAAACGTGTTTATTTCGCCTTGAGTGATATCTCCGAGCGGGTTAGAGGAATGAGAAATTAAGACCTTCGTATTTGGTTTGCATTTCTTAATTGCCGTATTACATATATTATATTATTTTTATGTCGCATACAAAAATGTATTTTAGACTTGCCCGCATTATAAAAAAAATCACATTTTTTACAATAATTAAAATTGGGGATTTTATTAAATAAAACGGACCAATGTCCTATTTTACCCAATAAAATATCACTATCAAATGGAGAACTAAATTTCATAAAATTGGATCACTAATCTCAGTTTTCTCAAATAAATGCCTAAAAATAGTTCTCTTTTTTTTAAAAGTCAGAATAAAAGAAACCAATGTTCCCAAAATCCAATAAATGACCCGATTTATGTATGATATATTTTATTCCTCTTTTGTAAAATATTTACTTATTCATGTTGGGCCCTTGTAATTAATTTTTGGGGCAAATTTTACTCTTGTAATTTATTCATTTATTTAATCGCTTTATTTAATGTTTTCTAAAGTGATTGTAATGCGCTTTAAATTCAATGCATGGCCATGTGGGATGAGAGATGTAATTTCGTTTTACTAAAAACTCATTTATAAAATTTAACTTAAGTCATTAATAAAAGTAAAGTTCTGAACACCTTCTTTGGTTTCAGACCCCCGAGGTTAGACGACCCTTTTCTCAATTTCTCGTAAATTGGGTGGCAACTCCAAAATGCCTCAAGGTGTCTAAAGGTGTCATGAGATTAGATGATCCTTCCTAATGTTCTATTGGGAAAGAGGCGTCCAAAATGTCTCGTGACACCTTAGATCAAAAAGATGCGAACCAAACCCTCGAGCCCTAGAAGCGGGTTCAATGAGGGCCTTTGCTAGGTTCGGCGCGTGTCACACATGTCCATCGAGTTCCCTGTTAACCCATGGGCCAATCCCACCTAGGAAAGAGACTATGACCTCGTGTGCAGGACTAACAAGGTTAGAAGGACCTATGTGCTTGCATGTGATTGACGGATATTGCATAGCACGATCATGCATTTTATGGCATTCATGCATCATCCTGACCCGATATGTTCTGCAGCCATTACAGATCTGCCTAGGTGGTCAAGAGGTTCTCAGGGGCGGCTAGTCAGGAAGCCTTTTTTCGAGCTACCAGAAAGGGCGGAGTATCCAGACACACTTCTTCAGTAACCAGCTACGCTACTTCGTCTAAGTTCTCTCTGCATGAAGAAATAGCAAACTCACCAAGAGGGACAGATGCCACCAGGGCCTTGATAGCTGAGGAAGTAAGCAAAAGGTTCGAAGAGTTTGAGAATAGGATGACGGCTATGAAGACCAATATGGCTCAGCTACCTGCTCCACAGAACCCACCACCTCCTCCTATGAGAAATAATGAATAGGTGGAGGTCAGAGAACACCGGCAAGAAGAGATGTGCCCACCACCAGTAGACTTAAGAGCTACCACATCAGGCGCACAGAGGAGAAGGCTAGCCCTGAGGATAGATAATGATTGGGAAGAGGATGAGTACGAAGAAACAATGTCAGGGAGAGGGAAGACACCTTAGAATGAAGAAGCCATCTGGAAGAAGATGGAAAAGAAATTTGAAGTAATGGCAAATATGTTGATGAGGGGGCGAGGGATGAACTCCGAGGATAAGGAATTAGAGGGGGAGGATTTGATCCTGATGAATTTTAAGATGCCGGACGTCCCCAAATTTGATGGCACTTTCGATCCCACCGCTCAGATAAAGTAGTACTCGTTGGTGATGAAGGGTACTACTTTAACAAAGAGACAAAAGATTGAATACTTTTGTCTGAGCTTAAATTACCCAGCGGTGGATTAGTATCATGGATTGGACCAGAGGACAAAGAAGGATTGGGATTTGCTCACATAAGAGTTTCTCAGACAGTATGATTGTAGTACAAGAATGGAGGTGACTTTTAAGGACCTGGAATTGCTGCAGCAGAAGGCAGGTGAGTCTTTTCATGAGTATCTGACCCGATGGAGGAACCGGGTAATGGAAATAAAAAAAAAACAGATACTCAAGATTAGATACAGTTGTTCATTAAAAATGCGAGCCCGTATCTGAGAGATGGATTAAAGATGAAGGAACTGAGAAACTGGGAGTCTTTGAAAGACATCGCCATTGAGGCCGAGGGAGAGTACCTTTCGAGAAGGGCAAATAATGAAAGCTTTTCCAAGAAGGGCAGTAGTAGTCAGGGGGAAGGTAGGTCAGCAGGCCCCAGTAGTGGCACGAGGAAGACAATAGAAGTTTCAGCCACCAACACTGCCCCAAGGCATTTTTCCAATTTAGGAAGGTCTCTGTCATGGGTACTTCGAAGGCTGATGAAGGAAGGGAAGTTGCAGCCTTTGCCAGCTCGACCAGCCAGGACTCAGGGTATGCCAGGGCATAAGGACAATGAGTACTGCATATATCATCAGCACACCAGACACACAACTGATAGCTGTAAGGCAAGTTATTCAAAATAGATTACAGACCCAGAGAAGAGAGGGAATAAGAAGAAATCTGGGTATAACATTGTGCCCCTACTAGTATTTATGATCGGGTTTAGTCTGCTCGAACAATTTGTATTGACAGACTTATATGGTGTCGATGCCAACACTGCTATCATGAGCCTCTATGAGGTAAGTGAAGAAGGGCTTCTCGTGGTAGTGATCGACTGCTGGTCCACTGATGACAGTGGAAACGAAGATGATAACAATTCTAAGGATGAAATATTTCTGGGGTTCGGAGGAGGAGGAGGAAAAAGAGAGGAAGGAGAAGAAGAAGAAGGTAGGAGTTATGACCCGGAGTGGAAGGGTAGCTCTGGAGGAAGAAAGGCCACAAGATCCGACAATTGGCCAAAAAGAAAAAGAGCTGAAAGATAATCCAATCATGAAGCAGTTGAAAAAGACACCGGCTCAGATTTTGATATGGGATCTTTTGAGACAATCTCCATCCCACAGGCAGAAATTAGTGGAGGCTTTATGTGAGACAACAGTGGCCACGACTATCTCGCCCACAAAACTGCTAGATGTGGTGAAAGGAGGAGCTGGAGAAAATGTGGTTTTTATAAGCGCTGACCTGCCGGCAGAAGTCCGCAACCATAATCGCCCCTTGTACATATGGGCACAGATTAACCAAAAGCACACGACTAGTGTTATGGTGGACAATGGTTCATCAATTAATGTGTGCCCGCTAGTGGCGATGGTAGCTTTTGGTGTAAATGAGGATATGCTGGCTAAGTCTGGTCTAACGATCACGGCTTATGACAATTCACGAAGGCAAGCTTCTAGGACGTTTAAGGCAGTAGTCAAGACCTGACCAGTAGAAATGGAAGTGAAGTTTGTAGTCCTGCCTATCCCCGCCAACTTTTCAGCCCTTTTGGGAAGGCCATGGTTCCATAAGCTGGGAGGAGTCCCCTCTGCTCTATATCATATGGTCAAGATTCCTCAAGAGGGGCAAGTTGTGACCATAAGGGCTGCAAGGGAGAACCAGGACTCTATCTTGGAGATTGCTAGGCAACCTTTTAGTGGATTCCACATCGCTGTAATAGATGGTGAGGAGCAGGTGGAAGGAAGTTCCCAGGTGCTAAATATGATGAAGAAGATGTCATTCCTTCCTGCCGCAGGTCTGGGCAAGGACTCTCAGGGATCATCAACAGCCATTGCTACTAGAGGCCGGAAGTGTAACATCCCAAAAATGGCCTAGTTGAAATTGCATGTTTAGTTGACATTTAAAGGGGTAATTTGGTAATTGAGAAATGAATTGGGATTTAATTAAGGAATTATAATACTTTAGTGAGGATAAATTGGTATTTATGTAAGTGACTAGAGGACAAAAAGAAAGAAAGTCAAAGAAGGGAATTAGTGGTCCAATGAGATTCAGACATGTGGATAAGTTGTTGAGAGCATTTAATGAGATTTGAAGGGAGTAGAGAGAGGGAGAGCAGAAAATGAGTTGCTTCTCATAGAAGCCACCTGCATCTCTTGTTTCTTGCACTCTCACGTTCTCTCACTTTGTCACTTCTCCATTTCTGCTCTCAAGCCTTACATGTGGGTATTCTTCAAGAGTTGAGCTAGGGTTTTGAGATAGAAGTGTTCCAAGAGGTAAGTTGCTGATGTTTTGTGGATTGAATCTTCTTCTTCTTATCCTTCTTATTCCGTTCGGATTTGGTTTGTGATTATATGGTTTGTTCTTGGGTATAAAGTTTGATTTGCATGGGTTAATTGGGTTTTGTTTTGGTTGGATTGTGCAAGAATCTAAAGAGAGAAGAAAGAGAAAAGGAAAGGAAAAGATTGGATCTTGAAGATAGTGGATAAAGCTCCATTTCAAGGTTTGGGAGCTTTATGTTTAGCTGTGTATATTTGGAAATGTTATCCATTTCCTTTGGATCCTTGTGTGATATGCAAATACCTGTCATGTGTGTGTTTTGGTACATGAAAAGGCATTAGTATATTAGATTTGTGTATATGAGTTGAGATGATAGAGTTATAAGTGTTGTATGTCCATTTTGAATAAACGTACATGAACACGAGATGGATTTTATGGGTTTTTGTAACCTCTATATATGTTGATTTGATTTGTGTTATTATTGTGTAAATTGAGTTATATTTGTTATAAGTACGTTATAGAGGTACTGGAGTTAAGGTTTTATATGATTTTGCATGATACATGGTTTTGGGGAAAGATGAGATTTTGTTTTACAAGTTCTGTATTTCCAGCGTTGTGCTGAGGAAGGGAAAACGTGCTTCAGTCGCGAGTACGATAGAAGGCAGTCTTCCTTTCCCTCATGGTATCTAATCGGCTGGCATCCTTCATGACACGTGAAGTATCTTCACGAGTCTTGAAGAATGGCTCAGGTTCTTCACGACACGTGAAGTATCTTCACAAGTCGTGAAGAAGAATGGCGAGGTTCTTCACGACATGTGAAATATCTTCACGAGTCGTGAAGAAAAGTGACCGCTCGATTTAGGCCACTTGGAATAGCCCGTTCGGCAAGGGAGTCTTCACGACACGTGAAGTATCCTTACGAGTCGTGAAGATAGTCCGTTCGGGAAGGAGGCCTCTTGGCAGGAAGTGTTCCGCTTGAATGATCCTGCACGATATGGAGGGACGTGCATGACTCAGCTGTTGGCACATGTCTCAGCTGTTGGCGCACATCTCGGCAGAAGGGAGCATGACTCGTGCTTCCTAGGCTACTGTCACGAGCGCGACTTACTGTTGCGAGCGTGACAGTGACCCATATGCCCGCCTACCCTATTTTTTGAAAATGGTTTCCAAGCTTCTTTTTAATTGGGTTTTCACTACATGGCATATGATTTGTCTTTTATATGGACTATTAATTGATAAATTATATGTTCTTAATAAAATTTGTATATGATTTATTTGTCATCAAAATTGATCAATATACATGTATACATGAAATGCTGTGATTATACTTGATTTATTCACTATTATATGATAATAATACTAGAACACAACTGAGTTGTTATTTGAGCCTGATAGTCATAGTAGTGGATAGGTAAGCGCTTATCCAGGGTTAGAGTGTGAGTGCAGCTGTTATATGTTACAAGTTACATATTAACCCGTTTGGGTTTATATGATTTGAGACTTCGGTCTCCGGTATACCTTCGGGTATACATGTTTACACATGATTCGAGACTCATGTCTCTATATCTTTGGATACTGTGTCCTATCAGTATCATTAGTACCCGTATCCACTAGTTAGTGAGTAATCAGGCTACTATATGAGGCTATTACATGAAATTTGCATATGAGACTATTATATGAATATGATATGTGTTTCTATTGATACGGAAATGGATATAAGTTACATGTATATGTACATGCGATGTGACAAGATATGATGCGATACTTGGATTTGGATATAAATGGCTATATGATTATATTGTGAAGATGCATATGAATATTGATTACTTAGATTTAAATGATTAATTCCTCTATCTTGTGAATATACACGTGTGTGATGAATACTTGTTATAAACATGAGTGGTATATGTTTATATGCTATGTTTCTTATTAAGCTTATACTGTGATTGCGATTATATGTGCATGCATGTTTTGTTCCTCCCCACTAAGCATTATCGCTTAGCATGGGCTCTTTTCCCGTGTAGCTAGCAGGTTCAATTTGGAGTCAGACATCTGCAGGTTGGCCACTAGAAGTCTATAGTTGGAGTTTATTTTTGTCTTTCGTTGTATTTTGTATTGTTATAAGTTTTGTATATGGATTTTGTTTTTGGAAATGTAATTTTGTAAAGGATGATTATGTATATGTATATGTTTAATGTTTACAAATCCCTTTTGTAAAACTATATGATTATTTATATATGGTTTTATCATCTTTATGATTATACGTATTAGCTTCTAGCATGTTTGAGTAAATGTATGTGATTGTACGTGTAGCGCTCCGGTATCCTTCCAATGGGGATAACAGGGTGTTACTGTAACACCACCTACTCATACGTAGACGAACCCATCCGGAACGGAGTAGGAAGCCGGACGAGCAGGGGTGTCACCGAACAGATACAAAGAAAAAGGCATACATTCATACAAAAATATGGGGGAATTAAAAAACTTACCTTGAGGGGTAAAAGCTGGTCATGCATTAACTCACACACACGCAGGCATTAAGCGGAATCATATACACATGCATACACACATTCGCTTGTTTAATCAGCGGAAGCATAAGGCGAACGATAAAACTGAGGAATAACTTAAACACAAATATAATAACATTTACATCAAAATCCTTACATATACATATACAAAAGGCTACAGAAATACATAATCCCAAAATACAGAAGCTGAAAACGAAATAACAACTTCTAACTCCTATGTGGCCGACCTTGCAGATGCGTGATTTGAACCGAACCAAACCTGCCACCTGTACAGGAGAAGAACCTGTGCTAAGTGATAACGCTTAGTTGGGAGAACACACAAGCAATATGGATGGCCATTCACAATGGTTGCCAAGGCATAACACATTCAAAATGGCATATGCGGACATTCACAACACATATATAATCATGCTTGCATTTAGAGGCATTCATTTGGAAGTTCAAGTTCACAAGCATATACATATTAACTAATTGATATATGTAACATCATGCAGAAGTACAATTGGTCTTACCTGCACTTACCGAATTTGCTAAAGTGTCTGATGTCAGACAATGCGCAACCACTAACCAAACCGATCCCCATGCAATATACCGAAATCCCACATCATTACACCAAGACATACATCATCATGCAGAGTCACAAAACATTTACATATACAACTGTCATACCAAAGTACCCTTACAGCAACTGGAACCCATTCACATGCAATACAACTACCATGCAACAATGCATATAACTATCATGCAAAAATCACCAGATTTCTAAACGTACATATGTCATGCCAATATGCACACACACTAACCGAAACCCGAATGACAGGGTCAAATTACAGCCCTTCCACTTCATTACGATAACACATATGATCATACAGTGAGATATAAACACATGCCAACATGTCGAAATCAGCATAATAGTAAGATCCGAAAGAACATATATTTATAGCACCACATTCATAGCCTTCAATAGTCAAGTTCGCATTCATACGCATACTAATTAACCATAGCATTCAGAAGTTCAAGCTCACATTCAGATACATGTTAATTCCCATGCTTAACCATAGCTGATCGGATTCACACACACCTGCACATTATGAAATATGCGAATAGCCATACGCAATGCATGCTTGAGTCACATTCAAACCGTTCAAAGATTCATAAGCACATTCGGATAATTATTGATTCGCATGACCAAAATCATACTCATTCGGATATCGTATTCTCTTATTCATATCAGACAAAACAAACAGAATACCTGCTGACCGAAAATAGTGGATAACGAGTGAACGCATAGAGTACCTTATGGGCACGAATCAGATGCATAGCGTACCTTACGGGTACGAATCAAAAACCATTTTATTTTTGTCGCATTCAAAACATTTTACAAAGGGGACCTTAAACAAGATCCAAAATGCATAAGGGGTTCGTGAGGAACCAAACGGGGACCTGATTAGGGTCCAAACGAAACTGAGGGCTGCAGCTAAGAGACTCTATTAGGCATGCCTAACTATCCACTTACTTGACTCTAGCAGGTCATGCATCATTCAAATCATGTGTTGACTCATACAATATATATACATCATCATACATAATCCAGAGTGTAGTAGACATATAAATAAGTTCATAACGTCAGCCGTGCACCATACAATTCATATTACGAAGCATACAATATAATTCAATCAACATACTTTAGCACTATTCAGTATTCTAAAACTTATCAGAGTCAAATATGGAAACATTATCATGCCAATCATTAACAATGCAAAGTCTCAATCATACAATGATACCATTTACACTTAAGCATAGCATATTATTCTTAGAGAAGGATCATGGTTAAATATATGCATATCGCCTTTCACATTTTAGTATAACATGCTCATAGTAATCATAACCATAAACATGGCATTCAACTCACTTGTATTCAATATGCATCACACGATACGAATCACAATAATTAACATAGATAAACCAAATCATACAGTTTAAACCAAATAATAGTCTAACAGGGATCCCATTACTAAGCATATCATAGTCAAATATTAGCATACTATCGATTCAATAATCACCCACTTCAGAATACAAATACTAAAATAGTTTAGGCAAAACCACATCCCATACAATAGTGAGAAACCATGCAGATTGAAAGAAAAGGTCATTATCGAAAACTAGATAGACAACAGGATAGGCAAAATAAGGGGGATCCTGAGTAGAATGGGGCATGACTCCTGCACATGAGCACGACTCGTGCTCATGTGTGCGAGTCGTGCTTGAAGATCATGACTCGTGCTCTTTGAGCACGAGTGGTGTTCTTCGAGCACGTCTCATGCTCTGTTGCCTATTTGGGGAGAAGAAAGAAGGTCAGCACGTTTCGTGCTACAAGAGCACGACTCGTGTTCTTAGAGCACGTCTCGTGCTCTTCCTCTAGATGAAACCAAACAAGTTGAAGGGGGGAGGAGCACGACTCGTGCTCTTGAGCACAACTCATGATCTTCCTCTCTCCTGGTCGTATCGCGATGAACAGAAAAAAAATGCAGAACTTCATCGTTTTCCAGAAGCCCTTTTTAAAACCTTTCAGAATCCATTCAATCATGCACAAACTCTTACCTTATCACTCAATTGCATAACACAACATGCTCATGATCAAATACACTTAATTACGACAAGATTATACAATTAATTCAAGGAAAAATAGAAAATTACAGACCAAACATCAAGAACAGAGGTTACCCAAATCATGCAATGTCACTTTCAATTCTCACATATATACACTTCAATCCTTAATCATGCATTACCAATACAATTAACCAACCAAAAACATACATTTACACATGCCAAGACACTCAAAATTCCAGAAATTAACATTACAAAGCACATACACAATCAAAATGAGAATTAGGTCAGAGACAAACACTAAAATTGAAAATGAAGAACACAGAGCTCCCAAACCTGAAAATGAAGATCCAAAATCACTCTTCTACAACCTGCAATCTTCCCTTTTCCTTTATCCCTCTTCTTGACACCAAAAGCTTGCACAAATAAACCCAGAAAATCACTAAATCTAAACCCTAACTCAACAAAACAAGAAGAAGAAGAAGAGAGAACCCAAATGCAGGAAGCCCTAGCACCCAAAACCCAAATACATACCTCTTTAATCTTGCTTTCAATCTCCACTAAGAGCATCCAACTCACACATAGCCAAGGAAAGGAGAACAAGAAATGGGGAAAAGGGAAAGAAAGAAGAACAAGGAAGAGGAGAGGAGAGAGCAGAACGTAAAACGTGATCTGCTCCTCCCTCTCTCATTCTTTTTCTTTTTCTTCTTTTCCCATTAATTGCACACACCCACCAAGACACATGGCAGCCTCCTATTGGTCCTGGTCCCTACAAATCTCACTTAAGTCCTTGGCAACGTACACTCCACTCACTAACACAATTATTTCCTCACTTGAACTTTAATTACTTCTTCAATTAGGTCCTTAATACTCCAATTCCACATGCACACATTACCAAAATACCCTCACTTATCCCGACTTAGCATGCACATTCCGACTAGGCCCGATTTGGGGTGTGACAGTTACAGTTTTTGGTATCAGAGCACCGATTTAGTCGATTCTAGTTCTATGTGATTATTTGAGTATAGAGTCTTTGCATTAGAGTCTGTCTAGAGTTGTGGCCTAATGCAGATGTTGTCTTGTGTAGTGTTTATATGGAGCCGAATCCGAGTGAGTATATGGGTGATACGATGGAAAGTGCTAATCCGGTCAGACAGGATAGGCTTGCATGTGAGCGTACACCAGCAGGAGGTCCAGGTTTTGGGTTTGAGAATCCGACATTGGTACAAGGGCTATTACAATTAGTGGATAGATTGACTGCTCCCAAGGCTCCTTCTGAGCTTATGAGGAAAAGGGGAGCGGAAGAGTTCCATGGAACCTCCTTAGATCAATCGGATGTGGCGAAATTCTAGTTAGAGAGGATTGATCGGATTTTACAAGAGATAGCTTGCTCTCCACATCAGTGAGTTGTTTGTGCCGTATCGCTTTTGCAAGGGTCAACAAATGACTGGTGGAAGATTGTGCTTCTCAATCCATAGAGATCGGCTGAATCGACATGGGAACTTTTCGTGCAAGAATTTGAGCAAAAGTATGTTACCAAGGCCTATCGAGAGGCAAAGTGGAAGGAATTTATTAGTTTGAAGCAAAGGAACTTATCGGTCAGCGACTATGAGAAAGAGTTCGGTCGTTTGAGTAAGTATGTGCCTACTACTTTGTTGACTGAGAATTTTAAGTGTCAACATTTTCAAGATGGGTTAAGAGAAGTGATAAGTGGTCCGTTGTCGGCCATGGCAGTTATGCAATCAGTTGGGTATTATAAGTTAGTGGCAGCGGCGATTAAGTTAGAAGAATCGGAGATGATAAAGCAGAGGATAGAACAGAAAAGGAGAGCTCCGGATGGTGGCGTTGTCAGTAATAAGAAGTCTAAAGGTGTTCCGATCGGACAAGTGACTAGAGGGACTGCACAAGTGCCTTCTGAAGTGGGAAGTGTGGCACTTCTTGCTAGTAGAGGAAGTAGGGCACCGGAGTGTGAACATTGCCAAAGACAGCATTGGGGTACATGTCGCAAGATCACTGGAGCATGCTTCAAGTGTGGAAGCATGGAGCATCGGTTTTCTAATTTTCTCGAAAGGAGGGAGAATAAGAGCCAACAAGAGAGTAAAGCTGGTACAGGTAAATCGAATGCGACCAGAAGCAATCAGGATATAAGTAGAGCTCCTTAGGAGCCATCAAAAATTATGCATCGGATCTCGACTGAAGGAGACTATGTTCGGCCAAGAGTCTATGCAATGATTAGAGAGGATACTCTAGAGCCCGCAGGTCCTTTTGGTAAGTGTTAATTTGTTAAGTTTTCATATGAGTTCGATTCTGGTATTTGGGATGTAAGTGATTAGCGGGAAAATTTTGAGGACAAAATTTCTTAAGGAGGAGAGAGTTGTAACATCCCAAAAATGGCCTAGTTAAAATTGCATGTTTAATTGGACATTTAAAGGGGTAATTTTGTAATTTGTAATTGGTAAATGAATTGGGATTTAATTAAGGAATTATAAGAGTTTAGTGAGGATAAATTGGTATTTGTGTAAGTGACTAGAGGACAAAAAGAAATAAAGTCAAAGAAGGGAATTGGTGGTCCAATGAGATTTGGACATGTGGATAAGTTGTTAAGAGCATTTAATGAGATTTGAAGGGAGTAGAGAGAGGGAGAGCAGAAAATGAGTTGCTTCTCGTAGAAGCCACCTGCATCTCTTCTTTCTTGCACTCTCATATTCTCTCACTTCCTCACTTCTCCATTTCTACTCTCAAGCCTTGCATGTGGGTATTCTTCAAGAGTTGAGCTAGGGTTTTGAAATATAAGTATTCCAAGAGGTAAGTGGCTGATGTTTTGTGGCTTGAATCTTCTTCTTCTTCTCCTTCTTATTCCGTTCGGATTTGGTTTGGGATTATATGGTTTGTTCTTGGGTTTAAAGTTTGATTTGCATGGGCTAATTGGGTTTTGTTTTGGTTGGATTATGCAAGAATCTAAAGAGAGAAGAAAGAGAAAAGGAAAGGAAAAGATTGGATCTTGAAGATAGTGGATAGAGCTCCATTTCTAGGTTTGGGAGCTTTATGTTTGGCTGTGTATATTTGGAAATGTTGTCCATTTCCTTCGGATCCTTGTGTGATATGCAAATACCTATCATGAGTATATTAGATTTATGTATATGAGTTGAGATGATAGAGTTATAAGTATTTGCATGTCCATTTTAAATAAACGTACATGAACATGAGATGGATTTTCTAGGTTTTTGTAACCTCTGTATATGTTGATTTGATTTGTGTTATTATTGTGTAAATTGAGTTATATTTGTTATAAGTACATTTTGGAGGCACTGGATGTAAGGTTTTACATGATTTTGCATGATACATGGTTTTGGGGAAAGATGGAATTTTGTTTTATAAGCTCTGTATTTCCAGCGTTTTACTGAGGAAGGGAAAACATGCTTCTGTCGTGAGCGCGATGCTCGTCGCGAGCACGATAGAAGGGAGTCTTCCTTTCCCTCGCGGTATCCGATCGGCTGGCTCCTTCACGACAAATCTTATTTACTAATTAATAATACTCAAATAAAAGTTATAAACCCAAATTAAAAGAAAGAGGATCAAAAAGAAACAACAGAAAACATTTACAAAAATATGGAGGCAGTAGCGTTTTACACGGCGGTATGACCTTGTCTTACCGCCGTGTAAGACACTTTACACGGGGGTAAGGTAAAGCCATACTGCCGTGTAAAACGAGTGAGCATGAGTCATGCATGAGGGACATGACTCGTGTCCCGCCCAGCTAAACTGCACAAATCACGCATTCTACACGGCGGTATGGGATTCCTTACCGCCGTGTGGCTCGACGGACAGCAAACCAGAGAACGGTTACACGGCGGTATGGTCTATCCTTACCGCTGTGTAAACAACCCCTGACCTAGATTCTCAGAAAACTCAAGTAAATTCAGCTCAACATGCTTATCACTTCACACGACCTCAACAATTATACATATACACTCATTCCAAAGGTCATATTTTTAGCATATACCATTATGAAACACATATCCAAAATTACGTTATCATGCTTAACATATATTCAAAACCCAACTCAAATACATGCTAAGACACATTCAACAATAATAACACAAATCAACCAATATCATTACACATCAAAATAGCATTTACAGAGATTCTCAAACCCAGAATTTCCTCTCATGTTCATGTATACCCACCTCAAATATCATGAAAATCATCATCAATTAATACTCATCACAAATCTTATAGATCATATACACAAAGCTATTATAATCATGCATTTCTATATACACAAATACATAAATAACAATAACATATAACTCAGAAACACGATCCAAAGTGAGAATGGACAGAACACTTTCAAACAACTTCCACAATTAACTCCCAAACCTGGTAATGGAGTTCAAGCCGCTAACTTCAAAATCCAATCTTTCCTTTCCCTTTATCCTTCCTCCTCTCTTCAAATTCCTGCACAAATCCAATCAAAACCAATGCTTAGTTAAACCATGCAAACAACCACATAACCCAAATCCAACCCGTGAGAAGGAAAAGAAGAAGAAAACCCAAAGTATTTGCAGCTACTTACCTCTTGGAACCCTTCAAAACTCAAAACCCTAGCTCAAAGATTGAAGAACAGCACATGCAAAGGAAGAGAGCAGAAATGGAGAAAAGAAAGAGCAAGGAAAACGTGAGAGAGTAGGGAAGAGGAGCCAAAATCAGATAGCTTCTAAGGGAAGCTAAAAATTTCTGCCTTCCCTCTCTCTAATCCTTTCAAATCCCCATTAATGCACTCACTCACTTATCCACATGTCACTCTACTATTGGACCTTTTATTCATCTTTCTTGACTTTTGCTTCAAGTCCTTGTAAATTCTCTTATAAATCCTTATAAATTACCAATTGATCACTAATAAAAATTCTTTCTTTAAATACTTTAAATAACTCTTCAATTAAGTCCTTAATCTACTTGCATAAATTACCAAAATACCCTTTTAATAATTCAATTACACATGCAATTTCTACTAGGCCATATTTGGGATGTGACAACTCTCTCCTCCTTAAGAAATTTCGTCCTCGAAATTTCCCCTCTAATCACTTACATCCCAAAGAAATTCACGTGTTGGAGATACCTCACGGTGGCAACCAATTGGTTGTGACCATGACATGCTCAGAATTATCGAAACATAATACATTTGAGAGTACCTCACATTGACAATCACTTTGATTGTGGCCATGACATGCTCAAAATTACCAAAACAGAATACATTTGAGAGTACCTCACGGTGAAAATCACTTTGATTGTGACCATGACATACCTCCAAATTCAAGGCAAAATGCAAATCATACTGTCTCACGGTGGCAACCAAAGTGCTTGTCACCTTGACATACCAAAATCATCCGAACATAATGCAATCCTTGCATATCTCACGGTGGCAACCAAAGGCTTGTCACCGTGACCTATGCAAAAATGCCAAAACTCATAACTCATTTACAACCCTTTCTACTCACACAACATTAACATGCCTCCTAAATTATCACCAATACAATCTACACTAACCACATACACTTATGACCATACAACATACACTTACTTTATGCATTCGTATGCAATTAACATGCCAATAGTCACACAAGTTATCATGAACATCTTCTAAATTAGAGTTTATGCTTGATCACATTCCATGCTCATGGCTATTCCAATATTCAATAACTCATCACCCATCAATTGCACACTTCAATTATGCTTTCCATCAAATATCCCATAATCACACTCAATTTCTCAAACCACATATTCATACATCAATTATACACTTTAATTCCAAACTAAGCAACAAATGCACATCACTTAAGCAAGATTAACACATAATAAATATATCCCAAACCTCTCAACAAGCAGCTTCCTGAACCCTCTCACTAGCTAGACCTTCTCCTTGCCTTTAGCCTTCCTCTTGTCCAATTCTTCTTGCACAATCAATCAAAACACATACTCTTAATCCATTTAACAAACCAAACTCAAAATCCAACAAAATAGAAATGAGTAAAAGAGGAAGAAGAAGACATCAAATTCCAATCCAAACTTACCTTCTTAGCTTTTCACGGAAAACACTTCAAACCCAACCAACTCTTACAAATCAAATATGCAAAGAAGTAAAAGAAAGGAAGAACAAAGAGAAGAAGAGTGCAGCTATGGGGAGCCAGATCAACATATAGAAGAGACAATTCTGCCTCTTCAATCTCTCTCCTAAACCTTTATATGTGCATGCAGAGAAAGTGTTGGCAAGAGAGTGCATTCCTTGCGGAATGCACTCACTTCCACCTCAAAATATCCACCTTAATCCTTGCGAAATAGCCAATTAATCCCTAACTTAAAGTTATGTCTTTCAAGCTCTCAACTTTTCTTTCAATTACATCCCTACTTACTCATAATCTTATACTTATTCCAATCATCTTGTACCCTATTATGCAATTAACACCACAATCCTTCTAGGGTACAATTCGGGCCATTACAACTCTCACCTCCTTAAGAAATTTTGTCCTCAAAATTTCCACAGTAACAAGCAGAAAATCATTCGAGTCAATACACAAATGTAAAACTTACCAGATTGACCGGCAGGATCATCGATCTTTTCCCCGATCATAGCAAAGATTCGACCCGGACTACTAAGAGCAACAGGCTTTTCTATTGTTTCCGACAGTACTTAAGCAGCTCTACCTCGTCCTCTGCCACTTATGACTGATCCGGATATATTCACATTTCCTTTACTCACTTGTGAACCCATACTCTCTTTAATCTCCGGGCAGCTAGCAAACATGTGGTCCATACTGCCACACTTGAAACATGCTCCCGTGAGCTTCTTGTATGTACCCCAATGATTCCTTTGACAATGTTCACACTTAGGTATTGTGCTACCTCTACTGGAAGATGGCACAACACTACCCTTCGATGCAGGCTCTCGAATCAAACCTCTAGTATCTTGTCCACTTACAACTCCTCGAGCCTTCTTACTACTAACTCTACCATTTCCTGATACTTTTCTCTTTTGCTCTTTCCTTTGCTTTACCAATTCAGCATCTTCCAATTTCATAGCAGCCAAAACTAACTGATAATAATTCGCCGACTGCATAACAACCATCGCTGATAAAGGTCCCCTAATAGACTCTCTCAATCTATCCTCGAACTATTGACATCTGAAGTCTTCTATTAGCAGTGCATTCGGCATATACTTACTCAGTCGACTGAATTCGTTCTCATATTATCCTATTGTCATACTCCTTTGTTTAAGACTAACAAACTCCCTCCATTTCGCTTCTCTATACGCTTTGGTGACATACTTTTTCTCAAATTCTTGGGCAAAGAAGTTCCACGTCAACTCATCCTGTTATTAGGGATTCCAAAGCACCAGTTTCCACCAGCCATAGGTTGGACCTTGTAGTAATGATACTGCACAAGTCACCCGCTGATTTTGTGGACAATTAATTTCTTCCAGTATCATTTATGTCTTTTCCAACTAGAACTCAGCCACATCCGACTGATCCAAAGTAGTCCCACAAAACTCATCTGCTCCTCTCTTCCTAATGAGATCCGAAGGAACCTTAGGAGCAGTCAAACTGTCTATAAACTGTATCAATCCTTACACTATTATCAGATTCTCCTGAGCTAGACTCGAACCTTCAGCTAGAGGCCGCTCAGGTGCAGGCTGATTAACTCTAAGCGGATTTACACTTCCCATCGTCTCTCCTACATTCTCGCTCGAATCCGATTCCATCTATACTCTACACAAGACAACATCTGCATTAGGCCATAACTCTAGACAGACACAAACATCTAATCAATACTCTGACTTCTTATCGTCCTAAACCATCTACCTATGCTCTGATACCAAAACCTGTAGCGCCCCAATAACCCTTGGGAGGATATCGGGTCACCACACACGCATACACATACGAAATAGTCATGCAAAAGCGGAAATAGTAATCATACATGTTACATACGCAGTGGAATAAACATGCCTCAAAATAGAATCTCATATTCATTTACATTACATAATATTGCTGTTCTTATACATTACAAAAGCATTCATTTACTATAACATTTACATATCATATACAAAAATGCTATACTTTTACATATGCTGAACTATACAAAAGTACTTTATCACTTATACAAAAAGACTTCAACCATACTCCTAGTGGCCATGACTCGCAGATGTCCACCTCCTCACTGAACTTGTAAACCTACACGAGAAAACACCCGTGCTAAGCAATAACGCTTAGTGGGGATAACACAAGTAATAGACTTTTGACGAAGTCACAAGCATCAATCATCAAACATATCAATATTTGATATGCTATTCATTTATGGATATATAAAGGAAATAAGCATTTATCATACTTATAATATGATAGGCATACTATCAAACATGCTTTGAACATATCTATAATTTCATGTAACATATATCATGTTCGTATTCTTTTAACTCTAACTATCAGCTCATATAACATGTAATACTATATCATTGCATATCATGCCCATTTATATACATATAAGCATAATAACATATTTTGATCATCTTCATGTACAACTAATAGCTTCTCATATGCACTTGTAAACTCATATAAACTTCTTTGATACAATAGTCATGTACTTCTATTAACATTTACTATAATTCATTTACATATAACATCTCATATACATATAGCAACAATTAATAGCCTGACTTATAACGTAAGTGGATACGAGTAAACATCTAGATACTGGTAAACGGTATTAAACATATGGAGACAAAAAACTCAAATCATCTGGAGACCAGAGTCTTAATTCATCTAGATACCAAAGGTATCAAACATCTAGACACTCGTCGGTGCCAAACATCTAGCAGCTGCGACACATCTAACCCTTTATAGGCATGCCCATCTATCCACTTTTATGAACATCTCAGGCTCATAACAGTTTTTCATGTCAAAGCATATGCGTATACTCATTTACATTCTCATTCCATGTACAAATGTATCTTATGGCTCAATTCCACATAAAATGTATATATTCTATCCACTATACATTGCCAAGGCTCACACATCACCTACTCATGTTCATAATTATCGTTTACACATATTTATTCACATAAGAAAACACGATTCATCATACTAAGGATACTTAATTAGAATCATTAAACTCATTAAGAATCCCACTAACCTTTATGATTAACATTTGATAATGCTAAACAAAGAAATTCACATGTTGGAAATACTTCACGGTGGCAACCAATTGGTTGTGACCGTGACATGCTCAGAATTACCAAAACAGAACACATTTGAGAGTACCTCATGGTGACAATCACATTGATTGTGACCGTGACATGCTCAGAATTACCAAAATAGAATACATTTGAGAGTACCTCACGGTGACAATCACTTTGATTGTGACCGTGACATACCTCCAAATTCCAGGCAGAATGCAAATCAGAGTATCTCACGGTGGCAACCAAAGTACTTGTCACTGTGACAAACATAAATCATCCAGACAGAATGCAAACCTTGCATATCTCATGATGGCAACCAAAGGCTTGTCATCGTGACCTAAGCAAAGATGCCAAAACTTTTAACTCATTTACAACCCTTTCTACTCACAAAACATTAGCATTCCTCCTAAATTATCACAATACAATCTACACTAACCACATACACTTATGACCATACAACATACACTTACTTTATGCATTCATATGCAATTAACATGCCAAGAGTCACACTAGTTATCGTCCACATCTTATAAATTATAGTTCATGCTTGTTCACTTTCCATGCTCATGGCTATTCCAATATTCAATAACTCATCACCCATCAATTGCACACTTCAATTATGCTTTCCATCAAATATCCCTTAATCACACTCAATTTCTCAAACCACATATTCATACATCAATTATACACCTTAATTCCAAACTAAGCAACACATGCACATCACTTAAGCAACATTAACACATAACACATATATCTCAAACCTCTCAGCAAGCAGCTTGCTAAACACCTCAGTAGCTAGACCTTCTCCTTGCCTTTAGCATTCCTCTTGTCCAATTCTTCTTGCACAATCAATCAAAACACATACTCTTCATCCATTTATCAAACCAAACTCAAAATCCAACAAAACATAAATGAGTAGAAGAGGAAGAAGAAGAAGATATCAAATTCCAATCCAAACTTACCTTCTTAGCTTCTCACAGAAATCACTTCAAACCCAACCAACCCTTGCAAATCAAATATGCAAAGAAGTAAAAGAAAGGAAGAACAAAGAGAAGAAGAGGGCAGCTATGGGGAGCCAGATCAACATGTAAAAGAGGCAATTCTGCCTCTTCAATCTCTATCCTAAACCTTTATATGTGCATGCAAAGAAAGTGTTGGCAAGAGGTGCATTCCACATATGGAATGCACTCACTTCCACCTCAAAATATCCACCTAAATTCTTGGGAAATAGACAATTAATCCCGCACTTAAAGTTATGTCTTTCAAGTTCTCAACTTTTCTTTCAATTACATCCCTACTTACTCATAATCTTATACTTATTCCAATCATTTTGTACCCTATTATGAAATTGACACCACAATCCCTCTAGGGTACAATTTGGGCCATTAAGCACAATCACCGATATTTTCACATGAAATTCGCACCATAAACTTTACAGATTTCACTGATCCCTACTGACCCGGTATTCGAGCCATTACAATTCTCCGCCACTAATAAAAATTTCGTCCTCGAAATTTTTCTTATGTACCACTATCATAGATCACCACCACTATGCTGTTGAGAACATTCAATTGAGAAAATCTATCTACTTTACATCAGTCGTCATATTTTGCTTTCTCTTACAATTCTAGGAACCTATACTACTCTTATGTCTTTTCCGATACTTTTACTCCTATCATCAATACCTATTCATGGCATGTATATGTATCACTTCGTCCTTATTACACTAACTCTGATCTTAGGACCGTTTAAACCTTTGCTCTGATACCAATAAAACTGTAACACCCTATACTCGCAAATTGTACAGATATCGGATGTCACAACACTGCCACTAAAACATACCGTAATGCACTCAATAGATTCAATAGAGTTTTTTTTTTACAACCACAAGCATACATATACAATAACATAACAATTACACTAATACACTATTATTATACTTAAGCTGTATAACCTCATGTTCATCCATTACGGTCGTATATATGCCATGCCTATATCATTATCCTTGTTGTCCCGTAGATTCTTTTGATCATCAGTAACATCAGCCACTACCACTTTTTTTCTTTCTAAAACTTGCACGCAGTAACAATACTACGCGCTGAGCATTTGGAATGACCAGTGGTGGATACATATTCTAAATTTTTCACTATACTAATTAAATACATACATGCATGAGCACACAAGAGTCTTTTCATTTAAACTATATGTACATCAATTCTTTTAGCTATTACCTATCAATTGCCTTTTAATCCTTTACTTTACAATATTATTGACAAATTACATTTTAGTCTCTAGACTTCCACTAATTTATAGTTTTGTTCTTCACTTTTCATTTATTTACGATAACACCATTAATTAACTCATTTTTCTTGTTTAACATACAATTTACCATTTAGCCTATATTAAAATAAACTAATATATATTTCATTTAACCATATTCATGTAATAATATTCATTATCACCATTAAATCCTTTATTTAAAATCATATATGCAAATTGTACACATGAAAATCTATATTTGCGATTTGGTCCTTCAAATATGGCATATTTACAATTTAGTCCCTAAAATATAGCATATTTACACTTAGGTCCTTAAACTTTCCCATATTTACACAAATGCCACCAATTTAGTTCATTTACTTATTTGACCCATTATTTTATTATCTAAAATATTCACATTATACTATCATTATTTTCCTTAATCAATATTTTCATAAATAATTTAATTAATTATCAAATTGAAATTCTAATTCACTTTGAATTCTAATCCAACTAGAGTTCTAGTCCAAGTAGACTTCTAATCAATTTAGAGTTCTAATCCAATTAGAATTCTAATCCAAATATTATTCATTAATTACATTTAAGTCCTTTAACTTGCCATACTTTTGTAAAATTACAATTGGGTCCTTGCAATTTCTTTATATTATCAATATGCCATTAATTACTCTTATCATTCACTTAAATCATCAATAGACTTACAAATTACAAATTACCCCTTAAATTAACATTTGCATGTCAAATTACACTTTAGTCCCTGAACTTTATATCCTTTTACACAATTAAAATTTTAACTTCTCTTTTCCATCAAATTTCACTTATTAACTTACTTTTACAGACAATTACTGTTTTGCCCCTAAACTTTTATCAAATTATAATATTGCCCTTTTTTACTTTTATTTACATTTATGACATTAATTTATTAAACTTTCACATTTATTCACTTCTTAACTTATAATTTATGAACTAATCCCCTAATTAATGACTTTCACAGTAAATTACGTTTTAGTCCTTAAATTACTATTTTCAAGTCAAATTTCATTTTAGTCCATATCTTATCTTATCTTATCCTTATCTTATCTTTATCTTTTTTTAACACTTATCTTATCTTAACACTTATCTTATCTTAATACTTATCTTATCTTATCACTTTATCTTATCTTATCACTTAATTGCATATATAATCATTTAATTATTCAACCCTTTTTTCACTGTATTTCTCAAATAATCTTATTTTAATCCATTTTTCTTACTGTGCCCCTTGTACCATCCAGTAGGATTCTCTAGACTGGATATGCGGGACTGGGTTCTATAACCCTAACCTACCGAAGTGGCCACTTGGGGGCCAAATTACACTTTGATAGTGTCGGAGCGGCACTAGGGTGCCAAATTACACTCGGACGTCACTACACTCGGAGTGGCCATTAGGGGGCCAAATTACACTCCGACTTCACTACACTCGGAGTGGCCACTAGGGGGCCAAATTATACCCCGATGTCACTACACTCGGAGTTGCCACTAGGGGGGCAAATCACACTTCGACGTCACTACACTTACACTTTACACTACAATGACATTTGGAAGTAGACCATCATTTGTCTACAATTGCAAGTCGCCATGACTTGCTACCGCTGCATACACTGACGTCCCTATTGCTCGCCATCTATATCCTGAACTAGATTTACTACCAAATCACTAAGGTCAATACATATTCATCATTCAATTCATTTTCCACTTATAATAAATTTGGAATAAATCCACAATATAAATCAGTACAGTATAGTTTCACTTTCAGTTCATTTTCTTCCATCAATTCCATTCCAATTCACTCAATATTCAATATAAACATCTTTTATACCATTAGTTCACTTAAATGTACACATATTCAATCATTTTTAAGGTAAACTTAATACAATATCACACTTTAATATATACAATTATACTCCAATAATTTTCAAATGAACTCTCATGCACTTATTTTTCATTCTTTATTCATTTTATACTATTAAAATCATTATACAATCATAGTATACCATGATACATGCATGCATACGATTCAACCATCATGCTACAAATCCACCATATATTGTTTTTAACACCTTTATCATTTGTTTAGTTAATTTACATATCAATTAACATAGTCATACCACTAAATCACATTAAAACACATCGAAATTACCTTTTTACAAACTTATACCATTCGCCCTATGTGTTCAACATCCATTATGATTATTTTTCTTTCTCTTATTCATTCTATTAACTAAATCTCATGTTAATGATTGTATATGCATCATTAAAATGACATAAACATCATGATATACCATGGAAAACCATGAACTTACCGTTTAGCCAAACTATACCCACATCATCAAAGTTTTATCTTTTAATTTTAATCATTCAAATTCCCATTTTTGACCTTCCTAACCATGACTATATGGTTTGATTCAATTAAACATGCATATTTCACGTATTTTATGTTTAAACATAACTAAAAACATACTTTTAACATGGAAAAAGGAGGATATTGTATCCACTAACCTTATTATCTTATTCTCCACATCTTAAACATCCTTCCATAGCCATGGCTTTTTCAAACACCATCATTTTCCTTATTCTCCAATAGTGGCCGAATATAAACATCAAAGAAATCACCACAAATTTGCTTCCTTTATGTGATAAAATTACATAAACATACACTAGACATTCTAAAATACCTATTTGAAACTTTAAACCAATTTGAAAATATCAACTTTACATACCTTAATTTGACACATAAAATTTTCCACTTATTTTCTTCCACTTCTAGCAATCCAAATGAACTCTAATCACCATTGTCAGATTCTAGAGAGGTTTAACTTTGTTTAGGAGGCTTAGATGTGAGGAGAGATTGGAAGAAAAATGAAGAAAATGGATGAAAAATGGAGAAACGTCACGTTGGCCAAAGGGAAGAAGAAGGAGGTCAGTTTATATAGCAATTTCTCTACAGAAATCTGGTCTTAGGGGGTATTTATAGTTTTATTTTGAACCTAATAGGTCCAACCAATGTGGTCCAATCGGTTTGAAAAAAAATTTTGGTTTTTCGGTCAAATTATACTATTTCTAAGCATCTATGTGTTCCTCAACTCATTTTCACCCCTAACCAATTGCATCATGCTTAAAACATATAAAATAGCCTTTTTGCAAAAATTTCATCTCAATTAGAGTCCATTTAGGGCCCGGTTCACTTAAATCGGTCTGATTTAACCCTTTTCGATTTTGCCGTAAAACACCAATCTAATACTGTCAAAAATTAGTAAAAATTATTTTATGCCTGTACACTTCCCACATTACACCCTTTTAAGCTCAATAACTATTTTTAAAATTCAATCAAAGTTTAATCAAATCTTGGTTCAATTGAACCGAACCAGAGGCTAACTTATATTAAACTTTCGGAGCCCTATATAACCTCATTTTCACTCCAAATTATACCACCAGACTCCTTATAACTTGTACTTTCCAATGGTCCAATAAAACATTTTCCACTACTGGCATCCCGGGAGGTCCATCAGGGTCTTCCCTAACCTGAGCGCATTCAACCTTTCTCCCTTACTGTCTTTTAAGGCACAATCACCTATATTTTCACATGATATTCACACCATAGACTTTATAGATTTCACTGATCCCTACAGTAGACACCAGGTCCCGAGAAGCCCATAACAGGGTTACCTAGTGATGAAAGTAATGCCTGTTCATAGGCAAAGAGGTTGGAAGTGATGGTTCCCTCATCAAAGCCATTTTCTAAAATAAAAAATGATAAATAAATATTAGTAAGTTTTATAAAAAAGGGGTGTTGAAAATAATGTTTTCCTAGTCACATAAAAAAAGAAATTCGGAAGTTTGTGGCGACCGATGCGCGCTGGGGCGAGGTCCTCGGGCGTTGCTCCCTCGGTGCTGCTCGCGCCTCGCACGAGCAAGGTGAGGCCGTACCTCGCACCCAGCGCGCGCGACGCACGTCCAGCATGCCGTTTGTTACCAGTTTTGCCGAAAATCCCATTTTTTCACCCAAATCTGGGATTTTGAGTCCAATTTGGACTCTAAATAAGTTTTTTGGGATAATTAGTAATAAATCCGGATTTTATTATGAAAAATTAGGAAAATTTGGTTAAAATTAATTTTTTCTTTTCCTAATAGAATTAGGGCTTTTTTTTTTATGAAAGATATAAATAGTTTGAGATGAAAAACCTGGAGGGGGGCCTCCATGATATTTTTACATTTTTTTGAGAGAATTTCTTCTTCTTCTTTTTTTGATATTTCTTCTCTAAATTCAGATTCAATTCTTTCAATTAACGAGGATCAATTGAGATTGAAAAATCAATTTTCAATTCTTAAGGATCCAAATTAATTTCTTTGTTTTCTTCATAAACAAAGGAATTCGTTTCACTTCTAAATCATTTTTTTGTGGAATTTTTCAAGGAGATCAACTATCATATTTCTTCCACCAAATCTAAATATGAGGGTAAATTTTTTGGGCTCCAAAATAATTATTTTCAACTTATTCTCTTATTATTTATTTATTTATTTATTTTGTTCATGTAAATATTGCTCTCATGATTTTTTCTATTATTTTTAACATGTAATTAATTAATTTATTTTGTTTTGATTTTTTTTTTTTGCCATTTAAATATTTATGTTAGTTATGATAACATGTAAATAATTAATTTAGTCAAATCAATTTTGCATCTTTAATTCAATCATGCTCTTTTGCTAATTTAATCAAATTGTTTTCTTTTCCTTTTCTTTGCATGATGGTCACATGAACAGTGGCCATCTTTGCTTTATTTCTCTTTTAATTCTTATGCATGTATTCACACAGGGCCAACTTATTTTGTCCACACACACACATTTATTCACTTTTTCT
Organism: Excoecaria cochinchinensis; assembly: GCA_947683425.1. Taxonomy (NCBI): domain Eukaryota; kingdom Viridiplantae; phylum Streptophyta; class Magnoliopsida; order Malpighiales; family Euphorbiaceae; genus Excoecaria; species Excoecaria cochinchinensis. The sequence continues at coordinate 11,307,390 of CANTUQ010000004.1, forward strand.
CACATTTATATATTTTTATCCTTTTTCATTTAATTTGATTCATTTTTTATTTTATGTATTTTATTTGATTTGATTTAATTAATAACATTAATTTTCTTTTTCTTTTTGTTTTTGGCTACAACACTTGTTTTTTTCATTTGGGCATTATCCGTGGGCAAAGATGGGGAATTAAGGGATCAGGACCCTTATTTTGGTTTGCATATTTAAATTCTGCATTTTCCTTTATTTTGATTTATTTGTTTTATTTGTGTATTTTATGTAAAATTATTTATTTTTATTCATGTTTAAATAAAAAATCATTGTAGACACAGGGTCCTGAGTCAGCCTAGATCGGAGTTACCCAATGATGATAAACCGCCCTCGCGGGCAAAAATAGTTGAAAGTGATGATTTACTTGTCAAATTTGCATTTTAGAATAAGAAAATAAATAATAAAAATATTTTAAAAATTAGTTTTTGAGAATGAATTTATTGTTTTTTAGTCGTATTTAAAAAAAAAATCTGCCTGAAAAGCACGGCTGTGCTTCTTTGAAAGCACAACTGTGCTTTGCGCTGCACTGCATGGAGCGCGTGCGTAAGCACAGCCGTGCTTTTTTCGGAAGCACAGCTGTGCTTGTGCTTGCAGCGTGCACAGCCTCGCCGAAATTGCCACTTTTTCGCCCAGATTTGATTTTTTCCTGATATTTGAGTTCAAATTAAATTCTAAAACACTTCTTTTAGATAATTAATTAATAAAACTTGATTTTATCATTAAAAACATAGGGATTTGAATTAAAATAAATTTCTTTTCCCTAATTGAATTATGGCATCATTTTTTACATCCTATAAATACTTTATGATGAAAAATCAAAAGGGGCTCTCCATTATTTTTTTTTCATCAGAATTTTCTGCATTCTTTCTCCATTATTATTTTTTCACATCAGAATTTTTTTCGGCATTCTTTCTTCTTTGATTTATTTTCTTTTCAACAATTTCCAGATTTCTCTTTTAATTAATAAGGTTTAATTGAGATTGTAAATTAATTTTCACTTCTTAATTATTCCAAATTAATTTCTTTGTTTTTCATAAACAGAAAGAATTGATTTTCACTTACAAATCAATTTTTTATTCTTAAGCATACAAATTAATTTCTTTATTTCCTCCATGAACAAAAGTAATTAATTTTATTGCTAAACTATTTTTCAAGCAATTTTGCAAGAAGATCATCACTTTACCTTTATCAAATCCAAAATTCTGAGGGTAAATATTCTGGCCTTGATTTTTATTTTCTTTTATTTTGTTTACATTTAATTTATTCATGTATATTTTACTGTTTTCATTAATTTATTTATTGTTTCCATTTATTTGTTTATTCTATTATTGTTATATTTGTTTTATTTAATATGTTTATGTATGATTTTATCCTTATTCATGTGAACATTGATTTCGTTTAATTCCTAACATGTAAATAATTTATTTCGTTTTGATTCCTCATTATTTTTAGCATGTAATTAATTAATTAATTAATTTTCATTAATCTTTTGCCATGAAAATGGGTTATGTTAATTATGAGCACATTAATTAATCATGTCATTGTTTTAATTATTTTCATTATTCTTTTAATTATTAATTTTTACCACTCTTTCATCATGTTCATATTTTTATGTATTGTTTTAATTAACATGTTGTATTTTATTTCATTCACGTCATTTAGTTAACTTGTCATTTACAATGCATTTTTATCATTTATTTTTATTGTTAACATATTAATTCCATTGTCATTTTGATGTCATATTTTTTTATCTTATTTTATTTCATTTTACCGTTTATTATTGATTTAATTATTTTAATTACTAACATTATTTTGTTTAGGTTTTGTTTTTATATCAAAACTTATTTTCTTTATTTGGGCATTTTCGCGAGCACACGGGGAGATCCAGAAGGCTCGTTGGGATTATTTTCTTTATTTGTAATATTTTATTTATTTTTACCATGTATATTTTCTTGTAAAATTGTTTATTTAGGCCCGCTAGAAAGAAAATCACTAAACGTTTTTTCATTAATTAACTTGGTATTTTTCCTAAATAAAAATGGGACCAATGTCTCAATTTTCTCCATCCAAAATTATCACATAAAAATTGTTTCATAAAAATATACATGCGAGGACCAATGTCCTCACCATTAATGAATATCCCGATTTATGCATGATCTGTATTTTATTTACAATGGGGGTCGTATTCCGCCCCTAGTTTTGTTGTATTTACTTTCATGTATTCTATTTTATTTATTGCTTTCCTTAAGTGGACAACCTGCGATTTAATAAACTGCATTAAAATGAATGAGAAATAGGATGAAACTCTAAATTCAAAGCTCAATTATAAACTTAACCAAGTTATGAATAAATGGGAAGTCCCGAACACCTTCTCTGGTTTAAGACCCCGAGGTTAGATGACCTTTCCCAATTTCTTATAAATTGGGTGGTGACTCCAAAATGACTCAAAGGTGCCTAAAGGGTTCATGGGATTAGATGAACCTCCCAATGTTCTATTGGGTAGGGGATTCCAAAATGTCTCGTGTAACCCAAGATCAAAAAGACGCGAACCAATCCCTCGAATCCTAAAAGCGGGTTCAATGAGGGCCTTGCTGGTCCGGCGCGTGTCACAGTGGCGACTCCGCTGGGGATAATACTCGAGACTTCCCTTCGAAAGTACCTTGGTTAAAATTTACAATTGGGTTTTAATTTAAACATTTCATCCTTTTTCAAAACTGTATTGCATCGCATTAGAGCCTTAGATCTATGCTAGTTTGGTCCCTCTATTAGCCCTGGTGCGTTCTAGAAGCACAACCCTACGTTCACTCAATGTAGGGAAGTGTTAAGGATAATTAATAGCCCAAACCTCGTACCATCAAGGTATATCAAATGGTGACCCAATCGGTCGTTACGCTCATGATGAGCTAGAACCGTCGGCAGGGACCATGCTTGGGTAACCCCAAAATGTCATCACCCATGACCAAAACTCATGTAATGGCAATAGATACTTCCCCTAGGTGACATGTACCTTAATACAATGCTTGCTATGTGGGCCATTATGTATTGAAAAAATTCAACCCAATTAAATGGGCTTTTATCAAATGTTTTCATGCCCCGGTGGGCCCATCTTAATTTAGTTGAAATGTTTAAATACATAAAGGCCAAAATCCATGCGTATGCACATTAGTTAAGAGAGGTTATGCTGCCGGTTTCCCACCATGCACCATACGCGTTCATTAGGTTGCCCGCTAACCCATGGATCAAGCCCACCTAGGAAAGAGACCACATTACCTCATGTGAGGGAGTAATAAGGTTGGAAGGATCTACTTGCTTGCATGTGATTGTAAATATTGCATAACTCACTATCATGCATTGTATATGTCAATCATGCATCATTCTAACAATCTATTTTTTTAGCGATCATAGATTCATCTAAGTGGACAAGAGGTTCCGACGGCCAGCTAGTAAGGACAAATTTGCATTTTGAGTTGCCGAAATTTGTGTCTGACTAGGATTTTGAGTCATCCTCATCAATCAGTGAATCCTCTATAGAACCACCAATGGCAGAAAAAACCCGAGCACTGACCACTCAAGACCTAGCTAGTAGACTAGAGGACTTCGAACGAAGAGTACTAGACATGATGGGTGCCATGGCTGAAGGGATTCCCCATCCTCCTGCTCCACCAGTACCTGCTGCCCCACAGCCACCTGCTGCTCTACAGCCATAGGAAGCCCCTCCTAGGGGGCAAGTCGAACCACCTGCTGGTGGGGAGGCTCCCTTCGTTGGAGTTGCTGCTCGCCAACCCAACAATGATCACAGAGCTGCCGCACCCATCGAGCCAAGAGGAGAAAGGAATCATAACCCCAATGATGATTTCCTGATGGAGGAGGAAGACGAAGAGCCAATAGTCCACCATGCTGTGAGGTGCAGGGCACCCAGGGGGGAAGACGAAGCCTTAAGGGGGATGAGGCAATAGATTGAGGTAATCATGCGCATGCTGTCAGCAGGCAAGGGGGTCAAGCTCGAAGACAGAGACCTAGGGGATGAAGAGCTGCTGCCCCAAAGATTCAAGATGCTCGAGCTGCCAAAATTTGATGGCATCTCTGACCCATCCGCCCACGTCAAGCAGTACACCTTGGTCATGAAAGGCACAGGGTTGAGTAAAAAGCAGAAGGTGGAATATTTTTGCCTTAGACTGGTGGGCCCGACAGTTGATTGGTACCACGGGTTGGATAGGAGGTCCAAGGAGGACTGGGACCTTTTGACCGAAGAATTCATGAAGCAGTACGACTGCAGTAACAGGATGGAGGTCACCCTAAAAGACCTTGAGCTCTTACAGTAAAGGAACGATGAGTCATTCCATGAGTTCCTCACCAGATGGAGGAACAGAGTTATGGAGATGAAGAGGAAGCCTGACACCGCAGACCAAATCAGGCTATTCATCAAGAACTCCTGCCCTTACTTGAGGGATTTACTCACCTTTAAGGGGCTCAGGGATTGGGAGTCGCTCAAGGATATCGCTATAGAGGCTGAGGCGGCTTACCTAGCAAAGAAGGCAAGTCAAAGTAACTTTGCTGGGAAAGGCTATGGGAACCAGTCTAGGCATAGACCGGGAGGTGCCGGGAGCAGTAATAACAGGAATGGCAAGACAGTCGAAGTTTCAGCGACTGGAGTTGGGCAGCGCCAGAGATATTACTCCAATTTAGGCTGCTCCTTATCCTGGGTATTGGAGAGGCTGATGAAAGAGGGCAAGCTGCAGCCTTTGGCGCCTTGACTGGCCATGAATGAAGGGCAGCCAGGGCACAGAGAGGATCAGTACTGCGCCTACCACCAGCATACTGGCCACCTGACGGATTACTACCGAACATTGAGGAACAAGATCCAAGATCTCATTGACACCTATTAGATCATGGATCCTGAGAAGAGAGAAAAGAAGAAAAAGGTAGGCTACAACGCAGTTCCTCCACCATGAATATGATCGGGTCCTCTTAATCCACTGGTGAAAGTGGAAGTGAAGATTATGTTCTTTATTTTTCAATCTTTGTTATTATTTCGAGAACAATTTTTTATGACAATGTTTGGTTATTTCAATAGAATAATTTTTGCTTATTTGTATGGTGTTTCTAATGATTTCATTTAACATGATTACAATGCATTTACTTTGACATTAATTCAACTAATATGGTTGCATCTGATATCAAAACTTTGGAAAATTCAAAGAAAATCTTGATAGCATCTAATATAACTCCTGAAGAGAGGAAATTCTTGAGAGATGAAAAAAAATAAAAAAAAGAGAGCCTTTGCCTGAATCTGGAAGGAAATGCCGATAATTGACGAGGATATTGTGGGGGCAATGTTGCTTCAATGTGCCGACATGACGATCAACAGAATTTCAAAAGCCAATCGTTATCCCCAATATCCCAGATGCACATAGCATAACCAAGCAAAACAAAATTCCGATCAGCCTATTAGGGCCAAGCCTTGGAATTCCTTTCCTCACGATCTTTTGAGATATGTACCCTAGAGCCAATCAAGACCAATCTTTAATCATATAAGACCAGCAGTGACCCTTGTTACTTAGGAGGATAGCTCGTTCCCAAAAAAAAACAAAAAAAAAACCATAGTCCTATCCTAAGCCATAGTTTGGTCTTAAACCATCTGAGCCCAATTCCATGCAAACCATTAAAGATTACTTCAGAAATTGAGCTACCTAAAGCCAACAAAAGGAAGATATAGACTTTCACATCTAAAATCCAAGCAAAGAAATTCGCTATTTCAGCTGGCTTGCACAATGCCCAAGAATAAAACTTTGGTGCTAAAAAGAATCATCGTCAGAAAGAGCAGCTTCCCCAATTAATGAAGACGAATGCAAGTTCAATCAATACTGATGGACTGAAGAAGGTTCATGGCAAAAAAAAAAGTTGAGAGAAAATCTTCAATCATAAAAACCCGAGAGGACTGAATGATAACAGGAGTTTGATGCTTTCAAGATCTATCCCGCGGTTAGCTGAGGTCTTGTATTTTTTGAAACTAATGACAAATAATGATCATGCTTAATGAAATCAAATTGAAACACATGCATTTCTACAATGATGTGATCAGAGAAGTTCACTTTGTGTGACCAAAGTCGCCTATTGTCCACCACTCAAGCGCTTTAACCGACTCATCCTGCTATCAAATGTGAAGAATCAAGCTCATGCAACCATGTCCTAAGACTCCTAAAAAATTCTTGCCAACAACTTCAGCAATCTTAAAACAAAAAAAGGGCCGTTAGAGTGAAAACCGTAACTAACGCTATAAGCAAAAATTAGGCAAAAGGATAGGGTGAAAACTTGGAAACAGGCAGTCTGTCCTTAAAAAAAAAAAGGGCCACTGGATTAGGTTGGTTCCATTCCAGGCAAAAAATAAGGCACAGGGTTATGTGAAAATCCACAAAGGACGTATCTCCCGCTAAGAAAAGCTAGTATGAAAATTCACAAGGGATGCACTACCTTCAAATAATGACTACAGGTACCGGATGAGAATCTCGCAATCCCAAAGGGCATGAAATTCAAAAGCAGCTTAAAAGGCATCGATCCTATTGCAAAATGCAGCTAGCCCGGCTGTCATCTCCAAGTCCACATAAATGAATTCTTATCCTGCATTCCTGCATGACTCATGCATTTCACTTGCATGCTCACTATTTTTCCTGCATATTTTAGTTTCCCTATTTTGCAGAAAGAGAGATTTGATGCGGACATCGACAAAAGCCGAGTGATGACATCAGCCCAAACAATCAACCAAAGACCTCTCAGGGGCAACCAGCAAAAAACAAAAATCCAAGTATCAATCCAAACATCAATCGAAGTAATCAACCAAAGACCTCTCAGGGGGCAGATCTCAACCCAAGACCTCTCAGGGGGCAACCATCACAGAAGGGTTAGCACAATGGCGGCACTACTACTCTACGGAGGGTTAGCACGACCACGGCACTACCACTTCAACAAATCAAGAAGGGTTAGCACGATGGCGGCACTACTACTCTACGGAGGGTTAGCACGACCACAGCACTACCACTTCATCAAATCAAGAAGGGTTAGCACGATGGCGGCACTACTACTCTTCGGAAGGTTAGCACGACCACGGCACTACCACTTCATCAAATCAAGAAGGGTTAGCATGATGGCGGCACTACCACTCTACGGATGGTTAGCACGACCACGGCACTACCACTTCTCGAAGGGTTAGCACGATGGCGGTACTACCACTCTAAGGAGGGTTAGCATGACCACGGCACTACCACTTCACCAACTCGAAGGGTTAGTATGATGGCGGCACTACCACTCTATGGAGGGTTAGCACTACCACTTCACAAACTCGAAGGGTTAGCACGATGGCGGCACTACCACTCTACGGAGGGTTAGCACGACCACGGCACTACCACTTCTCGAAGGGTTAGCACGATGACGGCACTACCACTCCACGGAGGGTTAGCACGATCACCGCACTACCGCTTCAACAAACGATAATACGCCCACAACATGGCAATAACCACCACCACAGATTCCCCACATCGGAAAGACAGCTGCCTCAGGTATGTGTCTCTTTCCTTCTCTTTTTTGAGTTTAGGCTCACCTAGACACTAGTGTACTAGATTCCCCTAAACTGGGGGCAACTGTAGACACTGGGTCCTGAGTCAGCCTAGATCGGAGTTACCCAATGATGATAAACCGCCCTCGCGGGCAAAAATAGTTGAAAGTGATGATTTCCTTGTCAAATTTGCATTTTAGAATAAGAAAATAAATAATGAAAAATAATAAAAATATTTTAAAAATTAGTTTTTGCGAATGAATTTATTGTTTTTTAGTCGTATTTAAAAAAAAATTCTGCCTGAAAAGCACGGCTGTGCTTCTTTGAAAGCACAGTTGTGCTTTGCATTGCACTGCGTGTAGCGTGCACGAAAGCACAGCTGTGCTTTTTTCGGAAGCACAGCTGTGCTTGTGCGTGCAGCGCGCACAGCCTCGACGAAATTGCCCCTTTTTCACCCAGATTTGATTTTTTCTTGATTTTTGAGTTCAAATTAAATTCTAAAACACTTTTTATAGATAATTAATTAATAAAACTTGATTTTATCATTAAAAACACAGGGATTTGAAGTAAAATAAAATTATTTTCCCTTATTGAATTAGGGCATCATTTTTTACATCCTATAAATATTTTATGATAAAAAATCAAAAGGGGCTCTCCATTAATTTTTTTTTTCATCAGAATTTTCTGCATTCTTTCTCCATTATTATTTTTTCACATCAGAATTTTTTTCGGCATTCTTTCTTCTTTGATTTATTTTCTTTTCAACAATTTACAGATTTCTCTTTTAATTAATAAGGTTTAATTGAGATTGGAAAATTAATTTTCAATTCTTAATTATTCAAAATTAATTTCTTTGTTTTTCATAAACACAAAGAATTGATTTTCACTTACAAATCAATTTTTTATTCTTAAGCATACAAATTAATTTCTTTGTTTCCTCCATGAACAAAAGTAATTAATTTTATTGCTAAATTATTTTTCAAGCAATTTTGCAAGAAGATCATCACTTTAACTTTATCAAATCCAAAATTCTGAGGGTAAATATTCTGGGCTTGATTTTTATTTTCTTCTATTTTGTTTACATTTAATTTATTCATGTATATTTTACTATTTTCATTAATTTATTTATTGTTTCCATTTATTTGTTTATTCTATTATTGTTATATTTGTTTTATTTAATATGTTTATGTATGATTTTATCCTTATTCATGTGAACATTGATTTCGTGTAATTCCTAACATGTAAATAATTTATTTCGTTTTGATTCCTCATTATTTTTAGCATGTAATTAATTAATTAATTTATTTTCATTAATCTTTTTGCCATGAAAATGAGTTATCTTAATTATGAGCACATTAATTAATCATGTCATTATTTTAATTATTTTCATTATTCTTTTAATTATTAATTTTTACCACTCTTTCATCATGTTCATATTTTTATGTATTGTTTCATTAACATGTTGTATTTTATTTCATTCACGTTATTTAGTTAACTTGTCATTTACAATTCATTTTTATCATTTATTTTTATTGTTAACATATTAATTCCATTGTCATTTTGATGTCATATTTTTTTTATCTTATTTTATTTCATTTTACCGTTTATTATTGATTTAATTATTTTAATTACTAATATTATTTTGTTTATGTTTTGTTTTTATATCAAAACTTATTTTCTTTATTTGGGCATTTTCGCGAGCAAACGGGGAGATCCAAAAGGCTCGTTGGGATTATTTTCTTTATTTGTAATATTTTATTTATTTTTACCATGTATATTTTCTTGTAAAATTGTTTATTTAGGCCCGCTAGAAAGAAAATCACTAAACGTTTTTTCATTAATTAACTTGGTATTTTTCCTAAATAAAAATGGGACCAATGTCTCAATTTTCTCCATCAAAAATCATCATATAAAAATTGTTTCATAATAATATGCATGCGAAGACCAATGTCCTCACCATTAATGAATATCCCGATTTATGCATGATCTGTATTTTATTTACAATGGGGGTTATATTTCGCCCCTAGTTTTGTTGTATTTACTTTCATGTATTCTATTTTATTTATTACTTTCCTTAAGTGGACAACCTGCGATTTAATAAATTGCATTAAAATGAATGAGAAATAGGATGAAACTGTAAATTCAAAGCTCAATTATAAACTTAACCAAGGTATGAATAAATGGGAAGTTCCGAACACCTTCTTTGGTTTAAGACCCCGAGGTTAGATGACCTTTCCCAATTTCTTGTAAATTGGGTGGTGACTCCAAAATGCCTCAAAGGTCCCTAAAGGTTTCATGGGATAAAATGAACCTCCCAATGTTCTATTGGGTAGGGGATTCCAAAATGTCTCGTGTAACCCAAGATAAAAAAGACGCGAACCAATTCCTCAAATCCTAAAAGCGGGTTCAATGAGGGCCTTGCTGGTCCGACGTGCTTCACAATCACCAAAAATATTTTTACTAATAAATCGGGATTTTTCTAATAAGATGGACCAATGGCCTATTTTAACAAATAAAATCTCACTTTCAAATGGGAGGCAATTTTCACAAAGTGGGATCCAATTATCTCCGCCTTTTCCAATATTGCCCAAAATAACTCTTCAATTTTTAAACGTGCATGAGGGAACCAATGTTCCTACTTCTAAATAATGACCCGATTTATGTATGTTATTTAGTTAATTGACTTTGTTTGTTTGATTTTACATTTATCTTGAGGGATTGTATTTTTGTCCCGATTTTCATCTTTTAATTTATTTTATGGTTTTTTTTATTTTGGGGGATTGTTCTGTCCCATTTTTTTTGCTTGTAATTTTTATCGCTTTCTTTACTGCTTTCCAAAATGCTTGAAATGCGCTTTAATTTTTTTGCATGATCGCGTGAGATGAGAGATGGAATTTTAGTTGTTAAAAACTTGTTTATAACTTAACTTTAAGGCATTAATAAGTGTGGAGTTCTGAACACCTTCTCTAGTTTAAGACCCCCGAGGTTAGATGACCTTTCCCAATTTCTTATAAATTGGGTGGCAACTCCAAAATACCTCAAAGGTGCCTAAAGGTTTCATGGGATTCGATAAACTTTCCAATGTTCTATTGGGTAAGGAATTCCCAGATATCTTGTGTTACCCAAAATTTAGACGCTAAACCCTTCTCGGACCCTTAAAGCGGGCAGAGTTCGGGCCGTGCGCATCACACCCACTGACCCGATATTTGGGCCCATTTTTAGTTTGTTTGAAAGGACCAAATATAAAATGGGCAAAACCCATACGCATACGCTTTAAATTAAGAGTGTTATGTGGTTGGTTTCTCACCACACACCATATGCGTCCATTGGGTTTCCCACTGATCCATAGATCAAGATCACCTAGGAAAGAGACAGCATTACCTCGTGTGTGGGAGCGAAAATGTTGGAAGGATCTATCTGCTTGCATGTGGTTGTGGATACTGTATAGTATGCTCATACACCATATGTCATTCATGTATGCCAAAATATACAATTTCATTTCGGGTGAATATGCCCTATTCTGTACATATAATTTTCATAAAAAGGAAAAAACATATACATTTCATTTTGTGTGTATACATCCTATTCGGTGCATATCGTTTTCACGAGTACATATCATTGTGTATAATTTTTTCCATGTATCACATATATCATTGTAATTTCTTGATCTTTAAGGATGATCATGCATTATATGTCATTCATGCACATAAAATCATATGCATTTCATTTGGTGTGTATACATTCTATCATGTGTATATAATATATCACATGTATATATCGTCTTGGGTATAAAATTTTTCCATGCATTGTATGCATCTTCTTAACCCCTCTATAGTTTAGCCATCATAGACCATTTGCCTAATTGGTTTTGGGGTCCCGACAGTCACCTAATTAGAGGGCATTCTTTCTGTACAGCTAGGATAAGGATCAAAGGGCGGTTAATATAAACTCAATTATTCAGAAATGGCCAATTTTCCACAACAGACTGAAGAGATTCATATCCTAATTGGCCAAGAGATAGATGGAAGGCTTAAAGAACTTGAAAAGAGATTGTTGGCCATGGTCAAAGAAAGAATGGATGCCATGGCCCTCATTCTTCAAGCTCAACTTGTGGCGATTGCTCTTAACCAAGATGAGCCGGCTACAGTCGAAAGGACTTATACAGCAATGGTCCCAATCCTTTTGTCCACTTTCGAGCCTAGAGAAAGGGTACCGCTTGATTCACCAGTTAGGCAAGTAAGAAAGGTAAAAGAACCAGAGCCTTTACAATCAATAGGCCTTTCCAGTTCATTAAGTAGGAAACATAAGCTAGTTGGTTTTGAAGAAGGAATTATGAAATCTAAGCTTGCAACTATCCAGGCACCTCTCAATAAGACTACTACTGACCCTGCAAGTCTAAGAGTCGGTTACGGTGATGAGAACAGTAGAACCCGAAGGACAAAAAAGGTATTAGCAAATAAATTGGCTCAGAGGCATTATTCTAATTTGGGCAAGTCCTTGTCTTGGGGTTTTAAGAGGTTGGATACTACAACCAATGCCTGCTAAGCCTGCAAGTCTAAGAGTCGGTTGCGGTGATGAGAACAGTAGTACCCGAAGGACAAAAAAGGTATCAGTGAATAAATCGGCTTAGAGGCATTATTCTAATTTGGGCAAGTCCTTATCTTAGGGTTTTAAGAAGTTGGAAACTACAACCAATGCCTGCTAGATGTCAACGTCATCCCAATCATAAGGCAGATCAGTATTGTGCCTTCAACCAGCACACTGAGCATTTGACAAACCATTGCCGGAGTTTAAAGCATCGGGTTCAAGACCTTATTGACAGTAAGCAGATCTCTGACCCAGAAAAGCAAAAGCGAAAGAATAAGTTAGATTAAGTGCCCAAATGGGGAAGGTGGACTAGTCCCGAGTATGACAATGAACCACTTGACTATGACATCAGTGCTGGGTTGGCAAGGATGGAAAAGATAGCTATTTAGATGTTCTTTTTATTATGAAATTATATGATAATGATGTTTTTAATTTTTCAATTAGAAGAACAATTTTGCTAATTTGCATGATGTTTCTAAAGATTTTATTTCACATGATCATAATGCATTTATTTTTGTCATTAATTCAATTAATACGATAGTATTTAATGTCAAAATTTTGAAAAACTCAAAGAAATCTTCATAGCATCTGATATAACTCCTGAAGAGAGGAAAACTCTCATAGATAAAAATAAAAAGAAAATAAAAATAGAAAGTAGTGAAAAAAAAGCTAGTTGCAATTAGGGGATTGGATGAAATCTCACTAAGAGCACTAGAACCTTTTTGATTACCCGTCAAAGCCATCCCTGGATAAGACGAAACTTAGAAAATGATTTAGGTAGCCTTTCTTTGTTTAGCTCTTTGAATGACTGTTTTCTACCTTTATTTTGCAATCATTTCCTAGCCCATTGAGCCTTTATGTGGATATGTTAAAAGCGTACCGATTTTGTTGTTACACGTGTTAAAACTACCCTTCGCCTAAAATGATTATTGCCTCCCCTTAGAAGAATGGCCGCTCTAGTAAGGAGGCATGTACATCATTGACAATTCTTTGGGTTATCAAAAATTGCCCTGATAAGGATGAGCTTACACTTCAGAAAGAAGGTTTAGTCATTCACAAACTTTGCATAGTCAGAGACAAAAGATAAAGCAAAAAAATAAAAAATAAAAAGAGAGAAGAAGAAGAAGTAGAGCTTAAGATAGTAAACCCTTGATGAGTTTCTGTGGTAATCTTTTTACCTTAATTGTTATTATGATCTTAATAAGCTAAAGTATTATGAAGCCCAAATTCAAGAACACCTTTATAGTATGCAATTGAGCTAAGAGTGGTCCTCCCATCAGTCGAGTAAATATTGCGGCCATTTTTCTATAGCAATCTGATCCTTCTTTGTTAGCCATCTACCTAAGCCTAACATTACAACCGAAGTAAGAGCTCTCGATTCTTGGTTCAGTCTTACCTAATTAGCGGAGATGACCTTGTAATAAGATTCGATACGTAGGAAGAGGCATATGGTATTTCTTGAGCTTTAAGCGGGAAGCCACAAGTGCATTTATGCATTTGAGTTGAGTCTCGTCCCCAACGTTCCATCTAGAATCTACTTTCAAAAAAAATAAAAAACAAAAAAAGAAAAAAAAGAGCATTCTGGGCAAAAATTAGGGGCCGAGAGAAAATTTTCAATCATGAAAACCCAAGAGAGCTTATTGATAACAGGAGTTTGAAGCTTTCAAGATTTACCCTGAGATTAGATAGGGTCTTGTATTTTTTGGGATTAATGCCAAATAAGATCATGTGTCATGAAATCAAATTGAAACATATGCACTTATGCAACGATATGTTGATATGATTAGAACAATTCATTTGCATACTTAAAGTCGTCTAGTTCTGATATGAAAATAGCACGCTGTTGCTATATGCCCCCTACTTTTCTCCTTACGTGAGCCTTTCAGCTGATTCATTCTGTTGTCAACTGTGAAGCTGAACCTGCACCACCTTTGTGAGGACAATCAAGCTCATTCAACCATGATTTAGGGCATCAGTACGAGTAGGTCAACCTCAAAGGATCTCCAATAATAGCTTTAGACTCTCTTACAATTTGCATAAAGAAAATAAAAAAAATTAAAAAGCCGTTAGAGATGAAAACCGTAATTGGCTCTCTAAGCAAAAGTTAAGCAAAAGGATAGGGTGAAAACCTGGAAACAGGCAGTCTATCCTTCGAAAAAAATAAAAAATAAAAAAAGAGCTACTAGAATGGTTTTGGGTCCGTTCCAGGCAAACAATAAGGCACAGGGCAATGTGAAAATCCCAAAAGGGACGCATTTCCCGCAAAGAAAAGCTAGTGTGAAAATTCACAAGGGACGCACTACCTTTAAAATAATGACCTCTGATGCTTGGAGTGATAAGGCGGCGTTACTTCAGATAATCTCCTTTTGGGCAAAGGGTGTATAATGTAGGACGTGAGTCGAAATCCTGGGGGGAAAAATGTTGCACCAGCTTGTAGCAACAGGGCGCATACTCATTGACTAAAGGGCGAAGAGGCACATCATATAGTATGAGCAGTACCATCAGTGAGTCCCTTAACCACCTAGGAGGTGGTCTATTCATTTTTGCATCTCAAGTGCATATCGCGTGTACGAACTTTCGCATATCTCTTTGCATAACTTGACACATGCATAGCCTTTTATGTTGCCCACCATGCATTCACACATGCATAAACTTTGTGTATATTTCGCATATGCAATTCTTCTCGCACATTCTGTTTACATAATTTCCACATACATATAGCACATAATTCTTTGCAAGTGTTTAGCATGCATATGATAAGCATATATTGTAACACCCCAACACCCCTCGAGAGGATATCGGGGCGCCACGCGAACTCTAACGCGTACATATACGTATACTAGCGGAAGCGATAGCAAAATACACATCAATAGAAGATAAGAAAATCAAATAACACTCGGGCCTAACATGCATTTTACAAATATTATATATATTACAAAACTATTGTCATTTTACTTTACATATTCGTTTCTATACATATATTACAATAAACATTGACATACAACGATTATACTGTTCTATTACATAATGATGTTGCTCAAAACATCAAAAGCAAATTCTATCCTATACATAAGGATCAAAACAAAAACTCCTAATGGCCATGACCTGCAGATGCACTCAAACTGATCCAACCCTGCAAACCTACACGGAAACAAACATCCGTGCTAAGCGATAACGCTTAGTGGGGATGAAAATAAAGCAAAGGACTTCTACCGAAGTCGCAAACATATCACATGCATCATTTATGAACATGCTCAACACAAAATCAGTATTCACATAGTCTATACAATCTTGTGTTCACATGCATATAAGCTTATTCATTTGCAAATTATTTTCACATGCATATAAACTCGTATTCACATACAGGTCATATATACATAATCTCATATACCATAATAAAGGGCAGATATACAGAACGAAACTCATACATCAACTCTTATACACATCAACACATAAAATAAGAATAGCCTGAAATCCTTTAGTTGTGGATACGGGCGCTATATAAACAGAGGACCAAAGTCTCAGAACATGTAATATATCTGTATCGGTATGACCATCTCGGAGGTCGGCCACTTTGCCCAAACGAGGCAGTCGGTAGCAGCTGCGCGGTAACCCTTTATAAGCATACTTATCTATCCAGTACTATGACCATTCAGGCTTAACATAAAGACTCTATACACTCCATCATGTACATTACAATTACTCAAATATTATATCATGATTCATGTCACACCCCAAAATGGCCCTAGAAGAATTACAGAGTTTTTATTCAAAAAATGTAAGCTTTATATGCGAGATTTCTGTCGCGAGCGCGACAAGTGTCGCGGGCGCGACAGAGCCCTCCAGCGGTTTTTGAACTTCAGTTGGTTGGTGCGGGCGTGAGCGTTCTGTCGTGAGCGCGACAGAACCCCCTCGCGAGATGCGTGCATAAGTGGGACTAAGAGACTTGGAGTTGTAGGGAGTTGACACATGGTATCATAGAAGAGTGACAAGTGTCATCATAGATGAGTGACAAGTGGCAGCATATGAGAGTGACAAGTGGCGGCATATGAGAGTGACAAGTGGCATCGTAGGAGTGTGCCAAGTGTCATTGTAGGGAAGAGACACTTGGCTTGGCTTAGTTTGGCTTAGCTTGGCTTGGCTTGGCTTGGCTTGGCTTAGGATATGGATGGATTAAATGAGATGGTTGGCATTTATTTGGTTTGGTGAGCATTATGTGAGAAGGTTTGGATTTAGTTGACTGGCCACTTTCCTATTTTCACTTTCATTTTTCTGCATTTGGCCTTCTATTCTCCTTTTGTCTTCTTTGTTTTGGGGTTTGGCCGTGCTCCATTCCTTGTCTTGTATTTGGGTGCTATTAAGTGGATCATTTGAATGGTTTGATGAGTAAGAGTGGGATTTGACTTGGTCCTTGTGAAGAGGTAACATATAGACTTGCATGTTGGTCTTCTTCTTCCATTTAGTTTTCTGTTTTGATTTTAAATAAGAAAAAGGATTAATTCATGGGTTTCTTTGTATGATTTGTGGAAGCTGGAAACAAGAAGTTGGATAAAGGCGAGATAAGGTTAGAAGTGAGTAAAGAGCAGAGTTTGGGCTTCCTAGAGGTAGGGATCGAGTGCGACCTTATGGTTATCGCACGTGTTTACATTACCTGTGTTTGAATAGAGACAAGATTGAATAGAGAAATGCTTGATGAGCTTTAATTAGCTCAAGATGTTCATTTTGATTGCTTACAGTGCTCATGACAAGTGTATATATGTTTAAAGTATGTAACCTGATCATTTGAATGTTTGTGTTGATGATAGAGCTTGATTTTGCGAAATTCTGCTTATTTGTCATCAGACCTCTGTGTATTGTATTTGTGATAGGTAGCGATATAGGACTCCAATTGTGTTTCTTCCAATTGCATATGAAAAATAAGATTCGTGTCTAAATATGTCTAAGAGGGTGCTTGATCTAATTCATGCCCTAAGTATCCCAAAAAGTTATTAAAACGTAGGTGACCCTGTTCTGGCGGGTTCACTAGAACAATATATGTTGTTTAGACCATATCTTTTGTTATAGATGTCCAAACGACGTCAAACTTGTCCCATTTGAAATGTAACATCCTATAGAACAATTGTTAAGAAGAACGTTGTTCCAAAAAAAGACGTTTAGAGGTTCATTTAGACGATACACGTTTCAGGTAAAAAGCAGTCTTGTGAGGCACCAAAGCGGAGCTTCTGTCGCAAGCGCGACACATGTCGCGACCTCGCGACAGAACAACTCATTTTAGGCTTTTTCTTCTCCTTTTTGAGCTCCTAGTTGCCACAGGTCATGTAACACCCCCTTCCCATACGTAGGCGATCCCATCCGAGAAGGAGTGAGATGCCGTATGAGTAAAGGTGTCACCAAACAATAGCGAAGCAAAACATACATTCAGAAAATACAGAATAATTAAAAACTTTACATGCAGAAAGCAAAAGCTGATCATGCATTACTATAATAAACTATTACAATAATGATCTGATCAACTAGCTGATACAAAATAATATTACATATACAAAATATAGATACAAAAGCGGAAGCTGATACAGAGAGTTCTATACAAAAAGAATCAATAACTGATACAAAACTGAGCCCTACACGAATCCCTTCTGTGTTGGCTTGATGACAGCGACTCTCCCAAAGCAAAACGCCTTCCGCACCTGCACGGGTAAAACACCGTGCTAAGCGATAAACGCTTAGTGGGGAAACACACATAAATTATGGACGGCCACTCACAGTGGTCGTCAAGGCATAACACATTCACAATGGCAGAATGCAAGGACTATTACATAATCCATATAAACATGCTCGTATTCAAAAGCCATAGATTTAGTATCTCATAATCATATGCATTACAGAATAAACCAGCATGTATTTCATCATTAAACTCATTCAGATATTCCATACAAAGCCAGATCAGATCAGAACAATTCCGTTAACATTTAAAGAACACCTGCTGACTCTAGATAGTGGATAACGAGTGTACTGAGGGTACCTTACGGGTACGAATCGAATACTGAGGGTACCACACAGGTACAAATCAAATGTTATTTATTTATCAAAACATGTTATTCATATACTGAGGGGACCTTAAACAAGATCCTAATACTGAGGGGTTCGTGAGGAACCAAACGGGGACCTGATCGGGGTCCAAACTGAATTGAGGGCTGCAGCTAAAAGACTCTATTAGGCATGCCTAACTATCCACTTACTTGACTCTAGCAGGTTATGCGTCAAACAGATCACATTTCAGGATACAGAATATAATTCATCAGAACATCATGCTATCACGCATATCGAAGCATCAAACAGTAAGACATGCATCATACAACAGTAAAGTCCATTCAGAAGAAATACCAAATTTATTTCTGAGTTAAAAACTAGGAAATTTCGGAAAAATGAACTGAACGGAGGAACGGGCGAGATTGGCTGGTCACGAGGCGTGACTGGCCTTCCCAACAGGCAGGTCACGCGACGCGACCGAGGGTCACGCGACGTGACTAGTTTGTTCCTCGCCGGTCACGTTGCGTGATCTTCACAAATCACGCAATGCCCTCGCAGGTCACCGCGTGACTGGACGTCACGTCTCGTGACGTGCTGCTTCCTCGCAGATCACGCTGCGTGATCTCGCAGATCACGTAGCGTCTTCGCAGGTCGCACGATGTGACCCGCTTGTTCTTCAGCTGGTCACGCGACTGGCTTCTCAGCAGGCAGGTCACGGCGTGACCGAGGGTCACGTCTCGTGACTTGCCTTCTTACGTAGCGAGTCACGCGACTGAGAAGAACTTCAACAGTACCTCGATTTTCCAGAATTTCCAGAACACAATTTCAATCCCAATTAGATTTAAAACCATACAAACCTGTTTTTACCTTCCATAAATCATCTCAAACAACATAGGCCACAATCATACAACTCAATTCATCCAATAATTAACCAAATCAAATCAAAAACATATGCATTCAAACTTACAAGAACATAAACCCTAGAATTTTACAGTAGATTCAAAATCACACAATTTCACAAATAAACATTCCCAAACCTGGATTCTAAGCCTCTAACACTTAGTCCCACTGCTCCCAGCAACTTCTTTGCCTTTGGGATCGCGTGGAGCCTCAGCTAGAACACAAACACAGTAATCAACATCAACATGCAACCCTAAATTAAAACTCAACCTAAAGAAGAAGGTGAAGAATTACAGCAAGATAAAGACAAGGATATGCACTTACCAAGCGAGGGAATGCCAAGAGAGATTAATTTCACCAATAAGAATTTGAACTCTCAACACAGTACTTGGAATGAAAAAAATGAAGAAGAAGAAAGTGAGAGAAGAAAGAAACGTAAATCTGTAAGTTCCTTTGCATTCCTTCCTTTTTCTTTTCCTTTTCTTTACCCTAAATAAGTGTCCATTTCTTATTGGTGGGATTAACCACTCACACTTAAATTCCACACACCTCACACACACATAATGCACTTATAATAAAAGTACCCTACAATGGCATGGACACACACACCCAAGTATTTCTCACTTAATTAACACACTAATGCCATGTATGTACCCCCATAATAATAAAACCCAAAACATACATTTTACTAAAATACCCTTATGAAATGTTGAACACATGCGAATGCTTACACATACAGACAGACAGTCAGACAGACAGACAGACTGACAGGCTCATTCTACTAGGGGGCAAATGGGGTGTGACAGGTCAACCCCTGACCCTTCCCCTTGACTAAATTGTATATTTTGTTGATGTTTTACTCCCCGGAATGAACCCGTATTACCCCGGAATGTTTCCGTGATTTATACTCTACAAGTTTAGGGTTATCAAATGATTATAGGATTAGTTATCTATGTAACCAATGCTACGGCATAAGAGTTAGCGTTGACCATGTGATATGAATTGTTATATAATGCATTTGGTATAGAGTATAGAGCCTTTTTGTAATCTAGCTTCTGTCGCGATCGCGACAATGAACTTGGCTTCTATCGCGAGCGCGACTTCTTGTTGCGATCGCGACAGTGAACCTCTTCGCATCCTGTTTTATTTGTTTTGAAGAGAGTGTTTTCTTCTGTCTTGCTTTGCATAATTATATGTTTATGAAATGAATTTAAGTGTTATATGCTTTTAGTTGTTGAACAAGATTGTATATGAATTACATGCCTCTGAATTTGATAAATGCACTTGAATTTTAGTTGGTGAGTTGGTATCTGTGTATTGTGTGTGAATTGGTATTGAGCCTGATTACCGTTATAGTGGATAGATAAGCATGCTTATAAAGGGCTAGAGTGCAGCTGCTAGAGTTGGCCTTAATTGTGCCCAGAGTTCGGAATACCTTTTGTATTCCATAGAGTTGAGTTAATTCTCTACATGTACGATACTTTAAACAGTATCCAGAGTTACCCGTATCCACCATGAAAGGAATTCAGGCTTGTTTTCTTAAATGTTGTGCAGTGAACTTGAGATGATTAAAGAGTTGCTTTCAATAAAGCTACAGTACATGAGAGTAATGTTTAAGTACATTATAGTTCTGTATACAAGTATATGATTACATGAGTGTGTTTATATAAATGTGGATACATGATAGCGTGCATTTGAATACATGATATGTACAAGTTGTAGCGTATATGAACAAGTAAATGAATACATGTTATATGCACCGGAGTTCAGAGTACTTGGTAATTGAGCATGCTACCTATACATGTATACCGGTTATATGCATGAGATAGTGATTGTGTGATATGAAATGTGTGATTTATATGTGACTTCGTAAAGAAGTCCTTGGCATTATTTTATCCCCACTAAGCGTTATCGCTTAGCACGGATGTCTATTTCCGTGTAGGTTACAGGTTCGGATCAGTGAGCGGACATCTGCATGTCAAGGCCACTAGGAGTTTTTGCTATACTTTTTGTATAAGAAAGAGTTAGAGTTTTACATTTTGAGTAACATCATTATGTAATATAAGAGTATAGTTGTTACATGTAAATGTATATGTAAAGCTAAATGGAAACTGATGTAATATGAACATGTAAATGTATAAGTAGTTAATATGAAATGCAAGTGGGCCTTAGTGTAGTATTTAATTACTTTTATATGGATGTGTTTATGCTATCGCTTCCGCTAATGCATGTACATGTATACGTAAGTGTCCGCGTAGCGCCCCGATATTCCTTACCGGGGGTATGGGGGTGTTACATTTAGTGGTATCAGAGCTCTAGGTTAAATGATTCCGGACTATAAGGTGATAGAGTATAGTGCATATGTTTGAGTTTGTCTAGAGTTGTGGCCTAATGCAGATGTCGTTTGTGTAAAGTATAGATGGAGTCCGACTCGCGTGAGAGCGTAAAAGAGACAGTGCCAGATGTGAATTGTTAAGAGTTCGAGGTGATGCTCTGTATTCCTGTCCGCTATCTTCTTGAAATCATTTGACATGAGCATAGTGAAACATGGGGATGGGAAAAGTGCATTATAGTAGCTTACATTGCATTTTCGCATCATCTCGCATACATAAATCATTACATGACCAGTTCATCCGCATCCCTCATTTGTATGTAAAAAGCATCATTGTATGCACTTCATTGAGAGAAGCTGACAGGATATACATCGAGTACTTGATGCTTAGAAGAGGTATATGGATTAGAGTGTAGTGTGTTAAGGAAAGTGTGGAGTGTACATGATTTGATAGTTGTATGGTATAAGTGATAGCGATTCAGAGATTTGTTTAAAGATTTACCTACAAGTGATTAGCGGGGAAATTTCGAGGACGAAATTTCTTAAGGGGGAGAGATTTGTCACACCCCAAAATGGCCCTAGAAGAATTACAGAGTTTTTATTCGAAAAATGTAAGTTTTATGTGCGAGAGTTCTGTCGCGAGCGCGACAAGTGTCGTGGGCGCGACAGAGCCCTCCAGCGGTTTTTGAACTTCAGTTGGTTGGTGCGGGCATGAGCGTTCTGTCGTGAGCGTGACAGAACCCCCTCGCGAGATGTGTGCATAAGTGGGACTAAGAGACTTGGAGTTGTCGGGAGTTGACACATGGTATCATAGAAGAGTGACAAGTGTCATCATAGAAGAGTGACAAGTGGCGGCATATGAGAGTGACAAGTGGCGGCATATGAGAGTGACAAGTGGCATCGTAGGAGTGTGCCAAGTGTCATTGTAGGGAAGAGACACTTGGCTTGGCTTAGTTTGGCTTAGCTTGGCTTGGCTTGGCTTGGCTTGGCTTAGGATATGGATGGATTAAATGAGATGGTTGGCATTTATTTGGTTTGGTGAGCATTATGTGAGAAGGTTTGGATTTAGTTGACTGGCCACTTTCCTATTTTCACTTTCATTTTTCTGCATTTGGCCTTCTATTCTCCTTTTGTCTTCTTTGTTTTGGGGTTTGGCCGTGCTCCATTCCTTGTCTTGTATTTGGGTGCTATTAAGTGGATCATTTGAATGGTTTGATGAGTAAGAGTGGGATTTGACTTGGTCCTTGTGAAGAGGTAACATATAGACTTGTATGTTGGTCTTCTTCTTCCATGTAGTTTTCTGTTTTGATTTTAAATAAGAAAAAGGATTAATTCATGGGTTTATTTGTATGATTTGTGGAAGCTGGAAACAAGAAGTTGGATAAAGGCGAGAGAAGGTTAGAAGTGAGTAAAGAGCAGAGTTTGGGCTTCCTAGAGGTAGGGATCGAGTGCGACCTTATGGTTTTCGCACGCGTTTACATTACCTGTGTTTGAATAGAGACAAGATTGAATAGAGAAATGCTTGATGAGCTTTAATTAGCTCAAGATGTTCATTTTGATTTCTTACAGTGCTCATGACAAGTGTATATATGTTTAAAGTATGTAACCTGATCATTTGAATGTTTGTGTTGATGATAGAGCTTGATTTTGCGAAATTCTGCTTATTTGTCATCAGACCTCTGTGTATTGTATTTATGATAAGTAGAGCTATAGGACTTCAATTGTGTTGCTTCCAATTGCATATGAAAAATAAGATTCGTATCTAAATATGTCTAAGAGGGTGCTTGATCTATTTCTGGCCCTAAGTATCCCAAAAAGTTATTAAAACGTAGGTGACCCTCTTCTGGCGGGTTCACTGGAATAGTATATGTTGTTTAGACCATATCTTTTGTTATAGATGTCCAAACGACGTCAAACTTGTCTTGTTTAAAAGCTAACATCCTATAGAACAATTGTTAAGAAGAACGTTTTTCCAAAAAAAGACGTTTAGAGGTTCATTTAGACAATACACGTTTAGGGTAAAAAGCAGTCTTGTGAGGCACCAAAGCGGAGCTTCTGTCGCGAGCGCGACACATGTCGCGACCTCGCGACAGAACAACTCATTTTAGGATTTTTCTTCTCCTTTTTGAGCTCCTAGTTGCCACGGGTCAACCCCTGACCCTTCCCCTTGACTAAATTGTATATTTTGTTGATGTTTTACTCCCCGGAATGAACCCATATTACCCCGGAATGTTTCCGTGATTTATACTCTACATGTTTAGGGTTATCAAATGATTATAGGATTAGTTATCTATGTAACCAATGCTACGGCATAAGAGTTAGCGTTGACCATGTGATATGAATTGTTATATAATGCATTTGGTATAGAGTATAGAGCCTTTTTGTAATCTAGCTTCTGTCGCAACCGCGACCTCTTGTCGCGATCGCGACAATGAACTTGGCTTCTATCGCGAGCGCGACTTCTTGTTGTGATCGCGACAGTGAACCTCTTTGCATCCTGTTTTATTTGTTTTGAAGAGAGTGTTTTCTTCTGTCTTGCTTTGCATGATTATATGTTTATGAAATGAATTTAAGTGTTATATGCTTTTAGTTGTTGAACAAGATTGTATATGAATTACATGCCTCTGAATTTGATAAATGCACTTGAATTTTAGTTGGTGAGTTGGTATCTGTGTATTGTGTGTGAATTGGTATTGAGCCTGATTACCGTTATAGTGGATAGATAAGCATGCTTATAAAGGGCTAGAGTGCAGCTGCTAGAGTTGGCCTTAATTGTGCCCAGAGTTCGGAATACCTTTTGTATTCCATAGAGTTGAGTTAATTCTCTACATGTACGATACTTTAAACAGTATCCAGAGTTACCCGTATCCACCATGAAAGGAATTCAGGCTTGTTTTCTTAAATGTTGTGCAGTGAACTTGAGATGATTAAAGAGTTGCTTTGAATAAAGCTACAATACATGAGAGTAATGTTTAAGTACATTATAGTTCTGTATACAAGTATATGATTACATGAGTGTGTTTATATAAATGTGGATACATGATAGCGTGCATTTGAATACATGATATGTACAAGTTGTAGCGTATATGAACAAGTAAATGAATACATGTTATATGCACCGGAGTTCAGAGTACTTGGTAATTGAGCATGCTACCTATACATGTATACCGGTTATATGCATGAGATAGTGATTGTGTGATATGAAATGTGTGATTTATATGTTACTTCGTAAAGAAGTCCTTGGCATTATTTTATCCCCACTAAGCGTTATCGCTTAGCACGGATGTTTATTTCTGTGTAGGTTACAAGTTCGGATCAGTGAGCGGACATCTGCATGTCAAGGCCACTAGGAGTTTTTGCTATACTTTTTGTATAAGAAAGAGTTAGAGTTTTACATTTTGAGTAACATCATTATGTAATATAAGAGTATAGTTGATACATGTAAATGTATATGTAAAGCTAAATGGAAACTGATGTAATATGAACATGTAAATGTATAAGTAGTTAATATGAAATGCAAGTGGGCCTTAGTGTAGTATTTAATTACTTTTATATGGATGTGTTTATGCTATCGCTTCCGCTAATGCATGTACATGTATACGTAAGTGTCCGCGTAGCGCCCCGATATTCCTTACCGGGGGTATGGGGGTGTTACAATTCAAGAGTATATAATTAATATCACATGGCAGGTCATGTTCAACAATTAAAAAGCATGAATACATTTGATTCCATTATTAAACTCTCATGCCATAGCATCATTTACATATAATTCAATTGGAAAAACACTCATATACTCATTTTATAATGTTAAATATAAGTGGGACAAGTGGTAAGAACTTCCGGTGAAGTTCGAGTTCGATTCGGGAAGGAAAAAGTACATCTTAGGCTGAAAAATGAGGTTACACGGTGGTAAGGCATTCCATATTGCCATGTGGGATGTGAAAATTGGGTATAAAAGGGATAGAATGGTTTTACACAGCCGTAAGGAATTCCTTAACCTCGTGTAAACCTATTCTGTCTCAAAATGTGAGAAAGATTCAGAATAGACTATAGGTCTATACTTGAAACACATTTTACACATATTTAATGACATTTTCAGACAAAACATCCTGCTTAAAAATTGTTCCTTAGGATGTTATCTTTCAAATGGGACTAATTTCAGGTCGTTTGGATATCTATAACAGACGATATGACTTTAAAACCCCATACTATTCCAGGGAACCCACCTAAACAGGGGCACTACGGTTTTAGCAAATTTCTAGGGTCTTAGAGCAAGAATTTACTCAAGCTCATTTCTACAACTTTTATAATAATGGAAGTCATGGTTCTAATGGATCAAGAATATCTCAATTTTAAGGTCTAAAACTCTACCTATGGAAAACACATTACATAGAGGTCAGATGAGAATCAAGCAGAATTTGGCAAAATCAAACTTTACTATCACAACTATATGGTAACCCATCTAATAACATCAACACCCACTCAAATGATCAAGTCACATGCTCTGAAACATATATACACATGTATCAAAACATATAAACACATATATCATGAAACCACCGCAAGCAATCAAAATTAACATACACTAAACAATTGAGCTAATCAAAGCTCATCATGCATATCTTTATTTGAAAATGTATCTATCCAAACATAATTCATGTAAACACATGCAAAATAATAAAATCGCACTCGATCAAAGCTCTCTATTCGATCCCGATCTTCTCTTTGCCCTTATCCAATTTCTTGATCACAGCTTAAACCAAAACCATACAAAGCACTTAAGTTAATCTTCTTTCTACTTTAAATCAAAAACAGGAATATGGGAAGAAAAAGGAGGTCAGCTCAAAAGACTAACTAAACTTACCTCTCAAGAACCCATTCAACCCTTCTCTTATTCTTCAAACCAATCCAATAGAACAACTCAAGGTAAACCAAAAGAGAAGAATAAAGAGCAAAAGAAATGGAAAGGGAAATAGCACGGTAGAAAACCAAGAGCAAAGAAAGAAAAGAAGAACAAATAGCCAAAGGAAAGAAAAGAAGAACAAATAGCCAAAGGTAAGATCAATGTGGGAAAAGAAAAGGAAGAAAGTGAGCAAATGGTCAATCCTCATCCAAACCATTAACTATACTCATAAATGCCACTTACTTTAATTTAATACATGCATATCCCTTTTAACCACTTAATTCATAATCTATCTTTAAGCAAGCCAAGTGTCTCTTCCCTACAATGCCACTTGTTACTTATTAATTTAGGCAACACAAATAAATCTCTTGCCTTGTGTCACACTCCTACGTTGCCATGTGTCACGCTCCTACGATGCTATATGTCAAAATGCCACATCAGAACTCTTAAATTCTTTTAGGGTCATTTTGGGGTGTTACATTTATCACATGCATTTAGTCCTTTGCACGTATAGTCATGTACACATAATTTTTTTAAATCAATTCGTTGCATCTATATAGTTTTGCGTATATATTTCACACATATTACGCACACACAATCTTTTCTACATGCTTTTGTGTTAAACGACTTTACAGGGCTGAACCAAAGGGCAGTTTCGGCAAGATGAAGATAAGATGAAGCCCACACAAGTTGAAATCATGTGAGCCCATAAATAGGCATTCTAAGCCTCCCTGCAAGCACAAAGCCCTCCTAAGAGGCGTACAGGACAAGACGTGCTAATGGCGTGCTATTCAGGCAAGAGTGATCCTGAGGAGCTTACCATCTGTCTGTAGCTGATATTCAAGGAGATTATCTGTAGACACCGGGTCCTGAGGTAGCTCAGACCGAAGTTACCCAATGACGAAAATGATGCCTGTTTATGGGCAAGGGGACAAATGAAAGTGATGGTTTACTCGGAAATGCTTTTCATTTAAAAAAAAAAAGGAAAAAGAAAAATTTGGTTTGGAGGCTTACTGGGGCCTGTGGGGGTGAGGCCCATCTCACCCATGTGAGATGAAGCCTCATGTTGTGAGGCCCATCTCACTTTTGTGAGATGTAGCCTCACAACATGAGGCCTATTTCACAGGTGAGCTGAAAGTCTCACCTACCTCACGCGCTCCAGCATGTCGCTTCTCCCATTTTTCATGGGAATTGGGTTTGAAAAGTATGGTTTATGCTTGGATTTGGTGAAAAAAATGAACTAATCCTGTCCGAGACATTTAAAGAGAAGTGAAAGCTGAAGAAAAGGGAGAAATGACTCAAGAGACCAAAAACGAAAAAAAAAAGGAAAACAGCACAGAGAGAAAAGAAAACTTGGAGAGCAAGAAAATAATTCTCGTTTCTTAAATAACTTTTGAGATTGCATATTAAATCCAGGAAATCCATTCCTAGTGTTTGGGATTCAATCACGTTTTATTTTCTTCTCGACATAAACATTTTACCAAAAGGTTTTGAGTTTCTGTTTTAACCACCATTTCAAGAAGGGCAAAGAAGGAAACCAGAAATCTTTCATTTGAAGATCAAAGATCAATATCTGAGGGTAAATACTGATTAGCCATCTCTTCTTTTCATCTTCTTTCTCTTTTCTTCTTTTTCTTTCTTTCTTGTTACTTCTTTTCTTTGTTTTGCTGAGTCAGTAAGTTCTGTTCATTCTATATATTGTATATGCTATTCCTTTGATCTTATTAACCCATGTTTGTTGCTGTTATGATTCATTAAGCATTTTCATTGCTTTATTACGCATGTTTTGATCGCATGATGTTGTGTTTATTAACCTATTTTTAGTCTTCTGTTTATCGCTATTTTTCTGGTAATTGGAGTCATAAGTTTTGTTTTGCTTGGATTGTGGTTGCAGATCGGATTTTGGCTTCATTTTTGCTTTAGTCTTGCTTCTCTGGTTGGATTTCGCTGTTTCCTGATCGGATAGTGCCGTTGAATCCCTTTTTTCGATCGGACGTTATAGAAGAGAGCCATGTTTTCCTGATCGGACTGCACGAATCGTGCATGCATTGCGCGACTCGTATAATGCATTCACGAGTTGTGAATGCATTGCACGACTCGTGCAACATTCACTAGTCATGCATGCCCGACCCTTCGTCTCCCCTGTTTTGCCCAGTCGTCCTTTCTCCCCGTTCTGCCTTGTATAGTGATGTCTCAATTCGCTAGTTTGCCATTGTTCTTTGATTAGTCTAATTAATATGAATTTAATTTAATTGGCTTTGTCTTTACTTATTTTGCACTTACTTAATTGTTTATATTTAATTAGTTTAACTGATTATCATTCGATTGATCTATTAATTGTTTATTTTATTCAATTAATTTATTTGTTTATTAAATTTTTACTTTATTAACATTTTTATTCATTTTTGTTTTATTTGTCTCGAAAATTGTTTATCTTCGCGAGTTACACTCGTGCTTGGGTCGGAGGATTGGAGATGAAGGACCTTTGACTTAGGGTTTGCATTTTAAATTTTGTATTTTCTTTTATTCTATTATTTTTATGTGTTGTATGTAAAATATATTTTCTATTATCCATATTATAGAAAAACACATTTTTAACAACTAATAACTTGGGAATTTCTACTAATAAATTTGACCAATGTCCTATTTTAACCAATAAAATCGCACTATTAAATAGAGAACTAATTTTCATAAAATGGGATCACTCATCCCAGTTTTCTCAATCAATGCCAAAAAATAGTTCTCTAATTTTTTAAGTTAATAAAAAAGAAACCAATGTTCCTAAATGTATTAAATAACCCAATTTATGTATGATACATTTTTAATTATTTATTTTGAATGTGTTTATTTCTTTTTTTTCTTTTCTTTTTGGGCCCTTGTATTTAATTTTGGGGCAAGTTCTATTATTTATACCTTCTTATTTTATTTTGGGGGATTGTTCTGTCTCATCTTTTAATCATTTTTGGGGGATTGTTCTGTCCCATTATTTTCATTTTTGTAACTTATTTATTTATCTCATTCAATATGCTTACAAATGCACTTTAAATTCAATGCACAATCGCATGAGATGAGAGATGGAATTTTGATTTCTTAAAAATTCATTTATAAACTTAACTTAAGTCATTAATAAGAGTGAAGTTCCAAACACCATCTCTGGTTTAGACAAATAGAGGTTAGAGACCTTTCCCAATTTCTCGTAAATTGGGTGGCGACTCCAAAATACCTGAAAGGTGCCCAAAGGCATCGTGAGGCTAGATGATCCTTTCCAATGTTCTATTAGGAAGGAGGCATCCAAAATGACTCATGATGCCGAAGATCAAAAAGACGCAAACCATTCCCTCGAATCCTAAAAGCAGATTCAAAGAGGGCCTTTGCTACGTTCGGCGAGTATCACAGTGGCGACTCCACTGGGGATAGTGATTGAAACTTTACTTCGAAAGTGACTTAAGTAAAAATTATAATTGAGTTATTAAGAATAAAAAATTCCATTTCTAATCGAAATTGGATTACTTACATTAGAGCCTTAAAATTATATTAGTTCGTCCTCTATTTACCCCGGTACATTCCTAAAGCACGACCCTACTTTCACTCATTGTAGGGAAGTGCTCGGGATAATCACCAGCCCAAGCCTCGTACCATCAAATGGTATATCAAATGGAGAATCGTTGGTCGCTATGCTCATGATGAGCTAGACTCGTTGGCAGGGACCATGCATGGGTAGACCTAAAATAACATCACCTTTGACCGAAGCCAATGTAATGGCAATAGACGCTCCCACTAGGTGAAATGTACCATAATACCGTGCTTGCTATTTGGGCCGTCATATATTGAACAAAATCAATTAAATTAAATGGTCTGTATCAAAGGCTTCCATGCCCCAGTGGGCCCATCTTAATTTAGTTTAATTATTTAAATATATAATGGCCAAACAGCCATACGTATGTACATTAGGCAAGAGTTGTTATGCTGCTGGTTTTTTGCTGTGCACTATACGTGTCCAATGGGTTCCCTATTAACCCTTAGATAAAGACCACCTAGGAGAGAGACTGCACTACCTCATGTGTGGGAGAAATAAGATCGGAAGGATCTATCTGCTTGCATGTGTCTGTCTATGCTGCACCAGCACGACGATGCATTGCACTTCAAGTCATGCATCATCCTAAAAAAGGTATGTTTTGCAACCATCATAGATTCCTCCAGGTGGTTTAGAGATCGCAACGGTCGGTTAAAAAAGGTTTCACTCTTGGGGTTGTCAGAGCTAGTGTCATATCAGAGTTCGAATTCCTTTTCAGAGGGTAGTGAGATTTTGTCTTATGAATCATCAACTGAGGCAAGTATATCTAATCTAGTAAGTGGTTTTGATGCAACTAGGGCAATGATTGCCGAGGAAGTGGGAAAAAGAATGGAAGAATTTGAGGCCAGGATGATGGCAATGATAGGCAACCTTGTCACTACCCTAGCCCCAATCATCGGGCAACAGGCTGCTGCTCCAGTTAGAGATAAAGAAGAATAAGGGGTTGCTAGAGAGGATCCCCCAGCAATAGTTGATCCACTAGTGGTTGAGCCAAGAGTGCCAGCGCCTGTCGAGCGGAGGGAAGGCCGGCCCTAAATCTGTGATTGACTTATGGGAGGAGCAAGAGGAGCTGAGTCATCCAAACCGGAGGATGTGATGTGGCAAAAAATGGAGGAAAAGTTTGAAGCTATGACGAGGATGTTGAAGGTAGGAGGAGGGATGAATCCTGAAGATTCGGAGTTAGACAGTGATGATTTGATCCTTCAGAACTTCAAGATGCCTAATATTCCAAAATTTGATGGCACCTCTGATCCCACCGCATACATAAAGCAGTACTCGCTGGTAATGAAGGGTACTACTCTAACAAAGAGACAGAAGATTGAGTATTTTTGTCTCAACTTAACCGGCCCGGCGGTGGATTGGTATCATGGGCTAGATCAAAGGACGAAGGAGGATTGGGATTTACTGACAGAGGAGTTTCTCAGACAGTATGATTGTAGTACAAAAATAAAAGTAACTCTGAAGGACCTGGAGTTGTTGCAGCAAAAGGCAGGGGAGTTTTTCCATGAATATCTAACCTAATGGAGAAACCGGATGATGGAAATGAAAAAGAAGCCAGATACTCAAGAACAGATACGACTGTTCATAAAAAATGCGAGCTCGTATTTGAGAGATGGTCGAAAAATGAAGTGATTGAGAGACTGGGAGTTTTTGAAAGACATCGCTATAGAGGCAGAAGGTGAATATGTAACACCCCGAAACCACCCTAGTAGAGTGACCCTTGTTTGCGTGTAAATATGCGTGGTTTATTTTGAGCATGTGTTTATTTTTTGGTTAAATTAATTTGTTATTATGCTTTAGTTGGGTTGTGTTTTAGTGTGAGTGAGTGTATTAGAGTAGTGTGTGTGTTGTGGGCTATAGTTAGGTATGAGTGAGTGTATGGGAGTAGTGTATGATTAAGAGGTTAGTCTTGAGTGTAGCTTGAAGGATGGGAGTTAGGTGCAGTTAATATGTGACCCATGGGAGAGAGAAGAAAAGGGACAACTGTTCTTCTCCTTTATTCTTATCCCGTTTTCTTCTTCTTTCCCTTCTCTTCCCGTTACTTCTTCATTTTCTTCTTCTTTCTCTTTATTTCTTTCTATAATTCTTCTTTTGTTGGAATCGGGTGAGCTGTGGTGAGTTGGGGTAGTTGGAGTTGGTTGGTAAGTTGTAATTTAGTGTCCTTCCTTCTTCTTTTCTTTGAGTGAGTTTTATACCTAAGTGTATGTTTGAGGTTGAATTCTGGTTTTGCTGGGTTTTGTGGTTCAGCGATTTTGCCTAAGGAGACGAAAGGCAAGGATATCGCGAGTGGTAGTGGAGCTCGAGATTGAGATGCCATATTTTTGAGGTTTGGGAACATTTGTGTATTTTGTGCATTTTGTGTATTTTGATGATTTCTGTATTATGATTGGAATTGATGATATGGATTGTGTGTTTTGGCTTCTATGAGTTATGGGTATTGTTTAATTTGAGTTAAGAAGCATGGGTTGTGAAGGATGGAGTTAAAATGCGGAAATTTTGCATGTTTTCTTAGAAATTGCTGGTTTGAGAACTTTTGGATTTTATTTTTGTGATTTGCTTGATTTGATGACAATGATGAGTTCAAAGGGCATGTTTATGTTGTGCATAATGGTTTGAATGAAGGATTTTACTTAGAACTGAGTTTTGGAACCAATTGAGTGAGTAGGTGAAAGTGGAGAATGAATTTCTGCAAATTTTGGCGTTGGGAGTGGAAATCCCGACTCTGTCGCGAGCGCGACGATGTTTCAAGGTCGCGACAGAGCTCGGTGATCTCTATCCAATCGCGCGTACCGAGCTGCGAGCGGTCGGCCGGGCGCAGCGGGGACTCCCTGTCGTGAGCGCGATGTCCTCGCGATCGCGACGTCGTCGCCATCGCGACAGAGAGCTCAGCGTTGGCCAAGCTTCTGTCGCGAGCGTGCGCCTGGGCGCGATCCCGCGATAGCTCTTGCGGGTACTCACTGTCGCGGGTGCGACGCTTGTTGCAGGCGTGACAGTGAGATCTATTTTTGTCTCCACGCGAGCGCGACAGGAGGCCAACTTCGCCTCTGTCGCAAGCGCTACACCCTCTAGCTTTTCTTTTTGACTTCTCTTTTTTCATTACAATACTTAACATTCCAATTTGTATTACTTCTATATATGAATGTGTTTATATGCTTCCTATATCATGAATAAAACATGATGCAAACATATGTTGTGAATTGAAATGTGCCTTGGATTATGCATGACCTGCTAGAGTTGAATAAGTGGATAGTTGGGCATGCCTAATAGAACTAGTGTTGCTACAGCTAGTGTATGATTTGGACCCCGATCAGGTCCCCCGACTGGATCTTCGCGATCCCTTTGAACTGAATCTAAGCGAAAATGATTTTGGAACAAAATTAAAAGATTGTTTTGATACTCTCGGGTATCTATGTGTTATGAGAATACTATTAATACCTTCAGGTATCTACGCATACTCGTTATCCACTATTTTGATATAGGTGCAATAGTGTTATTTGTCATTATATGTGAATTTCTGAATTATTGCTTGTTGGGGATAATATGACTATAGTACTGTTATGTGTTAAGTTAATTTATGACATCTTAACAATTAACTTTGCCATTCGCTTGTGATTATTTGTTGACACCACTATGAGTGGTTGTTGTGCATCTTTGTTTCCCCACTAAGCGATTTCGCTTAGCACGGGTGTTTTATCCGTGCAGGTGTGGAAGGTTTTGAAGGGTTGAACCGAGGGTTTCGCATCAATAGTGTAACGCCCTGAAATCTACCCTAGTGGTATGTTGGCCGATTAAGGTAATTAGGTGAATTTAATAGTGAGTTGCTAACTTGGACACAAGTGCAATTAAGAAATCAAGGACCCAATTGTGTAAGATAGATAAGTTTAAGTGGCCAATTTGTAAATGTGCATATAAGTTAAGTGAATTGATTTGAATTAATATGGAATAATTAAGTGGAAGAAATCAGATTTAAGAGTAATTGGGAAATGGAGGACTTCATTGAAGAAAGTAAATAAGTTTAAGTGACTTATGGGTAAATATGTATGATTAAATTAATGAGGGATTAATCAAGAGTTAGTGGGGATTAATTAGGTTAATCTCAATTAAGATTGTGGGAGTGGATTCTAAGTGGAGATTGCTGGAGGTGCCAACTCAGCATTTTCATGCAATGGAGGATGTGAGTGGTGGATTCCAGCTGCCAATTTCTGCCTTTGCCACTTTATCTACCTACATGCAATGTAAAGCTTAAGGAGAGAGAAAACCCACTAGTTTTGCATGTGTATTCAGTCATTCTTTCCTCTCTCTAAAATATGCTATTCCTTCTTCTTCTTCAACGTGAATTTCCTTTCAAAGTTACCATTTTGTTCTACAAATTCTGCTGGTTAATCATATGTCTAGCTGGTTAATTAAACTGTTGATTATTGCAAAGGTAAGTGACTAATTATAGTCCTTCATATTCTACTTCTTCTTATTTTGGAATTTATGAGATTGAGGATTTATTATGGTTTACAATTCTGGAATTTGGTTGTACATGTGGAGGTGGTTATGATAAAAGAAAAGGAAAGATGGAGGTTGATGAGTCAAGTATCAAGTGAGCATTGGAGCAAAGGATAGAGAGGTTTGGGAACTAACCATTGTTATATGTGTGTAAATTAGTTTATCATGTGACAATTGAAAGATGATATAGTTGAAATATATGGTTGATTTGTGTTGAAATTGATGATTGAATTGTTGTGTGCTTAATTTAAGTATAAACCCTAGTTAGGGAAAAATTCCGTTTATTTGTCACCAGACCTCAGTGTAGTGTTTTGGTCATAACTAGAGTTTTAAAACTCCAAATTGAGTTATTGTTGCTCCATTTGAACCACGACTTCCATACCTATAAATAGCACAAACAGTCGTGTCTGTACCTTGTAGGGTTCACTGGAACAGTCTATATTGTTTAATTCATATCGGATGTTTTACAAATCCCATTGACCTGGAACTTGTCCCATTTGAAGGATAAGACATAGAGGAATAAATGTTATGAAGGGACCTTTGCCAAAAATTGAGTGTAAGACTTCGGTTTGGGTTGTACAAAATTGTGGTGTGAAGCAGTCCTGAAGTTTAGCTTCTGTTTTGCTTATTTTGGTATGTCACGGTCACAATGAAATTAATTGCCACCGTGACATATGTTTATAGAAGGCAGAATGCCTATTTATGGACCTCACGGTCACAACAAAGTGATTACCACCGTGACCCCTTCTCTTTTGACCATTTTATGGGTTTTTCTTCCCGAATTGAACCCGTATTGCGCCGAGACTTTCTCGGATCAATTTGATTCAAGTTTAGGACTATTAAATGGGTATAAGAATAGTTATCACTTGGAAAATAAACATGAATAAGACTAAGATCAATAGCAAACTAATGAAGTAATGATGGGTAATTGTTTGTAATAGAACTAAGTCAAGTTTAATGACATTATTGAGGGTTATAATACCTTAATCTATATGAACATGTATAATATGAACAAGTGTATATAATTATGAATTGAGATTAAGTTATACACACATGAAGGATATAAAATGAAATGAGTTTGCTAAATGTGATATGTTCAATGAATGTGTGATTGAAGTATTGGCCTAGCATTATTATATGAGGTATGAATTGATATAGAGGTTACTAAAATGAATTATTATGCAAGATATTTAAGGATGTTATATTGGTTCATGTGGATAAATGAGTGATTGTATATTATGATAATGATAAATGTGATTAAATGCTTTTAGCTTGTGAAGTGATTATGAATTATATGAATGTGTACTTTGGAGAGGAATGTGAACATGATTATATGCTTGCAAACATGTGTGAGCTATTATGCGTTATGAGCTATTTCATATGACTATATGAATGAGTTATACCATGCGAATATGTTAACTATGATAGTGAATGATGAAGTGACCTACCCTGTTTTGGCAATATAACCCTAAAATGGTTGGACTTCTAAATGGCAAGGCTTTAAACTGTAATGAAGGACATTATGAGTAAGTATTATGTGTGTGTAAAGTAATGTATATTTGCATAAACATGATGACTTTTGAATGCAATCAAATATGTGATTATTAACTATGAAAGAATGAGATTGGAAATGCTATGAGTATGCAAGTGAAGAGAATAGCTATGTGCTAATGCAAATGTATAAAGCGAATGTGATGTTGGTCAACAACATATGTGATGCAAAATGTGTTCAATGTGAAATGAATAAAATGTTTAACAACTTAAGCCTGCGAGTCAAGTAGTGGATAGTTAGGCATGCCTATAGGGTCAAGTGCTGCAGCCCCATGCGTTAAATGTGTCTGATTCCATGGGAATCACAATGCGAATAATCCTTGCTGGATTTTATTATATGTGGAATAATGTGAAGTACCAGAAGGTACTAATGTGATGTGAAGCACCAGAAGGTGCTAATGTGAAAAAGTAGTCTCGATGAGATTACTAGTACCTGAGAGGTACCGATGCGATACCCGTTATCCGCGTCATTGAATTGTAGGCAAGGTTAATGATAACAATGAGCATTTTAAAAGAATGTTATATTATTGGAAATGTGAATGGGATGCGTTAAATTTTGACTCGTGATACAGCCATATGAATATGAGTCATTAGTAAGGCTATGAGTAAACCAAGATGTGTGATATGCTATGTGTATACTAAGTTGATCCCAAGGTGTATGTGTGTTCTTGTATATATGTGAAAAAATTATTCTTATGTGCATGGTAACATATCGTTATCCATTCCTAGAAGTGATGAATATAGAGTATAAAATGAATGTTATGTTATGAGTATAGCAATGTAAGTTTATGCATGATATAAGAATTATACTATAAGAGAACTTGAGTATGGGATGTATATGCGTAATTACTTATGATTGCATTGATAAGAAAGTTATATGTTGTATATAGATGTGTTAATTCAAGGCATGATAGGACTTAATCAAATGATTGTTTTGTATAAGAATG
Organism: Excoecaria cochinchinensis; assembly: GCA_947683425.1. Taxonomy (NCBI): domain Eukaryota; kingdom Viridiplantae; phylum Streptophyta; class Magnoliopsida; order Malpighiales; family Euphorbiaceae; genus Excoecaria; species Excoecaria cochinchinensis. The sequence goes on from CANTUQ010000004.1 coordinate 11,344,287, forward strand.
TTATGCTATTGTTCCCCACTAAGCGTTATCGCTTAGCATGGATATTTTATCCATGTAGGTTTTTGAAGATGTTGCTTTTGGAAGACAGTCCAGCATCGTCAACGGCCAACACATTAGGAACCGCTACAATAGTAGGCTATTTTGTAATAGTATAAGATGTGTAAATATAATTGATATGTGCATAAGAACTGAAGTGTTTGTAACAAAGATGTTGTATTTTGTAAAGTCACAGCTGATGTAAGACTATGAATGTTATGAAATTTGATGTTTGGATTTTCGAAACACAATCTAGTATTGCATGTTAAAGAAATTTTATTAATCCTGAACTTTGTTCGTAAAACTATTTGATGCGCATGTGTTTGTGTTGTAACACTCCATAGTCACCTTAGTAAATCTCTACAGGTGGTTAGGGGGTGTTACAAATAGGGCCAACACAACTAGTGGATAGAAGATTTTGTAATTAGGCCTTGTATTCTTTTTATATATATATTATAGTCTTGTACTTTTGAACCTATGTAAAGGATATTTTATAAATGATTTTGTTATTAGTATATGTAATCATTATGTGGTGCTGAGGCACTTTTGTATCTTTTAGAATATGTAAAGCCACTGTTGTCATATTAATGAAATGCAATATTTTGCTCCATGGTCTTTTCTCAAATATCTTATGAAATTTTAATTTATTCATTTGTATATGTAATTGGTGTGCAATGATTGATTCTGTTTGAGCGTCTGTGGGTGGCAACCCTTATCTACCGGGAACCTTCATCCTCTTCGTAGGGTGAAGTTCTCTACGTATAGGTAAGGGGTGTTATATTTTGTGGTATCAAAGCAATAGGTTTAGACATTTCTGGGCTAGAGTATCATAGAAAGTCTGTTCGGGTTGTGTTGGCCTGATGCGAACTGTGCTTTGTGTGTTGTAGCTATGGAATCTGCCTGTGGATCGCTTGAGGGGTCAACCGAGAGTGCAAATCCCCAAGAGCTAGATCCATCAGTTTCGAGTCCGGCTCAACCTCCTAGGGTGCCACCAGAGACCCCTGCGGTTCTTTTTGAAGCAATGCTTAAGATATCCCAAGATACGGCCAGGGTGTTGGAGAGAGTAACTACACCTAGGGCACCTATTGAGAATATGAGGAAGTATGGAGCTGAGGATTTCTGTGGTACCAGCTTAGATGAATCGGATAAAGCCGAGATGTGGATTGATAAAGTGAAGTGGGTATTAAGGGAAATCAGATGTCCGCCAGATAGAGAAGTGGAATGTGTAGTGTCTCTGTTGCAAGGCTCAGCTTATGACTGGTGGAGGTTGGTGCTTAGTCAGCCCCAGCTTCCCGAGCCTTTGTCGTGGGAGTTCTTTAAGAAGGAGTTCCAAAATAAGTGTGTAACTAAGGCATTCAAAGACACCAGATGGGTGCAGTTCTTGAGTCTCAGGCAGAGGGTGATATTTGTGTCAGATTATGAGAATGAGTTTAACAGACTTAGTAAGTATGCACCGCCAGGAATTCTTACTGATGAGTTTCGGTGTCAACATTTCGAGGCGGGTTTGAATGAATCTTTGAAAGCAATGCTAGTTTCTTTGATGTCTGCCCAGAATGTTAGCTATTATCAGCTGGTTCAGGCGGCTTTGAGAGCAGAGCGCTCTGTGAATGTTCTAAGAGAGAAAGCTTTGAGGAAGAAGACCTCCAGAGGCAGTTCTTCCTCAAGGAAAAGATCAAGAGAATCTCAAGGGAATACTGTTGGTGAGTCTCCTGCTAGTCCAGCTACTAAAGGGAGGAGATAGGACTCTTCTAGAGGATCAGGCACGGCTAGAGGAGGTTCTGGTGGTAGAGGCGATGCCATGCCTCAATGCTCTCATTGTAGTAAGCACCATTGGGGCGAATGTAGGTGGCTGACAGGAGGATGATTCAGGTGTGGTAGTACGGATCATTTCCTTGCTAATTGCCCGAATCTGCGTGAGAATGCTCCAGGTCAACAAGAAGGTAGTCGAACAGGATCTAATGCTCCCCAAGGAAGCCGTGGTAGAGGTAGAGGACGGGGTCATGGTGGACGGCCTCGGGAGAGAGAGCTATCTGAGTCTGTGGACCGCCCCGTTCTGACAGCTGGTAGAGCCTATGCCATGAAAGCCAAGGATGAGCAAAACGCACCAGAAGTAATTGCCGGTAAGTTTTTATTGTTTGATTCTGAAGTGTATGCTTTGATAGATCCGGGTTCTACTCATTCTTACTTGTGTTCTAGTAAGTTGGGTGCTAGTTTGGGGAGTGAGAAAAGATTGGACTATGAGATTCATGTGTCTAGCCCGTTGGGTCAGAGTGTTATAGTGAACCGGGTTTGTCAGAATTATCCCTTAAGAATTCAAGGTATAGAGTTTGCAGTTGATTTGATTCGGTTGCCGTTTCATGAGTTTGATGTTATTTTGGGGATGGATTGGTTAGCTAAGCATCGAGCTATAGTGGATTGTCATAAGAAGGTTGTTGTTCTCAAAGATAAAGATCAGTTATCCGTGATTGTGAATGGTGAGGGAAATAGTTCGTTGCATAATGTTATTTCAGCAATGAAGGCTAAGAGGTTTATAAGGAAGGGACGTGAAGCGTACTTGGCACTAGTTCTGGACTCACGGGACGGAAAATTAAAGTGCAAGATATTCCGATCGTGAGGGAATTTGAAGATGTATTTCCGGGAGAGTTATCGGGGCTACCTCCAGAGAGGGAAGTAGAGTTGTCAGTGGAGATTGTACCGGGAACATTTTTGATTTCTAAAGCCCCGTATCGGATAGCTCCAGTGGAATTGAAGGAACTGAAAAGTCAATTGCAAGAACTTTTGGATAATGGATTTATCCGGCCTAGTGTGTCTCCGTGGGGTGCTCCGGTCTTGTTCATTAAAAAGAAAGACGAAACATTGCGGATGTGTATAGACTACAGGCAGCGTAACAAGATTACGACAAAGAATAGGTATCCGTTACCGCGGATTGAGGATCTTTTTTATCAGTTGAGAGGGGCAGGAGTGTTCTCCAAGATAGACTTGAGATCGGGTTACTATCAGTTGAGGGTAAAGGATATGGATATGGCGAAGACGGCTTTTCGGATGCGCTATGGTCACTATCAATTCTTAGTGATGACATTTTGTTTGACTAATACGCCCGCAGCTTTTATGGATCTAATGAACAGGGTCTTTAGGCAGTATCTGGATCGGTTTGTGGTGGTGTTCATTGACGACATTCTTGTTTGTTCAAAGAATGAAAAGGAACATGAAGAACATCTCCGTTTGGTATTACAAGTGTTGAGAGATCATCAGCTTTATTCTAAACTCAGTAAGTGCGAGTTTTTGTTAAAAGAAGTGACCTTCCTTAGACATGTGGTTTCAGCTGATGGTATTCGGGTAGACCCATCCAAAGTAGAGGCAATTGTGAACTGGTTACTGCCTAACAATGTGCCAGAAGTAAGAAGTTTTCTGGGTTTAGCTGGTTACTATCGGCATTTTATTAAAGGATTTTTGGTGTTAGCTTCACCTTTGTCTAGGTTGCTTTGAAAGGAAGTCAAGTTTATTTGGTATGAAAAATGTTAAGCAAGTTTTGATCAGTTGAAGGAAATGTTGATTAAGGCTTTTGTGCTTACGCAGCCTGTGTCGGGTAAGAAATTCACCATGTATAGTGATGCTTCTGGAGTGGGCTTAGGTTGTGTTTCGATGCAAGATGGCAAAGTAATTGCCTATGCTTCTAGGCAGTTGAAGCCTCATGAGCAACACTATCCGATGCATGATTTAGAGTTAGCAGCGGTAGTGTTTGCACTTAAGGTGTGGCGGCACTATTTGTATGGAGAAAAGTGTAGAATCTTCACTGACCATAAGAGTTTGAAGTATTTGCTGACCCAGAAAGAGTTAAATTTGAGATAGCGAAGGTGGTTAGAACTTTTCAAGGATTATTACTGTATTATTGACTACCATCCGGGTAAAGCAAATGTGGTGGCGTATGCTCTGAGTAGAAAGTTAATTTCAGCTTTGTCTGTTAGCAGAGGGAGGTGGAGATTTGATTCAGAAGGCGCATTGATTGCTCAGTTAAAAGCTACACCGAGTTTGAGGCAAGAGATTGTGGATGCACAGTTAAGTGATCCTATTTTGCAATGTGCTTATCAAGCTGTGAAAAATGGTAAGCGAATTGAATTTTCAGTAGATGGGAAAGGAGTGCTTAAGTATGGGAATCGGTTATGTGTACCGGATGTATGGCCAAGAGGGCAAGCAGTGAAGCTAATGCCAAGAGGGGCTATACTAATCAGGGGGCAACCAAGCTAGTAAGCTCCATTAGTGGCAATCGAAGTGGGAAGACAGCTGAGGTGTCGGCAATGGGTGTGAGTCAGAGATACTTCTCAAATTTGGGTCAGCCTTTGTCCTGGGTATTGAAAAGATTGAGGAAGGAGGGGAAGCTACAGCCCCTAGCTACCACCCAGGCCAGCTAGGAACCAAGGTGTAACACCCCCATACCCCCGGTAAGGGATATCGTGGCGTCACGCGGACACTTACGTATACATGTACATGCATTAGCGGAAGCGATAATAACAAATAATTAGAAATAAGTTGGGCCCAAACAACATTACTTTTTATTATACATGTAAACTGTACATTTTACAAAAACTTTAGGCTTATACAAGTTCATTTTTTTTCGATTCATATACATATACTTTTTATTACATAATGATGTTACTCAAAACATCACCAACTCTACCCCTAATCTATACAAAAAGGGTATATCACAAAGCTCCTAGTGGCCCTCACTTGCAGATGAACGCTTTCACTGGTCCGCACCTGTCAACCTACACGGAAACAAACATCCGTGCTAAGCGATAACGCTTAGTGGGGATGAAAATAATGCAATGGACTTCTTTCGAAGTCAGCAATAAAATATACATATTCCATGCGCTGTTCAAACAACTCATGCAAATATTTTCACAATCATATTAATCATGGATTCTAATTCATATAAACATGTGCTGGTATACATAACTATCCTGTAGCATTCATCTCATATACTTTAAGCATTTACTTATAACACTACATACGATCATTTCATGTTCAGTATACACTAACAATAACGGGGATAAAACAATAAGCCTGAATTCCTTTCACGGTGGATACGGGTAACTCTGGATACTGTTTACAGTATCTTACATGTGGAGAATTAACTCAAACTCTATGGAATACACGAGGTATTCCGAACTCTAGGCACAATTAAGGCCAACTCTAGCAGCTGCACTCTAGCCCTTTATAAGCATGCTTATCTATCCACTATAACGGTAATCAGGCTTTAGCAACTCATATACTGTACACTGATATCAACTCATTTACTATAATTCAAATACATTTAATTTCTGTATAACTTTTAATAATCAAGCACATTTAAGGTTACTAATCATATAGGAGATTTAAAAGATGATTTAAACCAAACACAGGCTAAATGATAACATGCAAGACTCATTTAGACCTTTAACCACTCAAAACAGAAACAAAAGACAAAAACAAGACAAAACAGACGGAAAACAACTCACTGTCGCGATCGCGACTTGTGTCGCGCTCGCGACAGTAGCCTAAGGAAACAGGGCCGTCACGAGTCGCACACGCAAGCGGCTCGTGACGATCTGCTTCGCTTCACGCCCGCCAGGAAGGAAGGGGTCACGAGTCATGACTGCCCATCATGACTCGTAACAGGATCCTCACAACAGAGAGAGGGCATCACGGGTCGTGATGCCATCTCATGCCTCGCCGGAGGAAGGTCACGCGGCGTGACTGCTCGTCACGTCTCGTGACGGAACTCTCACAGCAACTGAGAGAGGCATTGCGAGACGTGATGCCATCTCACGCCTCGCGATGAGGCTCGCCCAAGGGTCACGAGTCGTGACCTACCCTCACGTCTCGTGACTCTCTCCTCACAACTCTGAAAATCAAATTTCGAACTCGGTTCCTACGGAAATGAAAGACGCGATTCTGTCGCGATCGCTACTTGTATCGCGCTCGCGACAGAAGCGTGTTTCCCAATTCCAAAGGCAAAAACCACACACATTTAAACTCAAACAAAACCCAAACCAACTCTTTTATTTTCACATGCAACCACTCCTCTTTTAACATATAATTGCCCTATAAATCATACTCATAACTAAGTTTTCACTCAAATTACATAATCACTTTAGACATTGAAACACTACAAGCCATCAAAATGATTTTTACACACACTTAAAAAGCAGTTGAGCTAATTTAAGCTCCAAGTACATTTCTTTCTACAACTAAATCTCTATTAACACATTCAAAGTCACAACACATGCAAAAATAGGAAAACCGCACACGATCCCTACCTCTAGGACATTAACCGCACTCTCTACTCGGCTCCGACCTTCTCTTTGCCTTTATTGGGCCTCTTGTCCACAGCTTTCATGCACAAACCATTCAAAATACAAAAGTTACTCTTCTCTCTTACTTTAAATCAAAAACAGAAATTAAATACAAGAAGAAGACCAATACTAACTAAAGAGCATTACTTACCTTCTTAGGATACCTAATCAAGCTCTACTAGCCCCTCTCAAAGCAAAACCAAAGGAATCACTCAAAACATGTAAAGAAGAAGAAAGAAGAAACGAAAGAAAGGAGTAGAACAAGAGAAAAGAAAGAAACTAACGTGAAGAAGAGGAATGAGAACAAGAGAAAAGAAAGAAACTAACGTGAAGAAGAGGAATGAAAAGGGCAGATGTTCTAAGTCAATCCAAAATTTACTGCTCATTTAATGCTCACTAACCTCATTAATTCATAATTATCCTTACTAAGCCAAGTGTCTTCTTTCCTTTTGGGTCACTTATTCCTCTTTAATCTAACTTAATCCCTTGCCACATGTCACTTCCCTACGGTGCCATGTGTCACTCTTCTACAAGCCACAAATTAAAAATTCCAATTTAAATACCCTAACACCGGAGTGGTTCTGTCGCGCCCGCGACAAGACTCACACACACAACACTAACCTTCGCGCTCGTGACAAGACTCACACACACAACACTAACCTTTCTTGAACAAAAATTCAGTCATTCTTCTAGGCCTATTTCGGGGTGTTACAAATCTCTCCCCCTTAAGAAATTTCATCCTCGAAATTTCCCCCGCTACCGAACAACTAATTCAAATTATATACTGTATAAACTAATAAGAGGACTTACTAGAAGTTCCGATCAATCCTTCCACCTCTTCAGCCGTCATGGCATATACACGTGGCTGGTCCTCAGGGAATGGCCTCTCAACTGTTTCTGATGGCGGTCTTTCAGCTCTACCTCGTCCTCTTCCACTTCTAACGTTTCCAGAAGCATTGCCTTTCTCTCTGTTTACTTGTGATGCTATATTCTCTCTTGTTTTAGGGCACTGAGCAAGGAAATGCTTTGTACTACCGCATTTGAAGCAAGCTCCAGTGAGTTTTCTACATTCGCCCCAGTGACGTCTATTACAGTGCTCACATTCTGGGGCCATACTCCCTCTACTAGTAGGCGGTCTCACACTTCCAACCGAAGTTGGTACTTGTACCGATGCTTGCTCATCCTTTCCTCTTTTTACTACTCTACCCCCTCTACCAACTCCCTCATCTTCTCTTGGAAATCTTCTTTTCTGCTCTCTCTTTTGCTTTATCAATTCAGATTCCTCCATTTTCATCGCTGCCAACACCAATGGATAATAACCCACCGGTTGTAAAGCAACCATGGTAGCTAACGGTCCTCTTATGCTCTCTCTCAATCCATCTTCGAATTGTCTGCACCTGAAGTCATCCGTTAACATCCCTTCCGGTACATATTTACTCAAACGAGTAAACTCTTTATCATATTCTGCAACAGTCATATTCCTCTGCTTAAAAGTTACAAATTCTTTCCACTTGGCATCTTTATACGCCTTGGTCACAAATTTCTCCTTGAACTCTCGAACAAAGAAATCCCAGGTTAACTCCACGGGTCTCTGTGGATTCTGCAACAATAACTTCCACCAGTCATAGGCTGCACCCTGTAGCAATGACACGACGCAAGCTACTCTTTGATTTTGAGGGCAACTGATTTCTTGCAAAATTCTTTCCATTTTCTCTAACCAGAATTCTGCTATCTCAGATTGATCCAAGGATGTTCAATGGAAATCTTCAGCTCCTCTCTTTCTTATCAAATCTATTGGAGCTTTAGGAGCTGTCAGTCTATCTAGGATCTGTACCAACCCTTGCATCAACTCCGGGTTGTCCTGAACAACTCTTGCTCTTTCCTCTCTATCTTGTGCTTGTACATGTGGATCTACACGAACCGGATTCACACTGCTTGTAGTCTCTCCTACATGCTCACTCGGGTCGGACTCCATCTAGACCCTACAAAACCAGCATCTGCATTAGGCCACACTCTAGACAACTCAAATACATATACATAACTATACTCTATCACCTTCTAGTCCCGAACCAATTAACCTATAGCTCTGATACCACTAAATGTAACACCCCCATACCCCCGGTAAGGGATATCGGGGCATCACGTGGACAGTTACATATACATGTACATGCATTAGCGAAAGCGATAATAACAAATAATTAGAAATAAGTTGGGCCCAAACAACATTACTTTTTATTATACATGTAAACTGTACATTTTACAAAAACTTTAGGCTTATACAAGTTCATTTTTTTTCGATTCATATACATATACTTTTTATTACATAATGATGTTACTCAAAACATCACCAACTCTACCCCTAATCTATACAAAAAGGGTATATCACAAAGCTCCTAGTGGCCCTCACTTGCAGATGAACGCTTTCACTGGTCCGCACCTGTCAACCTACACGGAAACAAACATCCGTGCTAAGTGATAATGCTTAGTGGGGATGAAAATAATGCAATGGACTTCTTTCGAAGTCAGCAATAAAATATACATATTCCATGCGCTGTTCAAACAACTCATGCATATATTTTCACAATCATATTATTCATGGATTCTAATTCATATAAACATGTGCTGGTATACATAACTATCCTGTAGCATTCACCTCATATACTTTAAGCATTTACTTATAACACTACATACGATCATTTCATGTTCAGTATACACTAACAATAACGGGGATAAAACAATAAGCCTGAATTCCTTTCACGGTGGATACGGGTAACTCTGGATACTGTTTACAGTATCTTACATGTGGAGAATTAACTCAAACTCTATGCAATACACGAGGTATTCCGAACTCTGGGCACAATTAAGGCCAACTCTAGCAGCTGCACTCTAGCCCTTTATAAGCATGCTTATCTATCCACTATAACGATAATCAGGCTTTAGCAACTCATATACTGTACACTGATATCAACTCATTTACTATAATTCAAATACATTTAATTTCTGTATAACTTTTAATAATCAAGCACATTTAAGGTTACTAATCATATAGGAGATTTAGAAGATGATTTAAACCAAACACAGGCTAAATGATAACATGCAAGACTCATTTAGACCTTTAACCACTCAAAACAGAAGCAAAAGACAAAACAGGCGGAAAATAACTCACTGTCGCAATCGCGACAATAGCCTAAGGAAACAGGGCCGTCACGAGTCGCACACGCAATTGCAGCTCGTGACGATCTGCTTCGCTTCACGCCCGCTAGGAAGGAAGGGGTCATGAGTCGTGACTGCCCATCACGACTCGTGATAGGATCCTCACAACAGAGAGAGGGCATCACGGGTCGTGATGCCATCTCACGCCTCGCCGGAGGAAGGTCACGCGGCGTGACTGCTCGTCACGTCTCGTGACGGAACTCTCACAGCAACTGAGAGAGGCATCGCGAGACGTGATGCCATCTCACGCCTCGCGATGAGGCTCGCCCAAGGGTCACGAGTCGTGACCTACCCTCACGTCTCGTGACTCTCTCCTCACAACTCTGAAAATCAAATTTCGAACTCGCTTCCTACGGAAATGAAAGACGCGATTCTGTCGCGATCGCTACTTGTATCGCGCTCGCGACAGAAGCGTGTTTCCCAATTCCAAAGGCAAAAACCACACACAGTTAAACTCAAACAAAACCCAAACCAACTCTTTTATTTTCACATGCAACCACTCCTCTTTTAACATGTAATTTCCCTATAAATCATACTCATAACTAAGTTTTCACTCAAATTACATAATCACTTTAGACATTGAAACACTACAAGCCATCAAAATGATTTTTACACACACTTAAAAAGCAATTGAGCTAATTTAAGCTCCAAGTACATTTCTTTATACAACTAAATCTCTATTAACACATTCAAAGTCACAACACATGCAAAAATAGGAAAACCGCACACGATCCCTACCTCTAGGACGTTGAACCGCACTCTCTACTCGGCTCCAACCTTCTCTTTGCCTTTATTGGGCCTCTTTTCCACAGCTTCCATGCACAAACCATTCAAAATACCAAAGTTACTCTTCTCTCTTACTTTAAATCAAAAACTGAAATAAAATACAAGAAGAAGACCAATACTAACTAAAGAGTATTACTTACCTTATTAGGATACCTAATCAAGCTCTACTAGCCCCTCTCAAAGCCAAACCAAATGAATCACTCAAAACATGTAAAGAAGAAGAAAGAAGAAACGAAAGAAAGGAGTAGAACAAGAGAAAAGAAAGAAACTAACGTGAAGAAGAGGAATGAAAAGGGCAGATGTTCTAAGTCAATCAAAAATTTACTGCTCATTTAATGCTCACTAACCTCATTAATTCATAATTATCCTTACTAAGTCAAGTGTCTTCTTTCCTTTTGGGTCACTTATTCCTCTTTAATCTAACTTAATCCCTTGCCACATGTCACTTCCCTACGGTGCCATGTGTCACTCTTCTACAAGCCACAAATTAAAAATTCCAATTTAAATACCCTAACACTGGAGTGGTTCTGTCGCGCCCGCGACGCTTGTCGCGCTCGCGACAGGACTCACACACACAACACTAACCTTTCTTGAACAAAAATTCTGTCATTCTTCTAGCTCTATTTCGGGGTGTTACACAAGGACTGCCGGGGCATAAAGCGAATGAATATTGTGCCTATCACCAACATACTGGGCATTTGACAGATAATTGTATAACACTAAGGCACCAGATTCAGGATCTAATCGACAGTAAGCAGATCAGTGACCCTGAACAGAGAGAGAGTAAGAACAAGTCCAATTATAATGTTGTGCCACCACCAATTTTCATGATTGGGTCAAGCTTACCCGAGTGGTATGTCTTACAGGATTTGTATGGGAATGAATATGTTGCTATCGCTCGCCCTGAGGTGGATGAAGAAGGGATGTCCGGGAGTGTAACACCCCGTTACCCCCATTAGAAGGATACCGAAATGTCACGTGCGCAAACACATATAAAAACTCAATTACGTAAACATATATCCAAATAAGTTAAGAAAACAAATATATTTAATTCAAAGATAACAAATCCACAAATAACCATATAGTTTTTTTTTTCAAAAGGGATTTGTAAAAGATAAACATTTACATATACAAAATCATCCTTTACAAAATTAAATTTTCCAAAATCAGTTCCCATATACAAAAATATAGCGGAAGACAAAATAACTCCAACTAAAGATTTCTAGTGGGCAACCTGCAGATGTCTAACTCCAAAATTAACCTGCCACCTACACGGGAAAAGAGCCCGTGCTAAGCGATAACTCTTAGTGGGGATGAACAACACATGCATGTACATATAATTATAATAAACATATATAGAAGCTTAATAATAACAAAAGCATAAAAACATATACTGCTCATGCATATAACAATTGTTCATCATACACAAGTATATTGAAATTTAACCATTCATATTCGAATACTAATATTACATTTCATCGTATCATAATGCATATTCATATACATGTAACATATATTCATTTCATATAAATAACGGCTGCATAAATAAAACTCATATAATAACTTCAAGTAATAGCCTGATTACTCGCTAACTAGTGGATACGGGTACTAATGATACTGATAGGACACAGTGTTACACCCCGTTTGCCCCCTAGTAGCACGAGCCATGAGTATGTGTGCATTTGTGTGTATTTGGCATGTGGCAAGGGTATTTTGGGGTATATTACATGTTTGTGGATTTTGTTAGCATGTGGATGCATGTATGTTATTAGAGTGTGAATTAGTTGGGACATGTTTATGTGTGCATGAGTGTGCTATTGTAGGGTATGAGTAGTGGAGTTGTGGTTGTATGTTTTATTCACACATAAGTAAGGTGTGCATTAGTTGGGAGTGCATTGTGTGTGTGTAATGCATGCTTGTTAGATGTGAGTGGTTAGGTTCCACCAATAGGAAAGTGATACATGGATAGTGTAAGCACCGTGTCCCGGAGCGGTCCGGATCAGAGATTACCCTATGATGAAATCGGTGTCCGAGCCTGTACAAACGGTTTGGATTCGGAGGCTTTAATCCCATGCTCCACGAGAAACGGGTCTTTTTATCTTTCGTAGGCAGAAGGGGAGAAAACGGGGAGTTTTTAAAAGTCCAAAAAAGCATGTTTTCCTCGACGGGTGGCCAGCCCGTCGGTCAGGTGGCAGGACGTCGGATGAATCCTGATTTCAGTAGGATTCTTTCGACGCCCGTCGGTCAGGTAGCAGGACCGTCGGATGAATCCTTGTGTTAGAAGGATTCTTCCGACGCCCGTCGGTCAAAATGGCAGGCACGTCGGTCAGGTTGCAGGCCCGCCGGATAAATCCTTGTGTCAGTAGGATTCTTCCGACGCCCGTCGGTGAACCCACAGACGCCCGTCGGTCATTCAGCATAGCCCGTCGGTGGGTTCTGTCCCACATTTTCAAATCTTCTTCTTTCTTCCTTTCTTGTTCACTCAAATTTTTATGTTTATTTATAATTTTTTGTATTTTAACATCCTTTTGGCTTGTTTTCTGAGAGTATGTCCTTATTTCTTGGACTGGCTGGAGCCTGAGAGAGTTCTCCCGAATATGGAAAGTTCACCTGGTTTAGTTCCCTATCTCCCTCTCTTTTGTATTTTGTGTATTTATTTATTGCTTCTCCTGTATATGACAAAATTGTTGTATTTCTCGCTAATGTAAAAAATCGTCCAAACGTGTTATACTCAATAAACTGAAATCTTCATGAAATCAAGGACCCAATGTCCTATTTTTATCCAATAAAACCCTCAAAATAGAAATATCCATTTTAATAAAGATGCATGCGAGGACCAAATTCCTCAGGATAAGCAATGCCCCGATTTGTGTATGTATCGCACATTTATAAAAGGTCGTTGTATTCCGCTCCTTGTGTTATTGTAATTTATCGCTTTCATTATTTACTCATTCATTTACCGCTTTCCAAATGTGAATAAATGCGCTTTGATTCAATTGCATCATGTGGAGAGAGAGCGAATTAATGAAGATTAAAATTTGATCATAAAATAATCAAGGTAGAAATAGATGAGAAGTCCCGAACCCAGCTCTGGTCTTTGGGCTCAAAGAGGCGAGAGGTCTATCCGATCACTCATTGGAACTATGACCTCCAAGACACCTCTTGTGTCACGAGACTTTGGTGTTAATCCTAGGCTCCTTAGGACGAGAGGTTTACCCTCCAAGACCCCTTTGGTTGGCCCAAAATGGATACTAAGTGCAGTCTTAGGCTCTCCGAGGTGAGAGAAACTTTTCCAATGATCTATTGGGTGGCGACTCCATGAAACCTCCTAGTTGCCCAAAATAGACGCACTTGTAAAATATCTTTACAAGTTGCCAACGGATCCTCACTTGCCCGATCGCCCTCAAGCGGGGGGTCAGAGGGGCGGCCGCAGGGTCCGGCGCGCGTCACAGATAGGGTTTAGGAAAGGAGGGATTTAGAAGAGGAAAGAGAAAGAGGAGCAGAAATTTTGCCTCCCTAACCCATTCTCTCCTTTCTTCATTCCCTTCTTCCTCTTCTCTTTCAATTTTGGTGCTCTAGTCGAGTTTTAAGCCATTGTGGTGGAAATTAATCACCTTTAACACTCTAATTGGTAAGTTATTGCATTTTTGTCATTCTTTTGTTCATATTGTTCATCATCTTCTTCTTAATTTCTAGGTTAAATTTAATCTAGGGTTTGTTCTTTGTGTGTTCTTGATGGGTTTGTGTTTAGCTAAGCCTCCTCGCGATCCCAAGGGCAAAGAGAAGGTGAGGAGTAGTGGAACAAAGTGATAAGAGCTAAGGAGTTTTCAGGTTTGGGAATGGGTTTGTTAATTTATGTGTTAATGATTCTTAATTGCTGAATTGAATATTCTGAGATTTTAATTTATGTGTTGTGTTGGTTTGTATTAAATTTAGTGAATTGATGGTGTCAAATGAGTTGGTTTGAAGCTTGTTGAATTCCAAAGTGTAAATCGGTCTTTGTGGGTCTGATTGACCTTTGGTCATTCTTTTTAGCATAAGTTGAGTTTTACTACTCTAAAATGCGTAATTCTAGTTGGGTTAGAACCACAACATCTGTGTCTAAAACTTTGTAGAAATAACTATAATTTAATTCGGACTCTAACTATTTCAAAATCGCCCATTACAGTAGCAAGATTTGTTAGGTGTGTCTGTGGAGCAGGTTAGAGAAAATTGAGTATATCTCCCCGATTTCAGTTCCTATTGATCTGAAATTTTGTCACTAGAAAGATAAAATCATGAGGATTAATTGTTATGGGATCAGGTGGTCTAAAAATGTCGTTTATTAGTTCAAAAATGCATGTAGATTCAGTAAATTAATTCTGCCCTGTGTCTGATGACGTTTGGGGACTGGTTGGAAAGCACAGCTGTGCTTTTAGTAGGACACAGCTGTGTTTTTGGCATTTAGATCGACGATTAGCAGCAGAGCACAGCTGTGCTTTTTATAATGCACAGCTATGTTTTAGTAAAATTTTTCCCTTTTCACCAATTCATCCTAGAATCGGTTCTACACCTCCGAATTAGCCCCAAAGTGTCTAGACATGCCTGAAAAATTTAATGTTACTTATTTTATAATTAGGTAATGAGGATATATAATTAAATTACCTATAAATTGAATAAATTCTTATAACGAAGAATTAATTAATATGATGATTAACCATGAATTAAACTATAATCATAATTTGCTAGATGAATAAATACTCATGATGAGAATTATATAACATGTTTATAATTTATGATTAAGGCATTAAACCTAATATATTATTTGATTAAATCTAATTTAATTAGGAAGCAAGAACTTGTGATTTGAATATTACATGAGCTATATATTACTCGTGTTTGTGCTCCATTATAGACGTGATAAGTGTGTACATTAGATGGCTTTCTTTGTTCAGTCATTTCTTTGCTTTGGATATTTTTTTTTGTATTATATTTTATGCTAAGCTATCTAAATGTTATTTAGTGTCTTCTTATATGCTTTACATTTTATAATTGTATTTTTGCTATGCTAAATGTTTGTATGCCATATTATGCCTTAACCTATGAACTAAATGTGTCATGCTTAAATATAATTGATTTATGTATGTTAAATTCAATGGTTATTCATATTGAACAAATGTGTAACTAAATGTGAATTGTATTATACATGACCTGCAAGAGTCAGTTTAGTGGATAGTTAGGCATGCCTAATAGAGTCCTTTAGCTGCAGCCTCATTTCCGTTTGGACCCCGATCAAGTCTCCGTTTGGTTCCTCGTGAACCCCCTCAGTATTTGGATCTTGTTTAAGGTCCCCTCAGTAAAACATTTTGTAATTGATAAAATGAAATGGTTTTCGATTCGTACCAGTAAGGTACTGTCAGTATTCAATTCGTACACGTAAGGTACTGTCCGTATACTCATTATCCACTATTGTGAGTCAGTAGGTGCTCTTTTGTTTTGTTCCGCTTTGATATGATTATAAGAATAGGGTATTCGGATGCGTATAATGATAAGTATGAGAAATCAACTGTAGTGTAAATGAATGTGGATGTGAGCTTCTGAATGCATGTCTTTATTATGCAAGAATGATTATATAGCTGATATCATTATCCGCATTTGTCATATTGTATGTGTATGGCATTCACGACCATTGTGAATGGCCGTTCACTCTTTTGTTGTGTGTTCCCTACTAAGCGTTTATCGCTTAGCACGGTGTTTTATCCATGCAGGTGTGGAGGATGGTGTTCTTTTGGGAGCGTCATCGCAGTCAAGCCAACACAGAGGGATTAGTGTTAGGGCTTTATTTTTGATAGCATGTTGACTCTTTTGTATCAGAACTCTCTTTATACCATTATTTTGTAAAGCTTCCGCATTTATATACTTTTGGGATATGTAATTACTTTATTCTGGTTTTTTATCAAGACATTATTCTAACGAATTTTGCTATTGTAATGATGGATCATTTTGATACTTATGAAGGTTTTAATTTCCCCGATTGATGTATGGTTATTATGTATGAATGTATGCTTTGTATCTTTATCTGCTTGGTGAAACACCCGACTCATACGGCTTCTCACTCCTCGAGGATGGGTACGCCTACGTACGTGTAGGGGGTGTTACACACAGTACCCCAAGCAAATGGAGACATGAGGCCCAAAACATTTTTTTTTATATTCATGTATACCCGAAGGTATACCGGAGACCGGGGTCTCAAACTTCTTATAATCATGTATACCCGAAGGTATACCAGAGACCGAGGCCTCAAAAATCTTTTATGACCCAAAGCGCCCGAATCAAAGACCCAAACGGGGCCCGCATGAAACAATTAAAATACAACAGCTGCACACACACCCTGACCCTTGATAAGCGCTTATCTATCCACTAACTATGATTACCAGGCTCAAAAATAATTAATACCTCCATATACCAAACTCATATAATAAAGTAGTGTAAGTGAAATCGTAAAATTTGTGCATACATGTATATTAATCATAAAACAAAACATGTAAATCATTCAATAATCTTAAGCATATCAGGGCCAAGCATGGAAGCACTATCATGCCAACAATTATTAATACAAAATCCTAATCATGTGACACTACAAAAAAACAGCCAATTAGCGACGGAAATTTCCGTCGCTAATTGGGCTTTTTTCGTCGCTAATGGCTTTTAGCGATGCGGCGACTAACAGTCGCTATTCGCTCCGTCGCAAAAAATTTGCGACTAATCCGGAATACAGTCGCTAAAAATAGCGACAGAAAATTCCGTCTCTAAAAATCAAATTCCAGTCGCTAAATAACTCTAAAATCAGTCGCATAAATATTTATTAGCGACGAAAAGTTCGTCGCTATCCCGTTGCTAATTTTATTATATTTTTTAATTTTATTTTTAATTTAATTTTTTATTACAATTTTCGATTTAATTTATTATTATTACATCCAAAATTTAATTTAATTTATATAAATAATAATTATACAATATTTTCAATATTACGAGTAATTTAAAAAATATAATATGAAAAAAGTAAATTAAACTGAATAATACTTAAAAAATACTAATTCAAACTAAATAATGCTATTTAGTAATATATAGAAGTTTACAGTAACTTTGTACAATAAGTTCACAATAATTCAAATATAATAAAAGTATATTAAATTATACAAAATTTAAATTAAAAGTACATGTTCTTGGTATATTTAACAACTTCATCAAATTGCAGTACCTACAAGTCATCAATAAAATTTTCAAATTAATATATATCAAAATTAATGAATTAAAAACCAACATAAGAATGATTACTTCTAATTCATATATTGCAAGCATGAGCTACCCTGATCTAAATTTCCCACTTAATTAATTGGCTAGAATATATATATATATATATATATATATATATATATATATATATATATATATATATTTCATAAATTTACATATTAACAAATATAGTATAAACATAATACCAATTCATGTATCATGTATCCTAATTTGACTATCATAGAATTATTTTCTATTTAAATTCGAAGTCTAGCTCACTATGGGTAGCCACATTCCACTACTATGCAATTAACAACATTTTTTCCACTGCATCTTTTTGCATTAAAACAACTAGCATTAACTTTCCAATCACCAGCTCTAACTATTATCACCACAACTACCCACACAGTGCTATATATTATGTTCATGAGTTCCTTTTCATAGTTTGAATTTCAGCACCTGCAACTTGAGTATCAACTTTGCCTAATATTTTTGTCAACATCAAAATTATTAAAATCTAATAAATTTGGCACAAAAATTATTAAACTGTCAAATTTTTAGTGCTAGTATTATTAAACTCTCAAATCTTATGGAACAAAGCAGAAATCAAACATATAGACTTAGCCCAAATTCACCACCAAAAATTTACGCAGATGAAAACTACATATATTTATTTGAAGGTAATTTACTCTAAGGCAAAACAAATATATTGACATAGTGGAGACACAGTAGCATTTTGAAGAAGATAAATTAAAGCTGTAGGTTAATATCGTACAGGAAATGTTGCAAGGGGTACAAAACAGAAAGCAAAGTGTTCCCAAACCTCTATAGCAGCTGTAAGAGCATGACCTATATGCAGAGCACCAATCACATTTGGAGGCGGAAGAACCTGTAGATATTCAAGTATGCACATCCATCATCATAACTAGAATTATATCACTTTATACTATTTTTTTTTCTATTTGCATAGAAATAAAACCTAAAGCATGCTTATCCATCATTGCTGGCAGGATGCTTATGTCATAGTGTAAATTCAGATCCAAGTGCATCACGAACACTTGCAGAACATCTCATTTGAAAGTGCATTAACACACTTAGAGATAACGAGTGAGAGGACAGAAACTTGATTATTAATTAAAATATTATTTGTATTAATTGGTACATAGCTAGTACAACCACTAATTAATAACAAAGCTCAAGAAGTAATATCAAGGAAAGAATCGAAACAGCCCATGACCACCCTCCACCCACCTTATACCATTTCTATATTATAATATTCCCCTCTATAAAATAACCCTTTCAGTTCACATTAACAATTTTGATAAGAATCAATGCACAAAAATATTGTACAGATCAGTTATAAAGCATGAAATTCACATGAACATTCATTGAGGCAATTAAGCAAATAGTTGGTGTGCATGAACCTAAACTAGATTTTTGAGTGAAAACTTACAATCCTAACACTACACATTCTATTTAAAAATGCAAGACAAGCAGCCCAAATCATTTAATCACAACGTAACAATAAATCTCAAATAATTTCACTGAAGTCAGATGTAAAATTCAAACAAGAAAAATTAAGAATAGAGTTGGGGAAGGAGGCTACCTGGACTTGCAGAAATTAACTGGCTTTAGGGAGAGAGAGAGAGAGAGCTCTTAATCCCTACTTAAAATCTGTGATTTTTGCACAAAAGGGGAAAGCTAATAAAGCAACCAAAGATTGGATCGAAGTAGCAGACAGAGAGAGAGAGAAAGCGAGAGAGAGTACCTGGAGAGGAAGAGTGAGAGTAAGAGAGAGTGAGATGGAGATCGAAATGCTGCAAATCCTGAGTCCAAAAGCGCGAGAAGGAGGGCAGCAGCTGCTGACGCCATCGTGCGCGAAAGAGCAAGAAAGAGAGGAAGCGACGCGGCTGGCTGACAGCATGGACAGGCAGCGGGGAGCGACGGGGAGGAGGAGCAGATTGCAGGAGGGGAGCTTGAACGGGATCAGGGCAGTGAATGGGAAAAGGAGGAAAGTAAAGAAAAGGAAAGAGAGAAGGCAAGGGAAAGCCCAAAACAACCTAGTTTTTAGGTCGCTATTTTAGCGACTAATTTTGTCGATAAAATGGTCGTAAAAATTAATGACGGATTTTTTAGTCGCTAAATAGTCGCAAAAATTAGCGACGGATTTTTTAGTCGCTAAATGGTCGTAAAAGAAAACGCCACAAATTGCCGCTAAAATTTAGCGATGAATTCTTTATTCCGTCGCTAAAATTGGAAAAAAACTTCGTTCACGAATATTTCTAATTTTAGTCGCTAATTAGCGACGAAAATGTGTCCGTCGCTAATTTTAGTCGTTAATTTAGGTTTTTTTTGTAGTGTGATAGACGAGGATAACTAAGTATAAACCATGCATAATCCAAATTACACTTAAGCATAACACATTGAATTCAACGGCTAAAGCATAATAATGCATTCAGAGATCAACCATAGTATTTACATAAATTTGGCATAGCATAATACCAATCACATGCTGAGTTCATAGCTTAAAGCATAAATAACTCATTCCAATATCAATTAAAGCATTCCTTAAATTTAGCATAACGAAACATACCATTAAATGATGTTAGATACGTAGAATAACAATAAATAATATTTAAAACCAAACATAAGTGAAAAAGGAGTGAGAATAAAAAGAGTCAAAAATCTAAAAATTTTTGGGGACAGTGGCGTTTTACACAGCTGTAAGGGAAATCCTTACCGCCGTGTAAAACTCCCAGCACAGACATACCCGAGCAGTAACGTTTTACATGGCAGTATGGGTATCTCCTTACCACCGTGTAAAACCATGGCCTTGCATTTTCTAAGGAATTTTCCCGATCCACACGGCGGTGAGCCAATTCCTTACCGCCGTGTGAATTCTGGAAATTCTAGAAATTGCAGAAATCACTCCAGATTCGAAACCAAAAACAACACACCTCAAAATTACACATTCCAAACTGTAGAATCAACCCACAGACTTACCATTCCTGCTCAACCTTCAATTACCATAGGCAAAAACATACTCAACCATTCAATTAACCCAAGCAATTAAAAAGCACAATCTAACAATTCTCACACATAAATAACTCACAAAATCAAAATCTGATATCCATAATGTAAGTTCTCAATTCAACATACTCAAAACCCCAAGTCACATACACCATTTAAGCACCAAATATAATACAAATTCCAGAATTTCAAAACACACAAATCATTAATGCATAAAATTTCCCAAACAAATCATGCATAAACTCGTATTAACGCTCAAATTTCTGGAAATCATACTCAAATACATATTCATGATCCAAGAAGAATTAGGGCATAGACATTCAAAACTCAAATGCAGAAATCAAACTCCCAAACCTGATGCCAAAACTCCTTCCACTTCAAAATCCAATCTTTTCTTTTCTTTTGTCCTTCTTTCCTTCTTCAATCACTTGCATGAAACAACCAAATATAGCCCATATCAACCCATGCAAAAACTGCTGAACAACTAAATATAAACTCAGAAGAAGATGAAGATGAAGAACCCAAAGAAACTTTCAGCTACTTACCTTTTGGAACCCTTCAAAACATAAAACCCTATATCAAGGAATGGAGGATTACACATGCAAGCTTGAGAACAGAAAATGGAGAAGGGAAAGAGCAAGGAAACGTGAGAGAGAGTAGGGAAGAGGAGCCAAAATCTGATAGCTTCTAAGAGAAGCTAAATTTTCTGCCTTCTTCTCTCCCCAACATGCACACAGTCACTTAACCACATGGCACTCATGCATTGGACCCTCAATTCCACTAAGTACACTTTTACCATCTGCTCCTTGCACTACTCTTTAAGTCCTTACAAATTACCAATTGGTCACTAAAAGAAAATTCTGTCATTTAATACTTTTAATCCTTTGCAATTAAGTCCTCCTTTCCTTGTAAAATTACTCAATCGCCCTTAATAAATCCAATTAACATGAAATTTCTACTAGGCCATATTTGGGATGTGATAACTCTCTCCTCCTTAAGAAATTTCATCCTCAAAATTTCCCTGCTAATCGCTTTCATCCCAAATACCAAAACAAAACTCAATCAGAATTAACAAAACAAAACTTACCGAAAGATTCTATGGGGTTATTCACTTATTGGCTACTCGCGACAAATACTCTGGCTGGACCTTCAGAAGCATCTAAGTTCGTGACTGATTCCGATGATGCTCGAGTAGCTCTAAGCAATTCCTCTACATCTTTTCTGGCTTGCCGAGCTAGATTCTCACTCATCTTAGGGTAATTGACAAGCAAGTGTTCCTTGCTGCTACAAATAAAGCAGGCTCCAGTAAGCTTCCTACATTTACCCCAGTGTTGCCTCTGGCAGTGCTGACATTTCGGTGACTGTCGAGGTCACTTGTCCACTTTTGCTTTTACACCCGATACTTTTCTCTTTTGCCCTCTTCTTTTCACAAAATCCGTAGAAACTTGAGGGGCTATCAATCTATCCAAGATCCGAATCAACCCTTACACAGTTGCTGAATTACCAGGAGTAATACTAGAACTTTCAACTGAAAGACGCCCCAAAACAGGCTGCTCAACTCTAGCCCGATTCACACTACCCTTCGCCTCGCCCCCATTCTCACTCGGATCAGACTCCATCTAGACACTACACAAAACAACATCTGCATTAGGCCAAGACTCTAGACAGACTCTCATGTAAAGACTCTATACTCAAATAATCACATAGGACCAGAACCAACTAAACCGGCGCTTTGATACCACAAACTGTAACACCCCATGACCTCCATTGGAAGGATACCAAAATGTCACGCGTGCAAACACATATACAAACTCAATTACGTAAACATGTATCCAAATAAGTTAAGAAAACAAATATATTTAAGTAAAAGATAACAAATCCATAAATAACCATATAATTTTTTTTTTCAAAACGGATTTGTAAACGATAAACATTTACATATACAAAATCATCCTTTACAAAATTACTTTTTCCAAAATCAGTTCCCATATACAAAAATACAGCGGAAGACAAAATAACTCCAACTAAAGACTTCTAGTGGCCAACCTGCAGATGTCCGACTCTAAAATCAACCTACCACCTACACGGGAAAAGAGCCCGTGCTAAGCAATAACTCTTAGTGGGGAGGAACATCACATGCATGTACATATAATTAGAATAAACATATATGTAAGCTTAATAATAACAAAAGCATAAAAACATATACTGCTCGTGCATATAACAATTGTTCATCATACACAAGTATATCTAAATTTAACCATTCATATTCGAATACAAATATTACATTTCATCATATCATAATGCATATTCATATACATGTAACATATATTCATTTCATATAAATAACGGCTGCATAAATTAAACTCATTTAATAACTTCAAGTAATAGCCTTATTACTCGCTAACTAGTGGATACGGGTACTAATGATACTGATAGGACATAGTATCCCAAGCAAATGGAGACATGAGTCTCAAAACATTTTTCTTTATATTCATGTATACCTGAAGGTATACCGGAGACCGGGGTCTCAAACATCTTATAATCATGTATACCTGAAGGTATACCGGAGACCGAGGTCTCAAACATCTTTTATGACCCAAACGGGGCCCGAATCAAAGAACCAAATGGGGCCTGCATGAAACAATTAAAATACAGCAGCTACACAAACACCCTGACCCTTGATAAGCGCTTATCTATCCACTAACTATGATTACCAGGCTCAAAAATATTAACACCCCCATATACCAAACTCATATAATAAAGTAGTGTAAGTGAAATCATAAAATTTGTGCATACATGCGTATTAATCATAAAACAAAACATGTAAATCATTCAATAATCTTAAGCATATCAGGGCCAAGCATGGAAGCACTATCATGCCAACAATTATTAATACAAAATCCTAATCATGTGATAGATGAGGATAACTAAGTATAAACCATGCATAATCCAAATTACACTTAAGCATAACACATTGAATTCAATGGCTAAAGCATAATAATGCATTCAGACATCAACCATAGTATTTATATAAATTTGGCATAGCATAATACCAATCACATGTTGAGTTCATAACTTAAAGCATAAATAACTCATTCCAATATCAATTAAAGCATTCCATAAATTTAGCATAACGAAACATACCATTAATTGATGTTAGATACATAGAATAACAATAAATAATATTTAAAACTAAACATAAGTGAAAAAGGAGTGAGAATAAAAAGAGTCAAAAATCTAAAAATTTTTGGGGACAGTGGCGTTTTACACGGCTGTAAGGGAAATCCTTACCTCCGTGTAAAACTCCCAGCACAGACATACCTGGGCAGTAACGTTTTACACGGCGGTATGGGTATCTCCTTACCGCCATGTAAAACCACGGCCTTGCATTTTCTGAGGAATTTCCCCGATCCACACGGCGGTGAGCCAATTCCTTACCGCCGTGTGAATTCTGGAAATTCCAGAAATTGCAGAAATCACTCCAGATTCGAAACCAAAAACAACACACCTCAAAATTACACATTCCAAACAGTAGAATCGACCCACAAACTTACCATTCCTGCTCAACCTTCAATTACCATAGGCAAAAACATACTCAACCATTCAATTAACCCAAGTAATTAAAAACCACAATCTAACAATTCTCACACATAAATGACTCATAAAATCAAAATCTGATATCCACAATGTAAGTCCTCAATTCAACATACTCAAAACCCCAAGTCACATACACCATTTAAGCACCAAATATAATACAAATTCAAGAATTTCAAAAAACACAAATCATTAATGCATAAAATTTCCCAAACAAATCATGCATAAACTCATATCAACACTCAAATTTTTGGAAATCATACTCAAATACATATTCATGATCCAAGAAGAATTAGGGCATAGACACTCAAAACTCAAATGCAGAAATCAAACTCCCAAACCTGATGCCAAAACTCCTTCCACTTCAAAATCCAATCTTTTCTTTCCTTTTGTCCTTCTTTCCTTCTTCAATCACTTGCATGAAACAGCAAAATATAGCCCATATCAACCCATGCAATAACTGCTGAACAACTAAATATAAACCCAGAAGAAGATGAAGATGAAGAACCCTAAGAAACTTTCAGCTACTTACCGTTTAGAACCCTTCAAAACTTAAAACCCTAGCTCAAGGAATGGAGGATTACACATGCAAGCTTGAGAACAGAAAATGGAGAAGGAAAAGAGCAAGGAAACGTGAGAGAGAGCAGGGAAGAGGAGCCAAAATCTGATAGCTTCTAAAAGAAGCTAAAATTTATGCCTTCTTCTCTCCCCAACATGCACACACTCACTTAAACACATGGCACTCATGCATTGGACCCTCAATTCCACTAACTACACTTTTACCATCTGCTCCATGTACAACTCTTTAAGTCCTTACAAATTACCAATTGGTCACTAAAGGAAAATTCTGTCATTTAATACTTTTAATCCTTTGCAATTAAGTCCTCCTTTCCTTGTAAAATTACTCAATCGCCCTTCATAAATCCAATTAACTTGAAATTTCTACTAGGCCATATTTGGGATGTGACGGGGAGGGTGATAGATTGTTGGTCTTCCAGTGAGACTAGCGAAGAAGACGAAGATGAAGAGAAGGAAGAAAAGTCTGTGGATCTATGGTAGTCAGATGGGGAAGGGAAAAAAGTAAGTGCTATGACAAGAAGTGGTAGTGTAACAGCCCAGTACCCCTCAAAAGGAATATCGACATGTCACACACAACACAAACATTCAAGCAAGAACTAAAGCGGAAGCACTCATGAATAACCATATAAACTTGCATAACTGAACTTATAAAGTATACATGTACTAAGTCATTACATTACATATCAGAATTACATGCCTTACAAAATGTACAAGCAAAAACTGGACTATACAACTTATCACTATACTAGTACAAAAAGAAAACTTTAACTCCTAGTGACCAGCAGATGTGCGACCCAAAACCAAACAAATCCTGCAAACCTACACGGAAACAAACATCCGTGCTAAGCGATAATGCTTAGTGGGGATGTACAAAAACAAAGGACAGCACAAGCATGCATAACAGTGTATACATATCATACCAAGGCATAAATGCAAAGTCAATTACAAAATTATAACATGTACAATTCAATCTTATCGAAACTAACATGCTAAAAGCACCATAACATTCTTATATATGTAACACATAACGGAATCTTAACAATATCAAGTCCACTTGTCGAACATAACTGAGCCAAAAGCATTAATATGAAATGCTCAAAACAAAGCCATCATTCCATCATCAAAAGCCTAAGCTCGATCAACACAAAAGCATACAAGAAGCATGAACTCTCACGGACTGTGGATACGGGTACAAAAGATATCGATGAAATTCAGTATCTAAAACAAAAGACATAAGTCTGAAAACATTCGAATACCAGGAGGTAACAAAAGAGACTTAAGTATCTAGACAAAAGACCATAACGGTCTAAAAAGCAGCCGCGCAAAACCCTTTATAAGCATGTCTATATATCCACTAACTTGACACTTCAGGCTCTCTAACACTCTAATTACTATAAAGTATATTTACATATCCAATATCAATCACATTTCACTCAAATCATGTACAATTCCTACTAGCAAATACTACCTATGATATATAATATGCATGTTCAAACATATTCATATAGTTCACCAAACAAATCCACATACCATTATGATTCAATAACTAAAAAGCATGTACACATTGAATTCCTTTATCAAGGTACTATTCCATAGCCTCACTTACGTATAATTTCCATTGACAAAAGTTCATATACTCATCTCATAATGTTAAACATGAATTGGATAAGTTATAGGAACTTGAAGAGAAGTTCGGGTGCATTTCGGGAAGGATAAACACACAAAAATACTCAAACTAGAGGGGGGGGGGGGGGGGGTAAAGGTAGGAAATGATTCATGCCAACCATGGGATCAAAATGTGAAGGAAAGTCCATCATGTAACTGGTTCTTTTGCGCTCGCAACAGTGGTCTCCTATAGGTGCCCAATGGGATTGCTTTTCACCTCAAACTTGTACCACATAAACCAACATCTAAACCTCATTTTTAGGCAAAATGTCCTTCTTAACAATTGTTCCCTAGGATGTTACGTTTCTAATGGAACAAGTTACAGGTCATTGAGACAAATAAAACATAAGATATGAGCTAAACACACTATATTATTCCAATGGACCCGCCAGAATAAAGACACTTATGTTATGGCCAAGTTTGGGACACTTAGAGCCAGAATTCGATCATAGTCATTTATGTGACTTATATAGATATGGAAGTCATGGTTCTAATGGTAAAAATCTCACAAAAATTGGGTTGTTAAACTCCACCTATCACCAAAACATCACACGAAGGTCTGATACAATCTGAGTAGAGTTTGCCCCTACAACTAGGGTTTATACGTGATCACTAGATTTACTCATGAAAATTCAACTAACTCTTCAACACACATCCATTTTACATTTCAGTTATATCAAATATCAATTAACACATTAAACATGCATCAGTTGACACTACATCACAATTCACTACAAATGCAAAAATCAAAGGGCACACGATCCCTACCTCTAGAAGTGCAGCCGAAACTCCCAATCTCAAATCTTGTCCCTGTCCTTCTCAATCCTTCTATCCGGAACTTCAAACATAGCAAAGAACACCAATACAACACCTCTTAGTCCATTACACAACCAGCTCAAACCAAAAACAGAAATGGAGTAGAAGATGGCCCAACATAAAGCTAAGTCACACTTACCTTCTTAATCCCTTAATAACCTCTTCAAACCATCCAATGCAGAAATTAGCCAAAGGAAGAAAAAATCAAAGAAGAAAGAGGAAGTAAAATCGAGAAAGAGAGGGAAAACAAAGAGATATCACCATTTGCATGCAAAATAAGAATGAGGATAGATTTTCCCACTCAAATCACTTATATTGCATGCAAAAGTCCACTTGGCATATCCTCTCAAAGCCACATGTCTATCTTAAGATATGTGTCCCAAACCCTTCCAAAGTCGTTGCATGATTGCCACATGTCCAAACCAACTCAAAATTCACTTAAAACCCGTTTAAACCAAACTCCAACTGGCGCATTCTGTCGCGCTCACGACAGAAGCTAAACCAGAAATTCTAAAAAAACAAAACTTAACCAGTCTTCTTACGAATGCACACCAAATCATCACAAATCCTACTAGGGTGTATCCCGGCCATTACAATCTCTCCCCCTTAAGAAATTTCGTCCTCGAAATTTCACCCGATAACACAGATAGCAAAACACTTATCACAAAGCAGTCAATCTGTCTACCACTTGAAGTAAACCTTGTACTAATGTCGGATCAAAACAAAAACCCTGACCTCTTGCTGGTGCACGCTCAGGTGCAGGCCTATCCTGTCTGACCGGATTAACACTTTCAATCGTTTCGCCCATATACTCACTTAGATCAGACTCTATTAAGACACTACACAAGACAAGACATTTGCATTAGGCCACAACACTAGACTGACTCACATACAAGGACTCTACACTCAAACAATCACATAGACCAGAACCGACTAAACCGGCGCTCTGATACCACAACTTGTAACACCCCAGTACCACTCAAACGGAATATCGAGATGTCACAAACAACACAAACATTCAAACAAGAGCTAAAGCGGAAGCACTCATGAATAACTGTCACACCCCAACCTATACCATGGAGACTTCTACTTGGATTAAGGGAAGAAGGGTCCAGATAGATAGGAGTGTCACATCCCACTAGTACAAATATGAAAACATCGCATACAAAATGGCATATCAAGGAAAAGTCAAGCTCTGAAAGAAGGAAGAGTGATAATGGACAAAATGAATACTTTTATTAATATACATAAAAGAGGTCTTTACATTTACAACAGATATAAACAAAACAAATATACAAAAGCCCAAGGTACATTGTTCCAAAGGCCAATAAAAACATTATATCTGCTACAAAAGAAAGGAAAGCCTATACTATAAAACCCCGATCTCTAGTTGTGTTGGCCTTCCCGATGCGACACGCCCAGACTATGCATACTCAACCTTCCACACCTGCAAGTTTAAACACCCGTGCTAAGCGAAATGGCTTAGTGGGGAACACAAGATGCATAACCGCTTGTACATTAGCATAGGAGTGTCATGCTGTCGATTTTTACCGCGCACCATGCGCATCCATCGGGTCCCTCATTGACCCTTGGGCTAATCCCAACTAGGAAAGAGACTGCACAACCACGTGTGTGGGAGAAATAAGGGCAGAAGGACCTACTTGCTTGCTTGTGCTCTGTAAGTGTTGCATATCACGACCATGCATTATACCTGCATTTCATGCATCATGCCTAACTTTCTGTCCCTGCAGCCATCATAGATCTGCCCAGTTGGACTAGATCACCAACCGGACGACTTGTAACACCCCGAAAATCACCCTAGAAGAATTGAGTGTCACTGGTGTAATAATGTGCATGATAATTAGGGTTTACAGCCTTGGACCTAAGTGAGAAAGTGAAGTGCGGGACTTAATTGAAGGAAAATAAAGTATTGTAGTTGCTGAATTGTACTTTGTATGATTAACTAGCAAATGAAGATTTATTTAGTGTAATGGCTGTTAATTAAGTTAATCAAAAGTTAGTGGGATCAGCTGTATGTTAGTGGATTTAGCTAGATGCTAGTGGACTCCATGTGTTAGTGTGTGAACCAGCCACCTTGTGTAGGGAGAGTGAGAACTTGACACCTCATTCTTACATGCAAGCATGAGGTGGATTAGTGAGTAAACCTGTCTTTTGTTCCTTGATTCAGCCATTTTGATCCCTTGATCCGGCCCTCACTCTCTCATGAGTTCATTCTTCCTTTTTGCTCTTCTTTCATTTGTTCTCTTTGACCATGGAGACCAAAGGGTAGATATTGATAGATAGAAGATTGTGCATTATTGTCTAGAAAAGGTATATTGATGTTGAGTTCATCTTCTTCATATCTTTCTATTTGCTTCATAATTGTTATGGGTAAAGTCTAATGGACTTAAATGGGTTGTGTGCTTATGTGTTATGAGTTGAAGAGCCAGGTAGAGCTGGAAAAGGGAAGGAGAAAGTCAATATAGAAGAGTAAGAAGGAGTGCTCCAAGAGGTTAGGGATTTGTTGTGTTTTGATGTGATTAGTGTGTTTGAAGTTCTTGTAAATGAGATGTGATACTGATTTTGTTATTGATATTGAATTGGATAGTGAACAAGTGTAAAGTGATTATTGTAGTGATATTAGTGTTAATAGCATCTAGTGATTTGTAATATTTATTGGCATGCTCAAATTGATTGTGCATCATGACATGTAAATGAAGAGGTAAAGTATGCTTGTGTGGTGAAGAGGGTTGCCCAAGCATGTGAATGCAAGAATGCCAAGTGTGAGAAAAAGCACAGCTGTGTCTTGGTAAAACACAGCTGTGAAGTGGAAATTTGGCATGCGTCACGGTGACAACCAAATTGGTTGTGACCGTGAGGCATCAAAATGAGCATTCTGTTTTGAAGTGCAGTATGTCACGGTGACAATCAAACTCATTGTGACCGTGACATACCCCAGACATGCATTCTGCCCGTGAGTTGGTCATAAGTCACGGTGACAATCAGATTGATTGTGACCGTGACCTATCACAAACTACATTCTGTTTTGGGGATTCAATATGTCACGGTGACAACCAGATTGATTGTGACCGTGACCCCTCTGTCTTGGCAATGTAACCCTATTGCATATGAATGTATAAATTGTGCAATCTTATCTATAACTAGGAGCCTTATTGTATGAGCATTATATCAATGATAAATGAAGTTATGTGCATACAACTAGGGTGATTATGTGAATTAGAGATGCATGATAGCCTAACTAAGCTTGAATGCATCATCATGCGAACATGTGACAATGTGAATTACAAATGCATAACAGCCTAACTAAGCTTGATTGCATTATCATGCGAATTATGAACATGTGAGGAGAATCAAATCATGCGAATGAATTTAATATGCGAATGAATAATGCCATGAGAATGAATGCGTAGTGTGTGAATAAAGTAATAAGCCTATAGTCGAGTCGTGGATAAATAAGCATGCTTATGAAGGGCTAGTGATTTGCGGCTGCTAGTGATTGATACCGACGGGTGTCTAGTGATTGATACCGACGGGTATTTTGTGATATAGCGATCGAGACTTCTGTCTTTAGTGATATAGTGTTCGAGGCCTCGGTCTCTAATGTTATTGATCAGTGTACCCGTATCCATTCCTAAGACTATACAGGCTATTAATGAATAACAAGAATATTGTATGTGTTCATGATAAATATGTGTTGGAATTATTGTTCTTGATGATAGTGTGATATTTATGCCATGGTATTGAATTAGAAATAATGCAATGAGCCTACAATTGGCTTAGTGTAGTGACTAATGAGCAGTGTACATGGATATTGAATGATAGTGACTTATTGTTCCTCATTGACTTGGTGAAGTGAATATTGAACATGGTAAGTGAATAGCGATTTAAAGCATGTTATAGATAGCTTATGACTTGTGATTAACATGAGTTACAGCGTATTGACATGATAGTGTAATATTGATCTAGTGAGTGTACATCATATGCCATATGTGTTAAGCATGCTCTCTATTATGTAATGCTTTGTGATTATTGTGTTAGTACCTGTTTGTACATCCCCACTAAGCGTTATCGCTTAGCACGGGTGCTTGTCTCCCATGTAGGTTATGAATTGGAGTCGAGTTTTTGAAGAAGTACTGCAGGCCACCATAGGAGCGTGAAGTGTCTCTTCAAGTGTATAGTTTTGTATTTGGAGCTCCATTTTGTAAAAGCTATTCTTTTGTATATATATAGTGTTATATGTAACGTATAGTAGTGAAGCTAGTAACTTGTAATAGTGTATAGTGAAGAACATCCGATAAAATTATAGTGTAGTGGTATGCATGAATTATAAGAAATGGTAATGTTAAAATGTAAGGAAAGTAA
Organism: Excoecaria cochinchinensis; assembly: GCA_947683425.1. Lineage (NCBI taxonomy): Eukaryota > Viridiplantae > Streptophyta > Magnoliopsida > Malpighiales > Euphorbiaceae > Excoecaria > Excoecaria cochinchinensis. The sequence goes on from CANTUQ010000004.1 coordinate 11,375,996, forward strand.
ATAAGATAATTGCATGATAGTGCTGTGTAGCGCTCCCTTGTCCATCCAGGGGGCATTGGGGTGTCACACGACTGATCCGAGTTCCTACTCCCGAGCTGTCAGATAGAGAGGGTCTACCAAGAATCTTATAAGAAATCAGTGGTACAGTATCTCAGATGGCAAACTCGCCTAGGGGGGATAACGCCACCAGGGCCATGATCGCGGAAGAAGTGGGCCGTCGGTTTGAGGAATTCGAGGGTAGGATGATGAATATGTTGACCGCCTTGGCACAGCAGAATGCTCCACAGAATCCTCCTCCTCCTCCTCCTCCAGTGAGACAGAATGAACCAGAAGAAGAAAGGGTTGAAAGACGAGAAGAACCTATTCGACTGCCTCCAGTAGAGTTAAGGTCAGTAGCCTCGGGAGAGCAGAGAAGAAGGCCTGTGCTGAGAATTGATGATGATAGAGATATCGAGGATGATAGGATGAGCATTGCATCTGAGAAGGGGAAGGCGCCTCAAGCTGATGACCTTATTCTGAAAAAAATGGAGGAGAGGTTTGAAGCCATGGCCCGTATGATAGGTAGAGCTCATGGGATGAATCCGGAGGATAAGGAGTTGGACGGAGAGGACCCGATCCCTTATAACTTTAAAATGCCGGATGTGCCGAAGTTCGATGGTACTTCTGACCCTACCGCACACGTGAAATAGTATTCTCTGGTCAAGAAGGGGACCACGTTGTCCAAGAAGCAGAAAGTAGAATACTTTTGTCTGAGTCTGACCTCTCATGCCATTGACTGGTATCATGGCCTTGACCGCCACACTAAAGAAGATTGGGATCTGCTCACTGAAGAGTTTTTGAAGCAGTATGACTGCAATACCAGAATGGAGGTGACTCTAAAATATCTTGAGCTACTCCAGCAGAAGACCGGGGAATCTTTCCATGATTATCTCACCCGATGGCAGAACCGAGTAATGGAGATGCGCCGAAAGCCGGACACCCGGGATCATATTCATTTATTTATCAAGAACGCAAGCCCATACTTGAAAGAGGGGTTGAAGATGAAGGGGTTGAAGGACTGGGAATCTCTCAAAGATATAGCCATCGAAGCAGAGGGAGAACTCTTGACTCGAAAAGCTAGCAATGACAATTTCGCCAAAAGGGCTAACCCCGGTCAAGGAACCAGCAGGCCGGCAGGTCCCAGTAACAGCACTAGAAGAACGGGTGAAGTGTCTGCTACTGAGGTAACCACCCAGAGGAAGTTTTCGAACTTGGGGAGACCATTATCCTTGGTCTTGAGGAGGTTAATGAAGGAGGGAAAATTGCACCCTCTGGCTCCTAGGCCAGCTTTGACGCAAGGGAAACTTGGACATAAAGATAATGAATTCTGTGCGTTCCACCAGCACTCAGGCCATATCACAGATAAATGCAAAGCGCTCTGACACTCTATCCAAGACTTGATTGATAGCAAGCAGATTTCTGACCCTGAAAATAGGGAAACTGAGAAGAAGCCCGGTTATAATGCCATACCACCACCCGTGTTTATGATCAGATCTAGCCTGCCAGAGTGGTACGTGTTATAAGATCTATATGGGAGAGAGAAGTTCGCTGCTGGTTATCCCGAGGATAGAGAGGAGAAGGCAGTTGTGGCGACCCTTGATTGCTGGTCTAGCAGTGAAAGCGGTGGAGAAGCCGAGGATGAAAAAGGAATGAACCTTGATTTGTGGGGCTCCGATGGAGACGAAGGAGAGATAGGGGCTATAACGAGGAGTGGAAGAGTGATCCCCGAGATTATAAGGCTACCTGAGCCAGTGCAGCCGTCAGCAGAGAAAGAGCCAGAGGAGAATCAGATTGTAAGACAGTTGAAGAAAACTGCAGCTCAAATATCCATCTGTGATCTATTGAGGCAATCCCCCTCTCATAGGCAGAAGGTAGTAGAAGCTTTGGTTGAGGCCACGGTCGCCACCACTATTTCCCCATTAGAACTTTTGGGTTTAATTAAGGGAGGATCCGAGGAGAGATTGGTCTTTTCTGACGCCGACCTACCTGTTGAAGGCCGCAACCACAACCGACCCTTGTGCATCAAAGCACAAATTAACGATAAGCACACTGCTTGCGTTATGGTAGACAACGGGTCTTCTATTAATGTGTGCCCTTTGATAGCTTGCAAGCTTTTGGTTTAAACGAGGATATGCTCAGCGGATCGGATCTGACCGTCACAGCCTATGACAAACTCGAGGAGGCAAGCCTCAGGAACCTTTAAGACCTTGGTCAAGACAGGACCTATTGAAGTGGAGGTTGAATTTGTAGTTCTGCCCATACCCGCTAACTTCTCAGCTTTGCTTGGGAGACCCTGGTTTCATAAATTAGGGGGAGTGCCATCCACACTGCATCAGATGATAAAGTTCCCACACAAAGGGGAGGTGGTGACTATCAAAGCGGCCAGGGAGAACCAGGTCTCAGCGCTGGAAATTGCCAATCAGCTATTTAGCGGCTTCCACGTGTCCATGATAAGGGAAGAGTATGGGTCAGTGGATAGCCCAGCTGTGGTTAATATGATGAAGAAGATGCATTATCTTCCTGGGGCTGGTTTAGGCAGAAACTCCCAAGGATTGCAAATAACGGTCACCACTCGAGGGCAAAAGAACCGGAAAGGTCTGGGGTATAGAGGTGGCTTCGGCAAGAAGAAGGTAACGGATAAGATCCCCCATATAACAGAGAGCTTCGTACCAGTATCCTCAGTTTGTGCTTACACTGGCGAAGACGAGCCGCATTGGGTAGAGGGGAGGATTGTCCCTGGCTTCGAGATCTTTAACGATGTGTATGACTGGCATGTCGGTTTTGTCAAGACTGTCGAAGACTTCTGGGATGAGGAAGTTATTACTCAGGGTATCACTTGGGACAGATACGAGCTTGAGGAGGTCATTACTGAGAAGATGATAGCTGCCAGGCTAAAAGGGAAAGGGAAGATAGCAGAATTAGAGCTGAAAATAGAGAATTTGAAATTTTCCTCCGACGAGCCTGAGGGGCCTCTGCTGAATCAGGAAGCCAGTGAGCAAGCTGCAACGGCATCAACCTCTGGAGTAGCAGAAGAAGACTCTAGTTTAGACTGTCTTTTTATTCCCGAACTCTTTTATGATGTAAATGATAACTATAATATTATTAATAAGACAAACAATTTCTCTTATTTGTGCGATGTTTCTAATGGTTTCGACATGCATGAACATGATCATACTCCATCAATTTTTGACATCGATTACACTGATACAACGCCTTTTAATCTTGGAACCTCAGAAAATCCGAGAGAAATTCTAATAGCATCAAATATAACTCCTGAGGAGAGAAAAAATTTAGAGAGAATAATAAGAAACATGAAAAAGTCTTTGCCTGGACCTATGAGGACATGCCGGGAATTGACTGAGATGTAGCAGAACATGCTATCCCAACTTATCCGGATTGCAAGCCAGTGAAACAGAAGTTGAGAAGGCTCAGACTAGAGTGGGCTGACAAGGTCAAGGAAGAAATTCGACAGCAGATTGAAGCCAAATTCCTTGTTGAAGTGCAGTATCCCACATGGCTGGCAAATGTGATCCCTGTAGCAAAGAAGAATGGGAAGGTCAGAGTATGTGTGGATTACCGAGATCTGAACAAGGCCTGCCCTAAAGATGATTTTCCATTGCCCCATATCGATGTGTTAATAGACAGCGCCGCCAATTGCGCGATGTATTGCTTTGGAGATGGATATGTGGGATACAACCAAATCCTGAACAAGATAGCTGATCGGGTTAAAATCGCCTTTATCACAGAATGGGGAACCTATGCCCACCGAGTCATGCCTTTCGGCCTAAAGAACGCAGGGGCCACATACCAAAGAATGGCGACCAAGATTCTGAGCGACCTGATTCATAAGGAAGTAGAGGTATATGTCGATGACATGATGGTCAAGTCAGCCACCCGAGAGGGACACTTCGAAGCTCTAGAAAAATTCTTCATCAGGATTGATAAGTACAATCTGCGACTTAACCCCAAGAAGTGCATTTTCGGAGTGACTTCCGGAAAGCTATTGGGACATGTCGTCAGCCAGAGGGGAATAGAAATTGACCCGGACAAGGTGAAAGCCATCAGAGAGATGCCTATGCCGCAAAAAGAGAAGGATGTTAGGAGTTTCCTGGGCAAGCTGCAGTATGTCAGCCGATTCATTGCCAAGCTCACATCAATATGCGATCCCGTTTTTAAGCTGCTTAGAAAGAATCAGCCTGTGGTCTGGAATGAAGATTGCCAGAAAGCTTTTGACAGCATCAGGGAATACCTGTTGAATTCGCCAGTGCTAAGGCCGCCGCAGCCGATTAAACCGCTTATCCTGTACCTGGCAGTAGAAGGCCGTTCTTTGTGTGCCATGATGGCTCAAGAAGATGAATTTGGGGTGGAGTTTGCAATTTATTATCTTAGCAAGAAATTTTTGGCTTATGAGATAAAATATGCTGAAGTAGAGAAGATCTGCCTCGCAGTAATTTGGGCATCAAAGAAACTAAGGCATTACTTCCACTCATACAAAGTTCAAGCAGTGGCCAAGCAGAATCTGTTAAGATATTTGCAGGAAGCACCGTCTTTGCTTGGAAAGATGGGAAGGTGGCTGCTCTTAATACAAGAGTTTAATGTGCAATACATCACCCGCAAAACTATTAAGGGGCGAGCCGTAGCCAAATTTCTTGCTGAGAATCCTATTCAAGGTGACACTCCCGAGTTCACCTTTCCTGATGAGAGCATAGTCGCGACTTCTGTTCGGGGATGGCAGCTGCACTTTGACGGGGCAGTGAATAGCAGAGGGGCCGGAATCGGAATCGTCTTGACAACCCCAGATGATGAGAAACTTCCCCTAGCAAAGAAGCTGAGGTACAAAGCAACCAACAATGAAGCCGAATATGAAGCTTGCACTTTCGGGCTAGAAGCTTTAGCGGCATTGAGGGCAAGGAACATAGAAGTCTTTGGTGACTCATCCTTGGTGATCAACCAGATCCGAGGTGAGTGGGCCGTAAAAGAAGAACGGCTGATGCCCTAAGTTGAGTATTTGAGAGGGATATGTGGGCAGTTTGAGACTTGCACTTTCCACTTCGTGCCCAGAGATGAGAATCGTCTAGCTGATGCGTTGGCAACCTTAGTGTCGATGTGGGATAATCCTGAGGGAGTAGCTATGAAACCAGTACTGATTTCAAGTTCTGATAAGCCCAGTTTTGAAACCGAGCCTGTAATGGAAGTGGAGGTGGCAGATGGGAAACCGTGGTACTTCGACATCATGAACTACTTGGAAAACAACAAATTTCCAGAAGAAGCCATTGAAAAAGATGAGAGGATGATCCGTAAACTATCTACTCAGTTTATATCCTCAGAAGGGGTGTTGTACAAAAGGCAGTCGGACGGGATTCAACTCAGGTGCTTGAATGAAAAAGAAGCTCGCAAAGTGATGGAGGAAACCCATGCAGGTGTCTGTGGGGCTCACATGAATGGTTTGACCTTGGCCAAGAAGATTATGAGACAAGGCTTTTATTGGCTTACAATAGACAATGATTGCTCAAAATATGTCAAACAATGCCAGTTGTGCCAACAGTACGCAAACTTGAGACACCTGCCAGTATCAGAGCTACATAACTTGACATCACCTTGGCCTTTCGCTGCTTGGGGGATAGATATCATTGGAGAAATTCGCCCTACGGCATCCAATGGGCACCGATACATCATAGTCGCAATTGACTATTTTACCAAATGGGTAGAGGCGGAATCCTTCAAGAAGATTGATGCGAGGGATATGGCAAAGTTCATAGAGAGAAATCTGATCTGCAGATATGGCCTCCCTCATCACATAGTGTCTGAAAATGGGGTGCAGTTCATGGGAGAAACCAGGAAGCTCCTTGAGAAGTATGGTGTCGAGCATCATAAATCCTCTCCCTACCGACCGCAAGCGAATGGGGCAGTAGAGGCCGCAAATAAGAATATGAAGAAGATCCTGTCCAAAATGGTCCAAACCTACAAAGAATGGGCTGAAAAGTTACCCTTCGCCCTGTGGGGATATAGAGCGACGGTGAGGACGTCTACAGGCGCTACACCATTTTCCCTAGTATACGGAACGGAAGCAGTATTGCCAGTAGAGATAGAGCTTAAATCGCTGAGGGTAGTCATCGAAGCCCAAGTCCCGGAGGCCGAATGGGCGCGGCAAAGGCTACAGCACTTGAACTTGTTAGACGAGAGTAGGCTGAAAGCTTATTATCATAATCAGATTTACCAAAAGAGATTGGCAAGAACTTTCGGAAAGAAGGTGAGAAAGCATCTGCTGAAAGAAGGGGACTTAATGTTCAAGCAGATGAGGCCAGGCATACCAGACATCAGAGGGAAATTCAGACCTACCTGGGAAGGGCCGTATATCCTTAAGAAGCTGCTGTCCAAAGGAGCTGCAATCTTATCGGATAGTGATGGGAACGAATTCAAAGAGCCAATCAACGCCGACAGACTCAAAAGGTTCCACGGCTAAACAAAGGTTGTAGTCAGAGAGTACTGCATCTCACAGATACCGTTCAGGTCGGGACAAGGCTAGCGGATTACCAGCGGTAGAACAGATCTCAAACAGAGGTTATAGTCAGAGAGTACTGCATCTCACAGACACCGTGCAGGCTGGGATTGTAACACCCCGCCATCCCCGTTGGAAGGATACCGGAGTGCCACGCGGACAAACACATATAACGAATCCATATACACATGTATAAACAAAAACCTATAAAACGTAAAGAAATTTTTAATCATATAATAGTAAATCCTTTTTACATGTAACATATATATATATCAATATCGTTTTATAAAAAGAGGCTCGTAAGCAAATACATATACAAAATAATATTTGTTCCTTTACAAAAGATTTACTTTGCTATACCCAAGCCATATACAAAAATTTACAGCGGAAGACTTCAAAAATAACTTCAGCAAAAGACTCCTAGTGGCCAACCTGCAGATACCTGACTCCAAGCTAAACTCGCCACCTGCACGGGAAAAGAGCCCGTGCTAAGCGATAACGCTTAGTGGGGAGGAACAAAACAAAATAACAATATACATATACAATATAGTATCTCATCACCTTTATGATATTTACAATATAAGCAACTAGCAAATACAAACATACTTTTCTGATTACACCGATACAGGATATACAAGAATTCATGTGCAACATATACTTTTAATCATGTCAATAAACATCTCAACATATATATCACATATAAACATGTAGCCTGATTAGTCTGGTATAAGCCTAAGAAGTGGATACGGTCATTTGGATACTGATAGAACACAGTATCCCAAGCATATAGAGACATGAGTCTCGAACATATAATTTTCATATAGAGACCGAGGTCTCGCTTTATTTCCATATAGACCAAACATGGTCGAAACAAGGATCCAAACGGACCCGCATATATCATTTTATCATATAGCAGCTGCACACACACTCTGACCTAAGTAAGCGCTTACTTATCCACTACTATGACTTATTCAGGCTTAAATGATACAACTCAATAATTCATATATTATATCATGTGGATTGCATTTAATACTAGGTTATAATTCATGTACACATGTATATAGATCAAATTTCAGAACATTTAAACATATACATATCAATACTGAAGGTAAAAAGAACATATAGCTCACATTGAATTAATCCATGTTAAATAAATTATAAAATGTGTAAATCATGTACATTAATTATTAATCAAGAATTTAAAACCCAATATTATTCAATTATTAAATACAAACCAGATTTTTAAACTAATTAGTTGTCATGCAGTATAAAACCTTTGAAATCAGAAGTTTTTAAACCTTGCTTTTAAGAAAACAAGCAGCTGAAGGAAGACTGGTCACGTCGTGACCTCCAGTCACGTCTCGTGACACAGCTTCACGCGAGTGTCAAGCAAAAGAGCAAGCAAGAACAGGCGGTCACGGCGTGACCATCAGCCACGTCTCGTGACGCCTGTGAGGAGAGGGAGAGAGATCACGAGATGAGTTCTCGTGACACGCAGGGAGACAGGCGAGGTCGCGAGGCGTGATGCTACATCACGTCGCGACTTCCCAAGGGGAGGAAGGTCACGGCGTGATGCTTCATCACGCCACATGATCTTCCTCTCACAAATCTGCTTCTCCTTCTCAATCTCCATCATCTTCTCAAAACCAATTTCCAGAAGAACGTGGAAAAACCCAGAAAACCAAGAAAATAGAGTACTTCCTAAATTCAAAACCCCAGCATACCCAAAACCATTTTTCATGTAAAAAAAATCATGCTAACACATACCTCTAGGTCTTCTGAGCACATTTACAGCAATTTCACTCACATTATTAACATTATCATATAATCACAGTAAACAAACAGAGAGTCTCAAACCCATAATCTTTCCTTTTAACGCTCATATATATGAACTTCCATATAACATGCAAAACAATAAAACTTAAACACTACTAATTATACATGTAAATTCAATTACTCATGCATTCTAATAAACTAATACACGTAACTGACATTCATATAAAAACAGCAACTAGGATCCAAAATGAGAAAGGCAGACACTCCCAAACCTGTTACTGAAGTCCAAAAAGAACGACCACTGCACTTCTCAATCCACAATTTTGCCCTTTCCCTTCTCTTTTCTTTTATCTTCAGAAGCTTGCAACAAATGAAACCATAATCAAACCCAAGGACAGAATCTCTAAATAACTCAAATGAGAAGAAGAACCACACGAAACCAATAGCCACTTACCTTCTGTAACCTCTTTTCCAATCTCAAACCCTAGTTCCACAATGACAGAACACACATGCAAATGGGAAAAGAGCAGCAAATGGAGAGGGAAGGGATGACTAACGTTAGAGAGAGCAAAAGAGAGAGAACCTCCTGAGTTTAGTTTTCCAGGAACCTAAGAAATTCAAACCTCTCTTTTCCCTCACCCACGTACACACACCCACTCTCCACCTGGCACACATGCACAGTTACACAATTCCACTAAACCCATTTACAAACCGATCCACTCAATAATACCAATAAAACCTTGGCAAATTACCTTTTACTCACCAAAATAAAATCTGCCATATAAAATACTTTTAATTCTTGCAATTTAATCCACTTACCTCTTGCAAATTACCCAATTACCCTTAATTGTCCAATTAAAAATTGTTTAATCTAATTAGGCCACTTATGGGGTGTGACAGGGATGAGGCTAGCGGATCACTAGCGGCAGAACAGATCACAAATAGAGGTTATAGTCAGAGAGTACTGCATCTCACAGACACCGAGTAGGCCGGGATGAGGCTAGTGGATCAGTAGTGGTAGAACAGATCGCAAACAGAGGTTGTAGTCAAAGAGTATTGCATCTCATAGACACCGTGCAGGCCAGGATGAGGCTACCGGATCACCAGCGATAGAACAGATCGCAATAATGGATTCAGTTGGACAACACTTCACCTCACACCATGCAGGCCGGACGAGGCTAACAGGACACCGGCGATAGAACAGATTGCAAAAGAGGATGCAGTTAGACAACACTTCACCTCACACCGTGCAGGCCGGGACGAGGCTAGCCGGACACTAGCGATAGAACAGATTGCAATAAAGGATGCAGTTAGACAACACTTCACCTCACTCCATGCAGGCCGGGACGAGGCTAGCCGGACACCAGCAATAGAACAGATCGCAACAGAGGGTGCAGTTAGAGAACACTTCACCTAACACCGTGCAGGTCGGGACGAGGCTAGCAGGACAACATTGATAGAACATATCGCAACAGAGGATGCAGTTAGACAACACTTCACCTCACACCGCGCAGGCCGAGATGAGGCTAGCGGGACAGACCAGCCGCCGTGCAGACCGAGATGAGGTTAGCGGGGGACAGCGCTTGAACAGATCGCAACAGAGGATGCAGTTAGACAACAATTCACCTCACACCGTGCAAGCCGACCGAAGGCGAGCGGGACAATGCAATAGAAAAGATTGCAAACGAGCCACAGTCTGATAGCGCTACAGCTCAACGGCAACCAATCGCAACATTCCACATAGCAAAAAGGTAAGGGCTGCCTCAGGTACGCATCTCTTTCCTTCTTCTCTGAATTTTGGCTCATCTAGGCACTAGTGCACTAGTTTTCACAAAATTGGGGGTAACTGTAGAAATCTGGTCCCGATACAGTCCAGATCAGAGTTACCCAATGATGATAAGATGCCTTGTCATAGGCAAAAAGGTTGAAAGTGGTGATTTCCTATTTAAATTTGCATTTTAGAGTGAAAAATTAAAAAATAATAAAAAATATTTTGAAAATTAGATTTGAAAAATGGGGTTTAGAAATTGTAGTATTTTTAGTTAATCTTTAATAATAATAAAAAAAAAATTTCCGAGCGTCGGCGCCTTGTGGCAGCGCGCAGCACCTGTGCGTGCTGCGAGTCGCTGCGGCGTGCAGAGCACAATCGAGCGGCTCTCCACGCGCAACCAGCGCCGACGGGCGTCCGTAGCCCCTGTTCTGCCGCAAATAGCCAATTTCGCCCCAAAATCAATTTTTCCAATTTTTTTCCACAAAATTCGATTTTTTATCACTTTTTTAAGGGATTTTCAGGTTTTTTTCACTTTTAAAATTTAAAATAGATAATATATGATTTTATTAGGTTTTATCGCTTGAATTATTTTTATTTTCCTATTTTTAAGGTATAAAAAGAATAAGATGGAAAGAAAAAAGGGGGCATTTTTTCTAGGGTTTTTTTTCACCTTTTCTCTTCTTCTTCCTCTCAAATTCTCTCTAAAATTTTCAGACTTTCCCCACCAAAGAAAGAACAAAAAAATTCAATTCGTCTTTTTCATTTTTTTTTCCAATAGAATTTCTTCTAAACATATATTTAGAACGAGTTTTGTTGGTAGATTTAATTTTGAGACAAATACAACAATTTTTTGCTCTCAAAATTCTTTTTTAACTTTTTATTTGTGTTCAATTAAACTTTCTTCCATTGATTTTCTTTTGAATCTTTTTTTGATGAAAAATTAATTTTAAGACAAACAAAATAATAGTTTGTTATCAAAATCTAATTTTTTCATTTGATTTTCTAAAAATAAGATTTTTTTTTCATATGTTTTGTCTCTTAAGACAAACAAATAATTGTTTGTTCTTGGGATCATTTTTATTTTTTACTAATAAAAATCATTCTTTAGGCAAAGAAATTAATTCTTTGTTTTTAAAGAATTTTTGATCATTTTTTAATCTTTTTTTTCTTGGAATAAAATTCTAACATGTTCATATCTCAATTCTAATCTTGCAAACCAAACCAAGGAAATCAATCATCATTTTTACCTTCATCGAATCCGAAACTCTGAGGGTAAACATTCCGCGCTTGACGCTTTTATTTTCCTTTATTTATTTTTGTTCATATTTAATTTATTCATGTATATTTTTATTGTTTTTATTTATTTATTTATTTTATTAATTTGTATTTGTTTTATTTAATATGCTCATATATTATTTTATTCTTGTTCATGTGAATATTGATTTCTTATTATTGCTAACATGTAAATAATCTATTTTTGCTTTGATTTATCGTTATTTTTAACATGTAATTAATTAATTCATTTCGATTGATCTTTTTGGCCATGTAAATATTTTATGTCAATTGGGATAACATTAATTAATCATGTCACTCATTTAATTATTTTCATCATTATTTTATTCATTTTTTATTATTCTTTTTTCATTGTTATTATCATATATATTCATTATTTATTTATTTATTTTCATTATTCATTATTATTATTATGATGTTCATATTTTTATGTATTAATTCATTAACATGTTTTGTTTATTTCAATCACATCATTTAATTCATTTGTCATTTATATCGCATTTTTCTCATTTATTTTAGTTTATTAATATTTTAATTTATTTGCCATTTTTTATGCCATCTCACTTTATTTTATCTCATTTTATCATTTATTATATATTTGATTTATTTAATTGATTTAATTACTAACATTATTTGATTTGTATTTTGTTTTTTTTGTCAAAATTTATTTTCTTTAATTGGGCATTTTTGCGAGCATACGAGGAGATCCAGAAGGCTCATTTAGGTAGATATTTAATTGCTTTATTTGTAATATTTCGTTTATTTGGCTTTTTCATTTATTTTTCCATGTAATCTTTAATAAAATTGTTTATTTTAGACATGCTAAAAAGAAAATCTCAAAAATATTTCTATTAATTAATTTGGCATTTTTTCTAAATAAAAATGGGACCAATGTCCTAGTTTTTCATACCCAAATAAACCATTACCTTTAACACTTTTTTTAAAGTATGCATGCGAGGATCAATGTCCTCATCATTAATGAATATCCCGATTTATGCATGATTTGTATTTTATTTACAATGGGGGTTGTATTCTGCCCCTAGTTTTGTTGTATTTGCTTTCACGTGCTTTACTTTGATTAGGTTTTATTTATTGCTTTTCCTTGAGTGGACAACCTGCGCTTTAATTAACTGCATTAAAATGAATGAGAAATGGGATGAAACTCTAAATTCAAAGCTCAATTATAAACTTAACCAAGGTATGAATAAATGGAAAGTCTCGAACCCACTCTTGTCTTAGGCTCAACGAGGTTAGAGGACCATCTCAATGTTTCATTGGGATGGGGCCTCCAAAATATCTCTTGTGGCCCACCAAAAGGCCCAACTCGAATAATCCTAGGCTCCACGTGTCACACCCCAAATCGGGCCTAGTTGAACTTGGTAAGCTAACTTGGATAAGTGAAGGGTATTCCGATAATTATGCATGAGGAATTTGGATAATAAGGATTTATTTGCTAAGTAATTAATTTAAATAAGTTAAGTGTGGGAATTATTGGGTGTTCATGTGGTCTATGGTTGTAGGGTGTTTCATTGTGGCTTTTATCTAGTGGTTAGTGTGTTTGGTACCAAGGTTGGAAAATATCTAGTTAAGAGTTATCAAGTGAGGTAAGTGTATGGTGCCTTGGTGTTTGAAGTCAAAAGGTGGAATTTTGGTCCAATAAGAACTTGCCAAGTGGCAAGGTTGGTGTGCATTAATGAAGGAAATAAGAAAAGAGAGTGAGAGAGAAAGAGAACACAGATTTGTTCCCGTTATCCCTTCCCTCTCATGCCTCCTCTTCCTCTTCTCTTCTTCATTTATGCTTTTTCCTCTTCTTCTTTGTTTGGCTGGGATTTAAACTTGCTTAGAAGTGGTTTTGACTGAGTTTTGGAGCAAGATTAAGGAGGTATGTGTTTGAGTTTAGGGTTCCTGCGTTTTGGGTTCCTTCCTCCTCTTCTTCTTTGTTTTTGTTTGAGTTATTTGGGTTTGGATATGTAATTTTATGGGTTTGTGTTTGTGCAAGTTTGTGGTGCTAAGAAGAAGAAAAGCAAGGGAAAGAGGAAAATTGAAGATTAAAGCTTGAAGTGATTGTGGGTTGTGCTTCAAAAGAGGTTTGGGAACTTATTTTCTGCATTTTCTATTTTGGGTTGTCTGCCCTAATTCTCCTTTGGATCATTAATGTGTAGTGTGTGTGTGTGAGATTTCCAGAAATTTGAGTGTTGATATGAGGTTATGCATGATTTATTTGGGAAATTGTGTTTATAGTATTGTTGGCATGTTATTATTTGAATGAATTCTGGAAATTTGTGATGTTCTTGATGTTGTTTTTAGAATTCATGAATAGGATTTGGTTATGGCATGATTTGATGATGATTGGTTGGTTTATTATTATGGTATGGGTGAGGATTTATTGTTTGGAATGAGAATTTTTGGGATTTTGGCTTGAATGATCTGGAAATCCCGTGGCTCTGTCACGAGTCCTGACACCTGTCACGATTCATGACAGTAAGCCCTTGTTCACAAGTCGTGACAGCTTCGGCTTCGTCACGAGTCGTGACAGTAAGCCCCTATCACTAGTAGTGACGACTTTCATGAGTCATGACAGTAAGCCAAGCCCCTGTCACTAGTAGTGACGACTGTGACGAGTCGTGATAGTAATCCCCTGTCACGAGTAGTGACAACCTCCTCTCCCACAGCATGTTCTAAATGTCTTCTGTCTTGAATTTTGATGTTTTAATTCTTGTCCTTTGTTCATTTTTAACTTATGTTCTGGTTTTAATAGTTATTTAACGTCACCTAAGTTTTTAAGTTATATTTAACTGTAATTATCTTTTTTGCATCGTATTATATTGAATATTATGTTTCGATTATGGAATATTTTGCATGGCCTGCAAGAGTATGTCTAGTGGATAGTTAGGCATGCCTAATAGAGTTTCGTTAGCTGCAGCCCCTTTGAACGTTTGGACCCTGATCAGGTCCCTGTTTGGTTCCTCGCGAACCCTTTAATGTTTTTGGATCTTGATTAAGATCCCCTAATGTTAAAGTGTTTCGAATGAGAATTTAATGTGATTACTTCGATTCGTACCTGTAAGGTGCGCCCGTTTGTGCCAGCGAGGCACTGTCTGATTACTCGTTATCCACTATTTTGAGTCAGCAGGTATTCTGTTTATTTTGTCTAATATGAACAAGAGAATGTGATATTTGTATGAGTATAATCTTTGTCATGTGGATCGGAATTGTATCCGAATGTGTTTATGAACCTCTGAATGGGTTGGGTATGACCTAAACATATGAATTGGACATATTTATCTGTGTATCTGTATATAAGAATATTGTATTGTGAATGTATTTGTATGTCATCAATGGTGGATATAACTAATGGAATTAAGACTTGTATGACATTGATCATAACTGCTCTAATGCCATGAACATATTTTATTATGTTAGGCATATGAGAATGTGAATCTGACTAGTTAGGTTATAAGCATATGAAATACTCTGTATAAGAATGTAAGCTGAGTTCGAATCAATGTGGTTAATTATGTATATATGAATGAGGTTCTGTACTGCTAACCATTGTGGAAGTATGTGTTTAAGTGTGTGTATTAAGGTGATCTGGGCGATTGAACGATCACATACATGTAATTTGGGACATAATGCATATGGATCGGCCTTGGTAAGTGCATGTACGGTAATGGATGTTGATGAGGCAAGTTAAAATGTATAAGAATATGATTTTGAACTAGTATATGCTCTAAATGTAATATTTGACTATATGTTCCGTTGGTCTTAACTATTGTAGTATCCTCAGCATGTAGTCATGTTTCTGCGTGTATGGCATGATATGTTACGTTATGTGATGGTGTTGTACTTTTATACGGTGGACATGGAGTGTTTGATGTCTTTCCCTTGGGTTCGGTTAATGTGTGTGTTATGGCATGAAAAATGTATGTTTAAGCAGCCAGTGTTCTTAGCATGATAATTATTATTATGGTAATGATGTTTTATGTGAATGAGTTATCAGTTAATGCATGGGTACCCCGGTATGATATTTTGCACGTGTAACATCTCTTGTGTCTGCGCACGGTAAGACATTGATACTTGATACCTCGGTAAGTATATGCGTGTGGGATTGTAAGTACTTCTGCATGTTAATACTTGTATTTTTGTATAACCTTCTGTTTGTATTAGTTCGACTAAGATGATTATAGGAATGTGGTAACGGCATGATTTTGTCAATGAGATGAATACTAAACTAATGTGTACGTTTTTATGGATTTAATTTTATGAATGCATGGTATTTTTGTACAAGCATGTGTTTCTGAATGCTGATTAATTGCTTTTGCCATTTGTGAATGTGTTATGCCTTGACGACCATTGTGAAAGGGTGTCCTTATTGTTGTGTGTTTCCCCATTAAGCGTTATCGCTTAGCACGGGCTCTTTTCCCGTGCAGGTGGCAGGTTTGGTTCGGTTCGAGTCGCGCATCTACAGGGTCGGCCACGTAGGAGTTAGAAGTTCTGTATTTTGTTACCAACTTATGTAATTTGGATTTTGTAATTCAGTAATATGTTGTATATGTATAGATTTAAAGATCTTGATATAATTTTTGGGCTATGTAAGTGCTTTTAAATATTGACGTTTTGAATTAGTTTTTGTATCTTTTCTGCCTATTGAATGCTTCCGCTAAATGAATGCATGTGTGCATGATAATATGCTTTCACTTAGTGCTCTAGTGTGTGCGTGCAGGGTATTGCATGATCACCTTATGCCCTTAAAAGTTTTTAATTCCCTCCTATTTCTGCATGCTTATGATGTGTGAATGTATGCTTCGTTCCGTGTAGCGCAGCCACCGGCACCCTTTCAATGAGGGTGTTGGTTTAGGGGGTGTTACAGTTAGTGGTAGCAGAGCGCGGTTTGGTGGTTCTGGTTGTCTTGTTTGTTAAGTGCCAAGTCTTTACATGCGAGTTGGTTTGTGTCGTGTTATTGCACGCGAGTCGGTTGTGTCGTGGCCTAATGCAGATGTGTCTTGTCTTGTATCGCGTTTAGATGGAGTCTGATCTTAGTGAGAATGTGGGCGAGACAACGGAAAGTATGAACCCAGCTAGTGCTGATCAAAGTGTTTTCGAACTTCCTTTGGTTGGAAATTCCGGTCATGCTTCCGATGATAGGACATTAGTACAAGGGTTGATTCGAATATTGGATAGGCTGACTGCTCCTCAGATTCCTCAAGATTCTGTTCGGAGGGTGCCTCAAAAGAGAAAGGTGTCAAGTAGAGAAGTGTCAATGGGAAAAAGAATTCAAGAACCTCCAATGTGTCAATAATGTCAGAAGCAACACGAGGACAAGTGCAAGAAGAAGTGGGTACCGCCGATATGTCAGCATTGCCATAAATGACATCGAGGTCCGTGTCGAAAACTCACGGGTGCTTGTTATGGATGTGGCAACATGGGACACCGGATTGCCGATTGTCCTAAGAAGATGAGCGAGGATCTAGCCTAGTAAGCTAGGAGGGATGTAGAGGAATTGCTTTGAGTTACTCGAGTGCCATCGGGATTTGTTGCGCACCGCAGTGAAGAGACAGAGCCTATCGAGCCTTCCGGTAAGTTTTGTTTTGATATGTTTGAGTAAAGATTGTTTTGGTACTTTGAGAAAGAAGGGCACTTGGATTCTGTAAGGTCTTGGTAATACTTTATATACCTGTCAGCTATCTCCATAAAAAGTATTTAAATGAAAGCATATTTCATCATGGGGATGGGACAAAGTGCATCATTATAGCATCACTCTGCATACATGAGTCATCGCATTTTCATTGCATCATCGTCCCTTTGACCATACATGAAAATAATTTGCATATGTGTTTTGACTGAGGGAAAGCTGACAGGGTGTACATGGAGTATTTGGTATTAAGGTTAAGAGTGGTACTTGTAAGCATAGCGGTTTAAGGAAAGTGTTCTGTGTTTGGTTAAAGTTGAGTAGAAAGAGTATTTCGGAACCTTGTGCGAGTGAAGGTGATATGATTTTGGAGTTTATCAGAGGCAGTGTTGGTAATAGGGAATAGCATGTATAAAGGATATCTTTGAAGTATTAAAAGGGATTTGTGTAGCTATTGACGAAAGTCAGGTGGTTTATATGTGAAGTGTTTGTGCTTTTGTTTTTAATATGCAGTTAAGTAGGGATTATTTGCTGAACATGTTTGATTTGGATGTAAGGAAGTGATTTGTGAGCATAGTGATGGTGATGGGTGTACGCAAGTGAGTAGTTTGAAAGTGAAGTGTATGAGTTTATTGGGGTCTCGGAAAGTAGTATTGAGTATCCTTTCGGTGTAAGTGAATTTCGAGGACGAAATTCTTTTAGGAGGGAAGAGTTGTCACACCCCAAATCGGGCCTAGTCGGACTTGGTAAGCTAAGTCGGATAAGTGAAGGGTATTCCGGTAATTATGCATAAGGAATTTGGATAATAAGGATTTATTTGCTAAGTAATTAATTTAAATAAGTTAAGTGTGGGAATTATTGGGTGTGCATGTGGTGTATGGTTGTAGGGTGCTTCATTGTGGCTTTTATCTAGTGGTTAGTGTGTTTGGTACCAAGGTTGGAAAATATCTAGTTAAGAGTTATCAAGTGAGGTAAGTGCACGGTGCCTTGGTGTTTGAAGTCAAAAGGTGGAATTTTTGTCCAATGAGAACTTGCCAAGTGGCAAGGTTGGTGTGCATTAATGAAGGAAATAAGAAAAGAGAGTGAGAGAGAAAGAGAACACAGATTTGTTCCCGTTCTCCCTTCCCTGTCACGCCTCCTCTTCCTCTTCACTTCTTCATTTCTGCTTTTTACTCTTCTTCTTTGTTTGGCTGGGATTTGAACTTGCTTAGAAATGGTTTTGACTGAGTTTTGGAGCATGATTAAGGAGGTATGTGTTTGAGTTTAGGGTTCCTGCGTTTTGGGTTCCTTCCTCCTCTTCTTCTTTGTTTTTCTTTGAGTTATTTGGGTTTGGATATGTAATTTTCTGGGTTTGTGTTTGTGCAAGTTTGTGGTGTGAAGAAGAAGCAAAGCAAGGGAAAGAGGAAGATTGAAGATTAAAGTTTGAAGAGATTGTGGGTTGTGCTTCAAAAGAGGTTTGGGAACTTGTTTTATACATTTTCAGTTTTGGGTTGTCTGCCCTAATTCTCCTTTGGATCATGAATGTGTAGTGTGTGTGTGTGTGATTTCCAGAAATTTGAGTGTTGATATGAGGTTATGCATGATTTGTTTGGGAAATTGTGTTCTGAGCATTGTTGGCATGTTATTATTTGAATGAATTCTGGAAATTTGTGATATTCTTGCTGTTGTTTTTAGAATTCATGAATAGGATTTGGTTATGGCATGATTTGATGATGATTGGTTGGTTTATTATTATGGTATGGGTGAGGATTTATTGTTTGGAATGAGAATTTATGGGATTTTGGCTTGAATGATCTGGAAATCCCGTGGCTCTGTCACTAGTCCTGACACCTGTCATGAGTCATGACGGTAAGCCCTTGTTCACAAGTTGTGACAGCTTCAGCTTTGTCACGAGTCGTGACAGTAAGCCCCTGTCACTAGTAGTGACGACTGTCACGAGTCGTGATAGTAAGCCAAGCCCCTATCACTAATAGTGACGACTGTCACGAGTCGTGACAGTAAGACCCTGTCACGAGTAGTGATAGCCTCCTCTCCCACAGCATGTTTCTAAATGTCTTCTGTCTTGAATTTTGAGGTTTTAATTCTTGTCCTTTGTTCATTTTTAACTTATGTTCTGGTTTTAATAGTTATTTAACGTCACCTTAGTTTTTAAGTTATATTTAACTGTAATTATCTTTGTTACATCGTATTATATTGAATATTATGTTTTGATTATGGAATATTTTGCATGGCCTGCAAGAGTCAGTCTAGTAGATAGTTAGGCATGCCTAATAGAGTTTCATTAGCTGCAGCCCCTTTGAACGTTTGGACCCTGATCAGGTCCCTGTTTGGTTCCTCGCGAAACCTTTAATGTGTTTGGATATTGATTAAGATCCCCTAATGTGAAAGTGTTTTGAATGAGAATTTAATGTGATTACTTCGATTCGTACCCGTAAGGTGCGCCCGTTCGTGCCAGCGAGGCACTGTCAGATTAGTCGTTATCCACTATTTCGAGTCAGCAGGTATTCTGTTTATTTTGTCTAATATGAACAAGAGAATGTGATATTCGTATGAGTATGATCTTGGTCATGTGGATCGGAATTGTATTCGAATGTGTTTATGAACTTCTGAATGGGTTGGGTATGACCTAAACATATGAATTGGACATATTTATCTGTGTATCTGTATATAAGAATATTGTATTGTGAATGTATTTGTATGTCATCAATGGTGGATATAAGTAATGGAATTAAGACATGTATGACTGTGATCAAAATTGCTCTAAAGCCATGAACATATTTTATTATGTTATGCATATGAGAATGTGAATCTGACTACTTAGGTTATAAGCATATGAAATACTCTGTATACGAATGTAAGCTGAGTTCGAATCAATGTGGTTAATTATGTGTATATGAATGAGGTTCTTTACTGATAACCATTGTGGAAATATGTGTTTAAGTGTGCATATTAAGGTGATCTTGGCGATTGAATGATCACATACGTGTAATTTGGGATACAATGCATATGGATCGGCCTTGGTAAGTGCATGTACGGTAATGGATGTTGATGAGGCAAGTTAAAATGTATAAGAATATGATTTTGAACTAGTCTATGCTCTAAATGTAATATTTGACAATATGTTTCGTTGGTCTTAACTATTGTAGTATCCTCAGCATGTTGTCATGTTTCTGCGTGTATGGCATGTATGTTATGTTATGTGATGGAGTTGTACTTTTATACAGTGGACATGGAGTGTTTGATGTCTTTCCCTTGGGTTCGGTTAATGTGTGTGTTATGGCATGACAAATGTATGTTTAAGCAGCCAATGTTCTTAGCATGATAATTATTATTATGGTAATGATGTTGTATGCGAATGAGTTATCAGTTAATGCATGGGTACCCCGGCATGATATTTTGCACGTGTAACATCTCTTGTGTCTGCGCACGGTAAGACATTGATACTTGATACCTCAGTAAGTATATGCATGTGGGATTGTAAGTACTTCTGCATGTTAATACTTGTATTTTTGTATAACCTTCTGTTTGTATTAGTTCGACTAATATGATTATAGGAATGTGGTAACAACATGATTTTGTCAATGAGATGAATACTCAACTAATGTGTACGTTTTTATGGATATAATTTTATAAATGCATGGTATTTTTTTACAAGCATGTGTTTCCGAATGCTGATTAATTGCTTATGCCATTTGTGAATGTGTTATGCCTTGACGACCATTGTGAATGGTCGTCCTTATTGCTGTGTGTTTCCCCACTAAGCGTTATCTCTTAGCACGGGCTCTTTTCCCGTGCAGGTGGCAGGTTTGGTTCGGTTCGAGTCGCGCATCTGCACGGTCGGCCACGTAGGAGTTAGAAGTTCTGTATTTTGTTACCAACTTATGTAATTTGGATTTTGTAATTCAGTAATATTTTGTATATGTATAGATTTAAAGATCTTGCTATAATTTTTGGACTATGTAAGTGTTTTTAAATATTGATGTTTTGAATTTGTTTTTGTATCTTTTCTGCCTATTGAATGCTTCTGCTGAATGAATGCATGTGTGCATGATAATATGCTTTCGCTTAGTGATCGAGTGTGTGCGTGCGGGGTATTGAATGATCACCTTGTGTCCTCAAAAGTTTTTAATTCCCTCGTATTTCTGCATGCTTATGATGTGTGAATGTATGCTTCGTTCCGTGTAGCGCAACTGCCGGCACCCTTTCAACAAGGGTGGTTGTTTGGGGGTGTTACACCACGGGGTTAGAGGATCATTCTAATGTTCTATTGGGATGAGGTCTCTAGGATCCCTTTGGGTTGCCCAAAATGGATATATATGCGCTGTCTTAGGCTCACTAAGGCTAGACGACCTGTCCCAATGTTCTATTGGGTGGCAACTCCAAGAAACCTCCTTGTTGCCCAACATAGACGCACTTGTAGTTTTTACAAGTTTTATGAACCACTCCCGATCGCCCTGAAGGTGGGTGGTTCGAGGCGCCCCGAGGTTCAGCACGCGTCACACATAGCTTAGCCTTTCGCTTTTTGGAGAAGCAAAATTATGGTTTAATTTTAAAAATTAAGATTTTGAAGTGACAGACTGTCACCTGTCAAAAAGTGTTGCCCATTGTGATGCGCTCTAAACTCCATCAGTTCTCGGAGGCCCGCTTTTAGAGAGGTTCATAAAAATCGTAAGGATTATGAGTGCACCTATTTTGTACAACAAGAAGTGTTTTGGAGTTGCCACCTAATGAAATATTGGGAAAGTTCATCAGGCCTCATCGAGCCTAAGACGATGTGCATATGTCTATTTTTAGTAACATGAGATATTTTGGAATTCCCATCCCAATAAAACATTTAGAAGGTTAATCTAATCTTGTGAAACCTAGAACCTGAGAGAATTTAAGACATACTCTTATTTATACCTTGGTTAAAATTATAAGGAAGTTTTAAAGTTAAATTTCTATTCCTTTTTCTCATCCAACTTAAGCAATTTATTAAAGTGCATCTCAATCATTTAAGTGAAAGCAATAAATAGAGCAATTTATAAAGTAATCAAATACATTAATTTATAATCAAACAGTGTAATGGCCCAAACAGCGGATTAGTAGTGATTAGTGAATTCTGCAAATTCGGTTGTGCGATTTTGGTGTGAAATTAACAGCTTGAGTACCTTTGATTATAGAAGAGTAAAAAGGTTAAATGTGCTCAGGCCAGGAAGCCCCATAATGGGTGACCACTCGAAAATCCGGTAGAGAAAAATATTTTATTAGACAATTGGAAAGTATAATTTATAAGGAGTCCGGTGGTATAATTTCGAGTGAAAATAAGATCAAATAGGTCCCCGAAATTGAAACTAAAGAAAAGTCTCTAGTTCGATTCAAATAGTAACCAAGTTTAACCAAGCTTTGACTTAATTTTTAAAAATAGTAAATGAAGTGTAAAGGATATTTTGTGAGTTAAAAAAATATTTTAAATTGTCACATCCCAAATATGGCCTAGTAGAAATTGCATGTGTAATTGGATTATTAAAATGGTATTTTGGTAATTTATGCAAGTGAATTAAGGAATTAATTGAAGAATTTTTTAAAGTATTTAGAGAAAGAATTTTATTAGTGATTAATTGGTAATTTATACGGATTTATAAGGGAATTTACAAGGACTTGAAGCAAAAGTCAAGAAAGATGAAAAAAGAGGTCTAATGAATGATTGACATGTGGATGAGTTGGTGAGTGCATTAATAGGGATTTGAAAGGAGTAGAGAGAGGGAAGGCTGGAAATCTTAGCTTCACGTGGAAGCTATCTGGTTTTACCCCTCTCCCTTGCCCTCTCACGTTCACTTGCTCTCTTTCTCTTCTCCATTTCTGCTCTCAAGTCTTGCATGTGCTGTTCTTCAATCTTTCAATTAGGATTTGAGATTTGAAGAGTTCCAAGAGGTAAGTGGCTGTGTTATTTGGTTTGGATCATCTTCTTCTTTTTCTTCTGTTTCCAAGGGTCTGATATTGGGTTGTATGGTTTTGATTGCATGGGTTAATTGGGTTTTATTTTGATTGGATTTGTGCAAGAATCAGAAGAAAGGAGAAGGAAGAGTAAAGGAAAAGAGAAGATTGGGTCTTGAAGTAGAAGGAGATCTTCAACAGGTTTGGGAGTTATTTCTGGATATAATTGTTTGGAAGTTGTTAGAAAGTGCTCTGTTCTTCTCACTTTGGATCGTGTTTTTGAGTTATAAGTTATTGTTATATGTGTGTTTGGGTATATAGAAATTCATGAGTATAATAGCTTTGTGTACATGATCTATAAGATTTGTGATGAGTATTAATTGATAATGATTTGCATGAAATTTGAGGTGACTATACATGAACATGAGAGATGAAATTCCAGGGTTTTGAACCTCCGCAAATGTCCTTTCAATGTGCAATAATATTGTGTGAATGTGTTGTTATGATTGTGAACATGCTTTGGAGGCCAAAAAGGTAAGTTTTTATATGTTATTGCATGACATATGGGTTTGGGTGAAGTTGGGTTTTGATTTCCTTCAAACTCTATTTTTTGCATTTCCTGGAGATTCAGGAGACTCGATCCTGTCGCGAGCGCGACAGAATCGGCTCTTCTCCTTCTCGCGGTGGATTTCCGCCCAACAGCCAAGGAGATCACAACTCGGCATGTGGAGCATGAGTCGTGCTCCTCTCAGCTAGACGTTCATGAGTCGGAGGGTGGTGTCCGACTCGTGAATGTGGGATTTTAGCTGTTCACGAGTTGGAGGGAGACGTCCGACTCATCAACGTGGGAATTGGCCGAGCATGAGTCGGCAGCTGGCGCATGACTCGTGCTGGTCCTCCTCTCCTTCGTGGCTTCTCTAGCTACTGTCGCGATCGCGGCTTCTTATCGCGAGCACGACAGTAAACCTCAAGCCTGCCTCCCCTGTTTTCTGAAACCTATTTTAAGCTTCTCTTACATGGGTTTTTGAAGCATGATTTGTCTTATATGGTCTATTAAATGATAAATTAAATGTTCTTAATTAGATTTGTGCATGATTTATATGTCTTAAAAAATGGTAAATATACATGTATGCATGGAGTTGAATAATTATACTTGATTTATTCTCTATTAAATGATCATTATTTTAGAACATGATTGACTTGTTAATTGAGCCTGATAATCATAGTAGTGGATAGATAAGCACTTATCCAGGGTTAGAGTGTGAGTGCAGCTGCTATATGTTACATGTTACAAGTTATATGTTGACCCCATTTGAGTTTATAAGATTTGAGACTTCGGTCTCCGGTATACCTTCGGGTATATATGTTTATACGTGATTCGAGACTCATGTCTCTATATGCTTGGATATTGTGTCCTATCAGTATCATTAGTGCCCGTATCCACTAGTTAACGAGTAATCAGGCTATTACTTAAGGTTGTTACATGAGATTGATATATGAACATTGACTACTTGGATATTAATGGTTACTTTCCGATATACATGTGCATGATGAATACTTGTAATAAGCATGAGTAGTATATGTGTATATGCTTCGGTTATTATTAAGTTTATATATATGTTTATTGCAATTATGTGTACATATATGTGTTGTTCCTCCCCACTAAGCGTTATCGCTTAGCACGGGCTCTTTTCCCGTGTAGGTGGCAGGTTTATTTTGGAGTCGGACGTCTGCAGGTCGGCCACTAGAAGTCTTTAGTTGGATTTTATCTGTCTTTCGCTGTATTTTTATTTATGGAATTGATTTTGGAAATGTAATTTTTGTAAAGAATTATTGTTGTATAGGTAAACGTTAATTGTTTACAATCTCTTTTGTATAACGATATGATTATTTATATATGATTTTGGCATCTTTATTATTATACGTATTTGTTATTAGCATGATCGAGTATATGTATGTGAATTGTGCATGTGGCACTCCGGTATCCTTCGAACGGGGGTATCGGGGTGTTACATAAATAATTTTTAGGAATTTTTGACAGTAATAGATTAGTAATTTACGACAGAATCAGACAGTGTTGAATCAAACTGATTTAGGTGAACCAGATCCCAAATGGACTCCGATTAAGCTAAAATTTACATGGAGGCTATATTTGATATTCTAAGAATGATGGAATTGTATTTTAGAGGAAATGAGTTGAGGAAATGATAAAAATCATCTTGGGTTGGTTTATGGCCTAAAAACCTAAAATCGGTTCGAACCGGTTCGACCACTTTGGTTAGATCTAGTCCAATTCAATTTCCCTTATATATAAACCCCGTTAAGCTGGATTTCTCTGGAGAAACCATAGAGTTGCCACCTTACCTCCTGTAACAGCCCGATATATACCCTAGTAGTATATATATCTGATTGTGTGTATTTGGTTATTGCATGTGATGGGATTAAAAATCTGTAATTTTCATGTGTATGTTAAATTAGGACTTAATTGCATAAATAATTTTGTTTAAGTGACTAAAGTGTTTTGTGTTAAATATTAGTAAGGGCTGGACTTGCATTGTATGAGTTATGTGTGGGCTTAAGAAATTTGTTCTGCACTTTGGGCTTAGTTAAGATTAAAAGAATGTTGGGTTTGTTCGTATTAGAGGGCCCATGTGGGCTTAGGGCTAGAAGTCCATAAGAGGGACAGATTTTTAGTAGAGCCCATGTTTTATTGCTGTAAATGCCACATAAGATTGTGCATGAGGGAGAGAGAATGTGCCAAATAGGATGATGCATGTTTGAGAGAGAATGGTTGGGATTGGTTGCATGGGACGGTAGCTATTCTTCTCCTTTCTTCCTTTCTTTAATTTTTTGCTCCTTTCCACTCTCTCTCATACGTTTTTCCTTCATCCCTCTCTCAAAATTTCTGTGTTTTTCTCCTCATCTTCATGCAATATTTCCTCTTGGGTCATCAAATAAAATCGTGTCTTGCTGCATTTGTGGGTTAGAGATCTTGCATGTGTATATTTCTTCACTCTAGAAGGTAAGTAAAGCTTCTATCCAAAAATCTCCTCTACCCTTCTTTCTTGCTTTGTGTTTCAAATGAGATTTTGATTCTTGTTCTTATTTATGGAAATATGGGTCTTGGTTGGAGTGGTAGAACCTAAGAGGGGCAAAGGGAAGAAAGAAGGTGGTTGATCAAGGAATGATGTGATTTCTGAGGAGCTAAGGAGAAAAGGTTTGGGAACTAAATTGCTTTGTGTGTGTTAAATGATTGTTTGTGTACTAAAAGTGTGTAAATTATATTATGTGAAGTGTTGAGTTGATGAAATGAACATGTTGGTATTTAATGCATATCATGAGTTTGAGTGACCTAAGATTGAACCCTAATTTCGAATGAACAATGAATTGCTGTGTTTATTCTAATGAATGAACATTACTAAGAAAGTGTATGTGTTGTTATGTGCATAATTGAGTTAGGGATGTGTATTATGTGTGTGATGATAAAATAATACTAAATAAGTTAGTTTGTAGTTAATGAGCTAGAAGTGAAAACTCGGGTTGAGGTTTATTTGACCTACCTTAATTATAAGTGTTATAATTTGAGTTAAATGACAGTAAAAATGAACGGGGATGATGGGATTAGGTTCCTATAATATGTTTCTATATTGGTCTTAGAAATGATCATGCTAAATTGAGGGCTTTAAAGTCAGTAAAAGTGAATTGAAATGTAGCTAATTTTATAGGAGAGCCTTTCGGAGCATGTTAAGTTCCTTTGGCTATAAGTCCCTGAGTTTTAATTAAATTTAGATGAGAATTATGTATAATGCAAGTTAAAATATATATGAATTAATGATTAGGATATCATATTGGTTAAAAATGTCATTAAAGTTGAATTTAGAAGTTATATGCATGAAGTAGGAAAATGTGCATCTAGGGTGAGTTTCTGAGTAGGTCTCTCTTGACCTTTAGTGACTATTTTGGCCATATATCGAGTTTTAATTCTCGAAATGGGTTTATTAAAATTTCATCTGAAAGATAATATCCACACCTAAAAATGTCTAATAATTCTCTTGAGCTAATTCTGGCTCTATGTGCCTCAAACAATTGCCATAGCATAGGTATAACTATTCTAGCGGTTCATCAGAACAGTATATAGTGTTTAGTTCATATCTTATGTTTTAAATTTCTTAATGACCTGAAACTTGCTCCATTGGGAAATTAGCATCCTAGGAAATAATTTTCTAGAAGGAATTGTTGCTTGAAAATGTCTCTATCCATGTGAAAAATGCATTGTAAGTTGAGACCTGAAGTCTGTCTAGAATCTGCCGTGTGTTGTGAGGCAGAATAGGTTTACACGGCGGTAAGGAATTTCTCACCGCCGTGTAAAAGCATTTTGCCCCTTTTAGACCCATTTTTAGTGTCCCACACGGTGGTAATGAATGGCTTACCATCGTGTGACCTTAACTTTCAGCCAAAATTATACTTTTTCCTTCCCGAATTGCACCCGAACGTTACTACAAGTTCCTATAGCTTAACCAATTCATGTCTAACATTATGAAAAGAATATATGAATAGTTATCGCTTGGAAAATACACATAAATGGGATTAAGATTAATAGCAAACTAATTAAGTAATGATGTGTAATTGTATGAAATAGAATCAAGTCAAATTTAATAACATCATTGAGGATTCTAATACCTTAATCTATATAAGCATGCATAATATGAGCAAGTATACATAGTTTTGAGTTGAGATTAAGTTATACACATACGTAAGATATCAAATGAAATGGTTTGGATTAATGTGAATATGAACCATATGTATGTGTGTGTGACGTGCGCGCCGGAATCCTTCGGCCGCCCCTCTGACCGCCCGCTTGAGGGCAATCGGGCCATTGAGGGTCCGCTAATAGCTTGCAATAAATCGCAAGTGCGTCGTTGGGCAACAAGGAGGTTTCATGGAGTTACCACCCAATAGAACATTGGGAAAGTTTCTCTCGCCTCAGAGAGCATAAGACTGCGCTCAGTATCCATTTTGGGCCAACCAAAGGGGTCTTGGAGGGTGAACCTCTCGCCCTAAGGAGCCTAGGATTAACGCCAAAATCTCATGACACAAGAGATGTCTTGGAGGGTAAACCTCTCGCCTCTGTGAGCCCAAAGATCAGAGCTGGGTTCGGGACTTCTCATCTATTTCTACCTTGATTATTTTATGATCAAATTTTAATTATCATTAATTCGCTCTCTCACCACGCGATGTAATTGATTAAAGGCGCATTTATTCACATTTGGAAAGCAGTAAATGAGCAAGTAAATAGTGAAAGAAATAAATTACAATAATACAAGGAGCGGAATACAACTCCCTTTTATAAATGTGCAATACATACACAAATCGGGGGATTGCTTATTTTGAGGACTTTGGTCCTCGCATGCATCATTATCAAAATGGATATTTTTATTGTGATGATTTTTATTGGATAAAAATAGGATATTGGGTCCTTATGTTTATGAAAACCTCTCTTTATTAAATATAAAACATTAATTAATTTTTGTATTTAGCGAGATACAAAAAGGGTATACTCATGTGCATAAAATAATTAATGAATAAGCAAACAAAGGGAATAACCAAGACGGCTAGAAAACTAAACCGGATGGAATCCTCCGAGCATTGTAGATCGCCCCTCGAGTGCAGGACAGTCCAAGAAAATCAATATATGCTCAGAAAAGGTTAAAAAATGTTAATATATGAAAGCTCAACATAAATGAAGTCAAAAAGACTTGAGAAAGATAGAAAAGATTTGAAAACGTGGAGGCAGGAACCAGCGATGGCCGTCTGTCAAGTGACCGACGGGCGTCAGTCAAAGTGACCAACATATCCTGTCGCTCACTCAAGAGAGAGGGCATCTGCGAGTGAGGTGACCAACGGGCGTCGGAGAAGTAGATGACCCGTCGGTCACCACTGTCTCCAAAAATAAACAGCAAAAAACTCTCTTTTCAAAGTAAAAAGGTTTTTTTTATCACAAAATGAGATGAAGAGAATCAAGATAAAGAAAAGTGAAGGCAAAAATCCTAAAAAAACAGAAAAATAAAGAAGAAAGATGAAATAATATGGAGAATAAGTCCGGAATGTTTACCCTCAGATAATGTTTTAGTGAGATTCTTGGTGTCGATTAGAGTCCCGCGTGCTTCACGAGAAACGAAATGAAAGGTTAGGAAAGAGGAAAATAGATTTTTTCCTTCTTAACCCTTCAAAAGATTGACTTTGGAATAAAAATCCAAAGAAAACTAATTAGTTTTTAGTTTTTTTTTAATGGTTTTATTCTTAAATTAAAAGAAGCTTTCTTAAAGAATGTGTTTGCTGGAAGAGAGAGAAAATGTACTTGAATTTTGGCAGAGTTTCCCCTCTTGAAAATTTTTGGAACCCTTTTTAGGAAGAAATTCAAAGCTTTTATAGGCCAGGCACGACCGACGGGCGTCGGATGTGGAGACGGGCGTCGAAAGAATCCTTCTGACACAAGGATTCATCCGACGGCCCTGCCATTTCCACCGACGGGCATCGGAGAGGTTGCGTGCTCCGGGAAATCAGGCGGCGTGCTCCGGAAGAAGCGGGGCCTTCCGACGGGCATCGGAAAAGACCATAGGCCGTCTGTGACCCTAGGCGACGGCTGGCCTCCCACAGACGGGCTGGCCGTCTGTCGAGGAAAACATATCTTTTGACTCAAAAATTCCCGTTTTCCCCCCTCTACCTATGAAAGGTGAAAAGACTCATTTCTCGTAGAGCATGGGACTAAAACCTCCGAATCCAAACTGTTTGTACAGGCCCAGATACTGATTTCATCATAGGGTAATCTCCGATCCGGACCGCTCCGGGACACGGTGCTCACAGTTGCCCCCAGTTTTGGGAAAACTAGTGCACAAGCGCCTAGGCAAGCCAAAACTCAGAGAAAAGACAGAAAGGAAGAAAGCGTACCTATGGCGGTTCTCACCTTCCTTGCCTTTTGCCGGGTAGGCCTCATCTCAGTCTGTTCGGCGTGTGAAGATATCCCTATCGGTCTCATTTCGACCTGTAGGTGTTAGTGAGATGTTGCATTCTCTAGCCACAACCTCGATATGAAAAATAGTGTTTCTCTAACCGCAACTTCTGCTTCTGCTGGCCTCGTCTAGGCTCGCGCAGGGTTGAGGAGAAGTAGCACTCTCTGACTACAAATCCGCTGTGAAGAGCAGTGTTTCTCTAACTGCAACTTCCACTTCTACTGGCCTCGTCTCGGCTTGCGCAGGGTTGAGGAGATGTAGCACTCTCTGACTATAAATCAGCTATGAAGAGCAGTGTTTCTCTAACTGCAATTTCAATTGGTGAGAAGCGGTACTTTCTAACCACCGTCTCGAAATGAAGAGTAGTATTCTCTAACTACAACTTCGATTGTTGAAGTTCCCTTGCTAACCTCCATCCGATCTACAAGGTGCGTAGCATTCTCTGCTTGGCGCGTGAACTGTGATATGAGGTACTCTCTGACCGTAATCTCGATTTTGTAGAGGAGGAGACCTCGCTGGGTTCCTCGTTCCAAGAAGATATGAATCTTAGGTGCCCTTGTTCAGACTTCTAATCGATGCTTGTGTTCGGATCGATGTTTCTCTGTACCTGTGTGATAAAAGGTTTTGTTAATTCATGTTTGAGTTGTTAGCTTTTAACACGTCTAGGAATGGTGTGGTTTTGCTTTTTGCACCATGTCATATTTAATTTATATTCTTTTCTATTGAGTTGTCATTCATCATTTTTTTTTTGGTTTTCCTTATTTTTGAACATGAGTAAATGTGAAAACATATATTTATAAATAACTGAATAAATGCATAAACTGAAAACAAAAGTTTTTTACTCGAAATATCCATTTTTGTACAATGTATCTACAAAGTGAAAATATACAAAAATGCAAAAATGATTCCCTGAACATCAGAGGGGTGTGTAGTCGGAGGGCTCATTAGGGTCCTCATCATCTGATATGTGCACTGTCCTTAGCGGAGGTGGAGGTGGAGCTGGCTATGCCGGAGGTGGAGGCTGAGCCGTGGAGGGTCCTGCCCCAGCATCCTGGGCCCGTCCGAACCACGAAGGGCTGGGTGCAACTCCTAATGAACCCTAAAGTCTCTGAAATTGTGCCTCCTAACTTCTTGAACGCCTGGCTCATCTGAATTGTCTGCTCGCTAGCGGCCCTCCTCATATGCTCTAGGCACTGCTCTGTCTGCTCTCTGAACTCCCTCATGGTCTGAGACAAGGGTGGGAGGATCCCCTCTATCGTCTGGACCAGGGATCTCAGGGAGTCGAGTGACTCGTCGATCATCTATAGGGTCATATCAACCCTTTGAGACGCCTGGTCTTGAGACGTCCTCATCTCATGAGCGAGCTGCTGCCTAAGCTCCCTCTGGCCCTGAGCAATCTGCTCTATCAGCCTCAGCTGCTCGTCTCTGAAAGCCTCCACGACCTGAGCCTGCTCTCGCGCGGTGTGCTCGATATAACGGGCCTGCTCCTGAGCCAAACGCTCTATCCCCCGAGACTGCTCTTGAATAGCAGCCTGCTGACGTTCTAACCTCTCGTGTATAGCTCTGTCTCTCTCATCCTGTCGTCACTCTAAAGCTGTGAACATAGAAGTGAGCATCTGAGAGAAGTCAGGCTGTGCTAGCTGCTGCTGTGCTGGCTCTGGCGGCGGGGCTGCGGAGGTGGATGCCCCTGGGTCGCCCCAAAAATATGGGTGATACCTCTTGGGGGGGTCGTGGGTAGACCTCTGTACCCTAATGCTCATCGACGGAACAGGAGTTGGCGCTTTGGATACCGGTGAGGCCGCAAAGAGCTCGTCCATAGTGAACTCCATGTCGAAATCCGATGGGGTCCTGGGCTGCTCCTGGTGTGGTGGCGGTGGCGGTGGCACAGTCTGAGGCTGAGGCTGGGGAGGCTACGGAGGTTGCTGCTCCGGCTCGGGCTCTTGCTTTGGCTGAGGAGGCTAATGCTCCGGCTGAGGAGGCTGCTGCTCCGGCTGAGGAGGCTGCTGCTCTGGCTGCTCCGAGTCTGGACCTAAGGGCGGAAGGGAGAACATCCGCCTGGTCTCGTGGATGGACAGCACTCTGTAAGCCTCTGCATGCCATGATATCTGCGAGATCATCCCCATCTGCACTGCTGCTGCAGCATCCACATGTATCCCCTCATCCAGAGGTCCTCTCAGTTTGTCCGGGGCAACCCCTAACCCCAAAAGCAACCGA
Organism: Excoecaria cochinchinensis; assembly: GCA_947683425.1. Classification (NCBI taxonomy): domain Eukaryota; kingdom Viridiplantae; phylum Streptophyta; class Magnoliopsida; order Malpighiales; family Euphorbiaceae; genus Excoecaria; species Excoecaria cochinchinensis. The sequence goes on from CANTUQ010000004.1 coordinate 11,408,143, forward strand.
GTGATGACTCCTCCCACTATCACCACTGGTGTCAGTCCTCTGCCAACTCTGACCAAGTTAGCCAAGATCTAATGGCTAACGTTGAGGCGCTGGCCCGCCTCCATAGCACAGAGGCTCCAGATCTCGGCCGCATTAAGCGACCCTGGATTACCAGCTCGACCAATGTACGAACTGGATAGCACTCTGTGCAGGTACCGAAGTGCCTGAGACACCAGTACGGTGCGCTTCGCTGTATTATGATCATACAGCACTCCCGGTAAGGCAATAGCCGCCCAGTGGGCGCATCTCACCGCTCGCCGTGGGATCTCGACCCCCTCCTCTCTGGGGAGCCCCATGGCCTCGGCAAATCTCTGCCTAGTAATACTGAAATGCTGGCCATCGAACCAAAACTGGACCACCCCTGGCTCTGTATCTGACCTTTGAAAACCGCCATAGCGGAGGGTGGCTAGGACCTGGCGAGTAGCCTCTGGGAAGGTCTAGAAAGCGGGGTCAAGGAACTCTGTCCACCTGGCGCCCTCAACAAGCATGTCGACCTCCGGGGCCATCCCTAGGGCCTCTAGGAACGGGTGGGACACGAAGCGGCTAGCCTGAATCTCCACTGAGCCAGCGCTCCGTATCTCTGAGCTGACTCAGCGTCCATCCAACTCGGAACCACAACCTCGTGCTGGGCCTGTGGTGCTCTGCGTCTAGGAGGCATCCTGCAAAAGAAAAAATTAGATGGTGAAAATTTGACAAAATAGGCATTATTAGGCTTATTTTCGAGGTGAAAGCCCATTCAGGCCTCACCCGAATACGAGATAAAAAAACAGATAGTAAATGAAAAAGGGCGAACGTCCTGTCAAGGGATGTTGCCCAACATGCTTCGCACATATCAAAACAGAAGAAACATGCAAATGGCATGGAAATATTTAAAGCGAATAAAAATGGGCTTTCAGGACCCCAAGGTATGCATTATACACAAAATGTTCAATTCTAGAATAAAAAAATGAAAATTTTGGCAGCACCCCGGCAAGGGTGTGCCCAACCTCCTGCATAAAAAGGCATCTAACCAGGCCTCAGGCCTCAACAACAATATATAAATATAAATGGGACGCACCCCGGCAAGAGTGTGTCCCCAACAACACAAAACAATGGCCTCAGGCCTCAACAAGACAATATATGCGCTAGAAAGACTATTTCTAAGGCAACCAAGGTATAGAAAAATTCTATTTCTATGTGATCATGCAAAAGTTCAGATTAATCGCACTACAAAATATTAAAGGAATAAATAAACAATAAAATAAAAAATGGGCAGCATTCTTCCTAGATTTTTTTAAGGCATCTAAAGCATTCTAGCCATTTCTAAGGCTAAAGGAAGAAGAATGAACAAAGAAATAAATTAAATAAAAACTAGAGTAGTTGTTTTATTTGCAGTCGCGAAAAGTGTAGAAAAACTGAAGAAATATTACTGTCTGAGCGTCCGGTGAGTAGAGAACGCAAAAAGATGAAGAAATTGCAAGAAAATGAGAAAGAATGCTTGAAAATGCAGAAAAAAATGCAAAAGAACCGTTTTTGAGAGGGGGAGTGTAACACCCCGAAATAGCCCTAGAAGAATGAAAGAATTTTTGTTCAAGAAAGGTTAGTGTCGTGTGTGTGAGTCCTGTCGCGAGCGCGACAAGCGTCGCGGGCGCGACAGAACCACTCCGGTGTTAGGGTATTTAAATTGGAATTTTTAATTTGTGGCTTGTAGAAGAGTGACACATGGCACCGTAGGGAAGTGACATGTGGCAAGGGATTAAGTTAGATTAAAGAGGAATAAGTGACCCAAAAGGAAAGAAGACACTTGGCTTAGTAAGGATAATTATGAATTAATGAGGTTAGTGAGTATTAAATGAGCAGTAAATTTTGGATTGACTTAGAACATCTGCCCTTTTCATTCCTCTTCTTCACGTTAGTTTCTTTCTTTTCTCTTGTTCTACTCCTTTCTTTCGTTTCTTCTTTCTTCTTCTTTACATGTTTTGAGTAATTCGTTTGGTTTGGCTTTGAGAGGGGCTAGTAGAGCTTGATTAGGTATCCTAAGAAGGTAAGTAATGCTCTTTAGTTAGTATTGGTCTTCTTCTTGTATTTTATTTCTGTTTTTGATTTAAAGTAAGAGAGAAGAGTAACTTTGGTATTTTGAATGGTTTATGCATGGAAGCTGTGGACAAGAGGCCCAATAAAGGCAAAGAGAAGGTCAGAGCCGAGTAGAGAGTGCGGTTCAACGTCCTAGAGGTAGGGATCGTGTGCGGTTTTCCTATTTTTGCATGTGTTGTGACTTTGAATGTGTTAATAGAGATTTAGTTGCATAAAGAAATGTACTTGGAGCTTAAATTAGCTCAATTGCTTTTTAATTGTGTGTAAAAATCATTTTGATGGCTTGTAGTGTTTCAATGTCTAAAGTGATTATGTAATTTGAGTGAAAACTTAGTTATGAGTATGATTTATAGGGCAATTACATGTTAAAAGAGGAGTTGTTGCATGTGAAAATAAAAGAGTTGGTTTGGGTTTTGTTTGAGTTTAACTGTGTGTGGTTTTTGCCTTTGGAATTGGGAAACACGCTTCTGTCGCGAGCGCGATACAAGTAGCGGTCGCGACAGAATCGCGTCTTTCATTTCCGTAGGAAGCGAGTTGGAAATTGATTTTCAGAGTTGTGAGGAGAGAGTCATGAGACGTGAGGGTAGGTCACGACTCGTGACCCTTGGGCGAGCCTCATCGCGAGGCGTGAGATGGCATCACGTCTCGCGATGCCTCTCTCAGTTGCTGTGAGAGTTTCGTCACGAGACGTGACGAGAAGTCACGCCGCGTGACCTTCCTCCAGCGAGGCGTGAGATGGCATCAAGACCCGTGATGCCCTCTCTCTATTGTGAGGATCCTGTCACGAGTCGTGATGGGCAGTCACGACTCGTGACCCCTTCCTTCCTGGCGGGCGTGAAGCGAAGCAGATCGTCACGAGCCGCAATTGCGTGTGCGACTCGTGACGGCCCTGTTTCCTTAGGCTACTGTCGCGAGGGCGACACAAGTCGCGATCACGACAGTGAGTTGTTTTCCGCCTGTTTTGTCTTATTTTTGTCTTTTGCTTCTGTTTTGAGTGGTTAAAGGTCTAAATGAGTCTTGCATGTTATCATTTAGCCTGTGTTTGGTTTGAATCATCTTTTAAATCTCCTATATGATTAGTAACCTTAAATGTGCTTGATTATTAAAAGTTATACAGAAATTAAATGTATTTGAATTATAGTAAATGAGTTGATATCAGTGTACAGTATATGAGTTGCTAAAGCCTGATTACCGTTATAGTGGATAGATAAGCATGCTTATAAAGGGCTAGAGTGCAGCTGCTAGAGTTGGCCTTAATTGTGCCCAGAGTTCGGAATACCTCGTGTATTCCATAGAGTTTGAGTTAATTCTCCACATGTAAGATACTGTAAACAGTATCTAGAGTTACCCGTATCCACCGTGAAAGGAATTCAGGCTTATTGTTTTATCCCCGTTATTGTTAGTGTATAGTTAACATAAAATGGTCGTATGTAGTGTTATAAGTAAATGTTTAAAGTATATGAGATGAATGCTACAGGATAGTTATGTATACCGGCACATGTTTATATGACTTAGAATCCATGATTAATATGATTGTGAAAATATAAGCATGAGTTGTTTGAACAGCGCATGGAATATGTATATTTTATTGCTGACTTCGAAAGAAGTCCATTGCATTATTTTCATCCCCACTAAGCGTTATCGCTTAGCACGGATGTTTGTTTCCGTGTAGGTTGACAGGTGCGGACCAGTGAAAGCATTCATCTGCAAGTGAGGGCCACTAGGAGCTTTGTGATATACCCTTTTTGTATAGATTAGGGGTAGAGTTGGTGATGTTTTGAGTAACATCATTATGTAATAAAAAGTATATGTATATGAATCGAAAAAAAATGAACTTGTATAAGCCTAAAGTTTTTGTAAAATGTACAGTTTACATGTATAATAAAAAGTAATGTTGTTTGGGCCCAACTTATTTCTAATTATTTGTTATTATCGCTTCTGCTAATGCATGTACATGTATACGTAAGTGTCCGCGTGACGCCCCGATATCCCTTACCGGGGGTATGGGTGTGTTACATTTAGTGGTATTAGAGCTCTAGGTTAATTGGTTCGGGACTAGAAGGTGATAGAGTATAGTTATGTATATGTATTTGAGTTGTCTAGAGTGTGGCCTAATGCAGATGCTGGTTTTGTAGGGTCTAGATGGAGTCCGACCCGAGTGAGCATGTAGGAGAGACTACAAGCAGTGTGAATCCGGTTCGAGTAGATCCACATGTACAAGTAAAAGATAGAGAGGAAAGAGCAAGAGTTGTTCAGGACAACCCGGAGTTGATGCAAGGGTTGGTACAGATCCTAGATAGACTGATAGCTCCTAAAGCTCCAACAGATTTGATAAGAAAGAGAGGAGCTGAAGAGTTCCATGGAACATCCTTGGATCAATCTGAGATAGCAGAATTCTGGTTAGAGAAAATGGAAAGAATTTTGCAAGAAATCAATTGCCCTCAAAATCAAAGAGTAGCTTGCGCCGTGTCATTGCTACAGGGTGCAGCCTATGACTGGTGGAAGTTAGTGTTGCAGAATCCTCAGAGACCCGTGGAGTTAACCTGGGATTTCTTTGTTCGAGAGTTCAAGGAGAAATTTGTGACCAAAGCGTATAAAGATGCCAAGTGGAAAGATTTTGTAACTTTTAAGCAGAGGAATATGACTGTTGCAGAATATGATAAAGAGTTTACTCGTTTGAGTAAATATGTACCGGAAGGGATGTTAATGGATGACTTCAGGTGCAGACAATTCGAAGATGGATTGAGAGAGAGCATAAGAGGACCGTTAGCTGCCATGGTTGCTTTACAACCGGTGGGTTATTATCCATTAGTGTTGGCAGCGATGAAAATGGAGGAATCTGAATTGATAAAGCAAAAGAGAGAGCAGAAAAGAAGATTTCCAAGAGAAGATGAGGGAGTTGGTAGAGGGGCTAGAGTAGTAAAAAGAGGAAAGGATGAGCAAGCATCGGTACAAGTACCAACTTCGGTTGGAAGTGTGAGACCGCCTACTAGTAGAGGGAGTATCTCCCCAGAATGTGAGCACTGTAATAGACGTCACTGGGGCGAATGTAGAAAACTCACTGGAGCTTGCTTCAAATGCGGTAGTACAGAGCATTTCCTTGCTAAGTGCCCTAAAACAACAGAGAATATAGCATCACAAGTAAATAGAGAGAAAGACAATGCTTCTGGAAACGTTAGAAGTGGAAGAGGACGAGGTAGAGCTGAAAGACTGCCATCGGAAACAGTTGAGAGGCCATTCCCTGAGGACCAGCCACGTGTATATGCCATGACGGCTGAAAAGGTGGAGGCATTGATCGGAACTTCTAGTAAGTCCTCTTATTAGTTTATACAGTATATAATTTGAATTAGTTGTTTGGTAGCGGGGGAAATTTCGAGGACGAAATTTCTTAAGGGGGAGAGATTTGTAACACCCCGAAATAGCCCTAGAAGAATAACAGAATTTTTGTTCAAGAAAGGTTAGTGTTGTGTGTGTGAGTCCTGTCGCGAGCACGACAAGCATCGCGGGCGCGACAGAACCACTCCGGTGTTAGGGTATTTAAATTGGAATTTTTAATTTGTGGCTTGTAGAAGAGTGACACATGGCACCGTAGGGAAGTGACATGTGGCAAGGGATTAAGTTAGATTAAAGAGGAATAAGTGACCCAAAAGGAAAGAAGACACTTGGCTTAGTAAGGATAATTATGAATTAATGAGGTTAGTGAGTATTAAATGAGCAATAAATTTTGGATTGACTTAGAACATCTGCCCTTTTCATTCCTCTTCTTCACATTAGTTTCTTTCTTTTCTCTTGTACTACTCCTTTCTTTCGTTTCTTCTTTCTTCTTCTTTACATGTTTTGAGTGATTCGTTTGGTTTGGATTTGAGAGGGGCTAGTAGAGCTTGATTAGGTATCCTAAGATGGTAAGTAATGCTCTTTAGTTAGTATTGGTCTTCTTCTTGTATTTTATTTCTGTTTTTGATTTAAAGTAAGAGAGAAGAGTAACTTTGGTATTTTGAATGGTTTGTGCATGGAAGCTGTGGACAAGAGGCCCAATAAAGGCAAAGAGAAGGTCGGAGCCGAGTAGAGAGTGCGGTTCAACGTCCTAGAGGTAGGGATCGTGTGCGGTTTTCCTATTTTTGCATGTGTTGTGACTTTGAATGAGTTAATAGAGATTTAGTTGTATAAAGAAATGTACTTGGAGCTTAAATTAGCTCAATTGCTTTTTAAGTGTGTGTAAAAATCATTTTGATGGCTTGTAGTGTTTCAATGTCTAAAGTGATTATGTAATTTGAGTAAAAACTTAGCTATGAGTATGATTTATAGGGCAATTACATGTTAAAAGAGGAGTTGTTGCATGTGAAAATAAAAGAGTTGGTTTGGGTTTTGTTTGAGTTTAACTGTGTGTGGTTTTTGCCTTTGGAATTGGGAAACACGCTTCTGTCGCGAGCGCGATACAAGTAGAGGTCGCGACAGAATCGCGTCTTTCATTTCCGTAGGAAGCGAGTTGGAAATTTGATTTTAAGAGTTGTGAGGAGAGAGTCACGAGACGTGAGGGTAGGTCACGACTCGTGACCCTTGGGCGAGCCTCATCACGAGGCGTGAGATGGCATCACGTCTCGCGATGCCTCTCTCAGTTGCTGTGAGAGTTCCGTCACGAGACGTGACGAGCAGTCACACCGCGTGACCTTCCTCCGGCGAGGCGTGAGATGGCATCACGACCCGTGATGCCCTCTCTCTGTTGTGAGGATCCTGTCACGAGTCGTGATGGGCAGTCACGACTCGTGACCCCTTCCTTCCTGGCGGGCGTGAAGCGAAGCAGATCGTCACGAGCCGCAATTGCGTGTGCGACTCGTGACGGCCCTATTTCCTTAGGCAACTGTCGCGAGCGCGACACAAGTCGCAATCGCGACAGTGAGTTGTTTTCCGCTTGTTTTGTCTTGTTTTTGTCTTTTGCTTCTGTTTTGAGTGGTTAAAGGTCTAAATGAGTCTTGCATGTAATCATTTAGCCTGTGGTTGGTTTGAATCATCTTTTAAATCTCCCATATGATTAGTAACCTTAAATGTGCTTGATTATTAAAAGTTATACAGAAATTAAATGTATTTGAATTATAGTAAATGAGTTGATATCAGTGTACAGTATATGAGTTGCTAAAGCCTGATTACCGTTATAGTGGATAGATAAGCATGCTTATAAAGGGCTAGAGTGCAGCTGCTAGAGTTGGCCTTAATTGTGCCCAGAGTTCGGAATACCTCGTGTATTCCATAGAGTTTGAGTTAATTCTCCACATGTAAGATACTGTAAACAGTATCCAGAGTTACCCGTATCCACCGTGAAAGGAATTCAGGCTTATTGTTTTATCCCCGTTATTGTTAGTGTATAGTGAACATGAAATGATCGTATGTAGTGTTATAAGTAAATGTTTAAAGTATATGAGATGAATGCTACAGGATAGTTATGTATACCAGCACATGTTTATATGAATTAGAATCCATGATTAATATGATTGTGAAAATATATGCATGAGTTGTTTGAACTGCTGACTTCGAAAGAAGTCCATTGCATTATTTTCATCCCCGTTATCGCTTAGCACGGATGTTTGTTTCCGTGTAGGTTGACAGGTGCGGACCAGTGAAAGCGTTCATCTACAAGTGAGGGCCACTAGGAGCTTTGTGATATACCCTTTTTGTATAGATTAGGGGTAGAGTTGGTGATGTTTTGAGTAACATCATTATGTAATAAAAAGTATATGTATATGAATCGAAAAAAAATGAACTTGTATAAGCCTAAAGTTTTTGTAAAATGTACAGTTTACATGTATAATAAAAAGTAATGTTGTTTGGGCCCAACTTATTTCTAATTATTTGTTATTATTGCTTCCGCTAATGCATGTACATGTATACGTAAGTGTCCGCGTGACACCCCGATATCCCTTACCGGGGGTATGGGGGTGTTACAGGGAGTGAAAGTGATAGCGCCGCTGGTCCGTATGTCACTCGCCCTTATATAGAGTTTCGTGATCGACAGGCTGGGCGTCTCTAGGAGTGACCGACGGGCTGGCCATCTGTCGTTCCCCATTTCCTAATTAATGCGCATTTAATGCTCGTGATAAATGCAATGCTGACGTATGCATTTGCGAGGTGGATCTTTACCGATGGGCAGGCCGTCTCTTTTGAGAGACGGGTAGGCCTTCGGTGACGCCTTTCTATAAATTCTTCCAAAATTTTTGCTCCTTTTTGTGTCTCTTCATTTTTCCAACACCTTGAGCCCTTTACTCTTCTTAGAATGTCTTCCACTCTGGTCCAAAAAATGCACCGCATCCTAGATGACAAACACACTTGGGAAAAAGGTGCCCTTTCCTCTTTGTCTGGGCTAAACTATCTGCGTCTGGTCAAAGTTGATCAGAACCTTCTTGTGACGGCGACTCACTTCTGGAACCCTCGGTTTCACGTTTTTCGGTTCACTTACCAGGAGTTGTGCCCCCTGCCTGAGGAGTTAGCTGCCATTCTTGGAGCCTGGTTCCCTCCTAACGCTTTGCCCTGCGTCCCCCGTTGTGGCCTACTCCAGACTCGGGACATAGCTATGGCTCTCGGCATACCTTCTTCTGAGGCCTCCCGGCTGGTCTCTCCGGGTTCTTCCTTTGCTCTGGGGCCACAGATCAAGGCTCTAGATCAGTTCATTGACATCCCCACTTACCAGGTAAGCATCATATTCCTGTTTTGCATGATGAACTTTCTCACTATTGTTCCAAGGGGTTTGACAGGTGATCCTCGCCTGTTCGGAGTTCTGAGCGACTTTCATCGGGGATCATCACCCTTCCCACTCATTCTGGCTGAGACCATTCTGGGCTTAGACGCTGCGAGTTCTGGATCCACCACTACCTTTACCGGCAGCCCCTTATTGCTCCAGGTACATCATTATTTTAAAGGTAGTGCGTCCCTTATGGATTTTCACACTAGCTTTTCTTAGCGGGAGGTGTGTCCTTTCGGATTTTCACACAACCCTGTGCCTTATTTTTGCCTGAAGTAAACCCTACTTACTCCAGCGGCTTTTTTTTTCGATCTGGCTGCAAGAGAAACTGAGGATGCTGTCTAAGCCACCTCCTCGAGTTATTCCACAGTATACACCGAGCCATTTCCTTTCGGGCCGATGACTGTGTGAATGTGCCATCGTTGGTGAAGGCATTACCAGATTTGGCGAGTTGTCAGATGACGACATCAGTTTCATGTCTGCCTGGCTCCCACTGTCTCATATGGTCATTGATGGGCCATCGGGGTGTGTTCCCCTCTGTGGGCTCCGTCAAGACACTTTCTATATCACTTCTCGATGTACGCGCCAGCTCGGGATGACCCAGGATGTGGTGAGGGTTCCCTTGTCTTTTCGGGGAGGAGCTCTTTCGGCTGCGTTTGCTTCTCGGTATCATGAGCTGTGGGGTAAACTACCAGTGAAGACTGTTATTCCGAGGTTCGGCGATCATTCTGTGGCTTCAACTAGCGAATACAAGAAGTGGATCCTTAGTCCAGCATTTGATAACAGGACACGAGTGCTCAAGCATCTGGTTGGCGAGAGCAGCAGCAGGACTTAGCTTACCTTACATATGTATTTCTTTTGGTGTTACATTTTTTTTTATGCAGAACTAGAAAATGGCGAAAATGAAAAGAATAATATTCATTCTATTTCACGAAATTGTGTACATTTCCATTTAATTTCAGCATACATGATCAGTTTTGACATTTACTCAACCGCGTACGCCCTATTAATACATGAAACCAAATTTTAACAGCATCAACTCCTGTTACCAATTGGCCCTCTCGGGTTTTCACGATTGGACATTTTCTCTCGTGCCTCTAATTTTTGCACAGGATGCCTTTTTTCGGTTTTCACCCTGTCGAGGCGCCAAATTTTAGCACGGCCGCCTTTTTTCGATTTTCGACCTGCAGGGCATTTTATTCTCTTCTTTTTATTTTGGTCTTTAGCCATGGAACCTTTTGAGCCTATTGACTTTGATCAGGTCTTTGAACTCATTTTCATCGCTATCCGACAAGATTGCAGCTCCTTTGGACAACAGCTTTTTAAGGATATACGGCCCCTCCCAGGTTGGCCTGATTTTCCCTCTGATATCGGGTATACCTGGTCTCATCTGCTTGAACACTAAGTCGCCTTCCTTTAGCGGATGCTTTCTCACCTTCTTTTCGAATGTCCTGGCCAACCTCTTCTGGTAGATCTGATTGTGATAATAAGCCTTCAGCCTACTCTCATCCAGTAAGTTCAAGTGCTGTAGCCTCTGTCGTGCCCATTCGACCTCCGAGATTTGGGCTTCCATGACTACTCTCAACGATCGGAGCTCTATCTCAACTGGCAATACCGCTTCCGTCCCGTATACCAAGGAAAATGGCGTAGCGCCCGTAGATGTCCTTACCGTTGTCCTGTATCCCCACAGTGCGAAGGGTAGCTTCTCTGCCCAGTCTTTGTAAGTTTGGACCATCTTGGATAGGATTTTCTTCATATTTTTATTAGCAGCCTCTACTGCCCCATTAGCTTATGGTCGGTAGGGAGACGACTTATGGTGCTTGATACCATACCTCTCAAGGAGCTTCCTGGTTTCCCCCATGAACTGCACCCCGTTGTCAGACACTATGTGGTGAGGGAGGCCATATATGCATATCAGATTTCTCTCTATGAACTTGGCCATATCCCTTGCGTCAATCTTTTTGAAGGATTCTGCCTCTACCCATTTGGTAAAATAGTCAATTGCGACTATGATGTATCTGTGCCCATTGGATGCCGTAGGGCGAATCTCTCCAATAATATCTATCCCCCAAGCGGCAAAAGGCCAAGGCGATGTCAGGTTGTGTAGCTCTGATACTGGCAGATCTCTCAAATCTGCGTACTGCTGGCATAACTGGCATTGCTTAACGTATTTCGAGCAGTCATTGTCCATCGTAAGCCAATAGAAGCCTTGTCTCATTATCTTCTTAGCCAGCATTAAGCCGTTCATGTGAGCCCCACAGACTCCTGCATGGGTCTCCTCCATCATCTTGCGGGCTTCTTTTTCATTTAAGCACCTGAGTTGAATCCCGTCTGCCTGTCTCTTGTACAATACTCCTCCCAAGGATATGAACTGAGTAGATAGTTTTCGGATCATCCTCTGGTCTTTCTCAGTAGCTTCCTCTGGAAAATTATTGTTTTCCAAATAATTCATAATGTCAAAGTACCATGGTTTTCCATCCGCCACTTCTACTTTCATTACGGGCCTGATCTCAAAGCTGGGCTTCTCAGAACTCGAAATCAGCACTGGCTTCATAGCTACCCCTTCAGGATTATCCCATATCGACACTAGGGTTGCGAACGCATCAGCTAGACGATTCTCATCTCTTAGCACGAAGTGGAAAGTGCAGGTTTCAAATTGCCCACATACCCCTTTCAAATATTCAACGTAGGGTAGCCGCTCTTCCTTTACAGCCCACTGTCCTCGAATCTAGTTAATCACTAAGGAAGAGTCACCGAAGACTTCTACATTCTTTGCCCCCAATGCAGCTAAAGCTTCTAACCCGAAAGGGCATGCTTCATATTCGGCTTCATTGTTGGTTGCTTTGTACCTCAGCTTCTTGGCTAGGGGGAGCTTCTCATTATCTGGGGTTGTCAAAATAATTCCAACTTCGGCCCCTCTGTTATTCACTGCCCCGTAGAAGTGTAACTGCCATCCTTGGACAGAAATCACGACTATGCTCTCATCCGGAAAGGTGAACTCGGGACTGTCTCCTTGAATAGGATGCTCGGCAAGAAATTCGGCTACGGCTCGCCCCTTAATGGTTTTGTGGGTGATGTATTCGATATCAAACTCCTGTAGCAAAAGCAGCCACCTCCCCATCTTACCAAGCAAAGATGGTGCTTCTTGCAAATATCTCAACGGATTCTGCTTGGCCACTGCCTGAACTTTGTATGAGTGGAAGTAATGTCTCAGTTTCTTTGATGCCCAAATCACTGTGAGGCACATTTTCTCTACTTCAGCATATTTTATCTCATAAGCCAGGAATTTCTTGCTGAGGTAATAAACTGCGAATTCCACTCCAAATTCATCCTCCTGAGCCATCATGGTGCCCACAGAACTACCTTCCACTGCCAGATACAGGATAAGCGGTTTAACTGGCTGCGGCGGCCTTAACACTGGCTGATTCAACAGATATTCCCTGATACTGTCAAAGGCTTTCTGGCAATCTTCGTTTCAGACCACAGGCTGATTCTTTCTAAGCAGTTTAAAAATAGGTTCGCATATCGAAGTGAGCTTGGCAATGAATCGGTTGACGTACTGCAGCTTGCCTAGGAAGCTCCTTACATCCTTTTCCTTTTGCGGCACGGGCATCTCTCTGATGGCCTTCACCTTGTCTGGGTCAATTTCTATTCCCCTCTGGCTGACGACATGTCCCAACAGTTTTCCTGAAGTCACTCCGAAAATGCACTTCTTAGGGTTAAGTCGCAGATTGTACTTATCAATCCTAGTGAAGAACTTCTCTAGAGCTTCAAAGTGGCTCTCTCGGGTGGCTAACTTGACCATCATGTCATCGACATACACCTCTACCTCCTTGTGGATCAGATCGCTTAGAATCTTGGTTGCCATCCTCTAGTATGTGGCTCCTGCATTTTTCATGCCAAAAGGCATGACTCGGTAAGCATAGGTCCCCCACTCTGTGATGAAAGCGGTCTTAACCCGGTCAGCTATTTTATTTAGGATCTGGCTGTAGCCCACATAACTATCTCCAAAGCTGTACGTCGCACAGTTGGCGGCACTGTCTATCAACACATCAATGTGGGGTAGTGGAAAATTATCTTTAGGGCAAGCCTTATTTAGATCTCGATAATCCACACATACCCTGACCTTCCCATTTTTCTTCGCTATAGGGACCACGTTTGCCAACCATGTAGGATACTGTACTTCAATAAGGAACTTGGCCTCAATCTGTTGCCGAATCTCCTCCTTGACCTTGTCTGCCCATTCTGGCCTAAGCCATCTCAACTTCTGCTTTACGGGCTTATAATCTGGATAAGTCGGGATGGCATGTTCTGCTACGTCTCGGTCGATCCCTGGCATGTCCTCATAGGTCCAGGCAAAGACTTTTTCATGTTTTCTTATTATTCTCTCAAATTTTTCTCTCTCATCAGGAGTTATATTTGATGCTATTAGAATTTCTTTCGGATTTTTTGAGGTTCCAAGATTAAAAGGCGTTGTATCAGTGGAATCAATATAAAAAATTAATGGAATATGATCATGTTCATGCATGTTGAAATCATTAGAAACATCGCACAAGTAAGAGAAATCATTTGCCTTATTAATAATATTATAATTGACATTTACATCATAAAAAAGTTCTGGAATGAAAAGACAATCTAAGCTAGAGTCTTCGTCTACCTCCCTAGAGGTTGATGCTGTTGCAGCTTGCTCACTGGCTTCCTGATTCAGCAGAGGCCCTTTAGGTATGTCTGAGGAAATCTTTAAATCCCCCATCTTCAGTTCTATTTCTGCCATTTTCTCTTTCCCTTTTAGCCTGGCAAACAACATCTTCTCGGTGATAACCTCTTCGGGCTCGCATCTGTCCCAAGCAATACACTAAGTCATGACCTCTTCATCCCAGAAGTTCTCAACGGTCTTGATAATCCCGATATCCCAATCAAATACATCGTTGAAGATCTCAAATCCGGGGATAATTCTCCCATTCACCCACTGCGGCTCATCCTCACCAGTATAAGCACATACTGAGGATGCGGGCACAAAGCTTTCTGAAATGTGAGGGATCTTATCCGCCGTCTTCTTCTTGCCAAAACTGTCTCTGTACCCCAGACCCTTCCGGTTCTTCTGACCTCGAGTGGTGATTGCAGTCTGCAGCCCCTGAGAGTTTCTACCCAAACCAGCCCCAGGGAGATAGTGCATCTTTTTCATCATGTTAACCACGGCTGGGTTATCCACTAACCCGTACTCTTCTCCTATCATTGACACGTGGAAGCCGCTGAAGGACTGATGAGCAATTTCAAGAGCTGACACCTGATTCTCTCTTGCCGCCTTAATAGTTATCAGCTCCCCTTCGTGTGGGAACTTTATCATTTGGTGGAGCGTGGATGGTACTCCTCCCAATCTATGAAACCAAGGCCTCCCAAGCAGGGCTGAGAAATTAGCTGGGATGGGCAGAACCACAAACTCTACTTCTACCTTAATAGGTCCCGTCTTGACCGGGGTTTTGAATGTTCCCGAGGCTTGCCTTCTTGAATTATCATAGGCTATAATCGTCAAGTCTGATTCTCTGAGCATATCCTCACTCAATCCAAAAGCCTGAAGGGCTATCAGAAGGCAAACATTGATAGAAGATCCCTCATCTACCATAATGCAAGCGATGTGCTTGTCGTTAATCTGTGCTTTGATGTACAGAGGTCGGTTATGATCGCGGCCCTCGACTGGCAAGTCGGCATAAAAAAAACCAATCTCTCGCCCGATCCTCCTTTAACTAGACCCAAAAGCTCTGATGGGGAAATTGTGGTGGTAGCAGTGGACTCAGTCAAGGCCTCTACCACTTTCTGCTTGTCAGAAGGGGACTGTCTTAAAAGATCCCAGATTGATATTTGAGCTGCGGTCTTTTTCAACTGCTTAACAATCTGGTTCTCCTCTGGTTTTTTTTCCGTCGACGGTTGCGCTGGTTCCGGTTACCTCGTAATCTCGGGTACCACTCTCCCACTTCTTATCACAGCCCCTACCTCTTCTTCATCCTCATCAGATCTCCACAAGTCAGAGCTCATCTGTCCTTCCTCTTCGGCCTCTCCACCGCTCTCACTGCTCGACCAACAATCAATGGTTGCCACTACTGCTCTTTCCTCTATATCCTCAGAAGAAACAACAGTAATACTCTTGCTCCCATATAAATCTTGCAGCATGTACCACTCTGGCAAGCTGGATCTGACCATAAACACTGGTGGCGGCACGGCATTACAACCAGGCTTCTTCTTGTCTTCCCTCTTCTCCGGGTCGAAAATCTGCTTGTCATCAATCAGATCTTAAATAAAGTGCCTCAGCGACTTACACTTGTCTGTTAGATGGCCTGTGTGCTAATAAAATGCACAGTATTCATTATCCTTATGACCTGGCTTCCCTTGCGTCATAGCAGGCCTAGGAGCCAAAGGTTGCAACTTTCCTTCTTTCATCAACCTTCTTAAGACCCAAGACAGTGGTCTTCCTAAGTTCGAAAACTTCCTCGGGGTAGTTGCGTCAGTAGTAGACACCTCAACTGTTCTTTTGGTGTTACCACTGGGACCAGTTGGCCTACTGGTTCCTTGACTGGTATTAGTCCTTTTTGCAAAATTATCATTGTTAGCTTTCCGAGCAAAGAACTCTCCCTCTACTTCAATGGCTATGTCTTTCAAAGATTCCCAATCCTTCAACCCTTTCATCTTCAAACCGTCCTTCAAATACGGGCTTGCGTTCTTGATAAACAGGCGGATCTGGTCTTGGGTGTCTGGCTTTCTTCGCATTTCCATTACCCTATTCCGCCAGCGGGTGAGATAATCATGAAAAGACTCGCCGGCCTTCTGCTGGAGCAATTCGAGATCTTTAAGAGTCACCTCCATCCTGGTGTTGCAATCGTATTACCTCAAGAACTCCTCTGTGAGTAGATCCCAATCTTCCTTAGTTCGACGATCGAGGCTATGGTACCAATCGATGGCAGGGCTAGTCAGACTCAAGCAAAAGTATTCCACCTTCTGCCTCTTAGACAAAGTGGTCCCTTTCATGACCAGAGAGTATTGCTTGGCATGGCCAGTCGGGTCAGAGGTACCGTCAAATTTTGTCACATCAGGCATCTTGAAGTTGTAAGGAATCGGGTCTTCTCCCTCGAGTTCCTTATCCTCCGGGTTCATTCCCTGACCTCTACTCAGCATACGGGCCATGGCTTCAAACCTTTCTTCCATCTTCTTCAGAATAAACTCATCAGTTTGGGGTGCCTTCCCTCTCTCAGATACAGAACTCATTTTATCGTCCTCGTCATCCCTGTCATCATTTACCCTTAGCACTGGTCTTCTTCTTTGTCCTCCCGAAGCTACTGACCTCAGCTCTATCGGCGGCGGCCGAACAGGTTCTTCTTGCCTCTCAGCTCTTTCCTCTTCTCGCTCATTCTGTCTCACGGGAGGAGGAGGTGGTGGATTCTGCGGAGCATTCTGTTGCGCTAAAGCAGTTAGCATGTTCATCATTCTGCCCTCAAATTCCTCAAACCTTCGGTCCACTTCTTCTGCAATCATGGCCCTGGTGGCATCATCTCCCCTAGGTGAGTTTGCCATCTCAGATACGGTACAACTGACTTCTGGTAAGATCTCTGAAAGGCCCTCTCTACCTGGCAGCTCAGATGTAGGAACTCGGATCAATCGTCCGGTAGGCGATCTAGTCCACCTAGGCAAATCTATAATAGCTACAGGGACAAGGCATTAGATGTGATGCATGGAATGCAGATGCCATGCGTGGTCGTGATATGCAACACCCACAAAACACAAGCAAGCAAGTAGGTCCTTCCACCCTTATTTCTCCCACACACGTGGTCGCGCGGTCTTTTTCCTAGGCGGGATTAGCCCAAGGGACAGCAGGGGACCCAGTGGACACGCATGTTGTACGGTAAAAAGCTAGCAGCATGACACTCCTATGCTAATGTACAAGCGAATGGATAATGATCATCATGTATTTGGATATTCCAAAAATTTCGACATGGCCCCACCGGGGCATGAAAGCCTTTGGCTAGGTTGTCGAGCAAGATATCTGGACTCACCCAATACATGAGGATCCATATAGCGAGCATGGGATTACGGTTCATATCACTTATGCAAAGTAGCTATGGCCAATACATGAGCTTTGGACAAGGGAGATGTTATTTTAGGGCTACCCAAGCATGATCCCTACCGATAGGTCTAGCTCATCATGAGCATAACGATCGATCGGGTCATCATTTTGATATACCATTGAGGTACGAGGCTTGGGCTGGTGATTATCCTTAACACTTCCCTAAATTGAGTGAAAATAGGGTCGTGCTTCAGGAACGGACCGGGGCTAATAGAGGGACCAAACAAGCATATTCTAAGGCTCTAATGGGATGAAAATGCAAATGAGAGAAAGCGAATTTATGAATCAAACTTTAGTTATAAATGTTAAATGAGGTATTTTCGAATTGAAGCCTCAAACCATACTATCCCCAACGGAGTCGTCACTGTGATGCGCGCGCCGGAATCCCTCGGCCGCCCCTCTGACCGCCCGCTTGAGGGCGATCGAGCCATTGAGGGTCCTCTAACAGCTTGCAATAAATCGCAAGTGCATCTGTGTTGGGCAACAAGGAGGTTTCATGGAGTCGCCACCCAATAGAACATTGGGAAAGTTTCTCTCGCCTCGGAGAGCCTAAGACTGCGCTCAGTATCCATTTTGGGCCAACCAAAGGGGTTTTGGAGGGTGAACCTCTCGACCTAAGGAGCCTAGGATTAATGCCAAAATCTCATGACACAAGAGATGTCTTGGAGGGTAAACCTCTCACCTTTGTGAGCCCAAAGATCAGAGATGGGTTCGGGACTTCTCATCTATTTCTACCTTGATTATTTTATGATCAAATTTTAATTATCATTAATTCGCTCTCTCTCCACGCGATGCAATTGATTAAAGGTGCATTTATTCACATTTGGAAAGCAGTAAATGAGCAAGTAAATAGTGAAAGTAATAAATTATAATAATACAAGGAGCGGAATACAACTCCGTTTTATAAATGTGCGATACATACACAAATCGGGGGATTGCTTATTTTGAGGACTTTGGACCTCGCATGCATCATTATCAAAATGGATATTTTTATTGTGATGATTTTTATTGGATAAAAATAGGACATTGGGTCCTTATGTTTATGAAAACCTCTCTTTATTAAATATAAAACATTAATTAATTTTTATATTTAGCGAGATACAAAAAGGGTATACTCATATGCATAAAAGAATTAATGAATAAGCAAATAAAGGGAATAACCAAGAAGGTTAGAAAACTAAACCGGACGGAATCCTCTGAGCATGGTAGATCGCCCCTCGAGCACAGAAAAGTCAAAGAAAATCAATATATGCTCAGAAAAGGTTAAAAAATGTTAATATATGAAAGCTCAACATAAATGAAGTAAAAAGACTTGAGAGAGATAGAAAAGATTTGAAAACGTGGAGGCAGGAACCAGCGACGGCCGTCTGTCAAGTGATCGACGGGCATCAGTCAAAGTGACCAACATATCCCGTTGCTCACTCAAGAGAGAGGGCGTCTCGAGTGAGGTGACCGACGGGCGTCGGAGAAGTAGATGACCCATCGGTCACCACTGTCTCTGATAATAAACAGCAAAAAACTCTCTTTTCAAAGAAAAAATGTTTTTTATCAAAAAATGAGAAGAAGAGAATCAAGATAAGGAAAAGTGAAAGCAAAAATCCTAAAAAAAAGCAAAATAATGAAGAAAGATGAAATAATATGGAGAATAAGTCCGGAATATTTACCCTCAGATAATGTTTTAGTGAGATTCTTGGTGTCGATTAGAGTCCCGCGTGCTCCACGAGAAACGAAATGAAAGGTTAAGAAAGAGGAAAATAGATTGTTTCCTTCTTAACCCTTCAAAATATTGACTTTGGAATCAAAACCCAAAGAAAACTAATTAGTTTTAGTTTCTTTTTAATGGTTTTATTCTTAAATTAAAAGAAGCTTTCTTAATGAATGTGTTTGCTGGAAGAGAGAGAAAATGTGCTTGAATTTTGGCAGAGTTTCCCCTCTTGAAAATTTTTGGAACCCTTTTTAGGAAGAAATTCAAAGCTTTTATAGGCCAGGCACGACCGACGGGCGTCGGATGTGGAGACGGGCGTCGGAAGAATCCTTCTAACACAAGGATTCATTCGACGGCCTTGCCATTTCCACCGACGGGCGTCAGAGAGGTTGCATGCTCCAGGAAATCAGGCGGCGTGCTCCGGAAGAAGCGGGGCCTTCCGACGGGTGTCGGAAAAGACCATAGGCCATCTGTGACCCTATGCGACGGCTGGCCTCCCACAGACGGGCTGGCCGTCTGTCGAGGAAAACATATCTTTTGACTAAAAAATTCCCGTTTTCCCCCCTCTACCTATGAAAGGTGAAAAGACTCATTTCTCGTGGAGCATGGGACTAAAACCTCCGAATCCAAACCGTTTGTATAGGCCCGGATACTGATTTCATCATAGGGTAATCTCCGATCCGGACCGCTCCGGGACACGGTGCTCACAGTGTGTAGTGAGGTTAGATTGTATATAGAGACCAATACTATGGCAAATCGGGTGAGTATGTATATATATAAATGTATAAATAATTTGTATGAATTACATGATGAAGTGTGAGATACCGTGTGATTGTATTATGTTTTCGAGGGATTTTGTAAGGCATGCTACATGGAGGTATGACTTGTTCTTACGACCGTTTAGAATGTCTTACATGGCGGTAATATATTGTCATACAGCCGTGTAAATGCCCTCTGTTTTGAAGTTTGAAAGTTTTTTATTTTCGTCCTTTTTCGTTTTATTTGAACTCGTGTTTGCTTTAAACCTTATTCGGTGGGACTTCAGCCATTAATTGATGATTGTCATGTGTAAGAGTTGAATTTTATTATATATATGTGATTATGATTACACTTACATGAGATCTATGTGATGTATTTATATATATATGCATATGATTTCATGCCTATAACATGATGAAGAAATTGTGATGTAAACAGCATTGTATATGAACAATGCGATGAGATATATTTGGATGATATTATAATGTTAAACGGCCCATAACAGTGAAATAACTGGTTTAATAATTTAGCCTGTGAGTCAAGTAGTTGATAGATAGGCATGCATATAGGGTTTAAGTACTGTAGCCCAGTGCGTTCGATTCCTTTAGAATCACAATGCGAGTCAAATCCTTACTGGATTTCCCAATGCGAAATTATGCTGATTTGTACCTTAGGGTACCAATGCGAATGTGAGGTATCCATGGATACCAATGTGATTACTGTACCATGGGGTACAACTGTGTTACCCGTTATCCACATTTTTGAATTGCAGGCAAGATAACTATAATTATTTTGTTAATAAATAAGAAATGATTATTTTGTATTATACATATATTGATAAGAATGTGATGCACATCCAAATGTGATTATTCAACATGTACGTTATGTGTTAGGTATGATGCATGATAGTTAGCATGAAACTTGATGAAAATAGATTTTATATTGGCATGGATAATTGTTAGTAATTGTTTGGGCTTAATACTCAATGAGTATGGTATGTGGTATCAAGTAAATGGTTTTAATATGAAAATGGATTTGGCAAATATGTGAGATTGCCAAATGAATAAAGTATGCATATACCGACTTGTATTTATAATTTTGAGATGTGATGTTTATTTACACAAGTAAGTGTTATTTGATATTCTGCTTTAAGTGATCATGCTGATTTAAATATGACTCTGTATATAGAGGTATACTTAGAATTTCAATGAATGAATAGAAGTATACTAAAAATAAGTATTGTGATAAGTGTGAATGCGAAATATGAGATGATGAACTAAAAATGACTTTGATGATATCGATAATTACTTGTTTCGTAGTCGTTGATGGTTAATCTAAAATTATATATGTGGGATATATGATTATATAGATGTGATAGATGATTTATTATATGTATGTAATAATGCAAGGCCTGTTCAAAATTGGATGTAATGGTTATTATGTATGACTATGTTATTATATGTTGTATTTTTTCCCCACTAAGCATTATCGCATAGCATGGATGTTTAATCCATGCAGGTATCTGAAGATAGTGTTTTGGAAGATAGTCCTGCATCGACAACGGCCAACACATTAGGAACCGCTGCAAATATAGAATATTTGTAATATTACAAGATGTGTAACTACAGTTAGTAATGTGTAAAGGGACTAAGTTCTTGTATTAAGAAAGTTATATTTTGTATAGTGAATAATAAATAAAGACCATAAGTGTTTTGTATTGTAATGCATGGATTTTAAGAATAAAATTGATTGAGGTTTTGAAAGAAAAATTTATCGACCCTGAGTTTTACCTTATTGTTAATTCATATTCGCATGTTGTTGTGTGTGACATTCCACAGCCATCGTCGGAACAGTTCTACAGGTGGTTAGGAGGTCTTACACCTCCCCACCTCCACAGCCAAATTGTCTTCTCTTACCTTTCCTCTATTTTTCTTCAATTCTCTCTTCCTCTCTCCCCAAATTCAAGCCTCTTGAGTAAAGTTAAGCCTCTCTAGAATCTAGTGGTGGTGATTGGAGTTCATTTGAAGTGGAAAAAGTGGGAGAAAATAAGTGAAAAAGTTTATCTGTCAAATTGAGGTATCCAAAGTTGATATTTTTAAATTGGTTTAAAGGTTCAAATAGGTATTTTAGGATTTCTACAGTATGTTTTTTTAATTATATTGCATAAAGGAAGCAAATTTATGGTGATTTCTTTGATGATTGTATTCAGCCACTTAAGGAAGAAAATGAGGTTAGTGGACACAATATACTCCTTTTTCCATGTTTTAACTTTTATTTTAGGTTATGTCTAAGAACTAAGTGTGTGATATATGTTGGTCTAATTTAATTTAACCTTATAATCATGCTTAAGAAAGCTAAATATGATGTTTTTAATGGTTAAAATTGAAAGATAAAACTTTGGTGAAGATGTTGTAGTTAGGCCGAATGGTATAATCATGTTTTCCCATGGTATTTTTTGATGTTTATGTCATTTTCATGATGTATATATGATGTTTGACGTGAGATCTAGTTATTAGGATGGATAAGAGAAAGAAACATAACCATAATGGATGTTGAATGTAACACCCTGATTTGGCCGTAGAAGAATTATAGAGTTTTGGTTCGGTAAATATGTGTTGTATGTGAGAGTCCTGTCGCGAGAACAACAAGCGTCGCGGGCGCGACAGAACCCTCCCGTGGTATGTCAACTAAATTGAGATTTTTGACACATGGCATCGTAGGGTGTTGACACATGGCAACTTGAGAGGGTGACCCTTGGCAAGAGACTTAAGTGTGGTTTATATTAGAGTGACAAGTGGCTTTGTAGGGAGTTGACATGTGGCATGGAATATTTGTTTTTTTCTATCTAAATACATGTATTTGATTAAAGAGATATTCATGTATTAAATTTGGTAAATGGCATTTATGAGATTAGTTACTTTGGATTAGCATTGACTAGCCATTTTATTTCTTTCCCTTTTCATTTTTTTTACCTTGCTTTGTTTTTTTTCCTTGCTTTTCCTTTTGTCTGCCATGCTCCTCTTGCCTTGCTATTTTTTTTTTCCTTTCTTCTTCATTTGCTTTGTTCCTTGAGAGAGAACCTCTTGGATTAGTTTGAAGAGTAAGAGAAGAGGTAAGTTTAGTTTGTTTTCCGATCTGACCTCCTTTTTATTTCTGTTTTTGATTTAAAGTGAGTAAAAGTTTAATTCAAGTATTTTCTATACGATTTTGTTGAAGCGGTGGCCAAGAAATTGGATAAAGGGAAGGAGAAGGTCAGAAATGAGTAGAGAACAGAGTTTGAGCTTCCTAAAGATCGGGATCGTGTGTGGTTGTTAATTTCTTTTCATTTTGATTGCTTGCGGTGTTTTTGTAGTATATGTGTATATATGTTTATGATATATGTGCGTATGTATGTTTATAAGTATGTGACTTGTTCATTTGAGTGTGTATTGATGAAAAAGTTTGGTTTTGGCAAATTCTGTTCATTTTGTATCTGACCTCTGTGAAGTGTTTTTATCATAAGTAGAGTTTTAGACCTCTAAATTGCGTGATTGTTGATCCTTTAGAACCATGGCTTCTATTCTTTTAAAATTTTTAGAAATGACCATGAGCAAATTCTTGCTCTAAAACCCTAGAAATTAACCAAAATATAGGTGTCTCTACTTTGGCCGGTTCATCTGAGCAGGTCAGATTTGTTAGATTATATATGATGTTATAGATGTCCAATTGACCTGAAAATTGTCCCATTTGAAATTCAACATCCTAGGGAACAATTTTTTAGAAGAGAGCTTTGCCTAAAAATGAGTTTTAGACGTTGGTTTAGGCTGTACAAATTACAGTAGTGAAGCAGTCCTGAGTTTTCATTTCTGTTTTGCTATTTTGGGTATGTCACGATGGCAACCAATTGGTTACCACCATGACCAATGCCCAGACAAGGAAAAATCGAATGTTTTTGGACCTCATGGTGACAACCAATTTGTTACCACCGTGACCATTCCCTAATTGCATATTTTGAGTGTTTTTCTTCCCGAAAACCCGAACTTCATTGTAAGTTTCTATAGCATGTCCAACGCTTTTCTAACCTTATGAAATGAGTATATGAATGGTTGTCAATTGAAATTATGTGTAAATGATGCTCTGGCATAAGAGTTTAATAATGAAATTAAATTATAGGTAGATGATGTAGTGGCATGTAATATAAGAGTGGATCATAAAATGTGAACTTATGAGCGCACATAATAGACTATGTACTTGTATGATATACATGTATATATGAAATATGTGTCTATACTTGAATTATAGTTTGTATTTTGGCAATGGTATAGAGTATAATTGTGATACTACTTGGAGCCTGATTAACCGTTATAGTGGATAGATAAGCATGCTTATAAAGGGTTAGAGTGCAGCTGCTAGAGTTAGCCTTAATTGTGCCAAGAGTTTTGAATACCTTGTGTATTCAGTAGAGTTTGAGTTAATTGTCCACATGTAAGATACTGTAAACAGTATGCAGAGTTACCCGTATCCACCATGAAAGGAATTCATGCTTATTAATATTGTATAGTAAACATGGAAAGATTAAAAGTATTGCTCTGAATAAATGTAAAGCACATGAGAGTAATGTTTTAAGTACATGATAGTTCTATATACAAGTATATGTTTACACGAATGTGGACATGTGGTTATTGTGATGTGAGCAAATGATCTGTACAAGTGTGAAAGTTGTATGGATGAATTATTTGATTATTGTTATGTGAAATGTGTGATTTATTTGTGACTTCGAAAAGAAGTTCTTTGAATTATTTTTCATCCACACTAAGCGTTATCGCTTAGCACGGCTGCTTATTTCCGTGTAGGTACAGGTTCGGACCAGTGAGAACGTGCATCTGCGGGTCAAGGCCACTAGGAGTTTTGTTTTGATCTCTTTTTGTATAAGATAGAAATAGAGTTTGTGATGTTTTGAGTAACATCATTATATAGATAGAAAGTACAGTGTTTATATGTAAATGTTAACTGTTTGGTATATGTACCGAAGATGTCTATGTATAAAGCTTTTGTAATTTGTACAGTTTATATGTATGATATAAAAGCAGTTGTTTGGCCCAAGTTATTCTATTTATTTTACTGTTATCGCTTCCGCTATTGTGTATGCATGTGTATGAGTATGTGTGTGTTTGGCTTGTGGAGCCCCGATATTCCTTAGCGAGGGTATGGGGGTGTTACATTTAGTGGTATCAGAGCATAGGTTAGAGATTTTGGTCTATAAGAAATAGAATATAGATTGAATGTCAGTGTCTGTTTAGAGTTTTGGCCTACTGCAGATGTTGTTCTATTTTGTAGAGTGTAGATGGAGTCCGACCCAAGTGAGAATGTCGGAGAGACCACGGGTAGTGTTA
This sequence comes from Excoecaria cochinchinensis, assembly GCA_947683425.1. Classification (NCBI taxonomy): domain Eukaryota; kingdom Viridiplantae; phylum Streptophyta; class Magnoliopsida; order Malpighiales; family Euphorbiaceae; genus Excoecaria; species Excoecaria cochinchinensis. The sequence goes on from CANTUQ010000004.1 coordinate 11,432,934, forward strand.
ATCCAGCTCATGGGGATCCTCATATGCATGAGCATGATAGAGATGGAAGAGCTGATCCTGTTCAGGATAACCTGTCATTGATGCAAGGGTTAGTGAAGATTTTGGATAGATTGACAGCTCCTAAGGCACCCACGGACCTCATAAGAAAGAGAGGGGCTGAAGAATTCCATAAGATATCATTGGATCAATCTGATATGGTAGAATTTTGGCTATACAGGATAGGAAGGATCCTGCAAAAAATCAATTGTACACCGAATCAGAGGGTACTTTGCGCCGTATCATTGCTGCAGGGTGTAGCTTTTGATTGGTGGGAATTGGTGTTGAGGAATCACCAGAGGCTGGTGGAACTATCATGGGATTTCTTTGTCCATGATTTTAAAGAAAAATATGTGACTAAGGCCTATAGGGAGGCAAGGTGGAGAGAGTTTGTGAGCTTTATGCAAAAGAATGTGACTGTAGGAGATTATGAGAAAGAGTTTACTCGTTTGAGTAAATATGTGCCTAACATCCTGTTGACTGAGGACTACAGGTGTCGACAATTCGAGGATGGGTTAAGAGAAAGTATTAGCGGACCCCTATCTACCATGGTTGCTTTGCAACCGGAGAACTATTATCGATTGGTACTGGCAGCCATTAAGTTAGAGGAGTCAGAATTGTTGAAGCAGCAGAGAGAGCAAAAGAAAAAGTTCCCGAAAGGAAATGAAAGTTCTGGTAAGAGAGCTAGAGAAGTGATGAGAGGAAGAGATGAACAGGAATTAGTGCAAGTTCTACCGTCAGTTGGGAGTGTAAGACCCCCTACTAGTAGAGGAACTATAGCTCCAAAATGTTAGAATTGTGAAAGACACCATTGGGGTGAGTATACGAAACCCACCGGAGCTTGTTTTAGGTGTGGCAGCATGGAATACATGCTCGCCAATTGCCCTAAGTCACGAGAGAATTTAGCCTCCCAAGCAAGTAAAGAAAATTTGGATATGTCTAGAGCTGCAAGAACTGGACGAGGAAGAGGTAAAGCTTCTCGTATGCCTTCAGAAACAGTTGAGAAGCCAATCACTACTGGTGGTCCAGCTAGAGTGTATGCCATGATCAGAGAGGCGATGGAGGAGCCTGCAGGGTCATTTGGTAAGTTATTAATTGATTAAGATTCTGCATTTGATCAATTGCAAAGTATGGTTTGCTCTTGTAGTTAGTAGCGAGGAAATTTCGAGGATGAAATTTCTTAAGGGGGAGAGATTTGTAACACCCTGAATTGGACCTAGAAGAATTACAGAGTTTTGGTTCGGTAAATATGTGTTGTATGTGAGAGTCCTGTCACGAGCGCGACAAGCGTCGCGGGCGCGACAAAACCCTCCCGTGGTATGTCAACTAAATTGAAATTTTCGACACGTGGCATCATAGGTTGGTGACACATGGCAACTTGAGAGGGTGACACTTGGCAAGAGACGTAAGTGTGGTTTATATTAGAGTGATAAATGGCTTTGTAGGGAGTGGACATGTGGCATGGAATATTTGTTTTATTCTATCTAAATACATGTATTTGATTAAAGAGATATGCATGTATTAAATTTGGTAAATGGCATTTATGAGATTAGTTACTTAATTTGGATTAGTATTGACCAGCCATTTTATTTCTTTCCCTTTTCATTTTTTTTTACCTTGCTTTGTTTTTTTTCCTTTCTTTTCCTTTGGTCTGTCGTGCTCCTTTGGCCTTGCTATTTCTTTTTCCTTTCTTCTTCATTTTCTTTGTTCCTTGAGAGAGAACCTCTTGGATTGGTTTGAAGAGTAAGAGAAGAGGTAAGTTTAGTTTGTTTTCCGATCTGACCTCCTTTTTCTTTCTGTTTTTGATTTAAAGTGAGTAGAAGTTTAATTCAAGTGTTTTCTATACGATTTTGCTGAAGCGTTGGGCAAGAAATTGGTTAAAGGGAAGGAGAAGTTCGGAAACGAATAGAGAACAGAGTTTGAGCTTCCTAGAGGTCGGGATCGTGTGTGGTTGTTAATTTCTTTTCATTTTGATTGCTTGCAGTGTTTTCGTGGTATGTGTGTATATATGTTTATGATATATGTGCGTATGTATGTTTATAAGTATGTGACTTGATCATTTGAGTGTGTATTGATGATAAAGTTTGGTTTTGGCAAATTCTGTTCATTTTGTATCTGACCTCTGTGCAGTGTTTTTGTCATAAGTAATGTTTTAGACCTCTAAATTGTGTGATTGTTGATCCGTTAGAGCCATGACTTCTATTCCTTTAAATGTTTCATAATGACCATGAGCAAATTCTTGCTTTAAGACCCTGGAAATCGGCCAAAATTGAGGTATCTCTACTTTGGCCGATTCATTTGAGCAGGTCAGATTGTTTAGATCATGTATGATGTTATAGATATCCAATTGACCTGAAAATTGTCCCATTTGAAATTCATCATCCTAGGAAACAATTTTTAAGAGAGATTTTTGCCTAAAAATGACTTTTAGATGTTGGTTTAGGCTGTACAAAATAGAGTAGTGAAGCAGTCCTAAGTTTTCGGTTCTGTTTTGGTTGGGTATGTCACGGTGGCAACCAATTGGTTACCACCGTGACCAATGCCCAGACAAGGCATAATCAAATGTTTTTGGACCTCACGGTGACAACCAATTGGTTACCACCGTGACCATCCCCTGATTTGCATATTTTGAGTGTTTTTCTTCCCGAAATGCACTCAAACTTCATGGTAAGTTTCTATAGCATGTCCAACTCATTTCTAACCTTATGAAATGAGTATATGAATGGTTGTCAGTTGAAATTATGCGTAAATGATGCTATGGCATAAGAGTTTAATAATGAAATCAAATTATAAGTAGATGATGTAGTGGAATGTAATATATGAGTGGATCATAAAATGTGAACTTATGAGCTCTGAATAAATGTACAGCACATGAGAGTAATCTTTTAAGTACATGATAGTTCTGTATACAAGTATATGTTTACAGGAATGTGGACATGTGGTTATTGTGATGTGAGCAAAAGATCTGTACAAGTGTGAAAGTTGTATGGATGAGTTATTTTATTATTGTTATGTTAAATGTATGATTTATTTGTGACTTCGAAAAGAAGTTCTTTGCATTATTTTTCATCCCCACTAAGCGTTATCGCTTAGCACGGATGCTTATTTCCGTGTAGGTACAGGTTTGGACCAGTGAGAGCGTGTATCTGCGGGTCAAGGCCACTAGGAGTTTTGTTTTGATCTCTTTTTGTATAAGATAGAAATAGAGTTTGTGATGTTTTGAGTAACATCATTATATAGATAGAAAGTACAGTGTTTATATGTAAATGTTAACTGTTTGGTATATGTACCGAAGATGTATATGTATAAAGCTTTTGTAATATGTACAGTTTATATGTATGATATAAAAGCTGTTGTTTGGCCCAAGTTATTCTAATTATTTTACTGTTATCGCTTCCGCTATTGTGTATGCATGTGCACGAGTATATGTGTGTTTGGCTTGTGGAGCCCCGATATTCCTTACCGAGGGTATTGGGGTGTTACATTTAGTGGTATCAGAGCATAAGTTAGAGATTCTGGTCTATAAGAAATAGAATATAGATTGAATGTCAGTGTCTGTTTAGAGTTTTGGCCTACTGCAGATGTTGTTCTATTTTGTAGAGTGTAGATGGAGTCCGACCCAAGTGAGAATGTCGGAGAGACCACGGGTAGTGTTAATCCAGCTCATAGGGATCCTCATATGCATGAGCATGATAGAGATGGAAGAGCTGATCCTGTTCAGGATAACCCGTCATTGATGCAAGGGTTAGTGCAGATTTTGGATAGATTGACAGCTCCTAAGGCACCCACGGACCTCATAAGAAAGAGAGGGGCTGAAAAATTCCATGGGATATCATTGGATCAATCTGATATGGTAGAATTTTTGCTATACAGGATAGGAAGGATGCTGCAACAAATTAATTTTCCACCGAATCAGAGGGTACTTTGCGCCGTATCATTGCTGCAGGGTGTAGCTTTTGATTGGTGGGAATTGGTGTTGAGGAATCACCAGAGTCTAGTGGAACTATCATGGGATTTCTTTGTCCATGAATTTAAAGAAAAATATGTGACTAAGGCCTATAGGGAGGCAAGGTGGAGAGAGTTTGTGAGCTTTATGCAAAAGAATGTGACTGTAGGAGATTATGAGAAAGAGTTTACTCGTTTGAGTAAATATGTGCCTAACATCCTGTTGACTGAGGACTACAGGTATCGACAATTCGAGGATGGGTTAAGAGAAAGTATTAGAGGACCCCTATCTACCATGGTTGCTTTGCAACCGAAGAACTATTATCGATTGGTACTGGCATCCATTAAGTTAGAGGAGTCCGAATTGTTGAAGCAGCAGAGAGAGCAAAAGAAAAAGTTCCCGAAAGGAAATGAAAGTTCTGATAAGAGAGCTAGAGAAGTGATGAGAGGAAGAGATGAACAGGAATCAGTGCAAGTGCTACCGTCAGTTGGGAGTGTGAGACCCCCTACTAGTAGAGGAACTATAGCTCCAAAATGTTAGAATTGTGAGAGACACCATTGGGGTGAGTATACGAAACTCACCGGAGCTTCTTTTAGGTGTGGCAGCATGGAATACATGCTCACCAATTGCCCTAAGTCACGAGAGAATTTAGCCTCCCAAGCAAGTAAAGAAAATGTGGATATGTCTGGAGCTGCAAGAACTGGACGAGGAAGAGGTAAAGCTTCTCGTATGCCTTCAGAAACAGTTGAGAAGCCAATCACTACTGGTGGTCCAGCTAGAGTGTATGTCATGATCAGAGAGGCGATGGAGGAGCCTGCAGGGTCATTTGGTAAGTTATTAATTGATTAAGATTCTGCATTTGATCAATTACAAAGTATGGTTTGCTCTTGTAGTTAGTAGCGAGGAAATTTCGAGGATGAAATTTCTTAAGGGGGAGAGATTTGTAACACCCTGAATTGGACCTAGAAGAATTACAGAGTTTTGGTTCAGTAAATATGTGTTGTATGTGAGAGTCCTGTCACGAGCGCGACAAGCGTCGCGGGCGCGACAAAACCCTCCCGTGGTATGTCAACTAAATTGAAATTTTTGACACGTGGCATCATAGGGTGGTGACACATGGCAACTTGAGAGGGTGACACTTGGCAAGAGACGTAAGTGTGGTTTATATTAGAGTGACAAGTGGCTTTGTAGGGAGTGGACATGTGGCATGGAATATTTGTTTTGTTCTATCTAAATACATGTATTTGATTAAAGAGATATGCATGTATTAAATTTGGTAAATGGCATTTATGAGATTAGTTACTTTGGATTAGTATTGACCAGCCATTTTATTTCTTTCCCTTTTTATTTTTTTTTACCTTGCTTTGTTTTTTTTTCCTTTCTTTTCCTTTGTTCTGTCGTGCTCCTCTTGCCTTGCTATTTCTTTTTCCTTTCTTCTTCATTTTCTTTGTTCCTTGAGAGAGAACCTCTTGGATTGGTTTGAAGAGTAAGAGAAGAGGTAAGTTTAGTTGGTTTTCCGATCTGACCTCCTTTTTCTTTCTGTTTTTGATTTAAAGTGAGTAGAAGTTTAATTCAAGTGTTTTCTATACGATTTTGTTTAAGCATTGGCCAAGAAATTGGTTAAAGGGAAGGAGAAGGTCGAAAACGAATAGAGAACAGAGTTTGAGCTTCCTAGAGGTCGGGATCGTGTGTGGTTGTTAATTTCTTTTCATTTTGATTGCTTGCAGTGTTTTCGTGGTATGTGTGTATATATGTTTATGATATATGTGCGTATGTATGTTTATAAGTATGTGACTTGATCATTTGAGTGTGTATTGATGATAAAGTTTGGTTTTGGCAAATTCTGTTCATTTTGTATCTGACCTCTGTGCAGTGTTTTTGTCATAAGTAATGTTTTAGACCTCTAAATTGCGTGATTGTTGATCCGTTAGAACCATGACTTCTATTCCTTTAAAATTTCATAATGACCATGAGCAAATCCTTGCTTTAAGATCCTGGAAATCGGCAAAAATTGAGGGGTCTCTACTTTGGCCGATTCATTTGAGCAGGTCAGATTGTTTAGATCATGTATGATGTTATAGATGTCAAATTGACCTGAAAATTGTCCCATTTGAAATTTATCATCCTAGGAAACAATTTTTAAGAGAGATTTTTGCCTAAAAATGACTTTTAGATGTTGGTTTAGGCTGTACAAAATAGAGTAGTGAAGCAGTCCTAAGTTTTCGGTTCTGTTTTGGTTGGGTATGTCACGGTGGCAACCAATTGGTTATCGTTTGTTGAAGCGGTAGTGCCATGATCGTGCTGACCCTCCATGGAGCGGTAGTGCCGTCATCGTGCTAACCCTTTTGCGATGCTGCCCCCTGAGAGGTCTTCGGGTTTTTCCTCCTCAAAGGCTTTCAAGATTAGCCTTCTCAAAGGTCTTCGGAATTTGCCTCCTCAAAGGTATTCGGGATTTGCCTCCTCAAAGGTTTTCGGAATTTACCTCCTCAAAGGTCTTCGGGATTTGCCTCCTCAAAGGTCTTCTAAATTTGCCTCCTCAAAGGTCTTCAAAATTTGCCTACTCAAAGGTCTCTGAATTTGCCTCCTCAAAGGTCTTCGAGATTTACCTCCTCAAAGGTCTTCGAAATTTGCCTCCTTAAAGGTCTTCGGGATTTGCCTCCTTAAAGGCCTTCTAAATTTACCTCCTCCAAGGTCTTCGGAATTTTCCTCCTCAAAGGTCTTCGGGATTTGCCTCCTCAAAGGTCTTCGGAATTTACCTCCTCAAAGGTCTTCGAAATTTGCCTCCTCAAAGGTCTTCGGTATTTGCCTCCTCAAAGGTCTTCTAAATTTACCTCCTCAATGGTCTTCAAAATTTGCCTCCTCAAAGGTCTTCGGAATTTTCCTCCTCAAAGGTCTTCGAAATTTACCTCTTCGGAATTTACCTCCTCAAAGGTCTACGGAATTTGCCTCCTCAAAGGTCTTCGGGATTTGCCTCCTCAAAGGTCTTCTGAATTTGCCTCCTCAAAGGTCTTCGGGATTTACCTCCTCAAAGGTCTTCTGAATTTGCATCCTCAAAGGTGTTCGGAATTTACCTCCTCAAAGGTCTTCTAAATTTGCCTCCTCAAAGGTCTTCGGAATTTGCCTCCTCAATGGTCTTCGGAATTTACCTCCTCAAAGGTCTTCGAGATTTGCCTCCTCAAAGGTCTTCTGTTGATGCTTGAATTGATGTTGTTTTGGCTGGTTGCCTCCTGAGAAGTCTTTGGTTGGTTGTTTGGATTGATGTCGTCACTCGGCTTTTGTAAGTGTCCGCATTAAATTTCTCTTTCTGCAAAATGAGGAAACTAAAATATGCAGGAAAAATAGTGAGCATACAAGTGAAATGCATGAGTCATACAGGAATGTAGGGTAAGAATTCGTTTATGTGGACTTGGAGATGATAGCCGGGCTAGTTGCAATTTGCAATAAGGGCGATGCCTTTTAAGCTGCTTTTGAATTTCATGCCCCTTGGGATTGCGAGATTCTCATTTGATGCCTGTAGTTATTATTTGAAGGTAATGCGTCCCTTGTGGATTTTCACACTAGCTTTTCTTAGCGAGAGATGCGTCCTTTACGGATTTTCACATAACCATATGCCTTATTTTTGCCTGGAATGGACCCAACCCAATCCAGCGGCATTTTTTTTATTTTTTTTTAAGGATAGACTGCCTGTTTCCAGGTTTTCACCCTATCCTTGTGCCTAATTTTTGCTTAGAGCACCAGTTACGGTTTTCACTCTAACGGCTTTTTTTTTTTTTTTTTTTTACTGATGAGGCTAAGGATATTGCCCAGGAATCTTTCAGGAGTCTTCACACTTGATAGCAGGATGAGTTGGCTGAAGCAATTCAGTGGCGAGAGTAACAAAGGGTAGACAGATACATGACTTTGATCACACCAAATGAACCGCTCTGATCACTTCATTGCATAGATGCATGTGCTTCAATTTGATTTCATTAAACATGATCTTTGTTTTGGCATTAATCTCAAAATATACAAGACCTAATTTAATCTCGGGATAAATCTTGAAAGCATCAAACTCCTTTTATCAATCAGCCCTCTCGGGGTTTCATGATTGAAGATTTTCACTCGATTTTTTTTTTAGCCTTTGCCATGAACTTTCTTCAGTTCCTTTGCGTTGGTTGAATTTGCTTCCGTCTTCATTTTCTGACGATGATTCTTTTTAGCACAGTCTTGTTCTCAACCCTTGTGTAAATTGGCTAAGATGGTGAGTTTTCTTGCTTGATACTTGGCTTTGAAAGTTTTCCTTTTATTGGCTTTGGGTCGCTTAATTTATGAAGTAACCTTTGATGGTTGAGATGGAGTTGTATTTTGGCTTCAAATGGCGTAGGAACACATTATGGTTTAGGATAGGACTATGGTTTTTTAATTTTTTTTTTTAAGGGAATGAACTGTCCTCCTAAGTCACAAGGGTCACGATTGGCTCTGGGGTACATATCTCAAAAGATCATGAGGAAAGGAATTCTAAGTCTTGGCCCTAATGGGCTGATCGAAATTTTGTTTTGCTTGGTTATGCTGTGTGCATCTGGGATGTTAGGGATGAGGATTGGCTTTTGAAATTCTGTTGATCGTCATGTTGGCACATTGAAGCACATTGCCCCACAATATCCTCGTCAATTGTTGGCATTTCCTTCCAGGTTCAGGCAAAGCCTCTCTCCTTTTTTTTTCTTATCTCTTAAGAATTTCCTCTCTTCAGGAGTTATATTAGATGCTATCAAGATTTTTCTTTGGAATTTCCAAAGTTTCGAGATTAAATGCAGCCATATTATTTGAATTAATGTCAAAGTAAATGTATTGTGATCATGTTAAATGAAATCATTAGAAATATCATACAAATAAGCAAGAATTGTTCATTTTATTGAAATCTATAAACCATGACAGGGAGAGTCTTCAGCATATTGGTCACAATCATCAAAGACTTGAATCGTAGGTGCTTGAGGTGCAGTATAAGGAACTTACTTATTGATGGCCTTGTTCAAGCTTTCCATTTGGGCCAACAGAGCCTTGAAAATGCCTAAAAGGTTCTTGAAATAAAAAGAATCAAGAATCTAAAAGCAATATCACTAGTGGACCAAAAGACATGATTATTCTCGCGGTAGAGGGACTGCATTGTAGTCGACCTTCTTCTTATTTTCTCTCTTCTCAGGATCTGTGATCTGCTTGCTGTCGATCAAGTCCTGAATTTTATGCCTTAGCCTCGCACACCGGTCTGTCATATGCCCCGTGTGCTGGTGGAAAGCACAATACTCATCATCTCTATGACCCGTTTGTCCTTGGGTTTTGGCTAGCTTAGGAGGAAGGGGCTGCAGCTTCCCTTCTTTTATCAGTCTCTTTAAAACCCAGGATAAAGGGCAACCAAAATTAGAAAAGTACCTCTAGCCTTATTCTGCCCCGGTGGCTGAGATCTCTGTTGTCTTGCCATTTCTGCAGTTACTGCTCCTGGCACCTCCCTGTCTGTGCCCAGACTGGTTCCCAAAGCCTTTCCAAACAAAGTTATTATGGCTTGCTTTCTTTGCCAGGTAAGCTGCCTCAGCCTCTATAGCGATATCCTTAAGCGACTCCCAGTCCTTGATCCCCTTAAAATTGACCAAGTCCCTTAAGTAAGGGCATGAGTTTCTAATAAATAGCCTGATCTAGTCTGCAGTGTCAGGCTTCCTCTTTATCTCCATGACTCTGTTCCTCCATCTGGTGAGGTACTCATGGAATGACTCATCGCTCCTTTGCTGTAAGAGCTCAAGGTCTTTTAGGGTGACCTCCATCCTGGTGCTGCAGTCGTACTGCTTTATGAATTCTTCAGTTAAAAGGTCCCAATCCTCCTTGGACCTCTTATCCAACCCATGGTACCAATCAACTGCTGGGCCCACCAGACTAAGGTACAAATATTCCACCTTCTGCCTTTTACTCTACCCTGTGCCTTTTATGACCATGGTGTACTGCTTGACGTGGGCGGATGGGTCAGAGGTGCCATCAAATTTCGGCAGCTCGGGCATCTTGAATCTTTGGGGCAGCAGCTCTTCATCCCCCAGATCTCTGTCTTCTGGGTTGACCCCCTTTCCAGCTGACAGCATGCGCGTGATTGCCTTAATCTGTTGTCTCATCCCCCTTAAGGCTTTATCTTCCCCCCTGGGTGCCCTGGGCCTCACAGCATGGTGGACTATTGGCTCTTCCTCTTCTTCCTCCATGATAAAATCATCGTTGGGGTTGGGGACCCTTTCCCCTCTTGCCTCGATAGGTACAGCTGCCCTGTGTTGATTATTGGCTTAGCGAGCAGCAACTCCAACGAAGGGAGCCTCCCCACCAGCAGGTGGTTCGGCTTGCCCCCAAGCAAGGGCTGCCTGTGGTTGTAGAGCAGCAGGTGACTGTGGGGCAGTAGGTGGATGGGCAATCCTTTCAGCCATAGCGCCCATCATATCCATTATTCTACGCTCAAAATCTTTTAGTCTCCTAGCTAGGTCCTGAGTGGTCAAAGCTCCAGCTTCTTCTACCATTGGTGGTTCTAGAGAGAGTGACTCAGAGTCCCAGTTGGACACCAATTTCGGCAACTCAAAAAGCGGATTTGACCTTATTAGTCGATCGTCGGAACGTCTTGTCCACTTAGATGAATCTATTATGGGTGAAAAAAATTAGATTGTTAGAATGATGCATGAATGACATATACAATGCATGATAGTGAGTTATGCAATATTTAGAATCACATGCAAGCAAGTAGATCCTTCCAACCTTGTTACTCCCACACACGAGGTAATGCAGTCTCTTTCCTAGGTGGGCTTGATCCATGGGTTAACGGGGAACCCAATGTACACGTATGGTGGTCGGTGGAAAACCGGCATCATAACATCTCTTATCTAATGCGCATACATATGGATGTTGGGCTTTATATATTTAAACATTTTAACTAAATTAGATGGGCCCATCGGGGCATAAAAGCCTTTGATAAAAGCCCATTTAATTTGGTTGAATTTGTTCAATATATAATGGCCCACATAACAAGCATTGTATTAAGGTACATGTCACCTAGGGGAAATATCTATTGACATTACATGGTCTTTGGTCATGGGTGATGATATTTTGGGGTTATCCAAGCATGGTCCCTGCCGACGGGTCTAGCTAATCACGAGCGTAATGACAGATCGGGTCACCATTTGATATACTATGATGGTACGAGACTTGGGCTGGTGATTATCCTTAATACTTCCCTACATTGAGTGAATGTAGGGTCATGCTTCGGGAACGCACCGGGGCTAATAAAGGGACCAAACTAGCATAGATCTAAGGCTCTAATGCTATGATATACAACTTTGAAAAGGGATAAAAATGTTAAATTAAAACTCAATTATAAATTTTAACCAAGGTACTTTCAAATCGAAGCCACTTAGGGATCCCCAGCGGAGTCGCCACTGTGGCATGAGCCGAACCCCGTAGAATGCCCCGAAGGCCCGCTCTTAGGGCTTTCGAGAGAGGTTTATGAAAACTTGTAAGGTATTTACAAGTGCGTCTATTTTGGGCATCAAGGAGGTTTTTTTGAGTCACCACCCAATAGAACATTGGGACAGGTTGTTTAGCCTCAGTGAGCCTAAGATGGCACATACTATCCATTTTGGGCAAGCCAAAGGGATCTTGGAGATATCATCCCAATAGAACACTGGAATGACCCTCTAACCCTGTGGAGCCTAGCATTATAAATTTAAGTCTTGTGGTGGGACAAAAGAGGTGTCTTGGAGATCCCATCCCAATGAAACATCGGAATGGTCCTCTCGCCTCGTTGAGCCCAAAGACCAGAGATGGTTCGGGACTTCTCATTTATTCATACCTTGGTTATTTTATAATCATGTTTTAAATTTAAGTTTTCATCCCTTTTCTCATACATTTCGATGCAATAATTAGAGCGCAAGTTTGATCATTCAAGGAAAGCAATAAATAAAAGGGTAAATAAAATAAAGTACATGAAAATAAAATACAAAAAAACTATGGGCGAAATGCAACCCCCATTGTAAATAAAATACAACATCATGCATAAAATGGGGTATTTATTGAGAATGAGGACATTAGTCCTCTCATGCATAATTAAATAAAACAATTTTGATAGTGCCAATGTATTTGGATGAAAAAAATTAGGACATTGGTCCGATTTTATTAGGAAAAGCCAATTTATTTTATAAAAATACTTTTGTGTGATTTTTTAATTAAGCATGCATAAAAACTATTTCATTTAACAATTATATAACAAATAAATCAAAAATATAAACAAAGGAAAATTAACATGTACAATAAAATAGTCAAACCCCGAATCTCCTCCTTCGCTTGCATGGATGCTCAAAAAAGAATAAAACGGATTTAAAACCAAAAAAACAAAGACAAATAAAATTTATGTTAGTGATTAAACCAAAGAAATTTATTAAACACATAAAACAATAAATCATAGATTAGAATAAATAACACATGCATTATATATGACAAGTTAATTAAATAACATATTAAAATAAATTGATTAACATATTAAATAAAACAAATAATTATAATAATAATAATAATAATAATAATAATAATAATAATAATAATAATAATAATAATAATAAAATGAAATAAGACAAAAATAATATTTAGAAATATTAGATCTATGTACAAAACTACATTAAATAAATAAAAACAAAATAAATGTAAAGATTTACATGGTTAACAATTAAATATAAGCAAAATAAATAAAAGAAAAATAAAAGTTAAGGAATCAAGTTTAGAATATTTACCCTCAGATTTGGATTTATTTGATGATGAAAATGATTGATTTTCTTTGTTACAATTCACAAAATAGAGATAAAAATGAAAATAATAAAAATTGGAAATTTATTTCAAGAGATAATTAATAAAAAAATTAGAAGGGAAGAAATTAATTCTTGAAGACAAAGAATTGATTTCTTTGTTTCAAGAACAATTATTTTTTACAACAAAAGGATGAAAAATATGAAAACAAAATTAATCTTCATGAACAAAAAATTATTTTCAATAAATACTTTTGATAAAAAGATCCAAGATTCAAGAACAGAAGAACGATTTTTCTTGTCTCAATAAAAATTCTAGATCAAAAATTGAATTTCTTAATCTTATAATTTTATTTGGAGAAAAGAAGTGTCAAAAAAAGATGGAGAGAAATTTTTTTAGAAGAAAAGAGAAATAAAAAAGATAAGAAAAGATCTCCCTTCCAAAATCCTCCAATTTTCCCACTTAAAATGAGAAAAAAGGAAAAAGATTGATTTATGGAAGAAAAATCAGATTTTTTTTAATTCCCTTGATTTTGGGTGTAAAAATGGAAGAAGAAATTCAAAATCCTAAAATTTGGGTGGAAAAAGGTCAAAAATAGGAGAAAATGCAATCTAGGCAAAAAATGGGCTATTTCGGTGGCTCTGGGCGCGGATGGCCGACCGATGGGCCTCGGCCGCGCGCATATCGCGTGCGGCATGCCCGAGCGATGCGCAAGGCATCGCCCTGGCTAGCGCCCACGCGCGCTTGGGCGCTGCTGCGCTCGACACTCGCCGAAATATTTTTTTTAAAAAAATGACTAAAAAACACCAAAATTTTCAAATATCATTTTTAAAAATATTTTTATTATTATTTTTTTTTCATTCTAAGTTGCAAATTTTTCATGGAAACCATCAATTTCAACGTTTTTCGCCTGTGAAGGCAATTATCATCTTTAGGTAACTTCGATCTAGGCTGACTCAGGACCCGGTGTCTACAATGAGATTTCATTAATTGTCTACGTTGTAACTTGAAATATAATAATGGAATGATTAATGCCCTTAGTAGTAGTCTGGTGGTTAAATCTAGATTAGGATATAGTTGGTTAGCTATAGGAACACTATATTACGGTGTGGTGAGCATGGCATCTCACCTATTGTAGACCAATGAAGGTCCTACTGAAATATTGAAATATAGGGGTGGTCCTTTGGGGTCCCTCTAAAATGTATTGAACCTATAGGGTTCACATTCCATATATTCGGTCCTGAGATTTCTACCGGGTTAATGCTAATGGCAAAGTAAGAAAAATGGATTAAAATGAGATTGTTTGAAAAATGCAGGAAAAAATATGTTAATATTAGAAAAATGAATAATTAAGTGGTTATATATGTAATTAAGTGATAAGATAAGATAAAGTGATGGGATAAGATAAGACAAGATAAACGTTAAGATAAGATAAAGAAAAGATAAGGAAAAGATAAGGATAAGATAAGATATGGATGAGATAAGATAGGATAAGGATTAAAATGAAATTTGACATGAAAATAGTACTTTAAGGACTAAATGGTAATTATGTAAAAGATTGAGATAAAATGGTAAAAATGAGATTAATATGAGTAAATTAGAGTTAAAATGGAATTTATGATGAAAAATGGCATAAATGGATTAAATAAAAAGTATAGGGCTAAAATGGTAACTTGACCATGAATAAGTTAATAATGATTATTAAGGGTAAAAATGTAACTAGATGAATATTTATGTAAATAGGTAATTTTTAATGGGACTAAAATGAAATTTGGCATGAAAATGGTAGCTTGGGGACTAAATGGTAATTTGCATGCTAAATAATTATTAAAAAACGTAAGTAAGTTGAATTGATGGCATTTTTGTAATTTTGGGAAAGTTTAAGGACCAAATTATAATTTTGCCATAATAAGGGAACTAAAATGTAAATATGGATTTTTATGTGTAAAATTTGTATATTTACCACTAACTAAAGGATTTAAGTGCAATTATGAATATTTTTTGCATAAATAGATATTAAATGGATTAAATATTGGTTTATTTGGTATTAAATGTATTATTTATATTCATGAAGTATGCATGTGAATTCAGTCTAGAGGATTAAATAAATAAATAAGATAAATTAGTGGCATTTGTGTAAATATAAGAAAGTTCAAGGACCTAAGTAAAAATATGCTATAGTTTAGGGACCAAATTATAAATATGCACTAGTTAAAGGACCAAATTGCAAATATAGCTTTTTGTGTCTACTATTTGCATATATGATTTAAAACAAAGGATTTAATGGTAATTTGCATGTTAATTAAGAAATATGGGTTAATTAATGGCATTATGGTAAATAAATGAAAAGTGAAGAACAAAACTGTAATTTAGTGAAAGTTTAGGCACTAAAATGTAATTGGTCAACAGTAACATAAAATAAAGGATTATAAGGTAATTAATAGGTAATATGAATGTTAATTGTGTAATTAATTGGCAATAGAGAAAATAAAGATATTGCACTAATAATAAAATAATGTTAATGTTATAATAATATTTAGGTTAATGCAAATGTTAGTGTCACTAAATATGGCAATAGTTTTAAATTTAAGAAAAATAAATAAGTAATGATAGTACTAGTAAAGAATGAAAAATGTCATTGTGGTGTTAAAGATTATTGTCATTAATTATGGAAGTCACGAATATAGAAATAAATATGTATAGTTAAGTAAAAGAAATGAACTGAATTTAATCAAGAAATGATAACAATCAAAATGACACTTGATAAGTTACAATTATATTAATATTTTAGAATATTTTTTGGCATAATTATGTGTTTTATTTATTTTTTTTAATCTTAATGAGTTAGTTTTTGTCATTTTATTAGTTTTAATGTTTTTATAATTTTTAATAAGTTTTGGGATGTTTTCAGGCGTTTTAGTTTAATCCGGAGCTAAATTGGAGGTTTGGGGTTGATTTTAGGAGAAATTGGTGAAAGAGGGCAGATTTTTCCTAAAGCACAGCCGTGCTTTCGCATAGCACAGCTGTGCTTTTGAAAGAAGCACCCAGCAGCGAGATCAGTCGACGGCACAGCTATGTTTTCTCGCAAAACAAAGCTGTGTTGTGCAGCGCAAGGCGTGCGCACGGAGGCAGCAATGCGCACGATCACGCCAAAAGCACAGATGTGCTTTCGCAAAATGCACAGCTGTGTGGCACCGTTTCCACCAAAATTGCGCACGCAACACAACTCTATGCAACCCATTGAAAAACACAGCTATGCTTCACAAAGCACAACTGTGCTCTTCGTCAGACCTTAAAAAGAAAAAACGCCGCTTCATCTGGGGGGAGGAGACTTAGGTTTTAATTTTTGTTCCAGTAGTAGCCTTTTATATTTGTTTTAGGTTTTAATTTTCATTTGAAATAATGTTTTAGCTTAGATTTAATTTTAAATTTCAATTTTATTCTTAATATATTTAGATTAATTTAGTTTAAATTTATATTTTTGGGGATTCAAGGAATTCAAAGGTTGAAGAACAAAAGCTTCAAGATCTATTTTCTCTCTCATTAAGGGTGTATTCTAAACTTGAATTTTTCATATTTTATGTTTATATTCTTGATATTAGAATAGTTATTCATGCTTAGGAGTTCTTGAATCATACTTCGTATTTGGATTTATGGATTTAATTAATATTTTCATGATTTTTTTATTCTCTTGTTATATTTTCTGAATTTATAATGATTTTTGGGTCTGATTTTGATTTAGTTCGGAATGAAGATTGATTTCAAATCTGATTATTGTTGTAATTTGTTTTTGCTCTGTTCTTATATCTCTGCATCTATCGGTTTTGTCTACTCTGAATTAGGATGCTTGATTTATAGATGTTAGTTT
This sequence comes from Excoecaria cochinchinensis, assembly GCA_947683425.1. Taxonomy (NCBI): domain Eukaryota; kingdom Viridiplantae; phylum Streptophyta; class Magnoliopsida; order Malpighiales; family Euphorbiaceae; genus Excoecaria; species Excoecaria cochinchinensis. The sequence continues at coordinate 11,449,574 of CANTUQ010000004.1, forward strand.
TATAAAATTCTGAAATGTGAGAAATAGATTGGTATTGGATTAAATTGCTCTGGATGGGATTTTAATTCATACCTAGAACTTTAGACCCGTGCTTAGGATAATTGTATGGCTTGCTCCGGATTGGGGTGTCATGCAATTAGAGTAGCTTGCTCCGGATAGGATGCTTGGGTTTAGTTGGGTGGTTGTCCAAAATTTCATGTTTTTATTGGTTACCAATTTTCAATTACATTTATGAGGATAGAATTTCCTAAGCATTTAATTTCATCCTTCAGTAATTTCTTGATGAACAATTTTATATTTAATCTTTAATTTATTTTCTTGTCTACCAAACAAATCGGGGATATCTCAAATTCACTTGACCATAGATATTTAACGTGACAATCCTTTTTCCCTCGGGTTCAATATTCGCGGGTCTTTAATTATACTCGATATATTACTTGTCGATTCAGTACACTTGCTGACCACCGACCAAGTTTTTGGCGCCGTTGCCGGGAAATAACAGTGTTGTTTGTTTCATATCTTTAGTTCAGTTAGTTTGAGATTTTTATTTTTCTTTGTTTTAATTTTGTGTTTATCTTTGTAGGAAAATTTTGAGGTATTTTCAAAATGATGCAAGATAGTGTTCAGGACTATGTGTTGGCCTTTTTGCGAGCTAAAATGAATGATTTGATGAGGCAAATTCAAGAGTTACGACAATTGCGTACACCTTCACCAGTCACCTATTCACCGTCCTTTGAAGATCCTTACTCTCCATTAGAATCACAAGAGTCTAACTTTGCCCAAATCAAATGTCTTCTAGACTACATATATTGCAGAGAGAAGCAATTTCATGCGGAAAAGGGGAAGTGGCAGGCTACAATCAACAATCAAGAGGAGAGGATCAAAACTCAAGAGAATCTATTGAGAAGTTAAGCATTGGGGATCCAAAATTTGGAATCCAAGTTGGAGCTTTTAATTGTCTCTTCAAGTGATCAAAGAGATGGTCGTGAATTGAGTCATGCACCTATAAATATTATAGAGAATTTTGAAATTTTTAGGATGGGTTGCATGAAGAAAAAAAAGGAGCCAATCATTTTTAAAGACAAATCTTGTGTTTGTTTGGAAACTGATGTTAATTTTTCTGTGCAGGATATTGCACCAAAGGAGCAAGAGTTGTGCGATTCTCAAATGGAAGCACTGAATTCAGTCAATTTGAAGGATCTATTTAGGCTAGAAGAGCCGGTAGAGTTCGTTTATGGTGAACTCAAAGTGCAGTCATACTTCATCGAAGACATGGAATTTTCGACCTTGGTGGCTTTCAATGATTTTATCTTTCTGATGGGGGAAAATGACGAGCTAAAACCGGAAAGACCATTAATTGGTTTATAAGCTCCTCCACCGGAGAGTAACATGAGTCGAGCTGGGACTCAATAAACCAGAACTTTTTCTTAACCCTTCCTACTTAATTTTCTATCATTTATCTGTGTTTTTGTGTTTTATGTTTTAATTTTTAGTTGTCTATTTTTGAATCTTTGTAAAAATTAAAATATATATATATATATATATATATATATATATATATATATATATATATTTATATAAAATAATATTCCTTAAATTTTTGGTGTGTTAGAATGTTAAATTGTTGTTTTAATGTTTAATTTGTTGGTTTTTAATTGGTTTTGATTTGTTTTATTGTTTTGGAATTTAACAGGGAGAATAACTTGGGAATTCAAAAAAAAATTTTGCAGAAAAAAATTGTCAAGTGGAGAAGTGAAACAGTAGCATTTTACAGGTATCTCACGGTGACAATTAAATTTATTGTCACTGTGACATATATTTAATTAGGGCAGTAGCGTCAGGTCAGACGCGAAATCACAGATGTGCTTTCAAAAGCACAGCTGTGCTTTCATTTAAAGAGCGACGATACGTAGCGCTGTGTAAAACACAGCTGTGCTTCTTTCAAAAGCACAGCTGTGCTTTTTACCCAGGCCCTTTTAAAACATGTTGTGTTCATTTCTCACTGCTCTTTTCTCTTTTCTTCTCACATGTTCCCCCCTGTTCTTCAATTTTAAATTTTTCTTAATATCTTCTCTTCGATCTCCATTGACAACCCAAGCGCATCTCAGGTAATTTGGATTTTATGCATTTTCATAGAGCTTAAATGGAATTCTTTTCATCATATTTCTGCATTTCTCCTCTTTTATGCCGCATACTGATTTCTCCCCAATTTTTGCAAGAAATTCCAGATTTTTTCGGTTAAAAGAATTAAGAGCTCTCTCTCTCTATCTCGTTATTTCTCTTCCAAATTTCTTAAGTCAGTAGTTAAATTCGACAGTTTCCAGGTATGTAATTTCCTTATTCCTACGCATTTTATTCTCTCATTTTAGTAGACTATGCTTGATCTTCAATTGGTAATTTTGTTGTGTTGTTGTAATGTTTGATGTGTTTTGCTTCTTAGGGCTGACATAGACAGAAATGGGTATTTACGATTGAAAAGATCGTGCTTAAAAATCAAGTTGTAATTATGCTCACTAGCTATTTGATGAAATGCTTGAATGAGAAATTCATGTCAAATTTTGGAGTGGTAACGTGATTAATTCAACAAATTTGTTAATTTTTTCTTTTCAAACCTATCAATATGATATGTTGAGGTTAATTTCAAATTTAGTTGCAGAAATTAGGTTATTTTAAACATGCAAATAGGCCACTGTGGCATGTTCACAACTGATTTGGAACTTTCAACGGTTGGAATTTATTTGAGGATATTGTATACTGAGCAATCACATTTTTGAGCTTAAATTCATATATATGTTTATGCTTAATTGCTCGTATGGCAGTGTTGAGTTGATGGTTATCGTTAGAATTGAATTTGAGCTTAATGATTATTGTGTTAGATGGGATATGTTCTTACATTCTGTCTTGGAAATTAGCTTGCTGAAAATGAGATTTTGAGCTTTAGAATTCTGAATTGAATTGTTGTGATATAATCGAGGCATTAAGCATAATGTGAATATGGGAAGAAGAAATTTTACAAGTTAAATTCAAATTGCTTGAGATTGTGTTTGGCATTATTTTGTTTTAGAAGTATTTGTTGTTGCTTTAGTTTTTAATTTAGATACAATTGATAATCGTGCTTGAATGTATTGAGACAAATGCATGTTTGCTAGCTCCCGAATTGATGGGATTAGGATGAGTTGCAATGGATGCCAAATTTTCAAATTTTTATTTACATGCAACTTTGAATTTATCCTAGATATTTTTGCTACGAATAAAGCATTGATTAAGCAAACTTTGCATTTCTCTCTCTTATTTTCCATTTAATTGCATTTATATTATTTTTTTGCATATACACTTTAGGGATTAATTACTTGTGCTTATTTTTATTCTTCACCTTCTGCTTTTCATTTTTAATTTCTTTAAATTCTAATTTGTGCAATCTTCCAATTTTGACTATGTTTGTGCATTGATTTTATACTTAATTTTCCACATTTTGCATTTTCATTAGCTAGAAAATTTTATTTATTTTGCACATTTCTTTTTTGAAGTTTTTTATTATTATTCTTTCAATCTAGACATATATGTGGTTTGCACTTAATGAAACTAAGAATGTTTTGGATAAAATTTATACTTTCTTTTCAGGAACCATGGTTCAAAATAGAGAGGAGCAACCATCAGCGCCCATTATGCCTCCTGATTGGTTGACTCCGGTACATCGCATGTTGTTCAACAAACTGGCTACCAAAATTATTATTTCTAGCAGGTTCATGAGTATGAAGACACTCATAGAACTGGGAATTCAAGAGAGAGGATTATCTTTGCTGAGGAATCCTAGATGGGAGGAGTTCTTTTCTTTGAATGGTCCAACTCATCCTACGATAACATTGGAGTTTCTTAGTACTTTTAAGTACTCTCCAAGGTTATCTAAGGAAGATGTGAATAGCATTCAGTTTAGAGTGAGCAATACTCCTTATTTTCTATCAATTTCAGACCTGGCTAGATACTTGAGACTGCCAGTGGATGGAAAGGTACACATTATGGGTGATTTAGCTGCACATTGGGCTATCATCGGGAATCCCAATACGCACTTCAATGCGAATAACACCAAGTCAACGAAGCTTCGCTCTCCTGTCTATCAGTACTTGTATAGAGTGACGACCTCCTCAATGTTCATGCGACTTCCTAGTAATGTGACCACACCGGACCTATTCTTTCTTTATGCGATGGAGACCGGCATCCGAGTTAATGCCATACCTTGGTTGTGTAAGCAACTGAAGAGAGCTACAGCTACTTCAGGGAAGAGGATTGGGATTAGTGGATTAATCACCTTGATTATGAGAGCCTTACATCTGCCTACTCCTGACATGGGACGACCTTTGAGCTCATCATACTTACTTGACGAGGAGGTAGTGCTTAGGTGTAGGATTGCTATAGAGGATCATTTTTACGAGTTTGGATATAGACAGAGGAGAGCGGAAGAGATAGATGCCCATGACTCTGGTGATGATAGAGAGGGCGATTTTGATGATGGTGCCCACCAGCCAATTGATCACGATATTGATGCTCCACCACCACCTCCCCCACAGAGAGCGACAACCACTACTTCTTGTAGGAGGGTGAGGCAGAGGAATGACATTCCATTCTCCCCTCTAGGTATGAGCCGCTATGCTCAGGGGCATGATGAGCCGTCTTCTTCCACAGCCCCTCCACCTGAAGCTCCATATTTAGATGCTTCGGTGGTCCAGACTTTGATATCAGAGATGCAGTCTATGACTGCTATGATGACACGGTTTGAGACTTTAGTTAGCATGCTTCATGATTCTTTTAGTGAGTCGAGGAGGGAGCAAGCAGCCTTCCAGGAGAGGGTTTGGGAGAGATTGGATGAGTTGAGCAGAGGATTGGCGGAGGTTAGGGCAGTTACCTCTCAGAGTGACCAGTTGATCTCTTGCATGGACCTATCAGTGCAGCGAGCTTGGGAGCGATTGTCTTCCATTGAGACTAAGATGGAGCAGGTGCACAGAGATATGGTCCTGGGAACCGAGTGGAAAGACGCATTCTTGAGAGCCTTTCAGCAGAGGATTATTTCACAGTTAGACAGGTTGAGCAGTGAGATTCATGGATTTTTTACTCCTTTTTCCACTGTATTTCCCCCACATCTGAGAAGACCACCATAGCGATTTGTTGTATATCTTTCAGGAAGTGATTCTTAGAAAATAGATTTTGTATTTATTTATTTTTATTGTTAATGAAATTGATGTAGTCAGGCAATGTATGATTTTTATTTACTTTGTTATATTTTGGAATTGTGTGGCTGAGCCAATACCATGTGATTGGATAGACATATTTTTTGTGTTGGCTCTGAATTTCACAGATTTCAGAGTATTTTATTTTGCACAGTGATTATTAGATTTTTGCACAGGTTTTGAGTTTTTTTCATTTTGCACAGGTGGCATGGAGGAATTTTGCATTGTTTTTAGTTCTGCATAGTAATTGTTTTATGTTTGCCATTTTTGAGATAAGTGTAACTAATTTTAAATTGCAATGAGCTTTTGCACAGCATGGGGGAAATTTTTTGAGAAATATCTTTGTGTGCTTCACTTTCTTGCACTGAGGACAGTGCAACATTTTGAGTTTGGGGTGGAGTACCATTTCAATTTTTCAAACCAAATTCAATTTTGTTTGGTTGTGTTTTTTCTTAGTTTGTTGTGTCTTTTTATATATTTAGATTAACTTTTTAAATTTTTAGTATTTTTTAATTATTTTTGTTTTCTTTGTGGTGTGTTTATGCCAAGTTTTTATCTAGATATTGTTATGGTTGTTCTTATTCATTTAACCTTGATTTGAATTTTTATTTCATCCTAGTAGTTCTCAATTGTGAATGATTTTGACCTCAGTTTTAGAAATTTGTGTTTCATTCAATTTTAAGTTGAGTGAGAAATAGCCCTGTTTGTATCTTTATTTGCTAGACTGCATGTAAACCTTAATTATACTTTGCAATTTCTAAATTTTGAGCACTTTGGGCCTATTTTCTTAAAAAAAATTGAGAAAAATCTAGATACAATTAGGGGATTAGATGAAAACTCACTAAGAGCACTAGAACCTTTCGGGTTACCCATCGAAGCGACCCCTAGATGAGGCATAACTTAGAAAATGATTTAGGCAACCCTTCTTTGAATAGTTATTTTAAACGACTTTTCCTACCTCAATTTCATAGTCTCTTGTTAGCCCATTGAGCCTATTATTTTAGTATGCTAAATGCGTCCTTGTTTTATTGTTACAAGTATTAAAACTACCTTTAGCCTTAAATGAATTTTGCATCCCCTTTGAAGAGTGGCCACTCTAGTAAGGATGGGTTTTTATTTTGGGTAAAAGGGAGTTTAGTTTTTGTCAATTTTTGGTGTAAATTTCTGTTTGAAAATTGATTGGTGTGTGTAAAAGAGAGTTGAGCCCATTTAAAGAAATGAGTTTGGGGTTAACAAAGGGGAATGTGATTTAAGTTGTTTATTGGTCTTTTGAAAATTAGAGCTCAATTTTAGTTCTCATTGAGATTTTTGGATTAATTAAGGACTTCATTAATTATTAATGGCTAGTTGTTTTTTTTTTGTGCTTCAAAAAATTTAAAAATAAAAAAAATTGAAAGAGAAGAAGAAGCATTGCAAGTTTTTCCTAGCTGACTGAGCAAAATGTGAGTTTGGGGTACAAAAGTTAATAAAACTTAAACTAGTGCCTTGTGATGATCATTGTTGAATATTATGTGGCATTTATTATTTTGAGCTAAGGTGTCTTTAAGACCAATTTTGTTTTGATGGTATGTAATTGGGTTGGGAATATTCACTAGTCAAGTTGGGTGATTGTAGTTTTATTGAGGTAGTGGCCATTGTTCTTTAGTTACTTGATCTTTCTTTGTTAGCAAATTTACCTAAGCTTAACGTTACAATCAAAATGTAAGACTGTAAGCACCGTGTCCCAAAGGTAGTCCAGATTAGAGATTACCCGATGAAGAAATCGATGCCCGATTCGGAATGAACGGATGAGATCTAGAGATTTTGGTCCTCTAGATTCAAGAGAAGTATGGATTCATATTTGCAGTAATGAGAAAAAGAAAATTGGGGATTTTTTGGACTTGAAAAGAAGTTTTTCCTCAATCGGCGGTCAGCCCGTCGGTCATGGGCCGCCTGTCGCTCGCTGGGGGTTTCGTCTCTCGTCATGAGGGACGGGCCATCGGTTAAATGGGCGATGAACACATGTCCTCGCACTTACATCCGTCTGTGGGTCTCAGGCGCCCATCGGTTAAATCCTTTCTCCTACAGGAAAAAGGATTTAACAGACGCCCATCGGTAGACTTCCGACGGTCGTCGATTTTAGGGTTTTGAGAAAAAAATAATATAAAAAGGTTTTTTTGAACCATTTTGGGGGTGGGACGATTTTAGCTACTGTTTACCCTAAAAATCCATTTCTGATTTTTAATTCCAACCTTTTCATCTCATTTAAATTTCTTCATTTTCATTTTCATTTTATTTTGATTTAGTGAATTTAATTAATTGAAGGGAGCTAAAGTCAATTTGTTTCCCATCAATATTTATAGATTCCAACATCTGCATATTTTTGTGATTATCAAGAAAAGAAAAACCCAAGTTTCTTTTCTTGATTTTTGCTCATTTCTCGTGAAGCATGCAGGATTCGAACCATCCGAAAATCCATCCTAAAAGGTAAAATCCGAGGGTAAATATTCTGGACATACATTCTGTTTGATTTATTGTAATTATTTTCATTTACTTTCGGTTCTTCTTTTGAGAAAAATTATTTGGTTGAGAAAAGTTTTATTTTTGCTGTATTTTGAAGAACAGTGGTGACTGACGGGCAGTAAGGTCACCGACGCTTGTCTCTCGGTTGAGCGACGGCGCGTAAACGGCTCACCTATTACCCGCCGGTCACCCCAACAGATGCCCATCGGTAAAATTTTTGTGGCCGTCCCTGGGTTCTGTCTCCATTTTTTCAAGCTGCTTTATTTCCTTTTGTTATTTATTCCTTTTTTATTATTTTTTTCTTTTATCTTCCAAAATCTTTTCTTTTTTGTAAATAAGAAGAATATCAATAGTTTTTATTTATTTTTTGAATTTTAATCTTCTTTTACATTTATTCTTGCTTGTTTATAAGTACTAATATTGTTGATCATTTTGTAAGATTGTAATATTTGGTCATTGAGATGGTTTGAGCTTGAGAGGAAGTTATCATTCACACCATGGAAGACTCCGATGGGTTTAATCCTTTATCCCTTTGCCATTTATTTATTTAGATTACGAGTTTCTTATTATCTTTATGTTTATATAAATTGTTTTATTTTGCGATTAAATAAAAATGGACAAATGTTTTAATTTAATCAATTTGGTGATTTTGCAAATAAAGGACCAAAGTCCTATTTTAGCCAACGAATAATGTCACATAAAAATCGTTTTCACCATAAATGCATGCAAGGACCAAAGTCCTCAAAATAAATGAATTCCCCGTTTTGTGTATGTATCGCACTTTTTAAATGGGAGTTGTATTCTGCTCCTAGTATTTTTGTAATTTATTTTGGAATGTTTATTTTTATTTTTATTTTTACTCTTGTTTTATTTATCTATTAATGCTTTTGACATGAATAATTGTGCCTTTAATTAAATTGCATCGTGTGGAGAGAGAGTGAACTAATAAATTCAAAACTTAATTGTAAAATTAATCAAGGTAAAAATAGATGAGAAGTACCGAACCCATCTTTGGTCTTTGGGCTCAACGAGGCAAGAGGTCTATCCAATCACTCATTGGAACAAGACCTCCAAGACACCTCTTGTGTCAACTGACTCAATAAATCCTAGGCTCCATAGGGTTAGAGGGTCATTCCTAATGTTCTATTGGGGTGATTACCTCTAACACCACCTTTGGCTGGCCCAAAATGGATATATGCGCCGTCTTAGGCTCACTGAGGCGAGATGAACTTTCCCAATGTTCTATTTGGTAGCGACTCCATGAAACCTCCTTATTGCCCAAAATAGATGCACTTGTAAATACCTTACAAGTTGTCAATAAACCTCACTTGCCCGATCTCCCTCAAGCGGGCGGTCCAGGGGCGCCCACGGGGTTCGGCACGCGTCACAATGGCGACTGCGCTGGGGACTTGTTCGAGACTTCGATTTGAAAATACCTTGATTAAAATTTACGATTAAGTTTTAGTTTATAAATTCACTTTCTCTCAAATTTGAATTACATCCCATTAGAGCCTTAGATTACGCTAGATTGGTTCCTTCTAAACCTCGGTGCATTCCCGAAGCACAACCCTACGTTCACTCAATGTAGGGAAGTGTTAAGGATAATCACTAGCCCAAGCCTCCTACCATTTGGTATATAAAATGGAGACCCGATCGGTCATTACGCTCACGACGAGCTAGACCTATTGGCTGGGACCATGCTTGGGTAGACCTAAAGTAACATCGCCCTTGACCAAAGCTCATATAATGGCCATAGATACTTCCCTAGGTGATATGAACCATAATACTGTGCCTGCTGTATAGATCCTTACGTATTGGGTGAGTCCAAATGTCTTGTTGGGTTACCTAGCCAAAGGCTTTCATGCCCCGGTAGGGCATGTCAATATATTTGGATTACAGTGACGCGCGCTGGAAGTACCCAGCAAGGGCCCTCGCTTTGAATCCGCCTTTGGGATTCGAGTAATTAGTTCGCGTCTTTTTGATCATGGGCATTATGAGACATCATCGGTGTATCCCTCCCAATAGGACATCAGGGAGAACCACCTAGCCTAATGACGACTAAAGACACCTTTGATGTATTTGGGGTCGCCACCCAATTTGCGAGAAATTGGGAAAAGTCTCTCACCTCTAACGGTCTAAACCAGAGATATGGTGTCTGGAACTTCCCTCTTATTTATGCTTTGGTTAATTATAAATGACTTTTTAACCTCTTAAAATTATATCTCTCATATCACGCGATTGATGCATTTAAATTAAATAGCGCATTCCAAGCATACGAAAGCGATAAAAGGAAAGCGATAAAGTAAATAAAGAAAGCGATAAATGAAAGCGGTAAACACGCAAGCACACAATTACAAGAGAAATTGGGGCGGAATATAACCCCAATAAAAGAAATTAAAAATGTAAATGGGACGTAATACAATCCCCCAAAGATAAATAAAATTGCCCCAAAATTAATTACAAGTACCCAAAAAGGAATGAACTTGAATTTAAAACACTCACATGAAATAGAAAAGCATACATAAATCGGGACATTATTTTGGGAACGTTGGTTCCTTCGCACTTGGTCGAAACTTAGAAACATTGGTTCCTTCGCATTTATTTAAAGAGGGTTTGAAGAGTCATTTTAAATTGGTGAGTGAAAATCGAGATGAGTGATCCCATTTTTGGAGAAAATTGACTCTTCATTTTAATGGTGATATTTTTATTGTTAGTCTAAAACAAGGGACATTGGTCCCAATTTTATTTGTGAAAAACTCAATTTAATTGCAACAGTATTTTTGTGACTTTTTATCTCACTCGTGCATAAATAAAATAATTATTTACAAATAATCACAACATGAAGAGAGGGATTGGAAAGATCTCACACAAACCGGAGAGTACGTCCACGCGTTGCGACCCATCTGGGGAGTCGCGGGGCGCTCACATAGCTCGACTCAAATTAAATCTCATACAAAAATTAACATCAAAAATATTAGTAATGGTTCTAAAGATTAATAAAGCAAAGGCAAGATAATGACAACAATAAAATTATAGTGATGGTAACAACAAATAATCATGGCATGGTAACAACAATAAAATAATAATAATAATAATAATAATAATAATAATAATAATAATAATAACAACAGTGATAATAATAAATATAATAATAATAATAATAATAATAATAATAATAATAATAATAATAATAATAATAATAATAATAATAATAATAATAATAATAATAATAATAATAATAATAATAATAATAATAATAATAATAATAATAATAATAATAATAATAGTGTCGACCAAGCCAGCAAGCATGTGTGTATAATAGTGATAATAGATACAATAATAATAATGAAAACAAGAATAATAGGATAGAAAGGAGGCTGGCGGGGAACCAAAGAAATAAAACCATACAAAATCAAATTAATTGACTAAATGGGAATATTAATAGTGCAACAAACTAAAGATGTTGGGAATAGACAATATACATAATAATAATAACAAAAATGACAAAATTAACAATAATAAATGACAAATAAAATTAAATGAGAACGGGTCCAAAGTGTTTACCCTCACAATTTTTAGATCAGAAATAGGATGTCTCAATCCGTTCCCCTTGTCGATTTTTTTGATGATAATAATATTCGAAACAAGTGTAAAAATTTGTGTTTTAAATAAATTAATTCAATAAAATATTTTTGGTGGGATGAATAAGCTAAGAAAATTAATTTCTCTTACTCAAATCAAACCAAAGATTAAGTATTTTAGAGTAATAAAGACTAAAACTTGAGAAGAAAAAAAAGACTTGAAGATTTTTTGAAGAAGAATTTTAGAAGAAGAAGATGCTTCCTAGAGAGTGAAAAATGCTAGAGAGAAAAAGCCAAGGAATTGATTTTTGTAAAATCTGCCGTCCTTTGAAAATGAGGGGAAAACCCTCTTTAATTTTTGCCTTGGCCAAAAATGGGAAAAAACCAAAAGGTCTTTTATTTTTTTGCTTCCCCAAAAGAGCATTAGATGGTGAAAATAACGGGCAAAATAGACTGAAAATCAGGCTGAAAAAAAAGCAGAAAACAGTGAAAACGACGGGCCAGAGCAGGTGGCCGCGCGGTGAAGGGTGCAACGCGCGCGCTGCCCTTGGTAGCACGCGGAGACGCGCGCGTTACGCTGTCACCGCGTGTATGTGCGCGTCAACAGTAAGGGGCCGCGTGGTGGCCAAGTGGCCACCACGCGGCCACCTTGGCCAAAAGCTAAAGGTGGCCGCGCGATGGCCACTTTGCCATCACGCGGCCAAAGGTGGTAAATTGGCCATTACCCCTTGATTGAGAATGACTCCTTTTTTTTCTTTTACTGAGATTGAAATGATTGAGAATGTGGTTCACTCAGTTTACTCGAGGACGAGTAAAGGTTTGAGTTTGGAGCAGTTGATAAGTTACAATTATATTAATATTTTAGATTATTTCTTGACATAATTATGTGTTTTATTTATTTATTTTTAATCTTAATTAGTTAGTTTTTGTCATTTTATTAGTTTTTAATGTTTTTATGATTTTTAATAAGTTTTGGGATGTTTTGAGGCGTTTTGTTTTAATCAGAAGCTAAATTGGAGGTTTGAGGTTGATTTTATGAGAAATTGGTGAAAGAGGGCAGATTTTGCCTAAAGCAGAGCTGTGCTTTTGACGGAAGCGCCCAGCAGTGAGATCAGTTGATGACACAGCTTTGTTTTCTCACAAAACTCAGCTGTGTTATGCAGCGTAAGGCACGAGCACGAAGGCAGCAATGCGCACGATCACGCCAAAAGCACAGCTGTGCTTTCATAAAACGCATAGTAATGTTGCACCGTTTCCACCAAAATTGCGCACGCAACGCAACCCGTTCAAAAACATAGCTGTGATTCACAAAGCACAGCTGTGCTCTTCGTCAGACCTTAAAAAGAAAAAAACGTCGCTTCATCTGGGGGGAGGAGACTTAGATTTTAATTTTAGTTCCAGTAGTAGCCTTTTATATTTGTTTTAGGTTTTAATTTTCATTTGAAATAATGTTTTAGCTTAGATTTAATTTTAAATTTCAATTTTGTTCTTAATATATTTATATTAATTTAGTTTAAATTTATATTTTTGGAGATTCAAGGAATTCCAAGGTTGAAGAACAAAAGCTTCAAGATCTATTTTCTCTCTCATCAAGGGTGTATTCTAAACTTGAATTTTTCATTTTTTATGTTTATATTCTTGATGTTAGAGTAGTTATTCATGCTTAGGAGTTCTTGAATCATACATTGTATTTGGATTTATGGATTTAATTAATATTTTCAGGATTTCTTTTATTTCTCTTGTTATATTTTCTGTATTTTTAATGATTATTGGGTTTGATTTTGATTTAGTTCGGAATGAAGATTGATTTCAAATTTGATTATTTTTGTAATTTATTTTTGCTCTGTTCTTATATCTCTCATCTATAGGTTTTGCCTACTTCGGATTGGGACGCTTGATTTATAGATGTTAGTTTTATAAAATTCAGAAATGTGAGGAATAGATGGGTATTAGATTAAATTGCTCCAGATGGGATTTTAATTCATACCTAGGACTTTAGACCCGTGCTTAGGCTAATTGTATGGCTTGCTCCGGATTGGGATGTCATACAATTAGAGTAGCTTGCTCCGGATGGGATGCTCAGGTTTAGTTGGGTTGTCCAGAATTTCATGTTTCTATTGGTTACCAATTTTTAATTACATTTATGAGGATAGAATTTCCTAAGCATTTAGTTTCATCCTTGAGTAATTTCTTGATGAACAATTTTATATTTAATCGTTAATTTAGTTTCTTGTCTAGCTTATAATTTTCCACCAAACAAATCGGGGATATCTCAAATTCACTCGACCATAGATATTTAACGTGACAATCCTTTTTCCCTTGGGTTCGATATTCGCAGGTCTTTAATTATACTCGCTATATTACTTATGGATTCAGTACACTTGCAGACCACCGACCAAGTTTTTATGACAATAATAATGATAACATTAGAGGACTTAAAAAAATATAGTACTGCGTTAGGTAAAATTAATTGAATGCTGCATAATTTATAATTGAAGTATAGTTGTAATGAATAAAGAGTAGGTAATAGAATAATAATAGTATTACCGTAATAGTACCAGGAAGAGTAATACAAATGACAAGAGTAATTAGTCGACATAAATAAAAAAAAGTTATATGAAACAATGTTAATAAATAATTAGAAGTGGCATAAAAATGTTAGTAACAGGACTGTTTAGGTGCAAAGGATTTTGGACAGTTAGTAAGATGTTAAAGTATATAAGGAAAATAATGTAAACCGTTATAAGGATTAAGTAAACAATATGGGTAAATAAGATATTGTTATAATGATGGAATTGTTAGTCACAGTAATAATAAAGTTAATTATAAAAAAATAGTTATTGACATATATTAAATTAATAGTATCAATAGGATTATCTGTTAAGTTAAAAGAATAATAAATATATTAAGTACTTCGATAAGTCAGTATTGTGACACCCCTTACCCGTACTCAGGCGATCCCATCCCAAGAGGAGTAAGATGTCGTACGAATCAGGGTGCTACCAAACAAAGCAGAGAACAATGCTTAGATAAACATACACAAAAGCGGGGGTAATTAAAAACTTTTGCGAAGTATAAGAAAGCGAAAGCTGATCATGCATTAATATAACGGAGGCATTACATTACTGTTCTGATCAACTAAGAAATACAACAATTAATTACAAATCCCAAAATTACATAAACAAAAGCGAAAGCTATTACAAAACCAAAATAAGAGAGTTCTATACAAAAAGAATCTCAAAATACAAAACTCAGTCCTATTCTAAACCCTGCTGCGTTGGCTTGGACTGCGGCGACACTCTCAAAGCAACTCCTTCCGCACCTGCACGGGTAAACACACCGTGCTAAGCGATAAACGCTTAGTGGGGAACCACACATATATCAAAGGACAACCATTCACAACGGTCGTCAAGGCAAAACACAAGCGTACATCATAATATACCATACACATAGCATATCAATTGCATAAGCATGCATATATACTAAAGCCATACATTCAGAAGCTCATAACAATATTCATATTCCCATAACAGATTATACTTTTCACTTATGAGTTCACACATGTGTCACATACATTTCCTCATAACACAATTCATACCAGGTACCTGCTGACTCGAGGGAGTGGATAATGAGTGTATGGACAGTACTTTACGGGTATGAGCCGATACGGACAGTACCTTACGGGTACGAATCGATAAATCAAAATACTTTTAACTTTCACAAAACATTTTTAAAAGAGATCTTAAACAAGATCCAAACACATAGGGGTTTGCGAGGAACCAAGCGATGACCTGATCGGGGTCCAAACGAAACTGAGGGCTGTAGCTATAAGACTCTATTAGGCATGCCTAACTATCCACTTTCTAAACTCTAGCAGGTCATGCATAAACCATTAAATCCATTTCATAACATTCCAAAATCATCATCATACATGTACATAGTCGTATCATGGGTCCGCATTCATATAATTCATAAGACATCAAGCATAAATCTCATAGACATTAAAGGAAACTGGAGTTCAAAAACTGCACACAACAAAAGAAAACTCATTCAGCATACAGGGAGTTATCGTGCTCGTGACGTCTGTCACGCTCGCGACAGAGACCGAAGTCTCTTCGCTGCGCGTACGCAACGGATTTCGCGACCGCGAGGTGGACGGAGGGGCCAAGCTCTGTCGCGTTCGCGACGTATGTCACAATCGCTACAGAGAAAAAATATTGCTATCGCGGGCTCGCAACAAATCGCGTGCCCGCGATAGCACTTGGCCAACATCGCGCTCTGTCGCGATTGCGACGGATGTCGCACTCGGGACAGAGGGTGCTCAACACTTCGGTTATCGCGGGCTCGCGACAAAATCACGTGCTCGCAACAGCAAAGCTCCAAAACACCGATCTCTGTCACGCTCGCGACATCGTCGCGATCGCGATAGCATCAGGTTTTCCAAAATCTGCAGAATTCTGCAGATTTTCTTCCTCCCACAATCAACCACAAACACACACAAAACTCATCCAAGAACCTCTTACCTCAAACCCAGACATCCATTAGCGTTAACAACCATAATATAACATTAATCAACAAGAAATTTCACACAATTCATTAATTTAAACCTCCAATTCCAAGAATCATCCAAAACCCCAATTTATGCACAAAACCACATCAACTCCAACATTATCACAATTAACTCATGCTCTTGCAAGATTCACATTCCAAAATAAAAACCCATAGCGTATACATCAAAATAAAGAACGTATAACAACCTAATTCTAAGAAACCATCAAATCTCATACATAAACATATATATATACATGAAAACCAAGAAATTCCCAAACCTTAAAATCCTTGGCTCCTATTGCTTGGATCCACTAGTTCCAGCCTTCTCTTTGCCCTTTGGCTCGCGAGGAGGCTCAACTAAGCATAAACAAGCACCCAAACACCAAAAACACAAACCCTAACTTAGATCCAACCCAAGAAGAAGAAGAAGAAAATGCATGAATAACACAAGGAAAAAGCAAGAACTTACCAAGGAAGATGTAAGGGAGTAATTAATTCCACCACTTGAGCTTGAATCTAAGTAAAGCACTTAGGAGAGTGCAAAGGAGGAAGAAGAAGAAGCAGGAGGAGAGAAAATGGGAAATGGGTTTCAAAAATCTGATTTTTCCCTTTTTCATTTTCTCTTTCCCATCTTTCTTTCCCCTTTACACATGTCAACCATCTAGTGGAGGAGATTACTTACTCACACCCTAACTAAATATATCACATGCACACAATGAAACACCCTAATAATGCACCCTACACATGTATGAGCAACACACACAATGCTCCCTCAAGGACACACCCTACAAATGTATGAATGCATGCACACCACAATAACCCACTAGTGCATATCCTATAATGGTGCACTCATACACACACAAATCTGTCCTAACTAATTCACACCATGGTGCAACACATGCACACACGCACCAGAAAAATCCCAAATCATACAATATTACCAAAATACCCTTATTATGCTAGACTCATGCAAATGCACACACATACATATATGGCTCATTCAACTAGAGCACATGTTTTGAGCCTTTTCTTCTCTATTTTTGAGTCCAAGGTTGACCCGGATCAATCCCGTATCTTTCCCATCAGTTATTATGCATGTTTATGATAATTAAATGGCTATATAAGTAGTTGTCGTTGGGAAAAACTTAGGAGTATGATTAAGATTGGTGATTTAGCTAGCAAATAATAATAGATATAACTTTGTGAAGGATGAGGATTAATATGTGTTGATCTCATGAATAACCTAAGCATGATATATCATATGTTTGAATGCATTTAACATGGGTGCGATTGAGATGAATGACGAATAATGTTATTATTATAGATTGTGTAAATGGATATTGTTAGTGGCATGTTTTATCGGAATTCTTGTTAACGGATGTGGTATTTATGTTGTCAATGATGTGTGGCTTGCTGGAAATGAGGTAAGTCGACGTTTTGATGCTTGGTTTAAGAATTGGGTGTTGTGAAGAGGGAATTTTCTGCAGAATTCTTGTAAGGGTTGGAATTCCTGACTCTGTCGTGAGCGCGACATTGTCGCGAGGTCACGACAGAGCCCGGTGAAAGCAGCCCTCACACGCGTCCGAGCGCTCCGCCGAGCCGTGCAGCATAGCCTCTGTCGCGAGTGCGACAGAGAGCTCGGTTGCCGAAATTGTTGGGTTGGCAGTTCACTGTCGCCAGCGTGATGTATGTCGCGAGCATGACAGCGAGATGCCCTAGTTCCCTCGCGAGATCGCGAAAGTTGCCGTGATCGCGACCTGGGCCAAGTTGCCTCTATCGCGATCGCGACACTCCTGGTTTCCAAATTGAGTTTTCGTTTATTATGCCAATGTGTGAATTCCGAACTTGTGATGCTTTTAGGTTTATACTTTGACTATTTTATGAAGTATGTTAATATAATTGAATGTATTATGCATATCTATACTTATGATCTCTCTCTAAGATTATTATGTTATGCTTAAGTGTAAATTGTATGATGCATGATTGACTTTATGAACTTATTCATATGTCTTATCTATTGCTGATTTTGTACAATGATATAAATTACGTGATTTGAAATATGATTTTTATTATGCATGACCTGCGAGAGTCAGTCTAGTGGATAGTTAGGCATGCCTAATAGAGTCTGTATGTGTAGCTGCAGCGCCCCTTTGAACGATTTGGACCCTGATCAGGTCCCTGAATGGTTCCTCGCGAACCCTATTATGTGTATGTGTATGGATCTTGTTTAAGGTCCTGTTTTGGGAAATGCTTTTGAAATATGGAAAGTAACAGTACTTTGCGATTTGTACCCGTAAGGTACAGTTTGTTACTCGTTATCCACTATTTTGAGTCAGCAGGTATTTCGTTTGCTTTATCTAATATGAATATGAGAATATGATATCTGAATGTGTAAGATTTCGATCATATGAACCAGTTATGAATATAAGAATGTGATATCAGTATGAGTATGATTTTGGGATATGTGAATGTGCTTACAAATCTCCGAGTGGGCTTAAGGTAACTCTAACCTGCATATTGTACCTTTGTCCTTATCTGTAAATGATCTTGTATATAGTATGTGTGATTGAGGTCGGTGTGGCATATAATGTTGACACTACATTTCTGTATAGTAATATGATAAATTAACATGTATATGAATGCGAGTTTGAATTACTGAATACGACGGTTGAAGTATATGTATATTAATATGAATATGTCACACCCCATTTGTCCCCTAGTGGAATGAGCCTGTCAGTCTGTCTGTCTGTCTGTATGTGTAAACATTTGCATGTGTTCAGTATGTCATAAGGGTATTTAAGTAAAATGTATGATTTTGGGGTTTATTATTATGTGGGTGCATACATGACATTAGTGTGTGAATTAGTTAGGAATTACTGGTGTACACTAGAGCATACCTTTGTAGGGTGTTTTAACTAGGAATGCATTATGTGTGAGTGTTGTGTGTGGAGTTAGGGTGTGAGTGAGTAAGTTCCACCACCAAGAAAATGACATGTGTATTAGGTTAAGGAAAATAAAGAAAGAAATGAAGGAAGAGTGAAAGGAAATCAGATTCACATTTTTCCCTTCAACCTTCATCTTCTTCTCCCTTTTCCCTTTCCTAATTACTACTTGCTATCTGTTAAATAAGTGTGGTTGTGGAAATTGGTCACTCTTACTCCTAGCTTGGTAAGTGTATATCTTGTCTTTGTTTTACTGTCACTTTACATCTTCATCTTCTTCTTTAGGTGAGTTTTAATTTAGGGTTGCATATTGATGTTCATTACTGTGTTTGTGTTTTAGCTGAGGCTCCACGCGATCCCAAAGGCAAAGAGGTTGCTGGGAGCAGTGGGACTAAGTGTTAGAAGCTTAGAATCAAGGTTTGGGAATGTTTATTTGTGAAATTGTGTGATTTTGATTTTACTGTGAAATTCTAGGGTTTATGTTCTTGTGAGTTTGAATGCATACGTTCTTGATTTGATTTGATTAATTAGTTGATGAATTGAGTTGTATAATTGTTGCCTATATTGTTTAAGATAATTTATGGAAGGTAAAAACAGGTTTGTATGGTTTTAAATCAAATTGGGATTGGAATTGTTGTTCTGAAAATTCTGGAAATTCTGGAAAAATCGAAGTACTGTTGGAGTTCTCTGCGTTCGCGTGACTCGCTACGGAAGAAGGCAAGTCACGAGACGTGACCCTCGGTCACGCCGTGACCTGCCTGTTGAGAAGCCAGTCGCGTGACCAGCTGAAGATCAAGCAAGTCACGTGACGTGACCTTCGGTCACGTCGTGCGACCTGCGAAGACGCTGCGTGATCTGCGAGATCACGCAACGTGATCTGCGAGGAAGCAGCACGTCATGAGACGTGACGTCCAGTCACGCCGTGACCTGCAAGGGCATTGCGTGATTTGTGAAGATCACGCAACGTGACCGGCGAGGGACAAGCAAGTCACGTCGCGTGACCTGCCTGTTGGGAGGGCCAGTCACGTCTCGTGACCAGCCAATCTCGCCTATTCCTCCGTTCAGCTCATTTTTCCGAAATTTCCTAGTTTTTAACTCAGAAATGAATTTGGTATTTCTTCTGAATGGACTTTACTGTTGTATGATGCATGTCTTACTGTTTGATGCTTCGATATGCGTGATAGCATGATTTTCTGATGAATTATATTTTGTATCTTGAAATGTGATCTGTTTGACGCATAACCTGCTAGAGTCAAGTAAGTGGATAGTTAGGCATGCCTAATAGAGTCTGTTAGCTGCAGCCCATAGTTCTGTTTGGACCCCGATCAGGTCCCCGTTTGGTTCCTCGCGAACCCTTTTCTGTATTGGATCTTGTTTAAGTTCCCTTTTGAAAATATCTGTGAAAGTTAAAGTAAAATGGTTTAATCGGTTCGTACCCATAATGTACTGTCTGTAATCGGCTCGTACCCGGAAAGTACTGTCTGTACACTCGTTATCCACTATCTAGAGTCAGCAGGTGTTCTTTAAATGTTTATTTGAACTGCTTGATCTGATTTGGCTATAAAAGGATTATCTGAATGAGTATATCAATGTATTGTATTTTGGATTATTTCTGAATGAGTATGATTATGAAATACTGATTGTATGGCTTTATTACATGAGCATGTTTGTACGAATTATGTTATAGCCTTTGCATTCTGCCATTGTGAATGTGTTATGACTTGACGACCATTGTGAATGGCCGTCCATTATTTATGTGTGTTTCCCCACTAAGCGTTTTTCGCTTAGCACGGTGTTTTTACCCGTGCAGGTGCGGAAGGCGTTTGATTTGGGAGAGTCGCCGTCATCAAGCCAACACAGAAGGGATTAGTGTAGGGCTCAGTTTTGTATTAGTGATAATTCTTTTTGTATAGAACTCTCTGTATCAGCTTCCGCTTTTGTATCTATATTTTGTATATGTAATATTATTTAGTATCAGCTAGTTGATCAGATCATTATTGTAATAATTTATTATAGTAATGCATGATCAGCTTTTGCTTTCTTTATGTAAAGTTTTTAATTATTCTGTATTTCTCAATGTATGTTATGAATGAATGTATGATATACTTTGTACTTGCTTGGTGGGACCTTTACTCATACAACATCTCACTCCTTCTCGGATGGGATCGCCTACGTATGGGAAGGGGGTGTTACAGAATATGTATTGTTAGTTATTAAGATTAAGTATACTGATTTGCATACTTATGAATGTGATCTTGAACTAGCATACGTGCCAAATTTAATACGATGCTATATAGTTCTTTATTGTTAGCTATCGTAGTAATTTTGTTATATTAGCATGTGTTTACATTCTTGGCATGATAATTGGGTGTGTTAATCATATGAGTATATGACCGCAGTTAGGAACATTTGAATGCGTGGCTATTGTATAAAGCATGTATAGTTATCTGTTAAGACTTTATGCATTCGCTGTTGGGTATGTGTTATACCTTGGCGACCGTTGTGAATGGCCGTCTATATTTTTGTATAGTCTCCCCACTAACCGTTATCGCTTAGCACGGGTTCTTTTCCCCGTGCAGGTGGCAGGTTTGCTTTTGTTCGAGTCGCGCATCTGCAGAGTTGGCCATATAGGAGCTAGAAGTTTTGTATCTTGTTCAGCTTTTGTAAATTGGGACTTTTTGTATATCTGTGTAATATGTATATGTAATAATAAGTAAAAATTCTGATGTAATATTTTAAGCTATGTAAATATTTACACACTTATGCATCTTTCTTACTAGGTTTCTGTTGTATGATTATAAGTATGCATGTGTGTATGTTTTCTCTTAGTGTATGCGCCTTGGCATAATATGTACGTTCAGCTTCCTCTCTTTAAATTTGAAATTCTTCCGTATTTTTATATGCTTTGTATTGCTTCTATTCGGTAACACACTTACTCGTACGGCTTCCTACTCCCTTGCGGATGGGTTCGCCTACGTATGGGTTGGGGTGTTACAGATAACAACTGAAGTTAACGATTCATCCTAAATATTGAAATAAAGTATAAATTAAGTAATAGTTGAAAGACTTGATATACATGCAGTTTAAATGAAGAAAGGCTTGTGTGCTCATGCATATATATACTTAATTAGTCGTGGAAAATTTAGCACGTGTATCTATCACTTGGCATTTTTAACGCTTAGCACGTAGTGTGATTACTGCGTTCAGGTTATAGAAAAAAAAGAAGTGATAGTGGCAATGTTATTGATGATTGAAAGAATTTTCGGCAGCGATGATAAAGATATAGGCATTGTAACGACCCAAAAAGGGCATAGTTGGAATTCACGAGCTAAGTCAGAAAATTAAAGATATTTTAGTAATTTGTGCATGAGGAAATTGGGATATTAAGGATTTAATTGCAAAAAAAAAAATTTAAATTAAAGAAATTAAGTGAAGTAATTATTTAGTGTGTGTGTGGTGTGTGGTACCAAGGATGTAAAGTGTATGTAAGGAATTATCTAATGTGTGGAGTGTATGGTGACTTGGGGCATGAAAGTCTAAGTTGGTTTTTGGTCTAATAGGATTGAGGCATGCGGCTTGAGGTTGGTGGGAGCAATTAATGGGATTGAAAGAGAGAGAGGGAGTGGTTCCTTGCTGCCCTTGGAAGCTATCACCTCCCCTCCTTCTTGCTCTCCCATTCCCTTGCTCTCTCTTTCTCATTTCATTGCTTTTCTTTCCTCTTCTCTTGGTGTTCTTCATGATTTGAATGGGTTTTTTTTTAGTTGTGGAGCTGGTTTTGAAAGATTCAGAAGAGAGAAGGAAGAGCAAAGGGAAAGAGAAAGTTGGATTTGTGAAGGAATTGGATTGAAGCTTCACTTTTGAGGTTTGGGAGTTTGTTTGCTCTATTTTCTCACTTTGGATTATGTGTGTTTTGTGTTTAAATTTCTGGAATTGTGAATGTTTTGTATGTGTTTATACATGTACTGAAATTGAGTAGTGATAGTGGTAAAATGCAAGTGTTATAGTGATAATATATATGTGATATTGAGGTTATTTGAGCTTAGCATGTTTGCATGAATTGAGTTAAGTTTAATGGTGAAAATTATATCTATAAATGATTTTGAGCATGTTAGATTTAATGTGTTTGGTAATTTGAAGAGTGTAAGCATGATGGGTTAAAGTGGTTTTACGTTGGGAGTATAGTTTGCATGTAAACAAGTGTGATTTTCAGCAAAATCTGGGCTCTGGGCAGTTTATACGGCGGTAAGGAAGGGCGTACCGCCGTGTAATCCTATTATGTCCTTGTGATTTTGGCTTCCCGTCGTTTTACACGGTGGTAAGAGAGTTCCATATCGCCGTGTAACATGTTACACGGTGGTAAGTAGAGTGCATACTGCCGTGTAACTCTCCCCTGTTTCCCTTATTTGTTGATCCTTTCCCTCGGCGGTTAGGGCTCGCTCTATACCACCATGTGGGGTATCTTACACAGCAGTAAGGCATCCCCATACCGCCGTGTAACCCTCTCCTATCTTTGAAATTTATTTTTTTAAAATGGTGTTTGATTTTGGGGGATTTGCATACTACATTAAAAGCCATGTTTTTCTTGAAATTCATCTTAAAAATCCTTTGCATCGTTTCTCACACTTTCATGGGTCAAGTTTTGCTTTTCATTATTAATATTAGTGCCCTAGAATTGTGTAATGCCTATGCTACGTTAGTGTTTAATTTTGATTCTTGCATGCTTAGATGAGTGATTATTGCTCCGCTAGTGTTTCACTTAGTTTTTGTGTATTTGTCCAATGTTGGGTTTCGTGTGTGTGGGTTAAGCCTGAAATGTCATGTTAGTGGATAGATAAGCATGCTTATAAAAGGATAGTGAGTGCAGCTGCTAGTGTTGACCCCGTTTTGGGTCTAGTGATTTTTGTTGACCTTCGTTATGGTCTAGTGAAAATGCTTTGAGGCTTCGGTCTCCCGTGTAGTGTTCCCGTATCCACCTCCAATGAAATTTAGGCTATGGTTAGTAATGTTCGATTTTTCTTTCGTAGTGAAGTGTTATGAAAATTATGTGAATCCAATATGTGTATTTTGCTTTGCGCGTGCTGTTATTAAATTAAGCATTCTATAGTGATTATGATCCTTATATCTCTGTTTTGTTACTTAGATATTTCTGTATGGTTATGCATATATTTATATTTAAGGGTTACTGCTTGATTTTATTGTATAGTGTTCTGTTGCCCTTGTTCTTCTCTACTAAGCATTATCGCTTAGCACGGGCTATTTTCCCGTGTAGGTGGCAGGTTTTGTCGGTTTCGTCGCGCATCTGCAGGGTTGGCCACTAGGAGTAAAGTCTTTATTTATTTTGTACTCCTCCTGCATTCTTTTTGTATATGTATTATTTTGGATTGTGGCATATGTAATTTTTGTTATAGATCCTTATGTCATTTTCTGAATGATATATTTAATATATTTTAATTTAATATTAAGATTATGAGCTTTATTTTTCTTTAATTGTTACTGTTATTGTACGCTTTCGCTATGATATGTGTGCATGTCTTTGAGTGAGCGTGTGGTAGCACACCGGCATCCTTCCAACGAGGGCATCGGGGGTGTTACAAGTTTTGGTATCAGAGCGCTGGTTTAGGCGGTTCTGGTTGTCTTCAATTATTAAGTGTCGAGTCTTTGCATGCGAGTCCGTTTTGTGTTGTGGCCTAATGCAGATGTGTCTTGTCTTGTGTAGTGTCTTGATGGAGTCTGATCCAACTGAAAACGTGGGTGAGACAACGGGCAGTGTGAATGCAGTTAGAGTTGAGGAACCTACTTTGTAGCATCAGCTGGATGAGAGTCATGGTATGCCCGGAATAGGATTTGAGAATCCGGCTTTAGTGCAAGGTTTGCTTCAGTTAGTGGACAAGTTAGCGGCTCCAAAGGCTCCTATGGAGTTATTGAGAAAGAGAGGAGCTGAAGATTTTTAGGGAACTACATTAGATTAATCGGATGTGGCCGAGTTCTAGATTGAGAAAGTGGATCGGATTTTGTAAGAGACTAACTATCCTGCAAATCAGAGGGCATCTTGTGCAGTGTTGCTACTTCAAGGGTCAGCGTATGATTGGTGGAAGCTTGTGTTGCGGAATCCTCAATGACTGGCTGAGTTGACATGGGATTTCTTCAAGCAAGAGTTTGATAGAAATATATGACTGATGCATATATAGAGGCTAAATGGAAGGAGTTTATAAGTCTTAAGCAGAGGAGCATGTCAGTTAGCGACTACGAGAAAGAGTTCAGTCGCTTGAGCAAGTATGTGCCTGAGATGTTATTGATTGAAAAGTTCAAGTGTCAGCATTTTCAAGACGGGTTAAGAGAAGTGATTTAAGGTCCCTTATCGGTGATGGTGGTTATGCAACCGGTTGGGTATTATCAGCTAGGGGCAGCAGCAATCAAGTTAGAAGAATCTGAGATGATTAAGCAAAAGATGGAGCAAAAAAGGAAGGCACCAGATAGCGGAGGAGTGGTAGGAAAGCAACAGGCGTCCCGAGTGGCCAAGGAGCGAAGGGCTCGGTTCTAGTGCGTTCCGAAGTGGGGAGTATAGCACTACCCTCTAGTAGGGGAAGTACAATCCCAGAGTGCGAGCATTGTCAGAAACGCCATTGGGGCGAGTGTAGAAGGGTCTCTGGAGCATGCTTCAGATGTGGAAGCAAAGATCATATGGTGGCAAATTGTCCGGACCGAAGAGAGCTTCATGATCAACCCGAGAGTAGAGTGAGTGGACAAAGATCGAGAGGGAATCGAAGTGGAAGAGGCAGTGGACGACCTTCACAGGTGCAGTCGGAGACAATGCAAAAGCCGCCAACTGAAGAAGTGTATGTGCGTCCGCGAGTGTATGCAATGCTTGGAGAGAATGCGACTGATCGAGCAAGACCTTCTTGTGAGTTGTGTAATTTGCTTTTGTTATGTTAGGTTTGAAGAGTGTATGGATGATGGGTTAAAGTGGTTTTGAGTTGGGAGTATAGTTTGCATGTAAACAAGTGTGTTTTTCGGCAAAATCTGGGTTCTGGGCGGTTTACACGGCAGTAAGGAAGGGCATACCACAATGTAATCCTATTCTATCCTTCTGATTTTGGCTTCCGGTCGTTTTACACGGTGGTAAGAGATTTCCATAGTACCGTGTAACATGTTACACGGCGGTAAGGAGAGTGCATACCGACTCGCCCTTCCCTTATTTGTTGATCCTTTCACACGGTGGTTAGGGCTGGCTCTATACCACCGTGTGGGGTATCTTACACGGCGGTAAGGCATCCCTATACCACTGTGTAACCCTCTCCTGTCTTTGAAATTTGTTTTTTTAAAATGGTGTTTGATTTTGGGGGATTTGCATACTACCTTAAAAGCCATGTTTTTCCTGAAATTCATCTTAAAAATCCTTTGCATCGTTTCTCACTCTTGCATGGGTCAGGTTTTGCTTTTCATTATTAATATTAGTGCCCTGGAATTGTGTAATGCCTTTGCTACGCTAGTGTTTAATTTTGATTCTGGCATGCTTTGATGAGTGATTATTGCTCCGCTAGTGTTTGACTTAGTTTTTGCGTATTTGTCTAATGTTTTCGTGTGTGTGGGTTAAGCCTGAAATGTCATGTTAGTGGATAGATAAGTATGCTTATAAAGGGATAGTGAGTGCAGCTGCTAGTGTTGACCCCGTTTCGGGTCTAGTGATTTTGGTTGACCTCCGTTATGGTCTAGTGAAAATGTTTTGAGGATTCGATCTCCCATGTAGTGTTCTCGTGTCCACCTCCAGTGAAATTCAGGCTATGGTTAGTAATGTTCGGTTTTTCTTTCGTAGTGAAGTGTTATGAAAATTATTTGAATCCAATTAGTGTATTTTGCTTTGCGCGTACTGCTATGAAATTAAGCATTCTTATAGTGATTATGATCCTTGTATCTCTGTTTTGTTACTTAGAGATTTCTGTATGGTTATGTATATATTTATATTTGAGGGTTATTGCTTGATTTTATTGTATAGTGTTCTATTGTCCTTGTTCCTCCCAGCTAAGCATTATCGCTTAGCACGGGCTATTTTTCCATGTAGGTGGCAGGTTTTGTCGGTTTCGTCGCACATCTGCAGGGTTGGCCACTAGGAGTAGAGTCTTTATTTATTTTGTACTCCTCCTGCATTCTTTTTGTATATGTATTATTTTGCATTGTGGCATATGTAATTTTTGTTATAGATCCTTATGTAATTTTCTGAATGATATATTTAATATATTTTAATTTAATGTTAAGATTATGAGTTTTATTTTGCTTTAATTGTTACTGTTAGTGTATGCTTCCGCTACGATATATATGCGTGTCTCTGAGTGAGCATGTGGTAGCGCACCGGCGTCCTTCCAATGGGGGCGTCGTGGGTGTTACAGGCATGGCATGTATACGACTGCAAATGGATGAACATGAGATTGTACAGGATAAGTATATGAATGGTGTGTTAGTGTAATTGTTATGTTATTATATATATATGATTGTGATTGTTGAAAAAAACATATTTCACTAAATCTGATAAAGTGCATTACAGTGTATTCCAGCGTAGTGTGGTGACATCAGATATCCATATCATATACGGGTATAGGGTGTTACATTTTATTGGTAGCAGATCAAAGGTTTAGGCAGTCCTAAGATCGATAATAGTGTAATAAGGATGAAGTGATACGTATACATACAATGAATAGGTATTGATGACAGAAGTGGTTGAATGTATTTGAGGAAATATTAGGATAGCTTAAGTTTACTGAATTATAAAGGATGTAAGGTATGATGGCTAATGGAAAGTAAATGGATCTCCTGAACTGAAAGTCCCCACAGCATAATGGTTGTGACCTGTGATTGTGGTACATAAGGAGAATTTTGAGGACGAAATTTTTTTAAGTGGGGGAGAATTGTAATTGCTCAAATAGCGGGTTAGTAGTGATCAGTAAATTCTACAGAGTCCGTTGTGCGGTTTTGGAGTGAAATTGACAGCTTGAGTACCTTTGATTATAAAAGAGTAAAAAGGTTAAACGTGCTCAAGCCAGGGAAGCCCCCGGATGGGTAACCTCCCGAGAAGCCGGTAAAAAAATATATTTTATTTGACTATTGATAATTACAAGCTATAAGGAGTCTGATGGTAAAATTTGGAGTGCAAATGAGGTCAAATAGGTCCCCAAAAGTCAAACTAAAGAAAAGCCTCTAGTTTGAGTCAAATAGTAACCAAGTTTGACCAAGCTTTGACTTAATTTTAAAAATAGTAAATGAGGTCTAAATGATGTTTTGTGGGTTATAAAATGGTTTTAAATAATTTTTATAAATTTTTGACAGTAATAAATTAGTAATTTACGGCATAACTGAACAGTGTTGAATCGGACCAGATTAATGAACCGAACCACAAACGGACTTCGATTAAGCTGAAATTTTTCATGGAGACTATATTTGATATTCTAAGAATGATTTAATTGGATTTGAGAGGAAATGATAAAAATCATCTTGGGTTGGTTTATGGCCTAAAAATAAAAAATTGGTTCAAACCGGTTCGACCACTTTGATTGGACCTATTCCGATTCAATTTCCCTTATATATAAACCCCCCTTAAGCTGGATTTCTCTGGAGAAACCCTAGAGATGCCGCCTCACCTCCCCGGCTCCATAGTCGCATTGTCTTCTCTTAACTTTCCTCCATTTTTCTTCAATTCCCTCTTCATCACTCCCCAAATCCAAGCCTCCTAAGTAAAGTTCAGCCTCTCTAGAATCTAGTGGTTGTGATTGGAGTTCATTTGAAGTGGAAAAAGTGGGAGAAAATAAGTGGAAAAGTTTATGTGTCAAATTGAGGTATGTAAAGTTGATATTTTTAAATTGGTTTAAAGGTTCAAATAGGTACTTTAGGATGTCTACAGTTTGTTTATGTAATTATATTACATAAAGGAAGCAAATTTATGGTTATTTCTTTGATGATTATATTCGGCCACTTAAGGAAGATAAAGGAGATGATGGTCTTTCAAGGACTTAAGGCAAGGAAAGGATGCTTAAGAGTTCTAGAACAAGAAAATGAG
Organism: Excoecaria cochinchinensis; assembly: GCA_947683425.1. Taxonomy (NCBI): domain Eukaryota; kingdom Viridiplantae; phylum Streptophyta; class Magnoliopsida; order Malpighiales; family Euphorbiaceae; genus Excoecaria; species Excoecaria cochinchinensis. Next base: position 11,478,417 of record CANTUQ010000004.1, read on the forward strand.
GTTAGTGGACACAATTCCTCCTTTTTCCATGTTTAAAGTTTGATTTTAGGTTATGTTTAAGAACTAAGTGTGTGATATATGCATGTTTAATTGAATTTAATCTTATAATCATGCTTATAAAGGCTAAAAATGAAGTTTTAAATGGTTAAAATGGAAAGATAAAACTTTGGTGATGATGTTGTAGTTAGGCCGAATGGTATGATGATGTTTTCCCATAGTATGTTTTGATATTTATGTCATTTTAATGATGTATAAATGATGTTTGACATGAGATCTAGTTATTAGGATGGATAAGAGAAAGAAAAATAGCCATAATGGATGTTGAACACATAGGCCAAATGGTATAAGCATGTAAAAATATGATTTTGATGTGTTTTTATGTGAATTAATGGCATGACTATGTTAATGGACATGTAAAAGCTAGATGAATATTAAAGGTGATAAAAAGAATTTTTGATGAATGTGTAATATGTTGACCGAATGGTGTGTATGGTGTTATACATGAAAATGTTATGATATTATGACATATTAAGGCATAACTAGGTTAATTAACTTGAAATCTAATCAAATGTATGAAAAATGAGATGATAATAATTCATGGTAAAATAATGGTATCTTAGTCGAATAGTATGTATAGAAATATTAATATGTAGTTTGATGGTTTGATGAATTTAATGCAATCAAATGGTAATAGAATGAAAATGAAGTGTATAATGATTGATTGAGACTGAAAACAATGGAATGGTATGGCGAGATTTCATTAATTGTGTATGTTTTAACTTGAAATATAATAATGGAATGATTAATGCCCTTAGTAGTAGTCTGGTGGTTAAATCTAGCTCAGGATATAATTGGCCAGTCATAAAAACACTATCCTCAGAATATAATTGGCTAGCCATAGGAACACTATACCGTGGTGGTGAGCATGATGTCTCACCTTTTGTAGGCCAACGACGGTCCTACTAAAATGTTGAAATGTAGGGGTTGTCCTTCGGGGTCCTTCTAAAATGTATTAAAATAAAATGTAGGGGTGGTCCTTTAAGAAAATTATGCACATACTCATTGAAGCAAAACGTTAAACACTTGGTGGGCAGAAATTTTTGGCAAACAAAATAAACACTCTCATGTATTCTCCACACCCCTTTCATCCATGTTATCACAAAACAATCCAACAATTAAATAAGAAACACAAATTACACCCTAATTGTTACAAAAAGAAAAAAATGAGGAAAAAGGAAAATGGAAATACCTAACATCAATGAACAACAGAAAGAGGGAAAAAGGAAGAAAACTTACTTGGAGTGTAGGTGTCACACCCCATTTGCCCCCTAGTTGAATGAGCCACTTGTGTATGTGTGTGCATTTGCATAAGTCTAGTATAATAAGGGCATTTTGGTAATATTGCATGAATTGGAGTTTTTCTGGTGCGTGTGTGTGTGTATAGCACTATGGTGCAAATTAGTTGGGTCAGATTTGTGTGTGCATGAGTGCATCATTGTAGTGTATGCATTGGAGTTGCATTGTGTGTGGTTGAGTGCACATTTGTAGGGTATGCATTAGTTGGGAGAATCTTGTGTGTGTGTGATGAATGTTTGTAGTGTATGAGTGGTTGATTTCCACCACTAGAGAGATGCCATGTGTCTAGGGTTGGCTAAGGGTAAGTAAAAGGCGGAAAGGGAATTAGGAAATCAGATTTTCCCATTCCTTTTTCCCGTTCCTCTCCTCCCTTTACTGCTCTTCTTCCTCTTCTTCACTGTTTAGTTGCCCTAGCTTGGACTCAAGACTTAGTTGGTGGAAATTGGTCATTATATAGCATTTTAAAGGTAAATCTACTGCATTTATTCTCCTTTTCTTCATTTGGTTCTTCTCCTTCTTCTTTTACTTTCCTTATTTTATGGTTTTGGGTTTGAAGTTGGGTTTTTGTGTTTGTGTGTTTGGTTGATTTGTTGCTTAGTTGAGCCTCCTCGTGAGCCAAAGGGCAAGGAGAAGGCTGGACCTAGTGGATCCAAGCTATAGGAGCAAAGGATTTGAAGGTTTGGGAATTTCTTGCTTTTGCATGTAAATATGTTCATGTATGAGTTTTGATGATTTCTTAGAATTAGGTTGTTATGTGGTTTTTATTTTGATGTATATGCTATGGGTTGTTGATTTGGAGTGTGGATCTTGCAAGAGCTTGAGTTGATTTTGGTAATTTGGGAATTGATGTGGTTTTGGGCATAAATTGGGTTTTTACTTGATTCTTGAATTGGAAGTTTAAATTCATGTATTGTATGAAATTTCTTGTTAATAATTGTTGTATTATGGTTGTTGATGCAATTGGATGGCTGGGTTTGAGGTAAGAGGTTCATGGTTGAATTTTGTGTGTTGTTGGATGATTTTGGAAGGAGGAATTTCTGCAAAATTCTGCAGATTTTCGAAATCCCGACACTGTCGCGAGCGCGACAGAGAGCGGTGATTGGAGCTTCGCTGTCGCGAGAACGCGATCCCGTCGCGATCCCACGATAGCCGAGGTGTTGAGCATCCTTTGTCGCGAGCGCGACAGAGCGCGATGCTGGCTGAGTGCTATCGCGAGCACGCGATTCGTCGCGAGCCCGCGACAACAATAATTGTTCTCTGTCGCGATCATGACATCCGTCGCGAGCGCGACAGAGCCTTGCCTTTCCGTCCTCCTTGCGGTCGCAAAATCCGTCGCGCGCGCAGCAAAGAGACTTCGGCCTCTATCGCGAGCGAGACAGACGTCGCGAGCGCGACAGTCCCTGCATGCTGAATGAGTTTTTCCTTCGTTGCGCGTGTTTTTTTGAATTCCAGTTTCCTTTAGTGCTTATGAGATTTATGCTTTACATTTTATGAATTATATGAATGCGGATCCATGATACGATTATGAACACATATGATAATGGTTTTGGAAATTATGAAATGGATTGAATGGTTTATGCATGACCTGCTAGAGTTTAGTAAGTGGATAGTTAGGCATGCCTAATAGAGTCTTTGAGCTGCAGCGCCCTTTGAATGTTTGGACCCCGATCAGGTCCCCGTTTGGTTCCTCGCGAACCCTTATGTGATAGGATCTTGTTTAAGATCCCCTTTGAAAATGTTTTGTGAAAGTTAAAAGGAAAAAGTAAAATTGGTTTTCTTGGCTCGTACCCGTAAAGTACTGTCCATATACTCGTTATCCACTCCCTCGAGTCAGCAGGTGCCTTGTATGGATTGTAATATGAGAAAATGTATGTGATATATGTATGGATTCAATGATGAAAAGTATAACCTGTCTTGAGGATATGAATATTGTTATGAACTTTCTGATGGATGGCTTTATGTATGTGAGCATGAGTATATGTTATTGTTATGCCATGATTATTGTATTTATGTACTTGAAGTACGCATGTGTATTGCCTTGACAACCGTTGTGAATGGTTGTCCTTATCCTATATGTGTGTTTCCCCACTAAGCGTTTATCGCTTAGCACGGTGAGTTTACCCGTGCAGGTGCGGAAGGAGTGTGCTTGGGAGAGTCGCCGCCATTGAAGCCAACACAACAGGGTCTTAGTGTAGGGCTTTATTTTTGGTGGTTTGAGGATTCTTTTTGTATCGAACTCCCTTATTGGTTATGTAATAGCTTCCACTTTTGTATACGTATTTTGGGAATTGTAATTATCTGTTGTATATCTCTTAGTTGATCAGAACAGTAATGTAATGCTTCTGTTATATTAATGCATGATCAGCTTTACATGAATGGTGTTGTAAAGTTGTAAATTACCCTGTATTTCGGTATGTATGTTTATGTACGAATGTATGTATATTCTGTATCTGTGTGGTGGCACCTTTACTCATATGGCATCTCACTCCTTATCGGATGGGATCGCCTAAGTACGGGTAAGGGGTGTTACAAGTTGTGGTATCAGAGCTCCGGTTTAGGCGTTTCTGGGTGATTATTTATGTGATGCTATGTGTGGATATGTCTATGTCTAGGGCTGTGTTGGCTGATGCGGTTGTCCTCTTGTTTGTTAGATGAACTCTGATTCTGCTCATGGTGCCCTCGAGGAGTCCGCTAAAAGTGTGAATCCTCCAGCGGTAGATCCGTCTGTTTCTGTTTTTGTATCGGCTCAACGTGCTAGGGTCTAGCCCGAGGCCGCTGCCATGCCTTTTGAGGCGATGTTCAGATTGCATCAGGACATGGCTCGGGTTTTGGAAAGGGTGACTGTCCCGAAGGCTCCGATAGAGAGTTTGAGAAGAGCTGGTGTCGAGGATTTTTATGGAACTGGGCTTGATGAATCAGAGATAGCTGAGAAGTGGCTTGATAAGGTAAAGAGAGCTTTAAAGGAAGTCAGATGTCCTCCCGATCAGCAAGCTGAGTGTGCTGTGGCATTGCTCCAAAGGTCGGCTTACGAATGGTGGGAGTTGGTGAGTGGCATTGCTCCAAGTATCCGTTGCCGAGAGTTGAAGATTTGTTTGATCAGCTTCGGGGTGCAGGTGTGTTTTCCAAGATAGATCTTCGGTCTGGGTATTATCAGCTTTGTGTTAAGGATGAGGATGTGGTTAAGACTGCATTTCGGACTTGGTATGGCCACTATAAGTTCCTTGTTATGCCGTTTGGTTTGACTAATGCTCCAGCGGCATTCATGGATTTGATGAACAGAGTGTTTAGGCCATACTTAGACCGGTTTGTTGTGGTGTTTATAGATGATATCTTGGTGTATTCCAAGGATGAGGTCGAGCATGAGGAGCATCTTCGGATAGTTTTGCAAGTTTTGAGAGAGCATCGGTTGTTTGCCAAGTTGAGTAAGTATGATTTCTGACTTCGAGAAGTGTCATTTTTGGGCCATATAGTTTCAGCCAAGGGTATTCAAGTAGATCCAGCTAAGATTGAAGCGATAGTGGATTGGAAAGCGCCTAGGAATGTTCAGGAAGTGCGGAGTTTTCTTGGTCTGGCGGGTTACTACCGTCGGTTTGTTAAGGGTTTCTCAGTGATTGCTGCTCCGATGACCAGGTTGTTGAGGAAAGGAGTTAAGTTCGAATGGTTGGATAAGTGTCAAGCCTTCTTTAAGAGGTTTAAGCAATTGTTAGTCGAAGCTCCTATACTGACTCAACCCACCTCGGGTAAGGAGTTTATTATGTATAGCGATGCTTCAGGTGTTGGTCTGGGCTGTGTTCTAATGCAGGAAGGTAAGGTTGTGGCTTATGCTTCTCGACAGTTGAAGCCACATGAGAAGAACTATCCGACGCATGACCTTGAGTTAGCAGCGGTTGTCTTCGCTTTGAAGATTTGGCATTATTATCTCTACGGGGAGAAGTGCAGGATCTTTACGGACCATAGGATTTTGAAGTATTTCCTGACTCAGAAGGAACTGAACATGAGGCAACGTCGATGGCTTGAGCTATTTAAGGACTACGACTACATTGTGGATTACCATCTGGGTAAGGCCAATGTGGTCGTGGATACTTTGAGTAGGAAATCAGTTTCTGCCTTGTTTTTGAGATGGTTCAGATGGAGGTTTGGTTCAGATGGGGCTTTGATTGCTCAGTTAAGGGTCAAGCCTACCTTGAGATAGCGGATAGTTGAAGCTCAGAGGGTTGATGAGAAGCTTCAGCGGATTGTGCAAGAAGTCAGTTTGGGTAAGCAGTCAGAGTTTTCGGTTCAGGATGGGGTTCTTCTGTTTAGAAACCGTTTGTGTGTACCGGACAGTGAAGAGTTAAGAAGACAGCTTTTAGATGAGGCACATAGTACAGTTTTCACCATGCATCCTGGCAGTGTGAAGATGTATCGGGATATGAAGCAATTCTTTTGGTGGTCTGTTATGAAGAGGGACATAGTGGACTTTGTATCCAAGTGTTTGACTTGTCAGCAGATTAAGGCTGAGCACCAAGTTCCTTCCGGATTGCTCACGCCTTTGTCCGTTCCGGAGTGGAACTGGGATGATATTGCCATGGATTTTGTTTCCGGGTTGCCTTTGACTCAGTCTGTTTGGGTTATTGTGGATCGACTCACGAAGTCCGCTCACTTTTTGCCGGTTAGGATGGATTACCAGATGAGTAGATTGGCTAGTATTTATATGGATGAGATAGTTCGGTTGCATAGAGTGCCTTTGTCTATAGTTTTAGACCGGGACCCAAGGTTCACGTCTAAGTTCTGGAAAGAGTTGCAGCGAGCTTTGGGTACCAAGTTGAACTTCAGTACAACGTTTCATCCTCAGACAGATGGTCAGTCCGAGCGAGTGATTCAGATTTTAGAAGATATGTTAAGGGCTTGTGTTCTGGACTTTCCGGGTAGTTGGGATAAGTATGTATCGCTGATGGAGTTTGCCTACAACAAAGGTTTTCAGTCGAGTATTGGTATGTCACCGCATGAGGCGTTGTATGGACGACAGTGTAGGACTCCAGTTTGTTGGACAGAGCTATCTGAGAGGTCAGTGATTGGGCCAGAATTGGTAAGGGATATAGAGGAGAAGATCAGAGTTGTGCAGCAGAATTTGAAAGCGGCTAAGGATCGACAGAAGTCTTATGCCAACCTAAAGAGAAAAGACGTGCAGTTTGAAGTTGTGGACAAAGTTTTTCTTAAAGTTTCTCGTTGGAGAAAAGTGCTTCGGTTTGGGAAGAAAGGAAAGCTTAGTCCTCGCTTCATTGGTCCGTATGAGGTGTTAGCAAGAGTTGGTCCCGTGGCTTACAAATTAGCATTGCCGATGGAATTATCGAAGCTTCATGATGTGTTTCACGTTTCGATGCTCCGTTGGTATAGATTGGATCCTTCCCATGTGTTGTCGGTTCAAGAAGTTCAAGTGCATTCGGATTTTTCCTACGATGAAGAGCCTAGAGCTATCCTAGCTCGAGAAGTAAGACAGTTGAGGAATAAGCAGATTCCTTTGGTCAAGGTTTTGTGGAATCACCATGGGGTCGAGGAAGCAACATGGGAACCAGAGGAGTTGATGAGAATTCAGTACCCGCAATTATTCAGTGCAGGTGAGAATTTTGAGGACGAAATTCTTGTTAGTAGGGGAGAGTTGTCACACCCCATTTGCCCCCTAGTTGGACGAGCCACTTGTGTATGTGTTTGCATTTGCATAAGTCTAGTATAATAAGGGCATTTTGGTAATATTGCATGAATTGGAGTTTTTCTGGTGCGTGTGTGTGTGTATAGCACTATTGTGCAAATTAGTTGGGTCAGATTTGTGTGTGCATGAGTGCATCATTGTAGTGTATGCATTGGAGTTGCATTGTGTGTGGTTGAGTGCACATTTGTAGGGTATGCATTAGTTGGGAGAATCTTGTGTGTGTGTGATGCATGTTTGTAGTGTATGAGTGGTTGATTTCCACCACTAGAGAGATGCCATGTGTCTAGGGTTGGCTAAGTGTAAGTAAAAGGAGGAAAGGGAATTAGGAAATCAGATTTTCCCATTCCTTTTTCCCGTTGCTCTCCTCCCTTTGCTGCTCTTCTTCCTCTTCTTCACTGTTTAGTTGCCCTAGCTTGGACTCAAGACTTAGTTGGTGGAAATTGGTCATTACATAGCATTTTAAAGGTAAATCTACTGCATTTATTCTCCTTTTCTTCATTTGGTTCTTCTCCTTCTTCTTTTACTTTCCTTATTTTCTGGTTTTGGGTTTTAAGTTGGGTTTTTGTGTTTGTGTGTTTGGTTGATTTGTTGCTTAGTTGAGCCTCCTCGTGAGCCAAAGGGCAAGGAGAAGGCTGGACCTAGTGGATCAAAGCTATAGGAGCAAAGGATTTGAAGGTTTGGGAATTTCTTGCTGTTGCATGTAAATATGTTCATGTATGAGTTTTGATGATTTCTTAGAATTAGGTTGTTATGTGCTTTTTATTTTGATGTATATGTTATGGGTTGTTGATTTGGAGTGTGGATCTTGCAAGAGCTTGAGTTGATTTTGGTAATTTGGGAATTGATGGGGTTTTGGGCATAAATTGGGTTTTTGGTTGATTCTTGAATTGGAATTTAAATTTATGTATTGCATGAAATTTCTTGTTAATAATTGTTGTATTATGGTTGTTGATGCAATTGGATGGCTGGGTTTGAGGTAAGAGGTTCATGGTTGAATTTTGTGTGTTGTTGGATGATTTTGGAAGGAGGAATTTCTGCAAAATTCTGCAGATTTTCGAAATCCCGACACTGTCGCGATCGTGACGACTGTCACGAGCACGACAGAGAGCGGTGATTGGAGCTTCGCTGTCACGAGCACGCGATCCCGTCGCGAGCCCGCGATAGCCGAGGTGTTGAGCATCCTCTATCGCGAGCACGACAGAGCGCGATTCTAGCTGAGTGCTATCGCGAGCACAGCAATAATTGTTCTCTGTCGCGAGCGCGACAGAGTCTGGCCTTTCCGTCCTCCTCGCAGTCGCGAAATCCGTCGCGTGCGCAGCGAAGAGACTTCGGTCTCTGTCGCAAGCGCGACAGACGTCGCGAGCGCGACAGTCCCTGCATGCTGAATGAGTTTTTCCTTCGTTGCGTGTGTTTTTTTGAATTCCAGTTTCCTTTAGTGCTTATGAGATTTATGCTTTACATTTTATGAATTATATGAATGCGGATCCATGATACGATTATGAACACGTATGATAATGGTTTTGGAAATTATGAAATGGATTGAATGGTTTATGCATGACCTGCTAGAGTCTAGTAAGTGGATAGTTAGGCATGCCTAATAGAGTCTTTGAGCTGCAGCGCCCTTTGAATGTTTTGACCCCGATCAGGTCCCCGTTTGGTTCCTCGTGAACCCTTATGTGATAGGATCTTGTTTAAGATCCCCTTTCAAAATGTTTTGTGAAAGTTAAAAGGAAAAAGTAAAATTGGTTTTCTCGGCTCGTACCCGTAAAGTACTGTCCGTATACTCGTTATCCACTCCCTCGAGTCAGCAGGTGCCTTGTATGGATTGTAATATGAGAAAATGTATGTGATATATATATGGATTCAATGATGAAAAGTATAACCTGTTATGAGGATATGAATATTGTTATGAACTTTCTGATGGATGGCTTTATGTATGTGAGCATGAGTATATGTTATTATTATGCCATGATTATTGTATTTATGTACTTGAAGTACGCATGTGTATTGCCTTGACAACTGTTGTGAATGGTTGTCCTTATGCTATATGTGTGTTTCCCCACTAAGCGTTTATCACTTAGCACGGTGAGTTTTCCCGTGCAGGTGCGGAAGGAGTGTGCTTGGGAGAGTCACCGCCATTGAAGCCAACACAGCAGGGTCTTAGTGTAGGGCTTTATTTTTGGTGGTTTGAGGATTCTTTTTGTATAGAACTCTCTTATTGGTTATGTAATAGCTTCCGCTTTTGTATACGTATTTTGGGAATTGTAATTATCTGTTGTATATCTCTTAATTGATCAGAACAGTAATATAATGCTTCTGTTATATTAATGGATGATCAGCTTTTCATGAATGGTGTTGTAAAGTTTTAAATTACCCTGTATTTCGGTATGTATGTTTATGTACGAATGTATGTATATTCTGTATCTGTGTGGTGGCATCTTTACTCATACGACATCTCACTCCTTATCGGATGGGATCGCCTAAGTACGGGTAAGGGGTGTTACAGTAGGATTGCAGACCAAATGTGCAAGAGATGCTCTTGGGAGAGCGATGCAACCAAATAAGAAAAAACAAGATGCAAAATTTGGAAATAGGGTAGAGAGCGACACGAGAAGGAGAAATGCAACATTTAGAATGCCAAAACAAACCGGGAACACGTCCATTTTAAAAACAAGGTTTTGCGTTTGCACGGCGGTCTATCATTTCTATACCTCCGTGTAAAGCGATACTGTAATAATTTTTCAAAATTACACGGCGGTATGAACATACCTTACCGCTGTGTAAAATGCTGCTGCCTAGGTCTAAAAATCTCCGAAATTGTACACAGTAACACTACTATACCGTCGTGTAAAATGCTACTGGAATCAGTGTTTTCAAATTCAAGACGTACACAGCGGTATAAACGTACCTTACCGCCGTGTAAAATGAGTTTTCCACAAAAAAAAAAAAATTATACCTTCAACAAAAGCAATCATTTCACTAAATAAGACCATAACACTCTACACTATTCCAAAAACATAATTTGACCACTAAATGAAAATAAAACTGAGTTGAAACTAAAAAAATAATTAGAACTACAAAATTAAAACTAAGGAAAATAAGGTTAGAAATTGTTTTAGTTCTAATTTTTGAGTCTCAGCTAGACTTGAACATACCTCATTCCTCTAAGGTAATGACCACCGCTGCAAATTCAGCGTGGTTCTCAAAATATGGTTTCAGGCGATGGCCTTTTACCTTGAATTCCGCACTCCCGGGTTGCTTTCAGATCGTGATAGCTCCAAATTTCTCAACCCCCACAACTTCAAAAGGCCCTTTCCACCTTGATTTTAACTTTCTGGGGAACAGTCTCAACCTGCTGTCATATAAAAGTACCTTCATCCCAGGTACAAATTCCTTCTTGATTAGCCTTCGATCATGCCATCTCTTGGTGTCACCTTTGTATTTTTCGGCGTGATCATATGCCCAAAATCTAAGCTCCTCTAGCTCATTCAGCTGTAAAGACCTGCACTTTCCTGCACTTTCAAGGTCAAAATTTAAGAATTTAGTAGCCCAATATGCCCTATGTTCTAACTCCACCGGAAGGTGGCACTTCCCATAAAACAATCTAAAGGAAGACATCCCTATCGGCGTCTTAAATGCCGTCCTATACGCCCACAAGGCTTCGTCTAACTTAAGATACCAATCCTTCCTAGATGCGTTGACCGTTTTCTCCAAAATGGCTTTCAACTCTCGGTTGGACACTTCAACCTGACCATTAGCTTGGGCATGATAAAGGGTAGTGACCTTATACCTAACTCCATTTTTTTTCAATAAAGCTTTGAATTGGTGGTTAACAAAGTGTTTACTACCATCGCTAATAATGGCTCTAGGGGCTCCAAATCGGGTGAATATATTATTTCTCAAGAATTCTAACACAACTTTGGCATCACTAGTCCTAGTGGCTACAACTTCTACCCATTTGCTCACATAGTCTACTGCCACTAGAATATACTCAAACCCATAGGAAATTGGAAAAGGCTCCATAAAGTCAATCCCCCACACATCGAACAGCTCTACCTCAAGCATATTGGTTAAGGGCATTTCATCTCGTCTAGAGATATTGCCTACCCTTTGGCATATATCACATGTTTGTACAAATAATTTAACATTGTTAAACATTGTAGGCCAATAAATCCCAGAAGAAAGAATTTTTGATACCGTTCTATTCGGCCCGTGATGTCCACTAGCTTCCCCGCTGTGATAAGCCTTGATGATCTCTCCTTTCTCTTCATCTAGTATGCACCTTCTTAGCACTTGATTCGTACACAAGCGAAATAAATAAGGATCATCCCAGTTGTAATGCTTCGCATCAGCCTTTAGCTTCTTTCTCTGCTGCCATGTGAAGTCCTTTGGCATATATCCTCCTGCAAGAAAATTTGCCACATTAGCGAACCAAGGAACAAAAATTTCACATGAAAATAAAGCACAAATATGTTCATTAGGGAATAAATCTAAAATCTCCCCTTTCTCAATCTGATCATTCTCCAATCTCGATAAATGATCAGCTACAAAGTTTTCTGCCCCCTTCTTGTCTTTGATTTCCAAGTCAAACTCTTGCAAGAGAAGCACCCATCGAATCAATCTTGGTTTGGACTCATTCTTAGAAATAGGTGTCTCAAAGTTGCATGATCAAACCACACCACAATTTTTGTACCCATCAGATATGGCCTGAACTTCTCAAAAGCATAAACATTTGCAAGAAGCTCCTTCTCAGTTGTGGTGTAATTAACCTGTGCCCCTGTCAAGGTATGACTTGCATAGTAAACTGCACAAAACACTTTATCCCGCCTTTGTCCAAGCACTGCCCCTACTGCAAAATCACTAGCATCACACGTTAATTCAAAAGGTAAATTCCAATCCGGAGATATAAGCATCGGGGCGAAAATAAGCCTCTGTTTCAAAGTTTCAAAAGCTAGCATACACTCATTATTAAAATCAAAAGGGGTATCTTTCATCAACAAATTGGACAAGGGTTTAGCAATTTTCGAGAAATCTTTGATAAATCGGCGGTAAAACCCTGCATGCCCTAAAAAACTCCTAATGCCCTTAACACTAATTGGGGGTGGCAATTTTTGTATCACTTCCACCTTGGCCTTATCAACCTCTATCCCTTTCTCAGAAATTTTGTGCCCAAGCACAATGCCTTCTCTCATCATAAAGTGACATTTTTCACAATTCAACACTAAGTTGGACTTTTCACACCTCCCTAACACCAAATCAAGATGCTCTAAATAGCTCTCAAAATCTGCCCCATAAATGGTGAAATCATCCATAAATACCTCCATAAATTTCTCTATGAAGTCATGAAAAATAGCCATCATGCACCACTGAAATGTGGCCGGTGCATTACACAATCCAAAGGGCATTCTACTATAGGCAAATGTGCCATAAGGGCAGGTAAAGGTTGTTTTCTCTTGATCTTCAGGGACTATGGGAATTTGTAAATATCCCGAATACCCATAAAAAAGCAATAAAACCTATTTCCTGCTAGCCTCTCTAACATCTGATCAATAAATGGCAATGGAAAATGATCTTTCCTAGTGGCATTATTCAGTCTTTTATAATCAATACAAACTCTCCAACCCGTAACTGTACGTGTTGGAATAAGCTCATCAAACTCATTCTTTACCACTGTCATCCCCCCCTTCATTGGGACACATTGCACTAGACTAACCCATCTACTATCAGAAATAGGATAGATAATACCTGAATCAAGGAGTTTGATTACCTCCTTTTTCACCACTTCTTGCATCGCCGGGTTGAGTCTCCTTTGAGGCTGAGCTACTGGTTTGCATTCTTCCTCCATCAGGATCCGATGAGTACAGTAGCTTGGGTCTATCCCCTTTAATCCGATGTCTCCCATCCAATTGCATCCTTGTGCTTTTTCAGCATCTCGAGCAGCATCTTCTCCTCCAAACCTATCAACAAAGAAGAAATAATCACTAGTTTTGTTTCATTCTCTAGAAACACATATTTCAAATGTAAAGGAAGGGGTTTAAGTTAAGAATTTGAATCCCCCTTTTTTGAATTAGAATCTTCTTGCTGTGAGTCCCCCTCTTCACCTTCTTTGTCCACAGCTGCTATCACTTCTCCCCCTATTTCATCTTCCAACTCTTCACCCTCCCCTAAATGTATCAAACTCACATTCACTGGGTCAGCTCCTAAAACCTTTTCTTGAACTTCCTTTACACACTCCTCCACCGTATCTACAAAATAAATACACTCCTCCATTTCACTCGATGGATACTTTTCAGCCTTGTTCATGTCTACCACTAGCTCTTCATCATTGAACTGTAGGGTGACCGTTTGACCATGTACATCGATCAAAGCCTATGCTATATTTAAAAATGGCCTCCCCACAATGAGTGGTACCTTCCGATCTTCTTCCAATTCTTTTACTACAAAGTCCACTGAAAAAATGAATTTTCCCACCTTTACTAGCAAATCCTCGATTATCCCCTTTGGTCTCCTTACCGACCTATCCGCAAGTTGGAGTCTCATTCCCGTCTCCTTGAGCTCTCTAAGATTAAGTTTCCTGCAAATAGAATACGGCATTAAATTTATTCTAGCACCTAAATCACACAAAGCACTCCCATAAAAGTTCTCACTAATTTCACAGGGTAACGTGAAACTAACTGGGTCCTCCAATTTTTTAGGGATCTTGTTCATTATTATAGCACTGTAATTTTCTATGAGATGCACAGTCCCATGCCCTTCTAATTTATTTTTATTAAAACATAATTCTTTCATGAATTTTGCATAATTGGGCATGTGAACTAAGGCTTCAACAAATGGTAAATTAATATGCAATTTCTTAAACATCTCAAGAAACCTAGCCAATTGCTCATTTTTCTTTTCTTTTCTAACCATAGCAGGAAATGGCAATCTATTAATATCAAGATCCTCTACTTTAGAATTCACTAGACTCTTACCCTTGTCACGCACAGGAGCATTTTGATTAACTTCTACACTAGAGTTAGAGTTACTTACCTTCCGTGTTGGCTCCCCCTTATCTGATGATGGTGAAGAAATTTTACCTCGGTCCTCTCCTTGCACGGCCTCCTTGCCACTTCTCAATGTGATTGCTTTAGCCACTTCCTTAGGATTCCGGTCCACATTCGAAGGAAAAGTCCCCGGTTGTCTTTGAGACATAGAAGTTGCAAGCTGACCCAACTGAGTTTCCAAATTCCTCATGGAAGCATCTTGATTCTGGTTCCATTGTTCTTGAGATTTCCACCTTGCTTCTTAGTTAGCCATGAACTGTTGCTGGCTAGTCACAAATTGTTGTTGACTGTTCATGAAGCTGGCTAACATATCTTCAAGGTTTGGCTTTTTCTCTTGAACAGGTGGCCTAGGTTGATATCCCGGTGGATGGTAAGATTGAGGTTGTGGTTGATTTAAACCCTGCCTTTGGTTATAGTTTTGTGGATATGGTATTTGGTAATAAGTGGATGGTTGAGGTTAAAATGACTAGTTGTGCTTGTGATGAATGTTTTGGTTGAAGGGAGCACTCACTTATGGTTGAGAAGATGATGCGTTCTGATTTCCATCCTTCTAAGAGAAGTTTGGGTGATTCCTCTAACCTGGATTGTACGTGTTACTGTAGGGGTCATTTCTTCGGTAATCTCCCACAGCATTTACATCTACCATGGTTCCACCCTCTTGAACATACTACCCACCTTCAAACAGCCCACTCTCTTGAGAAACGGAGGCTACAATTTGAACTTTCAATCCACTCATCTCTTTCCGCATTGACTCAATCTGTGCCTTCAGCATCGACACTTCATCCACATTATGTATCACTTGCCTTTTCGAAACTGATCTGGGAGCAACCCATTGAGCATCATTTGCTGCCATCTCATCCAGCAGATGGAAAGTTTCTTCTGGCAGCCTATTTAAAAATGAACCTCCAGATGATGCATCCAAAAGGGACCTTGTCGGTGGTGTAACCCCAGAATAGAATGTTGTCATCAAATGGTAGATTGCTATCTCATGATGTGGACAACTCCTCAATAACCTCCTAAACCTTTCCCAAGCCTCATGAAAAGGCTCCTCATTCATTTGGCTAAAATCCAAAATACTGTTGCAGATATTTGCAGTCTTTGTAAGAGGGAAAAATCTCATCGAAAACTTCTCTTGCAATTGATCCCATGATCTGATTGACTGGCTTGGTAACATTTGCAGCCATTCCCTTGCTTTTCGAATCAAAGTGAAAGGAAACAATTTTAATCTTACCGCATCAAATGTCACCCCTGGAATCTAGACTGTATCGCTAACCTCCAAAAATATATCCAGGTGCTGCGCAGGATCTTCCAATTCTAAAGCCGAAAACTGGTTCCTCTGTACCATATTGATGGTTACTGGTTTAAGCTCAAACTCCACTCCCCTAGGTAGCAAAATCGTCGATGATCCTCATTCCATCTCGGCCCAACATAGTCCCTTATCGTCCTCTTCCTAGGGACCTCTTCTCTATAATTACCCGGCAACTCTTCTTGTGCCCTCGGCACTTGTTCGTTCTCGAGAGGAAATTCATCAATGCGAGGATTATTTTCCATATTATTTTCCCAAGTAGCTCTCCTTCGTTAATGTAAAGTCCTCTCGATTTCAGGGTCGTAGGGTGTGATTTGTCCTTGTCTCCATCTACTCATGCACCATAACTACCTGAAAAGAGTAAACAAAAATAAAATAAGAAAAAGAAAAACACATACAAATAACAATCAAAACTCACAAACAACGACAATCCCCGGCAACGGCGTGAAAAACTTGATGCGATCTCAGCAAGTGTACTGAATCGGCAAGTAATACAATGGGGTAAAGTTGGGACCCCGAGTTTTCGTACCCAAGGGATTATGTGTGTACACTATGACAATTAATTATATGCTAAAGAATTCCCAATTATTTTGTGTGATGAGTTATCTATTTTCAAATTAAAGAAATTAAACTATGAAATTACTCAAATCAAGCGACCATAAATGAAAAAAGTCTAATAAAATCTTGATCAAATCAATACAAAACCTTGCCAAGGAATACCCATTGTCCCCAATAATACCATGCAAATGCTTAAACTCAACAGTCACATATGCAGATCAGTGAAACAACCTAGCCTATACCCTAGCCTACCATTCTGGATTCAGCTTCTCTAAAATATGCACCTACCATTCCGGATTCAACACATAGATTAGTATCAAAATAGGTCTTAAGTCCTAAGCGTAGATGATCCTACCATTTCAGATTCAGACATCAAAACTCAATTATCTCCTTCCATTCTGAACCTATTAAAACAAATATCCACAGGTTTAACTACCATTCCGGATTCATCAAACCAACGAGAATCGATAGAAATAAAATAGAGTATGTGAAAGTTAATGAATTGAATACAACCAAAGATTATCACATTAGATCAACCTCAACTTGCATTAAAATCAATAACAAACAGGTAAACTTAGAGAAGATAAAACTGAAGCATATGCATAAATCAATCCAAACAAAGCATTTACATGGTTCTTGGGGATTCAAGGCATCCCTCAACAAGAAAAAGAACTACTCACTCATGACTGGAATAAAAACTGAAATAGATAGAGAGAAATTGATATTACCCATTTAAGATTTGTAAATGAAATTCTTACAATAACGGATGGATGTTCTTCAATCTAAACTAGCTATTACAACTTTGAAGATAAAAGAGAACTTTAAAATCTACCGTCACCTGAATATTGAAATCAATAATAACTAGTTGTTTTTTTGTTAAGAACAAACCGTAACCCTCGATTACAGAGAAAATGAATACAAAGAAAAACTGTTAAAACCCAAAAAAGGAAGTCCCCTATAATTTTCGCAGCTTCCAAATATATAACAATTGAGGTTACACGACGGTATGCAAATTCCTTACCGTTGTGTAAACAGAGGCTATTCAAAGATCGTTCTTTTTACACGGCCGTATGACAATTCCTCGCCGCCGTGTAATCAGCTACTGGAGTACACTTGATTTTGGCTTGACAGTACACGGGGGTATGCTGCTTCCTGCCCACCGTGTAAAATACTTTCGCAAATTGTGAAATCCCGATCTACATGGCGGTAAGACATTTCCTTACCGCTGTGTAACATTCCACTGCTTATTTTTGCTTTTTTCACCTTACACGGCGGTATGGCAATTCATTATCGCCGTGTAAAACACCTAAAAACTGCCAAAAACAACATAAAAACTCAATTTAGGCTATTAAACAAAATATAAAAAAAATATTCAAACAAAAATAACCTAAAATAACGACTACAAAACACAAAAGTAAGCTAAAAATTCACATAAACAAAGCATAGATTTGAACTCATCAACTACCCCACACTTAGCTTTTTCTCGCCCTCGAGTAAAATACCTAGACAAATCCAACCTTCTCAGTTTTGAAGCAAGAAAACGGAAATTTAGAACACCAAGAAAGCACTTAGCAAAAATTCCACTTGAGAGTAATTTTTGCTCAAACAACATTCAAAAGAAGAGAATACAAATAAATTTCCAATGTGTGTGTGTAAGGGCCAAAACCAAAGTTTTAAGAGTTTCAAAACTAAAATTTCAAGCACCAATCAATCAGTGACATAATAAATCAGTGCACGAATGCACTCCGATTTCTCACTTGAAACTCTAGAAACACCATAGGCCTCTCCTTTTGTAATACCCCAAAGTGTACCCTAGTCGGATTGTAGTGTCAATCTCATGTAAGGGTACAAATATGATTGGAATAAGTATGGGATTAAGTGAGTACTTGTATGTGTAAGGGTGTAATTGAAAGAAAGAAAGTATAATTAAAAAACAGAATATATAAGAGGGACTAAGATGGAAGTTGCCATGGATTGAGGTGCAGTTTTGGAGTGGCTAGAGAGTGGAATCCATGTGTGGATTTTTCCTTGAGCCAGCCAACTCTCCACATGCAAATGTAAAGTGGATTAAAGGCAGATTTGTAGTGGGAAATTGGTAGAAAAGGTGAGTGGATTCCACGTGTGAATCTCACCTCTTGCCATCCAACTACTTCCCATGCAACTTAAGTGAAATGAAGAGGCAGAAAATGAGATTTTGTGTATCAAATGTTCTGGCCATCTCTCTCTCCATTTTCTGAAAATTCATCTTCTTCTTTTCATAAGTTAAGCTTGGTTTCTATCTATTAATGCTTGAGTTTGGAAATCTGCATTTGGTTTAGTTTGAAGTAAGTTGAGAATGTAAGTAAAGTAGCAAGTTTGTGTTTGTCTCCTTCATCTCAATTTCTGTTTTGGATTTGGATTGATATGAGTAATGGACTAAGAAAGTATATTTTGCATATGTGTGTAAGATTTGGACAACAGGAAAGTAAAAGGAAAGGAGAAGCTTTAGTTGAGTAAAGAGTGGCCAACAACCTGCTTTTTGAGGTTTGCGATACTTATGTGTATATGTTGAATTCTCTTGTGTATGCATGTGGATTAGCTTGAACTTGATGTGTAACTGATGTTTGTGTATCCGACTTGAGATAATAAGCATGACTAAGTGCCATGAGATGGAAAATAAGTGAATTTTTATAGTTGCTATGTGATGGGATTGGAAATTTGGCATGAGCATGATGATAATCAAGCATGAACTCTAGTTTAGTGAAAATCCTGTTTATGTCTTACCTGACCTCTGAGTATTATTTCGATCATAACTGGAGTTTGAGAACTCTATATTGAAGGATTGTTACTCCATTTTAACCATAACTTCTGTACCTTTAAAAGTCTAAGAGAGACCATAAATTAATTCTTTCTCTAAAAGGCCTAAAAATGGTAATAAACAGATGTGTTCCTGTCTAGACGGGTTAATTTGAACAGTCTATAGTTTTTAATTCATATCTCTTAATTTGGGAGTCCAAATGACCTGGAACGTGTCTCATTTTAAAGCTAAAACGTAGGGGAAAAATCATTAAGCAGATCACTTTGCATAAAAATGAGGTCTAGAGGTCGGTTTTTACGATGCAAGTCTGAAGTGAAAACCAGTCTCAAAGTGAGCTACTGTCACGAGCGCGACAGAGTCATGACCTCACGACAGAACAACACATATAAAGCCTTTTATTCTTCATTTTGAGTCCATGGTTATCATGGATCAATCCCCTATCTTTCCCCTCAACTTATTATGCATGATTAGGGCTATTAAATGAGTATAAAAGTAGTTATCATTGGCAAAAACTTATGAGAATTATTAAGATTGGAAATTAAACTAGTAAAGAAACAATATATATATATAATTATGTGAAGGATAGCAAATGGAATGATAAATATGTGTGTGAGCTATGGGTATCTCAAGTATGATGAACCATATATGCGAATGCGTATAAACACGTTTATGTTAATATATAATAACATGTATAAGTGAGTATGCAATGATATATATATATATATATATAAAGTGTTGTATGTGAATGAGTTTAGGATGACATGTACGCATAAGTAGTAAGAAATGAAGAGAGTGCATGAATGTTCTAGTTGATATATGCTATAAGTTACCTGTGTGTATAGTAAAGGTTAAAGTAAATGTATATGAGAATGTGTATATGCTTTGTTATGAATAATAGTTATAAGCCTAAGATGTTCATATAAGTGGATAGATAGGCATGCCTATAAAGGGTTAGATGTTTTGCAGCTGCTAGATGTTGGCATCAATGGTGTCTAGATGTTTGGCACCGACGAGTGTCTATATGTTTGCCATCGATGGATGTCTAGATGTTGATACTATAAAGTATTTAGATGTTTGAGATTCTGATCTCTAGATGACTTGAGACTACGGTCTTTAGATGATTTGGTACCATCATTTGGTATCTATATGTACCCGTATCCACTTATGTTATGACATTGGGCTAATTATACTATGTAAATGTACAAGGGATGATGTATAAATGTTAAAGAGCTATAATACATAGCTAGAGAAGCATATAGAATTATATGATTATAGTATACAAGAAATGTTTATATGATCCTATACATGCACATGAGAAGTTGCTATTTGTATAAGGCATGTTATAAGTATTTCAAATGTCTAGATGTATGTATAAAAATGCAAAAGAAGTAAAGACATGATATTGTACATGATGTGTACATGAAATGGTGTTAGCTTGCATAAAATTAGGATACATTAGAAAGATGACACGTAAAATATGTATAAGCTATTGTTATGTTTAAAAGAGCATGAACATGATATGGTCTATTTGAGCTGATACATGATGCTATATGAGTTTGTTAAAAGTTGCCATGTTACTATATGAATCGAATGTTGGCATACTTATGATTGATTTAATTGTTGATTAAGTGATGCATGTGACTTCATTAGAAGTCTTCTATATGTGATATCCCCACTAAACGATTTCTCTTAGCACGTGTGTTTTCCCGTGTAGGTTTACAGGTTCGAAGGGTTGCACATCTACAAGGTCATGGCCACTAGGAGTTTAAGTGGAAATCTTTTGTATGTGGCATAGTTTTTGTTTACATAATATAGTTTTTGTATAGCTTAGCATATGTAAATGTAAAGCAATTTTGTATATGATATGTAAACGAAATGCAAATGTAAAATGAATGTTTTGTAATTATAAAGAATGCTTATATGTAAAAGAACAGTTTAATTTTGTAATTTAAATGGATATATGACATGTTCTTAGTTCATGTGTTCAAAGGTTGAAATCCGTTGCGCATGATTGAATGCTTATTGTTTTCGCTTCCGCATGAGTGTTCTGTATGTGTATGCGTTGTGGCGACCTAATATCCTCCCACGGGATATTAGGGCGCTACAAGTTGTGGTATCAAAGCACAGGTAGATGTTCCTAGATAATAAGATGTTAGAGTATTGATTAGATGCATGTGAGCCTGTCTAGAGTTGTGGCCTAATGCAGATGTTACCCTGTGTAGGTAGTAGATGGAGTCGAATCCGAGTGAGGATATAGGAGAGACGATGGGTATTGTTAATCCTGCGAGGGTTAATCCGCCGGTACAAGAGAGACCTCGAGTAGATGGTGTAGGTCCGAATTATGGTGACCCAATGTTGTGGCAAGGAATGATACAAGTAAGGGAAAGGTTAAGTGCCCCTAATCCTCCAACAGATTTGATTAGGAAGAGAGGGGCAGAGGAGTTCAGTGGGACTACCTTGGATCAGTCAGAGGTGGCTGAGTTCTGGTAACAGAGGACGAAAAGGATACTGCAGGAAATCAATTGTCCACTAGATCAATGAGTGACTTGTGTAGTGTCATTACTGCAAGGTCCAGCTTATGACTGGTGGGAACTAGTGCTTCGGAATCCCCAGCGACCGGATTAGTTAACTTGGGACTTCTTTACTCAGGAATTTGAAAGGAAGTACATCACTAAAGCTTATAAAGAAGCAAAGTGGAGAGAGTTTGTGAGTTTGAAGCAAAGGAGTATGACAGTAGGAGAGTATGAAAAGGAATTTAGTCGATTGAGCAAGTATGTGCCAAAGGAATTGCTAACAGAAGATTTCAGATGTCGACAATTTGAGGATAGATTGAGAGAGTCTATTAGAGGACCCTTGTCTGCCATGGCTGTTATGCAATCAGCAAATTATTATCAGTTGGTCTTGGCTGCTATCAAATTGGAAGAAGCTGAGTTAACAAAGCAAAAGAAAGAGCATAAGAGGAAAGTATCTGGAAATGATAGAGTTAGTAGTAAGAAGACTAGCGGAGTTGCAAGTGGACAGGTTATGTAAGATTCATTTCGAGAGCCTGCATGGATGGGTAGTGTTGTGCCACTAACAAGTAGAGGTAGCACAATACCTAAATGTGAACATTGTCAAAGGAATCAGTGGGGAACATGCAGGAAACTTACAGGAGCATGTTTCAAATGCGGAGGTATGGATCATATGTTTACTAATTGCCCTGCGATTAAAGAGAATTCTGGTTCACAAGTGAGTAGAGGAAATGCGAGTGTATTCGTGTCAGCCAGAATTGGTAAAGGAAGAGGAAGAGGAGCACAAGTAAGGTCTGAGACAGTAGAGCGGCCTACAGCTCCTAGCGGACAGAAGCAAGTCTTCGCTATGATCGGAAAGGAAGCAGAAGATCCTGCTGGTCCATCTGGTAAGTTTCTATTTGTGAATTGAATGGCATGATTTTCTGTTTACTATAGTGGAAATTTCGGGGACGAAATTTCTTAAGGGGGAGAGAATTGTAATACCCCAAAGTGTACCCTAGTCTGATTGTAGTGTCAATCTCATGCAAGTGTACAAATGTTATTGGAATAAGTATGGGATTAAGTGAGTAATTATATGTGTAAGGGTGTAATTGAGAGAGAAAGTATAATTAAAAGACAGAATATATAAGAGGGACTAAGATGGAAGTTGCCATGGATTGAGGTGCAGTTTTAGAGTGGCTAGAGAGTGGAATCCACGTGTAGATTTTCCCTTGAGCCAGCCAACTCTCCACAAGCAAATGTAAAGTGGATTAGAGGCAGATTTGTAGTGGGAAATTGGTGTAAGGGGTGAGTGGATTCCACGTGTGAATCTCACCTCTTGCCAACCAACTACTTCCCATGCAACTTAAGTGAATTGAAGAGGCAGAAAATGGGATTTTATGTATCAAAAGAGCCGGCCATCTCTCTCTCCATTTTCTGAAAATTCATCTTCTTCTTTTCATGAGTTAAGCTTGGTTTCTATCTATTAATGCTTGAGTTTGGAAATCTGCATTTTGTTTGGTTTGAAGTAAGTTGAGAAGGTAAGTAAAGTAGCAAATTTGTGTTTGTCTCCTTCATCTCAATTTCTGTTTTGGATTTGGATTGACATGAGTAATGGACTAACAAAGTATATTCTGCATGTTTGTGTAAGATTTGGACAAGAGGAAGGCAAAAGGAAAGGGGAAGCTTTAGTTGAGTAAAGAGTGGCCAGCAACCTGCTTTTTGAGGTTTGGGATACTTATGTGTATATGTGGAATTCTCTTGTGTATGCATGTGGATTTGCTTGAACTTGATGTGTAACTGATGTTTGTGTATCCGACTTGAGATAATAAGCATTACTAAGTGTCATGAGATGGAAAATAAGTGAATTGTTATAGTTGCTATGTGATGGGATTGGAAATTTGGCATGAGCATGATGATAATAAAGCATGAACTCTAGTTTAGTGAAAATCCTGTTTATGTCTTACCTTACCTCTGAATTTTGTTTTGATCATAACTGGAGTTTGAGAACTCTAAATTGCATGATTGTTGCGCTATTTTAACAACCACTTTTGTACCTTTAAAAGTCTAAGAGAGACCATAAATTAATTCTGTCTCTAAGAGGCAAAAAATTGGCAATAAACGGACGTGTTCCTGTCTAGCCGGGTTGATTTGAACAGTCTGTAGTGTTTAATGCATATCTCTTAATTTGAGAGTCCAAATGACCTGAAACTTGTCTCATTTGAAAGCTACGAGTAGGGGAACAATTGTTAAGAAGACCACTTTGCCTAAAAATGAGGTCTAGAGGTCGGTATTTGCGATGCAAGTCTAGAGTGAAAACCAGTCTCAAAGGGTTCCTGAGGTGAGCTGCTGTCGCGAGCGCGACAGAGTCGCAACCTTGTGACAGAACAACACATATAAAGCCTTTTCTTCTTCATTTTGAGTCCATGGTTATCATGGATCAATCCCCTATCTTTCTCCTCAACTTATTATGCATGATTAGAGCTATTAAATGAGTATAAAAGTAGTTATCAATGGGAAAAACTTATGAGTATGATTAAGATTGGAAATTAAACTAGTAAAGTAACAATATATATATAATTATGTGAAGGATAGCAAATGGAATGATAAATATGTGTGTGAGCTATGGGTATCTCAAGTATGATGAACCATGTATGCGAATGCATATAAACACGTATGTGTTAATATGTAATAACATGTATAAGTGAGTATGCAATGATATATATATATATATATAAAGTGTTGTATGTGAATGAGTTTAGGATGACATTTATGTATAAGTAGTAAGAAATGAAGAGAGTGCATGAATGTTCAAGTTGATATATGCTATAAGTTACATATGTGTATAGTAAAGGTTAAAGTAAATGTATATGAGAATGTGTATATGCTTTGTTATGAATAATAGTTATAAGCCTAAGATGTTCATATAAGTGGATAGATAGGCATGCCTATAAAGGGTTAGATGTTTTGTAGCTGCTAGATGTTGGCATCAATGTTGTCTAGATGTTTGGCACCGACGGGTGTCTATATGTTTGGCATCGACGGATGTCTAGATGTTGATACTATAAAGTATTTAGATGTTTGAGATTTCGATCTCTAGATGACTTGAGACTACGGTCTCTAGATGATTTTGTACCGTCATTTGGTATCTATATGTACCCATATCCACTTATTTTATGACATTGGGCTAATTATACTATGTAAATGTACAAGGGATGATGTATAAATGTTAAAGAGCTATAGTATATAGCTAGAGAAGCATATAGAATTATATGATTATAGTATACAAGAAATGTTTATATGATCCTATACATGCACATGAGAAGTTGCTATTTGTATAAGGTATGTTATAAGTATTTCAAATGTCTAGATGTATGTATAAAAATGTAAAGGAAGTAAAGACATCATATTGTACATGATGTGTACATGAAATGGTGTTAGATTGCATGAAATTAGGATACATTAGAAAGATGACACGTGAAATATGTATAAGCTAGAGTTATGTTTAAAAGAGCATGAACATGATATGATCTATATGAGCTGATACATGATGCTATATGAGTTTGTTAAAAGTTGCCATGTTACTATATGAATCGAATGTTGGCATGCTTATGATTGATTGAATTGTTGATTAAATGATGCATGTGACTTCATTAGAAGTCTTCTATATGTGATATCCCCACTAAGCGATTTCGCTTAGCACGGGTGTTTTCCCATGTAGGTTTACAGGTTCGGAGGGTTGCACATCTGCAAGGTCATGGCCACTAGGATTTTAAGTGGAAATCTTTTGTATATGGCATAGTTTTTGTTTACATAATATAGTTTTTGTATAGCTTAGCATATGTAAATGTAAAGCAATTTTGTATATGATATGTAAACGAAATGCAAATGTAAAATGAATGTTTTGTAATTATAAAGAATGCTTATATGTAAAATAATAGTTTAATTTTGTAATATAAATGGATATATGACATGTTCTTAGTTCATGTGTTGAAAGGTTGAAATCCGCTGCGTGTGATTGAATGCTTATTGTTTTCGCTTCCGCATGAGTGTTCTGTGTGTGTATGCATTGTGGCAACCTAATATCCTCCCAAGGGGTATTGGGACGCTACACCTTTAGTATCGAAACCCGAAGGTCAACTCCACTAAACAAATCAAGACATAAACATGATCATTAGGTCTTAAACAGGTTGTACTGCAAGGTTCGAGGGGCGATGGTTATAAAAGTCAGAATAGTTTAACAAAAAGAGAGCAGCCACTACTACCCAACCCCTTCAGAACATCTCCTACTCAGAACCAACAGAATACTCCTACTCTCTTCCCTTTCAAAAGGCGTAATAAGAATTCCTTAAACTTGATGGACAAATTCAAGCAGAGAAAAAAAAACAAAATCTTATTGAATTCACAATAAACTGAACACGAATATAAAATAATCTTCTTCTTCTTTTCCCCAGTGAAGTCGCCATTTTTTTTTTAGAGAAATAAAGAGAAAGAATTGAAAAACTACCCCACACTTGAATATTTCAGTAACTTGTAATAAGCTACTAATTCTAAATAAAACTATAAGGGCATTTTCTTCATATTCTCTTTCCTCAAACTCACTAACTAAGACATTCAGTTTAACTTGCTTCCTTGACAAGTAAAGTGCAACTCATTCGCACTACCACATGAAACTCATTCACCCAAACTTCCCAATAGCAATCCCCATAGTCCTAGAGTGGCCAGCTCTCCCGCAAGGGTAAGCTAAAGGCATTTTAAAGTTATAGGTAACAAAAATTTGTGCAAACAAGAAAGTTCTCAGAATACACATTTAACATACTCAATTAAGCTAAAAATTGGCTAACAAAGGTAATTAATTCGATAGGTAGGAGAAAGTTTATTTAAAGTGACTAAACAAAGAAAGATGCCTAAATCATGTCAAAATTCATGCCTTGATTGCTACATCGTTTCAAAGGGCAATGGGAAAGGTTCTAGTGCTCTAAATACATTCTGATCAAAGGATTTCGTGACTGGTTTTTCACATTGACTAGTAAAAACTGGCCTTTGTGCAAAATATTGGAAATTTTAAATGTATGCTACTACTTTGAATAATGCTATTTAGAAAAACTCTTAAGCAAAAACTTACTCTCTTGCTGACTAAATGCTCTAAACAACCTATTCAAAGTTGAAAATCAAGCTGGAATAACAAAATAAGGGCTCACTAAACTAAACATGAGAAAATATCGGCAAGCTCAAATCAAACACGGCATAACTCAACTAGACTAAAATAAGAAAAACAAAGCATAACTAAAGGAAAATAAAATGCATAAGTGCAGAAAATTCCAACAAAACACAACTAATGTAATAAAAGAACCTAAAACAGTATTAGTGGTCAAACTATTCTTCAGTTATCATTACATAACAAGTTTCAATCTCCCACCCCCCACTTCAGTTATTGCTATCCTTAGCAATTAATCTAGATTAGCAAAAAGGGAGACATATGCAAAAATTACTGGCTTAACAAAATACAAAAGTAGAAAAAAAAAACTCCCGAAAATTGTCACTCTTGTGGAGGTGGTGGAGGTGGGAATCGGGCCAGCATGCTACTGTAAAAATGCTCTTGCTCCTACCTCAAAAGCTCCACCGAGCACTCAAGTTGCACTAAGCTCAGTGCCTGCAATGCCAACTGCTGCTCATGCATATCCAATCGTCCCATTATTTGGACATGCTCAGTAAGCGTATCCTCCATGAAGTGCGCCCACCGGTCCAGTCTAGAATTGATTTAAGCTTGACCAGTCTGGAGGGCCTAAAGATATGCAGTGAGCTCTGACAGATCATAAGCAAGCATTTCTGGTGCAGGCCCTGCAGTAGCAGCTCCAACTTCCTCATGTGCTCCTTCTCCAGCTTCAGCTTCAGCTCCTTCAATCGGCAGTTGAACTCTGCCCCTTTCAACGAGCCTCAAGTATTCCTCTCGGGTCGATATTCTGACTTGATAAAAGTTATGAGGATCGTCCACAATTAGTCTTAGATTCTTCAACATTTTGATGTCCATGAAAGGCACTACAAGAAAACTGAGTTTTCATGACTAAAATTTAGCGAAGGGATAAAAATCCAGTCGTAAAAAGGTATAAATAACTAAGGGAAATTAATCCGGTCGTTAAAACTCAAATTTTATTATTATTTAACGATGGGATTATTTTCGGTCGTTAAAAGGCATAAAATCCGGTCGTAAAAATATATCAGTAGCGAAAGGAAATAAATTCGGTCGTTAATTCTTAAATTTTATTTCCATTTAACGAAGGGCTAAAATCCGGTCGTTGAAACAATGTAAATCCGGTCGTTAATGATCTAGGGAAATTGGCGGAACTTGTGTGAAGCTTACTTCCAAAATCATTTTTTATTATTTCATAAAAATATAACACAAAACTGCCTACGCCACGCAAAACTAAAATAAGGTGAAAAGGCTCAAAAGACAACAAACCCAGAAGATGAAAAAATAGGAAAAAAGAAAACGCAAAACCCTTTTTCTTATCTTCCAAACCTAAACTTCGATCTAGGGTTTAATTTCATCTGCGATTACAGGTGAGAAATTGAAAATACTTCTTTCTCTTCTCCCTTGATACCATTATCATTCTATTTATTTCTAATCTTCTCTTCTTCTCGTCAAATAAGCAAATAAGGGATACCAACTCTGAGATGTTTTGAGGAATTACGTTTCTACTAAGCTAATCGATCTGTTATAATTGGTGAGTTCAATAAATTGGGTATGTTTGATATTCTAATTTTTTGATTTCAAACCGTATCTGCTACTTTTCTGGGTTTGCATAAATGTCTATTTCTTTTACTTGTTTATGTTTTTGTTGGAAAAAGATTGATTTGATTTGGTGATATGTGATTCTTGTTCTATTTTTTATTCCCATTTTGTTTTGATTCCCGTTTTCCTTTTGATTCCCGTTTTGGTTTTGATTCCCATTCTATTTTTTATTCCCGTTCTGCTTTTAATTCTCGTTCTTCTTTTGATTCTCGTTCTTCTTTTGATTCCAGTTCTAAATGCTTTTGATTGATTCCTGTTCTGCTATTGACTGATTCTCTATTGTTGAATGATTCTCACATTTATGTATTTTTGATTGTTTTCAGGTTATCAGTCTTCAAGTTTTCAAATTTGCAAGGTAAAATTGGGATTTCATCTTAAATTTTATTCTTTGACTCAATGTAATTGTTAATTTCCTTCTTTTCTACTCAATTGTCATATTCTGGAAGCATTAATTTTCATGATGTTTATGCTTTCTGTCTGTGGTTTATATGCTCAAATATTCACTTTAGTTTAAGTTTAAGTTTAATCTGTTGCCATTTTTTTCTGGATGTTCATGCTTTCCTTCTGTGGTTTATATGCTAAAACATTCACTTTAGTTTAAGTTTAAGTTGTTGCCATTTTTCTCTGGATGTTCATGCTGTGTTCATGCTGTCTGCCATTGCCATATTTGACTGGATGCCCAAACATTCTCACTATGTTCATGCTGTGTTCATGTTGTCTGCCATTGCCATTGCCATATCTATCTGCATATTTTTTATCTGATATCTATTAAAGTCTTTCACTTTTAACTTGAAATCCTTTTCACTTTTGCTCTTTCAGTGATGCTAGTTAAATTTGAGCTTTTTGAATGTTTGATTCTTATTTTCTAGAATTTCTATTATAATTTTGAGTACATAACAACTCTGTACTTACTATAACTTAAGCATATAATTTTAGCACGGTGAAAGTTTATTAGAATTGACAGCTTTGAAATTTTAAATTGTTAGAAAGGAGAGGATGGTGGATGGTTATCTAATTTAGTGGCTTATATCTTTGTCATTTTGTTGATCAATGTGGTCCAATTAATGGTATAATTCAGTATACAAATTTATTTATTATCAATAATAATTTTGAAATATGATAAACACTCTGAGAATGTTATCTATATTAATTTCATTTTTAGGATGCATGCATTTTATTGATTTTATATAAACATCTATATATGTTAATATATGTACCTATAATAATTACAGTAGTGCTAGACTCTAATAGGCTTATATATGAGACAAAGTCAAAAGTCCCCTCCAAAACTAGGGAAAAAATTAATTTATATGCCACTAAACTTCAAACTTAAAAATAAAAGTCTAAACGTTGTTTTTAAGGCCTGAAATAAGCTGTTACAGAGGGCAAAGCCCTCTCAAAAGTCGACCGGCTCGGAATAAGCTTTCCGAAAACATATTATAATAAGCAATCGGACACTTATAGCAATAATTATAGCAAAAACAATCTGTACCGTAAAAATAAAAGACATAAAAGGTACTTTCTTTTTTTTTTTTCTTTTTTGCTTTCTCCTTTTGCTATTTGTTACAAATGGTTTTTTGTTTTCCTCTCTAATTTTGGGTGTCCACTTTTCATTCTGGTTTTGTTTTCTCACGCCCTTCCTTTCATCGCTTTTTGGTTTCTGTAGTTTTTTTTTTAAGTTTGATTTTCTTTTGTTCTATTTTCTGTGTAACCATTCATTTGGTGAGGTTTCTGATTACTGCTACTACTAGCTGTTTCTATAGGTCCCTTTTATGATTTTTTTCTTTTGTTGTGTAATTTGGAGCTTTATAGTGTCCTCTGTTTTCTATTCCTAAAGGAATATTTTCAAGTTCTTTCCTATCTGTGATTTCCAGAAAGAAACCCTTTATTTTAGTTTTTCTTTTATTGTTTAATTACTTCACATAAAAGAAGAAAACTTCCATTCCATTCACTGAAATTATTTCGTGTAATGTTTCAGATTTTTTATTTCACTTTCTTGTACTCTAGTTCAACCATGCATGCTTAGTTCTTTGTTCCTATCAGGGTTTGATTTCTTCTGCTCAAGTGATTTTTATATTTTCCTGTGCATGGCTTCAAAAATCTCCTTTTACTTTTCCCTAATTAGTGCAGAGGGACCAAATTCACATAAAGAATGATCAACGAACTGTTACGCCTCCACCCGATTATGTCTCTAAGTTTGGTTAGAATTATTACAGTAGCATAATATAAGTGTTCTTCAGTATAACTTTGAGTTGTTTATACCTATTCTACCTAACTCATTAGCATGGTTATACGCATTATATTTATTTTAGTTCACTGAGTTGCCATGTTTATTGGTCTAGTTGATTTTATTAAATAAAGTAGCCTACTATGCCCTGATATACCTCAATTATGTTTCATCATCTTGCAGTTTTATCATTTAGCTTACTACTTGGTGTATTCTTGCAGAGTATCTAGTTCTGTTATTGAATATAAATTAATCATACCCTTACATTATGACTTTGGAAGCTAGTTTGGGTTTATGGCATGTAAGATTCATTATGAATATTTACCTTTGAAACATTTCCTTGAAATCCCGTGTATATTCGAAAGGAATAATTGATTATTAACCTCTAGGTGTCTCTGATGTGCTATTGGGACTGTGTTCTTGAAGGATGCCTAGGATTAGGAAAGAGAGTGATGTTGAATAGAGAGATATATGTATAGAGAATGCATGTCATTTCAATGAATTGGAGTTCAACTTTCTTATTTGTTTGGCAGCTATTAATGGATTGATTCTTAGCCAATGGCTAATGACATTCCGATTTTGAATTTGCTGATATTCAAGGATAATGATGATTGATGTTTACTTTAGAGTATAATAGTATTAGGTGTATGTGTTTCATTAAAGAAACATTAATTGCAAATATTTTTTAACTATTGGCCACCAATAGTAATTTGATGATGGTTTTGTGATAATTTTATTGTTCATCTTTGTAGTGCAAGTACTGAATTCCAGAAGTGTTGCAAACAGAATAAGTACAAGTAATTACCATAATCAAGGTTTTAATCTTTCCTTCTTTTTCTTTCTCTTTTTTCCATGTCTTTGAATGAACTCTTGCAATACTTACCATTTTGGCTTTAAGTTTCTTGAGATAAGTAATTAAAGTATCTTTACAACATATAGTATATATGTTAAATTGTATCAAGAAAAGCGTAACACTGCATTGCTATTTTCCATTAATTTGGACTGCTGCTTTTCAATTTTTTTTCATTGATAGAATATTAGGCGAGAAGAGCAATCAACCTAGAAATTACGCAATTCACATTATGAAACATTTAACAGGTAAGTGTGCAATTCACATTATGAAACATTTCATAATTTCTTATTTCATGATGGTAATTATGCTTTACAGTATTTTCTATATTTTATCTTTCTACATAATTTACAAGCATAGTTAGTGAACACTTAATATGAATTGTTGAGAATTTATGTGACCATAATATTTTTTAGAACAACTTTGTTATATATTCAATGTAAAATTGAAAGATTTATCAATAATCTTGGAAAAAGAAGTTGCATTTGATGTGGATGTTGTTTGGCATGCTTCGAAGATGCTATTTTCAATTGGTTGTAAATTGGTTAGTTCCATATACTTGTTTTGTGGTATTGAAAATTTTAAATTGAACTGCTATGGAGATATAGATGTCACTACATAAATAAATAGAATATTATTGTATCGAAAAGTTTGTATTAACTAATTATTTATAGTTGATAGTTGATGTATTATCATAGTATCCTTGTATTTTGTATAACTGATGTAAGTATTGAGTGGATGATATTTGTAAATTATTATATGAGTGTGAATGAACCTAAATTGGAGGATGGGCAATCTTGTGTTGGAGTATGATTTAGAGAAGCGTGAATAAAGATATGCTTATTTTAAGTGTAAAGACTTTCTGTTTACAAGGGGATAGGCAATATTATAGAGGAAACTCTGTCAAAATTTCGGTAGAATTGGGTGGCATATTTGTGTTTTGAATAAATAAATAGTAAAGTTTAATAGTTGTAGGACAGTTGAAAAAAAAAATTTACTCGAATTTTATCAATAATCTTAAGAGTAGTTTTAAGACAATCAAGTTATTGTACAGTGTCGTTGGAACCGTAGTATGTATATGTATAGTTTAAAGGTGTTACAAATTTAGTATTTGTAATTGGATTCGAAGTCAAATTCTTTGCTCATACAGTTGTCTCCCCATTTTAATGTAAGTTGTATTCTATTTTTTTTATTATTATAGTGACATTATACTTATGATTATTTTTTACGTTTTTTTTTTGCAGCCCTTTTCATTTTTTGGATATTTTGAAGTGCATATACAATTACACTTGTTGGATTTTGGATATTTTGAAGTGTATATATAATTACACTTGTTGGGAGATTTTGAATATTTAAGGTAAATTATATTAAATCATTTGGCCTTTTGATTTATTGCTTTTATGCATGAATTTTAGTTATAAATTTATGTTTTAAATTCTACAGGTTTTCAAAACAGTGGACAATGAAGATATAAGGTTCATTATTCATTCTTTTAGAATTTTATATTCTAAGGTCAATAGAAAATGATATAGATAGGGGCTGTTTTTATATTTTATAGTATATGATACAATTTCGAAATATCAATATATTTTGTATATGATATTTTGCAATCTATGACAAAATTATTTATTATAATTTTGGATTTATATATGTGTGTGAATGATGTGTACAGGTATTAGTCAAATAAAATATTTTATTTATTATGAAAATTATTAATTTCTGAATTTTCTTTGAATGATGAAAAATTCATGACTATCTTTAACTACCGAATATTTTTTCATTGATAGTTAAAATAGCAAAAATAAAAACTTGTCGGTAAAAAGTATCCTCAACGACAAAAAGCTTCTTCATTGAAAGCGAATAAAATGAGCAAAGGGAAAATACGATTAGTAAAACAGTATTTGTAACGACATGAAAGGTTGAAAAGTGAATATAATTATCGAAATAAAAATCTAGTCTCTTTAACGAACTAAAGTCCCTTCGTTGAAAGTGAATATAATTAACGAATGAAAAATTCGATCGCTAAAACGTATTTTTCATGAACAAAAATCCCTTCATTGAAGAAAGTGAATATAATTAACGAAAGGAAAATTCGGCTTAGCGAACGGAAAATCCTATCGCTAAAAGGCATTTTTAACGACCGAAAATCCCTTCGTTGAAAGTGAATACAATTAGAGAAAGGAAAATCCGGTCGCTAAAAGGCATTTTTAACGACCGAAAATCCCTTCATTGAAAGTGAATACAATTAGCGAAGGGAAAATTTGGTTGCTAAAAGGCATTTTTAACGATCGAAAATCCCTTCGTTGAAAGTGAATACAATTAGCGAAGGGAAAAATCGGTCGTTAAAAATCACTATTCAACAACCGGAACCATTCCAGTCGTTAAAGATTTTAACGACCGGATTCAATATCCGGTCGTCTATACCTTTAACGAAGTTGCTTTTACCAATCGGATTTTTCGGTCATTAAATGTTTTTAACGACCGGATTTTAACTTTTAACGACCGGAATTCCCTTCGTCAAAGAGCATTTTTCTTGTAGTGAGGATTTTCTCCCAAGTCTGGTCCTAATGGGTTGTGGCCTACCCTCTTGGCTTGAATTGTGACAATCCACCCTATTGAGATCTTCTTGACTTTGGTGGGATTACCCTGCAAGTCTTCAAATTTTTTCCACAAAAAATAAGCTCCATTTAATTGAATCCAGTGGATCATGCAGTGTAGGAAGAGAGCTTCAGCTTGATTTACCACACCAGCTGCTTCGATGTGGCCATAGAAGGATAGGGCGAAAAATCTATGAAGGATCCTTAGGGCATGGCTCCGAAGATGGTGTGTCTTAGATAGTCCTGTGACATATTGCGTTGCCATAACTGCATCTCGAATGGTGGCCCAAGTTGTTTGTGTATCCAAATCCGGAATATGTCGGGCACCGTCTACTAGGAAGCCAAGGGCTGCCGAAAACTCATTGAATGACATTCTATAGCTCTTCTTGCTCAACCAAAAAGTCACCACTCCAGGGTCCTCCAAGTCATCATTATCAATTCTGCAATTTACGGTTGCAAGGAAATCCCGGGTAAATTTTGATTGAATTCTCTCCCGTTTCTGAAAGAAGTCCGTCCACCCTATGCCCGCAATCAGGTCATTAACCTCATCCCTTAGCTCTAACCTCCATAAAGAATCAAAGTCGAGGAATGTGGAGGGAAGGTATGTCGCAGTAGTAAAGCATTTATAGACAGTTTGGAAGATAGGTGGGACCCAAGAGGGCACAGAACTATGCCTCTCTTGAGATGCGGCGGCAGACTGTTTAAAAGATGATGCCTAGTCGGTTCTAGATCTCTTTGGAGCCACTGCAGGCAAAATAAAATACAATTAGAATGTGATACACTATGTGGCTTACATAGTATTTAACAAGGAAATGATCAAATGTAAGGTTAACGGTGCAAAAAGAAATGTATGGCGTAACCTTTGTGCAAAGTAGAGAATACAGAAGCATTAGATTAACAGGCTCTCAATGAATCATAATCCTCACATCTCATGCATGTTAAGACACCCATTCAAAGGCTAATGAAAACTTGAGAAAAGCATATTCCGTGGCACATGGAGAGCAAAGAACACACCAAGGTTGACAAAAAGATAAGTGGCAAGGAAAAATAGAAAGAAAATTATGCACACACTCATTAAAGCAAAACGTCAAACACTTGGTGGGCAAAAATTCTTGGCAAACAAAATAAACACTCTCATGTATTCTCCACACCCCTTTCATCCATGTTATCACAAAACAATCCAATAATTAAATATGAAACACAAATTACACCCTAATTGTTACAAAAAGAAAGAAATGAGCAAAAAGGAAAATGGAAATACCTAACATCAATGAACAACAGAAAGAGGGAAAAAGGAAGAAAACTTACTTGGGGTGTAGGATTGCAGACCAAATGTGCAAGAGATGCTCTTGGGAGTGCGATGCAACCAAATAAGAAAAAAAAAGATGCAAAATTTGGAAATAGGGTAAAGAGGGACACGAGAAGGAGAAATGCAACGTTTAGAATGCCAAAACAAACCGGGAACAGGTGCATTTTAAAAACAAGGTTTTGCGTTTACACGGCGGTATATCATTTCTATACCACCGTGTAAAGCGATACTGTAATAATTTTTCAAAATTACACGGTGGTATGAACATACCTTACCACCATGTAAAATGCTACTGCCCAGGTCTGAAAATCTCTGAAATTGTACACGGAGGTATGACACTACTATACCGCCGTGTAAAATGCTACTGGAATCAATGTTTTCAAATTCAAGATTTACACGACGGTATGAACATACCTTACCCCCGTGTAAAACGGGTTTTCAACAAAAAAAAAATACCTTTAGCAAAAGCAATCATTTCACTAAATATGACCATAACACTCTACACTATTCCAAATACATAATTTGACCACTAAATGAAAATAAAGCTGACTTGAAACTAAAAAAATAATTAGAACTACAAAATTAAAACTAAGGAAAATAAGGTTAGAAATTGTTTTAGTTATGATTTTTGAGTCTCAGCTAGACTTGAACTTACCTCATTCTTCCTCTAAGGTAATGACAACCGCTGCAAATTCAGCGTGGTTCTCAAAATATGGTTTCAGGGGATGGCCATTTACCTTGAATTTCGCACTTTGGATTGTTTTCGAATCGTGATAGCTCCAAATTTCTCAACCCCCACAACTTCAAGAGGCCCTTTCCACCTTGATTTTAACTTTCCGGGAAACAGTCTCAACCTGCTGTCATACAAAAGTACCTTCATCCAAGGTACAAATTCCTTCTTGATTAGCCTTCGATCATGCCATCTCTTGGTGTTGCCTTTGTATTTTTCGGCGTGATCATATGCCCAAAATCTAAGCTCCTCTAGCTCATTTAGCTATAAAGACCTGCACTTTCCTGTACTTTCAAGGTCAAAATTTAAGAATTTAGTAGCCCAATATGCCCTATGTTCCAACTCCACCAGAAGTTGGCAGGACTTCCCATAAACCAACCTAAAGGGAGACATCCCTATCGGTGTCGTAAATGCCATCCTATACGCCCACAAGGCTTCGTCTAACTTAAGATACCAATCTTTCCGAGATACGTTGACCGTTTTCTCCAAAATGGCTTTCAACTCTCGGTTGGACACTTCAACATGACCATTAGCTTGGGCATGATAACGGGTAGTGACCTTATGCCTAACTCCATATTTTTTCAATAAAGCTTTGAATTGGTGGTTAACAAAGTGTTTACCACCATCGCTAATAATGGCTCCAGGGGCTCCAAATCGGGTGAATATATTGCCTACCCTTTGCCATCTATCACATGTTTGCACAAATAATTTAACATCGTTAAACATTGTAGGCCAATAAAACCCAGAAGAAAGAATTTTTGATACAGTTCTATTTAGCCCGTGATGTCCACCAGCTTCCCCGTTGTGACAAGCCTTGATGATCTCTTCTTTCTATTCATCTAGTATGCACCTTCTTAGCACTTGATCCGCACACAAGCCAAATAAATAAGGATCATCCAAGATGTAATGCTTCGCATTAGCCTTCAGCTTCTTTCTCTGCTGCCATGTGAAGTCCTTTGGCATATATCCTCCTGTAAGAAAATTTGCCACATTAGCGAACTAAGGAACAGAAATTTCACATGAAAATAAAGCACAAATATGTTCATCAAGGAATAAATCTAAAATCTCCCCTTTCTCAATGTGATCATTCTCCAATCTCAATAAATGATCTGCTACAAAGTTTTTTGTCCCCTTCTTGTCTTAGATTTCCAAGTAGAACACTTGCAAGAGAAGCACCCATCGAGTCAATCTTGGTTTGGACTCTTTCTTAGCAAATAGGTGTCTCAAAGCTGCATGATCGGACCACACCACAATTTTTGTACCCAGTAAATATGGCCTGAACTTGTCACACCCCAAAATGGCCCTAGAAGAATTACAGAGTTTTGTTCAAAAAAGGTAAGTTTATGTGCGAGAGTTCTGTCGCGAGCTCGATAAGTGTCGCGGGCGCGACAGAGCCCTCCGGCGATTTTTGAACTTCAGCTAATTAGTCCGGGCATGAGCATTCTGTCGCGAGCGCGACAGAACCTCCTTGCGAGATGTGTGCATAAGTGGGACTAAGAGACTTGGAATTGTAGAGAGTTGACAAGTGTCATCATAGAAGAGTGACAAGTGGCGACATATGAGAGTGACAAGTGGCATTATAGGAGTGTGCCAAGTGTCATTGTAGGAAAGAGACACTTGGCTTGGCTTTGCTTGGCTTGGCTTGGCTTGGCTTAGGATATGGATGGATTAAATGAGATAGTTGGCATTTATTTGGTTTGGTGAGCATTATGTGAGAAGGTTTGGCCTTATTTGGATTTAGTTGACCGGCCACTTTCCTACTCCCATTTCAATTCCTTCATTTGGCCTTTCAATTCTCCTTTTTGTTTTCTTTGCTCTTAGTTGCCGTGCTCCACTTTCCTTTCTTTTCTTCTATTTTCCATTTGCTCCTAAAGAGACTCATTTAGGTTGGGATGAAGAGAGTAGATTTTTAAGAAGAGGTAAGCAGTACTATTATTTAGTCTTCTTCTACTACTTGCTTTCTATTTTGATTTAAAGTAAAAAAGAAGAGTAACCCCAAGTGTTTTGTGTGTGGTTTTGGTGCAAGTTGGAGGCAAGAGAGTCGATAAAGGAAAAGAGAAGATCGGAACGAGTAGAGAACTGTGATTGAGTTCCTAGAGGTAGGGATCGAGTGTAACTGTGTTAACTTTGCATGTGTTTATATGAGAAATGCTTGAACAAAGACATGTAAAAATAAAGAGATGCTTGATGAGCTTTAATTAGCTCAAGATGTTCATTTTGATTGCTTACAGTGCTCATGACAAGTGTATATATGTATAAAGTATGTAACTTGATCATTTGAGTGTTTGTGTTGATGATAGAGTTTGATGTTGCAAAATTCTGCTTATTTGTCATTAGACCCCAGTGTATAGTATTTGTTATAAGTAGAGTTATAGGATCCCAATTGGGTTGATTCTAATTGCATATGAAAGATAAGATCCGTGTCTAAAAATGTCTAAGAGGGTGTTTGATCTAATTCTGGCCCTATGTATCCCAAAAAGTAATTAAAACGTAGGTGACCCTGTTCTGGCGGGTTCACTAGAACAGTATATGTTGTTTAGATCATATCTTTATTTATAGATGTCCAAAAGATCTGAAACTTGTCCCATTTGAAAGTTAACATCCTAGAGAACAATTGTTAAGAAGAACATTTTTTAAAAAAAAAGACTTTTAGAGGTTCATTTAGACGATACAAGTTTAGGGTAAAAAGCAGTCTTGTGAGGCACCAAAGCGGAGCCTCTGTCGCGAGCGCGACACATGTCGCGACCTCGCGATAGAACAACTCATTTTAGGCTTTTTCTTCTTATTTTTGAGCTCCTAGTTGTCACGGGTCAACCCCTTACCCTTCCCCTTAGCTTATTATGCATGTTTAGGGTTAGCAAATGATTATAAAGTAGTTATCAACGGGGAAATGCACATGAGTATGAGTAAAATGGTAATTTAACTAATAAAGTAACAATGTATAGTTGTAGGAAGTATAGTAAATGACATGATAAATATGTATGAACTTAGGAATTGTTACATAATGCATTTGGTATAGAGTATAGAGCCTTTTTGTAATCTATCTTCTGTCGCGAGCGCGACATCTTGTCGCGATCGCGACAATAACCTTGGCTTCTGTCGCGAGCGCGACTTCTTGTCGCGATCGCGATAGTGAACCTCTTCGCGTCCTGTTTTACTTGTTTTGAAGAGAGTGTTTTCTTTTGTCTTGCTTTGCATGATTTATATGTTTATGTAATGAATTTAAATGTTACATGTTTTAGTTGTTGAACAAGATTAATAAAGATTGTATATGAATTACACGCCTCTGAATTGGATAAATGCACTTGAATGTTAGTTGATAAGTTGATATCTTTTATAGTGTGTGAGTTGGTTATTGAGCCTGATTAACGTTATAGTGGATAGATAAGCATGCTTATAAAGGGCTAGAGTGCAGCTGCTACATGTTGGCCTTAATTGTGCCCAGAGTTCGGAATACCTCGTGTATTCCATAGAGTTGAGTTAATTCTCCACATGTAAGATACTTTAAACAGTATCCAGAGTTACCCGTATCCACCATGAAAGGAATTCAGGCTTGTCTTGTTAGTGTGATGTAGTGCATTTGAGATGTTTAAAGAGTAGTGTT
The DNA here is from genome assembly GCA_947683425.1 of Excoecaria cochinchinensis. NCBI lineage: Eukaryota > Viridiplantae > Streptophyta > Magnoliopsida > Malpighiales > Euphorbiaceae > Excoecaria > Excoecaria cochinchinensis. Next base: position 11,517,765 of record CANTUQ010000004.1, read on the forward strand.
CTGAATAAATGCTACAGTACATGAGAATAATGTTTAAGTACATTATAGTTCTGTATACAAGTGTATGATTACATGAGTGTGTTGACATGTACATGAACACATGATAGCATATATTTGAATAAATGAGATGTACAAGTTATAATGTGCATGAATTAGTGAAAGAGTAGATGTTATTTATATGTGAGCTCAGAGTATTTGATATTTGAGCATGCTACCTATATACGTATAAGAGCTATATGCATGAACTATTTGATTTTGTCAAATGAAATGTGTGATTTATTTGTGACTTCGTAAAGAAGTCCTTTGCATTATTTTCATCCCCACTAAGCGTTATCGCTTAGCACGGATGTTTGCTTCCGTGTAGGTTTACAGGTTCGGATCAGTGAGCGGACATCTGCGGGTCAAGGCCACTAGGAATTTTTATTTTGATCACTTTTTTTGTATAAGTTAGAGACATAGTTTTTACATTTTGAGTAACATCATTATGTAATAAAGTAAAAGAATCACATGTAAATGTATACGTAAAGTGAAATGAAACCAGAGTGTAATATGGACATATATAAAGAGAAACATATATACATATATGTATAGTTAATATGAAATACCTGTTGGGTCCTAGTGTAGTATTATTTTATTTGATTATTCTTAAATGGATGTATATAATGCTATCGCTTCCGCTAATACATGTACATGTATACGTAAGTGTCCGCGTAGCGCCTCGATATTCCTTACCGGGGGTATGGGGGTGTTACATTTAGTGGTATCAGAGCATAGGTTAGAGGTTCTGGTCTATAAGATGTAGAGTATAGATTAAATGTCAGAGTTTGTCTAGAGTTGTGGCCTAATGCAGAAGTCGTTTGTGTAAAGTATAGATGGAGTCCGACTCGCGTGAGAGCATAGAAGAGGAAGCGGCAGATGTGAATTGGTAAGAGTTTGAGGTGACACTCTATATTCCTGTCAGCTATCTCCGTGAACCATGTGAACATAAGCATAGTGAAACATGGGGATGGGAAAAGTGCATTATAGTAGCTTACATTGCATTTTCGCATCATCTCGCATACATAAATCATTACATAACCATTTCATCCGCATCCCTCATTTGTATGTGAAAAAGTATCATTGCATGCGTTTCATTGACAAAAGCTGACAGGATATACATTCAGTGCTAGATGCATAAAAGAAGTATATGGATTAGAGTGCAGTGCATTAAGGAAAGTGTAAAGTGTGTTCGATTTGATAGCTGTATGGTGTAAGTGATTAGCGGGAAAATTTCGAGGATGAAATTTCTTAAGGGGGAGAGATTTGTCACACCCCAAAATGGCCCTAGAAGAATTACAGAGTTTTGTTCAAAAAAGGTAAGTTTATGTGCGAGAGTTCTGTCGCGAGCGCGACAAGTGTCGCGGGCGCGACAGAGCCCTCCGGCGGTTTTCGAACTTCAGCTGGTTGGTGCGGGCGTGAGCGTTCTGTCGCGAGCACGAGAAGTGTCGCGAGCGCGACAGAACCCCCTCGCGAGATGTGTGCATAAGTGGGACTAAGAGACTTGGAATTGTAGGGAGTTGACAAGTGTCATCATAGAAGAGTGACAAGTGGCGACATATGAGAGTGACAAGTGGCATTATAGGAGTGTGCCAAGTGTCATTGTAGGAAATAGACACTTGGTTTGGCTTGGCTTGGCTTGGCTTGGCTTAGGATATGGATGGATTAAATGAGATAGTTGGCATTTATTTGGTTTGGTGAGCATTATGTGAGAAGGTTTGGCCTTATTTGGATTTAGTTGACCGGCCACTTACCTACTCCCATTTCAATTCCTTCATTTGGCCTTTCAATTCTCCTTTTTGTTTTCTTTGCTCTTAGTTGCCGTGCTCCACTTTCCTTTCTTTTCTTGTATTTTCCATTTGCTCCTAAAGAGACTCATTTAGGTTGGGATGAAGAGAGTAGATTTTTGAGAAGAGGTAAGTAGTACTACTATTTAGTCTTCTTCTACTACTTGGTTTCTATTTTGATTTAAAGTAAAAAAGAAGAGTAACCCCAAGTGTTTTGTGTGTGGTTTTGGTGCAAGTTGGAGGCAAGAGAGTCGATAAAGGAAAAGGGAAGATCGAAACGAGTAGAGAATTGTGATCGAGCTCCTAGAGGTAGGGATCGAGTGTAACTGTGTTAACTTTGCATGTGTTTATATGAGAAATGCTTGAACAAAGACATGTAAAAATAAAGAGATGCTTGATGAGCTTTAATTAGCTCAAGATGTTCATTTTGATTGCTTACAGTGCTCATGACAAGTGTATATATGTATAAAGTATGTAACTTGATCATTTGAGTGTTTGTGTTGATGATAGAGTTTGATGTTGCGAAATTCTGCTTATTTGTCATTAGACCCCAGTGTATAGTATTTCTTATAAGTAGAGTTATAGGATCCCAATTGGGTTGATTCCAATTGCATATGAAAGATAAGATCCGTGTCTAAAAATGTCTAAGAGGGTGTTTGATCTAATTCTTGACCTAAGTATCCCAACAAGTAATTAAAACGTAGGTGACCCTGTTCTGGCGGGTTCACTAGAACAGTATATGTTGTTTAGATCATATCTTTTGTTATAGATGTCCAACCGACCTGAAACTTGTCCCATTTGAAAGTTAGCATCCTAGAAAACAATTTCTAAGAAGAACATTTTTCCAAAAAAAAGACGTTTAGAGGTTCATTTAGACGATACAAGTTTAGGGTAAAAAGCAGTCTTGTGAGGCACCAAAGCGGAGCCTCTGTCGCGAGCGCGACACATGTCGCGACCTCGCGACAGAACAACTCATTTTAGGCTTTTTCTTCTTCTTTTTGAGCTCCTAGTTGTCACGGGTCAACCCCTTACCCTTCCCCTTAGCTTATATGCATGTTTAGGGTTAGCAAATGACTATAAAGTAGTTATCAACGGGGAAATGCACATGAGTATGAGTAAAATGGTAATTTAACTAATAAAGTAACAATGTATAGTTGTAGGAAGTATAGTAAATGACATGATAAATATGTACGAACTTAGGAATTGTTACATAATGCATTTGTTATATAGTATAGAGCCTTTTTGTAATCTATCTTCCGTCGCGAGCGCGACCTCTTGTCGCGATCGCGACAATAAACTTGGCTTCTGTCGCGATCGCGACAGTGAACCTCTTTTTTTGATCTCTTTTTTTGTATAAGTTAGAGACAGAGTTTTTACATTTTGAGTAACATCATTATGTAATAAAGTAAAAGAATCGCATGTAAATGTATACGTAAAGTGAAATGAAACCAGAGTGTAATATGGACATATATAAAGAGAAACATATATACATATATGTATAGTTAATATGAAATACATGTTGGGTCCTAGTGTAGTATTATTTTATTTGATTATTCTTAAATGGATGTATATAATGCTATCGCTTCCGCTAATACATGTACATGTATACGTAAGTGTCCGCATAGAGCCTCGATATTCCTTACCGGGGGTATGGGGGTATTACAGAACTTCTCAAAAACATAAACAATTGCAAGACGCTCCTTCTCAGTTGTGGTGTAATTAACCTGTGCCCCTATCAAGGTATGACTTGCATAGTAAACTGCACAAAACACTTTATCCCGCCTTTGTCCTAGCACTGCCCCTAGTGCAAAATCACTAGCATCACACATTAATTCAAAAGGCAAATTCCAATCCGGAGATATAATCACTGGGGCAAAAATAAGCCTCTATTTCAAAGTTTCAAAAGCTAGCATGCACTCATTATTAAAATCAAAAGGGGCATCTTTCATCAGCAAATTGGACAAGTGTTTAGCAATTTTTGAGAAATCTTTGATAAATCGGCGGTAAAACCCTGCATGCCCTAAAAAACTCCTAATGCCCTTAACAATAGTTAGGGGTGGCAATTTTTCTATTACTTCCATGTTGGCCTTATCAACCTCTATCCCTTTCTCAGAAATTTTGTGCCCAAGCACAATGCCTTCTCTCACCATAAAGTGACATTTTTCCTAATTCAACACTAAGTTGGTCTTTTCACATCTCCCTAACACCAAATAAAGATGCTCTCAACAGCTCTCAAAATCTGCCCCATAAATGGTGCAATCATCCATAAATACCTCCATAAATTTCTCTATGAAGTCATGAAAAATAGCCATCATGCACCGCTGAAACGTAGCCGGTGCATTACACAATCCAAAGGGCATTCTCCTATAGGCAAATGTGTGATAAGGGCAGGTAAAGGTTGTTTTCTCCTGATCTTCAGGGGCTATGGGAATTTCTAAATATGCCGAATACCCATCTAAAAAGCAATAAAACCTATTCCCTGCTAGCCTCTCTAACATCTTATCAATAAATGGCAATGGAAAATGATCTTTCCTAGTGGTATTATTCAGTCTTCTATAATCAATACAAACTCTCCAACCCGTAACTGTACGAGTTGGAATAAGCTCATCTAACTCATTCTTTACCACTGTCATCCCCCCCTTCTTAGGGACACATTGCACTGGACTAACCCATCTACTGTCAGAAATAGGATAGATAATACCTGAATCAAGGAGTTTGATTACCTCCTTTTTCACCACTTCTTGCATCGCCGGGTTGAGTCTCCTTTAAGGCTGAGCTACTGGTTTGCATTCTTCCTCCATCAGGATCTGATAAGTATAGTAGCTTGGGTCTATCCCTTTTAAGTCCGACGTCTCCCAGCCAATTGCATCCTTGTGCTTTTTTAGCACCTCGAGCAGCATCTTCTCCTCCAAACCTGTCAATAGAGAAGAAATAATCACTGGTTTTGTTTCATTCTCTAGAAACACATATTTCAAATGATAAGGAAGGGGTTTAAGTTCAGAATTCGAATCCCCTTTTTTCGGATTAGAATCTTCTTGCTGTGAGTCCCTCTCTTCACCTTATTTGTCCACAGCTATCACTTCTCCCCCTATTTCATCTTCCAACTCTTCACCCTCCACTGAATGTATCAAACTCACATTCACTGTGTTAGCTCCAAAAACCTTTTATTAAACTTCCACTACACACTCCTCCACCGTATCTATGAAATAAATAGACTCCTCCATATAACTTGATTGATACTTTTAAGCCTTGTTCATGTCCACCACTAGCTCTTCATCATTGAACCGTAGGGTGACCGTTTGACCATGTACATCGATCAAAGCCTTTGCTGTATTTAAAAATAGCCTCCTAATAATGAGTGGTACCTTCCGATCTTCTTCCATTTCTATTACTACAAAATCCACTGGAAAAATGAATTTTTCCACTTTCACTAGCAAATCCTCGATTACCCCCTTTTGTCTCCTCCTATCGGCAAGTTGGAGTCTCATTCCCGTCTCCTTGAGCTCTCCAAGATTAAGTTTCCTGCAAATAGAATACGGCATTAAATTTATGCTAGCACCTAAATCACACAAAGCACTCCCATAAAAGTTCTCACTAACTTCATAGGGTAATGTGAAACAACCTGGGTCCTCCAATTTTTCAGGGATATTGTTCATTATTATAACACTGCAATTTTCTATGAGCTACACAGTCCCATGCCCTTCTAATTTCTTTTTATTAGAACATAATTCTTTCATGAATTTTGCATAATTGGGCATGTGAGCTAAGGCTTCAGCAAATTGTAAATTAATATGCAATTTCTTAAACATCTCAAGAAACCTAGCCAATTGCTCATTTTTCTTTTCTTTTTGAGCCACAGCAAGAAATGACAATCTATTAATATCAAGATCCTCTACTTTAGGATTCACTAGACTCTTACCCTTGTCATGCACAGGAGCATTTTCATTAACTTCTACACTTGAGTTAGAGTTACTTACCTTCCATGTTGGCTTCCCCTTATCTGATAGTGGTGAAGAAATTTTACCTTGGTTCTCTCCTTGCACGGCCTCCTTACCACTTCTCAATGTGGTTGCTTTAGCCACTTCCTTAGGATTTCGGTCAACATTCGAAGGAAAAGTCCCCAGTTGTCTTTGAGACATAGAAGTTGCAAACTGACCCAACTGAGTTTCCAAATTCCTCATGGAAGCATCTTGATTCCGGTTCCATTGTTCTTTAGATTTCCACCTTGCTTCTTGGTTAGCCATGAACTGTTGTTGGCTAGTCACAAATTGCTGTTGACTGTTCATGAATCTAGCTAACATATCTTCAAGGTTTGGCTTTTTCTCTTGAACAAGTGGCCTACGTTAATATCTCGGTGGATGGTAAGATTGAGGTTGTGGTTGATTTAAACCCTGCCCTTGCTTGTAGTTTGGTGGATATGGTGTTTGGTAATGAGTGGATGGTTGAGGTTGGTATAACTGGTTGTGGTTGTGATGAATGTTTTGGTTGAAGGGAGCTCTCACTTATGGTTGAGAAGATGATGCGTTCTGATTTCCATCCTTCTAAGAGAAGTTTGGGTGATTCCTCCAACCCGAATTGTACGAGTTACTGTAGGGGTCATTTCTTCGGTAATCTCCCACATCATTTACATCTACCATGGTTCCACCCTCTTGAACATACTGCCCACCTTCAAATAGCCCACTCTCTTAAGAAACGGAGGCTACATTCTGAACTTTCAATCCACTCATCTCTTTCCACATTGACTCAATTTGTGCCTTCAGCATCGACACTTCATCCACATTATGTATCCCTTGCCTTTTCGGAACTGATCTGGGAGCAACCCACTGAGCATCATTTGCTGCCATCTCATCCAGTAGATGGAAAGCTTCTTCTAGCTGCCTATTTAAAAATGAACCTCCAGATGCATCCAAAAGGGACCTTGTCTGTGGTTTAACCCCAGAATAGAATGTTGTCATCAAATAGTAGACCACTATCTCAGGATGTGGACAACTCCTCAATAACCTCCTAAACCTTTCCCAAGCCTCATGAAAAGGCTCCTCATTCATTTGGTGAAAACCAAAAATACTATTGTGGATATTTCCAGTATTTGTAGGAGGGAAAAATCTCATCAAAAACTTCTCTTACAACTAATCCCACGATCTGATTGACTTGCTCAGTAACATTTGCAGCCATTCCCTCGCTTTTTCGATTAAAGTGAAAGGAAACAATTTTGATCTTACCGCATCAGATGTCACCCCTAAAATCTGGACTGTATCGCTAACCTCCAAAAATATATCCAGCTACTGCGCAGGATTTTTCAATTCTGAACCCGAAAACTGGTTCCTTTGTACCATATTGATGGTTGCTGGTTTAAGCTTAAACAGCAGTCCCCTAGGCAGCACAATGATCCGATGATCCTCATTCCATCGCGGCACAGCATAGTCCCTTATCGTCCTCTGCTTAGGGACCTCTTCTCTATAATTACCTGGCATCTCTTCTTGTGCCTTCGGCACTTGTTCGTTCTTGGGAGGAAATTCAATAATGTGAGGATTATTTTACATATTGTTTTCCCAAGTAGCTCTCCTTCGTTGATGTAAAGTCCTCTCGATTTCAGGGTCATAGGGTGTGATTTATCTTTGTCTCAATCTGCACATGCACCACAACTACCTGAAAAGAATAAACAAAAATAAAAAAAGAAAAAGAAAAACACATACAAATAACAATCAAAACTCACAAACAACGTGAATCCCCAGCAACAGCGCCAAAAACTTGATGTGATCTCAGCAAGTGTACTGAATCAACAAGTAATACAATGGGGTAAAGTTAAGATCCCGAGTTATCGTACCTAAGGGATTGTGTGTGTAAGCTATGAAAATTAATTATATGCTAAAGAATTCCTAATTGTTTTGTGTGATGAGTTATCAATTTTCAAATTAAAGAAATTAAACTATGAAATTACTCAAATCAAGTGACCATAAATGAAACAATTCTAATAAAATCTTGATCAAATCAATACAAAACCTTGCCAACGAATAACCATTCTCCCCAATAATACCATGCAAATGCTCAAACTCAACAGTCACATATGCATATCAGTGAAACAACCTAGCCTACCATTCCGAATTCAGCTTCTCTAAAACATGCACCTACCATTCCGGATTCAGCACATAGATTAGTATCAAAATAGGTCTTAAGTCCTAAGCATAGATGATCCTACCATTCTGGATTCAGACATCAAAACTCAATTATCTCCTTCCATTCTGAACCTATTAAAACAAATATCCACAGGTTTAACTACCATTCCGGATTCATCAAACCAACGAGAATCGATAGAAATAGAATAGAGTATGTGAAAGTTAATGAATGAATACAACCAAAGATCACATTAGATGAACCTCAACTTGCATTAAAATCAATAACAAACAGGTAAACTTAGAGAAGATAAAACTAAAGCATATGCATAAATCAATCCACACAAAGCATTTACATGGTTCTTAGGGATTGAAGGCATCCCTCAACAAGAAAAAGAACTACTCACTCATGACTGGAATAAAAACTGAAATAGATAGAGAGAAATTGATATTACCCATTTAAGATTTGTAAATGAAATTCTTACAATAACGAATGGATATTCTTCAATCTAAACTAGCTATTACAACTTTGAAGATAAAAGAGAACTTTAAAATCTATAGTCACCTGAATATTGAAATCAATAGCAACTAGGTGTTTTTCCGCTAAGAACAAACCCTAAGCCTCGATTATAGAGAAAACGAATACAAAGAAAAACTGTTAAAAACCAAAAAAGGAAGTCCCCTATAATTTTTGCAGCTTCCAAATATATAACAATTGAGGTTACACGGCGGTATACAAATTCCATACCGCCGTGTAAATAGAAGCTGTTAAAAGATCGTTCTTTTTACACGGCGGAATGACAATTCCTCGCTACCGTGTAATCAACCACTGGAGTACACCTGATTTTAGCTTAACAGTACACGGGGGTATGCTGCTTCCTGCCCACCGTGTAAAATACTTTCGTAAATTGTGAAATCCCGATCTACACGGCGGTAAGACATTTCCTTACCGCCGTGTAACATTCCACTGCTTATTTCTGCTTTCTTCACCTTACACGGCGGTATGGAAATTCATTACCGCCATGTAAAACACCTAAAAACTGCCAAAAATAACATAAAAACTCAATTTAGGCTATTAAACAAAATATAAAAAAATATTGAAACAAAAACAACCTAAAATAAAGACTACAAAACACAAAAGTAAGCTAAAAATTCCCATAAACAAAGCATAGATTTGAACTCATCACTCATACTTATCATCATACTCATTCGGATATCAAAATCTTGTAATCATTTCAAAGTAGAACACAACAAATAAAGCTCCTGCTGACTCATAATAGTGGATAACGAGTATACAGTGACGGTACCTTACGGGTACGAATCGAACAGTGACAGTACTTTACGGGTACGAATCGAAACCAATTTTTATCTTATCATAATCAAAAAATTTTATGGAGGGGACCTTAAACAAGATGCAAATACATTGATGTTTGTGAGGAACCAAACGGGGACCTGATCGGGGTCCAAACAGAACAGAGGGCTGCAGCTAAAAAACTCTATTAGGCATGCCTAACTATCCAATAGACTGACTTTCGCAGGTCATGTAATATAATTCAGGTTCCAAACCAGAGCATATCATTTATCATGAAGAATTCATAATATTGCACATATAAATAGGCATATTATATTGTATACGGAGGTAAAAATTCATGAAGAAACCATTTGAAATTCATTTTAGAAGAGAAAGGAAAATCGGAAAAACAGGGCATGGATAGGTCACTGTCGCACTCGCAACAGAGGCAAACTTACCCCAGGTCACGACCACGATAATCGTCGTAATCTCGCGGGGGAGCAAATACAACTCGCTGTGGCGTTCGCGATAGGCATCGCGCTCGCGACAGGCATCGCGCTCGCGACAGAGAATCATCAAAAACAGCACGACATCCTAGCGCTCTGTCGTGCTTGCGACACGCGTCACGCTCGCGATAGAGGCTTTGCTATACTGCTCGGCAGGGGGCTCGGACGTGTGCAAGAGCTGCTATCACCAGGCTCTGTCGCGAGGTCGCGACAGATTCATGATTTTCGGCCCTTACACGAGAAATCTGTAGAAAATCTCACTTTCACAACACCCAATCACACACACTCAATTCAAACTTCCATTTACCTCATTTCTAGCAACCAAACCATCATTTCTAACATATAATACAACATTTATGCCAAAAATTCCAATTAAATCATGCTAACAACAACACCAATTTACACAAATAGAATATCAATACTATTCATCATTCATCTCAATCAAGAACACAATTGAGTTCATTAAACCCCAATCAAGCCTTCTTATCACATCTAAATCAAAACCCATAACATTTAAACTACTATGAACATCAAGAACACCATATTTTTCCAGAAATTCATCCAAAGAACAAAAATCAGAAAAATGCATAAATCACAAAAACTCCCAAACCTGAATCTCCTTAGCTCCCAATCACTTAGTGCCACTTCTGCAAGCCTTCTCCTTCCCTTTGGGATCACGAGGAGGCTCAACTAACAACCAAACCCACAAATCACACAAACAAGAACCCTAGATCAAAACCCAAACAGAAGAAGAAGAAGAAGAAAATGCAGAAAACTTACCCAAAATGAGACTAAGAGATGATCAATTCCCACCAACTAAGACTTGAATCCAACCTAGGGCACAAAAATGGAAAGCAAAGGAAAAGAAAGACAAGGAGAAGAGGGGAAAACGGGAAAGGAGATGAAAAATTCTGATCTCCCAATTCTCTCTCTTCTTCTTATTTTCTTTACCTAACCTAGCCATGTGTCCTCTTCCTAGTGGTGGATCTTGATCACTCACACACAACAAGCATACACCACACACACACATAAGACTCTCCCAACTAAGCACACGCTACAAATGTGTGAGCACCACACACAACCACAACTTACTCACTCACATCCCACAAACATGTGAGCAACACACCCAAAAACAGCCCAACTAATTCACACCCTAAAACCGAACATGCACCCACATACTAGCAAAACCCACAAACATTCATTATACCCAAAATACCCTTATTACATGCAAAAACACATACAATGCACTGGCACAAACATGGCTCAAACTTCTAGGGGGCAAACGAGGTGACAATCATGCTTCCTCTGAGTCACTGGCAAGCCCGATACAAAATCCATGGTGATATCATCCCATTTCCACTGAGGAACGGATAAAGGAGTGAGCAATCCCGAAGGAACTTGATGCTCAGCCTTTACCTATTGACATGTCAAACACTTTGCCACGAATTCCACGATAGCTCTCTTCATCCCAGACCACCAGTGGAACTGCTTCATATCCCGATACATCTTCTCACTACCAGGATGCATAGTAAAGACCGTAGTGTGTGCTTCACTCAAAAGTTGCTTCCTTAAATCATCATTCTCGGGCACACACAAACGATTCCTATACATAAGCACCCCATCCAAAACCAAAAACTTAGACTGCTTACCCTGCTGAACCTCTTGCAAAATCCGTTGCAATCTCAAATCATCCTTCTGACCATCCACAATAGACTGCCTCAAAGTAGGCTGCACTCTCAATTGGGCAACCAATGCACCATCTGAATCAAATCTCCACCTAAATCGCCTCAAAAACAAAGCCGAAACTGACTTTTAACTCAAAGTATCAGCAACCACATTGGCTTTACCCGGATAGTAATCCACAATGTAGTCGTAGTCCTTGAACAACTCTAACCATCGATGTTGCCTCATGTTAAACTCTTTCTGTGTGAGGAGATATTTCAAACTCTTATGATCCGTAAAAATCCTACACTTCTCCCCATACAGATAATGCTGCCAAATCTTCAAAACAAAGATCACAGCCGCCAATTCCAAGTCATGCATCGGATAGTTCTTCTCATGTGGCTTCAACTGACGAGATGCATAAGCTACAACTTTACCCTCTTACATCAACACACACCCGAGTCCAATACCCGAAGCATCACTATACATCACAAACTCTTTCCCGAAGTGGGTTGAGTTAGTACAGGAGCTTCAACTAATAAACTCTTCAACCTCTCAAAGCACAGTTGACACTTATCCGACTATTCGAATCTAACTACTTTCCTCAATAATCAAGTCATCAGAGCAGCAATAATAGAAAAACCCTGCACAAACCGATGACAGTAGCATGCCAAACCGATGAATCTTCTCACTTTCAGAATATTCCTAGGCGCTTTCCAATCCACAATAGCCTCAATCTTAACTGGATCCACTTGGATACCCTTAGCCGACACAATGTGACCCAAGAAAGACACCTCTCGAAGCAAAAAGTCACACTTGCTAAGCTTCACAAACAACTGATGCTCCCTCAGAACTTGCAGAACCAACCAGATATGCTCCTCATGCTCACTCTCATCCTATGAGAAAACCAAAATATCATCTATAAACACTACTACAAATCGGTCAAGATATGGCCTAAACACTCGGTTCATCAAATCCATGAAAGCCGCAGGTGCATTGGTCAAACCAAACGGCATAACAAGAAATTCATAATGGCCATACCACGTCTGAAATGCAGTCTTAACAACATCCGCATCCTGAACTCACAACTGATAATAAGCCGATCGAAGGTTAATCTTGGAAAAGACACCTGCACCCCTAAGCTGATTAAACAAATCCTCAACTCTAGGCAAGGGATACTTGTTCTTCACTGTGACCTTATTGATTTGCCTATAGTCGATACACATCCTCAAAGAGCCATCTTTCTTCTTAACAAATGAAACAGGGGCTCCCCATGGAGATATGCTGGGTCGAATAAACCCCTTATCCAATAACTTTTGTAGCTAAGTTTTGAGTTCTCTCAACTCTACAGGAGCCATCCGATAAGGTGCTTTCGAAATGGGTGAAGTACCCGGCATAATCTCTATGGACAACTCCACTTCTCTCTCGAGAGGCAAACCAGGTAATTCTCTTGGGAACACATCACTAAACTCCCTAACAATGGGGAGACCATCAATCTCTACCTGATCATACTTCGAATCCAAAACAACTGCTAAGAATGCCTCACAACCCTTTCTCATAAATCTCTTAGCTTGCATGGCGGATATCACATTACTCAAAGAACTTGAACCCAAACCCTTGACAACAATAGAAGACTGATCTCTTTCCCGAAGCACAACTACCTTCCTATGACAATCCACAATTGCCCAATGTTTACTAAGCCAATCCATACCCAAAATCAAATCAAATTCCCGGAAAGGCAACTCAATCAAATCAGCAGGAAACTCAACACCCTGAACCAAAAGGGGATAATTCCTATGCACTCTACTCACATTGACACTATGCCCTAAAACACTCGTCACACAAACCTCATAATCTAACTGGTCAACATCATGCATCTTATCAAACAATATACTTATGCACAAATATGAGTGTGCGGAGCCAAGGTCAATTAGAGCATATAACTCAGTGTCAAAGAGTAGGAACTTACCCTCAATCACATCAGGGGCATCTTGCTCATCCCGAGCTCTCATGACATACGCTCTAGCAAGAACCGTCAAAGGACGATAAACTGACACTGATTGACCTCCCTCTTTATGCCGACCGCCTCAACCTCTACCTCGGCCTCCACCACGACTGGCTTGCGCAGCATTAGAACCGACTCTGCTAGTCTCACACTGATCACCAGAAGCCTCACTAATCGTCGGACAATTAGCCAAGTAGTGATCAGTGCTACCACATATGAAACAATTGCCTATGAGCCACCTACACTCACCCCAATGGCGCTTACTGCAGTGCGAACACTCAGGCAACACATCAGGCCTCAAACCAGAACCACCTCTGCCAGAACCAGAACCCCTAGCAGAACCTTGCCTCCTACCTCTCAAAGCAGGGCCCAAAGACTTATCATGTGGGTTTCTAAACCTCTTACTCGATGATAACGACAATCCAGATCCACCACGAGGGGGATTCCTTCTATGAGCTCTCTCTCTCAAAACTGACTCCGACCTCTTAGCCCGAATAGCCGCTTGTACAATATGACAGTATCCAATACCTGGAGTACTCATCAGAGAAATAATCATAGCTCTTAGCGATTCATTCAACCCAGTCTCAAAGTTCCTACAACGAAACTCCTCAGTCAGAACACCTTCAGGAGCATACTTTGCCAATCGATTGAACTCTTTCTCAAACTCTGAAACAGTCATCGCCCTCTGCTTCAGACTCAAAAACTGTGCCCACTTGGCATCCTTGTACTCCCGAGTCACATACTTACTTTTAAATTTCCTATCGAAGAACTCCCATGTAACTGGGTCAGGATACTGAGGATGCCTACGGACCAACTTCCACCAGTCATAGGCAGATCCTTGCAACAGGGCTACAACACACTCTACTTGCCTCTCCTGGGGACATCGAATCTCATCCAAGGCTCGCTCTACCTTCTTTAACCACTTCTCAGCATACTCTAATTCATCCAAACAAGTCCCATAAAAGTCCTCTGCACTTGCTTTCCTTAAATTCTCACTAGGGACTCTAGGGGCGGTCACACTCTCAATGACCCTAGCTATGTCCTGTGAAATCTTCAACATAACCTCAAAGAGCATGGCTGCAGCCTCAGGTTGCGCCCTAGCAGGTTGAGCCGACACAGACACAGAAGGATATACAGCTTGGGGATTCACACTTTCAGCGAACCCCTCAAGCGACCCACGAACTGAACCAAAATCCATATAAAAGAAAGACAAAGACAACCTCAACAGCCAACACAGTCCTAGACATATATACAAAGATGCACATCAACACCCAGAAAATGCCTAAACCTGGCTCTCATACAAAAAACTGTAACACCCCCTTCCCAAACGTAGGAGAACCCATCCGCAAGGGAGTGAGAACTGGTATGAGTAAGGGTGTCACCAAGCAGAACAGTGCAAAACATTCATTCACATAAAATAAACATAGATACAAATAGCGAAAATTAAAAACTTTCTTTGGAAACATCAGAATGATCATGCATTAATATAATAACATTCATTACAATAATGTTCTGATCAAAACTGATATTACAAAATAGTTACAGCTGTCAGAGATACATAGCGGAAGCTTAGAAAAATGATATACTAAAGATATATCACAACTACAAAATAATCATGCTATAAAAGTATAGCTGTAGACACCGGGTCCTGAGACAAACCAGATCAGAGTTACCCAATGATGATAAGGTGCCTTGTCATAGGCAAAAAGGTTAAAAATGGTGATTTCCTGGTCAAATTTGCATTTTAGAGTGAAAAAAAATCAATAAAAACTATTTTTAAAATTAGATTTGAAAAATAGGGTTTAGAAATTGTAGTATTTTTACTTAATTTTTAATAAAAAAGAAAAAAATTCGAGCGTCGGCGCCTTGCGGCAGCGCGCAGGCGTGTGCGTGCATTATCACAGCGCGAAGTGCCTATGAGTGCTGTGGGGCGCTGCTGCGCGCGGAGCGCCATCGCGCAAAACCTGATTTTCGCCCAAAATCGAATTTTTTCTGGATTTTTCACCCAATTTTGAATTCCTATCCCATTTTTTTTGGTTTTTAAAGACTTTTTTCAATTTTTAAAATTTAAAATAATTCATATCTGATTTAATTAAGATTTTTTCATTAATTAGTTAGGTTTTAATCTTTTCTTCATATAAAAAGAAAATGATGAAACTAGTTAGAAGGGGGATTTTCTTAGGGATTTTTTTTGGAGGTTTTTGTAACACCCCATACCCGCAATTGGTACGGATATCGGGTCTCACGCACTACGATCGAATCGATGCTTATGACAAATGCGGTAAAAAAAAAAATTTCCTTTTAACTTATAGACTTATCAAATCACTCATCAACATCCATGACATTTAACACCTCTATATTACACAATACATAATCAAAGCTAAACCATTATACATATACATGCCACTAATACTATTCTTTTAATCAAAAATTCGGCAGCATAACGACTATAATGTTAGCTACCCAAAACCTGCAATTCAAAGAATACACAGCCCAACTCAGGGGTACAACAATTATAACTTGTTATACATTCCAAATCAATACAATAGCATTTACCTATTATTCTAATAATAGTAAACATAACATACTATCTTAACTTTAATCCAATGGTCCGGTCCGATTTCTAAGTAGGAGCTGTGTCTACTTCACATATGCCTTACTCAGTACCTACACGCAGTCAAACAAACTACGCACTGAGCATTAAATATGCTCAGTAGTGATTACGAATCTAATAATTTCCAATACCAACAAATGCACACATGCACAAACACCACTATGTTTAATCAATTTCTTATTATCATCTAAATCACACATTGCGCTTTCACTTAGTGTCTTTTTTTCGTTATCATCCTTTATTTGCCCTTCTCATCGGCAATTTGTTATTTAAACCCTGCTGGCTCAATACATATCTATGATCTCTTTCATATAACTAAATCACTATTTTTCCACTCCAATTGCATTTACTTACAAATATCACAGTTATTTTCTTAATAGCATCTAAATTTCCATATTACCATTTAGTCCTCAAATTTTCATTTAGTTTTTATTAGCTCATTATTTCCCTCATTTTACCTCATATCACTATCCTTTATTCTTTTCACAATCATACTATTCCTTTAAAACTCCTACACATTTTATACCTGTAAATTTACAGTTTAGTCTCTCACTTGTCATTTTTATGTCCAATTGACATATTAATTCGTATTAAGTCTTCACATCACATTTAATTTCATTAATCATTCATTTTATCATTATGATTCATTTTACTTATTATTTCAAGTACAAAATCGCTATTTAACCTTTATTTTATCACTTTTAGGACAAATTACGTTTTTGCTCTTCTTTTGACATTACTTACGGAATTGTCACTGGATCATTTTTTCTTTTCATTTTAAATCACTACCTGACCTACAAATTACATATTAGTCCCTAAACTTTGAATTCTTTGGGAGACTGTCATTTTAATTCCACTTTTCATTTACATATCATCTACTAATATTATTTTACATTTAATTACGGTTTTGCCCTACTTTTGGAAAATTACACTTTGGTCCTTCATTTGAGGTTTACTTCTAATTTTGCCATTTTCTTATCACATTTTCACATCTATTCACTCTTTAACTTATAGTTTACCAATTAGCCTCACGACTAATTGTTTTTGCAATAAAATCACGTTTTGGTCGTTGAACTCTTTCACATAAGTCATTTTTCACTTAAATTTTCATGTTCACTATACTTATTACATTTTTAGGTCATTAACATCATCATGACGCATCTGAGTTATGTTTGGGTAAATTACCTTTTTATCCCAAACTCTTCATTCTTTTTATTTAATTACTCTTTTTAATTTAAACATTCATTTTCATTTCACTATTACTCTTTCATATAACTTTTATTCTTCTTTTTTTTCATTTCGATTACCATTATGCCCCTAGTGTCACTCCGGTAGAAATATGTGAGTTGGATAAATAAGGTGTGGATCTCGTGGTCCATAATAGAACAGAATAGAGTGACCCCGAAGGAATCACTTTACAGTAACAGTAAACAATACATCAGTAAATAATATATCAGTCATCAGTATGGTAGTCCCTCATTGGCCTACCTAGTGGAGTCATCATGCTCCACAACAGTACAGTGCAGAATCCCTATGGCTAGCCACTATATGATGAACTAGATCACTACCAGACACTACTAAGGGCCATAACTTTCAAAACAGACTTTTAGTACCAAATCAACTCAACGGGGCTAGCAACGGAAATTACGCATACAGGTAGGTAAAAAGTCATTTAACGTGATTGCCAAAAAAAAAATTTGCCTAAATTATGTCCTAAACCTGCTTAAGTCGTTATACCATTTCGAAGGGTGATGAGGAAGGTTCTAACTATCCTAAAATTCCTTCATTCAAAAAGTTTCAAACACTAGATTTTTTTTTCAAGTTTTTGGCAAACAAGCCTATAATGCACAAAACATCAGAAATTACAAGATATATGACTAATTGAGATTAATTTACTGCTAAAACTTTCAACTACTCTCTTACTAGGATCAATTATTAAGATAATTCATTCTCAAATTAAAGTTCAAAACATTCACAATAGGAATAACTAGAGGCAAACTAAACTAAGATAGGAAAATCCATACAACCATAATTAAATACACAAGAGCTAAAAAAAAATAAAACATGCGAATACAAATAAATAAGCATAAAAGATGCAAATAACATAAATAAAACATAATAGCTGTTAGTTACATATTACGATGTTGGGGTTACTCCTTCTACCCCACACTCAATATCTTGCTATCCCAGCAAGTCAAAAAAACTACAAAAAAAAATTAAAATAAAAACAGAAGAAAGGATGTCTCCCTGCTCAAAATTCTGGAGGTGGCAGCGGTGGGAAATGCACATCAAATCGCGCAGTTAAAGAGGAAAGTCCCAATAGCACCCGATCCATCTGTGACTGAAGTTCGGCTTGAGATGTGGTGATGGTGTCCATTTGCTCCATAAGAGCACTGTACTGCTGCGAGAAAAATTCCTCAGGCTCTGGAGCTAGAGGGGCTCGTACGTCAGGGTCTTCCTCTTGCTCATGGGGCAAGCCACCTAGACTTCACTCTACTCCCTGCAGATACTCTTCGCGAGTAGTCAATCTATAACTATCAGCTGTTGTCTCATCAGTCACTTTGACCTTCATATTCTTGAGTATCTTTTTGTCAATTACAACAATGGATTGGAGCGGTTTGATCTTTATCAATGGGTGATGTACACCCTTAGCAATAGCAGTGACAAACCCACCAACTGCTATCTTTTTCACCTTTTTCGGATTCCACTGCATCTCTTCCAATTTATGCCATACATGCGGGGTGCCATTAATCCTGAATCCCCCCACCATGCATGCAAGAAATAGTGCTTCAGGTAAATTTACTTGTCCCGCTGAATCCACGTGACTTAAAAGAGATAATGAGAAAAACTGATGGAGGATTCGCAAGACATGGTTGTTTAGGTAATGCGATTTTGTTTTCCCTGAGACATACGTGGTGGGAGTCACCGTGTCTCTAATCCTTGCCCAAGCACCATCCTTATCGTAGTCATTGTAACGGTCCGGTGCGAGGGGTGGGAAAACAAGTATCTCCGAAAATCTCATAAAAGTGATTACATACCCTGTGCCATCTAGAAAAAAGGAAACTTCTCATGGATCTGTGGCAGAGTCTTGGCCGATCCGATAAGTGATGGTCGACACAAAATCCCTTGTTAACCCAGGACAAACCTTCTCAGTATGCGAAAAAACTCGCTCCCAGCCAATATTTGCAATTAGCCGCTGGACTTCATTCTTGATTCCCAGTTTCTCCAACAGATCGAAATCTAAATAACTGGTCAGCACGTACAAGCATTCGGAGAATAAAGCATAGGCAGCCTTCTTGTTTCCCGAGACCCAGTTCGGCACTTTGGAAATATTGACTGAGGGTTGGCTGGAGGAACTAGAAGCTATAGCTGAACTCTTTCTTTTAGGAGCCACTGCGTGAAAATAAAAACCAAGATCAATAGCATTAAAAGTGTATAAAATAGCAATGGTCCTAAATATCTAGCATCAATTATCAAGCTTATTCTAACCAAGCATAATCGTTCTCACATACCCATTTGATCCTATAAGAAATAAATTAATTCAAAAAATAATCTAAGAATGCTCAATGATTACATATTCCACAATTAAACACCACAACAAATTAAATTCGATATTCCACCTTGATAGGAGTTGCAATAATCTGGAAAATTAATCATTGTGGCATTTTTTCGATCAACTAATATGCAGCAAATATACTTTCTGAAATATTCAATTGTAGGCATCAACGACAAGCCAAAATTTAAATTGGAAGCAAGAAAATGTAGAACAACACTGGTAAAGTCTAACAAATTCCAATTGCAGCCAAGAATTTGAGTAAAATCAATCAACCAAAATCATGCACAAAAACACATGCCCTAACTTCCCAATCTAAATTCGTTCATGGTTTCAACGTCAGAGATGTAAAATTGAGAATAGAAATAAGAATTGAGAATAATCACAATATTAATTCAGAGCATAATGAGGCGAAAATTCTAAATGGTTATAAAATTGAGAACTCAAAAGCATAGCCATGGAGAAGAACATGAACAGAGAAAAAGAAACACAAAGAGAAAATAAATGAAAATGAAGAATAAGAAAGAACGAGCAAAATTACTTACTTATTGTAGGTTCGCAGAAATCGAAGCCTAAAAGAGAGAATTGAAGCATAAAATAGTAGAAGATAATGAAAAGTGCAAGCTTTGAGAGAGTAATGAGTGGTAGAGTGAGAGATAAAACACAGAAAACTGGGATTTTAAAACAGATTTTCGTGGGGGTCACGGTGGTAACAAACTGGTTGCCACCGTGACATACCCAAAATTTTCAATCCAGATTTGAACCGCCACATGGTCACTGTGACAACTAAATCGGTTGCCACCGTGACATACCACAATTTCAAAACAGAATCAAAACTTCAACATGTCACTGTCACAATGGATTTCATTGCCACCGTGACATGTGCAAACTTAAAAACATAATGCAACCCACCTTGGGTACCATTAAGGATCTGCAAGGTTGTCGATCGCTAAAGCCCCATCATATCTTGATTCAAAATAAGGCTTCACACGATGTCCGTTTACCTTGAACTCGTTTTCACCCCTCGGATGCTTCAATGTTTCCACTCCAAATTGATCATCTCCCACAACTTCATAAGGTCCCTTCCACCGTGATTTTAGCTTTCCTGGAAATAAACACAACCTACTATCATATAAAAGAACTTTCATACCTGGAATGAATTCTTTCCTGACCAATTTCTTGTTGTGCCATTTCTTTGTGTTTTCCTTATACTTCTCTGCTTGTTCATACGATCAATAGCGTATCTCTTCCAGTTCATTCATCTAGAGAAGTCTCTTCTCACCTGCACTCTTGATATCAAAATTTAGAAACTTAGTTTTCCAATAAGCTTTGTGTTCTAGTTCGACAGGGAGATGACATGATTTATAGTCTTCTCTAGGATGGCCTTAAGTTCCCGGTTGGACACTTCAACCTGACCATTAGCTTGAGCATGATAAGGGGTGGTGACCTTATGCCTAACTCCAAATTTTTTCAATAAAGCCTTGAATTGGTAGTTAACAAAATGTTTACCACCATCACTAATAATTGCTCTAGGGGCTCTATATCGGGTGAATATATTCTTCCTCAAGAAATCTAGTACAACTTTGGCATCACATGTTCTAGTGGCTATGGCTTCTACCCATTTACTCACATAGTCAACTGCCACTAAAATATACTCATACCCATAGGAAACCGGAAAAGACTCCATAAAGTCTATTCCCCACAAATCGAACAGTTCTACCTCAAGCAAATTGGTTAAGGGCATCTCATCTTTCCTAGAAATGTTGCCTACCCTTTGGCATCTATCACAGGTTTTCACAAAAAATTGCACATCTTTAAACATAGTAGGCCAATAAAAACCAAAAGATAGAATTTTCGATACCGTTCTATTTGGCCCATGGTGTCCACCAGCTTCCCCACTGTGACAAGCCGTGATGATTTCACCCTTCTCCTCATATGAGATACACCTCCTTAGCACTTGATCAGCACACAGGTGAAACAAATAAGGGTCATCCCAAATGTAGTGTTTGGCATCTGCTTTCAGCATCTTCCTTTGCTGCCATGTGAATTCCTTTGGCATAAATCCTCCTACAAGAAAATTAGCAAAATTAGCAAACCAAGGAAAAGAAATTTCACTTGCAAATAAAGCACAAATATGTTCATCAGGGAATAAATCTAAAATTTCCCCTTTTTCAATGTGATCATTATCTAATCTTGACAAATGATTCGCCACAAAATTTTTCGCCCCCTTCTTATCTTTGATTTCCACATCAAACTCTTGTAAGAGGAGCTCCCATCGAATTAGTCTTAGTTTCAACTCCTTCTTAGCAAACAGATGTCTTAAGGCTGCATGGTCAGGTCACACCACAATTTTTGTACCCAGCAAATATGGCCTGAACTTCTCAAAAGCATAAACGATTGCAAGAAGCTCCTTCTCAGTTGTGGTGTAATTGACTTGGGCTCCTGTCAAAGTATGGCTTGCATAGTAAACTGCATAAAATACCTTCTCCCGTCTTTGCCCCAGCACTGCCCCTACTGCATAATCACTAGCATCACACATTAATTCAAAAGGCAAATTCCAATCCAGAGATATAATCACCGGGGCGAAACAATCCTCTGTTTCAAAGTTTCAAAAGCTAGCATACACTCATTATTAAAATCAAAAGGGGCATCTTTCATCAACAAATTGGACAAGGGTTTAGCAATTTTCGAGAAATCTTTGATAAATCGGCGGTAAAACCCTGGATGCCTTAAAAAACTCCTAATGCCCCTGACACTAGTTGGGGGTGGCAATTTTTCTATCACTTCCACCTTGGCCTTATCAACCTCTATCCCTTTCTCAGAAATTTTGTGCCCAAGTACAATGCCTTCTCTCACCATAAAGTGACATTTTTTCGAATTCAATACTAAGTTGGTCTTTTCACGCCTCCCTAGCACCAAATCAAGATGCTCTAAACAGCTCTCAAAATCTGCCCCATAAATGGTGAAATCATCCATAAATACCTCCATAAATTTCTCTATGATGTCATGAAAAATAGCCATCATACACCGCTGAAACGTAGCCGGTGCATTACATAATCCGAAAGGCATTCCCCTATAGGCGAATGTGCTATAAGGACAGGTAAAGGTCATTTTCTCTTGATCTTCAAGGGCTATGGGAATTTGTAAATACCACGAAAACCCATCAAAAAAATAATAAAACCTATTCCCTGCTAGCCTCTCTAACATCTGGTCAATAAATGGCAAAGGGAAATGATCTTTTCTTGTGGCATTGTTTAATCTTCTAAAATCAATACAGACTCTCCAACCCATAACTGTACGAGTTGGAATCAATTCATTTAGCTCATTCTTAACCACTGTCATCCCCCCTTCTTAGGCACACATTGTACTGGACTAACCCATTTACTATCAGAAATAGGATAGATTATACCTAAGTCAAGGAGTTTAAGTACCTCCTTCTTTACCACTTCTTGCATTGCCGGATTCAGTCTCCTTTGGGGCTGAGCTACCGGCTTACATTCGTCCTCCATCGGTATTCGGTGAGTACAATAGTTTGGGTCAATCCCCTTTAAATTCGACGTCTCCCATCCGATTGCATCTTTGTGATTTTTCGGCACCTCAAGTAGCTTTTTCTCCTCAGGACCTGTCAACAAAGAGGAGATAATTACTGGTTTTTTCTCATTCTCTAAAAACACATATTTTAAATGAGAAGGAAGGGTTTAAGTTCAGGAATTGAATCCCCCTTTTTCGGATTAAGCTCTTCTTGCTATGATTCCTCTTCTTCACCTTCTTTCTCCACAACTGCTATCACTTCTCCCCCTATCTCTTCTTCCAACTCTTCACCCTCCATTGAATGTATCCAACTCACATTCACTAGGTCAGCTCCCAAAACATTTTCTTGAACTTCCTCTACACACTCCTCCACCATATCTACAAAATAAATAGACTCCTCCATATCACTCGATGGATACTTTTGAGCCTTGTTCATGTCCACCACTAGCTCTTCATCATTGAACCGTAGGGTGACCGTTTGACCATGTACATCGATTAAAGCCTTTGTTGTATTTAAAAATGGCCTCCCCACAATGAGTGGTACCTTTCGATCTTCTTCCATTTCCATTACTACAAAGTCCACTGGAAAAATGAATTTTTCCACTTTTACTAGCAAATCCTCGATTATCCCCTTTGATCTCCTTACCGACCTATGCGCAAGTTGGAGTCTCATTCCCGTCTCCTTGAGCTCTCTAAGATTAAGTTTCCTGCAAATAGAATACGGAATTAAATTTATGCTAGCACCTAAATCACACAAAGTACTCCCATAAAAGTTCTCACCAATTTCACAGGGTAACGTGAAAGTACCTAGGTCCTCCAATTTTTCAGTGATCTTGTTCATTATTATAGCACTGCAATTTTCTGTGAACTGCACAGTCCCATGCCCTTCTAATTTCTTTTTATTAGAACATAATTCTTTCATGAATTTCGTATAATCGGGCTTGTGAGCTAAGGCTTCAACAAATGGTAAATTAATATGCAATTTCTTAAACATCTCAAGAAACCTAGCCAATTGCTCATTTTTCTTTTCTTTTCTAGCCTCAGCAGGAAATGGCAATCTATTAATATCAAGATCCTCTATTTTAGGTTTCACTAGACTCTTACCCTTTCATGCGTAGGAGCATTTTCATTAACTTCTACACTAGAGTTAAAGTTACTTACCTTCTGTGTTGGCTCCTCCTTACTTATTGATGGTGAAGAAATTTTACCTTGGTCCTCTCCTTGCACTACCTCCTTGCCACTTCTTAATGTGATTGCTTTAGCATCTTCATTAGGATTCCGGCCCACATTCGAAGGAAAAGTCCCCGATTGTCTTTGAGACATAGAAGTTGCAAGCTGACCCAACTGAGTTTCCAAATTCCTCATGGAAGCATCTTGATTTTGGTTCCATTGTTCTTGAGATTTCCACCTTGCTTCTTGGTTAGCCATGAACTGTTATTGGCTAGTCACAAATTGATGTTAACTGTTCATGAAGCTAGCTAACATATCTTCAAGGTTTGGCTTTTTCTCTTGAACAGGTGGCCTAGGTTGATATCCCGGTGGATGGTAAGATTGAGGTTGTGGTTGATTTAAACCCTGCCCTTGGTTATAGTTTGGTGGATATGGTGTTTGGTAATGAGTGGATGGTTGAGTTTGGTATGACTGGTTGTGGTTGTGATGAATGTTTTGGTTGAAGGGAGCTCTCACTTGTGGTTGAGAAGATGATGCGTTCTGATTTCCATCCTTCCAAGAGAAGTTTGGGTGATTCCTCTAACTCGGATGGTACGTGTTACTGTAGGGGTCATTTCTTCGGTAATCTCCCACAGCATTTACATCTACCATTGTTCCACCCTCCTAAACATACTGCCCACCTTCAAATAGCCCACTCTCTTAAACGGAGGCTACATTTTGAACTTTCAATCCACTCATCTCTTTCTGCAGTGACTCAATCTGTACCTTCAGCATCGACACTTCATCCACATTATGTATCCCTTGCCTTTTCGGAACTGATCTGGGAGCAGCCCATTGAACATCATTTACTACCATCTCATCCAGCAGATGGAAAGCTTCTTCTGGTAGCCATAATAGAATGTTGTCATTAAATGGTAGACCGCTATCTCATGATGTGGACAACTCCTTAATAACCTCCTAAACCTTTCCCAAGCCTCATGAAAAGGCTCCTCATTCATTTGGCAAAAACCCAAAATACTGTTGCGGATATTTGCAGTCTTTGCAGGAGGGAAAAATCTCATCAAAAACTTCTCTTGCAACTGATCCCATGATCTGATTAACTGGCAAGATAACATTTGCAGCTATTCCCTCGCTTTTTCGATCAATGTGAAAGGAAATAATTTTAATCTTACCGCATCAGATGTCACCCCTGGAATCTGAACTGTATCGCTAACCTCCAAAAATATATCCAGGTGTTGCGCAGGATCTTCCAATTCTGAACCCGAACACTGGTTCCTCTGTACCATATTGATGGTTGCTTGTTTAAGCTCAAACTGCACTCCCCTAGGTAGCGCAATCATATGATGATCCTCATTGCATCTCGGTACAGCATAGTCCCTTAACGTCCTCTGCCTAGGGACCTCTTCTCTATAATTACCCAGCATCTCTTCTTGTGCCCTCGGCACTTGTTCATTTTCGGGAGGAAATTCATCAATGTTAGGATTGTTTTCCATATTATTTTCCCAAGTAGCTCTCCTTCATTTATGTAAAGTCCTCTCGATTTCAGGGTCGTAGGGTGCAATTTGTCCTCGTCTCAATCTACTAATGCACCACAACTACCTGAAAAGAATAAACAAAAATAAAATAAGAAAAAGAAAAACACATACAAATAATAATCAAAACTCACAAACAACGCCAATTCCGGCCAACGGCATCAAAAACTTGACGCGACCTCAGCAAGTGTACTGAATCGGCAAGTAATACAGTGGGGTAAAGTTAAGATGCCTAATTATCGTACCCAAGGGATTGTGTGTGTAAGTAACGAAAATTAAATGTACATTAAAGAATTCCCAATTGTTTGAATTGATTGAGCTATCTATTGATTAAAAATAAAGAAATTAAACAACGAAAAGGCAAATCAAAATAAAAGAACTAAATTGACATCTGTGACGCGCGCCGAACCTCGGGGCTCCCTGAACCGCCCGCTTTTAGGGCGATCGGGATGAGGCTCACGTGAACTTGTAAGAAATTACAAGTGCGTCCATTGTGGGCAACAAGGAGGTTTCTTGGAGTCGCCACCCAATAGAATATTGGGAAAGGTCGTCTAGGCTTAGTAAGCCTAAGACAGCACTGCTATGTCAATTATAGGCAAGTCGGAGGTGTTTTGGAGGTATCCACCCTAATGATAGGATGGTCCTCTAGCATCACGCTTGGGCAAACCAGAGGTGTCTTGGAGGTATCCACCTTAATAGAACATTAAGGTGGCCCTCTCACCTCGTGGCGCCTAGAACTGTGCAAGTTTGATCCTTTTATGCGACACAAGAGGTGTCTTGGAGGTTTCCACCCCAACAAAATGTTGAGGTGGCCCTCTCGCCTCATTGAGCCCAAAGACCATAGTAGGTTCAGGACTTCCCATTTATTCATACCTTGGTTAAGTTTATAATTGAGTTTTATATTTAGCGTTTCATCCCATTTCTCATTCAATTTAATGCAATTAATTAAAGCGCATGTCAATCACATAATGGAAGCGATGAATAAAGCAAGATTAAAATAAAGTACATGGAAATAAATACAACAAAACTAGGGGCGGAATACAACCCCCTTGTAAATAGAATATAAATCATACGTAAATCGGGATATTGATTAAGAATGAGGACATTGGTCCTCGCATACATACTTTTAAAAAAAATGTTAAAGGTGATGGTTTATTTGGGTATGAAAAACTAGGACATTGGTCCCATTTTTATTTAGAAAAAAATGCTAAATTAATTAATAGAAATATTTTTGTGATTTTCTTTTTAACGTGCATAAATAATTTTATTAAAGATTACATGGCAAAATAAA
Organism: Excoecaria cochinchinensis; assembly: GCA_947683425.1. Taxonomy (NCBI): domain Eukaryota; kingdom Viridiplantae; phylum Streptophyta; class Magnoliopsida; order Malpighiales; family Euphorbiaceae; genus Excoecaria; species Excoecaria cochinchinensis. The sequence goes on from CANTUQ010000004.1 coordinate 11,544,853, forward strand.
TGAAAAAGCCAAATAAATGAAATATTACAAATAAAGCAATTAAATATCTAACCCAAATGAGCCTTCCGGATCTCCTCGTGTGCTCGCAAATCTGCCCAAAAGGGAAAATAAGTTGTGAAATAAAAATAAAACACAAATAAAATAATGTTAGTGATTGAATCAATTAAGTATAATAAATGGTAAAATAAGGTGACATCAAAATGACAAATGAATTAACATGTTAACAATTTAAAATAAATGAGAAAAATGTATTATGAATGACAAATGAATTAAATGATGTGATTGAAATAAATAAAAAAGGTTAATGAATTAATGCATAAAAATATGATCATGATAATAATAATGAATAATGAAAATAAACAAATAAATGAATAAATAATAAATATATAATAATGAAAAATAATGATAAAAAATGAATAAAAGAATGATGAAAATAATTAAATGAGTGACATGATTAATTAATGTTATCCCAATTAACATAAAATATTTACATGGCAAAAGGATCAATCAAAATAAATTAATTAATTACATGTTAAAAATAATGAGAAATAACAGCAAAAATAGATTATTTACATGTTAGCAATAATAAGAAATCAATATTTACATGTTAGAAAAATAATATATTAACATATTAAATCAGACAAATATAAATGCAATAGAGCAAATAAATAAATAAATGAAAATAATAAAAATAATAATAATATAAATGTTAATAAATTAAATATGAACAAAATAATAAAAAATAAATAGATCGAGCCCATAATGTTTACCCTCAGAGTTTCGGATTCGATGAAGGTAAAAATGATGATTGATTTCCTTTTTTGTGATGTGCAAGATTAGAGTTGAATAATAAAAATGTTGTAATTTTATTCCAAGGAAAAACATGCTTAAAAAAATGATGGAAGAAAATAAAAAATTCTTTAAGAACAAAAAATCAATTTCTTTGCCTAAAGAATGATTTTTATTGATAAAAATGTTCTTATGAATAAACAATTATTTTGTTTGTTCCAAAGAAAAAAATCATTTATGAGAAAAAAAACTTGTTTTTTAGAAAATCAAATGAAAAATTAGATTCAAAGAACAAACAATCATTTTGTTTGTCTCAAAACCAATTTTTCATCAAAAAAGGGATTAAAAATAAAAAAAAAAACCTTGAAAAAAGTTTAATTGAAAATAAATAACAAGTTAAAAAATGAATTTTGAGAGCAAACAATTATTATGTTTGTCTCAAAATTAAATTCCATGAATAAAACTCCTTCTAAAAATATATTTAGAAGAAATTTTATTGGAAAAAGAAGAAGAATTGATGAACTTTATTTTTATTTTTTGTTGGCGAAAACTCTAAAAACCTAGAGAGAATTTGCTGAAGCAGAAGAAGAGAAAAAAGTAAAAAAAAAACCCTAAAAAAATTCCCCCATTTCTCTTTCCATATTTTTATTTTTATATGAAGAAAATGGAAAATAAAATTAATTAAGAAGAAAAATTCCAATTAAATCAGATCTTATTTAATTTGAATTTTAAAAAAGAAAAAAAAACCTTTAAAAACCCAAAAAAATGGGTGTGACGCCCGCCGAATCCCGTGGCCTCCCGAGGGCCCGCTTTAGGGCGATCAGGAGAGGTTCATAAAGCTTGTAAGGTATTTACAAGTGCGTCTATTTCGGGCAACAATGAGGTTCCTTGGAGTCGCCACCCAATAGAACATTGGGAAGGGTTGTCTAGCCTCAGCGAGCCTAAGACGGTGCATACATATCCATCTTGAGCTAGCCAGAGAGATCATGGAGGCCTCATCCTCTACCCCCTGGAGCCTAGGATTGTAAATTTAAGTCTTTTGGTGAGACTCAAGAGGTGTCTTGGAAGTCCTAGACCTCTCACCTCATTGTGCCCCAAAGACAAGAGTGAGTTCAGGACTTCTCATTTATTTGCACCTTGATTAATATTATAATTCAGTTTTGAATTTATTGTTTCATCAACTTTCCACACGATGCATTTAACTTAAGGCGCAATCATTCACATCAAAGGCGATAAATAAAGCATTATTAAAATAAACATCCTCAAATCAAATTACAATAAAACTAGGAGTGGAATACAACCCCCTTTATAAAAGTAATATGTAAATCATACAAAAATCGGGATATTCATTGGAGTGAGGACATTGGTCCTGCCATGCCTATTTATTACAAACTGATCTTTTAAGAAGTGTCAATTTTGTTGGTTAAAAAAAAGGACATTGGTCCATAGCTTTTGAGAAAACCCCAAATTAATTACTACAAAAATATTTGGCCCTTTTCACTTTAACGACATTGAAATGATCTTAATAATAACATGAATAAAAGGCAAGGGTAAAGAAAGAACCCGGATGGAAATCCTCAGATTGGCACGATCATCATCGTTTACAACTCCAATTTCAACATGGTCAAAAGAATAACTCATGAAAACAAACATGTTAGTGTTAAAGTCATGAATAAAATAGGGAAAAATAACATAACAAGAAGCTTTAAAAGAAATGGGTTAAAAGATAAAAGGTAGAAAATAAACTAAAAGTTTTTCAAAATTCCAATTCTTTACAAAAAAAATATTTAAAAAAAAAAATTAAGATGAGTCAAGTTAAATAACACAAATATCAATCCAGAATGTTTACTCTCGGATTTTACCTTTTTGGGTGAATGTCGAATGATTTCGGTCCCCGCACGCTCCACAAGGATCAGATAAAAAATAGATCAAAGCAAGAGAAATTGTATTTTCCCTTTTTGAAATTTTAATAGCGATCGAGTGTTTGAACTAGCTGTATTGATGGAAACGAATGAATTTCGCTACCTCAATTTGGCTTAATTCATAAGAAAAATTTGAGTAGATCAATTAATTGGAAGAATTTTTCTCAAAACAAAATTCTTAAAATAAACAGATATTTTTTATCTTTGGAAAATTGCCCACAAAAATCTTTTTTCTAAAAATCCAACTTCTCAAAATTTGGCTCACTTTTTCTCCAAAAATTTGTCAAATTTTTTAACCCCTAAAAATGGAATTTAGCCCACTATTTATAGGGTTTTTAGGAGATAAAATCAGATAAGCATCAATTTAAAGTTTGAATTTGAAAAGGAGTTTTAAAATCCAATTTTTAACCCTAATCCTATCCCCATTTGAAAGATTTTAGATTAAATTTTATCCAATCCGGCGATATCTGATCAGATCCACTACCGACGGGCATCCCTACAACTACCGACGGGCGTCCCTACTAAGGGCACGAGTGGAAATTTGGGTACAGACGGGTCGAAACGCGGGATAGGGACAGGCGTCCCTACTCAGACACGTGTCCATCCCTAGCTACAAACGGGCCGTAGCACGGGACTAGGGACGAGCGTCCCTACTCAGACACGTGTCCGTCCCTAGCTACAGACGGGCCGTCCCAACTATGCGTAAAGACAGGGATCACCCCAAGTAGAGACGGGCGTCTCTACTCAGACGGTCAACCCGTCTGCAGAACTTTTTAACCAAAATTTCCCAAACTCTTTCAAAACCTCACGCTACAGAGAAAAAATTTTAATCCTTGTGAAACCGAAAGACGAAAACCTCCGAATTCCATCCATTTATCTGGAAACCAACGTGGATCTCTTCATCGGGTAACTCTGACCTGGACTGCCTCAAGACCCGGTGTCTACAGCGGGATAAAAAATGGATTTTTGGGTGAAAAATCGGAAAACAATGATTTTGGGGCCAAAAAGGCCAATTTCGGTGGAACAGGTGCGACGGACGGCCGTCGTGCGCGCTGTGCGCGATGGCGCTCCACGTTGCAGCATCGCCCCACAGACGTGGCTAACGCTCGACCCTTTTTTTTTAAAAAAAAACTTTAAAATTAACTAAAAATTCTACAATTTCTAAATCCCATTTTTTAAATCTAATTTTAAAAATATTTTTTACTATTTTTTTATTTTTTCACTCTAAAATGCAAATTTGAACAGGAAATCATCATTTTCAACCTTTTTGCCTGTGAGTAGGCATCTTATCATCATTGGATAACTCTGATCTGGGCTATCTCAGGACCCGGTGTCTACAGTTGCCCCCAATTTTGGGGAAACTAGTGCACTAGTGCCTAGATGAGCCAAAATTCAGAGAAGAAGGAAAGAGATGCGTACCTGAGGCAGCCCTTACCTTTTTGCCTTATGGAATATTGTGACTTGTTGCCGTTGAGCTGTAGTACTATCTGACTGTGGCTCGTTTGCAATTGTTTCTATCGCATTGTCCTGTTCGCCTCCGGTCGGCTTGCACGGCATCTGTGAGATGCGGTGTCGTCTAACCACAATCCCGTTGTGATATGTTCTATCGCGTGTGCCCTGCTGTCCTCATCTCGGCATGTACGGTGGCTGATCTGTCCCGCTGGCCTCATCTCAGCTTGCACGGCGTCTGCGAGATGCGCTGTCGTCTAACCATAATCCCGTTGCGATCTGTTCTATCGCGTGTGCCCCGCTATCCTCGTCTCGGCATGCACAATGGCTGATATGTCCCGCTGGCCTCATCTCGGCTTGCACGGTGTCTGCGAGATGCAATACTCTTTGACTACAACCTCTTTGTGATCTATTCTATCGCATGTGCCCCACTGTCATTGTCGCGGCATGCACGGTCGCAGGTCTGTCCCGTTGGCCTCATCTTGGCTTGCACGGTGTCTGTGAGATGCAGTGTTTTCTAACTACAACCTCTGTTTGTGATCTGTTCTATCGCTAGTGTCCCGCTAGCCTCATCTCGGCCTGCACGGTGTCTATGAGGTGCAGTACTCTCTGAATACAACCTATATTTGCGATTTGTTCTATTGTTGGTGTCCCGTTAGCCTCGTCCCGGCCTGCATGGTGTCTGTGAGCTGCAGTACTCTATGACTACATCCTCTGTTTGCGATTTGTTCTATCGCTGGTGTCCCGCTAGCCTTGTCCCAGCCTGCACGATGTCTGTGAGGTGCTGTACTCTCTGACTACAACCTTTGCTTGCTATTTGTTCTATCGCTAGTGTCCTGCTAGCCTTGTCCCGGCATGCACGGTGTCTGTGAGGTGCAGTACTCTCTGACTACAACCTCTGTTTGCGATCTGTTCTATCGCTGGTGTCCCGCTAGCCTTGTCCCGGCATGCACGGTGTCTGTGAGGTGCAGTACTCTCTGACTACAACCTCTGTTTGCGATTTGTTCCATCACTGGTGTCCCGCTAGCCTCGTCCCGGCCTGCACGGTGTCTGTGAGGCGCAATACTCTCTGACTACAACCTCTGTTTGCGATCTGTTCTATCGCATGTAATTGAACGTTCTGTCTTGGTAACTGCTTCTGGGCTTGCACAGCATAACCTTGGTAACCTCCAACTGATCCGTGTAACATCCTATTTGCTAACCATTATTCGGTCAGTGTAATATCTGCTAACCACCATTCGGTCAATACAATATCTGATCTGCTAACCACCATCCGGTCAGTATAATATCTGATCTGCTAACCACCATCCGGTCAGTACAATATCTTATCTGCTAACCCCCATCCGGTCAATATAATATCTTATCTGCTAACCACCATCCGGTCAGTACAATATCTGATCTGCTAACCACCATCCGGCTAATACAATATTCTAATCTGCTAACCCCCATCCAGCTAGTACAATATTCTGATCTGCTAACCCCCATCTGGCTAGTACAATGTCTGATCTGCTAACCCCCATCTGGCTAGCACAATATTCTGATCTGCTAACCCCCATTCGGCTAGTACAATATTCTGAGCTGCTAACCCCCATCCGGCTAGTACAGTGTCGGATCTGCTAACCCCTATCCGGGTAGTATAATATATGATCTGCTAACCACCATCCGGTCAGTTTAATATCTGATCTGCTAACCACCATCCGGTCATTTTAATATCTGATCTGCTAACCACCATCCAGTCAGTTTAATATCTTATCTGCTAACCCTCATCCGGCTAGTACAATGTCTGATCTGCTAACCCCATCCAGCTGGTACAATGTCTGATCTGCTAACCCCATCCGGCTAGTACAATATTCTGATATGCTAACCCCCATTTTGCTAGTACAATGTTTGATCTACTAACCCCCATCCGGCTAGTACAATATTCTACTAACCACTATGATGTAGTGTCTGATTTGCTAACCACCCTCCGGTTAACCCAAAGCCTTACTGTTAACCATCCTTAGGTCGGTATGGTGACTCGTTCATCGTTTTCTTTACTGGCGCTTATCCTGAGCCTCTTCTTTTTTTTTTCTACAAAAAAGGGAAAAGCAACTGTGCAAGGTATATAAAAGAGATGCTTACCTGTGGCAGTACATACTTGTTGGGGCCGGTGTCAGATGGGTGCCCCCTAAAGGATGGTTGGTTTTTCCCCAAATATTGATTCCTCTATCATCTCCATCGGGGTCTTCTTGTTGGAAAGGCCTATGTGTCTCTTAAGAGGGCTATGTGCTCGCAGGGAGATTTTGAAAATCTGTGCTCACTGAGAGTCTTTGACGCTCATTGAGAGTCTTTGACGCTCATTGAGAGTCTCACTGGGAGAGTTTGATGCTCACTGGGAGAGTTTGATGCTCACTGGGAGACTTTGATTTCGAGCCTCCAGAGAGGAAATTATGTTTGAGCCTCCTTAGAGGAAAATTATATTTGAGCCTCCTCAGAGGAAATTATATTTGAGCCTCCAGAGAGGAAATTGGACTTGAGCCTCCTCAGAAGAAATTATATTTGAGGTTTTGTTACTTGCCTGCAGGCGGATAGGATTCAATGTCTTTGGCATCTCTTAAAATGATCCTTGTTTTTTGTTTTTATTTTTGTTTTTGTTTGTTTTCTTGTTTTTGGGATTCTTATATTTTGGATGTATTTGAATTTTATAGTATGTTGAATTTTCAAGTCCTTGAAAATATCTTCTTCTTTTTTGTTTTGTTGTTGTTGAGAATTTGTATTCTGTTGTTTTTGTTTTTGTGTTTGAAGAGTTGTATTCTTTGTCATTTGAATTTGGATTTTGTACATTTATTATGTGATGTGTCTGAGTGTACATTTATTCATTTGACCTTAAAATTACCATTTAATCCTTACACTATCATCTTTAAACCAGTTTACACTTTAATCCTTTAATTTGCTATTCATTTGTTAAATTACATTTAGGTCCTCAATATTAATAGAAATTACGATTATGTCCCCAATTTTGCCTTATTTACTAAAATACCCTTATTTACATTTTTCTTTCATCTTAATCATTACATAACCTGCCAAATTATATTTTAGTCCCTAATTTGGAGTTCTATTCCAAGTAGAACTCTAATCCATTTAGAATTATGATCCAATTAGTGTTTTAATCTAAATAGAGTTCTAATTCATTTAGAGTTCTAATCCAATTAGAGTTCTAATCCAAATAGACTTCTAATCCATTTAGAGTTATAATCCAATTAGAGTTCTAATCCATATAGACTTCTAATACGTTTAGAGTTCTAATCCAAATATAATTCATTAATTAAATCTAAGTCCTTTAACTTACCATACTTTTGTAAAATTACAAATTGGTCCTTAAATTAACATTTGAATGTCAAATTACACTTTAGTCCCTATATTTTATTTTCTTTACACTATTATCATTTTATTTACACTTTTCACTTAATTATCACTTATTTTCTCTCTTGAGTGCAAAATTACCATTTTGTCCCTAAACTTTCTATTTCTTTCAATTTAGTCCTTTATTTACACTTTTTCTCCAAACATCACAATCAATCTCATTTTAATCAATTTCTTTAAATTTTGCCCCTAGTACCATCTAGTAGGAATCACTAGACTTGATATACGGGGACTGGACTCTATAGCCCTAACCTACCGAAGTGGCCACTAGGGGGCCAAATTACACTTCGATAGTGTCGGAGTGACCACTAGGGGTCCCAATTATACTCCGACGACACTATATTTACACTTTACACTACACTAAAACTTATAAATAGATAGTCATTGATCTACACTTGCAAGTCGCCATGACTTGCTACCGCGACATACATTGGTGTTCCTATGGCTAGCCATCTATATCCTGAATTAGATTTACTACCAGATCACTAAGGGCAATACATAATCATTAATCATTACACTTTCACTTATGATACAATATGGAACAAATCCACAATATTAATCAATACAATATAGTTTCACTTTTAGTTCATTCTTTTTCCATCAGTTCCATTCCAATTCACTCAATATTCAATATAAACTTCATTCATAGCATAAGCTCACTTAAATGTAGACATATTTTATCATTTTCATGGTAAACATAATACAATATCACACTTTAATATATACAATTATACAATATTAATTTCAAATAAACTCACACACACTTATTTTTCATTCTCTTTTCATTTTATACCATTAATTCTTAATAAATAATCAAATTACACATCATTTAAAACATGATCACCATTCTGCCAAGTTAACTTTCATTCACTATAATTTATTCTTTTCACCTTAATCACTCATTTAGCTATGTTACATGATAAATTACTTAGATATAATTCATTTTAGTATTTTATCACAAAACATACATGATTACCATGTTAAATACCATTTGGCCTAAACATTACTTCCACAATAACTTCACTTTTTCTTGCTTTAACCATTCCTTTAATTGGATACCTTGTTAAATGTTATCTAAACGTCATTTATAGGCCATAACAATCAAGTATAGATGAAGTAAACTTAGGTATACCATTCGGCCCAAGTGTGAACACTCCACTAAAGTTTTATCCTTTAAATTTAGGCATTCAAAACATCATTATAACCTTTCCCAACATGGCTATAAGGTTAGATTCAATTATAAATGCATAAATCACATACATACAATGTAAATATAACTTAAAATCATACTTTTTCAATGGAAAAGGAAGGATATTGTATCCACTAACCTTATTTTCTTGGTCTCCACATCTTAAACATCCTTCCATAGCCATTGCTCCATAAAACACCACCACTTTCCTCATTCTCCAATAGTGGCCGAATATAAACATCAAAGAAATCACCATAAATTTGCTTCTTTTATGTAATAAAATTTTATAAACATACTCTAGACATCCTAAAATACCTATTTAAACCTTTAAATCAATTTAAAAATATCAACTCTACATACCTCAATTTGGCACATAAACTTTTCCACTTGTTTTCTCCCACTTCTTCTACTTGAAATGAAGTATAATTACCACCATCATATTCTAAAGAGACTAAAATTTGCTTATGGGCTGGGATTCGGGGAGAGATGAAGAGAGTGTGGAAGAAAATGGAGGAAAATATGAAGAACTCAATTAGGCCAAAGGAGGTGGAAAAGAAGGTTGGTTTCTCTAAGGATTTCTCTAGTGAAATCTGGTCTTGAGAGGTTTATATAGGCTGAATTTGAACCAAACCCATCCAACCAAAGTGGTCCAACTGGTTTGAACAAAAATTTCTATTTTTAGGCTAAATTCCACTGTTCAATGGTAACTATAAGTTACTCAATTATTTTCACTCCCAACTAATTCTATCATTCTTAGAATAAAAAAAATAGGCTCCTTAAAAATTTTAGTTCAATCGGAGTTCGTTTGGGGCCCGGTTCACTTAAACCGGTCTGATTCAACACTGTTCGGTTCTGCAGTAATCCACTGATCTATTGCTGTCAAAAATTCCTAAAAATTATTTTAAATCTTTACAGAACCCACATTACATCTTGTGATGCGCGCCAAACCCCGTGGCCTCCCGAAAGACCGCTTTTAGGGCGATCGGGATGGGATTCATTAAAACTTGTAAGGTATTTACAAGTGCGTCTATTTTGGGCAACAATGAGGTTTCTTGGATTCGCCACCCAATAGAACATTGGGAAGGGTCGTCTAGCCTCAGCGAGCCTAAGACGGCGTATACATATCCATCTTGGTTAAGCCAGAGAGATCTTGGAGGTCTCAGCCTCTACCCCCTAGAGCCTAGGATTTGTAAATTTAAGTCTTTTGGTGAGACTCAAGAGGTTTCTTGGAAGTCCTAGACCTCTCGCCTCGTTTAGCCCCAAAGACCAGAGTGAGTTCGGGACTTCCCATTTATTCATACCTTGGTTAAGTTTATAATTGAGTTTTGAATTTATTATTTCTTCCCATTTCACATACATTTAATGCAATTAATTAAAGCGCACAACATACATTTAAGAAAAGCGGTAAAAGCATAAGTAAAAATATTAAAATAAAACTAGGGGCGGAATACAACCCCCATTGTAAATAAAATACAGATCATGCATAAATCGAGATATTCATTAATGGTGAGGACATTGGTCCTTGCATGCATATTATTATGAAACAATTTTTATGTGATGATTTTGGATGGAGAAAATTGAGACATTGGTCCCATTTTTATTTAGGAAAAATACCAAGTTAATTAATAAAAATGGTTTAGTGACTTTCTTTCTAGCGGGCCTAAATAAACAATTTTATAAGAAAATTATATGGCAAAAATAAATAAATAAAATAAAAAAGCCAAATAAATAAAATATTACAAATAAAGAAAAATAAATATTCCGAGGGAGCCTTTTGGACCTCCCCGTGTGCTCGCAAAAACGCCCAATCAAAAAAATGAGTTTAGACATAAAAAAACAAAATACAAATAAAATAACGTTAGTAATTAAATCAATTAAATCAACTAAACATACAAAATAATGAATAACAAATTAAAATAAAATAAGATGACATGAGAAAAATGATATTTGAACCAAAATGTTAACAAACCAAAATAAATGAGAAACATGCATTGTATTTGATAAATGATTAAATGATGTGATGAAAATAAAATAAAAAATATTAATTAATTAATACATGAAAATATACACATGATGAAAATAATGATGAAAAGTGAAAAATGATAAATGAATAAATAAACAAATAATAATAAATAAATCATGTAACAATGATAAAAAGAATAATAAAAGTTAGTAAACAAAGGAATGATGAAAATAATAATGATATATGATAAGGTTAATTGATGTGCTCATAATTAATACAAACTATTTACATGGCAAAAATGATTAAAAAAAATTAATTAATTATTTGTATGTAAAAATTAATGAGGAATCAAAATAGAATAAATTATATACATGTTAAGAATTAAAAGAAAACAATATTCACATGAATAAAAATAAAATCATATATAAACAATTAAATAGAACAAATATAAAATCAATACAACAAATGAATAAATGAAAACAATAAATAAATCAATAAAAACAATAAAATATACATGAATAACTTAAATATAAATAAGATAAAAGAAAATAGAAATTAAGCCTAGAATATTTACCCTCAGAGTATTGGATTTGATGAAGGAAAAGTGATGATTTTCTTGGAAACTTGATTGAAAAAATAATGTAGCAATAAAATTAATTCTCTCTGTTTATGGAGAAAACAAAGGAATTAATTTGTATGCTTAAAATTGAAAAGAAATTGATTTCAAAGTGATGATTAATTTCTTGTGTTTATAGAGGAAAAACAAAGAAATTAATTGGAATAATTAAGAATTGAAAATTGATTTCTCAATTTCAATTAAACCTTATTAGTTAAAAGAGAAAATCTGAAATTTTTTGAAGAGAAAAAATAGAAGAAGAAGCATTCTAGAAATTTCAGGTCTAAAAAAAATGTGGAGGCCTCCTCTTTAGGTTTTTCATCATAAAGTATTTATAAGATAAAAAAGTTGCCCTATTTTAATTAAGGAAAACAAATTTATTTTAACACAAAATTCTTTTATTTTTAATGATAAAATCAAGTTTTATTAATTAATTATCAAAGAAAATATTTTAGAATTTAATTTGGACTCAAAAACCCAAAAACAATGGGATAAAAAACGGATTTTGGGGTGAAAAAATCGGAAAAAATGGTGAAAAATCGGAAAAGAGGGTATCAGACCCTATAGCGACGGCCAGCACAGGAGGGAAGCCCGTCGCTATAGGGTGACGGGCTTCCCGCAGCCAGCTCTACGCGGAAACTACATAGAGGCGCGGAAATCGCGTAATCTAGCGTGCACAATGCTGAGTGACACGCAGCATTGGCGACGCTGCGCGTCGCCTCTTCTCGACCAGCGCACTGGGCGCCAGAGCGCTGCCGCGCCCAACACTCGTGATCCGAAATTTTTTTATTTTTTTTAATTTACAAAAATACTATAAATCTAAGCCCCATTTTTCAAATTTAATTTTTTTAAAATAATTTTTTTATTATTTTTCAATTTCTCACTCTAAAATGTAAGTTTGACGAGGAAATCATCGCTTTTAACCTTTTTAGCCTGTGAAGGCAATTATCATCATTGGGTAACTTCGATTTAGGCTGAATCAGGACCCGGTGTCTACACATCCCTTCGAGCTTATTTATCATTTTTAAAAATTAAGTCAAAGTTTTGTCAAACCCTAATTCAATTGAACCGAACTAGAGGCAAACTTCAACTTAACTTTTAGAGACCTAAATGACCTCATTTTCACTCCAAATTTTACCACTAGACTCCTGACAGTCCACAGATCAATTTATGAAATAAAATTTTTTCAGCAATTGCTGTCAATTTAGGCTATATAGCTATCTCGAGGTCACCTATCCCGGGATTTCTATACCTCGAGCACACTTAACTTTTTAACGTTACTGTAGTTAAAGGTGTCCAAGCCATCCCTCTATATCGGACTCACATTTTGGACTCTATAGAATTCACTGAATATTGCTAAGCTAGTATTTGGGCCATTACACTTTCAATTTCACATTACTATCTATTCATTCACAATTCATAACAATTTCTCAACTCCGGTAGAACAGGATTACATGCTTAATCAATAAGCTCATGGCAATCAATTTTACTCACCACTTCAATTCATTTGAACACCCAATACAATGTGCCATTCAGAGTTATCCATTATCAATTTAGCATACAAAATCATAGTTTCCAAAAACATATATCAAATAACATAGCATTACTCAATCTTTTCATCAACATTAAATATACCAATTGCATGCAAGTCTTTCATATATAAATCAGGCCATGCAACACATCAAGCACAATTAATAACAAGAAATCTCTCAACAATACGAGAAACAATGATTCCTAAAGACTATTAAAACCAAAAAGGTTCCCAAACCTCAATTCCTTTGCTCCAAAATGGCTCACTTGGCACTTTGATCTCTAAGCTTCTCTTTCCCCTTGTCTTTCTTTATGTCTATCACTACAAACACAATCCAATTCCCAGAATTGGACCAAGGAGATCAATCTCAAACTCATAACAGAAAGAAGATGAAGAAGCAGAACAATAAGAATTACTTACCTTGCTAATCCAAGAACCCAGCTCTTCTAATGAATAAATTAATCATTCAACAGAAATCATGGAATCAAAGACTAAAGATGATGAGACACGAAAGAAAAGAAGAAGAAGAACAGAAGAATTGAAGAGAGGATAGCTAAAGAAGATATGCAGAAAAATGGAAGTATTCTCTTTCCTCAATCCTTTATATTGCATGTCATGAGATGAGGTGGCAAAAGCTAATGTTAACACTGGGATTCCACTACCATTCTCTTAATCCCAATTAACTTAAATTAATCCCACTTAGCACTTAATTAATCTAACTTCTAATTAATCATGCATATCTACTCTTCAGCACTTAGCTTATTTATTTTATACAGTTAGGTCCTCGATTTCCCAATTATACTTAGGTCAAAAATTTGAAAACTCAAATTAAACTTATCCAATTACCCGAATTAAGTCAAATTACTACTAGGGTAGATTTTGGGTCATTATAATAGATGATGCTTTGACTGGGAAAATAGCTGTTGTTTTATCTTTACAGCACAGTAGATAAAAACTTGCACCTGTTGGAGATTTGATAACTAAGTTGAAAGCAATATTGAATCTGATGATTGTAAATGCCCAGAAAGAAGATGATAAGTTATAACAAGTTATTCAAGATATCAGAGATAAGAAATAGACTAATTATTCTGTGAATAAATATGGAATCATGTGCTTTAAGAACGGGTTATGTGTACAAGTAATTAATGAATTAAAGAAGAAATTATTGTGTGAGGCCTATAATATTGTGTTTACTATGCATTCTGGAGGCAATAAGACGTATCAGGATCTGAAAGAATTATATTAGTGGCTTGGAATGAAGAGAGATTTGATGGATTATGTATCCAAATGTTTGACATGTCAGCAAGTGAAAGATGAACATCAAGTTCCATCTGGTATGTTGAATTGTATTCCAATTCCACATTGGAAATGGAATAATACTACTATGGACTTTGTTACTGGTTTACCACTTATATAGAAAAAGCATGATGTTATTTGTGTGATAGATGATCGACTTACCAAGTTTGCTCATTTTATACCTATTTGATTATATTATCCTATGGACCGACTTGTTGAATTGTATGTATTTGAGATTGTTCTGTTGCATGGAGTGCCATTATCCATTGTATCTAATCTAGATCCTTGGCTCAATTTCAGATTTTGGAAAAGTTTACAAGTAGCTTTGGGTGCCCGACTTAGTTTTAGTATAGCTTTCCATCCACAAACCGATGGGCAATCAAAAAGGGTGATTTAGATTTTGGAAGATATGCTTTGTGGTTGTGTTATAGATTTTCCTGAAAGTGGGGATAGGTATATCCTATTAATAGAGTTTGCTTATAACAACAGTTATCGGGCTCGTATTGGTATGGCACCATATGAAGCTCTGTCTGGTAGAAAGTGTAGAACACTCGTATGTTGGATTGAACTGAATAAAATGATTGGGCCTAACCTAGTGAAAGATAATGAAGAAAAGGTTTAGATTATTCAACAGAGGTTAAAAACTGCTAGTGGCAGGCAAAAGTCTTCTGCTGATCTAAGAAGAAAAGATAAAGAATATTCATTCAGTGATAAGGTATTTCTAAAAGTCTCGCCATGGAGAAAGTTACTACGGTTTGGTAAGAATGGAAAATTTTGTCCGAGATTTATTGGTCCTTATGAAATCCTAGAAAGGATTGGATCAGTTGCTTATAGGTTAGCCTTACCTCTAGAGTTATATAAGTTGCACAATGTATTTTATGTATCAATGCTCTGGAGATATCGGTCTGATGAGTGATATGTGCTTTCGGCTCAAGAGATTCAAGTATAACTAGATTTTTAATATGATGAAGAACCGAAGGAAATTCTAGCGAAAGAAGAAAAACAACTATAGAACAAGCAAGTTCCTCTAGTAAAAGTGTTGAGGCAACATCATGGCATTGAAGAGGCAACTTGGGAGCCAGAATCAATGATGAAATTTTAGCATCCTTAGCTATTTGAATTAGGTACGAATTTTGAGGATGAATTTCTTTTAAGGGGGAGAGAAATGTAAGGCCCTATAATGTAGCCTAGTAGCATTACGCATACTTAGGGTAACAAAATTCGTATGATTACATAGTTGTCTCTTCAAAAAGGAAGTAATTGGAATTATTTTTAAAAGGACGCGATAAATTCGTAAAATGTCGGATTATAAGTTATATGTTGAAATGAAATTATAATAAATTAATATTAAGGACTAAATGGATTAAACAAGATTAAATGTATGCAATTAATGAAAATAAGGAGTAATTAAAGGATTAAAAGTGAAATTAACCTAGGCCTATAAATACCCACATGCAAAACCCATGATGGACACCTAGCATCCTAACTGGCATTCTCGGCTGGAATTGGAGAAGAAATTGATCCATATTTTTCTACTTCTTCTTCTATAATTCACATGAGAATGCAAGCTAAGAAATTAAAGGAAAAATATGCATGCAAACTAAGTTATGTGAAATCAAGTTAATTAGTAAGTGGGTTGGTTGTTTTTCATTTCTTCTTTTCTTTCATGTTAGATTGAATCTTCTGTAGAACTAAGTTAAAACAGATTGTAATGTGTATACATGTGATTATTAGTTGAAGAAAATCAGATATTAAAGAAGGGGAAAGAGGCAACAACTTGAAGTTCAAAGTTTGAATAAAGAGTTTGGTTAAAAATAAGGTTTGGGATTTTAATCACATGTGCTAGAGTGTTTGCATGTTGGTTTTGAATTGATTTGTATAGCTTATAATGAGTATGAAAATGATGGGAAAATAGTCATTTGAGGAAGAATTGGTCGGATTTAAGGTTTGGTGAGTTTTTCAATTTGTTTGGTTGAAACTATGTTTTAAATTTTTATGAGCAGCTTCTGTATTTTTGTGATAATTTGAGTTATACAGCTCCAAATAACTTAATTCTAATGGCTGTAGATCCTTAATACATATATCTTTAATCGTCTAAAGTGATGGAAATCTGATTTTGCTTCTAAGATGTGTGAAAATGCTATTGAATATTTGAGCTGAATTATATCACTTTAAATGGAACAATCTATGTTCTATTAAGCATAAATCTTCATTTTGATGTCCAAATTGGATGATTTTTATGTTAAAATTACCATAAAACATAATAGAATAATTTTCTAGAAGATATCTTTGCCTAAAAATGTCATTTACCTGGTGCAATTGCTTAATTGTAGTAGCATTAAGAGTTTTTTTGTGCATACGATTTTGTGACAGACTGGAAAACACAGCTGTGGTTTTAATAAGACACGTCTGTGTTTTTTGCAAATAAGTCTTACAATCTAGTTGGAAATATAGCTATGTTTATAATTAAACATGATTATGTTTTAGAGTAAATTCTACCCTCTTTACCAATTGATCCTAGAATCAACAATTTAGCTTCGAAGTGTTAAGAAACACCTGAAATGAAATGCAACTTAATTAATCATTAATCTATAAGGATATGTGATTAAATTACATGTGAATTGAATGAATATTTATGATGAAGAATTTATTTAACATGATGATTAATTATGATTAAAACTATGAGCATAGTTTGCTATATGAATAATGTTCCAATGATAAAGTACGTATCTATGATTTTGATGTCACATGAAATTAGTATTGTTAACTACAATATTACATGAAATTCTAATATGTTAGTGAGCCTACTAGCTAGTTTAGGTTATGGATAGATAAACATGCCTATAGGGCGCCCGAGCAGCTGCTGCCTGTTTTCTTCCCTTCGATGATACCTGATATGATATATCTATATTTCTTCCCTTCGGGTGTGGTTGATGTCTGTATCTTCCCTTTGAGGATGGCTATTTATTCCTTTTTGGGATGCCTGATATTTCACCCGTTATCCATTCCTATAGGAAGGCAGGAAATGTAATTTTCTAATAAGATTTTCATATGATTCAGTTATTTTTCTGGTATTTATTCTGAACATGTAAAGTACATGAATGTCAGTATGGTGTAATCTAAGTTCTAATAATTAATCTGTATAAATATGATTATTTAATTAACCATTAAATGTATGCAAGTTATCTTTTGTATATTTTTATAATTAGCTTTCTTTATATCTGTGATTCTTCATTTAATTATGACATATGCATGTATACATTGATGACTTCTGTGAGAGTGTAGACACTGGGTCCTGAGGCAGAACAGATCAGAGGTTACCTAGTGATGAAAAGTTATCTATGACACATATGGAGGAACGAAAGTGCTGATGCTCACCCTTGATTTTTTTTCTTTTTTTGTAGCTTTGCTCTCTTTTAGTATTTTTCACTTTGTCAGAAATAAAATGATGGCTTTAAATGAAAAATCTTAGGTTTTATCGAGAGAAGATCATCTGTGGGCAACAAATGCCCGTCTGTGAGTGACAAACGGCATTTATCCCTTCTGTCGTTGCCTGCTTGCACCCGTCCGTGGCATTTTTGTAATTTTTAGGAGCGCTTTTGACAGACTCTCATCTGTGAATGATAGATGCCCATTTGTCATCTCTTTTGCAAAAAATTGTAAAATGCTCAGTGCAATAGAAAAATGCAGTTTTGGTAGGTATCCCCACTAGATTCATGCAGATCCTACTTTAAAAAATTAGGTTTTGTCTCTACCAAAAGAGGAAACCCTATCCTTGTGGGTTTGGGTATAAAAAAAAAAAGAGAAGATAAAATAAAGAGAGACCATTATTTTAAAAGAGAATTTTTGAAAGAAAGAGGTAGAAGAAAAAAGAGAAGAGAAAAAACTTAGTTTTTGAGAGAGAACTTCAAAAGCTTTTGATTAAAAAGGCCTTTTTTTATTTTCCTAAGTTCAAATCTTCTATTAGAGTATTAATCTCTTCTAGAAATCAACCAAAAAGGGAAGAAAGTTTTCTAGAGAGAGAAAGCATCTTCTCTCTAAAATTTAAAATCTTATTTTTGGAGTTAAGGAGGCAAACGCACTTTCTATTTCTCCTAGAGCTAAGAAAACAATCCGATGGTAAATATTTTGGGCACTAGCCATCCATCTCATGCTTGGATTTAAGCGAATGATGCATAGTGTGTTTTAATCTTTGAATATGTGGTTTCTTGTGATTTTGTGTCTTTCTTGGTCTAGATAATTTACTAAGGTCTCAAATTGGGAAATAATGCATATTTTACATGAATATGACTCCACGATTTCATAGTAACTAGTTAATGATCCATATTATCACAAGTATACTTTGAGCAACATTATGTCAGTAAGTTCTGCAAACATTTTTTGCACTCTATGTGATATGAACAAATATGTTGACTACAAGCATATTCATGTAAGCCAAAAGGAGACTACATATTTAAACATAACTGATGTATCTAGTTATCCAGCCAGTGAATAAAGGACAACCAATTTCATACAAGTTATTTGATGCCACAAATAAAATGAATAATTACGATGAAATCCAACCAGCAATGATTAAGTCATTACAGCATGGCAACAGATCTTACTAAATTGTACAATATGCAATACAGGTGCCACAAGTTACTCTGGTATCTCTTGAACCTTCTTGATTGCAAGTTTTTCAGACACCAAAGGCAGTACAGGGTATGCTACAACTTAAAATACCTACTAACCTACCCAAATTAGAGCAGCACAGACCCAAAAAATAGAGCCAAACCAAACAAGAAATAGAGGTACTCTGCATGTCCAAAAACCGGAATGCAAAAGAAATGCAGCAAATTAATTAAAGAAAACAAAAGAAAAATTAAAAGCAAAATCCGAAACATCAATTTCATCACAAACCGAAACTCAAAATAGGGTACTAGAAATTGGAAAAGCAGTTAACAAATTAACAAATTAACCCAAACTCAAAATAGCGGACTAGAAATTGGAAAAGTAGTTAACAAATTAACAGAAGGGTTTTTTCAATTTCTCACTTACCAGAAATCGCCAATTCCACAGTGCCGTAGTCCGATTGATTTTATCACCAAATTACACCTCTAGGGCATGAAAGCGAGAACAGTGGCAGCATAGGGAGAAGATCAGTAAGAATGAGAGAGCTGAGGGGCATGAGAGAGAGATGGTGAGAGCATTTGGTTTTGCAGAGACATAAAAGCAACAAGAACGAGAAACCACAATCACCTTCAGTAAACAAAAATGGCTAAACAAAAAAATTAAAATCTAACCTTTGAAACAAGTTGTGCAGGGGAAGGTCGGAGAAGTGAATCAGAGAGAGAGAGAAAGAGAGGAGCGGTAGCGTGACAAGGGAGAAGAGAAGAAAATGAGACAGGTCAAAGAAAAAGGATAATTTATAACTAGGGAAAATTATAAATTACCAACCGAAATAGCAACAGATTAAAATTTCGTTGCTAAAGTAGCAACGGAAATCAATTTTCGTTGCTAATTTTCTAAAGGAATTTACATTTCGTTGCTAATTTGGCAACGGTAATTTAATTTTGTTGCTATTCTGACAATTGAATTATTTTAAGGTGCATTATTTAGCAACAAAAATTAATTACCGTTGCAAAAATAGCAACAGAAATACATTTTCGTTGCTAAATAATGTACCTTAAAATAATTCAGCTTTGAGAATAGCAACGGAATTTAATTTCTATTGCTAAATTAGCAACGAAAATGTAATTCCGTTGCTAAATAATGCACCTTAAAATAATCCATTTTTGGGAATAGCAACGGAATTCAATTTCCCTTGCTAAATTAGCAACTGAATTCATTTTTGTTGCTAAATTAGCAATGGAATTTATTTTTGTTGCAACTTTAGTAATAGAATTTATTTTCCTTTGCTAAATTTTGTTCAAAAAATTTCCCGCCAGCTACTGGCGCCATATTTAGCAATGGTATTGGCATTCTGTTGCAACTTTAGTAATGGAATTTATTTTCTGTTGCTAAATTTCGTTCTAAAAATTTACCGCCAGCTGCTGGTACCATATTTAACAATGGTATTGGCATTCCATTGCTAATTTTCATTGCTATTTTTTTACGCTAAAATTTTCCGCATTATTTAGCAACGGAATTTCACCATTTTTCATTCCGTTGATAAATCAAAAAATTTTACCCAATTTTAGCAACATAATTTATTTTTCGTTGCTAAATAGCAACGAAAATTATTTTGTTGCTAATTTTCTATTGCTAAATTAGCAACGACAATTATTCCATTGCTAATTTTTTGTTGCTATTTTCATATTTTCTTGTAGTGGACCCTGGGTTGCCTGCTCGGCCAAAATAAGAGATGCTGAGGACTCTATGAACATACCTCAGCGCCTGCAATGAGAGTAAAGTGCTCTTCGTCGTATCGTGATTGTATGGTGCTCCTGGCATGGTGATAGCCTCCAAGTGCTGCCTCTTAATGGCTCTCTATGGTATCACCATGTCTCTCTCATGTGGGAGCCCCATCGCCTCAGTAAAAATCCTGTGGGTGATGCTGAAGTGGTCCCCTTTGATCTTGAACTGTATAACCCCCTCCTCTGTGTCTAAACTTGGGTAACCCCTATAGTGGAAGGTGGCAAGAAACTCCCTCGTGACCTCCGGGTATGTCTGGAATGACGGTCGAAGGAACTCAGTGCATCTCGTTGCCTCTAATAGTGCATCCACCTCGTGTAACATCCCCATGAACTGAAGGAAAGGCCTGGAGATGTAGCGGCTAGCGCAAAACTGTACACATGCTAGGGCCTGGAATCGCTTCCTAAGATTAGGGCCCATCCACACTAGAGCCTCAAGCTCGGGTTGCTCCTGGGGAATATTCCGTCTAGGAGGCATCCTGGAGAAAAACTAAGTTAGTTTTGCATCATTCCATGATAATTATAAATAAACAAGTGCATCTTCAAATTTTTGGAAATTTTGGTAGCATTTTGACTAGGGTCAGCCTATCGAAAAAATTTCGGCAACGTCCCGGCAAGGATGTGCCTCACCAAAAAAAATTTGGCAGTATCCCAGCAAGGATGTGCCCAACTTCCTGCATGAAAAAACTCAACAAGGACAAGCCTCAAGCCCCGACAACAATTTTATAGGTATAATTATTCCATAAGATGATCAAATATATAACTAGGCAATTTCGTTCTATTCCCAACTATTTGTCGTACAAAGGCATATTTCTAAATCCTGTTCTGGTATTTTATTTTGTTTATTTTTCGGTATTTGCTTCATAACTGTCAGCATACAAGGTTCAATATTGCATAAAATAAATGGGCAGAATTTGTCTTACATTTTGAAGCATGCATATCTATCATGCATTCAGAACAAAAATTTAAATAAAAAGAAGTTGACATAAGGAAAAAATGCGATAATACTAACTTGATATTCAACAAAAACACTAAATATTAACTCAAAAAAAGTGCAAAAAAATTAGTCCTAAACATGCACGACAATGAGGGGAGCATTTTGGCATAAACGTCACGCAAAACGGGTGAAAAACGAAACAAAAAATGTGGAAAGGCTGTGGAAGTGCATCAATTCATGCGGGGAAGAAGGAAGAAGAAGAGAGAAGAAGAAAGAAACTGAGCAGGCGTGTAACCGCTCAACTTTTATAGATTTTTGTGCCCGATGGGGCTGCCTATCAATGGATCGAGCGGCAGGCACTCCCTGCAAACCTGTCGGTCATTTCAAATTCTTTTTTTATTATTATTTTTTTATATTATTTTATTATTATATTATATTATATTTTTTTTATTTTTTTTAAAAATTTTAAAATACTCCCCTTAATATTTTGCCCTCTAACTTCAGTGCATGGTTGCATCCATCACATTTGTTTTCCTGCAAAATTAAAATGGCACAAATATACGTAAAATATTTATGCATGTGAAATGTTTGAACCGTGTAAACAAAATCCACCAAGTAGTTAAAGGTTGATCGACAGACTGGCCATGCCTCGCTCCAGGCATTCCCGTCGGTCATGACTTTCCTTAGAATACTTGTCTTTTTTCTTGAATTTTGTGCATCCTTCTTCTTGTATTTTAACCAGAGCCCTCTTTTCCAGGTTTTTCTCTTCTCTTTTCTTTTGTTTCCCACTTATATTTAATTTTTGTCTTGAAATTCTAAAGATGTCAACATCAACTCTTATTAAAATGCACCGACTTCTTGATGACCCCCCGAACCTAATAAAATACCATCCTGACCCCTTATTCTGGCTTGAGATTTTTGAGGAGAGTTAGAGTGGATGAGAATCTTTTGCTTGTTGCAGTCCGATTTTGGGACCTCAATTTTCACGTCTTCAATTTTACTTATCAGGAATTATGCCCCCTTCCTGAAGAATTTGCTGCGATTATCAGAGCGGGGTTTCTTCGTGGTACACTACCTTGCATCCTGAGCTGTGGTTTGATTCGTGAAAGGGACACTGCATTGGCTTTAGGCATTTCTACCTTAGCCTTAACTAGACTGGCCCCTCAAGGTATCATTTTTGCTCTAGAGCCGTTGATCGAGACACTAGAGGGCTTCTTAAATATGTCTACCGATCAGGCAAGTGTTATCCTACTGTTGTGCCTTTCTAGGTATCTGACGGTGATTTTTGAAGTGTTGATCGGCGATTTCCAGCTATTTAAGATAGTGGATGGCATCCACTGCGGGTTATCCCCGTTTCCCCTGATTCTTGTCGAGATGATTTTGGGTCTAGGCTCTATGTACGTCGACCCTTCTACTGCCTTCATTGGAAGCCCCTTGTTACCCTAGATAAGTCATTATTTTAAAGGTAGTGCATCCCTTGTGGATTTTCACATTAGCTTTTCTTATCGAGAAATGCATCCTTTCGAATTTTCACATAACCATATGCCTTATTTTTGCCCGAAGTGGACCCTACCCATTCCAGCTGCTTTTAATTTTTTTTATTATATTTTTTTCCTTTTCTTCTTGTTTCTTTTTTTTTTTCTTTTTAACATACCCTCCCCATCTTTCTGGTATGGCTATAAGAGAAGCTGAAGCTACTATCGGAGCCCCCTCCTAGGGTGATCAGCATTTATTCACTGAGGCACTTTCTTCCCAGATGGCGGTTGTATTCCTTTACCTCTCCCGATGAAGGTGTTTCTAGATTAGGTGAGGTGGCAGATGAGGACATCAGTTTCATGTGCCGCAGGCTCCCCCTTTCTGCTTTGACTCTGGACAGTCCTTCAGGATACGTCCCATTGTGTGGGCTTCATGATGCCACTTTCTATATCACCACTCGCTGTGCTTGATAGTTCGGAGGGTTTCAAGATGTCGTGAGGCACCCTCGGCTTTCACTTCCAGATACCATAGCCTTTGGACACAACTGCCTGTGAAGACTGTTATACCACTGATTGGTGATTGCCCTTTTGCTTCCACTAGTGCATATAAGAGGTGGGTGATCAGGCTCGCAGTTAATAACATGACCTATCAACTTAGGCATCTGGTCGGCGAGAGCAGTAGCAGAGTATAGTTATTTAGATTTTATACAATCAATAATGAATAATGTTTCTCTTTTTATAAAATAATTAGAAGAGAATGAACACATGAGTTGAATTGCCTTTGTTTTATATATTTCGCAAAGATTGTGTACATTTCAGTATAATTTCACCATACATGACCATCATCGAACATAGATTCAAAATACAAAAATCACATTTAATCTCTAAATGGATCTTGAAAGCATAAAACTCCAATTACCAATCAGCCCTCTCGGGTTTTCTTGAATGGACATTTTCTCTCAAGCCTCTAACTTTTGCCTAGGGTGCCTTTTTTCGATTTTCACCTTGATGAGGCGCCCATTTTTAGCAAGGCCTCCTTTTTTTCTGTTTTCGACTTGCGGGGCTTTTATTCTCTTCTTTTGATCTTTTTAGTCTTTAGCAATGGAACCTTTTGAGCCTATTGACATTGACCGGTTCTTTAAACTCGTTTTCGTTGCTGTCCGTTAGAATCGCTTCTCCCTTAGTTAGTAACTTCTTAAAAACAAACGGACCTTCCTATGTTGGTCTGAATTTGCCCTGTATATCTGGAACACCTGGTCTCATTTGCTTAAAGACAAAATCTCCCTCTTTTAGCGGATGCTTTTTGACCTTTTTACCGAATGGTCGAGTAAGCCTTTTCTGATAGATTTGGTTGTGATAATAAGCTCATAACTTGTTCTCATCTAACATGCTCAACTGCTGCCATCATTACTGCAACCAATTAGTCTCTAGAATTTGGGCTTCCATAACTACCCTTAAAAACTTGAGCTCTACTTCCACTGGCAATACCGCTTCCATCCCATACACCAAAGAATAAGTGTGGTTCTTGTAGAGGTTCTAACGGTGGCTCTATAACCCCAGAGTGCAAAAGGCAACTTCCCTGCCCAATCTTTGTAGTTCTGAACCATTTTGGCCAAGATCTTCTTGAAATTTTTATTAGCAGCCTCTGCTGCCCCGTTGGCCTGCGGGCGATATAGAGAAGACTTGTGATGCTCGATGCCATATTTCTAGATTAACTTCTTTGTTTCAGCCATAAACTGCACCCCCTTATCAGACACGACGTCGTGAGGGACACCATACCTGCATATCAAATTCTTTTCAATGAACTTGGCCATATCTTGGGCATCGACTTTCCTGAAAGATTCAGCTTCTACCCACTTAGTGAAGTAATCTATGGTGACTATGATGAACCTATGTCCATTGGAGGTTATAGGATGTATTTCTCCTACGATATCTATTCTCCAAGCTGCAAACGGCCAAGGCAATGTTAAGCTGTGCAATTCTGGAACTAGCAAGTGCCTCATTTCGGTATAATGTTGGCACAACTAACACTGTTTCATGTACTTTGAGCAATCCGTATCCATTATGAGCAAGTAAAACCCTTGCCGCATGATCTTCTTTGCCAACATTAAACCGTTCATATGGGCTCCACAAATTCCAGCATGAGTTTCTTCCATGATCTTCTCTGCCTCTTTTCTTGCTCAAACATCTTAGCTGAATGCCATCGACTTGCCGTTTGTATATCACACCATCTATATAGATAAACGGAGTAGACAGCCTGCGAATCAATCTTTGTTCCTTTTCAGTAGCCTCTTCTGGGAATACTATCTTTTCTATGTAGCTCTTAACATCATGATACCACAGCTTCTCATCGACAACCTCGATTTCCATGACTGGAGTAGACTCAAAATTGGGCTTTTTAGAACTCGAGATCAAGATGGGCTTCATAACTACCCATTCCGGATTGTCCCATATTGACACCAAAGTTGCGAGGGCATCTGCTAACTGATTCTCATCCCTTGGAATGAAATGAAAGATACATACTTGAAACTGACTGCTCAACATCTTTAAATGTTTCACGTACGGCATCATTCGTTCTTCTTTTATAGCCCATTCACCCCTAATCTGGTAGATTACCAGCGATGAATCCCCAAAAACCTCTGCATTCTTTGCCTCCAGAGCTTCTTACCCAAAAATGCAGGCTTCATTTCACGTTTGATCCCTGACATGTCTTAGTAGGTCCACAAAAAGACTCAAATTTTAATCTCTCTTCAGGAGTTATGTTAGATGCTATTAAGATTTCCTTTGGATTTCCCAATGTTCCAAGATTAAATGAAGTTGCATAAGTTGAATCAACGTCAAATATGAATGCATCGTGATTATGCATAATGAAATCGTGAGAAGTATCGCACAAATAAATAAAACCATTAATTTTATTAAGGAAACTAGAATTGAAAATGTCATTATTAAATAGTTCCAAAATAAAAAGAGCATCTAAATAGCTATCATTTTTCGTTCCCACTCGCACAAATGTTGTTGCCGATTGTTCATTATCATCCTTAGAACAATCTTCCCTTCCTCTCACTTTATCATCAATGAGGTCTTGAACTTGACTCATCAAAGTTCGACATTCATCAGTCTCATGCCCAGTATGCTGATGGTAGGCACAATACTGATCCGCTTGATGATCGAGATGTCCCTGGCACTTCTGGCGAGTTTTGCAGGCCTCGACTGTAATTTCCCCTTTTTAATGAAATGAGTGTGGTCCTTAGATAAAGGCTTATCCAAGATGGTATAATAGCTTTGAGTCATTCAAAAGGTTGGAACCTTTGTGGCTGTAACATTTCTCCTACTGTTACCACCAAGACTTGAGCTCCCATGATTACCTCCTCTCCTAACATTGTTCCCTCCTTCAAGGATTACAAACTGCTCGTTATTAATAGGATCCTGGACCTAGCCCCTTAGGGTTTGGTAATCATCTATCCAATATCTGGTGGGCTGATAGTGATTCAACTACCCCTAATCTCTAGTCCACCTAACTGACCATAGTTGTGGGTTCTCTTCCGATGCTTGAGGCAAAGATCTATCTAAGCTAGAATGATATCCCTGAGCCATTCTAGTTGCCGATGCTTCTTCCATCCATGGGATGCCAACACAACTATCACACCTGCAGCGTTGGCTTCTTACATCTAAGTTTATAGCACCGAAAGTAAATTTCTTGCGGGCAGCTTGGGTAGTTGTAAGTTTGGACCTTAAAATTTATTCTTCAAGGACATCCATCTTTCTTTTTAGGTCCTATGCCGTTGCTAGAAACCCATCCTCTGAAGCATGTCCCTTGCCTTTTCGTCCAGATGATGGAGAAAAATGCATCTCTTCTCCAAACTCAGTTGGTGGTAGGAATACTTCCTTAGCTAGATCATGCTCTCGTTGTGACAAAGTAGGAGCAGTAAGTTATTGTCTGGCGGGTGGTGTCATTGCAGTGGTTAAATTTCCCATCATGGCCATCCGGTTCTCATACTCTTCTAGTCTTCTACCCACTTCTTTGGTAATTATGGCACGAGTGACTACAAGAAATTTGACTTTTTGTGATGACTTTTTTAATGACACATAAAATTTCCTCACTAATTATAACTTACAATGACGAATTTTTTAAAACATCACCATACTATTTATTACTGTGATGAAATTATCTTGCGTTATTTTATGTTTTAATTATCGTCACTAAAAGATTAATTTTGTGACGAAAAAATATATTTCGTCATGGTTTATTTAGGAGAGATAATTTACCACCATACTTTTGGAGGGAAAACATTTAATGACAAAATAATAACTTATTGCAACGTATATAATCGTCAAAAGATATTTATTTTTCGTGACGAATTATTTTTGTCATAATTAAATAAATTAGTGATAATAAAATCATTTCATCACAAATAACATATCCATATAAATAAATATTATATTTATAACAAATAAATGTATCACAAAAAATGAATATATTGTGACAAGATACAATTTCGTCACCTTTGATATGAAGGAAAAATTTTCAATCATTTTCTTTTGAACGAAAAAATTATAACGGAAAAATTTACTATTTGCGACATATAAATTCGTCATGAAATACTTATTTTTTTATGACATTAATTATTTTTGTTACAATTTAATAAATTAGTTACGATAAAATGATTTCGTCACAAATAAGATATCGAGATAAAAAAAAATTCTAATTACTTTTTAAGAAAAATTTTAGTTCCAAAGATAATTTTATTTATGACAAATAAATGTGTCATAAAAAATGAATATATTGTGATGAGGTACAATTTTCCCACCTTTGATTTGAAGGGAAATTTTCCAATTTTTTTCTTTTGGAGGAAAAAAAATTTAACAAAAAAAATAATTATTTGCTATATATAAATTCGTCATGAAATACTTATTGTTTTGATATGGATTATTTTTGTCACAATTTTATGCATTAGCGACGATAAAATTATTGTGTCAAATGATTTTATTTATGACAATTAATTGTGTCACAAAAAATGAATATATTATGACGAAACACAAATTCGTCATGCGTATAATTAATTTATGACACTAATAATATTTTGTTACAATTGGTTGTAATATTAATATACGACAAGTAAATTATGTCATAAAAAATAATTAAATTCATAACAAACAAATATGTTACAAAAAGATTAATATATTGTGATTAAATATAAATTTATTACTAATACAATCAATTTGTGCTACCATAATATTTAGTCACAATTGATTGTAATAAAAATGTACTACAATTAAATTAAATTATAAATAAATTATTTTATGTTATAAATAAAAATGTCCTTCATCAATTTTTTAATAACCAAAAATAGTTTGTCATCTACTTTTTTTTTATAAAAATAACTAAATTATATAAGAAAGTTAATTAATTAATAATATAATAATAATTTAAAATAAAATAAATTTTTTATTAAAATATAATATTTTAATGTAAATCCCATTTTTTCCTCTCTTTCCCCTCTCTCTTGCGCTCTGTCTCACTTGCACCATCTCTCTCAATCGAAGCTGAAGCAGTAGCCATCCGTGGAAGCTGCCTCGCCGCCATATCCTCCTCTATCGCTGTCAGTGGAAGCCTCCTGATCTAGTCTCCTCACCTCCATCACTGCTATTTTTTTTATTACCCCAAATCTCAATTCACTTCTG
Source organism: Excoecaria cochinchinensis (assembly GCA_947683425.1). Lineage (NCBI taxonomy): Eukaryota > Viridiplantae > Streptophyta > Magnoliopsida > Malpighiales > Euphorbiaceae > Excoecaria > Excoecaria cochinchinensis. The sequence continues at coordinate 11,573,496 of CANTUQ010000004.1, forward strand.
CAGCTGCTCGATACTTCTGTTCTTCCCTCCCTCCTCTGTTCTTCTTTCACTCAGCCACCATCACCGGAGTTTCCTTGGCCAGCCACCGATCAAAGCCTTTATCACCGATTAGCTTTCTTATTTATCGGTATGTATAACTCTCTTTTTTTTTTTTTTTGCTTTTCTCTATCTAATTTCATTCTTCAATTGATTTTCATTTGGTCTTGGAATAAATTGGTCTCTGTTCTTGATTAATTCTTTATAATGTGATGGTGATATTTATTATTAATTCAAGAATGGTGGTTTAGGGCAGAGAATAGAAGACCAGCTAATGAGAATTTAATTTCAGGCCATGTCCTTCTCTCTCTCTATTTTTTTTCCATGGCTTCCTTATGTATATAACTAGCTAATGAGATTCTAATTTCTTATGTGAGCTTTTATTATTGTCTATTTGTTGATGTTAGTATTTTTTTCAAGTAAAGTAGATTTGTTTGGTCATTTGCAACCCAATTCCTATAAGTTTACTCTTTCACAGAACCATAACTTTGTTAATCTTTGTGTGGTTTGTGTTCGATTACTTTTCATTATAATTAAAAGTGGATTGTTTGATGGGTATTAGATTTGCTAAGTTTTTGAGTTAATTGTCTTCTCTTTCCTTAAAGATATGAATTAAATCAATAATATCTAGAAGAATTTGCTACTGGTTTTTCACTTTACTTAAAGGATATTATGAGACTGTTTCACTGATTTTTCGAAAATAATTATATTTGTTGTTTCTTACACATGAATCAAAAGTTAATATTCTTATCTTTCATAAATGTTTCCTTCTTCTTTCTATCTCTCTCTCTTTTTGGTCCCTTTTAAAAATTTTGATTTTATTTATGCTTTAAGAAAATTAGAAGAGTACAGAGTTGGATGAGAGTGAATACAACATAAATTAGATCTATATCTTCATCTATAATGAATTATTACTGAGTAATTTTCTGCTGAATGCCACATCTAAACATAAAATACTTATATTTTATTGATTTGTACTTTAAGAATTTAGTGGTTACACCAATCCTGCTTTCTGTACATTACTGTTTGGGATTTATCAAATTTGGGTATATGAAATGATGGATAATGTTCTGCCATTTGTTAATTTTCCTTCATACTTTTTGTTAAAAAAAAGTTTATTAATCAGCAATAGGAGACTTCAAATGCGATTAATAGAATATTTATTCAATTATCTTATAAAAATAAATTCAAAAAAATTGAATATGAAGATGAGATTGTTAATTAAATTGCAGCTACGTACCGTAGTGGAATTTGTAGGCCTGATGATTGAAAAATGATATTAATTTTTATAGATTTAACCCAACCCACATCACTTAATCCGTTGAGTGTACATGTTGCTTTTAATTGTTGGAGTTGAATTGAGTATAATAAAACCAGCTCTTCAATTCAAATCCAAATATGTTCTGTTAATCAATAATACATAATTAAAGGAACAGGTCAACATTAGGTAGTGATTGATTAGGAACACAATTAGATGTAATATATATGTAGTTTTTAACGTATAATTCAACCTAACTTGCCTTAGTAGATCATCCGATTGAATGAGATGAGAATTGGATTTTTGAGTTTTTAACGCATTCCGAATCCATGAATGACATACCTAGGGACGTATTCCCCACTAAATTCTCGGTTATTTTGCATTTAGTATAAGTTATCGGACATGTGATTTTTATTTTGTACATTTTGATTCTAGAAACAGATTTTTATGTAAGTTATCTATTTGACTATTTGGTTGATTTTTTTTTAATTCAAATTGAATTGGGAAATGCAATGTGATTGTAGAAGCTCTTATAGTGAATGGAGCAGTAAATATATTTTGTATGTCATGTAAATTTGTTAAATTTATTTATTTTGAGCATATTATTATTAATATTTATATTATTATTAATAATACATTTATACTTATAATATATTAATATATTTATGATAATAATATATTTTTTCTCTTTTTTTTAGGATACATAAGACTCAACTATATTTTTGAAGGTCCACACCAGTGTCAACTTTTCATTATCATGTTTTTCTCCTTTTTTTTTGATCTTATAAATTTATAAGATTGCTTTGTATGTTGTAATTAGTGTCTTGAAAACTACTTAAATAGTATGTAGATTTTACCAAAAATAGTTTTACATATATATGTTTTATGTTATGTATGACATATGTGGGCTCAATTTAACTTTAACTATATTATTTTATTTTTCTAATTACTTAATAATGATTATTTTCATTTACGTTATATTAGAAAACGGATAAGAGTTGGATGTATACCATGAAATGGTCTAAGGAGTACATAGAAGGGGTACGATCTTTTATGAATTTCGTAGAAAATCATATGGGAAAAGATTGTGACATCCGATGGGCAAACTTGTGTTGGAGTTTGAATTGAACTGGGGTGAATGAATATATGATTATTTGAAGTATAAAGATTTTATTGTTTACAGGCGGATAGATAATATTATAGAGGAAACTCTACCGAAATTTCGGTAGAATTAAGTGACATATTTGTCTTTTGATTAAATAAACAGTAAAACTAAATAGCTATAGGGCAGATGGGTATAGTGAAAGGATAAAAAAAAATAATTACCTGAATTTTGCAATAATTTTAAGAGTAGTTTAAGACAATCAAGTAATCGTGCAGTATCGTTGGAACCATAGTGTGTGTATAAATTAAGGGTGTTATATGATTGAGTTTTTTTTATCTAATATATGATTTTTTGTTGTAGGAACAGGATGCAAATTTTTAAGTTTCACTAAACCTATTGTCACTAAAACTATTTTTTGTGACAATTATTTTTTTCCGTATTTATGTCACTAATTTATAAAATAATATGATGATTTATATTCATCATTAATATACGTTAATTTAATGATGAAATCATTTTTCATCACTTAAAGTATTAGATTTAATGATGACATTAAATATTTTATGACGAAAATTATATTTATTTGTGACGATAATTACGTAACCAATACTTAATGGTTTTAACTAGAAGCAGAGTTTCGTCATTAAAAATATTTAATTTCGTGACGAATTTTAAATTTGTCATAAAAATGCCAATCTTTTGTGACGATAAACAATATAATGTGACGAAATATAATTTTATTTATGAAATAATTTTTGTCATGAAAAGTAAGAACTAAAGATGACGATAATTATTTTCGTTACAAAAAATGATACTTATTGTGACAAAAAAGTAAATTTTCACGTAAACTTTTATTTTACGTGCCTACCGTTACGTTCTCTGTGACAACAAAAATTCGTCACCTTATCTTTTCAGTGACGAAAAATGAATTTTTCATGACAATTTTTTGTATCATAAAAAGTGTAATTTCTTATAGTAAGTGGCGTCAGATTTCTAGGTAAGTTGGCCATATCGCTATCTATTGAGAACTAAAAGGAGGTTGCTTCATTGCTTTCTGAGAGTGACTCTGAGTATTCTACCCTTTCTGGCAGTTCGAAAACAGGATTTCTAGCCAATCTTCCACTGGGACCTCTGGACCACTTAGATGGGTCTATGATGGCTCCAAAACATAGTCTGTTAGGATGATGCATGAATGACATGTGATGCATGGTTGCTCTTTATGCAGTATCCACAACCACATGCAAGCAAATAAATCCTTTCGACCTTGTTGCTACCCCATATGAGGTCACATAGTCTTTTTCCTAGGTGGGCTTAGTCCATGGGTTAGCGGGGAACCCAATAGATGAGTATGGTACGCGGTAGAAAATTGACAGCATAACTTCTCTTAATTTAAAGCTCATACACATGGCTCTTTTATCATTATGTATTTAGGTAGCCCAAATAAATTGGCATGGGCCTATCGGGGCATGAAAGCCTGTGATTAGGTGACCAACCAATTTACCTGGGTCTGTCCAATATATAATGATCCACATAGCAAGCATGGCATTATGGTTCATACCACCTAGGGGAAGTATCTATTTCTATTATATGAGCTTTAGTTAGTGTGATGATACTTTTGGACCACCCAAGCATGATTCTTGCCAACGGGTCTAGTTCGTCATGAGCATAGTGGCCGGTTGGGTTATCATTTGATATACCAAATGGTACTAGACTTGGGCTGGTGATTATTCCTAATACTTCCCCACATTGAGTGAACATAGGGTGGTGCTTTGGAAGCGCACTGGGGTTAAGAGAGGGTATAAACTGGCGTCGATCTAAGGCTCTAATGAAATGCTACGCAGTTTACGAAGAGGGATGAAATTATAAATTAAAACTCAAATTTTAATCAAGGTACTTTTGAAGCGAAGTCTTATTGCGTCCCCAGCAGAGTCGGCACTGTGACGCGCGCCGAACCGCGAAGGCCCCAAAAACCTGCTCTTAGGGTATCGAGAGAGGTTCATAAGACCCGTAAAGATTACGGGGGCGTCTATTTTTGGCAACAAGAGGTGTTTTAGAGTCGTCATCAAATAAAATATTGGGAAAGTTCATCTAGCCTCATTGAGCCCAAGACAAAGCGTGTGGTCTATTTTGGGCAACGAGAGATATTTTGGAATTCCCATTCCAATGAAACATTGGAAATGGTTCATCTAATCTCACGAAGCCTAAGACGACGTATTTAGTCTATTTTGGGCAACAGGAGATATTTTGGAATTCCCTTTGTAACACCCCAAAACCACCCCAGTAGTTTGAGCCTGTCCGTGTCTGTATGTGTATATTTTTAGGTGTTGCATGTATATGTTAAGTTGAATTATATATTTAATTTATGTGTATTAGTTGAGAAGAGTAATTAGACTAGTGTATAAGTGGGTGTATGGAAATAAAGTGTGAATTAGAGATAGTCTAGTGTGTGTAGTAGTGTATGGGAGTAGGGTGTATTATGAGACATGTGTCTTATGGGGAGGATGACATGTGGCAAAGTGGATAGGTTAGCATTTAATGGGTTTGGTGAGGAAAGAGAGAGAGAAAAAGCAGCCATTTTTCCCTTGTTTCCCGTTCTTCTTCCCTCCTTCACGTTTTTCCCTTCACTTCTTCTTCCATCTCCTTTGTTCTTTCTTTTCTTGGCCCGATCTTGCTCCCTCTCCTTTCCCTTGAGTAGATTAAGTTGCTTGGCTTGTGATTTTTGAGGCTCAAAGGTGAGTAGAGGTTATGGATGTCTTGATTTCTTCTTCTTCCTCTTCTCTAGGTTTAAGTTTATATGTATTTGTTTATGGATTGTTTTAGAATTGATCTTGGTTATGGTGGGATTGTGGTTCAGAGGAGTCTCCTAGGCAGGCGAAAGGAAAATAAATCGCTAGCGGGAGCGGAGCTCACGAATAGGAGCTAAGGAAAGAAGGTTTGGGAATGTTTGTCTTTTTATGTATATTTATGAGTTGTGTTATTATAGCTTGAATTGGAATTAGTGTGATATGTGATGTGAGAGAATGAATATTGTTGAAGGATTTGCAAGGAATCATGTGAATGGTTGCAATTAGTGTTAAAATAGCTGTTTTGGGATTTCTTGAAATTGAGCATGTGTTTGGCTTAATTTAATTGAAATAAATGGTGATAAAGCTGGGTTTTTAATTATATGATGATTTGTTGATGCTTGTGTTGCTAAACTTTGAGGTTTAGAATCAATTTTGGAAGTTTGGATGTGAATTTTGTGTGAATTCTGCAGATTTTGGGTGTAAGAGCTGAAAAACCCGTGTCTGTCGCGATCGCGACATTGTCGCGAGCGCGACAGAGTGCGGAGGTTTCAACCCTCGCGTTGGCGCGAGAGATGTCGCGCCAAGGAACTCGAAGGAGCTCTCTGTCACGAGCGCGACAGAGTGTTCGATCTCGGAGAGTGTGCAAGGCTCTATTCTGTCGCGAGCGCGACAACCCTCACGAGCGCAAAGAGAGCAGCACCCATGCCCTCTCGCGACCACAGGGCCACTCGCGATCGCGAGATGAGGCGGGGAAGTGTATTTTGGCTTCTGTCGCGAGCGCGACAGACGTGACTTCCAAATTTGATTTCTTCTCCTTTTTGCTTAATGACTTGATTTCTTTTGCATGCACTCTTTCATTAAAACCTTGAACACTTATTTAAATGAATAATATGTATGTTAATTTGACAAGATTTCGTGTAACCTGCTAATGTCGGATAAGTGGATAGTTAGGCATGCCTAATAGAGTTATGTGTTGCTGCAGCTATGTGTACGATTTTGGACCCTGATCAGGTCCCCCGATCGGATCCTCGCGATCCTTCTGTTTGAATCTTTCTTAAGATTCTATGTGAAAACAATTTGGAACAAAAATAAAAAGAATGTTTCGATACCTTCGGGTATCTATGTGTTTATAATACGATACCGATACTCTCAAGTATCTATGTGTACTCGTTATCCACTCATTATGATTAAGCAGGTGCTAGTGTGTCTTTGTACAAGAATTTTTGGATTATGATATAAATATTGGGATGAATTATGTATGATTATATATCTATAATTGTATCATTCTCATGTGCTTTCTGTTGTCGTCACTGTGAGTGGCGGTTATGCATTTGTGTTTTCCCCACTAAGCGGTTTCGCTTAGCACGGGTGTTTATCCGTGCAGGTGTGGAAGGTTTTGGTACGCATGGTTTGGGCGTGTCGCATCGGGAAGGCCAACACAACTAGAGATCGAAGTTTTATAGTCTAGGCTTTCCTTTCTTTTATATCGGATATAATGTTTTGTTAGCCCTTCAGAACAGTGTATTTTGAGCTTTTGTATATTTGCTCTTTTTGTAATCGGATGTAAGATGTAAAGACTTTCTTTTGTATATTAATGAAAGTATTCATTTTTGTTCTATATCACTCTTCTTTATTTCAAAAAAATTTTAATTTATCCTTGAGATGTTTTCATTCTTATGTGATGTTAGCGTGTTTGCACTAGTGGGATGTGACACTCCAATCTATCTTGGATTCTTCTCCCTCTAATTCAATAGAAGTATCCATGGTATAGGTTGGGGTGTGACACCCTTCCCAATAGAACATTAGAAAGCTTCATCTAACCTCGTTAATCCTAAGACCAGAGAGAGTTCAGGACTCCACTCTTATTCATACTTCAATTAAAGTTATGAGTCTTGAAATTAAAATTTCATTCCTTTTCTCATATAGTTTAATACAAGTTATTAAAGCACAAATCAACCACATAATGAAAGCTGTAAATAACATAAATTTAGAATAAAAAAGATAAAAGAACATTAATTTACAACAAAACTAGCGGCGGAATACAACACCCAATGTAAATGAACATGTAAATCACACATAAAATGGGATACTTGTTGTAGATGAAGACATTGGTCCTCGCATGCATACTTAAAAAGAATAATGTTAATGTGATAATTTTATTTGGGGAGAAAATCAGGACATTGGTCCTATTTTATTTAATGAAAACCTTGTTCATTTATAGAAAAGCTTTTGCCGCCTTTTATATTAACTAATGTAGAAATAACATTTATGATGAATAAGAATTGAGAAGAATAAACTAACGGAAAAAATAGAGTATAAGAAATGAACCGATTTGTTGGCCCCGAATCATCCTAGTTTGATCCCTTTTTTTTCATCCAATATTTAGCAAAACAAAGAAAACTCAGAAAAATACAAATAACCCACTAGTGGAATAATAAATTAAAATAATGATAATAAAAGGAAACATTGGAGGTAAAACAAATAATTAGACTAATAAAAAAGAGAAAATGAACTACCAAAAATAAATAGAAACAAGGATTAAAAGAAAGGGAAAAAAGAATAACAAAGAGAGGAAGGAAGGCCTAGGGATAAATAGATGGCCCGAGCGACGATAGTTCTTGGGGTGACCGACGGGCATAAGGGATTCCCTGTGACAACCCATCTCTCGCTTGAGTGAAGGCCGTTGGTGAGGCCTTCAACCCGACGGTCACCTCCAGACCTCAAAAAATGGCAAAAATCAATTAAAATCCATGATTTTCACTTTTAATTCCTTTTTTCTATGCAATAAATTATCAATAAAGCAAATAAAGCAATAAAAACTGGTTAATTAAAAGAAATTAATTCATGTTATGAAGTGGCAAATAAAGAATGTTTACCCTCGTAATGTTAATCTTCGGAAGGTGAATATTGCGTGGATTTCCCTTGAATTCTATGAGGATATCTTGACCAATGAAAATTGTTTAAAATAACTTCTCTTATAAAATTGTTATTTTCAAATAATTCAAAATTTCTCGATTTCACTTTTGTCTTTTGTGAATGATTTTGAATCTGAAAAGGATAGATCGAGGAAACAAAATTGTTTTCCCTTTCTCAAGTTCTTCCTCATTCATTTTTCGAAGAGTTAAAAAAAATCGATGTGAGAAAAGATCCTTTGCTTTTAAAAATCTAAAAATTGCCAACCCAAAACCTTGATCCTCAGCCTGCTATTTGTAAGCTAACTGAGGATAAGGATAAGAAATTCAAATCTTTTTAAAAATTAAATTATCTATATAGATAGATATCAAATATATTTGAATTCAAATTAGATTTTAGAGGATAAAATCAAATCTTTTTGAATTCAAATCAGATTTTATAAGATAAACTCAATTTTTTTTTAATTCAAATTAGATTTGGAGATGAAATCAAATATTTTTTTTTAATTCAAATTAGATTTTATAATATAAAATCAAATCTTTGATATTTATCTTAAAGATAAACATTAAGCAAATGAAATTTTATCCACAAAAATGCCCACAGGACCTGATCAAGGGGCACCTTTCGGCCTACTAATAGGTGTCGGTCGCGGGGGCAACACCGAATTTTGAGTGGCGGGCATGCACACAAGGGATAGGCATGAGCGATGGGCATCGCTCGCATGAGGGACAAGCACCCTCAAGCGCGAGCGATGCCTGTAGCGAGTGCAAGGGACAGGCACCCCTTAAGCGCAAGCGACGAGCATCACTGGCCCACCGACGGGCGTCCATCGCTGAAAAAAGCAAAACCTCAAACAAAAAGGCCCTTTTTGAAGTAAAAGGGAAATTTTAAGGATTTTTAGTCACCAATATCCCTAAAATTTGTGAATTTCAAGGGCGACAGCCTACGACTTCACTCCTTGTCCTGTGGAACAGGTTTCGGTATCTTCATTGGGTAACTCTAATTTTGGCTACCTTGGGACCCAGTGTCTATAAGGGCATATATAGACTTAGAGTAATATTTAGAAATTTTTGACAGTGAAAAAGAAATTTTACGGTAGCACTAAAAATTGTCTAATCTGACCGATTTGAGTGAACTAGAATAAAAACTGACTCTGATTAAGCTAAAATTTTTTGTCGAGGCTTAATTATATATTTTAAGAATTATGGAATTAATTTTGGGAGAAATTGAGTTTGAGAAGTGAGAGAAATAATTTAGGGTTACATAATGGGCTTAAAAATCAAAATGGGCTTAAGTGTGATTGGGCTAACTTGGTTGGACAAAGTGCAGCCCATTAACCAGCCTATAAGTACCCTAAATATCAAAAATTTCCAGCAAACTCTTCAGTTCTCTCCATCTCTCTACTTATTCTCTCTTGGTTGAATTCTTTTCCTCCCTCCTTCCACCAAATTTCTTCTTTTCTCTGCAAATTTCTCCCTTAATCTAAGCCTCCTAACTAAATTCTTGCTCCTCTATAACCTAATTATGGTCTTTAAAGTTTAATTGAACGGTTAGAAGTAGGAAAATTGAAGGATTCAAAGTTAGGGCATAAATTTGAGGTAGGAGAAATTGAAGTTTTTAAATTGTTTTAATGGTTCAAATAGGTAATTTAGGGTTTGTATAGTGTATTTATGTAATTATATTACAAAAAGAAACCAAGATTTTGATGAAATTTTTATGTGTATATTCGGCCACTATTAGGGAACAAGGAAGGGGAAGGCCTTCCAAGATGAGAAAGGCATGGAAAGGAAGTTCAAGAAGAGTAGAAGAAGAAATAGAGATTAGTGGTTACAAAATCCATCTATTTCAATTAATTTAGTTTTGTGTTAGGTTATGTTTGTATGGTATGTAAGTATAAATTTGAAATAAACCTTATAATCATGTTTAAGGAGCTTAAAAATGATGATTTGAATGCTTATATCAAGAAGAAATAAAATATATAGTATGAGCATAATGGTAGCCCAATGGAATACAATAGCATAATATTGTATACTCTAGTTTTAATGCAAAATGATGACATATACATGTAAGTTAAGGTGAAATCTAACTTAAATGATGATAAATGAGTGGAAGAAAAATTTATGGGTAAATATGTAGGTTGGGCCGAATGGTAAGTATGGGCAGAAAATGTATATTTTGATTATTTACTAAGTATAATGACTTAAAAGGAATATATAATGGAAATTGAGTGTATAGTAATTTATGCGAAATTAATTGAATATATTGGAATATTTTAGTGTATATTAATGTAATATGTTTATATTGGAAATTATCAGATATGCGGTATTTTAATGAAATTATGATATATATGATGTTAGAATTAATTAATTAGTGGAATGAAGATGTTTTAGTAAGAAAAGAAAGAATTATGTGTGAATTCGTAATGTTGGCCAAATGGTTTGTTATGATTAATTAATGATATAACTTAATTTAATTTGGGAATTTAATGGAAATTTAAATAATGGAATATTGTATTTGCCCTTAGTAATAGCCTGGTGGTTAAATCTAGCTCAAAATATAGTTGGCTAGCAATAAGGATACAGTACTGGAGTGTGAGTCATGACGACTCACTTAATGTTGGCTAATGACGGTCTACTAATTGAATGAATGTTGAAATGTTGAAGTGTAAATGAATTGAAATGTAAATGTTTGGGTGGTCCTTTGAGGCCACTCTAAAATGATGTGGATCTTTAGGATCCACTTCTTGTGTATCCGGTTTGGAGTTTTCCACCAGATTGATACTAGGGGCAAAATGGCAAAAATGAATAAATTGAGTAGATAAGAGTTATTATAAGAAGAAAAATGAAAACAGGACTAAATCGTAATAAATTTAAAAAATTTAGGGATTAAATGGTAAAAATGTAAATGAAATAGTCAATGGGATTAATTAAAACAAATAAGAATAAATTAGTAAAATAAGTAACATAATAATTGTTCAAGGACTAAATTGTAATTTAGCGTGAAAATAGTGGTTAAAGGACTAATTGGTTAAAGGACTAATTGGCAATTTGTAAGTTAAATAATGAGTTAAATGTGGAAATTAAGTTAATTAGTGGGATTTTAGTAAATAAAAGTAAAAAGAAGGGGAAAATGTTAATTTGATGGAAGTTTAGGGACTATGTTCTAAATTGAACATAATAATGTTAAATTAAGAATTAAAGTTAAATTAAATAGTAATATACGGATTAATTGAGTAATTAAGTGATCTTAGGTAATTAAATGAATAAATAATAATAATAATAATAATAATAATAATAATAATAATAATAATAATAATAATAATAATAATCTTGAATAAATAGTTAAGTAAATATTTGTGGGTTATTAATAGATTAAATTATAGATTAAGAAATAGAAATATGTGTGCAATGGAATGTGACTGATAATAAAGATTTAATGACCTAAACAAATAAAATGTGCATGTGTGTGTGAAACATTAGGGAAGTGGAAATCTTTGGATTTGTAACCACCACTGAGCATATTTAATGCTCAACATGTAGTTTTCTATTGACTGCGTGTAGGTACATGTTAGGATGGCAGAGCAAGCATACCTCATTTTGGGCGTAAAATTGGAGAAGAAATAGATCAGAAATATTTTGTACGTTTAAGATTATGGGCATGTATATGTATGGATGGTATTGAATTGTGGATTATGGCATGTATAGGGATCTTTTTAATATTGTGGAGGCTATGAGATAGTATTGATGGATGGATTGTTATGTTGTGGCTTGTATTGTTGTTGTGCCCTTGTGTGGGCCGTGAATTGGTTGTTTTGCAAGAAGGGCAGGTTCAATTTATAGTCGTTATACTACCGAAATTTATACCAAATGAATAGTAAATTGGACAGTTATAGGTCAATCGGCAAGAATATGGTTTAGGTGTTATATTAATGAATTAATCATAATCATATTGTTAATTTATGTGGACTAAGCCAAATTAATGTTATGAAAAAAAATGTACTGCATTTATATATACATATTATTTAACAGTATTCGACAATCATGGTAATCGCACAGTAAATGTGTTCTCAAGTAACACGTACGTTTAGTATAAATGTTGTAAGGGGGTTACGAATACACCATTTGTTCCAAGGTATGATAGAAGTTGTATCTAAGTGATTCCTTTGGATAACACACAAAAAAACATTTATTAGATTTAGCTTCTAGCTTGTTTGTCATTGTCCTCATCACATAAGTAGGACAACCCCATGCTTTCTGTAAGGACCCAAATTATGCCCTAGTAGTAATAAGGCATGTTTATGGTATAATAGAAATCGAATATGAGTGAATAAGTGGCTAAAATGCTGAAAAGCACGTAATCGGTATTAAGTAAAAAGCCAAAGGTGATTTGGTAATTTGATAATGAAGGACTTAAATTCATAGATTAGGAAGAATTATATGTCAATGTATGATTTAGAGTAAATTACAAGTCAAATGTGCAATTAAATGGAAGATTAGGATTAAATAGCAAAATGAAGAGCATGACCAATAGGAGATAGGCACCTAGCAATTCTAAAATTATATAGAGAAGTAAAGAAAGATGTGCTTAGCCTATAAATTGGCCATTTTGGACGAGAAAAGGGGGTAGAAACCCATCTTTTTCCACTTCAAAGAATAACGTTTCTTCACTTAAAAATCTGCCATTTCATATCAAAAAAGTTCCAAGAGAAATCTCTTTCAAATTTAAGTGCAAATCAAGCTATATAAGTAAGTTATGATCATTTCCTCCTTATATTTCTTATTAATTGGTTAAGCATAGAAATTATGTGATGAATTTAGTGTATATTGATGATAAATGTTGATTTGAGTGTGCTTGTGGTTGTCGAATTGCTTGAAAGTATGGAAAGTGGCATGCGGAGTATATTGTGAAAATTCTATTCAAAGTGTCACTTGATCCTAAGTCAGTGTTTTGGTTCTAATTTTTTGTAGACACCTGAGAATGGGATGTTTCTTATTGAATTGGAACCATAACTTCCATACCTACAAATATCATAGAAATGACCATGAGCTAATTTTGGTTCTAAGTGCCTCATAAATGGCCAAAACAGAAGTGTTCCTACTCTGGCCGGGTCAATGGAGCAGTGTGTGCTTCTAAAGCCACACCTCCCAGGATATAGCTTTAAATGATCTGAAATTTTACCTGTGTAAATTTAAGACATAAGGAAACAAAAGAGAGAACACTTTGGTTGAATATGCTATTTGCTAGCTCATTTTGTGTGTGTAAGGTGGGGGTCAAAGTCTGCCCAAATGCATACTTGGTACCCAGTCGGCACAACTGTGCCGAGTCGCACCAAGGGCTTCTATCCGAAATTGGAACAGCTATGCAGTTCACAAGTCGATACATGGGTGACGACTCGTGACAGCCCCAATTTCCTTTTTTCATTTTGTTTGCACGTTTTGTGCCATTCTCAATTCTAATGCTTACAAGATCATGTTTAATGCATAAATAAGACAAAACAAGAAGTTCACATAACAATAATATATATATATATATATATATATATATATATATATATATATATGTATATAATAAATATTGTATTTTAGTATGGAATATATGGAACCAAATGTTATTTTATTAAATGACAGTATTTATGAAATGTGCATGATGGAATAATTGAATTAATTTGTTCATGATATGGAGACTGAAATAAAATGATACCCATTTGAATTTAAATAGGAACATAAGTAGTAAATTAATGAATAATGTCTCTACCTGATGCCTGAATTGTACATAGTCGTTGATAAATACGCATGCCTATAAGGGATAGTGATTGCAGCTACCTAGTGTCACCGAAAGGTGTCTAGTGTTTGATACCTCTTGGTATCTAGTGATTCGAGACTTATGTCTCCTAGTGTTCGATACTGCTCGTTGGTATCTAGTGTTTCCCCGCTATCCACCATTAATGAGGATTCAGGCAATATAAGAGTTTTAGTGTTATTAAAGCTATAAGAGCGTGTAAACGGAAATGAATGTAATATTTTTTTTGATTGATAATATATGTATGCATATTTAAAAAGATTAATATTTATAAAGCATGTGTTTGAATTATATGTTTTATTATTGATATTGTGTAATATGTTAACTGGATTACATATTGTAAATTGTGTGTAATGAAATTATGCATGTAAAACTACGTGGTTCTGATTACAAAAATTATTGGGATACATAGGAAGCTTGGAATTCTATACCAAGTCCAAACCAAATCAGTAGAAACTATTAGTGATTTTGAACATTGTAATTTATTATTGAAATAATTTTTTTTATTCTTAAGTGGCATGTTCTGAGGTGTGCACACTCTTATCCTCCCACGAGGTATGAGGTTGTTACATTTAGTGGTTTCATAGCATAGGTTTAGGCATTTCTGGATAATAAGAGTTAAGAATGAGTTTGTAAAGTGCTTGTGTTGGCCTAATTTAGATATCATTGTTTCGTTTAAGATTAAAGTTTCAACAACTCAAAAAGAAGTTGATAGAGTATGTATCGAGTGCTATGGAGCTAGAGTAAATGTGTTATGAAGAGATAAGAAGAGAAGTAAGTGATATGGAAATTGAAATATACATATGTGAATAAAGTATTTGGAATGTATATGTTATGTGCATGTGTAAAATCGAAGCTTAGGTAAGACAATTGAAATGGTGTCTAATGTATTGCCACAAGATGTGGTGAATTTCGAGGACGAAATTCTTTTAAGGGGAAGAGAAATGTAAGGCCCTAAATTATACCCTAGTAGTAATAAGGCATGTTTATGGTATAATGGAAATCGAATATGATTGAATAAGCGGGTAAAATGCTGAAAAGGACGTAATTGGTATTAAGTAAAAAGGCAAGGGTAATTTGCTAATTTGACAATGAGGGACTTAAATCCATAGATTAGGAAGAATTATATGTCAATGTATGATTTAGAGTTAATTACAAGTCAAATGTGCAATTAAATGAAATATTGGGATTAAATAGCAAAATGAAAAGCTTGACCAATAGGAGATAGGCGCCTAGTAATTTTAGAATTATATGGACAAGTAAAGAAAGATGTGCTTGGCCTATAAATTGTCCATTTTGGACGGGAAAGGGGGGAGGGACCCAACTTTTTCCACTTCAAAACACAACCTTTCTTCACCTAAAAATCTGCCATTTCATATCAAATAAGTTCCAAGAGAAATCTCTTTCAATTTTAAGTGCAAATCAAGCTACATAGGTAAGTTATGATCATTTCCTCCTTCTATTTCTTAATAATTGATTAAGCAAATAAATTATGTGTTGATTTTAGTGTATATTGATGATAAATGTTGATTTGAGTGTGCTTATGGTTGTTGAATTGCTTGAATGTATGGAAAGTAGCATGTAGAGTATATTGTGGAAATTTTGTCCCAAGTGTCACTTGATCCCGAGTCAATGTTTTAGTTATAATTTGGTGTAGAGACTTGTAAATGAGGTGATTCTAGTGGCATTGGAACCATAAGTTCCATACCTACAAATGTTATGGAAATTACCATGAGCTAATTTTGGCTTTAAGTGCCTCAAAAATTGTCAAAATGAAAGTGTTCCTACTTTGGTAGGGTCAATGGAGCAGTGTGTGCTTCTAAACCCATACCTTCCAGGATATAGCTCCAAAGGATCTAAAATTTTACCTATAGAAATTAAGACATAGGGAAACAAAAGTCTAGAAGAAATATAATGCCCCCTCCGGACCGCACGTACAGCCTTGCTGCGGCAGTCGAAGAGAGTCGCCACTCACACACATCACATTACACATACACGCATAACTTAATTATAATCAAATCCTGAATTAAAAAATTTCTTCTAAAGCAACTAGATTCATTACATACATAGTATTAAGTGTCAACTAATATTACAAAACTCAGTTATATACATATCATTAACTGTCAACTTATATTACATGCTATTAACTTATAGTTACAAAACTCAACTATTACATCACTTTTCTTTTACATGCCAAAACTGATAATTACAAATTACATGCTACAAAAGAACCTACACTAACAGCAGACCCTAACCTGTTGACAAAAGAAGATGCGGGACCGTTCTTCAATCACGTTTCACTTCAAACCCTATACAGATTAATACCCATGCTAAGCAAAAACGCTTAGTGGGGAAACAACACACCATATTCATTCATAGCAAACATTAAATATCATCATGTACATGCTTCATAGTAACACACAATATAGTATATCATTTAAGTTCCTATGCATATGCATACATATTTTACATCATCAATAAACCATATTCTTAGATTCAGATATCACATCACATTTTCTTAATGCATAGTATTCACACTATTTATTATCAATTCGCCATTCATTTCTTACCTTGCCTACATACTCTTAGAAGTGGATAACGGGATAACGCATTAGTACTTGTAAGTACCATATATCATTTAGTATCCATAGATACAACACTTTTGCATTAGCACCCGTAGGTTCCGATATATTCATATAAATTTATACACTTATGTGAATCCAAATGAGATTTTATACGCATTGGGGATTCCAAACGGGGAATCAAAAATGCTACGGCTACAGCACATGACCCTATAGGCATGCCTAACTTTCCACTACTCGACTTGCAAGCTAAATTATTAATCCAATTAATGTTCGTATTATCACATTATATAACATCCACATAACTACATTAAGCAATATCATATCATTTGATATCTTGCACACACATGTGGCTTATTAAACAAGCCCACACTTCTTTATTCAATTTATACATGTTCTCATGGATAAACACATTATAATTTTCAATAAATTTTCCAAACTTAGTTGAATTATGTTCTTAAACACTTTATATAGCAATAGGTGATGTTCTATGTTAAATTGCAAAGAATTCAGGTACCTCGCGGTGACAACGAAATGGTTGTGGCTGTGACTAAAGTTAATTCAAGGCAGAATCAAAAATAGAAGCACCTCATGGTGACAACCAAATGGTTATGATAGTGACATAAATCAATTTGGAACATAATGGAAAATAGAAGCATCTCATAGTGACAACCAAATTGTTGTCACCCTGACCTAGGAAAATTCAAGGCAGAAGCATCTAACTTACCTCTTTCAAGCCTTTTTCTTACTTCCATATATATGACTTTCAAAACCAACACAAACACCACGTTCAGCCAACATGGCCTTCTAACCAAATGATCATCTACATGTTGACTTCCTAATAGCATAAATCATAACACATTTGGACTCAAAATCAAGGAATTATGGCCAAGGGAGGACAACTTGCTCCACCTCCTACAGAATTTTAGCTACATGTATGGACAATTTTGAAGACCTTAAAGTCCCCGAAACAAGAGGACTATTTCTACAACAATTATAGTCATAGACATTGTGATTCTAATCTAATTTAGGTCATTCATTTTAGAGTTGCAAAACTCACCTTATAACACAAACAATCCAAGTAGGTCAAGATGCACTTTGAAACCAGTATTACTCTATCAAGCTCATCAAGCTTGAAGCCAACTAAATTGGTATAACCAATTTATTTAAACTCAAACTAGACTACCATAAGATATGCATAAACACTAAAACATTCAATTTCACAATAGGTATCCATTAACCAAGAAATTACATAGCCAATTCTCAAGTATCTGAAAAAAGGTTTCATGCTCATAAATCAATAAGTTTCATAACAATCAAATTAGCATAACAAATGCACATCCACAATTCAACTCAATACACAACACAATTATGCATATCAGCTTATATTAACTACCAATTTAACACATATAAACACATAGTTTCCCAAACCTCAAACTCGTTTGCTCCAAAAGAGCTCACTTGGCACTAGGCTGACAAAGGTTCTCCTTTCCCTTAACTTTTCTGGTTTCTTCCACTATAGCACACGTACAATTTCTAGAATTGGAACAAGGAATCAATTCCAAATTAATATAGAAAAAAAGAAGGAGGAGAAGAAGAAGAGTAATAATCTAACAACATAACTTACCTTGACTTGCTGAAACACAAAACAAGTCAGAAATCAGTTAATCAATCAATACAAATTCAATGGACAAGGTTGAAGAAGAAGAAGAAAGCAGAGCAGAATGGGACTTAGGTTCCTGAGCAAAGAGAGAGCCAAAGAAAGAGACGGGCAGATCTTTGTGCTAACCAAAGGCTTATATATAGATGCAAGCCTTTGGTTGGCAAAGTCTGTCCAAGCCACATGGACAGCTCCCTCCCAAATCAAGATTAGGTTAAACTAATCTTGCTTAACTTTAATTAATCATTCCCTTAATTAATAATCCACAATTACACTCACCAAGCAAAACGATGCAATAACATTCATACACATAATATCAACATACAAATACACAGCGGAATTTAAAACTTTACAATCAAACTGATCATTCATTCATAGATGAAATAATAATATACATTACATAACTGTTCTGATATTACTAAAAGAATTACATCTTTCAAAATTACAATGAGAGTTCACTATTACAAAAAAAAATCTCAAAATAAATGCTAAGTCCTAACATCAATTCCCTTTGTGTTGGCTTGACTTGTGGTGACTCTCCCAACAGCTAACCATCATCCACACTTGCACGGATGAAACACCCATGCTAAGTGATAACGCTTAGTGGGGAAACAAATAACAGTAATATGGACGGCCATTCACAATAGTCACCGAGGCAAAACGCATACATTGTGGCATATGCTGATAATCACATTACATATAATCATAGTTGAATCGCATACATAGCATTCAAAAGCTCATAATCACATTCGTTTACATATACATTCACATACTTATCATCGTCGCCGATCGGATTTCTCATTCTCATAAGCATAATATAAACAAATGATACACCTGCTGACTCACAATAATGGATAACAAGTAAACACATGGCGGTACCTTATGGGTATGAATCGAAAAGCAACATCATAGTTTCTCATTCAAAAACATTTTACAAATGGGATCTTAAACAAGATCCAAACACATTGAGGTTCATGAGGAACCAGATGGGGGACCTGATCAAGGTCCGAACGAAACAGAGGGCTACAGCTGAAGAACTCTATTAGGCATACCTAACTATCCACTAGATTGACTCTCGCAGGTCATACATAATACAATTTATGTTCCAAAGTATGACATATAATTTATCATGAAGAAATCATACCATTATACATATAGAAGCATGTTATAATCCATACAGTATTAAAAACCCATTTAGAAGAGATAAGAAATTCATTTTAGCCAAAAAAAGGGTGTGACGCGCGTCGGGCCCCGCGTACCGCCCGTACGACCGCCCGCTCGAGGGCGATCGGGGCATTTGTGGGTCCGTTGGCAACTTGCAATGAATTACGAGTGCGTTTATTTTGGGCAACAAGGACGTTTCATGGAATCACCATCCAATAGAACATTGGGAAAGTTTCTCTAGCCTCGGAGTGCCTAAGACTGCGCTTATTATCCATTTTGGGCCAACCAAATGGGTCTTGGAGGGTAAACCTCTCTCCCAAAGGAGCCTAGGATTAACTTCTAAGTCTCATGACACAAGAGGTGTCTTGGAAGTCTTAGTTCCAATGAGTGATCGGATAGACCTCTCGCCTCTTTTAGACCAAAGACCAGAGCTGGGTTCGGGACTTCTCATCTATTTCTACCTCGATCAATTTTACAATTAAGTTTTGAATTTATTATTTCACCCTCTTTCCACACGATGCAATTAATTAAAAGGCGCAATTATTCACGTGTTAAAGCGATAGATAAATAAATGAATAATAAATAATAAAAAAATACAATAACACTAGGAGCAGAATACAACTCCCATTTATAAATGTGCAATACATACATAAGACGGGAGATTATTTATTTTGAGGACTTTGGTCCTCGCATGCATTTATTATAAAAATGATGTTTTTATTGTGGAAATTTTTCATTGGATGAAAAATAGGACATTGGGTCCTAAATTTTATGAAAATCTCCTTTTATTAAATATAAAACATTTATCAATTTTTATATTTAGCGAGATACAAAAAGGGGGTGTATTCATGTACACAAAATAATCAATAAATAAACAAAATGAATGAAATAACTAAAAAGGGGTAGAAAACTAAACCGGTCGGAATCCTCCGAGCATGGTAGATTGCCCCTCGAGCTCATGAAAGTCCAAGAAAAACATGTATGCTCAGAAAAGTTAATGGGCGTTAATATACAAAAAAACACAATATAAATAAAACTCTAAGATTTGAGAGAGATAGAAAAAGGAAAAGAAAAAGGGAGTTTGGAAATATGGAGGCAGAGCCCAGGGACGGCCATTGTCGAGTGATCGACGGGCGTCAGTCAAGGTGATCAACGTGTCCCGTCGCTCACTCGAGAGAGGGCGTCTGTGGGAGGGGTGACCGACGGGCATCGGTGAAACAGATGACCCATCGGTCACCGCTATCTCAAAAAACAGCCGCGAAACTATTTTTTAAAGCAAAAACAGATTTTTACCGCAAAATGAAGTGAAAAGGGGAGGGCAAAATAAAGGAAGATAAAAGCGAGAAGTCAAAAAGAACAAGAATAAAAATAAAGATAAAATAATAAGGAGAAGAAGTTCGGAATATTTACCCTCAGATAATATCTTGGTTGGATTTTTAGTGTCGATCAGAGTCCCGCACGCTCCACGAGAAACAAAATGAAGGGTCAAGAATGAGGAAAATAGATTGTTTCCTTCTTGAACCTTCAAAAAACTGAATTTTGGAATAAAAAACTTTAGGAAAACTAATTGGATTGAGCTCCTTTTAATGATTTGATTCTTAAACTATTAAAGATTTCTTGATTTTGTGTTTATTGGAAGAGAGAGAAAACAAGTGTTAATTTTGACAGAGTCTTCCCTTTAGAAATTTTTCCAACCCCTTTCTTGGTGGGAAATGAAAGCTTTTATAGGCCAGGGGTGACCGACGGGCGTCAGTTCCATAGACGGGCGTCGGTTTAATCCTACTGACACAAGGATTCAACCGACGGGCCTGCAATTCTCACCGACAGGCATCGGAGAGGTTGCATGCTCCGGGAAATCAGGTTACGTGCCTCGGAAGATCAGTCCCTCCGACGGGCGTCGGAAGATCCCATAGGCCGTCTGTGACCCGAAGCGACGGTCTTCCCATTGACAGGCGGGCAGTCCGCCGGTGGAGAAAAAACATCTTTTTGACCCCAAAATTCCCCATTTCCTCCCTCTTTCCTACGAAGACTGAAAGAACACATTTCTCGTGAAGCAGGGGACCAAAACCTCCGAATCTCAACCGTTTGTACGGACTCGGACGTTGATTCCTCATCGGGTAATCTCTGATACAGACCGCCTCGGGACAGGGTGCTTACAAAGGGCAACTCGTGTTGATGCTCTTCTTGGCCGAAAGGCCGATTGTGAGTGGGAACAGGGGAAAGCACGAGACGCTCTCCGACAACACGACTCGTACTTAAGCTCTAAAGCCAGTCACGAGTCGTGCTTGCGTGCACTACTCTTGACTTGGCTTCCTGCCCACATGGATCGCATGTCCCTCAGTGTACTCCGATCGGATCTCTCCATATCTCATCCAGCAGCCAAGCACTCCATCGCTTGAGCAACCAAGAGCTGAGAGCCGAATGCAGAGAGCTGAAATCCGATCGAGAAGGGGGAAGCAGGGACATGAGTCGTGCCTGGTCGGAACGACTCATGGTGGTGCCCATCCCCATGTCACAAGTCGTGCTTTAAAGCATGTCTCGTGACCTGGCTTCCTAGCAAAGCATTCGTGCCTTCCACTTTCCTGATCGGAAACTTCCTGACTTTCAACCGATAGCCGACAGTAGCAAAATCCAAAAAATTTGCAGTAAATCCATTCAACTCAAATTTGCTCCTCTAATCCATCTTTTATGCATCACGACTTAATCAAATCAACACTTATAACATTTAAGCTCACATGCATTTCACAAATATTATATTTCCAGAAAATCATAAGGAAATGCATCTAGAATAAAGAAATTCCCAAACCTGTCAATCTTAAGCTGACTTGCCTTCTCTTTCCCCTTGGGATCACGAGTAGGCACTTCTCAATCGAAAAACCCAAGAAATCACACAAATGCAAAACCTAGGTTAAAAACGCATCTAACAAACCGAAAGGAAAATGAAAGAAGAAGAAGAAGACGAAAAGACTCAACAAATTTACCAAATAGAGCTTGAGAGCTCATCAATTCCCACCAAACCCACTTGGATCCAAGCTAGTGCACACTTGAAAGAGAAAGAGGAAGAAGAGATAAAGAGAAGAGGGAATAAAATGGGAAAGAGACAGCAAAATGAGTGCTCCCTTTTTCTCTCTCCTTCTATTTATACCTGCTTCCTAAATAGCCATGTAACACCCCTACACCCCCTGGAAGGATATAGGGGCGCCACGTGGACACTTGCATATATATACACTAGCGGAAGTGATAGCACAATACACAGACATATAGAAATAATAAAATAAAGTAACACTTCGCTAGGGCGCACCATAATTTTAATAATATTCATATAAAAAAAAACTGATATCATTCTTATAATACAAACTTTTATCATTTAACTTTACATATACATTTAACATGTGATTCCTATACTCGTATTACATAATGATGTTACTCAAAACATCATAAACCCTATCTCTAACTTATACAAAAAGGTGTAACAAAAGCTCCTAGTGGCCTGGAACTGCATATGCACGCTCTCGTGTATCCGAACCTATAACCTACATGGAAATAAACATCCGTGCTAAGCGAGAAAGCTTAGTGAGGATGAAAATAATGCAAATGACTTCTTTTCGAAGTCACACATAAATCACACATTTCATATAACAATAATCAAATAGCTCATTCATATAACTTTCAACCTTGTACAGATCATGTGCTCAAATATAACATTAACCATGTGTTCACATTCATGCAACATTTACTTGTAGACAGGACTGTCATGTACTCAAAATATTATTCTCCTGTGCTATAACATTTATTCAGAGCAATACTTTTAATCGTCACAAGATCACTACACAACATTAATAACTGAATTCCTTTCATGGTGGATACGGGTTACTCTAGATACTGTTTACAGTATCTTACATGTGGAGAATTAACTCAAACTCTATGGAATATACAAGGTATTCAAAACTCTGGGCATAATTAAGGCCAACTCTAGCAGCTGCACTTTAATCCTTTATAAGCATGCTTATCTATCCACTATAACGGTAATTAGGCTCAAAAACAACTCAATTATACAATATATCATTGCCAAAACTATACTGTAATTCAAGTACACTCATCAAATTCAGAGACATTTAATTCATGTACAAACCTTATTAAACTCATATATAGGCTAACTCGGATACCATGTGCAAGCAATAACCCATGTGAAAAGAAAGAGAAACTATTTTCAAGAAAAAAAATAAAGTGAACAGGAAAAATGTACTGTCACGCTCGCGACAGAAAGCAACTCACCCGAAAACAGGATAGAGAGAGCACGACTTGTGCTCATGCGTGTGACTCGTGCTCATGCATTTGACTCGTGCTCATCTGTGTGACTCGTGCTCATTTGTGTGACTCGTGCTCATGCGTGTGACTCGTGCTCATCTGTGTGACTTGTGCTCATGCGTGTGACTTGTGCTCAGGTGTGTCACTCACGCTCATCTGCGTGACTAGTGCTCATTTGTGTGACTCGTGTTCATTTGCGTGACTCGTGTCCATTTGTGTGACTCGTGTTCATTTATGTGACTTGTGCATCTGCTGAGAAAAGTTGGAGAAATCTATCTCCGTTGTGACCGCGACGAACGTCACGCTCGCGACAGAAGCATTTTCCTTCCCAAAGTGCTATATTTTTCTCTGTTTTCAAAACCCAACATGATCCTATCACTCACACATGCAGTAAACTCCTATTTTAGCATACTACCGCCCTCTAAAACCATGCTCATGATCAAAATTACACTCAATCACATAGATTAACAACCATTAAAGTACTGCAAGAAATCAAAATGAACATATATACAAATATACACTAAAAGAGCTGATAACTTCAATATAGTACTTAGTTTTGATAGTGTTTTCGTATGATTTTTGGCTGTTTAGTTGTGTTTTTTTGTCATGTTATGTTTCCTTTAGGTTAATTTTGCTAATCTTAGTCCAATTGGAATTTTGATGCATTATAGATAGCTTTTTGATGGAGTTTGACTTGTCTTTACAGGTGTGGTTCTAGGTACCTCACGGTCACAACCAAATTGGTTGTGACCGTGACATAAAAAGGAATTGAAAATAGGAGCTGACTTATATGGGTCACAGTCACAACAAAACTCATTGTGACCGTGACATAGAGATCCATCGGACAGAATGCAAGCATGAAGCACCTCACGGTGGCAACCTATTTGGTTGTCACCGTGACATGAAAATCACCAAGGCAGAATCAGTTGAGAAGACCTCACGGTGGCAACAAATTTTATTGCCACCGTGACATAAATTTTTCCTGGACAGAAGCTAAAATTGAAGACCTCACGGTGGCAATAGATTTTATTGCCACCGTGACCCCTGTCCTATGCGCAAAGGCAGATTAACGTTCTTGACACCTCACGGTGGCAACAGATTTACTTGCCACCGTGAACACTCTGACATTATATAAACATATTTTTCTGTTTGGCCAGTGTTCCGAATTTTTTTAGTTTAGTTTTCATATTAGTTTTGAGATTGACAATTTTCTGAGCTTTTCTTCTATTCTAAATTTTAGGTTTCCAATTTTTGTCTTTAATTTTGAATTAGAAATCAAGAATATTTCATCAGATACACATATTTTATTTTCAAGAGAGTTTTATTTTTGGGTTTTTAGAATTTGAATTTAATTCTGCATTGAAGATCCAAAGAAGAAGATTGAAGAACGTGGGATTCAACCGGGATTTTCGCCTCAATGAATTTATGGGTTTATTCTTTCCTTTATTCTTTTGATTTTGTAATGGATTGTGAGTAGTCTTTTAGTTGTTTAGGAGATCTCTGAATCCACTACCCTTGATGTGAATTCTGAACATGCTTTGATATTCAATATATGAAAGAAAGGTTTATTTTACTGGTTTTTATTGTCAAATCATGAGATGTATATTTTCAAGTTAATTTCCAGTTTTGATGAATGACTTAATTCATGTATCTTTATTGGTTATTGAGTTATATGGATTGAATGTCAGGATCAATTATCTTCAGATTTTATATCATGTTTGCTGTATCATTTGGACTGCTCCGGAATGGGAATCTAGATGTGCAGGTTTTCATGGTTTAAGATTGGAGTGAGGAGTGAAATAATTCGGTTTTGGGTTGTTTGGCTCCTGAATGGGAAACAAACCAAACTTAGGATTTTAGACCCATGCTTAGGCTAGTTGTATGGCTTACTCCGGAATGGGACGTCATGCAATTAGAATAGCTTGCTCCGGAATGGGACACTTGGGTTAAGAGGGTTATCCCGATTTCTTTCATATAGGATTCTTAGATTAATTTTATTCACATTTGGGTATGGGGTGGATGAGTGAACCTGAGCAACGTTCTTTTCATTCTTGAATTTTTCGCTTGCTTTATTCTGTTATCAGTTTTTGTTATCAGTTTTTGCTGTTAGCTTTATTTGTTTACTTTTCACTTGCTTTTTAGCTGTTTAATTCTTTTGTTTTTAATCAATAGATTACTAAATCAATTCAAACTTTTGGGAATTCTTTAGCACACATTTGATTTTCTTCACTTACACACACAGTCCCTTGGGTACGATAGCTCGGGGTCTTAATTTTATCCACTGTATTACTTGCCCATTCAGTACACTTGCTGAGATCGTGTCAAGTTTTTGGCACCATTGCCGGGGATTGGCGTTGTTTGTGAGTTTTGATTTTTATTTGTATGTGTTTTTCTTTTGTTTATTTATTTTATTTTATTTTTTATTCTTTGCAGGTAGTCATGGTGCATGAGCAGATTGAGATAAGAACAAATAGCACCCTACGACCCTGAAATCGAGAGGACTTTACATCAGCGAAGGAGAGCCAACAGAGATAACAACATGGAAAACAATCCTCCATCTATTGATGAACTTCCTCCCGGGAACGAACAAGTGCCGAGGGCACAGCAAGAGAATCCGAAAAAATATAGAGAAGAGGCCCCTAGGCAGAGAATGATAAGGGAATATGCTGTACCGAGATGGAATGAGGATCATCGGACAATTGTGCTGCCACGGGGAGTATAGTTTGAACTTAAGCCAGCAACCATTAATATGGTACAGAGGAACCAGTTTTCGGGTTCAGAAGTGGAAGATCCTGCGTAGCACTTGGACATATTTTTGGAGGTTAGTGATACGGTCCAAATTCCAGGAGTAACATCTGACTCGGTAATATTAAAATTATTTCCGTTTACCTTGATCGAAAAAGCAAGAGAATGGCTGCAAATGTTACCGAGACAGTCCATCAGATCATGGGACCAGTTACAAGAGAGGTTTTTGATGCAATTCTTCCCTCCTATAAAGATTGCAAACATCCGCAACAGCATTTTGGGTTTTAGCCAAATGAGTGAGGAACCTTTTCATGAGGCCTGGGAAAGGTTTATATGATTGTTGAGAAGCTGTCCACACCATGAGATAGCAATCTACCATTTGATGATGCAATTCTATAAAGGAGTTACACCGCAAACAAGATCCCTTTTGGATGCATCATTAGGAGGTTCATTCATGAATAGGATGCAGGAGGAAGCTTTCCATCTGTTGGATGAAATGGCAGCGAATGATGCTCAATGGGCTAATCCTAGATCGGTTTCGAAGAGACAAGGAATACATAATGTGGAAGAGGTGTCTATGTTGAAGGCACAGATTGAGTCAATGAAAAAAGAGATAAGTGGATTGAAAGTCCAAAATGTAGCTTCTGTGTCTCAAGAGAGTGGATGGTAGGAAAGTGGGCAATCTAGTCAAGAGAGTGGAGCAATGGGAGATGTAAATGCTGTAGGAGATTACCGAAGGAATGACCCTTACAGTAACACATATAATCCGAGATAGAGAAATCATCCCAACTTCTCTTGGAAGGATCGAAATCAGAATGCTTCATCATCCTATTCACAAGCAAGAGCTCTCTTCAACCAAAACACTCAATACCAACCACCATATCCATCCCATTAAAACAAAGGTCAAGGTTTTACTCAATCACAGGGTCAGTCATACCACCCACTAGGATATCAACCGAGGCCACCTGTTCAAGAGAAAAAGCCAAACCTTGAAGATATGTTAGCTAGCGTCATGAACAGTCAACAGCAGTTTGTGAATAGCCATCAACAATTTATAGCTAACCAAGAAGCAAGGTGGAAATCTCAAGAACAATGGAATCGGAATTAAGACGCTCCCATGAGAAATTTAGAAACCCAAATGGGACAGCTTACAAATTCTATGTCTCAGAGGCAACCAAGGACTTTTCCTTTGAATGTGGACCGGAATCCAAAGGAAGAGGC
This sequence comes from Excoecaria cochinchinensis, assembly GCA_947683425.1. Lineage (NCBI taxonomy): Eukaryota > Viridiplantae > Streptophyta > Magnoliopsida > Malpighiales > Euphorbiaceae > Excoecaria > Excoecaria cochinchinensis. The sequence continues at coordinate 11,601,073 of CANTUQ010000004.1, forward strand.
TAAAGCAATCACACTGAGAAGTGGCAAGGAGGTGGCATAGAGAGAGGGCCAAGGTAAAAATTCTTCACCATCATTTGATATGGAGGAGCCGACACGGAATGTCACATCCCATTTGCCCCCTAGTAGAATGAGCCTGTCTGTCTATCTGTATGTGTAAGCATTCGCATGTGTTCGGCATTTCATAAGGGTATGTCAGTAGAAATGCATGTTTTGGGTTTTATTATTGTGAGGGTGCATTCATGGCACTAGTATGTTAATTAAATGAGAAATATTTGTGTGCATGTGTTCATACCATTGTATGCTATGCATAAGTTAAGAGGGTTTTAGGTGTGAGTAGTGTAGGTTATTTTGGTGTGAGTGATTAGTTTCACCAATAGGAAATTGATACATATTTAGGATAAAGAAAAGAAAAAGAAAAGGGAATGAAAGAAAAGGATCTTAGAGATTTACGTTTCTTTTCTCACTCTTTTTCTTCTTCTTCATTTTCTTTATTTCAAGTACTGTATTGTTGATTCAAGGTCTTATTGGTGAAATTGATTCTCTCTTTGCACCCTCTCTAGTAAGTAATTGAATTCTCTCATCTAGTTGTTTCATTTACTTCATCTTCTTCTTCCTTAAGTTTAGATTTAACTTAGGGTTTTCTTTGTGAATATTCTTGCTGTGTTTGTGTTTAGCTGAAGCTCCTCGCGATCCTAAGGGTAAAGAGGTTGCTGGACCTAGTGGAGCTAAGTGATAGAGGCTTAGATTTCAGGTTTGGGAATTTTTGATTGTGTTTTGTGTGATTTTAAGTTTACTGTAAAATTTAGGGTTTATATGTTCTTGAAGAATTTGAATGCAAATACCCTTGATTAGGTTGACTGAATACTGGTTTGAGTTGTTTATATGTTGTTTGAATTGTTTGGGATCTTCCTTGAAAGGTATGAATTGATTTGTATGGTTTTAAATCAAATTTGGATTGATTTTATTGTTCTGGAAATTCTGGAAATCGAGTTCTGTCAAAAATCCCGTTATTCCTGATGCTGTCGCGCGACTCGCCAAGAAGAGAGGCAAGTCACGAGACGTGATCTCAGGTCACGTCGCGTGACCTGCCAGCTTGAGGCTGGTCGCGGGTTGTGGCTGCCTGTCACAACTCGTGACCCGTTGAGATGAAGCCAGTCATGAGACGTGACTCCCCGTCACGCCATGTGACCGGCTGTGGGAAGGCAAGTCGCGTAGCAGCTGAAGAGAAGCAAGTCACGAGACGTGACGACTAGTTATGTCGCGTGACCTGCGAGAGTGCCGAAGCAAGTCACGAGACGTGACGTCCAGTCACGTCGCGTGACCTGTGAGGGCGCTGCGTGATCTGCAAGATCACGTCTCATGATCTGTGAGGGACGAGGCGTGATCAGCAAGAGATGTCGTCTGATCCGCGGGGGCAGAGCAAGTCACGAGACGTGATCCTCAGTCACGTCGCGTGACCTGCCCTGTGAGGAGGCCAGTCACGCCTTGTGACCAGCCAATCTTGCCCGTTTCCCCGTTCTTCTCTTTTCTGAAATTTCCCAGCTTTTGACTCAAAAATAAATCTAGTATTTTCTTCTGGATGAATTTATACTGTAGTATAATGCCAGTCCTACTTGTATATACTCTGATTTGAATAATACCATTAATTTCTGATGAATACTAATATGTACTCTGAAAGGTGATCTGTTTGACGCATAACCTGCTAGAGTCAAGTAAGTGGATAGTTAGGCATGCCTAATAGAGTCTTTTAGCTGCAGCCCTCAGTTCAGTTTGGACCCCGATCAGGTCCCCGTTTGGTTCCTCGCGAACCCATCAGTATAGAATCTTGTTTAAGATCCCCTCAGTGAATCAATAACATGTTTTGATAAATTATATGATATTTGATTTGTACCTGTGAGGTACCCTCAGTATTCGATTCGTACCCGTAAGGTACCCTCAGTACACTCGATATCCACTACCTAGAGTCAGCAGGTGTTCATTTATTGTTCAATTGATTTGTTCTGTTCTGATTTGGATATGAAATATGATATCTGAGTAAGTATATGATGAGATGCATGTCAGATTATTCTCGAATGAATATGATTGTGAGATATTGATTATATGGCCTTTATACGTGAATACGTTTATATGTATTATGCTAACCTTTGCATATTGCCATTCTGAATGTGACATGTTTCGGCGACCATTGTGAATGGCCGTCCATAATTTATGTGTGTTTCCCCACTAAGCGTTTATCGCTTAGCACGGTGTGTTTACCCGTGCAGGTGCGGAAGGAGTTTTGCCTTGTGAGAGTCACCATCATCAAGCCAACACAGAAGGGTTTTAGTGTAGGGCTCAGTTTTGTATCAGTGATGATTCTTTTTGTATTGAACTTTCTCTGTATCAGTTTTGTATCAGCTTCCGCATTTGTAATTATATTTTGGTTATGTAATATTATTTTTTGTTTCAGCTAGTTGATCAGATCATTATTGTAATAGTTTATTATAGTAATGCATGATCAGCTTTTGCTTTCTGCATGTAAAGATTTTAATTATTCTGTATTTCTGAATGTATGTTATGAATGAATATATGATATACTTTGTACTTGCTTGGTGGCACCTTTACTCATACAGCATTTCACTCCTTCTCGGATGGGATCGCCTACGTATGGGAAGGGGGTGTGACAGTTGTGGTATCAGAGCATAGGTTTAGGCATTTCTGGGTGTTGTTGTGATTGTTCTGAATTGCTTAGATGTGAATATGTCTAGATCTGTGTTGGCTAATGCGGGTGTTCCTGTTTGTTTAGATGGCTTCTAATTCTGCCCATGGTGCGCATGAGGAATCCGCCGAGAGTGTGAATCCTCCAGCTGTAGATCAGTCTGTTTCTGTTACTGTGTCGGCTCAGCATGCTAGGGTCCAGCCCGAGGCCGCAGCCATGCCCTTTGAGGCTATGTTTAGACTGCATCAGGACATGGCTAGGGTTTTGGAGAGAGTGACTGCTCCTAGAGCACCTATGGAGAATTTGAGAAGGGCAGGAGTTGAGGATTTCTATGGCACTGGTTTGAATGAGTCTGAGTTGGCAGAGAGATGGTTAGATAAAGTAAAGCATGCTTTGAGGGAGATTCGGTGTCCTCCTGATCAGCAGGCAGAGTGTGCACTAGCTCTTCTGCAAGGGTCTGCATTCGAATGGTGGGAATTAGTTTCCAGGCATCCTCAGCTACCGGATCCGATTACTTGGGAGTTCTTTGAGGGTGAGTTCACAAAGAAGTACATTACTCAGACTTATAGAGATTCGAGATGGGTGCAGTTTCTGAGTTTGAGACAGAGGGCTATGTCTGTAGCGGATTATGAGAAAGAGTTCAACAGGTTATCTCGCTATGCCCCACGAGGAGTTATGACTGATGACTTTAGATGCAAGCATTTCGAGGCTGGGTTAAATGAGTCTTTGAAGATTGCTTTGATTTCTCTGATGTGCATACCTGGGGTTAGCTATTATCAGATTGTAGAGGCTGCTGTGAGAGCTGAGTTGTCTGAGACTGTGATGAGAGAGAGAGCTCAGAGGAGGAGTTCTTCTCGTGGAGGATCTTCTTCGAGTAAGAGATCTAGGAACCCACAGGATGAGTCATCATCTGGTCCGGCTTCTAGAGGTAGACGACACGGTCCTACAGCTGTGTCAGGTTCTGGTAGGGGTGGCAGAGCTGAGACTACATCAGTTTGTCCTCATTGTAGTAAGACACATCGGGGTGAGTGTAGATGGCTCTCCGGTGCATGCTTCAGGTGTGGGAGTTCGGAGCATCAGTTGGCCAGTTGTCCGAGATTGCATGAGGATTCAGGTTCCCAGAGAGAGGGCAGTAGGGTTGGTTCGAATGCTTCCCAGGCTACTCGTGGCAGAGGCCGAGGTAGAGGTAGAGGTGGACGGCATAGAGATGGGGCTGCTTCTGAGACTGTTGAGCATCCTCCTCAGGGTGCCATTAGAGCTTATGCTATGAGAGCCAGAGATGAGCAGGACGCGCCTGATGTTATTGCTGGTAAGTTCCTACTCCATGACACTGAGTTGTATGCTCTAATTGATCCTGGTTCCACACACTCATATTTGTGCACAGATAAAATTGTTGATAAATTGCATTCAGTTGATTAGTTAGATTATGAGATTTGTGTGACCAGTCCCTTAGGGCATAGTGTCAGTGTGAGTAGAGTCTTTAGGAGTTGTCCTTTGATTGTTGAGGGAGCTGTGCTTCCAGCGGATTTGATTGAGTTACCCTTCAGAGAGTTTGACTTGATTCTGGGTATGGACTGGTTGGGTAAGCATCGGGTTGTGGTTGATTGCCATAGGAAGACGGTTGTGCTTCGGGATAGAAGTCAGTCTCTTGTGTTTTTGAAAGGTTTGGGTGCTAGTTCTATGAATAATGTGATTTCAGCGATGCAAGCCAAGAGGTTTATCAGGAAAGGTTGTGAGGCTTTTCTTGCAGTTGTGTTAGATTCCAAGAGAGATCAAGTTCAGATTGAGGACATTCCTGTAGTGCGGGAGTTTAGTGATGTGTTCCCGAGCGAGTTGCCTGGTTTGCCTCCTGAGAGAGAGGTCGAGTTGTCCATTGAAATTATGCCAGGTACTACACCTATTTCGAGAGCACCTTATCGGATGGCTCCTGTAGAGTTGAGGGAACTTAAATCTCAGCTACAAGAGTTATTAGATAAGGGGTTTATTAGACCGAGCATATCTCCTTGGGGAGCTCCAGTCCTGTTTGTCAAGAAGAAAGATGGATCATTGCGGATGTGTATCGACTACAGGTAGATTAATAAAGTTACAGTGAAGAATAAGTATCCATTGCCTAGGATTGAAGATTTATTTGATCAGCTTCAAGGTGCAGGTGTCTTCTCCAAGATAGATCTTCGATCAGGGTACTACCAGCTCAGTTGTTCAGTTCAGGTGAGAATTTCGAGGACGAAATTCTTATTAGTAGGGGAGAGTTGTCACATCCCATTTGCCCCCTAGTAGAATGAGCCTGTCTGTCTGTCTGTATGTGTAAGCATTCGCATGTGTTCGGCATTTCATAAGGGTATGTCAGTAGAAATGCATGTTTTGGGTTTTATTATTGTGTGGGTGCATTCATGGCACTAGTATGTTAATTAAATGAGAAATATTTGTGTGCATGTGTTCATACCATTGTATGGTATGCATAAGTTAAGAGGGTTTTAGGTGTGAGTATTGTAGGTTATTTTGGTGTGAGTGATTAGTTTCACCAATAGGAAATTGATACATATTTAGGATAAAGAAAAGAAAAAGAAAAGGGAATGAAAGAAAAGGAACTTAGAGATTTACGTTTCTTTTCTCACTCTTTTTCTTCTTCTTCATTTTCTTTATTTCAAGTACTGTATTGTTGATTCAAGGTCTTATTGGTGAAATTGATTCTCTCTTTGCACCCTCTCTAGTAAGTAATTGAATTCTCTCATCTAGTTGTTTCATTTACTTCATCTTCTTCTTCCTTAAGTTTAGATTTAACTTAGGGTTTTCTTTGTGAATATTCTTGCTGTGTTTGTGTTTAGCTGAAGCTCCTCGCGATCCTAAGGGCAAAGAGGTTGCTGGACCTAGTGGAGCTAAGTGATAGAGGCTTAGATTTCAGGTTTGGGAATTTTTGATTGTGTTTTGTGTGATTTTAAGTTTACTGTAAAATTTAGGGTTTATATGTTCTTGAAGAATTTGAATGCAAATACCCTTGATTAGGTTGACTGAATACTGGTTTGAGTTGTTTATATGTTGTTTGAATTGTTTGGGATCTTCCTTGAAAGGTATGAATTGATTTGTATGGTTTTAAATCAAATTTGGATTGATTTTATTGTTCTGGAAATTCTGGAAATCGAGTTCTGTCAAAAATCCCGTTATTCCTGATGCTGTCGCGCGACTCGCCAAGAAGAGAGGCAAGTCACGAGACGTGATCTCAGGTCACGTCGCGTGACCTGCCAGCTTGAGGCTGGTCGCGGGTTGTGGCTGCCTGTCATAACTCGTGACCAGTTGAGATGAAGCCAGTCACGAGACGTGACTCCCCGTCACGCCACGTGATCGGCTGTGGGAAGGCAAGCCGCGTAGCAGCTGAAGAGAAGCAAGTCACGAGACGTGACGACTAGTCACGTCGCGTGACCTGCGAGAGTGCCGAAGCAAGTCACGAGACGTGACGTCCAGTCATGTCGCGTGACCTGCGAGGGCGCTGCGTGATCTGCAAGATCACGTCGCGTGATCTGTGAGGGACGAGGCGTGATCAGCGATAGATGTCGTCTGATCCGCGGGGGGCAGAGCAAGTCACGAGACGTGACCCTCAGTCACGTCGCGTGACCTGCCCTGTGAGGAGGCCAGTCACGCCTTGTGACAAGCCAATCTCGCCCGTTTCCCCGTTCTGCTCTTTTTCTGAAATTTCCCAGCTTTTGACTCAAAAATAAATCTAGTATTTTCTTCTGGATGAATTTATACTGTAGTATAATGCCTGTCCTACTTGTATATACTCTGATTTGAATAATACCATGAATTTCTGATGAATACTAATATGTACACTGAAAGGTGATCTGTTTGACGCATAACCTGCTAGAGTCAAGTAAGTGGATAGTTAGGCATGCCTAAGAGAGTCTTTTAGCTGCAGCCCTCAGTTCAGTTTGGACCCCGATCAGGTCCCCGTTTGGTTCCTCGCGAACCCATCAGTATAGGATCTTGATTAAGATCCCCTCAGTAAATAAATAACATGTTTTGATAAATGATATGATATTTGATTTGTACCTGTGAGGTACCCTCAGTATTCGATTCGTACCCGTAAGGTACCCTCAGTACACTCGATATCCACTACCTAGAGTCAGCAGGTGTTCATTTATTGTTCAATTGATTTGTTCTGTTCTGATTTGGATATGAAATATGATATCTGAGTAAGTATATGATGAGATGCATGTCAGATTATTCTCGAATGAATATGATTGTGAGATATTGATTATATGGCCTTTATACGTGAATACGTTTATATGTATTATGCTAACCTTTGCATATTGCCATTCTGAATGTGACATGTTTCGGCGACCATTGTGAATGGCCGTCCATAATTTATGTGTGTTTCCCCACTAAGCATTTATCGCTTAGCACGGTGTGTTTACCCGTGCAGGTGCGGAAGGAGTTTTGCCTTGTGAGAGTCGCCATCATCAAGCCAACACAGAAGGGTTTTAGTGTAGGGCTCAGTTTTGTATCAGTGATGATTCTTTTTGTATTGAACTTTCTCTGTATCAGTTTTGTATCAGCTTCCGCATTTGTAATTATATTTTGGTTATGTAATATTATTTTTTGTTTCAGCTAGTTGATCAGATCATTATTGTAATAGTTTATTATAGTAATGCATGATCAGCTTTTGCTTTCTGCATGTAAAGATTTTAATTATTCTGTATTTCTGAATGTATGTTATGAATGAATATATGATATACTTTGTACTTGCTTGGTGGCACCTTTACTCATACAGCATCTCACTCCTTCTCGGATGGGATCGCCTACGTATGGGAAGGGGGTGTGACACGGAAGGTAAGCAACCCTAACTGTAGGGTAGAAGTTAATGAAAATGCTCCTAAACATGATAAGGGTAAAAGTCTAGTGAATCCTAAAGAAGAGGATCTTGATATTAATAGACTGCCATTTCCTGCAGTGGCTAGGAAGGAAAAGAAAAATGAACAACTAGCTAGGTTTCTAGAACTGTTTAAGAAACTGCACATAAATTTACCATTTGCTGAAGCTTTAGCTCACATGCCTAACTATCCTAAATCCATGAAAGTATTATATTATAATAAAAAGAAATTAGAAGGGCATGGAACTGTACAGCTCACAGAAAATTGCAGTGCTATAATCATGAACAAGATCCCTGAAAAATTGGAGGATCCAGGTAGCTTTACTTTACCCTGTGAAATTGGTGAGGATTTTTATGGAAATGCTTTGTGTGATTTGGGTGCTAGCATAAATTTGATGCCTTATTCTATTTGTAGGAAGCTTAATCTTGGAGAGCTCAAGGAGACGGGAATGAGACTCCAACTTGCAGATAGGTCAGTGAGGAGACCCAAAGGAGTGATTGAGGATCTGTTAGTGAAAGTGGGGAAATTTATTTTCCCAGTGGATTTTGTAGTGATGGAGATGGAAGAGGATCGCAAGGTACCACTCATTGCGGGTAGGCCGTTTTTAAATACAGCCAAGGCGTTGATAGATTTACATGGTCAAACGGTAACCCTAAGGTTCAATGATGAGGAGTTGGTGGTGGACATGAACAAGGCTCAAAAGTATCCATCTGGTGATATGGAGGAGTCTATTTATTTTGTGGATGAAATAGATGAGTGTGTAGAGGAGGTGCGGGAAAAAGTGTGGGGAGCTGATCTAGTGAATGTGAGTTTGATACATTAATTGGAGGATGGAGATATGGAAGAAGAGATGAAGGGAAAATCGATATTAGCCGTGGAAATAGAAGATGAAGAAGAGGAATTACAGCAAGAAGAGCTTAATCCGAAAAAGGGGGATTTAAATTCTGAACTTAAACCTCTTCCCTCTCATTTGAAATATGTGCTTTTGGAAAATGAGCAAAAACTAGTAATTATATCTTCTTTATTGTCAGGTGTTGAAGAGAAGATGTTGCTTGAAGTGCTGAAAAAGCACAAGGGTGCCATTGGATGGGAGACATCAGATTTGAAGGGGATTGACCCTAGTTACTGCAGACACCGAATTTCGATGGAGGAGGAATGCAAGCCGGTAGCTCAGCCTCAAAGGGGACTCAATCCGACCATGCAGGAGGTGGTAAAGAAGGAGGTACTTAAACTCCTAGACTCAGGTATTATCTACCCTATCTCTGATAGTAAATGGGTTAGCCCAGTACAGTGTGTGCCTAAGAAGGGGGGATGACAGTGGTAAGGAATGAGCTGAATGAATTGATTCCAACTCGTACAGTTACGGGGTGGAGAGTCTGTATTGATTTTAGAAGGTTGAATAATGCCACTATAAAAGACCATTTCCCTTTGCCTTTTATTGACCAAATGCTAGAGAGGCTGGCAGGTAATAGGTTTTACTGTTTTTTAGATGGGTACTCGGGATATTTGCAAATCCCTATAGCTCCTGAAGATCAAGAGAAAACAACCTTTACCTGCCCGTATGGCACATTTGCATATAGGAGAATGCCCTTTGCGTTATGTAATGCACTGGCTACGTTTCAGCGGTGTATGATGGCTATTTTTCATGACTTCATAGAAAAATTTATGGAAGTATTTATGGATGACTTCACTATATATGGGGCTGATTTTAAGAGCTGTTTATAGCATCTCGATTTAGTACTAGGGAGGTGTGAAAAGACCAACCTAGTTTTGAATTGTGAAAAATGCCATTTTATGGTGAGAGAGTGCATTGTGCTGGGCACAAAATTTCGGAGAAAGGGATAGAGGTTGATAAGGCCAAGGTTAAAGTGATGGAAAAGTTACCACCTCCGACAAGTGTTAAGGGCATTAGGAGTTTTTTAGGATATGCAGGGTTTTACCGTCGCTTTATTAAAGATTTTTCAAAAATTGCTAAACCCTTGTCTAATTTACTTATGAAAGATGATGCTTTTAATTTTAATAGTGAATGCATGCTAGCTTTTGAAACTTTGAAGCAACAGCTCATTTTAGCCCCGATGATTACATCTTCGGATTTGAATCTGCCGTTTGAATTAATGTGTGATGCTAGTGATCATGCAGTTGGAGCAGTGCTTGGACAGCGGCGGGATAAGATATTTTGTGCAGTTTATTATGCCAGTCATACGTTGACAGGGGCACAGGTTAATTACACCACCATTGAGAAAGAGCTTCTTGCAATTGTGTATGCGTTTGAGAAGTTCAGGCCATATTTGCTGGGTGCAAAAATAGTGGTGTGGTCGGACCATGCAACCTTGAGGCATTTGTTTGCCAAGAAGGAATCCAAGCCGCGGTTGATTAGATGGGTGCTTCTATTGCAAGAATTCGACTTAGAAATCAAGGACAAGAAGGGAGCGAGAAATTTTGTGGTGGATCATTTGTCACGATTAGAGAATGCTCACATTGAAAAAGGGGAAATTTTAGATTTTTTCCCTGGTGAACATATTTGTGCTTTATTTGCATGTGACACCTCTGTTCATTGGTTTGCTAATGTAGCAAACTTCAATATAGTACTTAGTTTTGATAGTGTTTTCGTATGATTTTTGGGTGTTTAGTTGTGTTTTTTTGTCATGTTATGTTTCCTTGAGGTTAATTTTGCTAATCTAAGTCAAATTGGAATTTTGATGCATTATAGATAGCTTTTGATGGAGTTTGACTTGTCTTTCCAGGTGTGGTTCTAGGTACCTCACGGTCACAACCAAATTGGTTGTGACCGTGACATAAAAAGGAATTAAAAACAGGAGCTGACTTACATGCACAGTCACAACAAAACTCATTGTGACCGTGACATAGAGATCCATTGGACAGAATGCAAGTATAAAGCACCTCATGGTGGCAACCTATTTGGTTGTCATCGTGATATGAAAATCACCAAGGCAGAATTAGTTGAGAAGACCTCACGGTGGCAACACATTTCATTGCCACCGTGATATAAATTTTTCTTGGACAGAAGCTAAAATTGAAGACCTCACGGTGGCAACAGATTTCATTGCCACCGTGACCCCTCTCCTATGCGCAAAGGCAGATTAACGTTCTCGACACCTCACGGTGGCAACAGATTTAATTGCCACCGTGACCACTCTGACACTATATAAACGTATTTTTCTGTTTGGCTAGGGTTCCGAATTTTTTTAGTTTAGTTTTCATATTAGTTTTGAGATTGACAATTTTCTGAGCTTTTCTTCTATTTTGAATTTTAGGTTTCCAATTTTTGTCTTTAGTTTTGAATTAAAAATCAAGAATATTTCATCAGATACACATATTTTTGGTTTCCAATTTTTTTCTTTAATTTTGAATTAGAAATCAAGAATATTTCATCAGATACACATAATTTATTTTCAAGAGAGTTTTATTTTCAGGTTTCTAGAATTTGAATTTAATTCTCCATTGAAGATCCAAAGAAGAAGATTGAAGAACGTGGGATTCAACTGGGATTTCCGCCTCAATGAATTTCTGGGTTTATTCTTTCCTTTATTCTTTTGATTTTGTAATGGATTGTGAGTAGTCTTTTAGTTGTTTAGGGGATCTCTGAATCCCCTACCCTTGATGTGAATTCTGAACATGCTTTGATATTCAATATATGAAAGAAAGGTTTATTTCACTGATTTTTATTGTCAAATCATGAGATGTATATTTTCAAGTTAATTTCCAGTTTTGATGAATGACTTAATTCATGTATCTTTATTGGTTATTGAGTTGTATGGATTGAATGTCATGATCAATTATCTTCAGATTTTTTGTTATGGTTGCTGTATCAATTGGACTGCTTCAGAATGGGAATCTAGATGTGCAGATTTTCATGGTTTAAGATTGGAGTGAGGAGTGAAATAATTAGGTTTTGGGTTGTTTGGCTCCGGAATGGGAAAGCAAACCAAACTTAAGATTTTAGAGCCGTTCTTAGGCTTGTTGTATGGCTTGCTTCAGAATGGGACGTCATGCAATTAGAATAGCTTGCTCCGGAATGGGACGCTTGGGTTAAGAGGGTTATCCCGATTTCTTTCATATAGGATTCTTAGATTAATTTTATTCACATTTGGGTATGGGGTGGATGAGTGAACCTGAGCAACGTTCTTTTCATTCTTGAATTTTTCCCTTGTTTTATTCTGTTATCAGTTTTTTCTGTTAGCTTTATTTGTTTACTTTTCACTTGCTTTTTAACTGTTTAATTCTTTTATTTTTAATCAATCGATTACTTAATCAATTCAAACTTTTGGGAATTATTTAGCATACATTTGATTTTCTTCACTTACACACACAATCCCTTGGGTGCGATAACTCGATGTCTTAATTTTACCCCACTGTATTACTTGTCGATTCAGTACACTTGCTGAGATCGCGTCAAGAGCTATTGAACTAGTCAAAGCTTATCATGTATCTCTAGTAAGTTATATCTTTACTCAAGCATATAACAAATTAATAAAAACACGCACGATCCCAACCTCTAGGAAGCTTGGTCTCGATGCTCTATTCAGCTCCAATCTTTTCTTTGCCTTTATCAACTCTCTTGGCCACAGCTTGAACCAACACCATGCAAAACACTTGAGGTACTCTTCTCTTTACTTTAAATCAAAAACAGGAACCAAGTAGAAGAAGAAGACCAATACTATAAAAATCACGTTACTTACCTTCTTAGGAGACCAATCTCAATCCTTAACTCACTCTCTTCAAACCAATCCAAGGATTCATTCAAGAAGCAAGCCAAAAGAAGAATAAGGGAACAAAAGAAAGCAAAAGAAGAGGATGGCAGAAACCAACGTGAGGGAGGAAAGAAAAGAGTAGATGGTCAATCCTCATCCCATATTTACTATTCACATTAATGTCCACTAACCTCATTAATTGTCAATTATCTTTGACTAAGCCAAGTGTCTCCTTTCCTTTTTAATTCAGGTAAAGCAACTGAATTCTTCCCATTTGTCACACTCCTATAATGCCGTGTGTCAATCCCCTACATTGCCAGATGTCAAAATCCTAATTTAGTTAACATCCCGCATGAGGGTTCTGTCGCGCCCGCGATGCTTGTCCTGCTCATGACAGAACTCTCACACTCAACACCTAATCTTTTCTGAACAAAATTTTATAATTCTTCGAGGGCCAGTTCAGGGTGTTACAAATCTCTCCCCCTTAAGAAATTTTGTCCTCGAAATTTCCCCAATATCAGACAATTAACTGAAACTATATTTCATTAATCGATAAAAGGACTTACCAGAAGATCTAGCCGGTGTCTTTATAGCTTCAGCAGTCATCGCATATACACGTGGCTGATCATCGGTGGAAAATGGCCTCTCAACCGTTTTCGATGGTGGTCTTTCAGCTCTACTTCTTCCTCTCCCACTTCTAATATTTCCAGAGGCATTTCCTTTATCTTTGCTTGCTTGTGATGCCAAATTTTCCTTTAACTTGGGACACTGGGCAAGGAGATGCTCCACGCTACCACTTCTAAAGCAAGCTCCGATGAGTTTCCTACACTCACCCTAATGACGCCTTCCACAGTGTACACACTCCGGTGCTATACTTCCTCTACTAGCTGGTGGCCTTACACTCCCAACTGAAGTTGGCACAAACACTGAATCTTGTTCATCTTTCCCTCTTCTAACCCCTCCAACTCTTTTACCAATACTCTCATCTTCTCTTTGAAACCTTCTCTTTTGCTCTCTTTTTTGTTTCAACAATTCAGATTCCTCTAATTTTATCGCTGCCAACACCAATCGATAAGAATCCACTGGTTGCAAAGCAACCATGGCAGATAGGGGTCCCCGAAGGCTCTCTCTCAATCTATCTTCAAACTGACGACACCTAAAATCCTCAATTAACATACCTTCCAGTACATATTTACTCAAACGAGTAAATTCTTTTTCATATTCCCCAACAGTCATATTCTTTTGCTTGAAAGTCACAAATGCTTTCCATTTGGCATCTCGGTAAGCTTTGGTTAAAAATTTCTCCTTGAACTCTTGGATAAAGAAATCCCAAGTTAAATCCACAGGTCTCCGAGGATTCCTCAAAACTAACTTCCACCAGTCATATGCTGCACCCTGCAGCAATGACACAGTGCAAGCTACTTTCTGATTCTGTGGGCAACTGATTTCGTGCAAAATTCTTCCTATTCTCTCCAACCAAAACTCTGCTATCTCAGATTGATCAAAGGATGTCCCATGGAACTCTTTAGCTCCTCTCTTTCTTATCAAATCTGATGGCATTTTTGGAGCTGTCAACCTATCCAGAATCTATACCAACCCTTGCATCAGCTCCGGGTGGTCCTAAACAGCTCCAGCTCTTTCCTCTCTATCTTGTGCCCGTACATGTGGATCCACTCGAACCGGATTCACGCTACCCGTAGTCTCTCCAATGTTCTCACTCGGGTCGGACTCCATCTAAAGCCTACAAAATAGCATCTGCATTAGGCCACATTCTAGACAAGCTCAAACACACACATACTATACTCTATGACCTTATAGTCCTGAACCATTTAACCTAGAGCTCTGATACCACTAATGTCACACCCCGTTTGCCCCCTAGAAGTTCGAGCCATATTTGTGCATGTGCATTTAGTGTGTATTTGCATATCATAAGGTTATTTTGGGTATAATGCATATTTACGGGTTTTGCTAGTATGTGGGTGCATGTACGGTGCTAGGGTGTGAATTAGTTGGGTTTCATTTGGGTGTGTTTGCTCACTTGGTTGTAGGATGTAAGTGAGGATGTTGGGTTGTAATAGTGTGCACATGAGTATATCTTTATAGGGTGTTATTAGTTGGGGTGACTTTGTGTGTGTGTAGTGCATTGTTGTTTAGTGTGAGTGGTTGATTTCCACCACTAGGGAGTGGACACATGGCTAGGTTAGGAAAATAAAAAGTAGAAGAAGAGAGAGAATTGGGAAATCAGAATTCTTCATCCCTCTTTCCCGTTCTTCCCTCTTCTCTTTGTCTTTCTTTTCCTTTGCTTTCCATTTGTGTACCCTAAGCTTGGATTCAAGTTCTTGGTGGTGGGAATTGATCACGTCTTGCAGGTATTTAGTAAGTTTTCTGCATTTTTCCATCTTGTTCTTCCACTTCTCCATCTTTTCTTCTTTTAGCTGTTTTGGGTTTTTAATATAGGGTTGTGTTTTGTGTGTTCTTGTGGGTTGATCGTTAGTTGAGCCTCCTCATGAGCCTAAAGGTAAGGAGAAGGCATCAGGAAGTGGAACTAAATGATTAGGTGCTAAGGAGATTCAGGTTTGGGAGTTTTGTGATTTATGCATTTTTGGTGATTTTGTTATTTGAATGAATTTCTGGAAAATTTGGTGTTCTTGATGTTTTTACTGGTTATTATGTTATGGGTTTTGATTTTTATTGTTCATGAAACCTTGATTGTGAGGTATTGAACCAAATATGAAATTGATTGAGTTGGGGTATGAATAGTGATGAGATTGAATGTGTAACTTGATGTTGTTTTGAGAATTCATGAGTAATATCTTATATTGGTATGATTTGATAATGTTAGATGGTTTATTAATGTAGTATGAGTGAGGAGAAATGGTTGGAATGAGAAGTTTTTGATTTGGCCTGGAAATGAGGTGAATTTGGCTCTATAGTATTGCATCTGGGCATGGGTCATGGTGACAACCATTTTGGTTGTGACCGTGAGGTATGTACAAGATGCATTCTGTCGTGAGTTTGGACATGTCACGGTCGCAACCATTTTGGTTGTGACCATGAGGTGTCCAGATTTTGCTTCTGTTCTGGGTTCTGGACATGTCACGGTGGCAACCATTTTGGTTGTGACCGTGAGGTGTCCAGACTTTTGCTTCTGTTTGGTTTCTTTGGTATGTCACGGTGGCAACTATTTTTTGTTGTGACCGTGAGGTACCCCAGACATGCATTCTGCCGAGAGTTTTGGTATGTCACGGTAGCAACCAATCTGGTTGTGACCGTGGCCTACCCTATTTTTGCAATAAAATCCTATTTGTTCAGGGTGATTTAGGGGTGTTAAATTATTGATTTAAGCACACACAATGACACTTAATAAGAGCTTTATACTAGTAAGATGGATGATGTTTATATGTACTGATTAACCAAAGTATGTGAATTCTTTGCTTGTTATAATTGAACTATGGACATTAACTGTATAATTTAAGCCTGCGAATCAACTAAATGGATAGTTAGGCATGCTTAATAGAGTCTTTTAGCTGCAGCCTCAGTTCTTTTTGGACCCCGATCAGGTCCCTATCTAGTTCCTCTCGAACCTTTATGAATTTCGGATCTTATTTAAGGTCCCTCCGAAAATTATTTTAAATGTGATAAAATAATTGGTTTCTCGATTCATACCCATAAGGTACTGTCTGTATTCGATTCATACCCATAAGGTACTGTCTATATACTCGTTATCCACTACTGTCAGTCCGCAGGTGTTTTGTTTGCTTCGGTTTATGTCAATATGATTATTAGAATGTGATATCCGAATAAACATGATAAATATGAGGATCAGTTTATATGTATGTGGTTGTGGAAATAAGCTCCTAATTGTATGCCTTTATTCTGCAAGTATGGTTATATATCTGACATGATTATTCGTATATGTCATACCGTATGTGTTATGCCTTGACGACCATTGTGAATGGCCGTCCACTCTTTTGTTGTGTGTTTCCTCACTAAGCGTTTATCGCTTAACACAGTTTTTATCCGTGCAGGTGCGGAAGGCGTTTTGCTTTGGAAGAGTCACCGCCAGTCAAGCCAACACAAAAGGGTTTAGTGTTACGACTACTTTTGTATTAGATTGATGATTCTTTTTGTAATAGAGCTATCAATGTATCAGTAATTTTGTAAGCTTCCGCTCTGTATATTTTGGGCTATGTATTTATTTTGTAATATCAGTTTGATCAGAACATTATTGTAAGGGATGTTGTTATATTAATGCATGATCAAGTTGATGTTTCTCAAAGTTTTAAATTTTCATATGTTTTTAATGTATGAATGTATGCTTTATATCGATCTATTTTGGTGTGACACCCTTGCTCCTACGGCATCTCGCTTCTACGGCATCTCACTCATATTAGGATGAGTTCGCCTACGTATGGGTAGGGGGTGTTACATTTTTTTGTATCAGAGTCTGGTTTAGTATTTTTTGGGGGTTTTGTTGTCGTTGTTGTGTATAGATGCATATATGTCTAGGATTCTATTGGCTGATGCGGTTGTCTTGGTTTGTTTAGATGGATTCTGATTCAGTTTGAGGGTCTCTTGAGGGGTCAGCTGAAAGCGTGAATCCTCAAGCTGTTGATCCTTAAATTTCTGTGTCGGCTCAACCTAATAGGGTACAACCTGAGGCTACAGCCATGCCCTTTAAAGCTATGCTTAAGCTATCCTAGGATATAGCTCGAGTCTCGGAGAGAGTGACTGCCCCTAAGGCCTCGACTGAGAGTTTGAGAAGAGCTAGTGCTGAAGATTTTTATGGAACGTGTTTGGATGAGTCGAAAGTTGCTGAGAAGTGGATTGACAAAGTAAAGCATGCATTGAGAGAAGTTTGATGTCCTCCTGATCAGAAAGTAGAATGTGCAGTGGCTTTACTGCAATGGTCTGCTTATGAATGGTGGGAATTGGTCTGTAGGCATCCTCAGTTGCCTGACCCGATTACTTGGGAATTTTTTGAAAGAGAGTTCACGAACAAGTATGTGACTCAGACATATAAGGATGCAAGACGGGTTCAGTTCTTGAGTTTGAAACAGAGGGCGATGTGTATGTATGAGTTTTAGAAGGAGTTAAATAGGTTGGCTAAGTATGCACCTGAAGGTATTTTGACGGAGCAGTTCAGGTATAGGCACTTTGAGACCGGGTTGAATGAGTCACTGCGGGCATTGTTGATTTATCTAATGAGCACTCTGGGAGTGGGGTACTATCATATTGTGCAAGCTACTGTTAGGGCTGAGAGGTCAGAATCAGTGCTGAGAGAGAGGGCTCAGAGGAGGAATCCTTCTCGTGGTGGTTCATCTTCTTCATCGTTGGGAAAGAGGTCAACGAACCCGCAAAATGAATCATCTGCAGGCCCAGCTATGAGAGGTAGAAGACAGGGTTCAGCAGCGGTGTCTGGTTCTGGTAGAGGCGGTGCTGGTGGTAGGACAAAGTCGATGCCTGTGTGTTCTCATTGCAGTAAGCCTCATCGGGGTGAGTGTAGGTGGCTCACAGGTGGGTGTTTCAGATGTGGGAGCACTGAACACTTTTTGGCCAACTGTCCAAGGTTGAATGAGGATTTGGGTGCTCAGAGAGAGTCTAGTACAGTTGGTTCGAATGCCATGCAAGCTACCCATGGTAGAGGCAGAGGAAGAGGTCGAGGTGGTCGACCTAGAGAGGGAGTTGCATCCGAGTCAGTTGAGCATCCGCTACCTGTTCCAGCCAAAGCTTATGCTATGAGAGCTAGAGATGAGCAGGATAACCTTGATGTTATAGCCGGTAAGTTTCTACTCCACGACATTGAATGGTATGATCTAATTGACCCTAGTTCCACACACTCATATTTGTGCATAGATAAGTTATTTGATAAGTTGCATGAAATAGATCAGTTAGATTATGAGATATGTGTGACCAGTCCCTTAGGGCATAGTGTCAATGTGAGTAGAATGTATAGGAATTATCCCCTGTTGGTTGAGGGAGTTGAGTTTCCAGCAGATTTGATTGAGTTGCCTTTAAAAGAATTTGATTTGATTCTGGGTATGGACTGGTTAGGTAAGCATCGAGCTGTGTTTGATTGTCATAGGAAGACAGTTGTGCTTTAAGATAGAGATCGGTCTTTTGTTATTGTTAAAGGTTTGGGTGCTAGTTCTTTGAGCAATGTTATATCCTCAATGTAAGCTAAGAGGTTTATTAGAAAGGGTTGTGAGGCTTTTCTAGCTATTGTGTTGGATTCTAAGTGGGATCAAGTTAGGATTGAGGACATTCCGGTTGTCCGAGAGTTTACGGATGTGTTTCCGAGTGAGTTGCCTGGTTTGCCTCCGGAGAGAGAAGTGGAGTTGTCCATAGAGATAGTGCCGGGTACTTTGCCTATTTCGAAAGCACCTTATTGGATAGCTCCTGTAGAGTTGAGAGAACTCAAAACTCAGCTACAAGAGCTATTGGATAAGGGGTTTATCAGACCCAGCATATCTCCATAGGGCGCTCCGATTTTGTTTATTAAGAAGAAGGATGGTTCTATGAGGATGTGTATCAACTATAGGCAGATCAATAAGGTTATAGTGAAGAATAAGTATCCTTTGCCTAGAATTGAGGATTTGTTCGATCAGCTCCGAGTTGCGAGAGTCTTCTCGAAGATTGATCTTCGGTCGAGTTATTATCAGCTGCGAGTTCAGGATGCGGATGTGGTTAAGACTGCATTTCGGACTTGGTATGGCCACTATGAGTTTTTAGTGATGCCGTTTGGTTTGACCAATGCACTGGCAGCTTTCATGGATTTGATGAACCGAGTGTTTAGGCCATATCTAGATCGATTTGTAGTAGTGTTCATAGATGATATCTTGGTTTACTCCAAGGACGAGAGTGAGCATGAGGAGCATCTCCGGATGGTTTTGCAAGTTTTAAGAGAGCATCGGTTGTTTGCCAAGCTTAGTAAGTGTGATTTTTGGCTTCGGGACGTGTCATTCTTAGGTCACATTATTTTGGCTAAGGGTATTCAAGTGGATCCGTCTAAGATTGAGGCGATTGTTGATTGGAAAGCGCCTAGAAATGTCCCACAAGTGAGGAGTTTTCTTTGTTTAGCGGGTTACTACCATAGGTTTGTTAAGGGTTTCTCAATAATAGCTGCTCCGATGACGTAATTGTTAAGGAAAGGAGTCAGATTTGAGTGGTCGGATAAGTGCCAGCTTTGCTTTGTGAAGTTGAAGAGTTTGTTAGTTGAAGCTCCTATACTTACTCAACCCATCTTGGGTAAGGAGTTTGTAATGTATAGTGGCGCTTCGGGTGTCGTTCTTGGTTGCGTTTTGATGCAAGAGGGTAAGGTTGTGGCTTATGCTTCCTGTCAGTTGAAGCCACATGAGAGGAACTATCCGACACATGATTTAGAGTTGGCGGCTGTGATCTTTGCTTTGAATATTTGGCGGCATTATCTCTATGGAGAGAGGTGTAGGATCTTTACGGACCATAAGAGCTTAAAGTATCTGCTCCCGCAGAAGTAGTTGAACATGAGGCAGTGCCGTTGGCTAGAGTTGTTCAAGGACTACGACTGCATATTGGATTACCACCCGAGTAAGGCCAATGTAGTCGCGGATGCTTTGAGTCGGAAGTCAGTTTCTGCTCTGTTCCTAAGGCATTTTAGATGGATATTTTATTCTGATGGGGCTTTGGTTTCCCAGTTAAGATTGAGACCTACTGTAGATAGCGGGTCCTGAGGCAGCCCAGATCAGAGTTACGCAATGATGATAAGATGCCTTATCACAGGCAAAAAAGTTGAAAGTGGTGATTTCCTGTTTAAATTTGCATTTTAGAGTGAAAAAGTAAAAAAAAAAAAAAAAAAAAAATTATTTTTAAAATTAGTTTTGAAAAATGGGGTCTTGAAATTAAAATATTTTTAGTTAAATTAGAAAATTAAAAAAAAAAAAATCTGCCTGAAAAGTACGACTGTGCTTTGCGCTGCACTGCGTGTAGCACGCGCGAAAGCACTACTGTGCTTCTTTGAAAGCACGGCTGTGCTTTGCGTGCAGCGTGCACAGCCACGCCAAATTGACCTTTTTTCGCCCCAAAACTGATTTTTTTCGATTTTTTCCACAAAATTCGATTTTTTATCACCTTTTTTAAGGGATTTTAAGGTTTTTTTTTCAATTTTTAAAATTTGAAATTGTTAATATCTGATTTTATTAAGTTTTATCCCTTTAATTAATATTATTTTCCTATATAAAAAGAATAAGATGGAAACCTAAAGAGGGGGGATTTTTTGGCTAGGGTTTTTTCTCTTCATCTTTTATTTCTCTTCATCTTTTCTTCTTCTTCCTGTAAAACTCTCTAAAAAAAAATTCCAGATTTTCCCCAAGCAAGAAATCAAAAAGAAAAAGCTCATTTTTCATTCTTTTTCCAACACAATTTATTCTAAACATATTTTAGATGGAATTTTGTTGATGGAAAATTGATTTTTGAGACAAATAAAGTGATTATTTGTTCTTTAAAGATTCAATTTTCATTCTTTTGTCTTTCGATATTATTTTTACTTGAGTTTCTTCAATGATTTTTATTTGAAACACTTTTTTGATGAAAAATTAATTTTGAGACAAACAAAACAATTGTTTGATATCAAAATCTATTTTTTTCATTTGATTTTCTAAAAATATGATTTTTTTTATATGTTTTGTTTCTTGAGACAAACAAAAGAATTGTTTGTTTTTGAGATTATTTTCATTTTAATCAATAAAAAATCATTCTTTAGGAAAAAAAATTAATTCTTTGTTCTAAAAGAATTTTGATCATTTTTCAATCTTTGTTGGAATAAAATTCCAACACTTTTATTATTCAATTCTAATATTGCAAATCATCAAACAAAGGAAATCAAATCATTTTTTACCTTCATCGAATCCGAAAATCTGAGGGTAAACATTCTGGGCTTATTCTTTCTTTTTTTATTTTTTATTCATGTATATTTTTATTAACTTCATTTATTTATTGATTTTATTTATTTCAGATTTGTTTTATTCAACTTGTTTATATATGATTTTATTCTTATTCGTGTATATTATTATTATTTTTATTATTTTCATTTATTTATTCATTTATTCTATTGCTTTTATTTTTGTTTTAATTTAATATGTTAATATATTATTTTGTTCATATAAATATTGACTTTCTTATCATTTCTAACATAAAAATATTGTTTTCTTCTAATTCCTAACATGTAATTAATTTATTTCACTTTAATTCATCATTATTTTAACATGTAATTAAATTAATCCATTCATCATTATTTTTAACATGTAATTAAATTAATTCATTCATCATTATTTTTAACATGTAATTAAATTAATCCATTCATCATTATTTTTAAAATGTAATTAAATTAATTCATTTTGATTGATTTTTTTGCCATGTAAATGGTTTATATCATTTGTGAACATATTTAATTAATCATGTCATTTATTTAATCATTTTTTATTCTTTTCCATTATCATTATCATATATTTAATATTTTATTCACTTATTTATTTTCATTATTATCATGTTCATATTTTTACATATTAATTAATTAACATGTTGTATTTTATTCCAATTACATCTTTTAATCCGTTTGTTGTTCATAACACATTTTTCTCATTTTTTTTAAATTGTAAACATGTTAATTCATTTGTTATTTTGATATCATTTCGTTTTATCTCATTTTATTTTATATTTAATTGATTTTAATTGATTCAATTACTAACATTATTCTATTTGTGTTTTATTTTCATTTCACATCTTATTTTCCTTCTTGGGCATTTTTGCGAGCACACTGGAAGATTCAGAAGGCTCATTTGGGATCAAGTATTTATTTATTTCATTTACAATGTTTTATTTATTTGGCTTTTCCATTTATTTTGCCATGTAATTTTCTTAGAAAATTATTTATTTAGGCCCGCTAGAAGGAAAGTCACTAAACCATTTTTTATTAATTAATTTGGAATCTTTCCAAATAAAAATGGGACCAATGTCTCAATTTTCTCTATCCAAAATAAAATCATCACATCAAAATTGTTTTGTAATAAATATGCATGTGAGGACCAATGTCCTCATCATTAATGAATATCCCGTTTTATGCATGTTTTGTATTTTATTTAGAATGGGGGTTGTATTCCGCCCCTAGTTTTGTTGTAATTTATTTTGAGGATGTTTATTTTAATAATGCTTTATTTATCATTTTTGACGTGAATCATTGTGCCTTAATTAAATGCATCGTGTGGAAAGTTGATGAAACAATAAATTCAAAACTGAATTATAAACTTAACCAAGGTATGAATAAATGGGAAGTCTCAAACTCACTTTGGTCTTTGGGGCTCAATGAGGCGAGAGGTCTAGGACTTCTAAGACACCTCTTAAGTCTTACCAAAAGACTTAAATTTACAATCCTAGGCTCCAGGGGTTAGAGGATGAGGCCTCCAAGATCTCTCTGGCTAGCTCAAGATGGATATGTATGCGCCGTCTTAGGCTCGCTGAGGCTAGATGACCCTTCCTAATGTTCTATTGGGTGGCGACTCCAAGAAACCTCATTGTTGCCCAAAATAGACGCACTTGTAAATACCTTACAAGCTTTATGAACCTCTCCTGATCGCCCTAAAGTGGGCCCTCGGGAGGCCATGAGGTTCGGCGCGTGTCACAGTGGCGACTACACTAGGGACATACTCGAGACTTCGATTCGAAAGTACCTTGATTAAAAATTATAATTGAGTTTTGGTTTAAAAATTTCACCTTCTTTCAAAGCTGCATTGCATCGCATTAGAGCTTTAGATTTATGCTATTTTGGTCCCTTTTTTAGCCCCGGTGTGTACTCGAAGCGCGACCCTACGTTCGCTCAATGTAGGGAAGTGCTAAGGATAATCACCAGCCCAAGCCTCGTACCATCATGGTATATTAAATTGTGACCCAATCGGTCGTTACGCTCGTGATGAGCTAGACCCGTTGGCAGGGACCATGCTTGGGTAGCCCTAAAGCAACACCACCTTTGACCAAAGCTCATGTAATGGCAATAGATACTTCCCCTAGGTGGTATAAACCGTAATGTCTTGCTTGCTATATGGATCATTTTGTATTGGACAAACCCAAATAATCTGATTGGTCACCTAATCAAAGGCTGTCATGCCCCGATAGGCCCATGTCAACTTATTCGGGCTGCCTAAATACATGATGGTCAAAACCCATGCGTATGCACATTCGCTAAGAGAGGTTATGCTGCCGGTTATTCACCGTGCACCATGCGGGTCCATCGGGTTCCCTGTTAACCTATGGATCAAGCCCACCTAGGACAGAGACCGCATGACCTCGTGTGTGGGGGCAATAAGGTTGGAAGGATCGATCTGCTTGTATATGGTTGTGGATGATGCATTGCATATTCATGTCAGTCATGCATAAATAAATTTATGTATTTCTCTTACATGTATACATCCTTTTCTTTGCATATAATTATTACATGTACATATTATCCTGTATATAGTTTTTCAAATACTTCATATGTATCATTGTAATCTCTTTTAGTCAATATATACCATTTGTTGCACAACATGATCATGCATTGCATATTATTCATACATCATTCTAACTCCTCGATTTTCAGCCATTATAGACCATTTGCTTGGGTGGTTAGGGGATCCCAATAGTTGTCTAAGGAGCGATCAGAGTTCACGTGGGCTGATAAAGTTTTAGCGCTCTCACCAGAGCATCTAAAGGCATTAGAAATGGCTGGCCCTTCACAACAGAATGAAGAGACTCATGCCCTAATTGCCCAGGAGTCGGATAGAAGGTTCAAGGAGCTTGAAACAAAGATGCTGGCCATGGTAAAAGAAAGGATGGATGCCATGGCACTTGTTCTGCAAGCTCAGCTTATGGCAACAACTCTCAACCAAGGAAAGCCGGCCACAATCGAGAAGGCTCATATAGTGATAGCTCCAGTACCTCCTTTTCCTTCTGAGACTAGAGGTAAGAGATCACTTGATTCCCCGGTTAAGCAAGGACGAAATAGGAGGCCTACTTTAGAATATTGCATTATGTTCGAGGAGGATGAAGAGCCTGCAATCATGCGTACTCCAAAAGATGAAAGCTCAGGAGGCCTTGACAATAGTAAGGCTGCAGAAATTCTAGCCACTAGAATAACTCAGCCCCACCTCACTATCTCGGGTAGGCCATTATCTTTGTATTTCAGCCGTCTCGTCAAGAAAGGGAAGTTACAACCCATACCATCTAGGCCTACCCTAAGTCAAGGAAAGCCTAGGCACAGAATGAACTGGTATCTTGTATATCAGCAGTACACAGGGCATAGGATAGACTATTGTCGCCCTCTGAGAGATCGCATTCAAGAACTGATGCCAGGCCCAGAAAAGGAAGAGATTATAGAAGCACCAACCACGGAAGTAAAGCAAAGGCATTTTTCTAATTTGGGCAGATCTTTGTCCTGGGTCCTCAAGAGGTTGATGAAGGAGGGGATATTACAGCCATTGCCAGGTAGGCCTGCCAGAAGCTAGGGACAGCCCGATCATAAAGGGGATGAGTATTGCGCCTTCCACCAGCACACCGGGCATGCCACAGACAATTACAAGACCTTGAGACGTGCTATTCAAGATTTGATTGAATCCCACAAGATCTCCGACCCAGAAACACGGGAGGGAAAGAATAAGATAGACTAAGGGCCTAAGTGGAAAGGCAGGACGGGCCATAAAGTTGATTATGGACCGTCGGCAACAACATTTGCATCGGCGGAGAGAGGAAGATGATAGTTTAGACTTTCCTTCTTAGTTCTGAACTTTTGTTTAATAATGATTAATGACATTTTTTAGTTTTATTAATAAATCGAATAATTTCCTTCACTTGTGTGATGTTATTTTCAATGATTTCATTATGCATGGTCGTAATCCATTTATATTTGACATTAACTCAACTGATGCTACTCTATTTATTCTTGGAACCTTGAAAATCTTGATGGCATCTAACATAACACTTGAAGAGTGAGAAAATTTGAGAGAATTAAAATAAAATATAAAAAAAGTCTTTGCCTGGACCTATGAAGATATGCCAGGAATTGATCGAGAAGTCGCAAAGCACGCTATTCCTACATATGTAGATCATAAACCTGTTAAATAGAAACTGAGAAGGCTTAGGCCGGAATGGGCAGATAACCAGCAAATAGTTGAGGTGCAGTATCCAACTTGGTTGGCCAATGTTGTCCCCAAACCAAAAAGAATGGCAAGGTAAGGGTATGCGTATATTATCAGGACTTAACTAAGGCTTGTCCAAAAGATGACTTTCCATTGCCCCATATAGATGTGTTGATAGACAGCGCCGCTGCTTGCGAGATGAATAGCTATAGAAGATTGTTCTGTAGGCGCCATGATTGCCCAAGAGGATTAATTCGGAGTGGAATTTGCTATTTACTATCTTAGTAAGAAGTTCCTGGCTTATGAGATTAAGTATACAAAAGTAGAAAAGATCTGTCTTGCGGTAATTTGGACCTCTAAGAAGTTGAGACACTACTTTTCACTCCTACAGGGTATAGGCGATAGCAAAGCAGGATCCCTTGAGATACTTGCAGGAGGCTCCATCGTTACTTAGAAAAATGGGTAGGTGATTGTTGCTGTTACAAGAGTTTGATATAGAGTACGTTACTCAAAAAACTATGAAATGGCGTGCAGTGGCAGAATTTCTAGCAGAACACCCAATTCAAGGAGACTCATATGAGTTAAACTTTCCAGATGAGGATGTGACAGCCATCGGAGTTCAGGGATGGTAACTGTACTTTGATGGGGCTGTGAACAATAAGGGGGCAGGAGTAGGAGTCATTCTGACCACTCCGGATAATGAGAAACTCCCTTTGGCAAAGAAACTGAGGTTCAAAGCTACCAATAATAAAGCTGAGTATGAAGCATGTACTTTTGGGTTGGAAACGTTAATAGCCTTAGGGGCAAAGAAAGTGGAAGTGTTTGGTGATTCATCCCTGGTGATCAATCAAATTCGAGGTGAATGGGCTATTAAAGAAGCAAGGCTAATGTCGTACATTAAGCACTTGAGAGACCTGAGTAGTCAGCTTGAAGTGTGTACATTCTATTTCATTCCAAGGGACGAAAATCAGTTGGCCGACGCGCTCGCCACTTTATTGTCAATGTGGGACAATCCAGAAAGGGCAGTTATGGGGCCGGTTTTGATTCCTAGCTCTAAGAGACCTAGCTTCGAATCTAAATCAGTCATGGAAATAAGAGTAGCGGATGGGAAGCCGTGGTATTATGATATTATGAAATATCTAGAAAATACGACTTTTCCAGAGGAAGCTACCGAGAAAGATCAGAGAATGATTAACAAATTGTCTACCTAGTTCATTTGCATAAATAGGATATTATACCAACGGCAGGCTGATGGTATCCAGTTAAGATGTTTGGATGAGAAAGAGGCCAAAAGGCTAATGGAAGAAACTCATGCTGGCGTATGTGAAGCCCATATGAACGGGCTGACATTGGCAAAGAAGATTATGAGGCAAGGGTTCTTCTAGCTCACCTTGGATAATGACTACTCAAAGTATGTAAAGCAGTGTCAGTTGTGCCAACAGTACGCAGATTTAAGGCACTTGCCTGTATCAAAATTGCATAATTTGACATCGCCTTGGCCGTTCGCAGCTTGGGGGATTGATATTATTGGGAAAATTCATCCTACGGCTTCCAATTAACACATATACATCATCGTCGCCATTGATTATATTACCAAATGGGTAGAAGCTGAGTCTTTCAAAAAAGTTGATGCTAGGGATATGGCGAAAGTCATTGAGAAAAATTTGATATGTAGGTACGGCCTCCCACATCATGTGGTATTTGACAACGGGGTCCAGTTTATGGCCGAGATGAAGAAATTGTTCCAATAGTATGGTATTGAGCATCACAAGTCGTCCCCAAACCGCCCTTAAACTAATGGGGCAGTAGAAGCCGCCAACAAAAGCATTAAGAGGATTCTAGCCAAGATGGTTCATAATTATAAAGATTGGGCGGAAAAGTTACCTTTTGCACTCTGGGGTTAAAGAACGACCACCAGAACATCTACAGGAGCCACACCGTACTCTTTGATGTATGGAACGGAGGCAGTATTGCCAGTCAAAGTTGAACTCAAGTCACTAAGAGTGGTCATGGAAGCTCAGATCCTAGAAGCTGAATGGGCACAACAACGGTTACAGCACTTAAACATGTTGGATGAGAACAGATTGAAAGCCTATTACCATAACCAAATCTATCAGAAGAGGCTCGCTAGATCCTTTGGAAAGAAAGTCAAGAAGCATCCCCTGAAGGAAGGGGACTTGGTGTTAAAGCATATGAGACCAGGTGCACCTAATATCAGAGGAAAGTTCAGACCAACGTGGGAAGGACCATTTGTCCTCAAGAAGTTGTTATCAAAAGGAGTTGCGATTCCGTCAGATAGCGATGGTAACGAATTCAAAGAACCGATCAATATTGATAGACTCAAAAGGTTCCATGGCTGAAGACAATAAAATCGAAAGAAGAGAATAAAAGCCCAGCAGGTCAAAAATCAAAAAAGGCGACCTTGCTAAAATTGGGCGCCTCGTCAGGGTGAAAACCGAAAAAAGGCATCCTGGGCAAAAATTAGAGGCATTAGAGAAAATATCCAATCAAGAAAACCCGAGAGGGCTGATTGGTAACAGGAGTTGATGCTATCAAGATTTGGCTCTGTGAATGAATATAGTTTGGCATTCTTGAATTAGTGTTAAATGGTGATCATGTATATTGAAATCATACTGAAACGGGCACAATGTTGTGAAATGAAATAAAACTAAATTCATTCATTGATATTATTTCCTAGTTCGGTTCTAAAAAGGAACATATTGCTTAAAATCCATACAAATCTGAACTAGACTTTACTACCTGCTCTCGCCGGCAGGGTGCCTTAGTGGCCAGGTCCTATTATCAGCTGCGGGGCTAGGAGTCCATCCTCTATATGCACTGGTAGAAGTTACAGAATGATTCCCAAAAAAAGGGTATAGTAGTTTTCTCTGGTAATTCAGTCCAAAGATCATGATACTGAGAAGCAAAGGCTGAAGACAAGACCCCGCCTCGAAAGAATAGGGAATGTCTCACTGCATCGTTAATCCCTCTGAATTATCAAGCACAATAGGTGGTAGAGTAAAAGGCAACCTCATGAAGCCTGAAGGAACCCGATCCTCATCTGCTTCCTCACCCAATCTAGCAACACATTCATCAAGGGAGGCCATGAAATGCAACCGATGCCTAAAGAGAAATACCTCAGAGAATAACTGCTGATTACCCTAGGAAGAGGCTTTGATAGTAGCTTCAACTTTTCTTGTAGCTGTACCGGAAGGGCAAGAGATTCTCAAAAAAAAAGGCCGTTAGAGATGAAAACTGTGACTGGCTCTCTAAGCAAAAGTTAGGCCAAAGGGCAGGGTGAAAACCTGGGAACAGGCAGTCTATCATTCAAAAAATGAAATAAATAAAAGCTGTTGGAGTAGGTTGGGTCCATTCCAGGCAAAAATTAGGCACAAGGTTATGTGAAAATCCCTAAAGGGACGCATTTCCCACTAAGAAAAGCTAGTGTGAAAATCCACAAAGGACGCACTACCTTTAAAACAATGACTTTTGACGCCTAGAGCGATAAGACGGCATCACTCCGAATGACTTTCCTTTAGACAGAGCTTGATTCAAAGTTAAGGGGGCAAAATGCTTGTTGACCGGGGAGCAAAGATGCGCATGAGTCAGTTCTCTTTGAAAAGATTATGGGACAAAGCCCGTAAAGCCAAGACAACGCTTTTCTAGATCCTTGGGGGCATCGGACAATGTGAGCAGCCGAGCAGCACCCTCAATGAATCCCTTAACCACCTGGGATGTGGTCTATTCATTTTTGCATATCACATGCATGTCACGTGCATTCAGTCATTTACACGTATAGATAAGCACACACAATTCTTGTACATTAATCCTTTGCATGTGTTTCTTATATATAGTTTTGTATGTATACTTGACACACATTATTCCATATGCACACACAATCTTTTGTATATGTTGTTGTGTACATAACTCAAAAGGATAGGTTTGAATAGACCTCATGAGCAAGGATGATCCAAAGGATGGATTCAGCTCCGCATGGTAGGCCACTGTATCCGGCGTAAAATCAGGTAAATAGGTATAGAGGGGGTGGAATGCCCAGAAGGACAAGCCAATCCGGAGACACCATGCTCAGGGCAATCTGAAATCACACAAATCTATAGAAAATAAGATTCTTTGAGAAGCCGAACTATCCACACATACTATAGTCGGAGGCAAATCAGACGCAAAAGTGAGCCAAGGTACAGTTTTGAATCTACATCGATGCTCATCCATGCCGAACAATCAGGATCAAGATAAAGTCCTCACGAGAATGAAATCTCAAAGACCCGTTCCTAAAAAGACATTTAAGAGAGCAAGCAGACTCATGCACACCATGTCAGGAGCAATAAGGACCTGCTCCCAAGAGGGAAAAGAATAAGCCTTTCTCATGCACACCATGCCGGGAGCAAACAGGTAAGTTTCTCTGTCATAAGATGTATGCTAACACACCTCACACAATCCGGATTCAAATGTATGTATATTCCACACAAATGATTCCACACACGTGCATAGTGTTTTGTATATGTACATGGCTCACATGAGGGGTACGAATAGACCTCAAGTTTAAAGATGATTCAAGAGATGAGTTCAGTCAGACTCATGCATGCCATGCCAGGGGCAATCAGGTAAGTTTCCCTATCATAAGATATACGCTCACATACATCATATAGTAAGTGTACAAAATCCAAATTAAAATGTACAAGAATATAAATCCTCAAACACAAACAACACAAAAAAAAAATTAAAAATTCGCAAACAAAACAAGATAAAACAAAAAGACATTTTCAAGGCCTTGAAAATCCAATATACTGTAAATACATTCAAAATGTAAAGGTCAAAACCAAATCAAGGGAAAAACAGAAACGAAAACAAAAACAATATAGAAAAATCACCCGCCTGCAGGCAAACAACAAAATTTCCAATCTAATTTGTTCTTTGAGAAAACTCAAATTTTTTTCCGCCCCGGAGGCTCATCATCAAATTCTCTCACCCTCTTGAGAAGTATGCAGGTCTTTTCAACAAGGAGGCTGCGTTGGAAATGATAGAGGAATCGATATCTGGCATGTCACAGTCGGTGCAATCAAGAAAATGGGGAACAACTAGCTGTCCTTCAGGGGGAACACATTTGACAACGCTCCCAACAGTAAAAATAGAAGAGGTTCAGGATAAGCGCCAGCAAAGAAAACGACGAACAAGTCACCATACCAACCTAAGGGGGTTAGCAGATCAGAATATTGTACTAACCGGATGGGGGTTAGCAGATCAGACGTTGAAATAGCCGGATGGAGATAGGATGTTACACGGATTGGTTGGAGGTTACCAAGGTTGTGCTGTGTAAGCCCAGAAGCGGTTACCAAGACAGAATGTTCAATCACATGCGATGGAACACATCGCAAACAGAGGTTGTAGTCACAGAATACTGCATCTCACAGACACCGTGCAAGCCGAGATGAGGCCAGCGGGATGGATCAGCTACCGTCCAGACCGAGACGAGGTTAGCAGAGCACCAGTGATAGAGCAGATCGCAATGGGATTGGGGTTAGAGAGTACTGCATCTCACAGACACTGTGCAGGCCGGGAAGAGGCTAGCGGATCACCAGCGGTAGAACAGATCGCAAACAGAGGTTGTAGTCACAGAGTACTGCATCTCACAAACACCGTGCAAGCCGAGATGAGGCCAGCGGGATGGATCAGCTACCGTGCAGACCGAGACGAGGTTAGCAGAGCACCAGTGATAGAGCAGATCGCAACGGGATTGGGGTTAGAGGACACCGTATCTCACAAACTCCGTGCAGGCCGGGACGAGGCTAGCGGATCACCAGCGGTAGAACAAATCACAAACAAAGGTTGTAGTCAGAGAGTAATGCATATCGCAGACACCACGCATGTCGAGACGAGGACAGCGGGGCACACGCGATAGAACAGATCCGCACTTTGTAAGTCTGAAGCAGACTCGGTGCAGCTCAGGAGAGCAATCCTCGCATTTTGTAAGTCTGGAGTAGACTCGGTGCATCACCATCCGCACTTTGTAAGTCTAAAGCAGACTCGGTGCAGCTCAGGAGAGCAACCCTCGCGTTTTATAAGTCTGGAGTAGACTCGGCGCATCATCATCCGCACTTTGTAAGTCTGGAGCAGAGTTGGTGCAGCTCAGGAGAGCAACCCTCCCGTTTTGTAAGTCTGGAGCAGACTCAGCGCATCACCATCCGCACTTTGTAAGTCTGGAGCAGACTCGGTGCAGCTCAGGAGAGCAACCCTCGCATTTTGTAATTCTGGAGCAGACTCGGCGCATCACCATCCGCACTTTATAAGTTTGGAGCAGACTCGGTGCAGTTCAGGAGAGCAACCCTCGCATTTTGTAAGTCTAGAGCAAACTCGGCGCATCACCATCCGCATTTTGTAAGTCTGGAGCAGACTCGGTGCAGCTCAGGAGAGCAATCCTCGCGTTTTTTAAGTCTGGAGCAGACTCGGCGCATCACCATCCGCACTTTGTAAGTCTGGAGCAAACTCAGTGCAGCTCAGGAGAGCAATCCTCGCGTTTTGTAAGTCTGGACCAGACTCGGCGCATCACCATCCGCACTTTGTAAGTCTGGAGCAGACTCGGTGCAGTTTAGGAGAGCAACCCTCGTGTTTTGGAAGTCTGGAGCAGACTCGACGCATCGCTAGTTCCCCAGCAAAAAGGTAAGGGCTGCCTCAGGTACGCATCTCTTTCCTTCTTCTCTGAATTTTGGCTCATCTAGACACTAGTGCACTAGTTTACCCAAAATTGGGGGCAACTGTAGACACCGAGTCCGAAGGCAGCCCAAATCAGAGTTACCCAATGATGATAAGATGCCTTATCACAGGCAAAGAAGTTGAAAGTGGTGATTTCCTGTTTAAATTTGCATTTTAGAGTGAAAAAGTAAAAATAATAATAATAATAAAAAATATTTTAAAAATTAGTGTTGAAAAATGGGGGCTTGAAATTACAATATTTTTAGGTAAATTAGAAAATAAAAAAAAAATCTGCCTGAAAAGCACGGCTGTGCATTGCGTGCAGCGCACACAGCCACGCCAAATTGCCCTTTTTTCGCCCCAAAACTGATCTTGTCCGATTGTTTTCCACAAAATTCGATTTTTTATCACCTTTTTAAGGGATTTTAAGGTTTTTTTTCAATTTTTAAAATTTAAAATTGTTAATATCTGATTTTATTAAGTTTTATCCCTTTAATTAATATTATTTTCCTATATAAAAAGAATAAGATGGAAACATAAAGAGTGGGGATTTTTTGGCTAGGGTTTTTTCTCTTCATCTTTTCTTCTTCTTCCTGTAAAACTCTCTAAAAAAAAATTCCAGATTTTCCACAAGCAAGAAATCAAAAAGAAAAAGCTCATTTTTCATTCTTTTTCCAACACAATTTCTTCTAAACATATTTTAGATGGATTTTTGTTGATGGAAAATTCATTTTTGAGACAAATAAAGTGATTATTTGTTCTTTAAAGATTCAATTTTCATTCTTTTGTCTTTCAATATTTTGTTTACTTGAGTTTCTTCAATGATTTTTATTTCAAACACTTTTTTGATGAAAAATTAATTTTGAGACAAACAAAACAATTGTTTGATATCAAAATCTAATTTTTTCATTTGATTTTCTAAAAATATGATTTTTTTTTATATGTTTTGTTTCTTGAGACAAACAAAAGAATTGTTTGTTCTTGAGATTATTTTCATTTTAATCAATAAAAAATCATCCTTTAGGCAAAGAAATTAATTCTTTGTTCTAAAAGAATTTTGATCATTTTTCAATCTTTGTTGGAATAAAATTCCAACACTTTTATTATTCAATTCTAATATTGCAAATCATCAAACAAAGGAAATCAAATTATTTTTTCCCTTCATCGAATCCGAAAATCTGAGGGTAAACATTTTGGGCTTATTCTTTCTTTTTTTATTTTTTATTTATGTATATTTTTATTAACTTCATTTATTTATTTATTTTATTTATTTCATATTTGTTTTATTTAACTTGTTTATATATGATTTTTTCTTATTCGTGTATATTATTATTATTATTATTTTCATTTATTTATTCATTTATTCTATTGCTTTTATTTTTGTTTTAATTTAATATGTTAATATATTATTTCGTTCATATAAATATTGATTTTCTTATCATTTCTAACATGTAAATATTGTTTTCTTCTAATTCCTAACATGTAATTAATTTATTTCACTTTAACTCATCATTATTTTAACATGTAATTAAGTTAATTCATTCATCATTATTTTTAACATGTAATTAAATTAATCCATTCATTATTATTTTTAACATGTAATTAAATTAATTCATACATCATTATTTTTAACATATAATTAAATTAATCTATTCATCATTATTTTTAACATGTAATTAAATTAATTCATTTTGATTGATCTTTTTGCCATGCAAATGGTTTATATCATTTGTGAAGATATTTAATTAATCATGTCATTTATTTAATCATTTTTTATTCTTTTCCATTATCATTATCATATATTTAATATTTTGTTAACTTTTTTATTTTCATTATTATCATGTTCATATTTTTACATATTAATTAATTAACATGTTGTATTTTATTCCAATTACATCTTTTAATCCGTTTGTTGTTCATAACACATTTTTCTCATTTATTTTAAATTGTAAACATGTTAATTCATTTGTTATTTTGATATCATTTCGTTTTATCTCATTTTATTTTATTTTATCTTTTATTTTATATTTAATTGATTTTAATTGATTCAATTACTAACATTATTCTATTTGTGTTTTATTTTCATTTCACATCTCATTTTCCTTCTTGGGCATTTTTGCGAGCACACTGGAAGATTCAGAAGGCTCGTTTGGGATCAAGTATTTATTTATTTCATTTACAATATTTTATTTATTTGGCTTTTCCATTTATTTTTCCATGTAATTTTCTTATAAAATTATTTATTTAGGCCTGCTAGAAAGAAAGTCACTAAGCCATTTTTTATTAATTAATTTGGAATCTTTCCAAATAAAAATGGGACCAATGTCTCAATTTTCTCTATCCAAAATAAAATTATAACATCAAAATTGTTTTGTAATAAATATGCATGCGACGACCAATGTCCTTATCATTAATAAATATCCTGTTTTATGCATGTTTTGTATTTTATTTAAAATGGGGGTTGTATTCTGCCCCTAGTTTTGTTGTAATTTATTTTGAGGATGTTTATTTTAATAATGCTTTATTTATCATTTTTGATGTGAATCATTGTTCCTTAATTAAATGCATCGTGTGGAAAGTTGATGAAACAATAAATTCAAAACTGAATTATAAACTTAACCAAGGTATGAATAAATGGGAAGTCCCGAACTCGCTCTGGTCTTTGGGGCTCAATGAGGCGAGAGGTCTAGGACTTCTAAAACACCTCTTGAGTCTCACCAAAAGACTTAAATTTACAATCCTAGGCTCTAGGGGGTAGAGGATGAGGCCTGCAAGATATCTATGGCTAGCTCACGATGGATATGTATGCACCGTCTTAGGCTCGCTGAGGCTAGACGACCCTTCCCAATGTTCTATTGGGTGGCGACTCCAAGAAACCTCATTGTTTCCCGAAATAGACGCACTTGTAAATACCTTACAAGATTTATGAACCTCTCCTGATCTCCCTAAAGCGGGCCCTCGGGAGGCCACGAGGTTCGGCGTGCGTCACACCTACCTTGAGACAAAGGATTGTAGATACTCAGAGGGATGATGTGAGGTTACAACGGATTGTGCAAGAGGTCAGATCTGGTAAGCAGTCAGAGTTCTAAGTTTTGGATGGGGTGCTGATGTTTAGAAACCGCTTGTGTGTGCCAGAAAATGAGGAGTTATGAAAACATCTTTTGAGTGAGGAACACTCTATGATTTTCACTATGCATCCCGGTAGTGACAAGATGTACCGAGACATAAAGCAGTTCTACTGGTGGTCTGGTATGAAAAGGGATATTGTGGGTTTCCTGTCTAAGTGCTTGACCTGTCAGCAAGTAAAGGCTGAGCATGAAGTTCCTTCGGGATTGCTCACACCTTTATCCGTGCCCGAGTGGAAATGGGACGATATCGCTGCCCTTGACTCAGAGGAAGCATGACTGTAGACACCGGGTCCCGAGTAGCCTTGATCAGGATTACCCGATGATGAAATTTAGCTATGCCGGCTTATAGGCAAAAAGATTGGAGCTCATAAGTGATTTTCCTTGTCTTTTCGATGAGTAAAAAGGGTATTTTAAAAATATTTTAAAAATATTTTTTAAATTATTTTGAAGAAGAAAAAGTGTGTTGTAGGTTGAGGGTATTTTATAAAAAAAAAAAAAAAAAAAAAAAAAAAGAGGTGAAAAATGATGGAAAAATGTTGAAAAGTGGAAAATAGGGGAAAAAGTTAGCGACGGATTACGTGCGCGGAGCGCGCGCTCCGCGCGACCGACGCCCTTGGCGTCGGTCGTTTTGCGCGAGCGACGCCTTGGGCGTCGCTCGCTCCGCGCACGACGTGCGCGGAAGTTCCGAGCAACTCCGCGCGGAGACGTGCGCAAGGCGCGCGGAAATAGCCCCACTTCGCCCATTTCGCCCACTTTTCGACCCCCACTCAATTTTCAACCGTTTTTGGACGGTTTTTGGTGGTTTTTGGGTAGTTTTTGATGGTTAAAAACACTAGAAAAATTCAGAACAGGGGGAGGACGAATCAGAAACATTTTGGAGGAAAAAAACTGAATTTTGGAGCTTTGAGTTGAGAGAAAAAAATCCTTCTTACACACTTGTTTCCAAGA
This sequence comes from Excoecaria cochinchinensis, assembly GCA_947683425.1. Classification (NCBI taxonomy): domain Eukaryota; kingdom Viridiplantae; phylum Streptophyta; class Magnoliopsida; order Malpighiales; family Euphorbiaceae; genus Excoecaria; species Excoecaria cochinchinensis. The sequence goes on from CANTUQ010000004.1 coordinate 11,637,271, forward strand.
GCTTTTCTTCAAGTTTTCAAGCTATTTTCTAAGGATTTTCACAAGAGAAGACAAGGAATTCAACACTTCTATCTTCAATTCTTCAAAACTGAATTTGAGGGTAATTATTCTTGGCTTTAGTCATTAATTCTCTTGTTAATTTCATTTATTTTGGCTTCCAATTAACATATCAAACATGTAAATTCTCTTAGTCTCCATATTCTTCTTCTTATTTTTTTTATCTTCAATTATTCATATAACAAATAAGTTTTTTTTAAATTCTATTAATCTTTTATTTTCATGTCAAATTATTCTTTGTTCATGTAATTATCTATGTTTTAGGTTGTAAATACCTTTAATTTCTTAATGCTATATCATGTTTATTATTATGCTTTCTTTTGCATGTATGAGTGTTATAGTCATTATTTTATGCTAGTTATGCATGTCAAGTGGAATTATTCTCATGTTACACATTTATTCATGTCTTAACTATAATAAAATTGATTGTCACTAATCTCCCATGTATGTTAATAACTATTATTAATAAGTTGCATATGCCATGATACTTCATCACCTTATGCATGTTAAATTGCATCTTAATCACTTTATGCATGTTAAATTGCATCATAATTATTTTTTTATGCATGTTATAGTATCTTATGCATGTTATATGGTCATTGTACATATTACCTTTTATGTTGTATTATTTCATTGGCCTAATCACTAACATGAATTTCTTTTTGATTTTTGGTTGCAAATCATTGTTTTATTCTCATTTGAGCATCCATGCACATGAAGGAGGAGTTGCGGGGTTTGGTATTTCCTTTATACATTTTTAATTCTCATTTCGTTTATATTTTTAATTTCCTTGTATATATTCATTGAATAAAATGTTTTTCTATGCGCACCTAAATAAAGATCATAAAAATATTTCTTACTAAATTAATTTAGATTTTTCATAATAAAATGGGACCAATGTCCTAATTTTTATCCCAAATAAAATCATCATATCCAGAACATTTTCTTTAATTGTGCATGCGGGGACCAAAGTCCTCATAATTAATAAATTCCCCGGTTTTATGTATGTTTGCATTTTTAAATGGGAGTTGTATTCCGCTCCTTGTATTATTGTAATTCATTGCTTTATTTGCTAATTTATGGTTTTCCTAACATGAGTAAATGCGCCCTAAATTAACTGCATTGTGTGGAGAGAGAGCGAATTAATGACAATTAAAATTCAATCATAAATTAATCGAGGTAGAAATAGATGAGAAATCCCGGACCCAGCTCTGGTCTTTGGGCTCAAGAGGTTAGAGGTTATCCTCCAACATACTTCTTGGGTCACGAGACTTTAGCGCTAATCCTAGGCCTCATGGCCCAACATGGATACTAAGCGCAGTCTTAGGCTCTCCGAGGCGAGAGTAACTTTCCCAACATACTCCATGATACCTCTTTGTTGCCCAACATAGACGCACTTGCGATTTATTGCAAGATGCCAACGGACCCGCAAATGCCCGATCGCCCTCAAGCGGGCGGTCATAGGGGCGGCGCTCGGGATCCGGCGCGCGTCACAGTGGCGACTCCACTGGGGACGATATGGTTCGAGATTTCAATTTGAAAATACCTCGTTTAACATTTATGGTTAAAATTTAATTCATAAATTCGCTTTATCTCAAAATTACATATCATCTCATTAGAGCTTTAGATTAAGTTAGTTTGGTCCCTTTTCAAGCCCCGGTGCGTTCCCGAAGCACGACCTCATTTTCACTCAATTTGGGGAAGTGTTAAGGATAATCACCAGCCCAGGCCACGTACCTCAATGGTATATCAAAATGACGACCCGATCGGTCGCTATGCTTGTGATGAGCTAGACCCGTCGGCAGGGATCATGCTTGGGTAGCCTTAAAGTAACACCTCCCTTGTCCAAAGCTCATGTAATGGCAATAGATACTTCCACTAGGTGAAATGTACCGTAATACTATGCTTGCTATATGGGCCATCATATATTAAACGAAATCAATTTAATTAAATGGTCTTCATCAAAGGCTTTTATGCCCCGGTGGGCCCATCTTAGTTAAGTTGAATTGTTTAAATACATAATTGCCAAAACACCCATACGTATGTACATTAGATAGGAGCTGTTATGCTGCCGGTTTTTCACCGTGCACCATACGTGTCCATCGGGTTCCACGTTAATCCATGGATTAAGCCCACCTAGGAAAGAGACCGCATTACCACGTGTGTGGGAGATACAAGGTTGGAAAGATCTATCTGCTTGCATGTGTTTGTCTATGTTGCATCAGCACGAGCATACATTGCATTTTAATCATACATCATCTTAACAATTTTTGAACTTCAGCCATCATAGATTCTCCTGGGTGGTCTAGAGGTCCCGACGGACGGTTAAGAAGGACGCCGCCTTTGGGATTAACAGAGTTAGTATCGGATCAGAGTTCAGAGTCAGTCTTAGAAGGAAGTGTGGGGTCTTCTTCCGAATCATCAACAGAAGTAAGTATGGCTAATCCATCAAATGAGTCTGATGCAACTCGGGCAATAATCACCGAGGAGGTAGGAAAGAGAATGGAGGAATTTGAAGCCCGAATGATTGCAATGATGGGCAATCTTGCCACCACCATAGCTGGGCAACAAGCTGCTGCTGCCCCTATCCGAGTACCAGCTGAACAAGAGGTTGTAAGAGAAGAACGTCCTGTTGCAATTAACCAACCAGTGGTTGACCCACCTGTTGTCGAGCAAAGAGTGCCTGCACCTATTGAGCGCAGAGAGGGCCCCAGGTCTGAAGCTGAATTTGGGGAAGATGAGCTAGAGGAGCATAAAGTAGCTAAAGAAAAGTTGCCAAAACTGGATGAGGCAATGTGGAGGAAAATGGAAGAGAGATTTGAGGTCATGGCAAGGATGATGACCGTGGGAAAAGGAATGAACCCGAAAGACCGAGAGCTGGATGGGGATGACCTAATTCCCCAGAATTTTAAGATGCCGGACATTCCCAAATTTGATGGAACCTCTGACCCTGCCGCACACATCAAGCAATACTCGCTGGTCATGAAGGGAACGACCTTAACAAGAAAGCAGAAGATAGAATATTTCTGCTTGAGTCTCACAGGAGCTGCTATTGATTGGTACCATGGGCTTGACAGGAGATCCAAGGAGGACTGGGACTTGTTGACCGAAGAGTTCCTTAAGCAGTACGATTGCAGTACCCGGATGGAGGTCACTTTGAAAGATCTCGAGTTGTTACAGCAGAAGGTTGGGGAGTCCTTCCACGAGTACCTTACTCGGTGGAGAAACCGGGTTATGGAGATGAAACGCAAACCGGACACTTCTGATCAGATCCGGCTATTCATTCGAAATGCTAGTCCTTACTTGAGAGAGGGACTGAAAATGAAGGGACTCAAGGATTGGGAGTCTTTGAAGGACATTGCCATAGAAGCGGAAGGAGAATATTTATCCAAGAGGGCAAATAGTGATTCCTATGCCCGGAGGGGATACAGCAATCAGGGGACGGCCAAACCAGTAGGTTCAAGCATTGGTAACAGAGTTGGGAAGACTGCCGAGGTGTCTGCAACCGGCGTAAGTCAGAGGTATTTCTCCAACTTGGGTAAGCCTTTATCATGGGTGCTGAAGAGGCTAATAAAAGAAGGAAAACTGCGGCCCCTATCACCTAAGCCGGCCAAGGCCCAAGGACAGCCAGGGCACAAAGAGAATGAATACTGCGCATTCCACCAACATACCGGGCATTTGACGGATGAGTTTATAACGCTAAGACATTGGGTCCAAGATCTAATTGACAACAAGCAGATCACCGATCCTGAGCAGAGAGAAAGCAAGAAGAAGTCTGGTTATAACACATTGCCACCTCCAGTCTTTATGGTCGGATCAAGCCTACCAGAGTGGTACGTAATGCAAGATCTATATGGAAATGAGTATGTCGCTATTACTCGCCCTGCAGTGGATGAAAAAGGGGTTTCCGTGGCAGCAATAGACTGTTGGTCCACTAGTGAGAGTGGAGATGATGAAGATGAGAAAAATGGAGAGTTTACGGATCCGTGGGTTTCAGAGGAAGAAGAAAGAGTAGAAGCAGTAACAAGAAGTGGGAGGGTCATTCCAGAAGCTGAGAAGCAGCAAGACCCAGCACAAGCAATCGCAGAGAAAGAGCCGGAAGAAAATTCAATAGTGAAGCAACTGAAAAAGACCACGGCTCAGATATCTATTTGGGACCTCTTGAGACAGTCCCCCTCGCACCGACAGAAGTTAGTCGAAGCATTGAGCGTATCCACCGTAGCAACTACAATCTCTCCATCCGAGCTTTTAGACCTTGTAAAGGGGGGATCCGGGGAGAAGTTGGTTTTTTCTGATGCAGACCTACCAACAGAGGGTCGCAACCACAACCGACCTTTGTACATCAAGGCACAGATCAATGGTAAACACACCGCTTGTGTCATGGTTGATGACGGGTCATCGATAAATGTCTGCCCTTTAGTGGCACTTCAGGCCTTTGGGATGGATGAGAGTATGTTAAGCAAATCTGACCTGACCATCACTGCCTACGACAACTCCAGGAGGCAAGCATCGGGAATTTTCAAAGCTTTGGTAAAGACAGGGCCCATTGAGACAGAAACAGATTCTGTGGTCTTGCCGATTCCAGCAAACTTCTCAGCTCTGCTTGGTAGATCGTGGTTCCACAAGTTAGGGGGAGTACCATCCACATTACACCAGATAATTAAAATACCCCATGAAGGAGAAGTAGTGACCATTAAAGCAGCAAGAGAGAACCAAGTGTCTGCCTTGGAGATCTCTAATCAGCCATTCAGTGGCTTTCATGTATCGATGATCGGAGAAGAGCAAAACCTAGAAGGTAGCCCTCAAGTGGTGAATATGCTGAAGAGGATGCACTTCCTCCCAGGGGCTGGTTTGGGAAAAGAGTCACAAGGGCTGCAGAATGCTATCACTACACGTGGTCAGAAAGATCGAAAGGGGTTGGGCTACAAAGGAGAATATGGTAAGAAGAAAGGGTCAGGGAAGATTCCCCATATTTCGGAGAGCTTTGTGCCATCATCATCGGTTTGTGCTTACACCGGAGAAGAAGAACCGCAGTGGGTAGATGGGAAGATTATCCCTGGATTTGAAATTTTTAACGATGTCTTTGATTGGGAGATCGGAGTTGTTAAAGCTGTAGAGAACTTTTGGGATGAGGAGATTATGACCCAATGCAGCATCTGGGACAGAGATGAGCCCGAAGAGATTGTAACTGATAAGCTGTTAGCCACTAAGCTCAAGGGGAAGGAGAAGATAGTGGAACCAGAACCGAAGATAGAAGATCTCAGGATTTCACCAAATCAAGAAGCCAAAGCACAGTCGGCTGCAGCATCGGCATCGACTGAAGTTGATAGTCATTTAGATTCTCTTTTTATACCAGAACTCTTTGAGGACAATGTTAATGTTTCTGATTATGTTAATGAGATGAACAACTTTGCTTACTTGTGTGATGTTTCTGATGATTTCATTTCGCATGATCATAAGCATGATGCATTCATTTTTGATATTAATTCAACTGGCACAACTGCATTTAATCTCGGAACTTTGGAAAATCCAAAGGAAATTTTGCTAGCATCAGACATAACTCCTGAAGAGAGAATAAAATTTGAGAGAATATTAAAAAAATATAAAAAAGTCTTTGCTTGGACCTATGAGGATATGCCGGGAATAGATCGAGATGTTGCCGAACACGCCATCCCAACTTACCCAGAGTTTAAACCCGTCAAGCAAAAACTCCGGAGACTTAGGCCAGAATGGGCACAGAAAGTGAAAGAGGAGATCCATAAGCAGATTGAGGCTAAGTTCCTGATAGAGGTTCAATACCCAACATGGTTAGCTAATGTGGTTCCTGTAGCTAAGAAAGATGGTAAGGTTCGAGTATGCATCGACTATCGAGACCTGAACAAAGCTTGCCCTAAAGATGATTTCCCACTGCCTCATATTGATGTGCTAGTAGATAGTGCTGCTGCTTGTATGATGTATAGCTTTGTGGATGGATACGCAGGGTACAATCAAATTCTTAACAAGATAGTGGACCGGATCAAGACAGCCTTTATCACCGAGTGGGGGACATATGCCTATCGGGTTATGCCTTTTGGGTTGAAGAATGCAGGAGCAACCTATCATAGGATGGCGACCAAGGTTCTCAATGACTTAATCCACAAAGAAGTGGAGGTGTACGTCGATGACATGATGATTAAGTCGGCTACCAGGGAAGGTCACTTTGAGGCATTAGAAAAGTTCTTTCAAAGGATTAGCAAGTATGATCTGCGACTCAATCCCAAGAAGTGCATTTTTGGAGTTACATCAGGAAAGTTGTTAGGCCATGTGGTAAGCCAGAGGGGAATCAAGGTAGATCCCGATAAAGTCAAAGCCATAAGAGAGATGCCAGTGCCCCAGAAGGAGAAGGACGTCAGAAGTTTCCTAGGAAAGCTTCAGTACATCAGTCGATTTATTGCCAAGCTAGCTTCGGTATGTGAGCCTATTTTCAAGCTTCTTAGGAAGAATCAGCCGGTGCTATGGAACGATGACTGTCAACTGGCCTTTGACACCATTAAGGACTATCTGCTAAATCCTCCGGTGTTAAGACCACCACGCCGTGCCAAACCATTAATCCTGTACCTGGCTGTGGAAGATAACTCAGTGGGTGCTATGATGTCTCAGGAAGACGATTTTGGTGTAGAGTTTGCCGTTTATTATCGTAGCAAGAAATTCCTGCCGTACGAAGCCAAATATGTGGAGGTAGAAAAGATTTGTTTAGCAGTTATCTGGGCTTCTAAGAAGTTGCGACACTACTTTCATTCCTTCAAGGTACAAACGGTTGCCAAACATAATCCGCTTAGATACCTCCAAGAAGCACCCTCTTTACTAGGGAAGATGGGAAGATGGTTACTGCTGTTGCAGGAATTTGACATTGAGTACATAACCAGGAAAACCATTAAGGGAAGAGCTGTAGCGGAGTTCTTAGCCGAGCATCCTATTGAGGGAGATCAGTTTGAATACAACTTCCCAGATGAAGATGTCACGGCCATAGCAGTACAAGGGTGGCAATTATTCTTTGATGGAGCAGTCAATAATAAGGGAGCAGGCGTGGGAGTTATTCTTACGACCCCAGATGGTGAAAGGTTACCATTGGCTAAGAAGCTGAGGTATAAGGCTACCAATAATGAAGCAGAATACGAAGCATGCATCTTTGGATTGGAAGCATTGCTTGCTCTGGGGGCAAAGACCGCAGAAGTATTTGGGGATTCCTCCTTGGTAATTCATCAAATTAAAGGAGAGTGGTCAGTCAAGGAAGAAAGGTTGCTGCCTTATGTAAAGCACTTGAGAACGTTGAGCAGCCAGTTCGAGATTTGCACTTTCCACTTCATCCCCAGAGACGAAAATCAGTTAGCTGATGCTCTAGCAACATTAGTGTCTATGTGGGATAACCCAACAGGAGTTGCAATGAAACCCGTGCTGATTTATAGCTCGGAAAGACCTTGCTTTGAAGCTGAACAGGTGATGGACATTGAGGCCACTGATGGAAATCCATGGTATTATGACATTCAGAATTATTTAGAGAGATCAGTCTTTCCAGAGGAAGCCACTGAGAAGGACCAAAAAATGATCAGGAAGTTATCCACTCAATTCATCAGTGTTAATGGCACTTTATACAAAAGGCAAGCTGATGGTATCCAGTTAAGATGTCTGGCAGAGAAAGAAGCTAAAAGAGTTATGGAAGACGTTCATGCCGGGGTTTGTGGAGCTCACATGAATGGCTTAGCCTTAGCAAAGAAGATCATGCGCCAAGGATTTTATTGGCTCACAATGGATACAGATTGTTCAAAATTTGTGAAGCAATGCCAGTTATGCCAACAGTACGCGAATTTGAGGAATGTGCCAGTTTCAGAGTTACATAACTTAACATCTCCATGGCCATTTGCAGCATGGGGAATAGACATCATAGGCGAAATCCATCCTACTGCTTCTAATGGGCATAGATTCATCATAGTTGCCATTGACTACTTCACTAAGTGGGTTGAGGCTGAATCTTTCAAGAAGGTTGATGCAAGGGATATGGCTAAATTCATCGGGCGGAATTTGATATGCAGATATGGTCTCCCACATCACATTGTGTCTGATAATGGGGTACAATTCCTAGCAGAGACTAAACAGATGCTCCAGAAATATGGGATCCAACATCATAAGTCTTCTCCTTACCGTCCTCAGGCGAATGGTGCAGTTGAAGCGGCGAATAAGAATGTGAAGAGAATTTTAGCCAAGAAGGTTCAGAACTACAAGGATTGGGCAGAAAAGTTACCCTTCGCACTTTGGGGATATAGAACAACAATCAGAACCTCTACGGGGGCAACACCATTCTCTCTGGTGTATGGAACTGAAGCAGTCCTGCCGGTTGAAATTGAGCTGAAATCATTAAGGGTAGTCCTGGAAGCCGAGATTCCGGAGACAGAATGGGCACAACAGCGATTGTTGCAGTTGAATCTATTGGATAAAGATAGGATGAGAGCCTATTACCACAATCAGGTTTATCAGAAGAGACTAGCTCGGTCCTTTGACAAGAAAGTACGAAAGCACCCGTTGAAAGAAGGGGATTTGGTCTTTAAGATGATGAGGCCAGGAGTTCCAGACATACGAGGAAAATTCAGACCAACCTGGGAAGGACCTTTCATTTTGAAAAAGTTGCTAACAAAAGGAGCAGCAATTTTAGCAGACAACGATGGGAATGAGTTCAAGGACCCGGTCAATGTCGATAGACTTAAAAGGTTCCATGGCTAAAGACCAAAAATAAAAAGAAGAGAATAAATGCCCCGCGGGTCGAAAACCGAAAAAAGGCGGCCTTGCTAAAATTGGGCGCCCTGTCAGGGTGAAAACCGGAAAAAGGCATATTGGGCAAAAATTAAGGGCCAAGAGAAAATATTCAATCGAGAAAACCCGAGAGGGCCGATTGATAACAGGAGTTTGATGCTGACAAAACCCACTCCGAGATTAGGTGTAGTCATATGCTTTTGAATTCTTGTCAAATGAAAATCATGTATGATGAAATCATATAGAAATGTACACAATTTTGCAATGAATAAAAGAATAAATTTTCATTGATCTTTCAGTTCTGTCTTAAAAAGAAATATACCAATTGTTCATCTAATGATTATTGCTCAGTCCCTTCATCGGATATGTGCTATTTGCTCTTAACAGAAGCTTTGGTGAAAAAAAAAATAAAAAAATAAAATAAAATAAACAAAAGCCGCTGGATTGGGTTGGGTCCATTCCAGGCAAAAGTTAGGCAAAGGGTTGTGTGAAAATCCCATAAGGGACGCATTTCCCGCAAAGAAAAGCTAGTGCGAAAATCCACAAGGGACGCACTACCTTTAAAACAATGACATTCAATGCCTGGAGCGATAAGGCGGCATTATTTCAAGATGATCTTCCATCAGTCAGACAACACACAACACAGAACATGGAATAAAATCCCAAGTAAATGATCATTGACCAGGGGGCAAGGGATATACAACGGACGTCTCTTTCAGAAAGCTTGTCGATGATCCTCAGGATTCAGGGGGCATGGTACAGCAGACAAGCTATAAGTTCAGCAAACCATGGATCACCTAGGGCGCGATCTATACATTTTTGCAAGCATTTGCATTCCATAACATACACACATGATTTCTTGTATAGTCCTATGCATACAATCTTGCAGGAGAAATCGGCGGGAAACACCCACAAAAGCCAAGTGATGACACTAGTCCAAACATCTAAAGGAGCAAAAAAATAAAATAAAATAAAATAAAATAAAATAAAATAAAAAATAAAAAATAAAAAAATAAAAAATAAATCCACAGCGGTTAGCACGATGGCGGCACTACCCACAAGAGGTTAGCACGACCACGGCACTACCAATTCACAACGGTTAGCACGATGGCGGCACTACCCACAAGAGGTTAGCACGACCACGACACTACCAATTCACAGCGGTTAGCACGATGGCGGCACAACCCACAAGAGGTTAGCACGACCACGGCACTACCTATTCACAGCGGTTAGCACGATGGCGGCACTACCCACAAGAGGTTAGCACGACCACGGCATTACCAACTCACAATGTTTAGCACGATAGTGGCGCCACCCACATGAGGTTAGCGCACCTACGGTATTACCAGCTACAACCAAAAGACAGCAGCAGCTATCATCATAACTCCATCAAGCAGGAAGATCGCCGCTTCAGGTACGCGTTTCTTTCCTTTTCCTGAATTTTGGCTCACCTAGGCACCCATGCACTAGTCTCTTCAAAATTGGGGGCAACTGTAGACACCGGGTCCTGAGTAGCCTTGATCAGGATTACCCGATGATGAAATTTAGCTATGCCGGCTTATAGGCAAAAAGATTGGAGCTCAGAAGTGATTTTCCTTGTCTTTTCGATGAGTAAAAAGGGTATTTTAAAAATATTTTAAAAATATTTTTTAAATTATTTTGAAGAAGAAAAAGTGTGTTGTAGGTTGAGGGTATTTTATAAAAAAAAAAAAAAAAAAGGTGAAAAATGATGGAAAAATGTTGAAAAGTGGAAAATAGGGGAAAAAGTTAGCGACGGAAGGGCGACGGCCGAAGCCGTCGCCAATTTACGTGCGCGGAGCGCGCGCTCCGCGCGACCGACGCCCTTGGCGTCGGTCGTTTTGCGCGAGCGATGCCTTGGGCGTCGCTCGCTCCGCGCACGACGTGCGCGGAAGTTCCGCGCAACTCTGCGCGGAGACGTGCGCGAGGCGCGCGGAAATCGCCGAAATCGCCCCACTTCGCCCATTTCGCCCACTTTTCGACCCCCACTCGATTTTCAACCGTTTTTGGACGGTTTTTGGTGGTTTTTGGGTAGTTTTTGATGGTTAAAAACACTAGAAAAATTCAGAACAGGGGGAGGACGAATCAGAAACATTTTGGAGAGAAAAAACTGAATTTTGGAGCTTTGAGTTGAGAGAAAAAAATCCATCTTACACACTTGTTTCCAAGAGCTTTTCTTCAAGTTTTCAAGCTATTTTCTAAGGATTTTCACAAGAGAAGACAAGGAATTCAACACTTCTATCTTCAATTCTTCAAAACTGAATTTGAGGGTAATTATTCTTGGCTTTACTCATTAATTCTCTTGTTAATTTCATTTATTTTGGCTTCCAATTAACATATCAAACATGTAAATTCTCTTAGTCTCCATATTCTTCTTCTTATTTTTTTTATCTTCAATTATTCATATAACAAATAAGTTTTTTTTAAATTCTATTAATCTTTTATTTTCATGTCAAATTATTCTTTGTTCATGTAATTATCTATGTTTTAGGTTGTAAATACCTTTAATTTCTTAATGCTATATCATGTTTATTATTATGCTTTCTTTTGCATGTATGAGTGTTATAGTCATTATTTTATGCTAGTTATGCATGTCAAGTGGAATTATTCTCATGTTACACATTTATTCATGTCTTAACTATAATAAAATTGATTGTCACTAATCTCCCATGTATGTTAATAACTATTATTAATAAGTTGCATATGCCATGATACTTCATCACCTTATGCATGTTAAATTGCATCTTAATCACTTTATGCATGTTAAATTGCATCATAATTATTTTTTTATGCATGTTATAGTATCTTATGCATGTTATATGGTCATTGTACATATTACCTTTTATGTTGTATTATTTCATTGGCCTAATCACTAACATGAATTTCTTTTTGATTTTTGGTTGCAAATCATTGTTTTATTCTCATTTGAGCATCCATGCACATGAAGGAGGAGTTGCGGGGTTTGGTATTTCCTTTATACATTTTTAATTCTCATTTCGTTTATATTTTTAATTTCCTTGTATATATTCATTGAATAAAAAGTTTTTCTATGCGCACCTAAATAAAGATCATAAAAATATTTCTTACTAAATTAATTTAGATTTTTCATAATAAAATGGGACCAATGTCCTAATTTTCATCCCAAATAAAATCATCATATCCAGAACATTTTCTTTAATTGTGCATGCGGGGACCAAAGTCCTCATAATTAATAAATTCCCCGGTTTTATGTATGTTTGCATTTTTAAATGGGAGTTGTATTCCGCTCCTTGTATTATTGTAATTCATTGCTTTACTTGCTAATTTATGGTTTTCCTAACATGAGTAAATGCGCCCTAAATTAACTGCATTGTGTGGAGAGAGAGCGAATTAATGACAATTAAAATTCAATCATAAATTAATCGAGGTAGAAATAGATGAGAAATCCCGGCCCCAGCTCTGGTCTTTGGGCTCAAGAGGTTAGAGGTTATCCTCCAACATACTTCTTGGGTCACGAGACTTTAGCGCTAATCCTAGGCCTCATGGCCCAACATGGATACTAAGCGCAGTCTTAGGCTCTCTGAGGCGAGAGTAACTTTCCCAATGTCCTATTGGGTGGCGACTCCATGATACCTCTTTGTTGCCCAACATAGACGCACTTGCGATTTATTGCAAGATGCCAACGGACCCGCAAATGCCCGATCGCCCTCAAGCGGGCGGTCATAGGGGCGGCGCTCGGGATCCGGCGCGCGTCACAATGACTCAGTTTAGGTAATAGTGGATCGACTTACGAAGTCAGCTCATTTTCTACCAGTTAGAGTGGATTATCCGATGGATAAGTTGGCCAGTATCTATGTGGATGAGGTAGTCAGATTACATGGAGTGCCATTGTCCATTGTATCATATCGGGACCCAAGGTTTACTTCAAAGTTTTGGAAAGAATTGCAAAGGGCTTTGGGTACCAAGTTGAACTTCAGTACAGCATTTCATCCTCAGTCAGATGGTCAATCCGAGCTGGTCATTCAGATATTAGAGGATATGTTACGGGCTTGTGCATTAGATTTACCGGGTAGTTGGGACAGATATGTACAGCTTACGGAGTTTGCCTACAACAACAGTTATCAGTCGAGCATCGGTATGTCTCCGTATGAAGCTTTATATGGTCATCAATGTAGGACTCTGGTATGTTGGATAGAGTTATTGTAACACCCCCTTCCCATACGTAGGCGATCCCATCCGATAAGGAGTAAGATGCCGTATGAGTCAAGGTGCCACCAAATAGATGCAAAGCAATCCATACATTCATTCATAACATACATACCAAAATAAGGAATAAATAAAAACTTCACAGGAAAAGAAAACCATAGCTGATCATGCATTAATATAATAAACCATTACAAAAATGTTCTAATCAAACCAGCTGGTACAAAAGATATTACATAACCAAAAATAAATACAACAGCGGAAGCTATAACAAAACTGATACAGGAGAGTTCTATACAAAAAAAATCATCACTGATTACAAAAACTGAGCCCTACACTAAAACCTTCTGTGTTGGCTTGACGGCGGCGACACTCTCAAAGCAAAACTCCTTCCGCACCTAAACGGGTAAAAACACCGTGCTAAGCGATAAACGCTTAGTGGGGAAACACACATAAAATATGAACGGCCATTCACAATGGTCGTCAAGGCATAACACATTCACAATGGCAAAATGCAATAACTTATGCATAATCCATATAAACAAGCTCACAATTAAAAGCCATACATTCCGCATTTCAGATTCATAATCATACCAAATAATCCAACATCCATCTCATCATTATACTCATTCAGATATCACATTTATATAGCCAATTCAGAACAGAGCAATTCAATCGAACACCTGCTGACTCGAGGTAGTGGATAACGAGTGTACTGAAGGTACCTTACGGGTACGAATCGAATACTGAGGGTACCTCATAGGTACAAATCAAAAGTCATTACATTTTTATCAAAACACAATATTTTTACTGAGGGGATCTTAAACAAGATCCTGGTACTGAGGGGTTCGCGAGAAACCTAACGGGGGACCTGATCGGGGTCCAAACTGAACTGAGGACTACAGCTAAAAGACACTATTAGGCATGCCTAACTATCCAGAGACTTGACTCTAGCAGGTTATGCGTCATTCAAATCATATTTCAGAGTACAGAATAAAATTCATCTGAAGAATCATGGTATCACTTATATCAAAGCATATAAAAGTATGGCATGCATCATACAGCAGTATAAATCCATTCGGAAGAATTACAGAATTCATTGTTGAGTTAAAACCGGGAAATTTCAGCAAATAGGCCAAATAGGGGTGACCAACGTGGTTGGCTGGTCATGGGTCGTGACAGCCATCACAACTCGTGACTGGCCTCCTCAACAAGCTGGTCACGAGTAGTGACTGGGAGTCACGTCTCGTGACTGGCTTTCCTTTCGCTGGCCACGCAACGTGACTTGCCCCATTCCTCTTGCTGGTCACGAGTCGTGACGGGGAGTCACGTCTCGTGACTGGCTTCCTTCTTTGGGTTGGTCACGGGTCGTGATTGGCAATCACCACCCGTGACTGCCTTCTCTGGCCGGTCACGAGTCGTGACTGGCTTCCTCATGGCTTGTCACGAGTTGTGACTTGCAGTCACCACTCGTGACTGGCCTCTCTGGCTGGTCACGAGTCGTGACTGGAAGTCACGTCTCGTGACTGGCCTCTCCTTTCTGGCTAGTCACGCGACACACAATCTGGAAAACGGGATTTTCAACAGTAACGCGATATCCCATTTTCCAGAATTCCCAGAACTCAGAAATCAATCCCAAATTTGATTAAAAACCATTCAAACCTGTTCTTACCTTCCAGAAAACATCCCATACAATGTAAACAACAATAATACATCTCAATCCAGAAATTAAAACAACCAATTCAAGCATAAATGCATTCAAGCTTCACAAGAACATAAACCCTAAAAATTACAGTAAACTCAAAATCAAACAATCTTATCAAACCAATCCCAAACCTGAATTCTAAGCTTCACTTCACTTAGCTCCACTACTCCCAGCAATCTCCTTCCCATTGGGATCGCGAGGAGCCACAGCTAAGCAACGACACATCGAAGATCAACCAAAATAAAAACCTTAAGTTAAATCTAAACTCAAGGAAGAAGAAGATGAAAACAAATGGGAAACAAGATAAGGAATGCAGTGACTTACCAAAAGAATGCCAAGGAGATGGTTGATTTCCACTAACAGTAGCTTAATCCAAGCTAGGGTTCCCAAATAAAAGCAAAGGAAGAAGATGAGATAGAGAAGAAGAAGAAGAATCGGGAAAAAGAATTAAGTCCCTGCCTTCTCACTTTTCCTTCTCTACAACTCATCTTTTTCCCTAACCCTACACTTGTCACTTTCCTATTGGTGGAAACCAATCACTCACACCAATCAAACATGCACTACACACACTCAATGCACTCCCAACTAATGCACACCCTACAATGGTATGAACACATGCACACAATCATTTCCCAATTAATTCACACACTAATGTCGTACATATAACCATATGCTAATAAACCCCAAAAACATGCATTTTACTAAAATACCCTTATGATATGCCGAACACATGCGAATGCTTACACATACAGATAGGCTCATTCTACTAGGGGGCAAACGGGGTGTGACAACTCTCCCCTACTAATAAGAATTTTGTCCTCGAAATTCTCACCTGAACTGAACAACTGCGGATACTGAGCTCTCATCGACTCTTCCGGTTCCCAAGTCGCTTCCTCGACTCCATGATGATTCCATAACACTTTTACCAAAGGGATCTGCTTACTCCTCAGTTGCCTCACCTCTCGAGCTATGATGGCTCTCGGTTCCTCATCAAAGGAAAAATCTGGCTGAACCTGAATATCCTGAACTGAAAGAACATGCGAAGGACTTATGAAACGAGGACTAAGCTTACCTTTCTATCCAAATCGACACACTTTCCTCCAAGGAGAAACTTTAAGGAAAACCTTGTCCCCGATCTCAAATTGCACGTCTTTCCTCTTCAAATTGGCATAAGACTTTTGTCGATCCTTGGCCGCCTTCAAATTCCGTTGCACAACTCTGATCTTTTTTTCAGTATCTCTAACCAACTCTGGCCCGATCACTGATCTCTCGGATAACTCGGTCCAGCAAACCGGAGTCCTACACTGACGACCATACAAAGCCTCATATGGTGCCATACCAATACTCGACTGAAAGCTGTTGTTGTAGGCAAACTCCATCAGCGATACATGTCTGTCCCAACTACCCGAAAAATCCAAAGCACAAGCCCTCATCATATCCTCCAGAATCTGAATGACTCACTCTGACTGACCATCGGTCTGAGGATGAAACGCTGTACTGAAGTTCAACTTAGTGCCCAAAGCTCTTTGCAACTCTTTCCAAAACTTGGAAGTGAACCTCGGATCCCGATCTGAAACAATGGACAAAGGCACACCATGCAACAGAACTATCTCATCCACATAGATACTGGCCAACCTATCTATCGAGTAATCCACTCTAACTGGCAAAAAGTGAGCTGATTTCGTAAGTCGATCTACTATCACCCACACTGAATCATGCTTCTTTTGAGTCAAAGGCAAACCAGATACAAAGTCCATGGCGATATCATCCCACTTCCACTTAGGAACGGATAAAGGCGTAAGCAATCCCGAATGAACCTGGTGCTCGGCCTTTACCTGCTGACAAGTCAAACACTTGGAAACAAAATCTACGATGTCTCTCTTCATACCGGACCACCAATAAAACTGTTTCATGTCCCGATACATCTTCTCACTGCTAGGATACATAGTAAAAACTGTACTATGCGCCTCACTCATAAGTTGTCTCCTCAAATCCTCATATTCTGGCACACACAAGCGGTTTCTGAACATAAGCACCTCATCCTGAACTGAGAACTCTGACTGCTTACCCGATCTGACCTCTTGCACAATCTGCTAAAGCCTCTGATCATCCCTCTGAGCATCGACAATCCTCTGTCTCAAGGTAGGCCTCACACGCAACTGAGCAAGCAAAGCCCCATCTGAATCAAACCTCCATCTAAACCGTCTCAGGAACAAGGCTGAAACTGACTTCCGACTTAAAGCATCAGCGACTACATTGGCCTTACCCGGATGGTAATCCACAATGCAATCATAATCCTTAAACAACTCAAGCCAATGGCGCTGTCTCATGTTCAACTCTTTCTGTGTGAGGAAGTACTTCAAGCTCTTGTGGTCCGAAAAGATCCTACACTTTTCTCCATACAGATAGTGATGCCAAATCTTCAAAGCAAAGATCACAGCCGCTAACTCTAGATCATGTGTCGGATAGTTCCTCTCATGTGGCTTTAACTGATGAGAAGCATAAGCCACGACCTTACCTTCTTGCATCAAAACACATCCAAGGCCAACACCCGAAGCATCACTATAAATGACAAACTCTTTACCGGAGATGGGTTGAGTAAGAATAGGAGCCTCAACTAGCAACTGCTTTAACTGATCAAAACAGGCCTGGCATCTATCTAACCACTCAAATCTGACCCCTTTCCTCAACAATCTAGTCATCGGAGCGGCAATCACATAAAAACCCTTAACGAACCGACGGTAGTACCCTGCCAAACCAAGGAAACTCCTCACTTCCTGAACATTCCTAGGCGCTTTCCAATCAATAATCGCCTCAATCTTGGCCGGATCAACCTGAATACCCCTAGCTGAAATAATGTGACCAAGAAATGATACTTCACGAAGCCAAAAATCACATTTGCTAAGCTTGGCAAACAACTGATGCTCTCTCAACATCTACAAAACCAATCTGAGATGCTCCTCATGCTCACTCTCATCCTTGGAATACACCAAGATGTCATCAATGAACACTACTACAAATCGATCTAAGTATGGCCTAAACACATGATTCATCAGATCCATAAAAGCCGCTAGAGCATTGGTCAAACCAAACGGCATCACAAGAAACTCATAGTGGCCATACCTAGTCCGAAATGCAGTCTTAACCACATCTGCATCCTGAAGTCGAAGCTGATAGTACCCTGATCGAAGATCTATCTTGGAGAAAACACCTGGGCAACAGATACCTATTCTTCACTGTAACCTTATTAATCTGCCTGTAGTCGATACACATCCGCAAAGATCCATCTTTCTTCTTGACAAACAGAACTGGAGCTCCCCAAGGAGATATGCTAGGTCGAATAAACCCCTTATCCCATAGCTCTTGTAGTTGAGTCTTAAGTTCCCTAAACTCTACAGGAGCCATCCGATAAGGTGCTTTCGAAATAGGAGTGGTACCTGGCATAATCTCAATGGACAACTCGACCTCTCTCTCAGGAGGCAAACCAGGCTACTCACTCGGGAACACATCACTAAACTCTCGCACAATAGGGATATCCTCAATCTGAACTTGATCTCTCTTGGAATCCAACACAACTGCTAGAAAAGCCTCACAACCTTTTCTGATAAACCTCTTGGCTTGCATCACAGAAATCACATTATTCAAAGAACTAGCACCCAAACCTTTCATGAACACAGGAGACTGACCTCTATCCCGAAGCACAACGGTCTTCCTATGGCAATCTACCACAGCCCGATGCTTACCCAACCAGTCCATACCCAGAATCAGATCAAACTCTCTGAAAGGCAACTCAATCAAATCCGCAGGAAGCACAACTCCCTCAACCATAAGGGGACAACTCCTAAAGACTCTACTCACACTGACACTATGCCCTAATGGATTGGTCACACATATCTCATAATCTAACTGATCAACCACATGCAACTTATCAACAATTTTATCTGTGCACAAATATGAGTGTGTGGAACCAGGGTCAATTAGAGCATATAATTCAGTGTCATGGAGTAGGAACTTACCAGCAATAACATCGGGTGCATCTTGCTCCTTTCTGGCTCGCACAGCATATGCTCTAGCTGCAACAGGCAACTCACGATCCACTGTCTTTGATGCAGCACCTTCTCTAGGTCGACCACCTCGACCTCTACCACGGCCTCTACCATGGGTAGCCTGAGAAGCATTCGAACCAACCCTGCTGGCCTCTCTCTGGGAACCTGAATCCTCATGCAATCTCAGACAGCTAGCCAAAAGATGCTCAGAGCTCCCACACCTGAAGCACGCACCGAAGAGCCACCTACACTCACCCCGATGAGTCTTACTGCAATGAGGACAAACTGATGCAGTCTCTGATCTACCACCTCTACCAGAACCTGACATAGCTGCAGAACCCTGTCTCCTACCTCTTGAAGTCATGCCAGAAGATGACTCATCTGTGGGTTCCTCGATCTCTTACCCGAGGACAAAGAAGATCCTCCACGCGAAGGGTTCCTCCTCTGAGCCCTCTCTCTCATCACAGTCTCAGATCTCTCAGCCCTCACGGCAGCCTCCACAATCTGATAATAACTCACCCCAGGCATGCACATCAAAGAAATCAAAACAATCTTCAGAGACTCATTCAATCCCGCTTCAAAATGCTTGCATCTGAAATCAGCTGTCATAACCCCACACAGAGCATAGCGAGATAACCGGTTGAACTCCTTCTCATAATCTAAAACTGACATGGTTCTATGCCTCAAACTCAAAAACTGCGCCCATCTAGCATCTCTATAAGTCTGAGTAATATACTTCTTCGTGAACTCACCCTCAAAGAACTCCCAAGTGATCGGATCCGGTAGCTGAGGATGCCTGTAAACCAATTCCCACCATTCAAAAGCGGACCCTTGCAGTAAAACTAGTGCACACTCTGCCTGCTGGTCGGAAGGACACCGAATCTCTCTCAGAGCATGCTTCACTTTATCTAACCATTTCTCAGCCATCTCTGACTCATCCAAACCAGTACCATAGAAATCTTCAACACCTGCCCTTCTCAAATTCTCCATAGGGGCTCTAGGAGCAGTCACTCTCTCCAAAACCCTGGCCATATCCTGATGCAATCTAAACATAGCCTCAAAAGGCATGGCTGCGGCCTCGGGCTGGACCCTAGCATGCTGAGCCGACATAAAAATTGATGGATCTACAGCTCGAGGGTTCACACTCTCAGCGGATTCCTCAAGTGATCCACGAGCAGAATTAGAAGCCATATAAAACAAATAAGAAACAACCGCATCAGCAACCACAGATCTAGACACATACACATCTAAGCAACTCAACATAACAACACCCAGAAATGCCTAAACTGGAGATCTGATACCAAAAACTGTAACACCCCTTTCCCATACATAGGCGATCCCATCCGAAAAGGAGTAAGATGCCGTATGAGTCAAGGTGCCACCAAACAGATGCAAAGCAATCCATACATTCATTCATAACATACATACCAAAATACGGAATAAATAAAAACTTCACAGGAAAAGAAAACCATAGCTGATCATGCATTAATATAATAAACCATTACAAAAATGTTCTGATCAAACCAGCTGGTACAAAAGATATTACATAACCAAAAATAAATACAACAGCGGAAGCTATAACAAAACTGATATAGGAGAGTTCTATACAAAAAGAATCATCACTGATTACAAAAACTGAGCTCTACACTAAAACCTTCTGTGTTGGCTTGACGGCGGTGACTCTCTCAAAGTAAAACTCCTTCCGCACATGCACGGGTAAAAACACCGTGCTAAGCGATAAACGCTTAGTGGGGAAACACACATAAAATATGAATGGCCATTCACAATGGTCGTTAAGGCATAACACATTCACAATGGCAAAATGCAATAGCTTATGCATAATCCATATAAACAAGCTCACAATTAAAAGCCATACATTCCGCATTTCAGATTCATAATCATGCCAAATAATCCAACATCCATCTCATCATTATACTCATTCAGATATCACATTTATATAGCCAATTCAGAACAGAGCAATTCAATCGAACACCTGCTGACTCGAGGTAGTGGATAACGAGTGTACTGAAGGTACCTTTCGGGTACAAATCGAATACTGAGGGTACCTCACAGGTACAAATCAAAAGTCATTACATTTTTATCAAAACACAATATTTTTACTGAGGGGATCTTAAACAAGATCCTGGTACTGAGGGGTTCGCGAGGAACCTAACGGGGGACCTAATCGGGGTCCAAACTGAACTGAGGGCTGCAGCTAAAAGACTCTATTAGGCATGCCTAACTATCCACAGACTTGACTCTAGCAGGTTATGCGTTATTCAAATCATATTTCAGAGTACAGAATAAAATTCATCTGAAGAATCATGGTATCACTTATATCAAAGCATATAAAAGTATGACATGCATCATACAGCAGTATAAGTCCATTCGAAAGAATTATGGAATTCATTGTTGAGTTAAAATCGGAAAATTTCAGCAAATAGGCCAAACAGGGGTGACCAACGTGGTTGGCTGGTCACAGGTCGTGAATGGCATCACAACTCGTGACTGGCCTCCTCAACAAGCTGGTCACGAGTCGTGACTGGGAGTCACGTCTCGTGACTGGCTTTCCTTTTGCTGGCCACGCAACGTGACTTGCCCCATTCCTCTTGCTGGTCACGAGTTGTGACGGGGAGTCACGTCTCGTGACTGGCTTCCTTATTTGGGCTGGTCATGGGTCGTGATTGGCAATCACCACCCGTGACTGCCTTCTCTGGCCGGTCACAAGTCGTGACTTGAAGTCACGTCTCGTGACTGGCTTCCTCATGGCTGGTCACAAGTTGTGACTAGCAGTCACCACTCGTGACTGGCCTCTCTAGCTGGTCACGAGTCATGACTGGCCTCTCCTTCCTTGCTAGTCACGCGACACACAATCTGGAAAACGGGATTTTCAATAGTAACGCGATATCCCATTTTCAAGAATTTCCAGAACTTAGAAATCAATCCCAAATTTGATTAAAAACCATTCAAACCTGTTCTTACCTTCTAGAAAACATCCCATACAATGTAAACAACAATAATACATCTCAATCCAGAAATTAAAACAACCAATTCAAGCATAAATGCATTCAAGATTCACAAGAACATAAACCCTAAAAATTACAGTAAACTCAAAATCAAACAATCTTATCAAATAAATCCCAAACCTGAATTCTAACCTTCACTTAACTTAGCTCCACTACTCCCAGCAATCTCCTTGCCCTTGGGATCGCGAGGAGCCACAGCTAAGCAACGACACATCGAAGATCAACCAAAATAAAACCCTAAGTTAAATCTAAACTCAAGGAAGAAGAAGATGAAAACAAATGGGAAACAAGATGAGGAATGTAGTGACCTACCAAAAGAATGCCAAGGAGATGGTTGATTTCCACTAACAGTAGCTTAATCTAAGCTAGGGTTCCCAAATAAAAGCAAAGGAAGAAGATGAGCTAGAGAAGAAGAAGAAGAATCGGGAAAAAGAATTTAGTCCCTGCCTTCTCACTTTTCCTTCTCTACAACTCATCTCTTTCCCTGACCCTACACTTGTCACTTTCCTATTGGTGGAAACCAATCACTCACACCAATCAAACATGCACTATACACACTCAATGCACTCCCAGCTAATGCACACCCTACAATGGTATGAACACATGCACACAATCATTTCCCAATTAATTCACACACTAATGTCGTACATATAACCATATGCTAATAAACCCCAAAAACATGCATTTTACTAAAATACCCTTATGTTATGCCGAACACATGCGAATACTTACACATACAGACAGGCTCATTCTACTAGGGGGCAAACGGGGTGTGACAGTTATCCAAGCATTCAGTTATTGGGCCATATTGGGTAAGAGATACAGAGGAAAAGATTAGAGTTGTGTAGCAGAATCTGAGAGCGGCTAAGGATCGATAGAAGTCTTATGCTAACCTTAAGATAAGGAATGTTCAATTTGACGTCGAGGACAATGTTTTTCTTAAAGTTTCTCCTTGGAGAAAAGTGCTACAGTTTGGGTAGAAGGGCAAGCTTAGTCCTCGATTTATTGGACCGTATGAAGTGTTAGCTAAGGTCGGTCTGGTAGCCTACAGGTTGGCTTTACTGATGGAGTTAGCAAAGTTGCATGATGTTTTCCATGTTTCGATGTTACGTCGATATAGATCGGATCCCTCACATGTTTTGTCAGTTCAGGATGTGCAAGTGCAGCTAGATTTTTTGTATGACGAGGAACCGAAAGCCATTCTAGCTCGAGAGGTACGATAGTTAAGGAGTAAGCAAATCCCATTGGTCAAGGTGTTATGGAATCATCACGGAGTTGAAGAAGCTACTTGGGAGCCAGAGGCGACCATGAGGGAGCACTATCCGCATTTGTTCAGTTCAGGTGAGAATTTCAAGGATGAAATTCTTGTTAGTAGGGGAGAGTTGTCACACCCCATTTGCCCCCGAGAAGTTCGAGCCATGTTTGTGCATGTGCATTTAGTGTGTATTTGCATGTCATAAGGGTATTTTGGGTATAATGCATGTTTGCGGGTTTTGCTAGTATGTGGATGCATGTACGGTGCTAGGGTGTGAATTAGTTGGGTTTCATTTGGGTGTGTTTGCTCACTTGGTTGTAGGATGTAAGTGAGGATGTTGGGCTATAATAGTGTGCACATGAGTATATCTTTGTAGGGTGTTATTAGTTGGGGTGACTTTGTGTGTGTGTAGTGTATTGTTGTTTGGTGTGAGTGGTTAATTTCCACCACTAGGGAGTGGACACATGGTTAGGTTAGGAAAATGAAAAGTAGAAGAAGAGAGAGAATTCGGAAATCATAATTCTTCATCCCTCTTTCCCATTCTTCCCTCTTCTCTTTGTCTTTCTTTTCCTTTGCTTTCCATTTGTGTGCCCTAAGCTTGGATTCAAGCTCTTAGTAGTGGGAATTGATCACATCTTGCAGGTATTTAGTAAGTTTTCTGCATTTTTCCATCTTTTTCTTCCTCTTCTTCCTCTTTTCATCTTCTAGCTAGTTTGGGTTTTAATTTTGGGTTGTGTTTTGTATGTTCTTGTGGGTTGATTGTTAGTTGAGCCTCCTCGTGAGCCTAAAGGCAAGGACAAGGCATCAGGAAGTGGAACTAAGTGATTAGGAGCTAAGGAGATTCAGGTTTGGGAGTTTTGTGATTTATGAATTTTTAGTGATTTTGTTCATTGAATGAATTTCTGGAAAATTTGGTGTTCTTGATATTTTTACTTGTTATTATGTTATGGGTTTTGATTTTTATTTTTCATGAAACCTTGATTGTGAGTTATTGAACAAAATAAGCAATTGATTGAGTTGTGGTATGAATAGTGATGAGATTAAATGTGTAACTTGATGTTGTTTTGAGAATTCATGAGTAGAATCTTATATTGGTATGATTCGATGATGTTAGATAGTTTATTAATGTAGTATGAGTGAGGAGAAATGGTTGCAATGAGAAGTTTTGGATTTGGCCTGGAAATGAGGTGAATTTGGCTCTATAGTATTGCATCTGGGCATGGGTCACGGTGACAACCATTTTAGTTGTGACCGTGAGGTATGTACAAGATGCATTCTACCGTGAGTTTGGACATGTCACGGTGGCAACCATTTTTGTTATGACCTTGAGTTGTCCAGATTTTGCTTCTGTTCTGGGTTCTGGACATGTCACGGTGGCAACCATTTTTATTGTGACCGTAAGATGTCCGGACTTTTGCTCCTGTTTGGTTTCTTTGGTATGTCACGGTGGCAACCATTTTTGGTTGTGACCGTGAGGTACCCCAAACTTGCATTCTGCCTAGAGTTTTGGTATGTCACGGTGGCAACCAATCTGGTTGTAACCGTGACCTACCCTATTTTTGCAATAAAATCCTATTTGTTCAGGGTGATTTAGGGGTGTTAAATTATTGATTTAAGCACACATAATGACACTTAATAAGAGCTTTATACTAGTAAGATGGATGATGTTTATATGTACTGATCAACCAAAGTATGTGAATTCTTTGCTTGTTATAATTGAACTATGGACGTTAACTGCATAATTTTAGCCTGCGAATCAACTAAGTGGATAGTTAGGCATGCTTAATAGAGTCTTTTAGCTGCAGCCTCAGTTCTGTTTGGACCCCGATCAGGTCCCTGTCTGGTTCCTCACGAACCTTTATGAATTTTTGATCTTATTTAAGGTCCCTCCGAAAATTGTTTTGAATGTGATAAAATAATTGGTTTCTCGATTCTTACCCATAAGGTACTGTCTGTATTCGATTCATACCCGTAAGGTACTGTCTGTATACTCGTTATCCACTACTGTCAGTCTGCAGGTGTTTTGTTTGCTTTGGTTTATGTCAATATGATTATTAGAATGTGATATTCGAATTAACATGATAAATATGAGGATCAGTTTATATGTATGTGGATGTGGAAATAAGCTCCTGATTGTATTCCTTTATTCTGCAAGCATAATTATATATCTGACATGATTATCCGCACATGTCATACCGTATGTTTTATGCCTTGACGACCATTGTGAATGGACGTCCACTCTTTTGTTGTGTGTTTCCCCACTAAGCGTTTATCGCTTAGCGCGGTTTTTTTCCGTGCAAGTGCGGAAGGCGTTTTGCTTTGGGAGAGTCACCGCCTGTCAAGCCAACACAGAAGGGTTTAGTGTTAGGACTACTTTTGTATTAGATTGATGATTCCTTTTGTAATAGAGCTATCAATGTACCAGTAATTTTGTAAGCTTTTGCTCTGTATATTTTGGGCTATGTAATTATTTAGTAATATCAGTTTGATCAGAACATTATTGTAAGGGATGTTGTTATATTAATGCATGATCAAGTTGATGTTTCTCAAAGTTTTAAATTTTCGTATATTTTTAATGTATGAATGTATGCTTTGTATCAATCTATTTTGGTGTGACACCCTTACTCCTAGGACATCTCACTCCTATCAGGATGGGTTCGCCTACGTATGGGTAGGGGGTGTTACAACTAAAATGTAACACCCTACACCCCCTGGAAGGATATAGGGGCGCCAAGCGGACACTTGCATATATATACACTGGCGGAAGCGATAGCATAATACACAGTCGTATAGAAAAAATAAAATAAAGTAACACTTCGCTAAGGCCCACCATAATATTAATAATATTCACATAAAAAAACTGATATCGTTCTTATAATACAAACTGTTATCATTTAACTTTACATATACATTTCACATGTGATTCCTATACTCGTATTACATAATGATGTTACTCAAAACATCATAAACCCTATCTCCAACTTATACAAAAAGGTGTAACAAAAGCTCCTAGTGGCCTGGAACTGCAGATGCATGCTCGTGGATCCAAACCTGTAACCTACACGGAAATAAACATCCGTGCTAAGCGAGAACGCTTAGTGGGGCTGAAAATAATGCAAAGGACTTCTTTTTGAAGTCACACATAAATCACACATTTCATATAACAATAATCAAATAGCTCATGCATATAACTTTCAACCTTGTACATATCATATGCTCAAATATAACATTAGCCATGTGTTCAGATTCATGCAACATTTACTTGTAGATAGGACTGTCATGTACTCAAAATATTATTCTCCTGTGCAATAACATTTATTCAGAGCAATACTTTTAATCATCTCAAGATCACTACACAACATTAATAAGCCTGAATTCCTTTCGTGGTGGATACGGGTAACTCTGGATACTGTTTACGGTATCTTACATGTGGAGAATTAACTCAAACTCTATTGAATGTACAAGGTATTCAAAACTCTTGGCACAATTAAGGCCAACTCTAGCAGCTGCACTCTAATCCTTTATAAGCATGCTTATCTATCCACTATAACGGTAATCAGGCTCAAAAACAACATAATTATACAATATATCATTGCCAAAACTATACTGTAATTCAAGTACACTCATCAAATTCAGAGACATTTAATTCACGTAATGCATAGGCTAACTCAGATACCATGTGCAAGCAATAACCCATGTGAAAAGAAAGAGAAACTATTTTAAGGAAAAAAAATAAAGTGAACAGGAAAAATGTACTGTCGCGCTCGTGACAGAAAGCAACTCACCTGGAAATAGGACAGAGAGAGCACTACTCGTGCTCATGCGTGTGACTCGTGCTCATCTGTGTGACTCGTGCTCATGCGTGTGACTCGTGCTCATCTGTGTGACTCGTGCTCATGCGTGTGACTCGTGCTCATTTGTGTGACTCGTGCTCATGCGTGTGACTCGTGCTCATCTATGTGACTTGTGCTCATCTGTGTGACTCGTGCTCAGGTGTGTGACTCGTGCTCATCTATGTGACTAGTGCTCATCTGTGTGACTCGTGTCCATTTGCGTGACTCGTGTCCATTTGTGTGCCTCATTTTCATTTGTGTGACTCGTGCATCTGCTGAGATAAGTTGGAGAAATCCGTCTCTGTCGCGATCGCGATAGAAACTTTTTCCTTCCCAGAGTGCTCTATTTTTCTTTGTTTTCAAAACCCAACATGATCCTATCACTCACACATGCAGTAACTCCTATTTTAGCATACTACCGCCCTCTAAAACCATGTCCATGATCAAAATTACACTCAATCACATAGATTAATAACCATCCAAGTACTGCAAGCTATCAAAATGAACATATATACAAATATACACTAAAAGAGCCGTTGAACTAGTCAAAGCTTATCATGTATCTCTACTCACTTATATCTTTACTCAAGCATATAACAAATTAATAAAAACACACACGATCCCAACCTCTAGGAAGCTTAGTCTCGATGCTCTATTCAGCTCCAATCTTTTTCTTTGCGTTTATCAACTCTCTTGGCCACAGCTTGAACCAACACCATGCAAAACACTTGAGTTACTCTTCTCTTTACTTTAAATCAAAAACAGGAACCAAGTAGAAGAAGAAGACCAATACTATAAAAATCACGTTACTTACCTTCTTAGGAGACCAATCTCAATCCTTAACTCACTCTCTTCAAACCAATCCAAGGATTCATTCAAGAAGCAAGCCAAAAGAAGAATAAAGGAACAAAAGAAAGCAAAAGAAGAGGATGGCAGAAACCAACGTGAGGGAGGAAAGAAAAGAGTAGATGGTCAATCCTCATCCCATATTTACTATTCACATTAATGCCCACTAACCTCATTAATTCTCAATTATCTTTGACTAAGCCAAGTGTCTCCTTTCCTTTTTAATTCATGTAAAGCAACTAAATTCTTGCCACTTGTCACACTCGTACAATGCCGTGTGTCAATCCCCTACATTGCCACATGTCAAAATCCTAATTTAGTTAACATCCCACATAAGGGTTCTGTCGCGCTCGCGACAGGACTCTCACACTCAACACCTAATATTTTTTGAACAAAATTCTGTAATTCTTCTAGGGCCAGTTTAGGGTGTTACAAGCCACATGTCACCCTAAGATTGGTGGAACTTGAACATTCACACCTAACTAACATGTACGCACCCACACTCTAATAAAGCCCATAAAACATGAACATTACCCACTGTGATGCGCGCCGAACCCCGGGGCGCCCCGAAGACCTGCTTTTAGGGCTTTCGGGAGAGGTTCATTAAAACTTGTAAAGTATTTACAAGTGCGGCTATTTTGGGCAACAAGGAGGTTTCTTGGAGTCGCCACCCAATAGAACATTGGGACAGGTCTTCTAGCCTCGATGAGCCTAAGATGGCGCATAATATCCATTTTGGTCAAGCTAAAGGGATCTTGGAGATATCATCCCAATAGAACACGGGAATGACTCTCTACCCCGTGGAGCCTAGGATTGTAAATTTAAGTCTTTTAGTGGGACACAAGAGATATTTTGGAGATTCCATCCCAATGAAACACTGAGATGGACCTCTAACCTCATTGAGCCCAAGACCAGAGTGAGTTCGGGACTTCCCATTTATTCATACCTTGGTTGATTTTATAATCGAGTTTTGAATTTATCATTTTATCCCATTTCTCATTCATTTTAATGCAATTAATTAAAGCACATGTCAATCACGTAGTGGAAGCGATAAATAAAAGCGTAAATAAAATAAAGCATATGTGAAAATATTACGACAAAACTAGGGACGAAATACAACCCCCATTGTAAATAAAATGCAAATCATGCATAAATCGGGATATTCATTAATGATGAGGACATTGGTCCTCGCATGCATATTTATTATAAAACAATTTATAGGAAAATTACATAGCAAAATAAATGAAAAAGCAAAACGAATAAAATATTACAAATAAAGAAAATAAATACTTGATCCCAAACGAGCCTTCTGAATCTCTCCGTGTGCTCGCAAAAATGCCCAAGAAGGAAAATGAGATGTGAAATAAAAATAAAACACAAATAGAATAATGTTAGTAATTGAATCAATTAAAATCAATTAAATATAAAATAAATGACGAATTAAAATAAAACAAGGTGATGTGAAAGAATGATAATTGAATTAAAATGTTAACAAATCAAAATAAATGAAAATATACATTAAATGATAAAAGAATTGAATGATTTAACTGGAATAAATAAATTATGTTAATGAGTTAATATGTAAAAATATGAACATGATAATAATGAAAATAAATAAGTGAACAAAATATTAAATATATGATAATGACAAAGGAAAAGAATAAAAAATGATTAAATAAATGACATGGTTAATTGATGTATCGCAATTAATATAAAACCTTTACATGGTGAAAATATCGATTAAAGTGAATTTATTAATTACATGTTAAAAATAATGAGAAAGCAAATCAAAATGAATTATTTACATGTTAGGAATTAAAAGAGATCAATATTCACATGAATGAAAATGTAATAATATATATACATAACAAAGCAAATATAACAACAATAGAATAAATAAATAAATGAGAACAATAAATAAATTAATGAAAACAATAAAATAGACATGAATAAGAATAAAATCATATATAAACAAAATAAATAAAATAAATAAATAACTTAAAATAATAAAAATGAACATGAATAAATTAAATATGAACAAAAATGAATAAGAAAAACAAGCCCGGAATGTTTAACCTCAGAGATTCGGATTCGATGAAGGTAAAAAAGATGATCGATTTTTTTATTTGATGATTTGCAATATTAGAGTGTAATATGATGAAAATGTTGGAATTTTATTCCAAGAAAAAATAGGATGAAAAAATGATCAAAAATTCTTTAATAACAAAGAATTGATTTCTTTGCCTAAAGAAATGATTTTGAACAAAAAAAGATTTTTATTGATTAAAATAAAGAAAAATAATTTCAAGAACAAACAATCACTTTGTTTGTATCAATAAAAAAAATGATTAAAAGTCTTATTTTAGAAAATCAAATGAAAAAATTAGATTTTGATAACAAATAATTATTTTCTTTGTCTCAAAATTAAATTTTCATCAAAAAGAGATTCAAAAGAAAATCAATGGAAAAAGTTTTATTGAACATAAATAAAGAAGAAAAAAAGGAATTTTGAGAGCAAATAATTGTTGTATTTGTCTCCAAATTAAATTCAACAACAAAAACTCCTTCTAAATATATGTTTAGAAGAAATTCTATTGAAAAAAAAAATGAAAAAGATGAACTGAATTCTTTGTTCTTTTTGGCGGGGAAAATCTGGAATTTTTTTAGAGAGAAATTGAGAGAAAGAAGAAGAAGAGAAAAGATGAAAAAACCCTAGAAAAAATTCCCCCTTTTAGGTTTTCTTCTTATTATTTTTATATGAAGAAAATCGGAAAATAAAAATAATTAAAGGGATAAAACCTAATAAAATCAGATATTAACTATTTTGAATTTTAAAAATTTAATAAATACTTAAAAAACCTGAAAAAATGGGATAAAAAACGGAATTTTTGGTGAAAAATCGGAAAAAAACGATATCGGGCAAAACTCGGCAGCAACGGGCGAGGTTGGGCGACCGACGGCCCGTGGGAGGCGACCGACGGGGCATTGGTAGCACGCTAGGCACGCTTGCCCAGCGCGCACGTTGCGTTGCTCCAGCGAGCGCGCGCGCGCGCTGCCGCGCGGCCTACAGTCCGATTTTTAATTTTTAAAAAAATTTTTAAAATTAACAAAAATACTATAATTTATAAACCCCATTTTTCAAATTTAATTTTCAAAACATTTTTTATTATTTTTTTATTTTTCACTATAAAATGCAAATTTCACAAGGAAATCACAACTTTTAACGTTTTTGCCTGTAAGAAGGCATCTTATCATCATTGGGTAACTCTGATCTGGGCTGCCTCAGGACCTGGTGTCGACACCCATGAATACCCTTAACACATTCCAAAACACTCACACATGCACATATATACGTGGCTCAAACTACTAGGGGGAAATCGGGGTGTGATGACTCTCCCCTACTAATAAGAATTTCGTCCTCGAAATTCTCACCTGAACTGAACAATTGTGGATACTGAATCCTCATAGTCGCCTCTGGTTCCCAAGTCACTTCCTCAACTCCATGATGCTACCAAAGAACCTTGACCAGAGGAACTTGCTTACTTTTCAACTGCCTCACTTCCCGAGCTAAAATGGATTTTGGCTCCTCATCATATGAATAATCCGACTGAATCCGAATATCCTGAACTGATAACACATGCAATGGATCCGATCTTTACCGTCGAAGCAAGGAGACAAGGAAAATGTCATGCATCCTAGCTAACTCCATCAGTAAAGCCAACCTATAGGCTACCGAACCAACTTTCTCCAAAACCTCGAAAGGACCAATGAATCGAGGACTAAGTTTACCTTTCTTGCCAAATCTTAACACTTTCCTCCAAGGTGAAACCTTAAGGAAAACTTTGTCCCCGACCTCAAACCAAATATCCTTTCTCTTCAGATTGGTATAAGACCTCTGTCTATCCTTAGCAACCTTCAGATTTCGCTGCACAACTCTGATCTTCTCCTCGGTATCCTAATCATATCTGGCCCAATAAAAGACCACTCGGTTAACTCTATCCAACAAACTGGAGTCCTGCACGGTCGACCACACAAAGCTTCAAATGGTAACATCCCAATGCTCGATTGATAGTTGTTATTGTAGGTAAACTCAATAAGCTGCACATACTTGTCCCGACTGCCAGAAAAGTCCAAAGCACAAACCCGAAGCATATCCTCTAAAATCTGGATAACCCGCTCGAACTGACCATCTGTCTGAGGATGAAATGCCGTGCTAAAATTCAACTTAGTACCCAAAGTTCTTTGCAATTCCTTCCAGAACTTAGATGTGAACCATGGATCCCGGTCGGACACTATGGACAATAGCACTCCATGCAGTCGGACCACCTAATTCACATAAACACTGGCCAACTTATCCATCGAGTAGTCCACTATGACCGGCAGAAGATGAGCTGACTTGGTAAATCGATCCACAATTACCAAAACCGAATCATGCTTCTGCTGAGTCATTGGCAAACCCGACAAGAAATCCATAGTGATATCATCCCGCTCCACTAGGGAACGAATAAAGGAGTGATCAATCCTGAAGGGACTTGATGCTCAGCCTTTACCTTTTGACAAGTCAAGCACCTTGCAACAAATTCCACAATGTCTCTCTTCATACCCGACCACCAGAAGAACTGTTTCAAGTCTCGATACATCTTCTCACTACCTGGATGCATAGTGAAGACCGTAGTATGTTCCTTATTCAAAAGCTTCTTCCTTAACTCATCACTCTCGGGCACACACAAATGGTTTCTATACATAAGCACCCCATCCAAAATCGAAAACTAGGACTGCTTACCCGATTGGACCTCTTGCAAAATCCGCTGCAATCTCAAATCATCTTTCCAAGTATCCACAATCGACTGTCTCAAGGTCGGTTTGACTCTCAATTGGGTAACCGAAGCCCCATCTGAATCAAACCTCCATCTGAACCGCCTCAAGAACGAAGCCAAAACCGTCTTCTTACTCAAAGCATCCACAACCACATTGGCTTTACCCAGATGATAATCCATAATGCAGTCATAGTCCTTGAATAACTCCAACCATCGGCGCTGTCTCATGTTCAACTCCTTTTGTGTGAGGACATACTTTAAACTTTTATGATCCGTGAAAATCCTACACTTCTCCCCATAGAGATAATGCCTCTAAATCTTCAAATCAAAGATCATAGCCGCCAATTCCAAATCATGCGTCAGATAGTTATTCTCATGAGGCTTCAACTGACAAGACACATAAGCCACAACTTTACCCTCTTGCATCAACACACATCCGAGCCCAACACCTGAAGCATCGCTGTATAATACAAACTCCTTACCTGATCGGGGCTGAGTCAATACAAAAGCTTCAACCAACAACCTCTTCAGCTTCTCAAATCACGCTTGACATTTATCCGACTACTCAAATCTGACTCCTTTCCTCAATAATCTGGTCATAGGCACAACAATGACTGAAAAACCTTTCACAAACCGACGGTAGTAGTGTAACACCCCAGACACCCCCGTTGGAAGGATGCTGAGTGTGTTACCGACACTCACTCATGACACGGTAAACATGCATACATAATAATACATAGTGCGCTAAGCGGAAGCATTCACTAACAAAATATTAGAAAATCATGTATCGTATATAATTAAAATATAGTTATATATAATATCCAAAGATTACATCTTAAATCCTTTAAAAAAAATACATACAAAAAGAATTACAGGAGGAGACAAAAATAAATAACTCTACTCCTATGTGGCCAGCTTGCAGATGCGCGACTCGAATCGGAACAAAAAACACTGCCACCTACACGGGAAAAGA
Organism: Excoecaria cochinchinensis; assembly: GCA_947683425.1. NCBI lineage: Eukaryota > Viridiplantae > Streptophyta > Magnoliopsida > Malpighiales > Euphorbiaceae > Excoecaria > Excoecaria cochinchinensis. Next base: position 11,670,813 of record CANTUQ010000004.1, read on the forward strand.
ACCCGTGCTAAGCAATAACGCTTAGTGGGGTGGAACAAAAACAACAAAACCTCCTCGCGATCCCAAAGGCAAGGAGGTTGCTGGGAGCAGTGGGACTAAGTGTTAGAAGCTTAGATTCCAGGCTTGGGAACAATTGATTGTGATTTGTGTGATTTTAAGTTACTGTAAATTTTCTAGGGTTCTTGTTCTTGAGAAGTTTGAATGCTATTATTCTTGAATTGATTTAGTTGTTTAAATGTTGAATTGAGTTGTATAAATGTTGCCTATATTGTTTGAGATGATTTATGGAAGGTAAGAACAGGTTTTATTGGTTTTGAATCAAATTTGCATTGATTTTTGTGTTATGGGAAAATCTGGAAATCGATTACTGTTGAAATTCCCTTTGTCGTGTGACTCGCCAAGTAGAGAGGCAAGTCACGAGACGTGACCTCAGGTCACGCCTCGTGACCCGCCAGCTTGAGGCCGGTCACGAGTTGTGGCTGCCTGCCACACCTCGTGACCAGCTTAAATGAGGCCAGTCACGAGACGTGACTCCCCGTCACGCCTCGTGACCAGCCTGAGAGAGAAGGCCAGTCGCATTACCAGCTGAAGAAGAAGCCAAACACAGGACGTGACCCTCAGTCACGTCGCTTTACCGGCGAGAGACGTTGCGTGATCTGCGAGGGACAAACAAGTCACGAGGCGTGACCCTCGGTCACGTCGCGTGACCTGCCTGGTGAGGAGGCCAGTCACGCCTCGTGACCAGCCAACCTCACCCGTTTCTCCGTTCAGCCCGTTTTTCCGAAATTTCCCAGTTTTAACTCAGAAATGAATTGGGTATTTCTTCTAAATGGACTTTACTGCTGTGTGATGCATGTCATACTTTTAAATGCTTCGATATGCGTAATACCATGATTTTGCTGATGTTTGTACATGATATTCTGTTATTTGATTTGAGTGACGCATAGCCTGCTAGAGTCAAGTAAGTGGATAGTTAGGCATGCCTAATAGAGTCTGTTAGCTGCAGCCCATAGTTCTGTTTGGACCCCGATCAGGTCCCCATTTGGTTCCTCGCGAACCCTTTTCTGTATTGGATCTTGTTTAAGGTCCCTTTTGAAAATATCTGTGAAAGTTAAAGTATAATGGTTTAATCGATTCGTACCCGTAATGTACTGTCTGTAATCGGCTCGTACCCGGAAAGTACTGTCTGTACACTCGTTATCCACTACCTAGAGTCAGCAGGTGTTCTTTGAATGTTTATTTGAACTGCTCTGATCTGATTTGGCTATAAATGGATTATCTGAATGAGTATATCGGTGTAATGTATATCGGATTATTTCTGAATGAATATGATTATGAAATACTGATTGTATGGTTTTATTATATGAGCATGTTTATATAGATTATGTTTTAGCATTTGTATATTGTCTTGGTGAATGTGAATTGCCTTGACGACCATTGTGAATGGCCGTCCATTATTTATGTGTGTTTCCCCACTAAGCGTTTATCGCTTAGCACGGTGTTTTTACCCGTGCAGGTGCGGAAGGAGTTTGATTCGAGAGTCGCCGTCATCAAGCCAACACAGGAAGTTTTTAGTGTAGGGCTCCTTTTGTATAGTTGATGATTCTTTTTGTATAGGACTCTCATGTATCAGCTTCCGGTTTTGTAATTATATTTTGGACATGTAATATTATTTTGTATCAGCTAGTTGATCAGATCATTATTATAATAGTTTATTATAGTAATGCATGATCAACTTTTGCTTTCTGCATGTAAAGTTTTTGATTATTCTATATTTATGAATGTATGTTATGAAAATGTATGTTTTTGCTTTGCTATTGTTTGGTGACACCTTGACTCATACGGCATCTCACTCCTTATCGGATGGGATCGCCTACGTATGGGAAGGGGGTGTTACATTGCTTCCTCGACTTTAGGTGCCTTAACCTTCATTGAGACTGGGACCTCCATGTCATCTTCAAAGGAATCATTATCAAGGTCTACAACCCTTTTTGGTTCGGGTGCACCCCTAGGTTCAATCACTGGCGAGCGTAAAATCACCGGAGGATCCTCCTTGCCCAAATCTTGCCTCTCTTGTCCCACCACAGGAGCAACTGGTGGATGCCCAATAGGTTGGGTCATTATGGGAGCATTTGATGGTTGCCCCGCAGACTGTGTCATCATAGTTGTCAAATTTCCCATCAATGTCAACATTCTATTTTCAAATTCATCCAATCTCTTACCAACTTCCTCAGCAACCAATGCACGAGTAGCCTCTAATTCTCTGGGAATTTCAGCCATACTGGATGTCACTGAAGATGAAGTCTTACTGCTTTTTGTATCTGACTCCTGAACTGATACCCCTCCAGGCGATCCGAAGATAGGATTCCTGATCAACCGTCCACTAGGATCTCTAGACCACCCAAATGAATCTATGATGGCTGCATAACTCACTTTGTTAGAATGATGCGTAAATGATGTGCATGGTGCATGATCGTGAGCTATGTAACACGTCACAACCACATACAAGCAAGTAGATCCTTCTAACATTATTGCCCCCACACACGAGGTCGTGCGGTCTCTGTCCTAGGTGGGTTTAATCCGTGGGTCAATGGGGGACCCAAGGAGCGCGTTGGTGCCAAGTAGCACAGTATCTCTCAAGACATGCATATGTATGATTTTTGGCCATTACGTATTCAAATAATTCAACCAAATCAAAATGGCCCCATAAGAGCATGAAAGCCTTTCATGAAGACCATTTGATTGGATTGACTTTATTTAATACATGATGGTCCAAATAGCAAGCATAGTATTAGGGTACATACCACTTAGGGGAAGTGTCTATTGCCATTACATGAGCTTTGGTCGAAGGCAGTGTTACTTTAGGGCTACCCAAGCATGGTCTCTGCACGACGGGTCTATCTCATCATGAGCATAACGACCGATCGGGTCACCATTTGATATACCATTTGATGGCACGAGGCTTGGGCTGGTGATTATCCTTAACACTTCCCCAAATTGAGTGAAAATGAGGTCGTGCTTCAGGAACGCACCGGGGCTAATAGAGGGACCAAACTAGCATAATTCTAAGGCTCTAGCATGGATGCAATGAAATTTAGATGAGAGATGAAATTTTAGTTTTAAAAACCCAATTATACATTTTAACCAAGACATTTTCAGAGCAAAGTCACAAACATTCCCCAGCGGAGTCGCCACTGTGACGCGCGCCGAACCCAGCAAGGCCCTCGTCGAGAATCCACTTTAGGATTCGAGGGATTGGTTCGCGTCTTTTCCGATCTTAAGTGTTTTGAGATATTTTTCGGCACCTCCTTTCACAATAGAACATTGAAAAGGACCATCCATCGCCATAACACCTTTAGGCACTTTTGAGGTATTTTGGAGTCGCCACCCAATTTACGAGAAATTGGGAAAATTTAACCTCTTATCGGTCTAAACCAGAGATGGTGTTCGGAACTTCACACTTATTTATGTCTTGATTAATTATAAATGAGCTTTTAAATTACAAAATTTTATCCCTCATCTCACACGATTAATGCATTGAATTTAAAGCGCACATCAATCACATATAAAATGATAAATAAAAATAAAAATAATGACAAAATTAAATTACAACAAATCTAGGGGCGGAATACAACCCCTATTGTAAATAAAATATAAATCATGCATAAAACGGGGTATTTATTAATGTTGAGGACGTTGGTCCTCTCATGCACAATTAAAGAAAATCATTTTAAAGTGACAATTTATTTTGGATGGAAAACTAGGACGTTGGTCCCATTTTATTAGAAAATCCAATTTTATTTGTAGAAATATTTTTGTTTGTTTTACTGAGTTATTTGGCATGTAATAATTAATTAAACCATTTATTTTATGTACGCTTAATCAAAAATCACACAAAAATATTTCTACAAATAAAATTGGATTTTCTAATAAAATGGGACCAACGTCCTAGTTTTCCATCCAAAATAAATTGTCACTTTAAAATGATTTTCTTTAATTGTGAATGAGAGGACCAACGTCCTCAATATTAATAAATACCCCGTTTTATGCATGATTTATATTTTATTTACAATGGGGGTTGTATTCCGCCCCTAGTTTTGTTGTAATTTAATTTTGTCATTATTTTTATTTTTATTTATCATTTCATATGTGATTGATGTGCGCTTTAAATTCAATGCATTAATCGTGTGAGATGAGGGATAAAATTTTGTAATTTAAAAGCTCATTTATAATTAATCAAGACATAAATAAGTGTGAAGTTCCGAACACCATCTCTGGTTTAGACCGATAAGAGGTTAAATTTTCCCAATTTCTCGTAAATTGGGTGGCGACTCCAAAATACCTCAAAAGTGCCTAAAGGTGTTATGGCGATGGATGGTCCTTTTCAATGTTCTATTGTGAAAGGAGGTGCCGAAAAATATCTCATAACACTTAAGATCGGAAAAGACGCGAACCAATCCCTCGAATACTAAAGTGGATTCCCGACGAGGGCCTTGCTGGGTTCGGCGCGCATCACACTTACCTGCCTCATTGCTGATATCATCAACATCTATCCACTCCTACCGCAATACTTATACAAAAATTAAGACCTCCGCATTGGCCAATGCAAAAACTATACATACTAAACTCTAAACTCTAGTCGTCCAGAACCGACTAAACCTATGCTCTGATACCACTAAATGTAACACCCCTTACCCATACGTAGTAAAAAATACCACGATCCGATGGTTCACGACGACGGTCAAGGGCTTTACCAACATAAACATGCAAATCTTATAAACTATTAAGCTGAAAGTCTGAGTCATAAAATTTCTTTCATTAATGAAAAACACCTTTGTAGCTAACCATATATTCATTACACAAACATATTACAAAAGATACTTTCTCGAAGTTTACCATAGATACATTAATTACATAACCAGTTGCGCTTATACAAAACTTATTATTCTAGAATTACAAATCTGATATACATTCTTAAACCTAAACAAATCCTATTCTAAACTTTCTTCATAACCTTGCATTGGCCAGGACTACTGCGGGAAGACTCTTGAACGATCCAATCAATAGTACCTACATGGATTAAAGAAAATCCATGCTAAACATAAAGCTTAGTGGGAAACATATAAATATGGACGACCACTAAGAATGGCCGTCAGATGAGTTCAAAAAAAAGCATAATGTAGAAAATATAATCATATTGATTATAACAAATTAGATACTTTCAAGGAAAATATCAAAATAGCAACTTACTTTGCATATCCACGTTAACAAATCACTTATGTATTAATACACTTTTCCACATCTTATACATGTCACTTTGTTCAATTATCTACATTCATTGTGGTTTCCAAAATTCATTTCATACAATTTGCTTACATAGGCTTACCATATAACTTCCCAATCCTTGGAGCATTAAATCACACATACAAGTCATCACATATACTTATCATTTCCCATCTTATTATTCGAATCACATACTCTTGTTCATTTATTGCCCGCTAAGTCAAGGAGGTGGATAACGAGTAACTTATAGATTCAAGACAAAAGGATCACGAGGACCCAATACAGAGGGATCACGCGGATCTGATACAGAAAGATCACGAAGATCCAGTCGAGGGACCTGATCAGGGTCCAAATCACGAAAGCTGCAGCAAATCAAACTCCATAGGCATGCCTATCTATCCACGACTCGACTATTGCAGGCTACATTATTTGTCCAATTTATTGTTCCATTAACCTTGTAATATAGCATAGTAATTCCAAGAAGCAACATCATATTATTTCAACTATAGCTTACATGGTATATCGCATTCTAATTTATAAAATATGTCATATGTAAATCACAAGTCAAAATTCATGTCAAAAAGTTCAACAAATATGCCTTTATAGTATAGGAAAGAGTCGCGATCGTGACAGAAAAGTAGATGGCCTCTGTCGCGCTCGCGGAACCAGTTGCGCTCGCGACAGAGAGCAGGAGGGCCTCTGTCGCGCTCGCGATAGAGAACAGGATAGCCTCTGTCGCGCTCGTGACAGAGCACTAGCTTCACACCCTGCCCATACTATTCAAGTCCCAAGGAGCCACTATACTTGAGCACCCTCATGTAAAATTTCGATTAAGTACACTTCACATAAAAACATACTCATTCTTGTAATACCTATAAATAATTTCTTAAACATTACCTCCCCAAAATTATGCATTAAAATTGAGAACTTTAATATAAGTAACTCAGCCTATTCAAGTTATTAAGAATCATTCATTATTTAGATAGTCACCTAAATACCATTTGAGATACAAAAGATTTATTTCATTTTCAGTTTTGCCGTGCCTAAAACAGTCATTTACTTCAACTTGCTATCGTATACAAATTTTAAACTATAAATAAGTTTGCACGAGGCTTAAATCATTAACGGTTCGGTAATGTTTATAAATTTTCTCATACATGCCACATTTATTTCTAACAAACACCAAGGCATTAACCAAGTTCAATTGATACATTATCTTTTATACTCGAATAATTTTTATGCTTTGGTTTGGACTTCGAAGGATATCCCAAGCTTCCTACGTATCCCAAAGAAATGGAAATCAGAACCCTATAGTTTAACAAGTTCAAAATAGAGATTATCGAATCTCACTCCCAATCTCTTATCAGAATTTAAATCAGGTTAATATTGAATGTACTCGAAAGTGTTCGACTTGTTGAATCCTTAAGTACCTTAGTTAATGTTCTTATTTATAGCCTTAATCTCTTGTATTCCTAAGTGATAGCCATTTATTTACTCTTTTACAAGTTCTAAACATGTAATGAATATATCTCATAAAGTTCCGACGAAGTTCGAGTGTATTTCGGAAGAGAAAACATCATAAAATATACAAACTAGAAGAGGGTAAGGGTAGCCAAGGGTTCCTAATAAACAAAAGGTTCAAAAGGAGGAGAAAAACACTTGTTAAGCAGATTCTATCGTGCTCGCGACCATGGTCGCCCTCGCGACATAAGCTCGCTTCAGTTCCTCAAAAGGACAGGTCATAAGACTGGTTTCCTCTTTGAACTTCAAACGCCTAAAACAACCTCTAAAACTCATTTTTAGGCAAAATCTCCTTCTAAATAAATGATCCTTAGGATGTTAGCTTTAATATAAAAGAATTTTCATGTCACTTGGACACCTACATAACCAGATATGATCAAAACAACCTATACTACTCCCCTAAACTCGGCCAGAGGAGATATGTCTATTTCCGGACCACTTTTGGGACACTTAGAGCAAATATTAGCCCAAACTTATTTCCAGAACATTTGTAGTAATATGTCTTAAATTTCAAACGGTACTGGTCTCATATCATTTGGAGTCCTAAAACTCCCAATAAAGCCTAATAACCAAAGAAGGGTCAAGTGCTTCCTAACACAGTTTTCACCCAAAAATCCTATTCACATGCACAACTTAACAATCTAATGCAACACTCACTACCATCATCATATAACATTAACAAAACATTCAAATAACTCATCTAACACATGAACATAGTCAAATTCACACATATAACTATAGAGTTTCCAAACCTCTTTTATTTTGCTCCTTAATTGCTCCAATGACTATACAACCTCCTTTCTTTCATACTCCTTCTTAAGCTTCTCATTTTCCTCCAAATAAACCAAAAAAAATTCAGAAATCCACTTAAAGTTACTCATAACTCTATTTATGTTTAAGGTGAAGACGAAGGGAAGAAGAAAAGACTCAACCACTTACCTTTTCAACCAAAACTTGCATCCAAGTACTTGAAATTTAGAAAATCCACCTTTGGCCCCCCAATTGTAGATTTGGCGTGAGGAAGGAAGAGAAGAGGTTGCCCCTCTCTTTTGCCCTCTCTCACCCGGCCAACAATGGCCTAAAATGAAGTCAAAATAGTTTAATTAAGGCCATTCATTCAATCCTTATCCCAAGTGCCACATGTCACCACTTCATTTATCCAAAGTTGATATTTATGTCAAACATCTCTTTTAATCCCTTGACTTACCTCTTTCTTCAATTGGCATTCAACTTTCCTCTTACATACATTGGCCCACATAATTAAATAATTAATTCAATTTAATCCATAATTATAAAATGACCAAAATACCCTTACCTTATACAAATAAAAACCGATCACACCCTATATTACAATTAATCACTTCCATCATCCAACTACACATTTCTAATTACCAAAATAATTCCTTTCACATCATTTAAGGCACAACGAAATAACTGTCCAATTTACCGAAACTTGCCGAAACTTTCGAATTAATGACGGTTGTGCCCCCCTTTTGGACACTTTCGTCCCTATCTCTAACATATTTTGTTTCCGTTACACCCTAAACTTACCCTAATCCAACTAGGGTATATTCGGGGTGTTACACAAACACTTACCTCAGTGCTCCCATGCATAGAAAACATGCTCATTATTAATATACACTTAACTTTACACTAACTTGAACAAGAAATCACAATTAATCATCAAGAACACACAAAGCACACTTTACCATAACACATCCATTTCACTATAACTAACATGCAAATCACTACAATTTGTACCATGCTGAACCAACACTGCAATTAATCACATACATACATTTACATATAAATTAACACTCAAGATCACTAACAACATGCAACCATAAAGTATATCTGATCCAAGGAGAAATTTGGGGAAAACACTCCCAAACCTGAAATGAGGCCTCAATCCAACTCCTTTTCCAACTTTTTCCTTTCCCTTGTTCTTCCTTCTCTCCTCCGTTTCTTGCACAAAAACCCAACCAATACACTTAATCAAACCATACATTACTAAATCAAAAATAAAAAATAAGAAGGAGAAGAAGAAGAAGAAGAACCCGAAGAAACTCAAGAAATCCAGGCCACTAACCTTACAAACCCAACTCAAACCTTCAGAATTCCCATTCAAAACACAAGAGAGAGGAATTGAGAGCAGAAAATGGAAGCAAGAGAGAGAGAGGGGACGGGAAAATGGAACACAAGGGAGGAGGGGCAGCTTCCATGGGAAGCTTCAATAAAAATCTGCCCTCCCTTGCCTCTCTCCTCCTTTTCCATTCAATGTTCACCTACCCTTATCCACATGACAAGATCCTAATGGCCCAAAGCATCCCATTGACTTACATAGCCCAAGGCACCATACTTCTCTCACACCATACAACCTCCAATGCAACACTTTACATCTAAGGCACCACACACACAATCCACTAGATTATTCCACAAAAAATATCCTATGACACGACCTCAGCAAGTGTACTGAATCGGCAAGTAATACAGTGGGGTAATTTAGGACCCCGAATTATCGTACCCAAGGGACTGTGTGTGCAAGTAATGAAAATCAAGTGTATGCTAAAGAATTGCCAATTGTTTGAATTGATTGAGTTAACTATTGATTAAAAATAAAGAATTTAAGTAACCAAAATAAACAAACAGAATTCATCAAATTAAATTGACAGCAATAATTGCAAGAAATAAAATGATGGAAAAAATAACAATATAAGAATTCAAAATAGACAAACGTTGCTCAGGTTCACTCATCCACCCCATACCCGAATGTTAATAAAATTAATCCAAGAACAAGTTATGAAAGAAATCGGGATAACCCTCTTAATCCAGGCTTCCCAAAATGGAGTCAGCCACTCTAATTATATGACATCCCAAACCGGAGTCAGCCACATAACTAGCCTATGCGCGGGTCTAAAATCTTAAGTTTGGTTTATTTTCCCAATACAGAGTCAAATAACCTAGAACTTAATTATCTCACTCACCATTCTAGACTTAAATCATAAAATTCTGCACTTCTAGATTCCCAATCGGAGTCGTCCAAAAGATATAGCAAGAACAAAAAAAACTGAATATAGATAACCATGGTATTCAATCCATACAACTCAATAGCCAACAAAGATACATGAATTAAATCATTCATCAAAACTGGAAATTAACTTAATAAAACAAATTCCATGAATCAATAATAAAAACCAGTGAAATAAACCCTTCAATCATATATTTAAATTCAAAAGATGTTCAGAATTCACATCATGGGTAGGAGATTCAAAGATCCCCCAAACAAGTAAAAGACTACTCACGATCCATTACAAAATCAAAAGGAAAGAGGAAAGAATAAACCCATAAATTCATTAAGGCGTAATCCTAGCTGAATCCTCAGTTCTTCAATCTTCTTCTTCAAATCTTCAATGGAGAAAAATTCTAGAAATCCCTAAATGCAACACTCTGTATTGAATTTAAACTATATGTCTTTAATGTAAAAACTCTTGACTTAAGCATATCACGACAATAAACACTACTAAATACCCTAAATCTACAAAAAATACTACCAAATCTAAACACTAAATTGAAGTTATCAAAATACCCCACACTTAGACTTTGCTCGACCTCGAGTAAATGAATTATCCACATTCCTGAAATTTCAAACTCTAACTCGGAATACAACAACTCAAAAACAATCAAAGCATTAAGTAGAATAGTCTTAACCACAAATTCTTAAATCAGCTTATATCAATAAATTTCACGTGTGTGTGTGTTAGGCTAAAAACAGGTTTTCTCTTTTCTAAACAAAATGACCAGCACAATTTAGCAATTTAGCAAAGGCAATAAATAAGCAATAAATTGCATAATGGTTACGCACTTGCAACTCACGGTAATCAGAAGCCTCTCCTTTAGCACCGGAACCACAAGGGCCATCTCTACTAAACAACTCAAGCTAAGAGCAGAATCATTAGGACTTATTCCAAGGTTGTAATATTAGGTTTGGGTATTGGCTAACAAGAAAAGTTAAGGAATTCAAACAAAGAGTTAGCCACTCTACCTAAAAACACCACTACCCAATTTGAATACACTCTTTCCATGACCTATTTTTACTTCCCCCCGTGCAGTTACTAAAACTCGTCCGAACTCCCCATAATAAAAATTTATACCACAGGAGAACAAAGAGAAGAAATTCCCCAGATATTTTCTCTGAAACCAATCATTTCTAAATGTATAGACATCTTCTTCTAATTGAGGGTACCCCGTACTTAAATCTTTTTACATCTAACTAACTCATAATTCTTAAAATAACGATCAACCTTTTCATCAAATTCTTCTTTTTGTCTTTTTATTTTCTCTATTTTTTTCTTTATATTTTTTTTCTTTTTTTTTATTGTGAGATACCCAAAACCTCTGTTTTCTTACCACAATTTGACTCCATTAAGGGAAATTTAAACGATATGCTAAACAATACCCCAAAATTTCACAATTCTTCTCAATCCCACACTACTTTCACAGTAAATACCCTTATTCAACTTCCAATGTTATCCCAACCCAATTCTAGAGTGGCCAATTCTTAGAAAGGATAGGCAAAGGCATTTAAATTAAATGGTAAAAATAATAGTGTAACAAAGAAAAATGCATAGTATGCTTTTAGCATACCAAATCAGCTCAACGGGGCTAGCAATGGAAATTATGCAGATAGGTAGGTAAAAAGTCATTTAAAGTGTTTATCAAAGAAAAATTTTGCCTAAATTATGTCCTAAACTTGCTTAAGTTATTATAACGTTTCGAAGGGTGATGAGGAAGGTTCTGACTATCCTACAATACCTTTACTTAAAAACTTTCACACACTGGGATTTTTCAAATTTTTCACAAACAAGCTTATAGTGCACAAACGATAGGAAATTACAAGATATATGACTAATTGAAATTAATTTGCTGCTAAAACTACCAACTACTCTCTTGATAAGATCAACATTTAAGAAATTCCATTCACAACTTAAAGTTCAAAACATTCACAACAGGAATAACTAGAGGCAAGCTAAACTAAGATAGGAAAAATTCAAACGACCCCAATTAAGTATTCAAATCACCTAAACTCAATAAAATATGCGAATACATATAAGATAAAACATCAACCATGCAAAACATAAAAAAAAGTGAAATAATTATTTACATATTAAGCTGTTGGAGTTTGTCCTCCTACCCCCCACTTAATACCTTGCTGTCCCCAGCAAGTTAAAAATAATTACAAAACACAGTTAATATGAAAATACAAATAAAAACAAAATATAATAGGTCTCCCTGGTCATATCTCTGGAGGTGGTGGTGGTGGGAAATGCGTATCAAAATGCGCTGACAGTGAGGATAGTCCCAACATCACCTGATCCATCTGGGACTGGAGATAAGCCTGAGAGGAGGATATGGTGCCCACAGATGTGGCGAGGGTGTCCACTGACGCAGCGATGTGTCCATGCGTTCCATCAGCGCATCATACCGCTGCGATGATAATTGCGCGGGTTCTGGTTCTGGAGGTGCTTCCGAATCATCCTCATGCTCAGGGGGCAAACCACCTAGACCTCGCTGGACTCCCTGCAGATACTCGGCGCGAGTAGTCAATCTGTATCCATGCATAGTCGTCGTGTCGTCCACTACGACCTTCATATTCTTCAACATCTTTTTATCAATGGTCGTAGTGGATGAAAGTGACTTGGGTCTCCTCAAGGGGTGATGCACACCCTTAGCAATAACTGTGACCAACCCACCCAAAGCAATCTTCTTCACCTTCTTAGGGTGCCATTACATCTCTTCCAATTTATGCCACAAATGGGGTGCCCCATTAATTCTGACACCCCGAACCATACAAGCTAAAAATAATTCCTCCGGCAAATTGATCTGCCCTGGTGAGTTCACATGACTCAGAAAAGAAAGTGAGAAAAATCGATGGAGGATCCGCATGGCATGAGTATCGAGATGGTGGGCCTTTGTTTTGCCCGATACATATATCGTGGCCGTTACTGAATCTTGAATGGTTGCCCAGGCGTTATCCTTATCATAATCCTCACAACATTCTGGGGCTAGCGCAGGGAAACCAAGCATTTCAGCAAAGTCTACAAAAGACCGCTCATATTTCGTGCCCTCCAGAAAAAAGGATATTTTTTCCGGATCTTGAGATGGGTCGCGGCTGATCCTACATTGCAAAGTTGACACAAAATCTCTTGTCAACCCCGGATAAACTTTCTCGTTAATTGCAAAAAGCCGCTCCCAACCAATATTAGATATGAGTCTTTGTAATTCATTTTGTATTCCCAGCTTTGCCAACAAACCAAAATCCAAATAGCTCGTTGGAATGTACGAGCATTTTGAAAACAAAGCGTATGCAGGTTTCTGACTCGTCGGAACCCAAGCAGGCACATGGGAGATATCAACGGTGGGTTGGCTGGATGTTTGGCCTGTTGAACTCGAGGCAAGAGCAGAGCTTTTTCGCTTAGGAGCCACTACACAACATGGAAAAACTAAATTCATTAGCATGCGATGTGCATCAACAGCAATGGATTTTAAAATAAAGCATAATGTCAAGCTCATGCTAACCGGTTAAATAATATTTCCATTCCAAATTGATATTATAAACGATGCAATAATGCACGAAAAATCCAAATGACAAAGGCACAATGTAGCAAAAGTGATGAGCAAATTCAGTATTAAACCCAAAATCACCATCAACAAAAACACAATAGAAGTTTAAGAGAATTGCAGCTATTGTCAAAGGGCAAAAATGATTAATGAGAACACAAATGCATTTGAACATGATGGCGAACGAATCTTGGCATTGCAGATTGGCAAGAATTGGAAAAAAGAGGAAAATCATTCATTTAGACATTTTGTCAAACACCTGGTAAGCAGATAATTAACTGACTAAATTGAAGCCCACAGATAATAATAACAACACACAATTACAAGACGATGCATGACAATATAGAACAAACAATTAAAACCTAGCAATTGCCATTCTTAACCAAGAATTTGAATAAAAATGACAACTCAAATAACTCCCACAAAAAACTGCCCTAACAGCCCGACCCAGATGCGTTCATGGATTCAACATCAGAGATTGAAATTGACAATGAAAAGAAGAAAGGAAAACACCCCCAACATTAACTCAGAGCATAAAAAGAAGAAAATCCTAAGCGGCTAGAAATATGTAGACTTCGAACGTACCACTATAGCAGAAAACAAAACAGGGAAAAGAACAATAGGAAAAGAAAATAAATGCAAAAATAGAAAGAAAAAGAAAGAGCAAAATTACTTACTTGTTGTAGGTTGGCAGAAATCAAAGTCTAAAAGAAAGAATGGAAGTTCGAAATAGCAGATGAAACGAAATATTTAAATTTTTAGAGTGAGATGTGCGGGTGAGTGAAAAACAAAACACGAAAAACTGGAATTTTAAGACAAATGGGCGCGGGGGTCACGGTGGTAACCAAATAGGCTGCCACCGTGACATACCCAAAATTTCAATCCAGAATTGGACCGCCTCTTGGTCATGGCGACAACCAAATTCTTTGTCACCGTGACATACTAAAAATTCAAAATAGAATTGAAGTGTCAACATGTCACAGTGGTAACCAGATTTCATTGCCACCGTGAATGATCAAACTCAAAACAGAATGGAAACTCACCTTATGTCACGGTGGTAACCAATTCAATCACCACCGTGACATGTGCACACCTCAAAACAGAATGCGACTCACCTGTTGGTCACGGTGGTAACCCAAAACCATTGCCACCGTGACATACCAAGTATGCCAATCCAGAATGACTTCTTCATTTGGTCACGGTGACAACCAAATTCCTTGTCACCGTGACATGTGCACACTCCCAATTCCAGAATGCATTCTCCCCTGGTCACGGTGGTGACCTATATCTATTACCACCGTGACCACCTGCAAACGTGCAAAAAAGCATTTCAAAACTTCAGCTATTAAAACCTTGAACATTCTCCCTTTAACAACATAATTGTCTTATGACTACAAACCAAACAACTTAAACAAAAATAAACAGGATTAACTACCTAAAGAGAAGAACAATAAACACAAAATAACATAATTGGAGAAAAAGTTCTGCATTTAACAAGTCCGCAGCTGGACTTTTAAAAACCATTAAGGATCTGCAAGGTGGACTATCGCTAAAGCCCCATCATATGTTGATTCAAAATGAGGCTTCACATGGTGTCCATTGACCTTGAACTCATTTTCACCATTCGGGTGCTTCAATGTGATCACTCCAAACTGATCAGCTTTCACAACCTCATACGGCCCCTTCCACCACGATTTTAACTTTCCAGGAAATTAACGCAACTTGCTATCATATAAAAGTACTTTCATACCAGGAATGAATTCTTTTGTGACTAATTTCTTGTCATGCCATTTCTTTGTGTTTGCCTTATACTTCTCTGCATGTTGGTATGACCAATAGCGCATCTCTTCCAATTCGTTCATCTGGAGAAGTCGCTTCTCACCTGCACTCTTGATACCAAAATTTAAAAACTCGGTTGCCCAATAAGCCTTGTGTTCTAATTCGACAGGGAGATGACAAGATTTACCAAAAACAAGCCTAAATGGGGATAATCCTATAGATATTTTGAAAGCAGTTCGATAAGCCCACAAAGCTTCATCCAACCTTCAATACCAATCTTTTCTAGATGAATTTACAGTCTTTTCTAGTATGGCCTTAAGTTCCCGATTGGGCACTTCAACCTGCCCATTGGCTTGAGCATGATAAGGGGTGGTGACCTTATTCCTAACTCCAAATTTTTGCAATAAAGCCTTAAATTGGTGGTTAACAAAATGTTTACCACCATCACTAATAATTGCTCTAGGGGCTCCAAATCGGGTGAATATATTTTTTCTCAAGAAATCTAAAACAACCTTGGCATCACAAGTTCTAGTGGCTATTGCTTCTACCCATTTACTCAAATAGTCCACTACCACTAAAATATACTCATACCCATAAGAAACCGGAAAAGGTCCCATAAAGTCTATCGCCCACAAATCAAACAATTCCACCTCAAGCAAATTGGTTAAAGGCATCTCATCTCTCTTAAAAATGTTACCTACTCTTTGGCATCTATCACAGGTTTTCATAAAGAATTGCACATCTTTAAACATAGTAGGCCAATAAAAACCACATGATAGAATTTTCGATACCGTTCTATTTGGCGCATGGTGCCCACCAGCTTCCCCGCTATGACATGCCTTGATGATCTCTCCCTTCTCCTCATCCGAGATACACCTCCTTAGCACTTGATCAGCACACAGGTGAAATAAATAGGGGTCATCCCAAATGTAGTGTTTTGCATCCACTTTTAGCTTCTTCCATTGTTGCCATGTGAAGTCTTTTGGCATAAATCCTCCTGCAAGAAAATTAGCCACATTAGCAAACCAAGGAACAGAAAATTTGCTTGCAAATAAAGCACAAATATGTTCATCAGGGAATAAATCTAAAATTTCCCCTTTTTCAATTTGATCGCTCTCCAATCTTAACAAATGATCCGCTACATAATTTTCTGCCCCCTTCTTATCTTTGATTTCCAAGTCAAACTCTTACAATAGGAGCACCCATCTAATGAATCTCGGCTTGGATTCCTTCTTGGCAAACAAATGTCTCAAAGCTGCATGGTCTGACCACACCACGATTTTTGCGCCCGGCAAATACGGTCTGAACTTCTCAAAAGCGTACACGATTGCAAGAAGCTCTTTCTCAGTGGTGGTGTAATTAACCTGTGCCCCTGTCAAGGTGTGACTGGCATAATATACTGCACAAAATACCTTATCCCGCCGCTGTCCAAGCACTGCTCCAACTGCATAATCACTAGCATCACACATTAAAGATTCCAATCCGGAGATATAATCATCAGGGCTGAAATGAGCCGTTGCTTCAAAGTCTCAAAAGCTAGCATGCATTCACTATTAAAATTAAAAGGAGCATCTTTCATAAGCAAATTGGACAAGGGTTTAACAATTTTTGAAAAGTCTTTGATAAATCGGCGATAAAACCCTGCATGTCCCAAAAAACTCCTAATGCCCTTAACACTAGTCGGGGGTGGAACCTTTTCTATTACCTCTACCTTGGCCTTATCGACCTCTATCCCGCTGTCAGAAATTTTGTGCCCAAGCACAATGCCTTCTCTCACCATAAAGTGGCATTTTTCCCAATTTAAAACTAGGTTGGTTTTTTCACACCTCCCTAACACTAAATCGAGATGCTCTAAACAACTCTCGAAATCAGCCCCGTATATACTGAAATCGTCCATAAATACTTCCATAAATTTCTCTATGATATCATGGAATATAGCCATCATACATTGCTGAAACATAGCCGGTGCATTACATAATCCGAAAGGCATTCTCCTATAAGTGAATGTGCCATAAGGGCAAGTAATAGTTGTTTTCTCTTGATCTTTAGGGGCTATAGGGATTTGCAAATATCCCGAGTACCCATCTAAAAAATAGTAAAACCTATTGCCTGCTAACCTTTCTAACATTTGGTCAATAAATGGCAAGGGGAAATGGTCCTTTTTAGTAGCATTGTTTAGCCTTCTAAAATCAATACAGACTCTCTAACCCGTAACAGTACGAGTTGGAATCAATTCATTCAACTCATTTTTTACCACCGTCATTCCCCCCTTCTTAGGCACACACTGTACTGGACTAACCCATTTACTGTCAGAGATAGGGTAGATAATACTTGAGTCAAGGAGTTTAAGTACCTCCTTCTTTACCACCTCTTGCATTGCCGGATTGAGTCACCTTTGAGGCTGAGCTATCGGCTTGCATTCCTCCTCCATCAAAATTTGGTGTGTGCAGTAACTAGGGTCAATCCACTTCAAATCTGAGGTCTCCCATCCAATGGCACCCTTGTGCCTTTTCAGCACCTCAAGCAACATCTTCTCTTCAACATCTGTCAACAAAGAAGAGATAATTACTGGTTTTTTCTCATTTTCTAAAAACACATATTTCAAATGAGACGGGAGAGGTTTAAGTTCAGAATTTGAATCTTCCTTTTTCGGATTAAGTTCCTCTTTTTGTGATTCCTCTTCTTCACCTTCATTCACTACGGCTGCTATCACTTCTCCCCTCGTCTCTCCTTCCATCTCTCCATCCTCCAATGAATGTATCAAACTCACATTCACTGGATCAGCTCCCAATACTTTTCCTGCACCTCCTTTACGCACTCTTCTATTTCATCCACAAAATAAACAGACTCCTCCATATCACCAGATGGATACTGTTGAGCCTTGTTCATGTCCACTACAAACTCCTCTTCATTGAACCTTAAGGTGACCGTTTGACCATTTACATCAATCAACGCTTTTGCTGTGTTCAAAAACGGCCTCCCCACAATGAGTGGTAACTTTCGGTCCTCTTCCATCTCCATCACTACAAAATCCACTGGGAAAATAAATTTCCCCACCTTCACTAACAAATCCTCAATCACTCCTTTGGTTCTCCTCACTGACCTATCTGCAAGTTGGAGTCTCATTCCCGTCTCCTTGAGCTCCCCAAGATTATGCTTCCTGCAAATAAAATAAGGCATCAAATTTAAGCTCGCAACCAAATCACATAAAAGCATTTCCATTAAAACCTTCATCAATTTCATAGGGTAAAGTGAAACTACCTGGATCCTCCAGTTTTTCAAGGATCTTGTTCATGATTATAGCACTGCAATTTTCTATGAGCTGTACAGTTCCATGCCCTTCTAATTTCTTTTTATTAGAACATAGTTCTTTCATGAATTTAGCATAGTTAGGCATGTGAGCTAAAGCTTCAGCAAATGGTAAATTTATGTGCAGTTTCTTAAACATTTCTAGAAACCTAGCTAGTTGCTCATTTTTCTTTTCCTTCCTAGCCACTGCAGGAAATTACAGTCTATTAATATCAAGATCCTCTTCTCTAGGATTCACTAGACTTTTACCCTTATCATTTTTAGGAGCATTTTCTTTAACTTCTACCCTAGAGTTAGGGTCGCTTACCTTCCGTGTCGGCTCCTCCATATCAGATGATGGTGAAGAATTTTTACCTTGGCTTTCTCTCTATACCACCTCCTTCCCACTTCTCAGTGTGATTGCTTTAGCCTCTTCCTTAGGATTCCGATCCACATTCGAAGGAAAAGTCCCCGGTTGCCTTTGAGACATCGAATTAGCAAGCTGTCCCACTTGA
The DNA here is from genome assembly GCA_947683425.1 of Excoecaria cochinchinensis. NCBI lineage: Eukaryota > Viridiplantae > Streptophyta > Magnoliopsida > Malpighiales > Euphorbiaceae > Excoecaria > Excoecaria cochinchinensis. The sequence continues at coordinate 11,689,817 of CANTUQ010000004.1, forward strand.
GTTTCTAAATTTCTCATTGAAGCGTCTTGATTCCGATTCCATTGTTCTTGAGATTTCCACCTTGCTTCTTTGTTAGCCATAAACTGTTGCTGGCTATTCACAAACTGCTGTTGACTGTTCATGAAGCTAGCTAACATATCTTTAAGGTTTGGCTTTTTCTCTTGAACAGGTGGCCTAGGTTGATAACCCGGTGGGTCGTATGATTGATCCTGTGATTGATTAAAACCTTGACCTTTGTTTTGATGGGATGGATATGGTGGTTGGTATTGAGTGTTTTGGTTGAAGGGAGCTCTTGCTTGTGAATAAGACGATGAAGCATTCTGATTCCCATCCTTCCAAGAGAAGTTGGGATGATTTCTCCAACCCGGATTATACGTGTTACTGTAAGGGTCATTCCTTCGGTAATCTCCTGCAGCATTTACATCTCCCATTGCTCCATTCTCTTGACTAGATTGCCCACTTTCGTACCACCCACTCTCTTGAGCGACAGAGGCTACATTTTGCACTTTTAATCCACTCATCTCTTTTTTCATTGATTTGATCTGTACCTTCAGCATAGACACCTCATCCACATTATGTATTCCTTGTCTCTTCGGGACTGATCTAGGATTAGCCCATTGAGCATCATTCGCTGCCATTTCATCCAACAGATGGAAAGGTTCCTCTAGCATCCTATTCTTGAATGAACCTCCTGATGATGCATCCAAAAGGGATCTTGTCTGTGGTGTAACTCCTCTATAGAATTGATCATCAGATGGTAGATTGCTATCTCATGGTGCGGACAGCTTCTCAACAATCTCCGAAATCTTTCCCAAGCCTCATGAAAAGGCTCCTCAACCATCTAACTAAAACCCAGAATACTGTTGCGGATGTTCGCAGTCTTTGTAGGAGGGAAGAATCTCATCAAAAACCTCTCTTGTAACTTGTCCCATGATCTGATTGACTGTCTCGGTAACATTTGCAGCCATTCTCTTGCTTTTCCAATCAAAGTGAAAGGAAACAACTTTAATCTTACCGAATCTAATGTCACTCCTGGAATCTAGACCGTATCACTAACCTCCAAAAATTTATCCAAGTGCTGCGCAGGATCTTCCACTTCTGAACCCGAAAATTGGTTCCTCTGTACCATATTAATGGTTGCTGGCTTAAGTTCAAACTATACTCCCTGTGGCAGCACAATTGTCCGATGATCCTCATTCCATCTCAGTATAGCATAGTCCCTTATTGTTCTCTGCCTAGGGACCTCTTCTCTGTATATACCCGGATTCTCTTCTTGTGCCCTCGGCACTTGTTCGTTCTCGGGAGGAAATTCACCAATAGGAGGAGGGTTATTTTCCATATTGTTATCTCTGTTGGCTCTCCTTCGCTGATGTAAAGTCCTCTCGATTTCAGGGTCGTATGGTGCTGTTTGTTCTTGTCTCAAACTGCTCATGCACCACGGCTACCTGCAAAGAATAAAAATAAAATAAAATAAATAAGCAAAAGAAAAACAAATACAAATAAAAATCAAAGCTCACTAACAATGCCAATCCCCGGCAATGGCGCCAAAAACTTGACACGACCTCAGCAAGTGTACTGAATCGGCAAGTAATACAGTGGGTTAATTTAGGACCCCGAATTATCATACCCAAGGGACTGTGTGTGCAAGCAATGAAAATCAAGTGTATGCTAAAGAATTCCCAATTGTTTGAATTGATTGAGTTAACTATTGATTAAATCCAAAGAATTTAAGTAACAAATATAAACAAACAGAATTCATCAAATTAAATTGACAGCAATAATTGCAAGAAATAAAATGATGGAAAAAATAACAATATAAGAATTCAAAATAGACAAACGTTACTCAGGTTCACTCATCTACCCCATACCCGAATGTGAATAAAATTAATCCAAGAACAAATTATGAAAGAAATCGGGATAACCCTCTTAATCCAGGCTTCCCAAAACGGAGTCAGCCACTCTAATTATACGACATCCCAAACCGGAGTCAGCCACATAACTAGCCTATGCACTGCTTTAAAATCCTAAGTTTGGTTTATTTTCCCAATACGGAGTCAAATAACCAAGAACTTAATTATCTCACTCACCATTCTAGTCTTAAATCATAAAATTCTGCACTTCTAGATTCCCAATCGGAGTCGTACAAGAGATACAGCAAGAACGAAAAAAAACTGAATATAGATAACCATGGTATTTAATTTATACAACTCAATAACCAACAAAGATACATGAATTAAATCATTCATCAAAACTGGAAATTAACTTGATAAAATAAATTCCATGAATCAATAATAAAAACCAGTGAAATAAACCCTTCAATCATATATTTAAATTAAAAAGATGTTAAGAATTCACATCATGGGTAGGAGATTCAAAGATTCCCCAAACAAGTAAAAGACTACTCATGATCCATTACAAAATCAAAAGGAAAGAGGAAAGAATAAATCCAGAAATTCATTAAGGCGTAATCCCAGCTGAATCCTCAGTTCTTCAATCTTCTTCTTCAAATCTTCAATGGAGAATAATTCTGGAAATCCCTAAATGCAACACTCTGTATTGAATTTCAACTATATGTCTTTAATGTAAAAACTCTTGAATTGCAAAAATTAAATCTAAAGATAAAATCGAAAACTTTTCTTAAAAACAATTGAAAAACTCCTAAAATTCTATCTCTCAAACCCTAAAATCAAAATAGGTTCCAAAAAACTAGCCGCCCCCTCAAAATCAGAAACTTCTCTTTTTATATCCCGAGGGGTCACGGTGGTAACCATATTGGTTGCCACCGTGAGGGTGTTGGAAATGTAAATCTGCCTTGCGTGTAGGATGGGGGTCACGGTGGTAACCAGATAGGTTGCCATCGTGACATGCTCAAATTTTGCTTCTGTCAAGGAATGCCCTATGTCACTGTGGCAACCCTATTACCTTGCCACCGTGAGGTAACTCCTCACTTGGTTTTGTCTTAGTGCGAACTATGTCGCGGTGGTGATGACATTGGTTACCACCGTCACCCAAAACAGGTATGCATTCTGCCCAATGGATACATATGTCACGGTGGTGATGACTTTCGTTACCACCGTGACCTAGAGTATTCCTGCATTCTCTTTTTAACTTCTTTGGATGTCACGGTGGTGACCAAAGTCATCACCACCGTGAGGTACCTAAAGAAAGCTGCATACAAAATCAAACTTATTCAGAAACTAACAAAAATTGAATAAAAACTCTAATTTCACTAACATTGACACAATTAATCTAAAGTAAGCATATCACGACAATAAACACTACTAAACACCCTAAATCGTACAAAAAATACTACCAAATCTAAATACTAAATTGAAGTTATCATCCTACATCCAAAGTACCAAACACACAAACCACTAGATCACTTCTTCAATCACTCTTGTTACCAAACACTACACACACTAGATGATTCCACTCTTAACCTATTTAATTAATTAATTTACCCAATTAAATCCTTATTAAACAAATTTTTTCTCTTGCTCAAATTATTGAAATATCCTTAATTTTTGACTTATCACTCAAATTTCGACTAGGTCCTTTTTGGGTTGTTACAATCTCTCCCCCATAAGAAATTTTGTCCTCGAAAATTCCCTGCTATCCGCAAATTCAACAACCCAAAATCAAACTGAATACATCAAAAACTAAACACCACTTACCGGAAGGTCCTGCTCGATCAACTGCATCCTCTCCAAGCAAAGCATATACTCGCGGGCACACATACACTTCTTCGGTTGGCGGCTTTTGCACTGACTATGACGGCGCCTGTGAAGGTCATCCACTGCCTCTTCCACTTCGATTCCCTTTCAATCTTTGACCACTTGCTCTACTCTTGGGTTGATCCTGAAGCTCTCTTCGGTCCGGACAGTTGGCTACCTTATGCTCTTGGCTTCCACATCTGAAGCACGCTCCTGAAATCTTTCTATACTCGCCCCAATGGCGTTTCTGACAATGCTCGCACTCTAGGATTACACTTCCCTTACTAGAGGGTGGCGCTACACTCCCAACTTCCGAACGTACCGGAACCGAACTCTTTACACCTTGGCCACTCGGAACTCCTCTCGACTTCTTACCACTTCCATGTCCACTATCCGATGCTTTGCTCTTGTGCTCTATTCTCTGCTTGATCAACTCCGATTCCTCTAACTTAATTGCTCTCGCCACTAGCTGATAGTAGTTGACCTGTTGCATAACCGCCATAGCCGACAACGGTCCCCTAATCACCTCTCGCAATCCCTCCTAAAAGTGGCTACACCTAAACTCTTCCGTCAGCAATGGTTCAGGCACATACTTGCTCAACCGGCTAAACTCCTTCTCATACTCACTCACTGTCATACCCCTCTGCTTCAGACTTATAAACTCTCTCCACTTGGATTCTCGGTATGCCTTCGTCACATACTTCTATTCAAACTCTTGTGTGAAGAATTCCCAAGTCAACTCGACTGGTCGTTGAGGGTTACGAAGCACAAGCTCCCACCAATCGCACACTAAACCTTGAACTAGCGACACTGCACAAGCTGCTCTCTGATTTGTGGAACAATTAATCTCTTTCAAAATCTGGGCTACCCTCTGAATCCAAAACTCAGCCACATCCGATTGGTCCAACACAGGTCCATGAAAATCTTCTGCTCCTCTCTTTCTTAATAATTTAGTCGGAGCCTTAGGAGCAGTCAACCTTTCCACTAACTGAAGTAAACCTTACACTAAAGCCGGATTCTCAAATCCCACACGAGGCATATCATGACGCTCATCTCGCTGATGCTGCGAAGCAGATTCCTCGACTCTCACTGCATTCACACTGCCCGTTGTCTCAACCATGTTCTCACTTGGATCATACTCCATCTAAACACTATACAAGACAAGACACATCTACATTAGGCCATGACATAAAACTGACTCTCATGCAAAGACTTGACACTTAACAATCAAAGACAACTAGAACCGCCTAAACCGGCGCTCTGATGCCAAAACCTATAACACCCTAGACACCCCCGTTGGAAGGATGTCGGGTGTGCTACCGACACTCACTCACGACACAGTAAACATACATGCATAACAGTACATAGTGCACTAAGCGGAAGCCTTCACTAACAAAATATTAGAAAATCATGTATCGTATATAATCAAAATATAGTTATATATAATATCCAAAGATTACATCTTAAATCCCTTAAAAAAAATAATACATACAAAAGGATTATAGGAGGAGACAAAAATAAATAACTCTACTCCTATGTAGCCAGCCTGTATATGCGCGACTCGAATCGGAACCAAAAACCCTGCCACCTACACTGGAAAAGAACCCATGCTAAGCAATAACGCTTAGTGGGGAGGAACAAAAACAACAGAACACTATACAATAATATCATGAATTAACATATAACTGCAAACATGCATCAACATACAAAATTCACTACGTATCAAAGGATAGAGATATATAAGTCAAGAATCACTATGTGAAATCAGAATTGATAAAAGAAAGCACTAAGCAATTAAACTAACTAGAATCACACAATATTAATAACCCTGCACTAAACAAATACCCGACACTTCAAACAATCGCCTGAATTTCACTAGTGGAGGATACGGGAACACTACACGGGAGACTGAAGCCTCAAAATAGTTTTTATACCCGAAGGTAGAGCGGGAGACCTGAGTCTCAAAATAGTTTATCACTATGACGCGATCTCAGCAAGTGTATTGAATCGGCAAGTAATACAGTGGGGTAAAATTAAGACCCCGAGTGATCGTACCCAAGGGATTGTGTGTGTAAGTGAAGAAAATTAAATGTATGCTAAAGAATTCCCAAAAAGTTTGAATTGATTTAGTAATCTATTAATTAAAAACAAAACAATTAAACAGCTAAAAACAAGCAACAGAAATAATCAAATTAAATTACTGCAATAAATGGTAGAAATAAATTGATGGCAAAAATTAACAAGGAAAGAATTTGGAATAGAAAAACATTGCTCAGGTTCACTCATCCACCCCATACCCAAACATGAATGAAAACACATAAAGAAACATATATGAATGAAATCGGGATAACCCTTTTAACCCAAGCGTCCCATTCCGGAGCAAGCTACTCTAATTACATGACATCCGATTCTGGAGCAAGCCATACAACTAGCCTAAGCACGGGTCTAAAATCCTAAGTTTGGTTTGCTCTCCCATTCTGAAGCCAAACAACCCAAATCTAATTATTTCACTCCTCACTCCAATCTTAAACCATGAAAACTTGCACATCTCGATTCCCATTCCGGAGCAGTCCAAATGATACAACAAACATGATAGAAAATCTGAAGATAATTGATCATGACATTCAATCATACAACTCAATAACCAATTAAGATACATGAATTAAATCATTCATCAAAACTGGAAATTAACTTGAAAATATACATCTCATGATTTGACAATAAGAACCAGTGAAATAAACCTTTCTTTCATATACTGAATATCAAAACATGTTCAGAATTCACATCAAGGGTAGGGGATTCAGAGATCCCCCAAACAACTGAAAGACTGCTCACGATCCATTACAAAATCAAAAGAATAAAGGAAATAATAAACCCAGAAATTCATTGAGGCAAAAATCCCGATTGAATCCTACGTTCTTCAATCTTCTTCTTTGGATCTTTAATGGAGAATTAATTTAAAATTCTGGACACCCGAAATAAAAACTCTATTGAAATTAAACTATGTGAATCTGATGCAATATTCTAGATTTCTAATTCAAAACTAAAGAAAAAAATTGGAAACCTAAAATTCAGAATAGAAGAAAAGCTCAGAAAATTGTCAATCTCCAAACAAATATAAAATCTAAACTAAAAAAATCGGAACCCTAGCAAAATAGAAAAATACGTTTATATAGTGTCATGGTGGTCACGGTGGCAATGAAATCTGTTGCCACCGTGAGGTCTTCAATTTTAGCTTCTGTCCAGGAAAAATTAATGTCACGGTGGCAATGAAATTTGTTGCCACCTTGAGGTATGTACTGTACTGATTCTGCCTTGGTGATTTTCATGTCACGGTGACAACCAAATAGGTTGCCACCGTGACGTGCTTCATAATTGCATTATGTCCGATGGGTCTCTATGTCACGGTCAAAATGAGTTTTGTTGTGACCGTGACCCCTGTAAGTCAGCTCCTGTTTTCAATTCCTTTTTATGTCACGGTCACAACTAATTTGGTTGTGACCATGAGGTACGTAGAACCACACCTGCAAAGACAAATCAAACTCCATCAAAAAGCTATCTATAATGCATCAAAATTTCAATTTGACTAAGATTAGCAAAATTAACCTAAAGGAAACATAACATGACAAAAAAACACAACTAAACAACCAAAAATCATACAAAAACACTATCAAAACTATGTACTATATTGAAGTTATCAAAATACCCCACACTTAGACTTTGCTCGTCCTTGAGCAAATGAATTATCCACATTCTTGAAATTTCAAACTCTAACTCGGAATACGAAAACTTAAAAACAGTCTTAGCACCAAGCAGAGGGGTCTTAGTTACAAATTCTCAAATCAATTTATATCAAGTAATTTCACGTGTGTGTGTGCTAGGCTCAAAACAAATTTTCTCTTTTCAAAACAAAACAACCAATGCATTCAAGCAATTGAGCAAAGAAAAAGAATATGCAAGTAAATTTGCATACATGTTTCGCACTTAAAACTCAGGATAACCATAAGCCTCTCCTTTAGCACCGGAACCACAAGGGTCATCTCCACTAAACAACTCAAATCAAGAACAGGATCAAAAGGACTTATTCCAAGGTTGAAATGTTTGGTTAGGTAATTGGCTAACAAGAATAGTAAGGGAAATCAAATAAAGAGTTAGCCACTCTGCCTATAATTCCACTACCCAAACTGAACAAAAATTTTCCATGACCTACCTTCAATTTACTCATAGTTGCTAAAGGCCATCTAAACTTCCCCAAACATGAAATACATTAAACCTCAAGAAAACAAAGTGATGAGCTTTCTTAATAAATTTATCTTTCAAACCCAAATATCCATGAATATGAATACGTCTTCTTCTAATTAAGGGTACCCCACACTCGAAGTTTTCTATAACCAACTAACTCCAAGATTAACAATAATCAATAACTCATCAACTTCTTTTCCTTTTCTTTTCTCTTTTTTTTTTTTTATTTTTTATTTTTATGATGAGATACCCAAAACCTCTATTTTCCTACCACAAATTTGACTCCATTAAAGGGAACTTAAACGATATACTAGACAACACCCCAAAGTTTCACAATTCTTCTCACCCCCACACTATTTTCACAATAATTACCCTAATTCAACTTTCAATGTTATCCCAACCCAATCCTAGAGTGGCCAATTCATAGAAAGGATAGTCAAAGGCATTTAGGTTAAATGGTAAAATAATAGTATAATAAAGAAAAATGCATAGTACGCTTTTAGCATACTAAATCAGCTCAACAGGACTAGCAATGGAAATGAAGTAAATAGGTAGGTCAAAAGCTATTTAAAATGATTACCAAAGAAAGAAATTGCCTAGATTATGTCCTAAACTTGCTTGAGTTGTTATGATGTTTCGAAGGGTGATGAGGAAGGTTCTAACTATCCTCAAATTCCTTCAATCAAAAACTTTTACGCACTGGATTTTTCAAATTTTTACAAACAAGCCTATAGTGCAGAAAAGATTGAAAATTACAAGATATATGACTAATTTAGATTAATTTGCTTCTAAAACTTCCAACTACTCATTTGCTATAATCAATTTTTTTGAATAAACCATTCTCAAATTAAAGTTCAAAACATTCACAATAGGAATAACGAAGAGCCAACCAAGCTAAGATAGGGATATTCAGGCAACAACAAAAAAGTACACAAAAGCTAAAACAAAAATAAACAACCATACTAAGTTGTTAGTTACATATAAAAGCTATTAGTTAGATATAAAAAGTTAGAGTTACTCCCCTACCCCACACATAAGAACTTGTTGTCCCCAGCAAGTCTCAACATTACAAAACAAAATGAAAAATAAAATAAAGAAAAAAAAACAAAACAAAAGGTAGTAAAGCTCCCTGTTCAATGCTCCGATGATGGTGGCAGCGGTGGAAAATGGGCGTCAAACTGCATAGACCAGGCGAAAAAGCCCTAGAGCATCTGGTCCATTTGGGACTGAATGTCAGCCTGAGATGCGAAGATGGTGCCCACAGACGCAACTATAGTGTCCATGCGCTCCATAATCGCGTCATACTACGCAGAGGAAAACTGCTGGTGCTCAGGGGGTGGAGGAGCTGGTGCCTCAGGATCCTCCTCATTCTCGTGTGGCAAGCCGCCCAGACCTTGCTCGATGCCCTGCAGATATTCATCACGAGTGGACAATCGATATCCATCCGCTGTGGTCTCATCCTTTACTACGACCTTCATATTTCGGAGCATCTTCTTGTCAATTTGAGCAATGGAAGGCAAGGATTTATACTTCTTCAAGGGGTGACGGACACGCTTAGCTATGGTAGTGACAAATCCACCAAGTGCGATTTTTTTCACCTTTTTCGGTTGCCATTGCATCTCCTCCAATTTGTGCCTGAAATGCGTGGCGCCATTAATTCGGACAGCCTGCACCATGCACACGAGAAATAGTGCTTCAGGTAAGTTGACTTGGCCCACTGAATCTGCATGGCTTAACAGAGATAGTGAGAAAAAATGATGGAGGATGCGCAAAATGTGGCTATTCAAATGATGCGACTTAGTTTTTGTATGGCAGTCACAGTATCTCGAATTATCGCCCAAGCACCATTTTGTCGTAATCATCATAACAGCCCACTGTGAGGTGTGAAAAACCCAGATACTCTGAAAATTATTGGAAAGTGAGATTATATTCTATGTTGTCTAACATGAATGAAACAGAACTTAGATCGTTGATAAGGTCTCGGCCTGGTCCACAGGTGATGGTCGACACAAAATCGCGAGTCAATTGAGGATAAACTTTCTCAGTATGCGAGAAAACCCTCTCCCAGCCAATGTTGGCAATAAACCTCTGGACTTCACTCTTTATCCCCAGTTTTTCCAACAAGGAAAAATCCAGATAGCTTGTCGGGATGTATGAACATTCGGTGAATTGAGCATAAGCCTACTTTTTGGGACCCGGAACCCAGTCTAGAACTTTAGAAATATCCACCGTTTTTTGGCTCAAAGGCGGGCCTGTAGAACTCGATGCGAGGGCACCGTTTTTTCACTTAGGGGCCACTGCATGAAAAACAAACAGTCAATTTCAATAACAATAAAAGTTCAAACAGGCAAAGGCTTCAACTTTCATAATCAAAATTCAATACATTCTACCCAAGCATATGCATTTTCACGTGCCTAACTAATTGTTCAGAGTATCATCAATGCTCAAAATAGTCAAGAACATGCAATCCCAAAATTAAACGTAATTGAACACAAGGGCAAAAGAATCTCTACAATCTAAATTGTCAATAAATGTAAAAATCTGGAAAACATTTCATGGAGATAATTTATAAAACACGTGGTAAGCACCATTTCAACTAACGTAAATGGGAACCACAAGCAAGAATACCCTCCCAAATTGGCAATTGGCAACAATATACTGCAGAACAAGTAGTTGACGATCGATAAAATTCAAAACCAAACCAAAAATTGAGTAAAATCATCAACCCAAGTTGTGCACAAATTACGCCCTAAACTCCTACTTCCCAATCATCCATGTTCAGAATTAAGGCTAAAAATTGAGAAGGAAAGTAAGAATTAAGAGGATTCACATCAAGATTTCCAAGCAATACCAGAGGACAAAATGAAATATTCGGACAAAGCAAACAAGAAAAGCATAATGATGGAGAAGAAGCATGAACAGGGAACAACCTGCAGAGGAAAACATAAGGAAAATAACAAAAAAGAAAAAGAAAAGTTGCTTACTTGTTGTAGATTATCAGAGATGGTAGCCTAAAAGAGAGAGAAGAAACACAGAGATTGCAGAGAAAAGCGAATAACGCACTGTGAGAGTGAATGATGTGTGGGAGAGTGAGAAATAATATATGGAAAACTGGGATTTTAAAAGATATTTTTGTGGGGGTCACGGTCACAATGAATTTCATTGCCACCGTGACATACCCAAAATTTTCAATCCAGAATTGAACCGCCATGGGGTCACGGTGACAATAACTTTAGTTGTCACTGTGACTTACCACACTCTCAAAACAAAATTGAATGTTCATCATGTGACGGTCACAATGAATTTCATTGCCACCATGACATAACCCATTTTAAAAATAGAATGTATCCCACCTGGGGTCACAGTGACAGTAAAAACTATCACCACCATGACATGTGCACACCTCAAAGCAGAATGTTACTTACCCGATGGTCACGGTGACAACTAAATTCATTGTCACCGTGACATACCATTTATACCATTTCAGAATGCTCTTCTCATCTGGTCACAGTGACAATGAGATACCTTGCCACCGTGACATGTGCACCAAACAGAATCAAGAATGCAACTTCCTTTGGTCACGGTGGTAACCAAATCCCTTGCCACCGTGACCACCTGCACACTTGCAAAAATATCAACAATCTCTCTATACTTCTAGCTACACATACTTTAAAAACTCTCCAACAAAAACATAGTTTCACTAATAAACACAAATTTGACAAAACTAAACAAAACTAACTACCTACAAAGTTAAGAAAAAGTTCTGCATTTAACAAGTCTGCAGCTGGACTTTTAAATACCGTCAAGGATCTGCAAGAGTGACAATCGCGGAAGCACTATCAAATGTAGACTCAAAATAAGGCTTCACACGATGTCCATTCACCTTGAATTCATTCTCAAACCTCGGGTCCTTCAATGTCACCACTCCAAACTTATCAACTGCCACAACCTCATAGGGCCCCTTCCATCGCGATTTCAACTTTCCGGGAAATAACCGCAACCTGCTATCATAAAGGAGTACTCTCATTCCAGGTACAAGTTCCTTCCTTATCAGCTTTTGATCATGCCACTTCTTGGTATTGTCCTTGTATTTCATGGCATGATCATATGCCCAAAATCGGTGCTCCTCTAACTCATTCAGCTGCAAGGCCCTGCACTTTCCTGCAGTCTCAAGGTCAAAATTCAACAATTTTGTAGCCCAATAAGCCTTGTGCTCTAATTACACTGGGAGGTGACAGGACTTCCCATAAACCAACCTAAAAGGGGACATCCCTATCGGTGTCTTAAATGCTGTCCTATAAGCCCATAGAGCGTCTTCCAACTTAAGGTACCAATCTTTTCTAGATGCATTGACCGTCTTTTCTAAAATGGCCTTTAATTCCCGTTTCGACACTTCAACCTAACCATTAGCTTCAGCATGATAAGGGGTCGTGACCTTATGCCTAACTCCAAATTTTTTCAGTAAAGCCTTAAATTGGTGGTTAATGAAATGCTTACCACCATCGCTAATAATGGCTCTTGGGGCTCCATACCGAGTATATAGTTTTTCTCAAAAATTCTAAAACAACCTTTGCATCACAAGTTCTAGTGGCTACAACTTCTACCCATTTACTCACACAATCAACTACCACTAGAATATATTCAAACCCATATGAAACCGGAAAAGGTCCCATAAAGTCTATTCCCCACACATCGAACAGTTCTACCTCAAGCTTATTAGTCAAGGGCATCTCATCTCTCTTAGAAATATTTCCTACCCTTTGGCATCTATCACAAGTTTTCACAAAAAATTGGACATCTTAAACATAGTAGGCCAATAAAAACCAGAAGATAAAATTTTTGATACCGTTCTATTTGGCCCATGATGTCCACCAGCTTCTCCACTGTGACAAGCTGTGATAATCTGACCCTTCTCCTCATCTGAGATGCACCTCCTTAGAACTTGATCAGCACACAAGTGGAATAGGTACGGGTCATCCCAAATGTAATGTTTGGCATCAGCTCACAACTTCTTCCTTTGCTGCTATGTAAAGTCCTTCGGCATAAAGGCTCCTGCAAGAAAATTCGCCACATTAGCAAACCAAGGGATAGAACTTTCACATGCAAATAAAGCACAAATCTACTCATCAGGGAATAGATCTAGAATTTCTCCTTTCTCAATATGATCATTCTCTAATCTTGACAAATGATCTGCCACAAAATTTTTTGCCCCCTTTTTGTCCTTGATTTCCAAATCAAATTCTTGCAATAGAAGCACCCATCTAATCAGTCTTGGCTTGGATTCCATCTTGGCAAATGACCACACCACGATTTTTGCACCCAGCAAATATGGCCTGAACTACTCAAATGCATAAACAATCGCGAGAAGCTCTTTCTCAGTGGTGGTATAATTAACCTGTGCCCCTGTCAAAGTATGACTGGCATAATAAACTGCATAAAATATTTTATCCCGCCGCTGTCTAAGCACTGCTCCAACTGCATAATCACTAGGATCACACATTAATTCAAACGGCAGCTTCCAATCCGGAGATATAATCACCGGGGCTGAAATGAGCCTTTGTTTCAAAGTCTCAAAAGCTAGCATGCATTCACTATCAAAATTAAAAGGAGCATCTTTCATAAGCAAATTGGACAAGGGTTTAGCAATTTTTAAAAAATCTTTGATAAAACGGCGGTAAAACCCTGCATGTCCTAGGAAACTCCTAATGCCCTTCACACTAGTCAGGGGTGGCACCTTTTCTATTACCTCCACCTTGGCCTTATCGACCTCTATCCCTTGTTCAAAAATTTTGTGCCCAAGCATAATGCCCTCTCTCACCACAAAATGGCATTTTTCCCAATTTAAAACTAGGTTGGTCTTTTCACACCTCCCTAACAATAAATCGAGATGCTCTAAATAACTCTCAAAATCAGTCCCATATATAGTGAAGTCATCCATGAATACCTCCATAAATTTTTCTATGAAGTCATGGAAAATAGCCATCATACACTGCTGAAACGTAGCCGGTGCATTACATAATCCGAAAGGCATTCTCATGTAGGTGAATGTGCCAAAAGGGCAGGTAAAAGTTGTTTTCTCTTGATCTTCAGGGGCTATAGGGATTTGCAAATATCCCGAGTACCCATCTAAAAAATAGTAAAACCTATTACCCGCTAACCTCTCTAACATTTGGTCCATAAATGGCAAGGGGAAATGGTCTTTTCTAGTGGCATTGTTTAATCTTCTAAAATCAATACAAACTCTCCAACCCGTAACAGTACGAGTTGGAATCAATTCATTCAGCTCATTTTTGACCACTGTCATTCCACCCTTCTTAGGCACACACTGCACTGGGCTAACCCATTTACTATCAGAGATAGGGTGGATAATACCTAAGTCTAGGAGTTTAAGTACCTCCTTCTTGACCACCTCTTGCATGGCCGGATTGAGTCTCCTTTGAGGCTGAGCTACCGGCTTTCATTCCTCCTCCATCGGAATTCGGTGTGTGTAGTATCTAGGTCAATCCCCTTCAAATCTGATATCTCCCATCCAATGGCATCCTTGTGCTTTTTCAGCACCTCAAGCAACATCTTCTCTTCAACACCTGACAACAAAGAAGATATAATTACTGGTTTTTGCTCATTTTCTAAAAACACATATTTCAAATGAGAGGGAAGAGATTTAAGTTCAGAATTTGAATCCCCCTTTTTCGGATTAAGCTCTTCTTGCTGTAATTTCTCTTCTTCATCTTTTATTTCCACTGCTGCTATCGATTTTTGCTTCATCTCTTTGTCCATCTCTCCATCATCCAATGAATGTATCAAACTCACATTTACTGGATCATCTCCCAACACTTTTTCCTGCACCTCCTCTACACACTCATCTATTTTATCCACAAAATAAACAGACTCCTCTATATCACCAGATGGATACTTTTGAGCCTTGTTCATGTCCACCACCATTGAACCTTAAGGTTACCGTTTGACCATGTACATCTATCAATGCCTTGGCTGTATTTAAAAACGGCCTACCCATAATGAGTGGTACCTTGCGGTCCTCTTCCATCTCCATCACTATAAAATCCACTGGGAAAATAAATTTCCCCACCTTTACTAACAGATCCTCAATCACTCCTTTGGGTCTCCTCACTGACCTATCTGTAAGTTGGAGTCTCATTCCCATCTCTTTGAGCGCTCCAAGATTAAGTTTTCATGCAAATAGAATAAGGCATCAAATTTATGCTAGCACCCAAATCACACAAAGCATTTCCATAAAAATCCTCACCAATTTCACAAGGTAAAGTAAAGCTACCTGGATCTTCCAATTTTTCAGGGATCTTGTTCATAATTATAGCACTGCAATTTTCTATGAGCTGTACAGTTCCATGCCCTTCTAATTTCTTTTTATTAGAACATAATTTTTTCATAAATTTTGCATAATTAGGCATGTGAGCTAAGGCTTCAGCGAATGGTAAATTTATGTGCAGTTTCTTAAACATCTCTAGAAACCTAGCGTTTTGCTCATTTTTCTTTTCCTATCTAGCCACAGCAGGAAATGGCAGCCTATTAATATCAAGATCCTTTACTTTTTGATTCACTAGATGCTTACCCTTTTCATTTTTAGGAGCTTTCTCATTAACCTCTATCCTAGAGTTAGAGTTACTTACCCTCCGTGTCGGCTCCTCCTTTTTTGATGATGATGAAGAATTTTTACCTTGATCCTCTCATGGTACCACTTCTTTGCCACTTCTCAATGTGATCGCTTTAGCTTCTTCTTTTGGATTGCGGTCCACATTCGAGGGAAACGTTCCCGGTTGCCTTTGAGACATAGAATTTGCGAGCTGTCCCACCTGAGTTTCTAAATTCCTCATGGAAGCATCTTAGTTCCGGTTCCATTGCTCTTGAGATTTCACCTTGTTTCTTAATTAGCCATAAACTGTTGCTGGCTATTCACAAACTGTTGTTGACTGTCTATGAAAGTTGCAAACATATCTTCAAGGTTTGGCTTCTTTTCTTACATAGGTGGCCTCGGTTGGTATCCCGGTGGGTGGTATGGTTGAGCTTGTGATTGATTAAAACCTTGTCCTTGGTTGTGATGGGGAGGATATGGTGTTTGATACTGAGTGGATATTGGAGGTTGGTATGACTGCCCTTGGTTGTGATGAGTGTTTTGGTTGAAGGGAGCTCTTACTTGTGAATTAGAGGATGAAGCATTTTGATTTCCATCCTTCCAAGAGAAGTTTGGATGATTTTTCCAGCCCGAATTATATGTGTTACTGTAGGGGTCATTGCTTCTGTAATCTCCTACAACATTTACATCTCCCATTGCTTCACTCTCTTGACCATATTGCCCATTTTCGTACCATCCACTCTCTTGAGCAACAGAAGCTACATTTTGCACTTTCAGACCACTCATCTCCTTCCGCATTGACTCAATTTGTGCCTTCAGCATTGACACCTCATCTACATTATGTATTCCTTTCCTCTTCGGAACCGATCTAGGATTAGCCCATTGAGCATCATTCACTGCCATTTCATCCAGCAGATGGAAAGCTTCCTCTGGTAACCTATTCATGAATGAACCTCCTGATGATGCATCCAAAAGAGATTTTATCTGCGGTGTAACCCTAGAATATAATATTGTCATCAGATGGTAGATTGCTATCTCATGGTGTGGACAGCTTCTCAATAGTCTCCAATCAAAGTGAAACAACTTTAATCTTACCGAATCAAATGTCACTCCTGGAATCTGAACCGTATCACTAACCTCCAAAAATATGTCCAAGTGCTGCGCAGGATCTTCCACTTCTGAACCCAAAAACTGGTTCCTCTGTACCATATTGATGGTTGCTGGCTTAAGTTCAAACTGTACTCCCCATGGCAGCACAATTGTCCGATGATCCTCATTCTATCTCGGTACAGCATAGTCCCTTATCGTTCTCTGCCTAGGGGCCTCTTCTCTGTATATTCCCGGATTCTCTTGCTGCGTCCTCGGCACTTGTTCGTTCTCGGGAGGAAATTCATCAATAGGAGGAGGATTGTTTTCCATATTGTTATCTCTGTTAGCTCTCCTTCACTGATGTAAAGTCCTCTCGATTTCAGGGTCGTAGGGTGCTATTTGTTCTTGTCTCAATTTGCTCATGCACCACGACTACTTGCAAAGAATAAAAATAAAATAAAATAAATAAGCAAAAGAAAAATACATACAAATAAAAATAAAAACTCACAAACAACGCCAATCCCCGGCAATGGCGCCAAAAACTTGACGTGATCTCAGCAAGTGTACTGAATCGGCAAGTAATACAGTGGGGTAAAATTAAGACCCCGAGTTATCATACCCAAGGGATTGTGTGTGTAAGTGAAGAAAATTAAATGTATGCTAAAGAATTCCCAAAAGTTTGAATTGATTTAGTAATCTATTGATTAAAAACAAAACAATTAAACAGCTAAAAACAAGCAACATAAATAATCAAATTAAATTACTGCAATAAATGGTAGAAATAAATTGATGGCAAAAATTAACAAGCAAAGAATTCAGAATAGAAAAACGTTGCTCAGGTTCACTCATCCACCCCATACCCAAACATGAATCAAAACACATAGAGAAACATATACGAATGAAATCAAGATAACCCTCTTAACCCAAGCGTCCCATTCTGGAGCAAGCTACTCTAATTACATGACATCCCATTCTGGAGCAAGCCATACAACTAGCCTAAGCACCGGTATAAAATCCTAAGTTTTGTTTGCTCTCCCATTCCGGGGCCAAACAACCCAAACCTAATTATTTCACTCCTCACTCCAATCTTAAACCATGAAAACCTGCACATCTAGATTCCCATTCCGGAGCAGTCCAAATGATACAGCAAACATGACAAAAAATCTGAAGATAATTGATCATGACATTCAATCATACAACTGAATAACCAATTAAGATACATGAATTAAATCATTCATCAAAACTGGAAATTAACTTGAAAATATACATCTCATGATTTAACAATAAGAACCAGTGAAATAAACCTTTCTTTCATATGCTGAACATCAAAACATGTTCAGAATTCACATCAAGGGTAAGGGATTCAGAGATCCCCCAAACAACTAAAAGACTATTCACGATCCATTACAAAATCAAAAGAATAAAGGAAAGAATAAACCAAGAAATTCATTGAGGCAGAAATCCCGGTTGAATCCTACGTTCTTCGATCTTCTTCTTTGGATCTTCAATGGAGAATTAATTTAAAATTCTGGAAACCCGAAATAAAAACTCTATTGAAATTAAACTATGTGAATCTGATGAAATATTCTTGATTTCTAATTCAAAACTAAAGACAAAACTTGGAAACCTAAAATTCATAATAGAAAAAAAGATCAGAAAATTATCAATCTCCAAACTAATATCAAAACTAAACTAAAAAAATCGGAACCCTAGCCAAACAGAAAAATTCGTTTATATAGTGTCAGAGTGGTCACGGTTGCAATGAAATCTGTTGCCACCGTGAGGTGTCGAGAACGCTAATCTGCCTTTGCGGACAGGAGAGGGGTCACGGTGGCAATGAAATCTGTTGCCACCGTGAGGTCTCAATTTTATCTTCTGTCCACGAATAATTTATGTCACGGTGGTAATGAAATTTGTTGCCACCGTGAGGTACGTACTGCACTGATTTTGCCCTCGTGATTTTCATGTCACGGTAACAACCAAATATGTTGCCACCGTGAGGTGCTTCATAATTGCATTATGTCCGATGGGTCTCTATGTCACGTTCACAATGAGTTTTGTTGTGACCGTGACCCCTATAAGTCAGCTCCTGTTTTCAATTCCTTTTTATGTCACGGTCACAACCAATTTGGTTGTGACCGTGAGGTACCTAGAACCACACCTACAAAGACAAATCAAACTCCATCAAAAAGCTATCTATAATGCATCAAAATTCCAATTTGACTAAGATTAGCAAAATTAACCTAAAGGAAACATAACTGTGACGCGCGCCGGATCCTGAGCGCCGCCCTTTCGGACCGCCCACACGTGGGCGATCGGGGCATTTGCGGGTCCGTTGACAGCTTACGATGAATCGCAAGTGTGTCTATGTTGAGCAACACGGAGGTTTCATGGAGTCGCCACCCAATAGAACATTGGGAAAGTTTCTCTCGCCTCGGAGAGCCTAAGACTGTGCTTGGTATCCATTTTGGGCCAGCCAGAGGGATCATGGAAGGTGAACTCCTCACCCTAAGGAGCCTAGGATTAGCGCTAAAGCCTCGTGACTCAAGAAGTATCTTGAAGGATGACCTCTAACCTCTTGAGCCCAAAGACCAGAGCTGGGTCCGGGATTTCTCATCTATTTCTACCTCAATTATTTTATGATCAAATTTTAATATCATTAATTTGCTCTCTCTCCACACTATGCAGTTTGATTAAAATGCACATTTATTCACATCTTGAAAGCGATAAATGATCAAATAGATAATGAAAGCAATAGATTACAATAATACAAGGAGCGGAATACAACTCCCTTCCGTAAATGTGCGGATCATACATAAATCGGGGCATTTGATTATTTTGAGGACTTTGGTCCTCGCATGTATCGTTATTAAAATTGGGGATTTTTATTCGTGGTGATCTTTATTGGATAAAAATAGGGCGTTGGACCCCCCTTTTTGCAACTTATACAAATCTCATTTTTATTTGAGTACAAATCATTGGATCATCTTTATATATTAACGATGTATGAAAAGAGTATATCCATATACATGAAATAATCAATGAATAACAAATAAAGAAAATTCTTAAGAGAATTAGGAAAACTAAACCGGATGAAGTCCTCCAAATATGGTAGTCAGCCGCTCAAGCTCGGGATTATCCAAGAGAATCATATACACTCATAGAAAGTTAAGAGATGTTAATATACATAAAATTAACATATAAGAAGTCAAAGGGACTTAAAAAAAACGATTAAAAATGGAGACAGAACCCACCGACGGCCTTCCTTGGTTGACCGACGGGCGTTGGTTAAGGTAAGCGAGATGCTCCTTTGTCACTCAAGGAGGGGCGTCTGTAGGTGGGTGACCGACGGGCATCGGTGATAAAGATGACCCGTCGGTCACCACTGTCTCCGAAAAAATAGAATGGAGAAAAACCTTTTCAAAGTCAAAAAATTGTTTTATCCCTAAAGGGAGATAAGAAAGTCAAAATAAGAGAAAATAAGGACACATGCTTAAAAATTCTACACAATAGGAAATAAATATGAGATGAAATGGAGAAAGAATCTGGTATATTTACCCTCAGATAATCGCTTTGGGTGAGATTCTTGTGTTGATTAGAGCCCCGCGCGTTCCACGAGAAGCAAAAGATGAAGGACCGAAGAAAGAAAATGAACTATTTCTTCTTCAACCCCTCAAAGATTGGTTTTGGAGTCAAAATCTAAAGAAAACTAATTAGTTTTAGTTCCTTTTGATTGATTTGATCCTTGATTCAATAGATTCCCTTAGAAAGTGTGTTTTGTTGGAAGAGAGAGAAAATTAGCTTGAAATTGGGCAGAGTTTCCTCCTTTGAAAATTTTTCCAACCCTTTTCAAATGAAAATCCGGAGCTTTTATAGCCAGATACGACCGACGGGCGTCGGTGTATGGGGGCAGGCGTCGAAAGAATCCTTCTGACACAAGGATTCGTCCGACGGCCCTGCCACATCCACCGACGGGCGTCAGAGCGGTTGCGTGCTCCGGGAAACCAGGCGGCGTTCTGACAAGGGCGGTGACTTTCCGACGGGCGTCGGAAAATACCACAAGCCGTCGGTGACTCAGAGCGACGGGCTGACTTCACAGATGGGCTGGCCGTCTGTGGAGGACAAAAATTCCTTTCGACTCGAAAAAACCTCTGTTTTTCTTTCCCTCTGCCCAGGAATGGTAAAAAGCCTCATTTCTCATGGAACGCGGGACTAAAACCTCCAAATCCAGCCCTTTTATGCAGGCTCGGACACTGATTTCATCATAGGGTAACCTCTGATCCGGACCTGTAACACCCCGAAAATCACCCTAGAAGAATTGAGTGTCACTGGTGTAATAATGTGCATGATAATTAGGGTTTACAGCCTTGGACCTAAGTGAGAAAGTGAAGTGCGGGACTTAATTGAAGGAAAATAAAGTATTGTAGTTGCTGAATTGTACTTTGTATGATTAACTAGCAAATGAAGATTTATTTAGTGTAATGGCTGTTAATTAAGTTAATCAAAAGTTTGTGGGATCAGCTGTATGTTAGTGGATTTAGCTGGATGCTAGTGGACTCCATGTGTTAGTGTGTGAACCAGCCACCTTGTGTAGGGAGAGTGAGAACTTGACACCTCATTCTTACATGCAAGCATGAGGTGGATTAGTGAGTAAACCTGTCTTTTGTTCCTTGATTCGGCCATTTTGATCCCTTGATCCGGCCCTCACTCTCTCATGAGTTCATTCTTCCTTTTTGCTCTTCTTTCATTTGTTCTCTTTGACCATGGAGACCAAAAGGTAGATATTAATAGATAGAAGATTGTGCATTATTGTCTAGAAAAGGTATATTGATGTTGAGTTCATCTTCTTCATATCTTTCTATTTGCTTCATAATTGTTATGGGTAAATCTAATGGACTTAAATGTGTTGTGTGCTTATGTGTTATGAGTTGAAGAGCCAGGTAGAGCTAGAAAAGGGGAGGAGAAAGTGATATAGAAGAGTAAGAAGGAGTGCTCCAAGAGGTTAGGGATTTGTTGTGTTTTGATGTGATTAGTGTGTTTGAAGTTCTTGTAAATGAGATGTGATACTGATTTTGTTATTGATATTGAATTGGATAGTGAACAAGTGTAAAGTGATTATTGTAGTGATATTAGTGTTAATGGCATCTAGTGATTTGTAATATTTATTGGCATGCTCAAATTGATTGTGTATCATGACATGTAAATGAAGAGGTAAAGTATGCTTGTGTGGTGAAGAGGGTTGCCCAAGCATGTGAGTGCAAGAATGCCAAGTATGAGAAAAAGCACAGCTGTGTCTTGGTAAAACACAACTGTGAAGTGGAAATTTGGCATGCGTCACGGTGACAACCAAATTGGTTGTGACCGTGAGGCATCAAAATGAGCATTCTGTTTTGAAGTGCAGTATGTCACGGTGACAATCAAACTCATTGTGACCGTGACATACCCCAGACATGCATTCTGCCCGTGAGTTGGTCATAAGTCACGGTGACAATCAGATTGATTGTGACCGTGACCTATCACAAACTACATTCTGTTTTGGGGATTCAGTATGTCACGGTGACAACCAGATTGATTGTGACCGTGACCCCTCTATCTTGGCAATGTAACCCTATTGCATATGAATGTATAAATTGTGCAATCTTATCTATAACTAGGAGCCTTATTGTATGAGCATTATATCAATGATAAATGAAGTTTATGTGCATACAACTAGGGTGATTATGTGAATTAGAGATGCATGATAGCCTAACTAAGCTTGAATGCATCATCATGCGAACATGTGATTATGTGAATTAGAGATGCATGATAGCCTAACTAAGCTTGAATGCATCATCATGCGAACATATGACAATGTGAATTACAAATGCATGACAGCCTAACTAAGCTTGATTGCATTATCATGCGAATTATGAACATGTGAGGAGAATCAAATTATGCGAATGAATTTAATATGCGAATGAATAATGCCATGAGAATGAATGCGTAGTGTGTGAATAAAGTAATAAGCCTGTAGTCGAGTCGTGGATAAATAAGCATGCTTATGAAGGGCTAGTGATTTGCGGCTGCTAGTGATTGATACCGACGGGTGTCTAGTGATTGATACCGACGGGTATTTTGTGATATAGCGATCGAGACTTCTGTCTTTAGTGATATAGTGTTCGAGGCCTCGGTCTCTAATGTTATTGATCAGTGTACCCGTATCCATTCCTAAGACTATACAGGCTATTAATGATTAACAAGAATATTGTATGTGTTCATGATAAATATGTGTTGGAATTATTGTTCTTGATGATAGTGTGATATTTATGCCATGCTATTGAATTAGAAATAATGTAATGAGCCTACAATTGGCTTAGTGTAGTGACTAATGAGCAGTGTACATGGATATTGAATGATAGTGACTTATTGTTCCTCATTGACTTGGTGAAGTGAATATTGAACATGGTAAGTGAATAGCGATTTAAAGCATGTTATAGATAGCTTATGACTTGTGATTAACATGAGTTACAGCGTATTGACATGATAGCGTAATATTGATCTAGTGAGTGTACATCATATGCCATATGTGTTAAGCATGCTCTCTATTATATAATGCTTTGTGATTATTGTGTTAGTACCTGTTTGTACATCCCCACTAAGCTTTATCGCTTAGCACGGGTGCTTGTCTCCCGTGTAGGTTGTGAATTGGAGTCGAGTTTTTGAAGTACTGCAGGCCACTATAGGAGCGAGAAGTGTCTCTTCAAGTGTATAGTTTTGTATTTGGAGCTCCATTTTGTAAAAGCTATTCTTTTGTATATGTATAGTGTTATATGTAACGTATAGTAGTGAAGCTAGTAACTTGTAATATTGTATAGTGAAGAACATCCGATAAAATTATAGTGTAGTGGTATGCATGAATTATAAGAAATGGTAATGTTAAAATGTAAGGAAAGTTAATAAGATAATTGCATGATAGTGCTGTGTAGCGCTCCCTTGTCCATCCAGGGGGCATTGGGGTGTCACAGGACCGCTCCGGGACACGGTGCTTACAGTTGCCCCCAGTTTTGGAGCAACTAGTGCACAAGCGCCTAGATAAGCCAAAACTCATAGAAAGGTCAGAAAGTAAGCGTACCTGCTACGGCTTTTCACCCTCCGTGCCTTCTGCCGGGTGGACCTTGTCTCGATCCGCTCGGCGATGCGAAGATACTTCCATCGGTCTTGTCTCGACCTGTAGGTACCTGGCGGGATGCAGCATGCTTTGGCTACAACCTCGATCTAGTGAAGTTTGGTATGTTCTGACCGCGACTTCGATCTGGTGAGATGCAGCAAGCTTTGGCTACAGCCTCGATCTGGTGAGATGTAGCATGCTCTGGCTACAACCTCGATCTGGTGAGATGCAGTATGCTCTGGCTACAGCTTCCATCTGGTGAGATGCAGCATGCTTTTGCTATAGCCTCGATCTGGTGAGATGCAGCATGCTCTGGCTACAACCTCGATCTGGTGAGATGCAGCATGCTCTGGCTACAACCTCGATCTGGTGAGATGCAGCATGCTCTGGCTACAGCTTCGATCTGGTGAGATGTAGCATGCTCTGGCTACAGCTTCGATCTGGTGAGATGTAGCATGCTCTGGCTACAACCTCGATCTGGTGAGATGTAGCATGCTTTGGCTACAACCTCGATTTGATGAGATGCGGAAACCCCGCCGGGTTCCTTGTTCCAAAAGAGATCTTTTTAATCGATGTCTATGTTCAGACCAGTATTCCTCTATACCTGTGTGATAGAAGATTTTGTTAGCTCGTGTTTGAGTGGTCATCTTTTAACCCGTCTATTGATGGCGTGATCTTGCTTTATTTGTTATGCCATGTTTCATTTTTTTTTTCTGAGCTGTCATTGATTAGTTTTTTTTGTTTTTTATTATTTTTGTCATTTTCATTAACATATAAGTAAATATGGGGACATACACCTTCTGTGATGTGATAAAGCAATCGCATGATCATGCAGAAATGAAATAAAAGTTTCACTAGAAATGTCATTTTTGTATAGTGCATATACAAAATGAAAATGTACAAAAGATACAAAAATAACTCCCTGAAGATCAGAGAGGTGTGTAGTCTGAGGGCTCGTCGGGATCCTCATCATCCGATATATGCACGGTCCCTGGTGGAGGTGGAGCTGGCTGAGCCGTGGAGGGTCCTGCCTCGTGATCATGGGCCCGCCTGAACCGGATCTGAGCATAGCCATCTAAGAAGGGCTGGGTACAGGTACTCATAAACCCTAAGGTCTCAGAAACCTTGTCTCCCAACTTCTTGAAGGCTTGGCTCAACTGAATGGTCTGCTCGCTGGCGGCCTTTCTCCTCTGCTCCAGGCTCTGCTCCGTCTGCTCTCTAAACTCCCTCATGGTTTGAGAAAGAGGTGGGAGAATCCCCTCCATTGCCTGGACGCGGGATCTCAGAGAGTCAAGTGACTCATCAATCATCTGTAGGGTCATATCGACCCTCGGAGACGCCTGGTCCTGTGACGTCCTCAAATCATGAGCGAGCTGCTGTCTCAACTCCCTCTGCCCCTGAGCAATCTGCTCAATCATCCTCACCTGCTCCCACCTGAAAGCCTCTAAGGTCCGAGCCTGCTCACCCCTGAAAACATCCAAGGCCCGAGCCTGCTCCCGAGTCGTATGCTCCATATAGCCGGCCTGCTCTCGGGCTAAACGCTTCACCCACTGGGACTGCTCCTGAATGGCAGCCTGCTAGCGATCCAACCTCTCATGGATAGCCTTGTCCCTCTCATCCTGTCGCCGCTCCAAGGCTGTAAACATGGAGGTAAGGAGCTGAGAGAAGTCAGGCTATACAGGCTGCTGCGGTGCTGGCTCTGGCGATGGTGCCGAGGAGGTGGATGCCCCTGGGTCACCTCGGGAGTACGGATAGTATCTCTCGGAGGGCCCATGGATAGACCTCTATACCCTGGCGCTCGGTGATGGGACTGGAGTCGGTGCTCTGGACGCCGGTGAAGCGGCGAAGAGGTCGTCCATCGTGATCTCGAAGACGAAGTTCGAGGGGGTCCTAGGTGGCTCCTGCTGCTGCGGTGGTGGCACAGTCTGTGGCTTTGGAGGTTGATGCTCTGGCTGAGGCTGAAGCTCTGGCTGTGGCTGGGGCTCTGGCTGGGGAGGCTCTGGCTGTGGCTGTGGAGGCTGCTCCTCCGGGTGGTCTGGATCTGCACCCAAGGGTGGGAGCGAGAACATCTGCCGGGTCTCATGGATGGTCAGCACCCTGTAGGCCTCTACCAGGCCTGAAATCGGGGAGATCATCCCCATCTGTACTGCCGCCGCGGCATCTATATGGATCCCCTCCGGCAAGGGTCCTCTCAACCTCTCGGGGTTAACCCCCAATCTCAAAAGTAACCGAGTGATGACTCCTCCTACCATCACCACCGGCGTCAACCCTCTGCTTACTCTGGTCAAGTTGGCCAAAATCTCGTAGCTAATGTTGAGACGCTGGCCTACCACCATAGCCCATAGGCTCCAGATCTCGGCCGCGTTAAGCGACCCTGGATTACCAGCTCGACCGAGGTACGAACTGGAAAGCACTCTGTGTAAATACCGGAGTGCCTGAGACACCAGTACGGTGCTCTTCGCTGTATCGTGATCGTACAGCACTCCTGGTATGGCAATGTCTGCCCAATGGGCACGTCTCACCGCTCGCTGTGGGATCTCGACCCCCTCCTCCGTAGGGAGCCCCATGGCCTGAGCAAATCTCTGCCTAGTGATACTGAAGTGGTCGCCATCAAACCAAAACTGAACCACCCCTGGGTCGGTGTCTGCACTCTGAAAACCGGCGTAGCGGAGAGTGGCTAGGACCTGGCGAGTAGCCTCTGGAAAATTCTGAAAGGAGGGCTCAAGGAACTCTGTCCAACCAGCACCCTCGGCAAGTAGATCGAACTCTGGGGCCAACCCTAGGGCCTTTAGAAATGGGCGGGACACAAAATGACTGGCCCGAAACTCTACCTGAGCCAACGCTCTATACCTCTGAGCCGACTCATCATCCATCCAATCCAGAGCTACAAGCTCGGGCTGGGCCTGCGGTGCTCTACGTCTAAGAGGCATCTTGCAAAAGGGAAGAGATTAAATATCGAGAATTTGGCAAAATAAATATTTTTAAACTTATTTCCAATGTGAAGGCAAATTTAGGCCTCACCGGGGCAATAGCGGCCCAAAACAAGATAGAGAATTGATAAAAAAAAATGAAAAGAGCAAACGTCCTGTCTAAGGAAATAGCCTAATATGCCTCGCACGCATCATGGCAAAAACAACATGCAATCAGCATGGAAATAATTAAAGTGAGTAAGAATGGGCTTTCCAGGTCCCAGGGCATTCATTTTACATGAAAATATTCAATTCTTGAATAAATAATAATAAAAATTTGGGCAGCACCCCGGCAGGGGTATGCCTAACCTCCTGCACGAAAAGGCAAAAACATAGGCCTCAGGCCTCAACAATAATACACGCATGTCAATAGGACGCACTCCGGCAAGAGTATGCCCCCAACAATACAAAATAATGGCCTCAGGCCGCAAAAGCAACATATGCACAGAATGGTGCGCTAAAAAAAAGTAGTTCTAAAGCACCAAAATTATAGAAAAATTCTATTTCTATGTGATCATGCAAAACTTCGGCTTTAAAAGAAAAAATGGGCATCATTTCCTCTAATTTCTTAAGGCATCTAAAGCATTTTAATCACTCCTAAAATTTTAAAAGGAGAAGAAATGAAGAAATAAATTGAATAAAATTCAAAAGAAGTGGTTATTTACTTACTTGTAGTCGCGAGAAGTGTAGAAACTGAAGAAAATATAAATATCAAAGCGCCCGGTGAGTAGAGAATGCAAAAATATGAAGAAATTGCGAAACAAGATGAAGAAATGCTTGAAAAAACGCCAAAACCGCAAAGAAAAACGGTTTGGGAGAAGAAATGAAAGGGACAGCAGCGTTTGCACCGTCTGTCACTCGCCCTTATATAGAATTTCGTGACCGACGGGCAGGGCATCTGTACAAGCGACCGACGGGCTGACCGTCTGTCATACAATAAATGCGAGTTAATGCGCGTGATGAATGCAATGCCGATGTATGCGTGTGCCAGGTGGACTTCCTTCCGACGGGCATGCCGTCCCTGTGTAGAGGCGCGCAGGCCGTCTCTTTAGAGAGGCGGTCAGACCGTCTCTGTCGAGAGGCGGGTAGGCCGTCGGTGACACTTCCTTATAAAATCATACAAAATTTTTGCTCTTCTTGTCTCTTCATTTTCCAACATCTTGGGCCTTTCATCTTTCTCGAAATGTCTTCTCCTCTAGCCCAAAGGATGTACCGTATCCTAGACGACAAACATACTTGGGGAGAAGGCGCCCTCTCTTCTCTGTCTGGGCTGAAATATCTGTGCTGGGTGAAAATCGACCAGAATCTCCTCCTGGCGACGACCCACTTCTGGAACCCCCGGTTTCACGTCTTCCAGTTCACCTATCAGGAACTGTGCCCTTTGCCTGAAGAGCTAGCTTCCATTCTGGGAGCTTAGTTCCCTCCTAGCGCTCTGCCTTGCGTCCCCCGCTGCGGCTTATTCCAGACCCGAGATGTAGCCATGGCTTTGGGCATAACTTCTTCCGAGGCCATCCGGCTGATTCCATCGGGCTCTTTCTTTTCCTTGGGACCACTGATCGAGGCTCTGGATCAGTTCTCTGACATCCCCACATATCGGGTAAGCGTCACATTCTTATTCTGCATGGTGAACTTCCTTACTGTTGTTCCAGGAGGTTTGACAGGTGACTCTCATCTGTTCGGAATCTTGGGCGACTTTCATCTGGGACTATCACATCTACCACTTATCCTGGCTGAAACCATTCTAGGCTTGGACGCTGTGAGCTCTGGATCCACTACAACCTTTACCGGCAGCCCCTTATTGCTCCAGGTACGTCATTATTTTAAAGGTAGTGCGTCCCTTATGGATTTTCACACTAGCTTTTCTTAGCGGGAGGTGCGTCCTTTTGGATTTTCACACAACCCTGTGCCTTATTTTTGCCTGAAGTAAATCCTACTTACTCCAGCGGCTTTTTCTTCCTTTCTTTTCTTCTTTTTCTTCTCTTCTTTCATTTTCTTTTTTTTTTATTATTACTTTTTTCTTTCATTTTCTTTTTTATTTTTTATCATTCATCTTTTTCTCTTCTTTCTTTTTTTTTTCAGATCTGGCTGCAAGAAAAACTGAAGATGCTGTCTGAACCACCCCCTCGCGTTACTCCACAGTACTCGCCGAGCCATTTCCTGCCGCATCGACGACTGTATGGGTGTGCCACCGCTGGTGAAGGCATTACCAGGTTTGGCGAGCTGTCAGATGACGACATTAACTTTACGTCCGCCTGGCTCCCACTGTCTCATGTGATCATTGATGGGCCATCGAGCTGCGTTGAAGGAAAAAGTCATGGTATGTGTATGTAGATAACGCAGTGGAAAAATATCGAAAAACGATCATACACATCAAACAAATCCACGACAAGAATCGAAACATGCACTTTTAGGGTTTTTAAAACTTACAACTTTAGATGCCTATTCCGAAATGAATTTGATGATGACCAGCAACTAAGATGATATTGTCCACCTTTGATCTTCACCACCAATGCCAAGGAATAGCCTTTGCGCCAATCCTCTCTATGCTCACACACACACTTTCAAGCAAGGCTTAAAACCGAGAATGCTAGCTCTCAATATAAGTATTTTGTAATGGCAAGGGTTATAGCTACAAGATTTTTGATCTTGCACTTTCTTTTGGTGCTATTAATGCCTAATCACACAAGAAAGCAAGAAAGAATTCTTCTCCTTATGTATTTCGGCCAAGAAAAGATTTTTGAGAGAGAGAGAGGGAAGTTCACGCCTACTATCTCATTTCACTAGGGTTTTTCCTTTTTTTTTTTTATCCTCATCTTATGGCAAGTGTTTATTCCGAATTTTACCACCTAAAAGTAGTTTATTCAACCTTAAACACTTCCTATAGATAAGTAACAAACATTAATTTAAACCCTTTTGAATTTAAAATTCAATTAGGATTTAATACTCAATTAACTTAATCAATATTATTAAATTAATTGACATTAAACCATGTGGGCCGAAATCTTCCTCTCTCATGGACCAAGGTCCAATAGCAATTTAATACCCATTACATACATTAGCTTGACTTTTATTAAAAGCCCAAATTAATGCTCAATGCCTTATTTAAATATTTTAAGCCCAATGCTTTGTGTGCGATCCTATAGGTCCATTTAATATTGACAATTGAATTAATGAATTAATTCAAAGGCTATATATATTCTCTAGCAAGATATTTATAGCATTCCAAATTAAATGAAAATGCAAATGGCATTTGATGACCTAATGCAATTTTGCATAGTCCCTTACCCATAAATATCAGAATTAATATAAGGCATGGAACTAGTCATCCTTATATGTAAGTTAATTCCTTTCTTGATATTCCAGTGACACTGAACTCTCAGATAAATAATGGTTACTCATTATTTCATCTCGGTATGGCCATACACTTCTCAGTTCACTGATCAAGTGGCCGATGATATTTTCTCTCTTATAGAGAGGGGTAATCCCTTCACTTCTCTCATGCTCTCTGACATGAATCAATGTATACCCAAGCATACCCATACTTGTCACTCTATTACGAGCACGTTAGGTGTATGTCAAAGTACACAGTAATTCATAAAGAGTTTCATAGAGATTTCAGGTCTAAGAACTCCGATACAAAATTTGCATATGAGAAACACTTATGACTTGTACCATGTAGTGTTCTCATTAATGGATCGAATCCAGATACCATATTATAAACATCTATCTATGATCTCTGATTGACACTCTTGTCCTTATGATCCGTAAGACAGAACTCAATTTATCAGAGAGAGCATACTAGTCTTAATTCATTTGTTATTCCCATAACAATGACTGACTAGGGATATTTAGAATGAAGTCTCATTTGTTTCAAGGTGTTACAACCATGTGCCTCACACATGATAACTTAAACTGAAACAACATTCTTGGATAGTTCTATCAATTAACATGCACAGGAATACAATGGATAAAACAAATGCCTCATTTATTAGCTAAAGTGTTTTATTACAATGTATCGGGGCTAGGGCTAACACTAACAATCTCCCACTAGCACTTGTCCCAATTGGGCATAGCCCTAAGACTGAATGCTCTCAAATGAGCTTCGTGCAGATTTGGACGCAACTGTTTCGTCAAAGGATCTGCTACATTATTTTCACTTGCTATCTTGCTAACCTTGACGTCCCCACGATCAATGATCTCTCTGATCAGGTGGTACCTCCTGAGTATGTGTTTGGATTTCTGGTGTGACCGGGGCTCCTTGGCCTGTGCAATGGCCCCGTTGTTGTCACAAAAAATTTCTAATGGATCTAGGATGCTTGGGACCACTCCTAATCCAGAAATGAAATTTCTAATCCAAACAGCCTCTTTTGCAGCCTCACTCGCTGCAATATACTCAGATTCGGTGGTTGAGTCGGCGACGGTCTCTTGCTTTGAGCTTCTCCAGCTGACAGCACCACCGTTTAAAACAAAAACAAATCCAGATTGCGATCTTGAGTCCTGAGTGCTGGTTTAAAAAGCAGCATCGGCATAGCCTTGTATGACGAGCTCTTCCTGACCACCATACACCAAGAAGTGATCCTTAGTCCTTCGTAGGTACTTTAGAATCCCTTTTACAGCAGACCAGTGCTTTTCACCAGGGTCTTGCTAAAACCTACTGGTTATACTCAGTGCATGAGCAACATCCAACCTAGTACATAACATAGCGTACATGATGGATCCAATAGCAGATGCATATGGGATTCTACTCATGTCGTCCCTTTCCTTTTTGGTTTTAGGGCACTGTTCTTTAGTCAAAGGAACTCCCAAAGCCAACGGTATGTACCCTTTCTTTGAGTCTCCCATACTAAAACGTTTTAGTACTTTGTCTATGTACTTTTCTTGACTTAGTCCCAAAAGCCGATTCGATCTGTCTCTATAGATCCGAATACCAAGTATTGTCTCAGCTTCACCTAAGTCTTTCATCGAGAAACATTTCCCCAACCATTTGCAATGTTGGAATGTCATTCCCAATGAGAAGGATGTCGTCCACATATAGGACCAAAAATACTATTATGCTCCCACTTATCTTCTTGTACACACAAGGCTCATCTTCGTTCTTGACGAAGTCAAAATCTTTGACTGCCTCATCAAAACGAAGATTCCAACTTCGGGATGCTTGCTTTAATCCATAAATGGATTTCTGAAGCTTGCAAACCTTCTTAGGATGCTTGGGATTGACAAAACCTTCAGGCTGTGTCATAAACACCTCCTCTAGTAAATTTCCATTGAGGAAAGCAGTTTTGACATCCATTTGCCATATCTCATAATCATGATATGCAGCTATGGCAAGCAAGATCCTAATGGATTTGAGCATGACTACAGGCGAAAAGGTTTCATCATAGTCTACACCATGAGTTTGTCGAAAACCTTTTGCTACTAGTCTACCTTTGTAGGTCTTATCAGCTTTGAGTTTAAATAGCCACTTGCATTCAATTACCTTAGCACCTTCCGGTGGATCAACCAAGGTCCAAACCTGGTTATCGTACATTGATTGCATCTCGGATTTCATGGCTTCAAGCCAATTTTTCGAGTCTGGGCTTTCAATAGCTTCTCGGTAGGTAGTAGGATCCTCACGATCTACTAACTCAATAGTGTCACTGTCAGTGATTAGAAATCCATATCTCTGAATCTCCTGACGTACCCTACCAGACCTTCTAGGTACTTGTGTAATGGGTTCTTGTTCCACAAGTGGTTGTGAACTTGATCCCATTTCCAACTCATCCTCTATAGGAATTTGTGGCGCTTGAATTTCTCCAAGTTCTACTTTACTCCCACTATCTTTCTAGAGAAGGAACTCCTTTTCCAAGAAGACAGCCTTGCGAGCAACAAATACTTTATTCTCGGCTTGTGAGTAAAAGTAGTATCCCTTTGTTTCTTTGGGATAACCCACAAATAAGCAGACAGTGGATTTGGACTCTAGTTTGTCATATGTTAATTTCTTAACATGTGCTTCACAGCCCCAAATCCTAAGAAATGACATATTGGGTTCTTTCCCAGTCCATACCTCGTATGGTGTCTTCTCAACTGCTTTAGTTGGAGTACGGTTTAGTAGAAACGCAGCAGTTTCTAATGCATAGCCCCAAAAAGAGATAGGAAGATCTGCTTGACTCATCATAGATCGAACCATGTCCAATAGAGTTTGATTTCTCCTTTCGGACACACCATTCCATTGTGGTGTTCCAGGAGGAGTGAGCTGTGAAATAATACCACACTCCTTTAGATGACAGTCAAACTCTTGGCTTAAGTATTCGCCACCTCGATCTGACCGAATGGCTTTTATACTTTTTCCAAGTTGGTTTTCTACTTCGGTTTTAAACACTTTGAATTTCTCAAAAGTTTCAGATTTATGCTTCATCAGATAGACATATCCATATCTACTGAAGTCATCTGTGAATGTCACGAAGTAGCTAAAACCACCTCTAGCTTGTGTACTTAATGGTCCACATACATAGGTATGTATTAGTTCCAATAATCCATTAGTCCTCTCACTTTTCTTATTAAAAGGACTTTTTGTGATTTTTCCATGCAAACATGGCTCGCATGTATCATAAGACTCTAAGTCGAATGACCCAAGTACTCCAGTTTTGTGGAGTCTTGAAATGCGTTTTTCGTTTGTATGTCCCAAACGACAATGCCAGAAGTAAGTAGGGTTCAATTCGTTTGATTTAACCCTCTTTGTATTAATGTTGTATATGGACTCTTTGTTTTGTAAATCAAGGATATAAAGGCCATTTTGCAACATGGCATTGCCATATGAAATGCCTTGGCGACGAATATGAGCATTGCCATTTTTAATAACAAAATCAAATTCATCCAAATCCAACAATGAAACTGAAATAATGTTTCTGCTCATAGCAGGTACATAATAACAATTTTTCAAAACTAAACAAAGTCCGGAAGGTAAAGTGAGTTGATAGTCGCCTATCTCCATGGCAGCAACTCGTGCTCCATTCCCCACACGGAGGTCCACTTCATTCTTCCCAAGTAACCTCCTATTTCTTAGCCCCTGCACATTTGAACAAATGTGAGAACCACAACCGGTATCTAGTACCCAAGTGGTAGAAATAGAAAGGTTAATTTCAACAACAAAAATACCTGAACTGGACGCCTTTGCTCCATTCTTTTTTTGTTCTTCCTTGAAGAGAGCACAGTTCTTCCTCCAATGCCCTATTTTGTTGCAGTGGAAGCAAGTGCTCTCGCTCTCCTTGAGCTTTTGTGCCTTGGGCTTGGATTGGGCCTGAGGTGTACTCCCATTTGACTTGAGCCGAGTCAGGTCATTCTTGGGTTTTGCCTTTCCCTTTCCTTTTCCCTTAGCGGGTCCCTTCTTGATGCCCCCTTGAACCATCGGTACGGGATTGGTCTTTCGAATGTTTTCTTCAGCATTCTTAAGCATCCCATGAAGCTCAGTAACTGACTTGTTCATCGCATGCATGTTATAATTCATTACAAATGGATCATAATCATCAGCCAATGATCCTAAAATCAAGTCATTGGCCAATTCCTTTGGTACTTGTACCTCAAGCTTCTCAAGAGTATCAAGATACCCTTTCATCTTGAGTACATGCGTACTAACAGGAGTACCTGCAGCCATCTTACAGGAAATTAAGGCCTTAGTTGTCACAAACCTCTCGTGACGAGCTTGCTCTTGGAACATCTCCTTTAAGTGCACCATGATCGCATAAGTCTCTTGGTCCATAAATTGCTTTTGTAAGTCAGGCACCATAGTGGCTAGCATCAAACAGGTCACATCATTGGACTCGCTCTTCTTGGTCTCAAAAGTTTCCCTTTGAACCGCAGAGGCGTTCCTACTAGGTTCTTGAGGCAAGGGTGCATCCAAAACATACGACTTTTTCTCTTGCTTAAGAACTATCCTTAAGTTTCGAGACCAGTCTATGAAATTGGTGCCATTCAATTTGTCCTTTTCAAGGACCGATCGCAATGAGAAATTGTTGTTTGAAGATGCCATTTTTCAATCTACAATAAAATTTAGCAAGATTAAATGAGGTCTTATTAATAATCCCACAAACCGAATTAATATCCCTTTAAATAATTCGCGTTAGTGATTTAATGTGGGCCAAGATCCACTTTTCACAACAACCTTATTAGTCAAGCTGAGCTTGTACACCTAACAAGTTAAGTTACTTAGGTAGGATAACTCCAATCATGACTCGTACATGACTCTTGGATCAAATGGGCTAACATCTTAAGATGTTATAGCACAAACCCATTTATTAGTTGCCTAGGTCCGGGCATCCCTTTCCATGTTAAGTCCAACCTACATTCACAACTCATGCCTCACAAAGATAATCGGGCGCATCTAGGACTCCTAGTCTACGTTACCGATGATCGATGCCTTGACATGTTTCGAATTAGGAAGGCAACTTTGTGACTTACTATTTTAGGGATTCATTTTATTACGGGTTACATGGCATACGCTTTGTCATCCATTCATAGCATGCATATATAAATAATTGCATAAAGTAAAGCGTGACAAACATGGGCCCATAAAACCTACAACTAAGATTCTATACTATTACACAAGAATCTTCGAGTTGGGCTTCACCACTCCGGTGGGCTTCATCTTGATTTACAAAGTCTTCAAGTAAATTCTATTCTAAGAAATAAATGAAATTTTTACAATAATACATAATGGCTCGCAGGCCATAATTAATTACAAAAACCCAGGGCTCATGAATGCACCATGCATATCCATTCATCATACCAAACAAGCAAATAAATATACATAACATTCATGGATTAAACAAAGTCCAATTTTAATTAATTTAGCCAAGCCCATTAATGGAAATTGTGTACTTGAACCTTTAAGAGATGACCCCATGATGGGCCTAGGCCGAGGCCCAATGGACTAAATCCTCTTATTGAATAAGTTCTCTTAAAAGCCCAAAACACAAACTAGTTAGATTTGTGCTATAAATCAACTCTAGTATAATTTCCAATTTTGCCATTTTTAATATTATGTCATACTGCCCATAAACATTAAAAATACATATAATATGTACCGACATGAATTAAAAATAAAAAATCATGAAGAACATATATATGATACACGGCATACATATAAAAACAAACAAACAACAAAACTAGTTGTTTAATGCTTATGTGATGCCACAAAAAATGCACAAACCCTTAAATCAATTTTATGAGTCAATTAATAATTCAAATAAGGTCATAAAAATGATTTAATATATTGTACCAATCTGATCTAAATGTGTTTTTACCATTTTAATCAAATCAAAACAAACAATGTTGATTAAACATGTAACAAACACAAACTAGTCATTGTTTTAAGTGATATTAAAATTAATCAATTAAATTGTCATGGACCAGAATTAAAACCAAATTTTAAAAATGTCCAGACCTGATATTTAATCATTAAAAACCACTTACAAACATGCCAAAAACGTTTTTACATTTAATATTCAAAACTAGTTGTTAAACTAACAATTAACATGCCAAAAAGCACCTAGTTTTAATATTAACATATACCATCAGGTATTACCAATTAAATCTGACCAATAACAGCTCCTAGAACATCTTAGGACAGTATATTAACATGTCATATTAATTATAATACCTATCTAATCAATTAAAATCGTTTTTACACCAAAACAATGCAAAAAACTCAAAACAGAAAATTTCAGCATTGCATGTATTAAAAGTAACGATTTTTAATTAATTATTTCATGCAACTAAAGCACTAAAATAAGCATGTTTAGGCTCTGATACCACTGAAGGAAAAAGTCATGGTATGTGTATGTAGATAACGCAGCGGAAAAATATCGAAAAACGATCATACACATCAAACAAATCCACAACAAGAATCGAAACATGCACTTTTAGGGTTTTTAAAACTTACAACTTTAGATGCCTATTCCAAAATGAATTTGATGATGACCAGCAACTAAGATGATATTGTCCACCTTTGATCTTCACCACCAATGCCAAGGAATAGCCTTTGCGCCAATCCTCTCTATGCTCACACACACACTTTCAAGCAAGGCTTAAAACCGAGAATGCTAGCTCTCAATATAAGTATTTTGTAATGGCAAGGGTTATAGCTACAAGATTTTTGATCTTGCACTTTCTTTTGGTGCTATTAATGCCTAATCACACAAGAAAGCAAGAAAGAATTCTTCTCCTTATGTATTTCGGCCAAGAAAAGATTTTTGAGAGAGAGAGAGGGAAGTTCACGCCTACTATCTCATTTCACTAGGGTTTTTCCTTTTTTTTTTTTATCCTCATCTTATGGCAAGTGTTTATTCCGAATTTTACCACCTAAAAGTAGTTTATTCAACCTTAAACACTTCCTATAGATAAGTAACAAACATTAATTTAAACCCTTTTGAATTTAAAATTCAATTAGGATTTAATACTCAATTAACTTAATCAATATTATTAAATTAATTGACATTAAACCATGTGGGCCGAAATCTTCCTCTCTCATGGACCAAGGTCCAATAGCAATTTAATACCCATTACATACATTAGCTTGACTTTTATTAAAAGCCCAAATTAATGCTCAATGCCTTATTTAAATATTTTAAGCCCAATGCTTTGTGTGCGATCCTATAGGTCCATTTAATATTGGCAATTGAATTAATGAATTAATTCAAAGGCTATATATATTCTCTAGCAAGATATTTATAGCATTCCAAATTAAATGAAAATGCAAATGGCATTTGATGACCTAATGCAATTTTGCATAGTCCCTTACCCATAAATATCAGAATTAATATAAGGCATGGAACTAGTCATCCTTATATGTAAGTTAATTCCTTTCTTGATATTCCAGTGACACTGAACTCTCAGATAAATAATGGTTACTCATTATTTCATCTCGGTATGGCCATACACTTCTCAGTTCACTGATCAAGTGGCCGATGATATTTTCTCTCTTATAGAGAGGGGTAATCCCTTCACTTCTCTCATGCTCTCTGACATGAATCAATGTATACCCAAGCATACCCATACTTGTCACTCTATTACGAGCACGTTAGGTGTATGTCAAAGTACACAGTAATTCATAAAGAGTTTCATAGAGATTTCAGGTCTAAGAACTCCGATACAAAATTTGCATATGAGAAACACTTATGACTTGTACCATGTAGTGTTCTCATTAATGGATCGAATCCAGATACCATATTGTAAACATCTATCTATGATCTCTGATTGACACTCTTGTCCTTATGATCCGTAAGACAGAACTCAATTTATCAGAGAGAGCATACTAGTCTTAATTCATTTGTTATTCCCATAACAATGACTGACTGGGGATATTTAGAATGACGTCTCATTTGTTTCAAGGTCTTACAACCATGTGCCTCACACATGATAACTTAAACTGAAACAACATTCTTGGATAGTTCTATCAATTGACATGCACAGGAATACAATGGATAAAACAAATGCCTCATTTATTAGCTAAAGTGTTTTATTACAATGTATTGGGGCTAGGGCTAACACTAACATGCGTTCCCCTCTGCGGCCTCCGTCAGGCCACCTTTTATATCACCTCTCGATGTACACGACAGCTTGGGACGACCCAGGATGTAGTGAGGGTTCCCCTGTCCTTCCGAGGAGGAGCTCTCTCGGCTGCGTTTGCTTCTCGGTATCATGAGCTGTGGGGCAGACTACCCGTGAAGACTGTTATCCCGAGGTTCGGCAATCATTCTGCGTCTTCGACTAGCGAGTACAAGAAGTGTATCCTTAGTCCAGCGTCTGATAACAGGACTCGAAGGCTCAAACATCTGGTCGGCGAGAGCAGCAGCAGGACTTAGCTTAGCCTATATATGTATTTCTTTTGGTGCTACATTTCTTTTTAATGCAGAACTAGGAAATGACAAAAACGGAAAAAATAATATTCATTCTATTTCACGAATTTGTGTACATTTTCACATAATTTCAGCATACATGATCAGTTTTGGCATTTACTCAGCTGCTTTCGCACTGTTAATACATGAAACCAAATTTTAACAGCATCAACTCCTGTTACCAATCGGCCCTCTCGGGTTTTCACGATCGGACATTTTCTCTCATGCCTCTAATTTTTGCACAGGATGCCTTTTTACGGTTTTCACCCTGTCGAGGCGCCCAATTTTAGCATAGCCGCCTTTTTTCGGTTTTTGAATTGCAGGGCATTTTATTCTCTTCTTTTTATTTTGGTGTTTAGTCGTGGAACCTTTTGAGTCTGTCGACATTGATCGGCTCTTTGAATTCGTTCCCATCACTATCTGACAAGATTGCAGCTCCTTTGGACAGCAGCTTCTTAAGGATATACGGCCCTTCCCAGGTAGGTCTGAATTTCCCTCTAATGTCTGGTATACCTGGCCTCATCTGCTTGAACACCAAGTCCCCTTCTTTCAGCGGATGCTTTCTCACCTTCTTTCCGAAGGTTCTTGCCAATCTCTTCTGGTAAATCTGATTATGATAATAAGCTCTCAGCCTACTCTCATCCAGTAAATTCAAGTGCTGTAACCTCTGCTGCGCCCATTCGGCCTCCGGGATTTGGGCCTCCATGACCACCCTTAGTGATTTAAGCTCTATCTCTACTGGCAACACTGCTTCTGTTTCGTATACCAAGGAAAATGGTGTAGCGCCTGTAGACGTCCTTACTGTCGTTCTGTATCCCCACAGGGCAAAGGGTAACTTTTCAGCCCAGTCTTTGTAGGTTTGGACCATCTTGCACAGGATCTTCTTCATATTCTTATTTGCGGCCTCTACTGCCCCATTTGCTTGCGGTGGGTAGGGAGAGGATTTATGATGCTCGACACCATATTTCTCGAGAAGCTTTCTGGTTTCTCCCCTGAACTGCACCCCATTATCAGACACTATGTGATGAGGGAGGCCATATCTGCAGATCAGATTTCTCTCTATGAACTTTGCCATGTCCCTTGCGTCAATTTTCTTGAAGGATTCCGCCTCTACCCATTTGGTGAAATAGTCGTTCGCGACTACGATGTATCTGTGCCCATTGGACGCCGTAGGGCGAATCTCTCCAATGATATCTATCCCCCAAGCAGCAAAAGGCCAAGGTGATGTCAGGTTATGTAACTCTGATACTGGCAGGTGTCTCAGGTCTGCGTATTGTTGGCACAACTGGCACTATTTGACATATCTTGAGCAATCGTTGTCCATCGTAAGCCAATAAAAGCCTTGTCTCATAATCTTCTTGGCCAAGGTCAAACCATTCATGTGGGCCCCACAGACACCTGCATGGGTTTCTTCCATCACCTTGCGGGCTTCTCTTTCATTCAAGCACCTGAGCTGAATCCCATCCGACCGTCTTTTGTACAATACCCCTTCTAAGGATATGAACTGAGTAGATAGCTTACGTATCATCCTCTGGTCTTTTTCAGTGGCTTCTTCTGGGAATTTATTATTTTCTAAGTAATTCATGATATCAAAGTACCATGGCTTCCCATCTGACGCCTCTACTTCCATTACAGGCTCGATTTCAAAACTAGGCTTATCAGAGCTCGAAATCAGCACCGGCTTCATAGCCACTCCTTCAGGGTTATCCCACCTTGACACTAAGGTTGCCAACGCATCAGCCAAACGATTTTCATCTCTGGG
Organism: Excoecaria cochinchinensis; assembly: GCA_947683425.1. NCBI lineage: Eukaryota > Viridiplantae > Streptophyta > Magnoliopsida > Malpighiales > Euphorbiaceae > Excoecaria > Excoecaria cochinchinensis. The sequence goes on from CANTUQ010000004.1 coordinate 11,730,218, forward strand.
CACAAAGTGGAAAGTGCAAGTCTCGAACTGCCCACACATCCCTTTCAAATATTCAATGTAGGGGACCAGTCGTTCTTCTTTTACTGCCCACTCACCTCGGATCTGGTTGATTACCAAGGACGAGTCACCAAAGACCTCTATGTTCCTTGCCCCCAATGCAGCTAACGCCTCTAGCCCGAAAGCGCAAGCTTTATATTCGGCTTCATTGTTGGTTGCTTTGTACCTCAACTTCTTAGCAAGGGGAAGTTTTTCATTATCTGGGGTTGTCAAGATGATTCCAACCCCGGCTCCCTTGTTATTCACTGCCCCGTCAAAGTGTAACTGCCATCCTTGGACAGAAATCGCGACTATGCTTTCATCAGGAAAGGTGAACTCGGGGGTGTCTCCTTGAATGGGATGTTCAGCAAGAAATTTGGCTACGACTCGCCCTTTAATAGTCTTGCGGGTGATGTATTGCACATCAAACTCTTGTAGCAAGAGCAGCCACCTCCCCATCTTTCCAAGCAAGGACGGTGCTTCCTGCAAATATCTTAACGGATTCTGCTTGGCCACTGCTTGAACTTTGTATGAGTGGAAGTAATTTCTCAGTTTCTTTGATGCCCAAATTACTGCGAGGCAAATCATTTCTACTTCAGCATATTTTATCTCATACGCCAAGAACTTCTTGTTGAGGTAATAAATTGCAAACTCCACCCCAAATTCATCCTCTTGAGCCATCATGGTGCCCACTGAACTGTCCTCTACTGCCACATATAGAATAAGCGGTTTGACCGGTTGCGGAGGCCTTAGCACTGGCGGATTCAACAGAAATTCCCTGATATTATCAAAGGCTTTCTGGCAGTCTTCGTTCCAAACCACAGGCTGATCCTTTCTAAGCAGCTTAAAAACAGGCTCGCATATCGAAGTGAGCTTGGCAATGAATCGGCTAACACACTGCAGCTTGCCCAGGAAACTCCTAATATCCTTCTCTTTTTGTGGCACAGGCATCTCTCTGATGGCTTTCACCTTGTCCGGGTCAATTTATATTCCCCTCTGACTGACGACATGTCCCAACAGTTTTCCTGAAGTCACTCCGAAAATGTACTTCTTGGGGTTAAGTCATAGATTATACTTGTCAATCTGGGTGAAGAACTTCTCTAGAGCTTCAAAGTGCCCCTCTCGGGTGGCTGATTTAACCATCATGTCATCGACATACACTTCCACTTCTTTATGGATCAGGTCGCTTAAGATTTTGGTCGCCATTCTCTGATATGTGGCCCCTGCGTTCTTCAGGCCGAAAGGCATGACTCGGTAGGCATAGGTCCCCCACTCCGTGATAAAGGCGGTTTTAACCCGATCAGCTATCTTGTTCAGGATTTGGTTGTAGCCCACATAACCATCTCCAAAGCTGTACATGGCGCAATTGGAAGCGCTGTCTATTAACACATCGATATGGGGTAATGGAAAATCATCTTTAGGGCAGGCTTTGTTAAGATCTCGATAATCCACACACACCCTGACCTTTATGTTCTTCTTTGCTACAGGGACCACATTTGCCAGCCATGTAGGATACTGCACTTCCATGAGGAACTTGGCTTCAATCTGCTGTCGAATTTCCTCCTTAACCTTGTCAGCCCATTCCGGCCTCAGCCTTCTCAACTTCTGTTTCACAGGCTTGCAATCTGGGAAAGTTGGGATGGCATGTTCCGCCACATCTCGGTCAATTCCTGGCATGTCCTCATAGGTCCAGGCAAAAACTTTTTCATGTTTTCTTATTATTCTCTCAAAATTTTTTCTCTCCTCAGGAGTTATGCTTGATGCTATTAGAATTTCTCTCGGATTTTCCGAGGTTCCAAGATTAAAAGGCGTTGTACCAGTGGAGTCAATGTCAAAAATTGATGGAATATGATCATGTTCATGCATGTTGAAATCATTAGAAACATCGCACAAATAAGAGAAATTGTTTGTCTTATTAATAATATTATAGTTATCATTTACATCATAAAAGAGTTCTGAAATAAAAAGACAGTCTAAACTAGAGTCTTCTTCTGCCACTCCCGAGGTTGATGCTATTGCGACTTGCTCACTGGCTTCCTAATTTAGCAGAGGCCCCTCAGGCTCGTCAGAGGAAAACTTCAAATTCTCCATTTTCAGCTCTAATTCTGCTATCTTCTCCTTCCCTTTCAGCTTGGCAGTTATCGTCTTTTCAGTAATAACCTCTTCAGGCTCGCATCTGTCCCAAGTGATACTCCGAGTAATGACCTCCTCATCCCAGAAGTCTTCAGCAGTCTTGACAAACCCGACATGCCAGTCATACACATCATTAAAGATCTTAAAGCCAGGGACAATCCTCCTCTCTACCCAGTGCGGCTCATCTTCGCTAGTGTAAGCACAAACTGAGGATGCTGGAACGAAGCTCTCTGTTATGTGGGGGATCTTATCCGTTATCTTCTTCTTGCCGAAGCCACCTCTATACCCCAGACCTTTCCGGTTCTTTTGCCCTCGAGTGGTGATTGCGGTCTGCAGTCCTTGGGAGTTGCTGCCCAATCCAGCCCCAGGAAGATAATGCATCTTCTTCGTCATATTAACCACAGCTGGGCTATCCACTGACCCGTACTCTTCCCTTATCATGGACACGTGGAAGCAACTAAAAGGTTGATTGGCTATTTCCAGCGCTGAGACATGGCTTTCCCTGGCCGCTTTGATAGTCACCACCTCCCCTTCGTGTGGGAACTTTATCATCTGATGCAGTGTGGATGGCACTCCCCCTAATTTATGAAACCAGGGTCTCCCAAGAAAAGCTGAGAAGTTAGCGGGTATGGGCAGAACTACAAATTCAACCTCCACTTCAATAGGTCCTGTCTTGACCAAAGTCTTAAAGGTTCCTGAGGCTTACCTCCTCGAGTTATCGTAGGCTGTTATAGTCAGATCAGATCCACTGAGCATATCTTCGTTTAAACCAAAAGCTTGCAAAGCTATCAAAGGGCACACATTGATAGAAGACCCGTCGTCCACCATAATGCAAGCAGTGTGCTTATCGTTAATCTGCGCTTTAATGTACAATGGTCGGTTGTGGTTGCGGCCTTCAACAGGTAGGTCGACGTCAGAAAAGACCAATCTCTCCTCGAATCCTCCCTTAATTAAACCCAAAAGTTCTGACGGGGAAATAGTGGTGGCGACTGTGGCCTCAACCAAAGCTTCTACTACCTTCTCCCTATGAGAGGGGGATTGCCTCAACAGATCCCATATGGATATTTGAGCTGCAGTTTTCTTCAACTGTCTGACAATCTGATTCTCCTCTGGCTCTTTCTCTGCGGATGGCTGCACTGGCTCAGGTAGCCTCGTAATCTCGGGGATCACCCTTCCACTCCTCGTCACAGCCCCCATCTCTCCTTCGTCTCCATCGGAGCCCCACAAATCGAGGTTCATTCCTTCTTTATCCTCGGCTTCTCCACCGCTTTCACTGCTAGACCAGCAATCAAGGGTCGCCACAACTGCCTTCTCCTCTCTATCCTCGAGATAACCAGCAGTGAACTTCTCTCCCATATAGATCTTGTAGCACGTACCACTCTGGCAGGCTAGATTGGATCATAAACACGGGTGGTGGTATGGCATTATAACCGGGCTTCTTCTCGGTTTCTCTCTTCTCAGTGTCAGAGATTTGCTTGCTATCAATCAAGTCTTGGATAGAGTGTCGGAGCGCTTTGCATTTATCTGTGATATGACCTGAGTGCTGGTGGAATGCACAGAATTCGTTATCTTTGTGTCCCGGTTTCCCTTGTGTTAAAGCTGGCCTAGGAGCCAGAGGGTGCAATTTTCCCTCCTTCATTAACCTCCTCAAGACCCTGGATAATGGTCTCCCCAAGTTCGAAAACTTCCTCTGGGTGGTTACCTCAGTAGCAGACACTTCACCCATTCTTCTAGTGCTGTTACTGGGACCTGCCGGCCTGCTGGTTCCTTGACCGGGGTTAGCCCTTTTGGCGAAATTGTTATTGTCAGCTTTCCGAGCCAATAATTCTCCCTCTGCTTCGATGGCTATATCTTTGAGAGATTCCCAGTCCTTCAACCCCTTCATCCTCAACCCCTCTTTCAAGTACGGGCTTGCGTTTTTAATGAATAGACGCATCTGATCCTGGGTGTCAGGCTTTCGGCGCATCTCCATTACTCGGTTCTGCCATCGGGTAAGATAATCATGGAAAGATTCCACGGTCTTCTGCTAAAGTAGCTCAAGATCTTTCAGAGTCACCTCCATTCTGGTGTTACAGTCATACTGCTTCAAAAACTCTTCAGTGAGCAGATCCCAATCTTCTTTAGTGCGGCGGTCAAGGCCATGATACCAGTCTATGGCATGAGAGGTCAGACTCAGACAAAAGTATTCCACTTTCTGCTTCTTGGACAACGTGGTCCCCTTCATGACCAAAGAATATTGCTTCACATGCGCGGTCGGGTCAGAAGTACCATCAAACTTCTGCACATCCGACATTTTGAGGTTATAAGGGATCGGGTCCTCTCCGTCCAACTCCCTATCCTCCAGATTCATCCCATGAGCTCTGCCTATCATACGAGCCATAGCTTTGAACCTCTCTTCCATTTTCTTTAAAATAAAGTCATCAGTTTGAGGCGCCTTCCCCTTCTCAGATGCCATGCTCATCCTATCATCCTCGATATCTCTATCGTCATCAATTCTCAACACTGGCCTTCTTCTCAGCTCTCCCGAGGCCACTGACCTTAACTCTACTGGGGCTGGCCTAACGGGCTTTTCTCGCCTTTCAACTCTTTCTTCCTCAGGCTCATTTTGTCTCACTGGAGGAGGAGGAGGATTCTATGGAGCATTCTGCTGTGCCAAGACGGTCAACATATTCATCATCCTACCCTCGAATTCTTCGAAACGGCGGCCCACTTCTTCCTCAATCATGGCCCTAGTGGCATCATCCCCCCTGGGCGAGTTTGCCATCTCAGATACAGTGCGATTGATTTCTTGCAGAATTTTTGAAAGGCCCTCTCTACCGGATAGCTCAAACTCAAGAACTCGGATCAGTCGTCCGGTTGGTGATCTTGTCCACCTGGGCAGATTTATGATGGCTGCAGGGACAAAAAGTTAGGCATGATGCATGAAATGCAGTTATAATGCATGATCGAGATATGCAACACTTATAGAGCACAAGCAAGCAAGTAGGTCCTTCCGCCCTTATTTCTCCCACACACGTGGTTGTGCAGTCTCTTTCCTAGGTGGGATTAGCCGAAGGGTCAACAAGGGACCCGATTGGCACGCATGGTGCGCGGCGAAAAACCGGCAGCATGACACTCCTATGCTAATGTACAAGCGGATGGATAATGATTGTCACGTATTTGGACGTTCCATAAATTTCGACATGGCCCTACCCGGGCATGATAGCCTTTAGCTAGGTTACCAAGCGAGACATTTGGACTCACCCAATACATGAGGATCCATACAGCAAGCATGGGATTAGGGTTCATTTCACCTGTGGAAAGTAACTACAGCCATTACATGAGCTTTGGTCAAGGGAGATGTTTCTTTAAGGCTACACAAGCATGATCCCTGCCGACAGGTCTATCTCATCACGAGCATAGCGACCGATCGGGTCATCATTTTGATATACCATTAAGGTACGTGGCTTGGGCTGGTGATTATCCTTAACACTTCCCCAAATTGAGTGAAAATGAGGAGGTGCTTCAGGAACGCACCGGGGCTAAAAGAGGGACCAAACTAGCGTATTCTAAGGCTCTAATGATATGCAAATGCAAATTTGAGAGAAAGTAAATTTATGAATTAAATTTTAATCATAAATGTTAAACGAGGTATTTTCAAATTGAAATCTCGAACCATAAACGTCCCCAGTGGAGTCGCCACTGTGACGCGCGCCGGATCCCGAGCGCCGCCCTTTCGGACCGCCCGCACGTGGGCGATCGGGGCATTTGCGGGTCCGTTGACAGCTTGCGATGAATATCAAGTGCGTCTGTATTGAGCAACACGGAGGTTTCATGGAGTCGCCACCCAATAGAACATTGGGAAAGTTTATCTCGCCTCGGAGAGCCTAAGACTGCGCTTGGTATCCATTTTGGGCCAGACAGAGGGATCATGGAAGGTGAACTCCTCACCCTAAGGAGCCTAGGATTAGCGCTAAAGCCTCGTGACTCAAGAAGTATCTTGAATGATGACCTCTAACCTCTTGAGCCCAAAGACCAAAGCTGGGTCCGGGATTTCTCATCTATTTCTACCTCAACTATTTTATGATCAAATTTTAATATCATTAATTCGCTCTCTCTCCACACTATGCAGTTTGATTAAAAGGCGCATTTATTCACATCTTGAAAGCGATAAATGATCAAATAGATAATGAAAGCAATAGATTACAATAATACAAGGAGCGGAATACAACTCCCTTCCGTAAATGTGCGGATCATACATAAATCGGGGCATTTGCTTATTTTGAGGACTTTGGTCCTCGCATGCATCGTTATTAAAATTGGGGATTTTAATTCATGGTGATCTTTATTGGATAAAAATAGGGCGTTGGACCCCCCTTTTTGCAACTTATACAAATCTCATTTTTATTTGAGTACAAATCATTGGATCATCTTTATATATTAACGAGGTATGAAAAGAGTATATCCATATACATGAAATAATCAATGAATAACAAATAAAGAAAATTCTTAAGAGAATTAGGAAAACTAAACCGGATGAAGTCCTCCAAATATGGTAGTCAGCCACTCAAGCTTGGGATTATCCAAGAGAATCATATACACTCATAGAAAGTTAAGAGATGTTAATATACATAAAATTAACATATAAGAAGTCAAAGGGACTTAAAAAAACGATTAAAAATGGAGACAGAACCCACCGACGGCCTTCCTTGGTTGACCGACGGGCGTCGGTTAAGGTAAGCGAGATGCCCGTTTGTCACTCAAGGAGGGGCGTCTGTAGGTGGGTGACCGACGGGCGTCGGTGATAAAGATGACCCGTCGGTCACCACTGTCTCCGAAAAAACAGAATGGAGAAAAACCTTTTCAAAGTCAAAAAATGGTTTTATCCCAAAAGGGAGATAAGAGAGTCAAAATAAGAGAAAATAAGGACAGATGCTTAAAAATTCTACATAATAGGAAATAAATATGAGATGAAATGGAGAAAGAATCCGGTATATTTACCCTCAGATAATCGCTTTGGGTGAGATTCTTGTGTTGATTAGAGCCCCGCGCGTTCCACGAGAAGCAAAAGATGAAGGACCGAAGAAAGAAAATGAACTATTTCTTCTTCAACCCCTCAAAGATTGGTTTTGGAGTCAAAATCTAAAGAAAACTAATTAGTTTTAGTTCCTTTTGATTGATTTGATCCTTGATTCAATAGATTCCCTTAGAAAGTGTGTTTTGTTGGAAGAGAGAGAAAATTTGCTTGAAATTGGGCAGAGTTTCCTCCTTTGAAAATTTTTCCAACCCTTTTCAAATGAAAATCCGGAGCTTTTATAGCCAGACACGACCGACGGGCGTCGGTGTATGGGGGCGGGCGTCGGAAGAATCCTTCTGACACAAGGATTCGTCCGACAGCCCTGCCACATCCACCGACGGGCGTCTGAGCGGTTGCGTGCTCCGGGAAACCAGGCGGCGTTCTGACAGGGGCGGTGACCTTCCGACGGGCGTCGGAAAATACCACAAGCCGTCGGTGACTCGAAGCGACGGGCTGACTTCACAGACGGGCTGGCCGTCTGTAGAGGACAAAAATTCCTTTCGACTCGAAAAACCTCTGTTTTTCTCTCCCTCTGACCAGGAATGGTAAAAAGCCTCATTTCTCATGGAACGCATGACTAAAACCTCTAAATCCAGCCCTTTTATGCAGGCTCGGACACTAATTTCATCATAGGGTAACCTCTGATCCGGACCGCTCCGGGACACGGTGCTTACAATAACATGTCAAAAAAACACAACTAAACACCCAAAAATCATACGAAAACACTATCAAAACTAAGTACTATATTGAAGTTATCACACTACACGAAGAATGACCATCTTGGAGGTCGGCCAAAAGACCCAAATGGGGTCAACACTAGCAACTGCAATCACTAACCCTTCTTAAGCATGCTTAATTATCCATTACCTTGACACTTGAGGCTTGACAACTCACACTCAATCACAACACTATAGAATCAAGGCAAGCCTCTAATCAAAACTCAAATCATATTTATTCACTACTACGACACTAGTATAATAACATGTACCATGCAATAGTGAGAAACCATGCAAAGTGGGGCAAAATATCACATTCAGAAAATAAGGCAGGCAGGAAGGGCTTCTGTCGCTATCGCGATAGGTGTCGCGCTCGCGACAGAGCACGGGTACCTCATCGCGAGCTCGCGCTAGGAGGCATGCTCGCGACGAAGCACGCTTGGCAGACCTACACAAAATTGAGCTCTGTCGTGCTCGCGACAGAGACCTGCTGCTTCCTCCTCGCGCGCACGCTTAGCAATAAGCTAGCGTGGAGGACTCGGGCTACTGAGCTCCCTGTCACGCTCGCGACATATGTCACGATCGTGACAGAGGGTTCCTTAGCAACAAGGGCCATTCCGTACTCTGTCGCACTCGTGACAGAGCCTAGAATTGCCCATAATCTGCACTTTCCAGCTCTCCTACACACTCAACCTCCAATACCACTCATTCAATCATGCACAAACACTTACCTCAGTGCTTCCATGCATACAAAACATGCTCATTATTAATATACACTTAACTTTACACTAACTTGAACAAGAAATCACAATTAATCATCAAGAACACACAAAGCATACTTTACCCTAACACAACCATTTCACTACAACTAGAATGCAAATCACTACAATTTGAACCATGCTAAACCAGCACTCCAATTAATCACATGCATGCATTTACATATAAATTAACACTCAAGATCACTAATAACATGCAACCACAAAGTCTATCTGATCCAAGGAGAAATTAGGGGAAACACTCCCAAATCTGAAATGAGGCCTCAATCCAACTCCTTCACAAATCTAACTTTTTCCTTTCCCTTGTTCTTCCTTCTCTCCTCCATTTCATGCACAAAAAAACAGCCGATACAGTTAATCAACCCATACATTACCAAATCGAAAATCATAAATAAGAAGGAGAAAAAAACCCGAAGAAACTCAAGAAATCAAGGCCACTTACCTTACAAACCCAGCTCAAACCTTCAGAATTCCCACTCAAAACTCAAGGAAAACACAAGAGAGAGGAATTGAGAGCAGAAAATGGAAGCAAGAGAGAGAGAGGGGATGGGAAAATGTAACACAAGGGAGGAGGGGCAGCTTCCACGGGAAGCTTCAACAAAAATTTGCCCTCCCTTGCCTCTCTCCTCCTTTTCCATTCAATGCTCACCTACCCTTGTCCACATGGCAAGATCCTAATGGCCCAAAGCATCCTATTGACTTAAATAACCCAAGGCACCATACTTCTCTCACACCATACAACCTCTAATGCAACACTTTACATCCAAGGCACCACACACATAATCCACTAGATTATTCCACAACAAATATCCTACATCCAAAGTACCAAACACACTAACCACTAGATCACTTCTTCAATCACTCTTGTTACCAAACACTACACACACTAGATGATTCCTCTCTTAACCTATTTAATTAATTAATTTACACAATTAAATCCTTCTTAACCAAATTTTTCTCTTGCTTAAATTACTGAAATACCCTTAATTTCTAACTGATCACTCAAATTTCGACTAGGCCCTTTTTCGGTTGTTATAAGTAGCCTGCCAAACCAAGGAAACTCCTTACTTTAGGAGCATTCCTAGGCGCTTTCCAATCCACAATTGCCTCAATCTTAGCTAGATCTATTTGAATACCCTTAGCTGACACAATGTGACCTAAGAAAGTCAACTCTCGAAGCTAGAAATCACACTTACTAAGCTTCGCAAACAAACGGTGCTCCCTCAACACTTGTAACACTAACCGAAGATGCTCTTCATGTTCCCTCTCATCCTACGAGTAAACCAAAATATCATCAATAAACACTATTAGAAATCGGTCAAGATATGGCCTAAACACTCGGTTCATCAAATCCATAAAAGCCGCAGGTGCATTGGTTAACTTGAACGGCATCACAAGGAACTCATAATGGCCATACCACGTCTGAAATACAGTCTTAACCACATCCACATCTTTCACCCGAATCTGATAGTAACCTGACCGAAGATCAATCTTAGAGAAAACACCCGCACCTCTATGCTGATCAAACAAATCCTCAACTCTAGGCAAAGGATACTTGTTCTTTACTGTGACCTTATTAATCTACCTATAGTCGACGCACATCCTCAAGGAACCATCCTTCTTCTTGACAAATAACACCGGAGCTCCCCATGGAGATATACTGGGTCTAATAAACCCCTTATCCAATAACTCTTGTAGCTGAGTCGTAAGTTCCCTCAACTCTATAGGAGCCATCCGATAAGGTGCTTTCGAAATGGGCGAAGTACCCGGCACTATCTCAATGGACAACTCCACCTCTCTCTCGGGAGGCAACCCAGGTAACTCACTTGGAAACATATCTCTAAAATCTCTAACAACTGGGATATCCTCAATCCTAACCTGATCATGCTTAAAATCCAACACCACTGCTAGAAATGCTTTACAGCCTTTCCCCATGAACCTCTTAGCTTGCATAGAAGAAATCACATTACTCAAGGAACTCGAACCCAAACCTTTAACTACAACAAAAGACTAATCTCTATGTCGCACCACAACCACTTTCCTATGACAATCAACCACAGTCAGGTGCTTGCTCAACCAATCCATACCCACGATCAGATAAAACTCTCGAAATGAAAACTCAATCAAATTTGTAGAAAACTCAACACCTTGAACCAAAAGAGGACAATTCCTATACACTCTACTCACATTGATACTATGCTCTAAGGGACTGGTCACAGAAACCTCATAATCTAACTGATCAACATCATGCAACTTATCAAATAACTTACTCGTGCGCAAATATGACTGTGTGGAACCAGGGTCAATTAGAGCATACAACTCAGTATGATAGAGTAGGAACTTACTAGCAATCACATTTGGGGCATCCTGCTCATCCTGAGCTCTCATAGCATATGCTCTAGCTGGAACCGCAATAAGATGATCAATTAACTCTGATGGAGCTCCCTCTCTAGGCCGACCACCTCAACCTCTACGTCGGCCTCTACCACGACTGGCTTTCGGTGTATTAGATCTAACTCTGCTAGCCTCATGCTGATCGCCAGAAGTGTCACCCAACTTAAGACAGCTAGCCAAATAATGATTAGTGCTCCCACATCGAAAATAACCACCCGTGAGCCACCTACACTCACCCCGATGGTGCCTGCTACAGTGAGAACACTCGGGCAATAACTCCGTCCTATTACCCAAACCACCTCTACCTGAACTCAAACTCATAGCAGAACCCTGCCTCCTGCCCCTCGAAGCCGAACCTGAAGAAGACTCATCCTGCTGGTTCCTAGACCTCTTACCCGAAGATGATGATGATGATGATCCGCCATGAGGGGGATTCCTCCTCTGAGCTCTCTCCCTCAGAACTGACTCTGATCTCTCAGCCCTCACTACTGCCTAAACAATCTGATAATACCCAATACCCGGAGTACTCATCAATAAAATTAGCATAGCCCTTAAGGACTCATTCCAACCAGCCTCAAAGTGCCTACATCTGAACTCCTCTATCAGAACACCCTGTGGAGCATAATTTGCAAGAAGGTTGAACTCTCTCTCAAACTCAAAAACTGACATAGTCCTCTGCTTTAGACTAAGAAACTGAGCCAACTTCGCATCCTTGTAAGCCTAAGTCACATACTTACTAGTAAACTCCGTCTCAAAGAGCTCCCAAGTAACCGGGTCAGGAAACTGGGGATGCCTACGAACCAGCTTCCACCAATCGTAGGCGGATCCCTGCAACAAAGCCAAAACCCACTCTACTTGCCTATCAGGAGTGTTACACCCCAAAACATGCCCTAGAAGGATTTGGGCATATTAGGAATAAGAGGTGACCAAGTTGTGTGAGTTTTGGCATGTGTTATTCTAAATTAAGTTTTGTGCAGGAGTTATGAGTTTTATTAGAGTGCGGTTACATGTATAGTAGTAGTGTATGTGTGAGAGGGCTTGGTTATAGTGTGGATGCATATAGGTAGTTAGTATATGTATTAGTGAGATTAGAATTGGGTATGGTGCTATGTTTGGTTGTAGGGTGTATTTGGTTAGATTCCTCCAATGGGTTGTTGCCATGTGGATAGTGAGAGTGATTTAATAGGTTGGAGAGAGAGAGAAAGGGAGCCCCTTTTTTTGCCCTTGCTCACCCGTTCTCTTCTCCCCTCATGCCTCTTCTTCTTCATTTTTCTTCTTCGTATTGCTTCAATATTGCTCTCTCTTATGATCTAAACCCTAGTTTGGAATGATGAAGTTTGTGAGATCTAATGGGTTAAGTGAAGAGTTTGTTAAGGCAAGTTAAAGTTTTGATTTTCTTTATCCCTTTGGTTAGCAATAAAACCCTAGTGTAGACACCGAGTCCTGAGTCAGCCTAGATCGAAGTTACCCAATGATGATAATTGCCTTCACAGGCTTAAAAGGTTAAAAGTGATGGTTTTCTCGTCAAATTTAAATTTTAGAGTGAAAAATTAGAAAATAATAAAAAAATATTAAAAAAATTAATTTTGAAAAATGGGGGCTTAAAATTATAGTGTTTTTAGTCAATTTAAAAAAAAAAGAAGAAGAAAAAAAAAATTTCGTATCGCGAGTGTCGGGCGCGGAAGCGCGCTAGCGCCCAGCTCGCGGGCGCCCAGCGCGCTGGGCGCGATATGGCGACGCGCAGCGTTGCCAATGCTGCGCGTCGCGCGCCGCACCGCGCGATTTCCGCGCCTCTATGCGCGGATTTCGCGCAGCCTCGCTGCGTCGCTTCCCTCCTCCCCTGGCCGTCGCAATAGGGTCTGATACCCTCTTTTCCGATTTTTCACCCCTTTTCCGATTTTTTTACCCAAAAATCCGTTTTTTATCCCATTTTTTTTGGGTTTTTGAGTTCAAATTAAATTCTAAAATATTGTTTTAGATAATTAATTAATAAAACTTGATTTTATCATTAAAAATAAATTAATTTTGTGTTAAAATAGGTCTGTTTTCCTTAATTAAATTAGGGCAACCTTTTTTATTTTATAAGGACTTTATGATGAAAAATCAAGGGGGCCTCCACACATTTTTTAGACCTAAAATTTCCAGAATTCTTCTTCTTCTATTTTTTCTCTTTAAAAATTTTAGATTTCTCTTTTAATTAAAAAAGGTTTAATTGAAATTGAAAGATCAATTTTCAATTCTTAATTATTCCAATTAATTTATTTGTTTTTTTCCCATAAACACAAGAAATTAATCATCACTTTGAAATCAATTTTTTTTTCAATCGTAAGCATACAAATCAATTCCTTTGTTTTCTCCATAAACAAAGAGAATCAATTTTATTGCTAAATTATTCTTTCAAGCAATTTTCCGGAAATTAATCACTTTTCCTTCATCAAATCCAATACTCTGAGGGTAAATATTCTAGGCTCAATTTCTATTCTATTTTATTTTTATTTAATTTATTCATGTATATTTTATTGTTTTTATTGATTTATTTATTGTTTTCATTTATTCATTTGTTGTATTGATTTTAGATTTGTTCCATTTAATTGTTTATATATGATTTGATTTTTATTCATGTCAATATTGTTTTCTTTTAATTCCTAACATGTAAATGATTTTATTTTGATTCCTAATTATTTTTAACATGCAAATAATTAACTTAAATTAATCTTTTTGCCATGTAAATAATTAATTAATTATGAACACATCAATTAACCTTGTTATATATCATTATTATTTTCATCATTCTTTTGTTTACTAATTTTTATTATTCTTTTTATCATTGTTACATGATTTGATTATGATTTATTTATTTATTCATTTATTATTTTCCACTTATCATCATTATTTTCATCATGTGTATATTTTCATGTACTAATTAATTAACATGTTTTATTTTATTTTCATCACATCATTTAATCATTTATCATGTATAATGCATGTTTCTCATTTTATTTTGGTTTGTTAACATTTTGATTCCATTATCATTCTTTTCATGTCATCTTATTTTATTTTAATTTGTTATTCATTATTTTGTATGTTTAATTGATTTAATTACTAACATTATTTTATTTGTATTTTGTTTTTTTATGTCTAAACTCATTTTTTGATTGGGCATTTTCACGAGCACACGGGGAGGTCCAAAAGGCTCGCTCGGAATATTTATTTTTCTTTATTCATAATATTTTGTTTATTTGGCTTTTTCCTATTTATTTTTGCCATATAATTTTCTTGTAAAATTGTTTCTTTAGGCCCGCTAGAAAGAAATTCACTAAACCATTTTTATTAATTAACTTGGTATTTTTTTCTAAATAAAAATGGGACCAATGTCTCAATTTTCTCCATGCAAAATCATCCAATAAAAATTATTTCATAATAATATGCATGCGAGGACCAATGTCCTCACCATTAATGAATATCTCGATTTATGCATGATCTGTATTTTATTTACAATGGGGGTTGTATTCCGCCCTTAGTTTTATTGTAATATTTTTACATGTGCTTTATTTTACTTATGCTTTTACCGCTTTTTCTTAAATGTATGTTGTGCGCTTTAATTAATTGCATTAAATGTATGTGAAATGGGATGAAATAATAAATTCAAAACTCAATTATAAACTTAACCAATGTATGAATAAATGAGAAGTCCCGAACTCACTCTGGTCTTTGGGTTCAAAGAGGCGAGAGGTTTACCCTCCAAGACACCTCTTGTGTCACGAGACTTTGACGTTAATCCTAGCTCCTTAGGGCGAGAAGTTTACCTTCCAAGACCCCTTTGGCTGGCCCAAAATGAATACTAAGCGCAGTCTTAGGCTCTCCGAGGCGAGAGAAACTTTCCCAATGTTCTATTAGGTGGCGACTCTATGAAACCTCCTTGTTGCCCAACATAGACGCACTTGCGATTTATTGCAAGCTGTCAACGGACCCACAAATGCCCCGATCGCCCTCAAGCGGGCGGTCCCATTGGCGGCCGCGGGGATCCGACACGCGTCACAGTGTCGACTCCACTGGGGACATACTCGAGACTTCGATTCGAAAGTACCTTGGTTAAAATTTACAATTGAGTTTTAATTTAAACATTTCATCCTTTTTCAAAACTGAATTGCATCTCATTAGAGCCTTAGATCTACACTAGTTTGGTCCCTCTTTTAGCCCTGGTGCGTTCCCAAAGCACGACCCTATTTTCACTCAATTTAGGGAAGTGTTAAGGATAATCACCAGCCCAAGCCTCGTACCATCAAGGTATATCAAATGGTGACCCGATCGGTCGTTACGCTCATGATGAGCTAGGCTCGTCGGCAGGGACCATGCTTGGGTAACCCTAAAATATCATCACCCATGACCAAAGCTCATGTAATGGCAATAGATACATCCCCTTAGTGGCATGTACCTTAATACAATGATTGCTATGTGGGCCTTTATATACTGAACAAATTCAACTCAATTAAATGGGCTTTCATGCCCCGGTGGGCCCATCTTAATTTAGTTGAAATGTTTAAATACATAAAGGCCAAAATTCATATGTATGCGCATTAGATAAGAGATATTATGATGCCGGTTTTCCACCGAGCACCATACGCATCCATTGGGTTCCCCCGCTAACCCATGGATCAAGCCCACCTAGGAAAGAGACCGCATTACCTCGTGTGTGGGAGTAATAAGGTTGAAAGGATTTACTTGCTTGCATGTGATTGTAAATGTTGCATAGCTAATTATCATGCATTGTATATGTCATTCATGCATCATCCTAACAATCTAATTTTTTCAGCCATCATAGATTCATCTAAGTGGACTAGAGGTTCCGACGGTCGGCTAGTAAGGACAAATTTGCTCTTTGAGTTGCCGAAACTAGTGTCTGACTGGGATTATGAGTCATCCTCATCAATCAGTGTAGCCTCTGTAGAACCACCAATGGCAGAAGAAACCGGAGCACTGACCACTCAAGACCTAGCTAGGAGGCTAGAGGACTTCGAACAGAGAGTGCTAGACATGATGGGTGCCGTGGCTGAAAGGATGGCCCATCCGCCTACTGCTCTATAGCCACAGGCAGCCCCTCCTCGGGGGCAAGCCGAACCACCTCCTGGTGGGGAGGCTCCCTTCGTTGGAGCTGCTGCTCGCCAACCCAACAATGAGCACAGAGCTGCCGCACCCATCGAGCCAAGAGGGGAAAGGATTCATAACCCCAACGATGATTTCCTAATGGAGGAAGAAGAAGAAGAGGTGCCGAGAGTCCACCAAGCTACGAGGCCCAGAGCACCCAGAGTAGAGGATGAAGCCTTAAGGGGAATGAGACAGTAGATTGAGGCAATCACCCGTATGCTCTCAGTTGGAAAGGGGGTCAACCCAAAAGACAGAGATCTGGGGGATGAAGAGCTGCTGCCCCAAAGATTCAAGATGCAAGAGCTGCCGAAATTTGATGGTACCTCTGACCCATCCGCCCACATCAAGCAGTACACCCTGGTCATGAAAGGCACAGGGCTGAGCAAGAAGCACAAGGTGGAATATTTCTGCCTTAGTCTGGTGGGCCCGACAGTTGACTGGTACCACAGGTTGGATAGGAGGTCCAAAGAGGACTGGGACCTTTTGACCGAAGAATTCATGAAGCAGTACGACTGCAGCACTAGGATGGAGGTCACCCTAAAAGACCTCAAGCTTCTACAACAGAAGAATGATGAGTCATTCCATGAGTACCTTACAAGATGGAGAAACAGGGTCATGGAGATGAAGAGGAAGCCTGACATTGCAGACCAGATCAGGTTGTTTATCAGAAACTCATGCCCTTACTTAAGGGACTTTCTCAGTTTTAAGGGGCTCAAGGACTGGGAGTCGTTTAAGGATATCGCTATAGAAGCTGAGGCGGCTTACCTAGCAAAGAAAGCAAGCCAAAATAACTTTGCTGGGAAAGGCTATAGGAACCAGTCGGGATTCAAATCAGGAGGTGCCGGGAGCAGCAACAGCAAAAACGGTAGGACGGCAGAGGTCTCAGCTATTGGAGTTGGGCAGGGTCAGAGATACTACTCCAACCTAGGCCGCTCTCTATCCTGGGTCCTGGAGAGACTAATGAAAGAAGGCAAGTTGCAGCCATTGCCACCCATACCAGCCTTGAGTCAAGGACAGCCAGGACATAGAGGTTGTAACACCCCCTTCCCATACGTAGGCGATCCCATCCGAGAAGGAGTGAGATGCCGTATGAGTAAAGGTGCCACCAAGCAAGTACAAAGTATAACATACATTCATTCATAACATACATTCCGAAAATACAAAATAATTAAAAACTTTACATGCAGAAAGCAAAAGCTGATCATGCATTACTATAATTAAACTATTACAATAATGATCTGATCAACAAGCTGATACAAATAATATTACATATACAAAATATAGATACAAAAGCGGAAGCTGATACAAAACTGATACATGAGAGTTCTATACAAAAGAATCATCACTGATACAAAAATAGCCCTACACTAAAAACTCTTCTGTGTTGGCTTGATGACGGAGACACTCTCAAGGCAAAACTCCTTCCGCACCTGCACGGGTAAAAACACCTTGCTAAGTGATAAACGCTTAGTGGGGAAACACACATAATTTATGGACGGCCATTCACAATGGTTGTCAAGGCATGACACATTCACAATGGCAGAAAGCAAGGGCTATAACATAATCCATATAAACATGCTCATATTTAAAAGCCATACAATCAGTATCTCAATAGTCATATCCATTTCAGAATAATCCAACATATGTTTCATCATTAAACTCATTCAGACAATCCATTCATAGCCAGATCAGATCAGAGAAATTCCATTAACATTTAAAGAACACCTGCTGACTCTAGATAGTGGATAACGAGTGTACTGAAGGTACCTTACGGGTACGAATCGTATACTGAGGGTACCTCACAGGTAAAAGTCAAATGTTATTTTATCAAAACATGTTATTCATATACTGAGGGGACCTTAAACAAGATCCTAATACTGAAGGGTTCGCGAGGAACCAAACGGGGACCTGATCGGGGTCCAAACTGAACTGAGGGCTGCAGCTAAAGACTCTATTAGGCATGCCTAACTATCCACTTACTTGACTCTAGCAGGCTAAACGACATTCAATTCCCATTTCAGAATACAGAATATAATTTATCAGAAATTCGTGGTATCATTTATATCAAAGCATATAAAAGTATGGCATGCATCGTACCACAATATAAATCCATACAGAAGAAATACCAAATTCATTTCTGAGTCAAAAGTTGGGAAAATTTCGGAAAAAAGATCAAAACGGGGAAAACTGGCGAGATTGGCTGGTCACATGGTGTGACTGGCCTCCTCACAGGGCAGGTCACGAGTCGTGACTGAGGGTCACGTCTCGTGACTTGCTCTGTTCCTCATGGATCATGCCTCGTCTCCCGCTGATCACGCGACGTGATCTCGCAAATCACGCGGCGCTCTCGCAGGTCACCCGACGTGACTGGACGTCACGTCTCGTGACTTGCTTCTCTCTTCAACGGATCACGCGACACGCCTACACTCAGCCGGTCACGAGGCATGACGGGGAGTCACGTCTCGTGACTTGCTTCATTTATGCTGGTCACGAGTTGTGACAGGCAGCCACAACTCGTGACCGGCCTCAAGCTGGCAGGTCACGAGGCGTGACCTTAGGTCACGTCTCGTGACTTGCCTCTCTTCTTGGCGAGTCACGCGACACTGATCTGGAAAACGGGATTTCTACAGTAACTCGATTTCCAGTTTTCCAGAATATAGAAATCAATCCCAAATTTGATTCAAAACCAATTAAACCTGTTCTTACCTTCTGAAAAACATCCCAAACAATATAAGCAACATATATACAACCCAATTTCAACATTTAATCAACCAAATCAAGAACATATGCAATCAAGTTCATCAAGAACATAAACCCTAGAATCTTACAGTAAACTCAAAATCATACAAATCACAAGCAAATATTCCCAAACCTGAAATCTAAGCTTCTATCACTTAGCTCCACTAGGTCCAGCAACCTCTTTGCCCTTAGGATCACGAGGAGCTTCAGCTAAACACAAACACAGCAAGAACATTCACAAAGAAAACCCTAAGTTAAATCTAAACTTAAGGAAGAAGAAGATGAAGTAAATAAAACAACTAGATGAGAGAATTCAATTACTTACTAGAGAGGGTGCGAAGAGAGAATCAATTTCACCAATAAGACCTTGAATCAACAATACAGTACTTGAAATAAATAAAATAAAGAAGAAGAAAAAGAGTGAGAAAAGAAACATAAATCTCTAAGTTCCTTTTCTTTCATTCCCTTTTCTTTTTCTTTTCTTTATCCTAAATATGTATCAATTTCCTATTGGTGAAACTAATCACTCACACCAAAATAACCTGCACTACTCACACCTAAAACCCTCTTAACTTATGCATACCATACAATGGTATGAACACATGCACACAAATATTTCTCATTTAATTAACATACTAGTGCCATGAATGCACCCACACAATAATAAAACCCAAAACATGCATTTCTACTGACATACCCTTATGAAATACCGAACACATGCGAATGCTTACACATACAGACAGACAGACAGGCTCATTCTACTAGGGGGCAAATGGGATGTGACAGAGGTGATCAGTACTGCGCTTACCACCAGCACACCGGCCATTTGACTGACCATTGCCGTATTCTGAGAAACAAGATCCAGGATCTCATTGACACCAATCAGATCACAGATCCTGAGAAGAGAGAGAAAAAGAAGAAAGTAGGTTATAATACAGTCCCTCCACCGCGAACATGATCGTGTCTTATAGTCCACTAGTGATATTGCTTTTAGATGTTGGAATCTTTTTATTTCTGGAACTTTTTATGTTACAATTTTCTATTTGTAATAAAGAGAACAACTTTTGCTTATTTGTATGATATTTCTATTGATTTCATTTCGCATGATCATAACACATTTATTTTGACATTAATTCAAATAATATGGCTGCATTTAATCTCAAAACTTTGGGAAATCCCAAAGAAAATCTTGACAGCATCTAATATAACTCCTGAAGAGAGGAAATTCTTGAGAGATAGAAAAAAAAAGATAAAAAAAATAAAAAAAAAAAGAGGGCCTTTGCTTGGACATGAAATGACATGACACTTGACTAAGATATTTTGGGGGTGATGCTGCTTCAATATAATAATGAACGAAGCTTACAAAAGCCAATCTTTTCTCCTCAAACATTCAAGATGAATGCAGTGCAGCCAAACACAATCCAATCCCTCATTGGAGTCAAACTATCGAAATTTCTTTCTTTCAAGACCTTTTGAGATATGCACCCCAGAGCCAATCAAGACCAATCTTTAATCATATAAGGTCAGCAGTGACCCTTGTGACTTAGGAGGATAGCTCGTTCCCAAAAAAAAAATGTGAAAAAAAAACCATAGTCCTATCCTAAGCCATAGATTGGTCTTAAACCATCTAAGGCCAATTCCATTCAAACCATTAAAGGTTACTTTAGAAATTGAGCCACCTAAAGCCAACAAAAGGAAGATACAAACTTTCACATCTAAAATCCAAGCAAAGAAATTCACTATTTCAGCTGGCTTGCACAATGCCCAATAATAAAACTTTGGTGCTAACAAGAATCATCGTCAGAAAGGGCAACTTCCCCAATTAATAAAGACGAATGCAAGTTTAATCAATACCGACGGACTGAAGAAGGTTAATAACAAAAAAATTAAAAAATTAAGAGAAAATCTTCAATCATGAAAACCCGAGAGGGCTGATTGATAACAGGAATTTGATGCTTTCAAGATCTATCCCGAGGTTAGCTGAGGTCTTGTATTTTTTGAAACTAATGACAAATAATGATCATGCTTAATGAAATCAAATTGAAACACATGCATTTCTGCAATGATGTGATCAGAGCAGTTTACTTTGTGTGACCAAAGTCGCCTATTGTCAAGCGCTTCAGCCGATTCATCCTGCTATCAAATGAGAAGAATCAAGCTCATGCAACCATTTCCTAAGACTCCCGAAAGATTCTTCCCAACAACTTCAGCAATCTTCAAAAAAAAAAAAAAGAAAAGAGCCGTTAGAGTGAAAACTGTCACTGGCGCACTAAGCAAAAACTAGGCAAAAGGATAGGGTGAAAACCTGAAAACAGGCAGTCTGTCCTTAAAAAAAAAAAGAAGAAAGAGAAAAGCCGCTGGATTGGGTTGGGTCCATTCCAGGCTAAAACTAAGGCACAGGGTTATGTGAAAATCCACAAAGGACGCATCTCCCACTAAGAAAAGCTAGTATGAAAATCCACAAGAGACGCACTGCCTTCAAATAATGACTACAGGTACCGGATGAGAATCTCGCAATCCCGAAAGGCATGAAATTCAAAAGCAGCTTAAAAGGCATCGATCCTATTGCAAATTGCAGCTAGCCCGGCTATCATCTCCAAGTCCACATAGATGAATTTTTATCCTGCATTCTTGCATGACTCATGCATTTGACTTGCATGCTCACTATTTTTCCTGCATATTTTAGTTTCCTTGTTTTGAAGAAAGAGAGATTTGATGCGGACACCAACCAAAGCCGAGTGACGACATCAGTTCTATCAATCAACAAAAGACTTCTCAGGGAGCAGCAAATTGAAAACCTCTCAGGAGGCAATCTACCAAAGACTTCTCAAGGAGCAGCAAATTGAAGACCTCTCAGGGGGCAATAAACAAAAGACTTCTCAGGGAGCAGCAAATCGAAGACCTCTCAGGGGGTAATCAACAAATGACTTCTCAGGGAGCAGCAAATGGAAGACCTCTCAGGGGGCAATCAACAAAAGACTTCTCAGGGAGCAACAAATCGAAGACCTCTCAGGGGCCAATCAACCAAAGACTTCTTAGGGAGCAGGAAATAGAAGACCTCTCAGGGGGCAATCAACTAAAGACTTCTCAGGGAGCAGCAAATCGAAGACCTCTCAGGGGGCAATGAACTGAAGACCTCTCAGGGGGCAAACGATCAATGAACCGAAGACCTCTCAGGGGGCAAACGATCAATGAACTGAAGACCTCTCAGGGGGAAAACGATCAATGAACTGAAGACTTCTCAGGGGGCAAACGATCAATGAACTGAAGACCTCGCAGGGGGGCAAACGATCAATGAACTGAAGACCTCTCAGGGGGCAAATGATCAATGAACCGAAGACCTCTCAGGGGGCAATCAACTAAAGACTTCTTAGGGAGCAGCAAATCGAAGACCTCTCAGGGGGCAATAAACTGAAGACTTCTCAAGGGGCAAACGATCAATGAATCGAAGACCTCTCAGGGGGCAATCAACCGAAGGGCTCACAGATAGCACCGCTTCAACAAACGAAAACACACCATTGTAATAACCACCATCTCAGAATTCTCCTGTTCGGAAAGACGGCTGACTCATGTACTTGTCTCTTTCCTTTTCTTCTTTGAGTTTAGGCTCACCTAGACACTAGTGTACTAGATTCCCCTAAATTGGGGGCAATTATAGACACCGAGTCCTGAGTTAGCCTAGATCGAAGTTACCCAATGATGATAATTGCCTTCACAAGCTTAAAAGGTTAAAAGTGATGGGTTTCTCGTCAAATTTGCATTTTAGAGTAAAAAATTAGAAAATAATAAAAAAATATTTAAAAAATTATAGTGTTTTTAGTCAATTTAAAAAAAAAAGAAGAAGAAAAAAAAAATTTGTGAAAAAAAAAACCATAGTCCTATCCTAAGCCATAGATTGGTCTTAAACCATCTAAGGCAAATTCCATTCAAACCATTAAAGGTTACTTCAGAAATTGAGCCACCTAAAGCCAACAAAAGGAAGATACAGACTTTCACATCTAAAATCCAAGCAAAGAAATTCACTATTTCAGCTGGCTTGCACAATGCCCAATAATAAAACTTTGGTGCTAAAAAGAATCATCGTCAGAAAGTGCAGCTTGCCCAATTAATAAAGACGAATGCAAGTTTAATCAATACCGACGGGCTGAAGAAGGTTAATAACAAAAAAATTAAAAAATTGAGAGAAAATCTTCAATCATGAAAACCCGAGAGGGCTGATTGATAACAGGAGTTTGATGCTTTCAAGATCTATCCCGATGTTAGCTGAGGTCTTGTATTTTTTGAAACTAATGACAAATAATAATCATCCTTAATGAAATCAAATTGAAACACATGCATTTCTGCAATGATGTGATCAGAGCAGTTTACTTTGTGTGACCAAAGTCGCCTATTGTCAAGTGCTTCAGCCGATTCATCCTGCTATCAAATGAGAAGAATCAAGCTCATGCAACCATATCCTAAGACTCCCGAAAGATTCTTGCCAACAACTTCAGCAATCTTTAAAAAAAAAAAAGAAAAAGAAAAGAGCCGTTAGAGTGAAAACCGTAACTGGCGCTCTAAGCAAAAACTAGGCAAAAGAATAGGGTGAAAACCGTAACTGGCGCTCTAAGCAAAAACTAGGCAAAAGGATAGGGTGAAAACCTGAAAACAGGCAGTCTGTCCTTCAAAAAAAAGGAAGAAAGAGAAAAGCCGCTAGATTGGGTTGGGTCCATTCCAGGCAAAAACTAAGGCACAGTGTTATGTGAAAATCCACAAAGGACGCATCTCCCACTAAGAAAAGATAGTGTGAAAATCTGCAAGGGACGCACTACCTTCAAATAATGACTACAGGTACCGGATGAGAATCTTGCAATCCCGAAAGGCATCAAATTCAAAAGCAGCTTAAAAGGCATCGATCCTATTGCAAATTGCATCTAGCCCGGCTATCATCTCCAAGTCCACATAGATGAATTTTTATCCTGCATGACTCATGCATTTCACTTGCATGCTCACTATTTTTCTTTCATATTTTAGTTTCCCTGTTTTGCAGAAAGAGAGATTTGATGTGGACACCGAGCAAAGCCGAGTGACAACATCAGTCCGATCAATCAACCAAAGACTACTCAGGGAGTAGCAAATTGAAGACCTCTCAGGGGGCAATGAACAAAAGACTTCTCGGGGAGCAGCAAATCGAAGACCTCTAAGCGGCAATCAACAAAGGACTTCTCAGGGAGCAGCAAATCGAAGACCTCTTAGGGGGCAATCAACAAAAGACTTCTCAGGGAGCAGCAAATCGAAGACCTCTCAGGAGGCAATCAACCAAAGACTTCTCAGGGAGCAGCAAATTGAAGACCTCTCAGGCGGCAATCAACTAAAGACTTCTCAGGGAGCAGCAAATCGAAGACCTCTCAGGGGGCAATGAACTGAAGACATCTCAGGGGGCAAACGATCAATGAACCGAAGACCTCTCAGGGGGCAAACGATTAATGAACCGAAGTCCTCTCAAGGGGAAAACGATTAATGAACTGAAGACCTCTCAGGGGGCAAACGATCAATGAACCGAAGACCTCGCAGGGGGCAAACGATCAATGAACTGAAGACCTCTCAAGGGGCAAACGATCAATGAACTGAAGACCTCTCAGGGGGCAAACGATCAATGAACCGAAGACCTCTCAGGGGGCAATCAACTAAAGACTTCTCAGGGAGCAGCAAATCGAAGACCTCTCAGGGGGTAATGAACTGAAGACCTCTCAGGGGGAAAACGATCAATGAATCGAAGACCTCTCAGGGGGCAATCAACCGAAGGGCTCACAAATAGCACCGCTTCAACAAACGAAAACACACCATGGTAATAACCACCATCTCAGAATTCTCCTGTTCGGAAAGACGGCTGACTCAGGTACTTGTCTCTTTCCTTTTCTTCTTTGAGTTTAGGCTCACCTAGACACTAGTGTACTAGATTTCCCTAAACTGGGGGCAACTGTAGACACCGAGTCATGAGTCAGCCTAGATCGAAGTTACCCAGTGATGATAATTGCCTTCACAGGCTTAAAAGGTTAAAGTGATGGTTTTCTCGTCAAATTTGCATTTTAGAGTGAAAAATTAGAAAATAATAAAAAATTATTTAAAAATTAATTTTGAAAAATGGGGGCTTAAAATTATAGTGTTTTTAGTCAATTTAAAAAAAAAAAGAAGAAGAAAAAAAAAATTTTCGGATCGCAAGTGTCGGACGCTGCAGCGCGCAGCCGCGCTGGCGCCCAGCTTGTGGGCGTCCAGGCGCCCAGCGCGCTGGGCACGATATGGCGACGCGCAGCGTCGCCAATGCTGCGCGTCGCTAAAAAGCGACGCCCAGCGTTGTGCGCACTGCGCGCCGCACCGCGTGCTGGAGCGCGTGATTTTCGCGCCTCTACGCGCGGATTTCGCGCAGCCTTGCTGCGTGACGCCCGTCTCTCTATAGCGACGGGCTTCCCTCCTCCCCTGGCCGTCGCTATAGGGTCTAATACCCTCTTTTCCGATTTTTCACCCCTTTTTCCGATTTTTTACCCAAAAATCCATTTTTTATCCCATTTTTTTTGGGTTTTTTAGTTCAAATTAAATTCTAAAATATTTTTTTAGATAATTAATTAATAAAACTTGATTTTATCATTAAAAATAAAAGAGTTTTGTGTTAAAATAGGTTTGTTTTCCTTAATTAAATTAGGGCAACCTTTTTTATTTTATAAGGACTTTATGATGAAAAATCAAGGGGGCCTCCACACATTTTTTAGTCCTAAAATTTCCATAATTCTTCTTCTTCTATTTTTTCTCTTTAAAAATTTCAGATTTCTCTTTTAATTAAAAAAGGTTTAATTGAAATTGAAAGATCAATTTTCAATTCTTAATTATTCCAATTAATTTCTTTGTTTTTCCCCCTAAACACAAGAAATTAATCATCACTTTGAAATCAATTTCTTTTCAATCTTAAGCATACAAATCAATTCCTTTGTTTTCTCCATAAACAAAGAGAATTAATTTTATTGCTAAATTATTCTTTCAAGCAATTTTCCGGAAATTAATCACTTTTCCTTCATCAAATCCAATACTCTGAGGGTAAATATTCTAGGCTCAATTTCTATTCTATTTTATTTTTATTTAATTTATTCATGTATATTTTATTGTTTTTATTGATTTATTTATTGTTTTCATCTATTCATTTGTTGTATTGATTTTAGATTTGTTCCATTTAATTGTTTATATATGATTTGATTTTTATTCATGTCAATATTGTTTTCTTTTAATTCCTAACATGTAAATGATTTTATTTTGATTCCTAATTATTTTTAACATGCAAATAATTAACTTAAATTAATCTTTTTGCCATGTAAATAATTAATTAATTATGAACACATCAATTAACCTTATTATATATCATTATTATTTTCATCATTCTTTTGTTTACTAATTTTTATTATTCTTTTTATCATTATTACATGATTTGATTATGATTTATTTATTTATTCATTTATTATTTTCCACTTATCATCATTATTTTCATCATGTGTATATTTTCATGTACTAATTAATTAACATGTTTTATTTTATTTTCATCACATCATTTAATCATTTATCATGTATAATGCATGTTTCTCATTTTATTTTTGTTTGTTAACATTTTGATTCCATTATAATTCTTTTCATGTCATCTTATTTTATTTTAATTTGCTATTAATTATTTTGTATGTTTAATTGATTTGATTGATTTAATTACTAACATTATTTTATTTGTATTTTGTTTTTTATGTCTAAACTCATTTTTTGATTGGGCATTTTCATGAGCACACGGGGAGGTCCAAAAGGCTCGCTCGGAATATTTCTTTTTCTTTATTTGTAATATTTTGTTTATTTGGCTTTTTCCTATTTATTTTTGCCATATAATTTTCTTGTAAAATTGTTTATTTAGGCCCGCTAGAAAGAAAGTCACTAAACCATTTTTATTAATTAACTTGGTATTTTTTCTAAATAAAAATGGGACCAATGTCTCAATTTTCTCCATGCAAAATCATCACATAAAAATTGTTTCATAATAATATGCATGCGAGGACCAATGTCCTCACCATTAATGAATATCTCGATTTATACATGATTTGTATTTTATTTACAATGGGGGTTGTATTCCGCCCATAGTTTTATTGTAATATTTTTACATGTGCTTTATTTCACTTATGCTTTTACCGCTTTTTCTTAAATGTATGTTGTACGCTTTAATTAATTGCATTAAATGTATGTGAAATGGGATGAAATAATAAATTCAAAACTCAATTATAAACTTAACCAAGGTATGAATAAATGAGAAGTCCCGAACTCACTCTGGTCTTTGGGCTCAAAGAGGCGAGAGGTTTACCCTCCAAGACACCTCTTGTGTCACGAGACTTTGACGTTAATCCTAGGCTCCTTAGGGCAAGAAGTTTACCTTCCAAGACCCCTTTGGCTGGCCCAAAATGGATACTAAGCGCAGTCTTAGGCTCTCCGAGACGAGAGAAACTTTCCCAATGTTCTATTGGGTGGCGACTCCATGAAACCTCCTTGTTGCCCAACATAGACACACTTGCGATTTATTGCAAGCTGTCAACGGACCCACAAATTCCCCGATCGCCCTCAAGCGGGCGGTCCCATGGGCGGCCGCGGGGATCCGAAGCGCGTCACACCTAGATTTATGTTTTGTGTATTTGTATATTTGATGTGGATTTTGGGAAGAGAAAGATCTTTGGATGGGTTTTCAAACAAGAAGATCAACCAAGAAAGCTACTAGGAGCATAAGATTTCCAAGTTTGGGAATTATGTGCACTTTGGTGATTTTTGTTCTTCTTTGATTTTCTAGAAATTTGTATGGTCAATGATGTTCTTAATGGTTTAAATGTCATGAGTTTTAAGCATTTAGAGCTATAAAACTTAGAGTGTGATTTTATTGGATTATATATGCAATTGATTAAGTTTTGGATTATAAGTTGCTGGTTTTAGTTTGGAATATTTAATCATGTTTATTACATGATTTCTTTGGGTTTATGAGCTAAAAATGGGGAGTTTTACGTTGATTTCGATGAGTGGAATGTTTAATTTCTGGGTATGTTGAATTTGGTCATGAGTAGTGTTGAATTTCTGGGAATTTTTTGGGTTTGGGTTGATCCACACGGCGGTATGGTTTGGCATACCACCATGTGATCGTGTGTTTTCCTTCAGTATTTACTTATCCATGATTTTACACGGTCGTAAGCACCTTTCATACCGCCATGTAAAGTCATTCTGCCTGGAAAGAATTTTGGGTTGTGCATTTTACACGGGGTTATGGATTCTCCATACCGCCGTGTAAAAGCATTAGGCCTGTTAGGCTGTTCCGTGTTGGGAATGTTACACGGCGGTATGGTTTTAACTTACCACCGTTTAAGATGTCTTACACGGCGGTATGGGTAAGTAATACCGCCGTGTAAAACGTCTCTGTCTCTAATTTTCAAGAACTTTTGAATTGCATCTTTTTTTATCCTTTTTCATTTATTATGGGTTTTTAATCTTATATGGTGTCTTCTTAATTAGCAAATGATATTAAATGGCATTTTAATTTGGTTAAATTATATTAATGTGAATTGTATTGAATGTTACATTTCGAATGCGGATTGGATTATGTATGTCTAAATATTATGGTTCATTATAAATAATATTTTATGCCTTTATAAAGTTAAAATGAGTTATTCAAATGCTTCTATACATGATAATAATTGAATTATGAGATCTTTCTCTAGCATTATTATTCAAAGATTGTATATGTGTAATGTAAAGCAATTTAATTATTAAGTCTAAATGATGCATGATACCCAGTAATATGCTTATGTTCAGTATGTTTATACAAATATTTTATCCATGAAATAATACATGATTAGTTTTTGAATATGGTGAATATGATTAGTACATATGATATGCATTTATCTATATATTAATACATGTGTCTACGTGATCGTAAAAGAAGGATATAATTATTTGATGGAATGGGTATATATGTGATAGAATGTGAAGAATATAATAATAATATGGAAAATTTAGCCTGCGTTAGTCGAGTCGTGGATAGATAGGCATGCCTATAGAGTTCTATTAGCTGCAGCCCTTTATTCTGTTCTGGACCCTGATCAGGTCCTTGTATGGTTCCTCATGAACCACAATGTGTACGGATCTTGTTTAAGATCCCCAATGTGAAAATGTTTTTGAATGAGAAAATGTGATGTTGTCACACCCCATTTGCCCCCTAGTAGAATGAGCCTGTCTGTCTGTATGTGTAAGCATTCGTATGTGTTCAGCATTTCCTAAGGGTATTTTAGTAAAATATATGATTTTGGGGGTTTTATTATTATGTGGGTGCATACATTGTATTAAGGTGAGAGTTAATTGAGTTACATTTGTGTGCACTTACATATACCATTGTAGGGTGCATTTAATTGAGGTTACTTAGGGTGTGTGTAATGCATTTTAGATTGGTGTGAGTGGTTAGCTTCACTAATAGGAATTTGACACATAGTTAGGGTAAAGAAAAGAAAAAGAAAAAGGAAAGGAAGGAGTGAAGATAACAGATTCACATTATCTTCTTTCTCTCACGTTTCTTCTCTTCCTTTTTCTCCATTTTCTCTACTCTAAGCATTGTGGTGTGGATTCTAGTTTAATTTGGTGAAGATAATTTCTCCTTGCATCCCCTAGCTTGGTAAGTGCATATCTTGTCTTTGTTTTACTGTCACTTTACACCTTCATCTTCTTCTTTAGGTTGAGTTTTAATTTAGGGTTGCATGTTGATGGTCATTTACTGTGTTTGTGTTCTAGCTGAGGCTCCACGTGATCCAAAGGGGAAAGAGGTTGCTGGTCCTAGTGGAGCTAAGTGATAGAGGCTTAGAATTCAGGTTTGGGAATAATTGCTTGTGAATTGCATAATCTGAGTTTACTGGAAATTTCTAGGGTTTATATGTTCTTGAAGAATTTGAATGCAAATATCCTTGATTGGTTTGACTGAATACTGTTTTGAGTTGTTTATATGTTGTTTGAGATGATTTCTGGAAGGTAAAGACAGGTTTGTATGGTTTAAAATCAAATTGGGATTGAGATTGTTGTTCTGTAAATTCTGGAAATTCTGGGAAAATCAAATTACTGTAGAAACTCTCTCTGTCGCGTGACTCGCTACGAAGGAAGGCAAGTCACGTCGCGTGACTCTCGGTCACGACGTGACCTGCCTGCTGAGAAGCCAGTCGCGTGACCAGCTGATGAGTAAGCAAGTCACGCGACGTGATCCTCGGTCACGTCGTGCGACCTGCGAGGCGAGGCGTGTGTGATCTGCGAGATCACGCTACGTGATCTGCTTGAGTGTAGCAAGTCACGAGACGTGACGTTCAGTCACGCCGTGACCTGCGAGGGGTGTTGCGTGATTTGCGAAGATCACGCAACGTGTTCAGCGAGAAACACGCAAGTCACATCGCGTGACCCTCGGTCACGTCGCGTGACCTGCCTGGTGAGGAGGCCAGTCATGCCTCGTGACCAGCCAACCTCACCCGTTTCTCCGTTCAGCCCGTTTTTCCGAAATTTCCCAATTTTTAACTCAGAAGTGAATTTGTATTTCTCCTGAATGAATATTACTGTTGTTTGATGCATGACATTCTATTAAATGCTTCGATATGCGTGATACCATGATTTTCTGATGAATTATATTCCGTACTCTGAAATGTGATTTGCATGACGCATAACCTGCTAGAGTCGAGTCAGTGGATAGTTAGGCATGCCTAATAGAGTCTGTTGCTGCAGCCCATAGTTCTGTTTGGACCCCGATCAGGTCCCCGTTTGGTTCCTCGCGAACCCTTTTCTGTATTGGATCTTGTTTAAGGTCCCTTTTGGAAATATCTGTGAAAGTTAAAGTAAAATGGTTTAATCGGTTCGTACCCGTAATGTACTGTCTGTAATCGGCTCGTACCCGAAAAGTACTGTCTGTACACTCGTTATCCACTATCTAGAGTCAGCAGGTGTTCTTTAAATGTTTATTTGAATTGTTCTGATCTGATCTGGCTATGAAATGGATTATCTGAATGAGTTTAATGATGAAATGCATGTTGGATTATTCTGTAATGAATATGGTTATGGAGATACTGAATGTTTGGTTTTTAAATATGAACATGCTTATGGCAACTATGTTATAACCTTTGCATAATGCCATTGTGAATGTGATCTGCTTTGACGACCATTGTGAATGGCCGTCCATAATTTATGTGTGTTTCCCCACTAAGCGTATATCACTTAGCACGGTGTGTTTACCCGTGCAGGTGCGGAAGGAGTTTTGCTTTGAGAGAGTCGCCGTCATCAAGCCAACACAGAAGAGTTTTTAGTGTAGGGCTATTTTTTTTTTTGTATCAGTGATGATTCTTTTTGTATAGAACTCTCATGTATCAGTTTTGTATCAGCTTCCGCTTTTGTAACTATATTTTGTATATGTAATATTATTTCGTTTCAGCTAGTTGATCAGAACATTATTGTAATAGTTCAATTATAGTAATGCATGATCAGCTTTTGCTTTCTGCATGTAAAGTTTTTAATTATTCTGTATTTTCTGAATGTATATTATGAATGATTGTATGTTATACTTTGTACTTGCTTGGTGGCACCTTTACTCATACGATATCTCACTCCTTCTCGGATGGGATCGCCTATGTTTGGGAAGGGGGTGTTACAGTTAGTGGTATCAGAGCATAGGTTTAGGCTTTTCTGGGTGTTGTTATGATTGTTCTGAGTTTCTTAGATGTGTATGTGTCTAGATCTGTGTTGGCTGATACGGTTGTTTCTTGTTTGTTTAGATGGCTTCTAATTCTGCTCATGGTGCGCGTGAGGAGTCCGCCGAGAGTGTGAATCCTCCAGCTGTAGATCAGTCTGTTTCTGTTACTGTGTCGGCTCAGCATGCTAGGGTTCAGCCCGAGGCCGCAGCCATGCCCTTTGAGGCTATGTTTAGACTGCATCAGGACATGGCTACGGTTTTGGAGAGAGTAACTACTCCTAGAGCACCTATGGAGAATTTGAGAAGGGCAGGAGTTGAGGATTTCTATGGTACGGGTTTGAATGAGTCTGAGATCGCAGAGAGATGGTTAGACAAAGTGAAGCGTGCTTTGAGAGAGATTCGGTGTCCTCCCGACCAGCAGGCAGAGTGTGCATTAGCTCTTCTTCAGGGGTCTGCTTTTGAGTGGTGGGAGTTGGTTTGCAGGCATCCTCAGCTACCGGATCCGATTACCTGGGAGTTCTTTGAGGGTGAGTTCATAAAGAAGTACATTACTCAGACTTATAGGGATTCGAGATGGGCGCAGTTCTTGAGTTTGAAGCAGAGGGCTTTGTCTGTAGCAGATTATGAGAAAGAGTTCAATAGGTTATCTCGCTATGCCCCACGAGGAGTTATGACTGATGACTTTAGATGCAAGCATTTCGAGGCTGGGTTAAATGAGTCATTGAAGATTGCTTTGATTGCCTTGATGTGTATACCTGGGGTTAGCTATTATCAGATTGTTGAGGCTGCTGTGAGAGCTGAGTTATCAGAGACTGTCTTGAGAGAGCGAGCTCAGAGGAGGAGTTCTTCTCGTGGAGGATCTTCAGCGGGTAAGAGATCGAGGAACCCACAGGATGAGTCAGCATCTGGTCCGGCTTCTAGAGGTAGACATCAGGGTTCTGCAGCTGTGTCAGGTTCTGGTAGGGGAGGTAAATCTGATGCCATACCTATTTGTGAGAATTGCAGCAAGGCTCACCGGGGTGAGTGTAGGTGGCTTACTGGGGGATGTTTCAGATGTGGGAGCACTGAGCACCGTGTGGCTGGTTGTCCCTAGTCGATTGAGGATTCAGGACCTCAGGGAGGAGCTAGTATGGTTGGTTCGAATGCTTCTCAGGCTACCCGTGGCAGAGGCCGAGGGAGAGGTAGAGGTGGTCGGCATAGAGATGGAGCTGCTTCTGAGACTGTTGAGCGTCCTCCTCAGGCTGCCATTAGAGCTTATGCTATGAGAGCCAGAGATGAGCAGGATGCGCCTGATGTTATTGCTGGTAAGTTCCTACTCCATGACACCGAGTTGTATGCTCTAATTGATCCTGGTTCCACACACTCATACTTGTGCACGGATAAAATTTTTGATAAATTGCATTCTGTTGATCAGTTAGATTATGAGATTTGTGTGACCAGTCCATTAGGGCATAGTGTCAGTGTGAGTAGAGTTTTTAGGAGTTGTCCTCTGATTGTTGAGGGAGCTGTGCTTCCAGCGGATTTGATTGAGTTACCCTTCAGAGAGTTTGACTTGATTCTGGGTATGGACTGGTTGGGTAAGCATCGGGCTGTAGTTGATTGCCATAGGAAGACAGTTGTACTTCGGGATAGAAGTCAGTCTCTTGTGTTTCTGAAAGGTTTGGGTGCTAGTTCAGTGAATAATGTGATTTCTGCGATGCAAGCCAAGAGATTTATCAGGAAAGGTTGTGAGGCCTTTTTAGCTGTGGTGTTGGATTCCAAGAGAGATCAGGTTCAGATTGAGGACATCCCTGTAGTGCGGGAGTTTAGTGATGTGTTCCCGAGCGAGTTGCCTGGTTTGCCTCCTAAGAGAGAGGTTGAGTTATCCATTGAGATCATGCCAGGTACTACACCTATTTCGAGAGCACCTTATCGGATGGCTCCTATAGAGTTGAGGGAACTTAAATCTCAGCTACAGGAGTTATTGGATAAGGGGTTTATTCGACCTAGCATATCTCCTTGGGGAGCTCCAGTTCTGTTTGTCAAGAAGAAAGATGGATCCCTGCGGATGTGTATTGACTACCGCCAGATAAATAAGGTTACAGTGAAGAATAAGTATCCACTGCCTAGGATTGAAGATTTATTTGATCAGCTTCGAGGTGCGGGTGTCTTTTCCAAGATAGATCTTCGATCAGGGTACTACCAGCTTCGGGTTCAGGATGCAGATGTGGTGAAGACTGCATTTCGGACTAGGTATGGCCACCATGAGTTTCTTGTGATGCCGTTTGGTTTGACAAATGCTCCAGTGGCTTTTATGGAACTGATGAATCGTGTGTTTAGGCCATACTTAGATCGATTTGTAGTAGTGTTCATTGATGACATCTTGGTGTATTCCAAGGATGAGAGTGAGCATGAGGAGCATCTCCGTTTAGTTCTTCAGATGTTGAGAGAGCATCAGTTGTTTGCTAAGCTTAGCAAGTGTGACTTCTGGCTTCGAGAAGTATCATTCTTGGGTCACATTGTTTTAGCTAGAGGTATTCAGGTTGATCCAGCCAAGATTGAGGCGATAGTTGATTGGAAAGCGCCTCGAAATGTTCAGGAAGTGAGGAGTTTCCTCGGTTTAGCAGGTTACTACCGTCGCTTTGTTAAAGGATTTTCTGTGATTGCTGCTCCTATGACTAGATTGTTGAGGAAAGGAGTCAGATTTGAGTGGTCAGACAGGTGTCAGTCTTGTTTTGATCGGTTAAAGCAGTTGCTTGTTGAGACTCCTATCCTTACTCAACCCATCTCGGGTAAGGAATTTGTCATTTACAGTGATGCTTCTGGAGTTGGTCTTGGATGTGTGCTGATGCAGGAAGGAAAAGTAGTGGCTTATGCTTCTCGTCAGTTGAAGCCACATGAGAAGAATTATCCGACGCATGATCTTGAGTTGGCAGCTGTGATCTTTGCTTTGAAGATTTGGCGTCATTATCTGTATGGAGAAAAGTGTAGGATCTTCTCGGACCACAAGAGTTTGAAGTACTTCCTTTCACAGAAAGAGTTGAACATGAGACAGCGCAGATGACTTGAGTTGTTTAAGGACTACGACTGCATTGTGGATTACCATCCTGGTAAGGCCAATGTAGTTGCAGATGCTTTGAGTCGTAAGTCAGTTTCAGCCTTGTTCTTGAGGCGATTCAGATGGCGTTTTGGTTCAGATGGGGCTTTGCTTGCCCAGTTGCGTGTGAGGCCTACCTTGAAACAGAGGATTGTGGATGCTCAGAGAGATGATGTGAGGCTTCAGCAGATTGTGCATGAGGTTAGATCGGGTAAGCCATCAGAGTTCTCAGTTCAGGATGAGGTACTTATGTTCAGAGATCGTTTATGTGTGCCAGAGTCTGAGGATTTGAGGAGTCAGCTCATGAGTGAGGCGCATAGTTCAGTCTTTACTATGCATCCGGGCAGTGAGAAGATGTATAGAGATATGAAGCAATTCTATTGGTGGTCCGGTATGAAGCGTGATATAGTGGATTTTGTTTCCAAGTGCTTGACTTGTCAGCAGGTAAAGGCCGAGCATCAGGTTCCTTCAGGTTTGCTTATGCCTTTATCCATTCCTGAGTGGAAATGGAATGATATCGCCATGGACTTTGTTTCTGGTTTGCCTTTGACTCAGAGGAAGCATGATTCAGTTTGGGTTATTGTGGATCGGCTTACAAAATCAGCTCACTTTCTGCCGGTTAGAGTGGACTACTCCATGGACAGATTAGCCAGTATCTATGTGGATGAGATAGTTCGGTTGCATGGTGTGCCTTTGTCCATAGTGTCAGATCGGGATCCGAGGTTTACTTCCAAGTTTTGGAAGGAGTTACAGAGAGCTTTGGGCACTAGGTTGAACTTCAGTACAGCGTTTCATCCTCAGACCGATGGTCAGTCAGAGTGAGTTATTCAGATTCTGGA
Organism: Excoecaria cochinchinensis; assembly: GCA_947683425.1. Classification (NCBI taxonomy): domain Eukaryota; kingdom Viridiplantae; phylum Streptophyta; class Magnoliopsida; order Malpighiales; family Euphorbiaceae; genus Excoecaria; species Excoecaria cochinchinensis. Next base: position 11,765,870 of record CANTUQ010000004.1, read on the forward strand.
GGATATGATGAGAGCTTGTGCATTGGATTTTCCGGGTAGCTGGGACAGATATGTATCATTGATGGAGTTTGCCTACAACAACAGTTTTCAGTCGAGTATCGGTATGGCACCATATGAGGCTTTGTATGGTCGTCAGTGTAGGACTCCGATTTGTTGGACCGAGCTATCTGAGAGATCTATGATTGGACCAGATTTGGTTAGAGATACTGAAGAGAAGATCAGAGTAGTGCAGCAGAATTTGAAGGCAGCAAAGGATCGACAGAAGTCTTATGCCAATCTGAAGAGGAAAGATGTGCATTTTGAGATCGGGGACAAAGTTTTCCTTAAAGTTTCTCCTTGGAGGAGAGTGCTTCGATTTGGAAAGAAGGGTAAGCTGAGTCCTCGTTTCATTGGACCTTATGAGATTTTGGCTAAGGTAGGACCTGTAGCTTATAGATTGGCGTTACCGATGGAGTTAGCAAAGTTGCATGATGTGTTCCACGTTTCGATGCTTTGTAGGTACAGATCAGATCCTTCGCATGTTCTGTCAGTTCAGGATATCCAGGTTCAGCCAGACTTCTCTTATGATGAGGAACCGCGAGCTATTCTAGCCCGAGAGGTGAGGCAGTTTAGAAATAAGCAGATTCCTTTGGTTAAAGTGTTGTGGATCCATCATGGAGTCGAGGAAGCGACTTGGGAACCAGAGGAGTCGATGAGAGCTCAGTATCCACAGTTATTCAGTTCAGGTGAGAATTTCGAGGACGAAATTCTTATTAGTAGGGGAGAGTTGTCACACCCCATTTGCCCCCTAGTAGAATGAGCCTGTCTGTCTGTCTGTCTGTCTGTATGTGTAAGCATTCGCATGTGTTCAGCATTTCATAAGGGTATTTTTAGTAAAATATATGATTTTGGGGGTTTTATTATTATGTGGGTGCATACATGGTATTAAGGTGAGAGTTAATTGAGTTGCATTTGTGTGCACTTACATATACCATTGTAGGGTGCATTTAATTGAGGTTACTTAGGGTGTGTGTAATGCATTTTAGATTGGTGTGAGTGGTTAGCTTCACTAATAGGAATTTGACACATAGTTTGGGTAAAGAAAAGAAAAAGAAAAAGGAAAGGAAGGAGTGAAGATAACAGATTCACGTTATCTTCTTTCTCTCACGTTTCTTCTCTTCCTTTTTCTCCATTTTATCTACTCTAAGCATTGTGGTGTGGATTCTAGTTTAATTTGGTGAAGATAATTTCTCCTTGCATCCCCTAGCTTGGTAAGTGCATATCTTGTCTTTGTTTTACTGTCACTTTACACCTTCATCTTCTTCTTTAGGTTGAGTTTTAATTTAGGGTTGCATGTTGATGGTCATTTACTGTGTTTGTGTTCTAGCTGAGGCTCCACGTGATCCAAAGGGGAAAGAGGTTGCTGGTCCTAGTGGAGCTAAGTGATAGAGGCTTAGAATTTAGGTTTGGGAATAATTGCTTGTGAATTGCATAATCTGAGTTTACTGGAAATTTCTAGGGTTTATATGTTCTTGAAGAATTTGAATGCAAATATCCTTGATTGGTTTGACTGAATACTGTTTTGAGTTGTTTATATGTTGTTTGAGATGATTTCTGGAAGGTAAAGACAGGTTTGTATGGTTTAAAATCAAATTGGGATTGAGATTGTTGTTCTGTAAATTCTGGAAATTCTGGGAAAATCAAATTACTGTAGAAACTCTCTCTGTCGCGTGACTCGCTACGAAGGAAGGCAAGTCACGTCGCGTGACTCTCGGTCACGACGTGACCTGCCTGCTGAGAAGCCAGTTGCGTGACCAGCTGATGAGTAAGCAAGTCACGCAACGTGATCCTCGGTCACGTCGTGCGACCTGCGAGGCGAGGCGTGCGTGATCTGCGAGATCACGCTACGTGATCTGCTTGAGTGTAGCAAGTCACGAGACGTGACGTTCAGTCATGCCGTGACCTGCGAGGGGTGTTGCGTGATTTGCGAAGATCACGCAACGTGTTCAGCGAGAAACACGCAAGTCACGTCGCGTGACCCTCGGTCACGTCGCGTGACCTGCCTGGTGAGGAGGCCAGTCACGCCTCGTGACCAGCCAACCTCACCCGTTTCTCCGTTTAGCCCGTTTTTCCGAAATTTCCCAGTTTTTAACTCAGAAGTGAATTTGTATTTCTCCTGAATGAATATTACTGTTGTTTGATGCATGACATTCTGTTAAATGCTTCGATATGCGTGATACCATGATTTTCTGATGAATTATATTCCGTACTCTGAAATGTGATTTGCATGACGCATAACCTGCTAGAGTCGAGTCAGTGGATAGTTAGGCATGCCTAATAGAGTCTGTTGCTGCAGCCCATAGTTCTGTTTGGACCCCGATCAGGTCCCCGTTTGGTTCCTCGCGAACCCTTTTCTGTATTGGATCTTGTTTAAGGTCCCTTTTGGAAATATCTGTGAAAGTTAAAGTAAAATGGTTTAATCGGTTCGTACCCGTAATGTACTGTCTGTAATCGGCTCGTACCCGGAAAGTACTGTCTGTACACTCGTTATCCACTATCTAGAGTCAGCAGGTGTTCTTTAAATGTTTATTTGAATTGTTCTGATCTGATTTGGCTATGAAATGGATTATCTGAATGAGTTTAATGATGAAATGCATGTTGGATTATTCTGTAATGAATATGGTTATGGAGATACTGAATGTTTGGTTTTTAAATATGAACATGCTTATGGCAACTATGTTATAACCTTTGCATAATGCCATTGTGAATGTGATCTGCTTTGACGACCATTGTGAATGGCCGTCCATAATTTATGTGTGTTTCCCCACTAAGCGTATATCGCTTAGCACGGTGTGTTTACCCGTGCAGGTGCGGAAGGAGTTTTGCTTTGAGAGAGTCGCCGTCATCAAGCCAACACAGAAGAGTTTTTAGTGTAGGGCTATTTTTTTTTTGTATCAGTGATGATTCTTTTTGTATAGAACTCTCATGTATCAGTTTTGTATCAGCTTCCGCTTTTGTAACTATATTTTGTATATGTAATATTATTTCGTTTCAGCTAGTTGATCAGAACATTATTGTAATAGTTCAATTATAGTAATGCATGATCAGCTTTTGCTTTCTGCATGTAAAGTTTTTAATTATTCTGTATTTTCTGAATGTATATTATGAATGATTGTATGTTATACTTTGTACTTGCTTGGTGGCACCTTTACTCATACGGTATCTCACTCCTCCTCGGATGGGATCGCCTATGTTTGGGAAGGGGGTGTTACAGATGTTCCTTTTCAATTCGTACCCGTAAGGTACCACCATGCGTTCAGTTCGATTCGTACCCATAAGGTACCGCCATGTGTTCACTCGCTTATCCACCCCTATGACTTAGTAGGCAATTAAAAGAGTAAAATTAATGTGAATTAAAGTGATAAGTTTTGTGACGATTTGCAAAATGATTATGTGAATAAACATTTGATGCAATTGTGATAAATGCCATTTGATTGGTGCTTTACGCACCCCTCAGTTCTGGATCCTCTATGGACTTGAATGTGAAATTGTGTGGTATCTTCGGATACCTAAATGGTTTTGTATCTGAATCTAATGTTAGTTAATCTAAAAGAGATATAACAAATGATGTTGTCCTAATAAGTGTGTATGAATGAATACTGTTTGCATAAGAATTTGTATGTGAGAAATGCCTGTTAGTAATCTGTTCATAAGTTATGAGTATGATTGTCTATGTAAAGTCCGTGTAAGAATTTTAAAATGATTGATATGCATATTTGCTATAGTTAAGTACTCAGCAAATAAACTCTATGAATATATATCCGTTTATATGTTTAAATTGAGAATACAGGTATGTATTGTGTTATCTATCTTCGGGACCTTAGCCTGGATAATTACTGTAAGTATTTTGGTAAGGAATTCATGTGCGTTGCTGTTGATTTTTAATAAATACAGTAAGTTATATATATATTGATTGGTAAGTAAGGAATAATAAAGTGTTAAGCATGATATAGACAATTGAATGTAGGAAAATGAGTTAAGATTAAATTTGGAATAGGTGTGCGTATGTTTCTGTAGAACTACGTGGTTCTGATTCCCAACCATAGGGATACGTATGAAGCTTGGAATGACATTCCAAGCCCGAACCAAATCTGAAAAATAAAATGTTTTGTTTAGCTTTGAACAATAAATGGTTTGAACACATGAAATGTTCTAACGTAAGTACTAATACTGTAATATGCATGATTTTTGAAACGTTAGTAATAAAGGGAATCGATATGACTTAATTTCCCCGCTAGCAAATGTATCTTTGGTAACCTAGGAGGTATAACTATTCACATAGTTAATTAAATGAATTAAGCAAACAATAAGTATGCATAATGTCATTGTAAATTACTAAGGTAATAATGTAAATTCCGGCTATGGTATGCAAACGAATGTATATAGGAAATTGTTTAAGTTTCGTATAAGGAGAAGAATATGAGTTGACGATAGCTTTAACCGAGGTAATTTATGTGTATGTATATATATATATATATTGATTTACATGTATTTTCCTCGACAACCACCATAGTGGCTGCCAATTATTTATTTCGCCCGATTAAGCGTTATCGTTTAGCACGGTTGTTTGTCCGTGTAGGTTAGGAGATTAGAGTAGCACAGCGGTTCTCAGTGACTTTGGCCAACAAGTCGGTAGAAGTTATAGAATGTTGTTATTGGTTGTCAATTTGTAATTAAGTTTATTGATTTAGCATTTGTAATGAGATGTAATAATCTTTAGTGCAAATGATGATGTGTGTGAGATAAGTTTAGAATGTGCATATCTTGAGGTTATGATGCTAGAAATTTTATTACTCTGATTTCTGTATTACCATGTATGTGTCTTTGTTTGCTACCACCCTTCTCTCACTGTAGCTCTTCATCCGTCGATATGCTATGTGTGGGAGTTGGGGGTGTAACACCCCCTTCCCATACGTAGGAGAACCCATCCGCGAGGGAGTGAGAACCCGTACGAGAAGGGGTGTCACACAACATACATGGCGGAGCTACATATAATCAGATAATATAAACATACATATAAACAGCAGGAATTAAAAACATTAAAACCAAAAGATCATTCATTTATAGAATAACAATATTCATTTACATAATTGTTCTGATACCAACATAATTACATCATTCAGAGATACATAGCGGAAGCTTATAAAAACTATATACAAGAGAGATATCACTATTACAAAATAATCATGATACAAAAAGGGAAACTAAGTCCTAACAACAATCCCAATGTGTTGGCTTGACTGGCGGCGACTCTCCCAAAAGCTATACACCTTCCGCACCTACACGGGTGAAAACACCATGCTAAGCGATAATGCTTAGTGGGAAAACAAACAATAATATATGGATGGCCATTCACAATGGTCGTCAAGGAAAATCACATACGATAATGGCATACTGAAAATCAAAAGATATAATCACAATAGAATTCCATTCATAACCATGCAAAGATTCAATATACATATTCATATGCCAACGGATTCATATCCTCATATTAGAGTCATTCAGATTCAAATACTTATAATCATACTCATACAGATCACATACTTATAATCATATCAGAACAAATCACAACACCTGCTGACTCATAGTAGTAGATAATGAGTAAACGCGTAGCGGTACCTTATGGGTACGAATCGGAAAAACAGTATCATATTTTCTCTTTCCAAACATTTTACAAAGCAATTTTAAACAAGATCTGAACACGTAGAATTTCACGAGGAACTAAACGGGGACCTGATCAGGTTCCAAAATATTATAGAGGCTACAGCAAAAGGACTCTTTTAGGCATGCCCAACTATCCAATAGACTGACTCTCGCAGGTCATGCATAAGCCATAAAATCACATTCAAGTATAACATATTGTTTATAAAGGAGAACCATGAACTTAGATATGCATAACACATTCCGTATTCAAACACATCATCCAATATAATTAGATATAGCGAAAATACAATTTAACATTAGTAACTAATTGAAATGACACCAAATAAGGTTAAGACCAATAATAAATGAAAAATGAATTGAAATGACGAAAGTTGCTAACTTCAAAATTTGGAGGGCAGAGATGTTTACACAGCGGTATGACATTTCCTTACCGCCGTGTAAGACATCTTACACGGGGGTAAGGCAAAACCATACCGCCGTGTAACATGCCACACACAATAGGCAGAATGCTTTTACACGGCGGTATGGACCATCCATACCCCCGTGTAAAATGTACAGCTCAAAAATCACACAAGGCAGAATGACTTTACACGGTGGTATGGGAAATTCCTCACGGCCGTATAAAATCACAGCCAAGCATTTCTAGGGAAAAACTCACAATTAACATGGGGGTATGACATAATATACCGCTGTGTGGATCGACAGAAACCCAGAAATTGCCCAGATATCAACCCAACTCATGCACAATAACCACATACCCAGAATTAAGAAATTCCAAACATCAAACCAACTCAAACTCACCTTCCCGAAGCTTATAAACTCAAAGGAACATGCATTAACATGCTCAAATCATCCAATCAAGATCAACAATCATAACCTCAACTCAATCAAAACCCAGTAAATCACAATCCACAATATAATGAAATCCATATATCATCCAATCAAATCATACTCTAAGCTTTACCAACTCAACATACTAAGATTCATAACATACACTCATCAAGAACATCATTGATCATACAATTTCCCAGATCATCAAAGAAGAACAAATACATAAAAATGAAAAAAATTCCCAAACAAAGTTCCAAACATGTAATTCCTATGCTCCAATTCACTTGGCACCACTCCCATAAACCTTCTCTTTTCCCTTGGGATCGCAAGGACGCTCAACTAACAAACATACCCCAAAAATCATACAAACAACAAACCTAAATCAAAACACCAAACCAGTAATTTAAGAAGAGAATAATGAAGAAGAAGAAAATAAGCAGCAACTCACCAATTAGAGGTTAAGAGATGATCAATTCCCACCAACAATCTCTTGGATCCAAGCTAGAGCACTCTTGAAATGAGAAAAGGAAGAAGAGAAGTAGAGAGAAGAGGAGAAATGGGGAAAGAGGAAGGAAAATATACTTTCCCTTTTCTCTTTCTACTTCTATTTACTCTTTTCCTAATCCTAGACACATGTCACTTCCTTATTAGTGGGATTTGATCACTCACACCCTACCCACATGCACTAGAACACACAAAATGCTATCCTCACTAATGCACACCCTACCAACATGTGAGCATGCACACACTAACACAACTCAATGAACATGCACCCTACTAACATATAAGTACCCACACAATATTACAACCCATGAAACATGCATTTTGCCCAAAATACCCTTGACACATGCCAAAACTCTCACACATACACACATACACATGGCAAACATGGCTCAATTTATTAGGGGGGAATCGGGGTGTTACAACTCTCCCCTACTAACAAGAATTTCATCCTCAAAATTCTCACCTGAATTGAACAAATACGGATACTGAATCCTCATCGTCGCCTCTGGTTCTCAAGTCGCTTCCTCGACTCCGTGATGTTGCCAAAGAACCTTGACTAAAGGGATTTGCTTGTTCCTCAACTGCCTCACTTCTCGAGCTACAATAGTTTTCAGCTCCTCATCTGGCTGAATCCAAACATCTTGAACTGACAATACATGCGACGGATCCGACCTATATCGACAAAGCATGGAGACGTGGAAAACGTTATGCATCTTAGCCAACTCCATCGGTAAAGCCAACCTATAGGCTACCGGACCAACTCTATCCAGAATCTCAAAAGGTCCAATGAACCGAGGACTAAGTTTACCTTTCTTGCCAAACCACAATAATTTCCTCCAAGGTGAAACCTTAAGGAAAACTTTATCCCTGACCTCAAACTGAATATCCTTTCTCTTCAGATTGGCATAGGATCTCTGCCTATTGTTAGCCACCTTCAGATTCCACTGCACAACTTTAATTTTCTCTACGGTATCTCTAATAATCTCTAGCCCAATGAAAGTTCGTTCGGTTAACTCTGTCCAATAAACCGGAGTCCTACACGGTCGACCATACAAAGCATCAAATGGTGACATACCAATGCTCGACTGATAACTGTTGTTGTAGGCAAACTCCATAAGCTGCACATATTGATCCCAACTTCCAGAGAAATCCAAAGCACAAGCTCGAAGCATATCCTTTAAAATCTGGATAACTCGCTCGGACTGACCATCTATCTGAGGATGAAACGCTGTACTGAAGTTCAACTTGGTACCCAAAGCTCTCTTCAATTCCTTCCAAAACTTAGATGTGAACCTTGGATCCCAATCCGAAATTATCGATAAAGGTACACTATGAAACCGAACTACCTCATCCACATACAAACTGGCCAACTTAACCATCGAGTAGTCCACTCTAACCGGCACAAAATGCGCTAACTTCGTAAGCCTATCCACAATAACCCAAATCGAATCATGCTTCCTCTGAGTCACTGGCAAACCGGATACAAAGTTCATGGCAATATCATCCCATTTCCACTAAGGAATAGACAAAGGAGTGAGCAATCCCGAAGGGACTTGATGCTCAGTCTTTACCTATTGACAAGTCAAACACTTTGCCACGAATTCCACAATAGTTCTCTTCATCCCATACCACTAGTAGAACTGCTTCATATCCCAATACATCTTCTCACTACTAGGATGCATAGTAAAGACCGTAGTATGTGCCTCACTCAAAAGTTTCTTCCATAACTCATCATTCTCAGGCACACACAAGCGATCCCTATACATAAGCACCCCATCCAAAATAGAAAACTCAGACTGCTTACGCTGCTGAACCTCTTGCAAATTCAACTGTACTTTCAAAACATCCTTCTGAGCGTCCACAATAGACTATCTTAAAGTCAGTTGCACTCTCAATTGGGCAACCAAAGCACCATCTGAATCAAACCTCCATCTGAACCGCCTCAGGAACAAAGCCGAAACCGACTTCCAACTCAAAGCATCCGCAACCACATTGGCTTTATCAGGATGGTAATCCACAATGCAGTCGTAGTCCTTGAACAACTCTAACCATCTCCGTTATCTCATGTTCAACTCTTTCTGCGTGAGGAGGTACTTTAAACTCTTATGATCCGTGAAAATCCTACACTTCTTCGATACAGATAATACCGCTAAATCTTCAAAGCAAAGATCACAGCCACCAATTCCAAATCATGCGTCGGATAATTCTTCTCATGAGGTTTCAACTGGCAAGACACATATGCCACAACTTTACCCTCTTGCATCAAAACACATCCAGTCCAATACCCGAAGCGTCACAGTACATCACAAACTCCTTACCCGAGGTGGGTTGAGTCAGTACAGGAGCTTCAACTAGCAAACTCTTCAACCTCTCAAAGCACAGTTGACACTTATCCGACCATTCAAATCATACTCTTTTCCTCAATAATCTAGTCATAGGAGCCGCTATGATCGAAAAACCCTTCACAAACCGATGGTAGTAGCCTGCCAAACCAAGGAAGCTTCTCACTTCTGGAACATTCCTAGGCGCTTTCCAATCCACAATTGCCTAAATCTTAGCTGGATCCACTTGAATACCCTTAGCCAATACAATATGGCCCAAGAAAGACACTTCTCGAAGCTAAAAGTCACACTTACTTAGCTTCGCAAACAAACGATACTCCCTCAATACTTGCAATACCAACCGAAGATGCTCTTCGTGCTCACTCTCATCTTTCAAGAAAACTAAAATATCATCTATAAACACTACTACAAATCGGTCTAGATATGGCCTAAACACTCGGTTCATCAAATCCATAAAAGTCGCAAGTGCATTGGTCAAACCAAACTGCATCACAAGAAACTCATAATGGCCATATTGAGTCCGAAATGCATTCTTAACCACATCAGCATCCTGAACTCGCAACTAATAGTAACTTGACCGAAGGTCAATCTTGGAGAAGACACGCGCTCCTCTAAGCTGATCAAACAAATCCTTGACTCTAGGCAAGGGATACTTGTTCTTCACTGTGACCTTATTGATTTGCCTATAGTAGATACACATCCTTAAAGAGCCATCTTTCTTCTTAACAAACAAAACCGAGCCTCCCCATAGAGATATGCTAGGTCTAATAAACCCCTTATCCAATAACTCTTGTAGCTGAGTTTTGAGTTTCCTCAACTCTGCAGGAGCCATCCGATATGCTGCTTTCGAAATGGGCGAAGTACCCGACAAAATCTCTATGGACAACTCTACTTCTCTCTCGGGAGGCAATCCAGGCAATTCACTCGAAAACACATCACTAAACTCCCTAATAATTGGGATACCCTCAATCTCAACCCAATCGCGCTTCGAATCCAAAACAACTACTAAGAATGCCTCACAACCTTTCCTCATAAATCTCTTAGCTTGCATGGCAGATATCACATTACTCAGAGAACTCGAACCAGAACCTTTGACAACAATAGAAGACTGATGTCTATCTCGCAACACAACTACCTTTCTATGACAATCCACCATAGCCCGATGCTTACTAAGCCAATCCATACCTAGAATCAAATAAACTACCGAAATGGCAACTCTATCAAATCAGTAGAAAATTCAACACCCTTAACCAAGAGAGGACAATTCCTATGCACTCGACTCACATTGACACTATGCCCTAAAGGACTTGTCACACAAACCTTATAATCTAATTGATCAACATCATGCATCTTATCAAACAATATACTTGTGCACAAATATGAGTGTGTGGAGCTAGGATCAATTAAAGCATATAGCTCAGTGTCAAAGTGTAACACCCCAATACCCCCGTTGGTAAGATACCGGAGCGCTAACACGATGCTCACTCACACACAAGTATACATCTCAGCGGAAGAAAATAATAAAGCGATAAAACAAACACAAACTAAAAACATAATATATATATATAGTACAAATTATACACTATCCGATTATTACATAAATAATATACAAAAGCAATATAGGAGTAGAACAAAAATAACAAAAACACTTCTAACTCCTATGTGGCCAACCCTGCAGATGCGCGACTCGAACCGAACCAAAACTTGCCACCTACACGAGAAAAGAACCCGTGCTAAGGGATAACGCTTAGTGGGGAGGAAACAAAGAGTAATATGCAAAAATACATATAGATAAATAAGCATCCACAAACTGAAATCTTTAAATAACAGAAGACAAAGATACACAACACAAAATTACCAAAATTAAGTAATTAACATAACAACATTATACTTAAATCCAAAACACCAACTAAAGTCACTCAAAAGGACACAATACCTTATTGGGCAAAACTTAACACCTCAATAACAGCCTGAATTTCATTCGCTATAGATGTGGGAACGCTTCACTACAGGGGATACTGCGAAAAATATCAAGTGAGAGACCGAAGCCTCGATCACACAATACACTGAGTTTTGCCAAAAAAGAGTGAGACCGAGGTCTCAAAACATTTTTGCTATCAGAATGACCATCTCGGAGGTCGGCCGAAAGACCCAAACGGGGCCAACAGAAGCAGCTGCACTCAAATACTTTATAAGCATGCTTATCTATCCACTATTATGACAATTCAGGCTCAACTCACTAACTCACAACACAACACTTGACAAGACCAACCCACAAATGAAAGCACTAATCATAGAAATAATCATTACTCAGGGTCTACAAGAATCAGGAAAGAAAACACTATTATATCATAGTTATACACAAAAATAGCACGATTAACATACGCCTACACAAGGCACAAAACATAACCCATGCAATAGTGAGAAACTGTGCAAACTGGGGCAAAAGAATCACTTCGAAAAAATAGGGCAGGCAGGAAGGGCGTCTATCGCGATCGAGACGAGCATCGCGCTCGCGATGGAGAGAAATGTATCCCATCTCGCACTTGCGCGTGAAGGTACGCTTGCGACGAAGCACGCTCGGCAACCGCTCGCAATACCGAGCTTTATCGCGCTCGCAATAAACATCGCACCCGCGGCAGAGACCGAACACTTCCCCTTCGCGATCGCGCACATAGGCGCATTTTCGCTGGGTCTCGGCTCGCCATAGCTCGGCCTACCGAGCTCTCTGTCGTGCTCGCGATATGCGTCGCGCTCGTGACAGAGAGCTCTTCAGCAACAAGAGAGCCATTGCGCACTCTGTCACACTCGCAATAGAGCCCATAATTGTCCAGGAATTGTTCTTCACTGCACTTCCTTCTAGATCATCCGACACCAAAATCACTCAATCATGCACTAATACTTACCTCATCAATCCAAAGCATACCAAGACATGCTTAACATCAACATACACTCAAATCACACTAATTTGCACAGGAATTTGCAATTAAATCACTAGGACAAACAAATCATGTTTTACACTACTCATGAAATTTAGCACCAAACTCACATGCATACTACTCAATCGCTAGCGTGTGTTGCTAACAAAATACTCAAACCAACATATACATAAAATCAAACAAAGCACACAAAATTTCAATGAACTCAAACACAACATGCACACATGATCAAAAAGAGAAAACAAGCAGACAAAGCTCACAAACCTCTTGTAGTTCAAAACCCAGCTGATCTTCAACCTTGAACCTTCTCCTTTCCTTTGCTCTTCTTCTTGCCACAAACAACTTGCAAAACCCAGCCAAACAAACACCAAATCAAACTCAGAAATCCCAGCCAAAGAAAACGAAAAAGGGAAGAAGAAGAAGAAGAAGAAACGAGACCCATAAGACTTACCTCTTCAAAACCCAGCTCCAAACTTCAGAAATCCAACCTCAAAACTCAAGAAAGCACACAAGGGAGGGGTTGAGAGCATAAATGAAGAAAGGAAAGAGAAGAGAGAACGGGCAAGAGTGACGTAAGATGGAGAGAGGCAGCTGCCATGGGAAGCTATCCCATTTCAGCCTTCCCTCTCTCTTCCTTTCACTTCCCTTTCTTTTCCTCATTAATTTCCCCAACTACCATGCCAAGTGTCACACTCCCCTAGTCCCAAGTGTCCAAATCTTGATTATTCCTTCTTCTAAGCACCATACACACAACTCACATGATAATCGCTCTATTAAACCACTTCTTCCTTGGTTCCAAACTCATAATCCACTAGATAACTTCTCACTTCAAGACTTTATTTAAAATTCTTCAATTAGGTCCTTAATTATTCAAATTCCCACATGCACAAATTACTGAAATACCCTTAAATTTCTGACTTAACATGCGAATTCCTACTAGGCCCTTTTTGTGCCGTTACAATCACTCCTCCTTAAGAAATTTCATCCTCGAAATTTTCCCGCTAACTGCTTACATCCAACTAACCCAAACCGAACAGAAACAAAAGTTCAACAAAATAAACTTACTGGAAAGACCTGTAGACTCCTTTACTTCCTTCTCAATCATTGCAAAAGCTCTAGTTTAGCCATCCGGAGTTCCTTGATCCTCAAGATCCATTGCTGGTGTTCGGTGGACTACACTCTCCTTTCTGCTTGCTTGTAAAGCCAAGTTTTCTCTCTTCTTAGGACAATCATCGAGCAGGTGCAACTTGCTGCCACACTTGAGACAAGCGCCCGAGAGCTTCCAATACTGACCCTAATGTTGCTTCTGACAATGTTGACATATCGATACACACCGACCCTTCTTTCCCGCTGACACATCTTTTCTAAAAAATTTTCTCTTCTCAGGCAATTTCTGATCACGACCTTGAGGAGCCCGAGAAGCAGTCAATCAGTCCACTAACTGTAGCAACCCTCGAACTAACATCTCATCATCGAAAATGGAACCAGTTTCTTTAGCTGAAGGACGATCAGGAACATTCTGATCAACTTCGATCGGGTTTACACTTTCCGTTGTCTTGCCCACATTCTCACGCGGATCAGACTCCATCTAGACAATACATAAGACACATATGCATTAGGCCACGACACAAAACCGACTCGTATGCAACGACTCGACACTTAAACAATCAAGGATAACCAGAACCGCCTAAACCTGGCTCTGATACCACTAACTGTAACACCCCAATGCCCCCGTTGGTAGGATACCTGTGCGCTACCACGACGCTCACTCACACACAAGTATACATCTCAGCGGAAGCAAACAATAAAGCTATAAAACACAAACAAACTAAAAACATAATATATATATATACAAATCAAATTATACACTATCCGATTATTACATAAACAATATACAAAAGCAATATAGGAGGAGAATAAAAATAACAAAAACACTTCTAACTCCTATGTGGCCAACCCTGCAGATGCGTGACTTGAACCGAACCAAAACCTGCCACCTATACGGGAAAAGAACCCGTGCTAAGCGATAACGCTTAGTGGGGAGGAAACAAAGACAAAGAGCACTATACAATAATATTATGCAAAAATACATATAAATAAATAAGCATTCACAGACTGAAATCTTTAAATAACAGAAGACAAAGATACACAACACGAAATTACCAAAATTAAGTAATTAACATAACAACATTATACTTAAATCCAAAACACCAACTGAAGTCACTCAATAGGACACAACACCTTACTAGGCAAAACTTAACACCTCAATAATAGCATGAATTTCATTTGCTGTGGATATGGGAATGCTTCGCTACAGGGGATACTGCGAACAGTATCAAGTGAGAGACCGGAGCCTCGATCACACACTACACTGAGTTTTGTCAAAAGAGAGTGAGACCGAAGTCTCAAAACATTTTCGCTATCAAAATGACCATCTCGGAGGTTGGCCGAAAGACCCAAACGGGGCCAACAGAAGCAGCTGCACTCAAACGCTTTATAAGCATGCTTATCTATCCACTACTATGACACTTCAGGCTCAACTCACTCACTCACAACACAACACTTGACAAGACCAACCCAAAAGTGAAAGCACTAATCATAGCAATAATCATTACTCAGGGTCTACAAGAATCAGGAAAGAAAACACTATTATATCATAATTATACACAGAAATAGCACGATTAACATACACCTACACAAGGCAGAAAACATAACCCATGCAATAGTGAGAAACTGTGCAAAGTGGGGTAAAAGAATCACTTCGGAAAAATAGGGCAGGCAGGAAGGGCATTTGTCACGATCGTGACGGGCATCACGCTCGTAACAGAGAGCAGGGTACCCCATCACGCACTCGTAACGAAGCACGCTCGTCAACCGCTCGCAATACTTGAGCTCTATCGCGCTCGTGACAAATTTTGCGCCCACGACAGAGACAGGACACTTCTCCTTCGCGATCGCGCTCACAGGCGCGTTCGCGCTGGGGCTCGGCTCGCCACAGCTCGACCTACCGAGCTCTCTGTTGCGCTCGCGATATGCATCGCGCTCGCTACAGAGGGCTCCTCAGCAACAAGAGAGCCATTCCGCACTCTGTCACGCTCGCGACAAACATTGCGCTCGTGACAGAGCCCAAAATTGCCTAGGAATTGTTCTTCACTGCACTTCCTTCTATCTCATCCGACGCCAAAATCACTCAATCATGCACTAATACTTACCTCATCAATCCAAAGCATACTAAGACATGCTTAACATCAACATACACTCAAATCACACTAATTTTCACAAGAATTTACAATTGAATCACTAAGGCAAACAAATCATGTTTTACACTACTCATGAAATTTAGCACCAAACTCACATGCATACTACTCAATCGCTAGCATGCGTTGCTAACAAAATACTCAAACCAACACATACATAAACTCAAACGGAGCACACAAAATTTCCATGAACTCAAACACAACATGCACACGTGATCCGAAAGAGAAAACAAGCAAACAAAGCTCCCAAACCTCTTGTAGTTCAAAACCCAGCTGATCTTCAACCTATAACCTTCTCCTTGCCTTTGCTCTTCTTCTTGCCACCAACAACTTGCACAAACCCAGCCAAACAAACACCAAATCAAACCCAGAAATCCTAGCCAAAGAAAATGAAAAAGGGATGAAGAAGAAGAAACGAGACCCACATGACTTACCTCTTCAAAACCCAGTTCCAAACTTCAGAAATCCAACCTCAAAACTCAAGAAAGCACACAAGGGAGTGGTTGAGAGCAGAAATGAAGAAAGGAAAGAGAAGAAAGAACGGGCAAGAGTGAGGTAAGAGGGAGAGAGGCAGCTTCCACGGGAAGTTATCCCATTTCAGCCTTGCCTCTCTCTTCCTTTCACTTCCCTTTCTTTTCCTCATTAATTTCCCTAACGACCATGCCAAGTGTCACACTCCTCTAGTCCCAAGTGTCCAAATCTTGACTATTCCTTCTTTTAAGCACCATACACACAACTCACAAGATAATCTCTCTGTTAAACCACTTCTTCCTTGGTTCCAAACTCATAATCCACTAGATAACTTCTCACTTTAAAACTTTATTTAAAATTCTTCAATTAGGTCCTTAATTATTCAAATTCCCACATGCATAAATTACTGAAATACCCTTAAATTTCTGACTTAACATGGGAATTCCTACTAGGCCCTTTTTGGGTTGTTACATAAAGAGTAGCAACTTACCAACAATCACATCAGGGGAATCTTGCTCATCCCGAGCTCTCATGGCATAAGCTCTAGCAGGAACTGTCAAAGGATGATCAACTGACTCTGATGGAGCTCCCTCTCTATGCCGACCGCCTCGACCTCTACCTCAGCCTCTACCACGACTAGCTTGCGGAACATTCGAACTAACTCTGCTAGCTTCACGCTGATCACCTGAAGCCTCATTATACCTCAGACAATTTGCCAAGTAGTGATCAGTGCTACCACATCTGAAACAACCACCCGTGAGCCACCTACACTCACCCCAATGGTGCTTACTGCAGTGAGAACACTCAGGTAACACATCAGGCCTCAACCTAGAACCACCTCTACCAGAACCCCTAGTAGAACCTTGCCTCCTGCCTCTCGAAGTAGTGCCTGAAGAAGATTCATCATGCGGGTTCCTATACCTCTTATCCGATGATGATGACGATCCAGATCCTCCACGCGGGGGATTCCTCCTCTGAGCTCTCTCTCTTAGAACAGACTCAGATCTCTCAGCCCGAACTGCTGGTTGTACAATCTGATAGTACCCAATACCCGAAGTACTCATCAGAGAAATAATCATAGCTCTCAGCAACTCATTCAAACTGGCCTCAAAATGCCTACATCTGAACTCTTCAATCAAAACACCTTCTGGAGCATGCTTAACCAAATGGTTGAATTCCTCCTCAAACTATGATACTGACATAACCCTTTGCTTCAAACTCAGAAACTGTGCCCACTTAGCATCCTTGTACTCCCTAGTCACATACTTGTTGGTGAATTCTCTCTCGAAAACTCCCATGTGATCGGGTCAGGCAACTGAGGATGCCTATGAACCAACTTCCACCAGTCATAGGCAGACCCCTAAAGCAAAGCCACAACACTCTCAACTTGCCTATCAGCAGGACACCTAGTCTCCTCAAACACTCATTCCACTTTCTCAATCCATTTCTCAGCAAGCTCAGACTCATCCAAATCGGTACCATAGAAATCCTCTGCACCAACTGTCCTCATACTCTCTAAAGGTACTCTCGGAGCAGTCACCCTATCCAAGACTCGAGCCATGTCCTGAGAAATCTTCAACATTGCCTTGAAGGGCATGGCTATGGTCTCAGGCTGAACCCTTGAGTTTGAGCCAAAATAGACACTGAAGGATCAGCAGCTTGGGGATTCACACTTTCAGCGGACCCCTCAAGCGACCCACGAACAGAATCAGAATCCATCTAAAAGAAATACAAAGATAACCGCATTAGCCAACACAGTCCTAAATATATGTCTATACACAACAATCACCTAGAAAATGCCTAAACCAGGGCTCTGATACTAAAAACTGTAACACTCCTTTCCCATACATAGGAGAACCCATCCGCGAGGGAGTGAGAACCCGTACGAGAAGGGGTGTCACACAACATACAGGGTGGAGCAACATATAATCATATAATATAAACATACATATAAAAAGCGGGAATTAAAAACATTAAAACCAGAAGATCATTCATTCTTAGAATAACAATATTCATTTACATAATTGTTTTGATACCAACCTAATTGCATCATTCAGAGATACATAGCGGAAGCTTACAAAAACTATATACAAGAGAGATATCACTATTACAAAATAATCATGATACAAAAAGGGAAACTAAGTCCTAACAACAATCCCACTGTGTTGGCTTGATTAGCGGCGACTCTCCCAAAAGCTATACACCTTCCGCACCTACACGGGTGAGAACACCGTGCTAAGCGATAACGCTTAGTGGGGAAACAAACAATAATATATGGACGGCCATTCACAATGGTCGTCAGGGCAAATCACATACGTTAATGGCATACTGAAAATCATAAGATATAATCACAATAGAATTCCATTCATAACCATGCAAAGATTCAATAAACATATTCATATGCCAATGGATTCATATCCTCGTATTAGAGTCATTCAGATTCAAATACTTATAATCATACTCATACGGATCACATACTTATAATAATATCAGAACAAATCACGACACCTGCTGAGTCACAGTAGTGGATAACGAGTAAATGCGTAGCGATACCTTACGGGTACGAATTGACACGTAGCGGTACCTTACGGGTAGGAATCGGGAAAATAGTATCATATTTTCTCTTTTCAAACATTTTACAAAGGGATCTTAAACAAGATCCGAACACGTAGAAGTTCATGTTGAACTAAACGGGGACTTTATCAGGGTCCTAAATAGTACAAAAGCTGCAGCAAAAGGACTCTTTTAGGCATGGCTAACTATCCACTAGAATGACTCTCGCAGGTCATGCATAAGCCATAAAATCACATTCAAGTATAACATATTGTTTATAAAGGAGAACCATGAACTTAGATATGCATAGCACATTCGGTATTCAAACACATCAACCAATACAATTAGATATAGCGATTAATAACTAATTGAAATGACACCAAATAAGGTTAAGACCAATAATAAATGAAAAACGAATTAAAAAAACGAAAGTTGCTAACTTCAAAATTTGCAGGGCAGAGACGTTTTACACGGCGGTATGACATTTCCTTACCGCCGTGTAAGACATCTTACACGGGGGTAAGGCAAAACCATACCGCCGTGTAACATGCCACACACAATTGGCAGAATGCTTTTGCATGGCGGTATGGACCATCCATACCCCCGTGTAAAATGCACAGCTCAGAAATCACACAAGGCAGAATGACTTTACACGGCGATATGGGAAATTCCTCACCGCCGCGTCAAATCATGACAAAGCATTTCTGGGGAAAAACTTACGATTCACACGGGGGTATGACATACCATACTGCCGTGTGGATCGATAGAAACCCAAAAATTGCACAGATATCAACCCAACTCATGCACAAAAACCACACACCTAGAACTAAGACATTCCAAACATCAAACCAACTCCAACTCACCTTCCCAAAGCTCATAAACTCAAAGGAACATGCATTAACATGCTCAAATCATCCAACCAAGATCAATAATCATAACCTCAACTCATTCAAAACCCAGTAAGTCACAATCCGCAATATAATCAAATCATATATCATCTAATCAAGCCATACTCTAAGCTTTACTAACTCAACATACTAAGATTCATAGCATATAATCATCAAGAACATCAATGGTCATACAATTTCCCAGATCATCAAAGAAGAACAAATAAATAAAAATGCACAAAATTCCCAAATGAAGTCCCAAACCTGTAACTCCTATGCTCCAATTCACTTGGCACCACTCCCACAAACCTTCTCTTTTCCCTTGGGATCCCGAGGAGGCTCAACTAACAAACATACCCCAAAAATCATACAAATAACAAACCCAAATCAAAACTCCAAACCAGCAATTTAAGAAGAGAAGAATGAAGAAGAAGAAAATAAATAGCAACTCACCAATCAGAGGTTAAGAGATTATCAATTACCACCAACAATCTCTTGAATCCTAGCTAGGGCACTCTTGAAATGAGAAAAGGAAGAAGAGAAGTATAGAGAAGAGGAGAAACGGGGAAAGAGGAAGCAAAATCTGCTTTCCCTTTTCTCTTTCTTCTTCTATTTACTCTTTTCCTAATCCTAGACACATGTTACTTCCTTATTAGTGGGATTTGATCACTCACACCCTACCCACATACACTACAACATCGACAATGCTATCCTCACTAATGCACACCCTACCAACATGTGAGCATGCACACACTAACACAACTCAATACACATACACCCTACTAACATATATGCACCCACACGATATTACAACCCATAAAACATGCATTTTGCCCAAAATACCCTTAACACATGCCAAAACTCTCACACATGCACACATACACATGGTAAACATGGCTCAAACTATTAGGGGGGAATCGGGGTGGGGGTGTTACAAGGAGGGCACCAGATCTCATCAAGAACATGCTCTATCTTCTCTATCCATTTCTCAGCATACTCAGACTCATCCAGAGTAGTCCCATAAAAATCCTCTGCACTAGCTTTCCTCATACTCTCATAAGGGCTCTCGGAGCTGTCACTCTCTCTAAGACTCGAGCCATATCTTGAGAAATCTTTAACATTGCCTCAAAAGGCATGGCTGCGGCCTCAGGCTGAACCCTAGGTGTTTGAGCTGAAACAGACACTGAAGGTTCTACTGCTTGAGGTTTCACACTCTTAGCAGACCCCTCAAGTGTCCCACGCATCGAATCAGAATCCATCTAAAACAAACACAAAAAACCGCATCAGCTAACAAAGTCCTAGACATATATCTATGCACAACAACACCCAGAACACGCCTAAACCGGGGCTCTGATACCAAAAATTCTAACACCCCCTACCCATACGTAGGAGAACCCATCCGCAATGGAGTGAGAACTCGTATAAGCAAGGGTGCCACCAAGCAAAGCGATGCAATAACATTCACACACATAATATCAATATACAAATATATAACGGAATTTAAAACTTTACAATCAAACTGATCATTAATTCATAAATGAAATAATAATATACATTACATAACTGTTCTGATATTACCCAAAGAATTACATCTTTCAAAATTACAATGAGAGCTCACTATTTCAAAAAAAATCTGAAAATAAATGCTAAGTCCTAACCTCAATTTCCTCTATGTTGGCTTGACTTGCGATGACTCTCCCAATAGGTAACCATAATCCACACCTGCATGGATGAAACACCCGTGATAAGCGATAATGCTTAGTGGGGAAATAAACAACAGTAATATGGATGGCCATTCACAATAGTCGCCGAGCCAAAATGCGTACATAATGGCATATGCTGATAATCACATTACATATAATCATAGTTGAATCGCAAACATAGCATTCGAAAGCTCATAATCACATTCGTATACATATACATTCACATACTTATCATCATAGCCTATCGGATTTCTCATTCTCATAAGCATAACATAAACAAACGATACACCTGTTGACTCACAATAGTGGATAACGAGTAAACATATGGTAGTACCTTATGAGTATGAATCTAACTGAACGCATGGCGGTACCTTACGGGTACCAATTGAAAAGCAACAGCACAATTTCTCATTCAAAAACATTTTACAAAGGGGATCTTAAACAAAATCTAAACACATTGAGGTTTGCGAGGAACCAAACGTGGGACCTGATCAGGGTCAGAATGGAACAGAGGGCTGCAGCTAAAGAACTCTATTAGGCATGCCTAACTATCCACTAGATTGACTCTCGCAGGTCATACATAATACAATTTATGTTCCAAAGTATGACATATAATTTATCAGAAGACATCATACCATTATACATATAGAAGCATGTTATAATCCATACAGTATTAAAAACCCATGTAGAAGAGATAAGAAATTCATTTTAGCCAAAACAGGGCAATTTCGAAAAAACTGGTCGAGTGGAGATTCACTGTCGCGATCGCGACAAGAGTCGCGCTCGCGACAGTGGCCAAAGGCCAAGCATGAAGAAAAAGCTAAGGACACGAGTCGTACAGGTTGACACGACTTGTGTCGATGCTCATCTTGGCCTAAAGGCCGATCGTGAGAGGGAACAGGTGAAAGCACGAGATGCGCTCAAACAGGACGACTCGTGCTGAAGCTCCAAAGCCAGTCGCGAGTCGTGCTTGCATGCACGACTCGTGACTTGGCTTCTAGCTCGCACAGATTGCCTGTTCCTCAGCATACTCCAATCGGATCTCCCCATCTCTCATCTGATAGCCAAGAACTCCGTCACGCGAGCGACTAAGAGCCGAAAGCCGAATGCCGAGAGTAGAAATCTGACCGGGAAGGGGAAAGCTGGGACACGGGGCATGCTTGGTCATCATGTCTCATGCTGGTGCCCATCACCATGTCACAAGTCGTGCTCCAAAGCACGTCTCGTGACCTGGCTTCCCAGCAAAGCATTTGTGAGTTACACTTTTTAAATCGAAAACTTCCCATCTTTCGACCGACAACTGAGCGTTGTGTACTTAAGGCATGTTTGATCGGAAGATGGTAGTTCAATCTGGACTTGGATACATTGATCCCGCATTCCAAATCTGCAGAACTCCCTTAGCTCCAAAACGCACCCCAAAACATCAAAAGCATTTTCCAAAAACCACTTTTCTCAGATTCAACACTTTCAGCATCACAAACAACAACAAAACATACTTTTAACATATTTCATACAATCAATTCATTAAGTAGCAAAAATCAAAGCTTGACAGTAGCAAAATCCAAAAAATTTAAAGTAAATCCATTCAACTCAAATTTGCTCCTCTAATCCATCTTTCGTGCATCACGACTAACATTTAAACTCACATGCATTTCACAAACATCATGTTTCCAAAAAATCAAAAGGAAATGCATCCAGAAAAAAGAAATTCCCAAACTTGTCAATCTTAAGGTCCTAAATGCAAGCTCCACTCCCACTTGCCTTATCTTTCCCCTTGGGATCACGAGTAGGTGCTTCTAAACCGAAAAACCCAAAAAATCACACAAATACAAAACCTAGGTTAAAAACACATCTAATAAACCGAAAGGAAAATGAAAGAAAAAGAAGAAGAAGAAAAGACTCAATAAATTTACCAAATAGAGCTTGAAAGCTGATCAATTCCCACCAAACCCACTTGGATCCAAGCTAGTGCACACTTGAAGGAGAAAGAGCAAGAAGAGATAAAGAGAAGAGGGAGAAAAACGGGAAAGAGATAGCAAAATGGCTGCTCCCTTTTTCTCTCTTCTTCTATTTATATCTACTTCCTAAAACCCTAGACACATGTCACCCTAAGATTAGTGGAACTTGAACACTCACACCCAACTAACATGCATGCATGTGACGCACACTGAACCTAGCAAAGGCCCTCACTGATCTCGCCTTCTAGGATCGATGGATTGGTGCGCTTCTTTTTTATCTTGGGCATCATGAGTCATCTTGGATGCCTCCTTTCCAATAAAAAATTGGAAAGGATCATCTAGACTCACAACGCCTTTAGGCACCTTTGAGGTATTTTTATGTCTCCACCCAATTTACAAGAAATTGGGAAAGGTCTCTAACCTCTACTGGTCTAAAGCAGAGATTTTGTAACACCTCCATACCCCCGGTAAGGAATATCGGGGCGCCACGCGGGCACATAAGTATACACATACATATACATACACTAGCGGAAGCGGTAATAATAAACAATTAGAAATAAGTTGGGCCCAAACAAAATTACTTTTATTATACATGTTCATTTTTCGATTCATATACATATACTTTTAACGATTACATGTAACAACTATACTCTTTATTACATAATGATGTTACTCAAAACATCACCAACTCTACCTCTAATTTATACAAAAAGATACAGCAAAACTTCCTAGTGGCCCTTGACATGCAGATGCACGTTCTCTGATTCAAACCTGTAACCTACACGGAAACAAACATCCGTGCTAAGCGATAACGCTTAGTGGGGATGAAAATAATACAAAAGACTTCTTTCCGAAGTAACACATAAATCACACATTTCATATAACACAATCAAATATCTCATGCATATAACTTTCACACACTTATACAGGGCATATAATCAACTATAGCAATCACCATGTGTTCACATACATGTAATCATGTACTTGTATATAGATCTTTCATGTATTTAAACCTTACTCTCATGTACTATGACATTTATTCAGAGCAATACTTTTAATCGTCTCAAGTTCACTACACAACATTAATAAGCCTGAATTCCTTTCATGGTGGATACGGGTAACTCTAGATACTGTTTACAGTATCTTATATGTGGAGAATTAACTCAATCTCTATGGAATACACGAGGTATTCCGAACTCTGGGCACAATTAAGGCCAACTCTAGCAGCTGCACTCTAGCCCTTTATAAGCATGCTTATCTATCCACATAATGGTAATCAGGCTCAATAACAATTCAATTATACGCTACTCTGATGCCAAAGCATAGATTACAACTCAAGTGCACTCATCAACTTCAGAGGCATTTAATTCATATACAGACTTTATAAATCATGTTCAACAACTAAAAGCATGTAACATTTACATTCCATGCATAAACTCTTATATCACATCATCATATATATGCAATCATAGGTTCATACATTTTTATCACGCCATTTACAATCCTTAATACAATTATACATTGTTACTTTATTACTTAAATTATCAATCTTAAACATACTCAAATGCATTTCCCCGTTGATAACTACTTTATAGTCATTTGCTAACCCTAAACATGCATAATAAGCTAAGGGGAAGGGTAAGGGGTTGACCCATGGCAACTAGGAGCTCAAAAAGAAGAAGAAAAAGCTTTATATGCATTGTTCTGTCGTGAGGTCACGACTTGTGTCGCGATCGCGACAGAGGCTCGCCTCTGGTGCCTCACGAGACTGCTTTTTACCCTAAACTTGTATCGCCAAAACCACCCTCTATACCACATTTTTAGGCAAAGTGGTCTTATAATAATTGTTTACTAGGATGTTATATTTCAAATGGGACAAATTCCAGGTCTTTTTGACATCTAGAACTCCAGATATGATTCAAACAATCTATACTGTTCCAGTGAACCTGCCAAAACAGGGTCACCTACGTTCTAATTACTTTTCGGGATACTTAGAGCCAGAATTAGATCAAGTACCCTCTTAGAAAGTTTTAGCTACGAATCTTAGGTTTCAGATACAATTTGAATCAACTCAATTGAATCCCTATAACTCTACTTATCACAAATACAATACACAGAGGTCTAATGACAATCTGAACAGAATTCACCCACAAACATACTTTACACATGAAAGTTGTATGTAGACCATCTAACACGCATATAATCACAACATATCCATATACATATACCATAAAATACTGCAAGTAATCAAAATGAAAGAAATAAAGATCGTACACGATCCCTACCTCTAGGAAGCTTTAACTCTGCCCTCTACTCTATACCGACCTTCTCCTTGCCTTTGTCCACTTTCTTGTTCCCCACTTGAATCAAAACCATGCAAACACTTGGGTTACTATTCCTTTTCCTTTAAATCAGAAACAGGAATAACAAAACAGAATACCAATACTAATAAATGGAGTCACTTACCTTCTTAGGAGACCAATTTATTTCTTTACCCAAACTCTTCAAACCAATCCAAATGAATCACTCAAAATAGTGCAAAGAAGAAGAAGAAACGAAAGAAAGGCAAAATAAGGGAAAAGAAAGAAACCAACGTGAACAAGAGGAATGAAGAGGGAAGTTGGTCAATCTATATTCAAATCCATTAATTGGCCAAAAGCACAGCTATGTTCACTCAAGAGCACAGCTGTGTTTTGCAATCCCTTATCCAACATTAAATATCCCCATTAAATGCCACTTTACCTCATAAATCCATGCCTATCCCTTAGTCAAATACATGTATATCTCTTGCCACTTGTCTCCCTCCTACGCAGCCATGTGTCAACTCCCTACAATCCCACGTCTCTTAATCCCACTTGTGCACACATTCCACGGGAGGGTCCTGTCGCGCTCGCGACCCTTGTCGCGCTCACGACAGAACGCTCTCACAGAAAACTCAACCGTTTTTAAACTAGAACTCCATAATTCTTCTTGGGCCATTCTGGGGTGTTACAGATTTTGGGTTTGATCCCTAGTGGAGTCGCCACTGTGACGCATGCCGAACCTAGCAAAGGCCCTCGCTGAGCCCACCTTCTGGGACTCGAGGGATTGGTTCGCGTCTTTTTGATCTTGGGCATCATGAGTCATCTTGGATGCCTCCTTTCCAATAGAATATTGGAAAAGATCATCTAGACTCACAATGCCTTTAGGCACCTTTGAGGTATTTTGGAGTCACCACCCAATTTACAAGAAATTGGGAAAGGTCTCTAACCTCTATTGGTCTAAACCAAAGAAGGTGTTCGGAACTTCACTCTTATTAATGACTTAAGTTTATAAATGAGTTTTTAAGAAATCAAGATTCCATCTCTCATCTCACGCGATAATGCAGTAAATTTAAAGCGCATTCATTCACATAGGAAAGCAATAAATAAAGCAGTAAATAAATAAATTATAAAATAGAAATTGGGATAGAACAATCCCCCAAAATAAATAATAAATAAAAGGAAATGGGACAGAACAGTCCCCCAAAATAAGAAAATATAAACAAACAAATAAATAAACGCATAAAAGAAATTAAAATGCAACATACATAAATCGGGTCATGAATTTGAGGAACATTGTTTCCTTTTTATTTATTAGAAAAATTGGAGAACCATTTTTAGGATATTGATTGGAAAAAATCGGGATGAGTGATGCCATTTTATGAAAACTAATTCTCCATTTTGAAGGTGAGATTTTATTTGTTAAAATAGGACATTGGTCCATTTTATTAAAAAAATTCCAAGTTATTAATTATTGTAAAAAGTATGACTTTCTATAATGCGTAGAATATAAAATGCATTTTACATGCAAAATAAAAAAAAAACAACATAGTAAAAAGAAATAAAATAATTAACATGCAAACCCTAAATTGAAGGTCTTGGATCTCCCGGTCTTTTGACCCGAGCATGAGCGTAACTCGCAAAGATAAACAATTTTGAGACAGCAAAACAAAAGAAAATAAAATGTTAGTAAAGTAAATTAAATAATTAATGTAATATGAATAAATAATTAGATAAAAACTAATAAATAAGCTAATTAAAAAAACCAATAAAAATAATTAAAACTTGATAGATAATACGACAATAGCATTAATAAATAAGACAAAAATTAAATAAAGCAAATTATATTCATGCATTTATGTACATAACAGAAGAGAAAAGAAATGACCAGGGAAGAAGAGAGCAGTGCACAACTCGTGCATCCTTGCACGAGTCGTGCAAGGAAAGCACGACTCGTGCATCTCTTGCACGAGTCGTGCAAGGAGAGCATGACTCGTGCAAGAGGTGCACGAGTCATGCACACCTCTCACAACTCGAACAGAGAGACAGGGGAGCACGCATCGGACAGCAAGAAATAAACGTGAAACTCGTGCAGCAGGGATACGACTCGAATGAAGGTTCACGACTCAGACAAAACAAAGAGACGATCAGAAGAACGCATAAACAGGGATGAATAGAGTATTTTCAATAGATTGAAAAAAACATGGCATTAATCCATCAAAACATGCATAAAAGAACAACAAACATGCTGATTAACCATAATAAATATTTTTTTGCTCATGTCTGATAATAAACAGCAACAAACATGCGATATACAGATTAATAAAATCAAATGAAAAATAAATAGAGTATGTACATCACAGGAAACTTAGTAAAGAAAAATAAGAAATGAAAAAGAAAGAATGGAAAAGAAGAGGAGGTTTACCTAGTAATTACCCTCAGAATGACTTTAGATTGCAAGTTAAGAAGCTCTGATTTACTTGTTAATTTACTTGAGAAGAAGATCAAAACAGAGACTTTGAAAAACTTTTAATAAAAGTTACGTGAAGTAAGAAATGGAAGATGAAGGATGATTGAATTTTAAACGTAAGGAATTAGTTTCCTGCGTTTAAGAACAATCTCAGAATGCCTTGAGAACCAAAAATCACTTTCTTGCTGAAAGCAGTTCTTCTTTATGTGTTTTTCTTTCCTTTTCCATTTTCCAAAATCCACTCTCTCCTCAATAATTCCCACTCCTCAATCATTCCCAATCCCTTTTTTTTCTTTCTTAATCCTTTCTTTTTATCTTAGACATGCATTGGGTGGTTTTCTCACCAAATCAGCCATCCACCCATGCCTTCAAACCAAATTCCCATGAAAAATGGGAAAAGAAGGATACTGGGGGCAGTGGGCAGGTGAGACTTACCTCACTAACGTGATGTTGCCTCTCACGTTAGTGAGATGGGCCTCACTAATGTGAGGCTGCATCTTACGTGAGATAGGCCTCACCAACTTGAGGCTTCATCTCACGTGAGATGGGCTTCACAAACACAGGCCCAAAAAAATCCTTCTCTTCTTTCAATTTTTTTTTAACGAAAAAACATATTTTTCAAGGAAACCATCACTTTGATCTGTCTTTTGCCTGCAAACAGGTATCATTTTCATCATTGGGTAATTTCGGTCTGGGCTGCCTCAGGACCCGGTGTCTACAGTTGCTCCTAATTTTGGGGAACGTAGAGCCTGGGTGCCTAGGTGAGCCAAAACTCAAAGAAAGAAAGAAGAGACACGTACCTGAGGCAACTGTCTTCTTGAACTTGGTGATGTTATTATGATGGTTGTCTCCATGTTGTCAGCGTGTTATCCTTTGTTGATGCGGTAGTGCCATGGTTGTGCAAACCCTCCGTGGAGCGGTAGTGCCGCCATTGTGTAAACCTTTATGAAGTGGTAGTGCCGTGGTCATGCAAACCTTTCATAGAATGGTAGTAACACCATTGCTCAAACCCTTCAGAGATTTGAAGTAGTAGTGTCATGATTGTGCAAACCCTCCATGGAGCGGTAATGTCGTCATCGTGCAAACCCTTTTGAAGTGATAGTGCCATGGTCGTGCAAACCTTCCTTAGAATGGTAGTGCCGCCATCGTGCAAACCCTTCTAAGATTTGAAGTAGTGGCCTTTGTGAGCCCTTTGATTGATTGTTTGGATTCATATTTTGACTGATGTCATCACTTGGCTTTTGTCGGTGTCCGCATCGAATCTTTCTTACTACATAACTGGAAAATCAAATATGCAGGAAAAATTGGTGAGCATGCAAGTGAAATGCATGAGTCATGCAGGAATGCAGGATAAGAATTCATCTGAGTGGATTTGGATGCGACGGCCGGTTTGGTCACAATTTGTAGTAGCATCGGTACCCTTTGGAATTGCTTTTGAATTTCGTGCCTTTGGGCATTACGAGGTTCTCCTCTAATACCTATAGTCATTCTTTTAAGGTAGTACGTCCCTTGTGGATTTTCACACTTGCTTTTCTTAGCGGGAAATGCGTCCTTTCGGATTTTCACATAACCCTGTGCCTTTTTTTTGCCTGGAATGGACCCAACCAAATCCTGCGGCTTTTATTTATTTCATTTTTTCTAGGATAGACTACCTGTTCCTAGGTTTTCACCCTGTCCTTTGGCCTAACTTTTGCTTAGAGCGCCAATTACGGTTTTTATCTCTAACGGCCTTCTTTTTCAGAAGCCAAAGTTGTCGTAGACACTGGGTCCTGAAGCAGCCCAGACCGAAGTTACCCAATGATGAAAATGATACTTGTTCGCAAGCAAAAGACAGATCGAAGTGATGGTTTCCTCGAAAAATATGTTTTTTCGTTTTAAAAAAAATAAAGGAAGAGAAGGATTTTTTTGGGCCTGTGTTTGTGAGGCCCATCTCACGTGAGATGAAGCCTCATGTTAGTGAGGCCTATCTCACGTAAGATGCAGCCTCATGTTAGTGAGGCCCATCTCACAAATGTGAGAGGCAGCCTCACATTAGTGAGGCGCATCTCACCTGCCCACTGCCCCCAGCATCCTTCATTTCCCATTTTTCATGGGAATTTGGTTTGAAGGCATAGGTGGATGGCTGATTTGGTGAGAAAACCACCTAATGCATGTCTGAGATAAAAAGAAAGGGTTAAGAAACAAAAAAAGGGGATTGGGAATGATTGAGGAGTGGGAATTATTGAGGACAGAGAGGATTTTGGAAAACGGAAAAGGAAAGAAAAACACAGAAAGAAGAAGTGCTTTGAGCAAGAAACTGATTTTTGGTTCTCAAAGCATTTTGAGATTGTTCTTGAATCCAGGAAACTAATTCCTGACGTTTGAGATTCAATCAGCCTTCATCTTCCATTTCTTTCTTCACGTAACTTTTATTAAAAGTTTTTCAAAGTCTCTGTTTTGATCTTCTTTTCAAGTAAATCAACAAGGAAATCAAAGCTTCTTAACTTACAATCTAAAGTCATTCTGAGGGTAAATACCGGGTAAACCTCCCTTCATTTCCATTCTTTCTTTTTCATTTCTTATTTTTATTTACTAAGTTTCCTGTTATATACATACTCTGTTTATTTTTTATTTTATTTTATTAATCTGTATATCGCATGTTTGTTACTTTTTATTATCATACATGAGCAAAAAAATATTTATTACGGTTAATCAGCATGTTTGTTGTTCTTTTATGCATGTTTTGATGGATTAATGCCATGTTTTTTTCAATCTGTTGAAGATACTCTGTTCATCCCTGTTTCTACATTCTTCTGATCGTCTCTTTGTTTTGTCTGAGTTATAAGCCTTCGTCCGAGTTGTATCCCTGCTGCACGAGTTGCACGTTTATTTCTTACTGTCCGATGAGTGCTCCCCTGTCTCTCTGTCCGAGTCGTGAGAGGTGTGCACGAGTCGTGCACCTCTTGCACTAGTCGTTCTCTCCTTGCACGACTCGTGCAAGAGATGCACGAGATGATGTGCACGACTCATGCACCTCTTGCACGAGTCGTGCTTTCCTTGCACGAGTCATGCACTGCTCTCTTCTTCCCTGGTTGTTTCTTTTCTCTTTTGTTCTGTACATAAATGCATGAATATAATTTGCTTTATTTTTGTCTTAATTATTAATGCTATTGTCGTATTATCTATCAAGTTTTAATTATTTTTATTGGTTTGTTTAATTAGCTTATTTATTAGTTTTTATCTAATTATTTATTCATACTACATTAATTATTTAATTTACTTTACTAACATTTTATTTTCTCAAAATTATTTATCTTTGCGAGTTACGCTCGCGCTCGGATCGGAAGACCGGGAGATCAAAGACCTTCAATTTAGGGTTTGCATGTTAATTATTTTATTTCTTTTTACTATGTTGTTTTTTATTATTTTGCATGTAAAATGCATTTTATATTCTCCGCATTATAGAAAGTCTTGCTTTTTACATAAATTAATAACTTGGAATTTTCTTAATTAAATGGACCAATGTCCTATTTTAACCAATAAAATCTCACCTTCAAAATGGAGAATTAGTTTTCATAAAATGGGATCACTCATCCTGGTTTTTTCCAATCAATATCCTAAAAATAGTTCTCCAATTTTTCTAATAAATAAAAAGGAACCAATGTTCCTAAAATTCATGACCCGATTTATGTGTGTTGCATTTTAATTTCTTTTATGCGTTTATTTATTTGTTTGTTTATATTTTCTTATTTTGGGGAATTATTTTATCCCATTTCCTTTTATTTATTATTTATTTTAGGGGTTTGTTTTGTCCCAATTTCTATTTTGTAATTTATTTATTTACTGCTTTATTTAGCGCTTTCTAATGTGAATGAATGCACTTTAAATTTATTGCATTATCACGTGAGATGAGAGATGGAATCTTGATTTCTTAAAAACTCATTTATAAACTTATGTCATTAATAAGAGTGAAGTTTCGAACACCTTCTCTGGTTTAGACCAATAGAGGTTAGAGACCTTTCCTAATTTTATGTAAATTGGGTGGCGACTCCAAAATACCTCAAAGGTGCCTAAAGGCATTGTGAGTCTAGATGATCCTTTCCTATGTTCTATGGGAATGGAGGCATCCAAGATGACTCCTGATGCCCAAGATCAAAAAGACGCGAACCAATCCCTCGAGTGCCAGAAGGCAGGCTCAGCGAGGGCCTTTACTAGGTTCAGTGCGAGTTACAGTGGCGACTCCACTGGGGATGATCGAAACTTTGCTTCGAAAGTGACTTGAGTTAAAATTATAATTGAGTTATTAAGAATCAAAAATTCCGTTTCTAATGGAAATTGCATTGCATACATCAGAACCTTAGAATTATGATAGTTGGTCCCCTATCTACCCCTGTGCATTCCTAAAACACGACCCTACTTTCACTCATTATAAGGAAGTGCTCGGGGTAATGACCAGCCCAAGCCTCGTACCATCAAATGGTATATCAAATGGAGATCCGATCGGTCGCTATCCTCGTGATGAGCTAGACCCGTTGGCAAGGGCCATGCTTGGGTAGACCTAAATTAACACCACCTTTGACCAAAGCTCATGTAACGGTAATAGATACTTCTACTAGGTGAAATGTACCATAATACTGCGCTTGTTATTTGGGCCTTCATATATTGAATAAAATCAATTAATTAAATGGTCTTCATCAAAGGCTTTCATGCCCCGGTGTGCCCATCTTAATTTAGTTGAATTATTTAAATACATAATGGCCAAACACTCATACGAATGTACATTAGTTAAGAGTTGTTATGCTGTCAGCTTTTCCACCATGCACTATGTGTGTCCAATGGGTTCCCTGTTAACCCTTGGATAAAGCCCACCTAGGAAAGAGACCGCATGACCTCGTGTATGGGAGAAATAAGGTCAGAAGGATCTATCTCCTTGCATGTGGTAATGGATGCTGCATAGCATGCTTGTGCATCACATGTCATTCATGGATGTCGAAAAAAATAAAATAAACAAGTATGTATATATATATATATATATATATATATATATATATATATATATATATGAGTATAATCACTACAAGAAATTACACCTTTTATGACGCAAAAAATTGTCATGAAAAATTCATTTTTCATCACTGAAAAGATAAGGTGATGAATTTTTATCGTCACAGAGAACGTAACGGTAGGCACTTAATATAAAAGTTTACGTGACAATTTACTTTTTTGTCACCATAAGTATCATTTTTTGTGACGAAAATAATTATCGTCATCTTTAGTTCTTACTTTTCATGATAAAAATTTTGTCATAAATAAAATTATATTTCATCACATTATATTGTTTATCGTCACAAAAGATTGGCATTTTTATGACAAATTTAAAATTCGTCAAGAAATTAAATATTTTTAATGATGAAACTCTACTTCTAGTTAAAACCATTAAGTATTGGTTACATAATTATCGTCACAAATAAATATAATTTTCGTCATAAAATATTTAATGTCGTCATTAAATCTAATACTTTAAGTGATGAAAAATGATTTCGTCATTAAATTAATGTATATTAATGATGAATATAAATCGCCATATTATTTTATAAATTAGTGACATAAATACGGACAAAAATAATTGTCATAAAAAATAGTTTTAGTGACAATT
This sequence comes from Excoecaria cochinchinensis, assembly GCA_947683425.1. NCBI lineage: Eukaryota > Viridiplantae > Streptophyta > Magnoliopsida > Malpighiales > Euphorbiaceae > Excoecaria > Excoecaria cochinchinensis. The sequence goes on from CANTUQ010000004.1 coordinate 11,799,423, forward strand.
TTTTATTGTCACTAAATTATATTTTTTTATTACCATATTAATATCGTAATTGTAAAAATTATATCGTCATTTATGAACTAACAAGTCGACAAATTATAACAAATATACTTGTCATATATGCGTTGTATTAAAAATGACACTTTTTAAATTTAATATTATACAATCAATTAAATTTCTAAAGAAAATCTAATATAATGTATTTATTCAAATAAATGGTTAATTAAATAAAAACATACTACCTAATGCAAAAAATAAAATTTGCATCCTAATCCAGAAATAAAATCTGTTGAAACTTGAAAATTTGCATCCTGTTCCTACAAAAAAAAATCATATATTAGATAAAAAAAAACTCAATCATGTAACACCCTTAATTTATACACACACTATGGTTCCAACGATACTGTACGATTATTTGATTGTCTTCAACTACTCTTAAAATTGTTGCGAAATCTGGGTAATTATTTTTCTTTTATCCTTTCACTATACCCATCAGCTCTATAGCTATTTAGTTTTACTATTCAATCAATCAAAATACAAATATTTCACTTAATTCTACCGAAATTTCGGCAGAACTTCCTCTATAATATTGTCTATCCTCCTATAAACAATAAAATCTTTACACTTCAAATAATCATATATTCATTCACCCCACTTCAATTCAAACTCCAACATAAGTTTGCCCATCGGATGTTACAATCTTTTTCCATATGATTTTCTACAAAATTTATAAAAGATCGTACTCCTTCTATGTACTCCTTAGACCATTTCATGGTATACATCCAACTCTTATCCATTTTTTAATATAACCTAAATGAAAATAATCATTATTAAGTAATTGAAAAAATAAAATAACATAGTTAAAGTTAAATTGAGCCCACATATATCATACATAACATAAAACATATATATATATAACTATTTTGAGTAAAATCTGCATACTATTTAAGTAGTTTTCAAGACACTAATTACAACATACAAAGGAATCTTATAAATTTATAAGATAAAAAAAAGGAGAAAAACCTAATAATGAAAAGTTGACACTGGTGTAGACCTTTAAAAATATAGTTGATTCTTGTGTATCCTAAAAAAAAGAGAAAAAATATATTAATATATTATAAGTATAAATATATTATTAATAATAATATAAATATTAATAATTGATAGAGTTTGGGTTCGCCCATGACTCTAATATGGATAAAGGTCCAATCCAGATTAAATTGAGTAATTTAATCTAATTAAAATTACCAAATATTATCTCAGAAAGAGTCTGAGTCAAACTAGAGTTAGGACTCTAGCTTTTAGGACCTCTATAAATAGAGATGAGGTCCTCATAATTTGGTAACGAGAAAACGTACATGCCGCAAGGTTGCTCGTTCCCACTCACAGTTTTCTGTCTTATCTTTCAGGGGCATTTAGATTGTGAACAAGTTGCTCTTATCCCGAGTGGGTAAAAGCCAGACCGGTGACCAAAAACAAATGAGATCCTTGTAGACGCTTCCGCAATGAGATTCTGCGCTACAAGAGGTAGGTACATTTATTTAATGTTACCTCCGCATTTAATTATATGCGTATAATTTTCCCTTAATTGGTATCAGAGCCATCGTTTTATTGCGTCCTGGCATACGGCTTTAAAATCAATCTAAAATTTTATGAGTAAAATTTAAAGATTAAGGAAGCATCAAATGCAACAAAATTTTGTTTTTTTATGTGAAAAATATATATGCGTGTATATTTTGGCTCAATTTCGTGTATGTGTACACTGAAACCCGAGGGATAAAATTGAATATTCGAAACGCTAGTCTAGAAATTGGGATTTTTTGTTTTAACCATTCAACTATGTTCACAGACCCCGAAAACCCCCGGCCGGCCGAAATCCGGAGAGCTGAATCAGCCGGGAAGGTGGCGCGTGGCTTGCACGCGCCACCACACGTTGGGCGCGTGCGCGTGGGCGGTGGCCCACACGCGCGCAAACACGTGTCAAGGAATGACGCGTCCTTGACACGTGGCCCAATCATCGTTAGCCACGTGGCAGACTGAGGTCATGCCACGTGGATCCGACGTGTCCCTTGGTGCCACGTGGGCGCCAGGTGGACCAATAGGGGGACGACACGTGGCAAGGCCAGGACCTGCCACGTGTCATGATGACGTGTCAGGGGGACCCACGTGTACCAATCAGAGTCCGCCACGTGTCAAGCCACGTCACTGCCACGTGGCATGACACGTGGCTGCCACGTGTCCACATGTTGCCACGTGGGCAACACGTGGACCAGTAATAGTTGGACACGTGTCACATTGTGGTGTTGACACGTGTCCGGCCAGTTGAGGACGCGCGTGTGGCGCGTGGGGGCGCGTGAGCGCGTCCCCCTCCCTCTCGTCGGCGCGTGGAGGCGCATGGAGGCATTTCCGACCTCCAAATCAACTCCATTTTTTTGCGAAAATATTTTTCAAAATATTTCTGATTTATTGGTCTATGTTTTAAAATTTTTTGACGACCATAGAATATTTTTGTTTATTTTTGAAAATAAATATTATAAAATATTTATGGAAAATGTGTTTTCTATTTTTAAATATTTTGACAAATTTTTTATATGATTTTTTGTCCTTATTTGTTGATTGGAATGTGTTTCAATCATATGAGTTTATACATGAGTGTATTAACCATTTAAAATTTCTGTAATGTGTTTCAGAAATGATGATAAGGACACCTATGATTCCGACAACCCCGCATGGGATTGCTTTGAGAAATGCAAGAGTGCGTTCATTAAGCAAAATAAGAATGCGGAGGACTTATCGAGCTGATGATATTGATGCTATTGTGCGTCATATATTGACTATGCATGATCAAATGCAGTAGTGCATTTGGATAGGAGGCTTAAGCTAAGGAAGGGATGACAGAGATAAAATCAAAGCGTTGGTTAATTCTTTTGCATATCATCCAGTCCTAAGAGAGCTTTTGGAAACCACTTGGTACATAGGAGATAGAGTTTATAAGAATTCTATCATCAATTTTTTGGCTAGAGTTGCCAAAAGAGGAGTGTTGAGGAGCAACATTCAATCTGTGATGAAATTAAGAAGTGGATGTAAAGTGCATCGTCCATGGCTTCATTAGCGAACTTATGAGTTCCCTTATGAATTGATGAAGTTGGTCAAAGAATCAGTCCCAGTGTCAGTAAAGGTCTTGAGGAGATCTAGTTTTCTAGATTAGTTGACATGAGTGTCAATTATAGTTAGCGTTTGATTTTATAGGATTTATGTTTCCTATTATTATTATTTGACATGTGTGTCTTATTTGAGGATTATTGGATTTGTTTATTGGTTAAATGAATGAGTTTATTCTTATAGCATTTGATTATTTTTTAATAAATGTGTTTATTTTAAAATGTTAATTGCCCTGCGATGTTTTATGAATAAAATGTTTGCATGTTTATTAAGTAGAGACTTAATAAAATAAAACCAATAAGATATCCCTCATAAGTTTAACAACTTCGTAATCCAATAATTTTGATTTACTATGCATGAAATCTTAACCTATAAAGTTGGACATTAGAACTTAGAAGGTAATTGGTACTCTAAGTATACTTTTCGAATTTAAGTCTAATAGAAAACTTTATTAGGTTATTATTTCAGGTGTATAGTAAATTGCATGTATTGCCTAATCTCCCACTAATAATGTGCAATATTGTTCCATTTGAGATCAGAGGATCTTAGTGGATGCTGCTTCCAAGTTATAATTATGAAATCTGGAATACAAAGATCTAGAATGTGCTTATAGAGCAAGAGGCTCTTAAATCCTAAAATTCAGTTATGGCTGAATTTGAGGATGACACTATATCCCAGCATAAGCAGGACCGGGATGCCTATGTGGCATCACATCACTAAACAATTTCGCAAGTATCAAAATGCAATGCATCTGTGGATCGCTTTGCAGGAGAAATTCAGAGATGTGACTCTGAATAAGCTCCGATCATTGACGATCAAATTTGATACATATCAGAAAAGTCTGATTATTCGATGCGAAAACATCTAAGAGAGATGGAAAGAAAAAGTGAGCTTAGTGAACCTAGTCATAAGTGACTGATGAACAGTAGGTCCAAACCGTTATCCATTCTTTACCCAAGAGTTGTTGGCATGTGAGAATGCAACTAACTCACATAGATAAGCAAAAAGATATTTGAGGATGTCACTTGTTAATTGAAGCTTGAAAGAGGCCGTCTGACAATGATTAAGGTCAATGTCATATGGCAAAGTCCTGTTCTAATAGAATGAGTTCTTATTAGAACAAGATAATAAGCTTCATCAATAGGGATAAAGAAAAGGCTTGAGAGCCTGAAAAGTAAAAGGAATAGAATCATGAAAGGTCCAAAGGCAAATGGGTGGTAAACAATTCAAGAGTGAAATGTTTCAATTGCCTAAAAGGATATTATGCAAAGAGACTGCATTGTGTCTTTAAAGATACACTATTTTGACTCAAGAGTGAGCAAAAATTTATGTATCTAGTTCTGAATTTCATTCTTTGTGGGTGATGAATTCAGAACCAATGGACCATATAACGAGGGATCGAGATACCTTTGTTATGAAATTTAGGTTCTGTTCTTGATTTATTGAAATTTGTTTTCAATATATTTTTGAAGATAACAGTGCACGCTTATGCTTGAATGATTTCTATTCTGGTTATGGATGTGGACCATGACTATTTTCCTTTAATTTGTTATTTTTCACATAGCTATGAGGATACTGTGAAATTATGGCATACTATATTAAACCATATTGGACAAAACTGAATGAGTCGGTTAGTCAAAGAAGGTTTAATAGGTGATTTAAATAAGTTTGAATTGCCTACATGTAAGTATTGCCTAAAAAGGAAAAACTAGTTAGAAAATCATTTGAAAAAGGTGCTAAAGCCTAATTTCCATTACAATAGTCCATTCTGACGCATGTGGTCAAATGAAAGTGAGGGCAAGGCATGAGGCCTACTATTTCATCACATTTATATATGACTGTACTAAGTATAGTCATGTCTATTTGAATTCTCACAAGTCAGAAGCATTGAGTTGCTTCACGACTTATATGAGTATAGCTGAGAATCAATTAGATAAAAAGATCAAAGCTTTAATAACTGACAAAGGTCAGTAATATCTTACAGATAAATTTAAAGCTTCATGTGATGAAAAGGATTGAACATTAGTTGTTCATTCCTATAAATCCACAACAAAACGATGTTGAGGAAAGGAGAAATGAGACTCTCCTATAAATAGTTAGATCTATGATGACAGAGGCAAATTGCCTATCTCCTACTGGGGAGATGTTTTATTGACTGTCACATATGTTCTGAACTATATGCCCTCTAAATTTGTCATTACCACAACTTATGAGTTGTGAACTGGTCGACAAGTTGACCTAAGCCATTTATAACTTTTGGGTTATAATGCTTACATCCATGATACCTCAATTTGGTAAATTTGAGACCAAGAAGCAGAAGAGTATCTATGTCAGATATTCTGAAGTATCAAAAGGATACATTTTCATGGGTGAGTAAGAAAATGGCACAGTGACGGAATTTGGATCACTAGACGTCATATTCTTAAGAGAATGAATTTCTAAAGTTGGGCGAAGTGAATTAAGATTTCACTTTATATTTCAGGAAGAGACCATCAGGATCACTCCATCCGAGTCGGAGGGAGTTAGAGGAAAAAGGTTAAGACCTTCATCCTCCAAACGATCCGGAAGTTCGAGACCTGATATGAATGGGAGTATTCTTGACTCCAGTGGGAGGAAAGAATACGGTATTCCTGACTCCATTGGGAGTATGGAACATAGTCCCAGTGGGAGCATTATGAATCACGATGAATATATGAGACATGTTCATCAAGATTCAGAACTGTAAAAATCTAAAAGGATAAGTGTTTCATGCCGACGATTTAAAATCGAAAGCTGGAATGAAGCCCTTTTAGTTATCCCACATGACAAGAAAGAGCATAATAATATTCAAAAAGCTTTTTCATGCCCATATAAGAGAAAAATGGACTAAAGCAGTGGAAAAAGAAATGGCATCCATGAGATCAAATCATGTTTGAGAACTAGTTGATCTATTGGAAGGACACAAATTGAGAATAAATGTATTCTCAAAGTAAAGCGAAAGGCTGATAGAGGTATCGAAAGATATAAGACTCAGCTAGTCGCTAAGGGGTTCATACAATAGAAAGAGATTGACTATGAGTAGACTTTCTCATTTGTTGTAAAATTTACGTCCATAAGATTCATTCTAGCCATAGTGGTGAGCTTGAATGAAGAGCTTCATCAAAAGGATGAAAAGACTGCTTTTCTCAATGGAGAAATGGATGGACCAACCTTTAGGTTTTATCAGAATAAGGCAGCAAACATAAGGTTTGCTGATTGATGTGTTCAATCTATTGCCTTAGACAGTCTTCAACACAATGGTACTTAAGACTTCATCATATAATCATGTCGAATGTGTTCAACATGATTGATGAAGATCATTGTGTTTATAGTAAAAGCTCTAAAAATGAATTTATTATTTTGGCATTGTATGTATACGACATACTTAAAGCTGAACATGATAAATGGTACGTAAATGAAATCAAAGATTGGTTATCGTCCAACTTTGAGACAAAGGATATGAGTCATGCATATTACATTCTTGAAGTTAAGATTTCAAGAGATCATTCGAGAAAATTGTTGTCTATTTCTTGAGAGAAATATATCAACAAAGACCTTGAGCGATTTAATATGCAAAACTGCAAACTCATAGATTACTCTATTGCCAAGAATCAGTTTCTTAGCAAAGATGTGTGTCCTATGAGGTCAGAAAATTGAACGTATGAGGAACGTTCTATATATGACAGTGCCATGGGTAGTCTTATGTATGCAGTATTGTATACAAGACATGATATATGCTATGCAGTGGGCATGGTAAATAGATATCAATCTAACCCAGACAAAGCACATTGGAAGCAATTGAAAGGATACTTATATACCTTAGAGGTACTGCAACCTATTCTCTCAATTATTAAGAAAATGATCTGCATTGAGAGAATACAGAGATGTTGATTGGGTAGGAGGTAAGGATGAGAGGAAATCCGCCTTAAGTTTATATTCTTGATTGGCAAGAGTGCTATCTCGAGGAGTAACAAGAATTAAACCCGTGTAGCCCTATCAATAGTGGAAGTTGAATTTGACACTTCCTCAATTGCAGTAAAGGAGACAGTTTGGCTGAAATGGTTTGTGAGCCATTTAAGAGTAACTGTCTTAGAGGTATTAATGACAGTCTTTAGTGACAGTTAGTCGTTGATAGCTTATAGTGGAGCTAAGCATATCAACATTAAGTATTAATACACGAGAGATATTGTTGCACAAGGAGAGATGTGAACTTACAGTACGTTTCTACGCATGCAGATCCGTTGAGTAAACCTATAACGAGAGATGTGTTTTGAGAAATACATTAGATCTCGAGGTTTGCGTAGAATTTAATTGGTACTGTTATATCTTTTTATTATCCCTTAACGTTATTATTTGCGAATAATAACTAAAGTTCATTGTTGGCAATACATGAGTGTGAATGTTTATGTGTAAACATTTACTGTTATTGATATGAGTTTGAGCATGTCGGACAGAGAGGTAGCCCACTCACAAGGGTGTTTACCTTAGTTTTGTCAATAAGTTGGCAAAGACTAAGATGAGGCGATTTTTGAACATATGAGATTGCTCGAGAGCCTGTTCAAAATAAAAGTGCCGTCTTGCAGAAATTACAAGATAAGTCTTGTTAAGGTGCGAGATAAAGACATACATAAAGTTGTATGCTTTGGATTGAGATCCAAAATAAGGATTGTATGAAATCCGATGGTTAGTTATTTGTAACTACCATGTTCTGTCTGAAAAGCCAAAAGTAGTCCTTAAGTAAGCGGACTAAAGTTGGGTGCTTCGGTGCATCGCAACCTTACGCTTCTGTATGGTGTTTAATATACACATTATCAAAATGTGAGACATGCGCTCCTTTAAGGGAAGGAAAGAACACCATAACACATGTTTTATACCGTGTGTGCTTTAGTGACCACAGGGATGGGAATTTAATGTTATTAATGATCTCAACTTTCCCTATTGTGAGACCCTATATAAATATATATATTTCGACCCTTAGAACCCTTAACTTATCCCTGAAGTATGGTTCAATGTGGCTAGCTTAGTTAGTTTCCAAGAGGTCCGGGAAAAATTTAGGCCTGGCGGATCTAACTAGAAAAGCGAGTTGAATTATGATGGATGGCATATAGTAAGAGGGGAAGATAGCCTTTGGATCACTTTCATAATGTTTTGTGGTTCACCGGCATGCCTATTAAAGTTTCTATGAGTAGAAACATAATAGTGAACACGAAAATTGTTTTATGAGATCATAAGTTAAAACAATGAATGTAAGAAGGCAATCTAGGGTTAGGCATACGTGAAGAAGAGGATCTTGTTTTTACGAGACGCTATATATCCCTAACAGGTGTATAGCACTAGTGCTCTCGAGGTATGCTGGTCACACAATCTATTTGCCAGTATAACTGAAGATTAAGACTGAAATGCGTTCCGTCATGTGCGAGTGGGAGATGATAGAGTTTGGGTTCGCCCATGACTCTAATATGGATAAAGGTCCAATCCAGATTAAATTGACTAATTTAATCTAATTAAAATTACCAAATATTTTCTCAGAAAGAGTCTGAGTCAAACTAGAGTTAGGACTCTAGCTTTTAGGACCTCTATAAATAGAGGTGAGGTCCTCATAATTTGGTAACGAGAAAACGTACATGCCGCAAGGCTGCTCGTTCCCACTCACAGTTTTCTGTCTTATCTTTCAGGGGCATTTAGATTGTGAACAAGTTGCTCTTATCCCGAGTGGGTAAAAGCCAGACCGGTGACCAAAAACAAATGAGATCCTTGTAGATGCTTCCGCAATGAGATTCTGCGCTACAAGAGGTAGGTACATTTATTTAATGTTACCTCCGCATTTAATTATATGCGTATAATTTTCCCTTCAATAATAATATGCCCAACATAAATAAATTTAATAAATTTACATGACATACAAAATATATTTACTGCTCCATTCACTTTAAGAGCTTCTACAATCACACTGCATTTCCCAATTCAATTTGAATTAAAAAAAAATCAACAAAATAGTCAAATAGATAACTTACATATAAATCTGTTTCTAGAATCAAAATGTAGAAATTAAAAATCACATGTCCAATAACTTATACTAAATGCAAAATAACCAAGGATTTAGTGGGCAATGCGTCCCTAGGTATGTCATTCATGGATTCGGAATGCGTTAAAAACTCAAAAATCCAATTCTCATCTCATTCAATCAGATGCTCTACTAAGGCAAGTTAGGTTGAATTATGCGTTAAAAACTACATATATATTACATATAATTGTGTTCCTAAGCAATCACTACCTAATGTTGACCTATTCCTTTAATTATGTATTATTGATTAACAGAACATATTCGGATTTGAATTGAAGAGCTGGTTTTATTATAATCAATTCAAGTCCAATAATTAGAAGCAACATGTACACTCAACGAATTAAGTGAAGTGGGTTGGGTTGAATCTATACAAATTAATATCATTTTTCAATCATCAGGCCTACAAATTCCACTAGGGTACGTAGCTGCAATTTAATTAACAATTTCATCTTGACATTCAATTTTTTCGAATTTATTTTTATAAGATAATTGAGTAAATATTCTATTAATCGCATTTGAAGTCTCTTGTTACTGATTAATAAACTTTTTTTTAACGAAAAGTATGAAGGCAAATTAACAAATGGCAGAACATTATCCATCATTTCATATACTCAAATATGATAAATCCTAAACAGCAATGTACAGAAAGCAGGATTTGTGTAACCACTAAATTCTTAAGGTACAAATCAATAAAACATAAGTATTTTATGTTTAGTTGTGGCATTCAGTAGAAAATTACTCAGTAATAATTCATTATAGATGAAGATATAGATCTAATTTATGCTATATTCACTCTCATCCAACTCTGTACTCTTCTAATTTTCTTGAAGCATAAAGAAAATCAAAATTCTTAAAAGGGACCAAAAAGAGAGAGAGATGGAAAGAAGAAGGAAACATTTATGAAAGATAAGAATATTAACTTTTGATTCATGCATAAGGAACAACAAATATAATTATTTTCGGAAAATCAGTGAAACATTCTCATAATATCCTTTAAGTAAAGTGAAAAACCAGTAGCAAATTCTTCTAGATATTATTGATTTAATTCATTTCTTCAAGGAAAGAGAAGAAAATTAACTCAAAAACTTAGAAAATCTAATACCCATCAAACAATCCACTTTTAATTACAATGAAAAGTAATCGAACACAGTCTACACAAAGATTAACCAAGTCATGGTTCTGTAAAAGAGTAGACTTACAGGAATTTGGTTGCAAATGACCAAACAAATCTACTTTACTTGAAAAAAATACTAACATCAACAAATAGACAATAATAAAACCTCACACAAGAAATTAAATTCTCATTAGCTAGTTATATACATAAGGAAGCCATTGAAAAAAAAAATAGAGAGAGCGAAGGACATGGTCTGAAATTAAATTCTCATTAGCTGGTCTTCAATTCTCTGCCCTAAACCACCATTCTTGAATTAATAATCAATATCACCATCACATTATAAAGAATCAATCAATAACAGAGACAAATTTATTCCAAGACCAAATGAAAATCAATTGAAAAATGAAATTAGATAGAGAAAAGGAAAAAAAAGAGAGCTATACATACCGATAAATAATAAAGCTAATCGGTGACAGAGGCTTTGATTGGCGGCTGGCCAAGGAAACTCTGGTGATGGTGGCTAAGTGAAAGAAGAACAGAGGAGGGAGGGAAAAACAGAAGTATCGAGTAGCTGCAGAAGTGAATTGGGATTTGGGGTAATAAAAAAAAATAGCGGCGATGGAGGCGAGGAGACAAGATCAGGAGACTTCCACTGACAACGACAGAGCAGGCTATGCCGGCGAGGTGTCTTCCACGGATGGCTGCTGCTTCAGCTTCGATTGAGACAGATGGTGCAAGCAAGACAGAGAGTGAGAGAGAGGGGAAAGAGAGGAAAAAATGGGATTTACATTAAAATATTATATTTTAATAAAAAATTTATTTTATTTAAATTTATTATTATATTATTAATTAATTAACTTTCTTATATAATTTAGTTATTTTTATAAAAAAAAGTAGATGACAAACTATTTTTGGTTATTAAAAAATTTATGAAGGACATTTTTATTTATAACATAAGATAATTTATTTATAATATAATTTAATTGTAGTAAATTTTTATTACAATCAATTGTGACTAAATATTATGGTAGCACAAATTGATTGTATTAGTAATATATTTATATTTAATCACAATATATTAATCTTTTCGTAACATATTTGTTTGTCACGAATTTAATTATTTTTTATGACATTACAACCAATTGTAACAAAATATTATTATTGTCATAAATTAATTATACTCGTGACGAATTTGTGTTTCGTCATAATATATTCATTTTTTGTGACATATTTAATTGTCATAAATAAAATCATTTGACACAATAATTTTATCGTCGCTAATGCATAAAATTGTGACAAAAATAATCCATGTCAAAACAATAAGCATTTCATGACGAAATTATATAGAGCAAATAATTATTTTTCTTGTTAAATTTTTTTTCCTCCAAAAGAAAAAAATTGGAAAATTTTCCTTCATATCAATGGTGGCAAAATTGTACCTCATCACAATATATTCATTTTTTGTGACACATTTATTCGTCATAAATAAAATTATCTTTGGAACTAAAATTTTTCTGAAAAAATAATTAGAAATTTTTTTTATCTTGATATCTTATTTGTGACGAAATGATTTTATCGTAACTAATTTACTAAATTGTGACAAAAATAATTAATATCACAAAAAATAAGTATTTCATGACGAATTTAGATGTCGCAAATAGTAAATTTTTCCGTTTTTTCCCTCCAAAAGAAAAAGATTGACAATTGTTCCTTCATATCAAAGGTGACGAAATTGTATCTCATCACAATATATTCATTTTTTGTGATACATTTATTTGTCATAAATTTAATATTTATTTATATCGATATGTTATTTGTGATGAAATGATTTTATTATCACTAATTTATTTAATTATGACAAAAATAATTCGTCACAAAAAATAAATATTTTGTGACGATTATATACATTGCAATAAGTTATTATTTTGTCATTAAATTTTTTCCCTCCAAAAGTATGGTGGGAAATTATCTCTCCTAAATAAACCATGAAGAAATATATTTTTTCGTCACAAAATTAATATTTTAGTGATGATAATTAAAACATAAAATGACACAAGATAATTTCGTTATAGTAATAAAGAGTATGGTGATGTTTTAAAAAATTGGTCGTTGTAAGTTATAATTAGTGACGAAATTTTATGTGTCATTAAAAAATTCGTCACAAAAAGTCAAATTTCTTGTAGTGAATATATGTTCTCTCATGTTGTGTGTGTGCATATCCTTTCATCTGCATATTATTTTTTCACATGTACATATCATCTCTTCCATGCATCACATAGTATCATTGTGATCTTTCACTCGTCCAGGACCATCTGCATAGCATAACCATGCATTGCACTTCAATCATGCATCATTCTAACAATTTGAGTTTTTCAGCCATCATAGATTCATCCAAGTGGACTAGAGGTTCTGACAGTCAACTAGTGAGGACAGACTCGCCTTTTAGATTGTTAGAATTAGTGCCTATTTTTGATTATGAGTCATTCTCAATAACCAGTGAATCATCTTCTTCACAGTATACTACAAAACTAAAAGTGGCCAACCCACTGAGAGAATCTGACCCAACCCGTACCCTGACTGCTGAGGAGCTGGATATGAGACTAAAGAAGTTTGAAAAGAAGGTTTTAGGCATGATTAGTGAAAGAATGGCTGCTGTGATGATTGCATTTAAGAGATAACTTAGAGAACTTACTATTACCCTAGTCAAACCAATTAAGGTTGGGGAGACTTTCATGTCAGGGTCATCGGCTAACATACCTCCTCAAGTTGTTCACTCAAGGGGCAAACCCTCAATCTTTTCACCATTTGAGCATGGGAGAGGTAAGAGACTCGCTTCAGAGTGTGATCCAGCTGAGATACAAGTCTTAAAAAAGAGCAAGGGCAAAATATGAGGCAGACTCAAATCTTTGTCTGAAGAATGCATCAAAAAGATTTTCGATATGGTCATTAGGATAAGTGGGAAAGACAGAAGATCAAAATCATTCATAGTAAGTAGGTATGTCCAATCTGTTAAATTTGGGAAGGAGAATGGGTGATCTCAAGGAAGAAATCATAAAACCACTCAGGCGAGTTTATATGTTTGTCTTCATATTTAAGCTTTTCAATAATGGTGTTCAATAATGGGGTATGCAGTACTGATCATTTAAATTATATCGATGGTTTTTGCTTATATTTCTCATGATTTCGCTATACATGATCACAACTATTTACATTAACTCATCAAATATCGCTGCATTTAATCTTGAAACTTTGGGGATTCCAAACAAAATCTTTATAGTATTTGATATAACTCCTGAAGAGAGGATAATTTTGAGAGATAATGTTAGAAAAAAAAAAGAAAAAAAAATAGCCTTTGCCTGGACCAAGTATGATGTGCTGAAAATTGACAAGGTCATTCTTGAGACTATGCTACTTCCACGTGCCAACATGACGACAAACAGAATTTTGAAAGCCATTCCTTTGCATCCACAACATCTGGGTTGCATATGTTACTACCAAACAAGATCATGATTCCGAGAACTACATCAGAAGTTGGAATAATAAAACTCAAGACTTTCGCTAGAAACATCTAACTCAATCGTATGACCCTTTTCCTCCCAACCATTTGAAATATGTACCCCAAAATCAATTAACCATCCGGGACCCTTATAGCCAAACTAAGAAGGATAGCTCTTTACCCTTTCAATAATAAAAAAAAAACAAACAAAAAGAAAGAAAAAAAAAAGCAAAAAGAAGGAAAAGCAAAAACAAAAAGAAAAAAAAAAAGCGAAAAAAAAGGAAAAAAGAAAAAAAAATAGGGAACAGAAAAAATAAACAAACCCTCAATTTTGCCCAAAACCATCTGAGCCTAACTTGTAATCCAATCTCAACCACTAAAGCCTAACCCGACCTATAACCCAATCTCAACCATTGGAAGTCTCTTCAGAACTTGAAAAGCCGACAAAAGTAAGGTGTGTGATTTCACATTCAAGTCCCAAATAAGAAACTCGTCATCTCAGCCAGTTTCCACAAGGGTCAAGAATAAGATTTTGATGATAAAAAGAACCACCGTCAGAAGGGGCAGCCTCCCTGGCTAACGAAGATGAAAGTAAATTCAATCAATACCTATGGACTGAAGGAGGGTTAATGGCAAAGGCTAAATATATATATATATAATAAAAAATAAAAATAAAAAGGAGAGAAAATATTCAATCATGAAAACCCGAGAGGGCTGATTGATAACAGGAGTTTGATACTTTCAGTATCTATTCCGAGATTTGGTGAGGTCTCATATTTTTTGAGTTAATGCCAAATAGTGATCATGTGTTATGAAATTAAGTTGAAATACGTGCATTTATGCAATGTTATTAATGTGACCAGAGCAGTTCATCTTGCTTACTCAAAGTTATCTGGTTCCGATATAAAATCAGCACATGGTTACTATCTATCCTCTGCTACTCTCGCTACTCAAGCAGTTCAGATGACTCATGATTCCCAAGATCAAAAAGACGTGGACCAATCCCTCGACCCTAAAAGCGGGCTCAACGAGGGCCTTGCTGGTTCGGCGCGCGTCTATAATGCACCCACACACTAATAAAGCCCACAAAACATGTATATTACCCATGAATACCCTTAACACATGCCAAAACACTCACACATGCACACATACACATGGCTCAAACTACTAGGGGGAAATCAGGGTGTGACATTTTTGTTACCTCCGGGTATAAGTATTTTGAAACTTACGTCTTTTGTGTGTTCAGATACTGTGTTCAATCAGTTTCTTCAGTACCCATATCCACAATTTGTGAGAGTTCAGGCTCTCTCTTTTTGTTTGGCTTTATGACTTGTTAAGCTATTGCTTTGGTGAATGACTGATTGTTTGAGCATTCATGTTAATGCTTGTGATAAGACCCTATTATGGAAAGTGTACATGATATTATTATGGTTAAAGCATGGGTTATATAATGTGAGAATGTGTGTGTTTGATATAAGCATGATCGGTGCAGGTAACTGTACAAGTTGTGATAATGATAATATTGCTCATATTATGTTTATCGCCTTTGATTATGGTCACCGTGGTATGTGTATATGATTGTATAATTCATATGTAGTGTTTTAACTGCTTGTGTAGTCCTTTGTATATCTATATCCCCACTAAGCATTATCACTTAGCATGGGTATTTATCCGTGTAGGTCTGTAGGTTCGAATCGATTGTGAGAGTCGCCCATTTGCTGGCCACTAGGATTGGAATGAAGCTTTTGCTTTTTGTTAGATTTTTTTTGTATAGTGTTTATGTTATGGAGTTGCTTGTAATGGCTTTTTGATCGTATGTATAGTTTGATTATGTAATGTTAAATTATAACATTTTCGTAATATGTAAATCGCTTAAAGTTAATAAATGCAAGTATGCTTTTATTAATCGATTGCTTCCGCTTATAATATGTTTATATGTGTTTTGTATTGATTCCGCTCCTGTATGTGTTGTTCCTGAATACTCCCACTTTAGTTTTTGCTTGAGTGTTGTGTTTGCATGTGTAGCATTTCGATATTCCTTCCGAGGGGTATTGGGGCGCTACAGTTGTGGCCGTGACCGGAGTTAATTCAAGGCAGAATCAAAAACAGAAGCACCTCATGGTGACAACAAAATGGTTTTGACCGTGACATAAACCAATATGGAACAGAATGGAAACTAGAAGCATCTCACGGTAACCAAATTATTTTCACTGTGACATAGGAAAATTCAAGGCAGAAGAATCTAACTTACCTCTTTCAAGCCTTTTTCTTACTTCCATATATATGACTTTTAAAACCAACCCAAACACAACTTTCAGCCAACATGGCCTTCTAACCAAATGATCATCTACATGTTAAATTCCTAATAGCATAAATCACGACAAATCTGGACTCAAAATCAAGGAGTTATGGCCAAGGGAACACAACTTACTCCAAAGACCCTCTTACAGAATTTTAGATACATGTATGGACAATTTTGAAGACCTTAAAGTCCCCAAAACAAAAGGATTATTTCTACAACAATTATAGGCATAGACATTGTGATTCAAATACAATTAACCTCATTCATTTTAGAGTTGTAAAACTTACCTTATACCACAAAGAATCCAAGTAGGTCAAGATGCAATTCAAAACCAGTTTTACTCTACCAAGCTCATAAAGCTTGAAACCAACTAAATAGGCAAAACCAATTCTCCAAACTAAAACTAGACTACCCTAATATATGCATAAACAAATCCAAACATTCAATTTCACAATAGGTATCCATTAACCCAGAAATTACACAGTCAATTCTCAAGTATCCGAAATAGGGTTTCATGCTCATAAATCAATAAGCTTCATAGCAATCAAATTAGCATAACAAATGCACTACCTCAATTCAACTCAAAACACAACACAATTATGCATTTATGCTCATATTAACTACTAATTTAGCACACATAAACACATAGTTTCCCAAACCTCAAACTCCTTTACTCCAAAAGAGCTCACTTTGCGCTAAGCTCACCAAGCTTCTCCTTTCCCTTAGCTTTTCTGGTTTCTTCCACTACAGCACACATCCAATTTCTAGAATTGGAACAAGGAATCAATTCCAAATCAATATAGAAAAAAAGGAGAAGAAGAAGAAGAAGAGTAATGATCTAACACTATAACTTACCTTCACTTACTGAAACACAACACAACTCAGAAATCAGTTAAGCAATTAACACAAATTCGATGGACTTAAAGTAGAGCAGAATAGGACTTAGGTTCCTGAGCAAAGAGAGAGCCAAAGAAAGAGAGGGGCAGATCTTTATTGTAACAACCCAAAAAGGAGCTAGTCGGAATCTGCATGCTAAGTCTGGAAATTAAGGGTATTTGGTATTTATGCATGTGGAAATTTGATTTTTGAGGACCTAATTGAAGATTTAATTAAAGTTCTAAGTGAAGAAAAAAGTTTAGGGAGTAAAGTGCAAAGTCAAAGAGTTGAATCTTTGGTCCTATGGGAGCATGGCATGTGGACTTATTAGGGAGTGACAATTGGCTTGGGTAGTTGAGAGCATTTAATGAAAAGTGAGTGAAGGAGAGAGGGAAGCAAGAAAAGCAGATTTTTCCTGCTACTTGCCCACGTTTCATGTCTCCCTCTTCTTCTCATTCTTCCTTTCTTTTTTGCTCTCTCTTATTTGCCCCAACATGAATCTTCAAGCTTGAGTTGGATTTCCTTCAGTTTAAGCTGGGTTTTGAAGGGGTAAGTGCTTGGGTTTTGATTTGGGTCTCTGCTTCTTCTTCTTCTTTTACTATATTTTCTGATTTGGAAGGGTTAATGTATGGTTTGATTTAAGTGTGTATTTTGGCAGGGTTTTGGGCAAGAATCGGATGAGAGAAGGAAGAACAAGGGAAAGGAAAAAGTGGGATCTTGAAGGGATCGGATTGAATCTTCTTTTGTTAGGTTTGGGAGCTTTGTTTTGGATGTGTTTTGGTTTGGGAGTTGTCTGCTTGCTTTCTCTTTTGGATCAAATGTGTGTGCTGTGTTTAATTTTGGGAATTTTAAGTGGTTTTGCATGTGAATATGCATGTGTTAGTTTGATGAGATTGTTAGTAATGCATGTTAGTGATTGAGATGAATGTATGTGAGTTTTGTAGAGAAAATGCATGAATTAGGGTAAGTTCTGATATTGACGTTCTTATTTTTGGCATTTTTGGTTTTTTTAGGTTGAATTTATTGTTTAAGTTAGTGTAAATTGAGTGTATTTTGATTATGAGTATGTTTGATGTGCTTTGGAGTGATGAGGTAAGTGTACTGCATGAATTAGTGGTTTTGATTTTGTTTTGAAAGTCTGATAGTATGTTTTGTGCCGGGGAAGCTGGGAAACACGACTCTGTCACGATCGCGATGCCTGTCGCGAGCGCGACAAAGCTACTTGATTTCAGTTCTCTCGGACCGCTCGGCTTGGGACTCTTCACGACACGTGAAGTTCTCCATGAGTCGTGAAGATTACCCGTTCGACTGTGAGACCGCTCAGCTTGCGATTCTTCACGACACGTGAAGTTCTTCACGGGTCATGAAGAATAGCCCGATCGGCTAGTTTGCTCGCTCGGCAAGAGATTTTCGCTCGGCGTGGCGTGCAGCTCAGTAAATGGTCTTGTGCACGAGTCGTGTATCTTGGTATGACTCGTGCCTAAGCTTTGGTGGCCAGTACGAGTCATGCACCATAGCACAACTCGTGCTAGCCCACTTTTCTTCTGTCGTGAGTCGTGCATCACGACAAGATTCGTGACAGTCCTGCTTTTGGCCAGTAGCACTGAGGCTACTATCGCGAATGCCACAGTGAGCCTCCTATTGCTTGTTCTGTTTTGCCTGAAATGTTTTCTGCTCTCTTTGTATGGCTTCCTAGTATTGAATAAGTTACATTTTATATTTTATATAAGCGTGTACCAATTTTCTAGAGTGTGTAAATTATTAATGATATGCTAGTGTTTGAATACTTGTTTTTGCCATTGTCTAGTGATGAATGCTTAGAGTGAGTGAGTCGAGCCTGAAGTGTCACAGTAGTGGATAGATAAGCATGCTTATGAAGGGATATATGAGTGCAGCTGCCTAGGATGGCCCCGCTTGGGTCTTTCGGCCAACCTCCGAGATGGTCATTCTAATAGTGATATTGTAGTGTTAGTGTGTGATTGAGGCTCCGGTCTCTCACTTTTAATACTATTCACAGTATCCCATGTAGTGTAGTGTTCCCGTATCCACAGCAAATGAAATTCAGGCTATTATATGAGGTGTTGATTTTGCTCAGTGAAGTATTGTGTCTTTATGAGTGACCTCAGTTTGTGCATTGGAATTATGTATATTGTTGTTATGATCGTTACTTGAATTTAGTTATTATGAGTTTTGTATCTTTGTCTTTTGTTATTTAGAGAATTCAGTTTGCGGATGCTTATATATATATGTATTTTGTATGATATTATGGTATAGTACTCTTTGTCCTTGTACCTCCCCACTAAGCATTAGCGCTTAGCACGGGTTCTTTTCCCGTGTAGGTTATAGGATTTTGGTTCAGTTCGAGTTACGGATCTGCAGGGTTGGCCACTAGGAGTAGAGTTTTTTTTTTATTTTGTACTCCTTCTGTATTTCTTTTTGTATATCATTTTGTTATTGTAATTATGTAATTCTTTTTCAGTATGTATAGTATATGTAAATATGTTCAAGGATGGTTATGTAATTTTGGATATTGAATATAATTATATTTTGATTATATGTGTTATGATCTCCTTTCTATTATTGGGTTGTTTATGCTTTCGCTCTAATGGTTGTATGTATGTTTGTGCCGTGAGTGTCGGGGTAGCGCTCCAGTATCCTTCCAATAGGGGTGTTGGGGTGTTACATTTGTCCTAACCATAGGCTTACATATGCATTTCAGCCTTTGGTTAGCAAAGTGTGCCCAAGCCACGTGGACAGCTCCATCCCAAATCAAGATTAGGTTGCACTAATCTTGCTTAACTTTAATTAATCCTTCCCTTAATTAATCATGCACAATTACACTTTAATCATTTAACTAATTTATTTCATGCAATTATGTCCTCTTTTCCAATTACACTTAAATCCTCAATTAGAAATCCTAAATCAAACTTGTCCAATTACCCTAATTAAGCAAAATGCCACTAGGGTAGGTTTCGAGTCATTATAAGAACACTTTGGCAGAATATGCCATTTGCTAGCTCATTTTAGGTGTGCAATGTGGGGATCGAAGTCTGCCCAGATGCAGACTATGCCGACTCGGCACAATAAGACACTGTCACGAGTCGTCACATAGGTGATGACTCGTGACAGCCCCAATTTCCCTATTCCATTTTGTTTGCACTTTGTGTGCCATTCTCAATTCTAATGCTTACAAGATTATGTGTAATGCATAAATAAAAAGAAATAAGAAGTTTACATGACAATAATTAATATATATATATATATATATATATGGAATAAATATTGTATTTTAGTATGGAATATGGAACCAAATGTTATTTTATTAAATGATAATATTTATGAAATGTGCAAGATAGAATAATTGAATTAATTTGTTCAAGATATGGAGATTGAAATAAAATGATACCCATTTGAATTTAATTAGGAATATAAGTAGTAAATTAGTGAATAATGTCTCTATCTTATGCCTGAATTGAACATAGTTGTGGATAAATAGGGATTCCTATAAGGGATAGTGATTGCAGCTTCCTAGTGTTAACACCAAAAGTTGTCTATTGTTTGATACCTCTTGGTATCTAGTGATTCGAGACTTATGTCTCCTACTGTTTGATACTGCTCATCGGTATCTAGTGTTTACCCGTTATCCACCATTAATGAGCATTCAGGCAATATAAGAGTTTCAGTGTTATTAAGCTATAAGAGCATGTAAACGGAAATGAATGTGATTTTTTTTTAATTGATAATATATGTATGCATATTAAAAAGGATTAATATTTATAAAGCATGTGTTTGAATTGTATGTTTTATTATTGATATTGTGTTATAAAGCATGTAGAACTACGTGATTCTGATTCCCAAAATTATTGAGATACATAGGAAGCTTGGAATTCTATTCCAAGTTCGAACAAAATCAGTAGAAACTATTAGTGATTTCGAAGATTGTAATTTATTAGTGAAAAAAAAATTATTCTTGAGTGGCGTGTTCTGAGGTGTGCACACTTTTATCCTCCCAAGGGGTATGAGGGTATTACACATTCATATGAGAGAGTACAGATTTCTTGTTATTCTGCATCTTATGTGGAGTATCAAATTTACTTAGAACTCTACTTAATGCATAAATAATAATTTCCAGTGCATAACCCAAAAAGATTTAGATATGTTTGCAAGACTCATCATGGATCGAACCATATCTAATAGTGCTCAATTTATCCTTTTATATATAGCATTATGTTGTGGTGTATATAGATGAGTCCATTGAGATAATGTCCCATTATATCTCAAATAACTCTGAAACTCTTGGCTTAAATATTCTCCACCTCAATATGATCTTAGTGTTTAAATACTTTTGCCAAGTTATTTTTCTACTTCATTTCTAATTTTTGAAACTTTTCAAAGGCTTCAGACTTAAACTTCATTAGATAAATATGTGTCATACCCCTATACAGAATCTATAACTCTACAAATATAGCAAATATTCTCATGCCAATACCAATAGAATCTTATAATATCTAATAAAGACTAATAGCCTAGGTGTGGTATTACTATATCTTGCACATATACAAGTCTTTTACATATTACAATAAAATTACACAACTCATTAAACATGTCTAAACTATGAATTTAATTACTCATATACATAACTTAGATAGTAATACAGAACTTAAACCTTTAACTTCATAATCTCTTTTTATGTTGGGCTTCAAAACTGTAGATTATTCCTGGAATTCATTAAATTCTCCTTGGCCTACACTAATAAAAACCCGTGCTAAGCTTACTAGCTTAGTGGGGAAAAGAACATGTTGTGGACGATCCTTTACAAAAGTAGTCAAAATACAAACACATTAAACATGCAAACAATATGTGTAACACCCTTATAACACTGTATTATACGTACTTTAATAGATAAGGTACCAATGAACAGTCGTTACTAACCTTACATTAGACAGTACGGCAAATTTTTTTTTTCAAATATTCAATCGCACTAAATTAAACCATTCATATGCAAATCAGTTCATCTACCATAAATTATACATATACATGTATATATATATATACCGCTTAAGGATTCACGTAACGGATTTCAATCTTGGTTTATCAATTATATACATGTCTATTCCATACCTACGCTACCGTCCTTGCTAATTATTGCTTCTCCGAAATCAATAGTCTCCCTTCGGCCACTTTACACTTCCTACTTCTTAAAACCTTCACGTAGTCACGAGAATACATACTGAGCATTAAAAATATAATGGCCCAGATACTAGGTTAGAAGTGTACAGTGGATGTCTACAGTGTCTTTAGTGTGATATCAGTGTAAAGTGATGTTATAAGTATGATTATGTGGAATAATATCACTACAAGAAATTACACTTTTTATGATGCAAAAAATTGTCACGAAAAATTCATTTTTCGTCGCTGAAAAGATAAGGTGACGATTTTTTATCGTCACAGACAACGTAACAGTAGGCGCGTAACATAAAAGTTTACGTGACGATTTACTTTTTTGTCACCGTAACTATCATTTTTGTGACGAAAATGATTATCGTCATCTTTAGTTCTTACTTTTCATGACAAAAATTATGTCATAAATAAAATTATATTTCGTCACATTATATTGTTTATCGTCACTAAAAATTGATATTTTTTATGACAAATTTAAAATTCGTCACGAAATTAAATATTTTTAATGACAATACTCTGCTACTGGTCAAAATTATTAAGCATTGGTTACGTAATTATCGTCACAAATAAATATAATTTTCGTCATAAAATATTTAATTTCGTCACTAAATCTAATACTTTAAGTGACGAATAATGATTTCGTCATTAAATTAATGTATATTAATGATAAATATAAATCGTCATATTACGTTATATTTTAGTGACATAAATAGAGATAAAAATAATTGTCACAAAAAATATTTTTAGTGACAATTTTTTATCATCATTAAATTATATTTTTTTATTACAATATTAATATCATAATTGTAAACATTATATCGTTATTTATGAACTAACAAGTTGACAAATTATGACAAATATACTTATCACATATGCATTGTATTAAAAATGACACATTTTAAATTTAATGTCATACAATCAATTAAATTTCTAAAAAAAATCTAATATAATGCATTTATTGAAATAAAAGGTTAATTAAAAAAAATACTGTCTAATACAAAAAATTAAATTTACATCCTAATCAAGAAATAAAATCTGTTGAAACCTCAAAATTTGCATCCTGTTCCTGCAAAAAAAAAAATCTTATATTAGATAAAAAAAAACTCAATCATGTAACACCCTTCATTTATACACACAGCGATTCCTTTCACTATACCCATCTGCCCTATAGCTATTTAGTACTACTATTCATTCAATCAAAATACAAATGTAACTTAATTCTACCGAAATTTCGGCAGAGTCCCCTTTATAATGTTGCCTACCCCCTGTAATCAATAAAATCTTTACACTTCAAATAATCATATATTTATTCACCCCACTTCAATTCAAACTCCAACACAAGTTTGCCCATCCTCTAATTCAGATCCAATCTCACACACCACATATTATAATATACTTGTATCATCCAATTTCAGTACTCAATTCAATTATACAAAATACAAAGGTATAATATTGATACATCAAAACTATCAGCTAAAAATAAATGCACAAGTATCACATTGACATAAATAAAAGAGAAGTTATACTTGTTACCTGAAAATTCATAAACATCGCTATCAATTGAACAGTTTGGATGAACCTAAATTAAAGAACTGCAAAATTAAAAACCACTAAAACATGAGATATCAAGAAAGTCAAAGGGTTTCAAAATCAAATACAAGTAAAACATACATAATCTTTACCATTTAAATTTGCCCCTCAGAATAAAATATGAACTTCTCACAGCCAATGGGTTCTCTTGGAGAACTATAACACAAAAAACTGTAAAAGAGTGTTAAGGTCACAGAGTGACATGCATAAATATGTTGGCCAAACTCCCATCAAAAGTGTTAATATCAGAACTAATTCTCTTCGATTGCACTTTGGCATTATTCTGAGACCAGTTTTTCCATTATAAGAAAACACCTCCCAAAACAACTATGCAGAGACCAACATTGGAAAACAGTTAACAAAGGAAAACATACCCTTTGTTACTAACCCATCTTGGACAGTTCATTTGCATCCTTTTTAAGCTAATTCTTTTAATTCAATTAACTACCATTAACCATTCTCATTTTTATTGAACATGTGAAATTGTTAGCACATTTAGAATTTAAACAAACCAGGTTAACTCCTCTTCCTAACCAAGCCGTGAGGGTCACAAAGAGACAAGTTCAACATACTCTTCAAATTTCACTTTAGTTTATCATTTTACATTTGTGTAATGTTAGCTAACATGCAAGTTCAACAAGGTAACAACATAACTTTAGAATTTCGTTATAGTGACAGAAATAGCTACACCGGAATAGCTTATCAATTTTCAATATCTAATTATCAATAAGCTACAGGAGTCATTTAATAGCAAATAAAACTAGAACCATATATCAGCATCCCCTAATATTCATAATTGGCCAATTAGACATTAAACTTCACAACACATAACACAGAAATTCCATAGCATGGTTATCTTATATAAAATCATATGGAAAGGTAACCAATTACTCAATTAACACAGGAAATTCATCAATCAATTCAGTAAACCTTAACCACACACATACTGTAAATATAAATCGCACCTTAACAATTTAATTTATGAATAAATCTTTTGGGAAAGGTAAGTTTGGTGGCCACTAACCTATTTTCTGCATTTTTTTAGTCTTTTCCCGGTCACCGGAGATTCGCCGGAGTCTCGCGGAGGTTCGCCGGAGCTACACCGGAGGCACTAAGACCATCGGAAGGAAGTTCGACACGTCGGGGTTGCTGTTCCGGTGGTCACGCGTCGAGAACGCCCTCCGTTTCACCGGAATCGTCGTCGGTATGATCGGTTTTCTCCCTCTCCGATCTACTCGTCGCCGGGGATTGAGGAGGATCCATGGCCACCGGAAGCTTCGTCTGACCACCAGGAATCCCACTGTGCCCTTCGTGTCGTCAACCGCCACCGGAGTTCGCCGGAAAACGCTGATGAACTCCCGATTTTTCCTCCCGTTTTGCTGAAACGACGACGTCGCGATGGAGGGGGAAAACGCCGTGATCGGCAACGGCGATGATCCCCGGTTGCTCGCCTTCGAGTGTCGCCTCCCTCGCTGGCCCCGCCGTGCTCCGCCATCACCCTCACTCTCTCTCTCTCGGTCTCTTCTTTCTTTTTTCCCGATCTCCCTGTTCCTTCTTTCGCCCTCTTACTCTTTCTTTTATTGTTTTTCTACTCTTATTTTATTTCTATATCATACAATTCCCTCAAATTTTAGCTTAATTCTCACTAATTTAGTTTAATCTCCATTAAACTAGTTTATGCTATTTTCACTTGTCTAGATAATTTAGACCATAATAAATTATCACATTTATAATTATTTTTATTTGTCTATATACCTTTTCATTCTTTAATTAATATTTTTTAACCCAATTACATGTAAACATACCTATATGTTTGTACATATATTTGTCTAATATTTATTTGCAAAAATTAATTTACGTAGCTTTAAGGAAAAATTACACCTCTTATGCCTTAAAATTTAACCTTTGATAAATTTTTAGCGCGTCAAGCTATTAATAAAAATACCGAAAATTTTAGGGCTTTACAATATCACGTCTCTTTTATTCCTAAATCACGTTCTTTTCAAGCTAATCCCTCACTCTCTGATTTTAATTTTTTACCTGAAGGAATGGCAGCTCATAGTGGCCGGCAGAGAGGGAGACGACGAAGGGAGAAACGCTGAGGGGAAAAATATAGCAATAAGAAAGGCTACTAAAATCGACGAAAAAGAAAGAAAGGAGGGAGAAGAACTTACCGACGGTGACTGGTTCAGATTGGAAGAGGCCATAGAAAAAGCGAAGTGCGGGTGGGGGAGGACTCGCGAACCAGCTGTAACCGAGGAGAAGGAAAGGAGAAAAAGAAAAAAGAAAAAGAAAAGGTTCTGTGTTTTTGACAGTCCCCTGTTGGCAAAACGACGTCGTTCCAACATAGGATGGAGTCATTTTTGTCCAAATGTTTTTTTTGGTCCTCCACCCAGTATGTCTTATTTTTTTTTTATTATAACTTATCTTGGCTTAAAATTTAATACAATAAATTGATGGATTGATTAAGCTTGTCATTCGTGTAACTGAATTCAAAGAAATCTTATTTGTGACAAAATGATTTATTGTCACTAATTTATTTAATTATGACAAAAATAATTTGTCACGAAAAATAAATATTTTATGACGATTATATACGTTACAATAAGCTATTATTTTGTCATTAAATTTTTTTCCTCCAAAAAAATGGTGGGAAATTATCTCTCCTAAATAAACCATGACGAAATATATTTTTTTGTCACCAAATTAATCTTTTAGTGACGATAATTAAAACATAAAATGACGCAAGATAATTTCGTCACAATAATAAATAGTATGGTGACGTTTTAAAAATTTCGTCATTGTAAGTTACAATTAGTGACGAAATTTTATGCGTCATTAAAAAATTCGTCACAAAAAGTCAAATTTCTTGTAGTGTATTGAGTGTAAAGTGTGTTTATGGTATACAAATTCAAGGGTGATTAACCTTGGTGTAGCCATACAGTCGGCTTGATGTCCGTCGGCCGAAAAGTTCTAATTTGGTAAAAATGATCTGTGGGTCGCCAGGAGTCTAGTGGTTAAATTTGGAGTAAAAATAGAATTAAATTGTATTCCGAAAGTCATTCTGAAGTTGGCCTCCGAAAGTCCTTTTGGTGCACTGGAAGTGGGATTTTTCTTGTGTATAAGGTTTAGGGCCATATTTGAGGTAAGAGATTTAGGTGTTTTTAAATTGGTTTATTGGTCCCTATAGGGGTTTTCAAGGGTGTAGAGTTCATTTATGATGTTAGTTTGTAAAAAGGAACCATGGATTTGATGTTATGGTATTGCTTGAATTCGGCCACCTTAGGTTTTCAGGGGAAGATAGTTGTTTCATAGGTTAAAAGCTATGGAAAGGAAGCTTAAAGAGTGGAGATCAAGGAAATACGGTGAGTGGATATAATATCTTTCTTTTTCCATTAATTATGTATGTATTTTAGATTATGTCTAAGTGTGAACATGAGATTTAGGCATGTTTAATTAAATCTAACTTTATAAGTATGCTTAATGGACTTAAATGAGTGTATAAATATGCTTAGAATAAATTAAAACATTATGGTATAAAAATACACATGTAGGCCGAATGAACACTTAAGGAATTCATAATGTATATATGAGTTTTATGGCATATAAATGATGGTTACAATGTGTATAACATTTGTATGGTATGATGGAATAATTAAAAGATTGAAAAGCCAACTTAATGAATTTGTATAGGCTTGGCCGAATGGATTATTAAAGGAAATGATGAGATACGTTGTGAAATAAGGTATATAATTGGTAATTATGTTGAGTATAATATGAGAATAGTAGGATTGAATAATTAAATGAAATTAAAGTGAACAAAGTGAGAAGTTAGTGTGTTGTCCAAATTGAATAATGAAGAATTAAATCATGTATATTGGTAATTATGGCATGTAAAGGATGTTTATAATAAGTATAACATTCAATTGGAATAATTAAGTGGTTAAATAAATTAAAAGTGATCATAATGATACAATGATGTTTTGGCCGAACTGAATGTATTGAAATAATAAAGTGTATTTTGATGATTTATTGGATATAATGTCATTAAATGATAAATTGATGATAAACGAGTGTGTATGCAAAATTTATAAGTAATAATGAGGTATATGCCGAAATGTGTATATTAGCATAATGTGAAATCCAAGTGAAATTATGATGATATTTGCCCTTAGTAATAGTCTCATAGAAAAATCTAGTCCAGGATATAATTGGCTAGCCATAGGAATTCCACACCGAGGTACGAGTCATGGCGACTCAATATTGATAAGCCAATGATGGTCTAACTCAGTGATCAGTGTATAAAGTGTTTACAGTGATTAGTGTAGTGCAGTGCAGTGATGATGGTCCTATTGGGATCATTCTATAATGTAGTGGATCTGGGGGGTCCACATCCCGCATAACTGGTTGGTAGATTTTCGGTTTATACTAGGGACATTATGGTAATTATGTGATAAAATTGACTAAAATAGAGATAAAAGTGAAAATAAGTGAAAATGGGACTAAATTGGAGTAAATAGAAAGTTTAGGGGTAAAATGGTAAATTGAAATTAATTACATAAAAAGTAGTAAAGTTAGGTAAAAAGTGTGAAGGTAAGGGTAATATGGTAATTTTGTCAAAATATGTGGGTAAAGTGGTAATTTAATGTAAAAGTGGTAAATTAGGGACCGAAATGTAATTTGGTAAATTTATAAGGCCAAAAGTGAAATTTAAGTGTAAAAAGGGTAAATTGGTATTTAAATAATTAAGAAGGGTAAAAGTGAAAAAATAAGATTAAATGAGGTTAAAAGTGTAAATAAAGAACAATTAAGGGCATAATGGTAATTAAGTGTAAAATGAAGATATAAATGAAATTAGTGTAAAAGAATGAACATGGTTGGTATTATGATAAAAGTGGGGACATAGATGTAATTAATAGAAAATTCAAGGGTAATATTGGAAAACCGAGGAAAAAGAGTAAGGGCAAAAATGTAATTAATGAAATAATAAATTTAATAAAAGGATTAAAATGAAATTAGTGTATAATAATGTTTATTGTTTAATAAGTAATCAAATCGATAAATTAATTGGCTAATATGATTAATGATTTAATAGAAATAATAATAGTAAATTAAAAGTGAAATTTAGATCGATTAGTGGCCTAATTGTAATTATAGTAAATTGAAGTGGTAAAATTGAAATTTAAGGTAAAGCAAGGAGTAAAGTATAATTTGGATTAAAATCTTATGGTGATAAAGTGTATGATAAAATAATGAATAAGTATAGTAATGAAATTGAATGGTGACATTTTGTAATTTAAAACAATTAATGGTAAGATTGTATGTTAATATAAAGATTAGAGACTAAATCGTAAATTTACAGTAGTAAGACTAATTAAGATATTATGGTGTAGTTAATTGTTGACTCAGATATTAAGTGCACATTTGTTAAATGGGTGAATAAGTAATTGACGAAATTGGAATATTGTAGTGTAATTAATAAGTAATTGAATAAGGGTTTTAAATTGACCTAAAGTGTAATTAGGCATGTAAATCTAATTTAATTTGGTTTATAAAGTGACAGAATTGTAAATAGGATATAAGCAGAGGTAAAAATTTGAATAAGTGACACTAATGAAAATAAGTGAAAAGTAAGTAAAATTAAGGTAATTGTTCGAATCATATTAATGTAAGGGTCAAATAGTGCATTAAATAAAGGACGACTATCGACTAAGAATACTACAACATTAATTGGGAAAATTGACTAATAAGTGAAGTGATGGAAATATCGATTTGGATATACATTGGTAAATTAGGGATGACTCAGGAATTAATAAATTAACAATGTAAATAATAATAATAATAATCTTAATAAAGTGAAATAAAGTGATAAAATTGTAATTGTAATAAATAGAAAGATACAAATTGTAAATTTTAATTATGGAAAGATTATTAAAGAAGACATAATAAATTAAGCTACAAGTGCAGGATTATTGAATAAAGGCTATAAAGACTGACAAATTAAGTGTGTAATTTGCTAAATTGAAATATTAAAAATATCAAATTAAGTATAATGGAAAATAAGGATTTTAAGGGCAATAGTGTTAAATGGTAGTGTGATTAATAGGAAGTGTTAATATAAAAGAAATTGATAAACCCATTAAGATGTTAATTATATAAGTGAATAAAAATTGAAAAGGAATTTATGTATTAATGATAAAAATACAATGATATAAAATGTGGATTAGATGATTGTTAAGATTTACATTAAATACATAATATTGAATAATTGACAAGGAACTTCTAGAATAAGGGATAGAAGTGATAACCATGTTAGTAATAATAGAAATAGTGTCGTTTAGAGAAGAAGTAAGAAAATAATGATAAAATAGTAAATATTCAAATAAGCTAGAGATTAAATTATAGTGTAAACCATTCAAGAATAAATATGCCTCGAAACCAATAAATTGATTAACTCAGTCAAAGATTTAACATAGTGAAGGATATTAATGTAAGAGAGTTAGTATAGTGTAAAAGAGTAAAGAAAGTGTTACGAACGTAAAGAAAGTAAAAGTATTAGACCAGTGCCATTAATATCGAAAATAATAACTAATACATAAGAGGATCAATAAATAAAAGAATGACCGATTGTAGACTATAATTCGGTATATAAGTAAAGAAAGAAAAGAAGAATGGTTATTAGAATTGATGATTAATTGACAGACTAAAGGTAATATAATCAGTGTTGAAATTATCAGTGTACATAGTAAAGATATTGACAATAGAAACAAAAAGGCTAAAGGAAGTGATCAGAAATAATTACAGAAACAAAGTAAATGAACATGTTTATAAGGTAATTTCGAAATGATCGATATAACTAGCTTTTAAAGTAATAGAATTACGTAACAACAGAATATCGTAGGAGTTAACAGTGAAAGTGATAGTGAAATTGACGATGACATAATAGTGTTTAATGTAATTATAGAATAGTGATGAAGATAAAGACATTGATAAGTGATAGCAGTGATAGTGATTAAAGAAAGGACAGTGAGTGCTCTAAAAGTATATTAAAAAAACTGTCTAAAAGACTCAGGAATAAATATTACCATAATCTAAATAAAAGAAAATAATTTTGTGTTCATGTATGTAGGATTAGTATGGAAAACTTAGGATATGTATCCACCACTGGACATTTTAATGTTCAGCGCGTAGAGCGTTACTGTGCGCAGGTTATAGTAGAATTGAGGTGGCCGAAGATGTAGTGACGACCGGACGAGGTAATCGATAGCAAGGATGGATGTTTTGGCATGGCATGTATACGATCACAGTAGGGAGAAGCAATGGTATGGGTACGTGAACTATATGTTAGTGCATTGTTATATTTATTGTATATGTCTGTTGTGAATGTTATTATAAATATATATATATATATATATATATATATATATATATATATATATATTTCCTACAGAATTATCGAGTACTTGTAGTGACTGACAGTACAGACATGTAACATCCGGTATTCGTATCATTTACAGGTATAAGGGTGTTACAAAAAATGGCTAATGGTAGATACATATCCTAAACTGTCCTAACTTCACAAACATGCATGCATACATACACACAGGCATTTCTATTTATTTCACAGTTATCGATATTCCTAATACTTTAATTTAATTCATATTCTATTTTAACATTCTATTAAAATTATTTCTATAATCAGTGATCATTTTATCTATTTGTACAATCATGTTTATCTCTTTGACAATATTTGAAACAGTCGCTTCAATTATTGACATTATCACTATTGTC
This sequence comes from Excoecaria cochinchinensis, assembly GCA_947683425.1. NCBI lineage: Eukaryota > Viridiplantae > Streptophyta > Magnoliopsida > Malpighiales > Euphorbiaceae > Excoecaria > Excoecaria cochinchinensis. Next base: position 11,831,014 of record CANTUQ010000004.1, read on the forward strand.
TTTATTGTCGATTATATCAAAACTAACACCCTCATGTTCATTCTTTCAATTCTATGAATAACATTATTAGTATTAATATCATTGTTTAATACTATATCCATTAATTTTTCTTTTACTGCTTTCTATAAAAATTATTTTTTTATTTAATCTTTGAATTTAATTTACTATTCAATCTATATTCTATCATATATTGTACTTAACATTTATTTAAGCACAAACTTTATACTCACATTCTTTTCATTTTCCTCTTTTTAGTTCTCTACATTAGTTTTTATTGGTATTTACTTAAATGCTTACCCTAACCTTTATTACCTTTCTATTAACACTTTATTCTAATCTTTTAGTATTAGTACTTTATTCGACTATAGTAGTACTAATTCTATTATTGTCCATTATTAGTATTATCATTATTTTTGTTATTATATGGATACAATTGCAATTCTTAGTGACACTCATTTTATCATTGTCATTATTTTATCTATAATTCATTTAACCCCAATATTAATTAACATAATTAGTTTACAATTTAATTCTTCATTTACTTATTTTTTTCTTATTCTTAATTACTATTCATTTTCACTTTACCTTCTACATATAAAATATCCCTAACTTCTATTTGCTAAATGATACACACAATTATATACATACTTTTAAATATGCATGATCCAAAAATAGTTTTATTATTTCATTTAGCATACTCTTAATTATTTACTATTTATCTTCATTCAATTAATCCCCACACAATTTACATAATTTATATTCTACATTAATTTGCTCATATTATTATTATTATTATTATTATTATTATTATTATTATTATTATTATTATTATTATTATTATTATTATTATCATCTACTAGAATTTCTATGTTCACTATATCAAACAATCCACTTTTCCCTTTTTACATTTTCACTCTTTAATTTACATCATTATTGTCAAATTCCAATTTTACCCTTTTGCTTTGCCTATAATTCCAATTATGCCATTATTTACCTAATCTTTAAATTTAACTTACAATTTGACAGATAATGTAACACCCCATACCCGTAAAGGATACGGATATCAGATGTCACGACATTACTGTCTACTCGATACTTATGGCAAATTCGATAAATTTTTTTTTTCTTACTTCAATTCATATAATCATTTATCATTTTACTCCCATGTCACTATCAGTCTTGTTCAAACAATTCAGACATTTCATTTAACACATCATGTCATTCAATAATCAACTATAACATTCATAATGTTAACAATACACAGTACATAATTTATTCTAAATTGTTACAAATATATACATGCCACAAACAATTTGTCGATTAACTTAAACTGTCTTATTTACTATTCATTTAATCAAAATTTTGCAGCATAACGACTATAACTTAACTACCCCAAAACCTGCAATTCAACAATACCGCAGCCCAACTCAGGGGCACAACAATTATAACTTAATACACATTCAAAATTCTAATTCATTCCGGTCCATTACATATAAACTAATCCAAATAACAAAATGTATCATTACATCTAACTATCCCATTACATAAAGTACTTACATACATTCTAATAACAATACATATAACATTCTTAGCTTTACTCCCACGTTTTAGTCTGATCCCAAAGCAGGTGGTGTGTCTGCTCCATAGATGCTTTCCTCAATACCTACACACAGTCAAATAAACTACGTGCTGAGCATTAAATATGCTCAGTGGTGATTACGAATCTAATAATTTCAAATTTCTCACTTATACACATACACATTCACGAAATACTCTATACTTAACCAATTCCTTAATTTCATTTAATTCACTCAATAAAATCTCGCTTAGTGTCATTGTACACTATAATCCTTTCCTTGACCTTGTCATTGGCAATTTACAATTTAACCCTTAACTTATTCAATACCTATCAACTTACCCTTCCATTTCACTAACTTATCATTTTGTCCTTCTATTTCCATTTATTTACATATTTGCCATTAAGTAAATTTTCTCACCATTATTTACTTAACTAGCATACAATTTACCATTTAGTTCTCAAACTTTAATTTCAGTCCTCCTTTAACTATCAATTTACACTCTTAATCGCCTAATTTCACATTTCATCATTTTCACACTAAGGCATTTCTTTTTACACGTTTCTACATTCTTGTCATGTAAATTACGGTTTAGTCCTCAAATTATTGTTTTTATATTCATTTTACACATTAGCTCATATTAAGCTTTTACATTGCAATGTAATCCTTTAATCGTTCATTTTACTATTTTCGTGTCAATTACATTTTGTCTCGAGAATGACAAAATTTTGGTTTAGTCCTTTATTTTTCAGTAATTTACAAAAATACCCTTCAATTTCATTCTATTTACAAAAATGCCCTTATTTACTCTTTGTTATTCATCTAAATTATTATTTGACTTACAAATTGCATCTTAGTCCTTAAATTAACCTTCTTACGTCAAATTACCTTTTCGTCCATAAAATGTGCATTATTTGCGTAGTTGTCATTTTAATTTCACTTTTCTTTTACATGTCACTTATTAATGTACTTTCACATATAATTATTGTTTTGCCCCTAAACTTTTATCAAATTACAACTTTGCCCTTCATTTAACGTTTACTTATAATTTTGCTATATATTTACTACATTTTCACAGTTATTCACTTCTTAGCTTATAATTGATCAATTTGTCTCACAATTAATTATTTTCATGATAAATTACATTTTAGTTCTTAAACTTTTTATCTCATTTTATGTAAGTCCTTTATCATTTAAATTCTCATTTTCACTATACTTTTTGCACTATCAGGTCATTTCACCCTTATTACTCGTTTAACTAATTATTTGGATAAATTACCATTTTGGCACCCCAAACTTTTTATTTTCTTTCGTTTAAGTCCTTTCTCATATAATCACTCATTTTCATGTTACTTTTGGTCATTTTACTTTTGTGTCATTTTACATTAGGTCGCTATACCATTATACATTCTACATAATATCATATGTCATTTTACTTTTTTGCATTTTCAAACCATTTTACAATCTTGTCACTTTACATTATATCATTTTATTATTTTATCATCATATCATTATTATACTGCTAGTACAATCCCGACAGAAAATCTACAGACAGGATATCGGGATGTGGATACCAGAGGTCCACTGCACTACATTAAGGAATGACCCCGAAGGATCACTCCATCACTTTCATATAACATATAACGTATGACGCATGACATGTAACATATAACAGAGGACTATGGGAGACCATCGCAAATCTGCCATAGTAAAACAAGTTGCCATGACTTGAACGGCGGTATAGGTGTCCCTATGGCTAGCCAAACATATCCTAAACTAGATTTAGACCGCCATACCACTACTAAGCGAAAAACATTCTCAATCATATTAAATCTACTTTTCATATTTTCATTTACTTTTACATTTCATTTTCTTTTCATTCACTTCATTATCATTTCAACACCCTAATCGATCACTGTCACACCCCATTTGCCCCCTAGTAGAATGAGCCTGTCAGTCTGTCTGTCTGTCTGTCTGACTGTCTGTCTGTAAGTGTAAGCATTCGCATGTGTTCGGCATTTCATAAGGGTATTTTAGTAACATATATGCTTTTGGGGTTTTGTTATTGTGTGGGTGCATTCATGGCACTAGTATGTTAATTAAATGAGAAATATTTGTGTGCATGTGTTCATACCATTGTAGGGTATGCATAAGTTAAGAGGGTTTTGGGTGTGTGTAGTGTAGGTGATTTTGGTGTGAGTGGTTAGTTTCACCAATAGGAAATTAACACATGTTTTAGGCAAAGAAAAGAAAAAGAAAAGAAAAGAATGAGAATAGGAAAATTACAGAACGTGTTCTTCTTTACGTATTTCCTATTCTCATCATCTTCTTCTTCTTCTTCTTCTTCCTTTTCCTTTCTCTAAGGACCCTAGTGTTGATTCAAGCTTTGTTCGTGAAACTAATCATTCCCTTAGGCATTCTGTTGGTAAGTCACTATATTCTTTATATTATTCTCTATTTGCTTCCATCTTTTTTCTTCTTCCTTTAGTTTAGATTTGATTTAGGGTTTGCATGTTGGTTGTTTGTGTTTAGCTGAGGCTCCACGTGATCCCAAAGGCAAGGAGATTGCTGGGAGCAGTGGGATTAAGTGAAGAGAAGCATAGAATTTCAGGTTTGGGATTTTTGTTTGTGAATTGTGCTTGATTTTGAGTTTACTGTAAAATTGTTAGGGTTTGTGTTCTTGAGGCTTGGATATGTTTATGCATGTTTTGTTGGTATTATTTTGATGTTATAATTATGGGTTTTGATTTGTAATGGTCTGTAATGCATGATAACTGAGTTTGATTTAAGATTTGAGGTTGGATTGTTGTGTTTTTGAATTCTGAGTTTTAAAATTAAGTGACAGTAGGTGTTCTTCAAAAATCGTGTTTTCTGTTCTTCCTGGTGGCTTGTCCGACTCGTGCTCCCTCATCCGACTCGTGCTCCTTCAGCGTGTGAGTCGGATGGTGGCGTGTGAGACGGAGGGAAGTGAAGCTGAGCTTTTTGCCTTGTCCGACTCGTGCTCCCTCATCCGACTCGTGCTCCTTCAGTGTGTGAGTCGGATGGTGAAGTGCGAGACGGAGGAGATAAGAAGGAGCTTAGCACGACACGACTCGTGCTCCTCAGCACGACTCGTGCTGTGCTGAAGCCCCTTCAGCATTTCGTGCTCCTTAGCACGACTAGGATGAGTCTGTCACTCCTTTGCCTCCAGATTTCCAAAAATGTATTTTTAAGGTATTTTCATGGTTTTTCCGTACTGTATGTTATACGAACTTGTGTATACGACTGTTATTGTATTTATTATGCATGATTAAATTATATACTGTGAGTGAAACCGAATTTGGGTTATGTATGTTCTGTTTATGATTCATTGATATGAATGTGAGTATTTTTATGAGATTACACTTGAAATCATAATTGGAATAACGTATAACCTGCTAGAGTCAAGTAAGTGGATAGTTAGGCATGCCTAATAGAGTCTTTTAGCTGCAGCCCTCAGTTCAGTTTGGACCCCGATCAGGTCCCCGTTTGGTTCCTCGCGAACCCATCAGTATAGAATCTTGTTTAAGATTCCCTCAGTATATAAATAACATGTTTTGATTAATGATATAATATTTGATTTGTACCTGTGAGGTACCCTCAGTATTCGATTCGTACCCGTAAGGTACCCTCAGTACACTCGTTATCCACTGTCTAGAGTCAGCAGGTGTTCTCTAAATGTTAATGGAATTGTTCTGATCTGATCTGGCTTTGAATGGAATATCTGAATGAGTTTAATGATGAAATACATGCTGGTTTATTCTGTAAGGCATATGATTATGGGATACTGAAGGTATGACTTTTAAATACGAGCATGTTTATATGGATTATGTTATAACCTTTGCATTCTGCCATTGTGAATGTGCTATGCCTTGACGACCATTGTGAATGGCCATCCATAAATTATGTGTGTTTCCCCACTAAGCGTTTATCGCTTAGCATGGTGTGTTTACCCGTGCAGGTGCGGAAGGAGTTTTGCCTTGTGAGAGTCGCCGTCATCAAGCCAACACAGAAGAGTTTTTAGTGTAGGGCTATTTTTGTATCAGTGATGATTCTTTTTGTATAGAACTCTCATGTATCAGTTTTGTATCAGCTTCCGCTTTTGTATCTATATTTTGGGTTATGTAATATTATTTTTGTATCAGCTTGCTGATCAGAACATTATGGTAAGAGTTCATTATAGTAATGCATGATCAGTCTTTGCTTTCTTTATGTAAAGTTTTTAATTATTCTGTATTTTTGAATGTATGTTATGAATGAATGTATGTTTTATTTTGTACGTGCTTAGTGGCACCTTTACTCATACGGCATCTCACTCCTGCTCGGATGGGATCGCCTACGTATGGGAAGGGGGTGTTACAATCACTATTCTAATCAATTAGGCATAATTCTCATAATATACTTATTGTACATTAGTATACTCAATCCAGTAAGTGGTCGTAAGTTCTTTTCAAAGCCACTCACCGTCTGTTCTTATCATTTCAATTTCAATTTTTCATTTCAATATACTTGTTAGTTAACAAGTTCAACTTTTATGCACATTTCTCATTATAGTTCATCATTTTCACTTTAACATAATATAACATTATATTCAAATATTCATTTGCATTCTATAAATTCCAAATAAATTCATAGATGATTCTTTTCATGCTTAAATTCATTTTAGGACATTAAATTTCAATTATACACAAATTATACCCTAGTACACACTAAGGTACCATTTGGCCAAGGTAGGCACTTTACTTTACAAATTCTTTTAATTTCATGTAGGCATTCTAAATGTCATTTTAAAGGCACTTAAGTACTTTTCTAATCTTATATTTAATTAAGCCTGCATTTAACACAAATTTCACTTAAGTCAATCCTTTTATTTTCTTGTATTTCTTTTCACTAACACCACTCTTTCACTTCTAAGTCACTCATTTATCAAATTTCCATCTCATATAACATGTATATCATATAACCTATTATATTCCTCTTCTTAACCCATTCAGCCCTTTTTAGGGTTTCACTGCAACATTTTATTTTTCATCTAATTATTACTCATTCCCCTAGATTAAGCCTCAATTCACAAGTGTATATCACTTAATTTCACTTAATCACGAGGTATACTAATAATATACCTAAGTATACCATTATGTTTCACTATGACCAAGACGTATACATGGTTTTCTTTCAATCAAATAATTCTAATTAGCTTATTTACCCTCCTTAAACTAAATTTTCACTTCAATTTAAATTATACATGCATTTCACATATACTCACTATCCAAACAAAATGAGAAACCCTAATTTTCAAATTAAAATTCTTGGATTTTGTAATTACAAACCACATATCCATGCTCTAGCCTTTACAAGCTCCTTATTACTTGTCTTTCACCTTTGAGAAGCCATTTTCCCTTGATTTCCTCAATATGGCCGAAAATACACAACAATAAAACATCTATTAATTTCTTTCTTTTATCAAATATTACCTCACAAACATACTCTAGGCATCCTAGAGTACTCATAGAAATTATTAGATTAAATTAAAACACTTAAATTCCCTTACCTTCATTTGGAGATAAAACCTAAAATCCTTGCTTTTCCTTGCTTTTAATCCATCAAATGGATATTAGGGACTGCTATGAACTCATAGAAGGGCTGAATTAACTTTAGAGAGCTTGAATTTAGGAAGAGAGGAAGCAAGAATTGAAGAAATTTGAGAAAAACGAAGGAGAGGAAGACTTCGGCCAACTAAGGGAAGGAGAAGGCTGAAGGAGATAAGGATTATTCATCTACCAATTTGCCATTTAAGTGCTTTTATAGTGGACAAAAATGGTTCAACCTTGGTCCAACCAATGGTACAACCTATAAAGGCCCAATTGCAATTTTAGCCCATTATGCAATTTTTCTATGGTTTTCTCACTTTCCAACTCCAAATCACTTCAATTTGATTACATAATTCATATTATGTAAAAATAAGGCTGTACACAAAATTTCAACTCAATCGGAATTCGTTTTCGGTTCGGTTCAATCAAATCGGTCAGGTTAGCAAATTTTTAGTGTTCTCACTACCAAAAAATTATACATATTATCTAGAGTCCATATGGAATTTTTTGTATCAATTTTGGAAATCATGTGCTATTTTTAAACTCTCGATAAAACCCCCGATCAACTCGAGTACTATTCAAACCGAAATTATAACTTTTTCTTACTTTCTAAGTGTAACTCCTCATAAAAATGACTCCATAATTCTTAACATAAATGCATTAGACTCCAGTAATATTTTGGGGTCAATGGGAAATCATTTCTCGCTCCAGTAATTATTTACCAGTTCGGTAACCCAATTTCCAGTGTCACCAAAAATTAATTTTTCATCACCATATGATTTTACTCATCGATATACCTTCATATTTCAGATTATTTTTTTGAGGTCTGTAGCATCTTTTATGGTACGGTCAAACCCTCAGTCAACCTAGTTACTATTTAAACTGAAACCTCTAATTTTCCGTATTTTCGACTTTGAGGACCTATTTGACCTCAATTCTACCCTAAATTTTAACCTCGGACTCATAAGGACTTATACTTTCCAATAATTTAATAAAATATTTTTCAGCTCCGGGTGTACTTTTTACGCCCGGAAGCACTATTTACTATCGAAAAATACTATTCACGGCTAACCCGGTTCTGGAGCCATTACAGATAAACTTCTAATTAATCCCTAGTAATTGTTCTTGTACCAATTAACTCTTTTAATCGTTATACTAACATTATTTATGAAACATTTTACTTTTTCATAATTAAACTATTTATTCCTATACTATTATCAATTTACAAGTTATTCGTTAAATGAATACTATTATTGTGAATTTACCATCCCATCCTTAATCTTTCACTAAATTAACCCATAGACAATTAAATTATCTTATGGTCAATTCCATTCATTAGTAACCTTATTTATTCTTTAAATTATCTACTACCACTTAGTTTCACAATTAATTCTTATACTTTCATTTAATTTATATTCTAACCCTTACTTAACTCAATTATCATCATTTGCTCTCTAATCTTTACACTTTCGCCGATTTACCACATTGCATTTCAATCTTATTTATTTACAATAATGCCACTAGTTAACTTTATTTTCATATTAATTTCATTGCTTGACACATCATTTGCCAATTAGTCCTTATTAAATCACTCTTATACTAAATTACACTTAGACCCTTTTTCTTTCATCCAAATTACAATTTTACCATTTATTTTCTTTATAGTTACAATTATACCCTTTTATGTCATTTCTTTTTACCTTTCATACGAAATTCATTTATTATTGTGCAAAATTACTATTTGATCCTTAAACATTATTTTTACACCATATTATCTTTTAGTCTTTTAATCATCACTATTTTTCTAGTTAATCATTTAATCACATTTTAATCATTTTACTAACAGTGTTATCGTGAATGTACATTTCAATTCCTAACCTTCATTAAATTACGATATTGCCCCTAATTCCATTTATTAACAATATTGTCACAAATTAATTCTATCTTCACATTAATTTCATTATTTTGACATACAATTTACCCTTTAACCCTTAAAATATAATTTTTATAGCAAACTACATTTTTGGTCAAAACAATGGTCAATTTACTCATTTTTTTTTTAATTTATTTCATATTTTCTCTTATTTATCTTGTTAATTATTAACTTTACACTTTTACCACTTTAAAATCCATTGTTGCACTTTTGCCCCTAGTATCAATCCGGTAGAAATCTCTGAACCAGTTACACAGCCCATAGATCCACTACACTAAAGAGAGATCCCGAAGGAGTCAATCAACACTGTCACTGCATTCACTATTCACTTTGCAATATACACTTTTCACTTTTACACTTTAGTAGACCGTCATTAGCCTACATAAGTGAGTCATCATGACTTGTACAACGGTGTGGAATCCCTATGGATAGCTAACTATATCCAGAGCTAGATTTGGCTACCAGAGCACTACTAAGGGCAATAACATTATTAATTCAATCCAATTTCTATTGGTTACTTAACATAAATCTTTATTCCCATTATTAACCTTCAAGATACCTTATATGGCCAACATAACATGACCATTTTCAATTCATTCTTTTTCCTCCAATCAATTCCAATTCACTTCTTTTTCAATTCTAATATCAATTATGCCATGAAATAAATTAAACACAACTCATTATGTACTTTTTACTCTAACATAATACAATTTCCAAATTGAAAATATTCAATTTAATTTCAATAATTCTCAAATAATTAATATACACTCAATTTCCATCACTTCTTCATTTTGTGCCTTTATTCTTAATAAATAAACAAAATATACTCTAATTCAACCATACACACCATTTGACCTAACCATCATCTTTTCATAATTTTTTTTATGTCATATTTCTTTTTTGTGTTATTTTTTTAAGGGTTATAATTATACTCTTTTATGTCATTTCTTTTTACCTTTCATACTAAATTCATTTATTATTGTGTAAAATTACTATTTGATCCTTAAACATTATTTTTACACCATATTATCTTTTAGTCTTTAAATCATCACTATTTTACTAGTTAATCATTTAATGACTTTTTAATGATTTGACTAACACTGTTATCATGAATGTACATTTCAATTCCTAACCTTCATTAAATTGCAATATTGCCCCTAATTCCATTTATTAACAATACTGCCACTAATTAATTCTATCTTCACATCAATTTCATTATTTTAACATACAATTTACCCTTTAACCCTTAAAATACCATTTTTATGCCAAATTACATTTTTGTCAAAATAATGGTTAATTTACTCATTTTTATTACTTTATTTCATATTTTCTCTTATTTACCTTGTTAATTATTAACTTTACACTTTTACAACTTTAAAATCCATTGTTACACTTTTGGCCCTAGTATTAATCCGATAGAAATCTCTGAATCGAATACACAGGACGTGGACACCACAGATCCACTATAGTAATGAGAGATCCCGAAGGAGTCACTCAACACTCACTGCATTCACTATTCACTTTTCACTGTACACTTTTTCTCTTTTACACTTTAGTTGACTGTTATTGGCCTACATAAGTGAGTCATCATGACTCGTACCGTGGTGTGGAATCCCTATGGATAGCTAACTATATCCAGAACTAGATTTGGCTACCAAAACACTACTAAGGGCAATAACATTATTCATTCAATCCAATTTTTATTAGTTACTTAACATAAATCTTTATTCCCATTATTAACCTTCAAGATACCATATATGGCCAGCATAACATGACCATTTTCAATTCATTCTTTTTCCTCAAATCAATTCCAATTCACTTCTTTGTCAATTCTAATATCAATTATGCCATGAAATAAATTAAACACAACTCATTATATACTTTTTACTCTAACATAATATAATTTCCAAATTGAAAATATTCAATTTAATTTCAATAATTCTCAAATAATTAATATACACTCAATTTCCATCATTTATTCATTTTGTGCCTTTATTCTTAATAAATAATCAAAATATACTCTAATTCAACCATACACACCATTCAGCCCAACCATCATCTTTTCATAAAAATTTTTTTCCTTCACTTATTTATCATTAATTAAACTAGATTGCACTTTCATTAACATATTTATACTATTAATTTGCATTAAATCACTAAATATACCTAGATATACCCTAATATCATATTTGGTCTCCATTATGTCCATGACATACACTTTATTTCTTTTTTTTTAATCATTCAAATTTTTATTTAACCTCCCTAAACATACTTATAGGGTTTATTTTAATTTATCATGCATTTATCATACATATACAATATAGATATAACCAAAAATCATTCATATTTAATGGGAAGAATTGGATATTGTATCCACTAACCTCATTTTCTTGTTCTTCACTCCTTAAACATCCTTTCCTAGCCTTAGCTCCTTGATATACCATAATCTCCTCATCCTTCCATAAGTGTCTGAATTTCCTCACCAAAGAAACCATAATTAATTCACTTTTTTTTATTCAATATACCAACATTAACATCATCTACATACCCTAAAATACCTATTTGAACCATTAAATTAAATTATGGAACCCTGAATTATTTAACTCATTTTTGAGTCATAACCTTTATCCCTTGCTTTTTCCCACTTATTTTACTTCAAATGAGCCTTTGAGACCATCATTAGTGGAAAGAGAGGCTGAATTTTACTAGAAGGGCTTTAATTTAGTTAGAAGTTTAGAAGAGAGATGAAGAAAACATGGAGAAATGGAGAAAGGCATAGGTCGGCCATGGAGAGTGGGAGAAAGAGGTAGAGAATTCTGGAGAGAGGCAGATTTTTTTGCCTTATATAGGTCATTTTCATGGGCCCTTCTAGTGTGTTCTATATGGGCCAACCCACATATAAATCCAAATGCATTTATTCACCCATTTTCTAACTTTAATTTATTTCTGCCACTTTTCAAACTCAATTTCTTAAAAAATCAATTCCATAGTTCTCAAAATATATTCATTAGACTTCACAAATATTTTTAGCTCAATCGGAGATCATTTTTCGGTCAAGTAATTATTTACCTGTTCGATAGCTAAATTTCCAGTGTCACCAAAAATTTAATTTTTTAACACCATTAGATTTTACTCATTCATATGAGCATATCTATATTTTCAAAATATTTTTCTGAGGTCCGTAGCTCAAGATATGTTTCAGTCAAACTCAAGTTAAAATTGGTCAAATAGGAATGCAAAAAGCCTTCAGACGCTCGTCTAAAGCCACAGACAGCTTGGCCATCTGTCCCCAATAGATGCCCACCTGTCACCACAGACGGCCGTTTGTCATGGACAGACGCTCTAAATGCCCCCTTTTCACTATTTTGCACTTTTCGGACCCCATTTGATCTCCGTTTGACCTCAAATTTCATATTTGGGCTCGTGCTAACATGCTCTATCCAATGGTCTAATAAAATATTTTTCAACTCCGGGATGTACTATTCACCACGGTGTCACCAATCTCGGCCCAAAAATCACTATTCATGAAAATTATGATTTTGGGCCATTACAATTTGCTTCAAAAACATAACAATGTTAATATAGTCATGCAAGAGAAGATTTCTATAACTATGTGAATCCCTTTTTACCCGTCATAATCCACTTGTAGAGTTTCTCATGCAATTTACACAGTTAACGTATTTATTTCCACTTACCCTATAATTGCTACCTATATTTATTATGCATGTACTATTTAGTTTATTTATTTATTTAGAGCTTCATGTTCAAACTTAAATTATATCACATTTACATGTGTCCATATATTTCCATAAATCATATATTTGCATCTGTAGATACACACACATTGTAGACACCGGGTCCCGAGTCGGGTTTAATGTCAAAAAGTGATTTTGGATCCTTTGTAATTCCCTCCGGAAAAAATATATATATATATATATATAATATAGATTATGTAGGTAAAATTATAAATTAATTATTAATGTTGGGTTAATTTAATTTATTAATATTGTAAGTTTAATTAGATAATTAAAATGCATAAAAGATTAAAGATTAATTAGTTAATATGTAAAGTGTTTAATTAATTAGATAAATTATATGATATATTAAATAGATTAATTATATTAAGATGTTTAATTAATATATAATGTTTAAATTAATTAATGTGTCTTATTTGAATTAAGTTAAATTAATTAAGAAATTAAAATGGAGGAAGTGATTAGGGCAACCAAACTAACATAATTTAGGGGTATAAATAGAAAATGATAAGCAAAATGAGAGGGGGCTCTCAGTAGATCAAGAAAGAGAAAGAAAGGAAAAGAAAAGGGAAAGAAAATAAAAGAAAGAGAGAGCAAGAGGGAGAACCCAGGGAAATAAAAGAGAAAGCAAAAGAAAGAATAAAGAGAGAAAGGAAAAGAAATAAAAGGGGAGAGCAAGACCTGAGAGTGAGGGACCAAAATCAAAGAAGAAGTAAAAGAAGAAATAAGAAAAGAAGGAGAAGGGGCCAACGGGAAACGCAGGAAGCAATGCCGGAGAGAAGGAAGAAAGGAAAAAAGAAGAAAAGGGAGAGGAAGAGGCGGCGCCTCCGCTGGCCAGCCACGACGACCAACCGTCGCACGCGCCCCGCCGGAGTGAAGAGGAGACCCGGACGAAGCCGATGGTGATCGCCGATCAGCCGCAGTCGCCGGCGTGGAGGAGATCGGCGAGGGAAAAAAGGACGCTGCCGACGCGACTTCGGGCCTACTCCGGTGACCTTACGGCGCGTGACCACCGGCATTTGACTCCCGGCGACGCGATCTACCCGGCGGTGGTGGAGGTGTCCTCAACGGCTACTCCGGCAAGGCTCTGGTGAGGTGAGTCCCATTTTCTATTTATTTATTTTAATATATTATTAATATTATTATTATTAATTAATTAATTAATATTAATATTAATACTAATATTAATCATATTATTATTATTATTTAATATTCTATATTATTATTATTATTATTATTATTATTATTATTATTATTATTATTATTATTATATATTTATTTTACTTTTATTGATATTATTATTATTTATGTATTTACTGTTAATGTTATTGTATTATATTGTTATTTTTGTTATTGATATTATTTTATTTAGTATTAATATTATTATTATATATTTATTTTATTATTTTTATCATCATCATCATTATTATTATTATTATTATTATTATTATTATTATTATTATTATTATTATTATTATTATTATTATTATTATTATTATCATTGTTGGATTAATATTATTGTTATGATTATTATTATTGATTATAATTATTATAGTGGTATTCTTGTTGGTTATGATAATTATTTTTGCGTGATATTATTATTATTTTATCTATGTTATGTATATTTATTTTATGTTATTATTATCATTATTATTATTATTATTTGTTATATTATTTTTATTATCATTCATTGTTATTAATATTACTATTTTATGTCTAATACATTTTATGGCTATTATTGTTATTAGTATATTATTATCATTATTATCATTTTGTTCATGTTACTATCATTACATTGAATTATTATTTTATCCATTCATAATTACTATCATTATTTTATGTTTATTTATTATTCATTATTATTTTATGATATTATTATTAGCATTATTATTTTTATTGGCATTAATCATTTTAATTGTCATTTGTGCTTTTATATTCATTAATTCTCAATTTATTTCATTCAATTATTTATTTAATTATTTATTCATTTACTTATCATTTAATTTAATCCATTATCAATCTCATTCATTTTTCTCAATTTATTTTATTCAATCATTCATTTTTCCCAATTTACTGTATTCAATCATTCATTTGTTTATTTATTTATTCAATTGTTTACTTATTCACAATTAACCAATAACATTTTCCTATTTTGACTGCAATGCGGGAGGCATGTGGTTTTTCTGAGAAGTATGGTCGGAACAGGTAAATTAGGATGAATTTATTATTTATTATTTGGAATATGTAATTATTATTTTATTCTTTTTATTCGTTTGTGGTCTGTAATAATAAAAGATTTTAGACCGCGCTTAAAGGAACTACCACACAAACGTTTTCTATCAAAATGAAATTTCCTAATAAAAATGGGACCAATGTCTCAATTTTCTCTATCCAAAATCATCACATCAAAATTATTTCATAATAAATATGTATGCGAGGACCAATGTCCTCATCATTAATGAATATCCCGATTTATGCATGATTTGTATTTTACTTACAATGGGGGTTGTATTTCGCCCCTAATTTTATTGTAATTTACTTTTGAATGCTTTATTTTAACTGCGCTTTTATTTTTCGCTTTTACGTGAATGATTGCGGCTTTTAATTGATTGCATTGTTTGGAAAGATGGTGAAATAATAAATTCAAAACCTAATTGTAAAATTAATCAAAGTACGAATAAATGAGAAGTCCCGAACCCAGCTCTGGTCTTTGGGCTCAAAGAGGCTAGAGGTCTATCTGATCACTCGTTAGAACTAAGACCTCCAAGACACCTCTTGTGTAACGAGACCTTGACGTTAATCCTAGGCTCCTTTGGGAGAGAGGTTTACCCTCCAAGACCCCTTTGGTTGGCCCAAAATGGATAATAAGCGTAGTCTTAGGCTCTCTGAGGCGAGAGAAACTTTCCCAATGTTCTATTGGGTGGCGACTCCATGAAACCTCCTTGTTGCCCAAAATAAACGCACTTATAAATACCTTACAAGTTGTCAATGGACCCACAAATACCCCGATCGCCCTCGAACGGGCGGTCGTTCGGGCGGCACGCAGGGCCCGGCGCGCGTTACAGTGGTCACTCCGCTGGGGACAATACTTGAGACTTCGATTCGAAAGTACCTTGATTAAAATTTACAATTAGGTTTTAGTTTAAAAATTTCACCTTCTTTCAAAACTGCATTGCATCGCATTAGAGCCTTAGATCTATGCTAGCTTGGTCCCTCTATCAACCCCGGTGCGTTCCCGAAGCACGACCCTATGTTCACTCAATGTAGGGAAGTGTTAAGGATAATCACCAACCCAAGCCTTATACCGTCATGGTATATCAAATGCTGACCCGATCGGTCATTACGCTCGTGATGAGCTAGATCTATTGGCAGGGACCATGCTTGGGTAGCCCTAATATATCATCACCTTGGACCAAGGCCCATGTAATGGACATAGATACTTCCACTAGGGGGCATGTGCCATAATACGTTGCTTGTGTAGTGGGTTATTGTGTATTGAATAAATCCAAATAAATTTAGATGTTCACTCCTTAAAGGTTTTCATACCCCGAGGGGCGTATTTTGGTTTATTCGGATTGTTTAAATACACGATAGCCGAAAATTCATTTGTATGCGCATTTAATAATGAGAGTTCGTGCTTCACATCACGCTGTATGCGCTCATTGGGTTCCCCGTTAACCCATGGGTCAAGCCCACCTAGGGAAAGAGACAGCACGACCTCCTGTGTAGTAGAAATACAGTTGGGAGAAATTTTTTTCTTGTATGTGTATTTGTGATTGTGCATTCCTTTTATGAACAACGAACGTAAATAAAAAACATGTATTTTGTCTCATGTATAATAATAGAACCTTTGCATTTTGTATATAAGTTTGCTTGTATCATAAATTGTGAATATGAACATAACATGTATTTGTCTGGCATATACATACATAGCAGTGCTTGTCACGACTCACACTAATATTATGACATCCATAACATCCATCATGCGCCATAATCTATACATACAATATACATCACTGAACATACATATTGGCATGCATTATAGCACACGTGGACATACTACCACCGTAACACGTAAAAAAAAAAATAATAATAATAAAAAGAATGCACTCATCATGTATCATAGTATGTACATATCAGTAGGCTCATATTGAATATGTATTTAAACATTGTGTGCTGGAGCGTATGCATACTGCTGCATTAGCATATAGCATTGGGTCAGTCATTAAACACAGAAAATACCTTGCATTTTTCACATTGTACACCATATCATGAACATGTACTATCATACATGAATTATGCCATGTACATATAAGTTCTTCATCATGCATGTTAGTCATTGTATATACCAATACATGTCTTGTATGCTCATACCATGTAAATACACATACTTTGTGAACGCTATTTGTTTCTTGCAGACACTTTCATTGCATACCTCGTATTGCACACATACTCCACTCACGTTACATAATCATTCGTATATTGAGTCCCTTGCCATGTACACTATTTGTATATATTTTGCACTTTTATGTATGTAAGTTTTGCCATTCCCCACGAATCATTTCTGCAGATTATCATACCAGATCATCTTCATCTTACATCACATACGTATTCCTATCATGTCTAAACCATGTCATGTGCACATACACCCTGTATTATGAACATTCATTCTCATGTTGTGTCATATCTTGCACTTTTATCTTCATTGTATACTGCTTATATGTACACTGCAAATTTATGCATGCACGTCATTTATCAGGCAGTGTTTACACACTCATATTATTTTGCAGGTGTTTTACAGACACACATCTTTGCACATATCTTATGTACGCATTTTTATACAAATGTTTTTATACATGTTTCGCACATAAAGTTCCTTACATGCATTGCTAATATACATGATGCTATTGCATATGCCATTCCATATACATGATTCTTAACGCATAGTTTGTGCATATTTTATAAAAAAATAGAAAAAAAAATTTCTATTTATTTAAACAATTTTTGTGTATATACATTTTGATAGAGTCAAAATTTTTTGTGTTAAGCCATACCCTAAAATGCTGGCATGTTTGCACCTTATTGAGGTACCTCTGATTCAAGGTTTGACTCTGCCTAATTAGTTCTCAACTATGAATGGATTTGATCTTAACTCTAGAAATCTGAGTTTCATTCCACTTTGAATTAAGTAAGGGGTATATATGTTTGGTCTTTAAGAGCTAGATCACGTGAAAATATTTGACTATATTATGTAATGTCTAAATTTCGAGCACTTTTGGCCTATTTTGAAAATAAACTGAAAAAAAACTAGCTGCAATTAGGGGATTGGATGAAAATTCACTAAGAGCACTAGAACCTTTCCAATTACCCGTCAAAGCAATCCCTGGATAAGGCTGGATCTAGAAAATTATTTAGGCAATCATTTCTTTGTATAACCCTCTAAATAACCATTTCCTACCTTTATTTTGCAACCGTTTATTAGCCCCTTAAGCCTTTATTTTGGTATGCTAAATGCGTATCAGTTTTATTGTTACACACGTTAAAACTATCCCATTCACTTAAAATGATTTTGGCTTCCCCTTAGAATAATGGCTGCTCTAGTAAGGATGAATGTACGTTACAATATTCTTTTGGACAATCAAAAGTGACCCCGATAAAAATGGATTTACACTTTGGGAAAAAGAGCCTTAATTTTTGACAATTTTTTGAGCTATCAATAATCACCCTGATAAGGATGGGTTTACCCCTTGAAAAAAATTTTCAATCATCGATAATTTTTGGGCTACAGTTCTGGAAAGGGGTTTGAATCATCAATAAACTTTTTGTGTAATTAGAGACATGAGCTTGCGAAAAGAAAAAACAAAAAAAAAAGAAAAAAAAAAGAAAGAAAAAAAAGAAAGCGAAAAGAGAAAAAAAAAATGTAGAGCTCAAGGTAGTACCCCTTGATGAGTTTCAATAGCTATCTTTTTAGCTTAATTTTTATGCTGAGCTTGATGAGATCAAGTATTACCAAATTCAAATCCAAGAATATCTAGACAATATACAATTGGGGTTGGGAATGGTCCTTTCATCCATCGAATGAATGTCGCGGCCATTTTTCTCTAGTGACCTGATCCTCCTTTGATAGCCAATTACCTAAGCCTAATGTTACAACCAAAATAAGACCTATTGATTCTTGGTTTGGCCTTATCTAATTAGCAGAGATGACCTTCTAATAAGGTTTGGTACATAGGAAGAGGCATATGGTGTTTCGTGAGCTTCAAGCGAGAAGCCATGAGTGCACTTATGCATTCGAGTTGAGTCTTGTCCTCGACATTGCATCTAGAATTTGCTTTTGAAAAATGAAAAATCTTGTTTTGGCCTTTTGCACATACACACAGAGATCACATGGTATGCCTCGTATTCACATGCTGATTTAGTAAACATCGATACTTACGTGTTTACTTTCTTGCACTTCATTGGGAATGTCTCTCGAATTCTTTTACTGAGATTGAATCGATTGAGAATATGGTTCATTCAATGTGCTCAAAGGCAGTTAGAAACTCGAATTTGAGGTACCTAATAGGTTGCACTCATTTTACAATCTTGGGATATTTCTTATCACTACTCATGAAAATGATACTTTGCATATACCCCAGCAACATCCCTTGTACATATGCTTTCTGCAAATGTTTCTACACATAACTGTAGCAAATATTCTCATAAATAGTTTTACATGTATAATTCTTAGTGCATGTCTTTTGGCATAAAAATTTTTAGCGAGCATATTTCATAGATACTTTCGCACACGTGCCTCTCTAAGGTCCATTTGTTTTGCACATCTCACATGCATATCATTTGCATGCATTTTGTACATGTATACATAATTTTTTCTCTGCGATTGTTTCATGTGTATAGTTATCCATACACATATCACGCTCACCCATTACTTTACGCAGCCTTCATGTATATAACATACCCCACCTGTCTTTGTATACGATTCTTTACATCTATGCCGATAAATGACTCTTTATCCTTGTCACATGTATAATCATTTGCACATACTCTGCATACATAATCCCCTTATATATATTTATCATGCTTGAACCTTTACATGTTTTTTCTTGTTCATGATCATTTGCAAACATGTTAGAATAACGATTCTTTGCACATATTCCATGATCCTCCTCATGGATACGAGCCATTGGCATATATGTCGTATGCATAAGCATTTCAGGATCATAGTCCTTTGCATGTCATTTCATAAAAGGATAGCCTTTCACATGCATTCCATGCATACATGGTGTCCAACGCACACTAGATAGTATACATCAGTCCCACATAGACAAGCTGACCTTTCCCAAAATCCTCTGAGGAGGCAAAAGCTTTAAGTCCTTCGAGGAATCAAACTTTCCAAGTCCTCTTAAGAGGTAATTCTCAAGTCCTCTGAAGAGGCAATTCTCAAGTCAACCCAAGTCCGGGGCAAAGATGCACACGGGTCAGAAGATTGTGGGTCAGAGTCCATGAAGCAAGACGACGCTTTTCTAGATTTTTCAGGGGGCATCAGAGCAGCCGAGCCAGTACCCTCAAGGAATCCTTTAACCGCCTGGGATGTGGTCTATCAATTTTTGCATCTCAAATGCATCTTACATGCATAGATCTTTTACTTATCTCCCTACATATCTTGTGTGTTTAATCCTTTACACTTATAGTTCTGCACACACAATTCCTGTACATTAATCTTTTGCTCGTGTTTTGTGTATATAGCTTTATGTATGTACATTTCACACACATGAGTCCATAAGCACACACAATCTGCTGTATATGTTGTTATGCACATGACTTTGAAGGAAAGGTCCGAATAGACCTCATGAGCAAGGATGATCTAAGAAATGGGCTTAGCTTGACACTATTGACCACTGTATACAGCATGAAGTCAAGTGCATTTGTACAAAGGTGGAATGCCTGGAAGAATAAGTCTATCCGGACACACCGTGCTCAGGACAATCCGGAATCACACAAATATGCAAAAAAGAAGGTCCATTGAGAAGCCAGACTATCCATGCATACTTTATTCAGAGGCAATCAGATGCAAAAGCGGGCCGACGTACAGTTTCGGCTCTACATCGGCCATGCCAAACAAGCAGATCAAGATGAGGTCCTCACGAGAACGGAATCTCGCGGACCCGCTCTCAAGAGCACTACACCTCACAAGGCGGGACTGTAGTTAGAGTACCGCATCTCACCAATCAAAGTTGCAGTTAGAGAACACTGCTCTTCACCGAGATTGTAGTCAGAGAGTGCTGCATCTCATAGTTCATGCGGTAGTCAGAGAGTGCTATGCACCTTGCAGATCGAATGGGGGTTAGCAGGGGAACTTTACAAATCGAAGTTGCAGTTAGAGAACACTGCTCTTCACACCGAGATTGTAGTCAGAGAGAGCTGCATCTCACAGTTCACGTGGTAGTCAGAGAGTGCTATGCAACTTGCAGATCAGATGGGGGTTAGCAGGGGAACTTCACAATCGGAGTTGCAGTTAGAGAACACTGCTCTTCACATCGAGATGGTAGTCAGAGAACACTACACCTCACACCGTGCAGGCCGAGACGAGGCTAGCGGTACAGACCAACCACCATGCAGACCGAGATGAGGTTAGCGAGGCACCAGCGATAGAACAGATTGCAAACAGAGGTTGGAGTTAGAGAAACTACACCTCACGTCGTGCAGGCCGAGAAGAGGCTAGCAGTACAGACCAGCCACCGTGTAGACCGAGACGAGGTTAGCGGGGCGTCGGCAATAGAACAGATCGCAAACAGAGGTTGGAGTTAGAGAAACTACACCTCACACCGTACAGGCCGAGATGAGGCTAGCAGTACAGACCAGCCGCCGTACAGACCGAGGGCACCAGCGATAGAACAGATCGCAAATAGAGGATGTAGTCAGAGAATACTACATCTCACAAACTCCGTGTAGGCCGAGATGAGGCTAGCGGAACACTCGTGGTAGAACAGACCACAGATCGAGGTTGTAGTCAAAGAGTACTGCACCTCATAGCTACCATGCGGACCGAGACGAGGTTAGCAGGGGGTTTAGCGATAGAACACATCGTGACGAGACTGCAGTAAGAGAATACCGCATCTCGCAATGGAGATTTGTAGTCAGAGAGCACTACATCTCATCAAAGCTGCGCGAGTCGAGACGAGGCCAGCAGAAACAGGTCGAGACGAGACCGGTAAGGGCACATGTACCAACGCCAGCAAGGTAAGGTCCGGCATCCCCAGGTATTTAACTCTCTCTCTTCCATCTTTGAATTTTGGTCTTTGTCCTTTGAATTTTGGCTCACCTAGGTGTCTGCCACTAGCTTCTCCAAAATTGGGGGCAACTGTAGACACCGGGTGTAACACCCCGCCATCCCCGTTGGAAGGATACCGGAGTGCCACGCGGGCAAACATATAAACAAATCCAAATACATGCTAATAAAATAAAACAAAAGATAATATGTAAGGAAACTTTTAAATCGTTTATAGAAAAACCTTTAACATATACATATACATATCACTGTTGATTTACAAAAAGGGCTCGTATGCAATTACATATACAAAAAGAATACTTGTTCCTTTACAAAAGATTCATTTTGCTAATTACAAGCCATATACAAAAATAATTACAGCGGAAGACTTCAAAAATATAACAACTTCATCCAAAAAGACTCCTAGTGGCCGACCTGCAGATATCCGACTCTGAACTGCACTCGCCACCTGCACGGGAAAAGAGCCCGTGCTAAGCGATAACGCTTAGTGGGGAGGAACAAAACAAAATAACAATATACATATAACATATGTGCAACAATACTATAATCAATATACAAGGTGCATATCATCAAGTTATACAAGAATTCATATGCATCATATCCATTTAATCTTGTTAATAAACATCTCAACATATACAATACATATACACATATAAACATGTAGCCTGATTAGTCTGGTATAAACCTAAGAAGTGGATACGATCATTTGGATACTGATAGAACACAGTATCCCAAGCATATAGAGACATGAGTCTCGAACATGTACTTTTCATATAGAGACCGAGGTCTCGCTTTATTTCCATATAGACCAAACATGGTCAAAACAAGGATCCAAACGGACCCGCATATATCATTTTATCATATAGCAGCTGCACACACACTCTGACCTAAGTAAGCGCTTACTTATCCACTACTATGACTTATACAGGCTTAAATGACACAACTCAATAATTCATATATCAAATCATGAGAATTTCCTATTATATTAGCTTATAATTCATGTATACTTATATACTGATCACATTCAGAATATTTAAACATATAAATATCAATATTGAAGGTAATAAGGACATATAGCTCACATTGAATTAATCCATGTCAAATAAATTATAAAAAGTGTAAATCATGAATATTAATTATTAATCATGTATACAACTCAATAATAAGCAATTATTAAACTACAAATTAGATTTTAAAACTAATTATTCATCAAACAGTGTAAAAACCCTAAAAATCAGAAGTTAAATCTTTGTTTTAGGAGGACAGGACAGCAGGCAGAGGCCGGTCACGTCTCGTGACACCGGCTTCACGCGAGCCAGGCAAAAGAGCAAGGCAAGAAAGCAAGGCAAGAGCAGGCGGTCACGGCGTGACCATCAGTCATGTCTCGTGACGCCTGAGAGGAGAGGGGAAGACACGCAGGGAGACAGGCAAGATCGCGAGGCGTGATGCTCCATCACGTCGCGACTTCCCCAAGGGAGGGAGGTCACGGCGTGATGCCTCATCACGTCACGTGATCTTCCTCTCTGCTTCTTCCTTCATCACAAAGACTTCCCAGAGAAGGGGATCACGGCGTGATGCCCCATCACGTCTCGTGACTTCCCCAAAGGAGGGAGGTCACGGCGTGATGCTCCATCACGTCGCGTGATCTTCTTCTCAAACTCCTTCTTCTTCAAAATTACTCTAGAAAACTCAGAAAACGTCAAAACAGAGTGCAATCAAATCTCCAAAACCCAATTTGTCTAAATCCATTTTTCATGCAAAAATCATACTAACACATACCTTATAGTCTTCTGAGCACATTTACAGCACTTATACTCAACTCAATCACATTCTTACACAGTCAATCAGTAAAAACAGAGAGAGTCACTAACCCAGTATTTTGCATTCAAATTCAAGCACATTCATCTCATTGCATATTCGTAACATTCTTTTTCTACTGTAAATATGTCTACAATAACACATAACTTTAACATTTCATATACACAAACATAAATGCATTCATATCACAGCAAACAGGATCCAAACATGAGAAAATGGAAACACTCCCAAACCTGTTGAAGTCCAAAACAACGTCCACTGCTCTTTCAATCCACAACTTTGCCCTTTCCCTTCTCTTTTCTTTTATCCTCAGGAGCTTGCAAACAAGTAAACCATAATCAACCCAAGAACAGAATCTCTATAATAAAACCCAAAGGAGAAGAAAAACCACATGAAAACCAAAAGCCACTTACCTCTGGAACTTCTTTCCCAATCTCAAACCCTAGTTCCCCAATAACAGAGCTTACATGCAAATGAGAAAAGGGCAGCAAGTGGAGAGGAAGAGATGGCTAACGTGAGGGAGAGCAAAAGAGAGAAAATTTCATGTGTCTAGTTTTCCAGGAACCAAAGAAAATCAGACCTCACTTTCCCCTCACCCACGTACACTCACACTCACCTCTTCCACTTGGCACACATGCACAAAGACACAATTCACTTATTTTTCTTTTACCTTTTAGTCCTAGGCAAATTTCCTTTTACTCACCAAAATAAAATCTGCCATTTAAAATACTTTTAATTCTTGCAATTTAATCCTCTTTACCAATTAAAATACCAAATTGCTCTTAATTGTCCAATTAAAATTCTAATTTCCGATTAGGCCACTTATGGGGTGTGACAACTCACCCCTCCTTAAGAAAATTTCGTCCTCGAAATTTCCTTGCTTATCCAAACACAACTCAAAACTGAAAGGAAACAGAACTCAATCATATAAATGCTTACCCGAAGGTCCTGCAGCACCCGCTACATTCTCAGCAGTCATAGCATATGCCCTATGCCGATTACGATCCTCCGTAGTACCAGGTCGCTGCACCGTCTCAGATGGTGCTCTCGGAGCTCTACTTGCATCCCGGTTACTTTGGACGACATTGGATCTCTTACTCTCTTGCCGATTCTGGTCCACTTGTCGATCAGGGCAAAAGGCAAACCGATGTTCCATGCTCCCACACTTGAAACAAGCGCCGGTAATCTTGCGACACGTACCCCAATGGTACCTATGACAATGCTCGCATTCTGGTGCTCGATTTCCTTTATTACCATGTGGGGCTACACTCTCTACCTGTGAAGGCACTTGTACATTCCCTCTAGATCCTTGCTCAACTGGAGTACCCTTGGACTTCTTAGCACTCACATTTCCCCCTTCTGGTGCTCTTCTCTTCTGTGCCATTCTCTGCTTGATCTCTTCAGATTCCTCTAACCTCATTGCTGCAGCCACAATCTGATAATACCCAACTGGCTGCAAGACAATCATCGCAGACAAGGGGCCTTTGAATACCTCACGCAATCCCTCTAAAAAGTGCCTACATCTGAACTCATCTGTCAACAACTGCTCGGGCACATACTTACTCAGCCTATTGAACTCCTTGTCGTACTCACTGACAGTCATTCCCCTTTGCTTCAAGCTAATGAACTCTCTCCACTTCGCTTCTTGGTATGCCTTTGTTATATACTTCTGCTCAAACTCTTGCTTAAAATACTCCCATGTCAATTCAGCTGGTCGCTGAGGATTCCTCATCACAAGTTCCCACCAATCGTATGCTGGGCCCTGAAGCAACGATATAGCACATGAAGCTCTCTGATCTGCGGGACATCTAATCTCTTGCAGAATTCTACCAACTCTCTTGAGCCAAAACTCAGCCACATCAGATTCATCTACGGCAGTCCCATGAAAATCCTCTGCTCCTCTCTTTCTTAACAACTCAGTTGGAGCCTTAGGTGCAGTCAACCTATCAACCACTTGTAATAACCCCTGAACTAATGCTGGATCAAAAGCAATACCTCTATTTGCACCCTCAGCTGGTGCAGGTTCCCGCTCATGTCTATCCTGTCTAACTGGATCATCTCTTCTAACTGGATTCCCTCCACGACTCACATTGGCACTACTCATGGTGTCGCCCATATACTCACTTGGATCCGACTCCATATAAACTCTACAAAACACAAGACATCTGCATTAGGCCACTATACAAAACTGACTCTCATGCATAGACTCGACTCTATACTCAAACAATCACAACATAACCCAGAACCACCAAACCTGGGCTCTGATACCAAGCTGTAACACCCCGCCATCCCCGTTGGAAGGATACCGGAGTGCCACGCGGGCAAACATATAAACAAATCCAAATACATGCTAATAAAATAAAACAAAAGATAATATGTAAGGAAACTTTTAAATCGTTTACAGAAAAACCTTTAACATATACATATACATATCACTGTTGATTTACAAAAAGGGCTCGTATGCAATTACATATACAAAAAGAATACTTGTTCCTTTACAAAAGATTCATTTTGCTAATTACAAGCCATATACAAAAATAATTACAGCGGAAGACTTCAAAAATATAACAACTTCATCCAAAAAGACTCCTAGTGGCCGACCTGCAGATATCCGACTCTGAACTGCACTCGCCACCTGCACGGGAAAAGAGCCCGTGCTAAGCGATAACGCTTAGTGGGGAGGAACAAAACAAAATAACAATATACATATAACATATGTGCAACAATACTATAATCAATATACAAGGTGCATATCATCAAGTTATACAAGAATTCATATGCATCATATCCATTTAATCTTGTTAATAAACATCTCAACATATACAATACATATACACATATAAACATGTAGCCTGATTAGTCTGGTATAAACCTAAGAAGTGGATACGGTCATTTGGATACTGATAGAACACAGTATCCCAAGCATATAGAGACATGAGTCTCGAACATGTACTTTTCATATAGAGACCGAGGTCTCGCTTTATTTCCATATAGACCAAACATGGTCAAAACAAGGATCCAAACGGACCCGCATATATCATTTTATCATATAGCAGCTGCACACACACTCTGACCTAAGTAAGCGCTTACTTATCCACTACTATGACTTATACAGGCTTAAATGACACAACTCAATAATTCATATATCAAATCATGAGAATTTCCTATTATATTAGCTTATAATTCATGTATACTTATATACTGATCACATTCAGAATATTTAAACATATAAATATCAATACTGAAGGTAATAAGGACATATAGCTCACATTGAATTAATCCATGTCAAATAAATTATAAAAAGTGTAAATCATGAATATTAATTATTAATCATGTATACAACTCAATAATAAGCAATTATTAAACTACAAATTAGATTTTAAAACTAATTATTCATCAAACAGTGTAAAAACCCTAAAAATTAGAAGTTAAATCTTTGTTTTAGGAAGACAGGACAGCAGGCAGAGGCCGGTCACGTCGTGACCTTCAGTCACGTCTCGTGACACCGACTTCACGCGAGCCAGGCAAAAGAGCAAGGCAAGAAAGCAAGGCAAGAGCAGGCGGTCACGGCGTGACCATCAGTCACGTCTCGTGACGCCTGAGAGGAGAGGGGAAGACACGCAGGGAGACAGGCAAGATCGCGAGGCGTGATGCTCCATCACGTCGCGACTTCCCCAAGGGAGGGAGGTCACGGCGTGATGCCTCATCACGTCACGTGATCTTCCTCTCTGCTTCTTCCTTCATCACAAAGACTTCCCAGAGAAGGGGATCACGGCGTGATGCCCCATCACGTCTCGTGACTTCCCCAAAGGAGGGAGGTCACGGCGTGATGCTCCATCACATTGCGTGATCTTCTTCTCAAACTCTTTCTTCTTCAAAATTACTCTAGAAAACTCAGAAAACGTCAAAACAGAGTGCAATCAAATCTCCAAAACCCAATTTGTCTAAATCCATTTTTCATGCAAAAATCATACTAACACATACCTTATAGTCTTCTGAGCACATTTACAGCACTTATACTCAACTCAATCACATTCTTACACAGTCAATCAGTAAAAACAGAGAGAGTCACTAACCCAGTATTTTGCATTCAAATTCAAGCACATTCATCTCATTGCATATTCGTATCATTCTTTTTCTACTGTAAATATGTCTACAATAACACATAACTTTAACATTTCATATACACACACATAAATGCATTCATATCACAGCAAACAGGATCCAAACATGAGAAAATGGAAACACTCCCAAACCTGTTGAAGCCCAAAACAACGTCCACTGCTCTTTCAATCCACAACTTTGCCCTTTCCCTTCTCTTTTCTTTTATCCTCAGGAGCTTGCAAACAAGTAAACCATAATCAACCCAAGAACAGAATCTCTATAATAAAACCCAAAGGAGAAGAAAAACATGAAAACCAAAAGCCACTTACCTCTGGAACTTCTTTCCCAATCTCAAACCCTAGTTCCCCAATAACAGAGCTTACATGCAAATGAGAAAAGGGCAGCAAGTGGAGAGGAAGAGATGGCTAACGTGAGGGAGAGCAAAAGAGAGAAAATTTCATGTGTCTAGTTTTCCAGGAACCAAAGAAAATCAGACCTCACTTTCCCCTCACCCACGTACACTCACACTCACCTCTTCCACTTGGCACACATGCACAAAGACACAATTCACTTATTCTTCTTTTACCTTTTAGTCCTAGGCAAATTTCCTTTTACTCACCAAAATAAAATCTGCCATTTAAAATACTTTTAATTCTTGCAATTTAATCCTCTTTACCAATTAAAATACCAAATTGCTCTTAATTGTCCAATTAAAATTCTAATTTCCGATTAGGCCACTTATGGGGTGTGACACCGGGTCCCGAGTCGGGTTTAATGTCAAAAAGTGATTTTGGGTCCTTAGCAATTCCCTCCAGAAAAAAAAATATATATATATATATAATATAGATTAGGTAGGTAAAATTAGAAATTAATTATTAATGTTGGGTTAATTTAATTTATTAATATTGTAAGTTTAATTAGATAATTAAAATGCATGAAAGATTAAAGATTAATTAGTTAATATGTAAAGTGTTTAATTAATTAGATAAATTATATAATATATTAAATAGATTAATTATATTAAGATGTTTAATTAATATGTAATTTTTAAATTAATTAATGTGTGTTATTTGAATTAAGTTAAATTAATTAAGAAATTAAAATGGAGGAAGTGATTAGGGTAACCAAACTAACCTAATTTAGGGGTATAAATAGAAAATGATAAGCAAAATGAGAGGGGGCTCTCGGCAGATCAAGAAAGAGAAAGAAAGAAAAAGAAAAGGGAAAGAAAAGAAAAGAAAGAGAGAGCAAGAGGGAGAACCCAGGGAAACAAAAGAGAAAGCAAAAGAAAGAATAAAGAGAGAAAGGAAAAGAAATAAAAGGGGAGAGCAAGACCTGAGAGTGAGGGACCAAAATCAAAGAAGAAGTAAAAGAAGAAATAAGAAAAGAAGGAGAAGGGGCCAACGGGAAACGCAGGAAGCGATGCCGGAGAGAAGGAAGAAAGGAAAAAAGAAGAAAAGGGAGAGGAAGAGGCGGCACCTCCGCCGGCCAGCCACGGCGGCCAACCGTCGTACGCGCCCCGCTGGAGTGAAGAGGAGACCCGGACGAAGCCGATGGTGGTCGCCGATCAACCGCAGTCGCTGGCGTGGAGGAGATCGGCGAGGGAAGAAAGGACGCTGCCGACGCGACTTTCGGCCTACTCCGGCGACCTTACGGCGCGTGACCACCGGCGTTCGACTCCCGACGACACGATCTACCCGGCGGTGGTGGAGGTGTCCTCAACGGCTGCTCCGGCGAGTCTCCGGCAAGGCTCCGGTGAGGTGAGTCCCATTTTCTATTTATTTATTTTAATATATTTTTATTATTATTATTAATTAATATTAATATTAATCATATTATTATTATTATTTAATATTCTGTATTATTATTATTATTATTATTATTATTATTTTATATTTATTTTATGTTTATTGATATTATAATTATTTATGTATTTACTATTAATGTTATTGTATTATATTGTTATTTTTGTTATTGATATTATTTTATTTAGTATTAATATTATTATTATATATTTATTTTATTATTTTTATTTTTATTTTTATTTTTATTTTTATTTTTATTATTATTATTATTATTATTATTATTATTATTATTATTATTATTATTATTATTATTATTATTATCATCATGGTTGGATTAATATTATTGTTATGATTATTATTATTGATTATAATTATTATAGTGGTATTCTTGTTGGTTATGATAATTATTGTTGCGTGATATTATTATTATTTTATCTATGTTATGTATATTTATTTTATGTTATTATTATTATCATTATTATTATTATTTGTTATATTATTTTTATTATCATTCATTGTTATTAATATTACTATTTTATGTCTAATACATTTTATAGCTATTATTGTTATTAGTATATTATTATCATTATTATCATTTTGTTCATGTTACTATCATTACATTGAATTATTATTTTATCCATTCATAATTACTATCATTATTTTATATTTATTTATTATTAATTATTATTTTATGATATTATTATTAGCATTATTATTTTTATTGGCATTAATCATTTTAATTGTCATTTGTGCTTTTATATTCATTAATTCTCAATTTATTTCATTATATTATTTATTTAATTATTTATTCATTTACTTATCATTTAATTTAATCCATTATCAATCTCATTCATTTTTCTCAATTTACTTTATTCAATCATTCATTTTTCCCAATTTACTTTATTCAATCATTCATTTGTTTATTTATTTATTCAATTGTTTACTTATTCACGATTAACCAATATCATTTTTCTATTTTGACTGCAATGCGGGAGGCATGTGGTTTTTTCTGAGAAGTATGGTCGGAACAGGTAAATTAGGATGAATTTATTATTTATTATTTGGAATATGTAATTATTATTTTATTCTTTTTATTCGTTTGTGGTCTGTAATAATAAAAGATTTTAGACCGTGCTTAAAGGAACCACCACACAAACGTTTTCTATCAAAATGAAATTTCCTAATAAAAATGGGACTAATGTCTCAATTTTCTCCATCCAAAATCATCACATCAATATTATTTCATAATAAATATGTGTGCGAGGACCAATGTCCTCATCATTAATGAATATCCCGATTTATGCATGATTTGTATTTTACTTACAATGGGGGTTGTATTTCGCCCCTAATTTTTTTGTAATTTACTTTTGAATGCTTTATTTTAATTTCGCTTTTATTTTTCGCTTTTACATGAATGATTGTGCCTTTTAATTGATTACATCGTATGGAAAGATGGTGAAATAATAAATTCAAAACCTAATTGTAAAATTAATCAAAGTATGAATAAATGAGAAGTCCCGAACCCAGCTCTGGTCTTTGGGCTCAAAGAGGCTAGAGGTCTATCCGATCACTCGTTGGAACTAAGACCTCCAAGACACCTCTTGTATCACGAGACTTAGACGTTAATCCTAGGCTCCTTTGGGAGAGAGGTTTACCCTCCAAGACCCCTTTGGTTGGCCCAAAATGGATAATAAGTGCAGTCTTAGGCTCTCCGAGGCGAGAGAAACTTTCCCAATGTTCTATTGGGTGGCGACTCCATGAAACCTTCTTGTTGCCCAAAATAGACGCACTTGTAAATACCTTACAAGTTGTCAACGGACCCACAAATGCCCCGATCGCCCTCGAGCGGGCGGTCGTACGGGCGGAACGCGGGGCCCGGCGCGCGTCACACACATGTTTATATGTTTTTATATTATTATAAAGTAAGGTTTGTCAACTATTTTTCATATATGAAGAAGTTGCATATATTGACAAGTACTCGTATACATTGATCATGTAAACTTTTTTATTTGTTTCCTGTCATGTCTTTTCATATTCTTTATCCTGTTTTCTTTAAACTTTGATTCGCCTGCATACTATCTATAGGTGTAGATAATAGGAGTTGTGGATACCACTAGGGTATCAACTAGGATATTATATATTCGGTAACAATACTATAGAGACATTATATGTCATGGCCGTAAATGTACCCTAATAGTATTGACTTAATTTAGCATGTGTGAGAATTGAATGTGTAGTTGGGACTCAATTGAAATGAAGGTAGGACTTGATTGAAAGTTGAATGAATAGTTTAGTGGCCAAATGGTATATATATGAGATTAAGTTGGGAATGGATTAGTGGTTGATTAGTTTATCTAATGATGGATTAATTAGGAATAACATAATGTAAGAAATCAGTTAGTGGGAGACAGAAATTGAAGTGGGATCCGTGTGGCTCCTTGTGAGTATGCCACCTCCACCTTATGTATGCATGTGTCCCTTTGAGGAAGAAAAATGACCCATTTGTGAGGATTGAGTCATTTTCTGTGTTTCTACCTCCTCTTGCCATGTGAGTAGTTCTTTTAGTCTCTAAATCAAATTGCATAATTGTTAAGAAGGTCAAGTTGTTAAGTTGCTCAAGAGTTAAGTTGTTGAACTTAAGAGGTAAGTGATTATGAATGCATATTCTCATCTTTTACTCTTTCTTCTTGGTTTGAATTGGTTTAGATGGGATATTGTTTGATTGAGTTTAAGCCTGTGCATTGGTATTGTATTGGTAGCTAAGGAATCAAAGAGGGATAAAGGAAAAGCCGTAATCGGAGAGCCGAGCGTTCAACGAAATTAGGAGCTAAGGCGACAAGGTTTGGTAACAAACCCTAGTTGTATAAACTATCTGATTTGTGTTGGTAAAATAGAGATTTCGTATGAATTGTGTGTGTACGTGAAATAATGGCCTTGAGTATGAAATTGTATTGCTAGGTTAAATATTGGTTGTGGAGATTTGCTTGTGAAAGTGTTGCTTGAGAATATGTATGCCATGTGTGTATTGGGAATGATTGTAGCTTGTGCTATAAATGAATGCCAATGTCAAGATGGGAAATCAGGGTATGTGGTTGATAGTTGGTTTATTTGCTAAAAGAAAAATGGGTTTGAAGTCCTTGAAAGGAAATGAGAAATGTAGGCTGAATTGGTGAAACCTTGCATAGGTCACGGTACCAACCAAAATGGTTGTGACCGTGAGGTATGCCTTGGTTGAATTCTGCCTAACTGAAATTGGGTATGTCACGTGGCAACCAAAATGGTTGTGACCGTGAGGTACCAAAGAGAGCATTCTATTTTGCAGGGCATGGATATGTCACGGTGGCAACCAAAATGGTTGTGACCGTGACATACCCTCAAGTTGCATTCTGCCGAGAGTGGGGAACATGTCATTGTGGCAACCAAAATGGTTGTGACCATGACCTGCCTCCAATTTGCATTCTGTTTTGGACTTCAACATGTCATGATGGCAACCAAACCGGTTGGGACCGTGACCTACCCTGTTTTGGTAATATAACCCTAATGTGTTTGGGCTTTCCAATGGTAAGGCTTTAAGCTTAAATGAAAGGCATTAGGGGTAAGCATTAGGTGTGTATTAAGAAATGTATATTTGCATATGAACATGATGATTCTTGAATGTAATCAAGTATGTGATTATTAACTATGGAAGAATGAGCTTGGGAACACAATGAGTATGCAAAAGAAGTGAATAGTTATGTGTTAATGCGTATGTGTAAAGAGAATGTGATGAGTGTTCAAAGTAAAATGGATAACATGTTTAACAATTTAAGCCTACAAGTCAAATAGTGGATAGATAGGCATGCCTATAGGGTCAAAGTGCTGCAGCCCAATGCGTTAAATGTGTCTGATTCCTTGGGAATCACAATGCGTATAATCCTTATTGGATTTTATTACATGTGGATTAATATTATGTACCTGAGGGTACCAATGCATAAATGAGATTTCAATGCGATTCTAGTACCTTGGTGGTACCAATGCAATACCCGTTATCCGCGTCTCTAAATTGCAGGCTAACTAAATGATAAATTGAAGTGATTGTGATATGTTAATTTGTGGGTAAAGTGGTTGATGCTTTTATGACTGAATATAGTAACGGATTATGCTATGCTGGAATGGTATTTAAAATGGTAATATTTATTCAAGCATGACTACTAGTATGTAATGTATGGTATCCCTATTGGCGTGTTAAATTACTTGTTATATAGGTGTTCCCCACTAAGCGTTATCGCTTAGCACGGGTTTACTCTAATCCGTACAGGTTCGTACGAGAGGTGACCGAAGGACGCACCCGCATAACAATGGTCAACGATAGGAAGCCGTTAGTGTCAGTTGTGGGAATTTTGTATAAGCTTCTTGTATAATTAATATGTGTATCAATTATGTAAAGGCATGTAATAGTGTGTTAAGTTAGTAAGTTAACCTAAAGGCTATATAAGTATGCATGACAAGTATGTGGTTATAGTGAATGAACTATAAGTAGTTGGCATGAGTTGCATAACGAAATTTTTTTATACAGGTTCCCTATTAATGTGCATGTGTTCCGTTGTGTGTGTTCTGCCATTTCCTATAAGATTAGCTGAGCTAGTCTGTCATTAGGGAATGGGCGTCACATTATAATCTCCAAAGAAGCTATGGGTACCATTGGTGTCAAGATTATGGACACTATAAAAAGTGTCAACTATGGCAGTTGCAACTATATCCCTCCTAGGCATACCTATTTATCCACGACCAAGACGAAGACGCAAGCTACTGTACGTATCATATCTTTCTTTCATTCTTTATCATATATATATATATATATATATATATATATATATATATATATATATATATATATATATATTCTCAAATAAGATCATATATTTAGAACATGTACTCACATATGTGTACATTATAACACACTTAACTCTCTAAACTATACGTATAATAATAAGATATTCAATTATCACCCAAGTACTAAAGTCACAAGATTATGTTACGGTAGACAATCTAGTAAAAAAAATTTTCGCATTCATATACATATATAATATTCATAATAGAATAATAGTCAGTACAAAAATTCTATCTGTAACTTTACATTAATTTAAAACTTAAATCCGTATTGTCCTTCGAAATCGTATACATGCCATGCCTATCCTCACATTTGCTTTCCTTCCCTCCTGATGATTGTCAGGTAAACTTCAGCCACATTATGACTTTCTACCTTCATTACTTGCACGCAGTAAACAACACTTCACGCTGATCATTAAAATGCCCAGTGGTTGATAAATATCCTAAATTTTCCATTCTATACTAATCATTCATACAACCACACTTATCTAAGGTTATTGCATTTTTATGTTTTCTTTACCTTTACATTTACTTATCACTTTATTGAAATTCTTAATTATGACCACTACTCATGATTATCACTAATATTGACACTTTAATTTCATTTACAATATCAACATTAACATTTTCATTGTTTCCTTTACTAGATTATCACTATTTAATTTTAACTCAATTCATTTTCTCTGACTAAATTATATGTGCATAGTCCTATATCCATATTTTTCCTTTTTGTATTATCAGTAGTCCTTTAACATTCTGAACACTTACGAATTTACCCTTCTATTTCAATTTATTTACCAATATGCCATTAGGTATTCATTTAATGAAATTTATTTACACAAAGCATTCATATTACTAACTAATTTCATTTTAATTCTTTAATTAACATTATTATATTCAATTTATGTTTTAGTCCCTGATCTTATACTAATTTACAATAGTGTCTTCCATTAACACTTATTTATAATTGTGCCATTATTTAACTTATATTTACATCTATTTTCATTATATAACATACAAATTACCATTTAGTCCTTATAATACTATTTCTATGTCAAATTGCACTCCAATCCTTTTATTTTCATGTATTTACAAAAATGACACTAATTATTCTTAATTTCACACTTCATACATTACTTAAATTACAAATTACCATTTAGACCTTAAATCACTACTTTTATGCCAAATTATAATTTAGTCCCTAGAATTTGCCTGAATTACATTATTAACCATTTAACTACATTTTCCCCTTTTAACCCTTATCAATTCAATTATGAACTAAATTACCGTTTTACCCTTAAACTTTCGTCACATTTCAATATTGCCCTTCTTTTTATCTTTATTTACAATAATGCCTTTGATTGACTTAATTTCTATATTTTATTCACTATTTGACTTATAATTTACCAATTAGTCCCCAAACTATTATTTTCACGTAAAATTACATTTTAGTCCTTATCTTATCCAAATTTGATCTGATCTGATCTGATCTGATCTTCTCTTATCTTATCTTATATCATCTTATCTTATATTTAACACTTAATTTGCCATATATCCATTTTGTATTTTACTTTCCACTATTACCCTTATTCACAATCTCTTTTCAAACAGTCTCATTTTAAATCCATTTCTTAAATTTGCCCCTAGTATCATTCAGTAGAAATCACTTGACTGGATATGTGGGACAGGGCTTCCAAGCCATAAATCTACCGAAGTGGCCACTTTGGGGCCAGATTGCACTTTAGTAGTGTCGGAGTGACCACTTAGGGGCTAGATTACGCTCCGACGATAGTACATTAACATTTGAACATTTAACACTTAACACTATGACACTTATAAGTACACCGTCATTGGTCTACAATTGCTAGGCATCATGACTCGCTACTGCGGTACACTATAGTCCCTATGGCTAGCCAATTATATCCTACACTTCATGATTTCTCGACCATTTACATACATTTCATTTCCAATACACTTTCGTTTATTGCAATAACAACATATAACAGGCACCATGACATGCCACTAACACTTGCATTTTCAATCATAATTTTATTTTATGACAATCATAATGCATATTTAACTTCATAACCATATTCATTTCATAATAATCACATTTATTTCATTATAGCCATAGTTATTGCAATATTATCCATAACCATTTCATATTATTCACTTATTACCCATCATTCATATGCTTAATTTCTTTTCTATTAAATTAAATTTAATTTTACTTATTATTTATTCTAATCTTATTTATGTCATTACTTCACTTTACCACAACACAAACCATGATTTTTACTTATTACATAATACAATTTCAATATAAATTATATTCATTACTAATCCAAAAATTCCAGATAAATTAGTATATCCTCTATTTTCATTACATATTCATTTTATAACCTTAAATTCATTTAATTATTCACTTATACATTAATATACCTTAAGAAAACATTCGGCCAAGCTTATGAAATTTCATCCATAATTCTTTTTCTTCCATTTGAGCTTTATACTATTAGATTACATGTTATTTAACATGAATACATACTTACAAATACACTATGTTATACTTTACATACCATTCGGCCTAACCATATCTTTTCCTTCAATTTTATTTCTTTTACTCATTTATCCTTAGTTAAGCTAGATTATACCTTAATTTACATGTTTATACCATTAATTTACATTTAATCACAAAACATACCCTGGTATACCCTAATATGCCATTCGACCTCCATTATGTCCATAACATACAATTTGTTTCTTCTTGATTTAAGCATTTAAATCATCATTTTTAACATCCCTATGGTTTGATTCAATTAAACATGCATATTTCACATACTTTATGTTTAAACATAAAAAAAAAAATCATGTTTTTTTAATGGAAAAAGAAGGATATTATATCCACTAACCTTATATCCTTGATCTTTACTCCTTAAACTTCCTTTCCAATGTCTTTAACCCATGAAACAACTTTCTTCTCTTTAAAAACCTCAATTTTAGGACATAACCTTTTCCACTTACTTTTTCCCATTTCTTCCACTTCAAAAGAACTTTAAGCATCACCACTAAGTTGTAGATGACCTTAAATTTATTTGGGAGGCTTGGATTTAGGGAGAGATGTGGAGAGAAATAAAGAAAATGGATGGAAGAACCAAAGTATGCAATTTGGCCTATGGAAGGAGGAGGAAATCTGCTGGAATTCTACAGATTTCTCTAGAGAAATCTCGCTTTTGGGGGTTTATATAAGGGTCTTGATGGACTGCACTTGGTCCAACCAATTGGGCCAACCTAATTTTAAGTTCATTTAGGTAATTAGGCCCATTTTCTAATCAAAATTTATTTTTATCACATTCCCATTTAAATTCCTACCAAAATCAATTTCATAATTCTTTAAATATAGAATTTAGCCTCCACATAAAATTTTAGCCCAATCGAAGACCGTTTCTCGGTCCGATAATTTCTTACCAGTCCGATAACCCAACTTTTTATCTCACTGTAAAATATATTTTTCACTATTATAAGATTCTCCATATGATTTAAAGCAAATCCATACTATTAGATAATTTTTCTGAGCTCCATAGCTCTATTTAGAGTCCGGTCAAACTAGTCAAACCACAGTCAACTGGTCCTATCGATCCGGTTCATTGGTTAAACCAGTTCGGTTCACTGTTCATCCTTGACCTTAGTTTTACTCTTTATGGCTCATTTAACCTTGATTTCATTTGAATCAGGGTCCCTATCTGGTCCGGTTCACCAATTTTTCAGTGTCGCCGAAAACTTTATTTTTCACTACCAAAATTTCATAAATATTATCTAGAGTCTATCTATACCTTCAAAATAATTTTTAGAGGTCATTTACTATTTTTAAAAATTAAGTCAAACCCTTGGATACTATTGAATCGAACTAGAGGCTTTCTCCTATTTGACTTTAAGGGAACTATTTGACCTCATTTTTATGTTAAATTATACCATCAGACTCCTTATAACTTGTACTTTCCAATGGTCCAATAAAATATTTTTCTCTACTGGCTTCCCGGAAGGTCACCCATCAGGGGCTTCCCTGGTCTAAGCACGTTTAACCTTCCTTCTCCACTGTCTTTTAGGGCACAATCACTAATATCTTCACACGAAATTCAAATATACACTGTACATATTTCACTAATCACTACTAACCTGATATTCAGGTCATTACATACATACTCTTCTTAAACACTTATGTTTCTTTTCAATTCAATCATGTAAACATTTATCACATGTATCGTTCAAGTTCATTCTCAAGTCATATACATATTTGAATAAGAAAACATACCTTTCTAAAGCCATAGGTTTATGCCCAATAATATGGGGCCAAATCGGATGCCTAAACATATCTTATATTTATAAAATCAAACATTTTCAAAATCATTATATTTCCAAACATAACCATATTTCTTTTATTCTCATATTCACCCTTTTATATCTTTCACAATTCTATATATACTCATTCTATTTTGCATTTATACATTATATCCAATCGGAATATAGGATCAAGGCTGATCAAACTTGACCTCTCAATTCCAATCTATCAACTCTTTCAACAGTAAATGTGAACCTAAGTCAGATCAGACTTGAGCTAAGTCTGATCAACCTAAGTCAGATCAAACTTAAGCTAAGTCCGATTAGAGTTTAAATAGTAGAATCTCAAAGTTTTACAAGCAAATCCTATCAAACTTTAACTAAAGAACTAAGTTCGGTCGAACATTAAGTTAAATCAGATAAAAAATGTAGCATATCTAATTCCTGAGTTCAAGTTCAGAAACCATTTATATAGCAGGCAAGATTTTGAGTCCTTTTAACTAGCATTGTTTACATAGAAAATAGAATTTTTAGGCATGGTCTCTTCTTAATAATTATTCCCTTAGATCTTAAGTTTCCTATAGTTGAAAAATTAAGCAATTTTGAATTATAAATCATGAGATATGTCCATAATAATCCAAACTGCTCCCAAAACAAAGGTAACAACAAGTCTTCAACTTCAAATTAAGTGATTTTTTCGCCATTAGAATCATGAATTCCATATCTATAAAAATATCATAAATGACCATGAATTAATTCTGACTCTAAGACCTTTAAAAATGGCCAAAACACAAGTGTCTCTAATCTGGCGGGTTTAATGGAATAGTATATCTTGTTAGGGTCATATCACACTTTTTGTACATCCAAATAATCTGATATTTGTCCCATTTGATACTTAACATCCTAGGGAACAAATGTTAAGAAGGACATTTTGCCTAAAAAGGAGGTTTAGACCTTGTTTAAGGCGATACAAGTTTGAGGTGAAAAGCGGTCTCGTGAAGTTCGTGTTGGAGCCTACTGTCGCTACCGCGACAAAAAAGTCAAAAGAGTGATTTTCTTCTTGATTTAGAGGCCATGGTTGGCATAAATCATTTCCCACCTTCACCCTTCTCTATGTATTTTTGTGTGTTTTTCCTTTCCGAAATGTACCCGAACTTTACTGCAAGTTATTATTGTAACACCCCTTACCCATAAGTAGAGAACTTAACCCTTCGAAGAGGATGAAGGTCCCCGGTAGATAAGGATTACCACCCACAGACGCTCAAACAGAATCAATCATTGCACACCAATTACATATACAAATAAATAAATTAAATTTCATAAGTTATCTGAGAAAAGACCATGGAGCAAAATTTTGCGTTTCATTAATATGACAAAAGTGGCTTTACATATTACAAAAGATACAAAAGTGCCTCAGCACCACAGAATGATTACATATACTAATAACAAAATCATTTATAAAATATCCTTTACATAGGTTCAATAGTATAAGACTATAATATATATACAAAAAGAATACAAGGCCTAATTACAAAATCTTCTATCCACTAGTTGTGTTGGCCCTACTGATGCGAAACCCTCGGTTCAACCCTTCAAAACCTTCCACACCTGCACGGATAAAACACCCGTGCTAAGCAAAAATCGCTTAGTGGGGAAACAAAGATGCACGATGACCACTCATAGTGGTGTCAACAAATAATCATAAGTGAATGGCATAGTTAATTGTTAAGATGTCATAAATTAACTTAACGCATAACAGCACTATAATCATATTATTTCCAATAAGCAATAATTCAGAAATTCACACATAATAACAAATAACACTATTGCACCTGTTATATCAAAATAGTGGATAACAAGTACGCGTAGATACTCGAAGGTATTAACAGTATTCTCATAACACGTAGATACCTGAGGGTATCAAAACAATCTTTTAATTTTGTTCCAAAATCATTTTCGCGTGGGATCTTAAATAAGATCCAAGACAGAAGGATCACGAAGATCCAGTCGGGGGACCTGATTAGGGTCCAAATCATACACTAGCTGCAGCAACACTAGCTCTATTAGGCATGCCTAACTATCCACTTATTCGACTCTAGCAGGTCATGTATAATCCAAGACACATTTCAGTTCACAACATATGTTTGCATCATGTTTTATTCATGATATAGGAAGCATATAAACACATTTATATATATATATAGACTATACATAATTCTAGAAGTAATACAAATTGGAAAGTTAAGTATTGTAATCATAAAAGAGAAGTCAAAAAGAAAAGCTAGAGGGTGTCGCGCTCGCGACAGAGGAGAAGTTGGCCTCCTATAGCAATCGCGACGAGCCTCGCGCTCTCGTGGAGACAAAAATAGATCTCACTATCGCACTCGCAACAAGCGTCACGCCCATGATAGTGAGTACCTGCAAGAGCTGTCGCGGGCTCGCGCCCAGGTGCGCGCTCGCGACAGAAGCTTGGCCAAATGTTGAGCTCTCTGTCGCGATCGCGACAGGGAGTCCACGCTGTGCACGCCCGATCGCTCACAGCTCAGCACGCGCGATGGGACAGAGATCACCGAGCTCTGTCGCGACATCATCGCGCTCGCGACAGAGTCGTGATTTCCACTCCCAACGCCAAAATCTACAGAAAATCATTCTCCACTGTCACCCACTCACTAATTTGGTTCCAAAACTCAGTTCTAAGTAAAATCCTTCATTCAAACCATTGTACACAACATAAACATGCCCTTTGAACTCATAATTGTCATCAAATCAAGCAAATCACAAAATCAAAATCCAAAAGTTCTCAAACCAGCAATTTCTAAGAAAACATGCAAAATTTCCACATTTTAACTCCATCCTGCACAACCCATGCTTCTCAACTCAAATTCAACAATACCCATAAGTCATAGAAGCCAAAACACACAATCCATATCATCAATTCCAATCATAATACAAAAATCATCAAAATACACAAAATGCACAAAATACACAAATGTTCCCAAATCTCAAAATATGGCGTTTCAATCTCGAGCTCCACTACCACTCGTGATATCCTTGCCTTTCGTCTCCTTAGGTAGACTCTTTGACCCACAAAACCCAGCAAAAACCAGAATTCAAACTCAAACACACACACTTAGGTATAAAACTCACTCAAAGAAAAGAAGAAGGAAGGACACTAAATTACAAACCCCCAACTCACCACAGCTCACGCAATGCCAACAAAAGAAGAACTATAAAAAGAAACAAAGAGAAAGAAGAAGAGGATGAAAAAGTAACAGGAAGAGAAGGAAAAGAAGAAGAAAATGGGATAAGAATAAAGGGGAAGAACAGCTGTCCCTTTCTTCTCTCTCCCATGCCACATGGCAACTCCCTATTGGGCCACATACTAACTGCACCTAACTCCCATCCTTTAAGCTACACTCAAGACTAATCTCTTAATCCTACACTACTCCCATACACTCACTCACACCTAACTATAGCCCACAACACACACACTACTCTAATACACTCACTCACACTAGAACATAACCCAACTAAAGCATAATAACAAATTAATTTAACCAAAATGAAAACATGCTCAAAATAAACCACACATATTTACACGCACACAAGGCTCACTCTACTAGGGTGGTTTCGGGGTGTTACAATTATAGCTTATCCCATTCATGTTTAAGCTTGTGATATAAGTACATGAATGTTTGACAATTGAAATATATATAAATGATACTATGGCATAGTAGTTTAATAAAGGAATTAAATGCATAACGGAATGTGAGTATATTTATCAAGCCATAGGTGTGTTCGAGGCATGAAATGATGCGAATGTGTTTAATGTGATAACTTATTAAATGATGCAAATTTACTCAATGCAATAATTGTACCATGATGTTTCTTTAAGAAACTACATGAATACATTACAATGTGAATAAATCTTACTATGCGAATGAATATCATGATGTGTGTGAATAATATCATAAATGAACATAACTATATGAGTTAATGATTAAGCCTGTAATCGAGTCGTGGATAAGTAAGCATGCTTAGAAAGGGCTAGTGATTCGCTGCTGCTAGTGTGGCACTGACGGGTGTCTAGTGATTGATACAGATGGGTATCCAGTGATCTAGTGTTTGGGACTTCGGTCTCTAGTGTTTAATATCTATTGTACCCGTATCCACTTCTATAACGATTCAGGCTATCTATAAAAGAATGATTGTGTATGTTTGATGATAATATTGTATGTTATAGCATGATTATGTTCTTATTAACTATTGATAGTGTTATCCCTTCTATATAGTGTAATATCAATGCCATGCTAATTGATATAGCGATCTTGATATTGAAGTCTTTCGCTGACGTTAGGTATCGAATATTGTTATTGTAGAGTATGGATTCTTGAATGTTGGCTTGTTGTGAAACCCTTGTATGAGTACTATTACATGATTTGTTGTTGAGAAATGCATGATATAATGATATGTGTTAATGTATGAATGACTGTGTTATATTGCTTTGTTTTCATCCCCACTAAGAGTTATCGCTTAGCATGGGTGTTTGTCCCCGTGTAGGTCATAGCTTGGAGTTCGCATTTTGAAGAT
This sequence comes from Excoecaria cochinchinensis, assembly GCA_947683425.1. Classification (NCBI taxonomy): domain Eukaryota; kingdom Viridiplantae; phylum Streptophyta; class Magnoliopsida; order Malpighiales; family Euphorbiaceae; genus Excoecaria; species Excoecaria cochinchinensis. Next base: position 11,874,701 of record CANTUQ010000004.1, read on the forward strand.
GGTTTTCTGCAGGCCACTGTAGGAGGTTGAAGTTGTCTATCTAGGTTGATAATTTTGTAATGATATTGCATAATTAGAGCTCCATTTTTTTTATAAGATAAGCATAAATGTATATGTAATTTTGTATTGTAATATGTAACTATAATGAACTAGGGCAAGTGAATGGCTTAGTGATCATTAATGTATGCTAATATCAATAGTGATCTTATAGTGGTAGTAAATAGAGATAATAATATTGATTTAGTGATAATAAGTAGATCTAGTAATGCTAATTGGATTTAGTTATAGCATGATTGTTGTGTAGCGCTCCCTTGTCCTCCCAAGGGGCATTGGGCTGTTACGATTATGCTTCTCCCTTAGAAATTATTTAGGCATGAAATTAGATATGGAAATGGGGAGGAAAGTAAAATGTGAATTCTGTAATTGGTTCTTCTCTTTTTGAGAACCAACTTTCTCTCTCTCTCTCTCTCTCTCCTTTATACACATGTTAATTCATGCCTCTTTTACATTGTCCACGTGTCATTATTCTTATAAACTCCATCTTTTTTATTTTTCTTATATTTATTATTCAACCCCTAGACTTCATTTATTTCCACATTTGCATATAGTTTAGCTCTATTTTCATTTTTGCCCATATTCTAAATTCACTTGTACATATATAACTCAATTTACAATAATTATCAAAATGCCCCTTATCTTTTAAATTAATTCCCTTTACGTCTTTTTTTTTATACTTTAATGCACTTAACTTTTATAATTTACTTTGTAATTTACCTCAAACATGACATATTACTACTAGGATATTTTGGGGCATTATAATATATCCATATCTAAAATAATCATCTATGAAGGTTATGAAGTATGGATAACCTCCTCTGGCATATGTGGACAGTAGACCACATACGTCTGAATGTATAAGTTCCAATATTTCACTAGTCCATGCACCTTTACCACTAAAGGGTACCTTAGTCAGCTTTTCCAATAAATAAGTTTCACATGTTTTAAATAATTCATAGTCAAATAAACCTAAGTCACCAAACTTATGTAACTTAGACATGTGTGTTTCATTTATATGTCTTAATTGATAATGCCATAACATAGATGTTTTGAGGGTATCTTTCTTTAATCTCTTATATTTATATTAATATTTTTCTTATCTAATAAATACTTGAAGTTGAAGCATCTCCTTACTTCTCCCTCATAAGAGATTAAAAATTAATCATGCAATATTTCCTCTATTAATGGTTATGTCCTAGGCCAAATATTTATACCTTTATATAATGTTGTATTTTCATTTATTACTCCACTTTAATATATATATATATATATATATATATATATATATATATATATATATATATATATATATATATTAATGGCATGTTACATTATAGTAATGTTTATGGATAATATCTGATATTATTCTGATTATCCTTAGTCATTTATCACTAAAGGGCATAAAGATAAATTAAGACTAGTATGGTTTTGATTGATAATCATGAGATGATCATAAATGGTGATATAAATCAAAACCTGTAGGCACTTGTTGGAGAACATGGTACTGGATAGACTCGCTATGAGATCACTATATGGGTTAGTGTCATAAGTGATCTCATAATAGATATGTTATTGAATCCTTAAACCTAAGGTTATCACAATTTCCTACATAAGAAACATTATGCTTTGATATGATCAAACATTATCTTTAATCGGATAATTAAAAAGGTATGATTAGGTATAATGGGAATTATGTAGAGGAAAGTGAATAATCAAGATGGGATTTGTCCTTCTATTATAAGAGAGATATCTACTAGGCCCCTCAATAAGTAGGACTGAGAAATGCATGGCCATGCTCAAATGAATTGATAGTGTGATCAATGTCATTTGAATTTATCAGTCTACCTGGGGATCGAGAGGTTTGGGCAATATGAGTGTGACATGGACCATGACTATTGTTCAAACAAGATATCATATGACAAAAGGATTATAACATGTTCTATTGGTTAAGTTAAAATCGAACTATCGATATTCATATTATTTGTATAGTCATAATGTCTTGCTAGATGCCACTTATGACTTGTGGGCTTATGATGGGTTTAGGTCCACTACCAAAATAATATGAACCTATTGGATCGTACACCAAGAACTTAATGAAAGAACTGGAGTTTAATTTGGGCATTTTGAATTAAAATATATCAGATATTTTTTTCGAAATAATGTAAAGCAGTTAAGTAAATATTCTCTATTATTTAAATAAGGAATATTTTGTCCTTAATAGTCTTTCCATGTTAACCACTATGAGATACGCCGAACCCCGTCGACTCTAGAGGCCTGCTTTTAGGGTCGAGGAAGGTTCATAACACTCGTTAAGATTGGCTGCTTCGCAACAAACTAGGAATCACCCCTATTCTATTATTGACGATCAACGTATGAGGGCTTCTATGTGGGTGCCAAGGGTTAGGTTTTGGAGTCACCACCCAATAAAACAATAAGAAAGTTCACTATTACCTCATGAAGCCTAAACTAGAGAAGGTCTGGGACATCACTTTTACTTATACCCTGGTTAAGTTGATATTATTAAGTTTTTAAGATTAAATTAATACCTCTCCTCTCACACAATTAATGCAAGTAATTAAAGTACATTTTAAACATATAATAAAGTGGTAAATATATTTACAATTACAATTGTCCTAAAAATAAATACAAAGTCCATAAAAATAAGGAATAAGATACATATATAAACGAGAGATTCATTTGGATGGGAACATTGGTTCCTACATGCATATTTACAAAAGAAAAGAGTTCCTTGAGCAATTTTGGAACACCGGGATGAGTCATCCCATTTTGACGAAAAGAGAAACTCTTATTTGAAAGTGATATTTTCTTAGACAGAAATTAGGACATTGTTCATATTTTATTAGAAAATCCCCATTAATTATATAAAATCCTTTTTGTGAATTTTTATTTAATGTGTCTGAAAACCCTTTATTATTATAATTCCCAAAATAAAATAATAAAAGATAAGCTAAGAAAATAATAAAGTACAAAAATAAATTATTGTAACCCAATGCACTCATACGTCCTAGCCTTTAGATCTCCATTCGTCAGGAAACACTCACAAAAGGAACATATTAGACCAATAAAGATGAAATAAATAATTCATTAGTATAGACATAATAAAAGATAGTTAAATAAATAAATAACTATTCTTAAGTTAAATAAATAAAGGCACAAATAAACACAAAGTGAAGAAAAAATTATAGTATGCATAATAAAGGGAAATTAAAATAATACATTTGACATGGCATTAAAAAAGGCTAAAAAAATACATTAAAATGACATAATGGGCGAAATAGTGGCAACAGATGGCCACGATATGAGAGGGATGGGCATACAAAAGGATCACAAATGGGACGTGAAAGCTTCTTGTAACAGCCCAAAAACTACCCTAGTAGCATTGAGTGTGATTAGTGTAATGAAATGAGCATTAATTTCGGTTTACAGATTTGGATTAAAATGAAATTGAGAATTTTAGGGACTTAATTGCATAAAAAATTAAGTTGTATAGTGACCAAAGTGTAATTGTGTGTGATTAGTGTAAGTGGAAGTTTAATCAAGTTAAGTGATGATTAATTATATTAATGAAAAGTTAGTGGGATCCAAGTGTCTTATTCTAGAGCTGCCACCTAACTTTGGTGTAATGCATGGTTGACACCTTGCATTGTATATGCATATTTATAGTGTGGGTTAGTGGCAAAATCTATCCTTTGTGTCCTCTCTTTGGTTTGGCACTCTCTCTCTCTCTAAACCTGCTCTCACTTTCTTTTGTTCTTTGCCTCTTCCTTGTTCTTCAATTTCTGCAATTAGTTGCTAGGATTAGAGTTGTTTCTAGTGAGCTTGCTTCAATACTCGTCTAAGTCAAATTAAAAGGTAAGATTGTGCCTAGTGTTCTTCGTCACTTTCTTTTTCTTTATTTGGACTTCATTTTATGTTAATCCTACTTTGAATATGTGTATGTGTATGTGGCTGAAAGTTGAGAAGCTAGTAGGAAAGCCAAGGGTAAAACTCATCTAGTTGTGAAGTGAAGGAGTGCTCCAAGAGGGTTGGGATTCTACTTGGAATTTATGTACACTTGCATATGTGGTTTGTTTGGGGAAATCGTGGGATTTAAAGGGTTCAAGGGATCTTCTAAAGTCTGGGTTAAGTATGGCATGATGATTAGATGAAATTCTATTGAATATTGAAATATGTGGTGTTTGATAACAAGCATGATATTAGGTTAGTGTAAAACTATGGTTGTTAATGTGTTAATTATATGTAATGTGGAGACTTGAGTATGTGACTAGTTGTAAGCATGAGTAGATGGTAAGAATTATATTGATGAATTGCTTAAAGTGCAAGTAAAGTGTATAGTGTGAACAAGTGTTGAAAGTGGTGTGATAACTAGAGAATGTGGCATATTTTGTGTTCTATCGCGAGCACGACAAGAGTCGCGGGTGCAACAGAACTCTCCATTTAGTGACAGTTGCTGAATTATACGCTATCGCGAGCGTGATAATGGGCGGGAGTGCGACAATAGTATTTATGCCATTTTGTCACGTGCACGAGCTATGCCGCGAGCACGACAGAAGTGAAATCCCTGCACTGTCGCGGGTGCGACAAGGGTCACGGGCGTAACATAGCTAGAGTTTTCAAATGCGAATATTTTATTTTTAATTCTTATGAATTATACTATACGACTTATAATTATTATGCGTAAAGGATTAATAAGTGTATTTTACATGAGAACATTGATGTTATATGAATGACTATATTTTAAATAACATGATGCGAGTTTGTTCTACGTAATGACTTGTACCATGATGTTGCTTTAGGGAACTGCATGAGTACCTTACTATGCGAACAAAAAATACTATGTGAATGAACAATACTATGCGAATGGCATTTATTATGCGAATGAATTTTACTTGGTGAATAAATATATGTTAAGTGAATTAATCATTAAGCTTGTAATCGAGTCATGGATAGATAAGCATGCTTATAATGAGCTAGTGATTTGCAGCTGCCAGTGCGACACCGATAGGTGTCTAGTGTTTGATACCAACGGGTATCCAGTGATTTAGTGATAATATATTATTAATGTACCCGTATCCACTTCTATATGATTAAGGCTATCTATATGGAATAAATGGTATACAGTAATGATAATAATGTGTACATGTGCATATAACAAGTTAGTGCTTATTTTGACTAGTGGTAGTAATAATGGTGCCATATTGAGTGACATTAGTGTTATGATACATGGTAATGTTAGCTATATGTATTGATGACATTGAAGCCTTCCGTTGGCATTGTGAATTGATTATTATTACTTTAAAATATGGATTATTAAATGTTGGCATGTTAGCAAACTAAGGAATGGATTGCTAAATCATGGTGTTCTTTGTGATTAAAGCATGTTATATTGTTTTGCATTAATATATGAATGCTTGTATTATTATTGCTTTGTTTATATCCCTACTAAGCGTTAGCGCTTAGCACAGGTGTTTGTCTACCGTGTAGGTAGCACAGGTATTATTATTATTGCTTGGAGTTCGTAATTTTGGAAAGAGTTACTGCAGGCCACCATAGTAGCTTGAAGTCTTCTAGCTAGGTTATTTTGGTTTTGACATTGTATATATAGAGCTCCATTTTTGTATAACATAGTGTAAGCACCGTGTCCCGGAGCGGTCCGGATCAGAGGTTACCCCGTGATGAAATCAGTATCCTAACCTGTATAAATGGTTTGGATTTGGGGGTTTTAGTCCCGTGTTCCACGAGAAATGAGTCTTTTTTACCTTTTGTAGGCATAGGGGGAGAAAACAGGGATTTTCAAGTCAAAAGGGGGCTTTTTGTCCTCCACAGATGGCCAGCCCGTCTGTGAAGTCAGCCCGTCGCTTCGAGTCACCGACGGCTTGTGGTATTTTCCGACGCCGGTCGGAAAGTCACCGCCCCTGTCAGAATGCCGCCTGGTTTCCTGGAGCACGCAACCTTTCCGACGCCCGTCGGTGGATGTGGCAGGGCCGTCGGACGAATCCTTGTGTCAGAAGGATTCTTTCGACGCCCGCCTCTATACACTGCCGCCCGCCGGTCGTGTCTGGCTTATAAAAGCTCCGGATTTTCAATTGAAAAAGGTTCCAAAAATTTTCAAAGGGGGAAACTCTGCCCAAATTCAAGCAAATTTTCTCTCTCCTCCAATAAAACACATTTACAAAGGAAATCTATTTAACCAAGGATCAAATCAATCAAAAGGGAACTAAAAATAATTAGTTTTCTTCAGATATTGATTCCAAAATCAATCTTTTGAGGGGTTGAAGAAGAAATAGCCCATTTTTCTTTCTTTGATCCTTCACCTTTTGCTTTTCGTGGAACACGCGGGGCTCTAATCAACACAAGAATCTCACCCAAAGCGATTATCTGAGGGTAAATATTCCGGATTCCTTCTCCGTATCATTTTATATTTATTCCTTATTTTGTGGAATTTTTCTATATCTGTCATTATTTTCCTTTATTTTGACTCTCTTTATCTCCTTTTGGGATAAAACCTTTTTTGGCTTTGGAAAGAATTTTCTCTCTTCTGTTTTTTCGGAGACAGTGGTGACCGACGGGTCATCTTTATCACCGACGCCCGTCGGTCACCTCACCCACAGACGCCTCTCCTTAAGTGACAGACGGACATGTCGGTTACCTTAACCGACGCCCGTCGGTCACTTAAGGAAGGTCGTCTGTGGATTCTGCCTCCATCCTTTCAAATCGTTTTTTTATCTTTTTCAATCCCTTTTGGTTTCCTACATGTTAATTTTATGTATATTAACATCTTTCAACTTTTCTATGAGTGTATATTGATTTCCCTTGGACTACCACATGCTTGAGAGGCTATCTACCATATTCGGAGGATTCCATCCGGTTTAGTTTCCTAACCCTCCCGATTATTTCCTTCATTTTTGTTATTCATTGATTATTTTATGTATATGAATATACTCTTTTCATATCTCGTTAATGTATAAAAATGACTCAATGTTTTATATTCAATAAAATGAGGTTTACAAAAAAGCAAAGGTCCAATGCCCTATTTTTATTCAATAAAGATCATCACAAATAAAAATATCCACTTTTGATAATGGTGCATGCGAGGACCAAAGTCCTCAAAATAAGCAATGCCCCGATTTATGCATGATTCACACATTTATGAAAGGAAGTTGTATTCCGCTCCTTGTATTATTGTAATTTATCGCTTTCCTTATCTATCTGATCATTTATCGCTTTCAAAATGTGAATAAATGAGCCTTTTAATCAATTTCATAGTTTGGAGAGAGAGCGAATTAATGATATTAAGATTTGATCATAAAATAATTGAGGTAGAAATAGATGAGAAATCCCGGACCCAGCTCTGGTCTTTGGGCTCAAGAGGTTAGAGGTCATCCTCCAAAATACTTCTTGGGTCATAAGGCTTTAGCACTAATCCTAGGCTCTTTAGGGTGAGAAGCTCACCTTCCATGACCCCTCTGGCTGGCCCAAAATGGATACTAAGCGCAGTCTTAGGCTCTCCGAGGCGAGAGTAACTTTCCCAATGTTCTATTGGGTAGCGACTCCATGAAACCTCCTTCTTGCCCAACATAGACGCACTTGCAATTTATTTGCAAGATGTCAACGGACCCACAAATGCCCCGGTTGCCCACGTGCGGGCGGCCGCGGGGATCCGGCGCGCGTCACACATAGCATACCAATGTAATATGTAATTTTGTATTGTAATATGTAAGCTATATGGACTAATGATAGTGCTAGTATTAATAGTGGTTTTAATAGTGATTAAGTATTGTTTAGCATCGAGTAGCGTCCCTATATCCTCCCAAGGGGTATTGAGGCATGACACTTCTGCTACGTCTCGTCCCTCGCTATGAGCGACGGATGTCACCGAGGCCTTCTTCTCTTCGGTCGAGCCTAGGACGTAGATAAAAAGTCAAAACTCCATTAACATTCTTTCAAACTCAAATCTCATGTTTAAAACAGCCTAGATCATGTATATTAAAGCCTAAGAATGCAATGAAAACACTTATAGAGTCTCAGAAACTAATTTAGGTCAACAAAAATATCATAAAACATAAAATCATAGATCTAAATATATCACATATTATCTACTTGAATTTAAATATGGAATAACAATGATTAACCTAGAATATTTACCCTAAGATTGTTTATTTTTCAGAGAATGGAAACGATGCTTAAAACTGCTCCTTAAGTTCCACAACCAAGAAAGAAAATATTAGTTTTTCTTAAGATTATTTGATGAAAAAACAAAGTTAAAAACTTTTCCAAGAGAAGGAAATTAATTATCCTTTCTCAGAAAATTCTGCAGATTCCTAAGAAGAGAAAATGGTATGCTTTCTTCCTCCTAAATCTTTTTCCTCTAATTTTTAATAGAATTTTCTCTCTCTAAAAATTCTGTCTCTTTTTTTTCCTCTCACCTCAAGAGGCTCTATTTATAGGTCTTTAAAGATGGATGTTGCCTTGATTTTGCGGAGGAAATCTCTTTCAAAAATCTAGTTCAAATACCAAAATTAATCCCTAAAATCCCTTGAAATCTGACTTTCAAAAAATCAAAATCGATTATTTTCTCCCCATTTTCCACTAGTAAAAACAAAAAATCTAGGAAAAAATCACGACACACAGGCAGCAATGAGAAATAATTTTAAAATTACGATCTTACCCCTGCCCATGACTCGGTTGGGCTTTGCCCGTGACTCAGCGAGTCACAGGTGTAGCCACAGATGGGCGCCACGCCCACCAGTAAGAGGGGGGTAGGAAAGAAAAGTCAAAGCCGCACAAAGCGGTGGCAGACGGGCACCACTTCATGATGGACGGGTGTCTGTCAACTAAAACAGCCAAATTTTTCAGTTTTAACTCCTGAAAGAAAATTGAAAGGGATAAATTCAAAAAAAGCTTTAAATAATTGTGGAAATTAAGGATAAGGGCCAGCACGTCTATCCTCCACTTGTAGCATAGGTATCAATATCCTCATTGAGTAACTCTGATCCAGGCTACCTCGGGATTTGGTGTCTACAGTTGCCTCCAATTTTGGGGAGGCTAGTGCACTAGTGCCTAGGTGCGCCAAAATTCAAAGAAAAGGAAAGAAGTGCATACCTGAGGGCCATCTTACATGTGTAATGATAGGGTTGCCTATTGGGGTAATTATTGTCAACTTACCAACGTCTTAACCCTTGGTTGGAGATGTAGTTACCGTTAACTTGTCAGCATGCTAACCCTTAGTTGAAGTGATAGTCATTGCTAGCTCATCAACGTGTTAACCCTTGGTTGAAGTGGTAGTTACCGCCAACTTGTCGACATGTTAAACATTGGCTGAAGTGGTAGTTACCGCCAACTTGTTGACGTGTTAACCCTAGGTTAAAGAGGTAGTTACTGTGTAGCGCCCTAAAAATTTTGAAGTTAGGAATAGTAACTCAGTAGGCTGAAAATTCATCGAAGGTTAATTTTTGACCTGTAATATTTGAAACCTTTTTCAAAATTATATAATTTTATATATGGATAAATTGTAGTTGAATAAATAATAAGGAAAAAAAATATATGTATATATAAATAAATAGACAAGTAAATAATAATAATAATAATAATAATAATAATGTTCCATTAGTCTAGATTTATCTAGAGAAATAAATAAAAAAGATGAAAGATGGAGAAAAATAATAAGTGATCACTTATGATAAATACCAGGTTTTATGTATTGCCCCAATTGAAAAGAAACTGACATGATATATAATAAATGTGTGAATGTGGGATGGATGTGTTTATGGAAATATAGGCAATAAGGAGTTAAGCAAGGATTAAGGAAAAATAAGCAATAGGTTGAGGTATGTGCTAATGATTACTGAGTAAAGTGTACATGCCGAATATGAAAAGTCAAAAAAAATGATATGATTTCGGAATAGATATGCTATTGGTTAAGTATAATGTAGGATGGGTGCCAACATACAAGTGGAGTTAGGAAGAAACTACAGCTTTGACACTTGAAGCACTTCTTAAATGTTAAACAAGGTCATATTCTAGCTCTTTAAAGCCAAGTTAGATGATGGTTTGTTGAAATAAGGTTGGAAAAGAAGTTGCTATCTAGAGATAATGAAATGTTGTCTCCCAAATTCAATAATTAGATTTGAAATCTCCAATAATTTAGATGTTGCAACTTATAGAATACTTTCAATAGTTGTATTTGGATCACCCTATTATTATTATTATGAGAATGTAGCACTTGTTTTAAAAAGGTGTTTGGAATACTATATCTCGGTTCTTGTGTGAAGTGGAGCTAGAATTTATTGATTTTAAATATTTCTGTGTGCTATAAAGAAAAAGAGGGAGTTATGCATATGGTTGCTCTATTCGAATGGATTTCCCCTTCTTCTATTATCTCCACAAACTATACATAAATATTACTATTGACAAAGAGATAAAGGTTTCTGTGGGACATAGGAATAGGATTAAGTTGTTAGTAAATTTGCATTGGGAATACAAGATTGATTGAAAGGATGAATCATGTTTTACTGTATAAGTCTAGATAAATTTCGAGGACGACATTTTTTTAAGAGGAGAAAAAATGTAATGCCCTAAAAATTTTAATGTTGGGAATAGTAACTCGGTAGGCTAAAAATTCATCGAAGGTTAAATTTTTACCTGTAAGATCTGAAACCTTCTTTAAAACTTATATAATTAAATATATGGATAAATTGTAGTTGAATAAATAAAAATGAATAAATGTATGTACATATAAATAAATAGACAAGTAAATAATAATAATAATAATAATAATAATAATAATAATAATAATAATCCATTAGTCTAGATTTATCTTGATAAATAAAGAAAAAAAGAAGAAAGATGGAGAAAAAGAAAAAGTGAGAAAAGAAATTGGGAAATAAGAAAAAGGAGAGAACACAAAAAGGAAGGGAAGGGAAAACTAAAACAGGACACGGTGAGAAAGAGAGAGAGTCTGTGTGTCGAAGGGGCAGTGCGAGCAATGATGATGGCGCGCAGACTGCCGTTCACCGCAGCACCTGCCAGCCCAACCGATCGGGCCCCCCGTTCACGTAAACAAACCCGATTTTGAAAGAAAAGCCAAATCTTTTTCCTCCCGTTTTGGCCACCTCTAGCGATTGGTGGGACATGCTAACCGGCGGATGACTCCTGGTGGTAAGACGCATCTTCCAGTGTAACTCCCACCTCCTCAGTCGTCAACGATGGAGAGATCGGCATTGAGGTAAGCCGAATCTTCAAAGGTCGATTTTTGTCAAACGGCTCCGCATTCCGCTGCGTGACCACCAGCAAATGAGTCTTGATACCTGTAATGGCCTAAAACTGGTATAGTATCGATCCGTAAATTCTGTAGAGTCTATAGTGTGATTTTAGTGTGAAAATAACAGTTCTAGTATCCTAAATTATAGAGGAGTTAAAAGGTTGAACGTGCTCAAGGCATAGAAATCTTAGGATAGGTGACCTCCTAGGAAGCTATATAGTTGAAAATGACAACAGTTCATGAGAAAATTTTTATTTGATAAAATTGATCTATTGACTGTCAGGAGTCTAGTGGTAAAATTTTGAGTGAAAATGGAGTCAAATAGACCTCTGAAAGTTAAGTTGAACTTTGCCTCTAGTTCGATTCAATTGAACTACGGTTTGACCGAAATCTGACCAAATTTTTAAAAATAGTTATTGAGCTCAAAAGGGTGTAATGTGGGAAGTGTAAAGGAATAAAATAATTTTTAGTAATTTTTGACAGTATTAGATTGGTGTTTTACGGCAGAATCGAAAAGGGTTGAATCAGACCTGTTTAAGTGAATCGGGCCCCAAATGTACTCCGATTGAGTTCAAATTTGTAGGGAGGCTATATTTGATATTTTAAGAATGATGGAATTTGTTGGGAGTGAAAATAAGTTGGGGAACACATAGATACCTAGAAACAGTGAAAATTGACCGAAAAACTGAAATTATAGTTCAAACCGGTTGGGCCACTTCGATCGGACCAGTTCGATTCAAATGACACCTATAAATAATCCTTAAGACCATATTTCTCTAGAAAAATCCCTAGAGAAACCGACCTTCTCCTCCACCTCCTTTGGCTGAATTGGTTTTTCATCTTATTCCTCCATTTTCTTCATTTCTCTTCCAATATTTCCTCACATCTAACCTTCTGAACAAAGTTAAACCTCTCTAGAATCTGGTGATGGTGATTGGAGTCCATTTGGAGTGCTAGAAGTGGAAGAAAATAAGTGGAAAAATTTATGTGTTAAATTGAGGTATGTTAAGTTGATATTTTTAAATTTGTTTAAGGGTTCAAATAGGTATTTTAGGATGTCTAGAGTATGTTTATGAAATTTTATTGCATAAAGGAAGCAAATTTATGTGGTTTCTTTGATGTTTATATTCAGCCACTATTGGAGCATAAGGAAAGTGATGGTGTTTTAAGGAGCCATGGCTATAGAAGGATGTTTAAGATGTGGAGCACAAGAAAATAAGGTTAGTGGATACAATATCCTCCTTTTTCCATGTTAAAAGTATGATTTTTAGTTATGTTTAAACAAAAAGTATGTGCAATATGAATGTTTAATTAAATCAAACCATATAGTCATGGTTAGGAAAGGTAAAAAATGGGATTTTGAATGATTTAAATTAAAAGATAAAACTTTGATGACGTGGGTATAGTTTGGCCGAATGGTATGTCCATGGTTTTCCATGGTATATTATGATGTTTATGTCATTTTAATGATGCATATATGATGTTTGACATGAGATTTAGTTAATAGAATGAATAAGAGAAAGAAAAATAATCATAATGGATGTTGAACACATAGGCCGAATGGTATAAGTATGTAAAAATGTGATTTTGATGTGTTTCGATGTGATTTAATGGTATGAATATGTTAATGGATATGTAAATTAACTAAACAAATGATAAAGGTGATAAAAATAATTTATGGTGGATGTGTAGCATGATGGTCGAATGGTATACATGTATGTATCATGGTAAACGGATGTAGAGTTCAGGGACAAAAGTGTAATTTGACATGCAAATTTTAATTGAAGGACTAATTTGTAATTTGTAAATCAAATGATGATTTAAGTGATTAATAGGAGTAATTAATGATATAGTGATAACATAAAGAAAGTACAAGGACCCAATTGTAATTTTACAAAAGCATGGTAAATTAAAGGACTTAGATGTAATTAATGAAGTCTAATTGGATTAGAACTTTAAATAAATTAGAAGTCAATTTGGAATAGAACTCTAAATGAATTAGAAGTCAATATGGATTAGAACTCTAATTGGATTAGAATTTAAGGTGATTAGAATTTCAATTTGATAATTAATTGAATTATTTATGGAAATATTGATTAAGGAAAATAATGATAGTATAATATAAATATTTTAGATAATAAAATAATGGGTTAAATAAGTAAATGAACTAAATTGGTGGCATTTGTGTAAATATGGGAAAGTTTAAGCACCTAAGTGTAAATATGCTATAGTTTAGGGACTAAATTATAAATATGTAACAACCTGAAAAGTACCCTAGAAGGACTTGTGCATATTGAGGATGAGTAGTGATTGAAGTTGCGCAAGTTGAAGTGTTTGGTGTGCCATTTGGACAATTTAAGAATTTATGTAAAAGTTTCGGTAAGAGTGGCAAATGGTAAATTGTGAAATATGAAATTAGGACTTGATTAAAAGAATAAGATTAATTAAGTGGGCTAATGTGAAGGATTAGTGAGTTACACGTATAAATGTATGGGGTTATAAAAGTTGAAGGATTGAAAGAGAAATTTGACATAAATATCTAAATTGGACCATTGAGTATAAAAGAGGAGAGAAAAGGATAGAGAAGGCAGAAAATCTGCCCTCTCCCTTTCCCGTTCTCTTGTTCTTTCTTCTTCTTCCTCTTCTTCATTTTCCTTCTTATTTCAATGCTATGTGATTTCCTTAAGATCTAAACTCAAGATTGATGATGAAGTTAATTAGCTCAAGTGATTTAAGTGAAGAGGTTGTTAAGAGAGGTAAGATTTAGTTTTGATTCCTTCTATCTATTTTGATTTGGATAAAACCCTAGATTTATGTTTTGTGTGTGTGTTTGTGTTATTGCTGAGGATTTTGGATGAGAAAGACTTTGGATGGATTTTGGAACAAGAAAGATCAACCAAGAAAGCTATTAGGAGCATAGGATCAGAGGTATGGGAATTTAGGTTTTGATGTATAATTTGATTATGTTGATTTGTGGTTGATTCTCTGGGTATTTATGATTTTAAAGTTGAGTTTTGTATTAATTATGAGGTTTTGAATGAATGATTTGTATTGAGTTAAAGTCAGATGGAATGGCGAATTTGGGTATGAATTTTGAAGGAAATAATTTTTGCAGACTTTGACGAAGAGCTGGGAATCACGACTCTGTCGCGAGCGCAATGCTCATTGCAATCGCGATAGAGATCAGTGAATCTGGCATTTCGCGTGTAGCCTATCGGAGGAGAAGTATTCGAGTCGTACACTTATGCACGAGTCGTGCATAAGTGCATCCGAGCGCTTTGCATGAGATCCCACTCGACATGAGAGCACATTTTGGCTTTGGGAGCATGACTCGTGCTGAGATCCCATTCGGTTGAGAGCCTGTTTTGGCTTGGGGAGCACGACTCGTGCTGAGAGCCCATTCGGTGTGGGGAGCACGACTCGTGCTGGGAAGCATGAGTCGTGACAACTCCCGCCCCTATTCCTGCCTTCCTCTATTCTTTTGTTATGCTTTGATGGGTTTGCCTTCACGAGTCGTGATAGTGAGCACGACTCGTGATCACCTCCTGGGCCTCGTCTGTCGCGAGCGCGACAAACCTCTTTGCCTAAAAATGTTTTGAAATATCTCTTCTTTACATGGTTTGGTTTATCACTTGTATTATGCATCGATGATTTCAAATGTAAATTATTCAAATGTCTCTATGCATGTTAATAATTGAATTATGGGATTTTGCCTACTTCTATTATTTAGTGATTTTACGCATGTAAGGTAATGCAAATTATTTGTTAATACTAGACGAGTGCATGATGCCCAATAATATGGTTATGTACAGTATGTTTATATGAATATTTTTTCCATGAAATAATATATGATTAGTTTTGAATATGATTAATGAAATGTGTATATATGAGAACGTGATGAATACAATAATACTTTGGGAAAATTTAGCATGTGTTTGTCCAGTCGTGGACAGATAGGCATGCCTATAGAGTTCTGATGCTACAGCCCCTTTGTTCTGTTTGGACCCTAATCAGGTTCCCGTTTGGATCCTCGCGATCCTTAATGTGTATGGATCTTGTTTAAGATCCCCAATGCGAAAAAGTTTTTATGAAAAAATAAGAAATTGCTTTTCGATTGTACCCTTGAGTACCCCAATGTGTTATGTTACTCGCTTATCCATCCTTTGACTTAGCAGGCGATTAAAAGAATAACAGAATGTGAACGAATTGATAAGTTTTGTAATGATGTGCAAAGAGATTATGTGAATAAGTATCTGATGCATTTGTGATAAATGCCATTTGACTTGTGCTCTACACACTCCTCTGTTCTGGATCCTTTATGGACATTTGTGTGGAAAGGTATGGTATCTTTTGGTACCCATGTTTTTTATATAATAATGTGATATCTGTTCAATGAAAAGAGATGTAACTAGTAATGTTTGTTCTAATAGCCATGTATGCATAGCTCCTGATTGCATAAGAGTTAGTATGAGGATAATGCATATTATTAGTCTGTTCAAAAGCTATGAGGATGATTGTCTGTATGAAGTATTTGCAAAAAATTATTGAAAGATTTGATATGCATGTTCATTATAGTTGAGTACTCCATAAATGAACTTTATAATGCATAATATGCATGTTCGCCGATCGCCGCGAGCGCGATAGGGATCAGTGATTCCAGGTCCCAATCGAGCTGCTATCTTCCAAACGGCAGTGCTATGGGCGCTCAGTCGTGAGCGTGACTCATCTCGTAAGCACAACAGAGCACTTGGCTGCCCAACGGCAGTCGGACAGTTCTCGGTCGGACTCGCAACAGTCCCCTCTCTATTTCAGAAATGTTTTTGAAAGATCTTCTTCTTTGTATGGCCTCGCACTTATGTTATACATTTATGATTTAAAATGTGAATTATTTAATGTACTCCCCATGCATAGTAATTATTGAAATATTTGACATGCATATTTGTTATGGTTGAATAATTAGTGAATGAATTCTATAAATATATTCGTTTACATGTTGAATTGAGAATACAGGGATGTAATATTATTGCCTACTAGACCGTAGACTAGATTACTACTGTAACTATATTAGTAAGGAATTGATGTGCATTATTGTTAGTTTTAACAAATACAGTAATTATGTATCAATTGGTAAGTATGGGATAATAAAGTGTTAAGCATGATATAGATAACTGAATGTAGGAAATAAGTTAGGAGTAATTCTGGAACTTGTGTGTGTAAAGGTTTTCTGTAGAACTACGTGGTTCCGATTCCCCAACCATAGGGATACGTAGGAAGCTTGGAATATTTATTTCAAGCCCGAACCAAATCTAAATATTGAAATGTTTTAACTTAAGTATTGATATTTGATAACAAGGTAGAAATCTTCCGTTAATCTTCACTTGAGTTACCTGAAAAGGAATCAAAGGACCGTCGTGGGTTCCGACAGGGGAAACTCCGACGATCAAGTCAGTTCTTCAATCAATAAAGGTTTTTCTTGTATTTGAGTCTAGAGAGAGTAATGTACCTGATGATTCCCTTTATATAGAGCTGTGCAAAATAGGAGATAATCTCTTGAATAGGAGAAAATCACCTTAATCTCTTGATTGATGCTTGATTCCCGATTTGTAAAGATTTGTTGAGTGATTGTTGGTACTTTCCATCATTATAAGATCAGGATCTCTTCAATATCTAGAAAATATTCGTTATTGATGACTTCCCATAATTCATTACCGAACTGTTACCGAAACCAAGCAACTATTATAGCAATTGTCGATGTGTTTGATTGCCGGACTCATGTCCGGTTAAAACCATATCGAGCTATGGATCGAAGAGTCCGGTTATCATAAGTCCCCCCCCCCCCTCAGATGATAACATTAATGTTATAGGTGCGTTGACAAAACATTCCCAGAGAACGCGCGTGGGATCACTCAAACTGCCTTGTTGACAGCTGTACGCGTGACCTTCAAGAAGCAAGGACAGACGCGTCGTTCCCTATGCGCAGTCGTTTCGTGAACTGTGATCCAACTGCGGCGCCAGGCCCTGAGATGATGGCGCCTCTTCGATAACCCCGCAAGGAGTAATTATTGCCAGTTCACTCAATCAACGCATGCCATCTGTCCTCGTCTGAGTGGTTCCATTCTCATATAAATAGTGGCCTCTTCTCCTTTCTTCCACTTTCGATTTTCTTAGGGATTTCAGATTGGATTTCAGCCTTTTTCGCTTTAGTTCTTTCCTGTTCAGTCTTGACTATCTCAAGCATCCCTTGGCATTTTACGTCTTCTAGATCTCTCCTTCCTGTCTCAGGTTAGTACTTCATCTTTTTCCTTCTCCTTTTCACCATGAGTGCTTCTGAGGATTCAACTGAGAGTCAAAGAGTCGAAGAGGGACTCTTACACGAAGATATCCTAGAGTCTCCCAGTACCAGCCATCCAAATCAGCCTAAAGGGAAAGAGCCGAAAAGGAATCCTTGAGTAAGTAGTATTGGTTCGATTGTGAAAACCAGTGAAATGGTTGAGCTTCATGCAAGATTAGGGATTCCTGAGAGCTACAGGATCCGAGTGCCTGGAGCCAGCCTCCGAGCTAATGCAAAGTTCTCAGGCAAGAAGACCATAACTGTGTATAAGGCTGATTTCGAAGCAGGGATGAGCCTTCCTCCTACTACATTTGAAGTCGAGCTGATGAATCACTATGGTTTAACAATGAGTCAGATTCATCCCAATGCTTGGCGAATCATATCCGCCTTCCAAATGTGGGCAGCAGACAACGACATCGAGCTAACAGTTCGGCTCTTTCAGGCTACCCATGTGGTGGGACTCCGAATCACTACCGAAGATCACAATTATGTCCAAGCCCGAGCTGGTTACGGGGAATTTAGGGGAAATCCCGAATCTCTTAAGAATTGGAAAAATCGATTCTTTGTCGTCGAGAGCGACAATGACTTTCCTTTCCGAACAACGTGGGGTCGATATGTAAATAAGAATGATAACCCCATCCTTCTTTCCGAGGAGGAAGAACGAACTCTAGCTCGATGGAGAGCCTTAGCGTCGGACAAGATCGATATTAGAGATCAACTTATGTTTGGTTTGGACCGAACAACCTCTTCTCGCCGCCAAGGAAGAGGTACCTTCTCTTATCGATTCTTCAGTTCTAATACTCTCTCATTGTTCGGTTTTTTGCAGAAATGAAACGAGCAGAGAGACCAAGCATGGTTGAGATGATGAAGGCAAAGCGTCAAAAGAAAACTGCCGGATCAACTCCAGGGGAGTCCAGCATGGGAGCTACTGCTGCCACCGCAGGTCCAGTTCCAACCGATCCTACTCAAACTTCTAGCACAATACCCACTGTTGTGCTAGAAGACACTTCACCCCCCATTCCAACTGCTCGGATGCCATCGGTTGACCCGCAGACCCCACCTGGGCCTTTTTCCCCTGAAGGAGACGCCGCCGCTGGCACCTCGGATCTCCCTCCTCAGAGAAGGGATTTTAGAACCTTTGCCAATGAAATATGCACTCAATTAAAAGAGGATGGAGATGCGTATTCCAAACAAAATCCGGGCTTTTGTGACTTTGTTCACCAGATTGCCTGTATCCCTCACAAGGTTGGCCCTATGTCACGCTGGAGAGCCGAGGATTTGAGCCTTGCCATCAAGAGACACCAAGTTGAGGTTAGCCATTCTTTGATATCCTTCCTCTAGTTAATTCAGTGCTCTTTTCACTGTTTTCTATTCTTGTGTAGGCTTCAATGCTTAGCGGTGCCGTTATAGGAAAGATGAACCACTTGCTCATGGCTTACAATCGGGAAGCCCGATCTGTCGCCGGCCAGCGCTTTAGAGCTAATACCGCGGAAGCCAAGTTAAAAGAGGCCAAAAAGAGAGCTCTGGATGCCGAGATCAGAGAGCAAGAGGCCAAGAATAATGTTTCTGAGGCACTGGAGAAAGCAGCGGAAAGTGATAGGAGGAAAGAGGAAATGGAGACCGAGCTATCGAGTATTCGGACAGAGCTTGATGAAACGAAGCGCGGTCGAGCCGAACTAGAGGAGAAATTCGCCGATCTCGAGTACAAGTCTATGGAGTTGGCCGTTGATAAATGCCTCGCATTTAGTCAGAAGCTTTCTGATGCTGTTAAACAGCGTCATCCGGATATGGATTGGTCCTGGTTGGACGAAGTGTATCCGGATGAATAAACTGTGTACTCTTTGATCGTTAATGAGATGAAGATTTTATTTCTGTTTGTGTATGCCGAACCTTTTGTATTTTCCATATGCGCAATTTGATCGATAAAGTGTGATAAACTCTTTAATGAATGAACCAAAGTTCTTATGATTGTTCGGCTAAACAAGTTCTTCAATAAGCAATGAGATGAAAATTCTTGGTAGATTTAACCGAGCTGAATATCTTTCGACATATAGGTCATAAAATGTTTGGTGGCATAATAACCGAGTGGGCGCCGGGTGAGCGCCAAGAGTGTATTTCGTAGTTGAATATGAGAGTGTACGCCCTGTCGGCGGTGTTTTGAATGTACGCCCTATCGGTGGTGATATTGGATGGACGCCCTGTCGGTGGTGATATTGAATCGAGTCATAGCGATTCGAGCGCAGATAATCATTAGAGACATTATGTTTTCATGAATTACCTCTTTTATTGAAGTTTATCAAGTACAATGATATATGACAAAAATCGAACAAAATAAAATGATAAGTATCGGAAAATTGACCGATGGTTCGCTAGCCGAGAGAGCTATAAGAATACCGAGCCGAGCTATTGATAATATGCCTTCAGATTCGAAATATTCCATGAATGGGGAAGTATTTTGCCTGAGTGATCCTTCAACCTATATGATCCCCCCTTGACATCGTGAACTATGTAAGGGCCTTCCCAGTTGGGATTCAGCTTGCCCACATCGGCTGATGTTTGTGAAGCAACTACCCTTTTGAGGACTAACTGCCCGATCCTGAATGTTCTCGGCTTGATGTTCCGATCATGGTAGGATGACATCCTTTGTTTGTAAGCAGCAGATCGCAGCTGGGAATGTTCTCTTTGCTCTTCCAACCTATCCAGCTGACACAACAGGTGCTCGTCATTGGAAGCTTCATTAAAACTAGAAGTCTGGGCATTTGGCATACCGATCTCACAGGGAATAACCGCCTCTGTCCCATATGTGAGCGAGAAGGGGGTTTCTCCCGTTGCTGATCTTGGCGATGTTCGGTAGGCCCAGAGGACGTTGTATAGCTCATCCACCCAAAGACCCTTTGCTGAGTCGAGTCGTTTCTTCAGACCTGCAAGAATAGTACGGTTAGTTACCTCGGTCATGCCGTTCGCCTGCGGGTGATATACCGAGGTGAAGCAAAGCTGGATCTTAAATTCTGAACAGTATTCTTTGAAAGCGGCACAATCGAATTGTTTGCCGTTGTCCGAGACAATGGAGTGCGGGATACCAAATCTCGTGATGATGGACTTTTGCATGAATTTGATAACATTTGCCGGAGTTATGGTTGCCAGGGGTTCCGCCTCTACCCACTTGGTGAAATGATCCACCGCTACCACTAAGAACTTCCGTTGCCCGGTTGCTAGGGGGAATGGGCCTACTATATCAATGCCCCACTGAGCAAATGGCCAGGGACTATGTATTGAGGTCTGGGGGGCAGCTTTCTGATGGCTTAGATTGTCGAACCGCTGGCACTTATCACATTTCTTATTCAGTTCCCTCGCATCGCCCTCCATGCTAGGCCAATAGTATCCTTGTAATAACGCTTTCCGAGCTATTGCCTGTGCTCCTTCATGGGCCCCACAAATTCCTTCGTGAATTTCTCTTAGCACATATTCAACTTCCTCAGTACTCAAACATTTTGTCCATGGGCCCGAAAATGATCTCCTATATAACTGATCATCCAGGATCGCATACCGACTGGATCTCCGAACTGTCTTACGGGCTTGGACTTGATCTTCGGGTAGAACTCCGCTATTCAGATATGTGTAGATGGGAAGTGTAGACACCGGGTCCCGAGCTCAGTATAAAAATGTCAATGATAATTTTGGATCCTATTCCCTCCGAAAAAATAATATATGTGATAATATATAAACATGTGTGTGTAAAATTTAATTAGTTAATGTTGTTTGTTAATTAATTAGTTAATTGGTTAGTTAATTAGTTAATATTATTGTATTAATTAAGATGCATGTAAAATTAAAGATTAATTAGTTAATTAATTAGTTAAAATGTAGAATGTTTAATTAATTAGATAAATTATATATTAAGTAGATTAATTAATGTATGTAATGTTTAATTATATTAAGATGTAATTAATATGTAATGTTTAATTAATATGTAATGTTTAATTAAATTAGTATGTGTGTGTATTAGTTTTAATTAAGTTAGATTAATTAAGATATGAAAATGGAGGGAATTATGGTGGAAATGACCATTGTGCCCATTAGCCCTAATTTTAGGGAATAAAAAGAAGAAGATGAAGAAAAATTAAGGAGGCCGGCTGGAACAAGAAAAGAAATAGAAATAGAAATAGAAAGAGAGAAGAAAAGATACAGAGAGAGCAAGAAGGGCCGGCCATAAGAGCAAGAAAAATTGAGAGCAAGAACAACACACAAAGGCAAACAAAGAACAAGCCAAAGAAAGAAAAACAAAAGGAGAAAGAGAGAACAGAGAGCAAGAAACAAAGAGGGCCAAAGGAGACCCAGGAAACGCAGAACGCCGGAGGGGAGAAGGAAAAAGAGGAGAAGGAAGAGGGGGCAGCACCGGCCACTTGCGGCGGAGAGGGACGCCACGCGCGGCGGTGCTGGCACCCTGGCGCCAGGACGCATCCGGCGGTGGCCACTGGCCACCGCCACCCGCTGCCGTGGAGGAGATCGGCGAGAGTGGAGAGAACGCCGCCAACGGCATTTCCGATCAACCGGCGATTCCTTTCGGCGCGTGGCTAACTCCGGCGAGCTCGGCGTGAGGCGATCTATCCGCCGGTGGTGGAGGTGACGGCCACCCTTGCTCCGGCGACACTCCGGCGACGGTAAGCCCTTCTTTCCCTATTTTAAATTATTATTATTATTATTATTATTATTATTATTATTATATATTTATTTAATTTCTGATTTATTAATATTATTATTATTATTATTATTATTATATTTAATTATTTAATTTCTGATTTATTATTATTATTATTATTATTATTATTATTATTATTATTATATATTTATTTAATTTCTGTTTTAATTAATATTAATTATTATTATTATTATTATATATTTATTTAATTTCTATTTTTATTATTATTATTATTATTATTATTGAGTTCTATGGTTATTTAATTTTATTGATTTGTGATTATGATTTAATTTTATGTATTATTATTATCATTATTGATTATTGTTATTATTATTATTATTTATTTATGCAATTATTTATGTATTCATTTATTTATTTATTTAGAAATATGTAATTACTATTCTATTGTTTTATTTTATTTTATTTGTGGTTTGTAATAATAAATGACTTTTCGACCGTGCTTAAAAGAACCACCACACAAATGTTGTCTACTAAATAGGATGTTTGCTAAATAAAACTTGGATCAATGTCCTATTTTTATCCAATAAAAATCATCACATAAAAATTGTTTTCCATAATGAATGCATGTGAGGACCAATGTCCTCATTGTTAATGAATAACCCGTTTTATGCATGTATCGCACATTTACAAACGAGGGTTGTATTCTGCCCTTAGTATTATTGTAAATTTATTTGATGTTTTAATGCTATTTTATTTTATGCTCTTAAATGGATGAATGCGCTTTAATTTAAATTGCATCGTGTGGAGAGAGAGCGAATCAATGATTTTTAAAATTTAATCATCAAATAATCGAGGTAGAAATAGATGAGAAATCCCGAACCCAGCTCTGGTCTTTGGGCTCAAGAGGTTAGAGGTCATCCTTCAAGATACTTCTTGAGTCACGAGGCTTTAGCGCTAGTCCTAGGCTCCTTAGGGCGAGAGGTTCACCTTATACGACCCCTCTGGCTGGCCCAAAATGGATACCAAGCGCAATCTTAGGCTCTCCGAGGCGAGAGAAACTTTCCCAATGTTCTATTGGGTGGCGACTCCATGAAACCTCCTTGTTGCCCAATATAGACGCACTTGCGATTTATTGCAAGCTGTCAACGGACCCGCAAATGCCCCGATCGCCCACATGCGGGCGGTCGAAAGGGCGGCTCTCGGGATCCGGCGCGCGTCACAGGAAGTCTCCATCCATCCATCGGCTCGTGCAAATGTACCTTGTACGTCTCATGTGTTGGGGCGGACATGATAGACCAGATGATGTTTGATACGGCTGGTTGATTTTGAAGGCAAGCTTGTTTGGCCAACACATCGGCCTCGACATTCTCCTCCCTGGGAACTTGATCGATGGACCATGCACAACCCCGGCTCTCAAGTTGGGCAAAGAGTGCAGCTGTTAACTCCTTGTATCTTATCATCGTATTGTCTTTGGCTTCAAACTTGCCGAGCACCTGGCTAACAACAAGCTGTGAGTCAGAGAAGATATTCAAGGA
Source organism: Excoecaria cochinchinensis (assembly GCA_947683425.1). Taxonomy (NCBI): domain Eukaryota; kingdom Viridiplantae; phylum Streptophyta; class Magnoliopsida; order Malpighiales; family Euphorbiaceae; genus Excoecaria; species Excoecaria cochinchinensis. The sequence continues at coordinate 11,898,565 of CANTUQ010000004.1, forward strand.
ATCCGGTCTTACCTCCAAAGCTAGCTGTAAGCCAAAACTGAGAGCTTCATATTCAGATACATTGTTGGTTGCATGGAATGCAATGTGAGCCATCGTCCTAATCACAATCTTCCATGGTACGATCAATATTACCCCGGCTCCAGCACCCACAGACGAGGATGCACCGTCTATGTACAATTTCCATGAGCAGGGACTAGGCTCCTGCGGGGGTCCATGCAGCTCTGCCACAAAATCTGCCAAGACTTGACCCTTCATAGATGGCCGAGCTTCATATCGGACATCAAACTCTCCTAGCCGAGCCGCCCACTCTGTTAGTCTCCCAGATGCCTCGGGCTTTTGCAAAACCTTCCGGAGGTTTGAGTTTGTCCTTACTGTCACCGTATGGGCCTGGAAATAGGGTCGTAACTTCACAACCGAAATCACCAACGCGAAGGCAAGCTGCTCGAGTATAGGATACCGCAGCTCGGCACCTCTCAAAACCTTGCTGGTATAGTAGATCGAAAACTGTTGACTACCCTTTTCTCATATCAAGACAGACCCCAAAGCTCCTGATGAAACTGCCAGGTACATATACAACACTTCCCCCGGCGATGGCTGACTTAGAAGAGGTGGGGTGCTAAGGAACTTCTTCAACCCATCAAATGCTTTCTGACATTCTGGCGTCCATTCAAAACCCTTTACTTTCTTAAGGGTGTTGTAAAAAGGAAGGCATCTCTTAGCTGAACAAGAAATAAATCTGCCTAGAGCCGTTACCCTTCCATTGAGTTTCTGAACATCTCTTACCGATCTTGGTGGCTCCATCTCCAGAATGGCTCAGATCTTTTCCGGGTTAGCCTCTATTCCCCTCTTTGAAATCATGTACCCCAAGAATTTACCAGACTGAACTCCAAAGGAACATTTCTCTGGGTTTAACTTCAGACCGAACTCTCTGAGCACCCCAAACGTTTCTGCTAATTCCCGAGGTAAGTCTGCAGCAGTCTTGCCTTTGACAATCATGTCATCGATGTAAACCTCTACGTTCCTTCCCAATTGCCCCGCAAACATCTTGTTCATTAATCTCTGATAAGTGGCCCCAGCGTTCTTCAACCCGAATGGCATGACCCGGTAACAGTAGGTAGCTCGGTGTGTGATAAAAGCAGTTTTCTCTTCATCGCTCTTCTGCATAGGAATTTGGTGATACCCGGTGGAGGCATCCAGGAAAGCATATTCCTCGAACCCCGAAGTTGAGTCGACCAGGAGATCGATATTCGGCAATGGGTAGCAATCTTTCGGGCAGGCCTTATTTAAATCAGTAAAATCAACACATATTCTCCACTTTCCATTAGCCTTCTTCACCAGAACCACGTTTGATAGCCAGTCCGGGTATAACACTTCTCTAATGAACCCGCTTTTCATCAATGTATCTATTTCCTCCGACATTGCCAGCTGTCGCTCGGGAGCATGGTTCCTCTTCTTCTGCTTGACAGGCTTGCAACTTGGCTGTATATCAAGAGCATGACACGTTACCTCGGGAGAGATCCCTTTGATATCTGAGGGTTGCCAGGCAAATACATCGCTAAATTCTGACAGTACTGCTACCAACGTCTCTTTCTCTTTCCCTTCCTTGCTGGCAGCAACCTTGACTATCTTTCCTGGTGAAAGTTCAATTTCCTTGAGTGAGTCCATGGGTTCCGCATTCCTAGCCGTTGGAATGTCCAGTGCGTCTAAGGGTAATGCCTGATCTGCTCCCATTAACATGCTAACGTATGTTTCCCGAGCTGCTTTCTGACTGCCCCTCAGCACGGCCACACCTCCTTCAACAGGTATTTTTACAAGCAGCTTACGCATCGAAATGTAAGCATCCACCCCAACCAAAAGAGGTCGCCCAACGATCACGTTGTAGGCCAATGGAATATCAACCACCATGAAACAGCTCCTGCAACTGCACACCTTATCCTCATCACCGAGCTATAATTCTAATACCACCGGGCCTTCTACCTTGACTGGTTGACCTGATATATCGATGATGGGCGCTGAAACTGTTTCCAACCGATTGACTGATAAACCCAATGCTTTATAGGCCTGCAGAGTGATAAGGTTCACCGTGCTCCCCGTATCAATCAAGATCCTCTGAACCAGGTAGTCTTGTATCATTGCTTCCACAACAAGTGAATCGGTGTGGGGAGTCCGGACATGGGCTTCATCTACCTCGAAAAATGTCACTTTGTAGCCTTCCATTCTTCGGCCTGCTCCCACGGAGAATACCTCCTTAGCCTTCTGCTTTCTGGATTCCTCAAAAACATCATAATGCGGGCCTCCTGCAATCACATGAATCACCCCGGTTGGGGCCTTTTTTCTCGAACTAGCTCGGTTATCTTATCTTATAGGTGAAGGGGATCTATCTCGCTTTCCCCTCTCAGTACTCTTCACAAACTGCCCGAGTTTGCCCTGCCGGATCAAATACTCGATTTCACGCTTCAACTGTCGGCAATCATTCGTCTGATGGCCTTTATCCCTGTGAAAAGAACAGTACTGGCTCTGATCCCTGCTAGGGTCATCCATCATCGGGCGTGGCCAGTTAACCCGCTCGTTCTCCTTTAGCCAGGCCAGAATTTGGGACCTCGGGGCTGTTAACGGCGTAAACCGTTCTTCTTGCTTGTTCTTTGTGTTCGGTTTTGAGACCAAATAGGCTCTGTTGGAATGGGCAGCCCCCCTTCCTCTAACTTCATCTCTACCACTATTGCTTCTATCTCGCCCTGTGCGAAACCCTCTATCCGAGTCTCTATTCTGCGAACTATATCTGAGCCTGTGAGCTTCATCCATGCGTATGTACTTGTGTGCCCGGGACATTAGCTCGGTGAAGTCACCCGGTGGCTTCTTGCTGAGGGAATCACTAAAATCTTGGCATCTTGTATTTCTAATAAGGGCATTGATGGCTACCTCCAAATTAAGATTCTGAATGTCCATGGCCACAGCATTAAATTTCTCCACATAAGCTCGGAGTGTCTCCCCTTTCTCCTAGTACACCATGGTAAGGTCGGCAGACACTTTAGCTGGCCGGATGGCTGCTATAAATTTAGCAATGAACATGTCACTGAACTGTTCAAAACTGTAGATCGAATTTTTCGGGAGGTTGCGAAACCATATCTGAGCCGAGTCAGTGAGTGTTTGGGGGAAAATTTTGCATAAAGCCGCCTCTTCCGTTGTATGTACCAACATAGTGTGGTGGAACTCGTCCAGATGAGCTCGGGGGTCCGTGCTACCGCTATACTTCGGCAGATTTGGTAAACGTATTTGGGGAAACGGGGTGGCTAGGATGTCTCGAGATAGAGGAGACCGAAAACTACCTTGGTACTGTAAAGTACTTCGGTTTTGATATTTCTGCATTCGCTCTTCAAATAGTTTCTCAAACTGCTCTGCTGTCAATGTTACCGTGGTACCAGGGGCCAAAGTGCTCGGCAGTAACGGAGGTGGTGTTTGGGTCGGAGGCTGTATATGTGCTAAAGTAGGGGGTGTTTGAGCTGCGGGTGGTGCTTGGGCCGCCATAGCCGACAAGGCGGTAAGCAAGGTTTGGGCAGTATGGGGAGTCAAACCCGGGATTGCTGGGATAGCCATGGGTGCTTGCGGTGTAGTTGGTGTTTGGATCTGTGTAGGTGGAAATAATTGTCGTGCTGGGAGTGGGGAGATTTGCTCTGGTTGAGCCGGTTGGAGGCTTTGAATGAGTTGGCCCAGAAGGTTGGTTGAGTGTTGGATTGCATTGCTGGGATGGCTAGAGGTTGGGGCATCAGAAACAGGTAAATCGGGAAAAAGATCCATTACCGACTGAAATTTGTGAATCAACAGAAATCTGTGGAGTGTTCCACGCTCACCGCACCAAATGATAACAAGGTAGAAATCTTCCGTTAATCTTCACTTGAGTTACCTGAAAAGGAATCAAAGGACCGTCGTGGGTTCCTACAGGGGAAACTCCGACGATCAAGTCAGTTCTTCAATCAATAAAGGTTTTTCTTGTATTTGAGTCTAGAGAGAGTAATGTACCTGATGATTCCCTTTATATAGAGCTATGCAAAATAGGAGATAATCTCTTGAATAGGAGAAAATCACCTTAATCTCTTGATTGATGCTTGATTCCCGATTTATAAAGATTTGTTGAGTGATTGTTGGTACTTTCCATCATTATAAGATCAGGATCTCTTCATTATCTAGAAAATATTCGTTATTGATGACTTCCCATAATTCATTACCGAACTGTTACCGAAACCGAGCAACTATTATAGCAATTGTCGATGTGTCTGATTGCCGGACTCATGTCCGGTTAAACCCATATCGAGCTATGGATCGAAGAGTCCGGTTATCAATATTGTAACGTGTATGATTTTGGAAATCTTAGTAATAATGAGAATGGGTAAGACTTAATATGTTCTGACTAGCAAAAGTATTTTGGTAACCTGTGAGGTATAACTATTAATATGTGTAATGCGGTGATTTAGACAAACAACGAGTATGTATAATGTATTTGTAGGTAAATAGGTAATAAAGTATTTTCTGTCTATGGTGAACGAGATGGATATGCGTATGAAATTGCCTAAGTTTTCGTATGAGAATAAAGTTATGAATTGGTAATAATTTTAATGGGTATTCCTTTATGCTTTTGTAGGTGTATATATATATACACTACTTATGCATGTGCTTGTGTTATCAACCACTGTGAGTGGTTGGTTATTATTTATTTTGCCCCACTAAGTATTATCGCTTAGTACGGGTGTTTCTCCGTGCAGGTTCAGAGATCAGAGTAGTGCAGCGGTTCTTTGTGACTTTGGCTAACGAGTCGGTAGAAGTTATAGAAAGTTTTTATTGATTGTCAATTTGTAATTATGTTTATTTATTTAGCATTCGTAATAAGTTGTAATATTCTCTAGTGCAAATAATGGTGTGGTGATGATATAGGTTTAGGATGTGCATGTCTTGACGTTCTATTTAGAGAAATTTTATTATTCTTCTTTTTCGTTACTGCTAAGAGTGTTTTTCTGGTAGCACCCTCCGCTAAACATAGCTCTTTGTCCTCCGTTATGCTATCTGTGGGAGTTGGGGGTGTTACAGTTAGTGGACTAGCCTAATGGTAGTGGGATTCTTTGAATTAAGGACTTATTCCCTAGGTCCTTGGTTCGAATGCCACAAAAGTCAAAAATGCACAAGGGGAAGTGTAAAGATCGTGAGTACAACGCGGTTGTATTAGTGAGACGTGCTGGGATGGCCCGACGGGTTATGTTCCGGGGATAGCCCTCGGTTCGTCGCCACCGGTTGTTACAAAAAAGGCACCTTTTTCTTTAAATACAGTATGTGTGAGAAATTGTTTAGGCTGTTAAATTGGTTTGTTTGATGTGTTGTTTAATGGATTTGTTTGGCTAAGCTGAAATTAAATTAACAAATGTATTTTTGAAATGAGAATTCATTGTTGGAATGAAAGTGGGACTTAAATATTTTTAAAGATGCCTATTTAATTTGCCTTAATAGATGATTTAGTTCTGAAATGAGTATCTGGTGTTGGAATTAGAGTGACATTTTAGTAATCTCACAATAAATTGGCCATACATCCTTTGGATGATTTTCTTTTTGTTGCTAGAACTGTTTAATTGTTACAGACGTTTGGCTTTTTGGGCCTTTCATTAGGAAGTGTGTGTGTATTCCTTAAGATGACTAATATTGTACAGTAGATCGCCTTATACTCCACGTTTTTCATTTGCCCAATGTCATAAATATGCATAGGTATAATTTCTAAATAATTTGAGAATCTTGCTTTGAATCATAAAATTTAGTTTGATGACACTTTGAAGCAAGGATTAGAATGTGATAAATGCGATTTTGTGAGCAAATATTTTTATAGGCATGAAAGTATATGCAAGGATATGAGATTATACTTAATTGTAAGTGAAATTAGGAGATTTTTTTGAAAAAATGGTTTATAAGTAGTTTAGGTAACGGAAAGTGACTAAAAGACATAAAAACCTTAGTGAAATTTTAGGAAATATATTACAGTAATTAGTTAAAAGGGACATAAATGTTACCAAAATTCATTAATTGCAGCATAAGTCGGTCAATTTAGTACATGGAAAAGATAATTGAATAAATACTAGGATTAGACATGATTTATAGATATATAATTTATTATTTGAGTTTTTGCATATTCTTTGAATGTGAGAACAATATTTGACTATGGAAAATATATGATATGGGAAAATGTTTATAAGTTTCACACAGTAAGGTTTACTTAATAAAAAGGAAATAAGGTATGTGTGGTCTGGAACAATGGTATATAAATACTGATATGTGGGATCTGAATTTAATATTTCGATAATGACAACTATAATAAATGGATTAGTTAGATTGGTAAAGGACAATATGGAATAAGTTAACTAAAGTTTCCTATGCTAATGTTGGGTTAAATATAAGAAATTTTTTGGAGAAAAATTTGCAGATGATATGCAAATAGACCTTAGAAAAAAAATTTGCTGCACTTAGAATAACCATAATAGTGGTGCACAAGTAAATGACCCAATAAACTAGAAAGGAAGACCTTGTTAAGAATACACCCTAGTTAGCAAGTAATTTGATCAACATCTCAATATTTAAACATTGTATGTGAAGGGTTTTAATTTATGCCTGGAAAGTATATTTTTATGGAAAACTTTAAATTGACTGGAAAAATTTGTTTAAGCAGAATTCTCTGTGTAAATGTTTACATGAAAGCAAAATCACATGAAGAATACAATAAAATTATGGAAGTGATGAAATTTTGAAACGTCATGTTGAAAGGATGATACATGTGCACATGGATTTGAAATGTGGTTTGGAAATTTATATTCATGTAATAATTATGTGAGTATAGTAAATTCATGGAAAGTATATTGCCATTAGGAGTCTGGTAGTTAAATTTAGTTCAGGATATAGTTGGCTAGCAATAGGGACACCATACCGCAGTGCAGGTCATAGCGACTCGCTTTGGAAGGCTAATGACGGTCTACCACCGTGATACTGATACTGTATATCGATAGTGATACTGTGTACTAATATCGATACCCATGCTGATACTAATACTGTTGTGCACTGCTTACTATATATTGTATATTGTAGTGGACCTGTGAGGTCCACATCCCGTGTATCCGGATTTGAGATTTCTACTGGATCTTAATAGGGGAAAACATAATAATTAAATAAGGAAATAAAGAAAAAGGATAAATTTATAAATTTAAGTAATAAATTATTGAATATAAAAAAAGATAGGAAATCAGAGGATGAAAAAGAAAATTTAAGTGCAAAGACAACTACTACATGTTATTATTATAGATAAGAAATAAAATGGTAGTTTCATAAGAAAAATCTTAATTAAATAAATTATATTAGAAAATAAGTGTATAGACTAATAGTATAATGAAATGATGTTATGTTTGCATATAAGTTATATGTATACAAGTATGTGTAATGTATATATTGTGGTGGTATTTTTAATATAAGATGAAAAGGTGAAATGATTCTTGAAGTGTATATGAGTAAGTTAATGCTTTATTATATTTACACTAATTGTTTAGGAATCTATAAAATTAACATAGTTATTTATAATAAGCATGTGTTCTGCATGACCCAAAATGTAATGATATTTGGTTTATAGATGTGGAAACTTGACTTTAGATGTTTATGAATTTTTCATTTGTGTATCTGAGGGTGTTGAACATATTGTATGGAACTCTATTGTGCTGCATGAACTATGTGGGTCTTAAGAAATTAATACATATAAATTATGAATGATTAAAAAGTAATATATCGATTGTCAAAAGTACCTTTAGATTGTATGTTTAATGTAAAAAGAAGTGTAATTGAATGTTCGTATATACACATTAAAAATTGAAAGGAGATTAGTAACATGTAAAATATAATTAACATAAGTTGTATGTATACTATGAAATGGAATTTAGAAATCTTTGTTCAAAACATAATTGTATATATATATGTGTTTGAATCTTTATACATATTTTATATCATAAGTTCGAAAAGGTAAATTTTGTAGTCACCACTAAGCGTGAAGCTTAGCGCATCGTTTTTCCTGCTCGTAGGTTAGAAGATAGAAATTCAAACGATAATCAAGAGTGTTCTGAAATACCACTGTTGGATGGGAGATATGTCAAGATGACAACAAAGATAAAGTTATAGGAAATAGATATACATATTGTAACTTAAGTTCCATTTTTAGTTGGGATGTACATTACATGCATGTACTTATTATATCGAAGAGTTTGTATAAAATATTTGTTTTATACTTGATAGTTGCTGATGTATTAATATTATTTTATAAGCGGCATTTGCATTTAAGGTAATTGATCTTCAAATAAGCATTTTAAATAATGGATAGGGACAATATTATTTCTTTGCATTTTGTATAGTTGAAATAAGTATCAAGAGTTGATGATATATGTAAATTATGTTATATGATGTATATGGTAAGATCTAAAATGGAGGATGGAAAAACTGTGTTGGAGTTTGAATTCAAAGTTTGGTGATGAATATGTGATTCTAGAAGTGTTAAAAGTGTTCTTCTTTTCAGGGGGTTAGGCATTAATATAGGGGATATTCTGCCAAAATTTCTATAAATTTAATAGTACCAATTGGAGTGATATGTAAATTTTGAAGGAAAAGAAAATTAGTACTCGCATATTATAGATGCGTCGGTACCCGAGATGGGTTAATGTGCATTGCTATTACATGAAATGTGCATTCGGATAATAATGCATACATGAAACTTCATACATACATTGCATCACCATTATGTGATCACTCATGATAGACACCAGGTTATATGCATATGCCCCTTTTGAAAGGAAACTGGCATGATATATAGTAAATGTGTGGACGTGGGACGAATATGCTTATGGAAATATGGTAGTAGATTAGGTGGCAATAAGGAGTTAAGCAAGGATTAAGGAAAAATAAGCAATAGGTTGAGGTATGTGCTAATGATTATTGAATAAAGTGTACATGCCGAATATGAAAAGTGGAAAAAAAATAATATGATTTTGGAATTGATATGTTATTGGTTAAGTATAATGTACGATGGGTCCCAACGTACTAGTGGAGTTTGAAAGAAAGTATAGCTTTAACACTGAAAGCACGTCTTAAATGTTCAACAAGGTCACATGTTAGCTCTTTAACTCCAAGTTAGATGATCATTTGTTGAAATAAGGTTGGAAAAGAAGTTGCTATCTAGAGATAATAAAATGTTGTCTCCCAAATTCAATAATTAGATTTGAAATCTCCACTAATTTAGAGTTTGCAACTTATAGAATACTTTCAAAAGTTGTATTTTGATTACCCTATTATTATGAGAATGTAGCACTTGTTTTAAAAATGGGTTTGGAATACTATATCTCGATTCTTGTGTGAAGTGGAGCTAGAATTTTTTGAATTTAAATATTCTGTGTGCTACAAAGAAAAAGGGAGTTATGCATATGGTCGCTTTATTCGAACGGATTCCACTTCTTCTATTTTCTCCACAAACTATACATTAAGCATTTCTATTGACAAAGAGATAAAGGTTGTTGTGGGACATAGTGGTAGGATTAAGTTGTAATGGCCTAAATACTAGGTTAGCAGTATTCAGTAAATTTTGTGGTGTCCGTAGTGTGATTCCGGTATAGAGTGATGGCCTGAGTATTTCTTATTACAGTAGAATTAAAAAGTTAAGTATGCTTGAGGCATAATAATCCCGGGATGGGTGGCCTCGAGACAACTATACAGTTGAAATTGACAGCAGTTACTGAGAAATTTTTAATTGCTAATAATTGTTTGTGCACTATCAGGAGTCTAATGGTAAAATTTTGTGCAAAGATGAGGTCAAATAGGTCCCCGAAAGTCAATATGAAGTTGGCCTCCGATTCGGTTCGATTGAACCAAAGTTTGACTGAATTTTTCAAAGTGGTTAGAGTGGATAAAAAGGTTCAGTGTGGGAAGTGTACAAGCTTAGATTAATTTTTAGAAATTTTTGACAGCATTAGAATTGTATTTTACGGCAGAATCGAACTGAATCGAATCGGACCGATTTAAGTGAACTGGGCCCCAAAGGGACTCCTAATGAGCTAAAATATTGTGTGGAGGCTAAATTTAGTGTTTTAAGAATGATGGAATTGGTTGGGAGTGAAAATAGGTTGAGAAACTTATAGATGCCTTGAAACAGTGAAAAATGACCCGAAAATCGAAAATTGACCCAAACCGGTTCGACCACTTCGGTTGGACCTGGTCTGATTAAATTTTACCCATATAAATACATAGCTTCACCATATTTCTCTAGAGTAACCCTTGAGAAACGGACCACCCTCCTCCTCCCTTTGGCCAAAGTGATATTTCTCCATTCTTCCTCCATTTTCTTCATTTTTCTTTCAATCTCTCCTCACATCTAAGCCTCCTAAACAAAGTTAAACCTCTCTAGAATCTGGTGATGGTGACTGGAGTCCATTTGGAGTGCTATAAGTGGATGAAAATAAGTGAAAAAAATTATGTGTCAAGTTGAGGTATGTAAAGTTGATATTTTTAAATTAGTTTAAATGTTCAAATAGGTATTTTAGGATGTCTAAAGTATGTTTATGTAATTATATAACATAAACGAAGCAACTTTATAGTGATTTCTTTGATGTTTCAATTCGGCCAACATGTACATCATCCATCATGTGAATTTTTCTTTCTCTAATTCATTCCATTAGCTAGATTACATGTTAATTTACCTTGTTATACCATTAAATCACATTAAAACACACACCTCATGGGTTTGTAGGAAAAGTTGTAGGGATGTTGAAAATGATGATATGAATGCTTAAAGTGAGAAAATAAAATTTGTAGGAAAAGTTACTATGTTGGCCGAATGGGTTTCATGTGATTTCTATGTGTATTAATGATGTTTATGACATGTTTATGATATATACATGATATTTGACATGAGATCTATCTAATGGTATGTGTTAGACCATGTGAAAATGTCATGATGTATGATGTATGTATGTGGCCTAATGGTTATCATGTGTAAAGGTATGATTTTGATGTGTTTTAATGAAAAATAATGGCATAGTTATGTTATTCAACATGTAAATGACATAAATAAATGTTAAAGTTGATGAAAAAATTGTAAGTGAAAGATTAGTATGTAGGCCAAATGGTATACATGGATTTTTCATGATATATGATGATGTTTATGGCATGTTTATGGTGTATACATGGTATTTGGCATGTGAACTAGCTAATGGCATGTGTTAGAACCTGAAAAAGTTGCATGATATATGATGTTTATGTGAGGCCAAATGGGTTATATATGTAAATGTATGATTTTGATGTGTTTTAATGTGAAATAATGGCATGGCTATGTTATTCAACATGTGAATAGCCTAAATAAATGTTAAAGTCGATAAAAAAAATTAATGATGAAAAGTTAGTATGTTGGTCGAGTGTGTGCATGTATGTATACAAGTGTACCATGATGAAATGGTGATCTTTTATGGCATGTGATGGTATGAGGATGATAATCACATGTATAATGATTGAATTGTACGAATAAAATGGAATAATATGATGAAATTCCATGAAATGTATTAATGGTAACTTAAAGATGTGAGAAACGAATTATTGGTGCCCTTTGTAGTATTCTGGTAGTCAAGTGTAGTTCAGGATATGTTGGCTAGCCATAGAGAGATAAGACCGCGGGTGTGAGCATGATGTCTCACTTTTCTGTAGGCCAATAACGGTCCTACCTCACTATATTTAAAAGTTAAAATGTTTTGAAAAGTATGTCAAGACAGGGGTGTTCCCTCAGGATTTCCTCTTGTATGTATTAAAGATTGAAGTGATCTTTCGGGGTCCTTCAGGTTATTCGAGCCTTTAGGGGTTTGTATCTCGTTTATCTTGGTCATAGATGTCTGCCAGTATTGTACAGGGGCAATTTGGTAAAAAAGAGCTTAAAATGTTTAAAAAGTGATATTTGCATTAAAAATGGATATAATTGGAATTTATGTAAAAGTTTGAGGGCAACATGGTAATTGTAACTTTAAATGGATAAATGATGGTTAATAAGGGTAAAAATGTCATTAAATGGTTAAATATGGAAATTGGTCACTTTTTAGGGACAAAAATGTAATTTGGCATTAAATTGGTAATTAGAGGGTAAAATAGTAATTTGCATGTTAAATAATATAAAATTGTAAAATAAAATGAACTAGTGGCATTTTGGTAATTTTGGTGGAGTTTAAGCTACTAATTGTAATTTTGCCATATTTAGGGATAGAATGGAGAATATGGACTTTTTATGCGTGTTAAATGTGTAAATGCCCTTAATTAAGTGATTTAATGGTAATTTGCTTGTTAATTAATGAAATAAATAAATTGATAAATTAATTTGGTGGCATATTTGTAAATATGAAAAAGTTAGGGGTAAAATTTTAATTTAATAATAACTAAAGGACCTAGACGTAAATATGATATAATATGAGGACCTAAATGCAAATATGTAATTTTATGTGCACTATATATGTTTATTTCCTTAAATAAGTGATTTAATTGACATTAAGAATATTTTTGCATGTATAAATGTAACATCCTATACCCTCAAATGGTACGGATATCGAATGTCATCATAGTATACTGTAATGCACTTTTCAGAATCAATGAATTTTTTTTTTTCCTACAATCACAAACATGCATATACAATAATAAAACAATTACACTAACACACCATTCATGTACAATCTCGTGTTCACCCATTGCAGTCGTATAGATGCCATGCTTAATTCTCCTTACCTTTTCTTTCAATTCCCATGTCGACCGTCGTCAAACCTCGGCCACTTTAAACTTCCTATCTTTCTATGACTGGCACGCAGTTATCACACTACGCGTTGAGCATTAAAATACCCAGTTGTGGATACATATCCTAAAATTTCCATACCATTACTACATGCATGCACAAACAAGCATATATTTTTGTATCTTTTCTATAAACATTAATTCTTAAGACTTTAGGTAATTTATGCCTTACTTTTAATGTCCTAATAGATTTCTTTCTTCAGTCATTATCTTATTCCTTTTTCATTATTTCAATAACCATACTTTAACATTACTATTACTATCATCAGAATCATTATTATCTGTACTATTAACTTTAACATTACTGCTATTATATTCACTCCATTAACTCAATGATCAGTTATATTAACAACATTTGTAAATATCTTATTAACTTATTCATTTGTCTTTCATTGTTTGTTCATAGCTTATACATCAGTTACAGTTTACACTTGGGTACAATATCAGTTACTGACACATCTATTGAACAGTCATCATCGTTGCTATTTACGGTAACCGTTATCGTTTTCTTTATATCTTTAATATTTATTTTACAATGCCATTTTAAAACTAAAAACATAATACATTTACTCTATTTTCCTAATTAATTTTACTTTGTTATATTTCATATTATATACTTGAATTGTCACACCCCGTTTGCCCCCTAGTAGCATGAGCCATGTTTGTGCATGTGCATTGTATGAGTTTTGACATGTATAAAGGGCATTTTGGGTAGAAATATATGTTTTAAGAGTTTTGTTAGCATGTGGATGCATGTATGGTGTTAGAGTGTGTTTTTGGGGTTGTGCTTGTGTGTGCGTGCTCACACATTTGTAGGGTGTGAGTGAGTTGGGTGTGATTGCATGTGCATAAGTATATCATAGTAGAGTATGTCTAAGTGGGAGAGAATTGTGTGTGTGTGATGTATACATGTAGTGTGTGAGTGATTGATTTCCACCACTAGGAGATGGACATGTGGCCTAGGGTTGAAAAGGGGAAATTATAGAGGAAAGAGAAAAGAGAGCAGGAAAATTCTGCCTCTTCATCCCATTCTCTCTTCTCTTCACCTCCTTTCTTCCTCTTCTCTTTCCATTTTGGTGTCCTAGCTTGGATTCAAGCTTGTGTGGTGGGAATTGATTTCTCCTTGAGTTTGATTTGTAAGTTTTCATGCATTTGTCTTGTTATTGTTTAACTTTTCCATCTTCATCTTCTTCTCTTCTTCTTATCTTCTGGGTTTGGATCTAAGTTAGAGTTTTGTGTTTGTGTGTTTTGATGGCTTGATGCTTAGTTGAGCCTCCTCATGAGCGAAAGGGCAAAGAGAAGGTTGGATCTAGTGGATCTAAGCATTAGGAGCAAAAGATTTCAAGGTTTGGGAATTTTCTGCTCTTAAATGTGAAAATGTCCATATGTGTTCTTGATGAATTTCTGGAAATTATGGTGATCTTGATGTGTTTTGTGGTTCAAATGTTATGGGTTTTATTTTAGATGTGCTAAGGAAGTTCAATTGTGGTTTAATGAATTTAATTGTGATCTTGAGTGTGATGAAGATGAATAGTGCTGATATTTCAAATTGGGTAAATTGATGTTGTTATTGGCATGATTTAGTTGGAATTCTTGGTATATATGTTGTGGTATATGTTATATTGTGTTTGTTGTGGCTGCTGGATGGCTGGAATTGAGGTAAGAGACCAAGTGGAGTGATTTATGTATTGGTGTGTGATTTTGGAGAAGGAAGAAATCTGCAGAATTTGGAAAACCCGTATCTGTCGCGATCGTGATAGAGGCCGGTGTTCCAGTCTTCATCCTGTAGCGATCCTTGTGGCGTGACACCGCTCTCTGTCGCGAGCCCGATAGCGATGAACGCTGGTGACCGTGTTGCTAGCTTGCGCTATTGCGAGCACGCGACCTGTCGCGAGCCCGCGATAGCAAAGAGAGCTCTCTGTCGCGATCGCGACAGAGCCGGCTACACGTTCCTTCTCGAGATCGCGAGGTCTGTCGCGGGCGCAACGCGCGGGGAGCTTAGCTCCTGTCACGAGCGCGATAGCTCTATTGCCCATCTAGGTTTCTCTTCTCGCATGCTTGTGTGCGAATCTTTGAATGATGATGTTTTTTTTTCGATTACATGCAAGATTAATGTTACGAATTATATGAAAGGGTAATTATGAGTGATATATGAATGAGACTTTGAATATTATGAATTGGATTGAATGGTTTATGCATAACCTGCTAGAGTCAGTATAGTGGATAGTTAGGCATGCCTAATAGAGTCTTATAGCTACAGCCTCAGTTCAGTTTGGACCCCGATCAAGTCCCCGTATGGTTCCTCGCGAACCCTTTAATGTGTTTGGATCTTGTTTAAGGTCCCTTAATAAGATGTTTTGTAAATGACAAAGTAAAATGGTTTGCGATTCGTACCCATAAGGTACTGTCAGTAATCGGTTCGTACCCGTAAAGTACTGTCCGTTCACTCGTTATCCATTACCTCGAGTCCGCAGGTGCTTAATTACTTAGAACTGTTTTGATAATTATCCGAATGTGTACCATGATGAGTAAATATGAATGCAATTATGTATTATCAAATGTATGACTTTTTGTGTTCGCATGTTCATATTTATATCCAATGTGTATTTCTAATTATGCCACTTGAATGTGTTTTGTTTGACGACCATTGTGAATGGCCGTCCTTTTCATGTGTGTGTTTCCCCACTAAGCGTTTATCGCTTAGCACGGTATGTTTACCCGTGCAGGTGCAGAAGGAGGTTTGCCTTGAGAGAGTCGCCGCAGCCAAGCCAACACAGCTGGGTTATAGTGTAGGGCTTAATTTTGTAGCTTGATGATTCTTTTTGTATAGAACTCTCTTATGTTAGTTTTATAATAGATTCCGAATATGTATATCTATATTTTGGATATGTAATTATCTTTTGTACCTTTAGGTGGATCAATAGTAATGTAATGTTTACCGTTATATTAATGCATGATCAGCTTCTTTCAAGTATGGTCTTGTAAAATTTTAAATTACCCTGTATTTCGATATGTATGTTCGTGTACGAATGTATGCTTATCCTGTATCTGTGTGGTGACACTTTTACCCATACGACATCTCACTCCTTATCGGATGGGATCGCCTACGTATAGGTAGGGGGTGTTACATGAATTGTCAAAGCTATTATTTAATCCACTAACTTATTTGTAGATTTAACATCGTTATTATCTTAACTTTACATATAACTTCTATTAACAATACTTCATTAAATATCTATCGATACTATTTTACATTTAATTTCCTTATTACCATGCCTAACAGTGCTATTTTTACACCGGTACCTGAATTACTCACATTGTTAATTTATCATCATCTCAATAATTATCATTTCACTATTAACTTTCAACATTTAATGGCAGTTCTACTTTCTTTCATGTCTTTAGTTCCATTTTCTTAGGTGACCCCATTACTTAATTCTACATGTACAATATTATAAAAAAATATTAATTATCATATTTTATACTTTAGATAATTAACCCAATCTATAATACTTGTAACAGTTTTATAACAATGTCTTTTACATATTTCTATTACACACTCTAAATTCATTGTGACTTGATTATGAAATTCACAGTATTTAGTTAAATTTACCTGACAAATTATTATTTATCTTAATTACATTATCTTATCTTCAATTTAATATTACGGATTTAAATTAACATCTCAGTTATTTCCGATCAGTAATAATAATCCTTTACTAGTCTAAAGACATTTCTATTTTTTTTTATTAATGCTAATATTACTCATCTATTTTTCTTACATTTAATTTTTTTGCTATTTCCATGATATTAGCTTTAACAGTAATATTTCTATTAATATTAATACAAATATCATTGTTTTCTCTATTGTCAATTGGTTATACATTTAACATTAAAATTTACCTATCAGTTATCATTGAAATCCCTTAATTTCCTCGTTATTGACAAATTTACATTTAAGTTCCTAGATTTCCACTAATTTACAGTATTACCCTTTTACTTTTCACTTATTTACAATAATGCTATTAGTTAACTTATTATTATCCTTATTCATTATCCATCATGCAATAATATTCCTAATGTAAATTAAATCAATCATTTAAGGACATATACATTTATAGCACACATAAAATTACATATTTGCATTTAGGTCCCTTAACTATGGTATAATTGCAATTAGGTCCTCATATTATATCATATTTACATCTAGGTCATTTAACTATGCCATATCTACACTTAGGTCCTTTAACTAATGTTAAATTATGATTTTACCCCTAACTTTCTCATATTTACAATTATGCCACCAAATTAATTTATCAATTTAAAAAAAATATAATTTAGCCCCTAAACATGGCAAAATTACAATTAGGTCCTCAAACTTTACCAAAATTATAAAAATGCCACTAATTCATCTTATTTACCTTCTTAAACATTATTTTATTATCTAAAATATTCAAATTATGCTATCATTATTTTCCTCAATCATGTCTCCATAAATAATTTAATTAAATATCAAATTAAAATTCTAATTCACTTTGAATTCTAATCCAATTTAAGTTCTAATCCAAATAGACTTCCAATCCAATTAGAGTTCTATTCCAAGTTGACTTCTAATTCATTTAGAATTCAAATCCAAATTGACTGCTAATTAATTTAGAATTCTAATCCCAATTGACTTCTAATTCATTTAGATCAAGGTCCTTCGATTTCATTCAAATTACAATATTACCTTTCTTGTTTACCTTAATTACAGTCATGCCACTAATTTGGCTCATTAACTTATTCAACTTCTTATTTAACATACAAATTACCATTAGATTCTTAGAATATCATTCTCATGCAAAATTACATTTTAGTCCCCACAGAGTGACAATTAACCAATCAATTACATCTTTATCCTTATTAATCTTTTTATGGTCAAAATTACCATTATGCCCTCAAAACTTTTTTATTTATTTATTCCAATTATGTCCATTTTTCACACAAATATCATTTTAATCACAAATCAACCATATCAAGCTTACTTTTCCCATTTGCGCCTATATAAAATAGGCAGACATCTATGATCAGGATAAACGAGACGTGAGCCCCAAAGGCTCATAAACATACTAGAGGGACCCCGAAGGACCAACCCTGTCTTTATTAGAGGGACCCCGAAGGACCACCCCTATCATTACTAGAGGGACCCCGAAGGACCACCCCTTTCTTTACTAGAGGGACCCCGAAGGACCACCCCTGTCTTTAATTACAGATAACAGAAATATAGATCAATACTGTATTAAGACAGAACAATATAGAATAGGGCCATCATTGGCCTATAGTAAGTGAGGCGCCATGCTCACACCCACGGTCTTATGTCCCTATATCCTGAACTAGACTAGACTACTGGATTACTACATAGGGCATCAAATTTCCACTTTTCACATTTTTAAGTTACTAGTCATACTTTTCATGGAATTTTATCATTTTATTCCACTCTTTTCCATACAATTCGATCATTATACATTTAATTTTCCTCCATGTGTTATCTCTTGCCATAAGACTCATGAAATCATCATGGTACATATGGATACACATATACATACCATTTGGCCATGATGTTAATATTTTACTATTAATTATTTTCAATACTTTTAACATTTATTTAGGTGATTTACATGCCAAATATCATAGCCATGCCATTATTTCACATCAAAACAAATCAAAATCACATTTTTAAATGTATATTCAATTCGGCCAACATGTACATCATCCATCATGTGAATTTTTCTTTCTCTAATTCATTCCATTAGCTAGATTACATGTTAATTTATCTAGTTATACCATTAAATCACATTAAAACACACACAAAAATCTCATTTTTACATACATATACCATTCAGCCTACATGTTATCCATTGTATATATTTTATTTCTTTTTATTTTATTCATTTAAAATCTCAATTTTTACCTTCCTATGTATGACTATATGGTTTGATTCAATTAAACATGCATGTTTCACATACTTTATGTTCAAACATAATTAGAAATCATGCTTTTAACATGGAAAAAGAAGGATATTGTATCCACAAACCATATTTTCTTGTTATCCACAACGTAAACATCATTTCCTTGCCTTAAATCCTTAAAACACCATCTCTTTCCTTATATTCCTTAAGTGACTGAATAGAAACATCAAATAAATCACTATAAAGTTGCTTCATTTATCCTATATAATTACATAAACATACTCTAGACATCCTAAAATACCTATTTTAATCTTTAAACCAATTTAAAAATATCAACTTTACATACCTCAACTTGACACATAAACTTTTCCAATTATTTTCTTCAACTTATAGCACTCCAAATGGACTACAACTGTCACACCCCGTTTGCCCCCTAGTAGAATGAGCCATATATGTGAGTATGTATTTGTATGTGTTTGGCATATCATAAGTGCATTTTGAGAACATTGCATGTTTTGTGGGTTTATTCCGGTGTGGGTGTGCATATAGAAATAAGGTGTGCATAAGTGGAGTTGTGATTATATGCATGTGAGCATAGCATAGTGTGTGTGTTAGATGAGAGAGCATTGTGTGTGTTGCTCATACATGTGTAGGGTGTATTATTAGAGTGTTTCATTGTGTGTGTGTGACATGTGCATCTAGTGTGTGAGTGATTAATGCCCTCTACTAAGATGTTGACAAGTGTAAAGGGGAAGAAAAAAAAGGAAAGAGATAGAGAAAAGGGGAAAACTCAGATTTCTAAACCCATTTCCCGTTCTCCAATCTCCTTCCCTGTTTTTCTTCCTCTTTGCTCTTCTCTAAGTGATTTGCTTGGATTCAAGTTGGTGGGGTGGGGATTAATTACTCCTTGTGTTTGATTGGTAAGCTTTATGCTTTTGGTTTTGCTTTTGTTCAAGTTCTTCTTATCCCTTGCTTTTTCTGGTTTTGGGTTGAAGTTAGGGTTTTGAGTTTGTGTATTTTTGTGGTTTGTTGCTTAACTGAGCCTCCAAGAGATCCTAAAGGCAAGGAAGTTGCTGGATCTAGTGGAACCAAGTGATAGAGCTTCTAATTTTGAGGTTTGGGAATTTGTGCTATTTGAATTATTGGCATATTTAATTAAATAAAATTCATGAAATTTTGATGTTCTTGATGCTTTTTTTAGTTTTTATGTTATGGGTTTTGCTTTTCTTTGTCTATTAAACCTTGATTGTGAATTTTGGAATCATTTATGAGATTGATGGATATGTGACGTGAATAGTGATGCTATTGATTGTGTAAATTGACGTAGTTCCTTGAATTCATGAGTAGAATTCGTTTGTGGCATGATTTTGATGATGGATTTTGGTTGGATTTAAAGTTTGAGTCATTATATCATGGTTTGAGTGAGGAATTTTAGTGTTGGGTTGAAAAATTTGGAGTTTTGGCTCGACAGTGTGGAATCTGGGCATGGGTCACGGTGACAACCAATTTGGTTGTGACCGTGAGGTGCCCAGATTTTGCTTCTGTTCTGGGTTTTGGGTACGTCACGGTGACAACCATTTTGGTTGTGACCGTGATGTACCCAAACTTTTGCTTCTGTTTGGCTTCTTTGGTACATCACGGTGACAACCATTTTGGTTGTGACCGTGAGGTACCCAGAACTTCAATTCTGTTTTGGTTTAGGGATATGTCACGGTGATAACCATTTTGGTTTTGACTGTGAGATGTCCAGCTTTTGGGTTCTGTTGATTTTATTGGTACGTCACGGTAACAACCAGTTTAGTTGTGACCGTGAGGTACCCCTTATCATCATTCTGCCGAGAGCTTTGGTATGTCACCGTGACAACATATTTTGTTGTGACCGTGACCTACCTGTCACGGTGACAACTAATTTGGTTGTGACCGTGACCTACCCTATTTTTGCAATAAAATCCTATTTTCTTCTCACGTTTTAGAAATGTTACACTATTGATTTTAGCATTCAATATCACTTATTATGAGCCATAATTATGCATGTACTGTTCTATTTAAAGTATATGAATTCTATATTTGTGATAATTAAAATGTGGATGTTAGTTGTATGATTTTACCCTGCAGGAGTCAGTCTAGTGGATAGTTTGGCATGCCTAATAGAGTCTGTTAGCCGCATCCCTTTATTTAGTTTAGACCTCGATCAGGTCCCCACTTGGTTCCTCGTGAACCCCTTTGTGTTCGGATCTTCTTTAAGGTCCCTATTGAAAATGTTTTATGGAAATTAAAAGTAAAAATTGATTTCCCTATTCATACCCGTAAGGTACTATTTAAAATCGGCTCGTACCCATAAATTACTGTTTTTTCACTCGTTGTCCACTACTTTGAGTCAGCAGGCACTCTGTCTTTTTGAATTGCTTTGTTAAGTATGAAATTATATTATCCAAATATGCTTATTTATGAGATGTTATGAAGGCAGTGGTATTTTATCGAAGGTATGACTTTATATGTTTACATGTTATGTTCATACTCTTGTTTAATGCGTATTTCTGAGTATGCCATCTGTATGTGTTTGCCTTGACGACCGTTGTGAATGGTTGTCCTTATGCTATATGTGTGTTTCCCTACTAAGCGTTTATCGCTTAGCACGATGTGTTTACCCGTGCAGGTACGGCAGGAGTTTGCTAGGGATAGTCGCAGCCATCGGAGTCAACATAGCTGGGTCTTTAGTGTAGGGCCAAATTTTATATCTCGATGATTCTTTTTGTATAGAACTCTCTGAAGTCAGTTTTGTAATAGCTTCTGCATATGTATATGTATATTTTTTGTTATGTAATTATCCTTTGTATCCTTGGGTTGATCAAACAGTAATGTAATGATTTCCGTTACATTAATGCATGATCAACTTATTTTATAATCGGTTTCGCAAAGTTTTAATTTACCCTGTATTTCGGTATGTATGTTTATGTATGGATGTATGTATATTCTGTATCTGTGTGATGGCACCTCTACTCATACGGCATCTCACTCCTTATCGGATGGGATCGCTTAAGTACGGGTAAAGGGTGTTACAAGTTGTGGTATCAGAGCCTAGGTTTAGGCATTTCTGGGTGATTGCTTATGTGATGTTATGTCTAGATGTGTCTATGTCTAGGGCTGTGTTGGCTGATGTGGCTGTCGTCTTGTTTGTTAGATGGATTCTGATTCTGCTCGCGGTGCGCTTGAGGAATCCGCTGAAAGTGTGAATCCTCCAACTGCAGATCCGTACGTTTCTATTTCTGTGTTTGCTCAACGTGCTAGGGTCCAGCCCGAGGCCGCTGCCATGCCTTTTAAGGCGATGTTCAGATTGCATCAGGACACGGCTCGGGTTTTGGAAAGGGTGACTACCCCTAAAGCTCCGATAGAGAGTTTAAGATGAGCTGGTGTTGAGGACTTTTATGGGACAGGGCTAGATGAGTCAGAGTTAGCTGAAAAGTGGCTTGACAAAGTAAAGAGAGCTTTAAAGGAAGTCAGGTGTCCTCCCGATCAGCAAGCTGAATGTGCTGTGGTATTGTTTTAGGGGTCTGCTTATGAATGGTGGGAGTTGGTATATAGGCAACCTCAGATGCCTGATCCGGTTACATGGGAATTATTTGTGGAGGAGTTCGAAAAAAAGTATGTGACTCAGGCATATAGGGATGCAAGATGGGCACAGTTTCTGAGTTTGAAGCAGAGGGCCATGTCAGTTTCAGATTATGAGAAAGAGTTTAATCGGCTGTCTCGCTATGCTCCACGTGGGATTATGACAGATGATTTCAGATGCAAGCATTTTGAAACGGGGTTGAACGAGTCTTTAAAGATTGCTTTGATTTCTTTGATGTGTATGCATGGGGTAAGTTATTATCAGATTGCAGACGCTGCCATGAGGGCGGAGAAGACGGAATCATTGCTTAGGGAGAGAGCTCAGCGAAGGAACTTTGCACGGGGTGGTTCTTCCCCATCTTCGGGTAAGAGATCTAGGAACCCGCAAGATGAGCCATCAACTGGTTCGGCTACTAGAGGTAGAAGGCAAGGTTCAGCAGCGGTATCTGGTTCTGGCAGAGGTGGTAGATCAGATGCTACACCTGTTTGTGCTCATTGCAACAAGGCTCACCGGGGTGAGTGTAGGTGGCTCACGGGTGGGTGCTTTAAATGTGGAAGCACCGAGCACCATTTGGCAAATTGTCCATAGATGAGCGAGGATTCGCGTCCTCAGAGAGGGGCTAGTGGAGTTGCATCTAATGCTACTCAGGCTGCCCGTGCTAGGGGCCGGGGTAGAGGTCGAGGCGGTCGACCAAGAGAGGGAGCTATTTCTGAGACGATTGAGCATCCTCCACCAGTTGCAGCCAGAGCTTATGCAGTGAGAGCCAGAGAGGAGCAGGATGCCCCTAATGTGATTGCTAGTAAGTTCCTACTCCATGACACTGAATTATATGCTCTAATAGATCCTAGTTCCACACACTCATATTTGTGCACCCATAAGATTGTTGATAAGTTGCATGTGGTAGATCAGTTAGACTATGAGATATGTGTGACCAATCCATTAGGGCATAGTGTCAATTTTCCCTTGCCTTTTCTTCCTTCTTCAGGTGCTTGTAAATAGATAAAACAATACTCCATTAACCCATGAACATAACCTCAAAAACCCATTCAATCTCGTGTAAGGAGAAGAAAAGAAGAACCCAATGAACTTACAGCCACTTACTTCTTGAAATCTCTTGAATACTCAAAACCCTAGCCAAGCAATGAATGAACACACATGCAAATGGGGAAAGAATAGAAAATGGAGAGGGAAAGAGTGGCTAACATGAGAGAGATCAAGAGAGAAAGAGAGTGAAATCTGATGGCTTCTTTAGGAAGTTAAAAAATTTATGAAACCCTCGTTTCTCTCTCCCACATGCACTCACTCACTTCTCCACTTGGCACACATGCATTAGTTCACTTATTCCATAAATAACACTTTTACCATCTGCTCCTTGCACAACTCTTTATGTCCTTACAAATTACCAATTGGTCTCTAAAAGAAAATTCTATCATTTAATACTTTTAATCCTTTGCAATTAAGTCCTCATTTCCTTGTAAAATTACTCAATTGTCCTTAATAAATCCAAATAACATGAAATTTCTACTAGGCCATATTTGGGATGTGACAGTATGTATATGTACATATATACGTAAGTGTCCGCATGAGGCCCCTATATCCTTCTAGGGGGTGTGGGGGTGTTACATTTTTATGGTATTAGAGCATAGGTCAGATGTTCTGGTCTATAAGATATGGAATATAGATTAAATGTCAGAGTCTGTTTAGAGTTGTGGCCTAATGCAGATGTTGTTCTATTTTGTAGAGTGTAGATGGAGTCCGACCCGAGTGAGAATGTTGGAGAGACTACAGGTAGTGTGAATCCGGTTTGTGTGGATCCACATATACGGGCACAAGATAGAGAGGAAAGAGCTGGAGCTACTCAGGACCACCCAGAGCTGATGCAAGTGTTGGTATAGATTCTAGATAGGTTGATAGCTCCAAAGACACCATCGAATTTGATAAGAAAGAGAGGAGATGAGGAGTTCCATGGGATATCATTGGATTAATATGAGATAGCAGAGTTTTGGTTGGAGAGAATAGGAAGAATTTTACAAGAAATTAATTGCCCACAGAATAAGAAAGTAGCTTGCACCGTGTCATTGCTACAGGGTGCAGCATATGACTAGTGAAAGTTAGTGTTGAGGAATCCTCAGAGGCCAATGGAATTAACATGGGATTTCTTTGTCCATGAGTTCAAATAAAAATTTGTAACCAAAGCTTACCGAGATGCCAAATGGAAAGAATTTGTGACTTTTAAGCAAAAGAATATTACTGTTGGGGAAGATGAAAAAGAGTTTACTCGTTTGAGTAAATATGTACCGAAAGGTATGTTAACTGAGGATTTTAGGTGTCGCCAGTTTGAAGATGAATTGAGATAGAGCCTTCGGGGACCCCTGTCTGCTATGGTTGCTTTGAAACCAGTGGATTATTATCGATTGGTGTTGGCGGCGATAAAATTAGAGGAATCTGAATTGTTGAAACAGAAAATAGAGCAAAAGAGAAGGTTTCCAAGAGAAGATGAGAGTACTGGTAAAAGAGCTGGAGGGGTTAGAAGAGGGAAAGATGAACAAGATTAAGCGTTTGTGCCAACTTCGGTTGGGATTGTAAGGCCACCAGCTAGTAGATGAAGTGTAGCACCAGAGTGTGTACACTGTGGAAGGCGTCATTGGGGTGAGTGTAGGAAACTCACCGGAGCTTGCTTTAGATGTGGTAGCGCGGAGCATCTCCTTACCCAGTGTCCTAAGTTAAAGGAAATTTGGCATCACAAGCAAGCAAAGATAAAGGAAATGTTTCTGGAAATGTTAGAAGTGTGAGAGGAAGAAGTAGAGCTGAAAGACCACCATTGGAAACGGTTGAGAGGCCATTCCCTACTGAAGATCAGCCACGGGTATATGCAATGACTTCGAAAGATGTAGAGGCACTGATTGGATCTCCTGGTAAGTCTTCTTAATGATTATTGCAGTATATAGTTTGAGTTATTTATCGGGTATCGGGGAAATTTCGAGGACGAAATTTCTTAAGGGGGAGAGATTTGTAACACCCCAAAATGGCCCTAAAAGATTTTAAGAATTTTGATGTGGGATTTTGACATTTGGTAATGTAGGAGGGCGAGTTGTGGCATGGGATGTTATGTGATTTTTTTCAAAATACATGTATGTATTAATATGAGACATAAGTATTAAAAGATATGAAAAGATATACATGCATTTATTTGGGTAAATGGTAATGATTAGAGTGGTAAATGTGGGATAAGCTTTGACCATCTGCTTCTCTCTTTTCTTCTCTCACGTTGGGTTAGCTTTGGCTTTTTGGTTTTCTTTCTTTTCCTTCGGTTTTCTACCATTCTCCTCTTCTTTCCATTTCTTTTGTTCCTCCTTCTTCTTTCTTGGTCTGTTTTGAGGGAATATACTTGGATTGATTTGAAGCGAGTAGATAAAGGATTGAAATTGGTCTCCTAAGAAGGTAAGTGGTGCTGTTTAACTAGCATTGGTCTTCTTCTTCTCTTCCATTCCAGTTTTTGATTGAAAGTAAAGAGAAGAGTAACTCAAGTGCTTTGCATGGTTTTGGTTCAAGCTGTGGCCAAGAGAGTAGATAAAGGAAAAGAAAAATTTGGAGCCGAATAGAGCATAGAGTTCAAGCTTCCTAGAGGTAGGGATCATGTGCAATTTTATTATCTTTGCATGTGTTTACATGAAATACAGGATTAAATTGAGACATGATTACATAGAGATGTGCATGATGATCGTTAGTTAGCTCAACTTCTCTTTTAGAGTTTACTTGTTAGATGTTCATTTTGATTGGTTACAGTGTCTAACTAATTCTATTGATTGTGAAATTGAGGTGATAGGCATGATTGATTGAGTTGTGTATGGGTTTTATATGTTAAAAATATGGTTTTTCTAGAAAATCTGGGTCAGGAATGGTTTACACGGCGGTATGGAACACCATACCGGCGTGTAAACCAATTGTGGAATTGTTGCCTGTTCAGTCACACGACGGTAAGGGCGTTGCATACCGCCATGTGACTGGTCCGTGGACATCTTTTTTCCCTAGATTTCAGAGTGTGTTGCCTGATATGTGAGAGGAGGAGCACGAGATGTGCTCCATGAGCACAAGTCATGCTCAGTAAACACGAGACGTGCTCAAGGAGCACGAATCGTGCTTGGCTCTGAGGCGTATCTTGCTTTGTTCTTCTATGTCTTATCTCCGATTCGTGAAGAGAAAGGAAGAGGGAGCACGAGACGTGCTCTAGGAGAGAGAGGGGGAGCACGAGTCGTGGTCAACTAGAGAAGGAAGGTGGGAGCATGAGACGTGCTCTAGGAGGAAGGAAGAATGAGCACGAGTCATGCTCATGTCTTCTCCTTCCCTATTGCGTCGCTTTACACGGCGGTGAGGGATCCTCATACCGCCGTGTAACATGCTTCTGTTTTGAATTGTGGTTTTTGAATTGAGGTTTGACTATGTAGGGTTTTTGTATTACTATTTTGTCTCTGTCCCTTTAAAATCATCTTTCAAACCTCTTGCATGATAAATACAAGTTAAATGAACATGATTAATAAAGATTGTTCATGAATTAAATGCCTCTGAATTTGATGAATGCACTTGAATTATAGTTCATGAATTGGTATCTGTGTATAGTGGATGTGAGTTGTTTATTGAGCCTGATTACTGTTATAGTGGATAGATAAGCATGCTTATAAAATGTTAGAGTACAACTGCTAGAGTTGGCCTTAATTGTACCCAGAGTTTTCAATACCTTGTGTATTCCATAGAGTTTGAGTTAATTCTCCATATGCAAGATACTGTAAACAATATCCAGAGTTTCCCGTATCCACCATGAAATGAATTCAGGCTTTTTAATATTGTATAGTGAACATGAAACAATTCAGAGGATTGTTTTGAATAATTGTTATAGTATATGAGTGTAATGTTTTAAGTACATGATAGTTTTTTTTATATAAGTATATGTTTACATGAATGTGGACACATGATTATTGTATATTTGAATAAATGATCTGTACAAGTGGGAAAGTTATATGCATGAATTATTTGATTATTGTTATGGGAATAGTGTAATTTATTTGTGACTTCGTAAAGAAGTCCTTTGCATTATTTTCATCCCCACTAAGCGTTATCGCTTAGCACGGATATGTTTGTTTCCGTGTAGGTTTACAGCTTTGGACTCAGTAAGAGCACGCATCTGCAGGTCAAGGCCACTAGGAGTTTTGTTTTGATCTCTTTTTGTATAAGATAGAAATAGAGTTTATGATGTTTTGAGTAACATCATTATGTAAATGTATATGTACAGAAATGAGTATAGTAATCACATGTAAATGTATATGTAAAGTTAAATGAAAACAGGTTGTAATATGAACATGTATAAAGATAAATAGGTATATATATATGTAGTTAATATGAAATACATGTTGGGCCCTAGTGTAGTATTATTCCTATATGGATGTCTATGATGCTATCGCTTCCGCTAGTATACGTATGTGTACATGTATACGTAAGTGTCCACGTGGGACCCCTATATCCTTCCAGGGGGTGTGGGGGTTTTACATTTTAGTGGTATCAGAGCATAGGTTAGAGGTTCTGGTCTATAAGATATAGAATATAGATTGAATGTTAGAGTCTGTTTAGAGTTATGGCCGAATGCAGATATTGTTCTTTTTTGTAGAGTGTAGATGGAGTCTGACCCGAATGAGAATGTTGGAGAGACTACGGGTAGTGTGAATCCGGTTCGTGTGGATCCACATGTACGGGCACAAGATAGAGAGGAAAGAGCTGGAGCTGCTCAGGTCCACCCAGAGCTGATGCAAGGGTTGGTACAGATTTAGGATAGGTTGACAGCTCCAAAGATACCATTAGATTTGATAAGAAAGAGAGGAGCTGAAGAGTTCCATGGGACATCATTGGATCAATCTGAAATAGCAGAGTTTTGGTTGGAGAGAATAGGAAGAATTTTATAAGAAATCAGTTGCCCGCAAAATCAGAAAGTAGCTTGTGCCGTGTCATTGCTTCAGGGTGCAGCATACGACTAGTGGAAGTTAGTGTTGAGGAATCGTCATAGGCCGATGGAATTAACATGGGATTTCTTTGTCCATGAGTTCAAAGAAAAATTTGTAACCAAAGCTTACTGAGATGCCAACTGGAAAGAATTTGTGACTTTTAAGCAAAAGAATATGACTGTTGGGGAATATGAAAAAGGGTTTACTCGTTTGAGTAAATACGTACCGAAAGGTATGTTAACTGAGAATTTTAGGTATCGCCAGTTTGAAGATGGATTGAGAGAGAGCCTTCGGGGACCTCTATCTGCTATGATTGCTTTGAAACCAGTGGATTATTATCAATCGGTGTTGGCGGCGATAAAATTAGAGGAATCTGAATTGTTGAAACAGAAAATAAAGCAAAAGAGAAGGTTTCCAAGAGAAGATGAGAGTACTGGTAAAAGAGTTGGAGGGGTTAGAAGAGGGAAAGATGAACAAGATTTAGCGTTTGTGCTAACTTCGGTTGGGAGTGTAAGGCCACCAGCTAGTAGATGAAGTGTAGCACCAGAGTGTGTACACTATGCAAGGCGTCATTGGGGTGAGTGTAGGAAACTCACCGGAGCTTGCTTTAGATGTGGTAGCGCGGAGCATCTCCTTGCCCACTGTCCCATGTAAAAGGAAATTTGGCATCACAAGCAAGGAAAGATAAAGGAAATGTTTCTGGAAATGTTAGAAGTGGGATAGGAAAAAGTAGAGCTGAAAGACCACCATCGGAAATGGTTGAGAGGCCATTCCCTACTGAGGATCAGCCACGAGTACATGCAATGACTACGGAAGATGTAGAGGCACTGATTGGATCTCCTGGTAAGTCTTCTTAATGATTAATGCAGTATATAGTTTGAGTTATTTGTTGGGTATCGGGGAAATTTCGAGGACAAAATTTCTTCAAGGGGAGAGATTTCTAACATCCCAAAATGGCCCTAAAAGATTTTAAGAATTTTGATGTGGGATTTTGACATTTGGTAATGTAGGAGGGTGAGTTGTGGCATGGGATGTTTTGTGATTTTTTTCAAAATACATGTATGTATTAATGTGAGATTTAAGTATTAAAAGAAATGCAAAGATATACATGCATTTATTTGGGTAAATGGTATTGATTAGAGCGGTAAATGTGGGATAAGCTTTGACCATCTGCTTCTCTCTTTTCTTCTCTCACGTTGGGTTAGCTTTGGCTTTTTGGTTTTCTTTCTTTTCCTTCGGTTTTCTACCATTCTCCTCTTCTTCCTATTTCTTTTGTTCCTCCTTCTTCTTTCTTGGTCTGTTTTGAGTGAATATACTTGGATTGGTTTGAAGAGAGTGGACAAAGGATTGAGATTGGTCTCCTAAGATGGTAAGTGGTGCTATTTAACTAGTATTGGTCTTCTTCTTCTATTCCATTCCTGTTTTTGATTGAAAGTAAAGAGAAGAGTAACTCAAGTGCTTTGCATGGTTTTGGTTCAAGCTGTGGCCAACATAGTAGATCAAGGCAAAGAAAAAGTTGGAGCTGAATAGAGCATATAGTTCAAGGTTCTTAGAGGTAGGGATCGTGTGCAATTTTATTATCTTTGCATGTGTTTACATGAAATACTAGATTGAATAGAGACATGATTACATAGAGATGTGCATGATGATCTTTAGTTAGCTCAACTTCTCTTTTAGAGTTACTTGTTAGATGTTCATTTTGATTGGTTATAGTGTCTAACTAATTGTGTTGATTGTGAAATTGACGTGATAGGCATGATTGAATGAGTTGTGTATGGGTCTTATATGTTAAAAACATGATTTTTCTAGAAATTCTGGGTCAGGAATGGTTTACACGGCGGTATGGAACACCATACCGGCGTGTAAACAAATTCTTGAATTGTTGCTGTTCAGTCACACGACGGTAAGGGCATTCCATACCGTAGTGTAACTGGTCTGTGGACATCTTTTTTCCCCGAATTTCAGAGTGTGTTGCCTGATATGTGAGAGGAGGAGCACGAGATGTGCTCCATGAGCACAAGTCGTGCTCAGTAAATACGAGACGTGCTCAAGGAGCACGAATCGTGTTTCGCTCTAAGGTGTGTCTTGCTTTGTTCTTCTGTGTGTTATCTCCAATTCGTGAAGAGAAAGGAAGAGGGAGCACGAGACGTGCTCCAGGAGAGAGAGGGGGAGCACGAGTCGTGCTCAACCAGAGAAGGAAGGTGGGAGCACGACACGTGCTCCAGTGTCGTGCTCCAGGAGGAAGGAAGAAAGAGCACGAGTCGTGCTCATGTCTTCTCCTTCCCTGTTGCGTCGCCTTACACGGCGGTGAGGGATTCTCATACCGCCGTGTAAGAAGCTTTTGTATTGAATTGTGGTTTTTGAATTGAGGTTTGACTATGCAGGGTTTTTTTATTACTATTTGGTCTATGTCCCTTCAAAATCATCTGTCAAACCTCTTGAAAGATAAATAAAAGTTAAATGAACATGATTAATAAATATTGTACATGAATTAAATGCCTCTAAATTTAATGAATGCACTTGAATTATAGTTGATGAATTGGCATCTGTGTATAGTGTATGTGAGTTATTTATTGAGCCTGGTTACTGTTATAATGGATAGATAAGCATGCTTATAAAGGGTTAGAGTGTAGCTGCTAGAGTTGGCCTTAATTGTGCCCAGAGTTTTCAATACCTTGTGTATTCCATAGAGTTTGAGTTAATTCTCCACATATAAGATATTGTAAACAGTATCCAGAGTTTTCTGTATCCACCATGAAAGGAATTCAGGCTTATTAATATTGTATAGTGAACATGAAATGATTCAGAGGATTGTTCTGAATAATTGTTATAGTACATGAGAGTAATGTTTTATGTACATGACAGTTTTTTTTTATATAAGTATATGTTTACATGAATGTGGACACATGATTATTGTATATTTTAATAAATGATCTGTACAAGTGGGAAAGTTATATGCATGAATTATTTGATTATTGTTATGGGAATAGTGTAATTTATTTGTGACTTCGTAAAGATGTCTTTTGCATTATTTTCATCCCCAATAAACGTTATCGCTTAGCACGGATGTTTGTTTCCATGTAGGTTTACAGCTTTGGACTCAGTGAGAGCACGTATCTGCGGGTCAAGGCCACTAGGAGTTTTGTTTTGATCTCTTTTTGTATAAGATAGAAACAGAGTTTATGATGTTTTGAGTAACATCATTATGTAAATGTATATGTACAGAAATGAGTATAGTAATCACATGTAAATGTATATGTAAAGTTAAATGAAAACAGGTTGTAATATGAACATGTATAAAGATAAATAGGTATATATATATGTAGTTAATATGAAATACATGTTGGGCCCTAGTGTAGTATTATTCTTATATGGACGTGTATGATGCTATCGCTTCCGCTAGTATATGTATATGTACATGTGTATGTAAGTGTCCATGTGGGGCCCCTATATCCTTCCAGGGGGTGTGGAGTGGTTACATTTCAGTGGTATCAGAGCATAGGTTAGAGGTTCTGGTCTATAAGATATAGAATATAGATTGAATGTCAGAGTCTGTGTAGAGTTGTGGCCTAATGCAGATGTTGTTCTGTTTTGTAGAGTGTAGATGGAGTCCGACCCGAGTGAGAACGTTGGAGAGACTACGGGTAGTGTGAATCCGGTTCGTGTGGATCGACATGTACGGGCACAAGATAGAGAGGAAAGAGCTGGAACTGTTCTGGACCACCCGGAGATGATGCAAGGGTTGGTACAAATTCTGGATAGGCTGACAGCTCCAAAGACACCATCGGATTTGATAAGAAAGAGAGGAGCTGAAGAGTTCCATGGGAAATCCTTGGATCAATCTGAGAGAGCAGAGTTTTGGTTGGAGAGAATAGGAAGAATTTTACAAGAAATCAGTTGCCCATAGAATAAGAAAGTAGCTTGCACCGTGTCATTGCTGCTGGGTGCAGCATATGACTAGTGGAAGTTAGTGTTGAGGAATCCTCAGAGGCCGATGGAATTGACATGGGATTTCTTTGTCCATGAGTTCAAACAAAAATTTGTAACCAAAGAATATGACTGTTGTGGAATATGAAAAAGAGTTTACTCGTTTGACTAAATATGTACCGAAAGGTATGTTCACTGAGGATTTTAGGTGTCGCCAGGTTGAAGATGGATTGAGAGAGAGCTTTTGGGGACCCCTGTCTGCTATGGTTGCTTTGAAACCAGTGGATTATTATCGATTGGTGTTGGCAGCGATAAAATTAGAGGAATCTGAATTGTTGAAATAGAAAAGAGAGCAACAGAGAAGGTTTCCAAGAGAAGATGAGAGTACTGGTAAAAGAGCTGGAGGGGTTAGAAGAGGGAAAGATGAACAAGATTCAGCATTTGTGCCAACTTCAATTGGGAGTGTAAGGCCACCAGCTAGTAGATGAAGTGTAGCACCAGAGTATGTACACTGTGGAAGGCGTCATTGGGGTGAGTGTAGGAAACTCACCGAAGCTTGCTTTAGATGTGGTAGCGCGGAGCATCTCCTTGCCCAGTGTCCCAAGTTAAAGGAAATTTGGCATCACAATCAAGCAAAGATAAAGGAAATGTTTCTGGAAATGTTAGAAGTGGGAGATAAAGAAGTAGAGCTGAAAGACCACCATCGGAAACGGTTGAGAGGCCATTCCCTACTGAGGATCAGCCACGAGTATATGCAATGACTGCGGATGATGTAGAGGCACTAATTGGATCTCCTGGTAAGTCCTGTTATTGATTAATGCAGTATATTGTTTGACTTATTTGTCAGGTATCAGGGAAATTTCGAGGACGAAATTTCTTAAGGGGGAGAGATTTGTAACACCCCAAAATGGCCCTAAAAGATTTTAAGAATTTTGATGTGGGAATTTGGAATTTGGTAATGTAGGAGAGTGACTTGTGGCATGGGATGTTATGTGATTTTTGTCAAAATACATGTATGTATTAATATGAGACATAAGTATTAAAGGAAATTAAAAGATATACATGCATTTATTTGGGTAAATGGTATTGATTAGAGTAGTAAATGTGGGATAAGCTTTGACCATCTGCTTCTCTCTTTTCTTCTCTCACGTTCGGTTAGCTTTGGCTTTTTGTTTTTTTTTTCTTTTCCTTTGGTTTTCTACCGTTCTCCTCTTCTTTCTATCTCTTTTGTTCCTCCTTCTTCTTTCTTGGTCTGTTTTGAGTGAATATACTTGGATTGGTTTGAAGAGAGTGGGTAAAGGATTGAGATTGGTCTCCTAAGAAGGTAAGTGGTGCTATTTAACTACTATTGGTCTTCTTCTTCTGTTCCATTCCTGTTTTTGATTGAAAGTAAAGAGAAGAGTAACTCAAGTGTTTTGCATGGTTTTGGTTGAAGCTGTGGCCAAGAGAGTAGATAAAGGCAAAGAAAAAGTTGGAGCTGAATAGAGCATAGAGTTCAAGCTTCCAAGAGGTAGGGATCGTGTGCAATTTTATTATCTTTGCATGTGTTTAGATGAAATACAGGATTGAATAGAGACATGATTACATAGAGATGTGCATGATGATCTTTAGTTATTGAACTAGTAAAAAATTACTAGACCGGGAAACGGTCTCTGATTGAGCTAAAATTTTATGTGCAGGCTAAATTATATATTTTAAGAATTATGGAATTGATTTTGGGAGAAATTGAGTTTGATAAGTGTAGGCACCGTGTCCCGGAGCGGTCCGGATCAGAGATTACCCTATGATGAAATCAGTATCATAGCCTTTACAACGGTTTGGATTGGGAGGTTTTAGTCCCCTACTCCACGAGAAATGAGTCTTTTCACCTCTTGTAGGCAGAGGGGGGAAGAACAAAAATTTTTGAGTCAAAAAGTATGTTTTACTCGGCAGACAGCCAGCCTGTCTGTGGGAGGCCAGCCCGTCGCTTAGGGTCACAGATGGCCTATGGTTTTTTCCGACGCCCGTCGGACGGACCCTCCTCTTCCGGAGCACGCCAGCTGGTTTTTCGGAGCACGCAACCTCTCCAATGCCCGTCGGTGAAAATGGCAGGGCCGTCGGATGAATCCTTGTGTCAGAAGGATTCTTCCGACGCCCGTCTCCACATCCGACCCCCGTCGGTCGTGCCTGGCCTATAAAACCTTTGAATTTCTTCCTAAAAAGGGTACCAAAAATTTTCAAGAGGGGAAACTCTGCCGAATTTCAAGCGTGTTTTCTCTCTCTTCCAGCAAACACACACATCAAGAAATTTCTTTTAACTTGAGGATCAAACCGTTAAAAGGAACTAAAACTAATTAGTTTTCTTTGGGTTTTTTGATTCCAAAGTCCATCTTTTTGAGGGGTTAAGAAGGAAACAATCTATTTCCCTCTTTTTGACCTTTCATTTTGTTTCTCGTGGATAGTGCGAGACTCTAATCAACACCAAGAACATCACTAAAACATTATCTGAGGGTAAATATTCCGGACTTATTCTCCGTGTTATTTCATCTTTATTCTTTATTTTTGCTGTTCTTTTTGTTTTTTGCTTTCACTTTTCTTTATTTTGATTCTCTTCATCTCATCTTATGATAAAAACCCATTTTTGCTTTGAAAAAAAAGATTTTTTACTGTTATTTTCGGAGGCAGTGGTGATTGACGGGTCATCTATTTCACCGATGCCCGTCGGTCACCCCACTCACAGATGCCCTCTCTCGAGTGAGCGACGGGACACGTTGGTCACTTTGACTGACGCCCGTCGGTCACTCGACAGAGGCCGTCGCTGGGTCTTGTCTCCATTTTTCCAAATCTTTCCTATTCTTTTCAAGTCCCTTTTGACTTTATTTATGTTGAGCTTTCATATATTAACATCTTTTAACCTTATGTGAGCATATTTTGATTTTCTTGGACTATCCTGAGTTCGAGGGGAGATCTACCATGCTCGGAGGATTCCATCTGGTTTACTTTTCTAACCCTCTTGGTTATTCCCTTTATTTTTTTATTCATTATTTTATGCACATGAGTATACCCTTTTTGTATCCCACTAAGTACAAAAATTGATTAATGTTTTATATTTAATACAGAGAGGTTTTTCATAAACATAAGGATCCAATGTCCTATTTTTATCCAATAAAAATCATCAAAATAAAAATAGCCATTTTGATAATGATGCATGCGAGGACCAAAGTCCTCAAAATAAGTAATGCCCCGATTTGTGTATGTATCGTACATTTATAAAAGGGAGTTGTATTCCGCTCTTTGTATTATTGTAATTTATTGCTTTCATTACTTGCTCATTTACTGCTTTCCAAATGTGAATAAATGCGCCTTTAAATCAATTGCATCGTGTGGAGAGAGAGCGAATTAATGATAATTAAAATTTGATCATAAAATAATCAAGGTAGAAATAGATGAGAAGTCCCGAACCCATCTCTGATCTTTGGGCTCAAAGAGGCGAGAGGTTTACCTTCCAAGACACCTCTTGTGTCATGAGATTTTGGCGTTAATCCTAGGCTCCTTAGGGCGAGAGGTTCACCCTCCAAGACCCCTTTGGTTGGCCCAAAATGGATACTAAGCGCAATCTTAGGCTCTTCGAGGCGAGAGAAACTTTCCCAATGTTCTATTGGGTGGCAACTCCATGAAACCTCCTAGTTGCCCAAAATAGACGCACTTGTAAATATCTTTACAAGCTGCCAACGGATCCTCAATTGCCCGATCGCCCTCAAGCTGGCGGTCAGAGGGGCGGCCGCGGGGTCCGGCGCGCGTCACAGTGGCGACTCGACTGGGGACTTATGGTTTGAGTCTTCAATTTGAAAATACCTCGTTTAACATTTATGATTAAAGTTTAATTCATAAATTTTATTTCTCTCATTTGCATTCGCATCCCATTAGAGCCTTAGAATATGCTAGTTTGGTCCCTCTATTAGCCCCGGTACGTTCCTGAAGCACGACCCTATTTTAACTCAATTTAGGGAAGTGTTAAGGATAATCACCAGCCCAAGCCTCGTACCTCAATGGTATATCAAAATGATGACCCGATCGGTCGTTATGCTCGTGATGAGCTAGACCTGTCGGCAGGGATCATGCTTGGGTAGCCCTAAAGTAACATCTCTCTTATCCAAAGCTCATTTAAACGGCCGTAGTTACTTTCCATAGGTGATATGAACCGTAATTCTATGCTTGCTGTGTGGATCCTCATTTATTGGTTAAGTCTAGATGTCTTGCTTGGCAACCTAGCCCAAGGCTTTCATGCCCGGCAGGGCCATGTTGAAATTTTTGCAATGTCCAAATACGTGATGATCACTATCCATTCGCTTGTACATTAGCATAGGAGTGTCATGCTGCCGGCTTTTCTCCGTACAACATGCGTGTCCATTGGGTCCCTTGCTGACCCTTGGGCTAATCACACCTAGGAAAGAGACCGCGCGACCACGTGTGTGGGAGAAATAAGGGTGGAAGGACCTACTTGCTTGCTTGTGTTTTGTGGGTGTTGCATATCACGACCATGCATTACGTACGCATTCCATGCATAATATCTAACGCCTTATGCCCTGCAGCCATCATAGATCTACCCAGGTGGACTAGATCACCTACCGGACGATTGATCTGAGTTCTTACATCTGAGCTGCCAGTTAGAGAGGGCCTTTCAGAGTTCTTACCAGAAGTCAGCTATACCGTGTCTGAGATGGCAAACTCACCTAGGGGAGATGATGCCACCAGGGCCATGATTGCAGAAGAAGTGGGCCGACGATTTTAGGAATTTGAGGGCAGAATGATGAACATGCTAACTGCTTTGGCACAACAGAATGCTCCGCAGAATCCACCACATCCTCCTCCCGTGAGACAGAATGAGCGAGAAAAAGATAGAGCTGAGAGGCAAGAAGAGCCTGTTCGGCCGCCGCCAATAGAGCTGAGGTCAGTAGCTTCGGGAGGCCAGAGAAAAAGACTAGTGCTGAGGGTAGATGATGACAGGGATGACGAAGACGATAAAATTAGTTCTGTATCTGAGAGAGGGAAGGCACCCCAAACTGATGAGTTCGTTCTGAAGAAGATGGAAGAGAGGTTTGAAGCCATGGCCCGTATGCTGAGCAGAGGTCAGGGAATGAACCCGGAAGATAAGGAACTAGAGGGAGAAGACCCGATTCCTTATAATTTCAAGATGCCTGACGTGCCAAAATTTGATGGTACCTCTGACCCGACTGCCCATGTGAAGCAATACTCTCTGGTCATGAAAGGCACCACTTTGTCTAAAAGATAGAAGGTGGAGTACTTTTGCTTGAGTCTGACTGGCCCTGCCATTGATTGGTACCATAGCCTAGATCGTCGAACTAAGGAAGATTGGGATCTACTCACAGAGGAGTTCTTGAGGCAATACGATTGTAACACCAGGATGGAGGTGACTCTTAAAGATCTTGAATTGCTCCAGCAGAAGGCCGGGGATTCTTTTCACGACTATCTCACACGCTGGCAGAATAGGGTAATGGAAATGCGAAAAAGCCAGACACCCAAGACCAGATCCGCCTGTTTATCAAGAACGCAATCCCGTATTTGAAGGATGATTTGAAGATAAAAGGGTTGAATGATTGGGAATCTCTGAAGGACATAGCCATCGAGGCAGAGGGAGAGTTCTTGTCTCGAAAAGCTAACAATGATAATTTTGCAAAGAGAGTTAATACCGGTCAAGGCACCGGTAGGCCAACTGGTCCCAGTAGCAGCACGAGAAGAACAGTTGAGGTGTCTGCTACTGACGCAACTACCCCGAGGAAGTTTTCGAACTTAGGAAGACCACTGTCTTTGGTCTTAAGAAGGTTGATGAAAGAAGGAAAGTTGCAACCTCTGGCTCTTAGGCCTGCTTTGACGCAAGGGAAGCCAGGTCATAAAGACAATGAATACTGTGCATTTCATCAGCAAACAGGCCATATAACAGACAAGTGTAAGGCGCTGAGGCACTCTATTCAAGATCTGATTGATGACAAGCAGATTTCTGACCCGGAGAAGAGGGAAGACAAGAAGAAGCCTGGTTATAATGTCGTGCCACATCCAGTGTTTATGGTCGGTTCCAGCTTGCCAGAGTGGTATGTGCTGCAGGATTTATATGGGTGCCAGAGTATTGCTGTTGTTTGTCCTGAGGATAGAGAGGAAAGAGCAGCAGTGGCAACCATTGATTGTTGGTCAAGCAGCGAGAGTGGTGGAGAGGCCGAAGAGGAAGGAGAGATAAACCCTTACTTGTGGAGATCTGATGAGGATGAAGAAGAGATAGGGGCTGTGACAAGAAGTGGGAGAGTGGTCCCTGAGATTACGAGGGTACCGGAACCAGTGCAGCCATCAACGAAAAAAGAGCCAGAGGAGAGCCAGATTGTTAAGCAGTTAAAAAAGACCGCAGCTCAAATATCCATCTGGGATCTTTTAAGACAGTCCCCTTCTCACAGGCAAAAAGTGATAGACGCTTTGACTGAGTCCACTGTTGCCACAACAATTTCGCCATCAGAACTTCTGGGTCTAGTTAAAGGAGGATCGGGAGAAAGATTGGTTTTTTCAGATGCCGACCTGGCAGTCGAGGGCCGCGATCATAACCGACCTCTGTACATCAAAGCATAGATTAACGAAAAGCACACCGCTTGCGTTATGGTAGACGATGGATCTTCTATCAATGTTTGCCCTCTGATAGCCCTTCAAGCTTTTGGATTGAGTGAGGATATGCTCCGAGAATCAGACTTTACGATTACAGCCTATGATAATTCAAGAAGGCAAGCCTTGGGAACATTCAAAACCTTAGTTAGGATAGGACCTATTGAGGTAGAAGTAGAGTTTGTGGTTCTACCCATCCCAGCTAATTTCTAAGCCCTGCTTGGAAGGCCTTGGTTTCACAGATTAGGAGGAGTAGCATCCACACTGCACCAAATGATAAAGTTCCCACACGGAGGGGAGGTGATAACTATTAAGGCGGCTAGAGAGAATCAGGTGTCAGCTCTTAAAATTGCTAATCAGCCCTTCAGCGGCTTCCACGTGTCAATGATAGGAGAAGAACACGGGTCAGTGGATAACCCAGCTGTGGTTAACATGATGAAAAAGATGCACTATCTCCCTGGGGCTGGTTTGGGTAGAAACTCTCAGGGGCTGCAGACCACAATCACCACTCGAGATCAGAAGAACCGGAAGGGTCTGGGTGCAGAGGCGGTTTTGGCAAGAGGAAGACGGCAGATAAGATCCCTCACATTTCAGAAAGCTTTGTGCCCGCATCCTCAGTATGCGCTTATACTGGTAAGGAGGAGCCGCAGTGGGTGAATGGGAGGATTATCCCTGGATTTGAGATCTTCAACGAAGTATTCGACTGGGATGTCGGGGTTATCAAGACCGCTGAGAGTTTCTGGGATGAAGAGGTCATGACTCAGTGCATTGCTTGGGACAGATGCGAGCCCGAAGAGATCGTCACCGAGAAGATGTTGTTTGCCACGCTGAAAGGGAAAGAGAAGATGGCAGAAATAGAACTGAAGATGGGGGATTTAAAGATTTCCTCAGACACACCTGAAGGGCCTCTGCTGAATCAGGAAGCCAATGAGCAAGCTGCAACAGCATCAATCTCTAGGGAGGCAGAAGAAGACTCTAGCTTAGATTGTCTTTTCATTCCAGAACTTTTTTATGATGTAAATGACAATTATAATATTATTAATAAGGCAAATGATTTCTCTTACTTGTGCGATGCTTCTAACAGTTTCAACATGCATGAACATGATCATATTCCATCAATTTTTGACATTGATTCCACTGATACAATGCCTTTTAATCTTGGAACCTTGGAAAATCCGAAAGAAATTCTAATAGCATCAAATATAACTCCTGATGAGAGAGAAAAATTTGAGGGAGTAATAATAAAACATGAAAAAGTCTTTGCCTGGACCTACGAGGACATGCCAGGGATCGACCGAGACGTAGCAGAGCATGCCATCTTGACTTATCCAGATTATAAGCCTGCAAAGCAAAAGTTGAGATGGCTCAGGCCAGAATGGGCAGACAAGGTCAAGGAGGAGATTCGGCAATAGATTGAGGCCAAGTTCCTTATTGAAGTACAGTATCCTACATGGTTGGCAAACGTGGTCCCTGTAGCGAAGAAAAATGGGAAGGTCAGGGTATGTGTGGATTATCGAGATCTGAACAAGGCTTACCCTAAAGATAATTTTCCACTACCCCACATTGATGTGTTGATAGACAGCACCGCCAACTGCGCGATGTACAGCTTTGGAGACGGTTATGTGGGCTACAACCAGATCTTGAACAAGATAACTGACTGGGTAAAGACCGCGTTCATCACAGAGTGGGGGACCTATGCTTACCGAGTCATGCCTTTTGGCCTGAAAAATGTGGGGGCCACATACCAGAGGATGGCGACCAAGATTCTAAGTGACCTGATCAACAAGGAAGTAGAGGTCTATGTCGATGACATGATGGTCAAATCAGCCACTAGAGAGGGCCACTTTGAAGCTCT
This sequence comes from Excoecaria cochinchinensis, assembly GCA_947683425.1. Classification (NCBI taxonomy): domain Eukaryota; kingdom Viridiplantae; phylum Streptophyta; class Magnoliopsida; order Malpighiales; family Euphorbiaceae; genus Excoecaria; species Excoecaria cochinchinensis. Next base: position 11,939,404 of record CANTUQ010000004.1, read on the forward strand.
AGAGAAGTTCTTCACCAGGATTGATAAGTACAATCTGCGACTTAACCCCAAGAAGTGCATTTTCGGAGTGACTTCAGGAAAGCTGTTGGGACATGTCGTTAGCCAGAGGGGAATAGAAATTGACCCAGATAAGGTGAAGGCCATCAGAGAGATGCCCGTGCCGCAAAAGGAAAAGGATGTAAGGAGCTTTTCGAGCAAGCTGCAGTACGTCAGTCGATTCATTGCGAAGCTCACTTCGATATGCGAGCCTATTTTTAAGCTGCTTAGAAAGGATTAGCCTGTAGTCTGGAATGAAGACTGCCAGTAAGCCTTTGACAGCATCAGGGAATATCTGTTGAATCCGCCAGTGTTAAGGCTGCAGTAACCAGTCAAACCGCTTATCCTGTATCTGGCAGTGGAAGGCAGTTCTGTGGGCGCCATGACGGCTCAGGAGGATGAATTTGGAGTAGAATTCGCAGTTTATTACCTCAGCAAGAAGTTTCTGGCTTATGAAATTAAATATGTTCAAGTAGAGAAAATCTGCCTCGCAGTGATTTGGGCATCAAAGAAACTGAGACATTACTTCGATTCATACAAGGTTCAGGCAGTGGCCAAGCAGAATCCGTTGAGATATTTGCAAGAAGCGCCGTCTTTGCTTGGTAAGTAGGGGAGGTGGCTGCTTTTGCTACAGGAGTTTGATGTTGAATACATCACCCGCAAAACTATTAAGGGGCGAGCCGTAGCCGAGTTTCTTGCTGAGCATCCTATTCAAGGAGACACTCCCGAGTTCAACTTTTTGGATAAGAGCATAGTCACAATCTCTGTCCAAGGATGGCAGTTACACTTCGATAGGGCAGTGAATAATAGAGGGGTCGGAGTTGGAATTATTTTGACAACCCCAGATAATGAGAAACTCCCCCTAGCCAAGAAGCTGAGGTACAAAGCAACCAACAATGAAGCCGAATATGAAGCATGCACTTTCGGGTTCGAAGCTCTAGCTGCTTTGGGGGCAAAGAATATAGAAGTCTTTGGTGACTCATCCTTAGTGATTAACCAGATCCGAGGTGAGTGGGCTGTAAAGGAAGAGCGGCTGATACCCTACGTTGAATATTTGAAAGAGGTATGTGGGCAGTTTGAAACCTGCACTTTCCACTTCATACCAAGAGACGAGAATCGTCTAGCTGATGCATTGGCAACCCTAGTGTTGATATGGGATAATCCTAAAGGGGTAGCTATGAAGCCAGTGCTGATTTCGAGTTCTGAGAGGCCCAGCTTTGAGATCAAGCCAGTAATGGAAGTAGAAGTGGCGGATGGAAGACCATGGTACTTTGACATTATGAATTATTTGGAAAACAATAAGTTTCCAGAGGAAACTACTGAGAAAGACCAGAGGATGATCCAGAAACTGTCTACTCAGTTCATATTCTTGGAAGGAGTGTTGTACAAAAGGCAAGCAAACGGGATTCAGCTCAGGTGCTTGAATGAAAAAGAAGCTCGCAAGGTGATGGAGGAGACCCATGCAGGTGTCTGTGGGGCTCACATGAATGGCTTAACTCTGGCAAAGAAGATCATGAGGCAAGGCTTCTATTGGCTTATGATGGACAATGATTGCTCAAAATATGTCAAGCAATGCCAGTTATGCCAGCAGTACGCGGATTTGAGGCACCTACCAGTATCAGAGCTACACAACCTGACATCACCTTAGCCTTTCGCTGCTTGGGGAATAGATATTATTGGAGATATTCGCCCTACGGTATCCAATGGGCACAGATACATCATAGTCGCAATTGACTATTTTACCAAATGGGTAGAGGCATAATCCTTCAAAAAGATAGACGCAAGGGATATGGCCAAGTTCATAGAGAGGAATCTGGTCTGCAGATACGGCCTCCCTCACCGCATAGTGTCTGACAACGGGGTGCAGTTCATGGGGAAAACCAAGAATCTCCTTGAGAAGTATGGTATCAAGCACCATAGATCCTCTCCCTACCGACCACAAGCTAATGGGGCAGTAGAGGCCGCCAACAAAAATATGAAGAAGATCTTATCCAAGATGGTCCAAACTTACAAAGACTGGGCAGAGAAGCTACCCTTTGCACTGTGGGGATACGGGACAACGGTAAGGACATATACGGGCGCTACGCCAATTTCCTTAGTATACGGGACGGAAGCAATATTGCTAGTTGAGGTAGAGCTCCGATCGCTGAGAGTAGTCATGGAAGCCCAAATCCCGGAGGCCGAATGGGCACGACAGAGGCTACAGCACGTAAACTTACTAGATGAGAGCAGGCTGAAGGCTTATTATCACAATCAGATCTACCAGAAGAGGTTGGCCAGTACATTCGGAAAGAAGGTGAGAAAGCATCCGCTGAAAGAGGGGGACTTAGTGTTCAAGCAAATGAGACCGGGTATACCCGATTGTGATAATAAGCAAATGAGACCGGGTATATACCCGATTGTGATTCTTAAAATATCGCCTTGGGAATGGGTTTGCCTACGTATGGGTAGGGGGTGTTAAAATTTTTGGTATCAGAGCCCCGGTTTAGGCGTATTTTGTGTGTTGTTGTGCATAGATACATGTTTAAGACTGTATTGGATGATGCGGTTGTCTTTCTGTTTTGCTCTATGTCTTCTGATTCGGTGCGTGAGTCGCTTGAGGGATCCGCCGAGAGTGTGAATCCTCAAGCAGTGGATCCTTCTGTGTCTTTGTCAACTCAACTAGCGAGGGTACAGCCATGCCCTTTAAGACCATGCTGAAGATTTCACAGGATATGGCTAGAGTCTTAGAGAGGGTGACTGCCCCTAGAGCCCCTATTGAGAGTATAAGGAAAGCAGGGGCAGAGGACTTTTATGGAACTAGATTGGATGAGTCAAAGTATGCTAAGAAGTGGTTAGAGAAGGTAGAGTGAGCTTTAGATGAGATTCGGTGTCCACCTGAGAGGCACGTAGAGTGTGTGGTTGCATTGCTTCAGAGTTTCGCCTATGATTGGTGGAAATTGGCCCGTAGGCATCCTCAGTTTCCTAACCCAGTTACTTGGGAGTTCTTTGAGAGGGAGTTCACCAGTAAGTATGTAACTCAGGCTTATAAGGATGCAAAATGGGCACAGTTTTTGAGTTTCAAATAGAGAGCCATGACAGTATCAGAGTTTGAGAATGAGTTCTACTGGCTTCCGAAGTATGCTCTAGAGGGTATTTTGAGAGAGGAGTCCAGATGTAGGCACTTTGAGGCTGGTTTGAATGAGTCCCTGAGAGCCATGCTTATTTCTCTGATGAGTACTTCGGGTATTGGGTATTATCAGATTGTTCAGGCAACAGAGCGGGCTGAGAGATTAGAGTCAGTGTTGAGAGAGAGGGCACACAGAAGGCATCCCTCTCATGGAGGATCAGGATCGTCTTTATCATCGGGTAAGAGGTCTAGGAACCCGCATGATGATTCTTCTTCAGGTCCGGCTACTAGAGGCAGGAGATAGGATTCAACCATGAGTTTGAGTTCTAGTAGAGGTGGATCAGGTAATAGGACTGAGGTGTTTCCCAAATGTTCTCTTTACAGCAGGCGCCATAGGGGTGAGTACAGGTGGCTCACGGGTGGCTGTTTTAGATGTGGGAGTATGGATCACTTCTTGGCTAGTTGTCCTAAGTTGGGTGAGACTTCTGATGATCAGCATGAGGCCAGTAGAGTTGGGTCAAATGCACCGTAATCCGATCGGGCTAGGAGCAGAGGTAGAGGTCAAGGCGGTCGGCCTAGTGGTGGAGCTCCATCTGAGTCAGATGATCATCTTGTGGCATTTCCAGCTAGGGCATATGCTATGAGGGCTTGTGATGAGCAGGACGCCCTAGATGTGATAGCAGGTAAGTTCCTACTCTTTGACACTGAGATTTATGCTCTAATTGACCCTAGTTCCACACAATCATATATGTGCACGGATAGGTTGTTTGATATGTTGCATGTGGTTGACTAGTTAGACTATGAGGTTTGTGTGACCAGTCCTTTAGGGCATAGTGTCAATGTGAGTAGAGTGTATAGGAATTGTCCTCTTTTTGTTCAAGGAGTTGAGTTTTCTACTGATTTGATTGAGTTGCCATTTCATGAGTTTGATTTGATCTTGGGTATGGATTGGCTTAGTAAGCACTAGGCAGTGGTTGATTGTCATAAAAAAGTGGTTATATTGAGAGATAGGGATCAGTCTCCAGCGATTGTTAAAGGTTTGGGTTCGGGAACCTTGAGTAATGTGATTTCTGCCATGCAAGCTAAGAGGTTTATGAGGAAAGGTTGTGAGGCGTTCTTAGCTTTGGTGTTGGATTCCAAGCGTGATCAGGTGAGGATTGAGGATATCCCAGTTGTTAGGGAATTTGGTGATGTGTTTCCGAGAGAGTTGCCTGGTTTGCCTCTTGAGAGAGAAGTTAAGTTGTCCATAGAGATAGTGCTGGGTACTACTCCCATTTCGAAAGCAACTTATCGAATGGCTCCTGTAGAGTTGAGAGAGCTCAAAACTCAGCTATAAGAGTTATTGGATAAGCGGTTTATTAGACCCAGCATATCTCTATTACTCACTCAGTTTCGAAGCATGGCTTGTTTGAGCTGGTGATCAATATCGGCCTCATGACCACCCTTTCTGGGTTATCCCACATGGATACTAGGGTTGCAAGGGTGTTTGCCAATTGATTCTCTTCTCGAGGCACATATTCGAAAGGTAGCAGCCATTCCTCATTTATAAACCATTCTCCCCGAACTTGATGAATCACCAATGACAAATCTCTGAAAACTTCAGCGGTGTTTACCCCTACAACTAAGAGCGCCTCTAACCCGAAAACACAACCTTCATACTCAGCTTTGTTATTGGTTGCCTTGTATCTTAACTTCTTGGCTAAAGGAATCTTTTTGCCACCTTGGGTTATAAGGATCACCCCCGCTCTGGCTCCCTTACTATTAACTGTTTCGTCAAAATACATCTACCACCCTTGTACTGCAATGGCTATGACATCTTCATCGAGGAACTCATATTCAACCCGGCCTCCTTCAATGGATGTTCAACTAAAAACTCTGCTACAGCCCATCCCTTAACGATTTTCCTAGTGATGTATTCTATGTCAAACACTTGCAACAATATCAACCATCTTCCCATTTTTCCTAACAAAAAAGGTGCTTCTTGAAGATATCTAAGGGGATTTTATTTGGCAACTGCTCGTACCTTGTAAGAATGGAAATAGTGTCTCAATTTTTTAGAAGCCCATATCATCGCTAGACAAATTTTCTCCACCTCAACATAATTGGCTTCGTAAGAAAGGAATTTCTTACTAAGGTAATAAGCCGCAAATTCAATCCCCGAATTCATCTCCTTGGGCCATCATGGCACCTACAGAACTTTCCTCTATTGCTAGGTAAAGGATTAAAGGCTTTATCGGCTGTGGTGGTCTTAGCACTAGAGGGTGTAAAAGATATTCCCTAATGGTATCGAAGGCTTTCTAGCAATTGTCATTCCATTCGACCATCTGATTCTTCTTGAGAAGCTTGAAGGTCGGCTCAAAGACTGAAGTAAGCTTACCAATAAACCAATTGATGTACTGAAGTTTACCTAAGAAACCTCCAACCTCTTTCTCCTTCTGGGGTAGTGGCATTTCTCTGATGGCCTTAACCTTATTGAGATCCACTTCAATTCCTCTCTGGCTGACCATGTAACACCCCGCCATCCCCGTTGGAAGGATACCGGAGTGCCACGCGGGCAAACACATATAAACATATACATTTACACATGTATAAATAAACAAAAGAAAACCAAATGAGATTTAAAGAAACTTTTAATCATTTGATCAGAAAATTCCTGTAACATATATATATATCAAGTCCTTATACATATATCATATTTATATCGTTTTTACAAAAAGGGCTCGTAAGCAATACATATACAAAAAATATACTTGTTTCTTTACAAAAGATTCATTTTGCTATACACAAGCCATATACAAAAATAATTACAGCGGAAGACTTCAAAAATATAACAACTTCATCCAAAATGACTCCTAGTGGCCGACCTGCAGATATCAGACTCCAAATCCAAACTCGCCACCTGCACGGGAAAAGAGCCCGTGCTAAGCGATAACGCTTAGTGGGGAGGAACAAAACAAAATAACAATATACAATATAGTATCTCATCACTTTTAAAATATCTACAATACAAGTAATTAACAAATACAAACATACTTTTCTACATTACACCGATATAGGATATACAAGAATTCATGTGCAACATATACCTTTAATCATATCAATAAACATCCAAACATATACATCACATATAAACATGTAGCCTGATTAGTCTGGTATAAACCTAAGAAGTGGATACGGTCATATGGATACTGATAGAACACAGTATCCAAAGCATATAGAGACATGAGTCTCAAACATGTAATTTTCATATAGAGACCGAGGTCTCGCTTTATTTCCATATAGATCCTAACAGGATCGAAACAAGGATCCAAACGGACCCGCATATAGCATTTTTATCATATAGCAGCTGCACACACACTCTGACCTAAGTAAGCGCTTACTTATCCACTACTATGACTTATACAGGCTTATATGACACCACTCAATAATTCATATATCAAATCATGAGGATTTCATTAAATACTAGCTTATAAATCATGTATATTAAACCCAATATTATGCAATTATTAAAATACAATCAAATTTTAAAACTAATTAATCGTCATGTAATGTAAAACCCTTGAAATCAGAAGTTAAAAATCGTGATTTTAGAAAACAGGCAACTGAAGGAAGGCTGGTCACGTCGTGACCTCCAGTCACGCCGTGACTCCAGCTTCACGCGAGCGCCAGGCAGAGGAGCAAGGCAAGATCAGGCGGTCACGGCGTGACCATCAGTCACGTCTCGTGACGCCTGACTTCACGCGAGCTCCACACATAATAGTAAGCAACAACAGGCGGTCACGGCGTGACCATCAGTCACGTCTCGTGACGCCTGTGAGGAGAGGAAGAGAAAAATCACGGAACTTGTCTCGTGACACGCAGGGAGAGGGCAAAGTTGCGTGGCGTGATGCTCCATCACGTCACGCGACTCCCCCAAAGGGAAGGGGATCACGGCGTGATGCCCCATCACTTCGCGTGACCTTCTTCAGGGAAGAGGGTCACGGCGTGATGCTTCATCACGTCACGTGATCTTCTTCTCACACTTCTTCTTCTTCCTCACAAAGCTTTCAAAATTTCCAGAAAAACACAGAAACAGAGTGTGTCGTATTTTCAAAATCCCATCTTACCCAAAGCCATTTTTCATGCAAAAAATTATGCAACCACGTACCTTCAGACCTCCAGAGCATATTTACAGCAACAATCACTCAAATCATTCACATTAATAAACAATCAGAATTGCATTTACAGAGACTTAAACCCAGAAGTTTCCTCTCTTACGTTCATGCAAATATCTCAAATTTCACATACATATCATCGTAACTTACTGCTACAAATCAAATACACAACTCTACTTTACTCATGCATTACTCTATATATCAAAAACATCATTTAACAACAACATCAAACATCAAAACAGGATCCAAAATGAGGATGAACAGAAACACTCCCAAACCTGGTTTGAAGCTCAAAACGTCCACTGAACCTTCTCAATCCACTACCTTGTCTTTTCCCTTCTCTTTTCTTTTATCCTCAGGTGCTTGCACACAAATAAAACCACATTCAAAAATCCAAAGACAGAATCTCAAAGTAACTCAAATGAGAAGAAGAACCACCCGAAACCATAGCCACTTACCTTCTGTAACTTCTTTTCCAAATCAAACCCTAGTTCCTCAATGACCGAACACACATGCAGAAGAAAGAACAGCAGAATGTGGTTTTTACGTGAGAGAGAGAGAGAGCAAGAAGAGAGAAAACTTTCCAGTCCTTTGTTTCTAACCAACTGAGTTTTTCTCATTCTTCCCCTTTCCCTCACCACGTGCACACACACATTCCACCTGGCACACATGCACAATTACACATTTCACATAATCCTCTTTTACCAATTAAGTCCATACCAAAATACCCTTTACTCACTTAAAATAAAATCTACCATTTAATTACTTTATTAATACTTGCAATTTAATCCTCCTTTCCACTTGAATATTACCCAATTAGCCTTAATTGTCCAATTAAAATCACTAATTCCAATTAGGCCACTTATGGGGTGTGACAACTCACCCCTCCTTAAGAAAATTTCGTCCTCGAAATTTCCTTGCTTACTGAATACAACTCAAATACCAAAACCGAAAGAACAAAAATCAACATGTAAACACTTACCCGAAGGACCCGCTGCACCCGTCGCATCTCTAGCAATCATTGCATAACCTCTATACTGATTATGATCTTCAGTAGCACCAGGTCGCTGCACTGTTTCTGATGGTGCTCTCGGAGCTCGGCTTCCTTCACGATTGCTTTGGATAACATTGGATTTTCGGCTTTCTTGTTGATTCTGGTTCTCTTGTCGACTAGGGCAAAAGGCAAACCGATGTTCCATGCTTCCACACTTGAAACAAGCGCCGGTAATCTTGCGACACGTACCCCAATGGTACCTATGACAATGCTCGCATTCTGGTGCTCGATTTCCTTTATTACCATGTGGGGCTACACTCTCTACCTGTGAAGGCACTTGTACACCTTCTCTAGATCCTTGCTCAACTGGAGTACCCTTTGACTTCTTAGCACTCACATTTCCCCCTTCTGGTGCTCTCCTTTTCTGTGCCATCTTCTGCTTGATCTCTTCAGATTCCTCTAACCTCATTGCTGCAGCCACAATCTGATAATACCCAACTGGCTGCAAGACAATCATCGCAGACAAGGGACCTCTGAATACTTCACGCAATCCCTCTAAAAAGTGCCTGCATCTGAACTCATCTGTCAACAACTGCTCAGGCACATACTTGCTTAACCGGTTGAACTCCTTGTCATACTCACTCACAGTCATTCCCCTTTGCTTCAAGCTAATGAACTCTCTCCACTTCGCCTCTTGGTATGCCTTTGTTATATACTTTTGCTCAAACTCTTTCTTGAAATAATCCCAAGTCAGTTCAGCTGGTCGCTGAGGATTCCTCAACAAAAGTTCCCACCAATCATATGCTGATCCCTGAAGCAACGATATTGCACAAGAAGCTCTCTGATCAGCAGGACATCTAATATCTTGTAAAATCCTGTCCACTCTCTTCAACCAAAACTCAGCCACATCGGACTCATCTAAAGCAGTCCCATGAAAATCCTCTGCTCCTCTCTTTCTTAACAACTCAGTTGGAGCCTTAGGTGCAGTCAACCTATCAACCACTTGTAATAACCCCTGAACTAACGCTGGATCAAAAGCAATACCTCTATTTGCACCCTCAGCTGGTGCAGGTTCCCGCTCATGTCTATCCTGTCTAACTGGATCATCTCTTCTAGCTGGATTCTCTCTAGGACCCACATTATAACTGCTCATAGTGTCGCCCATATACTCACTTGGATCCGACTCCATATAAACACTACAAAACCCAAGACATCTGCATTAGGCCACTAAACAAAACTGACTCTCATGCATAGACTCGACTCTATACTCAAACAATCACAACATAACCCAGAACCACCAAACCTGGGCTCTGATACCAAGCTGTAACACCCCGCCATCCCCGTTGGAAGGATACCGGAGTGCCACGCGGGCAAACACATATAAACATATACATTTACACATGTATAAATAAACAAAAGAAAACCAAATGAGATTTAAAGAAACTTTTAATCATTTGATCAGAAAATTCCTGTAACATATATATATATCAAGTCCTTATACATATATCATATTTATATCGTTTTTACAAAAAGGGCTCGTAAGCAATACATATACAAAAAATATACTTGTTTCTTTACAAAAGATTCATTTTGCTATACACAAGCCATATACAAAAATAATTACAGCGGAAGACTTCAAAAATATAACAACTTCATCCAAAATGACTCCTAGTGGCCGACCTGCAGATATCAGACTCCAAATCCAAACTCGCCACCTGCACGGGAAAAGAGCCCGTGCTAAGCGATAACGCTTAGTGGGGAGGAACAAAACAAAATAACAATATACAATATAGTATCTCATCACTTTTAAAATATCTACAATACAAGTAATTAACAAATACAAACATACTTTTCTACATTACACCGATATAGGATATACAAGAATTCATGTGCAACATATACCTTTAATCATATCAATAAACATCCAAACATATACATCACATATAAACATGTAGCCTGATTAGTCTGGTATAAACCTAAGAAGTGGATACGGTCATATGGATACTGATAGAACACAGTATCCCAAGCATATAGAGACATGAGTCTCAAACATGTAATTTTCATATAGAGACCGAGGTCTCGCTTTATTTCCATATAGATCCTAACAGGATCGAAACAAGGATCCAAACGGACCCGCATATAGCATTTTTATCATATAGCAGCTGCACACACACTCTGACCTAAGTAAGCGCTTACTTATCCACTACTATGACTTATACAGGCTTATATGACACCACTCAATAATTCATATATCAAATCATGAGGATTTCATTAAATACTAGCTTATAAATCATGTATATTAAACCCAATATTATGCAATTATTAAAATACAATCAAATTTTAAAACTAATTAATCGTCATGTAATGTAAAACCCTTGAAATCAGAAGTTAAAAATCGTGCTTTTAGAAAACAGGCAACTGAAGGAAGGCTGGTCACGTCGTGACCTCCAGTCACGCCGTGACTCCAGCTTCACGCGAGTGCCAGGCAGAGGAGCAAGGCAAGATCAGGCGGTCACGGCGTGACCATCAGTCACGTCTCGTGACGCCTGACTTCACGCGAGCTCCACACAGAACAGTAAACAAGAACAGGCGGTCACGGCGTGACCATCAGTCACGTCTCGTGACGCCTGTGATGAGAGGAAGAGAAAAATCACGGAACTTGTCTCGTGACACGCAGGGAGAGGGCAAAGTTGCGTGGCGTGATGCTCCATCACGTCGCGCGACTCCCCCAAAGGGAAGGGGATCACGGCGTGATGCCCCATCACGTCGCGTGACCTTCTTCAGGGAAGAGGGTCACGGCGTGATGCTTCATCACGTCACGTGATCTTCTTCTCACACTTCTTCTTCTTCCTCACAAAGCTTTCAAAATTTCCAGAAAAACACAGAAACAGAGTGTGTCGTATTTTCAAAATCCCATCTTACCCAAAGCCATTTTTCATGCAAAAAATTATGCAACCACGTACCTTCAGACCTCCAGAGCATATTTACAGCAACAATCACTCAAATCATTCACATTAATAAACAATCAGAATTGCATTTACAGAGACTTAAACCCAGAAGTTTCCTCTCTTACGTTCATGCAAATATCTCAAATTTCACATACATATCATCGTAACTTACTGCTACAAATCAAATACACAACTCTACTTTACTCATGCATTACTCTATATATCAAAAACATCATTTAACAACAACATCAAACATCAAAACAGGATCCAAAATGAGGATGAACAGAAACACTCCCAAACCTGGTTTGAAGCTCAAAACGTCCACTGAACCTTCTCAATCCACTACCTTGTCTTTTCCCTTCTCTTTTCTTTTATCCTCAGGTGCTTGCACACAAATAAAACCACATTCAAAAATCCAAAGACAGAATCTCAAAGTAACTCAAATGAGAAGAAGAACCACCCGAAACCATAGCCACTTACCTTCTGTAACTTCTTTTCCAAATCAAACCCTAGTTCCTCAATGACCGAACACACATGCAGAAGAAAGAACAGCAGAATGTGGTTTTTACGTGAGAGAGAGAGAGAGAGCAAGAAGAGAGAAAACTTTCCAGTCCTTTGTTTCTAACCAACTGAGTTTTTCTCATTCTTCCCCTTTCCCTCACCACGTGCACACACACATTCCACCTGGCACACATGCACAATTACACATCTCACATAATCCTCTTTTACCAATTAAGTCCATACCAAAATACCCTTTACTCACTTAAAATAAAATCTACCATTTAATTACTTTATTAATACTTGCAATTTAATCCTCCTTTCCACTTGAATATTACCCAATTAGCCTTAATTGTCCAATTAAAATCACTAATTCCAATTAGGCCACTTATGGGGTGTGACAGACCACGTGACCCAATAACTTACCTTAAGTAACTCCGAATATGCACTTTTTAGGATTAAGATGAAGATTATAATTCTCAATCCTTTAAAAGCACTTCTCTAGAGCTTCGAAGTGACCCTCTCAAGTAGCTAACTTGATCATCATGTGATCGACGTAAACCTCTACCTCCTTATGAATCAGGTCATTAAGGATCTTGGTAGCCCTTCTTTAATAGGTTACTCCAGTATTTTTCAACTCAAAAGGCATCACCCTGTAAGCAAAGGTCCCCCATTCCATGATGAAAGCTGTCTTGATACTATCCGTAATCTTGTTGAGTATTTGGTTATACCCGGTATGCTCATCAACAAAACTATACATATAACAAGCAGCAACACTATTGACCAAAACATCTATGTGAGGGAAAGGAAAGTTGCCCTTTGGGCATGCTTTATTCAAATCTCGATAGTCAACACATATGCGAACTTTCCCATTCTTCTTGGCTATAAGGACAATATTAGCTAACCAGGTTAAATACTGGACTTCTACAAAGAACTTAGCCTCAATTTGTTTATGTATTTCTTCTTTGACCTTTTGTGCCCATTCTGGTATGAGCCTTTGAAGCTTCTGTTTAACTGGCTTGCACTCCAGATAGGTTAGAATGGCATGTTCCGCCTCTTCATGATCAATTCCCGGGATATCTTCATAGGTCCAGGCAAAGACTTTTTCATATTTTTTTAATATTCTCTCAAAATTTTTCCTCTCTTCAGGAGATATATCAGATGCTATTATGATTTTTTTTGATTTTATGAAGTTCAATTGTGAGAAACATCACACAAATAGGCAAAGTTATTCATCTTATTAATACATTCAGAATTGCAAACATCAATGTTAAATAGTTCAGGAATAAAATGAACATCTGAAAAGTTATCATTTTTAATTTTTGCCGATGCAGGTGTTGCAGTCGATTGCTCGCCATCTTGATTGCTTTCAATCTTTAAGACTTCAAACTCTAGCACTACTACTTCAACATCCACCTTTTCCTTGCCCTTCATTCAGGTGACTAGCAGGCTATTGGTAATAGCCTCTTCTGGGACCTCTCGGTCCCATGTAGTACTCTGACTTAAAATCTCCTCATCTTACAAGCCCTCTACAGACTTGACTATTTCATTAGACCAATTGAAGGTATCATTGAAGATGTCAAATCCCGGGTTGGTCTTGGCACCAATCCATTGTGGCTTGACCTCCCCACAAAAAGCATATAATGATATAGCTGGCATGAAACTTTCTAACATATAAGGGATCTCTGTAGGCTTCTCCTTAGGCTTGCCCTTTTCAGTTTTAACTGTATAACCTAGGACTTATTTGTCTTTTTGCCCCCTTATGGTGATGGCTGCCTAAGGCCCTTGTGAACTCTTGCCTAAACCAGCTCCTGGGAGGAAGTTCATATATTTCATCATATTGACAACCTAATGGCTTTTTATTGAATCAATCTCCCGTTTGTTATGGCCATATAAAATCCATTGAAATGCTAGTTGGAAATTTTGAGAATTGATACCTGATTTTCCTTGCCCGCTTTGATCGTCATGACTTGGCCCTCATGGGGGATCTTGCTCATATGGTGAAGGATAGATGGAACCCCTCCCATCTTATGAAACAATGACCTCCCTAGCAATACTGCAAAGTAGCTGAAATTGGCAGGACAACAAATTCGGCTTCAGTCTCAACTGCCCCAATTTTCACAATCGCCTTAAAGGTCCCAGCAGCTTGCCTTATTGAATTAACATAGGTTGTGATGGTTAGATCAGATCTACTCAGCATGTTCTCATTTATCCTGAAAGCAGGTAGTGCCATCATCCACCATATGGCAAGTTGTGTACTTGCCATTAATTTGGGTTGTGATATACTGGGGCCATTGTGATTGTGACCCTCAATGGGTAGATCCACATTAGTGTAGACTACATTCTCCTCAGATCTCCCTTTTACCATATCCAACAGTTTGGTAGGTGAAATGGTGGTAGCAACCGTAGATTCACATAGGGCTTCCACGAACTTTTTCCTGTAATAGGGTGATTATCTTAGTAGGTCCCATATTGATATTTAAACCGGCATCTTTTCAACAGTCTCATGATTTGGTTCTCCTCAGGCTCCTTTTCCATGGTTAGGCGCACAAGGTGTAACACCCCAATACCACTCGAAAGGAATATAGAGTTGCTACGTACACGCAAAACGCTAACAAACACCCATGCTCATACTAGAGTGGAAGCGACATAAATACAAAACATACTTGTATTAATATGAATAAACATAACCGTATTACAAAAATATTACCACTATTATATTACATGATCAAAAACCATACATTAACAATTACAAAATATTCTCTTAACAAATACACTATACAAAAAGAAACTTAACAAAAGGCAAATGCTTCTTTCCATTCCTAGTGGCCAGTAGATGGACGACTCTTATAACCGAACCGAACCGACATACTTATATGGGAAAAACACCCATGCTAAGCGATAACGCTTAGTGGGGATGTATAGATACAAAGGACTCCATACGAAGTCACAACAAGAACACAACATAACATAATCATGCATGCATCCATGCAATACGTATAAATAAAAGCAAAAGCGTGAACATAAACATCATCATGAACATAATAATCAATTGCATAACTAAAATAATTACATGTACACTTCTTGACCACACTTATTATATACATTTATAAAAGCATGCACTTAACTCAAGCATCCATAAGTATGCTCATATACACTAGAAGATCATACTTACCAAGAGACAGAAGGTAGAATATTTTTGCCTTAGCTTAACTGGGCCTGCTATGGACTGGCACTAAGGTTTGGATATGAGAATAAGGGAAGATTGGGATCTACTGACTGAGGAGTTCCTCAAATAGTATGATTGTAGCACCCGAATGGAGGTTACTTTAAAGGATTTGGAGCTATTTCAGTAAGGATCTAATGAGTCGTTCCACGAATATCTTACTTGGAGGAGAAACCGGGTAATAGAGATAAAGAGGAAGCCAGATACTTCAGATCAGATTCAGTTATTCATTTGAAATGATAGTCCATATCTCAGGGAAGGGAAAAAGAAGAAGGGGCTCAAAGATTGGGAGTCTCTAAAAGACATAGCTATCGAAGCTGAATTTGAGTACCTAGCAAAGAAGGCAAGCCAAAGTAACTTTGGGAACCAATCAGGGTACAAACCAAGTGGTGCTGGGGGTAGTAACAATAGAAATGGCAAGACGGTCGAGGTTTTAGCCACAGAATATGGACAAGGTCAGAGGTACTATTCTAATTTAGGCTGCTTTTTGTCCTGGGTATTGGAGAAATTGGCAAAGGAAGGCAACTAAGGCCATTAATGCCTAGACCCACTATGAATCAGGGAAGGCCAGGGCATAGAGATGATCAGTACTATGCCTACCATCAGCACACTGGGCACTTGACAGATTATTGCCGAACTTTGAGAAATAAGATCCAAGATCTTATTGACTCCAAGGAGATCACTAACCCTGAGAGGAGAAAGAAGAAGAAGGCATAAAAGGATTTCAAGACCCAAATAAAGAGTCTCAGAAGGTGGCTGCCGCATAACAAGTAGTAAAAGAGAAGACTTTCTATTGGATATGCTTTTCATTTTATTGATTGAACTTTTCAAATTTTATGCATACAGCACTGTGACGCGCGCGGACCTGACCTTTTCCCGGATACCCGCTTTTAGGGCTCGAGAGGAGTTTGTTTCTTTTGATCTTTGGCAATCATGAGATATTTGGACACCTCTTTCCAATAGAACATTGGAAAGATCATCAAATCCTATGAAGCTTTTAGGCACCTTTGAGGTATTTTGGAGTCGCCACGCAATTTACAAGCAATTGGGAAAGTTCATCTAATCACGGGGTTCAAACTAGAGAAGGATTCAGAACTTTACTCTTATTAATGCCTTGGTTAATTATAAATGGATTTTTAATTATAAAAACTTTATCTCTCTTCTCACACGGTCATGTATTGAAAATAAAGTGCAAATCAAGCAGCAGAGAAAGCAATAATAAAGCAATCTAAAGAAAGATAAAAAGTGGGACAAAATACAATCCCCCAAATTAAAAAGGTATTAAAATTTGGGACAAAAAATACAATCCCCCAAATAAAATCAAGCAAAATATAAATAAATAAATAAATAAATAAACCAAATGAATAAAATAATCATTCATGAATCGGGATATTATTTAAGATACGAACATTGGTTTCTTCATATTAACTTTAGAAAAATCGAAGAGCTATTTTTGGTATGCTTTTGGAAAATCGGGATGAGTGATCCCATTTTAAGAAAATTAACTCTTCTTTTTAAAGTAAATTTTTATTGATTAAAATTAGGACATTGGTCCCATTTTGTTAGAAAAAGTCCAATTTATTAATATAAAACTTTTAAGTGATTTTTAATCAACGTGCATGAAAATAAATAAATTCATTATAAATTACATAATAAAAATAAATAAAAGAAAAATAATGAAAAATAAATAAAATACTAAAAAAGATAAATTCCACCAAAATGGTGTCTTCAAATCTCCATGGGCTCCCATTTGGCATTGGAAAAGCTCACACATAAACAAACACAAACAATGGTGATGTTAGTAAAAAAAATGGATTAAACATATAACATATGAAAATGAAAAAATAAATAAAATAAAATGTATCATGTATGACAAATCAGTTAAATGACATAATAAAAATAAGTAACTTAACATATTAACAATTCAACATGCATTAAAACATAAATAATAATAATAATAATGATAAAAGTAATAATAACATTAAAGAAGAATAATAATAATAATAATAATAATAATAATAATAATAATCACAATAATAATAATAAAACAAAAGTAGTAGTAGTAGTAGTAGTAGTAGTAGTAGTAGTAGTACTACTACTAATAATAATAATAATAATAATAATAATAATAATAATAATAATAATAAAGAAGATGAACAATCAAGCAAGCAAAAATAACAAGAAATAAAATAAGCAAAACATGTTAAAACATGTTAGATAATAATAATAATAATAATAATATATGAACAAAGGTAGTGATAATAATAATAATAATAATAATAATAATAATAATAATAATAATAATAATAACAACAACAACAACAAAAGATGAACAATCAAATCAATATGCAAGAATAAAATAAAATATGCTAAAAATATTAAATCACATAACTAAATCACATAAACAATTTAAAAAACAACAAAAGATTTAAAAATCTACATGATGACTAATTAATTGTAAACAAAAATTAAATTAAAAATTGAGCCTAAAATGCTTACTCTCAAAATTTGATTTGATAAATGAAGGTGGATGATCAATTTTCTTGTCTTAATTTATAAGAATAAGATTAGAAAAATAAAATATTGAAGAGAAATTTTATCTCAAGAACAAAAAATTAACCTTTTTTTGTCTCAAGAAAAAAAAATTGTTAAATAAAAAGAAAAAATTTCTAAGAGCAAAAATTGTTCTTTTTTCCTTAAGAATTAACTTGGAAAAATTAATTGGAATAACAAAAATTGTTCTTTTTTCCTTAAGAATTAACTTGGAAAAATTAATTGGAATATTTGGAGAATTTTTCTTGAAAAAGAAGAAGAAAATATTTTTTTAAAGAAAAATCCCCTTTTAATTCTCTCTCTAAAAATCCTTTTATGCCTCCCAAAAATCATATTTTTATTGAAGAAATTAAAACAATTTAAATCTCATTAACTAAAAAATATTGAATAATTTGAAAGGTTAGAAGACAAAAGGTTTTAAAAATTAAATTATACAAAAAAAATTGTAGAAAAACATGAATTTTGGGCCAAAAACGACCAAAAGGCTGCTGAAGGGGCGACGGGCTCACGGCTGGGGCAAGACAACGCATAGATTAGATGCCACAACGGAGGAGGTTAGACACCGCATCAATAGGTTAGATACCTACACGGCTGGGGCTGTGACGCCCGTTCCCTAACGACAAACTAGCTCAGGTAATCTTAGTTAGAGAAGGTCGCACACACACACAGAAACACATGCGGAAACTGAATAATAAAATTTCATCACACACTATTTTAATTCATGCATCATATGCCAACTACTATTAGTCACACGCCTTAGCTATTCACATGACACACATACATGTGGGAGGTTACATCCGTGATTACTACATTATTACATGCCTTTACATATTCAAAATACATATTAACCATATAAAACTTATACAAAAGTCCCAAATAACAAGCCCCCAAACCTACACTATATACTTCCTATTGTTGACCGTACCAAAATGCGGGGGACGTCCTTCAGTCACCTCTCGTCTGTACCTGCACGGATTAGAGTAAATCCATGCTAAGCGATAACGCTTAGTGGGGAACTCATACATATAGCATATAATTTATCACACATCAGAATCATCATACATAACATGCTAATAATCATGCCAGATTAACCATTACTATATTCAATCATAAGGCATCAATTACTTATTTACATTTCCATACTTCCTTGTATCACAATCACTTCTGTTTATATTTAATTAACTTTTAGCCGATTAACCAATTAGCCTTTTTGCCACTTTGCCTGCAATTCAAAGACGCGGATAACGGGTATCGCATCAGTATCTCTCAGATACCAGTAATCTCATCGAGACTACTTTTTCACATTAGCACCTTCTGGTGCTTCATATCACATTAGTACCTTCTGGTACCTTTCATCATTCCACATATAACACAATCCAGTAAGGATAATCGCATTGTGATTCCCATGGAATCAGACACATTTAACGCATGGGGCTGCAGCACTTGACCCTATAGACATGCCTAACTATCCACTACTTGACTCGCAGGCTTAAGTTGTTAAACACGTTATTCAGTTCACTTTTCACTTTACACATTTGTATTAGCACACAGCCATACATTTCATTTGCATATTCAATATACTTTCAAATTCAGTCTTCACATTTAATATTCACATAACTTAGCCCATTTAGAAGTCATCATAGTTGTATGCATTTGTAGATCACTTAACACATATAGATTACTTACTCATGCTGTCCTTCATTTCAGCTTAAAGCCATGCCATTTGAATGACCAAACACATTAGGATTATATTGCCAAAACAGGGTGGGTCACGGTCACAATGGATTTCATTGTCACCGTGACATATTGAAGTCCAAAACAGAATGCAAATTGGGGACATGTCACGGTCACAACCAATTTCATTGTCACCGTGATGTGTTCCCAACTCTCGGCAGAATGCAACCTGAGGGTATGTCACGGTCACAATGAATCCCATTGTCATCGTGACATATTCTCACTTTGCAAAACAGAATGCTCCCTTGGGTACCTCACGGTCACAATGAAGTTCAATGTCACCGTGACATGCCAAAATCCATTAGGCAGAATTGAACTCAAGCATACCTCACGGTCACAATGGATTTCATTGTCACCGTGACCTATGCAAAAACACCATAACATGGTTATGTTTTTCAGTCCATTTCTTCCTTCTCATTAAGACTTCAAATCTCATTCTCACTTTTGGCAATCAACCCAAATACATCAACCACACAATCAATAACACATACCTGATTTTCCCTTCTTGTTTGGCATTCAATAATAGTACAAATCATAATCACTTTCAAGCACTTTATCACAATCATATTGCTACTATAATCATACAATTTAGCATCACATATTTCATGCTCAACCTTCAATTTCACATATCATGCAATTCAGTTCAAAACCCTATTTAACCAACACTAATCACATATTCATACAATTAGGGTTTGTTCCCAAACCTCGTCGCCTTAGCTCCTAATTACGACGGACGCTCGGCTCGTCGATTACAGCCTTTCCTTTATCTCTTTTCACTTCTTCAGCTAACAAAACAACACAGATGCTCAAGCTCAAACTCAAACCAATAATATCCCATCCAAACCAGCTCAACCAAGAAGAAAGAGTAGAAGATGAGAATATGCACTTATTCACTTACCTCTTAGGTTTAACCCTTAATTCTTGAGCAACTTAACATCAATATACTTACCCTTTTTTAACACTCACTCCCATGCAAGAAAGAAAAGAGAAGAACACAGAAAATTGCTAGATTACACAAATGAAACTCTTCCCTTCCCTTAACTCACTCTTGCATGCAAAGGTGTAGGTGGCATCCTCTCAAGAAGCCACACGGAAACCACTTCCTCTAATCTGCCTCCACTTTCCATTAAATCAAGTTATTTTATTCTTAGTTAATCCTTCCTTTAACTAGTTAATCAGCCTTTAACTCATGCTTAGCACAAACATTCATAATTACCATTTAACCCCTTAACTATACTGCTTTCTTTCAATTAAGTCCAATCCTACACATTCAATCCACTCACTCACATGCCAAATTAGGTTAATTCTCTTAGGGTACAAATCCGGCCATGACAACTCTCCCCTCCTTAAAGAATTTCGTCCTCGAAATTCATACCTGAGTGGAATAGTTGTGGATGCTGTTCTCGCATTGCCGCTTCTGGTTCCCAAGTTGCTTCTTCAACACCATGGTGCTGCCAGAGTACTTTCACAAGTGGTATCTGCTTGTTCCGAAGTTGTCTGACTTCTTTTGCTAAGATCACTATTGGTTTTTCATCATAAGTGAAATCTGACTGCACTTCCACTTCTGGTAGAGATAGCACATGGGAATCATCTGACCTATATTTTCTTAACATAGACACATGGAACACATCATGTAGCTTAGCCAAAGTCGGAGGCAAAGCCAACCGATAAGCTACAAAACCTACTCTTTCAAGCACTTCATATGGCCCAATAAACCTTGGACTCAGCTTCCCCTTTTTTACCAAATCGCAGTACCTTCCTCCAAGGAGACACTTTCAGAAACACTTTATCACCTACACTGAACTCAATATCTCTTCTCTTCAAATCAGCATACGACTTCTGTCTGTCACTTGCTGCCTTCAATCTTTGCTGTATGATTTTAGCTTTCTCTTCTATATCACGAACCAAATCTGGCCCTATGACTCTGCTTTCATTCAATTCTGTCCAGCAAATCGGTGAACGACATTTCCTTCCATACAAAACTTCATACGGTGCCATACCAATACTGGTCTGATAACTGTTGTTATAAGCAAATTCTATAAGCGGAAGATACCTATCCCAACTCTTAGAAAAATCCAAAACACACGCTCGCATCAAATCTTCCAAAACCTGAATAATTCTTTCCGATTGTCCATCGGTTTGTGGATGGAAAGCAGTACTGAAATTCAATTTCGTACCCAACGCTGCCTGTAAACTCCTCCAAAATTTAGAAGTGAATCTGGGATCCCTATCAGAAACAATAGACAAAGGTATCCCATGCAATAGGACAATTTCCCTTACATACAATTCAGCCAACTTTTCCATAGAATAATCCATCCGAACAGGTATAAAGTGAGCTGATTTCGAAAACCTGTCCACAATAACCCATACTGCGTCTTGTTGTCTTGAGGTCAGAGGCAATCCAGTAACAAAATCCATCGTGATATTATCCCATTTCCATTGGGGAATAGGGAGTGGATGCAACATTCCCTGGGGCACTTGATGCTCCGCTTTAACTTGTTGATAGACAAGGCACTTAGACACATATTCCACTACATCCTTCTTCATCCCTGGCCACCAATACAACTGTTTCATATCTTGATACATCTTGTTTCCACCTGGATGCATAGTGAATACTGTATTATGAGCCTCGTGCATCAATCTCTTCCTTAATTCTTTATCGTTGGCCACACACATTCTATTCTTATACAGCAGTATTCCATCTTCATTCACTGAATAGTCAGTCTTATCCATATCACCAACTGACTGCAGAACTTGTTGCAATCTCCCATCACTTCTCTGAGCAACTATTAACTCATCTTTCAGAACCGGTCTTGCTTTCAACTGTGCTAATAAAGCTCCATCTGCAGAAAACCTCCACTCAATCCGCTTTAACTGTAATGCTGAAATTGACTTCCTACTCAAAGCATCGGCCACTACGTTAGCTTTTCCTGGATGATAATCCACAATACAATCATAATCTTTAAACAACTCGAGCCACCTTCGTTGTCTCAGATTCAGTTCCTTCTGTGTAAGCAGATATTTCAAACTCTTGTGATCCGTGTAAATTCTACACTTCTCACCATACAGGTAATGTCGCCAAATCTTTAAAGCAAACACTACTGCAGCCAATTCCAAATCATGAGTCGGATAATTCTGCTCATGCGGTTTCAATTGCCTTGACGCATACGCTATCACCTTCCCCTCTTGCATCAATACACAACCCAATCCGACACCTGAAGCATCGGTATACAATACATACTCTTTACCAGTCATAGGCTGTGTAAGAATCGGTGCTTCTACTAACATCTTCCTCAACCGATCAAAACTTGCTTGACATCTTTCAGACCACTCATATTTCATTCCTTTACGTAACAATCTTGTCAACGGTGAAGCTATTACTGAAAATCCTTTCACAAACCTTCTGTAATATCCAGCCAACCCTAAGAAACTGCGAATCTCTAACACATTCTTAGGCGGTTTCCAATTCACAATTGCTTCTATCTTAGTTGGATCCACTTTAACTCCTTCAGATGAGATCACATGACCCAGAAATGATACCTCTTTGAGCCAGAACTCACACTTACTGAGTTTGGCATACAGCTGATGTTCTTGCAAAGTCAGAAGTACAACTCTCAAATGCTGTTCATGTTCCTTTTCATTTCTTGAATATACCAAAATATCGTCTATGAACACAACCACAAACTGATCCAAGTACGGTCTGAACACCCGATTCATTAAATCCATGAATGCAGCTGGCGCATTGGTTAACCCGAATGACATTACTAGAAATTCATAATGCCCATAACGAGTTCTAAACGCGGTCTTAGGTACATCTTCCTTCTTCACTTGCAACTGATAATACCCTGAACGCAAGTCAATCTTTGAGAATACCCCGGCTCCCCTTAACTGATCAAACAAGTCTTCAATTCGAGGTAAAGGATATCGATTCTTTACTGTCACTTTATTCAACTGTCGATAATCAATACACATTCTCATTGTACCATCTTTCTTTTTAACAAACAACACTGGTGCTCCCCAAGGAGAAACACTGGGTCTAATAAAACCCCTGTTCAGTAATTCTTGCAACTGCTCCTTCAATTCCTTCAACTCAGTTGGAGCCATTCTATAGGGTGCCTTAGATACCGGTACAGTTCCTGGTACCACGTCAATTGATAACTCAACTTCTCTTATTGGTGGTACACCGCTCAATTCTTCAGGAAACACGTCAGGAAACTCTCCGACTATTGGTATCTCTTGCATCTTTACCTGTTCTCTCTTACTATCTAATACCAGGGCCAAATAAGCTTCACATCCTTTTCTCATACACCGACAGGCTTGCATAGCAGATATCACATTCACAAGAGGATTAGTGCACACTCCTCTCACTGTCGCTCTGTTACCCTTACCATCAGAGAGTATAACTATTTTCTTCTTGCACTTAACATCCGCATCATACTTAGTTAACCAATCCATACCCAGAATCAAATCAAACTCATCAAATGGTAGTTCAATCAAATCCGCTGGAAACACACTACCTTGAACTTCTAATGCACAGTTTCGATACACTCTGTTCACATTAACATTACCTCCCAAAGGGCTAGACACACATATATCATATTTTAAACATTCAACTTTAGGCATCTTTTCACATATCTTTTTATCACATACATATGAATGAGTTGAACCAGGATCAATAAGTGCAAACATTTCCACACCACAAAGTAGAATAGTACCTGCTATCACCTCAAGCGCGTCCTGATCCTCTCGTGCCCTCATAGCATAAGCCCGCACTGAAGCCTCATCAGGTCTATCCATAATCTCAGAATCGACTGCACCTCTGGACTGACTACCTCTGCCACATCCTCTTCCTCTTCCTCTGTTCGTAGAAGGCAAGTTTGAACCACCCCTACTCTACTCTTGTTGATTTCCTGACATCTCATAGGTATTTGGGCAATTAGCAATGAAATGCTCAGTGCTCCCACATCTATAACAAGCACCCGACACTCTCCAGCATTCTCCTCTATGCCTCTTACCACAATGAGGACACTCATGAACCTCACTTCTATTACCAGATGTTCCTCTTCCAGAACCAGATGCTGAGGGAGCGCCTCGCTTCTTATCTCTCGCTGCAGAACTGAACCCTGATTTCGCAGGTGATGCCACATGAGAATCTCTTGATCTTTTCCCCGTCTGGGAACCACCTCTATTCGCATTCTTCCTTTGTCTCCATTCTCTTTGGGCTCCCAAAGTCCTTTCAGCTCTCAAAGCTGCTTGTACAATTCGATAGTAACTTATATTCTGCTCCGTGGTTAAGGAAATCAGCAAAGCTTTAATTTCCTCAATCAATCCATCCTCAAACTGTTGACATCGCAACACATCAGTTAAGACACCTTTCGGCGCATATTTGCTTAAGCGACAGAATTCTGCTTCATACTCCGCCACTGTCATAGTCCTCTGTCTCAAACTCAAGAACTTCTTCCAATTTGCCTCTCGATGTGCTTTAGTAATATACTTGTTCTAGAATTCTTTTTCAAAGAACTCCCAGTTTAATGGTTCAGGAAGCATCGGATTCTGCAGGACCAGCTTCCACCAATCATATACAGGACCTTGGAGTAATGACTCCACACATTCAACCCACTGATCTGGAGGACATCGTATCTCCTTAAGAATCCTTTCCACCTTCTCAATCCAGTACTCTGCTTTTTCTGACTCATCTAACCTTGTTCCATGAAATTCCTCCAAACCATGCTTCCTCAAAGATTCTATTGGGGCTCTTGGCGCCATCATACGTTCCATCACTCTCGCCATATCTTGTGTCATTTTCATCATGGCTTCCATAGGCCCAAATCGAATCTCATTCCCATAGCCAACAGATCTAGACTGCCCAGACCCTGTCACCTCAGCTTCACGAGGATTCACACTCTCGGCAGATTCCTCACCGGTATGCCTTCCAGAATCCATCTTACTACACAGATTAAACAAGGACTTCCGCATTAGGTCAACAAACTATACACATCTTATCTACCCAATTCCCAGAAAAGAATCAACCTAGGCTCTGATACCACAACTTGTGACGCCCGTTCCCTAACGACAAACTAGCTCAGCTAATCTTAGTTAGAGAAGGTCGCACACACACACAGAAACACTTGCGGAAACTGAATAATAAAATTTCATCACACACTATTTTAATTCATGCATCACATGCCAACTACTATTAGTCACACGCCTTAACTATTCACATGACACACATACATGTGGGAGGTTACATCCGTGATTACTACATTATTACATGCCTTTACATATTCAAAATACATATTAACCATATAAAACTTATACAAAAGTCCCAAATAACAAGCCCCCAAACCTACACTATATACTTCCTATTGTTGACCGTACCAAAATGCGGGGGACGTCCTTCAGTCACCTCTCGTCCGTACCTGCACGGATTAGAGTAAATCCATGCTAAGCGATAACGCTTAGTGGGGAACTCATACATATAGCATATAATTTATCACACATCAGAATCATCATACATAACATGCTAATAATCATGCCAGATTAACCATTACTATATTCAATCATAAGGCATCAATTACTTATTTACATTTCCATACTTCCTTGTATCACAATCACTTTTGTTTATATTTAATTAACTTTTAGCCGATTAACCAATTAGCCTTTTTGCCACTTTGCCTGCAATTCAAAGACAAGGATAACGGGTATCGCATCAGTATCTCTCAGATACCAGTAATCTCATCGAGACTACTTTTTCACATTAGCACCTTCTGGTGCTTCATATCACATTAGTACCTTCTGGTACCTTTCATCATTCCACATATAACACAATCCAGTAAGGATAATCGCATTGTGATTCCCATGGAATCAGACACATTTAACGCATGGAGCTGCAGCACTTGACCCTATAGACATGCCTAACTATCCACTACTTGACTCGCAGGCTTAAGTTGTTAAACACGTTATTCAGTTCACTTTTCACTTTACACATTTGTATTAGCACACAGCCATACATTTCATTTGCATATTCAATATACTTTCAAATTCAGTCTTCACATTTAATATTCACATAACTTAGCCCATTTAGAAGTCATCATAGTTGTATGCATTTGTAGATCACTTAACACATATACATTACTTACTCATGCTGTCCTTCATTTCAGCTTAAAGCCATGCCATTTGAATGACCAAACACATTAGGATTATATTGCCTAAACAGGGTGGGTCACGGTCACAATGGATTTCATTGTCACCGTGACATATTGAAGTCCAAAACAGAATGCAAATTGGGGACATGTCACGGTCACAACCAATTTCATTATCACCGTGATGTGTTCCCAACTCTCGGCAGAATGCAACCTGAGGGTATGTCACGGTCACAATGAATCCCATTGTCATCGTGACATATTCTCACTTTGCAAAACAGAATGCTCCCTTGGGTACCTAACGGTCACAATGAAGTTCATTGTCACCGTGACATGCCAAAATCCATTAGGCAGAATTGAACTCAAGCATACCTCACGGTCACAATGGATTTCATTGTCACCGTGACCTATGCAAAAACACCATAACATGGTTATGTTTTTCAGTCCATTTCTTCCTTCTCATTAAGACTTCAAATCTCATTCTCACTTTTGGCAATCAACCCAAATACATCAACCACACAATCAATAACACATACCTGATTTTCCCTTCTTGTTTGGCATTCAATAATAGTACAAATCATAATCACTTTCAAGCACTTTATCACAATCATATTGCTACTATAATCATACAATTTAGCATCACATATTTCATGCTCAACCTTCAATTTCACATATCATGCAATTCAGTTCAAAACCCTATTTAACCAACACTAATCACATATTCATACAATTAGGGTTTGTTCCCAAACCTCGTCGCCTTAGCTCCTAATTACGACGGACGCTCGGCTCGCCGATTACAGCCTTTCCTTTATCTCTTTTCACTTCTTCAGCTAACAAAACAACACAGATGCTCAAGCTCAAACTCAAACCAATAATATCCCATCCAAACCAGCTCAACCAAGAAGAAAGAGTAGAAGATGAGAATATGCACTTATTCACTTACCTCTTAGGTTTAACCCTTAATTCTTGAGCAACTTAACATCAATATACTTACCCTTCTTTAACACTCACTCCCACGCAAGAAAGAAAAGAGAAGAACACAGAAAATTGCTAGATTACACAAATGAAACTCTTCCCTTCCCTTAACTCACTCTTGCATGCAAAGGTGTAGGTGGCATCCTCTCAAGAAGCCACACGGAAACCACTTCCTCTAATCTGCCTCCACTTTCCATTAAATCAAGTTATTTTATTCTTAGTTAATCCTTCCTTTAACTAGTTAATCAGCCTTTAACTCATGCTTAGCACAAACATTCATAATTACCATTTAACCCCTTAACTATACTGCTTTCTTTCAATTAAGTCCAATCCTACACATTCAATCCACTCACTCACATGCCAAATTAGGTTAATTCTCTTAGGGTACAAATCCGGCCATGACAACTCTCCCCTCCTTAAAGAATTTCGTCCTCGAAATTCATACCTGAGTGGAATAGTTGTGGATGCTGTTCTCGCATTGCCGCTTCTGGTTCCCAAGTTGCTTCTTCAACACCATGGTGCTGCCAGAGTACTTTCACAAGTGGTATCTGCTTGTTCCGAAGTTGTCTGACTTCTTTTGCTAAGATCACTATTGGTTTTTCATCATAAGTGAAATCTGACTGCACTTCCACTTCTTGTAGAGATAGCACATGGGAATCATCTGACCTATATTTTCTTAACATAGACACATGGAACACATCATGTAGCTTAGCCAAAGTCGGAGGCAAAGCCAACCGATAAGCTACAAAACCTACTCTTTCAAGCACTTCATATGGCCCAATAAACCTTGGACTCAGCTTCCCCTTTTTACCAAATCGCAGTACCTTCCTCCAAGGAGACACTTTCAGAAACACTTTATCACCTACACTGAACTCAATATCTCTTCTCTTCAAATCAGCATACGACTTCTGTCTGTCACTTGCTGCCTTCAATCTTTGCTGTATGATTTTAGCTTTCTCTTCTATATCACGAACCAAATCTGGCCCTATGACTCTGCTTTCATTCAATTCTGTCCAGCAAATCGGTGAACGACATTTCCTTCCATACAAAACTTCATACGGTGCCATACCAATACTGGTCTGATAACTGTTGTTATAAGCAAATTCTATAAGCGGAAGATACCTATCCCAACTCTTAGAAAAATCCAAAACACACGCTCGCATCAAATCTTCCAAAACCTGAATAATTCTTTCCGATTGTCCATCGGTTTGTGGATGGAAAGCAGTACTGAAATTCAATTTCGTACCCAACGCTGCCTGTAAACTCCTCCAAAATTTAGAAGTGAATCTGGGATCCCTATCAGAAACAATAGACAAAGGTATCCCATGCAATAGGACAATTTCCCTTACATACAATTCAGCCAACTTTTCCATAGAATAATCCATCCGAACAGGTATAAAGTGAGCTGATTTCGAAAACCTGTCCACAATAACCCATACTGCGTCTTGTTGTCTTGAGGTCAGAGGCAATCCAGTAACAAAATCCATCGTGATATTATCCCATTTCCATTGGGGAATAGGGAGTGGATGCAACATTCCCTGGGGCACTTGATGCTCCGCTTTAACTTGTTGATAGACAAGGCACTTAGACACATATTCCACTACATCCTTCTTCATCCCTGGCCACCAATACAACTGTTTCATATCTTGATACATCTTGTTTCCACCTGGATGCATAGTGAATACTGTATTATGAGCCTCGTGCATCAATCTCTTCCTTAATTCTTTATCGTTGGCCACACACATTCTATTCTTATACAGCAGTATTCCATCTTCATTCACTGAATAGTCAGTCTTATCCATATCACCAACTGACTGCAGAACTTGTTGCAATCTCCCATCACTTCTCTGAGCAACTATTAACTCATCTTTCAGAACCGGTCTTGCTTTCAACTGTGCTAATAAAGCTCCATCTGCAGAAAACCTCCACTCAATCCGCTTTAACTGTAATGCTGAAATTGACTTCCTACTCAAAGCATCGGCCACTACGTTAGCTTTTCCTGGATGATAATCCACAATACAATCATAATCTTTAAACAACTCGAGCCACCTTCGTTGTCTCAGATTCAGTTCCTTCTGTGTAAGCAGATATTTCAAACTCTTGTGATCCGTGTAAATTCTACACTTCTCACCATACAGGTAATGGCGCCAAATCTTTAAAGCAAACACTACTGCAGCCAATTCCAAATCATGAGTCGGATAATTCTGCTCATGCGGTTTCAATTGCCTTGACGCATACGCTATCACCTTCCCCTCTTGCATCAATACACAACCCAATCCGACACCTGAAGCATCGGTATACAATACATACTCTTTACCAGTCATAGGCTGTGTAAGAATCGGTGCTTCTACTAACATCTTCCTCAACCGATCAAAACTTGCTTGACATCTTTCAGACCACTCATATTTCATTCCTTTACGTAACAATCTTGTCAACGGTGAAGCTATTACTGAAAATCCTTTCACAAACCTTCTGTAATATCCAGCCAACCCTAAGAAACTGCGAATCTCTAACACATTCTTAGGCGGTTTCCAATTCACAATTGCTTCTATCTTAGTTGGATCCACTTTAACTCCTTCAGATGAGATCACATGACCCAGAAATGATACCTCTTTGAGCCAGAACTCACACTTACTGAGTTTGGCATACAGCTGATGTTCTTGCAAAGTCCGAAGTACAACTCTCAAATGCTGTTCATGTTCCTTTTCATTTCTTGAATATACCAAAATATCGTCTATGAACACAACCACAAATTGATCCAAGTACGGTCTGAACACCCGATTCATTAAATCCATGAATGCAGCTGGCGCATTGGTTAACCCGAATGACATTACTAGAAATTCATAATGCCCATAACGAGTTCTAAACGCGGTCTTAGGTACATCTTCCTTCTTCACTTGCAACTGATAATACCCTGAACGCAAGTCAATCTTTGAGAATACCCCGGCTCCCCTTAACTGATCAAACAAGTCTTCAATTCGAGGTAAAGGATATCGATTCTTTACTGTCACTTTATTCAACTGTCGATAATCAATACACATTCTCATTGTACCATCTTTCTTTTTAACAAACAACACTGGTGCTCCCCAAGGAGAAACACTGGGTCTAATAAAACCCCTGTTCAGTAATTCTTGCAACTGCTCCTTCAATTCCTTCAACTCAGTTGGACCCATTCTATAGGGTGCCTTAGATACCGGTACAGTTCCTGGTACCACGTCAATTGATAACTCAACTTCTCTTATTGGTGGTACACCGCTCAATTCTTCAGGAAACACGTCAGGAAACTCTCCGACTATTGGTATCTCTTGCATCTTTACCTGTTCTCTCTTACTATCTAATACCAGGGCCAAATAAGCTTCACATCCTTTTCTCATACACCGACAGGCTTGCATAGCAGATATCACATTCACAAGAGGATTAGTGCACACTCCTCTCACTGTCGCTCTGTTACCCTTACCATCAGAGAGTATAACTATTTTCTTCTTGCACTTAACATCCGCATCATACTTAGTTAACCAATCCATACCCAGAATCAAATCAAACTCATCAAATGGTAGTTCAATCAAATCCGCTGGAAACACACTACCTTGAACTTCTAATGCACAGTTTCGATACACTCTGTTCACATTAACATTACCTCCCAAAGGGCTAGACACACATATATCATATTTTAAACATTCAACTTTAGGCATCTTTTCACATATCTTTTTATCACATACATATGAATGAGTTGAACCAGGATCAATAAGTGCAAACATTTCCACACCACAAAGTAGAATAGTACCTGCTATCACCTCAGGCGCGTCCTGATCCTCTCGTGCCCTCATAGCATAAGCCCGCACTGAAGCCTCATCAGGTCTATCCACAATCTCAGAATCGACTGCACCTCTGGACTGACTACCTCTGCCACGTCCTCTTCCTCTTCCTCTGTTCGTAGAAGGCAAGTTTGAACCACCCCTACTCTGCTCTTGTTGATTTCCTGACATCTCATAGGTATTCGGGCAATTAGCAATGAAATGCTCAGTGCTCCCACATCTATAACAAGCACCCGACACTCTCCAGCATTCTCCTCTATGCCTCTTACCACAATGAGGACACTCATGAACCTCACTTCTATTACCAGATGTTCCTCTTCCAGAACCAGATGCTGAGGGAGCGCCTCGCTTCTTACCTCTCGCTGCAGAACTGAACCCTGATTCCGCAGGTGATGCCACATGAGAATCTCTTGATCTTTTCCCCGTCTGGGAACCACCTCTATTCGCATTCTTCCTTTGTCTCCATTCTCTTTGGGCTCCCAAAGTCCTTTCAGCTCTCAAAGCTGCTTGTACAATTCGATAGTAACTTATATTCTGCTCCGTGGTTAAGGAAATCAGCAAAGCTTTAATTTCCTCAATCAATCCATCCTCAAACTGTTGACATCGCAACACATCAGTTAAGACACCTTTCGGCGCATATTTGCTTAAGCGACAGAATTCTGCTTCATACTCCGCCACTGTCAGAGTCCTCTGTCTCAAACTCAAGAACTTCTTCCAATTTGCCTCTCGATGTGCTTTAGTAATATACTTGTTCTAGAATTCTTTTTCAAAGAACTCCCAGTTTAATGGTTCAGGAAGCATCGGATTCTGCAGGACCAGCTTCCACCAATCATATGCAGGACCTTGGAGTAATGACTCCACACATTCAACCCACTGATCTGGAGGACATCGTATCTCCTTAAGAATCCTTTCCACCTTCTCAATCCAGTACTCTGCTTTTTTTGACTCATCTAACCTTGTTCCATGAAATTCCTCCAAACCATGCTTCCTCAAAGATTCTATTGGGGCTCTTGGCGCCATCATACGTTCCATCACTCTCGCCATATCTTGTGTCATTTTCATCATGGCTTCCATAGGCCCAAATGGAATCTCATTCCCATAGCCTACCGATCTAGACTGCCCAGACCCTGTCACCTCAGCTTCACGAGGATTCACACTCTCGGCAGATTCCTCACCGGTATGCCTTCCAGAATCCATCTTACTACACAGATTAAACAAGGACTTCCGCATTAGGTCAACAAACTATACACATCTTATCTACCCAATTCCCATAAAAGACTCAACCTAGGCTCTGATACCACAACTTGTGACGCCCGTTCCCTAACGACAAACTAGCTCAGCTAATCTTAGTTAGAGAAGGTCGCACACACACACAGAAACACATGCGGAAACTGAATAATAAAATTTCATCACACACTATTTTAATTCATGCATCACATGCCAACTACTATTAGTCACACGCCTTAGCTATTCACATGACACAGATACATGTGGGAGGTTACATCCGTGATTACTACATTATTACATGCCTTTACATATTCAAAATACATATTAACCATATAAAACTTATACAAAAGTCCTAAATAACAAGCCCCCAAACCTACACTATATACTTCCTATTGTTGACCGTACCAAAATGCGGGGGACGTCCTTCAGTCACCTCTCGTCCGTACCTGCACGGATTAGAGTAAATCCATGCTAAGCGATAACGCTTAGTGGGGAACTCATACATATAGCATATAATTTATCACACATCAGAATCATCATACATAACATGCTAATAATCATGCCAGATTAACCATTACTATATTCAATCATAAGGCATCAATTACTTATTTACATTTCCATACTTCCTTGTATCACAATCACTTATGTTTATATTTAATTAACTTTTAGCCGATTAACCAATTAGCCTTTTTGCCACTTTGCCTGCAATTCAAAGATGCGGATAACGGGTATCGCATCGGTATCTCTTAGATACCAGTAATCTCATCGAGACTACTTTTTCACATTAGCACCTTCTGGTGCTTCATATCACATTAGTACCTTCTGGTACCTTTCATCATTCCACATATAACACAATCCAGTAAGGATAATCGCATTGTGATTCCCATGGAATCAGACACATTTAACGCATGGGGCTGCAGCACTTGACCCTATAGGCATGCCTAACTATCCACTACTTGACTCGCAGGCTTAAGTTGTTAAACACGTTATTCAGTTCACTTTTCACTTTACACATTTGTATTAGCACACAACCATACATTTCATTTGCATATTCAATATACTTTCAAATTCAGTCTTCACATTTAATATTCACATAACTTAGCCCATTTAGAAGTCATCATAGTTGTATGCATTTGTAGATCACTTAACACATATACATTACTTACTCATGCTGTCCTTCATTTCAGCTTAAAGCCATGCCATTTGAATGACCAAACACATTAGGATTATATTGCCAAAACAGGGTGGGTCACGGTCACAATGGATTTCATTGTCACCGGGACATATTGAAGTC
The DNA here is from genome assembly GCA_947683425.1 of Excoecaria cochinchinensis. Classification (NCBI taxonomy): domain Eukaryota; kingdom Viridiplantae; phylum Streptophyta; class Magnoliopsida; order Malpighiales; family Euphorbiaceae; genus Excoecaria; species Excoecaria cochinchinensis. The sequence goes on from CANTUQ010000004.1 coordinate 11,973,109, forward strand.
CAAAACAGAATGCAAATTGGGGACATGTCACGGTCACAACCAATTTCATTGTCACCGTGATGTGTTCCCAACTCTCGGCAGAATGCAACCTGAGGGTATGTCACGGTCACAATGAATCCCATTGTCACCGTGACATATTCTCACTTTGCAAAACAGAATGCTCCCTTGGGTACCTCACGGTCACAATGAAGTTCATTGTCACCGTGACATGCCAAAATCCATTAGGCAAAATTGAACTCAAGCATACCTCACGGTCACAATGGATTTCATTGTCACCGTGACCTATGCAAAAACACCATAACATGGTTATGTTTTTCAGTCCATTTCTTCCTTCTCATTAAGACTTCAAATCTCATTCTCACTTTTGGCAATCAACCCAAATACATCAACCACACAATCAATAACACATACCTGATTTTCCCTTCTTGTTTGGCATTCAATAATAGTACAAATCATAATCACTTTCAAGCACTTTATCACAATCATATTGCTACTATAATCATACAATTTAGCATCACATATTTCATGCTCAACCTTCAATTTCACATATCATGCAATTCAGTTCAAAACCCTATTTAACCAACACTAATCACATATTCATACAATTAGGGTTTGTTCCCAAACCTCGTCGCCTTAGCTCCTAATTATGACGGACGCTCGGCTCGCCGATTACAGCCTTTCCTTTATCTCTTTTCACTTCTTCAGCTAACAAAATAACACAGATGCTCAAGCTCAAACTCAAACCAATAATATCCCATCCAAACCAGCTCAACCAAGAAGAAAGAGTAGAAGATGAGAATATGCACTTATTCACTTACCTCTTAGGTTTAACCCTTAATTCTTGAGCAACTTAACATCAATATACTTACCCTTCTTTAACACTCACTCCCACGCAAGAAAGAAAAGAGAAGAACACAAAAAATTGCTAGATTACACAAATAAAACTCTTCCCTTCCCTTAACTCACTCTTGCATGCAAAGGTGTAGGTGGCATCCTCTCAAGAAGCCACACGGAAACCACTTCCTCTAATCTGCCTCCACTTTCCATTAAATCAAGTTATTTTATTCTTAGTTAATCCTTCCTTTAACTAGTTAATCAGCCTTTAACTCATGCTTAGCACAAACATTCATAATTACCATTTAACCCCTTAACTATACTGCTTTCTTTCAATTAAGTCCAATCCTACACATTCAATCCACTCACTCACATGCCAAATTAGGTTAATTCTCTTAGGGTACAAATCCGGCCATGACAGGGGCTATACACCGCCTGGTTAGATGCCGCAACGAAAGAGGTTAGACACCGCACCAAAAGGTTAGATACCGACAACGACTGGGGCTATACACTGCTTGGTTATATGTCGCAATAAAAGAGGTTATACACCGCATGAATAGGTTAGATACCGACAACGGTTATGGCTATACACGCCACAGGATAGATGCCGCAAACGATGGAGGTTAGACACCACATCAAGGTCGACTATGGACCGCAATGGCTGAGACTAGACACTGCATAGGTTAGATGCCAAAATGACGAGGTTAACACGTCGACAAATTAACGGTAACTACCCAACAACCAATATTCAGACTGGGAAGACAGCTGCTTCAGGTACGTGTCTCTTCCTTCTTTCTTTGAGTTTTGGCTCACCTAGGCACCCATGCACTACGTTCCCCAAAACTGGGGGCAACTGTAGACTTTGAGTCCTAAGGCAGCCCAGACCAAGGTTACCCAGTGATGAAAATATACTTGTTCACAGAAAAAATAAAACATATCTATATATATATAAGTGATGATTTCCTTACCGATGCCCTTCGTTTTAATCAAAAAGAGAAAAAGAATAAAAAATAAAAATACTAGTTATTTCTTGCTTTCGGTGGCCTGCAGTCATGCGTTCGTGCGACGCATGTGAAGTGGGCGAAAAAGTTGTCTTTTGCACTCTGGGGTTATAGAACGACCGTTAGGACTTCCACAGGGGCCACGCCATATTCTTTAGTATATGGGACGGAAGCAGTACTGCCAATTGAGATAGAACTCAAATCATTGAGGTTGGTCATGGAGGCCCAAGCTTCGGAGGCTTAATGGGCACAACAACGGTTGCAACATCTGAACATGCAAGATAAGACCAGGTTAAGGGCCTACTATCGCAATCAAATTTATCAGAAAAGGCTTGCTAGATCATTCGAGAAGAAAGTCAAGAAACACCCGTTAAAGGAAGGGGATTTGGTATTCAAGCAAATGAGACTTGGTGCACCGGATATAAGGCGAAAATTCAGACCGACGTGGGAAGGCCTTTTCATTCTCAAAAAGTTGTTGTCAAAAGGGGCGGCAATTCTGGCAGATAATGACGACAATGAGTTCAAGGAGCCGATCAACATTGATAGACTCAAGAGGATCTATGGCTAAAGACTAAAAATCAAAAGAAGAAAATAAAAGCCCCGCAGGTCAAAAATTCAAAAAAGGCAGCCTTGCTAAAATTGGGTGCCTCGTCAGGGTGAAAAACAAAAAAAAGCATCCTGGGCAAAAATTAGAGGCTTGAGAGAAAATGTCCAATTAAGAAAACCCGAAAGGGCTAATTAGTAACAGGAGTTTGATGCTATCAAGATTTGTTCCATGAATGAATGTAGCTTTGCATTTTGAATTAGTGTTAAATGATGATCATGTATACTGAAATCATACTAAAATGTATACAATTTTGCGAAATGAAATAAAACTGAATTTATGCATTTATATTATTTTCTAGTTCTATTTTAAAAAGAAATACATCGCTCAAAATGCATACAAATCTTAACTAGGCTCTATCACTACTCTCGCCGGTCAGGTGTCTAAGTTGTCGAGTCTTGTTATCAACTGCGGGGCTGAGCACCCATCTCTTATATGCACTGGTAGAAGTTACAGAATGACTCTCGAAGGAGAGTATGATAGTCTTCACTGGTAGTTCGATCCAGAGGTCATGATATTGGGAGGCAAAGGCTGAAGATAGAACTCCACCTTGAAAAGATAAAGGCAGTGTCACTACATCCTGAGTCATCCCGAGCTGTCGATCACAGCGAGCTGTGATATAGAAAGTGGCTTTGCGAAGCTCGTATAAGGGAATACATCCCGAAGAGCCATTGATTATTACGGCAGAGAGGGGAAGCCAAGCATTCATAAAATTGATATCCTCGTCTGTTACCTCGCCGAGTCTGGTAATCCCTTCATCGAGAGTCGCGAATGAATACAATCGCTGATGGGGAAGGAAATGCCTTGGGGAATATTGACTGATAATCCTGGGAGGAGGTTCGGACACCAGTTTCAGTTTTTCTTGCAGCCATATTTGAAATTGAAAAAAGGAAAAAATAATAAAATAAAAATTAAAGAAAAAATAAAAATAAAAATTAATAAAAGCCGCTGGAGTGAGTTGGGTTCACCCTAGGAAAAAAATAAGGCATAGGGTTGTGTGAAAATCCGAAAAGGAAGCATTTTCTACTAAGAAAAGCTAGTGTGAAAATCCACAAGGGACGCACTACCTTAGAAAATAATGACGTACTTGGAGTAATAAGGGACTCCCAGAGAAGGAGGCAGAAGGCTCAGCATGGATAGAATGCAAACCCAGAATAGTCTCCACAAGGATCAGTAGGAAAGGGGTAAGGCCACGATGAAAATCATCCACTATCCCGAATAGACGAAGGTCACTAGTTAGCTGCTCAAAAGTCATAGTCAAATATCTCATGAGACAGAACAGGAAGATGACACCCGTACAAAACTTGGGAACATCAGAGAAATCCTCTAGTGCCTCAATCAGGGGCTCTAAGGTAAAAGTAGAACCCTGAGGGATCAACCGGGCAGCATCAGAATGGGGAATGCTCAAGGCTAATGTGATGTCCCGGGTATGAATCAGACCGCAATGGGGAATGCAGGGTAAGCCGCTAGGAGGATACCAGGCCCTAATGATTGCAGCAAATTCTTCGTGTAAAGGGCATAGTTCCTGATAAGTGAATCTGAAGACATGAAAACACAGGTCCCAGAAGCGGGAAGCAGCCAGAAGAAGGTTGTGATTTATCCTAGCTCTCCTCAAGAATTTCAGGCTAAAAAGTGGAGAAAGGGTGGTATTTCCCCAGGTTTGGGGGTTGTCCAAAATTCAATATATCTCGGTGATGGCAGAAATAGACATTGTCCAAGTGTTATAATTGAAAATTTAAAATTAATAAGGAAAAGTAAAGAAGAAAAGAGAGAAAAACCTGGAGAAAAGGCTTTGGCTGAGACTTGAAGTATTGAGAGTGCACAAATTCCAAGGAAAAAGGAGTATTTATAAGGAAGAGGCGACCGACGGGGAACCCGTCTATCGTGGATCCGATGGGAAGCCCATTTGGTCAACCTTGTTGACCCTAGGGAGATCTATTTCCTGCATGTTCCATGCATGTCACGCGCATAAAATAATTTATTGCACATTTCTATCGTCTTTAAAGTTTGACAGGGACGAGCATCAAGCATGGAAATCGAAGCAAATATATTCAGGGAGTAATTTAAAAATAAAAATAATAAAATAATTACAATGCATTTAATTAGCTAATTAATCAACTTAATTAGCTATTTAATGAGGGGGCAAAACCGAAGAGAAAAACGGAATTTTTAACGACCGACGGGCATGAAAAATTATAAAAGGGGCGCCCAGCGATGCCCCTTCAGTTTTCTCTTCTTCTTCCTTTTCTCTCTCACAAAAGCCAATGCCCTCTCTCCTTGTTTTCCCCTTTTCTGACTCATTTCTTGTCCATTTTGAGCACCACTTGCACCAAAACGGCCCTTGCACCGTCACGTACGCTTGGGATTACTTTTTTCGCACTTATGTCAAGTTTTTTCAGTACATTTCATCGACTACTATGTTAGTTTTTCCATTATTTTTACTTTTTTCTGCTTCTTTTTAAAGTAGTTTGCATGCAAAATGTATGCCTAGCATATTTTAACAAAATGTAGGACTAAATTCTGCCCATTTATGCTTTGGCCTTTTGGACTGTATACAAAGCATAACAATAGGAATATGAATATGCATGGACAAATAAAAATTACAAGTAAAAAAGAAAACTATGGACCTGTAAACTTGCCCTCATCTAACTTAGTCTTAGGAGTAGTCCGAACTATCTAAGACGCGAAAATAACATGCAGTGATGAAATTGTTGCTTGGGGCCTGAGGCTTGTCCCTCTATTTTTGTGGTTTTTTATGCAGGAGGTTGGGCATATCCCTGCCGGGGTGCTGCCCAAAAATTTTTTAAATTTTTTAATAGGCACATCCTTGCCGGGATGCTATAGAAATATTTTGGGTAGGCACATTTCAGCCGAAATGCTGCCGAAATTTCCAAAATTTATAATCTTTGGATCAGCTTTTACCTGCGATGATAATATGAACCTAATTTTTTCATCTCATTTTCAGGATGCCTCCGTAACATTCCCCGCAATCAGGCTGAGCCTCAGGCTCCTATGTGGATGAGCGATGAGGCTAGGGAGAGATTCAGAGCATTGGCTCACATACCGCCAGACCTTTCTTACAGAGTATGGGGATGCTGGAGGAGGTAGATGCTTTAGTGGCAGCTCTAGGATGGATGAAGTTCTTAAGGCCATCATTCCAGACTCACCCCGAGGTTGTTCGGGAGTTTTTGGCTACTCTCCACTATGGCGAATTTCAGAGGTCAGACACTGAGGAGGGAGTCACACAGTTTTGGGTCAGAGGGTACCACTATAGTATTACGCGCCAGAGTTTTGCCAAGGCCATGGGACTGCCACTTGGGGTTGATGTTATAATTCCCTAGAGGGCTATTAGGAGGCAGCACTGGGAGATGATCGCCATGCTGAGAGTGCCGTATGACCACGATACAGCGAAGAGTATGGTGCTCTCATCGTAAGCACTACGGTATGTACACAGGGTACTCTCCAACTCTTACCTGGGACGGGCAGGTAATCCGGGCTCAGTGAACGGGGCAGAGATTTCGAGTCTATGGGCCATGGTAGTAGGTCATCGCCTTAACATTAACCGTGAGATTGTGGCTAACCTGGTTAGAGTATCACGGGGAGCAGCCCCTATGGTATGGGCAGGAGGAGTGGTTACCAGATTATTGCTGCAGTTGGGGGCTGTGTCAGACATCTTTGGGCCTGCACTCGAGGAGAGTTTGTATGTAGACGCTCCAGCAACCTTGACCATGGGGATGATTACGTAGGTGACAGGTTAGGCAGAGGCATACCAGCTGCTCTCTATACATGAGACTAGGCAGATGTTCGGCCTTCTGTCACTACAACTAGCAGAGGAGGAGCCTCAGATGGAGGAGCAGCCTCCACACCAGCCAGGGTACCAGGAGCCACAGCCTCCATAGTAGCCAGGGTACCAGGAGCCACAACCTCCATAGCAGCCAGGGTACTAGGAACCACAGCCTCCATAGCAGTCTCAGGCAGAGGAGGAGCAGCGGCACACCCCCTTTGACATGGGCATAAAGTTTAGTGTGGACGAGCTATTAGTTACTCCTATGGCACAGAGGGTTTCGAGCCCCACTCCTACTCCTCCATCGTGGGTCCAGCGGTCAGTGCCTCAGGAGACTGGGAGGTTCCATCCTTATAGCTGGATAGGACATTCAGGGGCATCTACCTCTAGGCACCTCCTTCAGAGCACACAGTCGAGCTGACACCTTTCGCCCCATTGCCATCACCTCAGCCAGCCCAGCCGTTTCTTATGGCAGGACCTCCATCCTCGCCTCCATGGAGCGTCAATAGGAGAAGAGAGATTGAACGCTCCTTGAGCATCTCGAGGAGCGAGACCGAGTTATGCAGGAGCCGCAGAGCCAGCAGGAGAGGGTTATTCCAGAGCAGGGGAGGCTCATTGAGGAGCTGAGGTGGAGTTTGAGCACCTCCTATGACACAGCAGCTCAGAGGGTAGACACGGCTGTCCAGATAGTGGATGAGTCGATCAATGCCCTCAAGTTTCGGATAGAGGTCTTAGAGGGTGCTATACCGCTTGTATTCGCATCCCTTATGGAGTTCCGAGAGCAGACGGAGGCCAGCCTTGCAGGTATCAGGGAGTCGGCAAGGGATGAGACTATAAGACCGTCGAGGGCCTTCACAGAGCTGGGTGCCATAGTCAGAGAGACACTGGAGTTCATGGGAGTCTGTGCTCAGCCTTTCCTAGATGGGTACGCCCAGGTCCAGTTCCAGCTGGTCGACCCTACGAGGGGATAGCCCTTGTCTGCACCAATTGTCGTCCCTCCTTGTTTTCAGCCAAAGGTTAGACCCTCAGCACCTCCCAGCAGGCCTTCCACTTCCAGAGCTGGGTTATCTGCATCTTCGTCTCGCAGCCAGCCAGTGCACGTGTCGGATAACGAGGGGACCTGGAGGAGCCCTTGGATTACTTCCCTCTCTAGCATGTTCAGGGAGTCTACTTGATTGTATTTGTATATGAGTTGTAAAAAATTTATAATTTTGTTAATGAAAACATACATTTACATTTTGTTAAATTTATATTTGATTTTGTATATTTACATTGTGACTAACATCTTACATACATTTTCATAACGTTTGATAACACGAATAAGTAAGAAAAAAGAAATAAACGACAACATAAAAAATCATTTATAAGAATACAAAATAAATTGACTCACAATGAATTGATGAAAATCTTTTATAACCACAGGAACATGACGTCACGCCGATCCAAAGATGGTCGATAGTCATACTCTGCTAACCGGATGGTGGTCAGCAAATCAAAAGTCATACTTTGCAGATCAGATAGGAGTCAGCAAATCAAAAATCATACCTTACAGGCTCGAAAGAGGCCAACAGGATAGAACACTCAATCATTCGCTTTGCAGATCGGATGGGGGTTAGAAAGGACACTGCACAAGCCGAGATGAGGCCAGTAAGACACACATGATGGGATAAATCACAACTGAGAGGTGGTTAGATAACACTACCTTTCACAGCAAGGATACCGCACAAGCAGAGACGAGGCCAGCGAGACACACGCGATAGAGCAGATCGCAACAGGGTTGTAGTTAGATAACACTACCTCTCAACATTCAAAAATCGTGCATGTCGAGACGAGGCCAGCGAGACACACGCAATAGAACAGATCGCAACAGGGACACTACCTCTCAACATTAAGACATCATGCAAGCTGATACGAGGCTAGCGGTACACGTGCAATAGACCAAGATGCAAGTGGGTTGCAGTTAGATAACATTGCCTCTCACGACGCTCAGACATTGGGCAGGCTGAGACGAGGCCAGCCGGGGGAAGGTGTCACATTCCAAATATGACCCAGTAGAATTACATGTTTATTTGGATGTGTAAAAGGGGTATTTTAGTAATTTATGCAAGTGGATTAAGGACTTAATTGAAGAGTTATTTAAAGTATTTAATGGAAGAATTTTTATTAGTGATCAATTGGTAATTTATAAGGATTTATAAGAGAATTTACAAGGACTTAGAAGCAAAAGAGCAAGAAAGTTAAAGGAAGAAAGTGAGGTCCAATAGTAGAGTGACATGTGTATGAATTTATAAATTTGAGCCGAAATATGTGACCAAGGCCTATTGGGAGGCAAAGTGGAATGAATTTATAAATTTGAAGCAAAGAAACTTATTGGTCAGTGACTACGAGAAAGATTTTAGCCGGTTGACGAAGTATGTACCCGAACCGCTGCTGACGGAAGACTTTAAGTGCCAGCATTTTCAGGGTGGATTAAGAGGAGTCATTAGAGGTCCATTGTCAGCCATGGCAGTTATGCATCCGGTTGGATACTATCAGTTAGTAGCTGTAGTGATAAATTTGGAAGAATCCGAAATAGCAAAGCAAAGAATAGAACAAAAGAGGAAAGCACCAGATGGTGGATTTGCTAGTAACAAGAAGTCTAAAGGTGCTCCGGTAGGACAAGGAACTAGAGGGATTGCTCAAGTGCCTTCCAAGGTGGGAAGTGTAGCACCGCCCGTGAGTAGAGGAAATAGAGCACCGGAGTGTGATCATTGCCAAAGGTACCATTGGGGTACATGCCGCAAGATCACTAGAGCATGCTTCAAGTGCGAGAGTATGGAGCATCGGTTTGCTAATTGCCCCAATCGGCAAGAGAATAAGAGCTAATAAAAAAGCAAAGCGAGTGGAGGTAGATCAAATGCAACCAGAAGCAACTAGGATAGGAGTAGAGCTCCTCAGGCGCCATCGAAAATCGTGCATCGACCTGGTACTACGAGAGAGTATTTTTTGGCTCAATTCTATGTGATGATCAGAGAGGATACTCCAGAGGCTGCAGGTCCTTCCAGTAAATGTTGATTAGTTAAGTTTATATTTGAGTTTGGTTTTGGTATTTTTAGCGGGCAAATTTCGAGGACGAAATTTCTTAAGGAGGAGAGAGTCATCACATCCCAAATATGGCCTAGTAGAATTGCATGTTTATTTGGATGTGTAAAAGGGGCATTTTGGTAATTTATGCAAGTGGATTAAAGACTTAATTGAAGAGTTATTTAAAGTATTTAATGGAAGAATTTTTATTAGTGATCAATTGGTAATTTATAAGGATTTATAAGAGAATTTACAAGGACTTAGAAGCAAAAAAGCAAGAAAGTCTAAGGAAGAAAGTGAGGTCCAATAGTAGAGTGACATGTGGATAAGTGGGTGAGTGCATTAATGGGGATTTGAAAGGATTAGAGAGAGGGAAGGCAGAAATTTTTAGCTTCCCTTAGAAGCTATCTGATTTTGGCTCCTCTTCCCTACTCTCTCACATTTTCCTTCCTCTTTCTTTTCTCCATTTCTGCTCTCTTCCTTTGCACGTGTTGTTCTTCAATCTTTGAGCTAGATTTTTGAGTTTTGAAGGGTTCCAAGAGTTAGGTAGCTGCAAGTACTTTGGGTTTTCTTCTTCTTTTCCTACTCACGGATAAGATTTGGGTTATGTGGTTGTTTGCATGGGCTAACTAAGCTTTGGTTTTGATTGGATTTGTGTAAGAATCTGAAGAGAGGAGGAAGGATAAAGGGAAAGGAAAGATTGGATTTTGAAGCTAGTGGATTGAACTCCATTACCGGGTTTGGGAGTTAATTGTGGAAGTTATTTGAAAGTGTTCTGTCCATTCTTACTTTGGATCGTGTTTCTGAGTTATATGTTATTGTTAATTGTGTGTTTTGGTATATAGAAATGCATGAGTATAATAGCTTTGTGTATATGATCTATAAGATTTGTGATGAGTATTAATTGATGATGATTTGAATGATATTTGAGGTGAGTATACTTGAACATGAGAGGAAATTCTGGGTTTAAGAATCTTTGTAAATGCTATTTTGATGTGTAATGATATTGGTTGATTTGTGTTATTATTGTTGAATGTGTCTTAGCATGTATGTGATTTGGGTTTTGAATATATGTTAAGCATGATAATGTAATTTTGGATATGTGTTTCATAATGGTATATGCTAAAAATATGACCTTGGGAATGAGTTTATATGTATAATTGTTGAGGTTGTGTGAAGTGATAAGCATGTTGAGCTGAATTTACTTGAGTTTTATGAGAATCTGGGTCAGGGGGTGTTTACACGGCGGTAAGGATAGACCATACCGCCGTGTAACCGTTCTTTGGTTTGCTGTCCGTCGAGCCACACGGTTGTAAGGAATCCCATACCGCCGTGTAGAATGCGTGATTTGTGCAGTTTAGCTGGGCGGGACACAAGTCATGTCCCTCATGCACGACTCGTGCTCCCCCATTTTACACCGTGCTATGGCTTTGCCTTACCCCCATGTAAAGTGTCTTACATGGCGGTAAGACAAGGTCATACCGGCGTGTAAAACGCTACTGCCCCCACATTTTTGTAAATATTTTCTGTTGTTTCTTTTTGATCCTCTTTCTTTTAATTTGGCTTTATAACCTGTATTTGAGTATTATTAATTAGTAAATAAGATTTGTATGCAATGTATATGTCCTTAAAATTGATGAATATACATGTGTACAAGAAATTGTAAAATTATACTTGATATATTCTCTTTTATATGATCATTATTTTAGAACATGATTGAGTTGTTATTTAAGCCTGATAGTCATAGTAGTGGATGATAAGCGCTTATCAAGGGTTAGAGTGTGAGTGCAGCTACCATATGTTATTTGCTACATGCTGGCCCTGTTTTGGCCATATAAGATGTTTGAGACCTTGGTCTCCAATATACCTTCTGGTATTCATGATTATAAAATGTTTGACACCCATGTCTCTATATGCTTGGGATACTGTGTCCTATCACTATCATTAGTACCCGTATCCACTAGTTAGCGAGTAATCAGGCTATTACTTGAAGTTATTATACAAGTTTGATATATAAAGCTATTAATTATATGACATGAATCTATGTTACATGTATATGTATATTCGTTATAACATGATGAAATGTAATACTTGTATTTGGACATAAATGGTTAATTGTTTGTATTGCGAAGATGCATATGAATACTTGTTATAAGCATAAGTAGTATATGTTTATATGCTTTTGTTATTATTAAGCTTATATATATATGTTTATTGCAATTTTATGTACATGCATGTGTTGTTCCTCCCCACTAAGCATTATCGCTTAGCACGAGCTCTTTTCCTGTGTTGGTGGCAGGTTCATTTTGGAGTCGGACATCTGCAGGTCGGCCACTAGAAGTCTTTAGTTAGAGTTATTTTGTCTTCCGCTATATTTTTGTATATGGAGTATGATTTTGGAAATGTAATTTTTGTAGAAGAATTATTTTGTATATGTTAAACGTTTATCTTTTACAAATTCCTTTTGTAAAAACTATATGGTTATATATATGGATTTGTTATCTTTTGATTAAATGTATTTGGTTTCTTAACTTATTTGAGTATATCTATATGTATTTGAGTTTGTATGTGAGTTGTGCGCGTGGCGCTCCGGTATCCTTCCAATGGGGGTATCGGGGTATGACAGAAGGTGGTCAAACAAGTTGTCAAAGAATCGTGGTAGAATACGCTACTACTCTATAGTAAGTGATCACCAACCTAAACACAACAGCAGAAAGGTAAGGACTGCCTCAGGTACTCATTTCTTCCTTTCTCCTCTAAATTTTGGCTCATCTAGACACCAGTGTACTAGTTTTCCCAAAATTGGAGGCAACTGTAGACACCGAGCCCTGAGGCAGTCCAAATCAGAGTTACCTGATGAAGAGATTAATGTTGTTTTCAGGCAAATGGATGGCAGTTGTGAGTTTTGTTCTCCGATTTTACAAGGATTGAGGATTTTTCTAGTAATAGGAGGTTTCTAGATGTCAGGGGGAGTTCCAATTTTGAAAAAATGGATTTTGCTCCATAGACGGGTATGCCGTCGGTCAGGGGACGCCCGTCATTCGTTTCCAAGGACGGCCCTCCTCTCGCATGAGCAGCGCCTATCGCTCGCATGAGGCAGTTTCCGTCTCTCACGAGAGTGATGCCCGTTGCTCGCGTGGGAGCCCCATCCCTCGCGACAAGCGCCGAGCATCGCTCGTGTAGAGCGGGCCCTTCTCTCGGGTTGAGCGACGCCCGTCACTCATGTGAGAGACACTAGTCTCTCAAGAGCGACGGCTGCCGTCTCTTGTAAGTGACCCATTGCCCAAAAGACCATGGATGCACCGGTCAGCGATGCCCTTCGGTACTCCACCTACGCCCACCGGTCGTTGATCTGTCGTTATTTGGGCGAGATTTTCCAGATTTTCATATATCTTTTTAAATATCTTTCAAGATTTTCCAGATATTTACTAAATCAATTCAAATATATTTTTAAGATTTCCTTGACCTCTTAAATCTTTACAAATATTTTTAAATCTTGGATTTGATTTTGATTTTAGAAATCTTTTTCAAATTTAAATTCTAAATTTTAATTTATTTGAACTAATTTCCTAAACCTATAAATAGGAGGTGGAGATTCATTATTCGGGGTTAGCAGTTTTTACAAAAAAATATTAGCAATTTCTACAGAAAATTTTCCTACAAAAGTTTTCTTCCTTTTATTTTTGAGAAATTTTCATCAAATATTCTTCGAATTAAGTCAAATATAAGGGAACGTCATTAATTTGTTTCTATTTGATCTAGCAGTTTTAGCATTCGTAACTGCTACCAAAACGTCGAGAAAGAAAAATACAATTTTCTTTTCTCGATTCATTTTCAAAAATATGATTTTTGCATCTAAATATCCCCTAAAGTCACACATCACGCATCGATCCTTGTAGAACTCAAGCGACCGAGATCACATGACATTCACCTTCAAAGGCAATATTCCGAGGGTAAACATTCCGGATCAATCTCTTTTGCATTTAATCATTTCATTCTGATTTTTACATATAAAATCCCATTTTATTCAAAATCAAAATAAATTCCGTTTGATTTCCTGCATTTTTCTAGGTCTGGGACGACCGACGGGCAGAGGTTCCACCGACGGCCGTCGCTCATGCGAGGGTTTCTACGTCCACCCGTCTGTTGGCCCAAGGGACGCTCGTTGCTCACGCGCCATCGGTCGTCCCTGGGCCTTTTCCCCTCAATTTTTTTTCATTCTTTTACTATTCATGCATTTCCACTTCCATGCTTTATTTTCATGAACAATTTTTTATAGATTTCCTTTCCTTACTCGCTTTTCATGTTTATTTTATTTTAATTGTGGCACTAACATGATCTTCGCTGTTGTGAGTTTTATTTGCTTTATTTGGTGGATTTGGGTTATTAAAGTGGAGGACACCACGGTGATCTGAGAATCCTAACTCGGTTTTTTCTCTTTTCCCGTTACCTATTTTATTTTGTGTATCATTCTTTCACAGGTTGTAAATTCATATGAACAAAATAAACATCTGCATGTTATTAGGCATTGACCACCCATTTAAACTTAACGAATACATTTACATTTCTTTACACATATACATTCATAAAATAATAATGGCAGATGAAACTACTTACATTTCAATTATTACCATACATAAGAACATTTAATTAATTCATATTACTCATAAAATTATCCATTCATAAGTCTATAAACATTTTAAGTTCAGAAAATGAGTATTAAAAACACCAAAGAAATCCCATTTTGAAAATAGAACCTGTCGCGCTCGCTGTAATGACCGAGCCCGCACAGTACAGACTCGACTCCGATTACGCTCGGAGGAGGACGGAACAGACAGAGCTGCGGTGCGTTACTCACAGAACTTTACACACCCCTTGTGCATTTTTGCCTTCCGTGGGATTCGAACCAAGGACCTGGGGATAAGTCCTTAATTCATAGAATACCACTACCATTAGGCTATATAGCATTAAACAGTAAGACATGCATCAAACAACAGTAAAGTCCATTCAGAAGAAATAACAAATTCATTTCTGAGTTAAAAACTAGGAAATTTCGGAAAAATGAGATGAGCGGAGGAACGGGCGAGATTGGCTGGTCACGAGGCGTGACTGGCCTTCCCAACAGGCAGGTCACGCGACGTGACCGAGGGTCACGCGACGTGACTTGCTTGTTCCTCGCCGGTCACGTTGCGTGATCTTCACAAATCATGCAACGCCCTCGCAGGTCACGGCGTGACTGGACGTCACGTCTCGTGACGTGCTGCTTCCTCGCAGATCACGCTGCGTGATCTCGCAGATCGCGTAGCGTCTTCGCAGGTCGGACGACGTGACCGAGGGTCACGTCACGTGACCCGCTTTTTCTTCAGATGGTCACGCGACTGGCTTCTCAGCAGGCAGGCCACGGCGTGACCGAGGGTCACGTCTCGTGACTTGCCTTCTTCCGTAGCGAGTCACGCGACATGAAGAAATTCAACAGTACATCGACTTTTCCAGAATTTCCAGAATTCTCAGAACAACAATTTCAATCCCAATTTGATTTTAAACCATACAAACCTGTCTTTACCTTCTAGAAATCATCTCAAACAACATACAAACAACTCAAAACAGTATTCAGTCAAACTAATCAAGGGTATTTGCATTCAAATTCTTCAAGAACATATAAACCCTAGAAATTTCCAGTAAACTCAAATTATGCAAATCACAAGCAATTATTCCCAAACCTGAATTCTAAGCCTCTATCACTTAGCTCCACTAGGTCCAGCAACCTCTTTGCCCTTAGGATCAGGAGGAGCTTCAGCTAAACACAAACACAGCAAGAATATCCACAAAGAAAACCCTAAGTTAAATCTAAACTTAAGGAAGGAGAAGAAGTAAATGAAACAATTAGATGAGGAAATTCAATTACTTACTAGAGAGGATTCAAGGTGAGGATTAATTTCACCAATAATACCTTGAACCAACAGTACAGTACTTGAAATAGAGAAAGAGAAGAAGAAGAAAATGAGTGAAGAAAGAAACGTAAATCTGACTATTTCCTTTCTTTCATCCCCTTTTCTTTTCCTTTTCTTTACCCTAAGTAAGTGTCTATTTCTTATTGGTGGAATTAACCACTCACACCTAAATTCCACATGCATCACACACCTAATGCACTTATAAATAAAGTACCCTACAATGGCATAAACACACACACTTAATGCATACCCACTAAATCACCCTACAATGGTATGCTCTAATGTACACAAGTATTTCTCACTTAATTAATACACTAATGCCATGTATGTACCCACATAATAATAAAACCCCAAAAGCATACATTTTACTAAAATACCCTTATGAAATGCTGAACACATGCGAATGCTTACACATACAGACAGACAGACAGACGGACAGACAGGCTCATTCTACTAGGGGGCAAATGGGGTGTGACAACTCTCCCCTACTAATAAGAATTTCGTCCTCGAAATTCTCACCTGAACTGAATAACTGTGGATACTGAGCTCTCATCGACTCCTCTGGTTCCCAAGTCGCTTCCTCGACTCCATGATGGATCCACAACACTTTAACCAAAGGAATCTACTTATTTCTCAACTGCCTCACCTCTCGGGCTAGAATAGCTCGCGGTTCCTCATCATAAGAGAAGTTTGGCTGAACCTGGATATCCTGAACTGACAGAACATGTGAAGGATCTGATCTGTACCGACGAAGCATCGAAACGTGGAATACATCATGTAACTTTGCTAACTCCATCGGTAACGCCAATCTATAGGCTACAGGTCCTACCTTAGCCAAAATCTCATATGGTCCAATGAAACGAGGACTAAGCTTACCCTTCTTTCCAAATCGAAGCACTCTCCTCCAAGGAGAAACTTTAAGGAAAACCTTGTCCCCGATCTCAAAATGCACATCTTTCCTCTTCAGATTGGCGTAAGACTTCTGTCGATCCTTTGCTGCCTTCAAATTCCGCTGCACTACTCTGATCTTCTCTTCAGTATCTCTAACCAAGTCTGGTCCAATCATAGATCTCTCGGATAGCTCGGTCCAACAAATCGGAGTCCTACACTGACGACCATACAAAGCCTCATATGGTGCCATACCAATACTCGACTGAAAACTGTTGTTGTAGGCAAACTCCATCAACGATACATATCTGTCCCAACTACCCGAAAAATCCAAAGCACAAGCTCTCATCATATCCTCCAGAATCTGAATGACTCACTCAGACTGACCATCGGTCTGAGGATGAAACGCTGTACTGAAGTTCAACCTAGTGCCCAAAGCTCTCTGTAACTCCTTCCAAAACTTGGAAGTAAACCTCGGATCCCGATCTGACACTATGGACAAAGGTACACCATGCAACCGAACTATCTCATCCACATAGATACTGGCCAATCTATCCATGGAGTAATCCACTCTAACCGGCAGAAAGTGAGCTGACTTCGTAAGTCGATCCACAATAACCCAAACCGAATCATGCTTCCTCTGAGTCAAAGGTAAACCAGAAACAAAGTCCATGGCGATATCATTCCATTTCCATTCAGGAATGGATAAAGGCATAAGCAAACCTGAAGGAACCTGATGCTCGGCCTTTACCTGCTGACAAGTCAAGCACTTGGAAATAAAATCCACTATATCACGCTTCATACCAGACCACCAATAGAATTGCTTCATGTCTCTGTACATCTTCTCACTGCCCGGATGCATAGTAAAGACTGAACTATGCGCCTCACTCATGAGTTGTCTCCTCAAATCCTCAGACTCTGGAACACACAAGCGATCTCTGAACATAAGTACCTCATCCTGAACTGAGAACTCGGACTGCTTACCCGATCTAACCTCATGTACAGTCTGCTGAAGCCTCTGGTCATCTCTCTGAGCATCTACAATCCTCTGTCTCAAGGTAGGCCTCACACGCAACTGGGCAAGCAAAGCCCCATCTGAACCAAAACGCCATCTGTAACGCCTCAAGAACAAGGCTGAAACCGATTTCCGACTCAAAGCATCGGCGACTACATTAGCCTTACCAGGATGGTAATCCACAATGCAGTCGTAGTCCTTAAACAACTCAAGCCATCTGCGCTGTCTCATGTTCAACTCTTTCTGTGAAAGGAAGTACTTCAAACTCTTGTGGTCCGAGAAGATCCTACACTTTTCCCCATACAGGTAATGACACCAAATCTTCAAGGCAAAGATCACAGCTGCCAATTCTAAATCATGCGTCGGATAGTTCTTCTCATGTGGCTTCAACTGACGAGAAGCATAAGCCACTACTTTTCCTTCCTGCATCAGCACACATCCAAGACCAACTCCAGAAGCATCACTATAAATGACAAACTCCTTACCCGAGATGGGTTGAGTAAGGATAGGAGCCTCAACAAGCAACTGCTTTAACCGATCAAAACAAGACTGACACCTGTCTGACCACTCAAATCTAACTCCTTTCCTCAACAATCTAGTCATAGGAGCAGCAATCACAGAAAATCCTTTAACGAACCGTCGGTAGTAACCTGCTAAACCGAGGAAACTCCTCACTTCCTGAACATTTCGAGGCGCTTTCCACTCAACAATTGCCTCAATCTTGGCTGGATCTACCTGAATACCTCTAGCTGAGACAATGTGACCCAAGAATGATACTTCTCGAAGCCAGAAATCACACTTGCTAAGCTTAGCAAACAAATGATGCTCTCTCAACATCTGAAGGACTAATCGGAGATGCTCCTCATGCTCACTCTCATCCTTGGAATACACCAAGATGTCATCAATGAACACTACTACAAATCGATCTAAGTATGGCCTAAACACACGATTCATCAGATCCATAAAAGCCGCTGGAGCATTAGTCAAACCGAACGGCATCACAAGAAACTCATA
Organism: Excoecaria cochinchinensis; assembly: GCA_947683425.1. NCBI lineage: Eukaryota > Viridiplantae > Streptophyta > Magnoliopsida > Malpighiales > Euphorbiaceae > Excoecaria > Excoecaria cochinchinensis. Next base: position 11,991,263 of record CANTUQ010000004.1, read on the forward strand.
GTGGCCATACCTAGTCCAAAATGCAGTCTTAACCACATCTGCATCCTGAACCCGAAGCTGGTAGTACCCTGATCGAAGATCTATCTTGGAAAAGACACCCGCACCTCGAAGCTGATCAAATAAATCTTCAATCCTAGGCAGTGGATATTTATTCTTCACTGTAACCTTATTAATCTGGCGGTAGTCAATACACATCCGCAGTGATCCATCTTTCTTCTTGACAAACAGAACTGGAGCTCCCCAAGGAGATATGCTAGGTCGAATAAACCCCTTATCCAATAACTCTTGTAGTTGAGATTTAAGTTCCCTCAACTCTACAGGAGCCATCCGATAAGGTGCTCTCGAAATAGGTGTAGTACCTGGCATGATCTCAATGGACAACTCAACCTCTCTCTCAGGAGGCAAACCAGGCAACTCACTCGGGAATACATCACTAAACTCCCGCACTACAGGGATGTCCTCAATCTGAACCTGATCCCTCCTGGAATCTAACACAACTGCTAGAAAAGCCTCACAACCTTTCCTGATGAATCTCTTGGCTTGCATCGCAGAAATCACATTATTCACTGAACTAGCACCCAAACCTTTCAGAAACACAAGAGACTGACTTCTATCCCGAAGTACAACTGTCTTCCTATGGCAATCAACTACAGCCCGATACTTACCCAACCAGTCCATACCCAGAATCAGATCAAACTCTCTGAAGGGTAACTCAATCAGATCCGCTGGAAGCACAGCTCCCTCAACAATCAGAGGACAACTCCTAAAAACTCTACTCACACTGACACTATGCCCTAATGGACTGGTCACACAAATCTCATAATCTAACTGATCAACAGAATGCAATTTATCAACAATTCTATCTGTACACAAATATGAGTGTGTGGAACCAGGATCAATTAGAGCATACAACTCAATGTCATAGAGTAGGAACTTACCAGCAATAACATCAGGCGCATCCTGCTCATCTCTGGCTCTCATAGCATAAGCTCTAATGGCAGCCTGAGGAGGACGCTCAACAGTCTCAGAAGCAGCTCCATCTCTATGCCGTCCACCTCGCCCTCTACCTCGACCTCTACCTCGGGTAGCCTGAGAAGCATTCAAACCAACCCTACTAGCTCCTCCTTGAGGTCCTGAATCCTCAATCGACTGGGGACAACCAGCCACACGGTGCTCAGTGCTCCCACATCTGAAACATCCCCCAGTAAGCCACCTACACTCACCCCGGTGAGCCTTGCTGCAATTCTCACAAATAGGTATGGCATCAGATTTACCTCCCCTACCAGAACCTGACACAGCTGCAGAACCCTGACGTCTACCTCTAGAAGCCGGACCAGATGCTGACTCATCCTGTGGGTTCCTAGATCTCTTACCCGCTGAAGAACCTCCACGAGAAGAACTCCTCCTCTGAGCTCTCTCTCTCAACACAGTCTCTGATAACTCGGCTCTCACTGCAGCCTCCACTATCTGATAGTAGCTAACCCCAGGAATACACATCAAGGAAATCAAAGCAATCTTCAATGACTCATTTAACCCAGCCTCGAAATGCTTGCATCTAAAGTCATCAGTCATAACTCCTCGTGTGGCATAGCGCGATAACCTGTTGAACTCTTTCTCATAATCCGCTATAGACATGGCCCTCTGTTTCAAACTCAAAAACTGCGCCCATCTCGCATCTCTATAAGTCTGAGTAATGTACTTCTTTATGAACTCACCCTCAAAGAACTCCCAGGTAATCGGATCCGGTAGCTGTGGATGCATGCAAACCAACTCCCACCACTCAAAAGCAGACCCCTGAAGAAGAGCTAAAGCACACTCTGCCTGCTGGTCGGGAGGACACCGAATCTCTCTCAAAGCACGCTTCACTTTGTCTAACCATCTCTCTGCGATCTCAGACTCATTCAAACCCGTACCATAGAAATCCTCAACTCCTGCCCTTCTCAAATTCTCCATAGGTGCTCTAGGAGCAGTCACTCTCTCCAAAACCCTAGCCATGTCCTGATGCAGTCTAAACATAGACTCAAAGGGCATGGCTGCGGCCTCGGGCTGAACCCTAGCATGCTGAGCCGACAAAGCAACAGAAACAGACTGATCTACAGCTGGAGGATTCACACTCTTGGCGGATTCCTCACGCGCACCATGAGCAGAATTAGAAGCCATCTAAACAAACAAGAAACAACCGTATCAGCCAACACAGATCTAGATACATACACATCTAAGAAACTCAGAACAATCATAACAACACCCAGAAACGCCTAAACCTATGCTCTGATACCACTAACTGTAACAACCCCTTCCCATACGTAGGCGATCCCATCCGAGAAGGAGTGAGATGCCGTATGAGTAAAGGTGTCACCAAACAATAGCGAAGCAAAACATACATTCATTCAAAACATACATTCAGAAAATACGGAATAATAAAAAACTTTACATGCAATAAGCAAAAGCTGATCATGCATTACTATAATAAACTATTACAATAATGATCTGATCAACTAGCTGATACAAAATGATACTACATATACAAAAATATAGATACAAAAGCGAAAGCTGATACAGAGAGTTCTATACAAAAAGAATCAATAACTGATACAAAACTGAGCCCTACACTAATCCCTTATGTGTTGGCTTGATGACGGCGACTCTCCCAAAGCAAAACGCCTTCCGCACCTGCACGGGTAAAAACACCGTGCTAAGCGATAAACGCTTAGTGGGGAAACACACATAAATAATGGACGGCCATTCACAATGGTCGTCAAGGTATAACACATTCACAATGGCAGAATGCAAAGGCTATAACATAATCCATACAAACATGCTCACGTAATAAAGCCATACAATCAGTATTTCATAATCATACTCATTCAGAAATAATCCATAATACAATACATTAATATACTCATTCGGATAATCCTTTTATAGCCAAATCAGATCAAGCAGTTCAAATAAACATTTAAAGAACACCTGCTGACTCTAGATAGTGGATAACGAGTGTACAGACAGTACTTTCCGGGTACGAGCCGATTACAGACAGTACATTACGGGTACGAACCGATTAAACCATTTTACTTTAACTTTCACAGATATTTTCAAAAGGGACCTTAAACAAGATCCAATACAGAAAAAGGTTCACGAGGAACCAAACGGGGACCTGATCGGGGTCCAAACAGAACTATGGGCTGCAGCAACAGACTCTATTAGGCATGCCTAACTATCCACTTACTCGACTCTAGCAGGTTATGCGACATTCAGATCACATTTCAGGATACAGAATATAATTCATCAGAAAATCATGGTATCACGTATATCGAAGCATTAAACAGTAAGACATGCATCAAACAACAGTAAAGTCCATTCAGAAGAAATAACAAATTCATTTCTTAGTTAAAAACTAGGAAATTTCGAAAAAATGAGATGAGCGGAGGAACGGGCGAGATTGGCTGGTCATGAGGCGTGACTGGCCTTCCCAACAGGCAGGTCACGCGACGTGACCGAGGGTCACGCGACGTGACTTGCTTGTTCCTCGCCGGTCACGTTGCGTGATCTTCACAAATCATGCAATGCCCTCGCAGGTCACGGCGTGACTGGACGTCACGTCTCGTGACGTGCTGCTTCCTCGCAGATCACGCTGCGTGATCTCGCAGATCGCGTAGCGTCTTCGCAGGTCGCACGACGTGACCGAGGGTCACGTCACGTGACCCGCTTGTTCTTCAGATGGTCACGCGACTGGCTTCTCAGCAGGCAGATCACGGCGTGACCGAGGGTCACGTCTCGTGACTTGCCTTCTTCCGTAGCGAGTCACGCGACATGAAGAAATTCAACAGTACATCGACTTTTCCAGAATTTCCAGAATTCTCAGAACAACAATTTCAATCCCAATTTGATTTTAAACCATACAAACCTGTCTTTACCTTCTAGAAATCATCTCAAACAACATATAAACAACTCAAAACAGTATTCAGTCAAACTAATCAAGGGTATTTGCATTCAAATTCTTCAAGAACATATAAACCCTAGAAATTTCCAGTAAACTCAAATTATGCAAATCACAAGCAATTATTCCCAAACCTGAATTCTAAGCCTCTATCACTTAGCTCCACTAGGTCCAGCAACCTCTTTGCCCTTAGGATCACGAGGAGCTTCAGCTAAACACAAACACAGCAAGAATATCCACAAAGAAAACCCTAAGTTAAATCTAAACTTAAGGAAGGAGAAGAAGTAAATGAAACAATTAGATGAGGAAATTCAATTACTTACTAGAGAGGATGCAAGGTGAGGATTAATTTCACCAATAATACCTTGAACCAACAGTACAGTACTTGAAATAGAGAAAGAGAAGAAGAAGAAAATGAGTGAAGAAAGAAACGTAAATCTGACTATTTCCTTTCTTTCATCCCCTTTTCTTTTCCTTTTCTTTACCCTAAGTAAGTGTCCATTTCTTATTGGTGGAATTAACCACTCACACCTAAATTCCACATGCATCACACACCTAATGCACTTATAAATAAAGTACCCTACAATGGCATAAACACACACACTTAATGCATACCCACTAAATCACCCTACAATGGTATGCTCTAATGTACACAAGTATTTCTCACTTAATTAATACACTAATGCCATGTATGTACCCACATAATAATAAAACCCCAAAAGCATACATTTTACTAAAATACCCTTATAAAATGTTGAACACATGCGAATGCTTACACATACAGACAGACAGACAAACGGACAGACAGGCTCATTCTACTAGGGGGCAAATGGGGTGTGACACTCGTAATAGGGAGAAGTTCCCAGAAAGCCGCGCTCGCTCGAGAAGGAGAGCAAATCAGCTTCTGTCGCGATCGTGGCTTACGTCGCGTCCGCGACAGAGCCTGCCTGGCATCACTATCACGATCGCTCGGTGGCACACACACTCGCGACAGTGCTGCTATGCCAGCGCAGCAATTCCCGCTCTGTCACGCCCACGACAGCACGCGGAGTGCTACGCTCGACAGAATGATGCTCAGCTACTGGGAGGACTGGAAAAACCTGGCTCTATCGCTCTCGAGACAGAGTCGCATATTCCAGATCTGCAAAAAATCTGCAGAACTCCATCATCTTCCAAAACACACCTAACCCTCCAATTTTAACTAAACTTTGATATAACTCAAATCAACCTTTTAAATCTTAAAAAGCAATATAAAACACAACCCTTAAACCAATAAACACAATTAAATTATTCAATTAACATAATCAATATCTCAAATTTAACAAGATCAGAAGTTTACTCAAAACTTTCAATCAATTGCACATTTTGATCCAATATGTCACATTTAAAGCCTACTAACACAAATGTGTTAAAGCCCATAACATTTAAACTAACATAAACATCATTAAACTCACAAATTTCTAAAAAATATACTAGAATCAACAAAATCAATTAATAGACCAAAAACCTAAATTCCCATACCTCGTCTCCTTTGCTCCTAATAGCTTCTTTAATTTATCTTGCTTGATCTCAAACCCATCCAAAGTCTTTCTCATCCCAAAACCTCAGCAAATACACAAATATATAGACTAAACATAAATCTAGGGTTTAAAAACTTAATCAAAAGAAATAAGGGAAATCAAAACTTAAATTTACCTTTCCTTTAACAAAATTTCCACTTAAGTCACTTGAGCTAACAATCTTCATCATCTAATCTTGGGATTTAATTTGAGGGAAAAACAAAATGACATTTGAACAAGAAAGAAAGAAGAAGAAGAGGAAGAGAAGAAGAATGAGGAGAATGGGAGAGAGGGAAGAGTAGATTTCTGCTCGCTCTCTCTTTCTGTCTCTTCTTTTTATACCTCCCTTTATCCCTTGCCACTTGTCACCTTTCCATTGGTCCAATTCAGATATTTTTGTCAAAATCCCTTTTTAATCCCTCAATTCTTATATTCTTATACATTAACATTTATATCTTACTAACCCTTCACATTGGCCGACTTAACTAATTTTATCCTTTCAATTAAATACAAATTTCGTACTCCACAATTTACTATTGGCCGCACTTGCCGAAACTTTTACATTAATTCCTAATTTATCCATTCGATACACCCAATACTACAACTTGCATAATTTTAGTCACTACTCATCCTTGATATGCGTAAATCCTTCTAGGGTATATTTCGGGTTGTCACAACTCTTCCCTCCTAAAAGAATTTCGTCCTCGAAATTCACTTACATCAGAAAAATCCAAACACTACACTCCAATTCCCTATCATTTTCACTGATCATTTCCATACACTACAAGAAATTTGACTTTTTGTGACAAATTTTTTAATGACGCATAAAATTTCGTCACTAATTATAACTTACAATAACGAATTTTTTAAAACGTCACCATAATATTTATTACTGTGACGAAATTATCTTGCGTCATTTTATGTTTTAATTTTTGTCACTAATAGATTAATTTTGTAACGAAAAAAATATTTCGTCATGGTTTATTTAGGTGGAAAAAATTTTCACCTTTTTTTTAGGGAAATAATTTAATGACAAAATAATAACTTATTACAACGTATCAAATCGTCACAAAATGTTTATTTATTTTTGTGACGAATTAATTTTGTCATAATTAAATAAATTAGTGACGATAAAATCAGTTCGTCACAAATAAGATATCAAGATAAAAGAAATTTCTAATTATTTTTTGTTTTTAAAAATTTAGTTCTAAAAATAATTTTATTTATGACAAATAAATGTATAACAAAAAATGAATGTACTGTGACGAGGTACAATTTCGTCACTTTTAATATGGAGGGAAAATTTTCAACCTTTTTCTTTTGGAGAGAAAAAAATATAACAAAAAAATGACTATTTGCGACATATAAATTCATCATGAAATACTTATTTTTTTGTGACATGAATTATTTTTGTCACAATTTAATGAATTAGTGACAATAAAATTATTTCGTCACAATAATTTTATTTATGATAAATACATATGTCACAAAAGATGAATATATTATGACGAAATATAATTTCGTCACCGGTACAATCAATTTATAACAATAATAATATTATGTCACAATTATTTGTAATGTTAATATAAGACAAATACATTACGTCATAAAACATAAATTCAATTTATGATTTATCATACAAAAAATGAATATATTATGACGAAATATAAGTTTATTACTAATACAATCAGTTTGTGCGACTATAATATTTTATCAAAATTGACTGTAATAAAAATGTACTACAATTATATTATGTTATAAATAATTTATTTTATATTATAAATAAAAATATTCCCAATAAATATTTTTAATGACCAAAAATAGTTTGTCATCTATTTTTTTACAAAAATAACTAAATTATATACGTAAAGTTAATTAATTAATAATATAATAATAATTTGAAATAAAATATTTTAATGTAAATTAAAAAATTGTAACACTAAAGTCCAGAAGAAAATTTTCCCCCCTATCTCCTTATCCCTCTCTCGCAAAATCGATATGTATCCGCTGCCCTCATCTCTCGGTGACTCCGCCTTTTCGCCGCTGTCCTCTCTTGGTGACTTCCCCATCTCCGCAATAGTTCGATCTATATCAGCTGCGGTCTCCGCCTCGTGCCTGTCTCTCTCACTTGCAGTCTCTATCGCACTCCTCTCTCTTAATATCATCACCCATTCTTCAATCAGATCATTTGTAACCCAATTCCTGTAAATATACTCTTTTACAGAATCACGACTCGGCTTCTCTCACTATATGTTCTTCTTTTAATAATTAACTGCAGTATATTTGGTTAATCTTTATGTGGATTGTGTTAGATTACTTTTCATTGTAATTAGAAGTGGATTGTTTGATGGGTGTTAGATTTGCTGAGTTTCTGAGTTAAATGGAGGATTACTCTTCCGGTCGTTCTTTATCCTACTCTGTTTATCATCAATAGGTAATTCTTCTTCTACATCTTATCAATTACAAAAAGATTTTTATTTGATTAATGAATTTTTGATAATAAGCTTTGAGCTGTTGTGTTGTATCGGATCATGATATGCTTGCTACTGATAGAATTAGCATTCTGATGCATGTTTTTCAATTATCCAGATGATATAGTTCCCAAACTTCAGCTGACTCATAGTCCTGTTTTTATTGTATTAATTTTTGAAGTAGGAAGATATAATATATATTCTAAGCCACGAATTTGTTGAGCTATTTTGTGTATTTGATCGTGATATGCTACTGATTGTTATTTAATTGGGAAGAAATTCAGATCAGTTCCCAAGAGTCATATCTGGTTCATTTGAGAGTGTAAGACAAATATAAAATTCAAATAACTTTTGCTTGGTGGCAGGAACATGATTCCATGCTTTAGACCCAACAAGGATGAAGAGAAAAAGGAAGAGGACATGGTAATAAGAAATGACGAATTATTATTGGAGAAATTAGTTGCATTGACCAATGGCATATCATGATGTAATGATTTTAAACGGCTGCTTCACTAAATAGATTAGCTTTTTATTTCAAGCATTTTTTTTTAATTTTTGCTATAGCTAAGAAGGCTACGTACTTGTTCTGTCCAGTATAAGGTGTCTTCTGTCTCTGAGTTTTTGAGCTAATAATTAAACTACTAATCTTATACAGGATAAATAACTTTCCAATTCAGAGGTTAATGTCTTGCTATCACTAAGACCCTCTGCAAACTTGGGACTGAAAAACCTAGTTTTGTGCTTGAGAACTTTGGGGCTCAGGCAGCTAAAGCAAAAGACACGGTTGCTTCTAAGGTGGCACCAGAGAGGCCTCATGGCACAAATGATCCCAGATCAATCCATGGTGCTTCTGCTAACAATATGTTCAGAATATGTTCTGACTTATAAGGATAAAGATGGAGACTGGATACTTATTGGTGATGTTCCATGGGAGTAAGTGTTGATCTCCATTATGCCATTTTGCTTGGTTTCTTAAGAATATTTAATATTCATAAATTGTTGATAGATAAAGAGGAACGATAGTTCATTTATCTGAAGAAACCATTACAAGCTTATCAAAGGGTTGAGAATTTTGGTTGTGGCATCACTGAAGGAATTGATATGCAATATTGTTTTGCACATCGTAAAATTGTTGGGACAAGTTTTATTTTATTTTATTTTTTTAATTTCATTAGATAGCATTGGTAATGTTTTATCTTGCCTTTTGTTTAAAAGTCATAAGCTAGGAAGACTACTGCGAATTTCTAAATCTGCCTGGTTCCTACATTCTGAACTATAGTCTATTGCATTTGTAAATGTGTAACTGTTATATTCAAGGATCTGCTAGGTTAATGTATGGAACATTAGTAATGAAACTTTTGCCTTGCATTGGGAAGGGCTGCTCTCCTTGATCATTCATTTAATTGGTGGAACTACTTTGGGGAATGCACAAAACTGACTATGATTTGTTAAATCTTAATCTCTTCCTTTTGAATCAATCGAAAATACATGTCCTAAGATATAACTACGGAATTAATCCGATTGCTAGGATTTTAGATTTTTCTTGGCTGATTATGATTTGTTAGTAAATAAAATTTAATTTTATTATCCAATTAATTTTATTGTGGGCTGATTCAGTCACTTGGTGTGTGCATTAATTGTACAAGTTTTCTATTTGCAATTATTGTTTGCTATTGTTTCAAGCATTTGGAGCATGTAATATACTTGTGTCATACTATTATATTGTTCTTGTTCTAATGTTTTGCATATAGTTGAGTATTTTATTTATCTAATATATGATTTTTTTTTTGTAGGAACGGGATGCATATTTTGAAGTTTCAGCAAAGTTTATTTCTGAATTATAGATTAGAATATTTTAATTTTTTTTTTACATTAAGCAATATCTTTTCATTTAATTGATCTTTTGTTTAAATAAATACTTTATATTAGTTGATTGACAATTTCCTTTATGAAGTTAATTGATTGTATAACATTTAATTTAAATAGTGTCATTTTTAATACAACGCATATATGAGAAGTATATTTGTCATAATTTGTCGTTTATTAGTTCATAAATGACGACATAATGTTTACAATTACGATATTAATATTGTAATAAAAAATATAATTTAATGACAATAAAAAATTGTCACTAAAATTATTTTTTGTGACAATTATTTTTGTCCGTATTTATGTCACTAATTTATAAAATAATATGACGATTTATATTCATCATTAATAAATATTAATTTAATGACGCAATTATTTTTCGTCACTTAAAGTATTAGATTTAATGACGATATTAAATATTTTATGACAAAAATTATATTTATTTGTGACGATAATTACGTAACCAATACTTAATGGTTTTAACTAGAAGCAGAGTTTCGTCATTAAAAATATTTAATTTGTGACGAATTTTAAATTTGTCACAAAAAATGCTAATCTTTTGTGACGATAAACAATATAATGTGACGAAATATAATTTTATTTATGACATAATTTTTGTCATGAAAAGTAAGAACTAAAGATGACGATAATCATTTTCGTCACAAAAAATGATATTACGGTGACAAAAAAGTAAATTGTCACGTAAACTTTTATGTTACGCGCCTACCTTTACGTTGTCTGTGACGATAAAAATTCGTCATCTTATTTTTTCAACGACGAAAAATGAATTTTTTATGACAATTTTTTGCGTCATAAAAGGTGTAATTTCTTGTAGTGATATCATCATATAACACTTACGTTCTACACTTATAATACATATGTTTCACTTATTCCAATACTCCTTACTTTTGATATACTTACTTGCTATTACTTATTATCATCACTACACTCTCAAATCACTTCTTTTAAATCCGAATAGCTATAGAAATCATAACTTTCTCTTGTCCATAACTAAACCTATAATTCTCTTTCATTATCTTACGTCCAAATCAATCATATTCATTAGAACAATTATTAATTTTCTCAACAATTGGAAATTAAAGCATATACATCTCATATATAAGCCATTTAAATTACAATATCTTGTTATACAATTCCTTAATACTTCAAAAAACATCCGACACATATGCTACTTTCTTTACTAACAACACTCATGTCTTACTCCAAAATCGTTTTACATTTATTTGTTCAAGATTCCAAAATACTCTTTCTACTAACTTCTGACTATATACACGTTACAATTTCCTTAACAATTGCTATGCTCTTAAATTATATACCTTTATCTTAATATCAAATACTCATTGTACACCCTGTCAGCTTTCTCTCCGTCAAAACACATATGCAAATGCTTCTCATGTGCGATCAAAAGATAATGATGAAATGAGGATGTGATTGTTCATGTATGCAATATAATGTAGAAATGCAATTGATGTTATAATGATGTACTTTTCCCATCCCCATGGCTCAATATGCTTATATTCAAACAATTTTCTAGAGAAAGCTGATAGGCATACAGAGCAACACCATGATCTCAAAAAAATTCAGATACTCCTTCATCTCCAAAATACCAAAACATCTATTCTCATAAGGTAACCACTTACTAATACACTTCAAAACTTCTACAAAACCTTCTCTTTAAACACCTATTATCAAACAAAATTCCTAACAGAATCTTTAATAACTCATCCAACGAACACATCCCAAATTCACACATATATACATAACAATATAGAACAGGTAGATCGGGATCTACCGAGCCAATCAATTAACTAAACACTTTATCTAAACGGGAAATTCCTATTCCCAACTCATACCAAAAAAACAAAATCATCTACTTTGGCCAACGATAAACTATACAGACACACTTCAAATCACCTAGTCAACCAGAACCGACTAAACCGGAGCTCTGATACCAAATTGTAACAACCCCAACACCCACATGTAGCATATCGAAGGACAAAGAGCTATGGTGAGAGGAAGGTGCTACTACACAAAGATACTCATACCTAAACAGAAATGCGGATAATAAAATTTTTAGAAAACGGAACCTCAAGACATGCGCATTCTAAACCTATGTCATCCACACATAAATGTTCACACTATAGAATATTACAACTCATTACAAAAGCTAATAAATAAAAGTTAATTACATCCCAATCAATAACACTTCCTATAACTTCTACAGACTCGTTGGCCAAAGACTTGACGGACCGCTGTGCTACTCTGATCTCCTAACTTGGATGGACAAACAACCGTGCTAAGCGATAACGCTTAGTCAGGCGAAACAAATAATGGGAAGCCACTCACAGTGGTTGCCGAGGCAAACACATGTAAATCAATCTATATATATATATATATATATATATATATATATATAAACATAAAGTACACCGGTTAAAGCTATCATAAATTCATATTCTTTTTCTCATACGAAACTTAAATAATTTCCTATATACATTTGTTTACATACTATAGCCAGAATTTACATTATTACCTTAGTAATTTACAATGACATTATGCATACTCATTCTTTGCTTAATTCATTTAATTAACTATGTGAATAGTTATACCCCCTAGGTTACCAAAGATACATTTGCTAGCGGGGCAAAATAAGTCATATCGATTCCCATTATTACTAACATTTCAAAAATCATGCAGATTACACTATTAGTACTTATATTAGAACATTTCATTTGTTCAAACCATTCATTGTTCAAAGATAAACAAAACATTTAGATTTTCAGATTTGGTTCAGGCTTGGAATGTTATCCCAAGCTTCCTACGTATCTCTAATTTTCGAGAATCAGAACCACGTAGTTCTACATAAAACTTAACACACATGTTCCATAATTAATCCTAACTTATTTCCTAAATCCAGTTATCCATATTATGTTTAACAAATTATTATTCCTTACTTATCAATCAGTATAACATCATCATATTCATTACAACTAATAAACAATGAACATGAATTACTTACCAATATACTTATAGTAATAATCCAGGCTAAGATCCACAAGGTAGATAATACATAACATACTTGTATTCTCATATTAAACATATAAACAAATACATTCATAGAGCTCATTCACCAAGTTCTTAACTATAGCAAAATGTATAACAAATATCTCAATAACTCATGAGAAAGATTTCATGTAAACAATCATACTCTGAATTTTGAACAGATTAGTAACATGCAATATCCACATACAAATTCACATGCGGTCAGTATACATTCATACACACTTATCAGAATAACATTATCTGTTATATTTCTCTTCATTTAACTGACATTAGGTTCAGATGTAATGCATTTAGGTATCAAAAGATACCACACAATTCCACATACGAGTCCGTGAAGGATCCATAACACATTAGTGCGTGAAGCACAAGCTTATCATTTCAACAACCAACTTTCAAACACTAGATTCACATACCTCTTTATACATTATCACAGAACTTATGAATTCATTTAAATTTCCTGCTAAGTCAAAGGGGTGGATAAGCGAGTGAACACATGGCAGTACCTTACGGGTATGTGCCGAACTGAATGCATGGCGGTACCTTACGGGTACGAATCGAAAAGCAAAATCATATTTTCTCATTCAAAAACATTTTACAGAGGGGATCTTAAACAAGATCCGTACACATTGAGGTTCGCAAGGAACCAAACAGGGACCTAATCAGGGTCCAAAATAGAATAGAGGGCTGCAGCTAACAAAACTCTATAGGTATGCCAATCTATCCACGACTTTACCGACGCAGGCTAAAGTACACATATGTTTCCATTAAAATTCTTATAACATTCTTTAATTTTCGTATAGGTTCATGCATTCACAAGCATGCAAATCATTGGCACAATCACGCTTATCATATTCCAAGCCAATCACGTATTCTTTCACAGGTTGTAAATTCATATGAACATAATAAACATATGCATGTTATTAGGCATTGAGCACCCATTTAAACTTAACGAATACAATTACATTTCTTTACACATATACATTCATAAAATAATAATGGTGGATGAAACTACTTACATTTCAATTATTACCATACATAAGAACATTTAATTAATTCATATTGCTCATAAAATTATCCATGCATAAGTCTAAAAACATTTTAAGTTCAGAAAATGAGTATTAAAAACACCAAAGAAATCCCATTTTGAAAACAGAACCTTTCGCGCTCACGACAAGGCGAAGTTCCCAGAATGTCGCTGTAACACCCACTACCCATACGTAGGCGAACCCATCCGGATCGGAGTGAGATGCCGTAGGAGCAAGGGTGTCACACTAAACAGATCGATACAAAGCGTACATTCAAACATCAAGAACGTACGGAATATATAGCGAAAATTAAAACTTTAGAGATACATCATCATGATCATACATTACTATAACAACATTCATTACAATAATTTTCTGATCAAACTGATATTACAAAATAAATACATATCCCAAAATATACCGGGCAAAAGCTTACAAAAACTAATACATGAGAGTCCTATTACAAAAAAGATTCATCATAATTGCTACAAAAATAAGCCTTAACACTAATCCTTTCTGTGTTGGCTTGACTGGCAGTGACTCTCCCAAAATACAGCTCCTTCCGCACCTGCAAGGATAAAATACCGTGCTAAGCGATAAACGTTTAGTGGGGAAACACAACAGTAATGTGGACGGCCATTCATAATGGTCATCAAAGAATAACACATACTAAATGGCACATGTAGATAATCATACATAATACAACACACTTAAATCACATATATATATACAACATATATAGGGTCGCATTCATACTTTCAGAAGCTCATGTTTTCGTTCAGATAACAGTTGATTCATATACTCATCACTATACTTATTCGGATATCATATTCTTTTACCATGCCAAAGCAAAACATAACAGATACCTGCTGACTCAAAATAGTTGATAACAAGTAAACGCATAACGTACCTTACGGGCACGAATTGAACGCATAACGTACCTTACCAGAATGAATCGAAAACCATTCTACTTTATCGCATACAAAACAGTTTATATAGGGACCTTAAATACGATCCAAAATGCATAAGGGGTTCACGAGGAACCAAACGGGGACCTGATCAGGGTCCAGAACGGTACAGAGGGATGCAGCTAAAAGACTCTATTAGGCATGCCTAACTATCCACTAGACTGACTTTCGCAAGTCGTGCATAATCCAAATCATGTCTCAATTAATAATAGATATAATTTATAATGCATAATTCATATAAATATAGTCATATAAACAAGTTCATATAACAAACAGTAGGAAAAAGACAAGAAAAAGACATTTGAAGTTCATTTCAAAAAATTGGGCACGTGAGAAAATAGGGCAGAATGGGGGGGGGGGGGGGGGGGTCTCTGTTGCGCTCGCGACAGTAAGGCATCGGACACGAGTCGTGTTGAAGGACACGAGTCGTGTTGGATGTCCCTCCTCCCAGTCGTGCTCTAAAGCACGACATGCAGAAGGATCCACAACAGCACGAGTCGTGCTGCTAAAGCATGAGTCGTGCTTCATCAGCACGAGTCGTGCTGATCCTCACCTGCTGCCATCGCCCTGCTGAGATTCACAACTCGCACACACGGAAGGGAATGCGAGTTGTGCTTCTCAACACGAGTCGGACGGCCATCAATTCTTCAAACCAAATACGCGAGAGCTGGAAATCCTCTTCTGTCGCACTCATGAGAACATCGTGCTCATGACAGGAGCGGGATTTCCAGTCCCCAGCAAAACGCAAACCCAGAATTTCCCTCCAAACCAAAACCATTATGACCCAAATCACTCCCAACTCAATCTTACCTCAAATTAGGCCTTCCAAACACCATAACCAACATCGAACAACAAATTTCCACAATTAATTCAAAAATAAATCATCAATTTACAAATCAAGATCTCAAAAGTCACAAAACTAGAAAATTATGAAGCAAAGTTCAATCAACTTCATATTTGATTGAATAATTTAATAATTATGCAACATAACCCATCAAAACTCAGAACCCATATCATATATACCAATATAAGCATCAAGAACACCAAAATTTCTAGAATTTCAACAAAACATTCAAAACCCATATAATGCAATAAATACAATAGTTTCCAAACCTTAACTCCTATGTTCCAAATCACTTATTGCCGCTAATACCAGCCTTCTCCTTGCCTTTAGGGTCGCGAGGAGGCTCAACTGATAGCAACTCAAAAAAAACACACAACATACAAACCCTAGATTAAAAACCCAAACCAGCTTGAAGAAGAAAAGATGAAGGAGAGGAAGAACAAGATGGAAAATGCATAAACTTACTAAATAAATGCAAGATATGATTGATTCCCACCACCAAGAGCTTGAATGCAAAATAGGGCACACTATAGAGTGAAGAAGAGGAAGAAGAGCAGTAGAGGGAGGAGAGGAATGGGAAAAGAGATATAAAAAATCTGATTTCCTTTTCCCTTTCCTCCTTTTACTTACTCTTACCTAACCCTAGACACATGGCATCTCTTTAGTGGTGGAAACTAATCACTCACACCCAAACCACATGCATTGCACACACACAATGCAATCCCCACTTATAACACCATACAAATGTGCGAGCACACTTACACAAGCACAACCCCACAAACACATCCTACTATGGTATGCTCAAGCACACCCAAACGCAACCCAACTAATTCACACCCTATCACAATATGAGCACCCACACTATACAAAACCCACAAAACATACAATTTACCCAAAATACCCTTATGACATGCCAAAATACACCCAATGCATTCACACACAATGGATCACACAAATGGCTCATACTACTAGGGGGCAAATGGGGTGTGACAACTCTCCCCTACCAACATGAATTTCATCCTCAAAATTCTCACATGAACTGAACAAATGCGGATACTGAGCCCTCATTGATGCCTCTGGCTCCCAAGTTGCTTCTTCTACCCCGTGATAATTCCATAACACTTTGCCCAACGGGATTTGCTTACTCCTCAACTGCCTCACTTCTCGAGCTAGGATGGCTTTCAGTTCCTCATCATAAGAAAAGTCTGGTTGCACTTGAACATCCTGAACTGATAGAACATGCGAAGGAATTGATCTGTATCGACGAAGCATCGAAACATGGAAAACGTCATGCAACTTCGCCAACTCCATCGGTAAAGCCAACCTATAGGCTACCGGACCAACCTTAGCTAACACCTCATACGGTCCAATAAATCGAGAACTAAGCTTACCCTTCTTTCCAAATCTCAACACTTTTCTCCAAGGAGAAACTTTAAGGAAAACCTTGTCCCCGACCTCAAACTGAACATCCTTTCTTTTAACGTTAGCATAAGACTTCTGCCGATCCTTAGCCGCTTTTAGATTCTGCTGTACAACTCTGATCTTTTCCTCTGAGTCCCTAACTAACTCTGGCCCAATAACTGAATGCTCGGATAACTCTGTCCAACATACCGGAGTCCTACACTGCCGACTATACAAAGCTTCATACGGTGACATACCGATGCTCAACTGATAACTATTATTGTAGGCAAACTCCATAAGCTGCACATATCTATATCAACTACCCGAAAAATCCAATGCACAAGCCCGCAACATATCCTCTAAGATTTGAATCACCCTCTATGACTGACCATCTGTCTGAGGATAGAACGCCGTACTGAAGTTCAACTTGGTACCCAAAGCCCTTTGCAATTCTTTCCAAAACTTCGAAGTAAACCTTAGGTCTCGATCTGATACTATAGATAATAGCACTCCATGCAATCGGACTACCTCATCCATATAAATACTGGCTAACTTATCCATCGGATAGTCCACTCTAACTGGCAGAAAGTGAGCTGATTTCGTAAGCCAATCCATAATCACCCAAACTGAATCATGCTTCTTCTGAGTCAAAGGTGAACCCGATACAAAGTCCATAGCAATATCCTCCCACTTCCACTCGGTAACGGATAAAGGTGTGAGCAATCCCGAAGGAACTTGATGCTCAGCCTTTACCTGCTATCAAGTCAAGCACTTAGATACAAAATCAACAATGTCCCTCTTTATACCAGACCACCAATACAACTGCTTCATGTCCCGGTACATCTTGTCACCGCCGGGATGCATAGTGAAAACCGTAGTATGTGCCTCATTCAAGAGCTGTTTCATTAACTCCTCATTCTCAGGCACACACAAGCGATTTCTATACATCAACACTCCGTTCAAAACCAAGAACTCTGACTACTTACCAGAACTGACCTCATGCAAAACCCGCTGTAGCCTCTCATCATCCTTCTGAGCATCTATAATCCTCTGTCTCAAGGTAGGCTTCACTCTCAACTAGGCAACCAAAGCTCCATCCGAATCAAACCTCCACTCAAACCGCCTTAAGAACAAAGCAGAAATCGACTTCCGACTCAAAGCATCCGTGACTACATTGGCCTTACCTGGGTGGTAATCCAATATACAGTCGTAGTCCTAGAACAAATCTAGCCAATGGCACTGTCTCATGTTAAAATCCGTCTGTGTGAGAAGATACTTGAAGCTCTTATGGTCCGTAAAGATCCTACACTTCTCCACATACAGATAATGCCGCTAAATCTTCAAATTGAAGATCACAGCCGTTAACTCCAAATTGTGCGTCGGATAATTCCTCTCATGTGGCTTTAACTGACGGGAAGCATAAGCCACAACCTTTCCCTCTTGAATCAAAACACAACCAAGACCGACACCCGAAGCATCACTATACATTACAAACTCCTTACCCGAGATGGGTTGAGTAAGTATAGCAGCTTCAACTAACAAACTCTTCAACTTCTCAAAACAAAGCTGGCACTTATCCGACCACTCAAATCTGACCCCTTTCCTTAACAATCTCGTCATCGGAGCAGCTATTACTAAGAAACCCTTAACAAACCTACTGTAGTAACCAGCCAAACCAAGAAAACTCCTCACTTCTGGAACATTCCTAGGCGCTTTCGAATCAACAATCGCCTTAATCTTAGCCAAATCCACTTGAATACCCTTAGCTGGCACAATATGACCCAAGAATAACACTTCCCGAAGCCAAAAATCACACTTAATAAGCTTGGCAAACAACTGATGCTCTCTCAGAACTTGCAAAACCAACAGGAGATGCTCCTTGTGCTCACTTTCATCCTTGGAATAAACCAATATATCATCTATGAATACAACTACAAATCGGTCAAGATATGGCCTGAACACTAGGTTCATCAAATCCATAAAAGCCGCCGGTGCATTGGTCAAACCAAATAGCATCACTAAAAACTCATAGTGGCCATACCTAGTTCGAAATGCAGTCTTAACCACATCCGCATCCTGAACTCGCAACTGATAATATCCCGATTGAAGATCAATCTTCGAAAAGACTCCTGCACCTCTAAGTTGATCGAACAAATCCTCAACTCTAGGCAAAGGATACTTATTTTTCACTGTGACCTTATTTATTTGCCTATAGTCGATACACATCCTCATAGAACCATCCTTTTTCTTAACAAACAAGACTGCAGCTCCCCACGGAGATATGCTTGGTCTGATAAACCCCTTATCCAATAGCTCTTGTAGATGAGTTTTCAGTTCTCTCAACTCTATAGGAGCCAACCGATAAGGTGCTTTCGAAATAGGCAAAGTACCCGGGACTATCTCTATGGATAACTCTGCCTCTCTCTTAGGAGGAAAACCAGGCAACTCGCTTGGAAAAACATCTCTAAACTCCCGCACAATAGGGATATCCTCAATCCGAACTTGATCCCTCTTGGAATGCAACACAACTGCTAGGAAAGCCTCACAACCCTTCCTAATGAATCTCTTAGCTTGCATTGCGGAAATCACATTACTCAAAGAACTCACACCCAAACATTTAACAATAACAGAAGACCGATCTCTAACCCGAAGCACAACTGTCTTCCTATGACAATCAACCACTGCTAGATGCTTTCCTAACCAATCCATACCCAGAATCAGATCAAACTCTCTAAAAGGCAACTCAATCAAATCTGCTGGGAACTCAACTCCCTTAACAAATAGGGGACAATTCCTAAACACTCTACTCTCATTGACACTATGCCCTAAAGGACTGGTCACACATATCTCATAATCTAACTGATCTACATCATGGAACTTATCACTTAACTTATCAGTGCACAAATATGAGTGTGTGGAACCAGGGTCAATTAGAGCATACAATTCAGTGCCATGGAGTAGGAACTTACTAGCTATAATATTAGGTGCATCCTACTCATCTCTGGCTCTCACTGCATAAGCTCTAGCTGGGACTGGCCAAGGATGCTCAATTGACTCTGATGCAGCTCCTTCTCTAGGTTGACTGCCTCGACCTCTACTTCTGCCTCTACCACGGGCAGCTTGAGAAGCATTCAAACCAACCCTACCGGCCTCTCTCTGATCATCCGAAGCCTCATGCGATCTCGGACAGTTGACCAAAAAGTGCTCAGTGCTCCCACATTTGAAACATCCACCAGCCACCTACACTCACCCCAGTGGCGCTTGCTACAATGTGAACATTCCGGTAACATCTCTGTCCTATTTCCCGAACCACCCCTACCAGAACAAGACACCATAGCTAAACCATGTCTTCTACCTCTTGTAGCCGAGCCTGCAGATGATTCATCCTGTGGGTTCCTTGACCTCTTACCCGAGGATGAAGAAGACGAACCTCCACAAGAGGGATTCCTCCTCTGAGCCCTCTCTCTCAAAATAGATTCTGACCTCTCGGCCCTAACTGTAGCTTGCACAATCCGGTAATACTCGACTCCCAGAGTACTCATCAGAGAAATCAACATTGCCCGTAGCAACTCACTTAATCCGACTTTAAAATATCTACACCTGAACTCATCTGTCATAATACCTTCTGGTACATACTTAGCCAACCAGTTAAACTCCTTCTCAAAATCAGATAAAGACATCGCCCGCTGTTTTAAACTCAAGAACTAAGCCCACCTTGCATCCTTGTATGCCTGAGTCACATACTTATTCGTGAACTCTCTTTTGAAAAACTCCTAAGTAATTGGGTTAGGCAACTGAGGATGTCGACAAACCAACTCCCACCATTCATACGCAGATCCTTGCAGTAAAGCCACTGTACACTCTACTTTCTGATCGGGAGGACACCGGACTTCTCTCAAAGCACGCTTTACCTTATCAATCCACTTCTCAGCGACCTCCGACTCATCTAAACCTGTTCTATAAAAGTCTTCAGTACCAGCTCTTCTCAAACTCTCAGTCAGGGCCTTAGGGGCAGTCACTCTCTCCAAGACTCGGGCCATGTCCAGAGATAGCTTGAGCATCGCTTCGAAGGGCATGGCTACGGCCTCGGGCTGTACCTTAGCAGGTTGAACCGACATAAAAAGCGAAGGATCAATAGCTTGAGGATTCACGCTTTCAGCTAACCCCTCAAGAGACATTTGAATAGAACCAGAATCCATCTAAACAAACAAAAACAACGGCATCAGCCAACACAATCCTAGACATATACACATCTATACATAACAACGACAACAAAACACCCAGAAAAGCCTAAGTCAGGCTCTGATACAAAAAACTGTAACACCCCCTACCCATACGTAGGTGAACCCATCCGGATCGGAGTGAGATGCCGTAGGAGCAAGGGTGTCACACCAAGTAGATCGATACAAAGCATACATTCAAACATGAAGAACATATGGAATATATAACGGAAATTAAAACTTTAGAGATAAATCATCATGATCATGTATTACTATAACAACATTCATTACAATAATGTTCTGATCAAACTGATATTACAAAATAAATACGCATCCCAAAATACACCGGGCGGAAGCTTACAAAAATTAATACATGAGAGTTCTATTACAAAATGAATCATCAAAATTGCCACAAAAATAAGCCCTAACACTAATCCCTTTTGTGTTGGCTTGACTGGTGGTGACTCTCCCAAAATACAGCTCCTTCCGCACCTGCACGGATAAAACACCGTGCTAAGTGATAAACGCTTAGTGGGGAAACACAACAATAATGTGGATGACCATTCACAATGGTCATCAAAGAATAACACATACTAACTTGCACATGCAGATAATCATACATAATACAACACACTTAAATCACATATAGATATACAACATATATCGGGTCACATTAATAATTTCAGAAGCTCGTGATTTCGTTTAGATAACAATTGATTCATATACTCATCATTATACTTATTCGGATACCATATTCTTATAGCATCCCAAAGCAAAATAGAACAGATACCTGCTGACTCAAAATAGTGGATAATGAGTAAATGCATAACGTACCTTACGGGCACGAATAGAACGCATAGCGTACCTTACGAGCACGAATCAAAAACCATTTTACTTTATCGCATACAAAACATTTTATACAGGGACCTTAAACAAGATCCAAAATGCATAAGGGATTCGCGAGGAACAAAATGGGGACCTGATCAGCGTCCAGAATGGTACAAAGGGCTGCAGCTAAAAGATTCTATTAGGCATGCCTAACTATCCACTAGACTGACTTTCGCAGGTCGTGCATAATCCAAATCATGTCTCAATTCACAATATATATAATTTATCATGCATAATTCATATAAATATAGTCATATAAACAAGTTCATATAACAAACAGTAGGAAAAAGACAAGAAAAAGACATTTGAAGTTCATTTCGGAAAACTAGGCACGGGACAAAACAGGGCAGAATGGGGGGGTCTCTATAACGCTCGCGACAGTAAGGCATCGGACACGAGTTGTGCTGAAGGACATGACTCGTGTTGGATGTCCCTCCTCCTAGTCGTGCTCTAAAGCACGACATGCAGAAGGATCCACACCAGCACGAGTCGTGCTACTCAAGCAGGAGTTGTGCTTCATCAGCACGAGTAATGCTGATCCTCACCTGCTACCATCGCCCTGCTGAGATGCACGATCACACACATGGAAGGGAGCACGAGTCAGACGACCATCAATTCTTCAAACCAAACACGCGATAGCTGGAAATCCTTTTCTATTGAACTCGCGAGAACATCGCGCTCGTGACAGGAGCGGGATTTCCAGTCCCCAGCAAAACGAAAACCCAGAATTTCCCTCAAAACCAAAACCATTTTGACCCAGATCACTCCCAACTCAATCTTACCACAAATTAGGCCTTCCAAACACCATAACCAACATCAAACAACATATTTCCTCAATTAATTCCAAAATAAATCATCAATTTACAAATCAAGATCTCAAAAATCACAAAACTAGAAAATTATGAAGCAAAGTTCAATTAACTTCATATTTGATTCAATAATTCTATAATTATGCAACATAACCCATCAAAACGAATAACCCATATCATATATACCAATATAAGAATCAAGAACACCAAAATTTCAAGAATTTCAACAAAACATTCAAAACCCATATAATGCAATAAATACAATAGTTCCCAAACCTTAACTCCTATGCTCCAAATCACTTGGTGCCGCTACTACCAGCCTTCTCCTTACCTTTAGGGTCACGAGGAGGCTCAACTAATAGCAACTCAACAAAAACACACAAAATTCAAACCCTAGATTAAAAACCCAAACCAGCTAGAAGAAGAAAAGATGAAGGAGAGGAAGAACAAGATGGAAAATTCAGAAACTTACTAAATAAATGCAAGATATGATCGATTCCCACCACCAAGATCTTGAATCCAAACTAGGGCACACTATAGAGTGAAGAAGAGGAAGAAGAGTTGTAAAGGGAGCAGGGGAAAGGGAAAAGAGATAGGAAAACTCTGATTTCCTTTTCCCTTTCCTCCTTTTACTTACTCTTACTTAACCCTAGACACATGGCATCTCTCTAGTGGTTGAAACTAATCACTCACACCCAAACCAACATGCATTGCACACACACAATGCAATCCCCACTTATAACACCCTACAAATACGTGAGCACACACACACAAGCACAACCCCACAAACACATCCTACTATGGTATGCTCAAGCACACCCAAACGCAACCCAACTAATTCACACCCTATAATAATATGAGCACCCACACTATACAAAACCCACAAAACATACAATTTACCCAAAATACCTTTTTGACATGCCAAAATACACCCAATGCATTCACACATAATGGATCACACAAATGGCTCATGCTACTAGGGGGAAAGTGGGGTGTGACAGTCGTGCTCGCGTGAGAAGGAGAGCAGATCAACTTTTGTCGCCATCGCAACGTCGAGCACTCGAGACAGTGGTGCTCTGCCAGAACAGCACTTCCCGCTCTATCGTGCTCGCGACACATATTGCGACAGCACGCAGAGTGCTATGCTCGAAAGAACGATGCTCGGCTGCTGGGAGGGCTGGATCAACCCGGCTGTATCGCGCTCGCGATAGAGTTACATTTTCCAGATCTGCAGAACTCCATCATCTTCCAAAACACACCCAACCCTCCAATTTCAACTAAACTTCAATATAACTCAAATAAACCTTTTAAATCATCAAAATCAATATAAAACACAACCCTTAAACCAATAAACACAATTAAATGATTCAATTAATATAATCAATATCTCAAATTTAACAAGATCAGAAGTTTACTCCAAACTTTCGATCAATTGCATATTTTGATCCAATATGTCACATTCAAAGCCTCTTAACACAAATGAGTTAAAACCCATAACATTTAAACTAACATAAACATCATTAAACTCACAAATTTCTAGAAAATCGACTAGAATCAACAAAATCAATTAATAGACCAAAAACCTAAATTCCCATACCTCATCTCCTTTGCTCCTAATAGCTTCTTTAATTTATCTTGCTTGATCCCAAACCCATCCAAAGTCTTTCTAATCCCAAAACCTCAGCAAATACACAAACATATATACTAAACATAAATCTGGGGTTTAAAAACTTAATCAAAAGAAATAAGGGAAATCAAAACTTAAACTTACCTTTCCTTTAACAAAATCTCCACTTAAATCACTTGAGCTAACAATCTTCATCATCTAATCTTGGGATTTAATTTTAGGGAAAAACAAAATGACATTTGAACAAGAAGGAAAGAAAAAGAATGAGGAGAATGGGAGAGAGGGGAGAGTAGATTTCTGCCCCCTCTCTCTTTCTCTCTCTTCTTTTTATACCTCCCTTTATCCCTTGCCACTTGTCACCTTGCCATTGGTCCAATTCAGATATTTTTGTCAAAATCCCTTTTTAATCCCACAATTCTCATATTCTTATACATTAACACTTATATCTTACTAACCCTTCACATTGGCCCACTTAACTAATTTTATCCTTTCAATTAAATCTAAATTCCATACTCTACAATTTACCATTGGCCGCACTTGCCGAAACTTTTACATTAATTCTTAATTTATCGATTCGATACACCCAATACTACAACTTGCATAATTTTAGCCACTACTCATCCTCGATATGCGCAAATCCTTCTAGGGTACATTTAAAGTTGTGACATACATAACATTCACTACTATCCAACGATCATGAAATGATCTATCTTTACCATTCAGAACATCCACATACATAAAAACACATCAAGAATAAACATCAATATCCAGTAAGAGCATTATATTTTTATATTTTACCTTTATTCATACTAATATACATATAACATAGCAGCATTTCATTAACATATCTAGACATCTCCAATATATGCAGTACATATAAACAGATCATAAGTGAACTTCTATAAACCATAAGCAGCAATAATTTACTACATCCCACTAATAACCATATACACTTTAATCACTCACATACCTTCTAAGTACTAAAGCATATGTATATACGTTAGATCCATGTGATTATCAGGATTAATATGCAGAAGAAAAACTGTACATAAAGCACTTATTCACATACGAATACATATATTAGAACATTTATCATCATACAAACACAAAACACTAGCCTGAATTTACATCGGAAGTGGATACGGGTACACTGGATACTGTGAAAAATATCAAACACTTGAGACCAAAGCCTCCAAACATTTTGAAAAACTTTGGATACCCAGGTATCAAACACTAGACCTAAACGGGCCCAACACGAGACCCAAACGGGGTCACACTAGCAGTTGCAATCACTAGCCCTTTATAAGCATTCTTATGTTTCCACTATTATGACCATTCAGGCTTAAACATGAACATTGTACGCATATCACTCATCGCTACAATGATCAAGTATCAAGATAATAAAATATGAATAATCTAATAATAACATGCATGGAACAAATTATTATGGCTCATATACAAAATATGTACTAATCTGTAACGAGAACCAATAAAATGCACAATTCATATACGTTTAAGATTCAATTATAACATACATGGGATCACATGCTATAGCTTAACATTCAATCTTAAATCACTATTATAGTGAAAAATAATACAAAGAATTCAAACAAATAACATATATGCGGAAGAGGAAGGGGTCTCGCCGGTGACAGAAGGTAAAAAGGCCTCTATCGCGCTCGCGATAGAGGACATAAAACCTCTGTCGCACTTGTGCCCGCAGGATAGCTCAAGATAGAGCACAGCTCGATAGGGGCTCAGCTTTCGTGCTCTCTGTCGCGCTCGCGATAGAGTATACTAGGCAAAAGCTAGGCTTCTGCACTCTGTAACACCCCCATCGCCGTCCCCATTGGAAGGACGCCGACGGACGCGCTACACGACGCTCACATATACAGATATACACATGCACAATGCGGAAGCACACAGTCATACTTAACATGCATACAGAAATACGGATTAATTAAAAACTTACCTTACCTGCAGGCACGGACTGATCATGCAATCACTTATGCACACACAGACACTAAGCAAAAGCATATACAGAAGCATACATAATGACCATTCAACGGAAGCATAAGTGAAATAATAAAACAAAGGAATAACTAAACATCTAAACATAAAGACATACTAACTATTACATTCCCAAAAGAAAACTCAAGAACGAAACATAATAATTACATATACAATACTACCGAATTACAAAAGCTGAAATACAGAAGCTGAACAAAATACAGAACTTCTAACTCCTACGTGGCCGACCTTGCAGAAGCGCGACTCGATCAGAACCAAACCTGCCACCTGCACGGAAAGGAAATCCGTGCTAAGCGATAACGCTTAGTGGGGAGAACACACAAGAATATGGACGGCCATTCACAATGGTCGTCGAGGCAAAACACATTCAGATGACAAATGCAGATATTCATGGCATATCAATAATCAGGCTGCACAATAAAGGCATTCAATCGATAACTCACAAACAGACCATAAACTCATGTCCAGAATATACCAAAACAGACATAATACAATATACGATACAAATATCATCATGCCGAACTACATACTATAACTCATGCATAAACCTACATGGGTATCAAATGATAGCATCTTACCATGCGGAGTCACAAGAGCTATACACATGCATTAAATATCACTAAGTACCTAGGCAGGAACTGACAACCCAATCATCTTGATGAGGGTGCTAGCTATTGAACATACTTAGACATGCCAAACACATACACTAGTCAAATATCCAAAGGATAACATTTAGAGCATCACAATACCGCTGCGCAACTCTAATATATTAAGCATCATGCAGAAACATTCTGATAACGGGGACTGAAGGCATAACCAATTAGTATTACATTCATATCATCATCATGCAGAGAGTACAGTAATCATCACATACTTACCATCACAGCTGCTTCGGTTCACAAGCTAATATATTAACAAACCATGTTTAAGTCACATACATAAATTCTCTAGTCGCATCATAATCAAAGCATTCAGAAACTTATAACAAATCTCATGACGAGTACGGATAATCATGTTAAATATAAAGTCATGCTTATTTAAAACAGACATACATTCTGAAGCCCATAGTCACATTCATATACATATAAACTGATTCCTGAGATCTTTATCATAATCAAACGGATATCACATTCATATAGTTATTTCAGAATAATACCAACCAATAAAGCACCTGCTGACTCACAATAGTGGATAACGAGTGTACTGAACTGATTAGTACCTTACGGGTACAAGTCGAAAACCATTTTATTTATCACAAAAGCATTTTACTGATGGGGGATCTTAACCCGATCCAAATTCATTAAAAAGGATCACGAGGATCCGTACTGAGGGGGGGTTCGCGAGGAACCATACGGGGGACCTGATCAGGGTCCAATACGTTCAAAGGGCGCTGCAGCTACTGAAAGACTCTATTAGGCATGCCTAACTATCCACTAGACTGACTCTCGCAGGTCATGCATAAAACAATACACATTTCGAATCGCATAACGCAAAAATATGTAAATATCATGCATAAATCAGAGTACAATAGACATATAAATATGCTCATAAGGTTGGTTATATCTCATACATTCCCATTGCAAAACATAAGACAGTCAATATACTTAACATTTAAACACTGTTCTAAAACATGCCAAGAATCAGGTATAGAAACACTATCATACCAATGATTATCAAAACATAATCTTTAACATGCATTAGGTGAAGATACTAAGCATAAACCATGCATAGTCCAAATTACATTTAACATAATACAATGAGCTCCAAGGCTAAAGCATAATTATGCATTCAGACATTAATCATAATATTCAACTAAATATAGCATAGCATAATATCAATCATACCTCATTCAAGTCATATTCTGAAGCATGCAATAATTCCCTTAATCACATTTTATCACTACTCAAATTACTCGAGTATATCAAGAACACATGTGTAATCATATTATGCCGATGATCAAAAACACATAATCTAAATCAGGAAATGATACAATGCTCTTAAACATGGCATGTTATTCTAGATAAGAACCCGACCAAGGACAGGTATAACATAATGCTAAACACAACTAAAATAGGCTAACCAATCAGATAAGATAGCACACAGTAGAGAAAAGAGTCATAAAAGCATTTGAAAGTCATTTCAAGAAAACTAGTCATGTGGGGAAACAAAGTAAAACAGAAAAGCCATACAGGAGCGTATAACAGTCTGACATAAATTATACAGAAGTAAAGACCCATACAGAAGAAATAGGAAATCCATTTTGATTTAAAACTGGGCGAAATCGGAAAAAGGAGTTGAAGAGGAGTCGGTCACAAGTCGTGTCACGACTTGTGACTGACCTCACAGGAGGGTCACGGCGTGACCTAGTGTCACGTCTCGTGACCTGCTAGAGAGTCACGGGACGTGACTCTTTGTCACGCCTGGCTCCACAAGAGTCACGCCGTGACTCTATGTCACGGGACGTGACTTCCCTCTCACAGAGAGAGGAGTCACGCCTTGCCCTTACCAGAGTCACGCCGTGACTCTAAGTCAGGAGACGTGACTTCCCTCTCACAAAGAGAGGAGTCACGCTTCGCGACTGGAGTCACGCTTCGCCATTCACAAGGGTCACGTCGTGACCCTAAGTCACGAGACGTGACTTTCCTCTCACAAAGAGGAGAGTCACGCTTCGCAACTGGGAGTCACGCTGCCCTTCACACGAGTCACGCCGTGACTCTAAGTCACGCGACGTGACTCGCTTCTCACAGAACGGAACTGGAAATTCTACAGAGACGCGATTTTCCATTCCCAGTTACCCAGAACTCCAAGAACTCGATAAATTCATTTTCAATCTCAATCAAAACACCACCAAACTCATCTTACCTTTCAATCGATGTCCCAAACAGCATAAACAAGACAATTGCAACTTAATTCAACAATCAAATCATTAAAACCATGCTTAAACACATTTAATCCATTCTAGAGCATAAACCCTAAAAATACAGTAATTTCAAAACCCAAAGCTCAGTAACTTCAATTCAATCCCCAACATGCATTACTAACATATTTACTCACTTAATCATGCATATTCTCATGCCAAAACACATCAACTTCCAGAAATTAAGCAAAGCAAACCCATTTACAAGCCTAGCGAGAAATATGGCAGAGACAAGAACACAGAAGCTCTTCAACCATTACATGCATCAAAAATATTCCCAAACCTGGAAATGACGATCCAAAAATCAGGCTTCAAGATCAGTCCTCAATCCTTCTCTTGCCTTTACTATGCTCTTTCTTACAATCCCAAGCTTGCACAAACAAAATCCACAGTTACTTCAAAACCCTAACTCAACCAAAACCAGGAGGAAGAGAAGAAGAAGAAGAACAGAACTTAAATCCAACTTACCTCTTCAAGCAAAGGACAATCCAAGCCAAACACAACCCAAACCAAACGTGAGAGAAAGGAGAAACAAAGAAAGGAGAAGAGAAGAAGAAGAGTAGGCGTGAGAGGGGAGATCGGGTTGCAAATCTGTGTTTTCCTCTCTCACTCACTTACTTTTCTTCTTTTCTTCTTTCAATGCCTACCCAACAATCCACTTGGCAACATCCAATTGGACCCCAAACTCCACTTAGCATTTCAAACCATGGCACAATACTAGAGTCATACCCAAACATTGCCTTAATAAATATCTTGTCTTAATGCTCTTTAGTCCTTAGACAAAATACAATTCACTCACTTACACAATTCTTTCTTTACCAACTTAATTATCTTATCAATTAGGTCCTTAACATTCCAAATTCTCAAACACAATTACCGAAATACCCTTTCGATCCCGACTTAGCATGCACATTCCGACCAGGGCCATTTTGGGGTGTGACAACTCTTCCCTCCTAAAAGAATTTCGTCCTCGAAATTCACAGTGAAACACTTACATCCACACAACCCAAACAAACAAAACTTACTTAAACAAAAGCTTGCAAATTAACTTACCAGAAGAACCTGCGGTCTCCTTCGAATCCTTGCTAGATGCTACACACTCTGAAGACACTCGAGAAGATCTGAGCAAATCCTCCACTTCCTTTCTAGCTTGCCCAGCTAGACTCTCACTCATCTTCTTAGGACAATCGGCAATCCGGTGTTCCATACTGCCACACCTGAAACAAGCACCTGAAAGCTTCCGACATGGACCACGATGTCGCTTCTGACAGTGCTGACATACTGACGGTACCCACTTCTTACACTTATTCCCATGTTGCTTCTGACATTGTTGATACACTGAAGTTTCTCGAACCCTATTCCCTGCTGACACTTCACTAACCGATCCTTTTCTCTTCAGAGGAACATGCCGCATAACTTCTTGAGAAGCACGAGGAGCAGTCAATCTATCCAAAATCCGAATCAATCCTTGTACTAATGCCCTATCATCAGAAACACGACCAGAATCTTCAACTGGAAGATGCTCTGAAACATCCTGATCAGCATTAACTCGGTTCACACTTTCTGTAGTCTCGCCCACATTCTCACTAGGATCAGACTCCATCTAAACATGACACAAAACAAGACGCATCTGCATTAGGCCACGACACAAAACCGACTCTCATGCAAAGACTCAACACAAAACAAGCAACATACCCAGAACCATCAAACCTAGGCTCTGATACCACTAACTGTAACACCCCCATCGCCGTCCCCGTTGGAAGGACGCCGACGGACGCGCTACACGACGCTCACATATACAGATATACACATGCACAATGCGGAAGCACACAGTCATACTTAACATGCATACAGAAATACGGATTAATTAAAAACTTACCTTACCTGCAGGCACGGACTGATCATGCAATCACTTATGCACACACAGACACTAAGCAAAAGCATATACAGAAGCATACATAATGACCATTCAACGGAAGCATAAGTGAAATAATAAAACAAAGGAATAACTAAACATCTAAACATAAAGACATACTAACTATTACATTCCCAAAAGAAAACTCAAGAACGAAACATAATAATTACATATACAATACTACCGAATTACAAAAGCTGAAATACAGAAGCTGAACAAAATACAGAACTTCTAACTCCTACGTGGCCGACCTTGCAGAAGCGCGACTCGATCAGAACCAAACCTGCCACCTGCACGGAAAGGAAATCCGTGCTAAGCGATAACGCTTAGTGGGGAGAACACACAAGAATATGGACGGCCATTCACAATGGTCGTCGAGGCAAAACACATTCAGATGACAAATGCAGATATTCATGGCATATCAATAATCAGGCTGCACAATAAAGGCATTCAATCGATAACTCACAAACAGACCATAAACTCATGTCCAGAATATACCAAAACAGACATAATACAATATACGATACAAATATCATCATGCCGAACTACATACTATAACTCATGCATAAACCTACATGGGTATCAAATGATAGCATCTTACCATGCGGAGTCACAAGAGCTATACACATGCATTAAATATCACTAAGTACCTAGGCAGGAACTGACAACCCAATCATCTTGATGAGGGTGCTAGCTATTGAACATACTTAGACATGCCAAACACATACACTAGTCAAATATCCAAAGGATAACATTTAGAGCATCACAATACCGCTGCGCAACTCTAATATATTAAGCATCATGCAGAAACATTCTGATAACGGGGACTGAAGGCATAACCAATTAGTATTACATTCATATCATCATCATGCAGAGAGTACAGTAATCATCACATACTTACCATCACAGCTGCTTCGGTTCACAAGCTAATATATTAACAAACCATGTTTAAGTCACATACATAAATTCTCTAGTCGCATCATAATCAAAGCATTCAGAAACTTATAACAAATCTCATGACGAGTACGGATAATCATGTTAAATATAAAGTCATGCTTATTTAAAACAGACATACATTCTGAAGCCCATAGTCACATTCATATACATATAAACTGATTCCTGAGATCTTTATCATAATCAAACGGATATCACATTCATATAGTTATTTCAGAATAATACCAACCAATAAAGCACCTGCTGACTCACAATAGTGGATAACGAGTGTACTGAACTGATTAGTACCTTACGGGTACAAGTCGAAAACCATTTTATTTATCACAAAAGCATTTTACTGATGGGGGATCTTAACCCGATCCAAATTCATTAAAAAGGATCACGAGGATCCGTACTGAGGGGGGGTTCGCGAGGAACCATACGGGGGACCTGATCAGGGTCCAATAAGTTCAAAGGGCGCTGCAGCTACTGAAAGACTCTATTAGGCATGCCTAACTATCCACTAGACTGACTCTCGCAGGTCATGCATAAAACAATACACATTTCGAATCGCATAACGCATAAATATGTAAATATCATGCATAAATCAGAGTACAATAGACATATAAATATGCTCATAAGGTTGGTTATATCTCATACATTCCCATTGCAAAACATAAGACAGTCAATATACTTAACATTTAAACACTGTTCTAAAACATGCCAAGAATCAGGTATAGAAACACTATCATACCAATGATTATCAAAACATAATCTTTAACATGCATTAGGTGAAGATACTAAGCATAAACCATGCATAGTCCAAATTACATTTAACATAATACAATGAGCTCCAAGGCTAAAGCATAATTATGCATTCAGACATTAATCATAATATTCAACTAAATATAGCATAGCATAATATCAATCATACCTCATTCAAGTCATATTCTGAAGCATGCAATAATTCCCTTAATCACATTTTATCACTACTCAAATTACTCGAGTATATCAAGAACACATGTGTAATCATATTATGCCGATGATCAAAAACACATAATCTAAATCAGGAAATGATACAATGCTCTTAAACATGGCATGTTATTCTAGATAAGAACCCGACCAAGGACAGGTATAACATAATGCTAAACACAACTAAAATAGGCTAACCAATCAGATAAGATAGCACACAGTAGAGAAAAGAGTCATAAAAGCATTTGAAAGTCATTTCAAGAAAACTAGTCATGTGGGGAAACAAAGTAAAACAGAAAAGCCATACAGGAGCGTATAACAGTCTGACATAAATTATACAGAAGTAAAGACCCATACAGAAGAAATAGGAAATCCATTTTGATTTAAAACTGGGCGAAATCGGAAAAAGGAGTTGAAGAGGAGTCGGTCACAAGTCGTGTCACGACTTGTGACTGACCTCACAGGAGGGTCACGGCGTGACCTAGTGTCACGTCTCGTGACCTGCTAGAGAGTCACGGGACGTGACTCTTTGTCACGCCTGGCTCCACAAGAGTCACGCCGTGACTCTATGTCACGGGACGTGACTTCCCTCTCACAGAGAGAGGAGTCACGCCTTGCCCTTACCAGAGTCACGCCGTGACTCTAAGTCACGAGACGTGACTTCCCTCTCACAAAGAGAGGAGTCACGCTTCGCGACTGGAGTCACGCTTCGCCATTCACAAGGGTCACGTCGTGACCCTAAGTCACGAAACGTGACTTTCCTCTCACAAAGAGGAGAGTCACGCTTCGCAACTGGGAGTCACGCTGCCCTTCACACGAGTCACGCCGTGACTCTAAGTCACGCGACGTGACTCGCTTCTCACAGAACGGAACTGGAAATTCTACAGAGACGCGATTTTCCATTCCCAGTTACCCAGAACTCCAAGAACTCGATAAATTCATTTTCAATCTCAATCAAAACACCACCAAACTCATCTTACCTTTCAATCGATGTCCCAAACAGCATAAACAAGACAATTGCAACTTAATTCAACAATCAAATCATTAAAACCATGCTTAAACACATTTAATCCATTCTAGAGCATAAACCCTAAAAATACAGTAATTTCAAAACCCAAAGCTCAGTAACTTCAATTCAATCCCCAACATGCATTACTAACATATTTACTCACTTAATCATGCATATTCTCATGCCAAAACACATCAACTTCCAGAAATTAAGCAAAGCAAACCCATTTACAAGCCTAGCGAGAAATATGGCAGAGACAAGAACACAGAAGCTCTTCAACCATTACATGCATCCAAAATATTCCCAAACCTGGAAATGACGATCCAAAAATCAGGCTTCAAGATCAGTCCTCAATCCTTC
This sequence comes from Excoecaria cochinchinensis, assembly GCA_947683425.1. Taxonomy (NCBI): domain Eukaryota; kingdom Viridiplantae; phylum Streptophyta; class Magnoliopsida; order Malpighiales; family Euphorbiaceae; genus Excoecaria; species Excoecaria cochinchinensis. The sequence continues at coordinate 12,026,099 of CANTUQ010000004.1, forward strand.
TCTTGCCTTTACTATGCTCTTTCTTACAATCCCAAGCTTGCACAAACAAAATCCACAGTTACTTCAAAACCCTAACTCAACCAAAACCAGGAGGAAGAGAAGAAGAAGAAGAACAGAACTTAAATCCAACTTACCTCTTCAAGCAAATGACAATCCAAGCCAAACACAACCCAAACCAAACGTGAGAGAAAGGAGAAACAAAGAAAGGAGAAGAGAAGAAGAGGAGTAGGCGTGAGAGGGGAGATCGGGTTGCAAATCTGTGTTTTCCTCTCTCACTCACTTACTTTTCTTCTTTTCTTCTTTCAATGCCTACCCAACAATCCACTTGGCAACATCCAATTGGACCCCAAACTCCACTTAGCATTTCAAACCATGGCACAATACTAGAGTCATACCCAAACATTGCCTTAATAAATATCTTGTCTTAATGCTCTTTAGTCCTTAGACAAAATACAATTCACTCACTTACACAATTCTTTCTTTACCAACTTAATTATCTTATCAATTAGGTCCTTAACATTCCAAATTCTCAAACACAATTACCGAAATACCCTTCCGATCCCGACTTAGCATGCACATTCCGACCAGGGCCATTTTGGGGTGTGACACACTCACTCGCTAGTCCATAGTTCGAGCTCTTTGTTGCGCTCATGACCAAGATCGTGCTCGCGATAGAGACGAGCTCCCAGAACTAGAGATGTAAATCCACACTACAACTCATGCAAACTTCAATCAATAATCACATTATCATGCATAAAACTTCAATCCAAGCATCTATTGCATACTAAACATGCCTCTAATAATTTATCAAAATATCAAAACTAATATACATGATAAAATAGACACAAATAAGCATTTAAGGCAAAAATGCCCCAAACCCAAAAATTTTGCTTATATCAAAATCACACAATTTCATCTGTGAACTAACATGCACCAATTCACATCTAAAATCAACACAAGCTTAACAATACTTAACTCAAACATTCATATAACACATAATAACCATTTGATTTCCAAAAATTCATGTTCAAAGACAAAACTCAAATAGAAGTATACAAACTCCCAAACCTCAAAAAAGTTAGAATCACTCTCTCATCAAGCCCCAAACTCTCCTTGCTCTAGCTCTTCCTCTAACCATCAATTCTTGCACAAAGCAAAGCCAAACACACTCTTAATCCAAACCCAAAACAAAACAGGGAAAGGAGAAGAAGAGGAAACCACTTACACTGCTTACCTCATCAGACTAGGCTCTTATCTCTTCTAAACCTACCCAAAGCCCTATAAAATCCACCCAAGGAGAAGAGGAAGGAGTAGGAAATGGAAAGGAGAAAAAGAAGGAGAAGAGGAACGGGAAAGGGAGAGGGGAACATGAATGGGAACCAAGGTAGAAATCTACATTACCCTCTCTCTTCCTCTCTTTCTTTTCTTCTTCTCATTAAATGCTCCCACCAACCAAGGCCTAGGTGTCAAACTCCCATTGGCTCTAAGGCATAATACTAACAATCTCCCACTTGCACTAGAGCCAATCCCTTATATGTCTTATGCCCATAAAATGCATATGGTGATTGAACTTGTTATGGGATAATGCCTTTATGAGAGGGTCAACCACATTTTGATCTATAGAGACCCTTTCTATCTTCACATCATTTTTATCAATTATCTTTCTGATGAGGTTGGATTGCCTGAGAACATGCTTGTCTCTATTGTTATCACAATACAAAGGTATTGGATTTATAGTCTCCGTTGTTATCACAATACAAAGGTATTGGATTAACAGTGCTAGGAACGACTTGTAGTTCTTAAATGAACTTGCTGATCCAAATAGGTTTGCCTCTGAAGCTGCAAGGTACCAGTCATACCCTGTTTAGAACTCTTCCAACTGACTGCTTCTCCACCAATCATGAACTCAAAATTAGACAATTACATATATTCATCATTATCAGACTAGAAGCTGGCATCTGTATACTAGCTTACTTGTAAGTCACCTTCTCCATATATCAAGAACATATCCTTAGTTCTTCTTAAGTACTTATGGATATTCTTGAATTGACATATGTGACAAGCGCTGAATGTCGGAAGCCCCGAATAACATACTTTTAGGGTCGAGAGAGGTTTATAAAACCTGTAAAGATTACGGGGGCATCTATTTTGGGCAGTAAGAGGTGTTTTTGAGTCACCACCCAATAGAACATTGTGAAAGTTCATCTAGCCTCATTGAGTGTAAGACAATGCGTATATGTCCATTTTGGGCAACAAAGAGGTATTTTTGAATTTCCAACCCTAATAGGACATTAGGAGGGTTCATTTAACCTCTTGAAGCCTAAAACCAGAGAAAGTTTGACACTTTACTTTTATTCATACCTTGGTTAAAGTTACAAATGAATTTTTAAGTTAAATTTTAATCCTTTTCTCATGCAATTATACAATTTGTTAAGGAGGAAATTAAGTACGAAAGAGTAAATAACACAATTTAAAACAAAGCAAATAACAGCACATTAATTTACAATAAATTAGGGGCAGAATACAAGCCCAACCAATAAAGGGAATAAAAATCAAGTAGAATACGGGATATTTATTTAAAAATAGGAACATTGGTTCCTTCATGTATATTTACAAAAATGGTAATTTTAAGGCGACAGTTTTGTTTAGAAAGAAAACTAGGACAGTAGTCCTATTTTATTAAAGAAAACCTTATTTATTCGTAGAAATCTTTTTGGTGCTCTTTATGTTAACGAACACAAAAATAGCATTCATCATAGCTAAATAATTCAAAGGACAAGGGTCGAAAAGAAGGAACCAAAGTGATGTTATAGCTTGACTGATCTGAACCCCACTCTGTTATCCATGCTAAAGAAATAAAACTCATAAATCAAAAGAAAACTAAGATGTTAGCAATATTAAATATTGTTTTAAAAAAAATAAATGACAAAAAAATAGAAAACATTAATGAAATTTATAGTAAAAGAAAAAGGATTAAAACAACCAAAAAAAAGGGAAGAGAAAAGACCCAGGGATGGCTAAGAAGCGACGAGGGACGGCCATCTAAGATGTGATCGACGGACAGAAGAAGCTTTTCATGGCGTCCCGTTGCTCGCGGTGAGCGACGGCCGTTGCCAACTCCTTCTTCCCATCGGTCATCTCCAGGAGTCAAAAATGACTGGAAAACTCTATTTTTGAATGCTCAAAACTTAAATTTCTTACCTTTTACGAATCTTAGACCACTATGTTATGCAATTCGGTTAAATAAATCATTAATAAAGTAAATCCAATCATAAAATAACAAAATTTTTAAACAGATAAATTAATTTACATCTTGAAACTAAATCATATATTTCATGTCAAGATATTGAAATTAATGCAAGGATGAATAACCCAAAATATTTACCCTCAGAATATTGATCTTTGGAAGGCAAAAGCTGTATAGATCTCCCTTGAAGTCTACAAGGATTAGTTGACAATTGAACAAATTGAAAACAATTTTCTCTTTAAAAAAAATTGTTCTTTTAAAATAATTTGAAATCTTAGGAAGGTAAATAAAGAAAAGAGAATTGATTTCCCTTTCTCAAATTCATTTCTAATTCTTTTTCAATAAATTTCAAAAGAAAATAAATATAAAGAGAAAACTTTCGTTTATAAAAATTAATTTTTTTCAAAAGGTTCTCCCTAAAAAAATCCTCCTTTTTCCTTCATTAGCCTTCTATTTATAGGCTAATTTTTGATTTAGGGATAAAGAGAAAAATTAAATATTTAACTTTAAAGATAAATATAAAATTTTAAGTATCCTTAAAGATAAATATTATGTTTGATTTATCTCTAAAGATAAATGATATCAAATCATCTTTTGGAGGATAAAATCAAATATTTCTATTTATCCTTGAAGATAAATGTCAAATATTTGAATTATTTTTAGAGATAGAGTGATTTCAAACAATCTTTAGATATAAAATAAAAGACCTTTAATATATCCTTGAGGATAAATATCTAAAAATCTATCAGATTTATCCCCAAACAACTAGAATTTCGTTGTCAGGCCTCGACTGAGGGGCATCCCTCAGCCTAGGGATGGGCGTCGGTCAACAGGGATCAAATGGCCTCACTTGCCGAGCGATAGACACAAGCTCGTTTGAGAGGGACGGGCGTCCCTCAGGCATGAGCAACGGGCACCTACTCACGGGAGGGACGGCCGCCCTTTGAGCGAGAAACAGCAACCGACCGTACTTCGATGCATCAGACGGGCATCTCGATTGACAGACGGGCGTAAGCATATGATTGTGACCACGTCTCTTTTGATATACTACAGTTGGTCTGTCCGGCATATGATTGTCGCCTTTGAGACACAGGCATATGATTGTCATCGTTGAGCCGTAGGCATGTGATTGTTGCCATGTCTCAGTTGATATACTACAGTTGGTCTATTTGGCATATGATTGTCGCCTTCGAGATGTCGACATATAATTATTTTGGTTGAGCCGTAGGCATGTGATTGTTGCCACATCTCTTTTGATATATTGCGTTTTGTCCGTCTGGCATATGATTGTCACCTTTAAGATGCCAGCATATGATTGTTGCTATTGAACTGTAAGCATATGATTATCGCTATTGAGCCATTTTGTAGACTACTGGAGTGCAATTCCTATAATTTCATAGAATCTTGTTAATTCATTATATTAACTGGATTTCTTTAAACATAAATTTAACCTACCACTTTTTTTTTTATCACCTTTATTATTATGTCCTTTTATTATTTTCATTTATTACCTTATCATATATTTCATTTATCATTTTCATATTTTTTTTCATTTATTATTTTTTCATACATCACGTGCTTTCAAAGCGAAGTAAAATTTCAATAAAAATGTAAACATATAACTAAATAGTGAAAAGTTTGTACATCAATAGATATTTATATACAACTCTCCCTGAATATGTACTACACCGGAGAGTAGTCAGTCGGCTCATTCGAATCCTAATCACTGTCAGACACATGTATAAGCTGAGCACCGGACATCGACGACCCTTCACTAGAGGAAGATGGCCTAGCTCTAATGGAAGAGGGCCCATCTATGGAGGAAGATGGCTCGGCTTTAGAGGAAGAGAGCCCAGCTCTGGAGGAAGATGGCTTGTGGGTAATATCCATTAATGGAGATCGAGGCGCTACCGGTGGCTCTGCTCGTGGAGGGTGTTGAAATTGAATCGGGGCATACCTATCCAGAAAAGGCTGAGCACAAGTCCTAATTCCAAGAACTCGCTAATCACTCTCGTTAGCTCTTAAAAAACCTATGTCTACTCCGAGCTCTAGCATCTAGAGGCATCCCTAATACTAAGAAGACTATCCTCTATCTTCTCTCGCAACTTCCTGCCAGTCCCAGATATGGCTGGTATAGATGCCTCTAAAATCTCAACTCTAAATTTGAGAGAGGTGACAGACTCATCAATAAGCTGGATGGCCTCATCAATCCTCCAGACTATAGCTGCCTGTGAAGCACTCAGACCCTGCCTCAAATCTTCTATGAGCCTCTCCTGTCTATTTAGGTGCTCACACCTAACACCCTATCTCTCTCCTCCATATGGAAATTCATAGAAGTGAGGGCGGCAATCACTGCTAAGATAATATCCTGCTGTGCAGATAGAGAAGGTGACCGTATACTGGGCTATGCTAACTCCAAATGAGACTCTGGTGGTGGAGGAGTAGTAGAAGTAGATGCCCCGGGTGTCCAAGTCAGCTATAATGGTGATATCTCCTCTCTACCCGAACATCTGACCGCTGAACTGATGGTGGAGGAGGAGCAGGACTCAGTATCTCCATATGGCCTTGCTGAGAAGCTGGAGCATGAATCATCTCATCTAGGTGTATGTCCATGCCCTCATCCTAGGGAGTAAGAGGCTATTCCTCCTCGGGCTGCTGTTATTGTGAGTGGTCTTCCTTTGGCTTGAACTCCTCCTTTGAGACCTCTGGGTCCGGCTGAAGTGGAGGTAGATGATAGAGGCATTTGGTCTCTGCTACTGTAAGTAATCTGTACTTGTCAGGACAACCAGGTATCTAAGCTATCATCCCCATAGTCTAGGCTGTAGCTAAATCAACATAAACATCCTTGTCCAATGAAGGCCAAAAATAAGCTAGGTGAATTCTTAAGTATATCACTAACCTGGTGATTACACCCCCAGCACATATAAAAGGAGTCATCCCACATGCCAGGCTAACTAGATTAGTCAAAGTCTCATGGCTAACATTAAGTCGCTGGCCTGTCACCATCGCCCAAAGACTCCAAATCTTGGCACCGTTAACCGATCCAAGGTTTCCTGCTCGGCCAAGATAAGAACTTGATAACACTCAATGTATGTACCTCAAGGCATGTGATAAGAGCATAGTGCTCTTCGCCGTGTCATGGTCATATGGGGCTCTTGGGATTGTAATAGCCTCCCAATGTGCCTTTGGATTGCCCTCTCTGGAGTCATCACATCTACTCTAGATTGAACTCCCATCGTTTGGGCAAAGACCCTGTGAGTGATGCTAAAATAGTCTCCTCGAACCCAAAACTGTACGACGCCCTCTTTGGTGTCCGGTCTTTGACCTCTGTAATGAATTCTCGCAAAGTACTCCCTCGCAATCTCTAGGCGAGTCTAGAATGATAATCGGAGAATCTCGATCCATCGAACTGCCTGTAGAAGTGCCTCAACCTCATCTAATATCCCCATTCACTGGAGAACAGGCCTAGAGATGTACCGACTAGCACGGAACTGGACACGGGCTATGTCCTAAAATCTCTACCTCATATCAGGGGTTATCTATGCTAGAGCCTAAGGCTCGGGCTAGTCCTGAGGAGCATTACATCCAGGAGGCATCCTAAAAAAAAAAGGAAAGAGTTAGTTTAGGCCTTAAAAATATGTTAATTGTAAAATATTTGCAAGTTGAGATTTTTTCGAAATTTTGGCAGCATTTCGGCTAGGATGTGCCCAATCAAAAAAATTCGATAGTATTCCGACAGTGATGTGCCGAACCCCCTGTATGAAAAGTGAAATCAACAGGTCTCAGGCCCCAACAACAATTTTACAGGCACAATTATATATAAATGGAAAATTCTACTTTACTGTTTTATCTTACTATTAATAATTTCAATTCGCAATTGCAAAAAATTAACTAATTATAACAAAATTCTCTTTCTTTCTTTTTTTATTTACTTGTGATTTAATATTTTTATTGCACTAACAGTGTGCAGAGTTCAAATTGAAGGAAATAAAAGCACAAAATTTCACTTACATTTCTAAGCATGCATATCTATACTGCATCTAGAACATAAAATTGAATAAAATTTAGAGAAAAAAGAGATAAGTTATCGAAAAGCAACCTGTGAGTCGATGAAGTATATTGAAAAGATACGCAAAATAAATTGTTGAAAATATGACCCGTACATACGTGACTATCACAGGAACGTTTGGCACAAACGGTACATAAAACAGACGAAAAATAGGGAAGAAAATGCAGGAAAACCGAATGGCAGCGTCGGTTTGTGCAGAGGAAAGAAAGAAGGAGAAAAGAAGAAGAAGAAGAAGAAGAAGAAGAAGAAGAAGAAGAAGAAGAAAGTGAAGAGGCGGGCAACGACTTGCTTTATGTAAGATTTCATGACCGACGGACACGCCGTGTATGGAGCGAGCGACGGGCTATCCCACAAGCCCATCGGTCGTTCTGGATTTTCAACCTATTTTTTTAAGACTCTAGTTTTGCCTCAAGACAATTTTTTACCCTGGGAATTTAAAGTACTCCATGAATATCTTGGGCCTTGACTTTAGTGTATGATTGCATTAATCAAATTCATTCCCTACAAAACTTAACATGGAAAAAATACACGTAAATGACTTGTGCACGTGAAATGATTGAGTCATGCAAAGAAAATGTTGTGCTAGAATCCACCCAATCAGTCCAAGGTTGATCGGGGATAAAGATTTAGGTAGAATGTTTTAAAAAGCTATTTCAAAAATTAGGGTAGTTTTAAAAGTAATTTTGGGAATGGGGCGAGTCAGAAACCAAACCTGACACCTGCGACTTCTGACCGTGGGACCCACGTAGTGGGTCAATATTTTTTTAATGATGCTGCAGCTGGGAGCTGTGGCATCACTATATATATATATATACATATATATATATATATATATATATATATATAAGAGGGTCCAGCGACAGCTTTACCTGCTGCCGCTACACCCTTTTTTTTTAAATAATTAAATAATAATTATAATAAATAATATTATTATAATAGAGATAAAATAAAGTAGAAAATATATTTATTAAATATAATAATATAATTATAATAGAGTAATATTTAAATAATATATGAAACGAAACTTTATTTTTTAATTCTCCAGCTATAAAGTTTTCAAGAATATTTAAAATTTTTATAAGGTTTTGACCTTTTTTTTTGTATTTTTATTTTTGGTGTGTTTTAATTTTTTCTTTTTTATATATATAATAAATTTAAATGGATACAAATATGAAAGCTATTTTTATTTTTTGTGTTCTTTTAATTTTTTTAAAATTTTTGTTAAACTTAAATTGGATATATGTACAAATTAAGTTTATACCATATAAACTATTTAATATAAGTTTAATAATTTCGAATTTTAGTTTATTGAACTAAAAATTACAAAAATTTTTAAAAAATTAAATGAACACAAAAAATAAAAATAACTTTCATATTTGTATCCATTAAATTTATTATATATAGAAAAAAGAAAAAATTAAAACACATAAAAAATAAAAATACAAAAAAAATCAAAACCTTATAAAAATTTTAATATTTTTGAAAAATTTATAGCTGGACAATTAAAAAATAAACTTTCGTTAAGTATATTATTTAAATATTACTATATTATAATTATATTATTATATTTAATAAATATATTTCCTACTTTATTTTATCTCTATTATAATTCCATTTTATTATAATAATATTCTTTATTATAATTATTATTTAATTATGTTTTTTAAAAAAAGGGTGCAGCGGCAGCAGGTAAAGCTTTCGTTGCACCCTCTTATATATATATTGTGATGCCGCAGCTCCTAGCTGCATTATCATTAAAAAAAATTTGACCCACCACGTGGGTCCCGCGGTCAGAAGTCGTAGGTGTCAGTTGTGGCTTCTGACTCATCCCATTTCCAGAATTGCTTTTAAAATTACCCTACTTTTGAAAATAGTTTTTTTAAAAACCCCAATTAAATCTTTGTCCCGGTTGACCAATGGGTTGGCCGTGACTCGCTTGAGCCACACCCGTCGGTCGTTACTTTTTATCATTAGTCGCCTTTTCTTTTGATTTTGTGCATTCCTCCTTTTGGTTTTTGGTCACAGCTCTTCTTTCAAGTATTTTCCCCTATTCTCTTCCTTTTTCCTTTTTGTTTCTTTTACTTTTTTTGTTTATGTTTAATTTTTGCCCTGAAGTCTTGAAAATGTCGACATCAAACCTTAACAAAAATGAACCATTTTCTGAATAACACCTGAACATGGGAAAATAACACTTTGGCTCCTTGTTCTGGCTTAAAATTTCTGAGGAGGGTTAAAGTGGACAGAAACCTTCTATTGATCGCGGTTCAATTTTGGGACCCCTATTTCCACGTTTTCAGATTTACCTATAAAGAATTGTGCCACCTGCCCGAAGAATTTTGTGCAATTATCGGAATGAGGTTTTCTCCTAGCACACTACCTTGCATCCCGAGATGTGGATTTATTCATGCAAGGGATATAGCATTGACCTTGCATATTTCACCTTCAGTCGTGACTAGATTGGCTCCCCAGGATGTCACTTTTATTTTGGAACCGTTAATTGAGGCACTATAAGGCTTCTCTAGTGTACCCATATACCAGGCCAGTGTTGTTCTACTATTTTGCTTTTCCAGATATCTGACGGTGGTTTCTGAGGAGTTCATTGGCGATTGCCAGTTATTCGGGATTGTGGATGGCATACATCGTGGGCTGACCCCATTTCCCCTAATTCTTGCTGAGATGATCCTAGGCTTGGACACTAACTGTACTTGTAACACCCCAACTCATACATAGGCGAACCCATCCGCAAGGGAGTAGGATGCCATACGAGTAGGTGTGTTACCGAACAGAAACGATACGAAGCGTATATAATTATGAAAGAATTAAAAACTTTTGAGGAGTAAAAATCGGAACATACATATTCATAACCGCGTATATTTTTAAACGAAAACATACACATCTACAATTTTGCAATTATACAATAGGAGTCTGAAATATTACATCGTTCTCTTTACATATTATTACTTATACATATAACACAGATATACAAAAATCCAAAATTACAAAAGCTGAACAAGATACAAAACTTCTAGCTTCTATGTGGCCGACTCTGCAGATGCGCGACTCGAACAAAAGAAAACCTGCCACCTGCACGGGGAAAAGAGCCCGTGCTAAGCGATAACGCTTAGTGGGGAAAACAAACATAATAATATGGACGGCCATTCACAATGGTCGTCAAGGCAAAATACATTCAAATGGCAATTGCGGATATTCAAAACATATGTCTAAACAGATTTGCATAATAAAGGCATTCATTCGGAAACTCACACATATAGTCATATACATATATCAGGAATGGGCCAAACCAGTCATAACCCAAAACACGACACCAATGTTATCATGCTGAGCCACATACCCAAGAAAACATCCAAAACACCACACTTCTGCTGCACAACTCTAATACATAGCATATCATGCTGTAAACACTCCCATAACGGAGACTGAAGGCATAATCACATCACTTCACATTCATATCAAAACCATGCTTAACTCATATACATAAATACATCGATCGAATCATTTCAAAGCATTCAGAAACTAATAACAAATCACATGCCGAGTACGGATAATCATGTTAACTGAAAAGTCATGTTCACTAAATACAGATTTACCTTCTGAAGCCCGTGGTCATATTCATATACACATAAACTGATTCTTGCTCATACAGATATCACATTTGATGGCTATTTCCAAACAGAATAAAACAAACCATCAAAATACCTGCTGACTCATAATAGTGGATAACGAGTACGGAGGGGAAGACCTCATGAGGAAACACATAGCCCGATCTCTGACCGGGTAACCCTCAGAGGAAACATATAATATAATGTACCATACAGGTACAAGTCGAAAAGCAACATCATCTTTTTCCACATTCCAAAAACATTTCATATCAAAGGGTTCGCAAGGAACCAGTCGTGGGACCTGATCAGGGTCCAAGTCATTCAAAGGGCGCTGCAGCTACAAAGACTCTATTAGGCATGCCTAACTATCCACTAGACTGACTCTCGCAGGTCATGCATCATACAAATCATATTTCACATCACATAATTTATATCATTATATGTAATCAGCAATAGGTGAGGCATATGAATAAAATCATAAAGTCAGTAATGCATTATACAATTTACACTTAAGCATATCATAATAATCTTAGAGAAAGATCATAAATATAGATATGCATAATACATTCAATTATATTAACATACATCATAACATAGTCAAAGAATACACCTAAAGGCATCACAAATTCGGAACTCAAACATTGGAATCTCCGAAGAAAACTCATTCAACACAACATACTGTCGCGCTCGCGATCCCTGTCGCGCTCGCGACAGAGACCATAGTCTCTTCGCTGCGCGCGCGCGACGGGCTTCGCGATCGCGGGAAGGAGAGAAGGCCCGGCTCTGTCGCGCTCGCGATGTTGTCGCGATCGCGACAGAGGATAAGCATTGCTATCGCGGGGTCGCGACAAGTCGCGTGCTCGCGATAGCACAGGCCAACAGAGTGCTCTGTCGCGATCGTGACGATTGTCGCGCTCGCGACAGAGAGCAGACAAGCTATTGCTATCGCGGGCTCGCGACTGCGTCGCGTGCTCGCGATGGCACAGCATCAGAATCACCGGTCTCTGTCGCGCTCGCGACAATGGCGCGATCGCGACAGAGTCATGATTTCGAAAATCTGCAGAATTTTGCAAGATCTTTCCTTCCTCAAACTCACCCACAAATACACGAAACACATCCAAAGGTTTATTACCTCATCTCTAGCCAGTCACACATTATTGACAACATAATCCAACATTATTCGTCAATCATTTCAATCACACCCACATTAACTACATTCATACATACGGTACATCATGTTAAGGTTACTCATGAGACTATCACATAATAGCACTCATCCATAAACAAACCTTCGGGGAGTTATATCTATTTTAATTACTAATTAAATCACCCATCTTAATCATACCCCTAAGTTTTTCCAGCGACCATTACTTATATAGCCATTTAATTATCCTAAACATGCATAGTAACTGATGGGAAAGGTACGGGATTGATCCGGGTCAACCCTAGACTCAAAAATAGAGAAGAAAAGGCTGAAAACATACTTTTCTGTCGCGAGGTCGCGACCCTTGTCGCGCTCGCGACAGAGGCTCGCTTCAGCTCCCCTAACATACTGCTTTCTACCACCAGTTCGTATCATATAAACCGACCTCTACACCTCATTTTTAGGAAAAGTGGTCTTCGTAACAAATGTTCTCATACGTCTTAGCTTTCAAATGAAACAATTTTCACATCAATTGGATGTCTATAACTCCAGATATGGACTCCACAACCCATACTGGTCAAACAACCCGACACAACAGGGGCACTACATTTGTAATCAAATTTTCGATGTCTTAGAGCGAGAATTTGTCCAAGGCTATTTCTGAGACATTTAAAATAATAGCGTTCATGGTTCTAATGGTTCAAGAATCGAATGATTTGGAGTTCTATAACTTCCGAAACAGTGTAATAACCTAAGAAAGGTCCAGTGTATTCTAATCCAGTTTTTCACCCCAAAACCCTATTCACATGCAACAATGAGTCATTTGAGCCAACACTCACTACCATCATCACAATTCATCACAATACACTCAAGAAGCTTGTATCATACATAAATATACCAAAAATTCTTATACAAATGGAAGAAAGCTTCCCAAACCTGGATTTGCGATTCAAAACCTCAATCTTCAAGAACCCACTTAATCAAGCCTTAGCTCCTCTTCAAATCATCCAAAACTTGCACAAACAAACCCAAGAATCACTAAACCAAAACCCTAACTTACTCAAATCGAAAGCAAACTAGAAGAAAAAGAAATTCAAAGCACAATAACTAAAACCTAACCACTTACCTCTTCAATCTTGCTCCCAAACTCTTCCAAAATAGCTCCAACTTCCATACATCCAAGAGAAAGAACACAAGAAATGGGAAAGGGAAAAGAAAAGAAAGAGAACGGGAAGGAGAGGAGGCCAAACGTGATTCTGCCCCTTTCCATTCTTCTTTTCCTATTTCTCTTTCTCAATAAATACACACACCAACTATACCACTTGTCACCATCCTAAAGGTCCACTTGTCATAATCCTATTAAATCCAAGATACATCTTTGACTAATTCCAACCTTGGCACCATACTCACTCCACATACAAACATTTCTTGAATAAAAATCTTCAATACACCAAACACCACTCACACCATAGCATTTCTTAGCCCACTCACATCCTACTTCCATATACTTCAAGCATACTCTAACAATTCCTTATAAGCCACTTGTCATCATCCCACAAACCCAAGTGTCACAATCTTATTCAATCACTTCCTACATACCATACACATGTTCCACTAGATGATTTCTCACTTAACATATTATTAATTATTTTCTTTGCACTTTAGTCCTAATTAACCAAACTTTCTCAAGCACAAATTACCGAAATACCCTCACTCATTTCGACCGACCAAGCATATTCCGACTAGGCCCAGTTCGGGGTGTGACAAATCTTCCCTCCTAAAAGAATTTCGTCCTCGAAATTCACATACACCAGAAGAAACTCCAAGACTACACTTCAACTCACCTTCAGACTCATACATTGCATTTTAAAACTATTCACTTACTTACACTTATTACTATTGCGGTGCTCTTAATCACCTCCTACTCAACTTACACCAAACGTAGAATACTTTCTTATATTCGCATCAAACACATTTATCAGAACAATCATTACTTAAATGCCCGACTGAAATCAAAACCCGAACACTTTACACATAAACCAACTAACTTCGCCAATTGATACATAAATCCTTCGCTACTTAAAAGATGTCCATCATACTTACGTTTCCCTTTACCATTAACACTCCTATCAAACTTTAAAATCCTTTTTACGGTCCCAAAATACTCTTTCTGTTCAATCTTTAATCAAACACAAAACACTTTCCTAAACGATTGCTGAGCGCGTCATTTTTACCCTTAATCTTAATATCAAATAGTACATATATACCCTGTCAGCTTTCTCTCAATCAAAACATACATGCATATGCTTATCATGTATTGTCAAAGGGATGATGATGTAATGAAATTGAGATGATTCATGTATGCAGAATGATGCAATTGATGCTATAATGATGCATTTTGTCCCATCCCCATGATTCAATATGCTTTCATTTAAACACTTTTCTAGAGATAGCTGACAGGCATATAGAGTACTACCAAAACCTTATAAGATCCAAATACTCATCCACTTACTCGATACCTTTCTTTACCGAGGTACACTTTGAACAAAACCTTAAGAAATCCTAGGAGTAGTCAGTCTATCCAAAATTCGAATTAATCCTTGCACTAATGTTCTATTATTAGAAACAAGACCGGAATTCTAACCAAAAGGTGCACAGAAACGAAACACTTTGATCAGTACTAACTGGGTTCACACTTTCTGTCATCTCATTCACCTTCTCTCTAAGGTCAGACTTCATCTAACACAACACACAAGACAAGACACATCTGCATTAGGCCACGACACAAAACTGACTCTCAAACAAAGACTCGACACATAACAAGTAACATATGAAGACCCAATACCCAAACAAATAAGGCAACCAGAATCTTATGCTTTGATACCACTAAATGTAACACCCCAACTCATACATAGGCGAACCCATCCGCAAGGGAGTAGGATGCCATACGAGTAGGTGTGTTACCGAACAGAAACGATACGAAGCGTATATAATTATGAAAGAATTAAAAACTTTTGAGGAGTAAAAATCGGAACATACATATTCATAACCGCGTATATTTTTAAACGAAAACATACACATCTACAATTTTGCAATTATACAATAGGAGTCTGAAATATTACATCGTTCTCTTTACATATTATTACTTATACATATAACACAGATATACAAAAATCCTAAATTACAAAAGCTGAACAAGATACAAAACTTCTAGCTTCTATGTGGCCGACTCTGCAGATGCGCGACTCGAACAAAAGAAAACCTGCCACCTGCACGGGGAAAAGAGCCCGTGCTAAGCGATAACGCTTAGTGGGGAAAACAAACATAATAATATGGACGGCCATTCACAATGGTCGTCAAGGCAAAATACATTCAAATGGCAATTGCGGATATTCAAAACATATGTCTAAACAGATTTGCATAATAAAGGCATTCATTCGGAAACTCACACATATAGTCATATACATATATCAGGAATGGGCCAAACCAGTCATAACCCAAAACACGACACCAATGTTATCATGCTGAGCCACATACCCAAGAAAACATCCAAAACACCACACTTCTGCTGCACAACTCTAATACATAGCATATCATGCTATAAACACTCCCATAACGGAGACTGAAGGCATAATCACATCACTTCACATTCATATCAAAACCATGCTTAACTCATATACATAAATACATCGATCGAATCATTTCAAAGCATTCAGAAACTAATAACAAATCACATGCCGAGTACGGATAATCATGTTAACTGAAAAGTCATGTTCACTAAATACAGATTTACCTTCTGAAGCCCGTGGTCATATTCATATACACATAAACTGATTCTTGCTCATACAGATATCACATTTGATGGCTATTTCCAAACAGAATAAAACAAACCATCAAAATACCTGCTGACTCATAATAGTGGATAACGAGTACGGAGGGGAAGACCTCATGAGGAAACACATAGCCCGATCTCTGACCGGGTAACCCTCAGAGGAAACATATAATATAATGTACCATACAGGTACAAGTCGAAAAGCAACATCATCTTTTTCCACATTCCAAAAACATTTCATATCAAAGGGTTCGCAAGGAACCAGTCGTGGGACCTGATCAGGGTCCAAGTCATTCAAAGGGCGCTGCAGCTACAAAGACTCTATTAGGCATGCCTAACTATCCACTAGACTGACTCTCGCAGGTCATGCATCATACAAATCATATTTCACATCACATAATTTATATCATTATATGTAATCAGCAATAGGTGAGGCATATGAATAAAATCATAAAGTCAGTAATGCATTATACAATTTACACTTAAGCATATCATAATAATCTTAGAGAAAGATCATAAATATAGATATGCATAATACATTCAATTATATTAACATACATCATAACATAGTCAAAGAATACACCTAAAGGCATCACAAATTCGGAACTCAAACATTGGAATCTCCGAAGAAAACTCATTCAACACAACATACTGTCGCGCTCGCGATCCCTGTCGCGCTCGCGACAGAGACCATAGTCTCTTCGCTGCGCGCGCGCGACGGGCTTCGCGATCGCGGGAAGGAGAGAAGGCCCGGCTCTGTCGCGCTCGCGATGTTGTCGCGATCGCGACAGACGATAAGCATTGCTATCGCGTGGTCGCGACAAGTCGCGTGCTCGCGATAGCACAGGCCAACAGAGTGCTCTGTCGCGATCGCGACGATTGTCGCGCTCGCGACAGAGAGCAGACAAGCTATTGCTATCGCGGGCTCGCGACTGCGTCGCGTGCTCGCGATGGCACAGCATCAGAATCACCGGTCTCTGTCGCGCTCGCGACAATGGCGCGATCGCGACAGAGTCATGATTTCGAAAATCTGCAGAATTTTGCAAGATCTTTCCTTCCTCAAACTCACCCACAAATACACGAAACACATCCAAAGGTTTCTTACCTCATCTCTAGCCAGTCACACATTATTGACAACATAATCCAACATTATTCGTCAATTATTTCAATCACACCCACATTAACTACATTCATACATACGGTACATCATGTTAAGGTTACTCATGAGACTATCACATAATAGCACTAATCCATAAACAAACCTTCGGGGAGTTATATCTATTTTAATTACTAATTAAATCACCCATCTTAATCATACCCCTAAGTTTTTCCAGCGACCATTACTTATATAGCCATTTAATTATCCTAAACATGCATAATAACTGATGGGAAAGGTACGGGATTGATCCGGGTCAACCCTAGACTCAAAAATAGAGAAGAAAAGGCTCAAAACATACTTTTCTGTCGCGAGGTCGCGACCCTTGTCGCGCTCGCGACAGAGGCTCGCTTCAGCTCCCCTAACATACTGCTTTCTACCACCAGTTCGTATCATATAAACCGACCTCTAAACCTCATTTTTAGGAAAAGTGGTCTTCCTAACAAATGTTCTCCTACGTCTTAGGTTTCAAATGAAACAATTTTCACATCAATTGGATGTCTACAACTCCAGATATGGACTCCACAACCCATACTGGTCAAACAACCCGACACAACAGGGGCACTACATTTGTAATCAAATTTTCGATGTCTTAGAGCAAGAATTTGTCCAAGGCTATTTCTGAGACATTTAAAATAATAGCGTTCATGGTTCTAATGGTTCAAGAATCGAATGATTTGGAGTTCTATAACTTCCGAAACAGTGTAATAACCTAAGAAAGGTCCAGTGTATTCTAATCCAGTTTTTCACCCCAAAACCCTATTCACATGCAACAATGAGTCATTTGAGCCAACACTCACTACCATCATCACAATTCATCACAATACACTCAAGAAGCTTGTATCATACATAAATATACCAAAAATTCTTATACAAATGGAAGAAAGCTTCCCAAACCTGGATTTGCGATTCAAAACCTCAATCTTCAAGAACCCACTTAATCAAGCCTTAGCTCCTCTTCAAATCATCCAAAACTTGCACAAACAAACCCAAGAATCACTAAACCAAAACCCTAACTTACTCAAATCGAAAGCAAACTAGAAGAAAAAGAAATTCAAAGCACAATAACTAAAACCTAACCACTTACCTCTTCAATCTTGCTCCCAAACTCTTCCAAAATAGCTCCAACTTCCATACATCCAAGAGAAAGAACACAAGAAATGGGAAAGGGAAAAGAAAAGAAAGAGAACGGGAAGGAGAGGAGGCCAAACGTGATTCTGCCCCTTTCCATTCTTCTTTTCCTATTTCTCTTTCTCAATAAATACACACACCAACCATACCACTTGTCACCATCCTAAAGGTCCACTTGTCATAATCCTATTAAATCCAAGATACATCTTTGACTAATTCCAACCTTGGCACCATACTCACTCCACATACAAACATTTCTTGAATAAAAATCTTCAATACACCAAACACCACTCACACCATAGCATTTCTTAGCCCACTCACATCCTACTTCCATATACTTCAAGCATACTCTAACAATTCCTTATAAGCCACTTGTCATCATCCCACAAACCCAAGTGTCACAATCTTATTCAATCACTTCCTACATACCATACACATGTTCCACTAGATGATTTCTCACTTAACATATTATTAATTATTTTCTTTGCACTTTAGTCCTAATTAACCAAACTTTCTCAAGCACAAATTACCGAAATACCCTCACTCATTTCGACCGACCAAGCATATTCCGACTAGGCCCAGTTCGGGGTGTGACAGTACTGACCCTTCTGCTTTCTTCACCAGAAGCCTTTTATTACTCTAGGTAAGCATTTGTCATTCTTTTAAAAGGTAGTGCGTCCCTTATGTATTTTCACACTAAGTTTTTCTTTAGAGGGAAATGCTTCCTTTTGGATTTTCACATAACCTTGTGCCTCATTTTTTTCTTGAGTGGAGCCCAACCATTCCAGTAGCTTTTTCTTTTAAAGCATGAAAGTTAAATATAAAACACAAGGTATAGAATATTAAGGGCTTAACACTTCATTATTTCTAAAAATCAGTTAATGCTCTACATGGCATGCCCAAGAAAAACCTTGGCATTCCGCATTTCTAATTCCTCTACTTTTCCATATCTTCCAAGTATGGTTACAAGAGAAACTAAAACTACTATCAGAGCCTCCTTTTAGGGTAATCAATAACTATTTATTGAGGAATTTCCTTCCCAAGTAGCGGTTGTATTCCTTTGCATCTCCTGGCAAAGGATTTGCTCGATTTGGTCAGGTCGTAGATGACAACATCAACTTCATGTGCCTTTGGCTACCCCTTTCTTCTACAACTCTGGATGGTCCTTTAGGATGCATTCCTTTGTGCGGGCTTCATAAACCTACCCTCTATATTATCGCCTACTGTGTTTGGCAGTTTGGAGGGAGTCAAGATGTTGTGGGGCACCCCCTATCTTTCCAAGGTGGCATCTTGTCCTCAGCTTTCACTTCCAGGTACCATAGCCTATGGGCACAGCTGCTTGTAAAAACTGTTATACCACAGATTAGAGATTGCACCTTTACTTCTCCTAGTGCATAAAAGAGGAGGGTGATTAGTCTTGGAGTTGATAATAGGACCCATCGACTTAAATATCTGGCTGGTTAGAGTAGAAGAGAATAGTTATTAGATTACATACATTCAATAAAGAATAATGTTTTTTTTTAATAAAAGAACTAGATGATAATGAACACATGAGTTGAATTATTTATGTTTTATATCTTTTCGCAAAATTGGGTGCATTTCAGTATGATTTCACCATACATGACCATTATTTAACATAAATCAAAGTGCAAAACTGCACTTAGTCTCAAAATGGATGTTGAAAGCATCGAACTCCTACTTGCAATCAGCTCTCTCGGGTTTTCTTGATTTGAATTTTTTCATAATACTAAAAGCATATGATACATTTGGATGTGTACATAGCATATGTGATAGATCCAATTATTGATGCATATGGAATCATATTAATGCACTCTCTCCCCTTGTGTCTTTGGACACATAGATTTAGAAAGGTGTTTTCCATATATCATAAGAATAAATCCTTTCTTAGAAAGATCCATACGAAACTATTTTAATACTTTGTCTATGTATGTAGATTGTGAAAGACCTAGTAGCTTCCTCGATCTATCTTTATAGATTCGAATAACCAGAATGTAAGTTACTTCTCTAAGGTCTTTCATGGAGAATTTCTTTGAAAGCCATATGTAATAGCCCAAAATTGACCCTAGTAGTATTGAGTGTGATTAGTGAAATGAAGCGAGTGTTAATTAGGGTTTACATATTTGGATTTAATTGAAAATGAGAAATTAGGGACTTAATTGCAAGAAAAAAAAGTATTGTAGTGACCAAATTGTAAATTGGCATGATTAGTGTTAAGAGGAGGGTTAGATTAATTAAAGTATGATTAATTAACCTTAATGAGAAGATAGTGGCATTCCATGTGGCAAAATTCTGTCTAAGTGGATTCAAAGTGTCATTGTAGGAGTGTGCTACCTAGCATTAAAGAGCTCGTGTTTGACACCTTGCATTTGCATGCACATATAAGGACTTAGAGAAACTGATTTTGGCATTCTAGTCTCCATGTGATCCGGCCTCTCTCTACATTTCTGCCTTTTGTTCTTTTTGCTTTAATTCCTTTTCTTCTCTCTTTAGTTCTTCATCCATTTCGTTGGTTCCTTAAGACTAGAATTAAATTGGTTAAGAAGATCAAGTGATAAGCTAGAAAAGGGTAAGTTTGAGTCAAGTGTACTTCTTCTCTTGATTTGAATTTTAGTTTATAGTTCTAATTGAACTTTGCATGTGTATGTATCACTACAAAAAAATTGTGAATTAGTGACTAAAATTAGCGACTGTATTTTTTTTGTCGCTGATTAGCGACTATTTTAAGAATTAGTCGCTAAAATCTATTTTTCATTTTTACGACTAATTTGGCGACTGTTTAGCGACTGAAAAAAGAAACCGTCGCTAAAATTTGACGGCAATTTATCGCGCCTTTTTTGCGACTAATTTAGCGAGCAAAAAGACAGTCGCAAATTTTTGCGACTAATTTAGCGACTAAATAATTAGTCGCTAAAATAGCGACGGCTAATTCAGTCGCTAAATTTAGAGGTTATTTAAGCGATTGTAATTGCGACGGATTTAGCGACGGAAAGTTTCCGTCGCTAAAAAATTTTCAAATATTTTAGATATGAAACGAATTTTCGAAAATTTAGCGACGGAATAATCCGTCGCTATTTCGTCGGTAAAATTTATCCTAATATTAATAAAAATATGCCTATATACTTATAGTTATTAATTAATTTTAATATTTTTGCTTTACACATGAATTTTAATTTGTCTAAAATAAATTTTTTATTATTTAATTATTTAAAAATTTTCAAAAAATATTAGATGGGTTAACTGAAATTAATATTTATAAAAAAATTTATTGATTCGGAGTAGATTACTGGATTTTCCCGTAAAAATTTATTCCAACGTTTGTAATAGTTTCGGGCCTTCTAAACTTTTATTTAGGAATTATTTTAATTTTCAATTTTATTTATTTTTAGGATTTATCTTAACCTATAAATTTATGGTTATTGATTATTTTTAATATTTTTGCTATACATAAAGAATTTAGTAAAAAAAGATGTGCTATTATTTTATGGTCTTTAAGTTAATACTTCAAAATTAATGGATTATTTAAAGAAATAAATTAAAACAGATAAATAAATATATAGATATATAATTAGACAAAAAAATAATAATACATACATACTGTAACATTTAAAATTTTTAGTTGGGTAAATTCGTAACTTTTAAACCGAAATTAATATTAATAAAGGAATTTATTAAGGAAAGATGTGTTATTATTTTAGGGCCTTTGAATTAATATTTCAAGTTTATTCACAGTAAATAACTAGACTAAATTGATAAAAATATATGAATAAATTTTTTTACTCAAAGAAAAATATATAAATAAATTAAGTGCATGAAATTTCATAGAAATAAATAAATAAGAATAGAAAAACAAAGGGAATAGGGGGAACTAGAGGGAGACGGGGAGAGGAGAACAGAACCGAGAGAGAGAGAGAGAGAGAGAGAGGAAGAGCTCACGGCGGAGGGACTACCGGCGACGACCACGATGGCAATCGGACTATCGGTCTTTGCAACGCCGGCCAGCCCAACCGATCGGGTCTCCTGTTCGCGATGAACGACCCGATTTGGAGGGAGAAGGCCGAACCTTCTTCGGCTTGCTCAGGCCACCTCCGGCGACTGATGGCGACACGCAAAGCGGCGGACGACTCCTGGCGATGAGATGAGTGTTTCGGTGCAGCTCTTGCCTCCTACTCGCCGGCGATGAGGAGATCGACGTTTGGGTGGACCGAAGCTTTCGATGGTGATTCTGATTAAACGGCGTGGTGTACTGGCACGTGACCACCATAAATGGAGTCGCGACACAGTGAGCTTCATTTCGGTAGTGGTGTCGTCTCCGGTGGAGCTTCGGCGAGTTCCGGTGACCGTCGAATAGGATCAAATGAGAGAAAATTTGTAAGTTGCAGCATATTGCCAATGACGATGTAAGGTAGAGCTTTCTCCCAGTTATAATTTCTCACTTTTGTTTTTAATATATTGTCTCATTAAACGCTCAAGAGTTACTGAATGTTGCAGATATCTTCACTTCGATTTCCACAACATCTGCGGGCATATTCACTTTGAGCGCCTGTCTCTCCTTTATGATCAAATTGTTGATTTCCTTGAGAAAAGCGGGTATGGTTTTGTTAAGATATTTGAAAATCTTATAGTTGTTGCATTTACTTATAATGAATAGAGAGGTTTTTCCAATTTATGTTGAGAAATTGATGTTAGTTTGGCTTCAATATTTTGATAATTTCTTTCTTTATTTCTAGGTACCTTTTGTTGAATGAAAAGGGTGAGAAAATGAAAGAGCAATGTGGGGTTGTAAGGACAAATTGTATTGATTGCTTAGACCGCACAAATGTCACTCAGGTAGGTTTTTTTTGCTGATAATGCAGCCCTTGTTAATTTAATTACAGCCAACCAAGATAAGTAGCAAAAGTTTTGCAAATCAGAAGTTGGATTTCCTGGGTATTCTAGAATGTTGGGTTAAATTTACCATACTTTCTATGTATATGGTTGTACCTATCATATGAATACCCATTAAATTGGTGCGTTAATGCTTATGAGTGAAAGATTATCATTCCATTGGAAGTGCCTGCTTCTGTTTTCTGCCATTTGTTTGATTTTGTTCCTCAACTAATTTTTTATGATGGCATCTCTTGTACACCAAAGGAAGATAGTTCCACAGGAAGTGCATGCTAATTGTAGCCTGAAATTAAGAATATTGTCATTGATAAAAGTGTTTTCATTTTTGTATCTTACATAATTCATTTACCTGCCAAAACCTATAACTTTCTTTAAGTTTATTTCCTTTTAACTTCTCTGCAGTGTTATGCCAGAAAATTATTTCTTATGATTTTACTTGATCTTTATTCTTTTTCACTTTGATGGCCTATGTGAATCTTTATTTTTTGCTACAGAGCATGATTGGTCGAAGAATGTTAGAACTCCAACTTAAGAGGATTGGCCTTTTCACAGCAGAAGAAACTATTAGCACACATCCAAATTTTGATGAATGCTTTAAACTATGTGAGTACATTTGTGTTGTCTAATTGTTCCAAGAATACTTATGGAGCTTAATATATGAGCAGCACTCTTTAATGCCTACTGCTGTTGTGGTTCTACAAGATTTGAAAATTTGATTTTTGCTTTCTTTTGTTCTCTTGGTTGAAGTTATGTGATGTAATTATGTTAGAGTTTGGTTAGTGTATGTTTTAAATAATGGGTGGATGTTTGAAGTTATTATTTATGTAGTTAAATTATCATTAAGATTAGATTAGATGTACTTGTGTTGATGAATAATATCTTCAATATGCTTTGACAAATTTTATAAATAAAATACAGAAATGTGTGTCATCTATAATTGTGCATATTATTATGAAATTTTGATGTATTAAGTGATGAGGTTTGAGTATGCATGTGTATTTTGATTTTTAATTCATTAATTTTGGTATATATTAATTTGAAAATTTTATTGGTGTCTTGTAGGTACTGCAATTAGATGAAATGCTGCTAAATAGAACAAGAATATGTACTTTTAATTTAAGTATCGTATAATTTAATATACTTTTATTATATTTGAATTATTGTGAATTTATTGTACAAAGTTATTGTGAACTTGTATATATTGCTAAATAGCACTATTTAGTTTGAATTAGTATTTTTTCTAGTATTTGTTAAGTATTATACAGTTTAATTTAATTTTTTGATATTATATTTTTTAAATTTATAGTAATATTGAAAATATTTTATAATTATTATTTACATAAATTAAATTAAATTTTGGATGTAATAATAATAATAATAAATTAAATAGAAAATTGTAATAAAAATTAAATTAAAAATAATATTAAAAAATATAATATTTTTAGCGACGGAATAGCGACAAAATTTTCCGTCGCTAATAAATGTTTATGCGACTAATTTTAGAGTTATTTAGCGACTGAAATTTTATTTTTAGCGATGAAATTTTCGTCGCTATTTTTAGCGACTGATTTATGGAATAGTCGCAAATTTTTTGCGACGGTGCTAATAGCGACGATTAGTCGCCGCGTCGTTAAAATTAATTAGCGACTAAAAAAGGCCAATTAGCGACGGAAACTTCCGTCGCTAATTGACAGCTTTTTTGTACTGTATATGTTTGTAAGTTGGAGAAACTAGTAGAAAAGTAAAGGGAAAGGAAAAAGCTACATGATTGTGAAGTGAAGGAGAGCTTCAAGAGGTTACAGATTATGTGCTGTATTTGGCTAAAGTGCATGTGTTGTTAGCTTGAGAGTGCATGTGTTGTTAGCTTGAGATTTATGTATTTTTGTGTGATAATTGATAGATGTTATAAGTTGATATGGGTAATTGAGATGTGTGTTGAAATTATTGATTGAATTGCCATGAGTTTATGATCAAGCTATGAACCCTAGTTTTAGGAAAACTTTGTTTATATTTCACCAGACCTTCGTGTGATGATTTGTGCATAAGTAGAGTTTCTGAACTCTAAATTAAGTGATTCTTGCTCCATTAGAACGCTGACTTCAATATCTATAAAAGTTACAGAAATGATCTTAAATTAATTCTTGCTCTAGGACCCTTAAAAATTGTAAAAACTGATGTGTCTCTGCCTTGGCGGGTTCATTGGAGCAGTCTATATTGTTTAATTCGTATTTGTTGATTTAGAAGTCCAAATAACCGAAACTTGTTCCATTTTAATGATAAGACATAGGGGAACAATTATATAGAAGGGAGTTTTGCTTAAAAATATTTTTAGTTATCATTTTAGGCTGAAAAAAAAGAGTAGTGAAGCAGTCTTGGGTTTTGCTTCTGTTTTGCTTAATTTTTGTATGTCACGGTCACAACCAAGTCATTGCGACCGTGACCAATGCCCAAAGAAGGAAGAATTGCATATATTAGGACCTCATGGTCACAACAAAGTCATTACCACTATGACCCCTTATGTTTTGACTATTTTATGTGTTTTTCTTCCCAAATTGAACCCATATTGCACCGAAACTTTTTGGAATCTATCCCATGCATGTTTAGGACTATTAAATGAGTATGAGAATAGTCCTCACTTGAAAATTGTAATAAGTTAATAACTCTAATCATGAGCTTTAATGTAATATATCTATGAATCCATATATGTATATATGAAGAGGAAATAGGTAATGAATATGAATTTGGAAGCGGAACTATATACATGTGTTTATAGTTAGTGCACGCATTCACCGAGTTGTATGAAAAATGGTATGAGCACTTGTATGACGAACTATATGTTTGTGTTTATAGTTATGTATAGCTAATATATGAATTTATTGAGTAGTATGAGCAATAGTATAATATGATAGTTGAATAGAAGTATTGTATATGGATAAGTGTATAAAGTGTTTATTGTAAGCCTGAGTTGTTCATAAAAGTGGACAGATAGGCAAGCCTATAAAGGGTTAGATGATTTGCAGCTTTGGCACCGACAGGTGTCTAGATGTTTGGTACCTTTTGCTATCTAGATGATTTGAGACTCCAGTCTCCATATATTTAGTACTGTTTAACAATATTTATATGTACCCGTATCCACTATAGTTATAAAGTTAGGCTATTTGTTTTATATGTTTTATATGTATATCGGATGCTATCATATGCTATTGATTTATTAGAACTGTTATAATTTGTACATGATTATTGTACCAGAGATACCGATATATGATTGCAAGAGTATATGAAGAGCTAAGCTTTGTACATGAAATTGCTAGAGATGTACCCTTGTGGTTATATGCATATGAAAGTACTTGAGAAGTAGCGACTTGATGTTCATGTTATGCTGCCTGTAACTAAAGCTAGAGAGTATGCAGATGATATAGTCTATTTTATTAGATATGATACAAAAACTGCATATTTATTTAGATATGTTCAGTAATGAATATTGTTATATGATTGGCATGCTAAATGTGTAATTGCACTATTGCTTGAAAGTATAAGTAAAGCTATTATTGTATATGATCATACAAGAGATGTGCTATATGCTTATAAGTACATGTATGAACATGAGATGTATTGACATGCTAATATTGTATAAGTAAGGTTAGAAAGCACTAACATAATATAAGTTCCTAAATGCCAAAGGTAAATGTATAGCACATCATTTAAGTGTTCAACATGTTATTATATGTTAAATGCACGTTCCTATTATTATACTTGGAATGAATATTGTTATATGATTAACATGTCAAATATGTATATGCCATATTGTTAATGCTTGCGACTTCGCAAGAAGTCTATTATTTGAGTTATCGCCACTAAGCGTTATCGCTTAGCACGGGTATTTTTCCGTGTAGGTTGCCAGTTTAGTGAGAAGTTGAGCATCAGCAGGTCAAGGCCACTAGGAGCAAGTTGAAGTCCCTTTTGGTATATTGTTTTGATATAGTATTTTGTATAAGTCATGTAAATGTTTATTAAAGGAATACTCTTGTTATGTATAAGGACATTAATATTGATATACGTAAGTATAGTAAAGCATATGATAAGGTTATTTGTATATGCATGTATAATATCATGTGTGTAGAGATAAGATTCCATTGCAAGTGTAATGTATGATTTATTATTATGCTTCTGCATGGATGCATAGTATGTGTATGCATGTGTAGCAACCCGATATCCTCCCAAGGGGTATTGGGGTGTTACACCATATATTGACTGATTGCATGTTGGTGAAATCACTTCCCATAAGCAATATCTCATCCACATAGAATAGTAGGAAAATCACTACACTCCCACTAGCCTTCTTATACACACATGGTTCATCCTCATTTTGTGAGAAACCAAACTCTTTGATTGTCTCATTAAATCATATTTTCTAGCTTTTAGATGCTTGCTTTAATCCATAAATGGATTTTTGAAACTTAGAAACTAGACTACCATCTTTAGATGTAAACCCCTCATGCAGTGTCTGTACACATCCTCATCCTGATTTTCATTAAAGAAAGTAATATTCACATCCATTTATCATGTCTCATAATCATAATAACCGGTTATGGCTAAGAAAATCTTAATGGAATTAAGCATTACCACAGGGAGAGTGTAAGGACCCGAATTGTACCTTGGTAGCATTTGTGCATGTTAGGTTGTAATAACAATTAAAAATGTATGTTTTGGGTGACGGTTGTGCCAAAAGAACGAATACGGCCTTCACATAAAAGATTCGGCAAGCGCGACCATTTCTTAATTTATGAATAAATGATATATGTGTGAAGATTTAAAAATTTAGTAGGCTAATGCATGAAATTAATTTATATTGTATGCTAATGTTTAATTAATGAAGCTTTAGAGGATCAAATTGAAAAGTGACATAAAAATCAAAGATGGACCAATGAGCATTTGATATTTAGCAATAAGGATAAGCTTTGAATGTTGGCCATATAAAAGCCACTTTGGTCAACCATTTTGGGAAGTAAAACATAGAAATTATATCTTCCTTTCTCTTTTAAATTACTCACTAAAATGCATGCTAGTGATTCTAAGAATGGAAGAGAAGTTAGAGGTGAATTTGTGTAAGCAAAAGGGTAAGAAAACTAATCTTTCTTCATCACTTCTCTTTTTTATTTAAGGGATGAAATTATGTGATTGAAAATAGCTTTAATGTGAAATTTTTTATGTATATGGCTAAGGAAATTTCACTAAGCAAAAGAGAATGAGTGGTGAGGGCTATAGAGGCTTAAAGGAGCAATGTGGAACACGATAAAGGTTTGGGACCTTAACTTGTGATTATATGTATTAATTATGATTTGGAATGATTTTCTAGAAAATCTTAATGAAAAATGTTGAATTGAATGTGTTTATTATTATGGAATTGATTGGTTTAAGGATTATTGGCTTGTAGAGTTCACAAGAGAAAATTTGTTTAAAGAGTCACTTGACCCCGAGTCTCTGTTTTGAATATAATTTGATATAGAAATCTTAGAATTGGATTATTATAGTTTCATTTGAACCGTGACTTCCATAAATATAAATGTTGTATAAATTTTCCTGAGCTAATTTTGGCTCTAAGTGCCTCAAAAGTGGCAAAACTAAAGGGTATCTGTTCTATCCGGGTCATAGGAGCAGTTTGTATTGTTTTAGTTGCATTTGGACTTTTAGAAGCCCAAATGATGTGTAATTGGAAGTGTTGAAAATATAAGACATAGGGGAACAAATTTCTAGAAGACCATTGTTCCTAAAATTGACATTTTCTAGGTTAAAGACCTTGTGCACAATCATACTTGGGTTCTGCCCTGTGTAGAGTGGGACAAAATATGTTTACACGATGGTAAGGAATTCCTGACCGCCGTGTAAACATATTCTACAACTTAAAAACCTATTTTCCTCGCCCCACACAGCGAGCAAGAATGTTTGATTGCCTTGTGACCTCAATTTTCAGCCTAAATTGTACTTTTTCTTCCCTAATTAAACCCTAACTTCATCGAAACTTTCCAAAAACTTGTTCGAGACATGTCTAAGGTTATGTAATGAATATATGCATGGTTACCAACCTACTATATATATGATTGAGGTTATGACTATGAACAACTAATGAATTATTTAAAGGTAAATTTGATTAGAAATTACCGAATATATCTAGAAATAACTTGGCATGTCATATTGAATATATATGTGTAATATAAATTTGTGTGGGATTATTTATTGATACGAAATGTGTATGTTTGCATATGGTGTGGAATGTTAACACATGATGAGAATGTAATTGAAAGAATTATTGATACATAAATTTATGTTATAAATTGACAATGTAATAATGAAATACATATTTGTATAATAGGAATTGCTAGTAATTGTTCTAAATTAATGATTATATGATCATTAAAATATTGATTATGCTCCAATGTGAATAACTTGTCTTAATATGAAGATCAGCCCATTTTAACCAAGATGTCAAACTATACAGTGATTCATATAAATGTTATAAATTTATCATGAGATGTATGAGATATGGAATATGAATTGGGGTTATGTGTAAAGGGTTGTGAAGGAATTGTATTTGAGTTTTACTATTGTATGCTGAACATTATACAATGTACATACATATGTATATGATACATATACAAATGAATTGTATGTGATTATGTGTTAACCCATAAAATAGGGATACGAATTTTTACGCATTTGGTAAGTCTATGTATGATTATAGTAAATGACTGAATAGATGTTAAATACGGCTTTAACGTTAGCATGGTTAAGATAAGCATGCATATAAATGAAGTGGTCATAGTATTTATTTAGCGTTATCAAATAATGTTTAATTAATTTATGTAAATCTATTTTTGAAAACCATATAGAGTAATATGAAGAACCCAATGAAAATATGAAAGGATCTTTTACATATTAAAGAATGATACATTCTAATTGTATAGTAGGAGTTTTTAAATGACAGTGAATATGAAGTGTATCTTATCGGTACAAATACTATGGGTTTGAAATAAAATATGATTGAGTTCCTACGTTAACCGAGTTGTGGATAGATAGGCATGCCTATAGGGACCTCTGTTGCTGCAGCCTATGCGTTCTTGGACCCCGTTTTGGTCCCTATTCATTTTTTGATCCCCAATGTACCCACGGGCACCTATGTGTTTCCTTTCCAGTTATCCACTGCCTTGGATATGCAAGCAACTATTGAACAAAAGCATGCTAAATGAATAACATGGAATGTGTTATTAAATGAATGTACTCATACACATGAACTTTGAATGCATACTATGATAAATGTTTATGAGGTTTGCTAACCAAGAATGATTCTTTGATGAATATAAAGGCTTGTACTTTGAAAGGAAATATGAAATTAAGCTTTTTATATGTATGCAATATTAATAATTATGTGATATAATTTATATGAAATATGTTAAAATTGGTTTATAAGAAACGAAGTAAAACTTATGCAGTGATATTATTAAGCACTCATATAAAGAAGTGACCTTTATAATTGTGATTATAGAAACATATTCATTAGTATGATAAGTAAAAATGTATTATTGTTTTATAAAGTCTTAATAAGTTAATTTGGTTTAGCTCATATGAATATATCTTAATAACTCTTTTGTTGTACATCGTTATTAAAAATGAATATGATATAATGTTAAAGACATGAATGTATGAATATGAAGACTATGTTAAGTAAATGTAAGAACTGTCACGCCCATGCTCAACCACACCATTAGCACAGCTAAAGCAGTCGAGAACGGTTGTCACACAGCAATCACATGCACATAATAACTCTTAACACACATATGCCAAACCCTATACTATTAAATTCCATTTCACATACATTCATATGCAGTGGATATCTTATATTAACACATGTATGGACATACATACTCATATACAAATATAGATGCCATTAAGTTTGAAATTACATAAATTTCATCATCTATTACATAACATACTTTATGTTACCAAAAGATTATAAAAACATGTTCATCATACAATAACCAATACCATAAGACTTAAACTATAAGCAATGCGGGACTGTCCATCAAAATCACTTCACGTCCGAACCTACATGCATTAGAAAATCTGTGTTAAGCGATAATGCTTAGTGGGGAAAACAATATACAGTACAACACAATATATTCACATATACCTATAGCAGCTGGTAAACAATAAAAGAGTCATGCCTACTTTCGCATTATACAAACAAATAAGCATATACTCAATGTACATAGCAAAATAAGATAGTCACACTTTAGTTTATACTACCACATCATCTTCGCATGACATTGTATTCTTATTCAAAGATATTTCATGTAATATTCGCATTATTCAGTTATTTAACATTTTGATTTAAGCCTTACCTGCAACTCAAAGATGTGAATAATGGTTATTGCATCAGAACCTTGAGGTACAATAATCACATTAGTATCCGTAGATACCACACATTCGGATCAGCACCCGTAGGTACCAGAAAGATCAATAAGATATCAATAAATTCACATTAAGGAATCCAATATGGATTCAAATCGTATTGATGATTCTAGAGGAATCAGACGCATTTGGCTGCAGCACTTAGACCCTATACGCATGCCTCTCTATCCACTACTTGACTCGCATGCTATAATTATTAAGTTGAGTTATTTGTTCAATTGATCACACAATAAAACAATCATAACAATACAAATGGGAAAGATAACATAATTCCTCATTTATGCATGCTTATGACTTATACGACAAATTCACATTCACTAGCCACCATCATGCCATCTTATTAATTCATAGCATTTGACACTTATTAGTCCTTATTAAATGATGTTAGACTTGATTAAAATAATGTTCATACACGTGCAGAACATATGTGAATAACTATGCAAAGCAGGGGTACCTCACGGGCACAACAATTTTGGTTGTTACCATGACATACCAAAGATGCAAAACATAGTGTAAACTAAGGGTACGTCATGGTCACAACCATTTTGGTTGTCACTGTGACATACCAAAGATGCAAAACTTAATGTAAACTAAGGGTACCTCACAATCACAACCATTTTTGTTGTTACCGTGACATACCAAAGATGAAAAATAGAATGTAAACTAAGGGTACCTCATGATCACAACCATTTTGGTTGTTACCGTGACATACTTAACTCATCCGGAAGAATGCAATCCTTGCATACCTCACAGTGGCAATCATTTTGGTTGTCACCGTGGCATACCAACTCATCCTTCTAACAATATGTTCACCTACTTACTAACTTTCCAACAATATCAATTTCCACACAAATAGTCTTTATTTCAAAAAGTTATAACCACAAGATCACAACATGCTTAAAGAGACCTTATGCACGTTTGAGTTACCTTATTAAAGTCATTTTGAAATCTTACACATGATCAAAAACAACCTATTTTTAGGTCAAATTGAGTCACCAATTTCAGTCCGAAAAACTTATAGCAAATAGACTTGTAAAATCCATCTCCTCATAGTTTATGCATTTAAACCTTATATCCGAAATTAGGGTTGAAGCACAATTATCACTTTCTAGTCAAACCAATACATAATTTCTGTAACACCCCAAATCGGGCCTAGTCGGAATCGAAAAGCTAAGTCGGTTAAGTGAAGGGTATTTCGGTAATTTATGCATGAGTAATATGGATAATAAGGATTTATTTGCTAAGAAATTAATTAAATAAATTAAGTGAAAGAATTATTATGGTGTGCTAGTAGTGTATGGTAGTAGGATGTTATTGGGCTAAGGGATTTTATTGAGTGATTTATGAGCATGGTGCCTTGGAGATATTTGCATAAAAGAAATAATTATCAAGTGGATTATGGGTATGGAACTAAAGATGTAGGATATTTTTATGAGAAGTGATTTAGTGTGTGTATGTGTATTGTGACTTGAATTGAGAAGTCAAAGTGAATCATGTGGACCTATAGGAAGTGGACAAGTGGAGTTGGGTAGGTGTGCATTTAGTGTGAAAAGAAGACTAAGTGTAATGGGAGGAAGTCCACGTTTTTGCCCTTTCATCTTCCCTATTCTCCATTTCTTTTCCTTTTCTTCCCTTTCTTTGCTCAATCTCTTGGTTTTGAGTCAATTAGAAGTGAGTTGGTGGAGCTTGGGAAGTAAGATTGAAGAGGTAAGTTGGGGTTTTTAGGGTTCCTACATTTGAGTTCTTTTTCTTCTTCTAGTTTTGTTTAAGTTATGGTTCACTACAAGAAAATACACGTTTCCCGACGGAAATTACCGACGGAAAATGTGTAATTTCCGTCGGGAAAATAAATTGCCGACGGAAAATATTCCGTCGGCAATAAAGTCGTAGGTAATTTATCCCGACGGAAAATTCCGTCGGTAAATATTTACCGACGGAATTCACTATTCCGTCGGTAATTTCCCGACGGAATAGTAAATTCCGTCGGGAAATATTTACCGACGGAATAGTATATTCCGTCGGTAATAATTACCGACGGAATACACTATTCCGTCGGTAAATAAATCCCGACGGAATAATATATTCCGTCGGCAAAAAATTACCGACGGAATTCACAATTCTGTCGGTAAATAAATCCCGACGGAATAGTGAATTTCGTCGGTAATTTTTTGCCGACGGAATACACTATTCCGTCAGTAATTTTTTGCCGACGGAATTGTGAATTCCGTCGGTAATCCGTAGGCAAATTAAAAAAATTTTCCCCCCTTAATTAACATTTATATTTTTATAATCCAAATTATAACCTGTAAAATTAATTGGAAAATAATGAGCAAATGAAAGATGATATCTAAATTTTAATATATAATAATAGTCGAATTTAATAATTATACTAGTTATAAAGTTAGTAATTATGTAATAACATAATATCCATGTCTAATACAGAATCATAACTAATTAAGCTGATGGCGGCGGCGGCGGCGGCTGAGAAGTACGATCGGACTGCTGCGATGACACCATACTCTTCAAATTTGCCATCTCATTGCGCAGCTCAGATATGTAGTCGATAGATTGCTGCCATCGAGTCTGTGACTGATGCAATTCAGATCTCAGCTCATGTACAGTATTCTCA
This sequence comes from Excoecaria cochinchinensis, assembly GCA_947683425.1. Classification (NCBI taxonomy): domain Eukaryota; kingdom Viridiplantae; phylum Streptophyta; class Magnoliopsida; order Malpighiales; family Euphorbiaceae; genus Excoecaria; species Excoecaria cochinchinensis. The sequence continues at coordinate 12,060,298 of CANTUQ010000004.1, forward strand.
AGTTCATGGACTCGCCTGGATTCAGACCGTCTATGTGATGCGGCAGTACTTGAACTTGAGGCATGCGAGTGACAGGATTTGGCCAAAGAACCTAAGCCAAATATCCGTCCTCGCTGGTCTCTACCACCAGAAACGTCACAATAGATTTGATTCGCATCAACATAATCAGAAGTCTGTGAGCATTGCTGAATTGCATCTTGAACTTGTTCCTGTCGTAGGACAAATGTTTTACAATAAGTAACGATTAATAATAAGTAATATTTAAAATTTGTAAATTATAATAACTTAGACATACATGTAAAACCCTTGACCGATCATTGACGAACGTTTGACCATCATGCTTATTGGTGTGGGTGTGTAAAAATACCTCACCATAGGTAGCCGGTCGACCCATCGATGCTCCCTGTAAACATAAAAAAAATTAAAGATGAACTATAATTTATTGACTATCCGTACAAGTTTGTATTTAAATTTCGGCAGAATTTCCCCTATATTTGGAGCATACCTCCTGTATACATAGACAAAATAACACTTCAAAATCCAACATTCAACAACAAACCAAACTCCTAACTCAAGTAACATTCTCATCCTCCTTTATGGTAATGAGATAAAATTCAGACATCCTAACCATTAATTACAGCAGTAAAAGTAATATTTTGTAAAGTTTTTACTTAAATTTCAGCAGAGTTTCCCCTATATTTGGAGCATACCTCCTGTATACATAGACAAAAAAACACTTCAAATTCCGAAACAACGATACAATCCAACATTCAACAAAGCAAACTCCTCACACAAGTAACATTCTCATCCTCTTTTATGCTAATAAGATAAAATTCAGACATCCTAACCATTAATTACAGCAGTAAAATTAATATTTTGTAAAGTTTTTACTTAAATTTCGGCAGAGTTTCCCCTATATTTGGAACATACCTCCTGTATACATCGACAAAAAAACACTTCAAATTTCGAGACTACGCTACAATCCAACATTCAACAACAAAGCAAACTCCTAACACAAGTAACATTCCCATCCTCCTCTATGGTAATAAGATAAAATTCATATATCCTAACCATTAATTACAGCAGTAAAAGTAATATTTTGTAATACTTACAAGTCTATCTGCATGTTCCCGATGTGACAACGATCCTCCAGTATGCAAGCATGAACTGAGTCCATCAGGTCCTCCCCGTCTGTTACTAGAATTCTGCGATGCGACGGAAATGGCTTCAGGGGTCGTCCAATACTGTCTCCAATGTGCCCATATATCTTCGGTCATGTAGGGAGGTCGGACACCACCAGTTTTTATCAAGCTGATTAAATCTCTGTAATGTGCCCGCGCACGACTCTCCCACACTGAAGGCATGATATCATCCAACGCCGAATTCCAATAACATTGTTTCTTAAGAGACAGACAGAACAAAAAAAACTTTTATGTAAGCAAGTGTAAAGTATAATTTGTTATGTAACCGACTTTATCATAAATGTTTTACCTTGAATTCTTCAAAATAAAAATTCTTTGTTTTCTCTGACACATTCTTCCAGGCAAACCCATCGTATTCAATTCTGTTTTTGAAAGAGGTTGTCATTATGCGTGAACACCTTCCTGAAGGATTCAATCTTAGATAAAACATAGTAAATAATGTTAGTACAAGTAATAACTGTCATTGAAATCATAATGAAGTGAAATATTAATTACTTACTCCTTAGCTGTGATATTGATGTATATTCTTCCATCCTCTCCAATTGAGCCAGGCGTAGGCTCTTCCGCTTGTTCTGTTCCCAACCCCTGAGCTGGCATAGACTCTGGGTGTGCCATAGGAGTGGAATCAGTGGAAGGAATGGTAGATGGTGCAGCAGAGATGGGCGGTGATGCTGCGGCAGCCTCAGTGCTGGCATTATTCCCATGCGATGGGGATCCTCCAGTACCAGTACTGTCATCGCCATCATGCAACCTGAGACGGGGAGGAATCGACGTTCTCTTCTTTCGCTTAAACATTTTTCAACCTGCCATTATAAGAAAAATGCATATTGTCAGATAATAGAAATAATTACATTGTAATAAGCATATTAAATTAATATCCAAGTCAGTGCAATATTAATTGGTCTCACATGATAAGCAAGTAGTTAAACAAATTATTCGCTATCGTCACTAAGCTGTAAATCGTAATTCAAATCATCCTCATTTTCCGATGTGTAAGAGGAAAATTCTGGCTCGTCATCAGATCCATCGCCAACCAAAGTTTCTTCATCATCCTCACCATCAATGTCAACAAATTCATTGTCCGCATAGTTCAATGGTTCGTTATCTTCAAAATGCAGAGAGTTGTTGATTTCATGAACTTCCGGTTCTTCCTCCTGAAATGCATCATTATTTTCAGAACGTTCACTTTGTCCGGCGCCTTTCCTTTCATAAATGCCTATTGGTTTGACTTTACATGCTGCAAACCATTCCGATCTGTCTCGCTTTACGCTTGGATAGGAGACATAATATACCTGACCCACTTGCATTGCCAACACAAATGGTTCAAAGTTCCTCAATCTTCTACGCTGGTTGACTTCAACTAAATTGTATCTGGTATGTATTTTTGTTCCCACGTTAATAGTTGGATCATACCATTCGCACTTGAATAACACACAACGTTTTATTGGCAACGCGGGATACTCGACTTCAATTATATCAACAATTTGCCCATAATAATCCATCAACTCTCCTTGAATGCAAACCCCACTGTTTACCGTTACTTTGTTATGACCGTGACTCTGTGTATGAAATTTATATCCATTCACGAAATACACCGGAAATGATTTAACATATCGCAAAGGTCCTTTTGCAAGATCAGTGATGTAGTTGTTGTCAATTGCATTTGTTGATGCCTACATATTCCAATAAGCTAACATCAATGCAATCATATATTTAATATATTCATGTATGTATGGACATATATGGTGAAAATCACAACTTACATATGTCTTGAACCAATCATGAAAGTGCTTTTCGACTTCCTTGTTCACCTCAGTTTCATTTTTCTCAGGCATTAGCTCCCGTATCCATTCCTCAAATAATCTAAAATGCCAATATCAATTTATATATTACACTCTTTACATAGTAAAACAATATATCACAATGTAGCGTATATATTAACCTTACCTAACATAAGGACGAACTTCCTCGCAATTCAATAAAATATAACTATGGGCCGCTATTAATTCATCCTCTGTTAGCATTTTCCTTATTGAACGGCCATGTAAACGCCCAGGATATGTAAAAATGGATAAGTTTCCATCCTGATTACTTGATGCCCCGCCATCATCATTACGAGGTACTTTCCGCTGTCTCGTGTCTATATGAGGCTCAAAATAATGCGAACAAAAAGTACTTGCTTCTTCGACCAAATAAGCATTACATATTGAACCTTCAACTCTAGCTTTATTTTTGACGTTCTTCTTCAAGTGAAACAAATACCTACATGATATATCTTAATACCATTAATTAGCATACAAAGGTATAATATAATTACAATTGAAGGTCATAGATAGTTACCGCTCAACTGGATACATCCAACGATATTGAACCGGACCAGCGAGTTTCGCCTCATGTGCTAAATGCACGGGGAGATGCTCCATACAGTCAAAAAAACTTGGAGGAAATATTGCTTCAAGTTTGCACAGGATTACTGGAATTTCTATTTCCAATCTTGCCATATCTGCCGCACTTATCTCGCAGGACGTTAATGTTCTGAAAAACATACTTAGCTCTGTTATAGCTTCCCACACTTTTGTCGGCAATAACTCTCGAAATGCTATTGGGAGTAGCCTCTGCATGAAAACGTGACAATCATGACTTTTCATCCCGAATAATTTGAACTTTCTCATGTCGACGCACCTTGCCAAATTGGAGACGTAACCATCCGGAAACTTTAGTCCTTTTAACCAATCACACAAAACTTCCTTTTGTTTTTTGTCCAAAGTGTAGCATGCTTTGGGATATTTTCCGGTTAAAAAATCTTTATCTAACTCGGGCCTTCTACATAACAACTTTAAATCCGCTCGTGATTTTGAATTGTCCTTGGTCTTCCCTTCTATATTCATAATGGTGTTGAACAAATTATAAAAAAAAAAATTTTCAATGTGCATCACATCTAGATTATGCCGTAACAAATTAGTCTTCCAATATGGCAAATCCCAAAAAATGCTTCTTTTCCTCCAACCAAAGTTTTTGTTGATTCTTCCATTAACTTCATCAGCATCAACTTCTGTTACCTTAAGTAAACCCAACTCATCAATGTCTTGTAAAATTTGCTCACTGCTTCTGATAACAGGAGGACTTGCAAGAACAACGCTATTCTTAAGAAATTTGTTCTTGTTCCGTCGAAAAGGATGATCAGGTGGAAGGAATTTCCTGTGATTGTCAAACCAAGAAGTTTTGCACCCATGTTGAAGATAAAACGCATCTGAATCGTCGCCACAGTAAGGACATGCTAGTTTTCCAGCCGTGCTCCAACCCGACAACATAGCATAGGCAGGGAAGTCACTGACCGTCCACATTAATGCTGCTTTCATCATGAAATTCTGTTTAAGTGATGCATCATATGTTTCAACACCGACATCCCAAAGCTGTTGCAACTCATAAATCAACGGCTGCAAATATACATCAATTCTGTGCTTCGGATTTCTAGGTCCTGGAATAATAACTGTCAAGAACATATATGCCTCATTCATACACATCCATGGAGGCAAATTATATGGAGTAATTATGATTGGCCATGACGAATATTGTTGCCCTGATTGACCAAAAGGTTGAAATCCGTCAGTGCTCAAACATACTCGAACATTTCGAGATTCAGCAGCAAAATCAGGATGGGTGTTATTGAAATGTTTCCATGCAACTGCATCGGATGGATGGCTCATTATTCCACCTGTACTTTCATGCTCATCATGCCATCTCATGTGAGGTGCAGTAACTTCGGATGCATATAGTCTTTGAAGCCTGGGAGTCAATGGAAAAAAATACATACGTTTCCAAGGTACCAATTTCTGCTGAATACCACCTCTTTTAGATTTGTACCTAGGTTGACTGCAAAATTTGCACTCTTGTAAATTAATGTCATCCCTCCAAAACAATATACATCCCAACCGACAACAGTCAATTTTCTCAACAGGCAAACCTAAACCACTGATCAGTTTCTTCACATTGTACAAATTATCAACCATTTTATGGTCAGGAGGCAATGATTTATTGTACCAAGCAAGAATTCGGTCAAAACCTCGATCCGAAATATGGCATTCTGATTTTATATTCAATATTTGAGCAACAGAAGATAACTGAGTCATGTTATCGCATCCTGGCCATAACTGCTGATCTGCTGAATTTAGCAAATCATAAAATTTTGTTGCATTTTCGTTGGGTTCTTCCAACATTGGTGTACTTTCCCTAAAATCATGGCCAGCTGCATCGTAAACCATTTGAACGTATGGATTATCAGTCACCCCTACATCATCACCTACAAATTCCCCCTCTCTTTCAAATTCACCCTCAGTTGTCCACATGTTACCCACATTTCCACTCGATGTACTACAGATTGATGGTTCTCCGTGTCGTGTCCACTCAAAATAATTTTGCACAAATCCCTTTCGATACAGGTGAAAATACACTTCATCGACTGACAGATAACGAAGATGTTGGCACTTTTTGCATGGACATCTTATTTTAGCCCCGTCCATAAATGCAGGTTGAGAACTGGCATATTCAATAAACGACTGAACCCCTTCCACAAATTCAGGATTAATGTAACCATCTCTTATTTTTCGTCTATACATCCAAGATCTATCTATATTACTCATAATTAATTCCAAAACTGTTACATGAAGAAAGAGACATCTCAAATAGAATTATAAAAATCTAATTCAAAAAAAGCAAAACTTAATAGAAATTAGTTTGGTTCACATAATAAAAATGAGTATAAATCAATTCTATGAAAAATATTAAAAAGCTGAAATAACATGCATGGCATGGAAAAAAAATGTTATTAGTCTTGATGGCCAATTAGTAATGCACAACATGAAAAATTTAATTTTATGGAAATTAAAACATTAAGAAACTTATTGCAATTATTTGTGTATGAGAATTGCCAAGTATAATTATGGTCTTGTTCTATCGTGACTCTCCAACAAAAATATTGTAATGAGGTGGAGTTTCGTATCATGTCATTTGATTACGTGCAAGTTGGAGGTTTCTTTCATTTCCTTGTTTTCAGCAAAATTTCATAAGAATGTTTGGTTCAATGATTTGAATTAGCTAGTAATTGAGTTGGGATTGTTGATAACTAATGAGTGAATATATTTAGAAATTAATAGAAAATTATTTTTAAGTGTTTAGTTTAATGTTAATTAGCGACATGAAATGAAATGATAAATATACATGAATTGGCAAATAAATCAGATTTCTACTTCATCGATGAATGACACTTCAAGGGTGCAATATTTGCAGGCATACATTGGAAGTGTGCTTGATAGCATTAGGTACATGCTTTTCTTATATATTTGTGGGTTGATATAATTTGATGCATATAAATAATGATGAGTTAATTCATTTCTGACACATTTTTTGGATGGTTCGATATGGAAGGAATGGATCGAACACAAGAGGATATTTTACGTGGTCTTTCTTAGATTTATTTGAATTATTGGGTGGCTACCAGATAAACTTCGATCTTTATTATGTGGATGTGGAGGTGGAGGATCCTGATTTGAAGAGAATTCCTAAGCTCTCTGCACATTGGTACTCTCAATTTTTGAAAGGAGAAATTGTTACTCGACATCCACTTATTCAACTTCCCAATCATTTCTCTGCTACTCACTTTTATTAGCCTATTCGTCTATAACTCTTACTCATCTACTTCCATACACCAATCGAATAGTATAGAGTTCATCTTTTCCACAAAGAATGATACAAGTTGTATTTTTCTTATACGCTGTTTATTATAATAAATGAATTCTACAAAATTTTAGGCAATTTCATTTTTTTTTTGTTTTAATGTTGCTATTTGTGTAATAATAATGATAGTTAGATATGAGTTTCTTGGAAATTGAAGAGTTGTGGTTTTAATTTAAGAATCAGTATTTAACATTGCATCTTAGATATTTTTCTCAATGGTATAATACTCAATGTGGCAATTTGGCTTAGCAATGTGGACATCAACTGAACATTAAAGTTTCATAATGTGCATGAAAGGATAGATAACCTCTTGTTCTCTTTAGAGAAAGTCTCTAATTTTATTCATGATCCTAAGGATTGTAACTACATAGCATATGGTTTAGCTATATAATGAGGTCATAGGCATGTTGATATGGTAGCTTGGCTAATGTGAATGTATGGTTCTTTTGAACTTTTCTTCACTTGATAATTAATAAGAATTTTGGCTTATAAAAATAATATAAGTTTGATATGCTAAATTATCAAGATTTTCAAAATCTACCAACACTTTTTTGAGTTATCTATAGCCTTTACTGTTTCTGACAAATAAAAGTTCATCATTTAATTAAACGATTTCTTTCCATAGTAGCTGCATCACATAGGTTTTTGCTAATATGCATTTTCTAGAAAGTCTGCGTATTAGATTTTTTATAGAATTTGAAGCTCTAATTTATTGGGATGCTCTTTTTCTAGTATAACTTTAAGAGTTGGTTAATACATAAAATCAAAACAATTCTGCTGAGATATGTTTTTGTTGTGTTTTGTCTTTGGTTCCATTCCATGTGAACATAATCAGGGTATTTAGTCAAACTGACAACTATTGGCTTGCATATCAGGGTATGCTTTTCATATTTACTCTTTGGTTGGTGCCGAATGTAGTTTTCAGCTCGTTTGGGGGAAAGTTTGTAATTTTTTAATCCCTTAATTTAATTATTGTATTTGTTTACTAGAAAGCTCTTAAATTGTATTATGCGGTGTTAGATTTAGTCCTTTAAATTTTATACTTCAGATTTTTACATGTTTTCAATCATAGGTATGAGAAATGTATTAAATATTTCATATCAACTAATTACAAAAATATAATATTTCTTATAAATTAATAATAATAATAATAATAATAATAATAATATTAATAATTAAAAAAAAATAAACTCAAATTAAGGTTCTGATGGCTTACCAGACGCCGGAGGAGAGGAGAGGAGGAGGAGACGGAGGAGGGAGGTCGACCAGGCTGAGGAGGAGAGGAAGCCAACGCCGGAGCAGCGGCGGTCGACGGTGGTGGCGAACAGAAGGCGAACTGCAGCGAGGGAAGAAGAAGGGAAGATCGGGGAGGGAAAAAAAGAGAGAAGGGAGGGAAGAGAGGAGGAGGAGGAGGAGGAGGAGGGGAGGGGACCGGCGATCGGAGGGGAGGGGCGGTCGTCGGCGGCGAGAGGGCAAGGGATCGGACACCGGAGGCAGAGTGAGGGGAGAGGGAGGAGAGAGAGAGGATCGGGGGGGGGAGGGGTTAAATCTGAATTTAATTCAGATTTCCCGACGGAAGTATTATTCCGTCGGTAATTAGCGACGGAATAGTTCTTCCGTCGGCAAAACTAGCGACGGAACTCCTTTCCGTCGGTAATTAGCGGCAGAATAATACTTCCGTCGCTAAAATTCTTTTATTTTTTAAATTTTATTTTTTTTTTGCGACAGAATTCGATATCCGTCGCTATATTTCACGACGGAATACTATTCCATCGCTATATTTAGCGACGGAAAACTATTCCGTCGCTAAATGTAAATTAATTTTTTTTATCGCGGCGGATTTATATATCCGTCGCAAATTTTCGTCGCAATTTATGGAGGGAAGTTTTGGCGCTTTTTTTCGCGACGGACTATGGTTTCCGTCGCTATTTAGCGACGGAAATTATTTCCGTCGCTAAATAGCGACGGAATGTTTATTCCGTCGCTATGTAGCGACGGTTTCGATTCCGTCGGTAAAATTCCGTCGGGAAACGTGTATTTTCTTGTAGTGGTTTGAATTAAGAATTCTGGATTTATTTGTGCAAGTGATTGGTGATAAGAAGAAGCAAAGTAAAGGAAAAGAGAAGATTAAAGCTTGAAGAGAGAGAGCAGCTATTGTGCAACAAGAGGTTTGGGAGTTTGATTCCTACCTTTGAGTTTTAATTTGTTTATGCCCTAAATTCTTCTTGGATTATGAATATACATTTGTATATGATTTCTAGTAAATTGAGTGTTTTGATATGAGTCTTATGCATGTATTTGTTTAGATAAATGTATTAATAATGCATGATGTGGCTTAAGTTGAAGGTGTGTGAGAATTGAAAGTGAAGTGTATGATTGGGTAAATTCTGTTTCGTTCTCATCTGACCCTTGTGCAATGTTTTTGTCATAAGTAGAGTTATAGAACTCCGAACCATGTGATTCTTACGCCAATAGAACTATTACTTCTATTTCTTTAAAAGTCTTAGAAATAGCCTTGGGCAAATTCTTGCTCTAAGACCCTGAATTTTGGATAACACCGTAGTGTCTCTTTTTGTGTCGGGTTGTTTGACCAGTATAGGTTGTGGAATTCATATCTGGAGTTCTAGATGTCCAATTGACCTGAAACATGTTCATTTTGAAAGTTAAGATGTAGGGGCACATTTGTTAAGAAGACCACGTTTCCTAAAAATGAGGTTTAGAGGTCGGTTTTCACGATACTAGTTTGTAGTAAAAAGCAGTCTGTTAAGGTAGCTGAGGCGAGCCTCTGTCGCGAGCGCGACAGAAAAACATATTTTGAGCCTTTTCTTCTCTATTTTTGAGTCTAGGGTTGACCCGGATCAATCCCGTACCTTTCCTATCAGTTATTATGCATGTTTGGGGTAATTAAATAGTTATATAAGTAGTTGTCATTGGGAAAAACTTAGAAGTATGATTAAGATTGGTGATTTAGCTAGTAAATAATAATAGATATAACTTTGTGAAGGATGAGGATTAATATGTGTTGATCTCTTGAGTAACCTAAGCATGATATATCATATGTTTGAATGCATTTAACATGGGTGCGATTGAGATGAATGTCGAATAATGTTGTTATTATAGATTGTGTAAATGGATATTGTTAGTGGTATGTTTTATCGGAATTCTTGATACGGATGTGGTGTTTATGTTGTCAATGATGTGTGGCTTGCTGGAGATGAGGTAAGTCGACGTTTTGATGCTTGGTTTAAGAATTGGGTGTTGTGAAGAGGGAATTTTCTGCAGAATTCTTGTAAGGGTTGGAATTCCTGACTCTGTCGCGAGCGCGACATCGTCGCGAGGTCACGACAGAGTCCGGTGAAAGCAGCCCTCGCACACGTCTGAATGCTCCGCCGAGCCGTGCAGCAGAGCCTCTGTCTCGAGCGCGATAGAGAGCTCGGTTGCCGAATTGTTGGGTTGGCAGCTCACTGTCGCGAGCGCAATAGCGAGATGCCCTAATTCCCTCGAGAGATCGCGAAGATTGCCGTGATCGCGACTTGAGCCAAGTTGCCTCTGTCGTGATCGCGACACTCTTGGTTTCCAAATTGAGTTTTTGTTTGTGATGCCAATGTGTGAATTCCGAACTTGTGATGCCTTTAGGTTTATTCTTTGACTATTTTATGAAGTATGTTAATATAATTGAATGTATTATGCATATATATACTTATGATATCTCTCTAAGATTATTATGTTATGCTTAAGTGTAAATTGTATGATGCATGATTGACTTTATGACCTTATTCATATGTCTCATCTATTGCTGATTATGTACAATGATATAAATTATGTGATTTGAAATATGATTTGTATGATGCATGACCTGCGAGAGTCAGTCTAGTGGATAATTAGGCATGCCTAATAGAGTCTGTATGTGTAGCTGCAGCGCTCCTTTGAACGATTTGGACCCTGATCAGGTCCCCGAATGGTTCCTCGCGAACCCTATTATGTGTATGTGTATGGATCTTGTTTAAGGTCCTATTTTGGGAAATGCTTTTGAAATATGGAAAGTGACATTACTTTGCGATTTGTACCCGTAAGGTACAGTTTGTTACTCGTTATCCACTATTTTGAGTCAGCAGGTATTTCGTTTGCTTTATCTGATATGAACATGAGAATATGATATCCGAATGTGTAAGATTTCAGTCATATGAACCAGTTATGAATATACGAATGTGATATCAGTATGAATATGATTTTGGGATATGTGAATGTGCTTACAAATCCCCAAGTAGGCTTAATGTAACTCTAACCTGCATAATGTACCTTTGTCCTTATCTGTAAATGATCTTGTATATAGTATGTGTGATTGAAGTCGGTGTGGCATATAATGTTGACACTACATTTCTGTATAGTAATGTGAATATGTATTGTTAATTATTAAGACTAAGTATACCGATTCGTATACTTATGAATGTGGTCTTGAACTAGCATATGTGACAAATTTTATACGATGCTATATAGTTCCTTATTGTTAGCTATCATAGTAATTTCGTTATATTAGAATGTGTTTACGCTCTTGGCATAATAATTGGGTATGTTAATCAAATGAGTATATGACCGCAGTTAGGAACATTTGGAATGCGTGGCTATTGTATAAAGCATGTATAGTTATCTGTTAGGACTTTATGCATTCGCTGTTGTGTATGTGTTATACTTTGGCGACCGTTGTGAATGGCCGTCTATATTTTTGTATATTCTCCCCACTAAGCGTTATTTGCACGGGCTCTTTTCCCCGTCCAGGTGGCAGGTTTGCTTTTGTTCGAGTCGCGCATCTGCAGAGTCGGCAACATAGAAGCTAGAAGTTTTGTATCTTGTTCAGCTTTTGTAATTTAGGATTTTTGTATATCTGTGTAATATGTATATGTAATAATAGGTAAAGATTCTGATGTAATATTTTAAGCTATGTAAATATTTACACATTTATGTATCTTTCTTATTAGGTTTCTGTTGTATGATTATAAGTATGCATGTGTGTATGTTTTCTCTTAGTGTATGTGCCTTGGCATAATATGTACGTTCAGCTTCCTCTCTTTAACTTTGAAATTCTTCTGTATTTTTATATACTTTGTATTGCTTCTGTTCGGTAACACACCTACTCGTACGGCTTCCTACTCCCTTGCGGATGGGTTCGCCTACGTATGGGTTGGGGTGTTACAATTTCAATTCCAAATCATACATACCACCCATAACATTCAGAATTTAAGCAATTAACAATACAAACACAAAATAAAACAACTTCCCAAACCTTAATCTCATTAGCTCTAATTGTTTACTTTAACTTTGTCCCACCACCTTCTCCTTTCCCTTATTAGTTCTTGGTACATCCACTATATATACAGTCCAATTTTTAGGATTGGAACACAATATCAATCCTCAATCCATCAAAATACATAACAAGAAAGAGTAGGAGAAGAACTATAACTAATCATTTACCTTGCTTAGGAATTATTCTACTCATGCAACTTCACTTGACTCAAAAATAGTAGAGTTACAGGTTAATCTAGATAGAACCACGGGTGGAAAAGAAGAAGAAGGAGGGTTGAACAAAAATGCAGAAGAAACGAGTTTCTCTTTCCTCAACAAGCCTTTTATTGAATGCAATGGGTGAGGTGGCAGCACCAATGAGTGCCACTCGGAATTCCACTACCTCCCCTCAAATCTTCACTAATCAAAATTGATTTCCATTACTACTAATTAACCTTGTTTAACACTAATCATGCACATTTACCAATTAGTCAATTAAACTTATTTTATTTATTCAATTAAGTCCTCATTTAATTACCTTTAAGTCCAGAATTCAGTAACTTCAATTAAAACTTATGCATTTACCACAATTAGACCAATTACTATTAGGATATAATTCGGCCATTACAACTCTCCCCTCCTAAAAAGAATTTCACACACGAAATTCATACCTGAATCGAATAGATGAGGATATTGCTCTCGCATAGCAGCTTCAAGTTCCTATGTCGCCTCTTCTACTCGATGATGTTGCCACAACACTTTCACCAATGGAATTTGTTTACTACGAAGCTGACGCACTTCTTTAGCTAAGATTGCTTCTTGCTTCTCATCATAGGAAAAGTCCGCTTGAACCTACACATCTTGTGCTGGTATAATGTGGGATTCATCCGAACGCTATCTCTGAAGCATTTACACATGAAAGACATCATATAGTCTGGATAAAGCTAGAGGTAAAGCCAACCAATAAGCCACAGATCCCACTCTTTTTAGCACGACATAAAGTCCAATTAACCTCGGACTCAACTTCCCTTTCTTGCCAAATCGTAACACCTTCCTCTAGGGTGACACTTTGAGGAACACTTTATCACCCACTTCAAATTCAATGTCCTTCCTTTTTAAATCCGCATACGATTTCTAGATATCTTTCGCAGACTTTAATCATTGCTCTATTAACATTGCCTTCTCTTCAGTATCCCTTACTAGATCTTAACTAATAACCTTATGTTCTCCCAACTCTGTCCAACAGACCAGTGTCCGACACTTTCTACCATATAACACTTCAGACGGCGCCATGCCAACACTCACTTGATAACTGTTGTTATAAGCAAATTTCATCAATGGAATGTACTTATCCCAACTCTTACAGAAATCCAATACACAAGCTCGAGTAAGTCCTCTAACACCTGAATAACCCTTTCTTACTGTCCATCAGTTTGAGGATGGAATGCTGTACTGAAATTCAATTTTGTCTCTAATGCAGCTTGCAAACCCTTCCAGAACTTAGAAGTAAATCTCGGATCTCTATCAGACACAATGGACAAGGGATACCATGCAATCTAACAATCTCCTTCACATACAACTCAGTTAACTGATCCAAGGAATAATCCAATCAAATCAGTATAAAGTGAGCTATCTTATAAATCCGATCCACAATCACCCACAAAGAATCATGCTGCTTTGATGTCAAAGGCAATCCAGAAACAAAATCCATGCTAATGTTATCTAATTTCCACTGTGGAATTGAAAGAGGATTCAACAAACCATGTGGAACTTGATGTTTCGCCTTCACTTGTTGACAAGTTAGACACTTTGAAACATATTCTACCACATCCTTTTTTTATACTAGGCCACTAATAAAATTGCTTTAGGTCCAGACACATCTTGTTTCGACCTAGGTGCATGGTGAAAACTGTATTATGCGCCGCATGCAAAAGTCTTTTTCTCAACTCTTTATCACTAGCTACACATAACCAATTCTTATAAAATAGCACACCCTCTTCATTCACTGAATAGTTAGTCTTGTCACTATTCCTAATTGACTGTAAAATTTATTGTAATTTAGGATCACTTTTCTACGCCACTACTAACTCATCTCTCAACACAGGCCTGGCCTTCAACTGAGCTAACAAAGCTCCATCTGATGTTAACTTCCACTTCACTTACTACAATAGCAAGGTTGAAACTGACTTTCTGCTCAATGCATCAACCACTACATTGGCTTTACTAGGATGATAATCTACTATACAATCATAGTCTTTGAACAATTCAAGCCACCTTCGCTGTCTCATATTCAACTCCTTCTGAGTTAGCAAATATTTGAGACTTTTATAGTCGGTGAAGATCTTACACTTCTCGCTATATAAGTAGTATCACCAAATCTTTAAGGCAAACACCACAGTAGCTAACTCATAATCATGAGTCGAGTAATTTTGCTCATGTGGCTTCAATTGCCTTGAAGCATAAGCCACGATCTTTCCATCTTGCATCAATACACAACCCAATCCAACACTAAAACCATCACTATACAAAACATACTCTTTACCAGAAATAGGTTGGGTTAAGATTGGTGCCTCAACCAACATTCACTTCAACTGTTCGAAACTTGACTGATACTTATCCGACCATTCGAACTTAACTCCCTTACGAAGCAATCTTTTTAGTGGTGAAGCAATAATCGAAAACCCTTTCACAAATTGCCTATAATAACCGGCTAACCCCAAGAAACTTTGAATCTCAGACACATTTCTTGGTGGTTTCCAATTCACAATCGCTTCGATTTTAGTCGGATCTACCTTTATACCCTTAGAAGAAATAACATGCCCTAGAAAAGACACTTCTTACAACTAGAATTCACACTTGCTAAGCTTAACATATAACTAATGCTCTCTCAAAGTTTGAAGCACAGTTCTCAGATGTTGCTCATGCTCTTTCACATTCTTTGAATAGACCAGAATATCATTAATAAACACCACTATAAACTGGTTCAAATATGGTCTGAACACTCTATTCATTAAGTCCATGAATACAGCAGGCATATTAGTTAACCCGAATGGCTTTACCAAAAACTCATAATGTCCATATCGAGTCCTAAATGCAGTCTTGGGTTTATCTTCCTTTTTCACTTGTAGCTGATAATGCCCAAACCTTAAATCTACCATAGAAAACACACATGCTCGTCTCAATTGATCAAAGAGATCATCAATTCTTAGTAGAGGACATCGATTCTTTACTGTCACCTTGTTTAATTGCCTATAGTCAATACACATTCTCATAGATCCATCTTTCTTCTTTACAAATAATACCGATGCACCCTAAGGAGACACACTAGGTCTTATAAAACCCCTACCGAACAATTCATGCAACTGAGTCTTTAATTCTTTCAACTCAGTAGGAACCATTTGATAGGGTGCCTTAGACACAGGTACTGTTCCAGGCACAATATCAATAGATAATCACTACAAGAAAATTGAATTTTAACGACCAACATTTAACGAATGGATAAAAATTCGGTCATTAAAATATACAAATAATGAAGGGAAATTAATATGGTCATTAGTTCTTAAATTTTATTATTATATAATGAGGGGATTAAATTCGGTCATTAAAATAATAAAAATCTGGTATTTAAAATATAAAAATATCGAAAGGAAATTAATCTGGCTGTTAGTTCTTAAATTTTATTATTATATAGCAAAGGGATTAAATTCGGTCGTTAAAATAATAAAAATTCGGTGGTGAATGGTGTGAATTAGTGGGAATTATGAGAAGTAGAAAAAGAAAAGAGAGGGAAAGTCACGGAAGGGAGGTAGAACGGGAAAGAGACCGAGGAAGAGAAAGAGAGAGAGAGAGAGAGAGGGAGAGAGAGAGACGGCAGAGCACGGTGGAAGGGGCGAGGAGGCTGGTGACGATCGATGACGAGCAATCGGCTCCTCGCAACGCCGATCTCGGCATCTTATTCCCCGTCACGACGTCACCTTTTCAGGAGAGTTGGAGGAAAATGACGAGCTTCTTCTGCTTTTTTTGGCCAGCTCCGGCGGCGAATGACGACGCAAATTGTAACAACCCAAATAGGGCCTAGTCAGAATTTGCATGATAAGTCAAGAAATTAAGGGTAATTCGGTAATTTGTGCTTGTGATATTTGAGTAATAAGGACCTAATTGCAAGAATAAATAAAGTTTGAGTAAAAGAATTTATGTTAGTGAGTGGAAAGTAATTGGCCAAGGACTAAAAGAGAAGTTGTAGGGATTGATTTGAGAAAAACCAATTAGTGGAATTTTTGGTCCATTGGGAGCTTGACACATGGGAAGGGTAGGTGAGAGCAATTAATGAAAAGTGGGTGAAAGAGAGAGGGAAAAAGAGGGCAGATATTTTGGTTTCTCTCCCTCTCACGTTTTCTTCTCCTTCTTCGCTTTTCTTTCTTTTTTCTGCTCTCTCTATTCCCTTGTGTGCCCTAATGCGATTTCTTCAAGATGGAGATGGATTTCTGGGTTTGAGAGGGGTTCTCGAAGGAGGTAAGTTTTGTTAGGTTTCCTTTCTTCTCTTTCTCACGGGTTTGATGGGTTTTAGGGTTATATGCATGGGTTAATGGAGTTATTATTTTGGTTATTTGCAAGCATCTGAAGATAAGAGGAAAGATAAAGGGAATGGAAAAGTGGTAGAGTGAAGTTAGAGGAAGTTTTGAGCTCCATTTCCAGGTTTGGGAGTGTCTGTCCATTCTTATTTTGGATCCTATTTGATGTTCAGATGTTGATGTTGTTTATGTGTATTTGTATATGGAAATGCATGAGTAAAATAGATTTTTGTGTATGATCTGTGGTGGTGAATTTATGATGTTTTGCACGTTAAAATGGAAGTGTATATGCATGTACGGGAGAAATAAAATTATGGGCTTTTGAATCTCTGTAAAAGTCATTTGATTGGGTGATGATGTGTAATGATTTGTGATGTTGTGTTGTAAATGTGACTTGGAGGCTAAACAGGTACGTTTTCACATGTTTTAGCATGAGAAATGGATTTGGGGAAAAGTTGGGTTGATTTTCTTCATTCTCAGTTTTTCTGCGTTTTCTGGAGGTTGAAGAAGACCATGTTTACTTTCCTCCCTCACGTTTATTTTTCTGTTTAATAGACTGGAAGATCACAGCTCGGACAACCGAGCATGGCTCGGATAGTCGTGCACGAGTAGGACGAGCGTACTCTTCTCGGCTTGGTGTTTTCTCTCAGTGTTGGAGCGCAGGAAGACTAGAGGAACACGACTCGGCATATGGAGCACGAGTCGTGCTTCTCTTCTCTTGGCGAGCCGGACAGAGGCCATCCCACTCGTGCTCCTTAGGGAATTGCCGAGCATGAGTCGGATGGAATCCTCCGACTTGTGTCCAGTAAGAAGGGATGAGCACGAGTCGTGCTCCCTCAGCCGACTCGTGCTGGTCTCTTCCTCCCTCTCGTTGCCTCCCCTGTTGTTCCAAAATTGGATTTCAAATGTGTTTTATATGGGGTTTTCATTACATGACATATGGTTGGATTTAATGATGTATTATAACTTGATAAATGTTTAATTATTAGATGTTTATACATGATTAATAAGATTGTTATATGTGATTTATATGCCTATAATTTACATGCACATGGGTTAGTATTTATGAGATATGTGTACATGATTAATAATGTTGTACATGATTTAAATGCTCGGTTGGAGGTTACCAAGGTTATGCTGTGCAAGCCCAGAAGCGGCTACCAAGACAGAACGTTCAATCACATGCGATAGAACAGATTGCAACCGAGTTGCAGTTAGAGAACACTGCATCTCACAGATACTGTGCGAGCTGAGATGAGGCTAGCAGAATACCAGCGATAGAACATATCGCAAACAGAGGTTGTAGTTAGAGAATACTGCATCTCACGGACTCTGTGCAGGCCAGGACGAGGCTACCAGGACACCAGCGATAGAACAGATCATAAACAGAGGTTTTAGTTAGAGAGTACTGCACCTCACAGACTTCGTGCAGGCCGAGACGAGGCTAGCAGGACACCAGCGATAGAACAGATTGCAAACAGAGGTTATAGTCAGAGAGTACTGCACCTCACAGACACCGTGCAAATCGGGATGAGGCTAGTGGGACACCAGCGATAGAACAGATCACAAACAGAGGTTGTAGTTAGAGAATACTGCATCTCACAGACTCCATGCAAGCCGGGACGAGGCTAGGACACCAGCAATAGAACAGATTGCAAATAGAGGTTGTAGTTACAGAATACTGCATCTCACAGACTCCGTGCAGGCTGGGACGGGGCTAGCGGGACACCAGCGATAGAACAGATCACAAACAGAGGTTGTAGTTAGAGAATACTGCATCTCACAGACTCCATGTAGACCGGGACGGGGATAGCGGGATACCAGTGATAAACAGATTGCAAACAGAGATTGTAGTTAGAGAATACTGCATATCACAGACTCAGTGCAGGCCGGGATGAGGCTAGCGGGACACCAGCGATAGAACAGATCGCAAATAGAGGTTATAGTTAGAGAACACTGCATCTCATAGCCTCCGTGCAGGCCGGGACAAGGCTAGCGAGGCACACACGATAGAACAGATCGCAACGAGGTTGTAGTCAGAGAGTACTTCATCTCACAGACACAGTGCAGGCTGATATGAGGCCAGCGGGATAGACCAGCCGCCGTGCAGACCGAGATGAGGTTAGCGGGGGACATGCAATAAAATAGATCGCAACAGAGGATGCAGTTAGACAACACTTCACCTCACACCATGCAGGCCGAGATGAGGCTAGCGGTACAGACCAGCCGCCGTGCAGACCTAGATGAGATTAGCGTGGGACACACGATAGAACAGATCGCAACGGGGCTCTGGTTAGAGAATACCACATCCCACAGACACCGTGCAAGCCGAGATGAGGCCAGCGGGACAGACCAGCCACCATGCATGCCAAGATGAGGACAGCGGGGCACACGCGATAGAACAGATCGCAACAGGGCTGTGGTTAGAGAACACCGCATCCCACAAATACCATGCAAGCCGAGATGAGGCCAGCGGGATAGATCAACCACCGCGCATGCCGAGACGAGGACAACAGGGCACACACGATAGAATAGATCGTAATGGGACAGTGGTTAGAGAATACCACATCCCACAGACGCCATGCAAGCCGAGACGAGGTTGGCAGTATACCTGGAATAGAACAAATTGCAAATGGGTTGGATAACACTACCTCTCGTGACTCTCAGTTACTGATTAGACCGAGATGAGGCTCATCGGATGGAGACGAGAAACCACTTGCTTCTACGCAACATCAAGAAGGTAAGGACTACCTCAGGTACGCACCTCTTTCCTTCTTCTCTGAATTTTGGCTCATTTAGGCACTAGTGCACTAGTTTCCCCAAAATTGGGGGCAACTGTAAACACCGGGTCCTGAGATAGCCCAGATCAAAGTTATCCAATGATGATAAGATGCCTACTCACGGGCAAAAAGATTGAAAGTGATGATTTTCTGTTCAAATTTGCATTTTAGAGTGAAAGAATAAAAAAATAATAAAAAATATTTTTAAAATTAGATTTGAAAAATGGGGTTTAGAAATTGTAGTATTTTTAGTTAATTTTAAAGTTTTTTTTTAAAAAAAAAAGGGGCCGAGCGTCAGCTGCGCGAGCGAGCGCTGCGGGGCGCTGCTGCGAAACAGAGCACCATCGCGCGGCGCTCCGCTCGCCAGTGCGACGTCGCTCGCTCGCCTGCCAGCGCGCGGCGCGTGTGCTAGGAGCCTGTCGCTCGCCAGCGACGGGCGTCCGTCAGCCCTGTTCGCCGCAAATCCACCGCGATCGCCCGAAATTTAGTTTTTTTCCGATTTTTCACCCAAAATTCCATTTTTTATCCCATTTTTTCAGGGTTTTTAAGGATTTATTCAATTTTTAAAATTTAAAATAATTCATATCTGATTTCATTAAGATTTTTCCATTAATTAGTTAGGTTTTAATCTTTTTTTCATATAAAAAGAAAATGATGGAAAGAGAATAGGGGGGATTTTTCTAGGATTTTTCTTCATCTTTTCTCTTCTTCATCTCAAATTCTCTCTAAAATTTCCAGATTTTCCCCAACAAAAATAAAAAAAAATAGTCCAATTCTTCTTCTTTTTCCAATGGAATTTCGTCTAATATATTTTTTTAGATGGGATTTTATTGATGGCAATTGATTTTGAGACAAACATAACAATTGTTTGCTCTCAAAATTCATTTTTGATTTATTATTTTTTTAGTTTTCAATTAAACTTTTTTTTCAATGATTGTTATTTGAATCCCTTTTTTATGAAAAATAGATTTTGAGACATTCAAAATAAATGTTTGTTTCTGAAATCTAATTTTTCATTTGATTTTCTAAAAAAAAAGTTTTTTTCATAAATGATTTTTTTCTTGAGACAAACAAAAGGATTGTTTGTTCTTGAGAACCCTTTTTGTTTAATCAATAAAAATCATTTTTTAGGCAAAGAAATTAATTTTTTGTTCTTAAAGAATTTTTGATCATTTTTTAAGACTATTTTTCCTTGGAATAAAATTCCAACATTTTTATTATCTCAACTAGGGGTGTACACGGTTCTGGATCTTTCTATACCGAACCGAAATACCGAAAAAAAAATCCAGAACCGAATTGTACCGTTGACTTTTTTTACTAAAACTGAACCGAATTGTACTGTTGACTTTTTTATTAGAACCGAACCGAATTGTACTGGAACCGAATCGAGAACCGTATTAAACCGTACCGAACAGTTATGTACTGAATTGGACCTAAATAACCGATATTTATTAATTACTATATATAATATTAGTAATTTATATATAAATATTATTTATAATTTCTATTATATCGTTATTATATAAATTTAACTTCATAATTATTTGTATTTTTTTTGAAACTTTTATAATTATTTGTATTAAATATTTTAATGTATGAAATTAATATAATAAATAGTTAATAAATTAAAATAAATATTTTGATTATTAATAAGATAAATTTAATTATCATATCTATATGAATGTGCAATTAAAATAACTTGTGTTTAATTTAATTTATGTTTAGTGTTACTTAACTACTACATAATTTTTTAATTTGTACAAATATTTATATATACACACAAATATAATTATTATATCAAGGAAATTTTACTAATTAATGTAATTATATGAGTATATAATTATTTTACCAATTAATTTCATTTACTTTTAATATCACTCAACTAGTATTTATCTATTGTAAGTTAATCATTTAATTATATATAATTAAATTTTACTAATTAATATAACTATATAAGTATATAATCACCTTACTAATTAACTTTATTTATTCTTAGTATCACTCAACTAATACTCATATATATTTTTTGTACAATACCTATATGAATAATTGAGCATAAAAATTAATAATATAATTATATATAATAATTATTATATATAATGAAATTTACCAATTTAATTCATGTAATTATATAAATATATAATCACCTTACCAATTAATTTCATTTGTTTTTAGTAGGGGTGAGCATGGTCGGTTAACCGGTCCATTAGCCCCAGTCCATTAACCAGTCCATTAATATCGGTTTTTTAAAATTACAGTCCATTAACCAGTCCATTACCATCGGTTAACCAGTCCATCGGTTTCGGATTTTCGGTTCGGTTACCCAATATTTTTCGGTTAACCATTATAATTATAAATATATTCATAAATAAAATTAAAATGTTCAATATACTTAAAAATTAAAATTTTTTCACTATAATATAACATTATTGTTGTTAAAATAAAAATATTTGGTGGATATAAGCAAATTTGTTTTAAAAAATTAATATTTAATAAGTAAATATATTAATCGGTGTATAATCACTTTTAATTAGATAAATTGTTATACTTACTAATAGCCAATTAAAAAAACTTAAAAACTTTAAAATAATTAGTATAATGAAAAAAAAATACATTATCACCTTTAATTAGGATAAATTGTTATAAATTATTAAAAAATTAATAAATTAACTAAAAATTCGGTTTCGGTTCGGTTAACCGGTCACATGAGTCAAAAACCATTAACCAGTCCATTAATATCGGTTTTTTCAAAACACTAACCATTAACCAGTCCATTACAATCGGTTAACCAGTCCATCGGTTCGGTTTCGGATTTTTTTTTCGGTTAACCAAGTCCATCGGTTTTTTTGCTCACCCCTAGTTTTTAGTATCACTCAACTAATATTTATCTATTTTGGCACAATACCTATATGAGTAATTGAGTTGTAACTTAATAATTTAATTATATATAATTAAATTTTACTAATTCGTATTTAATTTAATTTAACTTTAATGTCACTCAATTTAACTTTAATTTAACTTTACTAGTATATAATTATCTTATTAATTAAATTGTTTTTAGAGCAAATTAAAAATAAAATTTGAAAAATTTTAGTAGAAATATTTTTTATTTTAAGTTTTGGGGGGAATTAAAATATTTGGAGGGAATTGAAATATTTGGAGGGAATCTAATGCGGTTGAGTTGGGTTTTCAGTATTTGGAGTGAGTTGAATGGGCTAATCGTCATTAATTATTGTTTTTGTTATAACTTTTGTTACAGGTATCCGTTTGCTTATTATTATATGTTTCCGGAAAGCTAATTTTAAGCCGGTCGACTTTTCCAAAGCTTAGTCTCCCATGACAGCCCATTTTGTGCCTAAAAAATAACGTTTGAGCTTCCATTTTTCAATTTGAAGTTTTAGGGGTATTATTATAATTTTTTTATTTTTTTCATATAAATTATTTGTTACCTTAGTTTGGAGGGGACTTTTCAACTTGGAATAAAATTCTTTCGTTTTGAGGTATTTTTGCTGCATCAGAATTCGACCGATTTTATATTTTGTTATATATATATATAAGAAAATAAATTTAAAAAAAAAAACCTAAATTGTGTCCATCTCTTTTTTTTCTGTCTCGAAATCGTGTCAAGCCCCACAATTTTTTCTATCTTTTCCGTTGGTGTTAGCTTATACTTGCATTTCCTTCTTCTCGTCGCTGCCACTGTCATTTTCGTGGCTACATCTAAAAGTAAGGATAAGTCACACATAACTTTTGGTTTTGTGGTATTCGTTAATAGTACGTCATTAGTTAGTTAAAAATTTGATCAATAGGCTTGTACATAAGCTTTAATTAGGATGATCATTAGGGATGAATTACCAATTAATTTTATTAAATATTAGGATATTAGAAAATTTATTTAAGTAATTTATCTCGAATTGAAAATTTCATCTAGAGTGACTATTATTAAAATATATTTTTATTTTTTCATAAAGGAGATGGATAAATTGAAATTTTTTCTTAAAATTGAATACAAAATTGTATGTACTTGTTGAGATATTTTAATTATATTTGTATTTATTATTATGTATATTTATATTGTAAATTTTTAAAAATATTGAATTATCCGAAATACCGTATTGTATTGTCTTGTTTTATTTTGTACCGAAAGAATCGAATAACTGAACTGAATTGTACTGAAAATTATAAGAATTGTACTGAACTGTACTGAAGTTAATATGAACCGAACTGTACCGAAATTTATAAGAACCGAAATTTCAATACAATACGGATATTTGTAAAGAACCGAATTGTACCGAACTGTGTACACCCCTAATCTCAACTCTAATCTTGCAAATCATAAACAAGGAAATCAATCATCATTTTTACCTTCATCAAATCCGAAATTCTGAGGGTACACATTCTGGGCTTAAATCTTTTTATTTTTTATTATTTTGTTCATATTTAATTTATTAACATGTATATTATTTTTATTATTTTCATTTATTTATTCATTTATTTTATTGTTTTTATATTTGTCTCATTTAATATGTTTATATATTATTTTTGTTCATGTAAATATTGATTTCTTATCATTTCTAACTTGTAAATATTGATTTCTTATTATTGCTAACATGTAAATAATTTATTTTTGCTTTGATTTCTCATTATTTTTAACATGTAATTAATTCATTCATTTTGATTGATCTTTTTGCCATGTAAATATTTTATGTTAATTGGGATAACATTAATTAATCATGTCACTCATTTAATTATTTTCATCATTCTTTTATTCATTTTTTATCATTCTTTTTCATTGTTATATATTTATTATTTATTCATTTATTTGTTTATCTTCATTATTCATTATTATTATCATGTTCATATTTTCATGTATTAATTCATTAACATGTTTTATTTATTTCAATCACATCATTTAATTCATTTGTCATTCATAACACATTTTTTCTCATTTATTTTAAATTGTTAACATGTTAATTCATTTGTCTTTTTGATGTCACCTTATTTTATCTTATTTTATTTTATTTTATCATTTATTGTATATTTAACTGATTTAATTGATTTAATTACTAACATTATTTCATTTGTGTTTTGTTTTTATTTCACATCTTATTTTCCCTTTTGGGCATTTTTGCGAGCACACGAGGAGATCCTGAAGGCTCGTTTGGGTTAGATATTTAATTGCTTTATTTGTAATATTTTATTTATTTGGCTTTTTCATTTATTTTTTCATGTAATTTTCTTATAAAATTGTTTATTTTAGGCACGCTAAAAAGAAAATCATAAAAATATTTTTATTAATTAACTTGAAATCTTTCCTAATAAAAATGGGACCGATGTCCCAATTTTCTCCATCCAAAATAAAATTGTCACATCAAAATTATTTTATAATAAATATGCATACGAGGACCAATGTCCTCATCTTTAATGTATAGCCCGTTTTATGTATGATTTGTATTTTATTTACAATGGGGGTGATATTCCGCCCCTAGTTTTATTGTAATTTATTTTCATGCACTTTACCTTAATTATGCTTTATTTATTTATTGCTTCCTTTGAATGAATAACTTGCGCTTTAATTAAACTGCACCGAATTGAATGAGAAAAGGGATGAAACGCTAAATTCAAAACTCAATTATAAAATTAACCAAGGTATGAATAAATGGGAAGTCTCGGGCCTTCTCTGGTCTTTGGGCTCAACGAGGCGAGAGGGCCATCTCAATGTTCTATTGGGATGGGGCCTCCAAAACACCTCTTGTGTCAGTAAAAAGGCTCAAAATTACACAGTCCTAGGTGCCACGAGGCGAGAGGGCCATCCTAATGTTCTATTAAGGTGGATGCCTCAAAGACACCTCTGGTTTGCCCGAGCGTGAGGCTAGAGGACCATCCTATTATTAGGGTGGAAGACTCTAAGACACCTCTGGCTTGCCTATATTGGACATAGCAGCGCTGTCTTAGGCTCACTGAGACTAGACAACCTTTCCCAATATTCTATTGGGTGGCGACTCCAAGAAAGCTCCTTATTACCCAAAATGGATGCACTTGTATTTTTTACAAGTTCTCATGAACCTCTCTCGATCGCCCTGAAGACGGGCGGTTCGAGGCGCCCTAGGGTTCGGCATGCGTCATAGTAGGTAATTATAATTGGTGGAGTAATTATGGAATATGTATATATATAATGTAATTAAAGTGATTTAATAAATAATATGATTTAGATGGGATTGATTAATGAATTAGTAATAGAATATGTTAATTGATAAAATAGTAACATAGTTAATTAATTAATGAATTTAAGTGGATTATTATATTGAGAAAATAGTGAATAAAATATTATACCTAATTAATTATATTATGGATAGTGAAATGAATGATTTAAATGAGTGATTTAAGGATTAAAATGTAATTTGTGAGTTAATAATAAAATTAATAGCAAGATTAATTATAACTAGTGGTATGATTGTAATTATAATGAATTAAAGTGGTAATATTGAAATTAATGAATAATGTGGGGACTAAAGTGTAATGTGAGGAAAATATTATGGTATTCATTAGGTGGAAATTAGTATGCTAGATAATAAAGTAATGTAATAATGAAATTAAGTAGTGGCAATTTCGTAAATATAAAATAATTAAAGGCTAAATTCTAATTTAGCATAAAGTAAGGTACTAAGTTGCAAATTGATGATAATAAGGCTAAGGGATTAAAATGTAATTATGCAATAAGAGAGATAATAAATGCGTATCTGTAATTAGTGAGCGAACAATTAAGAATTTTAGAATAACATTGTTTGATTAAATATTACGTGAATAAGGGATTAAATTAATTATGATTTAACTACTATGCTAGTGACAATGAAGGGTAATAGGTACATTAGTGGCGTTATTGTAAATAAGTGCAATTTATTGGACTTAAACGTGATTGATTATAACAATGCTAGTAATAATATTTAAGTGTAAATGGAAAAGAAATAGACTACTAAGTAATGCATAAATTGGTTTTATGTATATGTAAATTAAGAGATGATATTTGAAAATAAATAAATAAATAATAAGGTGAATAATGATGATAATATAAATCAAGTGAAATGGAAAGATAGTGTTTTAAATTGTAAGAAACATAGAGAGATTAAATTGTAAAGTTAATTATTAAGAGGCTATAGTGAATAAAAGTACAGTGTAAATTAATTGAATGAAGGTAATAAGTGGGATTGGCAAATTAAGTGTAGCCAAAATAATTAGAATATTAGAGTGCCTAATTGAGTATATTGGGAAATAAAAATTATCATAATAAAAGTGATAAAGGATAGAGTGATTAATAAATAGTGTTAAGATAAAAGAAAATAGACAGGTCATTATTGTTGATAATAATATAAGTGACCAAAGTCAAAAAAGAAATAACATATTAGTAATGAAATTTATAATGACGTATATGTGGACCAAATGAATAGTAAAAAGGAGACAGTTATAGGTCAATCGATAGCTAAGTGATAAGTAAAATTGTTAAACAAAACGAGTGTTTAAGTGAAATGATATTGATAAGTGACATTGTAAAGTAAAATTATTAATAAGTGTAGAATCGAAATAGTAAAGGAAGGAATAAAATAATGATAAATTAATAAGTAAGTTAATAAACAATTTAGTGTTTGAAATTAAATTGAAGTTGAGTATATAAATGAAATGGAAAGAAGAATTTAGTAAGCTAAGTACATAGATAAAGGTATTAAAAAGAAGCATATATGAAATTTATCGTAAATGATAAATCGAATAAAGTGTTAAGCGATAAGAGACATTAGTGCACTAGATAAGTCAATGATAATAGGAACAAAAAGAATAAAACCAATAAATAAAGTAAAATACTGAAATTGACAAATAGTAGTGAAATTGATAACTATAAAGATTAACAGTGCAAATGACGGTGAAATCAATAAGTGTAAAGGTTAACAGTGTAAGTGATAGTGAAATTGTTAGTGATATGTTAGCGAATAACGAATTGCAGAGTAATGATAAAGGTAAAGGCATTGATTAGTGATAATAGTGGTAATGACAAAGATAAGGTTAGTGAACGCCATTAAAGTATGTTATAAACTGTTTAAAAAGAATTAGAAATAATCGCCTCCATAACCTAAATACAGTAAAACAATTAAGTGATCAAGTATGTAGGATTAGTATGGAAAACTTAGGATAAGTATCCACCACTGGGCATTTTAATGCTCAGCGCGTAAGTGTTATTGAGCCCAGGTTGTGATGGTTAGATGTGGTCGAAGACGTAGAAGTAATCAAAGAGTGAGCGACAGCAAGGACCGAAGGAATCGCATGGCATGTATACGATCCTGTTTGGGTAAATCTATGGTATAGATAGGTAAGTTATATGTTAGTGTATTGTTATGTTTGTTGTGTATGTATTGTGTGTATGTTATTAAAAAAATAAAAAGAAAAAAAATTCAGAGTTTTCAAGTGTATCATCAGTGATTGGCAATGCAGTACAGTGTTGTAACGTCCGGTATTCGCATCATTTACGGGTATAAATGTGTTACAACGTTAATGTGATGATTTATTTGGATGGGAAAACAAGGACATCGATCCGATTTTATGAAGGGAAACCTTATTCATTCATAGAAATTCTTTGTCGCATTTATATTAATGATGTGAGAACAGCATTTATAATGAATATAAATTAAACAAAATAAACTAATAAGAGAAATAGGGTAGAAGAAATGAACCGAATTGTCGTCCCCGCATCATTCTAACTAGTTCCCTTTTTCGGCATCCAAAATTCAACAAAATAAAGAAACTCACAAAAATGCAAATAACACGTTAGCAAAATAATAAAATAAAATAATAATAAAAGGAAGTATCAGAATCAAAACAAATAATTGGAATAATAAGAAAAGTGGAAATGAACTTCTTAAAATGCATGGAAATCAAAGAATTAAGAAGGAAATGAGAATAATTAAAAAAAGGAAAGGAAGGAGGCCCAGGGACGGCCAGACCGCCCGAGCAACGGTTGTTCCTGGAGTGACCGACGGGCAGAAGGAGGTCCTCGCAACGGCCCATCGCTCATTGAGCGATGGCCGCCGGTGAGGCCTTTAGCCTGTCGATCATCTCTAGACCTCAAAAAAAATGGGAAAAATCAACTAAAATCCAAGATTTCACATTTTTAATTCATTTTTCGTGCAATAAATTACCAATAAAACAAATGAAGAAATAAAAATGGGTTAATTGAAATAAATTAATTCGCATTATGAAGTGGCTAGTCCAGAATGTTTACCCTCGGGATGTTGATTTTCGGAAGGTGAATGTTGCGTGATACTCCCTTGAATTCGACAACGATACGTTGACCAATGAAAGCCGTTAAAGATAGTTTCTTTTGCAAAAACTGTTCTTTTCAAATAATTTGAGATTTTAAGAAAGTAAATCAAGAGAAAAGAATTTATTTCTTTTTCTCGATTTCAATTTTGTCATTTTCAAATCTGAGAAGGATAGTGTGACGCGCGCCGGATCCCGATGCGCCGCCCGTTCGACCGCCCGCACGTGGGCGACCGGGGCACTTGCGGGTCCGTTGGCATCTTGCAAATGAATCGCAAGTGCGTCTATGTTGGGCAACAAGGAGGTATCATGGAGTCGCCACCCAATAGAACATTGGGAAAGTTTCTCTCGCCTCGGAGAGCCTAAGACTGCGCTTTTTATCCATGTTGGGCCGTGAGGCCTAGGATTAGCGCTAAAGTCAAGTGACCCAAGAAGTATTTTGGAGGATAACCTCTAACCTCTTGAGCCCAAAGACCAGAGCTGGGTCCGGGATCTCTCATCTATTTCTACCTTAATTAGTTTATGATCAAATTTTAATATCATTAATTCGCTCTCTCTCCATACTATGCAGTTTAATTAAAAGGCACATTTATTCACATTTTTGAAAGCAATAAATGAGCAGAATAAATATCAAAGCGATAAATTACAATAACACAAGGAGCGGAATACAACTCCCTTCCATAAATGTGCGAATCATGCATAAATCGGGTTATTCATTTATTCTTGAGGACTTTGGTCCTCGCAATGCATCATTATCAAAAATGGGATAATTTATATGTGATGATCTTTATTGGATGAAAATAGGGCGTTGGACCCTTTTGCATTTTTTATATAAAACTCACTTTTATTTAAGTACAAATTGTTGATCCATCTTTGCATTTAACTGAATAAAAAGAGCTTATTCATATACATAAAATAATCAATGAATGAAAAGCAAGAGAAGATAAATTAAGAGGTTTAAGAAAACTAAACCGAACGAAATCCACCATGCATGGTAGGCAGCCATTCAAGCTCGGAGATGTCCAAGAAGAACAATATACACTCACAGAAAGTTAAGAGATGTTAACATTCATGAAATTAACACATGAGAAATCGAAAAGACTAAATAGAGGTGAAAAATGATCAAAACCATGGAGGCAGAACCCACCGACGGCCTGTTCCCGATTGACCGACGGGCGTCGGTTTGGTTATTCAACACGCCCGTTTGTCACTCAAGAAGGGGTGTCTGTAGGCGGGTGACCGACGGGCGTCGGTCATAAAGTTGACCCGTCGGTCACCTCTGTCTCCGGAAAACAGAAAGGAGAAAAGGGCCTTTTGAGAAAAAAAAAAAACAAGTTTTATCCAAGAAGGAGATGAGAGAGTCAAAATGAAGAAAAGTAACGATAGGTATTCAAAACTTACACAAAAATGAATAAATAAATGACAAATAATTAAATATGAGGTAAAAATGGAGAGAGAATCCGGAATATTTACCCTCAGATAGTTGCCTTGGGTAGAATTTTGATGTTGGTTAGATCCCCGCGCGTTCCACGAGAAAGTAAGAGAATGAAAGATCAGAGAGAGAAAATGAGCTATTTCACCTCCGATCCTTCAGAAAGTCGATTTAGGAGTCCAAATCTAAAGAAAACTAATTAGCTTTTAGTTCCTTTGATCGATTTGATCCTTGATTAAGTAAAGTTCTTTGGAAAATGTGTGTTTTTGGAAGAGAGAGGAAATGTGCTCGAATTTTGGCAGAGTTTCCCCTTCTGAAAAAATTTTCCAACCCTTTTGAAGTGGAAATCCGGACCTTATATAGCCAGACACGACCGACGGGCGTCGGTGCGTAGGGGCGGGCGTCGGAAGAATCCTACTGACACAAGGACACTTCCGACGGCCCTGCCACCTTCACCGACGGGCGTCGGAACGGTTGCGTGCCCCGGGAAACCAGGCGGCTCCTGACAGGGGCGGTGACTTTCCGACGGGCGTCGGAAAATCCCCCAAGCCGTCGGTGACTCAAAGCGACGGGCCACTTCCACAGACGGGCTGGCCGTCTGTGGAGAAAAAAAAACCTTTTGACCTAGAAAACTCCCGTTTTCTCCCCCTCTGCCCCTGAAGTGTAAAAAAAACCTCATTTCTCACGGAACGCGGAACTAAAACCTCCAACTTCAGCCTCTTGTACAGGCCTCGAACATTGCTTTCTTCATAGGGTAACCTCCGATCCGGACCGCTCCAGGACACGGTGCTTACAGTTGCCCCCAGTTTTGGGGAAACTAGCGCACAAGTGCCTAGATAAGCCAAAACTCAGAGAAAGGTTGGAAAGAAAGCGTACCTTCGACGACTTCTCACCTTCCGTGCCTTTTGCCAGTTAGATCTCATATCGATCTGGTGAAGAGCGGTGTTTTCTTGAACCGCAGCTTCGATCTTGGAGTGTGGGAACTCTTCGATCTGATGAAGAGCGGTGTTTCTTGAACCGCAGCTTCGGGGGTGAAGAGCAGTGTTTCTTGAACTGCAGCTTCGATCTTGGAGTGTGGAAACTCTTCGATCTGATGAAGAGCAGTGTTTCTTGAACCGCAGCTTCGGGGGTGAAGAGCAGTGTTTCTTGAACTGCAGCTTCGATCTTGGAGTGTGGAAACTCTTCGATCTGATGAAGAGCAGTGTTTCTTGAACCGCAGCTTTGGGGGTGAAGAGCAGTGTTTCTTGAACTGCAGCTTCGATCTTGGAGTGTGGAAACTCTTCGATCTGATGAAGAGCAGTGTTTCTTGAACCGCAGCTTCGGGGGTGAAGAGCAGTGTTTCTTGAACTGCAGCTTCGATCTTGGAGTGTGGAAACTCTTCGATCTGATGAAGAGCAGTGTTTCTTGAACCGCAGCTTCGGGGGTGAAGAGCAGTGTTTCTTGAACTGCAGCTTCGATCTTGGAGTGTGGAAACTCTTCGATCTGATGAAGAGCAGTGTTTCTTGAACCGCAGCTTCGGGGGTGAAGAGCAGTGTTTCTTGAACTGCAGCTTCGATCTTGGAGTGTGAAAACTCCGATGGTTTCCTCGTTTCAAGGAGATCTTTTTAATCGATGTCTGTGCATCAGATCGATATTTCTCTGTACCTGTGAGATAAAAGATTTCGTTAATTCCTGTTTGAGTAATCATCTTTTGACCTGTTATTGATTATCATTCTTTTGTTGCTTGTCTTGGTTTCATGTTATTTATTTTTTATTATTTTTATTGACACATGAGTAAATAGGAGAAAACACACGTTCTGTGGTGTTATTTAAGTAATTAATCGAAAAGAAAAACATGCAAATAATGGAGCAAAAGTTTTTCTACTAAAAATGTCATTTTTGTACAATGCATATATAAAATACAAGAGATACAAAAATAACTCCCTGAAGCTCAGAGAGGTGTGTAGTCTGAAGGCTCATCGGGATCCTCATCATCCGAGATATGCACGGTCCCTGGCGGAGGTGGACGGGCCTGAGGGGGTGGCGGAGCTGTAGAGGGTCCTGCCTCGTGATCATGGGCTCGCCTGAACTGTACCCGAGCGTAGCCGTCCAAGAAGGGCTGGGTACAAGTGCCCAGAAACCCTAAGGTCTCAGAGATCTTGTCCCCCAACTTCTTGAAGGCTTGGCTCAACTGAGTGGTCTGCTCTGCGGCGGCCGTCCTCCTACGCTCTAAGCTCTGCTCCGTCTGCTGCCTAAACTCCCTCATGGTCTGAGAAAGAGGAGGGAGAATCCCCTCCATCGCCTGGACGCGGGATCTCAGAGAGTCAAGTGACTCATCGATCATCTGAAGGTCATATCGACTCTCTGAGACGCCTGGTCCTGTGACGTCCTCACATCATGAGCGAGCTGCTGCCTGAGCTCCCTCTGCCCCTGAGCAATCTGCTCAAATAGCCTCACCTGCTCTCCTCTGAAGGCCTCGAGAACCCGAGCCTGCTCATCTCTAAGGGCATCCATGGCCCGAGCCTGCTCCCTCGCTGCATGCTCCATATAGCCCGCCTGCTCTCGGGATAGTCGCTCCACCGTCTGAGACTGCTCCTGGATAGCAGCCTGCTGGCGATCCAACCTCTCATGAATGGCTCTATCCCTCTCATCCTGTCGCCGCTCAAAGGCCATAAACATGGAGGAGAGGAGCTGGAAATAGTCCGGCTGAGCTGACTGATGTGGCGCTGGCTCTGGTGGTGGTGCCGAAGAAGTGGATGCCCCAGGATCGCCTCGGGAGTACGGATGGTATCTCTCGAAGGGCTCGCGGGCAGGCCTCTGTATCCTGGTACCTGGTGATGGGGCCGGAGTCGGGACCCTAGACGCCGGTGAAGAGCCGAAGAGCTCGTCCATCGTGACCTCAAAATCAAAATCCATGGGGGTCCTAGGAGGCTCCTGCTGCTGTGGCGGAGGTACTGTCTGTGACTGAGGAGGTGGAGGAGGCTGATGCTCCGGCTGAGGCTCAGTCTGTGGAGGCTGCGGCTGCACCTGCGGAGGCTGGGGCTGTGGCTCGGGCGGTGGAGGCTGCCCCTCCTGGTGCTCTGGGTGATCAGGGTCTGCCCCCAGGGGTGGAAGCGAGAACAGTCGCCGGGTCTCATGGATAGTCAACACCCTATAAGCTTCCGCCTGACCTGGAATCTGAGAGATCATCCCCATCTGAACTGCGGCTGCAGCATCTACATGGATCCCCTCCGGTAGAGGTCCTCTCAGCCTCTCGGGTGTAAACCCTAATCCCAACAGTAATCGGGTGATGACTCCTCCTACCATCACCACCGGTGTCGACCCTCTGCCCACTCTGGTCAGGTTGGCCAAGATCTCGTGGCTAATGTTGAGACGCTGGCCTGCCACCATAGCCCAGAGGCTCCAGATCTCGGCCGCGTTAAGCGACCCTGGATTACCAGCTCGACCGAGGTACGAGCTGGAAAGCACTCTGTGCAGATACCGGAGTGCCTGAGACACCAGTACGGTGCTCTTCGCTATATCGTGATCATACAGCACTCCTGGTATAGCAATAGCCGCCCAATGGGCGCGTCTCACCGCTCGCCGGGGGATCTCAACCTCCTCTCCCGAAGGAAGTCCCATAGCCTGAGCAAACCTCTGCCTGGTGATGCTGACATGGTCGCCATCAAACCAAAACTGTACCACCCCCGGGTCAGTATCTGCACTCTGAAAGCCCGTGTAGCGGAGAGTGGCTAAGACCTGGCGGGTAGCCTCTGGAAATGTCTGGAAGGCAGGCTCGAGAAACTCTGTCCAACCAGCTCCCTCGGCAAGTAAATCAAACTCCGGAGCCAAACCGAGGGCCTCAAGAAAAGGGCGAGATACAAAACGGCTGGCCCGAAACTCCACCTGAGCCAACGCTCTGTACCTCTGAGCGGACTCATCATCCATCCAAGCCGGGGCCTCAAGCTCGGGCTGGGCCTGTGGTGCTCTGCGTCTGGGAGGCATCCTGTAAAAAGGAAAAAGTCAGATAGCGAAAACTTAGCAAAGCAAGCACTATCAGGTTCATTTTTCAAAATCTAAGGTCCATCTAGGCCTTAACAGGGCAATGGCGGCCCAACATAGGATAAAAAAAGTAATGACAGATAAAAATAGCAAACATCCCGGCTACGAAAGTACCCTATCACGCCTTGTACGCATCATGGCAAAGGAACATGTAATCCTTACGGAGATAATTAAAGCGAATAAAGATGGGCTTTCTAAGTCTTAAGGCATTCTTCATACTTGGAAAAGTAAATAAATATTCAATTCCAGAATAGAATAAAAAAATTTGGGCAGCACCCAGGCAGGGATGTGCCCAACCTCTTGCATGAAAAAGCAAGACAAAAGGCCTCAGGCCCTAGCAATATTATATGCATGCAAATGGGGCGCACCCCGGCAAGAGTGTGCCCCCAACAACTCAAAATAGCAGCCTCAGGCCACAAAAGCAAATCATGCACAAAAATGGTGCGCTAAAAGGATGCAATTCTAAAGCATCAAGATTATAGAAAAACTCTATTTTTATGTGATCATGCAAAAAGTTCGGATTTAACTACAAAATAATATAGAAAATTGGGCAGCATTTCCCCCTAAATTCTAAAATTATCTAAAACTCCTTAAAGTTAAAAGAAGAAAGAATGTAGAAATGAATTAAATAAAATAAAAAAGAAGTAATTATTTACTTACTTGTAATCCGGAGAAGTGTAGAAACTAGAGAAATACAAATATCCGAGCACCGGGTGAGTATATAACGCGAAAAACTGAAGAAATCGCGAAAAAATAAGAAGAAAAGACTCAAAAAACGCCAAAAACTACTTAGAAACCGCTTGAGAGAGGAAGGAGAAAGGGACAGCAACGTTTGAGCCGTCTGTCACTCGTCCTTATATAGAATTTCGTGACCGACGGGCAGGGCGTCTGTAAAAGCGACCGACGGGCTGGCCGTCTGTCGTGAAATGAATGCAATTTAATTTCGTGATGAATGCGATGATGACGCGTGTTTCTGCCCGGTGGACTTCCGACGGGCAGGCCGTCCCTATGGAGGGGCGGTCAGGCCGTCTCTGTAGAGAGGCGGGCAGACCGTCTCTGTAGAGGGGCGGGTAGGCCGTCGGTGACCTTCCCCTATAAAATCTGCAAGATTTTCTTGTCTCTTCATTTTCCAACACCTTGGGATTTCATTCTTCTCAAAATGTTCTCCCCTCCTGCTCAAAGGATGCACCATATCTTAGATGACAAACACACTTGGGGAGAAGGCGCCCTTTCCTCTCTGGCTGGGCTGAAATATCTGTGTCGGGTGAAAATCAACCAGAACCTCCTCCTGGCGGCGACCCACTTCTGGAACCCTCGATTTCACGTCTTCCAGTTCACCTATCAGGAACTGTGCCCTCTTTCTGAAGAATTGGCTTCCATCCTGGGAGCCCAGTTCCCTCCTGGCGCTCTGCCTTGCATTCCCCGTTGCGGCCTACTTCAGACCCGGGACGTAGCCCTAGCTCTGGGTATATCCCCCTCGGAGGCCAACCGGCTGATTCCTTCGGGTTCCTCCTTTTCTCTGGAGCCACTGATCGAGGCCCTAGATCAATTTACTGACATCTCCACCTATCGGGTAAGTATCACGTTCCTATTCTGCATGGTGAACTTCCTTACTGTTGTTCCAGGAGGCCTGACAGGCGACTTTCGTCTGCTTGGGGTTCTGAGCGACTTTCATCTGGGACTGTCCCCTCTACCACTTGTTTTGGCCGAAACCATCTTAGGTCTGGATGCTGTGAGCTCTGGGTCCACTACAACATTTACCGGTAGCCCCTTATTACTCCAGGTACGTCATTATTTTAAAGGTAGTGCGTCCCTTATGGATTTTCACACTAGCTTTTCCTTGCGGGAGGTGCGTCCTTTCGGATTTTCACACAACCCTGTGCCTTATTTTTGCCTGAAGCAAACCCTACTTACTCCAGCGGCTTTTTTTTTTTTTTTTTTTTTTTTTTTTTTTTTTTTTTTTTCAGATCTGGCTGCAGGAAAAACTGAAGATGCTGTCTGAACCACCTCCCCGAGTCATTCCGCGGTACATGCCGAGCCATTTCTTGCCTCGTCGGCGACTGTATGGGTGTGCCATGACTGGTGAAGGCATTACCAGGTTTAGTGAGCTGTCAGATGACGACATCAGTTTTACATCCGCCTGGCTCCCGCTGTCTCATGCGGTCACCGATGGGCCATCAGGTTGTGTCCCCCTCTGCGGCCTCCGCCAGGCTACCTTCTGTATTACCTCGCGATGTTCACGGCAGCTTGGGATGACCCAGGATATAGTGAGGGTTCCCCTTGCTTTCCGAGGAGGAGACCTCTCGGTCGCATTTGCTTCTCGGTATCATGAGCTATGGGGCAGATTACCTGTGAAGACTGTCATCCCGAGGTTTGGCAATCATTCTGCATCCTCAACCAGCGGGTACAAGAAGTGGATCCTCAGCCCAACCTCCGATAATAGGACTCGAGGGCTCAAGCATCTGATTGGCGAGAGCAGCAGCAAGACCTAGTTTAGCCTACATGTGTGCTTTTTGCTACATTTCTTTTTAATGCAGAACTAGAAAATGACAAAAGTGAAAAGAATAATATTCGTCCCTTTCACAAGTTTCGTGTGCATTTCTAGATAATTTCAGCATACATGATCAGTTTTGGCATTTACTCAGTTGCTTATGCACTATCAATACATGAAACCAAATTTTAACAGCATCAACTCCTGTTACCGATCGGCCCTCTCGGGTTTTCACGATCGGACATTCTCTCTCATGCCTCTAATTTTTGCACAGGATGCCTTTTTTCGGTTTTCACCCTGTCGAGGCGCCCAATTTTAGCACAGCCGCCTTTTTTCGGTTTTCGGCTTGCAGGGCATTTTATTCTCTTCTTTTTATTTTAGTCTTTAGCCGTGGAACCTCTTGAGTCTGTCGACATTGACTGGCTCTTTGAATTCGTTCCCATCGCTGTCTGATAAGATTGCAGCCCCTCTGGACAACAGCTTCTTAAGGATGTACGGCCCTTCCCAGGTAGGTCTGAACTTCCCTCTGATGTCTGGTACCCCTGGCCTCATCTGCTTGAAAACCAAGTCTCCTTCTTTCAGCGGGTGCTTCCTCACCTTCTTCCCGAAAGTTCTCGCTAATCTCTTCTGATATATCTGATTGTGATAATAAGCTTTCAGTCTACTCTCATCTAATAAATTCAAGTGCTGCAATCTCTGCTGCGCCCACTCGGCTTCCGGGATTTGGGCCTCCATGACCACCCTTAATGATTTGAGTTCGATCTCTACCGGCAATACTGCTTCCGTTCCGTATACCAGGGAAAATGGAGTAGCGCCTGTAGATGATCTCACTGTCGTTCTGTATCCCCACAGGGCGAAGGGCAACTTTTCAGCCCAGTCTTTGTAGGTTTGGACCATCTTGGACAGAATCTTCTTCACATTCTTATTGGCGGCCTCTACTGCCCCATTCGCTTGTGGTCGGTAAGGAGAGGATTTATGATGCTGCACACCATATTTCCCGAGAAGTTTTCTGGTTTCCCCCATAAACTGCACTCCATTATCAGACACTATGTGGTGAGGGAGACCATATCTGCAGATCAAATTCCTCTCTATGAACCTGGCCATATCCCTCGCATCAATTTTCTTGAAGGATTCTGCTTCGACCCATTTGGTGAAGTAGTCGATTGCAACTATGATATATCTGTGCCCATTGGACGCCGTAGGGCGAATCTCCCCAATGATATCTATCCCCCAGGCGGCAAACGGCCAAGGAGATGTTAGGTTATGTAGCTCCGATACCGGCAGGTGTCTCAAATCCGCGTACTGTTGGCACAACTGACATTGCTTGACATATTTTGAACAATCAGTGTCCATCGTAAGCCAATAAAAGCCTTGCCTCATGATCTTCTTGGCCAAGGTCAAACCATTCATGTGGGCCCCGCAGACCCCCGCATGGGTTTCCTCCATTATCTTGCGCGCTTCCCTTTCATTCAAGCATCTGAGCTGAATCCCATCTGGCTGTCTTTTGTACAGCACCCCCTCCAAGGATATGAATTGAGTAGACAACCTGCGTATCATCCTCTGGTCCTTTTCAGTGGCTTCTTCTGGAAATCTACCGCTTTCTAAGTAATTCATGATATCAAAGTACCATGGCTTCCCATCTGACGCCTCTAGTTCCATTACAGGCACGGTTTCAAAGCTGGGCTTATCAGAGCTCGAAATCAGCACCGGCTTCATGGCCACTCCCTCAGGATTATCCCACATTGACACTAAGGTTGCCAACGCATCAGCCAGACGGTTCTCATCTCTGGGCACAAAGTGGAAGGTGCAAGTCTCGAACTGCCCACATATCCTTTTCAGATATAGAACATAGGGGACCAGTCTCTCCTCCTTAACGGCCCACTCACCTCGGATCTGGTTTATTACCAAGGACGAGTCACCAAATACCTCTACATTTCTTGCCCCCAACACTGCCAAAGCTTCTAACCCGAAAGTGCACGCTTCATACTCGGCTTCATTGTTGGTTGCTTTGTATCTCAGTTTCTTAGCAAGAGGGAGTTTCTCATTATCTGGGGTCGTCAGGATGACTCCGACTCCGGCTCCTTTGTTGTTTACCGCCCCGTCAAAATGCAATTGCCATCCTTGAACAGAAATCGTGCTTATGCTCTCGTCAGGAAAGGTAAATTCGAGGGTGTCCCCTTGGATAGGATGCTCAGCAAGAAATTCGGCTACAGCTCGCCCCTTAATAGTCTTGCGGGTGATGTATTGCACATCAAACTCTTGTAGCAAGAGCAACCACCTCCCCATCTTTCCAAGCAAAGATGGTGCCTCCTGCAAATATCTTAAAGGATTCTGCTTGGCTACAGCCTGAACCTTGTATGAGTGGAAGTAATGCCTTCGCTTCCTTGACGCCCAAATCACTGCAAGGCAGATCTTTTCCACTTCAGCATATTTTACTTCGTAAGCCAGAAACTTCTTGCTGAGGTAATAAATGGCAAATTCCACCCCAAACTCATCCTCTTGAGCCATCATGGCACCCACTGAACCGTCCTCTACTGCTAGGTACAGAATAAGCGGTTTAACAGGTTGCGGAGGCCTTAGTACTGGCGGATTTAACAGGTACTCCCTGATATTATCAAAGGCTCTCTGGCAGTCTTCATTCCAGACTACGGGCTGATTCTTTCTAAGCAGCTTAAAAACAGGTTCGCATATCGAAGTGAGCTTGGCAATAAATCGGCTGACATACTGCAACTTGCCTAGAAAACTCCTTACATCTCTCTCCTTCTGTGGCACAGGCATCTCTCTGATAGCTTTCACCTTATCGGGGTCAATTTCTATCCCCCTCTGACTGACGACATGTCCCAACAGCTTTCCTGAAGTCACCCCAAAAATGCACTTCTTGGGGTTAAGTCGCAGATTATACCTGTCTATCCGGATGAAGAACTTCTCTAGAGCTTCAAAGTGTCCCTCTCGGGTGGCCGATTTGACCATCATATCATCAACATACACCTCCACTTCTTTGTGAATCAGGTCGCTTAGGATCTTGGTTGCCATCCTTTGGTACGTGGCCCCCGCATTCTTCAGGCCGAAAGGCATAACCCGATAAGCATAGGTACCCCATTCCGTGATAAAAGCGGTCTTGACCCGGTCAGCTATCTTGTTCAGGATCTGATTGTAGCCCACATACCCATCCCCAAAGCTGTACATCGCGCAGTTGGCGGCACTGTCTATCAATACATCAATATGGGGCAGTGGAAAATCATCCTTAGGACAGGCTTTGTTAAGATCTCGATAATCCACGCACACCCTGACCTTTCCGTTCTTCTTAGCCACAGGAACCACATTCGCCAACCAAGTAGGGTATTGGACTTCCACCAGAAACTTAGCTTCGATCTGCTGTCGGATTTCCTCTTTAACCTTATCAGCCCATTCTGGCCTCAGCCTTCGCAACTTCTGCTTCACAGGCCTGCAATCTGGGTAAGTGGGGATGGCATGCTCCGCCACGGCCCGGTCAATCCCCGGCATATCCTCGTAGGTCCAGGCAAAGACCTTTTCATGTTTTCTTATTATTCTCTCAAAATTTTTTCTCTCCTCAGGAGTTATATCTGATGCTATTAGAATTTCTCTCGGATTTTCCGAGGTTCCAAGATTGAAAGACGTTGTGCCAGTAGAGTCAATGTCAAAAATTGATGGAATATGATCATGTTCATGCATGTTGAAATCATCAGAAACATCGCACAAATAAGTGAAATTGTTCATCTTATTGATAATATTATTGTTATCATTTACATCATAAAAAAGTTCTGGAATAAAAAGACAATCTAGGCTAGAATCTTCCTCTGCCACTCCCGAGGTTGATGCCGCTGCAGCCTGCTCATTGACTTTCTGATCTAGCAGAGGCCCTTCAGGCACGTCGGAAGAAAACTGCAAATCCTCTAGTCCCATCACTAAATCTGCTACCTTCCCTTTTCCTTTTAGCCTAGCAGCTACCATTTTCTCAGTAACGACCTCCTCAAGCTCGCACTTATCCCAAATGATCCCCTGAGTCATGACTTCTTCATCCCAAAAGCCTTCAGCGGTCCTGACAAACCCGACGCTCCAGTCATACACATCGTTGAAAATCTCAAAGCCGGGGACAATCCTCCCATCTACCCACTGAGGTTCATTTTCGCCAATATAAGCGCATATTGAGGATGCGGGGACAAAGCTCTCTGAAATGTGGGGGATCCTGTCTCTTACTCTCTTCTTGCTAAAACCACCTCTGTACCCCAGACCTTTCCGGTTCTTTTGCCCTCGAGTGGTGATCGCGGTCTGCAACCCTTGGGAGCTTCTGCCCAATCCAGCCCCAGGAAGATAGTGCATCTTCCTCATCATATTAACAACGGCCGGGCTATCTCCTGACCCGTGTTCTTCCTTTATCATAGATACATGAAAACCGCTGAATGGCTGATTGGCAATTTCTAGCGCTGAGAGCTGGTTCTCCCTGGCCGCCTTGATAGTTACCACCTCCCCTTCGTGCGGGAACTTTATCATCTGATGCAGTGTGGATGGCACTCCCCCTAATTTATGAAACCATGGTCTCCCTAGCAAAGCCGAGAAATTGGCAGGAATGGGCAGAACCACAAATTCGACTTCCACTTCGATAGGTCCCGTCTTGACCAAAGTCCTGAAGGTTCCCGAGGCTTGCCTCCTTGAGTTATCGTAGGCCGTGATAGTCAGGTCGGATTCGCTGAGCATGTCCTTGCTTAAGCCAAAAGCTTGTAAAGCTATCAAAGGGCAGACGTTGATAGAAGACCCATCGTCCACCATAACGCAAGCAGTGTGCTTGCTGCTAATCTGCGCCTTAATGTATAAGGGTCGGTTATGATTACGGCCTTCTGCCGGTAAGTCGACGTCGGAAAAGATCAACCTCTCCTCGGATCCTCCCTTGATTAGACCCAAAAGCTCTGATGGGGAAATAGTGGTGGCAACTGTGGCCTCAACCAAAGCCTCTACTACCTTCTGCCTATGAGAGGGGGATTGCCTCAACAAATCCCAAATGGATATCTGAGCCGTGGTTTTCCTCAATTGCTTTATAATCTGTTCCTCCTCTGGCTCTTTCTCTGCCACTGGCTGTACTGGCTCAGGTAGCTTTGCAATCTCAGGGATCACCCTTCCACTTCTAGTGACAGCGCCTACCTCTCCCTCTTCTCCATCGGAGCCCCACAGATCAAGGTTTAATCCTTCTTCGCCCTCGGTTTCTCCACCGCTCTCACTGCTGGACCAACAATCAAGAGTCGCCACAACTGCTCTCTCCTTCCCATCCTCGGAATTACCGACAGCAGATTCCTCATTCCCGAACAGATCTTGCAGCACGTACCACTCTGGCAGGCTAGATTGGATCATGAACACAGGTGGGGGTACAACATTATAACCAGGCCTCTTCTCAGCTTCTCTCCTCTCAGGGTCAGAGATCTGTTTGCTATCGATCAAGTCCTGAACCGAGTGCCGAAGCGCTTTGCATTTATCAGTGACATGGCCCGAGTACTGGTGGAATGCACAGAATTCGTTGTCCTTATGTCCCGGTTTCCCTTGTGTCGGAGATGGCCTAGGAGTTAGAGGACGCAATTTTCCTTCCTTCATCAGCCTCTTCAAGACCCAGGATAATGGTCTCCCTAAGTTCGAAAACTTCCTCGGGGTGGTTACCTCAGTAGCAGACACTTCACCCATTCTTCTAGTGCTGTTACTGGGGCCTGCCGGCCTACTAGCTCCTTGACCGGGGTTAGCCCTTTTGGCAAAATTATCATTGTTAGCTTTCCGGGTCAAGAACTCTCCCTCTGCTTCGATGGCTATATCCTTGAGAGACTCCCAGTCTTTTAACCCCTTCATCCTCAGTCCCTCCTTCAAGTACGGGCTCGCGTTCTTAATGAAAAGACGAATCTGATCTTGGGTATCTGGCTTTCGGCGCATCTCCATCACTCGGTTCCGCCATCGGGTAAGGTACTCATGGAAGGATTCTCCGGCCTTCTGTTGGAGCAGCTCAAGATCTTTCAGAGTCACCTCCATTCTGGTATTACAATCGTACTGTTTCAGAAACTCCTCAGTGAGCAGATCCCAATCTTCTTTAGTGCGGCGGTCAAGGCCGTGATACCAATCTATGGCATGAGAGGTCAAACTCAAACAAAAGTATTCCACTTTCTGCTTCTTAGACAATGTGGTCCCCTTCATGACCAGAGAATATTGCTTCACATGTGCAGTAGGATCAGAAGTACCATCGAACTTCGGCACGTCCGGCATCTTGAAGTTATAAGGGATCGGATCCTCCCCGTCCAGCTCCCTATCCTCGGGATTCATCCCATGGGCTCTGCCTATCATACGAGCCATGGCCTCGAACCTCTCTTCCATCTTTTTCAAAATAAAGTCATCAGCCTGAGGTGCCTTCCCCTTTTCGGATGCCATGCTCAACCTATCATCCTCGATATCTCTATCGTCGTCAATTCTCAGCACTGGCCTTCTTCTCAGCTCTCCCGAAGCCACTGATCTCAACTCTACCGGTGGCGGCCTAACGGGCTCCTCTCGCCTTTCAACCCTTTCTTCTTCAGGCTCATTCAGTCTCACTGGAGGAGGAGGAGGAGGATTCTGGGGAACATTCGGCTGAGCGTTCTGCTGCGTCAAGGCGGCCAACATATTCATCATCCTTCCCTCGAATTCTTCAAATCGACGGCCCACTTCTTCGGCAATCATGGCCCTGGTGGCGTCTTCCCCCCTGGGTGAGTTTGCCATATGAGATACTGTGCCACTTACTTCTGATAAGATCTCCGGCAGACCTTCTCTATCTGACAGCTCAGGAGTAAGAACTCGGATCAGTCGCCCGGTCGGTGATCTAGTCCACCTGGGCAGATCTATGATGGCTGCAGGGACTAAAGTTAGAATGATGCATGAAATGTATGTATAATGCATGATCGTGATATGCAACATTTACAGAGCACAAGCAAGCAAGTAAGTCCTTCCACCCTTATTTCTCCCACACACGTGGTCGTGCAGTCTCTTTCCTAGGTGGGATTAGCCCGAGGGTTAACGAGGAACCCAATGGACGCGTATGGTG
This sequence comes from Excoecaria cochinchinensis, assembly GCA_947683425.1. NCBI lineage: Eukaryota > Viridiplantae > Streptophyta > Magnoliopsida > Malpighiales > Euphorbiaceae > Excoecaria > Excoecaria cochinchinensis. The sequence goes on from CANTUQ010000004.1 coordinate 12,104,173, forward strand.
CGCGGCGAAAAACCGGCAGCATAACACTCCTATGCTAATGTACAAGCAAATGGATAATGATCGTCACGTATTCGAACGGTCCATAAATTTCGACATGGCCCTACCGGGGCATGATAGCCTTTGGCTAGGTTACCAAGCGAGATATTTGGATTCACCCAATATGTGAAGATCCATACAGCAAGCATGAGATTATGGTTCATTTCACCTGTGGAGAGTGACTACAGTCATTACATGAGCTTTGGACGAGGGAGATGTTTCTTTGAGGCTACCCAAGCATGATCCCTGCCGACGGGTCTAGCTCATCACGAGTATAGCGACCGATCGGGTCACCATTTTGATATACCATTGAGGTACCTGGCTTGGGCTGGTGATTATCCTTAACACTTCCCCAAATTGAGTGAAAATGAGGAGGTGCTTCAGGAACGCACCGGGGCTAAAAGAGGGACCAAACTAGCGTATTCTAAGGCTCTAATGATATGCAAATGCAAATTTGAGAGAAAGTGAATCCATGAATTAAATTTTAATCACAAATGTTAAAAGAGGTATTTTCAAATCGAAATCTCGAACCATAAACGTCCCCAGTGGAGTCGCCACTGTGACGCGCGCCGGATCCCGATGCGCCGCCCGTTCGACCGCCCGCACGTGGGCGACCGGGGCACTTGCGGGTCCGTTGGCATCTTGCAAATGAATCGCAAGTGCGTCTATGTTGGGCAACAAGGAGGTATCATGGAGTCGCCACCCAATAGAACATTGGGAAAGTTTCTCTCGCCTCGGAGAGCCTAAGACTGCGCTTTTTATCCATGTTGGGCCGTGAGGCCTAGGATTAGCGCTAAAGTCAAGTGACCCAAGAAGTATTTTGGAGGATAACCTCTAACCTCTTGAGCCCAAAGACCAGAGCTGGGTCCGGGATCTCTCATCTATTTCTACCTTAATTAGTTTATGATCAAATTTTAATATCATTAATTCGCTCTCTCTCCATACTATGCAGTTTAATTAAAAGGCACATTTATTCACATTTTTGAAAGCAATAAATGAGCAGAATAAATATCAAAGCGATAAATTACAATAACACAAGGAGCGGAATACAACTCCCTTCCATAAATGTGCGAATCATGCATAAATCGGGTTATTCATTTATTCTTGAGGACTTTGGTCCTCGCAATGCATCATTATCAAAAATGGGATAATTTATATGTGATGATCTTTATTGGATGAAAATAGGGCGTTGGACCCTTTTGCATTTTTTATATAAAACTCACTTTTATTTAAGTACAAATTGTTGATCCATCTTTGCATTTAACTGAATAAAAAGAGCTTATTCATATACATAAAATAATCAATGAATGAAAAGCAAGAGAAGATAAATTAAGAGGTTTAAGAAAACTAAACCGGACGAAATCCACCATGCATGGTAGGCAGCCATTCAAGCTCGGAGATGTCCAAGAAGAACAATATACACTCACAGAAAGTTAAGAGATGTTAACATTCATGAAATTAACACATGAGAAATCGAAAAGACTAAATAGAGGTGAAAAATGATCAAAACCATGGAGGCAGAACCCACCGACGGCCTGTTCCCGATTGACCGACGGGCGTCGGTTTGGTTATTCAACACGCCCGTTTGTCACTCAAGAAGGGGTGTCTGTAGGCGGGTGACCGACGGGCGTCGGTCATAAAGTTGACCCGTCGGTCACCTCTGTCTCCGGAAAACAGAAAGGAGAAAAGGGCCTTTTGAGAAAAAAAAAAAAACAAGTTTTATCCAAGAAGGAGATGAGAGAGTCAAAATGAAGAAAAGTAACGATAGGTATTCAAAACTTACACAAAAATGAATAAATAAATGACAAATAATTAAATATGAGGTAAAAATGGAGAGAGAATCCGGAATATTTACCCTCAGATAGTTGCCTTGGGTAGAATTTTGATGTTGGTTAGATCCCCGCGCGTTCCACGAGAAAGTAAGAGAATGAAAGATCAGAGAGAGAAAATGAGCTATTTCACCTCCGATCCTTCAGAAAGTCGATTTAGGAGTCCAAATCTAAAGAAAACTAATTAGCTTTTAGTTCCTTTGATCGATTTGATCCTTGATTAAGTAAAGTTCTTTGGAAAATGTGTGTTTTTGGAAGAGAGAGGAAATGTGCTCGAATTTTGGCAGAGTTTCCCCTTCTGAAAAAATTTTCCAACCCTTTTGAAGTGGAAATCCGGACCTTATATAGCCAGACACGACCGACGGGCGTCGGTGCGTAGGGGCGGGCGTCGGAAGAATCCTACTGACACAAGGACACTTCCGACGGCCCTGCCACCTTCACCGACGGGCGTCGGAACGGTTGCGTGCCCCGGGAAACCAGGCGGCTCCTGACAGGGGCGGTGACTTTCCGACGGGCGTCGGAAAATCCCCCAAGCCGTCGGTGACTCAAAGCGACGGGCCACTTCCACAGACGGGCTGGCCGTCTGTGGAGAAAAAAAAACCTTTTGACCTAGAAAACTCCCGTTTTCTCCCCCTCTGCCCCTGAAGTGTAAAAAAAACCTCATTTCTCACGGAACGCGGAACTAAAACCTCCAACTTCAGCCTCTTGTACAGGCCTCGAACATTGCTTTCTTCATAGGGTAACCTCCGATCCGGACCGCTCCAGGACACGGTGCTTACAGATAGATCTAGAAAAGAAAATTGTATTCACTTTCTTGAGTTCTTCCTAATTCATTTTTCGAAGAGTTTTAAAAAAATCGATATGAAAAGAAATCTTTTGCTTTATGAATATCTAAAAAAATTGCCCACCCAAAAATTGCTAACCTCTTACCTCAATCCTTAGCCTGCTATTTATAAGCTAACTGAAGATAAAGATAAAAAATTCAAATCTTTTTGAATTCAAATTAGATTTTATAAGATAAAATCAAATCTCTGATATTTATCTTAAGGATAAATATTAAGAAAATTCAATTTTGTTCACCAAAATGCCCACAAGACCTGACCGATGAGAGCCCCTTGGCCCACCGACAGGCATCAGTCATGGGGAAAACACTGACTTCTGAGCGGCGGGCACCTACACGAGGGATAGGCGTGAGCGATGGGCACCGCTCGCGCGAGGAACAGAAGCCCTCAAGCATGAGCGACGGGCGTCGCGAGGGTGAGGGATAGGCGCCCTTAAGCACGAGCGATAGGCACCCCCCAAGTGCGAGCAACGGGTGTCGCTCACTGACCAACGAGTGTCGGTCACCGAAAAAAGCAAAACCTTAAAAAAAAGGCCCTTTCCGAAGCAAAAGAGAAATTTTTAGGACTTTTAGTCACTAATATCCCTAAAATTTGAGCATTTCAAGGGCGACAGCCTACGACTTTACTCCTTGTCCTGTGGAACAGGTACCGGTATCTTCATCGAGTAACTCTGATCTGGGCTGCCTTGGGACCCGGTGTCTATAGGTTGCCATTTGTATAGCACTCCATTTATGCAGATAAACTGAGTAGATAGCTTGCGGATCAATCTTTGGTCCTTTTCAGTGGCTTCTTTTTGGAACACCGTCTTTCCTAGGTAATTTTGAATGCCATAACACCACGGCTTCTTATTGACAATTTCAATTTCTACTATTTGTTAGGATTCAAAACTGGGCTTTTCTGAACTTGAGATTAACACTAGCTTCATTACGACTCCTGTGGGGTTATCCCACATGGATACCAAGTAGTGAGGGCATCTGCCAACTGGTTTTCATCCCTAAGAACAAAGTGAAACGTACATGTCTCAAACTGACTGCTCCAAATCTTTAAGTGTTTTATGTACGGCGTCAATCGTTCTTCCTTAACAGACTACTCTCCCCGAATTTGATGGATTACAAGTGATGAATCCCCAAAAACTTCTGCATTCTTTGCTTCCCAATGCCAATAACTCCTCTAATCTAAAACAAAAGTGCAAGCTTCGTTTCATGTTTGATCCCTAGCATGTGTTCATAGGTCCAAGCAAAGACTTTTTTTCATTTTTTTTATTCTCTCAAATTTTAATCTCTCTTCAGGAGTTATGTTAGATGCTATCAAGATTTCCTTTGAATTTTTCAAAGTTTCGAGATTAAATAGAGTCACATCAGTTGAATCAATGTCAAATATGAATGCATTATGATTATGCATAGTGAAATCATGAGATATATCGCACAAATAAACAAAACCATTTATTTTATTAATGAAACTAGAATTGAAAACATCATTATTAAATAGTTCCAAAACAAAAAGAACATCTAAATAGCTATCATTTTCCTTTCCCACCAATAAAGATGTTGTAGTCGATGGTTCATTATCATCCTCAGGAACCATCTTCCTTTCCTCTCAGTTCATCATCAATGAGGTCTTGAACTTGTCTCCTGAGAGTTCGACATTCATCAGTCTCGTGCCCAGCATGCTGATGGTAGGCACAATACTGATCCGTTCGATGATCGGGATGTCCCTGGCTTCTGGTCGATTTAGTAGGCCTTGGCTGTAATTTCCCCTTCTTAATGAAATGAGCAAGGTGCTTAGATAAAGGCTTATCTAAGATTGTATAGCAACTTTCAATCGTTCTAATGGTTAAAACCTTTGTGGCTCCAACATTTCTCCTACTGTTACCACCTAGAATTGAGCTCCCATGATTACCTCCTCTCATAACATTGTCCTCTCCTTTAAGGATTACAAGCTACTCATTATTAATAGGATATTGGACCTGACCCCTCAGGGTTTGGCAACCATCTATCAAATATCTGGTGTGCTGATGATAATTCAGTTGCCCCTAATCTCTAGCTAGCCTAACCGACCATGGTTGTGGGTTCTCCTCTAATGCTTGAGGCAAAGATCTGTCTAAGCCGAAATGATATCTTTAGGCTATTCTAGTTGCTGATACTTCTTCCATATCTCGAGTACCAACATAACTGTCACATCTGCGCCGTTGGCTTCTTATTTCTAAGTTTGTAGCACCAAAAGTAAATTTCTTGCTGGCAACTTGGGTAGTTGCGAGTTTGGACCTTAAAATTTCTTCTTCAAGGACATCCATCCTTCTTTTCAAGCCCCGTGTCATTGCCAGAAATGCATCCTTTGAAGCATGTCCCTTGCCTTTTCGTCCAGATAACGGAGTAAAATGTATCTCTCCTCTAGACTCAGTTGGTGGTGGGCGTACTTCCTTAACTGGATCATGTTCTCTTTGTGACTAGGTAGGAGTAGTAAGTTGTGGCCTGACGGGTGGTGTCATCACAGCGGTTAAGTTCCCCATCATCGTCATCATCCGAGCTTTAAATTCATCTAGCCTTCTACTTACTTTCTCGGCAATCAAGGCGCAAGTTACATCTGCTTCTCTTGGGGGGTTAACCATATCACTTTCTATTGAGTATTGAGAAGAGGTAGCTTCGCTGCTTTCTGAGAGTAACTCTGAGTATTCTACTCTTTCTAGCAATTCAAAGAATGGGTTTCTAACCAACCGTCCACTGGGACCTCTGGACCACCTAGATGGATCTATAATGGCTGCAAAACATAGTCTGTCAGGATGATGCACGAATGATATATGATGCATGGTCGTGATTTATGTAGCATCCACAACCACATGCAAGCACGTGTAGATCCTTCGAACCTTATTACTGCCACACACGAGGTCACATCTTCTCTTTCCTAGGCGGACTTAATTCATGGGCTAACGGGGAACCCAATGGAGGTGTATGGTGCATGGTGAAAAACCAGCATGAGCTTATCGGGGCATGAAAGCCTTTGATTAAGTGACTAACCAATTTATCTGGGTTTGTCCAATACATAGTGATCCATACTACAAGCATGGTATTATGATTCACAGCACCTAGGGGAAGTATCTACTTTCAATACATGGGCTTTAGTCAGGATAATGATACTTTTACGCTACCCAAGCATGATCCCTGCCAACGGGTCTAGCTCATTATGAACATAGCGACCAGTTGGGTCATCATTTGATATACCAAATGGTACTAGACTTGGGCTGGTGATTATTCCTAACACTTTTCCATATTGAGTGAACGTAGGGTTGTGCTTTAGAAAGACACCATGGTTAAAAAGGGACTAAACTAGCGTAGATCAAAGCCTTTAATGAAATGCTATGCAATTTCAAAGAGGGATGAAATTTTTAAATTAAAACTCAATTACACGCCTTAACCAAGGTATTTTTGAAGCAAAATCTTAATTGTCACCAGGGGAGTCGCCACTGTGACACGCGTTGAACCCTAGAGGCCCTAAAAACTTGCTTTTAGGGAGTTCGAGAGAGGTTCATAGAACAGTAAGGATTACAAGGGCATCTATTTTAGGCAACACGAGGTGTTTTGGAGTCGCCACCCAATAAAATATTGGGGAAGTTCATCTAGCCTCGCTGAGCCTAAGACAATACGTATATGTCTATTTTGGGCAACAGAGATATTTTGGAATTGCCATTCCAAAAAAAATATTGGAAAGGTTCATCTAAACTCATGAAGCCTAAGATGATGCATATAAGTCTATTTTGGGCAACAAGAGATATTTTGGAATTCCCTTCCCAATAGAACATTGAAAAGGTTCATGTAACCTCATGAAGCCTAAGACGATGCATATAAGTCTATTTTGGGCAAAAAGAGATATTTTTGAATTCCCTTCCCAATAGAACATTGGAAAGGTTCATCTAACCTTGTGAAGCCTAAGACCGGAGAGAGTTTGAAACTTCACTCTTATTCATATCTTAGCTAAAGTTACAATTGAGTTTTCAAAATTAAAATTCCATTCCTTTTCTCATACAGTTTAATGCAATTATTAAAGCGCAGATCAACCACAAAACGAAAGCTGTAAATAGGGCAAGATTAAAATAAAATAAATAAGAGTATATTAATTTACAATAAAAACAAGGGGCAGAATACAACCCCCAAATAAAAAAGGAAATATAAATCATACACAAAACGGGGCATTCATTCGAAATGAGGACATTGGTCCCCGTATGCTTGCTTAAAAAGGCAATTTTAATTGGATGGAAAACTAGGACATTGGTCCTATTTTATTAAAGGAAATATTATTTGTTCGTAGAAATCTTTTGCCGCTTTTTGTATTAACGAACACGAGAATTGCATTTATAATGAATAGGAATTAATAAAAACAAACTAATGAGAGAAATAGGGCAGAAGGAACAAACCGAATTGGTGTCTTTAAAGCATCTAAATTAGTTCCCTGTTCAATAAAATAAACAAACTCAAACAAGATAACATGTTAGCAAGGTAAGATGTTAAAAGCAAAATAAATAATTGAAATAAAGGGGAATATGACAAACGAATTGCCTAAAATGAGTAGAAGCAAAAAAAGGAATGAAAATAATCAAAGAAAAGGAAAGAAAGAGGACTAGATATGGCTAAGAGGGCGAGCGACGGCCGTCCCTGGGGTGATTGGCGGGAGGAAGGAGTTCCTTGTGATGGCCTGTCGCTCGCTTGAGCGACGACCATCGGTGAGGCTTTCAGCCCGTCGGTAATCTCCAGACATCAAAAAATGGGAAAAATCAACTTAAATCCAAGATTTTCACATCTTTAAACCGTTTTTCATGCAATATACTATCAACAAATCGAATAAAGTGATAAAACGGATTAATTAAAATGAGTTAATTCATGTTTAGTCCAGAATATTTACCCTCGGAATATTAATTTTCGGAAGGTGAAAGTCGAGTAGATCTCCCTTGAATTCTACAAAGTTCGGCTAACCAATGAAATCTATTTAAGACAATTTCTTTTACCAAAATTGTTCTTTATAAATAATTTGGAATTTTGAAAAAGTAAATCAAGAGAAAATAATTTATTTCTCTTTCTCGATTTCACTTTTACGACGGTTTCGAATCTTTAGAAAGATAAATCGAGTGAAGAAATTGATTTTTCTTTCTTGAGTCCTTCCTAGTTCTTTTCAAAAGTTTTGAAAGAAAAAAATTTGATATGAAAAGAAAACCTTTTCTTATAAAAATCTCCAACCTTTTTAGAAAATTTTTCCAACCCCCTTCCTCGATCCTCGACCTGCTATTTATAAGCTAACTGAAAATAAGGATAAAAATTCAAATCTTTTTAAAATTCAAATCATCCTTAGAGATAGATATCAAATCTTTTTCGAATTCAAAAATATTTTAAGAAGATAAAATCAAATCTTTTTGAATTAAAATTAGAATTGGAAATAGAATCAAATTTTTTTAAATTCAAACTAAATTTTAGGAGATAAAATAAAATCCTTTTGAATTCAAATTATCTATTAGAGGAAAAAAAATCTTTTTGAATTCAAATTATCTTTTAAAAGAAAAAATCAAATTTTTGATATTTATCCTAAGGATAAACGTTAAGAAAATTGCAATTTATCCATCAAAATGCTGCTAGACACCAACCGATGGGTGTGCCTCGGTCTATCGAGGGGCGTCGGTCAAAAGGGTAGCCCAATCTTTTAATTGGAGGGCACCCACTTGAGCTAGGCAACGGGCGTCCCTCGCTTATATGAGTGACGGGCACCCGCTCGTACTAAGACGGCCGTCCCTCACTTATGCGACCGACAGGCACCCACTTATAAGAGAGATAGCCGTCGCTCGAGCGCCAGCGACGGGCTCCATATTGACCAATGGGCATCGATCAACCCAAAAAACCAATTTTATAAACGAAAAGGCTCCTTTCGATAAAAAAAAAAAGGGGTTTTGGTCACCAACTTCCCTAAAATTTGTGAATTTCAAGGGCAACGGCCAGCAATCTCACTTGTTTACCTATGGAACAGGTACCGGTATCTTCATCGGGTAACTCTGATCGGGGCTGCCTCGGGACCTGATGTCTACACTCCGATTGACCTAAAAAAATTTATAAAGACTTAATTATATATTTTGAGGCATTATGGAATTGATTTTGGGAGAAATTGAACTTGGGAAGTGAGAAAAATAATTTAAAGATGCTTGATGGGAAAAATGGACTTAAAGTGGTTGGACCACTTTGGTTGGACCAAGCCCAGCAAAACTAGACCCTTGTATAAGTTAGAAAAATCAGATTTCTCTAGAGAAATCTGTAGCAAACCAGTAGCTCCTCCCTTCTTTATCTTGGCTGAATTCTTCTTTTCTCACTCTCCACCAAATTTCTTTTTCTCTCTTCAAATTTCTCCCTAAATATAAGCCTCCTAAGTGAATTTCAGCTCCTCTACAATCTAATAGCAGCCTTTAGAGTCCAATTGAAGTGATAGAAGTGGGAAAAATCAAGTACTCAAATTTAGGGCATAAATTTGAGGTAAGAGAAATTGATATTTCTAAATTGGTTTAAAGGTTCAAATAGGTAAATTAGGGTATGTAGAACATGTTTATGTAATTATATTACAAAAAAAAGCAAGTTTTTGATGGAATATTAATGAATATTTTCAGCCACCTTTAAGGAACAAAGAAAGAGAAAGTCTTTCAAGGGGAAAAGGCAAGGAAAAGGAAGTTCAAGAAGAGTAGGACAAGAATTTAAGGTTAGTCGTTACAAAATCCATCTATTTCCATTAATTTTAGAATGGTTTTAGATTATGTTTGAATGTCATGTATATGATACGTGTGTGTAAAATTGAAATAAACCTTATAGGCATACTTAGGGATACTAGAAATGATGATTTGAATGCTTAAACCAAGAAGAAATAAAATATATGATACGGACATAGTGATGGCCGAATGGAATATCATAGTATACTAGGGTATACTTAATGTATTAATGTAAGCTAATGGTATATACATGTTAACTTAGGTGTAATTTAGTCAAATGAATGATAATTGAGTAAAAACTAAATTGGAGTGAGAAGAATTAACCTTGGCCGAAAGGTGTTCTTAATTGTTCTATGATGTAATTTGAGTATATGTTAAGTATAATTCCCTAAAATGGATAAATAATGAAAATTGAGCGTATGATAATTTATTTGGAATCAATTGAACATATATAAATATTTTAGAGTATAATACTGTAATATGTTTATATTGAAAATATTGAGATACGTGGTATTTCAATGAAATTATGACATGCATGCCATTAGAATTAGTTAATTAGTGGAATAAATATGTTTTAGTAAGAAAAGAATGAATTATATAAGAATTTACTTATTGGCCAAATGGTATGTGTAACACCCTATACCCGTATGTGATACGAATATCGGATGTCACAACACTGCACTAACATATACTCTTGTACGCCCCTTCTTCATCTTGGCTGAATTCTTCCTTTCTCACTCTCCACCAAATTTCTTTTTCTCTCTTCAAATTTCTCCCTAAACCTAAGCCTCCTAAGTGAATTTCAGCTCCTCTACAATCTAATAGCAGCCTTTAGAGTCCAATTGAAGTGATAGAAGTGGGAAAAATCAAGTACTCAAATTTAGGGTATAAATTTGAGGTAAGAGAATTGATGTTTCTAAATTGGTTTAAATGTTCAAATAGGTAAATTAGGGTATGTAGAACATGTTTATGTAATTATATTACAAAAAAAAAAAAGCAAGGTTTTGATGGAATATTAATGAATATTTTCAGCCACCTTTAAGGAACAAAGAAAGAGAAAGTCTTTCAAGGGGAAAAGGCAAGGAAAAGGAAGTTCAAGAAGAGTAGGACAAGAATTTGAGGTTAGTGGATACAAAATCCATATATTACCATTAATTTTAGAATGGTTTTAGATTATGTTTGAATGTCATGTATATGATACGTGTGTGTAAAATTGAAATAAACCTTATAGGCATACTTAGGGATACTAGAAATGATGATTTGAATGCTTAAACCAAGAAGAAATAAAATATATGATACGGACATAGTGATGGCTGAATGGAATATCATAGTATACTAGGGTATACTTAATGTATTAATGTAAGCTAATGGTATATACATGTTAACTTAGGTGTAATTTAGTCAAATGAATGATAATTGAGTAAAAACTAAATTGGAGTGAAAAGAATTAACCTTGGCCGAAAGGTGTTCTTAGTTGTTCTATGATGTAATTTGAGTATATGTTAAGTATAATTCCCTAAAATGGATAAATAATGAAAATTGAGCGTATGATAATTTATTTGGAATTAATTGAACATATACAAATATTTTAGAGTATAATATTGTAATATGTTTATATTGAAAATATTGAGATACGTGGTATTTCAATGAAATTATGACATGCATGCCATTAGAATTAGTTAATTAGTGGAATAAATATGATTTAGTAAGAAAAGAATGAATTATATAAGAATTTACTTATTGGCCGAATGGTATGTGTAACACCCTATACCCGTATGTGATACGAATATCGGATGTCACAACACTGCACTAACATATACTCTTGTACGCCCCTTCTTCATCTTGGCTGAATTCTTCCTTTCACACTCTCCACCAAATTTCTTTTTCTCTCTTCAAATTTCTCCCTAAATCTAAGCCTCCTAAGTGAATTTCAGCTGCTCTACAATCTAATAGCAGCCTTTAGAGTCCAATTGAAGTGATAGAAGTGGGAAAAATCAAGTACTCAAATTTAGGGCATAAATTTGAGGTAAGAGAAATTAATGTTTCTAAATTGGTTTAAATGTTCAAATAGGTAAATTAGGGTATGTAGAACATGTTTATGTAATTATATTACAAAAAAAAAAAAGCAAGGTTTTGATGGAATATTAATGAATATTTTCAGCCACCTTTAAGGAACAAAGAAAGAGAAAGTCTTTCAAGGGGAAAAGGCAAGGAAAAGGAAGTTCAAGAAGAGTAGGACAAGAATTTGAGGTTAGTGGTTACAAAATCCATCTATTTCCATTAATTTTAGAATGGTTTTGGATTATGTTTGAATGTCATGTATATGATACGTGTGTGTAAAATTGAAATAAACCTTATAGGCATACTTAGGGATACTAGAAATGATGATTTGAATGCTTAAACCAAGAAGAAATAAAATATATGATACGGACATAGTGATGGCCGAATGGAATATCATAGTATTCTAGGGTATACTTAATGTATTAATGTAAGCTAATGGTATATACATGTTAACTTAGGTGTAATTTAGTCAAATGAATGATAATTGAGTAAAAACTAAATTGGAGTGAAAAGAATTAACCTTGGCCGAATGGTGTTCTTAGTTGTTCTATGATGTAATTTGAGTATATGTTAAGTATAATTCCCTAAAATGGATAAATAATGAAAATTGAGCGTATGATAATTTATTTGGAATTAATTGAACATATATAAATATTTTAGAGTATAACACTGTAATATGTTTATATTTAAAATATTGAGATACGTGGTATTTCAATGAAATTATGACATGCATGCCATTAGAATTAGTTAATTAGTGGAATAAATATGTTTTAGTAAGAAAAGAATGAATTATATAAGAATTTACTTATTGGCCAAATGGTATGTGTAACACCCTATACCCGTATGTGATACGAATATCAAATGTCACAACACTGCACTAACATATACTCTTGTACGCTATATAAATCTGTAGATTTTTTTTTTACTTATCTTTAATCACACTTATCAAATATTAACTTATTAATTTAACTTGCCGATATACTTATAACTGTCTAATGTTACATTTTATTTAGATAAAATTTTGACAGTATAACGGTTTATATTTTAACCTAACCAAACCTGCAAATTCAAACAATCACAGCCCCGGCAAGAGCACAACAATAATATCACATATTTTCAAATTATCAATAGTCTAAAATACTCACTTATCACAGAGATGTACCAATATCCAAGTATTTATACGTATACAAATACGACCACAAACCATACATAATATAACTTGTAGTTACTCCACTGTTTTGCTCCCAAATCTTCTGAGGTATGCTTGCTGCACTCCTAAGGCATATCTACACGCAGTCAAAATAAACTACGTGCCGAGCATTAAATATACTCAGTGGTCGTAACTAATCCATAAATTTCCACTAAATAATCCATTATTTGTTTAATTCAATATTTTTACTTTATTTTTATATTTTATATTTATACACTTAACTAGAGGTGTCAAAATTAACCCAAACCCAATAATTTACTCAAACCCACCCAAAAAAAATTGACCCAAACCCAACCCAACTAAAAAATTGACCCATTTAAACCCACCCAAAATCTACCCACATAAAATACAAAAATTACACTCGAACGTAAAAAATATTTTATTTGACCATCAGAAAATACTAGTTACAAGGAGTCCGAGGGTAAAATTTGGAGAAAAAATGAGTTTAAATAGATCTCCAAAAGTCAAAAATAAAATAAAAAAAGCTCGGTTCGTTTTAAAGGTTACCCGGTTTGACCAAAGTTTGACTAGACCTCTAAAAATAGCAAATGACCACTTAAAATTATTTTAATAGTATATATAGACTTAGATTAATATTTAGAAATTTTTGACAGCGAAAAATTAATTTTTTGGTAACACTGAAAATTATCGAAACGGACTGATTTAAATGTACCAGATCTAGAAACGAACTCTGTTTGAGCTGAAATTTTGCAGGGAGACTAATTTATATATTTTAAGAATTATAAAATTAATTTTGGGAGAAATTGAGTTTAGAAAGTGAGTGAAATAATTTACGATTACATAATTGGCTTAAAAATGGAAAAAATTGCCACTTGGTTTATGAATTATTGTGTTGTTGTGCCCATGTATGTGACTGTGGATTGTTTGAATTGTAGGAAGGGTATGTTATATATATAACCGTTATACTGCCAAAATTTTTACCAAATGAATAGTAAATTGGACAGTTATAAGTCAACCGATATCTCGATCCATTTGAATCTCCACCGACCCATTTGGGCCAACATTTTTATAATAAATTTTTTAGTATCACGTTATTATATCAATAATTATTTTCATTAAAAAAAATCAAATGGGTCGACCCAAACCCACCCAACCCATTTGGGTATTGACCCATTTATGACCCATATATTTTTTATCCATTTATGACCTACCCATTTATGACCCAACCCATTTATGACCCAACCCAAACCCGCCCAACCCACCCATTTGCCACCTACTTAACTCTTCTATTTAATTAACATATTTATTCATTATTTCACTTAACTCACTAATTCCATTTATATCCTTATCTTTTTCACTATTTCCATTTATATCCTTAATTACCAAAATACCCTTAGTTACACTTTAATTACCATTTTGCCCACATTTCTTCTTATTTTTCTCTTTTAACCCTTTATCATTTGCCAAATTACACTTTACTCCTTATTTTACCACTTTTACGCAAAATTACCATTTAGTCCCTGTATTTTTACTTATTTACACAATTACCCTTATTATCATTCTTTTTATCCAATTATTGCTATTTTTCACTATTAAGTGTAAAATTACCGTTTTACCCCTATTTTTCACTATTAAGGGTAAAATTACTATTTTACCCCTAAACTTTCTATTTTCTTCATTTTAACTTATTTTTCACTTATTTTCTCTATTTTGAGCAACATTATTGCGAAATTACCATTATGCCCCTAGTATACACCCAGTAGAAATCTGTTGACCGGATATATGGGATGTGGACCCCACAGATCCACTACACTATAGAATGATCCGAATGAGACCATTTTTCACTGTACTACACTACACTGATCACTGAATACACTAAAATTACTGAAATCACTGAACACTGCACTGAGATAGATCGTCTTTGACCTATCGATAGCAAGTCGCCATGACTCGAACCGCGGATGTGGAATCCCTATGGCTAGCCAATTATATCCTGGGCTAGATTTTCATACCAGACCACTACTAAGGGCAATAATTATTAAAATTTCACTTATTTCACTTAATATATCAGTATGATATATTCGGCCATAATATCACTTTTACTTATAAATTTTCATGCACACTCATTTATCATTATTCAATCATTATATACCATAATATACCATAAATCATCAAAATATACCTTAATAACTTAATGTATTCAATTCGGCCAATGTACCATCTTTTCATTTTGTCCACTTAAAATTTATTTAATCATTCAATTATTTAATTTACATGTTATATGCTTTGTCTTGCTCTGTTTCTTTGTGAACATATGAATGAGATATCTGAATGATATGATGATAAGTATATGAACTCGCTATTATCCGAATGCAAATATGAGCCTACGAATGTTATGAATATGACTTGAGCATGTATAAATCGGTTATGATTATTGCATATGTCATTGTGAATGTGGTTTGCCTTGACGACCATTGTGAGTGGCCGTCCATATTACTTGTGTGTTCCCCACTAAGAGTTATCGCTTAGCACGGTGTTTCACCCGTGCAGGTGTGTGACGCCCATTCCCTAACGACATACTAGCTCAGCTAATCTTATAGGAAATGGCCGTACACACACAATGGAACACATGCACATTAATAAGGAACCTGTATAATAAAATTTTGTTATGCATCTCATGCCAACTACTTATAGTTCATTCACTATAACCACATACTCATCATGCATACTTATATAGCCTTTAGGTTAACTTACTAAGTCAACACACTATTACATGCCTTTACATACTTGATACACATATTAATTATACAAGAACCTTATACAAAATTCCCACAACCTACACTAACAGCTTCCTATTATTGACCGCTGCTATGCGGGTGCATCCTTCGGTCACCTCTTATCCGTACCTGCACGGATTAGAGTAAACTCGTGCTAAGCGATAACGCTTAGTGGGGAACACATATATAATAAGTAGTTTAACACGCCAATAGGGATACCATACATTACATACTAGTTGTCATGCTTGAATAAATATTACCATATTAAATACCATTCCAGCATAGCATTATCCGTTACTATATTCAATCATAAAGCATCAACCACTTAATCCACAAATTCACATATCACAATCACTTCCATTTATCATTTAGTTAGCCTGCAATTCTAAGACGCGGATAACGGGTATCGCATTTGTACCACTACGGTACTAGAATCGCATTGAAATCTCATTTATGCATTGGTACCCTCAGGTACATAACATCAATCCACATGTAATAAAATCCAACAAGGATTATATGCATTGTTTTCGCATTGTGATTCCCAAGGAATCAGACACATTTAACGTATTGGGCTGCAGCACTCTGACCCTGTAGGCATGCCTATCTATCTACTACTTGACTTGCAGGCTTAAGTTGTTAAACATGTTATCCATTTCACTTTGAACAATTTCACATCACGCATGTCGTTTGCCATCATCACATTCTCTTTACACATACGCATTAGAACATAGCTATTCACTTCGTTTGCATACTCATTGTGTTCCCAAGCTCATTCTTTCATAGTCAATAATCACATACTTGATTACATTCAAGAATCATGATGTTCGTATGCAAATATACATTTCTTAATACACACCTAATGCTTACCCTTAATGCCTTTCATTTAAGTTTAAAGCCTTACCATTTGAAAGTCCAAACACATTAGGGTTATATTGCCAAAACAGGGTAGGTCACGGTCACAACCAGTTTGGTTGCCACCGTGACATGTTGAAGTCCAAAACAGAATGCAAATTGGAGGCAGGTCACGGTCACAACCATTTTGGTTGCCACCGTGACATGTTCCCCACTCTCTTCAGAATGCAATTTGAGGTTATGTCACGGTCACAACCATTTTGGTTGCCACCGTGATATATCCATGCCCTGTAAAATAGAATGCTCTCTTGGGTACCTCACGGTCACAACCATTTTAGTTGCCACCATGACATACCCAATTTCACTTAGGCAGAATCGAACCCAAGCATACCTCACGGTTATAACCATTTTGGTTGCCACTGTGACCTATGCAAGGTTTCACCAATTCAGCCTACATTTCTCACTTCCTTTCAAGTACTTCAAACCCATTTTCCTTTTTAGCAATTAAACCAATTATCAACCACATACTCAATTGGCACATACCTGATTTCCCATCTTGACATTGGCATTCATTTGTAGCACAAGCTACAATCATTCCCAATACACACATGTCATACATATTCTCAAGCAACACTTTCACAAAGCATATCTCCACAACCAATATTTAACCTAGCAATACAATTTCATGCTCAAGGTCATTATTTCACATACACACACAATTCATACCAAACCTCTATTTGACCAACACAAATCACACAGTTTATACAATTAGGGTTTATTCCCAAACCTTGTCGCCTTAGCTCCTAATTTTGTTGAACGCTCGGCTCTCCGATTACGGCTTTTCCTTTATCCCTCTTCGATTCCTTAGCTACCAATACAATACCAATGCACAGGCTTAAACTCAATCCAACAATATCCCATCCAAACCAATTCAAACCAAGAAGAAAGAGTAAAAGATGAGAATATGCATTCGTAATCACTTACCTCTTAAGTTCAACAACTTAACTCTTGAGCAACTTAATAACTTGACCTTCTTAACAATTATGCAATTTGATTTAGAGACTAAAAGAACTACTCACACGGCAAGAGGAAGTAGAAACACAGAAAATGACTCAATTCTCACAAATGGGTTATCCCTCTTCCTCAAAGGGACTAATGCATGCATAAGGTGGAGGTGGCATACTCATAAGGAGCCATACAGATTCCACTTCAATTTTTGCCTCCCACTAACTGATTTCTTACATTATTTTATTCTTAATTAATCCATCATTAGATAAGCTAATCAGCCACTAATCCATTCCTAACTTAATCTCATATATATACCAATTGGCCACTAAACTATCCACTCATCTTCCAATCAAGTCCTTCCTTCATTTCAATTTAGTCCAAGCTACACATTCAATCACACACACATCCCAAATTAGATCAATACTACTAGGGCACATTCCCGGCCATGACAACTCTCCCCTCCTTAAAGAATTTCGTCCTCGAAATTCATACCTGTGTTAAACAGCTGTGGATGCTGCTCCCGCATAGCGGCTTCTGGCTCCCATGTTGCTTCTTCAACACCATGATGTTGCCAGAGCACTTTCACAAGCAGTATCTGCTTATTCCGAAGCTGCCTCACTTCCCTTGCTAATATCGCTTTCGGTTTCTCAGCATAGGTGAAGTCTGGCTGTACTTCCACTTCTTGCACAAGTAACACATGAGATTCATCTGATCTATACCTTCTCAACATAGATACATGAAACACATCATGAAGCTTGGCTAATGCTGGAGGCAACGCCAATCGATATGCCACAGGGCCCACTCTTTCCAGAACTTCATATGGCCCGATAAACCTCGGACTCAATTTCCCTTTCTTGCCAAATCTCAATACCTTTCTCCAAGGAGATACCTTCAGAAACACTTTGTCACCTACCTCGAATTCAATATCTCTTCGCTTTAGATCCGTATATGACTTCTGTCTATCACTAGCTACCTTTAATCTTTGTTGAATAAGTCTTGCCTTCTCTTCTGTATCATGAACCAAATCTGGCCCTACAATTCTGTGCTCATTCAATTATGTCCAACAAACCGGTGTACGACATTTCCTTCCATACAAAACTTCATACGGTGCCATGCCAATACTAGTCTGGTAACTGTTGTTATAAGCAAATTCCATAAGTGGAAGATACTTATCCCAACTCTTAGAGAAATCCAAAACTCATGCTCGCATAAAATCTTCCAAAACCTGAATAATTCTTTCTGATTGTCCATCGTTTTGTGGATGGAAAGCAGTACTGAAGTTCAACTTCGTACCCAATGCAACTTGCAAACTCTTCCAAAACTTAGAAGTAAACCTGGGATCCCTATCAGAGAAAATAGATAAGGGTACCCCATGCAGTCGAACAATCTCTCTAACATACAATTCTGCCATCCTTACCAGAGAGTAATCCATCCGAACTGGTATAAAATGAGCTGACTTGGAGAATCTATCCACTATAACCCACACTGCATCTTGCTACCTTGAAGTCAAAGGCAGACTAGAAACAAAATCCATTGTGATATTGTCCCATTTCCATTGTGGAATAGGGAGTGGGTTCAACATTCCTTGTGGAACTTGGTGTTCTGCCTTAACTTATTGACATACCAAACACTTGGACACATATTCCACTATATCTCTCTTCATACCTTGCCACCAATACAGCGGTTTCAAATCTTGATACATCTTGTTTCCGCCTGGGTGCATAGTGAATACTGTATTATGAGCCTCATGCATCAATCTCTTCTTCAATTCTTTATCATTTGCCACACACATTCTATTCTTGTATAACAATACTCCATTCTCTTTTACTGAATAGTCAGTCTTGTCCCCATTGTCGACTGATTGCAGTATCTGTTGCAACCTTGCATCATTCCTTTGTGCAACTAATAATTCATCTCCCAAAACCGGTCTCGCTTTCAACTATGCTAGCAAGGCTCCATCCGTAGAAAATCTCCACTTAATCTGCTTTAACTGTAATGCTGAAATTGATTTCCTACTCAATGCATCCGCCACCACATTAGCTTTCCCTGGGTGGTAATCCACAATACAGTTATAGTCTCTAAACAGCTTAAGCCACCTTCGCTGTCTCAAATTCAATTCTTTCTAAGTAAGCAGATATTTCAGACTCTTATGATCAGTGTAAATTCTACACTTCTCACCATACATGTAATGTCGCCAAATCTTTAAAGCGAACACTACCGCTGCCAATTCCAAATCATGGGTCGGGTAATTCTGTTCATGCAGCTTCAACTGCCTTGACGCATAAGCTACCACTCTTCCATGTTGC
Organism: Excoecaria cochinchinensis; assembly: GCA_947683425.1. NCBI lineage: Eukaryota > Viridiplantae > Streptophyta > Magnoliopsida > Malpighiales > Euphorbiaceae > Excoecaria > Excoecaria cochinchinensis. The sequence goes on from CANTUQ010000004.1 coordinate 12,123,782, forward strand.
ATCAATACGCAACCCAATCCTATTCCTGAAGCATCGGTGTACAGAACATACTCTTTACCAGTCATAGGCTGTGTAAGAATCGGTGCTTCAACTAGCATTCCCTTTAACTGATCAAAACTCTGCTTACACTTCTCTGTCCATTCATATTTAACTCCTTTTCGCAACAGTCTCGTCAATGGAGAAGCTATTACTGAAAACCCTTTCACAAACCTCCGATAATATCCAGCCAACCCTAAGAAACTGCGAATTTCAAGCACGTTCTTAGGCGGCTTCCAATTCACAATCGCTTTTATTTTGATCGGATCCACTTTAATACCTTCAGAAGATATAACATGACCTAGAAAAGATACCTCTCGCAACCAGAACTCACATTTACTCAATTTAGCATACAGCTGATGTTCCCGCAACGTCTGAAGTACCATTCTCAAATGCTGCACATGTTCCTTCTCGTTCCTTGAATAAACCAGAATGTCATCTATGAATACTACCATAAATTGATCCAGATACGGTCTAAACACCCAATTCATTAAATCCATAAATGCAGCAGGCGCATTAGTCAACCCAAATGGCATTACCAGGAACTCATAATGCCCATAACGAGTTTTAAATGCAGTTTTGGGTATATCTTCTTTCTTTACTTGCAACTGATAATACCCAGAATGCAAATCAATTTTCGAAAACACACCTGCTCCTCTAAACTGATCAAACAAATCCTCAATTCGCGGTAGAGGATACCGGTTCTTTACTGTCACCTTGTTCAGTTGCCGATAATCTATACACATTCTCATGGTACCATCTTTCTTTTTCATAAATAGGACCGGTGCTCCCCAAGGAGAGACACTAGGCCTAATGAACCCCTCTATCTAACAATTCTTGCAACTGTGTCTTCAACTCCTTCAATTCAGTCAGAGCCATCCTGTAGGGCGCTTTAGACACCGGCACTGTTCCAGGTGCTACATCAATGGACAGTTCAACTTCTCTTACTGGTGGTACACCACTCAATTCCTCTGGAAACACATCAGAGAACTCTCTTGCCACAGGTATATCCTGTAGTTTCACATGTTCCCTCTTACTGTCCAACACCAAAGCCAGGTATGTTTCACATCCCTTCCTCATGCAACGATACACTTGCATCGCTGAAACCACATTCACAAGGGGATTCGCACAGACTCCTCTTACTATTACTTTATTACCCTTACCATCACTGAGTACCACAATCTTTCTTTTACACTTAACCACTGCATTGTACTTAGTCAGCCAATCCATACCCAAAATCAAATCGAACTCATCAAATGGCAGCTCAATTAAATCCACTGGGAACATACTACTTTGAACCTCTAATGCACAATCTCTATACACCTTGTTCACATTCACATTATTTCCCAAAGGACTAGACAAAAATATAACATATTTTAAACATTCAGCTTTAGGCATCTTTTCACATATCTTTTTAGCACACACATATAAATGAGTTGAGCCAGGGTCAATAAGTGCAAACATTTCTACATCATAAAGTAGAAAAGTACCTGCTATCACCTCAGGCGCATCCTGATCTTCTCGTGCCTTCATTGCATATGCCCGCACCGGTACTGCATTAGGCCTATCCACTATTTCAGAACCAACTGCACCCCTAGACTGGCTACCTCTGCCACGTCCTCTTCCTCTATTAACAGAAGGCAAATTTGAACCACCCCTACTCTGCTCTTGCTGATTCTCCGTCGTCTCATATGCTTTGGGGCAGTTAGCAAGAAAATGCTCAGTGCTCCCACATCTAAAACAAGCTCCTGTCACTCTCTAGCACTCTTCTCTGTGTCTTTTCCCACAGTGAGGACACTCATGTACCTCACTTCTATTACCAGATGCTCCTCTCCCAGAGCCAGATGCTCCTCTCCCAGAGCCAGATGCTGAAGGAGCCTGATAACTTCAATTTAGTATTTAGATTTGGTAGTATTTTCGTATGATTTATGGTGTTTAGTAGTGTTTATTGTCGTGATATGCTTACTTTAGATTAATTTTGTCAATGTTAGTGAAATTAGAATTTTTTTCCATTTTTATTAGTTTTTGATTAAGTTTGATTTTGTGTGCAGCAAATCTTTAGGTACCTCACGGTGGCAACCTATCTGGTTACCACCGTGACATCAAAAGAAGTCAAAAGCAGAATGCAGGAATACTACAGGTCACGGTGGTAACAAATGTCATCACCATCATGACATGTGTATCCATTGGGCAGAATGCAGACCTGTTATGGGTCACGGTGGTAACCAATGTCATCACCACCGTGACATAATTCGCACCTAGGCAGAACCAAGTGAGGAGTTACCTCACGGTAGCAAGGTAATATGGTTGCCACTGTGACATAGGGCAATCCTAGACAGAAGCGAAATTTGAGCATGTCACGGTGGCAACCTCTCTGGTTACCACCGTGACCCCCATCCTACACGCAAGGCAGATTTACTTCCCCAACACCCTCACGGTGATAACCAATCTGGTTACCACCATGACCCTCGGGATATAAAAAGAAAAGTTTCTGATTGTGAGAGGCGGCTAGTTTTGGTTAAACCTATTTTGATATTAGGGTTTGAGAGATAGAATTTTGGGAGTTTTTCGATTGTTCTTAAGTGAAGTTTTCGATTTTATCTTTAGATTTAATTTGCAATTCGATAGTTTTTACAAAAAAAAACACATAGTTTAATTTCAATATAGAGTGTAACATTTAAAGATTTCCAGAATTTTTCTCTATTGAAGATTTGAAGAAGAAGATTGAAGAACTGAGGATTCAACTGGAATTACGCCTTAATGAATTTTTGGGTTTATTCTTTCCTCTTTCCTTTTGATTTTGTAATGGATTTTGAGTAGTCTTTTAGTTGTTTGGGGGATCTTTGAATCCCCTACCCATGATGTGAATTCTGAACATCTTTTGAATTTAAATATATGATTGAAGCGTTTATTTTACTGGTTTTTATTATTGATTCATGGAATTTATTTTATTAAGTTAATTTCCAGTTTGATGAATGATTTATTTCATGTATCTTTGTTGGTTATTGAGTTATATGGATTGAATACCATGGTTATCTATATTCAGTTTTTATCGTTCTTGCTGTATCTTTTGGATGACTCCGATTGGGAATCTAGAAGTGCAGAATTTTATGATTTAAGACTAGAATGGTGAGTGAGATAATTAAGTTCTGGGTTATTTAACTCCGTATTGGGAAAATAAACCAAACTTAGGATTTTAGACCCGTGCATAGGCTAGTTATGTGGGTGACTCCGGTTTGGGATGTCATATAATTAGAGTGGCTGACTTCAGTTTGGGAAGCCTGGATTAAGAGGGTTATCCCGATTTCTTTCATAATTTGTTCTTGGATTAATTTTATTCACATTCGGATATGGGGTGGATGAGTGAACCTGAACAACGTTTATCTATTTTTGAATTCTTATATTGTTATTTTTTTCCATCATTTTAATTTTTGCAATTATTGATGTCAATTTGATTTGATTATTTCTGTTTATTTATTTTGGTTATTTAAATTCTTTATTTTTAATCAATAGTTAACTCAATCAATTCAAACAATTGGGAATTCTTTAGCATACACTTGATTTTCATTGCTTGCACACATAGTCCCTTGGGTACGATAATTCGGGGTCCTTAATATACCCCACTGTATTACTTGCCAATTCAGTACACTTGCTGAGGTCGCATCTAGTTTTTGGCGCCGTTGCTGGGGATTGGCGTTGTTTGTGAGTTTTGATTTTTATTTGTATGTGCTTTTCTTTGCTTATTTATTTTATTTTATTTTTATTCTTTGCAGGTAGTCGTGGTGCATGAGCAGATTGAGACAAGAACAAATAGCACCCTACGATCCTGAAATCGAGAGGACTTTACATCAGCAAAGGAGACCCAACCGAGATAACAATATGGAAAACAATCCTCCTCCTGTTGGTGAATTTCCTCCCGAGAATGAACAAGTGCTGAGGGCACAAGAAGAGAATTTGGGTATATACAGAGAAGAGGTCCCTAGGTAGAGAACGATAAGGGACTATGCTGTACCGAGATGGAATGAGGATCATCGAACAATTATGCTACCATAGGGAGTACAGTTTGAACTTAAGCCAGCAACCATCAATATGGTATAGAGGAACAAGTTTTCGGGTACAGAAGTGGAAGATCCTGCGCAGCACTTGGATATATTTTTGGAGGTTAGTAATACGGTCCAGATTCCAAGAGTGACATCTGATTCGGTGAGGTTAAAGTTATTTCCTTTCACTTTGATTGGAAAAGCAAGAGAATGGCTGCAAATGTTACCGAGACAGTCAATCAGATCATGGGACCAGTTACAAGAGAGGTTTTTGATGAGATTCTTCCCTCCTACAAAGACTGAGAACATCCGCCACAATATTCTGGGTTTTAGTCAGATGGTTGAGGAGCCTTTTTATGAGGCTTAGGAAAGATTTAGGAGATTGTTGAGAAGCTGTCCACACCATAAGATAGCAATCTACCATCTGATGATGCAATTCTATAGAGGAGTTACACCGCAGACAAGATCCCTTTTGGATGCATCATCAGGAGGTTCATTCATGAATAGGATGCTGGAGGAAGCTTTCCATCTATTGGATGTAATGGCAGCGAATGATGCTCAATGGGCTAATCCTAGATCGGTTCCGAAGAGACAAGGAATACATAATGTGGATGAGGTGTCTATGTTAAAGGCACATATTGAGTCAATGAAAAAAGAGATGAGTGGATTGAAAGTGCAGAATGTAGCCTCTGTGTCTCAAGAGAATGGACGGTACGAAAGTGGGCAATCTAGTCAAGAGAGTGGAGCAATGGGAGATGTAAATGCTGTAGGAGATTACCGAAGGAATGAACCTTACAATAACATATATAATCCGGGATGGAGAAATCATCCCAACTTCTCTTGGAAGGATGGAAATCAGAATACTTCAACATCCTATTCACAAGCAAGAGCTTCCTTCAACCAAAACACTCAATACCAACCACCATATCCATCCCATCAAAACTAAGGTCAAGGTTTTACTCAATCACAGGGTCAATCATACCACCCACCGGGATATCAACCGAGACCACCTGTGCAAGAAAAGAAGCCAAACCTTGAAGATATGTTGGCGAATTTCATAAACAGTCAACAGCAGTTTGTGAATAGCCAGTAACAGTTTATGGCTACTCAAGAAACAAGGTGGAAATCTCAAGAGCAATGGAACCGAAACCAAGATGCTTCCATGAGGAATTTAGAAACTCAGGTGGGACAGCTTGAAAATTCTATGTCTCAAAGGCAACCAGGAATGTTTCCCTCAAATGCAGATCGGAATCCAAAGGAAGAAGCTAAAGCGATCACATTGAGAAGTGGCAAGGAAGTGGTACTGAGAGAGGACCAAGGTAAAAATTCTTCATCATCATTAGAAAAGGAGGAGCCGACACGGACGGTAAGTAACTCTAATTCTAGGTTGAAGGTTAATGAGAAAGCTCCTAAAAATTATAAGGGTAAGGGACTAGTGAATCCTAAAGTAAAGGATCTTGATATTAATAGACTGCCATTTCCTGCAGTGGCTAGGAAGGAAAAGAAAAATCAACAACTAGCTAGATTTCTAGAAATGTTTAAGAAACTGCACATAAATTTACCATTTGCTGAAGCTTTAGCTCACATGCCTAACTATGCTAAATTCATGAAAGAATTATGTTCTACTAAAAAGAAATTAGAAGGGCATGGAACTGTGCAGCTCACAGAAAATTGCAGTGCTATAATCATGAACAAGATCCCTAAAAAATTGGAGGATCCAGGTAGTTTCACTCTACCCTGTGAAATTGGTGAAGGTTTTAATGGAAATGCTTTATGTGATTTGGGTGCGAGCATAAATTTGATGCCTTATTCTATTTGCAGGAAGCTTAATCTTGGGGAGCTCAAGGAGATGGGAATGAGACTCCAACTTGCAGATAGGTTAGTGAGGAGACCCAAAGGAGTAATTGAGGATCTATTAGTGAAGGTGGGGAAATTTATTTTTCCAGTGGATTTTGTAGTGATGGAGATGGAAGAGGACCGCATGGTACCACTGATTGTGGGTAGGCCATTTTTAAATACAGCCAAGGCGTTGATAGATGTACATGGTCAAACGGTAACCCTAAGGTTCAATGATGAGGAGTTGGTGGTGGATATGAACAAGGCTCAAAAGTATCCATCTGGTGATATGGAGGAGTTTGTGTATTTTGTGGATGAAATAGATGAGTGCGTAGAGGAGGTGCAGGAAAAAGTGTGGGGAGCTGATCCAGTGAATGTGAGTTTGATACATTCATTGGAGGATGGAGAGATGGAAGAAGAGATGAAGGAAAAATCGATAGCAGCCGTGGAAATAGAAGATGAAGAAGAGGAATTACAGCAAGAAGAGCTTAATCCGAAAAAGGGGGATTCAAATTCTGAACTTAAACCTCTTCCCTCTCATTTGAAATATGTGTTTTTAGAAAATGATCAAAAACCAGTAATTATATCTTCTTTGTTGACAGATGTTGAAGAGAAGATGTTGCTTGAGGTGCTGAAAAAGCACAAGGGTGCCATTGGATGGGAGACATCGGATTTGAAGGGGATTGATCCTAGTTACTGCACACACCGAATTCCGATGGAGGAAGAATGTAAGCCGGTAGCTCAGCCTCAAAGGTGACTCAATTTGGCAATGCAAGAGGTGGTAAAGAAGGAGGTACTTAAACTCCTTGACTCAGGTATTATCTACCCTATCTCTGATAGTAAATGGGTTAGTCCAGTGCAGTGTGTGCCTAAGAAGGGGGGAATGACAGTGGTCAAAAATGAGCTGAATGAATTGATTCCAACTCGTACTGTTATGGGTTGGAGAGTTTGTATTGATTTTAGAAGGTTAAACAATGCCACTAGAAAAGACCATTTCCCCTTGCCATTTATTGACCAAATGTTAGAAAGGTTAGCAGGCAATAGATTTTACTGTTTTTTAGATGGGTACTCGGGATATTTGCAAATCCCTATCGCCCTTGAAGATCAAGAGAAAATAACTTTTACCTGCCCTTATGGCACATTCGCCTATAGGAGAATGCCTTTTGGATTATGTAATGCACCGGCTACGTTTCAACGGTGTATGATGGCTATATTTCATGACTTCATAGAGAAATTTATGGAGGTATTCATGGACGATTTCACTATATATGGGGCTGATTTTGAGAGCTGTTTAGAGCATATCGATTTAGTGTTAGGGAGGTTTGAAAAAACCAACCTAGTTTTAAATTGGGAAAATGCCACTTTATGGTGAGAGAAGGCATTGTGCTTGGGCACAAAATTTCTAAGAACGGGATAGAGGTCGATAAGGCCAAGGTAGAGGTAATAGAAAAGTTACCACCACCGACTAGTGTTAAGGGCATTAGGAGTTTCTTAGGACATGCAGGGTTTTATCGCCGTTTTATCAAAGATTTTTCGAAAATTGCTAAACCCTTGTCCAATTTGCTTATGAAAGATGCTCCTTTTAATTTTGACAGTGCGTGCATGCTAGCTTTTGAGACTTTGAAACAACGGCTCATTTCAGCCCCGGTGATTATATCTCCGGATTGGAATTTGCTGTTTGAATTAATGTGTGATGCTAGTGACTTTGCAGTTGGGGCAGTGCTTGGACAGCGGTGGGATAAGGTATTTTGTGCAGTATATTATGCCAGTCACACCTTGACAGGGGCACAGGTTAATTACACCACCACTGAGAAAGAGCTTCTTGCAATCGTATATGCTTTTGAGAAGTTCAGACCGTATTTGCTGGGCGCAAAAATCGTGGTGTGGTCAGATCATGCAGCTTTGATACATTTATTTGCAAAAAAGGAATCCAAGCCGCTCCTATTGCAAGAGTTTGACTTAGAAATAAAAGATAAGAAGGGGGCAGAAAATTTTATAGCGGATCATTTATTGAGATTGGAGAGCGATCAAATTGAAAAAGGGGAAATTTTAGATTTATTCCCTGGTGAACATATTTGTGCTTTATTTGCAAGCGAATTTTCTATTCCTTGGTTTGCTAATGTGGCTAATTTTCTTGCAGGAGGATTTATGCCAAAGGACTTCACATGGCAGCAATGGAAGAAGCTAAAAGCGGATGCCAAACACTACATTTGGGATGACCCCTATTTGTTTCGCCTTTGTGCTGATCAAGTGCTGAGGAAGTGTATCTCGGATGAGGAGAAGGGAGAGATCATCAAGGCATGTCATAGCGGGGAAGCTGGTGGGCACCATGCGCCAAATAGAACGGTATCGAAAATTCTATCCGCTAGTTTTTATTGGCCGACTATGTTTAAAGATGTGCAAGTTTTTGTGAAAACCTGTGATAGGTGCCAGAGAGTAGGTAACATTTCTAAGAGAGATGAGATGCCTTTAACCAATTTGCTTGAGGTAGAATTGTTTGATTTGTGGGGGATAGACTTTATGGGACCTTTTTCGGTTTCTTATGGGTATGAGTATATTTTAGTGGCAGTGGACTATTTGAGTAAATGGGTAGAAGCAATAGCCACTAGAACTTGTGATGCCAAGGTTGTTCTAGATTTCTTGAGAAAAAATATATTCACCCGATTTGGAGCCCCTAGAGCAATTATAAGTGATGGTAGTAAACATTTTGTTAACAACCAATTTAAGGTTTTATTACAAAAATTTGGAGTTAGGCATAAGGTCACCACCCCTTATCATGCTCAAGCCAATGGGCAGGTTGAAGTGTCCAATCGGGAACTTAAGGCTATCTTAGAAAAGACTGTAAATTCATCTAGAAAAGATTGGTATTTAAGGTTGGATGAAGCTTTGTGGGCTTACCGAACTGTGTTCAAAACATCTATAGGATTATCACCATTTAGTCTTATTTTTGGTAAATCTTGTCATCTCCCTGTCGAATTAGAACACAAGGCTTATTGGGCAACCAAGTTTTTAAATTTTGATATCAAGAGTGCAGGTGAGAAGTGACTTCTCCAGATGAACGAATTGGAAGAGATACGATATTGGTCATACCAACAAGCAGAGAAGTATAAGGCAAACACAAAGAAATGGCATGACAAGAAATTAGTCACAAAAGAATTCATTCCAGGTATGAAAGTACTTTTATATGATAGCAGGTTGCGTTTATTTCCTGGAAAGTTAAAATCGCGGTGGAAGGGGTCGTATGAGGTTGTGGGAGCTGATCAGTTTGGAGTGATCACATTAAAGCACCCAAATGGTGAAAATGAGTTCAAGGTCAATAGACACCGTGTGAAGCCTTATTTTGAATCAACATATGATGGGGCTTTAGCGATAGTCAACCTTGCGGATCCTTAACGGTTTTTAAAAGTCCAGCTACGGACTTGTTAAATGCATAACTTCTTCTCCAATTAGGTTATTTTGTGTTTATTGTTCTTTTCTTTAGGTAGTTAACCCTATTTATTTTTGTTTAACTTGTTTGGTTTGTCGTCATAAGAAAATGATGTTGTTAAAGGGAGAATGTTCAAGGTTTTAATAGCTGAAGTTTTGAGTGGTTGATGAATTTTTTTTGCAAGTTTGTAGGTGGTCACGGTGGTAATGGATATAGGTCACCACCGTGACCAGGGGAGAATGCATTCTGGAATTGGGATGTGCACATGTCACAGTGACAAGGTATCTAGTTGTCACCGTGACCAAATGAGGTAGCCATTCTGGATTGGCATATTTGGCATGTCACGATGGCAATGGTTTTTGTTACCACCGTGACCAACAAGTAAGTCGCATTCTGTTTTGAGGTGTGCACATGTCACGGTGGTGATTGAATTGGTTACCACCGTGACATAAGGTGAGTTTCAATTATGTTTTTGAATTTGCACATGTCACAGTGGCAATGAAATCTGGTTACCACCGTGACATGTTGAAATTTCAATTTTGTTTTGAATTTTTAGTATGTCACGGTGACAAAGAATTTGGTTGTCACCGTGACCAAGAGGCGGTCCAATTTTGGATTGAAAGTTTGGGTATGTCACAGTGGCAACCTATTTGGTTACCACCGTGACCCCCGTGCCCATTTGTTTTAAAATTCCAGTTTTTTGTATTTTGTTTCTCACTCACCAGCATCTCTCACTCTCAAAACTTAGATATTTTGTTTTTATCTGCTATTTCGAACTTCCATTCTTTCTTTTAGGCTTCGATTTCAGCCAACCTACAACAAGTAAGTAATTTTGCTCTTTATTTTTATTTCTATCTTTGCATTTCTTTTCTCTTCGTGTTGTTCTTTTCCCTGTTCTTGTTTTCTGCCATAGCAGTACGTTCGAAGTCTCCATATTTCTCACCACTTAGGATTTTCTTCTTTTTTATGCTTTGAATTCATGTTGGGGGAGTTCTCAATTCTTATTTTCATTCTCAATTTCAATCTCTGGTGTTTAAACCATGAACAAATTTGGGTTGGGATGTTAGGGCAGTTGTCTGTATGCGTGATTTAAGTTGTCATTTTTATTCAAATTCTTGGTTAAGAATGGAAATTGCTAGGTTTTAATTGTTTGCTCTGTATTGTAATGCATCGTCTTGTAATTGTGGGTTGTTATGATTATTTGTGGGCTTCAATTTTAGTCAGTTAATTATCTGCACACCAGGTGTTTGACAAAATGTCTGAATGAATGGTTTTCCTTTTTTTTTTTCCAATTCCTGCCAATTTGAAATGCCAAGATTCTTTCGCCATAATGTTCAAATGTGTTTGTTGTTCTCATTGATCATTTTTTCCTTTTGACAATAGCTGCAATTCTCTTAACTTGCTATTGAGTTTTTGCTGATGGTGATTCTGGGTTTAATACTGAATTTGCTCATCACTTTTACTGAATTGTGCTTATGTCATTTGAATTCTTCGTGCATTATTGCATCTTTTATAATATCAATTTGGAATGGAGAGATTGTTGAACAAGTTAGCATGAGCTTGACATAATGCTTTATTTTGAAATCCATTGCTATTGATGCACATCGCATGCTATTGAATTTGGTTTTTCCATGTTGTACAGTGGCCCCTAAGCGAAAAAGCTCTGCTCTAGCCTCAAGTTCAACAGGCCAAACATCCAGCCAACCTACCGTTGATATCTCCCATGTGCTTGCTTGGGTTCCGAAGAGTCAGAAACCTGCATATGCTCTGTTTTCAAAATGCTCGTACATTCCAACGAGTTATTTAGATTTTGGTTTGTTGGAGAAGCTGGGAATACAAAATGAAGTACGGAGGCTCATATCTAATATTGGTTGGGAGCGGCTTTTTACGATTAACGAGAAAGTCTATCCGGGGTTGACAAGAGATTTTGTGTCAACTGTGCAATGTAGGATCAGCCGTGACCCTTCTCAAGATCCGGGAAAAATATCCTTTTTTCTGGAGGGCATGAAATATAAGCGGTCTTTTGTAGACTTTGCCGAAATGCTTGGTTTCCCTGCCCTAGCCCCAAATTGTTTTGAGGATTATGAAAAGGATAACGCGTGGGCAACCATTCGAGATTCAGTGACAGCCACGACATATGTATCGGGCAAGATAAAGGACCACCATCTCGATAATCATGCATGCGAATGCTCCATAGATTTTTCTCACTCTCTTTTCTGAGTCATGTGGACTCACCAGTGCAGGTCAATTTGCCGGAGGCATTATTTTTAGCTTGTATGGTGCGGGGTGTCCCATTTGTGGCATAAATTGGAAGAGATGCAATGGCACCCTAAGAAGGTGAAGAAGATTGCTTTGGGTGGGTTGGTCACAGTTATTACTAAGGGTGTGCATCACCCCTTGAGGAGACCCAAGTCCCTTTCATCCACTGCGACCATTGATAAGAAGATGTTGAAGAACATGAAGGTCGTAGTGGACGACGCGACGACGGCACATGGATACAGATTGACTACTCGCGCCGAGTATCTTCAGGGAGTCCAGCAAGGTCTAGGAGGCCTGCCCCATGAGCACGAGGACGATCCGGAAGCACCTCCAGAGCCAGAACCCGTGCAATTATCATCGCAGCAGTACGACGCGCTGATAGAACGCATGGACACCATCGCTGCGCCTGTGGACACCATCGCCGCGTCTGTGGACACCATCGCCACATCTGTGGGCACCATATCCTCCTCATAGGCTTATCTCCAGTCCCAGATGAATCAGGTGCTGTTGGGACTGTCCTCATTGTCAGCGCACTTTGATACACATTTCCCACCTCCAGAGATATAACCAGGGAGACCTATTATCTTTTGTTTTTATTTTTATTTTAATATTAACTGTGTTTTGTAATTATTTTTAACTTGCTGGGGACAGTAAGGTATTAAGTGGGGGGTAGAAGGAGTAACTCCAACAGCTTAATATGTAAATAATTATTTCTTTCTTTTTATGTTTTTGCATGTTTGATGTTTTATCTTAATTGTATTCTCATATTTTAGTGAGTTTTAGTGATTTGAATACTTAATTATGGTCGTTTGAATTTTTTCTATCTTAGTTTAGCTTGCCTCTAGTTATTCCTGTTGTGAATGTTTTGAACTTTAAGTTATGAATGGAATTTCTTAAATGTCGATCTGAGCAAGAGAGTAGTTGGTAGTTCTAGCAGCAAATTAATTTCAATTAGTCATATATCTTGTAATTTCCTATCATTCGGGCAATATAGGCTTGTTTGTGATAAACTTGAAAAATCCCAGTGTGTGAAAGTTTTTGAGTAAAGGAATTGTAGGATAGTCAGAACCTTCCTCATCACCCTTCAAAACGTGATAACAACTTAAGCAAGTTTAGGACATGATTTAGGCAAAATTTTTCTTGATAACCACTTTAAATGACTTTTTACCTACCTATTTGCATAAGTTCCGTTGCTATCCCCGTTGAGCTGATTTAGTATGCTAAAAGCATACTGTGCATTTTTTCTTTGTTACACTATTATTTTACCATTTAACTTAAATGCCTTTGCCTGTCCTTTCTATGAAGTGGCCACTCTAGAATTGGGTTGGGATAACATTGGAAGTTGAATAAGGGTATTTACTGTGAAAATAGTGTGGGATTGAGAAGAATTGTGAAATTTTGGGGTATTGTTTAGCATATCGTTTAAATTTCCCTTAATGGAAGTCAAATTGTAGTAAGAAAATAGAGGTTTTGGGTATCTCATAAAAAAGAAAAGAAAAAAAAATAATAAATAAATAAAAAAAAGAGAGAAAAGAAAAAGCCAAAAAGAAGAATTTGATAAAAAGGTTGATCATTATTTTTAAAATTCTTAGTTAGTCAGATGTAGAAAGATTTAAGTGTGGGGTACCCTCAATTAGAAGAAGATGTCTATACATTTAGAAATAATTGGGTTCACAGAAAATGTCTGTGGGGAATTTCTTCTTGTTCTCCTGTGGTATAATTTTTATTATGGGGAGTTCGGACGAGTTTTAGCAACTGCGGGGGGATTAAAAATAGGTCATGGAAAGATTGTATTCAAATTGTGTAGTGGTGTTTTTAGGTAGAGTGGCTAACTCTTTGTTTGAATTCCTTAACTTTTCTTATTAGCCAATACCCTAACCGAACATTACAACCTTGGAATAAGTCCTAATGATCCTGCTCTTAGCTTGAGTTGTTTAGTGGAGATGACCCTTGTGGTTCCGGTGCTAAAGGTGAGGCTTATGATTACCCTGAGTTGCAAGTGCGTAACAAATATGCAATTTATTGCTTATTTATTTCCTTTGCTAAATTGCGCTAGTCGTTTTGTTTTGAAAAGAGAAAATTTGGTTTTAGCCTAGTACACACACATGTGAAATTTATTGATATAAACTGATTTGAGAATTTGTGGTTAAGACTATTCTACCTAATGCTTTAATTGTTTTTGAGTTGTTGTATTCTGAGTTAGAGTTTGAAATTTCAGGAATGTGGATAATTCATTTACTCGAGGTCGAGCAAAGTCTAAGTGTGGGGTATTTTGATAACTTCAATTTAGTATTTAGATTTGGTAGTATTTTCGTATGATTTATGGTGTTTAGTAGTGTTTATTGTCGTGATATGCTTACTTTAGATTAATTTTGTCAATGTTAGTGAAATTAGAATTTTTATGCAATTTTGTTAGTTTTTGATTAAGTTTGATTTTGTGTGCAGCAAATCTTTAGGTACCTCACGATGGCAACCTATCTAGTTACCACCGTGACATCCAAAGAAGTCAAAAGCAGAATGCAGGAATACTACAAGTCACGGTGGTAACCAATGTCATCACCACCGTGACATGTGTATCCATTGGGCAGAATGCAGACCTGTTATGGGTCACGGTGGTAACCAATGTCATCACCACCGTGACATAATTCGCACCTAGGCAGAACCAAGTGAGGAGTTACCTCACGGTGGCAAGGTAATATGGTTGCCACTATGACATAGGGCATTCCTGGACAGAAGCGAAATTTGAGCATGTCACGGTGGCAACCTCTCTGGTTACCACCGTGACCCCCATCCTACACGCAAGGCAGATTTACTTCCCCAACACCCTCACGGTGGCAACCAATTTGGTTACCACCGTGACCCCTCGGGATATAAAAAGAAAATTTTCTGATTATGAGAGGCGGCTAGTTTGGGTTAAACCTATTTTGATATTAGGGTTTGAGAGATAGAATTTTGGGAGTTTTCCGATTGTTCTTAAGTGAAGTTTTCGATTTTATCTTTAGATTTAATTTCCAATTCGATAGTTTTTACAAAAAAAAAACATAGTTTAATTTCAATACAGAGTGTTACATTTAGAGATTTCCAGAATTTTTCTCCATTAAAGATTTGAAGAAGAAGATTGAAGAACTGAGGATTCAACTGGAATTACGCCTTAATGAATTTCTGGGTTTATTCTTTCCTCTTTCCTTTTGATTTTGTAATGGATTGTGAGTAGTCTTTTGGTTGTTTGGGGGATCTTTGAATCCCCTACCCATGATGTGAATTCTAAACATCTTTTGAATTTAAATATATAATTGAAGGGTCTATTTCACTGGTTTTTATTATTGATTCATGGAATTTATTTTATTAAGTTAATTTCCAATTTGATGAATGATTTATTTCATTTATCTTTATTGGTTATTGAGTTATATGGATTGAATACCATGGTTATCTATATTCAATTTTTATCGTTCTTGCTGTATCTTTTGGACGACTCCGATTGGGAATCTAGAAGTGCAGAATTTTATGATTTAAGACTAGAATGGTGAGTGACATAATTAAGTTCTGGATTATTTGACTCCGTATTGGGAAAATAAACCAAACTTAGGATTTTAGACCCGTGCATAGGCTAGTTATGTGGCTGACTTCGGTTTGGGATGTCATATAATTAGAGTGGCTGACTCCGGTTTGGGAAGCCTAGATTAAGAGGGTTATCCCAATTTCTTTCTGTAGACACCGGGTCCTGAGTCAGCCTTAATCGAAGTTACCCGATGATGATAATTGCCTTGTCACAGGTTAAAAAAGGTTAAAAGTGATGATTTCCTTGTAAATTTTGCATTTTAGAGTGAAAAATTGGAAAATAATAAAAAAATATTTTAAAAATTAATTTTGAAAATGGGGACTTAAAATTATAGTGTTTTTAGTCAATTTAAAATTTAAAATAAAAAATTCGGGTCGCGAGTGTCGGACGCGGCGGCGCGCTGGAGCCCAGCTCGCGGGCGTCTAGGCTCCCAGGCACCCAGCGCGCTGGGCGCGAAGAGGTGATGCGCAGCGTCGCTAAAAGTGCGCGTGCAGCGTCGCCAATGCTGCGCGTCGCTAAAAGTGCGCGCGCCGCACCGAGCGTCGCCGCGTGCGGAATCGCACAGCGTCGCCGCGTGCGACACCCGTCGCTCAATATCGACAGGCGTCCCTTCCCCCTGCCGTCGCTAAAGGGCCTAGAACAGCCATTTTACGATTTTTTTACCCCTTTTCCGATTTTTTTCACCCTAAATCAAGGTTTTTGAATCCAAATAAAATTCTAAAATATTCTTTTTGATAATTAATTAATTAGCTTGATTTTATCCCCAAAAATAAAGGAATTTGGGTTAAATATAGGATTGTTTTCCCTAATTAAATTAGGGCAACACTTTTGTTACATCCTATATATTCTTTATGATGGGAAAACCATAGGGGGGAGCCTCCATAATTATTTTTCATCAGATTTTTCAAGGATTTCCTCTCTTCTTCTTTGATTTTTCTTCCAAAAATTTGAGATTTCTTTTTTCAATTAACAAGGATTAATGGAGATTGAAAATAGATTTTCAATTCTTGATTATTCCAAATTAATTTCTTTGTTTTCTCCATAAACACAAGAGATTAATTTTCACTTTCAAAATTCAGTTTTTATTTCTCATTTGTTTTTTCCATTAAACTTTTTCAAGGTTTTTTTGGTTTCATCAATAAAAATAATTCATTTGAGCAAAGACATTAATTCTTTGTTCTCAAAGAGTTTTTTTATTAGTTTTTTTTAAGCCTATTTTTACTAGAATAAAATTCCAACATTTATCATATTCAACTCTAAATTTTTAAAATCATCAAACGAAGGAAATCAAATCATCTTTTACTTCCATCGAATCCGACTCTGAGGGTAAATATTCTAGGCTCAATTTCTATTTTAATTTTTTTATTTATATTTAATTTATTCATGTATAATTTATTGTTTTGATTGATTTATTTATTGTTTTCATTTATTTACTTATTGTATTTAATTTATATTGGTTTTATTTAATTGTTTATATATGATCATATTTTTATTCATGTGAATTTTGACTTATTTTGATTCTTAACATGTAAATAATTTATTTCACTTTGATCACTTATTATTTTAGCATGTAAATAATTAATTAATTTGTTTTTGTTAATCATTTTTGCCATATAAATGGTTTATGTTAATTATGAATACATCAATTAATCATGTCATTGTTTTAGTTATTTTCATCATTCTCTTATTTACTAATCTTTATCATTCTTTTTGTCATTTGTTACATGTTATATTTTTTGTTTATTCTATTAGTTGTTTACTTTCATTATTATTATCGTCATATTCATATTTTCATACATTAATTTTATCAACATGTCATATTTTATTTTATTCACATCATTTAATTAATTTGTCATTTATAATTGCATTTTTCCATTTATTTTGGTATGTTAACATTTTAATTCAATCATCATTCTTTTTATGTCATCTTATTTTATTTTAATTTGTCATTCATTATTTTATATATTTATTTGATTTAATTGATTTAATTACTAACATTATTTTGTTTATGTTTTGTTTTATGTCAAAACTCATTTTTTGCTTGGACATTTTTTGCGAGCGCATGGGGAGATCTAGAAGGCTCGTTTGGTTCATATATTTATTTTCTTTATTTGTAATATTTTATTTATTTGGCTTTTTTTATTTATTTTTGCCATATAATTTTCTTGTAAAATTGTTTATTTAGGCCCACTAGAAAGAAAGTCACTAAACCATTTTTATTAACTAACTTAGTATTTTTTTTTCCTAAATAAAAATGGGACCAATGTCTCAATTTTCCCATCCAAAATCATCACATCAAAATTGTTTCATAATAATATGCATGCGAAGACCAATGTCCTCACCATTAATGAATATCCCGATTTATGCATGATTTGTATTTTATTTACAATGGGGATTGTATTCCGCCCCTAGTTTTGTTGTATTTACTTTCATGTGTTTTATTTTATTTATTGCTTTCCTTGAATGATCAAACTTACGCTCTAATTATTGCATTGAAATGTATGAGAAAAGGGATGAAAACTTAAATTCAAAACTTAATTATAAAATAACCAAGGTATGAATAAATGAGAAGTCCCAAACCATCTCTGGTCTTTGGGCTCAACGAGGCGAGAGGACCATTCCGGTGTTTCATTGGAATGGGATCTCCAAGACACCTCTTGTGTCAAATGACTTAATAAATCCTAGGCTCCATAGGGCTAGAGGGTCATTCCCAATGTTCTATTGGGGTGATTACCTCCAACACCCCTTTGGTTGGCCCAAAATGGATATATGCGCCGACTTAGGCTCACTGAGGCGAGAAGAACTTTCCCAATGTTCTATTGGGTGGCGACTCCATGAAACCTCCTTGTTGCCCAAAATAGACGTACTTGTAAATATATTATAAGTTTTCATGAACGTCTCTCGAAAGCCCTAAGAGCGGGCCTTCGAGGCGTCCTACGGGGTTCGGCGCGCGTCACAGTGGCGACTCCACTGGGAACCTCTAAGTGGCTTCGATTCGAAAGTACCTTGGTTAAAATTTATAATTGAGTTTTAATTTAAATTTTTTATCCCTTTCCACAATTGCATATCATATCATTAGAGCCTTAGAACTATGCTAGTTTGGTCCCTCTATTAGCCCCGGTGCATTCCCGAAGCATGACCCTACTTTTACTCAATGTAGGGAAGTGTTAAGGATAATCACCAGCTGTGACGCGTGCCGGACCCCGCGACCGCCCCTCTGACCGCCCGCTGTGACGCGCACCGAACCCCGCGGCCGCCCCTCTGACCGCCCGCTTGAGGGCGATCGGGCAATTGAGGATCCGTTGGCAACTTGTAAAGATATTTACAAGTGCGTCTATTTTGGGCAACAAGGAGGTTTCATGGAGTCGCCACCCAATAAAACATTGGGAAAGTTTCTCTCGCCTCAGAGAGCCTAAGACAACGCGTGTATCCATTTTGGGCCAACCAAAAGGGGTCTTGGAGGGTGAACCTCTCTCCCTTGGAACCTAGGATTCATTGATTAAGTCTTTGAAAAGGACACAAGAGGTGTCTTGGAGGTTCCAATGAGTGATCGGAAAGACCTCTCGTCTCGTTGAGCCCAAAGACAAGAGATAGGTTCGGGACTTCTCATTTATTCGTACTTTGATTAATTTTACAATTAGGTTTTGAATTTATTATTTCACCATCTTTCCATACGATGCAATCAATTAAAAGCGCAATCATTCATTTAAAAGCGGAAATAAAATGGCATTAAAGCATAAATAAAATTACAATAATACTAAGGGAAGAATACAACCCTCATTGCAAAGAGTGCAATACATGCATAAAACGAGTTATTCATTTAGATGGGAACGTTGGTTCCAGACTACTTATTATTATAAAAAGATATAAGATTATTGAATAAGTTTAAATCTTTGTTTGGGATCAAAACCAGGACATTGGTCCAGTTTTATCAACCAATATTTTATTTGGTAGAAAACATTTATGTGGTGGTTCTTTTTAAGAGCGGTCGAAAATCGTTTTATTATTACAGACCACAAATACATAAAATAAAATAAAATAGTAATTACATATTTTTCGAATAAATAAATAAATTCTAAATGAACGATTAAATGAATTAAATTAGAAGAATTAATGGATGCAAAATATGATGACAATTATAATAATCCAACGAAAATAAAAATGCTAACAATAATACTAATATAACAATAATGACAAATATAATAATCATAGTAGTAATAATAATACTAATACAACAATATAATGATAATAATAATAATAACGACCATGATAATAATAATAATAATAATAATAATAATAATAATAATAATAATAATAATAATAATAATAATAATAATAATAATGATAATAATGATATTAAAATGATAATAACAAAACACAACAATAGATAATAATAACTAAATATATACAAGAATAATAATAAACACAACAATAAATATAAGTAAATAAAATAATAATAATAATAATAATAATAATAATAATAAAACAGAATAATAAATAATAATAAATAACCAAAATAATAATAATATTAATATTAATATTAATTATTAATAATAATAATAATAATATATTTAAAATAAATAAATATAAATAGGACTTACCGGATTTCCCTCGCCGGAGGCCGTCGGTGGTCGACGCCTCCACCGCCGCGAGGTAGATCGAAACGCTAGGGGTCCATCGCCGCCAGTCACGCGCCGTAAGGTCGCCAGAGTAGGCCAGAAGTCACGTCGGCAGCGTCCTCTCTTCCCTAGTCGTTTCACACCACGCCGGCGACTGCGTCGACCACCATCGGCTTCGTCCGGGGCTCCTCTTCACTCCGGTGGGGCGCGTACGGCGGTTCGGCGCCGTGGCTGGCCAGCGGAGGCCTCGCCTCCTTCCTCTCTCTTTTCTTCTTTTTCTCTTCTCTCTGGCGTCTTCGGTTCTCGTGGCTGCTCCTCTCTTCTCTCCTCTTCTTTCTATTTCCCTTTTATTTTCCTTTGATTTTTGGTCTTTTTTGTTCTTGCTCTGTGTCTCCTCTTTCTCTTCTTATTTCTTCTTTTGATTTCCTTTTTTTTTCTTTTTTATTTCTTTGATTTTCTGGGTCTCGGGTTCTCCGTTCTTGCTCTCTTCCTCTTTCTTTTTCTTTCTTTTTCTTTTCCTTTCTTTTTCTTTTTTGATCTGCCGAGAGAGCTCCCTCTTCTATCCTCTCTACCCTTGATTAGTTTTTCCACTCTTATTAAATGTAGAATGACAGCCCCAGGATTAGCTTCCACCAAATCCATGCATAAAATCTTCATTTTTCAAACCAAAATCCCATGAAAAACGGGAGATGAGGGCAGGAGCAGGTGAGGCCATCCTCTCCTCTGAGTTGGGCCTCACTTGGTGAGGCTGCATCTCACCAAAGTGAGATAGGCCTCACACACATGAGGCTCCATCTCACCAAAGTGAGATGGGCCTCACACACGTGAGGCTTCATCTCACATGGGTGAGATGGGCCTCACTCCCCACAAGCCCAAAACAATTTTTTTTCTTTTTTTCTTTTTTTCTTTTAAGATAGAAAAAATACCTTTAAATAAAGGGAACAAATATATTTTAAATAAAGAAAATGCAAAAATATTTTTTATATATTTTTAATTTTTTAAAGAAAGAAAAATATTTTTAACTAAAAGAAACGGAAAAATATTTTTTCGAGGAAACCGTCACTTTCATCTACCATTCGCCCGTAAATAGGCATCATTTTCATTATTGGGTAACTTTGGTCTGAGCTGCCTCAGGACCCGGTGTCTACACCAGCCCAAGCCTCGTACCATCAAGGTATATCAAATGGTGACCCGATCGGTCGTTACGCTCGTGATGAGCTAGACCCGTTGGCAGGGACCATGCTTGGGTAGCCCTAAAGTATCATCACCCATGACCAAAGCTCATGTAATGGCAATAGATACTTTCCCTAGGTGACATGTACCTTAATACAATACTTGCTATGTGGGCCATTATATATTGAACAAATTCAACCAAATTAAATGGGCTTTTATCAAAGGCTTTTATGCCCCGATGGGCCCATCTTAATTTAGTTGAAATGTTTAAATACATAAAGGCCAAAATCCATATGTATGCGCATTAGATAAGAGATGTTATGCTGTCGGATTTTCGTCGAGCACCATACACGTCCATTGGGTTCCCCGTTAACCTATGGATCAAGCCCACCTAGGTAAGAGACCGCATTACCTCAGGTGTGGGAGTAATAAGGTTGAAAGGATCTACTTGCTTGCATGTGATTGTAAATATTGCATAACTCACTATCATGCATTGTATATGTCATTCATGTACCATTCTAACAATTTAATTTTTCAGCCATCATAAATCCATCTAAGTGGGCTAGAGGTTCAGATGGTCGACTAGTGAGGACGAATCCACTTTTTGAGTTGCCTGAATTAGTGCCCAACTGGGATTCTGAGTCACTCTCTCCAGGACCACAAATGGCAGAAGAGACTGCGGCGTTGACCACTCAAGACCTAGCAAGGAGGCTAGAGGAATTTGAAAGAAGGATGCTTGACATGATGGGCGTTATAGCTGAAAGGATTGTCCATCCTCCTGCTCCACCAGCAGCTGCTGCCCCATAGCCACCTCTTGCTCCACAGGCAGTCCCTCCTCGGGGGCAAGCCAAACCAACTGCTGGTGGGGAGGCTCCCTTTGTTGGAGTTTCTGCTCGCCAACCTATCCATGAACACAGGGCCGCTCCACCTATCGAGCCAAGAGGAGAAAAGGTCCCTAACCCCAATGATGACTTTATGATTGAAGAAGAAGATGAAGGGCCAATAGTCCATCATGCTATGAGGCCCAGGGCACTCAGAGGAGAAGACGAAGCCTTAAGGGGGATGAGACAGCAGATTGAGGCTATTACTTGTATATTGTTAGCTGGCAAGGGGATCAACCCTAAAGATAAAGACCTAGGGGACGAGGAACTGCTACCCCAAAGGTTCATGATACCTGAGCTTCTGAAATTTGATGGCACCTCTGACCCATCCGCCCACGTCAAACAGTATACCCTGGTCATGAAAGGCACGGGGTTGAGCAAGAAACAGAAGGTAGACTATTTTTGCCTTAGTCTGGTGGGTCCAGCTCTGGACTGGTACCATGGGTTGGACAGGAGGTCCAAGGAGGACTGGGACTTTTTTACATAAGAGTTTATGAAGCAGTACGAGTGCAACACAAGAATGGAGGTCACCCTAAAGGACCTTGAGCTCTTACAGTAATGAAGCGACGAATCATTACATGAGTACCTCACTAGATGGAGGAATAGGGTCATGGAGATGAAACGAAAGCCTGACACCGCTGACCAAATCAGGTTATTCATCAGAAACTCCTACCCTTATTTGAGGGATTTGCTCAGCTTTAAAGGGCTCAGGGACTGGGAGTCGCTCAAGGATATCGCTATAGAGGCTGAGGCGGCCTACCTAGCAAAGAAAGCAAGCCATAATAACTTTGCTAGGAAAGGCTATGGGAACCAGTCTGGGCACAGGCCGGGAGGTGCCGGGAGCAGCAACAGCAACAATGGTAAGACAGCTGAAGTTTAAGCTACCGGAGTGGGGAAAGGTCAAAGGCACTTTTCAAATTTGGGTCGCCCCTTATCCTGGGTGTTAAAGAGACTGATAAAAGAAGGAAAGCTGCAGCCCCTGCTTCCTAAGCCAGCAAAAACCCAAGGACAACCGGGTCATAGAGATGATGAGTATTGTGCTTTCCATCAGCACACAGGGCATATGACAGACCGTTGCGCGAGGCTAAGGCAAGAAATTCAGGACTTGATCGATAGCAAGCAGATTACTGATCCTAAATAGAGGGAAAGTAAGAAGAAGTCAGCCTGTAATTCCATTATTGGTTCCAGCTTGCTTGAAGAGTATGTACTGCAAGATTTGTTCGGTAGTGAATACAATGCTACCACTCACCCTAAGGCAAATGGAGGAGAGATCTTCGTGACAATGATAGACTCTTGGTCCACTGACGAGAATGGGGAAGAAAGTGAAGAAGGAAAGAAGGAGGGCCGGGCTTTAGAAACGGTTAATCCCTCGCAGCAGATTGAAGAGACTTATGCCTTAATTTCCCAAGAGATGGATAAAAGGTTCAAAGAACTTGAAAAGAGGCTGTTGGCCATGATTCAAGAGAGAATGGACGCCATGGCACTAGTTCTTCAAGCTCAAGTTATGGCGACTACCCTAGGCCGAGTAGGGTCGGCCACTGTGGAGAGAACCTATACAGCAGCAACTGCAGCGCCCCCTTTTACTTTTCAAAATAGAGGCAAGGAGCCATTTGATTCACCAGTTGGCCAAGGGAGCAGCCAGAGGCCTACTATAGGATTTGGTACTGTGCCTAATGAGGGTGAGGATCTAGTGAGGGTGTGTGATCCGCAGAAGGAAAGCCTGGATATCTGCAATGATAGTAAGGGTAAGGCAAAGAGGATGGAAGTGCTGAACACGAAAGGAGGCCAAAGACACTTTTCTAATTTGGGTTGACCTCTATCCTGGGTGTTGGAGAGACTAATGAAAGAAGGCAAGTTGCAACCTTTGCCACCCAGACCGGCTATGAGTCAAGGGCAGCCAGGGCACAGAGAGGACCATTACTGCGCCTACCACCAGCATGCTGGTCACCTGACAGATTACTGTCGGACATTAAGGAATAAGATCCAAGACCTCATTGACACCAATCAGATCACGGATCCTGAGAAGAGGGAGAAGAAGAAGAAAGCAAACTACAATACAGTCCTTCCACTGTGAATATGCTCCACTAGTGGGAATGGTGAAAGAGATGTTTTTCATGCTTGATCCTTTTGTTTCTAGAACTTTTTATGTTGCAATTTTCAATTTGTAATAAAGAGAACAATTTTTTATTTGTATGATATTTCTATTGATTTCATTTAACATGAGCACACTGCATTTACTTTGACATGAATTCAAATAATATGACTGCAGTTAATCTCGAAACTTTGGGGAACCCAAAGAAAATCTTGATAGCATCTGATATAACTCCTGTAGAGAGGGAAATTCAGAAAAAAAAAACAATAAAGAAAAACTAGTTGCAATTAGGGGATTGGATGGAAACTCACTAAGAGAACTAGAACCTTTTTGATTACCCATCAAAGCGATCCCTGGATAAGACGGGACCTAGAAAATGATTTAGGCAACATTTTCTTTGTATAGCTCTCTAAATGACCATTTCCTACCCTTATTTTGCAATCGCTTGCTAGCCCGTTGAGCTTTATGGAGGTATGCTAAATGCGTGTGTAAGCACCGTGTCCCGAAGCGGTCCGGATCAGAGATTACCCTATGATAAAATCGGCATCCGAGCCTGTACAAACGGTTTGGATTTGGAGGCTTTAGTCCCATGCTCCACGAGAAACGAGTCTTTTTACCTTTCGTAGGCAGAAGGGGAGAAAACGGGGAGTTTTTAAAAGTCCAAAAAAGTATGTTTTCCTCGACGGACGGCCAGCCCGTCGATCGGAGGCCAGCCCGTCGGTCAGGTGGCGGGATGTCGGATGAATCTTGGTGTCAGAAGGATTCTTCTGACGCCCGTCGGTCAGGTGGCAGGACCGTCGGATGAATCCTTGTGTCAGAAGGATTCTTCCGACGCCCATCGGTCAAAATGGCAGGCCCGTAGGTCAAAATGGCAGGCCCGTCGGTCAGGTTGCAGGGCCGTTGGATGAATCCTTCTCTCAGTAGGATTCTTTCGACGCCCGTCAGTCATCCCTGGCCTATAAAAGCTTTGAATTTTCTCATAAAATGGGTTGGAAAATTTGCGAAAATAGGGAAAACTCTGCCAAAATTCACGCGTGTTTTCTCTCTCTTCCAACAAACACATTTCTAAAAAGATCTAACTAATTCAAGAATCAAATTTTCAAAAGAAAGAGGATCTAGTCGATTTTTTACAGGTTTTTGATTTCCAAAACTCAATTTTCGTCGAACTGTTGAAGACACATTTTATCTTCTACATTTGATCTTTTTGTTCGGACCTTCTCGTGGAGCGTGCGGGAAGCTAGACAACAACAAGGAATCCAACCAAGAGGTTGTTCTGAGGGTAAATATTCTGGACCCTTTTCTATCCTTTTTATACCTTCATTTTCGATATTATCTTTGCTCTGGTCCCCTTTTTGTATTTCTTGCTTCTATTCTTCTTGGGTCCATGTAAAATCTGTGTTTTTGCCTTTTGAAAAGTTTTTGTTTTTTCTGGGATAGTGGTGACCGACGGGTCATCTACTTTGACCGACGCCCGTCGGTCACCTTTAAGCATAACCCGTCGGTCACCCTCACAGACGGCTCCCTTCGAGTGAGCGACGGGCTGTATTGGTCACCTTGACCGACGCCCGCCTGTCATTCAGCATAGCTCGTCGGTGGGTTCTGTCCCACATTTTCAAATCTTTTTCTTTTCCCTTTTTTGTTCACTCAAATTCTTATGTTTATTTATAGCTTTTCTTCTGTATTTTAACATCCTTTTGGCTTGTTTTGTGAGAGTATGTCCTTATTTCTTGGACTGGCTAGAGCCTGAGGGAGTTCTCCCGTAAATGGAAAGTTCGCCTGGTTTAGTTCCCTATCCTCCACTCTTTTGTATTTCATGTATTTATTGTTTCTCCTGTATATGACAAAATTGTTGTATTTCTCGCTAATGTAAAAATCGGCCAAACGTTTTATATTCAATAAACTAAATTCTTCATAAAGTCAAGGACCCAATGTCCTGTTTTTTTCCAATAAAATCCTCACAATAGAAGTATCCATTTTAATAATGATGCATGCGAGGACCAAAGTCCTCAAAATAAGCAATGCTCCGATTTGTGTATGTATTGCATATTCATAAAAGGGAGTTGTATTCCGCTCCTTGTGTTATTGTAATTTATAGCTTTCATTATTTACTCGTTCATTTACCGCCTTCCAAATATGACTAAATGCGCTTTGATTCAATTGCATCGTGTAGAGAGAGAGCGAATTAATGAAATTTAAAATTTGATCGTAAAATAATCAAGGTAGAAATAGATGAGAAGTCCCGAACCCAGCTCTGGTCTTTGGGCTCAAAGAGGCGAGAGGTCTATCCGATCACTCATTGGAACTATGACCTCCAAGACACCTCTTGTGTCACGAGACTTTGACGTTAATCCTAGGCTCCTTAGTGCGAGAGGTTTACCCTCCAAGACCCCTTTGGTTGGCCCAAAATGGATACTAAGCGCAGTCTTAGGCTCTCTGAGGCGAGAGAAACTTTCCCAATGTTCTATTGGGTGGCGACTCCATGAAACCTCCTTGTTGCCCAAAATAGACGCACTTGTAAATATCTTTACAAGTTGCCAACGGATCTCAATTGCCCGATCGCCCTCAAGCGGGAGGTCAGAGGGGCGGCCGCGGGGTCCGACGCGCGTCACAGCTTGCCAATTTTGTTGTTACACATGTTAAAACTATCCCCTCACCTAAAGATTTTTGCCTCCCCTTAGAAGAGTGGTCGCTCTAGAAGGGATGGATGTACGTTTTAACAATTTTTTTGGTTATTAAAAATTGCCTTTGTAAGGATGAGTTTACACTTTGGCAAGAGGGTTTCAGTCATGCGCCAAAGACATGAGCTCAAAAAAAAGTAAATAAAATAAAATAAAATAAAATAAAAAATAGAGCTCAAAATAGTAACTATTTGTCGAGTTTCGATGATTACCTTTTTAACTGTCATCCTGATCTTAATGAGCTAAAACGTTACCGAACCCAAATTCAAGAATACCCTTGTATGTGTGACTAAGCTGAGAATGGTTCATCCATCAGTCGAGTAAATATTGCGGCCATATCTTCTCTAGCGACCTGATCTTCCTTTGACAGCCATCTACCTAAGCCTAACATTACAACCAAAATAAGACCTCTTGATTCTTGGTTCAGTCTTATCTAATTAGCGGAGATGACCTTCTAATAAGGTTTGGTACGTAAGAAGAGGCATATGATGTTTCTTGAGCTTAAAGCGAGGAGCCACAAGTGCATTCATGCATTCGAGTTAAGTCTCGTCCCCAAAGTTGCATCTAGAATTCGCGTTCAAAGAAAAAATTAAGAGATGAGAGAAAACATTCAATCATGAAACCCAAGAGGGCTGATTGATAGCAAGAGTTGGATGCTTTCAAGATCTATCCTGTGATTAGCTGGGGTCTTGTATTCCTTGAGATTAATGTCAAACAATGATCATATTTAATGAAATCAAATTGAAACACATGCATTTATGCAATGATTTATTGATGTAATCATAGCAGCTCACCTTATGTGGTCAAAGTCATATCCTGTAAACGCTTCAGCCGACTCATCCTGCTATCAAATGTGAAGAATCAAGCACATACAATCATGTCCTAAGATTCTTGCCAACAACTTCAGCAATCTGCAAAAAAAAAAAAAATAGTCGTTAGAGTGAAAATCGTAACTGGCTCTCTAAGCAAAAATTAGGCAAAAGGATAGGGTGAAAATCTGAAAACAGGCAGTCTATCCTTCAAAACAAAAAGCCGCTGGATTGGGTTGGGTCCACTCCAGGCAAAAATAACGCACAGGGTTATGTGAAAATCCGCAAAGGACACATTTCCCGCTAAGAAAAGCTCATGTGAAAATCCACAAGGGACGCACTACCTTCAAATAATGACTACAGGTATCAAATGAGAATCTTGAAATCCCATAAGGGCATGAAGTTCAAAAGCAACTTAAAAGGCATCGATCCTGTTGTAAATTGCAGCTAGCCCGACTATCATCTCTAAGTCCACATAGATGAATCCTTATACTGCATTTCTGCATGACTCATGCATTTCACTTGCATGCTCACTATTTTTCCTGCATATTTTAGTTTCCCTATTTTGTAGAGAGAGAGATTTGATGCGGATACCGACAGAAACTGAGTGATGACATCAGTCCAAACAACCGACCAAAGACCTTTGAGGAGGCAAAATCTCGAAGACCTTTGAGGAGGCAAAATTCAGAAGACCTTTGAAGATGCAAATTCAGAAGCCCTCTGAGGAGGCAAATCTCGAAGACCTTTGAGGAGGTAAATTTCAAAGACCTTTGAGGAGGCAAATTCCGAAGACCTTTGAGGAGGCAAATCCAGAAGCCCTCTGAGGAGGCAAATTCAGAAGACCTTTGAGGAGGCAAATCCAGAAGCCCTCTGAGGAGGCAAATTTCAAAGACCTTTGAGGAGGCAAATCCAGAAGCCCTCTGAGGAGGCAAATCCAGAAGACCTTTGAGGAGGCAAATTCAGGAGCCCTCTGAGGAGGCAAATCTCGAAGTCCTTTGAGGAGGCAAATTCAGAAGACCTTTGAGGAGGCAAATTCAGAAGCCCTCTGAGGAGGCAAATCTCGAAGATCTTTGAGGAGGCAAATCTCGAAGTCCTTTGAGGAGGCAAAACCCGAAACCCTCTGAGAAGGTTAGACACCAAAATCTCGTAGTCCTCTAAAGGGGGGGGCAAAATTTCTAAGTCCTATCAAGGGGAACCATTTCAACAGACGATAACGCGCCTGCAGCAGGGCAACAACCACCACCACGGATTCCCCGCTTCGAAAAGGTAAGAGCTACCTCAGGTACGTGTCTCTTCCTTTTTCTTCTTTGAGTTTAGGCTCACCTAGACACTAGTATACTAGATTCCCCTAAACTGGGGGCAACTATAGACACAGGGTCTTGAGTCAGCCTAAATTGAAGTTACCCGATGATGATAATTGCCTTGTCAGAGGCTAAAAATGGTTAAAAGTCATGCTTTCCTTGTAAATTTTGCATTTTAGAGTGAAAAATTGGAAATTAATAAAAAAATATTTTGAAAATTATTTTGAAAATGGGGGCTTAAAATTATAGTGTTTTTAGTCAATTTAAAATTTAAAAAAAAAAATTTGGTTCGTAAGTGTCGAGCGCGCTGGGCGCGAAGAGGTGAAGCACAGCGTCGCCAATGCTGCGCGTCGCTAAAAGCGCGCGTGCAGCATTGCGTGCACTGCGCGCCGCACCTTTGCGCGCGGAATCGCGCAGCGTCGTCGAGTGCGACGCCCGTCGCTAGCGTCCCTTCCCCCTGGCGTCGCTAAAAGGCCTGGAACAGCTATTTTACGATTTTTTTACCCCTTTTCCGATTTTTTTCACCCTAAATCAAGGTTTTTGAGTCCAAATAAAATTCTAAAATATTTTTTTTCATAATTAATTAATTAGCTTGATTTTATCCCAAAAAATAAAGGAATTTGGGTTAAAAATAGGATTGTTTTCCCTAATTAAATTAGGGCAACACTTTTATTACATCCTATATATTCTTTATGACGGGAAAAACCTAGGGTGGAGCCTCCATAATTATTTTTCATCAGATTTTTCAAGGGTTTCCTCTCTTCTTTGATTTTTCTTCCAAAAATTTGAGATTTCTTTTTTTAATTAACAAGGATTAATGGAGATTGAAAATTGATTTTCAATTCTTGATTATTCCAAATTAATTTCTTTGGTTTCTCCATAAACACAAGAGATTAATTTTCACTTTCAAAATTCAGTTTTTATTTCTCATTTGTTTTTTCCATTAAACTTTTTCAAGGTTTTTTTAGTTTCATCAATAAAATAATTCTTTTGAGCAAAGACATTAATTCTTTGTTCTCAAAGAGTTTTTTTATTAGTTTTTTTAAGCCTATTTTTACTAGAATAAAATTCCAACATTTATCATATTCAACTCTAAATTTTTAAAATCATCAAACGATGGAAATCAAATCATCTTTTACTTCCATCGAATCCGACTCTGAGGGTAAACATTCTAGGCTCAATTTCTATTTTAATTTTTTTATTTATATTTAATTTATTCATGTATAATTTATTGTTTTGATTGATTGATTTATTGTTTTCATTTATTTACTTATTTTATTCATGCGAATTTTGACATATTTTGATTCTTAAAATGTAAATAATTTATTTCACTTTGATCACTTATTATTTTTAGCATGTAAATAATTAATTAATTTGTTTTTGTTAATCATTTTTGTCATATAAATGGTTTATGTTAATTATGAATACATCAATTAATCATGTAATTGTTTTAGTTATTTTCATCATTCTCTTATTTACTAATCTTTATCATTCTTTTTGTCATTTGTTACATGCTATATTTTTTGTTTATTCTATTAGTTGTTTACTTTCATTATTATTATCGTCATATTCATATTTTCATACATTAATTTTATCAAAATGTCATATTTTATTTTATTCACATTATTTAATTAATTTGTCATTTATAATTGCATTTTTCCATTTATTTTGGTCTGTTAACATTTTAATTCAATCATCATTCTTTTCATGTCATCTTATTTTATTTTAATTTGTCATTCATTATTTTATATATTTATTTGATTTAATTGATTTAATTACTAACATTATTTTGTTTATGTTTTGTTTTTATGTCAAAACTCATTTTTTGCTTGGGCATTTTTTGCGAGCGCATGGGGAGATCTAGAAGGCTCGTTTGGTTCATATATTTATTTTCTTTATTTGTAATATTTTGTTTATTTGGCTTTTTTTATTTATTTTTGCCATATAATTTTCTTGTAAAATTGTTTATTTAGGCCTGCTAGAAAGAAAGTCACTAAACCATTTTTATTAACTAACTTGGTATTTTTTTTCCTAAATAAAAATGGGACCAATGTCTCAATTTTCCCATCCAAAATCATCACATCAAAATTATTTCATAATAATATGCATGCGAAGACCAATGTCCTCACCATTAATGAATATCCCGATTTATGCATGATTTGTATTTTATTTACAATGGGGATTGTATTCCGCCCCTAGTTTTGTTGTATTTACTTTCATGTATTTTATTTTATTTATTGCTTTCCTTGAATGATCAAACTCACGCTCTAATTATTGCATTGAAATGTATGAAAAAAGGGATGAAAACTTAAATTCAAAACTTAATTATAAAATAACCAAGGTATGAATAAATGAGAAGTCCCGAACCATCTCTGGTCTTTGGGCTCAACGAGGCGAGAGGACCATTCCGGTGTTTCATTGGAATGGGATCTCCAAGACACCTCTTGTGTCAAATGACTTAATAAATTCTAGGCTCCATAGGGCTAGAGGGTCATTCCCAATGTTCTATTGGGGTGATTACCTCCAAGACCCCTTTGGTTGGCCCAAAATGGATATATGCGCCGTCTTAGGCTCACTGAGGCGAGACGAACTTTCCCAATGTTCTATTGGGTGGCGACTCCATGAAACCTCTTTGTTGCCCAAAATAGACGCACTTGTAAATACCTTAAAAGTTTTCATGAACCTCTCTCGAAAGCCCTAAGAGCGGGCCTTCGGGGCGTCCTACGGGGTTCGGCGCACGTTACACTTTCATTATTTATTCTTGGATTAATTTTATTCACATTCAGGTATGGGGTGGATGAGTGAACCTGAACAACGTTTGTCTATTTTTGAATTCTTATATTGTTATTTTTTTCCATCATTTTAATTTTTGCAATTATTGATGTCAATTTGATTTGATTATTTCTATTTGTTTATTTTGGTTATTTAAATTCTTTATTTTTAATCAATAGTTAATTCAATCTATTCAAACAATTGGGAATTCTTTAGCATACACTTGATTTTCATTGCTTGCATACACAGTCCCTTGGGTACGATAATTCGGGGTCCTAAATATACCCCACTGTATTACTTGCCGATTCAGTACACTTGCTGAGGTCGCGTCAGAGCCCCACGCTTCTTATTCTTTGCCGCAGAGCTAAACACTGATTCTGTAGGTGGTTCCATAGAAGAATCCCTTGATCTTTTACCCATATTAGATCCACCTCTATTAGCATTTCTTCTTTGCAATCTGTCTCGCTGAGCTCCCAGAGTTCTCTCAGCTCTCATCGCCGCCTGAACTATCCGATAATAATTCACATTCTGCTCAGTAGTCAGTGAAATCAATAATGCCTTGATTTCCTCATTCAATCCTTCTTCAAACTGCTGACACCGCAACTCCACGGTCAGAACATCTTTCGGTGCATACTTGCTCAAACGATAGAATTCTTTCTCATACTCCGCCACTGTCATAGCTCTCTGTCTTAGGCTCAAGAACTGCTTCCAGTTAGCCTCTCTGTAAGATTTCATTACAAACTTACCTCTAAACTCCTTTTCAAAGAACTCCCAGGTGATTGGATTAGGAAGCATCGGATTCTGCAAAACCAGCTTCCACCAGTCATATGATGCACCCTAAAGCAGCGACACCACACATTCCACTTGTTGCTCCGAAGGACACTTAATCTCACCCAGAATCCTCTGTACCTTTTCCAGCCAGTACTCTGCCTTTTCAGACTCATCCAAACTGGTACTATGGAATTCTTCAGCCCCATGTTTTCTCAATGTTTCCAATGGAGCCTGTGGTGCAGTCATTCGTTCCATAACCTTTGCCATATCTTGTGAAATTTTCAATAAGGCTTCCATTGGACCCACTGGAATTTTATTTCCAAAACTAACTGGCCGAGATTGGCCAGACCCCATCACTTCTGCTTCTTGCGGGTTAACACTTTCAGCAGTTTCTTCTCTAGTATTGCGATCAGGATCCATCGTTAAACTACACAGATGAAACAAGGACGTCCGCATCAGGTCAACATTACTAACACAACCTAGCTACCCAATTTCCAAGAAAAGACTGAACCTAAGCTCTGATACCATAACTTGTGACGCCCATTCCCTAACGATAGACTAGCTCTGCTAATCTTATAGGAAATGGCCGTACACACACAACGGAACACATGCACATTAATAAGAAACCTGTATAATAAGATTTTGTTATGCATCTCATGCCAACTACTTATAGTTCATTCACTATATCCACATACTCATCATGCATACTTATATAGCCTTTAGGTTAACTTACTAAGTTAACACACTATTACA
The DNA here is from genome assembly GCA_947683425.1 of Excoecaria cochinchinensis. Classification (NCBI taxonomy): domain Eukaryota; kingdom Viridiplantae; phylum Streptophyta; class Magnoliopsida; order Malpighiales; family Euphorbiaceae; genus Excoecaria; species Excoecaria cochinchinensis. Next base: position 12,156,788 of record CANTUQ010000004.1, read on the forward strand.
TGCCTTTACATACTTGATACACATATTAATTATACAAGAAGCTTATACAAAATTCCCATAACCTACACTAACAGCTTCCTATTGTTGACCGTTGCTATACGGGTGCGTCCTTCGATCAACTCTTGTCCGTACCTGCACGGATTAGAGTAAACCCGTGCTAAGCGATAACGCTTAGTGGGGAACACATATATAACAAGTAGTTTAACAGGCCAATAGGGATACTTTACATTACATACAAGTAGTCATGCTTGAATAAATATTACCATATTAAATACCATTCCAGCATAGCATTATCCGTTACTATATTCAATCATAAAGCATCAACCACATAATCCACAAATTCACATATCACAATCACTTCCATTTATCATTTAGTTAGCCTGCAATTCTAAGACGCGGGTAATGGGTATCGCATTGGTACCACTAAGGTACTAGAATCTCATTGAAATCTCATTGACGCATTGGTACCCTCAGGTACATAATATCAATCCACATATAATAAAATCCAACAAGGATTATACGCATTATTTTCGCATTGTGATTCCCAAGGAATCAGACACATTTAACGCATTGGGCTGCAGCACTCTGACCCTATAGGCATGCCTATCTATCCACTACTTGACTTGCAGGCTTAAGTTGTTAAACATGTTATCCATTTCACTTTGAACAATTTCACATCACGCATGTCATTTGCCATCATCACATTCTCTTTACACATACGCATTAACACATAGCTATTCACTTCGTTTGCATACTCATTGTGTTCCCAAGCTCATTCTTTCATAGTCAATAATCACATACTTGATTACATTTAAGAATCATCATGTTCGTATGCAAATATACATTTCTTAATACACACCTAATGCTTACCCTTAATGCCTTTCATTTAAGCTTAAAGCCTTACCATTTGAAAGTCCAAACACATTAGGGTTATATTGCCAAAATAGGGTAGGTCACGGTCACAACCAGTTTGGTTGCCACCGTGACATTTTGAAGTCCAAAACAGAATGCAAATTGGGGGCAGGTCACGGTCACAACCATTTTGGTTGCCACCGTGAAATGTTCCCCACTCTCGGCAGAATGCAACTTGAGGTTATGTCACGGTCACAACCATTTTGGTTGCCACCGTGACATATCCATGCCCTGCAAAACAGAATGCTCTCTTGGGTACCTCACGGTCACAACCATTTTAGTTACCACCGTGACATACCCAATTTCACTTAGGCAGAATCGAACCCAAGCATACCTCACGGTCATAACCATTTTGGTTGCCACTGTGACCTATGCAAGGTTTCACCAATTTAGCCTACATTTCTCATTTCCTTTCAAGGACTTCAAACCCATTTTCCTTTTTAGCAATTAAACCAATTATTAACCACATACTCAATTGGCACATACCTGATTTCCCATCTTGACATTGGCATTCATTTATAGCATAAGCTACAATCATTCCCAATACACACATGGCATACATATTCTCAAGCAACACTTTCACAAAGCATATCTCCACAACCAATATTTAACCTAGCAATACAATTTCATGCTCAAGGTCATTATTTCACATACACACACAATTCATACCAAACCTCTATTTGACCAACACAAATCACACAGTTTATACAATTAGGGTTTGTTCTCAAACCTTGTTGCCTTAGATCCTAATTTTGTTGAATGCTAGGCTCTTCGATTACGGCTTTTCCTTTATCCCTCTTCGATTCCTTAGCTACCAATACAATACCAATGCACAGGCTTAAACTCAATCCAATAATATACCATCCAAACCAATTCAAACCAAGAAGAAAGAGTAAAAGATGAGAATATGCATTCATAATCACTTACCTCTTAAGTTCAACAACTTAACTCTTGAGCATCTTAACAACTTGACCTTCTTAACAATTATGCAATTTGATTTAGAGACTAAAAGAACTACTCACACGGCAAGAGGAGGTAAAAACACAGAAAATGACTCAATCCTCACCAATGGGTCATCTCTCTTCCTCAAAGGGACTCATGCATGCATAAGGTGGAGGTGGCATACTACAAGGAGCCACACGGATTCCACTTTAATTTTTGCCTCCCACTAACTGATTTCTTACATTATTTTATTCTTAATTAATCCATCATTAGATAAGCTAATCAGCCACTAATCCATTCCTAACTTAATCTCATATATATACCAATTGGCCACTAAACTATCCACTCATCTTCCAATCAAGTCCTTCCTTCATTTCAATTTAGTCCAAGCTACACATTCAATCACACACACATCCCAAATTAGATCAATACTACTAGGGCACATTCCCGGCCATGACAAGGTGTGGAAGGCATTTTGCTTTTGGGAGAGTCACCGCCAGTCAAGCCAATACAGAGGGATTAGTGTTAGGGCTTATTTTTATAGTATGATTATTTTGTAATAGAACTCTCTATGTATTATTTTGTTCAGCTTTTGCCTTATATATTTTGGACATGTAACAATTTTGTAATATCAATTGTGATCAGAACATTATTATAATGACTTCTATTATATTAATGAATGATCATTCTGATGTTTCCAAAGTTTTAATTTTCACTGTATTTTAGTATGTATAATGTGATTGAATGTATGTTTCTATATCCTTTGTGTGGTTACACCTTTGCTCATACGACATCTCACTCCCTCGTGGATGTCTTCGCCTACGTATGGGTAGGGGGTGTTACAGGTTTTGATATCAGAGCTTAGGTTTAGGCATTTTTTGGGTGTTGTTGTGGTGCATAGATATTTGTCTAGGACTGTGTTGGCTAATGCGATTATTTTACGTGTGCTTTAGATGGCTTCTAATTCGATGCATGGATCACTTGAGGAGTCCGTCGATAGTGTAAACCCTCAAGCAGTCGATCCTTCTGTGTCTGTGTCGGCTCAACCTGCTAGGGCGCAACCTGAGGCTGCAACCATGCCCTTTGAGGTCATGTTGAAGTTTTCACAGGACATGGCTAGGGTCATTAAGAGTGTGACCGCTCCTAGAGCACCTATTGAGAATCTGAGGAAGGCCGGTGTAGAGGACTTTTATGGGACCAGTTTGGATGAATCAGAATATGCTGAGAAGTGGTTAGAGAAGGTAGAGCGAGCCTTGGATGAGATTCGATGTCCTCAGGAGAGGCGAGTAGAGTGTGTTGTAGCCCTATTGCAAGGATCCGCCTTTGACTGGTGGAAGTTGGTTCAAAGGCATCCCCAGTTGCCTGACCCAGTCACATGGGAGTTCTTCAATAGGGAATTTATGAGTAAATATGTGACTCGGGAATACAAAGATGCTAAGTGGGCACAGTTTCTGAGTTTAAAGCAGAGGGCGATGACGGTTTCAGAATTTGAGAAGGAGTTTAACCGATTGACTAAGTATGCTCCTAAGGGTGTTTTGACTAAGGAGTTTAGATGTCGACATTTTGAGGCTGGGTTGAATGAGTCTTTGAGGGCTATGTTGATTTTACTGATGAGTACTCCGGGTGTTGGGTATTATCAGATTGTGCAAGCTGAAGTGCGGGTTGAGAGGTCAGAGTCGGTGTTGAGAGAGAGGGCTCAGAGGAGGAACCCCTCTCGTGGAGGATCTTCTTCATCCTAGGGTAAGAGTTCTAGGAACCCACAGGATGAGTCTTCTTCAGGCCCGACTTCGAAAGGCAGGAGGCAGGGTTCAGCTATGAGTATGAGTTCGGGTAGAGGTGGTTCTGGTGTTAGGACCGAGTTGTTGTCTGAGTGCTCTCATTGTAGCAAGCGGCACCAAAGCGAGTGTAGGTGGCTCACTGGTGGGTGTTTTAGATGTGGGAGCACCGAGCACCTTTTGGCCAACTGTCCGCGGCAGAATGAGGTTTCTGGTGATCTAAGAGAGGCCAGTAGAGTGGGATTGAATGCTCCGCAGGCAAGTCGTGGTAGAGGCCGAGGTAGGGGTCGAGACGGTCGACCTAGAGATGGAGCTGCATCTGAGTCAGTTGAGCGTCTCGTGGCAGTGCCAGCTAGAGCCTATGCTATGAGAGCTTGGGAGGAGCAGGATGCTCCAGATGTGATAACCGGTAAGTTTCTACTCCTTGACCCCGAATTATATGCTCTAATTGATCCTAGTTTCACACACTCATATTTGTGCATGGATAAGTTAAGTAATAAGTTGCATGTTGTAGATCTGCTAGACTATGAAATATGTGTGACCAGTCCCTTAGGGCATAGTGTCAATGTGAGTAGGGTGCATAGGAATTATCCTCTTTTGGTTGAAGGAGCTGAGTTTCCCGCAGATTTGAATGAGTTGCCTTTTAGAGAGTTTGATTTGATCTTGGGTATGGATTGGCTTAGTAAGCATTGGGCTATAGTTGATTGTCATAGGAAGATGGTTGTGCTTCGAGATAGTGATCAGTCGGCAGTTGTTGTCAAAGGTTTGGGTTCTAGTTCTTTGAGCAACGTGAACTCCGCTATGCAAGCTAAGAGGTTCATAAGGAAGGGTGGGTTGTGAGGCATTTTTATCAGTGGTGTTTGATTCTAAGTGTGATCAGGTTAGGATTGAGGATATCCCAATGGTTAGGGAGTTTGGAGATGTCTTCCCTAGTGAGTTGCCTACTTTGCCTCCGGAGAGGGAGGTGGAGTTGTCTATAGAGATAGTGCCGGGTACTTCGCCCATTTCTAAAGCACCTTATCAGATGACTCCTGTAGAGTTGAGAGAACTCAAAACTCAGCTACAAGAGCTATTGGATAAGGGGTTTGTTAGACCCAGCATATCCCCATGGGGAGCTCCGGTGTTGTTTGTGAAGAAAAAGGATGGTTCTTTGAGGATGTGTATCAACTATAGGCAAATTAACAAGGTCACAGTGAAGAATAAGTATCCTTTGCCTAGAGGCGAGGATTTATTTGATTAGCTCAGGGGTGCATGTGTTTTCTCCAAGATTGATCTTTGGTCAGGTTACTACCAGCTTCGAGTTAAGGATGAGGATGTGGTTAAGACTGCATTACGGACTCAGTATGGCCACTATGAGTTTTTAGTGATGTCATTTGGTTTGACCAATGCACCAGCGGCTTTCATGGATTTGATGAACCGAGTGTTTAGGCCATACCTTGACCGATTTATAGTGGTGTTCATAGATGATAACTTGGTCTATTCGAAGGATGAGAGTGAGTATGAGGAGCATCTTCGGTTGGTTTTGCAAGTATTGAGGGAGCATAAGTTATTTGCAAATCTTAGTAAGTGTGACTTCTGGCTTTGGGAAGTGTCTTTCTTGGGGCATATTGTATCGGCTCAGGGTATCCAAGTTGATCTGGCTAAAATTGAGGTAATTATTAATTGGAACTCGCCTAGGAATGTTTCAAAAGTGAGAAGCTTTCTCGGTTTGGCAGGCTACTATCGTTGGTCTGTGAAGGGCTTTTCAGTCATTACTACTCCTATGACGAGGTTGTTGAGGAAAGGAGTTAGATTTGAGTGGTCGGATAAGTGTCAGGCTTGTTTTGAGCAGTTGAAGAGGTTATTGGTTGAAGCTCCTGTACTTACTCAACCCATCTCGGGTAAAGAGTTTGTAATGTACAGCGATGCTTCAGGTGTTGGACTCGGATGCATGTTGATGCAAGAGGGGAAAGTTGTGGCTTATGCTTCCCGTCAGTTGAAGCCATATGAGAGGAATTATCCGACACACGATTTGGAATTGGCAGCTGTGATCTTTGCCTTGAAGATTTGGCGGTATTATCTGTATGGGGAGAAGTGTAGGATCTTTACGGATCATAAGAGTTTGAAGTACCTCCTCACGCAGAAGGAGTTGAACATGAGACAGCGCCAATGGTTAGAGTTGTTCAAGGACTATGACTGCATTTTGGATTACCATCCGAGTAAGGCCAATGTGGTTGCTGATGCTCCGAGTAGAAAGTCAGTTTCGGCCTTATTTTTGAGATGATTTAGATGGAGATTTGATTCAAATGGGGCTTTGGTTGCCCAATTGAGAGTGAAGCCTACCTTGAGATAGTTGATAGTAGATGCTCAGAAGGATGATGAGAGATTGCAGCGGGTTTTGCAAGAGGTTCAAAAGGCTAAGCAGTCAGAGTTCTCGATTTTGGATGGGGTGCTTATGTATAGGAATTGTCTATGTGTGCCCGAGAATGATGAGTTAAGGAAATAGCTTTTGAGTGATGCACACACTACAGTTTTCACTATGCATCCTGGTGGTGAGAAGATGTATCGGGACATGAAGCAGTTCTATTGGTGGTCCGGCATGAAGAGAGACATAGTGGATTATGTGGCCAAGTGTTTGACCTGTCAGCAGGTAAAGGCTGAGCACCAAGTTCCTTCGGGATTGCTCACTCCTTTGCCCGTCCTGGAGTGGAAATGGGATGATATTGCTATGGATTTTGTGTCGGGTTTACTGTTGACTCAGAGGAAGCATGACTCGGTTTGGGTGATTGTAGATCAGCTTACGAAGTCAGCTCATTTTCTACCGGTTAGAGTGGATTATCTGATGGATAAGTTACCCAGCATCTATGTGAATGAGGTGGTCAGATTGCATGGAGTGCCATTGTCTATAGTGTCAGATCGGGATCCAAGGTTCACATCAAAGTTTTGGAAGGAGTTGCAAAAAGCTTTGGGTACCAAGTTGAATTTCAGTACGGCATTTCATCCTCAGACAGATGGGCAGTCAGAGAGGGTCATTCAGATTTTGGAGGATATGTTGCGGGCTTGTGCCTTGGACTTTTCTGGCAGTTGGGATCGGTATGTGCAGCTAATGGAGTTTGCCTACAATAACAATTTTCAGTCGAGCATCGGCATGTCACCGTATGAGGCTTTGTCTGGTCGACCATGTAGGACTCCGGTATGTTGAACAGAGTTGACTGAGCATTCTGTTGTTGGGCCAGAATTGGTTAGAGATACTGAGGAGAAGATCAGAGTTGTGGAACGAAATTTGAAAGTGGCCAAGGATAGACAGAAGTCCTATGCTAACCTGGAGAGGAAAGATATTCGGTTTGAGGTCGGGGATAAGGTTTTCCTTAAGGTTTCACCTTGAAGAAAAGTGTTGCGATTCGGTAAGAATGGTAAACTTAGTCCTCGGTTTATTGGACCTTATGAGGTTTTGGCTAAGATTGGTCGGATAGCCTATAGGTTGGCTTTACCGATGGATTTGGCAAAGTTGCATGATGTATTTCATATTTCCATGCTTTGTCGGTATAGATCAGATCCTTCGCATGTGTTGTCGGTTCAAGAAGTGCAAGTGCAACCAGATTATTCGTATGATGAGGAACTGAAGGCCATTTTAGCTTGGAAAGTGAGACAGTTGAGGAATAAGCAAGTCCCTTTGGTCAAGGTATTATGGCATCATCATGGAGTTGAGGAAGCAACTTGGGAACCAGAGGCGATGATGAGGGCTCAGTATCCGCAGCTTTTCAGTTTAGGTGAGAATTTCGAGGACGAAATTATTGTTAGTAGGGGAGAGTTATAATACCCCGTTTGCCCCTCAGAAGTTGGAGCCATTTGTTCATGTGTGCATTGGGTGTGTGATGGCATGTGGTAAGGGCATTTTAGGTAAAATGCATGTTTTGTAGGTTTTATTATAGTGTGAGTGCATGTAGAGTTGTAGGATGTGAGTGTGTGGGTTGTATTAGTGTGTGCATACTCACATATTGGTAGGGTGTGCATTAGTGAGGATAGCATCATGTGTGTGTAGTGCATGCTTGTTGTGTATGGGTGGTCAATCTCCACCAATGAGGAAATAACACTTGTCTAGGGTAAGGAAAAAGGGGTAATTAGAAGAAGAAAGAGAAAAGGGAAAGCAGATTTTGTTTCCCTTTCCCATTTCTCTCTTCTCTCTACTTTTCTTCTTCCTTTTCTCTCCATTTGAGTGCCCTAGCTTGGATCTAAGAGAGTGTTGGTGGAATTGATCATCTCTTGACCCTCAATTGGCAAGTTTTGCTGCATTTCTTCATCTTTTTCATCTTTTCTTCTTCTTGTTGGGTTGAGTTTTGATTTAGGGTTTGTTGTTTGTTTGATTTGTGGGTATTGTCTCTAGTTGAGCCTCCTCGCGATCCCAAGGGGAAGGAAAAGGCAAGTGGTAGTGGTGTTAGGTGATATGGAGCTAAGGAGTATCAGGTTTGGGAATTTTGTGAATTTTATGCTTTTGTTCTTCTTTGATTTTTCTAGAAAATTAGCATGTTGATGAAGTTCTATAATGATTGATTTGCTTTAAGAATGTGATATTGTGCTGGTAATACTTAATTGTGATTTTGTTGGGTTAAATGTTATGTGGGCTGAAATGAGATTAAAAATTATTGGGTTGATTTGGATTATTAATTATGTTTATAATATGTTCTTGAGTGTTAAGAGCTTCAAAAGGTGAGTTTTAAGTTGGTGTTAATGTTTTGAATGTTGGTTTAAGTGGGTGTTTTTGGTGTGTGTAAGTTGGGTTGATTTCTGGAGGATTTCTGGGTTTCTGGCGATCCGCACGGCGGTATGGTTTGTCATACCCCTGTGTGAATCGTGAGATTTTTCCCAGAATTTGAAGGCCGTGATTTTACACGGCGGTGAGGACATTCCATACCGCCGTGTAAAGTCATTATGCCTTAGTGTTTTTCTGAGCTGTGCACTTTACACGGCGGTATGGCTTTGCCATTGTCACACCCCAAAGTGGCCCTAGAAGAATTACAGAGTTTTGTTCGAAAAATGTAAGTTTAGGTGCGAGAGTTCTGTCGCGAGCGCGAACAGTGTCGCGGGCGCGACAGAGCGCTCTAGCGGTTTATGAAGTTCAGCTGGTTGGTGCCGGCGTGAGCGTTCTGTCGCGAGCGTGACAGAACCCCCTCACGAGATGTGTGCATAAGTGGGACTAAGAGACTTGGAGTTGTAGGGAGTTGACACATGGCAACTTGAGAGGGTGACACTTGGCAAGAGACTTAAGTGTGGGTTATAGGAAAGTGACACATGGCTTTGTAAGAGAGTGACATGTGGCAAGAGTTGGATATTATTACATAAAATAAAAAGAGATTAGAACAAAAAAGAGGATAAGCATGTATTTAATTGGTAGATGGCATTTATTAGCATAATTAATTTAGGATTTACATGGACCATTTGCTTCTTTCTTCTTCTTTTACATTAGTTTTGGCCCTCTTGTTCTTGAGTTTCTTTCTTTGGTCAGCCGTTCACCTTGCTTTGTCTCTCTCTTGCTCCTTTCTTTTTCATTTTCTTAGTTCTTTAAGAAAACCATTTGAGGTGGCTTATAGATAGCATCATAAGACTTGATTAGGTCTCTTCAGAAGGTTAGCTTAATTTGTTTTCCGATCTGACCTCCTTTTTCTCTTTGTTTTTGATTTAAAGTAAAAAGAAGAGTAACCCCAAGTGTTTTTGTGTGTGGTTTTGGTGCAAGCTGGAGGCAAGAGAGTCGATAAAGGAAAAGAGAAGATCGGAACGAGTAGAGAGCTGTGATCAAGTTCCTAGAGGTAGGAATCGAGTGTGACTGTGTTAACTTTGCGTGTGTTTATATGAGAAATGCTTGAACAAAGACATGTGGAAATAAAGAGATGCTTGATGAGCTTTAATTAGCTCAAGATGTTCAGTTTGATTGCTTACAGTGCTCATGACAAGTGTATATATGTTTAAAGTATGTAACTTGATCATTTAAGTGTTTGTGTTGATAATAGAGTTTGATATTGCGAAATTCTGCTTATTGTCATTAGACCCCAGTGTATGGTATTTGTTATAGGTAGAGTTATAGGATCTCAATTGGGTTGCTTCCAATCGCATATGAAAGATAAGACCCGTATCTAAAAATGTCTAAGAGGGTGCTTGATCTAATTCTGGCCCTAAGTATCCCAAAAAGTCATTAAAACGTAGGTGACCCTGTTCTGGCGGGTTCACTGGAACAGTATATGTTGTTTAGACCATATCTTTTGTTATAGATGTTCAAATGACCTAAAACTTGTCCCATTTGAAAGCTAACATCCTAGAGAACAATTGTTAAGAAGAACGTTTGGCCAAAAAAATATGTTTAGAGGTTCATTTAGACGATACAAGTTTAGGGTAAAAAGCAGTCTCGTGAGGCACCAAAGCGGAGCCTCTGTCGCGAGCGCGACACAGGTCGCGACCTCGCTACAGAACAACTCAGTTTAAGCTCTTTTTTCTTCATTTTGAGCCCATGGTTGGCATGGTAAACCCCTTGCCTTTCCCCTTAACGTTTTATACATGATTAGGGCTACTAAATGATTAGAAAGTAGATATGAATGGGAAAATACATTTGAGTATGTTTAAGGTTTGTAATTTAACTAATAAAGTAACAATGTACAATTGTGTGAAGTATAGCAAATAACATGATAAATATGCATGAATTTATGAATGCATGTATATGATGATGTGGTATAAGAGTGTATGCATGGAATTTGAATGTTACATGCTTTTTAGTTGTTGAATATGATTATTAAAGATTGTACATGAATTAAATGTCTCTGAATTTGATAAATGCACTTGAATTTTAGTTGATGAATTGATGTCTGTGTATATTGTGTGAGTTGGTATTGAGCCTGATTACCGTTATAGTGGATAGATAAGCATGCTTATAAAGGGATTACCGAGTGCAGCTGCCAATGTTCCGCCCCGTTTGGGCGAAGCGGGTCGACCTCTGAGAATGGTCATTAATAGAGATATATGAAAAAGTTTTGTGACTTCGGTCTACCGAAAATGTTTTTTTATATAGAGCATCCCGTATCCACCATGAGAGGAACTCATGCTTGTTTTGTTAAATGTTGTGCAGTGAACTTGAGATGATTATAGTGTTACTTCGAATAAAGCTATAGTACATGAAAGTAATGTTTAAGTACATTACAGTTCTGTATACAAGTACATGATTACATGAGTGTATTGACATGAATGTGGTTACATGATAATGTATAATTGAATAAATGAAATGTACAAGATGTAGTGTACAGGAATTAGTGAAAGAGTAGATGTTACTTATATGTGAGTTCAGAGTATTTGATATTTAAGCATGCAACCTATAGACGTATAAGAGTTATATGCATGAGATATATGATTGTGTGAATTATATGTGACTTCGTAAAGAAGTCCTTTGCATTATTTTATCCCCACTAAGCGTTATCGCTTAGCACGGATGTTTATTTCCGTGTAGGTTACAGGTTCGGATCAGTGAGTGGACATCCGCAGGTCAAGGCCACTAGGAGTTTTATTTTGATCTCCTTTTTGTATAAGTTAGAGATAGAGTTTTTACATTTTGAGTAACATCATTATATACTATAAGTAGAAAAATCACAAAGTAAAGGTACATGTAATTGTATATGTAAAGCTAAATGGAAATAGATGTAATATGAACATGTAAATGTATATGTAGTTAATATGAAATGCAAGTGGGCCCTAGTGTAGTATTTAATTACTTTTATACGAATGTGTTTATGCTATCGCTTCCGCTAATGCATGTACATGTATACGTAAGTGTCCGCGTAGCGCCCCGATATTCCTTATCGGGGGTATGGGGGTGTTACATTTAGTGGTATCAGAGCCCTAGGTTAATTGGTTCGGGACTAGAAGGTGATAGAGTATAGTTATGTTTATGTGTTTGAGTTTGCTTAGAGTGTGGCCTAATGCAGATGTCATTTATGTCAAGTATAGATGGAGTTTGACTTGCGTGAGAGCGCAGAAGAGACAGTGGCAAATGTGAATTGGTAAGAGTTCTAGGTGTCACTCTGTATTCATGTCAGCTATCTCCTTGAACCATGTGAACATAAGCATAGTGAAACATGGGGATGGGAAAAGTGCATTACAGTAGCTTACATTGCATTTTCGCATCATTTTGCATACATAAATCATTACATGACCATTCCATCCGCATCCCTCATTTGTATATGAAAAGCATCATTATATGCGCTTCATTGAGAAAAGCTGACAGGATATACATTGAGTGCTTAATGCTTAGAAGAAGTATGGATTTGAGTGCAGTACGTTAAGGAAAGTTTGAAGTATATACGATTTGATAGCTGTATGGTATAAGTGATAGCGATTCAGAGATTTGTTTAAAGATTTACCTACAAGTGATTAGCGGGGAAATTTCGAGGACGAAATTTCTTAAGGGGGAGAGATTTGTCACACCCCAAAGTAGCCCTAGGAGAATTACAGAGTTTTGTTCGAAAAATGTAAGTTTAGGTGCGAGAGTTCTGTCGCGAGCGCGAACAGTGTCGTGGGCGCGACAGAGCCCTCTAGCGGTTTCCGAAGTTCAGCTGGTTGGTGTGGGCGTGAGCGTTCTGTCGCGAGCGCGACAGAACCCCCTCGCGAGATGTGTGCATAAGTGGGACTAAGAGACTTGGAGTTGTAGGGAGTTGACACATGGCAACTTGAGAGGGTGACACTTGGCAAGAGACTTAAGTGTGGGTTATAGGAAAGTGACACATGGCTTTGTAAGAGAGTGACATGTGGCAAGAGTTGGATATTATTACATAAAATAAAAAGAGATTAGAACAAAAAAGAGGATAAGCATGTATTTAATTGGTAGATGGCATTTATTAGCATAATTAATTTAGGATTTACATGGACCATTTGCTTCTTTCTTCTTCTTTTACGTTAGTTTTGGCCCTCTTGTTCTTGAGTTTCTTTCTTTGGTCAGCCGTTCACCTTGCTTTGTCTCTCTCTTGCTCCTTTCTTTTTCATTTGCTTAGTTCTTTAAGAAAACCATTTGAGGTGGCTTATAGAGAGCATCATAAGACTTGATTAGGTCTCTTCAGAAGGTTAGCTTAATTTGTTTTCCGATCTGACCTCCTTTTTCTCTTTGTTTTTGATTTAAAGTAAAAAGAAGAGTAACCCCAAGTGTTTTTGTGTGTGGTTTTGGTGCAAGCTGGAGGCAAGAGAGTCGATAAAGGAAAAGTGAAGATCGGAACGAGTAGAGAGCTGTGATCGAGTTCCTAGAGGTAGGGATCGAGTGTGACTGTGTTAACTTTGCGTGTGTTTATATGAGAAATGCTTGAACAAAGACATGTGGAAATAAAGAGATGCTTGATGAGCTTTAATTAGCTCAAGATGTTCATTTTGATTGCTTACAGTGCTCATGACAAGTGTATATATGTTTAAAGTATGTAACTTGATCATTTAAGTGTTTGTGTTGATAATAGAGTTTGATATTGCGAAATTCTGCTTATTGTCATTAGACCCCAGTGTATGGTATTTGTTATAAGTAGAGTTATAGGATCTCAATTGGGTTGATTCCAATCGCATATGAAAGATAAGACCCGTATCTAAAAATGTCTAAGAGGGTGCTTGATCTAATTCTTGCCCTAAGTATCCCAAAAATTCATTAAAACGTAGGTGACCCTGTTCTGGCGGGTTCACTTGAACAGTATATGTTGTTTAGACCATATCTTTTGTTATAGATGTCCAAACGACCTAAAACTTGTCCCATTTGAAAGCTAACATCCTAGAGAACAATTGTTAAGAAGAACGTTTTGCCAAAAAAAGACGTTTAGAGGTTCATTTAGACGATACAAGTTTAGGGTAAAAAGCAGTCTCGTGAGGCACCAAAGCGGAGCCTCTGTCGCGAGTGCGACACAGGTCACGACCTCGCGACAGAACAACTCATTTTAAGCTCTTTTTTCTTCATTTTGAGCCCATGGTTGGCATGGTAAACCCCTTGCCTTTCCCCTTAACGTTTTATACATGATTAGGGCTACTAAATGATTAGAAAGTAGATATGAATGGGAAAATACATTTGAGTATGTTTAAGGTTTGTAATTTAACTAATAAAGTAACAATGTACAATTGTGTGAAGTATAGCAAATAACATGATAAATATGCATGAATTTATGAATGCATGTATATGATGATGTGGTATAAGAGTGTATGCATGGAATTTGAATGTTACATGCTTTTTAGTTGTTGAATATGATTATTAAAGATTGTACATGAATTAAATGTCTCTGAATTTGATAAATGCACTTGAATTTTAGTTGATGAGTTGATGTCTGTGTATAGTGTGTGAGTTGGTATTGAGCCTGATTACCGTTATAGTGGATAGATAAGCATGCTTATAAAGGGATTACCGAGTGCAGCTGCCAATGTTCCGCCCCGTTTGGGCGAAGCGGGTCGACCTCTGAGAATGGTCATTAATAGAGATATATGAAAAAGTTTTGTGACTTCGATCTACCGAAAATGTTTTTTTATATAGAGCGTCCCGTATCCACCATGAGAGGAACTCAGGCTTGTTTTGTTAAATGTTGTGCAGTGAACTTGAGATGATTATAGTGTTGCTTCGAATAAAGCTATAGTACATGAAAGTAATGTTTAAGTACATTACAGTTCTGTATACAAGTACATGATTACATGAGTGTATTGACATGAATGTGGTTACATGATAATGTATAATTGAATAAATAAAAAGTACAAGATGTAGTGTACAGGAATTAGTGAAAGAGTAGATGTTACTTATATGTGAGTTCAGAGTATTTGATATTTAAGCATGCAACCTATAGACGTATAAGAGTTATATGCATGAGATATATGATTGTGTGAATTATCTGTGACTTCGTAAAGAAGTCCTTTGCATTATTTTATCCCCACTAAGCGTTATCGCTTAGCACGGATGTTTATTTCCGTGTAGGTTACAGGTTCGGATCAGTGAGTGGACATCCGCAGGTCAAGGCCACTAGGAGTTTTATTTTGATCTCCTTTTTGTATAAGTTAGAGATAGAGTTTTTACATTTTGAGTAACATCATTATATACTATAAGTAGAAAAATCACAAAGTAAAGGTACATGTAATTGTATATGTAAAGCTAAATGGAAACAGATGTAATATGAACATGTAAATGTATATGTAGTTATTATGAAATGCAAGTGGGCCCTAGTGTAGTATTTAATTACTTTTATACGAATGTGTTTATGCTATCGCTTCCGCTAATGCATGTACATGTATACGTAAGTGTCCGCGTAGCGCTCCGATATTCCTTACCGGGGGTATGGGGGTGTTACAACCATACTATAATGTCTTACACGGCGATAAGACAATGTCATACCGCCGTGTAAACTGTTTCTGCCTAGCTTTTAAAGTTTTTCGATTTTTTCTTCGTTTTCGTTCCTTTTTCGTTATTTATTGGTTTTAAATATTATTTAGTGTCATTTCATGTATCTAATATCATTAGATTGTATTTTTCTATATCAAATTATATTGAATGTTTTGGTTGGAATCCGGAATGTGTTGTGTATATCTTTAACTCATGATTCTTCACTCTGAACAATATGTTATACTTAATTGTGATTTGTATTATGTATGACCTGTAAGAGTCAGTCTAGTGGATAGTTAGGCATGCCTAATAGAGTCTCTTAGCTGCAGCCCTCAGTTCTATTTTTGGATCCTCGCGATCCCTAAAAGTATTTGGATCTTATTTAAGGTCCCCTTTGTAAAATGTTTTGAAAAGAGAAAATATGATATTGTTTTTCGATTCGTACCCGTAAGGTACCGCCATGTGTTCGATTCGTGCTCGTAAGGTACCGCCATGTGTATACTCGTTATCCACTATTGTGAGTCCGCAGGTGTTTTGCTTTGCTTTGTCTTGCTCTGTTTCGTTATGAACATATAAATGAGATATCCGAATGATATGATGATAAGTATATGAACTCACTATTATCCGAATGCAAATATGAGCCTACGAATGTTATGAATATGACTTGAGCATGTATAAATCGGTTATGATTATTGCATATGTCATTGTGAATGTGGTTTGCCTTGACGACCATTGTGAATAGCCATCCATATTACTTGTGTGTTCCCCACTAAGCGTTATCGCTTAGCACGGTATTTCACCCGTGCAGGTGTGGAAGGCATTTTGCTTTTGGGAGAGTCGCCGCCAGTCAAGCTAACACAGAAAGATTAGTGTTAGGGCTTATTTTTGTAGTATGATTGTTTTGTAATAGAACTCTCTATGTATTATTTTGTTCAGCTTCCGCCTTGTATATTTTGGATATGTAACTATTTTGTAATATCAGTTGTGATCAGAACATTATTGTAATAACATCTATTATATTAATGAATGATCATTCTGATGTTTCCAAAAGTTTTAATTTTCGCTGTATTTTAGTATGTATAATGTGATTGAATGTATGTTTCTATATCCTTTGTGTGGTGACACCTTTACTCATACGGTATCTCACTTTCTCGCGGATGAGTTTGCCTACGTATGGGTAGGGGGTGTTACAACTATTATATAGCAAACTCAACCAATTGGAATTACAATTTTGGTAAAAAATTTGGAGAATAGAGTGTTGACATGTAAACATGCAATAACAAGTTAGAAGAACTTTTTTATTACACAAATTAAAGTTTGATAATTTCTACGTTACAAATTGAAAATAAAAAATTTTAGTATTACAAAAAATTATAATTGAGTGACCAATTATGTAAATTACGCTTGAAAAGTTTAATAAAACATAATTAAATGCAATTCAAATACCAAGAAGAAATATCAAATGAAAAAATATAACTAATTAAAATGTCTCTCAAAGAAACTTGAAATGGAATCTTGCATAATTTCATGCCTCAAAAGTTACTTAAGCTTGGTATATTGTTAAAAAAATAGGTATATAATAAGGAAAAAAATAGATGTAATTATCTTATGGCTCAAATGGGAATTTAGTTTGCATTAGTGAAAGTCAAACAATTTTATCAAGAGAAAAGTTTTTTTTTTTTAATTATTCGAAATAAAACAATTTTATCCACAAATTTTTCTTTTATTGATTTTTACTCTTAAATTATTTGAAATAGATAGATTTTCACTTAATACTTTTTAAAACAAGTAATCTTTGACTTTAAAGTTATTAAAATGAATATATTTTACTATGATATATAATATTATGTGATTTATTATTTACAAAATAAAGACAAAATCATTTTATTATAAACAGTGCAAAGGTAAACAAATAAAAAAAAATTTAAGAGTAAAATTAGTTCATTTCAAAAAATTCAGAGCTTAAAAAAAAGAAAGTGTTTATTCCTTTTACCAATTCACCATTGTTCTAATTCCAATTTAGGCCTCCAAAAGATGTGTAATTATAAAAAATAAATTAGTAAGAATTACAAAAAAAAAAAAAAAAAAAAAAAAAAAAAACCAGCTGTAACAAAGAGAAACAAATTAGATGAGTAGTTTTTGCCGTATTGGGTCAAAATCCCATAGAGAAGAGGCTATATAACGGAAACTCCTAAGCCAAAATTAAAACAAGACAGAAAGAGAAAAAGAGAGATTATACACAACCATTTCTCTTCAGACACGTTCCAATACTCTCACTTTCCTTTCTCTTTCTTTATTTTTTCCTCTCTCTCACATATTTTTTATTTTTTCCATTATTATTATTATTTTTATTACAAAGTCTGGCAATTTTACAAAGCTTCTTCTCTCGCCCTCTTTTCTATTGTTGTTTCTGCAACTCTCACAATAACGTTTTTTTTTTTGAGAGATATATTACATATTTTCTGGCTCTTGAAGCTTTCCAACAAATTTGCAGGTTCTGTTTCTTGCTCCTCAATTTCTTTATTTTCTTTAATGTTTCTTTATTTAGCTCTGTTCGTTCAAATCTTGAATCTTTTGATCTGGGTTTTGTTTCTTTTTTGCATTAATGATGATCTGTGTTCACATTAGGATGGCTGAGATTGAATTTCTATTGTTCTTGAAATTTATGTAAAGTTTATTTCTTTGTGCCTTTTGGGATCTAGAATGAAGGAAAAATCTGTTTTTTTTTGTTTTTTTGTTTTTGCCATTGTAGAGAAGGTAATTGTGTCCTTGTCTCTGGTTTGGAAACTGGACAAGTATTAGCTCTTTGATAATGAAAATATATCTAATTGGTTTTATTTGATTAATTTATTGGTCATTGGTCGATTTTCTTGACGTATATTCTGTCTCTTATGATGATATTTTTTAAAATAAATATAAAAACATGCTCTCTTTCTCTCTCCCCCATTTTTCAATGTTGTTTTTTTGTTAATATTTTAATTTATTCCTTTTTGTCTGTATTTGGATCAAATACATTTCTTTGTTGTTCACGCAGTCTTCAATTTCTTTAATTTGTAACTCAGCAGATACTAGTGTGATTCTGATATATTTATTATTATTATCATTATTATTATTATGTTGGTTGTTGATTCAACAGATTTTGGAATCTGTTCGATGAAAGTCTTGTCATCAACAAAAGAGAATATTGTTGGATTGAATGATGAATTTGGTTGTGTAAAAATTGCGAATTCGAATCCATGATAAAGTATAGCAATGGGATCCATGAACATGGAGAAGAAATGGGTTTTCCCTTTAGTTATAAGCTCTCTAATATGTGTCTTCCTCTTAGCTACTTCACTCAACATGGGCCTTATTTCATCATTGCATACCATCAATCAAATCTTCAACATCTTCCCATCTCGAAACCAATCCATGGAAGGTTATGCTGAAATAAAGGTCTCACAATCTACTAATCCTCTGGCTAGCCATGGAATTCCACGTTTTGCTTACTTGATTTCGGGGTCTAAAGGTGATTTGGAAAAGCTTTGGAGAACTCTCCATGCTCTTTACCATCCACGGAATCAATATGTTGTTCATTTGGACCTCGAGTCTCCAGCAGAGGAGAGAATGGAGCTCGCCTCTCGGGTGGCAAAACATCCACTTTTCTCTGCGATTGGCAATGTTTACATGATTACCAAAGCTAATATGGTAACATATAGAGGACCCACTATGGTTGCTAATACGCTTCATGCTTGTGCAATTCTTCTCAAGAAGAGTAAAGAATGGGATTGGTTTATCAACCTCAGTGCTTCAGATTATCCTCTTGTAACTCAAGATGGTTAGTCTTTGTCAATTAAATTTTCTTGCATCTTTTATGCAGGTCCTTGTATTCTTTGATTGAGATTGACTGGGTTGTGATGTGCAGATCTTATTTATACATTTTCAAACCTAAACCGGAACCTGAACTTCATTGAGCATACAAGTCAGTTGGGTTGGAAGGAGTAAGAGCTCATTCTCACTTTCATTCTCTCTCTGTCATACACACACGTGCGCACAAAAACACAAACACAAACAAACACTGAGAACCCGTTTTCTGTGAATAATACCTTGTGTGATTATGCTGTTTAGGGATAAACGGGCGATGCCGTTGATTGTAGACCCGGGTCTTTATTCAACAACAAAGACAGATATATACTGGGCCTCACCACGCAGAGCTTTACCAACAGCATTCAAACTGTTTACTGGTTGGTTTTGTTCTTCCATTTTTCATCTTTTTTACCGCTGATGCTTGCTAATTTTGTTGCGACTGATGTTTGATTTAGCAGTGTTGTAAAAGAGACCACTTTAAACCTGCTTTTTTTTTAAAAAAAAAAATTATATGGTTAGGATAATTGAAAAAATTTTCATTCGGTCTATAGGCAATGGCAATTCATGAGATTTGAGTGGCAGATACAATTTATCTCAAAAGTATAGAAATTGTAGGTAATTGTTCATCTTTTCCCCAATTGTTCTTTATTTGTTCATTTAAGTCTCTTTTAATAGCAGGTGATCCGAAGAATTACAATTGATATTTCTATTAGCACTAGGATACGAGATTATAAATTTCATAGGAATTAATGCTTGTATATCAGAGCTGTTGTTCACTTGCTGTTAGGCCATTTTATGATTGCTCTGTAACATCCAGTTGTTATTAGACTGTTTAGTTTAGTTTCAATTAGCTATTGATATTGCACAATTAAGACCATGGTATCATAAAGTCGGTTCAGCAAAGATCAGTACCATTACCTATGTAGTACAGCCTTTAAAATCCGTACTTGGCGATGTGTTGTATTTCAGGTATTTCTCTAGTTAAAGAACCGTGAATTTTCCTTATGGCTGGATAAAATTCTGGTTGTTGTATTTGTTATGCAGGATCAGCGTGGATGGTTCTTACACGTTCGTTTGTAGAATACTTAATTTGGGGCTGGGATAATCTACCACGGATACTTCTCATGTATTACACGAATTTTGTCTCCTCTCCTGAAGGCTATTTTCACACAGTAATATGCAATGTGCCGGAGTTTGCTCAGACAGCTGTGAATCATGATTTGCACTACATTTCTTGGGATACTCCCCCGAGACAGCATCCACACATCTTAACCATTAATGATACAAAGAAAATCATTGACAGTGGTGCTGCGTTCGCTAGGAAATT
Organism: Excoecaria cochinchinensis; assembly: GCA_947683425.1. NCBI lineage: Eukaryota > Viridiplantae > Streptophyta > Magnoliopsida > Malpighiales > Euphorbiaceae > Excoecaria > Excoecaria cochinchinensis. The sequence goes on from CANTUQ010000004.1 coordinate 12,176,925, forward strand.
CAAGCACAACGACCCTATCTTGGACAAGATTGATAAGGATTTACTAGACCGGGCTAATGGGGGCTTCACTCCCGGTGGCTGGTGCGCTGATGGTCCACAATGCTCCAAGATTGGTGACCTGAATAGCATTAAACCGGGTCCAGGAGCTGGCAGACTCAAACAACTCATAGCTAGAGTAGCTGTGTTATCAAGGCGTAACCAAAATCAGTGTAAATAGAATTCACAGACGCAGATGAAAAAAAAAAGGATACGAATTTCTGTCTCGTAGCCGAACCACACTGCATTAGAAGATTTACAGTCATAAAGGATTCTCTCTTACATTGCAGAGTTGGCAATCTTAGCATAGCACATTTTACTTGCTTGATGTGTTAGAATTATTGAGCTTTACTTCCACATTATTTTCCAGATTACTGTTTTTGCCACATCTGTATGTTTCATCGTAAAGAATTTTTCATCTGGTAATAATTACGAATCGATTTATCAGTTTCCTGTGTTTCCATGGATTTAGATTTGAATTTTTAAGTATTGAGAGAAAAGATCAATTGTGCGGCAAGATGATCACTGTTACTGAAGAAATATGTATATCATTTATGCACTTATGTATACCCTATATTCCATGTATGTATACATTGTTGCCCTTGTATTTCCTGTATACGCTGTATTAAAGTAATATGCAATTAGTTTTATATAAATATTTCATTAAACAAGCAGTACACAATTAGCATATTTCATTGAAGATAAGAAACCTAAAAAGTTTCAACAGCATATAGTTACTGTTGGGGTTATAAACCCAAATCCCACATCGGAAAATCAAGGGAGAAACACCTTGAATATAAGGAGTTCACCTAACTCCATTAGTATGAGGCCTTTTGGGAGGAGTCCAAAAACAAATCCGTGCGGGCTTGGACCAAAGCGGACAATATCATACTAATGCGGAGTTAAGGTGATGTTTGGCAGTCCTAACAGTTACAATAAGAACAATTATTTATAACATCAAATATCAATTATAAATCAATTTTAAAATGATTGCATGTTTGTAATTGTTAATAATCAATGATCAAAAATGGATTGGGAAAGAATATAAACAAAACCTTCTAAGTTTCTTTTAGAAATCAATGTTACGATATATAATGGATGAAAAATCGCATATGAATTTAGATTTTCAATCGATTTACAATTTATTGATTTAAGAAATTAAATTAGTAGAATGATGGAATCGCAAATGGAGAATGATAATTGTAGAATTATAGAATTGTAGAATAGCGTAGGAGAAATCGAAGAATATAAAAGAAATTGAAAGAAAATCTTATTTTAGAATAAATGGAGTTTAAGTTAGAATTGGTAACTAGAAAGTGGGGTATTTTTAAAAGAAAAAAATTCTAAAAATGGTAATTATGAAAGAGAAATTATTTTTTTTTTCTAAAAAAAATATAATATTTAAGAAAGCTGGAAATGAAGGGGGCAAAAATTTTATTTTCTATAGCTTTATGTAGAAATTCCATAATTTTTTTTTTATATAAATATGAAATTAATAAATAGTAAACTACAATACATTTTAAACGTCAAATTAATTGAAGAACTACTTCAAAGTTATATCCCAAATATCAATAGTAATTAATAAAAAATATAGTCACTTTAATTTCTACCAAAATAAATACAAATTAAGTTAATACTTTCTTTCTCTTAAATATTTAATTCCAATAATAACAAATAATATGATAATTAAGTTAATAGAATTATTTATTTTAAGATTTTCATTTATACAATTAAAATTAACCAACAGTCAAATTAATTGAACAATTATAAATTGATAAACAATTATATTTTTAAAATAAAAATAAATTAAAAATAATAAAAAAAAAAAAGAATGTCAGCTTATTTGGGTTAGTCCAAAACCAGAAATTTTTTTATATATTTTGAATCCGATCTCAGCCGAACAATCTGAACTAATTTACATTTTCGGTTCATATTTTTTCAGATTGATAGGATTTTTACACCATTATATGCAATTGAGTCAATATCTTCCCAATATTAAGTAAATATAGAGATGTTTAAATCCGTATGGTGTATTCAATCTTAATATAAGATCCAATACACCGATTGATCCAATTGAAGGCAAAAAGATTATAATTAAGTTAGATGAGTAAAAATATTCAAAAACTTGCGCAATCTAAATAAAATTGCATTTTTAGTTTTATTTTTTTTTTCCGATTGATCGAATTTTGCACACCCCGGTACAATTGAGTCAATATCATCCCAACATTAGGTAAATCAGTGATTGATGGAAAAATAAGTAAATAAATAAAGGAAACGTACTTGTTTGTAGCGCGGTAATCACGTTGCGGAAGCGGTATAAGGATCTTCCTTTATTGGTCACCGGTCTGGTTTTTACCCACTCGGGATAATAGCAGCTAGATCACAATCTAGAAGTCCCTGAAAGATTAACACAAAATAATCGTGAGTGGGAACGAGCAGTCTTGCGGCGTATAAGTTTTCTCGTTACCAAATTATGAGGACCTCACCTCTATTTATAGAGGTCCTGAAGGCTAGAGTCTTAACCCTAGTCTAACTCAGAATCATTTCTGAGATAGAATTTGGTAATTTAATTTAGATTAAATAACTCAATTTAATCTGGATAGGAACTCAATCCTATATAGAGTCATGGGCATATCATAACTCTATCATCTCCCACTCGCACATGACGGAACACATTCCATATATATAATCTTCAGTTATACAGACTAATAGATTGTGTGACCAGCATACCTCGAGAGCACACTTGCTATACACCTGTTAGGGATATATAGCTTCTCGAAAAGGTGATCCTTTTATTTCACATATGCCTAACCCTAGACCACCTTCTCACAATCACCGTTTTAGCTCATGATCTCATAAAACGTCATTCGTGTTCACTATTATGTTTCTACTCATAGAAACAATAATAGACATGTCGGTGAACCACGAATTCTTATGAATGTGATCAAAATGTTATCTTCCCCTCTTACTATATGCCATCCATCATGATTCAACTCGCTTTTCTAGTTTGATCCGCCAGGCCTAAATTTTTCCCAGACCTCTTGGGGACTAACCAAGCTAGCCACATTGAACCATATTTCAGAGATAAGTTAAGGGTTCTAAGGGTCGATATATATTAACAGGGTCTCATAATAGGGAAAGTTGAGATCAATTGTATTAAATTCCCATCCCTTTGGTCACTAAAGCACACGCGGTATAAAACATGTGTTATGGTGTTCTTTCCTTCCCTTAAAGGAGCGCATGTCTCACATTAAAATAATGTGGATATAAAAACACCATACAGAAGCGTAAGGCTGCGATGCGCCGAAGTACCCAACTTTAGTTCGCTTACTTAAGAACTACTTCTGGCTCTTAAGACAGAACATGGTAGTTACACATAACTATCCATCGGATCCCATACAATCCTTATTTTGGATCTCATTCCAAAGCATACAACCTTATGTATGACTTTATCTTGCACCTTAACAAGACAAATCTTGTAATTTCTGCAAGACGGCACTTTCATTTTGAACAGGCTCTCGAGCATACTCATTTGTTCAAAATTCGCCTCATCTTAGTCTTTGCCAACTCGTTGACAAAACCAAGGTAAACACCCTTGTGAGTGGGCTACTTCTCTGTCTGACATGCTCAAACTCAAACAATTAACAGTAAATGTTCACATATTAAACATTCACACTCATGTATTGCCAACAATGAACTTTATTATTATTCATAAATAATAATGTTAAGGGATTACATAAATAAAGTCAGTACACATCAAATTCTACGCAAACCCTGAATTCTAATGTGTCTCTCAAACACATCTCTAGTTACAGGTTTAGTTAACGGATCTGCTATCATATCATGCGTAGATATGTACTGTAAGTTCACATCTCCCCGTGCAACTACATCTCTAATATAATGATACTTAATGTCGATATGCTTAGTCCTACTATGAAATTTCGGATCTTTTGTGTAAGCTATCAATGATTGACTGTCGCTAAAGACTGTCACTTGTCCCTCCGAGATAGTTACTCTTAAATGGTCCATCAACCGTTTTAGCCAAACTGCCTCTTGTATTGCAGCTGCGGAAGCTACAAATTCAGCTTCCATCGTTGATAAGGCTACACAGGTTTGTTTCTTGCTACTCCATGAGATGGCACCCTTGCCAAGCAAGAATATGAAACCTGAAGTGGATTTGCTCTCGTCCACATCTCCAGCCCAATCAGCATCAGTGTATCCTCTCAATTGCAGATCCTTGCCTTCATAACAGAGAGAATAATCTGCTGTACCTTTGAGGTATCTAAGTATCCTCTTTACTGCTTTCCAATGTGCTTTGCCTGGGTTAGATTGATATCTACTCGCCATGCCCACTGCATAGCAAATGTCCGGTCTCGTACACAACATAGCATACATGAGACTACCCACGGCACTGGCATAAGGAACATCTCTCATACGCTCCACTTCATCTGCCGTTTTAGGACACATCTCTTTGCTAAGAAACTGATTCTTGGCAATGGGGCAGGATATGGGTTTGCAGTTTTGCATATTGAACCGTTCAAGGGCTTTGTTGATATATGTCTCTTGGGAAAGGGACAACAACCTTCTTGAACGATCTCTTGAAATCTTAACTCCAAGAATATAATCTGCATTACCCATATCCTTCATTTCAAAGTTGGACGATAACCAATCTTTGATTTGATTTACGTACGCTTTGTCATTTCCAGCTATTAGTATGTCGTCTACATACAATGTCAAAATGACAAAGTTATTTTTAGAGCTTTTATTATACACGCAATGGTCTTCATCAATCATGTTGAACCCATTCGACATGATCGTATCATGAAATCTCAAATACCATTGTCGCGAAGACTGTTTCAGGCCATAGATTGATCTTTTCAATCGACAAACCTTATGTTCGCTGCCTTTTTCGATGAAACCTACAGGTTGTTCCATGTAGATTTCTTCATTCAGTTCTCCATTGAGAAAAGCAGTCTTTACATCCATTTGATGTAGCTCAAGATCTAAACTCGCCACTATGGCAAGAATTAACCTTATAGACGTAAATCTCACAACAGGAGAGAAAGTCTCCTCATAGTCAATCCCTTCCTGCTGTGTAAACCCCTTAGCGACTAGCCGAGCTTTGTATCTTTCGATACTTCCATCAGCTTTTCGCTTTACCTTGAGAATCCATTTGTTCCCAATCGGTTTGCGTCCTTCCGGTAGATCAACCAGTTCCCAAACATGGTTTGACCTCATCGATGCTATTTCTTCTTTCATTGCATTGATCCATTTTTCTTTAGCTGGGCATGAGAAAGCCTCTTTTATGTTTTTAGGCTCTTCATCATCTTGTGGGGTAATCAAAAGGGCTTCGTTCAAGCCTTCGATCTCAAATCGTCGGCGAGGAACACTTATCCTTTTCGATTTACGCAGTTCCGAATCTTGATAAACATGTCTCATATATTCATCGTAATTGGGAATACTCCCACTGGGACCATGTTCCATACTCCCACTGGAGTCAGGAATGCTCCCACTTAAATCAGGGTCTCGAACATTCGGATCATGTAGAGGAGGAAGATCTTGACCTTCTTCCTCTAATTCCCTCCCACTCGGATGGAGCGATCCTGATGGTTCATCTTCCTGAGTTTCATAGAAAGTGAAATCTTGATTCACTTCGCCCAACTTTGGAAACTCATTTTCCAAGAATATGACATCTCGTGATTCAAATTCAGTCACAGAACCATTCTCTTGCTCACCCATGAATACGTATCCTTTTGATACTTCAGAATATCTCACAAAGATACTCTTTTTACCTCTTGGTCCCAATTTACCAAATTTACTTGAGGTATCATGGACGTAAGAAGCACAACCCAAGGTCGTAGATGGCTTAGGTCAGGTTGTCGACCAGTCCACAACTCGTAAGGTGTGGATGCGACTGATTTTGAGGGCACTCGGTTTAGAACATATATAGCAGTAAGTAAAGCATCTCCCCAATAGGAGATGGGCAAATTTGCTTCTGCCATCATAGATCTAACCATATCAAGGAGAGTCATATTTCTCCTTTCCGCAACACCGTTTTGTTATGGAGTTCTGGGAATGGACAACTGATGTTCAATCCCTTTTTCATCACATAAAGCTTTAAATTGATCTGAAAGATATTCCTGACCTCGGTCAGTTCTTAAAGCTTTTATCTTTTTATCTAATTGATTCTCAACTAAGTTCATAAAAGTTTTGAAGCAACTCAATGCTTCTGACTTGTGAGAAATCAAATAGACATGACCATACCTTGTATAGTCATCTATAAATGTGATGAAGTAGTAGGCCCCATGCCTTGCCCTCACATTCATTGGACCACAAACGTCAGAATGAATTAACTGCAATGGAAATTCAGCTCTAGTTCCTTTTCCGAACGGTTTTCTCACTAGTTTCCCTTTTAGACAATGCTCACAAGTAGGTAATTCGACCTCATTCAAATCACATAGTAAACCAACTTTGGCTAACCGACTCATTCGATTTTGCCCAATATGGTTTAATCTAGCATGCCACAATTTCACATGATTCTCATTATTATGTGAAGTAGAAGAGATTAAAGAAAAACTATTATTACTCATAAAGTTAGGATCGATATCCAAAACAATGAAATTGTTCGAAATAAAACCAGAACCATAATAGACATCATTCAAACATAAGTTCACACTGTCATCTTTAAAGTGTAAATCAAAACCAAGTTTTAATAACACTAGAACAGAAACTAAATTCCTACGAATATCTTGAGCATAAAGTACATCATGTAGGAGTAAGGTTCGGCCTTTGCGTAAGACTAATCTACACGCGCCAATCCCTCGAACCAGTACTCTTGCGTCGTTTCCCACATACACATATTTTGCTCCATATGGTATTCGTCGGAACTCTACAAAGGCATCTCGATCCTTTGCTACATGGTCCGTTGCTCCTGAATCAACCACCCACAAAGGATGAAATTCAGTTAGAAATACAGAACTAGATACACAAATTTCACTCACTCTTAAGTTAGAATAGTGTACCTGATTGGGCACAGTGCACTCTCTTGCATAGTGTCCTTTCTGTTGGCAGTTAAAACATTTCACTTTTGAAATGTTTATCTTTTTCTTGCCTTTGGACCTTTTAGAATTCTGCTCCTTTTTCTGCCTTTTGTTTCTCTTGGCAGGTTCCTTATCCCGACCATTAAAGCTCTTTCTTTTGTTCTGGTTGGAACTCATTCCACCAGAACGGGACTGTGCCACAGCACTTCAGCATTGACCTTAATCGATGCCAATCTGTCGTCTTCAAGCTCCAAGTGACGTGCGACATCCTCAAATGTCTTCACACTATCCATATGAGTCAGTTGCATTTTCATATGCTCCCAACTCTTGGGTAAGGAACGGATGACAGCTTGCACTTGCTGCTCGTCGGTCAACTTATGACCATATTCACTAAGCTCGCTCATCATATTTTCCATCTCCCTGAGATGTTTTCGCATTGTATGATCAGCTTTCTTCTGATAAGTATCAAACTTGATCGTCAAAGATCAGAGCTTAGTTAGAGTCACTCCTCCAAACTTCTCCCGCAAGGTGATCCACAGATCCATTGCGTTCTGATACTTGCGAAATTGCTTAGTTATATCATCCTCCATAGCACTCAAGAGAATGATACGAGCAGTGGAATTCTTTTTCTTCCATGCCAGATATACATCTCGGTCCCGCCTATGCTGGGCCGTGTTGCCATCCTCGGGTTCAGCTATAACCGAACTCAAGGTTTCGAGAGCCTCTTGCTCCTCTAGTACATACTGGATCTTCATGCTCCAGATTTCATAATTGTCGCCATTTAATTTCAAGTCTTTGTTTAATTCAGCGATAATAGATTTGGAAGCAGATGCCATTTGTATCCTCTGATTCAAATGGAATAAAGTTGCACGTTATTAGTGGGAGATAAGGCAATACATGCTATTTACTATACACCTGAAATAATAACCTAATAAAGTTTTCTATTAGACTTAAATTCGAAAAGTATACTTAGAGTACCAATTACCTTCTAAGTTCTAATGTCCAACTTTATAAGTTAAGATTTCATGCACAGTAAATCAGAATTATTGGATTACTAAGTTCTTAAACTTATGAGGGATATCTTATTGGTTTTATCTTGTTAAGTCTCTACTTAATAAACATGCAAACATTTTACTTATAAAATATTGCAGGGCAATTAACATTTTAAAATAAACACATTTATTAAAAAAAAAATTAAAAGCCATAAAGAATAAATTCATTCATTCAACCAATAAATAAATCCAATCATTCTCAAATAAGACACACATGTCAAATAATAATAATAATAATAATAGGAAACATAAATCCTATAAAACGCTAACTATAATTGACACTCATGTCAACTAATCTAGAAAACTAGATCTCCTCAAGACCTTTACTGACACTGGGATTGATTCTTTGACCAACTTCATCAATTCATAAGGGAACTCATAAGTTCGCTGATGAAGCCATGGACGATGCACCTTACGTCCACTTCTTAATTTCATCACAGATGGAATGTTGCTCCTCAACACTCCTCTTTTGGCAACTCTAGCCAAAAAATGGATGATAGAATTCTTATAAACTCTATCTCCTATGTACCAAGTAGTTTCCAAAAGCTCTCTTAGGACTGGATGATATGCAAAAGAATTAACCAATGCTTTGATTTTATCTCTGTCATCCCTTCCTAAGCTTAAGCCTCCAATCCAAATGCACTCCTGCATTTGTTCATGCATAGTCAATATATGACGCACTATAGCATCAATATCATCAGCTCGAATGTTCCTCCGCATTCTCATTTTGCTTAGTGAACGCACTCTTGCATTTCTTAAAACAATCCCATGCGGGGTGTTAGGAATCATAGGTGTCCTTATTATCATTTCTGAAACACATTACAGAAATTTTAAATGGTTAATACACTCATGTATAAACTCATATGATTGAAACACATTCCAATCAACAAATAAGGACAAAAATCATATAAAACTTTTTTTCAAAATATTTTAAAAATAGAAAACTCATTTTCCATAATTATTTTATAATATTTATTTCAAAAAATAAAGAAAAATATTTTATGGTCATCAAAAAATTTTAAAACATAGACCAATAAATCAGAAATATTTTGAAAAATATTTTCGCAAAAAAATGGAGCTGATTTGGAGGCCGGAGAAGCTCTCACGCGCCGACGAGAGGGACCCCTGACACGTCATCATGACACGTGGCAAGCTCCAGCTCTGCCACGTGTCGACCCCTTATTGGTCCACCTGGCGCCACGTGGCACCGAGTGGACACGTCGGAGCCACGTGGCATGACCTCAGTCTGCCACGTGGCTCTAACCTATTGGGCCACGTGTCGATGATGCGCCACGTCATCGACACGTGTTTGCGTGCATGTGGGCCACTGCCCACGCGCACGCGCCCAACGTATGGTGGCGCGTGCAAGCCACGCGCCACCTTCCCGGCCTCTTTTGGACTCCGGATTTCGGCCGGCCTGGGGTTCTCGGGGTCTGTGAACACAGTGGAATGGTCAAAAATAAAAATCCCAATTTCTAGACTAGCGTTTCGATTATTCAATATTATCCCTCGGGTTTCAGTGTACACATACACGAAATTGAGCTAAAATATACACGCATATATATTTTTCACACAAAAAAAAAAACAAATTTTTTTGTTGCGTTTCATGCTTCCTAAATCTATAAATTTTACTCATAAAATTTTAGATTGATTTTAAAGCCGCATGCCAGGACGCAATAGAACGATGGCTCTGATACCAATGATGGAAAAATAAGTAAATAAATAAAGGAAACGTACTTGTTTGTGGCGCGGTAATCACGTTGCGGAAGCGGTACAAGGATCTTCCTTTATTGGTCACCGGTCTGGCTTTTACCCACTCGGGATAATAGCAGCTAGATCACAATCTAGAAGTCCCTGAAAGATTAACACAAAATAATCGTGAGTGGGAACGAGCAGCCTTGCGGCGTATAAGTTTTCTCGTTACCAAATTATGAGGACCTCACCTCTATTTATAGAGGTCCTGAACGCTAGAGTCTTAACCCTAGTCTAACTCAAAATCTTTTCTGAGATAGGATTTGGTAATTTAATTTAGATTAAATAACTCAATTTAATCTAGATAGGAACTCAATCCTATATAGAGTCATGGGCGTATCATAACTCTATCAGTGATGTTTAAATATTAGGGATAAGAAAAAATAATTGAAATTTTAGTTAACAAAAAAATTGATCCAAAACCGAACCGATTTTAAATTAACTAAATCGATAATTTAGAATTACAGTTTTTATTTTTAAAAATCGACTGTTAACAGTTGACTAATGGTTAGCCGATATATATATATATATATATATATATATATATTTTTTTTTTTTTAATTTTTACACATAATTTTTTTAATATTCTTATAATTTATAAATATTATAATATATGACTTTCTAAAATATTGTTATAATACATATTTTTAGTAAAATAAATATCAAAAATATCTTTTTATTACAATTATTATTCATTACGTATGCATAATTAGCACTTTATCGTTAGTTTTATATTGAATATATTCAATTTTTATAATTAATTATGAAAATTTTATTTTTTTATTTTTTTAATGGATAGAGGTGGCAAATTGGGCGGGTTGGGCGGGTTTGGGTTGGGTCATTAATGGGCAGGTCACAAATGGGTCAAAAAGTATGGGTCATAAATGGGTCAAATACCCAAATGGGTTGGGCAGGTTGGGTCGACCTATGAGTTAAAAAATTGATAAATTTTTTTAATAAAAACAATTCTCGATATAATAACGGGATATAAAAAAAACTACTAATATTGGCCTAAATGGGTCAAGTGATGGTCCAAACGGGCCAAAATGAATCGTGTGGCCCAAATGAGTCGAATGGAGGCCCAAATGGGTTGATATATGGGTCGACCCATTTGACATATTTTTTTAACGAAAAATAATTCTCGATACAATAACGGATACTAAAATAACTACTATAAAAATATTGGCCTAAATGAAGTATGGGTCATAAATGGGTCAAATGCCCAAATAGGTTGGGCAGATTGTTTATGTGCGAGCTCAAAATCAATTCCATAATTCTCAAAATAATAAATTAAGCCTCAACAAAAAATTTCCGGGATTGGTTCACTATAAGCTGTCCTAAAAAATTTATTTGTTAAATAGTATAAAATTAAGTCATGCTTTCCATATGGCATTATCATATATGGAATGAGTGGCCAAAAAAATAGGATAAGGTGTCTTTGTACTAATTAATAATGTGAATTTTGAAAATAAAAATCAGTCATGGAATGAAATGGGTTTGATAGAAGGAATCTAATAAAATTGGCTAATTAGAATTGGTTGGATCAAATGCATTGACTGTGTGGTTTGACTATATTTGTTGCCCTGCGATAAGGCTTAGTAACATTACAAAAAAGTTGTTATTGGTAGACAGGTTCATGCCTTCAGACTCCCAACCCTTTGGGACAATATCATAAACCAAAAACATGATATTAGAGTCTCAACTACTGGCAGAATCAAGTGATATGAACTTAAAACTCCTTTAATCCTCTAGCATTAGCATCCCAGGGTCAATTGGAGATGCTATTTCAATCCAGCTAACCCTTTTTCTTTATACAGATCAGAGCTATTTCATTAAAACAAATCTAAAATATCAGTCTTCTACTGGTTAGACATTGGCTGCTTTCCTAGCCCTGTTTCATAAGTCTCACTCTAGTTCCTGGAATAGTCTCTAACGTTGGGGTTAAAAGGTTAGTACAAGTAAAAATCACATAACAAGAGCCATTCAGTCCTCAACAAAACTCCATTTCCTCCCTTTTAAATTTATAGGAAGTGAAAAAATTTCCTAAACCGACTGATATTCTGCATAGAGGCAGAAATTAATATGATCAATTTTGCATAGCAACTATACGTTCCATGAACTATAATTGCGTTGCAGTACAAGTGCTAAACATAACTGAATGGATTCTAATGCATTTCTTTATACATTTTCAAGTTGGATGATACAAAGCAACATTGCCCTTGACAGAAGTGAATAATCAACTGCCAAAAGAAGTAACACATAATATTGATAGACCATACTAAACACCCTCATCCCATTACAAACAAAAAGCCTAACAACAAATCTATTTAAAAGAAGATGCCTATGTTGCTGAGGAGAATTTGCTATATTACAGTTGCATAAGCAAAAACTTCAGGTGAAACAACTCAAGATGCAGATATACCATTCCTCTTCAGCAATTCCTGGGAAAAATAATAAAAAACAACAAAATAAATTAGGTATCAAAGCTTAGATCAGAGCAGGATTAACAATGAAGAATGTGTATATGATCTCACTGGAGGATGTGGCACTTCAATTCTATTACACTATTAAATCATAACTTTCTTCGTGTAATCCATAACAAAAGATCAAGGAGCTTAATCGAAATTCAGAGTTAACATACCCACCAATCAAAACATCCACAATCCCGTGCATTTCTATACTAATGACTCTCTCCATCACCCAATAAGCGGACTTCATCAAACTATTATCCACCAAAATCTCGAGTATCACACAAAAAGCAAACTCGGAGCCTTTAAATCCAGGTTGAGTCTGAACCCACCTAAAAAACTGTAAAGCAATCCTGGGTTTATCTCGGATGGTACAAAAGATGAGATCTCTATAATGAGTTTCAGCGACTGTTTCAATGTCTTTGGATGCAACAAAAGGAAAATTATGGAGACAAGCAGAGAAGCGAAAGAGAACACGTACCTTCAGAGCGAAAGGGTAAGAAAATGTTAAAGCTTTTGAGGCTCTTAAAGAGAGGCTCATTGATTAGAGAAAGTAGCAAGTGAGAGATTTCTGTGGCATCTGGGCTGAAGAGAGAAGCTAGCAGAGATTGAAGAAATAGCAGCAAATGGGCTGATTTCGATCGATCGATCGATCGTGAGAGAGAGAGAAGGGAGCAAACAGAGAGACAGGGTGAGAGATGAGAGGAGGCAACCCGTTGGGCATAAGTGTGAGACCCGAACGGGTTGAATATTTGGAGGGTTATTTTTGGGCGGGTTGACATGGGTTATTTTTTAATTGGGTTGGGTTTGGGTCGAATTTTTTTGGGCGGGTTATTGGGTTTGGGTAAAATTTTACAGGCCTATTAATGGATATTATATTATATTATATTTGTATTTTTCATTTTTGAAGCATTTTTAAATATTAAAAATAACATTAAATTGTATAATTTATTAAATTTTTATGTTAAGATTTTTTAATAGTTAACCAGTAAATCGTTCCAAAAATTTAGCTTAAAAATCGAAATCGATATAGTGGTTAATTGATATTAATAGACTGCTAAATAAAATTATTAATAGACCGCTTAACCGGTTCATGTTCAGTTCTATTAAATATGTATGGTGTGTTGAATCTTATTATAAGATCTAATACACCAATTGATCCAATTGAAGGTAAAAAGATTATAAATTAGATGAGTAAAAAAATTCAAAAAAAATTGCACAATTCAAAAAATTTGGTAAATGGTGTTATCGCATAAAATAATTTGTTAATAAGAAAAAATAATTTTTTTAAAAATATTTTTTTTAATGAAAAATAGTGAAATCGAATATAATAAATTAAAAGAGTAAACAGATTTTTAAATATTTGAACTATATATGATTAAAAAGAAAAAAGTAAGTTAATTAGACCAATATACATTTTTTTAATTATTTTTTAAGCTTTGATTTTGACAATTTAATAAAAAAAAAATAGTAAGGAAAAACCCATTAGATGAGTAAGTCTGTAAGAGGACTGATAAGCACGGATTATAATAAGTAATCTATGAATAAGTAAAAGGACTGATTTTGTATTAATTAAATGAGTGCTCGTTTAATCCATTAAATTATTTTTTTCTATTTATTTATAAATACATAAATAAATCAAAGCAAGGAATCAAAGAATCGTCTCACTGATCATCCGATCGGTGACCTTGACTTTAATAACATCTTGTGCAAAGAAATTAATATGATCGCTAATTTGATTTATTAATTCTTACTAATTAAGTTAAGTGCAGCAAACTAACTTTAATGTTTATAATGCTTCTTTAACGGATTTTCAAGTAAGCAAGTATTTGAAAAAAAAAAATGAATAAGAAAAGAAAAAAACTTTTTAGAAGTTTGAAATATATTTTTTTATTATGTTGTATTACATTCATAAAATTTTATTTTAATATATGGCTTTAAAGTTTAAATTAGACCATATAATTTTTTTATCTGATTTTAATCCGTGCAAAAATAGTGATTTGAACTTGAAAAAAAAATCTGAATAATCGAAAATATAGAGGGTGGAACCCGATCGGATCGGAAATTAGAAAAATCCATCCGAAAACACCTAAAATCCGATCCGACCTGAACCCATGACCTAATTTTTTTCAATTAAATTTTATTTTATTTCATATTTATTTTTAAATTATATATATATATATATATATATATATATATATATATATATATATATATTATACGTATATTATACATATATTATATTAATACTATACCGTTTTATTAATATTTTCCATCATTCGTAGAAAAATTAGATTTAATTGAAAGAAAAGTTAAATGTCTAATTGTTTTAATTTTGAACATAAAGTAAAAAAATAAAAGGGAAAGACAAACACAATAAATTGAGACATGAAATCTACCGAAATTCAGTGCGATGTCGTTTCGATATATATAGTTACATTTTAATAAAATATATACTGCCAGATTTCAAATCCTTATTCTATCGACTTTTTCTTCTCTCTCATTTGGTGCCTTCTTTTTCTCACTTTATTTCCTTTGCCATCGACCTCTTAACTTCGGCATTAATAGTTCGGTCTATTCGATTTTAGGCATTAACTATTTTTGTATATTAAAAACTGAATCGATATAATCAAATTTTTATTTCAAAATTGACCAAATATATCAAATTATTTTTGGTTTATCATACCAGTTTAATTCTTTAGTTTTAACTGTGTTCCGATAACTAATCTAAACTCAGCTAAAAAAATAAAGTGACCAAATTAAAAAAATTCAAGACTGAAAACAAATGAAATAAAATGACTCGAATCCAAACCCATCCGATCTGCTTGGATTGCCAGGTCTAATTTAAATAGATGTTTAAAATAAAAAATAATAGTAATTTATAGATTCAATGCACATTAAAATAATATTTTGTTTTTTAAAAAAAGGTAAGCACGTAATATATTGTTGATAATGAAAAAAAAAGGTGTTTGAAACTTGAAAGCACATGTAAAAATGGTTGAGGATGAGATAAGCCATAACTTGCTCCTCAATTATGCACATCCATATATTTGTGTACACTACTTAATGTGGAAATAACTGTAAAGCATGTTCCGTAAGACCCTTTACTATCTCTGTACTGCTCTCCTTAATTGACCACCCTAAACTAATGGTTTTTTGACCGTCAATTAATAATATCTAATTAAACAATTAGATATAATACTTTACAAAATATCTAAGATACACTTCTTTATTAAACCTAAAAAATTGGCACATTATACTGCTCTCCTTGACCACTCTAATATTGGCTTTTTTTGACCATTAATATATTTTTTACCATTAATTAATAGTATCTAATTAAAGAATACCAGATTACACTTCTTTATTAAATACTTCCTCTATTCCCTTTTAGGTGTGTATTTTAAAATTTTATTTTATTTATAAATAAGTGTCCATTTACAAAAACTAGTAGACTTGTCAAATTGATCGGAAGGATTCAAACTAGATCGATTTTGGGTCATCTTCGAATCAGGTTGGATCACTTTGGGTTTGGGTCAAGTCCTTGGGTTAATCCATTTTTTTTCTTACAGCATTAGGCTGATTAATTGATTTTCAATTTATCAAATCAACTTTTAGTCTCATGTATATTTAAGAAAAATATGAATATATTTTAACTACTTTTAAATTTTAATAATAATTTATACAAATTCCAAAAAAGAAAATAATTTATTAAAATAATATTATGAATATTTATTATAAAAAAACTTAACTAGAATATCATTTTATATTAAGTAATTTTTCCATACACATCAAGCAATAAAAATAATTTATTGTATATATATATATATATATATATACACGCGCGCGTATGTATATGTATATGCATGCATGCAAACAAATATGTACATATGTACATACATATATGCATCAATGCAAACAAATATGCATGTATGTATGTCCATACATATATGTATGTGTTCCCATGTATGTATGTACTATGTATGCATACAAACACACACAAACAAATACATACATACCTACATACATAAATACATACATACATACATACATACATACATACTGATAACCAGACACTCTATCCCTGAGTCCGGTAACCGACCTCACCCGGATATTCTCCACATTAATAGCTCGGTTTATCTCAATAGCTCGGAATCAGCATTTGAAAAGTTATTATTTGCGAGTATTTTCAGGATATTCAGAAGATTCTAATCTCATTATAAGGGAAGTTATCTGGCACTATCTAATGAGATCATTGCAAAACAGGAATCAAGCACAAATCAAGGATTCAGAAGAGCTCTCTCCTATCTAGAATTTGTTTCCTATTCCGATATGGGGAAAAAACTCTATAAAAGGAGGAATCAAGGTATGTTAAAGCTCTCTGGAATTTTTCTCAATAAATCAGATATTTCTCTTAATTCTTATCAGTTTTTCTGACTTGACCGTCGAAGTATCCCTTTGTCGAAAACCTACCGGATTTCGTGTTTTTCAGGTGACTTGCTTCGATTGACAAACTAGAAATTTAGACAGTCATCATTTGATGCGGTGAGAGTGAAACTCTAGAGATTTTCAGTCGACAATGGATCTCTTCCCCGACTTGCCTATTTTTGCTGCCCCACCGGCGAATCAACCTCAAACTACCCCCCAACCCCTAGTCAATCTTTTTGGCCAGACATTCCATCACTTATTGCCAACTCAACCAGAATAAATGTCACCATTACTAGTCTCACACCCCGAAATGTACCCTAGAAGGATTTGGGCATATTGTGGATGAGTAGAGATCAAAATTGTGTAATTTAACGGGTTAGGTATTGCCAAATGGATAAATTAAGGATTTAAGTAAAAGTTTCGGCAAGTGCGGCAAATGGTAAAATTGTAAAATATGGAAGTAGGACTTGATTTAATGAATAAAATTAGTTAAGTGGTTCAATGTGAGGAATTATTGAGTTAAGAATATCAATGTATGAGAAGTTGGAGGATCAAAAAGGAGAATTTGACATAAAAATCTAATTTGGGCCAATGGGAATGTGACATGTGGCAAGAAGTGAGAAGGGGTATATAAGAAGAGAGAGAAGGAGAGAAAGGGCAGAAATTTCTGCTCTCCCCTCTCGTTGTCCCGTTCCTTTTCCCCTCCCTTTCCTCTTTTCCTTCTTGTTCCACGTTAATTGTTTTCCCTCAAATGAAATATCAAGATTTAATGGAGAAGTTGTTTAGCTCAAGAGAGTTAAGTGAAGATGTTGTTAAGAGGTAAGTTTAAGTTTTGATTTTCTTGATTTCTTTTGATTAGCTTTATAACCCTAGATTTATGTTGTGTATTTGTGTGTGTTTTGATGAGGATTTTGGATGAGCTTGGGAGCTAGAGAGATCATCTAAAGAAGCTATTAGGAGCAAAAGAGTTGAGGTTAGGAATTTTGTGAATTATTGGAGCAAAACTGAATTTGTATGAATTTAGGGTAAAATTTTTGGGTTTAAAGAATTCTGATTTTTAATTGTTTTATTTAGATGTTTTAATTGTAATAATGGATATAAAAGTTGGGTTTTGTGTTGTTTTTGATGATTTGAATGTGTAAACTGAGTGGTGTTGAAATTTGATTAATTTTGGAGGTTTGGATGAACTTTGGAAAAATTGGGTTTTTCGTGTGTCGCTGGAGATCTACAGAACGCGACTCTATCACGATTGTGACAGAGCCGGGAAATTCAGAATCTCGCGCGCGCTGTGAGGAGGATTGCACGAATCGTGCAAGTGAGCAAGAGTCGTGCTAGCGAGCACGAGTCGTGCAAGCCAGCACGAGATGTGCAAACTTGCACGAGACGTACAAGCTAGCACGAGTCGTGCAAGTTCTGGCCCTTTACCTCTTTCACGTTGTCCTTCTATTTTGCTCTGATGTCATGCCTTCACGAGTCGCGACAGAGATCACGACTCGTGATCGCCTCCTGGGCCTCGTCTTCTTCTTTGCATGGCCTCTCAATTATGTTATGCATCTGTGATTTAAAATGTGAATTATTTAATGTATTCCCCATGCATAGTAATTACTGAAATGTAAGAATTTGATCTACCAATATTGTGTTGTAAATGTATACGTGTAATGAAGTGTAAACTTATCTGTTAAGTTTAAATGAAGGCATGATGATTAATGACATGATTATGTTTAATATGTTCATATGAGTACTTTAATCTATGGATTAAAATATGAATTATTCAAATAATTCTATGCATATTAATAATTAGATTATGAGACTTTTGACTACCATTATTATTTAATGGCTGTATGTGCATAAAGTAATGTAATTTATTTGTTAAGTCTAAATGAGTGCATGATGTCAATAATATAGTCATGTTCAGTATGTTCACATGAATATTTTATCCATGAGATAATATATGATTAGCTTTGAATATGATAAATGTAATTAGCACGTATGATATGCAAATATATGAATGTATGTGGCTATGTAATCATAAAAGAGTATTACAATGTACTTAATGAAACGTGTATATGTATATGAGAACGTGATGAATTCAATAATGGTTTGGGAAATTTAGCCTGCGTTAATCGAGTCGTGGATAGATAGGCATGCCTATAGAGTTCCGTTCGCTGCAGCCCTCTGTTATGTTTGGACCGTGATCAGGTCCCCGTTTGGTTCCTCGTGAACCTCAATGTATATGGATCTTGTTTAAGATCCCCAATGTGAAAATGTTTTGAATGAGAAAAATATGATGTTATTTTCGAATCGTACCCACGGGTACCGCCATGTGTTCACTTGCTTATCCACCCCTTTAACTTAGCAGGCAATTAAAAGAGTGAAATAATGTGAATTAATTGATAAGCTCTGTGTTGATTTACAAATGATTATGTGAATAAGCATTTGATGCATTTGTGATAAATGCCATTTGACTTGTGCTCTACGCACTCCTCTATTCTGGATCCTTTATGGACACCTATGTGGAAATGTGCGGTATCTCCGGATACCTATGTGTTTTGTATAATCAATCGATATTTGTGAAATGGAAAGTGATAAAGCAATCAACGTTTGCTCTAACGAATATGTATAAATGAATATTGACTGTCTAAGAAATTGTATGTGAATAAGGCATGTTATGAAATTGTTCAAAAGTTACGAGTATGTTTGTCTATATGAAGTTTATGTAAAGAATTATTGAAATATTTGATATGCATGTTTTCTATGGTTGAACATTCAGTAAATAAACTTTGTATGTGTGTGTGTGTATATATATATATATATATATATATATATATATATTTGTTATATGTTTAAATGAGAACATAGGTATGTTATGTGCTGTTTACCTACGAAACTTTAGCTTGTGCAATTTCAATAAGTATATTGGTAAGAAATTCATATGTATTTGTTTGTGGTTTTAATGAATACGGTAAATGATGTATTGATTGGTAAGTAAGATAGATAATAAGCGCTATGCATGAGATAGATAACTGAATTTAGGAAAATGACTTAAGATTAATTCTTGGATTACTTAAGTATAAAGGTTTTTGTAGAACTGCGTGGTTCTAATTCCCTACCATAGGGATACATAGGAAGCTTGTAACACCCCAAATCGGGCCTAGTCGGAATCGGAAAGCTAAGTCAGTTAAGTGAAGGGTATTTCGGTAATTTGTGCTTGAGAAAGTTTGGTTAATTAGGACTAAAGTGCAAAGAAAATAATTAATAAGATGTTAAGTGAGAAATCATCTAGTGGAACATGTGTATGGTATTTAGGAAGTGATTGGATAAGATTGTGACACTTGGGTTTGTAGGATGATGACAAGTGGTTTATAGGGAATTGTTAGAGTGTGCTTGAAGTGTATGGAAGTAGGATGTAAGTGGGTTAAGAAATGCTATGGTGTGAGTGGTGTTTGGTGTATTGAAGATATTTATTCAAGAATTGTTTAAGTGTGTTTGGTGTATTGAAGATATTTATTCAAGAATTGTTTAAGTGTGTTTGGTGTATGGTGCATGTGTGAGTAAGTCAAAGTGGGCTTGTAATATTGACATGTGGGCCTATAGTAAGTGGACAAGTGGCTTTGGTAGGTATGCATTTAGTGTTAAAGTGAGACTAAGTGTAAGGAAAAAAGGAGTCCCCGTTTTTGGTCCTCTCATCCTCCATATTCTCCATTTTCTTTTCCTTTTTCCCTTTCTTTGCTCAATCTCTTGGGTTTGAATAAAGTAGAAGTGATTTAGTGGAGATTGGAAGCAAGATTGTTAAGGTAAGTTGGGGTTTAGGGTTCCTACGGTTGGGTTCTCCTTTCTCTCTTTTTATTTCTTTTGATTTTGTGTGAGTTAGGGTTTTGAATTAAAAGTAATTTCTGGATTTTTGGTTTGTGTAAGTTGGTGGTAACAAGAGGAAGCTCAAGGGCAAGGAAACGACTGTAGATAGAAGCTAGAAAGGGACTGTGGATTTTTGATTTCCAGGTTTGGGAAACTTTATTTTTATATATATGAATTTATATATATATATATATATATATATTCATGTATGTTATAAGTTTCTTGATTGTGTGGTTGTTGATTGATGATGATGGTAGTGAGTGTTGGTTTAATTGCTCAACTGTGCATGTGAGTAGGTTTTTGGGTGAAACTGGGTTAGAATGCGCTTGACCTTTCTTTGGTAATTAGGCTGTATTGGGAGTTTTAGAACTCAAAATCATTCGATTCTTGAACCATTAGAACCATGAATGCCATTACTTTAAATGTCTCAGAAATAGCCTTGGACAAATTCTCGCTCTAAGACATCGAAAAATTGATTACAAATGTAGTGTCCCTGTTGTGTCGGGTTATTTGACCAGTATGGGTTGTGGAGTGCATATCTGGAGTTGTAGACATCCAATTGATGTGAAACTTGTTTCATTTGAAAGCTAAGACGTAGGAGAACATTTGTTAAGAAGAAAACTTTTCCTAAAAATGAGGTTTAGAGGTCGGTTTTCACGACATTAGTTTGTAGTAAAAAGCAGTTTGTTAGGGGAGCTGAAGCGAGCCTCTGTCGCGAGCGCGACAGGGGTCGCGACCTCGCGACAGAAAAGTATGTTTTGAGCCTTTTCTTCTCTATTTTTGGGTCTAAGGTTGACCCGGATCAATCCCGTACCTTTCCCATCAGTTATTATGCATGTTTAGGGTAATTAAATGGCTATATAAGTAATGGTCGTTGGGAAAAACTTAGGGGTATGATTAAGATGGGTGATTTAACTAGTAATTAAAATAGATATAACTCCCCGAAGGTTTGTTTATGGATGAGTGCTAGTATGTAATGGTTTCATGAGTAACCTTAGCATGATGTATCATATGTATGAATGCATTTAATGTGGGTGCGATTGAGATGATTGACGAATAAGGTTGTTATTGTAGATTGTGTATATGGATATTGTTAGTGGCTTGTTTTATTGAAATTATTGATACAAATGTTGGGTTTATGTTGTTAATGATGTGTGGCTTGTTGGAGTTGAGGTAAGAGACCTTTGGATATGTTTCGTGTGTTTGTGGATGAGTTTGAGGAAGGAAAGATCTTGCAAAATTCTGCAGATTTTCGGAATCATGACTCTGTCGCGATCGCGACACTGTCGCGAGTGCGACAGAGACCGATGATTTTGATGTTGTGCCGTCGCGAGCACGCGACGCTGTCGCGAGCCCGCGATAGCAATAGCTTGTCTGCTCTCTGTCGCGAGCGCGACAACCGTCGCGATCGCGACAGAGCATATTGTTGGCCGGTGCTATCGCGAGCACGCGACTTGTCGCGACCCCGCGATAGCAATGCTTGCCCTCTGTCGCGATCGCGATAATATCGCGAGCGCGACAGAGCCGGGCCCTTCTCTCCTTCCCGCGATCGTGAAGCCCGTCGCGTGCGCGCAGCGAAGAGACTATGGTCTCTGTCGCGAGCGCGACAGGGATCGCGAGTGCGACAGATGTGTGGTGTTGAATGAGTTTTCTTTGGTGATTTCAATGTTTGAGTTCCGAACTTGTGATGTCTTTAGGTGTATTCTTTGACTATTTTATGAAGTATGTTAATATAATTGAATGTATTATGCATATCTATACTTGTGATCTTTCTCTAAAATTTTTATGATATGCTTAAGTGTAAATTGTATGATGCATTACTGACTTTATGAATTTATTCATATGTCCCACCTATTGCTGATTATGTATAATGATATAGATTATGTGATTTGAAATATGATTTGCATGATGCATGACCTGCGAGAGTCAGTCTAGTGGATAGTTAGGCATGCCTAATAGAGTCTACGTATTTGTAGCTGCAGCGCCCTTTGAACGATTTGGACCCTGATCAGGTCCCCGAATGGTTCCTCGCGAACCCCTATTATGTGTATATGTATGGATCTTGTTTAAGGTCCTGTTCAATGAAATATTGCCTTTCGACTTGTACCTGTATGGTACATTATATTATATGTTCCCTCTGAGGTTTACCCGGTCAGAGATCGGGCTATATGTTCCCTCATGAGGTCTCCCCCTCAGTACTCGTTATCCACTATTGTGAGTCAGCAGGTGTATGATTTGTTATGTTGTGTTTATAAGCATGTGGTTCTGATCAGTTATGATTATAGTTATGTGAACTAATAAGTGCAGATTTATTGGCTCTCTGGAACACCGTGATTGGAATGCAATATCATATTGTTGCTTATGTTAAAGATTAATGTTGCGCAACGGAAGTGTGATGGTATTGTGATTATGTATCTATGCATGATGTACTTTCAAAAGCTTGATTCCCCAACGTGTTCGGTAAATGTATGCAAATGAGGACCTGTACTGGTATAGCGATACAAGTATTGGCATATAGGTGTATTAATACTGACCTGTAATGTATAGGTAGGCGCATGCATGTGAAGTTATATGTAGTTATGCATGAATATACTTACATTTTGTATGATGATGTTGACTTGGTTTGTGTCGCACATAAGTATATGAATATGATAAGAAACAATTGAAGGCACAGCTATTATATGTAAGCATATATATATTTCTCGGTAAGAACTATGTGTGTATGAGATTTGTATGTGTTATGCCTCGACGACCATTGTGAATGGCCGTCCATATTATTATGTTTGTTTTCCCCACTAAGCGTTATCGCTTAGCACGGGCTCTTTTCCCGTGCAGGTGGCAGGTTTGGTTCGGTTCGAGTCACACATCTGCAAGAGTCGGCCACATAGGAGCTAGGAGTTTTGGTTCTTGTCCAGCTTCTTTCTTTTGAATTTTGTAATTATGAAAAATATGTATATGTAATAATATGTAAAGATACTTATGTAATATTATAGGCCATGTAAATATTTGTATAGCGATGATTTGAGAATAACTTTTGTTGTATGCTTGTAAGCTTTCACAACGGTAGACTTTTGCTCAGTGTATGCGTAGTTTGCGAAGTGTGCATGTCCAAATCTACTCTTTTAAAGTTTTTAATTATGCTGGATATGTCACTCTATTTATGTGATGTTTACTTGTTTACTCTAGTGGGATGTGACACTCCTATCTATCTTGGATTCTTCTTCCTCTAATTCGAATAGAAGTCTCCATAGTATGGGTTGGGGTGTGACAAAGCTTGGAATATTTATTTCAAGTATGAACCAAATCTGAAAATCTAAATGTCACACCCCGAAATATACCCCTAGAAATATACCCTAGAAGGATTTGGACATATTGTGGATGAGTAGTGATCAAAGTGGTGTAATTTGACGGGTTAGGTATTGTCAAATGGACAAATTAAGGATTTAAGTAAAGGTTTCGGCAAGTGCAGCCAATGGTAAAATTGTGAAGTGTGGAATTTGGACATGATTGAAAGAATAAAATTTATTTATGTGGGCCTATGTGAAGGATTATTAAGTTATAAAATCTCAGTGCATAAGGATATGTGTAGACACCGGGTCCCGAGTAGCCTTGATCAGGATTACCCGATGATGAAATTTAGCTATGCCGGCTTATAGGCAAAAAGATTAGAGTTCGGAAGTGTTTTTTCATTGTCTTTTCGATGAGCAAAAGTGTATTTTAGAAATATTTTTAAAATATTTTTAAAATTATTTTGGAGAAGAAAAAGTGTATTTTAGATTAGTGGAATTTAAAAAAAAAAAAGGTTGAAAAATGTTGAAAAAAGTGTGAAAAATGATGAAAAAATGGTGAAAAATCGAGGGAAAAATAGCGACGAAAAGGTGACGTGCACGGAACGCTGCGGAGTGCGCGCTCCGCGGGACCGACGCCCTGGGCGTCGCTCGCTCCGCGCACGTCGTACGCGGAAACTCAGCGCAACGGCCCGCGAAAACGTGCGCGAGTTGCCTTTAGGGCGCCGATTTCGCCCCCATTTCGCCCATTTTTCGATTCCCACTTGATTTTTAACCGTTTTTGGACGGTTTTGGGTGGCTTTTGGGTAGTTTTTGAGTGCTAAAAGTGGAGAAAAAATTCAAAATATGAAGCTTGCATCTTTGGATTGGAAGCATTACTCGCTCTAGGGGCAAAGACCGCAGAAGTATTCGGAGATTCTTCCTTGGTAATTCATCAGATCAGAAGGGAGTGGTTAGTCAAGGAAGAAAGGTTGTTGCCTTATGTAAAGCACTTGAGAACGTTGAGCAGCCAGTTTGAGATTTGCACTTTTCACTTCGTCCCCAGAGATGAAAATCAGTTTGCCGATGCTCTAGCAACATTAGTGTCTATATGGGATAACCCAACAGGAGTTGCGATGAAACCCGTGCTGATTTATAGTTCAGAAAGACCTTGCTTTGAAGCTGAACAGGTGATGGACATTGAGGCCACTGATGGAAATCCATGGTATTATGACATTCAGAATTATTTAGAGAGATCAGTCTTTCCAGAGGAAGCCACTGAGAAGGACCAAAGAATGATCAGGAAGTTATCCACTCAATTCATCAGTGTTAATGGCACTTTGTACAAAAGGCAAGCTGATGGTATCCAGTTAAGATGTCTGGCAGAGAAAGAAGCTAAAAGAGTTATGGAAGAGGTTCATGCCGGGGTTTGTGGAGCTCACATGAATGGCTTAGCCTTAGCAAAGAAGAACATGCGCCAAGGGTTTTATTGGCTCACAATGGATACAGATTGTTCAAAATTTGTGAAGAAATGCCAGTTATGCCAACAGTACGCGAATTTGAGGCATATGCCAGTTTCAGAGTTACATAACTTGACATCTCCATGGCCATTTGCAGCGTGGGGAATAGACATCATAGGCGAAATCCATCCTATGGCTTCTAATGGGCATAGATTCATCATAGTTGCCATTGACTACTTCACTAAGTGGGTTGAGGCTGAATCTTTCAAGAAGGTTGATGCAAAGGATATGGCTAAGTTCATTGAGCGGAATTTGATATGCAGATATGGTCTCCCACATCACATTGTGTCTGATAATGGGATGCAATTCCTAGCAGAGACCAAACAGATGCTCCAGAAATATGGGATCCAACATCATAAGTCTTCTCCTTACCGTCCTCAAGCAAACGGTGCAGTTGAAGCGGCGAATAAGAATGTGAAGATGATTTTGGCCAAGATGGTTCAGAACTACAAGGATTGGGCAGAAAAGCTATCCTTTGCACTTTGGGGTTATAGAACAACAGTCAGAACCTCTACAGGGGCAACACCATTCTCTCTGGTATATGGAACTGAAGCAGTCCTGCCGGTTGAAATTGAGCTGAAATCATTGAGGGTAGTCATGGAAGCTGAGATTCCTGAAGCAGAATGGGCACAACAACGTTTGTCACAGCTAAATCTGTTGGATGAAGACAGGTTACGAGCCTATTACCACAACCAAGTTTATCAAAAGAGGCTGGCTCGGTCATTTTGCAAGAAAGTACGAAAGCATCCGTTAAAGGAGGGGGATTTGGTCTTTAAGATGATGAGACCGGGAGTTCCAGACATACGAGGAAAATTCAGACCAACCTGGGAAGGTCCATTCATTTTGAAAAAGTTGCTAACAAAAGGAGTAGCAATTTTAGCAGACAGTGATGGGAATGAGTTCAAGGACCCGGTCAATGTCGATAGACTTAAAAGGTTCCATGGCTAAAGACCAAAAAATAAAAAAAAGAGAATAAATGCCCCGCGGGTCAAAAACCGAAAAAAAGGCGGCCTTGCTAAAATTGGGCGCCCTGTCAGGGTGAAAACCGAAAAAAGGCATCATGGGCAAAAATTAAGGGCCAAGAGAAAATATTCAATCGAGAAAACCCGAGAGGGCCGATTGATAACAGGAGTTTGATGCTGATAAAATCCACTCCGAGATTAGGTGTAGTCATATGCTTTTGAATTCTTGTCAAATGAAAATCATGTATGATGAAATCATATAGAAATGTACACAATTTTGCAATGAATAAAAGAATATATTTTCATTGATCTTTCAGTTCTGTCTTAAAAAGAAATATACCAATTGTTCATCTAATGATTATTGCTCAGTCCTTCATTGGATATGTGCTTTTTGCTCTTAACAGAAGCTTTGATGATAACATTCTCTTAAAAAAAAAAAATAAAACAGAACAGAAGGCCGTTAGAGATGAAAACCGTAACTGGCTCTCTAAGCAAAAGTTAGGCCAAAGGGCAGGGTGAAAACTTGGAAACAGGCAGTCTGCCCTACAAAAACAAAATATAAATATAAAATGAACAAAAGTCGTTGGATTGGGTTGGGTCCATTCCAGGCAAAAATTAGGCAAAGGGTTGTGTGAAAATCCCCTAAGGGACGCATTTCCCGCAAAGAAAAGTTAGTGTGAAAATCCACAAGGGACGCACTACCTTTAAAACAATGACGTTCAATGCCTGGAGCAATAGGGCGGCGTTACTTCAGATAATCCTATTTCAATCAGTTAACACACAACACAGAACATGAATCCTAGGTAAATGATCATTGACCAGGGGGGCAAAGGATATACACCGGACGTCTCTTTCAGAAAACTTGCCGATGATCCTCAGGATTCAGGGGGCATGGTAGAGCAGACAAGCTATAACTTCAGCAAACCTTGGACCACCTAGGGCACAATCTATACATTTTTGCAAGCATTTGCATTCCATATCATACACACGTGATTTCTTGTATATTCCTATGTATACAATCTTGCAGGAGAAATCGGCGGGGAACACCAACAAAAGCCGAGTGACGACACCAGTCCAAATATCTAAAGGAGCACAGCTCAAAAATTCACAGCGGTTAGCCCGATGGCGGCACTAACCACAAGAGGTTAGCACGACCACGACACTACCAATTCACAGAGGTTAGCACGATGGCGGCACTGCCCACAAGAGGTTAGTACGACCACGGCATTACCAACTCACAGCGGTTAGCACGATGGCGGCACTACCCATAAGAGGTTAGCGCGACCACGGCATTACCAACTTATCAGCAGTTAGCACGATGGCGGCATTACCCACAAGAGGTTAGCACGACCATGGCATTACCAGCTACAACCAAAAGACAGCAACAACACTCATCATAACTCCATCCAGCAGGACGATCGCCGCTTCAGGTACGCGTTTCTTTCCTTTTCCTGAATTTTGGCTCACCTAGGCACCCATGCACTAGCCTCTCAAAAATTGGGGGCAACTGTAGACACCGGGTCCCGAGTAGCCTTGATCAGGATTACCCGATGATGAAATTTAGCTATGCCGGCTTATAGGCAAAAAGATTGGAGTTCGGAAGTGTTTTTTCCTTGTCTTTTCGATGAGCAAAAGTGTATTTTAAAAATAATTTAAAAATATTTTTAAAATTATTTTGGAGAAGAAAAAGTGTATTTTAGATTAGTGGAATTTAAAAAAAAAAGGGTTGAAAAATGTTGAAAAAAGTGTGAAAAATGATGAAAAAATGGTGAAAAATCGAGGGAAAAAATAGCGACGAAAAGGCGACGGCCAAGGGCCGTCGTGAATCTCCGTACGCGGAACGCTGCGGAGCGCTCGCTCCGCGCACGTCGTGCGCGGAAACTCCGCGCAACGGCATGCGGAAACGTGCGCGAGTCGCCGTTAGGGCGCCGATTCCGCCCCCATTTCGCCCATTTTTCGATTCCCACTTGATTTTTAACCGTTTTTGGACGGTTTTGGGTGGTTTTTGGGTAGTTTTTGAGTGCTAAAAGTGGAGAAAAAATTCATAAACAAGGGGGGATGAACTAAGAACATTGGAAGAGGAAAAAACTGAATTTTAGAGCTTTTGAGTTGAGAGAGAAAAATCCATCTTACACACTTGTTTCCAAGAGTTTTTCTTCAAGTTTTCAAGCTATTTTCTAAGAATTTTCACAAAAGAAGACAAGGAATTCAACACTTCTACCTTCAATTCTTCAAAACTAAATTTGAGGGTAATTATTCATGGCTTAAACTCCTTAATTCTCTTGTAGATTTTAATTTCTTTTGCTTACAATTAGCATATTAAACATGTAAATTCTTTTAGTCTCCATATTTTTCTTCTTCTTTTGTCTTCAATTATTTATTTAACAAGTTAATTCTTTCAAATTTATCATATCATTTTCATGTCAAGGTGTTTATTTTTATGTCATTATGCATGTTCAACTTAGGTTGTTAATGTTCTTTACATCCATTGATGTTTATTATGGCTATTATTGTTATAAATGCTAGTTTTATTATTATAATTTATATTACACTCATTTATTGATGTTATTAGGTATTAGTATCATTATTACCATTAATGTCATTGTTCATATTTTGCATGTATGTTAAATTTTAAATTTATTTTCTTATGCCTTTTATGTTAGATATTACTTTAGGCTTTATTATGCATGTTAAGTTTTATTATTCTTATGTTATGTTTTCATGCACATCTTAGGAGTATTAAAATTGATTGTCACTAATCTTTCATGCATGTTAATCACCATTATTAATAAATTGCATTTGCCATGATGTTATCTCACTTTATGCTTGTTAAATTGCATCATAATTATTTTTATGCATGTTATAGTATCTTAGGCATGTTATATGGTCATTATACATATTATCTTTTATGTCATCTCATCTCTTTGGGTTAATTTCTAACATGAATCTCTTCTATTTTATTTTTGGTTGCAAATCATTGTTTTATTCTCATTTGAGCACCAATGCACGAGAAGGAGGATATGCGGACTTTGGTATTTTCATTGCACATTTTCAATTCTCATTTTATTTATATTTCCTTGTATATATTCGTTGAATAAAATGTTTTTTTATGCACGCATGAATAAAAACCACACAAATATTTCTAATAAATTAATTTGGATTTTTCATAATAAATGGGACCAATGTCCTAATTTTCATCCCAAATAAATCATCACATCCAAAATGTTTTCTTTAATTGTGCATGCGGGGACCAAAGTCCTCATAATTAATAAATTCCCCGGTTTTATGTATGTTTGCACTTTTAAATGGGAGTTGTATTCCGCTCCTGGTATTATTGTAATTTATCTTTGATGTTATTTTTGATGTTATTATTGTATTCCGCTTTTAAATTAAAATTGCATCGTGTGGAGAGAGAGCGAGTTAATAAACTCAAAACCAAATTATAAAATTAATCAAGGTAGAAATAGATGCGAAGTCCCGAACCCATTCTCTGGTCTTTGGGCTCAAAGAGGCTAGAGGTTTACCCTCCAAGACACCTCTTGTGTCACGAGACTTAGACATTAATCCTAGGCTCCTTTGGGCGAGAGGTTTAACCTCCAAGACCCCTTTGGCTTGCCCAAAATGGATAAAAGCGTTGTCTTTGGACTTAAGGAGGCGAGAGGTTTACCCTCCAAGACCCCTTCGGCTTGCCCAAAATGGATGAAAGCGCTGTCTTAGGCTCTCCGAGGTGAGAGAAACTTTCCCAATGTTTTATTGGGTGGCGACTCCATGAAACCTCCTTGTTGCCCAAAATAGAAGCACTTGTAATTCGTTACAAGTTGTCAACGGACCTCAAATGCCCGATCACCCTCAAGCGGGCAGTCAAGGGGCGCCCACTCGGGTCCGGCGGGCATCACAATATGAGAAGTTGGAGGATTAAGGACACAAATATCTAAATTGGACCTATAGAAAGATGACATGTGGCAAGGAATTAGAGAGGGGTATAAATAGCAAGGAGAGAGAAAGAGAGAGCAGCATTTTCAGCTTCCTTGTTCTCCTATTCTCTACTCCTCACGCTACTTCCTCTTCTCTTCTTCTTCTTCCTCTTGTTTTATCTTGATCTATCTTCTTTTGGCTGGAGTTATTGCAAGGTGATGGGTATTTTATTTGAGATTTGAGCTAGGTTTGAAGAGGTAAGTTTAAGTTTAATTCCTTCTTCCATTTCTTTGATTGGTTATTGGAACCCTAGATTTATATTTTGTGAATTTGTGTGTTTTGCTGAGGATTTTGGATGAGAAAGACTTTGGATGGATTTTGGAATAAGAAAGATCAACCAAGGAAAGCGATTAGGAGCAAAGGAGTTAAGGTTAGGGATTTTGTTATTTTTGATGCATATTCTGATTTTGGTGTTTGATTGGATTTTCTGGAAATTTATGGAGTTTAAGTTGCTTATATTTGTTCAAACGTTATGGGTTTCGTGTTGATTATGAGGTTTTGAATGAGTCATTTGAGTTGTGTTAAAGTTTGAATTGATTAGGATCTTTTGGGTATGAGTTTGTAAGGAAAGGAATTATGCAGTTCGTTGGACATATGGAAACGTGTGACAGAGCCCAGTGATTCCAGCACCTCCCGATCGGCCAAGTATTGAGCGGAGGAATGCACGAGTCGTGTCAGGCTTTATGACTCAGTATGAGGATTCCGCTCGGTGTCAGAGCCTGCTCGGCATGAGGATTTATTCAGCGTGTGAGATCCCGCTCGGCATGGCATGGGAGCACGACTCGTGCTGGGAGCCCGACCGGCTGGGAGCTCGTTTGGCTGGAAGCCCGTTCGGCTCGGAAGCACGTCTCGTGTTGGTGGAGCATGACTCGTGCTGGTGATTCCACTCGGTAGGAGTTTCTGTTTGGCATGAAAGCCGTTTGGCTTAGGGGAGCACGTCTCATACTCGAGAGCACGTCTCGTGCTGGGAAGCATGACTCGTGTTGGCAAGCACGGGTCGTGACAACTCCCGCCCCTTTTCTCTGTTCTTTTGTTATGCTCTGATAGATTTGCCTTCACGAGTCGTGATAGTGAGCACGACTCGTGATTGCCTCCTGGGACTCATCTGTCGCGAGCGTGACACCCGTCGCGAGCGCGACAGGCCTCTCTGTCCTAAAATGTTTTGAAAATCTTCTCCTTTGCATGGTTTCTCACTGGTGTTATGTCTCTATACATTAAAATGAGTACTTTAATATGTAAATTATTCAAATACTTCTATGCATGTTAGTAATTCAATTATGAGACTTTTGTTTACCATTATTATTTAATGGTTGTTTGTGCATAAAGTATTGTAATTTATTTGTTAAGTCAATATGAGTGCATGATGTTAATAATATAGCTATGTTTAGTATGTTCATATGCATATGATAAATATCAATGGTACATCTGATATGAAAATAAGTGAATGCATAATGAATAATGACATGATTACGTTTAATATCTTCATGCAAATATCTTAATCTATGAAACTGTACATGACTAGTTTGAATATGATAAATGAAATTAGTGCATATGATAGGCATATATATATTGATACATGTATCTATGTGATCATGAAAGAATAATGCTAGTGTTTGATGAAATGGGTATATATGTGTAAAGTGTCAAAGAATTTAATAATGATATGGGAATTTAGCCTGCGTTAGTCGAGTCATGGATAGATAGGTATGCCTATAGAGTTCTGTTAGTTGCAGCCCTCTATTCTGTTTGGACCCTGATCAGGTTCCTGTTTGGTTCCTCGCGAACCTCAGCGTGTATGGATCTTATTTAAGATCCCCAATGTGAAAATGTTTTGAATGAGAAAATATGATGTTGCTTTTTGATTTGTACCCGTAAGGTACCGCCATGCGTTCAGTTCGATTTGTACCCGTAAGGTACCGCCATGCGTTCTGTTACTCCCTTATTCACCCCTATGACTTAGCAGGCAACTAAAAGAGTAATCTTAATGTGAATTAATTAATAAATTTTGTGATGATTTGCAAAATGATTATGTGAATAAACATTTGATGCATTTGTGATAATTGCCATTTGACTGGTGCCTTATGCACCCTTCTGTTCTGAATCCTTTATGGACACTTATATGGAAAGGTGTGGTATCTTCGGATACCCTTGTGTTTTGTATAATAAGGTGATATCTGTTAAATGAAAAGAAATATATCAAGTAGTGTTTGTTCTAATAGACATGTATGCAAAGATCCGAAATGCGTAAGAGTTAGTATGTGAATAATGCATATTATTAATCTGTTCAAGAGTTATGAGTATGCTTGTCTACATGATGCCTTTAGAAGGAATTATTGAAATACTTGATATGCATGATTAATATCGTTGAGAGCTTAGTAAATGTACTTTATGAATGTGTGTATATATGTGTTTATATGTTTAAATGAGTATACAAGTATGTAATATGTTATCTGCCTTCTAGATGTAGGCCTGGGTAAGCATATCGGTAAGAAATTATGTGCATTGTTTGTTGACTTTTAATGAATGTATTAAGTAAGTATCGATTAGTAAGCATGAGATAGAAACCGAATTTAAGAAAGATGTTAGGATTAATTCTAGAACTTGTGTGAATGAAGTTTTCTGTAAGAACTACGTGGTTCTGATTCCCAACCATAGGGATATGTATGAAGCTTGGAATGCTTATTTCAAGCCCGAACTAAATCGAAGAATTAAAGTGTTTTGTTTAGTTTTGAATACGTAACGATTTGATTAAATGAAATATTTTGACTTAAGAACTAATTAATGAGTCAAGTAAACGATAAGTATGTCTAATGTAATTTTTAATAAAATGTAACATAGTATTTTTCTGGGTAGGGTATATGAATGAATTTGCATATGAAATTGTTTAAGTTTTCGTATGAAAGTAACGATATGAGTTCACATTATCTGAAGCCAGTTTCCTTTATGCTTATGTCTGTATACGTATATCTATCGATTTGTATGTGTATAGCTCGGCAACCACTGCGAGTGGCTGCCCATTATTTGTTTAACCCAACTAAGCATTATCGCTTAGCACGGTTGTTTGTCCGTGCAGGTTAGGAGATCAGAGTAGTGTAGCGGTCCACTGAGGTTTGGCCAACGAGTTGCTAGATTTTCATAGGAAGTGTTTTTATTTTCGGAATGTAATTAAGTTTATTTATTAGCATCTGTAATAAGTTGTAATAATCTTTAGTGCGAATAATGGTGTGTGGATGACATAGGTTTAGGACGTGCATGTTTGGAGGTTATGATTTTAGAAATTTTATTGTTCTGATTTCTGCTTTGCCATGTGTGTCCGTGTCTGGTGACACCTTCTGCTCATTGTAGCTCTTCATCCTTCGATATGCTACGTGTGGGAGTTGGGGGTGTTACACTAAATGTTTTGTTTAGCTTTGAACAATAAATGGTTTGAACAAATGAAATGTTCTAACGTAAGTACTAATACTGTAATCTGTATGATTTTGGAAATGTTAGTAATAATGGGAATCGATATGACTTAATATGCCCCGCTAGCAAATGTATCTTTGGTAACCTAGGAGGTATAACTATTCACATAGTTAATTAAATGAATTAAGCAAACAATAAGTATGCATAATGTCATTGTAAATTACTAAGGTAATAATGTAAATTTTGGCTATGGTATGTAAATGAATGAATATAGGAAATTGTTTAAGTTTCGTATGAGAAAAAAAATATGAATTTATGATAGCTTTAACCGGTGTACTTTATATTTATGTATATATATATATTGATTTACATGTGTTTGCCTCGGTAACCACTGTGAGTGGCTGCCCATTATTTGTTTCCCCGACTAAGCGTTATCGCTTAGCTTGGTTGTTTGTCCGTGCAGGTTAGGAGATCAGAGTAGTGCAACAGTTCTCTGTGACTTTGGCCAACGAGTCGGTAGAAGTTATAGAATGTTTTTATTGATTGTCGGTTTGTAATTAATTTTATTTATTTAGCATTTGTAATGAGATGTAATAATCTTTAGTGCGAATGATGGTGTGTGTGAGATAAGTTTAGGATGTGTATGTGGTTGAGGTTCTAGATGTTAGAAATTTTATTACTCTAATTTCTGTATTACCATGTGTGTCTTTGTTTGGTAGCACCCTCCGCTCATTGTACCTCTTCATCCTTTGATATGCTACGTGTGGGAGTTGGTGGTGTTACAACCAGTACGACAGCTCTTCCCGCAAACACAAACTCATACCCCAGTGACACCCAAAACTATCACTATCCCAGCAATCCCCGGCCTAACTTCTCAAGCTGCCCAAACTCTCCTGATGTCCCTATCAGCTATAGCTGCTCAGGCACCAAATGTAGCACCCACAACCATTCCTCTAGCACCTCCCGTAATCCAAACACCCGCAACTGCTCAAATCACTACACAAACACCACCAGCCTTGTCAAATACACTGGTCCCCGG
Source organism: Excoecaria cochinchinensis (assembly GCA_947683425.1). Lineage (NCBI taxonomy): Eukaryota > Viridiplantae > Streptophyta > Magnoliopsida > Malpighiales > Euphorbiaceae > Excoecaria > Excoecaria cochinchinensis. Next base: position 12,211,720 of record CANTUQ010000004.1, read on the forward strand.
GAGTACTGTAACCTTGACAATCGAATAGTTTGAGAGGCTCTTCGAAGAGAGGATGTAAAAGTATCAGAATCGTAACACACTGAAATACCAAGGCAGTTTCAGGTCACCCCTATCTCGGGATATTTTAGCAACTCCTTTTCCTCAAATACAGTTGCCAAACTTGCCGAAATACAGTAGTAGTATTGATCCCCGACTTATTTGGATAAATTCCATCATACCATATTGGTGCACACTATAATGACCCAAAAAGTTCCTTAACAGTATTAAGGCATGTTTAGAGTGAATTAAAAATCATGAAGGATTTAATTGAAAGATTAAAAGGACTTAATTGCATAAAATAAAATAGTTTAGTGACTAATTGGAAAATTGTTGGATTAAGTGTTAAGTGGAGGATTAATTAAAGTAAGTGGGATTAATTAGGGTTAAGTGTGTTTAAGAAAACGGTAGTGGAGTCCATGTGTTGAGCCAAGAGTTTGCCACCTTGTTTATTGCATGCATATATAAGGTAGTGAGGAGGTTGGTTTTGGCATTTTGTTCCTTTTGTTGGCCAGGTGAGTTTTGCTTTGTTTCTTCATTTCCTTTATTCTTAGTCTTCATCTCATTCAAGGGTTTTATTGGTTGAAGTCGGAGAATCAAGTAGGAGATCAAAAGGTAAAGAGAAGTTTACTTGATTTGTGAAGTTGAAGGAGTTAGCTTCTAAAGGTTTGGGATTTTAACTCTTTTATTAATGCACGATTGATTTGATTGGGTGAATTATGGGTTTTGAAGAGTTCAATAACTCTTTTAGTTGTAAATTGTACTTGAGGTGGTATTATTGAATTAATAAAGCTCAGTGGGCAATTTGAAGTTATACTATATTTTGATTATTTGCTTGTTGATTATGTACTAGTTACAATTTGTGCCATTAGAAATGTTTGTGTGTGTGTTGTTTAGGATTTTTGGAAACATTTGAGTTTAATAAATGTAAAAGAAAAAGAAAGAAGATTGAATTGGTGAGTTTGGGCTCTATTGCGAGCGCGACATTAGGCGTGACCGTGACAGAGGTTGCGTTAAGCGATGGTTTGTAAGTTCGTGCTCTGTCGCGAGCGCGACAGAGGTATGTTTGAGTTCTGTCTCGAGACAATAGAGGTGTATGTTAGTCGGGTAATTTATAAAGTTGTTTGGCTTAGAAATTATAGTGTGGTAACTTAAGCGAGTATATGAATTGAATATTGAAGTTCGGGCTTGTTGATAAGCCATATGCATGTGTGAATGATGTGATTATGCAATTATTGTTTAATGTGACTAGGTGATGTTTTATAATATGATTGTAACACCCCCGCCGCCGCCCCCGTTGGAAGGGCGCCGGCGGGCGCGCTACCCGCCGCTCACTCACGACATACAGAAATATATACAAGAACACATGCACTAAGCGGAAGCATTCAATAACAAAAATAAAGACAAAACATAAACTCTTAAAAATCAAAACGTACTTATATATAATATCCAAAATATTACATCTTAAATCCTTTTTTTAAAAAAAAAGGAAAGAAAAAAATATATAGAAGTCACTTTACAAAAAGAGTAATAACTATAAAAAGAGTTACAGGAGGAGATAACAAAAATAACTCTACTCCTATGTGGCCGACCTGCAGATGTGCGACACGAGCGAGCTCCCAAAAAATCCTGTCACCTACACGGGACAAGAACCCGTGCTAAGCGATAATGCTTAGTGGGGAGGAACAAACACAACAGAACACTATACAAGATAATAAGCATTAACGTACAGAATGCATGAAGCAAATACCATAATCAAGATCACGCAATGAGCAAAACACTTCACTAATCCCACTAACATACACAATTCACTGGGAATCAGAATACAGAGATATAATACCCAGAGTGAAATAATAGAAAGCACTAAACCATTACACTAGCCAGAATTACACAATACTTCAAACAATAGCCTGAATTCAATGGTGGAGGATACGGGAACATTACACGGGAGACCGAAGCCTCAAAATAGTTTTTATACCCGAAGGTAGCGCGGGAGATCAGAGTCTCAAAACATTTTATCACTACACGGAAGATGACCATCTCGGAGGTCAACCGCTTCGCCGAAACGGGGCGGATACGGGCAGCTGCACTCACTAACCCTTCTTAAGTATACTTAATTATCCAATACCTTGACACTCCAGGCTCGACAACACATTCACTAACACGACAATACAAAATCAAAGCAAGGTTCGACACACGACTCTAACATTAAATAAATTCATAACTAAGACACTAATACCATGAGATCACGGATCATAAGCACAATCATATTCCATGCAATAGAGAGAAACCGTGCAAAGTAGAACAAAAGGAACACATTCGGAAAATAGGGCAAGCAGGAAGGGCCTCTATTGCGATCGCGATAGTGTCGTGCTCGCGACAGAGCACGCGGCACCTCCTCGTGAGCTCGCGCCAGAAGGCTTGCTCGCGACGAAGTACGCTAGGCAGATTCGCACAATCGAGCTCTGTCGCGGTCGCGACAGAGACCAGTTTCTTTCCCCTCGCGTGCACGCGCGGCAGCATGCTCGCGCGGGGGACTCGGCTACCGAGCTCTCTGTCGTGGTCATGACAGAGGACTCTCTAGCCACAAGGGACCAATCCGTATTCTATCGCGATCGCGACAGAACCCAGAATTGCCCAAAATCTGCACTTTTCCTACTCTTTTCACACACAAACCTTCATACATGCAAACAACATATACAACCACTTACCTCAAGCCTCCTGCACATCATCGCATCATTCTCAAGCCACATAAACACATTTTACACAATAATCAAACATCAATTCATCATGGATTCACTCACAACCAAACTCAAAATTCAATAACATAACATGTTCATGTTCCAAAAACACATACTATCCTCACTATATCACTCACATTTCACTATAAATCACTACTTAATTTAAACATGCATTCATTTAACAAAACACTCAAGGTTATAAGTAACATGCAATCACAAAATAGAATTGATCCAAGGAGAAATTAAGAGAAAAACATAATCCACAAACACAGCTCCCAAACACTTGCATGCACTCAAACACACTCCCAAACCTGGAAAATGAAGCTTCAAACCGGGCTCTTCACAATCCCACCTTGTCTTTACCTTTGCTCTTCCTTCTCTCTTCCGATTCTTGCACAAACCAAATCAAATCAATTACTCCAAAAACCCAAGAACAAAACCTTATAAAACCCAACTAAAACCGAAGAAGGAGAAGAAGAAAATAACCCCAAGAAAACCCAGCCACTTACCTCTTACAATCCTTCAAGAACTTAGCTCAAAAACTCCAAGAAAACACAAGAGGGAAAGGTTGAGAGCAGAAAATGGTATCAAGAGGGAAAGAGAGGATGGGAAAGAAGAAGAAAAGAGAGAGAGAGAGCTAGCTTCCACGGGAAGCTAGGCAAAATTCTGCCCCTCCCTTCCCTCTCTCCTACTTTACCATTAATACTCACCTACCCTTGCCACTTGTCACAATCCTAGAGAATCAAACCATCCACTTTGACTTATCCACTCTTGGCACCATACACTAAACACACACAAGCTTCTCTTACACAAATATCTCCAATGCACCAAACTTCACTCACACCATAATATTTCTTATTACCCACTAATCATCCAAGGCACCATGCACACATAAACCACACAATAAAATCCCTTAGTCCACTTATATCCTACTACTATACACTACAAGCACACCATAACATTTCCTTCACTTAACTTATTACTTAATTAATTAATTCCTTAACAAATAATTTCTTATTATCCAAATTTTCTCTTACTTAATTACGAAAATACCCTTACTTCCCTTACTTACCACGCAGATTCCGATCAGGCCCTTTTTAGGTTGTTACAATGATAAAACGAATATTGAATGGATTAGTTCTTTAGCTTGCAAATCAAGTCATGGATAGGTAGGTATACCTATAAGGGTTATTGTTCGCAGTTGCTGGTGTTAATGCCCGTTTGGTATCTAGTGTTGATGCCATTTGGTATCTAATGATTCGAGATTTTCATATCTCTAGTGTTGATACTGTTTTTCCCCCGTATCTAGTTATTGATACCCGAGTAGTATCCAGTGTTCCCATTATCCACTGCTATATTGATTCAGGTTATATTAGGATTGTTATTTCATTGATTAATTATAGTATTATGTTAATATGTTATATTTGCCATGATATAGTAACATTTCAGGGATCACTGTATCATTTATATGCTAGTGATATTAATGAACTAAAGTATATATTATTGAATTGTAACACCCTATACCCATAAGTAGCACGGATATCGGATGTTGTGATACTGCACTGGAGTACACTGAAAGCACTCAAAAAATTCAGTAGAATTTTTTTTTTGTTAATAACAATCACAAACACACATATACAAAACCTTAACAATACACTAACATATAAATCAAATACTTATACCCTACATCATTGTTTTCATCTACTGCGATCGTATACATGCCATGCCAATCCATCTATCCTTACTGTCGAATACATCGCCCAATCGTCAGTACATCTTCGGCCACATCAAATTTACTTTAACCTGCGCGCAATAACACTTTACGCGTTGAGCATTAAAATACCTAGTGGTGGATACATATCTTAAATTTTCCATAATTAACTCTATATGCATGCATAAACAGTGTACTTTCTTAACTACACTATTAATTCTTTACTTTAGTCATTTATCACTATATCTTTTGTTCTTATTTCTGTAACTATACTTTATCATTACTTTATCATTTCTATTTCTAATGTCAGTATCTTTATTATGTGTACTAATAATCTTAACAATTTGTATCACTACGTTCGGTATGTCAATTAACAATCATTTACACTAACAATCCTTGTTATTACTTTTTCTATATATTCAAAGTCTTTAGTCTCATTCTTTTTGCTTATCACTTATTTACAATCTATATTAGGGTACATCATTAATCACCTTATCACTCATTAGAACTGTCGTTAATGTTACTCTTTGTAGTACCAATTTAATATTTTAATTTTCTTTAAACCCTTAACTCTTTCTTTACTTTTTCTTTTAATTATAGTAACTCTTTTACGTTATATGGTTACATTTATATTTCCCACTTTATTCAAAATCTTACATAGTTTATTTAATTTCATTAACTGCACTTCGAATTATATCCATAAATTATTGACTCTAGAATACCATTTATTGACTTATTTGTACATTTATTATTTCTATCATAACTCTTTTATTTTATTTCTCTCGGTCAACGTTATTACTATAATTATCAACATTTTCACCAATCTTTACCTTACACTAACAATTCCATGCGCATTTACGATAATATAAATTTTTACATTAATATCATTCTTGTTATTTTTATTATTAATTCATTAACTACTTTCAACAACATTCAATTGTATGATTAACTTTACCGTGTCCATTTTTCTCTTTGATTTTATCACTGCCTTACCAATTTCATTACTATTTGTTACTATTATCTTTCTAGTTATTATTCTTCAATAATAATCACTTAAATGTTGTTACTATATTTTATTTGATAAACTATACAATTAATTTCATTGAGTCTTTTTAATACCATTTCATAGTCATGCATTATAATTTAAATTCACTAAAGTCTTTCTAATAATTTTACTATAAATAATTTACAGTTTAGTTCTCCACATTTGCCATAATTACGAATTTACCCATATGTTTCACTTTATTAATATTATCATTATTATTATTCTCATTATTAGTTTTATTAATTTCTATTATCATTTCTTAATTACAAATATATAACCAATTCAGTGCTCTTACGATTTCACTTAGTAGTCCATCCCCTTCTCAATTTACATTTAAGTCCTAACATTAGCCTTATTATGGTCAATTACATTTAAGTCTCTCATTTTTCACTTATTTACGAGCATGCCACAATTTACCTTTTTGCCCTTCATTGCCACTTATTTACAATTCCATCATTATCTTAAACTTTATTAAGTTGCACACACATTCACAATCACTATATATGTATAAATCAATTATAACTATTATACAGTTAATAATCATTTATACAATAATATTCTATAATCCTTGATTATTTATTCACTAATTATAACTTATGCGATTAATACCTATATTATTAGTTAATTACACTTTATTTTCTTAATTAGACTTACTATTGTAAATTTATAATTAGGTCCTTAAACTTTTATCAATTTACAATTTTATCCTTAATTGTCTCGTATTTACAAAATTACCTCTTAATAATTTTATTCTCGTTTTTTTTTTATTACTTGACCTATAAATTACCATTTAATCCTTACACTGTCATCTTTAAACCAATTTACACTTTAATCCTTATATTTCCATTTTACCATTCAATTTCACTATAATTAAAATCATGGCACTAGTTATTCTTAATTTCACATTTAATTTATTATTAACATGCAAATTTACATTTTAGTCTTTCCAATAATATTTTCATGCAAATTATAGTCTAGACCCTAACTTATCATTGAATTTCATCATTAATCGTTTAATTACACTTTTTCTATTCAATAACACTTAATATCTTAATTATATTTTTAATTACTATCTTACCCCTACACTTTTCATTTCCTTTAACTTAATCCTTAAATCGCTAATTTAATTCATTTATCCACTTTGATACTTACATTAGTCAATAATTACACTTAAGTCCTTTAAATTGCCATTTCTTTATAAAGTTTCATTTAGGTCCTTAACAATTTCAACAATTCCAATTATGTCCCCATCTTTTTTAATAATCCCATATATGTCCCTACTTTTTCAATAATTCCATCTATGTCCCTTCTTTTTCAATAATTTCAATTATGTCCCTAACTTTTACATTAATACCATTTATGTTTCTCATCTTTTTAATAATTACAACTATGTCCCTTATTTTCTCTTAATGACCAAAATACCCTTGTTTATATTCATTTTACTCCTCAATCATTATACAGCGTACAAAATTATATTTTAATCCCTATTTACCACTTTTACTCCAAATTACAGTTTAGTCCTTATTTTACTATTTCTTCACTTCATTATCACTTCTATTACACTTTTCACCTAATCTACACTATTTTCCACTATTAAGTGCAAAATTACCGTTTTACCCCTAAACTTTCTATTTCTTTCAATTTAATCCCATTTTCACTCATTTTCTTATTTATCACTATTTTAATTAATTTTATTAGATAATTACTATTATGCCCCTAGTATATACCCGGTAGAAAATCTATTGACCGAATATGCGGGACGTGGACCCCACAGATCCACTACACTATAAAATGATCCCGATAGGATCATTTATCACTGCACTGTACTGCACTGTTCACTTTAATCACTATACACTGCGACGAACCGTCATTGGCCTATCAATAGCGAGTCGCCATGACTCGTGCCGCGGTGTGAAATTCCTATGGCTAGCTAATTATATGCTGGACTAGATTTCACTACCAGATCACTACTAAGGGCAATAATTATCAAAATTTCACTTAAATCATATATCATAACAACATGTATCATTCGACCATATCATTATTTTCACTTAAAAATTTGCATACACACTCATTTATCACTATTTAATCATTTCATGCTATTATAAGCAATTAAAGATCAAAATACACATTAATAATCCTATCTATCACATTCGGCCAAGGTATTAATTTTTACACTATAATTATATCTAATTCACTTAATAACTTTTTCATGTCATTTACATGTTATATTCATCATAAATATCAATTACATGCCTTATTAACGAACATACCTCATTAATTCCTTTAATATTCCATTCGGCCAACACTACATTTGTAACACCCCCTACGCCCCCATTGGTAGGATGCCGGACAGTGCTACCGATGCTCACTCACATACATGCACACATAAACTAAGTGGAAGCATACATTCATACATAAAAACATACAAAAATACAGCAAAAATTAAAACTTTAAAGAAACATCATCTTCATGCATTAATATAATAAAATTCATTATGAGAATAGCCTGATCACAACTGGCAAACAAAATAATTACATTTCCAAATACTACCCTCCGATCTTACATATAAATACATATACAAATAGAGACAGAATTCAAAATATAGGAGCTGAAAATAAAAATATAACAAAACACTTGAAACTCCTATGTGGCCGACCCTGCAGATGCGAGACTCAAGTGAAAACCAAAAACCTGCCACCAACACGGGAAAAGAACTCGTACTAAGCGACAATGCTCAATGGGGAGGAACAAAAACAAAAGGACACTGTATGACTATAATCATACACAATACATATAAATTGCACACATATACCAGGTTCACTAAAATGTCAGAATCAGAGGATGCAAAATGCGTAAACACTAAGATATCTAAACAAGCAGTTATAATATAGGAATATCGAAACACTAACCACAAACCGATACACAAGGTTAAAAAGGAACCATCACATATTACGAAAATTCAACAAGTCATGCCAATATAGGTGCGTACACATACAGAAATACTTACTGAGGCAATCCGCGAGATATCATGCATAGCATACCAAAATCATCATAGACACATCATAACATAATCACTAATTATCCAACATGCAGTTATGGTGCAAAATGCACATACATTAGTTGGAACTGATGCACAAAATCAATTGCATAGCACTCCCACATCCCAATACTAATACATATAATAGCATACAATAAAATGTAAACACATACCAACATGCCGAAATCACTACAATAACTGAGGCCCAAGAAACATATAACATGACACTACATTCATAACATTCGAGAGCTCAAGATCACAATCATAATCACATATCTCTAGTCATAATCGAACGAATTCACATTTCTATCAGCATAACATTCACATTCTTATATTTATAACAACAAAACACCTATACAGATAAAGCATCATGCTAAGCGATAAACGATTAGCGGGGGAAACATAACAAAAGAGTGGACGGCCATTCACAATGGTCGCCAAAGCAAACACATACGATATGACATATGCGGATATGAGCATACATAATATAAACATACTTGAGTCACATGTGCATATACATTAAATTCGAATCACTATTATAGCATTCCAAAACTTATAATCACCTTCCGATACTAACTGACTATTGCATAACACATACGATATGGCATGTGCGAATAATCACATCAGATATAATCATGTTTGCATAGTAAAGACATACATTCAGAAGCTCATATCCACATTCTATGTACAATAATAACTGATTTCTCATACTTATCATTAGGCACATTCGAATATCATAATCTTGTAATCATTTCAAAGCAGAACATAATGAACAAAGCACCTGCTGACTCACAATAGTGGATAACGAGTGTACAGACAATACCTTACGGGTACGAATTGGCCAAAGAGGTACCTTACGAGTACGAATCGAAAACCATTTAATTTTATCACATTTAAAACCATTTTACTGAGGGGGGATCTTAACAAGATCCAAACACATTAAAAAGGATCGCGAGGATCTGAACACATTAAAACGGGTTTGAGAGGAACCAAACGGGGGACCTGATCGCGGTTCAAACGTCCAAAGGTGCTGCAACTAAAGAGACTCTATTAGGCATGCCTAACTATCCACTTAGACTGACTCTCGCAGGTCATGCGTAATACCGATCACATTTAAGCATAACACATTATTCATAGCAAGACTCACAAATCTTAGACTTGCATAATAAATCAACCCGTTTCATAATATCCACCAAATTGCTCATATATCATTCATTGGTTTATGAACGTATAGTTCATTACATTAATCATGCATAAGATCCAATTACACAATTTAAAACTCAGCAATATTTATATCCAAAACACAGCATATAATTTATCATGGGTAACATGTTATTTGTCATGAAGAAGTCATGATATTACACATATAAAGAAAATAATATAGCATACAGCAGTGAAAAGCCAAGAAAAGACATTTAAAATCCATTTTAGAAAAATAGAGCATGAGAGAAAAACAGGGCATACTGGAGTCATTGTCGCGATAATGTCGCGCTCGCGACAACATCGGGGTTTTCATATCTTAACAAAAATGCAGGAAGCCTAGAAAATTCAAATCAAAACCATTTTCACCCAAATCAAACTTAAACTCCACTTACCTTAAAAATAGGCCTTCCAAACACCATAACCAACAAATACAACATATTCCATAATTAATTTCAAATAAATCATCAGGTCATAAATCAATATCTCAAAACCCACATATGAACATCAACTCAAGGAAAGTTCCCAAACTCATGCATAACCCATTCCAATTCCAAACAAACATTGAATAATATAGCACAGTAAAATATACCGTTAAATAATAAGAGGAAACATAAATGACACTTAATACTATTTAAAAACATAAAATAGTAAAAACGGGACGAAAACGGAAAGAATCGAAAACATCAAAATCTGGGGGACAGTAGCGCTTTACACGGCGGTATGACCAATCCATACCGCCGTGTAAGGCACTTTACACGGGGGTATGGCCTAGTCCATACCGCCATGTAACATGCCCAACACGCTAGGCAGTAACATTTCACACGGCGGTATGACCAGTCCATACCGCCGTGTAAAATGCCAGAAAAGGCCTTGAAGAACACTCATGATCCACACGGTGGTAAGGCCCTCCATACCGCCGTGTGACTCACCCAAATTCCAGATTTTTGCAGAAAATTAACCCAAGTTTTACCCCAAAACAAACACACTTCAAAATCACACAAACATACCATTAATAACCTAACTCGAAAATCACTTTTCCACCTTAAAAACTCACATACAACATGCAATAATCATGGTACATCATTCAATCAACTAGCCATTGAACATCCATAATCCAACAACTATCACATATGCAAAATTCACAAATTCACAATCTTAAATCCACAATATAAATTCTTAAGTTAACTAACTCAAACCTCATGTCACACAAACCATTTTAAACTGCAAACCTCATACAATTTCTAGAAATTCATCAAACACAAGATCATCAAAACACAACATTTTCCCAAATTAATTCATGCATATACACATACCAAATCACTCAAAATTTCAGACATCAACACACACACACACTGACTTGATCCGAAAAGAGAAAGAAGGTAGAAGCAAACTCCCAAACTTCCAAACCAAATCAAACCAGACATAACAAAAATAAAGCTCCCAAACCTCTTTGAAGCATAACCCAGCTGTCCTCTTCAAACTTCAATCTTTAATCTTCTCTTTACCCTTGCTTTGCTCTTCTTATTACCCAGAACTTGCACAAACAAAACCCAAAAATTACTCATCCAAAACCTTAGCTCAATAACAAGCAAAACTAGAAGAAGGTGAAACCCAAAATGCAGGAAACCCTAACCCCAAACACTTACCTCTTCAAAGCTGACCCAAAGCATAACCAAAGCACCAACAATCACCAGCAACAAGAAAGACAAGGAGGAAAGGCAGCAAAATGAAGAAGAAAAGAGGAATAGGGGACGGGAAGATAATAGAACAGGAATGCATAATTTTTCTGCATTCTCCCTCTTCCTTAACCCTTTTCTTTCTTCTTCATTCAATGCACACACCTACCAAGTCCACATGGCAAAATCCTATTGGTCCCAACAAATTATCTTGACTTATTCCCGTTGATCCTTGGCAAAACCCACTTAGCTCCTACACAAATGCTACTTGGTCACTAAAACAAAATTCTTCCTTTACTAACTTTTAATCCCTTTCCAAATGGGTCCCTAATTGTTCCAATCCCATGCGTAACTACCGAATTACCCTCAAATTCTCGACTCACCATGCAAATTTCGACCAAGTCTATTTTGGGTTGTTACAACATTAATTCACTATGTTTGTTTTTCATTCCTTTAATCACTCCATCATACCTTACACAAATTATACACATTACAAACATCATTTATATGCCATAAACAATTAAGAATTTTTAAGTATTCCTTGTGTTTCCATTCGGCCTAAGTTAAAATTTTCATACCATAATGTTTTAATTTATCTTAAGCACATTTATACACTTATTGAAGTCCACTAATCATGTTTATCAAGTTAGATTCAATTATACATGCATATTTCACATACTTTATGCTTAAACATAACCTAAAATCATGCATCCTTAATGGAAAATGAAGGATATTGTATCCACTAACCTTATTTCCTTGTTCTCCACATCTTAAGCATGTCTTCCATGCCTTTACTCCTTGTAAAACCATCACCTCCTTAGATTTATTCATGTGGCCGAATATACTATCCAAGGAAACCACCATCAATTTGCTTCCCTTTTGCAATATAATTACATAAATATCATCTATATCCTAAACTATCTATTGGAACCTTTGAATTAAATTATAGAACCCTAGAGCACTTACATCAATTTTGACACATAACCTTAAACCCTTGATTTTTTCCCACTTTAATCTCCTCAAATGAAAAGTAGAGGCTACTACCATGTGATAGAGGGCTGAACTTTTCTTAGGAGGCTTGGATTTTGGGAAAGATTTGAAGAGAGGAGGAGAAAATTTGGTGAAGAGGAGAAGTATGCAATTTGGCCAAAGGGAATGGAAGAGGATCTGCTGGATTTCTGCTGATTTCTCTAGAAAAATCTGATATTTCAGCCTTTATATAGCCTCTCTTAATGGGCCAAGCCATGAGCCAATCAATTGGGCCAACCCAAAAGCCTATTTAGGTATTTTAAGCCCATTTAGCAATCCAAAAATAATTTCTCTTACTTCTCAAACTCAATTTCTCCCAAAATCAATTCTATAAGTCTTAAAATATATAATTTAGCCTCTACATAAAATTTCAACTCAATCGGAGACCATTTTTCGGTCTGATAATTTCTTACCGGTCCGATAACTCAATTTTCTGTCTCACCGTAAAATTTATTTTTCACTACTATATGATTCTCCATAATATTTCAAGAAAATCCATGCTTTAAAATAATTTTTTTGAAGTCCATAACTCCATTTAGAGTTCGGTCAAACCTTGGTCAAACTAGTCAAACTAAAGTCAACTGGTCCGATCGGTCCGGTTCACTGGTTGAACCGATCCAGTTCATTTTTCATCATTGACCTTAATTAATTTTACTCTTAATAACTCATTTAACCTTTGTTCCATCTCATTCAGGGTCCTTATCCGGCCCAGTTCAATTGAACCGGTTCGATTCATCCATTTTTCAGTGTCACCATAAAATTACTTTTTCACTGCCAAACTGTTTTACACACTATTATGAGTCTAACTATACCTTCAGATAACTTTTCTATAGCTCCTTTGTTCCATCTCATTCAGGGTCCCAAACCTGTATTCTATAGCTCCAATTACTTGGTGCCACTACCTCCTGCCTTCTCCTTGCCCTTAAGATTGTGAGGAGGCTCAACAAATGACCAAACCCACAAAATCAAACAACATAACCCTAGATTGAATCCTAAACAAGAAATAGGAAAAATGAAGAAGAAGAAGAAGAAGAAAATGCAGCAAATTACCAAATATAGTTCTTAAAATTACCAAGATCCACCACTAATCCAACCAAGAGGAGGGAGCCAAGGTGAGCAAGAGAAAAAAGGGAGAAGAGGAGAATGCAAAGAGAGGGGAAGAGAAGAACGGGAGAGCAGTAATTCAATTTCTGCTCTCTCTTCTCTCTCTTTCCTTACTAATACCCTCCACTATTCCCCTTTCCACATGGCTCCCCAAGATTGGTGGGTCTTAATAATTCACACCCTGCAAGCATGCTATACACCACATACAAGACTTTCCTTACCAAAGCACACACTATAACCATGTATGCACTCACACATTAGCACAACTCACTCACTCACTCACATCCTACAAACATGTGAGCATGCACACACAAACCCAACTAAATGCACATACACCCTAATAAGCTATATGTACACACACTCTAGTAAAAATCCCAAAACATGCATTTTACCCAAAATGCCCTTATCACATGCCTTCACACATATAATGCACACATGCACAAATGGCAAACATGGCTCAAACTATTAGGGGGAAAACGGGGTGTTACAACTCTCCCCTACTAACAAGAATTTCGTCCTCGAAATTCTCACCTTAACTGAACAAATGCGGATACTGAATCCTCATCGATGCCTCTGGTTCCCAAGTCGCTTCCTCGACTCCGTGATGTTGCCAAAGAACCTTGACCAGAGGGATTTGCCTGTTCCTCAACTGTCTCATTTCCCGAGCTACAATAGCTATCGGCTCTTCATCATGGGAGTAATCCGGCTCGACAAAAACATCTTGAACCGACAACACATGCGATGGATCCGATCTATACTGACGACGCATAGAGACGTGGAAGACATTGTGCATCTTAGCCAACTCCATCGGTAAAGCCAACCTATAGGCTACCGGACCAACTCTATCCAGAATCTCAAAAGGTCCAATGAACCAAGGACTAAGCTTAACTTTCTTGCCAAAACGTAATACTTTCCTCCAAGGTGAAACCTTAAGGAAAACTTTGTCACCGACTTCAAACTGAATATCCTTTCTCTTTAGATTGGCATAGGATCTCTGCCTATCCTTAGCCACCTTCAGATTCCGCTGCACAACTCTTATCTTCTCTTCGGTATCTCTAAACATTTCAGGCCAAATAAAAGATCTCTCGGTCAACTCTGTCCAACAAACCGGAGTCCTACACTGTCGACCATACAAAGCCTCAAACGGTGACATACTAATGCTCGACTGATAAATGTTGTAGTAGGCAAACTCCATAAGCCGCACATACTAATCCCAACTACCAGAAAAGTCCAAAGCACAAGCCCAAAGCATATCCTCTAAAATCTGGATAACTCTGTCAGCTTGACCATCTATCTGAGGATGGAACGCGGTACTGAAATTCAACTTGGTACCCAAAGCTCTCTGTAATTTCTTCCAAAACTTAGATGTGAACCTTTGATCCCGATCTGAAACTATCGACAAAGGCACTCTATGAAACCGAACTACCTCATCCACATACTCATTGGCTAGCTTATCCATCAAGTAATCCACTCTAACCGGCACAAAAACAAAGCCAAAACTGACTTTTGACTCAAAGCATCTGCAACCACATTGGCTTTACCCGGATGGTAATCCACAATGTAGTCGTAGTCCTTGAACAACTCTAACCATCGACGTTGCCTCATGTTCAACTCTTTCTGTGTGAGAAGATATTTCAAACTCTTATGATCCGTAAAGATCCTACAGTTCTCCCCATACAGATAATGCCACCAAATCTTCAAAGCGAAGATCACAGCCGCCAATTCCAAATCATGCGTCGGATAGTTCTTCTCATGTGGCTTTAACTGACGAGATGCATAAGCCATAACTTTACCCTCTTGTATCAATACACATCCGAGCCCAATACCCCAAGCATCACTGTACATCACAAACTCTTTACCCGAGGTAGGTTGAGTCAGTATAGGAGCTTTAACTAACAAACTCTTCAATCTCTCGAACCACAGCTGACACTTTTCTAACCATTCAAATCTAACTCCTTTCCTCAATAGTCTAGTCATCGGAGTAGCAATAAAAGAAAAACCCTTCACAAACCGACTATAGTAACCAGCCAAACCAAGGAAGCTTCTCACTTTCGGGACATTCCTAGGCGCTTTCCAATCCATAATCGCCTCAATCTTAGTTGGATCAACTTGGATACCCTTAACCGACACAATGTGACCCAAGAAGGACACCTTTCGACGCCAAAAGTCACACTTGCTAAGCTTTGGAAACAACTGATGCTCCCTTAACACTTGCAAAACTAACCGGAGATGCTCCTCATGCTCGCTCTCATCCTTCGAGAAAACCAAAATATCATCTATAAACACTACTACAAATCGATCGAGATATGGCCTAAATACCCGGTTCATCAAATCCATGAAAGCCGCAGATGCATTGGTCAAACCAAATGGCATTACAAGAAACTCATAATGGCCATATCATGTCCGAAATGCAGTCTTAACCACATCCGCATCCTGAACTCGCAACTGATAATAACCCGATTGAAGGTCAATCTTGGCAAAGACACCTGCACCCCTAAGCTGATCAAATAAATTCTCGACTCTAGGCAAGGGATACTTGTTCTTCACTGTGACCTTATTGATTTGCCTATAGTCGATACACATCCTCAAAGAGCCATCTTTCTTCTTAATAAACAAAACTGTGGCTCCCCATGGAGATATGCTGGGTCGAATAAAACCCTTATCCAATAACTCTTGTAGCTGAGTTTTGAGTTCTCTCAACTCTACAGGAGCCATCCGATAAGGTGCTTTCGAAATGGGTGAAGTACCCGGCATAATCTCTATGGACAACTCCACTTCTCTCTCGGGAGGCAAACTAGGTAATTCACTTGGGAACACATCACTAAACTCCCTAATAACGGGGATACTATCAATCTCTACATGATCATCCTTTGAATCCAAAACAATTGCTAAGAATGCCTCACAACCCTTTCTCATAAATCTCTTAGCTTGCATGGCGGATATCACATTACTCAAGGAACTCGAACCCAAACCATAAGCAACAATAGGAGACTGATCTCTATCCCGAAGCACAACTACCTTCCTATGACAATCCACAATTGCCCGATGCTTACTAAGCCAATCCATACCCAAAATCAGATAAAATTCCCGGAAAGGCAACTCAATCAATTCAGCAGGAAACTCAACACCCTGAACCAAAAGGGGACAATTCCTATGCACTCTACTCACATTGACACTGTGCCCTAAAGGACTGGTCACACAAACCTCATAATCTAACTGGTCAACATCATGCATCTTATCAAACAATATACTTGTGCACAAATATGAGTGTGTGGAGCTAGGGTTAATTAGAGCATATAACTCAGTGTCAAAGAGTAGGAACTTACCTGCAATCACATCAGTGGCATCTTGCTCATCCCAAGCTCTCATGGTATACGCTCTAGCAGGAACCGTCAAAGGATGATCACCTGACTATGATGGAGCTCCCTCTCTATGCCGACCACCTCGACCTCTACCTTAGCCTCTACCACGACTGGCTTACGGAGCATTAGAACAAACTCTACTAGCCTCTCGCTGATCACCAGAAGCCTCACTAATCCTCGAACAATTAGCCAAGTAGTGATCAGTACTACCACATCTGAAACAACCTCCTGTGAGCCACCTACACTCACCCCAATAGCGCTTATTGCAGTGCGAACACTCAGGCAACACATCAGGTTTCAAACCAGAACCACCTCTGCCAGAACCAAAACCCCTAGCAGAACCTTGCCTCCTACCTCTCGAAGCCGGACCTGAAGACTCATCATGCGGGTTCCTAGATCTCTTACCCGATGATGATGACGATCCAGATCCTCCACGAGGGGGATTCCTACTCTGAGCTCTCTCTCTCAAAATTGACTCAGACGTCTCAGCCCGAACAGCCGCTTGCACAATCTGATAGTATCCAATACCTAGAGTACTCATCAGAGAAATAATCATAGCTCTTAGCGATTCATTCAACCCAGTCTTAAAGTGCCTACAACGAAACTCTTCAGTTAGAACACCTTCAGGAGCATACTTAGCCAATCGATTGAACTCTTTCTCAAACTCTGAAACCGTCATCACCCTCTGCTTCAGACTCAAAAACTGTGCCCCCTTGGCATCCTTGTACTCCTGGGTTATGTACTTACTTGTAAATTCCCTATCAAAGAACTCCCATGTAACTGGGTCGGGAAACTGAGGATGCCTTAGAACCAACTTCCACCAATCATAGGCGGATCCTTGTAACAGGGCTACTACACACTCTACTCGCCTCTCCTGAGGACACCGAATCTCATCCAAAGCTCACTCTACCTTCTCTAACCACTTTTCAGTATACTCTGATTTGTCTAAACCAGTCCCATAAAAGTCCTCTGCACCAGCTTTCCTTAAATTCTCAGTAGGGACTCTAGGAGCTGTCACACTTTCAATGACCCTAGCCATGTCCTATGAAATCTTCAACATAACCTCAAAAGGCATGGCTGCGGCCTCAGGTTGCACCCTAGTAGGTTAAGCCGACACAGATACAAAAGGATCTATAGCTTGGGGATTCACACTTTCAGCGGACCCCTCAAGCGATCCACGAACTGAACAAAAATCCATCTAAAAGAAAGACAAAGACAACCGTATCAGCCAACACAGTCCTAGACATATACACAAAGATGCACAATGCCTAAAATACCAAAAACTGTAACACCCCTTCCCATACGTAGGAGGACCCATCCGCAAGGGAGTGAGAACTCGTATGAGTAAGGGTGTCACCAAGCAGAATAGTGCAAAACATTCATTCACATAATATAAACATATATACAATTTGCAAAAATTAAAAACTTTATATGGAAACATCAGAATGATCATGCATTAATATAATAACATCTATTATAATAATGTTCTTATAAAAAACTACTATTACAAAATAGTTACAACTATCAGAGATACATAGCGGAAGCTTACAAAAATGATATACAAAAGATATATCACTATTACAAAATAATAATGATAAAAAAATATAGCCCTAACACTAAACCCTCTGTGTTGGCTTGACTGGCGACGACTCTCCCAATAGCTAAACGCCTTCTGCACCTGCACGGGTGAAAACACCGTGCTAAGTGATAACGCTTAGTGGGGAAACAAACAATAAATAATGGACGACCATTCACAATGGTCGTCAAAGCAAATCACATACATAATGGCATACTGAACATCATAAGATATAATCATAATAGAATTCATTCATCACCCTTCAAAGGTTCAATAAACACATTTATATGCCAATAGATTCATATGCTCATAATGGCGTCCATCAGATTCAAATACTTATAATCATACTCATATGGATACACATACTGATAATCAAACCAAATCAAAAAATAGCACCTGCTGACTTACAGTAGTGGATAACGAGTAAACGCATAGAGGTACCTCACAGGTACGAACCGAAAAACAATATCATATTATCTCTTATCAAACTATTTTATAAAGGAATCTTAAAGAAGATTCGAACACGTAGAAGTTCGCGAGGAACAGAATAGGGACCTGATCGGGGTCCAGAACAGTACAGAGGCTGCAGCAAAAGGACTCTTTTAGGCATGCTTAACTATCCACTAGACTGACTCTTGCAGGTCATGCATAACACAATTCACATCTAGGCATATCTTATTGAGTTCACAAGTTAAGACATAAATAATACACTCTTAATTCAACCATAGTATTTCAGCAATATGACCTAACAAAATACCATGTAATGATATTAGATAAATAATATAACACTAAATAATATTTAAAACCAATAAATAACGAAAAAGGAACGAAAACAAAGGAAATCGGAAAAGTTTCAAAAATCTGGCCAGTAGTGGTTTACACGGCAGTATGACATTTTCTTACCATCGTGTAAGCCACTTTACACGGGGGTATGGCAAAACCATACCACCGTGTAAAGCACACACCTCAAAAAACTACTAAGGCAGAATGACTTTACACAGCGGTATGGAATGTCCTTACTGCCGTGTAAAATCACCGCTTAGAAATTTTCACAAGGCAGAATGACTTTACACGGCGGTATGGGGCAACCTTACTGCCGTGTAAAATCTAGGCCTTTAAATTCTGGGGAAGTCTCATGATTCACACGGGGGTATGACTATCCATACCGCCGTGTGGGTCACCAGAAACCCAGAATTCCATCAGCAAATAGCCAAATCACACACACCAAAAACACCTACTTAAAACTAACTTTTCAAAACACTAACACCAACTTAAAACTCACCTTTTTCAGCTCAACATTCAAGCACCACATGCAATAGACATACTTAATCATTCAATCCATCCAGCCAATTCGAATCCACAATCTAACAAATTCACACATGCATATTCCATCAAAAATCACCATCTCAAAATCACAACAAAAATCTTAATCCAACATACCCAACCTCAAAGCATTAAAACCATCATACAACTCATTATAACTCCATAAACCAACTAAATTTCCAGAAATCATACCAACACTCAAAATCATCATAAAACATCAACTTCAAAGAAAAGTCCCAAACCTGTATTCCTTAGCTCCAATTACTTGGTGCCACTACCTTCCGCCTTCTCCTTGCCCTTAGGATCGCGAGTAAGCTCAACTAACGACCAAACCCACAAAATTAAACAACACAACCCTAGATTGAATCCTAAACCAGAAATAAGAAAAATGAAGAAGAAGAAGAAGAAAATACAGCAACTTACCAAATACACTTCTTAAAATTACCAACAACCACCACTAATCCAAACAAGAGGAGGGAGCCAAGGTGAGCAAGAGAAAAAAGGGAGAAGAGGAGAATGCAAAGAGAGGGGAAGAGAAGAACGGGAGAGCAGTAATTCAATTTTTGCTCTCTCTTCTCTCTCTTTCCTCACTAATACCCTCCACTATTCCCCTTTCCACATGGCACCCCAAGATTGGTGGATCTTAATAATTCACACCCTACAAGCATGCTATACAACACATACAAGACTTTCCTTACCAAAGCACACACTACAACCATGTATGCACTCACACATTAGCATAACTCACTCACTCACTCACATCCTACAAACATGTGAGCATGCACACACAAACCTAACTAAATGCACATACACCCTAATAAGCTATATGTGCACAAACTCTAGTAAAAATCCCAAAACATGCATTTTACCCAAAATGCCCTGATCACATGCATTCACACACATAATGCACACATGCACAAATAGCAAACATGGCTCAAACTATTAGGGGGAAAATGGGGTGTTACAACCTAAGCCAAATTACATCCCTTTTTAAGACCCTTTGATTTCATGTACTACTTTATACTAGTAGTGGAGATTTTTACTATTTACAAGCTTATGGTATGCAATGGCATATTTAAGGAATGAGAGAAACACTAACCTATAAACACATTGAGTGATTGAATGCTTAAGAAAAATAGTGTTTGAGTGAGAATTACTTTAGGCAATGTCTTGTGTGAAATAATCTTTACATGTGTTAAGATTTTCAAAATCTTGAGGTCAAACATTCTTGTGTTTTGCAAATTTATGGTTTTCCAAAGTGTGCATGATTGTTCAAGTATGATGGATAATAGTATTGATTGAGATGTGCATATCTAGACTAATTCGTTAAGAGATAAAAGCATATACATGTCATTTCCAAATCTTTATCAAATATATAAGTAAGCTCCATAATTATGTGCATCTTTTTGTGTGATATGTGTTTGTGTTGTTTAAGTGTTTATTATGTTTTGCTTGAGGACAAGCAAATGTTTAAGTGTGGGGGTTTGATATGAGTCTAAATAGCTCATATTTAATCCATGTTTTAGGTTTAAAATAATGTTTATGTATAGTAAATTGTGTTAGAATTAGGTGTGTTTTATGTTTTTGTTTGAGTTTTGTATGTGTAGGAGAAAATGGAGAAGAATGGAGTAAAGGAGCAGAAATTACCTAAGGAAGAATCAATCTATCGCGAGCGCGACAAGAAGCGCCAAGCCAAAGAGAAAGAAGAAAGGAAGGAAGAAAGCAAAGGAGAGAAGTAATCTGTCACGAGCGCGATAGGACGCACAAGTGAAGGAAGCCAAAGAGAAGGAGGAAGGGAGCTAGCGAGAATTATCGCGGGCAAGGCTGCCTATCGCCAGGTCGCAACATGGCACGGAGGAAAGCCAGAGCGAGGAAAGTGGAGCGAAGAGCAAGGCGTGTTCTGTCGCAAGTGCGATAGACGTCGCGATCACGACAGAGAGGACCGTTGGAAGTTAAGTTCAAATTTTGCATAGAAGAAGTGTGACTTTCCACCAAGTCTAGCAACCTTCCTAAGGGTCACTTGAAGGGACATATCTTTTGGAACATTATAAATATTAGTTCAAACTGTAATTTTAAGAGTTGAATAGTTTTTATTTGAATATTTTTATTAAGAATTCTGTAAGTTAGAAAGTACATTTTTCGTTAAAGTTTTTAAGTAGAATTTTTATGTTTTGTATAGAAGATTACTTGCAAGGAAGAAGATATCCTTTCTGAAGGGAAAAGGGTTGAAAGATCTCTTTTTTCATTTCTCATCTTTACTTCTTCTTTGTAATTATTAAATGATGAATTTATGAACTTGATTATTTAATGCTATATTTTATTATTCATATTAATTTTATTGTTCTTTCTTGTAAAATTTTCTATTAGTATTTTTATGCATGATCATTATAAGTAAGTATTTAATTGAAAGATAAATTCTTACTTACATCTAATAGAATTTCATCATTGAAGTATTATTTGAGAAATCATAATATTAAATGGTTGTTATAGGTAGTTTATTGTTCCTGAAATTTGTATATATAACACTTTAATTCATTAATGAAAATTGTGAGTTAGAATTATAAATGCATGTTTTAGGCACTCTAATTTATGTTGAAAGAGTAAATTGGAATTTTATTCAACTTGGCTTGCATGACAAGAATATATTCATAATCAAGAATAATTAATTCAAGTTCTATTTATTAATTCTATAATCATTAATCTTTTATCTTCTCCGATTATCTATAATTAGGTTAATTAGAATTAGACTTAGTATTTCTAATTTTATTCAACAAATTATTGATCATTGTAAATAAGATTAAAATTGAGTAGTAATAGTGTGTAATAATTAGCACATTCCTCGTGGGATCAATATCTTTTGTACTATTTCGGTACACCGTATGCTTGCAAAAATTAGCATGTCAAATAGGCTAACAAGTTAGTTTTGGTTTTTGTGTGTTTTTAGTTAGTTTTAATTTTTGTCACTTAGATTCATGAATTATAGAGCTACACAGTTGACTCAAATTGGATTAGAGAGTCTGGACATGTTCATGGTAAAAGCTTTTAAAGCAGGGCATTAATTTGAGTTTTTATTGGTTAATTGGGCTTAATTGCAAATTTTGACATTAATTGTGCATTAATAGACAAATTTGTGCTTCAATTAAATTAAGGAGTTCATCTTAGGAGAAGAAAACTTTTTAGCAGCATTGTAGGTTAATTTAGCTATTAATTTTGAATTTGGTGCATTTTTAGCGTAAAACGCATGTTTTGAGTTCCTTCTCACAGTATATTTCACGGGTTACCTCCATGAAATGCACTGTGACCAAATACCTTTTTCCTGCACGCCAGCTGTAGACACCGGGTCCTGAGGCGGTCCAAGATCAGAATTACCCGATGATGAAAATGATACCGACTTACAGGCAAAGGTGTCAAAAAGGATGTTTCTCTTGTCGAGACCCTCGTTTTTTTATCGTAAAAAATTATTATTAATTTTAATTCCAAAAATAATATTATTGGAAAGTATTATTTTGATAAAACAAAAAAATTAATTAAATTCGTCATTTAATTTAATTGAATTGAATTAATTAATTAATTTAATTGGAAAAGGGGAATTAAATTAATTTTTTAATTTAATTGAATAAATTAAATAATTGATTTAATTGAAAAAGGGGAATTAGTTATTAAATTAGTTAATTAGTTTAATTAAAAAGGAATTTTAAAGAAAAGGATTTAAAAAAAAAATATATAAAATGATTTAAACTTAAAATGTGGTAAATGGCCAAAGTGGCCATTTACCACATTTGTGGTCGCGTGATGGCCAAGGCCATCACGCGGCCACTTTTGGGTTTTGGCCAAAAGTGGCCGCGTGGTGGCCACTTGGCCACCACGCGGCCACTTGCCTCTCCTCACGCATGCGCGCGGTGACGACGTAACGCGCGCGTCTCCGCGCGCTGCCGAGGGTACCACGCGTGTCCCATTGCTCCTGGCGCGCGGTCTCCCTCTCCACGCGACCCTTTTCGTCGTTTTTGTCGATTTTCTGTATTTTTTAGTCTGATTTTTTCAGTTTTTTCACCGTTTTATGTTATTTTCGATCAACTAAAATAAAGACTTTCTAACTCTTTCCATTTTGAGCCAAGACCAACAAATTAAAGAGGATTTTCCCCTCATTTTCAAGGGGGGATGGCAGATTAATTCAAGAGACTTCTTGGCTTTTCTCTCTAGGATTTTTTACTCTCCAGGAGGCTGTTCTTGTTTCTTAAAAATTCTTCAAAAATCTTCAAGCTTTCTTCTAAAATTTTAGTTTTGGCTACTACAAAATATTTAACTTTGGGTTGATTTGAGCAAGAAAAATTAATTTTCTTTGTTTATTCACCCCACAAAAATATTTTCTCAAGCTAATTTATTTAGAACACAGATTTTACATTTACTTCGAATTTTATTATCATCAAAAATCGACAAGAGGAACGGATTGAGACATCCTATTTCCAATCTCAAAAATTCTGAGGGTAAACATTCTTGGACTCGTTCTCATTTATTTTTTTATATTATTTATTGTTGTTAATATTATTTCTTACTATTATTATCATGTCTATTATTTACTTTTAGCATTTTAATGTGTTAATATCACTAATAATATATTATTGGATTGTTTTAATTTGATTTTTATGTCCATTCACTGTTATTATTATTATTATTATGATTAGTGTTGTGCATTTTCTAATGATGCAACATACCGCAAGTATACGGTGTACCGCAATAGTACTTTAGATATCGATCCCACAGGGAACGTGTTACACACTATTACTAATTGATTTTAATCTTGTTTACAATGATCATAAATTTGATAGTTGAATTAGAACTACTTAATTTGAACCTAATTTATGTTTATTAGAAGAAGATAAATAGTATATGAATGAAGAACTAAACATAATGAATTTGACCCATCATTTTGATTTACATTTATTCATCTTTCATGCAAGCCAAGTTAGAATAAATTTTTAACTCACTCTCTCGACATGAATTAAAATGCCTAAAACATACAATTAAAATTCTAACTCACAATTTTCATTAATGAATTAGAGGTTTCTAATTACATATTTTAAGAATAGACACTAACCTATAGCAATTATCTCAATATACCAATCTCTTAAATATATCTTAATAATGAAATTCTATTAGATGTCGGATAAAGCAAACTCTCGAATTACTTTAACTTGTAAAGATCAAGCAAAAGATACTAATAGAAAATCTACAATGAAAGACTATTAAAGTAGATGAAAATAGAAATAATCATAACATACAAATTCATTAAAATGATATTCATAGGAATATTGGAGAAGAATTAAAAATAAGAGAATAAGATAGAAGTTCTTCAACCCTTTTTCTCAAACTCTTGAAATAGATTTTCCTTCTCCTTAATCTTCTTCTTCAAAACATAGAACTAAATAATGAAATTTAACTAAAGAAGAACTGTTTACAAAATACAGAAAATTACTTAACTAAAAATTCCATCATCTCTAAAATTATAATTAAACTACATATTTATAGGTATTAATCTAAGAATTGTGTCCCTTGAAGATGTCCCTTGAGAATGGTTGCAACTTTAGGTGAAAGAGGGTGACTTTTCATGTGATTTTTGGCTAAAAACCGTCCAACGGTCGTCTCTGTCGCGCTCGCAACGGTGTCGCGATCGCGACAGAACGCGCTTGCCCATTTCTTCCTTCTTTCCTCTCTTCGGTTTTCTTTTCCCTCTCTGGCCAGTCACGTCGCGTGACTCCCCATCACGGCGTGCCTTCTTCGCGTGTGGCGTGACTGGCGCTCACGTCGCGTTGCCTCGCCTCCGTTCTCTTCTCTTCTCTTTTCCCTTCCTTTCCTAGCCTGTCTGTGGCGTCACGTCGCGTGACCTTTGCTCACGCCGTGACCTCTCCTCTCGCAACTCCTCCTCTTCTTTTCTTTCTCTTTTTCTTCTTTCTCTTCTTCAGTCACGTCACGTGACCTTAGCTCACGGCGTGACTCCTTCTCTCTCGCAATCCCATCTTCTTTTCATCCTCCCTCTTCTTTCTTCTTATCAAGTCACGTCACGTGACTCCTTGTCACGGCGTGATCTGCTCCTCTTCGTGATCTCTCTCCTTCTTTATCTGTTCTTCTCTTTAATTTTCACCTAAAAACACAGAAAATCAACATAAAAACTCAACTGATACAAATAAACATAATCTAATATATCACATCAAATTATACACACAATTACATAATTAATTACACAAACTCACACAAAATAAATACTAAATTATAGTTCAATTTAGCTCCTATCAAATTCCCCCACACTAAACCCTTGCTTGTCCTCAAGCAAGATCAAAGAAATAAGAAAATTTAATAACCAGTAAAAATTACTACAAAACACTGTTATTTAGCACATATAGTAGAATTAAAAAGAACCAAAATATCTCATTCACTCATAATAAAATCAGTAAGTCAAAATTTAAAAGTATGCATCCCAAATTCAACAAATTATTTAACTTTACTAATGCCAACATAAAGAGTATGAAGTCTATTAAAACTAAACATGAAATAAAGAAAGAAAATTAATCATAAAGTTTAAATTCTCAAGCTACTAGTTGTACTTAGGACATTTTGAGCTCACTTACCCTTAATCCAATCTCATGGCATTTTTAGACTTTACTTTTTCTTTTTCTTTGATTTTTCTTTTTGATTTCTAGCAAGAGAAAGTCTATGGGTGCGTTTTACGCTCCATCCCATATTTTTGCAATTTTTGATATATATCTTGCTTTTCTTTTTCTTTTTTTATGACTTTAGTGGGTGCATTTTATGCTCCATCCTACTTTTAACTTTTCTTTTTAAATTTTCAAATCCTCATCCATTATTGAAAAGAAATAAGGGCAAGTATTATGGCTATAGTTTCCTTAAACAACAAGAAATTGAAAATTATAAACTAAATGAGTAAATTCTAACTTTAAAAACATGGTTAGTTAGAAAGACTAAATAATCTATAATGTTGAAATAAGTAAAACCAAATACCTTGAAAAACTTAAAATACATGCTAAAAATTTTTGAAAAACTGATAAAAAATGAGCATAAAAAATAAATGACTTAACAACCTATATAATACACCAAATAAACAATGCTTTATAATAAAGTTTACTTAAAAAGCCTAATTGAAATATAAAAACACATAAACAAAAACAATCATGCAATTGACATAAATAATACATATACAAACTCATAAACACAGTCACAAACATCACAACACAGTCACTCCCCCACACTTAGAACCAACATTGTCCTCAATGTGTAGGAACGACACACAAAAACAAGTAAAAAGAAATAAATGAAATGAATAAAAAGAAAACTCCCCTATCATGGTGAAGGTGGAGGCGATGGAACCACAAAACCCGATTGTACTAAGAAGTTATCAAACTTGTACTCCAGCCTCCTTTGACGTCGCTCAATGGAAGATAATTGCTCTTGCATATTAGATAGCATTGAGGGAATGTTATGGCTGGATGAGCCAACTTCAGGAGCAGCAGCCGCAGCAGGTGGAATATCTGCCATCTCCTCATCTTCACTTGCCTCCTCCTCACCTTCTTCTTCTTGTTCCTCAACTTGTGGCGCAGTATTTCCAGCAATATCCCTCCAACATGATCGAGCACGTGCCGGAACTTCCTGAAAATTATTGCCAACAACTTCTCCACGAACTAACATAGTCTTATTAAAATAATGGCAAGGAAAAACTCTATAATAGGCATCAAGATCAACATTTAAATTGGTTGCAATACTAGAAATAACATGCCCATGTGTTAAAGGCGAATCATGTTTATGTACACATTGCAACAATTGACTTATTATCCAAAAAGGCCAACATACGTCCTTGCGTTTATGTACACACCACATCAAAAACAATTCATTATATGAAACTCGATTGAATTCGGACCTATTAAAAACCAAAGAAGCTAAAATCCTATGCAAAATCCAATATCTTAAATCTTTAATAAACATGGATTTAGCATCCCTAGCTCTATAACGAGTTTGCAAATCAGTCAAAAATGTCCAAAATTCATGAGGCTTAAAAGATTTAGGTGGCTCGGTTAAACCAGCTTGAGAAAATCTAAATATCCTATTCATCATAAAATAGGTTAAAGTATAAGGTGTACCAGCCATCCTAAAATCTAACCAATTCTCATTATCATTATTCTTTTTTAATGTGGTATAAAATTCTAAAACTAAATCAGGACGCACATTTTCATGCATAGAAGCAAATTTAAACAACCCACATACCCTCAACATGTCATTAACTACTTCTAGCATACCAATTTGATTAAGTAAAGAGTCAGGAAAAAACTTACAGTGCATCAAATGCCTATTACGAAGTAGTAAATACCTACTGCCTTCATCTACAGAGAAAATGGGAAACAAAGCACCATAGTGAGAAGCAATGTTCACCACTTCAACTTCCTGCTCTTCTTGGTCAGTTCGGGGAACAGTGGGATTCTTTGTCCTCACCATTTTTGCTTAAGTTTGTTAAACAGATAATGAAACTGGTAATAGAGTAATAAAGCTAAAGTCATGGGAAGAAATTAACACTGGGCATGCCAAGTGAGTAACAAAACCAAATACATGAAAGTAAAACAGAAAAGATAAAAGAAAAATAAATGTAAACAGAGAGAAATTACAAAAGAAATGTGATTTAGTTATACATATGCCGAAATTAAAGAAAACGAAAGAACCAAAGACAAATCACTAATACTGGAAGAAACCAACAAATCCAAACGCACAAAAAGAAAATAGTGGAAAAAAGAAATAGTACAGATAAGAAACTACAAACGAAATTTAACTTTGTTATTGAAGAAAAAATGCCAAAATATAATGTGCTAGGTAAAGAAGAAAAGAAAAATGAAAATAAAACAAAGAAGAATGAAAAGAAATTAACAAACCTGAATATCTCGTAATCCCTAGATTATTGAAGAAAAGAGAAGAAATGAAATAGAGATACAATGCTGGAATGTAAAACTTAGAAGAACGAAATGAAAACAGAGGATTGAAGAGTTCGAAATTTCTTGGTGAAATGAGGAAACGAAGAAGAAAAAGTGGCTAATGAGGGTCTTTTAAGTCGTGACCTGAGTTAAGGAAAGAAAAAGAATAGTGAAATGAAATAGAAAGGGAATAAAATGAAGGGTCACGACTTTTAGGGTTTTAAAATTTAAATTCCCGCTTTTAATTCTCCTTTTTCTTTGTTTTTAATGCTTAAATGTAAAATTAAGTTAATGTAACTAAAATTAAATCATCTAAAGCAGAAAATAAATCAAAACAAAACAAAATAATATAAAAATAATAAATAAAATTAGAAAATAAAAGAAAAGAAAAGATAAAAAATTTTAAAACGTACCTGATGGAGCATCACGGCGTCACGGCGTGAGGTAAAGTCACGCCTCGTGACGCTTCACTTACCTGGGAGAAGAGCTTCAAGCGAAATCTTCAAGCGAAATCTTCAGAGTGTCACGGCGTGCGGCAACGTCACGCCTCGTGACGCTTCGGCCTTACCTGGGCGAAGTCCCTCGCATCAGATCAGCACGTCACGTGAAGTATCATCACGACGTGCGCCCTGCAGAAATTTCTCGCTTTTCGCTTCATCGCCTTCTGTCGCGATCGCGATACTTGCCGCGATCGCGACAGAAGCCAACGTCTTCATAAAATTTTTATTTTCTTAATTTTAATTTTTTTTTATATTTTTTAATTTTTTATTAAACAAATCTAATCTGACTAAATTAGCTGTGAAATAAAACAAAAATATTAGTAACATGAAAATCTAGAATACAAAAATAAACTATATAAACAAATTTAAAACAAAGTACAAAAACATAAATAAAAACAATATAATTAAGTAACCTAAATAAAAGAAATAGACAAATCATGGCTTAATATTCTCCCTAGGATTTTCCTCAGTATTGCTTGGAAGGCATCCTAGATTCCTAGAAGGTAAACAATTAGCAAGTTGGCCTAGTTGAACCTCAAGATTATGA
Organism: Excoecaria cochinchinensis; assembly: GCA_947683425.1. Classification (NCBI taxonomy): domain Eukaryota; kingdom Viridiplantae; phylum Streptophyta; class Magnoliopsida; order Malpighiales; family Euphorbiaceae; genus Excoecaria; species Excoecaria cochinchinensis. The sequence continues at coordinate 12,241,579 of CANTUQ010000004.1, forward strand.
ATAGAGGCTGCATGATTTTTAGAAATTTGATCAATTTTTGCCTCAAGTTTCTTTTGGCTTTCATCTTGAGAATGCATCTTATAATTAATTTCCTCAATAAACTTATCAAGTTTTCCTTCAAAAGCACCAAACCTATCTTGTGGTTGTTGATATCCTACTCCCCTATTTTGGTTATTAACATTATTATTCCCCCATGAAAGGTTAGGATGATTTCTCCAACCAACATTATAAGTGTTAGAATAAGGATTTCCACGACCTTGACTTTGAACAAAATTAACTTGCTCTTTATTAGCTATGCCTAAAGTGCAATTACCATTATCATGCCCATTTTGACCACACACATTGCAAGCATTTGATACATTACCTCCCATGCCTAGGTTATTAACTCTATGAGTTAAAGCATCAACTTGAGCTTGTAAAGCAACCATAGAATCTACTGAATGTATCCCTCTAGCATTAGAATTATTATACTCTCTTACTCTTTCAGGAGGCCACATACAGTTGTTCATTGCCATTTCTTCCAAAAGCTCATATGCTGCATCAATTGTTTTTCTCATTAAAGACCCTCCGGCAGCAGCATCAATAGTACCTCTTGTGGTTGGATTTACACCATTATAGAATGTTTGCATCAACAACTCTCTTGGCAAGTTATGGTGTGGACACATCCTTTGCAATTCCTTGAATCTTTCCCAAGCCTCATATAATGATTCATTTTTATTTTGAACAAATGTAGTAATATCCTTTATGATTTTTGCGGTTTTGGCCAATGGAAAATATTTTGATAAAAATGCTTGGGCCAATTGGTCCCAAGTAGTTATAGATCCTCTTGTCAAAGAATTCAACCAAGCCTTTGCTTTATCCTTCAATGTGAATGGAAAAAGCCTAAGTTTGATTGCATCAGCCGAAACCCCATTAATCTTAAAGGTATCACAAATTTCAAGGAAATTGGCCAAATGAGCATTTGGATCCTCATTTGCCAAACCATAAAATTGTATACTATTTTGAATCATTTGCAATAATGAAGGCTTAATTTCAAATTTATTGGCATTTACCGTTGGTCTTACCACTCCTTGTTGAGCACCACTCAAAGCAGGTGTGGCAAAGTCCATCAATCTTGGTGGATTTTCTTCAGCCATGATAATTGATCTCCTATTTTTGTTCTTCTTTTTATTTGACTTTCGGTTACTCAATAAAAACCTCTCAATTTCAGGATTTAAAGGCTCCAGCTCTTCTAAAGAACTCCTTGTACTAGGCATGAACTTCTCAAATCCTGTATAACAAAACACAAAATTAATTTAACATACACACAAATTAAAACAAAACAAAATATTGTAATCCAAAATCATAAATCAATTTTCATAATGGCATAGAACCGTTCCCCGGCAACGGCGCCAAAAACTTGTTGTGCATTTTCTAATGATGCAACATACCGCAAGTATACGGTGTACCGCAATAGTACTTTAGATATCGATCCCACAGGGAACGTGTTACACACTATTACTAATTGATTTTAATCTTGTTTACAATGATCATAAATTTGATAGTTGAATTAGAACTACTTAATTTGAACCTAATTTATGTTTATTAGAAGAAGATAAATAGTATATGAATGAAGAACTAAACATAATGAATTTGACCCATCATTTTGATTTACATTTATTCATCTTTCATGCAAGCCAAGTTAGAATAAATTTTTAACTCACTCTCTCGACATGAATTAAAATGCCTAAAACATACAATTAAAATTCTAACTCACAATTTTCATTAATGAATTAGAGGTTTCTAATTACATATTTTAAGAATAGACACTAACCTATAGCAATTATCTCAATATACCAATCTCTTAAATATATCTTAATAATGAAATTCTATTAGATGTCGGATAAAGCAAACTCTCGAATTACTTTAACTTGTAAAGATCAAGCAAAAGATACTAATAGAAAATCTACAATGAAAGACTATTAAAGTAGATGAAAATAGAAATAATCATAACATACAAATTCATTAAAATGATATTCATAGGAATATTGGAGAAGAATTAAAAATAAGAGAATAAGATAGAAGTTCTTCAACCCTTTTTCTCAAACTCTTGAAATAGATTTTCCTTCTCCTCAATCTTCTTCTTCAAAACATAGAACTAAATAATGAAATTTAACTAAAGAAGAACTGTTTACAAAATACAGAAAATTACTTAACTAAAAATTCCATCATCTCTAAAATTATAATTAAACTACATATTTATAGGTATTAATCTAAGAATTGTGTCCCTTGAAGATGTCCCTTGAGAATGGTTGCAACTTTAGGTGAAAGAGGGTGACTTTTCATGTGATTTTTGGCTGAAAACCGTCCAACGGTCGTCTCTGTCGCGCTCGCAACGGTGTCGCGATCGCGACAGAACGCGCTTGCCCATTTCTTCCTTCTTTCCTCTCTTCGGTTTTCTTTTCCCTCTCTGGCCAGTCACGTCGCGTGACTCCCCATCACGGCGTGCCTTCTTCGCGTGTGGCGTGACTGGCGCTCACGTCGCGTTGCCTCGCCTCCGTTCTCTTCTCTTCTCTTTTCCCTTCCTTTCCTAGCCTGTCTGTGGCGTCACGTCGCGTGACCTTTGCTCACGCCGTGACCTCTCCTCTCGCAACTCCTCCTCTTCTTTTCTTTCTCTTTTTCTTCTTTCTCTTCTTCAGTCACGTCACGTGACCTTAGCTCACGGCGTGACTCCTTCTCTCTCGCAATCCCTTCTTCTTTTCATCCTTCCTCTTCTTTCTTCTTATCAAGTCACGTCACGTGACTCCTTGTCACGGCGTGATCTGCTCCTCTTCGTGATCTCTCTCCTTCTTTATCTGTTCTTCTCTTTAATTTTCACCTAAAAACACAGAAAATCAACATAAAAACTCAACTGATACAAATAAACATAATCTAATATATCACATCAAATTATACACACAATTACATAATTAATTACACAAACTCACACAAAATAAATGCTAAATTATAGTTCAATTTAGCTCCTATCAATTAGTATTATGTTGTTTGACCGATTGAATTTTGAGTTGCTCTTAGCTTTTTCATTCCCACTTTCTTTTTACACTTCATTTGCATTTCCATGACTTTTGGCCACATTTTGTCTTGTAGTATGAACAACCTCACGTTTTTAGCGTGCTATTTTATTCTACTTTAGTTTTTAGCTTAATCATTTTTAATATTTGCATATTAGTATATTTTCACAGTTTATTATTATTATTATTACTTCATTAATCTCTTAGTATTTGTTGCTATCTTTTATTACTATTATTATTATTATTATGTTCAACTATTATTACTTTTATCATTATTTATCCTATTATTACTACCGTTAATAATTATTTTTGTTGTTATTAATATAGTTTGTCATTAACATAGTTGTTATATATTGTATATTGTTGTTGTTATTATTATTATTATTATTATTATTATTATTTTTATTATTATTATTATTATTATTATTATTATTATTTATTAACATTCTGCTTCAACTATCTTATTATTATTATTATTATTATTATTATTATTATTATTATTATTATTATATATTTATGTATTTTGTGTTTATTATTAATTAATCGTTACTATTATTATATTTATTTATTTGTTATGTATCATTTCTGTTTTTACATTTATTATTATTACTATTATTATTATTATTATATATTTATGTATTTTGTGTTTATTATTAATTAATCGTTACTATTATTATATTTATTTATTTGTTATGTATCATTTCTGTTTTTATCATTATTATTAGCATTATATACTGGTGTTCAATATTTATTTTGTTTTTATTAGATCAATTTCATTTAGAATCATTACTAATAGTTTTTATCAATTTTTGTATGAGATTTAACTTGAGTCGGGTCATGTGAACGCCCAGCGACTCCCCGGATGAGTTGCAACGCGTGGAGGGTCACTTCGGTTTGGTTAGATCTTTTCAACTCTCTCTTTATGTGTTATGTGTTTATTTGTAAATAAATAATTATTTTATTTGTGCACGCGTGCTATAAAAAATCACAAAAATATTTCTATAATTAAATTGGAATTTTCACTAATAAAATCGGGACCAATGTCCCTTATTTTAGCCCAACAATAAAATGTCACAATTAAAACGAAGAGTCAACTTTTCTACAAAAATGGGATCACTCATCCCGATTTTTTAATTCAAGCAATCAAAAATGACTCTTCGAACCCTCTTCAAATTAATACGAAGGAACCAATGCTTCTAGATTTCGACAAGTGCGAAGGAACCAATGTTCCTCAAATAATGTCCCGATTTATGTATGTTCTTTTATTTTAATCTTGAGTGAGTGTTTTAAATTCAAGTTCATTTTCTATTTGGGCCCTTGTAATTAATTTTGGGGCAACTTTATTTATTTTAGGGGATTGTATTCCGTCCCCATTCACATCTTTGTTTTCCTTTCGATGGGGGTTGTATTCCGCCCCTATTTCTCTTGTAATCGCGTGCTTGCGTGCTTACCGCTTTCATTTATCGCTTTCTCTATCTATTGCTTTATCGCTTTTATTTACTTCCTTTACGTGCTTGAAATGCGCATTTACTTTTAACGCATCGCTCGTGTGAGATGAGAGATATAATTTTAAGAAGTTAAGAACCCATTTATATTTAACCAAAGCATAAATAAGAGGAAAGTTCCGGACACCATATCTCTGGTTTAGACCAATAGAGGTGAGAAACCTTTTCCCAATTTCACGCAAATTGCGTGGCGACTCCAAATACCTCAAAGGTGCCTTTAGGCGTCAATAGGCTAGGTACTCCTCCCCAATGTTCTATTGGGAGGGATACACCGATGATGCCTCATGGCGCCCATGATCAAATGACGCGAACCTTCATACCTCGAATCCTAAAGCGGATTCAAAGAGAGGGCCCTTGCTGGGTTTTTCAGGGTTCCGACGCGCGTCACACCAGCAAAAAAATTCAGCCCCCTTTATAAGCCTTTACGCAGCCGCATAAGCCCAGACTTATGCTCTTGCCCGGCCGTGTCCCTCTCCCCTTGTAGTCTCACACGGCTGGGTGAAGGGCTACTGCCCTTTATTATAATTTGATCTCATTTTATTTCCACCAGCCTAATCGCTCTACTCTCCCCTCTCTCTACCCCATAGCTGTGTTTCTCCCTCACCCACCATCACACACCTACACCTCTTTCACTCCAAATTTTTGCAACATTCTACCGCCCTTTGATTAGAAGTAAGTACTCTTCTTAACGTTGCTCCTTAAATTGATTAATTAATGTAACAACCCAATTTGCCCTGGAAGAATTGCAAAGTTTTGTTCGGAAATTCAAGGATTTGTGTGTATAAAAGAGTGAGTTTGCATGAAAGCACAGCTGTGCTTTTGGGTAGAACACAGCTGTGTTTTTATGGGTGTGGTTGACGGGGCTCTTGACACATGGCGTCGTAGGAGATTGACACTTGGTTTGTTTAAATACATGTATTTGTCAAAGAGATACATATGAATTAAAAGAATTAAGTGGCTAAAGAGATATACATGTATTTAATTTTGGAAAGTGGGAATTTAATTTTCTGATGAGCATTGATCAGCTGCTCCATTTTCTTCCTTTTGTCGCACGTTACTCTTGCTTTTGGCTTTCATTCTTCTTGTTTTTCCATTGGTTTCAGCCGTGCTCTATTCCTTTCCCATTTCCTTTAAATTTCTTTCTTCTCTTTTGGTTTACCTTAAGTTGGTTCTCTTGGATTGGTTTGAAGAATAATAGAAGGGTTGAATGGGTTCTTGAGAGGTAAGTTTAGTTAGTCTTTTGAGCTGACCTCCTTTTCCTTCCCATATTCCTATTTTTAATTTAAAGTAGAAAGATTAACTTAGGTGCTTTGTATGGTTTTGATTTAAGCTGTGATCAAGAAATTGGATAAGGGCAAAGAGAAGGTCGGAATTGAGTAGAGAGCACAAGATCAAGCTTCCTAGAGGTTAGGATCGTGTGCAAATTTTATGTTATTCATTTTGATTGCCTGCAGTGTTTTATGATATATGTTTGTATATATGTTTGTGATTATGTATTGGATGATTTTGCATGATTTTTTGATGTGTTAGATGGGTTCCATATAGCTTTTGTGTGTAAGGTTAGATTGGGGAAATTCTGTTCAGTTTTCATCAGACCTCTGTGTATTATTTTTGTCATAAGTAGAGTTTTAGACCTCTAAATTTGATGATTCCAGTGCAAATAGAAATATAAGACATAGATCTAAAATTTTCTCTGAATAACCGGAAACCAATTCTGGCTCTAAAATCCTTACAAAATTTAAAAATCGAAGTGTATCTGTTTGGGTCGGGTTACTGGAACAGTATGGGTTGTTTAGTTCATATCTAGAGTTATAGATATCAAATTGCCCTGAAATTTTTCCCATTTGAAATTTAACATCCTAATTAACAATTGTTATGAGAAAGTTTTGCCTAAAAATGTCTCTAACTATGTGTAAAATGCGTGTCAAGTTTAGACCTGAAGCCAGTCTGGAGCCTGCCTCACATTGTGAGGCAGAATAGGTTTACACGGCGGTATGGAATTCCTTACCGCCGTGTAAAAAGATTTTGTCCCATTTTTAGCATCCTACACGGTGGGAATGAATGTCTTACCACCGTGGGGTCTTAACCTTCACCCGAAATGGTACTTTTTACCTCCCGAATCGAACCCGAACTTTACCCGAAGTTATTATCACTTGTCCAACTTGTGTCTAACATTATTAAATTGGTATATGAATGTCTTTCTAATTAAATTACATGTAAATGATGGTATGATATAAGAGTTTAAGAATGGAATTAAATGTTATATGCTTTTTAATTATTGAACATGATTTGCAATGTGATATTGATTATATATGTTTGAATCATGTTATAATGTTTGAGAGATAGAATGTATATGATAGAGTGTATAGAGTTTATATGTTCAGCCTGAAGAATCATAGCGGTGGATAGATAAGCATGCTTATAAAGGGTTACCGCGCAGCTGCTACCGACCTCCTCGTTTGGGCGAAGTGGCCGACCTCTGAGATGGTCATACCGATACAGATATAGTACATGTTCTGAGCCTTCGATCCTTTGTTTATATAGTGCCCGTATCCACAACTAAAGGATTTCAGGCTATTCTTATTTTATGTGTTGAAGTGTATAAGAGTTGATGTATAAGTTTCGTTCTGTATATCTGCCCTTTTGTTATGGTATATGAGATTATGTATATATGACCTGTATGTGAATACGAGTTTATATGCATGTGAAAATAATCTGTAAATGAATAAGCTTATATGCATGTGAACACAAGATTGTATAGACTATGTGAATACTGATTTTGTGTTGAGCATGTCTATAAATGATGCATGTGATATGTGTGTGACTTCAGTAGAAGTCCTTTGCTTTATTTTCATCCCCACTAAGCGTTATCGCTTAGCACGGATGTTTGTTTCCGTGTAAGTTTGCAGGGTTGGATCAGTCTGAGTGTATCTGCAGGTCATTGCCACTAGGATTTTTTATTTTTATCCTTATGTATAAGATAGAGTTTGCTTTTGATGTTTTGAGTAACATCATTATGTAATAGAATAATATTGATGTGTATTGATGTGTTATTTGATTTTTCTTATCTTGTATTGATGTGTATTTTGCTATCGCTTCTGCTAGTATACGTATATGTACACGTTAGAGTTCGCGTGGCGCCCCGATATCCTCCCGAGGGGTGTTGGGGTGTTACAATTAATGCGAGTTTTGCTTTCTTTTCTTTTATTAACTTACATAATTTGGGTCAATTTCAACATGCAATTTACACATTGTTTTAAATTCTTTTGGCAAAATTGTTTGTTGTGTACCTAATGTGTGTGAATATGTTGCTTCATGTCAATTTTGGTGGCCAATGCACATCATCTTGATCTTCAAATTGCCTCTCAAACATGTGCACACCACCTGCTCGGTGAAATGTCTCAATCAGTTTTCTTATTATTTTTGCTTACCATTTCTCACTTTATCTCTCCATTGTCATTCATGCTCATTAACATATATTTCATATGCTTTCTTCATAACATTTGGTGGCTAATTCTCTTTCACAATTGCTCATTCCTTCATTAATTTTTGGCACTGCCTTGGGCATAATACTTTACTCCTGCTTGCTTTTTGTCCAGAATACTGTGTTACCACTTTAATTTTCAATTGTTTGCATTCCCATTCCTTTCTTTCAGTGATATCTCATTTGCCATGACATTTGGAATCTTTGCCTATTAGCATCCTCGTAGTTGCTTGCCTGTTATTCTGGTTAAAATTTATGCTTCCCATTTTGCACTCATCACTTTATTTATTTTTGTAGTGGCACTTAAAAAGGCTAAGCACTCAGAAGTATCAAGCTCATCTCACACTCGTATTCCTTCTTATGTTGACAAAGCAAAATATGCCATGTATGAGTACTTTAGTACCCACCAATACATCCAGTCGACATTTCTTAGTCGCTTTTTCCTTCATGTTCCTATCGGAAACCTTTGAGCTGAAATATTACCATTGATTCAAGGCATTGGATGGGAACCTTTCATGGGTCATAAGGTGAAGGTATTTCCAGATCTTGCTCGGGATTTCTTAAACTCTTTTAAGTGTCACTTTGACGGAGATGGCGATTATACTGGCAATGTTGGGTTTCGGCTGGGTAAGACAGGTTATTCCATGACTTTAAAGGAATTTTCAAAGCACTTAGGGTTCTTGCCTGATGCCTTGGTGGAGCTACCAAATGCTTCTCCTGAAGAAAATTGGGAAAAGGTTCGTGACTCATTAAATCTCGAGCTATGGAAAGGAGGCAAGCTTAAAGTTCATGCACTTAGGGACCATACTTTGAGAATTATTCACAGGTTTCTATCCAGAAGTATCTATAATAATCTCCATAGCCTGAGTGCCCTCAATGCTTCCTGGATTATGCTACTTAGGTGTATGGTTGATGGTTTTCCCATTAATGGATCCATGATTATAGCACAGCGAATTTAGGAATTATAGAAGAGGCCTTCAAATATTCTTGTTGTCTCCATCAGTTGGATAGCAACTGTTTTAGCTAAAGCTGTTGACCATGATCTTCCCTTTGGTGATCTGCTTGATGGAGACAGATCCTATATTGATAATGTCATGCTTAAATGCGTGAAGATATGGATTACAAAGCCACGGTGCCACTGGACAACTTGAGAGGGATATTTGAGAGAAAATGGCATACATATTGATGAGCATCCGGAAGCGCCGAATGAGGGCAGATGTGATGATGAGCCAACAGAGGTCCCACCTGCTGAGATAGCCGTTCCATCTGATTTGGAAGCTCACCTTAACCAGCTTAGCAACAGGATGGACCACCAGCAGATCCACTTGGATAGGATGCAGGGTAGGATGGACACGATGCAGGATACTATTGTTGAGATTAAGCAGACCATGGAGAAGTTTGTGCATGATTTCTAGAAGCGTTATCCTCCACTGCCACTTCCATTGCCTTAGTTGACCCTCTGCATTTGCTGTGGACAACAAATTTTTTTTGACAGGGGGTAGAGATTTCTCAATTAAGCTCAATTTTGGTTCAGGAAGTAGACACATCTTACCCCCATTTTTGTTCATGAATCGATTTTCTGCTTATTTTGATGTTTATATTTTTAGTTTGATGTTTTGTAGTATTGTAATAACTTCTTACTCTTAGCCTAATGATAATAGTAGTTGCTTTAAAATTTTCTAGTCTTGCTTAGAAATAACATTAGTTCGTGATTATCATTTAACTGCACTAAAACTTAGTTTGCCCCAGTTTTTCCTCAAATATTGAACATGTTGGACGTGAATTTAGAATGTGCAATATAAGATCTTTGCTTAGCATGAGAACAAACATGTTGTTTAATGAATTTCTAGCTAGATTATTATTCAACTTGACTTATATTTATTAGTTTCTATTCCTTGAGCACATAAGACCAGTTTTTGAACTTAGAAAGTGATATAGGCAATAATTTCTTGTTTAACCATGTTTTTGCCTATTTTCCTAACCTTTTTATACATTGACCCTTGCTAGCGAATTTGAGCTTAATGAGACATGCTAAAAGCATGTCATTTTTATTTTTCTTGATATACCTATTCAAATTACTAAAAAGCCTTTTACCTCCCATTAATAGAGTTGCCACTCTAGGATTGGGTAGATGAATAGGAAATGGATTGATGGGTGTAATAAGACAGTTTTATTTTCAAGGAATATGGTTGAAGTCAAATAATAGTGAAAAATTGTACCTTGTAGATATCCAGAGTATCATTGTATTGCTAGAAAAAAAAATTTGAAATGAAAAATAGCATACATGGCAAAACCTTAAGTGTGGGGTACTTACAAGGGAAAACAGTTATGACTTGTAAACAAAGGGTAAGAATTGTGAAATTGAGAGAATTTAAATAGTTTTCTCTCATAAGAGCTGTGAATTGTGAAAGGTTAAGCAAGTTTAATTAAGTTCCTTATTGATTAAGTTAATGGGAGACACTTTAGAATTGTTAGTCTATTTTATCTTAGAGTGGCTATTTAATTTGTTTTATTGATCCTTTATCCATTCTTTAATAACCAATACCTTAACCCCATTACAACCTTTGATAGACCTAAGTGATTCTAAGATTTGTTTTTGAGTTTTTCATCAGAGATGGCCTTTGGGTTCCTGTGCTAAAGGAGAGACCTATGGTGTTTCTAGAGTTTCAAGAGCGAAACCATTTGTACACTTGGGTGTACATTCATTATAAGCTTGGTTATGAGTTTGCATTGGTGTTTTAGTTTTTAAAATGCTTAAAATGTTTTGGTCTTGCACACACATAAGGAAACTAACTTATTTTACCTTATTTGAATTTATTCTAGTTGAAATTTTGTTAAGTGCTCTTGTTAAATTGCTAAGCACAATTTTGAATTGTAACATCCCAAAAATCACCATAGTAGTATTGAGTGTGATTAGTGTAATTAAGTGAGTGTAAAATTAGGGTTTCTAGATTTGGATCAAATTATAAATGAGAAGTTAAGGACCTAATTGCATAAAATACAAGTATTATAGTGACCAAAGTGTAAATTGCATGATTAAGAATAAGAGAGGATTAATTAAGATTAATTAAGTGGATTAATTAACCTAAGTGTGATTAGATGAAGTGGATAGTGGGATACATATGTCCTTGCAAGAGCTGCCACCTTTGCAAATGAAGAGTTTATGTTTTGGCATCTCATGTTTGCATGCATATATAAGTAATAGATAGTAGTAAAATCTGTCATTTTTCATCTCCTTTGGTCAGGCCATTCTCCTCATTTCTGTAATTCTTCTTCTTGCTTGTCATCCTCCATCATCCATTTCTTGCTCTCTTCATTTTCTTGATTTGTTTTTCTAAGTCTTGAGTTGCATTGATTAAGAAGATCAAGTGATAAGTTAGAAAGGGTAAGTTGAGTCAAGTTTCTCTTCTTCTTTTAGTTTGATTCAGATTTCTGTTCTTGGATAAAATCCTATTTTGAATGTGTGTATATGTTTTTTGTAAGCTGGGGAAAGCTAGTAGAAAGGCAAAGGGTATAGAGGAGGCTATTTGAGCTAAGAGATTGAAGGAGTGCTTTAAGAGGTTTGGGACTGTTTTGTTAAGTTCTTTGTTTTTGTTACATGTTTGACGAGTTTGGGATTGTATTTGAATTGATGCATGTTTAATGTGTTTTTGTAGTTGAGAGAAATTGTATGTGTTTGTATGTGTTAATTGATAATTGATATATTTGATGGATGTTTATTGAAGTGTTATTTGAATTGCCATGAGCATAGTATGTGATCAAGTATGAACCCTAGTTGTAGGGAAAATTCTGCTCATATTATATCAGACCTCCGTGTGATGATTTGGTCATAAGTGGAGTTTTTGAACTCCAAATTAAGTGATTTTTGCCCCATTAGAACCATTTTTCCAATACCTACAAAAGACCAAAATGATCATGAATTAATTCTAACTCTAATACCCTTAAAAATGGCCAAAACATAAGTGTCTCTATTCTGGCGGGTTCATGGAATAGTATAGCTTGTTTAGGTCATATCTAACGTTTTATATTTCCAAATGACCTAAAACTTTCCTAATTGAAATTTAACAACCTAGGAAACAAATGTTAAGAAGAAAGTTTTGCAACGAAATGTCTCTAGCTATGTGAAAATTGCAGTACAAGTTTGGACCTGAAGTCTGTCTAGAATCTGTCTCATGCTTTGAGGCAAAATAGGTTTACATGGCAGTAAGGAATTTCTCACCACTATGTAAAAGCATTTTGCCCCTTATAGACCCATTTTTAGTGTCCCACATGGCAATAATAAATGTCTTACCACCGTATGACTTACCTTTCAGCCTAAATGGTACTTTTTCTTTCCCGAATCTAACTCGAACTTCACCAAAAGTTCTTATCACTTGTCCAACTCATGTTTAACAATATGAAATGAGAATATGAATGTTTATAAATTGAACTACATGTAAATGATGCCATGGCATAGTAGTTTAATAAAGGAAATAAATGTATGCGTGCTTTTTAATTATTGAATATGACATGGCATGTGATATAGACCATATATGATTGGATCTTGATGAAATTATATTGTTTCATGTGAATAAATGGATTAATTAATTAAGCCTATAATCGAGTCATGGATAAATAAGCATGCTTATGAAGGGCTAGTGATTCGCAACTACTAGTGTGACACCGACGGGTGTCTAGTGATAGATACCGACGGGTATCCAGTGATCTAGTGTTTGAGACTTCGATTTCTAGTATTTAATATCTATTTTACCTGTATCCACTTCTGTATGATTCAGGCTATCTATAAAAAGAATGATATTGTATGTTTGTTGATAATATTGTGTTTACATGTAACATGAGTGTTGGCTATGCCATATTGAGTGATATTAATTATCGAAGCTTTTCACTAACAGTGAGTATTGATTAGTGTTATTGCAAAGCATGTATTATCGAATATATGGCATATTGTTTGACTACTAGATGAGTTGCTATTACATTATTTAGCTTTTGTAGGTTGTGAATGATTAAGTAGAGTTATGATTTGTTACATGTACATGAATTCATGTGAAATGTAGTGATATGTTATAACTATCGTAAATGCTAGATGTTAAAGCTAATGGTTAAGTGCATGTTAACATATCTAATTAAAGTAAGTATGTTAAAAATGAGCTTGTTGGAATAGTATTAGTGGGTGTAATTATGATAAGCATGATTATTGTGGTTATACTAGTTGTATGTTTGTTTTAGAATATATATATTGAAATGTTAAATGTATGTAGTGATGATATTAATGTTATGATACATAGTAATGTTAGATATGATATTGATGACATTGAAGCCTTCCGCTGGTATTGTGTATTTAATATTGGTATTGTAAAGTATGGATAATCGAATGTTGGCATGTTATTGAGTTATTGTCTAAATTGCTATTGCATGGTATATTGTTTAATTAAAGCATGTCATATTGTTATATGTTAACTCGTGAATGCTTGTATTTGTTTTGTTGTGTTTACATCCCCACTAAGCATTATCGTTTAGCATGGTTGCTTGTCTCCCATGTAGGTTTATAGCTTGGAGTTTGACTTTTGGAAGTGACGTCTGCAGGCCACAAAAAGGAGTGTTGCAAGTCTTCTAGCTTGGTTTATTGCTTTGTAATGTAATGATATAGTATTGATGAAGCTGTATTTTTGTATAAGTAAAGCATGTAATTGTAAAGTGTCATTCTGTAACCTAAGTGGTAAACTATAGTGAACTAGTGATAGTGAATGACTTAGTGATGATTAGTGTATGTTTATAATGTGATTAGTGATCGTGAGAGGATTAAATATTATTTAACGTCGCGTAGCGCTCCCTTGTCCTCCTAAGGGGCATTGGGGCATTACATGAATTGCATGATTCTTTATTTTAGTTTGATTATTCTGAGGAGTTGGATTGTTCAAATTTGCTTGGGGGCGAGCAAAGTCTAAGTGTGGGGTATTTGATAATTGTAAAATTAATGATGTTTTTAGTGTGTTTTTGGGTATTAAATTAGGTTAATTTAGTGTTTATTTGGTTAAATTATAGTTTAGTTGGTTAATTTTATGTTTTAGGGCTTAATTGTTAATTTTGGTGTTTTTCAGATCTAAAATAAAGAAAATAGGGCCTAATTGAAAAAAATCAAAAGTTTTGGGTTAATTTGGTAATTTTCAGATTTTAAAAGCCAGAGAATGAAAGTCCAGAACATAATTGCACTTCCACGGAGGTATTAGGAGCCGTCGTGCTTGAAGATTATGCTTGAAACAATTGAAAAGCAAATTCTTGGTTAAGGCAATAAGGTGAGACACGGCCGCATAATCCAAAGGTTACAACATGACACTGCCTCGTGATGACCATTTAAACCTGTGCACGGGCGCGCCTCACAAAGAGAAAAGCTACACATGGCAGCACATCTTCTTTTGCTTTTTCATCAACTAGTCACGCTTCGAGTGTCCCAAATTAATAAAACTTCCTAATTAAAGAGTCCTTTTCCTATTATGATTCGAAAAGTTATAGAAAAACAAAATGATTGAAATTTGCTTATAAAAGTCAGCTTAAAACACTAGAATAAGGGGGATTAAATCAAGCAACAATCTTCATTACTTCAAATTAGTTTAGTTTAGTTTTTTTTACATTAGTTTTTGTTTTAGCTGTGAAGAACAAATTCAAGGAGCAGGAAGCTTGTTCTGATTTTTATGTACAAGATTTTTAAGGGAGCTTCTGTAACTCTATGTTTTTGTCTCTCCTCCTCAATTTAGCTTTTAATTTCAACATGAATAGTAAGTAGTTTCTTTACTTTTGCTAGAGGATCCTTGAATCCTTAACTTTTACTATAATGACTTGATTGAGCTTTAAATTCAATATCAGTTGATTATTTCTTAGTTTTAAGCATATTTTTATCATTGATTGTGTTAGGATTAATTGTTGGTTTATTGATTCAATAACTAAAAATTGATTTAGGCATTGTCATAGATTTGCATGTTCTTGGATTGATTTCTTATTGTCTATACATGATTATTTTCTGAATTTTGAGGTAATTATGTGTTGATTTTATTAGTTAATACTAAGAGAGGAAGAACTGAGAATAGATTGGAGTTGAATGTTCTAGTAAAGAGATTCTATGAATGTTTAGGAGTTTAACTAGAATTTTATGCTAAGTGTTAAATTGTTCTTAATAAGGGAATTTAATACTTAAGAAAGATATTATTGTTTCAAGGTATCAAGGTTAATTTTTTCTGGTTTTTCCATAATCACTCGTATTTCTTCAGAATTTAAGTCATGGCAGTAATAAGTTAAGGTGGATCGTCCTTTAGTGAAAGTTGTTTTAAACATCGATTTTTCTCAAATATTGTTTATCTGTTTTCATTTACAATTTATTTGCTTGTTTAATTTTTGTTCATTAATTATATTAGTTTTCTGTTTTCCATTTAATTATGTTTTCATCATTATAAAGTATTGGATTTCTTTTCTCTCTTTTACACTCAAATTTCATTCTATAACTCAAAATTCTTTCATGTAAACACAAGTTTCCCTTGGTTTCGATATTTAGGGCCTTAATCTATATTTTTCCTATAATACTAGCCGATCTAGTACACTTGCTAGATGCCGGTCAGCGCCCTGGGTAAAAATTAAGGGCAAAGAGAAAATGTTCAATAATGAAAACTCGAAAGGGCTGATTGATAATAGGAGTTTTGATGCTTATCTATCCCGAGATTAGATATGGTCTTGTATTTTAAGCCTAATGTTAAACAATGATCATGTGTAATGAAATCATGCAGAAACGTATACACGTATGCAATAATATGCTCAAGCTAATTCATTTCGTATAATTAGTGTCATCTAGTTCCCTTGTGAAAAAACAATGCATCGTGTTCCATCGGATGCATGCAACTCACCCATTGCTGCTTTTGCTGACAAGGGGCCTTAGCCCTCTTATCTTGTCATCGTCTGTAAGATGATCAGGCGATAGTTTCATAAGGAAAATCAAGCTTGTAAAAAAAATTGAGCTAAAGTCGCTGGATTGGGTTGGGTCCATTCCGGGCAAAAGTTAGGCATAGGGTCATGTGAAAATCCCCAAAGGGACGCATTTCCTACTAAGAAAAGCTAGTGTGAAAATTCACGAGGGACGCGCTACCTTTAAAATAATGACGAATGGCATCGAGATTAATCAGAGGCTTCCAGTTGCGGAGTCGGTATGGAGGGAGCTCGGGCCACAAAATCATATCCGTGGATGTTATCAAAGAATGATATTGCACCCCGAACCCTAGGCCACTCGGATGAATGGTGTCACTCGCATTCCACATAGCATATGCACATTCAAGCGCATAACTTACCCTTGTATACGGATTTTAATTTTGTAGGAAACATTGGCGGTGAAGGTTAGCCAGAAAAGTATCCCCAAAGCATTTAGGGAGTATTCAAAAAATAATAAATAAATGGCTATTCAAGTTTCCTATTTTTAGGGATGCCTCCAGGACGCGGCCCGCCTAAGGAACCAACAAATATTCCACCCCCAGCATGGATGACCGATGCATAGAGATAGAGGTTTGAGGCATTATGTCGCCCACGGTTTTTGTCCAATAAGTTTTTGTCCCGGGCATTCTTGGAACAGATGGGCATGTGGGAGAAAGTCTGCATGCTATTAGCAGCCGTGGGCTAGATGGATTTCCTTACACTAGCTTTCCTCACATACTCGAAGGTTACTAGAGAGTTCCTAACTATGCTTAAGTATGGGGGGTCTTCAAGATCAGATACAGATCTTAACGCCATATCATTTTGTGTCGGAGATGTGGGGCATATGATGAGTCACCAGAGTTTTGCAAAGATCATGGGTCTTTTGACCGGAGACCATATACAGTTACCAGACAAGGCTGGCACATTGATGGGAGGTGATCATAGTACTGGGGGCCCATTATAACCGTAACACAGCCAAGAGTACTCTATTAGCTTCACAGGTTTATAGATATGTTCAGAGGGTTTTGGCTAGCAGCTATTTGGGCAGAACTGGTAGTCTTAGTGCTGTCAGCACCACGAAAATTTGGAGTCTATGGGGCATGCAACGGGGACGCCGCTCAATATTATTCATGAGATTGCAGCCCGTATGGTTAGATAGAGTTAGAGGACTACGGCGCAGCTATGTATAAGTGGGGTAGTCACTAGGGTGCAACTTGTAGCGCCCCAATACCCCTTAGAAGGATATCGGATCGTCACACATGCATACACATACAAACAATCATGCGGAAGCAAAGATAGTAACCATGCAAGACACACACATTTGTAGCGGAATATCTTTTAAACACAAGCTATAGAACATGCCTTAATAACAAATCTCTTATAGCCATTTACATATCATCTACAAAAGAAACAACCTTCACTTTATCATTTACATGCCATATACAAAAATCGCTTTACATATATAGAAGCTGAACATTTACAAGGCTATACAAAAGCTCTATATCATGTATACAAAACTATGCCACATATACAAAAAGACTTCAATTTATATTCCTAGTGGCCATGACCTGCAGATGTCCAACCCTCACTGAACCTGTAAACCTACACGGGAAAACACCCGTGCTAAGCGATAATGCTTCGTGGGGATATCACATATAAAAGACTTCTAACGAAGTCACAAACATAATCATCAAAGCATATCAATATTCGATATGCCCATCAATTAAGAGCATATAAAGTAATAAGCATTTACCATACTTGTAACATACCAAACATTTTATCAACATGCTTTATAACATATCTACTAATCTCATGTAACCTATATCATGCTCATATCCTTCTAACTCTAACTATCAGCTCATATGACATATAATATCATGTCATTGCATATCATGTCCATTTATATACATATAAGCATAATAGCATACTCATGTATAACTACTAGCTTTTCATGTGCTCTTGTAAACACATATAAGCATCTCTGGTACAATAGTATGTACTTCTATTAGCATTTCTTGTAATTCATTTACATATAACCTCTCATATACATATAGCAACAATTAATAGCCTGACTCAAAACATAAGTGGATACGGGTACATATAGATACCAAGTAACGGTACCAAAATATCTAGAGACAAAAGTCTCAAATCATCTGGAGACCAACGTCTCAATTCATCTAGATACTAGTAAGTATCAACATCTAGACATCCGTTGATGCCAAACATATAGACATCCATCGATGCCAAACATCTAGCAACTGCAAAACATCTAACCCTTTATAGGCATGCCCATCTATCCACTTCCATGAACAACTCAGGCTTTGAATAAATACTCTACACATTTGTCCATATACATTACTTATATTCAACTACCATGTTATACTATTGCTCATACAACTCTATAAATACATATAAAAACTTTACATAACTATAACCATGTTCATATAGTTCAACATACAAATACACAATCCATTATTCATTTCCACATCACATATACATACATATTCATATGTTAAACACATTAGAATTCTCAAATAATGTATTTAAACTAGTTTAGATTCCATTTGGCATACATATGTAACATTTGATGATGTTTAACAAAGAAATATGCAGGTTGAAGGTACCTCATGGTAACCTTTTGGTTGTGATCATGAGGTCCAAAAATAGGCAATTCTGCCTTCTCTCGGCATTGGTCACGGTGGCAACCATTTTGGTTGTGACCGTGGCATACCAAGATAAGCAAAATAGAAGCTAAACTTCAGGACTGCTTCACTAGTCTATTTTGGACAGCCCAGACCGACATATAAACCTTAATTTTAGGCAAATTTTCCTTTATAACATTTGTTCCTTTGAATGTTAACTTTCAAATGGGACAATTTCATGTCATTTGGATTTAAAATGAAGGAGTTATGGCCAAAGGAACACAACTGGTTCCAGAAGCCCTCCTACAGAATTGTAACTATGCTTATAGTGAATTTTGAAGACCTTAGACTCCTCAAATCAATAGAGCTATTACAACAACATTTATAGTCACATATCTTATGGTTCTAACCCAATTTGTATCATCCATTTTAGAGTTGTAAAACTCTTTCTGCACTATAAACAGTTCACGTGGGTCAATATAGACCTCAAAGACAGTTTTGACACCATCAAACTTGTCAATCTTGAATCAACCAATTTGGCCAAACCAAGACACCAAATTCAAACTACAGTCCTTATACACATATATGATCATCATGGCATAATCAAATTCACAATTTAAGCCATTAACCAGAAATCACACATCCAACACTTTCATACCTGAATTAGGGTTCAAGGTTGATCACAGTACTATAGTCTTTGCAATTCAATTAACATTACAACTCTATCAACTATCAATTATCACATAAACACATATACAATTTCTCAAACCACATATTTACACATCAAGTACACATTTAATCCAACCTAGTCAACATATGCACTTAAGCAAAGTTAACACATAAACATATATATCCCAAACCTCAAAAATAGGCTGTTGGACACTATCTCTATCTAGACCTTCTCCTTGCCTTTAGCTCTTCTCTTGTCCAATTCTTGCACAATCAATCAAAAACACATACTCTTAATCCATTTATCAAGCCAATCAAAATCAAAAACAGAAATGAAGAAGAAGGAGATATACACAACTAGCAACTCTTACTTACCACCTCAACTCACTTCTTCAAACCAATCCAATTCAAAGCTTCAGAATTCAATTAGAAAGAAATGAAGCTTAATATCATAAGATGAAGAAGAAACACAGAAATAGGGAAAAGATGAATGGTCGATTCACTCTCCCACATCTGCCTCTTAACCCATTATATATTGCATGGAGTGGAATGGTTGGCAAGAGGTGGATTCCACACGTGGAATCCACTCACCTCTTTCACCAAATTCCCACCTCAATCCTTGATGATTCTCCATTTAATCCCTCACTTATATTCTATCCTTTAATTACAACTTTCCCACTTTCAATTATACCCTTGCATACTTAATCTTATACAATTCCACTCACATTTGTACCCTATTATGCAATTGACACTCCAATCCGACTAGGGTACACTTTGGGGTATTACACTACTGCACTTAGGTCATGACCCCAGCACATTTGGCCTGCCTGTAGAAGGGGACATTTATGTTGACTGGGCTCTTGCTAAATATATGCACATGGTTGAGCAGTTGCCTGGGTAGGCAGGGGAGTATATACCACTTACCATGGCAGAGACTCGGCAGATATACCATTTACCTTCGCTCGTAGCCGCGACATCACCTGAGGATCATCCTCAAGCCGACGAGAAGTCTCCACTACCTCAGCCAGATGAGGGGTTTTATTATCCATAACCAAGGGGAAGAGAGCCTCACTCGCCGCTAGATGGTATGGATATAGAAATAGATATGGAGGATCTTTTTTGCACTCTATCATCGTTGTAACCTCTGAGGGATCAGATGCGCTCTCCTCCTCATATACATAATTGGGGGTTAGATCTTCAGGCATTTGGGGGGTATCATCCCCATGGTCATCCAGATTTTCCGGGGGCATCTACTTCGATAGCTCCACCACCGCCACCTGGGCCAGGGATGGTGTGGAGCTAGACGAGCACGGAGGCCCTAGTGTAGGCCATGTATAAGAAGCTGATGGCCGTGGAGCAGCGTATGGATGGGAGGCTACAGGCTATGTATGAGAGGCTGATGGCTATGGTGCAACATGTGGATGAGAGGCTAATGGCCACGGAGTAGCGTTCTGATGAGAGGTTGATTGCCATAGAGCTGCGTATCGAGGGGAGGCTACAAACCATGGATGGGAGATTGCAGTGTATGGAGAAGCTCATGGAGGAAATAGTCAAGGGGTCAGCACAAAGCTCGTCCTGGCTAGTGAAGCCTCTGTAGGAGGGTGTGGACACCAAATTTATAGATATGATCGGTCAAATTAGAGACCACTGACTATGATCCATTTGACTAATTTTCAGGGAGACTACCTATTATGATCTCTACTTTAGTTTGTTTTTTTATGCCAAACAGATACTTTATATATGGATGATCCTTTATTATCTCTATTTCTTTATTCCTTTGGCACGCTTTTGACTCAATTTTGTAGGGAATATTAGACAATGAAAATTAGTCAAAAAAGCGCAACCGAACATTCAGGGAGACCCTCTGTCATGATTTATAGATTTGTTTATTTTGTACAAAATAGATATATTTTGTGTTACGAGGATCATTTGCTTCCTTTATGTATTTATTTTCCTTTGGCACACTTTAGACATATCAAATATAAAAATGATATATTGAAATGGTAAAACACAGATGATGAAGTGATAAAATAAGAAAACAATAAATAAACACACTTAAGGCATGGCAAGGACAAAAATAATATAGTGAGATAATAAGCCACAAGTGATTAAATGATGAACTGAGATTAAGAACAATTAAACCTTCAAGGAAGGCGGAGGATCAAAACGATTATCATGATGAATTAATTTAATGAGATTTGTTCTGCCAAGGGAACAGTTGAGGTTTGGTGCAGTTCAAGAGAACAATCCCCTGCATTTCGTAAGATTGGAGTAGACTCGGCACATCGCCATTTGAATATGACACCCGCACTTCGTAAGTCTAGAGCAAACTCGGCGCAATTCAAGAGAATAACCCCGCATTTTGTAAGTTCGGAGCGGACTCGACGCATCTCCAATTAAAGATTGCACCCACACTTTGCAAGTCTGGAGCAGACTCGGTGAGGTTCAGGAGAACAACCCCAGTGCTTTGTAAGTTTGGAGCAAACTCGGTGCCTCGCCATTTGAGGATGGTACCTGCACTTTGGAAGTCTTGAGAAGACTCGGTGCAACCCAGAAGGATGAAAATCACTCCACAGTCTAGATGGTGACTTAAAAAGATAATTTCTTTCTCATAGCAGCAGGAAGGTAGCCGCCTCAAGTACGTGCTTCTTTCCTTTCTCTGAATTTTAGCTCACCTAGGCACCCACGCACTAGCTTCCCCAAAATTTGGGGAAACTGTAAACACCGGGTCCCGAGGCAGTCCAATATTAGGATTACCAAATGATGAAAATAACGCTTGTTTATCGGCAAAAAGGTTAGAGCTGATGTTGTTCATAGGCCTCGCCTCGCGCAACACGCGACCTCCTGCGTGAGGTCATACCTCGCGCATGCGAGGTGCGGCTGTACCTGGGCACATGAGGAACACCTAGCAGGTGTTGCCCGCACCTAGGCATGCGAGGCATGCCCAGTGGGTGATGCCCACACCCGGGCATGTGAGGTACGACCATCCACCCGCGGGCAGCCTCCCTCCTGTCCCTTTTCCACCTACAAAAATTTGATTTTTTGATAGATTTTGGGATTGTCAAAAGGGGTTTTATTTCAGGTTTCAGGAGTTTTGGGAGGGAGAGGAATAGAAAGGGGCTTTTGTCCTTTCCCCTTTTGAGAAGAAGAGGGAAAATAAAGAGGAAGAACTTTTTGGAAGGAAGGAGAGAGAAAAAAAAAGAGGATGAGGGAGCTTGGAGCGGGGGTTCAGGAAAAGAAAAAACCATCTTTCTAAAATAAAAGTTTTCTTCCTTCAATTTTCTGAAAACCCAGAGAATGGTTTTGAGTTTGAGCTTAGCTTGAGATAGGGAAATCAATTCCCTTACCTTGGGTTTATTATCAAACAAAAATAAAAAATCATTTGGTTTTGTTTTAGTTTTTTTTGAGTCTTTGAGTTATTTTGAATCTGTTTTGAACCTTGACAAGGGGAGTTGGGTCGAAACATCTTGCTTCCAATATCATCAAATCTGAGGGTAAAGATTCTTGGACTCATTTTCTCATTATCTCATTTTATTTCAGTCCATTTTATTTTATTTTTCATGGTATTGATTAATGCATGAATAATGGCTTGACGAATGCATGCCTATTTTTCTAAGTTTGAAATTTATTATCTTAATATGGTTTTTTTTGTGATGATTTTCTTCCTTTTATATGTCTAAATACTATTGTTTTCTATTACATGCCTATTCACCTTCTTTTTGTTGGTCTATTGAATTTCGTTTGATTTATTGTTATTGTTAATGTTATTATCCCTACTGTTAATGTTATTTTTGTTGTAATTGTCGTTATTATTATTATTATTATTA
The DNA here is from genome assembly GCA_947683425.1 of Excoecaria cochinchinensis. Lineage (NCBI taxonomy): Eukaryota > Viridiplantae > Streptophyta > Magnoliopsida > Malpighiales > Euphorbiaceae > Excoecaria > Excoecaria cochinchinensis. The sequence continues at coordinate 12,264,703 of CANTUQ010000004.1, forward strand.
TTATTATTCTTATTATTATTATTATTATTATTATTATTATTATTATTATTATTATTATTATTATTATTATTATTATTATTATTATTATCATCATCATCATTGTTGTTATTATTATCATCAATGTTGTTGTTATTATTATTATTATTATTATTATTATTATTATTGTTATTATTATTATTATTGTTGTTGTTGTTGCTATTATTATTGTTGTTATTATTTTGTTTACATGACTAGTTTTTTAATTCCCTTTGCATGTGTGTCGTTTGCGTGTTAAATAAATATGCTTACTTTAACCCATTTTACTTTCTAATTGTGTGCTAATATTATTTTATATTTCCCCAATTTTCATGTTTATTTGGTTGATTTTAGAATTGTTACTAATTTTTCTACTTTTATTTTTGTTATGTGGGTAAAATGTGACGTTTGCTTGTGTGAGCATTTTTGTGACCAACCGGAGGGGTTACGGTGCGTAGGAGACCATATCGTTTGGGTGAGACCTTACCAACCCTTTATTTCTATGATTGTGTTTGTTTATAAATAAAATAGTTTTATTTCATACTTGTGTCAGTTAAAAAATTACAAAAATATTTTTACGATTAAATCGGAGTTTTTACTAATAAATTAGGACCAATGTCCTCGATTTTAGCCAAGAAATGCAAAATATCACGAAATAAAATGAAGAGTTAAATTTTCTAAAAATGGGATCACTCATCCCGATTTTTAAGCCAATAGCCGAAATAACTCTTCGATCCCCTTTTAAGTGAGCATGAAGGAACCAATGTTCCTTAACCGAATAAATATTCTGATTTATGCAAGTAATCCCGCTTGATTGGTTTTGTTTCATTGTTTAATTTTATGTCATATATATGTTGTGGGCCCTTGTAATTAATTATTTTTGTAGGAATTTTATTTAGCTTTTCTTTACATTTAGGGATTGTATTTGTCCCAATTTCCATTTGTTAAAGATGTGTTTTGCGTGTTTATCGCTTTTCTTTATAGCTTTCATTTACCGCTTTCTTGATGCTTGAATTGTGCATTTAAATAAATCGCATTAATCGTGTGAGAGGAGAGATGAAATTTTCTAATTTAAAAGAATTATTTATAATTAACCAAGGCATACATAAGAGTGGAGTTCCGAACCACTCTCTGGTTTAGACCATAGAGGTTAGATGACCTTTTCCAATTTCTTGTAAATTGGGTGGCGACTCCAAAATACCTCAAAGGTGCCTAAAGGTTTCATGAGGCTAAATGAACTTCCATAATGTTCTATTGGGTAGGGATTCTAAAATGTCTCATGTTACCCAAGATCAAATGACATGAACCAATCCCTTAAGCCCTGAAAGCAGGCCTTTGGGGGCCTTTCTGGTTTGGCACACATCACAACACTGCAACTCAATGGCAGTGATTATATGTCATGATAATCGGATGGTGGCTAGCAGGACATGCGATGCAGATTGGATGATGGTTAGCAGAATAATCGCAAAGGAGTCATAGTAGAATATGCTACAGCTTGACAGCAGGTGTCAGAAGCCTTGCAGATCGGATGGTGGTTAGCAAGGGCAAGCCGTGCAGGCCAGACTAAATAAATAACAATAATAATGAAAAAGAATGATAAAAATAATAATGATAAATAAAAGAATGTTGAATAATTAAATAAATAAAAAAGAATAAAGGAAAACATAAAAATGTTAATTTTATATCTAAGATAATATAAAATAAATAAATAAACAATAAATATAAAGATTTACATGATTATTAATTAAATATGAAAAAAAAAATAAATGAAAGAAAATAAAAATGAGGAATCAAGTTTAAAATACTTACGCTCAGAATTCGAATTCGATGGAGGGAAAAATGTGATTGATTTCCTTGCTTTGTTTTGCAAAATTAGAATTGAAAATAATAAAAATTGAAAATTTATTCAATGAAATAAATTGCTTAAAAAATGATTAAAGAAAATAAAAATTCTCAAGAATAAAGAATAAATTTCTTTGTCTATAGAATGATTATTGATTAAAAAATTTTATTTTTATTTGAAAAAGAAACAAAAAATAATGAAAGAAAAATGAAAATTTTCAAGAACAAAGAGTGATTTTCTTTATCTAAGGGAAAATAATTGGTTAGAAAAATAATAAATAATAAAAAAAATCTTAAGAACAAAGAATAATTTTTCTTTGTATCAAGAAAAATTATTAATAAAGAATTGAACTTTTTAACTTTAAGAAATTTTTATTTTGTGGGGAAAAGGTAAAAAAGATGTAGAGAAAATTTTTGTTGAAGAGAAGAAGAGAAAATGAAGAAATTAACCTAAAATGAATTCTCCCCCCTTTCTCTTTTTATAATTTTCTATTTATATGATAAAATATGGAAAACCTAATTAAATTAGGAAAAGACCCCCTAATTAATTTAAATATTTCTTATCTATATTTTAAAAATGGAAAAAATCATGAAAATCCACAAAAATGGGATAAAAAAATAATTTTGAGGGAAAAATCCTAAAAATGGCCAAAAATAAGATTTTCGGCTATTTTGGGCTAATTCGGCGACCGACAGGCGTCAGTAGGCGCGCGATGCCCGTCAGTGAGCGAGCACCGCGTGCGAGCTGCGCGCAGGTGCTTGCAGGCAGGCGAGGTGCGCTAAATATGTGGCCGAAGCCCGAAATAATTTTTTTTTAAATTTCAAATTTGACTAAAACACTAGAATTTCAAATCTTCCTTTTTTTATTTTTATTTTTATAATTTCTTTATTTTTTTGGTTCTAAAAAGCTATCTTGACAAGGAAATCATCACTTTCAACCTTTTTAGCCGTGAACAGGCATCTAATCATTATTGGGTAACTCTGATCTGGCCTGCCTCAGGACCCAGTGTAACATCCCGAAAATTACCCTAGTAGTATTGAGTGTGATTAGTGTAATTAAGTGAGTGTAAAATTATGAATTTAGATTTTGGACTAAATTGGTAATGAGAAATTAAGGACTTAATTGCAAGAAAATAAAGTAGTGTAGTGACCAAAAGGTAATTTTGCTTCATAAGTGTTAAGTGAGATTAATTAAGTTAAGCATGATTAGTTAACCTTAATCAATTATTGGTGGTATCCATGTGTTTCAATCTTGAGTTGCCACCTAGCCTTGAGGGGATTAGAGAGTGACACCTAGTAGATTGCATGTATATATAAGATTGGTGAAGAGAGAGTAAGTGCAAAAATCTGTACTTGCTTCACCTTGGCTCAGCTCTCTCTCTCATTTCTGCTTCCTTCCTTCTTTATTCTTTATCCCTTCTTTCATTCCTCTCTTGCTTCTTCATCTATTCCATTGGTTTCTTAAGCTTTGAGTGGTATTGCATTAAGAAGATTAAGAGATACATAGAGAGGTAACTTTGTATTATGTGTTGTTCATCTTTTCTTCTTTCTTTATTGAGCTTCTGTTCATATTGTTAATTCTACTTTGAATGTGTATGTGGATGTGGCTGTAAGTTGGTGAACCAAGTAAGAGAGCTAAGGGAAAAGAGAAGGTTGTTTGAGCTAAGAGATTGAAGGAGTGCTTCAAGATGTTTGGGATTGTTTTGTTAAGTTCTTTGTTTTGGTTAGATGTTTGATGAGCTTTGGATTAGATTTAGGGATTTTACTTCATATTTTGATCCCAGGGTTGGCATAAATCATTTCCCACCTTCACCCTTCTCTAGTTTGTGTATTTTTGTGTGTTTTTCCTTTCCGAAATGTACCCGAACTTTACTACAAGTTATTATAGCTTATCCATTTCATGTTTAAGATTGTGATATGAGTATATGAATGTTTGAAAATTAAAATATATATAAATGATGCTATAGGATAGTAGTTTAATAAAGGAATTAAATGCATAACGGAATGTGAGTATGATTATCAAGCCATAGGTGTGTGCAAGGCATGAAATGATGCGAATGTGCTTAATATGATGACTTATTCAATGATGTAAATTTACTCAATGCGACAATTGTACCATGATGTTGCTTTAAGAAACTACATGAATACATTACCATGCGAATGAATCTTGCTATGCGAATGAATATCATGATGTGTGTGAATAAAATTATAAATGAACATAACTATGTGAGTTAGTGCTTAAGCCTGCAATCGAGTCGTGGATAAGTAAGCATGCTTATTAAGGGCTAGTGATTCACAGCTGCTAGTGTGGCACCAACGGGTGTCTAGTGATTGATACCGATGGGTATCCAGTGATCTAGTGTTTGGGACTCCGATCTCTAGTGTTTAATATCTATTGTACCCGTATCAACTTCTATAACGATTCAGGCTATCTATAAAAGAATGATTGTGTATGCTTGATGATAATATTGTGTATTATAGCATGATTGTATTCTTATTGATTATTGATAGTGTTATCCCTGCCATATAGTGTAATATCGATGCCATGCTAACTGATATAGTGATCTTGATATTGAAGTCTTCCGCTGATGATAAGTATCGAATATTGTTATTTTAGAGCATGGATTATTGAATGTTCGGTTTGCTGTGAAACCCTTGCATGAGTACTATTACATGATTTGTTGTTGAGAAATGCATGTTATAATGTTATGTGTTAATGCATGAATGATTGAGTTATATTGCTTTGTTTTCATCCCCACTAAGCGTTATTGCTTAGCACGGGTAGCTTGGAGATCGTATTTTGAAGATAATTTTCTACAGGCCACTATAGGAGCTTGAAGTTGTCTATCTAGGTTGATAATTTTGTAATGATATTGCATAATTAGAGCTCCAATTTTTGTATATATGTAATTTTTTATTGTAATATGTAACTATAATGATCTAGTGCAAGTGAATGGCTTAGTGATCATTAATGTATGCTAATATCAATAGTGATCTTATAGTGGTAGTGAATAGAGATAATAATATTTATTTAGTGATAATAAGTAGATCTAATGATGCTAATTGGATTTAGTTATAGCATGATTGTCGCGTAGGGCTCCCTTGTCCTCCCAAGGGGCATTGGGGCATTACACCCGGTGTCTACAGTTGCCCCCAATTTTGGGGAAACTAGTGCACTAGTGCCTAAATGAGCAATTCAGAGAAGAAGGAAAGAAATGCGTACCTGAAATAGCCCTTACCTTTTTGATGTGTTGAAGTTTATGGCTTATCGCCACTGAGCTGTAGCGTACTCTACTATGACCCGTTCGCAATCATTCTACTCACCACCATTCGGTTTGCATGGTATACTTTTGCTCGGTCTGCAAGACATCTGATCACTGCCATTGAGCTGTAGTGTTATTCAACTGTGGCTCGTTTGTAATCATTTTGCTGACCACCATTCGGTCTGGCACGGCATGCTCTTGCTAAAACCCATTGGATCTACATCTGATCACTGCCGTTGAGCTGTAATGTTATCCAACTATGGCTCATTTGCAATCATTTTGCTGACCACCATTTGTTTTGGCATGGCATGCTCTTGCTAACCCCCATTCGGTCTGCAAGACATCTGATCACTGTTGTTGAGCTGTACTGTTATTCAACTGTGGCTCACTTGCAATCATTTTGCTGACCACCATTCGGTCTGGTACGACATGCTCTTGCTAACCCCCATTCGGTTTGCAAGATATCCTGTCACTACAGTTGAGCTGTAGTGTTATTCAATTGTGGCTCATTCACAATCATTTTGCTGACCACCATTCGATCTGGCACGGTATGCTCTTGCTAACCCCTATTCGATCTGCAAGGCATTTGATCACTACCATTGAGTTGTAGTGCTATCCAATTGTGGCTTATTGCCTGCACGGCGTAGAATTGTTGACGAGCTGTAGCATACTCTGCTGTGACTCGTTGCCTACATAGCGTGGAATTGTTGATGAACTATAGCGTACTGTGCTGTGACTAGTTGCCTGCACAACATGGAATTGTTGATGAGCTATAGTGTACTCTGCTATGGCTCATTTGATAGACCGCATTCACCTTGTCGACCTCATCCGGGCCTGCATGGTACATCCCTGCTAACCATTATTCGGTCGGCATCGTGACTCGTTCGTCGTAGCCTTTGCTGGCACTTATCTTGAACCTTTTCTTTTCCTAAAACAAAGGCAAAACAAATGTGCGGGGTATATAAAAGAGATGCGTACCTGTGGCAATACATACCTATTGTGGTCGATATCAGATGGGTGCCCGCTGAAGGACGGTTGGCTGTTCCCTAGAGAAGGATTTGTGGAATATGAATATCATCCTTTTGATTACACCGAGTCATTTTCTAGAATGTGAAAAGTACGAATATCATCTTCTTGCAAAGTTCATATATCATCCTCTTAGATTTTGTCGAATCTTTTCTAGAATTCCAAAGTGTGGGACAACATTCTCTTTATTGCACCGACTGTGATATACCTGATACTAGTCTCCAACCGGAGCCTCCTTGTTGAAAAAACCTGAATGCCTCTTGAGAGGGCTCTGTGCTCGCAGGGAGACTTTGAAAACTTATGCTTCTTAAGAGGCTTAAATGCTCACTGAGAGACTTAGATTGCTCAATGAGAGGCATAGATTATCACTGAGAGACTTAAATTGCTCGCTGAGAGGCTTTGATGCTCGCTGAGAGGCTTTGATGCTCACTGAGAGGCTTTGATGCTCACTGAGAGGCTTTGATGCTCACCGAGAGGCTTTGTTGTTCACTGAGAGGCTTTAATGCTCACTGAGAGGCTTTGATTTTGAGCTAGAGTGGAAATTAGGTTTGAGCCTCCTGAGTGGAAATTAGATTTGAGCCTTCGGGGAGGAAATTAGAGTCGAGTCTCCTTAGAGGAAATTATATTTGATGTTTCAATACTTGCCTATAGGCGGATAGATTTTAGAATCTTTAGTGTTTCTTGAGACGATTTTGGTCTTGATTTTGTTTTGTTTTTTTTTTTATTTGATTTTCACATTTTTAATGTATTAGAATTTTTACAGTATGTTGGATTTTCAAGGCCTTGAAAATATCTTCTTCTTTTTTTTGTGTTTTTTGTTTTGTTTTGTTTTATTAAGAATTTGTGTTCTTTGTATATTCGAATTTAAATTTTTGTGCACTTATTGTGTGGTGTGTGTAAGCATACATCTTATGATAGAGAAACTTACCTAATTGCCTCCAGCATGGTGTGCATGAATAGGCTTGCTCTTTTTAATGTCCTCTTTGGCACGAGTCCGCTGGATTTCTTTTCCGTGAGGACTTCATCTTGATTTGATTGTCCAGCATGGATGAGCGCTGAAATTAAGTTGAAATTGTACCTTGGCCAGCTCTTGTGTCTGATTGTCTCCACCTAAAGTACATATGGGTAGTCCAGCTTCCCAAAGGATCTTGTTTTCTATAGACTTGTGTGATTCTTGATTGCCCTCACCATGGTGTACCCGGGTAAGCTTGTTCTTCTGGGTGTTCCTCCTTTATACAGACCTATATGATTTTATGCCGAATACAGTGGCCGACAATGTTGAACTGAAACCATATCTTGGATCACCTTTGCGCATTAGGTCTATTCGGACCTTTCCCTCAGAGATATGTACACAGTAAGGTATAAAAGAGATTGTGTGTGCGTATGTGAAATATATACACAAAACTAATATACAGGAAACACGTCCAAAGGATTAATGTACAAAAATTATGTGTACACGACTATACATGTAAAGGATTGAACGCATGTGATATGTGCTTGTGATATGCATGCTAAACATATGCAAATAATTATGCATTGCATGTAAGCAAAATTTATGTACATGGGATGTGCGCGAAGAATTGCATATGCGAGATATATACAAAGTTCATGCATGTGTGAATGCATGTTGGGCATCGTGAAAGGCTATGCACGTGTAAAGTCATGCAAAGAGATATGCAACAGATCGTACATGAGAGAGACACGTGAGATGCACAAATGGATAGACCACATCCTACATGGTTAAGGGATTCATTGAGGGTACTGCTTATACTATCTGATGTCTTCAAGGTCTAGAAGACATCTTGGCTTAGGAATTCTGACCCACAAGCTTTTCAGAGAGAACTGTCCGGTGTGCATCTTTGCCTCCCTGTCAATGAGCATACGCCATTTACCATGAGCTGTACAACGTTTTGCCCCCAGGACTCTGACCTATGTCCTAAATTATGCACTATCTACCTAAAGGGAGGTTATCTAAAGTAATGATGCCTTATCACTCCAGGTATCGAAAGTCATTGTTTTAAAGTTATTGTGTCCCTTGTGGATTTTCACACTAGCTTTTCTTAGCGGGAAATGCGTCTTTTGGGGATTTTCACATAACCCCGTGCCTAACTTTTGCCTAGAATGGACCTTACCCATTCCAGCGGATTTTATTCATTTTATTTTTTTTGTAGGACATACTACCTATTTCCAGGTTTTCACCCTACCCTTTGGCCTAACTTTTGCTTAGAGAGCCAGTTACGGTTTTCATCTCTAACGGCCTTATTTTTTTTAAGGGTATGGCTGTAAGAAAAGTTAAAGCTACTATCAGAGCCCTCTTCTAGAGTGATCAGCAGTTATTCATTGAGGAACCTTATTTCTCAGACAACGGTTGTATTCCTTTGCCTCTCCTGACGAAGGTGTTACCGAATTTGGCGAGGTGGCGGATGAGGACATCAGCTTCATGTGCTTCTAGCTCCCCCATTCTACTATGACTCTGGATAGCTCTTCGGGATGCGTACCCTTGTGCAGTTTTCATAAGGCCACTTTCTATATTACCGACCTCTATGTTTGATAGTTCGGGGGCATCCTCTATCCTTTCAAGGTGGCCCTTTATCTTCGTCTTTTACCTCCAGATACCATAGCCTCTGGGCAAGCTGCCGGTGAAGACTATTATACCATCTATCAGGGATTGTTCCTTTACTCCCACTAGTGTGTTCGAGAGGTAGGTGCTTAGTCCCGCAGTTGATAACAAGACCTATCGACTTAGATATCTGGCCAGCGAGAGCAGTAGTATAGCATAGTTATTTAGATTAGATGCATTCAGTAATGAACGATGTTTGTCTCTTTATAAAAGAATTAGAAAATAATGAACATATGAGTTGAATTGCCTTTTTTTTACATATTTGCAAAGATTGTGTACATTTTAGTATAATTTCTCTATACATGATCATTATCTAACATCGATTCAAAATGCAAAACTACATCTAATCTCAGAGTAGATCTTGTAAGCATCAAACTCCTATCTCCAATCAGCCCTTTCGGGTTTTCTTGATTGGATATTTTCTCTCGAGCCTCTAATTTTTGTGCAGGGTGCCTTTTTTTCGGTTTTCACCCTGACGAGGCGCCCATTTTTAGTAAGGCCACCTTTTTTAATTTTTGACCTGTGGGGCTTTATTCTCTTCTTTTGATTTTTAGTCTTTAGCCATGGAACTTCTTAGGTCTGTCGATGTTGACTGGTTCTTTGAAGTCATCTCCGTCGCTATCTGTTGCTGCTCCCTTAGAAAAGAATCTCTTAAGAACGAAAGGAACTTCCCATGTTGGCTTTAGTTTATTCCATATGTCCGGAATACCTAGTCTCATTTGTTTGAAGACTGAATCTCCCTCTTTGAGTGGTTACTTTCTGACCTTCTTTCCAAATGATCTAGCATGTATTTTCTGAGAGATCTATTTGCGATAATTAGCTTACAACCTTTTTTGGTCTGACGTGTTCAACTACTGTAATTGCTGCTGTGCCCAATTAGCTTCCCAAATCTAAGCTTCCATGACTACCCTCAAAGACTTGAGCTCCACTTCAATCGGTAACACTGCTTCAATAACGGCCCACATACCGGTCTAGAAGTGTCAGTGCATGTTTTCAGTGTCTTCATGATAATCGCTGTGTTAAATAGTGTAATGAGTGATATTGCTAGTGTTAAAGTTTAGTGTTAACTGTGTCGGAAGTATACAAATTTCGGGATGGGTAACCCCGAGGCAGCTATCCAGCGAATCCGGCTGTCATTTTTTAGAAAAAATTTTATTTCGCAACAATGATCTGTGGACCATTAGGAGTCTAGTTGTAAAATTTGAGCTGAAAACGGAGTTAAATTGGCCTCCGAAAGTCATTCCGAAGTTGGCCTCCGGTTCGGTTTAAATTGAATCGAGGATTGACTGAATGTTTAAAAATGATTATTTTGCTCAAAAAGGTATAGTGTAAGAAGAATAATGGCTTAGAATAATTTTTTGTAAATTTTGACAGCATTAGAGTTGAATTTTACGGTAGAAACGAAAATTATTGAATTAAATCGGTTTAAGTGAATGTGGCTCAAATGGACTCCGATTGACTTGAAAAATTTCTAAGAGACTATTTTTGATGTTTTAAGAACAATGGAATTTTTTATAAGTGGAAATAATGTGAGGAACATGGAGATGCTTTGAAAAAGTGTAATTAAATCGAAAAATCAAAAATTTAGTTCAAATCGATCGGACCACTTTGGTTGGACCGATTTGGTTCATTGAAGGCATATATAAGTGGTGAAATGGCTGGATTTCCCTAGAGAAATCAAAATCCAGCCACTCTACTGCCTCTCTCTTCCTTAGTGTCGCCAAATTTCTTCATCTTCTCATCCATTTTTCTTAACTTCTCAAGCCATCTCTCCCCAAAATCCAACCCCATAAATAAATTTTAGCTCCTCTGTAACCCTATATAAGTGGTTGGAGTCCATTTTGAGCTTTAGAAGTTAGAAAAATCAAGTGTACAAGGTTTAGGGAAAATAAGGAGAAGTGGAATTTTTTCAAGGCAAAGGGAAAGAAAAGGAACTCTAAAGAGGTCTAGAGTAAGGACTTGAGGTTTGTGGTAACTAAATCCATCTTTTTCCTTTGATTTATGTTGGATTTTAGGTTATGTTTAAGTGTAGGTATGAGATAATGATGTGATTAATTAAATCTAACTTGATATTCAAGATTAATGGACTTAATGTAGGGTATAAATATGAATAGATTAAATTAAATCAATTTGGCATGAAAATCCGAATAGTAGCTGAATGATAAACAAAGGGAAATATAATGTTTTAATGACCTTTAAGACTTATAAATAATGTTTATAATGTGTTTAATATATGTAATGCATGATAGAGTGGTTAAAAGATTTAAAATAAAACATAATGAATTTGAAATGGTTTGGCCGAATGGTTTATTAGGGATTTAAATGAGATATATGATGAATTATGGCATGTAAATGGCATTTATGGTATGATTAACATGTAAAGAGTATGATTGAGTGGTTAAATGAAATTAAAGTGCATGATATGAAAAATTGATACCTTGGCCGAATGGTGTTCATGATGATTTAAGTGTATATTTTGATTGTTTGACTTATATAATGACATAATATGGCTAATAATGGATAAATAAGCATGTATGCAATACTACAAGTGAAAATAATATGTATGCAGAAATATGCATGTTGAGATAATACAAATTTTTATATGAATTGTGATGAAATATTGCCCTTAGTAGTTCTCTGGTAGTGAAATCTAATCCAGGATATAATAGGCTAGCCATAGGGATTCCACACCATGGTACGAGTCATGACAACTCACTATGGATAGGCCAATGACAGCTTATCTCAGTGTACAGTGCGTATAAGTGAATAGTGTAGTGCAGTGCAGTGATAAATTGTCCTATTGGGGTCATTTTATATTGTAGTGGGTCTGTGGGGCCCACCTCCCGCATATCCGGTCAGTAGATTTTCTATCGAGTTCATACTAGGGGCATAATAGTAAATACGTGATAAAATAGGTTAAAATAGTAATAATTTTAAAAATGAGTGAAAACGGGACTAGATTGGAATAAAAAGAAAGTTTAGGGGTAAAATGATAATTTTACATTAAGCTAGTAAAAAAGTGTAAAAGTTAGGTAAAAAGTATAAAGATAAGGGTAGTAGGGTAATTTTGGTAAAATATGAGGTTAAAATGGTAATTTGGTGAAAAAGTGATAAGGTAGGGACCTAATTGTAATTTTGAGGAATTATAAGGGTAAAAGTGAAAATTTTAAGTAAAAATGGTATTTTAGTAATTAAAGAAGTCATTAAGGGGTACAAGTGGAAAATATGTTTAGGTAAGGTTAAAAGTGTAAATATTGAATAATTAAGGGTATAATAGTAATTATGTGAAAAATGAGGACATAAGTGGAATTTGGGTAAAAGATGGGACATAAATGGTATTTATGTAAAAGTGGGGACATAAACGTGAATAATATAAAAGATGAGGACGTGAATGTAATTAATGAAAAAGTTAGGGACGTAGATGGAAATATATAAAACGATTAAATATTAAAGTGTAAATAATTGTATTTAAAGGGTTAAGTGAAGAAAATGTATTTAAAGTGTAATTAAGTGATTAAATAAATAATAATGTGATTTAAATGAGATTATTCAAGTAAATTAGTGTAAAGAATATATTGATATATACAAATGTATTCAAATAAATTAAATAGGAATTAGGTAGGAAATTTATGAATTGGTACCACCACTGGGCATTCTAATGCTCAGCACATAGTTCGTTTTGACTGCGTGTAGGTACGTCGTAGGTTGGAGCGGCATACCTCAGTCAGATTGGTGTAAGTCGGAGAAGGGAATTCAAGTTCATAGTTTGTATGTTTTGGTAATTATATATTGGCATGTATATAAAGTTTGGGATGGATTATGTGGTACCTTTATGTATTTATGCATGTGGATACTATGACTTTATGGATGGATATTTAAGACTGCAAATTATATGGTTTAGATATATTATTGTTGTACCCTTGTCGGGGCTGTGGTTTTTAAAAAGTGTAGGTTTGGGTAGTAATAAAAACAAGCCGTTATACTGCCGAAATTTATACCAAATGAATAGTAATATTAGATGGTTATAGGTCAATCGGCAACTAAGTTAATAAGTGAACTTGTTAAGTGAATTTGATTTGTGAAATGAATGGTTAAGTGAATAAAAGCTTAAATGTAGAAAAAAAAAGTTAGGCGCAATCTGAGAACAAGTGTAGGTCGACCTTAGTACAATCATAGTTATCGCACAACATTTCAAAGTCGGCAGTATACATATAGTGTATAAGGGTGTTACATTTATTTTGGTATCATAGCATGGTTTAGGCGATTCTAAGATCGGAGTGGGGATTGTTAAGTGATTGTATATACATGCCAATGAAAGTGAATATTATATTATGGTACTGATGTATGCTTGCTCCTTGTTATAGTGAATAAATGGCGTCTGATCAAAGCTACAACGTAGGTGATGGTGAGAGTGGGGCTTCGGCCAGTGTTGGTCGAGCCGAGGCTCCACGCCAGCAGGCGACACTTTCACCAACGCCACAACCACCTCCTCCGCCACAACCGGACTTCCTAAATACAATGGCGAATTATATTCAGCACCGTATCCGGATGGAGATGGCTCAGCAACCTCCAGTGCTAGTGCCACCAGCAGCTCCAGCTCAGAGAAAGCCGATTCTTAAGCAGCTTAAAAAGATGGGAGCTGAGGATTTCTTTGGAAGGGATCCGATAACTCCTGAACAGGTGGAAGAATGGCTATTTCGAAATAAGAGATTATTTGACATCCTGCATAGTACACCCGAAGAAAAGTGTGAGGGGATAGTTGCTTTACTCCAGCGTCTAGCATATTTTTGGTAGGACTCAGTTAGAAAACACACCCTAGAGGACCATTTGAATTGGGAGTTCTTTATCGATCAGTTTGAGAAGAAGTACATTGGCACTGAGTATAAAGCCTCGATGCAGGATGCATTTTTAAGGCTTAGACAGGGTAACAAGACAGTAGCTGAGTATGAAAGAGACTTTGAAAGATTAAGTGCTTATCTTGATGACGTGTTGAGAACTGAAGCCAGACTGATTGAGAGATTTGAACGAGGCCGCAATGACCGTATCAAGCAGATTGTGAGTGGTCACAGGCATCCAGATTTGAGATCTTTTGTAGCAATAGCTATTAAAGTCAAGACATCACAGGCAGATGAGGCAGAGGGACATGCTTGGTTTCAATAGAAGAGAAAACTGGGTCAGTCTAGTTTTATAGGTAGTCAGAGTAAGAGATCTAGAGGGCCACCACCATCCCAGAGTAGAGGATCAGCAGCACCAGCACGTAATCAGAAGAATCCAATCAGTAGTGGAGTACCAGCTTCGTTAGTACGCAGTGTGGCACGAGGCAGGGGTAGAGGCACTCCTCAGCAGTGCAACCATTGTGGTTGATCCCATCCTGGGGAGTGCAGATACTTATCAGGTGCCTATTTTAAATACGGGTCGAAGGAACATTTGGTGAAAGATTGTCCTGATGCAGTACCACTATTAGTGACTTCTCTAGCTCCTGGTGCGGGTTCTTCACCACCTTGAGGGCGAGGCAAGGGGACGGCCTCCCATATATCAGCTAGACCTCCTCCACCACCATTCCAGGTCAAGGAAGAGCTACCGGCCGTGCATATGCAATGAGGGCCCGTGATCAGGATGATGCACCCGATGTGATAGTGGATAAATTTTCTCTATTTTCTCACTCTGTGTATGCACTTATCGATCCTGAGTCCACACACTCTTATATTAGTACTGATATTGCTTGGGGTAAGGGGTTAGATGAGTCATACCTCGATCAAGACATCTTAGTGCGCAACCCTTTGGGCCATAGTGTGATAGTGAATAAAGTGTATAGCGATTGTCCCATTAGTGTTCAGAATTGTGTATTCCGAGCCAATTTGATTGATCTTCCCTTTAAAGAGTTTGATGTTATCTCAGGAATGGATTGGTTGGCTACTCACCATGTGATGGTTAACTATAAAAGAAAAAGAGTCGCCCTTAAAACTTCAAATGATCTAGAGATTATAGTAGTGGGTCAAAGACCAGACTATCTTTTTGATGTGATTTCAGCAACAGCAGCAAAATGGTTAATTAGAAAAAGTTGTGTGGCTTACCTATGCTATGCTATGGATGCAAAGAAGGAAAATTCTAAGGTGTCAGATGTGCCAACAATGTGTGAGTTCCTAGATATATTCCTTAAAGATCTTCTAGGCTTGCCACCTAATAGGGAGATCGAGTTCTCTCTTTTCTTCTTCTTTCCCTTCCTCTCTCTCCCTCTTGATACCATTTTCTGCTCTCAACCTTTCCCTCTTGTGTTTTCTTGGAGTTTTTGAGCTAAGTTCTTGAAGGATTGTAAGAGGTAAGTGGCTGGGTTTTCTTGGGGTTCTTTTCTTCTTCTCCTTCTTCAGTTTTAGTTGGGTTTTATAAGGTTTTGTTCTTGGGTTTTTGGAGTAATTGATTTGATTTGGCTTGTACAAGAATCGGAAGAGAGGAGGAAGAGCAAAGGTAAAGACAAGGTGGGATTGTGAAGAGCCCGGTTTGAAACTTCATTTTCCAGGTTTGGGAGTGTGTTTGAGTGCATGCAAGTGTTTGGGAGCTGTGTTTATGGATTATGTTTTTCTCTTAATTTCTCCTTGGATCAATTCTATTTTGTGATTGCATGTCACTTGTAACCTTGAGTGTTTTGTTAGATGAATGCATGTTTAAATTAAGTAGTGATTTATAGTGAAATGTGAGTGATATAGTGGGGATAGTATGTGTTTTTGGAACATGAACATGTCATGTTATTGAATTTTGAGTTTGGTTGTGAGTGAATCCATGATGAATTGATGTTTGATTATTGTGTAAAATGTGTTTATGTGGCTTGAGAATGATGCGGTGAATTGAAGGTTTGTGTGTGAAAAGAGTAGGAAAAGTGCAGATTTTGGGCAATTCTGGGTTCTGTCGCGATCGCGACAGAATGCGGATTGGTCCCTTGTGCCTAGAGAGTCCTCTGTCGCGAGCGTGACATAGAGCTCGGTAGCCGAGTCCCCCGCACGAGCATGCTGCCGTGCATGCGCGCGAGGGGAGAGAAACTGGTCTCTGTCGCGAGCGCGACAGAGCTCGGTTGTGCGAATTTTCCTAGCGTACTTCGTCGCGAGCAGGCCTTCTGGCGCGAGCTCACGAGGAGGTGCCCTGTGCTCTGTCACGAGCGGGACACTGTCGCGATAGCGACAGAGGCCCTTCCTGCTTGCCCTATTTTTCGAATGTGTTCCTTTTGTTCTACTTTGCACGGTTTCTCACTATTGCATGCAATATGATTGTGCTTATGATCCGTGATCTCATTGTATTAGTGTCTTAGTTATGATTTTATTTGATGTTAGAGTCATGTGTCGAACCTTGCTTTGATTTTGTATTGTCGTGTTAGTGAATGTGTTGTCGAGCCTAGAGTGTCAAGGTATTGGATAATTAAGCATACTTAAGAAGGTTTAGTGAGTGCAGTTGCCCGTGTCCGCCCTGTTTGGGCGAAGCGGTTGACCTCCGAGATGGTCATCTTCCGTGTAGTGATAAAATGTTTTGAGACTCCGGTCTCCCGCTCTACCTTCGGGTATAAAAACTATTTTGAGGCTTCGGTCTTCCGTGTAATGTTCCCGTATCCTCCACCATTGAATTCAGGCTATTGTTTGAAGTATTGTGTAATTTTGGCTAGTGTAATGGTTTAGTGCCTTCTATTATTTCACTCTGGGTATTATATCTCTGCATTCTGATTCTCAGTGAATTGTGTATGTTAGTGGGACTAGTGAAGTGTTTTGCTCATTGCATGATCTTGATTATGGTATTTGCTTCATGCAATCTGTACGTTAATGCTTATTATAATGTATAGTGTTCTATTGTGTTTGTTCCTCCCCACTAAGCATTATCGCTTAGCACGGGTTCTTATCTCGTGTAGGTGACAGGATTTTTAGGAGCTTGCTCGTGTCGCACATCTGCAGGTCGGCCACATAGGAGTAGAATTATTTTTGTTATCTCCTCCTGTAACTCTTTTGTATAGGTATTACTCTTTTTGTAAAGTGACTTATGTATATTTTTTTTTCTTTTTTTTTCCTTTTTTTTAAAAGGATTTAAGATGTAATCTTTTGGATATTATATATAAGTACGTTTTGATTTTTACGAGTTTATGTTTTGTCTTTATTTTTGTTATTGAATGCTTCTGCTTAGTGCATGTGTTCTTGTATATATTTCTGTTTGTCGTGAGTGAACGGCGGGTAGCGCGCCCGCCGGCGCCCTTCCAATAGGGGCGGTGGCGGGGGTGTTACAGTACGTCACCATTGGAAGCATCGGTGTTATTTGTGAAAAAGAAAGACGGGTCGCTCAGGCTATGTATTGATGATCGGCAACTAAACAAACTGACGATCAAGAACAAGTATCCATTGCCATGCATTGAAGATTTATTTGATCTGTTGAAAGGAGTTGGTGTATTTTCAAAGATTGATTTGAGATCGGGCTATCATCAGTTAAAGATAAAGGAAGCATATGTGCCCAAGACAGCCTTTTGTACCAGATATGGCCATTATGAATTCTTGGTGATGCCTTTTGGACTCACAAATGCAATAGCTGCTTTCATGGACCTTATGAATCGGATCTTTCATCCTTATTTGGATCAGTTCATAGTGGTCTTCATTGATGATATCCTGGTGTATTCAAAGACTCCAGAAGAGCATAATAAGCACGCGAGAATTATTCTGCAGACCCTAAGAGATAAGAAGTTGTATGTATGCCAAATTCAGTAACTGTGATTTCTGGTTGAATAGAAGGTATCAAAGTGGATCCAAAGAAGATTGAAGCAGTGTTGCAGTGGAGAACACCCAATAATGTCACAGAAATCAAAAGCTTCTTAGGTTTAGCAGGTACTACAGGAGGTTTGTTAAAGGTTTCTCCATTATTGCAGCGCCTTTAACACGCCTATTGCCAAAAATGGTGAAATTTGAATGGACTGATAAGTGTTAAGCTAGAGAAGCTTAAGAAGATGTTAACAGAGGCACCAGTGTTAACTTAACCCGAGTCAGGTAAAGATTGTACCATATACAGTGATTCATCCTTGAATGGATTGGGTTGCATACTTATGCAAGATGGAAAAGTGGTTGCCTATGCATCCCGCCAACTTAAGAATCATGAAAAGAATTACCCACACATGATCTTGAATTAGCAGCTATAGTATTTGCATTGAAGATTTGGAGGCACTACCTTTATGGAGAGAAGTGCTACATCTTCAAAGATCATAAAAGCCTAAAATATCTGCTTACTCAGAAAGAACTTAACCTCAGGCAGCGAAGATGGCTTGAATTGATAAAAGATTATAAATGCTTCATTGACTACCATCCAGGAAAGGCTAATATTGTAACTGATGCACTCAGTAGAAAATTCATGGCAACATTGAAGGCTATGAATGTGGAGCTAGATGTAGCTGATAGTGGAGCACTGATAGCAGAGTTATAAGTCAAGCTTGACTTTATGCTGCAGATAAAAGATGCTCAGAAATAAGATGATAAGTTGATTTCAGTGATTAATCAAGTGAAAGACAGTGACAACAATGACTACTTAGTGGCTTCAGATGGCAGTGTCTACCATAAGCAGAGATTGCGTGTGCCTGACCAACCAGAGTTAAAGAAGAGTATTCTGATAGAAGCACACCACAATAGTTATGCCATGCACCCAGGGGGTAATAAAATGTATCAAGATTTAATGATGCATTATTGGTGGCCAGGGATGAAGCGGGATGTGTCAGATTTTATGGGAAAGTGTTTGATATGTCAGTAGGTGAAAGCAGAACACCAAGTGCCATTCGGGTTACGCAAGCCTATTGCTATACCCGAATGAAAGTGGGATCGAGTGACAATGGATTTTGTGACAGGGTTACCTCTCACCCGAAAGAAACATGATGCAATTTGGGTGATCATTAACAGACTCACCAAGTCAGCCCACTTTCTACCAGTGAGGATGGATTACCCATTGACAAAACTAGCTGAGTTGTACATCAGTGAGATTGTAAGACTTTATGGTGTGCCTTCTTCCATTATTTCAGATAGAGATCCTCGTTTCACTTCCCAATTTTGGAAGAAGCTGCAGGAAGCTTTGGGTACTAGATTGCACTATAGTACAAATTTTTACCCACAGACAGACGGGCAATCTGAGAGAGTCATGCAGATACACAAAGATATGTTAAGATGTTGTGTGCTTGAATTCAAGAACAGTTGGGAAAGGTATTTACCTTTGCCAGAGTTTGCATACAACAACAGTTACCAGTCAAGCATTAAGATGGCTATATATGAAGTATTGTATGGCAGAAAGTGTAGGACTCCTCTGTGTTGGATAGAGTTGAGTGAAAGCAAGCTAGTGGGGTGGGGTCGGATTTGATTAGAGAAACAGAAGAGAAGGTTCGTGTGATCAAGCAACGGTTAAAAGAAGCTAGTGACCGATAGAAATCATATGCTGATCTTAAGAGAAAAGATATAGAATTCCAAGTGGGTGACAAAGTATTTCTGAAGGTTTCCCTATGGAAACAGGTTCTCAGGTTTGGAAAGAAGGGTAAGTTGCCTCCTAGATTCATTGGGCCATACGAAGTGATTTAGGAAGTGGGTCCACTGGTGTACAGGTTGAAGCTTCCACAAGCTTTGGAAAGATTCATGATGTGTTCCATGTATTGATGCTTCGAAGATACTGATCCGATCCTAGCCATGTGATCAAACTAGAAGAAGTGCTAATGCAGCCTTACTTGACCTATGAAGAGTACCCAGTGAAGATTTTAGCCAGAGAAGTCAGGCAACACAGAAACAACCAAATTCCACTGGTGAAAGTGCTCTGGAACCATTACAATGTGGAAGAAGCAACGTGGGAACCTGAGGCGACTATGCAACTGCAGTACCCGCAGCTTTCAGCTCAAGTAAATTTCAAGGATGAAACTATCTTTTTAGTGGGGTAGAGTTGTAGCGGCCCAAATACCGGTCTAGAAGTGTCAGTGCATGTTTTCAGTGTCTTCATGATAATCATAGCGTTGAATAGTGTAGTGAGTGATATTTCCAGTGTTAAAGTTTAGTGTTAAGTGTGCCAAAAGTATAGCAATTCCGGGATGACTAACCCCGGGGAAGCTATACAGCGAACCCGACTGTCATTTTTCATAAAAAATTTTATTTTGCAAAAATAATCTGTGGACCGTCAGGAGTCTAATGGTAAAATATGAGCTAAAAATGGAGTTAAATTGGCCTTCAAAAGTCATTCTGAAGTTGGCCTCCGGTTCTGCTCAAATTCAATCGGGGTTTGACCGGGGATTGACTAAATGTTTATGTCACATCACAAATATGGCCTAGTAGAATTGTATTTGTAATTGGATTATTAAAAGGGTATTTTGGCAATTTATGTAAGTGGATTAAGGACTAAATTGAAGAGTTATTTAAAGTATCTAGAGAAAGAATTTTATTAGTGATCAATTGGTAATTTATAAGGATTTATAAGGGAAATTACAAGGACTTGAAGCAAACGTCAAGAAAGATGAAATAAAGGTCCAATAGTAGAGTGACATGTGTATGGGTTATTAGGTGCATTAATGGGGATTTGAAAGGAGTAAAGAGAGGGAAGGCAGAAATTTTAGCTTCCCGTGGAAGCTATTGGATTTTGCCCTCTCACGTTTTTCTTTCTCTTCTCCATTTCTACTCTCAAGCTTTACATGTGTTGTTCTTCAATTGTTGAGCTAAGGTTTTGAGATTTGAGTTGCTTTAAGAGGTAAGTAACTGGATGTTTCTTTGGGGTTCTTCTTCTTCATCTTCTTCTTCTATTTTCCAAGGGTCTGATATTTGGTTATGTGGTTGTTTGTATAGGTTAATTGGGTTTTGTTTTTGTTGGTTGCTTGCAAGAATCTGAAGAGAGGAGGAAGGATAAAGGGAAAGGGAAGGTTGTAGCTTGAAGACAGTGGATTATTGAAGCTCCATTACTAGGTTTGGGAGTTGTTTGACAGTATTCTGTCCATTCGCGTTTTGGATCCTGTTTTGAGTTCAAATGTTTCTGTTATTTGTGTGTTTTGGTATATGAAAACACATGTATATAATTGATATGTGTACATGATTTGTGATGAGAGAGTTACAGTGGTTTGCATGTTAATTTAGAAGCGTATATTCATGGATGTGAGATGAAATTATGGGTTTTTGGAATCTTTGTAAATGTGATTTGATGCATGGATGGAGTTGTTTTCTGAGCCTGATAGTCATGATAGTGGATAGATAAGCGCTTATCAAGGGTCAAGGTGTGAGTGCAGCTGCTATATGTTATTTGCTACATGAGGGCCCCATTTGGATCATATAAGATGTTTGAGGGCTCGGTCTCCGGTATACCTTCGGGTATACATGATTATAAAAATACTTTGAGACCCATGTCTCCATATGCTTGGGATACTGTGTCCTATCAGCATTATTAGTACCCATATCCACTAGTTAGCAAGTAATCAGGCTATTACTTGGGTTTATTACATGAGATTGATATGTGAAGCTATTAATTATTTGATATGAATATATGTTACATGTATATGTATTTGCGTTATGTCATGATGACATATAATACTTATATTCGGACATGAAGGGTTAATTGTTTGTATTGTAATGATGCATATGAATACTTGTTATAAGCATGAGTAGTATATGTTTATATGCTTTGTTATTATTTAAGCTGATATATATGTTTATTGCAATTATATGTACATGTATGTGTTGTTCCTCCCCACTAAGCGTTATTGCTTAGCACGGGCTCTTTTCCCGTGTAGGTGGCAGGTTCATTTTGGAGTCAGACATCTGCAGGTCGGCCACTAGAAGTGTTTAATTGGAGTTGTTGTGTCTTCCGCTATATTTTTGTATTTGGGTTCGGATTTTGGAAATGTAATTTTGTAAAGAATTATTTTGTATATGTATATGTTTATCATTTACAAATCCCTTTTGTAAAAACTATGGTTACATATATGGATTTGATATCTTTTGATTAAATGTAATTATTTTCTTAACTTATTTGCGTATATGTTTATGTATTTGAGTTTGTATATGAGTTTGTGCGCGTGGCACCCTAGTATCCTTCCAACGGGGGTATCGGGGTGTTACAGTTTAAAAATAGTTATTTTGCTAAAAAAGGTGTAGTGTAAGAAGAATAATGGCTTAGAATTTTTTTTGTAAATTTTGATAGGTTTAGAGTTGAATTTTATAGTAAAAATGAAAATTGTTGAATCAGACCGGTTTAAGTGAACCGGGGCTCAAATGGACTCCGATTGAGCTGAAAATTTTCAAGGAGACTATAATAACCCGTTTTGGACCCTATTAGTTTTGGTAAAATTTTGTCGGGATAAGTTAAGTTTCAAGGTGGAATAAGATGTGATTGTATGAATTTGTAAGTGTTTTAGGGTATAAAGTTTTGAGGGTGCATGTGTGGTTTGAGAAGAAGACTGATTGTTTTTAGTGAGAGTTCTGTCCTGAGCGCGACAGAACACTCCAACAAATTTCAGCTTAAAGTTGTGTTTTGAGGGAGTTTGTATTGGAGTTTTGACATATGGCAACTTGTGATAGGTCCCAGTCAAAGCTATAAGACTTTTTATAAAGATAAGTTCTACTTAGGGTGAGAACAAATTACCACAAGTGTTTTGATTGAAATAAGCTTCCTTTATTAACAGCTGTGAAGAAGTTTAAATAAAAATAGAAATAACAACTTTCCCGAATTCTCAGAGATGTACCTAAGAAATAGGATAATAACAGCTAATGGCAACAAAATAGCCAAAAATTATTCAACTCAAATTAAATATCTATTTATCCTAATCTGTAGTGTGGAAGCTGTGACACGTCTAACCAAATTAGACTTCTTTTTTGCAACCTGTCAACTTATCCACTTCCTCTAATTGCATGGCTCATGTAATGTCTCCACCTGAAGTGCATGCAAAATACTTTGGATTTTTCACTGGGACTCTCTGAGATCTTCTTGGTTTATCAATACCCTTCCCTTTGACTTGAACCTTGTCCTCAAGGTTCACATTGAGAAATTTGTTATGGAATTCTTGAGTATTCACCCATGTCGCATCTTCTGCTGGAAGCCGTTTCCATTTGATTAAGCTCTGCTCAATAAATTTGGATCCTTTGTTGACCCAACGGTTGTCCAATATTGCCTCAGGTTCTATTACCAATTCTCCCTCTTCAGCCATTGGAGGTAATTCAGTGGTAGCAGTAACATCTCCACCCAATTTCTTCTTTAAAAGGGACACATGAAATACTGGGTGTATGCGAGAACCATTTGGAAGCTTGAGTTCGTAAGCCACTTTTCCAATTTTTTCTTCAATCTGATATGGCCCATAGAACCTGCTTGCAAGCTTTTGGTACACTCTCTTGAATACTGATTGCTGGCGGTAGGGATGAAGTTTCAAATACACATAATCTCCAACTTGGTATTCAATGTCCTTGCATTTGGAATCAGCCTGTTGTTTCATTCGGTTATTAGCGGCATGTAAATTGTCTTTAAGGTGGCGCAGCAAGGCATCTCGAGAAGCTAAGTTCTGATCAACTTCATTAACTGGGCACTGACCTTCTTGGTAGTGTGGAATTATTGGAGGTGGTCTACCATAAAGAGCTTGGAAGGGCGTCATTCCGGTGGAGATATGGTAAGTTGTATTATACCAAAACTCAGCCCATGGAAGGAAGGAATGCCATTTGCGGGGCTGTTGGTGAACAAAGCAACGAAGATATTGTTCAATACAACGATTGACGACCTCTGTTTGGCCATCGGTTTGTGGATGGTAAGCGGAGCTCATTTACAATTGGGTACCCGACATTTTGAAGAACTCTCGCCAAAAATGGCTGATAAACACGGGATCACGATCACTGATGATGAACCGATGCATGCCATGAATCTTCACTACTCCTTCAATAAATTTTTCAGCCACCACTTTTGCTGTATATGGATGGGAAAGAGCCATAAAGTGTGCTGATTTGCTTAACCTGTCAAAAACAACAAGAATTGAATTTTTTCCATTAGAAGGTGGAAGTCCTTCGATGAAGTCCATAGTGACATCGTCCCAAACTTGACAAGGGATTGGAAGTGGCTGTAGAAGTCCTGCTGGAGATAAAGTGAGATGCTTGGTCCGTTGGCACACATCACAGGAGGCAATATAAGTTTCCACCATTTTATACATAGATGGCCAGTAAAATTGCTGTGATAATCTCTTGTAAGTTCGTAATACACCTGAATGCCCACCAATTGGAGAATCATGGAATTCTTGTAAAAGTTGGGGGATGACGTTGGATTGAGGAGGCACTACCACTCGATTTTTGAAACAAACCAACCCATTGCGCCATATGTACGGCCTGCCTGGATTTTCAGTTGCAAGTTGGCTGATTCTTTGCATGTAAGGATTGTCACTAGCTTCATTTTTAATTGTATCCCATAATTGAGTTTGAGACACAAATAAAGTATTAAGACTAGGACTACCTGTTATCCGTGATAGTGCATCAGCTGCATTGTTCTCTCGGCCTGGCTTGTATTTGATCTCGTAATCATAGCCTAGTAGTTTGGTCACCCATTTTTGTTGCTCAGGTGTGGTTATGCGTTGTTCCAGCAAGTACTTTAGGCTTCTTTGGTCAGTTTCGATGTAGAATTTCCTGCCCATCAAGTATGGTCTCCACGTCTGAATGGCATGAATTATTGCTAGCATTTCCTTTGCATAAACTGACCATGAGAGTTTGGTGGCACCCAAGGCCCGACTCATGAATGCAAGTGGCTTCCCTTGTTGACTCAAAACTGCCCCTATGCCGTTGCCCGAAGCATCTGATTCAATAGTAAATGGTTCATTGAAATTTGGCAGTGCAAGTGTTGGGGTTGTAGTCATGGCCTTCTTGAGTTCTTGGAAGGCCGGTTCTGCTTTATTTGGCCACCCAAATTGGCCCTTTTTTAGCAGGTTGGTGAGGGGGCGTGCAATAATGCCATAGTTGCGGACAAACTTTCGGTAATAGCCTGTAAGTCCTAAAAACCCACGCAACTCAGAAACGTTAGTAGGCCTAGGCCAATTTAGCATAATTTGAATTTTCCCTTGATCCACCTTAACCCCTTGAGGAGTTACAATATGACCCAAGTATTCCAGTTCTTGTAGCCCGAATGCACATTTGTTTACTTTGACAAAAAATTGATGCTGCCTTAAAATTTCAAAAGCTATTTTAACATGTTCAAGATGCATGGTCCAATTGGGGCTATAAATCAAAATGTCATCAAAGAAAACCAAAATGAATTTGCGGAGGTGAGGACGAAATATGGAATTCATTATGGCTTGGAAGGTGGATGGTGCATTACAAAGACCAAATGGCATAACTAAGTATTCATAATGACCATTATGTGTGCGAAAAGCAGTTTTATGAATGTCGGTGTTGTGTACTCGTACCTGATGGTAACCAGCCTTTAAATCAAGTTTGGTGAAATAAATAGCTCCATAAAGCTCATCAAGCATATCATCAGCTGTAGGTATAGGAAACCTATCTTTGATGGTCACAGCATTAAGTGCTCTATAGTCGGTGCAAAATCGCCATGAACCATCTTTCTTTTTGACCAATAAGACAGGAGATGAAAATGGACTAGTACTGGGTCGTATAAGCCCCAATTTTAACATGTCATGAACTTGTTTTTCAATTTCAGCTTTTTGAAAATAGGCATACCTGTACGGTCTCACATTGATTGGCTCGGTACCTTCTTTCAAATTGATGGAACGATCAACTTCTCTGATAGGAGGAAGTTGTGTCGGCTCTTGAAATATATCTCCAAAATTTTCTAACAATTTTTTTATCTCTGGATCAACATTTTGTGGTGTAGGATCAGATGTGGGTTGAAGAGAAATAGCAAACATGGAGCCTCCTTGTCGTATCTCCTTGGTGATGACTTTCATTGTTGCAGGTTGAATTGATTGTGTATCAATCCCTTGCAATTTTTGAGTTTTGTTGTCCCACTGGAATTCCATGGTTAATTTCTTCCAATTACATGCCAATGTTCCCAATTGTTCCAACCAATGGACACCTAAGACCAAATCCAACCCAATTAAAGGTAAGGCATAGAGAGTGAGGACAAAAGGAATACCTTGGAGATTAATTGGAACATTTTCAAATCTGCCTTGGCATTTTAAGGGCTCTCCATTTGCCACTTTAACATTGAAAGGCTCGGTTGGAAGTACTGGAAGTTGCAACATATTGGCCATCTTCTTACTAATAAAATTGTGGGTAGACCCGCTATCGATTAAAACAACCATTTCATATGGACCAATCTTTGCCATCACCCGCATCGTTTTGTAAGTCGTCCAACCTGAGAGTGCATGCAGAGAAATCTCAAGTTGTTCCATTGAACAGTTGGTTCCTTAATCATCTGAACCTCCCTCGCTTCCTTCTAATAGTAGCAGTTGTGGCCCTCGACATTTATGCCCAGCTATAAATTTCTCATCACAGTTAAAGCATAGCCCCAGTGCCCTTCTCTTTTGCATCTCTTCCCAAGTGAGTCTTTTTACCGGTGTAGGTGCTTTGAACTTTGTTGGTGAAGGAGAGTCGGTAATGGATCGGTTGAAAGGTCGTATAACTTTTCTTTGATGAATCAGTTGCTCATCCCTCATCCTTGCAAGGCTAATAGCTTCCTTCAATGATTTTGGTTTGAACATTCTTATGCCATCAGCTATTTCTGGTTTGAGGCCACCCATGAATGTCCCTACCAAAGCTCTTTGTGTCTAGCCTTGTACCCGATTACCTAGCCGTTCGAACTCCTTTTGATAATCCCGTAATGAGCCCATCTGTTTTACCCTTGACAGAGCTTCATCAAAGTCCTCACACTCGGTTGGACCAAATCTTGCCCATAGCTCTTCTTGAAAAATTTCCCACGTTACCTCTTTTTCTTCTTCTTTATAGGATCTTCTAAGCCATTGCCACCATTGATTTGCTTCACCTTCAAGATGAAAGGAAGCTAAGGATACTTTTTGTAGTTCGGGAGTGGTCTGGAACTCAAAGAATTGATCCACTCTTGTGAACCATTCGGTTGGATCATCTCCAGAGAAACGAGGAAACTCTAGCTTCGCTAGCTTAGAATAGGATAGCAGCCGTCCCCCATCGAGGTTATCTCGAGATTCATCTCTTGTGTTACGAAGACGCCCTATAGGCGAGTTGGTAGGCGGGTCGGGATTATTGCTAGAAGAACCAGCTCGGTTGACAAGTAAGACTTCTGACATTTTGCTAATGGCAGTTTCTATTTCAGTGAACTTGTCAGTGACAACAATCTCCATTCGACTCAGACTATCTTGAACTCCTCCTAATCCGGCTTCAAGGTTTTCAATCCTTTCTTTGTTTGTTGACATAGCTCTGATACCAATGATAGGTCCCAGTCAAAGCTATAAGACTTTCTATAAAGATAAGTTCTACTTAGGGTGAGAACAAATTACCACAAGTGTTTTGATTGAAATAAGCTTCCTTTATTAACAGCTGTGAAGAAGTTTAAATAAAAATAGAAATAACAACTTTCCCGAATTCTCAGAGATGTACCTAAGAAATAGGATAATAACAGCTAATGGCAACAAAATAGCCAAAAATTATTCAACTCAAATTAAATATCTATTTATCCTAATCTGTAGTGTGGAAGCTGTGACATGTATAACCAACTTAGACTTCTTTTTTGCAACCTGTCAACTTATCCACTTCCTCTAATTGCATGGCTCATGCAATGTCTCCACCTGAAGTGCATGCAAAATACTTTGGATTTTTCACTGGGACTCTCTGAGATCTTCTTGGTTTATCAACTTGGGAATTGGACACCTATATTTTATACATGTGTCCAGTGAAGAATTTAGTGAGGTGAGATGTATTAAATGAAGTGGTTTGGTATTAATTGGGTTTAGGTGGCATTAATTTGTGTTGGTTCGCTTGGATGAGGGTTGACCGGCTGCTCTTTGTTCCTCTTTAATTTTATTTTGCTTTTGGATTTTGTTCTTCTTTCTTTTCCTTTAGTTTCTGCCATATTCCCTTGCTTTCCCATCTCTTTTTCCCTTTCTTCTACAAGTGGTTGCTCCTTAAGTGAATTACTTGGATTGTTTTGAAGAGAGTGTTGTGGAAACTGGGTTGGATTCTTCGATAGCTTTTGACAAGAGGTTGGACAAAGGCAAAGAGAAGGTCGGGATTGAGTAGAGAGCAGTGATTGAGCTACCTAGAGGTTGGGATCGTGTGTGTTTTTAGTATTTTGCATGTGTTTTAGTAATTTGTGCTTGAATATAAATATGGATGAGCAGTGATACATGTTGTGTTTTGACTAGTTCAATTGCAGCTTTAGTATGGATTCATTTTGATTGCTTGCAATGTCCTAATGGTTGTAGATGATTAGTATTTACTTTTGAAGTAAATGAGTATGTGTCGTGGATAAATTTCTGGGTATGTGTGTGATTGTGTTAATCTCGAGATGTTACATGTAGTTGTGTAATTTGAGTTGTTATTGTTATAAGCCTGTTTTTATTGCCTCGGAGGTAAGTTTTGTATGATTTTACAGGTTACATGATATTGGGTAAAGATTGGTTTGATTTTGGAAAGCTCTGGTTTTCGGCGTTTTCCCAAAAGTTGGAAATCACGATTCTGTCGCGAGCACAACAGAATCTGGTCTTCCATTTTCCTTTTATTTTATTGCTTTCGCTTTTGAGTTTGAATATGTATGCATTTGTGTTTGCGTGGCACCTCGATATTCCTTCCCAGGGTATCGGGGTGTTACTTTTAGTGGTATTAGAGCATAGGTTTAAGCGGTTCAGGATGATAAGCGGTTCAGGACGATAAGATGCTAGAGTATGCAACAGTTGTTTATAAGTTGTCTAGTGTCGTGTCCTAATGCAGATGTTTTTATTTTTTGTAGAAAAGATGGAGTCCGACCCGAGTGAGAACATAGGAGAGACCACAGGTATTGTGAATCCGGTGCACATAGATCCGCCTATGCATGAGCGTGACAGAGATGAATGAGCTGATCCTATTTAGGACAACCCGGTGCTGATGCAAGGGTTGGTACAGATTTTAGATAGATTGATGACTCCTAAGACTCTAATAGAATTGATAAGAAAAAAGAGAGCTGAGGAATTTATTGGAACGTTATTAGATCAGTCTGATATAGCAGAATTTTTGCTAGAGAGGACCGAAAGAATCTTGCAAGAGATTAATTGCCCACAGAATCAGAGAGTAGCTTATGCTGTGTCATTACTACAAGGTGCAGCATATGACTGGTGGAAGTTAGTATTGAGAAACACACAGCGGCCAGTAAAATTGTCATGGGATTTCTTTGTCCATGAGTTTAAGGAGAAGTATGTGACTAAAGCATATAGAGAGGCTAGGTGGAAAGAGTTCGTGGACCTCAAGCAATAAAATATGACTGTGGGAGAGTATGAGAAAGAGTTTAGCCTTTTAAGTAAACATGTACCCAATATACTGCTAACAGAAGATTTTAAGTGCTGACAATTTAAGGATGGACTAAGAGAGAGCATTAGAGGACCCTTATCTGGCATGGTTGCTTTGCAACCAGTGAGTTATTATAGATTGCTATTGGCAGCTATGAAATTAGAAGATTCAGAGTTAGTGAGGCAGAAGAGGGAGAAGAAGAGAAAGTTTCCGAGAAGAGATGAGAGTAGTGATAAGAGAGCTGGAGGAGGGAAAAGAGGAGGAGAAGATCAAGAATCAATTCATGTGCCGACTTCGGTTGGGAGTGTAGTGCCACCTGCCAGTAGAGGAAGTGTAGCACCGAAGTGTAATCACTATGAAAGGCACCATTGGGGTGAGTGTAGGAAACTCACCGGAGCCTGTTTCAAGTGTGCCAATATGGAGCACATACTTTCTAAGTGTCCTAAATCGAGAGAGAATTTGGCCTTGCAAGTAAGTAAAGATAAGATAAATGCATCTGGGACCGTCTGAAGTGGAAGAGGTGGAGCTAATAGATTGCCATCGAAAACGGTTGAGAAGCTATTTCCTACCAAGGGTCAACCATGAGTTTATGCATTAGTTGGGGAAGCTGTAGATGCACCTACCGGCTCTTCTGGTAAGTTCTTTTAATGATTAATGCAGAGTATACTTTGATTAGTTACTTGACATCGGGGAAATTTTGAGGACGAAATTTCTTAAGGGGGAGAGATTTTAACAACCCGTTTTGGACCCTAGTAGTTTTGGTAAAATTTTATCGGGATAAGTCATGTTTAAAGGTGGAATAAGATGTGATTGTATGAATTTGTAAGTATTTTAGGGTATAAAGTTTTGAGGGTGCATGTGTGGTTTGAGAAGAAGAGTGATTGTTGTGAGTGAGATTCTATCGCGAGCGCGACAGAACACTCTAGCGAATTCCAGCTTAAAGTTGTGTTTTGAGGGAGTGTGTGTCACACCCCATAAGTGGCCTAATCGGAATTTGGCAATTTTAAGTGGATATTTAAGGACAATTGGGTTATTTGCTTATGAAAGAGGATTATTTTGCAAAGAAATAAAAGATGTAAATTGAAGATTTTTATTAGTGAGTTAAAAGTAATTTGTTAAGGACCTATTATAAGTTTTGTGAGGAGCTGTTGGTAAAAGAGAATAAGTGGATTTGTGTTTGGTGCATGTGTGCCATGTGGAAGGACAGTGTGTGCACGTGGTGAGGAAAAGAAAAGATTGAGAAATTTAGTTGACTGGAAAACAAAAGACACTGAAAGTTCTCTCTTTTCTGGCTCTCCCTCACGTTAGCCATCTCTTCCTCTCCACTCGCTGCCCTTTTCTCATTTGCATGTTAGCTCTGTTATTGTGGAACTAGGGTTTGAGATTGGGAAAGAAGTTCCAGAGCTCCTGAGGATAAAGGAAGAAAGATAAAGGGAAAAGATACGGTTGTGGATTGAGAAGCTGTGGGAGTTTTTGGGGACTTCATTTCAGGTTTGGGAGTGTGTCTGTCTTGCTCATTTTTGGATCCAGATTGCAGTTTTGTTGCTAATATAGTTATGTGTGTTGGAATATTGAAATGCATGAGTTATGTAGTGTTCGATACATGATTACAGTAGGAAAAAGGAATGATATGAGTTTGTAAATGAGATGAATATGCATAGGTTTGAATGTGATATTCTGAGATGCTGAAGTTCTGGTGTTACCTCTGTTTAATAGTAAAAATGCGTCATTTGTATTAAAATGTCTGTAGATGAATTCTGAAGACTCAAAAGGTACGTGTTAGAATGGTTATTGCATGAAAACTGGTTTTAGGCAAGAAAGGAATTTGGATTTTTAGTTGTACTCTGTTTTCATAGTTTTCTGGATTTTTACGATTTCTGGAAAATTGGAAGTTTGGAGAAGAAGAAGAAATAGTTTTGTGAGAAGAAGATCACGAGACGTGATGGAGCATCACGCCGTGACCCTCTTCCTTGAGGAAGGTCACGCGACGTGATGGGGCATCACGCCGTGATCCCCTTCTCCTTGGCGAAGTCGCGACGTGATGGAGCATCACGCCTCGCGACCTCGCCTGCCCCTGTGTGTCACGAGATCGTGACTTCTCCCTCTCCTCTCACAGGCGTCACGTGACGTGACTGGTGGTCACGCCGTGACTGCCTTGCGTTTTGCCTGGCGCTCGCGTGAAGCCTGCGTCACGCGACGTGATGAATGGTCACGGCGTGACCGGCCTTCCCTGCTGCCCTGTTTTATAAAAACTAAAGTTTTAACTACAGTTTTAAGGATTTTTGCACTACATGACAAATATTTGATTTAAAATCTGTATTGTGTTTTAATAATTGCTTAATATTGGGTTTTGTATACATGATTAATAATTAATATACATGATTTACATGTTTATAGTTTATTTAACAGGGACTTTTTCAATATGAGCTATTTGTTCTTATTACCTCCTGTAGTTAATATTTATATGTTTAAATGTTTCTGAATTTGATCTAGACACATGTATACGTGAAATATGTATTTACATTTAGTTGTTTTAATATTTATAGTTACTTGTTTTAAATGTGATCTGTATACCTGTATACATGGACCATAAATTAGTATTAACTTCGATATTCATATTGATATTAGTGCTCGAATTGTTGAGTTGAGTTTTAAGCCTGAATAGTCATAGTAGTGGATAAGTAAGCACTTACTTAGGTCAGAGTGTGTGTGTGCAGCTGCTATATGATAAAATGATATATGCGGGTCCATTTGGATCCTTGTTTCGACCATGTTTGGTCTATATGAAAATAAAGCGAGACTCCGGTCTCTATATGGAAAATACATGTTTGAGACTCATGTCTCTATATGCTTGGGATACTGTGTTCAATCAGTATCCAAATGACCGTATCCACTTCTAGAGAGTATTTCGGATTAATCAGGCTACATGTTTATATGTGATATTTATGTTGAGATGTTTATTGACAAGATTAAAGGTATATGTTGTATATGAAATATAGTATAACTTTGTGTTTATATACCTTGAGTATAAATATATGTATTTGGAACGGTGAGAAATATGTAGATTTAATTTATATTTTAATAGTTAATTATTTGTAATATATGTTTATGGTTGGGATGAGATTGTAGTGTTGTTGTAAATATTGTATATGCATTATTTTAGGCTAGTCAGGCTATGAGTTTAATTGTGTTGCATAAGATGATATGAATTGTTAACATGATTACAAGTATATAGTGCACATGAATTCTGACATAGCTTTAAATCGCACCTTGAATCTGTATACTTAGAATGATGAGAATTATGAATTGAATACTTGATTGCTGGTATTGTATATATATATTTTTGCATGTCAAGTAAGGAATTTGGAGATATGTTTATAGATGATTTGATGCCTTTGATTTTGAACCATTGGATTATTGTATTGTTATATATACCGTATATGCACTTTGTTAGTTTGTTTTGTTCCTCCCCACTAAGCGTTATCGCTTAGCACGGGCTTTCTTCCCGTGCAGGTGGCGAGCTTGGATAGGAGTCAGATATCTGCAGGTCGGCCACTAGGAGTCTTTTTGGATGAAGTTGTTTTATTTTTGAAGTCTTCCGCTGTAATTTTTGTGTATATGGCTTGTGTATAGCAAAGAAATCTTTTGTAAAGGAACAGATATTGTTTTTGTATGTATTCGATTACAAGTCTCATTTTGTAAAACAGTACGGATATATGTTATATGTAAAAAGGATTTATTATTACATGATTAAAAGTTTCTTTATTTTACATTTGGTTTTTGTTTATACATGGAATATGGATTCGTTATATGTGTTTGCCCGCGTGGCACTCCGGTATCCTTCCAACGGGGATGGCGGGGTGTTACAGTGTGTATTGGGGTTTTGACACATGGGAGCTTTGGAATTGGACACCTGTATTTTATACATGTGTCTCGTGAAGAATTTAGTGACGTGAGATGTATTAAATGAAGTGGTTTGGTATTAATTAGGTTTAGGTGGCACTAATTTGGGTTGGTTGGCTTAGATGAGGGTTGATCGGTTGCCCTTTATTCCTCTTTAATTTTGTTTTTCTTTTGGCTTTTGTTCTTCTTTCTTTTCCTCCAGTTTCTTCCGTGTTCCCTTGCTTGCCCATCTCTTTTTCCTTTTCTTCTTCAAATGGTTTGCTCCTTAAGTGAATTACTTGGATTGGTTTGAAGAGAGTATTGTGGAAATTGGGTTGGATTCTTGGATAGCTTTTGACAAGAGGTTAGACAAAGGCAAGGAGAAGGTCGAGATTGAGTAGAGAGCAGTGATTGAGCTACCTAGAGGTTGCAATCGTGTGTGTTTTCAGTATTTTGCATGTGTTTTAGTAATTTGTGCTTGAATAGAAATATGGATGAGCAGTGATACATGTTGTGTTTTGACTAGTTCAATTGCTCTTTTAGTATGTATTCATTTTGACTGCTTGCAATGTCCTAATGGTTGTAGATGATTAGTATGTACTCTTGAAGTAAATGAGTATGTGTCGTTGATAAATTTCTGGGTATGTGTGATTGTGTTAATCTCAAGATGTTGCATGTAGTTGTGTAATTTGAGTTGTTATTGTTATAAGCCTGTTTTCATTGCCTCGGAGGTAAGTTTTGTATGATTTTACATGTTACAGGATATTAGGTAAAGATTGGTTTGATTTTGGAAAACTCTATTTTTTGGCATTTTCCCGAAAGTTGGAAATCGCGACAAGAGTCACGAGCGAGACAGAATTAGGTCTTCCATTTTATTTTTTTTTCTTTCGGCGAGCTGGTTGGCATTTTGCACGACACGTGAACCTCTTCACGTGTCATGAAGCTCTTCACAAGTCGTGAAGTTCCTCACAAGTCATGAAGATTGGCCGGCACGATTAGGAGAAGGATGTGTTGCTATGCACGAACCATGCGCAAGATGCGCGAGTCATGCTCAGGAGCACGAGTCGTGAGCACGAGACGTGCATCTTCCTTTTCCTGCAGAGTGAATTTAGCTTCTATTGCGAGCGCGACTTCCTGTCACGATGGTAATAGTGAACGTCTTTCCTGTCCTGCTCTGCTTTCAAAAATGATTTTTCTTGTCTCGTTGTGCCTGTTTTCTCCCGAGAGCATGGTTTATGGTTGTTTATACCTTGTTTATAGTATAATTAGTGTTTTGGTATTGATAATTTTAGATGTGTTAATGTTTCGATTTGTGTTTCCAGTAGTGCCAAGTGCTATGTTTTGAGTGAGTGATTCGAGCCTGAAGTGTCATAGTAGTGGATAGATAAGCATGCTTATAAAGGGATAGAGTGTAGTTGCTACAGTGACCTTAATTGTGTCTACTGGCGAATACCTAGGTATTCAATTTTGAGTTAGGTGTAATGCCCCAAAAAAAAATTGTAAATATTAAAATGAGTTAACAAGGGATTAAGATAAGTTTAAGAGGGATTATTCAGTAATTTAACACAAACTACCCTAAAATAGCCAAAACTACGTCGTTTTGGCCTTGGCTTTCCTCCTCTCTTATTCTTTTTCCCTTTTTTTTTCTTTCTTCTCGTTTCCGCTTGGCAGCCCCACCCCGATCAACCCCCTTCTCCCTACTTTCCATCACCGTCATCATCTCCGCCCGTCCGTTCACCGTGAAACTTCAGCCTTCTCCCCTCCTTTCGGTTCGTTCAACGGCAGCAGCACTTATTCCTTCTCCTCTTACTTTTTCTACTCCGATTTCAGTTCTCCCTTGATCGTATTCCTCATCGCTGCTCGCCGGAGTGCCACCAACTCTCTCTTCTCTTCAACTGTTAGCTTTGGGGGTGAGTTATACTATCTATTAACTTGAATTTAAGGGATTTTCTGAAGGGTAGAATTTGGGGATTTAGGGATTTGAAGTTTAATTCTAGAAATTGACATTTAAAACTTATAATAAGCTAGATTTTTCAATTGTAGATTAATATAATTGACTAGATTTACATTATTATTGAGATTTATTGAATTTTAGTAGAAATGTTATGTGTTTTGTGAAGAAGAGGAGGAAAACATGAGAAATAAAGAGAAAGAGAAGCAAGTGGAGGACTGAGTTCGCTTTGGACAAATCCATTGAAGTTATTTTGCAAGAATTTTGAGGTTTGCAGCCACTAAATTCACTTGTTCTTAATCTATATATATATTGTTTGAGTCTAAATTGTGTTTGAATTGAGATCTTATTGAGAGTAGGTTGAGTTTTTAAGAATAAATGGATATAATATAGCTTGTTAAAGTGATTGATTTAATAGAAATAAGTTGTACATATTGAAATGCTAATTTCATGATGTATAATTGTGATAAACTGAAATGGGATTTTAGTAATTGATGGGTAAATGAGTTTAAATGATAAAAGTTACAGTGAAGGTATGAATTTATTGATGACGGTAAACTTATAATTAACTTAATTGTTTAATATGCATAATTGCTAATGTTATTCTAAATATAGGTGAGTATGAATGATGCATTAGTAGAATGTAAATGACAATTAGCTAATCTTAAAAATTCATTCAAGTGAGTTTGACATTTATACAAAATAAGAATTGGTTGTATAATGTTATAATGTGAATGACTGTATAGTAATGATACCGTAAGGCCATATGGTGTCATAGAGTGAATGGAAAAATTAAAGTACAATTTATATTTGAGATTTTGCTAATTATGATTTGTTATATAAATGAGACTGTAATAAATGAATCTGACAGAGAAATTAATATTGCCCTTGGTAATCGATAGGAAATATGGGTGAAAGTATAGTTGGCTAGCCATATGGAGTCGAGGATTGCATTGATAATTGAGACGTCTGCAGGTTAATGAGAACCTGCAAAATTTAATACTGTTACTGCTACTATTATTTCTACTGCTACTGTATTGTTACTATTGCTTATCCCCGATACTTAACTCACATAATCCCATTGGTTTACTTTGGGCAATAGACCATATAATCCACACATACTTATATATTAACTTTAATTATGTTTAAGGATTCGTTGTGAATGAATTTAATTATTGGCTTGCTTGCTTGATATGTTTAAATTGTTAATGTGTTTACTCACTCAATTAAGTAACATCTCTTATAAAGAATACGACGAAAATTACCTTCTTGGAATTTGGTCACATACACTTATTTGTCTATTATAATTACTACTATAATTATTGTTATTATTTTTTTAAAATGAAATTCAGTTATAATTTTAATTAAGATTATTATTTGTGAAAAGTGAAATTAGTGGTTGCCACTAAGCTATATGCTTAGCGCGTGGACTTTTATTTCAGTGCGTAGGTGTACAGGTTCTTGAATAATAAGGCAGGCCAGGGATCTATCCAGAAGTATGGAGGAGTTCTTTTACTTTAGAATAGATGCTTAGGCTTAGTATCTGTTTTGGCAATTACTTTTGGGGAAATGTAAAATCTGAGCTTGTTACGGTTTGAAGAAAGCTATTTTAGATTGTGAATTGTAATCCATCTTTAATGATGAATTTTGGATGTTAAGGTTATTGTAAAT
This sequence comes from Excoecaria cochinchinensis, assembly GCA_947683425.1. NCBI lineage: Eukaryota > Viridiplantae > Streptophyta > Magnoliopsida > Malpighiales > Euphorbiaceae > Excoecaria > Excoecaria cochinchinensis. The sequence goes on from CANTUQ010000004.1 coordinate 12,301,360, forward strand.
ATATGCATGATGATTGAGAATGGATGTTATTTTTTTGTGTTGGATAATGTATGTATTGAAAGGACAAATTCACAACTGTTGGTGAATTTGACCTTTTAGTTGAATATTGAGGTGGATGGGAGAAATTGATAATGGATTGGCTTGGTTATGGTGTTGGATTGTGTGGATGTCTCATAGAAGTGTAAATTTGAAATTATTAACAGGGGGATAAGGACCGGTCTAGGGGAGACTCTGTCCGTTTTTCGCAAAATTTCGGGCATTTGAAAATTATTAAAATGTGAATTGAATTTCAGATACAAAAAAAGGTCTAGTTGGGGTAACATTTGATACCTGACCCTTATTGAACCGGGTATGGGTGTTACATTTAGTGGTATCAAAACCTGGTTTAGGCGGTCCTTGACCTCGATTTGAGAATTCAGAATAGCGAAGAAGGGTGAATTACGTAAATGTATATGTGAGACATGAAGTTTGACTTCCTGTGATGTGAATGAATATGTACAAATTGATGGTATGTGTATAAGTAAGATATGATATTTGCGGCATGTTTTATAAAGATCTGTTTCTTGTATTATCTTCATATTGGATATGGAGCCGGGTACCAGAGAAGCTAGTCAGGAGGAGAGAGATAGTCAGGGCTCCGCTACTGTTGAGGGCACTGATAGGAGGCAATCCTCAATAGAGACCCCTCCTGTACCGCCTTGTCCACTTGCTTAGATGGAATTTTTTCAAACTATGGCTGAAACAATGAGGAGAATGGCAGAGGCAATGCCTCTTTACCAACCTCAGCCCCCACCTCATCCACAAAAGGGTAGCTATGAGAGAATGAAAAAGCTAGGGGCTACAGATTTCTATGGTGATGCATCCATCATTCCGCAAAAAGATGAAGAATGGTTTCAGAAAGTGAAGAGGATTTTTGATCACATGAAAATCACACCAGAAGAAAAACTAGACTGCATAGCCTTTTGTACTTCAAGGTCAGGCTCATGAATGGTGGTTGGCTATCTCCAGGCATGTGTTAGAACTTGGTCGCACTTGGGATTTCTTTTTAGACCAGTTTGAGAAGAGATATATCGGGGTTCAGTACAAGAAAGCTATGGAGAGAGCATTTCTTTATTAGAGGCACGGAACCAAGACAGTGACTGAGTATCTAAGAGAATTTGATAGATTGAGTCACTACGCTCCACAGCTCGTGGCAACCAAGGAAATGAAACTGCAGAGATTTAAAGGTGGGTTACATACTGAGATTAGACGGGGTTTAGTGGGACATAAATTTACTGATATTGGAGAACTGGTTGAGACGACTCTTGAAATAGAAGAGTTAGAAGCTGAAGAGAAGAATAAAAAGATCAGAAGTCAGCAAAAAAGGAGTCAGGGGCAGTCTGGCTTAACCACTCAAGTTAACAAAAGACAGAAAGGATCTCAGCCGACAGCGCAATCACAAGTCTATTGTCAGGGACAACACAAGGACAAAGGAGCTTAGCTAGTTCAAGCCGACAGACCACATCTATAGCCAGCACACCATGAGGTGTAACCAGGGCCACTCCTACATGTGAGTACTGTGGGTAACAACATGCGGGTGAATGTTGGAAGAAGATGGGAGCCTGTCTTAGATGTGGTTCTAAGGATCATCACATCAGAGACTATCCTAAACCTTGAACCCCGATGGCTTCACAGTCTAGAGAAACCACTTCTTCTCAGGCAGGTAGAGGTAGAGTTAGAGGTAAAGGAGATGCATTAGGAGGCATTACTCACAAGAATTTTGCACAGACAGTTGCGGGATCAGATGCTAGAGTTTTAGCACGCACCTATGCTGTCAGAGCTCGTGAGGAACAAAATGCACCGGATGTTATTGTTGGTAAATTTTCCCTTTTTAATCATGATGTTTATGCATTAGTGGATCCTGGCTCTACACATTCATACATATGTACTACTGTAGCACATGGGAAGGGTTGGAATGTTGAGAAATTGGAACATGAAATCCTAGTAATTAATCCTTTAGGGCACAGTGTACTGTTAGATAAAGTATATAGAGGTTGTCCAGTTCTAGCACAAAGCCATATTTTCCCAGCCAATCTAATTGAATTGCCATTTCATGAGGTTGATATAATTCTTGGAATGGATTGGTTATATGCACATCAAGTGATGGTGGATTGCCGTCTTAAATGGATTACGCTTAGAACTGCCAATGATGAAGAGATCACTGTAGGAGGTGAGAGATTAGATTTTCTTTCCAACGTGATATCTGCCACTAGGGCTAGGAGGTTAGTGAGAAAAGGGTGTGAGGCATACTTGGCATGCTTTCTTGATGTTAGGAGGGAAGAACCCAAGATTCGGGATATTCCTACAGTATGTGACTTTCAGGATGTATTTCCAGATGAATTACCAGGGTTACCACCAGAAAGAGAGATTGACTTCTCTATCGAGGTCATGCCTGGTACAGCCCCAATATCTATTGCACCTTATAGAATGGCACCCACTGAACTCAAGGAATTGAAAATTCAGCTACAAGAACTTCTTGAAAAGGGTTTTATTCGCCCCAGTGTATCTCCATGGGGTGCACCTGTACTTTGTGTCAAGAAGGATGGGACCCTAAGACGTTGTATTGACTACCGGCAACTAAATAAAGTTACAGTGAAGAATAAATACCCGTTGCCTAGAATTGATGATCTCTTTGATCAACTTAAAGGTACTGGTGTGTTTTCCAAAATTGATCTAAGATCCGGTTATCATCAATTGAGGGTGAAAGGGGCAGATGTATCCAAGATGGCCTTCAGAACCAGATATGGGCATTATGAGTTTTTGGTGATGCCTTTGGGGCTCACAAATGCCCCAGCAGTGTTTATGGATCTTATGAATCGTATTTTTCATTCTTATTTAGATCAGTTTGTAGTTGTTTTTATTAATGATATACTGATCTATTCAAAGAACCGGGAAGAACACGATCAACATATCAGGATTGTTCTGCAGATTTTGAGGGAACAACAACTTTATGCTAAATTCAGTAAATGTGAGTTTGGCTAAGTGAGATACCTTTTCTTGGTCATATTGTATTTGCTGATGGGATTAGGGTGGATCCTAAGAAAATTGAAGCCATCCTTGAATTGAAACCGCCAAAAAATGCCACAGAGATTCGAAGCTTTTTAGGTTTGGCGGGGTATTACAAGAGATTTGTTAAGGGGTTTTCCCTAATTGCAGCTCCTTTGACCAAATTACTCCAGAAGAATGCCAAATTTATCTGGAATGAGAAATGCCAAGAAAGTTTTGAAAAGCTCAAGGCAATGTTGACTGAAGTGCCTATTTTGACTCAACCAATACAGGGAAAGGATTTTGTGATTTACAGTGATGCCTCGCACAATGGGTTAGGATGTGTTTTAATGCAAGAAGGGAGGGTGATTGCTTACGCATCTTGGCAAATAAAACCACATGAGAGAAATTCTCTGACTCATGACCTAGAGTTAGCTGCAGTTATTTTTGCTCTAAAAGTTTGGAGGCATTATTTGTATGGGGAAAAGTGCTATATTTACACTGACCATAAAAGTCTCAAGTACTTACCCACTCAGAAAGAGATGAATTTAAGACAAAGAAGATGGATGGAGTTAATTAAAGACTATGACTGCATGATTGATTACCATCCAGGTAAGGCGAATGTGGTAGCCGATACGCTTAGTCGAAAATCCATGGCAGGTAAATTTTCTAAATAATAAGTGATCATTCCTTAATATTTGAATTCTAATTCTGGTATTTTATGTATAGCTTTGAGAGCTATGAATATCAGACTAACATTAGCTGATGAAGCTATCGTAGCTGAACTGAGGCTTAGGCCGACCTTGTTACAAGAAGTCAAGGAAGCACAAAAGTATGATGAAAAGCTAGCTACCATCTTCAAACAAATTCAAGAGGGAAAGGATAGTGAATTCATGATCAAAGAAGATGATTGCTTATGCTATAAAGACAGAATATGCGTTCTTACTGACGAAGGGCTAAGGAAATGAATTATGGAGGAAGCACACAACAGCTTTTACGCAATGCATCCAGGCAGTACTAAAATGTATCAAGATTTAAAAACTCATTATTGGTGACCTGAAATGAAGAAGGACATAACAGAATTTGTTATAAGGTGCATGACTTATCAAAAAGTAAAGGCTGAACATCAACTTCCATCGGGTTTGTTGCAACCTATTACAATACCCGAGTGGAAATGGGATAGAATTACCATGGATTTTGTCACCGGATTACCACTGACCAGAAAAAGACATGATTCAGTGTGGGTTATAGTTGATAGGTTAACAAAGTCAGTACACTTCCTTCCAGTCAGAACTGACTATCCATTGTCTAAACTGGCGGAATTGTACATCAATGAGATAGTACGGTTGCATGGAGTTCCTTCTTCTATTGTATCGGACAGAGATCCTAGATTCACATCGAGATTTTGGAAGAAACTTCATGAAATTTTGGGCACCAGATTAAATTTTAGCACTACTTTTCATCCTCAAACAGACGGACAATATGAGAGAGTGATACAAGTACTGGAGGATATGCTTAGAGGTTGTGTCATTGAATTTAAGGGTAGTTGGGACAAATATCTTCCATTGGTTGAATTTGCCTACAATAATAGTTACCAAGCAAGTATTCAGATGGCTCCTTATGAAGCATTATAGGGAAGAAGATGTAGAACTCCATTATGTTGGACCGAGCTCAAGGAGAAGAAGATAGTTGGTCCAGAATTGATAAGGGAGACAGAAGAAAAAGTGAAGATTATCAAGGAAAGATTGAAAGCTGCATCTGACCGTCAGAAATCCTATGCGGATTGGAAAAGGAAAGATATAGAATACGAGGTTGGTGATAAAGTTTCTTAAAGGTGTCACCGTGGAAGAAACTGTTAAGATTTTGCAAGAGAGGCAAGTTAAGTCCTAGGTTCATTGGACCATATAAGATTTTAGAATGTGTGGGTCCAGTAGCATATAGATTAGACTTACCTCGGGAATTAGAGAAAATTAATAATGTTTTTTTATGTCTCAATGCTCAGAAGGTATCGATCAGACCCCTCTCATATTGTCAAACCTGAAATAGTGATGATTCAACCAGATTTGACATATAAAGAAGTGCCTATCCAAGTTTTAGCACGAGAAATGAAGCAATTAATAAATAAGACTGTCCCATTGGTGAAAGTACTTTGGAGAAATCACAACACAGAGGAGTCTACATGGGAACCGGAGGAGAAAATGAGAAAGATGTATCCGCAACTGTTTAAACCAGGTAAAATTTCGACGACGAAATCTCTTTTTAGAGGGGAAGAAATGTAACGCAAAAAAAAAATTGTAAACATTAAAATGAGTTAACTAGGGATTAAGATGAGTTTAAGAGGGATTATTCAGTAATTTAACACAAACTACCCTAAAATAGCCAAAACTATGTCATTTTGGCCTTGCCTTTCCTCCTCTTTTATTCTTTTTGCCTTTCTTTTCTTTCTTCTCGTTTTTGCTTGGCAGCCCCACCCCGATCAACCCCTTTCTCCCTACTTTCCATCACTGTCATCATCTCCGCCCGTTCGTTCACCTTGAAACTTCAGCCTTTTTCCCTCCTTCCGGCGCGTTCAATGGCAACAGCACTTATTCCTTCTCCTCTTACTTTTTTTACTCCGATTTCTGTTCTCCCTAGATCGTCTTCCTCGTTGCTGCTCGCTGGAGCGCTGCCAGCTCTCTCTTCTCTTCAACCGTTGGCTTTAGGGGTGAGTTATACAATCTATTAACTTGAATTTAAGGGATTTTCTGAAGGGGTAGAATTTATGGATTTAGGGATTTGAAGTTTAATTCTAGAAATCGACATTTAAAACTTATAATAAGCTAGATTTTTCATTTGTATATTAATATAATTGACTGGATTTACATTATTATTGAGATTTATTGAATTTTAGTTGAAATGTTATGTGTTTTGTGAAGAAGAGGAGGAAAATGTGAGAAATAAAGGGAAAGAGAAGCAAGTGGAGGACTGAGTTCGCTTTGGACAAATCCATTGAAGTTGTTTTGCTAGAATTTTGAGGTTTGCAGCCACTAAATTCACTTGTTCTTATTCTATATATATATATTATTTGAGTCTGAATTGTGTTTGAATTGAGATCTTATTGAGAGTAGGTTGAGTTTTCAAGAATATATGGATATAATATGACTTATTAAAGTGATTGATTTAATAGAAATAAGTTATACATGTTGAAATGCTAATTTTATGATGTATAACTGTGATAAACTAAAATTGGATTTTAGTAATTGATGGGTAAATGAGTTTAAATGATAAAAGTTACAGTGAAGGTATGAATTTATTGATGACGGTAAACTTAGAATTAACTTAATTATTTAATATACATAATTGCTAATGTTATTCTAAATATAGGTGAGTATAAATGATGCATTGGTAGAATGTAAATGATAATTAGCTAATCTTAAAAATTCATTCAAGTGAGTTTGATATTCATACAAAATAAGAATTGGAAGTATAATGTTATAATGTGAATGACTGTATAGTAATGATACCGTAAGGCCATATGGTGTCATAGAGTTAATGAAAAAATTAAAGTACAATTTATATTTGAGATTTTGCTAATTATGATTTGTTATATAAATGAGACTGCACTAAATGAATCTGACTGAGAAATTAATATTGCCCATGGTAATCGATAGGAAATATGGGTGAAAGTATAGTTGGCTAGCCATAGGGAGTCGAGGATTGCATTGATAATTGAGACGTATGCAGGTTAATGAGAACCTGCAAAATTTAATACTGTTACTGCTACTATTATTTCTACTGCTACTGTACTGTTACTGTTGCTTATCCCGCATACTTAACTCACATAATCCCATTGGTTTACTTTGGGCAATAGACCACATAATGCACACATACTTATATATTAACTTTAATTATGTTTAAGGATTCGTTGTGAATGAATTTAATTGTTGGCTTGCTTGCTTGATATGTTTAAATTGCTAATGTGTTTACTGACTCAATTAAGTAACATCTCTTATAAAAAATACGACAAAAATTTCCTTCTTGGAATTTGGTCACATACACTTATTTGTCTATTATTATAACTACTATAATTATTATTATTTTTTTAAATGAAATTCAGTTATAATTTTAATTAAGATTATTATTTGTGAAAAGTGAAATTAGTGGTTGCCACTAAGCTATATGCTTAGCGTGTGGACTTTTATTTCTGCGCGTAGGTGTATAGGTTCTTGAACAATAAGGCAGGCCAGGGATCTATCCGAAAGTATGGAGGAGTTCTTTTACTTCAGAATAGATGCTTAGGCTTAGTATTTGTTTTGGCAATTACTTTTGGGGAAATGTAAAATCTGAGCTTGTTACGGTTTGAAGAAAGCTATTTTAGAATGTGAATTGTAATCCATCTTGAATGATGAATTTTTGATGTTAAGGTTATTGTAAATATATGCATGATGATTGAGAATGGTTGTTATTTTTTTTGTGTTGGATAATGTATGTATTGAAAGGACAAATTCACAACTATTGGTGAATTTGACCTTTTAGATGAATATTGAGGTGGATGGGAGAAATTGATAATGGATTGGCTTGGTTATGGTGTTGGATTGTGTGGATGTCTCATAGAAGTGTAAATTAGAAATTGTTAACATGGGGATAAGGACCGGTCTAGGGGAGACTCTGTCCATTTTTCACAAAATTCCGGGCATTTGAAAAATATTAAAATGTGAATTGAATTTAAGATAGAAAAAAAGGTCTAGTTGGGGTAACATTCGATACCTGACCCTTATTGGATCGGGTATGGGTGTTACATTTGGTCTCTAAAATTTGATATTGTTTAGCAGTATTTAAAGTAAAGTACCTATATCCACCATTGTTGAGAATTCAGGCTATTGTATGGTTTGTAGTGTAAAAGAAGTGTAGTAGAAACTTGTATATGCATATGAACGTAGTATGTCATGATATCAATATTGTTTGCCATATTTGGATGTTTGCATGTGGAACTGGTTACAGTGTAATGTTATTTATTTACAAGGCTGTGTATATGGGTATTCGTAAGTGATATGACTATTGATGTGTATTTGATATATTTGTGACTTCATTTGAAGTCTATTGCTTCTGTTTATCCCACTAAGTGTTATCACTTAACACGGGTGTTTTTGTCACACCCCAACCTATAACATGGATATTTCTACTTGTGATTAGAGATAGAAGGACCCAAGATAGATAGGAGTGTCACACCCCACTAGTACAAACATACATACATCACATACAGAATAATATATCCAGCGTAAATAAAAACTTTAAAAGAAAGAAGAGGGATACAGAACCATAGGAACACTTTTATTAATATACAGAAATAGTTCTTTACATATTACATCAGATTACAAAAGGGACCAACTTACAAAAGCCCAAGATACACTGTTCATAAGGGCCATCAAAATAATACATTTCTTACAAAAGAAGGAAAAGCCTATACTATAAAACATCCCATCTCTAGTTGTGTTGGCCTTCCCGATGCGACACGCCAGAACACGCGTACAAAAAAAACCTTCCACACCTGCACGGATAAACACCCGTGCTAAGCGAAATCGCTTAGTGGGGAAACACACAATGCATGACCGCCACTCACAGTGACGGTAACAGAAAACACATGATGACAATACAATTATATATATATAGATATATCATCATACATAGCCAATTCATTTATTTGCATTCTCATTCAGAATTCTTGCACAAATGCACTCAATAACACCTGCTTAATCATAATGAGTGGATAACGAGTACACATAGATACTTGAGAGTATCGGTTCTATATGATAAACACATAGATACCCAAAGGTATCAAACATTCTTTTTATTTTATTCCAAGTGGTTACACATAGAATCTTAAGAAAGATTCGACAGAAGGATCGCGAGGATCCAAACGGGGGACCTGATCAGGGTCCAAATCGTACACATAGCTGCAGCGGCACATAACTCTATTAGGCATGCCTAACTATCCACTTATCCGACATTAGCAGGTTATGCAAAATATTATCACATTTTCATACATATAATTCATGTAAATAGATAGGCGAAGCTTTAATGAAAACTGCATGCAAAAGAAATTAAGTCATTAAGCAAAAAGGAAAAGAAATCAAGTTTGGAAGTCACATCTGTCGCGCTCGCGACGACTGTCGCGCTCGCGACAGAAGCCAAGCTACACTTCCCCGCCTCGTCTCGCGATCGCGAGAGATCTCGTGGTCGCGAGAGGACGGGGGAATGGCTCTTCTGTCGCGCTCGCGAGACTTGTCGCGCTCGCGACAGAAGAGAACCTCACACAAGCTTGGTGCTCGAGCACTCTGTCGCGCTCGCGATGGTTGTCGCGCTCGCGACAGAGAGCTCCCTCGAATTCTTCGGCGCGACATCTCTCGCGCCGGCACGAGGATTGAAACCCCCGCATTCTGTCGCGCTCGCGACAGTGTCGCGATCGCGACAGACACGGGTTTTTCAACCCTTACGCCCAAATTCTGCAGATTTCACACAAATTTCACATCCAAACTTCCAAAATTGATTCCAAAACTCAAAATTCAGCAAATCAAGCATTCAGAACTCATAACATAAATAAAAACCCAACTTCATCATCATTTATCTCAATTAAATCAAGTCAATTACATATCTAATTCTAATAATTTCCAAAACAGCAATTTTAACATCACTTACAACTATTCACATAATTTCCCTCAATTCCTTCAATAAAATTCACTCTTTTACATCACATATCACTTTAATTTCAATTTAAGTTATAACCACTTAACTCATAATCCCACTCAAAGCATAAACACATTTATCAAACTCAAATCACAAAATACACAAAAATACGAATAATTCCCAAACCTTCTCTCCTTAGCTCCTATTCGCGAGCTCCGCTTCCGCTTGCGATTCCTTTTCCTTTATCAGGTCTAGGAGCCTCCTCTGAACCACAAATCCATAATAACTAGGATCAATTCAAAGGCAACCCACAAACACATACATATAAACAAAACCTAGAGAAGAGGAAGAAGTAGAAATCTAAAACCCCAACTCACCTTGAAACTTCCAAATCAACAAGCTAACCAACCTTAATCACTCAAAGGAGAGTAGAGGGAGCAAGATCAGGCAAAGAAGAAGAAGAACGAAGAAGAAACGCAAAGAAAAGAAGAAGGGCGTGAGGAAGAGAGGGTGAACGGGAAACAAAGGGACAAAGCTGATTTCTCTCTCTCTCACCAACCTCATAAATGCCCACTTATCCCCTTGCCACATGTCCTCCTCTCCAAAAGACACTTGCCCATAATACACCCTACTTCCATACACTATCACACACATTAAGCTAACTCTTATTACCCTATATTCCCATACATCCACTCATACCCTACACTAGCCTATTTCCTCTTCTCAACTAATACACACACTTTAAATAAATAAATCAATTTAACACACACATCAAAATATACACATACAGACACGGACAGGCTCAAACTACTGGGGTGGTTTTGGGGTGTTACAGTTTTTCCCGTGTAGGTTTGAAGGATGGTAGTAGAGAGTTTGCATCTGCAAGTCATGGCCACTAGGAGATTGTATATGATCTTTTTGTACAAGATAGAGTTTCTTATGTTTTGAGTAACATCACTATGTATATAAAAAGTATAGTATTAAAGTATAAATGTTAACTGTATTATGTATGTATAGAAGAGGAATATGTATTAAGTATATAAAACTATTGTAATATGTACAGTTTATATATATTTATAAGAGTAGTATGTTTGGCCCAAGATATCCTAATCTTTTTTTTTCTTTTTTTTTTTTTGTTATTGCTTTCGCTTTTGAGTTTGAATATGTATGCGTTTGTGTTTGCATGGTGCCCCAATATTCCCAGGGGTATCGGGGTGTTATAGAGACTTTTTTTGATGTTTTAGGAACAATGGAATTGGTTAGAAGTGGAAATAATGTGAGGAACATGGAGAAACTTTAAAAAAGTGCAATCGAACCGAAAAATAAAAATTTTGGTTCAAATCGATCGGACCACTTCGGTTGGACTGGTTCGATTCATTTAAGGCATATATAAGGGGTGAAATAGCTGGATTTCTCTAGAGAAATCAGCCACTCCACTGCCTCTCTCTCCCTTAGTGTCCCATTTCTTCATCTGCTCCTCTATTTTTCTTCACTTCTCAAGCCATCTCTCCATAAAATCCACATAGATAAATTTTAGCTCCTCTATAACCCTATAGAAGTGATTGGAGTCCATTTTGAGCTTTGAAAGTTGCAAAAATCAAGTGTACAGGGTTTAGGGAAAATAAGGAGAAGTGGAAGTTTCTTAAGGCAAAGGGAAAGAAAAGGAACTCTAGAGAGGACTAGAGCAAGGATTTGAGGTTAGTGGTTACTAAATCCATCTTTTTCCGTTGATTTATGTTGATTTTAGGTTATCTTCAAATGTAGGTATGAGATAATGATGTGATTGATTAAATTTAACTTGATATTCATGATTAATGGACTTAATATAGTGTATAAATATGATTCGATTAAATTAAATCAATTTCGCATGAAAATACTAATAGTAGCCGAATGATAAACTAAGGGAAATATAATGTTATAATAAGTTTTAAGACTTATAAATAATGTTTATAATGTGTTTAATATATATAATGCATGATAGAGTGGTTAAAAGATTTTAAAGAAAACATAATGAGTTTGTAATGGTTTGGCCGAATGGTTTATTATGGATTTAAATGAGATATATGATGAATTATGGCATGTAATCAACATGTAAAGAGTATGATTGAGTGGTTAAATGAAATTAAAGTGCATGATATGAAAATTTGATACCTTGGCCGAATGGTGTTCATGGTAATTTAAGTGTATATTTTGATAGTTTGACTTATATAATGACATAACATGGCTAATAATGGATAAATAAGTGTGTATGCAATACTACAAGTGAAAATAATATGTATGCTGAAATATGCATGTTGAAATAATATGAATTTTTATATGAATTGTGATGAAATTTTGCCCTTAATAGTTGTCTGGTAGTGAAATCTAGTCCAGGATAATCACCAGCCCAAGCCTCGTACCTTTTGGCATATCAAATGACGACCCGATAGGTCGCTATACTCATGACGAGTTAGACCCGCCGGCAGGGATCATGCTTTGGTAACCAAAAAGTTCCATCACCTTAACCAAAGCCCATATAATGGCAAGTAGAAACTTTCCCTTGGGGGCATGCTCCTTAATACAATGCTTGTGGTATGGGTCATTGCGTATTAAACAAAATCAACCAATTTAAAATGGTCCTTTACCAAAGGCTTTCACGCCTCGATAGGCCCGTCTTGATGAGGTTGAATTGTTCAAATACACTATGGCCAAAACTCATGCGTATGTTCATTAGATTAGGAGTGTCATGTTGTCGATTTTTCACCGTGCACATCGCGCGTTGATTGGGTCCCCCGTTGACCCATGGACTAAGCCCACCTAGGAAAGAGACCGCACGACCTCGTGTGTGGGAGAAATAAGGTCGGAAGGATCTACTTGCTTGCATGTGGTTGTGAATACTGTATAGCATGCTCATGCATCGCATGTCGCTCATGCATTGCGTGTCATTCATGCATGTCAATAAAGTCAATATGTGTGTATATAAATATAAAATAAATATGTGTGTATATAAATAATATATTTAATCTCATGCTGTGTGTGTATACACCTTTCTGTCTGCATGCTATTTTTTCACATGTGCATATCATCCTGTGTATAATCTCATGCTGTGTGTGTATATGTCTTTTCGTCCACATATTATTCTTTCCGTATGTACATACCATCCTGCATGTAATTTCCTCCATGCATCTCATCGTATTGTGGTAATCCATTGATCTCGCACTCACCAAGGACTATCTACATACCACGATCATGCATTACATTCATGCATCATTCTAAAAATCTGAATTTTCAGCCATCAAAGATTCATCTAAGTGGACTAAAGATTCCGACGGCCGACTAGTGAGCACATATCTGCCCTTTGGATTGCTAGAACTAGTGCCTATTTGGGATTCTGAGTCATTCTCAATGAGTAGCGAATCATCCTCAATGGCAGAAGAGACCGAAAACCTAACCACCCAAGACCTTGCTAGGAGACTTGAGGAGTTTGAACGGCGAATGCTGGACATGATAGGTGCCATGGCAGAAAGATTTGCTCAACCACCTGCTCCACAAGCACCAGTTGCTCCACAACCGCCAGTAGCCCCTCCTCGGGGGCAAGCCGAACCGCCTGCTGGTGGGGAGGTTCCCCTCTTTGGAGTCACTGCCCATCAATCTGTAAATGAGCCTAAAGCTGATTCTATGCCAGTTGAGCCAAGAAGAGCAAGGATCCCAAACCCTGATGAGTATTTCATAATGGATAGAAGGTTTGAGGAGCTTGAAAGGAGGTTGTTGGCCACAATTAAGGAAAGGATGGATGCCATGGCGCTAGCTCTTCAAGCTCAACTCACGGTAACTCCCCGAGCACCCCTCAATAGGACTATAACTAACCTCACAAGTCAGGGAGTTAGTAGCGGCGATACAAGAAGGATAGGGAAAACACCAATGGCTAAAATAGCTCCAAGGCACCATTCTGATCTGGGTGAACCTTTGTCATGGGTTTTCGAGAAACTAATGAAGGAGGGCAAGTTGTAACCATTGCCTCCTAAGCCAGCCTTAAGTCAAGGACAGCCGGGGCAAAAAAGTGATCAATACTGCGCCTACCATTAACACACCGGGCATCTAACAGACCGTTGCCGAATCTTGAGGGGCAAGATTCAAGACCTCATTGAAAGCGAGCAGATATCTGACCCAAAAGAATGAAAGAAGGAAAAGAAACGGGCTATAACGCTGTCCCCCCACCAGAGATGTGATCAGGTCAATCCACTTGAGCGACATGCTCCTCCAAAGCCACCAGAAGGAGGTTATGTTTTTTTAGACGTTTTATTACTTTTCAATTCCAGAACTCTTTCATGACAATTCGATTATTGTAATATGATGAACAATTTCTGTTTGTTTATGTGGTATTTCTATGATTTCGTTTCTCATGATCATGATGCATCCATTCATTTTGACATTAACCCAATTAATACGACTCCATCTAGTCTCGAAACTTTGGGGAATCCAAATAAAATCTTGATAGCATCTGATATAACTCTTGAAGAGAGGATAATTTTGAGAGAATAAAAATTAAAAAAGAGCCTTTGCCTGGACCTGGTATGACATGTCGAAGATTAACAAGGACGTTCGGAAGACCAGGCTACCTTCCCTTGCCAACGTGATGACAAATAGAATTTTAAAGTCCATCCCTTTACATCCACAACATCAAAGTTGCATATGGTGCCGCTGAATAAAATCAAACTTCAAGAGCTACACCAGGAGTTAGACAAATAAAACTCAAAACCACCACGAGAAATATACAACCCATCAGAACCAAGCCATATGACCTTTTTCCTCTCGACCCCTTGAAATGTGCACCCTCAAAATCGATTATGATTGACCCTTGACCATCCATAACCCTTATAGCCAAGTTTCTTGCTAAAACCCAATGCCTGACTAGATTGAACTACAACGGTCCCAGTGGTTAAAATGAAAAGTGCATGTATGTGTAACTTTATGACTTGAACGAAGCTTGCCAAGAGAAGGAAAATTGGGGTGCAAAAAAAAAATTGAAGAAAAGAAAAGAAAAAAAAAATTAAAGAAAAGAAAAGAAAAAAAAATTAGAAGAGAAGAAAAGAAAAGAAAATATTTTAAAAAGAAAAGAAAAAATTTAATAAAAAAAAAAAGAGAGAGAAGAAAAGAGAGAATTGATCAGGGGGCAAGGGAATGCTATTTGGGGGCAAGTTTTGTTCAAATCCCGTTGATCTACACATGCCTGTACATTGCCATTCTTTTTAGCTACTGAATAGAACCAAAAAGACTAACCCACAAACCATCCACACAATCCCAGCCGTCGAAAACCGTTTCGAAAGCTTAAACCACCAAAACCGATAAAAGTACCCCAAATCATCCAAGCCCAACCTGTCACCCTGTATCAGCCATTGAAAGGCCATCCCGGGGTTTGAACTGCCAAAACCAATAAATGCCAAGAGCGAGATTTCACATTCAAGCCCCAAATAAGGAACCCATCAACTCAACCAGTCTGCATAAGCGCTAAGACCAAGACTTTGATACTAAGAAGAACCACTCTCAGAAGCAGCAGTCTCTCCGGCTAACAAAGATGAAAGCAAATTCAACCAATATTGACGAACTGAAGGAGGGTCCATGGCAAAGGCTAAAAAAAAATAAAAAATAAAAAAAATAAAAAATAAAAAATAAATAAAAAATAAAAAATAATAATAATAATAATAATAATAATAATAATAATAATAATAATAATAATAATAATAATAATAATAATAATAATAATAATAAAAGAGAGAAAATATTCAATCAAGAAAACCTGCGAGGGCTGATTGATAACAGGAGTTTGATGCTCTCAAGATCTATCCCGAGATTAGATGAGGTCTCATATTTTTTGAGCTAATGCCAAATAGTGATCATGTGTTATGAAATCAGATTGAAATATATGCATCTATGCAAAGATGTATTGGTATGACCAGAGCAGTTCGTCTTGCACACTCAAAGTCGTCTGGGTCCGATATAAAACCAGTACGTTGCTACCGTCTACCCCTTACCATCCTTGCCACTCAGGCACTTCAGTCAACTCACCTTGCTACCCACTGAGAAGCCAACCCTACAGCACCTTCTTAATAAAAAACTAAGCTTATCCAACCAAAATCTGAGACATAAGCACATGCCAATCATACCTGAAAGACCTTTCGCAACAACTCCAACTTCTCTCTCCAAAAAAAAAAAAAAAAGATGCCGTTAGAGATGAAAACCGTGACTGGCGCTCTAAGCAAAAGTTAGGCCAAAGGGCAGGGTGAAAACCTTGCGACAGGCAGTCTGCCCTACAAAAAATGAAATAAATAAAAGCCGCTGGATTGGGTTGGGTCCATTCCAAGCAAAAAACAAGGCACAGGGTTATGTGAAAATCCGACAAGGACGCATCTCCCGCTAAGAAAAGCTACTGTGAAAATCCACGAGGGACGCACTACCTTCAAATAATGACTATAGGTACCAGAGGAGAACCTCATAATCCCCCAGAGGCACGAAATTCAAAAGCAATTCCAGGGGGCACCGATCCTGCTGCAAATCACGACCAAACCGGCTTTCGGCTCCCAAATCCACTCGGATGAATTCTTATCCTGCATACATATGCATCTCACATGCATGCTCACCATTTATACCTGCATATTTGCTTTCTAAATTTTGCAGAAAGAAAGAATTAATGCCAACGCCAGCGAAGGGGCAAGCGACAAC
The DNA here is from genome assembly GCA_947683425.1 of Excoecaria cochinchinensis. Classification (NCBI taxonomy): domain Eukaryota; kingdom Viridiplantae; phylum Streptophyta; class Magnoliopsida; order Malpighiales; family Euphorbiaceae; genus Excoecaria; species Excoecaria cochinchinensis. The sequence continues at coordinate 12,317,746 of CANTUQ010000004.1, forward strand.
ATCAATTAAAACATCGATTCAATCAAAACAAATATCAACCAAAGACCTCTCAAGGGGCAGACAATCAACCAAAGGGCTCACAGACGGCACCACTTCGAATCTCAAAAAACAGTTTGCACGAGGATGGTACTACTGCTTCACGGAGGGTTTGCACGATCTCGGTACTACTGCTTTAAATCTCAGAAGGGTTTGCACAATGCCGGCACTACTATTCTATGGAAGGTTTGCACGACAACGGCACTACAACTTCAAAAACAGTTTGCACGAGGACGGTACTACTGCTCCATGGAGGGCTTGCACGATCTCGGTACTACTGCTTCAAAAGGTTTGCACGCTACCGGTACAACTATTCTACGGAAGGTTTGCACAACAACAGTACTACCACTTCAAAAAACAGTTTGCATGAGGACAGTACTACTACTCCACGGAGGGTTTGCACGATCTCGGTACTACCGCTTTAAAAAGGTTTGCATGCTGCCGGTACTACTATTCTACGGAAGGTTTGCACGACAACAGTACTACCATTTCAGAACAGTTTGCACGAGGACGGTACTACTACTCCATGGAGAGTTTGCACGATCACGGTACTACTGCTTTAAATTTTAGGAGGGTTTGCACGCTGTCGGTACTAATATTCTACGGAAGGTTTGCACGACAACGGTACTACCACTTCAAAAAACAGTTTGCATGAGGATGGTACTACTACTCCACGGAGGGTTTGCACGATCTCGGTACTACTGCTTTAAAAAGGTTTGCACGCTACCGGTACTACTATTCTACGGAAGGTTTGCACGACAACGATACTACCATTTCAGAACAGTTTGCACGAGGATGGTACTACTACTCCACGGAGAGTTTGCACGATCTCGGTACTACTGCTTTAAATCTCAGGAGGGTTTGCACGCTGTCGGTACTACTATTCTACAGAATGTTTGCACGACAACGGTACTACCACTTCAGAACAATTTGCTCGATGACGGTACTACCACTCTACGAAGGGTTTGCACGATCACGGCATTACCGCTACGGCAATAGCCAACACACCGACAACATGGCGACAACCGCTCTAACAACACCCATCTAGTCTGGGAAAGCGACCGCCTCAGGTACGTGTCTCTTCCTTTCTTTTCATAATTTTGGCTCACTTAGGCACCTAGGTTCTAAGTTCCCCAAAATTGGGGGAAACTATAGACACCGGGTCCTGAGGCGGTCCAAGATCAGAATTACCCGATGATGAAAATGATACCGGCTTACAGGCAAAGGTGTAAAAAATGATACTTCCCTTGTCGAAATTCTCATTATTTTTAAATAAAAATAAATATATATAAAAAATATTATTATAAAAAAAAATTTAGTTGAATTAATTTTTTAAATAGTATTATTTTTGATTTTTAAAAAATAAAAAAGGGAAATTAAATTAGTTATTTTAATTGAATTAAATTAATTAATTGATTTAATTGAAAATGAAAAATTAAATTAGTTAATTAATTTAGTTGAATTAAACTAATTAATTTGGTTAATTGAATTAATTGGAAAAAATATTTAAGAAAAGAATTTAAAAGGTTGGTTAATTGTACCCAGCAAGGGCCCTCGCTTGTGGATCCGCCATTGGGATTCGAGGTATGTGGTTTGCGTCATTTGATCATGGGCGCCATGAGACATCATCGGTGTATCCCTCCCAATAGAACATTGGGGAGAAGTACCTAGCCTAATGACGCTTAAAGGCACCTTCGAGGTATTTGGAGTCGCCACCCAATTTACGTAAAATTGGGAAAAGGTTTCTCACCTCTATCGGTCTAAACCAGAGATACGGTGTCCGGGACTTCCCTCTTATTTATGCCTTGGTTAATTATAAATGGGTTTTTAACTTCTTAAAATTATACCTCTCATTTCACGCGATCGATGCATTTTAATTTAAATAGCGCATTGCAAGCATACGAAAGCGATAAAAGGAAAGCGATAAATAAAGCGATAAAGAGAAAGCGGTAAACACACAAGCACACAATTACAAGAAGAATAGGGGCGGAATACAACCCCAATAAAAGGAGGTTCGAAATGTAGATGGGGACAGAATACAATCCCCAAAATTAAATAGAATTGCCCCAAAATTAATTACAAGGGCCAAAAGGAAATAAATTTAAAACACTCACACAAAATCAAAATAAGAAAATACATACATAAATCGGGGTATTGTTTTAGGAACATTGGTTCCTTCGCACTTGTTCGAAACTTAGGAACATTGGTTCCTTCGCATTTATTTAAAAAGGGTTCGAAGAGTCGTTTTGATTGCTGGGTGAAAACCGGGATGAGTGATCCCATTTTTGGAGAAAATTGACTCTTCGTTTTAATTGTGATATTTTTATTGTTAGGCTAAAATAAGGGATATTGGTCCCAATTTTATTAGTGAAAAACTCAATTTAATTGTAACAGTATTTTTGTGACTTTTCATCTCACGCGTGCATAAATAAAATAATCATTTACAAATAATCACAACATGAAGAGAGGGATTGGAAAGATCTCACCTAAATCGGAGAGTACGTCCACGCGTTGCGACCCATCCGGGGAGTCGCGGGGCGCTCACATAGCTCAACTCAAATTAAATCTCATACAAATATTAACATCAAAAATATTAGTAACGGTTCTAAAGATTAATCAAGCAAAGGCAAGATAATAACAACAATAAAATTATAGTAATGGTAACAATAAATAATCATGGCATGGTAACAATCAATAAAATAATAATAATAATAATAATAATAATAATAATAATAATAATAATAATAATAATAATAATAATAATAGTAATAATAATAACAATAATAATAATAATAATGGACAATGATAATAAATAATAGTGAATATAATATAAATAAATATGATAATAATAATAAATATAATGATAATGTTAATGATAATAACAATAACATTAATAAATAATAATATAAAAAACATAAAAAATGAATGAGAATAAAATATGATAATAATAATAATCATAATAACATAATATCAATAAATACAAAATGAATATATAATAATAATAATAATAATAATAATAATAATAATAATAATAATAATAATAATAATAATAATAATAATAGACATGGCAACAATTTTACAATAATAATAATGACAGTATAACAATAATAGTGAGCATAAAAAGGACAACGTGTCACACCCCAACCTATACCATGGGGACTTCTCCGAGAATTCGAGGGAGAAGGATCCAGATAGGTAGGAGTGTCACATCCCACTAGTACAAATAAGGAAAACATCGCATACAAAGTAACATATCAAGGATAAATCAAGCTCGGAAAGAAAGAAGAGTGTTACTGAATAAAACGAATACTTTCACTAATATACATAAAAGAGGTCTTTATATCTTACATCAGATTACAAAAAGGACCAATAAACAAAAGTCTAAAGTACACTGTTTCGAAGGGCTAACAAAACATTATATCTATTACAAAAGAAAGGAAAGCCTATACTATAAAACTTCAATCTCTAGTTGCGTTGGCCTTCCCGATGTGACACGCCCAAACCATACATACCAAAACCTTCCACACCTGCACGGATAAACACCCGTGCTAAGCGGAATCGCTTAGTGGGGAAAACACAAATGCATAACCGCCACTCACAGCGACGACAACAGAAAGCACATGATAATAATACAATTATAGATATAGAATCATACATAATTAATTCAAATATTTATATCATCATCCAAAATTCTTATACAAAGACACACTAGCACCTGCTTAATCATAAAGAGTGGATAACGAGTACACATAGATACTTGAGAGTATCAATATCGTATTATAAACACATAGATACCCGGAGGTATCAAAACATTCTTTTTATTTTTGTTCCAAATTGTTTTCACATAGAATCTTAAGAAAGATTCAAACAGAAGGATCACGAGGATCCGATCGGGGGACCTGATCAGGGTCCAAAATCGTACACATAGCTGCAGCAACACATAACTCTATTAGGCATGCCTAACTATCAACTTTCTGACATTAGCAGGTCATACGAAATCTTGTCAAATTAACATACATACTATTCATTTAAATAGGTATTCAAGGCTTTAATAAAAGAGTGCATGCAAAAGAAATCGAGTCATTAAGCAAAAAGGAGAAGAAATCAAGTTTGGAAGTCACGTCTATCGCGCTCGCGACAGAAGCCAAAATACACCTCCCCGCCTCGTCTCGCGATCGCGAGTGACCTCGTGCTCGCGAAAGAGAGCTCCCTTCGAACTCCTCGGCGCGACACCTCTCGCGCCGGCGCGACGGCTGAAACCTCCGCGCTCTGTCGCGGTCGCGACAATGTCGCGATCGCGATAAATACGGGTTTTTCAGCTCTTACGCCCAAAATCTGCAGAATTCTCACATTAAACAAATTCAAACTTCCAAAATTGATTCTAAACCTCAAACTTAAGCAACACAAGCATCAACAACTCATAATATGATTAAAACCCCGCTTTATCACCATTTATTTCAATTAAATCAAGCCAAATACATGCTCAATTTCAAGAAATCCCAAAACAGCACATTTAACAACAATTGCAACTATTCACATGATTCCTTGCAAATCCTTCAACAATATTCCTTCTCTAGCATCACATATCATGCTAATTTCAATTTAAGCTATACATATTCAATTTATAACTCCAATCGAAGCTAAAAGTGCCAAAACCCAACTTAAATCACAAATACACATATGAAACAAATGTTCCCAAACCTTATCTCCTTTGCTCCTACTCGTGAGCTCTGCTCCCGCTAGCAATTTCTTTCCCTTTTTCCGGTCTAGGAGACTCCTCTGAACCACAAACCCACAACAACTAAGATCAATTTTACAACAACCCACACATATACATATATAATTATGAAACCTAGAGAAGAGGAAGAAGAAAATCTAAGACATCGCTAACCCATACTCACCTTTTGAGCTTCAAATGTACACGCTAAACAACCCAAACTACTCAAGGAAAGGAGAGGGAGCAAGATCGGGCCAAGAAAAGAAGGAACAAAGAAGAAGAAAGAAGAAAAGAAGAGAATGGCGTGAAAGAGGAAAAAGAACGGGAAACAAGAAGGAATGGTTGTTCTCTCTCTCTCTCACCAAACCCATTAAATGCTAACTTATCATTTATGCCACATGTCATTCTCCCCATAAGACACTTGCCCCATAACACACCCTTCTCCCATACACTTCTATACACACTAATTTATCCCTTGCTCACATCTTACTCCCATACATTAAATCATATACCAACCTATCTCCTCTTCTCAAACTAATACATATACACACACATAAATTAAATAAATAATCCAAATTAACACATACATGCAACATATACAGCACACACATTTAGACACTGATAGGCTCAAACTACTGGGGTGGTTTTGGGGCGTTATAATACTTCCCCACTTAACAGAATTTCGTCCTCGAAATTCTTACCTGCTTCAAACAACTGAGGGTATTGCAATCTCATAGCTTCCTCTGGTTCCCATGTGGCTTCTTCAATACCATGATGTTGCCATAAGACCTTAACCAACGGTATTTGTTTATTCCGGAGCTGTCTGATTTCCCTGTCCAAAATATTTTTCGGTTCTTCATCATAAGAAAAGTCTGGCTGAATTCGGACGTCTTGTACCGGTAACACATGCGAAGGGTCTGACCGATATCTCCGAAGCATAGATACATGGAAAACGTCATGTAATTTAGCTAGCTCCATAGGCAAAGCCAACTGATACGCTACTGGACCTACTTTTCTTAGGATCTCATATGGTCCAATAAAGCGTGGACTTAGTTTGCCTTTCTTTCCAAAACGGAGAACTTTCCGCCACGGTGACACTTTTAAGAAAACCTTATCACCCACTTCGTACTGAATATCTCTGCGCTTCAGGTTAGCATAAGAACGTTGTCTGTCCTTGGCTGCTTTCAAGTTCTGTTGCACAACTCTCACTTTCTCTTTGGTATCCCACACTATATCCGGACCTATCATAGCCTTTTCTGATAGTTCAGTCCAACATATTGGTGTTCTACATTTTCGTCCATACAATGCTTCGTAAGGGGCCATACCAATGCTCACTTGATAGCTGTTATTATACGCGAATTCCATCAAGGACACATACCGATCCCAGCTTCCCGAGAACTCTAAAGCACAACCCCGTAGCATATCTTCCAAAACTTGAATAACCCTTTCTGATTGACCATCGGTCTGAGGATGGAAAGCAGTACTGAAATTTAACCGAGTTCCCAAAGCTGCTTGAAGTTCTTTCCAAAACTTGGATGTAAAACGAGGATCTCGGTCAGATACAATGGATAACGGAATCCCATGCAATCGGACTATCTCATCTACATAAAGTTCTGCCAACTTGTCCATCGAATAATCCAACCGCACTGGCAGAAAATGCGCGGACTTCGATAATCGATCTACTATAACCCATACTGAATCATGCTTACGCTGAGTCATAGGCAAGCCAGATACAAAATCCATCGTGATGTCATCCCACTTCCATTGAGGAATGGGTAAGGGATGAAGCAATCCCGATGGCACTTGATGCTTAGTTTTCACTTGCTGACAGGTGAGACAGCTAGAAACAAATTCTGTTATATCTCTTTTCATTGCTGGCCACCAATAAAATTGCTTCAGATCTTGATACATATTATCCCCACCAGGATGCATAGTAAAAACTGATGAGTGAGCTTCTTGCAATAACTTCTTCCTTAACTCACCCACATTAGGTACACATAACCGATTACCGTGCCTAAGCACTCCTTCTCGGTCTATCAAATATTCAGTCTGTTTGCCTTCTTTCACTACTTGACAAATATACTGTAGCACATGGTCATCTAACTGGGCCTTTGCAATTTCCGATCTCAAACTTGGTTTAACTTTAAGTCGAGCAATCAGAGCACCTTTAGAATCAAATCTCCATCTGCCTCGGCTAGTCAGCAACGCAGACATAGACTTTCTACTGAGAGCATCTGCCACTACATTAGCCTTACCCGGATGGTAGTCAATAATACAATCATAATCATTGAATAGCTCTAACCATCTCCGCTGCCTCAAATTCAACTCCTTCTGCGTTAACAAATACTTGAGACCCTTATGATCGGTAAAAATTCTGCACGTCTCCCCATATAAGTAGTGCCGCCATACTTTAAGCGCAAACACTACCGCTGTTAACTCCAAATCGTGGGTCGGATAGTTCCGCTCATGAGGCTTCAACTGTCTCGATGCATAAGCTATAACTTTGTTCCCTTGCATCAAAACACAACCTAATCCAATTCCCGAAGCATCACTGTACATAATGTACTCTTTACCCGAAACTGGTTGTGTGAGCACAGGAGCTTTAACCAATAACTCTTTTAAACGATCAAAACTGGCTTGACACTTCTCAGTCCATACAAACTTAACATCCTTCCGAAGTAGCTTGGTTAAAGGAGAGGCTAACACTGAAAACCCCTGAACAAACCGTCGATAATACCCTGCTAAACCCAGAAAACTTCTCACTTCAGGTACATTCTTCGGAGGCATCCAATTTACAATTGCTTCAATCTTACTTGGATCAACACGTACACCCTCTGCTGACACCACATGTCCAAGGAAAGCTACTTCTTTCAACCAAAACTCACACTTACCGAGTTTCGCATACAATTGATGATCTCTTAACATTTGCAACACCAACCTAAGATGTTCCTTATGCTCCTTTCGGTCTCTGGAGTATACCAAAATGTCGTCAATAAATACCACGACAAACTTGTCCAGCTACGGTCGGAAAACTTGGTTCATTAGATCCATAAAGGCTGCAGGCGCGTTGGTCAAACCGAAAGGCATCACTAGAAATTCGTAATGACCATAACGCGTCCGAAAAGTCGTCTTCGCCACATCTGCTTCTTTAACCCCTAACTGGTAATAGCCTGATCTCAGATCTATCTTAGAGAATACCCCAGCTCCTCTCAACTGATCAAAAAGATCTTCAATCCTCGGCAATGGATACTTATTCTTGATAGTTACTTTATTAAGCTATCGATAATCAATGCACATCCGTAGGGTTCCATCCTTCTTCTTGACAAACAGCACTGGAGCACCCCACGGTGATACACTGGGCCGAATGAATCCTTTGTCTAACAACTCCTGCAACTGACTTTTCAATTCCTTCAATTCCACTGGGGCCATTCGGTAAGGAGCCTTAGAAATCGGAGCTGTACCTGGGATAATCTCTACTGACAATTCAACTTCTCTCTCGGGAGGTAATCCCGGTAGTTCTTCCGGAAAGACATCTACAAAATCTCTTACAATAGGAATGTCTTGAATTTTAACTTGTCCTCTCCGAGAATCCAAAACCACAGCCAAAAATGCTTTACAACCCTTCCTAATAAATCTTCGGGCTTTCATAGCTGATACCACGTTATGCAGAGAACTGCTCCCAATTCCCTTCACAATAACAGGTACTCGATCTTTATCCTTCAAAACCATTACCTTCCTATGACAGTCCACTACCGCCCGGTGCTTATCCAACCAATCCATCCCCAGAATAATATCAAACTCGTGGAACGGCAAGCAGATCAAATCCACAACAAACTCTGTACCCTGAATCTTTAAGGGACACTTCCGACACACCCGATTAACCAAAACACTCTGACCTAACGGACTAGATACACAAATCTCATATTCCATCTTCTCTTCACTTCCCAAACTATCCCACAACTTACCAGAACACACATAGGAATGGGTAGAGCCCGGGTCAATCAAAGCATAAACTTCAGAGTCAAATAAAGAGAACGTACCGGCAATTACTTCGGGAGCATTCTGTTCCTCTCGGGCCTTCATAGCATAGGCCCTACCAGTCGTCGGCACAGGGCGATCTACTGATTCTGAGGGTTCTCTCTCTTGGGCTTGACCACGCTGACCTCTACCTCTTCCCCGATTACGGCTTCCTTGGGGTGTACTGGACCCAGCTCGACTAGCTTCCTGCTGTCCTGATGGATCTCCATACCGACTTGGACAATTTGCAAGTAAATGGTCCGTAGAACCACATCTGAAACAACCTCCTGTTAACCATCAACACTCACCCCAATGTTGTTTGTTACAATGAGTACATCGGGGAGTGCTATCTCCTCTACCTGTGCCCGCTCCCTTGGAAGAACCCTGTCTCCTCCCTCTAGGGGCCGAACTAGCTACAGACTCATCAGCAAAGTTTCCTTGCGATTCTCTCGACCTCTTGCCTGAAGAAGAGCCACCTCTTGCAGACTTCCTTCTTTGAGCTTTCTCTCTCAGAATATTCTCAGAACGTTCTGCCCTCAAGGCTGCTTGAACCAACTGATAATACTTCACATTCGGAGCCGACATCAAAGAGATTAACATCACCTTCAAAGACTCATTCAAGCCTGATTCAAAATGCTGACATCTGAACTCATCTGTGAGAACCCTGGACGGTGCATACTTACTAAGCTTGTTAAACTAATTTTCATACTCGGCCACCGACAACATTCTTTGCTTGAGAGTTAGAAACTGTGCCCACTTGGCCTCCTTATATGCTTTAGTTACATACCGATTCTGGAACTCACTCTCGAAAAATTCCCATGTAATTGGTTCAGGAACCTGCGGTTGACTAGCCACTAGCCTCCACCAATCATAAGCAGAGCCTTGCAACAAGGACAGTGCACACTCCACTTCTTGTTCTGGTGGACATCTTATCTCCCTAAGCACTCTGGATGTCTTCTCTATCCACATCTCTGCTTTATTAGATTCGTCTATGCCAGTACCAAAGAAATCCTCTGCACCGTGCTTTCTTAACTTCTCAATAGGGGCACTGGGTGCTGTTACCCTCTCAAGTACCCTTGTCATATTCTGAAGCATTGCCTCTAACGGTCCCATAGGCACCTCAGGTCGCCCCCTAGGAGGTTGAGCCGAACCAGAAACTGAGGGATCTTGCTCTTGGGGATTCGCACTTTCCGCTGACCCCTCAAGCAATCCACGAACGGACTCCATAACTACAAAACATAAACGCAGTGCGCATCAGGCCAACTCAACTCCAACAGACTTACTAACACACTGAAACCCAGTAACATCTAACCCAATAGCTCTGATACCACCTAATGTCACACCCCAACCTATACCATGGGGACTTCTCCGAGAATTCGAGGGAGAAGGATCCAGATAGGTAGGAGTGGCACATCCCACTAGTACAAATAAGGAAAACATTGCATACAAAGTAACATATCAAGGATAAATCAAGCTCGAAAAGAAAGAAGAGTGTTACTGAATAAAACGAATACTTTCACTAATATACATAAAAGAGGTCTTTATATCTTACATCAGATTACAAAAAGGACCAATAAACAAAAGTCCAAAGTACACTGTTTCGAAGGGCTAACAAAACATTATATCTATTACAAAAGAAAGGAAAGCCTATACTATAAAACTTCAATCTCTAGTTGTGTTGGCCTTCCCGATGCGACACGCCCAAACCATACGTACCAAAACCTTCCATAACTGCACGGATAAACACCCGTGCTAAGCGGAATCGCTTAGTGGGGAAAACACAAATGCATAACCGCCACTCACAGTGACGACAATAGAAAGCACATGATAATGATACAATTATAGATATAGAATCATACATAATTAATTCAAATATTTATATCATCATCCAAAATTCTTGTACAAAGACACACTAGCACCTGCTTAATCATAAAGAGTGGATAACGAGTACACATAGATACTTGAGAGTATCAATATCGTATTATAAACACATAGATACCCGGAGGTATCAAAACATTCTTTTTATTTTTGTTCCAAATTGTTTTCACATAGAATCTTAAGAAAGATTCAAACAGAAGGATCACGAGGATCCGATCGGGGGACCTGATCAGGGTCCAAAATCGTACACATAGCTGCAGCAACACATAACTCTATTAGGCATGCCTAACTATCCACTTTCTGACATTAGCAGGTCATACGAAATCTTGTCAAATTAACATACATACTATTCATTTAAATAGGTATTCAAGGCTTTAATAAAAGAGTGCATGCAAAAGAAATCGAGTCATTAAGCAAAAAGGAGAAGAAATCAAGTTTGGAAGTCACGTCTGTCGTGCTCGCGACAGAAGCCAAAATACACCTCCCCGCCTCGTCTCGCGATCGCGAGTGACCTCGTGCTCGCGAGAGGATGTAGGTGCTGCTCTCTGTCACGCTCGCGACAGGAGAGAGCCTTGCATATGTTCGGAGCTCGAGCACTCTGTCGCGCTCGCGACAGAGAGCTCCCTTCGAACTCCTCGGCGTGACACCTCTCGCGCCGGCGCGACGGCTGAAACCTCCGCACTCTGTTGCGCTCGCGACAATGTTGCGATCGCGACAGATACGGGTTTTTCAACTCTTACGCCCAAAATCTGCAGAATTCTCACATTAAACACATTCAAACTTCCAAAATTGATTCTAAACCTTAAACTTAAGCAACACAAGCATCAACAACTCATAATATGATTAAAACCCCGCTTTATCACCATTTATTTCAATTAAATCAAGCCAAATACATGCTCAATTTCAAGAAATCCCAAAACAGCACATTTAACAACAATTGCAACTATTCACATGATTCCTTGCAAATCCTTCAACAATATTCCTTCTCTAGCATCACATATCATGCTAATTTCAATTTAAGCTATACATATTCAATTCATAACTCCAATCGAAGCTAAAAGTGCCAAAACCCAACTTAAATCACAAATACACATATGAAACAAATGTTCCCAAACCTTATCTCCTTTGCTCCTACTCGTGAGCTCTGCTCCCGCTAGCGATTTCTTTCCCTTTTTTCGGTCTAGGAGACTCCTCTGAACCACAAACCCACAATAACTAAGATCAATTTTACAACAACCCACACATATACATATATAATTATGAAACCTAGAGAAGAGGAAGAAGAAAATCTAAGACATCGCTAACCCATACTCACCTTTTGAGCTTCAAATTTACAAGCTAAACAACCCAAACTACTCAAGGAAAGGAGAGGGAGCGAGATCGGGCCAAGAAAAGAAGGAACAAAGAAGAAGAAAGAAGAAAAGGGGAGAATGGCGTGAAAGAGGAAAAAGAACGGGAAACAAGAAGGAATGGCTGTTCTCTCTCTCTCTCACCAAACCCATTAAATGCTAACTTATCATTTATGCCACATGTCATTCTCCCCATAAGACACATGCCCCATAACACACCCTACTCCCATACAATTCTATACACACTAATTTATCCCTTGCTCACATCTTACTCCCATACATTAAATCATATACCAACCTATCTCCTCTTCTCAAACTAATACATATACACACACATAAATTAAATAAATAATCCAAATTAACACATACATGCAACATATACAGCACACACATTCAGACACTGACAGGCTCAAACTACTGGGGTGGTTTTGGGGTGTTACACAACGGGAGCAAAATAAATACAACAACAATAATAATAATAATAATAATAATAATAATTATAATAATAATAATAATAATAATAATAATAATTATAATAATAATAATAATAATAGGGAAGAAGAAGAAGCTGGCAGCTAATAATAATAATAATAATAATAATAATAATAATAATAATAATAATGCTAAACATGGCAGTAATCCAACTATAATAATAATAATAATAATAATAATAATAATAATAATAATAATAATAATAATAATAATAATAATAATAATAATAATAATAATAATAATAATAATAATAATAATAATATTAATAATAATAATAATAATAATAAACATAAGAAAGTCAACAGGAAGCAAAATAACTATAATAATAGTAATAATAATAATCTGGGTGATAACAGTGGATATGAGCACAAAAATCAAATTAAAGCAAACAAATAATGTATTAATAGTGATATTAACACATTAGAATGCTAAAAAAAATAATAATAGATGTGGTAATAATGACAAAAATAATATTAACAAAAATAAATAATATACAAAAAAATAAATGAGAACAAGTCCAAAAATGTTTACCCTCAGAATTTTGAGATCGGAGAAGCGGTGTCTCGATTTATTTTCCTTGTCGAATTTGTGGTGGTAACCACCCGAAAAAAATAAAAGTCTATGTTTTTAATTAAATTAGTTCAAGAAAATATTTTGGGTGGGATGAATAAGCAAAGAAAATTAATTTTTCTAGCTCAAATCAAACCCAAGATGAAATGCTATTAGAGAAGAAAAGATTAAAGCTTGAAAATAAAACTCAAGAATTTTTTGAAGAATTTTTGAAGAAGAAACTAGATTTTTGGAGAGAAGAAGCTAGAGAGAAAAGCCAAAAAAATTCCTTGAATCAAAATGTTGCCGTCCTTGAAAATGAGGGTGAAAAACCCTCTTAATTCTCAGTCTTGGCCAAAAGTAGGAAGGGACAGAAATAGCTTTAATTTTTAGTTTATCCAAAATTACACAAGAAGGTGAAATATTGAAGAAAATCAGACTGAAAACGCAGGGACCAGTGAAAATGACGGGTCAGGGAGCAGGGCAATCATGCCCGCGCGGAGAGGGAGACTGCGCGGTGAAGGGGAGAACACGCGCGCGCGTTGCGCTATCACCGTGCGCACGCGTGCGCCCAACAGCAAGGGGCCGCGTGGTGGCCACACCATGCGGCCACTTTTGGGCAAAACAACAAGTGGTCGCGTGATGGCAAAGGCCATCACGCGACCACTAATATGTTAAATGGCCACTTTTGGCCATTTACCACAAAATTACAACCTAATTAATTTTTTATTTTTATTTTTTAAAAAAACCTTTTAAATTCTTTTCTTAAATCTTTTTTCCAATTAATTCAATTTACCAAATTAATTAGTTTAATTCAACTAAATTAATTAACTAATTTAATTTTTCATTTTCAATTAAATCAATTAATTAATTTAATTCAATTAAAATAACTAATTTAATTTCCCTTTTTTTTAAATATAAAAAATAATACTATTTAAAAAATTAATTCAACTAAATTTTTTTTATAATAATATTTTTTATATATATTTATTTTTATTTAAAAATAATGAGAATTTCGACAAGGGAAGTATCATTTTTGACACCTTTGCCTGTAAGCCGGTATCATTTTCATCATCGGGTAATTCTGATCTTGGACCGCCTCGGGACCCGGTGTCTACACCACACATACGCGTACCTTTCCGTTCTTCTTGTCTACTGGGATGACATTGGCCAACCAGGTTGGATGCTATACTTCAACAAAGAACTTGGCCTCAATCTATTTTTGAATTTCCTCTATCACTTTCTCTGCCCATTCCGGCCTGAGCCTCCTAAGCTTTTGGTTGACTGGCTTATGGTCTGGGTATGTTTGGATGGCATGTTTCGCGATTTCGCAATCTATTCCTGGCATATCTTCATAGTCCCAGGCAAAGAATTTTTCATGTTTTCTTAAAATTCTCACAAATTTTTCTCTATCTTCAGGAGTTACGTTAGATGCTATCAAAATTTCTTTCGGGTTTTTTGAAGTTTCGAGATTAAATGGAGTAGCAACAGTTGAATCAATGTCAAATATAAATGAATCATGATCATGATTATGCATAATGAAATCATCTAAAACATCGCACAAGTAAGAAAAATTGTTCATATTATTAACAGAACTGGAAATATCATCAACATTATTGAAAAGTTCAGGTGCAAAAAGAAAATCTAAACTATCTTCATCTTCTTTTTCTCCCGATGCAGATGTTGCAGTCGACGGCTCTGAATTGAATTGACATTTTGGAGGCACTGTAGCAACCATCTATGTGACTTCACTCTACCTCTCTGTAGCTTCGTCTTCCATCCTCACTTTCCCTTTCACTTGGGCAGTCATCAATTTCTCAGTAATGATCTCCTCGGGTGCTTCGCAGTCCTAAATTGTCTCCTTGGTCATGATCTCCTCATCGCAAAAACCCTCTACTGCCTTGATCAATCTAATGTCCCAATCAAAGACATCATTGAAGACCTCGAAACACGGTACAATTCTTCCATCGACCCACTGTGGTTCTGCTTCCCCCGTGTAGGTACATGCTGAAGTTACTGGAACAAAACTCGCCTTAATATGGGGGATATCGTTTACTAACTTCGTGCCCTTCTTCACAATTCCTTTATATCCAAGGACCCTCCTATCCTCCTGGCCTCTAGTAGCGATGGCTGACGGCAGCCCCTGCGAGTTTTTATGCAAACCAGCACCAGGGAGGAAAGATATCTTCTTCATCATGTTTACTACTTGATAGCTTGCTTTAATGTGTTCTTCCTCGTATATCATTGCGATATGAAACTCGCTGAAGGGTTGTCTTGCAATTTCCAGCACTAAGACCTAATTCTCCCTTGTGGCTCTTATCGTCACCACCTGTCCCTCATGAGGAATCTTGACCATCTGGTGCAAAGTGGAGGGCACCCATCCTAGCTTATGGAACTAGGGCTTGCCTAAGAGGGCTAAGAAATTGGCAGGAATGGGTAGGACCACAAATTCCACCTCAGTTTCAACTAGCCCCGTCTTGACTACCATTTTAAATGTCCCTAATGCCTGCCTCCGAGAATTGTCAGAAGCTGTAATCGTCAAATCAGACTTAGTCAACATATCTTTTGTTACTCCAGAAGCTGCCATCGCCACTAGTGGGTATACATTGATCGATGAACCATAGTCCACCATGACACACGCTATGTAATTCTGATTAATCTGAGCCCTTATGTACAGGGGGCAATTATGATTGTGGCCTTCTACTGGCAGGTCAGCACTTGAAAATAATACATTTTCTCTAGCATCCCCCTTAACTACATCTAGCAACTCTGTAGGCGAGATGGTTGTGGCCACTGTGGTCTCGCATAAAGCCTCCACTAACTTCTACCTATGCGAGGGAGACTATCTTAACAAATCCGAGATAGAAATTTGAGCCGGCGTCTTCTTCAGCTGCTTTATTATCAGATCCTCCTCTGGTCCTTTTTCCTTTTAACATACCACGCGACCTTATGGCCTATCAACTTCTGAAAATACCCTTCCACTTCGGGTCACGGCTCCGACCTTCTTTGTCACACCCCGTTTGCCCCCTAGTAGTATGAGCCTATTTGTGTGTGTGTGCATGCATTGTGTGTTTTGGGCATGTCATAAGGGTATTTTGGTAAAAATGCATATTTTAATGATTTTATTAGCATGTGGATGCATGTATGTTATTAGGGTGTGAATTAGTTGGGTTAAGTTTGGGTGTGCATGAGTGTACCAATGTAGGGTGTGAGTAGTGGAGTTAGGGTTATGTGCTTTACTCATACATTAGTAGGGTGTTTTAAGTCGAGAGTGCATTGTGTGAAAGTAGTATATGCTTGTTGAGTGTGAGTGGTCAAGTTCCACCAATCTTAGGATGACATGTGGCTAGGGTTTTTGGAAATGGGTGTAAAAAGAAAGAGAAAGAAGGGCAGCCACTCCTACTGCTTCTCACCCTGATTTCTCTTCTTCATTACTCCTTCTTCCTCTTTTCCCTTCCCATTTGTGTCCTGGTATTTGATTCAAGTGATTTTTGGTGGAATTTGATCTCTCCTCAACCTCTGCTAGGTAAAGTTTTCGACATTTTCATCATCTTCTTCACACTGTTTATTTTCTTCTTTGCATTTCTAGATTGGGTTTTGATTTAGGGTTTTTGTTTATGTTTTCTTGGTGTGTCGGCTGTTAGTTGAACCTCCCCGTGACCCGAAAGGCAAAGAGAAAGCTAGAAGTAGTGGAACCAAGCGATTGAAGCTAGGATTACAGGTTTGGGAATTTTACATTTACTGGGTTTGCTACGATACGTTATTTACTGTGTACTGGCTTGGTTTGATTCTTTGGATGATAATCTGATGTATTGAGGTTACATGTTGGGATTTAAATGAATGGGTTTTGGTTGTGGTTAATGCATGAAGATTGGGACCTTGAACATGGAACTGATGTGAATTTGAGCTTACTATCATTTTCTGGGTTTGGATATTTTGAATTTTAATTTGGCTATTCCCTGTTTTGGATGGGTAATTGTTAAGGAAGTGATTTTGTATTATTTATGTTGGTTTATGCATGCTTAAGGAAGCTAATTTCAGGTAAGAATGATTGGAGTTGAGTTGGGATGATTTCTAGAAATTATGGTTTCTGAAGGTTTTCGGAAATCGAATCGGGGAGGAAGAAGGGCAAAGTGAGCTGCTCACGACTCGTGAAGGTTGCTCAGGACTCTTTTGGGCCTTTCTGTCGCGAGCGCAATCGAAGTCGCGAGCGCGGCAGTGATTCTGTTTTGCCCTGTTTTCTCCACATGATCAGTTTTTATAAAAATGATTTTCAAATGACTTGGGTGGTTTTTCCTCTACTAGGTGCTAAATTACCTTGTTTATATGAATGATTATCATAATTTAATCATGACAAATAATATGTTATTTGTGGTATATGTTACATGAATGATGTGTTATCCATGAGAAATTATACGTGTTATTTTTGAATATGTATTGGGTTATGCATGTTTTATTATGATGTCTCAATATGTATGTGAATATAATTATGTGTTATACTTGGAAACATGATTGAATGATGCATGACCTGCTAGAGTCAAGTAAGTGGATAGTTAGGCATGCCTAATAGAGTCTTTAGCTGCAGCCTCAGTTCCGTTTAGACCCCAATCAGGTCCCCGTTCGGTTCCTCGCGAACCCCTCCTCAGTATTTGGACCTTGTTTAAGGTCCCCTCAGTAAAATGTTTTGTAATTGATAAAATGAAATGGTTTTCGATTCGTACCCGTAAGGTACTGTCAGTATTCGATTTGTACCCATAAGGTACTGTCCGTATACTCGTTATCCACTATTGTGAATCAGCAGGTGCTCTTTTTGTTTTGTTCTGCTTTGATATGATTACAAGAATATGGTATTCGGATGCATATAATGATGAGTATGAGAAATTATTTAAAGTGCAAATGAATGTGGATGTGAACTTCTGAATGCATGTCTTTATTATGCAAGTACGGTTATATAGCTGATATCATTATCCGCATTTGTCATATTGTATGTGTATGGCATTGACGACCATTGTGAATGGTTGTCCACTCTTTTGTTGTGTGTTCCCCACTAACCATTTATCGCTTAGCACGGTGTTTTATCCGCGTAGGTGCGGAGGATGGTGTTCCTTAGGGAGAGTCATCGCCAGTCAAGCCAACACAGCGGGATTAGTGTTTGGGCTTTATTTTTGATAGCATGTTGATTCTTTTGTATCGAAACTCTCTTTACACCATTATTTTGTAAAGCTTCTGCATTTACATACTTTGGGATATGTAATTATTTTATTTTGGCTTTTTATCAGAACATTTTTGTAACGAATTTTGCTACTGTAATGATGGATTATTCTGATGCTTATGAAGGTTTTAATTTCCCCGTAATGATGTATGGTTATTATGTATCAATGTATGCTTTTTATCTTTATCTGCTTGGTGACACGCCCAGGTCATTCGACTTCTCACTCATTGAGGATGGGTACGCGTACGTATGGGTAGGGTGTGTTACAGTTTTTGGTATCAGAGCCCAGGTTTAGGCATTTCTGGGTGTTATTGGTATGTTGAGGTGCATAGATGTGTATATGTCTAGATCTGTGTTGGCTGACACGATTGTCTTCTCGTTGTTTTAGATGGCTTCTAACTTTGTTCGTGGATCACTTGAGGAGTCTGCCGAGAGTGTGAACCCTCAAGCCGTAGATCCTTAGATTTCTGTGTCGGCTCAACATGCTAGGGTCCAGCCTGAGGCCGCTGCCATGCCTTTTGAAGCTATGTTCAGGCTGTTCAAGGACATGGCTAGGTCTTGGAGAGAGTGACTGCTCCTAGAGCCTCTATAGAGAGCTTGAGAAGGGCTGGTGCTGAAGATTTATATGGTACGGGTTTAGATGAGTCAGAGCTGGCTGAGAAATGGTTAGACAAGGTGAAGCGTACACTGAGAGAACTCCGGTGTCCTCCTGATTAGCAAGCAGAGTGCGCAGTGGCGTTGCTACAAGGGTCCGCTTATGAATGGTGGGAATTAGTTTGTAGACATCCTCAGCTGCCTGATCCGATGACTTGGGATTTCTTGGAGAGAGAGTTCACGAAGAAGTGCATAACTCAGACTTATAAGGATGCGAGATGGGCACAGTTTTTGAGCTTGAAACAGAGAGCTATATCGATCTCAGAGTTTGAGAAGGAGTTTAACCGGTTGTCTAGGTATGCTCCAGAGGGGATTATGACTGATGAGTTCAGATGCCGTCATTTTGAGGTAGGATTGAATGAGTCCTTGAGAGCTATGCTGATTTCCTTGATGAGCACTCTAGGGGTGAATTATTATCAGATTGTGGAAGCTGCTGTTAGAGCTGAGAGATCGGAGTCTGTGTTAAGAGAGAGGACTCAGAGGAGGAATCCTTCTCATGGTGGTTCATCTTCATCATCCTCGGGTAAGAGATCTAGGAACCCGCAGAATGAGTCCTCATCTGGTCCGGCCACTAGAGGTAGAAGACAGGGTTCTGCAGCGGTATCTGGTTCTGGTAGAGGTGGTAGATCTTAGCCAATCCCCATATGTTCGCATTGCAGTAAGGCTCATCGGGGTGAGTGTAGGTGGCTCACTAGTGGGTGCTTCAGGTGTGGGAGCATTGAGCATCTTTTGGCTAATTGTCCGAGGTTGAATGAGGATTTGGGTTCCCAAAGAGAGGCCAGCAGGGTTGGTTCTAATGCCAAACAGGCTACTCACAGTAGAGGCCGAGGTAGACGTCAAGGCGGTCGACCTAGAGAGGGAGCTGTATCAGAGTCTGTTGAGCGTCAGTTGCCAATCGCAGCTAGAGACTATGCTGTGAGAGCCAGAGAGGAGCAGGATGCGCCAGATGTTATTGCTGGTAAGTTCCTACTCCATGACACTGTATTGTATGCTCTAATTGACCCTGGTTCCACACACTCATACTTGTGCACAGATAAGATTGTTGTTAAGTTGCATGTGGTAGATCAGCTAGATTATGAGATATGTGTGACCAGTCCATTAGGGCATAGTGTCAGTGTGAGTAGAGTCTATAAGAACTGTCCCCTGTTGGTTGAGGGAGTTGTGTTTCCAACATATTTGATTGAGTTGCCTTTCAGAGAATTTGATTTGATTCTGGCTATGGGCTGGTTAGGTAAGCACCGGGCTGTGGTTGATTGCCATAGGAAGACGGTGGTGCTTCGGGATAAGGATCGGTCTTCTGTATTTGTTAAAGGTTTGGGTGCTAGCTCTTTGAACAATGTAATTTCAGCTATGCAAGCTAAGAGGTTCATTAGGAAGCGTTGTGAGGCTTTTCTAGCAGTTGTGTTGGATTCCAAGAGGGATCAAGTTCGGATTAAGGACATCCCGATTGTGCGGGAGTTTAGTGATGTGTTTCCGAGTCAATTGCCGGGTTTGCCTCCTGAGAGAGAAGTTGAGTTGTCCATAGAGATTATGCTGGGTACCACTCCCGTATCGAAAGCACCTTATTGGATGGCTCCTGTAGAGTTGAGAGAACTCAAAACTCAACTACAAGAGCTATTAGATAAGGGGTTCATTAGACCCAGCATATCTCCATGGGGAGCTACTGCTTTGTTTGTTAAGAAGAAGGATGGGTCCTTGTGGATGTGTATCGACTATAGGCAGATCAATAAGGTAACAGTGAAGAATAAGTATCCTTTGCCTAGGATTGAGGATTTGTTTGATCAGCTTTGAGGTGCAGGTGTATTTTTGAAGATTGATCTCCGATCGGGTTACTATCAGTTGCGAGTTAAGGATGAGATGTGGTTAAGACTGCATTCTGGACTCGGTATGGCCACTATGAGTTCCTTGTGATGCCGTTTGGTTTGACCAATGCTCTAGCGGCATTCATGGATTTGAATAACAGAGTGTTTAGGCCATACTTAGATCGGTTTGTAGTGGTGTTTATAGATGACATCTTGGTGTATTCCAAGAATGAGAGTGAGCATGAGGAACATCTTCGGTCAGTGCCACAAGTTTTGAGGGAGCATCAGTTGTTTGCCAAACTTAGTAAGTGCAATTTTTGGCTTCGGGAAGTGTCGTTTTTGGGTCATGTTGTTTCGGCCAGGGGTATTCGAGTTGATCCGGCTAAGATTGAGGTAATAGTTAATTGGAAAGCACCTAGGAATGTTCAGGAAGTGAGGAGTTTCCTTGGTTTGGCGGGATACTACTGTCGATTTGTTAAGGGTGTTTCAGTGATTGCTGCTCAGATGACGAGATCGTTAAGAAAAGGCATCCGGTTTGAGTGGTCGGATAAGTGTTAGGCTTGTTTTGAGCTGCTGAAGCAATTGCTAGTCAAGGCTCCTATACTTACTCAACCCATCTCGGGTAAGGAGTTTGTAATGTATAGTGACGCTTCGGGTGTCGGTCTTGGTTGTGTTTTGATGCAGGACGGTAAGGCTGTGGCTTATGCTTCTCGATAATTGAAGCCACATGAGAGGAATTATCCGACACATGATTTGGAGTTAGCAGTTGTTATCTTTGCTCTAAAGATTTGGCGCCATTATCTATATGGGGAAAAGTGTAGGATCTTTACGGATCATAAGAGTTTGAAGTACTTCCTCACGCAGAAGGAGTTGAACATGAGACAGCGCCATTGGCTTAAGTTGTTTAAGGACTACGACTGCATAGTGGATTACCATCCTAGTAAGGCCAATGTAGTCGCTGATGCTTTGAGTCGGAAGTCAGTTTCAGCTTTGTTCCTAATATAATTGAGATGGAGGTTTGATTCAGATGGAGCTTTGATTGCTCAGTTGAGAGTGAAGCCTACCTTGAGACAGAGGATTGTGGATGCTCAGAGGGTTGATGAGAGGCTACAGCGAATTGTGCAAGAGGGTAGATCGGGCAAGCAGTCAGATTTCTCAGTTCTGGATGGAGTGTTGATGCATAGAAACCGCTTGTGTGTGCCTGAGGATGAGGAGTTGAGGAAACAGCTTATGAGTGAGGCGCATAGTACAATATTTACTATGAATCCTAGCAGTGAAAAGATGTATCGGGACATGAAGCAATTTTATTGGTGGTCCGGTATGAAGAGGGATATTGTGGATTTTGTGTCCAAGTGCTTGACATGTCAGCAAGTAAAGGCCGAGCATCAAGTTCCTTCAGGATTGCTTACGCCTTTATCCATTCCCGAGTGGAAGTGGGATGATATAGCCATGGACTTTGTATCTGGTTTGCCTTCGACTCAGAGGAAGCATGACTCAGTTTGGGTGATAGTGGATCGGCTTACGAAGTCAGCTCATCTCTTGCCGGTGAGAGTGGACTATCCAATGGATAGGTTGGCCAGTATCTATGTGGATGAGATAGTTCGGTTGCATGGAGTGTCGTTATCCATAGTATCATATCGGGACCTAAGGTTCATTTCGAAGTTTTGGAAAGAGTTGTAGAGAGCTTTGGGACCAAGTTAAACTTCAGTACGGCATTCCATCCTCAGACAGATGGTCAGTCAGAACGGGTCATTTAGATTCTGGAGGATATGTTGAGGACGTGTGCTTTGGATTTTCCAGGTAGTTGGGAAAGATATGTGTTGCTTATGGAGTTTGCCTACAATAATAGCTATCAATCGAGCATCGGTATGGCACCGTATGAGGCTTTATATGGTCGGCAGTGTAGGACTCTGGTTTGTTGGACCGAGCAATCCGAGTGTTCAGTGATTGGACAAGAGTTGGTTAGGGATACTGAGGAGAAGATCAGAGTTGTGCAGCAGAATTTGAAAGCGGCTAAGGATCGTCAAAAGTCTTATGCCAACTTGAAGAGGAAAGATGTGCAGTTTGAGGTCGGGGACAAGGTTTCCCTTAAGGTTTCGCCTTGGAGGAAAGTGCTTCGGTTTGGTAAGAAAGGCAAACTTAGTTCTCGCTTCATTGGTCCTTATGAGATTTTGGCTAAGGTTGGTCCGGTAGCCTATAGATTGGCTTTACTGATAGAGTTGGCGAAGTTGCACGATGTCTTCCACGTTTCGATACTTCGTCGGTACAGGTCAGATCCGTCGCATGTCCTGTCGGTTCAGGATGTGCAAGTGCAACAAGATTTTTCTTATAATGAGGAACGAGAGCTATTCTAGCTAGAGAAATGAGACAGCTGAGGAGTAAGCAGATTCCGTTGGTTAAAGTGTTACGGAACCATCATGGAGTCGAGAAAGTGACTTGGGAACCAGAAGTGTCACACCCCAACCTATACCAAGGAGACTTCCATACAGATTGGAGGAGAGGCCTCCCCGGGATAGATAGGAGTGTCACACCCCACTAGTACAAACATGCAAACATTACATATATAGAGCGACATATCGGAAATAATTAAAAACTTCAATACAGAGAAGAGTGATTTTGAACATAATGTACACTTTATTAATATACCAAAAGATGGTCCTTACATATTACATCAGATTACAAAAAGAGACAATTTACAAAAGCCCAATATATATACTGTTCAAAAGGGCTAACAAAACATCACATCTATTACAAAATGAAGGAAAGCCTATACTATAAAACTTCAGGACTCTAATTGCGTTGGCCTTCCCGATGCGACACGCCCAACCCGAGGCAATCGAAAACCTTCCACACCTGCACGGATAAACACCCGTGCTAAGCGAAATCGCTTAGTGGGGAAACACACAATGCATGACCGTCACTCACAGTGACGGTAACAGAAAACGCATGAAAACAGTACAATTATGAGCATATAATCATACATAGTTAATTCAGATATTAGCATTCTCATCCAAAGATTCTTGTACAAAATACAATGACACCTGCTTAATCACAATGAGTGGATAACGAGTACACATATAGATACTTGAGAGTATCGATATCATCTTGTGGACATATAGATACCCGAAGGTATCAAATCATTCTTTTTACTTTGTTTTCAAATCATTTTTACGTGGAATCTTAGGAAAGATTCAAACAGAGGGATCACGAGGATCCATTCGTGGGACCTGATCAGGGTCCAAGTCGTACATATAGCTGCAGCGGCACATAACTCTATTAGGCATGCCTAACTATCCACTTATTCGACATTAGCAGGTTATACCAAATCTTGTCAAATTAACATACATATTATTCATTTAATTAGATATTTAAGGCTTTACATCACAGAGCACATGTAAAAGAAACCAAGTCTTTAAGCAAAACGGAGAAGAAATCAAATTTGGAAGTCACGTCTGTCGCGCTCGCGACAGAAGCCAAGCTACACTTCCCCGCCTCGTCTCGCGATAGCGAGAGATCTCGTGGTCGCGAGAGGACGTAGGGATTGCTCTTCTGTCGCGCTCGCAAGGCTTGTCGCGCTCGCGACAGAAGAGAACCTCGCACAAGCTCGGAGCTCGAGCACTCTGTCGCGCTCGCGACCATTGTCGCGCTCGCGACAGAGAGCTCCCTCGAGTTCTTTGGCGCGACACTTCTCGCGCCGGCGCGAGGGCCGAAACCTCCGCGCTCTGTCGCGCTCGCGACAGTGTCGCGATCGCGACAGACACGGATTTTCCAGCTCTTACGCCCAAATTCTGCAGAATTCTCACACAATTCACATCCAAACTTCCAAAATTGATTCCAAACCTCAAAATTCAGCAACACAAGCATCCACAACTCATAACATATTTAAAAACCCAGCTTTATCACCAATTATCACAATTAAATCAACTCCATTATATGTCTAATTGCAAGAAATCCCAAAACAACACATTTAATACCAATTACATCTATTCACATACTTTCTCGCAAACCCTATAACAATACTCATTCTCTAGCATCTCATATCATGTCTAACTCAAATTCAATCATATATACACAACTTATAACTCTAATCCAAGCAATAACACAAATATTCAATTCAAACTACGAATATGTGTACAAAGACAAAATTCCCAAACCTTCTCTCCTTAGCTCCTAATCGCGAGCTCCGCTTCCGCTTGCGATTCCTTTTCCTTTATCAGGTCTAGGAGCCTCCTCTGAACCAAAAACCCATAACAATCAAGATCAATTTTACAACTACCCACAATTGAATTTACAAATATTTAAACCTAGAGAAGAGGAAGAAGAAGAATCTAAAACACCCATAACCCCAACTCACCTTTAAGCTTCCAAAATCCACAAGCTAATCAACTCTAATTACTCAATTAAGGAAGTGGGAGCAAGATTATGTAAAGAAAAGGAAGAACAAAGGAAGAAGAAGAAGAGAATGGCGTGAAGAGGAGAGGAAGAACGGGAAAACAAGGGAAAGAAGAGATTGGCTGCCTTTCCTCTCACCAACCCAATAAATGCTTACCCATCCATAATCCACATGTCACTCTCCCAATGAGACACATGTCCCAAGTCACACCCTACTCCCATACTTTCCTATACACATTAACTTATCCCTTATTCACACTTTATTTCCATACACTCACTTATACTATATTCTAACTACTCTTCTCAAATTACTATACATAAATTAAATAAATAATCTAATTTGACACACACAAACAACACATAAATATACACATACAAACACAGACAGGCTCCAACTACTGGGGTGGTTTTGGGGTGTTACAAGAAGAGTCGATGAGAGCTCAGTATCCGCATTTGTTTAGTTCAGGTGAGAATTTCGGGGATGAAATTCTTGTTAGTAAGGGAGAGTTGTCACACCCCGTTTGCCCCCTAGTAGTATGAGCCTATTTGTTTGTGTGTGCATGCATTGTGTGTTTTGGGCATGTCATAAGGGTATTTTGGTAAAAATGCATGTTTTAATGGTTTTATTAGCATGTGGATGCATGTATGTTACTAGGGTGTGAATTAGTTGGGTTAAGTTTGGGTGTGCATGAGTGTACCAATGTAGGGTGTGAGTAGTGGAGTTAGGGTTGTGTGCTTTACTCATACATTAGTAGGGTGTTTTAAGTTGAGAGTGCATTGTGTGTGAGTAGTGTATGCTTGTTGAGTGTGAGTGGTCAAGTTCCACCAATCTTAGGATGACATGTGGCTAGGGTTTTTGGAAATGGGTGTAAAAAGTAAGAGAAAGAAAGGCAGCCACTCCTACTGCCTCTCACCCCGTTTTCTCTTCTTCATTATTCCTTCTTCCTTTTTTCCCTTCCCATTTGTGTCTTGGTATTTGATTCAAGTGATTTGTGGTGGAATTTGATCGCTCCTCAACCTCCGCTAGGTAAAGTTTTCTAGATTTTCATCATCTTCTTCACACTGTTTATTTTCTTCTTTGCATTTCTAGATTGGGTTTTGATTTAGGGTTTTTGTTTGTGTGTTCTTGGTGTGTCAGCTGTTAGTTGAGCCTCCCCGTGACCCGAAAGGCAAAGAGAAAGCTGGAAGTAGTGAAACCAAGTGATTGAAGCTACGATTACAGGTTTGGGAATTTTGCATTTACTGGGTTTGCTACGATATGTTATTTACTGTGTACTGGCTTAGTTTGATTCTTTTGATGATAATCTGATTTATTGATGTTGCATGTTGGGATTTGAATGAATGGGCTTTGGTTGTGGTTAATGCATGAAGATTGGGACCTTGAAAATGGAACTGATGTGAATTTGAGCTTACTGTCATTTTCTGGGTTTGGATATTTTGAATTTTAATTTGGTTATTTCCTGTTTTTGATGGGTAATTGTTAAGGAAGTGATTTTGTATTATTTATGTTGGTTTATGCGTGCTTGAGGAAGCTAATTTCAGGTAAGAATGATTGGAGTTGAGTTGGGATGATTTTTGGAAATTTTGGTTTCTGAAGGTTTTTGAAAATCGAATCGGGGAGGAAGAAGGGCAAAGTGAACAGCTCACGAGTCATGAGCAAAGCTCACGAGTCGTGAGCAACCTTAACGACTCGTGAAGGTTGCTCAGGACACTTTTGGGCCTTTCTGTTGCGAGTGTTACCGAAGTCGCGACCGCGCCAGTGATTCTGTTTTTCCCTGTTTTCTCCACGTGATCAATTTTTTTAAAAACGATTTTCAAATGACTTGGGTGGCTTTTCCTCTACTGGGTGCAAAATTACCTTGTTTATATGAATGATTATCATAATTTAATCATGACAAATAATATGTTATTTGTGGTATATGTTACATGAATGATGTGTTATCCATGAGAAATTGTACGTGTTATTTTGGAATATGTATTGGGTTATGCAGGTTTTATTATGATGTCTCAATATGTATGTGAATATAATTATGTGTTATACATGGAAACATGATTGAATGATGCATGACCTGCTAGAGTCAAGTAAGTGGATAGTTAGGCATGCCTAATAGAGTCTTTAGCTGCAGCCTCAGTTCCGTTTGGACCCCGATCAGGTCCCCGTTCGGTTCCTCGCAAACCCCTCCTCTGTATTTGGACCTTGTTTAAGGTCCCCTCAGTAAAATGTTTTGTAATTGATAAAATGAAATGGTTTTCGATTCGTACCCGTAAGGTACTGTTAGTACTCGATTTGTACACGTAAGGTACTGTCCGTATACTCGTTATCCACTATTGTGAGTCAGCAGGTGCTCTTTTTGTTTTGTTCCGCTTTGATATGATTACAAGAATACGGTATTCGGATGCTTATAATGATGAGTATGAGAAATTAATTAAAGTGTCAATGAATGTGGATGTGAACTTCTGAATGCATGTCTTTGTTATGCAAGTATGGTTATATAGCTGATATCATTATCCGCATTTATCATATTGTATGTGTATGGCATTGACGACCATTGTGAATGGCCGTCCACTCTTTTGTTGTGTGTTCCCCACTAAGCGTTTATCGCTTAGCACGGTGTTTTATCCGTGCAGGTGCGGAGGATGGTGTTACTTAGGGAGAGTCGTTGCCAGTCAAGCCAACACAGAGGGATTAGTGTTAGGGCTTTATTTTTGATAGCATGTTGATTCTTTTGTATCGAAACTCTCTTTACACCATTATTTTGTAAAGCTTCCGCATTTACATACTTTGGGATATGTAATTATTTTATTCTGGCTTTTGATCTGAACATTTTTGTAACGAATTTATCCATTGTAATGATGGATTATTCTGATGCTTATGAAGGTTTTAATTTCCCCGTAATGATGTATGGTTATTATGTATGAATGTATGCTTTGTATCTTTATCTGCTTGGTGACACACTCGGCTCATACGGCTTCTCACTCCTTGAGGATGGGTACGCCTTACATTCTTCTCGCCTTTTTTCTATTCTTTCTCATCCGAACCCCGCGGGTCGGGAAATATTTCAACTTTCGAATTTTAATTTTCATCTCCACTTTCATCAGTGGACCAGTAATCGATCATTACCATGGGACTCCCTTTTTAACTTGCCTCATGAAGGCGCATGATAGCAATGCTGGCATCGATACCATACAGATCTTCTAACACAAGCCACTCAGGCAAACTAGACCCGATCATGAACACTGGCGGGGACACATTATTATACCCGGGCTTCTTCTAGTTCCCTCTTTTCTCCGAATTTGTGATATGCTTAGAGTCATTCAGATCCTAGATTGCATGCCTTAGTGCCTTGTAATCATCAGTCGGATGCCTGGTGTGCTGGTGATATGCACAGTACTCATCGTACCTTTGCCCTGGTTGCCCTTATCTCCTGGCTAGTCAGGACGGTAAAGGCTACAGTTTCCTCTCCTTCATTAACCTCCTAAGCACCCATGAGAGAGACCTCCCTAGATTAGAGAAATGCCTTGGACTAGTATTTGCGGCTGAAACCTCGGTCGTCTTTCTTGCGCCACTGCTGGAGCTTGCTTGCCTACTCACCCCTTGACTGCTACCGCCCTTCTTGGCATAACCCTCATTGCGAGGTATTCTCCCTTAGCCTCAATGGCAATTTCCTTTAGCGCTTCCCAATCCTTCAAACCTTTCATCTTCAGTCCATCCTTCAGATACGAGCTAGCATTCTCCATCGGGTCAGATACTCATGAAATGACTCGCCGGACTTCTGTTGTAGTAATTCCAAGTCCTTCAGGGTCACCTCCATCCTCGTGCTGTAGTCATATTGCCTGAGGAACTCTTCTGTTAATAGATCCCAATCTTCCTTAGTCCTCCGATCTAAACCATGGTACCAATCCACTGGTAGGCCAGTTAAGCTCAAACTGAAGTATTCTATCTTCTACCTCTTCGTCAAAGTAGTACCCTTCATTACCAATGAGTACTGCTTTATGTGGCCGTTATTCAAAAGTGCCATCACACCTTGGGATGTCCGTCATTTTAAAGTTCATCGGAATCATATCCTCTTCTTTCAACTCTTTATCTTCGGGGTTCATCCCTCGCCCTCTAGTCAACATTCTCGACATTGCCTCGAATTTCTCCTCCATCTTCTTCCAGATAGCCTCTTCAGTCTGAGGTGCCTTTCCCCTTACCGATGCCGATTCCTCATATTCATCCTCTTCCTAAGCCTCATCCATCCTACAGGTAGACCTCTTCTCTGTCCTTCCAACATATTGGCCCTTAAGTCAACTGGTGGTGGCCGAACCTCTTATTGTGGGTCCTCTCTTACCTCCTCCTGCTCATTTTGTCTCATAGGAGAAGGAGCTGGGTTCTGTGGTGCGGTAGGTTGGGCCATTGTTGCTATCATGGCCATCATTCGGTTCTCGAACTCCTCAAACCGTCTACCCACCTCCTTGGTTGTCATGGCCCTGGTGGTGTCTGTCCCCCTTGGTGTGTTAGCCATTTCATTGTGCAAAGAAAATTGAGAGGAGGTAGCATGACTGCTTTTCGAGATTGTGTCCGAGTACTCTACCCTTTCTGGTAGTTCAAAGAACAGGTTTCTGCGTAGCTGCCCTTGGGGACCTCTTGACCACTTGGGTAGATCTATGATGGTTGCAAAACACATCAGGTTAGGATGATGCATGAATTCCATAAGATTCATGATCGTGCTGTGCAGCATCCACTGTTGGGTTTCATCGCAATAACTCAAATTAAAGCAGCGGAATAAATCGAAACCCAAAATAGGATACATGTATTTTCGATTGATTCAAAAGGAAGAGATTAAGGTTTACCGACCTTTTTCAAACGTAGGAAATCGAGACTAACTCCTTATCTCGGACTACAGGTGCTGCCTTAATCATGAACACCCTCTACCGGTATCCACACGCATGAACCGACGAACAAAATTCGCAGGGGTGCTAGCTCCCTTACGTTGCGACTGGATTTTATGTTCTTTCTTTCTCGAAGAAAAATATAGCGGCTAGGTTTTTCTCTCTTAAGAAAATCAGCCACTCTCTATCCTTTTCTCTCTAGGAAAAATGTGATTAAGGTTAATCACTTATTAACCTATATCCAATTATATATCTGTATATATTTTAAACCATAAAGAGATAAACAAGGATATTATCTCTTATTCAAAATTAAGAGATATTTCTATATATATATATATTTATTTATTTCTTATTCGAAATAATAAGAAATACTATATTAATACATATTATTATCTCATATTCAAAATACGAGATTTATTTATATGTATATATATATATATATATATATATATATATATATATATGATTTCGAAATTAAATATAAATACCTGTATTTGTATTATTCCGAAATAACCTAATAAAATCCATTTTGTTCATTTTTTGTCTTGGTGTGTGACCCAATAGGTTTATATTATGTTGGCAGTGGGCCTAATCTCATAACAAGCCCACAAGTCATAATTGGCCTCCAGCAAGACATTATAACTACCCAAATAATATAAATATCGTTAGTCCGATTTTAACCTGACAATAGAACATGCCATTATTGTAACACCCCAACACCCCTTGGGAGGATACCGGGGTGCCACGCGGACACTTACGTATACATGTATATATATATACACTAGCGGAAGCGATAGCATTATACACATTCATATAAGGATAGTAAAATAAAATAATGTTACACTAGGGCCCATCATGTATTTCATATTAACTACACATATATATACATATTTATCTTTATACATGTTCATATTACAACTTGTTTTCTTTTAACTTTACATATGCATCTACATGTGACTACTATACTCATTTTTGTACATATACATTTCATAATGATGTTACTCAAAACATCATAAACTCTATTTCTATCTTATGCAAAAAGGTGTAACAAAAGCTCCTAGTGGCCTTGACCTGTAGATGCACACTCTCGAGGATCCGAACCTATAACCTACACGGAAACAAACATCCTTGCTAAGTGATAACGCTTAGTGGGGATGAAAATAATGCAAAGGACTTCTTTTCGAAGTCACACATAAATCCCACATTTCATATAGCAATAATCAGATAGCTCATGCATATAACATTAGCCATATGTTCACATTCATGCAACATTTACTTGTACGCAGGACTGTCATGTACTAAAAATATTAATAACACTAATCAAATACTTCATGCATATAACCTTTTCACTTGTACAAATCATTTATTCATATATATATTCAATAATCATGTGTCCACATTCCTGTAAACATGTACTTGTATATACAACTGCCATGTACTTTAAACATTATTCTCATGTACTATAGCATTTATTCATATATACTTTTAATCGTCTCAAGTTCAGTACACAACATTAATAAGCCTGAATTCCTTTCATGGTGAATACGGGTAACTCTGGATACTGTTTACAGTATCTTACATATGGAGAATTAACTCAAATTCTATGGGATACATAGGGTATTCCAAACTCTGGGCACAATTAAGGCCAACTCTAGTAGCTGCACTCTAACCCTTTATAAGCATGCTTATCTATCCACTATAACGGTAATCAGGCTCAATAAACAACTCACATATACTCTATACGGATATTAATTCATCACGATAATTCAAATGCATTCATCAAATTCAGAGGCATTTAATTCATGTACAACTTTTATTAGTCATGTTCATTTAACTAATATTAACTATGTAAGAGGTTTAAAAGATAATTTCAAACCAAACACGGACCAAAAGGTGATATGTAAAACTCATCTAAACATATAACAACTCAAAACACAAACAATAGATCAAAATAGAAACAACAGAGAAGGAGAGGGCATGAGTATAACTCGTGCTTCTTGAGCACGACTCGTGCTCACTTTCTCATCTTCTTCCTCTCCTTGAGCACATCTCATGCTCCCTCTTCTTTTCTCTCTAGTTGAGCATGACTCGTGCTCATGAGCACGACTCGTGCTCCTGCTCCTTCTCCTTTTTCTACTGGAGCATGTCTCGTGCTCCCTCTCCCTTTTATCTCTCGTTGAGCACGACTCGTGTTCCTCCTTCCTTTTATCTCCGAGATGTGCTACTCAAAACAACTAGGAAATCACCAAAATTTTGAAGAATGTGTTTCTGTCGCCATCGCGACCATTGTCGTGCTTGCGACAGAAGGCTTCGTCAGGAACCTTTACGAGACTTCTTCTTACCTCAAACTTATATCGTCTAGACCGACCTCTAAATGTCATTTTCAGGAAACACTTTCTTCTTATCAATTGTTTCGTAGGATGTTATATTTCAAATGGAACAAATTTCAAGTCATTTGGACATCTATAACAAAATATATGATCTAAAAGGCCTATACTATTCAAGTAACCCGACCGAAATAGGGAAGCTATGGTTTTAGCAAATTGTGAGGGTCTTAGAGCAAGAATTTGCTCAAGGTCATTTCTGAAAATTTTGTAGGAAATAAAGTCATGGTTTTAATGGCTTAAAAATCACTCAATTTAGAAGTCCAAAACTCTACTTATGACAAAAACACTTCACAGAGGTCAGATGTAAAATGAACAGAATTTGCAAAAACCAAACTTTCTCATCACAACTACATGGAAACCCATATAAAAACATCAACACACACTCAAATGATCAAGTTACATACTTATAAGCATATTTACACATATCATAAGCACTGCAAGCAATCAAATTGAACATCTAACAAATATACTCTCTTTGTTGAGCTAATTAAAGCTCATCAAGCATCTCTCTATTCAAACATGTCTCTATTCAAACATATTTCATGTAAACACATGCAAAAACAATAAGATCGCACTTGATCCCTACCTCTAGGAAGCTTGAACTCTATGCTCTATTCAACTCCAACCTTTTCCTTTTCTTTATCCAATCTCTTGTTCATAGCTTCCACAAATCACATAGAAAATACTTGAGTTAAACTTTTTCTCACTTTAAATTAAAAACATAAAGAAAAAGGAGGTCAGATCGGAAAATCAACCAAACATATAAGAAAAGTGACTTTTAACGACCAAAATTTAGCGAAGGGACAATAATATTGTTCAAACATATAATTTTCCGATCACTAAGTAGCACTATAAGAAAAGTGACTTTTAACGACCGAAATTTAGCGAAGGGACAATATCCGGTCGTAAAAAGATACAAATAACGAAAAAAATTTAATCCAGTCGCTAGAACTCAAATTTTAACGAGGGGTTTAAATCCGGTTGCTAAAAAGCTCAAAATCCGGTGGTTGAAAGGGTAAAACAAAATAATATAACCTAAAATCACAAAATCCATTTTCCCATCTGCTGCCTTCTTCAACTCTCCGTGCCTCTCTCTTGCGTCTCCCCCTTTATCGCGCCTCCCCTCCCTTGCCAGCCACTAGGCGCCAGATTTGGCGTCGCCCTCCACCCCACCGTCGCTCGCTCCCTCACTGCCGTTCACCCCCACCCCGTCGTCGCAGCTCCAGTCTCGCCGCTGTTGCTGCCTCAAGAGCCGTCTGCCTCGCGTGCTGTCAAATCGCTATCGTCGCCCGTTGTAGCTCACCTCTCGTCACCGTCGCCACTCGCCTCTCGCCCTCGCCGCCGCTCTTTCCTCATCTATTGCTCGCCGGAGACTCTGCCCTGTTCTTCACATTCCTGTTCTTTTCTGTCAACATTTTTCATTTTGGTTTTCAATCTTCATTGACGATCACCTGTCACTAATACTGAACCGACGTATATGAGCTAACTTCGGTCACCAGCAACCACTTTTAAGGTTAGTTCTATTCCCTAATTGCTTCAAAATTATACGGTTTATTGTGAATTTCAATCCTGTGTATATGGTTAATTGATTATGATTTCAATCATCTGATTCCTTTCTCACTTCATATCTGTCTAGTTGTGGATTTCAATCCTCTGTATAGTTGCCTCTCTATATGGTTCATGTGATGGAAATTCATAAAATGGGAAGAATAACTAAAGCTCAAAGTCAGGATTTCATTGACATTAAATTTTTATTTGATGAAGTGGTAATGGTATTTGATTTGATGAGTTAGTTGGAATTAATATGGCTGCAAGTTAAATGCACTTAAAAAATATAGAATTATGCTGTCGATGGTATTGATGAGGATGAAGATGATGATGATAACCCTGATAGAAAGCCTCCCGTGGAGGATGATGATGAGGAATCCATTAAAGAGAGCTCAGTGGCGTCACCCAGCGATCGAGAAACCGATGAGGTATGATTAAACACATATGTTTAAGATCTGTTTTTGTTTAGCTTTAGCTTAGCTAAGGAAATTAGAGGCTGAAATTTAGATTACCATAAAATTCTTCATTGATTGTGAGAATCGGGGAATATTTTAATGTTCTGATTGTGAGAATCGAGGTTTAGTTTTTAATTAATGTTAAGTACTGTTTAGTTTAGTTTAAATATCGGATTAGTTGATTTTTGCACTTTTCAGTTTATTTGTATTCTTGGTTTATCATAATATAGGACTTTGAATTGATTAAGTAGCAAATTAGTATCGGCAAGTAGTTTATAAAGTTATGTTTGTTAAATATCAACTTTTTTTTATGTTTGTTAAATATCAAATTTTTCCATTGTCAGAGCTGTTTTTTTAATTTGATTTTGACGGATGAGAGCTGGCACAAAGTTGAATAATTCCTTCTCGTCAATTCTAAAATAATAAGCTCTCAAAGTTAGAGATACTAAATTAGTCAAATATGAAATTGCTAAGGCCTGTGCAATGATTTTTAATTACAGATGATGCAAATAGCTTGCTTGAATGTTGTTTAAGTGAATTGTTTGGTTAGCATATGGCTGGTGGGAGAACAAGTTACATCTGATACTGTTCCAGTTGATAAGGAAATAATTTGTGCAAATGTATCAAAAGTTTCAAGTCCCTACATTAAGAAATGCAGCAGAACAGAAATAATTTGTTTTTGGGATGTAGCTAATGAAAGTATGTGTAAGTATGCAAGTTTTTTGTCAAATTATTATCTGCTTTTACATGGCATTCTTCAACTTGTTAGTATTGTATATATCTGAAAGGTGATCTGCTTGGACAGTGGGATAGTAAAGATAAGGTAGCAAAATTAGGTCCTGCCCAGAAATTTGACCCAAACCTGTTATAGTTACTTAACAATGGAGGTTTTCATAGTTTAAAACAATACATATCAAAACATTTATTATTTCTCTTATTATTCTTTCAGTTATTTGCTGTTATTTTATGAAAATAAGTCAAAGATGGAAAGTGGAATTGGGTATAGATTTCACCCAACTGAAGATGAATTGATAAATTACTATTTGAAGTTAAAAGTGCTTGGACGTGATGATCAGTTACTATGATTCCTGAAATTAATATGTTGAAGGTTGAACCATGGGATACACCTAGTAAGTATATGTCTCAATTAACTAACTTCCTTCATTCATTCTCTTTTCTTTATTTTTAGCATTTGAATTTTTTTATATGCAGTGAAAGCAATGATGACGTCAAATAACTCAAACGACAAAGTGTGGTAATTCTTTTGGACTCCAAACTATAAGTCCCACAATAGCCAGATGGTGGATAGAAAGACTAATAAGGCTGGTTTCTGGAAAGTAAGTGGAACTGATCGTGCAATTCTTGAAATTGCTACAAAAAAGATTCTCATCTTCTATAAAGGTCGTGGTACTAAAGCTGTGAAGACTAACTGGGTTATACATCAGTATAGTGCCACTTTTGATTTTAAAACCAAGGTATCTACTTGGCTGCTCCTTTCCTTTCTAAGTTATTTTATACTTATGCTCCAGCTTGTTAGTCTCTTTTGTATATAAAGACTAGATATTCATTTTTAGTTGTTCTGTGTAAGCTTTCGGTACCTGTTTATTTTCAATGAGTTATTGTAGTTTTCTAATTAAAACTATTATTCTATTTTTTTTCTTTTTTCTTTTCTAGTAAATTCTAAATAAATTGTTTCAAGCATTTAGATTGTATAATATCTAATCTTTTAACATACTCATTATCACTTGTCAGCTTTATGGTTACTATGGCACCTCGAAGGTTATTAATTGCCCATACTTTTTATTATTTGTATTTTTATGTGAATTTTTTATTTGTGCTTGTGAATATTAATTTTAACTTTTGTTATACATTTTGCAGGTCTTACAGCAAAGTTAGTGGGTTTATTTTTCACATTTTTCTCAAAAATCTTTTGTATTGGAATTAGTATATAGAGAGGAGTTGTTTTCTTGAACTTACATGTCATTGATAGTTTTTATTTTATTTGGAGTTGTGACAAATAGAATGCTATTTAATTTGTAAATTTGACTATATTTTGTAACTTTTCTTTTTTAATATATGAAAAGAGTTTATTATATTTTTGTATAAAATATATGTGAATGATATGTACTTACTTGTAATATTATAAAATAGTTTATATTGGTGATTGTTGTTTGTTAGCTGTGAAAATAATTAGTGAAGGAAAAATTCGGTCACTAAAGGGAATCTTTAACTTTAAAGACCGGAATTCATTTAGTTAAAAGTGCACACAATTAGCGAAGGGAAAATCCAGTCGCTAAAATTAATTTTTAACGACCGGAATTACCTTCGTTGAAAGTGAATACAATTAACGAAAGGAAAAATCCGATCGCTAAAAACTATCTTCAACGACCGAAATTCCCTTCATTGAAAGTGAACACAATCAACGAAGGGAAAATTCGGTCGTTAAAAATCAGTAATCAACGACTGGAAACGTTCCGGTCGTTAATGACATTAACGACCGGATTTAAAATCCGGTCGTCTATACCTTTAACGAAGGGGCTTTTACCGACCGGATTTTCCGGTCGTTATAGGTCTTTAACGACCGAATTTTGACTTTTAACGACCGGATTTCCCTTCGTTAAAGGGCATTTTTCTTGTAGTGTAGACTGATAAATTGAAATAACATTGATTACATTATCAATTCATTCGAGAACGGCCATGCATTTTACAGTCCTACTTATCGAGGGGCCCAATAGATATCTCTCTCATAAGAGAGGGACAAATTCCATCTTGATTATTCACTTTCCTTTGCATAATTCTCATTATGTCCGATCATAAACTTTATAATTATCCGATTAAAGATATTGTTTCATTATGTGAAAACATAATGTTCCTTATGTAGGAAACCGTGATAACCTCACGTCAAACGATTCAATAACATATCTATTATAAGATCACTTATAACACTATCCCATGTAGTGATCTTACAATAGGTCTATCCAGTACTTTGTTCTCTAACAAATACCTATAGATTTGATTTATATCATCATATATAATCATCCCATAATTATCAATGCAAATCTATACTAGTCTTAATTTATCTTTATGGCTTTTAGTGATAAATGACTAGGGATGACATGAATAACATTGTTATTCATAAACATTACAATAATGTAACATGTTAATAATATTTATGTGAAGAAAACCATAATATATAAATGAAAATGTAATGATTACATCAAGGTCCAAATGTTTGGCCTAGGACATAACCACTAACAATCTCCCACTTGCACTAGGCCCAATTATACATATATCTAATACCCATTGACCTAGTATGTCCATCATGTTTGGCTTGTGAGGGAGCCTTGGTAAGTGGATCAGTAATGTTATGATCAGTAGGTACTCTGCAAATCTTGATGTCTCTCCTCTCAATTATTTCTCTAATGAGATGAAAATGCCTGAGTATATGTTTTGATCTCTGATGAGATCTGGGCTCCTTAGCCTGTTTAATAGCACCATTGTTGTTACAATAAAGATCCACAAGGTTGCTGATACTAGGTAGTACTCCCAATTCAGCAATGAATTTCTTGATCCATACTGCTTCTTTAGCTGCATCTGATGCTGCTATATACTCAGCTTTTGTTGTAGAATCAACAACAGTGCTTTATTTAGAACTTTTCCAGCTTACAGCACCTCTATTTAATCAAAATACATATCCTGACTGCGATCTAAAGTCATCTTTGTCAGATTGGAAGCTTGCATCTGTATAAACATTTATTACTAGCTCATCTTCCAATCCTCCATATATTTAGAATGCATCCTTAGTTCATCTCAAGTACTTAAGGATATTCTTAATAGCTATCCAGTGACTTTCACCGAGATCTGACTGGTATCTGCTCGTCATGCTCAGAGCATACGAAACATCTGATCGATTGCATAACATGGCATACATGATTGATCCTATAGCCGAAGTATAAGGAATCATACTCATGCGATCTTGCTCATCAGATGTCATTGGATACTGAGTCTTGCTAAGAGTAATGCCATGAGATATTGGCAAAAATCCTCTTTTGGAATTTTGCATACGGAATCTAATTAGCACCTTATCTATATAAGTGCTTTGACTCATACCAATTATCCTTTTAAATCTATTCCTATAGATCTTAATCCCAAGGATATAAGCAGCTTCGCCCAAATCTGTCATTGAAAAAGATTTCCCTAACCATTCTTTTGTCTTTTGCATGATAGGGATGTCATTTCAAATGAGTAATATGTCATCGATATATAACACAAGAAACATCATGGCACTCCCACTAATCTTCTTGTATACACAAGGTTCATCCTCATTTTTGATGAACCCAAACTCTTTGACTATTTCATCAAAATGAAGATTCCAGCTCCAAGAAGCTTGCTTCAATCCATAAATGGATCTTTGCAGCTTACATACCTTTCTAGAATTCTCAGGATGGACAAAACCCTCAGGTTCTGTCATATACCCATCCTCAAGTAAGTTTCCATTAAGAAATGCTGTTTTGACATGCATTTGCCGTATCTCATAGTCATAATATGTAGTAATAACAATAAGGATTCTTATTGATTTAAGCATTGCGACTGGTGAAAAGGTTTCATAATAGTAAATACCATGAGTTTGTTTAAACCCTTTTGCAACGAGCCTTGCTTTAAAGGTATTTACTTTGCCATCCATGTCAGTTTTCTTTTTGAAATTTGCACCCAATGGTTTTAATTCCTTCAGGTGGATCAATCAAGTTCCAATCTTGATTATTATACATGGATTGCATCTCAGATTTCATGGCTTCTAGCCATTTCTCAGATTCTAGACCTGACACGGCATCTTGATAGGTAGTAGGCTCATCTTGATCCATGAGCATCACTTCACGGCTATCTGTCATGAGAAATCCATATCTCTCGGGTTTGTGTCGTATCCTATCAGATCTATGTGGTACTAGTGTAACAGTTACAGGTTCCACAACAGTTTGTGAAACTTGTTGAGTTTCCACCGATGGTTCTATGTTTTCGTGCTGTTCTCGAATTTCTTCAAGTTGTACTTTACTCCCACTGGTTCTTTTAGAAATAAATTCCTTTTCTAGAAAGACACCATTTCGAGCAACAAACACTTTGTTCTTAGAAGGGTTATAAAAGTAATATCCTTTAGTTTCCTTAGGATATCCCATAAAAAGGCATTTATCAGATTTTGGTGCTAATTTATCTTAGGCCTGTCATTTGACATAAGCCTCACAGCCTCGAATCTTTAGAAAAGATAAACTAGGAGTTCTCTCGGTCCATATCTCATATGGTGTCTTTTCAAGCTCTTTAGATGGAACTCGATTCAAAGTGAATGCGGCTGTTTCTAATGTATAACCCCAAAAGGATAACAGAAGATCTATTTGACTCATCATTGATCTACCATATCTAATAAAGTTCGATTCCTCCTTTCAGATACACCATTCCATTGTGGTGTTCCTAGCGGAGTTAATTGTGAAACAATTCCACAATCTCTTAGATGATTGTCAAACTCTTGGCTCAAATATTCACCACCTCGATCGGATCGAAGTGCTATAATAGTTTTGCCAAGTTGATTTTGTACTTCATTTTGAAAGGTTCTGAACATTTTAAATGATTAATGTTTATGTTCCATGACAGGGGTCGAATCCGATCAAAATAAAATTTTCTATTCTTCTAATATTAACAAAAGTAAGTATAGGGAATAGGTTTGTCTCCACAGGGAATGAGAATCAATTTGCTTGTTTTTTTATACCAAAAGTAACAAAATGGGGTTTTGGAGAAACAGATTAACAATAAAATTAGATTGAATGCTAGGAAAATAAATGTAGTAAAAATAACTGAAGAGGGAAACATCAATCAAAGATTCATCTTAGTAGAAATTCAGTTTGTTTGATCATTGAAAAAAAAACATTTTCTTGAATTCAAATTAGTTAGAATCATTAACAAGCTCTAATAATCCTTTAAAATAAATTGATGATTAAAATAAGCTCTTTAACCAACAATCTTATTAATCAATCAATCCTAAATGAGCTCTTAGGATTTGAATGGTAAATAGCATTAAGAACATTTTTCCAAAACTAATTCCAATCAGTAACACATATGTAGTGTTATTTAAATTGGTGCAAATATTTTCTTCACTTTGAATCAGCAACTCATTCTACCAAACAAAGTGAATTGCCACAATTATGAAGACACTAAACATGTACGAATTTAACATCTTCAATGACGGAAACCATGGATTTCTTGTCCAAATAAATTGTGTTTTATTTGACCATGAATCCTCAAGAGAATTATATTGCAGAAAATACTTGAATTGAAAATAAGAAAATAAAATAGAAATCTCACAAACAAACTTGAATTAAAACCTCAACTTATCTTTGATTGAAAAGAAAATCTCAGCCACTCATGGCTAGAAAAACAATACAGCAATTAAAATAAATAATTCTGCAGAAAATTAAACCAAGAAAAGATTCCCCCCAGGAAGAACTCTGTTCAGGCTTACACAAAGCTCCTATTTATACTCGATTTTCAACCCCAAATCTGGATGTGGATTGAATTTCAA
The DNA here is from genome assembly GCA_947683425.1 of Excoecaria cochinchinensis. Taxonomy (NCBI): domain Eukaryota; kingdom Viridiplantae; phylum Streptophyta; class Magnoliopsida; order Malpighiales; family Euphorbiaceae; genus Excoecaria; species Excoecaria cochinchinensis. The sequence goes on from CANTUQ010000004.1 coordinate 12,358,671, forward strand.
TTTGAATTTGAATGATGGTGAGATGTTGTAAATCTGGCCAGAATCAAGGAAGATAAAAATGTAATTTGATTTGAAAATTTCCAGCTTTTTTAATTCGTTGCATCTGGTCCTGTTTCCAGCATTCTTGAAGTATCTTTTCAATATTAACCTTGATTTTCTACCTGGAAACAAAAAGAAATAATTAATCTAAAGCATTTAAGTTTAAATTAAGATTAATTATGAAGAGATTTTTTCAATAAATTTGAATTATTTTGACTTTATCATATTCCCCCACACTTATCCTTTGTTTGTCCTCAAGCAGAACATATTCCATGAAACAAAATTAAACACCTACTCCTTTTTCTTTGATCCTTCAAACTCATCACATATTACAAATCAGAATTGATTCAACAAGCCAATCATAAATCCATAATCAAAAATTTATATTCTATTCAAATGAATATCTGCTCAATCTCAACAATTTTCAATGATATCAAGTAAGCAAGATCTAAGCATCCTCACAAGAGTTTCACTCAATTCCCACAAGTGTTTAAGGTGGTGTTTAAGCACTCAAAACACAACATAAAAAGATGTTACCATAGGCTTGAAAGTACGTCAACAATTCTACTACTAACATGATTTTTATGCATCAATCAAAAAGGGGCTTTTAAATGGGTTGTAATGCGGCTTGGGTAAAGGGTATGGAAAAATGTCATTTAGGTAAAAAGTCATCAAGAATTTTTTCTTTTTTTCTTTTTTTTTAATTAATTAAGATTTCAACCGTGTGTGTGTGTGTGTGTGTATATATATATATATATATATATATATATATATATATATATAATATTCTGAACATGTGGAAACAAGGCTGAAAAGAGTGCACCTTTTGCAGCATCTGATTAAGAACTTATACACTTTATTCATATCTCACAGTTTTTTTTTTCTTTTCTTTTCTTTTTTTTTCTTTTCTTTATTTTTTTTTTAATTAAATTACAAAAAGTAATATTTCTATGAAAGAGAACAATTATTGTCATATAAGCAAAATTCTTTTGATGACAAAAAGGGTTCTTTGGGGTAATGCAAGGCTAGTGACTAAATTGGTATAAATTTAAAGAAAATGTCAAGCTCAAAATGGGTTATCTAATGGAATTTCTTGGGTAAGGCTATTTGAGAGTTCAGATTGGGGTAATCCTAGTGCCCTTTATCATTTTAATGCATAAATTTCAGTTAAATGTAGTTTCAAAGTGTACGCAAAGTCAAGTTCTAGAACATACAAGCTATGCTGGAAATCACATCAAAAAAGAAAAACATATATTTTAAGATGATGGTTCAAAAGCTCACAGGTGGATAAATTGATGCTTATTTCTCACATACTTATCAATCAAATTAATCATCAACATTGGCAAAAAAAAAAACATTTGTTAATAGAAGATAAATCTCAATTACTGTTCACAATTGAAATTTTGAAGAATATTTGGCATGTAATGCAATTGATATTTTTAGATACCCAGAAAAAATTTCAGCTTTAATTATTGGTTCAAAAAATATGTTTGCAGAGAATCAAAACAAACAAAACACATAACAAACAGATCAATCACCAGAATATCCCCCCTCACTTAGTCTCTACATTGTCCCCAATGTAAAAAATAGGGTCAAAATACATAACAAAACAAAAAGGGAAAGAAGTACTGCCCTGAAAACTATATGCACGGAGGGAGGATTGTTCATCAATTTCAGCAGGTTAGACACATGCATTGAGCTCTCTGCAAATTCAAAAATGAACTGCCAAATATATAATCAAAGTGCAAGATAAAATATAAGTAATCCAACACCAAATCACCCTGCGAAAATTATTAGCAGAAGATCTATCAACCAAATTGCAGAAATTTAATCTAATTTGGATTTTCAAGTCAGACTGAACCAAATAATGTTCATGTGCGCAAAGCAGAACATTAAAATTTTTGTCCTAAAAGTTAAACCCAACTTAAATCCAACTGAAATTCAACCAAATTAGATAGTCGCCCAACATCAATTCACCAAAAGGTACAAAATCACTAGTTAAGCCAAATAATTTCATAACCATAATAAAGCACTATCAATTCCCAAATCCAAAAGAAAAAGAAAATTAATTAAATAATCTAAAACACAACATGATAAGCAAACACAAAACAATTTGCAGCAACAGTAACCATTTTTTCAAATCCAAATTTGTTTTGCGTTTTCTTCTCTTTTTATTTTTTTATTTTTTATTTTTTTAAGAAATTAAAACAAAAAATAAAAATACCAGTTGGAGAAGGGAAGAATGGGTCATGGTGATTTGATTTCGACGAGATTAGATGGTGGGCGAACAGATCGGCACTAGTTGACCTGGTTGCGATTGCGATTACGGTAGCGGCACAACGAAGGTTGAGCAAATATTTTTCTGCTGCAGTGACTGTATTGGTGGTGTGCCTACAGCTCCTAATTGCTAGAAATCGCCATGGTGAACGGCAAGAAAACAGAAAGGGAACGGTAAGGAGGTAGGCGGCGGCTGCAAAGATGAGGTGGGCCTAGGGTTTAGCTTTGGAAGAGAATTTCCGCTTGAGAGAAAATGGATAGATAAAGAGGCAGAGAGGGGTTATTAGTAAAAAGTCAAAAGTAAATGAACAAAGTAAAAATAATAAAAACTACTAAAACTTACCTCTAAATAATAGGCAAAAAAAAAAAAAAACTAAAAGTGAACCATCAATTCCATAATACTACCAGACCCATCTCAGTTATGAATGTTTATACTGGTCTTTTTACCTTAGCTGGAGGTTGAAGAAACAGTAAAAACATAACTATAATTTCACAGTTAAAATGGAGAAGATTTAAAAGCTAGCCTTAGACATGCTTTGCTGCACTCAACCTGAGAATTCAACAAATCAATTTATTAGCTTCAAATAAAGAAATAAAGAAGTAAAAATTAAAATTAAACTAAATAACTATAAAACTAAGCAATTGAAATCCTAAACTATCAATTGGGTTGCCTCCCAATAAGCGCCTAATTGATTGTCTTTGGCTAGACAATGCGATCTCTTTATGTCTGGTAATTTGGTGCTTCCACCATGGCCTCTTCCATATTGCAGACCTGAAATCCTTCATAATAAGGCTTTAGACGGTGTCCATTAATCTTAATCACCTTTTTAGTACTTAAACTCTGAATTTCTACAGCACCATGTGAAAAAACGTTAGTAACGACAAAAGGACCTACCCATCTCGACCTCAATTTTCCAAGAAATAGTTTAAGCCTAGAATGATATAACAGAACTTTCTGACCAATTGAAAAAGATTTTCTGGAAATATTTTGATCACGAAAAAGTTTTGTTTTTTCTTTATAAATTTTAGAGTTTTCATAGGCATCATTCCTTATTTCTTCTAATTCCTGGAGCTGTAATTTACGGTGATTACCACCCTCATCAACTGCCATATTACATTGTTTAATGGCCCAATAAGCCTTGTGTTCCAATTCAACCGGAAGGTGGCATGGCTTACCAAAGATTAATCGGTAGGGGGACATCCCTATTGGAGTTTTATATGCTGTTCAGTATGCCCAAAGAGCATCCTCAAGGCGTGTGCTCCAATCCTTCCTGCTTGGGCTTACTGTTTTTTCCAGAATTGATTTAATTTCTCTGTTTGAAACTTCTGCCTGGCCATTTGTTTGTGGATGGTAGGCTGTTGACACCATGTGTGTCACGTTGTACTTCTTCAATAAGGCTTCCATCACTTTATTATAGAAATGGGTTCCACTGTCACTGATCAGTGCTCTTGGTGTTCCATATCTTGCAAAAATTTGATTTTTAATGAAGCCTACAACACATTTAGCATCATCAGTCCTAGTTGCTTTTGCCTCAATCCATTTTGACACATAATCGACTGCTAATAAAATGTATGAATTGCCAAAGGAAGATGGAAATGGTCCCATGAAATCAATTCCCCATACATCGAATATTTCACATACTAAAATAGGACTCATGGGCATTTGATTTCTGTAACTTAAGTTTCCTGTCCTTTGGCAATTAGAACATGATTTACAAAATATATAGCAATCACGAAATAAGTTAGGCCAAAAGAAACCACATTCTAGCACTTTACGTGCTGTCCTCTTGGAACCGAAATGTCCCCCACACTCATATGAATGACAAAATTCAATGATGGCTGAAACTTCACTTTCAAGAACACACCTGCGAATTAAACCATCAGAACAATATTTCCACAGATATGGATCATCCCATACATAATACTTACAGTCACTCTTAATCTTATCTTTTTGGACTCGAGTTAAATCATCAGGTAGTGTCCTAGTGACTAAGTAATTGACTATGTCAGCGTACCATGGGGTTGAACTTTGTAAATGATAAAGATGTTCATCAGGGAATGTGTCACGTAGGGGCATTGGTTCTTCACCATTTTCTAGCCTACTTAAATGGTCAGCAACTGAATTTTCTGTCCCCCTTTTGTCTCGAATTTCTAAGTTGAATTCTTGTAGCAAAAGAATCCACCTTAGTAATCTTGGTTTTGCTTCCTTCTTTTTCAGTAGATACTTCAAGGCTGCATGATCAGAATAGATTATAACTTTAGTACCCAACAAATATGATCTGAATTTTTCTAAAGCAAAAATTATAGCAAATAATTCTTTTTCAGTCGTTGAGTAATTTTGTTGAGTCTTATCAAGAGTCCTTGAAGCATAATATATAGCATGAGCAGCTCTTCCATTCTGCTGTCCAAGAACAGCACCGACAGCATAATTGCTTGCATCGCACATGATTTTGAAGGGCAACTCCCAATTAGGTGGCTAAATTACAGGAGCTGAGGTTAACATCTCTTTCAGTTTTTCAAAGGATTTCTTACAGTCTGCACCAAATTCAAAGGGTACATCTTTTTGTAGCAATTTGCACAAAGGTTGTGCAATCTTTGAGAAATCTTTTATAAATCTTCTATAGAAACCTGCATGGCCAAGAAAACCACGAACTTTCTGCAAACAAGTGGGGTAAGGCAAAGATTTTATAAGATCAATTTTAGACTTATCAACTTCTAGCCCTCGTAAAGACACAATGTGGCCAAGTATTAGCCCTTGATCCACCATAAAATGACATTTTTCATAGTTCAAAACCAGATTTTCCTCAATGCATCTTTGCAAAATCTTCACCAAATTTTTTAGGCACAAATCATATGAGTCTCCATAGACAGTGAAATCGTCCATAAAGACTTCAATGATACTCTCAACATAGTCAGAAAATATACTTACCATGCACCGTTGAAACGTTGCCGGTGCATTACACAAACCGAACGGCATGCGACGATAGGCAAATGTACCAAATGGGCAGGTGAAAGTTGTCTTTTCCTGATCCTCTGGCGCTACTGGCACTTGATAAAAACCTAAATAACAATCAAGACAACAATAGTGAGATTTTCCTGCTAATATTTCAAGCATTTGGTCAACAAAAGGAAGGGGAAAATGATCTTTTCTTGTGGAAGAATTCAGTTTTCTGTAATCAATACAAACTCTCCATCCATTTTGGATTCGAGTTGGAACTAACTCACCATCATTGTTCTCTACAACTGTAAAACCGGTCTTTTTAGGCACTACATGAATGGGACTTACCCAATTGCTGTCAGAAATTGGAAAAATTATACCAGCATCTAAGAGTTGTAGGATATCATTCTTTACAACCTCCATGATAGGTGGATTAAGTCTTCTTTGTGCTTGTCTTGAAGGCTTACTTCCTTCTTCAAGTAAAACTCTGTGCATACAAATAGAAGGGTTGATTCCCTTTACATCAGCCATTGTCCAACCTATTGCTTTTTTGTGGTCCCTAAGCACACGAATAAACTGCTCCTCTTCAAAATTGCTGAGTTTGCTCGAAATCACTACTGGCAATGTCTGATTATCACCTAAATAGGCATATTTGAGGTGATTTGGCAATGTTTTCAACTCCAGCTTAGGTGCCTGCAAAATTGAAGGTAAAAGTTTAGAATAACTATTTGAAAGATCAATAAAAGAAACATTATTGTTCAATATTTTAAGTGATTCCATCTAAAAAATTGTCGCTTCTAAATCTTCTGGAACAAGGGTCTGTTCTTCTAATTTTTTCAGCTCCTTGGGGCAAAGGCTTTTACAAATTGTGACCCCCAGTTTGTCTTCCATGTTCAACTCTGATACCTGCTGTGCCAAACTATCTATAACATCTATAACAAAAACAGAGTCAGTTTCATAAGGAAATTTCATAGAATCATATATATTAAAATTTATCTTTTCACCATCAAATTCCATTGTTAAAATTCCTTTTGCAACATCTATTTTTGTTCCAGCCGTTTTCAAGAATGGACTTCCTAAAAGAATCGGAACAGAATTAGAAGATACATCATCCTCCATGTTCAACACATAAAAATCTGCAGGAAATACAAGATTGTTAACTTGAACAAGAACATCTTCCAACACTCCATCCGGATATCTATTTGACCTGTCAGCTAATTGGATAATGACATTAGTTGCCTTAAGATTTCCTGCATTTAAAGAGTGATAAATAGAAGTAGGCATGACGTTTATAGAAGCACCTAAATCTATCATTGCTCTTTCTATTTTCATGTTTCCAATCTTACATGGTATGGTAAACATTCCGGGATCTTTACATTTTTTTGGCATTTTTCTTTGAAAAACAGCCGAAATGTTTTCATTCACAAAAATTTTTTCATTTCCTCTTAATTTTCTCTTAGAAGTGCATAATTCTTTTAAAAATTTGGCATAACTTGGCACTTGTTTTATAGCATCAAGAAGAGGAATATTCACTTCAACTTTTTTAAAAACATCCAAAATTTCCTTTTCTTTTTGTTCCTTCTTTGATTTAGCAAATCGATTAGGAAAAGGAGGAGTGCTTACCACGGGATTAATGGACTGCCCAGGGCTATTGGTATATTTTTCAATTTCTTCTTCTACTGCATTTTTTTGGGTTGCCCTCGCAGGTTCTTTCAACTCCTTCCCGCTACGCAAAGTGATGGCACTTGCATTTTTCTTGGGATTTATCACCGGTTGAGATGGCAACTTACCAGAATTTTGAGACTCAATTCTCCCCACTGATGTTGCTAACTGGCTTACTTGATTTTCCAAATTTTGTATGCTCGCTTCGGTTTTCTGCTGAAATTGTTGAGTGTTAGTTGCAAGAGCTGTAACTATTTGTTCAAGAGACATACCTTTAGGTTGAAATGGAGGTGCTGGAGCTGGTGGTTTGGGTACATTGGCTGCTGAAAATTTGGAGCTTTTTGTCCATAGCTGAAGTTTGGGTGTTGACGCCATCCAGGGTTATAAGTTTGAGAGTACGGATTATACCTCTTTTGACCTTGATAATCACCTGTAGCGTTTACTTGCTCTAAATTTTCTTCTTGAAGAGTTGGGCACATGTCAGTTGGATGTCCAAAATGAGAACAAACACCACAAGCCTTTGCTTGTTGTTGATTTCCTGCACATAATTGTTGCACGAGATTAGTCAAATTATCAATCCTTTGTTCAATGGAATTAATACTTACTTCATGGACTCTTTTTATCGGTTCTTGTCTCACTCCAAATTGTTGTGTATTGGCTGCAATTTTAGAGATCAATTGCTTTGCTTGAGTTAAAGTAATTTCTACTAAAGCTCCTCCACTTGCAGCGTCTATCATATTGCTATCAATAGGCTGTAAACCTTCATAAAAATATTGAATCAGTAATTGATCACTTATTTGATGTTGGGGACAACTTGCACATAATTGATTAAAACGTTCCCAATACTCATGCAAGGATTCGCCTTGAAGTTGACGGACTCCACATATCTCTTTTCTTATTGAAGTAGCTCTATTTGCGGGAAAAAATTTCTCAAGAAAGAGTTTCTTCAATTCATTCCACGTTGTGATCGAGCCTGAAGGAAGGTAATACAACCAGTCCTTGGCTTTGTCTGTCAGAGAAAAAGGGAATGCACGCAATTTTACTTGTTCTTCCGAAATCCCTTGCGGTTTCATGCTTGCGCAAACAACATGAAATTCCTTCAAATGCTTGTGTGGGTCTTCTCCTAAAAGTCCACGGAAGGTTGGAAGTAAGTGGATAAAACCAGACTTTAATTCAAAATTTACCTCAAGAGCAGGAAAATCAATGCATAGGGGCTGATGGTTTATGTTCGGAGTGCCCATTTCTTTTAAAGTTGGCTCACGAGCACCCATATTTGCTGCTGGATTTTGGTCTTCAACAGTTGGCCTTGAAGTTGAATCACCAGATAAGCTGATTTCGGATATAGAAGCTGTTGTAGGAACTGCTGAATTTCCACGACTTTCTTTTCTATTTTTTCGAGCTGTCTTCTCGATTTCTGGATCAAATATCAAATTTCCTGTACGAGAAGATCGAGGCATAAGGCATAAAACAAATTAATTAACACCATTCCCCGGCAACGGCGCCAAATTTGACAGGGGTCGAATCCAATCAAAATAAAATTTTCTATTCTTCTAATATTAACAAAAGTAAGTATAGGGAATAGGTTTGTCTCCACAGGGAATGAGAATCAATTTTCTTGTTTTTTTATACCAAAAGTAACAAAATGGGGTTTTGGAGAAACAGATTAACAATAAAATTAGATCGAATGCTAGGAAAATAAATGTAGTAAAAATAACTGAAGAGGGAAACATCAATCAAAGATTCATCTTAGTAGAAATTCAGTTTGTTTGATCATTGAAAAAAAAAACATTTTCTTGAATTCAAATTAGTTAGAATCATTAACAAGCTCTAATAATCCTTTAAAATAAATTGATGATTAAAACAAGCTCTTTAACCAACATTCTTATTAATCAATCAATCCTAAATGAGCTCTTAGGATTTAAATGGTAAATAGCATTAAGAACATTTTTCCAAAATTAATTCCAATCAGTAACACATATGTAGTGTTATTTAAATTGGTGCAAATATTTTCTTCACTTTGAATCAGCAACTCATTCTACCAAACAAAGTGAATTGCCACAATTATGAAGACACTAAACATGTACGAATTTAACATCTTCAATGACGGAAACCATGGATTTCTTGTCCAAATAAATTGTGTTTTATTTGACCATGAATCCTCAAGAGAATTATATTGCAGAAAATACTTGAATTGAAAATAAGAAAATAAAATAGAAATCTCACAAACAAACTTGAATTAAAACCTCAACTTATCTTGATTGAAAAGAAAATCTCAGCCACTCATGGCTAGAAAAACAATACAGCAATTAAAATAAATAATTCTGCAGAAAATTAAACCAAGAAAAGATTCCCCCCAGGAAGAACTCTGTTCAGGCTTACACAAAGCTCCTATTTATACTAGATTTTCAACCCCAAATCTGGATGTGGATTGAATTTCAATTTGAATTTGAATGATGGTGAGATGCTGTAAATCTGGCCAGAATCAAGGAAGATAAAAATGTAATTTGATTTGAAAATTTCCAGCTTTTTTAATTCGTTGCATTTGGTCCTGTTTCCAGCATTCTTGAAGTATCTTTTTAATATTAACCTTGATTTTCTACCTGGAAACAAAAAGAAATAATTAATCTAAAGCATTTAAGTTTAAATTAAGATTAATTATGAAGAGATTTTATCAATAAATTTGAATTATTTTGACTTTATCATTCCATTAGATAGACATAGCCATATCTACTGAAATCATCAGTGAATGTAAAGAAGTACTGAAATCCTCCCCTGGCATTCATGCTTAATGGGTCACATACATCAGAATGTACAAGGCCTAATAAGTCAGTGGCCCTTTCACTATGTCCAGTAAAAGGATTCGTTGTCATCTTGCCTAATAAAAAATATTCGCAATTATCAAATGGTTCAAAATCAAATGATTGCAAAAGTCCATCTGAATGGAGTTTAGCTATGCGTTTCTCATTTATATGGCCAAGGCGACAATGCCATAAATATGTTGTATTTAAATCATTTGGTTTGGATTTCTTTGTAGTTATGTTATAAATATTATGATTATTGGATGTTTCTAGATTTAGGACATAAAGCCCACAATATGAATCAACAATACCATAAAGCATGTCATCATAATAAATAGAACATTTCTTATTCTTAATAAGAAAAGAAAAACCTTCATCATCCAAACTTGAAATTGAAATAATATTCCTACTCAAACTAGGAACATAATAGCAATTGTTCAAAACTAACAAAAGCCCATTGCGCAAAGTCAATTCATAAGATCCTACAGCTAGAGCAGCAACTTTTGCTCTATTTCGCACTCATAGGTCCACTTCGCCCTTTCTCAGTTGCGTACTCCTTTTGAGTTCCTGCACATTTGTACTAATGTGAGATCCACATCCAGTATCTAATGCCCAGGAAGTAGAAGTAGATAAATTAATTTCTATAACATAAATACTTGAAGATGTAGTCTCACAACTCTTCTTCTTCTTCAACTGTTCCAAGTAGAGCTTGTATTTCCTCTTCCAATGACCAGGTTCATTGCAGTGGAAGCAAACTCCCTCCTTAGAGGTTTAGCCTTGGGCTTGGGTTTGGGCTTAGGCTTACCATCAACTTTTGCCTTAGCCTTAACCTTACCCTTAACTTTCATGCCTTTCTGTTTATTAACCATCAGAACATGGCCAGGCTTCTTATTGATGCTTTCCTCAGCTGTTTTGAGCATGGCATGCAACTCAACTATAGATTTCTCCATATTATTCATGTTTTAGTTCATGACAAAATGGTCATAACTATCAGGAAATGAATTAAGGATCAAATCCGTTGCTAGTTCTAAACTGAGGGGAAATCTAAGCCTCTCAAGGTGATCAATATAGCCCATCATTTTCAAAACATGAGAGCTAACTGAAGTTGTCACACCCCAAAGTGGCCCTAGAAGAATTACGGAGTTTTATTCGGAAAAAGTAAGTGTTGTGTGCGAGAGTTCTGTCGCGACGGCGACAAGTGTCGCGAGCGCGACAGAACCCTCTCGCGAGATGGTTGCACAAGTGGGATTTAAGAGACCGTGAGATGTGTCTTGGACACATGGCACCGTAGGAGAGTGACACGTGGCGGCGTAGGAGCATGACAAGTGTCATCATAGAAGAGTGACAAGTGGCGGCATATGAGAGTGACAAGTGGCATTGTAGGAGTGTGCCAAGTGTCATTGTAGGGAAGTGACACATGGCTACAAGAGAGAGTGACATGTGGCATGGGATATTTTGATGGAGATGTATTAATGAGAGAGGTTGGCTTTTAATGTGGTTAGTGGGCAATTAATTTGGTAATTTCTTTGGGTTTGACCGGCCAACATTTGGCATTTCTTAGCTTTTGGCCCTTTTTCTTTTGGCTTTCCTCTTTGTTTCCTTTTCCTTGGTTTTGCCGTGCTCCACCTTCCTCTCTTTTCTTCACTTTTTCATTTGCTCCTAAAGAGAAAGTTGAGAAAGCTAGAGTTGATCATTGAAAAGGGTAAGTTTAGTTAGTTTCCGATCTGACTTCCTTTTTCTTTCTGTTTTTAATTTAACGTGAGAAAAAGGTCTAACTCAAATTGTTTTCTATGTGATTTGTGGAAGCTATGAACACGATATGGGATTAAGTAAAGGAAAGGGGTTGGAGCTGAGTAGAGAGCACAAGATTAAGCTATTCAGAGGTAGGGATCGAGTGCGATTTTATTTTCCTGGCATGTGATTGAATGATATGTGTTACTATGACATGATGTAAATGTATATGGTGAGCTTTAATTAGCTCCATCGTTCTTTTAGTGTATATTGGTTTATTGTTCATTTTGATTGCTTGCAGTGCTTATGACATGTGTATATGTGTTTATAAGCATGTAACTTGATCATTTGAGTGTTTGTGTTGATAATAGAGTTTGATGTTGCGAAATTCTGCTTATTTGTCATCGGACCCCTGTGTATTGTATTTGTCATAAGTAGAGTTCTAAAACTCCAATTGCGTTGATTCTAATTGCATCTGAAATATAATAGTTTTATCTAAAAATGTCTAAGAGAGTGCTGGATCTAATTCTGGCTCTAGGTATCCTGAAAAGTAATTAGAACGTAGGTGACCCTGTTCTGGCGGGTTCACTGGAACAGCATAGATTGTTTGAATCATATTTAGAGTTCTAGATGTCCAAATGACCTGAAAATTATCCCATTTGAAAGATAACATCCTAGAGAACAATTGTTAAGAAGAACACTTTGCCTAAAAATGATGTTTAGAGGTCGGTTTAGACGATAAAAGATCAGGGTAAAAAGCAGTCTCATGAGGCTCCTGAGGCGAGCCTCTGTCGCGAGCGCGACAGTGGTCGCGAACTCGCGACAGAACATCACAAATTAGGCACTTTTTTCTTCATTTTGAGCCTATGGTTGGCATGGGTCAACCCCTTGTCTTTCCTCTTAACGTTTTATACATGATTCGGGCTCCTAAATGATTACAAACTAGTTGTTAACGGGAAAATACATATGAGTGTGATTAAAAATGGTAATTGAACTAATATAGTAATAATGTATAGTTGTAGGAAGTATAGTAAATGACATGGTAAATAGGTATGAACTTAGGAATTGTTATAGAATGCATTAGAGTATAGAGAGCTTTTAAACAATCTAGCTTCTGTCGCGAGCGCGACCTCTTGTCGCGATCGCGACAGTGGACTTGCCTTCCGTCGCGAGCGCGACCTCTTGTCGCGATAGTGACAATGAACTTGGCTTCTATCGCGAGCGCGACTTCTTGCCGCGATCGCGACAGTGAACCTCTTCGCATCCTGTTTTATTTGTTTTGAAGAGAGTGTTTTCTTCTATCTTGCTTTGCATGATTTATATGTTCATGAAATGAATTTAAATGTTACATGCTTTTAATTGTTGAACAAGATTGTATATGAATTACATGCCTCTGAATTTGATAAATGCATTTGAAGTTTAGTTGATGAGTTGATGTCTGTGTATAGTGTGTGAGTTGGTATTGAGCCTGATTACCGTTATAGTGGATAGATAAGCATGCTTATAAAGGGATTAGAGAGTGCAGCTGCCTATGTTCCGCCCCGTTTGGGCGAAGCGGGTCGACCTCTGAGAACGGTCATTAATAGAGACAGATGAAAATGTTTTGTGACTTCGGTCCATCGAAAATGTTTTTTTATAGAGCGTTCCGTATCCACCATGAGAGGAACTCAGGCTTGTTTTGTTAAATGTTGTGCAGTGAACTTGAGATGATTATAGTGTTGCTTCGAATGAAGCCATAGTACATGAAAGTAATGTTTAAGTACATTACAATTCTGTATACAAGTACATGATTACATGAGTGTAGTGACATGAATTTGGTTATATGATAGCGTATATTTGAATAAACGAAATGTACAAGTTGTAGTGTATATGAATAAGTAAAAGAGTAGATGTTATATGCATGTGAACTCATAGTATTTGATATTTGAACATGAAGCCTATACAAGCATCAGAGCTATATGCATGAACTACTTGATTTTTGTTAAATGACATATGTGTGATTTATTTGTGACTTCGTAAAGAAGTCCTTTGCATTGTTTTCATCCCCACTAAGCGTTATCGCTTAGCACGGATGTTTATTTCCGTGTAGGTTTACAGGTTCGGAACAGTGAGCGAGCATCTGCAGTTCAAGGCCACTAGGGAGTATTGTCCAGGTCTTTTGTATAGATTAGATACAGAGCTAGTGATGTTTTGAGTAACATCATTATGTAATAAAAGTTAAAGAATCACATGTAAATGTATATGTAAAGTTAAATGAAAATAGAGTGTAATATGAACATGTATAAAGAGAAAGAAGTACATATGTATAGTTGATATGAAATGCATGTTGGGCCCTAGTGTAGTATTATTTTATTATTCTTATACGAATGTGTATAGTGCTATCGCTTCCGCTAATACATGTACATGTATACGTAAGTGTCCGCGTGACGCCCCGATATTCCTCACCGGGGGTATGGGGGTGTGACAGAAGTACCTTCAGCCATTTTGCAAGAATGCAAAGCTTTGGTAGTCTCATACTTTTCCTGCTTTGCCTGCTATTGGAAGGTTTGTATAACAACCTAAAAAAGGCCTAGTCACAAAATTAAGTGTAATTTAGTAATTAGTACAGGAGGAATTTGGATAATAAGGATTTATTGCAAAGAAATTAATTAAATAAGTTAAGTGGAGGAATTATTTGGTGTGCATGTAGTGTATGGAAGTAGGATGTTTGATGTGTAGTAATCTAGTGGATAGTGTGTGTGGTGCCTTGGATGTAATTATGTTAAGAGATTATATAGTATGGGTTGTGTTTGGTGCCAAGGGCAAGTTAGTCAAAGTGGGTTTTATTGGTCCTTTAGGAAGGTGCCGTGTGACATGGGTAAGTGAGGGTAATTAATGTGAAGTGAGGGAAGGAGAGAGGAAAGGAAAAAAGCAGACTTTTTCTTCTCTCTCACGTTTCCTCCTCTCCTCCTTCCGCTTCTTCACTTCTTCTTGCTCTCTCTTGCTTGTTGCCAACGTGGATCTTCAAGTGGTAGTGGGTTTCTTAGTTTTGAAGCTGGTTTTGAAGGTAAGTGCTTGGATTTCTTGAGTTTTATCTTGGGTTCTTCTTCTCCTTCATCAATTCTGGTTTTGGATGTGTAATGCATGGCTTAACTTGAGTGCGTTCTTGGCTGGGTTTTTGTGCAAGAATCTGAAGAACGTAGAAAGAGTAAAGGGAAAGAGAAAGTGGGGGTTTGAAAGAGAAGATTGAAGCTTCAATCCAGGTTTGGGAGCCTTGTTTGTTGTGTTTAATTTTGGGAGTTCTATTCTTGGATGAGTTTGGTTGGATGATTTTTGCCCTAATTCTCATTTGGATTGTGTTTATGTTTTGGTAATTTTAATTCTGAAATTAATTGAGTGATTTGCTTGGGTAAATGCATGTGTTGTTAGAGTGAGGAATCTTGGTTCAAATGCTAGTGCTAGATGGATGTTTATATGTGTTGTTGAGGAATATGTACATGATATGTGATTAAATTCTGGGTTTGTTAGTAGTTTTGATTTCAGAGGTTCTAAGTGTTTGAATAATGTGTTAATTGTGTTTTGAGCATGTTTTGGAAGCTTGGGAGGTAAGAATTTACATGTGTTTGCATGTCAAATGATTTTGGGACAAATGAGTTTTGTTTTGGTTTGCTGTGAACTGCTGGTTTTGGCCTTGGAAGTGGAAAACACGATGCTGTCGTGAGCACGACGCTTGTAGCGATCGCGACAGAATCGCGTTGTCCACTCCGTGGGCCGAGTCATGATGATGGCCGTTCTTGTGAGTGGGAAGTCACGAGTCGTGATCAAGCATCCTGACTCGTGACCTCTCTCTCTTGTGAGGGAGTCCCGTCACGAGTCGTGAGGGGAGATCACGACTCGTGACTCCCTTCTCTCGCGAGGCTGGGGAGAGTTGAGCCTCGTCACGAGTCGTGAGCAAGCGTCACGACTCATGACCCTTCTCTCTATTGGTCGTGAAGCGGCTTCGTCACGAGTCACCACTGCGTGTTAGACTCGCAACTGGGCTTTTTCCCTCTTGGCTACTGTCGCGAGCGCGACACAAGTCGTGATCGCGACAGTGAGCCTTTTTCCTGCCGTGTTGCCCTGTTTTGCCTGTATGTCTTCTTCTTTCTATTTCGCATGGCTTTTCACACCGTGTAAGTTATGTTTTGTATTTTTATACTAGTGTATTAATGTTTTTGACTCGTATTAATAATTAATGGTATTTTCTAGTGTTAAGTGTTTAGAATAAGTGTCTTGAGCCTAAAGTGTCAAGGTAGTGAATAATTAAGCATGCTTGAGAAGGGTTAGTGAGTGCAGCTGCCTGTGTTGGCCCCCGTTTGGGTCTTTCGACCGACCTCCGAGATGGTCATTCTCCGCGTAGTGATAAACTGTTTTGAGACTCCGGTCTCCTGCGCTACCTTCGGGTATAAAAACTGTTTTGAGGTTTCGGTCTCCCGTGTCGTGTTCCCGTATCCTCCACCAGTGAAATTCAGGCTATTATTTGAAATGTCTGGTGTTTATTTAGTGAAGTGTTATTAATTTTGTGCGTTTCTTTTTGTTAGTGTTATTACTTCGTGCTTTCTATTATATTCTGATTTGATATAGTGATTCTTGATTTATTTATCTCTGTTCTCTGATACTTAGTGAATTCTGTATGTTGATGCATGTTTACTTTTGAGTATTAATGCATGATATATTACATAGTGTTCTGTTGTTTGTTTCCTCCCCACTAAGCGTTATCGCTTAGCACGGGTTCTTTTCCCGTGTAGGTGGCAAGGTTTTGAGTTCCAGTTCGAGTTTCGAGTCGCGCATCTGCAGGCTGGCCAATAGGAGTAGAGTTTTTTATTTTTGTCTCCTCCTGTAATTCTTTTAGTATATGTATTATTTTTGTAAAGGATTTAAGATGTAATCTTTTGGATATTGTATATAATTCTATGTTTTGATTATATATAATGTGATGTATATTTTTCTATTATTATGGTTAGTGAATGCTTTCGCTGTATGTTTGTCGTGTCGTGAGTGAGCATCGGGTAGCATGCCCGCCGGCGCCCTTCCAATGGGGGCGGCGATGGGGGCGTTACAACTTGTTATCAGAGCACCGATTTTGGCGGTTCTGGTTGTCTTTGTTTGTTTGAGTGTCAAGTCTTTGTATGTTAGTCGGTTTTGTGTCGTGGCCTAATGCAGATGTGTCTTGTTTTTTGTATTGTCTAGATGGAGTCTGATCCAAGTGAGAACGTGGGTGAGACATCGGGCAGTGTGAATGCAGTGAGAGTTGAAGACCCTGCTCCATAGCATCAGCGTGATGAGCGTCGTGATATACATGGTGTGGGATTTGAGAATCAGGCTTTAGTATAAGGTTTGCTTCAGCTAGTGGAGAGGTTGACTGCTCCTAAGGCTCCGACTGAATTGTTAAGAAAGAGATGAGCGAAAGATTTTCATGGAACTGCATTGGACCAATCAGATGTGGCCGAGTTTTGGATTTAGAGGGTAGCCTGGATTTTGAGAGAGATTAATTGTCCCGCAGATCAGAGGGTACTTTATGCAGTATCGTTACTTCAAGGGTCAGCGTACGATTGGTGGGAGCTTGTGCTTCGTAACCCTCAGCGACCAGCCGAGTTGACTTGGGAATTCTTCAAACAAGAGTTTGAACAGAAATATGTGACCAAGGCATACCGGGAAGCCAAGTGGAGAGAGTTCATCAGTCTAAAGCAGAGGGGTATGACAGTGAGTGAGTATGAGAAGGAGTTCAGTCGGTTGACCAAGTATGTGCCTGAGCCATTACTGACGGAAAAGTTTAGGTGTAGGCACTTTCAGGAAGGATTGCGAGAGGTGACTAGGGGACCGTTGTCGGCTATGTCGATTATGCAGCAAGTGGGTTACTATCAGCTAGTGGCAGGTGCGATCAAGTTAGAGGAATCTGAGTTGATCAAGCAGAGAATTGAGCACAAGAGGAAAGCACCGGACAGTGGACATAGAAGTGGTAAGAAGTCGAGAGGAGCTCCGAGTGGCCAAGGTGTGAAGAGTTCGGTTCCGGTACGTTCAGAAGTTGGGAGTGTAGCCCCACCTACCAGTAAGGGAAGTGTGATCCCGAACTGCGAGCATTGTCAGAAGCGCCATTGGGGCGAGTGCAGAAGGATCTCTGGAGCATGCTTTAGATGTGGGAGTCAAGAGCATATGGTAGCTAATTGTCCGGATCGAAGAGAGCTTTAGGGTCAACCCGAGAGTAGAGTCAGTAGTCAGAGATCGAGAGGGAATCGTAGCGTAAGAGGCAGTGGAAGACCTTCTCGGGTGCCATCAGAGACAGTGCAAAAGCAGCAAACCGAAGAAGTTTATGTGCACCCGCGAGTGTATGCAATGCTAGGAGAGGATGCAGCGGATCGAGCAAGACCTTCCGGTAAGTTGTGTTATTAGCTTTCGGCTAAGTTTCGGTTTGTTTTCGGTTGTTGGATTTTCGGATAGCGGGAAAATTTCAAGGACGAAATTTCTTTAAGGGGGAGTGATTGTAACAACCCAAAAAGGGCCTAGTCGAAAAATTAAGGGTAATTTAGTAATTGGTACAAGAGGAATTAGGATAATAAGGATTTATTGCAAAGAAATTAATTAAATAAGTTAAGTGGAGGAATTATTTGGTGTGCATGTAGTGTATGGAAGTAGGATGTTTGATGTGTAGTAATCTAGTGGATAGTGTGTGTGGTGCCTTGGATGTAATTATGTTAAGAGATTATATTGAGTGGGTTGTGTTTGGTGCCAAGGGCAAGTTAGTCAAAGTGGGTTTTGTTGGTCCTTTAGGAAGGTGCCATGTGGCCTGGGTCGGTGAGGGTAATTAATGTGAAGTGAGGGAAGGAGAGAGGAAAGGAAAAAAGCAGATTTTTTCTTCTCTCTCACGTTTCCTGCTCTCCTCCTTCCTCTTCTTCACTTCTTCTTGCTCTCTCTTGCTTGTTGACAACGTGGATCTTCAAGTGGTAGTGGGTTTCTGAGTTTTGAAGCGGGTTTTGAAGGTAAGTGCTTGGATTTCTTGAGTTTTATCTTGGGTTCTTCGCATGGCTTTTCACACTGTGTAAGTTATGTTTTGTATTTTTATACTAGTGTATTAATGTTTTTGACTCGTGTTAATAACTAATGGCATTGTCTAGTATTAAGTGTTTAGAATAAGTGTCTTAAGCCTGAAGTGTTAAGGTAGTGGATAATAAAGCATGCTTAAGAAGGGTTAGTGAGTGCAGCTGCCTGTGTTGGCCCCCGTTTGGGTCTTTCGGCCGACCTCCGAGATGCTCATTCTCCACGTAGTGATAAACTGTTTTGAGACTCTGGTCTCCCGTGCTACCTTCGGGTGTAAAAACTGTTTTGAGGCTTCGGTCTCCCGTGTCGTGTTCCTGTATCCTCCACCAGTGAAATTCTGGCTATTATTTGAAGTGTCTGGTGTTTATTTAGTGAAGTGTTATTAATTTTGTGCGTTTCTTTTTGTTAGTGTTATTGCTTCGTGCTTTCTATTATATTCTGATTTGATATAGTGATTCTTGATTTATTTATCTCTGTTCTCTGATACTTAGTGAATTCTATATGTTGATGCATGTTTACTTTTGAGTATTAATGCATGATATATTGCATAGTGTTCTGTTGTTTGTTTCCTCCCCACTAAGCGTTATCGCTTAGCACGGGTTCTTTTCCCGTGTAGGTGGCAAGGTTTTGAGTTCCAGTTCGAGTTTCAAGTCGCACATCTGCAGGCTAGCCAATAGGAGTAGAGTTATTTATTTTTGTCTCCTCCTGTAATTCTTTTTGTATATGTATTATTTTTGTAAAGGATTTAAGATGTAATCTTTTGGATATTGTATATAACTCTATGTTTTGATTATATATAATGTGATGTATATTTTTCTATTATTATGGTTAGTGAATGCTTCCGCTGTATGTTTGCCGTGTCGTGAGTGAGCGTCGGGTAGCGTGCCCGCCAGCGCCCTTCCAACGGTGACGGCGATGGGGGCGTTACAATTTACTTGAGATGAGTACTCAACTCATAAGCCTCCATATTTTCCAGATGCTTCTGAAGTTCTGGAGCCATGGTAGCAAACATAAGACAGCCAACGTCCACAGAATCATCAACATGTTTCTTGTAATTATCTTTGACTGCCCTTATGGCATCAGCAGGTGGCTCATTGGGAATAGGCTCATCCAGCACATACAACTTCCTTTCCTGCTTGAGAACAATTCTCAAGTTCTTGAACCAGTCAAGGAAGTTTGTGCCAGTTTCTTTAAGTTTGTCCTTCTCAAGGACTGATCGCAGTGACATAGTAGATGTATTATTGGATGCCATTAATCTACAAACATGCAAGATAAATAATATTAGTACCAATTTCATTTTAGGTTTTCTTATAAACTCCCACTAAAATAATAACCCCCAATAATAATTACAATAATTATAATAATTTAGTGGGCTAAGATCCATATTTCAGCTAACTCTAAGTCAGCTTTGGCATGACGCTTATAGTTAAGTTATTTAGGTAGGTAGCTCATTTACCAATTATATCTTATATAACTCTTAGATCATTTATGGGGTTTTGACATCATATGCCCCGGCATGTTATAATCCCATCTTATGCCCCATAGGCCCAAAACCGTTTTGATAGCCTAATTAAGTCTAACCATTTTAAACATATGAGTAGCATCATTACCCATCCTGCCTTACTAGGATAAACTAATTTACTTCGCTTTAGCAAAACCCACATTTTGGTGATCTTAGTCTTGACAAGTGTTTCTAATAATGGGTGGCATATGACTTAAAATTATGGTGAGGGATTTAATTTTAACTTATGATGTCTAATTGTTTATATACATCATGCATCAATTCATACATGCCATCTCACATGTATAATCATTCATCACATCATATGCAAAGAAAATATGCATAATATATATAAAACCATGTCATAGTGTTAGTGTTTTTCTAAGCGCTAATTTCCACAAGCATACGGTGTACCGAAATAGTACAAAAGATGTCGATCCCACAAGGAATGTGCTAATTATTACACACTACTACTACTCACTTTTAATATTGTTTACAATGATCATTAATTCGTGAGTTAAATCTAAACTACTCTATTATGCAAACTACATAAACCTAGTTCATGTTAATCAAAGAAGACAAAACATATAATGAAGAATTAACAATTATAAAACTTGATTCCATCATTTAATTATAATTTTAATCTCTCAAGTAAGCCAAGTTGGAATATAGTTCCAATTTACTCTCTCGACATAAATTAGAGTGCCTAAAACATACATTTATAATTCTAACTCACAATTTTCATTAATGAATTAGAGGGTTATATATGCAAATTTTAGGAATAATCACCAACCTATAACAACCATTTAATATTACGATTTCTCAAATAATACTTCAATGATGAACTTCCATTAGCTGTAAGTAAGAATTTATCTTTCAATTAAACACTTGCTTATAAAAATTATGCATAAAAATACTAATAGAAAATTCTACATTAAAAGACTACTAATTTAGATGGAAGTAGAAAATAACATAAATATTCAAGTTCTCAACTAATATTCATTTGATTTACAGAGAAGAAATAATAGATGAGAGTGATGAGAAAGAAATCTTTCAACCATTTTCTCAAACCCTTGTAAAAATTCTTCTTCTCCTTGGTCTTCTTCTTCAAAACATGAAAACAAACTAAGTAAATCTAACTACAGTGCTTACAGGAAATAAAATTTAACTTTTAATAAAAATAATCCACTAAAATACATCCTCTCTAAATTAAAGTTGACAAACAAATTTATAAAATTCCAAAAGTTGTGTTCCCTCCTTCAAAACTTGCAAATGTTGGTGAAAAATTATACCTTTTCAATGACTTTTCGTAGAAAACTGCCCCAACGGATAGTTCTGTCGTGCTCGCGATCACTGTTGCGCTCGCGACAGAACACGGATTGCCCTTTTTCCCTTTCCTTTCTTTCCTCTTTTCTCTTCCTTCTCTCTGGCCATTCATGGCTCGCGATCCCCTTTCACGAGTTGTGAACTTCTTGTGTGGGTCGTGAGTTTGGCTCACGTCTCTTGACTTTCGCTTTTTCTTCTTTCTTTACTTTCTCTGGCCCCTCACTCTACATCATCACGAGTCATGATATCCTTTCACGACTTATGACCCTATTCCTCATCTTTGAACATTCTTCCTTCTTCAAGCATTTGTGTCTTCTGCTTTCTTAATTGGTCCTTCACGAGTCGTGCTCCTCATTCCAGCTTCATACTTTTCTTCATGACTCATGACTTCAATCATGAGTATGCTCTTTCCTCCACCAGTTTAGGCTCTTTTCTTCCTTTTTTTTTTTATCTAAATCACCCTATAAAATACAAAAACAAGTAAACTAAACAAATAACATGACAAATACATATATTTACATAATTAAGTTCTTAAATTCACATAAAATATATACTAAATAATACATCAATTAGGCACTTATCAAAATTCCCCCACATTTACCCCATGCTTGTCCTCAAGCAAGAGAAAAGAATAAGAAAATTTAATACCAATATACTAAGTAGACAATATTATACAGCATTGTTCATAAGGTATATCACACAAGAAATAAAATATCTCATATACTCAAAATATCAGTTAATCAAGTTTTAAAACATGAACTGAAAATTTAACAAGTCATCATACTTTACTCATTTCAACGTCAAGATTATAGAGTCCCAAAACTAAATATGTTTCAGAGATAAAATATTGATCATAAACTTTAAAACTCTAAAGTTACTAGCTGCTTTTAGGACAATTTGTAAGCACACTTCCCCTTAATCCAATCTCATGGCATTTTTAGACTTTTCCTTTTTTTTTTTTCTTTTCATCCTTCTTTTTGTTTTGAACATGGGTATTTTTTTTTCATTTTTATCCCATGAATAGCAAGAGAATGTAGTATGGGTGCGTTTTACGCTCCATCCCATACATTTCAATTTTGGATGTACATCTTGCTTTCTTTTTCTTGTTATGAACACTGTGGGTTCATTTTATTCTCCATCCCCCTTTATTTTTTTTCTTTTTGAGTCCTCATCCATTATTGAAAAGACAAAAGGGTAAGTATTATGGCTATAGTTTCCATAGGCAACTAGAACACAAAAATTTTAAACTAAATGAGCAAATTCCAACTTAAAAACATAGGTAGTAAAAAGACTAAACAATCTATAATGTTGCAAAAAGTAAAAGAAAATAATTTGAAAAACTTAAAACACATGCTAAAAATTTTGAAAAACTAGTAAAATGAGCATAAAAGATAAATGACTAAACAACCTATATAACATACCAATTGAACAATGCCCTATAATAAAACTCGCTAAAAAGCCTAATTGAGAAATAAAATCACACAAACAACTAACATCTAAAACATACTAACAAAAACTCATCAAACACAAACAAACTTATAAACATACTCACTCCCCCACACTTAGAACCAACATTGTCCTCAATGTGAAGAAATGAGATAAAGGTAAACAAGAAAAACAAAAATAAAATAAAAGTAAAAGGAATCAAGAAAAACTCCCCTAATCATGTTGAAGGTGGAGATGAGAGAACTAAATACCCAGCTTGAGCTATAAATGTATGCACATTATGCTCAAGCCTCCTTTGTCTTCTAGCCATAGAAGAAAGTTGATCTTGCATAGAAGACTGGTTTTGTAAAAGCTGCTCAAGCATAGCTGGCACATTAGAGGTAGAAGACCCCACAATAGGTGCAGCAGGCACATCAGCTGGAGCATCATGCATAGTATCATCACCACTGCCCCCATCAGCATTAGCCTCATCTTCTTGTGGAGCAGATGGTACAGGAAGATCCCTCTAACAAGACCTTGAATGTGGTGGGATTTCTTGAAAAGTCCTACTAACAACCTCTCCACGCACAAATAAATTTTGACTGAAATAAACACAAGGACGATCTCGATAATAGCAACGAAAATCAACATCTAAATTTCATGCAAGAACAGTAATGATATGCCCATGAGTTATAGCTGAGTCATGTTTGTTAGCACAATTCAACAACTGAGTACAAACCCAATAAGACCAACATACATCTTATCTCTTATGCACACACAACATAAAAAATAATTCATTAAAAGAAACTCTATTAAATTCAGACCGGTTAAAAATCAAAGATGCAAAAATCTTATGCAAAACCCAATATTTTTAATCTTCGATAAACATAGATTTAGCATCTCTATCTCTATATGATGTTTGCAAACTAGTTAAAAATGTCCAAAATGCATCAGGTTTAAAAGATTTTGGTGGATCAAATAAACCAGTTTGAGAAAACCCAAACATGCAATTCATCATAAAATAAGTCAGAGTGTGTGCTTTTCCATCCAATCAAAAATCTAACCAATATTCATTATCCTCATTCCTTTGCAAAGTGGTATAAAATTTAAGCATTAAATCAGGATAAATATCCTCATGGATATTGGCAAATCTAAGGAAGCCATAAAATGACAACATTTCATTTACAGTATCTAGCATGCCTACCTGTTCAGGAAGAGTTGCTGTAAAATACTTACATTGCAAAAATGGTCTGTCTTGAAGGGTAAGATATTTGGTACCTTCATCTATAAAAAAAATTGAAAAACCAGCAACAAATATGGTAGAGATATCTCCTTCTTCATCCTCCTGTTTAGCTTGTTCAATGCGTGAGATTGATGGGTCCTTGGTTCTTACCATTGTGTTTGTTAAATAGAGATTTAAAAAGAAACAGGAAAGTAAAACCGAAGACAATCAAAGAAGAAGAATGAAAGGAAAATAGAGGAAAAAGAAATTCAGAATACTGAAGGAACTGAGGAGACAGAAAGAAAACAAAATGAAAGAAAGAAGATAAAGGATTGAAAATGAAGTGGCGACTCGTGAACGAGAGTGCGAGAAAGGGAAATGTGAAAAGTTAAGTGAAATAAAAAGAAAGGAAGGAATACGAAAAGTCATTATGTTTTAGGGTTTTGAAATTAAAATTTCCCTCTATAATTTCTAATTTTGTGTTTTAATGGTTTAGGGTTAAATTAAGTTAAGTTAATTGAAATTAAGGCAGAACAATTTGAGGAAAAAGCAAATTAAACAAATTAGTAGAAAAATAATGAGAAGAGAAAACAAAATAACGTGCTGAAAGAAGGACTCAGGCTATTCGCTTCACGAGTCGTGAATCATCTTCACGACTCGTGAAGGGGCCACTCTGATGAAGCCCTGCCTTGCGTAGCCAATTTTGCACGACTCGTGTACTGCAAGCACGAGTCGTGCGATATTGGGAAGTAGATCATTCTGTCGCGAGCGCGATGCACATCGCGCTCGCGCCAGAAGCATCGCCTCGCTCCCTTGAGAAGCATTGCCCTCTGTCGCGATCGTGATGTTTGTCGTGCTCATGACAGCGGCAACCAACTTGACATACACACATTTTTTTTTCTTTTTTTTAAAAAGAAATTAATAAATAACAAAACACATAATTTAACTATATTTACCTATAGAACAACAACAAACTTTGTTAGATTATTAAAATTCAAAATATGAAAACATTAATTAACAAATTTGCACAAACTAGTCTATAACAACACCAAATACATATAGAAAGAAAACCTAATTAAGTAACCTAAATAAAAGACTAGAAAAATTTATGGCTTCTTGTGCTCCCTAGGATTCTCTTTTGTATTACTTGGAAGACATCCTAGACTTCTAGATGGTAAAGAACTTGCTAATTGCCCCAATTGAACCTCAAGATTATGAATAGATGAAGCATGATTCTTAGTGATTTGTTCAACTTTTGCTTCAAGCTTCTTTTGATTTTCATCTTGAGCTCTCATCCTAAAATTTATCTCCTCAATGAATTTATCAATTTTTCCTTCAAAAGCTCCAAACCTATCTTGTGGTTGTTGGTATCCCACACCCCTATTTTGGTTATTGTTATTATTTCCCCATGACAAATTAGGATGGCTCCTCCAACCAAGGTTATAGGTATTAGAATATGGATTCCCCAGCCCTTGGCCTTGGACAAAATTAACTTGTTCCTCCTTACTCACCATTCCTAAATTGCAATTGTTACTCATATGCCCGTGTTGACCACAAACATTGCATGCATTTGATGGACTTCTTCCCATACTTAGGCTATTAACCCTATGAGTTAAAGCTTCAATTTGTGCTTGTAATGTAACCTAGAATCTATTGAATGGACCCCCCCTAGCATTAGAGTTATTAGATTCCCTTACTCTTTCTGTAGGCCACATACAATTATTCAAGGACATTTCTTCCAATAGCTCAAATGCTACTTCAGTTGTTTTCCTCATAAGGGAACCTCCAGCTGCAGCATCAATAGTACCTCTTGTGGTAGGATTCATCCCATTGTAGAAGGTTTGCATCAATAGCTCCCTTGGAAGGTTGTGATGTGGACACATTCACTGCAATTCCTTAAATCTTTCCCATGCTTCATACAATGATTCATTATCAAATTGCATAAAAGTTGGGATATCTTTTATAATTTTTGCAGTTTTGGCTAGAGGGAAATATTTTGATAAAAATGCTTGGGCCAATTGGTCCCTAGTGGTAATTGATCCTCTAGTTAATGAATTCAACCAAGCCTTGGCTTTATCCTTCAAAGTGAAAGGAAAAAGTCTAAGCTTAATTGCATAATTAGAAACTCCATTAATTTTAAAAGTATCGCATATCTCTAGAAAATATGCCAAATGAGCATTAGGATCCTCATTTGCCAAACGATAAAACTGAATGCTATTTTGAATCATTTGTAAAAGAGAAAGTTTAATTTCAAATTGGTTAGCATTTACCGTAGGCCTTACCACACCTTGTTGAGCACTACTCAATGCGGGTGTAGCAAAATCCATCAACCTTGGTGGATTTTCCTCTTCAGTGATTATTGGTCTCTTGTTCAGTAACACCCCCTACATCCCCGTTGGAAGGGCGCGGGTCCGCTACCGACGCTCAGTCACATACATGCAACTTATGCTAAGCGAAGGCATACAATCATGCAAAAACATGGGGAAATTAAAAACTTTTGAGGGCACAAGGTGATCATGCATTCCATCGCACACACACACATGAGCACTAAGCGAAAGCATACTATCATGCACACAAGCATTCATTCAGCGGAAGCATTCAATAGGCAGAAAAGATATAAAAATTAATTCAAGACGTTAATATTCAAAAACACTTACATAGCCCAAAATTATATCAAGATCTTTAAATCTATACATATACAAAACATTACTGAATTACAAAATCCAAAATTACATAAGCTGATAACAAAATACAGAACTTCTAAACTCCTATGTGGTCGACCCTGCAGATGCTCGACTCGAACCGAACCAAACCTGCCACCTGCACGGGAAAAGAGCCCGTGCTAAGCGATAAACGCTTAGTGGGGAGAACATACAAGCAATATGGATGACCATTCACAATGGTCGCCAAAGCAAGTCACATACGCAAATGGCACATGCAAATAACCATAATAGATGGATATGCAAGCCTGCATAGGAAAGCCATGCATTCGGAAGATCATACACACATACTTATACAAATTACCTGAGTGCTCATCTCAATATCATATTCGTCCGAAAACTACACTCTTATATCATATTAAGCAAAGCCCCAAGCAGACAAAGGATCACAGTAGATACAAATATTCATGTAAAACTACATACAAATTCTCATGCATATACTTACCGGGCTCGCCGAGAGATCAGCTAGCAACACTTCACCATATATAATCTCGTGAACATTTACACATGCAAATATCATACTAAGGTACCGTTACTTTAGCGGAAACCCATTCTCATGCAACACAGTTACCAAGCAATAATACACTCAACTACCATGCATCATTACCAGGTATCAACATATACTTTAATCATGTCACAAGACGCATACACTAAATGGAACCCAAGGTATAACATCAAATCACCACACTTCCACTGCTCGACTCTAATCCATACAATATCATGCCTTGAAATGTAAACACATGAACACACGCCGAAATCACTACAATAGGATAAACTAGAGAGAGAGAGAGAGAGAGCGCACGCAACATAACACCATATATATAACATTCCAAGGTCAAGAGCACATTCATACGTATTTTGATTCACATACATCACCATAACAGTCAATAGGATAAAATCATGGTTTTGTACGTGTTTACTAATCATAGCATTCAAAACCTATTAATTCATATTCTTATAAGCATGACATGATAAAGTATATTCATGGCATTCGAAAGATCATGGTCACAGCCATGCACGTCTTAGTTCCAATACTTATATTCCACAATCGATGGCATACAATACATTCACAATATGATATACATATACATATATATGCAGATAAATATGACCAATTCACATGTTTAGGTCATACTCAACCCATTCAGAGGTTCATAATCACATTCGGATACATAACCGATTCACATGTCCAGAATCATGCTCATTCGAATATCACATTCTCTTGTTCATATTACGAAAAACAAACAGAATACCTGCTGACTCAAAATAGTGGATAACGAGTATACTATCACCACCTTACGGGTGCGAATCGAATACTATCATATAATTTTATTCAAAACATTTTTCTGAAGGGGATCTTAAACAAGATCCAAACACATTAAAAAGGATCGCGAGGATCCGAGCACATAAAGGGTTCGTGAGGAACCAAACGGGGGACCTGATCAGGGTCCAAACATTCAAAGGGGCTGCAGCTAACGAAACTCTATTAGGCATGCCTAACTATCCACTAGACTGACTCTTGCAGGCCATGCAAAAATATTCCATAATCGAAACATAATATTCAATATAATACCATGCAACAAAGATAATTACAATTAAATATAACTTAAAAACTGAGGTGACATTAAATAACTATTAAGAACCAGAACATAAGTTAAAGTGAACAAAGGACAAGAATTAAAACATCAAAATTCAAGACAGAAGACATTTAGAAACATGTTGTGGGAGAGGAGGCGGTCACTACTTGTGACAGGGGCTTACTGTCACGACTCATGACAATCGTCACTACTAGTGATAGGGGCTTACTGTCACGACTCGTGACAGTCGTCACTACTAGTGACAGGGGCTTGGCTTACTGTCACGACTCGTGACAGTCGTCACTACTAGTGACAGGGGCTTACTGTCACGACTCGTGACAGTCATAACTACTAGTGACAGGGGCTTTGCTTACTGTTACGACTCGTGACAATCATCACTACTAGTGACAGGGGCTTACTGTCACGACTCGTGACAGTCGTCACTACTAGTGACAGGACCACGAAATTTCCAGGCAAAAACTCAATAACTTCAATCACCACATGCAATAACATACTTAATCATTCAATTAATCCAACTAAATAGAAACCACAAATTAGCAAAACTCATATATGAATAACTCACAAAATCACAATCTTAAACTCACAAAGTAAATCCTAAACTCAAAAACTTCAATTTTTACTTCCAAAATTCAACAATCAATCATCACAACTTAAATCAACCAAAACCCATAACATTTATACTAACATGAACCTCTTTAAACATCAATTTCTCAGAAATTCCATCAAAGATACCAAAAATCATGAAAATGCACAAAATAAATGGCACATAAATTCCCAAACTCTCATACCTTCAATACAATCCTAATCATGCATTACTAACTCATCTACCCACATCAATCATACCTATACACATGCCAAAACACTCAAAATTCCAGAGATTTAAACAATACAAACTCATTTACATCCTAAGTGAGAATTAGGCACAACAACTCACAAGTACAATTTCATAAATCAAAGCTCCCAAACCAGATTTCTTTGAAGCTTCAAAACCCCATCTTCACCTTCTCTTTACCCTTGAGCTTCTCTTGATACCCAAAGCTTGCACAAAACAAAAACCCACAAATTACTCATCCAAAAACCTTTACTTAAACAAAATCAAAAGAAGAGAAGGAAGGAGATGAACTCAAAACACAGGGAACCCTAAATGCCACACTCACCTCTTCAATCTTGCTCTAAACTCAAACAAAGCAACCAAGGATCTTGCAAGAAACCAGCCACCAAGAAAGGAGATGAAGTAGAGGATGAACAAGGAAAAGAGAGAAGAAAACCGAGAAAGAGAGGAGAGAGGGACGTGAGGCAGATTTCCTTTCCCTCTTTTCTCTTTCTTTTCCCTTTTCATTAATTGCTCTACCTACTCATTCCACTTGGCAACTTCCTATAGGACCAATAATCCCACTTTTGACTTTCAAACTTGGCACCATACTCTCACATACACCATATAATACTTGAGTAGATATTTTCCATCTTAGGTACCAAACACACAATCCACTATATTATTGCCTTTAGTCCATGTTACCAAACAACACACACTAGATAAAAACCCCCAACAAACACCCTACAACCATACACTACAAGCACACTCTAACATTTCTCTTCTTAACATACTTAATTAATTACTTTCCATTAAGTCCTTATTATCCAAATTACTCATGCAGAAATTACCGAATTACCTTTCACTTATCCGACTTAACTTGCCAAGTCCGACTAGGCTCGATTTGGGGTGTGACATATTCTTATTCATCTTTTTATTGGATTTTCGGTTACTTGACAAAAATCTCTCTATTTCAGGATTCAAAGGTTCAAGCTATTCTTTAAAACTTCTTGTACTAGGAATGAACTTATCAAATCCTATAAAAATCAAAATAAAAATACAAAGTCAAACAAAAAAAACAATCAAACAAAATGAAACAAATATTATAATCTAAAATCATAAATCAAGTTTCATAATGGAAATAAATAAAACATCATTCCTCGGCAACGGCGCCAAAAAGTTCTTAGCGTTTTTCTAAACGCTAATTTTCGCAAGCATACGGTGTACCGAAATAGTACAAAATATGTCAATCCCACGAAGAATGTGCTAATTATTACACACTATTACTACTCAATTTTAATCTTCTTTACAATGATCATTAATTTGTGAGTTAAATCTAAACTACTCTATTATACAAACTACTTAAACCTAGTTCATGTTAATCAAAGAAGACAAAACATATAATGAAGAATTAACAATTATAAAACTTGATTCCATCATTTAATTATAATTTTAATCTCTCACGCAGGCCAAGTTGGAATATAGATCAAATTTACTCTCTCGGTATAAATTAGAGTGCCTAAAACAAACATTTATAATTCTAACTCACAATTTTCATTAATGAAATAGAGGGTTATACATGCAAATTTCTGGAATAATCACCAACCTATAACAACCATTTAATATTACGATTTCTCAAATAATACTTCAATGATGAACTTCAATTAGCTGTAAGTAAGAATTTATCTTTCAATTAAACACTTGTTTATAAAAATTATGCATAAAAATACTAATAAAAAATTCTATGTTAAAAGACTACTAATTTAGAAGGAATTAGAAAATAACAAAAATATTCAAGTTCTCAACTAATATTCATTTGATTTACAGAGAAGAAATAATAGATGAGAGTGATGAGAAAGAAATCTTTCGACCCTTTTCTCAAACCCTTGAAAAAATTCTTCTTCTCCTTGGTCTTCTTCTTCAAAACATGAAAACAAACTAAGTAAATCTAACTACAGTGCTTACAGGAAATAATATTTAAATTGTAATAAAAATAATCCTCTAAAATACATCCTCTCTAAATTACAGTTGACTAACAAATTTATAGAATTCGAAAAGTTGTGTTCCCTCCTTCAAAAGTTGCAAATGTTGGCGAAAAATTATGCCTTTTCAATGACTTTTCGTAGAAAACTGCCCCAACGGATAGTTCTGTCGTGCTCGTGATCACTGTTGCACTCGCGATAGAACACGGATTGCCCTTTTTCCCTTTCCTTTCTTTTCTCTTTTCTCTTCCTTCTCTCTGGCCATTCACGACTTGTGATCCCCTTTCACGAGTCGTGAACTTCTTGTGTGAGTCATGAGTTTGGCTCACGTCTCGTGACTTTCGCTTTTTCTTCTTTCTTTACTTTCTCTGGCCCCTCACTCTACATCATCATGAGTCGTGATATCCTTTCACGACTCGTGACCCTACTCCTCATCTTCAAACAATCTTCCTTCTTCAAGCATTTGTGTCTTCTACTTTCTTAATTGGTCCTTCACGACTCGTGACCCCTGTTCACGAGTCGTGCTCATCATTCTAGCTTCATACTTTTCTTCTCGACTCATGATTTCATTCACGAGTCTGCTCTTTCCTCCACCAATTTAGGCTCTTTTCTTCCTTTTTTATCTAAATCATCCTATAAAACACAAAAACAAGTAAACTAAACAAATAACATGGCAAATACATATATTTACATAATTAACTTCTTAAATTCACATAAAATATATACTAAATAATACATCAATTAGGCACTTATCACATAGCATGGCCAAATCTATTTTGATCCTCATAAGCCAATATGAAGATCAATGTCACACCCCAAAATGGCCCTGGTCGGAATGTGCATGCTAAGTCGGGATCGGAAGGGTATTTCGGTAATTTGTGTTTGAGAATTTAGAGAGTTAAGGACCCAATTGATAAGATAACTAAGTTTGTAAGGAAAGATTTGTGTAAGTGAGTGAAGTGCATTTTGTCTAAGGACTAAAGAGCATTAAAACAAGATATTTATTAAGGAAAAGGTTTGGGTGCATGTGAGGGTATGGTACTTTGTTTTGGATAGGTTAAGTGGATTGTGGGGTCCAATAGGATGTTGCCAAGTGGACTGTTAGGTGGGCAGTGAATGGGGAAAAGAAGAAAAGAAAGTGGAAGAGAGAGGGAACACATATTGCATTCCCGTCCCCCTCCTCTCACGTTCTTCTTCTTCTCTTCTCCCTTCCTCTGCTTTTCCTTTCATGTTCCTTGGCTTGGAGTTGTGTTTGGCTTGGGTTGTGCTTTGCTTTGAAGAGGTAAGTGGGAGTTTAACGTGCTGTTCTTCTTCTGTTCTTCTTCTTCATCTTCTCCTGTTTTGGTTGAGTTAGGGTTTGAAGAATAATTATGGGTTTTATTTGTGCAAGCTTTGGATTACAAGAAGGAACAAAGTAAAGGCAAGGAAGAGAGAGAGGTTTGATCTTAAAGCTGGAAGTCTGATTTTTGGAACATGATTTTGAGGTTTGGGAGCTCTGTTTACTGCATTTGGATTTCTTAATGTTTTGCCCTAAATCTCACTTAGGATGTTTATGTGTTTGCATTTCTGGAAATTGATGTGGTTTAGAATGTGTACATGCATGATTAAGTGAGTAAATGTGTTAGTAATGCATGATAAATATTGAATTGGAAGTTCTGAGTTTGGGTTTTTAACTTACTGTATTTTTAGGGTTTATGCTCTAGAATGGATTAAATGTGTTTAAGCAGGGTGTTAATGATTTGATTGTTGAATTAAGTTGCAATTGTCTTGTTTATGCTGTTTGGGACATCGATTGAAAAGTAAGATGAGTTTGGTGGTGTTTTGAATGAGATTGAAAATGAATTTATCGAGTTCTTGGAGTTCTGGGTAACTGGGAATGGAAAAATCGCGTCTCTATTCTGTGTGAGGCGAGTCACGTCTCGTGACTTAGAGTCACGGCGTGACTCGTGTGAAGGGCAGCGTGACTCCCAGTTGCGAAGCGTGACTCTTCTCTCTGTGAGAGGAAAGTCACATCTCTTGACTTAGGGTCACGACGTGACCCTTGTGTATGGCGAAGCGTGACTCCAGTCGCGAAGCGTGACTCCTCTCTTTGTGAGAGGGAAGTCACGTCTCGTGACTTAGAGTCACGGCGTGACTCTGGTAAGGGCAATGCGTGACTCCTCTCTCTGTGAGAGGGAAGTCACGTCACGTGACATAGAGTCACGGCGTGACTCTTGTGAGGCCAGGCGTGACATAGAGTCACGTCCCGTGACTCTCTAGCAGGTCACGAGACGTGACACTAGGTCACGCCGTGACCCTCCTGTGAGGTCAGTCACAAGTCGTGACACGACTTGTGACCGACTCCTCTTCAGCTCCTTTTTCCGATTTCGCCCAGTTTTAAACCAAAATGGATTTCCTATTTCTTCTGTATGGGTTTTTACTTCTGTATAATTTATGTCAGACTGTTATACGCTCCTGTATGGCTTTTCTGTTTTACTTTGTTTCCCCACATGACTAGTTTTCTTGAAATGACTTTCAAATGCTTTTATAGCTCTTTCCTCTATCGAGTGCTATCTTATTTTGCTCATCGGATTGGTTAGCCTATTTCAGTTATGATTAGCGATATGTTATGCATATCTTTGATTGAATTCTGCTCTGAGAGCAATCTGTCATGCTTAGAAATATATAGTATCATTTCATGATTCAGATTATGCGTTTTTGGATTATTGGCATGATATGATTCCACGTGTATTCCAGATATGCTTTAGTAACTTGAGTAGTGCTAAAATGCAATTGATTGACCTATTGCATACTCCAAAATATGACTTGTATGAGCTTTGATTGATATTATGCTTTAGCCTTTGAACTCATTGTATTATGTTAAATGTAATTGGGACTATGCATGGTTTATGCTTAGTATTCTCAGCTAAACGCATGTTTAGGATTATGTTTTGATAATCTTTGGTATGATAGTGTTTCTATACCTGATTCTTGGCATGTTTTAAAACATTGTTTAATGTTAAAATATATGGACTGTATTATGTTTTGCAAAGGGGATTGTATGAGATTTGATCAACTTTATGAGCATATGTATATGTCTATTGTACTCTGATTTATGCATGATGTATATTTGTATATATATATATTAATGCGTTGTACGATTCGAAATGTGTATTGTTTGATGCATGACCTGCGAGAGTCAGTCTAGTGGATAGTTAGGCATGCCTAATAGAGTCTTATGTAGCTGCAGCGCCTTTCGAACGTTTGGACCCCGATCAGGTCCCCCGTTTGGTTCCTCGCGAACCCCCCCATCTGTACGGATCTTCGTGATCCTTTTTAATGTATTTGGATCGGGTTAAGATCCCCCATCAGTGAAATGCTTTGTGACAAAATAAAATGGTTTTCGATTGGTACCCGTAAGGTACTATCTGTACACTCGTTATCCACTATTGTGAGTCAGCAGGTGCTTTACTGGTTTGTATTACTTTGAAATAACTATCTGAATGTGATATCCGTTTGATTATGATAAGGATTTCAGGAATCAGTTAATTGTATTTGGATGTGACTATGGGTTTTAAATGTATGTCTGTATTATGTCAGCATGATTTTATAGTTAACATGATTATCTGTACTTATCATATGATTTGTTATAAGTTTCTGAATGCTTTGATTATGATGCGACTAGAGTATTTATGTATATGACTTAAACATGTTTTGTTAACATATTAGCTTGTGGACCGAAGCAGCTGTGATGGTAGGTATGTGATGATTACTGTACTCTCTGCATAATGATGATATGAATGTAATACTAAGTGGTTATGCCTTCAGTCCCCGTTATCAGAAGGTTTCTGCATGATGCTTAATATATTAGAGTTGCGCAGCGGTATTGTGATGCTCTAAATGTTATCCTTTGGATATTTGACTAGTGTATGTGTTTGGCATGTCTAAGTATGTTCAATAGCTAGCACCCTTAACACGATGATTGGGTTGTCAGTTCCTGCCTAGGTACTTAGTGATATTTAATGCAGGTGTTTAGCTCTTGTGACTCCGCATGGTGAGATGCTATCATTTGATACCCATGTAGGTTTATGCATGAGTTATAGTATGTAGTTCGGTATGATGATATTTGTATCGTATATTGTATGATGTCTGTATTGGTATATCCTGGACATGAGTTTATGGTCTGTTTGTGAGTTATCGATTGTATGCTTTTATTGTGCAGCCTGATTAGTGATATGTTTTGGATATCTACATTTGTCATCTGAATGTGTTTTGCCTTGACGACCATTGTGAATGGCCGTCCATATTCTTGTGTGTTCTCCCCACTAAGCGTTATCGCTTAGCACGGATTTCCTTTCCGTGCAGGTGGCAGGTTTGGTTCTGTTCGAGTCGCGCTTCTGCAGGGTCGGCCACGTAGGAGTTAGAAGTTCTGTATTTTGTTCAGCTTCTGTATTTCAGCTTTTGTATTCGGTAGTATTGTATATGTAATTATTATGTTTCGTTCTTGAGTTTTCTTTTGGGAATGTAATAGTTAGTATGTTTTATGTTTAGTTATTCCTTTGCTTTATTTTTCGATTATGCTTCCGTTGAATGGTCATTATGTATGCTTCTGTGTATGCTTTTGCTTAGTGTCTGTGTGTGCATAAGTGATTGCATGATCTGTCCGTGCCTGCAGGTAAGGTAAGTTTTTAATTAATCCGTATTTCTGTATGCATGTTATGTATGAACGTATGCTTCCGCATTGTGCATGTGTATATCTGTATATGTGAGCGTCGTGTAGCGCGTCCGTCGGCGTCCTTCCAACGGGGACGGCGATGGGGGTGTCACAATCAAAGGTCAATCCTAGGTGTAAATAAATGGACTTGATCAACAGCTTCCATCTTGCACCTCCATCGCCATGGATTTGGATTGATCTCCATTGTTGCTCTTCATCTTCATTACAATAATAATGCAAAGATATTCTACTACAATTATTGAATAAAATAGAAATTACAACAAAATTAATGACATGCAGTTCGTATTTAAAAATTACAAACCCTTAAAATAGATAAAATAAAACTCATCCATATGAGGTTCAATTGGCTATGTTATGCACCATGCAAAGACGTCATACATACATAAAATAAATCATGTTATTTCATATCATGCATAATACACCTTTATTTCATAAAAGTGATATATTAAAATTACCATGTGATAATTATGAACGACATATAAGGCGCCATGAAGAGGTAGCACGGCTGCCCCGCCGACACAGAATACCATCATAAATAATTTCGTATTAAACATATTAATACTATATTTATATAAAAAAAAACATATTAATACTATTAGTCAATCACATTAACACATAATTGAGTTCGTTAATCATATTAACTTTAATTAATTTCGTAACCCTTCAATATATCAGAATAAACATTACAAAATTGATTTTGTTTATATCACATAAAATCTATTCGTTTTTAACGAATAAAACCAAAATCAATTTCCATGTATCAGCATACAAATCGATCAACATAATCATATATATATCACATACGTACATAAAATATTTGAATCAACAGAATATACAAGTGGCTCTGATACCACTATTAGGTTTCATCGCAATAACTCAAATTAACGCAGCGGAATAAATCGAAACCCAAAACAGGATCCATGTATTTTCGATTGATTCAAAAGGAAGAGAATAAGGTTTACCGACCTTTTTCAAACATAGGAAATCAAGATTTAATCCTTATCTCGGACTACAGGCACTGCCTCAATAATGAACACCCTCTACCGGTATCCACATGCACAAACCGACAAACAAAATTCGCAGGGGTGCTAGCTCCCTTATGTTGCGACTGGATTTTATGTTCTTTCTTTCTCAAAGAAAAATATGGCTGCTAGGTTTTTCTCTCTTAAGAAAATCAGCCACTCTCTATCCTTTTCTCTCTAGGAAAAATGTGATTAGGGTTAATCACTTATTAACCTATATCCAATTCTATATCTGTATATATTTTAAACCATAAAGAGATAAACATGGATATTATCTCTTATTCAAAATTAAGAGATATTTCTGTATATATATATTTATTTATTTCTTATTCGAAATAATAAGAAATATTATATTAATACATATTATTATCTCATATTCAAAATACGAGATTTATTTATATGTATATATATACATACACACACACACACACACACACACACACATATATATATATATATATATATATGAATATATGATTTCGAAATTAAATATAAATACCTATATTTAAATTATTCCGAAATAACCTAATAAAATCCATTTTGTTCATTTTTGGGCTTGGTGTGTGACCCAATAGGTTTATATTAAGTTGGTAGTGGGCCAAATCTCATAACAATCCCATAAGTCATAATTGGTCTCTAGCAAGACATTATGGCTACCCAAATAATATAAATGTCATTAGTCCGATTTTAACCTGACAATATAACATGCCATTATCCTTTTATCACACGATATCTTGTTTGAACATAAGTCATGGTACATGTCAAACTTATATTGTTCAAACATAGAATTTCCCGATCACTAAGTAGACTGATAAATTCAAATGACATTGATTATACTATGAATTCATTCTAGCACGGCCATGCATTTTACAGTCCTACTTATCGAGGGGCCTAATAGATATCTCTCTCATAGGAGAGGGACAAATTCCATCTTGATAATTCACTTTCCTCTGCATAATTCTCATTATGTTCGATCATAAACTTTGTAATTATCCGATTAAAGATAATGTCTGATTATGTCAAAACATAATGTTCCTTATGTATGAAACCGTGATAACCTCAGGTTAAAGGATTCAATAACAGATCTATTATAAGATCACTTATGACACTATCCCATGTACTCATCTTACAATGGGTCTTTCCAGTACTTTGTTCTCTAACAAATACATATAGATTTGATTTATATCATAATATATAATCATCCCATGATTATCAATGCAAATCTATACTAGTCTTAATTTATCTTTGTGCCCTTTAGTGATAAATGACTAGGGACGACATGAATAACATTGTTATTCATAAACATTTTAATAATGTAACATGCTAATAAAATTAATGTGAAGAAAACCATTATATATGAATGAAAATGTAATGATTACATCAAGGTCCAAATTTTTGGCCTAGGGCATAACTGCTAACATCCACAATCACATGCAAGCTCATAGATCCCTCAAACCTTATCACTCCCGCACACGAGGTCATAGTCTCTTTCCTACGCGGCCTTTGTCCATGGGTTAATAGGGAACCCAATGGATGCATATGGTGCACGGTGGGAAATCGGCAGCATAACCTTTCTTAACTAATGTGAATACATATGGGCTTTGATCATTGTGTATTTAGGCAGTCTGAATAAATCAACATGGGCCTCTCGGGGCATGAAAGCCTTTGATTAGGTGACCAACCAATCTATTTGGGTTTGTCCAATACATAATGATCCATATATCAAGCAAGGTATTATGGTTCATACCACCTAGGGGAAGTATCTATTTCCATTACATGAGCTTTGGCCAAGGTGATGATACTTTAGGTCTACGCAAGCATGGTCCCTGCCAACGGGTCTAGCTCATCACGAGCGGAATGACCGGTCGAGTCTCTATTTAATATACCAAATGGTATGAGGCTTGGGCTGGTGATTATCCTTGACACTTCCCTACATTGAGTAAAAAAAAGGTCTTGCTTCGAGAACGCACCAAGGCTGATAGAGGGTGCAAACTAGTATAGATCTAAGGCTCTAGTGATATGCAATGCAATTTCAAAAAGGAATGAAATTTATATTAAAACTCGGTTATATGTTTTAACTAAGGTACACTCTAGTAGTCCCTAGTGGAGTCACCACTATGATGCGCGCCGAACCCCTGGGTGCCTCAAAAGGCCCCTTTTAGGGCATTCGGGAGAGATTCATGGAACTTGTAAGAGATTTACAAGCGCATCCATTTTGGGCAAAACGGAGGTGTTTAGGAGTTGCCACCCAATAGAATATTGGGATAGGTTGTCTAGCCTCATTAAGCCTAAGACACCGCATACGTGTCTATTTTGGGCAATCAGAGATATTTTGGACACCTCCTTCCAATAGAACATTGGAAGGATCGTCTAATCTCGTGAAGAATAAGAAGATGCATATACGTCTATTTTGGGCAAGCCAGAGATATTTTGGACACCTCTATCAAATAAAACACTGAAAAGATCATCTAATCTCATGAATTCTAAGACCATGCAAATTGGGCCTATTTTGGGCAACAAGAGATATTTTGGAAACCCCACCCCAATAGGATAGTGAGACGGTCCTCTAACATCGTTGAGCCTAAGACAAGAGAAGGTTTGGAACTTCCCATTTATTCATACCTTGATTAAGTTATAATTGAGTTTTGAATTTAAGATTTCATTCCTTTTCTCATACAATTTAATGTATTAATTAAAGCGCAGATCATTCATGTAATAAAAGTGATAAACGAAAGTAGTAAAGAAGCAAAATAGAATAAACGAAAATCCAATAAATTTTAACAAAACTAGGGGTGAAATAAAACCCCAATTGCAAATAGCATGTGAATCATACATCAAGCGGGATATTCGTTAAGGATGAGGACATTGGTCCTCGCATGCATACATACAAAAATAGTTTTGAAGCATCAATTTCATTTGATAAAAATTAGGACATTGGTCCCATTTCATTAGTAAAAGTTCCAACTTAATTAATACAAATATTTGGCAAATTTTTATGTTAGCGCAGTAAAATAATATTTACATTAAATGGAAATTGAAATAAAGAGGACTAGGGTAAAAGAATGGACCCGAATAAAGTTCTCAGATCATCACAGTATCCTCCATTTTTAATAACCCCAAGGCCAATAAAGAAACAATAAAACTCACAAAAACAAAAGTCATGTTAGTGTTACAATTAAAATAAAATAAGCATGAAAAGTAAATAAAGGAAAAGAATATGTGAAAAATTATCATAAAAAATAGGAAAGAAAAGAATAAGTAACAAAAGAAAGAAACTGAAGAAAATGGAGGAGAAAGGCCTAGGAAAGGACCATATCGCGCGAGCGACTTGCGTCCTTGGGCCGACTATTTATTTTTTACATTTTGGAACCCTGTAGCATGACAGCTGAAGCACAAATAGATGATAATAATGATAATAAAAGATTTAAAAAAATGCCCTTGATTGGAAAATTGAACTAGACTAATTTAGCAAATAATTGATCTTCATGCGAAATAATTACACTAATAAAATGTTGCTTAGGGACTGAGGCCTGTCCCTTTAATTGCGTTTTCATGCAGGAAGTTGGGCACATCCTTGCTAGGGTGCTTTCCAAATTTTTTTATAATTCTCTAGGTAGGCACATCCTTGCCGGGATGCTGCCGAAATTTTTTTGGTGGGCATATTTTAACCGAAATGCTGTCGAAATTTTCATAAATTTTAAAGCTGTGCTTAGTGCGCTGTGATTGTTATACCAGGCTAACTTTTGTTCCTTCTTTTTAGGATGCCTCCATGATGCAACATCCCTTAGGACCAACCTGAGCCTCAAGCTCCTGAGTGGATGAGAGATGAGTCTAAGAGGAGGTTATAGGCTTTGGTGCACGTACAGTTTCGCGCCGGCCGCTTCATTTTTAGGCCTTTTCTACAGAGCATGGGAATGCTCGAGAAGGTTGATGCGCTTAAAGCACTGCAGGGTGGACAGCATTTCTGTGGCCCTCTTTCCAGACCAATCTCGACGTTTTCAGAGACTTCTTGGCCCCTCTTCACTACGGGGGATTTCAGAGATCGGACACAGAGGAGGGGGTCATCCAGTTTTGGGTTATAGGATACCATTATAGCATCACCTGCCGGATTTTTGCGTAGGCCATGGGGCTCCCTCATGGGGATGGCGTGATGATACCCCAGAGAGCTGTCTACAGGTAGTATTGGGAGGCTATTGCCATTCTCGGAATACCATATGACCATGACACGGCGAAGAGTACAATGCTCACATCTCAAGCGCTCCGATACATACACAGGGTCCTCTCCAGTTCGTACTTAGGTCGAGCAAGTAACCCGGGGTTAGTGAATGAGGTTGAGATATGGAGTTTATGGGCGAAGGTGGCTGGTCAGCGCCTCAATATTTTCCATGAGATAGTGGCTAATCTGGTCAGAGTTGCACGAGGGATTGCCCCTATTGTATGGGCCGGAGGGGTGATTACCAGGCAGCTTCTATACTTGAGGGTCAACCCCTGGAGCTATGGACCTCCACTCCGTGAGGGACTTCACATGGACGCGGTAGCAGCTCAGACCAAAATTGAGGGCAACTGTAGACACCGGGTACTGAGACAGCCCAGATCAGAGTTACCTAATGATGATAAGATGCCTTGTCACAGGCAAAAACATGTTGAAAGTGGTAATTTCCTATTTAATTTTACATTTTAGAGTGAAAAATTGAAAAAGAATAAAAATATTTTTTTAAAAATTAGTTTTGAAAAATTGGGGCTTGAAATTACAATATTTTTAGTTAAATTAGAAAATTAAAAAAAAAAAATCGGAGCGTCGGCTGCGCGGCAGCGCCCGCGCTCTCTAGCACAGTGCCTATACGCGAGTTTCACGCGCGACTGGCACTCTACGGACGCCCGTCCGTAGGCACTGTTCCTCCGCAAATGTGCAATTTCGCCCCAAAATTCAATTTTTTCGAGTTTTTTTCCACAAAATTCGATTTTTTATCACTTTTTTAAGGGATTTTCAGGGTTTTTTCAATTTTTAAATTTTAAAATTGGTAATATCTAATTTAATTAAATTTTATCCCTTTAATTATTTTATTTTTCCTATTTTCTTCATATAAAAAGAATGAGATGAAAACCTAAAGTGGGGGATTTTTGGCTAGGGTTTTTTCTCTCCATCTTTTCTTCTTCTTCCTCTAAAACTCTCTAAAAAATTCCAGATTTTCCCCAAGCAAGAAATTAAAAAGAAAAAGCTTATTTTTCATTCTTTTTCCAACATAATTTCTTCTAAACATATTTTATATGGATTTTTGTTGATGGAAAATTAATTTTTGAGACAAATAAAGTGATTATTTGTTCTTTAAAGATTCAATTTTCATTCTTTTGTCTTTCAATATTTTTTTTTACTTGAGTTTTTTCAATGATTTTTATTTGAAACACTTTTTTGATGAAAATTTAATTTTTAGACAAACAAAACAATTGTTTGATATCAAAATCTAATTTTTTCATTTGATTTTCTAAAAGTATGATTTTTTTTTGTTTTGTTTCTTGAGAAAAACAAAAGAATTGTTTGTTCTTGAGATTATTTTCATTTTAATTAATAAAAAATCATTCTTTGGGCTAAGAAATTAATTCTTTGTTCTGAAAGAATTTGATCATTTTTTAATCTTTGTTGGAATAAAATTCCAACACTTTTATTATTCAATTCTAATATTGCAAATCATCAAACAAAGAAATCAAATCATCTTTTACCTTCATCGAATCTGAAACTCTGAGGGTAAACATTTTGGGCTTATTCTTTCTTCTTATTCTTTTTGTTCATATTTAATTTATTCATGTTTATTTTTATTATTTTCAGTTATTTATTTACTTATTTATTTTGTTTATATATGATTTTATTCTTATTCATGTATATTTTATTGTTTTCATCAATTTATTTATTGTTCTCATTTTTTATTTATTCTATTGCTGTTATATATGTTTTGTTATGTATATATATTATCACATTTTTATTCATGTGAATATTGATTTCTTTTAATTCCTAACATGTAATTAATTTATTTCACTTTAATTCATCATTATTTTTAACATGTAATTAAATTAATTCATTCATCATTATTTTTAACATGTATTTAAATTAATTAATTCATTATTATTTTTAACATGTAATTAAATTAATCCATTCATCATTATTTTTAACATGTAATTAAATTAATTCATTTTGATTGATCTTTTTGCCATGTAAATGGTTTATATCATTTGTGAACATATTTAATTAATCATGTTATTTATTTAATCATTTTTTATTCTTTTCCATTATCATTATCATATATTTAATATTTTGTTCACTTATTCATTTTTATTATTATCATGTTCATATTTTTAAATATTAATTAATTAGCATGTTGTATTTTATTCCAATTACATCTTTCAATCCGTTTGTTGTTCATAACACATTTTTCTCATTTATTTTAAATTGTAAACATGTTAATTCATTTGTTATTTTGATATCATTTCATTTTTCTCATTTTATTTTATTTTATCATTTATTTTATATTTAATTGATTTTAATTTATTCAATTACTAACATTATTCTATTTGTGTTTTATTTTTATTTCACATCTAATTTTTTGCTTGGGCATTTT
Source organism: Excoecaria cochinchinensis (assembly GCA_947683425.1). NCBI lineage: Eukaryota > Viridiplantae > Streptophyta > Magnoliopsida > Malpighiales > Euphorbiaceae > Excoecaria > Excoecaria cochinchinensis. The sequence continues at coordinate 12,402,101 of CANTUQ010000004.1, forward strand.
TGCGAGCACACGGGAAGATTCAGAAGGCTCATTTGGGTTCAAGTATTTATTTATTTCATTTACAATATTTTATTTATTTGGCTTTTCCATTTATATTGCCTTGTAATTTTCTTATAAAATTATTTATTTAGGCCCGCTAGAAAGAAAGTCACTAAACCATTTTTTATTAATTAATTTGGAATCTTTCCAAATAAAAATGGGACCAATGTCTCAATTTTCTCTATCCAAAATAAAATCATCACACCAAAATTGTTTTGTAATAAATATGCATGCGAGGACCAATGTCCTCATCATTAATGAATATCCCGTTTTATGCATGTTTTGTATTTTATTTAGAATGGGGGTTGTATTCCGCCCCTAGTTTTGTTGTAATTTATTTTGAGGATGTTTATTTTAATAATGCTTTATTTATCATTTTTGACGTGAATTATTGTGCCTTAATTAAATGCATCGTGTGGAAAGTTGATGAAATAATAAATTCAAAACTGAATTATAATATTAATCAAGGTACAAATAAATGAGAAGTCCCGAACTCACTCTTGTCTTTGGGGCTCAATGAGGCGAGAGGTCTAGGACTTCCAAGATACCTCTTGAGTCTCACTAAAAGACATAAATTTACAATCTTAGGCTCCAGGGGCTAGAGGATGAGGCCTCTAAGATCTCTCTGGCTAGCTCAAGATGGATATGTATGCGCCGTCTTAGGCTCGCTGAGGCTAGACGACCCTTCCCAATGTTCTATTGGGTGGCGACTCCAAGAAACCTCATTATTGCCCGAAATAGACGCACTTGTAAATACATTACAAGCTTTATGAACCTCTCCTGATCGCCCTAAAGCGGGCCTTCGGGAGGACACAAGGTTCGACGCGCGTTACAATCGTGATCATGAGAAATACAATCATTAGAAACACCATACAAATAAGCAAAATCGTTCATCATATTGAAACAACCAACACTGTGACAAGAAGTTCTTGAAATAAAAATAACAAAGTATCTAAAAAAACAATATCTTCTTCTCCACTCTCACTATTGGATTGATAATCTACCGCCGCCACGGGAATCTCCTGACGTACTCATCTTTCGACTCCATCAAATACATGGCGGGGGGACTGCATTAAAGCCTGCCTTCTTCTTCTTCTCTCTCTTTTTAGGATCCGTGATCTGTTTGGAGTCAATAAGATCTTGGATCTTATTCCTTAAAGTCTGGCAATAATCTATCAAATGCACAATATACTGATGATAGGCATAATACTACTCACCTCTATGCCCTGCTTGTCCCTAATTCATAGCTGGCCTGGGTGGCAATGGTTGCAGCTTGCCCTTCTTCATTAGCCTCTTCAACACCCAAGATAGAGAGCGGCCAAAATTAGAAAAGTGCCCCACTTCGGTAGCTGAAACCTCAGCAGTCTTACCATTTCTACCATTACTGCTTTCAGCACCGCCTGATCTGTACCCTGACTGGTTCCCAAAATTTTTTCCAGCAAAGTTCTTCTGGCTTGCTTTCTTTTCTAGGTAAGCCCCCTCAGCCTCTATAACAATGTCCTTAAGTGACTCTCAATCCCTGAGCACCTTATAACTCAGTAAGTCCATCAAGTAAGGGCTGAAGTTCCTAATAAATAGCCTGATCTGGTCAGCAGTGTCAGGCTTTCGCTTCATCTCTATAACCCTATTCCTCCATTTAAAGAGGAAAGACATTGAGTTTAAAGTGGGGGATAAAATGTTTCTTAAAGTGTCTCCTTGGAGGAAAGTGCTAAGGTTTGGAAAGAAATGAAAGCTAAGTCCGAGGTTTATTGGGCCGTATGAGGTATTAGAAAGAGTGGGATCCGTGGCTTACCGATTAGCTTTTCCTACAGCATTGTCTAAGCTTCATGATGTTTTTCATGTGTTAATGCTTCGGAGATACCGTTCGGACGAATCCCATATCATTCCAGTGCAAGATGTGCAAGTGCAAGCGGATTTCTCTTATGATGGGAAGCCTGTCGAGATTCTGGCTAGAGAAGTAAAGCAGCTACAGAGCAAGGAAGTTCCGTTGGTGAAGGTACTTTGGCAACATCATGGGATTAAAGAGGCAACGTGGGAACTAGAAGCGACTATGCGAGATCAGTACCCTCATCTTTTTGATTCGGGTATGAATTTTGCGGACAAAATTCTTATTAGGAGGGGAGAGTTGTAACAGCCCATATGTCACCCTAGGAGTAATATGTGTTTAATTGTGTGAATTGGTAATAGCATGTAGTAGAATTCTAAAATCTTCATTCATATGTGTGTTAATTTAGGACTTAATTGCATTAATAAAATTTGTTTAAGTGACTAAACTGTAAAAGGTCTAGATCAATTGTTAAGTGGGCTTAGTTCATATTAAGATGGCTTAAATGGGCTTAAGGTCAGATTTGCATTAGAGGGACAGACTTTAAGTGGAGCCCATGAGTAAAATTTGCATTGCCACCTAGGACTATGCATGTGGGAGAGCTAAAAGGGTCTTTAGCTGCATGTAGGAGAGAGAAGTGCATTGAGTAGCTGCATGTAAGGGGGAGGGGTCAGTTGCCACTCTCTCCACTCATTTCTCCCTCCTCTCTTCTTTTCCTCTTTCCTTCTCTCTTTCACGTTTTTTGCATATTTTTCTTCTCTCCATCTTTGGTTCTTCTTCTTTCTCATTCCATCAAGCTGTGTTTTGTTGCATTTGTGAGTTTAGAAGAGTTGCATGTGAGTGTTCGAAATCTCCTCTTCTTCTCTTTCTTGTTTTGTGTTTCGAAATGGGGTTTTGATTCCTTGCATTTTATTTCTGGAAATTGGGTCTTCGATGTAGTGGTAGAACCAAAGAGGGGGGTTGATTTCACCCATGGTCACTCAACTTATCACTTATTGCGCAAAAGTAACCCCCTTTTTTTTTCTTACTTAAATGTCACTGAACTTTTAACATTATTGCACCAAAGTCATGTTGACCGGATTCCGGTGACGACTCTTGCCGGATTGATAAGTTCAACAAATGCTACATTTAAATTAATTTCACTCACGGTCACTAGACTTATCATTTATCTCGTAAAAGTAATTAACTTTTTTTTTCAACTTAAATGTTACTGAAATTTTAACATTTTTGCAAAAAAGTCATCAATCCGGCAAGGGTCGTCGCCGAATTCCGGTCAACATGACTTTTGTGCAATAATGTTAAAAGTTCAGTGACATTTAAGTAAGAAAAAAAAGTCGGTTACTTTTGCGCGATAAGTGATAAGTTGAGTGACCATGAGTGAAATTGACCCCCAAAGAGGGATAAAGGGAAGGCCAAAGTTGGTGCAGCTAGTACCAAGTGATTCATAGTGGAGCAAAGCGCTTGAGGTTTGAGAAACATTATATTAATGTGTATTTTGGTAAAGCATGAGTTAGATTGTCCAATTTAAATGCATGAACTGATATTGTATGTGTTGATAAAATGACAGAAGGATGATGAGTTGAAATGCCTTGATGCCATGGTTGAATGTTAAGGATTGAGTTGTGCCTATGACATATACTCTATGATTATTTTAATGTGATACCCGTGAGATGTGTGAGTATTAGGTAGTAACAAGTGTATAGGGGAAGTGTCTTAAAAAAATTGGTAAATTGAATATGTCTAATTTTTGTAATAGAACTAGTTTGGTAGGATAACTAACTTGTGAAATTGTATGAACTATAACATGCAAAGTCAAGGTCTATCTTTAATTTGGAAATAAGAATTCTAATTTTAAGTAAAGTAACTAATAAGTGTAGTGGCAACCATGTTATTTTGGGGACTGAATGGTCTTCAATTTGCATACATAAGTTAGATTAATGTGATAGGAGGGCATTTGGAGCAAGTGTAGTTCCATTGGCCATAACTCCTAGTATAAGGGATAATAATTGATAAAATAGGTGTCATTGTGTTCATAACATGTAATTAAATAAATGGTTAAAAGGTCATGTTGACAAGTAATGAGTTAGGAATAGGCTATGGGAATTGTATGTGAAAGGGGTGTAAAATTAGTCATGGGAAGTGAAGTTTTGAGAGAAAGGAATGAGAATTCCTGTTCTATCATGAGCGCGACAGAACGGTCTCTTATCGAGTTGAGCTTCTGTCACGAGCGCGCACCTGCGCGCGAGCGTGACAGTGCGCGATTGCGATAGAAGTGAGGCTGCGTTCTATCACAAGCGCGATAGAAGCTTTATGTTGAGTCTGTCCCTAGCGCGACACTCCTAATTGTTTGAAATGACTTCTTAATGCCAAATTTCTTGTTAAATCAATGTGTATGAATGATAAATAAGCATGTATATGATTTCAATCTTATTATTGGCATGTGATTATGTATACGTATATATATGTGAGATTTATCTTTAGTATGTATATAGATATATGTGTACGATTTTATGCATATGCCATGACAAAGTAATTGGGATGCCAGCTACAGTGTATGTCAACAATGTGACGAGGTATGAAAGAATGCTTCTAAAATGTTATACTTGTTATGACAATGAAATTAACCTAATTAATAATTTAGCCTGCAAGTCAAGTAGTGGATAGATAGGCATGTCTATAGGGTCTAAGTGCTACAGCCTAATACGTCCGATTCCTTTGGAGTCATTAATGTGATTTGAATCTGACTCGGATTCCTCAATGTGAATTACTGAATATCTTATTGAATATCTATGTACCTTCTGGTACTATTACAATAAGTGTGTATCTCTTGGTACAAGTGTGCTTACTGTACCTTTGGGGTACTGATGCGATGCCCGATTATCTGCATCATTGAAATGCAGGCAAGGCTTAATAACCAAATAAGATGCATTATTTATATATACATATATGGGTGTTATGAGATATGATATCGTTCATGCAATGCGTCATTCCTAACATGAATTCATATGTCAATTGCTGTAACATATTGATATGTTATATGATTGCCGATAGCATACTTAACTATGATGATGCAAGCATATTATATGTATATTGAATATGAATGATGCCATGTATATTATGCTTACTTAATGATCTATAATTATATATATACATGAATATGGTGAATATTGTTATTGTTTCCCCACTAAGCGTTATCACTCAGCACGGGTTCTCGATCCGTGCAGGTTTGGCCGCAAAGTGGTCCGGAGTACGTCCCCGCATTTTGAGTTGATCAACACATTAGGTTTCAATTCCTAGTGTAGGTTTTTGGATATTGCGTGTTAAAGGCATGTAATTAATGGATATGGGCATGTAATATTTTTATATAAATCTGTATGGGATGTAATTTAATTGGATTATGTGGGATTGTGCATGCAAAATGAATGTCTTTCGCTACATGTGAACGAACTTAATTGGTTTAGAATGCTGCATGATGGTATATTAGTTTGTGTTATGCATGTGTTGTGTGTGGTGGCAACCATTTCCAACCACCATAGCTAAGCTATGCGAGTGGGTGTGAATGGGGTGTTACAATACCACCGTGTAACTATCAACAATTTTAAGCATTCAATTTAGTAGCACTTTAGACGGCAGTAAGGATTTTTCATACCGCCATGTAGCATTTCGTAGCAATCCAGTTGCATTTTAAATGACGATAAGGATTGTTCATACAGCTGTGTCAATTTTAAAATTTTTTTCAGCTTCCATCTTCGAATCACTTTACATGGCGGTAAGGATTGTTCATATCGCCATGTAAATGTAAAACTCTATTTTGAAAAAGCAATAATTTTTAGTTCATTTTAAAGCCTCTTTTCATTTGCTCTTATGTTTTCCTCGTTTCTGGCCAACAAAAATCATCTCTTGCTCATTTTCTCTTTGTGCTTCATCACATTCCTAGAAGAGTACCCTTGCATTCTTCATTTACTTCATCCATCTCTGCAACCAAGTAAGTTTTCTATTTTCTTTTATTATTGTTTATTTCTTGTTAGGTTTTCCAATTTTACTACTTGTTCTTTCTTGTTCTTTTATGTTGGTTATGGCTTAATTTGTTTGGGCTTTCATTTCTAAAATTTATGGTGAGAAGTTAGATGTCTTGGATGTTTAAGATGCATGCATAGTTTAAGATGCATGCATAGATTGTTTAATATTTGTGACAGATCTCTTACCCACCAAGTGTTTGATGTTCTGCCTACATGAGAATACACATTATCTTTTTATGACTTTTGTTTCCTATTTATCTTTCTTTCACTCTTGGTGAGTTATCTGCTCTATATCTACCAGTAGTTATGCTACTTTCACAATTGTGTTTTGATTTTTTTGGTTTGATTATGCTATTGGTTGCACCTGCATTCTTTGAATTTATATTATTAAAGTGATGTTGTTGCTAGTAGGTGTTAGGAGTGCTAAATTCTTCATACAAATCTAGTTTGAAGTCATCCATACCATTTGTTTTTTTAATTGCTTCAATTATAGTTTACATGCTTTGTATTTTTTTCACAATTTTTAATGTGAACTTTAAGGAGTAATTTAGAATTGGTAGGCATGGTTTAGGTGTGATGGCATAATGGTCAATCATCACTTGTGGCACTATTAGAGTTCGATTTGAATGTGGTTGAGTCATTGACAGCACCATTGTTACTTATTGTGGACATGTTTATCAGTTTTCTAGAATATTCTTAGTTATTAAATTATCATTTGAAAAGCAAAAATAATGGGAATTAGGATCTTGAGCTATGGTATTGTTATTCTTTGTAGTGTTTAATCTTGTATTGGCTTTACAATTAGATGCGCTTGATATTCATGTTTAATGTTTTGAGACCAATGCATGTTAACCATAATGCTAGTGTTTATACTCTGTTCTTTACAAGTTTTTAGTCAATACTTTATACTTTGCACTTTGAACTTTAAAAATGAGCCTTCTGTTCTTTCTTAATTGCTGATTAGTTTGTGAGCCATGTTATGTGTTTTGATCTCAATTTAAATTTCACCTTTTGTAGTGGCTCTTAAAAGACAAAAAATTGATCAAGCCTCATCGTTTAGGCTTTCTTCTGCTGCACCTCAAGAAAGGGACAGCATAGTCACATTGAATAATATCATAGCATATGATATCTTGCACACACATATGAACTTTCAATCATGATCACTCTTCACATTATAAATTCACATTTCATGATACACATTCACATTATAGATCCAATTAAATATTGCTAAACCTAGTTGAGTTCCAATTCATACACTTATACCACATTAGGTAGTGTTTTGAAAAGAATTAAAGAAGATTCAAGTACCTCATGGTGAAAACCAAATGGTTGCGACTGTGACATATGCTCAACTCAAAATAGAATGGATTTCGTAGGTACCTCACGGGGCAACCAAATGGTTGTGACGTTACATACCAAAATTCCCAAAACAGAATGTAAATCAGCAGCATCTCACGGTGATAACCAAATGGTTGTCACCGTGACATGCATATGATCCAAAATAGAATTGAAATCCAGCATACCTCATGGTGACAATCATTTGGTTATGACCATGACATATGCAAATTTGAGGCAGAATAGGAAATTAAAGGCATTCAACCAACTCCTTTCAAACCCTATTTCCAACCTCAAAACACGTGACCATTTAAATTCATCAAAATGCCATTTTCAACCTACACATCCTTCTAACCAATTAGTGAAATATGTGTTAGCTTGAAAATGACACAATTCTCATTACACTTAAACTTAAATTCAAGGAGTTGTGGCTAAAGAATACAATTTGTTTTAAAAGCCCTCCTACAGAAATTTGACCACATTTATAGGCACTTTTGAAGACCTTTGAGTCCCCAAAACAGCAAAGCTATTTCTACAACATTTTAAGGTATATACTTGTGATTTCAATCCTATTGGTCTCATACATTTTAGATTAATGAAGCTCATTTTATGACTTAAACAATCCAACTAGATCAGAAAAGGACTTAAACTAATTCCACACTCACTAAGCTTCCAATTGACTGATTTAGCACAACTAACTCATCCAAACTCAACTAGACTTTCCTAACACATATGTAAGCATTTTGGCACACTCCAATTCACATTATATATCCATTCCTTCATACATTGCACAACAAAGTCCATGTCTCCGAAAATTAGGGTTCAATCTTTAATCAATACATAACAATCAATCTGACACAATTATCACATATCTTTAATTCTATTCCACACACAACACTAATAGACATTTCAAATTAAATCAATTAACAATTTAACACACAATCAAGTAAAGTTTCCCAAATGTCTTCCCCTTAGCTCCAATTGTGCTCACTTGGCACTAGGTTCTCCCACCTTCTCTTTCCCCTTGTCTTTCTTTGATTTTACCATTACAACCACTATCCAATTCCAGAATAGGAAACAAAGGGTCAATTTCACAATAATTCAGAAATAAATAAGGAGTAAAAGAAGATAAAGAACAATTAGCTTAACCACTTTGTCGCACCCCGTTTTGCCCTTAGTAGTTTGAGCCATGTTTGCCATGTATATGTGTGCTTGTGTGAGTGTTTTAGCATGTATTAAGGGTATTTTGGGGCAAATGCATGTTTTGTGGGCTTTATTATAGTGTGGGTGCATGTATTATATTAGGATGTGAATATTTAGGTTTTGGTAGTGTGTGCATGTTCATATGGAAGTAGTGTGTGAATTATGAGGGTTAGTCTTGTGTGTATTATCTTGCATGAGTGTAGGGTGTGAGTGGTCAAGTTCCACCAATTATAGAAGGACATGTGGCAAGGATTTAGAGAACGATATAAAAGGGAAAGGAAAGAGAAAGAAAGGGCAGAAAATTACCCTAGCCTCCCATTCTTTCTCTCCCTCATGACTTCTTCTCCTTCTCTTCTTCCTTCCTCTTTACTACATATTGATCCCTCTTCCTTTGGCTGAGTTTGGTGGAAATTGATCAACTCAAGAGATGGTTTTGGGTAAGTTTTGTTGAGTTCTTTCTTTTCTTCATCTTCTTCATTTGTTGTTAAGATGTGTTCCTAATCTAGGGTTTTGGGTTTGTGTGATTGATCAGGATTTTGGGGATGAAAAAGATCTTGAATGAATTTGGAAGCAAGAAATATCATCTAAGTGAGCTATTGGAGCTAAGGAGTTAAAGGTTTAGGAACTTTGTTTTATTGTGCATTTATGTGTGTATTTATTATGATTAATGATATGGTTGGAATTAATGGGTTACATTTGTGGGTATTGCTATTAAATTGTCATGGGGATGAATTCTTCTGGGTTTTGGATGTCAATCTGGTGGATGATTGTGATATAGCATGATTTTTGTGCAATGATTCATTAATTTACTGGTTTATGGGTTCTTGGAGATCGATCTTGTAAAGCATGTGTTTTGATGATGATAATTGGATTTAGAGTTGGGTTTTTAGTTGATTAATATGCTTTTAATGGATGCTTTTGAGTGGTGTTGGGTTTTGAAGCCATTTGGAGGTTTGGGTGTTGTGGAAGTGAATTTTCTGCAGATTTTCCCGTGCAAGAGCTGGAAATCACGACTTTGTCGTGAGCTCGCGACGAAGCCCGGTGAAAGTAGCTCTCGTATGTGTCTGAGGTCTCTGCCTAGTGGCGTACCTAGCTGTCGAGTAGAGCACTAGAGCCTCTGTCGCGAGCGCGAGAGAGAGTTCGGCTGCCTATCTGATTTGGGAAATCCGCATGCTCGACGGATCGGGCTTGCAGCTCATTGTCGCGAGCATGATGATTATCGCGAGTACGACAGTGAGAAGTGTATGTTTCTCCGTGAGATTGCAAATATTGCCACGATCGCGACCTAGGGCAAGTTCGCCTCTGTCACGAGCATAACGGTTATCATGAGCACGACACTTTCTGGTTTCAAATTGAGTTTTCTTTTGCACTCTCGATGGTTAATTTTCGAATTTGTGATGCTTCTAGATTTATGCGTGGATTTCTTTATGAAATATATGAATACGATTTGATGGTTTATGCATGACCTGCAAGAGTCAGTCTCACGGATAGTTAGGCATGCCTAATAGAGTCTCTTTGCTGCAGCATTCCGTTCCGTTTGGATGCCGATCAGGTCCCCGTTTGGATCCTCGCGATCCCTAAAAAGTTTTGGATCTTGTTTAAGGTCCCCTCTGTAAAAACATTTTGTAAAGAGAAAATATGATATTATTTTCCCCATTTGTACCCGTAAGGTACTGTCACTATTTGATTCTTACCCGTAAGGTACCATTACTGCTCGATTCGTACCTGTAAGGTACCGTCACTGTTCGATTCGTACCGGTAAGGTACCGTCATTGTTTACTCGTTATCCACTATTATGAGTCAGCAGGTGTATTGTTTGTTTGTGATATGTTTTTGAGTATGTGAATGAATCGATAAATTCTATAATGATGAGCAAAATTTATGTGAATAAACATTTGATGCATTTGTGATATATGCCTTCTGACTGGTGCTTTATGCACCCCTCTGTTCGGGATCCTTTATGGACACTCATGTGGAAGAGTGGTACATTAGTGTACCAATGTGTTTTGTGTAATGAGGCAATATCTGTTAAATGAGAAGAGAAGTAACAAGTACTGTTGGTTCTAATAAGAGTGGATGCATAAGTCCTAATTGCATAATTATTAACCTGTTTAAGAGTTAAGAGTATGCTTATCTGTATGAAGTCTTTGTAAAGAATAATTGAGATGAGTGATATGTATGTTTTCTATAGTTGAGTAATCAATGAATGAATTCTATGTATACATATATTCGTTTACATTTTTGAATTGAGAACACAGGTATGTTATGTATTTGCTTGTCTTTTGAACCTTAGCTTGGATGACCAGTGTAAGTATATCGGTAAGGAATTCTAGTGTATTAATTATTGGTTCTCGATGAATGCGTTAATTGTATATTGATTAATAGTTAAAGGGAAATAAGGTGCTATGCATGATAAATAACTAGACTTAGGAAGTGAGTTAGGATAAAGCTTGGGACATATATGTATGTAAAGTTTCTGTAGAACTGCGTGGTTCTGATTCCCCAACCATAGGGATACGTAGGAAGCTTGGAATTACATTCCAACCCCGAACCAAATCTGAAATCTAAATGTTTTGTCTAGCTTTGAACAGTAATGGTTTAAACAAATAAAATGTTCTAACGTAAATACTGATACTTTGATCTGCATGATTTTGGAAATGTTTGTCATCATGGGAATCGATATGACTTAATTTGCCCCGTTAGCAAATGTATCTTTGGTAGCCTAAGGGGTATAAATATTAATATAGTTAATTAAACGAATAAAGCAAACAATGAGTAAGCATAATGTCATTGTAAATTACTTAGGTAATAATGTAAATTCAGGCTAAGGTATGTAAACAAATGTATATAGGAAAATGTTCATGTTTTTGTATGAGAAAAAGAATATGAATTTATGATAGCTTTAACCGACGTACTTTATGCTCATGTATATATATATATATATATAATGGTTTACATGTGTTTTCCTTGGCAACCACGGCGAGTGGCTGCCCATTATTTGTTTTGCCCGACTAAGCGTTATCGCTTAGGACGGTTGTTTGTCCGTGTAGGTTAGGAGATCAGAGTCACACAGCGGTTCTTTGTGACTTTGGCCAACGAGTTAGTAGAAGTTATAGAATGTTTTATTGATTGTTGGTTTGTAATTAAGTTTATTAATTAGCAATTGTATTGAGATGTAATAATCTTTAGTGCTAATGATGGTGTGTGTGAGATAAGTTTAGGATGTGCATGTTTTGAGGTTCTATTTAGGAGTTTTATTACTCTAATTTCTACATTTTCCATGTGTGTGTCTTTATCTGGTAGTACCTTCTGCTCACCGTAGCTCTTCACCTTCGAAATGCTATGTGTGGCAGTTGGAGGTGTTACAATTTGGTATCAGAGCAAGGTTTAGTCGGTTCTGGTTAACTAGGTGTTTTGAAATGTGTCTGTATAGTTTAGCATTGGCCAAAGCGGACGACCTTGTCCTTTAGATATGTTTTGGGAAGGGAAAACCTTCCGATTTGATAATGTGTTTTGTTAGGTGTTTGCTCGGTAGGTCACGATCTACCTGCCTTGAATTGTTATATGTATGTGCAATCTGGAATGTGTTTGCTAGATGAGTTATTATAGAGTCTGTCAGGAATTTTGTTTTGATTCTATGTGGTTAAAGAGAAGGTTTGTAGAAGTTTTTCAAGTGTATTGATATGTGGTCGCCTTGGAAGAATAGATGTTTTTGTATTTTGAGATGAAAGAGTATGTGGATTTTGTAAGATTATGGTGTTGCTCGGTATGCCTGTCAGCTATCTCTAGAAAATTTAATTGTAAATAAGCATATTGAACCATGGGGATGGGAAAAGTGCATTATTATAACATCAACTGCATTTTTGCATCATCTTGCGTACATGGACCATCACATCCTCATTGCATCATTATCTTTTGACCACACATGAGAAATAGTTGCCTATGTGTTTTGATGGAGAGAAAGCGGATAGGGTGTACGTTGAGTATTTGATATCAAGATTTGGTGTGATTTAATGGCATAGCATTCGTTAAAATAGAATGTACTGTGTGTATAGTTAGAGCAGAATAGAAAGAGTATTAGGGAATCTTGTGCTAATGAATGTGAAAGGATTTTTTTTTGGAACAAGGTATGAGTATGGTTAGTATGGAAAGCAGCATATGTGCTAGATGTATCTGGAAGTATTAATGAATAGTGTAACAAAATATTGTCAGTTAGATGATTTATATGCGAAGTATATGTGCTTTGGTTTTTCAATTGGCAGTTAAGTAATGATTATTCCGATGGGTGTAATTGGTTTGAGTGTAAGTTAATGAAAAGAGGATTATGGGTTTTCTTTAAATCAATTCTATGAGTTTGAATTTAGATATGTATAAGAGAAAGTTATGATTCGTATAGCTATTCGGATTTTTAAGGAAGTGGCTTGAGATTATAGTGATGGGAATAAGTAATAGCAAGTAAGTATATTAAAAGTAAAAGTGAAGCGGGATAAGCAAAATATAGGTGCTTCAAGTGTAGAGTATAAGTGTTAAATGATGGTATGGAAATAATCTATGAGTATGATAGTGAATTGAAGTTTAGCCTTCGGGTTTTTCCGATGTAAGTGAATTTCGAGGACGAAATTGTTGTTAGTTGGGGAGAGTTGTCACACCCCATTTTCTCCTTAGTAGTTTGAGCCATGTTTGCCATGTATATGTGTGCTTGTGTGAGTGTTTTGGCATGTGTTAAGGGTATTTTGGGGAAAATGCATGTTTTATGGGCTTTATTATAGTGTGGGTGCATGTATTATATTAGGATGTGAATATTTGGGTTTTGGTAGTGTGTGCATGTTAATATGGAAGTAGTGTGTGAATTATGAGGGTTAGTCTTGTGTGTATTGTCTTGCATGAGTGTAGGGTGTGAGTGGTCAAGTTCCACCATTTATAGAAGGACATGTGGCAAGGATTTAGAGAAGGGTATAAAAAGGAAAGGAAAGAGAAAGAAAGGGCAAAAAATTGCCCTAGCCTCCCGTTCTTTCTCTCTCTCATGCCTTCTTCTCCTTCTCTTCTTCCTTCCTCTTTGCTCCATATTGATCCCTCTTCCTTTGGCTAAGTTTGGTGGAAATTGATAAACTCAAGAGATGGTTTTGGGTAAGTTTTGTTGAGTTCTTTCTTTTCTTCATCTTCTTCATTTGTTGGTAAGATGTGTTCCTAATCTAGGGTTTTGTGTTTGTGTGATTGATGAGGATTTTGGGGATGAAAAAGATCTTGAATGAATTTTGAAGCAAGAAAGATCATCTAAGTGAGCTATTGGAACTAAGGAATTAAAGGTTTGGGAACTTTATTTTATTGTGCATTTATGTGTGTATTTATTATGATTAATGTTATGGTTGGAATTAATGGGTTACATTTGTGGGTAATGCTATTAAATTGTCATGGGGATGAATTCTTCTAGGTTTTGGATGTTAATCTGGTGGATGATTGTGATATAGCATGATTTTTGTGCAATGATTCATTAATTTGCTAGTTTATGGATTCTTGGAGATCGATCTTATAAAGCATGTGTTTTGATGATCATAATTGGATTTAGAGTTGGGTTTTTAGTTGATTAATATGCTTTGAATGGATGCTTTTGAGTGGTGTTGGGTTTTGAAACCATTTGGAGGTTTGGGTGTTGTGGAAGTGAATTTTCTGCAGATTTTCCCGTGCAAGAGCTGGAAATCATGACTCTGTCGCGAGCGTGATACTGTCGCGAGCTCACGATGAAGCCCGGTGAAAGATGCCCTCGCAAGCGTCTGAGCTCTCGGCTGAGCGGCGTGCCTGGCTGCCGAGCCAAGCAGTAGGGCCTCTATCGCGAGCGCGACAGAGAGCTCGGTTGCCGATCTGATTTGGGCAATCCACGCGCAAGACAGATCGAGCTGGTAGCTCACTGTCGCGAGCACGACAGTGAGATGTGTACGTTTCTCCTCGAGATCGTGAAGATTGCCGCGATCGCGACCTAGGGCAAGTTCGCCTCTGTCGCGAGTGCGACACTTCCTGGTATGAAATTGAGTTTTCTTTTGGACTCTCGATGGTCAATTTCCGAATTTTTTATGCTTCTAGATTTATGCGTGGATTTCTTTATGAATTATATGAATACGATTTGATGGTTTATGCATGACCTGTAAGAGTCAGTCTAGTGGATAGTTAGGCATGCCTAATAGAGTCTCTTACCTGTAACCCTCCATTCTGTTTGGACCCCGATCAGGTCCCTATTTGGATCCTCGTGATCCATAAAAAGTTTTGGATCTTGTTTAAGGTCCCCTCTGTAAAAATGTTTGGAAAAGAGAAAATATGATATTGTTTTCCAGATTCATACCCGTAAGGTTCCGTCACTGTTCGATTCGTACCCGTAAGGTACTGTCACTATTCGATTCCTACTCGTAAGGTGCCATCACTGTTCGATTCGTACCCGTAAGGTGCCATCACTGTTCGATTTGTACCCGTAAGGTACCGTAATTATTTACTCGTTGTCCACTATTGTGAGTCAGCAGGTGTATTGTTTGTTTTCGATATGTTTCTGAGTATGTGAATGAATCGGTAAATTCCTTAATGATGTGCAAAAGTTATGTGAATAAACATTTGATGCATTAGTGATATATGCCTTTTCACTGGTGCTTTATGCACCCCTCTGTTCGGGATCCTTTATGGACACTCATGTGGAAGAGTGGTACCTTCGTGTACCTATGTGTTTTGTGTAATGAGGCAATATCTGTTAAATTAGAAGAGAAGTAACAAGTACTATTGGTTCTGATAAGCGTGTATGCATAAGTCCTAATTGCATAAGAGATCATATGGGGATGATGCATGTTATTAACCTGTTTAAGAGTGAAGAATATGCTTATCTGTATGAAGTCTTTGTAAAGAATAATTAAGATGAGTGATATGCATGTTTTCTATAGTTGAGTAATCAATTAATGAAGTCTATGTATACATATATTCATTTACATGTTTGAATTGAGAACACAGGTATGTTATGTATTTGCTTGTCTTCTGAACCTTAGCTTGGATGACCAGTGTATGTATATCGGTAAGGAATTCTTGTGTATTAATTGTTGGTTCTCGATGAATGCATTAATTGTATATTGCTTAATAGTTAAAGGGAAATAAGGTGCTATGCATGATAAATAACTTGACTTAGGAAGTGAGTTAGGATAAAGCTTGGGACATGTATGTATGTAAAGTTTCTGTAGAACTACGTGGTTGTGATTCCCCAACCATAGGGATACGTAGGAAGCTTTGAATTACATTCCAACCCCGAACCAAATCTGAAATCTAAATGTTTTGTTTAGCTTTGAACAGTAATGGTTTAAACAAATAAAATGTTCTAACGTAAATACTGATACTTTGATCTGCATGATTTTGGAAATGTTAGTCATCATTGGAATCGATATGACTTAATTTGCCCCGTTAGCAAATGTATCTTTGTTAACCTAAGGGGTATAAATATTCACATAGTTAATTAAATGAATAAAGCAAACAATGAGTAAGCATAATGTCATTGTAAATTACTTAGGCAATAATGTAAATTTTGGCTATGGTCTGTAAACAAATGTATATAGGAAAATATTGATGTTTTTGTATGAGAAAAAGAATATGAATTTATGATAGCTTTAACCGATGTACTTTATGCTCATGTCCAAATCAACAGAAATGCAATGGATTAACATAGAGAAAGGAAACAAAAGAAGAAGAAGAAGAAGAAGAAGAAGAAGAAGAACAATAAGGGAGAATTGAGCGATGATGGCCGAATATCACATGCAAAAAAATGGACATTCTCTCCCCTCCAATAACTTTTTTTTCATGGCATGAGTGGAGGTGGCAAAGGTAGCAAATGACACCCGGAATTCCACTCCCAACTCCTAAATCTCATTTAGCTTAATCTAATCTCATTTAATGCTAATTAACCCCACTTAAAATTAATCATGCATAACCACTTTTCCGCCACTAAACTAATTTCTTTTATGCAATCAAGTCCACATTTCCAATTTCATTTATGTCCAGTATTAACAAACTCAAATGAAATCCACCCAATTACCCTAATAAGGCCAAATTACTGCTAGGGTATATTTCGGGCCATTAAAATCTCTCTTCCATATTTCTTGACTTCGATTCTCTGTGGAGGCTAGAGATAAAAGCTAAGATAGATGACCTCAATGAAGGCATAGCCTGGATGGAGTTTTTCCAGAAGAAAGAAATTGTCCATCCAAACTTGACTAGCGACTTCTTGGCCACAATCACCTGCAAGGTAGATAAAGATGATTTAGAGAATCTGGGATCAATGACATTCTGGCTCAACAAGAAGAATTATAGAATGACATTTAATAAATTATTGAAACTCTAGGTTTTCCTATGGATGGTGCAAGGTGTCTACCGGACTCGAACAAGCACACCAATTGGGCTACCATTCGTGATCAAGTCTCTTCAACTCAGTATGTAACTGGGTTATCTAAGGCCTTCCATTTGAGGAGTCATGCTCTCAAAATCCTATGTCGTTTCTTCACCCTTTCATTTTATGGTCACACTAAAGCAGCAAGAGTAGTGAATAAAGCTGAAGCCCTATTTGAACACTGCATGGTTCACAAAATTAAACTGAATGGAGCTTGCTTTTTATGGAAAAAGTTCAAAAACTTACAAGGAAATCTAACCAAAGTAAAAAAGATATCAATAAGGTGGACTATGACAACCTTGGCCAAGAAAGCAGGCCATACTGCATTGGGCTCAGACTTGGGACCCAGCCCTGTAATGGGCTTCAAAATGTTAAATAATTTGAGTTTTATGGGGTACGTTTATCAACCAGAGAGAAGTATTTGAGGTTAGTAGAGAGAGGCAGAATCGAATTGCCAGCTGCTCAACCTAACACAGCAGGGGAAGAGGAGGCAACTGAGGATGTTGCTGCTGCTACTAAACGGGCCACTTTTAACGTCCACTCCTGACCCCACAAATAGCTCATCTAAAGCAGTTAGGAACGGTTGTCACACGGCAATCTCATGCATATAAAGCACTATCATACCAACATATCAAACCTATACAAATAAATTTCATTTCACTGATATAAAGCACTATCATACCAACATATCAAACCTATACAAAATAAATTTCATTTCACATAGATTCACATGCAGTGGATATCTCATACTATCACAAGCTTGACAACCATAATCACATATAAATATAGATGCCATTAAGTTATATTACATAACTTTCATCATTTATTACATAACATACTTTATATTACCAAAAAATTATACATACATTATCCAAAATCCCCAAAACTACACTAAAAGTGCTCTAGTGTTGACTGTTGGTAATGCGGATCCGTCCTTCGAAATCACTTCGCGTCCGAACCTATACGGATTAGAAAACCCATGCAAAGCGATACAATAACACGGTATATACACATATATATATACATAATTCATTGCAACAATAATAGGTCATATAGATTCTATGCAATGTACATATCATAACATGATAGTCACATTTTGATTACACTACCTCATTGTTTTCACACGCTCATTATAGTCATACTTAAGAATATGTCACATAACTTTATGTCATTCAATTAACTAACATATTTATTTTTAGCCATGCCTGCAACTCACAGATGTGGATAATGGGTACCACATCAGTACCCAAAGGTACAGTAAATACATTAGTATCCACAGATACCACACATTCAAATTAGCACCCGAAGGTACCGAAAAGATCAATAATATCAATAAATTTGTATTAGGGGAATCCTATAAGGATTCAAATCACATTGATGATTATAGAGGAATCGGATGCATTTGGCTGCAGCACTTAGACCCTATAGGCATGCCTATCTATCCACTACTTGACTTAAAGGCTATATTATTAATCTGATTTGTTCATATTACCACTTCTCATAAGCATCAATAGTATTAATATTTATTACCCAATTCATTCACTTTAACTGTAACACCCCGAAATGTACCCTTGAAGGATTTGTACATGCCTAGGGATATTGGTGATCGAAACTATATGATTTGATGGTCGGAGCTATTAAGTAGGAGAAAGGATACGATTAAAATTAAGAAAAAGGGTAATTTGGTCATTTTGCATATATGGATTTAATAGAATGGAATAAATAACTATGAGAGCTAAATTTTTAGAATGGATCAGTTATATGCCAAATGTATGTGAGTTGTGTTATCAGGTTTGCTGAAAGGATGAATTCGGTATTAATGCAAAAGTTTCGGCAATTGCGGCCAATTTCAAAATTGTAAGGTATTAATTTGGGGACTTAATTGAAGGCGGTAAGGATTTAATTGTGGGCCAATGCAAGAATTATATATATGTATTATGCTAATGTAAGATTAAAGGAGAATTGATGGACCAAATAGAGGAATTGTCATAAAAATCTATTATTGGGCCAATAGGGAGGTGACACTTGGGAAGGGAATAAGATTGGAAGGGGAGAGGTATTTAAGAAGAGAGAGAACGTGGGTGAGGGGCAGATTTTTTGCTCACCCTCATGTTTTCCCTCTTCTTTTTCCTCTTCTTCTTCTTCTTCTTCTTCTTCTTCTTCTTCTTCTTCCCTCTTATCTCAATTGTTCCCCTTGCTGCTGTAATTCTTGGATGGGTTAGCGATTGAAAGGTTGTTCATGTAAGTAATCAGTTTCCTTCCTCTTCTTTCTCCTCTTCTCTAACTTGTGTTGAGCTTTTTTTTTTTATTTTGGGTTTAGGTTTGAGTTTTGGATTTGTTTTGTGTGGAGGAATTTGGATGAGGAGATTTATGGAAGAGTATGATAGGTGGTTGAGGCAATCATATAAGCTAATTAGAGCATAGGAGTTTCATGTTTGGGAAATCTAACTATTTTGATATATGCATATGTGTGTATTGATGATTTTGTATTTTGATTTTTATTTGTCAAATTGGGTTGTTTGTGTTATTTTGGATGTGTGGATTTGCTTAATTTTAGAGAGTTTGAATTTCTGGGGAAACTCTACCCAGATTTTCCTTGACCTTTAGTGATTATTTTAGCTATAAGTCGAGTTATAGATGTCCAAATTGTATGATATTAGTGCCATTGGAAAGATCATTCATCTATCTAAAATTGTCTCTGAAGAACAAGAATCCAATTCCGGATCTAAGATCATTAAATATGATAAAAACCGGGACATCTCTACTTAGGCAGGTTCGTTAGAATAGTGTAGGTTGTTTAGATCATATCTAACGTTTTCGATGTTCAATTGATCTCAAATTTGTTTCATTTGAAATATAACATCCTAGGGATAATTTTTGAAGAGGATATTTTGGCTAAAAATGAGTTTTAATGGTTTGTTTATGCGGTACAAAGGCAAAGCTAAAAAGCTATCTGGTTAGTCTGTTTTCGTAGGGCACTTGGGGCAGGCATCTGTCGCGAGCGCAACCCTTGTTGCAAGCGTAATAGAACCTTATTGTTGAAGGTTTTTCCTCTTATTTTGAACCTCATGGTTGGTATGAACCCTTGCCCCTCTTTACCCTTCTTTAGGATGTGTATTTTGCTGTGTTTCTCATTTCGAAATAGACCCGAACTTCATCGGAACTTTTTAAGACATATTCATCACATGTTTAGAGCTTGTAAAAAAGTAAATAAATGGCTATTACTCAGGAATACAAGTGATTAAGGTTTTAAATAAGAATATGGACTATGGTACTTAAAGGTTTAATGAGTCAAACACTTTCGAATTCGTCAAATATTGACATAATCTATAGTATGTTAGGAGGTTTGAAGTGAAATTCTATAATTTGTATTTTGAACCAATAGAACTATAGGGCTCAGATTCCCAATCCTTTAGGATACATAGGAAGCTTGGAACACCCTTCCAAGTCCGAACCAAAGCATAAAAACTTATTCGGACATGAAAGATAATGTATCAATTGAACTCTATTAATGCCTTGGTGTTTGTTAAAAATATGTGTAGATTTATAAAAGTTTGTTGAGTCGTTAATGATTTAAGTCTCGAGTAGGCTTATTTATAGTTTAAATTTTTTATGTGCTATTAAGATTGAATTAAATGATTGTTTTAGGTGTGTAATCAACTGAAATTGAAATGAATCTTTCGTATCTCAAATGGTTTTTATATGGCTGTCTAAACAATGAATGATTCCTAATAACTTGAATAGTCTGAGATACTTGTGTTGAAGTTCTTGAATTTAATGTATGAATTTGGGGAAGTAATGTTTATGAAATTATTTATGGACATTATAACAATAAAGATGTTTTTATGTGAAGTTGTATTTAATTGAGAATTGACAGGAGTTTGATGCTTGCTTTGTCGCGAGCACGACAGAGGCCATCTAGTTTTCTATCGTGATCGCGAATAAGGTCATGAGCGCGACTCCTTTCTATGCTATAAATGTATGTTGATTGAGCTATTTGACATGGGTTTTGACTTATGATTTACATATGACATATTATGTAAACTAGGACATGCTATACCATGTAAGTTAGAGTTGAAATGAATTTTTAAGCATGTATTAAAACTAAGATATGATTGTAATCAAAGGTTATGGTTTGTTACATTTTATAGGAGCCATTTCTTTAGTTTATAAATGAATTATGCGTATGATTATTATGTGACTACAATAAGAGTATGTGCTTCTGAAAAGTATTAAAATATAACATGTACATCATTAAAGGAAACAAGTATGTGTTTAGCCTGCGTTAGTTAAGTCGTGGATAGATAGGCATGCCTATAGAGTTCAGTTTGCTGCAACCATGTGATTTGGACCCTGATCAAGTCCCCGATCGGATCCTCGTGATTCTTCTGTCTTGGATCTTGTTTAAGATCCCATGTAAAAATGTTTTTGGAAACAAAAGAAAAAAATGATTTTGATACCTTCGGGTGTCCATGCATTATGAAAGAATTGTTGATACCCTTGGGTATCTATGTGTATACTCGCGTATCCACTCTTTGACTTAGCAGGCAATAATTGAACAAAAGTTTATGAGTGAAACAAATAGTTACAAACTGATAAGTGTATGCGGAGATTTGCAAGAAAGTATGTCAGTAAGCTTTTGATATGCATATGCACACATTGTCGATCTGATTTATATGTTGATTGAACTAGTACTTCATGCACTTATGTGTTTTTGGATCTTGTATGGATCACCATGCGAATATGTGATAGCATAGTTGAATGCCTATGAGTTTCCACTTTGTTATTTCCTTTGAAATGTAAAAATGAGTAATTGACACGAAAGTAATGCAATGATTTGAAATAAGTGATTAAATGGAAATAACTATATATGTGGCATGCATTAATATGTTGGGATATAAAGTTAGACTTTTAGCCTCTTACTCATGACTCTTTAATGTGTGGGAATTGGTTTATTGTGAGAATTGGTTATTGGCTGAATATAATGATATGTGTGACATGAGAAGTTTGAATAATAAGACCTGAAAAGCATGTATTAATTAAGATTGTCACTCTATTTGACCATGTGGATGATTATGATTAAAATATTTCGTTTATGATCAATTTTATGTATTTATTAAATGAGATGTTTAAGTGTGTTTGGAATATGTATTTATATTCAAATGATTTTATTTTGGATATTTACTGTGTGTTGTGACTGACGATCATTGTGAGTGGTCGTCCATATTATGTGTTTTTCCCCACTAAGCTTTTGTGCTTAGCATGGGTGTGTATCCATGCATGTTTGGAGTTAGTCATGTCGCCGAGGACAATCTGCAGCAGTTCGGCCAACAAGTCTGTAGTAGTTGTTGTTTAGAGTTTATAGTCAACTTTTGTAATGTAATTCCTTATTATTATTGTATTAAGTGATTGGTATGTAATAACATGTTAATGAGGAGTGTTATGCCAGTTATATGATCGCCCTTTGTATAATGTGAATGCTTGTGTATTGATTGAAAAAAATTATGTAGTTCTGCTTTTGTCATGTTCCCTGCATGTTTTCGCGTATAGCATTCCTCACCCATCGTCGCATGTTGCCTATGTTATCATACAGTATGTTACGTATGGGTAAGGGGTGTTACATTAACGGTTATATATGATGGTACTCATATGCATAAAACAACAATTATTATCATACACATGCTCACTTTACATATAAACTTATAAATTGATCAATCTAAGGCAATTAAGAATTTATTTAAAACACTCATATGTGTCACGCACGCAACCCTTGTTGCTCTCGTGACAAAATTGGATGATAGCTTCTATCGTGCTCACGACCCAATTCAAGCTCGAGACAAAACTTACTCAATGCCTCTGTCATCCTTGCGTACATACGTGCACCCGCAATAAAAGACAAAACCAATGTTAAGGAGCCTTCTATCGCGCTCTCTACAGAACCCAAATTTCCAATTTTAAGCTCCAAAACTCACTTCCTTAATTCCACTCTTAACCCCTCTATACATATGATCCCTATTACTTACTAGCAAGTTCTTTATGTGTTTAATTATCTACCTATTAAGGATATTATAACACATTTTCCATCATCAAAATTATAGCATCAAGATTTTAATCCACACTAGTTCATAATATTGGTTACCCTACAAATTATGTTTTACCAAAACTTACCTAACCAATTATATTGCATCACTTGAGTGAGTTCCTAAACAAGTTCCAATTCATCACGCATCATGCTTGCTTACATTCCAACATGTTACTTTAAATCAATAAACTATACCATTTACATCACTATTCCAAGATTCATTCAAAACAAAGCAACATACTTATATTCATCAACTAACTCATCAATTCATCATTTCATTTCAATTCATGGAAACACAAAGTCACACATCTCAAGTTTATTGCAACACATATATTTCATCCTCTAATTAAAAATTATACAACATCAGGAATAGCACACAAGTGAAAGTGTTTTCCCAAACCTCTTCTCCTAAGCTCCTAGGAAGTCACTTAGCTCTTTGATCCACCACCTTCTCTTTCCCCTTACTTTTCCTTATTTCTTCAACTATAATTCAAATCAAATTTCTAGAATTGGATGCCATGATCAATACTCCTTTAATCACAATTCCACCACAAGATGGAAAGTCGAAGAAGATAAAAAATCAATTAACATAATCACTTACCTTCATCAATAACAAATTCAGCTCAATCAATCAACTATCCAACTTACTAATCATATTTTTGAAGGAATAAATATCTAAAGATAAAGAAGAGTAACTGGAGAGAATTTGAAGAAGAGCAGCCGACAAATACTCATACAAAAGATGTGAATTTCTCTTTCATCTAGCCCTTTTATTGCATGGCTAAGGATGAATTGGCAGCTCCACCAAGTCACACGTGTACTCCACTAAAAATCCCTTAATCAACCTTAACCCAAAATCTGATTTAGTTAACCTCCATAAGCAACTAATAATCTTATTTAACATTAAACATGCACATCTACCAATTAGCCACTTAAACTATTTTATTTGTTCAATTGGGTCCTCAATTAACTTACACTTAAGTCCTTAATTAACATACTCAATGCGATCCCATCCCAATTATTTTAATTGAACCAATTAGCTACTAGGATATATTTCAGGCCATTACACCACTTCTAGCATGCCTACTTAAAATATTTCTAAGCTAATCACTCACTTAGAGAGCCTGTAAATGAGTCAATCATAGATTCACTCATGGGCAGATAAATTGATTCACTATATGGATACTGATCAAATAGAGCGTGCTATGATTATGGGTTGGCTAGATGTACAAGAACAAAGGATGAACACCTTCAATCAGTGGATGGAACTATAAGCACAACATAGACCGATTGGAGCGATCTATGGAGATATCAAGGTAGGAGGTTGAGCATTATTACAGGAGTATCTTGGCGAGATTTCAACTACTGCTACCACGTCCGCTAGAGTGATGTATTTCTGGGAGTTATCTGAACTATTTTTGCTGAATTAGTTATATTTTTATTTTTAATTTGATGAACTAGTTTCGTTGCTAAGGACAACAACTTTGAAAGTGTGGGATGGGGTGTAAACTTTGATTTGGTGTAAACTTTGATTTTAAGGGTAATTTGAGCTTGTTGATGTTTAAAGTTTTTTACCACTAATATTTTTAGTTTTTATTACTTTATTTTAATGTTTTGTTAGAGTTATTTCTGTTTTCACACTTTAGTTTATTTTTTCTTTTAATTTAGTTAATGATTTTTCTTTTCTATTTTAATGTAGTTGTGTTGTGTTTGTTTTCCTTGAGCTTATGAATTGGTTTAGGCTTAGTTTAGTTAGCCCTTGTTTTGTCTCTACGATATGAATATTTCTCAGGTTTTCAATTTTGAATAGGATTGTTTAAAACTCTTAAGTGGCGAGAGAGTTAGTTGTTATTTAAGGTTTCCTTTTCCAACTTAGTTTTCAAATTTGATGTTTACATTTTAATTTCCTATTTTTATTGCACTAGGCTAATTCGTTAAGAAAAACCAGTGTATGAAGGGAGTTGAGTTAGGAATTCTAAGAGCACTAGAACTTTCCTCATCACCCTTCAAAGCCATATAACAACTTAGGAAAGAATTAGGAAATGATTAAGACACCTTTCTTTTATGAAGTTAGTTTCAAATGACTTTTTATCCTACCTTATCTTTTTATTGACCATTGATTAGCCTCGTTGAGTTTAATTAGTATGCTTAATGCGTATTATGATTACTTTTGTTATTACACTCATTATTTTGCCATTTATCCTAAATGCTTTTGTCTCTTCCTTTTATGAATTGGCCACTCCAGGATTTGGTTGGGATAGCATTTGAAGGATGAGAAAGGGATATTATAATTAGAGTAATTTGGACGTGGTGAAAAATTTTGAAGAATGAATTGTGAGAATGGGGGTATTACCAAGTGTTGTTAGTGCTAATTGTCGGATCAAGTTGAAATTGTAAAAATAATGAAAGTAGTTGGTACTTGGGCTACTTTTCATGAAGGAATAGACTAGCTAAGAAAAATCAAAAAGTTGAAGAGCAATTGTAAGTTTTAAGCTATTCATGCATAGTGAATTCTAAGTATGGGGTACTGATAACTTCAATATAGTACTTAGTTTTAATAGTGTTTTCGTATGATTTTTGGGTGTTTAGTTCTGTTTTTTTTTTTTGTCATGTTATGTTTCCTTTAGGTTAATTTTGCTAATCTTAGTCAAATTGGAATTTTGATGCATTATAGATAAGTTTTTGATGGAGTTTGATTTGTCTTTGCAGGTGTGGTTCTAAGTACCTCACGGTCACAACCAAATTGGTTGTGACCGTGACATAAAAAGGAATTGAAAACAGGAGCTGACTTACATGGGTCACGGTCACAACAAAACTCATTGTGACCGTGACATAGAGATCCATTTGACAGAATGCAAGTATGAAGCACCTCACGGTGGCAACCTATTTGGTTGTCACCATGACATGAAAATCACCAAGGCAGAATCAGTTGAGTACGTACCTCACGGTGGCAACAAATTTCATTACCACCGTGACATAAATTTTTCCTGGACAGAAGCTAAAATTGAAGACCTCACGGTGGCAACAGATTTCATTGCCACCGTGACCCCTCTCCTGTGCACAAAGGCAGATTAACGTTCTCGACACCTCATGGTGGCAACAGATTTCATTGCCACCGTGACCACTCTGATACTATATAAACGTATTTTTCTATTTGGCTAGGGTTCCAAATTTTTTAGTTTAGTTTTCATATTAGTTTGGAGATTGACAATTTTCTGAGTTGTTCTTCTATTCTGAATTTTAGGGTTCCAATTTTTGTCTTTAGTTTTGAATTAGAAATCAAGAATATTTCATCAGATTCACATAATTTATTTTCAAGAGAGTTTTATTTTCGGGTTTCTAGAATTTTGAATTTAATTCTCCATTGAAGATCCAAAGAAGAAGATTGAAGAATGTGGGATTCAACCGGGATTTTTGCCTCAATAAATTGCTGGGTTTATTCTTTCCTTTATTCTTTTGATTTTGTAATGGATCGTGAGTAGTCTTTTAGTTGTTTAGGGGATCTCTGAATCCCCTACCCTTGATGTGAATTCTGAACATGCTTTGATATTCAATAAATGAAAGAAAGGTTTATTTCACTGGTTCTTATTGTTAAATCATGAGATGTATATTTTCAAGTTAATTTCCAGTTTTGATGAATGACTTAATTCATGTATCTTTATTGGTTATTGAGTTGTATAGATTGAATGTCATGATCAATTATCTTCAGATTTTCTGTCATGTTTGCTGTATCATTTGGACTGCTCCGGAATGGGAATCTAGATGTGCAGGTTTTCATGGATTAAGATTGGAGTAAGGAGTGAAATAATAAGGTTTTGGGTTATTTGGCTCCGGAATGGGAAAGCAAACAAAACTTAGGATTTTAGACCCGTGCTTAGGCTAGTTGTATGGCTTCCTCCGGAATGGGACGTCATGCAAATAGAATAGCTTGCTCCGGAATGGGACGCTTGGGTTAAGAGGGTTATCCTGATTTCTTTCATATAGGATTCTTAGATTAATTTTATTCACATTTGGGTATGGGGTGGATGAGTGAACCTGAGCAACGTTCTTTTCATTCTTGAATTTTTCGCTTGTTTTATTCTGTTATCAGTTTTTGTTATCAGTTTTTGCTGTTAGCTTTATTTGTTTACTTTTCACTTGCTTTTTAGCTGTTTAATTCTTTTGTTTTTAATCAATAGATTACTAAATCAATTCAAACTTTTGGGAATTCTTTAGCATACATATGATTTTCTTCACTTACACACACAATCCCTTGGGTACGATAACTCGGGGTCTTAATTTTACCCCACTGTATTACTTGCCAATTCAGTAAACTTGCTGAGATCGTGTCAAGTTTTTTGCACCGTTGTCGGGGATTGGCGTTATTTGTGAGTTTTGATTTTTATTTGTATGTGTTTCTTTTGCTTATTTATTTTATTTTATTTTTATTCTTTGCAAGTAGTCGTGGTCCATGAGCAGATTGAGACAAGAACAAATAGCACCCTACGACCCTGAAATCGAGAGGACTTTACATCAGCGAAGGAGAGCCAATAGTGATAACAACATGGAAAACAATCCTCCACCTATTGATGAATTTCCTCCCGAGAACGAACAAGTGCCGAGGGCAAAGCAAGAGAATCCGGGAATATACAGAGAAGAGGCCCCTAGACAGAGAACGATAAGGGACTATGCTGTACCGAGATGGAATGAGGATCATCGAATAATTGTCCTGCCACGGGGAGTACAATTTGAACTTAAGCCAGGAACCATTAATATGGTACAGAGGAACCAGATTTTGGGTTCAGAAGTGGAAGATCCTGCGCAACACTTGGACATATTTTTGGAGGTTAGTGATACGGTCCAGATTCCAGGAGTAACATCTGACTCGGTAAGATTAAAATATTTTTCGTTTACTTTGATCGGAAAAGCAAGAGAATGGCTGCAAATGTTACCAAGACAGTTAATCAGATCATGGGTCAAGTTACAAGAGAGGTTTTTGATGCGATTCTTCCCTCCTACAAAGACTGCAAACATCCGCAACAACATTTTGGGTTTTAGCCAAATGAGTGAGGAACCTTTCATGAGGCCTGGGAAAGGTTTAGAAGATTGTTGAGAAGCTGTCCACACCATGAGATAGCAATCTACCATCTGATGACGCAATTCTATAGAGGAGTTACACCGCAGACAAGATCCCTTTTGGATGCATCATCAGGAGGTTCATTCATGAATAGGGTGCCGGAGGAAGCTTTCCATCTGTTGGATGAAATGGCAGCTGTTGTTATTTTTCTAATGATGCAACATACCGCAAGTATACGGTGTACCACAATAGTACTTTAGATATCGATCCCACAGAGAACGTGTTACACACTATTACTAATTGATTTTAATCTTGTTTACAATGATTAATTAATGGTAGAGTTGGTTTTAATCTAATCTAACATGTAAACTAATTAAACCTAGTTAATGATAGTCAAAAGAAGATAAAATAAATCATGAAGAATTAAAAACAATGAACTTGATTCCATCATTTAGATTAACATCTTTCATCTTTTCTTGCAAGCCAAGTTAGAATAAACTTTTAACTCACTCTCTCGACATGAATTAAAATGCCTAAAACATATAATTAAAATTCTAATTCACAATTTTCATTAATGAATTAGAGGTTTCTAATTACATATTTTAAGAATAGACACTAACCTATAGCAATTATCTCAATATACCAATCTCTCAAATATACCTTGATAATGAATCTCTATTAAATGTCGGATAAAGCAAACTCTCGAATTACTTTATCTTGTAAAGATCATGCAAAAGATATTAATAGAGAATCTACAATGAAAGATTATGAAAGTAGATAGAAATAGAAAGAATTATAATATACAAGTTCATTAAAATAATATTCATAAAAATAGTGGAGAAGAATTAAAAATAAGAGAATAAGATAGAAGCCTTTCAACCCTTTTTCCCAATCTCTTGAAATAGATTTTCTCCTCCTTGATCTTCTTCTTCAAATCATAGAACTAAATAATGAAATTTAACTAAAGAAGAACTGTTTACAAAATACAGAAAATTCCTTAACTAAAAAATTCACTTCTTAAAATTATAATTAAACGACATATTTATAGATATTAATCTAAGAATTGTGTCCCTTGAAGATGTCCCTTGAGAATGGTTGCAAATTTTGGTGAAAGAAGACAACTTTTCATATGCCTTTTGGCCCAAAACTGCCCCAACGGTCGTTTCTGTCGCGCTCGCAACGGTGTCGCGATCGCCACAGAACGCGCTGGTCGTTTTCTTCTTTCCTTCTCTCGCTCAGTTTTCCTCTCCCTCTCTGGCCAGTCACGTCGCGTGACTCCCCATCACGGCGTGCCTTCTTCGCGTGTGGCGTGACTGGCGCTCACGTCGCGTGACTTCTTCCCTTCTTTCTCTTCTCTTTCCTTTCTAGCCTCTCTGTGGCGTCACGTCGCGTGACCTTTGCTCACGCCGTGACCTCTCCTCTCGCAGCTCCTCCTCTTCTTTTCTTTCTCTTTTTCTTCTTTCTCTTCTTCAGTCACGTCACGTGACCTTAGCTCACGGCGTGACTCGTCTCTTGCAGCTCCTCTCTTCTCTTCTTTTCCTCCTTCCTCTTTGTTCTTCTCAGCAAGTCACCTAAAAACACAGAAAATCAACATAAAAACTCAACTGATACAAATAAACATAATCTAACACATCACATTAAATTTTACAAATAATTACATGATTAATTACATAAACTCACACAAAATAAATACATAATTATACTTCAATTTAGCTCCTATCAGCAGCGAATGATGCTCAATGGGCTAATCCTAGATCAGTTCCGAAGAGACAAGGAATACATAATATGGATGAGGTGTCTATGTTGAAGGCACAGATTGAGTCAATGAAAAAAGAGATGAGTGGATTGAAAGTGCAAAATGTAGTCTCTGTGTCTCAAGAAAGTGGATGGTACGAAAGTGGGCAATCTAGTCAAGAGAGTGGAGCAATGGGAGATATAAATGCTATAGGAGATTACCGAAGGAATGACCCTTACAGTAACACATATAATCTGGGATGGAGAAATCATCCCAACTTCTCTTTGAAGGATGGAAATCAAAATGCGTCATCATCTTATTCACAAGCAAGAGCACCCTTCAACCAAAACACTCAATACCAACCACCATATCCATCCCATCAAAACCAAGGTTAAGGTTTTACTCAATCACAGGGTCAATCATACCACCCACCGGGATACCAACCGAGGCCACCTGTGCAAGAAAAGAAGCCAAACCTTGAAGATATGTTGGCGACTTTCATAAACAGTCAATAGCAGTTTGTGAATAGCCACCAATTTAAGGCTTTATTGAAAAAATTTGGAGTTAGGCATAAGGTCACGACCCCTTATCATGCTAAAGATAATGGTCAGGTTGAAGTGTCAAACCGGGAGTTAAAGGCCATTTTAGAAAAGACAGTCAATGCATCTAGAAAAGATTGGTACCTTAAGTTGGATGAGGCTCTATGGGCTTATAGGACAGCATTTAAGACACCGATAGGGATGTCCCCTTTTAGGTTGGTTTATGGGAAGTCCTGTCACCTCCCAGTGGAATTAGAGCATAAGGCTTATTGGGCTACAAAATTTTTGAATTTTGACCTTGAAAATATAGGAAAATGCAGGGCCTTGCAGCTGAATGAGTTAGAAGAGCACCGATTTTGGGCCTATGATCATGCCATAAAATACAAAGACAATACCAAGAAGTGGCATGATCGAAAGCTGGCAAGGAAGGAACTTGTACCTAGAATGAGAGTACTACTTTATGATAGCAGGTTGCGGTTATTTCCCGAAAAGTTGAAATCGCGATGGAAGAGGCCCTATGAGGTTGTGGCAGTTGATAAGTTTAGAGTGGTGACATTGAAGCACCCGAGGTTTGGGAATGAATTCAAGGTGAATGGACATCGTGTGAAGCCTTATTTTGAGTCTACATTTGATAGTGCTTCCGCGATTGTCACTCTTGCAGATCCTTAACGGTATTTAAAAGTCCAGCTGCGGACTTGTTAAATGCAGGACTTCTTCTTAACTTTGTTTTTTTTTTTTTGTTTATTGATATTTTCTGTAGGTAGTTAGTTTTGTTTAGTTTTGTCAAACTTGTGTTTATTAGTGAAACTATGTTTTTGTTGGAGAGTTTTCAAAGTAATTGTAGGTAGAAGTTTAGAGAGGTTGATGAAATTTTTGCAAGTGTGCAGGTGGTCATGGTGGCAAGGGATTTGGTTACCACCATGACCAAAGGAAGTTGCATTCTGGATTCTGTCTTGTGCACATGTCATGGTAGCAAGGTATCTGGTTGTCACCGTGACCAGATGAGGAGAGCATTCTGAATTGGTAGAAATGGTATGTCACAGTGACAATGATTTTAGTTGTCACCGTGACCATCGGGTAAGTTACATTCTGATTGTGATGAGTGCATATGTCACGGTGGCAATGAAATTCATTGTGACGGTGACATGTTGAACTTTTGATTCTGTTTTGAGAGAGTGGTATGTCACGGTGGTAACTGATTTCATTGCCACCGCGACCTCTTGGCGGTCCGATTCTGGAGTACAAATGTTAGGTATGCCACGGTGGCAACCATTTGGTTACCACCGTGACCCCTGCGCAAAAATCTTTTAAAAGCCCAGTTTTCTTTACATTTTTCTCACTCTCCCACACAGCACTCACTCTCTCTAATTGCACATCTCATTTTTCTCTGCTCTATTTGTGTTTCTCGTTTCCTTTCTCGGCTATAATCTTTGAGATTCTACAATAAGTAATTTTCTCTTTCTTTTACTTTAATTTTATTTTTGTTTTTCTCCTCCTCTCGTTCCCTGTTCTCGTTCGTTCCCCATTGTTATGCTACTCTCGCTTGATTTGTCAGAATATTTCAATTATTTTCTTTTATTGCTCTGAAATCTTGAGGTGAATCCTATCAATTCTTGCTTTCATTCTTAATTTTTAGTCTTATTTTTGAATGTGAATGATTGGGAAGTAGGAGTTTCGGGCGTAATTTTTGCAACTTTGGGTTGATGATTTTACTCAATTTTTTGTTTGGTTTTGAATTTTATCGATCTTTAACTACTTGTTCTGCAGTATATTGTTGCAATTGCCAATTCGGGAGGGTGTTCTTGCTTGTGGTTCCCATTTACGTGAGTTGAAATGGTGCTCACCACGTGTTTGATAAATTGTCTCCATGAAATGTTTTCCAGATTTTTGCATTTATTGACAATTTAGATTGCATAGATTCTTTTTCCCTTGTGTTTAGTTACTTTTAATTTTGGGATTGCACATTCTTGACTATTTTGAGCATTGATGATTCTCTGAACAATTAGTTAGGCACGTGAAAATGCATATGCTTGAGTAGAATGTATTGAATTTTGATTATGAAAGTTGAAGCCTTTGCCTGTTTGAACTTTTATTGTTATTGAAATTGGCTGTTTATTTTTCGTACAGTGGCCCCTAAGCGAAAAAGTAGTGCCCTCGCATCGAGTTCTACAGGCCCGGCTTCGAGCCAAAAAATGGTGGATATTTCTAAAGTACCAGGCTGGGATCCAGGTCCCAAAAAGGAGGCTTATGCTCAATTCTCCAAATGTTCATACATCCCGACAAGCTATCTGGATTATGCCTTGTTGGAAAAACTGGGGATAAAGAGTGAAGTCCAGAGGTTTATTTCCAACATTGGCTGGGAGAGGGTTTTCTCGCATACTGAGAAAGTTTATCCTCAATTGACTCGCGATTTTGTGTTGACCATCACCTGTCGACCAGGCCGAAACCTTATCAACGATCCAGGTTATGTTTCATTCATGTTGGACAACATAGAATATAATCTCACTTTTCATGAATTTTCAGAGTATCTGGGTTTTCCACACCTCACAGTGGACAGTTATGATGATTACGATAAAGATGGTGCTTGGGCGATAATTCGAGACACTATGACTGCCACACAATATGTCTCGGGCAAAACTGAGTCGCATCATTTGAACAGCCACATTCTGCGCATCCTCCATAATTTTTTCTCACTATCTCTATTACGCCATGCGGATTTAGCGGGCCAAGTCAACTTACCTGAAGCCCTGTTTCTCGCATGCATGGTTCAGGGTGTCCGAATTAATGGCGCCATGCATTTGTGGCACAAATTGGAGGATATGCAATGGCAACCGAAAAAGGTGAAAAAAATTGCATTTGGTGGATTTGTCACTGCCATAGCTAAGCGTGTCCATCACCCCTTGAAGAAGTATAAATCCTTGCCTTCCATTGCTACAATTGATCAGAAGATACTCACAAATATAAAGGTCATAGTGAAGGATGTGACGACAGCTGACGGCTTTCGATTGTCCGCTCGTGATGAGTATCTGTAAGGCATCAGCAAGGTATGGGAGGCGTGCAACGCGAGAATGAGGAGGATCCTGAGGCACTAGCTCCTCCAGCCCCTGAGCACTAGCAGTTTTCCTCCGTACAGTATGACGCGATTATGGAGCGTATGGACACCATCGCTACGTCTGTGGGCACCATCTCCGTGTCTCAGGCCAACATTCAGTCCCAGATGGACCAGATGCTCCTGGGATTTTTCGTCTTGTTTGCGTAAAGCTCCCTGTTCAATGCTCTTGGGATTTTCTGCCTTGTCTGCACGGTTTGATGCCCACTTTCCACTGCCGCCACCATCATCGGAGCATTGAACAGGGAGCTTTACTACCTTTTGTTTTGTTTTTTTTTTCATTTTGTTTTGTAATATTGAGACTTGCTGTGGATAGCAAGTTCTTGTGTGTGGGGTAGGGGAGTAACTCTAACTTCTTATATGTAACTAACAGCTTATTATGTTTGTTTATTTTTGTTTTAGCTTTTGTGTACTTTATTGTTGTTGCCTGAATATCCCTATCTTAGCTTGGTTGGCTCTTAGTTATTTATGTTGTGAATGTTTTGAACTTTAATTTGAGAATGGTTTATCTTAAAAATTGATCATAACAAATGAGTAGTTGGAAGTTTTAGAAGCAAATTAATCTAAATTAGTCATATATCTTGTAATTTCCAACCTTTTCTGCGCTATAGGCTTGTTTGTGAAAACTTGAAAAATCCAGTGCGTAAAAGTTTTTGAGTGAAGGAATTTTAGAATAGTTAAAACCTTCCTCATCACCCTTCAAAACATCATAAAAACTCAAGCAAGTTTAGGACATGATCTAGGCAATTTCTTTCTTTGGTAACCATTTTAAATAGCTTTTGACCTACCTGTTTACTTCATTTCCATTGTTAGCCCCATTGAGCCAATTTGGTATGCTAAAAGCGTACTATAAATTTTTATTGTTACACTCTTATTATACCATTTAGCCTAAATGCTTTTGCCTATCCTTTCTAAGAATTGGCCACTCTAGGATCGGATTGAAATAACATTGAGAGCTAAATAAGGGTATTTACTGCTAAAATAGTGAGGGTGTGCGAAGAATTGTGGAACTGTGGGGTATTGTTTAGTATTGTGTTAAAAGTTCCCTTTAATGGAGTCAAATTTATGGTAGCAAAATAGAGGTTTTGGGTATCTCATCATATAAAAAAAAAGAAAAAAAAAAAGAGAAAAGAAAAGAAAAAGAAGTTGATGAGTTGTTGATTATTGTTAATCTTGAAGTTAGTTGATTATAGAAAAATTCGAGTGTGGGGTATCCTTAATTAGAAGAAGACGTATTCATATTCATGGATATTTGGGTTTGAAAGATAAATTCATTAAGGAAGTTCATCACTTTGTTTTCTTGAGAATTAATGTATTTCATGTTTGGGGAAGTTTAGACGACCTTTGGCAATTATGAGTAAAATTTGATGTGCTCTCTATTGCGATAGCAAAAGTTGATGTGCTCTCTACGTCGCGCTCGCGACAGAGCGCAATGCTGGCCTGTACCATCGCGAGCATGCGATCTGTCGTGATCTCGCAATGGCGAAGAATTTAGATTCCCTATCGCGATCGCGACATAGTCGCTAGCACGACAGAGTCCGGCTTTTCCCTCCTCCTCGCGATTGCGAAGCCCGTCGCGCGCGCACTGCGAAGAGACTATGGTCTCTGTCGCTAGCGCGACAATCTTGTTATACTGAATGAGTTTCCTATGGCGTGTGCATGTGGTTTTGAACTCCTGTTGCCTTTGCTGACCGTAAGCCCTATATCTGTTAACTTATGCATTATATGAACGTGAATCCATGATATGAATATGTCCTTATGTGTGCAAATATGTACATATGTAATTTGGAATGTTATTGAATGAATTGAATGGATTATGCATAGCCTGCAAGAGTCAGTCTAGTGGATAGTTAGGCATGCCTAATAGAGTCTTTTAGCTGCAGCCCTTCGTTTTGTTTGGACCCCGATCAGGTCCCCGCTTGGTTCCTCGCGAACCCCTTTGTGTTCGGATCTTGTTTAAGGCCTTTGAAAACTCCTCGCGATCGGAAAGCCCGTCGCGCGTGCACTGCGAAGAGACTATGGTCTCTGTCGCTAGCGCGACAATCTTGTTATATTGAATGAGTTTCCTATGGCGTGTGCGTGTGGTTTTGAACTCCTGTTGCCTTTGGTGACCGTAAGCCCTATATCTGTTAACTTATGCATTATATGAACGTGAATCCATGATATGAATATGTCCTTATGTGTGCAAATATGTACATATGTAATTTGGAATGTTATTGAATGAATTGAATGGATTATGCATAGCCTGCAAGAGTCAGTCTAGTGGATAGTTAGGCATGCCTAATAGAGTCTTTTAGCTGCAGCCCTTCGTTTTGTTTGGACCCCGATCAGGTCCCCGCTTGGTTCCTCGCGAACCCCTTTGTGTTCGGATCTTGTTTAAGGCCTTTGAAAATGTTTTGTGGAAATTAAAAGAATAAAATGGTTTCTCGATTCGTACCCGTAAGGTACTATTTGTGATCGGCTCTTACCCGTAAAGTACTGTTTGTTCACTCGTTATCCACTACTTTGAGTCAGCAGGCACTTTGTCTTTTGAATTTTTTTGTTAAGTATGAAACTGTGTTACCCGAATATGTTTAATAATGAGATGCTATGAAGACAGTGGTACTTTATCAAAGGTATGACTATATATGTTTACAGGTTTACATGTTCATATGTTTATTCTCCTATTTAAATACGTATCTCTGATTATGCCATCTGTGTGTGTGTGCCTTGACGACCGTTGTGAATGGTTGTCCTTATGCTATACGTGTGTTTCCCCACTAAGCGTTTATCGCTTAGCACGGTGTGTTTACCCGTGCACATGCAAAAGGAGTTTGCTTGGGAGAGTCGCAGCCAACGAAGCCAACATAGGGGATCTTTAGTGTAGGGCAAAATTTTGTATCTCGATGATCCTTTTTGTCACACCCCAAAGTGGCCCTAGAAGAATTACAGAGTTTTGTTCGAAAAAGGTAAGTTTATGTGCGGGAGTTCTGTCGCGAGCGCGAACAGTGTCGCGGGCGCAACAGAGCCCTCCAGCGGTTTCCGAACTTCAACTGGTTGGTGCGGGCGTGACCGTTCTGTCGCGCGCGCGATAGAACCCCCTCGCGAGATGTGTGCATAAGTGGGTTTTAAGAGACCTTGAGATGTGTATTGGACACTTGGCATCGTAGGAGAGTGACACTTGGCGTCGTAGGAAAGAAACAAGTGGCAAGAGATGAATTTAATATGAATTGAATGGAAAATAGTTAGTTTGGTTAAAAAGGAACAAGATGAACTAAGTGGACTAAAGGGGATAAACATGGTTGACTAAAGGTAAAGTTGTAATTAATTTCAAGTGGTTAACATTAAAGGAAGCAGTAATTTTGGGATGAGGATGAAGTTGGCTGCCTTTTTCTTCTTCTTATCACGTTGGATTTGCTTGGGACATTAGCTTTTCTTTTCTTTCTTTCTTCTTTGGATTCTCTACCATTTCCTTACTTTGCTCTCTCTTTGTTCTTCTCCCTTAGATTGTTTTGAGTGATTCATTTGGGATAGTTTGAAGAAAGTAAAGTGAAGAGTTGAGTTTGATCTTCCAAGAGGGTAAGTCATGTGTTTTAGATGGTCCTAATCTTTGTTTTGCATATTCCTATTCTGAATTTGAAGTGAAAATAAAGTGTAACCCAAGTGTTTTGCTTGATTTTGTCAAGCTGCGAAGAAGAAGGTGACAAAGGCAAAAAGAAAGTCGGATTTGAGTAAAAAGCGCGAGATCGAGGTTCTAAGAGGTAGGGATCGTGTGCGGTTTTCTTTTACTCATTTTGATTGCTTGTTGTGATATATGACATATGAATATGCATATGTTGTGGTTATATGAGTGTTAGATGAGTTGTACATGTTTTATAGTTGTGAAGTGTGTTATGGGTAAAATTCTGTTTAGTTGTTCATAGACCTCTGTGTGTTGTTG
This sequence comes from Excoecaria cochinchinensis, assembly GCA_947683425.1. Taxonomy (NCBI): domain Eukaryota; kingdom Viridiplantae; phylum Streptophyta; class Magnoliopsida; order Malpighiales; family Euphorbiaceae; genus Excoecaria; species Excoecaria cochinchinensis. The sequence goes on from CANTUQ010000004.1 coordinate 12,439,366, forward strand.
TGACCATAGGTAGCGTTTCAAAGCGCCAATTGAGTTTATTCCAGTTTCATCTGAACCTTAAAATCCGTGGCTAAATATGCCTAAGAGGGTACTCGAGCTAGTTTTGTCTCTAAGTATCCCAAAAGTAACCCAAATCGTAAGTGACCCTGTTCTGGTGGGTTCACTGGAACATTATATCTTGTTTAGTCTATATCTGGAGTTTTCGTTTTCCAAATTACTTGAAACTTGTCCCATTTTAAAGATAAGACGTAGGGAAACAATTGTTAAGAAGACATCTTTGGCTAAACATGAGGTTTACGGGTTCGTTTGTGCGATTCAAAGTTAGGGAGAAAACCAGTCTCGTAAGGCTCCTGTGGCGAGTCTCTGTCGCGATCGCGACACATGTCGCGACCTCGCGACAGAATAACTCATTTTAAGCTTTTTCTTCTTCTTTTTGAGCTCCTAGTTGCCATGGGTCAACCCCTTACCCTTCCCCTTAGCTTATTATGCATGTTTGGGGTTAGCAAATGACTATAAAGTCGTTATTAACGGGAAATGCATTTGAGTATGATTAAAGTTAGTAATTTAACTAATAAAGTAACAATGTACAATTGTGTGAAGTATAGTAAATGACATGATAAATATGTATGAACTTATAAATGTATGTATATGATGATGTGATATAAGAGTGTATGCATGGAATTTGAGTGTTACATGCTTTGTAGTTGTTGACATGATGATTAAAGATTGTACATGAATTAAATGTCTCTGAATTTAATAAATGCACTTGGGTTATAGTTGATGAGTTGGTATCTGTGTATAGTAATTGAGTGGTCTCTGAGCCTGATTACCGTTATAGTGGATAGATAAGCATGCTTATAAAGGGATTACCGAGTGCAGCTGCCAACGTTCCGCCCCGTTTGGGTGAAGCAGGTCGACCTCCGAGAATGGTCATTAATAGAGATATATGAAATTGTTTTGTGACTTCGGTCTACCGAAAATGTTTTTTTAGAGCGTCCCGTATCCACCATGAGAGGAACTCAGGCTTGTTTTGTTAAATGTTGTGCAGTGAACTTGAGATGATTATAGTGTTGCTTCGAATGAAGCCATAGTACATGAGAGTAATGTTTAATTACATGACAGCTTTGTATACAAGTGTATAATTACATGAGCGTGTTTACATGTATATGGACACATGATAGCGTACATTTGAATACGTGATATGTACAAGTTGTAGTGTATATAAAAAGTAAATGAATACATGTTATATGCACGTGAGTTCATAGTACTTGATAATTGAGCATGCTACCTATACACGTATTAGAGTTATATGCATGTGATATTTAATTTTGTCATATGAAATGTGTGCTTTATGTGTGACTTCGGAAAGAAGTCCTCTGCATTATTTTTATCCCCACTAAGCGTTATCGCTTAGCACGGATGTTTATTTCCGTGTAGCTCTACAGGTTCGGAGCAGTGAGCGAGCATCTGCGGGTCAAGGCCACTAGGAGTTTCGTCAGATGATCTTTTTACAAGTTAGAAATAGAGTTTTATATTTTGAGTAACATCATTATGAAATAAAGAGTATAGTGGTTACATGTAATCGTTAAAAGTATATGTATATGAATCGAAAAATGAACATGTATAAGTATAAAGTTTTTTTTGTAAAATGTACAGTTTACATGTATAATAAAAGTGATTTTGTTTGGGCCCAACTTATTTCTAATTGTTTATTATTACCGCTTCTGCGAGTGTGTGTGCATGTACATGTATACGTAAGTGTCCGCGTAGCGCCCCGATATTCCTTACCGGGGGTATGGGGGTGTTACACTTTTTGTATAGAACTCTCTTACATCAGTTTTGTAATAGCTTCCGCATATATGTATGTATAATTTTAGAGATGTAATTATCTTTTGTATCTTTGAGTTGATCAAACAGTAATGTAATGATTTCCGTTATATTAATGTATGATCAGCTTATTCCATGATTGGTTTTGTAAAGTTTCAAATTACTCTATATTTCGGTATGTATGTTTGTGTATGAATGTATGTATATTCTGTATCTGTGTGGTGGCACCTTTACTCATACGGCATCTCACTGCTTATCGGATGGGATCGTCTAAGTACGGGTAAGGGGTGTTACAAGTTGTGGTATCAGAGCCTAGGTTTAGGCATTTCTGGGTGATTGTTTATGTGTTGTTATGTGTGAATGCGTCTATGTTTTGGGCTGTGTTGGCTGACGTGGCTGTCATCTTGTTTGTTAGATGGATTCTGATTCTGCTCATGGTGCGCTTGAGGAATCCGCTAAAAGTGTGAATCCTCCAGCTGTAGATCCGTCTGTTTCTATTTCTGTGTCGGCTCAACGTGCTAGGGTCCAGCCCGAGGCCACTGCCATGCCTTTTGAGGCAATGTTTAGATTGCATCAGGACATGGCTCGGGTTTTGGAAAGGGTAACTTCCCCTAAAGCTCCGATAGAGAGTTTAAGAAGAGCTGGTGTTGAGGATTTTTATGGGACTGGGCTTGATGAGTCAGAGCTAGCTGAAAAGTGGCTTTATAAGGTAAAGAGAGCTTTAAAGGAAGTCAGATGTCCTCCCGATGAGCAAGCTGAATGTGCTATGGCACTGCTTCAAGGGTCGGCTTACGAATGGTGGGAGTTTGTATGTAGGCAACCTCAGATGCCTGATCCGGTTACATGGGAATTCTTTGGAGAGGAGTTCACAAAGAAGTATGTGACTCAGGCTTATAGGGACGCAAGATGGGCACAGTTTTTGAGTTTAAAGCAGAGGGCCATGTCAGTTTCAGATTATGAGAAAGAGTTTAATCAGCTGTCTCGTTATGCTCTGCGTGGGGTTATGACAAATGATTTCAGATGCAAGCATTTTGAAGCGGGGTTGAACGAGTCTTTGAAGATTGCTTTGATCTCTTTGATGTGTATGCCTAGGGTAAGTTACTATCAGATTGCAGAGGCGACCATGAGGGCGAAGAAGACGGAATCTTTGCTTAGGGAGAAAGCTCAGCAAAGGAATTCTGCTCGAGGTGGTTCTTCCTAATCTTTGGGTAAGAGATCTAGGAACCCGCAAGATGAGCCGTCAGCTGGTTCGACTGTTAGAGGTAGAAGGCAAGGTTCTACAGCGGTATCAAGTTCTGGCAGAGGTGGTAGATCGGATGCTACACCTATTTGTGCTCATTGCAACAAGGCTCACCGGGGTGAGTGTAGGTGGCTCACTGGTGGGTGCTTTAAGTGTGGGAGCACAGAGAGCCGTCTGGCTAATTGTCCACAGATGAGCGAGGATTCGGGTCCACAGAGAGGGGCTAGTGGAGTTGGATCTAATGCTACTTAGGCTGCCCGTGGTAGGGGCCGAGGTAGAGTTCAAGGCGGTCGACCAAGAGATGGAGCTGTTTCTGAGACTGTGGAGCGTCCTCCACTAGTTGTAGCCAGAGCTTATGCAGTTAGAGCCAGAGAGGAGAAGGATGCCCCTGATGTGATTGCTGGTAAGTTCCTACTCCATGACACTGAATTATATGCTCTAATAGATCATGGTTCCACACACTCATATTTGTGCACGCATAAGAATATTGATAAGTTGCATGTGGTAGATCAGTTAGACTATGAGATATGTGTGACCAATCCATTAGGGCATAGTGTCAATGTGAGTGGAGTCTTTAGGAATTGTCCTCTGTCTGCGGAAGGTGTAGAGTTCCCAGTGGATTTGATAGAGCTGCCGTTCCGAGAATTTGACTTGATTTTGGGTATGGATTGGTTGGGCAAGTATCGGGCTGTGGTTGATTGTCATAGGAAGACCTTTGTGCTTCGGGATAGGAATCGAGCTCCAGTGTTTGTAAGAGGTTTGGGTGCGAGTTCTGTGAACAATGCGATGTCAGCGATGCATGCCAAAAGGTTTTTGAGGAAAGGTTGTGAGGCTTTCTTAGCTGTAGTCTTGGATTCCAAGAGAGATCAAGTGAGGATTGAAGACATCCCTGTTGTACGGGAGTTTGGTGATGTTTTTCCAAGTGAATTGCCGGGTTTGCCTCCAGAGAGAGAAGTTGAGCTAGCCATAGAGATCATGTCGGGCACCACACCTGTATCGAAGGCACCTTATCAAATGGCTCTTGTGGAGTTAAGAGAATTAAAAACTCAACTGCAAGAGCTCTTGGATAAGGGGTTTATTCGACCCAGTATATCTCCATGGGGAGCTCCGGTTTTATTTGTTAAGAAGAAGAATGGGTCTTTGAGAATGTCTATCAACTACAGGCAGATTAATAAGATAACAGTGAAGAATAAGTATCCGTTACCCAGAGTCGAGGATTTGTTTGATCAGCTTCGGGGTTCCGGTGTTTTCTCTAAGATAGATCTACGGTCGGGGTATTATCAGCTTTGGGTTAAGGATGAGGATGTGGTTAAGATTGCATTTCGGACTAGGTATGGCCACTATGAGTTCCTTGTTATGCCGTTTGGTTTGACCAATGCTCCAGCGACATTCATGGATTTGATGAATAAAGTGTTTTGGCCATACTTAGACCGGTTTGTGGTAGTGTTTATAAATGATATCCTGGTGTAATCCAAGGACGAGACTGAGCATGAGGAACATCTTCAATTGGTTTTACAAGTGTTGAGGGAACATCGGTTGGTTGCCAAGTTGAGTAAGTGTGATTTTTAGCTTCGGGAAGTGTCGTTTTTAGGCCACATAGTTTCAGCCAAGGGTATACAAGTAGATCCAGCTAAGATTGAGGAGATAGTCGATTGGAAGACGCCTAGGAATGTTCAGAAAGTGAGGAGTTTCCTTCGTCTGGCAGGTTACTACAGTCGGTTTGTTAAGAGTTTTTCTGTGATTGCCGCTCCGATGACTAGGTTGTTGAGGAAAGGAGTTAAGTTCGAGTGGTCGGATAAGTGTCAGGCTTGCTTTGAGAGGTTGAAGCAGTTGTTAGTCGAAGCTCCTATACTGACTCAACCCATTTCAGGTAAGGAGTTTGTTATGTATAGCGATGCTTCAGGTGTTGGTCTGGGATGTGTTCTGATGCAGGAATGTAAGGTAGTGGCTTATGCGTCTCAGCAGTTAAAGCCACATGAGAGGAACTATCCGACGCATGATCTGGAGTTAACAGCGGTTATCTTTGCTTTGAAGATTTGGCACCATTATCTGTATGGGGAGAAGTGTAGAATCTTTACGGACCACAAGAGTTTGAAGTATTTCCTGACTTAGAAGGAACTGAATATGAGGCAGCGTCGATAGCTTGAGTTGTTTAAAGACTACGATTGCATTGTGGATTACCATCCGGGTAAGGCCAATGTAGTTGCAGATGCTTTAAGTCGAAAATCATTTTCTGCCTTATTTTTGAGGCGGTTCAGGTGGAGGTTTGGTTCGGATGGGGCTTTGATAACTCAGTTGAGGGTCAAGCCTACTTTGAGATAGCGGATAGTTGATGCCCAAAAGATTGATGAGAGGCTTCAGCGGATTGTGCGAGAGGTTGGTCTAGGCAAGCAGTCAGAGTTCTTAGTTCTAGATGGAGTGCTTTTTTATGGGAATCGTTTGTGTGTTCCGGATGTCGAGGAATTAAGGAAGCAGCTTTTGAGAGAGGCGCATCGCATAGTTTTCACCATGCATCCCGGGAGTAACAAGATGTATCGGGATATGAAGCAGTTTTATTGGTGGTCTGGTATGAAGAGGGATATAGTGGACTTTGTATCCAAGTGCTTGACATGTCAGCAGGTAAAGGCTGAGCACCAAGTTCCTTCGGGATTGCTCACGCCCTTGTCCGTTCCCGAGTGGAAGTGGGATGGCATTGCCATTGATTTTGTTTCTGGGTTGCCCTTGACTCAGAAAAAGCATGATTCTGTTTGGGTTATTGTGGATCGACTCACAAAGTCCGCTCATTTCTTGCAAGTTAGGATTGATTACCAGATGGATAGATTGGCCAGTATCAATGTAGATGAGATAGTTTGGTTGCATGGAGTGCCTTTGTCCATAGTTTCAGATCGGGACCCAAGGTTCACATCTAAGTTTTGGAAAGAGTTGCAGCGAGCTTTGGGTACCAAGTTGAATTTTAGTACGGCATTTCATCCTCAGACTGACGGTTAGTCCGAGCGAGTGATTCAGATCTTAGAGGACATGTGAAGGGCTTGTGTTTTGGACTTTCCTGGTAGTTGGGACAAGTATGTATCGCTTATGGAATTTGCCTACAACAATAGCTATCAGTCCAGTATCGGTATGGCTCCTTATGAGGCTTTGTCTGGGCGTCAGTGTAGGACTCCAGTTTGTTGGACAGAGTTGTCCGAGAGATTAGTGATTGGGCCAGACCTGGTTAGGGATACAGAAGAGAAGATCAGAGTTGTGTAGCGGAATTTGAATGCGGCCAAGGATCGACAGAAATCTTATGCCAACTTGAAGAGAAAGGATGTGCAATTTGAAGTCAGAGACAAGGTTTTCCTAAATGTTTCTCCTTGGAGAAAAGTGCTTAGGTTTGGAAAGAAAGGAAAGCTTAGTCCTCGTTTCATTGGTCCGTATGAGGTGTTGGCAAGAGTTGGTCCGGTGGCCTATAGATTGGCTTTATCGATGGAGTTGTCCAAGTTGCATGATGTGTTCCACGTTTCTATGCTTTGTCGGTATAGGTCGGATCCTTCTCATGTTTTATCGGTTCAAGAGGTCCAAGTGCAGTTTGATTTCTCCTACGACGAGGAACCTAGAGCTATCTTAGCCCGGGAAGTGAGACAGCTGAGAAGCAAGCAGATTTCGCTAGTTAAAGTGTTTTGGAGTCATCATGGGGTTCAGGAAGCGACTTGGGAACCGGAAAAGTCGATGAGAATGCAGTACCAGCATTTGTTCAGATTAGGTGAGAATTTCGAGGACGAAATTCTTGTTAGTGGGGGAGAGTTGTCACACCCCGTTTGCCCCCTAGTAGAACGAGCCATTTGTGTGTATGTATTTGTATGTGTTTTGGCACGATCAAAAGGGCATTTTGGGAATATTGCATAATTTGGGGTTTTTTAGTGCGTGTGTGTGCATGTGTAGCACTATGGTGTGAATTAGTTGGGACAGGTTTGTGTGTGCATGAGTGCACCATTGTAGGGTATGTATATGGGCTGTGTTTATGTGTATGTGTTCATACCATTGTAGTGCGTGTTCATGGGAGTTGCATTATGTGTGGTTGATCATACCATAGTAGGATGTGCACTAGTGGGTTAATATTGTGTGTGAGCATTTGCACATTTGTAGGGTATGCATTAGTTGGGAGTGTCTTGTGTGTATATGATGCATGTCTTTTGGGTGTGAGTGATCAAATCCCACCAATAGAGAAGTGACACTTGTTTAGGGTTAAGGAAAAAGAAAAAGAAAAAGAAAAGAGAAGAGAAGGGAACGGTGGTTGTCTCCATCCCCGTTCTTCTTCTCCCTCACTCTCTTCTTCTTCCTTTTCTCTTCCTCTAAGAACCCTAGCTTGGAATCAAGGCTTAGTTGGTGGGGATTGATCATCCTTTAGCATTTTTTTGAGGTAAATCCATTGCATTTGTTCTTCTCTTCTTCATTTAGTTCTTCATCTTCCCTTTTTTTTCTATTTTCTGGTTTTGGGTTTTGAAGTTAGGGTTGTGTTTTGTGTTTGGTTTGATGTTAGTTGATCCTCCCCGTGACCCAAAGGGCAAGGAAATAGCTTGGAGTAGTGGATCTAACCACTAGGAGCAAAGGATTTGAAGGTTTGGGAAATTTATTGTTTTGTATGTAAATATGTTTATGCATGTGTTCCTGGTGATTTCGGAATTGGGTTGTGATATGCTCTTGATAAGGCATGTACGTTATGGGTTTGTGTTTGGGTAAAGTAATTTTGCATGAGCATGGGAGTATTGTAGTGATTTTGTGGATTGATGTGGTTTTTGCTGCAAATTCATGGGTTTTGGAAATCATTGGTATTGTGAGTTTGAATTGATGATTATTGTGAAATTAATTGTTGATAAATGTTATATTGTGCCTATTGATGTTGATGGGTGGCTGGATTTGAGGTAAGAGATCATTTGGATGTGATTTGTGTGTTGTGTGTGTGTTTTTGGGAGAGGAAGAATTCTGCAGAATTCTACAGATTTTGAGAATCCCGACTCTATCGCGAGCGCGACAAAGATCGGCGATCTGCCTATGCTGTTGCGATCACGCGACCCTGTCGCGAGCTCACGATAGCAAAAGTTGATGTGCTCTCTAGCGACAGAGTGAAATGCTAGCCTGTACCATCGCGAGCATGCGATCTGTCGCGATCTCGCGATGGCGAAGAATTTAGATTCCCTGTCGCGAGCATGCGATCTGTCGCGATCTCGCGATGGCGAAGAATTTAGATTCTCTGTCGCGATCGCGATATAGTCGCGAGCGCGACAGAGTCCAGCTTTTCCCTCTTCCACGCGATCGCGAAGCCCGTCGCGCACGCACTGCGAAGAGATTATGGTCTCTGTCGCGAGCGCGACAGTCTTGTTATACTGAATGAGTTTCCTTTGGCGTGTGCGTGTGGTTTTGAACTCCTGTTGCCTTTGGTGACCGTAAGCCCTATATCTGTTAACTTATGCATTATATGAACGTGAATCCATGATATGAATATGTCCTTATGTATGCAAATATGTACATATGTAATTTGGAATGTTATTGAATGGATTATGCATAGCCTACAAGAGTCAGTCTAGTGGATAGTTAGTCATGCCTAATAGAGTCTTTTAGCTGCAGCCCTTCATTTGGTTTGGACCCCGATCAGGTCCCCGCTTGGTTCCTCGCGAACCCCTTTGTGTTCGGATCTTGTTTAAAGCCTTTGAAAATGTTTTGTGAAAATTAAAAGAATAAAATGGTTTCTCGATTCGTACCCGTAAGGTACTATTTGTGATCGGCTCGTACCCGTAAAGTACTGTTTGTTCACTCGTTATCCACTACTTTGAGTCAGCAAGCGTCGTGCGCGCTAGGCGCGAAAGGGCAACGCGCACCCTCTGCCTGCAGCTGCGCGTCGCTAAAGCGCCCGTCGCGCGCAGCGAGCAGCATGCTGCGCGCCCGCTCGCCTAGGATCAGCGAGAAACCTCGCCGATCTTGCCCAGTCCCTCGCCGACAGGCCCGTTTTCTGCCAATTTGTGATTTTTTTCATTTTTTAGGTTAAAAAACAATTTTTTTCTTCTGATTTTTTCATATTTTATCAAAATTTAATAAATATTGGTAAAATTGGGTGAAAATTCAAAGTCAAAAAATGACAAACAATAATTAAAAATAAATAAAAATATTGATTTTCCATATTTGACTTTAGGGATTTGATTTTGAATTTTTAAGTGTTTTTTGTTGAAATTTGTGAGGTGGGATCTTGGACAAATCTATAGGTGAGCTGGAGGTGGGAGAAAATTGGAGTTTTTACGGGAGAATTAATTTCATTTGAGAGATGGGAAAAAGGAGGGGTTTTTGAGAGTAAGGAAATGCTCTCTAGAAAAATACATTTTTTCTAAGTCATTTAGGGGGAAATTTTCTTGAGAGGAGTTAGAATTTTTTGCTGGAAAAAAAGGATTGAATGTTCTTGAAGTTCATCTTTTCTCATTCATAAAAAATTAAAATCATTTTCTTCCATTTTCTTAATTCTCTTATTTTAAATCTACAAGTTTTCATCTTAAATTCCATTCTAGTTTTTTATCTCTAAAATATTCTTGATTGATCTTGAAAACTTTGAGAAAGGAAAATCAATTCCTTGACCTTAATTTTCAGATCATATATCAAACATAAAAAAACGAAATCATTTTTCTTAGTATTAATGTTCTTGAATTTTTTAGACATAAACTCAAGATTTACTTGTACATGTTTTTTCGAGTTAATTTTTGATTCTTGACAAGAGATTAGATCGGGATATCGTGTTTCAATATCATTTAAATCTGAAGGTAAATATTCTGGGCTTGATCTCTTAGTCTTTTATTTTTCTTTTCTTTTATTTTATTTATATTTAATTGTTAACCATGCAGATCTTTAGATTTGTTTGGTTTTTATTTATTTTATGTGTTTTTGTACATAGATCTAACATTTTCAATATTATTTTTACCCTTGTTTCATTTAATCGTTCATCATCATTATTATTATTATTACTATTACTATTATTATTATTATTACTATTACTATTACTATTATTATTATTTATCATCACATATTATTATTATTATTATTATTGTTATTATTATTCTTGTTGCCGTTGTTGTTGTTATTACTATTTATTTATTATTATCATCATCATTATTATTATTATCGTTTTATGTTTTAAATAGTGATATATTAATATGTTAATTTATTTTAACATGTCATTTAATTTATTTATCCCATAATATGCTTGTTTTATTTAATTTATGTATTGTTATAAATGTTTAATTGATTTTCTTACTTCAATTACTAACATTAAGTTTATTTGTGTTTGTTTTTGTGTCAAATCTTTGTGTTCCCCTGTTTGAGTACCCGTGCGAATGAAGGAGGAGATCCAAGGAATTCTTATTTTTATTATATTTGTTATTTTTACTTTATTTGTTTCATTGAGTTATTTGGCATCTAATAATTAATTAAACCATTTATTTTATGCACGCTTAATCAAAAATCACACAAAAATATTTCTACAAATAAAATTGGATTTTCTAATAAAATGGGACCAATGTCCTAGTTTTCCATCCAAAATAAATTGTCACTTCAAAATGGTTTTTTTAATTATGCATGAGATGACCAATGTCCTCAACATTAATAAATACCCCGTTTTATGTATGATTTATGTTTTATTTACAATGGGGGTTGTATTTTGCCCCGAGTTTTGTTGTAATTTATTTTTATCTTTATTTTTGTTTTTATTTATCGTTTTATATGTGATTGATATGTGCTTTAATAAATTGCATTAATTGTGTGAGATGAAAAATGAAATTTTATAATTTAAAAACTCATTTATAATTAACCAAGGCACCAATAAGTGTGAAGTTCCGGACACCATCTCTGGTTTAGACCAACAGAGGTTTTTCCCAGTTTCTTGTAAACTGGGTGGCGACTCCAAAATACCTGAAAAGTGCTTAAAGATGTTATGGCGATGGATGATTCTTTTCAATGTTCTATTGTGAAAGGAGGTGCCGAAAATATCTCATAACACCTAAGATCGAAAAAGACACGAACCTATCCCTTGAATCCTAAAGCGGATTGCGAAGAGGGCCTTGCTAGGTTCGGTGCGCGTCACAGTGGCGACTCCACTGGGGCCTTGCTAGGTTCGGCGCACTTGTTTTTCAAGCCCAGTTTATGGCGATTGCTCCTAACAGAGTTGGGCCGACCACTGACTGGAGGGCTCGTACAATGACGACTGCAATGCTTCCATTCCCTTCCGAGGCCAGAGGCAAAGAGCCACTTAATTCAACAGTTGGACAAGGGAATGTTAAGAGGACGGAAGCGCCAACCATGAAAATGAATCAAAGGCATTTTTCAAATTTGGGCAGATCCTTATCTTGGGTTCTTAAGAGGTTAAAAAAGGAGGGTAAATTACAGCAACTACCTGCTAAGCCCACTAGAAACCAAGGACAGTTCAACCACAAGGCAGATCAGTATTGTGCCTTCCATCAGCACACCGGACATACCACAGACGATTGCAAGACCTTAAGACATGCTATTCAAGATTTAATTGATTCCAAACAGATCTCCAACCTAGAAAGGCGAAAGATGAAGAATGAGATAAATTAAGAGCCTGAGTAAGAAAAGAAGATGCGTGCCTAAATGGAGGAGGAAGACGGCTCGCGTGGACGGTGATGAGTCATCGGCCCAAGTGTCTCTGCTAGTGAAAATAAGATGGTGTTGTCCATTTAGGCCAACGTATGAAGACCCCTTCGTTTTTGAAAAAATGTTATCCAAGAAAGAAGCATCCTAATAGACAGCGAGGGAAGCAAGTTTAAAGAGCCGGACCGACATCAACAGATCCAAGGAGGTCCATGGCTAAAGAATAAAAATCAAAAGAAGAGAATAAATGCCCCCCAGGTCAAAAACCAAAAAAGGCGGCCTTGCTAAAATTTTGCGCCTCGTCAGGGTGAAAATCGAAAAAAGGCACTCTGGTCAAAAATTAGAGGCTCGAGAGAAAATATCCAATCAAGAAAACCCAAGAGGGCTTATTGGAAACAGAAGTCTGATGCTTTCAAGATCCATTTTGAGATTAAATGTGATTTTGCATTCTGAATCTGTGTTAAATGGTGATTACATATGGAGAAATCATACTGAAACATACGCAATTTTTGCAAATACATAAAACAAAAGCAGTTTAGCTCATACAGTCATCATTTTTCCAGTTCTTTTATAAAAAGAAGGATACCATTCATTGTGTGAAATCTAAATGGTTATACTCAACTTTGCTCTTGCTGGCTAGATGCCTAAGCCAATGGGCCCTGTTATCAACTATGGGATTTAACGCCCACTGGTTATGCGTACTAGTGGAAATGAAGGCATAATCTTTAACCTGCCATACAATGATCTTTATAAGTAGCCATGTCTAACGGCACCCATTCAAGCACATCGATCGGCTTATCCCGCTATCAAATTCCAGGGCACCCCATACAAAAAAAAAAAAAAAAAAAGAGGCCATTAGAGATGAAAATCGTAATTGGCACTCTAAGAAAAAATTAGGCCAAAGGGCAGGGTGAAAACCTAGGAACAGGCAGTTTGTCCTATAAAAAAATAAAATAAATAAAAGCCGCTGGATTGGGTTGGGTCCATTCTAGGAAAAAAATAAGGCACGAGATTATGTGAAAATCCGAAAAGGACGCATTTCCCTCTAAGAAAAGCTAGTGTGAAAAGCTCGTGTGAAAATCCACAAGGGACGCACTACCTTTAAAACAATGACTTTTGAAGCCTAGAGCGATGAGGCGACAATACTTTGAATAACTTCCCTTTAGGCATATGGTGCAAAATGCTCATTGACCGAGGGGCAAAGACTTGTACGGGTCAGTTCTCTTTGGAAAGATTATGGGTCGGAACCACTAAAGCCAAGACGATGCTTTTCTAGATCCTTAGGGGCATCTGACAATGTGAGCAACCAAGCAGTACCCTCAACAAATCTCTTGACCACCTAGGATGTGGTCTATCCATTTTTGCATCTCACATGCATCTAACATGCATAGATCTTTTACATATCCTCCAGTGTCTCACGTGCATTCAATCCTTCACGCGTATAGTTTTGTACACATAATTTTGTACATTAATCATTTGTTTGTGTTTCGTGTATATAGCTTTATGTATACATTTTACGCACATATGCACACATAATCTTGTGTATATGCCTTCGTGCTGATGATTTTGCAAGAAAAAAGCCAAACCAATCGATAGCTTCGGCACAATGAAGTCAAGAAGAAACATGCTCAAGTTGAAATCATGCGGTAGCTTGTAAAGTCCTTTATTAGGGCATTCTTAAGTCCTTCTTTAAAGGCATTCTCAGTCTCTTCGGAGCATTATCTTTAAGTCCTTCTTTAAAGCCATTCTCAGTCTCTTCGGAGCGTTATCTTTAAGTCCTTCTTTAAAGGCATTCTCAGTCTCATCGGAGCATTATCTTCAAGTCCTTCTTTAAAGGCATTCTCAGTCTCTTCGGAGCACTATCTTCAAGTCCTTCTTTAAAGGCATTCTCAGTCTCTTCGGAGCATTATCTTCAAGTCCTTCTTTAAAGGCATTCTCGGTCTCTTCGGACCATTATCTTCAAGTCCTTCTTTAAAGGCATTCTCGGTCTCTTCGGAGCATTATCTTTAACTCCTTCTTTAAAGGCATTCTCGGTCTCTTTAGAGCATTATCTTTAAGTCCTTCTTTAAAGGCATTCTCAGTCTCTTCGGAGCATTATCTTTAAGTCCTTCTTTAAAGGCATTCTCCGTATCTTCGAAGCATTATCTTCAAGTCCTTCTTTGAAGGCATTCTCAGTCTCTTCGGAGCGTTATCTTTAAGTCCTTCTTTGAAGGCATTCTCAGTCTCTTCGGAGCGTTATCTTTAAGTCCTTCTTTAAAGGCATTCTCAGTCTCTTCGGAGCGTTATCTTTAAGTCCTTCTTTAAAGGCATTCTCACTCGTCCTTCTTTAAAGGCATTCTCAGTCTCTTCGGAGCGTTATCTTTAAGTCCTTCTTTAAAGGCATTCTCAGTCTCTTCGGAGCGTTATCTTTAAGTCCTTCTTTAATGACATTCTCAGTCTCTTCGGAGCGTTATCTTTAAGTCCTTCTTTAAAGGCATTCTTAGTCTCTTCGGAGCATTATCTTTATGTCCTTCTTTAAAGGCATTCTCAGTCTCTTCGGAGCATTATCTTTATGTCCTTCTTTAAAGGCATTCTCAGTCTCTTCGGAGCATTATCTTTAAGTCCTTCTTTAAAGGCATTCTCAGTCTCTTCGGGCCATTATCTTTAAGTCCTTCTTTAAAGGCATTCTCAGTCTCTTCGGAGCATTATCTTTAAGTCCTTCTTCAAAGGCATTCTCAGTCTCTTTGGAGCATTATCTTTTAGTCCTTCTTCAAAGGCATTCTCAGTCTCTTCGGAGCAGTATCTTTAAGTCCTTCAAAGGCATTCTCAGTCTCTTCGGAGCATTATCTTTAAGTCCTTCTTCAAAGGAATTCTCAGTCTCTTCGGAGCATTATCTTTAAGTCCTTCTTTAAAGGCATTCTCAGTCTCTTCGAAGCATTATCTTTATGTCCTTTTTCAAGACATTTTCAGTCTCTTCAGAGCATTATCCCTTAAATCCTTCTTCTAAAACATCCCCGATCTTTTCAGAGCCTTAAGTTTTTCCAAATCCTTTCAACCCAGGAACAGCTGCACTTTGAATCTTGGTAGCGATTCAGTGCAACCTCAGAACTTTCGCACTTTGAATCTTGGTAGCGATTCGGTGCAACCTCAGAACTTTCGTACTTTGAATCTTGGTAGCGATTCGGTGCAAGCACTTTGAATCTTGGTCGCGATTCAGTGCAACCTCATAACTTTCGCACTTTGAATCTTGGTAGCGATTCGATGCAAGCACTTTGAATCTTGGTAGCGATTCAGTGCAACCTCAGAACTTTCGCACTTTGAATCTTTGTAGCAATTCTGTAATGGTCCGGTTTTTATACCCTCCCCGGAACATATCCCGTCGGGAGATCCCTGCGTACAGAGATGTCCCGAGCCGCTACTCACAGAACTTTACGCCCCCCTTGTGCGATTGTGCCTTCGTGGGATTCGAACTCAGGACCTGGGGATAAATCCTTAAATTCTTAGAATCCCACTACCATTAGGCTAGTCTAACTGTAACACCCCCATCGCCGTCCCCGTTGGAAGGACGCCGATGGACGCGCTACACGACGCTCACATATACAGATATACACATGCACAATGCGGAAGCATACATTCATACATAACATGCATACAGAAATACGGATTAATTAAAAACTTACCTTGCGGTGCAGAGTGAACATGTAATAACTCACGCACAAGCAGGCACTAAGCAGAAGCATACACAGAAGCATACATATGACCATTCAACGGAAGCATAAACGAAATAATAAAACAAAGGAATAACTAAACATAAGGACATACTAACTATTACATTCCCAAACGAAAACTCAAGAACGAAACATAATAATTACATATACAATACTACCGAATACCAAAAGCTGAAATAAAGAAGCTGAACAAAATACAGAACTTCTAACTCCTACGTGGCCGACCCTGCAGAAGCGCGACTCGATCAGAACCAAACCTGCCACCTGCACGGAAAAGAAATCCGTGCTAAGCGATAACGCTTAGTGGGGAGAACACACAAGAATATGGACGGCCATTCACAATGGTCGTCGAGGCAAAACACATTCAGATGACAAATGCAGATATTCATGGCATATCAATAATCAGGCTGCACAATAAAGGCATTCAATCGATAACTCACAAACAGACCATAAACCCATGTCCAGGATATACCAAAACAGACATAATACAATATACGATACAAATATCATCATGCCGAACTATATACTATAACTCATGCATAAACCTACATGGGTATCAAATGATAGCATCTTACCATGCGGAGTCACAAGAGCTATACACATGCAATAAATATCACTAAGTACCCACGCCTGAACTGACAACCTAATAATCATGTTAAGTATACACACTAGTCAAATATCCAAAGGGTAACATTTAGAGCATCACAATACCGCTGCGCAACTCTAAAATATATTAAGCATCAAGCAGAAACATTCAGATAACAGAGACTGACGGCATAACCACTTAGTATTACATTCATATCATCATCATGCAGAGAGTACAGTAATCATCACATACTTACCATCACAGCTGCTTCGGTTCACAAGCTAATATATTAACAAAACATGTTTAAGTCTCATACGTAAATTCTCTAGTTGCATCATAATCAAAACATTCAGAAACTTATAACAAATCACATGACAAGTACGGATAATCATATTAGATATAAAGTCATGTTTATTTAAAACAGACATACATTCTGAAGCCCATAGTCACGTTCATATACATATAAACTGAATCCTGAGATCTTTATCATAATCAAACGGATATCACATTCATATAGTTATTTCAAAGTAATACAAACCAGTAAAGCACCTGCTGACTCACAATAGTGGATAACGAGTGTACTGAACTGATTAGTACCTTACGGGTACAAGTCGAAAACCATTTTATTTTGTCACAAACGCATTTTACTGATGGGGGATCTTAACCCGATCCAAATTCATTAAAAAGGACCACGAGGATCCGTACTGAGGGGGGTTCGCGAGGAACCATACGGGGGACCTGATCAGGGTCCAATACGTTCAAAGGGCGCTGCAGCTACTGAAAGACTCTATTAGGCATGCCTAACTATCCACTAGACTGACTCTCGCAGGTCATGCATAAAACAATACACATTTCGAATAGCACAACGCATAAATATATATATATATATATATACATCATGCATAAATCAGAGTACAGTAGACATATAAATATGCTCATAAGGTTGGTCATATCTCATGCATTCCCATTGCAAAACATAAGACAGTCAATATACTTAATATTTAAACACTGTTCTAAAGCATGCCAAGAATCAGGTATAAAAGCACTACCATGCTAATGATTATCAACACAAAGTCTTAATCATGCGTTAGGCGAAGATACTAAGCATAAATCATGCATAGTCCAAATTACATTTAACCTAACACATTGAGTTCCCAGGCTAAAGTATAATCATGCATTCAGACATTTACCATATTATTCATATAAATATAGCATAGCATAATATCATTCATACCTCATTCAAGTCATATTCTGAACCATGCAATAGGTCAATCAATCGTATTTTATCCCTACTTAATTTACTAAAGCATATCAGGAACACATGTGGAAACATATTGTGCTAATGACCAAAGACGCATCATCTAAATCGGGGAAAGTTACTACATAATCTTAAGCATGGCAATTATTCTTAAAGAAGAAGCAAACTAAAGATATGCATGACATAATTCACATTAAGACAGAACATGTTTGAGAACTAACAGTCAGAAAGTTAACCTTTATAAATCCTTCGCATTCAAAATATGACATGCAATACATATCACAATAATAAACATATTACAGTCCAAACCATACTGTTAAAATCCCACAGTCATTTAACAGGATCACTGTAATCCAAAACTGATTCCAAAATACTACATATAACTTATCTTAGATAACATATTATTAATACCAAATAAATTGGAATAATTAGTCATGTCATCAAGATCATATAAAACACAGTAGAGGAAAATACCCTGAAAAGCTTTTGAAAACCATTTAATAAAAACTGGACACTTGGGAAGGAAAAACAGAAGCAAAACAGAACATGAGGGTTGCTCACGTCGCGTGAGCATAGCTCACGCCTCGTGAGCAATCTGCTCACGTCGTGAGCATTGCTCACGTAACGTGAGCAATCTGCTCACGTCGTGAGCCTTGCTCACGTAACGTGAGCTACATCTCTTGCCCTCTTCTTCTTTCCCGAAATCGCGAACCTGCAGATTTCCATCCTTTTCCAGAAAATCAAAGAACTCGATAAAAACTATTTTCAATCTAATTCAAACACCTCTAGAACTCATCTTACCTTTCAATTGATGTCCCAAACAGCATAAACAAGATAATTGCAACTTAAATCAACAATCAAAACCATGCATAACATAGTTAATCCAATTAAGAACATAAACCCTAAAAACAATTACAGTAAGTTCCAAATACCATTACAGTAAGTTCCAAATGTATCAATCTGTACTTTGATTCAAAGTCATGCATGCAAACACAGTACCCAAAATACGACTTGCATAAACTCATCTCAATCATTCAATTACTGGAAATCAAACACCAAAAACCATTCATAATCCAAGAAGAAAATGGGGCAGAGACAAAAACCCAAAACCAAAATAAAGAACACAGAGCTCCCAAACCTCAAAATCACGTTCCAAAAACACAGCTTCCAGCTTCACTCCTCAATCCTTGCCTTGCCTTTACTATGCTCTTTCTTACAATCCAAAGCTTGCACATACAAGAAACCACACAACCCTTAGTCCAAACCTTAACTGAAGATGAAACCAGATAAAGAAGAAGAAGAAGAACAGGAGAACGTTAATTCTAACTTACCTCTTCAAAGCAAAGCACAACCCAAGCCAACCACAACTCCAAGCCAAGGAAAATGAAAGGAAAAGCAAAGGAAGGGAGAAGAGAAGAAGAAGGGAAAGCGTGAGAGGAGGGGGACGGGAATGCAATCTCTGTTCCCTCTCTCTTCCACTTTCTTTTCTTCTTTTCCCCATTCACTGCCCACCTAACAGTCCACTTGGCAACATCCTATTGGACCCCAAACTCCACTTAGCATTTCAAACCAAGGCACAATACTAGAGTCATACCCAACCATTGCCTTAATAAATATCTTGTCTTAATGCTCTTTAGTCCTTAGACAAAATACAATTCACTCACTTACACAATTCTTTCTTTACCAAATTAATTATCTTATCAATTAGGTCCTTAACACTCCAAATTTCACATGCACAAAATTACTGAAATACCCTTCCGATCCCGACTTAGCATGCACAATCCAACCAGGGCTATTTTGGGGTGTGACAACTCTTCCCTCCTAAAAGAATTTCGTCCTCGAAATTCAAAGCGAAACACTTACATCCACACAACCCAAACAAACAAAACTTACTTAGACAAAAACTTGCAAAGTAACTTACCAGAAGAACCTGCGGTCTCCTTCGAATCCTTGTTAGATGCCACAAACTCTGAAGACACTCGAGAAGATCTGAGCAAATCCTCCACATCCTTTCTAGCTTGCCCAGCTAGACTCTCATTCCTCTTCTTAGGACAAACTGCAATCCGGTGTTCCATACTGCCACACCTGAAACAAGCACCTGAAAGCTTCCGACATGGACCACGATGTCGCTTCTAACAGTGCTGACATACTGACGGTACCCACTTCTTACACTTATTCCCATGTTGCTTCTGAAATTGTTGACACGCTGAAGGTTCTCGAACCCTCTTCCCTGCTGGCACTTCACTAACCGATCCTTTTCTCTTCTGAGGAACATGCTGAACGAAATCTTGAGAAACACGAGGAGCAGTCAATCTATCCAAAATCCGAATCAACCCTTGTACAAGAGCCCTATCCTCAGAAACCCGACCAGAATCTTCAACTGAAAGATGCTCTGAAACATCCTGATCAGCACTAACTCGATTCACACTTTCTGTAGTCTCGCCCACATTCTCACTAGGATCAGACTCCATCTAGACATGACACAAAACAAGACGCATCTGCATTAGGCCACGACACAAAACCGACTCTCATGCAAAGACTCAACACATAACAAACAACACACCCAGAACCATCAAACCTGGGCTCTGATACCACTAACTGTAACACCCCCATCGCCGTCCCCGTTGGAAGGATGCCGACGGACGCGCTACACGACGCTCACATATACAGATATACACATGCACAATGCGGAAGCATACATTCATACATAACATGCATACAGAAATACGGATTAATTAAAAACTTACCTTGCGGTGCAGAGTGAACATGCAATAACTCACGCACAAGCAGGCACTAAGCAGAAGCATACATAGAAGCATACATATGACCATTCAACGGAAGCATAAACGAAATAATAAAACAAAGGAATAACTAAACATAAGGACATACTAACTATTACATTCCCAAACGAAAACTCAAGAACGAAACATAATAATTACATATACAATACTACCGAATACCAAAAGCTGAAATACAGAAGCTGAACAAAATACAGAACTTCCAACTCCTACGTGGCCGACCCTGCAGAAGCGCGACTCGATCAGAACCAAACCTGCCACCTGCACGGAAAAGAAATCCGTGCTAAGCGATAACGCTTAGTGGGGAGAACACACAAGAATATGGACGGCTATTCACAATGGTCGTCGAGGCAAAACACATTCAGATGACAAATGCAGATATTCATGGCATATCAATAATCAGGCTGCACAATAAAGGCATTCAATCGATAACTCACAAACAGACCATAAACCCATGTCCAGGATATACCAAAACAGACATAATACAATATACGATACAAATATCATCATGCCGAACTATATACTATAACTCATGCATAAACCTACATGGGTATCAAATGATAGCATCTTACCATGCGGAGTCACAAGAGCTATACACATGCAATAAATATCACTAAGTACCCACGCCTGAACTGACAACCTAATAATCATGTTAAGTATACACACTAGTCAAATATCCAAAGGGTAACATTTAGAGCATCACAATACCGCTGCGCAACTCTAAAATATATTAAGCATCAAGCAGAAACATTCTGATAACAGAGACTGACGGCATAACCACTTAGTATTACATTCATATCATCATCATGCAGAGAGTACAGTAATCATCACATACTTACCATCACAGCTGCTTCGGTTCACAAGCTAATATATTAACAAAACATGTTTAAGTCTCATACGTAAATTCTCTAGTTGCATCATAATCAAAACATTCAGAAACTTATAACAAATCATATGACAAGTACGGATAATCATGTTAGATATAAAGTCATGTTTATTTAAAACAGACATACATTCTGAAGCCCATAGTCACGTTCATATACATATAAACTGAATCCTGAGATCTTTATCATAATCAAACGGATATCACATTCATATAGGTATTTCAAAGTAATACAAACCAGTAAAGCACCTGCTGACTCACAATAGTGGATAACGAGTGTACTGAACTGATTAGTACCTTACGGGTACAAGTCGAAAACCATTTTATTTTGTCACAAACGCATTTTACTGATGGGGGATCTTAACCCGATCCAAATTCATTAAAAAGGACCACGAGGATCCGTACTGAGTGGGGTTCGCGAGGAACCATACGGGGGACCTGATCAGGGTCCAATACGTTCAAAGGGCGCTGCAGCTACTGAAAGACTCTATTAGGCATGCCTAACTATCCACTAGACTGACTCTCGCAGGTCATGCATAAAACAATACACATTTCGAATAGCACAACGCATAAATATATATATATATATATACATCATGCATAAATCAGAGTACAGTAGACATATAAATATGCTCATAAGGTTGGTCATATCTCATGCATTCCCATTGCAAAACATAAGACAGTCAATATACTTAATATTTAAACACTGTTCTAAAGCATGCCAAGAATCAGGTATAAAAGCACTACCATGCTAATGATTATCAACACAAAGTCTTAATCATGCGTTAGGCGAAGATACTAAGCATAAATCATGCATAGTCCAAATTACATTTAACCTAACACATTGAGTTCCCAGGCTAAAGTATAATCATGCATTCAGACATTTACCATATTATTCATATAAATATAGCATAGCATAATATCATTCATACCTCATTCAAGTCATATTCTGAACCATGCAATAGGTCAATCAATCGTATTTTATCCCTACTTAATTTACTAAAGCATATCAGGAACACATGTGGAAACATATTGTGCTAATGACCAAAGACGCATCATCTAAATCGGGGAAAGTTACTACATAATCTTAAGCATGGCAATTATTCTTAAAGAAGAAGCAGACTAAAGATATGCATGACATAATTCACATTAAGACAGAACATGTTTGAGAACTAACAGTCAGAAAGTTAACCTTTATAAATCCTTCGCATTCAAAATATGACATGCAATACATATCACAATAATAAACATATTACAGTCCAAACCATACTGTTAAAATCCCACAGTCATTTAACAGGATCACTGTAATCCAAAACTGATTCCAAAATACTACATATAACTTATCTTAGATAACATATTATTAATACCAAATAAATTGGAATAATTAGTCATGTCATCAAGATCATATAAAACACAGTAGAGGAAAATACCCTGAAAAGCTTTTAAAAACCATTTAATAAAAACTGGACACTTGGGAAGGAAAAACAGAAGCAAAACAGAACATGAGGGTTGCTCACGTCGCGTGAGCTATCGTGAGCAATCTGCTCACGTCGTGAGCATTGCTCACGTAACGTGAGCCTTGCTCATGTAACGTGAGCTACATCTCTTGCCCTCTTCTTCTTTCCCGAAATCGCGAACCTGCAGATTTCCATCCTTTTCCAGAAAATCAAAGAACTCGATAAAAACTATTTTCAATCTAATTCAAACACCTCTAGAACTCATCTTACCTTTCAATTGATGTCCCAAACAGCATAAACAAGATAATTGCAACTTAAATCAACAATCAAAACCATGCATAACATAGTTAATCCAATTAAGAACATAAACCCTAAAAACAATTACAGTAAGTTCCAAATACCATTACAGTAAGTTCCAAATGTATCAATCTGTACTTTGATTCAAAGTCATGCATGCAAACACAGTACCCAAAATACGACTTGCATAAACTCATCTCAATCATTCAATTACTGGAAATCAAACACCAAAAACCATTCATAATCCAAGAAGAAAATGGGGCAGAGACAAAAACCCAAAACCAAAATAAAGAACACAGAGCTCCCAAACCTCAAAATCACGTTCCAAAAACACAGCTTCCAGCTTCACTCCTCAATCCTTGCCTTGCCTTTACTATGCTCTTTCTTACAATCCAAAGCTTGCACATACAAGAAACCACACAACCCTTAGTCCAAACCCTAACTGAAGATGAAACCAGATAAAGAAGAAGAAGAAGAACAGGAGAACGTTAATTCTAACTTACCTCTTCAAAGCAAAGCACAACCCAAGCCAACCACAACTCCAAGCCAAGGAAAATGAAAGGAAAAGCAGAGGAAGGGAGAAGAGAAGAAGAAGGGAAAGCGTGAGAGGAGGGGGACGGGAATGCAATCTCTGTTCCCTCTCTCTTCCACTTTCTTTTCTTCTTTTCCCCATTCACTGCCCACCTAACAGTCCACTTGGCAACATCCTATTGGACCCCAAACTCCACTTAGCATTTCAAACCAAGGCACAATACTAGAGTCATACCCAACCATTGCCTTAATAAATATCTTGTCTTAATGCTCTTTAGTCCTTAGACAAAATACAATTCACTCACTTACACAATTCTTTCTTTACCAAATTAATTATCTTATCAATTAGGTCCTTAACACTCCAAATTTCACATGCACAAAATTACTGAAATACCCTTCCGATCCCGACTTAGCATGCACAATCCAACCAGGGCTATTTTGGGGTGTGACAAATTCGGTGGAAGCACTTTGAATCTTAGTAGCGATTCAGTGCAACCTCTGAGCTTTCACACTTTGAATCTTGGTAGCGATTCAGTGCAATCTCAGAACTTTCGCACTTTATAATCTTCGTAGCGATTCGGTGCAACCACACTGTAGCCTAGATGGCAGCTCACTTATGTCCAAAGACATCCGCACTTTGTAGTCTTGTTAGCGACTCGGTGCAGCTCGAGAGAGCATTCTTTGCGTTTCGTAAGTTCGGAGTGGACTTGGCGCATCATTATTCAAGGATGGAACCCGCATCTCGCAAGTTCAAAGTAAGTTTGCAGTTCGGGAGATTCTCATAACAACGAGAAAGACGTCGCCTCAGGTATGCGCTTCTTTCCTCTTTCCTGAATTTTGGCTCAATTAGGCACCTATATGCTAAACTAGGCACCTATATGCTCAACTAGGCACCTATATGCTAGTTTCCCCAAAATTGGGGGCAACTATAGACACCAAGTCCCGAGTCGATCCAAGATCAGGATTACCCGATGATGAAAATAAAGACTAATTCACGACTAAGAAAATAGGAATCGATCATCTATTTGTCAAGTTCTTTTATTTTCCTCAAAATCTTGTTAAAGTGTTTATTCTTATTTTTATTTTTATTTTATTTTTATTTGTATTTTTATTTTTATCCTTGTTTTTATATTTCATTTTATTATATTTTCTAAAATAAAAAAAATTAATTAAAAAAAATCGCGAGCGTCGTGCGCCGCGGCGCGCATGCGCTAAGCGCAGCGCCCGTTGCGCGCGAAAGGGTGACGCGCACCCTCCGCGTGCAGCTGCGCATTGCTAAAGTGCTCGTAGCGCACACCGAGTAGCATGCTGCGCGCGCTGCTCGCCCGCTCGCCGATCCTGCCCAGTCCCTCGCCGACAGCCCCGTTTTTTGCCGATTTGCGATTTTTTTCATTCTTTAGGTTAAAAAATTATTTTTTTCTTTTGATTTTTTCAAATTTTATCAAAATTTAATAAATATTGGTCAAATTGGATGGAAATTCAAAGTCAAAAAATGACAAAAATTAATTAAAAATAAATAAAAATATTAATTTACCATATTTGACTTTAGGGATTTGATTTTGAATTTTTAAGTGTTTTTTGTTGAAATTTGTGAGGTGGGATCTTGGACAAATCTATAGGGGAGCTGGAGGTGGGAGAAAATTGGAGTTTTTACTGGAGAATTAATTTCATTTGAGAGAGGGGAAAAAAGAGGGGTTTTTGAGAGTAAGGATATGCTCTCTAGAAAAATACATTTTTTCTAAGTCATTTAGGGGGAAATTTTCTTGAAAGGAGTTAGTGGTTTTTGCTGGAAAAAAAGGATTGAATGTTCTTGGAGTTCATCTTTTCTCATTCTTAAAAAATTAAAATCATTTTCTTCCATTTTCTTAATTCTCTTCTTTTAAATCTACAAGTTTTCATCTTAAATTCCATTCTAGTTTTTTATCTCTAAAAAATTCTTGATTGATCTTGAAAACTTTGAGAAAGGAAAATCAATTCCTTGACTTGAATTTTCAGATCATATATTAAACACAAAAAAATCAAATCATTTTTCTTAGTATTAATGTTCTTGAGTTTTTTAGACATAAATTCAAGATTTACTTGAACATGTTTTTTCGAGTTAATTTTTGGATCTTGACAAGAGATTAGATCGGGATATCGTGCTTCAATATCATTTAAATCTGAGGGTAAACATTCTAGGCTTGATCTCTTAGTCTTTTATTTTTCTTTTCTTTTATTTTATTTATATTTAATTGTTAACCGTGCAGATCTTTACATTTGTTTGGTTTTTATTTATTTTATGTGTTTTTGTACATAGATCTACCATTTATAATATTATTTTTACCCTTGTTTCATTTAATCGTTCATCATCATTATTATTATTATTACTATTACTATTATTATTATTATTATTATTATTACAATTGCTATTATTATTATTATTTATCATCACATATTATTATTATTATTATTGTTATTATTATTATTATTCTTGTTGCTGTTGTTGTTGTTATTACTATTTATTTATTATTATCATCATCATTGTTTTTATTATCATTTTATGTTTTAAATAGTGATATATTAATATGTTAATTTATTTTAACATGTCATTTAATTTATTTATCCCATAATATGCATGTTTTATTTAATTTATGTATTGTTATAAATGTTTAATTGATTTTCTTACTTCGATTACTGACATTAAGTTTATTTGTATTTGTTTTTGGTGTCAAATCTTTGTGTTCCCCTGTTTGAGCACCCGTTCGAATGAAGGAGGAGATCCAAGGAAATGTTATTTTTCATTGTATTTGTTATTTTTTCCTTATTTGTTTGATTGAGTTATTTGGCATGTAATAATTAATTAAACCATTTATTTTATGCACGCTTTATCAAAAATATTTCTACAAATAAAATTGGATTTTCTAATAAAATGGGACCAATGTCCTAGTTTTCCATCCAAAATAAATTGTTACTTCAATTTTTTTAATTATGCATGAGAGGACCAATGTCCTCAACATTAATAAATACCCCGTTTTATGTATGATTTATGTTTTATTTACAATGAGGGTTGTATTCCGCCCCTAGTTTTGTTGTAATTTATTTTTATCTTTATTTTTGTTTTTATTTATCGTTTTATATGTGATTGATATGCGCTTTAATAAATTGCATTAATTGTGTGAGATGAAAAATGAAATTTTATAATTTAAAAACTCATTTATAATTAACCAAGGCACCAATAAGTGTGAAGTTCCGGATACCATCTCTGGTTTAGACCAACAGAGGTTTTTCCCAGTTTTTTGTAAACTGGGTGGCGACTCCAAAATACCTCAAAAGTGCCTAAAGATGTTATGGCGATGGATGGTCCTTTTCAATGTTCTATTGTGAAAGGAGATGCCGAAAATCTCTCATAACACCTAAGATCAAAAAATATGCAAACCTATCCCTCGAATCCTGAAGCGAATTCCGAAGAGGGCCTTGCTGGGTTTGGCGCGGGTCACAGACGTCCTCGAAGAAGAAATTTCAAAGTCCAAACTTGCAACTACCCTTGCTGCTCGCAAGAGGGTTGCCATGGCCTTAGAATAAAAAGTCGACCGTATAAGCGTGACAGCTGCGTTGGCACTCGGGGGGCGGAAGAAGTATCGCCGACTAGAACAGCCCAGAAAAATTATTTTAGCATAGAGTGGCCTTTGCCTCAAGCATTAGAGAGGAACCTACGACCAGAATCGGCTAGGCTAGCTAGAGATTAAGGGCAACTGAAACGTCATCTACACGCAAGATATTTGAGGGACGATGGCCAAACAATGAAAGGTCAAATCCAGAATCCCATTAATAGCAAACAGCTGGTGATCCTTGAAGGTGGGAGCAATATCATTGGGGGAGATAATCAGGGGAACTTGCGTCTCAATGATAACATTGTGAGAGATGTTAGAGCCACCAAGATTTCAACCGTTGGAACTACTCAAGGCTATTATACTATCTGGGATAAGGCTTTATCTAAGCCCCTCTTTCATTTCATCGATAAGTGAAAGTTACAACCAAAGCCTGTAAAACCCACCAGGAGCCAGGGGCGTCCTAGTCATCAAGCAGATTAGTACTGTGTCTACCATCAACATACTGGGCATGAGACTGATGGGTGCCGAACTCTAAGGAAACAAGTTTAATATCTAATTGATGAGGAGCTAAGAGGTGGGGAAGATAGTTCCTGAGTATGATAATGAACCATTAGTCAAAGCAACTGTGTTAGTGGAAACAGGAAGAAGATAGCTATTTACATGTTCTTTTTATTCTAGAACTATTTGATAATGACATTTTAATTCTAGTTTTTGTTAAATGAAATGAATGGTTTTTGCTTATTTGTGTAATATTTATTGTAATTTCACTGTGCATAATCATGATCACGACTCATTCATATTTGACATTGATTAAACTGAGGTCATCCCATGTAATCTCGAGGACTTTGGAGAACCCGAAGAAAATCTTGATAGCATCTGATATAACTCCTGAAGAGAGATTAAAATTTGAGAGAATAAAAAAACTGTGAAAAAGTCTTTGCCTGGACCTATGAAGACATGCCAAGAATTGATCGAGAAAGTTGCTGAACATGCCATTCCAACCAATCTAGGATGCAGGCCAGTCAAGCAGAAGCTCAAAAGGCTCAGAACAGAGTGGGCAGAGAAGGTAAAAGAGGAGGTGCATAGACAAATTGAGCCTAAGTTCTTAGATGAGGTTCAACACCAAACATGGTTAGCTAATGTTGTCCCCGTAGCCAAAAAGGACGGAAAGGTTCGAGTGTGTGAGACCAGAACAAAGCTTGCCCGAAGGATGATTTTCCTTTGCCTTGTGTAGATGTCCTAGTGGATAGCACAGCCGCCTACAGTATGTATAGTTTCATGAATGGATACACTGGGTACAATCAGATCCTCAACAAGATAGCAGATCGGATCTAGACGGCTTTCATCACAAAATGGGGTAGTTTTTCCTATAGGGTTATGCCTTTGGGGTTAAAAAATGCTGGAGTGACCTATCAAAGAATAGCCACCAAAATTTTTGATGACTTGTTCCATAAAGAGGTAGAGGTGTATGTTGATGATATGATGATAAAGTTAGTTACTTGAGAGGGTCATTTCGAGGCTTTTGAGAAGTTCTTTCAGAGGATCGACAAGTACAATCTTCACCTCAACCCCAGGAAGTGCATATTAGGAGTCACCTCAGGTAAAACTGCTGGGCCATGTGATAACTCAAAAGGGAATCAAGGTGGATCCCTATAAGGCCAAAGCTATCCGAGAAATGCTAATACCTCGAAAGGAAAAAGAGATCAAGTGTTTTTTAGGCAAACTGCAATACATCGGCAGGTTCATCTCTGAGCTCGCTTTAGTATGCAAACTGATCTTTAAGCTTCTGTGGAGGAATCAGCGAGTTTAGTGCGACAACAGTTTCTAGAAAGCTTTGGAAACCTTCAAAGAATATCTTCTACACCCTCCAGTTTTGCGACCGCCATGGCCAGTTAAGCTATTAATCCTTTACCTAGCAATAGGGGAGAATTCTGTAGGCACCATGATGGGCCAAGAAGATTAATTTGGGGTGGAATTTATAGTTTACTACCTTAATAAAAAATTCCTTCCTTACAAAGCCAAGTATAGCAAGGTGGAAAAGATCTGTTTAGTAGTAATCTGGGTTTTGAAAAAACTAAGACACTACTTCCATTCTTACAAGGTGTCGGCAGTTGCTAAACAAAACCCTCTTCAATATCTTCATGAAGCACCCTCCTTGTTAGGAAAAATGGGCACATGGCTGATATTGCTACAAGAATTTGATTTGGAGTACATCACTAGAAAGACAATCAAGGGTCGGGTAGTTGTAGAGTTTCTAGCCGATCATTCGATCAAAGGCGATCAATTTGAATATGAATTCCCAGACGAAGACGTGGCAACTATCACAGTGCAAAACTCGCAGATGTACTTTGATGGAGCAGTGAATAGCATAGGAGTTGGAGTAGGAGTAATTTTGGTAACCCCAAGGTGTGAGAAGCTTCCCTTAGCTAAGAAACTGAGATATAAAGCCACCAATAACCAACCTAAGTACGAGAGTTGCATTTTTGGGTTGGAAGCACTCTCAACCGAGTAGCGGAGGTCTTCGAAGCCTCATCCTTAGTAGTCCATTAGGTTAGGGGTGAATGGTCCATCAAGGAAGAATGACTATTACCATACATAAAGTGCATGAAGAATCTAAGTGGTTAGTTTGAAATCTGTGCTTTTAGCCATGTGCCTTGAGATGAACACCAATTAGCAGATGCCCTGGCCACCCTTGTATCTATGTGGGATAACCCCGAAGGAATAGTCACGAAGCCCGTATTGATTTTTAGTTTAGACAAGCCATACTTTGAGACCGAGCAGATCATGGATGTTGAGGTTATTGGTGGAAAGCCATGATATTACAGTGTCCAGAGTTATTTAGAAAAGTCAATATTCCCAAACGAGGCCAATAAAAAGGACCAAAGGATGATTTGCAAGCTATCCACCCAGTTCATCAGTGTAGATGGTGTGCAGTAAAATAGGCAAGCTGATGGCATACAGCTAAAATGCTTAGACGAGATGAAGGCCAAGAAGGTTAAGGAGGAGACGCATGCTGGGGTCTGTGGAGCTCATATGAATGGCCTAGCTCTAGCAAAGAAAATGATGAGACAGAGGTTCTATTGACTTATAATGGATACGGATTGCTCGAGCTTGGGGAATGGATATCTTAGGGGGAGTGCGCCTTACGGCCTCCAACGGACATATGTTCACTATAATTGCTATCACCTACCTCATCAAGTGGATAGAAGCCGAGTCCTTCAAGAAAGTCAATGCTTGAGGTATGGACAAGTTCATCGAAAGGAATCTGATATGTCGTTTTGGTCTCCTGCACCACGTAGGGTTCAAGGACAAGGGGCAGTTTATGGCCAAGGCTAGGGAGTTGCTCCAGAGGTACAACATTAAACAAAACAAGTCCTCTCTGTATTTCCCTCAAACCAATGGGGCAGGAGAGGCTGATAACAAGAAGATCTTAGTCGAGATAGGTCGAAACTACAAGGATTGGGCAGAGAAATGGCCCTTTGCACTTTAGGGATAGAGAACCAGCGTTGGAACCTCTATAAAAGTCACGTTTTATTCCTCGATATATGCGGTAAAAGCAGTACTGCCAGTCAAAGTAGAGCCCAAATCTTTAAGGGCAGTCATGGAAGCCCAGATTTCAGAAGCGGATTGGGCGTCGCAATGGCTGGAGCAGTTAAACACATCAGATGATAATAGGTTATGGGATTATTATCATAGTTAGATCTATTAGAAAATGCTTTGCTCGATCATTCGGAAAGAGAGTCAGAAAGTACCCACTAAAATAGGGAGATTTTTTCTTCAAGCAAATGAGTCTAAATGTGCCCAACAGATGAGGAAAATTCAGGCCAGCGTATGTAGGCCCATTTGTTCTTGAGAAGTTGTTGCCCAAGGGAGTGACGATTCCAACAAATAGTGACGAAAATGAGTTCGGACAACCAGTCAACATCGAAAGACCCAAGAAGTTCCATGGCTAAATACTAAAAATCAAAAGAAGGGAATAAATGCCCCGCAGGTTGAAAACCAAAAAAAGGCAGCCTTGCTAAAAATGGACACCTCATCAGGATGAAAATTGAAAAAAGGCATCCTGGGCAAAAATTAGAGGCTTGGGAGAAAATGTATAATCAAGAAAACTCGAGAGGGCTAATTGGAAATAGGAGTTTGATGCTTACAAGATCTACTCAGAGATTATATGTAGTTTTGCATTTTGAATCCATGTTAGATAATGATCATGTATGGAATCATACTGAAATGTACACAATTTTGCGGAAAGATATAAAATAAAGGCAATTAGACTCATATGTTCATTATTTTCTAGTTCTTTTTTTTTTAAAAAAAGAAACATAATTCATTATTGAATGCATCTAATTCAAACAACTATACTCTGCTCATCCTGGCTAGGCGCTTAAGTCGATTGTAATGACCCAAAATCTACCCTAGTAGTATTTTGGCTTAACTAGGGTAATTGGATGAGGTTGAACGGGATTTTAATTTGGATTTAGGTGTAATTGGGAAATTGAGGACCCAATTGAAAAGAATAAATAAGTTTAAGTGGCGAAAGTGTTATTATGCATGATTGAGATTAGAAGTTAGTTTAATTAACACTAAGTGGAATTGAATTAATTTAAGCAAGATTGGAGAGGATGAGGTGGATTTCTGGGTGCCAAACTCAGCTTGTGACACCTCACCCTAATTCATGCAATATATAGTATGTGGATGAGAGATAAATGGACAAAATTTGTATGTTGTTCAGCCATTTCTCACGTGTTCATCTTCTTTATCTGTTCCTCTCTCATTTCTTTAGAGTGACTCTTTGAATTTTGGTTGAATTGGATCAAGTATTGCTTGTGATATGTTATATTTCTTCAAGTCAAGGTAAGTGGTTTACATAGTTGGTACTTGTTCTTCTTCTCCTCCATCTTTTTTTTTGGTATTGATCAATTATTTCAAATTCTTCAATTTGGATTATGTAATGGCCTCGGATATACACTAGCAAAAAATTGTTTTAATTAGGGTAATTGGGATGAGATTGCATTGAGTATGTTAATTGAGGACTTAAGTATAAGTTAATGAAGGACTTGATTGAATAACCAAAAGAAGGTTAAGTATCTTATTTGCAATTGTGCATGATTAATAATAAATGGGGAGTAATTAGTGTTAAAGATGTTTAGCTAAATCAAATTTAGATTAAGGGAGTAATGAAGTCCACGTGTGAGCTAAGGAAGTTGACACTTCTTCCTTTGCATGTAATATAAGGGTTGGTAGAGAGAGAAAGTTACGAGCTTGCACATGTATTCAGCCATTCCCTTCTCTCTCAAATTCTTCTTCTTCTTCTTCTTCCAACTCGTGCTTCTCTCTAAGGGAAAACCTGTAAAATGTTGAATTATATAGTTCTTATGTTTAGATTCTGAAGATTAGCAAGGTAAGTGTTTGGTTGTGCTTTTCTTCTACTTCTATTTTCTGGATTCTGAGTTTTTATGGATATTGACATTGGTGTACCAATTCTGGAAATTGGACTTATTTTGGTGGTTAAAGAATTGAAGAAGATTAAGGGAAATGCTAAAGTTGGTGAACCTAGTTCAAAAGGAGCTCTTTAGGAGCACAAGAGAAGAGATTTGGGAACCACCCTTTGAATGTTAAATTTTGTTATCTTTCATGAAATATGGACTTTGTATGTTTGATTGTGAAATTATGTATATATATAATAAGTTGAAGTGTTGAGTGATGAGCTTGTATAATGAATTATGAACCAAGATATGTATATGGCCTAATTTATGTGGCTAAGTGAGTAATAGATCTATTTGAATATGCCATGTTAAGGTTGCTATAACTTCTTGAATTGAAGTCTAATTGAGTTGCAATTGGTATTGTGGAAAGTTAATTAGTATGAAGACATGTTGTTAGAATGACAATTGAACCTGATTTTGAAGTCTTGACTTAGCATGAGAAATGAGATTGGCAGCACGAGCTGTAACACAGCTATGTTTTGGAAGTTTTGCATAGGTCAAGGTGACAACCATAGAGATTGCCACCATGAGGTATGCAAGGATTCCATTCTACCCAGGTGAATTTGGTATGTCATGGTGACAACCAAAATGGTTATGACCGTGAGATACCATGATTTGCATTCTACCCAGCTATGCGAGGTATGTCATGGTGGCAACCAAAATGGTTGTGACCGTGAGATACCATGGGTTGAATTCTGCTTGGCCATGTGGGGTATTTCATGGTGACAACCAAAATGGTTGTGACCATGAGATAACCAAGAATTGCATTCTGTCCAAGTGGTGTATGTCACGGTGACAACTAAAATGGTTGTGACCGTTAGATACTTTATGTTGCATTATGCTTTCGAACTTTGGTATGTCAAGGTGACAACCAAACTGGTAGTGACCATGAGGTACTCTGTTCTTGGCCATCAATCTTAATTCACTCATGATTGTTATTTGATGTTTAAGTGATATTTACCCAAGCTTAGTAGCATTTAATATGCGCTTAATATCAAGACTAAATAGAGCAAATGTATGTGATTAATGAATCGTAATTGCTTGTTAAGTTGTGATCTATAATAAGCTATCCAAGAGTTAAGTGATGAGTAAATATAATAGTGTGATGATAATCAAGAATGTGAACTTGTTATCAGCTTACAAATAATCATAAATGATAAGCTATATTATCTGCTTATGTGTACTATTATAACTGATGAACATTGGATCAATTTAATCAATAATTACATTTAATAATTATAGCCTGCGAGTCAAGTAATGCATAGATAGGCATTCCTATAGGGTCTAAGTACTGCAACCCAATGCGTATGATTCCTCTACAATCACAATGTGATTTGAATCCTTATTGGATTCTTCAATGCGAAACTACTAATTATGTTGATATTTCGTACCTTAAGGTACCAATATGAACATGAGTATCTATGGATACAATGTGATACTGTACCTTTGAGTACTGATGCGATACCCGTTATCCGCATCTTTGAGTTGCAGGCAAAGCTAAAATAAATGAAATATTCACATAAGTAAATGGCTAATGGTGTATGTGTATTCAAATATGAGTATAGAAAGGTATGTAAAGGGAGATGTCAACATTTAATCTAAACTATGTAAATGCATCAATGCTATGATGAAGTGCTCATATATGAACGTAGATAAATAATTTAAAAGTGAATTCTTGCATGTTATCATTATGTGAATTGTTTATATGTATATACATGTTATATGTGTTTCCCACTAAGCGTTATCGCTTAGCACGGGTTTTCTAATCCATGTAAGTTTTGACGCGAAGTAAAATCGAAGGACGAATCTGCATTGCTGAAGGTCAACACTAGGAGTATGTATAGTATAGGTTTTGGGGCTTTGGACAATGTACTTTTGTGTATGATATGCATAATATTTCAGCAATCAAGGAATATGTAAGTTATAATGACTAAGTATGGTAAATATATGCATGTGATATGTATGTGTGCAAGTGTGCTAGTAATATGAAGAAACCTATGAAATCCGCTGCATGAGAATGTGTGTGTATTGATGAAATTTAATTGTTCAGGTTTTGGCATGCGAATCCGATAGTGTATTATGTTTTTATTTGCTGTGTAGCGACCATTCTTGGCTACGTTGGCTGAGCCAATCTCGTGGCCGGGAATGTTAGTGGTTATGCCCTAGGCCAAACATTTGGACCTTGATGTAATCATTACATTTTCATTTATATAATGGTTTTCTTCACATTAATATTATTGGCATGTTACATTATTGTAATGTTTATGAATAACAATGTTATTCATGTTGTCCCTAGTCATTTATCAATAAAGGGCATAAAGATAAATTAAGACTAGTATAAATTTGCATTGATAATCATGGGATGATTATATATGATGATATAAATCAAATATATAGGTAATTGCTAGAGAACAAAGTACTGGATAGACCCACTGTAAGATCACTTCATGGGATAGTGTCATAAGTGATCTTATAATAGATATGTTATTGAATCCTTTGACCTGAGGTTATCATAGTTTCCTACATAAGGATTATTATGTTTTGGCATAGTCAAATGTTATCTTTAATCGCATAATTATAAAGTTTATGATCGGACATAATGAGAATTATGCGGAGGAAAGTGAATAATCAAGATGGAATTTGTCCCTCTCTAATGAGAGAGATATCTATTGGTCCCCTCGATAAGTAGGACTGCAAAATGCAAGGCCATGCTCAAATGAATTGATAGTGTGATCAATGTCATTTGAATTTATCAGTCTACTTAGTGATCGAGAAATTATATGTTTGAACAATTTATGTTTGACAAGAACCATGATTTATGTTCAAAAAAGATATCATGTGACAAAAGGATAATAACATGTTATGTTGCCAGGTTAAAATTGGACTAACGATATTTATGTTATTTGGGTAGTCATAATGTCTTGCTAGAGACCAATTATGACTTGTGGGCCTTTTATGGGATTATGCCCACTGCTAACATAATATAAACCTATTGGGTCACACACCAAGTGTAACACCCCGATATCCCCGTTGGAAGGATACCGGAATGCCACACGGTCAAACATATAAACGAATCCAAAAACATACTAATAAATAAAATAAAAGATGAGATGTAAAGAAACTTTTAATTATATAGCAGTAAATCCTTTAACATATATCATATCTATATCGTTTTTTTTTACAAAAAGGGCTCGAAAGCAAATACATATACAAAAATAATTGTTCCTTTACAAAAGATTCACTTTGCTTTTAACAAGCCATGTACAAAATAACAGCAGAAGACTCAAAAATAACTTCATCCAAAAAGACTTCTAGTGGCCGACCTGCAGATATCTGACTCCAAACCGAACTCGCCACCTGCACGGGAAAAGAGCCCGTGCTAAGCGATAACGCTTAGTGGGGAGGAACAAAACAAACAAACAATATATATATATACAATATTTACAACAATAAACAATTAACTATTAAACTCTCATCATTCTCATTACACATGTACGGGGTGTACAAACATAAAGTCATACAAGAATTCATGTGCATCAATATACTTTTAAACCTGTCAATAAACATCTTAACATATTCAACACATATTAACATGTAGCCTGATTAGTCTAAAATACTCTCTAGAAGTGGATACGGTCAAATGGATACTGATAGAACACAGTATCCCAAGCATATAGAGACATGAGTCTCAAACATGTACTTTTCATATAGAGACCAAAGTCTCGCATTATATCCATATAGACCCATACAGGATCGAAACAAGGATCCAAATTGACCCACATATAACGTTTTATCATATAGCAGCTGCACACACACTCTGACCTAAGTAAGCGCTTACTTATCCACTACTATGACTTATTCAGGCTTAAAAACACAAACCATCAATTCAAGCACCAATATCAATATGAGAATTGAAATTAATACTAAACTATCATCCATGTATACATGTATACTGATCACATTTTGAAACATGTAAATATAAATATTAAATACAGAAGTTAAAAGGACCTATAACTCACATTAAAAATAATCCATACTCATGTAAATTATAAACATGTAAATCATGTACATTAATACTAATTATGACCACAAATCTCATAATTAAACAATTATTAAAATACAAATCAAATCTTTAAAACCCAAACATTTGATATGTACAGAAAACCCTTTAAACCAGAAGTTAAAACTTGGTTTTTAGAAAACAAGGCAGCTGGAAGAAGGCCGGTCACGAGTTACCCAGGCAGTGGTAACTCGTGACGCTGTTTTCTCGCGAGCGCCACGAAGAACGGGGCAGTCACGAGTCGTGACCATCCGTCACGCCTCGTGACGCCTGAGAGGAGAGGGGGAGGTCACGAGATCTTGTCTCGTGACACGCAGGGAAGAGGAGAGGTCACGAGGCGTGATGCTCCATCACGTCACGTGACTTCCCAAGGAGGGAGGTCACGGCGTGATGCTCCATCACGTCTCGTGATCTTCCTCTCACTACTTGCTCCTCCTTCTCAAAATTTCCAGAACACCTTCTCAAAATTTTCAGAACACGTAAAAACCCAGAAAACGTAAAAACAGAGTACATCAAAACTCCAAACCCCATTTGTCTAAAAACCATTTTTCATGCAAAAGTCATGCTAATACGTACCTTCAAGTCTTCAGAGCACATTTATAGCAATTATAATACAAATAACATATTTTTACTATTCAAATAGAGGTAATACCAGAACGTCAACATATCAGGATTTCTCATTCAAACTCATGCATATTCATCTCATTTACCAACTCACGTTATTCTTTTCTAACTAAATTATGTATACACAGTACATTTCTCATGCATTTTTTTATAAATAAACACACATAGTTAACGTTAACAACAAACAGCAACTAGGATCCGAAATTGAGAAAGGCAGACACTCCCAAACCTGATGATGAAGTCCAAAAATATCCACTGCACTTTTTAATCCACAATCTTCCCTTTTCCCTTCTCTATCCTCTTATCTTCAGATGCTTGCAAACAGATAAACCCATAATCATTAACCCAAGAACAGAAT
The DNA here is from genome assembly GCA_947683425.1 of Excoecaria cochinchinensis. Classification (NCBI taxonomy): domain Eukaryota; kingdom Viridiplantae; phylum Streptophyta; class Magnoliopsida; order Malpighiales; family Euphorbiaceae; genus Excoecaria; species Excoecaria cochinchinensis. The sequence continues at coordinate 12,476,687 of CANTUQ010000004.1, forward strand.
CTCTATAAACCTTAAGGAGAAGAAGAAGAACCACACGAAAACTGACAGCCACTTACCTTCTGAAGCTTCTACCAAACCCAAACCCTAGCTCCTCAATGGAAGAACACACATGCAAATGAGAAAAAGAACAGAAAATGGAGAGGGAAGGAATGGCTAACGTGAGAGAGAGCAAAAGAGAGAAAATCTCACGTCTTTAGTTTCCAGGAACTAAAAACATTCAGACCTTTCTTTTCTCTCACCCACAAGCACACACTCACTCTCCACTTGGCACACATGCACGGTTCACAAATCCACTAATACTCTTTTACCATCAGATCCAAACAATTCCCATAAAGTCCTTGTCAAATTACTCTTTACTCACTAACTAAAAATCCGTAATTTAAATCTTTATGAAAACCTTGCAATAAAATCCTCTTCTCCTCATGAAAATTACCCACTTGCCCTTAATTGTCCAATTAAAATTGCTAATTCCAATTAAGCCACTTATGGGGTGTGACAACTCTCTCCTCCTGAAGAAAATTTCGTCATCGAAATTTCCTCGCTTATCAAATACATCTCAAATACCAAAATTGAAACGAAATAAAACTTAACATATAAACACTTACCCGAAGGACCCGCGGCAACGGTCGCATATTCAGCAATCATAGCATAAGCTCTATGCCGGTTATGATCTTCCGTAGCACTAGGTCGTTGCACTGTCTTTGATGGTGCTCTCGGAGCTCTACTTCCATCACGATTGCTTCGAGTGATATTGGATCTTCTGCTTTCTTGTTGATTCTGGTCCTCTTGTCGATTAGGGCAAAATGCAAACCGATGTTCCATACTTCCGCACTTAAAACATGCGCCTGTAATCTTGCGACACGTACCCCAATGGTACCTATGACAATGCTCACACTCCGGTGCTCGATTTCCCTTATTACCATGAGGGGCTACGCTCTCTACTTGTGAAGGCACATGAACAATCTCTCTAGATCCTTGCTCGGTTGGAGTACCCTTGGACTTCTTAGTACTCGCAACTCCCCCATCCGGTGCTCTTCTCTTGCTAACCATTCTCTGCTTAATCACCTCTGATTCTTCTAACTTCATTGCCGCTGCTACAAGCTGATAATATCCCACTATCATTGCAGACAAAGGACCTCTGAACACCTCACGAAGTCCCTCTAGAAAGTGCCTACATCTGAACTCATCAGTCAACAACTGCTCGGGCACATACTTACTCAACCGGTTGAATTCCTTATCATACTCACTCACGGTCATTCCCCGCTGCTTCAAACTAATGAACTCTCTCCACTTAGCTTCTTGGTAAGCCTTCGTCACATACTTTTGCTCAAACTCTTGCTTGAAGTATTCCCAAGTCAGTTCAGCTGGTCGTTGCGGATTCCTCATCACAAGTTCCCACCAATCATATGCTGATCCTTGAAGCAACGATATTGCACAAGAAGCTCTCTGATCTGCGGGACATCTAATCTCTTGCAGAATCCTACCTACCCTCTTCAGCCAAACTCAGCCACATCTGATTCATCCAAGGCAGTCCCATGAAAGTCTTCTGCCCCTCTCTTTCTTAACAACTCAGTTGGAGCCTTAGGAGCAGTCAACCTATCAACCACTTGCAGTAACCCTTGTACTAACGCTGGATCAAAACCAACTCCTCTATTTGCACCCACAGCTGGTGCAGGTTCCCGCTCATGCCTATCCTATCCAACTGGATCACCTCCTCTGACTGGATTCTCTCCTCGACCCACATTGATACTGCTCATGGTGTCGCCCATATACTCACTTGGATCCGACTCCATACAAACACTACACAACACAAGACATCTGCATTAGGCCACTACACAAAACTGACTCTCATGCATAGACTCGACTCTACACTCAAACAATCACAACATAACCCAGAACCACCAAACCTGGGCTCTGATACCAAGCTGTAACACCCCGATATCCCCGTTGGAAGGATACCGGAATGCCACACGGTCAAACATATAAACGAATCCAAAAACATACTAATAAATAAAATAAAAGATGAGATGTAAAGAAACTTTTAATTATATAGCAGTAAATCCTTTAACATATATCATATCTATATTGTTTTTTTTACAAAAAGGGCTCGAAAGCAAATACATATACAAAAATAATTGTTCCTTTACAAAAGATTCACTTTGCTTTTAACAAGCCATGTACAAAATAACAGCGGAAGACTCAAAAATAACTTCATCCAAAAAGACTTCTAGTGGCCGACCTGCAGATATCTGACTCCAAACCGAACTCGCCACCTGCACGGGAAAAGAGCCCGTGCTAAGCGATAACGCTTAGTGGGGAGGAACAAAACAAACAAACAATATATATATATATATATATACAATATTTACAACAATAAATAATTAACTATTAAACTCTCATCATTCTCATTACATATGTACGGGGTGTACAAACATAAAGTCATACAAGAATTCATGTGCATTAATATACTTTTAAACCTGTCAATAAACATCTTAACATATTCAACACATATTAACATGTAGCCTGATTAGTCTAAAATACTCTCTAGAAGTGGATACGGTCAAATGGATACTGATAGAACACAGTATCCCAAGCATATAGAGACATGAGTCTCAAACATGTACTTTTCATATAGAGACCGAAGTCTCGCATTATATCCATATAGACCCATACAGGATCGAAACAAGGATCCAAACGGACCCACATATAACGTTTTATCATATAGCAGCTGCACACACACTCTGACCTAAGTAAGCGCTTACGTATCCACCACTATGACTTATTCAGGCTTAAAAACACAAACCATCAATTCAAGCACCAATATCAATATGAGAATTGAAATTAATACTAAACTATCATCCATGTATACATGTATACTGATCACATTTTGAAACATGTAAATATAAATATTAAATACAGAAGTTAAAAGGACCTATAACTCACATTAAAAATAATCCATACTTATGTAAATTATAAACATGTAAATCATGTACATTAATACTAATTATGACCACAAATCTCATAATTAAACAATTATTAAAATACAAATATATTCTTTAAAACCCAAACATTTGATATGTACAGAAAAACCCTTTAAACCAGAAGTTAAAACTTGGTTTTTAGAAAACAAGGCAGCTGGAAGAAGGCTGGTCACGAGTTACCCAGGCAGTGGTAACTCGTGACGCTGTTTTCTCGCGAGCGCCATGAAGAACGGGGCAGTCACGAGTCGTGACCATCCGTCACGCCTTGTGACGCCTGAGAGGAGAGGGGGAGGTCACGAGATCTTGTCTCGTGACACGCAGGGAAGAGGAGAGGTCACGAGGCGTGATGCTCCATCACGTCGCGTGACTTCCCAAGGAGGGAGGTCACGGCGTGATGCTCCATCACGTCTCGTGATCTTCCTCTCACTACTTGCTCCTCCTTCTCAAAATTTCCAAAACACCTTCTCAAAATTTCCAGAACACGTAAAAACCCAGAAAACGTAAAAACAGAGTACATCAAAACTCCAAACCCCATTTGTTTAAAAACCATTTTTCATACAAAAGTCATGCTAATACGTACCTTCAAGTCTTCAGAGCACATTTATAGCAATTATAATACAAATAACATATTTTTACTATTCAAACAGAGGTAATACCAGAACGTCAACATATCAGGATTTCTCATTAAAACTCATGCATATTCATCTCATTTACCAACTCACGTTATTCTTTTCTAACTAAATCATGTATACACAGTACATTTCTCATGCATTTTTTTTATAAATAAACACATAGTTAACGTTAACAACAAACAGCAACTAGGATCCGAAATTGAGAAAGGCAGACACTCCCAAACCTGATGATAAATTCCAAAAATATCCACTGCACTTTTTAATCCACAATCTTCCCTTTTCCCTTCTCTATCCTCTTATCTTCAGATGCTTGCAAACAGATAAAACCATAATCATTAACCCAAGAACAGAATCTCTATAAACCTTAAGGAGAAGAAGAAGAACCACACAAAATCTGATAGCCACTTACCTTCTGAAGCTTCTACCAAATCCAAACCCTAGCTCCTCAATGGAAGAACACACATGCAAATCAGAAAAAAGAACAAAAAATGGAGAGGGAAGGAATGGCTAACGTGAGAGAGAGCAAAAGAGAGAAAACCTCACGTCTTTAGTTTCCAGGAACTAAAAACATTCAGACCTTTCTTTTCTCTCACCCACAAGCACACACTCACTCTCCACTTGGCACACATGCACGGTTCACAAATCCACTAATACTCTTTTACCATCAGATCCAAACAATTCCCATAAAGTCCTTATCAAATTACTCTTTACTCACTAACTAAAAATCTATAATTTAAATCTTTATTAAAACCTTGCAATAAAATCCTCTTCTCCTCATGAAAATTACCCACTTGCCCTTAATTGTCCAATTAAAATTGCTAATTCCAATTAAGCCACTTATGGGGTGTGACACCAAGATCAAATGAACATAATGGATTTTATTAGGTTATTTCGGAATAAAATATAAATATAGGTATTTATATTTAATTTCAAAATTACATATTTATATATATTTATATATGTATATATATACATATATCTCTTATTTTGAATATGAGATAATAGTATGCATTAATATAATATTTCTTATTATTTTGAATAAGAAATAAATATATATATATATATATATATATATATATATATATATATATATATATATATATATATATATATATATATATATATTATCTCTTAATTTTGAATAAGAGTTAATATCCCTATTAATCTCTTTAAGGTTTAAAAACTCATTTACATATATATAGATATATGTTAAGAAAAGAGATTAACCCTAATAAAAACTCTAATCACGTTATTCAAGTAGGAATAAAAAGATTAGAGTGGTTGTACATCTTCTTTATTAGAGAATAAGAAAAGAAAACTTAGCCACCTTTTCTTTGTGAAAGAAAAACATAAAATCCATTCGCAACACAAGGGTGCTAGCACCCCTGCGAGTTCTATTCGTTTTGTCTATGCGTGTGGATACTGATAGAGGACGTTCGTGTTAGAGGCAGCATCTTCAGTCCGAATTAAAGGAGTTAATTTCGTTTTAAAGGTTAGTAAATCTTTATCTCTTCCTTTTGAATCAATTGAATATACATGGATCCTGTTTCGGGTTTTAATTTTGTTCCGCTGCGTTTAAGTTGATTTAATTCGATGAAACCCAACAGTGGTATCAGAGCCACTTGTATATTCGATTGATTCGAACTTATATGTATGTGATATATATATGTTTGGTTCTGTTGGAATGTATGTTGATACACTGATATCGATTACTGTTTTCATTGTTAAAAGCGTAATCCTCATTCTAAAGGGCTATGAATTCAATTAAGTGTTAATGTGATTCTGTTAATGTGATTAACTTATAGTATTAACATGTTTAATACGAAATTTTAAATGATCATATTCTGTGTCTGTTAAACGATTGCTGATATGATCAAAATCGTTTAATTTTACGACAGAGAATAGGGTTTATGGAAGATGACGTTAATGAAATTGTTCATGAGCACGAGTCGGACATTAGAGCACGAGTCATGCTTATATGAACGACTCGTGCTGCCTTGCTCAAGCACGACTAGTGTAGTCGTGCTACTGTGCTGCCGTGCTTATAAGCACGACTTGTGCAGCTATCCATAGCCCCCTTCAAATCATTAATTGATAATTTAAGTTGGTAGTATTCTGTATATATTAAATTGTTTAACGTGATTAAACGATGGCTGATATGATCAATTTTATGAAATAAGGTATATTATGCATGATATGAAATAAATATGATTTATTATGCTTATGTATGATGTCTTTGCATGGTGCATAGCATGGCCAATTGAACCTTTTGTGGATGAATTTTATTTTATCTATTTTAAGGGTTTGTAATTTTAAATACGACCTGCATGTCGTTAATTTTGTTGTAATCTTTATTTTATTCAATAGTTGTAGTAGAATATCTTTGTATTATTATTGTAATGAAGACGAAGAGCAACAATGGAGATCAATCCAAATCCATGGCGATGGAGGTGCAAGATGGAAGATTTTAATCAAGTCCTTTTTTCACACCTAGGATTGACCTTTGATCTTCATATTGGCTTATGAGGATCAATATAGATTTGGTCATGCTATGAGACGGTTTTATATATATTATGCATATGTTCTTAGTATGTGATGCGATGAATGTTTATATATGTGTATGAGATGGCATGTATGAAATGAAGCATGCTGTATATAAATAATTAGACATCATAAGTTAAAATTAAATCCCTCACCATAATTTTAAGTCATATGCCACCCATTATTAAAACACTTGTCAAGACTAAGATCACCAAAATGTGGGTTCTGCCAAAGCGAAGTACATTAGGTTATCCTAGTAAGGTATGATGGGTACTGGTGCTACTCATATGTTTAAAATGGTTAGACTTAATTAGGTTATCAAAACGGTTTTGGGCCTAAGGGCATAAGATGGGATTATAGCATGCCGGGACATATGATGTCAAAATCCCATTAATGATCTAAGAGTTATATATGATATAATTGGTAAATGAGCTACCTACCTAAATAACTTAACTATAAGCGTCATGCCAAAGCTGACTTAGAGTTAAGTGAAATATAGATCTTAGCCCACTAAATTATTATAATTATTGTAATTATTATTGAGGGTTATTATTTTAGTGGGAGTTTATAAGAATACCTAAAATGAAATGGTACTAATATTATTTATCTTGCATGTTTGTGGATTAATGGCATCAAATAATACTTCTACTATGTCACTGCGATCAGTCCTTGAGAAGGACAAACTTAAGGAAACTGGCACAAACTTCCTTGACTGGTTCAGAAATTTGAGAATTGTCCTCAAGCAGGAAAGGAAGCTGTATGTGCTGGACAAGCCTATTCCCAATGAACCACCTGCTGATGCTACAAGGGCAGTCAAAGATAAATACAAGAAACATGTTGATGATTCTGTGGACGTTGGCTATCTAATGTTAGCTACCATGGCTCTAGAGCTTCAGAAGCATCTGGAAAATATGGAAGCTTATGAGTTGAGTACTCATCTTAAGCAAACTTTTCAACAGCAGGCTAGGCAAGAAAGGTATGAGACTACCAAAGCTTTGCACTCTTGCAAGATGGCTGAAGGTTCTTCAGTTAGCTCTCATGTTTTGAAAATGAAGGGCTATATTGATCACCTTGAGAGGCTTGGATTTCCCCTCAGTTTGGAACTGGCAACGGATTTGATCCTTAATTCATTGCCTGATAGTTATGACCATTTTGTCATGAACTACAACATGAATAATACGGAGAAATCTATAGCTAAGCTGCATGCTATACTCAAAACAGCTGAGCAAAGCATAAGTAAGAAGCCTGGCCATGTTTTGATGGTCAACAAAGGGAAAGGCATGAAAGTCAAGGGTAAGGCTAAGGCTAAGGCAAAAGTTGGTGGTAAGCCTAAGCCCATACCCAAGCCAAAGGCTAAACCTCCGAAGGAGGGAGTTTGCTTCCACTGCAATGAACCTGGTCATTGGAAGAGGAACTGCAAGCTCTACTTGGAAGAGTTGAAGAAGAAGAAGAGTGGTAAGACTACATCTTCAGGTATTTATGTTATAGAAATTAACTTATCTACTTTTAATTCCTGGGTATTAGATACTGGATGTGGATCTCACATTTGTACAAATGTGCAGGGACTTAAAAGGAGTAGGCAACTGAAAAGGGGTGAAGTGGACCTACGAGTTGGGAATGGAGCAAAAGTTGCTGCTCTAGCTGTAGGATCTTATGAATTGACTTTGCCCAATGGGCTTTTGTTAGTTTTGAACAATTGCTATTATGTTCCTAGTTTGAGTAGGAATATTATTTCAGTTTCAAGTTTGGATGATGAAGGTTTTTCTTTTCTTATTAAGAATAAGAAATGTTCTATATATTATGATGACATGCTTTATGGTATTGTTGATTCATATTGTGGGCTTTATGTCCTAAACCTTGAAACATCCAATAATCATGATATTTATAACATAACTACAAAGAAATCCAAACCAAATGATTTAAATACAACATATTTATGGCATTTTCGCCTTGGTTATATAAATGAGAAACGCACAACTAAACTCCATTCAGATGGACTTTTGCAATCATTTGATTTTGAATCATTTGATAATTGTGAATCTTGTTTATTAGGCAAGATGACAAAGGATCCTTTTACTGGACATAATGAAAGGGCCACTAACTTATTAGGCCTTGTACATTCTGATGTATGTGGCCCATTAAGCATAAATGCCAGGGGAGGATTTCAGTACTTCATTACATTCACTGATGATTTCAGCAGATATGGCTATGTCTATCTAATGAAACATAAACATGAATCATTTGAAATGTTCAGAACGTTTCAAAATGAAGTACAAAATCAACTTGGTAAAACTATTAAGGCACTTCGTTCTGATCGAGGTGGTGAATATTTTAGCCAAGAGTTTGACAATCATCAAAGAGATTGTGGAATTGTTTCGCAGTTAACTCTACCAGAACACCACAATGGAATGGTGTATTTGAAAGGAGGAATCGAACTTTATTAGATATGGTTCGATCTATGATGAGTCAAACAGATCTTTTATTATCCATTTGGGGTTATGCATTAGAAACAGCCGCATTCACTTTGAATCGAGTTCCATCTAAATCGGTTAAAAAGACACCATATGAGATATGGACTGGAAGAACTCCTAGTTTGTCTTTTCTAAAGATTTGGGGCTGTGAGGCTTATGTCAAACGACAGGTCTCGGATAAATTAGCACCAAAATCTGATAAATGTCTTTTTGTGGGATATCCTAAGGAAACAAAAGGATATTACTTCTGTTACCCTTTTGAGAACAAAGTGTTTGTTGCTCGAAATGGTGTCTTTCTAGAAAAGGAATTTATTTCTAAAAGAACCAGTGGGAGTAATGTACAACTTGAAGAAATTCAAGAACCACAAGATAACATAGAAACATTGATGGAAACTCAACAAGTCTCACAACCTGTTGTGGAACCTGTACCTATTACATAAGTACGACGTAGATTTGATAGGATACGACATGAACCCGAGAGATATGGATTTCTCATGACAGACAGTCGTGAAGTAATGATCATGGATCAAGATGAGCCTACTACCTATCTAGATGCCGTGCCAGGTCCAGAATCTGAGAAATGGCTAGAAGCCATGAAATCTGAGATGCAATCCATGTATGATAATCAAGTTTGGAACTTGATTGATCCACCTGAAGGAATTAAAATCATTGGGTGCAAATGGGTTTTCAAAAAGAAAACCGACATGGATGGCAAAGTAAATACCTTTAAAGCAAGGCTTGTTGCAAAAGGATTCAAACAAACTCATGGTATTGACTATGATGAAACCTTTTCACCAGTCGCAATGCTTAAATCAATAATAATTCTTATTGCCATCGCTGCATATTATAACTATAAGATATGGCAAATGGATGCCAAAACAGCGTTTCTCAATGGAAACTTACTTGAGGATGTGTACATGACACAACCTGAGGGTTTTGTCCATCCTGAGAATTCTAAGAAGGTATGTAAGCTGCAAAGATCCATTTATGGATTGAAGTAAGCTTCTCAGAGCTGGAATCTTCATTTTGATGAAACGGTCAAAGAGTTTGGGTTTATCAAAAATGAGGATGAACCTTGTGTATACAAGAAGATTAGTGGGAGTGCTATGATATTTCTTGTATTATATGTCGATAACATATTACTTATTGGAAATGACATCCCTATCATTCAAAAGAAAAAAGAATGGTTAGGGAAATCTTTTTCAATAAAAGATTTGGGCGAAGCTGCTTATATCCTTGGGATTAAGAACTATAGGGATAGATCTAAAAGGATAATTGGTGTGAGTCAAAGCACTTATATAGATAAGGTGCTAAATAGATTCAGTATGCAAAATTCCAAAAAAGGATTTTTGCCAATGTCTCATGGCATTACTCTTAGCAAGACTCAATGTCCAATGACATCTGATGAGCGAGATCGTATGAGTATGATTCCTTATGCTTCGGCTATAGGATCAATCATGTATGCCATGTTATGCACTCGACCAGATGTTTCGTATGCTTTGAGCATGACGAGCAAATACCAGTCAGATCCCGGTGAAAGTCACTGGACAACTGTTAAGAATATTCTTAAGTACTTAAGAAGAACTAAAGATGCATTCTTAATATATGGAGGATTGGAAGATGAGCTAGTAATAAATGGTTATACAGATGCAAGCTTCCAATCTGACAAAGATGACTTTAGATCGTAGTCAGGATATGTGTTTGTATTAAATGGAGGTGCTGTAAGCTGGAAAAGTTCTAAACAAAGCATTGTCGCTGATTCTACAATAGAAGCTGAGTATATAGCAGCATCAGATGCAGCTAAAGAAGTAGTATGGATCAAGAAATTCATTGCTGATTTGGGAGTAGTACCTAGTATCAGCAATCCTGTGGATCTTTATTGTGACAACAATGGTGCTATTGCACAGGCTAAGGAGCCTAGATCTCATCAGAGATCAAAACATATACTCAGGCGTTTTCATCGCATTAGAGAAATAATTGAGAGGGGAGACATCAAGATATGCAGAGTACCTACTAATTATAACATCGCCGATCCACTTACCAAGGCTCTCCCACAAGCCAAACATGATGGACATATTAGGTCAATGGGTATAAGATATATGTATGATTGGGCCTAGTGCAAATGGGAGATTGTTAGTTGTTATGCCCTAGGCCAAACATTTGGACCTTGATGTAATCATTACATTTTCATTTATATAATGGTTTTCTTCACATTAATGTTATTGGCATGTTACATTATTGTAATGTTTATGAATAACAATGTTATTCATGTTGTCCCTAGTCATATATCAATAAAGGGCATAAAGATAAATTAAGACTAGTATAGATTTGCATTGATAATCATGGGATGATTATATATGATGATATAAATCAAATCTATAGGTACTTGCTAAAGAACAAAGTACTGGATAGACCCACTGTAAGATCAGTTCATGGGATAGTGTCATAAGTGATCTTATAATAGATATGTTATTGAATCCTTTGACCTGAGGTTATCATAGTTTCCTACATAAGGATTATTATGTTTTGACATAATCAAACGTTATCTTTAATCGGATAATTATAAAGTTTATGATTGGACATAATGAGCATTATGCGGAGGAAAGTGAATAATCAAGATGGAATTTGTCCCTCTCTAATGAGAGAGATATCTATTGGGTCCCTCGATAAGTATGACTGTAAAATGCATGGCCATGCTCAAATGAATTGATAGTGTGATCAATGTCATTTGAATTTATCAGTCTACTTAGTGATCGAGAAATTATATGTTTGAACAATTTAAGTTTAACATGAACCATGACTTATGTTCAAACAAGATATCTGGGACAAAAGGATAACAACATGTTCTGATGCTATGTAACACCCCAACCCATACGTAGGCAAACCCATCCGCAAGGGAGTAGGAAGCCGTACGAGTAGGTGTGTTACCAAACAGAAGTGATACAAAGCATATATATAACTACGAAAGAATTTAAAACTTTAAGGAGCAAAAACTGAACATACATAATTCACAAATGCGCATATTTTAAACGAAAGCATACACATATACAAATTTATAATCATACAATAGGAGCCACAGACGAAAGACCGGAAAGAGGAAATACTTAAGACATAAACATAAAAATATTTACATCGCCTAAATATAACATCATTCTCTTTACATATTATTACATATACATATTATACAGAATTACAAAATCCAGGCTACAGAAACTGAACAAAATACAAAACTTCTAGCTCCTATGTGGCCGACCCTGCAGATACGCGACTCGAACAAAAGCAAACCTGTCACCTGCACGGGGAAAAGAACCCGTGCTAAGCGATAACGCCTAGTGGGGAGAGTACACGAAAATATAGACGGCCATTCACAACGGTCGCTAAGGCATAACATATACTCAAGTGTAAAAGCATAAAATCCTAACAGATAAATATATATGCTTGCATAATATAGCCATGCACTCGAATGTTCTTGACCATGCTCATACACTCATATGCTTAACATAACCAATTATCATGCAAAATCATTATATATATATCCAAACATACTTTTGTTATGCCAAAAGATATATACCAGCCCAAACCCAAGAGACGACGTCAAAACACCACACTTCCACTGCGCAAGCCTATTACATAAATTATCATACCATGAAACGTAAACACATAATAACATACCGAAATTACTACGATAGCTAACAACAAGAAGCTATATAGCATCGTATTAAATTTGTTACAAATGCTAATTCAAGATCACATTCATAAGTATGCAAATTAATATACTTAATCTTAATAACTAATAATACATATTCACGTTAATATACATATACTTCAACCACAGTATTCAGTAATTCAGACTCGCATTCATATACATATTAATTTCTCAAAACTACTATACAGAAATGTACTGTCCATACTATGTGACACACCGACTTCACATACACATACTATAAACAAGACCATTTACAGATAACCATAAAGGTACAATTTACAGGTTAGAGTTACATTTAGCCTGTTCAGAGACTTGTAATCACATTCACATATCTCAAAATCATACTCATACGGATATCACATTCTTATGTTCGTAACTAATCAGAATCGCATGCTTTTAAACACAATATAACAAATCATACACCTGCTGACTCACAATAGTGGATATCGAGTAACTGAGTTGTACCTTACGGGTACGAATCGAACACATAAGGTACCTTACGGGTACCAATCGAACACATAAGGTACCTTACGGGTACCAATCGAACACATAATATAATGTACCTTATAGGCACGAGTCGAAAAGCAACATCATCTTTTTCCACATTCCAAAAACATTTCACATAAAAGGGTTCGCAAGGAACCAGCCAGGGACCTGATCAGGGTCCGTTTGTTCGAAGGACGTTGTAGCTACACTTATATAGACTCTATTAGGCATGCCTAACTATCCACTAAACTAACTCTCGTAGGTCATGCATCATTCAAATCATGTGTCATATGAGACAGTATATAAATATCATCATACTTAATCCAGAGTATAGTAGACATATAAAGAAATTCATAATATCAACCGTGCATCATACTATTCGTTTTACAAAGCATATAATATAATTCTATCAACATGCTTTAGCACTATTCAACATTCTAAAATTTATCTTAGTCAAATATGGAAACATTATCAGGCCAACCATTAACTTAACATTCAAACTTTACTTTTAACAACTAACCACTCTTAACAAAAACAGGGTAGGTCATGGTCACAACCAGATTGGTTGTCACCGTGACATACCAAAACTCTCGGCAGAAAGCACTCTTGGGGTACCTCACGGTGGTAACCCATTAGGTTGTCACCGTGACATACCCACAACCAAAAACAGAATTCTATTCCTCACACTTATCATATCGTTCATACCGACTGATTGTACAGTTATATAAATACTTACTTACCCGGTTTGCCACATTATGGGTCTCCATTTAAAAGAGGAATTCATAAACTCAAAGCATTAAATCACATTTATCATTATCATATTCTATAATTACTCAGATATCCCCCTGAACCATAATAGCATCAAAGATATCTTGCATACTAATACATTCTAATAATGTTTATTATCAAAACATGCATCATATAATATTGTTAAGCAATTACTTCAATCACACATTCACTACTCATATCCCATATATATATATATATATGTTATTATTAAGCAAACTCATTTCATGTGACGTTTTTCATGCGTATATAACTTAGATCTTAATTCATACCTATGCATACTTGTTCATTTCATACACGTCTATATAGACTAAAGTATTATAATGCTCAATAATGTTATTAAACTTAACTTGATTCTAATACATACAATTACACATCATTACTTCATTAGTTTACTATTAATCTTAATTCTATTCATGCTTATTTTCCAAGTGATAACTACTCTTATACTCATTTAACAGTCCTAAACATGCATCGGATGGATCCTAGAAAGTTTCGGTGGAAAGCGGTTTCAATACAGGAAGAAAAACACATAAAATGGTCAAGACAGAAGGGGTCATGGTGGCAATGAATTCATTGTGACCGTGACATACCCAAAAATAGCAAAACAGAAGCAAAAAGTCAGGAGTGGTTCACTACACGTTTTTGTACAGCCTAAATCAACATCTAAACCTCATTTTTTGCTAAAACTTCCTTCTTAACAAATGTTCTATAGGATGTTAACTTTCAAATGCAATAAATTGCAGATTAATTTGACCTCTAAAGATTCAGATATGATCTAAACAACCAATAGTGGTCAAGTAACCAGATCCAAACAGAGACACTACGGTTTTAGCGAATTTCCAGGATATTAGAGCAAGAATTCGGCCAAGGCTGTTTCTGAGACTTTTAAAGTAATGGAAGTCAAGGTTCTAATGGTGAAAGAATCACCTTATTTGGAGTTTTAAAACTCACAATACGGCCTAATAACCAAAGAACAGTCAAGTGCATTCTAACCCAGTTTTCACCCAAAAACCTATTCACATGCACAAATGAACAATTTAAACCAACACTCACTGCCGTCATAATAAATCAGCAACAGCACATTCAAGAAGCTTATATCATACATGAATATACGCAAATTCATATATATAAAAGAAAGTTTCCAAAACCTCTATGAAGCATAACCCACTATCCTCTTCAAGCTTTAATCCTCAATCTTTTCCTTTACCTCGCTTCTTCTTATCACCAATCACTTGCACCAACAAAACCCAGAAAATTATTCTTAATCCACACCCTAGATCCCAAATCAAAAGCAAATCTAGAAGGAGAAGAAGATCAAAGTATAAATAACTAAACCCTAATCACTTACCTCTTCAATCATGCTTCCCAAGCTCCACCAAATCAACTCTAACTCACTCAAAAGCAAAAGATTGAGCAAGGAATGGGAAGGAAAGGAAAAGAAAATGGAGAATAGGGAGGAAGAGAGGGAAATAAACGTGGACTCACTCTCACTTTGTCTTTCTTTCACACTAAATGCACACCTACCAAATCCACTTGTCCACTTCCTATAGGCTCACATGTCATAATATTACAAGTCCACTTAACTTTCTCATACATGCACCACACACCAAACACACACAAACACCTCTTGCAATAATATCTTCATGGTACCAAACTTAAGTTACACCCTGACATTTCCTTATAACCCACTTTTCATCCAAGGCACCATGCTCGTAAACCACACAATAAAATATCTTAGCCCACATACATCCTACTACCATACACTACAAGCACACCATAATAATTCCTTCACTTAACTTATTTAATTAATTTCTTAGCAAATAAATCCTTATTATCCATATTACTCATGTACAAATTACCGAATTACCCTCACTCACTCCAACTGAGCAAGCATATTCCGACTAGGCCCGGTTTGGGGTGTGACAAATCTTCCCTCCTAAAAGAATTTCGTCCTCGAAATTCACTTACAATGAAAAGAATTCCCAGCATTACATTCCATGTCACCAACAAACTCATACATTTCACTCTCAAACTACTCACTCGCTTACACTTATTGCCATCGCTACACTCTTAAATCACTTTCTTATATTCGAATCAAACACATTCATCAGAACAATCATTACTCAAATGCCCGACTGAAATCAAAACCCAAACACTTTACACATAAACCAACTAACTTTCGCCGATTGCTACATAAATCCTTCACTACTTAAAAGATGTCCGTCATACTTACGTTTCTCTTTACCATTAACACTCCTGTCAAACTCTAAAATCCTTTTTACCTTCACTTGTATAAAATCCCGAAATACTCTTTCTGCTCAATCTTTAACCAAACACAGAACACTTTCTTAAACGATTGTTGAGGGCGTCATTTTTACCCTTAATCTTAATATCAAATAGTACATATACACCCTATCAGCTTTCTCTAAATCAAAACATATATGCAAATGCTTATCATGTATTGTCAAAGGGATGATGATGCAATGTGATTGAGATGATTCATGTATGCAGAGTGATGCAATTGATGCTATAATGATGCACTTTGTCCCATCCCCATGATTCAATATGCTTTCATTCAAACACTTTTCTGGAGATAGCTGACAGGCATATAAAGTACTACCAAAACCTTAAAAAATCCAAATGCTCATCCACTTACCGGTGGTATCCAATCTTCTTACATTTCTTACACTTGTCCCAACGTTGCTTCTGACATTGTTGACACATCGGAGGTCCTCGAATTTTTCTTTCCCACTAACCTCTTACTCGACACCTTTCTTTACTGAGGTACACTATGAACAAAACCTTGAGAAATCCTAGGAGCAGTCAGTCTATCCAAAATTCGAATCAATCATTGCACTAATGTTCTATCGTTAGAAACAGGACCGGAATTCCAACCAAAGGATGCACAGAAACGAAACACTTTGATCAGCACTAATTGGGTTCACACTTTCTATTACCTCACCCACATCTCATTAAGATCAGACTCCATATAGACACAACACAAAGCAAGACATATCTGCATTAGGCCACGAGACAAAACCGACTTACATACAAAAATGCGACACACAACCGACTAGCATGCAAAGACTCGATATCTAAACAAACAAGACAACCAGAACTGCCAAACTGGCGCTCTGATACCACTAAATGTAACACCCCAACCCATACGTAGGCGAACCCATCCGCAAGGGAGTAGGAAGCCGTACGAGTAGGTGTGTTACCAAACAGAAGCGATACAAAGCATATATATAACTACGAAGGAATTTAAAACTTTAAGGAGCAAAAACTGAACATACATAATTCACAAATGCGCATATTTTAAACGAAAGCATACACATATACAAATTTACAATCATACAATAGGAGCCTCAGATGAAAGATCGGATAGAGGAAATACTTAAGACATAAACATAAAAATATTTACATCGCCCAAAATATAACATCATTCTCTTTACATATTATTACATATACATATTATACAGAATTACAAAATCCAGGCTACAGAAACTAAACAAAATACAAAACTTCTAGCTCCTATGTGGCCTACCCTGCAGATACGCGACTCGAACAAAAGCAAACCTGTCACCTGAACGGGGAAAAGAACCCGTGCTAAGCGATAACGCTTAGTGGGGAGAGTACACGAAAATATAGACGGCCATTCACAACGGTCGCCAAGGCATAACATATACGCAAGGGTGAAAGCATAAAATCCTAACAGATAAATATATATGCTTGCATAATATAGCCATGCACTCGAATGTTCTTGACCATGCTCATACACTCATATGCTTAACACACCCAATTATCATGCAAAATCATTATATATATATCCAAACATACTTTTGTTATGCCAAAAGATATATACCAGCCCAAACCCAAGAGACGACGTCAAAACACCACACTTCCACTGCGCAAGCCTATTACATAAATTATCATGCCATGAAACGTAAACACATAATAACATACAGAAATTACTACGATAGCTAACAACAAGAAGCTATATAACATCGTATTAAATTTGTTACATATGCTAATTCAAGATCACATTCATAAGTATGCAAATCAATATACTTAATCTTAATAACTAACAATACATATTCATGTTAATATACATATACTTCAACCACAGTATTCAGTAATTCAGACTCACATTCATATACATATTAATTTCTCAAAACTACTATACAGAAATGTAGTGTCCATACTATGTGACACACCGACTTCACATACACATACTATAAACAAGACCATTTACAGATAACCATAAAGGTACAATATACAGGTCAGAGTTACATTTAGCCTGTTCAGAGACTTGTAATCACATTCACATATCTCAAAATCATACTCATACGGATATCACATTCTTATGTTCGTAACTAATCAGAATTGCATGCTTTTAAACACAATATAACAAATCATACACCTGTTGACTCACAATAGTGGATATCGAGTAACTGAGTTGTACCTTGCGGGTACGAATCGAACACATAAGGTACCTTACGGGTACCAATAGAACACATAAGGTACCTTACGGGTACCAATCGAACACATAATATAATGTACCTTACAGGTACGAGTCGAAAAGCAACATCATCTTTTTCCACATTCCAAAAACATTTCACATAAAAGGGTTCGCAAGGAACCAGCCAGGGACCTGATCAGGGTTCGTTCGTTCAAAGGGCACTGTAGCTACACTTATATAGACTCTATTAGGCATGCCTAACTATCCACTAAACTGACTCTCGCAGGTCATGGATCATTCAAATCATGTGTCATATTAGACAGTACATGAATATCATCATACTTAATCCAGAGTATAGTAGACATATATGAAATTCATAATATCAAACGTGCATCATACTATTCGTTTTACAAAGCATACAATATAATTCTATCAACATGCTTTAGCACTATTCAACATTCTAAAATTTATCTGAGTCAAATATGGAAACATTATCAGGCCAACCATTAACTTAACATTCAAACTTTACTTTTAACAAGTAACCACTCTTAACCAAAAAAGGGTAGGTCACGGTTACAACTAGATTTGTTGTCACCGTGACATACCAAAACTCTCGGCAGAAAGCACTCTTGGGGTACCTCACGGTGGTAACCCATTTGGTTGTCACCGTGATATACCCACAACCCAAAACAGAATGCTATTCCTCACACTTATCATATCGTTCATACTGACTGATTGTACAGTTATATAAATACTTACTTACCCGGTTTGCCACATTATTGGTCTCCATTTAATAGAGGAATTCATAAACTAAAAGCATTAAATCACATTTATCATTATCATATTCTGTAATTACTCAGATATCCCCCTGAAGCATAATAGCATCAAAGATATCTTGCATACTAATACATTCTAATAATGTTTATTATCAAAACATGCATCATATAATATTGTTAAGCAATTACTTCAATCACACATTCACTACTCATATCCCATATATATATATATATGTTATTATTAAGCAAACTCATTTCATGTGATGTTTTTCATGCGTATATAACTTAGATCTTAATTCATACCTATGCATACTTGTTCATATCATACACGTCTATATATATTAAAGTATTATAATGCTCAATAATGTTATTAAACTTAACTTGATTCTAATACATACAATTACACATCATTACTTCATTAGTTTACTATTAATCTTAATTCTATTCATGCTTATTTTCCAAGTGATAACTACTCTTATACTCATTTAACAGTCATAAACATGCATCGGATGGATCCTAAAAAGTTTCGGTGGAAAGCGGGTTCAATTCAGGAAGAAAAACACATAAAATGGTCAAAACAGAAGGGGTCACAGTGGCAATGAATTCATTGTGACCGTGACATACCCAAAAATAGCAAAACAGAAGCAAAAAGTCAGGAGTGGTTCACTACACGTTTTTGTACAGCATAAATCAAAGTCTAAACCTCATTTTTAGCGAAAACTTCCTTCTTAACAAATGTTCTTTAGGATGTTAACTTTCAAATACAACAAATTTCAGATTAAATGGACCTATAAACTTTCAGATATGATTTAAACAACCTATAGTGGTCAAGTAACCCCACCCAAACAGAGACACTACGGTTTTAGCGAATTTCCAGGATATTAGAGCAAGAATTCGCCCAAGGCTATCTCTGAAAGTTTTAATGTAATGGAATTCATGGTTTTAATAGTTCAAGAATCACCGGATTGGGAGTTTTAAAACTCACAATACGGCCTAATAACCAAAGAAAGGTCAAGTGCATTCTAACCCAGTTTTCACCCAAAAATCTATTCACATGCACAAATGAACAATTTAAACCAACACTCACTACCATCATAATAAATCATCGACAACACATTCAAGAAGCTTATAACATACATGAATATACGAAAATTCATATATATAAAAGAAAGTTTCCCAAACCTCTATGAAGCATAACCCACTATCCTCTTCAAGCTTTAATCCTCAATCTTTTCCTTTACCTTGCTTCTTCTTATCACCAATCACTTGCACCAACAAAACCCAGAAAATTATTCTTAATCCACACCCTAGATCCCAAATCAAAAGCAAATCTAGAAGGAGAAGAAGATCAAGGCATAAATAACTAAACCCTAACCACTTACCTCTTCAATCATGCTTCCCAAGCTCCACCAAATCAACTCTAACTCACTCAAAACCAAAAGATTGAGCAAGGAATGGGAAGGAAAGGAAAAGAAAATGGAGAATAGGGAGGAAGAGAGGGAAAAAACGTGGACTCACTCTCACTTTGTCTTTCTTTCACACTAAATGCACACCTACCAAATCCACTTGTCCACTTCCTATAGGCTCACATGTCATAATATTACAAGTCCACTTAACTTTCTCATACATGCACCATACACCAAACACACACAAACACCTCTTGCAATAATATCTTCATGGTACAAACTTAAGTCACACCCTAACATTTCCTTATAACCCACTTTTCTTCCAAGGCACCATGCTCATAAACCACACAATAAAATATCTTAGCCCACATACATCCTACTACCATACACTACAAGCACACCATAATAATTCCTTCACTTAACTTAATTAATTAATTTCTTAGCAAATAAATCCTTATTATCCATATCACTCATGTACAAATTACCGAATTGCCCTCACTCACTCCGACTGATCAAGCATATTTCGACTAGGCCCGGTTTGGGGTGTGACATGCTAGGTTAAAATCGGACTAACGATATTTATATTATTTGGGTAGTCATTATGTCTTGCTAGAGACCAATTATGACTTGTGGGCCTTTTATGGGATTATGCCCACTACCAACATAATATAAACCTATTGGGTCACACACCAAGATCAAATGACAAGAATGGATTTTATTAGGTTATTTCGGAATAAAATATAAATATAGGTATTTATATTTAATTTCGAAATTACATATTTATATATATTTATATATGTATATATATACATATATCTCTTATTTTGAATATGAGATAATAGTATGTATTAATATAATATTTCTTATTATTTTGAATAAGAAATAAATAAATAAATAAATATATATATATATATATATATATATATATATATATATATATATATATATATATATATATATATATTATCTCTAAATTTTGAATAAGAGTTAATATCCCTATTAATCTCTTTAAGGTTTAAAAACTCATTTACATATATATAGATATATGTTAAGAAAAGAGATTAACCCTAATAAAAACTCTAATCACGTTATTCAAGTAGGAATAAAAAGATTAGAGTGGCTGTACATCTTCTACATTGGAGAATAAGAAAAGAAAACTTAGCCACCTTTTCTTTGTGAAAGAAAAACATAAAATCCATTCGCAACACAAGGGAGCTAGCACCCCTGCGAGTTCTGTTCATTTTGTTCGTGCGTGTGGATACCGATAGAGGACGTTCGTGTTAGAGGCAGCGTCTTCAGTCCGAATTAAAGGAGTTAATTTTGTTCTAAAGGTTAGTAAATCTTTCTCTCTTCCTTTTGAATCAATTGAATATACATGGATCCTGTTTTGGGTTTCAATTTTGTTCCACTGCGTTTAAGTTGATTTAATCCGATGAAACCCAACAGGGAATGGGCGTAACAAGTTGTGGTATCAGAGCCTGGTTCAGTCTTTTTTGGGTAACTGGGTAACTAGGATGTGAATTATTGTGTTGACCTAATTCGGATGTCCTTGTTTAATTATGTAGATCGATGGATCCTTCTCATAACTCGAGAGAGGAAATAGCAGAAAGTGTTAATCCCCGGGAAGCAGAAGTGTCTTGGTCTGGTCAGTCTGGGCCAGCCAGTTTCGAAAATGAGGTTCTAATGGTTTCGATGGAGGCCTAATTGAAGATATCACAGGATATGGCGAGAGTACTGGATCGATTGACAGCACCAAAGGATCTATTGGAATCATTAAGGAAGCATGGATAAGAGGAATTTCAGGATACAAGATTGGATTAGTCTGATAAGGCAGAATATTGGATAGAGAAAGTGCTGAGGGTCCTTGGAGAGATAAGATGTCCTATGGACCAACGAGTTGAATGTGTATTATTGCTACTTTAGGATGCAGCATATGATTGGTTGAAACTAGTTCTGCAGCATCCAATGCTCCCGGATTCGGTCACTTGGGAATTTTTCGAAAAGGAATTCCGGAATAAGTATGTAATCAAGGCATATAGGGAGGCAAATTGAAAGCAGTTTTTGAATTTGAGGCGGAGAGCAATGACAGTGGCAGAATATGAGAAAGAGTTCTGCCAATTGAGTAACTATGCACCACCTTGTGTTTTGACTGAAGAGTTCAGATGTCAGCAGTTTGAGGAAGGATTAATCGAACAGATTAAGGCGCTATTGATTTCAGTGACCACCGAGCAGAATGTAATTTATTTTTAGATAGTTCAAGCCGCTATGCCAGTTGAGATTGGATATACAAACAGAAAGAATGCAGAAGAGGAATTCCAACCGTGGAGGGTCCAATCCAGGCAAGAGATCAAGAGATTCTCAAATGGCACCACCGACAGAATCTGTGTTTAGTTCAGCAGCAAGGGGTAAGAAGCGAGGGACATCTTCTGTGTCTGGGACTGATAGAGGTACGTCTTATTGTTAGTGTTAGCCCTAGCCCCAATACATTGTAATAAAAACCCTAAAAGTGCATGTTTCGATTCTTGTCATGGAATTGCTTGGCATGTATGATTCTTTTTCATGTTTTTTCGCTGCGTAATTATCATATTCATTTCATGCCATGTTCCATCAGTGGTATCAGAGCCTAAACATGCTTATTTTAGAGCTTTAGATGCATGAAATAATTAATTAAAAATCGTTACTTTGAAAACATGCAATGCTGAAATTTTCTGTTTTGATTTTTTTGCATTGTTTTGGTGTAAAAACGATTTTTATTGATTAGATAGGTATTATTTTTAATTTGACATGATAATATTCTGTCCTAAGATATTCTAGGAGCTGTTATTGGTCAGATTTAAATGATTATACCTGATGGTATATGTTAATATTAAAACTAGGTGCTTTTTGGCATGTTAATTGTTAGTTTAACAACTAGTTTTGAATATTAAATGTAAAAACGTTTTTGGCATGTTTGTAAGTGGTTTTTAAAGATTAATTATCTGTTCTAGACATTTTTAAAATTTTTTTTTTCTGGTCCATGACGATTTAATTGATTAATTTTAATATCACTTAAAACAATGACTAGTTTGTGTTTGTTACATGTTTAATCAACATTGTTTGTTTTGATTTGATTAAAATGGTAAAAACACATTTAGTTCAGATTGGTACAAAATGTTAAATCTATTTTTATGACCATTTTTGAATTATTTAATGACTCATAAAATTGATTTAAGTTTTTGTGCATTTTTGAGGCATCACATAAGCATTTAACAACTAGTTTTGTTGTTTGTTTGTTTTTAGATGTGTCACACCCCATTTGTCCCCTAGTAGAAAGAGCCTGTCTGTCTGTCTGTATGTGTAAGCATTCGCATGTGTTCGGCATTTCATAAGGGTATTTTAGTAAAATATATGCTTTTGTGGTTTTGTTAGTATGTGGGTACATACATGGCATTAGTGTGTTAATTAAGTGAGAAATAATTGTGTGCATTTGTTTATACCATTGTAGGGTGTTTTAATGAGGAATGCATTAAGTGTGAGTGTTGTGTGTGTAGTTAGGGTGTGAGTGAGCAAGTTCCACTATCAAGAAAATGACATGTGTATTAGGTTAGGGAAAATGAATAAAGAAAAGAAGTAAGAAAGAAGAGAGGATCAGATTTACGTTCTTCCTCTTCAACCTCCATCTTTTTCTTCCCTTTCCCTCTCCTAATTACTGCTTGCTATCTGTCAATTAAGTGTGGTTGTGGAAATTGGTCACTCTTGCTCCTAACTTGGTAAGTGCATATCCTTGTCTTTGTCTTACTGTAATTTTCATCTTCTTCTTCTTCCTTAAGTTTAGGTTTAACTTAGGGTTGCATTATTGTGTTTGTGTCTAGCTGAAGCTCCTCATGATCCGAAGGGTAAAGAGGTTGCTGGACCCAGTGGAGCTAAGTGATAGAAGCTTAGATTTCAGGTTTGGGAATATTTGCTTGTGATTTGTATGATTTTGAGTTTACTGTAAAATTCTAGGGTTTATGTTCTTGATGAACTTGATTGCATATGTTCTTGATTTGGTTGATTAAATGTTGAAATTGGGTTGTATATATGTTGCTTATATTGTTTGGGATGTTTTCCAGAAGGTAAGAACAGGTTTAATTGGTTTTGAATCAAATTTGGGATTGATTTCTGTATTCTGGAAAACTGGAAATCGAGTTACTGTAGAAATCCTATTTTCCAGATCAGTGTCGCGTGACTCGCCAAGAAGAGAGGCAAGTCACGAGACGTGACCTCAGGTCACGCCTCGTGACCTGCCAGCTTAAGGCCGGTCACGAGTTGTGGTTGCCTGTCACAACTCGTGACCAGCATAAATGAAGCAAGTCACGAAACATGACTCCCCGTCACGCCTCGTGACCGGCTGAGTGTGGGCGTGTCGCGTGATCCGTTGAAGAGAGAAGCAAGTCACGAGACGTGACGTCCAGTCACGTCGCGTGACCTGCGAGAGCGCCGCGTGATCTGCGAGATCACGTCGCGTGATCAGCGAGAGACGAGGCGTGGTCCACGAGGAACAGAGCAAGTCACGAGACGTGACCCTCAGTCACGACTCATGACCTGCCCTGTGAGGAGGCCAGTCACGCCTTGTGACTAGCCAATCTCGCCCGTTTCCCCGTTTTGCTCTTTTTCTGAATTTTCCCAACTTTTAACTCAGAAATGAATTTGGTATTTCTTTTGTATAGATTTATATTATGGTATGATGCATGTCATACTTTTATATGCTTTTATATAAATGATACCATGAATTTCTGATGAATTTTATTCCGTACTCTGAAATGTGAATTGAATGTTACATAACCTGCTAGAGTCAAGTAAGTGGATAGTTAGGCATGCCTAATAGAGTCTTTAGCTGCAGCCCTCAGTTCATTTTGGACCCCGATCAAGTCCCCGGTTGGTTCCTCGCGAACCCTTCAGTATTAGGATCTTGTTTAAGATCCCCTAAGTATATGAATAACATGTTTTGATAAATAATAACATTTGACTTGTACCTGTGAGGTACCCTTAGTATTCGATTCGTACCCGTAAGGTACCCTCAGTACACTCGTTATCCACTGTCTAGAGTCAGCAGGTGTTCTTTAATTGTTAATTAGAATTGTTCTGATCTGATTTGACTACCAAATGGAATTTCTGAATGAGTTAATGATGAAACACATGCTGGATTATTCTGTAATG
Organism: Excoecaria cochinchinensis; assembly: GCA_947683425.1. Classification (NCBI taxonomy): domain Eukaryota; kingdom Viridiplantae; phylum Streptophyta; class Magnoliopsida; order Malpighiales; family Euphorbiaceae; genus Excoecaria; species Excoecaria cochinchinensis. Next base: position 12,502,115 of record CANTUQ010000004.1, read on the forward strand.
GATATGATTATGAGATTCTGATTGTAGGGCTTTTAAATATGAGCATGTTTATATGGATTATGTTTTAACCTTTGCATTCTGCCATTGTGAATGTGTTATGCCTTGACGACCATTGTGAATGGCCGTCCATTATTTATGTGTGTTTCCCCACTAAGCGTTTATCGCTTAGCACGGTGTTTTTACCCGTGCAGGTGCGGAAGAAGTTTTGCCTTGGGAGAGTCGCCGTCATCAAGCCAACACATAAGGGTTTTAGTGTAGGGCTCAGTCTTGTATCATTGATGATTCTTTTTGTATTGAACTCTCTCTGTATCAGTTTTGTATCAGCTTCCGCTTTTGTAATTATATTTTAGTTATGTAATATTATTTTGTATCAGCCAGTTGATCAGAACATTATTGTAATAGTTTATTATAGTAATGCATGATCAACTTTTGCTTTCTGCATGTAAAGTTTTTAATTATTCTGTATTTCTTAATGTATGTTATGAATGGATGTATGTTTTACTTTGAACTTGCTTGGTGGCACCTTTACTCATACGGCATCTCACTCCTTCTCGGATGGGATCGCCTACGTATGGGAAGGGGGTGTTACAGTTTGTGGTATCAGAGCCAGGTTTAGGCGTTTCTGGGTGTTGTTGTGATTGTTTTGAGTTTCTTAGATGTGTATGTGTCTAGATCTATGTTGGCTGATACGGTTATTTCTTGTCAGCATGCTAGGGTCCAGCCCGAGGCCGCAGCCATGCCCTTTGAGGCTATGTTTAGACTGCATCAGGACATGGCTAGGGTTTTGGAGAGAGTGACTACTCCTAGGGCACCTATGGAGAATTTGAGAAGGGCAGGAGTTGAGGATTTCTATGGCACTGGTTTGAATGAGTCTGAGATGGTAGAGAGATGGTTAGATAAAGTAAAGCGTGCCTTGAGAGAGATTCGGTGTCCTCCCGACCAGCAGGCAGAGTGTGCATTAGCTCTTCTACAAGGGTCTGCATTTGAATGGTGGGAATTGGTTTCCAGGCATCCTCAGCTACCGGATCCAATTACTTGGGAGTTCTTTGAGGGTGAGTTCATAAAGAAGTACATCACTCAGACTTATAGAGATTCGAGATGGGCGCAGTTTTTGAGTTTGAGACAGAGGGCCATGTCTGTAGCAGATTATGAGATGGAGTTCAATAGGTTATCTCGCTATGCCCCACGAGGAGTTATGACTGATGACTTTAGATGCAAGCATTTCGAGGCAGGGTTAAATGAGTCTTTGAAGATTGCTTTGATTTCTCTGATGTGCATACCTGGGGTTAGCTACTAGCAGATTGTAGAGGCTACTGTGAGAGCTGAGTTATCGGAGACTGTGATGAGAGAGAGAGCTCAGAGGAGGAGTTCTTCTCGTGGAGGATCTTCATCGGGTAAGAGATCTAGGAACCCACAGGATGAGTTATCATCTGGTCCGGCTTCTAGAGGTAGGCGACAGGGTTCTGCAGCTGTATCAGGTTCTGGTAGGGGTGGTAGAGCTGAGACTACATCAGTTTGTCCTCATTGTAGTAAGACACATCGGGGTGAGTGTAGGTGGCTCTCCGGTGCATGCTTCAGGTGTGGGAGTTCGGAGCATCAGTTGGCCAGTTGTCCGAGATTGCATGAGGATTCAGGTTCCCAGAGAGAGGGCAGTATGGTCGGTTCGAATGCTTCCCAGGCTACTCGTGGCAGAGGCCGAGGTAGAGGTAGAGGTGGACGGCATAGAGAAGGGGCTGCTTCTGAGAATGTTGAGCATCCTCCTCAGGGTGCCATTAGAGCTTATGCTATGAGAGCCAGAGATGAGCAGGACGTGCCTGATGTTATTGCTGGTAAGTTCTTACTACATGACACTGAGTTGTATGCTCTAATTGATCCTGGTTCCACACACTCATATTTGTGCACAGATAAAATTGTTGATAAATTGCATTCAGTTGATCAGTTAGATTATGAGATTTGTGTGACCAGTCCATTAGGGCATAGTGTCAGTGTGAGTAGAGTTTTTAGGAGTTGTCCTCTGATTGTTGAGGGAGCTGTGCTTCCAGCGGATTTGATTGAGTTACCTTTCAGAGAGTTTGATTTGATTCTGGGTATGGACTGGTTGGGTAAGCATCGGGCTGTAGTTGATTGCCATAGGAAGACAGTTGTGCTTCGAGATAGATGTCAGTCTCTTGTGTTTTTGAAAGGGTTGGGTGCTAGTTCATTGAATAATGTTATTTCTGCGATGCAAGCCAAGAGGTTCATCAGGAAAGGTTGTGAGGCTTTTCTAGCAGTTGTGTTAGATTCCAGGAGGGATCAGGTTCAGATTGAGGATATTCCAGTAGTGCGGGAGTTTAGTGATGTGTTCCCGAGCGAGTTGCCTGGTTTGCCTCCTGAGCGAGAGGTTGAGTTGTCCATTGAGATTATGCCAGGTACTGCACCTATTTCGAGAGCACCTTATCGGATGGCTCCTGTAGAGTTGAGGGAACTTAAATCTCAGTTACAGGAGTTATTGGATAAGGGGTTTATTAGACCTAGCATATCTCTATGGGGAGCTCCAGTTCTGTTTGTTAAGAAGAAAGATGGATCCCTGCGGATGTGTATTGACTATAGGCAGATTAATAAAGATATTGTGAAGAACAAGTATCCGTTGCCTAGGATTGAAGATTTGTTTGATCAGCTTCGAGGTGCGGGTGTCTTCTCTAAGATAGATCTTCGATCAGGGTACTATCAGTTATGGGTTCAGGATGCAGATGTGGTTAAGACTGCATTTCGGACTAGGTATGGCCACTATGAGTTTCTTGTAATGCCGTTTGGTTTGACAAATGCTCCAGCGGCTTTTATGGATCTGATGAATCGGGTGTTTAGGCCATACTTAGATCGATTTGTAGTAGTGTTCATTGATGATACCTTGGTGTATTCCAAGGATGAGAGTGAGCATGAGGAGCATCTCCGATTAGTGTTGCAGATATTGAGAGAGCATCAGTTGTTTGTTAAGCTTAGCAAGTGTGATTTCTGGCTTCGAGAAGTATCATTCTTGGGTCACATTGTTTCAGATAGAGGTATTCAGGTAGATCCAGCCAAGATTGAGGCGATAGTTGATTGGAAAGCGCCTAGAAATGTTCAGGAAGTGAGGAGTTTCCTCGGTTTAGCAGGTTACTACCATCGGTTTGTTAAAGGATTTTCTGTGATTGCTGCTCCGATGACTAGATTGTTGAGGAAAGGAGTTAGATTTGAGTGGTCAGATAGGTGTCAGTCTTGTTTTGATCGGTTAAAGCAGTTGCTTGTTGAGGCTCCTATCCTTACTCAACCCATCTCGGGTAAGGAGTTTGTCATTTACAGTGATGCTTCGGGAGTTGGTCTTGGATGTGTGTTGATGCAGGAAGGAAAAGTAGTGGCTTATGCTTCTCGTCAGTTGAAGCCACATGAGAAGAACTATCCGGCGCATGATTTAGAGTTGGCAGCTGTGATCTTTGCTTTGAAGATTTGGCGTCATTACTTGTATGGGGAAAAATGTAGGATCTTTTCGGACCACAAGAGTTTGAAGTACTTCCTTTCACAGAAAGAGTTGAACATGAGATAGCGGCGTTGGCTTGAGTTATTTAAGGACTATGACTGCATTGTGGATTACCATCCTGGTAAGGCTAATGTGGTCGCTGACGCTTTGAGTCGGAAATCAGTTTCAGCTTTGTTCTTGAGGCGATTCAGATGGCGATTTGGTTCTGATGGGGCTTTGCTTGCCCAGTTGCGTGTGAAGCCTACTTTGAGACAGAGGATTGTGGATGCTCAGAGAGATGACCAGAGGCTTCAGCAGATTGTGCATGAGGTTAGATTGGGTAAGCCATCAGAGTTCTCAGTTCAGGATGAGGTACTTATGTTTAGAGATCGTCTGTGTGTGCCAGAGTCTGAGGATTTGAGGAGACAACTTATAAGTGAAGCGCATAGTACAGTCTTTACTATGCATCCGAGCAGTGAGAAGATGTATAGGGACATGAAGCAATTCTATTGGTGGTCCGGCATGAAGCGTGATATAGTGGATTTTGTTTCCAAGCGCTTGACTTGTCAGCAGGTAAAGGCCGAGCATCAGGTTCCTTCGGGTTTGCTTATGCCTTTATCCATTCCTGAGTGGAAATGGGATGATATCGCCATGGACTTTGTTTCTAGTTTACCTTTGACTCAGAGGAAGCATGACTCAGTTTGGGTTATTGTGGATCGGCTTACGAAATCAGCTCACTTTCTGCCGGTTAGAGTGGACTACTCCATGGACAGATTGGCCAGTATCTATGTGGATGAGATAGTTCGGTTGCATGGTGTGCCTTTGTCCATAGTGTCAGATCGGGATCCGAGGTTTACTTCCAAGTTTTGGAAGGAGTTACAGAGAGCTTTGGGCACTAGGTTGAAATTCAGTACAGCGTTTCATCCTCAGACCGATGGTCAGTCAGAGCGAGTTATTCAGATTCTGGAGGATATGATGAGAGCTTGTGCTTTGGATTTTCCGGGTAGCTGGGACAGATATGTGTCGCTTATGGAGTTTGCCTACAACAACAGTTTTCAGTCGAGTATCGGTATGGTACCATATGAGGCTTTGTATGGTCGTCAGTGTAGGACTCCGATTTGTTGGACCGAGCTATCCGAGAGATCTATGATTGGACCAGACTTGGTTAGGGATACTGAAGAGAAGATCAGAGTAGTGCAGCGAAATTTGAAGGCAGCCAGGGATCGACAGAAGTCTTACGCCAATTTGAAAAGGAAAGATGTGCATTTTGAGATCGGGGACAAGGTTTCACCTTGGAGGAAAGTGCTTCGGTTTGGCAAGAAAGGCAAGCTTAGTCCTCGTTTCATTGGACCTTATGAGATTTTGGCTAAGGTAGGACCTGTAGCCTATAGATTGGCGCTACCGATGGAGTTAGCAAAGTTGCATGATGTGTTTCACGTTTCGATGCTTCGTCGGTACCGATCGGATCCTTCACATGTTCTGTCGGTTCAGGATATCCAGGTTCAGCCAGACTTCTCTTATGATGAGGAACCGCGAGCTATTCTAGCCCGAGAGGTGAGGCAGTTGAGAAATAAGCAGATTCCTTTGGTTAAAGTGTTGTGGATCCATCATGGAGTCGAAGAAGCGACTTGGGAACCAGAGGAGTCGATGAGAGCTCAGTATCCGCAGTTGTTCAGTTCAGGTGAGAATTTCGAGGGCGAAATTCTTATTAATAGGGGAGAGTTGTCACACCCCATTTGCCCCCTAGTAGAATGAGCCTGTCTGTCTGTCTGTATGTGTAAGCATTCGCATGTGTTCGGCATTTCATAAGGGTATTTTAGTAAAATAAATGCTTTTGGGGTTTTGTTAGTATGTGGGTACATACATGGCATTAGTGTGTTAATTAAGTGAGAAATAATTGTGTGCATTTGTTTATACCATTGTAGGGTGTTTTAATGAGGAATGCATTAAGTGTGAGTGTTGTGTGTGTAGTTAGGGTGTGAGTGAGCAAGTTCCACTATCAAGAAAATGACATGTGTATTAGGTTAGGGAAAATGAATAAAGAAAAGAAGTAAGAAAGAAGAGAGGATCAGATTTACGTTCTTCCTCTTCAACCTCCATCTTCTTCTTCCTTTTCCCTCTCCTAATTACTGCTTGCTATCTGTCAATTAAGTGTGGTTGTGGAAATTGGTCACTCTTGCTCCTAACTCTGTAAGTGCATATCCTTGTCTTTGTCTTACTGTAATTTTCATCTTCTTCTTCTTCCTTAAGTTTAGGTTTAACTTAGGGTTGCATTATTGTGTTTGTGTCTAGCTGAAGCTCCTCGTGATCCGAAGGGTAAAGAGGTTGCTGGACCCAGTGGAGCTAAGTGATAGAAGCTTAGATTTCAGGTTTGGGAATATTTGCTTGTGATTTGTATGATTTTGAGTTTACTGTAAAATTCTAGGGTTTATGTTCTTGATGAACTTGATTGCATATGTTCTTGATTTGGTTGATTAAATGTTGAAATTGGGTTGTATATATGTTGCTTATATTGTTTGGGATGTTTTCCAGAAGGTAAGAACAGGTTTAATTGGTTTTTAATCAAATTTGGGATTGATTTCTGTATTCTGGAAAACTAGAAATCGAGTTACTGTAGAAATCCCATTTTCCAGATCAGTGTCGCGTGACTCGCCAAGAAGAGAGGCAAGTCACGAGACGTGACCTCAGGTCATGCCTCATGACCTGCCAGCTTAAGGCCGGTCACGAGTTGTGGCTGCCTGTCACAGCTCGTGACCAGCATAAATGAAGCAAGTTACGAGACGTGACTCCCCGTCACGCCTCGTGACCAGCTGAGTGTGGGCATGTCGCGTGATCCGTTGAAGAGAGAAGCAAGTCACGAGACGTGACGTCCAGTCACGTCGCGTGACCTGCGAGAGCACCACGTGATCTGCGAGATCACATCGCGTGATCAGCGACAGACGAGGCGTGGTCCACGAGGAACAGAGCAAGTCACGAGACGTGACCCTCAGTCACGACTCGTGACCTGCCCTGTGAGGAGGCCAGTCACGCCTTGTGACTAGCCAATCTCGCCCGTTTCCCCGTTTTGCTCTTTTTCTGAATTTTTCCAACTTTTGACTCAGAAATGAATTTGGTATTTCTTCTGTATAGATTTATATTATGGTATGATGCATGTCATACTTTTATATGCTTTTATATAAATGATACCATGAATTTCTCATGAATTCTATTCCGTACTCTGAAATGTGAATTGAATGTTACATAACCTGCTAGAGTCAAGTAAGTGGATAGTTAGGCATGCCTCATAGAGTCTTTAGCTGCAGCCCTCAGTTTAGTTTGGACCCCGATCAGGTCCCCGGTTGGTTCCTCGCGAACCCTTCATTATTAGGATCTTGTTTAAGATCCCCTCAGTATATGAATAACATGTTTTGATAAATAATAACATTTGACTTGTACCTGTGAGGTACCCTCAGTATTCGATTCGTACCCGTAAGGTACCCTCAGTACACTCGTTATCCACTGTCTAGAGTCAGCAGGTGTTCTTTAATTGTTAATTAGAATTGTTCTGATATGATTTGACTACCAAATGGAATTTCTGAATGAGTTAATGATGAAACACATGCTGGATTATTCTGTAATGGATATGATTATGAGATTCTGATTGTAGGGCTTTTAAATATGAGCATGTTTATATGGATTATGTTTTAACCTTTGCATTCTGCCATTGTGAATGTGTTATGCCTTGACGACCATTGTGAATGGCCGTCCATTATTTATGTGTGTTTCCCCACTAAGCGTTTATCGCTTAGCACGGTGTTTTTACCCGTGCAGGTGCGGAAGAAGTTTTGCCTTGGGAGAGTCGCCGTCATCAAGCCAACACAGAAGGGTTTTAGTTTAGGGCTCAGTCTTGTATCAGTGATGATTCTTTTTGTATTGAACTCTCTCTGTATCAGTTTTGTATCGCTTCCGCTTTTGTAATTATATTTTTGTTATGTAATATTATTTTGTATCAGCCAGTTGATCAGAACATTATTGTAATAGTTTATTATAGTAATGCATGATCAGCTTTTGCTTTCTGCATGTAAAGTTTTTAATTATTCTGTATTTCTGAATGTATGTTATGAATGGATGTATGTTTTACTTTGAACTTGCTTGGTGGCACCTTTACTCATACGGCATCTCACTCCTTCTCGGATGGGATCGCCTACGTATGGGAAGGGGGTGTTACAAGATGTATGCCGTGTATCATATATATGTTCTTCATGTTTTAATTCATGTCGGTACATATTGTATGTATTTTTAATGTTTATGGGCAATATGACATAAAATTAATAATGGCAAAATTGGAAATTATACTAGAGTTGATTTATAGCACAAATCTAACTAGTTTGTGTTTTGGGCTTTTAAGAGAACTTATTCAATAAGAGGATTTAGTCCATTGGGCCTCGGCCCAGGCCCATCATGGGGTCATCTCTTAAAGGTTCAAGTACACAATTTCCATTAAGAGACTTGGCTAAATTAATTAAAATTGGACTTTGTTTGATCCATGAATATTATGTATATTTATTTGCTTGTTTGGTGTGATGAATGGATATGCATGGTGCATTTAGGGGCCCATGTTTGTCATGCTTTACTTGATGCAATTATTTATATATATATATATATATGCTTGCTATGAATGGATGACAAAGCATATGCCATGTAAGCCGTAATAAATTGAATCCCTAATAATAATAGTAAGTCACAAAGTTGCCTTCCTGATTCGAAACATGTCAAGGCATCGATCATCGATAACGTAGACTGGGAGTCCTAGATACGCTCGATTATCTTTGTGAGGCATGGGTTGTGAATGTAGGTTGGACTTAACATGGAAAGGGATGCTCGGACCTAGGCAACTAATAAATGGGTTTGTGCTATAACATCTTAAGATGTTAACCCATTTGATCCAAGAGTCATGTATGAGACATGGTTGGAGTCTCTCCTACCTAAGTAACTTAACTTGTTAGGTGTACAAGCTCAGCTTGACTAATAAGTTGTTGTGAAAAGTGGATCTTGGCCCACATTAAATCACTAACGCGAATTATTTAAAGGGATATTAATTCGGTTTGTGGGATTATAAAATAAGACCTCATTTAATCTTGCTAAAATTTTTATTGTAGATTGACAAATGGCATCTTCAAACAATAATTTCTCATTGCGATCGGTCCTTGAAAAGGACAAATTGAATGGCACCAATTTCATAGACTGGTCTCGAAACTTGAGAATAGTCCTTAAGCAAGAGAAAAAGTCGTATCTTTTGGATGCACCCTTGCCTGATGAACCTGGCAGGAACGCCTCTGCGGTTCAAAAGGAAACTTTTGAGACCAAGAAGAGCGACTCCAATGATGTGACCTGTTTGATGCTGGCCACTATGGTGCTTGACTTGCAAAAGCAATTTATGGACCAAGAGGCTTATGCGATCATGGTGCACCTAAAGGAGATGTTCCAAGAGCAAGCTCGTCACGAGAGATTTGTGACAACGAAGGCCTTAATTTCCTGTAAGATGGCTGCGGGTACTCCTGTTAGTACACATGTACTCAAGATGAAAGGGTACCTTGATACTCCAGGAAAGCTTGAGGTACAAGTGCCAAAAGAATTGGCCACTGACTTGATCTTAGGATCATTGATTGATGATTATGATCCATTTATAATGAATTATAACATGCATGCAATGGACAAGTCAGTCACCGAGCTTCATGGGATGCTTAAGAATGCTGAAGAGAACATTCGAAAGACAAATCCCATACTGATGGTTCAAGGGGGCATTAAGAAGGGACTAGCTAAGGGAAAGGGAAAGGGAAAGGCAAAACCCAAGAATGACCTGGCTCGGTTCAAGTCAAAAGGGAGTGCACCTCAGGCCCAATCCAAGCCCAAGGCGCAAAAGCCCAAGGAGAGCGAGAGCACTTGCTTCCACTGTAACAAAATAGGGCATTGGAAGAAGAACTGTGCTCTCTTCAAGGAAGAACAAAAAATGAATGGAGCCAAGGCGTCCAGTTCAGGTATTTTTGTTATTGAAATTAACCTTTCTATTTCTACCACTTGGGTACTAGATACCGGTTGTGGTTCTCACATTTGTTCTAATGTGCAGGGGCTAAGAAATAGGCGGTTACTTGGGAAGAATGAAGTGAACCTCCGTGTGGGGAATGGAGCACGAGTTGCCGCCATGGAGATAGGCGACTATCAACTCACTTTACCTTCCGGACTTTGTTTAGTTTTGAAAAATTGTTATTATGTACCTGCTATGAGCAGAAACATTATTTCAGTTTCATTGTTGGATTTGGATGAATTTGATTTTGTTATTAAAAATGGCAATGCTCATATTCGTCGCCAAGGCATTTCATATGGCAATGCCATGTTGGAAAATGGCCTTTATATCCTTGATCTACAAAACAGAGAGTCCATATACAACATTAATACAAAGAGGGTTAAATCAAACGAATTGAACCCTACTTACTTCTGGCATTGTCGTTTAGGACATACAAACGAAAATTGCATTTCAAGACTCCACAAAACTGGAGTGCTTGGGTCATTCGACTTAGAGTCTTATGATACATGCGAGCCATGTTTGCGTGGAAAAATGACAAAAGGTCCTTTTAACAAGAAAAGTGAGAGGACTAATGGCTTATTGGAACTAATACATACCGATGTATGTGGACCATTAAGTACACAAGCTAGAGGTAGTTTTAGCTACTTCGTAACATTCACAGATGACTTCAGTAGATATGGCTATGTCTATCTAATGAAGTATAAATCTGAAACTTTTGAGAAATTCAAAGTGTTTAAGAACGAAGTAGAAAAACAACTTGGCAAAAGTATAAAAGCCATTCGATCTGATAGAGGTGGCGAATACTTAAGCCAAGAGTTTGATGGTCATCTAAAAGAATGTGGTATTATTTCACAGCTCACTCCTCCTGGAACACCACAATGGAATGGTGTGTCCGAAAGGAGAAATCGAACTCTATTAGACATGGTTCGATCAATGATGAGTCAAGCAAATCTTCCTATCTCTTTTTGGGGCTATGCATTAGAAATTGTTGCGTTTCTACTAAACCGTACTCCAACTAAAGCAGTTGAGAAGACACCATACGAGGTATGGACTGGGAAAGAACCCAATATGTTGTTTCTTAAGATTTGGGGCTGTCAAGCACATGTTAAGAAATTAACATCTGACAAACTAGAGTCCAAATCCAATGTTTGCTTATTTGTGGGTTATCCCAAAGAAACAAAGGGATACTATTTTTACTCACAAGCCGAGAACAAAGTATTTGTTGCTCGCAAGGCTGTTTTCTTGGAAAAGGAGTTCCTCCTCAAGAAAGACAGTGGGAGTAAAATAGAACTTGGAGAAATTCAAGCGCCACAAATTCCTATAGAGGATGAGTTGGAAATGGGATCAAGTTCACAACCACTTGTGGAACAAGAACCCATCACACAAGTACCTAGAAGGTCCGGTAGGGTACGTCAGGAGATTCAGAGATATGGATTTCTAATCACCGATAGTGACACTATTGAGTTAGTAGATCGTGAGGATCCTACTACCTACCGAGAAGCTATTGAAAGCCCAGACTCAAAAAATTGGCTTGAAGCCATGAAATCCGAGATCCAATCAATGTATGATAACCAGGTTTGGACCTTGGTTGATCCACCGGAAGGTGCTAAGGTAATTGAATGCAAGTGGCTGTTTAAACTCAAAGCTGATTAGACCTACAAAGGTAGACTAGTAGCAAAAGGTTTTCGACAAACTCATGGTATAGACTATGATGATACCTTTTCGCCTGTAGTCATGCTCAAATCCATTAGGATCTTACTTGCCATAGCTGCATATCATGATTATGAGATATGGCAAATGGATGTCAAAACTGCATTCCTCAATGGATATTTACTTGATGAGGTGTATATGACACAGCCTGAAGGTTTTGTCAATCCCAAGCATCCTAAGAAGGTTTGCAAGCTTCAGAAATCCATTTATGGATTAAAGCAAGCATCCCGAAGTTGGAATCTTCGTTTTGATGAGGCAGTCAAAGAATTGACTTCGTCAAGAACGAAGATGAGCCTTGTGTGTACAAGAAGGTTAGTGGGAGCATAGTAGTATTTTTGGTCCTATATGTGGACGACTTGCTTCTCATTGGGAATGACATTCCAACATTGCAAATGGTTAAACAATGGTTGGGGAAATGTTTCTCGATGAAAGACTTAGGTGAAGCTGAGACAATACTTGGTATTCGGATCTATAGAGACAGATCGAATCGGCTTTTGGGACTAAGTCAAGAAAAGTACATAGACAAAGTACTAAAGCATTTTAGTATGGGAGACTCAAAGAAAGGGTACATACCTTTGGCTTTGGGAGTTCCTTTGACTAAAGAACAGTGCCCTAAAACCAAAAAGGAAAGGGACGACATGAGTAGAATCCCATATGCATCTGCTATTGGATCTATCACGTACGCTATGTTATGTACTAGGTTGGATGTTGCTCATGCACTGAGTATAACCAGTAGGTTTCAGCAAGACCCTGGTGAAAAGCACTGGTCTGCTGTAAAAGGGATTCTAAAGTACCTACGAAGGACTAAGGATCACTTCTTGGTGTATGGTGGTCAGGAAGAGCTCGTCATACAAGGCTATGCCGATGCTGCTTTTCAAACCAGCACTCAAGACTCAAGATCGCAATCTGGATTTATTTTTGTTTTAAACGGTGGTGCTGTCAGCTGGAGAAGCTCAAAGCAAGAGACCGTTGCCGACTCAACTACAGAATCTGAGTATATTGCAGCGAGTGAGGCTGCAAAAGAGGCTGTTTGGATTAGAAATTTCATTTCTGGATTAGGAGTGGTCCCAAGCATCCTAGATCTATTAGAAATTTTTTGTGACAACAACGGGGCCATTGCACAGGCCAAGGAGCCTCGGTCACACCAGAAATCCAAACACATACTCAGGAGGTACCACCTGATCAGAGAAATCATTGATCATGGGGACGTCAAGGTTAGCAAGATAGCAAGTGAAAATAATGTAGCAGATCCTTTGACGAAACAGTTGCGTCCAAATCTGCACGATGCTCATTTGAGAGCATTCAGTCTGAGGGCTATGCCCAATTGGGACTAGTGCTAGTGGGAGATTGTTAGTGTTAGCCCTAGCCCCAATACATTGTAATAAAAACCCTAAAAGTGCATGTTTCGATTCTTGTCATGGAATTGCTTGGCATGTATGATTCTTTTTCATGTTTTTTCGCTGCGTAATTATCATATTCATTTCATGCCATGTTCCATCAGTCTTGTACCAGCAGTGAAGTGCATGAATGTTGTCACTATGGCAAGAAACATAGAGGAGAATGTTGGAAGTTAACCAGCGCAAGTTTTAGGTGTGGAAGCGCTGAGCATTTCTTAGCAAACTGTCCTAAGGCATATGAGGTAACTGGAAATCAGCAAGAACAGAGAAGAGGTGGTTCTAATTTACCACTAGTTAGTAGAGGAAGAGGAAGAGTGTAACACCCTTATACCAAAAAATGATGCGAGTACCGAATGTCACAACACTGCACTGCACTGTCAATCACTGACGATACACTCGGTAGCTCTGAATTTTTTTATTTTTTTTAAAAACATACACAATAATACATATACAATAAACATATCAAAACACTAACATATAAACTATCTACCCATACCATAGCTTTTCCAACTACAATCATATACATGCCATGCAACCTTCGATCCTTGCTATCACTCAATCCTTGATTACTTCTACGTCTTCGACCACATCTAGCTATTATAACCTGCGTGCATAAACACTTACGCGCTGAGCATTAAAATGCTCAGTGGTGGATACTTATCCTAAGTTTCCCATACTAATCCTACATACTTGATCACTTAATTATTTTACTGTATTTAGGTTATGGAGGCAAAATTTTCTAAATCTTTTAGATAGTTTATAGCATACTTTTGTGACTCTCACTATTTTTATCTTTATCACTGCAACTATTATCACTAATCAATGTCTTTACCTTTAGCACTACACTATAATATATTAATTGCTATCACGTTATTGATAATTTCACTATCACTTACACTGTTAACCATTACATTTATCGATTTCACTATCATTTACACTGTTAATCTTTAATGTTGTCAATTTCACTATTATTTGTCAATTTTGATGTTTTACCTTTTTTATTGGTTCTATTATTTTCATTACTATTATCACTAATTTTATCATGTGCACTAATGACTCTTGTCGCTTAACAGTTTGTTCGGTTTGTCGTTTATGATCAATTTCACATGTATCTCTTTTAATACTTTCATCTTTATAAATAACCTATTAGATTTCTTCCTTAATGAATGCTCAATTACAATTTAATTTCGGATTCTAAATTGTTTATCAACTTACTTAATAATTTATCATTATTTCACTACTAGTAACACTGATCAATACTATTACTTTCTTGGCGCTTCTAACATTTCCTTTACTCTTTTACACTACACTAACTCTCTTATGTTAATATCATTTACTATGCTAAATCTTCCAATAAATCATTTGCTTAAATTAATTTCGATTGCATTTATTCTTGTGTGGTTATCACTATACTTTAATCACTATCTTATTTCTTCCTTTACTATTTCGATTCTACACTTATCAACCATTTTACTTTACAATATCACTTATCAATTTCATTTCACTTAGACACTCATTTTGTTTAACAATTTTAACTTATCACTTAACTATCGATTGGCTTATAACTGTCTCTTTTTACTATTCATTTGGTCCACATATATGTCATTATAAATTTCATTACTAATATGTTATTTCTTATTTGACTTTGGTCACTTATATTATTATTCACAATAATGACCTGTCTATTTTCTTTTATCTTAATACTATCTATTAATCACTCTATCCTTTATCACTTTTATTATGATAATTTTATTTCCCAATATACTCAATTACGCACTTATAATATTCTAATTATTTTGGCTACACTTAATTTGCCAATCTTACTTATTACCTTTATTCAATTAATTTACACTGTACTTTTATCCACTTATAGCCTCTTAATAATTAACTTTACAATTAAATCTCTCTATGTTTCTTACAATTAAATACTATCTTCCCATTTCACTTGATTTATATTTTCATCATTATCCACCTTATTATTTATTTATTTTCAAATATCATCTCTTAATTTACATATACATAAAACCAATTTATTCATTACTTAGTAGTCTATTTCATTTCCATTTACACTTAAATATTATTACTAGCATTGTTATAATCAATTACATTTAAGTCCAATAAATTTCACTTATTTACAATAACGCCACTAATGTACCTATTTACCCTTCATTGTCATTAGCATAATAGTTAAATCATAATTAATTTAATCCCTTATTCACTTAATATTTAATCAAACAATGTTATTCTAAATTTCTTAATTGTTCGCTCACTAATTACAGACACACATTTATTATCTCTCTTATTGCATAATTACATTTTAATCCCTTCCTTAGCCTTATTATCATCAATTTGCAACTTAGTCCCTTACTTTATGCTAAATTAGAATTTAGCCTTTAATTATCTTATATTTACGAAATTGCCACTACTTAATTTCATTATTACATACTTTATTATTTAGCATACAAATTTCCATCTAGTCACTACTATAATGTTCTCTTAACATTACACTATAGTCCCTACATTGTTCATAAATTCCAATATTACCACCTTGATTCACTATAATTACAATCATACCACTAGTTATAATTAATCTCACTATTTATATTATTATTAACTCACAAATTACATTTTAATCCTTAAATCACTCATTTAAATCATTCATTCACTTATGCATAAATTTTCACTACTACAATATAATTAATTAAATATAATAATTTATCCACTTATTTACTTAATGTAATAATGTAACACGCCAACCCATACGTAGGCAAACCCATCCATGAGGGAGTAGGAAGCCGTACGAGTAGGTGTGTTACCGGACAGAAGCGATACAAAGTGTATAAAAAAATACAGAAGAATTTAAAACTTAAGGAGTATAACAGAACATACAGACTTCACAAACGCACGTACACCAAGCAGAAACATATAGATGTGTAAGTTTACTACCATACAACAGAAGTTACAGACAGACGATACAATAAAGGAAATTATTAGCAACAAATATTTACATGGTCCAGAATATTACGTAAGTATCTTTACATGTTGTTACATATACATTTTATATAGAATTACAAAATCCAAAATAAAGAAGCTGAACAAAATCCCAAAACTCCTAGCTCCTATGTGGCCAACCCTTGCAGATGTGTGACTCGAACCGGACCAGACCTGCCACCTGCACGGGAAAAAGAACTCGTACTAAGCGATAACGCTTAGTGTGGAAAACAAACATAATAATATGGACGACCAACCACAATGGACGTCAAGGCATAACACACACGAATATCATATACACCTAGTTCTTACCGAGAAATATATATATGCTTACATATAATAGCTATGCATTTAAATGTTTCTAATCATTTTCATATACTCATATGTGTGACACAAACCAAAACAAACATCACCATACAGGATGTAAGTATGTTCATGCATAACTACATATATGATTCACAAGCGTACAATTACCTATACATTACATGTCAGTATCATTACATTTATATGCTAATATTCGTATCGTTATACCAATACAGGTCCTCATATGCATACATTTACCGAGCACATTGGGGAGTCGGGCTTTTGGAAAGTACATCATGCATAGATACATAACAACTTAATCATGCAATTATCTTGTCAAAAATAACCATATGCCAGTCCTGAGAACTAGTACCCTAACTGTTCACACCATAATGCCCACAAATTCCCGAGCAAAAATCACTAGAGTTTACTCATACTACAATCATACTACAATACATATACACTAACTGAGAGCATAGATACATAATCACAATACCATCACACTTTCGCCGCACAACATTAATCTTTAACACAAGCAACTATACAATATTGCATTCAAATCACAGTATTCCAGAGTGCCAATAAGTCTACACTTATTAATTCACATATCTATAATCATAACTGATCAGAATCGCATGCTCATAAACACGACATAACAAATCATACGCCTGCTGACTCACAATAGTGGATATCGAGTAACTAAGTTGTACCTTACGGGTACGAATCGAACACATAAGGTACCTTACGGGTACCAATCGAACACATAAGGTACCTGACGGGTACCAATCGAACACATAATATAATGTACCTTACAGGTACGAGTCGAAAAGCAACATCATCTTTTTCCACATTCCAAAACATTTCACATAAAAGGGTTCGCAAGGAACCAGCCAGGGACCTGATCATGGTCCGTTCGTTCAAAGGGCGCTACAACTACACTTATATAGACTCTATTAGGCATGCCTAACTATCCACTAGACTGACTCTTGCAGGCTAAAATTATACAGTTAACATCCACATTTAATTATAACAAATAAAGAATTCATATACTTTAAATATATCAGTACATGCATACTTATGGCTCATATTAAGTGATATAGAATGCTAAAATCACTAGTATAACATTTCTAAAACATGGGAAGAAAACAAGATTTTATTGCAAAACAGGGTGGGTCACGGTCACAACCAAACTGGTTGTCACCGTGACAGACCAAAGCTTCTCGGCAGAATACTGATAAGGGGTACCTCACGGTCACAACCAAACTGGTTGTCACCGTGACGTACCAAAGAAGCCAAACAGAAGTAAGAGTTTGGGTACCTCACGGTCACAACCAAACTGGTTTTCACCGTGACGTACCCAAAACCCAGAACAGAAGCAAAATCTGGGCACCTCACGGTCACAACCAAAATGGTTGTCACCGTGACCCATGCCCAGATTCCACACTGTCGAGCCAACACCCAGATTTTTAAGCCAAAAACTCCAACAACTCTCACTGGTCATGCGTAAAAGAATTCACGTTTCAAATCACATAATGCATATATACATAATTATAGATATATTTGTAACACCCCGAAAATCACCCTAGAAGAATTGAGTGTCACTGGTGTAATAATGTGCATGATAATTAGGGTTTACAGCCTTGGACCTAAGTGAGAAAGTGAAGTGCGGGACTTAATTGAAGGAAAATAAAGTATTGTAGTTGCTGAATTGTACTTTGTATGATTAACTAGCAAATGAAGATTTATTTAGTGTAATGGCTGTTAATTAAGTTAATCAAAAGTTAGTGGGATCAGCTGTATGTTAGTGGATTTAGCTGGATGCTAGTGGACTCCATGTGTTAGTGTGTGAACCAGCCACCTTGTGTAGGGAGAGTGAGAACTTGACACCTCATTCTTACATGCAAGCATGAGGTGGATTAGTGAGTAAACCTGTCTTTTGTTCCTTGATTCAGCCATTTTGATCCCTTGATCCGGCCCTCACTCTCTCATGAGTTCATTCTTCCTTTTTGCTCTTCTTTCATTTGTTCTCTTTGACCATGGAGACCAAAGGGTAGATATTGATAGATAGAAGATTGTGCATTATTGTCTAGAAAAGGTATATTGATGTTGAGTTCATCTTCTTCATATCTTTCTATTTGCTTCATAATTGTTATGGGTAAAGTCTAATGGACTTAAATGTGTTGTGTGCTTATGTGTTATGAGTTGAAGAGCCAGGTAGAGCTGGAAAAGGGAAGGAGAAAGTGATATAGAAGAGTAAGAAGGAGTGCTCCAAGAGGTTAGGGATTTGTTGTGTTTTGATGTGATTAGTGTGTTTGAAGTTCTTGTAAATGAGATGTGATACTAATTTTGTTATTGATATTGAATTGGATAGTGAACAAGTGTAAAGTGATTATTGTAGTGATATTAGTGTTAATGGCATCTAGTGATTTGTAATATTTATTGGCATGCTCAAATTGATTGTGTATCATGACATGTAAATGAAGAGGTAAAGTATGCTTGTGTGGTGAAGAGGGTTGCCCAAGCATGTGAATGCAAGAATGCCAAGTATGAGAAAAAGCACAGCTGTGTCTTGGTAAAACACAGCTGTGAAGTGGGAATTTGGCATGCGTCACGGTGACAACCAAATTGGTTGTGACCGTGAGGCATCAAAATGAGCATTCTGTTTTGAAGTGCAGTATGTCACGGTGACAATCAAACTCATTGTGACCGTGACATACCCCAGACATGCATTCTGCCCGTGAGTTGGTCATAAGTCACGGTGACAATCAGATTGATTGTAACGTGACCTATCACAAACTACATTCTATTTTGGGGATTCAGTATGTCACGGTGACAACCAGATTGATTGTGACTGTGACCCCTCTGTCTTGGCAATGTAACCCTATTGCATATGAATGTATAAATTGTGCAATCTTATCTATAACTAGGAGCCTTATTGTATGAGCATTATATCAATGATAAATGAAGTTTATGTGCATACAACTAGGGTGATTATGTGAATTAGAGATGCATGATAGCCTAACTAAGCTTGAATGCATCATCATGCGAACATGTGACAATGTGAATTACAAATGCACGACAGCCTAACTAAGCTGATTGTGCATTATCATGCGAATTATGAACATGTGAGGAGAATCAAATCATGCGAATGAATTTAATATACGAATGAATAATGCCATGAGAATGAAATGCGTAGTGTATGAATAAAGTAATAAGCCTGTAGTCGAGTCGTGGATAAATAAGCATGCTTATGAAGGGCTAGTGATTTGCGGCTGCTAGTGATTGGCACCGACGGGTGTCTAGTGATTGATACCGACGGGTATTTTGTGATATAGCGATCGAGACTTCTGTCTTTAGTGATATAGTGTTCGAGGCCTCGGTCTCTAATGTTATTGATCAGTGTACCCGTATCCATTCCTAAGACTATGCAGGCTATTAATGAATAACAAGAATATTGTATGTGTTCATGATAAATATGTGTTGGAATTATTGTTCTTGATGATAGTGTGATATTTATGCCATGCTAGTGAATTAGAAATAATGCAATGAGCCTACAATTGGCTTAGTGTAGTGACTAATGAGCAGTGTACATGGATATTGAATGATAGTGACTTATTGTTCCTCATTGACTTGGTGAAGTGAATATTGAACATGGTAAGTGAATAGCGATTTAAAGCATGTTATAGATAGCTTATGACTTGTGATTAATATGAGTTACAGCGTATTGACATGATAGCGTAATATTGATCTAGTGAGTGTACATCATATGCCATATGTGTTAAGCATGCTCTCTATTATGTAATGCTTTGTGATTATTGTGTTAGTACCTGTTTGTACATCCCCACTAAGCGTTATCGCTTAGCACGGGTGCTTGTCTCCCGTGTAGGTTGTGAATTGGAGTCGAGTTTTTGAAGAAGTACTGCAGGCCACCATAGGAGCGTGAAGTGTCTCTTCAAGTGTATAGTTTTGTATTTGGAGCTCCATTTTGTAAAAGCTATTCTTTTGTATATGTATAGTGTTATATGTAACGCATAGTAGTGGAGCTAGTAACTTGTAATAGTGTATAGTGAAGAACATCCGATAAAATTATAGTGTAGTGGTATGCATGAATTATAAGAAATGGTAATGTTAAAATGTAAGGAAAGTTAATAAGATAATTGCATGATAGTGCTGTGTAGCGCTCCCTTGTCCATCCAGGGGGCATTGGGGTGTCACAATATTATCATGCATAACCAGAGTACAATAGACATATAAATATGTTTATAAAATCAGTCATGCATCATATAATTCATATTGCAAAGCGTATAATATAATTCATGCCATCGCACTATACCTATATCTTTATTCTATAGCACTAGGGTCAAGTAGGGGAACACTAATATGCCAATACTTAATAATGCAAAGTCTTAATCATACAATGATACAATTTACACTTGCGCATAGTATAATATTCTTAGTGGAGGATCATAAGTACAGATGTGCATAATACATTCACATTATAATATAACTTGCTCAAACCGTTAAAGTATTAATCCTTAAATGTCACTTAACTTGACTAGATTATATTCATACAATTACACCTAATTATTTGATTAGTTTGAAATAATCTTAATCCTATTTGTGATTATTTCCCAAGTGATAACTATTCTTATACTCGTTAAATAGTCCTAAACACACATCGAATAAACCCTAAAAAGTTTCGGTGGAAAGCGGGTTCAATTCGGGAAGAAAAACATATAAAATGGTCAAGACAAAAGAGGTCACGATGACAATGAATTCATTGTGACCGTGACATACCCCAAAACTAGCAAAACAGAAGCAAAAAGTCAGGACTGGTTCACTACACTTTTTTGTACAGCCTAAAACAATGTCTAAGCCTCATTTTTAGCCAAAACTTCCTCTTAACAAATGTTCTCTAGGATGTTAACTTTCAAATGCAATAAATGTCAGATCAATTGGACATCTACAGATTCAGATAGAATCTAAACAACCTATAATGCTCCCCTGAACCCGGCAAGAAATGATAGCTCTACTTCATGACCATTTTTGAGATCCTTACAGGTAAAATTAGCTCAAACATATTTCTAAGACATTTGTAGGAATATGTCTTAACTTTTAAACGGCACTGGTCTCATATCTATTGGAGTTCTAAAACTCATAATACAGCCTAATAACCGAAGAAAGGTCAAGTGCATTCTAACCCAGTTTTCATCCAAAAACCTATTCACATGCACAAATGAACAATTTAACCAACACTCACTACGTTCATCCTAAATCATCAACAACAAAGCTTATATCGTACATGAATATACAAAGATTCATATACATAAAGAAAGTTTCCCAAACCTGGAAATCAAAGATTCAAAGTCACTTTCTAGCTTCTATCTACAATCTTTTCCTTTCCCTTGAGCTTCTTCTTGTTATCACCAAATTGCACAAACCAAAACCCAGAAAATCACTCAATCCAAACTCTAACATATCCAAATTAAAAGCAAATAAAGAAGGAGAAGGACCACACACACACATAAGCCAAACTAACTCTTACCTCTCCAATCTTGCTCTAATACTCTACCAAAATCACCTCTAAACAAGCAGCACTTCCAGCCAAAAAGAGAAACAAGGAGGAAGAGCAAAGAATGAGGAAAGGAAGAAGAAGAGGAGGACGTGAGAGAGGGAGAACGGGAATTTCCAATTCCTGTGTTCTCTCTCTCTTTTCCTCTTTCCTTTCGCATTAATTGCTTCCTATCCAAATCCACATGCCCACTTCCCATTGGTCCAAATAATTCACTTTGACTTCTCTAATCAAGTCACCATACACACCCACACTAAATCACTTCTCAGAAAAATATCCTACATCTTTAGTTCCATACCCATAATCCACTTGATAATGATTTCTCTTATGTAAATTTCTCCAAGGCACCACACACACACTCCACTAGATAACTCCTCAACAAAATCCTTCATCTAGGGTATTATACACACATACCACTAGATCAAACCACAACAAATACCCTACATCTATACACCAAATGCACACCAAATAATTTCCTCACTTAACTTGTTTAATTAATTACTTGCATTTAAATCCTATCATCCCTATTACTCATGCACAAATTACCGAATTACCCTCACTCACTCCAACTGAGCAAGCATATTCCGACTAGGCTCAGTTTGGGGTGTGACAAATAATCCACTTAAATTCACCAATTAATTAATTATACCATTATTTTGCCAATTAACATATTTTTACACTAACTCATTAATTAATCTTATTTCAATCATATTATTTATTAAATCACTTTAATTACATTAAATATATACATATTCCATAATTACTTCACCAATTATAATTACTTACACTTAAGTCCTTAATCTTTTCACTTAATTCCACATATGTCCTTAACTTTTCCATTAATTACATCTATGTCCCATCCTTTATATTAATTACATTCATGTCCTTACTTTTGCCATAATACCACCCGTATCCTTTCTTTTTCACTAATTTCCTTTATGTCTTCGTCTTTCACCTAATTACCATTTTACCCTCACTTATTCAATAATTACCCTTTTTAACCTCACTTTATTTTTCCAATTTACACTTTTACCTTTATTTACTTATTTAATTACTATTTTACCCTTTTTACACTTGAATACCACTTTTAACCTTATATTTTCACTAAATTACATTTAGGTCCATGTTTTATCACTTTTCCACTAATTTACTATTTTAACCTCACATTTTGCCAAAATTACAATTTTACCCTTCCATTTACACTTTTTACCTGTCATGGCCGGACTTGTACCCTAGTTGCAATTAGTTTAATTTAGGCGTCACAAGTTGTGGTATCAGAGCCTAGGTTGAGTCTTTTCTGGGAATTGGGTAGATAAGATGTGTGTAGTTTGTTGACCTAATGCGGAAGTCCTTATTTAATCTGTGTAGTAACGATGGATTCTGGAAGGCATACCGGAGAAGAATCTGCCGAAAGTGTGAATCCTCGTGAAGCTGAGGTGACGGGGTCTGGACAGTCTAGATCGGTTGGTTTCGGGAATGAGATTCCGTTTGGGCCTATGGAAGCTATGATGAAAATGACACAAGATATGGCGAGAGTGATGGAGCGTATGTTAGCGCCTAGAGCCCCAATAGAATCTTTGAGAAAGCATGGTTTGGAGGAATTCCATGGAACAAGGTTAGATGAGTCAGAGAAAGCAGAGTACTGGATTGAGAAGGTGGAGAGGATTCTTAAGGAGATACGGTGTCCTCTTGACCAGTGGGTTGAATGTGTGGAGTCACTACTCCAAGGCCCTGCATATGATTGGTGGAAGCTGGTCCTGCAGAACCCGATGCTTCCTAAACCATTAGACTAGGAGTTCTTCGAAAGGGAATTCAAGAACAAGTATATCACTAAAGCACATCGTGAGGCAAACTGGAAGAAGTTTCTGAGTTTAAGACAGAGAACCATATCAGTGGCGGAGTATAAAGCAGAATTTTGTCGCCTAAGCAAGTACGCGCCAAAAGGTATTTTAACCGACGTGTTGCGGTGTCAACAGTTTGAGGAAGAGTAGATTAAGGAAATTAAAGCATTGCTGATTTCTCTAACAACAGAAAAGAATATAAGTTATTATCGAATTGTACAAGCAGCTTTGAGAGCTGAAAGGACGTTGGTAGCTCAAAAAGAATGGAGACAAAGGAAGAATACAGGTAGAGGTGGTTCCCAGACGGGGAAAAGATCAAGAGATTCTCATGTGGCACCACCTACAGAATCTGGGTTCAGTTTTGCAGCAAGAGGTAAGAAGAGTGGCGCTCCCTCAGCATTTGGTTCGGGAAGAGGAACATCTGGTAACAGAAGTGAGGTTCAGGAGTGTCCTCATTGTGGTAAGAGGCATAGAGGAGAATGCTGGAGAGTGACAGGTGCTTGTTTTAGATGTGGAAGCACTGAGCATTTCCTTGCTAACTGCCCGAATGCTTATGAGATGTCAGGAAATCAACAAGAGCAGAGTAGGGGTGGTTCAAATTTGCCTTCTACTAATAGAGGAAGAGGAAGAGGACGTGGCAGAGGTAGCCAGTCCAGGGGTGCAGTTGATTCTGAAATTGTGGATAGGCCTGATGCGGCACCAGTGCGGAATTATGCTATGAGGGCACGAGAGGATCAGGATGCGCCTGAAGTGATAGCAGGTACTATTTTACTCTGTGGTGTGGAAATGTTTGCACTTATTGATCCTGGCTCAACTCATTCTTATGTGTGTAATAAAAAGATATGTGAAAAGATGCCTATAGTTGAATGTTTAAAATATGATATATGTGTGTCTAGCCCTTTGGGTGGTAACATTAATGTGAACAGAGTGTATAGAAACTGTGCATTAGAAGTTCAAGGTAGTGTGTTTCCAGCGGATTTGATTGAACTACCGTTTGATGAGTTTGATTTGATTTTGGGTATGGATTGGTTAACCAAATATGATGCGGATGTTAAGTGTAAGAGGAAGATGGTTGTACTCTATGATGGTAAGGGGAACAGAGCGACGGTGAGGGGAGTGTGCACTAACCCTCTTGTGAATGTGATATCTGCTATGCAAGCCTGTCGGTGAATGAGAAAAGGATGTGAAGCTTATCTAGCTTTGGTGATAGATAGTAAGAGAGAACATGTGAAGATACAAGAGATACCGATGGTCAGAGAGTTTCCTGACGTGTTTCCTGAAGAATTGAGCGGTGTACCACCGATAAGAGAGGTTGAGCTATCGATTGATGTGGCGCTTGGAACAGTCCCTGTATCTAAGGCACCGTATAGAATGGCTCAAACTGAGTTGAAGGAATTGCAAGAACAGCTGCAAGAATTGCTAAATAGGGGTTTTATTAGACCTAGTGTTTCACCTTGGGGAGCACCAGTGCTATTTGTCAAGAAGAAAGATGGTACAATGAGAATGTGCATCGATTATCGGCAGTTGAATAAAGTGACGGTAAAGAATCGGTACCCTTTACCTCGGATTGAAGATTTGTTTGATCAGTTAAGAGGAGTCGGTGTATTTTCAAAAATTGATTTGCGTTCAGGGTATTATCAGTTGCAAGTGAAGAAAGAAGATATACCTAAGACTGCATTTAGAACTCGATATGGGCACTATGAGTTTCTGGTGATGCCTTTTGGGTTGACTAATGCGCCAGCTGCATTTATGGATTTGATGAATCGGGTATTCAGACCGTATCTGGATCAATTTGTGGTAGTATTCATAGATGATATTCTGGTTTATTCAAGGGATGAGAAGGAGCACGAGCAACATTTGAGAATTGTGCTCCAGACACTGCGGGAGCATCAGTTGTATGCCAAACTAAGTAAGTGTGAGTTCTGGCTCAAAGAGGTGTCATTTCTAGGTCATGTGATCTCATCTGAGGGGATTAAAGTAGACCCAACTAAGATAGAAGCAATTGTGAATTGGAAACCGCCTAAGAATGTGCTGGAGGTTCGCAGTTTCTTAGGGTTGGCTGGATACTACAGAAGGTTTGTGAAAGGATTTTCAATTATAGCTTCACCGTTGACAAAATTGTTAAGAAAAGGAGTGAAGTATGAGTGGTCTGAAAGATGTCAAGCGAGTTTCAATCAGTCGAGGAAGATGTTCACCGATTCTTACACAGCCTATGACTGGCAAAGAGTATGTGTTGTATACCGATGCTTTAGGTGTCGGGTTGGGTTGTGTAATGATGCAAGAGGGGAAGGTGATAGCATATGCGTCAAGGCAACTGAAGCCGCACGAACAAAATGATCCGACTCATGATTTGGAATTCGCAGCAGTAGTGTTTGCTTTAAAGATTTCGCGACATTACTTGTATGGTGAGAAGTGTAGAATTTACACCGATCACAAGAGTTTGAAATATCTGCTTACACAGAAGGAATTGAATCTGAGACAGCAGAGATGGCTTGAGTTGTTTAAGGATTATGATTGTATTGTGGATTATCACCCAGGAAAAGCTAACGTAGTGGCGGATGCCTTGAGCAGGAAGTCGATTTCAGCATTACAATTAAAGCGGATCAAGTGGAGGTTTTCTGCAGACGGAGCTTTATTGGCACAGTTGAAAGCAAGACCAGTCCTGAGAGATGAGTTAATGGTTGCTCAGAGAAATGATGTGAGGTTGCAACAAGTTTTGCAGTCAGTCAGTGATATGGATAAGACTGACTATTCAGTGAATGAAGACGGGGTACTGCTGTATAAGAATAGAATGTGTGTTGCAAGTGATAAAGAATTAAAGAAGAGATTGATGCATGAGGCTCATAATACGATTTTCACTATGCATCCAGGTGGAAACAAGATGTATCAAGATACGAAAAAATTGTACTGGTGGCCTGGGATGAAGAAAGATGTAATGGAATATGTGTCTAAGTGCCTTGTCTGTCAACAAGTTAAAGCGGAGCATCAAGTGCCTCAGGGGATGTTGCATCCACTCCCTATCCCACAATGGAAATGGGATAATATCACGATGGATTTTGTATCTGGATTGCCTCTGACCTCAAGACAACAGGATGCAGTATGGGTTATTGCGGACAGATTTTCGAAATCGGCTCACTTTATACCAGTTCGGATGGATTATTCTATGGAAAAGTTGGCTGAATTGTATGTAAGAGAAATTGTTCGATGGCATGGGATACCCTTGTCTATTGTTTCTGATAGAGATCCCATATTCACTTCTAAGTTTTGGAAGAGCTTACAAGCGGCTTTGGGTACGAAATTGAACTTCAGTACTGCTTTCCATCCGCAAACTGATGGACAATCGGAAAGATTTATTCAGGTCTTGGAAGATTTGATGCAAGCATGTGTTTTGGATTTCTCTAAGAGTTGGGATAGGTATCTTCCACTTATGGAATTTGCTTATAACAACAGTTATCAGACCAGTATTGGTATGGCACCGTATGAAGTCTTGTACGGAAGGAAATGTCATTCACCGGTTTGCTGGACAGAATTGAATGAGAGCAGAATCATTGAACCTGATCTAGTGAGGGATACAGAAGAGAAAGCTAAGATCATACAGCAAAGGTTGAAAGCAGCAAGTAACAGACAGAAATCGTATGCTGATTTGAAGAGAAGGGACATTGAATTCAGTGTGGGCGATAAAGTATTTCTGAAAGTGTCTCCTTGGAGGAAGGTGCTAAGATTCGGTAAGAAAGGAAAATTGAGTCCGAGGTTTATCGGGCCATACGAAGTGCTTGAAAGAGTAGGTTCAGTAGCTTATCGGTTGGCTTTGCCCCCGGCTTTGGCTAAGCTGCCTGATGTATTCCATGTATCAATGTTAAGAAGATATAGGTCGGATGATTCCAATGTGCTACCTATACAAGAAGTGGAAGTGCAATCAGAATTTACTTATGATGAGAAGCCGAAAGTGATTTTAGCAAGAGAAGTGAGGCAACTTTGGAATAAGCAAATACCACTTGTGAAAGTGCTCTGGCAACATCACGGTGTTGAGGAAGCAACTTGGGATCCAGAAGCGGCTATGCGAGAGCAGCATCCACAACTGTTCCACTCAGGTATGAATTTCGAGGACGAAATTCTTTAAGGAGGGGAGAGTTGTCATGGCCGAACTTGTACCCTAGTTGCAATTAGTTTAATTTGGGCGTCACATTACCTGACTTGCTCACTTTTTACCCACTTTTTGTAAAATTACCGCTTTACCCCTAAACTTTCTATTTACTTCATTTTAGTCCCATTTTCACTCATTTTCACTTTTATCACTATTTTAATCACTTTTATCACAAAATTTTCAGAATGCCCCTAGTATACACCCGGTAGAAAATCTACTGACCGGATATGCGGGACGTGTATCCCATAGATCCACTACACTATGAAATGATCCCAATACGACCATTTGTCACTGCACTACACAACACTAATCATTGAAATCACTGGATACACTATAAACACTGAACACTGCACTGAAATAGACCGTCATTGGTCTATCAATAGCGAGTCGCCATGACTCGTACCGCGGTATGGAATCCCTATGGCTAGCCAATTATATCCTGGACTAGATTTTCCTACCAGATAACTACAAAGGGCAATATTTTATCAATATTCATATAAACATCACATTATGCCATCACACTTATTTTGTCATACACTTCATTTTCACTTACCACTTTACATACACACTCATTAATCATCACTTAATAATATTATGCTATTACATTACATTAATTATCAAAATACACACTTTATTCCTTATAAATACCATTCGGCGAATAAATCACTTTTTCACATCATGCACTTTAATTTTATTTAATCACTCATTCATGCTCCTTACATATTAAACATGCTATAAATATTATTTATATGGCACAATTCATCGTATATTTTAATTAAACCCTTTATATACCATTCAGCCACTACTTTACCATTTCATTATAATTTCTTTTAATTCTTTTAATCACTCTATTATGCTTTAAACATATTATATACACTATATCCATCATTTATATACCATAATCATCATTAGATCTTGAGGAAATCCTTTAATAACCCTTCGACCTACACTAGAGTTTTCATTCCAATATGTTTTAATTTAATCTAATCATATTTATACACTATATTAAGTCCATAGATTATGAATATCACATTAGATTTAATTAAACATGCCTAAATCTCATTTTCACACTTAAACATAACCTAAAATTCACACATAATCAATGGAAAAGGAAGGATAATGTATCCACTCACCTTAGATTCTTGTTCTCCACATCATAACATGCTTCCCATGCCATAACTCCTTAAAACTCCATCATTCCCTTTTATTCCCTAAGGTGGCCGAATTCAAAAATCCACATAACTTTAAAACCAAACTTCCAATGTGAAATCTAACATCATAAATGTGTTCTACACCCTCAAAAAACCCCCATATGGACCAATAAACTAAATTAAAAACCCTTAAACCACATACCTCAAATCTTGACATAAACTTTGCACACTTGATTTTTCCAACTTCTAGTGATCCAAATGGACTCCAATAACTTCTATATGATTGTAAAGAAGCTGAAATTTGTCTATGGGGTTAAATTTTGGGGAAATATTGGAAGAAAGAAGAAGAAAAATGGTGAAGAAATGAAGAAAACCCATTCGGTTTTAAAGAGGAGGAAGAAGGTCGGTTTTGGCTGGATTTCTCTAGAGAAATCTGGCCTCGTCTCTTCTTATATAGCCCTCTAATGAACCAAACCGGTCCAACCAAGGTGGTCCAACCGATTTAAACCAAAATTTCGGTTTTTTGGTTTAATTGCACTTTTCCAAAGCATCTATATGTTCCTCTCATTATTTCCATTTCTAACTAACTTCATTGATCTTAAAACATGAAAAATAGGTGCCCTGCAAATTTTTATCTCAATCGGAGTCCGTTTGGGCACCGATTCACTTAAACCGGCCCGATTCGATTAATTTTCCTTCTGCCGTAAAATACAACCCTAAATCTGTCAAAATTCACAGAAATCACTTCCATTACATTATTTAACACACTTAAATTCTATTGGGCCACATAAACCTCTCATAACCCCTTGGTCAAATCTCGGTCAAATCCGGGTTCAAATTGAACCGAACCGGTGGCCAACTTCAGAATGACTTTCGGAGGTCGTTTTAGCTCCGTTTTCAGTTCCGATTTCACCACTATACTCCTTATTACCCACAGATCATTTTCGGAGGTCGTTTTAGCTCCGTTTTCAGTTCCATTTTCGGGCGCCGGACAGCCGGGTCCGCTGTGTAGCCACCCTGTAGACACCGGGTCCTGAGACAGCCCAGATCAGAGTTTCCCAATGATGATAAAATACCTTATCACGGGCAAAAGTGTTAAAAGTGATGATTTCCTTGAAAATTTTGCATTTTAGAGTGAAAAATTAAAAAATATTTTAAAAATTAATTTTGAAAAATGGGGGCTTAAAAATGTAGTATTTTTAGTTAATCTTTAAAAATAGAAAAAAAAAAACTTTCCGAGCAAAGGCCGCCGCGGCGCCTTGAGGCAGCGGGCTACGAGGCGCTGCGGAGCGCGATCGCGCGATCGTCCGCGCGATGCCGCGCGCACGCTGGGCGAGCGCTCTCACCCAGCGTGCGCTACGGACAACCGTCGGGCGCTCCGACGGGCGTCCGTAGCCCCTGTTCCGCCGCAAAATGGGAATTTCGCCTCAAAATTCAATTTTTCCGATTTTTTTTCACAAAATTCGATTATTATAACTTTTTTTAAGGGATTTTCAAGTTTTTTTTAATTTTTAAAATTTAAAATTATTAATATCTGATTTTATTAAGTTTTATCCCTTTAATTAATATTTTTTTTCCTATTTTCTTCATATAAAAAAAATAAGAAGAAAACCTAAAAGGGGGAATTTTTCTTAGGTTTTTTTTTTCATCTTTTTCTCTTCTTTTTCCTTTCAAACTCTCTCAAAAATTCCAGATTTTCCCCACCAAAAAGAATAAAGAATTCAATTCATCATTTTCATCTTTTTTTTCAATAGAATTTCTTCTAAACATATATTTGGAAGGAGTTTTTGTTGTTGAATTTAATTTGGAGACAAATACAACAATTATTTGCAAAATTCCTTTTTTTCTTCTTTATTTGTGTTTAATAAAACCTTTTCCATTGATTTTCTTTTGAATCTCTTTTCGATGAAAAATTAATTTTGAGACAAACAAAACAATTGTTTGTTATCAAAATCTAATTTTTTCATTTGATTTTCTAAAATAAGACTTTTAATCATTTTTTTTTCTTGATACAAAAACATAATTGTTTGTTCTTGAGATAATCTTTTTATTTTTTAATCAATAAAAATCTTTTTTTGATCAAAATTGTTTCTTTAGGCAAAGAAATCAATTCTTTGTTCTTAAAGAATTTTTGATCATTTTTTTATCCTATTTTTTCTTGGAATAAAATTCCAACATTTTCATCATCTTTCATTCTAGTCTTGCAAACCAAAATAAGGAAATCAATCATCCTTTTTACCTTCATCGAATCCAAAACTCTGAGGGTAAACAGCCCGGGCTTGTTCTTCTTATTCTTTTTGTTCATATTTAATTTATTCATGTTTATTTTTATTATTTTCAGTTATTTATTTCATTGTTTACATTTATTTTATTTATTTTGTTTATATATGATTTTATTCTTATTCATGTATTATTTTCATTAATTTATTTATTGTTCTCATTTATTTATTTGTTCTATTGTTGTTCTAATTGTTTTGTTATGTATATATATTATTACATTTTTTATTCATCTAAATATTGTCTGTTTATTATTTTTAACATGTAATTAATTTATTTCACTTTAATTTATCATTATTTTTAACATGTAATTGATTCATTTCACTTTAATTCATCATTATTTTTAACATGTAATTAATAAATTCGTTTTAATTGATATTTTTACCATGTAAATGGTTTATACCATTTGTGAACATATTTAATTAATCATGTCATTCATTTGATTATTTTCATCATTCTCTTATTCGTTTTTATCATTCTTTTTATCGTTGTCACATGTTTTATTTATTGTTATTTATTTATTTTCATTGTAATTATTATCATGTGCATATTTTCATATATTAATTCATTAACACGTTTTATATTATTTCAATCATATCTTTTAATTCATTTGTGATTTATAATGCATTGTTCCCATTTATTTTAGTTTATTAATGTTTCAATTCATTTAATCCATTTTTGATGCCATCTCTCTTTATTTTATCTCATTTTATCATTAATTTATTTAATTGATTTAATTACAAATATTATTTCATTTGTATTTTATTTTTTTGTCAAAATTTATTTTCTTTACTTGGGCATTTTTTGCGAGCACACGAGGAGATCCAGAAGGCTCGTTTGGGTTAGATATTTAATTGCTTTATTTGTAATATTTTATTTATTTGGCTTTTTCATTTATTTTTCCATGTAATCTTTAATAAAATTGTTTATTTTAGGCACGCTAAAAAGAAAATCACAAAAACATTTCTATTAATTAATTTGGCATCTTTTCTAGATAAAAATTGGACCAATGTTCTAGTTTTTCATACCCAAATAAATCATCACATCAAAGCTATTTTATAATAAATATGCATGCGAGGACCAATGTCCTCATCATTAATAAATATCCCGATTTATGCATGATTTATATTTTATTTATAATGGGGGTTGTATTCTGCCCCTAGTTTTGTTGTAATATTTTTACATATGCTTTATTTTATTTACGCTTTTATTTATCGCTTCCACTACGTGATTGACATGCGCTTTAATTAATTGCATTAAAATGAATGAGAAATGGGATGAAATGATAAATTCAAAACTCGATTATAAAATTAACCAATGTATGAATAAATGGGAAGTCCCGAACTCACTCTGGTCTTGGGCTCAATGAGGTTACACTACAAGAATTTTGTGAAATAGCAACGGAAAAATAGCAACGGAATTTTTTTCGTTGCTAAATAGCAACGGAATTCCATTTCCGTTGCTATTTAGCAATGGAAAAATAATTCCGTTGCTATTTTCGGTTACGTTTTACACATATAGCAACGGAAATTTTTTTTGGTAATTTCGGTCGCTAAAAGAGGAGGGAAAGTTTGGCGCGTAAATTTAGCAACGGTTATTAGCAACGGAATGTAAATACCGTTGCTAAATATCGCGGGAACAAAATGTGGGAGAATTTAGGAGCGAAAAATAGCAACAGAAATATATTTCCGTTGCTAAAATAGCAACGAAAAATTAAATCCGTTGCTATTTAGCAACGGAAATTATATTCCGTTGCTATTAATTTCTAAAATATATAGGCCGAAAAAATCAGGTTCTAAAATAGCAACGGAAATTTTATTCCGTTGCTATTTAGCAATGGAAATTTTATTCCGTTGCTATTTAGCAACGGAATTT
Source organism: Excoecaria cochinchinensis (assembly GCA_947683425.1). Taxonomy (NCBI): domain Eukaryota; kingdom Viridiplantae; phylum Streptophyta; class Magnoliopsida; order Malpighiales; family Euphorbiaceae; genus Excoecaria; species Excoecaria cochinchinensis. The sequence goes on from CANTUQ010000004.1 coordinate 12,534,912, forward strand.
ATATACCGTTGCTAAATAGCAACGGAAATTATATTCCGTTGCTATTAATTTCTAAAATATATAGGCTGAAAAATCGGGGTCTAAAATAGCAACGGAAATTATATTCCGTTGCTAAATAGCAACGGAAATTTATTCCGTTGCTATTAATTTTTAAATTTGTAGACCCAAAATCGGGGTCTAAAATAGCAACGGAAAATTTTTTCCGTTGCTAAATTGCAACGAAAAATATATACCGTTGCTAAATAGCAACGGAAATTGTATTCCGTTGCTATTAATTTATAAAACATGTAGACTGAAAAATTGGGGTCTAAAATAGCAACGGAAAATTCATTCCGTTGCTAAATAGCAACGGAAATTGTATTCCGTTGCTAAAATGGAAGAAATAGTCCCCCTTCCTATGCAATTATTTGCAACGGTTTTATGAAACCGTTGCTAAATGATCCTAATTATAACAATTGCCCCCATTTACCTATCTGGAACACTCTCTCTTTCTCTCTCTCTATCTCTCTATCGCGTACTGTGTCTCCACCGCGCGCAATCTCTGCCACATCATCCGTCCGTCGCGAGCCCTCTCTGCCGCCATCCTCCCTTTGTCGCTCGCCGCCTCTGTCGCAGTCGCATTCTCTCTGTCGCTCGCCAGATCGTTTGCCGCCGAATCGCCGGAAGTCACACAGGCTCTGATCAGTCTTCTCTTTCGGTCACCAGCAACCACTTTTAAGGTTAGTTTTATTCCCTAATTGCTTTGAAATTATACGGTTTATAGTGAATTTTAATCTTGACAATTGAAATTATTTTTGTTTTTTAATAATTAAAATCTAAAACGAGGCTTAAATTCAACTGTCCTGGGTTAGAAAACTAGATTGGTTGCCTAGAAAATGTGAGAAAATCAAAATCAGAAGAAAGAGATGGGAAAAGAGGGGTTGATTATGGCCAAGGAGCTAAAGCGAATCAAATCGGATCCTCTACTGCTTGACCGGTTCATTAATTCCAACGTTTCTCACTAGCTCAAGTCTGATTTTGTTTCTGTTCTTCCCGAGTTCTAGAGGCAAAATCATGTTTTTCTTTGCATGAAGATTAGCTTCTCTTTCTAGTTTTTAATTTTCCCAGTATTTGGTTGCTGAGAAATTTTACGTATACAGTTTGTGCATTCCTTTTCTAATTGAAATTTGAATGTTACTTGTATAGCCATTTTAAGTGATGTGTGAAAGGTAACAATATATCAAAAATTTACCACTTCCAATTTATAGCCAATTCCCTGCCTTGGTTAACACTATTGGCCGTTCTGTGATTCTTGCTTCAATTTTTAGCCATCAGTTGATTGAAGTACCATACTATGTATAAGGAGGTAGACTAGGTATTCCTTATTGATGCCTTAAATTTTTGCTTATCTATTATAAAGCAGATAAAGAACAGTTGTTTCTTCTATATTAGCTGGTAGGAGTGATTTCACAGGTATGCATGGCAAGTTTCTGCAAATTAACGTTATTAAAATTACTTGTCAAATTTGATGATATATGTAATTTATTAAGTATGCAATTGTTGATATATGCAACTGGCTTATGCTCATTTATTACTATTTTTTTTGCCTGTTTTTTCAATTCTATTCTTCTTTGCCTTCATACTGCTATTGGTTGGTTTTGAACACGATCATTTCTCCTTATTTGTTGGTGTATTATGCAGTGATTTTGCTGGAATTCTGGTAAGACCCACGTATATCATTGCTATGTTTATCCAGACAGAAGTTATAGATTCAAGGTGTGTATTTCTGCTGTCATTTATAGTAATGTACATGCATGCATTTGCACATCTGTGTACAATAAAGCAATTTGGAGATTAAAGCAATTTGTAAAGTGAAGGCATGGTTTAATTTGCAGGATTATAGTGCTGTATTATCTCTACAAAATTACCTCATTTATATTGTTTTCACCAACTGCTAAAAGGCAGCAGACTGATAGTGGGCCAAAAGTATGCAAAAAGTAGTAAGTAACTACCAAACTTATTTTTACAAGTGATTTTTGCATGAATTAAAATTGTTAATGTGTGATTTTATAATTAAAGTGTGTGTTGTTATAGTTTACTGAATTGATTGATAAATTTGCTATATTAATTTAGTAATTAGTTTGATTAAATCAAATCTGTTTCTAACCTGTAATATATAGGTAAGAATTTTATACTAACTTTCAATATATAAAGATATATAGTTTGTAATAGTAGATTTACGTTTTATAATTTGCAGGTTTATGGAACCATTAAATTCAGGTGAACATCCAATTGAAATGGTTAAGTATGTGGGAGATAGAATGCCTCAATTCTCTAAAAAGACATCCTTGATGGTTAAAGGATCTTTCGGTTTCATCGGCCCAAATTATTACACAGCAAATTATGCAACTAATATTCCATGCAAAGCTTACAACTTCAGCTTCTTCACTGACTCCTGTACTGAGCTTGCAAGTAAGTCCATACATATATTATGTTTATATACATTTTCTTCATTGGAAATTTTAAATTTTATTTAATTAAGTTGACGCAAAGTAATTCGTTTCCTTAGGCGAGCATGATGGGATTTCCATTGGTCCTAAGGTATGCTTGAATATATATACAACCTATCATATTATATGAATTCATTTATTTGAAGGGATTTCGAGAAAATCTATGATTCTACTCAATTTATGTTATTTTCTAATTTTCGAACGCACGATAAGTTAATAATGCCATCTAAACTACGATTTAATAATTAAAAATTGAGAAGTATTGTGTATTGGAGAATATGCTAGATATGATCCTACAAAATATGATAAGTATTGTATACCAAAGAGTATGCTATATATGGCTAGGATTTCGACAAGTGACACCCATTTCAAATTTCTCTTTGAATGTTCTTTTTTCCTAATTAGAAACTTGATCTGTGGAAAAAAAATCCATGAATTAAGTCTAGTTAATTAAGTCTGATACATATTCAGCAATTATAAAAGTGTGTGTAGCTTGTATGAGTTATAGTTTTGTTACAGTTAATTAAGTTGAATTTGCAGACAGGATCAGATTGGCTTTATGTTTATCCAAGACGAGATCTGTTATGACTATGCTATGAGCCATGATGCTGCAAAGTGTGGTTTTGCTTGGAAAGTAGCAGGCCCAGCTCTCTGCAATTACTTCATCAAAATAAAAGCGAAACGCAAATAACTTGTTCTACTCATGTTTTAAAGAAGATATGTTGTTAAAACTATTGCATTATAGGATATGTATAGAATAGGAAATATTTAGAATAGGAAATGTATATTCCTAATTAGGCTATTGTTTTACTAGTTTTTACTTTACAATGATATTATACTGAATTTACTTTTGTAATGTTTTTTCGGATTTTTATTTTATAATATTATAATATATTTTCAGGATTTTAATTATTGTGTATTATAATTTTTATATGAACTTATATTATCGATAAGCATACATTATTAATATATACAGGATTTGAATTATATTAATTTAAAAAATATTTTTTTTTCACTGTTGTAAATAGCAACAGAATATCAATTCCGTTGCTAAAAATAGCAACGGAATAACAATTCTGTTGCTAAATAGCAACGGAATTATTATTCCGTTGCTAATTGCACTATATTTATTTAAAAATATAATTTTTATACTGTTGAAAATAGCAACGGAAAATAAGTTCCGTTGCTAAAAATAGCAACGGAAATGCTTTTCCGTTGCTATGTGAATTATATTTATTTTTATAAAATACGGAAAATAGCAACGGAATACTAATTCCATTGCTAAAAATAGCAACGGAATATATATTCCGTTACTATTTTCAGCAACGGAAAACAAATTCCGTTGCTATTTTTAGCAATGGAAAATTTTTTCCGTTGCTAAATTTAGCAACGGAAATCAATTCCGTTGCTAAATTTAGCGTCGGCCGAATTTGCAACGGAATTTTCCGTTGCTAATTTTGATTAGCAACGGAAAATTAGCAAATTCCGTTGCTATTTTCCGTTGCTATTTCCGAATTTTGTTGTAGTGTTAGAGGTCCATCTCAGTGTTTCATTGGGATGGAATCTCCAAAATATCTCTTGTGTCCCACCAAAAGACTTAAATTTACAATCCTAGGCTCTACGGGGTAGAGGGTCATTCCAGTGTTCTATTGGGATGATATCTCCAAGATCCCTTTGGCTTGCCCAAAATGGATAATATGCGCCGTCTTAGGCTCACTGAGACTAGATGACCTGTCCCAATGTTCTATTAGGTGGCGACTCTAAGAAACCTCCTTGTTACCTAAAATAGACGCACTTGTAAATACCTTACAAGTTTTCATGAACCTCCACTTGATCGCCCTAAAAGCGGGCCTTCGGGGTGCCCCGGGGTTCGGCGCGCATCACAGTGGCGACTCCACTGGGGACAATACTCGAGACTTCGCTTCAAAAGCACCTTGGTTAAAATTTACAATTGAGTTTTAATTTAAAAATTTCATCCTTTTCGAAACTGCATTGCATCTCATTAGAGACTTAGATCTATGCTAGTTTGGTCCCTCTTTTAGCCCCGGTGCGTTCCTGAAGCATGACTCTACGTTCACTCAATGTAGGGAAGTGTTAAGGATAATCATTAGCACAAGCCTTGTACCATTATGGAATATTAAATGGAGACCCAATCGGTCGTTATGCTCGTGATGAGCTATACCCATTAGCAGGGACCATGCTTTGGTAGCCCTAAAGTAACATCACCTTGGCCAAAGCTCATGTAATAGAAATAGTTACTTTCCCTAAGTGGTATGAACCTTAATACTATGCTTGCTATGTGGATCATTATGTATTGGACAAACCCAGATAATTTGATTGGTCACCTAATCAAAGGCTTTCATGCCCCGATAGGCCCATGTCAACTTATTCGGACTGCCTAAATACAGGATGGTCAAAACCCATGCGCATGCACATTAGCTAAGAGAGGTTATGCTGCCGGTTTTCCACTAAGCACCATGCGCGTCCATTGGGTTCCCTGTTAACCCATGGATCAAGCCCACCTAGGACAGAGACTGCACGATCTTGTGTGTAGGGGCAATAAGGTTGGAAGGATCTATCTGTTTGCATGTGGTTGTGGATGATGCATTGCATATTCATGTTATTTATGCACAAATAAAATTTTTTATTTCTCCCCTATGTATACATCCTATTCTTTGCATATAATTATTACATGTAAATATTATCCTGTGTATAGTTTTTCAAATGTTTCACATGTATCATTGCAATCTCATTTGGTCATTGCATACCATCTATTGCACAGCACGACCGTGCATTGCGTATTATTCATGCATAATTCTAACTCTTTAATCTTTCAGCCATCAAAAAACCACTTTCCTAGCTAGTTAGGGGTTCTGACAGTCGCATTATCATAAGGTCTTGATTGAGCAACTAGAATCAAGTCAAGTGCAATCAATAGGCATTCAGAGAATCTCCAAAAATGGCCAATTCATCGATGGAGGAAGATGCTACCAGGGCCTCGATAGCAGAAGAAGTGGGTCAAAGGTTCGAAGATTTCGAGAAACAAATGATGGCCATGATGGTCGTAATGACTCAACCAGCTGCGCCACAGAACCTGGTACCTCCTCCCATGAGATAAAATGAATAGGAGGAGGCCAGAGAGGATCCACCGGAGGATGTACGTCCACCGCCAGTGGACTTAGGGGTTGCCACGTCAGGAGGGTAAAAGAGAGGAGTAGCCCATAGAATGGAAGAGGACTTAGAAAGGGATGAATATGAAGAACCCCTGTCAGTTAGAAGGAAAGCACCCCAGACAGAAGATACTATTTGGAGGAAAATGGAAGAAAAGTTCGAGGCAATGTCCCGAAAGCTAATGATGCAAAGGGGGATGAACCCAAAGACAAAGAGCTGGATGGAGAAGATCTAATCCCCTTGAACTTCAAGATGCCTGATGTCCCGAAATTTGATGGAACATCGGACCCCACCACTCATATTAAGCAATACTCCTTGGTGATGAAGGGGACGACACTGACAAGGAGGCAAAAGATTTGAATACTTCTGTTTGAGTTTGTTAGGTCCTGCAATGGACTGGTATCATGGGCTGGAATGAAGAATAAAAGAAGACTGGGATCTGCTGACGGAGGAGTTCCTCCAGCAATATGACTATAGTACAAGGATGGAGGTCACTTTGAAAGATCTAGAGTTACTACAATAAAAGCCGGATGAGTCATTCCATGAGTACTTGACCCGATGGAGGAACCGGGTAATGGAGATGAAGAGGAGGCCGGACACTCCAGACCAGATCAGGCTGTTTATTAGGAATGCCAGCCCATACTTGAAAGATGGGCTAAAGATGAAGGGGCTGAAGGACTGGGAGTCCTTAAAAGATATAGCCATTGAAGCTGAGGCTGAGCATCTGGATAAAATGGCTAAATTTGCAAACCTGGCCTTGGGCAAAAGCATAGGAAACAACAGTGGCAATGGGAGCAATACCAAGGCAGCAGAGGTCTCAACCACCGGAATGACTCTTGAACACCTCACTATCTCAGGCAAGCCTCTATCTTGGCACTTCGCTCATCTCGTCAAGGAAGGGAAGTTGCAACCTAGGCCTGCCCCAAGTCAAGGAAAGCCTAGGCACAAAATGAACTGGTATTGTGCATATCACCAGTACACAGGGCATAAGACAGACTATTGTCGCCCTCTAAGAGATTGCATTCAAGAATTGGCACATGGCCTGGAGGAAGAAAGGAAGAATTAGAGTTGTTATAAAGTTTTTCCTTTTCTAAAGTGTATTCCTGAACTATGCACTTGTTTCTCTTTTCTATTTTAATAATATGGGCTTTTCTTATATATGCATTGTCATATCTTATTACATCAAGCATAAGTGATAATCATGATTAAGGCATTGGTTTAATAAACACTGTTTCATTCAGTTTTAATAAATAGTAATCTTGGTTGCATCCAACTTGACTCCTGAAGTGAGATAAAATTTGAAAAAAAAAGAGAAGAAGAACCAGTTACAATTAGGGGATTGGATGAAAATTCACTAAGAGCACTAGAACCTTTCTGATTACTCGTCAAAGCGATCATTGAATAAGACAAAACCTAGAAAATAATTTAGGCAATCATTTCTTTGTATAGCTCTCTAAATGACCATTTCCTACCCTTATTTTGCAATCGCTTGCTAGCCCCTTGAGCCTTTATTTTGGTATGCTAAATGCGTACTGATTTTATTGTTACACATGTTGAAGCTACCCTTCGCCTAAAATGATTTTTACCTCCCCTTAGAAAAATTGCCGCTCTAACAAGAACGGATATACATCATTGATAATTCTTTGGGTTATAAAAAATCGCCGTAGTAAGGATGAGTTTACACTTTGGGAAGAGGGTTTTAATTATGCGCAAAGACATGAAAAAAAAGGCCTCAGGATAATAACCACTTGACAAGTTTCGACGATTATCTTTTTATGTTGATCCTGATGAGTTAGGATATTATCAAGCCCAAATTCAAGAATACCTTTGTATATGCAACTGAACCAAAAATGGTTCATCCATCAGTCGAGTAAATATTGCGGCCATTTTTCTCTAGCGACCTGATCCTTCTTTGATAGCCATCTACCTAAGCCTGATGTTACAACCAAAGTAAGACCTCTTGATTCTTGGTTCAGTCTTATCCAATTAGCGGAGATGACCTTTTAATAAGGTTTGGTACGTAAGAAGAGGCATATGGTGTTTCTTGAGTTTCAAGCGAGAAGCCATGAGTGCATTTATGCATTCGAGTTGAGTCTCGTCCCCAACGTTGCATCTAGAATCCGCTTTAAAAGAATAAGAGCTGAGAGAAAATATTCAATCAAGAAAACCCGAAAGGGCTGATTGATAACAGGAGTCGGGTGCCCGTAAGTTATTACTCATTAAAACTAAATAAAATTAGTGTTTTGTAATCACATGTCTAGTCATGGTCATTCTTATTGCTATATGGTGCATAGAGATAGAAATGCATACATAAGCTAGGCATAAACATGCAATTAAACGGTTAAGAGAAACCTATTGCAGGCATAAGGACATACGCTGGAGAAATTATCAAAGCAATAATAAGGATTTTTCACGTGACAAATCCTCCTCCTACCCCTTAAATGAAAAAAAAGGGCCGTTAGAGATGAAAACCATGGCTGGCTCTCTAGGCAAAAGTTAGGCCAAAGGGCAGGGTGAAAACCTAGGAACAGGCAATCTGTCCTTCAAAACAAAATTAAGAAAAAGCCGCTGGATTGGGTTGGCTCCATTCCAGGCAAAAGTTAGGCACAGGGTTATGTGAAAATCCCCAAAGGGACGCATTTTTCGCTAAGAAAAGCTAGTGTGAAAATCCATAAGGGACGCACTACCTTTAAAACTATGACTTTTGAACCATGGAGCAGTAAGGCCGCATTACTCAGAATGACTTCCCTTTAGACAGGTGCCGTATAATGCAGAACTTGATTCAGAGTGCTGGGGGCAAAGTGCTCATTGACCTGGGGGCAAAAATACACATGGGTCAGTTCTCTTTGAAGAGATTAGGGGCCAGAGTCCGTAAAGCCAAGACAATATTTTTCTACATCCTTGGGAGCATCAGACAATGTGAGCAGCCGAGCAGTACCCTCAATGAATCCCTTAACCACCTGGGATGTGGTCTATTCATTTTTGCATATCACATGCATGTCACATGCATTCGATCTTGTGCACGTATAGATATGCACACACAATTTATTTACATTAATCCTTTGCATGTATTTCTTATATATAGTTTTGTACGTATGTTTCACGCACATAATTCCATACGCACACACAATCTTTTGTATATGTTATTGTGTACATGACTTGGAGGGAAGGGTCTGAATAGACCTCATGAACAAGGATGGTCTAAAGGACGGATTCAGCTCGACATGATCTGCCACTATATCCGGCCTAAAATCAAGTAAATATGTACAAAGGTGGAACGCCCAAAAGAACAAGCCTATCCGGGCACACCATGCTAAGGGCAATCGAGAATCACACAAATTTATAGAAAATAAGATCCTTTGAGAAGCCGAACTATCCACACATAGTCAGAGGCAAATCAGACGCAAAAGTGAGCCAAGGTACAGTTTTGAATCTACATCGACGCTCATCCATGCCGAACAATCGGATCAAGACAAAGTCCTCACAAGAATGGAATCTCAACGACCCTGTGATGCGCGCCGGATCCCCGCGGCCGCTTATGGGACCGCCCGCTCGAGGGCGATCGGGGCATTTGTGGGTCCGTTGACAGCTTGCAATAAATCGCAAGTGCATTTATGTTGGGCAACAAGGAGGTTTCATGGAGTCGCCACCCAATAGAACATTGGGAAAGTTACTCACGCCTTGGAGAGCCTAAGACTGCGCTTTATATCCATTTTGGGCCAGCCAGAGGGGTCTTGGAAGGTGAACCTCTCGCCCTAAGGAGCCTAGGATTAGCGCTAAAGTATCGTGGCACAAAAAGGTGTCTTGGAGGGTAGACCTCTAGCCTCTTTGAGCCCAAAGACCAGAGCTGGGTCCGGGATTTCTCATCTATTTCTACCTCGATTATTTTATGATCATATTTTAATTGTCATTAATTTGCTCTCTCTCCATGCAATGCAATTAATTGAAGGCGCATTCATTCACATTTGGAAAGCCGTAAATGGGCAAGTAAATATCAAAAGCAATAAATTACAATAATACAAGGAGCGGAATACAACTCCCTTTTGTAAATGTGCAATACATACATGAATCGGGCATTGCTTATTTTGAGGACTTTGGTCCTCGCATGCATCATTATTAAAATTGGATGTTTTTATTTGTGATGATTTTTATTGGATAAAAATAGGGCTTTGGCCCCTTTGCATTTATACAAACCTCGTTTTTATTTGAGTGTAAAACATTGATCCATTTTTACACTTAGCAAGATATGAAAAGAGTATATCCATGTACATAAAATAGTCAATGAATAACAAATGAAAGAAATAATCAAGAAGGTTAGGAAACTAAATCGGACGAAATCCTCCGAATATGGTAGATAACCCCTCAAGCTCAGGATGGTCCCGGGAAATCAAAACATTGCTCACAGAAAGTTAAAAGATGTCAATATAAAAAGAATCAACATAAATAAAGTCAAAGGGACTTGAAAGAGAGAAAAAAAGATTTGAAGATGTGGAGATAGAACAAGCGACGGCCTTTCTTAGGTGACCGACGGGCATCTGTCAAATTGATTGACATGTACGTCGCTCACTCAAGTGGAAGAGCGTCTGTGAGTGGGGTGACCAATGGGCATCGGTACAGAAGATGACCTGTCGGTCACCACTGTCTTCGAAAAAACAGTAAAAAAGACTCTTTTTTAAAAGTTAAAAAAAGGGTTTTTAACACAAGATGAGATAAAGAGAGTCAAAATAAAGAAAAATAATGACAAAATTGAAAGAATCAATAAAATAAGGAGTAAATATGAAATGATATAGAGACAGAATTCGGAATATTTACCCTCAGATAATTGCTTTGGATGAGATTCTTGTGTTGATTAGAGCCCCGCGCGTTCCACGAGAAGCAAAGGTGAAGGATCAAAGAAAGGAAAATGGACTATTTCCTCTTTAACCCCTCAAAAGATTAACTTTGGAATCAAAATCTAAAGAAAACTAATTAGTTTTTAGTTCCTTTTGATTGATTTGATCCTCCTTTAAAGAGATTTCTTTATGAAATGTGTTTGCTGGAAGAGAGAGAAAATATGCTTAAATTTGGGCAGAGTTTCCCCTTTTGAAAATTTTTGGAACCCTTTTTTAGTGAAAATCCAGAGCTTTTATAATCCAGACACGACCGATGGGCGTCGGTGTATGGAGGCGGACGTCAGAAGAATCCTTCTGACATAAGGATTCGTCCGATGGCCCTGCCACATCCACCGACGGGTGTCGGAAAGGTTGCGTGCTCCGGGAAACCAGGCGGCGCTCTGACAGGGGCGGTGATTTTCCGACGGGCATCGAAAAATACCATGGGCCCTATGTGACCCTAAGCGACGGGCTGGCCTCACAGACGGGCTGACCGTCTGTGGAGGAAAACATACCTTTTTGACTCGAAAATCCCCTGTTTTCTCCCCCTCTGCCTACGAAAATCCCCCTTCTTTATTGAGTTGTTATTTATCATTTTCGTTTTCCTTGTTTTGGAATATGAGTGAATGTGAAGGCATATGTTCATCATAAATAACCTAATAAATGCATAAATCTTGAAAACAAAAGTTTTTCACTAGAAAAATCTATTTTGTACAATGTATATACAAAGCATAAATGTACAAAAATATGACTCCCTGAATGTCATAGGGGTGTGTAGTCAGAAGGCTCATCGGGGTCCTCATCATCCGATATGTGCACTGTCCCTGGCGGAGGTGGAGGCGGAGCTGGCCGTGCCGGCGGTGGAGGCTGAGCCGTGGAGGGTCCTGCCTCAGCATCATGGGTCTGCCTAAATCAGATCTGAGCGTGGCCATCCAAGAAAGGCTGGGTGCAAGTCCTCATGAACTCCAACGTCTTTGATACTGTGCCTCCCAACTTCTTGAATGCTTGGCTCAACTGAGTGGTCTGCTCACTGGCGGCCCTCTTCATGTGCTCTAGGCACTGCTCTGCCTGCTCCCTGAACTCCCTCATGGTCTGAGACAAGGGTAGGAGGATCCCCTCTATCGCCTGGACGCGGGATCTCAGAGAGTCGAGCGACTCGTCGATCATCTGTAGGGTCATGTCAACCCTCTAAGACGCCTGGTCCTGTGACGCCCTCAAATCATGAGCGAGCTGCTGCCTGAGCTCCCTCTGACCCTGAGCAATCTGCTCGATCAGCCTCGCCTGCTCACCTCTGAAGGCCTCTATGACCCGAGCCTGCTCATCCCTGAAAGCATCTATGATCCGAGCTTGCTCCCGTGTCGTATGCTCGATGTAGCCAGCCTGCTCCTGAGCTAACCGCTCCACCGATTGGGACTGCTCCTGAATAGCAGCCTGCTGGCGGTCCAACCTCTCATGGATAGCTCTATCCCTCTCATCCTGTCGTCGCTCTAAGGCTGTGAACATGGAAGTGAGGAGCTGAGAGAAGTCAGGCTGTGCTAGCTGCTGCTCTGATGGCTCTGGAGGCGGTGCTGCGGAGGTAGATGCCCCTAGGTCGCCTCGAGAATACGGATGATACCTCTTGGGGGGCCATGGGTAGTCCTCTGCACTCTGACGCTCGACGAAGGGACAGGAGTCGGTGCTCGGGATGCTGGTGAGGCCGCGAAGAGCTCATCCATAGTGAACTCCATGTCAAAGTCCGATGGAGTCCTGGGTTGCTCCTGCTGCGGTTGCGGTGGCACAGTCTGAGGCTAAGGAGGCTGGGGCTCTGGCTCTGAGTGTGGAGGCTAGTGCTCTGGCTGAGGCTCGGGCTGAGGCTGGGGCTCTGGCTGTGGAGGCTGATCCTCTGGGTGCTCCGGGTGGTCTGGATCTGGACCCAAGTGTGGAAGTGAGTACATCCGCTGGGTCTTGTGAATGGTCAGTACCCTGTAGGCCTCTGCCTGCCCTGATATCGGGGAGATCATTCCCATCTGTACTGCCACTGTGGCATCCATATGGATCCCCTCCTCAAAGGGTGCTCTCAACCTGTCAGGGGCAACTCCCAACCTCAAAAGCAACCGGGTGATAACTCCTCCCACTATCACCACCGGTGTCAATCCTCTGCCGACTCTGGTCAAGTTGGCCAAGATCTCATGGCTAATATTGAGACGCTGGCCTGCCACCATAGCCCAGAGGCTCCAGATCTCGACCGCATTAAGCGACCCTGGATTACCAGCTCGACCGAGGTACGAACTGGATAGCACTCTGTGCAAATACCGGAGTGCCTGAGACACCAATACGATGCTCTTCTCTGTATCATGATCATACAGCACTCCCGGTAGGGCAATGGCCGCCCAATGTGCGCGTCTCACAGCTCGCCGTGGGATCTCGACCCCCTCCTCTGTAGGGAGCCGCATGGCCTGTGCGAATCTCTGCCTGGTAATACTGTAATGGTCACCGTCGAACCAAAACTGGACCACCCCTGGCTCGGTATCCGAACTCTGAAAATCGGCATAGCGGAGAGTGCCTAGGACCTAGCGAGTAGCCTCTGGAAAAGTCTGGAAGGAAGGGTCAAGGAACTCTGTCCACCCAGCACCCTCGACAAGAAAATCAAACTCTGGGGCCATCCCTAGGGCCTCTAGGAACGGCCGGGACACAAAACGGCTGGCCCGAAGCTCTACCTAAGCCAACGCTCTATACCTCAGAGCTGACTCAGCATCCATCCAACCCGAAACTACGAACTCGGGCTAGGCCTGCGGTGCTCTGCGTCTAGGAGGCATCTTGCAAAGGAGAAAAAATTAGATAGCGAAAATTTGACAAAACAAGTATTATTAGACTTATTTTCGAGGTAAAGGCCCATTTAGGCCTTACCAGGGCAATGGCAGCCCGAAAACGAGATAGAAAACTGATAACAAATGAAAAGGGCGGACGTCCCGTCAAAGGAAGTTGCCCAACATGCCTCGCACATATTAAAGCAAAAGCAACATGCAATTAGTATGGAAATAATTTGAAGCGAATAAAAATGGGCTTTCTAGGCCCCAAGGCATGCATTATACACAAAAAATATTCAATTTTAGAATAAAATAATAAAAATTTGGGCAGCACCCCGGCAAGGCTATGCCCAACCTCCTGCATAAAAAGGCATCAAAATAGGCCTCAGGCCTCAACAACAATATATGCATGTAAATGGGATGCACCCCGGCAAGAGTGTGTCCCCAACAACATAAAAAAAACGGCCTCAGGCCTCAAAAAAATATGCACAGAATAGTGCGCTTAGGAAGTCTATTTCTAAAGCAACAAAGTTATAGAAAAATTCTATTTCAATGTGATCAAGCAAAGGTTCATATTTAATTGCATTAGAAAAAATAAAGAAAAATAGGCAGCATTCTCCCTAAATTTCTAAGCCATCTAAAGCATTCTAATCATTTCTAAGGTTAAAGGAAGAAGAAATGCAGAAATAAATTGAATAAAATAAAAAAAAAGGTAGTTATTTACTTACTTATAGTCGCGAGAAGTGTAGAAACTAAAGAAATATAAATATCCAAGCACCTGGTGAGTAAAGAATGCGAAAATATGAAGAAATCGCAAAAAAAGAAGAAGAAATGCTTGAAAAAACACTAAAAAACGCACAGAAAACCGTTTGAGAGAGGAAATGAAAGGGACAGCAGCGTTTGCACCGTCTGTCACTCGCCCTTATATAGAATTTCGTGACCGACGGGCAGGGCGTCTGTAGGGGCGACCGACGGGCTGGCCGTCTGTCACTCAATAAATGCGAGTTAATGCGCGTGATGAATGCAATGCTGACGTATGCGTCTGCCAGGTGGATCTCTATCGACGGGCAGGCCGTCTCTCAGGAGAGGCGGGTAGGCCGTCGGTGACACTTCCCTATAAATTCTTACAAAATTTTTGCTCCTCTTATGTCTCTTCATTTTCCATCATCTTGAGCCTTTCATCTTTCTTAGCATGTCTTCTTCTCTAGCCCAAAGGATACACCGTATCTTAGATGACAAACACACTTGGGAAGAAGGCGCCCTTTCCTCTCTGTCTGGGCTGAAATATCTGTGCCGGGTCAAAGTCGATCAGAACCTCCTTCTGGCGGCAACCCACTTCTGGAACTCCCGGTTCCATGTCTTCCGGTTCACCTACTAGGAACTGTGCCCTTTGCCTGAAGAGTTAGCTACCATTCTTGGAGCTTGGTTTCCTCCTAGTGCTCTGCCTTGCGTCCCCCGCTGCGGCCTATTCCAGACCCGGGACATAGCTATGGCTCTTGGCATACTGTGACGCGTGCCGGATCCCCGCGGCCGCCCATGGGACCGCCCGCTTGAGGGCGATCGGGGCATTTGTGGGTCCGTTGACAGCTTGCAATAAATCGCAAGTGCGTCTATGTTGGGCAACAAGGAGGTTTCATGGAGTCACCACCCAATAGAACATTGGGAAAGTTTCTCTCGCCTCGGAGAGCCTAAGACTGCGCTTAGTATCCATTTTGGGCCAGCCAGAGGGGTCTTGGAAGGTAAACCTCTGGCCCTAAGGAGCCTAGGATTAGCGCTAAAGTCTCGTGGCATAAAAAGGTGTCTTGGAGGGTAGACCTCTAGCCTCTTTGAGCCCAAAGACCAGAGCTGGGTCCGGGATTTCTCATCTATTTCTACCCCGATTATTTTATGATCAAATTTTAATTATCATTAATTTGCTCTCTCTCCACACGATGCAATTGATTAAAGGCGCATTTATTCACATTTGGAAAGCCATAAATGAGCAAGTAAATATCAAAAGCAATAGGTTACAATAATACAAGGAGCGGAATACAACTCCCTTTATAAATGTGCGATACATACACGAATCGGGGCATTGTTTATTTTGAGGACTTTGGTCCTCGCATGCATCATTATTAAAATTGGATATTTTCATTTGTGATGATTTTTATTGGATAAAAATAGGGCTTTGGCCCTTTTTGCATTTATACAAACCTCATTTTTATTTGAATATAAAACATTGGGTCATTTTTATACATTAGCGAGATATGAAAAGTGTATATCAATATACATAAAATAATCAATGAATAACAAATAAAGGAAATAATCGAGAGGGTTAGGAAACTAAACCGGACGGAATCCTCCGAATATGGTAGGTAGCCGCTCAAGCTCGGGATAGTCCAAGAGAACCAATATACACTCATAGAAAGTTAAAAGATATTAATATACATGAAATTAATATATAGGAAGCCAAAAGGACTTGAAAAAGGATGGAAAATGACTTAAAAGGGTAGAGACAGAACCCACCGACGGCCTTTCTTAGGTGACCGACGGGCGTCAGTCGAGATAACCGACATGTCCGTCTGTCACTCAAGGAGGGGCATCTGTAGGTGGGGTGACCGACGGGCATCGATGATGGAGATGACCCGTCGGTCACCACTGTCTCCGAAAAAAACAGAAGAAAGAAAACTCTATTCAAAACCAAAAAGATGTTTTTTCACAAAATGAGATAAAGAGAGTCAAAATAAAGGAAAATAATGACAAAGATTAAAAAAAAATCCACAAAATAAGGAATAAATATGAGATGATATGGAGAAGGAATCCGGGATATTTACCCTCAAATAATCGCTTTGGGTGAGATTCTTGTGTTGATTAGAGCCCCGTGCGTTCCACGAGAAGCAAAGATGAAGGGTTAAAGAAAGGAAAATAGACTATTTCTTCTTTAAACCCCTCAAATGACCAATTTTGGAATCAAAATCTAAAGAAAACTAATTAGTTTTAGTTCCTTTTGATTGATTTAATCCTTCTTCAAAGAGATTTCTTTATGAAATGTGTTTGCTGGAAGAGAGAGAAAATATGCTTAAATTTGGGCAGAGTTTCCCCTCTTCAGAAATTTTTGGAACCCTTTTCTAGTAAAAATCCGGAGCTTTTATAAGCCAAACACGACCGACGGGCATCGGTGTATGGAGGCGGGCGTCGGAAGAATCCTTCTGACACAAGGATTCGTCCGACGGCCCTGCCACATCCACCGATGGGCGTCAGAAAGGTTGCGTGCTCCGGGAAACCAGGCGGCGTTCTGACAGGGGCGGTGATTTTCCGACGGGCGTCGGAAAATACCACAAGCCGTCGGTGGCCCTAAGCGACGGGCTGGCCTCACAGACGGGCTGGCCGTCTGTGGAGGAAGAAAAGCCTTTTGACTCGAAAATCCCCTGTTTTCTCCCCTATGCCTACGAAAGGCAAAAAGGCCTACTTCTCATGGAACGCGGGACTAAAACCCCCAAATCCAAACCATATATACAGGTTCGGATACTGATTTCATCATAGGGTAACCTCTGATCCGGACCTCTCCGGGACACGGTGCTTACACATACCTTCTTCTGAGGCCGTCCGGCTGATTCCTCCGAGCTCTTCCTTTGCTCTGGAGCCACTGATCGAGGCTCTGGATCAGTTCACTGACATCCCCACCTATCGGGTAAGCATTATATTCTTATTTTGCATGGTGAACTTCCTCACTGTTGTTCCAGGGGGTTTGACAGGTGACTCCCGCCTGTTCGGAGTCCTGAGCGACTTTCATCTGGGATTATCACCCTTACCACTCATTCTGGCTGACACCATTCTGGGCTTGGACGTTGTGAGCTCTAGATCCACTACAATCTTTACCGGCAGCCCCTTATTGCTCCAGGTACGTCATTATTTCAAAGGTAGTGCGTCCCTTATGGATTTTCACACTAGCTTTTCTTAGTGGGAGGTGCGTCCTTTCGGATTTTCACACAACCCCGTGCCTTATTTTTTCCTGAAGTAAACCCTACTTAATCCAGCGGCTTTTTTGCTCTTTTTTTTATTTTTTTTTTCAGATCTGGCTGCAAGAGAAACTGAGGATGTTGTCTGAGCCACCTCCTCGAGTTACCCCACAGTACTCGCCGAATCATTTCCTTCCGCGTCGACGGCTACATGGGTGTGCCACTACTGGTGAAGGCATTACCAGATTTGGCAAGCTGTCAGATGATGACATCAGTTTCACATTTGCCTGGCTCCCACTGTCTCATGTGGTCATTGATGGGCCATCGGGGTGTGTTCCCCTCTGTGGGCTTCGTCGAGCCACCTTCTGCATTACCTCTCGATGTACGCATCAGCTCGGGATGACCCAGGATGTAGTGAGGGTTCCCTTATCTTTCCGGGGAGGAGCTCTCTCGGTTGCGTTTGCTTCTCGGTATCATGAGCTGTGGGGCAAACTTCCAGTGAGGACTGTTATCCCGAGGTTTGGCAATCATTCTGTGTCTTTGACTAGCGAGTACAAGAAGTGGATCCTTAGTCCAGTATCTGATAACAGGACTCGAGGGCTCAAGCATCTGGTCGGCGAGAGCAGCAGCAGGACTTAGCTTAGCTTACATATCTATTTCTTTTGGCGCTACATTTCTTTTTAATGCAGAACTAGGAAATAACAAAAATAAAAAGAATAATATTCATTCCATTTCACGAAATTGTGTACATTTTCATATAATTTCAGCATACATGATCAGTTTTGGCATTTACTCAGATGCTTACGCGCTGTTAATACATGAAACCAATATTTAACAGCATCAACTCCTGTTACCAATCGGCCCTCTCGGGTTTTCATGATCGGACATTTTCTCTCATGCCTCTAATTTTTGCACAGGATGCCTTTTTTCGGTTTTCACCCTGTCGAGGGGCCCAATTTTAGCACAGCCGCCTTTTTTCGGTTTTCGACCTGCAGGGCATTTTATTCTCTTCTTTTTATTTTGGTCTTTAGCCATGGAACCTTTTGAGTCGGTCGATGTTGATCAGTTTTTTGAATTCATTCCCATCACTAACCGATAAGATTGCGGCTCCTTTGGACAACAGCTTTTTAAGGATATACGGCCCCTCCCAGGTTGGTCTGAATTTCCCTCTAATATCTGGTATGCCTGGCCTCATCTGCTTGAAAACCAAGTCCCCTTCCTTCAGCGGATGCTTTCTCACCTTCTTTCCAAAAGTCCTTGCCAATCTCTTCTGGTAGATCTGGTTATGATAATAAGCTTTCAGCCTACTCTCGTCCAGTAAGTTCAAGTGCTGTAGCCTCTACCGCGCCCATTCGGCCTCCGGAATTTGGGCTTCCATGACCACCCTCAGTGATTTGAGCTCTATCTCAACTGGCAACACTACTTCCGTTCTGTATACCAGGGAAAATGGTGTAGCACCTGTAGACGTCCTTACCGTTGTTCTATATCCCCACAGGGCGAAGGGTAACTTTTCGGCCCAATCTTTGTAGGTTTGGACCATCTTGGACAGGATCTTCTTCATATTCTTATTCGCGGCCTCTACTGCTCCATTCGCTTATGGTCGGTAGGGAGAGGATTTATGATGCTCGACACCATACTTCTCGAGGAGCTTCCTGGTTTCCCCCATGAACTGCACCCCATTATCAGACACTATGTGATGAGGGAGGCCATATCTGCAGATCAGATTCCTCTCTATGAACTTGGCCATATCCCTTGCGTCAATCTTTTTTAAGGATTCCGCCTCTACCCATTTGGTAAAATAGTCAATTGCGACTATGATGTACCTATGCCCATTGGATGCCGTAGGGCGAATCTCTCCAATGATATCTATCCCCCAAGCAGCGAAAGGCCAAGGTGATGTCAGGTTATGTAGCTCTGATACTGGCAGGTGTCTCAAGTCTGCGTACTGTTGGCACAACTGCCATTGCTTAACATATTTCGAGCAGTCATTGTCTATCGTAAGCCAATAGAAGCCTTGTCGCATAATCTTCTTGGCCAAGGTCAAACCGTTCATGTGGGCCCCATAGACACCTGCATGGGCTTCCTCCATCACTTTGCGGGCTTCTTTTTCATTCAAGCACCTGAGCTGAATCCCGTCTGACTGTCTTTTGTACAACACCCCTTCCAAGGATATGAACTGAATAGATAGCTTCCGGATCATCCTCTGGTCTTTCTCAGTAGCTTCTTCTGGAAATTTATTGTTTTCCAAGTAATTCATGATGTCGAAGTACCATGGTTTCCCATCCACCACTTCTACTTCCATTACAGGCTTGATCTCAAAGCTGGGCTTCTCAAAACTCGAAATTAGTACTGGCTTCATAGCTACTCCTTCAGGATTATCCCACATGGATACTAAGGTTGCCAACGCATCAGCTAGATGATTCTCATCTCTCGGCACGAAGTGGAAACTGCAAGTCTCAAACTGCCCACATACCTCTTTCAAATATTAAACATAAGGTACCAGCCGTTCTTCTTTTACAGTCCACTCACCTCGAATCTGGTTAATCACTAAGGATAAGTCACCAAAGACTTCTATATTCCTTGCCCCCAATGCAGTTAAAGCTTCCAACCCGAAAGTGCATGCTTCGTATTCGGCTTCATTATTGGTTGCTTTGTACCTCAGCTTCTTGGCTAGAGGGAGTTTCTCATTATCTGGGGTTGTCAAGATGATTCTGACTCCGGCCCCCCTGTTATTCACTGCTCCGTCGAAGTGTAACTGCCATCCCTGAACAGAAATCGCGACTATTCTTTCATCAGGAAAGGTAAACTCGGGAGTGTCTCCTGGAATAGGATGCTCAGCAAGAAATTCGGCTACGGCTCACCCCTTAATAGTTTTGCAAGTGATGTATTGCACATCAAACTCCTGTAGCAAGAGCAGCCTCCCCATTTTACCTAGCAAAGACGGTGCTTCCTACAAATATCTTAACGGATTCTGCTTGAACTTTGTATGAGTGGAAGTAATGCCTCAATTTCTTTGATGCCAAAATCACCGCGAGGCAGATCTTCTCTACTTCGACATATTTAATTTCATAAGCCAGGAACTTCTTGTTGAGGTAATAAATTGCGAATTCCACCCCAAATTCATCTTCTTGAGCCATCATGGCGCCCACTGAACTGCCCTCTACTGACAGATACAGGATAAGCGGCTTGATCGGCTGCAGCGGCCTTAGCACTGGCGGATTCAACAGGTATTCCCTGATGCTGTCAAAGCCTTTCTGGCAGTCTTCGTTCTAGACCACAGGTTGATTCTTTCTAAGCAGCTTAAAAATAGGCTAGCAGATTGAAGTGAGCTTGGCGATAAATCGGCTGACATACTGTAGCTTGCCCAGGAAACTCCTTACATCCTTCTCTTTTTGTGGCACTGGCATCTCTCTGATGTCCTTCACCTTGTCCGGGTCAATTTCTATTCCCCTCTAGCTGACGACATGTCCTAATAGTTTCCCTGAAGTCACTCCGAAAATGCACTTCTTGGGGTTAAGTCGCAGATTATACTTGTCAATCCTGGTGAAGAACTTTTCTAGAGCTTCAAAGTGTCCCTCTCGGGTGGCTGACTTGACCATCATGTCATTGACATACACTTCTACTTCTTTGTGGATCAGGTCGCTTAAGATCTTGGTCGTCATCCTCTGGTATGTGGCCCCTGCATTCTTCAGGCCGAAAGGCATGACTCGGTAGGCGTAAGTCCCCCATTCTGTGATGAAAGTGGTCTTAACCCGGTCAGCTATTTTGTTCAGGATCTGGTTGTAGCCCACATAACCATCTCCAAAGCTGTACATCGTGCAATTGGCGGCACTGTCTATCAACACATCGATGTGGGGTAGTGGAAAATCATCTTTAGGGCAGGCCTTGTTCAGATCTCGATAATCCACACACACCCTGACCTTTCCATTCTTCTTCACTACAGGGACCACATTTGCCGACCATGTAGGATACTGCACCTCAATAAGGAACTTGGCTTCAATCTGCTGTCGAATTTCCTCCTTGACCTTGTCTGCCCATTCTGGCCTGAGCCTTCTCAACTTCTGTTTCAAAGGGTTGTAATCTGGGTAAGTCGGGATAGCATGTTCTGCCACGTCTCGGTCAATTCCTGGCATGTCCTCATAGGTCCAGGCAAAGACTTTTTCATGTTTTCTTATTATTCTCTCAAAATTTTTTCTCTCCTCAGGAGTTATATTTGATGCTATTAGAATTTCTCTCGGATTTTCCGAGGTTCTAAGATTAAAAGGCGTTGTATCAGTGGAATCAATGTAAAAAATTGATGGAATATGATCATGTTCATGCATGTTGAAATCATTAGAAACATCGCACAAGTAAGAGAAATTGTTTGCCTTATTAATAATATTATAATTGTCATTTACATCATAAAAAAGTTATGGAATAAAAAGACAGTCTAAGCTAGAGTCTCCTTCTGCCACTCCAGAGGTTGATGCTGTTGCAGCTTGCCCATTGGCTTCCTGATTCAACAGAGGCCCCTCAGGCATGTCTGAGGAAATCTTCAAATCCCCTATTTTCAGCTCTAATTCTGCTATCTTCTCTTTCCCTTTCAGCCTGGCAGCTATTATCTTTTCGGTAACGACCTCTTCAGGCTCGCATCTGTCCCAAGTGATACCTTGGGTCATGACCTCTTCATCCCAGAAGTTCTCAGCGGTCTTGATAAACCCGACACGCCAGTCAAATAAATCGTTAAAGATCTCAAACCCAGGGACAATCCTCCCCTTTACCCATTGCGGCTCGTCTTCGCCAGTAAAAGCACAAACTGAGGATGCTGGTACAAAGCTTTCTAAACTGTGAGAGATCTTACCTGCCGCCTTCTTCTTGCCGAAGCCGCCTCTGTACCCCAAACTTTTCCAGTTCTTCTGACCTCGAGTGGTGATCGCAGTTTGCAATCCTTGTGAGTTTCTGCCCAAACAAGCCCCAGGGAGATAGTGCATCTTTTTCATCATTTTAACCACAGTCGGGTTATCCACTGACCCATGCTCTTCTCTTATCATGGACACGTAGAAGCCACTAAATGGTTGATTAGCTATTTCAAGCGCTGAGACCTGGTTCTCCCTAGCTGCCTTGATAGTCACCACCTCCCCTTCATGTGGGAACTTTATCATTTGATGCAGTGTGGATGGCACTCCTCCTAATTTGTGAAACCAGGGTCTCCCGAGCAGAGCTGAGAAGTTAGCAGGGATGGGCAGAACTACAAATTCTACCTCCACTTCAATGGGTCCTGTCTTGACCAAGGTCTTAAAGGTTCCTGAGGCTTGCCTCCTTGAATTATCATAGGCTGTGATAGTCAGATCTGATCCACTGAGCATATCCTCGTTTAGACCAAAAGCCTGCAGAGTTATCAGGGGGCACACATTGATAGAAGACCCATCGTCTACCATAATGCAAGCAGTGTGCTTATCGTTAATCTGTGCTTTGATGTACAGGGGTCGGTTATGATTGCAGCCTTCGACCTGTAGGTCGGCATCAGAAAAGACCAATCTCTCCTCGGATCCTCCCTTAACTAAGCCCAAGAGCTCTGATGGGGAAATCGTGGTGGAGACCGTGGCCTCAACCAAAGCCTCTACTACCTTCTGCCTATGAGAGGGGGACTGTCTCAAAAGATCCCAGATGGATATTTGAGCCGCAGTTTTCTTCAATTGCTTGACAATCTGATTCTCCTCTGGCTCTTTTTCTACTAGCGTTTGCACTGGCTCAGGTAGCCTCGTAATCTCAGGGACCACTCTCCCACTTCTCGTTACAGCCCCTATCTCTTCTTTGTCTTCATCAGACCCCCACAAATCAAGGTTCATCTCTCCCTCCTCCTCAGCTTCTCCACTGCTCTCACTGCTAGACCAACAATCAAGGGTCGCAACGACTGCTTCCTCCTTTCTATCCTCGGAATGATCAGCAGCAAAGTTCAAGCTCCCATATAGATCTTGTAGCACGTACCACTCTGGCAAGCTAGATCCGATCATAAACACGGGTGGTGGTACGGCATTATAACCGGGCTTCTTCTCAGTTTCCCTCTTCTCAGGGTCAGAAATTTGCTTGCTATCAATCAAGTCTTGGATAGAGTGCCGCAGCGCTTTGCACTTATCTGTGATATGGCTTGAGTGCTGGTGAAACGCAGAGAATTCATTGTCTTTGTGCCTAGGCTTCCCCTGCGTCATAGCAGGTCTAGGAGCTAAGGGCTGCAATTTCCCTTCCTCTATTAACCTTCTCAAGACCCAAGATAATGGTCTCCCCAAGTTCAAAAACTTCCTCTGGGTGGTTACCTTAGTAGCAGACACCTCACCTCTTCTTCTGGTGCTACTACTGGGACCCGCCGGCCTACTGGTTCCTTGACCGGGGTTAGCCCTTTTGGCAAAATTATCATTGTTAGCTTTCCTAACCAAGAACTCTCCCTCTGCTTCGATGGCTATATCCTTGAGAGACTCCTAGTCCGTCAACCCCTTCATCTTCAACCCATCATTCAAGTACGGGCTTGCATTCTTGATAAATAAACGAATCTGGTCCTGGGTGTCCGGCTTTCTCCGCATCTCCATTACTCGGTTCCGCCATTGGGTGAGACAATCATGGAAAGATTCTCCGGCCTTCTGCTGGAGCAGTTCAAGATCTTTTAGAGTCACCTCCATTCTGGTGTTGCAGTCATACTGCCTCAAAAAATCCTCAGTGAGCAGATCCAAATCTTCTTTAGTGCGACGGTCGAGACCATGATACTAGTCGATGGCATGAGCGGTCAGACTAAGACAAAAGTATTCTAATTTCTGCTTCTTAGACAACGTGGTCCCTTTCATGACCAGAGAATATTGCTTCACATGAGCGATCGGGTCAGAAGTACTATCAAATTTTGGCACGTCTGGCATCTTAAAGTTGTAACGAATCGGGTCCTCTCCCTCCAATTCCTTATCCTCTGGGTTCATCCCCTGACCCCTACTCAGCATACGGGCCATAGCTTCGAACCTCTCTTCCATCTTCTTTAAAATGAAGTCATCAGTCTGAGGTGCCTTCCGCCTCTCAGATGCAATGCTTATCCTATCATCTTCGATATCTCTATCATCATCGATTCTCAGTACAGGCCTTCTTCTCTGCTCTCCTGAGGCTACTGACCTTAACTCTACTGGCAGCGGCCTAACAGGCTCTTCTCGTCTCTCAGCCCTTTCTTCCTCTGGCTTATTCTGTCTCACGGGAGGAGGAGGAGGAGGAGGATTCTGTGGAGCGTTCTGCTGTGCCAGGGCGGTCAATATATTCATCATTCTGCCCTCGAATTCCTCAAATCGCTGGCCCACTTCTTTTGCGATCATGGCCCTGGTGGCGCCATCCCTTCTAGGTGAGTTTGCCATCTCAGATACAGTGCAACTGATTCCTGGTAAAATTTTTGGCAGACCTTCTCTATCTAACAGCTCGAAAGCAGGAACTCGGATCAGTCATCCGGTTGGTGATCTAGTCCACTTGGGCAGATCTATGATGGCTGCAGGGACAAGGCATTAGTCATGATGCATGAAATGCAGGTGTGATGCATGAAATGCAGGTGTAATGCATGGTCGTGATATGCGACATTCACAGAGCACAAGCAAGCAAGTAGGTCCTTCCACCCTTATTTCTCCCACACACGTGGTCGTGCAGTCTCTCTCCTAGGTGGGATTAGCCCAAGGGTCAACGAGGGACCCAATGAACACGCATGGTGCATGGCAAAAAACCGGCAGCATGACACTCCTATGCTAATGTACAAGCGGATGGATAATGATCGTCACGTATTTGGACGTTCCATAAATTTCGACATGGCCCTACCGGGGCATGATAGCCTTTGGCTAGGTTACCAAACGAGACATCTGGACTCACCCAATACATGAGGATCCATACAGCAAGTATGGAATTAGGGTTCATTTCACCAGTGGAAAGTAGCTACGGCCATTACATGAGCTTTGGACAAGGGAGATGTTTCTTTAAGGCTACCCAAGCATGATCCCTGCCGACAGATCTAGCTCATCACGAGCATAGCGATCGATCGGGTCATCATTTTGATATACCATTGAGGTACATGGCTTGGGCTGGTGATTATCCTTAACACTTCCCTAAATTGAGTGAAAATGGGGTCGTCCTTCAGGAACGCACCGGGGCTAAAAGAGGGACCAAACTAGCATATTCTAAGGCTCTAATGATATGCAAATGCAATTTTGAGAGAAAGCGAATTTATGAATTAAATTTTAATCATAAATGTTAAGCGAGGTATTTTCAAATTGAAATCTCGAACCATAAACGTCCCAAGTGGAGTCGCCACTGTGACACGCGCCGGATCCCCGCGACCGCCCATGGGACCGCCCGCTCGAGGGCGATTAGGGCATTTGTGGGTCCGTTGACAGCTTGCAATAAATCGCAAGTGCGTCTATGTTGGGCAACAAGGAGGTTTCATGGAGTCGCCACCCAATAGAACATTGGGAAAGTTACTCTCGCCTCGGAGAGCCTAAGACTGCGCTTTGTATCCATTTTGGGCCAGCCAGAGGGGTCTTGGAAGGTGAACCTCTTGCCCTAAGGAGCCTAGGATTAGCGCTAAAGTCTCGTGGCACAAAAAGGTGTCTTGGAGGGTAGACCTCTAGCCTCTTTGAGCCCAAAGACCAGAGCTGGGTCCGGGATTTCTCATCTATTTCTACCTCGATTATTTTATGATCAAATTTTAATTGTCATTAATTCGCTCTCTCTCCATGCGATGCAATTAATTGAAGGCGCATTCATTCACATTTGGAAAGCCGTAAATGGGCAAGTAAATATCAAAAGCAATAAATTACAATAATACAAGGAGCAGAATACAACTCCCTTTTGTAAATGTGCGATACATACACGAATCGGGGCATTGCTTATTTTGAGGACTTTGGTCCTCACATGCATCATTATTAAAATTTGATGTTTTTATTTGTGATGATTTTTATTGGATAAAAATAGGGCTTTGGCCCCTTTGCATTTATACAAACCTCATTTTTATTTGAGTATAAAACTTTGATCCATTTTTACACTTAGCGAGATATGAAAAGAGTATATCCATGTACATAAAATAGTCAATGAATAACAAATGAAAGAAATAATCAAGAAGGTTAGGAAACTAAATCGGACGAAATCCTCCGAATATGGTAGATAACCCCTCAAGCTCAGGATGGTCCCGGGAAATCAATACATTGCTCACAGAAAGTTAAAAGATGTCAATATAAAAAGAATCAACATAAATAAAGTCAAAGGGACTTAAAAGAGAGAAAAAAAAGATTTGAAGATGTGGAGATAGAACCCAGCGACGGCCTTTCTTAGGTGACCGATGGGCGTCTGTCAAATTTATTGACATGTCCATCGCTCACTCGAGTGGAAGAGCATCTGTGAGTGGGGTGACCGACAGGCGTCGATACAGAAGATGACCCGTCGGTCACCACTATCTCCGAAAAAACAGTAAAAAGGACTCTTTTTTAAAAGTCAAAAAAGGGTTTTTAACACAAGATGAGATAAAGAGAGTCAAAATAAAGAAAAATAATGACAAAATTGAAAGAATCAATAAAATAAGGAGTAAATATGAAATGATATAGAGAAGGAATCCGGAATATTTACCCTCAGATAATTGCTTTGGGTGAGATTCTTGTGTTGATTAGAGCCCCGCGCGTTCCACGAGAAGCAAAGGTGAAGGATCAAAGAAAGGAAAATGGACTATTTCCTCTTTAACCCCTCAAAAGATTAACTTTGGAATCAAAATCTAAAGAAAACTAATTAGTTTTTAGTTCCTTTTGATTGATTTGATCCTCCTTTAAAGAGATTTCTTTATGAAATGTGTTTGCTGGAAGAGAGAGAAAATATGCTTAAATTTTGGCAGAGTTTCCCCTCTTGAAAATTTTCGGAACCCTTTTCTAGTGAAAATTCGGAGCTTTTATAAGCCAGACACGACCGATGGGCGTCAGTGTATGGAGGCGGGCGTCGGAAGAATCCTTCTGACACAAGGATTCGTCCGACGGCCCTGCCACATCCACCGACGGGCGTCGGAAAGGTTGCGTGCTCCCGGAAACCAAGCGGTGCTCTGACAGGGGCGGTGATTTTCCGACGGGCATCAGAAAATACCATGGGCCGTCTGTGACCCTAAGCAACAGGCTAGCCTCACAGACGGGCTGACCGTATGTGGAGGAAAACATACCTTTTTGACTCGAAAATCCCCTATTTTCTCCCCCTCTGCCTACGAAAGGTAAAAAGACTCACTCCTCGTGGAAGCGGGACTAAAACCCCCAAATCCAAACCATTTATATAGGCTCGGATACTAATTTCATCAAAGGGTAATCTCTGATCCGGACCGCTCCGGGACACGGTGCTTACAGACCCGGTCCTAGAAAGACATTTAAGGGAGCAAGCCGACTCATGCGCACCATGCCAGGAGCAGCAAGGTAAGTTTCTGTACCATGAGATGTATGCTTGTACAATAATCAAGATGAAGTCCTCACGAAGGAAGAATTTCAAGGATCTGCTCCCAAGAGGGAAAAGAATAAGCCTCTCCATGCACACCATGCTGGGAGTGAACAGGTAAGTTTCTTTGTCATAAGATGTACGCTCACACACCTCACACAAAGCGTACAAAATTCAGATTCAAATGTATGTATATTGCACACTCATGATTCCATATACGCGCACAATGTTTTGTATATGTACATGGCTCAGTTGAGGGGTCCGAATAGACATCATGCTAAAAGATGATCAAAGAGTTGAGTTCAGCTTAACATTGTCAAACTCATGCATGCCATGCCGAGGGTAGCCAGGTACGTCTCTCTATCACAAGACATACGCTCACACACATCACAATAAGTGTACAAAATCCAAATTCGAATATACAAAATCTCAAGCAAAAATAAATTCTCGAGCAACAACAACAACAAAGCAAAATAGCAAAACAAAAAGAAGAAGATATTTTCAAGGCCTTGAAAATTCAACATACTGTAAAAATTCGAATGCATCCAAAGTGTAAAAAATTCAAGAAAGAAAATCCCAAAACAAAAACAAAAACAGAAAAATCACCAAAGACATGGAAACCTATCCGCCTGCGGGCAAGCAACCAAAACCTCAAATATAATCTTCCTTTGAGGAGGCTCAAACATAATTCCCTCTCTAGAGGCTCGATATCAAAGTCTCCCAATGAGCATCAAAGTCTCTTTGGAGCATTATCTTTAAGGCATTCTCAGTCTCTTCGGAGCGTTATCTTTAAGACCTTTTTAAGGCATTCTCAGCCTCTTCAAAGCATTATCTTTGAGTCCTTTTTAGGCATTTTTAGTCTCTTTGGAGCATTATCTTTAAGACCTTTTTTTTAAGGCATTCTCAGTCTCTTTGGAGCATTATCTTTAAGACCTTTTTTTTAAGGCATTCTCAGTCTCTTTGAAGCACTATCTTTAAGACCTTTTCTTAAGGCTTTCTCAGTCTCTTCGGAACATCAAGTTATTTTCAAAAATATTCCAAATCCCTTCAATCTGAAGTGATCCGAGAGGCCAAGACGAGGCCAGCAGGACACATCAGCCACCGTGCAAGCCGAGACAAGGCTAGCGGATCACCAACAGTAAAACAGATCGCAAACAGAGGTTGTAGTCGAAGAGTACTGCATCTCATAGACACCATGCAGGCCGGGACGAGGCTAGCGGATCACCAGCGATAGAACAGATCGCAAACAGGGATTGTAGTTGGAAAGTACTGCATCTCATAGACAACGTGCGGGCCGGGACGAGGCTAGCGAATCACCAGCAGTATAACAGATCGCAAACAGAGGTTGTAGTCGGAGAGTACTGCATCTCACAGATACCGTGCAAACTGAGACGAGGCTAGCAGATCACCAACGGTAGAACATATTGCAAACAGGGATTGTAGTCAGGGAGTACTGCATCTCACAGACACCGTGCAGGCAGGGACGAGGCTAGCGGATCACCAGCGGTAGAACAGATCGCAATCAGAGGTTGTAGTCAGAGAGTACTGCATCTCACAGACACCGTGCAGGCTGAGATGAGGCTAGTGAATCACCAGCGGTAGAACAGATCGCAAACAGAGGTTATAGTCAGAGAGTACTGCATATCACAGACACCGTGCAGGCCGGGACGAGGCTAGCGGATCACCAGCGATAGAACAGATCGCAACAGAGGATACAGTTAAATAACACTTCACCTCACACCGTGTAGGCCGAGACGAAGCTTGCGGGACACCAGCGATAGAACAGATCGCAACAGAGGATGCGGTTTAGACAACACTTCACCTCACACCGTGCAGGCCGGGACGACGCAAGCGGGAGAGAGCGATAGAATAGATCGCAACAGAGGATGTAGTTAGACAACACTTCACCTCACACTACGCAGGCTGAGATGAGGTTAGCGGGACAAACCAGCCGCCGTGCAGACCAAGATGAGGTTAGCGGGGGACAGCGATAGAACAGATCGCAACAGAGGATACAATTAGACAACACTTCACCTCACGCCATGCAAGCCGACCGAACGCGAGCGGGACAATGCGATAGAAAATATTGCAAACGAGCCACAGTCTGATAGCGTTCCAGCCCAACGGCAACAAGTCGCAATATTCCACACAGCAAAAAGGTAAGAGCTGCCTCAGGTACGCATCTCTTTCCTTCTTCTCTGAATTTTGGCTTATCTATGCACTAGTGCACTAGTTTCTTAAAAATTGGGGATAACTGTAGACACCGAGTCCTGAGACAGCCCAGATCAGAGTTACCCAATAATGATAAGATGCCTTGTCACAGGCAAAAGGGTTAAAAGTGATGATTTCCTTGAAAATTTTCATTTTAGTGTGAAAAATTAAAAAATATTTTAAAAATTAATTTTGACAAATGGGGGCTTAAAAATGTAGTATTTTTAGTTAATCTTTTAAAAAAAATAATTCCAAGAATCGGCCGCGGCTGCGATCCGCGCTCGAGCGTCGCGCTCGCGACGTTGATCGCGCACTCGACGCGCGATCGTCCGCGCGCACACTGGGCAAGAGCTCTCACCCAGTGTGCTCTACGGACGCCCGTCGGGCGCTCCGACTGGTGTCCGTAGCCCCTGTTCCGCCGCAAAATGGGAATTTCGCCCCAAAATTCAATTTTTCCGATTTTTTCCACAAAATTCGAATTTTTATGACTTTTTTAAGGGATTTTCAGGTTTTTTTCAATTTTAAAATTTAAAATTATTAATATCTGATTTTATTAAGTTTTATCCCTTTAATTAACATTTTTTTCCTATTTTCTTCATATAAAAAGAATAAGAAGAAAACCTAAAACGGGGAATTTTTCTTAGGGTTTTTTTTTTCATCTTTTTCTCTTCTTCTTCCTTTCAAACTCTCTCAAAAATTCCAGATTTTCCCCACCAAAAAGAATAAAGAATTAAGTTCATCTTCTTCATCTTTTTTTTCAATAGAATTTCTTCTAAACATATATTTGGAAGGAGTTTTTGTTGTTGAATTTAATTTGGAGACAAATACAACAATTATTTGCTCTCAAAATTCCTTTTTTTCTTCTTTATTTGTGTTTAATAAAACTTTTTCCATTGATTTTCTTTTGAATCTCTTTTTGAAGAAAAATTAATTTTGAGATAAACAAAACAATTGTTTGTTATCAAAATCTAATTTTTTCATTTGATTTTCTAAAATAAGACTTAATCATTTTTTTTTCTTGATACAAACAAATAATTGTTTGTTCTTGAGATAATCTTTTTATTTTTTAATCAATAAAAATCTTTTTTTGATAAAAATCATTTCTTTAGGCAAAGAAATCAATTCTTTGTTCTTAAAGAATTTTTTATCATTTTTTTATAATATTTTTTCTTGTAATAAAATTCCAACATTTTCATCATCTTTCATTCTAATCTTGCAAACCAAAATAAGGAAATCAATCATCCTTTTTACTTCATCGAATCCAAAAGTCTGAGGGTAAACATTCCAGGCTTGTTCTTCTTATTCTTTTTGTTCATATTTAATTTATTCATGTTTATTTTTATTATTTTCAGTTATTTATTTCAATTTTGACATTTATTTTATTTATTTTGTTTATATATGATTTTATTCTTATTCATGTATATTTTATTGTTTTCATTAATTTATTTATTGTTCTCATTTATTTATTTGTTCTATTGTTGTTATATTTGTTTTGTTATGTATATATATTATTACATTTTTTATTCATGTAAATATTGACTGTTTATTATTTTTAACATGTAATTAATTTATTTCACTTTAATTCATCATTATTTTTAACATGTAATTAATTTATTTCACTTTAATTCATCATTATTTTTAACATGTAATTGATTCATTTCACTTTAATTCATCATTATTTTTAACATGTAATTAATAAATTTGTTTTAATTGATATTTTTACCATGTAAATGGTTTATATCATTTGTGAACAAATTTAATTAATCATGTCATTCATTTGATTATTTTCATCGTTCTCTTATTCATTTTTATCATTCTTTTTATCGTTGTCATATGTTTTATTTATTGTTATTTATTTATTTTAATTGTAATTATTATCATGTGCATATTTTCATATATTAATTCATTAACACGTTTTATATTATTTCAATCATATCTTTTAATTCATTTGTCATTTATAATGCATTTTTCCAATTTATTTTAGTTTATTAATGTTTCAATTCATTTAATCCATTTTTGATGCCATCTCTCTTTATTTTATCTCATTTTATCATTAATTTATTTAATTGATTTAATTGCTAACATTATTTCATTTGTATTTTGTTTTTTTTTTTGTCAAAACTTATTTTCTTTACTTGGGCATTTTTTGCGAGTACACGAGAAGATCCAGAAGGCTCATTTGGGTTAGATATTTAATTGCTTTATTTGTAATGTTTTATTTATTTTGCTTTTTCATTTATTTTGCCATGTAATCTTTAATAAAATTGTTTATTTTAGGCACGTTAAAAAGAAAATCATAAAAACATTTCTATTAATTAATTTGGCATCTTTTCTAGATAAAAATGGGACCAATGTCCTATTTTTTTATACCTAAATAAATCATCACATCAAAGCTGTTTTATAATAAATATGCATACGAGGACCAATGTCCTCATCATTAATGAATATCCCGATTTATGCATGATTTGTATTTTATTTACAATGGGGGTTGTATTCCGCCCCTAGTTTTGTTGTAATATTTTTACATATGCTTTATTTTATTTATGCTTTTATTTATCGCTTCCACTACGTGATTGACATGTGCCTTAATTAATTGCATTAAAATGAATGAGAAATGGGATGAAATGATAAATTCAAAACTCGATTATAAAATTAACCAAGGTATGAATAAATGGGAAGTCTCGAACTCACTCTGGTCTTGGGCTCAATGAGGTTAGAGGTGCATCTTAGTGTTTCATTGGGATGTAATCTCCAAAATATCTCTTGTGTCCCACCAAAAGACTTAAATTTACAATCCTAGGCTCCACGGGGTAGAGGGTCATTCCAGTGTTCTATTGGGATGATATCTCCAAGATCCCTTTGGCTTGCCCAAAATGGATATTATGCGCCGTCTTAGGCTCACCGAGGCTAGATGACTTATCCCAATGTTCTATTGGGTGGCGACTCCAAGAAACCTCCTTGTTGCCAAAAATAGAAGCACTTATAAGTACCTTACAAGTTTTCATTAACCTCCACCCGATCGCCCTAAAAGCGGGCCTTCGGGGCACCCCGAGGTTCAGCGCGTTTCACACACCCCGGTGTCGCCTGTCTCGGAATCACTATATTTTTAACCCACTTATTACTAAACTTTGACAGTGGCAAACTCACTCCCTGCACTGTTCGACGCTGCAATCATCATGATAATACTGAAATTACTCACTGACACTTCCAGACCGGTATTCGGGCCATTACAAAGAGGACGTGGTAGAGGTGGCTAGTCCAGAGGTGGAAATGAATCAGAAATACTGGATAGACCTACTATGGCACCAACTCGGGCTTATGCAATGAAAGCTTGAGAGGATCAGGATGCACCTGAGGTCATAGCAGGTACCTTTTTACTTTATGATGTAGAGATATTTACATTAATTGACCCTTGATCAACTCACTCGTATGTGTGCACAAAAAGGATATGTGATAAAATGCCTATTTTGAATGTTTAAAATATGATATATGTGTATCAAGCCCGTTGGGAAATAATGTGAATGTGAACAAAGTGTATAAGGATTGCTCATTAGTAATTCTGAGTAGTGTATTTCCGATTGATTTAATTGAATTACCTTTTGATAAATTTGATTTAATATTGGGTATGGATTGGTTGAGTAAGAATAGTGTTGTAGTTGACTGTAAGAGAAAGATGGTAGTACTCAGTAATAGTAAGGGAAACAAAGTGACAGCGAGGGGAATTTGTGCAAATCCTCTCGTAAATGTGTTATCTGCAATGCAAGCATACCGATGTTTGAGAAAGGGATGAGAGACTTACTTGGCTCTTGTGTTGGATTCTAAAAGAGAGTAAGTAAAGATTTTGGATATATCCATAGTACGGGAGTTTCCTGATGTGTTTCCAGAAGAATTGTCTGGTGTACTACCAATGAGGGAAGTGGAATTGTCTATCAATGTTGTGCCTAGAACTTTGCCAGTATCCAAGTGCCTTATCGAATGGTTCGTACTGATCTGAAGCAGTTAAAAACTCTGTTGCAGGAGTTATTAGATAGAGGCTTTATACGGCCTAGTGTGTCTCCTTGGGGAGCACCAGTTCTGTTTGTAAAGAAGAAAGATGGAACTATGAGAATGTGCATCGATTATCCCCAGTTGAACAAAGTAACAGTAAAGAATCGATATCCTCTACCAAGAATCAACGATTTGTTTGATCAGTTAAGAGGGACAGGTATATTTTCCAAGATAGACTTAAGGTCTGGGTACTATCAGTCACAAGTGAAGAAGAAGGACATACTAAAGACTGCATTTAGAACTCGATATGGAAATTATTAATTTTTAGTAATGCCATTCAGGTTAACTAATGCGCTTGCTACATTTATAGACTTGATGAATAGAGTGTTCAGGCCGTATCTGAATCAGTTTGTAGTGGTGTTCATCGATGACATTTTGGTTTACTCAAAGAATAAGAAAGAACATGAGCAGCACTTTAGAATTGTGCTTCGGACATTGAGAGAGCATCAGTTGTATTCTAAGCTGAGTAAGTGTGAGCTTTTTCTAAGGGAAGTGTCTTTTCTAGGCCATGTGGTGTCTTCTGAAGGGATAAAGGTAGACCCAACTAAAATTGAGGCAATTATGAATTGGAAGCAACCTAGAAATGTACTTAAAATTCGCATTTTTCTAGGGTTGGCTGGGTATTTTAGAAGGTTTGTGAAAGGATTTTTTGTAATAGCTTTGCCATTGACCGGATTGCTTCAAAAGGGAGTTAGGTTTGAGTGGTCAGAAAGGTGTCAGTCAAATTTTGAACAACTGAAGAGGATGCCAGTAGAGGCACCAATCCTAACACTGCCTATCTCAAGCAAAGAATATGTTTTATACAATGATGTCTCTGGCATAGGTTTGGGTTATGTGTTGATGCAAGATGGGAAAGTGGTAGCATATGCCTCCAGGTAACTAAAACCACATGAAAAGAATTATCCGAAACATGATTTGGAATTGGCAACAGTGGTGTTTGCCTTAAAGATTTGGCCACACTACTTGTATGGTGAGAGGTGTAAAATTTTCACTGATCATAAAAGCTTGAAGTATTTGTTAACTCAGAAAGAATTATACCTGAGACAGTGTAGGTGGCTTGAATTATTTAAGGACTATGACATTATAGTGGACTACCATCCGGGTAAAGCCAATGTAGTGGCTGATGCATTGAGTAGGCAGTCTATTTCGGCTATGCTGTTAAGATAAATGAGATGGAAGTTTACTGTAAATGGGGCTTTGTTAGCTCAATTAAAAGCAAGACCGGTACTAAGAGAGGAATTGATAGCTGCACAGAGAAATGATCCTAAGTTGCAACAAATTTTGCAATCAGTTAGGAATGGGGATAAGACCGACTATTCAGTGAATGAGAGTGGTGAACTACTTTATAAGAATCGGTTATGTGTTGCAAGTGACAAAGAAGTGAAGAAAAGACTGATGTATGAGGAGCATAATACTGTCTTCACTATGCATCCAGGTGGAAATAATATGTATCAGGATTTAAAATAACTGTATTGGTGGCCTGGTATGAAGAAGGATGTGGTAGAATATGTGTCCAAATGTTTGACTTATCAACAAGTAAAAGTAGAACATCAGGTTCCACATGGGTTATTGAATCCTCTTTCCATCCCACAATGGAAATGGGATAATATTACCATGGATTTTGTTTCTAGACTACCTTTGACTCCGAAACAATAGGATGCAGTGTGGGTAATTATGGATAGACTTTCAAAATCAACTCACTTTATACCGGTTCAAATGGACTACACTATGGACCGGCTAGCTGAATTGTATGTGAAAGAAATTGTCAGACTGCATGGTATGCCCATATCTATTGTATCTGATAGGGCTCTGAGGTTTACTTATAAGTTATGGAAGAGTCTCCAAAATACAATGGGTACCAAGTTGAACTCCAGTATTGCGTTCCATCCATAGACTGATGGACAGCCGAAAAGAGTTATCAAGGTATTGGAAGACTTGATGAGAGCATGTGTTTTAAATTTCTCTAAGAGTTGGGATAAGGACATTCCACTCATGGAATTTGCTTATAACAACAGTTATCAGACAAGTGTTGGTATGGTGCCATATGAAGTGTTGTATGGTAGGAAGTGTCGTACACCGATTTGTTGGAAAGAATTTGGAGAGCATAAGGTTATTGGACAAGATTTGGTAAGGGATACTGAAGAAAAGGCAAAAATTATACAACAACGATTGAAAGCAGCTAGCGATAGACAGAAGTCATATGCGGATCTGAAAAGAAAGAATATTGAGTTTGAAATAGGCGATAAGGTGTTTTTAAAAGTGTCTCCTTGGAGAAAGGTAATGAGATTTGGAAAGAAATGAAAGTTGAGTCCAAGGTTTATTGGGCCATATGAAGTGTTAGATAGAGTGGGTTCAGTGGCTTATCGGTTAGCTCTGCCTCAGGCTTTAGCCAAACTCCATAATATGTTTCATGTGTCTATGTTACGGAGGTATCACACAGATGAATCCCATATTATACCAGTACAACGAGTTGAAGTTCACTCAGATTTCTCCTACGATGAGAAGCCGAAAGCCATTTTAGCAAGGGAAATGAGACAGCTTCGCAATAAATAGATCCCACTTGTAAAAGTGCTATGGCAGCATCACGGAGTGGAAGAGGTAACATGGGAGCCTGAAGCGGCTATATAGGAATAACAACCTCATTTATTTCACTCAGGTAAGAATTTCGCGTACAAAATTATTTTTAGGAGGGGAGAGTTGTAATGGCCTGGGATATACCCTAGTAGCAAATTGGTTAAATTAGGGTAATTGGGATGAGATTGCAATGAGTATGTTAATTGAGGACTTAAGTGTAAGTTAATAAAGGACTTGATTGAATAACCAAAAGAAGGTTAAGTGGGTTATTGGCAATTGTGCATGATTACAATAAGTGGGGATTAATTAGTGTTAAAGATGTTTAGCTAAATCAGATTTGGATTAAGGGAGTAATAAAGTCCACGTGTGAGCTAAGGAAGTTGACACTTCTACCTTTGCATGCAATATAAGGGTTGGTAGAGAGAGAAAGTTACTATCTTGCATGTGTATTCAACCATTCCCTTCTCTCTCAAATTATTTTTCTTCTTCTTCTTCTTCTTACCCGTGAATCTCTCTAAGGGAAAACCTGTTAAATGTTGAGTTATATAGTTGCTTATGTTTAGATTCTAAAGATTAGCAAGGTAAGTGTTTGGTTGTTGTGCTTTTCTTCTACTTCTATCTCTGGATTCTGAGTTTCTGTGGATATTGATATTGGTGTACCAATTCTTGAAATTGGACTTGTTTTGGTAGTTGAAGAATTGAAGAAGAATAAGGGAAAAGCTAAAGTTGGTGAACCTAGTTCAAAAGGTGTAACACCCCAACACCCCTTGGGAGGATATCAGGGTGCCACGTGAACTCTAACACGTACATATACGTATACTAGCGGAAGCGATAGCAAAATACACATCAATACAAGATAAGAAAATCAAATAACACTTAGGCCCAACATGCATTTTACAAATATTATACATATTACAAAACTATTGTCGTTTTACTTTACATATTCATTTTTGTACATATATTACAATAAACATTGACATACAACGATTATACTGTTCTATTACATAATGATATTACTCAAAACATCAAAAGCAAACTATATCTTATACACAAGGATCAAAACAAAAACTCCTAGTGGCCATGACCTGCAGATGCACTTAGACTGATCCAACCCTGCAAACCTACACGGAAACAAACATCCGTGCTAAGCGATAATGCTTAGTGGGGATGAAAATAAAGTAAAGGACTTCTACCGAAGTCGCACACATATTACATGCATCATTTATAAACACGGTCAATGCAAAATCAGTATTCACATAGTCTATACAATCTTGTGTTCACATGCATATAAGCTTATTCATTTACAGATTATTTTCACATGCATATAAAATCGTATTCATATACAGGTCATATATACATAATCTCATATACCATAACAAGAGGGCAGATATACAGAACGAAACTTATACATCAACTCTTATACACTTCAACACATAAAATAAGAATAGCCTGAAATCCTTTAGTTGTGGATACGGGCGCTATATAAATAGAGGACCGAAGTCTCAGAACATGTACTATATCTGTATCGGTATGACCATCTCGGAGGTCGGCCGCTTCGCCCAAATGGGGCGGTCGATAGCAGCTGCCCGGTAACCTTTTATAAGAATGCTTATCTATCCACAGCTATGACTCTTCAGGCTG
Source organism: Excoecaria cochinchinensis (assembly GCA_947683425.1). Lineage (NCBI taxonomy): Eukaryota > Viridiplantae > Streptophyta > Magnoliopsida > Malpighiales > Euphorbiaceae > Excoecaria > Excoecaria cochinchinensis. The sequence continues at coordinate 12,573,083 of CANTUQ010000004.1, forward strand.
AACATATAAACTCTATACACTCTATCATATACATTATATCTCTCAAACATTATAACATGATTCAAGCATATATAACCAATATCACATTGCAAATCATGTTCAATAATTAAAAAGCATATAACATTTAATTCCATTCATAAAATCTTATATCATACCATCATTTACATGTAATTTAATTAGAAAGACATTCATATACCAATTCAATAATGTTAGACACAAGTTGGACAAGTGATAATAACTTCGGGTAAAGTTTGGGTTCAATTCGAGAGGTAAAAAGTACCATTTTGGGTGAAGGTTAAGGTCCCACGGTGCTAAGACATTCATTCCCACCGTCTAGGATGCTAAAAATGGGTAAAAATGGGACAGAATCGTTTTACACGGCGGTAAGGAATTCCATACCGCCGTGTAAAGCTATTCTGCCTCACATTGTGAGGCAGGCTCCAGACTGGCTTCAGGTCTAAACTTCTCATGCATTTTACACATAGTTAGAGACATGTTTATAAAAAACTTTCTTCATAAAAATTGTTCCTTAGGATATTAAATTTCAAGTGGAACAAATTTCAAGTTAATTAGACATCTATAACTCAAGATACAAACTAAAAAACCTATACTGTTCCAGTAACCCGACACAAACAGAGACACTTCGGTTTTTAAAACTTTCAAGGATCGTAGAGCCAGAATTGGCTTCCGGTTCTTCAGAGACAATTTTAGATCTATATCTTATATTGCTAATGGAACTGGAATCACCCAATTTGGAGGTCTATAAATATACTTATGACAAAAAAAATACACAGAGGTCTGATAAAAACTGAACAGAATTTCCCCAAAATCACACCTTACACACAAAAGCTATATGGAACCCATCTAACACATCCAAAAATCATGCAAAATCATCCAATACATAATCACAAACATATATACAAACATATGTCATAAAACACTACTAGCAATCAAAATGAATAACATAAAATTCGCACACGAACCCAACCTCTAAGAAGCTTAATCTTGTGCTCTCTACTCGATTTCGACCTTCTCTTTGCCCTTATCCAATTTCTTGATCATAGCTTAAACCAAAACCATACAAAGCACTTAAGTTAATCTTCTTTCTACTTTAAATCAAAAACAGGAATATGGGAAGAAAAAGGAGGTCAGCTTAAAAGCCTAACTAAACTTACCTCTCAAGAGCCCATTCAACCCTTCTCTTATTCTTCAAACCAATCCAAGAGAACCAACTTAAGGTAAACCAAAAGAGAAGAAAGAAAAGCAAAGGAAATGGGAAAGGAATGGAGCACGGCTGAAACCAATGGAAAAACAAGAAGAATGAAAGCCAAAAGCAAGAATAATGTGGGACAAAAGGAAGAAAATGGAGCAGCTGGTCAATGCTCATCCAAAAATTAAATTCCCACTTTTCAAAATTAAATACATGTATATCTCTTTAGCTACTTAATTCTTTTAATTCATATGCATCTCTTTAACAAATACATGTATTTAAACAAACCAAGTGTCAATCTCCTACGATGCCATGTGTTAAGAGCACAATCAACCACACCCACAAAAACACAGCTGTGTTCTACCCAAAAGCATAGCTGTGATTTCATGCAAACTCACTCTTTTATACACACAAATCCTTGAATTTTCGAAGAAAACTTTGCAATTCTTCCAGGGCTAAATCGGGTTGTTACAAAAGGAGCTCTTTAGGAGCATAGGAGAAGAGGTTTGGGAACCACCCTTTGAATGTTAAATTTATTTATCTTTCATGAAATCTGGACTTTGTATGTTTGATTGTGAAATTGTGTATACATATACTAAGTTGAAGTGTTAAGTGATGAGCCTGTATAATGAATTATGAACCAAGATATGTATATGGCCTAATTTATGTGGCTAAGTGAGTAATAGATCTATTTGAATATGCCATGTTAAGGTTGCTATAACTTCATGAATTGAAGTCTAATTGAGTTGCAATTGGTGTTGTGGAAAGTTAATGAGTATGAAGACATGTTGTTAGAATGATAATTGAACCTGATTTTGAAGTCTTGGCTTAGCATGAGAAATGAGATTGGTAGCACAAGCTGTAACACAGCTATGTTTTGGAAGTTTTGAATAGGTCACGGTAACAACCATAGAGATTGCCACCATGAGGTATGCAAGGATTCCATTCTACCTGGGTGAATTTGGTATGTCACGGTGAAAACCAAAATGGTTGTGACCGTGAGATATAATGATTTGCATTCTTCCTAGCTATGTGGGGTATGTCACGGTGGCAACCAAAACGGTTGTGACCGTGAGATACCATGGGTTGAATTCTGCTTGGAAATGTGGGGTATGTCACGGTGACAACCAAAATGGTTGTGATCGTGAGATAACTGAGAATTGAATTCTGTTCGGGTAAGTGGTGTATGTCACAGTGACAACAAAAATGGTTATAATGGTGAGATACATTATGTTGCATTATGTTTTCGAACTTTGGTGTGTCAAGGTGACAACAAACTAGTTGTGACCGTGAGGTACTCTGTTCTTGGCAATCAATCTCAATTCATTCATGATTGTTATTTGATGTTTAAGTGATATTTAGCCAAGCTTAATAGCATCCAATATGAGCTTAATATCAAGACTAAATAGAGTAAATGTAAGTGATTAATGAATCCTAATTGCTTGTTAAGTTGTGATCTATAGTAAGTTATCCATGAGTAAATATAATAGTGTGATGATGGTCAAGAATGTGAACTTGATATCAGCTTACAAATATGCGTAAATGATAAGCTATATTATCTGCTTATGTGTACTATTGTAACTGATGAACATTGGATCAATTGAATCAATAATTCGATTTGATAATTATAGCCTGCGAGTCAAGTAGTGGATAGATAGGCATGCCTATAGGGTCTAAGTGTTGTAGTCCAATGCGTCCGATTCCTCTGGAATCACAATGTGATTTAATCCTTATTGGATTCTTTAATGCAAAACTAGTGATTATGTTGATATTTCCGTACCTTAGGGTACCAATGTGAACATGAGTATCTATGGATACAATGTGATACTGTACCTCTGGGTACTGATACGATACCTGTTATCCGGATCTTTGAGTTGCAGGCAAAGCTAAAATAAATGAAATATTGACATAAGTAAATGGCTAATGGTGTATGTGTATTCAAATATGAGTATAGAAAGGAATGTAAAGGGTGATGTGAACATTGAATCTAAATTGTGTATATGCATCAACGCTATGATTAAGAACTCATATATGAACATAGGTAAATAATTTAAAAGTGAATTCTTGCATGTTATCATTATGTGAATTCTTTATATGTATATACATGTTATATGTTTTCCCCACTAAGTGTTATCTCTTAGCACGAGTTTTCTAATCTGTGTAGGTTTGGACGCGAAGTGAAATCAAAGGACGAATCTGCATTGTTGAAGGTTAACACTAGGAGTACGTATAGTATAGGTTTTGGGGCTTTGGGCAATGTACTTTTGTGTATGATATGAATAATATTTCAGCAATCAAGGAATATGTAAGTTGTAATGACTAAGTATGGTAAATATATGCTTGTGATATGTATTTGTGCAAGTATCCTAGTAACATGAAGAAACCTATGAAATCTGCTGCATGAGAATGTGTGTGTATTGATGAAATTTAATTGTTCAAGTTTTTGCATGCGAATGTTGTAACACCCCGATACCCCCGTTGGAAGGATACCGGAGCGCCACGCGGGCAAACACATATAAAAATCCAAATACACACTAACAAACAAAACCAAAATGAGATATGAAGAAACCTTTAAACATAATATAGCAAGTCCTTGAACATACATCATATCAATATCGTTTTACCAAACAGGCTTGAAAGCAAATACATATACCAAAATAGTTGTTCCATTACAAAAGATTCATTTAGCTATGAACAAGCCAAGTACAAAATAACTGCGGAAGACACAAAAATAAACTTCATCCAAAAAGACTTCTAGTGGCCGACCTGCAGATGTCTGACTCCAAACCGAACTCGCCACCTGCACGGGAAAAGAACCCGTGCTAAGTGATAACGCTTAGTGGGGAGGAACAAAACAAACGAAAATACGCATATACAATATTTACAACAATAATTTAAACTCATCGTAACCATAAATGTGCAATTAAGTTTTGATTCAATAATCGAAGGCATCAAAATTACATATAAGCATATTTTCATGATTCTAGAAGACATGTATCAACATACTTTACAAGCAATTAACTATTCAATTCATACTTCTCACCCTTCTAAGTACACAGATACAAGGTACATATCATAAAGTTATTCATGAATTCTTACTCATCTTAAACATTTAATCCTCAATATACATCTCAACATATGCAACACATAATAATATATAGCCTGATGAGTCTGAAGATACTCTTTAGAAGTGGATGCGGTCCATTGGATACTGATAGAACACAGTATCCCAAGCATATGGAGACATGAGTCTCAAACATGTGATTTTCATATGGAGACCGAAGTCTCTCTCTATTTCCATATAGACCAAAACGGGGTCGAAACAAGGATCCAAACAGGACCCGCATATAACATTTTATCATATAGCAGCTGCACACACACCCTGACCTAAGTAAGCGCTTACTTATCCACTACTATGACTATTCAGGCTTAAAAACACAACTCAAAAACCCACGTATCATTATTATATCATGTGAATTGAATTAAATACGCACCTATAACTCATGTATCCATGTATATCGATCAAATTCGAAAATATATAAATATACATATCATATACAGGAGGTAATAAGAACATATAACTCACATTGAAATACTCCATGTTCATGTAAGTTATAAGCATTTAAATCATGTACATCATTATTAATCATGTACACATATCTCATAATTAAACAATTATCAAATTGTAATACAGATTTAAAACCCAATCGTATGTCATGTAGTGAAAAAAACCCCATATAATAGAAATTTAAAACTTTGTTTTTTAAAAATAGGGCAGAAGAGGAAGAGAGGTCAGTCACGAGTCACACAGGCAATTATGACTCGTGACGCTAGCTTCTCTCAAGCGTCTCACAAAAGGGCGGTCAAGAGTCGTGATCCTCCATCACAACTCGTGACACCAACACTAAGGAAGGGGAGGTCACGAGTTGAGATCTCGTGACGCAAGCTTCTCGCAGCAGAAGGGACGGTCACGAGTCGTGATCCTCCATCACGACTCGTGACTTCCCAGGGAAGAGGGTCACGAGTTGTGATTCTCACTCATGACTGGTGATCCTCCTCACTCTCCGCTAGAAGGAAGAACTGGTTCCTAGAATTTTCAGAAAACGTGAAAACAGCAAACGCAGAAAACAGAGTACATCAAAAATTCAAAACTCCATCTTGCCAAAAACCATTTTCATGCAATAAATATGCAAACACGTACCTTCAAGTCTCCAGAATATATTTATAGGAATCTTAATACAAGTCACGTATTTTTACTATTCAAACAGAGGGCAATACCATAACGTCAACAACCCAGGATTTTACATTCACACTCATGTATATACCTCTCCATTTTAACGTTCAAAACACCAGAACTTTACCACTACAAATCATGCATATAAATTTATCTTACTTTTGCATTTCGATATACAAACACACATAAATAACATTCACATCAGAACAACAAACAGGATCCAAAATGAGAAAGGACAGACACTCCCAAACCTGTTAATGAAGTTCAACTTCCACTGTAACCTTCAATCCACAACCTTTCCTTTTCCTTTATCCTTCCTCTTCTCTTCAGCAGTTTCCATGAACCGACAAATAAAACACAATATCAACCCAATGAAACAGTAATGAATATCCCGAAAGAAGGAGAAGATGGAGAACCACAGAAAAACTTACAGCCACTTACCTCCTGAAACTTCTTCCAAACTCAAACCCTAGCTCCACAATGGATGAACACACATGCAAATGGGAAAGAACAGAAAATGGAGAGGAGAAGAGTGGCTAACGTGAGAGAGAGCCATAGAGAAAGAGAGTGAAATCTGATGGCTTCTCTAAAGAAAAATTCTAAAACCTTCTTTTCTCTCTCCCACATGAACACACTCACCTCTCCACTTGTCATGTTCTGATTAGACCCCCAAATCCACTAATAACTCTTTTTCCAATAGCTCCTTACAATTACTAATAAATCCTTGTCAAAATTCTTTTTACTCACTAAATAAAAATCTGCAATTTAATACTTTTAATTCCTTGCAATTAAATCCTCTTCCACTTGTAAAATTACCAAATTGCCCTTAATTACTCTTGTAAAAATTACCAACATATCCATATTGTCCAATTAAAATTGCTAATTCCAACCAGGCCACTTTTGGGGTGTGACAATTCTCTCCCCCTTAAGAAATTTCATCCTCGAAATTTTCCCGCTTATCACATACATCTGAAAAATATCAAAACCGAAACAAAACAAAACTTAATGTATCAACACTTACCAGAAGGACCTGCGGCATCAGTCGTATCTTCTCCAATCAAAGCATATACCCTAGGCCGATTATATTCTTCCGTAGCACCAGGTCGTTGCACCGTTTTTGATGGTGTTCGTGGAGCTCTACTTCTGTCCTGATTACTTCTTGTCGCATTAGATCTACCTTCACCCGCTTGACTAACTTGTTGACTCTTGTTCTCTTGTCGTTCGGGGCAACTTGCAAACCGATGTTCCATACTCCCGCACTTAAAGCATGCACCGGTAATCTTGCGACATGTACCCCAATGGTACCTATGACAATGCTCACACTCCGGTGCTCGATTTCCCTTACTACCATGTGGGGCTACACTCCCTACTTGTGAAGGCACTTGAACAGTCCCTCTAATTCCTTGTCCAACTGGAGCACCTTTGGGTTTCTTGTTACTAGCAACTCCATCATCCGATGCTCTTCTCTTCTGTGCCATCTTTTGCTTTACCATCTCAGATTCTTCTAACTTCATTGCCGCTGCCACAAGCTGATAATACCCCACTGGTTGCAAGACGGTCATTGCAGATAAAGGACCTCTGAACACCTCATGCAGTCCCTCTTGAAAGTGCCTACATCTGAACTCATCCGTCAACAACTACTCGGGCACATACTTACTCAACCGGTTGAATTCCTTATCATACTCACTCACGGTCATACCCCGCTGCTTCAAGCTGATGAACTCTCTCCACTTGGCTTCTTGGTATGCCTTCGTCACATACTTCTGCTCAAATTCTTGCTTGAAGAATTCCCATGTCAACTCGGCTGGTCGCTGAGGATTTCGCATCACAAGTTCCCACCAATCATACGCTGATCCTTGAAGCAACAACACTGCACAAAGCACCCTCCGGTCTGCAGGACATCTAATCTCTTGCAAAATCCGACCTACCCTCTTAAGCCAAAACTCAGCCACATCTGATTCATCCAAAGCAGTCCCATGAAAATCCTCTGCTCCTTTTTTTCTTAACAGCTCAGTTGGAGCCTTTGGAGAAGTCAACCTATCTACTACTTGTAGCAAACCTTGCACTAATGCTGGATCCAAACCACCACCCATATTCGGACCTACCGCTGGTGCATGTTCCTGTGCATGCCTATCCTGTCCGACCGGATCACCTCCTCTGACCGGATTATCTCTACGACCCACATTGACACTGTCCATTGTGTCGCCTATAGACACACTTGGATCCGACTCCATATAAACACAACACAACACAAGACATCTGCATTAGGCCATGACACAAAACAGACTCGCATGCATAGACTCGACTCTTCACTCAAACAATCACAACATAACCCAAAACCACCAAACCTGGGCTCTGATACCAAGCTGTAACACCCCGATACCTCCATTGGAAGGATACCGGAGTGCCACGCGGGCAAACACATATACAAATCCAAATACACACTAATAAATAAAACCAAAATGAGATATGAAGAAACCTTTAAACATAATATAGCAAGTCCTTGAACATACATCATATCAATATCGTTTTACCAAACAGGCTTGAAAGCAAATACATATACCAAAATAGTTTTTCCATTACAAAAGATTCATTTAGCTATGAACAAGCCAGGTACAAAATAACAGCGAAAGACACAAAAATAAACTTCATCCAAAAAGACTTTTAGTGGCCGACCTGCAGATGTCTGACTCCAAACTGAACTCGCCACCTGCACGGGAAAAGAACACGTGCTAAACGATAACGCTTAGTGGGGAGGAACAAAACAAATGGAAATACTCATATACAATATTTACAACAATAATTTAAACTCATCGTAACCATAAACGTGCAATTAAGTTTTGATTCAATAATCGAAGGCATCAAAATTACATATAAGCATATTTTCATGATTCTAGAAGACATGTATCAACATACTTTACAAGCAATTAACTATTCAATTCATACTTCTCACCCTTCTAAGTACACAGATACAAGGTACATATCATAAAGTTATTCATGAATTCTTACTCATCTTAAACATTTAATCCTCAATATACATCTCAACATATGCAACACATAATAACATATAGCCTGATTAGTATGAAGATACTCTTTATAAGTGGATGCGGTCAATTGGATACTGATAGAACACAGTATCCCAAGCATATGGAGATATGAGTCTCAAACATGTGATTTTCATATGGAGACCGAAGTCTCTCTCTATTTCCATATAGACCCAAACGGGGTCGAAACAAGGATCCAAACGGGACCCGCATATAACGTTTTATCATATAGCAGCTGCACACACACCCTGACCTAAGTAAGCGCTTACTTATCCACTACTATGACTATTCAGGCTTAAAAACACAACTCAAAAACCCACGTATCATTATCATATCATGTGAATTGAATTAAATACGCACCTATAACTCATGTATACATGTATATCGATCAAATTCAAAAATATATAAATATATATATCATATACAGGAGGTAATAAAAACATATAACTCACATTGAAATACTCCATGTTCATGTAAATTATAAGCATTTAAATCATGTACATCATTATTAATCATGTATACATATCTCATAATTAAACAATTATCAAATTGAAATATAGATTTAAAACCCAATCGTGTGTCATGTAGTGAAAAAAACCCCACATAACAGAAGTTTAAAACTTTGTTTTTTTAAAACAGGGCAGAAGAGGAAGAGAGGCCAGTCACGAGTCACACAGGCAATTGTGACTCGTGACGCTAGCTTCTCGTAAGCGTCTCACAAAAGGGCGGTCACGAGTCGTGATCCTCCATCACGACTCGTGACACCAACACTAAGGAATGGGAGGTCACGAGTTGAGATCTCTTGACGCAAGCTTCTCGCAGCAGAAGGGACGGTCATGAGTCGTGATCCTCCATCACGACTCGTGACTTCCCAGGGAAGAGGGTCACGAGTTGTGATTCTCACTCACGACTCGTGATCCTCCTCACTCTCCGCTAGAAGGAAGAACTGGTTCCTAGAATTTTCAGAAAACGTGAAAACAGCAAACACAGAAAACAGAGTACATCAAAAATTCAAAAATCCATCTTGCCCAAAACCATTTTCATGCAATAAATATGCAAACACGTACCTTCAAGTCTCCAGAATATATTTATAGGAATCTTAATACAAGTCACGTATTTTTACTATTCAAACAGAGGGCAATACCAGAACGTCAACAACCCAGGATTTTACATTCACACTCATGTATATACCTCTCCATTTTAATGTTCAAAACACCAGAACTTTACCACTACAAATCATGCATATAAATTTATCTTACTCTTGCATTTTGATATACAAACACACATAAATAACATTCACATCAGAACAGTAAACAGGATCCAAAATGAGAAACGACAGACACTCCCAAACCTGTTAATGAAGTTCAACTTCCACTGTAACCTTCAATCCACAACCTTTCCTTTTCCTTTATCCTTCCTCTTCTCTTCAGCAGTTTCCATGAACCGACAAATAAAACACAATATCAACCCAATGAAACAGTAATGAATATCTCGAAATAAGGAGAAGATGGAGAACCACACAAAAACTTACAGCCACTTACCTCCTGAAACTTCTTCCAAACTCAAACCCTAGCTCCACAATGGATGAACACACATGCAAATGGGAAAGAACAGAAAATGGAGAGGAGAAGTGTGGCTAACGTGAGAGAGAGCCAGAGAGAAAGAGAGTGAAATCTGATGGCTTCTTTAGGAAGCTAAAGAAAAATTCTAAAACCTTCTTTTCTCTCTCCCTCATGCACACACTCACCTCTCCACTTGTCATGTTCTGATTGGACTCCCAAATCCACTAATAACTCTTTTTCCAATAGCTCCTTACAATTACTAATAAATCCTTGTCAAAATACTTTTTACTCACTAAATAAAAATCTGCATTTTAATACTTTTAATTCCTTGCAATTAAATCCTCTTTCACTTGTAAAATTACCCAATTGCCCTTAATTACTCTTGTAAAAATTACCAACATATCCATATTGTCCAATTAAAATTGCTAATTCCAACCAGGCCACTTTTGGGGTGTGACAAATGCGATAGTGTATTGTGTTTATGTTTGCTGTGTAGCGAACAATCTTGGCTACGTTGGCTGAGCCAATCTCGTGGTTAGGAATGGGCATTACAGATTGTGCATGTGGTGGTAGAAACAAGAAGAGTTAAAGGAAAGATGAAACTTGATAAGTCAACTATCAAGTGAGCTCCTTGGGAGCATAGGAGTTTGAGGTTTGGGGACAAACTGATTTGTGTATGCTAATTGATAGATTGTGTGTTTAAATGTGCAAATTATGTTATGAGATGTATTGAATTGAAGAAATGAGCATATTGAGTTATAGAAATAACTATGAATCAAATTGATTTAGTTGAACCCTAATTTCGGATAAATTGTGGATTTGTTGTGTTGTGTGAGTAAATGAATTAGTTGAAAATTTGTAAGTGATGTTGAATGAGTATAGTGTAGTGATCAAAACATAAACCTTAATTTTAGAGATGGGAGTATTGATTGTGTGAAATGGTCTTTGAGGTCTATTCTGACCCATGTAAACTTTTTAAGCAGTAAAATGAGTTTTACAACTCCAAATTGGTTGATAATAATTGGGTTGAATACATGAAGTTTGTGTCTCTAAATGTTATAGAAATAGTCTTTCTGATTGGGGGACTCTAAGGTCTCTAAAATTACCTAGAAGTGAAAGTAGAATTTAGGTAGGAGGGTTTTGGGAATACTCATGCTCCCTAGACCATAACCCCTTGAATTTGAGTCTAAATGATATCTAATTTGTGCTAATTGGAATTTGGCACATAAATGATTATATAATTAGAGAGTTTGTTGGTTAAAAATTCCATTAAAGTGGTTTAGAAGTCATGTGTATGAAATACGAGAAATGTACCTGTAGTGTAAGTTTCTGTATAGGTCTCTTCTAACCTTTGGTTACTATTTTGCCTATAGATTGAGTTTTTGTGCTCCACATGCATTTCTTCAAATTTGAGCTGAAACCTGAGATTCACACCTAAAACTTCCTCAGAAATATGGTTGAGCTAATTCTACCTCTAAATGTCCAAAAAGTGGCCAAGACAGAGGTGTCCCTACTTTGGCCGGCTCATTTGAGTAGTTAAGGTTGTATAGCTCCTATCAAATGTTTTCGATGTCCAAATGACCTGAAACCTATTCCATTAGAAACTTAACATCCTAGGGAAAAATTGTGAATAGTGCATTTTATCTAAAAATGAGGTTTAGATGTTGTTATAGGCATTAAAAAATTGGGTAGTAAAGCAGTTTCGAGATTTTGTTTTTATTTTGCTAAACATATGTATGTCATGGTGACAACTAAATTCATTGCCACCATAACCAATGCTTAGAGAAGGCAGAATGCCTATTTGTGGACCTCACATCTATAATAAAGTCATTGCCACCATGACCCTCTCTGTTTTGACTATTTTATGTGTTTTTCTTCCCGAATTGAACCCATATTGCACTGAAACTTTCTAGGATCTATCCAATGCATGTTTAGGACTATTAAATAAGTATAAGAATTGTTATTACTTGAAAACTACACCTGAATATGATTAATATTAGTACTAAACTAATATATTAATAATGTAAATTTGTAAGAAATGGAACTCAGTCAGGTTAATTGACATTGAGGATTATAATACCTTAATCTATATGAGCATGTATAATATGAACAAGTATACATAGTTATGAGTTGAGATTAAGTTATACACATATGAAAGATATCAAATGAAATGGGTTGGCTTAATGTGAATACGAACATTACGTATGTGCGTAATGAGGTTGGATTGTATATGAGGAAAATATGAGCATGATTAGAATGAATGAGATGTGTAAGAGCGTGATGATGGGTCTGTAATGATTATGTATAAATGTGGTACGTTCAATGGATATGTGATTGAAGAATTTATCTAACATTATTATATGATGCATAAATGGATATAGATGTTACTATAATGTATTATTACGCAAGATATCTAATTATGTTATAATAATTCATGTGGATATTTGAGTGATTATATATTATGATAAATGTGATTTAATGCTTTTAGCTTATGAATTTCTTATTTATATGGAGACCAATAATGTGGCAAAACGGGTGAGTATTTATCTATATAAATGTATAAATAATTTGTATGAATTACATGACGAAGTGTGAGATACCATGGATTACATTCTTCTTGGTAGTGTGAAGTATGTCATGGTGACAGCCAAAATGGTTGTGACCATGTGGTACCTCAGTTTACATTCTGTTGTGTACCATTGGTATGTCACAGTGACAACAAAATCGATTATGACCGTGAGGTACCCTTGCTTTGCATTGTTAACTCTAATCAATGACATATGTCATGCACATGTATGATCATTATTTCAGTCAAGTCTAACATCATTCGATGAGGAGTAATATATGTGTAATGCTATGGATTAACGTGATGAATAATTGTGATTAATAATTGTGAATTTGTTAATAGCTATATACTGGACAATTATATCTTATAAACCAATGTGATAGCATGATGCGGTTAGTGAATATGGACTTGCTATACATTATATGAATTTGTGGTAGTGAATTTTAGCAAGAACATATAAGCGTGATGGAATATATATATATTACGATAATTGCTACGAAACCATGTGTTTATTCTATTATGTAACTGAATGAATGAATACTAATCGGGAAATTAACATTATAGCCTGCGAGTCAAGTAGTGGATAGATAGGCATGCCTATGGATCTAAGTGTTGCAGCCCAATGCTTCCGATTCCTCTGGAATCACAATGCGATTTGAATCCTTGCTAGATTCCTCATTGCGATATTAATGTTGATAATTCTGTACCTTAGGGTACCAATGCGAATGTGATGTATCCACGGATACTAATGCGATTACTGTACCCATGGGTACAAATACGATATCCGTTATCCACATCTTTAAATTGCAGGACAGGCTTAAATAAAATGTTAAACAATTGAGAAATGCAAACTTTACATGAAATACTTCTGTAAATGAATATAATATGCATGCGAAGACAAAGTGGTAGTGGTAGTGGGAACCAAAGTGTGGATTTCTTAATTGATTTTATACATTGGATTTATGCATATGTGTGTATGAATGCATTAGTAGGCATGACTCTTTTATTTGATACAGTTTGTTATATGTATATGTGTGTTAATAAATAAGAAATTATGATCTTGTGTATATACACATGAATAAGAATGTGATGTGCATGTGAAGAATAAATGATAATGTGATTATCTAACATGTAAGCCTATAAATAGTAAGTACAAAGCATGATAGTTATCATGAACCTTGTTGTGCTTATAACATGCTTTATGTGTATATTGAACAATATGTTATTGTATATTGTATTTTGTTCCCCAATAAGCATTATCGATTTGCATGGATGTTTTATCCATGTAGGTCTGAAGATAGTATTTCGGAAGGCAGTCCTGCATCATCAATAGCTAACACATTAGGAATCCATTGTTTATACAGATTATTTTGTAATAAGTACAAGAGGTGTATTATTAGTAAGTATGTATAATGAACTAAGTTTTGTATCAGTAAAGTTTTATTCTTTAACGCGAAGCTATTGTAAGACAAAAAGTGTTTTGTAATGCAATGCATGGATTCTTAGTTTGTAATCTAGTTTTATTGATGAAAGAAATTGATTAATTCAGAACTTTGTTTGTAAAACTGTTCAATGCGCCTGTGTTTGTGTTGTAACACTCCATAGTCACCGTAGTAAATCTCTATAGGTGGTTAGGGGGTGTTACATTGATGGGTCCAATTATCAACCGCTAGACTGGGCACCCGCATCTTGTATGCACTAGTAGAAGCAAAGGGGTAATCTCCGATTAGTTGCATAACAGCCTTTATAGGCAGCTGGGTCCAGAGGCCATGGTACTTGGAGGTGATAGTCAAAGATAAGATGCCATCTGGAAAGGATAGGAGGGGCCTCATGACATCTTGAATTCCATCTGAACTGTTGGACACAGCGAGCGGTGATATAGAAGGTAGCCTCATAGAGCCCGCGCAATGAGACACATCCCTAAAGAACCAGTCGGAGTCATATCAGAAAAGTGGGGATAGGGGGCACATGAAGATGATATCCTCGTCTACCGCTTCACCCAATCTGGTAACATCTTCCTCAGGAGAAGTAAAGGAATACAACCGTGGTCTGGGGAAGAAGATGCCTCAATGGGTAGCTACTGATCGCTCTAAGAAGGGGGCTCTGATAGTTGCCTCGACTTTTCTTGCAGTTATACCCTTCACAAAAAAAAAAATTAAAAAAAACCGTTAGAGATGAAAACTGTGACTGGCTCCCTAAGCAAAAGTTTGGCCAAAGGGTAGGGTGAAAACCTGGAAACAAGCAATCTGCCCTACAAAAAAATGGATAAAAGCCGCTGGAGTGGGTTAGGTCCATTCCAGGCAAAAGTTAGGTAAAGAGTTATGTGAAAATCCCTAAAACGGACTCATTTTCCACAAAAAAAAAGCTAGTGTGAAAATCCACAAGGGACGCACTACCTTTAATTAATGACTTTCGATGACTGAAGCGATAAGGCGGCATCACTTAGGATGAACTCACTTCAAGTGGATAGAACGTAATGCAGAGCACGAGCCAGAATCCTGGGGGCAAAGATATTGTACCACACATAACAAAAGGGCACATTCTCATTGACTGGGGGGCAAAGATGCACACCGGACAGTTCTCTCTGAAGAGCTTATGGGTTAGAATTCCTAAGCCAAGATGATACTCTTCTAGATCATTGGGGGCATCCGACAGTAGGAGCAGTACCCTCAACAAATCCCTTTTCTACCTAGGATGTGGTCTATCCATTTTTGCATCTCACGTGTATTCCACGTGCGCAATTTTTTGCATATCTCTTTGCAAAACTTTACACGTGCATGGCCTTTCACGATGCCCAACACGCATTCACACATGCATAAACTTTGTATATATCTTGTATATGCAATTCTTTGCTCACAATTCATGTACATAATCTCTACATACATGCAACGCATAATTCTTTGCACTTGTTTAGCATGCATATCACATGCATTTAATCCTTTACACGTATAGTTGTGTACACATAATTTTTGTACATTAATCCTTAGCATGATTTGTGCGCATAGCTTTGCGCATACATTTCGCACTCCTACTTGCTGGTATTTATCAATCGTTCAGCCATGATTTAACACGTATATAAATTGGTGTTTATCAATCACGTTATTCAAAGTATGGCAGTTTCACACACCTCCTAGCTAGTGTTTATCAATTGTTCAGACGTGATTTCACACCCCCTATAAATTGGTTTTTATCAATCACGTTCTTCAAAGTCTGGCAGTTTCACACACCTACTAGCTGGTGTTTATCAATCATTCAGCCATGATTTTACACTCCTATAAATTGGTGTTTATCAATCACGTTCTTCAAAGTCTGGGGATTTCACACACATACTAGCTGGTGTTTATCAGTCATTCAGTCGTGATTTCACACGCATATAAATTGGTGTTTATCAATCATGTTTTTTAAATTCTGGCGGTTTCACACACCTACTAGCTAGTGTTTATTAATCATTCAACCATGATTTCACATGCCTACAAATTGGTGTTTATCAATCATGTTCTCCAAAGATTGGCCTTTTCACACATCTACTAGCTGATGTTTATCAATCGTTCAGTCGTGATTTCACATGCCTACAAAATGGTGTTTATCAATCACGTTCTCCAAAGTCTTGTGGTTTCACACACCTACTAGCTAGTGTTTACCAATTATTCGGCCGTTATCTCACATGCCTATAAATTGGTGTTTATCAAGCACACAACTCAACCGTGCTTTCATGCATTAACAACCTGACGTTTATTAATCAAACAACCCAACTGTGGTTTCACACATCCACAAGATAACGTTTATCAATCATGCAACCTGACCGCGGTTGGCTAAATACACCGCGATCATATACGGCAGTGCAGCAGAAAGGTCGATGCCTCAGGTACGCACTTCTTTCCTTTTTTCTGAATTTTTGCTCACCTAGGCACCTACACTCTAGTTTCCCCAAAATTGGGGGCAACTGTAGACACCGGGTCCCGAGGCGGTTCAAGATCAGGATTACCTAATGATGAAAGTAAGGACCGAATTGTTGGCAATAAAGTGAGGATCGATCGACACCCCTTGTCAAGTTCTTATATCTGTACCACAATGCTTTTGAATTTTATTTACTTATAATTACTTCAATTTTTGTTGCGTTTATCATTTTTATTATCTATTTTCTCTTATTTATTTTTATTTTATTTTCTATGTTTTTCGGTGGCCTGCCGCCAAAATGGCCTATGAGGCAAGGGCGAGGCGCAGCACAGACGTGAGGGTGCGCAGGAGGTGCAGTGCCTGCATGCAGGCCCGCAAGGCACCGCGCACAGTACCTCGCCTCGCGCAGTGCACGTCGCATGAGGCTGCACCTCACGCAAGCGACGGGCAACCTCCCATGCGAAGTTGCACCACGTGCTTACCGAGCATGACCTACCTCGCGAGGCTTCACCTCATGCATGCAGGTGCGCCCGCACCTGGGCGCACGAGCTGCAGCCACCCACTCGCGGGTAGGCTCCCTCCTGTCCTGTAACACCCCGTTCTCCCCCTAGTAGTTTGAGCCATGTGTTTGTGTGCATGTGTGAGAGTTTTGGCATGTGTTAAGGGCATTTTGGGTAAAATGCATGTTTTATGGGCTGTAATAGAGAGTGGTTGCATATATGTTAATAGGGTGTATGTGTTTTGGGTTGTGTTAGTGTGTGCATGTGCATATGGTTGTAGTGTGTGAATTATGAGGGTTGGTCTTGTGTGTAGTAGCATGTGTGTTTGTTGGGTGTGAGTGGTCAAGTTCCACCAACCAAAGAGTTACGTGTGGCTAGGAATTAGGAAAGAGGTATAAAGAGAAGAGAGAGAAAATGGGACAGCCATTTTGCTACCTTCTTTCCTATTTTCTTCTTCTCTTCACTCCATCTTCCTGTTTTCTCTTCATTTGAGTGCCCTAGCTTGGATTCAAGTGTTGGTGGTGGAAATTGATCATTCCCTTGAGCTTTGAATTGGTAAGTATTGTGGGTTTCTTCTTTTTCTTCTTCTTCTTCTTCTTCATCCATTGTTCTTGATTTTGTTTAGATTGGATTTTAATTTAGGTTTTGTGTTTGTATGATTTTTGGGTGTTTTTTGTTAGTTGAGCCTCCTCGCAATCCCAAGGGAAAGGAGAAGTCTAGTGGGAGTGGTGCTCATTGATTTTGGAGCATAGGAATTCAGGTTTGGGAATTTGTTTGTGAAATTGATTGTTCTTGATGTTAATTTGTGATTTATGCCTTTGCATGTGATTTCTAGAAAATTGATGTTTGATGAGGCATATTATACTGTTAATGTTATGGGTATTCAATTGATTTGAGTTATAATGCATGAATGTTGAAGTATTGAGCAAAATTTGATGTTTGATGAATTTTTGCCGAAATTTCTGGGTTTGTGTTCTTGAGAAGTTTGATTTTGCTAATGCATGATTTTAATTGTATTAAATGTTGATTTAAGTTGCTGTAGAGACCGGGTCCCGAAGCAGTCCAAGATTAGGATTACCCGATGATGAAAATGATACTTGCCACAACTAGAGGTGTCAATAATGATGTTTTCCCTATCGAAAATCTCCCTTGTTCTTCTAAAAATTTTAGTTCTAAAATTTACATTTTTACTCTTATTTTTATTCCTTTTTATTTTTATTTTTAATTTTTATTTTTATATTTTTATATTTTTACATTTTATTTTATTTTATTTATCTATTATTTTATTTTATTTTATTTTTTTATTTGCGAGCCGCGCGCGCTGTAGAACGGCATGCGCCCGTAGGCGCTGTACGCCTACCTGGCGATGTGTGCCCACAGGGGCGCACGTCCCCTGTCCACCTGCGGGCATACTCGAGCGTTTTCTCTTCTGCTTTGCTGTGGCTTTTGCCTGTTTTTATTGGTCAATTTTTCCAGTCTATTTTTTTGGTTTCATATTTTAGTGTTATTTTTGGTTACTGAGATTAAAAAGAATATTTTGTCTCTTCCCATTTTGGGGCAAGACATGGAAACAAAAGGATCATTAGTTTTCATTTGTAAGGGGGTGCTGCATTATTTTTTCAAAGGATTTTCTCTCAAGAACAAAGAGCAGCCGAAGGTTTTTGAAAAGCAAAAAAAAATATATTCAGATTTTTAAAGTCTAGCTTTTTTTCTTTTTTTATTCTTCAAAATATTTTCCATTCGGGGATTTATTTCAAGTAAGGAAAATCAATTTCCTTTGTTTTGTATCATCCCTCCAAGAAAATAGTTTTTTCAGTTTTATTTGTTTAAAGCTTGAATTTTTTTCTCAAATATTCTTGTATTTACTATCGAAAAATCGACAAGGAGAACAGATTAAGACATCATATTTTCCGATCTATAAAATCTGAGGGTAAACATTTTTGAACCTATCTTCATTTATTACATTGCTTATTGTTGCCATTATAACACCCAATGTCTTTGTTATCATTTCATTACATTGCCTATTGTTGCTATTTCACAGTTTGCATCTCGTCACCTTCATTATTAGTATCACTTACATTCATATTTATCTTGCATTACCATCATTATTCTTGTGCCACTGTGGTTGTTGTTATTATTATTATTATTATTATCCTATACATGTTCTGTATTATCATTGTTTGTCCTTATGATTTTGTTTGCATTATTATTATTATTTCATGTTATTAGTATTATTAATCCATATTTATTTCCTGTTATTATTATTATTATTATTATTATTATTATTATTATTATTATTATTATGGTTATCATTATTATTATTTTTTATTATTACTATTATCGTCTTTATTATTTTCGTCTTTGTTATGTTTATTGTTATTATTATATTTTCGCATGATTAATTTTTCTTTATTTTTTCCCAAGTCTTTGCATGCAAATTGTTTGTTTGTTAAATTAATGTAGCTTATATATATTTTGTCTTTACTCGATTAATTTTCTAGAATTATTACTAATGTTTTAATATTATTTTCTTTCTGAAATTAAATATGACTTACATTAAATGGACATTCTTGTAACCACCTGGAGGGGTCACACGTGTAGGAAATCGCATCTTTTAGTGAGACCTTTCCTTTTCCTTCTCTTCATTTTGTGTTTGTTTGTAAATAAATATTTAATTTATTACGCGTGAGATAAAAAATCACAAAAATATTTTTATAATCAAATTGGAATTTTTACTAATAAAATTGGGACCAATGTCCCTCATTTTAGTCAAGGAATGTAAAATGTCATAATAAAATGAAGAGTTAATTTTCTCCACAAGTGGGATCACTCATCCCGATTTTTCAAGCCAACAACCCAATAACTCTTCGATCCCTTTTCAAAATAAGTATGAAGGAACCAATGTTCCTAAACCAAACAAATGCCCCGATTTATGTATATTTTTCTTATGTTTGACTTTATTTGTTCGTTTTAAATTAATATTCATGTATTTTCTTTTGGGCCCTTGCAATTAATTTTGTGGCAACATTATGGAAATTCCATTTGGGATTGTATTCCGCCCCAATTTACATTTTTAATCTTCTTTTAATGGGGTTGTATTCCGCCCCAATTTCTCTTGTAATTGTGTGCTTGGCGTGTTTACTGCTTTCTTTTACCGCTTTCTTTTACTGCTTTTATTTATAATCTTTCATTTATCGTTTCTTTGAATGCTTGCAATGCGCTTTTAATTAAATACATCCATCGTGTGAGATAAGAGATAGAATTTTAGGAAATTAAAAACTCATTTATAATTAACCAAAACATAAATAAGAGTGGAGTTCCGAACACCAATCTCTGGTCTAGACCAATAAGAAGTTAGAGACCTTTCCCAATTTCTTGTAAATTGGGTGGCGACTCCAAAATACCTCAAAGGTGCCTAAAGGTGTTGTAAGGCTAGATGATCCCTCCCAATGTTCAATTGAGAAGGAGGCATCCAAGATGTCTCATGGCACCCAAAGTCAAAAAGACACGAACCAATCCCTCGAGCCCTAAAAGCGGGTTCAATGAGGGTCTTTGCTAGGTTCGGCGCACGTCGCATTGCATTTTATGTTGTTTATGATGAGGAAAAAGGTTGGTTTGAGGTAAGATGATGTTTGGGTTGATTGTGTTTGAGATTGGAAACTTGGGTGTTTTGAAATGTGGAAATATGCAGAAAATGCAACCAAGAGCTGGAAATCACGACGCTGTAGAGAGGTCACGAGAGGGCTCGATGATTTCAGCCCTTGCACGAGATCGAGGGGATTTGCGTGGCCAAGCGGCTGGGCTGCCGAATGCTCGCAGGGGGAGCTCTCTTGTATGAGAGCGATAGGGTGCTCGACTGCCGAACGGATTGGACTGCTGAGCGCTCAACTACAAAGTCAATTGGGCTGTCGAGCGATCGCAGCAAGAGATCTTTGTCGCAAGCGCGACAGAGCGCTTGGCTGCCAAGCAGTTTTTGGCAGTTCCCTGTCATGAGCGCATGCCTACGCGTGAGCACAACAGCCTTTATTGGCAGCTCACTGTCGCGAGCGCGACAGTGAGATGTGTTTCTATCATTGCACGAGCGTGAGGACTGCCGCGATCGCGACAGGGGGCAAGTTATGCCTTTGTCGCGAGCGTGACACCCCTGGTTTCAAAATTGTGTTTTTTTTTATAATTTTTTATGTTTATTTTTCGAACTTGTGATGCTTTTAGATTTATACTTGGATTATTTTATGAAGTATATGAGTATAATTGGGTGTATTATGCATGGTTAATTATATGAATTGTATAAATGTGATTTAATGGATTATACATAACCTATAAGAGTCAGTCTAGTGGATAGTTAGGCATGCCTAAAAGAGTCTTTAGTTGCAGCCCTCTATTCTGTTCTGGACCCTGATTAGGTCCCCATTTAGTTCCTCGCGAACTTCAATGTGTACGAATCTTTTTTAAGATCCCCTTTGTAAAATGTTTTGAAAAGAAAAAATATGATGTTGTTTTCCGATTCATACTCGTAAGGTACTGCCATGCGTTAGATTCGTACCTGTAAGGTACCGCCATGCCTTCACTCGTTATTTACTGCTGTGAGTCAGCAAGTGTTATGATTTGTTCTGATATGTTTATGAGAATGTGAATCCGAATGACTCTGATTATTAGTATTTGAATCTGAATAACTCTATTTATGAGCATATGAATCAGTTGGCATATAAATATGATTATTGAACCTTTGAACGGTATTAATGTGATTCGTTTATGAATATATCTTATGATATTCATCAATATGCCATCACATATGTGATTTTCCTTGACAACTATTGTGAATGGCCATCCATATTATTATTGTTTGTTTCCCCACTAAGCGATATCGCTTAGCACGGTGTTTTCACCCATGCAGGCGTGGAAGGTGTATACCTTTTGGGAGAGTCGCCGCCAGTCAAGCCAACATAGTGGGATTGTTGTTAGGACTTAGTTTCTTTTCGTATCATGATTATTTTGTAATAGTGATCTCTCTTGTATTTAGTTTTTGTTCAGCTTCCGCTATGTACCTCTGAAAGTTGTAATTATGTTAGTATCAGAACATTTATGTATCGAATATTATTATTCTATAAATGAATGATCATTTGGTTTTAAAGTTTTAATTTTTGCTATTTATATGTATGTTTATATTATGTGAATAAATGTTTTGTATCATTCTGCTAGGGTGACACCCCTTCTCGTACGGGTTCTCACTCCCTCACGTATGGGTTCTCCTACGTATGGGAAGGGGGTGTTACATTTTTTAGTATCAGAGCCCCGGTTTAGGCATTTTCTGGGTGATTATTGTGTATAGATATATGATTACGACTGTGTTGGCTTATGCGGTTGTCTTTGTCTTTCTCTTAGAAGGATTTTAATTTTGTTCATGGCTTGAGGGGTTCGCTGAAAGTGTGAATCCCCAAGCTGTAGATCCTTCAGTGTCTATTTTGGTTCAAACACCTAGGGTTCAGCCTGAGGCCACAGCCATGCCCTTCGAGGCAATGTTGAAAATTTTTCAGGACATGGGTCGAGTGTTGGATAGGGTAACCACTCCGAGAGCCCCTTTAGAGAGTTTGAGGAGAGCTGGTGCAGAGGACTTTTATAGGACTAGTCTGGATGAGTTTGAGCTTGCTGAGAAATGGATTGACAAAGTAGAGTGAGTGTTTGAGGAGACTAGGTGTCCTCCAGATAGGCAAGTTGAGAGTGTTGTGGCATTGCTTTGGGGATCCTCCTACGACTAGTGGAAGTTGGTTTGTAGGCATCCCCAGTTACCTGACCCGGTCACATGGGAGATATTCGAGAGGGAGTTCGCCAATAAGTATGTGACTAGGGACTATAAGGATGCTAAGTGGGCACAGTTCTTGAGTTTGAAACAGAGGGCTATGTCTATATCAGAATTTGAGAAAGAGTTCAACCGTCTTGCCAAGTATGCTCTTGAAGGTGTTCTGACTGAAGAGTTTCGATGTCGGCATTTTAATGCTGGTTTGAATGAGTCACTGAGGACTATGATTATTTCTCTGATGAGTACTCCGGGTATTAGGTACTACTAGATAGTGCAAGCAGCAGTGCGGGCTGAGAGATCGGAGTCGGTTCTGAGAGGTAGAGCTCAGAGGAGGAATCCCCTTCGTGGTGGATCATCGTCATCATCATCTTGCACGATGAGTTTTCTTCAGATCCTTCTTCGAGAGGCAAGAGGCAAGGTTTTGGTGCAGGCAAAGGTGGTTCTGGCTTGAGGACTGATTTGTTGCCTTAGTGTTCTCACTACAGTAAGTGCCATCGGGGTGAGTGTAGGTGGCTCATGGGTGGTTGTTTCATATGTGGTAGAATTGATCACTACTTGGCTAATTGATCGAGGTATAGTGAGGCTTCTGGTGATCAGCATGAGGCTAGCAGAGTTGGTTCCAATGCTCTGAAGCCAGTTGTGGTAGAGGCTGAGGTAGAGGTCGAGGTGGTCGGTTTAGAGAAGGAGCTCCATCAGAGTCTATTGATCGTCCCTTGACAGTAACAGCTAGAGCTTATGCCATGAGTGCTCGGGATGAGCAAGATGCGCTAGATGTGTTTTCTGGAAAGTTCATACTCTTTGACACTGAGTTATATGCTCTAATTGACCCTGGCTCCACGCATTCATATTTGTGCATGAGTAAATTGTTTGATAAGTTGCTTGATATTGATTAGTTAGATTATGAGGTTTGTGTGACCAATCCTTTAGGGAATAGTGTCAATGTGAGTAGAGTGCATAGGAATTTTCCTCTTTTTGTTCAGGGAGTCGAGTTCTCTGCTAATTTGATTGAGTTGCCATTTCGGGAGTTTGATTTGATTCTTGGTATGGATTGGCTTAGTAAGCATCAAGCTATTGTTGATTGTCATAGAAAGGTAGTTGTGCTGCGAGATACAGATCAGTCTTTAAAGGTTTGGGTTCGAGTTCTTTGAGTAATGTGATTTTTGCCATGCAAGCTAAGAGTTTTATGAGGAAAGGTTGTGAGGCATTCTTAGCAGTTGTGTAGGATTCTAAGCGTGATCAGGTTGAGATTGAGGATATCCCAGATGTTAGGGAGTTTAGCGATGTGTATAGATGCGTATATGTCTAGGACTGTGTTGGCTGATGCGGTTGTCCTCTTGTTTGTTTTGGATGGATTCCGATTCTGTTCGAGGGTCTCTTGAGGGGTCAGCTGAAAGCGTGAATCCACAAGCTATTGATCCTTCAATTTCTTTGTCAGCTTAACCTGCTAGGGTTCAGCCCGAGGTCACAGCCATGCCCTTCGAGGCGATGCTTAAGCTATCTTAAGACATGGCACGAGTCTTGGAGAGAATGACAGCCCCTAAGGCCCCGACTGAGAGCATGAGAAGAGCTGGTGTTGAAGACTTTTACGGAACGGGTTTGGATGAATCATATTTGGCTGAGAAATGGATTGATAGGGTGAAGCGTGCTTTGAGGGAGGTTCGATGTCCTCGTAATCAGAAAGTAGAGTGTGCAATGGCTTTCTTACAAGGGTCTGCATATGAATGGTGGGAGTTGGTTTGTAGACATCCTCAGTTGCCTGACCCGATTTCTTGGGAGTTTTTTGAAAGAGAGTTCACGAACAAGTATGTGACTTAGACATATAAGGATGCTAAGTGGGCTCAGTTCTTGAGTTTGAAGCAGAGAGCGATGTCAGTATCTAATTTTGAGAAGGAATTTAACCGTTTGGCGAAGTATGCACCTGAAGGTATTTTGACAGAAGAGTTCCGGTGTAGGCATTTTGAGACAGGGTTGAATGAGTTACTGTAGGCAATGTTGATTTGTTTGATGAGTACTCCAGGAGTGGGGTATTACCAAATTGTGCAAGCTGTTGTTAGGACTGAGAGGTCCGAATCGATTTTGAGAGAGAGGGCTCTGAGGAGGAATCCCTCTCGTGGAGGTTCATTTTCTTCATCCTTGGGTAAGAGGTCAAGGAACCCACAGGATGAGTAATCTGCAGGCCCAGCTACTAGAGGTAGAAGACAGGGTTCTGCAGGGGTAGAGGTGGTGCTGGTGGTAGGACCGAGTCGATGCCTGTGTGCTCTCATTGTAATAAGCCTCATCGGGGTGAGTGTAGGTGGCTCACAGGTGGGTGTTTCAGATGTGGGAGCACTAAACACTTTTTGGAAAACTGTCTGAGGTTGAATGAGGATTCGGGTGATCAGAGAGGGGCTAGTAGAGTTGGTTCGAATGTTTCTCAACCTGCTTGTGGTAGAGGCAGAGGTAGAGGTCGAGGCGATCGACCTAGAGAAGGAGCTGCATCTGAGACAGTTGAACGTCCTTTGACGGTGCTAGCTAGAGCTTATGCTGTGATAGCCAGGGAGGAGCAGGATGCGCCTGATGTGATAGCTGGTAAGTTCCTACTCCATGACACTGAATTATATGCTCTAATTGACCCTGGTTCCACACACTCATATTTGTGCACAGATAATCTAATTGATAAGTTGCATGAGGTAGATCAGTTAGATTATGAGATATGTGTGACCAGTCCTTTAGGGCATAGTGTCAATGTGAGTAGAATGTATAGGAATTGTCCCCTATTGGTTGAGGGAGTTGTGTTTCCAGCGGATTTGATTGAGTTGCCCTTCAGAGAGTTTGATTTGATTTTGGGTATGGATTCATTGGGTAAGCATCGGGCAGTGGTTGATTGTCATAGGAAGACAGTTGTGCTTCAGGATAGCGATCGGTCGTCTGTGTTTGTTAAAGGTTTAGGTGCTAGCTCTTTGAGCAATGTGATTTCCGCAATGCAAGCTAAGAGATTTGTTAGGAAGGGTTGCGAGGCTTTTCTAGCTGTAATGTTGGACTCTAAGCGGGATCAAGTTAGGATTGAGGATATCTCGATTGTCTGAGAGTTTGGGGATGTGTTTCCGAGCGAGTTGCCTGGTTTGCCTCCTGAGAGAGAAGTGAAGTTGTCCATAGAGATAGTGCCGGGTACTTTGCCTATATCCAAAGCACCTTATCGGATGGCTCCTGTAGAGTTGAGAGAGCTCAAAACTCAGCTACAAGAGCTATTGGATAAGGGGTTTATTCGGCCCAGCATATCTCCATGGGGCGCTCCTATTCTATTTGTTAAGAAGAAGGATGGTTCTATGAGGATGTGTATCGACTTTAGGCAAATTAATAAGGTCACAATTAAGAATAAGTATCCCCTGCCTAGAGTTGAAGATTTGTTTAATCAGCTTAGAGGTGCAGAAGTCTTTTCAAAGATTGATCTTCGGTCGGGTTATTATCAACTGCGAGTTCAGGATGCGGATGTGGTTAAGACTGCATTTCGGACTAGGTATGGCCACTATGAGTTTTTAGTGATGCCGTTTGGTTTGACCAATGCACCTGCGGCTTTCATGGATTTGATGAACCGAGTGTTTAGGCCATATCTTGACCAATTTGTAGTGGTATTTATAGATGATATCCTGGTTTATTCCAAGGATGAGAGTGAGCATGAGGAACATCTCCGGTTGGTTTTACAAGTTCTAAGAGAGCATTAATTGTTTGCGAAGCTCAGTAAGTGTGACTTCTGGCTTCTGGAAGTGTCATTCTTGGGGCATATTGTTTCGGCTAAAGGTATTCAAGTTGATCCGTCTAAGATTGAGGCGATTGTTAATTGGAAAGTGCCTGAGACGCATGCCGGATCCCCGCAGCCGCCCATGGGACCGCCCGCTTGAGGGCGATCGGGGCATTTGTGGGTCCGTTGACAGTTTGCAATAAATCGCAAGTGCGTCTATGTTGGGCAACAAGGAGGTTTCATCGAGTCGCCACCCAATAGAACATTGGGAAAGTTTCTCTCGCCTCGGAGAGCCTAGGACTGCACTTATTATCCATTTTGGGCCAGCCAAAGGGGTCTTGGAGAGTGAACCTCTCGCCCTAAGGAGCTTAGGATTAACACCAACTCTCGTGACACAAGAGGTGTCTTGGAGGGTAAACCTCTCGCCTCTTTGAGCCCAAAGACCAGAGAAAGTTCGGGACTCCCCATTTATTCATACCTTGGTTAAGTTTATAATCGAGTTTTGAATTTAGTATTTCATGCCTTTTCTCATTCAATTTTAATGCAATTTAATTAAACACATATCAATCATATAATAAAAGTGATAAATAAAGTAAATGAAAGCAAAATAAATTACAATAAAACTGGGGGCGGAATACAACCCCCATTTGTAAATAAAATGCAAGTCATACATGAATCGGGCTATTTATTAAAAATGAGAACGTTGGTCCTCTCATGCATAATTTAAGAAAACAATTTTAAAGTGATAATTTACTTTAGATGAAAAATCTAGGACATTGGTCCCATTTTTATTAAATAAAATCCAATAATAGAAATATTTTTGGTGATTTTCTTAATTAACGTGCATGAAAATAAATTTATTATTACAAATTACATAATAATCAATTAATCCAAAATAATAAAAAGCAACAAAAATAACAAACAACTCCCAAGTGGATCTCCAAATCTCCACGGGCTCCCACTTGACAAAAACTCACATATGAAAAATAAGTATTGAAAAATAAAAAAAACAAATAAAAATGAAGTTAGTATAAAAATAATTAAACATATAACTTGAAAATAATTAAATTAAGGCAAACAAAATTGCATCATATATGACAAGCCAATTAAAATGACATAATAAAAATATGCACTTTAACAAAATAACGAAATCAACATGCATAAAAAACATAATATTATTACGAAAATTAAGATTGCAAGGTTATTTAAAATTATTGTTGAGTTTAGAACCATGCATATATGCGCATTATACAAGTATATTATTGTGATTTTTTTTTATCATTTAACTACTTAGGTTAAAGTTTTCTTCAAATACTAAACAACAAAAAAAATACATATCTAGCATATCTTTTCAAACTTTTCAGTATATATTTAAAAACAAATAAAAGATAAATTAAGAAAGATCTATGGATGTTTTAGATAAATTAAGGAAATAGGGTTTACCAAAGTTAAAGACTAGATAATTATGATATAATTATTATTTACTTAACCTTTTTTTTTATGATTATAACATAACTGAAGAACAAATGTAATGGGACAAAAAGAAAAGAATAAAAAATAAAAAAGAAAAGAAAGAAGAGACAGAGAGACAGAAGTTGTAAGGAAATTAGGTAAGAAGGAGAAGTGAAGTGATGGAGATGAATAAAACACAGAAGAAAAGGTTTCACCAAATAAAATCCAGACTGTGAGAGTAAGTAATTGAATTGAAGAATTGAACAAGAAGAAGAAGAAGAGGAAGAAGATAAAACTTAAAAAGTAAAAAGAAAGAAAAGACGCGTGGGAGGCGCTGACACGCTGCACGAGCGCCGGAGAAGTTGCTGCTGCTGCTAACTGCTAACAGCTGCAGCTGCTGCTTCTTCCCTCTACTACGCAAACCCATATATTTGTTTTCTATTAAATGATGCTCTTTGTCGGCTTCATCTTCTTTCACCGTAACTTATTCATCATATGTTGCTTTTAATTGTTTTGTTTTTCCCTCTTATTATTATTTTTATTATTTACTATTCATTTCGTGTTCTCTGTATTCATTCATGTGTCGTTTTGAGTTGTTGATGGCTAGTGTGTGGGTGCCTAAGTGAGCCAAAATTTAGGAAAAGAAAAGAAGCGCGTACCTGAGGCTGCCTCCTTCCAGCTGCTCCCTCGAGAACAGTGCTGTGATTCATCCTCTTGAGTTGCACTGGAGTCACTGACAAAACTACAAAGTGCCAAGGAACCATCCTAAGACGGTGATGCGTCGAGCTGCTACCAATACTACAAAACGCGAAAGAAAAATCGCACCGAGCCGCTGACAAGGCTACTAAAAGTGTGCTGCACGGAGTCGCTGACAAGACTACTAAACGTGCAGGTGCTATCTACAGATAGCGATGCGCCGAGCCACTGACAAGACTACTAAAAGCACAGAATGAAAAAACGCACCGAGCCGCTAACAAGGCTACAAAAAGTGTGCTGCATGGAGTCGCTGACAAGACTACTAAATGTGCAAGGTTCCATCCTAAGACGGTGATGCGCCGAGCCACTGACAAGGCTACTAAAAACGCACAAGAGAGATGCACCGAGTCACTACCAAGACTACCAAAAGTGCACGAAAGAACTACACCGAGCCACTACCAAAGCTACCAAAAGTGCACTAATCCTTCTTCTGATTATGATGCGTCGAGTCGCTGACAAGACTACGAAACGCGAAACTTGCTCTTCTGAGCTGCACCGAGTCTGCTACAGACTACCAAAAGTGCACTGCACCGAGTCGCTGGCAAGACTACTAAAAGCGCAGGATTCCATCTTCGAATGGTGACTGTCTTCTTTTAGATATTTCCTGCAATATTATGTGCACAAAAATACATACAAGAAAACGTGTGTATGATATGAGATGCAAATGCTTGCTAGAATGTATAGACCATGCCCTAGGTGGGCCAGGGTGTGCTGAGGATATAGCTTGGTTGCTCCACCATGCCCCCGGAATCAATAGGATTGTCATCTTGGCCTTAGGGATTCCGTCCCCAATGAGTTCCTGAAAGAGACATCCAGTGCATCTTTGCCCCCCGGTCGATGATCATATGCCCAGGATTCTTACTCATGTCCTGAATTATGCCTTATCTAGCTGAAAAGAAGATCATCCGAAGTATATCGCCTTGTTACTCCAGGCATTGTTTTAAAGGTAGTGCGTCCCTTGTGGATTTTCACACTAGCTTTTCTTCGTGGTAAATGCATCCCTTTAGGGATTTTCACATAACCCTTTGCCTAATTTTTGCCTGGCATGGACCCAACCCAAACCAGCGGCTTTTCAGTTTTTATATTTTTTCTTGTAGGGCAGACTGCCTGTCTCCAGGTTTTCACCCCGCCCTTTGGCCTAACTTTTGCTTAGAGAGCCAATTACGGTTTTCATCTCTAACGGCCTCTTCTCTTTTGATGATTTTTTTATTTTTTAATTTTTTTAACTGCAAGAGAAAGCTATTATTCCCTTACGGGTGATCAGCACACATCTGCTTAGATATCTTCAGATAGAATGAGTAGACAATAATCATTAGATAAATAGATGATAAGTTTCTTTTTAAGACAGAACTAAAAGAACAGTGAAAATGTAAACTGCATTCTTTTATTCATTGCAAAATTGAGTACATTTCTATATAATTTCATCATACATGATCCTTATTTAACAATAATTCAAAAGCACAAGACTACGCCTAATCTCGGAATAGATCTTGTAAGCATCAAACTCCTGTTATCAATCGGCCCTCTCGGGTTTTCTCGATTGAACATTTTCTCTTGGCCCTTAATTTTTGCCCAGGATGCCTTTTTTCGGTTTTCACCCTGACAGGGCACCCAATTTTAGCAAGACCGCCTTTTTTCGGTTTTCGACCTGCGGGACATTTATTCTCTTCTTTTTATATTTTTTTTTTGGTCTTTAGCCATGGAACCTTTTTAGTCTATCGACATTGACCGGGTCTTTAAACTGATTCCCATCGCTGTCTGCCAAGATTGCTGCTCCCTTTGTTAGCAACTTTTTCAAAATGAACGGACCTTCCCAGGTTGGCCTGAATTTTCCTTTTATGTCTGGCACTCCCGGCCTCATCATCTTAAAGACCAAATCCCCTTCTTTTAATGGGTGCTTTCGTACCTTCTTGCCAAAGGACTGAGCTAGTCTCTTATGATAAACCTGATTGTGATAATAGGCTCTCAACCTATCTTCATCCAACAGATTCAACTGTAACAATCGCTGTTGTGCCCATTCTGTCTCTGGAATCTCGGCTTCCATGACTACCTTTAAATATTTTAGCTCAATTTTAACCGACAGAACTGCTTCGGTTCCGTATACCAGGGAGAACGGTATTGCCCCCATAGAGGTTCTGACTGTGGTTCTATAACCCCAGAGTGCAAAAGGCAGCTTTTTCGCCCAATCCTTATAGCTCTGAACCATCGTGGCCAATATCCTTTTCACATTCTTGTTCGCCGCTTCAACCGCACCGTTAGCTTGAGGACGGTAAGGAGAAGACTTATGATGCTGGATTCCATATCTCTGAAGCATTTGTTTAGTTTATGCTAAGAATTGCACCCCATTATCAGATACAATATGGTGTGGGAGACCATATCTGCATATCAAATTTCGCTTGATGAACTTAGCCATATCCCTAGCATCAATCTTTTTGAAAGATTCAGCTTCGACCCACTTAGTGAAATAATCAATGGCAACTATAATGAACCTGTGCCCATTAGACGCTGTAGGATGTATCTCGCCTATGATATCTATCCCCCAAGCTGCAAATGGCCATGGAGATGTCAAATTATGCAGCACTGAAACTGGGACATGCCTTAAATTCGCGTATTGCTGGCATAACTGGCATTGCTTCACATATTTTGAACAATCCGTATCCATTGTGAGCCAATAGAATCCTTGGCGCATGATCTTCTTCGCTAAGGCTAAGCCATTCATGTGAGCTCCACAGACTCCAGCATGAACCTCTTCAATAACCTTTTCAGCTTCTTTCTCCGCCAAACATCTTAACTGGATACCATCAACTTGTCTCTTGTATAAAGTGCCATTTACACTGATGAACTGAGTGGACAACTTTCGAATCATCCTTTGGTATTTCTCAGTTGCTTCCTCTGGAAAAACTGACCGTTCCAAATAATTCTGAATGTCGTAGTACCAAGGGTTTCCATCGGTGGCCCCAACATCCATTACCTGCTCAGCTTCAAAGCAAGGCTTTTCCGAACTAGAGATTAGCACGAGTTTCATAGTAACCCCTATTGGGTTATCCCACATGGACACCAATGTCGCTAGAGCATCAGCGAATTGATTTTCATCCTTTGGGGTGAAGTGAAAAGTGCAAGTCTCAAACTGGCTACTCAACATTCTCAAGTGCTTCACGTAAGGTAACAACCTCTCTTCCTTAACTGACCATTCCCCTCTGATCTGATGAATTACTAATGAAGAATCTCCGTAGACTTCTGCGGTCTTTGCCCCCAGAGCCAGCAATGCTTCCAATCCGAAGATGCAAGCTTCATATTCTGCTTCATTATTGGTCGCCTTGTACCTCAACTTTTTGGCTAATGGCAGCTTTTCACCATCCGGGGTCTTAAGAATGATCCCTGCTCCTGCCCCTTTACTGTTAACTGCCCCATCAAAGAACATCTGCCACCCTTGTACTGCTATGGCCATGACATCTTCATCTGGGAAATTGTATTCGAATTGGTCTCCCTTAATAGGATGCTCAGCCAAGAACTCAGCTACAGCTCTTCCTTTAACGGTTTTCCTGGTGATGCATTCGATATCGAACTCTTGCAATAGTAGTAACCATCTTCCCATCTTTCCTAGCAGAGAGGGCGCCTCCTGAAGGTACCTAAACGGGTTATGCTTGGCAACCGCTTGCACACTGAAGGAATGAAAGTAGTGTCGCAACTTCTTAGAAGCCCAAATAACTGCTAAACAAATCTTTTCCACTTCCACATATTTGGCTTCATATGTCAGGAATTTCTTGTTAAGATAGTAGACAACAAACTCTACCCCAAAATCATCCTCCTGCGCCATCATGGCACCCACTGAATTGTCTTCTATAGCCAGATAAAAGATTAGTGTCTTGGCATGTCGTTGTGGTCTTAAAACTAGAGGATTCAGGAGATAATCCTTAATAGTAACAAAAGCCAATTGACAATCATTATTCCACACCACCGGCTAATTCTTCCTAAGAAGCTTGAAGATGGGCTCACATACTGAAGCCAGCTTGGCAATAAACCGGCTGATGTACTGAAGCTTTCCCAGAAAACTTCTAACCTCTTTCTCTTTTTGAGGCACTGGCATCTCTCTGATAGCCCTAACCTTGTTAGGATCTACTTCAATTCCTCTCTGGCTTACCACATGGCACAACAGCTTACCCGAGGTAACTCCAAAAATGCACTTCTTGGGATTGAGGCGTAGATCATACTTATTGAACCTTTGAAAGAACTTTTCTAGAGCCTCGAAGTGACCTTCTCTGGTAGCTGACTTGATCATCATGTCGTCAACATACACCTCCACTTCCTTGTGGATCAAATTATTGAGAACTCTAGTGGCCATCCTCTGATAGGTCGCTCCTGCGTTCTTTAGTCTGAAAGGCAAAACCCGGTAAGCAAACGTACCCCATTCGGTGATGAAGGCTGTCTTAATCCGATCCACTATCTTGTTAAGAATTTGATTGTACCCTGCGTACCCATCTACGAAGCTGTACATCATGCAAGCAGCAGCACTATCTACCAGCACATCAATATGAGGCAGAGGAAAATCATCTTTCGGGCAGGCTTTGTTCAGGTCCCGATAGTCCACACATACTCGAACTTTTCCATCCTTTTTAGCCACAGGAACCACATTAGCCAGCCAAGTCGGGTATTTAACCTCCAGTAGAAACTTAGCCTCAATCTGCTTATAGATCTCCTCTTTCACCTTTTGAGCCCATTCTGGCCTAAGTCTTCTGAGCTTTTGCTTGACCGGTTTACTTTTCGGGTAAGTTGGAATGGCATGTTCGGCTACATCTCGATCAATCCCCGGCATGTCCTCGTAGGTCCAGGCAAAAACTTTTTCATATTTTTTTAATATTCTCTCAAATTTTAGCCTCTCCTCAGGAGTTATATCTGATGCTATCAAAATTTCCTTTGGATTCTCCAAAGTTTCGAGATTAAATGCAGTCGTGCTAGTTGAGTTAATGTCAAAAATGAATGCATCATGTTTATGATCATGAGAAATGAAATCATCAGAAACATCACACAAGTAAGCAAAGTTATTCATCTCATTAATGTAATCAGAAACATTAACATTGTCATTAAAAAGTTCTGGCATAAAAAGACTATCTAAATAACTACTGCCTTCATCTTCTGTTGATGACGATGCTGCAGCTGACTGGGCTTTAACTTCTTGGCTTGCTGGAGGCTTTTCAACTACCTCCGGTGAGATCTTCAAGTCTTCAATCTCTAGCTCTGGCTCTACCATCTTTTCCTTTCCTTTCAACCTGGTAGCTAACAGCTTATCAGTGACAATCTCCTCAGGCTCATCCCTGTCCCAAACACTGCACTGAGTCATGATCTCCTCATCCCAGAAGTTCTTCGCGAACTTGATAACTCCAACATCCCAGTCGAAGACATCATTAAAAATTTCAAACCCCGGAATGATCTTTCTATCCACCCACTGAGGCTCTTCTTCTCCAGTATAAGCACAGACCGAAGATGAGGGAACAAAACTCTTTGATATATGGGGGATCTTCTCTGATACTTTCTTCCTGCCATGCTTTCCTTTGAAGCCCAGACCCTTCCGATCTTTCTGGCCTTGCGTTGTGATGGCATCTTGCAACCCCTGCGAATTTCTACCCAATCCAGCCCCTAGGAGGAAATGCATCCTCTTCATCATGCTCATCACCTGAGGCCTACCTGCTAAGCCCTGCTCCTCACCAATCACTGATACGTGGAAGCCACTAAATGGCTGATTAGAGATCCCCAAGGCAGACACTTGGTTCTCTCTTGCTGCTTTAATGGTCACCACCTCCCCTTCATGAGGTATCTTTACCATTTGATGTAGGGTGGACGGCACTCCTCCCAATTTATGGAACCACGGCCTTCCAAGCAGAGCTGAGAAATTTGCTGGGATAGGCAATACCACAAACTCTGCCTCCGTCTCAATAGGCCCAGTCCTAACAAGAGCTCTGAATGTTCCCGATGCATGTCTTCGAGAATTATCGTAGGCTATGATGGTCAGATCAGACTTACTCAACATACTCTCGTCCAGCCCAAAAGTCTGAAGTGCCACTAGGGGGCAAACATTTATGGATGACCCATCATCAACCATAACACAAGCGGTGTGCTTGCCGTTAATTTGAGCCTTAATTTATAGTGGTCGGTTGTGATTGCGGCCTTCAATTTGCAAATCTGCGTCAGAAAACACCAGTCTTTCCCCTGATCCCCCCTTGACGAGATCTAGCAGCTCGGATGGAGAAATTGTGGTGGCTACGGTGGACTCACTCAATGCCTCGACTAACTTCTGTTTATGAGAAGGGGACTGCCTTAGAAGGTCCCAAATAGATATCTGAGCCGTGGTCTTTTTCAACTGCTTTATTATGGAATTTTCTTCCGGCTCCTTCTCCATAGGTGCTTGCACTGTGTCCGGCTGCTTTTCAACTTCGGGGACCACTCTCCCACTTCTTGTTACAGCTCCAACTCTCTCATCCTCCTCCGAATCCCATGGATCCGTGAACTCTCCATCTTTCTCATCTTTGTCTTCGTCTCCACTCTCACTAGTCGACCAACAGTCTATCGCCGCCACGGGAATCCCTTCTTCACTTGCCTCAGGACGAGTGATAGCGACGTATTCATTGCCATATAAATCCTATAATACGTACCATTCAGGTATGCTCGACTCAATCATGAAGACAGGCGGTGGCACAGCATTGAAATTAGACTTCTTCTTGTTCTCCCTCTTTTCAGGATCAGTGATCTGCTTACTATCGATTAGATCCTAAATCTGGTGCCTCAGCCTGAAGCAATTGTCTGTCATATGCCCGGTATGCTGGTGAAAGGCACAGTATTAATTCTCTTTATGCCCCAGTTCTCCTTGGGTCCTAGCTGGCCTAGGTGGTAGGGGTTGTAGCTTCCCCTCCTTTATCAACCTCTTCAGTACCCATGACAAAGGCCTACCCAAATTCGAGAAGTACCTCTGATTCATTCCTGTTGCCGACACCTCAGCTGTCTTCCTAATTCTGTTACCACCGCTGAAACTAGCTGACTTAGTTGCACCTTGATTGTTATAGCCCTTCTTGGCATAAGCCTCACTGCTTGCCCTTCTGGCCATATATTCTCCTTCTGCATCTATAGCAATGTCCTTCAAGGACTCCCAATATTTCAGCCCCTTCATTTTAAGTCCATCTCTCAGATATGGGCTGGCATTCCGAATGAATAACCGAATCTGATCAGGTGTATCGGGTTTGCGCTTCATCTCCATAACCCGGTTTCTCCACTGAGTGAGGTATTCATGGAAAGACTCCCCAGCCTTCTGCTGTAACAACTCTAGATCCTTTATTGTGACCTCCATGCGGGTACTGCAATTGTATTGCTTTAGGAACTCTTCAGTCAATAAGTCCCAGTCTTCTTTGGACCTCCTGTCCAGCCCATGGTACCAGTCAATGGCAGCTCCTGTAAGACTTAAGCAAAAGTACTCTATCTTCTGCTTCCTTGTTAAAGTTGTCCCCTTCATAACCAATGAATACTGCTTGAAATGTGCAGCAGGATCAGAGGTGCCGTCAAATTTTGGGATATCAGGCATCTTGAAGTTCTGGGGGACCAAATCATCCCCATCCAACTCACGATCCTCCGGGTTCATTCCCCTTCCTACCGTCATCATCCTTGTCATAGCCTCAAATTTCTCCTCCATCTTCCTCCACATTGCTTCCTCCTGCTTGGGTGACTTTCCCTTTGCTACCATCTGTTCCTCTTGCTCATCTTCCCAAAGGTCAACCTCAGATCTCGGGCCTTCTCTACGCTCAACAGGTGCTGGTGCTCTTTGCTCAACCGCAGGTGGGTCAACTATAGTAGGGGGATCCTCCCTAACAGGCCCTTGTTTATCTGGCCCCCTAATAGGAGCAGTAGCAACTTGTTGCCCAGCTATGGTAGTGGCAAGATTGCCCATCATGGCCATCATTCTAGCCTCAAACTCTTCCATTTTTCTCCCCACTTCCTCGGCAATCATTGCCCTGGTTGCATTAGACCCACTGGCTGGATTAGACATACTTGATGATTCTAAAGAGAAAGTCTCACTACTATCTGAAAGAGAATCTATGCTCTGATACGGCACTAGCTCTGGTAACCCCAAGAGTGGAATCCTTCTCAACCGACCGTCGGGACCCCTAAACCACCCGGGCGAATCTATGATGACTGAAACAAATACATCTCGTTAGGATGATGCATGATTGAAATGCGATGCATGATTGAAATGCAATGGTCGTGCTGATGCAATACAGATAAACACGTGCAAGCAGATAGATCCTTCCAACCTTATTGCCCCTAGACACGAGGTAGCATAGTCTCTTTCCTAGGTGGGCTTTATCCAAGGGTTAACAGGGAACCCTTTAGACGCGTATGGTGCACGGTGGAAAATCGGCAGCATATCAGCTCTTATATGTACACACGTATGAGTGTTTGTCCATTATGTATTTAAACACCTCAATTAAACTAAGATGGGCCCATCGGGGCATGAAAGCCTTTGATGAAGACCATTTAATTTAACTGATTTTGTTCAATATATGATGGCCCAGGTAGCAAGCACTGTATTACGGTACATTTCACTTAGTGGAAGTATCTATTGCCATTTACATCAGCTTTGGTCAAAAGTATTGATACTTTAGGGCTACCCAAGCATGGTCCCTGCCAACGGGTCTAGCTTATCACGAGCATAACGATCGATTGGGTCACCATTTGATATACCATAAGGTACGAGGCTTGGGCTGGTGATTATCCTTAACACTTCCCTAAATTGAGTGAAAATAGGGTCGTGCTTCGGGAATGCACCGGGGTTAAAATAGGGACCAAACTAGCATAATCTAAGGCTCTAACATGGATGCAATGCAACTTCGAAAAGAGATGAAATTTTTAAATTAAAACTCAGTTGTAAATTTTAACCAAGGTATTTTCGAAGGGAAGTCTCAAGGTCCCCAGTGGAGTCGCCACTGTGACGCACGCCGGATCCCCGCGGCCGCCCATGGGACCGCCCGCTTGAGGGCGATCGGGGCATTTGTGGGTCCGTTGACAGCTTGCAATAAATCGCAAGTGCGTCTATGTTGGGCAACAAGGAGGTTTCATGGAGTCACCACCCAATAGAACATTGGGAAAGTTTCTCTCACCTCGGAGAGCCTAAGACTGCGCTTATTATCCATTTTGGGCCAGCCAAAGGGGTCTTAGAGAGTGAACCTCTCGCCCTAAGGAGCCTAGGATTAACACCAAGTCTCGTGACACAAGAGGTGTCTTGAAGGGTAAACCTCTCGCTCTTTGAGCCCAAAGACCAGAGAAAGTTCGGGACTCCCCATTTATTCATACCTTGGTTAATTTTATAATCAAGTTTTGAATTTAGTATTTCATGCCTTTTCTCATTCAATTTTAATGCAATTTAATTAAACGCATATCAATCATATAATAAAAGCGAAAAATAAAGGAAATGAAAGCAAAATAAATTACAATAAAACTGGGGGCGGAATACAACCCCCATTTGTAAATAAAATGCAAGTCATACGTAAATCGGGCAATTTATTAAAAATGAGAACGTTGGTCCTCTCATGTATAATTTAAGAAAAAAAAATTTAAAGTGATAATTTACTTTAGATGAAAAATCTATGACATTGGTCCCATTTTTATTAAATAAAATCCAATAATAGAAATATTTTTGCTGATTTTCTTAATGAACGTGCATGAAAATAAATTTATTATTACAAATTACATAATAATCAATTAATCCAAAATAATAAAAAGCAACAAAAATAACAAACAACTCCCAAGTGGATCTCCAAATCTCCACGGGCTCCCACTTGACAAAAACTCACATATGAAAAATAAGTATTGAAAAATAAAAAAAAGCAATTAAAAATGAAGTTAGTATAAAAATAATTAAACATATAACTTGAAAATAATTAAATTAGAGTTGATTATCTGATGGATAAGTCAGCTCATTTTCTGCCAGTTAGAGTTGATTATCTGATGGATAAGTTGGCCAGTATCTATGTGGATGAGGTAGTCAGATTGCATGGAGTGCCGTTATCTATAGTGTCAGATCGGGACCCAAGGTTCACTTCAAAGTTTTGGAAAGAATTGCATAGGGCTTTGGGTACCAAGTTGAAATTCAGTACGGCGTTCCATCCTTAGACAGATGGTCAGTCAGAGCGGGTCATTCAGATCTTAGAGGATATGTTGCGGGCTTGTGCATTGGATTTTTTGTGTAGTTGGGACAGATATGTGCAGCTGATGGAGTTTGCCTATAACAACAGTTTTTAGTCGAGTATTGGTATGTCACCGTATGAGGCTCTGTATGGTCGGCAGTGTAGGACTCTAGTTTGTTGGACTGAGTTATCATAGCGTACGATTATTGGGCCGAAATTGGTTAGAGATTCTGGACGATTATTGGGCCGAAATTGGTTAGAGATTCTGAGGAGAAGATTAGAGTTGTGCAGCGAAATTTGAAGGCGGCTAAAGATCGACAAAAGTCCTATGCTAACCTTAAGAGGAAGGATGTTCAGTTTGTGGTCGGGGACAAAGTTTTTCTTAAGGTTTCTCCTTGGAGAAAAGTGTTACGGTTTGGTAAGAAAGGCAAGCTTAGTCCTCGATTTATTGGACCATATGAAGTTTTAGCTAAGGTGGTCCGGTAGCCTATAGGTTGGCTTTACCGATGGAGTTGGCGAAGTTGCATGACGTTATCCATGTTTCGATGCTTCATCGATACAGATCAGATCCTTCGCATGTTCTGTCAGTTCAAGATGTGCAAGCGCAGCCAGACTTCTCATATGATGAAGAACCGAAAGCCATTTTAGCTCGAGAGGTGAGACAATTGAGAAGCAAACAAGTTCTTTTGGTCAAAGTGTTATGGAATCATCATGGGGTAGAAGAAGCGACTTGGGAGCCAGAGGCGACCATGAGGGCTCAGTATCCGTATTTGTTCGGTGCAGGTGAGAATTTCGAGGACAAAATTCTTATTAGTTGGGGAGAGTTTTCACACCCCGTTTGCCCCCTAGAAGTTTGAGCCATATTTATGCCTGAGCATTGTATGTGTTTTGGCATGTAATAAGGGTATTTTGGGTATAATGTATTTTTGTGGGTTTTGCTAGTATGTGGGTGCATGTTCGGTTTTAGGGTGTGAATTAGTTGGGCTGTTTTGGGGTGTGTTGCTCACATGTTTGTGGGATATGAGTGAGTGAGTTGTGGTTGTGTGTGGTGCTCACACCTTTGTAGGGTGTTGTTAGTTGGGAGAGTCTTATGTGTGTGTGTGGTGTATGCTTGTTGGGTGTGAGTGATCAAGATGCACCACTAGGAAGAGGACATATGGCTAAGTTAGGGAAAGAAAAGAAGAAGAAGTGAGAGAATTGGGAGATAAGAATTTTTCATCTCCTTTCCTGTTTTCCTCTCTTCTCCTTGTTTTTCTTTTCCTTTGCTTTCCATTTTTGTGCCCTAGCTTGGATTCAAGTCTTAGTTAGTGGGAATTGATCATCTCCTAGTCTCATTTTTGGTAAGTTTTCTGCATTTTGTTCTTCTTCTTTTTCTTCTTCACATTTATGGTTTAGGTTTTGATCTAGGGTTCTTGTTTGTGTGATTTGTGGGTTTGGTTGTTAGTTGAGCCTCTTCGTGATCCCAAAGGGAAGGAGAAGGCATTGGGAAGTGGCACTAAGTGATTAGGAGCTAAGGAGATTCAGGTTTGGGAGTTTTTGTGATTTATGTATTTTTTTGATTTTTGCTCTTTGGATGAATTTCTGGAAAAATATAGTGTTCTTGATGTTCATAGTAGTTTAAATGTTATGGGTTTGGATTTAGAAGTGATAAGAAGGCTTGATTGGGGTTTAATGAACTCAATTGTGTTCTTGATTGAGATGAATGATGAATAGTGTTTGTGTAAATTGGTGTTGTTATTAGCATGATTTAATTTGAATTTGTGGCATAAATGTTGTACTATATGTTAGAAATGATGGTTTGGTTGCTAGAAATGAGGTAAGTGGAAGTTTGAATTGAGTGTGTGTGATTGGGTGTTGTGAAAGTGAGATTTTCTGTAGATTTCTTGTGTGAGGCCTGAAATCACGACTCTATCACGACATAGCCCGGTGATAGCAGCTCTCACACGCGTCCGAACCCCCTGCCGAGCAGTATAGCAAAGCCTCTGTCGCCAGCATGACGCGTGTCACGAGCGCGACAGAGCGCTAGGCTGCCGAGCTAGTTTGGGCGATTCTCTGTCGTGAGCGCGACGGATTGTGTTGGTAGCTCACTGTCGCCAGCGCGACGCCTATTGCGAACGCGATAGTGAGTTGTATTTGCTCCCCTGTGAGATCGCGACGACTGCCATGGTCGCGACCTGGGGCAAATTTGCTTCTGTCGCGAGCACGACAGTGACCTCTTCTTGCCCTGCTTTTCCTATTTTTCCCTCTCTTCTAAAATGAATTTCAAATGGTTTCTTCATGAACTTTTACCTCTGTATGCTATATAATATGCTTATTTATATGTGCAATACTATGAATCCTTTATGATAAATGATATGCTATGATTTGGAACCTGAATGATATAACATGACCTGCAAGAGTCAGTCTAGTGGATAGTTAGGCATGCCTGATAGAGTCTTTTAGCTGCAGCCTCAGTTCTGTTTGGACACCGATCAGGTCCCCGTCTGGTTACTTGTGAACCCTTATGAATTTTGGATCTTGTTTAAGGTCCCTCCAAAAAATTATTTTTGTAACACCCCCTCTGCCGCCCCAGTTCGAAGGGCTCCGGTGGGCGCGCTACCCGACGCTCACTCACAACATACACACATTCGCTAAGCTGAAGCATTCACTAACAATAATAACAGAAAATCATACATCATAAATAATTAAACATACTTATATACATTAGCCAAGATATTCCATCATAATTCTTTACAAAAAGTTACATGTGCCACTATTCAAAAAGAATACATATACCAAAAAGGAATTACATAATTACATGCCCAAAATGATATACAAAAAGAATACAAGAGGAGACAATAAAATAACTCTACTCCTATGTGGCCAGCCTGCAGATGTATGACTCGAACGTACTCTCAAAATCGTGCCACCTACACGGGAAAGGAACCCGTGCTAAGCGATAATGCTTAGTGGGGAGGAAACAGACAACAAAAGAACACTAAACAAGTACAAGTAATAACATGCATAAAATGAATAAAGCATACACTTATCGAGTTCACTATAAAAGTAGGAAATCAAAAATACATTATATATATATATTCATTACATCCATTCAACTAGCATACATGGTATAAATGCACTAACCGAAAACTGATTCACTAAGACAATACAATTATCTCAAATAATAAACATAACACTATACTTCATTAAAATAAATCAAAACACTACACAATAGGTTGAACTTCACTGGTGGTGGATACGGGAACACTACACTAAAACTGGAGGCTAGGCCTCAACAGCATAACTAAACCCTATAAGCGGGGTCATCGCTCAAAACTAGAGGCTAGGCCTCAACGGTATCACTAAACCCTATAAGCGGGGTCATCGCCACTCTGAAAGTAAACATAGGCAGCTGCACTCACTATCCCTTAATAAGCATACTTATCTATTCACTACCTTGACACTTCAGGCTTAACATAAGAACTCTACACACTATATACTCTATACACTATATCATATACATAGCAATTACC
This sequence comes from Excoecaria cochinchinensis, assembly GCA_947683425.1. Taxonomy (NCBI): domain Eukaryota; kingdom Viridiplantae; phylum Streptophyta; class Magnoliopsida; order Malpighiales; family Euphorbiaceae; genus Excoecaria; species Excoecaria cochinchinensis. The sequence goes on from CANTUQ010000004.1 coordinate 12,615,497, forward strand.
AAGCATTTCATCATGATTCAATCACAAATAAATAATATCACATAACATGTCACATTCAACAACTAAAAAGCATGTGCTCACTTAATTCCATTATCAAACTCTTATGTCAAGGCATCAATTACTCATAATATCAATGGACAACCATTTATTTATCATTCTCAAAACACTAAACAAATGATGAATAAGTTTTAGACAGATACCACGAAGTTCGGACGCATTTTGGAAGCAAAACGTAGCCAAATACTCAACCTAAAGGTGGGTAAGGAAGGGCAAGTGTTCAAGACAACCATGGGCTTCAAAATAAGAGAAAACATCTTCAATAACTTGGTTCTATCGCGCTCGCGACAAGGGTCGTGCTCGCGACAAAAGCCACCCACACATGCTCCACGAAAGGCAGGCTATCAGGATAGATTCTCACCCCAACTTTGTATCGACTAAACCAACCCTTAAACCTCATGTTTAGGTAAAACTTCCTTTATAATAATTGATCCTTAGGAGGTTAGGAATCTAATGGGATAAATTTCAGGTCATTAAGACATCTATAACTTCAGATATGAGCTAAAAAACCTATACTATGCATGTAACTCGACCCAAACAGAGACACTACGATTTTGGCTAATTTTCAGGGTCTTAGAGCAAGAATTTGCTCAAGGTCATTTGTAAACTTTTATAGAAATTGAAGTCACGGTTCTAATGGATCAAGAGTTACTCAATGTAGATGTCTAAAACTCTACTTATGACAAAAATAATACACGGAGGTCAGATGAAAACTGAACAAAATTACCAAAATCATATCTTATCATCACAACTATACAACAACCTATCTAACATCATCATCACAAATGCATTTACTCAAACAAATCACTCAAAATTTTCCAGAATTTACAAGACACCAAAATACATACACATTAAATCCAAAATGAGAACTAGGGCAAAATCCATCAAGTAATAGAGCACAATTATCGACTCACAAACCTGGAAATTTGCAGCTTCAACTTCCCTATTCAAAGCCCCACCTTCTCTTTCCCTTTACACTTCCTTCTCTCCTCCGATTCTTGCATAAAACCCAGGCAAAACAATACATAAGTCAACCATGCAAACCCCTCAAAACCCAAAAAATGCAGAAGAGATGGTGAAGGAGAAAACCCACATAAAACCCATGAACTTACATCTTGATTCCAGCTCAAAACTCAGAAATCCAACTTCAAATCTTAAAGATCCACATTGAGCACACACACAAGAGAGTAGAGAGAGTAGAAAAGTAAAGAGAGGGAAAAAGGAGGAGAGGAAAACGTGAGGGAGAAGCCAAAGAAATCTGCTCTCCTTTTCTCTCTCTTCTTTAATGCTCTTCCATCTACCCAATCCTATGTCATGCCCCCATTGGACCAAACATTCCACCTTTGATTTTCATTCCATGACACCATACACAACACACACAATATAATTTCTTAACATTATTACCTCCAAGGCACCACACACACAATCCACTAGATTAAATCACAACAAATACCCTACATCCATACACCACATGCACACCAAATAATTTCCCCCACTTAACTTATTTAATTAATTACTTTGCAATTAAGTCCTTATTATCCAATTTTCTCTTAATCAAATTACGGAAATACCCTTAATTTTTTGACTTAACATGCAAATTCCGACTAGGACCTTTTTGGGTTGTTACAGTTTTGAATGTGATAAAATAGATGGTTTTTCGATTCGTACCCGTAACGTACTGTCTGTATTTGATTCGTACCCGTAAGGTACTCTCTGTATACTCATTATCCTTGTGAGTCAGCAGGTGTTCTGTTTGCTTTTGTTTACCTCGATATGATTATCAGAATGTGATATCCGAGTGAGCATGATAATGATTTGAGAAATCAGTAAGTATGTATATGAATGTGGATATAAGCTTCTGAATGTATGTCTTTATTATGCAAGTATGATTATATATCTGACATGATTATCTGCATATGTCATATCGTATGTGTTATGCTTTGACGACCATTGTGAATGGCCGTCCATTCTTTTGTTGTGTGTTTCCCCATTAAGCATTTATCGCTTAGCAAGTTTTTTATGCGTTCAGGTGCGGAAGGCATTTTGCTTAGGGAGAGTCGCCGCCAGTCAAGCCAACACAGAGGGATTAGTGTTAGGGCTTTATTTTTGTAGCCTGTTGATATTCTTTTGTAATAGAACTCTCATTGTATCAGTAATTTTGTAAGCTTCCGCTCTGTTTATTTTGGATATGTAATTATTTTGTTATATCAGTTGGATCAGAACATTATTGTAATGAATGTTGTTATAGTAATGCATGATCATGTTGATGTTTCTCTAAAGTTTTAGTTTCCGCTACATTTTAGTATGTTTTTGATGTATGAACGTTTGTTTGGTGTGATACCCCTGCTCTTACGACATCTCACTCCGATCCAGATGGGTTCGCCTACGTATGGGTAGGGGTGTTACAGTTATTCTATGAATGAATGATCTTTTGGTTTTAAAGTTTTAATTTTCGCTGTTTATTGGTATGTTTATATTATGTGAATGTATGTATGTACCGTTCTGTTTGGTGTGACAGCCCTGCTCGTACGGGTTCTCACTCCCTTGCGAATGGGTTCCCCTACGTACGGGTAGGGGGTGTTATACTATCTCACTAGCAATTCATGCATTACACAAGAAATATACTATCTCAACTTGCAAATACAATCATTTACAACCACTAATTCAAGCACAACACATGCAACTAATTTATCAAGGCACGCGATCAACCACTAGAAAGTCACTTGATCCTCTACTCTTCAAATTCACACTTTCTCCTTGCCCTTCTCTTTCCTCTTATCCGGAACTTCTTTGCCTATCCTTTAAACCTCTTCAAATCAATTTAATTGAAGAAATTAATTTACCAAATGAAGATCAATTGTCAAAAATGAACAAGAAGAATCAAAAGAAACCAAAGAAGTAAAAGATAAGAGAGAAATCGGCCACATGAAAGAATGGGATAAAAATTCCCACTAACACACCTTATATTGCATGCACAATACCATGTGGCACTCTCTCCTAATACTACATAAACCCCTCTTGCCAATAGTCCCACTCAAGCAATCTTCCTCAAATGGTCCATGGTAAAATCTCTCTTAAATCCCTCCATCAAATTCTACTCTACAATTCTCTTCACTTTCCTTTCAATTAAGTCCTTATTAACCCTAAATCAACTTACAAGGCAATAATAACACAATTCCTACTAGGGTATAATCCGGGTTGTTATAATTCTCTACTCTTGAAGGAAATTTCGTTGAAATTTCGCCCGATACAAACATATGATCATACACATACCCATACTCCAAAAAAACTCATATCGAACCACTTAAACAGTAAAGAACTTGCCAGAAGGACCCGCTTGCTCATCCTTTTTCTCTCTGATCATCGCAAAACATCGGGCCGAACCGTCGAAAGGAATCGACTTCTCAACTGTTTTCGAAGGCTCTTGTACTTCTCTACCTCTCCTTCTTGCTCCTCTAGTAGATCCAGTCATTCCTATGTTACCCTTACTTCTTTGTTGAACTGTACTCTCTTTCAACTCTGGACAGTTGGCTAGCATATGCTCCATGCTGCCACAACTGAAGCATGCTCCAGTGAGCTTCTTACAAGTGCCCCAATGAAACCTCTCACAGTGCTCACACTTCGATACGATGTTTCCTTTACTCGAAGGTGCCAATACACTTCCTGTAACACCCCTCACCTATACGTAGGGAGTTTCACCCCTCAAAGAGGAAGAAGGACCCTGATAGATGACAGTTGTTACGCAAGACCTCAATGAAGCAGTTATGATCACAAACATTCATTCAAACGAGGTAGAATAAAAATTAAACTATTACAAAATTCAAACAGAAAGAATACTGAGGTTGAACACAAATGTACAATATTTTATACTCTGAACAGTCTTTACATATAAAAGTACAAAAGTGCAAAAGCACAGATGATCATATACATATCTGATGACAGAGTGCTACTACAAAAGTAGAGTTTACATCTAGGAGTTCTCAGTACCAAAAATATTAATTATTACATAAGCAAAAAGTACAACCCTCTACTCTAAAACTCTCTCCTAGATGTGTTGGCTCTGTTGAAATGGATCACCTCGCTCCCAAAACTTTGACATCTTCCACACCTGCATGGATGAAACACCCGTGCTAAGCGAATACGCTTAGTGGGGAAAATACACATGGAAACGACCACTCAGAGTGGCGTCAACAAGTCACAGGCATATGGCACAGTCAAAGAATAGAATCCTATAAATGAATTATCACATCAACCATAGTAGTACCATCTTTGCATTCATTCATATTCTTTATTTCAATTATAACACTAAACAAACTCTGAGGAGACACACAGCAGTCATAGCAATAATACTAATAATGATAATATTAAAAACCTGCTGATCCAAAACAGTGGATAACGAGTACACATGGATACCCGAAGGTATCAAAGACACTTTCATAACTCATGGATACCCGAAGGCATCAAAATCATTCTTTTCATTTTATTTAAAAAATTTTCGCGTGGGATCTTAAACAAGATCAAGTAAAGAAGGATCACGAAGATCTGATTGGGGGATCTAATCAGGGTAAAAAATAAAAGAAGGCTACAGCTACAGAAACTTTATTAGGCATGCCTAAGTATCCACTTATTCGACTAAAGCAGGCTATATAAATTTCCAAATGCACATTCATATATTCATGTTATACTATACAAAATTATAAGAGTAATACAAATTTGGAAGTTAAGTATTGTAATTATAAAAGAGAAATGAAAAGAAAAACTAGAGGGTGTTGTGCTTGCGACAAAGGCGAAGTTGGCCTCTTGTCGCGCTCGCGACGAGCCTCGCGCCTGCGCGGAGACAAGATGGATCTCACTGTCGCGCTCGTGACAATCGTCGCACTCCCGACAGAAGCTTGGCCAAACGCTGAGCTCTCTGTCGCGATCGCGACGTATGTCACGCTCGCGACAGTGAGTTCCTGCTGCGCACGCTCGGCGCGCGCGATGAGGCAGAGATCACCGAGCTTCATCGTGCTCACGACGGAGTCGGGATTTCTACTCCCAACGCCAAAATCTGCAGAAATTCATTTTCCACTTCTACCCACTCAATCATTTGGTTTCAATACTAAGTTCTGAGCAAAATCCTTTATTCAAACCATCTTATACAACATAAAACATAACCTTTGAACTCATTATTGTCACCAATCAAGCAACTAACAAGATCAAAATCCAAGAATTGTCAACCAGCAATTTCCATAGAAAACATGTAAAATTTCACATTATAACTCCATCCTTCACAACCCATGCTTCTCAACTCAAATTAAACAATACCCATAACTCATAGAAACAAAAACACACAATTAATATCATCAATTCCAACCATAACACAAAAATCACCAAAATACAGAAAATAACCAAACATTCCCAAACCTCAAAATATGGCGTTTCAATCTCGAGCTCCACTACCACTCGCGATATCCTTGCCTTTCATCTCCTTGGGCGGAATTTTTGAGCCACAAAACCCAGCAAAACCAGAATTCAACTCAACCACACACACATAGATATAAAACCTACTCAAGAAAAAAAAGAAGAAGGGACACTAAATTTCAAACTTACCAACCAACTTAAGCTATCCCCAACTCACCACAACTCACCAGATCTTCAACAAAAGAAGAATTAAAGAAAGAAACAGAGAGAAAGAAAAAGAGAATGAAGAAGGAACGGAAAGATAAGGAAAAGAAGAAGCAAACGGGATAAGAACAAGGGGAAGAACAGTTGTCCCTTTTCTTCTCTCTCTCATGCCACATGGCAACTCCCCATAGGGCCACATACTAACCACACCTAACTCCCATCCTCCAAGCTACACCCAAGACTAATCTTACCTAGCACACTCGACTCCCAAACTCACATATACACCTAAACATACCTCATAAAAATACATCCTAACTCCCTACACTCACTCATACGCAATTAAAACCCCCAAATAATGAATACTAGCAAATTTAATTCAACAAACCACACATGCTCAAAATTAAATACACACAATTCACACACATACAGGCTCAATCTACTAGGGCGGATACGGGGTGTTACACTTCCTTTCTATTCTTGCACAAAACTCGATCCTCGGGTAACTTGCCCACTAATTGCCTCTCAGGCTCTCTTACCACTCGACACACTACTTACAGTCACTTTCCTCTTCTGTTCCTTTCTCTACTTTATCAGTTCAGATTCTTCTAACATCATCGTAGCCGAAACCATCTGATAGTAACCCATGCATTGCAGCCATGGTAGATAAAGGCCCTCTAATATTCTCTCTAAAACCATCTTCAAAATGATGACATTTAAACTCTTTAGTAAGCAACACATTCGGCACATATTTGCTTAACCTACTGAACTCTTTCTCATATTCTCCCATAGGCATACCTTTTTGTTTCAAACTTACGAATTCCTTCCACTTCGCCTCTTAATACACCTTAGTGACATACCTCTTCTCAAACTCTTGAGCAAAGAACTCCCAAGTCATATCATAGGTCGGACCTTGTAATAAAGACACTGCACAATTCACCCTTTGATCTAAGGGACAGTTTATCTCTTGCAGAATTCTACCCATCTTCTCTAACTAATACTCAGCTAAATCTGATTAGTCCATGGTAGTACCATTAAATTCCTCTGCCCCTCTCCTTCTAATCAGATTTGTAGGGGCCTTAGGGGCAGTCAACCTCTCAATTAGATGCATCAATCCTTGCATCAAAATCGGGTCACCCTAAGCTGGACCCAATCCTTTAGCTCGAGGTCTCTCAGGAACAGGCCAATGAACTCTCGCCGGATTAACACTACCCGCTGTCTCACCTATCTCTTAGCTCGGATCAAACTCCATATAAACTCTACACAAGACAACATTTGCATTAGGCCATGACTCAAGATAGACTCACACATATCTATACATCTTATAGTCTAGAACCATCTACCTAAGCTCTGATACCACTAAATTTTACCACCCTAATACCCCTCGAGAGGAATATCAGGATGCTATAGACACAACACTACACAAACAGATAAACACTCATGCACGAATAGTGGTGAAAGCAACTAAAATATACAGTAAGCGGAAGCATATAATAGGTCAAAGCATACTTGCATAAGTAGTACTTACAATATTCATAATACCAAAGTATTAACAATATTACATGCCATTTTTTACATATACAAAACATTATAAAAGAGTTCTATACAAAAGAAATATTATAATCAATACAAAAAGAAACCCTTCAAAAGTAAAACTCCTAGTGGCTAGCAGATGCGAAACTACAAGAACTAAACTGATCCTGCAAACCTACACGAAAACAAACATTCGTGCTAAGCGATAACACTTAGTGGAGATGTACATAAGCAAAGGACTTCTAATGAAGTCCCAAAACATACTAATATGCAACAAAATAGCAAACATACTTGCATCATACTTCAATAAGGTTCAACAAGTACATAAACATATATCAGATTAAATAATCATAAACATGCCCAAGATTTACTAAATGTACAGTTACTAATTCACAAATCTGAGTACACAAGACGAATACCTTATTATAATTCATATAAGGTAAACAATAATGAACACTGATAAAAAAGGAATTATGAACACCTAACAGATACATCTACTTGCAAACTCACAATCACACAATACTTAAAGCCTGAGATCATATCGATAGTAGATACAGGTACTCAGAATACTAACTAGCAGTATCAGAAGGCCGAAGTCTAAAACTTAAAATATCAGAAGACCAAAGTCTAAAACTTAAAATATCAGAAGATCAAAGTCTAAAACTTTCAGATACCCGAAGGTACAAACAATAGACCTAAGCGGGCCAACAGGAGTAGCTGCAAAACTCTAACCCTTAATAAGCATGCTTATCTATACACTATTATTGCCATTCAGGCTCAAAACCAACTCTATTACTGTCATATAATCATTTCCTCGATAAACACGCAGACACTAGGTCACAATAACTCAATCCATACACAATTAAACGTACATATAACATGATATTTGCACATGACTATAATACATGTAAACTTACTATGCATGCACATACATCAATAAATGTATGGCTATACGAAATTAAGATGAACAAGACTTAAATTACAACTCTGCACAAAGTCGTGCTCACAACAAAATGCCAAGAATCGCTTCAGTCATGCTCGCGACAGAACCTATCACACACTGAAGTCATGCACGTGGGCCTTATTGCTCTTGTGATAAAATGCCACAGTGGCTTCTGTCGCGCCCGCGACAGAACTCGTGCTTGCGATAAACCCAGCATAGCTCGGCCATGCAAGAGAGAGCTGGCAAGCAGACCACGCCCTGAGAGCGTTCAGTTGCGATTGCAACCCTTGTTGCTCTCATGACAGAATAGAACTATATGTTCACCACAAAGTAACACAAACCATACATGCTCAATCTTCGCAAACCCATCCCAAATTCACATGCATAACCTTCAAAATCATGCTATAAACACTTCTAAACACTATTAACACATACAAACAATCCAATAACATTATCAATCAAAATAACATTTAAACAAAATGATCATAACAAGTGCGCTTCATGCCAAATTATAAACATATGAACATACAAAATTGACTAAACTCTCTAATAAACTTTAGAACCAGATCAAGCATACCAATTATCATCTAAGGACCGAATTCAAAATAAACTATCTCACTAGCAATTCATGCATTACACAAGAAATATACACTTTAACACCATGATGTTGTCATAACACTTTAACTAACGGGATCTATTTATTTATGAGCTATCTCACTTTTCAAGCCAAAATTACCTTCGATTCCTCATCATATGAATAATCCGGTTGAACCCACGCATCTTGAACTGATAACACATGAGAAGCATCTGATCTGTACCGACGAAGCATCGATACATAGAATATGTCATGCAGCTTCGCTAACTCCTTCGGCATAGCTAACCGGTAGGCAACTGCACTAACCTTATCCAAAATCTCAAATGGCCCTAAAAATCTCAGACTCAATTTTCCCTTCTTAATAAACCTTCTGCTAAGGTGACACTTTCAAAAACACTTTATCTCTAACGTCAAACTGAATGCCTTTTTGCTTCAAATTAGAGTAGGATTTTTGTCTATCCTTGGCTGCCTTCAAATTCTATTATACCACTCTGATCTTTTCTTCGGTATCCCTAACTAATTTTGGCCCAACAAAAGAACGTTCTAAAAACTCAGTTCAAGAAACTGGAGTCCTACACTTCCTTCCATACAGAGCTTCATACGGTGCAATCCCCATGCTCATCTGATGACTGTTATTATATGCGAATTCCATCAAGGACACATATCTATCCCAACTACCTGAGAAATCCCAAATGCAACCCTGAAGCATATCCTCAAAAATCTAAATAACCCTCTCTGATTGCTCGCCAGTCTGAGTATGAAAAAGCAATGCTAAAATTTAGTCGGGTACCCAAAGCTAACTGTAATTCCTTCCAAAATTTTGATGTAAATCTTGGATCCCGATCTGACACAATCGATAATGGAATTCCATACAATCTGACTACATCATTCACATAAATCTCTGCCAACTTATCCATCAAGTAATCAAGATGAACTGGTAAAAAGTGAGTCAAGTTGGTGAGCTAATCAACTATAATCCAAACTGAATCATGTTTCCGCTGAGGCAAAGGCAAACCCGATACAAAATCCATAGTAATATTGTTCCACTTCCATTGAGGAATAGGTAAAGGATTGAGAAACCCAAATGGAACTTGGTGCTCAGCCTTTACATGCTGACAGGTCAGGCACTTGGAGATAAAATCCACAATATATCTCTTTATTCAAGACCACCAATAGAACTCTTTCAAATCAAGATACATCTTTTCACTTCTAGGATGCACAGTGAAAACCATCATGTGTGCCTCAGGCAAAAGTTAGCACCCCATCCTTAACAAAAAAGTCAACCTGACTCCCACTCCAGGCCACTGTACAATTTGCTGCAACTTCAGGTCATATCTCTTAGCATCAACAATCAACTGCTTCAAAGAAGACCTAGCTTCAGCTGGGCAATCAAAGCTCCATCAGAATCAAACCTCCATCTACCTCGATGCAAGGATAAGGCAAAAATAGATTTCCTACTTAACGCATCTGCAACCACATTCTCCTTATCCAGGTGGTAATCAATAATGCAATCATAATCATTAAATAACTCTAACCACTGTCTCTGCCTGAGATTCAACTCTTTTTGAGTTAGGAGATACTTCAAACTCTTATGGTTGGTGAAGATCCAGCAAGTCTCTCCATACAAATAGTGTCGGCAAATCTTAAGAGCGAACACAATTGGTTCCAACTCCAAGTCATGCATCGTGTAGTTTTGTTTATGAGGCTTCAACTGCCTAGACGCATAGGCTACCACCTTACCCTCCTGCATCAATACACATCCGAGTCCAATACCAGATGCATCACTATACATAGTATATTCTTTACCCAAAATGGGTTGGGTAAGTACAGGAGCCTCAACTAACATTCTCTTTAGCTGATCAAAACTCACCTGACACTTGTCAGACCACTCAAACTTTACTCCATTCCAAAGAAGCCTAGTTAAAGGTGAAGCAATAACCAAAAACCCCTTCACAAATTGCCTATAATAACTAGCTAAACCAAGGAAACTTTTGATTTTTGGTATATTTCTCGGTGTTTTCCAATTCACTATCGCTTCCACCTTAGATGGATCCACTCGGATACCTTCTGAGGAAATAATATGCCCGAGGAAGGACACTTCCTTCAACCAAAAGTTGCACTTGCTAAGCTTACCAAAAAGTTGATGATCACTCAACACTTAAAGCACAAATCTCAAATGTTCCTCATGCTCACTATCATTCCTCGAATATACCAAAATATGATCGATGAACACAACTATAAAGCAGTTAAGATATGGCCTAAACACTCGGTTCATCAAATCCATGAAAGTTGCTAGTGCATTGGTCAATCCAAATGGCATCACGAAGATCTCATAGTGGCCATATCGAGTCCGAAAAGTAGTCTTAGACACATCTACATCCTTAACCCGCAATTGATAATAACCTGACCTCAGATTAATCTTGGAAAATACTCTGGCTCCCCTGAGTTGATCGAACATATCCTCTATCCTTAGCAACAGATACTTATTCTTCATAGTAACTTTATTAATCTGCTGATAATCAATACACATCCTTAAGGTAATGTCCTTTTTTTTAACAAATCAAAACAGAGCACCCCATGGAGAAATGCTAGGCTGGATAAAGCCTTTATCCAATAGCTCTTGTAATTGAGTTTTCAATTCTCTCAATTCCATAGGAGCCATTCTATAAGGAGCTTTAGAAATAGGAGTAATGCCTGACGTAATCTCTATGGATAACTCCACCTCTCTCTCCGGTGGCAAACCCGACAACTCTTCATGGAATACATCTACAAACTCTTTCACCACTGGAATGTCCTAAATCTTAACGTGACTTCGCTTAGAGTCCAAAACTAATGCTAAAAATGCCTCACACCCCTTTATCATAAAACGCCTTGCTTGCATCGGCGAAATCACATTACCCAAGGAACTAGATCCCAAACCTCAACAACCACTGCTGACTGACAACTACCCTTGAGAACCACAGTCTTCCTATAAAAATTCACTACTGCTCGGTGCTTGCATAACCAGTCCATACCCAAAATCATATCAAACTCGTGGAAAGGCAAACTAATCAAATCCACAGGAAATTCTATTCCTTGCACCAAAAGAGGACAATTCCTAAACACTCTACTTACATTGATACTATGCCCTAAGGGACTAGTCATATAAATCTCATAATCTAATTGCTCCACACTAGGCAATTTAGTATATAATTCATTAGAACACAAATATGAGTGTGTGGACCTAAGGTCTATTAAAGCATGCATTTCAGTGTCAAGGAGTAGAAAATTACTAGCAATCACTTCAGGTGGGTTTTGCTTTTCCCGAGCCCTCATAGCATAAGCTCTTGCTGGTGCCACTAACGGGCGATCTACTGACTCAGATGAAGCACCCTCTCTGGGTCGACCACCACGACCTCGACCTCTACCGTGGCCTTTATTAGCCTGAGGGGCATTAAAGCCCACTCTACTCGCTTTTTGTCTCCCTTGGATATTTTCAGCCAAATTTGGACAGTTGGCCAAGAAGTGATTTATGCTGCCACACCTAAAGTAGCCACCAGTCGACCAACGGCACTCGCCCCAGTAGCGTTTACTATAATGAGAACACTCCGATACCACATCACCTCGACCACCAGAACTACCTCTACCAGTTCCAAAATCCTGAAAAGATCCTTGTCTTTTACCACTTAAAGCAGGGCTAGGAGTAGACTCATCTGGAGAATTCCCTTGGAAACCCCTAGACCTATTCCCAAAAGATGAACCTCTATGAGAAGAATTTCTTTTCTGAGCTCTCTCCATCAAAACAGTCTTTGAGCGCTCCACTCGCAAAGCCGCTTGGAAAATTTGATAATAACTAACTGCCGGGGCTTGCCCTCAAATTCTCGTTAAGGCCTGTTTTAAAGTGCTGACATCGAAAATCTTTCGTAAGAACTCCCAGAGGCACATACTAGCTAAGTCGGTTGAACTCCTTCTCATAATCAGCCACCGATAATTCCCTCTGCTTAAAACTTAAAAACTATGCCCATCTAGCCTCTTTGTACGCCCTAGTCACATATTTACCATGAAATCCCCTTTTAATGAACTCCCACATGACTGGGTCAGCCAACTGCGATTGACTCAGAACTAATCTCCACCAATCATAAGCAGAACCCTGCAAGAGAGCAAAATCGTACATTCCACTTGGCTATCCTTAAGACAACGGATCTCTTCTAAAACCCTCTTTGCCTTCTCTATCCATAGCTTTGCCTTATCAGACTCATCCAAACTTGTCCCATAAAAGTCCTCAACTCCAGACTTCCTCACACTCTCTATCGGAGCTCTCGGGGCCGTCACCCCGTCTAAGACTCGAGCCACATCCTAAGGTATCTTTAACATAGCCTCAAAAGGCATGGCTGGAGCCTCAAGTTGTACCCTAGCTGGTTGAGTAGGACCCGGCATAGATGGATCTTGCTCTTGGGGATTTGCACTCTCTATTGACCCCTCGAGGGACGCACGCTCAAACTCCATCTAATAACAAAACATCAAAATTTGCATCAGGCCAACACAATCCTAGACAAAATTCTTTTCTACGGTCACCCAAAAAAGTCTAAACCTATGCTCTGATACCAATAAAATTGTAACACCCCATACCTATACGTAAGGGAGCTCACTCGCAAGTGAAGTGAGGGCCCACATAGATAAGGATGTTACCAAACACAACATACATATATAATCAAAGCATGCAATAAAACCTCGCAATAGTGTAAATCAAAACTTTACATCTCAAATATAGGCCAACAAAAATTCTCAAAACTCATTCATTGATATAACAGAATATCTAGTACAATAGGGGGTACAATAATATCCTTACATAATTACAGAATTTCATAACTGAAAGTATTACAAAATTATTTACATAACAAAAAGGCTTTACATCTGAGAACAAAATACAAAATATAACCACAAGGCTACAATAACCCTCTAATGTGTTGGCTCTGATGGTTGCCGATCGGACTCCCATAATCTCGGACTGCTTCCACACCTACACGGATTAAGCACCCTACTAAGCGATAATGCTTAGTGGGGAAAATAAAATATGAACGACAACTCATAGTGGCTGTTAAGGCAAAACACATATATATGACACACAAATATATATATAGTACAATCATGTCATACTTATATCAATTTATATTCATAAATACTTCCTAATACCAATATTATTATATCATCACGATAATAATTCACATTATTACACAAACATATCAGAATCAAAGGTATGCCTGCAAACTCAGAGTAGAGGATAACGAGTGAACACATTAGTACCCGTGGGCACGAATAAAAGCAACTTCTTTGATTTCATTCAAAAACATTTTCACTGGAGGGGATCTTAAACAAGATCCAAACACATCAGGATCGCGAGGACCCAAATAGTGACCTGATCAGGGTCCAGAACACTTAAGGTTCTACAGCTTATAAAACTCTATAGCAATGCTTATCTATCTACTAATTTGACTCTTGCAAGCAAGACATAATTCAACACATTGAGCATATATAGAAGATATTGGAATACAATATAATTCGTACATAATTGCATTAGCAAAGCATGAGGGAGCAACCATGCAAAAATTCGAAAACAAACTAACATAACAGAACATGGGACGGTCGCGCTCGTGACAAAAGCAAAATTCATCCAATACCGCGCTCGCGACAGCCCCCGTGATTGTGCGAGGAAATGCTGGCAAGCCTCTATTGTGATCACGACATAAGGCTGGGAATCTTACAATTGTGCTCACCCGCACATATGAGCTCGTGATTGCACTCAGCCAGGCAGCTACTCGGCAATCGTGATCTCTTCGTGCTAGCGATAGAGATGCCACTTGCTAGGAGCTCTAAAGATCGAGCTCTATCACGCTCGAGAAGAGCGTTGTGCCCGCGAAAAAGTCGCGTTTCCAGCTCCTTCAACTGAAATTTACGAAAAAATCTATGGACAAACCATCCCCAACTAGAAAATAACTCATCCAACCTCAGCATAATCATCAATAGGCATTCAAAACATGTTATACAACATAAATCCCAAGTTTTATGTTAAATAACATGAATTAAAACTTCAATTTAAGCAAATCAAACTAGCAATCCATTAAACCCAAAATTTTGCCCAAAAACCAAACAAATTAATACCCAATCTAGAATTAACTCATCATATTAATCATATTACTTCAATTAATCATCATATACTTCAATCAAGCATAAATATACACATTTACTCTAACGACCCGAATTATACCCTAGAAGCATAAGTGGTGTCAATTGTATGTTGAGGGTACAAGAGCAAATGACATAAGTTTGAGTTTGAGTCTAAGAGGATATAATTGAAAGAAATCATAAGTTATTTAAAAGGAAAGAATGAATGAGGGACTAAGTGGAGATTTGCCAAAAGACTTAAGTGGATTTAGTGGGGAAGTGAGTGCAATCTACGTGTGGAATGCACCTCTTGCCAACAGCCCTCCTTCATGCAATATATAGATGGAGAGAGAGATTAAAGAGGCAAAATTGTCTCTTTTGCATGCTGATCCAGCTCCCCATAGCTGCCTCTTCTTCTCTTTATCCTACACGACGGTAAGTTCTTGTCATAACCTCTGTCCTGAAATTTGAAAGTTTTTTATTTCCGTCCTTTTTCGTTCCGTTTGATCTTGTTTTTATTTTAAACCCCATTTAGTGCCACTTCAGCTATTAAATGGTGATTAGCAAGTGTATGATTTGAATCTTCTTATAGACATGCGATTATGATTACACATACATGTGATTTATGTTGGTATATTTATATATGCATATGATTTCATGCCTATGACATGATGAAGGAATTGGGATGTGAACAACAATGTGTTGAGGTATAACTGAATCATACTATAATGTTATACTCGCTATAACAATAATAATAACTGGACTTAATAATGTGTAGCCTGCGAGTCAAGTAGTGGATAGATAGGCATGCCTATAGGGTCTAAGAGATGCAACCCAATGCGCCCGATTCCTCTGGAATCACCGTGCGATTTGAATCCTTACTGGATTCTTCAATGCGAAATTATTGATATTGTTGATATTCTTTACCTTAGGGTACCAATGCAAATATGAGTATCTATGGATATAATCTATTACTGTACCTTTGGGTACCAATACGATACTATTATCAACGTCTTTGAATTGCAGGCATGGTTAAAATAAATATGTGAACTAATTGAGTGATTTGAAGTTATGTGACAAACTATTGTGTGATATTGTAATGAACATGTGGAAGCCATGAGATGGTGTAACCGAAAGTTGATTGTCATACTATGATATGTACTTGAACATATATATATATATATACATATATATATATATGCAATTGTTGATTCTAAAATATGGAAATTTTATGATTCTTTTATTATTGTGATGAAATATCTTTTTGTTAATAATTAAGAAATTATAATCTTATGTTTATACAAATGGATAAGAATGCGATGGGCATGTGAAGAAAAAGTGATAATGTGAATGCTAATGTGATTATCCAACGTGTAGGCCTATAAATAGTAAGTGCGAAGCATGATAGAAATCATGAACCTTGTTGTGCTTAAACTATGCTTTATGAATATACTTGAACATTATGTTATTATATAATGTATTTTGTTCCCCACTAAGCGTTATCGCTTAGCATGGATGTTTAATCCATACAGGTATCTGAAGATAGTATTTTGGAAGAAAGTCATGCATCGCCAACGGCCAACACATAGGAACCGCTATAGATGTAGGTTATTTTGTAATAAAACAAGATGTGTAAAAATAGTTGATATATGTATTGGAACTGAAGTGTTTGTAATAAAGATGTTCTATTTTGTAAAGTGACAACTGATGTAAGACTATGAATGTTATGAAATGTAATGTATGGATTTTTGAAATGTATTTCAGCATTGCATGTTAAAGAAATTTTATTAATCCTGAATTTTGTTTGTAAAACTATTTGATGCGCATGTGTTTGTGTTGTAACACTCCATGGTCACCGTAGTAAATCTCTATAGGTGTAACAGCCCCTACCCATACGTAGGCGATCCCATCCAATAAGGAGTGAGAAGCCGTATGAGTCAAGGTGCCACCAAACAGATACAAAGCAAACCATACAATCATTCATACCATATATGCAGAAATACGAGATAATTAAAAACCTTAAAGGAAAAGAACACCATAGCTGATCATGCATTAATATAACAAACCATTACAATAATGTTCTGATCAACTAGCTGAAACAAAAGATATTACATAACCAAAATATAAATACAACAGCGGAAGCTATAACAAAACTGATACAGGAGAGTTCTATACAAAAAGAATCATCAAAGATTACAAAACTGAGCCCTACACTAAAACCTTCTGGGTTGGCTTGACGGCGGCAACTCTCTCAAAGCAAAACTCCTTCCGCACCTGCACGGGTAAAAACACCGTGCTAAGCGATAAACGCTTAGTGGGGAAACACACATAAAATATGGACGGCCATTCACAATGGTCGTCAAGGCATAACACATTCACAATGGCAAAATGCAATAGCTTATGCATAATCCATATAAACATGCTCACAATTTAAAACCATACATTTCGCATTTCAGATTCATATTCATGCCAAATAATCCAGATTCCATCTCATCAAATATACTCATACGGATATCACATTTGTATAGCCAAAACAGAGCAGAGCAAAACAATCGAACACCTGCTGACTCGAGGTAGTGGATAACGAGTGTACTGAAGGTACCTTACTGGTACGAATCGAATACTGAGGGTACCTCACAGGTACAAATCAAAAGTCATTTCATTTTTATCAAAACACAATATTTTTACTGAGGGGATCTTAAACAAGATCCTAATACTGAGGGGTTCGCGAGGAACCTAACGGGGACCTAATCGGGGTCCAAACTGAACTGAAGGCTGCAGCTAAAAGACTCTATTAGGCATGCCTAACTATCCACTTACTTGACTCTAGCAGGTTAAGCGTCATTCAAATCATATTTCAGAGTACAGAATAAAATTCATCTGAAGAATCATGATATCACTCATTTTAAAGCATATAAAAATATGACATGCATCATATAGCAGTATAAGTCCATTTAGAAGAAGTACGGAAATGCATTTTTGGGTTAAAACTGGGAAATTTTAGAAAATAGGCCGAACAGGGGTGACCAACAAGGTGGGCTGGTCGCGGGTCGTGACTAGCATCACAACTCGTGACTGGCCTCCTTCTCTAGCTAATCACGAGTCGTGACTGGGAGTCACGCCTCGTGACTGGCTTTCCTTTGCTGGTCACGTCGTGACTTGCCCCTTGCCTCTAGCTGGTCACAAGTAGTGACTGGGTGTCACGCCTCGTGACTAGCTTCTTACTTTTGGCTGGTCACGGGTCGTGACTGGCAGTCACTACCCGTGACTGCCTTCTCTGGTCGGTCACGAGTCGTGACTGGAAGTCACGTCTCGTGACTGGCTTCCTCCTGGCTGGTCACGAGTTGTGACTTGTAGCCACCATTCATGACTGGCCTCTCTGGCTGGTCACGAGTCGTGACTGGCCTCTCCTTCTTTGCTAGTCACGCGACACACAATCTGGAAATTGGAAATTCAACAGTAACGCGATTTTCACATTTCCAGAATTTCCAGAACTCAGAAATCAATCCCAAATTTGATTCAAAACCGCACAAATCTGTTCTTACCTTTCAGAAGATATCTCATACAGCATAAACCAGATAATTGCAACTTAATTCGGAAATTAAAACAACCAAATCAAGCATAAATGCATTCAAGCTTCTCAAGAACATAAACCCTAAAAATTACAGTAAGTTCACATTCAAACAAGTAACTCAAGCAAAATCCCAGACCTGAAATTCAAAGCTTCAATCACTTAGCTTCACTCGTCCAAGCAATATCCTTGCCCTTAGGATCGCGAGGAGCCTCAGCTAAACACAACACAACAAAGAACATCCAACAATGCAAACCCTAAGTTAAATCTAAACCGAAAGAGGATAAAGAAGATGAAACAAATGGAAAACAAGATGAGAAGAATATAATTACTTACCAAAGAGATGCAAAGAGATGATTAATTCCACCAATGAAGACTTGAATCCACACAAGAGTTCTTAGAGTAAAGAAAATGAAGAAGAAGAAGGTGAGGGGAAGAAGGAACGTGAATCTGCCCTTTCCCTTTCTTTCTTCCCTTTTTCTTTTTCTTTTCTTTGCCCTAAGCATGTGTCAATTTCCTGTTGGTGAAACTAACCACTCACACCCAACAAACATGCACTACACACACCCAATGCACTCCCAACTAATGCACACCCTATAATGGTATGCTCAAATGCACACAATCATTTCACAATTAACTCACAAACTAGTGTCATACATATAACCATATGCTAATAAACCCCAAAACATCCATTTTACCAAAATACCCTTATGATATGCCGAACACATGCAAATGCTTGCACATACAGACAGGCTCATTCTACTAGGGGGCAAACGGGGTGTGACAACTCTCCCCTACTAATAAGAATTTCGTCCTCGAAATTCTCACCTGAACTGAACAACTGCGGATACTGAGCTCTCATTGACTCTTCCGGTTCCCAAGTCGCTTCCTCGACTCCATGATGGTTCCATAACACCTTTACCAAAGGAATCTGCTTACTTCTCAACTGTCTTACCTCTCGGGCTAGAATAGCTCGCGGTTCCTCATCAAAGGAGAAATCTGGCTGAATCTGAATATCCTAAATCGAAAGAACATGCGACGGATCTGATCTATACTGACGAAGCATCGAAACATGGAACACGTCGTGCAACTTTGCTAACTCCATCGGTAACGCCAATCTATAGGCTACAGGTCCAACCTTAGCCAAAATCTCGAAAGGACCTATGAAACGAGGACTAAGTTTACCTTTCTTTCAAATTCGAAGCACTTTCCTCCAAGGCAAAACTTTAAGGAAAACCTTGTCCCAGATCTCAAATTGCACGTCTTTCCTCTTCAAGTTGGCATAAGACTTTTGTCAATCCTTGGCCGCCTTCAAATTCCGCTGCACAACTCTGATCTTTTCTTCGGTATCTCTAACCAACTCAGGCCCAATCACTGATCTCTCGGACAGCTCGGTCCAACAAACCGGAGTCCTACACTGACGACATACAAAGCCTCATATGGTGCTATACCAATGCTCGACTGAAAACTGTTGGTGTAGGCAAACTCCATCAGCGATACATATCTGTCCCAACTACTCGGAAAATCCAAAACACAAGCCCTCATCATATCCTACAATGGTATGCTCAAATGCACACAATCATTTGACAATTAACTCACACACTAGTGTCATACATATAACCATATGCTAATAAACCCCAAAACATGCATTTTACCAAAATACCCTTATGATATGCCGAACACATGCAAATGCTTGCACATACAGACAGGCTCATTCTACTAGGGGGCAAACGGGGTGTGACAATAGGTGGTTAGGGGGAGTTACAGGATATCTGCGGGTCATGGCCACTAGGAGTATAGTCGAAGTCTTTTGTTTAAGTGATAAAGTACTTTTGTATAGTTCAGCATATGTAAATATTTAGCATTTTTGTATATGATATGTAAATATTATAGTAGAGAGAATGTTTTTGTAATGTATAAAGAACAACAATGCTATGTAATGTAAATAGCTATAAGAGATTTGTTTTTAAGCATGTTTTGTAGTTTGTGTTTAAAGATATGGTTTCGGCTTCCGCGTGATTGTTTCGTATGTGTATATGTGTGTGATAACCCGATATCATCCCAAGGGGTATTGGGGCATTTCAAGTTTTGGTATCAGAGCATAGGTAGATGGTTTAGGACAATAAGATGTTAGAGTATTGATTAGATGTATGCGATTCTATTTAGAGTTGTGGCCTAATGCATATGCTATCTTGTGTAGAGTATAGATGGAATCGAATCCGAGCGAGAATGTAGGAGAGACGATGGGAAGTGTAAATCAAGTGAGAGTTAATTAGCCTGCACCTGAGCGACCTCTAGCTGACGGTCTGGGTCTAACTCAGGACAATCCGACAATAGTGCAAGGATTGATACAGTTTATAGATAGATTGACTGCTCCCAAGGCTCCTTCGGATCTTATTAGAAAGAGAGGAGCAGAAGAGTTTAGTTGGACTACTTTGGATCAGTCGGATGTTGTTGAGTTTTAGTTGGAAAAGACGGAAAGGATACTGCAAGAAACTAATTGTCCTTAGAATCAGCGAGTCACTTGTGCAGTGTCATTACTGTAAGGTCCAACCTATGACTGGTCAAAATTGGTGCTTCGGAATACCCAGCGACCAGATGAGTTGACATGGAACTTCTTTGTCCAAGAATTTGAGAAGAAGTATGTCGCCAAACCCTATAGAGAAACGAAATGGAAGGAGTTTGTAAGTTTGTAACAAAGGAGTATGACAATAGGAGAATATGAGAAGGAATTTAGTCGAGTTAGTAAGTATGTGCCAAATGCATTACTAACAGAAGACTTCAGATGTCGACGGTTTGGGGACGGATTGAGAGAGTCTATTAGAGGACCACTATCTGCAATGGCTATTATGCAGTTAGCAAATTACTATCAGCTAGTCTTGGCAGCCATGAAATTAGAAGAAGTTGAGCTAGTAAAGCAAAGCAAAGACCAGAAGAGGAAAGTACCAGAAAAAGATAGAGTTAGTAGTAAGTGGACACGAGGAGTTGTAAGTGGACAGGATACTAGAAGTTCAATTCGAGAGCATACATCGATGGGTAGTGTTGTGCCACCTTCCAGTAGAGGTAGCACAATACCTAAGTGTGAACTTTATCAGAGGAATCATTGGTGTACATGCAGGAAGCTCACAGGAGCATGTTTCAAGTGTGGCAGTATGGACCACATGTTTGCCAACTGCCCGGAGATTAAAGAGAATTCGGTTTTGCAAGTGAGTAAAGGAAATGTGAATGTGTCTGGATCAGTCAAAAGTCAAAGAGGAAGAGGTAGAGCAGCTCAAGTACTGTCGGAGACAGTAGAGAGGCCCATTGTGTAACACCCCCTTCCCATACGTAGGAGAACCCATCCGCAATGGAGTGAAAACCCGTATGAGCAAGGGTGTCACCAAGCAAAATGATACAATAACAATCATTCACGTAATATAAACATACATCTATATAGCGAAAATTAAAACTTTAAAACCAAACCGATCATTCATAGATGGAATAATAAGATTCAATACATAACTGTTCTAATATTACCAAAATAATTACATCTTTCAGAGTTACAAAGCGGAAGCTAAACAAAAGACTAAATACAATGAGAGTTCTCTATTACAACAAGAATCATAATACAAAAAGAAGCTAATTCCTATCAACAATCCCACTGTGTTGGCTTGACTTGTGGCAACTCTCCCAAAAGCTATACACCTTACGCAACTGCATGGGTGAAACACCGTGCTAAGCGATAACGCTTAGCGGGGAAACAAACAACAATAATATGGACGACCATTCACAATGGTCGTCGAGGCAAAACACATACATAATGGTATAAGCTGAATATCATATAAGATATAATCATAATCGAATCACATTCATAACCATTCAAACGTTCATAATCACATTCATATGCAAACTTATTCATATGCTCATAATCATAGTTATTTGGATCCACATTTTGATAACACAACGAAATATAATACCCGCTGACTCACAGTAGTGGATAACGAGTTAACGAATGGCTGTACCTTACGAGTACGAATTGAAAAGCAATATCACATTTTCTCATTTCAAAATATTTCACAAAGGGGATCTTAAACAAGATCAAAACACATTTTGATTTTCGAGGAACCAAACAGGGACCTGATCGGGGTCCAGAACAGAACTGAGGGCTGCAGCTACTGAACTCTATTAGGCATGCCTAACTATCCACTAAACTTACTCCCACAGGTCATGCTTAATACAAGTTATGTTCCAAAGCATATCATATAATTTATCATGGAGAAATCATAATGTTACACGTACAAGCAAGATCATATAGCATACAGTAGTGAAAATCCATGAAAAAGGAGATTTGAAACCCATTTCAGGAAATAGAGCACTTAAGAAAAATAGGGTAGGCTGGGGTTATTGTCGCGATCACAACCAGTGTCGCGCTCGCGATAGTGGCCAGAAGGCCTTACGCGAGGGAAGAGGCAAGGACACGAGTCGTGCAGGATGACACGACTCGTCTCGAGGTCCCTTGCCTGGTCACGAGTCGTGCTCTGATGCACGATTCGTGACTTGGCTCCCCAAGCACGATTCATGCTGTGCCAGCATGAGTTTTGAACACCATTCATGACTCATGAAGGTGATTCACGACTCGTGAATGGTTCTGCTCCCCCTGCCGACTCGTGATTTGCTGCACCACTCACACATGCCATGGATTCATGAGTCGTGCTGCAAGTTCATGAGTCGGACTCCTCTCTCTTCAATGCATTCTATCGTGAAAATTGGATTTCACAATTCTGTCATGTTCACGAGGATGTCGTGCTCGGGACAGTATCGGGACTTTCAGTTTCTAGCCAAAGGCAGGAAAAACCCAGACTTCCAAAATTAAATCCAATTTGACCCAAATCAAATCAAACTTCATCTTACCTTCAAATAAGCCTTCCATGCATCACAAACAACATAAAACACAACTTTATCCATAATAATTGCAATCAATCATGGATTCACATAATCAAGATTCCAACAAGGGCAAACCCTGAAAAAAATTGCAGTAAAGTTCAGCAATCCTCACTTATGCGTCAATAAATCAATCATCATGCATCACAACTTGAATCAACTAAAACTCATAACATATATAGTAACATAGGCCCCATTAAACATAAAATTTTCCAGAAAATCATGCAAAGACATAAAATCACAAATGTACATCAAAATCAATCAAATTCCAAAACCTGTAATTCCTATGCTCCAAGTCAATAAGCACCACTCCCACTAGCCTTCTCCTTTCCCTTGGGATCACGAGGAGGCTCAACTAACAAAACACCCAAAATTCATACAAACACAAAACCCTAAATTAAAACACATTCTAATAAAATCAAGAACAAGAAGAAGAAGAAGAAAGAACTCACAAAACTTACCAAAAACCCTGGGAGAGAATCAATTTCCACCACAAACCACTTGGATTACAGCTAGGGCACACTTGAAGAGAGAAAGAGAAGAAGAGATAAAGAGGAGGAGGAGATAATGGGAAGAGGCAGTGAATTGACTGCCCTCTGTTCTCTCTCCTTCTATTTACACCCATCTTCCTAAAAACCCTAGCCACATGTCACCCTATGGTTGGTGGAACTTGACCACTCACACCCAATAAACACACATGATACTACACACAAGACTAACCCTCATAATTCACACACTACTACCATATGAACATGCACACAATAACACAACCCAACACACACACACCCTACTAATATATATGCACCCACACTCTATTAAAGCCCACAAAACATGCATTTTACCCAAATTGCCCTTAAAATATGCCAACACACTTACAATGCACACATGCACATGGCTAAAACTTCTAGGGGGAAAACGGGGTGTGACAACTCTCCCCTACTAACAAGAATTTCGTCCTCAAAATTCTCACCTGAACTGAACAACTGTACTGAATCCTCATCATCGCCTCTGGTTCCCAAGTCACTTCTTTGACTCCATGATGTTGCCAAAGAAGCTTTTCCAGAGGAACTTGTTTACTTCTCAACTGTCTCACTTTACGAACTATAATGGCTTTCGGCTCCTCATCATATTAATAATCTGACTGAATTCGAATATTCTGAACTGAAAATACATGCGACGGATCCGATCTATACCGACAAAGCATGGAGACATGGAAAACATCATGCATCCTAGCCAACTCCATCGGTAAAGCCAACCTATAGGCTACCTGACCAACTTTCTCTAAAACTTCAAAAGGCCCAATGAACTGAGGACCAAGTTTACCTTTCTTGCCAAACCACAATGCTTTGCTCCAAGGTGAAACCTTAAGGAAAACTTTGTCCCCAACCTCAAACCGAATATACTTTCTCTTCAGATTGGCATAAGATCTCTGTCTATCCTAAGCCACTTTTAGATTCCGCTGCACAACTCTGATCTTCTCTTTTGTATCCCTAATCATCTCTGGCCCAATAAAATATCGCTCAGTTAACTCTATCCAATAAATCAGAGTCCTACACGGTTGACAATACAAAGGTTCAAACGGTGACACCCCAATGCTCGACTGAAAACTATTATTGTAGGCAAACTCCATAAGTCGCACATACTCATCCCAACTGCCAGAAAAATCCAGAGCAGAAGCTCGAAGCATATCCTCAAAAATATGGATAACCCGCTCGGACTGACCATCTGTCAAAGGATAAAATGCTGCGCTGAAGTTCAACTTAGTACCCAAAGCTCTCTGTAATTCCTTCCAAAACCTCGATGTGAACCTTAGATCCCGATCTGACACTATGGACAATGCCACTCCATGCAATCGAATCACCTCATCCAGATAAATACCGGCAAACTTATCCATCGAATAGTCAATTCTAACCGGCACCAAATGAGCTGACTTGGTAAGCCGATCCACAACAACCCAAACCGAATCATGCTTCCTCTGAGTCACTGGCAATCCCGACACGAAATCCATGGCAATATCATCCCATTTCCACATTGGAACGGATAAAGGAGTGAGCAATCCCGAAGGGACTTGATGCTTAGCCTTTACCAGCTAACAAGCCAGACACCTTGCCACGAATTCCACAATATCTCTCTTCATCCAAGAGCACCAGTAGAACTGCTTCATATCTCTATACCTTTTCTCACTACTTGGATGTATAGTGAAGAACGTAGTATGTATCTCATTCAAAAGCTTCTTCCTTAACTCATCATTCTCGGGCACACACAACCGGTTCCTATACATAAGCACCCCATCCAAAACCGAAAACTCAGACTGCTTACCCGATTGAACCTCTTGCAAAAGCCACTGTAATCTAACATCATCCTTCTGAGCATCCACAATCAACTGTCTCAAAGTCAGCTTCACACTCAATTGGGAAACTAAAGCCCCATTTGAATCACATCTCCATCTGAACCGCCTCAAGAACAAAGCTGAAACCGTATTTCTACTCAAAGCATCTGCAACCACATTTGCTTTACTCGGATGATAATCCACAATGCAGTCATAGTCCTTGAACAACTCCAACCACTGGTGCTATCTCATGTTCAACTCCTTTTACGTGAGGAGATACTTCAAACTCTTATGATCCGTGAAAATCCTACACTTCTCTACATACAGATAATGCCGCTAAATCTTCAAATCAAAGATCACTGCTGCCAATTCTAAATCATGCGTCGGATAGTTCTTCTCATGAGGCTTCAACTGACGGGACGCATAAGCCACTAATTTGCCCTCTTCCATAAATACACATCCGAGTTCAACTCCTGAAGCGTCACTGTACATTATAAACTCTTTACTCGAGATGGGTTGAGTCAGTACAGGAGCTTCAACTAACAATCTCTTAAACTGCTCAAAACATGCTTGACACTAATTCAACCACTCAAAACTGACTCCTTTCCTCAACAAACTCGTCATAGGAGCAGCAATGACTAAAAAACCCTTCACAAATAGACGGTAATAGCCTGCCAAACCAAGAAAACTTCTCAGCTCATGAACATTCCTAGGTGCTTTCCAATCCACAATTGCCTCAATCTTAGCAAGATCCACTTGAATGCCCTTAGCTGACACAATGTGTCCTAAGAAAGACACCTCTCGAAGCCAGAAATCACACTTACTAAGCTTCGCAAACAAATGGCGCTCCCTCAACACTTGCAACACTAACCGAAATGCTCTTTATGTTCACTCTCATCCTTCGAGTAAACCAAAATATCATCAATGACCACTACTACAAATCTATCGAGATATGGCCTACACACTCGGTTCGTCAAATCCATAAAAGCCACAGGTGCATTAGTCAAACCAAATGGCATCACAAGGAACTCATAGTGGCCATACCGCGTCCAAAATGCAATCTTAACCACATCCGCATCCTTAACTCGAAGCTGATAATAACCCGACCGAAGATCAATCTTAGAGAAAACACCTGCACCTCTGAGCTGATCAAATAAATCCTCGATTCTAGGCAAAGGATACTTATTCTTCACTGTGACCTTGTTAATTTGCCTATAGTCGATGCACATCCTCAAAGTACCATCGTTCTTCTTAACAAACAACACCAGAGCTCCCCATGGAGATATGCTGAGTCTAATAAACCCCTTATCCAATAACTCTTGTAGATGAGTCTTAAGTTCCCTCAACTCTACACTCCACTTCTCTCTCGGGAGGCAACCTAGGCAACTCACTTGGAAACACATGACAAAACTCCCTCACAACAGAGATATCCTCAATCTCAACCTGATCACTCTTAGAATCCAACACGACTGCTAGAAATGCTTCACAACCCTTCCTCATGAACCTCTTAGCTTGCATAGCAGAAATCACATTACTCAAGGAACTTGAACCCAAACCTTTCACCACAACAGAAGACTGATCTCTACTACGTAACACAACCACTTTCGTAAGACAATCAACTACAGCCCGATGCTTACTTAACCAATCCATACTGATAAGTGCCTAATTAATGCATTATTTAGTGTATGTTTAGTGTGAGTCTAAGAAGTTAAGTATGCGAATATATGATTTTTTCATGTTAATTATTCATTTTACGTGTGGTTTGTGTTTTGTAGTTTATTTTGGGTGAAAAGGAGGAAAAGATGCACGAATAAAGCAGAGAAGATTAAATAGATGTTCATGATTCGTGACAGTGGAACATGACTCGTGAAGGGAGGAGTGACTTGTGAAGAAGCATGCATATGGAAGATGAGCACAAGCAGAATGAAGGAGAGCAGAAGAGCACGAGTCGTGAAAGAGGAACATGACTCGTGATTGTGTGCAAACAGAAGGAAGAGCTACCGAAGAAAAGGAGTAGGAACATGACTCGTGAATGTGTGCAAACAGAAGGAAGAGCTGCCGAAGAAAAGGAATAGGAGCACAAGTCGTAAAAAGAGATCATGACTCGTGAAGATGCAGAGAAACCAGCGAGAAAAGAAAGAGCGAGAGAAGGAAGGGAGGCAAAGCACGAAACATGAGCAAATGCACAACTCACGCAAGCGTTCACGACTCATGAAAGGGGATCACGAGTCGTGAATGGCTAGAGAAAGACTAGAGAGACGGAAGAGAAAATAAGAAAGAAAGAAAAGAAAGAAAAGGCAATCAATATTCTATCGCGAGCGCGCTGTGATCACGAGCGCGACAGAACTATCCGTTGGGACAGTTTTCCTTCAAAAGTCATCAGAAAGGGCATACCTCTTCACCAATATTTGCAACTATTTGAAGAAGGGAACACAACTTTTGGAATTTTATAAATTTGTAACTCAACTGTAATTTTAGGGAGGATTCATTACAAGTTAAATATTGTTTATTTTCTATAAGCTCTGTAGTTAAAAGTTCTCAGTTTGTATTCATGTTTTGAAGAGAAAACTAATGCAAGGAATAAGCTATCCTTTGTGAAAGGGAAGAGGGTTGAGGAATCTCCTTCTTCATTTCTTATCTTTTACTTCTTCTTTGTAATTATTGAATGATGCAATTAAGAACTTGAATCTTTAATGTTATATTTTGTTATTTATATCAATTTGATATTCTTTCTTGTAGAATTTTCTATTAGTATTTTTATGCATGATCATATTGAGTAAGAGTTTAGTCGAAAGATAAATCCTTACTTAAATCTAATAAAAGTTCATTATTGAAGCATTATTTGAGAAATCATAATGCTGGATGGTTGTTATAGGTTGTTTATTATTCCTGAATATTGCATGTATAACCCTCAATTCATTAAAGAAAATTGTGAGTTAGAATTATAAATGTATGTTTTAGGCACTCTACTTTATGTCGAGAGAGTAAATTGGAATCTTATTCAACTTGGCTTGCATGACAAGAATACACTAATAATCAGGAATAATCAATTCAAGTTCTATTTATTATTACTTTATCATCATTAATCATTTGTCTTCTCCGATAATCAATAATTAGGTTAGACAGTATTAGAGATAGTTTTTTCACTTTCATTCATAAAATTTATGATCATTGTAAACAAGATTAAAATTGAGTAGTAATAGTGTGTAATATTTATCACATTCCTCATGGGATCGACATCTTTTGTACTATAACCGATACACCGTATACTTGCAGAATTAGCACTTAGAAATAAGCTAACACATACCCAATATCAGATCAAACTCCCAAAACGGCAACTCCATTAAATCCACAGAAAATTTGACACCTTGAACCAAAAGAGAACAATTCCTATACACTCTACTTACATTGACACTATGCCCTAAAGGACTCACAAACCTCATAATCTAACTGATCACCATCACGCAACTTATCAAACAATTTACTCGTGCATAAGTATGAGTGTGTGGAACCAAGGTCAATTAGAGCATATAACTCAGTGTCAAAGAGTAGAAACTTACCAGCAATCACATCCGGAGCATCCTGCTCATCCCGAGCTCTCATAGCATATGCTCTAGCTGGAACCGTCAAAGGACGATCAACAGACTCTGATGGAGCTCCCTCTCTAGGCCGACCACATCGACCTCTTCCTCGGCCTCTACCATGACTAGCTTGTGGTGCATTGGAACCTACTCTACTAGCCTCGTGTTGATCACCAAAAGACTCACTCAACTTCGGACAACTAGCCAAATAATGATCAGTGCTCCCACATCGGAAACAACCACCCGTGAGCCACCTACACTCACCCCTGTGACGCCTACTGCAATGCGAACACTCAGGCAATGCCTCAGTCCTGTTACCATAACCACCTCTACCAGAACTCAAACTTATAGCAGAACCCTGCCTCCTGCCTCTCGAAGCTGGACCTGAAGAAGACTCATCCTACGGGTTCCTAGACCTCTTACCCGAGGATGATAATGATCCTCCACGAGGGGGATTCCACCTCTATGCCCTCTCTTTTAAGATCGATTCAGATCTCTCGGCCTGCACTGTTGCTTGCACTATTTGGTAGTACACAATACCCAGAGTACTCATCAAAGAAATCAACATTGCCCTCAACGACTCATTCAAACCGGCCTCAAAATGTCGACACCAAAACTCTTCAGTTAGAATACCTTCAGGAGTATACTTGGCAAGACGGTTGAATTCTTTCTCAAATTCAGAAACTGACATAGCCCTCTGCTTCAGACTTAAGAACTGTGCCCACTTTGTAACACCCTTATATCCTATACGTATAGTGCCAACTTAGCAATACTATGCAATTACCCTTATTGGTTAATTGTTATTCACTTAATAGAATTGCGGGTAATTTTTTTTTCCTACACTTATTATCAATCTCATAATGTCACTTGTCTTTTAATCACTTATTTGGTTACATACCACTTAAGCAATTTACACAACATTACTTAGCTACCGATTGACCTATAACTGTATTAGTTACTATTCATTTGGTATAAATTTCGACGGTATAACGGCTTGTAAATTGCACTACCCAAACCTGCACATTTGAAAAACCACAGCCCCGGCAAGGGCACAATAATAATAACATCCTATATCCATTCAATTCCCTTCCGCCTTCCATCACACAATCATAATAAAATCCACACAAATAATATGAGTATCATAATATTACATGCCAAATCCAAATACTAATTTATGTGTATATACATGCCAGATACCAAAACATACATAAAATAAGAACAACTTCTGTTTCGTTCGCTTGCTCCACCAAAATACTGAGGTACGCTGCTCCAGTCCTATGGGATACCTACATGTAGTAAAAAACAATTACGTGCTGAGTATTAGAATGCCTAGTGGTGGTTACCAATCTATAAATTTCCTAAGTAATTTGATTTAATTAACATACTTTAATTACATATTCTTATTATTCTCTCTTATTATTATTTATATTTAATTCACTTACCAAGTTACTTAATTGATCTCATATTTATTTAATTCATCACTTAATTAATCACATAACTATGAATTTAATCACTTAATTACAATAATTATTTTATTACCTCACTTAATTATTTATTTCACCATTAATTACATTTTTATCACTAATCTTTCCACTTAATTCCACTTATGTCCTTAACTTTTCCACTAATTACCATTATGTCCTTTCTTTTTCATTAGTTACCATTATGTCCCCACAATTTCACAAATACCATTTATGTCCCATCTTTTACCACAATTACGCCTATGTCCTCACTATTATACATAATTACCAAAATACCCTTATTTATTCAATATTTACACTATTAATCACTTTTAATCTCTTTTTCCACTTTTATCCTTATTTAACTTATCAAATTACAATTATACCCTTTTCACTTCATTTTTCCACTCATTAACTTACAATTTAGCCAATTTACATTTTAGTCCCTATTTTATTACATTTTCACTGTTTCCTTATTTTAACCCCATATTTCATTAAAATTACCATTTTACCCTTCCATTTACACTTTTAACTAGTGTCCACCAATTTTTACCAACTTTTAGTAAAATTACCGTTTTACCCCTAAACTTTTTATTTTCTTCATTCTAGTTCTATTTTCACTTATTTTCACCAATTTCATTATTTTAATTATTTTATCGCATATTTACTAATATGCCCCTAGTATGGACCCGATAGAAAATTTACTGACCGAATACGTGGGACATGGGCCAAACAGACCCATTTCACCATAAAATGATCCTAGTAGGGTCATCATTTTCACTGCACTGCACTACATTGAACACTGATTATCACTCAACACTGTGATAAACCTTCATTGGCCTATCAATAGTGAGTCGCCATGATTCATACCGCGGTGTGATCCCTATGGGTAGCCAATTATATCCTGGACTAGATTTCACTACCAGATAACTACTAAGGGCAATATTTTCTCAAAATTCATATAAGTATCACTTTATGTCAATGTGTAAAATTCATCATACATATCATTTTCACATGCCACTTTGCATACACACTCATTTATCATTATATAGTTACTTTATGTCATTACATTACATATATCATTAAAATATACACAATTATCACTATGCACACCATTCGGCCAAAGTTACCATTTTTCATGTCATGCACTATAATTTCTCTTAGTCACTCTATTACCCTATTTTCATATTATACATGTCACATATACCATTATTATGCCATATATTATTATATATTTCACTTTATCCCACTATATACCGTTCGGCCTCACTTTCATTTCTTCACTAAGATTTCTTTTAATTCTTTTATTCATTTAATCATACATTACACTAATTATACATGTTATAAACATCAATTATTAGCATTAAAAATCATTAGAACTTAAGGTTTTCTTAGGAATACCATTCGACCTTCTTTAGATTTTTCATACCAC
Organism: Excoecaria cochinchinensis; assembly: GCA_947683425.1. Taxonomy (NCBI): domain Eukaryota; kingdom Viridiplantae; phylum Streptophyta; class Magnoliopsida; order Malpighiales; family Euphorbiaceae; genus Excoecaria; species Excoecaria cochinchinensis. Next base: position 12,647,663 of record CANTUQ010000004.1, read on the forward strand.
TTTGTTTTAATTTCATCTAATCATGTTTCTACACTAATTTAAGCCCACTAAACATGAATATCAAGTTAGTTTTAATTAAACACTTCATTTTCATATACTTAACCTTAGACATAACATTAAAATCAATATAAATATTAGGAAAAGTGTAGATTTAGTAACCACAAACATCTTTTTCAAGCTTTATATTCCTCTAAGGTTGTTTTTCCTTTCCTTTAGCTTGAGGAAATTCCTCCTCCTTGTGTGAACCTACCATGGCCGAATATAAACATCCTCATATCATAAAAATCAAGCCTCAAATATAAAATCTAAGATCATAATCATGTTCTACAGCCCTAAAAACCTCTATAGGGACCAATAAACAATTTAAAAACCCTTGAATCAAAAACCCAAAAACTTACACTAAACTTTGTACACTTGATTTCACCCACTTTCAGTGCACCAACTAAAATCATATAACTTCAAATAGATAGTAGAGGAGCTGAGCTTTAGTTAGCGAGCAAAGATTTGTGGAGAAATTGCAGTAGAAGAAGAGAAAAAAGGAGGAAAAAATGAAGAAAGCAATTCGATTTTGAGAGGGGAGCTTTAGTTAGGGAGCTAAGATTTGCATGTTTTGTTCCTCCCCACTAAGCGTTATCGCTTTACACGGGTTGTTTTCCCGAGTAGGTGGCAGGTTCAGTGTAACACCCCCTATGTCCCCATTGGAAGGACGCCGGAGAGCGCTACCGATGCTCACTCACACACATGCGCACATGCACTAAGCGGAAGCATACATTCATACATAAAAACATACGGAGATACTGCAGAAATTGAAACTTTAAAGAAACAATAGCTGGACATACATTAACTCACATATATACATATAATTATTCAGCGGTAGCATAGGGCGAAAGATAAAACGAAGGAATAACTGAAAACTTAATTATAATAAGATCCTTACATAATCAAATACAAAAGCAAAAAGTTATAAAATTACAGAATTCGAAATACAGGAGCTGAAACAAAATAACAAAACACTTCTAACTCCTATGTGGCCGACCCTGCAGATGCGCGACTCGAGCAGAAACCAAAAACCTGCCACCTATACGGGAAAAGAGCCCGTGCTAAGCGATAACGCTTAGTGGGGAGGAACAAAAGGAAAAGGACACAATGCAACTATAAACATACACAATACATATAAATTGCATGCATAAACCAGGTTCACTAAAATGTCAAAATCAAAGGATGCAAAATGCGTAAACACTAAGATATTTAAACAGGCAGTTGTTATATAGTAATATCGAAATCATCATAGACATATCATAACATAATCACTAATTATTCCACATACAGCTATGGTACAAAATGCACATACATTAGTTGGAACTGATGCACAAGATCAAATGCATAGCACTCCCACATCATGATACCAATACATATATAAGCATATAATAAAATTCAAACACATGCCAACATGCCGAAATCACTACAATAACAGAAGCCCAAGAAACATATAACATGACACTACATTCATAACATTCGAGAGTTCATGATCACAATCATATTCACATACCTCTAGTCGTAACCAAACGAATTCACATTTCTATAAGCATAACATTCCCATTCTTATACTTATAACAACAACAAAAAGTGTGGACGACCATTCACAATGGTCGCCAAAGCAAACACATACGATATGACATATGCAGATATAATCATACATAATATAAACATACTTGAGTTACATGTGTAAAAATATATATACAAATCACTATCGTAGCATTTCGAAACTTATAATCACATTCGGATACTAACTGACTGTTCATACTTATCATCATGTCCGGTTGGATATCATAATCTTACATTCATATCAGACAAAGCGAGCAAATCAAACACCTGCTGACTCACAATAGTGGATAACGAGTGTACGAACAGTACCTTACGAGTATGAATCGAAAACCATTTAAAAACATTTTACTGAGGGGGATCTTATACAAGATCCAAACACATTAAAAAGGATCATAAGGATCCGAACACATTAAAAAGGGTTCGCGAGGAACAAAATGGGGACCTGATTAGGGTCTAAACGTCCAAAGGTGCTACAGCTAAAGAGACTCTATTAGGCATGCCTAACTATCCACTAGACTGACTCTCGCAGGTCATGCCTAATACAAATCATGTCTCACATCATGGCGCATAATTTAACATATCACATTCATATAATTCATAACATTGTCCATGCATAATACATCCAATTATATTAATATACTTCATAAAATAGTCCAAGTATAAACCTAAAGGCATCAGAAGTTCGAAAATCAAACATTGGAATCACAAAAGAAAACTCAATTTGGAAACCAGGGAGTGTCCCGCTCGAGAAGGATGTCGCACTCACGACAGAGCTGACTTGGCCCAGGTCGCAATCGCGGCAACCTTCGCGATCTCGTGAGGGAACTATACACATCTCACTGTCGCGCTCGCGACAGTGAGCTGCTAGCCCGATCTGTCGTGCTCGCGCTCGAGAGCGTGCTCGTGACAGAGGATCGCCCAATTCAGATCAGCAGCTAAGTGCTCTGTCGCGCTAGCGACAGAGCCTCTGCTGCTCGGCTCGATAGCGAGCTCAGACGCATGCGAGGGCTACTATCATCGGGCTCTATCGTGATCTCGGGACACTGTCGCGCTCGCGATAGAGTCGGGATTTCCAACCCTTACACGGGAATACTGCAGAAAAACTCATTTTCACAACACCTAAACTCAAATCTCAATTCAAACATCAACTTACCTCATTACCAGCAACCAAACCATCATTTCTAACATATAATACAACATTTGTGCCACAAATTCCAATTAACTCATGCTAACAACAGCAACATCAATTTACACAATTAGAAAATCCACACTATTCATCATTCATCTCAATCAAGAACACAATCGAGTTCATTAAGCCACATTCAAGCCTTCTTAACTCATCTAAATCAAAACCCATAACATTTAAACTATTAAGAACATCAAAAACACCATAATTTCCATTGTCAAACATTTATTTATTCTATCTCCAAACTCTAAACAAGTAATGACTAAGTTTAGACAGTTACAACGAAGTTCGGATGCATTTCGGAAGCAAAACGTACCAAAATACTCAAAGTAAAGGAGGGTAAGGAAGGGCAAGTGCTCAAGATAACCATGGGGTTCAAAATAAGAGAAAACACCTTTGGCAAGCAGGTTATGTCACGCTCACGGCAGAAGCCTCCGCCACCTACTTTACGAAAATAGACTAAGATGACTGCTTCCCGCCACCAATTTGTATTGCCTAAACCAACCTCTAAAACTCATTTTTAGCTAAAACTTCCTCTTAACAAATGTTCCTTAGGATGTTAGCGTTCCAATGCAACAAATATCAGATCAATTAGACATCTATAACTTTAGATATAAGCTAAATAACCTATACTGCTCAAGTAACCCGACCCAAACAGAGACACTACAATTTTGGCAAATTTTTCAGGATCATAGAGCAAGAATTTGCCCAGGATCATTTCTGAGTATTTTAAGGACATGGAAGTTATGGTTCTAATGGCTCAAGAATCAAATGATTTAGAGGTATAAAAATCTACTTATGACAAAAACAATACACGGAGGTCAGATAAAAACTGAACAGAATTGCCAAAATCACCATAAAACATCAAATTCAAAGAAATTCCCAAACTCATGCATTTCAATACCAACCCTCATATACATCTATCTCAATCAATAACATGGATTACTAACACATTTACCCAAATTAATTCATGCATAAACTCATATCAAAGCACTCAAATTTCTTGAAAGCAAACACAAATACACACTCATGATCCAAGGAGAATTAGGCAATGACAACTCAAAACTCAAATGCAGAAATCAAAGCTCCCAAACCCCTTTGAAGCACAACCCAACTGATCTTCACTCTTCAATCTTCTCTTTGCCTTTACACTTCTTCTTGACACCAACCACTTGCACAAACAAACCCAGAAAATCCTTAATCCAAACCCCAACTCACAATCAATCAAAACCAAAAGAAGAAGAAAGAAAACCATATGCAGGAAACCCTTAAAGCCCAAACACATACCTCTTTAATCTTGCTCCAAAAACTCAGTCAAAACCACCCCTTAGCAAGCACAAACTCCAGCCAAAAGAAAGAGATGAAGCAGAAAATGAGCAAGGAAGAAGAGCAAGGGAAAACCGAGAGAAGGAGAGAGGAGAGAAGGAGAAAGGCAAAGCAGAAATCTGCCCTTTTTTCTTTCTTCTATTTTCCCTTTTCCTCTTTTTTTTGCATTTAATGCTCACCAACCAACATCCACATGGCAGCCTCCTATTGGACCAATAATTTCACTACTTGACTTACCAATCCCTGGCACCATACCCCTACCTCACAAGATAATTCTTAAGTAGATATTTTCAATCCTTAGTACAATACACATAATCCACTAGATAATTGCCTTACATCTTTGTTACCAAACAACACACACACACTAGATAAAACCACAACAAATACCCTACATCCATACACCACATGCACACCAAATAATTTCCCCCTCTTAACTTATTTAATTAATTACTTTGCAATTAAGTCCTTAATATCCAATCTTCGTCATGCATAAATTACTGAAATACCCTTAAATTCCCGACTTAGCATGCAAATTCTGACTAGGCCTGTTTTGGGCTGTTACATTCAGTTTGGAGTCGGACATCTGTAGGTCGGCCACTAGAAGTCTTTAGTTGGAGTTCTTTTTGTCTTCCATTATATTTTGTATTGATATAAGTCTTGTATATGGATTTTGATTTTGGAAATGTAATTTTGTAAAGGAACGATTTTGTATATGTTAAAGGTTTACAAAACCCTTTTGTAAATGATATGATTATTTATATATGGAATTGGCATCTTTATGATTATATGTATTTGCTTTTAGCATGTTTGAGTATATGTACATGTATTTGTGCGCGTAGCGCTCCGGTATCCTTCCAAGGTGGATATCGGGGTATTAAATATTTTCATTTAAACCAAAAGCTAGGAGTACAACCAAAGGACATACAATGATGGAAGAGCCATCATCAACCATCACACAGGCGGTATGCTTGCCATTGATCTATGCCTTGATGTATAATGGGCGATTGTGTTTTCGGCCCTCAAGTGGTAAATCTGCATCAAAGTAAACTAAATTTTCTCTCAAGCTCCCTTTAACTAAATCCAGTAGCTTAGATGGTGAGATAGTGGTGGCAACAGTGGACTCACATAAGGATTCTACTAACTTTTGCCTATGTGATGGAGATTGCCTCAGCAAATCCCAAATGGATATCTGAGCTGCTATTTTCTTCAACTGTTTCACTAACCCATCCTCCTCGGGCTCCTTTGCTGCAAGTATAGGTGCTGGATCTTGAGGTCTCCATACCTCTAGAATCACCCTGCTCTTCCAGGTCACAGCTTGCACCTCTTGTACCTCCTCTTCATCCCTAGAGTTCCACAAATCCTTCGGCTCTTTGACTTCTTCAACCTCGATTTCACTGGTTGAATCCCAGCACTCTATCATGCCAACTTGAGGTTCCTCTTCACTGACCCCCTGCATGGGACAAATAATGGCCACATAGTCATTGCTATAAAGGTCCCTTAACACATACAACTCTGGCAGAATAGAACCTATCATAAAAACGGGCGGAGGAACAACATTATACCCAGCATTGTTTTTCTTTTCCCTCTTCTCGGGGTCAAAAATCTGTTTACTGTCGATAAGGACTTGGACCCTATCGCTAAAGGTTCTGCAGTAGTAAGTGAGATGGCCGGTGTGCTGCTGAAAATCACAATATTGATGCCCCCTATGGTTTGGTTGGCCATGATTCTTAACCGGCCTGGCTGGCAACGGCTAAAGCTTTCCTTCTTTTATCAGTCTCTTTAAAACCCAAGATAACGACCTTCCCAAATTTGAGTATTGCCTTTGGCTTATATCAGTGGCTGAAACTTTCGATATCTTGCCTACCCGATTACTGTTGCTTCCGGCGCCACTCAATTTACTTCCTCCTTGAGGCCCATAGTTCCATCGAGTGAAATTGTCATTACTGGACTTCTTTCGCAAGTATTCTGCTTCAGCTTCTATAGCTATGTCCTTTAAGGATTCCCAATCCTTATGCCCTTTCATCTTAAGCCCTTCCCTCAAATACGGGGTCGCATTCCTAATGAACAATCTGATCTGATCCGACGTGTCCGGTTTCCTCTTCATCTCCATAACTCGATTCCTCCATCAAGTAAGGTAATCATGAAAAGACTCGCCAGACTTCTGATACAGTAGCTCAAGGTCTTTCAGCATCACTTCCATTCGGGTGCTACAGTCGTATTGCTTCATAAACTCCCCCGTTAGTAGATACCAGTCTTCCTTTGATCTCCTATCCAACCCGTTGTACCAATCGATCGTAGGCCCCATTAGACTAAGGAAGAAGTACTCCACCTTTTATTTCTTTGTAAGCCCTGTACCCTTCATGATCAGGGCGTATTGCTTGATGTGTGCCAAAGGGTCTGAGGTACCGTCAAATTTTGGCAAATCTGGAATCTTGAACCTCTGGGGCAGCGGCTCTTCCTCACCCAAATCTACATCTTCGGGGCTGATCCCCTTCTGGATTGACAGTAGGCGTGTGATAGCCTCAATCTTTTCTTCCATCTTCTTTACCACGTCGTCCTCTACCTTGGGGACTCTACACCTCACAGCTTGAGGGATTATCGGCTCATCCTCCTCTTCACCTAAGAAGTCATCCATCGGATCTGAAATCCTTATCCTTCTCTGCTCAGCTGCTGCCACCGCTCTGGGCTCAACAACTGGTTGCTGCACAGTAGCAGCTGCTATGGGAGTCTCCCCCACAATAGGTGTTTCAACTTACTCCCTAGCCGAAGCTACAGATAGTTGTCCAGTATTTGCTGCCATTTAAGAGAACCGAACCGGTCAAACCCTATTTCAAATTGACTTTTGGAAGTCGAATTAACTCCATTTTTAGTTCCGATTTCACCACTAGACTCCTTACGGCCCACAAATCATTTTTGCGAAATTAAAATTTTTCGGGCGCCGGACAGTCGGGTTCGTTGTATATCCATCCTGGTGTCACCTGACCCAAAATCACTATAATTTTAACACACTTAACACTAAACTTTGACACTGGCAAACTCACTCCCTACACTGTTCAACGCTGCGATTATCATGATAACACTGAAATTATTTACTGACACTTCTAGACCTGTATTTGGGCCATAATAGTCATTCTCTGTGTAGTGATAAAAATGTTTGTCCCGCTCCGGTCTCCCGCGCTACCTTCGGGTATAAAAACTATTTTGGGGCTTCGGTCTCCCGTGTAGTGTTCCCGTATCCTCCACCGGTGAAATTCAGGCTATTGTTTGAAGTGTTTGGTATTTGTTTAGTGCAGTGTCATGACTATTGTGTGATTCTAGTTAGTGTAATTGCTTTGTGCTTTATATTATCTACTTTGATTTCATATAGTGATTTTTTTGATTTATATATCTTTGTCCTCTGATTCATAGTGAATTCTGTATGTTGTAGCATCTGTACATTTATATAATAATGCATGATATTATTGTTTAGTGTTCTGTTGTTTTTTGCCGTTCGAGTCGCGCATCTATAGACTAGCTACATAGGAGTAGAGTTATTGTAACACCCCCATCACCGTCCCCGTTGGAAGGACGCCGACGGACGCACTACACGACGCTCACATATACAGATATACACATGCACAATGCGGAAGCATACTTTCATACTTAACATGCATACAGAAATACGGATTAATTAAAAACTTACCTTGACTTACCCTGCGGCACAGACTGAACATGCAATAACTCACGCACACGCAGGCACTAAGCAAAAGCATACACAAAGGCATACATATGACCATTCAACGGAAGCATAATCGAAATAATAAAACAAAGGAATAACTAAACACAAGGACATACTAAGTATTACATTCCCAAAAGAAAACTCAAGAACTAAACATAATAATTACATATACAATACTACCGAATACAAAAGCTGAAATACAGAAGCTGAACAAAATACAGAACTTCTAACTCCTACATGGCCGACCTTGCAGAAGCGCGACTCGATCAGAACCAAACCTGCCACCTGCACGGAAAGGAAATCCGTGCTAAGCGATAACGCTTAGCGGGGAGAACACACAAGAATATGGACGGCCATTCACAATGGTCGTCAAGGCAAAACGCATTCAAATGGCAAATGCGGATATTCATAGCATATCAATAATCAGGCTGCCCAATAAAGGCATTCAATCGATAACTCACAAACAGACCATAAACCCATGTCCAGGCTATACCAATACAGACATAATACAATATACGATACAAATATCATCATGCCGAACTACATACTATAACTCATGCATAAACCTTCATGGGTATCAAATGATAGCATCTTACCATGCGGAGTCAAAAGAGCTATAAACATGCAATAAATATCACTAAGTACCCACGCCTGAACTGACAACCCAATCATCATGTTGAGCATACACACTAGTCAAATATCCAAAGGATAACATTTAAAGCATCACAATACCGCTGCGCAACTCTAATATATATTAAGCATCATGCAGAAACATTCTGATAACGGAGACTGAAGGCATAACCACTTAGTATTACATTCATATCATCATCATGCAGAGAGTACAGTGATCATCACATACTTACCATCACAGCTGCTTCGGTTCACAAGCTAATATATTAACAAAACATGTTTAAGTCACATACATAAATTCTCTAGTCGCATCATAATCAAAACATTCAGAAACTTATAACAAATCACATGACGAGTACGGATAATCATGTTAGATATAAAGTCATGCTTATTTAAAACAGACATACATTCAGAAGCCCATGATCACATTCATATACACATAAACTGATTCCTGAGATCTTTATCATAATCAAACGGATATCACATTCATATAGTTATTTCAGAACAATACCAACCAATAAAGCACCTACTGACTCACAATAGTGGATAACGAGTGTACTGAACTGATTAGTACCTTACGGGTACAAGTCGAAAACCATTTTATTTATCACAAAAGCATTTTACTGATGGGGGATCTTAACCCGATCCAAATTCATTAAAAAGGACCACGAGGATCCGTACTGAGGGGGGGTTCGCGAGGAACCAAACGGGGGACCTGATCAGGGTCCAATACGTTCAAAGGGCGCTGCAGCTACTGAAAGACTCTATTAGGCATGCCTAACTATCCACTAGACTGACTCTCGCAGGTCATGCATAAGACAATACACATTTCGAATCACAGAACGCATAAATATATATATAAATATATACATCATGCATAAATCAGAGTACAATAGACATATAAATAAGCTCATAACGCCGGTCATATATCATGCAATTCGCATTGCAAAACATATTACAGTCCATATATTTTAACATTAAACAATATTCCAAAGCATGTCAAGAATCAGGTATAAAAGCACTACCATGCTAATGATTATCAACACAAAGTCTTAATCATGCATTAGGCGAAGATACTAAGCATGAATCATGCATATTCCAAATTACATTTAACCTAACACATTGAGTTCCCAGGCTAAAGCATAACAATGTATTCCGACATCAGCCATAATATTCAATAAGTCTGGCATAGCAGGATGCCAATCATACTTCATACAAGTCAAGTACTGGAGCATGCAATAACTCAATTGATAACATCAGCACTATTCATCTTTCTAAAGCATAACAGGAACACATGTTGAATCATATTATGCTAAAGACCAAGGACGCATCATCATAATCGAGGAAAGTTACAGCATAAACTTAAGCATAGCAAATTATCCTTAAAGAAGAAACAGACTAAAATATGCATAGCATAATTCACATTAAGACAGAGCATGTTTGGGACTTAAACAATCGGAAAGTCATTATTCATAATTCCTTCGCATTCAGAATATGACGTGAAATACATATCACAATAATAAGCATATTAAAGTCCAAACCATACTGTTAAAATCCCACAATCATACAACAGGATTACTATAATCCAAACCTGATTCCAAAATACTACATATAACTTATCTTAGATAATATATTATTAATACCAAATAAATTGGAACAATTAGTCATGTCATCAAGATCATATAAAACACAGTAGAGGAAAATACCCTGAAAAGCTTTTGAAAACCATTTAATAAAACTGGACACTTGGGAATGAAAAACAGAAGCAAAACAGAACGTGAGGGTTGCTCACGTCGCGTGAGCATAGCTCACGCCTCGTGAGCAATCTGCTCACGTCGTGAGCATTGTTCACGTAGTGAGCATTGCTCACGTCGTGAGCATTGCTCACGTAACGTGAGCAATCTGCTCACGTCGTGAGCATTGCTCACGTAACGTGAGCGTTGCTCACGTCGTGAGCCTTGCTCACGTAACGTGAGCTACTTCTCTTGCCCTCTTCTTCTTTCCCGAAATCGCAAACCTGCAGATTTCCATCCTTTTCCAGAAAATCAAAGAACTCGATAAAAACTATTTCCAATCTAATTCAAACACCTCCAGAACTCATCTTACCTTTCAATTGATGTCCCAAACAGCATAAACAAGATAATTGCAACTTAATTCAACAATCAAAACCATGCATAACATAGTTAATCCAATTAAGAACATAAACCCTAAAAACCATTACAGTAAGTTCCAAATACAATTACAGTAAGTTCCAAATATATCAATCTGTTCTTGATTCAAAGTCATGCATACAAACACAGTACCCAAAACACGACTTGCATAAACTCATCTCAATCATTCAATTACTGGAAATCAAACACCAAAAACCATTCATAATCCAAGAAGAAAATGGGGCAGAGACAAAAACCCAAAACCAAAATAAAGAACACAGAGCTCCCAAACCTCAAAATGACGATCCAAAAATCAGGCTTCAAAATCAATCCTCAATCCTTTCCTTGCCTTTGCTTAGCTTCTTCTTACAATCCCAAGCTTGCACAAACAAAACCCACAATTATACTTCAAACCCTAACTCAATCAAAACCAAAACCAGGAGAAGAAGATGAAGAAGAAGAATAGAACGTAAATCCAACTTACCTCTTCAAAGCAAAGCACAACCCAAGCCAACCACCACTCCAAGCCAAGGAAAAATGAAAGGAAAAGCAGAGAAAGGGAGAAGAGAAGAAGAGTAGGCGTGAGAGGGGAGATCGGGTTGCAAATCTGTGTTTTCCTCTCTCACTCACTTACTTTTCTTCTTTTCTTCTTTCACTGCCCACCTAACAGTCCACTTGGCAACATCCTATTGGACCCCAAACTCCACTTAGCATTTCAAACCAAGGCACAATACTAGAGTCATACCCAAACATTGCCTTAATAAATATCTTGTCTTAATGCTCTTTAGTCCTTAGACAAAATACAATTCACTCACTTACACAATTCTTTCTTTACCAACTTAATTATCTTATCAATTAGGTCCTTAACATTCCAAATTCTCAAACACAATTACCGAAATACCCTTCCGATCCCAACTTAGCATGCACATTCCGACCAGGGCCATTTTGGGGTGTGACAACTCTTCCCTCCTAAAAGAATTTCGTCCTCGAAATTCACAGTGAAACACTTACATCCAAATAACCCAAGCAAACAAAAATTACTTAAACAAAAGCTTGCAAAATAACTTACTAGAAGAACCTGCGGTCTCCTTCGAATCCTTGCTAGATGCTACAAACTCTGTAGGCACTTGAGAAGATCTGAGCAAATCCTCCACATCCTTTCTAGTTTGCCCAGCTAGATTTTCAATCATCTTCTTAGGACAATCTGCAATCCGGTGTTCCATACTGCCACACCTGAAACAAGCACCTGAAAGCTTCCGACATGGACCACGATGTCACTTCTGACAGTGCTGACATACTGACGGTACCCACTTCTTACACTTATTCCCATGTTGCCTCTGAAATTGTTGACACATCAAAGGTTCTCGAACCCTTTTTCCTGCTGGCACTTCACTAACCGATCCTTTTCTCTTCTGAGGAACATGCCGCACAACTTCTTGAGAAGCACGAGGAGCAGTCAATCTATCCAAAATCCGAATCAACCCTTGCACTAAAGCCCTATCATCAGAAACCCGACCAGAATCTTCCACTGGAAGATGCTCTGAAACATCCTGATCAGCACTAACTCGATTCACACTTTCTGTTGTCTCGACCACATTCTCACTAGGATCAGACTCCATCTAGACATGACACAAAACAAGACGCATCTGCATTAGGCCACGACACAAAACCGACTCTCATGTAAAGACTCAACACATAACAAACAACACACCCAGAACCAACAAACTTGGGCTCTGATACCACTAACTGTAACACCCCCATCACCGTCCCCGTTGGAAGGACGCCGACGGACGCACTACACGACGCTCACATATACAGATATACACATGCACAATGCGGAAGTATACTTTCATACTTAACATGCATACAGAAATACGGATTAATTAAAAACTTACCTTGACTTACCTTGCGGCACAGACTGAACATGCAATAACTCACGCACACGCAGGCACTAAGCAAAAGCATACACAAAGGCATACATATGACCATTCAACGGAAGCATAATCGAAATAATAAAACAAAGGAATAACTAAACACAAGGACATACTAACTATTACATTCCCAAAAGAAAACTCAAGAACTAAACATAATAATTACATATACAATATTACCGAATATAAAAGCTGAAATACAGAAGCTGAACAAAATACAGAACTTCTAACTCCTACGTGGCCGACCTTGCAGAAGCGCGACTCGATCAGAACCAAACCTGCCACCTGCACGGAAAGGAAATCCGTGCTAAGCGATAACGCTTAGCGGGGAGAACACACAAGAATATGGACGGCCATTCACAATGGTCGTCAAGGCAAAACGCATTCAAATGGCAAATGCGGATATTCATAGCATATCAATAATCAGGCTGCCCAATAAAGGCATTCAATCGATAACTCACAAACAGACCATAAACCCATGTCCAGGCTATACCAATACAGACATAATACAATATACGATACAAATATCATCATGCCGAACTACATACTATAACTCATGCATAAACCTTCATGGGTATCAAATGATAGCATCTTACCATGCGGAGTCACAAGAGCTATACACATGCAATAAATATCACTAAGTACCCACGCCTGAACTGACAACCCAATCATCATGTTGAGCATACACACTAGTCAAATATCCAAAGGATAACATTTAGAGCATCACAATACCGCTGCGCAACTCTAATATATATTAAGCATCATGCAGAAACATTCTGATAACGGAGACTGAAGGCATAACCACTTAGTATTACATTCATATCATCATCATGCAGAGAGTACAGTGATCATCACATACTTACCATCACAGCTGCTTCGGTTCACAAGCTAATATATTAACAAAACATGTTTAAGTCACATACATAAATTCTCTAGTCGCATCATAATCAAAACATTCAGAAACTTATAACAAATCACATGACGAGTACGGATAATCATGTTAGATATAAAGTCATGCTTATTTAAAACAGACATACATTCAGAAGCCCATGATCACATTCATATACACATAAACTGATTCCTGAGATCTTTATCATAATCAAACGGATATCACATTCATATAGTTATTTCAGAATAATACCAACCAATAAAGCACCTGCTGACTCACAATAGTGGATAACGAGTGTACTGAACTGATTAGTACCTTACGGGTACAAGTCGAAAACCATTTTATTTATCACAAAAGCATTTTACTGATGGGGGATCTTAACCCGATCCAAATTCATTAAAAAGGACCACGAGGATCCGTACTGAGGGGGGGTTCGCGAGGAACCAAACGGGGGACCTGATCAGGGTCCAATACGTTCAAAGGGCGCTGCAGCTACTGAAAGACTCTATTAGGCATGCCTAACTATCCACTAGACTGACTCTCGCAGGTCATGCATAAAACAATACACATTTCGAATCACACAACGCATAAATATATATATAAATATATACATCATGCATAAATCATAGTACAATAGACATATAAATAAGCTCATAACGCCGGTCATATATCATGCAATTCGCATTGCAAAACATATTACAGTCCATATATTTTAACATTAAACAATATTCCAAAGCATGTCAAGAATCAGGTATAAAAGCACTACCATGCTAATGATTATCAACACAAAGTCTTAATCATGCATTAGGCGAAGATACTAAGCATGAATCATGCATATTCCAAATTACAATTAACCTAACACATTGAGTTCCCAGGCTAAAGCATAACAATGTATTCCGACATCAGCCATAATATTCAATAAGTCTGGCATAGCAGGATGCCAATTATACTTCATACAAGTCAAGTACTGGAGCATGCAATAACTCAATTGATAACATCAGCACTATTCATCTTTCTAAAGCATAACAGGAACACATGTTGAATCATATTATGCTAAAGACCAAGGACGCATCATCATAATCGAGGAAAGTTACAACATAAACTTAAGCATAGCAAATTATCCTTAAAGAAGAAACAAACTAAAATATGCATAGCATAATTCACATTAAGACAGAGCATGTTTGGGACTTAAACAATCGAAAAGTCATTATTCATAATTCCTTCGCATTCAGAATATGACGTGAAATACATATCACAATAATAAGCATATTAAAGTCCAAACCATAATGTTAAAATCCCACAATCATACAACAGGATTACTATAATCCAAACCTGATTCCAAAATACTACATATAACTTATCTTAGATAATATATTATTAATACCAAATAAATTGGAACAATTAGTCATGTCATCAAGATCATATAAAACACAGTAGAGGAAAATACCCTGAAAAGCTTTTGAAAACCATTTAATAAAACTGGACACTTGGGAATGAAAAACAGAAGCAAAACAGAACGTGAGGGTTGCTCACGTCGCGTGAGCATAGCTCACGCCTCGTGAGCAATCTGCTCACGTCGTGAGCATTGTTCACGTAGTGAGCATTGCTCACGTAACGTGAGCAATCTGCTCACGTCGTGAGCCTTGCTCACGTAACGTGAGCTACTTCTCTTGCCCTCTTCTTCTTTCCCGAAATCGCAAACCTGCAGATTTCCATCCTTTTCCAGAAAATCAAAGAACTCGATAAAAACTATTTCCAATCTAATTCAAACACCTCCAGAACTCATCTTACCTTTCAATTGATGTCCCAAACAGCATAAACAAGATAATTGCAACTTAATTCAACAATCAAAACCATGCATAACATAGTTAATCCAATTAAGAACATAAACCCTAAAAACCATTACAGTAAGTTCCAAATACAATTACAGTAAGTTCCAAATATATCAATCTGTTCTTGATTCAAAGTCATGCATACAAACACAGTACCCAAAACACGACTTGCATAAACTCATCTCAATCATTCAATTACTGGAAATCAAACACCAAAAACCATTCATAATCCAAGAAGAAAATGGGGCAGAGACAAAAACCCAAAACCAAAATAAAGAACACAGAGCTCCCAAACCTCAAAATGACGATCCAAAAATCAGGCTTCAAAATCAATCCTCAATCCTTTCCTTGCCTTTGCTTAGCTTCTTCTTACAATCCCAAGCTTGCACAAACAAAACCCACAATTATACTTCAAACCCTAACTTAATCAAAACCAAAACCAGGAGAAGAAGATGAAGAAGAAGAATAGAACGTAAATCCAACTTACCTCTTCAAAGCAAAGCACAACCCAAGCCAACCACCACTCCAAGCCAAGGAAAAATGAAAGGAAAAGCAGAGAAAGGGAGAAAAGAAGAAGAGTAGGCGTGAGAGGGGAGATCGGGTTGCAAATCTGTGTTTTTCTCTCTCACTCACTTACTTTTCTTCTTTTCTTCTTTCACTGCCCACCTAACAGTCCACTTGGCAACATCCTATTGGACCCCAAACTCCACTTAGCATTTCAAACCAAGGCACAATACTAGAGTCATGCCCAAACATTGCCTTAATAAATATCTTGTCTTAATGCTCTTTAGTCCTTAGGCAAAATACAATTCACTCACTTACACAATTCTTTCTTTACCAACTTAATTATCTTATCAATTAGGTCCTTAACATTCCAAATTCTCAAACACAATTACCGAAATACCCTTCCGATCCCAACTTAGCATGCACATTCCGACCAGGGCCATTTTGGGGTGTGACAGTTATTTATTTTTATCTCCTCCTATAATTCTTTTTGTATATGTATTATTTTCGTATAGTGGCATATGTAATTCTGTAAAGGATTTAAGATGTAATCTTTTGGATATTGTATATAACTATATTTTGATTATATGATACATGATTTTCTATTATTACTGTTAGTGAATCCTTCCGCTTCGTGCACTGTAGACACCAGGTCCCGAGGCAGTCAAAGATCAGGATTACCCGATGATGAAAACAAAAGACCGATTTTCGGAGAGAAAGTGAGAATCGATTGTTTCCTTGCCAAAATTGTGTTTCTTAGAAAAATAATTAAAAATATATATTTTAGAAATTAAAAATTAAAAAAAGGGTAGAAAATATTAATTTTGTGTCTGTAAGGGTTTTATAAAAAAAAAAATCATCGCGAGTGCCACCTGCGACAGCGCGCAGGGGCGCCTACGCGGCAGGCCGCCCCAGCACGCAGTGCCCCCCTACCTGCGTGCAGCAGGGGCACCACGCCCCCCCCCCCTACGCGCAGCAGGGCAACACGCAAGCTGTCCCCCCTTCACGCGGCCACTTTTGGCCTCCTGTCTCCTTTTCCTGCATTTTCTGACTTTTTTTCTTTTTTCCAATATGTTTTTGCCCGTTTCTTTCACCATCTCATGTATTTTTTGGGCAAGCAAAAATGAAAGCCCTTTTGTTCTCTTCATATTTTTGTCCAAGGCAAAAATTAAAGGGGGCTTTGTTCTTCATTTTGGAGGACGGCAACACGTATTCGAAAAAGACTTTTATTTTTCCTCTCAAGTTTTTTTCTTCTTCTCTCAAGCAAAAAACTGGTTTTGTTCTTCTTCAAAAACATTCTTAAGTTCTTTCATCTTTCTCTCAAGCTTTTATTTATTTATTTTTTTTCAAAAAATATAATCCATTTCTTGGGTGATTTGAGCTTCAAAAATTAATTTTTTTTGTTCAATCATCCACCAAAAATATTTTTTATCAAATTATTCTCTCAATTTATTTTAAAATATCAATTTCTACATTTTCTTCAAATATTGACAAGGAAAATAAAACGAGCCACCGTTTCTCCGATATAAAAAATTCTGAGGGTAAACATTTTTGGACTCATTCTCATTTATTTTTTTTGTATATCATTTATTGTTGTCAATATTATTTTTGCTATTATTATCATGTCTATCATTTATTTTTAGCATTTTAGGGTGGTTAATAATATTGTTGTTATATCATTTGTTTGTTTTGCTGTGATTCTTTTGTAACGCCCATTGGCTTCTTCTTCTCTATTATTGTTATTATCATTATTATTATTTTTATTATTATTACTATTTGATTTGTTTGTTATTAGCATCATTATTCTATGTCTACTTATCTCATATTATTAGTATCATTATCACCACTATTATTTGATCTATTTATTATTAGTATTATTATATTGTGTTTTATATTATTAGTATTATTATTACAGCTATTGTTTGTTTATTATGATTAGTATTATATCATGGTATTTATTCATTATTATTTATTATGCTGTCACTATTATTATTATTATCTTATTGTTGTTATTATTACTATTAATATTATTATTATCATTATCATCATTAATATTATTTTTGTTGCGTTGCATCATCATTATTATTGTTGTTATCATTATTTATCATTCTACCCAATATTCATTTTATCTTTACTTGATTAATTTTTAGAATTATTACTAATATTTTAATATTATTTTCCTGTCTGAGATTTATTTTGGGTTGCACTGTGTGAGCTTTTCCCGTGGCTCCCCTGTTCGGTCTCAACGCATAGACGAGTACTCCGGTTTGCTGAGATCTTTTCAACCCTCTTTTTATATGTTACGTGTTTATTCGTAAATAATCGTTTTATTTATGCACGCGTGCAATAAAAATCACAAAAATATTTTATATGATTAAATTGGTTTTTTGCTAATAAAATTGGGGCCAATGTCCCTTGTTTTAGCCCAACAATAAAAACATCACAATTAAAACGAAGAGTCAAATTTTCTCCAAAAATGGGATCACTCATCCCCGTTTTCATCAAACAACCAAACCGACTCTTCGAACCGTCTTTAAATAAACATGAAGGAACCAATGTTCCTAAACCTTCAAACGAGCGCGAAGGAACCAATGTTCCTAAAACATAAATGAATGCCCCGATTTATGTATGTCTTTCTTTAATGTTTGATTTTGTTTGATTGTTTTAAATTTATGTTCATTTCCTTTTGGGCCCTTGTAAATAATTTTGGGGCAATGTTATTTAATTTTGTGGATTGTATTCCATCCCCGCCAAGATTTTTTAAACTCTTTTCAATTGGGTTGTATTCCGCCCCTTTTTCCCTTGTAATTGTGTGCTTGTGTGTTTATCGCTTTCATTTGCTACTTTTCTTTATCGCTTTCCTTTCACCGCTTTCGAATGCTTGCGATGCGCCTTTAAATTCAAATGCATTGATCGTGTGAGATAAGAGATATAATTTTAAGAAGTTAAAAACTCATTTATAATTAATCCAAGCATAAATAAGAGTGAAGTTCCGAACACCAATCTCTGGTCTAGACCATTAAGAGGTTAGAATCTTTTCACAATTTCTTGTAAATTGGGTGGCGACTCTATGGTACCTCAAAGGTGCCTATAGGCGTCGTGAGGCTAGGTGGTTCTTCTCAATTTTCTATTGGGAGGAATACACCCATGATGTCTCGTGGCACCCATGATCAAAAGACGCAAACCAATCCCTCGAATCCCAAAGGCGAATTCAACAGCGAGGGCCCTTACTAGGTTCCGGTGCGCATCATAGTGGCGACTCCACTAGGAACTTGTTTGAGACTTCGCTCTGATTGTGTTTTGGTTAAAACCTATAATTGAGTTTTTAAAGCTTAAAAGTCTATCTCTTTTCGAAAAATTGCATTGCATTTTAGGGCCTTAGACTTACGATAGTTGGTCCCTCTTTACCTCGGTGCGTTCCCGAAGCACGACCCTACTTTCACTCATTATAGGGAAGTGTTAAGGATAATCACCAGCCCAAGCCTCGTACTATTAAATGTATATCAAATGGAGACCCGATCGGTCGCTATGCTCGTGATGAGCTAGACCCATTGGCAGAGACCATGCTTGGGTAGCCCTAAAGTTTTACCACCTTGACCAAAGCCCATGTAATGACAAATAGAAACTTTCACTAGGTGGTATGCTCCTTAATACGATGCTTGTGGTGTGGGTCATCACGTATTAAGCAAAATCAAGCAAATTCAGTGCTCTTTTATCAAACGCTTTCATGCCCCGGTATACCCACCTTAACTTGATTGAATTGTCCAAATACGTAATGGCCAAAACTCATGTGAATGCACATTAGATCAAGAGATGTTACGCTGCCGGTTTTTCACCGTGCACTACGCGTGTTCATTGGGTCCCCTGTTGACCCATGGACTAAGCCCACCTAGGAAGGGACTACTTGACCTCGTGTGTGGGAGAAATAAGGTTGGAAGGATCTATTTGCTTATATGTGGTTGCGAAATGCTGCACAACTCACGATCATGCATTATACTTGTCATCCATGCATCATTCTAACAATCTTGATCTTTCAGCCACCATAGATTCATCCAAGTGGACTAGGAGTTTTGACAGTCGGCTAGTGAGGATAGACTCACCCTTTGGATTGCTAGAGTTAGTGCTTATTTGGGATTTTGAGTCACTCTCAACGACTAGTGCATCATCTTCGATGGAGACCAGAGCTTTAACTACCCAAGACCTTGCTAGGAAATTAGAGGATTTTGAAAGGAGGATATCTGCCATGATGGAAAATATTGCTGCCCAGATGGCACCAAATGCCAGGCAGCCGCCTGTGGCCTCTGCTGTTGAACAAATTGAATTGCCTATTATGGCAGAGGCTCGTGCCTTAATGACCCAAGAGATGGATAGAAGGTTCGAGGAGCTTGAAAAGAGGTTATTGGCCACAATTAAGGAAAGGATGGATGCCATGGCGCTAGTTCTTCAAGCACAACTCATGGCAACTACCCGGGCACCCCTCAATAAGACTATCACTAGCCCCGCAAGTCAGGGAGTTGGTAGCAGCGGTACAAGAAAGACAGGGAAAGTACCAATGGCTAAAATAGCTCAAAGGCACTATTCTGATCTAGGCAAACCTTTGTCATGGGTTTTCGAGAAGCTAATGAAGGGGGGAATATTGCAACCATTGCTAGCTAGGCCCGCCGGAGACCAAGGACATCCCGATCACAAGGCAGATCAGTATTGTGCTTTTCACCAGCAGACCGGGCGTACCACAGATGACTGCAACACCTTGAGGTGTCATGTTCAAGACCTCATTGATAGCAAGCAGATCACGAACCCTGGAAAGAGAGAGAAGAAGAAGAAGATGAACTACAATGTAGTTCCCCCGCCAGGTGTTTGATCGGTTCTAGCAAACGGCGAAGAAGACTATGTTTTTTCAATGCTTTATTTCCTTTTAATGCAAGAACTCCTTATAATAATTGGTTATTTTAACGAATAATTTCTGCTTATTTGTATGATATTTCTAATAATTTCATTTCTTATGATCACGATGCATCCATTCATTTTTGACATTAACCTAATAAATACAACCCCATCTGATCTCGGAACTTTGGGGAATCCAAACAAAATCTTGATAGCATCTAATATAACTCTTGAGGAAAGGATAATTTTGAGAGATAAATAAAAATGAAGAAAAAAGCCTTTGCCTGGATCTGGTATGACATGCTGAAGATTGACAAGGACATTCTTGAGACTGTGCCACTTCCACGTGCTAACATGACGACGAACCGAATTTTGAAAGCTATTTCTTTGCATCCACAACATCTGAGCTACATATGGTGCTGCCGAATAAAATCAAACTTCAAAATCTACATTAGGAGTTAGGCGAATGAAACTCAAGAACTTCACAAGGAAGACATAACTCATCAGAACCGAACAACGTGAACCCTTGCCTCTCAACCATTTAAAATGTGTACCCCAAGACCAATTATGATCGACTCTTAACCATCCATAACCTTTATAGCCAAAATTCTTGCTAAAGCTCAATGGCCGACTAGATTGAGCAACGATGGTCCTAATGGTTAAAAAGAAAAAAAAGGTGCGCGTATGTATAAACTTCAGGATTCGAACGAAACTTGCTAAAAGAAAATTGGGGAGCAAAAAAATAAAATAAAAAAAATTAAAATAATAAAAAAATAGGTTATAAAAAAAGAGAGAAGAAATGAGAGAATTGATCAGGGGGCAAGGGAATGCTATTTGGGGGCAAGCTTTGCTCAAATCCCATTAGTCTACACGTATCTGCGTTTTGCCGTTCTTCTTAGCCACTGAAAAGGACCTAAAGACTGAACCCAATCAGTTCATCAATATAGAGGATGCACAATACGAGGGAAATTCTTTTGTTGTTACTGCTCATGCATGCCCTTAAAAAGGACCTAAAAGACTCATTCACAAACCGTCCATCCAACCCCGGCCGTCGAAAGCCATTTCGGAGCTTAAACAACCAAAACCGATAAAAGTACCCTAGATCATCCAAGCCCAACTTATCACCCTATCTCAACCACTGAAAGGCCATTCCAGGGTTTGAACCGCCAAAGCCAATAAAAGCCAAGTGTGAGATTTCACATTCAAGCCCCAAATAAGGAACGCATCACCCCAACCAGTCTGCACAAGGGCTAAGACCAAGACTTTGATACTAAGAGGAACCACTCTCAGAAGCAGCAGTCTCCCCGGCTGACAAAGATGAAAGCGAATTCAACCAATACTGACAAATTGAAGGATGGTCCATGGCAGAGGCTAAATAAAGAATAAAAAAAAGAGAGAAAATATTTAATCAAGAAAACTCGCAAGGGCTGATTGATAACAGAAGTTTGATGCTCTTAAGATCTATCTCGAGATTAGATAAGGTATCATATTTTTTTGAGTTAATGCCGAATAGTGATCATATGTTATGAAATCAGATTGAAATATATGCATTTACGCAAAGATGTATTGGTGTAAATAGAGCAGTTCATCTTGCACACTCAAAGTCGTCTGAGTCCGGCATAAAACTAGCACATTGCTACTGACTACCCTCCGACGCTCTCGCCACTCAGGCACTTCAGTCAATTCATCTTGCTACCCACTGTGAAGCCAACCCTACAACACCTTTCCAATAAAGAACCAAGCTCATAGAACTATAATCTGAGACATAAGCACATGCCAATCATACCCGAAGGATCTTTTACAACAACTCCAACTTCTCTCAAACAAAAAAAAAAGAGGCCGTTAGAGATGAAAACCGTGACTGGCGCTCTAAGCAAAAGTTAGGCCAAAGGGCAGGATGAAAACCTGGCAATAGGCAGTCTGCCATATAAAAATGAAATGAATAAAAGCCGCTGGATTGGGTTGGGTCCATTTCAGGCAAAAGATAAGGCACAGGGTTATGTGAAAATCGAACAAGGACGCATCTCCCGTTAAGAAAAGCTAGTGTGAAAATCCACGAGGGATGCACTACCTTCAAAAAATGACAACAGGTATCGGAGGAGAACCTCATAATCCCCCAGAGGCATGAAACTCAAAAGCAATTCCAGAGGGCTCCGATCCTACTGCAAATTACGACCAAACTAGTTGTCGCCTCCAAAATCCACTTAGACGAATTCTGGTCTTGCATTCCTGCATACATATGCTCCTCACATGCATGCTCACCACTTTTCCTGCATATTTTGCTTTCTAAGTCTTGCAGAAAGAAAGAATTAATACCGACTCCAGTGGAAGGGCAAGCGACAATATCGATCAAAACATCAATTCAATCCAAGTAAATCAATCGAAGACCACTCAGGGGGCAGTCAACCAAAGACCTCTCAGGGGCACCGATCAACCAAAGACTTCTCAGGCAGCAGGCAACCGAAGACCTCTTATGGGGCAATCAACCGAAGACTTCTCAGGGAGCAGCTAACCGAAGACCTCTCAGGGGGCGATCAACCAAAGACTTCTCAGGAAGCAGCTATCCGAAGACTTCTCAGGGAGCTGCTAACCGAAGACCTCTTAAGGGGTGATCAACCAAAGACTTCTCATGAAGCAGCTATCCTAAGACCTCTCAGGGGGCTATCAACCGAAGACCTCTCAGGGGGCAATCAACCGAAGACTTCTCAGGGAGTAGCTAACTAAAGACCTCTCAGGGGATGATCAACCAAAGACTTCTTAGGAAGTAGCTATCCGAAGACCTCTCAAGGGGTAGTTATCCGAAGACCTCTCATGGGGCAATCAACTAAAGATTTCTCAGGGAGCAGCTAACTGAAGACCTCTCAGGGGGCGATCAACCAAAGACTTCTCAGGAAGCAGCTATCCAAAGACCTCTCAGGGGGCAGTTATCCGAAGACCTCTCAAGGGGCAATCAACCGAAGACTTCTCAGGTAGTAGCTAACCGAAGTCCTCTCAGGGGGCAATCAACCGAAGACTTCTCAGGGGGCGATCAATCGAAGACTTCTCAGGGAGCAGTTATCCGAAGACCTCTCAAGGGGCGATCAACCGAAGACTTCTCAGGGAGCATCCAGCTAATCAAAGACCTTCAGGGGGCGATCAACCGAAGACTTCTCAGGGAGCAGCCAGCTAATCAAAGACCTCTCAGGGGGCGATCAACTGAAGACCTCTCAGGGGGCACCAGCCAGTCAAAGACCTCTCAGGGGGTGCCGATCAGCCAAAGACCTCCCGGGGGGCGCCACCTCAGAAAGCATAACACACCAACAATCTCTTCCAGTCTGGGAAAGCGACCGCCTCAGGTACGTGTCTCTTCCCTTCTTTTCTGAATTTTGGCACACTTAGGTACCTAAGTTCTAGAGTTTCCCAAAATTGGGGGCAACTGTAGGCACCGGGTCCCGAGGCGATCTAAGATCAGGATTACCCGATGATGAAAACAAAAGACCGATTTTCGGTGAGAAAGTGAGAATCGATTATTTCCATGTCAAAATTGTGTTTTTTTGAAAAATAATTAAAAATATATATTTTAGAAATTAAAAATTAAAAAAAGGGTAAAAAATATTAATTTTATGTCCTTAAGGGTTTTATAAAATAAAAAAATAAAAAAAATAATCGCGAGTGCCACTTGCGGCAGCGCGCGGGGGCGCCCGCTCGGCAGGCCGCCCCTGCGCGCCCCCCGCGCGCGCAGTAGGGCAACGCGTGCGCCCCTGCGTGCACGCTGTCCCCCCTTCACGTGGCCACTTTTGGCCGCCTGTCTCCTTTTCCTACATTTTCTAACTTTTCTTCTTTTTTCCAGTCTATTTTTGCCCGTTTCTTTCACCATCTAATGTATTTTTTGGGTAAGCAAAATGAAAGCCCTTTTGTTCTCTTCCTATTTTTGTCCAAGGAAAAAATTAAAGGGGGCCTTGTTCTTCATTTTGGAGTGTAACACCCCGAATACACCCTAGTCGGATTAGGGTAAGTTCAGGGTGTAACAGAAACCGAATATGCAAGAGCTAGGGACGGAAGTGTCAAAAAGGATATAATCATCATTAATTTGAAAGTTTCGGCAAGTCTCGATAAATTGGACAGTTATATCGTCGTGCCCTAAATGACGTGAAAAAAACTATTTGGTGATTAAAAATGTGTAATGGGATGATGGAAATGATTAATTGCGGCAAAGGATGTGACTGGTTTTATTTGTGTAAGGTAAGGGTATTTCGGTCATTTTGTAATTATGGATTAAATTGAATAAATTAGTTAAATCATGTGGGCCAATGTATGTAATAGAAAAGTGAAATGCCAATTGAAGGAAAAGAAGTAAGGAAAGGGATTAAAAGAGATGTTTGACATAAATATCAACTTTGGACCAATAAAGTGGTGACATGTGGCATTTAGAGGATTAGGATGGATTAATTTAGCCTTTGACTATTCTAAGGCCAAGGTTGGACGGGAAAGAAAAAGGGAAAAGAAAAGAAAGAGGCTCTTCTCCTCCTACCTCACGCCTATTCAAGCAATTCAAGCCAAGATGGATTTGTTCAAATTCTAAGAAATTAGATGCAAGATTTGGGTTAGGAAAAAGGTAAGTGGTGGGCTTGTCTCTCTTCCTCTCCTCTTCTCCTTAAAAGATAAGTAAGGATATGTGTAACTTTGAATTTTGATTGTTTTGTTTGGAGGGAACAAGAGAAGCTAAAGATGGAGTAAGGAAGAAAAGGAGACTATGCGGCTATTTAAACAGTTTGGGAGCAAAGGAAAAGAGGTTTGGAAACTCTTTAGTTATATATGTGAATTTTACTATGTTTATGTGTTTTATGAGTTATTTGAATGTTGTTATAATGTTATATGATGATGGTAGTGAGTTTTGATTTAGATTGTTAAGTTGTGTATGTGAATAGGAGTTTTGGGTGAAAACTGTAAAGCACTTGACCCTTCTTCGGTTATTAGGCTATTTTGGGAGTTTTAGGACCCAAAATGATATGACTCCAATACCATCTGAACGTTAAGACATATTACTATAAATTTCATAGAAATAAGCTTGAGCTAATGTTTGCTCTAAGTGTCTCAAAAGTGGTCCGGAAGTAACGGTATCTCCTCTGGCCGGATTCAGGGGAGCAGTAGAGGTTGTTTTGATCATATCTGTTGATTTTGGTATCCAAACGACATGAAACTTGTTCTATATTAAAGCTAACATCCTACATATTATTTGTTAAGAAGGACACTTTGCCTAAAAATGAGTTTTAGAGGTCTGTTTAGGCGGTCGAAGTTCGAAGTGGAAAGCAGTCTTGTGATTCGCTCTTATGAGAAACCTGAAGCGAGCTTCTGTCGCGAGCGCGACAGAATCTGCTTGAAATGTGTTTTTCTCCTTCTTTTGAACCTTTTGGTTGGTAGGAACCCTTGCCTACCTTTACCCTCTTCTAGTTTGTATATTTTATGATGTTTTCTCTTCTGGAACACTCCCGAACTTCATCGGAACTTCAGGAGACCTATTTGTTATATGTTTAGTGGTTGGAAAAGAGTAAATAAGTAGATATTACTTAGGAATGTAAGAGACTAAGGTTGTATACAAGAATAATGACTAAGGTATTTCAAGTCTAATGAGTCAAACACCTTTGAATTCATTCAACATTAATCTGATCTAAATTCTGTTAGGAAATTGGAGGCCAAACTCTATAAACTGTACTTTGGTCTTGTAGAATTATAGGGTTCTGATTCCCAATCCTTTGGGATACGTAGGAAGCTTGGGATATTCTTCCAAGTCCGAACCAAAGCGTCTAGATTTAGTTAGACATAAGCTAGTGTTTTAATTGAATTCTGTTAAACACCTGGATATTTGTTAAAAATAAATGTTATAGGTATGCGTCAATTTATAAGTTTATAGAGCTATCTATGACTCCAGTTTGAGTAAGATAATTGACAGTGTAGAATTTGTATGTGATATTGACATGGAAGTAAATGAATGTTTTATATATGTCTTAACTAAAGTTAAAATGAATACTTCGCATATCAAATATTAACTGGTCTTATATGATTGGCTAATTAATAAATAATCCTTAATAAATGGAATAGTATGAGTTATTTGTATTGGAATTTTTGAGGTTAACATACGTGGTTGAAAAAGTAATGTTTATAAAATTATTTGTGGACAATATAAGAATAAATATGTTTTATGTAAAGATCATTTAATTAAGAATAATATGAGTGCGATGCTTGACTGTGTCGCGAGCGCGACAGATGTCACGAGCGCGATAGAGGCCATTTAGTGTCTGTCGCGATCGCGACTACGGTCGCGAGCGCGATTGAGGCCTTTTAGTTTTCTATCGCGATCGCGACTACGGTCGCGAGCGCGACAGGGGCCCTTTAGTGTCTGTCGCGATCACGACTACGGTCGCGAGCGCGACTCCTTCCTATGTTATAAATATATGTCGGTTGAGCTTTTGAACATGAGCCTTGACTGTAATTTACATATGACATATTGTTTCAGATAAAATATGATATACCATGTAAGCTATAGTTGAAATAAATTGTTAAGCCATTAAATAATTAAATTATGATTGTAATTAAAGCCCATGGTTGGTTATATTTATATGAGCCATTGCTTTAGCTTATGTATAAGTGATACGTAAGATTGTTATATGACAATAATAATTGTATCTATTTATGAAAAATATGAAACTATAATATGTACATCATTAAAAGAAACAAGTATGTATTAGCCTGCATTAGTCCAGTCGTGGATAGTTAGGCATGTCTAATAGAGTCTATGTATGTGTAGCTGCAGCGCCCTTTGAACGATTTGGACCCTGATCAGGTCCCCGAATGGTTCCTCGTGAACCCCTATTATGTGTATGTGTATGGATCTTGTTTAAGGTTCGGTTCAGTGAAATGTTGCTTTCTGACTTGTACCTTTAAGGTACATTCTATTATGTGTTCGATTCGTACCCGTAAGGTACCATTCAGTACTCGTTATCCACCCTTTTTGACTTAGCAGGCATTAAATGAACATGAACATGTGAATCATACAATAAGTTATGAATTGATGAATACATATGTGAATACTGGTGTGAAAGTATGCATTTTGTTCTTGCAATCTAAATGTCTTATTGATTGAATAATTACATACTGAGGCATCTGTTAAGTAAGATGCGTGAAATGAATTGTGGACACCGAAAAGAAAGTGAATAAGTGCACAAAGTGACATGTATAAAATGTGGAAAAAGGTGTGTGTTTGTATAATTGATTTGTAACATTGATATACGGAGTAAATGGTTATTTTGATGACCTCTTTGAAAGTATCTAATTGTTATAATTGAGATGATTATATCTTTTATATTATGCTTTCCTTTGAACTCTTTTAACGGCCATTCTTAATGGTCGTCCATATTTATGTGCTTCCCACTAAGCTTTATGCTTAGCACGGATTTTCTTTTAATCCGTGTAGGTACTATTGATCAAGTTGTTCGAGAGTTTTTCGCAGCAGTCCAGGCCAATGCAAGAACTATGAAGTGGTTTTAGGATAGGATTTATATAGTCTTCAGAATGTATGTCAGATTTGTAAATCTAAATTATAAGTTTTGTAAAAGTAATATTGGTTATGTAAAAGATCTATCTCTAGTGAATTCTGAAGAAGTTTACTTTGGAATGTGAATGTATAAGGAATTTAAAGTTAACCATAATGTGTTATTGAAAACGAAAGAAATTTTATAATTCATATTTTAGCTTAAAGTTTTATAAGTTTTACATGGTTGTTCGGTAATGCCCTTGACCGTTGTCGTGAACCACCGGTTCACGGTACGGTTTACTACATACGGGTAAGGGGTGTTACATTTAGTGGTATCAGAGCATAGGTTTAGTCGGTTCTGGACTACTAAAGTTTAGAGTTTAGTCTATATAGTTTTTGCATTGGCCAATGCGGAGATTTTATTTTTGTATAAGTGTTGCGGTAAGAGTGGATAGACGTTGATGAAATCAGTAAGGATTTAGCTAAGAGTGATATGTGATAAGTTGTGATCAGTTTATTATGAATATGTTCCTACTATTAGGATGTTGGATGTAGTTGTAGAGATTCTGGTTAGAGATTATGTACAGTATAATATGAGTTATGCATAAGTTTTCCCTGAGGGGAAATATGGAATAAAGGATTAAATAATGCTGGATTATCTATAATTGGAAGTATTTTGAGGATGGTGACACTCTGTACACCTGTCAGCTACTTTACTGATGAGAGCAATTAGTTGAATGTGAAGCATCATGGGGGTTGGGCAACTTGCATTGCCATCATCTGAACTGCATTAATACATTGCATCATTTTGCATACATAAATCATTCAGCATCCACTACATTTACTTCCGTTATTCCTTTTTAATGAACATCAGACATGTGCATTTGCCTCAAGTGACAAGAAGCTGATAGAATGTACATTGAGTGTAATGAAGTTGAGTGAGTATAATAAGGAATTAGTTCTTCAAACTAGAAAAAAAAAAGAGTTTAGTGAATGTGTGTGAGTAATTATGTATTTTAAGGACGAGATGTTCTATAAGGAAGGAGCTAAGTGGAAAGATTGACATGATAATCATAGGATAAAGGTATATATAGAGATATATGATGAATTGAATATTGGGAATATGTGTATGTCAGGATTGTATCGGGATTTGAATAAGGAATAATTGATGAAAAATGTTATATGTACATATAATTTGATAGAGTGGATTGAGAATGACATTTGGGACACGATAGTGATAGAATGTAAACGATCCGCAACTCAAATTTTGGAGATATTTATTCTGTAAGAAGGATTTTCTGATATATGAAATGATACTAGTAAGAATGACTTGGAGTGTGGGATGATTACGTAATATGGTATATTGTGACAATGGCAGTTGATACTGATTTAGTGAGACGACTTGCTATTTGGACAGCAATGTCAATGATTTCTCAAGCAGATTATTATTGTTTCGAGATAATAACCATTAGGAACAAGGAACAATCAGAAGTTTAAGTAAACATTGAAAGTTGTATAAATCATACTATATGACAGGAAGTAATAAAGTGGATTATATAAGAAACAAAGTGTAATTATTATATGATAAGTCTAATGTTAGCGTGGGTGAATGTAGTAATAAAGATTTTGATATACAAAAAAATCAGATATAAGTGAATTTCGAGGACGAAATTCTTTTAAGGAGGGTAGATTTGTAACACCCCGAATACACCCTAGTCGGATTAGGGTAAGTTCAGGGTGTAATAGAAATCGAATATGCAAGAGCTAGGGACGGAAGTGTCAAAAAGGATATAATCATCATTAATTTGAAAGTTTCGGCAAGTCTCGATAAATTGGACAGTTATATCGTCGTGCCCTAAATGACGTGAAAAGAACTATTTGGTGATTAAAAATGTGTAATGGGATGATGGAAATGATTAATTACGGCAAAGGATGTGACCGGTTTTATTTGTGTAAGGTAAGGGTATTTCTGTCATTTTGTAATTATGGATTAAATTGAATAAATTAGTTAAATCATGTGGGCCAATGTATGTAATAGAAAAGTGGAATGCCAATTGAAGGAAAAGAAGTAAGGAAAGGGATTAAAAGAGATGTTTGACATAAATATAAACTTTAGACCAATGAAGTGGTGACATGTGGCATTTAGAGGATTAGGATGGATTAATTTAGCCTTTGACTATTCTAAGGCCAAGGTTGGATGGGAAACAAGAAAGAGACTCTTCTCCTCCTACCTCACGCCCATTCAAGCAATTCAAGCCAAGATGGATTTGTTCAAATTCTAAGAAATTAGATGCAAGATTTGGGTTAGGAAAAAGGTAAGTGGTGGGTTTGTCTCTCTTCCTCTCCTCTTCTCCTTAAAAGATAAGTAAGGATATGTGTAACTTTGAATTTTGATTGTTTTGTTTGGAGGGAACAAGAGAAGCTAAAGATGGAGTAAGGAAGAAAAGGAGACTATGCGGCAATTTAAACAGTTTGGGAGCAAAGGAAAAGAGGTTTGGAAACTCTTTAGTTATATATGTGAATTTGACTATGTTTATGTGTTTTATGAGTTATTTGAATGTTGTTATAATGTTATATGATGATGGTAGTGAGTCTTGCTTTAGATTGTTAAGTTGTGCATGTGAATAGGAGTTTTGGGTGAAAACTGTGTTAGAAAGGACTTGACCCTTCTTCGGTAATTAGGCTATTTTGGGAGTTTTAGGACTCCAAATGATATGAAACCAATAGCTTCTGAAAGTTAAGACGTATTACTATAAATTTCATAGAAATAAGCTTGAGCTGATTTTTGTTCTAAGTGTCTCAAAAGTGGTCCGGAAGTAACGGTATCTCCTCTGGCCGGGTTCAGGGGAGCAGTAGAGGTTGTTTTGATCATATCTGATGATTTTGGTATCCAAACGACATGAAACTTGTTCTATATTAGAGCTAACATCCTAAAGATTATTTTTTAAGGAGGACACTTTGCCTAAAAATGAGTTTTAGAGGTCTGTTTAGGCGGTCGAAGTTTGACGTGGAAAGCAGTCTTGTGATTTGCTCTTGTGAGAAACCTGAAGCGAGCTTCTGTCGCGAGCGCGACAGAATCTGCTTGAAATGTGTTTTTCTCCTTCTTTTGAACCTTTTGGTTGGTAGGAATCCTTGCCTACCTTTACCCCCTTCTAGTTTGTATATTTTATGATGTTTTCTTTTCTGGAACACTCCCGAACTTCATCGGAACTTCAGGAGACCTATTTGTTATATGTTTAGTGGTTGGAAAAGAGTAAATAAGTAGATATTACTTAGGAATGTAAGAGACTAAGGTTGTATACAAGAATAATGACTAAGGTATTTCAAGTCTAATGAGTCAAACACCTTTGAATTCATTCAACATTAATCTGATCTAAATTCTGTTAGGAAATTGGAGGCCAAACTCTATAAACTGTACTTTGGTCTTGTAGAATTATAGGGTTCTGATTCCCAATCCTTTGGGATGCGTAGGAAGCTTGGGATATTCTTCCAAGTCCGAACCAAAGCGTCTAGATTTAGTTAGACATAAGCTAGTGTTTTAATTGAATTCTGTTAAATATTTGTTAAAAATAAATGTTATAGGTATGCGTCAATTTATAAGTTTATAGAGCTATCTATGACTCCAGTTTGAGTAAGATAATTGACAGTGTAGAATTTGTATGTGATATTGACATGGAAGTAAATGAATGTTTTATATATGTCTTAACTAAAGTTAAAATGAATACTTCGCATATCAAATATTAACTGGTCTTATATGATTGGCTAATTAATAAATAATCCTTAATAAATGGAATAGTATGAGTTATTTGTATTGGAATTTTTGAGGTTAACATACGTGGTTGAAAAAGTAATGTTTATAAAATTATTTGTGGACAATATAAGAATAAATATGTTTTATGTAAAGATCATTTAATTAAGAATAATATGAGTGCGATGCTTGACTCTGTCGCGAGCGCGATAGAGGCCATTTAGTGTCTGTCGCGATCGCGACTACGGTTGCGAGCGCGATTGAGGACTTTTAGTTTTCTATCGCGAGCGCAACATGGGCCCTTTAGTGTCTGTCGCGATCGCGACTACGGTCGCGAGCGTGACTCCTTCCTATGTTATAAATATATGTCGGTTGAGCTTTTGAACATGAGCCTTGACTGTAATTTACATATGACATATTGTTTCAGATAAAATATGATATACCATGTAAGCTATAGTTGAAATAAATTGTTAAGCCATTAAATAATTAAATTATGATTGTAATTAAAGCCCATGGTTGGTTATATTTATATGAGCCATTGCTTTAGCTTATGTATAAGTGATACGTAAGATTGTTATATGACAATAATAAGTGTATCTATTTATGAAAAATATGAAACTATAATATGTACATCATTAAAAGAAACAAGTATGTATTAGCCTGCATTAGTCGAGTCGTGGATAGTTAGGCATGCCTAATAGAGTCTATGTATGTGTAGCTGCAGCGCCCTTTGAACGATTTGGACCCTGATCAGGTCCCCGAATGGTTCCTCGCGAACCCCTATTATGTGTATGTGTATGGATCTTGTTTAAGGTCCTGTTCAGTGAAATGTTGCTTTCTGACTTGTACCTGTAAGGTACATTCTATTATGTGTTCGATTCGTACCCGTAAGGTACCATTTAGTACTCGTTATCCACCCTTTTTGACTTAGAAGCCATTAAATGAACATGAACATGTGAATCATACAATAAGTTATGAATTGATGAATACATATGTGAATACTGGTGTGAAAGTATGCATTTTGTTATTGCAATCTAAATGTCTTATTGATTGAATAATTACATACCGAGGCATCTGTTAAGTAAGATGCGTGAAATGAATTGTGGACACCGAAAAGAAAGTGAATAAGTGCACAAAGTGACATGTATAAAATGTGGAAAAAGGTGTGTGTTTGTATAATTGATTTGTAACATTGATATACGGAGTAAATGGTTATTTTGATGACCTCTTTGAAAGTATCTAATTGTTATAATTGAGATGATTATATCTTTTATATTATGCTTTCCTTTGAACTCTTTTGACGGCCATTCTTAATGGTCGTCCATATTTATGTGTTTCCCACTAAGCTTTATGCTTAGCACGGATTTTCTTTTAATCCGTGTAGGTACTATTGATCAAGTTGTTCGAGAGTTTTCCGCAGCAGTCCAGGCCAATGCAAGAACTATGAAGTGGTTTTAGGATAGGATTTATATAGTCTTCAGAATGTATGTCAGATTTGTAAATCTAAATTATAAGTTTTGTAAAAGTAATATTGGTTATGTAAAAGATCTATTTCTAGTGAATTCTGAAGAAGTTTACTTTGGAATGTGAATGTATAAGGAATTTAAAGTTAACCATAATGTGTTATTGAAAACGAAAGAAATTTTATAATTCATATTTTAGCTTAAAGGTTTATAAGTTTTACATGGTTGTTCGGCAATGCCCTTGACCGTTGTCGTGAACCACCGGTTCACGGTACGGTTTACTACATACGGGTAAGGGGTGTTACATGGAGGACGGCAACAAGTATTCAAAAAAGACTTTATTTTTCGTCTTAAGTTTTTTCTTCTTCTCTCAAGCAAAAAACTGGTTTTGTTCTTCTTCAAAAATTCTTCAAAAACATTCTTAAGTTCTTTCTTCTTTTTCTCAAGCTTTAATTTATTTATTTTTCTTCAAAAAATATAATCCATTTCTTGGGTGATTTGAGCTTCGAAAATTAATTTCCT
The DNA here is from genome assembly GCA_947683425.1 of Excoecaria cochinchinensis. Lineage (NCBI taxonomy): Eukaryota > Viridiplantae > Streptophyta > Magnoliopsida > Malpighiales > Euphorbiaceae > Excoecaria > Excoecaria cochinchinensis. The sequence continues at coordinate 12,681,561 of CANTUQ010000004.1, forward strand.
TTGTTCAATCATCCACCAAAAATATTTTTTATAAAAATATTTTCTTAATTTATTTTAAAATATCAATTTCTATATTTTCTTCAAATATTCATCACCATAAATTCGACAAGGAAAATAAATCGAGACATTGTTTCTGCAATATAAAAAATTCTGAGGGTAAACATTTTTGGACTCGTTCTCATTTATTTTTTTGTATATCATTTATTGTTGTTAATATTACTTTTGCTATTATTATCATGTCTATCATTTATTTTTAGCATTTTAGGGTGGTTAATATTATTGTTGATATATCATTTGTTTGTTTTGGTTTGATTCTTTTGTAACTCCCTTTGGCTTCTTTTTCTCTATTATTGTTATTATTATCATTATTATTATTAAAATTATTATTATTATTATTATTTGTATTATTACTATTTGATTTGTTTGTTATTAGCATCATTATTCTACGTCTACTTATCTCATATTATTAGTATCATTATCACCACAATTATTTGATCTATTTATTATTAGTATTATTATATTGTGTCTTATATTATAAGTATTATAATATTGTGTTTTATATTATAAGTATTATTATTACGGCTATTGTTTGTTTATTATGATTAGTATTATATCATGGTATTTATTCATTATTATTTATTATGCTATCACTATTATTATTATTATCTTACTATTGTTATTGTTACTATTATTATTATTATTACTATTATCATTATCATCATTGATATTATTTTTGTTGTGTTGCATCATCAATATTATTGTTGTTATCATTATTTATCATTGTACCCAATATTCATTTTATCTTTACTTGATTAATTTTTAGAATTATTACTAATATTTTAATATTATTTTCCTGTCTGAGATTTATTTTGGGTTGCACTGTGTGAGCTTTTCCCGTGGCTCTCCTGTTGGGTCACAACGCATGGACAAGTACTCCGGTTTGGTGAGATCCTTTCAACCCTCTTTTTATGTGTTGCGTGTTTATTCGTAAATATTCATTTTATTTATGCACACGTGTGATAAAAATCACAAAAATATTTTCTATGATTAAATTGGTTTTTTGCTAATAAAATTGGGACCAATGTCCCTTGTTTTAGCCCAACAATAAAAACATCGCAATTAAAACAAAGAGTCAAATTTTCTCCAGAAATGGGATTACTCATCCCCGTTTTCATCAAACAACCAAAACGACTCTTCGAACCCTCTTTAAATAAACACGAAGGAACCAATGTTCCTAAACCTTCAAACGAGCGCGAAGGAAGCAATGTTCCTAAAACTTAAATGAATGCCCCGATTTATGTATGTCTCTCTTTAATGTTTGATTTTGTTTGATTATTTTAAATTTATGTTCATTTCCTTTTGGGCCCTTGTAATTTATTTTGGGGCAATGTTATTTAATTTTTGGGATTGTATTCCATCCCTGCCTAGATTTTTTAAACTCCTTTCATTGGGGTTGTATTTCGCCCCTTTTTCCCTTGTAATTGTGTGCTTGTGTGTTTATCGCTTTCATTTACCACTTTTCTTTATCGCTTTATTTATCGCTTTCCTTTCACCGCTTTCGAATGCTTGCGATACGCCTTTAAATTCAAATGCATTGATCGTGAGAGATAAGAGATATAATTTTAAGAAGTTAAAAACTCATTTATAATTAATCAAAGCATAAATAAGAGTGAAGTTCCGAACACCAATCTCTAGTCTAGACCATTAAGAGGTTAGAATCTTTTCCCAATTTCTTGTAAATTGGGTGGTGACTCCATGATATCTCAAAGGTGCCTATAGGCATCGTGAGGCTAGGTGGTTCTTCTTAATGTTCTATTTGGAGAAATACACCCATGATGTCTCGTGGTGCCCATGATCAAAAGATGCAAACCAATCCCTCGAATCCCAAAGGCAGATTCAACAGCAAGGGCCCTTGCTGGGTTTCGGCGCGCGTCACATGCACTATGTATTGTTATGCATATATGTTTGCCGTGTCGTGAGTGAGTGCCGGTAGCGCACCCGGCATCCTTCCAACGGGGGTGTAGGGGAGGGCGTGACATCGGACATACAAGATAAATTCAGTCCAACATGGTAAGGTCCATTTGTTCCTAAGAAGCTGCTATCAAAGGGAGCAATGATTATAGCAGACAGCAATGGGAACAAATTCAAGGAACAAGTCAACGGACTCCAGAGGTTCCAATGGCTAAAAATTAAAAATCTAAAGAAGAGAATAGAAGCCCCATGGGTCGAAAACCGAAAAAAGGCAGCCTTACTAAAAATGGGAGCTTTGTCAGGGTGAAGACCGAAAAAAGGCACCTTAGGCAAAAATTAGAGGCTCCAGAGAAAATGTCTAATCAAGAAAAACCGAGAGGGCTAATTTGAGATAAGAGTTTGATGCTTACAAGATTTACTTTGAGATTAGATGTAGTTTTGCATTTTGGATCGATGTTAAATGATGATCATATATGGGGAAATCATTTCGAAATGTACACGATTTTGCAAAAAGGAATAAAAAAGAAGACGCTCAACTTTAAAAAAAAAAGGCCATTAGAGATGAAAAACGTAACTAGCTCTCTAAGCAAAAGTTAGGCCATAGGGCAGGGTGAAAACCTAGAAAGAGGCAGTTTGTCCTATAAAAAATAAAAATTAATAAACGCAACTGGATTGAGTTGGCTCCATTCCAGGCAAAAGTTAGGCATAGGGTTATGTGAAAATCCCTAAAAGGACACATTTCTCACAAAAAAAAGCTATTGTGAAAATCCACAAGGGATGCACTACCTTTAATAAATGACCAACAGTACATGGAGTGATAAGGCGGCCCAAATAGTCTTCCTTCAAGCAATAATGCAGGGTTCATGACACGAGTCAAAATCTTGGGGGCAAAATGCTCATTGACCGGTGGGCAAAGATGCGCACGGATCGGTTCTTTTTGAAAGATTATGGGTCAGAACTCTTAAGCCAAGATGACACTCCTCTATGTCTTTGGAAGGCTTTAAATAATGTGAGCAGCAAAGTTGTACCCTCAACGGTTCCTTAACCACTAAGGAAGTGGTCTATCCTGTAACACCCCTTACCTATAAGTAGGGAAATTCACCTCTCAAGAAGAAAGAAGTTCCTCAATAGATAAGGATTGTCACGCACAACACTAAATAATGCATGCAATAACTAAAACATACATCAGAAATAGAATAAATTAAAACTTCTCAAAATTAAAACAAAGCATCGGTAGCTAGAAATACTGAAGCTTTCATTAATATATTAAACATATGCATTACAAAGCTGAATTACAAAATCATCTATTACATAACAGAATATACATAGCAAAAATGGTATCTTACAAGATACAAAATAGAGAGCTTTACATCAGAGAACTGGATTACAAAATCCAAAATTCAGAGTACAAAATCCTATACTACAAAACTCTCTCTCGATTGTGTTTGCCCAGCCAATGGCGGATTGATCTACCCAAAAACTCTAACTGCATCCACATCTGCACGGATGAAACACCCGTGCTAAGCGATAATGCTTAATGGAGAAAACAAAGAGAATACGACCACTCACAGTGGATGTCAAAAGCAATTCGCATACACATGGCACATACGAAAAACAAAGCCTTCTAAAATAATTCATAATGTGCACATATATTCAACAAATCCAATACTTCCTCAACATTATTCTTAAAAACTCATATTCTGAATTGAATCATAATAATACGCATCATATCAAAGTTATATATATAAATACAGTAAACCTGCCCATTCAAAATAGTGGATAACGAGTAAATGCATAGATACCCATAGGTAACAACAATTTCTTTCTAAATGCAGGGATACCCAAAGGTGTCAAAATAAATCTTTTCTTTTTGTTTCAAAATATTTTCGCATGGGATCTTGAACAAGATCCAAACTCAAGGGATCATGAGGATCCAAACAGGGACCTGATCAGGCTCAAAAAATGCATGGCTGCAGCTATCTATCCACTTATTTGACTATCACAGGTTAGGCATTAATACAATATCCCATACTCATCACATAATAATTCAAAAATATCTTGAGGTAAATGCTACGATTCAATATCATCTACTAGACAATAATCCAATAGATAAAGACTAAAAGTAATAACATACTCAAAACACGCATATAAAAGAAAATTCAAAAATTCAATTTTCAAAACAGGGGGCTTTTACACGGCGGTATAACCAAACCTTACCGCCATGTAAGGCATTTCCCACGGTGGTAAGGAAAAAACCATACTGCCGTGTAGCCTTCCGAGAAAAACTCCTCTGAAACATAATGCATTTACAAGACGGTATGACTAAACCTTACCGCCGTGTAAAAATGCACCAGAGCAATTCCTCAAAACAAAATAGATTTACATGGCGGTATGACAAACCCATACCCCCGTGTAAACCCACGGAAAAGCAAGACTCAACCCAGAATTTCGATCAGACGGTGGTAAGGCATTGCATACCGCCGTGTGACTCATCAAAAATCCAGAATATTAAGCTTATACACTTTCCTAAACTTCAACCCAAACTCCAATTTCCACACTTTACTTAATTTATGCCTTCTAAACTTAATTCTATAAAGTTCAAACTCCTAATTAACTTCTCAAGCAATTTAATTTATTAATTAAACCAAAATCATACCAAAATCACTCCTTTCATCACATTATCACATTAAAAATTTTACTACAATCATCATCCCTTCTAAATTCAATACAAAACTAACAACACTCATGTAAATATACATATAATCATGCTCAAAATTATCAATTACTAGAAATTTAAATCATAGATCAATATTATTCAAAACACAAAATTCTTAAACCTTGAGATACAAAGCTCCACCACAATCACTTGGACGAACTCCATCCAACCTTCTCTTTCCATTTTGCTTCCTTAGTAGAACATTCTAAACATCATATCAACCAAACCACAAATACAAAAACTCAAAACCCATACATACCAAAAGAAAACGGGAAGAAGAGAAAGAAAGAAGAGAAGAACAATCACCAACCACAAACCTGGAAATTTGCCAAAACTAACTCCAAATTCACAAATTGCATTGACAATCAAAGGATCAAAGTTAAGAAGAAGAGGAGAAGAAGAAAAGGAAGAAAAAGAAAGAGACAGTGAGGAAGAGGCAAAAACGTAAATTTTTGTCCCTCACTCTCTCTCTCTGTGACGCGCGCCGGACCCCGATGCGCCGCCCTTTCGGACCGCCCGCACGTGGGCGATCGGGGCATTTGCGGGTCCGTTTGCATCTGGCAATAAATCGCAAGTGACTCTATGTTGGGCAACAAAGAGGTATCATGGAGTCGCCACCCAATAGAACATTAGGAAAGTTACTCTCGCCTCGGAGAGCCTAAGACTGCGCTTGGTATCCATTTTGGGCCGGCTAGAGGGGGTCTTGGAAGGTAAACTTCTCGCCCAAAAGAGCCTAGGATTAGCGCTAAAGCCTCGTGACCCAAGAAGTATTTTGGAGGATAACCTCTAACCTCTCGAGCCCAAAGACCAGAGCTGGGTCCGGGATTTCTCATCTATTTCTACCTCAATTAGCTTATGATCAAATTTTAATATCATTAATTCGCTCTCTCTCCACACTATGCAGTTTAATTAAAGAGCACATTTATTCACATTCGGAAAGCAATAAATGATCAGATAGATAATAAAAGCGGTAAATTACAATAATACAAGGAGCGGAATACAACTCCCTTTTGTAAATGTGCGGATCATACATAAATCGGGACATTGCTTATTCTGAGGACTTTGGTCCTCGCATGCGTTGTTATTAAAATTGAATGTTTTCATTGTGATGATCTTTATTGGATAAAAATAGGGCATTGGACCCTTTTGCATTTTATACAAAACTCATTTTATTTAAGTACAAATCGTTGGTCTATTTTTACATTCAACGGGATAAAAGTGCTTATTCATATACATAAAATAATCAATGAATGAATAGGCAAGAGAAATAAATCAAGAGGTTTAAGAAAACTAAACCGGACAAAATCCCCCACGCATGGTAGGCAGCCGCTCAAGCTCGGGATTATCCAAGAGATCCAATATACACTCATAGAAAGTTAAGAGATGTTAATATACATAAAATTAACACATAAGAAATCGAAAGGATTGAATAGAGGTAAAAATGATGATAAAACTTGGAGACAAAACCCACCGACGGCCTTTCCTGGTCGACCGACGGGCGTCGGTTTGGTTATTCGACATGCCGGTTTGTTACTCAAAAAGGGGGTCTGTAGGTGGGTGACCGACGGGCGTCGGTCATGAAGATGACCCATCGGTCACCTCTGTCTCCGGAAAACAGAAGGGAAACAAGGGCTTTTCAAGATCAAAAAGCAAGTTTTATCCAAAAGAGGAGATGGGGGAGTCAGAATGAAGAAAAGTAATGAAAAATATTCAATAATTTCAAAGGATGAATAAATAAACGATGAATGATTAAATATGAGATAGAAATGGAGAGAGAATCCGGAATATTTACCCTCAGATAGTTGCCTTGGGTAGGATTTTGGTGTCGGTTAGATCCCCGCGCGTTCCACGAGAAATAAGAGAATGAAAGATTAGAGAGAGAAAATGAGCTATTTCACCTCCGATCCTTCAGAAAATCGATTTTGGAGTCCAAATCTAAAGAAAACTAATTAGCTTTTAGTTCCTTTGATCGATTTGATCCTTGATTAAGTAAAGTTCTTTGGAAAAGGGTGTTTTTTGGAGGAGAGAGAAAACGTGCTTGAATTTTGGCAGAGTTTCCTTTCTTGAAAAAATTTCCAACCCTTTTGAAGTGAAAATCCGGACCTTATATAGCCAGACACGACCGACGGGCGTCGGTGCGTAGAGGCGGACTGACACAAGGACACTTCCGACGGCCCTGCCACATCCACCGACGGGCGTCGGAATGGTTGCGTGCTCCGGGAAACCAGGCGGCTCCTGACAGGGGCGGTGACTTTCCGACGGGCGTCAGAAAATACCCTGAGCCGTCGGTGACTCAAAGCGACGGGCTATCTCCACAGACGGGCGGGCCGTCTGTGGAGGACAAAAAACCTTTTTGACTTGAAAAACTTCCGTTTTCTCCCCCTCTGCCCGGGAAGTGTAGAAAAACCCCATTTCTCATGGAACGCGGGACTAAAACCTCCAAATTCAGCCTCCCATACAGGCTTGAACATTGATTTCATCATAGGGTAACCTCTGATCTGGACCGCTCCATGACACGGTGCTTACAGTTGCCCCCAGTTTTGGGGAAACTAGCGCACAAGCGCCTAGATAAGCCAAAACTCAGAGAAAGGTTGGAAAGAAAGCGTACCTGCGACGGCTTTTCACCTTCCGTGCCTTTTGCCGGATAGATCTCATCTCGATATGTAGGGCTTGGTGAGATGCAGCATGCTTTGGCTACAACCTCGATCTGGTGAAGTGCGGCACCTTCTGACCACAGCTTCGCTTGGTGAGATGTAGCACTCTCTGGCTACAGCCTCGATCTGGTGAAGAGCAGTGTTTCTCTAACCGCCACTTCGATTGGTGAGACGCAGCACTCTCTGGCTACAGTCCCGATCTGGTGAAGTGCAGTGTTTCTCTAACCGCCACTTCGATTTGTGAGACGCAGCACTCTCTGGCTACAATCTCGATCTGGTGAAGTGCAGTGTTTCTCTAACCGCCACTTCGATTTGTGAGACGCAGCACTCTCTGGCTACAGTCTCGATCTGGTGAAGTGCAGTGTTTCTTTAACCTCCACTTCGATTTTGGAGTGTGAAAACTCCGTTTGTTTCCTTGTTTTGAAAAAAAAAATCTCTTTAATCGATGTCTATGCTCAGGTCGGTATTCCTTTGTACCTGTGAGATAAAAGATTTTGTTAATTCACGATTGAATGGTCATCTTTTGACCTGTTATTGATTATTATTCTTTTGTTGTTTGTCTTTGTTTCGTGTTATTTTTTCATTGTCATTTTTATCGACACATGAGTAAATATGAGAATATACACTTCCTGTGGTGTTATTTAAGCAATTAATCGAAAAGAAAAACATGCAAATAATGAAGCAAAAGTTTTCCACTAGAAATATCATTTTTGTACAATGCATATACAAGAATATAAGAATATACAAGAGATACAAAAATAACTCCCTGAAGCTCAGAGAGGTGTGTAGTCTGAAGGCTCATCGGGATCCTCATCATCCGATATATGCACGGTCCCTGGCGGAGGTGGACGGGCCTGAGGTGGTGGCGGAGCTGTAGAGGGTCTTGCCTCGTGATCGTGGGCTCGCCTGAACTAAACCTGAGCGTAGCCGTCCAAGAAGGGCTGGGTACAAGTGCCCAAAAACCCTAAGGTCTCTGAGATCTTGTCCCCCAACTTCTTGAAGGCTTGGCTCAGCTAAGTGGTCTGCTCTGCGGCGGCCGTCCTCCTATGCTCTAAGCTCTGCTCCGTCTGCTCCTTGAACTCTCTCATGGTCTGAGAAAGAGGAGGGAGAATCCCCTCTATCGCCTGGACGCGGGATTTCAGAGAGTCAAGTGACTCATCAATCATCTGAAGGGTCATATCGACCCTCTGAGACGCCTGGTCCTGTGATGTCCTCACATCATGAGCGAGCTGCTGCCTCAACTCCCTCTGTCCTTGAGCAATCTGCTCAACCAGCCTCATCTACTCTCCCCTAAAGGCCTCCAGGACTCGAGTCTGCTCATCTCTAAAGGCATCCATGGCCCGGGTCTGCTCCCTCGCTGCGTGCTCCATGTAGCCTGCCTGCTCTCGGGATAGGCGCTCCACCGTCTGAGACTGCTCCTGAATAGCAGCCTGCTGGCGATCCAACCTCTCATGAATGGCCCTATCCCTCTCATCCTGTCGCCGCTCAAAGGCCATAAACATGGAGGAGAGGAGCTGGAAGTAGTCCGGCTGAGCTGGCGGTGGCTGTGGCGCTGGCTCGGGTGGTGGTGCCGAAGAAGTGGATGCTCCAAGATCGCCTCGGGAGTACGGATGGTATCTCCCGGAGGGCTCGCGGGTAGGCCTCTGTACCCTGGTACTCGGCGACGGGGCTGGAGTCGGGGCCCTAGATGCCGGTGAAGAGGCGAAGAGATCGTCCATCGTGATCTCAAAATCGAAGTCCGAGGGGGTCCTGGGAGGCTCCTGCTGCTGTGGCGGAGGCACTGCCTGTGACTGAGGAGGTGGAGGAGGCTGGTGCTCCGGCTGAGGCTCAGTCTATGGAGGCTGAGGTTGTACCTGCGGAGGGTGAGGCTCGGGCTCTGGCTGTGGAGGCTGCTCCTCCTGGTGCTCTGGATGATCAGGATCTGCCCCCAAGGGTGGAAGGTTGAACATCTGCCGGGTCTCGTGGATAGTCAACACCCTATAGGCCTCTGCCTGGCCAGAAATCGGGGAGATCATCCCCATCTGAACTGCCGCTGCAGCGTCTACATGAATCCCCTCCGGCAAAGGTCCTCTCAACCTCTCGGGGTTAAACCCCAAACCCAACAGTAATTGAGTGATGACTCCTCCTACCATCACTACTGGTGTCGATCCTCTGCCAACTCTGACCAGGTTGGCCAAGATCTTGTGGCTAATGTTGAGACGCTGGCCTGCCACCATAGCCCAAAGGCTCCAGATCTCGGCCGCGTTAAGCGACCCTGGATTACCAGCTCGACCAAGGTACGAGCTGGAAAGCACTCTGTGCAGATACCGGAGTGCTTGAGACACCAGTACGGTGCTCTTCGCTGTATCGTGATCGTACAGCACTCCTGGTATAGCAATAGCCGCCCAATAGGCGCGTCTCACCGCTCGCCGCGGGATCTCAACCTCCTCTCCCGTAGGGAGCCCCATGGCCTGAGCAAACCTCTGCCTGGTGATGCTGACATAGTCGCCATAAAACCAAAACTGAACCACCCCCGGGTCAGTATCTGCACTCTGAAAGCCCGTGTAGCGGAGAGTGGCCAAGACCTGATGGGTGGCCTCTGGAAATGTCTGGAAGGCAGGCTCGAGAAACTCTGTCCAACCAGCTCCCTCAGCAAGTAGATCAAACTCCGGGGCCAACCCAAGGGCCTCTAGAAACGGGCGAGATACAAAGCGGCTGGCCCGCAACTCCACCTGAGCTAACGCTCTGTACCTCTGAGCGGACTCGTCATCCATCCAAGCCGGAGCCTCAAGCTCGGGCTGGGCCTGTAGTGCTCTGCGTCTGGGAGGCATCCTGTAAAAGGGAAGGAGTCAGATAGCGAAAACTTGGCAAAACAAGCACTATCAAGTTTATTTTCTAAAATCTAAGATCCATCTAGGCCTTAACAGGGCAATGGCGGCCCAATCATGAGATAAAAAAGAGAAAGGTAATGACAGATGAAAATAGCAAACATCCTGTCTAAGGCAGTAGCCTAACATGCTTTGCACGTATCATGGTAAAAGGAACATGCAATCCTCGTGGAGATAATTAAAGTGAATAAGGATGGGCTTTCTAAGCCCTAGGACATGCATTATACATGGAAAACAAATAAATATTCAATTCTAGAATAAATAATAAAAATTTGGGCAGCACCCTGGCAGGGATGTGCCCAACCCCCTGCATGAAAAAGCAAAATAATAGGCCTCAGGCCTTAATAATATTAAACGCATGTAAATGGGGCGCACCCCGGCAAGAGTGTGCCCCCAACAACTCAAAATAATGGCCTCATGCCATAAAAGCAAATCATGCTCAGAAGTGGTGCGCTAACAAGATGCATTTCTAAGGCACCAAGATCATAGAAAAACTCTATTTCTATGTGATCATGCAAAAGTTCGGATTAAAAAAAAAATTGGGCAGCATTTCCCCCTAAATTCTAAAATTATCCAAAGCTCCTTAAAGTTAAAAGGAAGAAAGAATGTAAAAATAAATTGAATAAAAGCAAAAGAAAGTAATTATTTACTTACTTGTAATCCGGAGGAGTGTAGAAACTGGAGAAATATAAATATTCGGGCACCGGGTGAGTATATAATGCGAAAAAACGAAGAAATCGCGAAAAAATAAGAAGAAAAGACTCAAAAATCGCTAAAAACTGCTTAGAAACCGCTTGAGAGAGGAAGAAGAAAGGGATAGCAACGTTTGCGCCGTCTGTCACTCGCCCTTATATAGAATTTCGTGACCGACGGGCAGAGCTTCTATACAAGCGGCCGACGGGCTGGCCGTCTGTCGCGCAATAAATGCGAATTAATGCGCGTGATGATTGCAATGATGACGCATGCATCTGACAGGTGGACCTCCGACAGGCAGGCCGTCTCTATAGAGGGGCGGTCAGGCCGTCCCTGTAGAGAGGCGGGCAGACCGTCGCTGTAGAGGGGCGGGTAGGCCGTCGGTGACCCTTCCCTATATAATCTGCAAACTTTTTTGTCTCTTCATTTTCCAACGCTTTGGGCCTTTATTATTCTCAAAAATGTCTTCCCCTCCTGCCAAAAGGATGCACCGTATTTTAGATGACAAACACACTTAGGGAGAAGGCGGCCTTTCCTCCCTGGCTGGGCTGAAATATCTGTGCCGGGTGAAAATCGACCAGAACCTCCTCCTGGCGGCTACCCACTTCTGGAACCCCCGATTTCACGTCTTCCAGTTCACCTATCAGGAACTGTGCCCTCTTTCTGAAGAATTGGCTTCCATTCTGGGAGCCCGGTTCCCTCCTGGCGCTTTGCCCTGTATCCCCCAAAGCGGTCTATTTCAGACCCGGGACGTAGCCCTAGCTCTTGGCATATCCCCCTCGGAGGCCAACCAACTGATTCCTCTGAGTTCCTCCTTTGCTCTGGAGCCACTGATCGAGGCCCTAGATCAGTTCACCGACATTCCCACCTATCGGGTAAGCATCACGTTTCTATTCTGCATGGTGAATTTCCGTACTGTTGTTCCAGGAGGCTTGACAGGTGACTTTCATCTGTTTGGGGTTCTGAGCGACTTTCATCTGGGAATGTCCCCTCTACCACTTGTATTGGCCGAAACCATCTTGGGTCTGGACGCTGTGAGCTCTGGGTCCACTACAACCTTTACCGGTAGCCCCTTATTACTCCAGGTACGTCATTATTTTAAAGGTAGTGCGTCCCTTATGGATTTTTACACTAGCTTTTCTTTGCGGGAGGTGCGTCCTTTCGGATTTTCACACAACCCTGTGCCTTATTTTTGCCTGAAGTAAACCCTACTTACTCCAGCGGCTTATTTTTTTATTTTTTTTTTCTGGCTACAGGAAAAACTGAAGATGCTGTCTGAACCACCCCCTCGAGTCACTCCGCAGTACTCGCCAAGCCATTTCTTGCCTCGTCGACGATTGCATGGGTGTGCCACGACTGGTGAAGGGATTACCAGATTTAGTGAGCTGTCAGATGATGATATCAGTTTTACATCTGCCTGGCTCCCGCTGTCTCATGCGGTCACCGATGGGTCATCGGGTTGTGTTCCCCTCTGCGGCCTCCGCCAGGCCACCTTCTGTATCACCTCTCGATGTTCACGGCAGCTTGGGATGACCCAGGATATAGTGAGGGTTCCCCTATATATCTTTCTGAGGAGGAGATCTCTCGGCTGCATTTGCTTCCCGATATCATGAGCTATGGGGTAGATTACCTGTGAAGACCGTCATACCAAGGTTCGGCAACCATTCTGCATCCTCAACCAGCGGGTACAAGAAGTGGATCCTCAGCCCAGCCTCCGATAATAGGACTCGAGGGCTCAAGCATCTGATCGGCGAGAGCAGCAGCAGGACCTAGTTTAGCCTACATGTGTATTTCTTTTTGTGCTACATTTCTTTTTAATGCAGAACTAGAAAATGACAAAAGTGAAAAGAATAATATTCATCCCTTTCACGAGTTTTGTGTGCATTTCTAGATAATTTCAGCATACATGATCAGTTTTGGCATTTACTCAGCTGCTTATGCACTATCAATACATGAAACCAAATTTTAACAGCATCAACTCCTGTTACCGATCGGCCCTCTCGGGTTTTCACGATCGGACATTTTCTCTCATGCCTCTAATTTTTGCACAGGATGCCTTTTTTCGGTTTTCACCCTGTCGAGGCGCCCAATTTTAGCATAGCCGCCTTTTTTCGGTTTTCGACTTGCAGGGCATTTTTATTCGCTTCTTTTTATTTTGGTCTTTAGCCGTGGAACCTTTTGAGTCTGTCGACATTGATCAGCTCTTTGAATTCGTTCCCATCGCTATCTGATAAGATTGCAGCCCCCCTGGACAACAGCTTCTTAAGGATGTACGGCCCTTCCCAGGTAGGTCTGAATTTCCCCCTGATGTCTGGTATTCCTGGCCTCATTTGTTTGAACACCAAGTCCCCTTCTTTCAGCGGGTGCTTCCTCACCTTCTTTCCGAAAGTTCTTGCTAATCTCTTCTGGTATATCTAATTGTGATAATAAGCTTTCAGCCTACTTTCATCCAGTAAGTTCAAGTGCTGCAATCTTTGCTGCGCCCATTCGGCTTCTGGGATTTGGGCTTCCATGACCACCCTTAGCGATTTAAGCTCTATCTCTACCGGCAACACTGCTTCCGTTCCGTATACCAGGGAGAATGGTGTAGCGCCTGTAGATGATCTTACTGTCGTTCTGTATCCCCACAGGGCGAAGGGTAACTTCTTAGCCCAGTCTTTGTAGGTTTGGACCATTTTGGACAAGATCTTCTTCACATTCTTATTGGCGGCTTCTACTGCTCCATTCGCTTGCGGTCGGTAGGGAGAGGACTTATGATGCTCAACACCATACTTCTCGAGAAGTTTTCTGGTCTCACCCATAAACTGCACTCCGTTATCAGACACTATGTGATGAGGGAGGCCATATCTGCATATCAAGTTCCTCTCTATGAACCTGGCCATATCCCTTGCGTCAATTTTCTTAAAGGATTCTGCCTCGACCCATTTGGTGAAGTAGTCGATTGCGACTATGATATATCTGTGCCCATTGGATGCCGTAGGGCGAATCTCTCCAATGATATCTATCCCCCAAGCAGCAAACGGCCAAGGTGACGTTAGGTTATGTAGCTCTGATACGGGCAGGTGTCTCAGATCCGCGTACTGTTGGCACAATTGACATCGCTTGACATACTTTGAACAATCAGTGTCCATCGTGAGCCAATAAAAGCCTTGCCTCATTATCTTCTTGGCCAAGGTCAAACCATTCATGTGGGCCCCGCAGAGCCCCGCATGGGTTTCTTCCATTACCTTGCGCGCTTCTCTTTCATTCAAGCACCTGAGCTGGATCCCGTCTGACCGTCTTTTGTACAACACCCCTTCCAAGGGTATGAACTGAGTAGATAACTTACGTATCATCCTCTGGTCTTTTTCAGTGGCCTCTTCTGGGAATCTATCGCTTTCCAAGTAATTCATGATATCAAAGTACCATGGCTTGCCGTCTGACGCCTCGACCTCCATCACTGGCTTGGTTTCAAAACTAGGCTTATCAGAGCTCGAAATTAGCACCGGTTTCATGGCCATTCCTTCAGGGTTATCCCACATTGACACTAAGGTTGCCAACGCATCAGCCAAACGGTTCTCATCTCTGGGCACAAAGTGGAAAGTGCACGTCTCAAACTGCCCGCACATCCCTTTCAAATATTTAACATAGGGGACCAGTCGTTCTTCTTTAACGGCCCATTCACCTCGGATCTGGTTTATTACCAAGGACGAGTCACCAAAAACCTCTACGTTTCTTGCCCCCAACACAGCCAAAGCTTCTAATCCGAAGGTGCACGCTTCATACTCAGCTTCATTGTTGGTTGCTTTGTATCTTAGTTTCTTAGTAAGAGGAAGCTTCTCATTATCTGGGGTCGTCAGGATGATTCCGACTCCGGCTCCTTTGTTGTTCACCGCCCCGTCAAAATGCAACTGCCATCCTTGAACAGAAATCGTGCCTATGCTCTCGTCAGGAAAGGTAAACTCGGGGGTGTCCCCTTGGATAGGATGTTCAGCAAGAAACTCGGCTACAGCTCGCCCCTTAATAGTCTTGCGGGTGATGTATTGCACATCGAACTCTTGTAGCAAGAGCAGCCACCTCCCCATCTTTCCAAGCAAAGATGGTGCCTCCTGCAAATATCTTAAAGGATTCTACTTGGCTACGGCCTGAACCTTGTATGAGTGGAAGTAATGTCTTAGCTTCTTTGATGCCCAGATCACCGCAAGGCAGATCTTCTCCACTTCAGCATATTTTATTTCGTAAGCCATGAACTTCTTGCTGAGGTAATAAATTGCAAACTCCACCCCAAATTCATTCTCTTGAGCCATCATGGCGCCCACCGAACCGTCTTCTACTGCCATATACAGTATAAGTGGTTTAACAGGTTGCGGAGGCCTCAGTACTGGTGGATTTAACAGATACTCCCTGATATAATCAAAGGCTCTCTGGCAGTCTTCATTCCAGACTACGGGCTGATTCTTTCTAAGCAGCTTGAAAACAGGTTCGCATATCGAAGTGAGCTTGGCAATAAACCGGCTGACATACTGCAGTTTGCCCAGGAAACTCCTTACATCTTTCTCTTTTTGTGGCACAGGCATCTCTCTGATAGCTTTCACCTTACAATTTCTATCCCCCTCTGACTGACGACGTGTCCCAACAGCTTTCCTGAAGTCACCCCGAAAATGCACTTCTTGGGATTAAGTCGCAGATTATACTTGTCGATCCTGGTGAAGAACTTCTCTAGAGCTTCAAAGTGTCCCTCTCGGGTGGCTGATTTGACCATCATATCATCGACATACACCTCCACTTCTTTGTGAATCAGGTCGCTTAGGATCTTGGTTGCCATCCTCTGGTATGTGGCCCCCGCATTCTTCAGGCCGAAAGGCATGACCCGATAGGCATAAGTGCCCCACTCCGTGATAAAGGCAGTTTTAACCCGGTCAGCTATCTTGTTCAGGATCTGGTTGTAGCCCACATATCCGTCCCCAAAGCTGTACATAGCGCAATTGGCGGCACTGTCTATCAATACATCAATATGGGGTAGTGGAAAATCATCTTTAGGGCAAGTCTTGTTAAGATCTCGATAATCCACACACACCCTGACCTTTCCGTTCTTCTTAGCCACAGGAACCACATTCGCCAGCCAAGTAGGATACTGGACTTCCACAAGAAATTTAGCTTCGATCTGCTGTCGGATTTCCTCCTTAACCTTGTCAGCCCATTCTGGTCTTAGCCTCCTCAACTTCTGCTTCACAGGCTTGCAATCTGGGTAAGTCGGGATGGCATGCTCCGCCACGGCTCGGTCAATCCCCGGCATGTCCTCGTAGGTCCAGGCAAAGACTTTTTCATGTTTTCTTATTATTCTCTCAAAATTTTTTCTCTCCTCAGGAGTTATGTTTGATGCTATTAGAATTTCTCTCGGGTTTTCCGAGGTTCCAAGATTGAAAGGCGTTGTGTCAGTAGAATCAATGTCAAAAATTGATGGAATATGATCATGTTCATGCATGTTGAAATCATTAGAAACATCGCACAAATAAGTGAAATTGTTCATCTTATTGATAATATTATGATTATCATTTACATCATAAAAGAGTTCTGGAATAAAAAGACAATCTAGGCTAGAGTCTTCTTCTGCCGCTCCCAAGGTTGACGCCGTTGCAGCTTGCTCACTGACTTTCTGGTTTAGGAGAGGTCCTTTAGGCGCGTCAGAAGAAATTTTCAAATCCTCCAGTCCCAGCTCTAAATCTGCTATCTTCCCTTTTCCTCTCAGCCTGGTGGCTACCATCTTCTCAGTAACGACCTCCTCGAGCTCGCACTTGTCCCAAGTGATCTCCTGAGTCATGACTTCCTCATCCCAAAAGTCTTCAGCGGTCTTGATAAACCCGACATGCCAGTCATACACATCATTAAAAATCTCAAAGCCAGGGACAATCCTCCCATCTACCCACTGCGGTTCATCTTCACCAGTATAAGCACATACTGAGGATGCGGGGACAAAGCTTTCTGAAATGTGGGGGATCCTGTCTGTTACCCTCTTCTTGCCGAAGCCACCTCTGTACCCCAGACCTTTCCGGTTCTTCTGCCCTCGAGTGGTGATCGCGGTCTGCAGCCCTTGAGAGCTTCTACCCAATCCAGCCCCAGGAAGATAGTGCATCCTCTTCATCATACTAACCACAGCCGGGCTATCTTCTGATCCGTGCTCTTCCTTTATCATGGACACGTGGAAACCACTGAATGGCTGATTGGCAATTTCTAGCGCTGAGACCTGGTTTTCCCTGGCCGCCTTGATAGTCACCACCTCCCCTTCGTGCGGGAATTTTATCATCTGATGCAGTGTGGATGGTACTCCTCCTAATTTATGAAACCAGGGTCTCCCTAGCAAAGCCGAGAAGTTAGCAGGAATGGGCAGAACTACAAATTCAACTTCCACTTCAATAGGTCCTGTCTTGACCAAAGTCTTGAAGGTTCCTGAGGCTTGCCTCCTCGAGTTATCGTAGGCCGTGATAGTTAGATCGGATCCGCTGAGCATATCCTCGCTTAAGCCAAAAGCTTGTAAAGCTACCAAAGGGCATACGTTGATAGAAGACCCATCGTCCACCATGACGCAAGCAATGTGCTTGCCGCTAATCTGCGCTTTAATGTACAAAGGTCGGTTATGATTGCGTCCTTCTGCCGTAAGTCAGCGTCGGAAAAGATCAACCTCTCCTCGGATCCTCCCTTGATTAAACCCAAAAGTTCTGACGGGGAAATCGTGGTGGCGACTGTGGCCTCAACCAAAGCCTCTACTACCTTCTGTCTGTGAGAGGGAGATTGCCTCAACAGATCCCAAATGGATATCTGGGCTGTGGTCTTCTTCAATTGCCTTATAATCTGTTCCTCCTCTGGCTCTTTCTCTGCCAATGGCTGTACTGGCTCAGGTAGCTTTGCAATCTCGGGGATCACCCTTCCACTTCTAGTGACAGCGCTTATCTCTCCCTCGTCTCCATCGGAGCCCCACAGATCAAGGTTCAATCCTTCTTCACCCTCGGCTTCTCCACCGCTTTCACTGCTAGACCAGCAATCAAGGGTCGCCACAACTGCTTTCTCCTTCTCATTCCCGGAATTACCAACAGCAGACTCCTCATTCCCATACAGATCTTGTAGCACGTACCACTCCGGCAGGCCAGATTGGATCATAAACACAGGTGGGGGTACGGCATTATAACTGGGCTTCTTCTCAGTTTCTCTCTTCTCAGGGTCAGAGATCTGCTTGCTATCAATTAAATCTTGAATAGAGTGCCGGAGCGCTTTGCATTTATCAGTGATATGGCCTGAGTGCTGGTGGAATGCACATAATTCGTTGTCCTTATGTCCCGGTTTCCCTTGTGTCAAAGCTGGCCTAGGAGTTAGAGGACGCAATTTTCCTTCCTTCATCAGCCTCTTTATGACCCAGGATAGTGGTCTCCCCAAGTTCGAAAACTTCCTCTGGGTGGCTACCACAGTAGCAGACACTTCACCCATTCTTCTAGTGCCGTTACTGGGACCTGCCAGGCTACTGGCTCCTTGACCGGGGTTGGCCCTTTTGGCAAAATCATTGTTAGCTTTTCGGGTCAAAAACTCCCCCTCTGCTTCGATGGCTATATCTTTGAGAGACTCCCAGTCCTTTAACCCCTTCATCCTCAATCCCTCCTTCAAATACGGGCTCGCGTTCTTAATGAAAAGACGAATATGATCTTGGGTATCAGGCTTTCGGCGCATCTCCATCACTCGGTTCCGCCATCGGGTAAGGTACTCATGGAAGGATTCCCCGGCCTTCTGCTGGAGTAACTCAAGATCTTTCAGAGTCACCTCCATTCTGGTATTACAGTCGTACTGTTTCAAAAACTCCTCAGTGAGCAGATCCCAATCTTCTTTAGTGCGGCGGTCAAGGCCGTGATACCAATCTATAGCATGGGAGGTCAGACTCAGACAAAAGTATTCTACCTTCTGCTTCTTGGACAAGGTGGTCCCCTTCATGACCAGAGAATACTGCTTCACATGTGCGGTGGGATCAGAAGTACCATCGAACTTCGGCACATCCGGCATTTTGAAGTTATAAGGGATCGGGTCCTCTCCGTCCCACTCCCTATCCTCAGGATTCATCCCGTGAGCTCTGCCTATCATACGAGCCATAGCCTCGAACCTCTCTTCCATCTTTTTCAAAATAAAGTCATCAGCCTGAGGCGCCTTCCCCTTCTCAGATGCCATGCTCAGCCTATCATCCTCGATATCTCTATCGTCATCAATTCTTAGCACTGGCCTGCTTCTCAACTCTCCCGAAGCCACTGATCTTAACTCGATCGGCGGCGGCCTAACGGGCTCATCTCGCCTTTCAACCCTTTCTTCTTCAGGCTCATTCTGTCTCACTGCAGGAGGAGGAGGAAGATTCTGGGGAGCATTCGGCTGAGCGTTCTGCTGTGCTAAAGCGGCCAACATATTCATCATCCTGCCCTCGAATTCCTCGAAACGGCGGCCTACCTCTTCCGCAATCATGGCCCTGGTGGCATCTTCCCCCCTAGGTGAGTTTGCCATCTGAGATACTGTACCACTGATTTTCGATAAAATCTCTGGTAGACCCCCTCTATCTTACAGCTCAGGAGTTAGAACTCGGATCAGTCGCCCAGTTGGTGATCTAGTCCACCTGGGCAGATCTATGATGGCTGCAGGGACAAAAGTTAGAATGATGCATGAAATGTAAGTATAATGCATGATCGTGATATGCAACATTTACAGAGCACAAGAAAGCAAGTAGGTCCTTCCACCCTTATTTCTCCCACACACGTGGTCGTGCAGTCTCTTTCCTAGGTGGGATTAGCCCAAGGGTCAACGAGGGACCCAATTGGACACGTATGGTGCGCGGCGAAAAACCGGCAGCATAACGCTCCTATGCTAATGTACAAGCGGATGGATAGTGATCGTCACCTATTCGGACGGTCCATAAACTTCGACATGGCCCTACCGGGGCATGATAGCCTTTGGCTAGGTTACCAAGCGAGACATTTGGATTCATCCAATACGTGAGGATCCATACAGCAAGCATGAGATTATGATTCATTTCACCTGCGAAAAGTGACTACAGCCATTACATGAGCTTTGGACAAGGGAAATGTTTCTTTGAGGCTACCCAAGCATGATCCCTGCCGACGGGTCTAGCTCATCACGAGCATAGCGACCGATCGGGTCACCATTTTGATATACCATTGAGGTACGTGGCTTGGGCTGGTGATTATCCTTAACACTTTCCCCAAATTGAGTGAAAATGAGGAGGTGCTTCAGGAACGCACCGGGGCTAGAAGAGGGACCAAACTAGCGTATTCTAAGGCTCTAATGATATGCAAATGCAAATTTGAGAGAAAGCGAATTTATGAATTAAATTTTAATCATAAATGTTAAAAGAGGCATTTTCAAATCGAAATCTCGAACCATAAACGTTCCCCAGCGGAGTCGCCACTGTGACGCGCGCCGGACCCCGATGCGCCGCCCTTTCGGACCACCCGCACGTGGGCGATCGGGGCATTTGCGGGTCCGTTTGCATCTTGCAATAAATCACAAGTGCGTCTATGTTGGGCAACAAAGAGGTATCATGGAGTCGCCACCCAATAGAACATTGGGAAAGTTACTCTCGCCTCGGAGAGCCTAAGACTGCGCTTGGTATCCATTTTGGGCCGGCTAGAGGGGTCTTGGAAGGTAAACTTCTCGCCCAAAAGAGCCTAGGATTAGCGCTAAAGCCTCGTGACCCAAGAAGTATTTTGGAGGATAACCTCTAACCTCTCGAGCCCAAAGACCAGAGCTGGGTCCGGGATTTCTCATCTATTTCTACCTCAATTAGCTTATGATCAAATTTTAATATCATTAATTCGCTCTCTCTCCACACTATGCAGTTTAATTAAAGAGCGCATTTATTCACATTCGGAAAGCAATAAATGATCAGATAGATAATAAAAGCGGTAAATTACAATAATACAAGGAGCGGAATACAACTCCCTTTTGTAAATGTGCGGATCATACATAAATCGGGACATTGCTTATTCTGAGGACTTTGGTCCTCGCATGCGTTGTTATTAAAATTGAATGTTTTCATTGTGATGATCTTTATTGGATAAAAATAGGGCATTGGACCCTTTTGCATTTTATACAAAACTCATTTTATTTAAGTACAAATCGTTGGTCTATTTTTACATTCAACGGGATAAAAGAGCTTATTCATATACATAAAATAATCAATGAATGAATAGGCGAGAGAAATAAATCAAGAGGTTTAAGAAAACTAAACCGGATGAAATCCCCCACGCATGGTAGGCAGCCGCTCAAGCTCGGGATTATCCAAGAGATCCAATATACACTCATAGAAAGTTAAGAGATGTTAATATACATAAAATTAACACATAAGAAATCGAAAGGACTGAATAGAGGTAAAAATGATGATAAAACTTGGAGACAGAACCCACCGACGGCCTTTCTTGGTCGACCGACGGGCGTCGGTTTGGTTATTCGACATGCCCGTTTGTCACTCAAAAAGGGGGTCTGTAGGTGGGTGACCGACGGGCATCGGTCATGAAGATGACCCGTCGGTCGCCTCTGTCTCCGGAAAACAGAAGGGAAACAAGGGCTTTTCAAGATCAAAAAGCAAGTTTTATCCAAAAGAGGAGATGGGGGAGTCAGAATGAAGAAAAGTAATGAAAAATATTCAATAATTTCACAGGATGAATAAATAAACGATGAATGATTAAATATGAGATAGAAATGGAGAGAGAATCCGAAATATTTACCCTCAGATAGTTGCCTTGGGTAGGATTTTGGTGTCGGTTAGATCCCCGCGCGTTCCACGAGAAATAAGAGAATGAAAGATTAGAGAGAGAAAATGAGCTATTTCACCTCCGATCCTTCAGAAAATCGATTTTGGAGTCCAAATCTAAAGAAAACTAATTAGCTTTTAGTTCCTTTGATCGATTTGATCCTTGATTAAGTAAAGTTCTTTGGAAAAGGGTGTTTTTTGGAGGAGAGAGAAAACGTGCTTGAATTTTGGTAGAGTTTCCTTTCTTGAAAAAATTTCCAACCCTTTTGAAGTGAAAATCCGGACCTTATATAGCTAGACACGACCGACGGGCGTCGGTGCGTAGAGGCGGGCGTCGGAAGAATCCTACTGACACAAGGACACTTCCGACGGCCCTGCCACATCCACCGACGGGCGTCAGAACGGTTGCGTGCTCCGGGAAACCAGGCGGCTCCTGACAGGGGCGGTGACTTTCCGATGGGCGTCGGAAAATACCCTGAGCCGTCGGTGACTCGAAGCGACGGGCTACCTCCACAGACGGGCGGGCCGTCTGTGGAGGACAAAAAACCTTTTTGACTTGAAAAACTTCCGTTTTCTCCCCCTCTGCCCGGGAAGTGTAGAAAAACCCCATTTCTCATGGAACGCGGGACTAAAACCTCCAAATTCAGCCTCCCATACAGGCTTGAACATTGATTTCATCATAGGGTAACCTCTGATCTAGACCGCTCCAGGACACGGTGCTTACACTCTCTTTCCATCTTTATCTACTCTTCTCAAATCTCTTACCTACACTTGTCAAATTCTTTGTTGGTGTTAGCAAAGTCCCATTTTAATCCTTCTTCTTTTCTCCTCTACCCAACCAAAACACTCAATTAGGAAAATTATGCCATCAACTCCTAAATTATCCAACTATAATACTACACACAAAATTGCTCAAAATACTAGGGTGAGAAACAGGGTGTTAGATATCCATTTTTGCATCTCACATGCCTCCCGTATGTACAATCTTTTGCATATCTCTTTGCAAAACTTTACACGTGCATAGCCTTTCACGATGCCTAACATGCAATCACACGTGCATGAACTTTGTATATACATCTAGCATATGCGACTCTCGGTGCACACCCTGTGAATATGATCCCTGCATACAACACATAATTCTTCGCACATGTTTGGAATGCATATCAATTTAATCCTTTACACATACAATTGTGTGCACATAATTTTAGTACATTAATCCTTGCCATGCATTTCGGGTATATAGCCTTGTGTATATATTTCAGACACATAATCCCACACGCACACACAGTCTTGCATACATTAATGTGTACATAACTCCGAGGGAAAGTTTCGAATAGACCTCATGTACAAAAGGGGCTCAAGAGAGGGTTTTAGCTAAACATTGTTGGCCACTGTGTTTGGTATAAAATCATATGGGTCTATACAGAGGAGGAACACATAGAAGAACAAGCCATTCAGGTAAGAATCATGCAGGTCTACAGAAAAGAAGACCCTTAGAGAAGCTAGACTACCCACACATAGCTTCCAGGGAACAACCAACTGACCTTCAGGGGGCACCCGTTTGACGTCGACCCCAATAAATGTGTACTGACACAGGTACACATCGCTTTTATATATACCCTACACATTTGTTTGACCTTTTTTGTAGGAAAACAGGTTTAGGATAAGTGCTAGCAAATTGATTAAAAACGATCCACAGTTAGATAACACTATAGCTCGACGGCCATGATTAGATGCCTTGCAAACCAAACAGGGGTTAGCAAAAGCATGCTATGCAAACCGAACACAGGTTAGATACCAACACGGATGGGGCTATACACAGCATAGGTTAGATGCCACAACGGAGGAGATTAGAGAACGCATCAACAGGTTAGATACTAACATGGCTGGGGGTATGCATCGCACAGGTTAGATGCTAGAACGGAGGAGGTTAGACACCGCATAAATAAGTTAAATACTGACACAGCTAGGGCTATACACTGTATAGGTTAGATGCCGCAACGAAGGAGGTTAGACACCGCATCAACAGGTTAGATACCGACACGGCTGGGGCTATACACTGCACAATTTAGATGCCACAATGGAGGAAGTTAGACACTGCATCAACAGGTTAGATACCGACAAGGCTGGGGCTATACACCGCACAAGTTAGATGCCATAACGGAGGAGGTTAGACACTGCATCAACAGGTTAGATACCGATACGGCTAGGGCTATACACCGCATAGGTTAGATGACACAACGGAGGAGGTTAGACACCACATAAACAGGTTAGATACCGACACGACTGGGGCTATAAATCGCATAGGTTAGATGCCATAACAGAGGAGGTTAGACACCACATCAACAACGCTAGACACCGCATAGGTTAGATGCAAAACTAACAAGGGTTAACATGTCGACAAATTGATGGTAACTACCCACAACAACTTCATTGAGACCGGAAAGACAACTGCCTTAGGTACATGTCTCTTCCTTCTTTCTTTGAGTTTTGGCTCACCTAGGCACCCATGCATTACGTTTCCCAAAATTGGGGGAAACTATAGACACCGGGTCCTAAGGCAGCCTAAACCAAGGTTACCTAGTGATGAAAATGATGCTTGTTTATAGGTAAAAAGTTAGAAGTTATGATTTCCTTGTCGACTCTTCGTTATTAAATAAAAAATATTATTTATTGATGTTTTTGGATGCCTGCCGCCGCGGACTACACGGCACGCGAAACGGCTCCTGCAGGCAACATGAGCGAGGCGCAGCGCTTGCGAGCAGCGAGTGAGGCTCAGCGCCCGCAAGGCCGCGCGCATGCAGAGTGCGGACTCCCGCGTGAGAGGCCGCACGCGAGGCATAGCCCGCAAGGCCGCATTATGAGGTACGGCTTGGAGCCCGCACCTCATAATGTGCATCCTTTCGCAACGCTGCACGTGAGGCCGACCCTCACTCACGCGTGCCACAGCCTCCAGCGCGAGGGCTGTACCTCATGCGTCTCGTACCTCGCGCGGACTCTATTTTTTACTGGTTTTTTTTTACTAAATTCCAGTTTCAGTGTAACACCCCGTACCAATATGTAAGGGAGCTCATCCGTAGAGTGAGTGAATGCCCACATGGATAAGGGTATCACCAAACAATCCACAATCAAGCATAGATACAAAATAAATATAAATAGAAGAAGAAATTAAAACACACTCTAAAATTCTTTTCATTAATAAAAACCAAGAGTTCATTACAAAATTTTCCATTACAAAGGTGCCTTTACAATAATTACAAGTTTCCCAAAATTACATAGCTGAAATATTACAAAAGATATACAAAAACAGAAGCTATTCTATCTAGATCTGCACTCCTATTGTGTTGGCCCATCCTACAGAAATACTCCAAAAAGCTCCACTACTTCCACACCTGCACGGATGAAACACCTGTGCTAAGTGATAATGCTTAGTGGGGAAAACACAAGTATGGAAGACCATTCATAATGGTTATCAAAACAAACACAAACATATGCCACAAGCAGACATACTAATCAAAAACATAACAATTACATATCAACAAGATTCGCTCTATATATTACTTAATAATGTTATCAATTTTATAACAAATAAGGATCACACAGTCGGCTGCAAACTCATAATAGTGGATAGCGAGTGAACACATTAGTAACCATGGGTATGGATAAAAGCCATTTCTTTATTTTCATCCAAAACATTTTCACATTGAGGATCTTAAACAAGATCCGAACACATTAAGGATCGCGATGACCCAAACGGGGAACTTAACACATTGGGGCTGCAGCTAAAAGAACTCTTTAGGCATGCCTAATTGATACTTACAGCAAAATACAATTCAATATCTTTCAATAGATGAAAATACCACTAGGTAAAGATTGTAAACAAAAACAAGTTCAAATGGAACAAAATAGACGGAAATTAAAAGCTTCAAAATTCAGGACAGAGAGTATTTACACGGCGGTATGACCAAACCTTACTGCCGTGTAAGACATCCTACACGGTGGCAAGGAAAAGCCATACCATCATGTATCATGTCGAACCCAAAACTCTCAGGAAAATAGAATGCATTTACATGGCGGTATTGCACAGCCTTACCCCTGTGTAAGATGCACACACACAGAACTTCAATAATGCAAAATAACTTTACAAGGCAGTATGCAAAGTCCTTACCGCCATGTAAAATCACGAACAAGAATACAGAAGCATAGAATACGATCACATGATGGTATGCCCATTTCATACTGCAGTGTAGATCATCCCAAACCTATAATTTCAGTCAAAATCATACCCAAACTCACACCCAAACTACACAATACAACAAAATCAACAATGCTCTTCAACAATACTACTTATAACACTCCTAAACACCTACCCAAAAGCATCTATACATCAATTTTCTAACAATCAAACATAATATTACAAATAAAAAAAAATGCACAATTCAAACACTCCCAAACCTTTGGCTCCTTTGCTCTACAAAGTCAAGAGGCTACACTCCAACTTGCTATCTCTTTCCCCTTGGGTTCCCTAGCAGGTGTCTCTGAACCAACGAACCCAAAACATGAAAAAACTCAAAACCCTAAGTGCAAGAACACTCACACCAACAGGAATCACAAAGAAAAGAGAAGAAGGACGAGAAGAAGAAGAAGCCCACTTACTTGCTAGCACTTGAATTGTCAAAATCCCCAACAATTGCAGCAAAAGAGAGAAAAGAGAATCAAGAAGAAGAAGAAGAAGAAGAAGAAGAAGAAGAAGACGTGGAGGAGAGGAGGAAACGGGAGAGGGCAATTGCTCTCTATCATTTTCTCTCTCCTAGGCTTGTAAAGCCTACCACTTGCCACATTTCAATCAACTATTGGTGGGCTTTAACAATTCACACCCTACTTCCATCTTCCTCACTGCACCTAAACCAAACCCCAATAAACTTACATATTAAACCAATAACATTACATACGACTAACCAGCATGCAATTGACACCAAAATTAACATAGCACATGCAAAATACACACCAAAGAGGCTCAAAATTACTAGGGTGGGTAATGGGGTGTTGCAATTCTCCCCTCCGAATAAGAATTTCGTCATCAAAATTCTCACCTGAACTGAACAACTGTGGATGCTGAGACCTTATAACTAACTCTGGTTCCCAGGTAGCTTCTTCAACCCCATGATGTTGCCACAATACCTTAACCAGAGGAAGTTGCTTACTTCTGAGTTGCCTCACTTCCCGAGCTAAAATGGCTTCCGGCTCTTCGTCAAATGAAAAATCCGTTTCAATCCTTACATCTTGAATTGATAATACATGTGATGGATCCGATCAATAGCGGCGACGCATGGACACATTGAATACATCGTGCAGCTTAGCCAATTCCAAAGGCAAAGCCAACTTATAAGCCACTGGTTTAATCTTTTCCAAAATCTCAAAGGGTCCTATAAATCGAGGACTAAGCTTACCCTTTTTGCCGAAACGCAACAATTTTCGCCAAGGCGATACCTTTAGAAACACTTTGTCACCAACATCAAACTGAATGTCTTTCCGTTTCAAATTTACATAGAACCTCTATCTATCCTTGGCCGCCTTCAAATTATGTTGCACCACTCGAATCTTCTCTTCGGTATCTCTAATCAATTATGGCCCAACAAAAGAATGTTCAATTAGCTCGATCCAACAAACTAGAGTCCTGCACTTCCGTCCATAAAGAGACTTATACTCTTGATGACTATTATTATAGGCAAATTCCATAAGCGACACATAATTATCCCAACTGCCCGACAATTCTAATGCACAACCCCAAAGCCTATCCTCCAGAATTTGAACAACCCGTTTTGATTGTCTATCTGACTGAGGATAAAAAGTTGTAATGAAGTTCAATCGAGTACCCAAAGCCGCTTGCAACTCTTTATAAAATTTAGACGTAAACCTCGGATCCCAATCTGACACAATCGATAACGGAATGCCGTACAATCTAACCACTTCATTCACATAAATATCTGCTAACTTATCCATTGAATAACTTATCCCAACTGGCAGAAAATGTGTCGACTTGGTGAGTCAGTCGACAATAATCCATACTATATCATGCTTTTGCTGAGCCAAAGGCAAACCTACTACAAAGTCCATGGTAATATTGTCCCACTTCCACTAAGAGATGGGTAAAGGATTGAGTAGTCCAGATGGAATTTGATGCTCTGCCTTTACCTGCTGACAGGTCAAACACATAGACACAAACTCTACAATGTCTCTCTTTATCCCTTGCCACTAATAAAATTGCTTCAAATCTCGATACATCTTCTCACTACCAGGATGCATGGTAAAAACCGTAGCGTGTGCCTCAAGCAAAAGCTTCTTCTTTAACTCATCATCACTCGGCACACACAAATAATTTCTATACATAAGCACCATATCCAATGTAGAAAACTTAGATTGCTTACCATTTTGAGCCTCTCTCAACAATTGCTGTAATTTCTGATCATCTTTCTGAGCATCCACTATTGATTGTCTCAAAGAAGGTTTAACTTTCAACTGAGAAAGCAAAGCTCCTTTCGAATCTAACCTCCATCTATAATGCTATAATAGTAAAGCGGACATTAATTTCCTACTCAAAGCATCGATAACAACATTCGCCTTACCCAGGTGGCATTCCAAAATACAATCATAATCTTTAAATAGCTCCAACCAATGATGTTGTCTCAAATTTAACTCTTTCTGTGTAAGGAGATACTTCAAACTCTTATGGTCAGAAAAAATCCTACAGGTCTCCCCATACAGATAATGCCGCCAAATTTTGAGAGAAAAGATCATAGCAGCCAACTCTAGGTCATGCGGCAGATAATTCCTCTCATGAGGCTTTAACTGACGGGATGCATAAGCCACAACTTTACCTTCTTTCATTAGAACACAACCAAGTCCAACTCCTAAAGCATCGTTGTACATCACATACTCTTTACCCGAAACGGGTTGAGTAAGTACAGTAGCTTCAACAAATAAATTTTTTAGCTACTTAAAACATGCCTGACACTTATCGAACCATTCAAATTTCACCCTCTTTTAAAGAAGTCTTGTCAAAGGTGCAGCAATAACTGAAAGCCCTTTAACAAACCGTATATAATACCCAGCAAAACCAAAATATCTTCTCATTTCAGGTACATTCCTAGGCGCTTTCCAATTTACAATACCCTCAATCTTTGCTGGATCAACTCGAATGCCCTCAATAGAAATAATATGGCCCAAGAAGGACACCTCCTTAAGCCAAAAGTCGCACTTACTTAGCTTGGCAAACAAATGGTGCTCCTTCAAAACTTAGAGCACTATCCGAAGATGCTCTTCATGCTCACTCTGATTCTTCGAATAAACCAAGATATCATCAATAAATACCACTATAAATCAGTCGAGCTATGGTCTAAACACTCTGTTCATCAAATCCATAAAAGCCACTGGTGCATTGGTCAATCCAAATGGCATCACAAGAAACTCATAGTGACCATATCGTGTCCAAAAAGCAGTCTTAACCACATCTACATCCTTAACTCGAAGCTGATAATATCCAGACCGTAGATCAATCTTGGAAAAGATCCCTGCTCCTCTTAGCTGATAAAATAGATCCTCAATCCTAGGCAACGAATACTTATTCTTCATAGTGACCTTATTGATCTGTCAATAATCGATACACATCCTTAACGTCCCATCCTTTTTCTTCACAAATAGAACCGGAGCACCCCATGGAGATACGCTGGGTCTAATAAAGCCTTTATCCAATAACTCTTGTAATTCACTCTTGAGTTCTCTCAATTCCACAGGAGCCATTCGATAAGGTGCTTTAGAAATAGGAATGGTACCGGACAATTTCTCTATGGAAAACTCCACCTCTCTCTCTAGAGGCAAACCAGGCAACTCACTAGGAAACACATCTCTAAATTTTTTAACCACTGGAAAGTCCTCAATTTTAACTTGACCATACTTAGTATCCAACACTAAAGCCAAAAACGCATCACAACCTTTCCTTATAAATCGCCTTACTTGCATGGCAGAGATAACATTTCCCAAGGAACTAGAACGCGAACCCCTGACCACAATTGAAGACTGATCTCTATTCCGAAGCACTACGATCTTTTTATGACAATCTACTATAACTCGATGCTTAGATAACCATTCCATTCCCAAAATCAAATCAAACTCCCGAATAGGCAAATAAATAAAATCTGCTAGAAATTCTATTCCTTGTACTAAGAGGGGGCAATTCCTAAACACTCTACTCACATTGACACTATGCCTTAAAGGACTGGTCACACAAATCTCATAATCTAACTGATCAACCTCATGCACAATTATCATATAACTTCGAAGAACACAGGTATGAGTGTGTTGAACTAGGGTATATTAGAGCATACAATTCAGTGTCACAGAGTATAAACTTATCTGTAATCACATTAGGCGCATACTGCTCTTCCCGAGCTCTCATGGCTTCGGCCCTAGCTGGTGCCATCTGAGGACGGTCCACTAACTCCGATGGAGCTCTTTCTCTCAGCCATCCACCTCGACCTCTAATAACCAACACGGAATTGCTCTAAAATTAACATAGCACATGCAAAATACACACCAAACAGGCTAAAAATTACTAGGGTGGGTAACGGGGTGTTACATTCAGTTAAATTCAAATTCTTTTTCTAATTTTTAACATGATAAAACTAGATTTATAAATGGATAATAAGGACTTTGAATAGGAATAAAACAACAAAAATAACCTAATCTTCGGGGATGATATAAAAAGAAAGATATGAACCCAAAAAGTCGGGAGGAGCATTTGAACGGTGACTGAAAAAGCTTCGAAAAGTGAAAAAGATTTTCTGAGTTTTCTTGAAAAATTCTAATTGTTCTTGAGCCAAAGAAATTAATTCTTTGTGTTTAAGAATCAATTTTCATCATCTATTTTCAAAAAAATAATAGTTTTTGATTTCAACTTTTTGGTAACATATCCAAATTTTCTTAATTCTCGTTTTTCAAACAATCAACAGGAAATCAATCTTCCTTCTTTTTGCAACCAGAATCGAAACTTCTGAGGGTAAATATACGAGTTAGAGCTAATATTCTTCTATTCTCATTTTCTGTCGTTCAACTGTATTCTCTACTTTAAATTGTTGTAAATTATTATTAATGTATTGGTTATTGTCTGTTATAATTAGCATGTGAAGTTAGCTTAACTTAATTAATTATTGGCATAATGCATAGAATATAAGTCCAATCTGTATAATATCTAACATTGGTTTTGTCTATTTTATTTTTATTTTTAGTTATTAATCCATTTTGTTAATCTCCAGTATTTTATCAAACCTTGTTTTTGCAGTGATCATAAATGCTTTTCTCAATTTTATATATTTGCTCTTTCATCTGTTTAATTATTGTTTAAGTGTTTTAATTGGTATGCTCGCTAATACTGTTAATACATGTGCTATATTAATTCATTTAAATTATTTTGATCCATTTGCTATTAATACACCTTGTTATTTTCATATTTATTCCTATTGCATTATTTGTTGCTTGTTTATTTGTGTTAATATTATTTACCTCTTCACAATTCAGTTATATTGTCGTGTTATTTTATTACTAACTATTTGCCTCTTTTTGCTTTGTCAATCTAATAAATTCACGCATGTGAGTTTATTCCACCGAATAGATATGTGGGGGTAAAGGAGATTTAACCTTCTCGGTTTGATTTTATTTTTTGTGCATTTTCATTTATTCTCTTTTGGTTTGTTCCTGTTATTATTTTAGTTTGTCTTGCAATTAAAAGGTTTATGTACGTTTAATTAAAAATCACAAAAAATACTTTTATTAAAAAATTGGAATTTTTATTATTAAAATAGGACCAATATCCTGATTTTAGCCAATAAACCTTTACTTTCAAAAAAGAGTTAATTTTCATGAAATTGGATCTAATTATTCCTATCATTTTTATTGCCCTAAAATAACTCTCGAATTTTCTAAGACAACACAAAGGAACCAATGTTCCTAAAATCTAATAAATGTACCGATTTGAGTATGACATATTTTATTTTATTCTTTTTGTATATTATTTATTTTGGGCCCTTGTAATTAATTTTGGGGCAATTTTACTATCTTTTGCTTTTATTATTCGTAGGGATTGTTCTGTCCCAATTTTTCACTTGAAATTTATTTATTGCTTCCTTTACTGCTTTTTAACGATGCTTGAAATGCGCTTTAATTTTATTGCATGCTCGTGTGAGAAAAAAGATAAAATAATTAACTCTAAAACTCCGTCATATAATGTTAACTCAAGGTATAAATAAGAGTGAGTTCCCAAACTCTCTTTGGTTTTGGCCTCATAAGGTTAGAATTCATTTCCCAATGTTTTATTGGGTGGTGACACCATGATACCTACCTTATGATTCCCAACAGATGCCCTATAACAGCCCCTTCCCATACGTAGGAGAACCCATCCGCTAGGGAGTGAGAACCCGTACGAGCAGGGGTGTCACACCAAACAGGACGGTAAAAACATATATATAAACAGCAAAAATAAAAAAATTAAATCAAACTGAGCATTCATTCATGATATAACAATATTCAATTACATAATTGTTATGATACCAATATAATTACAACATTAAGAGATACATAGCGGAAGCTTAGCAAAACTAATTACAAAGAGATATCACTATTACAGAATAATGATGATACAAAAGGAAACTAAGTCCTCACAACAATCCCACTGTGTTGACTTGACTGGCGGTGACTCTCCCAAAAGCTATACACCTTCTGCACCTGCATGGGTGAAAACACCGTGCTAAGCGATAACGCTTAGTGGGGAAGCAAACAATAATATATGGACGGCCATTCACAATGGTCGTCAAGGCAAATCACTTACGTAATGGCATATGCTGAATATCATAAGATATAATCATAAACGAATCACATTAATACCATTCAGAGGTTCAATAACATATTCATATGCCAACAAATTCATATGCTCAAATTAGAGTCATTCAGATTCAATTACTTATAATTAGAGTCATTCGGATTCACATACTTATAAACATATCAGAGCAAATCATAACACCTGCTGACTCACAGTAGTGGATAACGAATAAATGCATGGCAGTACCTTACGGGTACGAATCGACGCATGGCGGTACCTTACGGGTACGAATCGAAAAACAATATCATATTTTCTCTTTTCAAAACATTTTACAAAGGGGATCTTAAACAAGATCCGTACATATTGATGTTTGCGAGGAACTAAACGGGGACCTGATCAGGGTCCAGAATAGTACAGAGGGCTGCAGCTAAAGGACTCTTTTAGGCATGCCTAACTATCCACTGGACTGACTCTTACAAGTCATGCATAATACAAATCATGCTCAAGGCATATCATATAATTCATTATGAAGAAATCATAATAGTACACATATATAAGAATAATTATTCCCATGCTGCAGAAAAAACCCATGAAGAAATGATACAAAAATCATTTTAGAAGAAATGGACAAAATCGAAAAAACAAGGCGAAACGAGGTCACTGTCGCGATCGCAACCAGTACCGCGCTCGCGACAGTAGCCGGATGGCCTACGCGAGGGGAAGGGGCAAAGGGGCATGCGAGTTGTGAGACAACCTTCACGACTCGTGAAGGTTGTTCATGACTACTCGTGAAGGTTGTTCATGACTCGTGAACAACGTTCACGACTCGTGACCTATGTTCACTACTCGTGAACCTTGTTCATGACTCATGAACTATCAGCCTTCCCTCTGCCAACAGGTGATTTTTCTACACCACTCGTGCATGCAAAGCTTCACGAGTCGTGCTACCAAATCACGAGTCGGACACCACACAAAAAACAGAGCAAATCTTGCATAAAACTAGAATTCACCATTCTGTCATGCTCGCGACAGCATCACGATTTCCTGTTTTCCAACAAAACGCAGAAAACCTAAATTTCCAACAAAAAAACCATTTTGACCCAAAATCAAACCAAACCTCATCTTACCTTCAACTAAGCCTTCCACTATAAAAAATAACATAAAACACATCTTAATTCAACCATTAACACAATCAAATCATACATTAACAAAAAAATTAGCCCCTCAAGAACACAAACCCAGAAATTTCAGCAAAAGTTCATCAAACATCAAATTTTGCTCAATACTTCAACATTCATGCATTATAAGTCAAATCAATTGAATACCCATAACATTAAAACCATAATATGCCTCATTAAACATTAATTTTTCAGAAATCACATGTAAAAGTATAAATCACAATATGAACATCAATCAATCAAATTCCAAACAAAACCCAAATAAAATCCCAAACCTATAACTCCTATGCTCCAAATCAATGAGCACCACTCCCACTAGCCTTCTCTTTTCCGTTGGGATCGCAAGGAGGCTCAACTAACCAAAACACATTGAAGTTCGAGAGGAACTAAATAGGGACCTGATCAGGATCTAGAAAAGAACTGAGGACTGCAGCTATAGAACTCTTTTAGGCATGCCTAACTATCCACTAGACTGACTTTTGCAGGTCATACATAATAAAATTCATGCTCAAAGCATAACATATAATTTATAATGAGGAAATCATAATATCGTACATATATAAGCGCATTTATTTCCAAAAAGTAGTAAAAATCCATGAAGAAATGATACAAAATTCATTTTAGAAGAAAAGGGCAAAATCGAAAAAATAGGGCATAAAGGGTCACTATCGCGATCGCGACCAGTTTCTCACTCGCGATAGTGGTCAGATGGCCTACGCGAGTGAAGGGGCAAAGGTGTGCGAGTCATGCTGTGCCAGCATGAGTCTTGAACAACCTTCATGACTCGTGAAGGTTGTTCATGACTCGTGAACAATGTTCACTAATCGTGAACACAGTTTATGACTAGTGAACTTGGTTCACGACTCGTGAACAATGTCCATGACTTGTGAACATAGTTCATGTCCCGTGAATCTCTCAGCCTCCATTACCGATGCGTGATTTGCTGCACCACTCGCGCATGCCAAAGCTTCCCGAGTCGTGCTGCCAATTCACGAGTCGGACGCCTCATAATCAATAGAGCAACTATCGTGAAAAACTGGAATTCACCATTCTATCATGCTTGCGAGGATATGGATCATCATCATCATCAGGTAAGAGGTCTAAGAACTCGCATGATGAGTCTTCTTCAGGTCCGGCTTCGAGAGGCAGGAGGCAAGGTTGTGCCATGGGGTCTAGTGCGGACAGAGGCAGTTCTGGTAATAGGACTGATGTATTGCCTGAGTGTTCTCATTGCAGGAGGCCCCACGGGGTGTGTGTAGGTGGCTCACAGGTGGTTATTTTTGATGTGGGAGCACTGATCACTATTTGGCTAATTGTCCGAGGTTGAGTGAGGCTTCTGGTGATCAGCGTGAGGCTAGCAGGGTTGGATCTAATGCCCCGCAAGCCAATCATGGTAGAGACGAAGGTAGAGGTAGAGGTAGTCGGCATAGAGAGGGAGCTCTATTAGAGTCAGTTGATCGTCCCTTGATAGTTCTAGCTAGAGCGTATGCCCTGAGAGCTCGGGATGAGCAAGATGCCCCAGATGTGATTGCTGGTAAGTTCCTACTCTTTAACATTGAGTTATATGCTCTAATTGACCATAGTTCCACACACTCATATTTGTGCACGAGTAAGTTATTTGATAAGCTACATGATGTTGATTAGTTAGATTATGAGGTTTGTGTCACCAGTCCTTTAGGGCATAGTGTCAATGTGAGTAGAGTGCATAGGAATTGTCCTTTTTTAGTTCAGGGTGTTGAGTTTTCTATGGATTTGATTGAGTTTCCGTTTCGCGAGTTTGATTTGATACTGGGTATGGATTGGCTTAGTAAGCACCAGGTAGTGGTTCATTATCATAGAAAAGTGGTTGTGTTAAGAGATAGAGATCAATCTTCCGCAGTGGTTAAAGGTTTGGGTTCGAGTTCTTTGAGTAATGTGATTTCTGCCATGCAAGAAAAGAGGTTTATGAGGAAAGGTTGTGAGGCATTCTTAGTAGTTGTGATGGATTCTAATCGTGATTTTTGAGATTGAGGATATCCCGGTTGTTAGGGAGTTTGGTGATGTTTTTCCTAGTGAGTTGCCTGGGTTGCCTCCCAAGAGAGAAGTGGAGTTGTCCATAGAGATTTTGCCGGGTACTTCGCCCATTTTGAAAGCACCTTATCTGATAGCACCTGTAGAGTTGAGGAAACTCAAAACTCAGCTATAAGAGTTATTGGATAAGGGGTTTATTCAACCCAGCATATCTCCGTGGGGAGCCCCAATTTTGTTTGTCAAGAAGAAGGATGGCTCTTTGAGGATGTGTATCGACTATAGGCAAATTAACAAGGTCACAGTGAAGAACAAGTATCCCTTGCCTAGAGTCGAGGATTTGTTTGATCAGCTTAAAGGTGCAGGTGTCTTCTCCAAGATTTATCTTCGGTCGGGTTATTATTAGCTTCAAGTTCAGGATGCGGATGTGGTTAAGACTGCGTTTCAAATGCCATATGGCCACTATGAGTTTCTTATGATGCCATTTGGTTTGACCAATGCACCTGCGGCTTTTATCGATTTGATGAACCAAGTGTTTAGACCATATCTCGATCGATTTGTAGTACTGTTTATTGATGATATTTTGGTTTACTTGAAGGATGAGAATAAACACGAAGAGCATCTTCGGTTAGTGTTGCAAGTGTTGAGGGAGCACTGTTTGTTTACGAAGCTCAGTAAGTGTGACTTTTGTCTTCGAGAGGCGTCTTTCTTGGGTCACATTGTGTCAGCTAAGGGTATTTAAGTGGATCCAGCTAAGATTGAGGCAATTATGGATTAGAAAGTGCCTCGGAATGTTCCTTAGGTGAGAAGCTTCCTTGGTTTAGCAGGCTACTACCGTCAATTTGTGAAGGATTTTTCAGTCATAGTTGCTCCTATGACGAGATTATTGAGGAAATGAGTCAGATTCGAGTGGTCAGATAAGTGCCAAGCGTGTTTTGAGAGGTTGAAGAGTTTGTTAGTTAAAGCTACTGTACTTACTCAACCCATCTCGAGTAAAGAGTTTGTAATGTACAGTGATGCTTCGGGTATTGGACTTGGATGTGTGTTGATGCAAGAGGGTAAAGTAGTGGCTTATGCATCTCTTCAGTTGAAACCTCATGAGAAGAACTATCTGACGCATGATTTGGAATTGGCGGCTGTGATCTTCGCTTTGAAGATTTGGTGGCATTATCTGTATGGGGAGAAGTGTAGGATTTTCACGGACCATAAGAGTTTGAAATATCTCCTCACGCAGAAAGAGTTGAACATGGGACATCATCGATGGTTAAAGTTATTCAAGGACTATGACTGCATTGTGGATTACCATCCGAGTAAAGCCAATGTGGTTGCGGATGCTTTGAGTAGGAAGTTGGTTTCAGCTTTGTTTTTGAGGCAGTTCAGATGGAGATTTGATTCGGATGGGGCTTTGGTTGCCCAATTGACAGTGAAACTGACTTTGAGACAGTCAATTGTGGATGCTCAGAAGGATGATGTGAAATTACAATGGGTTTTGCAAGAGGTTCAGTAGGGTCAGCAGTCTGAGTTTTCAATTTTGGATGGGGTGCTTACGTATAGGGATCGTTTATGTGTACTTGAGAGTGATGAGTTAAGGAAGAAGCTTTTGAGTGAGACACACACTACGGTCTTTACTATGCATCCTGGTTGTGAGAAGATGTATCGGGATATGAAGCAGTTCAACTGGTGGTCTGGGATGAAGAGACGTTGTGGAATTTATGGTGAAGTGTTTGACGTGTTATCAGTTAAAGGCTGAGCATCAAGTCCCTTCAGGATTGCTCACTCCTTTATCCGTTCCTCAGTGGAAATGGGATGATATTGCCATGGATTTTGTATCGGGTTTGCCAATGACTCAGAGGAAGCATGATTCGGTTTGGGTTGTTGTGGATTGGCTTACGAAATCAGCTCATTTTCTACTGGTAAGAGTGGACTACTCGATGGATAAGTTAGCCAGTGTGTATGTGGATGAGGTAGTTCGACTGCATGGTGTGCCATTGTCAATAGTGTCAGATCGGGATCCAAGGTTCACATCTAAGTTCTAGAAGGAATTGCAGAGAGCTTTCGGTACCAAGTTGAACTTTAGCACAACATTTCATCATCAGACAGATGGTCAGTCCAAGCGAGTTATCCAAATTTTAGAGAATATGCTTCGGGCTTGTACTTTGGATTTTTCTGGCAGTTGGGATAAGTATGTGAGACTTATGGAGTTTGCCTACAAGAACAGTTTTCAGTCTAGCATTGGGATGTCACCATTTGAGGCTTTATATGGTCGATCGTGTAGGACTCCTATTTGTTGGACAGAGTTAACCGAGAGATCTTTTATTTGGCTAGAGATGATTAGGGATACTGAAGAGAAGATCAGAGTTGTGCAGCGAAATCTGGAGATCCTATGCCAATTTAAAGAGAAAGGATATTCGGTTTGAGGTCAGGGACAAAGTTTTCCTTAAGGTTTCACCTTGGAGGAAAGTATTGCGGTTTGGCAAGAAAGGTAAACTTAGTCCTCGGTTCATTAGGACTTTTGAGATTTTGGAGAGAGTTGGTCCGGGAGCCTATAGGTTGGCTTTGCTGATGGACTTGGCTAAGATGCATGATGTCTTCCACATCTCCATGCTTCGTCAGTATAGATCGGATCCGTCGCATGTATTGTAAGTTCAAGACGTTCGAATTCAGCCAAATTACTCCTATGATGAAGAACCGAAGGCTATTTTAGCTTGGGAAGTGAGACAGTTGAGAAGCAAGCAAGTCCCTCTGGTCTAGGTTCTTTGGCAACATCACGGAGTTAAGGAAGTGACTTGGGAACCAGAGACGACGATGAGGATTTAGTATCCATAGTTGTTTAGTTCAAGTGAGAATTTTGAGGATGAAATTCTTGTTAGTAGGGGAGAGTTGTCACACCTCGTTTTCCCCCTAATAGTTTGAGCCATGATTGGCATGTGTATGTGTGCATGTGTGAGTGTTTTGGCATATGTTAAGGGTATTTTGGGCAAAATGCATGTTTTGTGGTCTTTAATAGAGTGTGAGTTCATATATGTTAGTAGGGTGTGTGTGTGTTGGGTTGTGCTAGTGTGTGCATGTGCATATGGTAGTAGTGTGTGAATTATGAGGGTTAGTCTAGTGTGTAGTATCATGCGTGTTGGTTGGGTGTGAGTGGTCAAGTTCCACCAACCATAGGCTGACATGTGGTTAGGGCTTTTGAAAGGAGGTATAAATAGAAGAGAGAGAAAAAGGAGACAGCCATTCTTATTGATGTTCCCATTTCCTCCTCTTCTCTTTACTTCTTCTACTTCTTTTCTCTTCATTTGTGTGCCCTAGCTTTGATCCAAGTGTTTGGTGGTGGAAATTGATCATTCCTTAAGCTTTGATTGGTAAGTGTAGTGGGTTTCTTTTTCTTTTTCTTCTTCTTCTTTATCCCTTGTTCTTGATTTTGGTTAGAATGTGTTTTAATTTAGGTTTTGTGTTTGTATGGATTTTGGGTGTTCTTGATTAGTTAAGCCTCCTCATGATCCCAAGGGAAAGGAGAAGGCTAGTGGAAGTGGTGCTCATTGATTTGGAGCATAAGAATTATAGGTTTGGGAATTTGATTGATTTTGATGTACATTTACGATTTGTGCTTTTGCGTGAGATTTCTAGAAAATTGATGTTTGATGAGACTTATTATAGTGCTAATGTTATGGGTGTTGGTTTGATTTGAGTTATAATTCATGAATGTTGAAGTATTGAGCGAATTTGAAGTTTAATGAATTTTTGCTGAAATTTCTGGGTTTGAGTTCTTGAGGAGCTTAATTATGTTAATGCATGATCTTGATTGTGATAATTGTTAGAAAAGTTGTGTTTTATGTTATTTGTGATGGTGGAAGGTTTATTTGAAGGTAAGATGAAGTTTGATTGGTTTTTGGTCAAAATTGGTTTGATTTTGGAAGTTTGGGTTTTCCTACGTTTTGATGGAAAATGGAAGTCGCGATGCTATCGCGAGCTCGACATCCTCACGAGCGTGACAGAATGGTGAATTCTAATTTTTCATGATCGTTGCTCTGTTGATTATGAGGCGTCCGACTCGTGAATTGGCAGCACGACTCGTGAAGCTTTGGCATGTGCGAGTGGTGCAACAAATCACGCGTCGGCAGTGGAGACTGAGAGATTCAAGAGACATGAACTACGTTCACGAGTCGTGGACATTGTTCACAAGTCGTGAACCAAGTTCATGAGTCATAAACTATGTTCACGAGTCATGAACAACCTTCACGAGTCGTGAAGGTTGTTCTCGTGAAGGTTGTTCAAGACTCGTGAACAATGTTCACGAGTGAAGGTTATTCAAGACTCGTGAACAATGTTCACGAGTGAAGGTTGTTCAAGGCTCGTGTTGGCATAGCATTACTCGCATGCCTTTGCCCCTTCCCTCGTGTAGGCCATCGGACCACTATCGCGAGCGAGACACTGGTCGCGATCGTGACAGTGACCCTTTATGCCCTATTTTTTCGATTTTGCCCCTTTCGTCTATAATGAATTTTCTATCATTTCTTCATGGATTTTTCTACTATTTGGAAATAAATGGGCTTATATATGTACAATATTATGATTTCCTCATTATAAATTATATGTTATGCTTTGAGCATGAATTTTATTATGTATGACCTGTAAAAGTCAGTCTAGTGGATAGTTAGGCATGCCTAAAAGAGTTCTATAGCTGCAGTCCTCAGTTATGTTCTGGACCCTGATCAGGTCCCTATTTAGTTCCTCTCGAACTTCAATGTGTTTGGATCTTGTTTAAGATCCCCTTTGTAAAATGTTTTGAAATGAGAAAATGTGATATTGCTTTTCGATTCGTACCCGTAAGGTACCGCCATGCATTCGATTCATACCCGTAAGGTATAGCCATGTGTTGCTCGTTATCCACTACTGTGAGTCAACAGGTGTTGTGATTTGTTCTGTTATGCTTATGAGACTATAAATTCGAATGATTATGATTATAAGTATGTGAATCTGAATGACTCTATTTATGAGGATATGAATTAGTTGGCATATGAATATTGATGAATTTGTCATATGATTATCAGCATATGCCATTATGAATGTGTTTTGCCTTGACGACCATTGTAAATGGCCGTCCATACTATTGTTGTTTGTTTCCCCACTAAGTGTTATCGTTTAGCACGGTGTTTCACCCGTGCAGGTGTGAATGGTGTATAGGTTTTTGTGAGAGTCACCGCCAGTCAAGCCAACACAGTGGTGTAAGCACCGTGTCCCGGAGTGGTCCGGATCAGAGGTTACCCTATGATGAAATCGAAGCTCGAGCCTGTACGAGAGGCTGAATTTGGAGGTCTTAGTCTCGCGTTCCATGGGAAATGATGTTTATCTATAAATTCCTTGGCAGAGGGGGAGAAAACAGAAGTTTTTCAAGTCAAAAAAGCTTTTTGTCCTCCACAGACGGCCAGCCCGTCTGTGGAGGCAGCCCGTCGCTTCGAGTCACCGACGGCTTGTGGCATTTTCCGACGCCCGTCGGAAAGTCACCGCCCCTGTCAGGAGCAGCCTGGTTTCCCGGAGCACGCAACCATTCCGATGCCCGTCGGTGGATGTGGCAGGGCCGTCGGAAGTGTCCTTGTGTCAGTAGGATTCTTCCGACGCCCGCCCCCATACACCGACGCCCGTCGGTCGTGTCTGGCTATACAAGGTCTGGATTTTCATTTGAAAAGGGTTGGAAAATTTTTCAGAAGAGGAAACTCTGCCAAAATTCAAGCATGTTTTCTCTCTCCTCCAAAAACACCTTTTTCCAAAGAACTTTATTTAATCAAGGATCAAATCAATCAAAGGAACTAAAAGCTAATTAGTTTTCTTTAGATTTTGACTCCAAAATCAATTTTCTGAAGGATTGGAGGTGAAATAGCTCATTTTCTCTCTCTAATCTTTCATTTGTTATTTCTCGTGGAATGCGCGGGGATCTAACCGACACCAAAATCTTACCCAAAGCGACTATCTGAGGGTAAATATTCCGGATTCTCTCTCCATTTTCATCTCATATTTAATCATTTATCATTTATTTATTTATTCATTTATTCTGTGAAAATCTTGAATATTTGTCATTATTTTCCTTCATTTTGACCCTCTCTTATCTTCTTTTGGGATAAAACTCTTTTTGGCTTTGAAAAAGGTTCCTCTCTCTTTCTCTCCATTCTGTTTTTCGGAGACAGGGGTGACCGACGGGTTATCTTCATGACCGACGCCCGTCGGTCACCCACCTACAGACGCCCTTTTTAAGTGACAAACGGGCATATCAAATAACCAAACCGACGCCCGTCGGTCACCCAAGAAAGGCCGTCGGTGGGTTCTGCCTCCATTTTTTTTATCATTTTTCATCTCTATTCAGTCTCTTTGATTTCTTATGTGTTAATTTTATGAATATTAACATCTCTTAACTTTTTGTGAGTGTATATTGGTCTTCTTGGATAATTCCGAGCTTGAGCGGCTGCCTACCATGCGTGGTGGATTTCGTCCGGTTTAGTTTTCTCAAACCTCTTGATTTATTTCTCTCGCCTATTCATTCATTGATTATTTTAAATATATGAATAAGCTCTTTTTATCCCGTTAAATGTAAGAATAGACCAATGATTTG
Source organism: Excoecaria cochinchinensis (assembly GCA_947683425.1). Classification (NCBI taxonomy): domain Eukaryota; kingdom Viridiplantae; phylum Streptophyta; class Magnoliopsida; order Malpighiales; family Euphorbiaceae; genus Excoecaria; species Excoecaria cochinchinensis. The sequence continues at coordinate 12,723,889 of CANTUQ010000004.1, forward strand.
TACTTAAATAAAATTGAGTTTTGTATAAAATGCAAAAGGGTCCAACGCCCTGTTTTCATCCAATAAAGATCATCACATATTGAATATCCCATTTTTAATAATGATGCATGAGAGGATCAAAGTCCTCAAAATAAACAATGCCCCGATTTGTGTATGAATCGCACATTTACAAAAGGGAGTTGTATTCCGCTCCTCGTATTATTGTAACTTATCGCTTTTGATATTTATTCTGCTCATTTACTACTTTCCGAATGTGAATAAATGCGCCTTTTAATCAACTGCATAGTGTGGAGAGAGAGCGAACTAATGACATTAAAATTTGATCATAAACTAATTGAGGTAGAAATAGATGAGAAATCCCGGACCCAGCTCTGGTCTTTGGGCTCAAGAGGTTAGAGGTTATCCTCCAAAATACTTCTTGGGTTACGAGACTTTAGCGCTAATCCTAGGCCTCTAGCTGGCCCAAAATGGATACCAAGCGCAGTCTTAGGCTCTCTGAGGCGAGAGTAACTTTCCCAATGTTCTATTGGGTGGCGACTCCATGATACCTCCTTGTTGCCCAACATAGACGCACTTGCAATTTATTTGCAAGATGCCAACGGACCCGCAAATGCCCCGGTCGCCCACGTGCGGGCAGTCGAACGGGCGGCGCATCGGAGTCCGGCGCGCGTCACAAGTGGGATTGTTGATAGGACTTAGCTTCTTTTCATATCATGATTCTTTTGTAATAGTGAACTCTCTTTGTACTTACTCTTTCGTTCAGCTTCCGCTTGTAACTCTAAAAGTTGTAATTATGTGGGTATCAGAACAGTTATGTATTGAATCTTATTATTCCATCAGTGAATGTTCAGTTTGATCTAATGTTTTAATTTTCACTGTTTATATGTATGTTTATATAATGTGAATGGATGTTTTGTACCATTCTGTTTGGTGACACCCCTGCTCATATAGGTTCTCACTCCCTTGCAATGGGAAGGGGGTGTTACACCTACTACGGGTAGGGGGTGTTACATGTTTTGGTATCAGAGATCTGGTTTAGGCATTTTCTGGGTGTTTGTTGTGTAAAGATGTACGTTTAGGACTATGTTGGCTAATGCGAATGTCTTTATGTTTGTTATAGATGGATTCCATGCGCAGATCACTCAAGGGGTCAGCTAAGAGTGCTTATCCCCAAGAGCAATATTTGACTGTGTCTGGTCCGGCTCAACCAGCTAGGGTGCAGCCTGAGGCTGCAGCCATGCCTTTTGAGGCTATGTTGAAGATCTCTCAGGACATGTCTCGGGTCTCAAAAAGGGCGACCACTTTGAGAGCCCCTATTGAGAGCATGAGGAAAGCTGGGGCGGAGGATTTCTACGGGACGAGTCTTGATGAGTCAGAGTTAGCCGAGAAATGGATTGAGAAAGTTGAGAGAGTTCTCGAGGAGATTCATTGTCACACCCCATTTGCCCCCTAGTAGAATGAGCCTGTCTGTCTGTTCGTCTGTCTGGCTGTATGTGTAAGCATTCGCATGTGTACGGTATTTCATAAGGGCATTTCAGTAAAATGTATGATTTTGGGGTTTATTTTTATGTGGGTGCATACATGGCATTAGTGTGTTTAATTAAATGAGATATACTTGTGTGCACTTGAGCATACTATATTAGGGTGTTATTAGTTGGGAATCACTTGTGTGCTTGTGCTCATATTATTGTAGGGTACATTTAATTGAGGTTGCATTAGGTGTGTGTAATGTGTGGAGTTAGGGTATGAGTGAGCAAGTTTCACCACCCAAGGAATTGACATGTGTATTAGGTTTGGGAAAAAGAATAAAGAAAGAATAGAAAGGTGGAACAAAAATCAGATTCACGTTTTCCTTTCAAACTTCACATTCTTCTTCTTCTTCCTTTTCCCTTTCCTAATTACTACTCTCTGATAATCTGGTGTGGTTGTGGAAGTTGGTCACTCTTACTCCTAGCTTGGTAAGTGCATAATCTAGTATTTGTCTTACTGTAAATTGCATCTTCATCTTCTTCCTTGAGTTAGATTTAACTTAGGGTTTTCTTTGTGGATATTCTTGCTGTGATTGTGTTTAGCTGAAGCTCCACGTGATCCAAAGGGGAAAGAGGTTGCTGGACCTAGTGGAGCTAAGTGAGAGAGGCTTAGATTTCAGGTTTGGGAACAATTGCTTGTGATCTGCATAATTTGAGTTTACTGGTATTTCTAGGGTTTATATGTTCTTGAACAATTTGAATGTAATTACCTTGAATTAGGTTGATTGAATTCTGGTTTGAGTTGTTTATATGATGTTTGAATTGTTTGGAATCTGCCTTGAAAGGTAAGAACAGGTTTGTATGGACTTAAATCAAATTGGGATTGAAATCTGGAAATCCTGCAAAAATCTAGAAATTAGGTACTGTTCTTCGTCGCGCGATTTGCTACACAGGAAGGCAAGTCACGTCGCGTGACTCTCAGTCACGACGTGACATGCCTGCTGAGAAGCCAGTCGCGTGACCAGTTGAAGAACAAGCAAGTCACGCGACGTTATCTTCGGTCACGTCGTGCGACCTGCGAAGAAAAAAGGCAGATCACGCAACGTGATCTGCGAGGGAGAAGCAGCGTCACGTCGCGTGACCCTCGGTCACGCCGTGACCTGCATGAGCATTGCGTGATCCGCGAGGATCACGCAACGCAATTGGCGAGAAATAAGCAGGTCACGAGACGTGACCCTAGGTCACACCGTGACCTGCCTGTTGAATCGCCAGTTTTCTCCGCTCAGCTCGTTTTTCCGTAATTTCCTAGTTTTTAACTCAGAAATGAATTTGGTATTACTTCTGAATGGACTTTACTGTTGTATGATGCATATCTTACTGTTTGATGCCTCGATGTGCGTGATGGCATGATTTTCTGATGAATTATACTCTATATCCTGAAATGTGATCAATGACGCATAACCTGCTAGAGTCAAGTAAGTGGATAGTTAGGCATGCCTAATAGAGTCTTTAGCTGCAGCCCTCAGTTCAGTTTGGACCCCGATCAGGTCCCCGTTTGGTTCCTCGCGAACCCTTCAGTATAGAATCTTGTTTAAGATTCCCTCAGTATATAAATAACATGTTCTGATAAATGATATAATATTTGACTTGTACCTGTGAGGTACCCTCAGTATTCGATTCGTACCCGTAAGGTACCCTCAGTACACTCATTATCCACTGTCTAGAGTCAGCAGGTATTCTTTGAATGTTAATGGAAATGTTCTGATCTGATATGGCTTTGAATGGAATATCTGAATGAGTTTAATGATGAAATACATGTTGGTTGATTCTGCAATGCATGTGAGATTCTGAAAGTATGGTATTTAATTACGGGCATGCTTTTATGATTTATGCAACAGTCCTTGCATTCTGCCATTGTGAATGTGTTATGCCTTGACGACCACTGTGAGTGGCCGTCCATAACTTATGTGTGTTTCCCCACTAAGCGTTTTATCGCTTAGCACGGTGTTTTTACCCGTGCATGTGCGGAAGGCGTTTTGCTAGAGTGAGTCGCCGATATCAAGCCAACACAGAAGGGATTAGTGTAGGGCTCAATTTTGTATTAGTTATTGATTCTTTTTGTATAGAACTCTCTGTATCAGCTTCCGCTTTTGTATCTATATTTTGTATATGTAATATTATTTATATCAGCTTGTTGATCTGATCATTATTGTAATAGTTTAATTATAGTAATGCATGATCAGCTTTTGCTTTCTGCATGTAAAGTTTTTAACTATTCTGTATTTCTGAATGTATGTTATGAATGGATGTATACTTTACTTTGTATCTGCTTGGTGACACCTTGTCTCATAAGGCTTCTCACTCCTTATCGGATGGGAACGCCTACGTATGGGAGGGGGGTGTTACAGTTAGTGGTATCAGAGCATAGGTTTAGGCGTTTCTGGGTGTTGTTATGATTGTTCTGATTTTCTTAGATGCGTATGTGTCTAGATCTGTGTTGGCTGATACGGTTGTTTCTTGTTTGTTTAGATGGCTTCTAATTCTGCTCATGGTGCGCGTGAGGAGTCCGCCGAGAGTGTGAATCCTCCCGCTGTTGATCAGTCTGTTTCTGTTAATGTGTCGGCTCAGCATGCTAGGGTTCAGCCCGAGGCCGCAGCCATACCCTTAGAGGCTATGCTTAGACTGCATCAGGACATGGCTAGGGTATTGGAGAGAGTGACTGCTCCTAGAGCACCTATGGAGAATCTGAGGAGAGCAGGAGTTGAGGATTTCTATGGTACTGGGTTGAGTGAGTCTGAGACTGCAGAGAGATGGTTAGATAAAGTGAAGCGTGCTTTGAGAGAGATTCGGTGTCCTCCCGACCAGCAGGCAGAGTGTGCTTTAGCTCTTCTTCAGGGGTCTGCTTTTGAGTGGTGGGAGTTGGTTTGCAGGCATCCTCAGTTACCGGATCCGATTACCTGGGAGTTCTTTGAGGGTGAGTTCATAAAGAAGTACATTACTCAGACCTATAGAGATCAGAGATGGGCGCAGTTTTTGGGTTTGAGACAGAGAACTTTGTCAGTAGCTGATTATGAGAAAGAGTTCAACAGGTTATCTCGCTATGCCCCTCGAGGAGTTATGACTGATGACTTTAGATGCAAGCATTTCGAGGCAGGGTTAAATGAGTCTTTGAAGATTGCTTTGATTTCCTTGATGTGTATACCTGGGGTTCACTATTATCAGATTGTGAAGGCTGCAGTGAGAGCAGAGTTGTCTGAGACAGTGATGAGAGAGAGAGCTCAGAGGAGGAGTTCTTCTCGTGGAGGATCTTCTTCGAGTAAGAGATCGAGGGACCCACAGGATGAGTCAGCATCTGGTCCGGCTTCTAGAGGTAGACGTCAGGGTTCTACAGCTGTGTCAGGTTCTGGTAGGGGTGGTAGAGCTGAGACTACACCAGTTTGTCCTCATTGTAGTAAGTCGCATCGTGGTGAGTGTAGGTGGCTCACTGGTGCATGCTTCAGGTGTGGGAGTTCTGAGCATCGGTTGGCCGGTTGTCCGAGAGTACAGGAGGATTCAGGTTCCCAGAGAGAGGGTAGTAGGGTCGGTTCGAATGCTTCACAGGCTACCCATGGCAGAGGCCGATGTAGAGGTAGAGGTGGTCGGCATAGAGATGGTGCTGCTTCTGAGACTGTTGAGCATCCTCCTCAGGGTGCCATTAGAGCTTATGCTATGAGAGCCAGAGATGAGCAGGATGCGCCTGATGTTATCGCTGGTAAGTTCCTACTCCATGACACTGAGTTGTATGCTCTAATTGATCCTGGTTCCACACACTCATACTTGTGCACAGATAGAGTTATTGATAAATTGCATTCTGTTGATCAGTTAGATTATGAGATATGTGTGACCAGTCCATTAGGGCATAGTGTCAGTGTGAGTAGAGTTTTTAGGAGTTGTCCTCTGATTGTTGAGGGAATTGTGCTTCCAGCGGATCTGATTGAGTTACCCTTCAGAGAGTTTGACTTGATTCTGGGTATGGACTGGTTGGGTAAGTATCGGGCTGTAGTGGATTGCCATAGGAAGACAGTGGTACTTCGGGATAGAAGTCAGTCTCTTGTGTTTCTGAAAGGTTTGGGTGCTAGTTCAGTGAATAATGTTATTTCTGCGATGCAAGCTAAGAGATTCATCAGGAAAGGTTGTGAGGCTTTTCTAGCTGTTGTGTTAGATTCCAGGAGGGATCAGGTACAGATTGAGGATATTCCTATAGTGCGAGAGTTTGGGGATGTGTTTCCGAGCGAGTTGCCTGGTTTGCCTCCTGAGAGAGAGGTTGAGTTGTCCATTGAGATCATGCCGGGTACTGCACCTATTTCGAGAGCACCTTATCGGATGGCTCCTGTAGAGTTGAGGGAACTTAAATCTCAGCTACAAGAGTTATTGGATAAGGGGTTTATTAGACCGAGCATATCTCCATGGGGAGCTCCAGTGCTGTTTGTCAAGAAGAAAGATGGATCCCTGCGGATGTGCATTGATTACCGTCAGATTAATAAGGTTACAGTGAAGAACAGGTATCCTTTGCCTAGGATTGAGGATTTATTTGATCAGCTTCGAGGTGCGGGTGTCTTTTCCAAGATAGATCTTCGATCAGGGTATTATCAGGTTCGTGTTCAGGATGCAGATGTGGTTAAGACTGCATTTCGGACCAGGTATGGTCACTATGAGTTTCTTGTGATGCCGTTTGGTTTGACAAATGCTCCAGCGGCTTTTATGGATCTGATGAACCGTGTGTTTAGACCATACTTAGATCGATTTGTAGTAGTGTTCATTGATGACATCTTGGTGTATTCCAAGAATGAGAGTGAGCATGAGGAGCATCTCAGAATTGGTTTTGCAGATGTTGAGAGAGCATCATTTATTTGCTAAGCTTAGCAAGTGTGACTTCTGGCTTCGAGAAGTGTCATTCTTGGGTCACATTATTTCAGCTAGCGGTATTCAGGTTGATCCAGCTAAGATTGAGGCGATAGTTGATTGGAAAGCGCCTCGAAATGTTCAGGAAGTGAGGAGTTTCCTCGGTTTAGCAGGTTACTACCAACGGTTCGTTAAGGGATTTTCTGTGATTGCTGCTCCTATGACTAGATTGTTGAGGAAAGGAGTTAGATTTGAGTGGTCAGACAGGTGTCAGTCTTGTTTTGATCGGTTAAAGCAGTTGCTTGTTGAGGCTCCTATCCTTACTCAACCCATCTCGGGTAAGGAGTTTGTTATTTACAGTGATGCTTCTGGAGTTGGTCTTGGTTGTGTGCTTATGCAGGAGGGTAAAGTTGTGGCTTATGCTTCTCGTCAGTTGAAGCCACATGAGAAGAACTATCCGACGCATGATTTAGAGTTGGCAGCAGTAATCTTTGCTTTGAAGATTTGGCGTCATTACCTATATGGGGAAAAGTGTAGGATCTTCTCGGACCACAAGAGTTTGAAGTACTTCCTTTCATAGAAAGAGTTGAACATGAGACAGCGCAGATGGCTTGAGTTGTTTAAGGACTACGACTGCATTGTGGATTACCATCCTGGTAAGGCCAATGTAGTTGCAGATGCTTTGAGTCGTAAGTCAGTTTCAGCCTTGTTCTTGAGGCGTTTCAGATGGCGATTTGGTTCGGATGGGGCTTTGCTTGCCCAGTTGCGTGTGAAGCCTACTTTGAGACAGTTGATTGTGGATGCTCAGAGAGATGATGTGAGACTTCAGCGGATTGTGCATGAGGTTAGAGCGGGTAAGCCATCAGAGTTCTCAGTTCAGGATGAGGTACTTATGTTCAGAGATTGCCTGTGTGTGCCAGAGTCTGAGGATTTGAGGAGACAGCTTTTGAGTGAGGCGCATAGTTCAGTCTTTACTATGCATCCGGGCAGTGAGAAGATGTACAGAGATATGAAGCAATTCTATTGGTGGTCTGGTATGAAGCGTGATATAGTGGATTTTGTTTCCAAGTGCTTGACTTGTCAGCAGGTGAAGGCAGAGCATCAGGTTCCTTCAGGTTTGCTTATGCCTTTATCCATTCCTGAGTGGAAATGGAGTGATATCACCATGGACTTTGTTTCTGGCTTGCCTTTGACTCAGAGGAAGCATGATTCGGTTTGGGTTATTGTGGATCGGCTTACGAAGTCAGCTCACTTCTTGCCAGTTAGAGTGGACTACTCCATGGACAGATTAGCCAGTATCTATGTAGATGAGATAGTTCGACTGCATGGTGTGCCTTTGTCCATAGTGTCAGATCGAGATCCGAGGTTTACTTCCAAGTTTTGGAAGGAGTTACAGAGAGCTTTGGGCACTAGGTTGAACTTCAGTACAGCATTTCATCCTCAGACCGATGGTCAGTCAGAGCGAGTTATTCAGATTCTGGAGGATATGATGAGGGCTTGTACTTTGGATTTTCCGGGCAGTTGGGACAGATATGTAGCATTGATGGAGTTTGCCTACAACAACAGTTTTCAGTCGAGTATTGGTATGGCACCATATGAGGCTTTGTATGGTCGTCAGTGTAGGACTCCGATTTGTTGGACCGAGCTATCCGAGAGATCTATGATTGGACCCGACTTGGTTAGAGATACTGAAGAGAAAATCAGAGTAGTGCAGCGGAATTTGAAGGCAGCAAAGGATCGACAGAAGTCTTATGCCAATTTGAAAAGAAAAGATGTGCATTTTGAGATCGGGGACAAAGTTTTCCTTAAAGTTTCTCCTTGGAGGAGAGTGCTTCGATTTGGAAAGAAAGGCAAGCTTAGTCCTCGTTTCATTGGACCTTATGAGATTTTGGCTAAGGTGGGACCTGTAGCCTACAGATTAGCGCTACCGATGGAGTTAGCAAAGTTACATGATGTGTTTCACGTTTCGATGCTTCGTCGGTACAGATCAGATCCTTCGCATGTTCTGTCAGTTTAGGATATCCAGGTTCAGCCAGACTTCTCTTATGATGAGGAACCGCGAGCTATTCTAGCTCGAGAGGTGAGACAGTTGAGGAATAAGCAGATTCCTTTGGTTAAAGTGTTGTGGATCCATCATGGAGTCGAGGAAGCGACTTGGGAACCAGAGGGGTCGATGAGAGCTCAGTATCCACAGTTATTCAGTTCAGGTGAGAATTTCGAGGACGAAATTCTTATTAGTAGGGGAGAGTTGTCACACCCCATTTGCCCCCTAGTAGAATGAGCCTGTCTGTCTGTTCGTCTGTCTGTCTGTATGTGTAAGCATTCGCATGTGTACGGTATTTCATAAGGGCATTTCAGTAAAATGTATGATTTTGGGGTTTATTTTTATGTGGGTGCATACATGGCATTAGTGTGTTTAATTAAATGAGATATACTTGTGTGCACTTGAGCATACTATATTAGGGTGTTATTAGTTGGGAATCACTTGTGTGCTTGTGCTCATATTATTGTAGGGTACATTTAATTGAGGTTGCATTAGGTGTGTGTAATGTGTGGAGTTAGGGTATGAGTGAGCAAGTTTCACCACCCAAGGAATTGACATGTGTATTAGGTTTGGGAAAAAGAATAAAGAAAGAAAAGAAAGGTGGAACAAAAATCAGATTCACGTTTTCCTTTCAAACTTCACATTCTTCTTCTTCTTCCTTTTCCCTTTCCTAATTACTACTCTCTGATAATCTGGTGTGCTTGTGGAAGTTGGTCACTCTTACTCCTAGCTTGGTAAGTGCATAATCTAGTATTTGTCTTACTGTAAATTGCATCTTCATCTTCTTCCTTGAGTTAGATTTAACTTAGGGTTTTCTTTGTGGATATTCTTGCTGTGATTGTGTTTAGCTGAAGCTCCACGTGATCCAAAGGGGAAAGAGGTTGCTGGACCTAGTGGAGCTAAGTGAGAGAGGCTTAGATTTCAGGTTTGGGAACAATTGCTTGTGATCTGCATAATTTGAGTTTACTGGTATTTCTAGGGTTTATATGTTCTTGAACAATTTGAATGTAATTACCTTGAATTAGGTTGATTGAATTCTGGTTTGAGTTGTTTATATGATGTTTGAATTGTTTGGAATCTGCCTTGAAAGGTAAGAACAGGTTTGTATGGACTTAAATCAAATTGGGATTGAAATCTGGAAATCCTGCAAAAATCTGGAAATTAGGTACTGTTCTTCGTCGCGCGATTTGCTACACAGGAAGGCAAGTCACGTCGCGTGACTCTCGGTCACGACGTGACATGCCTGCTGAGAAGCCAGTCGCGTGACCAGTTGAAGAACAAGCAAGTCACGCGACGTGATCTTCGGTCACGTCGTGCGACCTGCGAAGAAAAAAGGCAGATCACGCAACGTGATCTGCGAGGGAGAAGCAGCGTCACGTCGCGTGACCCTCGGTCACGCCGTGACCTGCATGAGCATTGCGTGATCCGCGAGGATCACGCAACGCAATTGGCGAGAAATAAGCAGGTCACGAGACGTGACCCTAGGTCACGCCGTGACCTGCCTGTTGAATCGCCAGTTTTCTCCGCTCAGCTCGTTTTTCCGTAATTTCCTAGTTTTTAACTCAGAAATGAATTTGGTATTACTTCTGAATGGACTTTACTGTTGTATGATGCATATCTTACTGTTTGATGCCTCGATGTGCGTGATGGCATGATTTTCTGATGAATTATACTCTATATCCTGAAATGTGATCAATGACGCATAACCTGCTAGAGTCAAGTAAGTGGATAGTTAGGCATGCCTAATAGAGTCTTTAGCTGCAGCCCTCAGTTCAGTTTGGACCCCGATCAGGTCCCCGTTTGGTTCCTCGCGAACCCTTCAGTATAGAATCTTGTTTAAGATTCCCTCAGTATATAAATAACATGTTCTGATAAATGATATAATATTTGACTTGTACCTGTGAGGTACCCTCAGTATTCGATTCGTACCCGTAAGGTACCCTCAGTACACTCGTTATCCACTGTCTAGAGTCAGCAGGTATTCTTTGAATGTTAATGGAAATGTTCTGATCTGATATGGCTTTGAATGGAATATCTGAATGAGTTTAATGATGAAATACATGTTGGTTGATTCTGCAATGCATGTGAGATTCTGAAAGTATGGTATTTAATTACGGGCATGCTTTTATGATTTATGCAACAGTCCTTGCATTCTGCCATTGTGAATGTGTTATGCCTTGACGACCACTGTGAGTGGCCGTCCATAACTTATGTGTGTTTCCCCACTAAGCGTTTTATCGCTTAGCACGGTGTTTTTACCCGTGCAGGTGCGGAAGGCGTTTTGCTAGAGTGAGTCGCCGATATCAAGCCAACACAGAAGGGATTAGTGTAGGGCTCAATTTTGTATCAGTTATTGATTCTTTTTGTATAGAACTCTCTGTATCAGCTTCCGCTTTTGTATCTATATTTTGTATATGTAATATTATTTATATCAGCTTGTTGATCTGATCATTATTGTAATAGTTTAATTATAGTAATGCATGATCAGCTTTTGCTTTCTGCATGTAAAGTTTTTAACTATTCTGTATTTCTGAATGTATGTTATGAATGGATGTATACTTTACTTTATATCTGCTTGGTGACACCTTGTCTCATAAGGCTTCTCACTCCTTATCGGATGGGAACGCCTACGTATGGGAAGGGGGTGTTACATTCATTGCCCTCCTGAAAGGCAAGTTGAATGTGTTGTAGCCTTACTTCAGGGATCGACCTATGATTGGTGGAAGTTGGTGCGTGGGCATCCCCAGTTGCCTGATCCGGTCACATGGGAATTCTTTGAGCGAGAGTTCACAAGTAAGTATGTGACCAAGGGCTATAAAGAAGCTAAGTGGGCTTAGTTTCTCAATTTGAATCAGAGGGCTATGTCAATTTTTGATTACGATAAATAGTTTAACAGGCTTAGGAAGTATGCTCCTCCGGGTATTCTGACATAATAGTTTCGGTGCCAGCATTTTAAGGCAGGATTGAATGAGTCCTTGAGGGCAATGCTTATATCTTTGATGAGTACCCTTGTAATCAGTTACTACCAGATTGTTCAAGCAGTTGTGTGGGTAGAGAGGTCCGAGTCAGTTTTGAGGGAAAGAGCTCAAAGGAAGAATCCCCCTTGTGGAGGTTCGTCATCGGGTAAGAGATCAAGGAATCTGCAAGATGAGTCTTCTTTTAGTCCTGCTTCGAGAGGTAGGAGGCAAGGATCTACAATCAGAATGAGTGCTGGTAGAGACAGTTTTGGTGGTAGAGGTGAAGTTGTGCCTGAGTGTTCTCACTATAGTAAGTGCCATAAGGGCGAATGTAGGTGGCTCACTGGTGGTTATTTCCATTGTGGAAGCACCGAGCATTTTCTAGCTGATTGCCCTAAGTTGAGTGAGAAGACTAGAGATCAGCATGAGGCTAGCCGAGCAGGGTCTAATGCCTCTCAAGCTAGTCAAGGTAGAGGCAGAGGTAGAGGTCAAGGTGGTCGGCCTAGAGAGGGTGCTCCATCGGAATCAGTGGATCGTCCTCAGATGGTTCCAGTGAGGGCAAGTGCTATGAGGGCTTGGGATGAGCAAGATATGCCTGATGTGATTGCAGGTAAGTTCCTACTCTATGACACTGAGATGTATACTCTAATTGACCCTGGTTTCATGCACTCATATTTGTGCACGGATAAGTTAATTGATAAGTTGCATGATGTTGATTAGTTAGATTATGAGATTTGTGTGACCAGTCCTTTAGGGCATAGTGTCAATGTCAGTAGAGTGTTTAGGAATTGTTCCTTGTTGGTCCAAGGTGTTGAGTTCCCAGCGAATTTGATAGACTTCCCTTTTCGAGAATTTGATTTGATTTTGGGAATGGATTGGTTGAGTAAGCATCGGGCAGTGGTTGATTGTCATAGGAAGACTAATTTGTTGCGGGGTAGAGATCAGTCTCCAATTGTGGTTAAAAGTTTAGGCTCGGGTCGCTTGGGGAATGTGATTTTTGCCATGCAAGCTAAGAGATTTATGAGGAAGGGTTGTGCGGCATTCTGAGCTATAGTGTTGGATTCTAAGAATAGTCAGGTTAAGATTGAGGATATCCCAGTGGTTAGGGAGTTTGAGGATGTTTTTCCAAGTGAGTTGTCTGGGTTACCTCCGGAGAGAGAAGTGGAGTTATTCATACAGATACTGTTGGGCACTGCTCCTATTTCTAAAGCACCTTATCAAATGGCTCCTATAGAATTGAGAGAACTTAAAACTCAATTACAAGAGCTATTGGATAAAGGTTTTATTAGACCTAGTATATCTTCGTGGGGAGCTCCAATGTTGTTTATTAAGAAGAAGGATGGTACGTTAAGGATGTGCATATACTATCGCTAGATTAATAAGGTTATAGTAAAGAATAAGTATCCTTTGCCTAGGATTGAGGATTTGTTTGATCAGCTTAGAGGTGCAGGAGTCTTTTCTAGGATTCATCTCCGGTCTGGGTATTACCAGCTTCAGCTTAGAGATGCATATGTGGTTAAGACTGCATTTCGGATGCGGTATGGGCACTATGAGTTTCTTGTGATGCCATTTGGTTTGACCAATTCACCTGTGGCTTTTATGGATGTGATGAACCGAGTGTTCAAGCCATATCTTGACTGATTTGTTGTGGTGTTTATTAATGACGTCCTGGTGTACTCAAAGGATGCGAGTGAGCATGCAGAGCATCTTCGGATTGTGCTTCAGGTTTTGAGGGATAACCATCTATTTGCAAAGCTCAGCAAGTGTGATTTTTGGCTTAGAGAGGTGTCATTCTTGGGTCATGTTGTGTTGGCTAAGGGTATTCAAATGGATCCGGCCAAGATGAGGCAATTGTGAATTAGAAGGCGCCTAGGAATATTCCAGAAGTGAGAAGTTTTTTGGGTTTGGCTAGGTATTATCGTCGATTTGTTAAGGGATTTTTAGTTATTGCTGCTCTTATGATTCGACTATTGAGGAAAGGGGTCAGATTTGAGTGGTCGGATAAGAGTCAAGCATGTTTTGAACAGTTGAAGAGGTTATTGGTCGAAGCTCCTATACTTACTCAACCCATTTTGGGTAAAGAGTTTGTGATGTACAATGACACTTTAAGAGTTGGGCTTGGATGTGTTTTGATGCAAGAGGGTAAGGTTGTGGCTTATGCATCTCGTCAGTTGTAGCCTCATGAGAAGAATTATCCGACGCATGATTTAGAGTTAGCAGCTGTGATCTTTGCTCTAAAAATTTGGCAGCATTATCTGTATGGGGAGACATGTAGGATTTTCACGGATCATAAGAGTTTGAATTACCTCCTCATACAGAAGGAGTTGAATATGAGACAGCGCCGATGGCTGGAGTTATTTAAGGATTATGATTGTATTTTGGAGTATCATCCGGGCAAGGCAAATGTTGTAGCGGATGCTTTGAGAAGGAAGTCTTTGTCGGCTTTGTTTTTGCAGCGCTTCAAGTGGAGATTGGATTCAGATGGGGCTTTGGTTGCCCAATTGAAAGTAAAACCGTCCTTGAGGCAGTCAATTGTTGATGCCCAAAAATATGATGTGAGGTTGCAGCGAGTTTCACAAGAGGTTCAAAATGGTAAGCAATCTGAGTTTTTTGTTTTGGATGGGGTACTTATATATAGCAATCGTTTGTGTGTGCCTGAGGATGTTGAGTTAAAGAAGAAGCTTTTGAGTGAGGCACACACTACGGTCTTTACTATGCATCTCGGTAGTGAGAAGATGTATCGAGATTTGAAACAGTTCTATTGGTGGTCTGGGATGAAGAGAGACATTGTGGAGTTTGTGGGGAAGTGTTTGACTTGTCAGCAGGTAAAGGCTGAGGATCAAGTTCCTTTCGGGTTGCTCAATCCTTTACCCATTCCTGATTGGAAATGGGACGACATCGCCATGGATTTTGTGTCAAGTTTGCCGTTGACTCATAGGAAACATGATTCAGTTTGGGTGATCGTGGACCGACTCACCAAGTCAGCGCATTTTCTGCCAGTCCGGGTTGACTATTTGTTGGATAAGTTGGCAAGTATTTATGTAGATAAAGTAGTCAGATTGCATGGCATCCCATTTTCGATAGTGTCAGATCAAGATTCGAGGTTCACATAGAAGTTTTGGAAAGAGTTGTAAACGGCTTTGGGTACTCGGTTGAATTTCATTACGGTATTTCATCCTCAGTCAAATGGTTAGTCAGAACGGGTTATCCAGATTTTGGAAGATATGCTTCGGGGTTGTGCTTCGAAATTTTCAGGTAGTTGGGACAAGTATGTGCCACCCATGGAGTTTGCCTACAACAATATTTATCCGTCGAGCATTAGAATGTCACCATTTGAAGCTCTTTATAGTCGACGGTGTAGGACTCTGGTTTGTTGGACAGAATTGACCGAGCATTCCTTTGTTCGGCTAGAGATGGTTAGACATACTGAAGAGAAGATCCGAGTGGTTGAGCAGAATTTGAAGGTCTTATGCTAATCTGAAGAGAAAGGACATTCAGTTCGAAATTGGAGACAAGGTGTTCCTTAAAGTATCGCCATAGAGAAAGGTGTTGTGTTTTAGTAAGAAGGGCAAGCTTAGTCCTCGCTTTATTGGACCTTTCGAGGTGTTGGAAAAGATTGGACTTGTTGCTTATAGATTAGCTTTTCCTTTAGATTTGGCAAAGTTACATGATGTTTCTCATGTATCTATGCTCTGTTGGTACAGATCAGATCCATCGCATGTGTTGTCAGTTTAGGACATAAGGGTTCAACCAGATTATTCATAAGATGAGAAACTGAAAGCCATTTTAGCTAGAGAAGTGAGACAGTTGAGAAGCAAGCAAGTTCCCCTGGTTAAAGTGTTATGGCAGCATCATGGAGTTGAGGAAGCGACTTGGGAACCGAAGGTAATGATGAGATCTCAGTACCCTCAGTTGTTCAGTGCAGGTAAGAATTTCGAGGACGAAATTCTTGTTAGTAGGGGAGACTTGTAACACCCCATTTTCCCCCTAGTAGTCTGAGCCATTTTGTGTGCAAATTGTCTGTGTAATATTTTGGCATGTGTTATATTTTAATTTGGGTTAATTTCATGATTTATGGGTTGTGGTAGAGTGTGGTTGCATGTATTGTTGTAGTGTGTGAGCTAGTAAAGTTTGGATTGGGTGCGGTGTTGTGTTTGGTTGTAAGGTGTGAGTCATTAATTACCACCAATGGTTAGGCGACATGTGGCAAGGGTTTTAGGAGAGGGGTATATATATAGGTTGGAGAGAGAGAGAAAGGGCAGCCCCTTTTCTGTCCTTGCTCTCCCATTTTCTTCTCCCCTCATGCCACCTCTCTCTTTCTTTTCTTCTTCCCCTTTATTTCTTACTTGATTCTCATCTTTTGTGACCTCAATCATTGGTGGGGTTTAGCAATTCTTGAGTCTTTTGGTAAGTTTTAGTTAGTTTATTCGTTGTTCATCTTTTCTTCGATTTTGGTTAGTAATTGGTTTTGAGCTAGGGTTTTGTTGGTTGTGTGTTTTGGGTGTTCTTATTCAGAGGTGCTTCCTAGAGACCCCAAAGCCAAAGAGAAGGCTTGTGGGAGTGGAGCTTGTGATTAGGAGCTAAGGATTTGCAAGGTTTGGGACTTTTGTGTATTTGATGCATTTTGTGATTTTGGGGTTTGATTTGATTTTCTGGAAAATTATTTGGTTAATGATGTTTATTTTGGTCTAAATGTTATGGGTTTTGTTGGAATTGCGTTAAGATGCATAGTTGATGAACTCTTGAAGTAAATTGTTAGTTGAATGAGTTTTTGTTGGAAATTTCTGGTTTTATTAGATTAGAGATTTTGATTATATTAATTGTATGATTCCATTGGGATTATTGGCATAAAATTTGACTTTTATGTTGTTGATGATGATTCGAAGGTTTAATTTGAGTTATGTTGACGTTCGGTTCGAAACAGAGGTTTGGGTGTGTTTTGGAAGATGGAGGAGTTCTGCAGATCGGGAAAATACGACCCTATCATGAGCGCGATAGAGCCGGATCATTCCAGCTCTCCCAGCAGTCGAGCTTTGTCCTGCCATGGTGCAGCACCTCGCTTGCTATCACGAGTGTGACAGAGCGTGAAGGGTTGTGCTTGTTGGGCAGTGCTGTCGTGAGTGCACACTCCAGTGCGCGATCGTGATGGCGATGCCAGGCACACTCTGTCGCAAGTGCGATTGAGGCTAATCTGCTTCTTCTTCTTGCGAATGCGAGACTTGTCGTGAACACAGCGCTTAGGGAGCTTTGCCCCTTTCGCGAGCACGACAGTCTCTGTGTTTTTAATGGGATTTCTTTTGCATCTCTGACACTTATTTTCCGAACTTGTTATGCTTTTAGACTTTTGCATGGATGATTTTATGAGAAATATGGATATGAATTCACGAATTATGCATTGCCTACAAGAGTCAATTTAGTGGATTATTAGGCATGCTTAATAGAGTTCAGTAGCTGCAACACCAATGTGTTCCGGACCCTGATCAGGTCCCCGTTTGGATCCTCGCGATCCTTAATGAGTACGGATCTTGTTTAAGTTCCCCCAATGTGAAAATGTTTTGAATGAGAAAATGATGATGTTGTTTTTCGATTGTACCCTCGGCTGCCCCCAATGTGTTCACTCGTTATCCGCTATTGTGAGTCAGCAGGAGTGTTATTTGTTTGTCTTATGTGAATATGAGCATGTGAAACCAAGTGATATATGAATTGACTATGAGTTTGTGAATGCAACTGAATGTGATTAAGCTATGGTTTATAGATATATGTGATTATAAGCATATGCCATTGTGAATGTGTTTTGCTTTAACGACCATTATAAATGGCCGTTCATATTATTGTTTGTTTTCCCCACTAAGCATTATCGCTTAGCACGGGTGTTTCATCTGTGCAGGTGCGGAAGGTTTTGAGCTTTTGGGAGAGTCTCCACAGGTCAAGCCAATGCAGAAGTTTTGAAGTGTTAGGACTTAGATTTGCACTTAAGATTCTTTTTGTAATTTTGGGCTCTCATTGTATTTATTCTTTTGTACTGCTTTCGCTATGTATTCTTTAGAAGAAAGTAAGTTTGTAATATCAGTTATGCACTGACTATATTTTTGTAATGAACCTTTTGGATATCAATGAATGAATATTAACTTTTTATTTCTGCTATTTTTCGTATGTTGCGTATTTGTATATTGTTCTGTTTGTTTGGTGACACCCCTGCTCGTACGGGTTTTCACTCCCTAGAGAATGGGATCTCCTACGTATGAATAGGAGGTGTTAATTGAGTAGTAGATCTATTTGATCAAGCCATGATAATGTAGCTATAACCTCTTGAATTGAAGTCTATTTGAGTTGTGATTAGCATTATGGAAACTTAATCAATATAAAAGCATGTTATGGAAGGATAATTGGTTGAATACAACAATTAAACCTAATTTAGAAGTCTTGAATTAGCATGAGTAATGAGATTGGTAGCACAGCTATGTTTTAGTAAAACATAGTTGTGTGTTGGAAGTTTTGCATAGGTCACAGTGATAACCAAACAGATTGCCACCGTGAGGTATGCAACGATTCCATTTTGCCGGGGTATATCCCCACTGAGCCATAGCTCAGCACGGGTGTTTATCTCTCGTGTATGTTCTTAGCTTGGAAGTTGAAGTTTTGGTTTGGACATCTGTCGGCCACTAGGAGAAGTCTTTAAGTCTTCTAGTTAGGTTAAATCTTTTGTATTGTACCGATATAGTACAATTTTTGTATATCAAAGATATGTAATCGTATATTGTAAAATTATGTACTTGTAAGATGTAAACTTTTGATTAAGTAATGTTAATGATAATTTTTGATATGTGTTGTTTTTAAGTTCACCTTATATTAGCATGTATGATTGTGATTTTAAGAAGAAGTGTTTGTAGCACTCCCTTATCCTCTTAGGGGGTATTGGGGCGTTGCACTTACCGCAGTGTAAATGCATTCTGTCCAGCAACATTTCAATTTGGGCATCTCATATAGGGGTCAAGAGATTCTACCCACCATGTGAAATACCCCACATGGCGGTCAGGAATGTCCTTACCGCCGTGTAAAAGCATTCTATTTGACAATGTTTAAAGTTCTGTATTCGACACGGCGAGTAGGTTTTCCTTACCGCCATGTGACCCCTATTTTTTACGATTTATTTATGAATTTTGCTATCACATGACTTCTAAATGGAACTAAATTAAATATAATGACTATTTAATAACAATAAATGATATTTACTATGTTTTTGTAATGTTATATGAGTTATTCATAAAAGGAATATGTGTATTATGCAAATATTTACCGAATGATATGGCATCATAAACATGTAAAGTGACTGAAATCCTGACATATGCTCTCCTGCCTGCTTTAGACTGGGTAGTGGATAGATAGGCATGCCTATAGGGACTCTGATTGTTGCAACCCTTGTTCCGTCTTGTAGACCCCGTTTGGGTTATCACTTATTGCAAAAGATAAATAACATGATTAAAATGTATTGTACCTTCGAGTATCCCTGTTCTGTACTTACCGGTACCCCTATTCAGTAGTTTCCTGTTATCCACTTCTATAGGATGAATGCAGGCAATTTCATGTTATTAAGTGCAAGTTATCTATGATCTGAGATGTGCTCATGAAAGATATATTGTTATGTTCTATCCTATTTATATTGAGGTTATGATTATGTGTTAAATATTTGTTTATGATCTATGTTTGTGCATTCATCATGTTTGCATGGTTTTGACAATTGTTGTGAGTACTCGTCCATTTTATGTTAATTCCCCATTGAGCTTTATGCTTAGCAGAGATGTTATATTCATGTAGGTAACGAAGATAAAGCAGGCTCCAGGGACATCTCGCAATAGCTAAGGTCGACACACGAGGAGAAGAACTCATATGTAGGGTTTACATTTTGTCATAAACTCTGTATATAATATCTTTTGGCTTGTAACTATGTATTTTAACACTGTATCCAAACATGTATATTACTGAAATATCTTTTGGTAATGTAATTTTATATGGATTATGTTAAAGCTATTTAAATAGTTTAATGAAATGATGAAATTTTATATGTCTGACTATTAGACTTATGTAATGTTTTACTACACTCTCTTATTCTCCGAAAGGCGTATAAGGGGTGTTACAGGTTAGGTTAGAGATGTAGCTATTATACTGCCGAAATTTCTATAGGTTGAATAGTGGAATTTTAGAGTATTTCTAATTTTAAAGAAAGAATTTGTATTACCCGTATCTTACGAATACTAAGATTGGTTGCGACATTCCTATCCGACTCACTTATCGAACCGGACTAAGGGTGTTACAATTTTTGTTTATTTCCATTAGTTTTATTAATTGCATTTTATTGTTAATTGTTAATTTATGTAACACCCTACACCCATAAGTTGTACGGATATCGGATGTCGCAACACTGCACTTTAATACACTATAATTGTAATGCCCCGACACCCTCGTTGGAAGGATGCCGGTTGCGCCATGCGCACATATACATATACAAACTCAAATCAAGAGAAGGATAACAAATTCATATACATATAATCATATCGTTTTACAAAAGGGATTTGTAAACATTAAACATATACATACACAAAGTAATTGTTCTTTTACAAAATTACATTTGCCAAAACCAAAATCCTTATACAAAAATAGCGGAAGACACAAAAGAAACTCCAACAAAAGACTTCTAGTGGCCGACCTACAAATGTCCGACTCCAAAATGAACCTACCACCTACACGGGAAAAGAGCCCATGCTAAGCGATAACACGTAGTGGGGAGGAACAAACAAGCGTAGAAACATGTACAAATAACTACATTAACCATTCAAAAACTTATCTAAACAATTAAACATGTAAACAATGCTTATATAACAACTGAATAGGTGATTAATATTTATTCAAATTAAACACACGCAATTCAACCATATGCATCGCAGCATATCATGGCATCTTTCATATACATAATCTTATAACATCAATCCGCATTTATAAGACATATAAAGAAACAACATAACATAATCATCTCATTTAATATGATTTAACAGCAATCATGTTTAAGGTGTATTATAAAGTAATGGTTTCTGCTTTTACTGCAACAAAAAATGTGGAGTTTAAAAAGGGTGAAACCATCTTTTTACAAATAGATCTACCAATATCTAACACTATTATTCCAAAATCTATCCTTTGGAAAGATATTAGTCTTCCTGAAGAATAGATCTTGGAAGGAGTTTCAAAACCAAAATCTCCTGAACAGGCAAGACCAAATACACATTTAAGGGAAATTACCCAGTACAATGACGGAAAGGTAAAAATAAGCTTCAGCAGAGCTTCCAGCCATCGATATACTATGCTTGTTCTTCCACCAGTACTTTAGATTTGGGGAAAATTTTAAAATTACCCTCAGTTATTCATTTGCCTAATAGGATGGAGAGTTTTCAAAACCCAAGATTTTCTTGTTCAAGCGTTCCAAGTGCTTCTTTTCAAAATGTGGATTATTCTTCAAATGTACCTCACCAAGTCTATACAAGACCACAAGTAGGTGATGAAGAACAACAAAATAATTCACCTCCAACTTCACCATCTTTTTCTGCAGTAACTGAAAATGTTATCAATGAACTAAATGTTTTGAAAAGCAATTTGAAGTTAACAAAAATTACCTACATCAGGATTTCAACTCTTTAAAAAATTCAGAAAAGAGAAATTGGTTTTTCAAAAATTTTCTGGAAAAAAGAAAAGAAATTCAAAATGACTTTTATGACTTCGTCATGCAAAACAAAGCTTATGTTTTATTCTTTGATTGGTTTGAAATTTATGCATCTCAAAATGAAATTTCATATCCATTCAAATCAAACACCAAGTCTGTCAACCCTGTTACCATCAGGAATAAGGTTACAGAATGGGAAATGGTAGATGGGAAAAGAACTCAATCTGAACATCCACCTTTAAGACAAATAAAAATTGCACATCTAGAAACCACAATAGATGCGGCACCTTACAAAATCACAAGTAATGATTCAAACAAGGATATTAAAAATATTCTTCAACAAAACAACTTTACAAACACTTATCTTAGTATGATTGCCAAGCAGTTAACTAGGATAGAAGAAACCCAAAAAACCACTGTTGTTTCCCAGGTTGAATCAACAGAGTAAATACTGAAAAGTCCTGTGTCTAAACCTTTTCAAGTTTCAAAAACAAGTCAAAAACTATTCAGGAAAGGTAAATCAGAATTTACCGAAGCTCTTAAAACCCAACTCAGTAGGATAGAGCATACCTCTACCGCTACACCAGTAGTTATACAAGACACCCCTGACCGTAACAAGACTGTTAGCACTTTAGATCAGGTATCTGATTCTGAAGAACAAACACAGGAAGAGGAGTTATGTAGACTCCACTGGCAAAAAGGCCAACCTTTGGCCATGACCACAGCACCAGACTTAGGCATAGAAAATATACCAAACATTTTGTCTCAGTCTAAGTTCAATGCCAGTACTATTTATGAATGGAATATAGACGGTATGTCTGAATATAACATCCTCAGTCTTCTACAGTAGATGACTATGGCTTCTAATGCCTACAAAACCCAAACGAATACACCTGATAGAGCTATTGCTAAGCTCCATATAGTAGGATTTTCAGGCCAACTGAAAGGATGGTGGGATTACCATCTCTCTGGCCAACAGCAATTAGAAATATTAAGTGCCATTCAGACCACAGAGGATGGAGCACCCATTCTCGATGAGTTGAGTAACCCCATACCTGATACTGTAGCAACTCTAATCCATACGATTAGTCAACACTTCATAGGTGACCCTTCTCATTTAAAAGACAAAAATGCAGAATTGCTTTCAAACTTTCGGTGTAAAAAGCTTTCTGATTTTCAAAATTATAAAAACACGTTCTTGACTAGGATTATGCTTAGGGGAGATTCCAACCAACCTTTTTAGAAAGAAAAATTCCTTGCAGGACTTCCTACCCTTTTAGGAGAAAGAGATAGGAATAAAATTAAAGAAACATGGGGTATTAATCAAACTCCCTATAACCATTTAACTTATGGGGAACTGGTTAGCTTCACTCAAAAGGAAGGTTTAAAAATATGTCAAGATTTGAAACTTCAAAAACATTTAAAATGGGAAATGAAGAAAACTAAGCAAGAACTAGGATCATTTTGTAAACAGTTTGAAATATCCATAGAAAACCAAATAAAAACCTATGGAGGTTCCTGTTCAAAACCTTACAAAAAGCCTTACAAACGAATTTCTTCAAAACCTAACAAAGGGGAGTTCTATAAGAATTTTAGGCCTCAAAAATTTTGCAAGAAAAAGCAATTTTCAAAACAACCCTTTAAACCACAATTTCAAAAACAGGTAACCTGTTATAAATGTAACAGACCTGGCCACATTTCAAAATATTGTAGATTCAATAAAAAAAACTCCATGAATTACAAGTTAAGGAAGAAACAATTCAAAAAATTGAAGCACTCCTCCTTGAAATTACGGATAGTGAAACTCAAATAGAATCATCAGAAATAGAAGATTCTTTTGAAAATGATGAACTAGCTGCCCTTGATTCCTCTAGTAGTGAGTCGGACACTAGTTTCAAATCAATAAATGTTTTGACAAAATGATGAACTAGCTGCCCTTAATTCTTGATATTATCAAACAAGTGGAAGATTCAAAACTTCAAAAAAAGATCATTGAAAAACTTTTGAAATCCTTTGAACCTAAATTTCCAAAGCCTTCCACTTCGATTTCTAAACTAATTCCAAAGAGTACCTATGATCTGACAAAAAACAAAGTCAAAATCTCCTGTGACAATTCAGTCACTTGAAGAAGAAATTAAAATTGTCAAACAAGAGCTAAAAACTCTTAAAGAAAAATAAGAGAGTGATTCAAATCTTCTTCATGCTTTTTTATCACAAGACTCTAGTTCTAATGATAATGAAAATGAAGAAAAAGAAGATAACGAAACTGCTAATCTAGACTTAGAAAATGAAATTCAAAGATTAGAAAATGCTCCAAATGATTTTTTGTTTATTTTAAGAGAAATAACCACGAGAAAATATTTGGTAAAAGTTTTCCTTTTTTTTTCAGACGACTTCAAAATTGATACAGTTGCTCTTTTTGATACAGGGGCAGATTTAAATTTTTTAATAAGATGTATCGTTCCAAAAAGATTTTATGAAAAAACTTCTGAAAAACTTATCGCAGCTAATAATTCCGACGTGAAAATAAAATTGAAAACAGAAGCTTCCAATCAATATGGTAGTATCTTCATTAAAAATCCTTTTGTTTTACTCGAAAATATCAGTCATATTATCATTTTAGGGACTCCATTTATCAATATGATTACTCCCTATTCTGTTACGTATGATGGTATTTCTTTTAAAACAAACAGAGAAAAAAAATTTTTCCCTTTTGTTGAAAAACCCAGAACAAGAAATCTAAATCTTTTAAAAGCTTGTTCTGTTTACAAAAGTGAATTAAATTGTATAATTAAAGGAAAATAAAAACATTTGCAATTTCTCAAACAGGATGTTTCCTTCTTTAGAATCCAAAAGAGTTTGGAAAATGATTTGGTAAAATAAAGAATTTTTTATTTTCAAAAAATGATTGAGAATAAAATTTGTTCGGATTTACCAAATGCTTTCTGGAGCAGAAAACAACATATGGTTGATTTACCATATGAAAATGAATTTTCAGAAAGACAAATTCCAACAAAAACTAGACCCATTCAAATGAATCATGAACTCAAAGAACATTGAAAAAACGAGATTCCAGATTTAAAGCAAAAGGGTTTAATCACAGAATCCAGATCTCCCTGGAGCTGTGCAGTTTTTTATGTTAACAAAAACTCTAAAATTGAAAGAGGCACGCCTAGGCTTGTAATTAATTACAAACTATTAAACAAGGCATTAAAATGGATTCGGTATCCGATTCCCAACAAAAAAGATCTTTTGCAAAAGCTGCATTCTGCATTTTTTTTCTCAAAATTTGATATGAAATCAGGTTTTTGGCAAATTCAGATTGAACCAAAAGATCATTACAAAACTGCTTTTATTGTTCTATTTGGACAGTATGAGTGGAAGGTTATGCCGTTTGGTTTAAAAAATGCTCCTTCAGAATTCCAAAGAATTATGAATGAGATTTTTAATCCTTTTTTCAAATTTTTGTATTGTCTATATTGATGATATTCTTGTCTTTTGTGAGTCAATCAAACAATATTTCAAAAACCTCAGGACCTTTTTCAATGTGGTAAAGAAAAATGGACTTATTGTTCTAGATTTTTGTCCAAATATCAAATTCCAAATAAAAATTCGTTTCTTAGGACATTACATTTCCCAAGGGACAATTACACCAATAGAGAGATCTTTAGCTTTTGCTGATAAATTTTCGGATAAAATTTTAGATAAAACCATGCTTAGTGATTCCTAGGAAGTCTGAATTATGTTCTAGATTTTTGTCCAAATATCAACCGGTTGGCAAAATCTTTGCATGATAGGTTGAAGAAAACCCATGTTGCCTGGTCTGATGAACATACAAGTATCGTTCAACAAATTAAGAAACAGGTCAAGGAAATCCCATGCCTACATTTAGCTGACCCATTAGCACCTAAAATAGTTGAAATAGATGCGTCTGACTTAGGCTATGGAGGCATTTTAAAACAAAATGTGGGCGAAAAAGAATGCATAGTCCAGTTCACATCTGCACATTGGAATGATTGCCAAAAGAATTATTCTACAATTAAAAAAGAAATTCTTTCAATTGTCATGTGCATTTCAAAATTCCAAAGCGATTTACTAAATCAAAAGTTTTTACTTCGGATTGATTGCAAATCTGCCAATAAAGTTTTACAAAAAGATGTTCAAAATATTGCATCAAAACAAATTTTTGCTCGATGCCAAGCTATCCTTAGTATATTTGATTTTGAAATTGAATTTATTAAGGGAAATAAAAACTCGATTCCTGATTTTCTAACTAGAGAGTTCCTCCAAAACAGGACTTAAAATGCCAAGCAAATCCAAAGGAAAGGAAAAAGAGGTCCAGAAAGAGGACCAAAAAGTTTCAAAACCTGTAGCAGCCTCATTTGCCACAAAAATTAAATCATGGGCCCAAATTGTTGAAGAAGATGAGGAGGCCCTTGCCAAACAGTCTCAGGTCCAACAATGGATTGAGACTCTTTCCAAACAAAAATTACTTGGCTCCCTTTTCAAAATGTTGGCTGAACAGCAAACAGGTAAAACCCATCAAACCATTTCAAAACAAGAGGAAGGATCTTCATCATCAAAACTCTCCTCTAAACAAATTTCAAAACCTACACAAGAAACATCTTGTGATAGAGTACTTGTCAAACCCTCCGACCTCGGATTTGTTTCTTCAAAATCCTCACAAGAGGAATTTTCAAAAATTATTTTAACCCAAAATAGTTCTGAACTTATTTTATCTCAATCAAAAAATATTTCAAACTATTTTGTTAAAATGGATTTTCAATACATTTGGACCATAGGGGAAGGATTTTATCTTCAAAACCCTCAGATGGCCATGTCAAGAGTTTTTCCCAAAGGCTGGTTTTTTAAACCATGAGATTTAACAAAACTCTAGCCTTATTACAGGGCAATCTTAGAATTGACGAGTTCTGTGTCCATTGTGGATAATCCTAAAACCAAACAAGTCAATTGCTCAATGGGAAAAATCCATAAAGTTCTCTCTCCTCTCAAGTGGGGATAAAACCTTCACCAACCTAAAACCTTTCCCATTGATTTTAAAACCACCTAGACCCATTGCTGGACCTATTCCTATTGGGATTATCAACAGGCCTGGTACAATGCCTTTCTCTTTTGAAACCACAAATTTCATCCACACCTGGTTGTTCTACTTCAACCTCAAATAGGAGTCCTCCAAAATTCCTTTTTGGTTCGCTCATTGGTGGAAATTGTATGGAGCTTCTCCTAAAATCCTAAAACCCCAAATTCAGGAAATCTATCACCTCTTTGAAACCACTTACAAACTCGCTGACAAGGAAAAAAGGTTCCATCCTTTATTGCTTTTTGCCAAAAGGTTTTTCTTACCATGGGTGACAGCCTGGTATTTGGATTACCATCAGCAGGAAGCCCAAATAAACCTAGTCAAAAAATTTAAAATCAGATGGTGGACGAAATTCTCCATTCCGGACTCCATCAGAAAACCAGCCACTAACTTATGGCTCCAAAGTCAAGGCCTTCTCAAACTAGAGCCAGCAACAACTCAGTTTCTGGCCCAGAAGTCCTTCGCACAGATTCAATTGGCAACAGTAAAAATTGAAGAAGAATATTTTAAGATTATAGCCCAACTACTCCAAAGCAAGGCTTCATCTTCAAAAGCCTCTTCAGGACCCTCAAAAGCAGGCTCTTCCTCAGGATCCGAGCCCATAATTGACTTGGGTGATGAAAATGGAGATGACTGTTACAATATTTTTCCAAACTCTTGTTTAAGCCAATAGATAAGGCATTTTGTAAACATGGGCCTAGCCCATTTATTTTCTTTATTTTGTAAGCATAGGCTTAGCCCACAATCTTGTAAAAGGCCCAGCCTACTTGAAAAAAAAAAAGGAAGAGTCAAAAAGAAAACAGTAGAAAATATTTTATTGTCAGGTACTTTTGGTTCCTTTCCCTACTTTCTCAATGGCCATCATGGAGCAACAGGAGTTTAGCATGTGAGGGCATCTCTTCCAGCTCATCCCATCACTTCATTTCTCAAAAGGCTCCATTGATTGACGGTAGACTCTCTTTTTAAGGCTTCCTTCTTCCCAGTTGAAGGCAGAGACTAATTTGGAGAGGATTCCCAATCTTTAAGCTCTCACACTTAGATCAAATTCTAGGTAGCTCATGTGTTGAGCAAAGAACCCCTTGTAATCTCGAGCTGAGTTTTTATCTCTAAAATTTGTAATTATTTAGCTTTCTTTCAAAACCTGCAAGTGTAGCTCATGTGTTAAGCCTTTGTACCTTCCATTTTCTGTAATTTAAATTGTTATTTTAATATATATATTTTAAAATAAATTATTTTGCATTCATAAGTATGCTCTGTACCTGCGGTTTATACTGATCTGGTACATCAGAAATATTGTTTGCATATTTTTAAAACAATCTTGAAGATATATCGGCTGAAACAATTCGAGCTGCGGGCTACTAGTTCAAAGGATAACTCGGTTATCATGCTTGATTATTGCCACGTACCTTCTTTATTTGATTTTTGAAATTATTTTTGCATTGCATTTTCATTTTAGTTTTAGGTTGTGGAATCCATTTGTGGATCTATTGCTGTTTAATAGTATTTTATTTAAATAATTTATACCCTTTGATCCTGCGGCGTCCTTGGTATCAGAGCAAATGAATTCTAAACTATATATATATATATATATATATATATATATATATATATATATATATATATATATATATATATATATATATGATAGTCCAAAATTCTTATGCTGGAAGCTTGAAACAGTCACCTGAAAATAAAGAATTCCGAAGGGTTTTCGATCTAGGATACTTCGACAGTCAAGTCAGGAAAATTGACAATAATATGGTGTAATAATTGTAAAAGAATCAAGAAGAAAAACATACCTAGATTCCCCCTTTTATAGAGTCGGGAATTAGTGTTGCAGTAGGAATCCTTTCCCACATGGGACAGGTATTCCCAGCAGAGCTTAAGCTGGAAGCTAGAGCTAGGAGTCCTAATTGGAGCAGGACTCGAATTTTGAGTAGATAAGGGCATTTCCTTATCAGATAAGGATATCTCCTATTTGGATAAGGATGAATTACTAGCTGGATAAGATTAACCGCATAAGAAATGCGTTACAAGGTAATAGAAGCCCTTGAAGGACTACAACAACCCTAATGATCCCGGGGGGTGAGCTCTTGCCGAGCCTATGGAAAATACCAACCTGTTATTGAGTGATTTCATATCAGCTCAGCTGTTCGGGTTCAATAGCGAGCAAGAAGAGACCGAACCTCATGAAAGGTGAGGTGGCAAAACCGAACTTCTTGAATAAGATGACACCGAACTCCTTAGGGTGTCCGGTTATCATAAGTCCCCCCCCCCCTCCAAGTATATGACATTTATGTCATTTAGGCGATAAACCAAGAAATTCAAGAAGTTACCTGTCAGGCACATGGGGTATTAAGAACAGAGAGGATAGTGCCTCGTTTCACGTGAAAAATGCCTCATTTCATGCCAAGTGATAGCTAGGGCAGTTACATGCCATCATTGTGATGCTTTGATACCCGCGCCTGCTTTGATACCCGCGCCTGCTTTGATGAATGCTGACATAACCATTTAGTGCTTGCCACTTGTCACTTAACCACTGGATCCCCTGGCCTATATATTTCATTTCGTTTTAGGGATTTGGCTTCCTTTTCACACTTTTGATTTTCGTTTTACTATTCCTTTCTCTGGCTTTTTCCCTCTTTTCTTCCTCTCCATTCCAGATTTCCATTTTTAGATCTGTATTTTCTCCCCTTATTTCTTAGATTTGCTGCTCTCACAAGCGAGCATTTGCATCCAAATCTATTTAAAACCCTTCTCTGAGATTTCCAGGTTTTCTACCTTTTCTCTTTTTCATCTCTTTCTATCATGAATGCTTTTGAGAGTTCTGTTGAAAGGGTGAGGGTAGAAGAAGGGCTTACTGCTCAGAGTCCCCCCGATTCTCCCAGCACCAGCCAACGAAGACAAGAAGGGAGGAAGGAACCATGAATAGTAACTGTGGGACAATGAATAGTGATATCATTATTGACTAGATCTCATGAATAGTAACTGTGGGCCCCACAAATAGTGACTTTAGGGGGTGAACAGTACCCAAAAATATTTTATTTCACCATTAGAAAGTGGACATTAAATGGAGAATAATGGTATAATGTGATGTAAAATTGAGGTCAAATAGGCCCCCCGAAAGTCAGTTTGAAGTTGCCTCTAGTTCGGTTCGGTTGAACCGAAGTTTGACTGAGCTTTGAGCGAACTTCCATAAATGATTAAAGTGGATTAGAAGGTCTACTGGGGGAAGTTTAAAGGCTTAGAATGATTTTTAGAAATTTTTGACAGCATTAGAATTGTATTTTATGGCAAAATCGAACTGAATCGAATCGGACCGGTTTAAGTGACCCGGACTCCGATTGAGCTAAAATTTTATAGGGAGACTATTTTTGATATTTTGCGAATGATGGAATTAGTTGCGAGTGAAAATAATTTTAGGAGCATTCCGTTACACCAAAACAGTGATAAATGACCCGAAAACTAAAAATCGAACCAAATCGACCGACCACTTTGGTTGGACCCGGTTCGATCCAATTGGACCCATATAAATACATCATATTTTCTGGAAATCCCTTGGATTCCCTTTTGGCAACCACCCTCCCTCTTCCCTTTCTTGGCCGAATTGTTCTTCATCACTTCTCTACCATTTTTCTTTCATCTTTCCTCCATTTTACCTCAAAATCAAGCCTCTCTAACATAATTCAGTTGCTTTAGAATCTATTGGTGGTCTTAGAATTTCATTTGAAGTAGTAAAAGTGGGTGAAAAATAGACTTGAAGGTTTAGGTGTAAAATTGAGGTAAGTGATTTAGGTGTTTTTCATTTAGTTTTAAGATTCCTAAGGGTACTTTAGGATGTCAATAAGATGTTTATGAAGTTTAATTGTTGAAAGGAAGTTCGATTTTGATGAAATCTTCATTTTTGTGTTTGGACATAATTATGTCAACTAGGTGAAGGAACTTCTAGCTAAGCTAAAGGTAAGGAAAAGAATAATTGAGAGGCGTATTGCAAGGATTTGAGATTTGTGATTGCAAATTCCACTTATTTCCATGACTTATTATGTGTTTTAGGTTATGTTTGTTAACCAAGTATGTGTTTAAAGCATGTTTAATTGAAAATAACATGATATTCATACAGTACTATTCTTACGATACTATTCCAAAAAAAATAACAAAAAATTTACCGGTTTTAATTAATTGTCTATTTAATAACTTGATTAGTTCAATTAAGTTAACCGGATTAAAATGAACAGTTAATTAATCAGATAGTAAGGTATTAGAGTGTTACGTCAGTTCTGTGGCATCCGGTATCCGTATCACATACGGGTATAGGGTGTTACATCCCCACCATCTTTTCTCGTCGTACCCGATCACTCTCCCAAATCTTCCAAGCAACCCCCTAGAGGTAAGGATCAGGCGAGTGCTCCCAACCTGAATTCATGGGCTGAGGAGCTAAGAACTCTATCCGATAGCGTTCATAGGAAGTCCTAGTCAAAGGATAATTTGGAGTTCAACACATTCGCCCATCTAATGGCGTGTGTTCCTTCTAAGACCATGCAGCTGTTGCAGTTCAGTGCCGAACAACTAAGCCATGCCATGAAAAGGCATGAAGTAAAGGTAAATTACGAAACTCGATAACTATTATATGCTTAGCTAATTTGTGAGCATTCATTCACCAACCGTGCTTTCAGGGTAGCATGCTAGCAGGGGCCTCCATCGGCAAGATGAACAAACTCATTAGCCTCCGGAATAGGGAAGAAAAAGACGCGACCAGCTCCGACACCAACTCGGCAAGGCAAAGGCCAAGATGGAAGCAACGGAGAAGCGACCTTTGAATGCTGAGAAGAAAATGCTCGCTCACGCGAGCAAAGTCTTCGAAGCCCAAGAAAAAGCCACAACAGCTAAAGCTCGCCTAACTCGGGAAAGGGAAAAGAGTCGGGTTGCTAAATCGAGCCTGGAGGAGGCACGGCAAGAACAAGAGGCCGTAAGCAAAGAAAAAGCCGAGCTGAAATAAAGATATCCGGAGCACGAGTACCAAGCGGATGATATGGCGGCCGACAAATGTGTCTCATTTGGGGGTAAACTGATTCTGTGACGCCCGTTCCCTAAGGACAAACTAGCTCAGCTAATCTTAGTTAGAGAAGGTCGCACACACACCCAGAACACATGCGGAAACTGAATAATAAAATTTCATCACACACTATTTTAATTCATGCATCACATGCCAACTACTATTAGTCACACGCCTTAGCTATTCACATGACACACATACATGTGGGAGGTTACATCCGTGATTACTACATTATTACATGCCTTTACATATTCAAAATACATATTAACCATATAAAACTTATACAAAAGTCCCAAATAACAAGCCCCCAAACCTACACTATATACTTCCTATTGTTGACCGTACCAAAATGCGGGGGACGTCCTTCAGTCACCTCTCGTCCGTACCTGCACGGATTAGAGTAAATCCATGCTAAGCGATAACGCTTAGTGGGGAACTCATACATATAGCATATAATTTATCACACATCAGAATCATCATACATAACATGCTAATAATCATGCCAGATTAACCATTACTATATTCAATCATAAGGCATCAATTACTTATTCACATTTCCATACTTCCTTGTATCACAATCACTTCTGTTTATATTTAATTAACTTTTAGCCGATTAACCAATTAGCCTTTCTGCCACTTTGCCTGCAATTCAATGACGCGGATAACGGGTATCGCATCGGTATCTCTCAGATACCAGTAATCTCATCGAGACGACTTTTTCACATTAGCACCTTCTGGTGCTTCTTATCACATTAGTACCTTCTGGTACCTTTCATCATTCCACATATAACACAATCCAGTAAGGATATTCGCATTGTGATTCCCATGGAATCAGACACATTTAACGCATGGGGCTGCAGCACTTGACCCTATAGGCATGCCTAACTATCCACTACTTGACTCGCAGGCTTAAGTTGTTAAACACGTTATTCAGTTCACTTTTCACTTTACACATTTGTATTAGCACACAGCCATACATTTCATTTGCATATTCAATATACTTTCAAATTCAGTCTTCACATTTAATATTCACATAACTTATCCCATTCCGAAGTCATCATAGTTGTATGCATTTGTAGATCACTTAACACATATACATTACTTACTCATGCTGTCCTTCATTTCAGCTTAAAGCCATGCCATTTGAATGACCAAACACATTAGGATTATATTGCCAAAACAGGGTGGGTCACGGTCACAATGGATTTCATTGTCACCGTGACATATTGAAGTCCAAAACATAATGCAAATTGGGGACATGTCACGGTCACAACCAATTTCATTGTCACCGTGATGTGTTCCCAACTCTCTGCAGAATGCAACCTGAGGGTATGTCACGGTCACAATGAATCTCATTGTCACCGTGACATATTCTCATTTGCAAAACAGAATGCCTTCCTGGGTAGGTCCCGGTCACAATGGATTCCATTGTCACCGTGACATACCAAATTCCTCTAGGCAGAATTGAACTCAGCATATGTCACGGTCACAATCAATTTCATTGTTACCGTGACCTATGCAAAAATACCAAAACACAGCTGTGTTTATCACTAGCACGGCTGTGCTTTTTCAGTCCACTTCTCCTTTTACGCCTAGACCTCAAATCTCATTCTTATTTGTTTGGCAATCAACCCAAATACAACAACCACACAATCAATAACACATACCTGATTTTCCCTTCTTGTTTGGCATTCAATAATAGTACAAATCATAATCACTTTCAAGCACTTTATCACAATCATATTGCTACTATAATCATACAATTTAGCATCACATAATTCATGCTCAACCTTCAATTTCACATATCATGCAATTCAGTTCAAAACCCTATTCAACCAACACTAATCACATATTCATACAATTAGGGTTTGTTCCCAAACCTCGTCGCCTTAGCTCCTAATTATGACGGACGCTCGGTTCGCCGATTACAGCCTTTCCCTTATCTCTCTTCACTTCTTCAGCTAGCAAAACCAGTTCAAATTCCAGAATTGAGCACAATCCATCAATCCTCATTCCAAACTAAATCAAAACCAAGAAGAAGAGTAGAAGATGAGAATACGCACACAAAACCACTTACCTTAAGGTCTTAACACTTAATTCTTGTTCCAATTAGCTACATGCACACATCCACTTAAACCACTCTCATCCTTACTCACGGAAACAAGAAGAAAGCCAAAGC
The DNA here is from genome assembly GCA_947683425.1 of Excoecaria cochinchinensis. Classification (NCBI taxonomy): domain Eukaryota; kingdom Viridiplantae; phylum Streptophyta; class Magnoliopsida; order Malpighiales; family Euphorbiaceae; genus Excoecaria; species Excoecaria cochinchinensis. The sequence goes on from CANTUQ010000004.1 coordinate 12,757,282, forward strand.
CAAATGCAGAAAATGAAGAATGAGGCCAACACACACTCACCTCTCACTTCACTAGGCAAATGCATGCAAAGAAGGAGGTGGCAAAACCTTACAAAGCCACACGGAATCCACTTCAGAAAACCTGCCTCCACTTACCAATTTCTTACTTTATTTTATTCCTAATTAACCCTCCATTAACTAGTTAATCAGCCTTTAACTCATGCTTAGCACAAACATTCATAATTACCATTTAACCCCTTAACTATACTGCTTTCTTTCAATTAAGTCCAATCCTACACATTCAATCCACTCACTCACATGCCAAATTAGGTTAATTCTCTTAGGGTACAAATCCGGCCATGACAACTCTCCCCTCCTTAAAGAATTTCGTCCTCGAAATTCATACCTGAGTGAAATAGTTGTGGATGCTGTTCTCGCATAGCCGCTTCTGGTTCCCAAGTTGCTTCTTCAACACCATGGTGCTGCCAGAGTACTTTCACAAGTGGTATCTACTTGTTCCGAAGTTGTATGACTTCTTTTGCTAAGATCACTATTGGCTTTTCATCATAAGTGAAATCTGACTGCACTTCCACTTCTGGTAGAGATAGCACATGGGAATCATCTGACCTATATCTTCTTAACATAGACACATGGAACACATCATGTAGCTTAGCCAAAGTCGGAGGCAAAGCCAACCGATAAGCTACAAAACCTACTCTTTCAAGCACTTCATATGGCCCAATAAACCTTGGACTCAGCTTCCCCTTTTTACCAAATCGCAGTACCTTCCTCCAAGGAGACACTTTCAGAAACACTTTATCACCTACACTGAACTCAATATCTCTTCTCTTCAAATCAGCATACGACTTCTGTCTGTCACTTGCTGCCTTCAATCTTTGCTGTATGATTTTAGCTTTCTCTTCTGTATCACAAACCAAATCTGGCCCTAGGACTCTGCTTTCATTTAATTCTGTCCAGCAAATCGGTGAACGACATTTCCTTCCACACAAAACTTCATACGGTGCCATACCAATACTGGTCTGATAACTGTTGTTATAAGCAAATTCCATAAGTGGAAGATACCTATCCCAACTCTTAGAGAAATCCAAAACACACGCTCGCATCAAATCTTCCAAAACCTAAATAATTCTTTCCGATTGTCCATCGGTTTGTGGATGGAAAGCAGTACTGAAATTCAATTTCGTACCCAACGCTGCCTGTAAACTCCTCCAAAATTTAGAAGTGAATCTGGGATCCCTATCAGAAACAATAGACAAAGGTATCCCATGCAATCGGACAATTTCCCTTACATACAATTCAGCCAACTTTTCCATAGAATAATCCATCCGAACAGGTATAAAGTGAGCTGATTTCGAAAACCTGTCCACAATAACCCATACTGCGTCTTGCTGTCTTGAGGTCAGAGGCAATCCAGTAACAAAATCCATCGTGATATTATCCCATTTCCATTGGGGAATAGGGAGTGGATGCAACATTCCCTGGGGCACTTGATGCTCCGCTTTAACTTGTTGACAGACAAGACACTTAGACACATATTCCACTACATCCTTCTTCATCCCTGGCCACCAATACAACTGTTTCATATCTTGATACATCTTGTTTCCACCTGGATGCATAGTGAAAATTGTATTATGAGCCTCGTGCATCAATCTCTTTCTTAATTCTTTATCGTTGGCCACACACATTCTATTCTTATACAGCAGTATTCCATCTTCATTCACTGAATAGTCAGTCTTATCCATATCACCAACTGACTGCAGAACTTGTTGCAATCTCCCATCACTTCTCTGAGCAACTATTAACTCATCTTTCAGAACCGGTCTTGCTTTCAACTGTGCTAATAAAGCTCCATCTGCAGAAAACCTCCACTCAATCCGCTTTAACTGTAATGCTGAAATTGACTTCCTACTCAAAGCATCGGCCACTATGTTAGCTTTTCCCGGATGATAATCCACAATACAATCATAATCTTTAAACAACTCGAGCCACCTTCGCTGTCTCAGATTCAGTTCCTTCTGTGTAAGCAGATATCTCAAACTCTTGTGATCCGTGTAAATTCTACACTTCTCACCATACAGGTAATGTCGCCAAATCTTTAAAGCAAACACTACTGCAGCCAATTCCAAATAATGAGTCGGATAATTCTGCTCATGCGGTTTCAATTGCCTTGACGCATACGCTATCACCTTCCCCTCTTGCATCAATACACAACCCAATCCGACACCTGAAGCATCGGTATACAATACATACTCTTTACCAGTCATAGGTTGTGTAAGAATCGGTGCTTCTACTAACATCTTCCTCAACCGATCGAAACTTGTTTGACATCTTCCAGACCACTCATATTTCACTCCTTTACGTAACAATCTTGTCAACGGTGAAGCTATTACTGAAAATCCTTTCACAAACCTTCTGTAGTATCCAGCCAACCCTAAGAAACTGCGAATCTCTAACACATTCTTAGGCGGTTTCCAATTCACAATTGCTTCTATCTTAGTTGGATCCACTTTAACTCCTTCAGATGAGATCACATGACCCAGAAATGATACCTCTTTGAGCCAGAACTCACACTTACTGAGTTTGGCATACAGCTGATGTTCTTGCAAAGTCCGAAGTACAACTCTCAAATGCTGTTCATGTTCCTTTTCATTTCTTGAATATACCAAAATATCGTCTATGAACACAACCACAAACTGATCCAAGTACGGTATGAACACCCGATTCATTAAATCCATGAATGCAGCTGGCGCATTGGTTAACCCGAATGGCATTACTAGAAATTCATAATGCCCATAACGAGTTCTAAACGCGGTCTTAGGTACATCTTCCTTCTTCACTTGCAACTGATAATACCCTGAACGCAAGTCAATCTTTGAGAATACCCCGGCTCCCCTTAACTGATCAAACAAGTCTTCAATTCAAGGTAAAGGATACCTATTCTTTACTGTTACTTTATTCAGCTGTCGATAATCGATGCACATTCTCATTGTACCATCTTTCTTTTTAACAAATAACACTGGTGCTCCCCAAGGAGAAACACTAGGTCTAATAAAACCCCTGTTCAGTAATTCTTGCAACTGCTCCTTCAATTCCTTCAACTCAGTTGGAGCCATTCTATAGGGTGCCTTAGATACCGGTACAGTTCCTGGTACCACGTCAATTGATAACTCAACTTCTCTTATTGGTGGTACACCGCTCAATTCTTCAGGAAACACGTCAGGAAACTCTCTGACTATTGGTATCTCTTGCATCTTTACCTGTTCTCTCTTACTATCTAATACCAGGGCCAAATAAGCTTCACATCCTTTTCTCATACACCGACAGGCTTGCATAGCAGATATCACATTCATAAGAGGATTAGTGCACACTCCTCTCACTGTCGCTCTGTTTCCCTTACCATCAGAGAGTATAACTATTTTCTTCTTACACTTAACATCCGCATCATACTTAGTTAACCAATCCATACCCAGAATCAAATCAAACTCATCAAACGGTAGTTCAATCAAATCCGCTGGAAACACACTACCTTGAACTTCTAATGCACAGTTTCGATACACTCTGTTCACATTAACATTACCTCCCAAAGGGGCTAGACACACATATATCATATTTTAAACATTCAACTTTAGGCATCTTTTCACATATCTTTTTATCACATACATATGAATGAGTTGAACCAGGATCAATAAGTGCAAACATTTCCACACCACAAAGTAAAATAGTACCTGCTATCACCTCAGGCGCGTCCTGATCCTCTCATGCCCTCATAGCATAAGCCCGCACTGGAGCCTCATCAGGTCTATCCACAATCTCAGAATCGACTGCACCTCTGGACTGACTACCTCTGCCACGTCCTCTTCCTCTTCCTCTGTTCGTAGAAGGCAAGTTTGAACCACCCCTACTATGCTCTTGTTGATTTCCTGACATCTCATAGGTATTCGGGCAATTAGCAATGAAGCGCTCAGTGCTCCCACATCTATAACAAGCACCCGACACTCTCCAGCATTCTCCTCTATGCCTCTTACCACAATGAGGACACTCATGAACCTCACTTCTATTACCAGATGTTCCTCTTCCAGAACCAGATGCTGAGGGAGCGCCTCGCTTCTTACCTCTTGCTGCAGAACTGAACCCTGATTCCGCAGGTGATGCCACATGAGAATCTCTTGATCTTTTCCCCGTCTGGGAACCACCTCTATTCGCATTCTTCCTTTGTCTCCATTCTCTTTGGGCTCCCAAAGTCCTTTCAGCTCTCAAAGCTACTTGTACAATTCGATAGTAACTTATATTCTGCTCTGTTGTTAAAGAAATCAGCAAAGCTTTAATTTCCTCAATCAATCCATCCTCAAACTGTTGACATCGCAACACATCAGTTAACACACCTTTCGGCACATATTTGCTTAAGCGACAGAATTCTGCTTTATACTCCGCCACTGTCATAGTCCTCTGTCTCAAACTCAAGAACTTCTTCCAATTTGCCTCTCGATGCTTTAGTAATATACTTGTTCTTGAATTCTTTTTCAAAGAACTCCCAGTTTAATGGTTCAGGAAGCATCGGATTCTGCAGGACCAGCTTCCACCAATCATATGCAGGACCTTGGAGTAATGACTCCACACATTCAACCCACTGATCTGGAGGACATCGTATCTCCTTAAGAATCCTTTCCACCTTCTCAATCCAGTACTCTGCTTTTTCTGACTCATCTAACCTTGTTCCATGAAATTCCTCCAAACCATGCTTCCTCAAAGATTCTATTGGGGCTCTTGGCGCCATCATACGTTCCATCACTCTTGCCATATCTTGTGTCATTTTCATCATGGCTTCCATAGGCCCAAATGGAATCTCATTCCCATAGCCAACCGATCTAGACTGCCCAGACCCTGTCACCTCAGCTTCACGAGGATTCACACTTTCGGCAGATTCCTCACCGGTATGCCTTCCAGAATCCATCTTACTACACAGATTAAACAAGGACTTCCGCATTAGGTCAACAAACTATACACATCTTATCTACCCAATTCCCAGAAAAGACTCAACCTAGGCTCTGATACCACAACTTGTGACGCCCGTTCCCTAACGACAAACTAGCTCAGCTAATCTTAGTTAGAGAAGGTCGCACACACACCCAGAACACATGCGAAAACTGAATAATAAAATTTCATCACACACTATTTTAATTCATGCATCACATGCCAACTACTATTAGTCACACGCCTTAGCTATTCACATGACACACATACATGTGGGAGGTTACATCTGTGATTACTACATTATTACATGCCTTTACATATTCAAAATACATATTAACCATATAAAACTTATACAAAAGTCCCAAATAACAAGCCCCAAAACCTACACTATATACTTCCTATTGTTGACCGTACCAAAATGCGGGGGACGTCCTTCAGTCACCTCTCGTCCGTACCTGCACGGATTAGAGTAAATCCATGCTAAGCGATAACGCTTAGTGGGGAACTCATACATATAGCAATAATTTATCACACATCAGAATCATCATACATAACATGCTAATAATCATGCCAGATTAACCATTACTATATTCAATCATAAGACATCAATTACTTATTCACATTTCCATACTTCCTTGTATCACAATCACTTCTGTTTATATTTAATTAACTTTTAGCCGATTAACCAATTAGCCTTTCAGCCACTTTGCCTGCAATTCAATGACGCGGATAACGGGTATCGCATCGGTATCTCTCAGATACCAGTAATCTCATCGAGACTACTTTTTCACATTAGCACCTTCTGGTGCTTCTTATCACATTAGTACCTTCTGGTACCTTTCATCATTCCACATATAACACAATCCAGTAAGGATATTCGCATTGTGATTCCCATGGAATCAGACACATTTAACGCATGGGGCTGCAGCACTTGACCCTATAGGCATGCCTAACTATCCACTACTTGATTCGCAGGCTTAAGTTGTTAAACACGTTATTCAGTTCACTTTTCACTTTACACATTTGTATTAGCACACAGCCATACATTTCATTTGCATATTCAATATACTTTCAAATTCAGTCTTCACATTTAATATTCACATAACTTATCCCATTCAGAAGTCATCATAGTTGTATGCATTTGTAGATCACTTAACACATATACATTACTTACTCATGCTGTCCTTCATTTCAGCTTAAAGCCATGCCATTTGAATGACCAAACACATTAGGATTATATTGCCAAAACAGGGTGGGTCACGGTCACAATGGATTTCATTGTCACCATGACATATTGAAGTCCAAAACAGAAAGCAAATTGGGGACATGTCACGGTCACAACCAATTTCATTGTCACCGTGATGTGTTCCCAACTCTCGGCAGAATGCAACCTGAGGGTATGTCACGGTCACAATGAATCTCATTGTCACCGTGACATATTCTCATTTGCAAAACAGAATGCCTTCCTGGGTAGGTCCCGGTCACAATGGACTCCATTGTCACCGTGACATACCAAATTCCTCTAGGCAGAATTGAACTCAGCATATGTCACGGTCACAATCAATTTCATTGTTACCGTGACCTATGCAAAAATACCAAAACACAGCTGTGTTTATCACTAGCACGGCTTTGCTTTTTCAGTCCACTTCTCCTTTTACGCCTAGACCTCAAATCTCATTCTTATTTGTTTGGCAATCAACCCAAATACAACAACCACACAATCAATAACACATACCTGATTTTCCCTTCTTGTTTGGCATTCAATAATAGTACAAATCATAATCACTTTCAAGCACTTTATCACAATCATATTGCTACTATAATCATACAATTTAGCATCACATAATTCATGCTCAACGTTCAATTTCACATATCATGCAATTCAGTTCAAAACCCTATTCAACCAACACTAATCACATATTCATACAATTAGGGTTTGTTCCCAAACCTCGTCGCCTTAGCTCCTAATTACGACGGACGCTCGGTTCGCCGATTACAGCCTTTCCCTTATCTCTCTTCACTTTTTCAGCTAGCAAAACCAGTTCAAATTCCAGAATTGAGCACAATCCATCAATCCTCATTCCAAACTAAATCAAAACCAAGAAGAAGAGTAGAAGATGAGAATATGCACACAAAACCACTTACCTTAAGGTCTTAACACTTAATTCTTGTTCCAATTAGCTACATGCACACATCCACTTAAACCACTCTCATCCTTACTCACGGAAACAAGAAGAAAGCCAAAGCCAAATGCAGAAAATGAAGAATGAGGCCAACACACACTCACCTCTCACTTCACTAGGCAAATGCATGCAAAGAAGGAGGTGGCAAAACCTTACAAAGCCACACGGAATCCACTTCAGAAAACCTGCCTCCACTTACCAATTTCTTACTTTATTTTATTCCTAATTAACCCTCCATTAACTAGTTAATCAGCCTTTAACTCATGCTTAGCACAAACATTCATAATTACCATTTAACCCCTTAACTATACTGCTTTCTTTCAATTAAGTCCAATCCTACACATTCAATCCACTCACTCACATGCCAAATTAGGTTAATTCTCTTAGGGTACAAATTCGGCCATGACAGATTCAATCAGTGAAGGATCAGTATCCGAACATGGACTGGTCCTGTGTAACAACCCGAGAAGTACCCTAGAATGATTTGTGCACATTAAGGATAAGAGGTGACCAAAGTTATGCAAGTTAAAGTGTTAGGTATGTTAAATGGACAAATTAAGAATGAATGTAAGAGTTTCGGCGTCTGCAATCAAATGTAAAATTATGAAGTATGGAATTAGGAGTTGATTGAATGGATAAAATTAATTAAGTGGGCCAATGTGAAGGATTAGTAAGTTATAAGTTAAGTGCAAGAAGAATTAAGAGTGGAAGGATTGAAAGAGAAATTTGACATAAATATCTAAATTGGACCAATGGCAGGGTGACATGTGGCATGGAGATTGAGGGAGTATAAAAGAAGAGAGAGAAGGAGAGAGAGGGTCAAAAATTTGCTCTGCTCTCTCGTTCCCCATCCCCTTCTTCCTCTTCTTCTTCTTCTTACTTCAATGTCATTTGTTCTCTCTTAGATCAAAGCCCAAAGATTTTAATGATCAAGTTTGTTAGTTCAAGTGATTTAAGTGAAGATTATTAAGGTAAGGTGAGTTATATGCTTTGATTTCTTCTTTTCTTCTTAATTATGTTTTGACCTAGATTAAGTTTTATTTGTGTATGTGTGATTGATGAGGATTTTAGATGATAAAGATCCTGGATGAGTTTGGGAGAAAGAAAGATCATCTAAGGAAAGCCATTAGGAGCAAAGGAAGTCAGGTTTGGGATTTATGTGCATTTTTATGATTTTGTGTTCTTCCTTGAATTTCTAAAAATTCTATGCTTATGAGGTTCATGTTAGTATAAATGTTATGAGTCTTGGTTTGATTTAAGTTGTGATGCATGAATGATGAATTATGGGAGCAAATTTGAATTGAATGGATTTTACTGTAATTTTTTTAGGTTTGCGATGTTTAGAGTTTTGATTATGTTAATTCATAGATTGATTGTATTAATTGTTGTAAAAGTTGTGTTTATGTTGTTTGTTATGAGGGATATGCTTGATCCAAGGTAAGTTGAAGTTTGAATTGATTTTTTGAGTCTTGGGTGTGGTTTGGGGATGAAGGGAGTTCTGCAGAATTTCTATAGACTTGGAATGTGACTCTGTTGCGAGCATGCCGATCGTCTTGAGCACAATAGGGATCGATGATTCTAGGTCCCGACCGAGCTGCTACCTTCCGATCGGAAGTGCCATGCGCACACTGTCGTGAGCGCGATAGAGCGCTCGGCTGCCAATCGATAGTCGGCAGTTCCCGATCAGGAGTAGCCCGATTCGTGCTTGTCGGGGAGCCAAGTCACGAGTCATGCACTAGAGCACAACTCATGATAGGGCAGAGGAGCATTAACCCGAGTCATGTCGACCTGCAAGACTCGTGTCCCTTGCTTCTTCCCTCGTGATCGGCCTTCTGGCCACTGTTGCGACAGTAACCCCCTGCCTGCCCTATTTTTCCATATATGTATAGTATGTGGATGTATGTTTATTATATCATTTTGCTTGGTGACACCCTTGCTCATACGGGTTCTCACTCTATTGCGGATGGGTTCTCCTACATATGGGTAGGGGGTGTTACACTTAAAGTGTTTTTGAAAAACGTGTTCTTTGCATGGTTTCTCATTTATATCATGCATATATGATTTAAAATATGAATTATTCAAATGTTCCTATGCATGATAGTAATTGAGATATGAGAATTTGATCTACCAATATTATGTTACGAATGTATATGTCTATTGAATTGTAAATTTATTTACTAAGCTTAAATGGGTGCATGATATCTAATAATATCAATATATTCAATGCGTTTATATGAATATTTCAATCCATGAAAGATTGCATGATGATTAGTTTAGAATATGATAAATGCAATTAGTATAAATGATATGCAAGTATATGAATGCATGTGTCTTTGAGAAAATAAAAGAAAGTTACAAGCCTGTAATGATAACTCATGTGAATTTAGCATGGGTAGTCGGTCGTGGATAGATAGGCATGCCTAAAGAGTTCTGAAAGCTGCAACCCTTTGGTTCTGGACCCTGATCAGGTCCCTGTTTGGGTTCTCACGATACTTAATGTGTTCTGTTCGGATCTTGTTTAAGATCCCCCAATGTGAAAATGGTTTTGATGAGAAAATGAAGATGTTGCTTTTTGATTGTACCCTCGAGTACCCCCAATGTGTTCTGTTTACTCGCTTATCCACCCCTTTTAACTTAGCAGGCAATTAAAAGAATAAAAGAATGTGAATAAATCATTAAGTTCTGTGATGATGTGCAAAAAGTTATGCGAATCAGCATCTGAAAGTGTTTGTTAAGATATTGAGTTTGTGCTTTATGCACTTAATTGTTCTGGATCTTTTATGGACACCTATGCGGAAATGTGTGCTATCTTCGGGTACCAATTGTTTTGTATAATAAGCCAATGTCCGTAAATGAAAAGAGATATAACAAATAATGTTGTTTTGATAAGTGTGTATGAATGAATACTGATTGCATAAGAATTCGCACGTGAGAAAATGCCTGTCATTAATCTGTTCAAAAGTTATGAGTACGATTGTCTATGTAAAGTCTGTGTAAAGAATTTTTGAAATGATTGATATGCGTATTTGCTATAGTTAAATTATTAATAAATGAATTTTGTGAATGTATCAGTTTATATGTTTAAATTGAGAATACAGGTATGTTTTGTGTTATCTACCTTTTGGACCTTAGCCTGGATAATTACTGTAAGTATTTTGGTAAGGAATTCTTGTGCTTTGTTGTTGATTTTAATGAATACGGTAAATTATATATTGATTGGTAAGTAAGGAATAATAAAGTGTTAAGCATGATATAGATAATTGAATTTAGGAAATGAGTTAAGATTAAATTTGGAATATGTGTGTGAAAAGGTTTTCTGCAGAAATACGTGGTTCTGATTCCCCATAATAGGGATACGTAGGAAGCTTGGAATAATTATTTCAAGCCCGAACCAAATCCGAGAATTGAAGTGTTTTTTTTAGTTTTGAACAAGTAATGGTTTGATCAAAAAAAATATTTTGACTTAAGTATTATTACTGTAATTTGCATGGTTTTGGAAATATTCATAATAATGGGAGTTTCTAGACATTATATTTTAATTTTCGAAATTGTATTTCGGGAATTCATGAGGTACAATTATTTATAAGGTCATTAAGTGATTTAATACAAACGATAAGTATGTATATTGTATGGCGACAAAAGTAGTAAAGTATTTCTGTTTACGGTTTATAAAATGTATATGCGTGTGAAATGGCTTAAGTTTTAGTATGAGATTAATGTTGCAATTCTATGGTAACTCTAGCCGATATCTTTATGCTTATGTATCTATTGCTTATGCATGTATTTGTATCGACCGCCACTGTGAGTGGCTGTCTATTATTTGATTTTCCCTGCTGAGCGTTATTGCATAGCAAGGTTGTTTATCCGTACAGGTTAGGAGATCGAAGTTTAGTTCGTGTGGTCCGCTGTGTCTTTGGCCAATAAGTTGGTAAAAGTTCATAGGAAGTGTTTTTGATTTTGGAATGTAATTAAGTGTTATTTATTAGCATTTGTATTGAATTGTAATATTCTTTAGTGTGAATAATGGTTTGTGGGTGATATAAGTTTAGGATGTGTATGCCGTTGAGGTTCTAGATGTTCAAAATTTTATTATTTCATTTTTTGTTTTTCTAAGTAAGTGTTTTGTCTTGTAGCACCCTTTGTTCACCGTAGCTCTCTCCTTCATTATTCTATGTGTGGGAGTTAGGGGTGTTACATTGAGTGGTATCAGAGCTCCCATTTAGTCGGTTCTGGTCGACTAGGTGTTTCGAAGTGTGTCTGTATAGTTTAGCGTTGGCCAAAGCGGATGATCTTGTTTTTCAGGTTTGAGTTGGGAATGACAACTTCCCGATTAGATAAAGTGTTTAGCTAAGTGTTGGCTCGGTAGGTCATGATCTACCTGCCTTGAATTGTTGTGTGTGTGTGATTTGGAATGTGTCTGTCAGATGAGTTATTAAGGGTTCTGTTAGGGTTTTGTTTAGATGCTAGTTGGTTAAAGGAGAAGGTTTCATAGAATTCCTTGAAGTGCATTGATAAATGGTTATCTTTGTGGGAATAGATCTCTTGTGTTTTGATAGGAGGAAATATTTGGATTTTGTAAGAATGTGGTGATGCTCTGTATGCCTATCAGCTATCTCCAGGAAATTATTTGAACATAAGCATATTGAACCATAGGGATGGGAAAAGTACATTATTATAGCATCAATTGCATTTCTGCATCATTTTGCATACATGAACCATCACATCCTCAGTGCATCATCATCCCTTGATCACACATGAGAAGCATTTGTGCACGTGTTTGATGGAGAGAAAGCTGACAGGGTGTACATTGAGTAGTGATATTAAGATTAAGTGTGTGATTTAAGAGCATAGTAGATGTTAAGGAAAATGTATTGTGTATATAGTCTGAGTTGAGTAAAAAGAGTATTATGGAATCTTGCATAAATGAATTTGAAAGGATTTTTGGAGTAAGATATGAGTATTATTAGTAAAGGAAGTAGCATGTGTGCCAGATGTTTTTGAAGTATTAAGGAAACGTGTGGTAAATGTTATAAGTTAAATGGTTTGTCTATGAGGTGTATGTGCTTTGGTTTCTGATTGGTGGTGAAAGTAATGATTTTTTTGAAGAGTGTGATCGATTTGGACATAAGAGAATGAGAAGATAAGTATGAGGTTTAGTTAAGTCAATTTTTTGAGTTTGAGTTTAGTAGTGAACAAGGAAAAGTTATGATTCATAGAGTTATTTTGATTTAAAGGAAATGGCTTGAGAGTATAATGATGAAAGTAAGTATAAGTAAGTGAGTATGTTAAGGCGAGGTGTATTGGAATAAGCGAGATGTATGTGTTATAAGTGTAGAGCATAAATGTTATATGATGATATAGAAGTGGTCAATGAGAATGACTTCGGGTTTTTCCGATATAAGTGAATTTCGAGGACTAAATTCTTTTAGGAGGGAAGAATTGTAACAACCCGAAAAGTACCCTAAAATGATTTGTGCACATTAAGGATAAGAGGTGACAAAAGTTATGCAAGTTAAAGTGTTAGGTATGTTAAATGGACAAATTAAGAATGAATGTAAAAGTTTCGGCATTTGCGGTCAAATGTAAAATTATAAAGTATGGAATTAGAACTTGATTGAATGGATAAAATTATTAAGTGGGCCAATGTGAAGGATTAGTAAGTTACAAGTTAAGTGCAAGAAGAATTAAGAGTGGTAGGATTGAAAGAGAAATTTGATATAAATATCTAAATTGGACCAATGGCAGGGTGACATGTGGCATGGAGATTAAGGGAGTATAAAAGAAGAGAGAGAAGAAGAGAGGGCAGAAAATTTGCTCTGCTCTCTCGTTCCCCATCCCCTTCTTCCTCTTCTTCTTCTTCTTGCTTCAATGTCATTTGTTCTCTCTTAGATCAAAGCCCAAAGATTTTGATGATCAAGTTTGTTAGTTCAAGTGATTTAAGTGAAGATTGTTAAGGTAAGGTGAGTTATAAGCTTTGATTTCTTCTTTTCTTCTTAATTAGGTTTTGACCTAAATTATGTTTTATGTTTGTGTGTGTGATTGATGAGGATTTTGGATGAGAAAGATCCTGGATGAGTTTGGGAGCAAGAAAGATCATCTAAGAAAAGCCATTAGGAGCAAAGGAAGTCAGGTTTGGGATTTTTGTGCATTTTTATGATTTTGTGTTCTTCCTTGAATTTATGAAAATTTGACGATTATGAGGTTCATGTTAGTATAAATGTTATGTGTCTTGGTTTGATTTAAGTTGTGATGCATGAATGATGAATTATGGGAGCAAATTTGAGTTTGATGGATTTTACTGTAATTTTTCTGGGTTTGCGATGGTTGGAGTTTTGATTATGTTAATTCATGGATTGATTGTATTAATTGTTGTAAAATTTGTGTTTATACTATTTGTTATGATGGGATATGCTTGATCTAAGGTAAGTTGAAGTTTTAATTGATTTTTGGAGTCTTGGGTGTGGTTTGGATATTAAGGGAGTTCTGCAGAATTTCTGCAGACTTGGAACATGACTCTGTCGCGAGCGTGTCGATTGTCTCGAGCACGATCGGTGATTCCAGGTCCCGATCGAGCTGCCACCTTCCGATCGGAAGCACCATGGGCGGACTGTCGTGAGCACGACAGAGCGCTCGGCTGCCGATCGACAGTCGGCAGTTCCCGATCGGGAGTAGCACGATTCATGCTTGCTGGTGAGCCATCTAATAGGCTATATAAGACAAATCGTGTGCCATGTAATGAAAACCCATGTAAAAAGGACCTTGAAACTCATTTTCAAAACAGGGCAGGAAAGGCTCATTATCGCGCTCGCGACAGTAGCCAAGGAAGAGAGGCAAGTCACAAGTCGCGCATGCTGTCACGACTCATGACTACGTCGCTTCGCATGAAGGGAGCAGGCACGAGTCATGATCCTTGCTCACGACTCGTGTCTGCCCACAAATCCTCACGAGTCGGGAAGATGACAGACGACTTCCACCAAGTCGTGAGTCATCTTCACGACTCGTGAAGATGACAAACAACCCTTCCGAGTCGTGCTACCCCATCACGACTTGGATCAATTCCCTTCAGCACAGGAGAAATCCCACTATTGCGAAAAGTAGAATTCGCAGTTCTATCGCGCTCGCGATGGAAGTCGCGATCGCGATAGGATCGAAATTTCCAATCCCAGCTAAAACGCAGAGACTCTCAAAACTTTAAAAATCAAAACCCATTTTTACCCAGAATCATATAACATGCAAAATCACATAAAAACATACCTCCAGTGCCTCCAAAACATGCTTATAACAACAACAACTCAAATTACACAGCAATTACACAAATCAAATCACATATATTGAGGTTGCAAAAACCCAGAAATTCATCTCATGTTCATGTTCAAACTCTTCAAGAATTGACATGCAAAGACTTATATTTCTTATATCTCAAATCATATAGACATATCTATGAACACATACATTTACATGTAACAATACATACAAATAATCGGTATTTGCATATCACACAAGGATCCGAAAGCCATGGACAACATTTCCAAATATACACAGCTAAACACAAGCTACCAAACCTGGAAATGGAGCTCAACCCGCTAGTTTCAAAATCCAATCTTTTCCTTTCCTTTACTCTTTCTCCTTTCTTCAGTTTCTTGCATAAACCAACCAAAACAATAGCTCAATTAACCCATGCAAATCAAACTTTAAACCCAAAACAAACTATATCATCCCAAACCAAACCCGTGAAGAAGAAGAGGAAGAAGAATCAAGCCATAAAACAACAGCCACTTACCTTTTGGACAACTCTTGATCTCAAAACCCTATCTTAAATCTTGAGGAACACCCACATGCAAAGCTTAAGAGAAGAAAATGAAGGAGGTAGAGCGCAAGAAAGAGGAAATGCAGGTTGATTCTACGGGAAGCAACTCATTTCTGCTCTCCCTCTCTCTACTCCCTTAAAATCTCATTAAATGCTCTCAACAACTTATCCACTTGTCACAATACTATTGGACCTCATCTTCTTTCTTTGACTTTCTTGCTCTTTTGTCCTCTAGTCACTTACACAAATATCATTTTACCCTCAACACACTCATATAATTCCTAACATGAATCCCAATTCATATACCAATTACCAAATTACACCTTTATACATCCAAATAAACATGCAATTTCAACTAGGCCATTTTTGTGATGTTACAACTCCTCCTCCTTAAGAAATTTCGTCCTCGAAATTTTCTTGCTAACCACTTACATTCCAAATACCAAAACCGAACTCATACGAAAACTTATCAAATTAACACTTACCAGAAGGACCTACGGGCTCAGGAGTGTCCTCTCTAATCATCATGTAGACAATGGATAGAACATATTCTCCTTCAGCCGAGATTCGATGCACGGTTTCCGATGGCGCCTGAGGAGCTCTACTTCTATCCATATTACTTCAAGCTGCATTCGATTTACCTGTACCAGCTTTACTCTCTTGTTGGCTCTTGTTCTCCCTCTGGTCGGGACAATTAGCAAACCGATGCTCCATGCTTCCACACTTGAAGCACGCTCTAGTGATCTTGAGGCATGTACCCCAATGCTGTCCATGGTAATGTTCACACTCTGGTGCTCTAATTCCTCTACTAGCAAGTGGTGCTACACTTCCCACTTCAGAAGGCACTTGAGCAGTCCCTCTAGTCACTTGTCCGATCGGAGCACCTGTAGACTTCTTGTTACTAACAACGCCACTATCCGGTGCTCTTCTCTTCTGCTCTATTCTTTGCTTTATCATCTCTGATTCTTCTAACTTAATCGTCGCTGCCACTAACTGATAATACCCAACTGGTTGCATAACCTCCATGGCCGACAACGGACCTCTAATCACTTCTCTTAATCCATCTTCAAAATATTGGCACTTGAAATTCTCAGTCAACAATATAGTAGGCACATACTTGCTCAAACGACCGAACTCTTTCTCATAGTCGCTAACCGACAAGTTCATTTGCTTTGAACTTATAAATTCCCTCCACTTCACCTCTCGATAGGCCTTAGTAACATACTTTTGCTCAAATTTTTGCACGAAAAATTTCCATGTCAATTCGGCCGGTCTCTGTGGATTGAGAAGTACAAGCTTCCAGCAATCATATGCCAATCCTTGTAGAAGCGATACGGCACAAACAACTCTCTGATTTTGAGGGCAACCTATCTCTTGCAGAATTCGATCAATCCTTTCAATCCAGAACTTAGCCACATACAATTGGTCTAAAGAGGTTCCATGAAACTCCTCTGCTCCCCTTTTTCTCAAAAGCTCAAAAGGAGCCTTAGGAGCAGTCAGTTTATCTACTAACTGAACCAAGCCTTGCACTAGTGCCAGATTCTCTAAACCAAAACCCTGACCTTTTGCTAGTGCACTGACACGTGTTCTGCAAGTGTACTGAATCGACAAGTAATAAAGTGGGGTATAGTTAGGACCCCGAGTTATCGTACCCAAGGAAAAAAGGATTGTCAAGTCAAATATCTATAGATGAGTGAATTTGAGATGTCCCCGGTTTGTTGGTGGAGAAAACTAAGCTAAGCAAGAAAATAAATTAACAATTAAATATAAAATTGTTCATCAAGAAATTACTCAAGGATGAAATTAAATGCTTAGGAAATTTTATACTCATAAATCTAATTGGAAATTGGTAAAACAATATAAACATGAAATTCTGGACAACCCAAGCTTCCCAAACGGAGTCAGCCACTCTAATTATATGACATCCCAACCCGAAGTCAGCCACATAACTAGCCTATGCACGGGTCTAAAATCCTAAGTTCGGTTTATTTTCCCAATATGCAGTCAAATAACCCAAAACTCAAATATTTCACTCCTCACTCTAATTTTAAATCATAAAATTCTGTACTTCTAGATTCCCAAACGGAGTCGTCTAAAAGATACACCAAAAATGATAGAAAACTGAGCATAAACAAATTACAACAAAAAATAGATTTGAAATCAATCATCATTCCGGACTGAATCATAACCAAACCCAATGATCATTATAAATGCAAAAAATATAACGAGAGAAATAAAAGAAACCATGAAAATATTCATTAAATCCAAATATCCAAAATACAAATATGATTCAAGAACTCCTAAGCATAAATAATTACTCTAACATCAAGAATATAAACATAAAATATGAAAAATTAAAGTTTAGAATACACCCTTGATGAGAGAGAAAATAGATCTTGAAGCTCTTGTTCTTCAACCTTGGAATCCACTTGAATCCCCAAAATATAAATCTAAGCTAAATTGATTTAAATTATTTAAGAATAAAATTGCAATTCAAAATTAAATCTAAACTAAAACAACATATTAAAATAATAATTAAAACCTAAAATAAAATGAAAATGATGCTGGAAACTAAAAAGAAAAAAGAAAACTAAGTCTAACCACCACCTTTAAGATGAACGGCGCTTTGATATTATAATCAGAAGAAAAGCACAGCTACGCTTTCATAAAGCACAGCTGCGCTTTCATAAAGCACAGCTGCGCTTTCATAAAGCACAGCTGTGTCCGTGAGTAAGTAGCGCTTTTAGGGTTGCGTCGTGTGCGCGATAAGTGGTGGGAAAAGGCGCAGCACAGCTGTGCTGTTGGGCGAGAAACTGCGCGTCGCTGCTCCGTGTGCTGGCGCCTCCTGCTGCGTGACAAAGCTGTGCTTTGCGAGGAAGCACAGATGTGTCGTCGGCTGTTCACGCTGATGTGCGCTCCCTTCGAAAGCACAGCTGTGCTATTGAAAAGCACGGCTGTGCTTTAGGCAAATTTTGCCCTCTTTTACCAATTCCTTCTAAAATCAACTCCAAACCTCCAATTTAGCTCCGGATTAAAATAAAACACCTGAAAACATCCCAAATCTTATTAAAAGATATAAAAACATTATAAACTAATAAAATTACAAAAACTAACTAATTAAAATTAAAATTAAATAAATAAAATGCATAATTATGCAAAGAATTAATATAAAATATTAGTATAATTGCAACTTATCAACTACCCCAAACTCAAAACTTTACTCGTCCTCGAGTAAACTGAATGAACCACATTCTCAATCATTTGAATCTCAACAAAAGAAAATAAGGAGTCATTCTCAATTAAAGAAGAAGAAAATAGGCTTGCAAATACCAATATTCACTAAATAATAAATAAACACAAGAACATACTAAACAATTTCTCTGTGTGTGTAAAAAAGGCCAAAACATAATTTTTATCCTTTAAAAACAAAACTTCTAGATACAATGTTGGGAACAAAAATCAACTCGAATGCACGAATGCATTCATGGCTTTTCACTTAAAACTCAAGAAACACCATATGCCACTTCTTACATACCAAACCTTACTAGAAGGTCATCTCCGCTAAATTGGACAAGACAAAACAAAGAATCAAAAGGTCTTACATTTTGGTTGTAACGTTAGGCTTAGGTAGATTGGCTAACAAAGGAAGATCAAGTCACTAGAGAAAAATGGCCACCACCTAAACAAAACTACAATCACCCAACTAGACTAGAGAATATTCCCAACCCAATTACATACCATCAAAACACATTTGGTCTTAAAGACAACTTAACTCATCAAACTTAGCTCAAAATAATAAATGCCACATAATATTCAACAATGATCATCACAAGGCACTAGTTCAAGTTTTATTGACTTTTGTACCCCAAACTCACATTTTGCTCAGTTAGCTAGGAAAAATTTGCAATGATTCTTCTTCTTTTTCAATTTTTTATTTAAAGAAGCACGAAAACCAACTAGCTATTAACAATTTATGAAATACTAAATTAATCCAAAAATCTCAACAAGAAATAAAATTGAGCTCTAATTTTGAAAAGACCAATAAACAACTTTAATCACATACCTCCTTGTCAACCCCAAACTCATTTCTTTAAATGGGCTCAACTCTCCATTACACACACCAATCAATTTTCAAACAAAAATTACACCAAAAATTGACAAAAACTAAACTCCCTTTCACCCAAAATACAAACCCATCCTTACTAGAGTGGCCACTCTTCTAAGGGGAGGCAAAAATCATTTAAGGCTAAAGGTAGTTTTAATATGTGCAACAATAAAACAAGCATGCATTTAACATACTAAAATAATAGCCTCAACGGGCTAATAAAAGACTATGAAATTGAGGTAGGAAAAGTCATTTAAAGTAGCTATTCAAAGAAGGGTTGCCTAAATCATTTTCTATGTTATGTCTCATCCGAGGAGTTGCTTCGATGGGTAATCAGAAAGGTTCTAGTGCTCTTAGTGAGTTTTCATCTAATCCCCTAATTGTATCTATATTTTTCTAAAATTTTAAAAACAGGTCCAAAGTGCTCAAAATTTAGAAATTGCAAAGTATAATCAAGGTTTACATGCAGTTGGGCAAATAAAGATACAAACAGGACTATTTCTCACTCAACTTAAAATTGAATGAAACACAAATTTCTAAAACTGAGATAAAAATTACTCACAATTGAGAACTACTAGGACAAAATAAAAATTTAAATCAAGGTTAAATCAATAAGAACAACCATAACAATATCAAAATAAAAACTTGGCATAAACACACCGCAAACAAAACAAAAATAATTAAAAACTACTAAAAATTTAAAAAGTTACCCTAAAGATATAAAAAAAACACACAACAAACTAAAAAGACACAATAAAACATAACTGATTTTGGTTTGAAGAATTAAAATGATACTCCACCCCAAACTCAAAATGTTGCATTGTCCTCAGTGCAAGAAAGTGAAGCACAAAAAGAATTTCTCAAAAAAATTTCCCCATGCTGCGCAAAAGCTCATTGCAATTTAAAATTAATTGCAATCATGTCAAAAATGGTAAACATAAAATAATTACTGTGCAAAACTAAAACCATACAAAATTCCTGCATGCCACCTGTGCAAAATGAAGAAAACTCAAAACCTGTGCAAGAATCCAATAATCACTTTGCAAAATGAAATACTCTGAAATTTGTGAGATTCATAGCCAACACAAATAATATCTATCATATCACACGGCATTGGCTCAGCCACACAATTCAAAAAATAAAATGAAATAAATAAAATCATACATTGCCTGACTACATCAATTTCATTAACTACAAAATAAATAGATTACAAAATCTATTATGAAAGAATCACTTCCTGAAAGATATACAATATATCAATGTGGTGGTCGTCTCAAATGTGGAGGAAATACAGTGGAAACAGGTGTAAAAAATCCATGAATCTCACTGCTCAACCTATCCAACTGTGCAATAATCCTCTGCTGAAAGGCTCCCAATAATGCGTCTCTCTACTCAGCTCCTAGGACCATATCTTGGCGCAGCTGCTCCATCTGAGTCTCAATGGAAGACAAACGCTCCCAAGCTCTCTGCACTGACAGGTCCATACCAAAGATTAACTGGTCACTCTGAAAGATAGCTGCTCTGACCTCCGCCAATCCTCTGCTCAACTCATCCAATCTCTCCCAAACCCTCTCCTGGAAGACTGCCTGCTCCCTCCTCGACTCACTAAAAGAAGTCTGAAGCATGCTGATAGAAGTCTCAAACTGCGTCATTGATGCTATCATAGACTGCATCTCTGAAATCAAAGTCTGGACCATCGAAGGATCTAAATATGGAGCTCAGGGTGGAGGGGCTGTGGAAGAAGACGGCTCATCATGCCCTTGAGCATAGCGGCTCATATCTGGAGGGGAGAATGGAATGTCACTCCTCTGTCTCACCCTCCTACTGGAAGTAGTGGCTGTCGCTCTCTGTGGCGGAGGTGGTGGTGGAGCAACAATATCGGTATCAACTGGCTGGTGGCCACCATCATCAGAATCACCCTCTCTATCATCACCAGAGTCATGGGCATCTATCTCCTCCGCTCTCCTAAGTCTATATCCACTCTCGGAAGAAGGATCCTCTATAGCAATCCTACATCTGAGTACTACCTCCTCATCAATCAAGTATGATGACCTCAGAGCTGGTCCCATGTCAGGAGTAGGCAGATGTAGGGCTCTCATGATCAAGGTGATCAATCCACCAATCCCGATCCTCTTCCCTGAAGTAGCGGTGGCTTTCTTTAGTTGCTTACACAACCAAGGTATGGCATTAACTCGGATGCCGGCCACCATAGCATAAAAAAAAATAAGTCTAGTGTGGTCACATTGCTAGGACACCCTGGTCGCATGAACACTAAAGAAGTCATCACTCTATGTAAATACGGATAGATTGGAGAGCGGAGTTTTGTTGACTTGGTGTTTCTTGCATGAAAGTCTATATTGGGCATCCCGATAATAGCCCAATGTGCAGCTGAATCACCCACAATGTGCACCTCTCCATCCACTGGCAACCTCAAGTATTATTGACTCTAAACTGAATGGTATTTACATCATCCTTAGATAACCTTAAAGAGTACTAAAAAGTACTAAGAAACTCCAAGGTTATCTTAGGATGAGTTGGACCATTCAGAGAAAAGAACTCCTCCCATCCAATGTTCCTCAGCAAAGATAATACCCTCTCTTGAATGCCCAGGTCAATGAGTGTCTTCATACTCATAAACCTACTAGAAATAATAATCTTTGCAGCCAGTTTATTGAACAAAGTGCGCTGTGCTGGAGTCAACCAATCAGGAGGCGGAATGGGCGCTGATGGTTGCTCATCTCTATTGTGAACCATGGTTTCTAAAAAAGAAAGTATAAACTTTATCCAAAACATTCTTAGTTTCATTAAGTGCAAACCACATGTATGGCTAGATTGAAAGAATAATAGCAAAACTCACCAAAACTTCACAACAAAAATTTGCAAAATAAATAAATTTTTCTAGCTAATGAAGATGCAAAATATGGACAATTAAGCATAAGGCAAAAGTAAAAACAAAATGAAGTACAAAATCAATGCACAAGTTTCATCACAATTGGAAGATTGCGCAAGTTAGAATTTAAACAAATTAAAAATGAAAAGCACAAGGTGGAGAATAAAAATAAGCACAAGTAATTAACCCTTGAAGTGTATATGCCAAAATTTATATATAAATGCAAGTTAATGGAAAATAAGAGAGAAATGCAAAGTTTACTTAACCACTTCATCATTCACAATAAAAATATGTAGGAAAAATTCAAAGTTGCATGTAAATAAGAATGTGAAAAATTGGCATCCAAAACAACTCATCCTAATCCCATCAAGTCGGGAACTAGCAAACATGCATTTGTCTCAATTCAATCAAGCACAATATCATGCATTTAAACCACAAAGCTAAAAGCAGTAGCAAATACTTCTAAAACAAAATAAATGCCAAGCACAATCTCAAGCAATTTAAATTTAATGTGCGAATAATAACTAAAGTTCCTTGTTAGCGATACATGAGTGTGAATGTTTATGTGTAAACATTTACTGTTATTGATATGAGATTGAGCATGTCGGATAGAGAAGTAGCCCACTCACAAGGGTGTTTACCTTAGTTTTGTTAATGAGTTGGCAAAGACTAAGATGAGGCGATTTTTGAACATATGAGACGTTCAAAATAAAAGTGCCATCTTGCAGAAATTATAAGACGTGTCTTGTTATGGTGCGAGATAAAGACATACATAAAGTTGTATGCTTTGGATTGAGATCAAAAATAAGGATTGTATGGAATCTGATGGTAAGTTATATGTAACTACCATGTTCTGTCTAAAAAGCTAGAAGTAGTCCTTAAGTAAGCGGACTAAAGTTGGGTGCTTCGGTGCATCGCAACCTTACGCTTCTGTATGGTGTTTGATGTATACATTATGGAAATGTGAGACATGCACTCCTTTAAGTGAAGGAAAGAACACCATAACACATGTTTTATACCATGTGTGCTTATGTGACCACAGGGATGGGAATTTAATAATATTACTGATCTCAACTTTCCCTATTGTGAGACACTATTTATATTTCGACCCGTAGAACCCTTAACTTATCCCTGAAGTATGGTTCCATGTAGCTAGCTTAGTTAGTTTCCAAGAGGTCCGGGAAAAGTTTAGGCCTGGAGGATCTAACTAGAAAAGCGAGTTGAATCATGTTGGATGGCATACAGTAAGAGGGAAAGATAGCCTTTTGATCACATTCATAAGGTTTCGTGGTTCACTGGCTAGCCTATTATAGTTTCTATGAGTAGAAACATAATAGTGAACACGAAATTTTTTTTATGAGATCATGAGTTAAAACAGTGAATGTGAGAAGGCAATCTAGGGTTAGGCATACGTGAAGAAGAGGATCTTGTTTTTTGAGACGCTATATATCCCTAATAGGTGTATAGCACCAGTGCTCTCGAGGTATGCTGGTCACACAATCTATTTGCTTGTATAACTGAAGATTAAGACTGGAATGTGTTCCATCCTGTGTTAGTGGGGGATGATAGAGTTTGGGTATGCCCATGACTCTATAATGGATTGAGTTCCAATCCAGATTAAATTGAGTTATTTAATCTGATTAAAATTACCAAATCCTATTTCAAAAAGAGTCTGAATTAAACTAAAGTTAGGGCTCTAGCTTTTAGGATCTCTGTAAATAGAGGTGAGGTCCTCATTATTTGGTAACGAGAAAACGTACATGCCACAAGGCTGCTCGTTCCCACTCATGCTTATTTTATGTCTTAATTTTTCAGGGGCTTTTAGATTGTGGAATAGTTGCTATTATCCCACACGTGGATTGTCATGGCCGGACTTGTACCCTAGTTGCAATTAGTTTAATTTGGGGTCTAAGTGTAATTAAGTGTGTAGGATTGGACTTAATTGAAAGGCTAAGGGAATTTAACAGGTTAAAAAGGGAATTGTGCATGATTAGTAAGAAGTGGATTAACTAAGCTAAGTGTGGATTAGGGAATAAAATAACTTGATTAAATGGATAGTGGAGGCAGAATTGAGAATGGAATCCGTGTGGCATCATGAGAGTTAGCCACCTCCTTCTTTGCATGCATTTGCCTAGAGAAGTAAGAGGTGAGTATGTGTTGGCCTCATTCTTCATTTTTCTACATTTTACTTTATCTTTCTTCTTGTTTCCGTGAGTGAGGATGAGAGTGGTTTAAGTGGATGTATGCATATAGCTAATTGGAGCAAGAATTAAGTGTTAAGACCTAAGGGTAAGTGATTATGTGTGCTTATTCTCATCTTCTACTCTTCTTCTTGGTTTTGATTTGGTATTGGTATGAGAATTGATGGGTTGTGTTCAATCCTGGAATTTGAATTGGTTTTGCTAGCTGAAGAAGTGAAGAGAGATAAGGGAAAAGCTGTAATCGGAGAGCCGAGCGTCCGTCGAGATTAGGAGCTAAGGCGACGAGGTTTGGGAACAAACCTTAATTGTGTGGTTGTATGATTTGTGTTGGTTGAACAGAGATTTGAATTGAAGTGTATGTGTATGCGAAATTGAAGTTGAGCATGAATTATGTGATGCTAGATTATGTGATTGTAATAGTAATATGCTTGGTGATATAATGCTTGAGAATGATTATGATTTGTGCTATTATTGAATGTCAAAACAAAAAGGGAAAACAGGTATGTGCTAATTGATTATGTGGTTGATGTTTATGGGTTGATTGCCAAAAGTGAGAGTGAGATTTGAAGCTTAAATGAGAAGGAAGAAATGGACTGAAAAACATAACTATGTCATGGTGTTTTTGCATAGGTCACGGTGATAATCAAATTGATTGTGACCGTGAGTTATGCTTGAGTTCAATTCTGCCTACTTGATTCTTGTATGTCACGGTGACAATGGAATTCATTGTGACCGTGAGGTACTTAAGAGAGCATTCTGTTTTGCAAAGTGAGAATATGTCACGGTCACAATGGAGTTCATTGTGACCGTAACATACCCTCAAGATGCATTCTGCCGAGACTTGGGAACATGTCGCGGTGACAATGAAATTGATTGTGACCGTGACCTATCCCCAATTTGCATTCGGTTTTGAACTTCAACATGTCACGGTGACAATGAAATTCATTGTGACCGTGACCTACCCTATTTTGGCAATATAACCCTAATGTGTTCAGACTTTCTAATGGTAAGTCTTCAAGTGAAATGAAGGACATTATGAGTAAGTGTTAAGCGGGTACACTTGCATACTATGTGATAAATCTTGAATGCAATCAAATATGTAGTTATGAACTATGAAGAATGAATTTGGAACCATATTGAATATGCCAGTGAATGTGATATGAGCTATCTCTGTATGTGGTGTGAAAAACGATCAATGTGAACTGAATAATTTGTTTAACAATTTAAAGCCTGCAAGTCAAGTAGTGGATAGTTAGGCATGCCTATAGGGTCAAGTGCTGCAGCCCCATGCGTATAATGTGTCTGATTCCATGGGAATCACAATGCGAAAATAATGTGAACAATCCTTGTTGGATTATATTATAAGTGAAATGATATTTTGGTACCTGAGGGTACCCATGCGTAAGTGTAATCTCAATGTGATTCTTGTACCTGAGTGGTACCAATGCGATACCCGTTATCCGCGTCATTGTATTGCAGGCTAATTGATTAATCAAGTAATACAGGGAAGTGACTGTAATATAATAAAGCGTGTGATGTGGATATGTAAATAAGTGATTGATGCTTTATGATTGAATGTAGTAATGGACAGTACTATGCTTAAAATGATATTTGCTTGATAATAATTGCTCTGGCATGACTTCTAGCATGTAATGTATGGTGTTTCTGAGGTGTGATAAATTATTTGCTATATATGAGTTCCCCACTAAGCGTTGTCGCTTAGCATGGATTTACTCTAATCTGTGCAGGTACGGACCAGAGGTGATCGAAGGACGTCCCCGCATTTTGTACGGTCAACAGTAGGAACTAGGAAGTGTAGGTTCTAGGTTTAATATTTTGGGATTTCTGTATAAGCTTTTGTACCATCGTATGTATAGCGGGTATGTAAAGGCAAGTAATAATCTGATAACTATGAATGTTAACCTAAATATGTATTTGCAATGCGTGTGGCTATGGGAATGCACTATAAGTAGTTGGCATGTGATGTGTGAGTTAAGATTGTATGTGATGAAATTTTATTATTCAGGCTAAGCATGTGTTCTGTTGTGTGTGTGCGGTCTTCTCTAACTAAGATTAGCTGAGCTAGTCTGTCTTTAGGGAATGGGCGTCACATGGATAAAAGCTAGGCCAGTGACCAAAACAAACAAGATCTTTGTAGACGCTTCTGCAACGAGTTTCTGCGCTACAAGAGGTAGGTACCATTCTCAATGTTACCTCCGCATTAAATTATATTCGTTATAATTTTCCATCAATAATAATAATAATAATAATATGAATAATCGAATGAGAACACAAGAATAAGAAATGAAAAATATTGAATCTATGACTACATCACATAAAATACAAAAATAATAGATTTAAGAGAATTTACATGGTTGCTAATTAACTATAAACAAAAAATATAATAGTGATAGAAAATGCAAAATTAAACCAAAAATGCTTACCCTCTAATTTTGATTTGATGAATAAAGGTAAATGATTAATTTTCTTGCCTTGATTTGCAAAAAAATAAGATTTCTCAAAATAAAAAGGAAAATTTTTATTTCAAGAACAAAGAATTATTTTCTTTGTCTCAAGAAGAAAATTCTTAAAAGAAGAAAAAGAAAATTCCTAAGAACAAAGAACTGCTCTCTTTATTTCAAGAATTAACTTTAAAAAATTAAATTAGAATGTTTGGAGAATTTGTTCTTGAAGAAGAAGAAGAAGAAAAAAATATATTTTTTCTTAAGAAAATTCTCCCTTAATTCTCTCTCAAAAAAATCTTTTTATACCTCCCAAAAATTAGATTTTTACTGAAAAAATTAAAACAATTTAATTCCCATTAACACAAAAAAAAACTGAATAATTTGAAAGGTTAGAAGATAAAAGGTTTTAAAAATTAAATTCTACAAAAATAAATCAAAGAAAAAACATAAATTTGGGTCAAAAATGCCCATAGGGGGCTGCTGGGGGCGTCGGGCGCACGGCAGGGGCGAGCGACGCCCGTCGGTTCACGCGACGGGCATCACTGCGCCCAGCGTGCGGGCGAGCGCGCCCTACGCTGGGCGCTGCCAACGCCTGAATTTCGGCCGTTTTTTCTTTTTTAAAAAAAAAAAAAAATTCTAAAACACTATAATTTCAAAACTCACTTTTTTTTATCTTAAAATAATTTTTTAAAAATATTTTTAAAACACATTTTATTTACTTTTAATAAATCAATTTTGATAAGGAAACCATCACTTTCAACTTTCATTTTTTTGCCTATAAACAGGCACATTTAATTTCATCATTTGGTAATCCTGATCTGGGCTGCCTTAGGACCCAGTGTTTACAGTTGCCCCCAGTTTTTGGGAAGCTAATGCATAGGTGCCTAAGTGAGCCAAAAATCAGAGAAAAAAGGAAAGAGACACGTACCTGAGGTAGCTGTCTTTTCGGACTGGACGATGTTGTTGGGGTGGTTATTGCCAGCTTGTCAGCATGTTATTCTTTGCTAAAGCATGTTACTGTGATCGTGTAAATCCTCGTTGAAGTGGTATTTACCATCAGCGTGTAAATCTTTGTTCAAGTGGTAGTGTCGTGGTTGTGCTAACGCTTTTGAAGTGGTAGTGTCGTGGTCGTGCTAACCTTCCGTAGAATGGTAGTGCCGCCATCATGCTAACCCTTCTGAGATTTGAAGTGGTAGTGCCGTGGTTATGCTAACTCTCTGTGGAGTGGTAGTGCCATCATCGTGCTAACCCTTCTGAAGTGGTGTGAAGTGGTCGTGCTAACCCTCCGTAGAGTGGTAGTGCCGTATCGTGCTAACCCTTCTGAGATTTGAAGTAGTAGTGTCGTGGTCGTGCTAACCCTTCGAGGAGTGGTAGTGTCGTGATCGTGCTAACCCTTCTGAAGTGGTAGTGTTGTGGTTGTGCTAACCCTCCATAGAGTGGTAGTGGCATCATCGTGCTAACCCTTCTGAGATTTGAAGTAGTAGTGCTGTGATTGTGCTAACCCTCCGTGGAGTGGTAGTACCGTCATCGTGCTAACCATTCTGAAGTGGTAGTGTCGTGGTCGTGCTAACCTTCCGTAGAATGGTAGTGCCACCATTGTGCTAACCCTTCTAAGATTTGAAGTGGTAGTGCCATGATCATACTAACCCTCCGTGGAGTGGTAGTGCCGTCATCGTGCTAACCCTTCTGAAGTGGTAGTGTCGTGATCGTGCTAACCCTCCGTGGAGTGGTAGCACCGTCATTGTGCTAACCCTTCTGAAGTGATAGTGTCGTGGTCGTGCTAACCTTCCGTAGAATGGTAGTGCCACCATCGTGCTAATCCTTTTGAGATTTGAAGTGGTGCCCCCTGAGAGGTCTTTGGATTTGATGCTTGGATTGATGTTTGGATTGATATTAGGATTGATGTAGCCACTCGCCTTTTGCTGGTGTCCACATCGAATCTCTCTCACTGCAAAATTGAAAAGTCAAATATGCAGGAAAAATAGTGAGCATGCACATGAAATGTATGTGTCATGCAGAAATGCAGGATAAGAATTCATCTAAGTGGACTTAGAGATAATAGCCAGGCTGGCTGCAATTTGCGATAGGATCGATGCCTTTTGAAGCTACTTTTGAATTTCATGCCTTTGGGGTTGTGAGGTTCTCATCTGATACCTATAGTTATTTTCTTAAGTTAGTGCGTCCCTTGTGGATTTTCACACTAGCTTTTCTTAGCGGGAAATGCGTCCTTTGCGGATTTTCACATAACTACGTGCCTTATTTTTGCCTGGAAAGGACCTAACCCAATCAAGCAGCTTTTCTTTTTTTTTTTCTTCTTTTTTTTTGACAAGAGAGGTTAAAGTGATTGCCAAATATCTTTCAAGGGTGATCAGCATGTACTTGCCTTAGACCATAGTCGTATGAGCTTGATTCCTAATCATGAAGGCGATGTAGCATTGGCTTCAGTTGACAAAAGAATGCATCAGCTGAAGGGCCCGAGTAGCAAGAAAAGCAGGGGGCAGATAGTAACAATGTGTTATCTTTATATCGAAACTAGACAATTTTGAGTATGCAAATGAACTGCTCTGACATCATCAATATTGCATAAATGCATATGTTTCAATTTGACTTCATGACACAAGATCATTATTTGGAGTTAACTCAAAGAATATAAGACCTCATCTAATCTCGGGATAAATTTTGAAATCATCAAACTCCTGTTATCAACCAGCTCTGTCAGGTTTTCATAATTGAAAATTTTCTCTCTGCCCTTAATTTTTGCCCAGGATGCTCTTTTTTCTTTTTTTCTAAAGCAAATTCTAGATGCAACGTTGGGGAAAGACTTAACTCAAATTCATAAATGCACTCATGGCTCCCTGCTTGAAGCTCAAGAAACACCACATGCCTATTCCTACGTACCGAACCTTATTAGAAGGTCATCTCCACTAATTAGATAAGACTGAACTAAGAATCAAAAGGTCTTACTTCGGTTGTAACGTTAGGCTTAGGTGGATGGCTATCAAAGCAGGATCAGGTTGCTAAAGAAAAATGGCCGTAATATTTACTCGACTGATGGGAGGACCATTCTCAGCTCAATTGCGTACTACAAAGGTATTCTTGAATTTGGGTTTGATAATACTTTAGCTTATCAAGCTCAAAATAATAATTAAGTTAAAAAGATAACGACAGAAACTCATCAAGGGGTTACTATCTTGAGCTCTACTTCTTTTTTTTTTCTTTTTTCCTTTTTTTTTTTTGCTTTTTTTTTGTTTCATTGCTTTTCTCATATCTTTTTTCCTTTTTTTTTCGCGAGCTCATGTCTTTTGTGCATGACTAAACCCTCTTCCCCAAGTGTAAACTCATCCTTATCAGGGGAATTTTTGATAATGCAAAGAATTGTCAATGATTGAAACTTTTTCTTGATGTGTAAGCCTATCCTTTTCAGGCCAATTTTTGATAGCCTAAAGAAGCGTCAAAATGTACATCCATCCTTACTAGAGCGGCCATTCTTCTAAGGGGAGGCTAAAATCATTTTAGGCGAAAGAGTAGTTTTAATATGTGTAACAACAAAATCGGCACGCATTTAGCATATCCATATAAAGGCTCAACGGTCTAGTGTAGACACCGGGTCCTGAGATAGCCCAGATCAGAGTTACTCAATGATGATAAGATGCCTACTCACAGGCAAAAAGGTTGAAAATGATCATTTTTTGTTTAAATTTGCATTTTAGAGTGAAAAAATAAAAAAATAATAAAAAATATTTTTAAAATTAGATTTGAAAAATGGGATTTAGAAATTGTAGTATTTTTAGTTAATTTTAAAGTTAAAAAAGGGGGGGGGGGGGGGGGGGGGGGGGAGGGTCAAGCGTCAGCCACGGCCGCGACAGCGCACGCGCTGCTGCGACGTGGAGCGCCATCACGCGCGATGGGCGAGCGACGACGGGCGTCCGTTGCACCTGTTCCACCAAAATTGGCCTTTTTGGCCCCAAAATCATTTTTTTCCGATTTTTCACCTAAAAATCCATTTTTTATCCAATTTTTTTGGGTTTTTAAAGGTTTTTTTCCTTTTTTAAAATTCAAATTAAATAAGATCTGATTTAATTGGATTTTTTCTTCTTAATTAATTTTATTTTCTATTTTCTTCATATAAAAAGAAAAAGATGGAAAGAGAAATGGGGGGATTTTTTCTAGGATTTTTCTTCATCTTTTCTCTTCTTCTTCCTCTCAAATTCTCTCTAAAATTTCCAAATTTTCCCCAACAAAAATAAAAAAAAAAATAGTTCAATTCTTCTTCTTTTTCCAATGGAATTTCTTCTAATGCATATTTTAAGATGGGATTTTATTGATGGCAATTGATTTTGAGACAAACATAACAATTGTTTGCTCTCAAAATTCATTTTTGATTTATTATTTTTTTAGTTTTCA
This sequence comes from Excoecaria cochinchinensis, assembly GCA_947683425.1. Classification (NCBI taxonomy): domain Eukaryota; kingdom Viridiplantae; phylum Streptophyta; class Magnoliopsida; order Malpighiales; family Euphorbiaceae; genus Excoecaria; species Excoecaria cochinchinensis. The sequence goes on from CANTUQ010000004.1 coordinate 12,788,308, forward strand.
ATTGATTTTGAGACAAACATAACAATTATTTGCTCTCAAAATTCATTTTTGATTTATTATTTTAGTTTTCAATTAAACTTTTTTTCAAAGATTTTTATTTGAATCCCGTTTTGATGAAAAATAGATTTTGAGACATTCAAAATAAATGTTTGTTCTTGAAATCTAATTTTTCATTTGATTTTTTAAAAATATATTTTTTTTGTTTTTTTCATAAATGATTTTTTTTTCTTGAGACAAACAAAAGGATTGTTTGTTCTTGAAAACCCTTTTTGTTTAATCAATAAAAATCATTCTTTAGGCAAAGAAATAAATTTTTTATTTTTAAAGAATTTTTTATCATTTTTTAAGACTATTTTTCCTTGGAATAAAATTCCAACATTTTTATTATCTCAACTCTAATCTTGCAAATCACAAACAAGGAAATCAATCATCATTTTTACCTTCATCGAATCCGAAACTCTGAGGGTAAACATTATGGGTTTAAATCTTTTTATTTTTTATTATTTTGTTCATATTCAATTTATTAACATGTATATTATTTTTATTATTTTCATTTATTCTATTGCTTTTATATTTGTCTCATTTAATATGTTTATATATTATTTTTGTTCATGTATATATTGATTTCTTATCATTTCTAACTTGTAAATATTGATTTCTTATTATTGCTAACATGTAAGTAATTTATTTTTGCTTTGATTTCTCATTATTTTTAACATGTAATTAATTAATTCATTTTGATCGATCTTTTTGCCATGTAAATATTTTATGTTAATTGGGATAACATTAATTAATCATGTCACTCATTTAATTATTTTCATCATTTTTTTATTCATTTTTTTATCATTCTTTTTCATTATTATATGTTTATTGTTTATTCATTTATTTGTTTATCTTCATTATTCATTATTATTATCATGATCATATTTTTATATATTAATTCATTAACATGTTTTATTTTATTTCAATCACATCTTTTAATTCATTTGTCATTTATAATGCATTTTTCTCATTTATTTTAGTTTATTAACATTTTAATTCATTTGCCATTTTTGATGCCATCTCACTTTATTTTATCTCATTTTATCATTTATTATATATTTAATTTATTTAATTGATTTAATTACTAACATTATTTCATTTGTATTTTGTTTTTTTTTGTCAAAACTTATTTTCTTTACTTGGGCATTTTTGCGAGCACACGAGGAGATCTAAAAGGCTCGTTTGGGTTAGATATTTAATGTCTTTGTTTGTAATATTTCATTTATTTGGCTTTTTCATTTATTTTGCCATGTAATCTTTAATAAAATTATTTATTTTAGGCACGCTAAAAAGAAAATCACAAAAATATTTCTATTAATTAATTTGGCATTTTTTCTAAATAAAAATGGGACCAATGTCCTAGTTTTTCATACCCAAATAAACCATCACCTTTAAAACTTTTTTAAAAGTATGCATGCGAGCACCAATGTCTTCATTCTTAATCAATATCCCGATTTATGTATGATTTGTATTTTATCTACAATCGGGGTTGTATTTCGCCCCTAGTTTTGTTGTATTTATTTTCATGTACTTTATTTTAATCTTGTTTATTCATCGCTTCCATTATGTGATTGACATATGCTTTAATTAATTGCATCAAATTGAATGAGAAATGGGATGAAACGCTAAATATAAAACTCAATTATAAACTTAACCAAGGTATGAATAAATGGGAAGTCCTGAACCTTCTCTGGTCTTTGGGCTCAATGAAGCGAGAGGGCCATCTCAGCATTCTGTTGGGGTGGAAGCCTCCAAGACACCTCTTGTGTCCCGTAAAAAGGCTCAAAATTGCACAGTCCTGGGCGCCACGAGGCGAGAGGGCCATCCTAATGTTCTATTAGGGTGGATGCCTCTAAGACACGTCTGGTTTTCCCAAGCGTGAGGCTAGAGGACCATCCTATCATTAGGGTGGAAGCCTCCAAGACACCTCCGGCTTTCTTATAATGGACATAGCAGCGCTATCTTAGGTTCGCTGAGGCTAGATGACCTTTCCCAATGTTCTATTGGGTGGCGACTCCAAGAAACCTCCTTGTTGCCCAAAATGGACGCACTTGTAATTTCTTACAAGTTTTCATGAACCTCATCCTAAAGGTCCTAAAGGCGGGCGGTTCGGGGCACCCCGGGGTTCAGCGCACATCACAGCTAGCAAGCGATTGTGAAATAAAAGTAGAAAATAGTCATTTAGAGAGCTATATAAAGAACATCGCTTTGACGGGTAATTAGAAAGGTTCTAGTGCTCTCAGTGAGTTTTCATCCAATCCCCTAATTGCAACTAGTTTTTTTTCTTTTCCATTACTTTCTATTTTTATTTTCAGCTCTCATAATTTTCCTCTCTTCAGGAGTTATATCAGATGCTATCAAGATTTTCTTTGGGTTTTCCAAAGTTTTGATATTAAATGTAATCGTATTAATTGAATTAATATCAAAAAATGAATGCATCATGATTGTAACACCCCAAAACATGCCTAGTCGGAATGCGCATGTTAAGTTAGGACATATGAGGGTATTTTGGTAATTAGTGTTTACGAAATTGGGTGTAGTAAGGACTTAATTGAAGGAATTAAATTAATAAAATGGTAAATGAGGAGATTATCTAGTGTGTATGTATGTGTATGGTGTGTGTATAAATGTAGTCAAAGATATTTTGTGTGAGCCAATTAAAGGATGCTAAGTGGGCTAGTAATATGAGGACATTTGGGCCTATAGGAAGTAAACAAGTGGACTAAGCAATTAAGAGGAGATAAGATTAAGGTAAGAGAGAGAGAGTGAGAAGGCAGATTACGTTTTGCTCTTCTCCTCCTCCTTCTTCTTTCTTTTCTTTTCCTTGGATCGTGTTCTTCTCGGTGGCTAGGCATGGGTTGATGTCTTGGTGGAGCTTAAGAGTCTTTTATGGAGGTATGTGTATAGTTTTGGGTGCTAGGGTTTCCTAAGAAAGATTATGTTTCCCTCCTTCTCCTTGTTTAATTTGAGTTAGGGTTTTGAAAAGTAATTCTTGGGTTTTTGATTTGTGTAAGCTTTGGCTAACAAGAGGAAGTATAAAGGCAAGAAAAGGTTTGAGGATCAAGCTTGAAGAAGAGTGGTTTTTGCTTCAATAAGGTTTGGGAGCTATTTGAGTTATTTTATCCAAGCTTTTCAATTAATTTGCATGTATGCTTTGATTTGTTTAAATTCTGGAAAATAGATGATGAGTATTAGGTTGGAATGAATGTTTATTGTATGGGTTTTTAATTGTGATGAAAGGATATGCATGATTATAGAATTAATAAATTGATTGTGAGAATTGGTTGAATGTACTGTCAAGTTTGTGATTTTCTAAATTTTGAGGTTTCAATACGTGAATAGATTATATGATTGGAAGTAATTGTTGAAATCTTGTGCTTTATATTGGTTAAGATGTTTGGGAAGTTCTATTTTGAGGTAAGATTGAATTCAAGTTTGGTTTGAGTGAAAATGGTTTTGATTTGGATGTTTGGATTTTTCCTGTGCTTTTGCTGAGAACTGAAGATCACGACGCTGTCGCGAGCGCGACAATGTCGCGAGTACGACAGAGACGTGAAATCCAGCTCTGCGTGTTGAGGGCAAGTTCACAGATCGTGAACTGTGAAGAGACGTGAGCAGTGCTCACGGTGTGAGCAAAGCTCACGCGACGTGAGCAAGGCTCACGCAACGTGAGAATTGCTCACGACGTGAGCAAAGCTCACGTGGCGTGAGGGATGCTCATGAGGCGTGAGCGAAGCTCACGCGACGTGAGCATCTTGGGCAGTGCTCACGCGTCGTGAGCAACCTTCACATCGCGCGAAGGTTGCTCAGGACCCGTGTCCCGCGCGTTCTATCGCGACCGCGACAAAGTCGCGATCGCGACAGAACCTCCATTTTGCCCTGTTTTTCTCTTCGGTGCTCTGTGTTCCGAAAATGAATTTTAAATGTTTTTGTCATGGTTTTTCTTTCCCGTATGCTATGTGAACTTGGTTATATGCCTATTATTATACGGATTATGCTTAATAAATTATACGTTATAATTTGAAACATAACTTGGATTATTTTCTAAAGTGAGAGTAATGAAATGATAATATGTTCACACTTGCTTATGATATGAATAGTAAGAGAAATTCCTGGTAATCTAATATCTAATTGAAGTTGTGTAATTTGGTTTATGAATACTAATTAATGTAAAGTATAACGCATGCTGTATTTTGATATACAATTAATCTTTGAATAATTAATATCATGGGTAAAATTTCATGTTATTCTTAGTTGAATGCTCTTGGGTTATGGATATAATATTTAATGATGATGGTGATCTGTATTACATGGCGTGTTGAGAAAATGAAGAAATTATAAAAGTTAAGTTCATAATTGGTTACTCCCGAATAGGTTATATTAAAATATAAAATATGTCATGTCTATCTTTAGTCAGATCCTGCTCTTAGGATAACATGATGTGCTTAGATGTATATTGTATAATTTCCTGATTAGGATTATGCGCTGTGAATTATTGGCATATTATAATTCTATCTTTAATTCTGATATGTTGTAGAATCTTGGATGTGTTAAAATGTGTTGGTTGAGTTATATTACACGCTTTATAATATGAATAGTATGGGGTATGATTGATATTATGTACTGATGTATTTGGATATTAGACTCTAGATCATGCATAATGACATGTATATATATATATATATGCAGTGTAAATAGACACATGATTTACATGATACATGTGAGTAGTGTGAACTTATTGATATGTCTATTTATACGCAGTATCGTGTATGATGAACTTTGTCGTGTGACTTGAACATGATTTGTATTAAGCATGACTGATATTATGAATTTCTTTATATGTCTACTGTCACACCCCGTTTGCCCCCTAGTAGAATGAGCCTGTCTGTCTGTTCGTCTGTCTGTCTGTATGTGTAAGCATTCGCATGTGTTCAGCATTTCATAAGGGTATTTCAGTAAAATGTATGATTTTGGGGTTTATTATTATGTGGGTGCATACATGGCATTAGTGTGTTTAATTAAATGAGATATACTTGTGTGTGTGTGTTCATACCATGGTAGGGTATGCATAAGTGAAGAGGGTTTTAGGTGTGTGTAGTGTAGGTTATTTTAGTGTGAGTGATTAGTGTCACCAATAGGAGTTTGATGTATATTTAGAATAAAGAAAAGAAAAAGAAAAGGGGATGAGAGAAAAGAACTTACAGATTCACGTTTTTCTCACTCACTCTCTCTTCTTCTTCACTTTCTTTATTCCCGTGTATTTTGATTCAAGGTCTTATTGGTGAAGTTAATCCTCTCCTTGCATTTCTTAGCTTGGTAAGTGCAAGATCTAGTCTTTATTTTACTGTAAATTGCATCTTCATCTTCTTCCTTGAGTTTAGGTTTAACCTAGGGTTGAATTTGCTGTGTTTGTGCTCTAGCTGAGGCTCCACGTGATCCAAAGGGGAAAGAGGTTGCTGGACCAAGTGGAGCTAAGTGATAGAAGTTAGAATCCAGGTTTGGGAATATTTGATTGTGATTTGTGTGCTTTTGATGTTTTACTGTAAATTCTAGGGTTTATATGCTCTTGAAGAGTTTGAATCAATTAGTCTTGATTTGATTGTTTAAATGCTAAATTGAATTGCATGTATATTGATTATGTGATTTGAGATGATTTCTGGAAGGTAAATACAGGTTTGATTGGTTTTAAATCAAATTGGGATTGAATTCTTGGTTCTGGAAATCGTGGAAATTCTGGAAAATCGAAATACTGTTGAAACTCCCTCTGTCGCGCGATTTGCTACGAAGGAAGGCAGGTCACGTCGCGTGACTCTCGGTCACGACGTGACATGCCTGCTGAGAAGCCAGTCGCGTGACCAGCTGAAGAGCAAGCAAGTCACGCGACGTGATCTTCGGTCACGTCGTGTGACCTGCGAAGAAGAGGCAGATCACGCAACGTGATCTGCGAGGGAGAAGCAGCGTCACGTCGCGTGACCCTAGGTCATGCCGTGACCTGCATAAGCATTGCGTGATCCGCGAGGATCACGCAACGCGATTGGCGAGAAACAAGCAGGTCACGAGACGTGACCCTCGGTCACGCCGTGACCTGCCTGTTGAGTCGCCAGTTTCTCCGTTCAGCCCGTTTTTCCGAAATTTCCTAGTTTTTAACTCAGAAATGAATTTGGTATTTCTTCTGAATAGGACTTTACTGTTGTATGATGCATATCTTACTGTTTGATGCCTCGATATGCGTGATGGCATGATTTTCTGATGAATTATACGCTATATCCTGAAATGTGATCAGTTTGACGCATAACCTGCTAGAGTCAAGTAAGTGGATAGTTAGGCATGCCTAATAGAGTCTTATAGCTGCAGCCCTCAGTTCAGTTTGGACCCCGATCAGGTCCTCGTTTGGTTCCTCGCGAACCCTTCAGTACAGAATCTTGTTTAAGATTCCCTCAGTATATAAATAACATGTTTTGATAAATGATATAATATTTGACTTGTACCTGTGAGGTACCCTCAGTATTCGATTCGTACCCGTAAGGTACCCTCAGTACACTCGTTATCCACTGTCTAGAGTCAGCAGGTATTCTTTAAATGTTAATGGAAATGTTCTTATCTGATATGTCTTTGAATGGAATATCTGAATAAGTTTAATGATGAAATACATGTTGGTTTATTCTGTAATGCATATGATGATGAGATTCTGAAAGTATGGTATTTAAATACGGGCATGTTTATATGAATTATGCAATAGTCCTTGCATTCTGTCATTGTGAATGTGTTATGCCTTGACGACCACTGTGAGTGGCCGTTCATAATTTATGTGTGTTTCCCCACTAAGCGTTTTATCGCTTAGCACGGTGTTTTTACCCGTGCAGGTGCGGAAGGCGTTTTGCTAGAGAGAGTCGCCGTCATCAAGCCAACACAGAAGGGATTAGTGTAGGGCTCAGTTTTGTATCAGTTATTGATTCTTTTTGTATAGAACTCTCTATATCAGCTTCCGCTTTTGTATCTATATTTTGTATATGTAATATTATTTATATCAGCTTGTTGATCTGATCATTATTGTAATAGTTTAATTATAGTAATGCATGATCAGCTTTTGCTTTTTGCATGTAAAGTTTTTAATTATTCTGTATTTCTGAATGTATGTTATGAATGGATGAATACTTTGCTTTGTATATGTTTGGTGACACCTTGTCTCATACGGCTTCTCACTCCTTATCGGATGGGAACGCCTACGTATGGGAAGGGGGTGTTACAGTTAGTGGTATCAGAGCATAGGTTTAGGCATTTCTGGGTGTTGTTATGATTATTCTGATTTTCTTAGATGCGTATGTGTCTAGATCTGTGTTGGCTGATACGGTTGTTTCTTGTTTGTTTAGATGGCTTCTAATTCTGCTCATGGTGCGCGTGAGGAGTCCGCCGAGAGTGTGAATCCTCCCGCTGTTGATCAGTCTGTTTCTGTTAATGTGTCAGCTCAGCATGCTAGGGTTCAGCCCGAGGCCGCAGCCATGCCCTTAGAGGCTATGTTTAGACTGCATCAGGACATGGCTAGGGTTTTGGAGAGAGTGACTGCTCCTAGAGCACCTATGGAGAATCTGAGGAGAGCAGGAGTGGAGGATTTCTATGGTACTGGGTTGAATGAGTCTGAGACTGCAGAGAGATGGTTAGATAAAGTGAAGCGTGCTTTGAGAGAGATTCGGTGTCCTCCCGACCAGCAGACAGAGTGTGCTTTAGCTCTTCTTCAGGGGTCTGCTTTTGAGTGGTGGGAGTTAGTTTGCAGGCATCCTCAGTTACCGGATCCGATTACCTGGGAGTTCTTTGAGGGTGAGTTCATAAAGAAGTACATCACTCAGACCTATAGAGATTCGAAATGGGTGCAGTTTTTGGGTTTGAGACAGAGAGCATTGTCAGTAGCTGATTATGAGAAAGAGTTCAACAGGTTATCTCGCTATGCCCCACGAGGAGTTATGACTGATGACTTTAGATGCAAGCATTTCGAGGCAGGGTTAAATGAGTCTTTGAAGATTGCTTTGATTTCCTTGATGTGTATACCTGGGGTTCACTATTATCAGATTGTGGAGGCTGCAGTGAGAGCAGAGTTGTCTGAGACAGTGATGAGAGAGAGAGCTCAGAGGAGGAGTTCTTCTCGTGGAGGATCTTCTTCGAGTAAGAGATCGAGGGACCCACAGGATGAGTCAGCATCTGGTCCGGCTTCTAGAGGTAGACGTCAGGGTTCTACAGCTGTGTCAGGTTCTGGTAGGGGTGGTAGAGCTGAGACTACACCAGTTTGTCCTCATTGTAGTAAGTCGCATCGTGGTGAGTGTAGGTGGCTCACTGGTGCATGCTTCAGGTGTGGGAGTTCTGAGCATCGGTTGGCCGGTTGTCCAAGAGTACAGGAGGATTCAGGTTCCCAGAGAGAGGGCAGTAGGGTCGGTTCGAATGCTTCTCAGGCTACCCGTGGCAGAGGCCGAGGTAGAGGTAGAGGTGGTCGGCATAGAGATGGTGCTGCTTCTGAGACTGTTGAGCATCCTCCTCAGGGTGCCATTAGAGCTTATGCTATGAGAGCCAGAGATGAGCAGGATGCGCCTGATGTTATTGCTGGTAAGTTCCTACTCCATGACACTGAGTTGTATGCTCTAATTGATCCTGGTTCCACACACTCATATTTGTGCACAGATAGAGTTATTGATAAATTGCATTCAGTTGATCAGTTAGATTATGAGATTTGTGTGACCAGTCCATTAGGGCATAGTGTCAGTGTGAGTAGAGTTTTTAGGAGTTGTCCTCTGATTGTTGAGGGAGTTGTGCTTCCAGCGGATCTGATTGAGTTACCCTTCAGAGAGTTTGACTTGATTCTGGGTATGGACTGGTTGGGTAAGTATCGGGCTGTAGTGGATTGCCATAGGAAGACAGTGGTACTTCGGGATAGAAGTCAGTCTCTTGTGTTTCTGAAAGGTTTGGGTGCTAGTTCAGTGAATAATGTTATTTCTGTGTTGCAAGTTAAGAGATTCATCAGGAAAGGTTGTGAGGCTTTTCTAGCAGTTGTGTTAGATTCCAGGAGGGATCAGGTACAGATTGAGGATATTCCTGTAGTGCGAGAGTTTGGGGATGTGTTTCCGAGCGAGTTGCCTGGTTTGCCTCCTGAGAGAGAGGTTGAGTTGTCCATTGAGATCATGCCAGGTACTACACCTATTTCGAGAGCACCTTATCGGATGGCTCCTATAGAGTTGAGGGAACTTAAATCTCAGCTACAAGAGTTATTGGATAAGGGTTTTATTAGACCGAGCATATCTCCTTGGGGAGCTCCAGTGCTGTTTGTCAAGAAGAAAGATGGATCCCTGCGGATGTGCATTGATTACCGCCAGATTAATAAAGTTACAGTGAAGAACAAGTATCCTTTGCCTAGGATTGAGGATTTATTTGATCAGCTTCGAGGTGCGGGTGTCTTTTCCAAGATAGATCTTCGATCAGGGTACTACCAGCTTCGGGTTCAGGATGCAGATGTGGTGAAGACTGCATTTCGGACTAGGTATGGCCACTATGAGTTTCTTGTGATGCCGTTTGGTTTGACAAATGCTCCAGCGGCTTTTATGGATCTGATGAACCGTGTGTTTAGACCATACTTAGATCGATTTGTAGTAGTGTTCATTGATGACATCTTGGTATATTCCAAGAATGAGAGTGAGCATGAGGAGCATCTCAGATTGGTTTTGCAGATGTTGAGAGAGCATCATTTGTTTGCTAAGCTTAGCAAGTGTGATTTCTGGCTTCGAGAAGTGTCATTCTTGGGTCACATTATTTCAGCTAGCGGTATTCAGGTTGATCCAGCTAAGATTGAGGCGATAGTTGATTGGAAAGCGCCTCGAAATGTTCAGGAAGTGAGGAGTTTCCTCGGCTTAGCAGGTTACTACCGTCGGTTCGTTAAGGGATTTTCTGTGATTGCTGCTCCTATGACTAGATTGTTGAGGAAAGGAGTTAGATTTGAGTGGTCAGACAGGTGTCAGTCTTGTTTTGATCGGTTAAAGCAGTTGCTTGTTGAGGCTCCTATCCTTACTCAACCCATCTCGGGTAAGGAGTTTGTTATTTACAGTGATGCTTCTGGAATTGGTCTTGGATGTGTGCTGATGCAGGAGGGTAAAGTTGTGGCTTATGCTTCTCGTCAGTTGAAGCCACATGAGAAGAACTATCCGACGCATGATTTAGAGTTGGCAGCTGTAATCTTTGCTTTGAAGATTTGGCGTCATTACCTATATGGGGAAAAGTGTAGGATCTTCTCGGACCACAAGAGTTTGAAGTACTTCCTTTCACAGAAAGAGTTGAACATGAGACAGCGCAGATGGCTTGAGTTGTTTAAGGACTACGACTGCATTGTGGATTACCATCCTGGTAAGGCCAATGTAGTTCCAGATGCTTTGAGTCGTAAGTCAGTTTCAGCCTTGTTCTTGAGGCGTTTCAGATGGCGATTTGGTTCGGATGGGGCTTTGCTTGCCCAGTTGCGTGTGAAGCCTACTTTGAGACAGTTGATTGTGGATGCTCAGAGAGATGATGTGAGACTTCAGCGGATTGTGCATGAGGTTAGATCGGGTAAGCCATCAGAGTTCTCAGTTCAGGATGAGGTACTTATGTTCAGAGGTCGTCTGTGTGTGCCAGAGTCTGAGGATTTGAGGAGACAGCTCTTGAGTGAGGCGCATAGTTCAGTCTTTACTATGCATCCGGGCAGTGAGAAGATGTACAGAGACATGAAGCAATTCTATTGGTGGTCCGGTATGAAGCGTGATATAGTGGATTTTGTTTCCAAGTGCTTGACTTGTCAGCAGGTGAAGGCAGAGCATCAGGTTCCTTCAGGTTTGCTTATGCCTTTATCCATTCCTGAGTGGAAATGGAGTGATATCACCATGGACTTTGTTTCTGGCTTGCCTTTGACTCAGAGGAAGCATGATTCGGTTTGGGTTATTGTGGATCGGCTTACGAAATCAGCTCACTTCTTGCCAGTTAGAGTGGACTACTCCATGGACAGATTAGCCAGTATCTATGTTGATGAGATAGTTCGACTGCATGGTGTGCCTTTGTCCATAGTGTCAGATCGAGATCCGAGGTTTACTTCCAAGTTTTGGAAGGAGTTACAGAGAGCTTTGGGCACTAGGTTGAACTTCAGTACAGCGTTTCATCCTCAGACCGATGGTCAGTCAGAGCGAGTTATTCAGATTCTGGAGGATATGATGAGGGCTTGTACTTTGGATTTTCCGGGCAGTTGGGACAGATATGTATCATTGATGGAGTTTGCCTACAACAACAGTTTCCAGTCGAGTATTGGTATGGCACCATATGAGGCTTTGTATGGTCGTCAGTGTAGGACTCCGATTTGTTGAACTGAGCTATCCGAGAGATCTATGATTGGACCAGACTTGGTTAGAGATACTGAAGATAAAATCAGAGTAGTGCAGCGGAATTTGAAGGCAGCAAAGGATCGACAGAAGTCTTACGCCAATTTGAAAAGAAAAGATGTGCATTTTGAGATCGGGGACAAAGTTTTCCTTAAAGTTTCTCCTTGGAGGAGAGTGCTTCGATTTGGAAAGAAGGGTAAGCTGAGTCCTCGTTTCATTGGACCTTATGAGATTTTGGCTAAGGTGGGACCTGTAGCCTACAGATTAGCGCTACCGATGGAGTTAGCAAAGTTACATGATGTGTTCCACGTTTCGATGCTTCGTCGGTACAGATCAGACCCTTCTCATGTTCTGTCAGTTCAGGATATCCAGGTTCAGCCAGACTTCTCTTATGATGAGGAACCGCGAGCTATTCTAGCCCGTGAGGTTAGGCAGTTGAGAAATAAGCAGATTCCTTTGGTTAAAGTATTATGGATCCATCATGGAGTCGAGGAAGCGACTTGGGAACCAGAGGAGTCGATGAGAGCTCAGTATCCACAGTTATTCAGTTCAGGTGAGAATTTCGAGGACGAAATTCTTATTAGTAGGGGAGAGTTGTCACACCCCGTTTGCCCCCTAGTGGAATGAGCCTGTCTGTCTGTTCGTCTGTCTGTCTGTATGTGTAAGCATTCGCATGTGTTCAGCATTTCATAAGGGTATTTCAGTAAAATGTATGATTTTGGGGTTTATTATTATGTGGGTGCATACATGGCATTAGTGTGTTTAATTAAATGAGATATACTTGTGTGTGTGTGTTCATACCATGGTAGGGTATGCATAAGTGAAGAGGGTTTTAGGTGTGTGTAGTGTAGGTTATTTTAGTGTGAGTGATTAGTGTCACCAATAGGAGTTTGATGTATATTTAGAATAAAGAAAAGAAAAAGAAAAGGGGATGAGAGAAAAGAACTTACAGATTCACGTTTTTCTCACTCACTCTCTCTTCTTCTTCACTTTCTTTATTCCCAAGTACTGTGTATTTTGATTCAAGGTCTTATTGGTGAAGTTAATCCTCTCCTTGCATTTCTTAGCTTGGTAAGTGCAAGATCTAGTCTTTATTTTACTGTAAATTGCATCTTCATCTTCTTCCTTGAGTTTAGGTTTAACCTAGGGTTGAATTTGCTGTGTTTGTGCTCTAGCTGAGGCTCCACGTGATCCAAAGGGGAAAGAGGTTGCTGGACCAAGTGGAGCTAAGTGATAGAAGTTAGAATCCAGGTTTGGGAATATTTGATTGTGATTTGTGTGCTTTTGATGTTTTACTGTAAATTCTAGGGTTTATATGCTCTTGAAGAGTTTGAATCAATTAGTCTTGATTTGATTGTTTAAATGCTAAATTGAATTGCATGTATATTGATTATGTGATTTGAGATGATTTCTGGAAGGTAAATACAGGTTTGATTGGTTTTAAATCAAATTGGGATTGAATTCTTGGTTCTGGAAATCGTGGAAATTCTGGAAAATCGAAATACTGTTGAAACTCCCTCTGTCGCGCGATTTGCTACGAAGGAAGGCAGGTCACGTCGCGTGACTCTCGGTCACGACGTGACATGCCTGCTGAGAAACCAGTCGCGTGACCAGCTGAAGAGCAAGCAAGTCACGCGACGTGATCTTCGGTCACGTCGTGTGACCTGCGAAGAAGAGGCAGATCACGCAACGTGATCTGCGAGGGAGAAGCAGCGTCACGTTACGTGACCCTAGGTCACGCCGTGACCTGCATAAGCATTGCGTGATCCGCGAGGATCACGCAACGCGATTGGCGGGAAACAAGCAGGTCACGAGACGTGACCCTCGGTCACGCCGTGACCTGCCTGTTGAGTCGCCAGTTTCTCCGTTCAGCCCGTTTTTCCGAAATTTCCTAGTTTTTAACTCAGAAATGAATTTGGTATTTCTTCTGAATAGGACTTTACTGTTGTATGATGCATATCTTACTGTTTGACGCCTCGATATGCGTGATGGCATGATTTTCTGATGAATTATACGCTATATCCTAAAATGTGATCAGTTTGACGCATAACCTGCTAGAGTCAAGTAAGTGGATAGTTAGGCATGCCTAATAGAGTCTTATAGCTGCAGCCCTCAGTTCAGTTTGGACCCCGATCAGGTCCTCGTTTGGTTCCTCGCGAACCCTTCAGTACTGAATCTTGTTTAAGATTCCCTCAGTATATAAATAACATGTTTTGATAAATGATATAATATTTGACTTGTACCTGTGAGGTACCCTCAGTATTCGATTCGTACCCGTAAGGTACCCTCAGTACACTCGTTATCCACTGTCTAGAGTCAGCAGGTATTCTTTAAATGTTAATGGAAATGTTCTGATCTGATATGGCTTTGAATGGAATATCTGAATAAGTTTAATGATGAAATACATGTTGGTTTATTCTGTAATGCATATGATGATGAGATTCTGAAAGTATGGTATTTAAATACGGGCATGTTTATATGAATTATGCAATAGTCCTTGCATTCTGTCATTGTGAATGTGTTATGCCTTGACGACCACTGTGAGTGGTCGTTCATAATTTATGTGTGTTTCCCCACTAAGCGTTTTATCGCTTAGCACGGTGTTTTTACCCGTGCAGGTGCGGAAGGCGTTTTGCTAGAGAGAGTCGCCGTCATCAAGCCAACACAGAAGGGATTAGTGTAGGGCTCAGTTTTGTATCAGTTATTGATTCTTTTTGTATAGAACTCTCTATATCAGCTTCCGCTTTTGTATCTATATTTTGTATATGTAATATTATTTATATCAGCTTGTTGATCTGATCATTATTGTAATAGTTTAATTATAGTAATGCATGATCAGCTTTTGCTTTTTGCATGTAAAGTTTTTAATTATTCTGTATTTCTGAATGTATGTTATGAATGGATGAATACTTTGCTTTGTATATGTTTGGTGACACCTTGTCTCATACGGCTTCTCACTCCTTATCGGATGGGAACGCCTACGTATGGGAAGGGGGTGTTACATCTACTATACTCTGGATTAAGTATGATGATATTTATATATTGTCTGATGTGACACATGATTTAAATGATGCATGACCTGCGAGAGTCAGTCTAGTGGATAGTTAGGCATGCCTAATAGAGTCTTTGTAGCTGCAGCTGTGACGCCCATTTCCAACCGTTAAAGCTGAAGCAGCTAAATCGGTAGGAAATGATCGTGCACACAAAAACACTTACATATACTGAGTTAAATATGATCATAAAAACTTGCTCAAATAAAATTTCTTCTTACATTTACCCAAGCCATTCCACATGCATCACACATAAACTTATTACATCACACGAGCACACCACTTTACTTATTATCCATCTTACACATACTATGTTATTATCTTTAGACTTGCATGCCGAAACATACTTTGTACATCATAGACTTTTCATCATTATTTTATAAAATTAGAACAACATACACATCCCAAAATGATAACCCCAAAAACCTACACAAAGCCTAATGTTGACCTTTGACCTGCGGAGTCGTCCTTCGAGAACCTACTTCCGTACCTGCACGGATTAAAGAAAATCCGTGCTAAGCGTTTTACGCTTAGTGGGGAACACAAACATAACAAGCAATACAACACAAGAATATATATATACATCATCAACAAATAATAATCATGCTTAGCATCCCAACTTCTTCGTACATGCAATCATTATTTATAAATTCTCAACTTTCGAATCAACTAAACCATTTATGCAAACATGTTGACATTTCATTGTATATCACACAGGTTATTAATCAATTTTATCGCTTAAGACATATATTTCCTTTTTAATCCGATTATGTTGCCTGCAGTTCAAAGTTATGGATAACGGGTAATTTTCAGACAGAATATAGGTACCTCAAAGGTACTTCTTATAAACAGAATATAGGTACCTCGAAGGTACTTCTTTCAGACAGAATTTTCATATATCTTGGTACCCCTTGGGTACATTCATCATATAAAACTTTCATACTTATGGGTACCCTTTTTATTCATTCTTACATAGCTTGAAATCCAGCAAGGATTCAATCAAAATCATATCATCAGAATCAAACTTTCTTTAACTTACTTATGCTGCAGCTCAGAGACCCTCTATAGGCATGCCTACCTATCCAATACTTGACTCGCAGGCTTAAGTTATTTTATTTCTTATTCACATCATGACAAGCTCATACTCATTCATTAATCACCTCAGATATGCATTATCACATTCACCTTACATATATTTTTAACACATAACAAATCACTTCCCTTATATACATTTCATGTTTCTCATGTCCATCTAATCATTATCATCATGCTTGATTCATTACACTTAGAACATTTATAGCTCATATAACATTAGTATGCATAGTCTATCATGCTTAAGATACTCATTTTATAATGATAAACATGTATTGAACAAACTAAGGGAACTCGTGGTGAAGTTCGGGTTCAATTTGGGAAGGAAAACATACATTTTGAGGGCAAAATAAGGTTACACGGCGGTATGGACACTCATACAGCCGTGTGGGACGTGAAAAATGGGTAAAATTGGACAGCATGATTTTACACGGCGGTGAGGAATTCCTTCACAGCCGTGTGGGACGTGAAAAATGGGTAAAACTGGGCAAAATGGTTTTACACGGCGGTGAAAAATTGAGGCAGACTCTAGACTGACTCTATAATTCAACTTGTATTGCATTTTTGACATAGCTAGGGTCATTTCTGGGCAAAACGTTCTTCTTAACATATCTTCCTATATGTCTTATCTTTCAAATGGGACAAGAATCAGATCATTTGGACATCTATAACGTAATATATTCCCTAAACACTGAATGATGGTCATATGAACCGACAGAATAGGAATACCTACGTTGTGACAATATTTTGGGACACTTAAAGCCAGAATTTGCTCCACACTCCTCTTAGACAGTTTTAGATATGGATGTTATGTTTCAAATGCAATTTGAATCAACTCATTTGGAGCATTATAACTCAATATATGGATGAAAATGTCACTAAAGGTCAGGAGAGTCCAACACAGAAACTCAACTCCATTTTATTTTATTTTATACTTCCAACACATTAGTTATAAACCGACACATTTAGCATCATTTTAACAATACATATTCATTCCTTCAATCTATCACACCACACAACCATTTACATAATACACATAATAAATCAAATAATACACACACAAGCAACTAGTTCCCAAACCTCACACTCCTAAGCTCCTAATGGGGCTGTTGTTCACTAGCTTCCCCAACCTTTGCTTTGCCTTTAATCCTCCTCTTTTCTTCAGCTATTAAGCATAAATTTCCAGCATTAATATCCTCATAATAACCTCATAAAAATTATTCTAAGAATAGGTAGATGAAACAGAATTTTACATGCATGATTATACCATCATTTTACCTTACAAATCCTTGATCTTTGCTCTTAAATGATATGCATTCAACCCTTCCAACTTACACTCACTCAAGGCAGAGTTTTTGAAGGGAGAAGAGAGCTTAATTTGCTGAAGAACAAGTACAAAAGAATGACTCTCTAAGACATACGAATTTCAGCTCTTCCTCTCTCTTTCTTTCTCACAAAATAAAGACTAAAGAAGGCTCCAATCTATGTACAAAGATGCAGAAAATGGAAACTCCACTAGCCACTAACTTTACTCTTCCACTAGACACTTAATGCTAATTGATGATGAGTCCACTCTTCATAAATCCACAGCAAAACCCACTAAGAAAAGTTGTTCCCCATTAGCTTCCACTACTCTTATTTAACTCCTTAAATGTTCCATCAATTCCCACTAAAAATCTGCTCCCACTTCTCTTATTTAAATTCTCACATGTTCCATCATTTCCCACTAACAAAAATCTGCTCCTTCATATAATTAATTACCCATTATTTTCTACCTTAATCCTTTGTTAATTAACTTAGTTAATCCTCCATTTATTTACCCATGCATAATGTCATTTTACTCACTTACATACTTTATATTTTTGCAATTAAATCCTTCTTTTATTTTCAGATTAATCCACCCCTATAATTAATTATCTAAACACCCTTAAATTCAGAATTTATCTCTTAATAAATATACATACATACTTCATATGACATACCGAAACAACTAGGGTATTTTGCGGCCATTACAACTCTCCCTTCCTTAAAGAATTTCGTCCTCGAAATTCATACCTGAGTCAAACAGATGTGGATGTTGCTCACGCATAGCATCCTCCGGTTCCCAAGTTGCTTCTTCCACTCCGTGATGTTGCCAAAGTACTTTCACGAGCGGTATTTGCTTATTCCGAAGCTGTCTTACTTCCCTTGCTAAAATTGTCTTTGGTTTCTCATCATAGGAGAAATCTGGTTGCACTTCTACTTCTTGTAGGGGCAAAACATGAGATTCATCCGATCTATATCTCCTCAGCATAGATACATGGAACACAT
Source organism: Excoecaria cochinchinensis (assembly GCA_947683425.1). Taxonomy (NCBI): domain Eukaryota; kingdom Viridiplantae; phylum Streptophyta; class Magnoliopsida; order Malpighiales; family Euphorbiaceae; genus Excoecaria; species Excoecaria cochinchinensis. The sequence goes on from CANTUQ010000004.1 coordinate 12,806,177, forward strand.
CGTGTAGTTTACTCAAAGCTGGAGGTAAAGCTAAACGATATGCCACAGCACCTATTCTTTCCAGAACCTCATAAGGTCCAATAAACCTTGGACTCAACTTTCCTTTGTTGCCAAACCTCAATACTTTCCTCCAAGGCGACACCTTCAGGAATACTTTATCGCCCACTTGGAACTCAATGTCTCTTCGCTTCAAATCAGCATAAGACTTTTGCCTATCACTTGCTGCTTTTAACCTTTGCTGAATCATCTTAGCTTTTTCTTCTGTATCTCTTACCAAATCTGACCCAACAATTCTGTTCTCATTCAACTCTGTCCAACAAACTGGAGTACGACATTTTCTTCCATACAGCACTTCATATGGGGACATGCCAATGCTAGTTTGATAACTATTGTTATAAGCAAACTCCATGAGTGGAAGATACTTATCCCAACTTTTAGAAAAATCCAGAACACATGCCCGCATCAAATCTTCCAAAATTTGGATAATCCTTTCTGACTGCCCATCTGTCTGAGGATGGAAAGCTGTACTAAAATTCAACCTTGTCCCCAAAGCAGCTTGCAAACTCTTCCAAAACTTAGAAGTAAACCGAGGATCTCTATCAGACACAATTGTCAAAGGTACTCCATGAAGTCGAACTATCTCTTTAACATACAGATCAGCCAACTTATCAAGAGAATAATCCATCCGAACTGGAATAAAATGTGCTGACTTTGAAAATCTATCCACAATCACCCATACTGCATCTTGCTTTTTCAAAGTCAGAGGCAAACCTGTAACAAAATTCATGGTAACATTTTCCCATTTCCATTGTGGAATAGGAAGTGGATTCGACATCCCTTGAGGCACTTGATGCTCTGCTTTCACTTGCTGACAGATCAAACACTTGGACACATATTCAATTATATCCTTCTTCATGCCTGGCCACCAATACAGTGGTTTCAGATCTTGATACATTTTGTTTCCACCCGGATGCATAGTAAAAACCGTATTATGTGCCTCGTAAAGCAATCTTTTCTTCAATTCCTTATCATTAGCCACGCATATTCTGTTCTTGTACCGCAGTACTCCATTCTTATCCACCATATACTCAGACTTATCATCTTTGCCCACTGACTGCCAAACTTGCTGCAACTTAGGATCATTCTTTTGAGCTGCTAACAAATCATCTATCAATACCGGTCTTGCTTTCAAATGAACAAGCAAAGCTCCATCAGATGTAAATCTCCATCTCACATGCTTCAACTGGATTGCTGAAACTGTCTTCCTACTTAGTGCATCAACTACCACATTTGCTTTTCCCGGATGATAATCTACTATGCAATCATAGTCTTTAAACAGCTCTAGCCATCTTCTTTGCCTCAAATTCAACTCCTTCTGAGTGAGCAGATATTTCAGACTTTTATGATCAGTGTAGATTTTACACTTCTCACCATACAGATAATGTCGCCATATTTTTAAAGCAAACACTACTGCAGCTAGCTCTAAATCACGAGTTGGATAATTCTGCTCATGTGGCTTCAGTTGCTTCGATGCATAAGCCACCACCTTCCCATCTTGCATAAGAACACATCCTAACCCAACTCCAGAGGCATCTGTGTATAACACATACTCTTTACCAGACATGGGTTGAGTAAGAACTGGGGCCTCTACTAACATCTTTTTCAACTGATCAAAACTTTGCTGACACTTTTCAGACCATACATACTTCACCCCTTTTCGCAGCAACTTTGTCATTGGTGAAGCTATAACTGAGAATCCTTTCACAAACCTTCTGTAATACCCTGCCAAACCTAAGAAACTACGAACTTCAAGCACATTCTTGGGTGGCTTCCAATTCACAATAGCTTCTATCTTAGCTGGGTCTACTTTAATCCCTTCTGAAGATATTACATGACCCAGAAAAGATACCTCTCGTAACCAAAACTCACATTTACTCAACTTGGCATACAACTGATGTTCCCTCAGTGTCTGAAGTACCATCTTTAAATGCTGCTCATGTTCCTTCTCATCTTTGGAATAAACCAAAATATCATCTATGAACACTACCACAAACTGATCAAGATAAGACCTGACTACTCTATTCATCAAATCCATAAATGCAGCAGGCGCATTAGTCAACCCGAATGGCATTACTAAAAATTCGTAATGTCCATACCGAGTTCTAAATGCTGTCTTTGAAATATCCTCCTTCTTTACTTGCAACTGATAATACCCAGAACGCAAATCAATCTTCGAAAACACACCTGCTCCCCTTAACTGATCAAATAAATCCTCAATCCGAGGCAAGGGATACCGATTCTTCACGGTTACCTTATTCAGTTGTCGATAATCAATGCACATTCTCATTGTACCATCCTTCTTCTTAACAAACAAAACCGGTGCTCCCCATGGTGACACACTGGGTCTAATGAAACCCCTATCCAACAACTCCTGCAACTGAACTTTCAGTTCTTTTAACTCTGTTGGAGCCATCCTGTATGGTGCTTTAGATACTGGTGTTGTACCTGGTAACACATCTATTGACAACTCTACTTCTCTTACTGGTGGTACACCACTCAATTCTTCTGGAAACACATCAGGAAACTCACTTACCACTGGTATATCTTGTATCTTTACATGCTCTCTTTTACTATCCAACACCACAGCAAGATAAGCTTCACATCCCTTCCTTAAACATCGACTGGCTTGCATTGCAGATATCACATTCACAAGAGGATTAGTACAAACTCCCTTGACTATCACTTTATTCCCTTTATCATCCTTAAGTATCAAAATCTTCCTTTTACACTTCACATCCGCATCATACTTTGTTAGCCAATCCATCCCCAAAATCAAATCAAACTCATCAAAGGGTAATTCAATCAAATCTGCAGGAAACTCATAACCTTGAACTTGTAATGCACAATTCCTATACACCCGATTCACATTTGCACAACCTCCTAAGGGACTTGTTACACAGATATCATATGCTAAACATTCAGCTTTAGGCATGCTTTCACTTATCTTATCAGAACATATGTATGAATGCGTAGATCCAGGATCAATAAGTGCAAACATTTTCATATCATTAAACAGAAAAGTACCTGCTATCACCTCAGGTGCATCTTGCTCCTCACGAGCCTTCAGGGCATAAGCACGAATAGACCCTGCACCAGGCCTATCCACAGCCTCAGAATCAGTTGCCCACCTTGACTGACTTCCTCTGCCACGTCCTCTACCTCTTCCTCTATTAACTGAAGGCATATTTGAACCACCTCTACTTTGCTCCTGTTGATTACTCACCGCTATACGTGGTTGAGGGCAATTGGCAATAAAATGTTCCGTGCTTCCACATCCGAAACAAGCACCTCTAACCTTCCAACACTCACCCCAATGTCTTTTTCTGCAATGAGAACACTCAGGTATTTCACTCCTGCCACTAGCTGTTCCTCGACTCTGATGAGCTACTGAAGGTCTTCCCCATTTCTTTCCTCTTGCTGAAGGACCATATCTAGATTCTTCTGGTGGTGCCATGGTAGAAACCCGTGGCCTTTTTCCCGTACTATAACCTCCTCTGTTTGCACTTCTTTTCTGTCTCCATTCCCTCTGAGCCTCAAAATTCTTTTCAGCTCTCAAGGCTGCCTGAACTATTCTGTAGTAGCTCACATTCTGATCAGTAGTCAAAGAAATCAGCAAAGCCTTTATCTCTTCATTCAGCCCTTCCTCAAATTGTTGACACCTCAAACTTTCAGTCAAAACCTTCTTAGGAGCATATTTACTTAGTCTGCAAAATTCAGCCTCATACTCAGAAATAGTCATAGATCTCTGCTTTAAGCTTAGGAACTTCTTCCAGTTTGCTTCTTGATATGCCTTAGTAAGGAACTTGTGTCTGAATTCACTTTCAAAGAAATCCCAATCCACAGGATTAGGAAGCTCAGGATTCTGTAATACCAGCTTCCACCAGTCATATGCAGCGCCTTGTAGCAAAGACACCCCACACTCAAGCCATTGATCTTTAGGACACCGTATCTCCTGGAGAATTCTTTCTACTTTTTTAATCCAGTATTCAGCTTTTTCAGATTCATCTAACTTTGTCCCAAAGAATTCTTCAGCTCCATGCTTTCTTAAAGACTCTATTGGTAGCCTGGGTGCCATCATTCGCTCCATAAACCTTGCCATATCTTGTGTTATTTTCATCACAGCTTCCATAGGTCCTATTGGAACCTCATTTCCTTGCCTATCTGGCCCAGTCTGTCTAGTGCCCGTCCTTTCAGCTTCTCGAGAGTTGACACTTTCGGCTGTTTCTTCTATCACTTGGCGGTTAAGTTCCATCTTTGAAACTACACAAATTAAATAAGGACTTCCGCATTAGGTCAACATACTATACACATCCTATCTACCCATTATTCCCAGAAAAGACTAAACCTAGGGCTCTGATACCACAACTTGTGACGCCCATTTCCAACCGTTAAAGCTGAAGCAGCTAAATCGGTAGGAAATGATCGTGCACACAAAAACACTTACATATACTGAGTTAAATATGATCATAAAAACTTGCTCAAATAAAATTTCTTCTTACATTTACCCAAGCCATTCCACATGCATCACACATAAACTTATTACATCACACGAGCACACCACTTTACTTATTATCCATCTTACACATACTATGTTATTATCTTTAGACTTGCATGCCGAAACATACTTTGTACATCATAGACTTTTCATCATTATTTTATAAAATTAGAACAACATACACATCCCAAAATGATAACCCCAAAAACCTACACAAAGCCTAATGTTGACCTTTGACCTGCGGAGTCGTCCTTCGAGAACCTACTTCCGTACCTGCACGGATTAAAGAAAATCCGTGCTAAGCGTTTTACGCTTAGTGGGGAACACAAACATAACAAGCAATACAACACAAGAATATATATATACATCATCAACAAATAATAATCATGCTTAGCATCCCAACTTCTTCGTACATGCAATCATTATTTATAAATTCTCAACTTTCGAATCAACTAAACCATTTATGCAAACATGTTGACATTTCATTGTATATCACACAGGTTATTAATCAATTTTATCGCTTAAGACATATATTTCCTTTTTAATCCGATTATGTTGCCTGCAGTTCAAAGTTATGGATAACGGGTAATTTTCAGACAGAATATAGGTACCTCAAAGGTACTTCTTATAAACAGAATATAGGTACCTCGAAGGTACTTCTTTCAGACAGAATTTTCATATATCTTGGTACCCCTTGGGTACATTCATCATATAAAACTTTCATACTTATGGGTACCCTTTTTATTCATTCTTACATAGCTTGAAATCCAGCAAGGATTCAATCAAAATCATATCATCAGAATCAAACTTTCTTTAACTTACTTATGCTGCAGCTCAGAGACCCTCTATAGGCATGCCTACCTATCCAATACTTGACTCGCAGGCTTAAGTTATTTTATTTCTTATTCACATCATGACAAGCTCATACTCATTCATTAATCACCTCAGATATGCATTATCACATTCACCTTACATATATTTTTAACACATAACAAATCACTTCCCTTATATACATTTCATGTTTCTCATGTCCATCTAATCATTATCATCATGCTTGATTCATTACACTTAGAACATTTATAGCTCATATAACATTAGTATGCATAGTCTATCATGCTTAAGATACTCATTTTATAATGATAAACATGTATTGAACAAACTAAGGGAACTCGTGGTGAAGTTCGGGTTCAATTTGGGAAGGAAAACATACATTTTGAGGGCAAAATAAGGTTACACGGCGGTATGGACACTCATACAGCCGTGTGGGACGTGAAAAATGGGTAAAATTGGACAGCATGATTTTACACGGCGGTGAGGAATTCCTTCACAGCCGTGTGGGACGTGAAAAATGGGTAAAACTGGGCAAAATGGTTTTACACGGCGGTGAAAAATTGAGGCAGACTCTAGACTGACTCTATAATTCAACTTGTATTGCATTTTTGACATAGCTAGGGTCATTTCTGGGCAAAACGTTCTTCTTAACATATCTTCCTATATGTCTTATCTTTCAAATGGGACAAGAATCAGATCATTTGGACATCTATAACGTAATATATTCCCTAAACACTGAATGATGGTCATATGAACCGACAGAATAGGAATACCTACGTTGTGACAATATTTTGGGACACTTAAAGCCAGAATTTGCTCCACACTCCTCTTAGACAGTTTTAGATATGGATGTTATGTTTCAAATGCAATTTGAATCAACTCATTTGGAGCATTATAACTCAATATATGGATGAAAATGTCACTAAAGGTCAGGAGAGTCCAACACAGAAACTCAACTCCATTTTATTTTATTTTATACTTCCAACACATTAGTTATAAACCGACACATTTAGCATCATTTTAACAATACATATTCATTCCTTCAATCTATCACACCACACAACCATTTACATAATACACATAATAAATCAAATAATACACACACAAGCAACTAGTTCCCAAACCTCACACTCCTAAGCTCCTAATGGGGCTGTTGTTCACTAGCTTCCCCAACCTTTGCTTTGCCTTTAATCCTCCTCTTTTCTTCAGCTATTAAGCATAAATTTCCAGCATTAATATCCTCATAATAACCTCATAAAAATTATTCTAAGAATAGGTAGATGAAACAGAATTTTACATGCATGATTATACCATCATTTTACCTTACAAATCCTTGATCTTTGCTCTTAAATGATATGCATTCAACCCTTCCAACTTACACTCACTCAAGGCAGAGTTTTTGAAGGGAGAAGAGAGCTTAATTTGCTGAAGAACAAGTACAAAAGAATGACTCTCTAAGACATACGAATTTCAGCTCTTCCTCTCTCTTTCTTTCTCACAAAATAAAGACTAAAGAAGGCTCCAATCTATGTACAAAGATGCAGAAAATGGAAACTCCACTAGCCACTAACTTTACTCTTCCACTAGACACTTAATGCTAATTGATGATGAGTCCACTCTTCATAAATCCACAGCAAAACCCACTAAGAAAAGTTGTTCCCCATTAGCTTCCACTACTCTTATTTAACTCCTTAAATGTTCCATCAATTCCCACTAAAAATCTGCTCCCACTTCTCTTATTTAAATTCTCACATGTTCCATCATTTCCCACTAACAAAAATCTGCTCCTTCATATAATTAATTACCCATTATTTTCTACCTTAATCCTTTGTTAATTAACTTAGTTAATCCTCCATTTATTTACCCATGCATAATGTCATTTTACTCACTTACATACTTTATATTTTTGCAATTAAATCCTTCTTTTATTTTCAGATTAATCCACCCCTATAATTAATTATCTAAACACCCTTAAATTCAGAATTTATCTCTTAATAAATATACATACATACTTCATATGACATACCGAAACAACTAGGGTATTTTGCGGCCATTACAGCAGCGCCCTTTGAACGATTTGGACCCTGATCAGGTCCCACGACTGGTTCCTCGCGAACCCTTTAATATGAAATGTTTTGGAATGTGGAAAAAGATGATGTTGCTTTTCGACTAGTACCTGTATGGTACATTATATTATATGTTCCCTCTGAGGTTTACCCGGTCAGAGATCGGGCTATGTGTTCCCTCATGAGGTCTCCTCCTCAGTACTCGTTATCCACTATTATGAGTCAGTAGGTATTTTGATGGTTTGTTTTATTCTGTTTTGAAATAGCCATCAGAATGTGATATCTGAATGAGCAAGAATCAGTTTATGTGTATATGAATATGACTACGGGCTTCAGAAGGTAAATCTGTATTTAGTAAACATGACTTTTCAGTTAATATGATTATCCGTACTTAGCATGTGATTTGTTATTAGTTTCTGAATGCTTTGAAATGATTCGATTGATGTATTTATGTATATGAGTTAAGCATGGTTTTATTGTGTATAAGCATGTGAAACAGATTGGTTGTGAGGGTAAGTATATAAGATGTAATCTTACTTTCTGCATGGTTTTGATATGAATGTGAAGTGATGTGATTATGCCTTCCGTCTCCGTTATGGGAGTGTTTACAGCATGATATGCTATGTATTAGAGTTGTGCAGCAGAAGTGTGGTGTTTTGGATGATTTTCTTTGGGTATGTGGCTCAGCATGATAACACTGGTGTCGTGTTTTGGGTTATGACTGTTTTGGCCCATTCCTGATATATATATATGATTATGTGTGTGAGTTTCCGAATTAATGCCTTTATTATGCAAGTCTGTTTAGATATGTGTTTTGAATATCCGCAATTGTCATTTGAATGTATTTTGCCTTGGCGACCATTGTGAATGGCCGTCCATACTCTTGTGTGTTTTCCCCACTAAGCGTTTATCGCTTAGCACGGATTTCCTTTCCGTGCAGGTGGCAGGTGGGTTCTGTTCGAGTCGCGCTTCTGCAAGGTCGGCCACGTAGGAGTTAAAAGTTCTGTATTTGGTTCAGCTTTTGTAATTCTGTAGTATTGTATATGTATTTAATTATGTTTTAATCTTGAGTTTTCTTTTGGGAATGTAATAGTTAGTATGTCCTTATGTTTAGTTATTCATATGTTTTATTATTCGCTTATGCTTCAGTTGAATGGTCTTATGAATGCTTCTGTGTATGCTTCTGCATAGTACCTGCATGTGCGTGAGTTATTGCATGTTCAGTCTGTGCCGCCAGGCAAGGTAAGTTTTTAATTAACCCGTATTTTCATATGTATGTTAAGTATGACTGTGAGCTTTCGCATTGTGCAATGTGCATATCTGTGTGAGTAAGCGCCGGTAGCGCGTCCGTCGGCGTCCTTCCAACGGGGACGGCGATGGGGGTGTTACATTTAGTGGTATCAGAGCACAAGATTCTGGTTGCCTTATTTATTTGAGTATTGGGTCTTTGTATGTTACTTGTTATGTGTCGAGTCTTTGTTTAAGAGTCAGTTTTGTGTCGTGGCCTAATGCAGAGGTGTCTTGTCCTGTGTGTGATGTGTTTAGATGGAGTCTGATCCTAGTGATAAGGTGAATGAGACGACAGAAAGTGTGAATCCAATTAGTACTGATCAAAGTGTTTCGTTTCTGTGCACCTTTTTTGTTAGAATTCCGGTCCTGTTTCTAATGATAGAACATTAGTGCAAGAATTGATTCGAATTTTGGATAGGCTGATTGCTCCTAGGATTCCTCAAGGTTTTGTTCAGAGTGTATCTTAGTAAAGAAAGGTATCGAGTAAGTGGATGAGTATTTGGATTTTATAAGGTTTTGGTAGTACTCTATATGCCTGTCAGCTATCTCCAGAAAAAGTTTTTGAATGAAAGCATCTTGAATCATGGGGATGGGACAAAATGCATCATTATAGCATCAATTGCATCACTTTGCATACATGAATCATCTCAATCTCATTACATCATCATCATCCCTTTGACAATACATGATAAGCATATACATATATGTTTTGATTGAGAGAAAGCTGACAGGGTATATATGTACTATTTGATATTAAGATTAAGGGTAAAAATAACGTACTCGACAATCGTTTAGGAAAGTGTTTTGTGTTTGATTAAAGATTGAACCGAAAGAGTATTTTGGGATCTTACACAGGTGAAGGTAAGAAGGATTTTAAAGTTTGATAGGAGTGTTAATGGTAGAGAGAAACGTAAGTATGATGGGCATCTTTGAAGTAGTGAAGGATTTTTGTAGCAACGGGCGAAGTTAGTTGATTTATGTGTAAAGTGTCGGGTCTTGATTTCAGTCGAGCTTTTGAGTAATGATTGTTCTAATGAATGTGTTTGATTCAAATATAAGAAAGTGATTTAAGAGTATAGCAATGGCGATAAGTGTAAGTAAGTGAATAGTTTTAGAATACAATGTATGAGTCTGATGGTGAGACGAAATGTCATTTTGGAGTTTCTTCTGGTGTATGTAAATTTCGAGGACGAAATTCTTTTAGGAGGGAAGATTTATAACACCCCAAAACAGGCCTAGTCGGAATGCGCATGTTAAGTTAGGACATATGAGGGTATTTTGGTAATTAGTGTTTACGAAATTGGGTGTAGTAAGGACTTAATTGAAGGAATTAAATTAATAAAATGGTAAATGAGGAGATTATCTAGTGTGTATGTATGTGTATGGTGTGTGTATAAATGTAGTCAAAGATATTTTGTGCGAGCCAATTAAAGGATGCTAAGTGGGCTAGTAATATGAGGACATTTGGGCCTATGGGAAGTAAACAAGTGGACTAAGCAATTAAGAGGAGATAAGATTAAGGTAAGAGAGAGAGAGTGAGAAGGCAGATTACGTTTTGCTCTTCTCCTCCTCCTTCTTCTTTGTTTTCTTTTCCTTGGATCGTGTTCTTCTTGGTGGCTAGGCATGGGTTGATGTCTTGGTGGAGCTTAAGAGTCTTTTATGGAGGTATGTGTATAGTTTTGGGTGCTAGGGTTTCCTAAGAAAGTATATGTTTCCCTCCTTCTCCTTGTTTAATTTGAGTTAGGGTTTTGAAAAGTAATTCTTGGGTTTTTGATTTGTGTAAGCTTTGGCTAACAAGAGGAAGTATAAAGGCAAGAAAAGGTTTGAGGATCAAGCTTGAAGAAGAGTGGTTTTTGCTTCAATAAGGTTTGGGAGCTATTTGAGTTATTTTATCCAAGCTTTTCAATTAATTTGCATGTATGCTTTGATTTGTTTAAATTCTGGAAAATAGATGATGAGTATTAGGTTGGAATGAATGTTTATTGTATGGGTTTTTAATTGTGATGAAAGGATATGCATGATTATAGAATTAATAAATTGATTGTGAGAATTGGTTGAATGTACTGTCAAGTTTGTGATTTTCTAAATTTTGAGGTTTCAATACGTGAATAGATTATATGATTGGAAGTAATTGTTGAAATCTTGTGCTTTATATTGGTTAAGATGTTTGGGAAGTTCTATTTTGAGGTAAGATTGAATTCAAGTTTGGTTTGAGTGAAAATGGTTTTGATTTGGATGTTTGGATTTTTCCTGTGCTTTTGCTGAGAACTGAAGATCACGACGCTGTCGCGAGTACGACAGAGACGTGAAATCCAGCTCTGCGTGTTGAGGGCAAGTTCACAGATCGTGAACTGTGAAGAGACGTGAGCAGTGCTCACGGCGTGAGCAAAGCTCACGCGACGTGAGCAAGGCTCACGCAACGTGAGAATTGCTCACAGCGTGAGCAAGGCTCACGCAACTTGAGAATTGCTCACGACGTGAGCAAAGCTCACGTGGCGTGAGGGATGCTCATGAGGCGTGAGCGAAGCTCACGCGAGGTGAGCATCTTGGGCAAAGCTCACGCATCGTGAGCAACCTTCACGTCGCGTGAAGGTTGCTCAGGACCCGTGTCCCGCGCGTTCTGTCGCGAGCGCGACAAAGTCGCGATCGCGACAGAACCTCCATTTTGCCCTGTTTTTCTCTTCGGTGCTCTGTGTTCCGAAAATGAATTTTAAATGTTTTTGTCATGGTTTTTCTTTCCCGTATGCTATGTGAACTTGGTTATATGCCTATTATTATACGGATTATGCTTAATAAATTATACGTTATAATTTGAAACATAACTTGGATTATTTTCTAAAGTGAGAGTAATGAAATGATAATATGTTCACACTTGCTTATGATATGAATAGTAAGAGAAATTCCTGGTAATCTAATATCTAATTGAAGTTGTGTAATTTGGTTTATGAATACTAATTAATGTAAAGTATAACGCATGCTGTATTTTGATATACAATTAATCTTTGAATAATTAATATCATGGGTAAAATTTCATGTTATTCTTAGTTGAATGCTCTTGGGTTATGGATATAATATTTAATGATGATGGTGATCTGTATTACATGGCGTGTTGAGAAAATGAAGAAATTATAAAAGTTAAGTTCATAATTGGTTACTCCCGAATAGGTTATATTAAAATATAAAATATGTCATGTCTATCTTTAGTCAGATCCTGCTCTTAGGATAACATGCTGTGCTTAGATGTATATTGTATAATTTCCTGATTAGGATTATGCGCTGTGAATTATTGGCATATTATAATTCTATCTTTAATTCTGATATGTTGTAGAATCTTGGATGTGTTAAAATGTGTTGGTTGAGTTATATTACACGCTTTATAATATGAATAGTATGGGGTATGATTGATATTATGTACTTATGTATTTGGATATTAGACTCTAGATCATGCATAATGACATGTATATATATATATATATATGCAGTGTAAATAGACACATGATTTACATGATACATGTGAGTAGTGTGAACTTATTGATATGTCTATTTATACGCAGTATCGTGTATGATGAACTTTGTCGTGTGACTTGAACATGATTTGTATTAAGCATGACTGATATTATGAATTTCTTTATATGTCTACTATACTCTGGATTAAGTATGATGATATTTATATATTGTCTGATGTGACACATGATTTAAATGATGCATGACCTGCGAGAGTCAGTCTAGTGGATAGTTAGGCATGCCTAATAGAGTCTTTGTAGCTGCAGCGCCCTTTGAACGATTTGGACCCTGATCAGGTCCCACGACTGGTTCCTCGCGAACCCTTTGATATGAAATGTTTTGGAATGTGAAAAAAGATGATGTTGCTTTTCGACTAGTACCTGTATGGTACATTATATTATATGTTCCCTCTGAGGTTTACCCGGTCAGAGATCGGGCTATGTGTTCCCTCATGAGGTCTCCTCCTCAGTACTCGTTATCGACTATTATGAGTCAGCAGGTATTTTGATGGTTTGTTTTATTCTGTTTTGAAATAGCCATCAGAATGTGATATCTGAATGAGCAAGAATCAGTTTATGTGTATATGAATATGACTACGGGCTTCAGAAGGTAAATCTGTATTTAGTAAACATGACTTTTCAGTTAATATGATTATCCGTACTTGGCATGTGATTTGTTATTAGTTTCTGAATGCTTTGAAATGATTCGATTGATGTATTTATGTATATGAGTTAAGCATGGTTTTATTGTGTATAAGCATGTGAAACAGATTGGTTGTGAGGGTAAGTATATAAGATGTAAGAACTTTCTGCATGGTTTTGATATGAATGTGAAGTGATGTGATTATGCCTTCCGTCTCCGTTATGGGAGTGTTTACAGCATGATATGCTATGTATTAGAGTTGTGCAGCAGAAGTGTGGTGTTTTGGATGATTTTCTTTGGGTATGTGGCTCAGCATGATAACACTGGTGTCGTGTTTTGGGTTATGACTGTTTTGGCCCATTCCTGATATATATATATGATTATGTGTGTGAGTTTCCGAATTAATGCCTTTATTATGCAAGTCTGTTTAGATATGTGTTTTGAATATCCGCAATTGTCATTTGAATGTATTTTGCCTTGGCGACCATTGTGAATGGCCGTCCATACTCTTGTGTGTTTTCCCCACTAAGCGTTTATCGCTTAGCACGGATTTCCTTTCTGTGCAGGTGGCAGGTGGGTTCTGTTCGAGTCGCGCTTCTGCAAGGTCGGCCACGTAGGAGTTAAAAGTTCTGTATTTGGTTCAGCTTTTGTAATTCTGTAGTATTGTATATGTATTTAATTATGTTTTAATCTTGAGTTTCTTTTGGGAATGTAATAGTTAGTATGTCCTTATGTTTAGTTATTCCTATGTTTTATTATTCGCTTATGCTTCAGTTGAATGGTCTTATGAATGCTTCTGTGTATGCTTCTGCATAGTACCTGCATGTGCGTGAGTTATTGCATGTTCAGTCTGTGCCGCCAGGCAAGGTAAGTTTTTAATTAACCCGTATTTTCATATGTATGTTAAGTATGACTGTGAGCTTTCGCATTGTGCAATGTGCATACCTGTGTGAGTAAGCGCCGGTAGCGCGTCCGTCGGCGTCCTTCCAACGGGGACGGCGATGGGGGTGTTACAATGATTTTAAGAAATGAAATCATTCGAGACACTATACAAATATGCAAAATTGTTCATCTTATTGAAATTACCAATACTGCAAATATTGTCATAAAAAGGGTTCTTAGAATAAAAAGCAACTAAAAAACATAACCTTCTCCTCCGATCACATTCATGATGGGGGGACTGCATTATAGCCTGCCCTCTTCTTCTTGTCTCTCTTCTTAGGGTCAATGATCTCCTTGTAATCAATAAGATCTTGAATTTTGTTCCTCAAAGCCCGACAATAATCTATTAAATGCGCAGTGTGCTGATGGTAAGCGTAGTATTGATCATCTCTATGCCTCGTCTTTTCTTAATTCATGGCTGGCCTGGGTGGTAATGGTCTCAGCTTGCCTTCCTTTGTCAATTTCTCCAACACCTAAGATAGAGAGCGGCCAAAATTAGAGTAGTACCTCTGACCCTGTCTAACCTCGGTGGCTGAAACCTCAACCATCTTACCACTTCTATTATTACTGCTTCCAGCACCACCTGATTTGTACCCTGATTGGTTGCCATAACCTTTCCCATCAAAGTTATTTTGGCTTGCTTTCTTTGCTAGGTAAGCCCCCTCAGCCTCAACAACAATGTCCTTAAGCAACTCCCAGTCTCTGAGCCCCTTAAAGATGAGGAAGTCCCTCAAGTAAGGGCAAGAGTTCCTGATAAATAGCCTGATTTGGTCAGCAGTGTCAGGCTTTCTCTTCATCTCCATGACCCTATTTCTACATCTTGTAAGGTATTCATGGAATGACTCATCATTCTTTTGCGGTAAAAGCTCAAGGTCCTTTAAGGTGACCTCCATTCTGGTGCTGCAATCGTACTGCTTCATAAACTCCTCAGTCAAAAGGTCCCAATCTTCCTTGGACCTCCTGTCTAACCCATGGTACCAGTCCATAGCCGAACCCACCAGACTAAGGCAAAAATATTCCACATTATATTTCTTGGTCAACCCTGTGCCTTTTATCACAAGTGTATACTACTTAATATGTTGTAGACACCGGGTCCCGAGTAGCCTTGATCAGGATTACCCGATGATGAAATTTAGCTATGCCGGCTTATAGGCAAAAAGATTGGAGCTCAGAAGTGATTTTCCTCGTCTTTTCAGTAAGTAAAAAGTGTATTTTAAAAATATTTTAAAAATATTTTTTAAAATTATTTTGAAGAAGAAAAAGTGTGTTTTAGGTTGAGGGTATTTTATATAAAAAATTAAAAAAAAAGAAAAAAAAAGGTGAAAAAATGATTAAAAAATGAAAAATGTTGAAAAAATCGGGGAAAAAATAACGACGGAAGGGCGACGGCAATGTACGTGCGCGGAGCGCGCGCTCCGCGCGACCGACGCCCAGGGCGTCGGTCGTTCTGCGAGAGCGACGCCTTGGGCGTCGCTCGCTCCGTGCACGGAACGTACACACTCCGCGCGGAAATGCGCGAAGTGGCGTCGTTTCTTGACGTGGGGCGCCGATTTTGCCCCCATTTCACCCCACTTCGCCCATTTTCAGCTCCCACTCATTTTTTAACGGTTTTTGGACGGTTTTGGGTGGTTTTTGGGTGGTTTTTGATGGTTAAAACACAGGAAAAAATTCAGAAACAAGGGGGACGAATGTAGAACATTTGGAGAGCAAAAAACTAATTTTTTGGGTTTTTACTTAGAGAGAAAAAATCAATCTTGACATACTGGTTTTTAGAGTTTTTCTTCAAGTTTCCAAGCTATTTTCCAAGCATTTTCACAAGGAAGAGACAAGGAATTCAAGACTTCTACCTTCAATTCTTCAAAACTGAATTTGAGGGTAATTATTCTTGGTTTTACTCATTAATTCTCTTGTTAATTCCATTTATTTTTGCTTCCAAGTAACATATTAAACATGTAAATTCTCTTAGTCTTCATATTCTTCTTCTTATTTTTATCTTTAATTGTTTATATAACAAATAAATTCTTTTAAATTATTTTCATGTCAAATTATTTTTTGTCCATGTTATTATGCATGTTTAATCTAGTTTGTCAATATCTTTGATTTCTTTATGTTATATCATGATTATTATTATGTTTGCATGTGTTAAATATCATTAAAATTTTTACTTGACTTGTTTATTATTATCATTAGGTGCTAGTATCATTATTATCATTAATGTCATTGTTCATATTTTGCATGTATGTTAAAGTTCAAATTTATTTTCTTATGCCTTTATGATAGATATTACTTTAAGCTTTATTATGCATGTTAAGTTTTATTATTCTTATGTTACATATTCATGCACATTTTAGGAGTAATAAAATTGATTGTCACTAATCTTTCATGCATGTTAATCACCATTATTGATAAATTGCATTTGCCATGATGTTATCTCACTTTATGCTTGTTAAATTGCATCATAATTATTTTTTATGCATGTTATAGTATCTTATGCATGTTATATGGTCATTATACATATTATCTTTTATGTCATCTCATCTCTTTGGGTTAATTTCTAACATGAATCTCTTCTATTTTATTTTTGGTTGCAAATCATTGTTTTATTCTCATTTGAGCACCAATGCACGAGAAGGAGGATATGCGGAGTTTGGTATTTTCATTGCACATTTTCAATTCTCATTTTATTTATATTTCCTTGTGTATATTCATTGAATAAAATGTTTTTTTTTATGCACGCATGAATAAAAACCACACAAATATTTCTAATAAATTAATTTGGATTTTTCATAATAAATGGGACCAATGTCCTAGTTTTCATCCCAAATAAAATTATCACATCCAAAATATTTTTTTTTAATTGTGCATGCGGGGACCAAAGTCCTCATAATTAATAAATTCCCCGGTTTTATGTATGTTTGCACTTTTAAATGGGAGTTGTATTCCGCTCCTGGTATTATTGTAATTTACCTTTGATGTTATTTTTGATATGTTTATCCTATCGCGTTCAATGTGAATATTTGCGCTTTTAAATTAAAATTGCATCGTGTGGAGACAGAGCGAATTAATGATAATTAAAATTTGATCATAAATTAATCGAGGTAGAAATAGATGAGAAATCCCGGACCCAGCTCTGGTCTTTGGGCTCAAAGAGGCTAGAGGTCTACCCTCCAAGACACCTTTTTGTGCCACGAGACTTTAGCGCTAATCCTAGGCTCCTTAGGGCGAGAGGTTTACCTTCCAAGACCCCTCTGGTTGGCCCAAAATGGATACAACGCGCAGTCTTAGGCTCTCCGAGGCGAGAGTAACTTTCCCAATGTTCTATTGGGTGGCGACTCCATGAAACCTCCCTGTTGCCCAACATAGACGCACTTGCAATTTATTGCAAGCTATCAACGGACCCACAAATGCCCCGATCGCCCTCAAGCGGGCGGTCCCATGGGCGGCCGCGGGGATCCGGCGCGCGTCACATATGTGCAGATGGATCTGAAGTACCATCGAACTTCGATAGCTCAGTCATTTTGAACCTTTGGGGCAATAACTCTTCATCCCCCAGATCTCTATCTTTGGGGTTCATCCCGTTTCTGACTGATAACATGCGGGTGATTGCCTCAATCTATTGCTGCATCCCTCTCATTGCCTCATCTTCTGCACTGGGTGCTCTACCCCTCACAACTTTAGGCATTATTGCCTCCTGATCTCTTTCCTCCATTACAAAGTCCTCCTCGGGACTAGGGATCCTTGCCCTTCTTGGCTTAATTGGCACTACAGCTCCATGCTCATTAATAGGTTGGTGGACAATAATATCAACAAGAGGAGCCTCCTCGCGAGCAGGTGGTTCACCTTGCCCCCCAGCATGGACTATCGGTGGTTGTGGAGTAGCAGGTGGTTATGGAGCAGCAGGATGAGTAACCCTATCAGTTATGGCGCCCATCATTTTTAACATTCTCCACTCAAAATCCTCTAGTCTCTTAGCAAGGTCTTGAGTGGTTAAAGCTCCGGTCTTCTCTGCCATTGATGATTCTATGGATGATTCCTTGGTCGTTGAGAGTGGCTTGGAATTCCAATCAGACACTAATTTTGTCAACCCGAGGGGCAGATCTGCCCTTACCAGCCGACCGTCAGAACCTCTAGCCACTTAGGTGAATCTATGATGGCTAAAAATTTGAACTGTTAGAATAATGCATGAATGATAAATACAATGCATGATCGTGTTGTGCAGCATAGACAATCACATATAAGCAGGTAAATACTTCCAACCTTGTTGCTCCCAAACCGGGGGTTATACAGTCTCTTTGCTAGGTGGGCTTGACCCATGGGTCAGCGGGAACCCAATGGGCGTGTATGGTGCATGTTGGGAAAACAGCAGCATAACACTCTTAATTTAAAGCACATGCATATGAGTTTTGGCCATTATGTATTTGGACTTTCCAAACAGACTAAAAATGGGCCCACTGGGGCATGAAAGCCTTTGATGAGTGTCCAGTTAATCTGTTTGAATTTGTTCAGTATATAAGGGCCCACGTAGCAAGCACATTGTTAGGGTACGTATCACCAAGTGGATGTTTCTGTTACCATTATACGAGCTTTGGTCAAGGGTGGTGTTACTTTAAGTCTATCCAAGCATGGTCCCTGCCAATAGGTCCAGCTCATCGCGAGCATAACGATCGATTGGGTCACCATTTAATATACCATAAGGTACGAGGCTTGGGCTGGTGATTATCCTTAACACTTCCCCACATTGACTGAAAGTAGGGTCGTGCTTCGGGAATGCACCGGGGTTAAGAAAGGGACCAAACTAGCATAACTCTAAGGCTCTAGCATGGATGCAATGCAATTTATTTTTTTAAAAGAGATAGAATTTTAATTTATAAAAAATCCAACTATATTATTAATTAAGACAGTTTCAGAGCAAAGTTTCAAGATCTCCAGTAAAGTCGCCACTGTGATACGCGTCGGACCCCGTCGATTCTCGGAATGCTCGCTTTTAGGTCCCGAGAGGTGTTTGCGTCTTTTGATCTTGGACAACATGAGATATTTTGGACATCTCCTCCCAATAGAACAATGGAAAGATCATCTAATCGCATTAAGCCTTTTGGCACCTTTGAGGTATTTTGGAGTCGCCACCCAATTTACAAGAAATTGGGAAAGTTCATCTAACCTCGGGGTATAAACTAGAGAAAGATTCAGAACTTTACTCTTATTAATGCCTTGGTTAATTATAAATGGGTTTTTAATTCTAAAAATTTCATCTCTCTTCTCACACAGTCACGCATTAAAAATAAAGCGCAAATCAAGCATGAAAGAAAGTAGTAAGGAAAGCGGTAAAATAAAGCAAGCAAAAAAAAAGAAGGATAAAATTGGGACAAAATACAATGCCCCAAATAAAAAAGGTATTAAAATTTAGGACAAAAATACAATCCCCCAAAATAAAATCAAGCAAAACATAAATAAATAAATCAAATGAATAAATAAACATTCATAAATCAGGACATTATTTAGAATAGGAACATTGGTTCCTTCATTTTCACTTAGAAAGTCGAAAAGTTATTTTTAGTATTTATCGATAAAATCGGGATGCGTGATCCCATTTTGAGAAAATTAACTATTCTTTCTAAAAGTGAGTTTTTATGGGTTAAAATTAGGACATTGGTCCCATTTTATTAGAAAAAGATCTCAATTTATTAATATAAAACTTTTTGTGACTTTTAATTAACGTGTATAAAAATAAATAAATTTATTACAAATTACATAACAAAAATAAATAAAAATAAATTAATGAAAAATACTAAAATATGACAAATCCCACCAAAATGGTGTCTTCAAGGTTTCATGGGCTCTCATTTTCCATTGGAAAAGCTCACACATAAAAATAAGTATTGAAATAAAAAAAAAACACAAATAAAAGTGATGTTAGCAATAAAAGATGAATTTAAACATATAACATATGAAAATGCATTAAAATAAATATGATAACATGTATTATGAGTGACAAGCTAATTAAATGACATGATAATATAAAAAAACTTAACATATTAACAATTCAACATGCATGAAAACATAAATAATAATAATAATAATAATAATAATAAAAATAATAATAATAAATAATAATAATAATAATAATAATAATAATAATAATAATAATAATAATCACAATGATAATAATAATAACACACAATAACAACAAAGAAGATGAACAAATAAGCAAGCAAAAATAAAAAGAAATAAACAAAATATATTAAAGTAATAATAATAATAATAATAATAATAATAATAATAATAATAATAATAATAATAATAATAATAATATGAACAATCAAATGGGAACACAATAATAAGAAATGAAAAATATTGAATCTATGACTACATCACATAAAATACAAAAATAATAGATCTAAGAGAATTTACATGGTTGCTAATTAACTATATACAAAAAATATAATAGTAATAGAAAATGCAAAATTAAACCCAAAATACTTACCCTTAAATTTTGATTTCATGAATAAAGATAAATAACCAATTTCCTTGTCTTAATTTGCAAAAAATAAGATTAGAATAATAAAAAGGAAAATTTTTATCTTAAGAACAAAGAATTATTTTCTTTGTCTCAAGAAGAAAATTCTTAAAAGAAGAAAAATAAAATTCCTAAGAACAAAGAATTGCTCTCTTTATCTCAAGAATTAACTTAAAAAAAATAAATTAGAATGTTTGGAAAATTTGTTCTTGAAGAAGAGAAGAAGAAAATATATTTTTTCTTATGAAAATTCCCCCCTAATTCTCTCTCTAAAAAATCCTTTTATACCTCCCAAAAATCAGATTTTTATTGAAGAAATTAAAACAATTTAATTTCCATTAACACAAAAAAACCGAATAATTTGAAAGGTTAGAAGATAAAAGGTTTTAAAAATTAAATTTTACAAAAAAAATCGAAGAAGAAGCATAAATTTGGGTCAAAAACGCCCATAGGGGGCTGCTGGGGCCGTCGGGCGAGCGACTCCCGTCGGCGCGCCCGACGGGGGTCGCTGTGCACAGTACGCTGCGGGTGACACCCAGTGCGTCGCTCGGGCGCTGTCGATGCCCGATTTTCGGCCTATTTGGTTTTTAAATTTTGCTAAAACTCTATAAATTCAAAACTCACTTTTTTTCATCTTAAAATAATTCTTTTAAAATATTTTTAAAACACATTTTATTTACTTTTAATAAATCAATTTTGACAAGGAAACCATTGTGACATGCGACGAACCCCATAGGATGCCCTGAAGGCCTGCTCTTAGGGCTTCCGAGAGAGGTTCATGAAAACTTGTAAGGTATTTACAAGTGCATCTATTTTGGGCAACAAGGAGGTTTCTTGGAGTCGCCACCCAATAAAATATTGGGAAAGTTCGTCTCGCCTCAGTGAGCCTAAGACGGCACATAATATCCATTTTGGGCAAACCAAAGGGATCTTGGAGGCATTCACCCCAACAGAACATTGGAATGACCCTCTAACCCTATGGAGCCTAGGATTGTAAATTTGAGTCTTTTGGTGGGACACAAGAGGTGTCTTGGAGATCCCATCCCAATGAAATACCGGAATGGTCCTCTCGCCTCGTTGAGCCCAAAGACCAGAGATGGTTCGGGACTTCTCATTTATTCATACCTTAGTTATTTTATAATTAAGTTTTGAATTTGAGTTTTCATCCCTTTTCTCATACATTTCGATGCAATAATTAGAGCGCAAGTTTGATCATTCAAGGAAAGCGATAAATAAAAGGGTAAATAAAATAAAGTACATGAAAATAAAATACAACAAAACTAGGGGCGGAATACAACCCCCATTGTAAATAAAATACAAACCATGCATAAAACAGGGTATTTATTGAGAATGAGGACATTGGTCCTCTCATGCATAATTACTATAAAACAATTTTTATGTGATGATTTTGGATGGAGAAAATTGAGACATTGGTCCCATTTTTATTTAGGAAAAATACCAATTTAATTAATAAAAAAATGTTTGTGATTTTCTTTCTAGCAAATCTAAATAAACAATTTTATAAGAAAATTATATGACAAAAATAAAAAAACAAATAAAGAAAATATTACAAATAAAGAAAATAAACATATAATCCAAACGAGCCATTCTGAATCCCCCGTGTGCTCGCAAAAAATGCCCAAGCAAAAAATGAGTTTTGAAATAAAAACAAAACATAAACAAAATAATGTTAGTAATTAAAACAATAAAATCAATAATAAAAGATAAAATGGAATAAAATAAGATAAAATAGCATGATATCAAAATGTCAATTGAGTTAATATGTTAACAATTAAAATAAATGTGAAAAATGCATTTTTATGACAAATTAAATAAATTATGTGATTAGAATAAAATATAACATGTTAATGAATTAATACATGAAAATTATGAACATGATGAAAATAATGAAAATAAACGAATAATTGAATGAACAATAAATATAACATGTAACAATGATAAAAGAATGATAAAAATAATTAAAATAATGACATGATTAATTACTATTATCACAATTAACATAAACCATTTATATGGCAAAAAGATTAATCAAAATTAATTAATTAATTACATGCTGAAAAATAATGATGAATCAAAATAAAATAAATTATTTACATGTTAGGAATTAATAGGAAATCAAAATTTACATGAATAAAAACAAAATCATATATAAACATATTAAATAAAACAAAAATAACAATAATAAAATAAACGAATAAATGGAAACAATAAGTAAATTAATAAAAACAATAAAATATACACGAATAAATTAAATATAAACAAAATAAAAATAAAAAACAAGCTCAGAATATTTACCCTCAGAGTCGGATTTGATGAAGGTAAAAGATGATTTGATTTCCTTGAAAAATTGTTTGAGAAAATAATTTAGCAATAAAATTAATCACTTTTGTTTATAGAGAAAACAAAAGAATTAACTTGAATGCTTAAGAATAAAAAAACTGATTTTGAAAGTGAAAATTAATCTTTTTTATGGAGAAAACAAAGAAATTAATTTGGAATAATCAAGAATTGAAAATCAATTTTCCAATCTCCATTAATCCTTGTTAATTGAAAGAAGAAATCTGAAATTTTTGGAAGAAAAATCAAAGAAGAAGAGAGGAAAAATCTGAAATTCTTGGTGAAAAGAATAATTATGGAGGCTCTCCCTTTAGGTTTTCATCCTAAAATATTTATAAGTTAAAACTGTTGCCCTAATTTAATTAAGGAAAAGAAGTTTCTTTTAACACAAATTCCTTTATTTTTAATGATAAAATGAAGTTTTATTAATTAATTACCTAAAAAAATGTTTTAGAATTTAATTTGGATTCAAAAACCTTCATTTAGGGTGAAAAAATGCGTTTTTGGGGTGAAAAATTGGAAAAAAATGGTGAAAAATTGGAAAAGAGCACATCAGACCCTTTAGCGACGGCTAGGAAAGGAGGGACGCCCGTCGCTATTGAGCGACGAACATGCGCAGCACGCGCCGAAGTTTGCGGGCATTGCGCGCTGCGCGCGGCCGTAGTCCACGCCTGACATTCTCTGAATTTTTTTTTTAATTTAACTAAAAATATTGTAATTTCAAGCCCCCATTTTTCAAAACTAATTTTTAAAATATTTTTTATTGTTTTTCAATCTTTCACTCTAAAATGCAAATTTGACGAGGAAATCATCACTTTTAACCTTTTTTGCCTATGGAAAGGCGTCTTGTCATCATTGGGTAACTTCGATCTACGCTGACTCAGGACCCGGTGTCTACAACCATCACTTCCAACTTTTATTTTTTTGCCTATAAACAGACACACTTAATTTCATCATTGGGTAATCCTGATCTGGACTGCCTCGGGACCCGGTGTTTACGCATACACATATGCATATCTTTATCCTACCCTTACTAAGAATATTAATTCTTTAAGACTCTCACTTCACTAATGTCTTAGTTTATAGTTTACTATCCCTTTAAAGCATTCAATTATCACTATTTTTATAACTATTTGTGTCGTTATACTTTTGTATTTTCGTTCCAATTACTAATCTATGTACTATTTACACTATTAACTGTAGCATTTTACTTTGACATTTATATGATCAATAATTTATAACATTAACTTCTTATTACTTTTATGTCAGTAATACTTTTGTTACAGTTCCTTAGTCATGACTAATCTTTCATTATTGTTTACCTAAATTAACGTTTCTTATTATCATCATTCAAGTTTATTTCATTTTAATTTTTGATTATTATATTTGTCGATTGACTTATAACTGTCTAAGTTACTATTCATTTAACTAAATTTTTGACAGTATAATGGCTATATACTTTACCTACCCTCCTGCAAAACAAACAATAACACGGCCCATCATGGGCATCAACAATTTAGTTGTATACAGATATGGTCAATTCTTCAATCTATCATAGCATTTATAACATTCATTCCGTTCTCATCATATAGGTCTAATTTTAAGTTAAAGCATTCTATTATTTGTTTTAATGTTTACTTTATTATTCTGTTACTAATGCTGTCATTGTTAGTAACAATATTTATTTACCTATATTATTAATATTACCATCATATAGTTAACATTATTTCCTTCATAACTCTTAACGTTTTATTAACAGTCCTATGTTCCTTGAATATATACAGTTCGGTCATTAATATTCTTATGTTATTAATTAATTCACTACTTCACTAACATTTTTATAACATTACCTATTATTTATTAACATTATAATTTACATTTGTTTATGTCCATTACTTCCCACATTATCACTTAATATTATGTTACTAAATTTGCCCGTACAATAACCTAAAACATTAGGTTTCACATTTAGCATTTATATAGCTAGCTCATATCTATATTACTTGTAGCAATTATAATGTTTTTACCATTTTCCTTATTTAACTAACCTTAATTTATTCTTCTAACTTAACCATAAATGCACAATTTTATATTTCTGTTTCCCCTAAATAATTTCAATAATCTTTTAATATTACAATAGCATTTCTTATTAAATTATTAACATTTCCAGTATTTATTTTTCTCACATTCAATACTATTGTTATTCATAACATTAGTGTAAACTTTATTATTATTACAATTTTTTACTATTGACATTAACAATTAACATTACTGTTGGAGTCGGGATGCGCCCATGACTCCCGAAATGGACCTGAATCCATATATGTTTGGGAATTCCACAAATATGGAAAGAGTTCCATATTTGGTTTTAATTAAGGGATTATATGCCTTAATATTGTAACCTCCCTCTTAATACAAAAGGGAAGTTACATCTTTCCCCATAATTGGCATTAAAAAAAGGGTAACTCCCCTAATAGGAGCTAATATTCCCATTATGGAGCATTCATCTCTTTTGGGAGATGAATCTCTATAAATAGGATAGTTTTCTTATGAGAAAACAACAGAAAGAATTTCCATATATCGAAACTCTGTCGGTTTTACCCCTCGCTATTTTTACTTCAAGTGGTTTTTAGACTGTGATCAAGCTACTGTCATCCCACTTGTGGATATCAGCCAGACCAGTGATGCCAGAAGGGATCCTTGTTGATGCTTCCGCTATTTATCTGCGCTACAAGAGGTAGGTAGCATATAACCCGATTATGTTACCTCCATATGTGCATATGGCATATTATTTTTCCTTCATTTGTATCAGAGCCAATATTTTTTGCCGTTCTTGCATGAGGCTAAAATTGGATCTAAAATTTTATATGTAAAATTGGTAGATCTAGGAAGCCATGTCAGCACAGTGACGTGTCGCTGTTGCCACGTGGCCCAATAGGTTATTGCCACATGGCCGATAAGTGTCGGGCCACGTGGCGATTACATGTCTCCTGCTGCCACATTGGCGACAGGTGGACCAACCATAGTCCAACGTGTGGCACAGTAGGGTTGTGACACGTATACTGTGCCATGTGGCAGGACAAGTGGGAGATGCGCGTGGTGCACGTTATGGCACGTGGGCATGGCACTCCTTTTTCTGGTGGCGCGTGTGGGCGCGTCGGCTTCTCTGACCACTAAATTAGCTCCAATTTTTTACATAACCATTTTTAAAAATTTTTCTAATTTTTTGGTTATTTTTCCAAAATATTTTGATGATCAGAAAATATATTCTTATTTTTATATTATTAAAAAGTATTATAAAATTATGGAAAATGTGTTTTCTGCCTTTAATTAATTTAAAAAAATATTATTTGAAAATTTTATGGATCTGTTCTTATTGTTGATTGAAATATGTTTCAATCATATATGTTTATACATGAGTGTATTAACTACATTTTGTTTCTGTGATGTGTTACAGAAATGGTGATGATAAGGACTCCAGTAGTTCCTCGTACTCCTCAGGGTATTGCTAGGATGAATGCAAAAGTGCATAAAGTCCGAAATATCAGGATGCGCAAGGATATTCGAGCTGATGATCTTGATGTAATAATGTATCATATCGTATTTATGAATGAACAGATGCAAGAGTGCATCTGGATAGGTGGTTTGGGCAGAGGAAGAGATAATACTGAGATAATTAAGGTGATGATCGACTCTCTTGAGCATCATCCAGTTCTGAGGAACTTGATGATACATGTGCGGGACTCGGGAGTTGGATCCTATAAACAGGCTATTATCCAATTTATCTTGAAGGCTGCTAAAAGAGGAGTGTACAGGTCGGACACTAAATATGTAATGACCTTAAGAAGTGGATGTAACGTGAATCGTCCATGTCTTCGTGAGAGGTCCAGAGGTGTACCTTCTCAATTGTTCAGGAGGGTCGTTATGTTTACCCCATTCCATATGAAGATTTTGTGGAATCTTCATTTATTATTTGGTTGACATGTGTGTCAAAGGTTTATGAAGTTGGCATTTTTTTTTTATTTTAATAAGACTTATGTTTCTTATTATTTGTTTAACATGAGTGTCATATTTTGGATTATTGGATTTTATATATTGGTTCAATGAATGCATTTATTTATTATATTGGATTTTAATTTTATAATAAATGTGTTTATTTAACTATTAATTGCCTTGCATTATTTATGAGTAAAATGATTACATGTTTATTAAGTAGAGACTTAATAAATTTAAACCAATATGATTCCCCTCTTAAGTTCGAGAACTTAACAATCCAATAATTCAGATTTACTATGCACGAAATTTTAACTTGTAAGGATGGATATTAGGACTTAGAGGGTAATTGGATACTATTAGTAGCTTTTTCGAATTGAAGCCTAATCGAAAACTTTACTAGGTTTTTATTTTAGATGCATAGTAAATAGCATGTATTGCCTAATCTCCATTAATTTCATGCAATTTTTTATTTCCATTAGAGATCTGAGGATCCAAATGGCTACTGCTTCCAAATCCATTATCGCTAAGCTGAAAAAAGACTTGAAATTGAATGGCAAAAATTATGAAAACTGGAGTATGAAAATCCGGTATGTGCTTGAGGAGCAAGAGGCCCTTGAAACCTTAAGTTCGGTCATGGCTGAACCTGAGGATGGCAATACAGCCCAACATAAGCTGGACTGAGATGCTTATGTGGCAATTCCACTACTCGTATCATCCTGCTGAGTGCTATGGAAGATGATCTCACTAAGCAATTTCACAAGTATTAGAATGCAATAGATCTGTGGATTGCATTGCGGGAGAAATTCGGAGGTGTGACTCTGACTAAACTTCGATCGCTAACGATCAAATTTGATACCTATCAGAAAAAGTCTAATCACCCTATGCGAAAACATCTAAGATAAATGGAGAATATGATAAGTGAGCTTAGTGAATATGGTCATAAGTTGACCAACGAGCAGTAGGTCCAAGCTGTCATCCGTTCCTTACCAAAGTGTTGGGAGCATATGAAGATGCAACTAACTCACATGGACAGTATTAAGACATTTGAGGATGTCTCTCATCATCTGGAGCTTGAAGAAGATAGACTGGCATCGATCAAGGTCAATGCTGAAGTGCATGTGGCACAGTCTCGTTCTGGTTGAATGAGTTTAGTCCAAAATAAGAGAAAAAGCTTCAAAGGTCGAGGTAAGGAACAAACCAAGAAAAATAAGTGGTAAAAGAAAGAACAAAATTCAAAGAAGTCCAAAGGCAAAAAGAAAGTGAATGTTTCAAGAGTGAAATGTTTTAATTGCCAACAGAAGGGTCATTATGCAAAAGACTGCACTGTGCCTAAAAAGGTACACTATTCTAACTCAATAGTGAGTGAAATTTGTGTATCTAGTTCTGTGTTATTAACTGAATTTCATCCTTTGTGGGTGGTAGATTCAAGAGCAACGGACCACATAACAAAGGATCGAGATGCCTTTGTTGAATTTCGACGAATATCCAACGGAGCAAAATGGATTTATGTAGGAAACGATGCCAGAGTGGCAATACAAGGGATTGGCACATGTAGATTAGTCTTGCATAAAGGCTGAACCCTACTTCTACATAATGTGCTTTACGCCCCAGACATTCGAAGGAATTTAGTTTCTATTCTTGTTTTAATAAATCTTGGTTTTGATTTACATTTCAAGTTTATGGTTTTGACAGTGTAAGTTTATGTTTGGATGGTGTTCTTTATGGTTATGGTTTTATTTCGAATAGTTTGATAGTTTTGGATATCGATCTTGACTTTATGAATAAAGCTAGTTTTTCATTTATATCTTCTACTTCACATAGTTATGAGAATCATGTGAAATTATGGCATGCTAGATTAAACCACATAAGGCAAGATCAAATGAGTCGGTTAGCCAAAACAGGTTTACTTGGTGATTTAAATAAGGTTGAATTACCTACGTGTGAGTACTGCTTAAAAGGGAAATTAGTTAGAAAACCGTCCGAAAAAGGAACTAGAGCCGTAATCCATTGCAATTAGTTCATTCTGACATATGTGGTCCGATGAATGTGAGGGCAAGGCATGGGGCCTTTTATTTCATCACATTTATAGATAACTATACTAGGTATGGTCATATCTATTTGATTTCTCATAAGTTAGAAGCATTGGGTTGCTTCAAGACTTATATGAATTTTGTTAAGAATCAATTAGACAAGAGGATTAAAGCTTTGAGAACTAATAGAGGTCGGGAATATCTTTCAGATGAATTTAAAGCTTTATATAATGAAAAAGAGATTGAGAATCAGTTGTCCATTCCCAGAACTCCACAACAAAATGGTATTGCAGAAAGGAGAAATAGGACTCTCCTTGAAATGGTTAGATCTATGATGGCAGAGGCAAACTTGCCAATCTCCTATTGGGGAGATGCTCTATTAACTGCTACATATGTTCTAAACCACGTGCCCTCCAAATCTGTCACATCCACGTATTATGAGATGTGGACAGGTTGACAACCTGATCTAAGCCATTTTCGACCTTGGGGTTGTGCTGCTTACATCCATGATACCTCAAGTAAATTTGGTAAATTGGGACCAAGAGGTAAAAAGAGTATCTTTGTGCGATATTCTGAAGTATCAAAAGGATATGTCTTCATGGGTGAACAGGTGTAGGCACCGTGTCCCCGAGCGGTCCGGATCAGAGATTGCCCTATAATGAAATCAGTATCCGAGCCTTTACAAACGGTTTGTATTCAGAGATTTTAGTCCCATACTCCATGAGAAATGAGTCTTTTCACCTTTTGTAGGCAGAGGGGGGAAGAACGGGAGTTTTCGAGTCAAAAAATATATTTTCTCCTACAGACGGCCAGCCCGTCTGTGGGAGGCCAGCCAGTCGCTTAGGGTCACAGATGGCCTATGGTTTTTTTCAACACCCGTCGGACGGACCAGCTTTTTTCGGAGCACGCCAGCTGGTTTTCCGGAGCACGCAACCTCTCCGACGCCCGTCGGTGGAAATGGCAGGGCCGTCGGATGAATCCTTGTGTCAGAAGGATTCTTTCGACGCCCGTCTCCACATCCGACACCTGTTGGTCGTGCCTGGCCTATAAAAGCTTTGAATTTCTTCCTAAAAAAGGTTCCAAAAATTTTCAAGCGGGGAAACTCTGTCGAATTTCAAGCGTATTTTCTCTCTCTTCCAGCAAACACACATCAAGAAATTTCTTTTAATTTGAGGATCAAACCGTCAAAAAGGAACAAAAACTAATTAGTTTTCTTTGGGTTTTTGATTCCAAAGTCAAACTTTTTGAGCGGTTAAGAAGGAAACAATCTATTTTCCTCTCTTTGATCCTTCATTTCGTTTCTCGTGGAATGTGCGGGACTCTAATCAACACCAAGAATATCACTAAAGCATTATCTGAGGGTAAATATTCCGGACTTATTCTCCAAGTTATTTCATCTTTATTCTTTATTTTTGTTGTTCTTGTGGCTTTTTGCTTTCACTTTCCTTTATTTTGATTCTCTTCATCTCATTTTGTGATAAAAACCCATTTTTGCTTTGAAAAAAGAGTTTTTCACTGTTTATTTTTGGAGGCAGTGGTGACCGACGGGTCATCTATCTCACCGACGCCCGTCGGTCACCTCACCTACAGATGCCCTCTCTCTTGAGTGAGTGACAGGATATGTTGGTCACCTACCGACGCCCGTCCGTCACTCGACAGAGGCCGTCGCTGGGTCCTGTCTCCACTTTTCCAAATCTTTTCTATTTCTTTCAAGTCTTTTGACTCCATTTTATGTTGAGCTTTCATATATTAACATCTTTTAACCTTCTGTGAGCATATATTGATTTTCTTGGACTATCCTGAGCTCGAGGGGCGATCTACCATGCTCGAAGGATTCCGTTCGGTTTAGTTTTCTAACCCTCTTGATTATTCCCTTTATTAGTTTATTCATTATTTATTCTATGTACATGAGTATGCCCTTTTTTTTTGTATCCCGTTAAATATAAAAATTAATTAATATTTTATATTCAATAAAAAGAGGTTTTCATAAACGCAAGGACCCAATGTCCTATTTTTATCCAATAAAAGCTCATCACAATAAAAATAGCCATTTTGATAATGATGCATGCGAGGACCAAAGTCCTCAAAATAAGCAATACCCCGATTCGTGTATGTATCGCACCTTTATAAAAGTGAGTTGTATTCCACTCCTTGTATTATTGTAATTTCTTGCTTTCATTACTTGCTCATTTACTACTTTCCAAATGTGAATAAATGCACCTTTAATCAATTACATCGTGTGGAGAGAGAGCGAATTAATGGTAATTAAAATTTGATCATAAAATAATCGAGGTAGAAATAGATGAGAAGTCCCGAACCCAACTCTGATCTTTGGGCTCAAAGAGGCGAGAGGTTTACCCTCCAAGACACCTCTTGTGTCATGAGATTTTGGCATTAATCCTAGGCTCCTTAGGGCGAGAGGTTCACCCTCCAAGACCCCTTTGGTTGGCCCAAAATGGATACTAAGCGCAGTCTTAGGCTCTCCGAGGCGAGAGAAACTTTCCCAATGTTCTATTGGGTGGCGACTCCATGAAACCTCCTTGTTGCCCAACATAGACACACTTGCGATTTATTGCAAGCTGTTAGCGGACCCTCAATTGCCCGATCGCCCTCAAGTGGGCGGTCATAGGGGCGGCCGAGTGGACCTCCGGCGCGTCTCACAGTGGCGACTCCACTGGGGACTTATGGTTTGAGGCTTCAATTTGAAAATACCTTGTTTAAACATTTATGATTAAAGTTTAATTCATAAATTCGCTTTCTCTCATTTGCATTCGCATCCCATTAGAGCCTTAGAATATGCTAGTTTGGTCCCTCTATTAGCCCCGGTGTGTTCCTAAAGCACGACCCTATTTTCACTCAATTTAGGGAAGTGTTAAGGATAATCACCAGCCCAAGCCTCGTACCTAAATGGCATATCAAAATGATGACCCGATCGGTCGTTATACTCGTGATGAGCTAGACCTGTCGGCAGAGATCATGCTTGGGTAGCCCTAAAGTAACATCTCCCTCGTCCAAAGCTCATGTAATGGTCGTAGCTACTTTCCACAGGTGATATGAACCGTAATTCTATGCTTTCTGTATGGATCCTTATGTATTGGGTGAGTCCAGATGTCTTGCTTGGTAACCTAGCCAAAGGCTTTCATGCCCCGGCAGGGCCATGTCGAAATTTTTGGAATGTCCAAATACATGATGATCATTATCCATTCGCTTGTACATTAGCATAGGAGGGTCATGCTGCCGATTTTTTGCCGTACAACATGCGTGTCCATTGGGTCTCCTGCTGACCCTTGGGCTAATCCCACCTAGGAAAGAGACCGCGCGACCATGTGTGTGGGAGAAATAAGGGTGGAAGGACCTACTTGCTTGCTTGTGTTTTGTAGGTGTTGCATATCACGACCACGTATTACGTCTGTATTCCATGCATCATATCTAACACCTTGCCCCTGTAGCCATCATAGATCTGCCCAGGTGGACTAGATCGCCTACCAGACGATTGATCCGAGTTCCTACATCTAAGCTGCCAGGTAGAGAGGGCCTTTCAAAGATCTTACCGGAAGTCAGCTGTACTGTGTCTGAGATGGCAAACTCACCTAGGGGAGATAACGCCACCAGGGCCATGATTGTAGAAGAAGTGGGCTGACTGTTTGAGGAATTTGAGGGCAGAATGATGACTATGCTAACTTCTTTGGCGCAACAGAATGCTCCGCAGAATCCACCACCACCTCCTCCTGTGAGACAGCATGAGCGAGAAGAAGAAAGAGCTGAGAGGCAAGAAGAGCCTGTTTGGCCGCCGCCAATAGAGCTGAGGTCAGTAGCTTCGGGAGGACAGAGAAGAAGACTAGTACTGAGGGTAGATGATGACCAGGATGATGAAGACGATAAGATGAGTTCTGTATCTGAGAGAGGGAAGGCACCTCAAACTGATGAGTTTATTCTGAAGAAGATGGAAGATAGGTTTGAAGCCATGGCCCGCATGCTGAGTAGAGGTTAGGGAATGAACCCGGAGGATAAGGAACTGGAGGGAGAAGACCTGATTCCTTACAATTTCAAGATGCCTGACATGCCAAACTTTGACGGTACCTCTGACCCGACTGCCCATGTGAAGCAATACTCTTTGGTCATGAAAGGGACCACTTTGTCTAAAAGGCAGAAGGTGGAGTACTTTTTCTTGAGCCTGACTGGCCCTGCCATCGATTGGTACCATAGCCTCGATCGTCGAACTAAGGAAGATTGGGATCTACTCATAGAGGATTTCTTGAGGCAATACGATTGCAACACCAGGATGGAGGTGACTCTTAAAGATCTTGAATTGCTCCAACAGAAGGCCAGGGAATCTTTTCACGAGTATCTCACCCATTGGCGGAATAGGGTAATGGAAATGCGAAAAAAGCCAGACACCCAAGACCAGATCTGCTTGTTTATCAAGAACGCAAGCCCGTATTTGAAGGAGGGTTTAAAGATGAAAGGGTTGAAGGATTGGGAGTCTCTGAAGGACATAGTCATTGAGGCAGAGGGAGAGTTTTTGGCTTGGAAAGCTAACAATGATGATCTTGCAAAGAGAGCTAATACCGGTCAAGGTACCAGTAGGCCAACTGGTCCCAGTAGCAGCACCAGAAGAACAGTTGAGGTGTCTGCTACTGACGCAACTACCCCGAGGAAGTTTTCGAACTTAGGGAGACCATTGTCTTGGGTCTTGAGAAGGTTAATGAAGGAAGGGAAGTTGTAACCTCTGGCCCCTAGGCCTGCTTTGACGCAAGGGAAGCCAGGTTATAAGGACAATGAATACTGTGCATTTCATCAGCACACGGGCCATCTAACAGACAAGTGTAAGGCGCTGAGGCACTCTATCCAAGATCTGATTGATGACAAGCAGATTTCCGACCCGGAGAAGAGGGAAGACAAGAAGAAGCCTGGTTATAATGCCGTGCCACCACCAGTGTTTATGGTCGGATCCAGCTTGCCAGAGTGGTACGTGCTACAAGATTTATATGGGAGCGAGAGTGTTGCTGTTGTTTGTCCTGAGGATAGAGAGGAAAGACCAGTCATGGCAACCATTGCATGTTGGTCAAGCAGCGAGAGCGGTGGAGAGGCCGAAGAGGAAGGAGAGATGAGCCCTGACTTGTGGAGATCTGATGAGGATGAAGAAGAGATAGGGGCTGTGACAAGAAGTGGGAGAGTGGTCCCTGAGATTACGAGGGTACAAGAACCAGTGCAGCCATCAACGGAAAAGAGCCAGAGGAGAGCCAGATTGTTAAGCAGTTGAAAAAGACCGCAACTCAAATATCCATCTGAGATCTTTTAAGGCAGTCCCCTTCTCACAGGCAGAAAGTGATAGAGGCTTTGACGGAGTCCACTGTTGCCACCACAATTTCCCCACCAGAACTTCTAGGTCTAGTTAAAGGAGGATCGGGCGAGAGATTGATTTTTTCCGATGCCGACCTGCCGGTCGAGGGCCGCGATCATAATCGACCTCTGTACATCAAAGCACAGATTAACGACAAGCACACCGCTTGCGTTATTGTAGATAATGGATCTTCTATCAATGTTTGCCCTCTGATAGCCCTTCAGGCTTTTGGGTTGAGTGAGGATATGCTCAGAGAATCAGACTTGACGATTATAGCCTATGATAATTCAAGAAGGCAAGCCTCAGGAACATTCAAAACCCGGGTTGATTTCACCCATGGTCACTCAACTTATCACTTATCGCGCAAAAGTAACCGACTTTTTTTTCTTACTTAAATGTCACTGAACTTTTAATATTATTACACAAAAGTCATGTTGACCGGAATCCGGCGACGACTCTTGCAGGATTGATAAGTTCAACAAATGCTACATTTAAATTAATTTCACGCACGGTCACTAGACTTATCATTTATCTCGCAAAAGTAATTAACTTTTTTTTAACTTAAATGTTACTGAATTTTTAACATTTTTGCAAAAAAGTTATCAATCCGGCAAGGGTCGTCGCTGGATTCCGGTCAACATGACTTTTGTGCAATAATGTTAAAAGTTCAGTGACATTTAAGTAAGAAAAAAAAAGTCGGTTACTTTTGCGCGATAAGTGATAAGTTGAGTGACCATGAGTGAAATTGACCCTTCAAAACCCTGGTCAAGACGGGACCCATTGAGGTAGAGGTGGAGTTTGTGGTTCTACCCATCCCAGCTAATTTCTCAGCCCTGCTTGGGAGACCTTGGTTTCACAGATTAGGAGGAGTACCATCCACGCTGCACCAAATAATAAAGTTCCCGCATGAAGGGGAGGTGATAACTATTAAGGCGGCCAGAGAGAATCAGGTGTCAGCTCTCGAAATTGCTAATCAGCCCTTCAGTGGCTTCCACATGTCAATGATAGGAGAAGAGCATGGGTCAGTGGATAATCCAGCTGTGGTTAACATGATGAAAAAGATGCACTATCTCCCTGGGGCTGGTTTGGGTAGAAACTCTCAGGGGCTACAGACTGCAATCACCACTCGAGGTCAGAAGAACCGAAAGGGTCTGGGGTACAGAGGCGGTTTTGGCAAGAAGAAGACTGTGGGTAAGATCCCTCACATTTCAGAAAACTTTGTGCCCGCATCCTCAGTATGCGCTTATAATGGTGAGGAGGAGCCGCAGTGGGTGAATGGGAGGATTGTCCCCGGATTTGAGATCTTCAACGATGTATTCGACTGGGATATCGGGGTTAACAAGACCGCTGAGAACTTCTGGGATGAAGAGGTCATGATTTAGTGCATTGCTTGGGATAGAGGCGAGCTCGAAGAGGTTGTCACCGAGAAGATGTTGTTTGCCTGGCTGAAAGGGAAAGAGAAGATGGCAGAAATAGAACTGAAGATGGGGGTTTAAAGATTTCCTCAGACATACCTGAAGGGCCTCTGCTGAATCAGGAAGCCAATGAGCAAGCTGCAACAGCATCAACCTCTAGGGAGGCAGAAGAAGACTCTAGCTTAGATTGTCTTTTCATTTCGGAACTTTTTTATGATGTAAATGACAATTATAATATTATTAATAAGGCGAATGATTTTTCTTACTTGTGCGATGTTTCTAATAATTTCAACATGCATGAACATGATCATAGTCCATCAATTTTTGATATTAATTCCACTGATACAATGCCTTTTAATCTTGGAACCTCAGAAAATCCGAAAGAAATTCTAATAGCATCAAATATAACTCTTGATGAGAGGGAAAAATTTGAGAGAATAATAAGAAAACATGAAAAAGTCTTTGCCTGGACCTATGAGGACATGCCAGGGATCGATCGAGACGTAGCAGAGCATGCCATCCCGACTTATCCAGATTATAAGCCCGTAAAGCAGAAGTTGAGATGGCTCAGGCCAGAATATGCAGACAAGGTCAAGGAGGAGATTCAGCAACAGATTGAGGCTAAGTTCCTTGTTGAAGTGCAATATCCTACATGGTTGGCAAACGTGGTCCCTGTAGCGAAGAAGAATGGAAAGGTCAGGGTATGTGTGGATTATCGAGATCTGAAAAAGGCTTGCCCTAAATATAATTTTCCACTACCCCACATTGATGTGTTGATAGACAGTGCCACCAACTGCGCGATGTACAGCTTTGGAGACGGTTATGTGGGCTACAACCAGATCCTAAACAAGATAGCTGACCAGGTTAAGACCGTATTCATCATAGAGTGGGGGACCTATGCCTACCGAGTCATGCCTTTTGGCCTGAAGAATGCAGGGGCCACATACCAGAGGATGGTGACCAAGATTTTAAGCGACCTGATCCACAAGGAGATGGAGGTCTATGTCGATGACATGATGGTCAAATCAGCCACTAGAGAGGGCCACTTTGAAGCTCTAGAGAAGTTCTTCACCAGGATTGATAAGTACAATCTGCGACTTAACCCCAAAAAGTGCATTTTCGAAGTGACTTCAGGAAAGCTATTGGGACATGTCGTCAGCCAGAGGGGAATATAAATTAACCCAGACAAGGTGAAGGCCATCAGAGAGATGCCCGTGCCACAAAAGGAAAAGGATGTAAGGAGTTTCCTGGGCAAGCTGCAGTACGTCAGCCGATTCATTGCCAAGCTCACTTCAATATGCGAGCCTGTTTTTAAACTACTTCAAAAGGATCAGCCTGTGGTCTAGAACGAAGACTGCCAGAAAGCCTTTGACAGCATCAGGGAATATCTATTAAATCCGGCAATGTTAAGGCCGCTGCAACCAGTCAAACCGCTTATCCTGTATCTGGCAGTGGAATGCAGTTCTGTGGGCGCCATGATGGCTCAGGAGGATGAATTTGGAGTAGAATTCGCAGTTTATTATCTCAGCAAGAAGTTTCTAGCTTATGAGATTAAATATGCTGAAGTAGAGAAAATCTGCCTCGCAGTGATTTGGGCATCAAAGAAACTGAGACATTACTTCCACTCATACAAAGTTCAGGTAGTGGCCAAGCAGAATCCGTTGAGATATTTGCAAGAAGCGCCATCTTTGCTTGGTAAGATGGGGAGGTGGCTGCTTTTGCTATAGGAGTTTGATGTTGAATACATCACCCGTAAAACTATTAAGGGGCGAGCTGTAGCCGAATATCTTGCTGAGCATCCTATTCAAGGAGACACTCTCGAGTTCACCTTTCCGGATGAGAGCATAGTTGCGATCTCTGTCTAAGGATGGCAGTTACACTTCGATGGAGCAGTGAATAACAGAGGGGCCGGAGTTGGAATTATTTTGACAACCCCAGATAATGAGAAACTCCCTCTAGCCAAGAAGCTGAGGTACAAAGCAACCAACAATGAAGCCGAATATGAAGCATGCACTTTCGGGTTGGAAGCTCTAGCCGCATTGGGGGCAAAGAATGTAGAAGTCTTTGGTGACTCATCCTTGGTGATTAACCAGATCCGAGGAGAGTGGGCTATAAAAGAAGAGCGGCTGGTACCCTACGTTGAATATTTGAAAGAGGTATGTGGGCAGTTTGAGACCTGCACTTTCCACTTCGTGCCAAGAGATGAAAATCGTCTAGCTGATGCGTTGGCAACCCTAGTGTCGATATGGGATAATCCTGAAGGGGTAGCTATGAAGCCAGTGCTGATTTCGAGTTCTGAGAAGCCCAGCTTTGAGATCAAGCCAATAATGGAAGTAGAAGTGGCGGATGGAAAACCATGGTACTTTAACATTATGAATTATTTGGAAAACAATAAGTTTCCAGAGGAAGCTACTGAGAAAGACCAGAGGATAATCTGGAAACTGTCTACTCAGTTCATATCCTTGGAAGGAGTGTTGTACAAAAGACAAGCAGACGGGATTCAACTCAAGTGCTTGAATGAAAAAGAAGCCCGCAAGGTGATGGAGGAGACCCATGCAGG
Source organism: Excoecaria cochinchinensis (assembly GCA_947683425.1). Lineage (NCBI taxonomy): Eukaryota > Viridiplantae > Streptophyta > Magnoliopsida > Malpighiales > Euphorbiaceae > Excoecaria > Excoecaria cochinchinensis. The sequence goes on from CANTUQ010000004.1 coordinate 12,844,224, forward strand.
TGTTTGTGGGGCTCACATGAATGGTTTGACCCTGGCAAAGAAGATCATGAGACAAGGCTTCTATTGGCTTACGATGGACAATGACTGCTCAAAGTATGTCAAGCAATGCCAGTTATGCCAACAGTACGCAGATTTGAGGCATCTGCCAGTGTCAGAGCTACACAACCTGACATCACCTTGGCCTTTCGCTGCTTGGGGGATAGATATTATCGGAGAGATTCGCCCTACGGCATCCAATGGGCACAGATACATCATAGTCGCAATTGACTATTTTACCAAATGGGTAGAGGCAGAATCCTTCAAAAAGATAGACGCAAGGGATATGGCCAAGTTCATAGAGAGGAATCTGATCTGCAGATATGGCCTCCCTCACCACATAGTGTCTGACAACGGGGTGCAGTTCATGGGGGAAACCAGGAAGCTCCTTGAGAAATATGGTATCAAGCACCATAGATCCTCTCCCTACCGACCACAAGCTAATGGGGCAGTAGAGGCCGCTAACAAAAATGTGAAGAAGATCCTATCCAAGATGGTCCAAACTTACAAAGATTGGGCAGAGAAGCTACCCTTTGCACTGTGGGGATACAGGACAACGGCAAGGACATCTACGGGCGCTACACCATATTCCTTAGTATACGGGACGGAAGCAGTGTTGCCAGTTGAGATAGAGCTCCGATCACTGAGAGTAGTCATGGAAGCCCAAATCCCGGAGGCTGAATGGGCGCGATAGAGGCTATAGCACTTAAACTTACTGGATGAGAGTAGGCTGAAGGCTTATTATCACAATCAGATCTACCAGAAGAGGTTGGCCAGGACATTCGGAAAGAAGGTGAGAAAGCATCCGCTGAAAGAAGGGGACTTAGTGTTCAAGCAGATGAGGCCAGGTATACCCGATATCAGAGGAAAATTCATGCCAACCTGGGAGGGGCCGTATATCCTTAAAAAGCTGTTGTCTAAAGGAGCTGCAATCTTGTCAGATAGCGATGGAAATGAATTCAAGGAGCCGATCAATGTCGACAGACTCAAAAGGTTCCATGGCTAAAGAACAAAATAAAAAGAAGAGAATAAAATGCCCTGCAGGTTGAAAATCGAAAAAAGGCGGCTGTGCTAAAATTGGGCGCCTCGACAGGGTGAAAACCGAAAAAAGGCATCCTGTGCAAAAATTAGAGGCACGAGAGAAAATGTCCAATCGTGAAAACCCGAGAGGGCCGATTGGTAACAGGAGTTAATGCTGTTAAAATTTCATTTCATGTATTAATAGGGCATACACGGTTAAGTAAATGTCAAAACTGATCATGTATGCTGAAGTTACATGGAAATGTACACAATTTCGTGAAATAGAATGAATATTATTCTCTTCATTTTCGTCATTTTCTAGTTCTACATTAAAAAAATGTAGCACCAAAAGAGATACATACGTAAGCTAAGCTAAGCTAAGTCCTACTGCTGCTCTCACCGACCAGATGCTTGAGCCCTCGTGTCCTGTTATTAGATGCTGGGCTAAGGATCCACTTCTTGTACTCGCTAGTTGAAGCCACAGAATGATTGCCGAACCTTGGAATAACAGTCTTCACTGGCAGCTTGCTCCACAACTCATAATACCGAGAAGCAAACGCAGCCGAAAGAGCTCCTCCTCGAAAAGACAAAGGAACCCTCACCACATCCTGGGTAATCCCGAGCTGACGCGTACATCGAGAAGTGATATAGAAGGTGGCTTGACGGAGCCCACAGAGGGGAACACACCCCGATGGCCCATCAATGACCACATGAGACAGTGGGAGCTAGGCAGACGTGAAACTGATGTCGTCATCTGACAGCTCGCCAAATCTGGTAATGCCTTCACCAACGGTGGCACATTCACACAGTCATCGATGCGGAAGGAAATGGCTCGGTGAATACTGTGGAATAACTCAAGGAGGTGGCTCAGACAGCATCCTCAGTTTCTCTTGCAGCCAGATCTAAAAAAGAGAAAAAAAGAAAAGAAAAAAAAAAGAAAAAAAAAAAAGAAGAAGAAAAGAAAAAAAAGCCGTTGGAGTAAGTAGGGTTTACTTCAGGCAAAAATAAGGCACAGGGTTGTGTGAAAATCCGAAAGGACGCACCTCCCGCTAAGAAAAGCTAGTGTGAAAATCCATAAGGGATGCACTACCTTTAAAATAATGACATACCTGGAGCAATAAGGGGCTACCGATAAAGGTAGTGGTGGATCCAGAACTCACAGCGTCTAAACCCAGAATGGTCTCAGCCAGAATAAGCGGGAAGGGTGATGATCCCCGATGAAAGTCGCTCAGTGCTCCGAACAGGCGAAGATCACCTGTCAAAACCCCTGGAACAACAGTGAGAAAGTTCACCATTCAAAACAAAAATATGATGCTTACCCGGTAGGTGGGGATGTCAATGAACTGATCTAGAGCCTCGACCAGTGGCTCCAATGCAAAGGAAGAGCCAAGAGAAATCAGCCGGACGACCTCAGAAGAAGGTATGCCGAGGGCCATAGCTATGTCCCGAGTCTGGAGTAGGCCACAGCGGGGGACGCAGGACGGAACGCTAGGAGGGAACCAGGCTCCGAGAATGGCAGCTAACTCCTCAGGCAGGGGGCACAGCTCCTGGTAAGTGAACTGGAAGACGTGAAACCGGGGGTTCCAGAAGTGGGTCACCGCCAGAAGAAGGTTCTGATCAACTTTGACCCGACACAGATAGTTTAGCCCAGACAGAGAGGAAAGGGCGCCTTTTTCCCAAGTGTGTTTGTCATCTAGGATACGGTGCATTCTTTGGACTAGAGAGGAAGACATTCTAAGAAGAATAAAGGCCTCAAGATGTTGGGAAAAGGAAAAGACACAAAAAGAGCAAAATTTTTGGAAGAATTTATAGAAAGGCATCACCGACGGCCTACCCGTCTCTCCCAAGAGACGGCCTGCCCGTCGGTAAAGATCCACCTGACAGATGCATACGTCAGCATTGCATTAATCACGCGCATTCATTACGCATTAATTGGAATGATAGACGGTCAGCCCGTCGGTCGCTCCTACAGACGCTCAGCCCATCGGTCACGAAACTCTATATAAGGGCGAGTGACAGACGGACCAGCGGCGTTGTCACTTTCACTCTTCCTCTCAAAAACAGTTTTTTAGCCTTTTTTGTGCATTTTAAGCTGTCTTTCTCATTTTTTTCTTGCAATTTCTTCATCTTTTCGCGTTCTCCACTCACCGGACGCTCAGACATTCATATTTCTTCAGTTTTCTACACTTTTCGCGACTTCAAGTAAGTAAAATAACTACTTTTTATTTAATTTAATTTATTTATTCATTCATTCTTCTTCCTTTAGCCTTAGAAATGGCTAGAACGCTTTAGATGCCTTAAAAATTTAGGGAGAATGCTTCCCGTTTTTTTTATATATTTTGTAGTGCAATTAATCTGAACTTTCACATGATCACATAGGAATAGAATCTTTCTATACCTTTGTTGCCTTAGAAATAGGCTTTCTAGCGTATATATTGTTGTTGAGGCCTGAGGCCATTTATTTTGTGTTGTTGGGGGCACACTCTTGCTGGGGTGCGTCCCATTTTTATCATAATATTGTTGTTGAGGCCTGAGGCCTGGTTTGATGCCTTTTTTATGCAGGAGGTTGGGCACGCCCTTACCGGGGTGCTGCCCAAATTTTCATTTTTTTATTTATTCTAAAATTGAATATTTTTGTGTATAATGCATACCTTGGGGTCTAGAAAGCCCATTTTTATTCGCTTTAAATATTTCCATGCTGATTGCATGTTTACCCTGTTTTGATATGTGCGAAGCATGCTGGGCAACATCCCTTGATAGGACGTTCGCCCCTTTTCATTTATTATCTATTTTTTCAATCGCGTATTTGGGCCGCTGTTGCTCGGGTGAGGCCTAAATGGGCTTTCACCTCGAAAACGAGCCTAATAATGCCTGTTTTTTCAAATTTTCACCATCTAATATTTCTTTTGCAGGATGCCTCCTAGACGCAGAGCACCACAGGCCAAGCCTGAGGTCGTGGTTCCGGCATGGATGGACAATGAGTCAGCTCAAAGATATAGAGCGCTAGCTCAGGTGGAGATTCGGGCTAGCCGCTTCGTGTCCAGACCGTTCTAGAGGCCCTAGGGCTGGCCCCTGAGGTCAACATGCTTGTTGAGGGCGTCGGATGGACAGAGTTCCTTGACCCCGCTTTCCAGACCTTCCTAGAGGCTACTCATCAGGTCCTAGCCACCCTCCATTATGGCGGTTTTCAGAGATCAGATACGGAGCCAGGGGTGGTCCAGTTCTGGTTCGATGGCCAGCACTTCAGTATTACCAGGCAAAGATTCGCGCAGGCCATGGGGCTTCCCCCAGAGAAGGGGGTCGAGATCCCACGGTGAGCAGTGAGACGCGCCCACTGGGCGGCCATTGCCTTATCGGGAGTGCTGTATGATCATGATACAGCAAAGAGCACCGTACTGGTGTCTCAGGCACTCCGGTACCTGCACAGAGTGCTATCCAGTTCGTACCTTGGTCTAGCTGGTAATCCAGGGTCGCTTAATGCGATCGAGATCTGGAGCCTTTGGGCTATGGTGGCAGGCCAGCGCCTCAACGTTAGCCATGAGATCTTGGCTAACTTGGTCAGAGTTGGCAGAGGACTGACACCGGTGGTGATAGTGGGAGGAGTCATCACCCGGTTGCTTTTGGGGTTAGGAGTTGCCCCAGACAGGTTGAGAGGACCCCTGGATGAGGGGATCCATGTGGATGCCGCAGCGACAGTGCAGATGGGGATGATCTCCCAGATATCAGGATAGGCAGAGGTTTACAGAGTGTTATTCATCCCTAAGACCAGGCGGATGTTCTCCCTTCCACCTTTGGGTCCGGATCAGGAGCAGCCAGAGCCTGAGCCAGAGCACCAGCCTCCGCAGCCAGAGCTACAGCCCCCTCAGCCTCCTCAGCCTCCCCAGCCTCAGCCTCAGACTGTGCCACCGCCACCACAGCAGGAGCAGCCCAGGACCCCGTCGGATTTTGATATGGAGTTCACTATAGACGAGCTCTTTACGGCTTCACCAGCATCCAGAGCGTCGATGCCGATTCTGTCGCCGAGCATTAGGGTACAAAGGTCTACCCACGGGCCCCCCGAGAGGTATCACCCATATTTCCGGGGCATCCACCTCCGCAGCCCCGCCGCCAGAGCCAGCACAGCAGCAGCCAGCACAGCCTGACTTCTCCCAGCTCCTCACTTCCATGTTCGCAGCCTTGGAGTGACGGCAGGATGAGAGAGACAGAGCTATACACGAGAGGTTAGACCGTCAGCAGGCTGCTATTCAGGAGCAGTCTCGGGGGATAGAGCGATTGGTTCAGGAGCAGGCCGGTTATATCGAGCACACAGCGCGAGAGCAGGCTCAGGTCCTGGAGGCTTTCAGAGACGAGCAGGCGAGGCTGATAGAGTAGATCGTGCAGGGCCAGAGGGAGCTTAGGCAGCAGCTCGCTCATGAGATGGGGACGTCTCAGGACCAGGCGTTTCAGAGGGTTGATATGACCCTACAGATGATCGACGAGTTACTCGACTCTTTGAGATCCCGAGTCCAGGCGATAGAGGGGATTCTCCCACCCTTGTCTCAGACCATGAGGGAGTTCAGAGAGCAGACAGAGCAGCGCCTAGAGCAGATGAGGAAGGCCGCCAGCAGGCAGACCATTCAGATGAGCCAGGCCTTCAAGAAGCTAGGAGGCACAGTTTCAGAGACCTTAGGGTTTATGAGGACTTGTACTCAGCCCTTCTTTGATGGCTATGCTCAGATTAGATTCAGACAGGCCCGTGATGCTGAGGCAGGACCCTCCATGGCTCAGCCTCCACCTCCGGCACAGCCAGCTCCACCTCCACCTCCGCCAGGGACAGTGCACATATCAGATGACGAGGATCTTGATGAGCCCTCTGACTACACACCTTTCTGATGTTCAGGGAGTCACTTTTGTATTTTCACTTTGTATATGCATTGTACAAAAATAGATATTTCTAGTGAAAACATTTTGTTTTCAGTTTTATGCATTTATTAAGTTATTCATGATTCATTCATATTACAGACGAATATATGTTTTCACATTTGCTCAATAAGAAAAATGATGAAAAAATGATGAAAGATGACTCAATAGAAAAGAATATAAATGAAACATGACATGGTAGATAAAGCAAAACCACGCCATTCATGGACATGTTAAAAGATAACAACTCAAACATGAATTAACAAAACCTTTTATCACACAGGTACAGAGAAACATCAATCAGAGCACAAGCACCGATTATAAGTCCGAAACAAGGGCGCCTAAGATTCGTGCCTTTGTGGAATAGGGAACCCATCGAGGTCTCCTTCTCTACAAAACCGGGATTTGTAATCAGAGAGTGCTACATATCCTCGACCCTGCGCAAGCCGAGACGAGGCCAGCAGAAACCGAAGTTGCAGTTAGAGAAACACTGCTCTTCACAGCGGATTTGTAGTCAGAGAGTGCTACATCTCCTCGACCCTGCGCAAGCCGAGACGAGGCCAGCAGAAACAGAAGTTGCAGTTAGAGAAACACTGCTCTTCACAGCGGATTTGTAGTCAGAGAGTGCTACATCTCCTCGACCCTGCGCAAGCTGAGACGAGGCCAGCAAAAACCGAAGTAGCAGTTAGAGAAACACTGCTCTTCATAGCAGATTTGTAGTCAGAGAGTGTTACATCTCCTAGACCCTGCACAAGCCGAGACGAGGCCAACAGAAACCGAAGTTGCAGTTAGAGAAACACTGCTCTTCACAGCGGATTTGTAGTCAGAGAGTGCTACATCTCCTCGACCCTGCGCAAGCCGAGACGAGGCCAGCAGAAACCGAAGTGGCAGTTAGAGAAACACTGCTCTTCACAGCGAATTTGTAGTCAGAGAGTGCTACATCTCCTCGACCCTGCGCAAGCTGAGACGAGGCCAGCAGAAACCGAAGTGGCAGTTAGAGAAACACTGCTCTTCACAGCGGATTTGTAGTCAGAGAGTGTTACATCTCCTAGACCCTACACAAGCCGAGACGAGGCCAACAGAAACCGAAGTTGCAGTTAGAGAAACACTGCTCTTCACAGCGAATTTGTAGTCAGAGATTGCTACATCTCCTCGACCCTGCGCAAGCCGAGATGAGGCCAGCAGAAATCGAAGTTGCAGTTAGAGAAACACTGCTCTTCACATCAAGTTTGTAGTCAGAGAGTGCTACATCTCCTCAACCCTGCGCAAGCCGAGACGAGGCCAACAGAAGCAGAAGTTGCGGTTAGAGAAACACTGCTTTTCATATCGAGATTGTGGCTAGAGAATGCTATACCTCAGCACCACCTACAGGTCAGAACGAGACCGATAGGGATATCTTCACATCGCCGAACAGACTGAGATGAGATCTACCCGGCAAAAGGCACGGAAGGTGAGAACCGCCATAGGTACGCTTTCTTCCTTTCTGTCCTTTCTCTGAGTTTTGGCTCATCTAGGCGCTTGTCCCCTAGTTTCCCCAAAACTGGGGGCAACTATAGGCACCGTGTCCCGGAGCGGTCCGGATCAGAGATTGCCCTATGATGAAATCAGTATCCGAGCCTTTACAAACGGTTTGGGTTCGGAGATTTTAGTCCCATACTCCACGAGAAATGAGTCTTTTCACCTTTTGTAGGCAAAGGGGGGAAGAACGGGAGTTTTCGAGTCAAAAAATATATTTTATCCTACAGACGGCCAGCCCGTCTGTGGGAGGCCAGCCCGTCGCTTAGGGTCACAGATGGCCTGTGGTTTTTTACGACGCCCGTCGGACGGACCCGCTTTTTTCGGAGCATGCTAGTTAGTTTTCCGGAGCACGCAACCTCTCTGACGCCCATCGGTGGAAATGGCAGGGCCGTCGGATGAATCCTTGTGTCAGAAGGATTCTTCCGACGCCCGTCGGTCGTGCCTGGCCTATAAAAGCTTTGAAATTCTTCCTAAAAAAGGTTCCAAAAATTTTCAAGAGGGGAAACTCTGCCGAATTTCAAGCATATTTTCTCTCTCTTCCAGCAAACACACATCAAGAAATTTCTTTTAATTTGAGGATCAAACCGTCAAAATGGAACTAAAACTAATTAGTTTTCTTTGGGTTTTTGATTCCAAAGTCAAACTTTTTGAGGGGTTAAGAAGGAAACAATCTATTTTCCTCTCTTTGATCCTTCATTTCGTTTCTCGTGGAACGTGCGGGACTCTAATCAACACCAAGAATATCGCTAAAGCATTATCTGAGGGTAAATATTTTGGACTTATTCTCCGAGTTATTTCATCTTTATTCTTTATTTTTGCTGTTCTTGTGGCTTTTTGCTTTCACTTTCCTTTATTTTGATTCTCTTCATCTCATTTTATGATAAAAACCCATTTTTGCTTTGAAAAAAAGAGTTTTTCACTGTTTATTTTCGGAGGCAGTGGTGACCGACGGGTCATCTATCTCACCGACGCCCGTCGGTCACCTCACCGATAGACGCCCTCTCTCTTGAGTAAGCGACGGGATATATTGGTCACCTACCGACGCCCGTCGGTCACTCGACAGAGGCCGTCGCTGGGTCCTGTCTCCACTTTTCCAAATCTTTTCTATTTCTTTCAAGTCTTTTAACTCCATTTTATGTTGAGCTTTCATATATTAACATCTTTTAACCTTCTGCGAGCATATATTGATTTTCTTGGACTATCCTGAGCTCGAGGGGCGATCTACCATGCTCGGAGGATTCCGTCTGCTTTAGTTTTCTAACGCTCTTGATTATTCCCTTTATTAGTTTATTCATTATTTATTCTATGTACATGAGTATGCCCTTTTTTTTGTATCCCGTTAAATATAAAAATTGATTAATGTTTTATATTCAATAAAAAGAGGTTTTCATAAACGCAAAATGTCCTATTTTTATCCAATAAAAGCTCATCACAATAAAAATAGCCATTTTGATAATGATGCATGCGAGGACCAAAGTCCTCAAAATAAGCAATGCCCCGATTCGTGTATGTATCGCACCTTTATAAAAGGGAGTTGTATTCCGCTCCTTGTATTATTGTAATTTATTACTTTCATTACTTGCTCATTTACTGCTTTCCAAATGTGAATAAATGCGCCTTTAATCAATTACATCGTGTGGAGAGAGAGCGAATTAATGGTAATTAAAATTTGATCATAAAATAATCGAGGTAGAAATAGATGAGAAGTCCTGAACCCAGCTCTGATCTTTGGGCTCAAAGAGGCGAGAGGTTTACCCTCCAAGACACCTCTTGTGTCATAAGATTTTGGCATTAATCCTAGGCTCCTTAGGGCAAGAGGTTCACCCCCCAAGACCCCTTTGGTTGGCCCAAAATGGATACTAAGCGCAGTCTTAGGCTCTCCGAGGCGAGAGAAACTTTCCCAATGTTCTATTGGGTGGCGACTCCATGAAACCTCCTTGTTGCCCAACATAGACGCACTTGCGATTTATTGCAAGCTGTTAGCGGACCCTCAATTGCCCGATTGCCCTCAAGTGGGCAATCATAGGGGCGGCCAAGTGGACCTCCGGCGCGCGTCACAACAGGAAAATTGTACAGTGACATAATTTGAATAACGAGATGTCATATTCTTAGAGGATGAATTTCCAAAATTGGGCGAAGTGAATCAAGATTTCACTTTTTATGAAACACATGAAGAAGAAGAACCATCAGGATCACTCAATCCGAGTGGGAGGGAATTAGAGGAAGATGGTCAAGACCTTCCTCCACCAAATGATCCGGATGTTCGAGAGCCTGACTCCAGTGGGAGTATTCCTGACTCTAGTGGGAGTATGGAACAAGGCCCTAGTGGGAGCATTTCGAATTATGATGAATATATGAGACATGTTTATCAAGATTTAGAATTACGCAAATCTAAAAGGAGAAGTGTTCCTCGCCGATGATTTGAGTTCGAAGGCTCGAACGAAGTTCTTTTAGTAATCCCATAAGAAGAGCCTAAAAATGTTCAAGAAGCTCTTTTATGCCCATCTGAAGAAAAGTGGATTAAAGCAATGAAAGAAGAAATGGCATCTATGAGATCAAATCATGTTTAGGAATTGGTTGATCTACTTGAAGGATGCAAACCAATTAGGAATAAGTGGATTCTCAAGGTGAAGCAAAAAGCTGATGGTAGTATCGAAAGAAACAAGGCTAGACTTGTCGCTAAAGGGTTTACACAATAAGAAGGGATTGACTACGAGGAGACTTTCTCACTAGTTGTAAGATTTACTTCCATAAGGTTAATTCTGGCCATAGTGGCAAGTTTAGACCTAGAGCTAAATCAAATGGATGTAAAGACTGCTTTTCTCAATGGAGAATTATATGAAGAAATTTACATGGATCAACCTGTAGGTTTCATTGAAAAAGGCAGCAAACATAAGGTTTGCAGATTGAATAGATCGATCTATGGCCTCAAGTAGTCTTCAAGACAATGGAATTTAAGATTTCATGAGACAATCATGTGGAATGGGTTCAATATGATTGATCAAGACCATTGTGTCTATAATAAAAGCTCTGAAAGTAATTTTGTCATTTTAACATTGTATGTAGACGACATACTAATAGCTGGAAATGACAAAAAGTACGTAAATGAAATCAAAGGATGGTTATCATCCAACTTTGAGATGAAAGGTATGGGTAATACAGACTATATTCTTGGAGTTAAGATTTCAAGAGATCGTTCAAGAAGGTTGTTATCTCTTTCTCAAGAGACATATATCAACAAAGTCCTTGAACAATTCAATATGCATAACTGTAAGCCCATTGATACCCCTGTTGCTAAGAATCAGTTTCTCAGGAAAGAGATGTGTCCTAAGATGCCAAATGAGATAGAACGTATGAAGAACTTTCCATATGCCAACGCCGTGGGTAGTCTTATGTATGCTATGTTGTGTACAAGACCTGATATATGCTATGTTGTGGGCATGGTAAGTTGATATCAATCTAACCCAGGAGAAGCACATTGGAAAGAAGTTAAGAGGATACTTAGATACCTCAAAGGTACAGCAAATTATTCTCTACGCTATCAAGGCAAGGATCTGCATTTAAGAGGATATACAGATGCTGATAGGGCAGGAGATGTGGACAATAGAAAATCCACTTCAGGATTTATATTCTTGCTTGGCAAGGGTGCTATCTCGTGGAGTAGCAAGAAAAAACCTGTGTGGCCCTATCAACGATAGAAGCTGAATTTGTCGCTTCTACAGCTGCAGTACAAGAGGCAGTTTGGTTAAAACAGTTTATGGACCAACTAAGAGTTACCACCTCGGAGGAACCGATGAACATCTATAGTGACAATCAATCATCGATAGCTTATATGAAAGATCCAAAATTTCATAGTAGGACCAAGCATATCGACATTAAGTATCAATTTACAAAAGACATTGTTGCATAAGGAGATGTAAACCTATAGTACATTTTTACACATGATATAATAGCAGATCCGTTGACTAAACCCATAGCTAGAGATGTGTTTGTGAGGCACATTAGATCTCAGGGTTTACGTAGAAATTGAGTAGTACTGTTTTTTTTTTTTGTAATCCCTTAAAATTATTATTTATGAATAATAATCAAGTTCATTAGTGGCAATACATGAGTGTGAATGTTTATGGGTAAATATTTACTGTTATTTATTTGAGATTGAGCATGTCAGACAGAGAAGTAGCCCACTCACAAGGGTGTTTACCTTAGTTTTGTCAATGAGTTGGCAAAGATTAAGATGAGGCGAATTTTGAACATATGAGATTGCTCGAGAGCCTGTTCAAAATAAAAGTGCCGTCTTGCAGAAATTATAAGATTTGTCTTGTAAAGGTGCTAGATAGAGACATACATGAAGTTGTATGCTTTGGATTGAGATCCAAATAAGGATTGTGTGAAATCCGATGGTAAGTTAACTACCATGTTCTGTCAAAAAATGCCAGAAGTAGTGACCAAGGGATGGGAAGTCAATATTATTGATCTCAATTTTCCCTATTGTGAGACCCTGCTATTTTTTGACCCTTTGAACCCTTAACTTATCCCTAAAGTACGGTTCAATGTGGCTAACTTAGTTAGTCTCCAAGAGGCAATGGAATAACTTGGGCCTAGCAGACCTAACTAGAAAAGCGAGCTGAATCTTGATGGATGGCATATAGTAAGAAGGGAAGATAGTTTTTAGATCACATTTAATTATTTCGTGGTTCACCGGCTAGCCTATTATGGTCTTTATCAGTAAAGACATAATAGTGAACACGAAAATTGTTTTATGAGATCATGAGTTAAAACAGTGAATATGAAAAGGCAATCTAGGGTTTGGCATACGTGTATAAGAGGATCTCATCTTTTCGAGACGCTGTATATCCATAATAGGTGTATAGCACTAGTTCTCTCGATGTAGGCTGGTCACACGGTCTATCTGCCTGTATAACTGGTGTGGCGCCCCAATACCCCTTGGGAGGATATCGGAGTCGCTACAACGCATGCACATACAGAACACTCATGCGGAAGCGAAGATAAAATCATACAATCACATGCAGCGGAATAATGGTCTTTAACATAACAAAAACATGCCAAAAAGCAAACTCATATATTCTTTTATATATTCAAAATGAAACTATTCTTTTACATTATAACATTTACTTTACATTTATGTTTCATTTACATATCTTATACCTTATACAAAATTGCTTTGCCAAATACATGTCCTATACAAAAGACGCTTTACATTTACATATGCCAAGCTATACAAAACGCTAGAACATGTATACAAAACTATGCCATATACAAAAAGACTTCAATATACTCCTAGTGGCCATGACCTTGCAGATGTGCAACCCTCCGAACCTGTAAACCTACATGGGAAAACACCCGTGCTAAGCGATAACGCTTAGTGGGGATATCACATATAAAAGACTTCTAACGAAGTCACAAGCATAATCATCAAGCATATCATTAGACGATATGCCAATCATCTATAAGCATATAAGGATATAAGCATTTATCATACTTGTAACATACCAAACATATAGTCATTCTGCTATATAACATATCTACTAATCTCATGTAACCTATATCACGTTCATGTTCTTCTAACTCTAATTATCAGCTCATGTAACATATAATATCATGTCATTGCATATCATGTCCATTTATTTACATATAAGCATAAAGCATACTTATAGCATATCTTGTACAAATAGTAACTTCTCATATACCTGTAAGCTCATATAAGCGTTTCAGATGTACGATAGCCATATACTTCTCTAGCCATGTACTATAGCTCTTTAGCATTTATACATCTCTTGTACATATAGACATCATTTCTTATACATATAACAGTATCATCTCTTGTACATTTAACATCAATTCATATACTTTTACATTTTACAATTAGCCCATTGTCATAACATAAGTGGATACGGGTACATGTAGATACCAAGTAATGGAACCAAAACATCTAGAGACCATAGTCTCAAGCCATCTAGAGACCGTAGTCCCAAACATCTAGATACTTTAAGTGTCAACATCTATACATCCGTCAATGCCAAACATATAGACATCCGTCAGTGCCAAACATCTAGCAGCTGCAAATCATCTAACCCTTTATAGGCATGCCTATCTATCCACTTGTATGAGCATCTAAGGCTTATAACCATTATCCCATATCAAAACATGTATGGTCATTCATATACATTTACTTAAACCCATGCTAGTCATGTAATCTACTTCATATCTTACTATACATACATACATGTCATTCTAAACTAATTCACATGTAACTCTATATGCATATCATTGCATACATGGTTCACCATACTCAAGATATTTTAAATATATGCTTGTTAATACGCATCATCATTCATGATTTATCATACTTAATTTACACATGGATATACTCATATATATGCATTAGCACGTTCCTGGTTACACGCATTCTCATTTACACTTATTCACCTTCACATTCTTGTTGTACGCATCCATATTCAAGACTATACATATTCGCATTCAAAACTATAGCAATCGCATTCATGATTTATCATATTCGCATTCACATACTTAATTCATCACACTTAGAACACTTATAGCTCATATATATATTAGTATGCATAATTTATCATACTTAGGATACTCATTTTATAATGATAAATATGTATTGGACAAGTCATGGGAACTCGTGGTGAAGTTCGGGTGCATTTCGGGAAGAAAAACACCCAAAAAAGACAAAACAGGGAGGGGTCACGGTGGTAATGACCTTGTTGTGACCGTGAGGTCCATAAATAGCATTTTGCCTGCTAAAAACATATGTCACGGTGGCAATGAATTTCATTGTGACCGTGACATACCAAAATAAGCAAAACATAAGCTAAACTTCAGGACTGCTTCGCACCACAATTTTGTACAGCCCAAAACGAAGTCTTACACTCAATATTTGGCAATGGTCCCTTCATAACATTTCTTCCTCTATGTCTTATCTTTAAAATGTAACAAGTTTCAGGGAAATTGGACTTGTAAAACATCAGATATGAAATAAACAATATAGACTGTTCCAGTGAACCCTACAAGGTAGAGACACGTCTGTTTGTGCTATTTTTAGGGGTCTTATAGCCAGAATTAGCTCAAAGTCATTTCTGACAAATTTATAGGTATAGAATTCATGGTTGAAATGAAGCAACAGAAACTCAATTTGGAGTTCGGAAACTCTATTTATGCCCGAAATACTATACGGAGGTCTAGTAAGCTATAAGCAGAATTTTCCCTAACACTAGGGTTCATACTCTTCATGCTTATTCACTTAATATGCTCATGGATTTTGTTCAATACTCATCACACATCATGTGCACACTTCAAGTACACCTCTATCAATTAACACATAATCATGCATCAATTATACATCACAGCCAACTATCCAAAACATATAATCAAATAAAATCAACATAAAAACACATAAGAACACATATATCCCAAACCTCAAAAGTAGGTTGCTGGACACTCTCTCACTATCTAGAGCTTCTCCTTGCCCTTAGCCTTCCTCTTATCCAGTAATTCTTGCATAATCAATCAAACACCTACTCTTACTCCATAACTCAAATCACTTAAACCAAATCAGAAATGAGTAGAAGAAAGAGATGAACACAACTTATTAACCACACTTACCTTCTTCACTTAATTCTGTTCTTCAAACTAATCCACATGCAATCAAATTCCAGATTCAAGCATTAAGAAACCAAGTTAAACTCAATGAAAAGAGAGAGATAAATTTCAGAAAAAGGGAGAGAGAGATGGCCGGATTTCATTATGCTCAAATCCAATTTCTGCCTCTTCATATTCTTAAATTGCATGCAAGAAGATTGGCTGGCTCAAGGGAGGAGCCACACGTGGATTCCACTCCTCAGCCTCACCAAAATCCAGCAAATGATCTTTGGCAAATAACCATTCAGTCCCTCTCATATATTCTGTCCTTTAATGGCAACTTTTCCTTTTTCAATTACACCCTTGGCCCATTAATTACTCACTTAATCCAATCTCATTAACACCCTAACATGCAATTGACACTATAATCCGACTAGGGTACACTTTGGGGTATTACAATTCTACCCTCCTTAAGAAATTTCGTCCTCGAAATTTCCACTGTAATAAATAGAAAATCATGCTAGTCAATGCACAAATGTAAATCTTACCAGATGGACTAGCAGGATCTTCAACTTCTTCTCCAATCATGGCAAAGACTTGCCTCTGTCCGCTTAGAGCAGTAGGCCGCTCTACTGTCTCGGACCTTACTTGTGCTCCTCTTCCTCTTCCTCCACTAGTTCTTGTTGATCCAGATACGTTCGCATTTCCTCTATTCACTTGAGAACTAGAATTCTCTTTAATCTCAGGGCAGTTAGCAAACATGTGGTCCATACCTCCGCATTTGAAACATGCTCCTGTAAGTTTCCTGCATGTTCCCCAATGGTTCCTTTGACAGTGCTCACATTTAGGTATTGTGCTACCTCTACTCGAAGGAGGCACAACACTACCCATCGATGTAGGCTCTCTAAATGAATCTTGCATAACCTATCCACTTGCAACTCCTCTAGTCTTCTTACTACTAACTCTATCATTTCCAGATACTTTCCTCTTATGCTCTTTCTTTTGCTTTATTAACTCAGCTTCTTCTAATTTGATAGTAGCCAATACCAACTGATAATAATTCGCTGATTGCATAACAGCCATAGCAGACAAAGGTCCTCTTATAGGTTCTCTTAATCCGTCCTCAAATTGTCGACATCTAAAATCATCTGTTAACAATCCTTTTGGCACATATTTACTCAGTCGACTGAATTCCTTATCATATTCTCCTACTGTCATACCTCTTTGCTTCAAACTCACAAACTCTCTCCACTTCGCTTCTTTATAAGCTTTAGTGATGTACTTCCTTTCAAATTGTTGAGCAAAGAAGTCCCAAGTCAACTCATCCGGTCGTTGGGGATTCCGAAGCACTAGTTCCCACCAGTCATAAGCTGGACCTTGCAATAATGATACTGCACATGTCACACCCTGATCTTGTGGACAATTAATTTCCTGTAATATCCTTTGCGTCCTCTGTAACCAAAACTCAGCCACTTCTGACTGATCCAAAGTAGTCCCACTGAACTCCTCTGCCCCTCTCTTTCTAATCAAGTCTGTTGGAGGCTTAGGGGCACTTAACCTTTCCATTACTTGTATCATTCCTTGCCACAACATTGGGTCACCATAATTCTGACCTACACCTTCTGCTCGAGGTCTCTCTTGTACTGTCGGATTAACTCTCGCAAGATTAACACTACCCGTCGTTTCTCCTACATCCTCACTCGGATCCGACTCCATCTACTACCTACACAGGGTAACATCTGCATTAGGCCACAACTCTAGATAGAATCACATACATGTAATCATTACTCTAACATCTTATCATCCAGAAACAACTACCTAGGCTCTGATACCACAACTTGCGGCATCCCAATACCCCTTGGGAGGATATCGGAGTCACTACAACGAATGCACATACAGAACACTCATGCGGAAGCGAAGATAAAATCATACAATCACATGCAGCGGAATAATGGTCTTTAACATAACAAAAACATGCCAAAAAGCAAACTCATATATTCATTTATATATTCAAAATGAAACTATTCTTTTACATTATAACATTTACTTTACATTTATGTTTCATTTACATATCTTATACCTTATACAAAATTGCTTTGCCAAATACATGTCCTATACAAAAGACGCTTTACATTTACATATGCCAAGCTATACAAAACGCTAGAACATGTATACAAAACTATGCCATATACAAAAAGACTTCAATATACTACCCACCGAACCTGTAAACCTACACGGGAAAACACCCATGCTAAGCGATAACGCTTAGTGGGGATATCACATATAAAAGACTTCTAACGAAGTCACAAGCATAATCATCAAGCATATCATTAGACGATATGCCAATCATCTATAAGCATATAAGGATATAAGCATTTATCATACTTGTAACATACCAAACATATAGTCATTCTGCTATATAACATATCTACTAATCTCATGTAACCTATATCACGTTCATGTTCTTCTAACTCTAATTATCAGCTCATGTAACATATAATATCATGTCATTGCATATCATGTCCATTTATTTACATATAAGCATAAAGCACACTTATAGCATATCTTGTACAAATAGTAACTTCTCATATAAGCGTTTCGGATGTACGATAGCCATATACTTCTCTAGCCATGTACTATAGCTCTTTAGCATTTATACATCTCTTGTACATATAGACATCATTTCTTATACATATAACAGTATCATCTCTTGTACATTTAACATCAATTCATATACTTTTACATTTTACACTTAGCCCATTGTCATAACATAAGTGGATACGGGTACATGTAGATACCAAGTAATGGTACCAAAACATCTAGAGACCATAGCCTCAAGCAATCTAGAGACCGTAGTCCCAAACATCTAGATACTTTAAGTATCAACATCTAGACATCCGTCGATGCCAAACATATAGACACCCGTCAGTGCCAAACATCTAGCAGCTGTAAATCATCTAACCCTTTATAGGCATACCTATCTATCCACTTGTATGAGCATCTAAGGCTTATAACCATTATCCCATATCAAAACATGTATGGTCATTCATATACATTTACTTAAACCCATGCTAGTCATGTAATCTACTTCATATCTTACTATACATACATACATACATGTCATTCTAAACTCATTCACATGTAACTCTATATGCATATCATTGCATACATGGTTCACCATGCTCAAGATATTTTAAATATATGCTTGTTAATACGCATCATCATTCATGATTTACCATACTTAATTTACACATGGATATACTCATATATATGCATTAGCACGTTCATGGTTATACGCATTCTCATTTACACTTATTCACCTTCACATTCTTGTTGTACGCATCCATATTCAAGACTATACATATTCGCATTCAAAAATATAGCATTCGCATTCACGATTTATCATATTCGCATTCACATACTTAATTCATCACACTTAGAACACTTATAGCTCATATATATATATTAGTATGCATAATTTATCATACTTAGGATACTCATTTTATAATGATAAATATGTATTGGACAAGTCATGGGAACTCGTGGTGAAGTTCGGGTGCATTTCGGGAAGAAAAACACACTAAAAAGATAAAACAGGGAGGGGTCATGGTGGTAATGACCTTGTTGTGACCGTGAGGTCCATAAATAGGCATTCTGCCTGCTAAAAACATATGTCACGGTGGCAATGAATTTCATTGTGACCGTGACATACCAAAATAAGCAAAACAGAAGCTAAACTTCAGAACTGCTTCGCACCACAATTTTGTACAGCCCAAACCGAAGTCTTACACTCAATTTTTGGCAAAGGTCCCTTCATAACATTTCTTCCTCTATGTCTTATCTTTAAAATGGAATAAGTTTTAGGGAAATTGGATTTGTAAAAGATCAGAAATGAAATAAACAATATAGACTGTTCTAGTGAACCCTACAAGGTAGAGACACGTCTGTTTGTGCTATTTTTAGGGGTCTTAGAGCCAGAATTAGCTCAAAGTCATTTCTGACAAATTTATAGGTATAGAAGTCATGGTTGAAATGAAGCAACAGAAACTCAATTTGAGTTCTGAAACTCCAGTTATGCCCGAAATACTATACGGAGGTCTAGTAAGCTATAAGCAGAATTTTCCCTAACACTAGGGTTCATACTTTTCATGCTTATTCACTTAATATGCTCATGGATTTTGTTCAATACTCATCACACATCATGTGTACACTTCAAGTACACCTCTATCAATTAACACATAATCATGCATCAATTACACATCACAGCCAACTATCCAACACATATAATCAAATAAAATCAACATAAAAACACATAAGAACACATATATCCCAAATCTCAAAAGTAGGTTGCTGGACACTCTCTCACTATCTAGAGCTTCTCCTTGCCCTTAGCCTTCCTCTTATCCAGTAATTCTTGCATAATCAATCAAACACCTACTCTTAGTCCATAACTCAAATCACTTAAACCAAATCAGAAATGAGTAGAAGAAAGAGATGAACACAACTTATTAACCACACTTACCTTCTTCACTTAATTCTGTTCTTCAAACTAATCCACATGCAATCAAATTCCAGATTCAAGCATTAAGAAACCAAGTTAAACTCAATGAAAAGAGAGAGATAAATTTCAGAAAAAGGGAGAGAGAGATGGCCGGATTTCATTATGCTCAAAACCAATTTCTGCCTCTTCATATTCTTAAATTGCATGCAAGAAGATTGGCTGGCTCAAGGGAGGAGCCACACGTGGATTCCACTCCTCAGCCTCACCAAAATCCAGCAAATGATCTTTGGCAAATAACCATTCAGTCCCTCTCATATATTCTGTCCTTTAATGGCAACTTTTTCTTTTTCAATTACACCCTTGGCCCATTAATTACTCACTTAATCCAATCTCATTAACACCCTAACATGCAATTGACACTATAATCCGACTAGGGTACACTTTGGGGTATTACAACTGGAGAACTCGAATAGAAATCATTCTGTCATGTGTGAGTGGGAGATGTTGGAGTCGGGATGCGCCCATGACTCCCGAAATGGACCCGAATCCATATCTATCCGGGAATTCCACAAATATGGAAAGAGTTCCATATCTTGTTTTAATTAAGGGATTATATCCCTTAATATTTTAACTTCCCTCTTAATGCAAAAGGGAAGTTACATCTTTCCCAATAATTGCCATTAAAAAAAGGGTAACTCCCCTAATAGGAGATATTCCCATTATGGAGCATTCATCTCTTTTGGGAGATGAATCTCTATAAATAGGATAGTTTTCTTATGAGAAAACAATAGAAAGAATTTGCATATACCAAAACTCTGTCGGTTTTACCCCTCGCTATTTTCACTTCAAGTGGTTTTCTGTCGGTTTTACCCCTCGCTATTTTCACTTCAAGTGGTTTTTAGACTGTGATCAACCTATTGTCATCCCGCTTGTGGATATCAGCCAGACCAGTGATGCCAGAAGGGATCCTTATTGATGCTTCTGCTATTTATTTGCGCTACAAGAGGCAGGTAGCGTATAACCCGATTATGTTACCTCCATATGTGCATGTGGCATATTATTTTTCCTTCAATTACATAACTATTAACATCTATTTTAGTATTATCCAATTATTATTATTGTTATTATTATACACATTTTACTACATTTTTTTATTTAAATATACTTAACTCTTTTAATTTCCTTAAGTACAATATATAGGTCTAAATTTTCTTTTGGGCCTTTCATTAACAATAATGCTATCGAATTACCATCTGGTACCCATATTTCTCTATATATTTACAATTATATCTTTTATTGTTCACTAATTACCATTTAATCATTTTTTCACAATTACTTCCTTCTTTGATGTATAACAATTACTATTTAGCCTTTACACTTTCTTTTATGCTTAATTACATTTGAAATCTTTATTTTATCATTTCCCCTATACTTTATTATATAATTATCAACTTCCTATAACAATTACACTTATTAATCATAATTCCTGTCGAATTATGACTTAATCCGTTTTAATAGGCATTTTATGAACAATTTACAGTTTAGTCCATCAACTTCATTTTGTTTTTGATCTTACCCTTCCTTTTCACTACAGTCCCTTTTATGCCATTTTTTATTTACTTGTAACTTTAAATTCATTGCTTATCATATAAAATCACCATTTAGTCCCTAAATGCCATCTTTATATCAAATTACTTTTTCATTTTTTATTTACTATCATTTTTTTTCTTAATTTACCATTTGTTCTCTTATTCCTTTACCTTTATTATCTTATTCATTCTTTTTTATAATTATTATTTTACCCTTATTTCTTATGCATCTTTACAATTTAGCCCCTTTTTATTCCATTTCCTTAATTACCATTTATTTACTCATTTATTTCATTTTTATTAATTTGCCCCTAGTATCAATCCGGTAGAAATCTTCGAACCGAACACACGAGTCGTGGACCCCACATATCCAGTACACTATAGAGTAATCCCGAATGACCACTCATTCACTTTCATTGCAATTCACTGTACACTTTATCACTTTAACACTTTATCATTTTTACACTTTAGTAGACCGTTATTGGCCTCCTGATGCAAGTCGTCATGACTTACTACCGCTGTATAAGTGTTCCTATGGCTAGCCATCTATATCTTGAGCTAGATTTGACCACCATACTACTACTAAGGGCAAAGTATACTTTTCATTTAGTATTTATTCGATAATTCACTTATACATTCAATTTTTACAATATTTATCATTCAATTTGCACTATATAAAATCATACATTTTCCATACACATATCGTGGTATATTAATAACACTAGTATTATCAATCATAATTCACTTTTATTTAAGCACTTTAACACACATTTATTTCCTTGCATATATATATATATTTTTTTTCATTTGCTATTACACTTATCATCATCGTTATTCCATATCATACTTCCATATCAATTTTCTTAACTCATATATAAGTTAATTATTTACATAAAGTCCTTTATACTTTATTAGTATACTATTTGACCAACCTACGTTTTATACCATATTTTATTTCTTTTTCCCATTCATTCCAATTTTTATGTTACCAATTATCTATGTTTAACTTACTGACACTATCATTTTATCTTAAATATACATATTCAATAGTATTCACTTTGGACATATATATCCAATTAAATTCTAAAATTTTTCAATGAATTTCTATACAATTAATTTTAATTTCAATATTCATTTTAAAATATTGTAATCATAAACTAGCAATTTAATCTATTAATTACCCCATTATTCCATTTGACTAACATACTTTATTTCTACCTTTAGTTCTTTTTCCCTCCATTTCACTTTCATAGTAATTATTATTTACTTTATTCTTTACTTATACCATTATTTCCTTTAAAAAATATTATGTTCTATTTGTTTCACTTAAGACATAATACAATGCTAACTTAAATTATATTCAATTAAACTCTAAAAATTCCCAATTATTTTATATATCATTCTTTTCATATTCTAATTCATTTTCTATCATTTCTTTCACTAAATTAACAAAATATAGACTAACATACTATTCTAAATCATTCGGCCAAAGTGTTATTTTCCTATTTAAATTTATCCTTTCTTCATTTATCACTAATTCCATTATCTAACATGTCAATTAGCATATATCTAACATTATTTTACTTTAATCATTAAATAAATCTAGACTAAACCCTATAATCCTATTCGTCCCTAATTAAAATTTTCACCACAATTTGATTCTTTCAATTCTAGGCATTTTTCTCTCTATTTTCAACTCCATTAACATGCCTATATACTTAATTAATTTATCATTCAAATACCACACCTTCACATAATTAATATAAACTAAAACCTATACAAAAATAATGGAAAAAGAGGAATATTGTATCCACTGACCTTAAAACCTTGCTTTTCACATTTTAAGCTTTTTTTCCTTTACTTTGTTCTATGATTTCTCCTCCCCTTCCTTTCTTCCTTCCATGGCCGAATTCATCCTCATAGAAATCCCTCAAATTTCTTCTTCCATAATTCAAATTAAACACATACTAATGTTAATTGGCTTCAAATCTACCCATAAAACTAATTAAACCATTAAAATCTAACTAATTTGACTTACTTGATTTTTTCCCAAAACCTTATCTCCCTTAATTTTCTTCACTTCTATGACTCAAATCATGCTCCTGAAATTACTACAGATGGATTTAGGGGCTTAGAATTATTTTGGGTAAGATTTAGCATGATTTTGGTAAGAGAAAGAAAAGAATTCCATGAAGAAATGGATAGAAAGGAAGAAATGTAGAGAGAGATGGAGAAATGGGAGATGCTTCACGAGAAATCTAATTTTTCCATCTATTTATAGCCCCTCATAATGGGCCATTCTAGTATCTTCTAATTGGGCCAACCCAATTAGCCAAAAGCCCATTAATTAACTATTATATGTCCGTAATTTATTTCTCTCTCTTTCTAAGTTCAATTCCTCATAAAAATGCTTTCATAATTCTGAAAATATATTTATTAGGTTCCACGAATATTTTCGGGTCAATCGGAGACCATTTTTCGGTCCGATAATTATTTATCTTTCCAATAGCCGAAATTCCAATGTCAATATAAAATTAATTTTTCAATACCATTAGATTTTGTTCATTCATACAAGCTTATCCATATTTTTGGATTATTTTTTTGAGATCCGTAGCAAAAGTTATGGTCTAATCAAACTTGGGTTAAAATTAGTCAAATCGAGATGATTTTTCTTGATCAGAGTTGACAGACGCCCATCCCTTATCCAAAGACGTTCGTACATCATTGAGGGATGGCCATCGCTCACCAAAATTGCCCAAAACTGAATTTTTAACTTATTTTTGCTTTTTCAATACCTATTTGACCTCCATGTGACCCCAAATTTTATATTCAAACGCCCGCTGACATACTCTATCCAATGGTCCAATAAAAAATTTTTCGATTTTCAGAGATACTATTCCTGGCTCAAAAATGACTATTAACGAAAATTATGATTTTGGGCCATTACAGGTTGGATCGGATTGAATTTGTGATCAAATTCATTTTTTTAACATTAAATTGATTGATGAAAATTAATTAATGAATTTCTAATTATTGAATCAAATTTTAATCCTATAATACTGAGTTTTTAATCCTAATAATCAATTGTAAAATTTAACATGAAATTTTAGCACCCATTAAGCAAATTTAGAAATAAAAACAAAGAACATATTATGCGATACGATTAAGAGAATCAATGTGATACCTCGATTTTCACCCTAATAGTTTTGAGCTTATGTGTGTGGGGTCTTAGTGTGGCCATGGTGTGTTTTATGTCTTTGTATGCGTGTATATTAGGAAGTTTAAGGGTATTATTGCATGATAATTTTAATTGTGTAGTTTAATTGTGTGGTGGGGAAAAGATAAAGGATTAGAAGTGAACTTTGCTATACCCACCACAAGATTATGACACTTGGAGGATGGAGATGAGGAAAGAGAAGGAGTGGTAAGTTGACTTTTGTGGGAAGAGAGAGAGAGTGGAAGAGGAAATAAGCTTGGATGTGTTCTTTTCCCATTCTTTCCTCCCATTCCAGCTTCTTTTTCTTCTTCTTCTTCTTTTTCTTCTTCTTCTTCTCTTTACTCATTTTATTTCCTGGAATTGCTGTGATTCACGGGTGGGTTTAGCAAGTTCCAGATTTTTGGGTAAGTGGTTGTCTTCTTCTTTTTCTTTTTCTTCTTCTTCTTCTTCTTCCCGTTGGTTGATGTGTGTATGTGGTTGTGTTTGAGTTTTGAGTAATTTGTGTGTTTTGGGCATGGTTGGTCAGAAATTCCTACTAGAGATCCCAAGGGAAAGGAGAAAGCAAGTGGTAGTACCACCAATTGATTCTTTGTGGAGCTTAGGAATTGAAGGTTTGGGAATTGTGTGTGATTTTGGATATTTGTCTTTTGAATTTTTGTTATAATTTCTAGAAATTATGGAATTAAACTTGTTTATATTTGTATGATTGATATGGGTTTTGACTAATTTTGAGTAGAAGTGAGATGGAAGTTGTGCATTGAGGGAAAGATTGGATTTATGTGGACTTTGGAGGAAAATTCTGGATTCTTGAATTTTGATGTTCAAATTGTTTCTTTTGTCATTTTGATTCTTCCTTAAAGTGTAAAATTTAGATATTTCTATGGGTAATATGTTATGGATGCTTGTTGTTGATTGTGTACAAGCTTGGTTATGATTTGGGATGGTTTTTGTGCCGAAGGTTCTGTGCAGATCGATATAGACACCGGGTCCTGAGGCAGTCCAGACCAGGGTTACCCAATGATGATAACATGCCTGTTCACAAGCAAAAATGTTGGAAGCAACGATTTCCTTGTAAAAATTTGCTTTTTAGGAATTAAAAAATTAAAAATAAATATTTTAAAAATTAAAAATGAAAAAGGAGCTTAGAAGTATTAATTTTAGGTCAAAAAGTTTTAATTTAAAAAAAAAACTCGGAGCGTAACGGCTGCCGAGCACTCCCAGTGCTACCCGCGCTCCCGCGGAGAGCAGTGCGCAGCGCAGGGCCGCAACTCGCCCAGTCTAGCCCCCAGAGCATGATAGCCTGCCGATTTCGCCCAGTTTCGCCGAAAATCCATTTTTTTGCCCCAAAATCCGGGATTTTGAGTCCAATTTGGACTTTAAATTATTTTTTTGAAATAATTAAAAATAAAAGCTAATTTTATCAAGAAAAAAATAAGAAAATTAGATTCAAATTTATTTTCTTTTCCTAATAGAATTACGACTTTTTATTGATTGATATAAATAGTTTGAGATGGAAAAAACCAACAGAGAGAGCCTCCATGATTTTTCTTTACCTCTTATTTTGAGAGAATTTCTTTTCTCCTTCTTTCAGATTTCTCTTTTTAAATTAACAAGGATCAATTGAGATTGGAAAAATCAATTTTCAATTCTTAATCATCCAAATTAATTTTTTGTTTTCTCCATAAACAAAAGGAAATAATTTTCACTTCTAAATTATTTTGTGGAATTTTTCAAGGAGATCAATCATCATTCTTCCATCAAATCTAAATCTGAGGGTAAATTTTCTGGACTCCAAACTAATTATTATTTTCATCTTATTCTCTTATTTTTGATTTAATTATTTTTTACTTTTTATTCATGTAAATATTACTTTCTTGATTTTATTTTTAACAAGTAATTAATTAATTAATTTTACTTTGATTTCTTATTATTTCTAACATGTAATTAATTTATTTATTTTATTTTGATTGATCGTTTTTTGCCATGTACACATTTATGTTTATTGTGATAACATGTAAATAATTGATTCAATCATGTCAATTTTGCATCTTTAATTCAATAATCCCATTTTGCCAACTTGATCAAATTGTTTGTGCTTTTCTTCTTTTCCCTTCGCATGATGGCCACGTGAACAGTGGCCATCTTTGCTTCATTTCCCCTTTAATTTCATCTGGTTTTGTCTGCACACGCATCTTTATTAATTTATTCTCACCTTTATATGTTTTATCCTTTTATTTATTTGTTTTATTTACTTGATTGGCTTAATTAATATATTCGTTAGTTGGATTCATTTAATTTAATTTGGTTCATTATTTTATTTTATGTATTTCATTTAATTTGATTCATTATTTTATTTTATGTATTTTATTTGATTTAATTACTAACCTTAATTTTCTTTTCACCTTTTTCTTTTTGCCTACAATACTTGTCTTTTTATTTGAGCATGATTTATGGGCGAAGATGGAGGATCGAGGAATTAGGAGTTTTATTTTCGTTTGCGTATTTAAATTCCTCATTTTCCTTTGTTTCGATTTATTTGTCGCATTTGTGTATTTTATGTAAAATTGTTTATTTTTATGCATGTTTAGTAAAAATCATTAAAAATATTTTTATTAATGAATTGGGTTTTTTCTAATAAATGGACCAATGTCCTATTTTAACCAATAAAATTTCACTTTCAAAAAGATAATTAATTTTTATAAAATGGGATCACTCATCCTAGTTTTCTCAATCAATGCCCAAAAATAATTCTCCTACTTTTAAGTTAATAAAAGGAACCAATGTTCCCAAAATTCAATAAATCTCTCGATTTATGTATGATGTATTTTATTTTATTAATCTTTTTATGTAGTTATTTATTTATCATTTTGGTTTTAGGGCAAGTTTATTCATTTATTTATTTACGTCTTTTTTATTTTGGGGATTGTTTTGTCCCATATTTTTTACTTCTAATTTATTTATTGTTTTATTTACTTTTTTTATTATTACTTTCTAAAATGTTTGGAATGCACTTTAAATTTATTACATGATCGCGTGAGATGAGAGATGGAATTTCAATTTCATAAAAACTCATTTATAAACTTAACTTAAGGCAATAATAAGAGTGAAGTTCCGAACACCTTCTCTGGTTTAAGACCCCCGACGTTAGATGACCTTTCCCAATTTTTTGGAAATTGGGTGGCGACTCCAAAATGTCTCAAAGATGCCTAAAGGTTTTGTGGGATTAGATGAACCTCCCAATGTACTATTGGGTAGGGGATTCCAAAATGTCTCGTGTGACCCAAAATCTAGACGCTAACCCTTATCGGACCCTCAAGGCGGGCTGGGATCCGGGGGCCACGCGCATCACAGTTGCAACTCCGCTGGGGATGATCGAAACTTTTCTTCAAAAGTGAATTAAGTTAAAATTATAATTGAGTTGTTAAGAATTAAAAATTCCATTTTTATTCAAAAATTGCATTGCTTCCATTAGAGCCTTAGAACTATGCTAGTTGGTCCCTTATTTTACCCCAGTGCATTCCTAAAACAAAGCCCTACTCTCACTCATTTTAAGGAAGTGCTTGGGATAATCACCAGCCCAAGCCTTGTACCATTAAATGGTATATCAAATGGAGACCTAATTGGTCGTTATGCTCGTCATGAGCTAAACACATTGGCAGGGACCATGCTTGGGTAGACCTAAAGTAACACCACCCTTGACCAAAGCTCATGTAATGGCAATAGAAATTTCCACTAGGTAATATGTTCCTTATTACGATGCTTATTACGTGGGCCCTTATATATTGAATCAACTCACACATATTAATTGGGCACTCATCAAAGGCTTTCATGTCCCAGTGAGCCCATTTTTAGTCTATTTAAAAGGTCCAAATACATAAAGGCCAAAACCCATAAGCATGTGCTTTAAACTAAGAGTGTTGTGCTGCTAGTTTCTCACCATGCACCATACATGTCCATTTGGTTCCCCGCTAACCCATGGGCCAGGCCCACCTAGGAAAGAGACTGCACGACCTCCTGTGTGGGAGTAACAAGGTTCGAAGGATCTATTTGCATGCATGTTATTGTCTATGCTACATCAACACGATCATGCATCTTTAATGTCATTCACGCATCATACTAACAATTTGACTCTCTCAGCTATCATAGGCCGGTCAATTGGTAAGGAGAAACCCATTCTTTGAGTCGCTAGAGCGAGTGTCGCATTGGGGTTCAGGGTCACCCTCAGATAGCACCGAATCCTTGCCTTCAGGATTATCATTAAATATGGACAACTAAAAAGCAAATGCAACCTGGGCTATTGTCATTAAGGAGATAAACCGAAGGACCTAAGAAATGGAGCGCAGATTTAAGGAATTCGAACATAAATGATGGCAATGATGGGCAACTTAACTTTTGCTCTAACATCGCCAGTTGGCCAATAACCTGCCGCTCCTACTGGAGGATAGGCCAAACAGAATTTGGTAAGAGAGGTACCCACGGCAACGATTGTAGAACCACCTCCTGCTGTTGAGCCTAGAACTTTTGCAAAGGTTGAGCCTAAAAGAATTGGGGAGCATAGGCCTGAGGAGGATTTTATAGAGGATGAGCATGAGGAGTCTATGTCAGTAAGAGCTAGACCTCCTAAAGAGGATCCCGCCTTGAGAAAGATAGAAGAGAAAGTTGAGGCGATGGCCCGTTTATTGTCTGGCGGGAAGGGGATAAGCCCCGAGGATAGGGATTTAGAGGACGAGAAAATGCTTCCTCAAGGATTTAAAATGCCCGAGCTGCCCAAGTTTGATGGCACATTAGATCCATCTGCTCACACCAAGCAGTACACGCTTATAATGAAGGGAACTAGGCTTACCAAGAGACAAAAGGTGGAATATTTCTGCCTCGGCTTGACTGGGCCTACTGTGGACTGGCACCACTATTTGTATAGGAGAACAAGAGAAGATTGGGACCTATTGATCGAAGAGTTCCTCAAATAGTATGATTGTAGCACCCGAATGGAGGTTACTTTGAAGGATCTGGAACTACTTTAACAGAAATCTGATGAGTTATTCCATGAGTATCTTACTCGATGGAGAAATCAGGTAATGGAAATGAAAAGGAAGCCGAATACTCTAGATCTGATTCGATTATTCATTCGAAATACCAGTCCATATCTTAAGGAGGGACTAAAGATGAAGAGGCTCAAAGATTGGGAGTCTCTAAAGGACATAGCTATCGAAGCATAGGGTGAGTACCTAGCAAAGAAAGCAAGCCAAGGTAACTTTACTGAAAAAAAATTTAGGAACTAGTCGAGGTATAAATTAAGCAGTGCTGGGGGTAGTAATGACGGGAATGATAAGACAGCTGAGGTTTTAGCTACCGAGGTCGGGCAAACTCAAAAGTACTATTCCAATTTGGGCCGCTCTCTATCCTGAGTCTTAGAGAAATTGACAAAGGAGGGGAAGCTGAGACCACTATTGCCCAAGCTTGCTATGAATCAAGGACGGTCAGGGCACAGAGATGATATGTACTGTTCCTACCATCAACACACTGGGTACTTAACAGATTATTGCCAGACTTTGAGGAAGAAAATCCAAGATCTTATTGATTCCAAGGAGATCACTGACCCTGAGAAGAGGGAGAAAAAGAAGAAGAAGATGGGATATAATGCAGTCCCCCCACCGTAAATATGATTGGGCCTTGTGAAGGAGAATATTATGATTTTTTTCAGTTGCTTTGTTCTTTTATTCCAAGAACTTCTTATGACAATCCTTGCAATTTCAATAAGATGAATGATTTTTGCTTATTTGCATGAATGTTTCTAATGATTTCATTTCACATGATCATGATGCATTCGTGTTTTACATTAATTCAATTAATACGACTATATTTAATCTCAGAACTTTGGAAAATCCAAAGAAAATCTTGATGGTATCTGATATAACTCCTAAAGAGAGAGAAATTCAAAGAGATGAAAGAAAAAGAAAGAAGAAAAATAAAAGAGAAAATAAATAGATGAAAAAAAAACTAGTTGCAATTAGGGGATTAGACGAAAACACACTAAGAGCACTAGAAGCTTTCTTATTACCCATCAAAGCGATCCCTGGATAAGACAGAACCTAGAAAATAATTTAGGCAGACTTTCTTTGTATAGCTCTCTAAATGACTATTTTCTACCTTTATTTCGCAATCGCTTGCTAGCCCTTTGAGCCTTTATGCTGGTATGCTAAATGCATACCGATTTTGTTGTTACACATGTTGAAACTATCCTTCGCCTAAAATGATTTTTATCTCCCCTTAGAAGAATGGCCACTCCAGTAAGGAAGGATGTACCTCATTGATAATTTTTTGGGCTATCAAAAATCACCCTGATAAGGATGAGTTTACACTTCAGGAAGAGAGTTCAGCTATTCACAAACTCTGCATAGTCAGAGACACAAAAAAGAAAGAGAAAAAGGCAAAAAGAAAAAGAGAAAGGAGAAAAAGAAAAAAGAAAAGGAAGTAGAGCCCAAGATAGTAACCACTTGACGAGTTTCAATGGTTATCTTTTTTATTGTTATTCTAGTCTTGATGAGCTAAAGTGTTATCAAGCCCTAATTCAAGAATACCTTTATAATATGCAATTGGGTTGAGAATGGTCCTCCCATCAGTCGAGTCAATATTGCGGCCATTTTTCTCTAGTGACCTGATCCTTCTTTGATAGCCATCTACCTAAACCCAACATTACAACCAAAGTAAGACCTCTTGATTCTTGGTTCAGTCTTATCTAATTAGTAGAGATGACCTTATAATAAGCTTTGGTACATAGGAAGAGGTATATGGTGTTTCTTGAGCTTCAATTGGGAAGCCACAAGTGCATTTAGGCATTTGAGTTGAGTCTTATCCCCAACGTTGCATCTACAATCTGTGTTCAAAAAAAAAGAATTGGGGGTTGAGAGAAAATTTTCAATCACGAGAACCCGAGAGGGTTGATTGATAACAGGAGTTTGATGCTTTTAGGATCTATCCCGAGATTAGATGAGATTTTGTACTTTTGAAATTAATGCCAAATAATGATCATGTGTCATGAAATCAGACTGAAACGTATGCATTTGTGTAATGATATGTTGATATGATCAAAACAATCCATGTTGCATGTTTAAAGCTGTCCAATTCTGGTGTAAAGCTAGCACATTGTTGCTATCTATCCCCTGCTATTCTCACTGTTCAGATGCTTCGGCCAATTCATCCTACCGTCAATTCTGAAGCCAAACCTAAGGCACCTTCATGAGGACAATCAAGCCCATGCAACCATGATCTAGAATGTAAGCACATGTAGGTCACCCATAAGGGTTCTCCAATAGCACCTTCAGACCCAATTACAATTCAAAAAATTAAAAAAAGCTACTGGATTGGGTTTCCAAGCAAAAATTAGGCACAGGGTTATGTGAAAATCTAAAAAGGACACATTTCTCGCAAAGAAAAGTTAGTGTGAAAATCCATAAGGGACGCACTACATTTAAAATAATGACTTCTGATACCTGGAACGATAAGGCAGCATTACTTCAGATAATCTCTTTTCGAGCAGATAATGCATGAGTCAGGACACAAGTTAAGGCCTTGGGGGCAAAATGCTCATTTGACCGGGGACAAAGATGCGCACGGGTCGGTTCTTTTTGGAGGGATTATGGGTCATAATTTTTAAGCCAAGACAACACTCCTCTAGGTCTCTAGGAGGTATCAAACAATGCGAGTAGCCAAGCGGTACCCTCCGCGAACCCCTGACCACTCAAGGCTCAATCTATTCATTTTTGCATGCATTTCATGTCACGTAGTTCATTTGCAAACATTTGCATATAACTTTTCATATGCACACATGTATTCCTGTGCATATAACTTTGCAGGAAAAGTCCAAATAAAGACTACCCGCAAGAGCAAGTCAAGGACAACTTCAACACAATGTAGGCATTCATATATACCAAGCAACCAGACAAAGATGAAGTTTACCCAGTGTCGATTCCTCAAGTCCTCTTAAGAGGTAAACCCCTTCAAAGTCCTCTTATGAGGAAAATCCCTAAGTGCTCTTAAGAGGCAAACCATTTAAAGTCCTCTTAAGAGGCAAACCATCCTAAGTCCTCTTAAGAGGCAAACCCCTTCAAAGTCCTCTTAAGAGGCAAATCCCTAAGTCCTCTTAAGAGGCAAACTCCTTCAAAGTCCTCTTAAGAGTCAAATCCCTAAGTCCTCTTAAGAGGCAAACCCCTTCAAAGTCATCTCAAGAGGCAAATCCCTAAGTCCTCTTAAGAGACAAACCGCTTCAAAGCCCTCTTAAGAAGCAAATCCCTAAGTTCCCTAAAGAGGCAAACCCCTTCAAAGTCCTCCTAAGAGGAAAATCCCTATGTCCTCTTAAGAAGCAAACCCATTCAAAGTCCTATTAAGAGGCAAATCCCTAAGTCCTTTTAAGAGGCAAACCCCTTCAAAGTCGTCTTAAGAGGCAAATCCCTAAGTCCTCTTAAGAGGCAAACCCCTTCAAAGTCCTCTTAAGAGGCAAACCACTAAGCCCTCTTAAGAGGTAAACCCCATTCAAAGTCCTCTTAAGAGGCAAATCCCTAAGTCCTCTTCAGAGGCAAACCCCTTCAAAGTCCTCTTAAGAGGCAAACCATTCAAAGTCCTCTTAAGAGGCAAACCCCGTTCAAAGTCCTCTTAAGAGGCAAATCCCTAAGTCCTCTTAAGAGGCAAAACATTCAAAGTCCTCTTAAGAGGTAAATCCCTAAGTCCTCTTCAGAGGCAAACCATTCAAAGTCCTCTTAAGAGGCAAACCCCTTCAAAGTCCTCTTAAGAGGCAAATCCCTAAGTCCTCTTAAGAGGCAAACCATTCAAAGTCCTCTTAAGAGGCAAACCCCATTCAAAGTCCTCTTAAGAGGCAAATCCCTAAGTCCTCTTAAGAGGCAAAACATTCAAAGTCCTCTTAAGAGGCAAACCCCTTCAAAGTCCTCTTAAGAGGCAAATCCCTAAGTCCTCTTCAGAGGCAAACCATTCAAAGTCCTCTTAAGAGGCAAACCCCTTCAAAGTCCTCTTAAGAGGCAAATCACTAAGTCCTCTTTAGAGGCCAATCCCTAAGTCCTCTTAAAAGGCAAACCCCATTCAAAGTCCTCTTAAGAGGCAAATCCCTAAGTCCTCTTAAGAGGCAAACCCCTTCAAAGTCCTCTTAAGAGGCAAATCCCTAAATCCTCTTAAAAGGCAAATCCCTAAGTCCTCTTCAGAGGCAAACCCCTTCAAAGTCCTCTTAAGAGACAAATCCCTAAGTCCTCTTAAGAGGCAAACCCCTTCCAAGTCCTCTTAAGAGGCAAATCCCTAAGTCCTCTTGAGAGGCAAACCCCATTCAAAATCCTCTTAAGAGGCAAATCCCTAAGTCCTCTTAAGAGGCAAACCCCTTCAAAGTCCTCTTAAGAGGCAAATCCCTAAGTCCTCTTAAGAGGCAAACCATTCAAAGTCCTCTTAAGAGGCAAATTCTCAAAAGTCTTCTTAGAGGCATTAATCCAGATAACCAACCAAAGACCTCTCAGGGGGCAGTCAACCAAAGTCCTCTCAGGGGGCACCACTTCAGATCTCAAAATAAGTTAGATACCGACACGGCTGGGCTAGACACCGTACAGTTAGATGCCACAATGGAGGAGGTTAGATACCACATCAACGGGTTAGATACCGACACGGCTGGGGCTAGACACCACATAGGTTAGATGCCGCAAAGGAGGAGGTTAGACACCGTATCAACAGGTTAGATACCGTAATGGCTGATGCTAGACACCGCACAGGTTAGATGCCGAAACTATAGAGGTTAGACACCGTATAGGTTAGATGCCAAAATGATGAGAGTTAACACGTGACAAGAAAACGATAACTACTCCGAACAACTCAATTCAAACCAGGAAGACAGCTGCCTTAGGTACGTGTCTTTTTCCTTCTTTCTCTGAGTTTTGGCTCACTTAGGAACCCATGTACTAGCTTCCCAAAAACTGGGGGCAACTATAGACATCGGGTCCCGAGACAGCCCAGGTCAGGGTTACCTAATGATGATTAGATGCCTGTTCACAGGCAAAAATGTTGGAAGCAACGATTTCCTTGTAAATTTTGCTTTTTAGGAATAAAATAATTAAAAAATTAAAAATATATATTTTAAAAATGAAAAATGAAAAAGGAGCTTAAAATTATTAATTTTAGGTCAAAAATTTTTAATTTAAAAAAAAAATCGGAGCGTAATGGCCGCCGCGAGGCGCCACGTGCCCGCTTGTGCGGAGCGCTGCACGTGCTCCCGTAGAGCAGCACGCAGCGTGGGGCCCCAGCTCACACGTGCAAGCTACGGCCCTACATACATGGCCATAGCTCTCGCGGCAGGTCGCCCAGTCTCGCTCCCAGGACGCGACAGCCCACTAATTTCGCCCAGTTTCGCCGAAAATCAGTTTTTCGCCCCAAAATCCGGGATTTAGAGTCCAATTTGGACTTTAAATTATTTTTTTGAGATAATTAAAAATAAAAGCTAATTTTATCATAAAAAATTAAGAAAATTAGATTTAAATTAATTTTCTTTTCCTAATAGAATTAGGGCTTTTTATTGAGTGAAATAAATAGTTTGGGATGGAAAAAACCAACAGAGAGAGCCTCCATGATTTTTCTTTACCTCTTTTTTTGAGAGAATTTGTTTTCTCCTTCTTTCAGATTTCTCTTTTTAAATTAACAAGGATCAATTGAAATTGGAAAAATCAATTTTCAATTCTTAATCATCCAAATTAATTTCTTTGTTTTCTCCATAAACAAAATGAATTAATTTTCACTTCTAAATTATTTTGTGGAATTTTTCAAAGAGATCAATCATTATTCTTCCATCAAATCTAAATCTGAGGGTAAATTTCTGGGTTCCAAACTAATTATTATTTTCATCTTATTCTCTTATTTTTTATTTAATTATTTTTTACTTTTTATTCATGTAAATATTACTTTCTCGATTTTATTTTTCACAAGTAATTAATTAATTAATTTTACTTTGATTTCTTATTATTTCTAACATGTAATTAATTTATTTATTTTGTTTTGATTGATCTTTTTTTGCCATGTAAACATTTATGTTTATTGTGATAACATGTAAATAATTGATTCAATCATGTCAATTTTGCATCTTTAATTCAATAATCTCATTTTGCCAACTTGATCAAATTGTTTGTGTTTTTTTACTTTTCCCTTCGCATGATGGCCACGTGAACAGTGGCCATCTTTGCTTCATTTCCCCATTAATTTCATCTGGTTTTGTCCGCACACGCATCTTTATTAATTTATTCTCACCTTTATATGTTTTATCCTTTTATTTATTTATTTTATTTACTTGATTGGTTTAATTAATATATTTGTTAGTTGAATTTATTTAATTTAATTTGGTTTATTATTTTATTTTATGTATTTCATTTAATTTGATTCATTATTTTATTTTATGTATTTTATTTGATTTAATTACTAACCTTAATTTTCTTTTCACCTTTTTCTTTTTGGCTACAATACTTGTCTTTTTATTTGAGCATGATCTATGGACGAAGATGGAGGATCGAGGAATTAGGAGTCTCATTTTGGTTTGCATATTTAAATTCCTCAATTTCCTTTGTTTCGATTTATTTGTCGCATTTGTGTATTTTATGTAAAATTGTTTATTTTTATGCACGTTCCGTAAAAATCATTAAAAATATTTTTATTAATAAATTGGGTTTTTTCTAATAAAATGGACCAATGTCCTATTTTAACTAATAAAATTTTACTTTCAAAAGGAGAATTAATTTTCATAAAATGGGATCACTCATCCCAGTTTTCTCAATCAATGCCCAAAAATAATTCTCCAATTTTTAAGTTAATAAAAGGAACCAATGTTCCCAAAATTCAATAAATCTCCCGATTTATGTATGATGTATTTTATTTTATTAATCTTTTTATGTAGTTATTTATTTATTCATTTTGGGCCCTTATAGTTAATTTTGGGGCGAGTTTATTCATTTATTTATTTACATCTTCTTTATTTTGGGGATTGTTCTGTCCCATATTTTTTACGTGTAATTTATTTATTATTTTATTTACTTTTTTTTATTATTACTTTCTGAAATGTTTGGAATGCGCTTTAAATTTATTACATGATCGCGTGATATGAGAGATGAAATTTCGATTTCTTAAAAACTCATTTATAAACTTAACTTAAGGCATTAATAAGAGTGAAGTTCTGAACACCTTTTCTAGTTTAAGACCCCCGAGGTTAGATGACCTTTCCCAATTTCTTGTAAATTATGTGACGACTCCAAAATGCCTCAAAGGTGCCTAAAGGTTTCGTGGGATTAGATGAACCCCCCAATGTTCTATTAGGTAGGGGATTCTAAAATGTCTCGTGTTACCCAAAATCTAGACGTTAACCCTTCTCGGACCCTCAAGGCGGGCCGGGATCAAGGGACCGCACGCATCACAATCGGTATTAGGAGCAGGAAGCTCAACTCTATCATGAGCGCGAAAGAGTTCGGTGATCCTGGCTTCTGCTGAGGAGTGTCTCTGTCACGAACGTTACCTATATCGTGAGCACGACAGAGAGCTCGGTTAGCCGAGCATCTGTCGGGCTAATCGCTATTGCAGGCATGCTTGCTTGCATGAGTGCGACAGCGACCTCCTTGCCCTCTATCGTGAGTGCGACAGAGGTCTGTCAGCCTCTACTATCGCAAACATGCCTTTGCGTGCAAATTGCTTCTGTTGCTTGCGCAACTGGTCGTCGCGAGAGCGACGCTCCCCTGTTTTCAAATGTTTATTATTTTATCCTCTTTGCATGATTTCTCATTTGTGATCTACTCATGTATCAATGTATGAGCTATAATATTCTTCATTTTGTGATCCTTTTTTAGTAAATCCCTAGCCTGCAATAGTCAAGTAAGTGGATAGATAGGCATGCCTATAGAGTTCTATTAGCTACAGCCCAAATGTGTTTTGGACCCTGATCAGGTCACCGTTTGGGTCCTCGCAATCCTTATAACTTGGATATTGTTTAAAATCCCCCAATGTGAAAATGTTTTTGAATTAAATAAAAGAAGTTGCTTTTATTTGTACCCACGGGTACCAATGTGTTCACTCGTTATCCGTTACTCTGAGTTTGTAGGCATACCTATGAATCTGATATTAATGTGAAATAACGTGAATGATTAATATGATGCTATATGAATGTTTATATTTTATGATGTAAGCTTGTTGCTTATATATATGTGTGTGCTATATGTATGTGTTTTGCCTTAACATCCACTGTGAGTGGTCGTTCATCTTGTGCTTTCCCCACTAAGTGTTATCGCTTAGCACAGGTATTTCATCCGTGCAGGTGTGGAAGCGGTGGAAGTTTTTAGGAGGTTTGATCCGCAGCAGCCTAGGCCAATACAATAGGAGGGCTTTCGATAGAGGCTTACTTTTTGTAGTTTGTAGTTGTGACGCGTGTCAAACCTAGCAAAGGCTCTCTTTGAACCCGCTTTTAGGGCTCGAGGGATTGGTTCGCGTCTTTTCAATCTTGGGCACCCTGAGACATTTTGGATGCCTCCTTCCCAATAGAACATTGGAAAGGATCATCTAGCCTCACTATGCCTTTAGGCACCTTTGAGGTATTTTAGAGTTGCCACACAATTTACAAGAAATTGGAAAAGGTCATCTAACCTCTTATTGGTCTAAACCAGAGAAGGTGTTCGGAATTTCACTTTTATTAATGCCTTAAGTTAAGTTTATAAATGAGCTTTTAAGAAATCAAAATTCCATCTCTCATCTCACACGATCTCTCATCTCACACGATCATGCATTAAATTTAAAGCACATAACAACCACATTGGAAAGCATTTAAATAAAGCGATAAAGAAATAAATAAATTACATGTAAAAATTGGGACAGAATAATCCCCCCAAAATAAGAAAGCATAATAAAACTTACCCCAAAATTAATTATAAGGGCCCAAAATGAATAAATAAACACATAAAAATAATTAAAAATGCATCATACATAAATCGGGAGATTTATTGAATTCTAGGAACATTGGTTCCTTTTTGTTAACTTAAAAAATTAGAGAACTAATTTTGGGTATTAATTGAGAAAATGGGGATAAGTGATCCCATTTTATGAAAATTAGTTCTCCATTTGAAAGCGAGATTTTATTTGGTTAAAATAGGACATTGGTCCATTTTATTAAGAAAATTCCAAGTTATTAATTATTGTAAAAAATGTGATTTTCTATAATACGAAGAATTTAAAACACATTTTTATATACAACATAAAGAATAATATAATAAAGAAAATGCAACAATTAAAAAATGCAAACCCTAAATCTAAAGGTCTTTGATCTCCCAATTCTCCGTCTCGTGCATAAATATAACTTGCAAAAATAAATAAATTTTGAGGCAACAAAACAAAAATAAAATAAATGTTAGTAAAGTAATTAAATGAATAATGTATGAACAAACAATTAAATAAAAACTAATGAATAAACTAATTAAGTAAACCAATAAAAATAATTAAAACTTGACAAATAATACAACAATAGCATTAATAATTATGATAGAGTAAAAACTAGAAAAATAACAAAGTGAGTTAGGACAGAAATATGCAAGATAAAATGGAGCAAAATTATATTTCATTTTATGCATTTTACATTCGGGCATTCGGGCAAAACAGGAAAGACGGAGAGCTGAAGAGGGTGAGGGGTCAGATTTGCATGACTCGTGCATGCATTGCACGACTCGTGCAATGCCTGCACGGCTTATCTGTGAGGGTAGCGACTGAGTGGACGATTAGGGCCAACAGGGAGTACGATACGGACGGACAGCCACATATCCGATCGGGAAACCAAAAGTATAACTCAGACAAGGAACATTATCCGATCGAAAAGACACAACCCAGGCAAAGAGGTGAAAACGCGACTCAGACAAACAAAAACAAAAGTGAACAGAGTAACGTAGCGAGTCAACAAACACAATGATATATTATCAAATACATGCATAACAGAAAGACAAACATGTATATTAGTCAAAATAAATATTTAGGATTCATGTCTAATAACTAACAACAACAAATATATGATATATAGACTAATAAAACCAAAGAACAAATATATACAGTATGTACATCATGAGAAAATTAGTAAAGAAAAATACGAGATGAAAAAAGGAATGGAAGATGAGGAGGTTTACCCCAGTATTTACCCTCAGATATTGGCTTTAGATATCCAGATGAAGAAATGTTGGTTTCCTCTTTGACTTTGTTAAAAAAATGAAAATAGAAACTGATAAAAGCTTTTGAAATGAAGGTTGCGTTAAAGGAAAAAACCAAAGACGATTGAATCTCAAACGACATGAATTTGTTTCCTGGATTCAAGAAATAAACTCAGAATGCTTTTTGAGAATCCAAAAAATCATTTTTTTCTTTGCTCTCCAAAAACTTTTCTCTCTTCCTGGTTCTTTTGGCATTTCCAAAATAACCTCTCCCCTCAGTTTTCAACTTTTTCCTTTTATATCACCTCAAAAAACTAGGGTTTGCATTAGGTATCTCCCTCTATAAAACCCCTTGATTCTCTTTTCCAAATCAGGTTTTTTTGTTTTTAGAATCAGACAAGCAGCCTGCATTTCCCAACAAAATCCCGGGAAAAACGGAAAAGGAGGCGCTGGAGGCAGTGTGGCATGCATGAGGCACACATCTCCCTTGTGAGATGTGCCTCACTAATGTGAGGCCGTTTCTCACAATGGTGAGATGGGGCCTCACACCACAGGCCCAAAAAAAATTTTAATTAATTAATTTTTTTTTAAACGAAAAGCATTTTTCTAGTAAATCAATCACTTCCATTTGCCTTTTGCCTATGAACAGGTATCATTTTGATCATTGGATAACTTCGGTCTTGGCTGATTCAGGACCCGGTATCTACAGTAGTCCCTGATGTATAGCTTTTGGTTTGTAATAATTTTGTATTATGAAAATTTCAAGTTTGTACTTATGTAATTGATATTGTAGAATATTTTTGTAATGTATATTTTGGTATATCAATGAAGGAGATTTGTTAAGTTTCGTTTGGGCTCTATTGTGCTTTTCTCTAAATGTATGGTTATTATAGAATGTTATGGTTCCTGATTCTATTATCATGTATAAATATTCTTTAGTTTTGCTTATGTATTAGATATGTTTATGCATGCATTGTTCTGTTTTGTGACAACCTTTATCTATGCGGGCACTCACTACTACGTATAGGTAAGGTGTGTTACAATTTTATTGGTATCAGAGGCTAGGTTTAGGCCTTTTTGGACATCTATAGAATAGAAGCTTGTTTAGGATTGTGTTGGCCTGATGTGGATATCCTTGTGTTTTGTAGCTAGATAGAGTTTGTGCGTGGATCTCTCGAGGAGTCAGCTAAGATTGCGAATCCCTAATAGCAAGATCCGTCTTTTTTTGGTCTTGTTCAGCCAGTTAGGGTGTAGCCTGACCCTCCAGCCATGCCTTTTGAGGCTATGCTCAAGATATCTCAAGACATGGCTAGAGTCTTAGAGAGGGTGGCGGCACCTAGAGCTCCGATTGAGAATATGAGAAAATTCGGAGCTGAAGATTTTTATGGGACAAGTTTGGAAGAGTTTGATAAGGCAGAGATGTGGATTGAGAAAGTAAAAAGGGTTTTGGAAGAGATCCGTTGTCCTCTAGATAGGGAAGTTGAGTGTGTGGTCTCGCTTTTGCAAGGTTTCGCCTACGATTGGTGCAAATTGGTACCCAGTCACATGGGAGTTCTTTGAGCGGGAGTTCCATAATAAGTATGTGACTAGGGCATATAAGGAAGTAAGATGGACTCAGTTCTTGAGTTTCAAGTAGAGGGCTTTGTCGGTAGCAAACTATGAGAAGGAGTTTAATCGGCTTAGCAAGTATGCTCCACCAGGTATGCTCATAGAAGATTTTCGTTGACAGCATTTTGAAGCGGGCTTGAATGAGACCCTTAGAGTAATGTTGATTTCTTTGATGAGTTCTCCAACAGTTAATTATTATCAGATTGTGCAAGCGGCATTGAGAGCGAAATGCTCGGAGACTGTTTTAAAGAAAGAGCTCAGAGGAGGTATCCCCCTCGTGGAGGCTAATCTTCGGGTAAGAGGCTAAGGAACACCTAAGGGAATCCCTTGGATGAGTCTTCCAACAGTCTTACTAAGAGGGGTAGGAGACAGGGATCTCCTTATGTGTCTGGTGCTAGCAGAGGTGGTTTGCGTTTTAGGAGTGAAGTTATGCCAAAATGTTCACACTGCAAGAAGTGCCATAAGGGCGAGTGTCGATGGTTGACTGAAGGTTGCTTTCGATGCGATAGCAAGGACCATTTTCTGGCTAATTGCCCTAGGTTAAGTGAGAACACTCGGGATCAACAGGAGGTCAGTCGAGCAGGGTCTAATGCCCCACAGGCCAGCCTGGGTCATGGTGGACGGCCTAGAGATGGAACTTCATCTGAGTTAGTGGATCATCCTCAAGTGGCACCAGTGAGAGCTTATGCAATGAGAGCTCGGAAGGAGCAAGATGCACCTTAATTGATTGCTAGTAAGTTCCTACTCTTTGATACTGAATTGCATGCTCTAATTGACCCTAGGTCCACACACTCATATTTATGTTCTGATAAGTTGTGTACTAAGTTGCCTTATGTAAAACAATTAGATTATGAGATTTGTGTGACCAGTCCCTTAGGGCATAGTGTCAATGTGAGTAGAGTGTATAGGAATTGTCCCCTAGTTGTGCAAGGTAAAGAGTTCCCAGTGGATCTGATTAGTCTACCTTTTAAGAGTTTGATTTGATTATGGGTATGGACTGGTTGTGCAAGCACCGGGCTGTGGTGGATTGTCATAGGAAGACAGTTGTGCTCAGAGATGGTGATCAGTCTGCAGTGGTTGTGAGAGGTTTAGGCTCTGGTTCTTTGGGCAATGTGATCTCGGCTATGCAAGCTAGGTATTTTATGAGAAAAGGATGTGAGGCATATTTGGCCTTGGTTTTGGATTCTAGGCATAGTCAAGTTAAAGTTCAAGATATTCCGGTAGTGAGGGAGTTTACGGATGTGTTTCCGGAAGAGTTGCCGGGTTTGCCTCAAGAGAGAGAAGTGGAGCCATCCATAGAGATTCTGCTGGGTACTACTCCCATTTCTAAAGCTCCTTATCGAATGGCTCCTGTAGAATTAAAAGAACTAAAAATTCAACTGCAGGAGCTATTGGATAAAGGCTTTATCAGACCCAACATCTCCCCATGGGGTGCTCCGGTATTATTTGTTAAGGAGAAGAATGACACCCTAAGGATGTTTATCGACTATCGACAAATTAATAAAGTCACTGTGAAGAACAAGTACCCGCTGCCTAGGATTGAGGACCTATTTGATCAGTTGAGGGGCGTCAGAGTGTTTTCTAAGATTGATTTGAGATTGGGTTATTATCAGTTACAGGTTAAGGACGTGGATGTTGCTAAGACTTCTTTTCGAACGAGATATAGCCATTATGAGTTCTTAGTGATGCTGTTTGGGTTAACGAACATGCCAGCGGCTTTTGTGGATTTGATGAACAGGGTGTTCAGGCCATATCTCGACCAATTTGTTGTTGTGTTCATCGACGATATTTTAGTGTATTCGAAGGATGAGTGAGAGCATGAGGAGCATTTGCGAGTTGTGCTTCAGGTTTTGAGGGATCATCAATTGTCTTGCGAAGCTCAGTAAGTGTGATTTTTAGTTAGAAGAGGTGTCTTTCTTATGATGCATTATTTCTTCTGAGGGTATTCGAGTTGATCCTCTAAAGTTAAGGCAATTGTGAATTGGAACCCACACAGGAATGTGCCAGAAGTGAGGAGTTTTCTTGGATTTGCTGGTTATTACAGGTGGTTTGTGAAAGGGTTTTCGGTTATTGCTTCACCTTGGACCAGGCTTCTTTAAAAAGGAGTTAAGTTTGAGTGGTCCGATAGGTGTCAAGCGAGTTTTGATCAGCTGAAGAGTATGTTAGTTGAGGCTCCTGTACTTACTCAACCCATCTCGGGTAAAGAGTATACTATGTATAGTGACACTTTGGGTA
Organism: Excoecaria cochinchinensis; assembly: GCA_947683425.1. Classification (NCBI taxonomy): domain Eukaryota; kingdom Viridiplantae; phylum Streptophyta; class Magnoliopsida; order Malpighiales; family Euphorbiaceae; genus Excoecaria; species Excoecaria cochinchinensis. The sequence continues at coordinate 12,887,664 of CANTUQ010000004.1, forward strand.
TTTGACTCGGTTGTGTTTTGATGCAAGATGGTAAGGTGATAGCCTATGTATCTAGGCAATTGAAGCCGCATGAGCGAAATTATCTGACGCATGATTTGGAATTGGCTGCAGTAGTATTTGCTCTTAAGATTTGGTGGCATTATTTGTATGGAAAGACTTGTAGAATCTTCACCGACCATAAGAGTTTAAAGTATCTGCTCACGCAGAAGGAATTGAATTTGAGACAATGGTGATGGTTATAGTTGTTCAAGGACTACAATTGCATAGTGGACTACCATCCGGGTAAAGCAAATATGGTCGTTGATGCCTTGAGTCGGAAGTCGATTTTGGCTCTAGCATTGTAGCGTGGTAAATGGACATTCGATTCTAATGGAGCTCTGATTGCCCAGCTAAGAGCTAGGCCTACTCTGAAGCAGCTGATTGCTAATGCTCAGATGAGTGATCCTAAGTTATAGCGTGCTCTGCAGGTGGTTAGAAGTGGAGGTCAGACTGAGTATTCTGTGGACAGTGAGGGGGTGTTAAGCTATAGAAATCGTTTGTGCATGCCTAATGACAGAGAATTGAAGAGAAAGTTGTTGCAAGAGGCGCACACTACAGTTTTTACTATACATCCAGGAGGTGATAAGAAGTATAGAGATCTCAAGCAATTCTATTGGTGGCCCGGTATGAAGAGGTGTGACGCGCACCGGAACCTAGCAAAGGCCCTCTTTGAGCCCACCTTCTGGGACTCGAGGGATTGGTTCACGTCTTTTTGATCTTGGGCATCATGAGTAATTTTGGATGCCTCCTTCCCAATAGAACATTGGAAAGGATCATCTAGACTCACAACGCCTTTAGGCACCTTTGAGGTATTTTGGAGTCGCCATCCAATTTACAAGAAATTGGAAAAGGTCTCTAACCTCTATTGGTCTAAACGAGAAAAGGTGTTCGGAACTTCACTTTTATTAATGACTTAAGTCTATAAATGAGTTTTTAAGAAATCAAAATTCTATCTCTCATCTCACGCGAGTGTGCATTGAATTTAAAGTGCATTTGCAAGCATATTGAAAGCCATAAATAAAGCAATAAATAAATAATAAAGCAATAAGTAAATAAATAAATTACAAATAAGAAATTGAATGAGACAGAACAATCCCCCAAAATAATAAAGCATAAATAAAACTTGCCCAAAAATTAATTACAAGGGCCCAAAGATGAATAAATAAATACATACAAAATAATTAAAATGCATCATACATAAATCGGGAGATTTATTAGATTTTAGGAACATTGGTGTAGACACGGAGTCCTGAGTCAGCCTAGATAGGAGTTACCCAATGATGATAAATTGCCTATTCATGGGCGAAAGGTTGAAAGTGATTATTTTCTTGTCAAAATTGCATTTTAGAATAAAAAAAAATAATAAATAATAAAAATATTTTAAAAATTAGTTTTTAAAAATGAAGTTTAAAAATTTTAGTGTTTTTTAGTCATATTTTAAAAAAAAACATCGAAAAAATCGGATGTCGACGCGCGGCAGCGCACCTGCAGCAGTGGGCGCTGCACGCCGCACACTCGCCAGCACTATGCTATGACGCCCGTCTGGCGTCGGTCGGCCCAGTCCCGCCGCAAACGTATTTTTTCGCCCGATTTTCGTTTTTTCTTCATTTTTTTGATTTTTTTCACCCTTTTTCAGGGATTTTTAAGGTTTTCTTCCTTTTTTACACCCTAATTAAGGGAATTTCATTAAAAATCCTATTTTCTTCCCTAATTAATTATTTTTTCCATTTTTGTTGATTTAAAAAGAAAATTTGGGAAAGAAATGGGGAGAGTTCATTTTACATCAAAAATATTTATTTTCTTTTCTTCTTCTTCTCCAAGGATTCTCTCTACACTTTTCTTAGTTTTACTTCTCCAAATAAAATAGAAAATCATTTTTGTTCTTAAGATTTGGATTTTTTTTATCATTTATAATTTCTTGAATCAAAGAAAATAATTGTTTGTTCTTGGAAATTAAATTTCTTTTCTTCCATATTTTACAATTTTAATCAATAATCATACTTAAGACAAATAAATCAATTCTTTGTTCTTGAGAATTAATTTATTTTCTTCTATTATTTTTCTTAAGCAATTTTCTTTTAGAATAAAATACCAATTTTTATTATTTTTATTTTTACTTTGTGAATCAAAACAAGAAAATCAATCATCTTCTTTATTCCATCGAATCCAAAATGTGAGGGTAAACATTCTAGACTCAATCTCTTAATTTTGTTTTTCTTTTATTTATTTTTGTTCATATTCAATTAGTAATTGTCACACCCCGTAAGTGGCCTAATTGGATTTAGCGATTTTAATTGG